>OV121042.1:22500-10022500 GCA_921293045.1 Aplocera efformata | reverse complement strand
AAACAGTATCAACGTGGTGGCCCAGAGGTACAGTCGCCAATTTTCAATCTGAAAGTCACTGGTACAAACCTACACGTGCACCATAAGTTTTTCATTTGATAAATTGGTGTGCGCAATACACTCGTTCTCGAAACGGCGAAAGAAAACTTGGTGAGGAAACCGGCATGTCTTAGAACAAATTTTAAGATATTGACCAATCCGGATTGGGCTCCGGTGGTAGATCAAAGCTCTCAATTATCGAGAGTAAACCGGTTTCCCTGCAATGGGAACATTAGAGGCTGAACGTGCATTATTTATACAATAATAATGATTACAAAAAAAAAGTATAATATTTCATGTGTTTTTGTAGTATAACGTTCTATTTTTTTTTTTTTCAATATTGCCATATGTCAACTGTAGCTAATAAGCACTTATGGTTAAATTTAAAAGAAAATAAGTACATACTAGATATTGAGGTATCGACTTTTTATAATGCGAATTCATTTATTCATAGGTACTACAGCTAATGCCCCATTTGTTTTGGTTATCCTGTCCATTTAGGTATTTGGAATAAATCGCTTACTAGCGACAAAAACTGCCAAAAATTATTCGTTAAAACTATAATTTTGTGCATAACAAAATACTGTATATCTATACTCATTATACATTTAGGTATATTTCCTGAGCAATAAAATCATACAACTTGTTTCTGAAAAAACAAAAAAATCTCCATCTTTACATGTGTAATTAGCACGTGCTAACGATGTAATTACCCGGCATGTCGTCATTCCTCCGGGTGGCTTGCATCATCGCCATCTGCTGGTACATCTGCTCCCGAGGCACCATGAACTGTTCCAAATACTTCAGAAAATCCTTATACGTCACATGGTTCTGAAATAATAATATCTAGTCTCTAAATAGTTAAGTCGCTGTTTTCACCTGTCTGTTTCTGCGATAACTTCTAAACTACGCAACGGATTTTGATGCGGTTTTCATTATCATATAGAGAATTTATTTTATACATGTATAGAGAAAAGCTGAGAATGTCAACCAACCAAACAAAATAGAAACCAAGTAATATAATATTTACAAAAGAACAATAATTAAGTAAATAGTTCTGACAAGAACTTTTTATCAGAATTTACTTTTAAGAAATATTGAGATTTGGCAGTGACTCCTTTGAAGTAGTCTGAATTTGATAATAGTTCCATTCACTAAACTATATAGGATTATAAAGTACGCGCGCTAGCTTACAATGACTCTTACGTTCAACGATTCCTGTACATTCCGGGATTCAAGTTATTTGGATTTAATACTGAGGGTTTGTGATATCTATAATTGCTAAACTAGATAGGCCTGTATCACTCCAATGGGATTATTAGAGGACGGATATGGCTCGGATGGAATTTCCCAACAACCTTGACACTTACTTGCTATTACACATAAAAAATGTGACGTCAAGAAATCAAATGCGCGGTTCTTGTAACAATGATGTCAGTATTATCTAATTTTGCGTTAATTTTAGCATTTCTTGCGTTTGTATTTTAGGACAGACATACGACATAGGTCCTCCCCAACCCAGGCATGAGAAGACCTAACGCGTATCGCTTTATGCCCGCCACCCGAGACTGGAACGTACGTACCGTGCACCTATGTAATTTTACCGGCACCGGCACCCACACCCTTTCCACCGGAACACAGAAATACGAGAACTCTTGGCGGCAGAATTTGGCATAAGACCTACTGCAATTAAAGTTCGCTGTGGCAATAACGTATCCGAAATGTAAATATTCTATTAGAATTGAAGTAAAGACACCTTCTCTTCACCAATCCAATTGCGTTCAGCAGGCTCGGTGAGGCCCAGGACATCGATCCAATGGTAGTAATTCTTTGAATTATTTCCGTACCAATATTTGATGATGACGTATCTGAAACAATAATTTAATTTAACTTCTTACGTAATGTATGCCAAAGGGTGCATGATAGCGATGATTCGTAGCAACCAATCAATTTAATCCAACCAAACAACTACCAATCACTCAATTTGAAAATATCGTGAGCAAATCTTCATGTCTCTGAGCATAATTTGATACCATTCATATCTAACATGGATTGTTCTTTTCTTCGTTGGCAACTCTCGTGTCGGAGATTTCAAGTCATTCGAATAAATAAATAAATAATAAATAAACGTTTACACACTCATACCTCTGCACTAGGATTCCCTGTGTCGCAGATGGCATGGACAAACACAGAAACACAAGACAGACACCCAAGACCCGAGAACAAACTTCATGCACACCACACAAAGTATGCCCCGGCCGGGAATCGAACCCGGGACCCCTCGCTTCGAAGGCAGGGCTGCTACCACCTAAGCCACGGAGCCGTCAATTCAATTCGAAGGTATCTGAGATGGCCTATCATTCAGTACAGAACCAAATTCCTTCAAAGCATTGAAGCTTTCAGTTCAAATGCGTCTAAGCGGCCATACAGTTGGTTGCATGACTTGCCGCGCGAGTTAATATATAATTTGTAGGTCTATAAACAACGAGGCAAGTTTTTCAAGGCTAGTCTTTCTTTACTTTGGATTGGTATTCTGTGTACTAAAACATAAGATCCATTAGGCATCACGGGTTGAGAGAGACATGTGTCTCATCAGCAGGCAAAACTTTAGAAGTTTACATATTTAATTTCTCGTTCTGGGAATCTCCAGTGACGGATACGAAAAATGTTTTACAACAATGCATATCTTATATTCTGCTGTAAAACATATTTCATATTTTTCAGATGTCAAATAAGATTACACGATTGTGTTATCTCCACATACTCGTACTTAGTCCACACAGTAATCGTAACGTCATCAATATTATCGCTTGATACAAAATAACTAATGTGTGGGATTTCCCCGGATATTATAATGCAACTTATATCAACTTCGTTGAATCAAGAACTTATGCTAATAGGTACTAACGGATATTAAACACGCAAATAAAGACAATGAGTTTAAGATTACGTACGTGGGTTAGAGTATGCGGATTTGTGGGTAAGAGACAAATATTTGAATTTTCGTGAATTACCACTAGGTACGCTGTCGTCATTTTCTCAATAAATAGTTGCTATAGTTTTTGCTTCATTTCCTACTTTGTAATAATAACGCGGCTAGCAAGCATCTCACTTGTCAGTGAAAGCAGACTAGGAGCGATGCAATAAGTTTCGAAACGTTGGTGAAACGCGATAAAACTCCGACTCACAGACTCACGGACTCTGAAAACTATTCAACCGCTTCAAACTATTAAAACTTATTTAAAATCTAAAAAATTTAAATTGATAACTAACGCGAGCCCGTCATCGACCATTTGCTGCACGTCCGGCTCGTTGACAATGTCTAGAACCTCGTTATTGTCAGGGTTTCGTTTGATGTCTACCAGTTGCCACGGAGATATCAATCCGAAGCGCACGCATCGCATCACCTCCACGGCGTAGCGGCAGCGGTTGGCCCAGTCGCCATACAACCAACGGACTCCAGCCATCAGTACTTCTATCTCACTGTTAGCATAAACGAGGACAACACATTATTCATGGATAAAAAATTGCCTATACCAACATTTGAGACTCAGAGGGAGATAGTAGTGCAAACGAATAAGCCGCAAGAATTGTTTTTGATTCTAAAAGTAGGATTTTTGTGTCTATATTTTCAATAACTTGTGTCATAATCAACTATAAATGCTATTGTGTGATGTAGTTAATCCGAATAAACACCATCATAGACATAGCCTTGGGTTTCTTGCCAACACAAAATATGAATATTTTTCAGAAAACATCCAACTTATACTACTAGGTGTGAAACTCGGTATTTATTTACATGGATTGTTTTGTATTGGTTCTGTTGTTCTACTAGTAGATCAAGGTTAATATTGTCTTCATTAGCAACTACTTAACGCAAATGTCTACCTGGAAAATTGTGCTCCGGTTCACGTAAGATGGTTTAATTATAGGTACCGCTTGGTAATATACCACGTTTATTATCATACCACAGAATAAACAATAATAGCAAGCACACACTAAGCCAGTTCTGAGCATAACCATGCAAACTTACTGAATTAATAATTTAAGTATATAATCGCGTACCTTGTAACAGATATATAGTTGGACTTCAAAAATATCAGTATCTCTTCAGGTTCAAGGGTAAGAAAATCTCTTGACGCCACAAGGGGTAAGAAAAATCTTTTCACTCTTGGCACCTGCAAAACATTGCAAACGTAATTTATGATATAGAAATAAAATTTTGCACTGTCGTCATACGCATTTAAACATTAGTATTTTTAAACTAGGTCATGTTGAAACTAACGCATAGAAAAATACACGGTACTTTCGATTTTTATTCCTCACAGTATAAACACAAGTTTGTTATGTTTACTGCAAAATATACTTTTTATTTTAAGTACCTAATTTGTGAGTGGGTGGCGACGGGCTTACTAAAACGACGTTTATTTCCACACAATAGTAAAAACCTACACTAGTACTACTTCTGGCAGGTAGATCTCTTCGGGAAAAAGGACATCATATATAAAGATTTGTGTGAAGTTCTTACGCACCATTATATCCATAACAGGTGTCATGCCCTTCGCCCTTGCGTCTTTGAAGAGTGCGAATGCTGTGTCTTCGATGAAGAGGTTTTCATTCACGATGAGCGCCCAACACTGGTCTTCTAAGTCTGAAGCAAACCAATTGTTACAAGAAATTTATTTCAATATCTTTATATTTTTGAAGGAGAACTAATAGTTATTAATGCCTAATGCCGGGTTCTAGGAACCAGATTAATTTTGTCAAACTACACGAAAAATTGTAAAGCTTTGTAGTAGTTTATTATTATCTTTATATAACGCTAATCATTCTGATTTTGTATAAAAATCGTGTAATACAAGTGAATGATTTATAAAATCTAAGAAAATATACTTTTTTTTTCGCCCTTACACCGTACCATTTAAACAAAGAGACATCCAAACCGGTCTACAATGAGCGAATAAAAAAATCACAGGAAAGCAAAATACGCAATTTACAAGGATGACATATTTTTTCAGTTATGATTTAACAACCAAACTTATACACTGATTCCGATTCTGATAAAATTTCTGAGATCAATCTGAAAGCATATTCTTTGAAAGTCAAGTTGGATTTCCCAAATCGGTTGTTCCAAATCATTTATTGGCAAAGTTATCAATATTTCACAGAAGTGCCAGTTGTATCTGTATGTAAGTACACCTATTAAAGAAAGCTTACTCGCAAGTTAAGTCTTCTAGATAAGATTATATCTGTTCTATAATATTTTTTTAATTTACCTTTTATAGCCAAGTACTGCGCAGTGCAGAACATGTTAAGTATGTTATCCCGCGTCAGGAGTTTGTTGCTCTCCTGCCCGGTAAATATCATCCACTCGTACGCCGTTTGAAATGCTTCTGGGTTCACATTTGTCTATTACAGTTTAAACATTATTTTCTAGGATTCAAATCGTAGTTAGAAAGTTTTGGATGTGAGTTGGCTTGGACCTGGTTTTTTTCATTCTCTTTCAAAGTTAATATTTATATACTCATACCCCTCTGCACTAGGATTGAAACACAACACAAAAGATAATTCAAATCCACAATTGGTGAAGAAATCGTGTAACAAACATAAAAAATAAAAACAGAAATAAACATTAGCTGAATGAGAACACCTCTATTTTTAAGTCGGTTTATAAATAAAACTAAATCTTATCTTATTCGGATCAGGCGGACTGTTTACTTATTCGCAAATTCGATGTAATAAAACGATTACTACCTAATCATTATATCGGCCGTTTTAATACCTGCCCCTCCCGTAAACCAATGACAAACAGTTTTATGAGCTATTTCATATTCTACTTGGAATCACAGATATATGAGACATTACATACTCTGTCTCCTAATAGAGCTTCGGAGGACACGTTAATATGTCGGGACGGGTATAGATACTAGCTGACAGACCCAATTTGAACATTTCGACTACAGGATTGGCTCAGACAAAAATAATAAGAATAGAGTGATGGCGCAATGCAATGCAACTTAGGTTTTGCCATACTTAATTAGAAGGACATTTAAGTCGTATTATTGATTTTACGATTTAACATAAACTGCGAAAAAAAAAGGTTATAACCAAAAAACATGGACATATCCAGATTAAACCAGATTAATAAACAACATCTTACTGTAGGAAGTTCAATATCCTTCAGAGGATTCAGATCAAAGAAGGAGGAATATATCTGCAAGACCATTCGATGGCAGTGGAACACTTTGTCACCAACTCTGACAACCGTGTCGGTATTCCTGGAACAAAAATATTTTCGTTTTAAAAGCCATTCGACTTAATTGCAATTTTCTTATCTGGTTGGTAATGTTTTCACGCTGTGTAAACGTAAATAGCTGGCGCGGCGCCCTAGTTCGTTTTTATTTCTCTAAAATAAAAGTAGCTTATGGCATTCCTTACGAAATCAGCTATCTGTCAGTGAAAGTCACGTCAAAATCAGTCCAGTCGTTTCGGGGATAAGCTAGAATAAACAGAACAACCAGCGCACAGACCGAGAAAAGAAAACGAAAATATCGCTTTCTAATGGTAAATAGACAGATGGGTAGGTTTAGTAGTAGGGTTCTTCAAGCTTTGAGTAAAGAACATTTCCATATCAGCCACTAACGATCTCAATAGGGTCACCAGTCTACTCTCAACAAATAAGAAAGAGCTTTGATCGCCACGGCAGCCCAAACCAGATTGGTATGGCATATCTTCGAAATTTTGACTCTTGGATATGCCAGCTTCTTCACGCTGATTTCCTTCACCAATTTGAGAACGTACTTCTCGTCGATCCAAAAGTTGTCTGTAAGAGATCGCTTTATAGCGATAAGGCACATTGTGTCACCTTTTTATTAATCAATATTTCCATTTTTAAGCCTTTGCTATCTTTTTGGTGTGCAATAAAGTGTTATCTATCTACGAAATCCTAGTAAAAGAATTAGACTAACACATAGTTATGTATTCTCCGGTAAAACTCCTGATACGTGTCTTGTTTCTTAGGCAGCTGCACTCGCATCCAGTCGATGGGCTCTGCGACTCCGTAGCCAAGGCTACTCAGGTCTTTGCCCTTGTCTTCTCTCACACTTGGAGATTGTTTAGCCTTGGGCCGATCAGACTTCGAGTATGTTTTGTCTCTCGGACCGTATTGAAGTTGGAGCTCTGTTTCATTGTCCTGGAATCAAATTATCATTGTGATATTGTATTTTTCACTTATACACTTTTTTTTTTAAATATTGTAGGTGTAACCTAGTGTTAGAATATAAAGGTCAATTCTTCTTAGGAGCTGCCTTGCATGAAAACAGATCTAGGCTTTTACAGGTCCTTTGAATTATGCAAATTGTAACCACTTGTGTATTAAGCACCTTCTGTTGGAGCCAGATATAATCAACTCATGACATTATTTTTAATCATAATCGTTGGATATTCAGTGCCACGATAATTAAGTTGGATATGATTACAAGTGATGATTTTATTAAGGAATAGGTGACCCGACAGATGTCTGGATTCACAATTTGACAATCGGCTGTCAGTGAATTTCGATAGAAAAAATCTACTTTCAGTTTTCCCGATTCCCGACTTTTCCCGTGAATTTTCCAAGGAAATTTCAATATTTCATCTTTGTCCTGACTATTACAAACACAACAAAATAGAAATCAGCCATATCTGTCCAGCAGTTTTCGAGTTTTAGCAAGACTAACGAACAGCATTTGATTTATATATACAATATATAGGGCAAGTTCTAACATTACATTAGCAAAAATTTTACACACTACGGATTAACACATATCTAACACCCGCAAAATACTGTAGCGTGAAAAAGAAACAAAAATTATACGCACTTGACTTGCATCTTCCTACGTCAAGTAGTGGCAGGTCAAGTAATTTATGCATTCTACGCTCGACGAGCTAATGGTCAATCTTCCTCTTTTTAATAGATTAATGTGTAATTAAATCAAAATATGTAATTTAATTATAATGATAAGATTGTTTAGTAAGTGGTTGATTAACATATATATCTATGTTCCACTGTGACATATATACATACTAGCTTCATCCCCCGGTGTGTCCCGCGATTGCTTTCTCGGGATAAAAAGAAAGTAATGTGTTAATCCAGGGTATGAACTACCTTCATAACAAATCACATCCGAATCCGTTCAGCTGTTGTGACGTGAAGGAGTATCAAACATACATATTGACAAATTGTCGCATTTATAATATTAGTATGATATACAAATGTTGATAACAAACGGTTTCAAACTCATACGAATTAGGCATCCCACGAAACTACATGCGACATCCAGGATCTCAGTGCAACCGCAATGATCACCACACAAATATCTGTCCTTTAGTGGTCCATCTTGATTGCGTCCGTACGTCCGCAGTCCCTTCACGTCTTCCTCAGATGGAGCGAAAGGAGAACTTAAAGTAACAGTAGAACTTGGGCTAAGTTTGTATGGTGAAATATTGCAACCACACCTGGTAATCCGCCGCCAAGCAGTTGTGCACTGTTTTCCAATGGAGGGTCCATTGGGAAACAGTGCACAAATAAGTGTGCCGGTGAAATGACAGTGCATATATGAAACGTCATATCTCCGCCTGAGAAAGACGGGAGGAACGCAATACGACTCATTTCGATCGCAATCGACTATTCTCATACAAAAATACCAGATAATGACGGAGTCCAAAAGGAGGGAGCAATTTAGCAACGGAGCCGTCAGCTTTTAGCTTATAAAGCTTGGCAAGAAATGAATGCTGCGACAAAGCACTTACGAAGTTCCGAGATGAATCATCATCAGGGTCTCCCGATGCTTTGCCTTCGAATTTGACTTTGACCTTCGCTTGCGTCGGGTCCGCAAGTAACACACCAACGGTGGAAGATTGGAAAACCACCTGAAAATAAGACTGAAAGGTTTGAAGAAATGGTGGGCTGAGTTGTGATAAATTTTCTTGTTCTTCTTTTCATTTTCCTCATTTGAGAGCCTACCCCGGGGCTATGTGGCGCCGCCATTGGCTATATAGTAGCTTAACATCAGTAATTAAACCAACTACTACCCCTGTTTTTCGCCCTTAGACGCGGAATTTTCTGTGAAACCTACTTGAAGATACACTCTTTTAATTATAAAATAATCATCCAAATATGTTTACAAAGACGTGTTACAAAACACATAAATAACAAAAGGCATAAAAAATAATTGCGAACCTCCTCGGTTTTAAAATGTTATCCTTACTTGATTTGATTGAACTTTCAGATTTCCACTAGGAGTCGATTTAAACGGAAAGGCTGCTCCTTTCTGGATACTCGAAGGAACAAAGCTGCATGTGCTGTAAAATTATTACTGTAAAGTCAAATTACTAATAAAAAAACATCTACTCCAATATTTCATACCGAAATTAAAATCGAATAAACCAACTTCAAAATTACACACGCTATTTATATTCTATCCTTACTGAATATACGATTATATTTCTATGGAACCAATTTGGAGGTTTAAACTAATAGATACAAACAAACATGACCTGAATAAAAAAAACTCGAAAATGATGCTGACCTTCGATTATGCTAGTAAAACAGTCTTTAACTAATATTATGTGAAAATTTTTATATTCTTTTTTACCTTGAGTTATCTGTACTTGTAAAATTTGTATCCAATGGTTCTTTTGCGAGATTGCCGAGGTATTCTGCAGCAAATTTTGATCCATAACTTTGCGACATTTTCTCTTTATTTTGCTTTCTATTAAACAAATAATGTTATTACGATAATTTTTGTGTACATAATCCAATAACATTGATTTGTCCTTTTTTACCTCAAGGTTACCCCTTAAGCAAAATATCAATTTGAAAGCTCGTAGTGCCATCGAGATAATGAATTTGCGCGGTGGTGTAATAGAAGTGACCTAAAGTAGCAGTAGACCAAGTGCTGGGGTCTTCCGAAAAAGTATTGCCACCATGCCTAGTAAAGGTCAATCAACTGCAATGTGACTGTTAATTAATATTACTATTATTTTTTAGTAAATTAGTTTTGTTTTAGTAGTAAGTTCAGACAATAAATCATCTGTTTATTCTATTCTTATCTGTAAACAGCTGCGATGCATTCGCGTTGCTTTATTTCTATGGAAGGATTCCAATGTAATTACGCAGGAGTCGTTAAATCACGAGTAACTATATATAATAGCAAGCGGATTAATTTGCCATTAGGATCTTCCTCTTCCTGGCGAGGACATAAGTCGTAGTTGCTGTTGTTTGTGGGTGGTGGGATGACAGAAAGTTTCGTGACTTTCGAAGAAAAGGCGTTATAGCGTCATGCGACATTTTGCTTGCCAAACAGTTTTTTTTTTTTTTATTTGAATAAGTGACGGAACGAGCAGAGGGCCCACCTGAGGGTAAGTGGTGACCCTCACCCATGACAACAGTAATGCGTGCGACTCAGTATAAGATCCAAACCTTACTGAGTCGCATTCATCCTGCAAGATATATGCGTATATTCTTAGATCAGAGTCAGAGTGTAAGCTCGTATTTAAACGAGTAGCATCATAAAATAAAGTGATCCATATGAATTGTTCTATTAAACAAATATTGAGTACTTACTTCCCCCTAAAAGACCAAGATACGTATGGTTTAGTGAGTTGATTTACGTATTTGTCAATCGTATCCCCTGTACAGTCATGTATTAAGAAATTTCGTTTATCGCGTTCACTGAAGTCTAAATCTGCAATATTAAAATAATATTTGATGTTTTATTGTAATCACACATGATCTTTTAAATTAAGTGTGAATTACGATAATACAAATGCAATTTTAAGGCATAGTTTATCACGAAATAATGATAGACGAATCTTAAAAATAGAAGGTTAATTAATAACTTGGATTGCTTTTAGGTAATTTGTTTTTTTATGTGAATGATTAGGCACACAAGCTAACGGCCCACCTGATGGTATGTGGCTACCGTCGCCTATAGACGCTTGCAACATTTGAGGTGGTGCCAACGTGGTGCCGATCAGCTAAACCTACGACTAAGACCAGGGACAGACGCCTGATGACGGCGTTGTCTTATCGATAGAGGGCTGTATCTCTTGAATCATATTCCGTAGCGGGCTTACATTTTAATAGCATATGTCTAAGACAGGTATTCCATAAAACTACGCCCCACCTAATGATGAGAAGTGACTGCCGGTGCCGGCTATAAATCACAGTAATACGGCTCAAGGCAGACCCACATCGTGTGGCGCCTATCACTACACCCGTTTCCCCTAGGTGGTGCTAAAGGAGTAACAAAAAGTAGCAGTTGAACTTGTACCAAGTTCATCCGAAGAAGTACTGCCTCGACACCTATTATTATTTATTTATTACTTTTTTATTTATTTATGTTTTTTATTTGCTACTTTTGGTACTACATCTGTATTACTCAGAGGACACTTTTAGGGTTTCTAGAGGGTTTTCGTGTACTATAAATGTAGAGAAAATAAACCAAAAATACTAACAAATGATTCACTCACTAAATTGGCTGTTCGTGAGATCGGAGAGTGAGTTGCTCCTAAAGATCTTTGGTTTGATTGTGATGCTGTACTGTTCCAAAACTGTGTCAACTGTCGTCCTGAACCTTCTCTTTGAGACGTGACAACTGCAAATATGGGCTAAGAATTATACTGATCGACCAATGTTTGTTTTTAGATACATTAATTACTTTCAATTATTGAATGAGTGAGTAATGCGAGAGATTTGACTAGTTTTGAATATTGCTTTGGCATTTGAGGGTTTTTATGTCGACGACAAAGCCAAACCCAAACCATTTGTCGAATTAGCAAAGATAATTAGAATTAGAATTAAAGACATTTGAAAGAGTTTCCATAACCATAACATAAGACCAGTTGTTAGCATCTCAAAAATATTGGAACACAATACAGTAGATTATGTTTAAAATGAAAAAAACTATTAACTAAGTTCTTCCAATAACCCTACAACATTCAAATTTAGTACTGGAAATTGTACATGGAAGACACTGGACCATTAAGAACAATGGTCTGGTGGATCGTAAATTATGAGAAGCCAATACAATACAATTATACTAAACCATTATACTCACTCTCTTGAATTGCACGTTAGATGAGATTTTCTCGCATTGGATCCTGCGTCTGGACTATTTACCTGAATAAAAATGAATGAGGGCTGTAGGCGATCCTCAACATGAATACGATGGGAATTTTTGTATATGGCCACAAAAACAAAGTAATCCTAGGGGTTTCTTCTTTGTCAATTTCTTGGAGGGTCAGATAGGGTTCGAACAAGTGCTAAACTTAGTAGTAATAACATATTTATTTTAAAACAAAAGAAATATCCGACGGTTTAAAAAAAAAAAATCCTCCTTTGGAAATCAATACTCCTTTGAAAGTCGGTTAAAAAGAAGTGACTATAGATTTTTCTTTCGGGTCAATCCTAGAGACTTAATTCATGGATTCCAGTTAATGAGATATAATGAGGATGGAATTGTATCTAACATTAGCCGGTCTCCCGTTTTGCCAAGAAGCGTAAAAATTATCGTGTGTCATGAAGATGGCAGCAACCAGGCATGAACTGCAATGATACGTGAACTAGTGTTTGGCATTATTGTGTGCGCCTATGAGCCCCGTGCAATTTTGAGAGGAGTTTGCAGGCAACACCGACGTAAAATGGCGATTCAACGCGAACTTAGCTCGAGAAAAAATCTACTTTCATAAATTTTGATAAATGTATTCGCAACAACAAAAAAATAAACGGTGGTTTTAGATGGTGTTCTCTCGTTGCAGTTAGCATTAGATACTTACTTTTTCCAAACTAACACTTCTCTTCATTTCAAGCTCACTGAAGGAATAAGCCAAGTACGTATACCATATTTCTGCAATAAATGTTTCTAGGCATAGTATGAACCTCCAAGACTCGTTTATAAATTTTACCACTTGATGTTTGTGTCGTTTTATGAAAGTTGACGCGTAAAAAAATATTCCATATAAAGTCATTCCATGACAAATGACAATATCTTGGCATCCATAGATTAAAGAACTTTTTCCTTAGAGTATGAAGTCTACCCGTCTATCTTGTTTAAAATTGATCTAATAAATATAGTATCTGTGGTATCTATTAAGGTATTTCAGATTATATAGAGATGTGAGGTACAAAGTGGAGATGACCAAAGCTAAAAGTGGTGTACCAATAGTAACCAAGATACGTGACATCCTTCGGTCAACGTCACTAATCATCCTGGTTTTAATATACAAAATAACACCGGAAATGGCTACCACAAATCAACACCGAGCTTATGTTTTAGAAGACTCTCTTAACTAAATATACCTGAAGTGGATAAATACACAAATTTTACGGATTTATACGACTGTAATATTTTGGCGACATCATATTATATTATCTTTTATACGCCAATTGTTTTTTAATTAAATAGCCGTTCTATTGTTACCACGGCCTAAACTCTACAATCGAGAATGGATTGGATTTAAATCTACTACAGGCGTGTCCTCACTCACCGCCCTCAACAATCTTTTAGATGCCAACCCCCACAGGTGATATATTTGAGGATGATTGGCAGATAATCTTGTCGATGTGTTTGAGCTGGTGCGAATCAGTAGACAAGTAGACAATGAAATTTTTCTAATGGCTATATGTAATTTTAATCTCATTGAACTTTTTCATTGAAATAATTTATTTTTTGTAAAATTGTTATGTTTTATATATTGCTGTTTTAAGTAGTTTATAAGCCCTAATTAAATTTCTTTTAATTAGGGCTTCGCGTAATATAAAATACCGTAAATTCGCGTATTATAAAATTCCACGCGGGAGAAGTCAACAGATGGTTAATTCTAAAGGCGGATGTGTCTTGTCTACTCTGAAGTTGCAAAGAGTTAAGTATACTGTTGTCTCTCTCAATGTCATTCATTGTAAGAGGTAAAAAGCTTTTGGAGCCAACTTCGAAGCACTCAAGATACGTCATCTAAAATATAAGTAAAAGATTCGCGCGGTATATCATTACTCTTATCAATTGAAAAATTCCGTGCAATTTGATAAAAACCATGCTACCCACCCTTGTTTACACGAGTACAAGTTTATTGAGAGTAAACAGGGGAGTTCACAGCAAAACCATTGATTTGTTATCATCGCTGTGCCAATACTATCTGTTGCGTTTGAAGTCTGGCCTGTTTCTACGAGACGTGTTTACGCGAATTACAAGAGTTATGGATGCTATCTTGCTATTTGGATCCGATATCACAAACATCTGATACATATTTTGAAAATATTACCTAAATGGTATGATTGAATTGCGCTATTGTGGCTCAGCTTACCGCTTTGGGGATTCGGTGTGGTTGTGTTTAGACATTGGCAACCATTTTTTATGTATAATAAAAATTTGATGCATAATTTCATTTAAACAGCCTGTTCCAACTGCAGGAAAATAATTCCAATGTTAAGTACATAATCTTGTCTATTTCTGAATCGTTGGACACCTAATCAGACAACACAAACACCCAAGGACCAATAAAACCTTTATGTTCATCGCACAAATGTTTGCATTTGGCTACGGTCCGTCATAAATTATTCAGTGTTTAAAATTTTCCGGTGAGATATCCAAACTTAAAGAGGGTATCTCACTTGGGTAGTGGAAGAATTAAAAAATCCTTTTAAAAGTAGTTATCGGAGACCTAAACATACATACATACAGAGAGGAATAAACATACCTATGTAATGCAGAGTCGCATCTACTGAAATTTTAATTTATTTAAGGAAGGAAGGAAGGAAATTTTAAGGCAGCTGAAACGTTTACACTGCTTTTTTGAAGCCAACTAATCGATACTATACATAAATTTCGAGATTTTCCTGTAGGTATGTACCTACTCCATTTCATTATACATGTTTAAGGAAAAATATTGAAACGTTTTCACGTAGCTTTTTGCTATCAGTCTGCTTCAAAGAAACCGCAATCTCTTATCTTACCATGGGCAGTAAAATGTATTATTCAAAACAGTGCATTATAGTATTTTTTGTCTATAATACTACTTATTTTTGTAACCGGCCGGCGAATTCCGACAAGCGATAACCGATCAATTCTGAAAATGTAATGGGCTTTGCCTGAATATTCAATGAGTCATGGAAACGTCACTGAGTGCACACTCGATTGATAAAATGTAAGTTCGTATATAACAGACTGCGAACTGGTATCTGCATCAGTTCCTTCCTAAGCTCGCCTTAGTAAAGTCGTGCGGAAAACTACAAAGAAACATTAAAACTTGTGAGTATATATTTCATATTTTTTGCCGTGTTTTGTTTAAGTTTGGCTTGTTTATCCGGTACCTAGGAAGTGCTCTTGTGATTTTTTTTTTTATTTTATCTAATCCCTGCCTGATACGTGTTGTGGCATTGCGTGTTTTGTAATTATTATCCTATAATTGGATTCATTATCTTTCTCTTTGATATCTACTTTAGTACACAGCATTGTATTTTATTCATCGGGTTATAGAAACACACGAATCGTCTTCATATTAAAGGTCTAAAACCTGACTGACGGACGACCATCAGTTGGTTGAAATCATGAGGATCTGTATAGAAATTCCATATTACGTACTAAGAGTAAATAATTTTGGTCAATAAATAGGTAAGTGATTAAAGTAAAGTTGTTGGCTTCTGAGTTTTTGTTTATTGATATCATATCGGGCACGGGGTAAAGGTACACAAAGTATTTCTTTCTTGACAAAAAAATAGGGCCAAAGTAGCCAATGAATCTGAAAATTCCAAAGTAAATTGATGTATAATTTAGTATGGGATTTTCAGATAACATATAGGTACTGCATATGCTTACTGTGTTTCTATGAAGAATCCGAAGCAATTTACGAATTAAAAAATAATAATTTGATCCTACAGTAGGTCAATTGTAACTCTAACAATCGACGGATTTTATGTCAAACTACGGTTATTTTTTAAATTGGTGCATCTTAGTAGTTTAAAAATGTCCTCGGTCTGTTCAGCTTTACTCCGATTATGCGCACATTACTTTGCTTTTAATTTCTATTCTCTTTAGTTGAAATCTATACAAACTGACGATCGTGGTCATCTCGACCTTCGATGGTGTCATTTGGTCATGATGTCGAAGTAGCTATTGTGTATTCAGTGGCAGAGTAATGTTCTTTTGACCTTCAGACAAATTCCTGATTGAAATCTTCGGGTTCTTTTTATTTTAAGTTTTTTATTGCCGGCGGGAATGATGCATGACTATATTTTAGATGGATTGCGTTATTGGACTGGGTGTACATTTAGTGTACGGTGTTTAAACGTTTCAAGTTTAAATGTTTTTATACATTTTGTTGAACAGATGTCCATTTTTTAGCACCTCAATGTGCTAAAAAACCTTGATATGGGCAAATGTGAAATACCTTTACAGTCTAATAGAGACTTGAGACAATCAAATATCGCGCACCTACATTATCTAAGAACTTGTTGTAATATGTATTTAATTATGTGGTTACCACTAGTTACCATGAGGTACTTATACTTCATGGTCATTTTTTTGAGGTAGCCAATTTATTATTGATTATGACTCTACTTTAACCATAATACGTTATAAATGAATTCGTTTTGTTAATTGTTTGGTATATAATACAAAACAAAGGAAATAAAAGATAATAAAAAAATGGTTTTAACTTTATTTTATCTTATTTATTTCAGAATATAAAATGGCCGACACAGACCGCGTTGTCTTCCCCGACGAAGTAGACGATATCAAGGAGAAAGCCAAGTCCGAGGTGACGGTGGAAGCCGGAGACGCCAACACTGTGGAAGAGACTCCTGCAATCCCCTCCGTCACGATGAGGAACATGATCACCGTGCCTTCCAACTGCCCGCCTGGCCAGCAAATGGGAGCCGATGGTGTGTGCCGGGAAGTCTTCTAATTATATTCTCATAGATAATATTTTAAGATCTTATTTTGAACGCAACTTTTTTACTGTTTCTACGTCTTCACCTAGCATATGAATTTTATTCTTCAGTGATGACTTGAGTCTAAGAGATGTCGTGATTATTCTTATTTTTGTCTATTATATTAGCAGATAGTAATGATGGATCATTAGGAAACGCTAGTATAAAAAAGTATGGAACCTTAGAAATGTTGGCTCCAATCAAGTACTAGTTTGAATTAAGTACTAGTTTTCCTTCTAGATCCAGTTACGATTGGTGTGTGTCAATTAACATTAAGTTTTATTTTACCTAAGTGCAGTGAAGTGTGTTTGAGAAGGCTTTCCGAATGATTGGGTTGCAAAAAATTACAGTATTATTGAGTTTAAATTTAAATGGTCATGTTATTATATATAATATACTAATTAAAATGTTGTGTGACGTTCCTAATTTTTATGAATAAAAACTTTTTAACAAGTAATAATGAGATAACTTTTTTTAAAATATATTTTTTCTTCTATTGATTAAGGATTAAGTACTGAAATGACGGCTGATAAGACAGTGGAAGAAGGAAATGTTTTGTAAGTTTGGCTCACTATGCATTCACCTTCATAGCGCCATCTAGGAAAAATTATCTAATGAACTAAACGAACATGATATGACCATAACAATCAATTCCGTAGGAATCTCACATTTTCCGCGAAAAAAGTACTCTATGTCCTATTTTGTATCCCTAACAACATGTATGCCAAATTTCATCAAGATCGGTTCAGTAGTTGAGGCGTGAAATCGTAACAAACAAACTCACTTTTGCATTTATAATATTATTAATATAATAATTTATATATATATATATATAT
This sequence comes from Aplocera efformata, assembly GCA_921293045.1. NCBI lineage: Eukaryota > Metazoa > Arthropoda > Insecta > Lepidoptera > Geometridae > Aplocera > Aplocera efformata. The sequence continues at coordinate 10,004,659 of OV121042.1, read as the reverse complement.
ATATATATATATTATAATAATATATGTTAGGATTACTGGAGATAGTTATAGCAACATTGTTATTAGTCAAAAAGGTTCACAATTTTTGACAGATTAAAATGTTGCTACGGTAATATGTTGATATTGCGCAGATACCTACATGACTCAGAATTTAGCGTTACGAATCTACTCTGAAAATTTCAACATATTCATATTAGTACGATCATAAAATAGCCATGCATGACTATTGTATATATTAAGGACTTGTGATAAATAAGTAGTAACACGTTTTACCCAGATAAGAAATAAAACAAGATAATTCTAATAATTTAACGATTTACTTTAAAATATTCATTATAATCAAGTATTTCTAATGTGTGTAATTTTAACACAGGGACTAATTAAAAAACTAAATATTCTTTCTATAACCCTGACATCATAAAATATTGTTGATATTCGCCTACAAAAATTATAAGTAACCGAGCGTTGCATAAGTTTTAACAAATGGAGCGTCACTCTCGCACGAATTCCTGAAAAAGAAAAATTATTATTTTGTAACATACACGACAAAACACGTGTCATTGAAACAAGCTAGCTACAGTAGTCCTTTTTCGTGTAAGCTCCAATGTATAGGCCTGGTTAATTGTATGTTGTTGTATGATAGTCTATCCGTGAAATAAAACCATCTTTAGTTTCAGAACAAGACGTTTTGGAAAATCATGTTTTGTTTCTTTATTTCAATCGCTTAGTACGGGTGACAAAATAATGATGTAGAGAGCTTTATAACAATAAATTTTCAGTACGAGTAGTGATAATAGACGAAATTTAAGTTTTTTAATAATTGTCAACAGGAAGTATCTAGGTACTACATAAATGTAAACACAAAGATTAAAGAACACAATCTAAATAACAATCCCTAGTAAATATTTCGATAAGTGACTAATAAATAATTACTGCACACAATAATGTCCTAATGATAAATGCATCATATTATATAGTATAAACTACGCCGCGATAATTTTATCGGGTCCCTATCAGGTAAGTAGATTAGAAAGATTGACTGCAGCTACTTATAAACTAAATGTTAGTGGACAGGCGAAATAAGAAGCATTCACAAACCCATCATCTTTGGTTGTTACCTCACTAGTTTTGAAACGTATCGTTCACAATTGAAGCTTGGCAACACTGTAGGAGTTTTGGGCATTTCAATTATTGTTCTGTTTCTATGGGTTTCCACTTGCGAAACATGTGTAAAAACATGTTACGAACTCTGTTTTCTGTCAATGTATTGAACCGCGTTTACAATGTCACGCGTTTCTATATCGAATACATTTAATACTTGTTTTCCGACCCACGTTGCGAGTATTATGCGTGTTAATAGATATAACTCGGTAAAATTGGATAAATAACCCTTTTTTATGTTATTCACAAGGAGCCAACTAAATTAGTGTTTGACAAATTTCAAGGAGAGTACCGGTAAAATTACTTTGACCTTCATTAATGTTGACGATTTTTATGGAATATAAAAATGACACTAAAATTGGCTTATAGCACATAGAGGAAACAAAAGTGTAAACGTCAACTATAACAAATCTATAGACAACATTATGAAAACTGTCAAATATTTTTAGATGAAACATCTTGCACTTGTGAAACAATAACATGTTGAATATTTTTTTTATGGAAACCCACAGTCACGATTACAAAAACGTTACAAAAAAGTGTAGGTGCGGCACATAATCTTATCTTCCTTTTACACAAAAAGGTAGATGGTATGATGTAGAGAAACGTTAAAACCGGTTATCATAACCTTGGCTTCTGTGTTTGGTGACAGCTACATTGAGCTCATTCCGGAGAGTAATTCAAACTATCGATGTCGCAATGATGTGCCCTTACAAGTTAACAGCCAAACCCTATAATCTACTAACAAATTACTGGCGATTGATCACCATAAAAACAATATTATCTATCATAAAGGTCCATTCGTTTTTTGACAGATAACAATGTTGCGATGGTAATCCATCTCCAGTCATCTGTTACAGTCTGTTAAAGTTGAATAGAGGGTTTGGTTGTTAATCGATAAGAGATATCGCAAATATTGTGGGCTGTCAAAGTGTGCTACGAACTTGTTGTAACTTGTTATTTGAATGGTTTTGCTTACATACATAAGTTTTCGTCGCTGAAGGAGGTGATAAGTTGTAGGTATGTTTAACGCGAGTGCAATGATAGTTTTAGATCACTTGAACAACTAATTTTAACTGAGCATGCGTGGAAGTTTTAGTACTACAATAAAAAAAAGAAAATGATAAAATAAAGTAAAAATTAATTTATTCGAAATAAAAACTATTTTATGATATGCTTAGCTACTAAATAACTTAAATTACCTACAAACAAAGAAAAATACACTGGATGTAATAAAACTACGCTCGAAAACTAGCTAGGCCCGACACTTGCCGATCACCATCATACATTTTATTGTTTTTCATTTTTATTTTGTCGTTGTTGTAATTTTTCAAATAAAGATAAATGTTACAACAATAAATGAATAATAAATCTTCCTACTAGTAACAACATTTCTATACATGCGATATTTGGAAGTCCCATAAAATATATTCTTCTGTACTGCGAACTGTCTTGATCGAGGGCCTTGACAGTTTTTGAGAGCTATTTTATTACATCTAATAAGTATACTTGGACTTAAGAACTCGTCATAAGTATTATAAATATTACAAATGTACAAGATAGCAACTACTTTCTATGAACAAAAACATCCAGCACATCTCGAATTTCTCTAAACTTGTTTAAAATGAAAGAAATAGTTACGGCTGAAGAAAACAATTAAAATTATATGACTATTCAAGCTTTAACATTTTCAAAGATTTCTCGAGTAAGTAAATTACACGATCGAAGCTTCGGCATATTCGAGATGAACTGAGTATAATTTTGAGATTAAACGATATATTTCCGAAGAATACTATGTGTTCTTGGCTCCGTAAAAAAAATCCATCGCAAATATCGAGAGACCGTAAGACTATAAATTTAAATGATAGTTTCAAAAAAATATATGAACTAAATTCCAAGTCATATTTTGAAAGGTGTGAAATATCATGCGTATAAAAGTTTTATCCCTTAAATTATATTTTTAGTATAAAAATACAACAGCGCTATAAAAAATATCTAATCTACTTTTACGAACTACTTATTATTACGAGACGGACTGGTCTTGCTCTAAGTAAGCATGAGCCGACGAGAGGCAAATTACACAATTCCACTTTTTGGATCAAAAATATTTTAATTCCGTTCCAAGTGATACGGAAATGTGGAAGTCTCAGATGCAAATAAAAAGCAACTAGTTAATATTTTTGCACGTACAATGTGATGCCTTAGATAATAATTTCATGAAACGGACTCTTTCGGGCGAATCCATGCATTACCATTGCGTTTTAAATCGAATTGTAGTTTTATATTATATAATACTACAATTCGATTTAAGACGCAATGGTAATTATTGTTGTAACCTATTGAAATTTTTGTTATATCTCGATTAAATTTCGAATAATCTACTCGCTCGTAGATTGACAGCTATAACAATTTGTTTACGAGGAGTCGAGCGTTAATGTTTTCTAAAGTAGCTCACCACTAGCGCACTAAGCCTCTGCCAATTCACAGCTCACCATGTCAATATGTACGTAGATCACAGATAATATTGATTCAATAAGTAGCATGTGTAATCTCAAACAAAGCGTGCATACGTGCTAGGGTCAAAATACACATCCGGAATTGATATATTAGCGACACGTCTAAGAAAAAGTTCAAAATTAATATCACCACGAAATACTTTCCTACCCATATAAAGTGCGTTAAGAAAACTTGGACCCAAAGAATTCGAAAATAGAGTAAAATTTTCAATTGCTAATTTTCTTTCCCCAAAGCCATCTCAATCCGAAGTGCGACCTAATTCCAAACGAACATTATTCAAATTCCGAACGTGCAATTCGATCAAAATGGGACGAGTAGTACTTACTCGTCCTCCCATGGACAAATGTCGTTCCGCTGCGTCCTCTCCCCCTCTCGCCTAACGATACTCGACTCCGACACCGAAGTCAACTCCTCTTTATGCTTCACGCGTGAAACTTGCGCGTCCGACTCGGACACCGGCCGCGTTTCCGATGTCTGCGGAAGCGGACGACACGGAGGTAGAATGCAAACCTTCTCTTCGGGAAGAGGGGTCGTACATTCATCCCCAATATCCTCCCCTTCAGCCAGCGGCGCCACCGTCCGCACCGGCAGAGGTTCAGTCACAACTTCGCTGATTTCGATTCTACTCGTATCCCTACTCGAGGCCGGACTGTTTTCCTTAGACGGTTCCCGAACGAGGGGCGGTTTTGCTTCTTCCTGCTGCTCCAAAGCCTCGTTGCATTCGATCGTTTCCTTTTCACTGGCTTCTATATTTCTGCTGGGATCGGTGGGTGTGGCGGCCGTGGATGCGAATACTGAGGACGGTTCGTCGGAGTGTGCGACGGATCGAGGAGATCCTGACGCAGGGGAGTCTTCTTCAGGGGCAGAGCTGACGCTTATTGTCGGGGTTGGGTGGGGGGGAGCGGTAGGTAATGCCGTTGGAGCGGGGCGGACTACCGTCCTGGGAGAGTGAGGAGGAGAGGATAAGGGTGCGAGATGTCGCGGTTCAACGGCAGACAGACGGCGTAGAGGCGGTGGCGCGCCTCTTAATCCGCCGTCTAGTGTGCTCTGTTGAGGTAACCTTCTCGCACGCTCCGGGATGACCCCGGATGTCCCTACGGCGGCACTGACGTCGGAGCTCGAGCTGCCTGAGTCGGCAGTGGAGTCTTGTCGTCTCCGGCCGGTGCTGCCATAGACTTGTGAGGTTGATTCCCACGGGAGCACGTCTGCGTTATCGTCCTCCTGTGGATCTCTGAAAGGAAAAGATTTGAGTCAGAGTCTGGTTGAAAATCAAAGCCCTGAATTATCCGTAGGAAAGGAGCTAGTTCCACCCGAAGTAAGATAAAAGTAAGTATTGTATTTCGCTTGGAAAAACTATGTACGCAATATTCGATGCAGACACCAAACGGTAATCGAATCGATAGAACTGATATACCGATAGACTGAGCCGGCGCGCCAGCACACAGCGCTATCACCCCATTCGCTGACTGTGACGTGTCTATAAGGGGTGTCATGGGACTGTACCTGAAGGGCAGCTCGGCGAGGTTGGACTGGCTGTGGCTATGACTGGGCTCGGGCTGGCGCGGCGGCGCACAGGCACAGAGCGCCAGTTCGTGCGCAGACCCGGTCAGGGAACGGTCGGACCCGCGGCGACGGTTGAGCCCCACCGCGCCACAGGTACCACTCGTTGACCCCGGTTTCTTTTTCACTTGCCCGCCGAAATTGAAAAACCTGGAATGTTGTGAGAGGCCATTAGCTCTTTTATCTACTTTTATGAATCAATATTTTTTGCGTCAGAAACTTTTTATGCCGGACCATAAAAAGAAATCTTGTGATCATCTGGTTGGCTTCAGAATCTCGACAAAGCAAACTCAATCTTTCGATAAATAAATAATAAAAACGTTCACACACTCATACCTCTACACTAGGATTCCCTATGTCGCAAATGGCATGGACAAACACAGAAGACCCGAGAACAAAAAGTGTGCACGCCCGGGAATCGAACCCGGGACCTCTCGCTTCGAAGGCAGGACTACTACGAACTCAGCCACGGAGTTTGTCAACCCAAACAAAAGGGTCTGACTCTCCTATTTACGAAAGAGTTATAGAGAATGGTACCTATGCTTCCTCCAATTCAGATATTTTCACGAGGACTACAAACCTATATATGATAAATTTATATCACAAGAGCTTCCCTTATATGTCTAATTACAGTTTGGTTTCATGGTTTAGCTGAGCTGAGTAGAGCAGCATGAGTGAGTGTTAGCTAAGTGTGGTAATAATAAATAGTTTTACTCTTTATTTCTAGAGAACGGTATAGAATATAGATAAAATACTACTTACTTTGCTTTCTTCAACTGCACATTTCTGCCTTCCACAAGCAACCTTTGAAAATGGTCCGAGCGTATGAATCTCGGATAACAATCTTTCTTCAAAAGTAATGAGTACACATGTTCGGCTGCGTGATCTAACGCATATCGAGACCCGCTTCGCAGACCCTCTGCCACTTTCTCGGCAGTTGCACCGTCGATATTGATTTCGCACTTCGCGCCTGGTTTGAGGAACTCTCTGGAATCAAGAGTTGGACATGTTATCCTTGAATGAGGCAAATAAGTAGAGCTTTTGGGGGGTTCAGTTGCTCGCGTCCGTAGTTGAGAACCCTTTAGTATCCCTACACGTACCCCCTGGGTGGTGCCGAAGGAGCAATTATAAGGAGCAATAGAATTTGTGCTAAGTTCATTCACAGAAGTACTGCCTCCAGAACTGTTAATCTGCCACCAAGCATTGCTGTGTTCCGGTAGAAGGGTGTGAGCGCGGTGAAATCACAGACATGAGACGTAGCATTCCCGACTGAGAGCGTGGTGGCCCCAAAAATACGACGACATGTGACTTCTATCAATCGGGATTGGGCTCCCGTGGTAGATCAGACCACATTCACTCTCAATTATCGAGAGTAGGCCGGTGTCCCTGCAGTGGAAACATTAGTCTCGGGTGACGCGCACAACGGGATTCGACGTGGGTACGAGGACCTAGGTCGAATTTCTGTTGTAATGGGCGGATGTAACCACTTACCATCAGGCGGGTCTTCAGTGCGCCTCACCTCAGAAGTAAAAAGGACAGCTGAGCTAAACCTGATTGTACCATCAATTGTCAATCAATAAACTTTACTTTTAGTTTATAATTTCATAGTAAATCATTTCTATTCAAGAGCTCATTGAATAGAAATGATGGAATACTCAAAGATCGGTTGGATTGGGTGACTCATTGTTCGATTTTATACCACAATTTACTGCCAACTTGTTAGTTAGTAGTGTGGCAGATATTGCGAGTATTTATTAGGTTATTATCCTTATGTTCACCGAAAGTAAATGTATATATATATATATATATATATTTAATAAGGATCTAGCTAAAAAAAACTCACTCATAAATATTCTCAAGTTTCTTTGGTATTTGCTTTGTACTGCTTCTTCTTAGATCCATGACGGCTAGCCAGAACCTGATGTTTTCATGGGAGTACTCCTTTCGTAAGAAACTCGTGAATTCCTGAAGGCCCGTAGGGTCTGACACCAGTTCTTCGATAGACAGCGCCCACCGTTGAACTCGCTTTTCCGTCGGCACCTCCACTCTGGATCACAAGACTTAGGTGTTTCATACAATAGCAGTGATAGCTTCGAATATGGTGGGATAAATAATTACTAGAAAAAGTTAGGAACTGGGATTTGTTTTATTATAATAAAAATTTTGACTATAAACGGTCTTTGCATTATATCTGAACTAAAATAAAGAGAATCGGTTTTATGTTTTAAATTCCATATTATTATAAAATTTTAAAAATATAGTACAGCGTTTATATGTTTTCATCGAAAATTTCATACTAGGTAGTTGATGTTGGCGAAACGGTTGGTTATCCATGATTTTTCAAGCAGCAAACTGGATAATGCAATTGTAAATACCTATATCATATAATGATCATGCATATACACTGCGTCTATATTTTGATTTAATAATGATTATATCGAGCATAGTGAAATTGCGGGTTATATTTATACAGGAATTAAAAAACTGCTTTGGAATGGGACCTTAGTTGCAATTAGCTTTAGTGAGAAAAGCTTACTTACGTCAATTATTCTAGTTAGTTATGATATACTCCATTAATTATAAAATAAAAGAAACAGATAAGGTTCTGCCCGCTTAATATAAGGTGTACCAATTTATAAAAATATATTGTTGTTTCATATATTATAATAATTATGCCAGAAAGTTTATTCGCGTGTTAATTATATGCTTTTTATTGTGCACGTAACCTCATATTTAGCCGAGCAAATATGTCAAATTATACACTCACAGAGGACTGTTAATTTGCCAATACATAGGATCCTCGGTGATCCAGGGGTTTGAGGGCTGCATCGGGGTAAGCCAGGGATCGTAGGGAGTGAAGGTCTCCGCATAGGCCACGAGACCCTCTAGGGCAATTGAGGTCTTCACTCGTGTACGGTCCAGGCTCGTTTTGAGCTGTTCGATCTAGAAGAAGAGTTGATAGAGTTAGGAACAAAAACCTACAGGTTTCTAATTGTTATGGATTCAGCTAGGTATAAGTGTATGAAGGATATGGTTATAAAATGTGCTGTTTGTTGACGTTGTTTAATTCGTTAAGTATACTTTATATATCCTTTCAAAATAGTAAAGCCATTAAAAAAAGTTTTGGAATAGCTGGGACTTTGTTATCGCCTTTATAGATTCTTCATGATGTGCTGTCTGTGGTAGTTACCTCTCTCGTGAGCTGCTCTATGGTACGTTTCTTGGGTCGCGGGTGGCGCGCGCGCACCGGCACGGGGCAGGGCTCCAAGGCCCCGAGGGTCCCCGGCGGTGGGCGCGCCACCCGCCAGTACGCCCGCTCTTGACTATCGCTCACTATCTTGTCCCCCTTCTTACGATCCTTTGCTACACGAACCTGGAATAGACACTGACATAAACTTCGAAATCTATCTTGCTGCGAAACATGTTGTGGAATTTTTTGTATTAATAGCAAAATTTTCTTTTATTCGGTGTTTTACTACGCCTTCCGCTGTCCAAATCAATTTACGCCTATGATGGATTTGCTGAAGACATTCCCAGAGGATCAGAGGCATTTCATCTGAGATTGATATCGACTTGACGTTGATATCCTTATTTTAGCAAAAAACGTGATAAAAGACTAACCATCAACATAATCAAAACATATCCTCGAATTAGAGCAATTCACTGTAGTTTGATTTTTTTCCTTAAGGCATATTATGAATATACATGAAGAAAATAACAAAAAAATGGTGACGTCATTATAAAAGGTCTATTCCCAGTTGCCATCACCATCACCGCCACCACTGGTGGCAATGGAGAAGATTTACTTCCTGATTGCCACCTGTGGTGGCAATCAGGAAGTATTCCCGTCATCCTAGATAATTCTTTTTCGAGGAAATGAACGTGCTTACGATGTTAGTTAGTCTTATTGCAACTCTCTAGTATGTAGTACCAATGTCGGGACAAGATTGGGTTAACTTACTTGTTCTTCAGCTTGCATAGTAATAAACTCCCATTTGGCCGAAAGGTTTTTCCTCAGGTTGGTAAGCGCTTCCTGCTCGTAGTCCTCTAAGGCGTGACGTTGCTTGTTTCTCAATGTGCGTTTGACAAGGTATATGGCGTATTCTACGTTATCCGGCCCCAAAGTCGGCGCCCCGGAGCCGCCAGCCATGCGTGTCGCTTGCCACGGCCAGTAATATGGACTCTGTGTATACAAGAAGAACACCTAATTAGAGCTATAGAGGTACATAATAAATAGAAATAACAAAATCCAGGCATATCCTGCTTCGATTCGATTCGTAGGAGGGCCGGAGCAAGAAATTTGGTTGAATAAACAATATGTCAAGATACTCAGACGCAGATAATAAAACTTGACCGAAGTTTGCTGCTCAATAAGCACAGTATTAGTCAATGCGACAGCGCTCTTACAATTATATACTGACATTATAAACGCCGCAACTCTTCGTCTGTGTACTACTCGAAGATAAAAACAATGGAACCAATTCATATCAATGTGTGAATTTTCTGTATTTTATGATCTGCCTCTGGTGTCTGTGGCGCATTGCTAAATTTTACAGTCAAATGCCACTTTTAATCACATTTTCTGGAAACACTAGGGATCTTGTAAAATGCGAATATAATGGCATTCACAGAATGTTTAAACGGTCGGTCTAAGAAATATGTAGTACTAATACTATTGAACGTAGACAATTTTTTGTAGCAACTTTTCTACTTGTGAATTCGGCTCGAAGCGAATAATTGTATATGTACTTACTTGAAATCTATAGAGAGAAGAATCATCTTTTAAGACAAGGTTTTTCAAATCGTTAACAGGAAAGAAGTAGCCATATTGACATAGTTGAGTCCCTAAATGTATTGCTTCAACTGTAAGGAGAAAATGTGGATTAGCGCATATATTACGGCTATAAATATTACCATGATAATGAGAAATAATGAACACTCACACTCACCATTTGTAGAATCTTCTGAATTAAATCTATCCATTAGCCATTCGACAAGATCATAACCTGAAAAAAGAATACTAGATTTATTCTTGAAACATTTCGTAATCTGCACTCACTACCACTAAATTATCAATAGCCTCGCATTTCAGAATATAATTCAACATACAGGCAGTATGTTGAATTCTATGGGAGATTCTCAGGCTGGTTTCAAATGCTACAATTATTCAAAATTTATTTAAAATAAGAATCTTTATGATTAACATTTTATCACATTGATTTTGGATCAATGTTTTTTCATGTCGTTACTTTTACATGACCTGATATGAATTGTCGAATGTTTAATATATTATGCCACATCGACGTAGAATAACGCCTCGATCGACTATCGATTTCACTAAGCAAATGAATAAGTACGACTTCGTGACCTGTGAAATTAGAGTACCTTTACTAGGCCACATGACTTGTTAAATCGAAAAAACCGACTCCAATACTTTCATTATTAATCACACTCAGTGAAATATTAGTCATTAAAATCCATTCTAAATTAAAGAAAATCGCGTAAGCGTAGAAAAAAGAACAAACAGCCGAATTCAAAATCTCTTCCTTTGTGAAGTCAATAATGAAACGAAAATGATATTACTAGGCTCAGATTGAGCTTTTGAGGTCAAACTAGCTTATCATAATTGTTCGCTACTGGAGATCAAGCCTTTCCCGCAATGGCATAAAGCCGTGTAAATGGTCCGAGCACAGATTATGTGAAAGTTAGTCAGCATGTGCTTGGTATCGATTTTTCAATCAGACACCGGAGTCGAGACGGCACGCGTCCGCTGCCGTGGATTCTAAGAAAGCTGACTAAGCGCGTGAATAGAATTTCAGGTTGTATTTGATGGGAATAAAGGCATTGTAGGTTTCACCGGTCTCATCGTTAAATTTTTATTACGACCATGTAGGTGCATAATAGAAGTGCTTTTCAGTTTATTAATAATCCAATCAAATTCTGGTTGTATAGTCTTTTTAAGAATTCAAAGGAATTAAATATTTTTGACTTTGACTGATTGCCAACATATTAAATCAAGATAGGTTTAATTTTTTATATAAACTTCTTGTATTGACTTATTCTTGCGGGCCTGCACTCACAAGCCTTCGGGGAAATAAGTGAATTTATGTAGTTCAAAAAATGGAATGCAGTTTTGAGCATTTATTTGGCACCCCCAAACAAATTGTCTCAAATATTTGGTGTGTTTAAGATTTTCCCCCAAAGGCTGGTCCGCGTCTTACCTAATGACTTACACTATCGTAGGAATTTAGCATATAGCACATAAGCGCCATTGTTTTCTTACAAATAACCCGGTTAACACTTTAAGAAAAAAGCGACAGCCAGGACAAAATTTATACCAAAGATTATATACAAGACCGGGCGAAGTATACATCGTGCTATCGATTTTTCAATTAGAACCTTAGTGTCTAAAAGCCCTGTACAAAAGGCGGCTTCTCTCAGTAATATGTATATTAAGCAGTCAAATCTCATACATTCATTATAGTTTGATGATGAATTTAACTGCTGTTATATGTTTTGGAGTCCGACTCGCGTACAAACAAAGAGTAAGTACGTAGTTACGTGCAACTCCGTAGCTAACCGTGTAGGTTGTAAGTTTTCTCATGTATTCATGTACTGTGGTCCCAGATCACTACTACTTCGGAGAACTTACGTATTTTACGTAATACCTGTAAACACCCAGTCACCGAACAAATATCTATCTTCGTCAAAGAAACATTTGTACAGGGTGGGAATAGTTAACCAACCGAGTTATAATGCCAGTTATAATTTATAACAATATTGGTGGTATCGCACTCAGAGCGTAGTCCCACTGCGAACTACACACTTGTAGCAGGAAGTGCTAAACTGCAATTTAATTTACGAGGTTACAGCAAAACAGCAATAGTTATAAATGCAAAGTACTGAAATTGTAGCTCAGCGCTACTTGCCCTTATAATCAATATGCACATAACTACGTAGTTTTTTATGTGCATATTGATTATAAGGGCAAGTAGCGATATGATATAGTTATAAGGTTATGATATAGTTATTTAATAACTAATTTTTTGTGTCATTGTTTTGTAGAGTTTGTGTAAAAATGTCTTCGTTTCTTTCTTTCTTGTATTACTTACTTACTGCTCATAATCTTTCTTTTTTGCCTAATACTAATCTAATACTAATGAAATAGTTATTATAAAAACATTTTACTTACCAGTAAAAGCAGAGGGTATAACACTAAGAAAGAGTTTTTGACTTCGAACTGGCACACCATTTTCCGGATCTTGCATTTCTTTTATCAAAGCTTCCATCTGTAATGAATCAAATGTAACATATTAATAATCTTTCAATTGCATGGTTCTTCTACTGGCATCCAAAGAATGGGACCGTTTAAGTTTGATTCGGACTTGTACGCTGGGGTAGGCGTCCTACTATCGACTCAACATTTTCAGCTCTCTGCATGATTAAAAACAACGGTTTATAAAGATCATCGTAAGACGTCTTTACCATCTGAGCTACCACTGCTTCACTTACTCTCAGGAACTTTGAAAAGCGAGTGTCCACCATGGCATACACCAAAAACGAGGTAGCAAATGTTCCACTAATCTTTTATTTGAAATATGGCAGTATCTTCACGATAATAGGTATCCTTCATCATTTTGATCAATTAATAGTGTAGACTATGTAGTTTATTTCACGCGCATCTAACTCGAGACTACGAAATAATTAGTAATCAAAACAAATTAGTGGTAATCAACCAACATCATTTTCAATTTAATAAGGTATTGAGCGAAATTATTTTAACTATGAAACGGTCTTGTAAATGGGGAGAAGGTTGTTAAAATTAGGGATAGGTGGAATTGGTAGCGAGCTAAGAGTGCTTAGTCAAATCATCCTAGCAAAATCGTCTTAAAACGATTCGTGTGAAAGCACACACCACACTTGCCCCAAATTTGAAACAGCAACCTATTTCAAATTTGGGGCATCAATTATTCTCACTTTTTCATCATTTCCCCAAAATAATGATCACTTGTTCTGCTAATTGTGAATCTATGTCACAAATTTTGTGACCTATGTTTATTATGAATGGATTTTGAACTTATTTTTAGTTTGTGTTCAAAAATTGCTTAGGCCATCGTCACCGAAAATGGATTGCTTTGCAATGAAAGCTGTACAAACTTTAAACAACGTTTGTGAAGTTTTAGCGATCTAACACACAGATCGCTTAAACTTTGTTCAAACGTTGTTTAAAGTTTGTATATCTTTCAGAGCAAAGCAATCCATTTTCAGTGATACTTACTCAGTTGACCTATGCAATTTTTAGAAGGAGACAAACGACTACATTTTTAAAAGGACTAATAGAATATCTCTAGAAGAATTTGAACTGTATGTGCTTCGTCCGGGAAAGCCCCAATTGTCAACATTCGCATTTTTGCTATCAAGCAGTATTGCATCATATTTTTGTTCCGGTTTGGCGTGGGAGCCGGTGATTTCAGGTCAATCGCATGCCAACAAGTAATTAAAATGTCCGACCCGGCTTAATTTCGCAGCGAACTGTAGTAAGGAATTTTCTTAAAATACTACAAAAATACACTAAAATTGTATTTATAGAAGTTACACTAATGTTTTAAGCAGCAACATCCATTAAAATCCTTTTTAGGGTCAAAAAACACCATGATAAGAAATTAATTTATCATTATATTATAGAGTTTATATACGTTTTTCGAGCGATTCAAAGTTAAGTGGCTTTCGATTTAAGCTTGAGCTTCCTTCGCTCGATGGTTGATATCGATGCATCTTTGTGCTGAGTGCCTCTTGATTGACTCGAGGGTCCTCGCCTGCAATCGCCGCAGGGTCGGATCTCGTGGATAACCCTCGACACCCCTCAGCCCGCTCGAGTGCACGTTGACCTAAAAGGACGCTGATGACGTCATCACTATCGTTATTCCGATGAAGCTGTTTGAGTTAAGCCGTAAAAATAACTATATTAAAAATACGACACTGATCCACCCAAGTTTTTATATAACGTTATTTTTTTTATTATAGAAGGCGCTCGGTAATGATCCATTAATTGGTCTGTGCATTGACTTAACAGTGACATATTTATAATATCTATATTTAGGTGTATCTGATGGCATTCCACGAAGAAGGTTACGAGGTTAATGCATTATAGAAGCGATCTTAATCCATCTAAAAACGGACTCATGGAGAATTTCACACTCTTTATCCAACAAAATGTGAAATTCTCCATGAGATCGGTGTTGTCTGTTAATGTTATGGATCTAAATTTTATTCATAACTGCTGGTGAGTCAATAAGAGCAAATAAAAGTAAAGTTTCTTCATCGCTATCCATCACTAACTAAAATATTCTACACCGGTTACTCTACCCATAGCGGTAGCGAAATCCGACTCGGATTTCGTTACTCACAGCAGCAGAAATTTGCACGCAGGTCTGAATAGGCCTTAATATTATAAATGCGAAAGTGATTTTTTTTGTTTGCCTCAACCTTTCTTTCACCAATGGAAAGCTACACTATCAGCGAGTAGCATAGGCTATATTTTATCGCCGTATTCCCACGGGAACGCGTATGAAACCGCGGAGCGCAGCTAGTATAGATATAATTTATAATCATGGGCGTACCCAGCTTCTGGCATAGGGGCGGGCAAGTCAGATTTTTTAGGTCGGATCGTCCGCGGCTTTTTGTCATACACACTACACAAAGACACCTACATGATCCTACTTTATAGGTAGTTAAATAAATATAAGTAACTGTGACTATGCATGCATTTTTATTTTATTCGCTTCTTAATTTAAAATACGCCTGGGTACCCCCTGGTACTCCCTGGGTACGCCCATGTTTATAATATTAGTATGATAAAATGTACTATGAATTATGTACTATGGAGCCAGAACGCTGTGCCTCTTATTTGTTCGTGGAATGCTACCGGTTGAGCATTAAACGATGCAATTGAACCAAATCATACACACGCATTCAGTTGACACATTTCAGTTTGTTTATCACAGAAATAGAATAGGTGAAATGTTTTTACAGTTAACTTGCTTGCTGCGTAATGTTTATTCTACTCATGTAGAACATTTATACATCCTTTGCTAAGGGGTATGCTTGTCCGTTTTTATTTTCATACCACTTCTTTTATATTTTTTTTATGTTTGTTATCCCAGTTCTCGTTCATTGACGAACCGATTTAATTATTTTTTTTAAAGTACTTCTTTTTTTCTTGCTCACATACAATAATTTATTTAAATTTAATTTAATTTCACAAACTAAGCATACTACGGGAACCAGATTATTGATACTTATCTATATTTTTTTTTATAAATACATATTACGTATTATACATATAAACACCCAGATATTAAACAAAAATTTACGTTCATGACACAATTGCATGTCCTGGATCGAACCCACAACCTACAGCACAGCTTACTTATTTGCATTTAATATCAGTTTCTATCTACCGCCTGTTGTGTAATCAGTAGGTAGGGGCTGAGATTTGGAGCAGAGGCGCGAGCACAAGGCTAAGGTGGTGACGTCACGGGCGCGATCGATTCCTGCAAGGGCTGGCCTGAACTTTGGCACACCGTTACGCGACTATCTATACCACGCTTTTCTGTATTATTGAAATAGCAGACACAGGGATTTTAAACATGTGTGGTCAAGATTAACGTGATGACGTCACGGGCGCGATCGATTTACTCTGGAACAAGGGAAAGGCGTTGTTGTCTTCGCAGTGATTAATGGTCCACATCCGAGCCGGGCCCAGGCCTGAAACGGTCTGAAATTCAGTAAGAAATTACCAATTTCAAATAAGCAGACCACGGATGACGACATTTTCAAATCCGTGGAACTGAAAATCCGTTGGAAAAGCGATTTTGTACAAGCGTCTATTACCGCGTTCCAACGAGACCATTATCATCGATCAACGGCTAAACGGAATGTCATTTGGACCGTCTGAACAGATTAAAAAAGCATGCTCCTTTGTTTAATTACTGGATATGAACCATGATTTTGTGATGGTTATTGTGTACAGTCATCATACGGTCTAATCCTGGACTGTGTCCCCGTTTCGAAGTGACAGTAATGTAGGGGTATTCATTTTGTCGTGTAAGCTTTATTTGGCACGGCTCCAAAATGTTGCCAACGCGAGGCTGTGCTCAAAGCCGTTCTACATAGCTATAGCAACATACATACGTGTTTGTCAACCCTATTGTATAAGCGCATCAGTGTCGAAAACCTTTTTAGCCTAGCGCGTAACAAGTTTAAATTGGTTTCAAAATTGGTGTAGCCTGTGGCTGCAATAGGTATTAATCATTCGATTATGAGAATTTCATATGATAAAGATAATTAGATTTGCTATCGATCCATTGTGATTCTTATAGAAAAGGCTTGTTGCGCGATACGCTATAATAAATACATTAAAAAATCATATTGAATTCTATGTAGAATCTATGTATATTTATTTTCTTATATGAATAAGTGACGGAACGAGCAGAAGGCCCACCTGATGGTAAGTGGTGACCCTCGCCCATGACAACAGTAATGCGTGAGACTCAGTATGAGATTCAAATCTTTACTGAGTCGCATTCATCATGCTGCGTCCATCACCCGATACCGGGATGATATGTTGAAAAATATATACATATAACATGTATAGATATATTCCCGTAATGGCCGTAAGATCTTAATTTTCTTTTGTTTTGTTCGAAAATTGAAATCGGAAGATTTGTATATTCCGAAGTGACAATTCACTTTGGAGTTTTAGGTGTACGAAGTTTACCGGATCATCTAGTAAGACTAATATTATAAATGCGAATGTTGGTCTGTATGTATCTCTTTTACTCCTTCACACCTCAACGGTTGAACAGATTTAGATGAAATTTGTTATGTAGGTAGCTTATACTCTGGAACGTAAGACTTATCCCGACAAAGTAAAGTATTTTTTGTGACTTGCACAAAATACAATTTATGTCCGTTTTTCCCGTCGTCTGAATTTTTAACCGCGGGTAACATCACATTGATATATTTGAAAAGTAGGTATTTGCTTAATTTATTAATAAGTAAGTCCTTATTATGAACAAATTATAATAAAAATAATGATGAACAAGTAACTGATTTAAAAATAAAAAAAATACTTGAATACTTTCAAAGTAGCAAAATACGCAATTTCGTTTACTTAGATGACATTTTTTCCACTTATTTTGATTTAATAACGAAACTGTTGCACCGATTTTGATAAAAAAAATCTATGGGTGGTCTTATAGAATTTTAATAACTGAAAGCATATCCTTTAAAATAAAAAAATAATTTTCCAAAACGGTTGATAAATGGCGGAGAAAGCGGTGAACACACAAATATATACATACAGTGGAACATAGAACCTCTTCCTTTTTTGAAGTCGGTTAAAAAAGATCAACAGCAGCAGACAGGTCAACTACTAATCAAAGGTAATATAAAATGTTACTGTGATATGAGCCCAAAGATAACAGATTCTATGATTCAAGGCAAAGATTAGCATATGAGGCCGAAGTCGAGGACATCAGATTAGACAGATGTGGTTTGTCTCGCTGCTAGACAAAAAGAGCTATTCACGGCAACAGAGTTAATAGGAATCTGATTAAGCAGATTTCTCCAAAACATAACAGATGTTGATTTATTTTTAGACGAATATGAGTACCAGTCAATATGATCCGCTATATTAGCTAGATTAGGAAGTAGACAATGTAATAATAAGTCAGAGAGAAATCCATTTCGTATTTTGTATGTATAAAGTTGTAATCCAATATTTGGTTGTAATGTTTGTACGTGGCTGCATATGAAAGAAAAATAAATAAACGAAGTAAAAATTGTTTCCCGCAGTTTTTTTTTTGTTCAAACTCTCACACTCATTTTCGAGTGAAACTAATGAAGCATCGATACAAAAATGGTAAAATGATGCAACAGCCGTTATGTGGTGTCAGCAAAAAGTATTTAAACTAAGCCAGGTAATTATAATGTTGAAGATGCATTTCGCTCTGTTTGCCCTGTCACGGAAAGTAGATATTTTATGTTTATTTGTGAAAATGTGGAGCAAAGTCGGCATATTAGTAATGTCGACCACAAAACAGTTTTGACTCATTTGGAAATATCGGGGTATACAAAAAGGTCAATATAAGGATGTCACACGAATTCATTGAAAGAATAATTATGGCCGTGTATCCATTTGCGATTATCTATTTAAACGTAACTGAACCGTTTTGAAAAGGTGATTAGTGGTGATGAGAATGGGATCATCGATACAAATAAATGAAGTGCCTGGTTTGTAATGTCAAAATAACAGCTTTTTACTAAACGCATTTCATAGTATATATGGAAGTAATAACAAAAAAAAAATAAAAAAAATTTTTTTGTCTGTTTGCTCCATCTAATCTTCGAAACGGCTGTTCTGTTTTTGACAGAACTTTCACTTGCTGATGTTATAAGGAGTAATTTAATCTACTTTTATTTTAGAAAAAAATAACTGAATTAAGTTTAAAGTGAAATTTTTGTTATTGTTTCAATTATTTAAAATCAAATTCCACGCGGAATGAGTCGCGGGCAACTATGAGAACGTGCGGAAGGATCACGGTCAATGTGCGGCAAAGCTCCACAAACTGGCTAAATCCGGATTAACGCGTAATAAGGTGATGTATTTATGTTTGGATAGGAAAGCATCCTTCATTATGAGTTTCTCCGGAAAAAATCTGAATTTGAATCTCTAAGTAAGTAAGTAATAAATTGCGACAATGTGGACGAAATCAATCAACAGAAAAAGTGAAGTCTCGTCATGATAATGCCAGACCATACGCATATTAAGCCAACTATTAGATACTTGTATTGTAAGGTTAACTTCAACAGAGGACTGTCGATACTACTCGTCGCAATTTTATAACCAAAAATCCCAAAATTTCTTCAATATCTCGATCATGTCACTACTTTTATCATCAAATTATCTAACAATACAAAACTATGTGATTAGAAAACTGTAGGTATGCAAATTTTGAGGAAAATCCATCATTGTCTTGTTGTGGTCATTGCGCGTGCGGCACGTAATTCAATGGTATTAAATAAATATAGCTATTTTTGGATATGACTATCTTTAGATTACCACAAAATATTTACTATAATCAAAGGACATTACATATACAATACATTGGGTAAAACAACGTCTGTGGAAGAAGTGCGGCACTTACGATAGTGGCTTATAAGGATACGCGTCATAATTCATGCTTTCGGAAAATCAAAATATTTTTGATATTGGTTTTGAAAACCACGTGCAAATCCAAAAACAGCGAAAATATAATCCGGTCCTATTGAACAGCATATGCCGATCACGTCATTCTTTATCCTGAGTGGGAATCAAACTCATTACCTAGAGCACAAAAGGCAGAGCTATTGTACTTGTAGCATTTTTTGATTATTTTTAGAAATAATCACAAATCTCTTTCTAGAATTAAATATACCGAATTCTTTTTTACCAATTAAATTTGTGGTACTCTATTAACTCTATGACAATTTGGCATGCAAAAAAAAGCTATACAGCTTTTGTGTAACTAAACTAAACTGTTGCTTAACTTAAATAATGTGAAAAATAAAACTATTAAATATTTTTCCCGAATCCAACAGTTTTAAGTTAGCCGGAACAAAATGAAACTGAAATTTGTAAATTATCTAAACAAACGGAAAATAAAATTTTCTTTTACGCTGAATAACATGTACTTTCGCGAATAGAGAAATTCGAGAATGCACTCATTACTAACGATTTATTAATACCAAACAAACAATACCAAACCAAGTCTATCTATGACTATCTCTTACTAAATACCGGAATTATACCGTATTTGGTAATTTATAAATAGTAAGTAATGAGGTGCATTCTCGAATTACGTCTAAAACTAAGAAATGGCTTCAAAACCATCAAGTTAAATGATGATGGATCGCGATTTTTTAGTTTGGTGCAAACCTACTACTAAATAGTTGAGCAGGTGCAGTGAAACAGATGAGCGACTGTTCAAAATTAGTCAAACGTTGAAATAATCACCCGATAACAACACACAGCTGAAAAAATCTGAATAAAAAATGCTTAGCACCGTAATAAATGGAATGTGTGCAACAGCTTGTTATGAAAGTTTTACACGGAACCAATTAACTTCCGAGTTTACGAGTACAGAGTAACGGAAATTGTTTGAACAAAATATATGAAAGTCCAATACTAAGTAGACAGGCTACCTAAGTTGCAGACTAAATCAGTTTAAAAATCTATGGATCTATAGTTATTTAGTGATTTGTAGAAATTTACGCATTTCAATTATTGACAATTTGTAATATTCTAAGTATTTATTAAATGAATTTATTTTTATAATAGGTGTGTGAATATGACTCCGCCCCTTTTTGTCAAAATAAAACACATTTGTTCGCTTACAAAATTAAAAAAAAAAATATTGAAAGTATGCTCCATCTGCAGCTACAACCTTCGCCCATCGTTCAGGTAGTTTTCGTATTCCTTGCTGGAAGAAGTCCTGGTCTTTTGAGCTTATCCAGTTGTCAATCCAAATTTTGATACTTTCACATGAAGTAAACTTTTCTCCAGTAAGGTCTGTCTGCATCGTCCGGAATAGGTGGTAATCCGAAGGAGCTATGTCTGGTGAATATGGCGGGTGGGGTAACACTTCCCAGTCCTGTCCCTCTAAATATCTTTTTACGACTTCTGCGGTATGCGGTTTGGCATTGTCATGCAGAAGAACTAATTTGTTATGTCTATTCACCCATTCTGGTCGTTTTTCTTCTATGGCTCGCTTCAAACGCATTAGTTGTCGTCGGTAAACTTCTCCATTAATAGTTTCAGAGGGTTTGAGCAACTCATAATATACAATACCTTTCTGATCCCACCAAATACAGAGCATGACCTTGGCACAGTGAATATTTATTTTTGGCTGTGATGGGCCTGGTTCGCCTGGTTTCACCCAAGCTTTTTTGCGTTTAGGATTTTCGTAGTGTATCCATTTTTCGTCTCCTGTGACTATCCGATGCAAAAATCCTTTTCTTTGCTGTCTTTGAAGCAGCATTTCACAAATGGTTTTCCGACGTTCCATGTCTCTTTCTTTTAAATCATGTGGAACCCAGTCACCGGCTTTTTGAATCATTCCCATCATTTGTAAACGCTTTGCAACAGTTGAACGATCAACATTTAATGCTGCAGCTAATTCTGATTGAGTTTGGCAAGAATCTTCCGCCAATAATGCTTCCAATTCAGCATCTTCAAATTTTTTTGGTGGTTTTCCATGTTCTTTATCCTCAGTACTAAAATCGTTATTTTGAAATCGTCGAAACCATTCCTTGCAAGTTGTATTAGACGGAGCATGCTCACCATAAATCTCCACAAGCAAACGATAAGTTTCCGCTGCAGTTTTCTTCGCAATAAAATAATGTAATAACACTTCCCGCAAATGACGTTTATTTGGAATAAAAACCGACATTTTCGAAAAGGTGAAAATAATTGTTGCTTACACTTCAACCAAATATCATAAAATGCGTTAGATAGCTGACATTCAGTACTATCGAATACAAGTATGGTCATTTATTAGTACACGTAAACAATACTAAAAACGACATCTGTTGAGAAAGGGCGGAGTCATATTCACACACCAATAATTTACAAGATTTTTTTTGTATTTGATACTATATAATAATATTGTAGTATGAATTATTATGTTATTAAAAATATATACTTGCTAGTTAATGCAACGTATTAAAGTAACATAAAACATGAACAAGCCCACACTCTTTAATCAACAAACAATTTTATTGGATTATCTGTCAAAAATTATTTCAATATTTCATTATTATTCAATATTGAATAATAATAAAATAATGGTAATCAATCCCCAGTTAATAAAATAAAGTTTGACTGTTAATGATACAGAATTTTACATGAATGTAAAGCGAAACAAATATAGCAGTGAGAAAGCAGCAGAAGTTGGATCTTTAATGCGGATGGCGTACGGTTGGGCGGCAAGTAGGGGAAGGGTATCGTCGAACGAACCCTATCGATTTTCAGACAAGGAATGACGGAGGCTTTTTGTTCAAAATAATGAGGGAAAAGCCGAAAGAATCGTTTACCGCCACAAACGATGCATAATTTATCAAAAAAGTAAGCACTCGACCACGTAAATAGACAAAGTTGGGGAAGACAGTTTAAAAATGTTGGATCATTTCAGTTAAGTGCTTTTCAGCTCATCTGAAAAAGTTTTTACAAAGTAAATGCGTTTTTAATAGTCTATGCATTATTTCTGAGAAACTTCAAATGCTCTGTTCAATATCCCGGTTCAAAACCGATTATTTATATAAAAATTTTACACACAACACGCAGTACGATCAAAAAAATGTATGCCTAACCAATCGCTGAAAGTTACATCGGTGATCTATAAATCGGTATTTCATATTATTTGTGGTATTCAGTAACTGTGGTCACAAATATGGTCTTAATAACATAGTTTTAAATGCGACGTTACCATTTTTTTTTAATTTCTACCTAAATAAAGATATTCAACTTTGGGTGACATTAGTATTGAAAGTACTACCGATAAGCGGCATCTGACATGTGTGGTTTAACGGGCAGTTCCCAACGTGAAAACAATCAAAAGTTGGTTTGAATTATTATCCAAATAAAAAATTCTAAGGAACGAAATAGTCATACTTTCTTTATTTAACTCAATAAAAAGTTTATTCACTAAATTTATTAAATTATCTAATGAACTAAACGAAAATGATATGACCATAACAATCAATTCCGTAGGAATCTCACATTTTCCGCGAAAAAAGTACTCTATGTCCTATTTTGTATCCCTAACAACATGTATGCCAAATTTCATCAAGATCGGTTCAGTAGTTGAGGCGTGAAATCGTAACAAACAAACTCACTTTTGCATTTATAATATTATTAATATAATAATTTATATATTATAAAATAGTGGTTTTCATCGAAAGCTTGAACGATTATCGATAGGTCAGTAAACGGATATAGACTTGCCTAACTTAATCAACCAACCCACTAACAATTAGGCTCTACAAATATAATACTAACTTATTCCTTTTTTGTATTTCCGGATTTAATAAATGAATTAAACTAGGTGATGGACAGATATAAAAATATTATGAGTGCTTGAATTCACTTAACGAAACTATAGGAGATTTTTATTTTTTTACAATTGATATTAGGAATTAGTAATAGGAAATGGACTTATATCTTCATCTACTCTAGTCCTAAACATAATGTTTATATTATACCTACACTCAACTCATTGTTTAGTTCAACTCAACATTGAGATCAAATCGTTCATCGTTCAAGCCAACTTTGAATTATATAAATAATTGTAGATTGATACCCAATTGTTATCATCGTTGTCGATAGATTGAGAGTGTGGGTCTATGGTGATTGACTATTTGGCTCGTCAGGTTGTCAATCTTTTTATCTGATAAATTGTCATTGTTTGACATGTAATTTATGAAGTTTAGTTGTAACCGAAGGCCAATTTAATTCCTTTCACCATTTCGCTTTATAAAATGTATTGTTTATTTATTATTTGGACATATTAATTGAAAAAAATAAAAACATACATTATAAGTATTTTGTTACTCTAATAACGGAAAATAATACAGCATATAAATAACTCACTTTAAAAATGTATTAAATCTAGTGAAAACGGCTCCATCGATACATACGTGCTTTTGAACCATCTTCAGTCATCATATCAATCAATTCATCTTCAATCATACAACCAGATTTACTCTTAATGCTGTCTTTGAATTCGGACCATCCTTTTCGGAATTACGAAGGCTCAAAAGAATTAACCACATAAAGACAAACAAACCCAGTACGACAACCGTATTTTTAGTCGGGGGATAAAAAATACCGTAAAAAATATTGCTATTTTTCCTATTTTCGTACAATATAATTTTTGTAATGCCAACGTACTCGTAAATATTATATGAAACCGCGCGTGTACGAAAGGGGTTGATGGTCGAATAAATATTTTATCATATTTTGGGCGGAATTTTGTTTACGGTCAGTTTAGACGGTTCGAGGGTAATAACAGATTTTGTATTGTGATTTGGTTCCCTACGAATTTGTCTAGTATTTGGATATGCAGCATTAGGAAGGCAATTTGGGTATACATGCCATTGATAACCAACGTCATTTGTATAAACGTGATGACTTTCATTGATGGACATGATTTTCCTCCAAATTTGTCCCATAAAAATATCACGGAAAAATTCCACCAAGCGAGAAAGTATTGACTTAGTTTTTTGAAATTGCACCGGAATCTTTTATGGGAATCGATGAATATTATTTGGCTAGAGGTTATCATAGGTTTGACACGGCTGGCAAATAGTGATTTACTGAAATTGTGGTATTCCAGTAGAAGTTGTGGGTGCTGGTGAAATCACAGGCGCATGCGCATTTTGATAGGCCTCACAGGTACCTTCTACGCTGTATTGGTTCTATTCCCACTCGTCCAGCATACTGCAGCAAGCAAAAGGCTATAAGCAGCGGTAACATCAAATACCCCGTTTCATTCAGTCAGTACTCACTCACAAGCCGAGCGACGTGTTAACGCCATAGTAAATAAATTTTGTACTCCTTAAAGTGATGTTTGTTACCTTATCGAAGGCGAGGGGTCGGTGTCTCGGCACGTCAGTGAGGTCCATGGTGTCTGCGGGGTGGGGTGCGGGGTGCGGGCGCGGGGGCAGCGCTAGCCGACCTCCATGGGCGTCTGCCGCCGGGGCCGCATGCCGCTCGCGCCCGCGCTGCGCCCCCGACACCTGGCGATACAAAAGGTAAAAAGGTTGAGTACCCGCGTAAAGTTGACAAGGCCATGTAAGGTAAAATAAAAAAAAATACTAACTACCCCTATTTCTATTTCTATAACGAGTATTTTGATAACGTTGCGTTTTGCTTTTGTAAGATTGAGAGATTTTGTAAAAATAAATGACTTTTCTCTAATTAGGTTATAGTTGAACTACTTTCAATTTCATTTATATGGCAAATAATTAAAAAAAAGGTTTCTTCTAAACTATTTAACAAGTTTAACTGTAATATCAACAATTAAAAATTAAATAGCATTCAAATTTATTTTAATTTTGCTTTTAATCCTATAAGCTAAACTATACGCTTAAAACTTTAGTCTTCCCAAATAAAAAAAGGAAAAATAATCGTTTAACTAAACCACAGACAGACAGACAGTGTTTGTTATACATAATTACAAGAATTGCGCCTTTGATACGATGTTTTAACTAACTCACGCCTATATCATTATTTAATATGTGCCCACGTGAAAAACCGAGCCTTACCCCTTAAAGCCCTTATCAAATACAGCGAGTCAAACGCGTGGTATTTTTTCTCATTTAAAACTCGAATAATATCGATTTCAATGCTTTCATTCCTTATTCATCACCCATCAAGTACACCTTACCGTTTTAAAAAGGAACTTCCAAATCGGTTGGTGTACAACGGGCGAAGAAAAAAGTCACAGGAAGGACATATTATTTCTAGTAAGTTTGATTTAACTACCAAACTATTGAACCGATTTTAATAAAATTTCTATGGGACTAATCTAATCTAAAATCTGATTATTCTATAAAATAAAAAAGATTTTTCCAAATCGGTTGATTAATAACAGAAAATATTTAAGAAACATAAAAAAAAGAAAACAAATACAGTCGAATTGATAACCTCCTCTGGAAATCGGTTGAATTGAGAAGGAAAGAGGTTGAAAAATTCAGCTTTGGATGATTTATTTTTTATTTGATAGAGTTTGGCCCCAAGGATATTTCATGACAAAAGTCCCCTAAGGCCAAAAATAAGGGACGAAAGTAAAGTGGGTTTATTTGATTTTGAAACCAGTCATTTGTATTTTCAGTTTCTATTCAATGGATCACTTTCAGATTTCTATGAGACTAAATTCAAAAGACAATCTCACCACGCGATTGGATCGCACTGTATTTGACAAGGCCTTTAAAAAAGCGTATCTCATATAGTCTACAAACAGAGAATGCAAAGATTATCATCATAACAAAAGCCACAGGGAGCCAAAGCATACAGTTCATACTAAACTCTATGGTTTACAGTACCTACCGGAAATAAGTGCGCGCTTATTTCCGCTTATGAAAAAGAAAATGTTTTATTTGCAGCAATTTTTTTTGACATATTTTTACTGGTGCCTGACGACCCTCTTGATCCTTGCAGAAAAAACTCATTGGGGGTTCCAACGTTCTTACGAGAGTGGTAATAAAAGTTAACTTGCAAAAACTGGAACTATTACAAGACACATTATAATACAAAATGGAAACGATGCTACCTGCAGAAGTATAAAAACTGTGTCGCAGATAGCAACGCCCTCCTCCACAACATAATAAATATGTTCCACATTTACATTTTATTAAAAGTGAAAAACAGGGAAAAAAATAATGCTAAACAGTTAACAGTTTTGCTAGACTATCATAAAAAGTAAATGTTACACAATATAAGTCTTTAGTTATAATAAAAATATGGATCATAATCAACCAAAAACGAAATTAGAGAAATAGTGTTTGTGTGTGAAATTGTCCACTTGGTGCGCAACCTGTTTTAAGACCTATCCTAAGTTTTAAGCTGAAAATGTTACCAAAATCCCTTCAGAAAAGTAGATATTCAGTGCTAGCCTTGATGGCCCATCTACTAACCAGCCCTGAATACATCCTTTCGCAACAATCCAGGGTTATCATCTCATTTTTTGTGGACAAAAGTAGTTGCATACTGATCTGCCATGGGGAGATAATGGTTAGTTGGGGCTGCATGTCGATTAGCCACTAAATATCCAAGGTGTCCTCTGCTGCTTGATTGGGGGAACACGGGAATGCACATCACCACCGT
The DNA here is from genome assembly GCA_921293045.1 of Aplocera efformata. Classification (NCBI taxonomy): domain Eukaryota; kingdom Metazoa; phylum Arthropoda; class Insecta; order Lepidoptera; family Geometridae; genus Aplocera; species Aplocera efformata. The sequence goes on along the minus strand of OV121042.1, from coordinate 9,977,493 downwards.
GATTCCGCCGCAGTTGTCCGTTTCCAGAACCTCCGCCTAAGTTTAGTTTTATTGTGGTCAGGTTTATTTTGTAAGATTATATCGTATATTGAACGATTGATTCTATTATCCTAAACCAATCCAGAATTATAAAAAGTAAAATAAAATATCAAATCGGTTGAGCCATTTTTCACGGCTAGCGACTAGCTAACGTTGTATTCGTTATTTGAAAACCAACTGTCAAACAACTCTTGCATAAAACTCATCTCATCACTTTCCGTTTTCCCAAATCAATCAAATCCAGTTTTTGTTTTAACTCCTAACCATATTCACAGTATTAAAAATATTATAAAAGTAATTGGTCAATCAAATCAGTCCAGTCGTTTTCAATGCGTTCGTTTGTAACGGCATTTTATTTTGATTTTGATTTATACAGATCCGAAAGAAACATTATCTAAATCTATACTTATAATAAAACTGTAACAGGTTTAATTCTGTACATTGAAGATATTTTGCTTTTTTGTGTTTATAATTTGTGCTGAAGCCAAAACTGTATTTTTTTTTGTCTGTCTTCCGAATCTTGGCCGCGCATCACGTCGAAACTACTGAATGAAATTAAACTTGGTACGATTTGAGTTCATACTACGAGGTAGACACTGGATACTTTTAATCCCGAAATTTAGCACGGTTCCCTTGGGGGAGGGGATGAAAGTCAAAATGTGTTCTTAGTTGTAATTCATTAACGCGTTGTCTGGTTTCATTTATTGTTTTTTGTGAGAAAGGAGGTACTTTAAAGATTGTCCCGTAAATATTTTAAGGTCATCGCTTTTATTGTTCAGAAATTAAAAAGATCATAACCTTCAATTAGGTCCAAATAACTTGAGCCCTGGAATATACAGGTACCTTTGAACGTACGGGTCATCTTAAGCTGGCGTGAGTACTTTATCGTATGGGGTTAATAGGCAGGTCTATTGTCAGATCACTCCAAGATATTGTTAGTATTTTTTTATATTACAAAAAATACACAATAGCTAACACCTTTGTTTTTATATGTTATTTATTCTTATGCGAATAGTTAGTCTGCAGGGATGACATTCGTAAACGAAGTTGCGGGTATAGTTCTCAATAAAAGAGAACTTACCATCAAGTGAGGAGTTTGTATTTTTCTTTCTCTTTCGTATAAAAACAAAAAAAACTTTTCCAATCTTTGAGTGATTGCATTTTGGAGATGCGCACTTTACAAACACCGGCGCAAACAATATTTTCTTAGCACTGAACCACGGCAATTGCACAAAAACTCAGATATTAATCCACTCTAAAATACTAGGGAAAAGGTAACACTTCAATATACAAAGAGCAACATTCGGCAACTAAAAGGATAAATAATTCATTGGTTCAGCGATAGCACGAACCCCCACTTAGCTGACGCTCGCTGTATTCTGTGGTTATACTTAGACCGTGATGTAAACCATTCTACGAATTCTCCGAATAAAAAATATAGCTATTCATTTATCCTCTAATAAATAGTATGCTCTTCCTGGAACCCTGATCTGAGCGCATATAACTTATATTATATACAAAATATGTCAAATTAAAACTGTTCACACAAAATATAATTTTGTTGAAAATTATAGCCCGATCAAGCTACAGTTGAGAATAAGCTTAATGATTTGGAACTCCAAAAACGTTTTTAATATATGAAATGTGAATTTGGTCTCCGACTGCTAATAACAAAGTCCTGCTAACATAAGCAACGGAGATCATTTATAGTTTTAATGTTTTATGTTCTGTGGCTAATGCCGTCATAAACAACAGCAATACGATTCAGGACTTCCTTAAGTAAAAGAATATTGGGTCTCAGTCGCATCGTGTTGCGCTCGTCACTCTTCAGTACCCACACACTTCCTCCGGAACTTGAGTTGCCAACTCACTTACCAGGTGAAATGAAAACTTCTCCGGAAGTACTTGGCACACCTATTACAGCTACTTTAGATTGCTCCTTACTCACTACCCGGGGGACCGAGGGTACTCACCCACGGACGCGACAACCATGGTTTAGGAACTAGTTTAGGAATTGTATATATTTTGTACATACACAATTCATTACCACCATTTTTTCAACTGTTAAACTGAAAATAATCTTAGTGTCAAACCATAATTTATAGTAGTAGTATATGTGCTAAAAACGGCATAACGTTTTTGCATAACGTAGCCACTGATTGAAGAGAGCAACCCGTTAAATACATTAATTATTAATGATGTACATACGCAACTAGGTGAGGCAATAGTTATTGGAAAACTTATTTACGGAACAACGAACAAACGGTTGTGTAGTGACTATATAACCTACATTCGTAATTAGACTGGATTTTCAATTTCAGCGGCGATTCATTGTTAACTAGTCCTTTTCAAAATAACCGATTGCTATAAACGTAGTAATTTAGTTTTTGTTTTGTTTCAAGTCTGTGTTACAAAGGACAATGTACGTAAATGAAGTGTATTATGATTTCAGTTACTAACCAGAATCAGAAGTTATATTGTAATCAAATAAATTACAAACCCGTTCATTGTACCTTGACAAGCCATGCTTTAGATGTCACAACTTCATCCAAGGACGACATTTTGAATGTTTGCCTGAAAGTGGAATGAAAATAGTCTATGATAGCAAGATTCCATACATCGCGAAGATTATCACAACAAAACAATACAATTTGCAGCTTCAGGACGCTCTTCATTGACACATAGATAATGGATTTGATTATATTAATAACAACAATTATCGAAGAGTAACTGTGAAATTGTCAAATTAATTCGAATTCGAGCGGTTGAAACTCCCGCATTGCTCTAAGTTCTCAACATTTCTAAATAGATAAAAGTTGCTAAAAATAACACTAACCTTCTGTAAACAATCAAATAGTGCCGTGTACCGTGATCTCTATTGATCCCATCTGGGCACACGTGTTCTTATACACGCTCCGGACCGTGATCTAGACATGTGCACTCTCCGACCCGCACTCATGTTGAAATGTTTGTCATAAATATAGTTCCTGGAGTAACGTTCATCGCGATCGACAAGTTATTGTTTGGCCTGCACACGTCGAGCTACTCGCGATGCTGTGATAAAACAGATAACACTGCTGAATCTCTCTTCGAATCGTAAATTTGTGAGACATAGGGGAATTTTAGGGGGCTTAACCACCTTAAGATAAGAGATAAGTACACCGTATCTGGTGGAAGAGGCGCCCGGAATGGACAGTTAATGGCTGAGTTTAGGCCTTGTAATGACTACTGCGGCATGTCATCAGTTAGTCATTATGCTATTAAAGGCCAGCTTCGCATATGGGCGTTACGTGTCCTTGATAGTGATCTGTTGATTATACGATAGATCTGGCGGAGTATATTTCCTTGGATTGCCTTTCACAGATTGTTTTTAGAACGGGCACGTAGAAATCTTCTTATGAGCTCATAAACTTCACATTTAACGACCTGTAATGGATCATTCGTCATCTAATTCATTGTTAGTGGGTGACAGTGAAGACCAAAACATATTGGACCTAGAGTAAATTTCAATATATAGACGAGGCCATTGCTGAAAATGTATGTTTGTTAATGTTTTGGTCAGTTAATACTTCAAGCAATATGTACTTGTAAACATTAGTGTTCTCGTAACTATATCATAACATAACAATATAAATATAATATTTTTAAATAACATAACATATCGTCCGGCAAACTGGTCGGCACAAAGTTGATAATCATCTTCCTGTGCTTATATAACTTTTGTTAAATCGATTTCGATATTATGTCTTCCGCATACAATTGTAAGCATAGTAGCTCACACTTGAAACAAAATTGTATCAATGAACAATCCACAGTTATTGTTAAATTGAGAAAATAAACATTTCTTAATAGATTGACTTTTGGCTACTTTAGAGGGAGAATGGAATTCTATACTGAAAGAAATAAACTATTTAATATTATTTTATAGAAAATATAATTTAGTTATTATAAATAATGACCTATACATAGGTATTTTTTGTCACGATAAAGGCATAAATTGATAAAAATATATATTTCCTCATTTCAGTAAAAACTAATAAAGTATTTCAACATTCATATGGTGATTATTCTTGAGATTCGCGAAAAAATTGATGCTGATTTATCCTTATTTTCCGATAGCGAAAGTGTTACAACTCCTTAGCTGTTTTAGTTTATTTATTGGATACACACAAATATATTTACAAATTTTTTGGTCAATGTACTCCCTCAATTACAGGTGACCACAGCATGCACTAATTAAGATACAACTAGGCACATATTGTCAATGGTAGGTCATTTCAAGAGGCACAAACAAGCCCAATTCAAATATAATAATTTTAAAGTGAAATCGCCGAAATATGTATCTTCCTTATTCAGAAACTCTAGCTGTCACAAGAAACCTCATTACCATTAGAATTTCACGTCGGATTAAAGTGCGCAAGTCAATGAGATCATTATTATACTCGCACCGTACCGTAATTACGCTCACCAAATTTATTTTCTCATTTAAAATTGTAATCGCGTTTTTTAAGTCACATTACTGTGTTTTATTGAGTCTGCACTGGCAAGGAATTTCATTTTGGCAAGATATTGCCTATGAAGGTAGTTAAGTATATATCAGCTTAGCAGTAAACTACTTGCAAATAACTTGGGTTACTTTTTGCTACTTTTTTCGGCCAACAGACAAAAAATGAGAATACCATCCATAAGTTGCAAAAATAGTCTTTTTTGCAAATAATAAAGCTAGCATAAAATAATAGCAAGTTCGTTATAAGTCAGCTCCAATAATTTAAATTCTCCGAAGCACGAAAGCGCTCAGTGTATAACGTCACATGGACCTAACAAGATTATATGAACCTACACCATCAATAAATGTGGGGATCATGTTGACTTTATACTACTGCTACTACTCGTACTTTGATATTCTTATAGAACAAACGCTAAGCTTAGTCATAAGAACGCGTGATAAGTATGTTTTTGTACTGAGGGTTGTGATGTCTATGATTTCTGAACTACAAAACCGATGACCTTGAAATATCAATGGGACAATCTTTAAAGTACTTTTAATAAGGCTAAAAATAAATATAACTCATTTCGGAGAACATTTTGGATTCATTCAAACACGTTTCGGAGAAAGAAATAATAATTATAATAATGTTTTTAATGTATTTCTAAAAAGGTCATCATCTTAACTATTATAAAATCTCCTTTTATACTTAAAATATACTTGTCATACGAGATTTCGGTCTTGCTTAGGACTTTCTGTATGGGTAATAAATAAAAACATTTTAAACATACTAGATAGAGTAAGTATGCCTTGAAATTTGAGTATGTAACAGTGGGTGTGAATTGAGGTGTCTGAATGAAGGTGAGTGTATGTAATGTGTATGATTTTCACTGAGATCACCAAACTCTTGCGAGTTTGGGCAACAGAAGCAATCATGTTGATATTTGTATGTGAGGGTGTGTTAGCGTTAGAGGAAGTGTACGTGCTTGTAGTTGGGGGATGGTGGCGTGTTGGTTTGAGTGTATTGGTATGTACTACATACCGAGGGGCGAGGGGAGAAATAACGGCAGGGTTCGATTAGGATTGGAACAGACGTAAACATAACAAATAAGACTATCTAAAACATAAACATGACTGCCAATTGACATATCTGTTTGCATTTAATGTGCTTAAGGACACGTAAAATAACTCACGAATATGTTTGTAAAATTTGATGTGTCCAAATGATACTTGAGATTTAAAGGAATAAATGAGTTTGAGTTTGGCAAAGAAATCATTTTGTAATTATACATACATTTTTATCTATGATAACCAACACTAGGTTTTCAGTTAGACAGATACAAATTCCCTAATCGAAATTTCGCATAAATTCGCATACGTGCTATCGATGATTAATTTATGTTTACGTCTGCTAGTTTATTACTGCTATAAAAATATATCTTGTGGTAGCAGCGTAAAATTTCAGTACCTATAGTTGATTACCGGAAATCTTAGGTCGAAGTCGTAAAAAGATGTATTAGCAAGTTGGCAATAAAAAAAATACGGGCTGGCAAAAAATATCACGAAATGTGCTAAAAAGTTGGTGCTGTTGACCGCTGGTTTACCTACTTTACACGGTAGAAAATAAAAGAAACGGTTACAGAAATGCCTACTTTAGTACAACTAGTCTAATAACCTACTATGAACAAGTTGGAAATTCTTTACATGACAAAAAAAATCAGCCAGCGATTTATTTCTGCTAACTTTTGTTTGGTGATATTGACGGGACTTTCACTGGCATGTAGCTGATGTTATATGGAGTAACTTGGACTACTTTATTTTAGGAAATGAAAAAGGATTCAGGAATCTGCGCAAATTCCACGCAGGCGAAGTTGCTCTTCGCTAGTTGCGAATAAAAACAGGATCTGAATCTTTCGGATCAACTAGTTATTAAATAAAATTGAAAGATATGGTGCTTCTGCTCTGACTTACTCTGAATTGGACAAAATCGTACTTCGGAAGTATGCAGCGTGTAGAAATATCAATTACTAAGCAAAATAAGTGTCAATGCCCTTAATTCTAACTACATGCAAACTTGTTGCAATCAACTAGTGTACACAGGGTGTCCTAGAAATCAACTTCAAGCCGGAAATGGGCAATAGGCCAAACCATGACAGTTGTTAAAAAATATAAAAAAAAGTATCTTGTTCATGAACTTTTCAAATTATAAGGATTCAAAAATAAATATAATAATAAATATTAAGTTTTTGTCCGTTTCTTTCTGTAATGTAACCTTGAATAACCCTTCTGTAAATTACAGTTAAAAGTTAAAACATTACTGCCTCAGTTTTGAATAAAATATTAGATTTGGGCCCACATTTGAATTCAAAACATTACATCACCTGTCACGATTTGGCCTATTGCCCGTTTCCGGCTTGACGTTGATATCTGGGAAACCTGTATAAATAATCTTGATACAACAGAGTGGACCTCTAACAACGGGAAACGGCATCGTAGCCGACTCAGATCAAACGATCATAACAAATTTATAATATAGCAGACCCTCAAAAATGCAAGACCGGAAGTAGTGAAACTGGATTAGGGAGACCTTTGCCGGGCAATGAAACGATGCAGTCTGAATAATAATAAATAATCTCCCTAATATTAGTTCGAATTTATAGGTATATTTATTCGATCAATATCTCTTCCTTCTCCTTCTGACATTATTAATTTTAACATTGAGATTAATATTATAATAGAATTGAATCTATAATTTCATGACTTGACGTAAACAAGTTACATGGTTAATGTAAATAAGTTCAATTTAAAACAGTGAGCTACAGCAAGAAATCGATGTTTTTAAAATTGGTGAGTTATTCTAGATTGGACTGCCCTGGTGGATCAGGTATCCACTAAATAAATTAATCGAATTGTTTTATCAAAGTACCCAAAACACCTTTCTATGCCTATATGTCGAAGAGCTCCGTATGGAGCTCCGTGGATGTATATACAAACAAGTTCGTAATAGTTCCCAATTAGTTATACTTATAAAGAAGAAAAATGCTTAGACATGTGGGGACCCAGGTTGTTCACGTCCATAGGTCTGGTTGACATGAAAGGAGCAACCCGAGGTAGCAGTAGAACTTGTGCAAAGTTCGTCCAGAGAAGTACTGCTCCTGTTAATCTGCCGCCAAGCAGTGGTGCATTCCTGTTCTGGTGAAAAGTGTAGGTGCTGGTGAAACACAGGGGCATGAAACGTTATATTCCCTTTCCAGAGTGACGGGTTTAACGCGAGCTGAACGAAGTCGTTTTGCTGTTGTTTATGGGCGGCAGTTACCCTTTAAATAGGTGAGTTGGAGCCCGCCCCATGACTTAACACACAATAAAAAAAACTTAATTTTCAAATCGGAGCAGTTTTATTTGTATAAATATTACTCGCTACGTTTTCCTGCCCTGATTCAAAATTAGACAATCGGTTGTCAAATATCGTAGCTGCAAAAATCCTTTACAAAAATGCACGTCCTGACACATACAAACCTTGTCCTGACAGTTACAAAGATAACGAAAAAAGAATTAACCAAAAGGTGCAGCCAATTGATTTCTATTAATATAAGAGATTTTCATGGTTAATTTTTTTATAGCTTGCATGCCATATTAGCCGATGTAGTATGTGATACTAATGTCTATATTATATCTACGCTGACTACCATACTTTCAAATGAATTTTTCATTTCATTGCCCGCGTCTCATTCCTTCTACGAAAGCGAACTCGCAAGAAGCTCAAGTATAAATAATTAGTATGATCAGCGTGTGATGAATGAATGGGATGGAAACAAAGAACGCGTGACAAGGTCACACCTTCCAATTAATACTTCCAAATAAGCAGATCCATTATCAGAGTAATAGGTGTGTCATCGAGGCAGGCTGTAGAAGTGAAATCAATTTAAATGAAAATGTATAATTGCATTCAGGCCATTGTTAGAACGAATTAATCCTCATTATACGCTTAGACCTCGTCTCGTTTCTTGACCGTGCATCTTTCAACATTAACAGAAAAGGACTGATCATGCAATTGAAAATAATATAGAAGTAAATTTGTTTAGTTATAGTCACTTTGGTTTTGTTTATAATTGGCTAAAATTACACATACATCAACAATTTATTTTTACTTCATTTTATTATAACTGAAAATTTGGACTGTAAAAGCAAAAAGTTTTTGGTTTCTTTTAGTTTAAGGGTACCCTAATCGATATCCCCAGTAGCTACTCTCACATCCCTTGTTGTTGCTGTCTGACGTTTCTCAAGGACAAAACTAGTTCTTTCTTAGCTCAAGCTCTACAAATGTATATTATGTCTAATAATGTAGAGCTTTAACCCACGTAGAGCTACAACAAATCAACAAACTAATCAATCCTGATTATGCTCTACACTAAAGTATAACGACTTACATAATTTTGGGCAAGCAGTAAGCCAAGGAGGACTACCGTTTCATTATGTAACTAAAGATTTTCTAATGCTCGCTAAACTACCAAATAACTAGGCGAGATAAAAAGGTTAACATTCAATAGTAGGGTTATGTACGATAGTAAATAAATAAAGATAATAACTAACCGATAGTGCATCGGAGCCGTCGGATGCGCAACACGCGATAGCCGGTCGGATTCGGGCACACACCGGGGCTAGGATTCTACCGGGAAAGATTTCAGAGAGAGAGCAGAGAGACGCGGCTACGGTCCGGGAGCGCCGCGTTTTCAGCGTGACAGCGTTACCTACGTGGAGTCATGAACGGGGAGGGGAGTGCGCGTCGCCCGGGCCCGGCGCGCGACTCCGCGGAACAAAGCGGGCTGCACCGGGCGAGCACCGATACCGGGTACTGTACCTATCGGCGCGGCGGCGCGGCTCGGGCGGGCCGCGGGCGCGGGGCGGTGGACGCGGGTAGTCGGGCGCGGTCGCTGCGGTCAACGGAGAGCGCGCGGCGCGGCCATCAGGCGGCGGCGGCGGCGCGGCGGGCGGCGGCGACTCGCGCACTGCCGCCGCCCGCCCGCGACGGCCCGGGCCCGCGCACGCGCCTTATCCTAACTACCTCTCCACACCCCACACCGCTCGCAAATTGATCAGCCGGATCCTCGATTGCAATGAAATTTATGAGAGGTTGGGGATCTAATCGAGGTGATATCGTTCGTACTGCTGAAAATCCGGAGCCAGGTTAGGTTAGTTTATAAATCTGATTTTGGAACGAGTGGGCTTCGCGGAGGCTAGATAAGATACCCACTCTCTTTCGTATACTTAATGATGGGCGACGAGGTCAAATCTGTTCAAGGACGAAAGGCGAATAAACGGAAGTATTGTATAATATCACGGGTTTACATAGGATAAGTATAGCACAGGTAGAGAAGAGAAGAATAAAAACAAATTTATTGCCAATGACATTGATACAGATGAAATTGACAATAGGGGTAAGCTCAGCACTGTATACTACGTAAATCTGCAAAGATTTAGGCAGGGCTGGTTTTCAGCAGTGTCAATGCAAATAAGAATATTTTGTAGTTGTGTAGGTACAGTTTCCCATTGTAATATAGGTTTGCTGATTAGGTATTTTTTGAGCGTAATTAGTTATTATACATACCCGACTGTCTAAGTCTTGAATTTTTTGTGCAAAATAATTGATTACCTACTTAGTACTTGTTAAACCGGTAAAAAATATTCGACTATCAGTTTTTACTGCCTTGTAATAAAGTTCTCTTAATATTTTTCACGCATTATCAATCATTTATCACTACTATACGAAGACTTGATGATTTACTGCGCATAATTGAATTAAGCGTTGGTTTACACATGATTGTTACAAAAATAATACATTAATCAGAAACAGTGCATTAATATGGAATAAAAAAATCAGTATCGCTGGTATACTCTGGAGATTTCGTTCGAGGAAGTTTTTATTTATCTAGACATGCACTGTGTTCTGGCCAGAACCTATAGTCTACCAACATGTTACGATAGATTACCATAACAACATTATGGTCGGTCCATAATCTTTTTGACAGATAACAATATTGCTATGGTATATCTCCAGTCATCGGTTAGTTGATTATAGGGTTTGGCTGTAAGAGAATCAAGTGTTGTAGAGTACAAACAAATTATGTCATTAAACCATAGGTACTATACATACACATTTCTTTTTTTGGTCCGTACTATAAGATTCCTGTATAAGGTAGAGCTATAAGAATTTTATTACCATCCCTGAATAGGGAAGAAATAAATATTTTTGGATTCAGAAATTGACTACGTATGTATTATGCATTCATGGAGAATTATATCTATAGTAAAAATAATTTTAAAAATATTCGATTTATTTGGAAAAGTGACAGATCGAGCTGAAGGCCCACGTGATGTTAAGTGGTAACATCCGTCCATAACAACATAATACGACTTAGGTCCTCCCTGACCAAAGAATGAGAAGACCCAAGTCGCACTCCGTTGCGCCCGTCACCCGAGACGGGGAAGTTACGTCTCATGCGCATGTGATTTCACCGGCACCTATACCCTTACACCGCAACGCAAGTGCATTTTCGCGGCAGATTTCCCGATGTGGTGACAGTGCTTCTGCGGACGAGCTTTGCACAAGTTCTACTGCTACTTCTTTTTGCTCCTTTAGCACCACCCAGAAGGTGCGTGTAGGGATTCATAGTGTACTCACCTACGGACGCGAGCAACGAGACCCTCCTACATTTATCAAAAGTGGTATAAAAAGCAAAGTGTTTACATACTGCTTTTTCTTGGAAGACCATGGAGTCTGCTAGGTACAGTCCTCTTGACTAAAACTTTACAACGCCCGCTACATCTTCGTCCCATAAATAAAATCATCTCCGACGTCGCCCTTAAAAACAATACGACCCATTTTATAACACAACAAAAGAAAATTGCTGCAATAAACCGAAAAAGATTCCCCCGATTTATCTACCAGCAAATGTCACGAAGGGAAGAGGATTTCCCAAACAATCCGGCTCGAAGCAATTTACCTATCGTCACGCAACCGTGCAGTTTCGCAACTCGCCCCGGAATTAGGGCGAACGTTTATGGCATGAAAATCGCGGAATAAATTTTATTTAAAAAGACTTGTTTCACTGGGATTTACGCTTGAAAAATGTATGAGCGCAATATCTAGTTCTCACAAGTGACAGAATTAAAAATCGAAAAGAAACTGACTTAAATACTTTAATCCTTTAACTTATTTCTCGCCCTTAGGGGGTACACCCTACCATTCAAATCATTTTTATGTGAGTATGTGATGGAACGAGCTGAGGGCCCACCTGGTGGTAAGTGGCGACCCCCGCCCATGACAACAGTAATGCGACTCAATATAAGATTTGGGTCTTACACTGAGTCGCACTAATCCTGCTGCGTCCATGACCCGAGACGGGGATGATACGTCTCATGCGCATGTGATTTTACCGGCATCTACACCCTTTCATCGGAACACAATAATGCGAACAGTACCTCTCCGGACGAACTTAGCACAAGTTCTACTGCAATGAGCAAATAAAAAGTCACAGGAATGCAAAACATGAAATTTCGTTTATTTGGATGACATAATTTTTCTACCTATTTTGATTTAACTATAAAACTATGGAACCCATTTTAATAAAATTTCTATGGGACCAATCCATTATGAACCCAGCTATGTATTCTAGAAATCTAAAATCAAAGACGTAAACTTGGGCTCTAGTAGTAACTTAAAGCCCAGCAGTAGGGATATAAGAGGCTGTATAAAAAATTTGCTCCGCAGTAGGTGGAAACGCCCAATAATTGTTTCCTTTCTCACAAATAGCGACACAAAGGTGAGGAAGAGCGAATAACTGGTTTTTGACTACACATAATTATATCGTGATCCACCCCAACAGATATACTTTCTCATTGAATATATTTGCAGAATAATAATGTTTAAATTCTGAGTGAGAATTATAGATAATAGAAATTATCGCTATGCTCACCAATCTTCTGCATCCTAAAATCGATTCAGCCAAGTCAGTGGCACGACTTAGGGATTCACAGTTTATATTTAGCCGTTATTACTAAATTATATACGATAGCGTTAGTGTTGGCTATTCGATCGATATTTCGCGATGACAGATGTATGGCATTCGCTTACTAATCATTTCTTGGTTTGGAATATAAATTATCGATTAGATATTTATTTAATCGGTTCAGTTACGTTTGCTTTTATTGAATTCGATTTTAATTCAACTTGTTTTTAATTGATGAACCTGACTTTTGCAAGTGAGAACTTCGAATAATGAGATTTCAGGATTCCCTTTTAACAAGATTACTGGATAGCATAACGAGATCTTTTGGGCTGAGAGGTCCACCTGTTGTTAAGTGGCTACCACTCCCATAAACAATATAAGTGCAACTCAGCTCCTCTTCTACCAAGTAACAGAAGAATCAAGTCACAGCACGGGGATGACAAATGTGGATGTAACGCCTCGTGAGCCTGTAATTATACCGGCATCCTCCTTCTTGGCGGCAGACTAAAAAGACGAGTTCTGCAAGCACCTACCAAAAACCTTCATATTTATATGCGCATTCGTAGAAAACATAATAAATTTACGTAGATCGTTTAAACTTGTATTGTGGGAAGCATACAAAAGCTTTGAAATATTGTGTTCTAAAGTGGTGGAAAATTTTGCCAAGATTTGGCATGTGCAGTCGATTTCGAAATACCTAGGCACAGATAACATAACATTATTCAACGGATATTGTTGAACGTGATAGTCGAAAATGATCTGTCTGGGAGCTGCAATATTATGTTCTCTGCAAACAAATGCAGCTTGGAACATGACAAATTGACACACTCCCGACGGATTGTCTTGAAAAAACCGGCTAATTCCCACTAAAAAACCTATTAAAACTGGATGTTACAGATACAGTCTCTTATGCAAAGGAGGATGGCGTAACGACTGTTCTAGAGCCAGAGTAGACTCATAAGAACGAATAAGAACATTAAGGAGACTAATCATATGGCAAGAGTTGAACTTAAATACTTATCTAATGAGATCAATCGATAACTTAGGTCTGAAAACAGATAAGACGCTGTGCTTAGCGTCGCAAAAAGAACACGAGTAGAATAGAAACTCACGCTCTAGTCACGTTCAAACCCGCAGTTATAACCTATTAGACCAGTAGAAATAGAGTTTGAACAACAAAAAAATTCATTACAGCAATCTAATAGTGGAATCTAATAGTTACGGCTCCGTGGCTTAGTTGGTAGTAGCCCTGCCTTCGAAGCGAGGGGTCCCGGGTTCGATTCCCGGCCGGGACACACTTTGTGTGGTGAACATGAAGTTTGTTCTCGGGTCTTGGGTGTTTGTCTTGTGTTTCTGTGTATGTCCATGCCATCTGCGACACAGGGAATCCTAGTGCAGAGGTATGAGCGTGTTAACGTTGTTATCGTTGATATTGTTTGACAATTTTATTAACCCATGAATATAGAGGGGATGTTATAAGAAGTTCCACAAGGGACGGACTGACTTGAAAGCGATTTTTTGTTTTATTTATTAAAGCTGCTTTATTGAAGAAACTAAGAACTACTTAGTCAGTCTTCAGTTCTGGATGGTGATGCGTACGTACGTCATACCGGTATGTATATCAGCATGCCGGACATTAGCAGTTCATAAACAAATAGCAATTCTGTATGCAATAGTAATTGCATTATTATAACAGGCGTCGGATTTATAAATACAGTTTGGTGCCAAAAAGTTGCTGTAGAACGTAAGCCGAGTATGTTCGAAATTTCACCGCCACCGCTGGTAATCCGCCGCAAATCACTGGTGCTCTCTCATGACTGTACCGGACGAAGGTTGTACGGTAAATTATGGGGCGTAAGACATATCATACCAGTCTTAGTGACAGGCGCACGGCTTTGGGACTTGGGTCTTCTGATGCTTCTATTGGGACTTCAGAGGACCTGAGTCGTATTGCAGTTGTTCATGAGCGAAGATAATCACATTACCTGGATCATCAAAACATTGCGTCACTTCAACCAAATAAATTAAAACCAGCCAAGTGCGAGTCTTATGCGCATGTTTTTGACCCGCACTCATACCCTTCCACCGGAACACAGCAATACGAGTGCACCACTGCTTGGCTACAGATAGCCAGATGTGGAATCAGTACTTCTCCGGGCGAACTTAGCACAAGTTCTACTGAGACTTGTTGCTCCTTCAACACCACCCAGGGAGGTAGGGATTCAAAGGGCACTCACCGATGGACGCAAGCAACGGAACCCTGCAATTTCTATTGAATTCTAAAATGAATTAAATACTTGAATACTTAATCTAGGAAACAAACAGTGTCTTGAGGTTCATCATTTTAAGGTTGAAAAAAAAAACAGCCCCAAATGATAGAAACAGAAGTTACAAGTTAGTGACGGATAATTTTATGAGTTAGTGACGGATTGCAAGGAAAATAATTATAACCACTCAGTCGTTGCCTAGTGCAGGTATGCACGTGCACCCATACGTGCACCGATGAGTATTTTCACTTGAAAAATTTATGTGCGCAATACCACATTCTCGAAACGGTGACGGAAAGCATCGTGAGGAAACCGGCATGTCCGGTTCCTCCTGTCCGGTCCTGAGAACCTAAAATTCAACGACATGTGTCATCTGCCAATCCGGATTGGGCTCCCGTGGTAGATCAGAACCCATTCACTCTCAATTATCGAGAGTAGGCCGCTGTCCCTGCAGTGGAAACATTAGAGGCTGGTACGGAAGTCGTTGCCTGCTGTGTGATGGCAAATCGAGATAGGCATAATTAAAACAATATACTTGTGATTGAAAATAAATTATTATGTATTTGCAGGATACTAACAACATAATTAAGTATATCATAATTTACGTATCAATACGAAATAATTATACAATATAACAAAAAATCATAGTGGCATATATAGTGGACAAGACCAACAAAAATATTTATTGAATATTCTATCACATTTTTTATATAATAAAAAAACTAAATCTTATATTGAGGAATGTTATACTTATTGTAAACGTAAGTAAATACTGGTTGGTCGTTTTGATTACGTTATGATATAAAATCTGCCCAGTACTTTACAAACAAGATCTGAATGAAACATTCTCAATGAGTCAAAACAGATACAACTACACCCACAAAAGTCTGCGACACTGTAGCTTATCAATAGAATAATGCTTTGTACATATTTATGAAATAATTGCATATACTTGTGAGCAGATCTTATCTGTAAGTACCTGTATTGAATGTTTTAAACATCAGTCGTAAATAATATGTGAACTTAACGCGCTAAATAATGATAGATCTACAAATAATCCCAGTACCATTAAAGCAAACAGGGCTAACCGAACATAATGATCTTGAAGCTGCCTCCTTGTAAAATAAAGTCATTTCGTTTTATACATAAATTCTCTGTACCCAAATCTACTTTCCCTTTGTTGGCTTTCATGAATTATACGAATACACTAAGTCTTCTCTCTTTGTAATCCAAATAATTCGCAATGGCAGCCGGAGTTTTATTAACTTGCGATCTGCGTTATCCTTCCACGTATGTCATCTTAAATTACTTAATGGACAAGTACCCCTTGTTGATTTCCAGACAAAAAAAAAAGTTATTCGTAACGCAATCTATGTGTATTACAAGAAATGCCATCGGCCAGCCCATATAAGTGTGCTACACTAAACTTGTGCCCTGGACTTGTCAGACTTAATGAACTTATCAAGGTCAGCATCACTGGCCGGGTCGACTTGCGAGAGCTGCCTGAAGCTCTCATCGTCAACGAAGCAGATCTCATGTCCGTCCGGGTCCGCTAGGATAATTACCCTGACGGTGGCTTTGCCGGGGGTGTCGAGTGAGATTAAGGGGGTGAGTATGGTACCGTTGGCAGCCTGGACTTTTTGGTCGATCTGTGGTTGCTCGTCGAAGGGACACGAGAACGCGATTCGGCCGTAAGCTTTCGCGCGGTTGACGGGCTCACCTGAAATTTGGAGACAACATTGTTATGACTCATACGAGACTGCATCAAAGAGCTCAGAAGAAATTTAGGAGTATCTAGATTTTATGCACTAGTGTTGTGTATTGCTACAAACATAGCGGTAACATTTGTCATAATTTCAAATTCAGATCAACAGTCAGGCATTACGAATAATTCACAGTGGTGTAACGAAAAAACAAAGCATAGTACTGTTACTCTAAAAAATAATAGACTTGAGTCTTTTTAATAACGCTTAAGGCGTGCTCCCAGGTGTGTCAACGTCTAGATTAAAGATAAAAAATTAATCATCAATCGATAGCGGCATAGGCAATATGATTTTACGATTAATATCTGATCAGTCTGATTTCGATATTTCACCACGGGACCTACTGTTTACATCATGATGTCAGAGCACAATAATAGCTCTATATTATCTTATCGCGATATCCATAAGAAGTCTTTTGCATATCTGCTATGCGATAGTCCGACGTTCGAATCTGAATTGAATATGTGATTGTTACAAACGATTTCGTAATATTACAGGAAACAAAGGAAAGGATGTTGCAACAAAAATATGTTGTAATAAAATGTTTAGAACCCCAATACACCAGCACATACTATGAACGCTACTACGCCCACTACATACATTCTATCAGCAAAGTATTATTGATATAAGTACGGTATATGTGGTCGGTCAAGGAACTATATATTGATACAAAGTATATTTTTTGCATGTTTTACAGTTTCATGGAGTTTCGTCTCAGCTCAGTCAACTGCCATCTGCTTACTATCCGGGCGCTCGAACTCGAAAGCCGGCTTCCAGAATATCAGTTTCTCTAAACTTCTCTCATTAAACTATTCATTGCTAGGTCCGCACCAGGATAAATATTTGCCTTGCCTTCACAACTAACTAACCCACTTGCAAAGACCACAAGTAGAATACACCAAAATCACTCGGCTAGTCCGCTCTAATATATATGATTTTAAGACATAGCTAAGGCGTTTATTCTAAACAAATCAATAAAGAAAACACTTGCCGATATCAACAAGTTCAAGTTTAGCCTGGTTCTCGCCGAAGCCCAGAACGACCGACTTGGATGTCTTCTCGAAGATCTTCAGGCCTAGGAGTCCGTTCCAGTATTCAGTTGACCTGGCGAGGTTTGAACTCGCTAGAGACACTTTAATTACTGGATCTGTAAACAAAATAAATCCATCTCAGATTATTTCTGGAAATCTTTGATTGGTCCAGTCGACTAGCAGCGGACGTATTTGACAGTAGTTTATACTATTTGAAATTAACCGAAACTCATTTTAACAGCTTTTAATTACTCCGCTCTACATTGCTCCCTATAACAGAAAGATGGACTTCGTTTAGTAATAAAGGTCGCGGAATCAATACAAATCAGGGTACGATGTTAAGATTGTCGTTTTGTTCGTAGATATATAATGCCAGTTTTCTGCCCAAATTTATATAGAGATATTGTATGTATAGCTCTATATAAATTTGGGTTCCAGACTGTAACACTACGGTGAGATGGGCACAAGACCTAAGGGCGCCATTGACAGTCTACTGTCCTATGACAATTTTTTTTTTAATGTAATTATGTGACCGAACGAGCTGAGGACCCACCTGGTAGTAAGTGGCATCCCCCGTCCATGACAACACTAACTAGGGTCTAGTTAGTGTTGTCATGGGCAGGGGTTGCCCTAAAAGTTTATGATTCGTAATCCTATCGCTTTAGGATAATAATAATTAAGCACGATCTCTTTAGCAGCGCTCATTGAATAACGTGTACAAATTTGTTTCGCGTATAATATGTATATGTGATCCAACAATATATTATAGTTACGTCAGGGTTCGTAAATAAACTATTTTACGAGTAGCCAAGTCCGGTACGGCAAAAATGATCGATTTGATTCTAATTGTTTATGATATGATGATATATTCTCTGAAAATTGATCCGGAACATGATGTCACAAATTGTATGAACAATGGCAACGTCGCTTATTTAAACTGCTTTGTGACGAAGTCTCTACTATTGGTTAGTTTTAAGAATAAATCTGTATAAATAAAAAATAATGGCTAAATGTGATGGTAAGCGCAAAACTCGAGAACGACTGGACAAATTCGGCAAATTTATTTTTTGTTGTGTTTTTAATCGTCAGGACAAGAGAAATAATGATAATAAAGGCGTTTAGTTATTTCAATTGATTGCATCAGCATTATTCATACAAATAAAACGCATTTATTTTTCCATTGGTGAAATGATGACTCGTTTGATATATCTTAGATATTATTGACACGAAATCCCGTGTCTCGCTGTCTCGTCATTGCAAAGATAAACTTCCATAGATAATATACGAGATATACTCAAGGATCAAGTACCTATTATCATGCAAAACCTACACGCGTGTTTAGGACTTAGCACTCAGTGGTCACATGATTTACACGATTGTTTTCCTTAACACTAGACTAGACATCACGCTTGAGTAAATCAGGTTGGCTAAAGTATGCAGCGTATGTTTTTACTTTTAAACAGGTTTATAGCCTTGTCCAACAAATTTAACAGGTGGCGTACTCTGAATAGGATTGGAATCGAGATTGGTTTCGGTGGCAATTTTACCTTTTTCCGTTCCTTGTTAACTCTTTCTTTAAGCAATAAGGCCGCCCATTGTATTTCACATTACTTGGATACCTACTCTTAGTAAAGTATGTTTTTATGTCAATATGGTGTACAATAAAGAGTTTTCTATCTTCTATCTATCTATCTTTCTGACCACTCTGACTTCCATCCCATATTTCTCGCCTATGGGGGGTACAAACTAACATTAAAAAAAAAACAATTCGGTATACATCGGCGAAGGAAAAAGTCAGAGGAAAGCCACTTTTTTTTCATAAAATCGATTGATAACTGACGTAGTTTTGAGGTAACAAACATAAAAAAATCTCCCATAGTACGTATGGGAAAGACCTAAGTCAGTCACTCATGCTTGAAGATGGGTCGATGTTGTACCCCGATATATCATATATTGTATCAAAAGTAGATAATAAAGATTATTTAAAGCAGATACAGCGTCAGTCAGTTTGTCACAGTATTATTCGTCATTGCATTGACAACAAAGACTTGTAATTTTAGCAGTGGAATAAATTATATATCCACATGTCTCTTATGTGATAGAAGATCAATCAAAATTCTAAGGCTATATTCGACGAAACTTTAATTTATACCGGAGTTACTATACGAAGACTATTTCATAACGTCATCTTTATCTCGAGTAAATCAAAACTCGTGTTATCATGCAATCTAATGAATAAGAAAATGAACGATGTCCGAAGCTAGCTAAAACTGGAAATAAATATTTTTCTACAATGGGTCATGCCAAATCGCATTTGTCGTATTATAGCTATAAACTACCAAAAAGCTGTACGTTTATCCAACGAAGTACTATATACTACCAATTTATGCCGATATGATTCAGACTAGAATATCAACACTTCTACTGGTTCAGTCAACACATCGACATAAAAAAATATATGTACATATACAACATAGGCAAGTTGAATGACTAAGAGAGCGAGTTGGGCGTGCTCTTGCCAGTTGTTGCCCAACAATTATTTAAAGAACGACTGTAGCAAACATGAAAGGGACGCATGGCAGGCGTTTCTATGCCTAATCTTATTATACCAATGATCATCACTCTATGATCATCAGCATCACAGACATTGACATTATTATCAAGATGACAGATTGAGATAAGAATATATGTAGTTAAGTCATTTTAGTTTATTATCACGATCTATCACGATCGATCTTGAGATAAAACGTGCAAAGCAAAATGCGTCGTAAAAACAGCTACAGAAAACCTTAGCAAAAATAGCTTGAAACGGAACCAATTTTGATAGGCATCTGTGTTGCATTGATACGTTTAAAACAGCATAATATGGATCGTGTCGTATGTATTAGATGCGTACAATTTGGCACCACTAGTCTCTTTTCCTTGCTGTAGTTGTATTCTAACTCAAAAACGTATTTTTTCCTTTATATCTCAAGTAAATATCGTGTGGACACGTAAAAATTTTTGTGTACAAATAAATATACGCGTGTCGCAGAAACTTCTTAGACATTACATGCCCACAGATATGTCAAATTATAGTCAGTTTTTATGTATCAGCTAGCCTTATTCAAGATTAGCTAAACAATCCCGCGGTTGCCATACAAACGTATTTTTTACCCGTGTGTGGATGATCTGTTATTTATTTAGTCTGTGCCAAAATTCAAAGCAATTCAGACACCAAAAATCGCGGTTAACTGTTTATACCAAACACCAAAAATGAGTGAAAAAGTGTTCCCAGATGGTGTGAAAGGTTGAAAACAAAAATCTCCATATTTTATACCAAACACCAAACATCAAAATGAAAGAAAAAATATTGTAAATTACCTTTGTCAATAGGTTGTGGTTTGTCAACTATGTAAAATTTGTATCCACCAGGTGCTTCTAAGTACTTCAGTCCCTTGTTCTCTTTCACTGGCCAGTTGTTGGATGCAGCACGTTTCAGAGCCTCACTCGACTGGACCGTTAGTCCAAGGAAGTCATTCCCTTGCTCATACTCCGTGATACCATAGTTGTATGTGAGTTCTACAACAAAATGTGTGTCTTCTGGTCCATAACCAATCATGGTTTTGCTCCATCTGTTTGCGTATGGTCTGAAATTCGAATTATACAGTTAGTGATATCATTATTAGAGGAGTGGTTGCAAAACTGATAGTTGGGTCAAAAATATTAATTTATACTGTTCCAATCAATTATCCTTCCTTCATTGTTTGAGTATGTCAATATATTTCCTCATTCATGGTTTGAGTTGGGGTCTTAGATTAGCTAACCAGGGTCCTTTGCTGTGAAAAAGGTGAGAATACTAGTGCTGTTGTGTATCAAAATACTGCCCTTACATGTGGCAGAACATCTCTCTCATACTACATTATTCTGACAAGATTCATCTAGCTGGCCGGCAATAGAACTAATTTCATCAGGTCCAACACATGGCAGACCTCCTCCTGCCCCGACTTAACCCTTTAGGATAATAAAACAAAGCATTGGAGGAGAAAACCTGTGCTAAAGCTCACTAGAGTTATCACCCACTTCCAGGCATACCCCTAATACCCTCCATATTAGGGGTATGCCTGTGAGATATTGACTTGAATGTTTTGCATGCTGTGGTCAACAACTGGGCACTGAAGCCTCAGCCAGGGAGGGGCATTTTGATAAGCTTTCATAGAAATATACATTCAACTAATTTTATTTTATACAAATAATAAATTACGTACAATTTATTTCATTATATGTTTGTGACAGACCCAATAATCAAACTAGGTAATATTTTACAAAATATTTATTTGATACAATACTATCTTTCAGTTTACTAGCAATTTGGTTCCTTACTAAAAACACAAATTGAACTCATTTTTGAACAATTTCATAAGGTTTTTCAAAAATGTTTTCATCCTGTGCTAATCAGGGTTACTAACAAAGGTTTTGGATAATTAAGAGCTGCACTGAGAATTAGAGTTACTGAGATAAAAAGTATTAATATTCCATACCCATTACAAGCTGCTTCACAACCCTCACTGAATTCTTCATGGCGGAGAACCTGTAACATTTACTTATATTACCATACAGTTACACAACATACAGTTATGCAAAATTAATTTGGAATTATTTGGTCTTTGACAATTTTAAAAACTTGGAGTTTAATGGTTATGTGTATCATTAAATAACGATACACATAACATAACAATTACAGATATAACTTTTAAATTTAATTCACAATCCTCTAATCTAGTGTCCATATTTGGCAGAAATCAAATTACTTATTTGTATAAATAATCTTAATTTATTCACTCTTTGAATTACGCCCGTATCTAATTAGCGACAAAAACACCGGCAGTAACAAAATTCGCAGTTATTATTGTAATACCGGATAATCAGCTTTAGCAAGAAATGACCTTGAAATTTTGTATTCATTACCATTCTAAGATATAGTTCAATTCTAGAACTTAGTATAAATGTTTTTGGATATGCTCTCCTTCTGCAAACCCCCATCCTTACCTTCATTCCCAGTATCTCCCGGTAGAATTTAGCAGTAAGGGTTCTGTCTGCTACCTTGAAAACAAAATGTAAAGCACGCCCGGACACCATTTTTATTTTTTTCTACAGAAACGTATTTCCTTTTACCGTAACCAACACTTTATTTTATTTATATGATTATGCTCTCTGCACGGTACACAAGAAAAACGCGAAGACTCTTTCACAATTCTTTTGCAAATGAACGTAACGTAATGGAAACAGACAGGACGGACTGAAGCTAGACCACAGATAAATAAATCTCGGTTTATTCTATAATACTTATAATGTGTTGCCATTGCAAGTCCGGTGACAGGATTTCGGGAATATTGGATTATTAATACTTATATTATTTTAAACTAGCCGGTCCCCGCGACTTCGTGCGCGTTGAAATCATCCATTATTTTGGAAGCAACACTAATTCATTTTTCTTTTTCTAAAATAACATAAACCTAAGTTACTCTTTATAACATTAACTGTAAATTCCCGTTTGAAAAATAAACAGAAAGACAGACGAACAAATCGTCAGACAAAATAAAAAAAAATGCTTTTTGTTACAAGTACTCTATATTATACATTCAAATGTATAGCGGCCTAGGTCATAGTATTATATATATACCTACAAATGCATACATCTGGCAAATGTTGGTAAGGCGAGGGCATCGATGGAGTATAAGAGCCTCGAAATACCAAAGATATGTATGTGAAGAATAAATTTAAGTCTCATCTAAATAAATGAGAGGGTTGGGCGAGGCGAGGGTTAGGAGACTTGTTTTTATCTACTTCTTGCAAGTATCTTGCTCTCAAAGCTAATATTTCATTACGCTCCATCAGAACTTTACGATTGGACTGATTTTTTTTAAAACGAAACCCCAACTTTTGGATCTTCATTCAAAGACTTCTGCTTCTCGCCCCTCCATGACAATTTTTGGAATTTGCCTTTGATTTACACCGGATTTTTTTATTTTTTTATTTAATTACATAGAATCCGTAAGTAAACGGATAGGTTACAGGTGTAAAACACATAATAGTTTTAATTGTACAAACATGGTAGTATTTTCTGCACCAAAGCATGTCATAGGAATGTAGACGAGTATTCACTAGTAAAACAAAGAAGAGAACTAAATCATTAATTATTATTGGGTAATTTAGTCATCACAACTGACAATACTAACCTGCAGCGGCCGAAATTCATTTGTTTATTTTAATTTTGAATAATTGGAGCGTGCTGCCGAGCCGAACTTCTTCAAAAAATGTTTTACTATTAGAATAATATTCCGAGCGTCACTTTTAATAGCTTTCGGCTTATTTAACATTTAAAAATTAGAACTCGAAAGTGGTACCTAGACACTGACAATTTGCTGACAATCGAATGTCATTTCATTACGGCAACCATAGGTCCTATTTTTGCCATTTCACAGATATTGGTGTATCAGTAATGACTATAAATCTTAAAAGCCTAGGTATTTAGAAAGAATCATAAAAAAAAGAAACTTCGCGGAATTTGAGGAAAACCATAAAATCTGTAGCAGTAGTGCAGTAGCGCTCGCATTACTGTGTTCCGGTGGAAGGGTGTGGGTGCCGGTGAAATCACATGCGCATTTCCGTTTTTTAACATTGATATAACAATTTCGGACGCAACGGGGTGAGACTTGGGTCTTCTTATGCTTCGGTCGGGGAGGACTTAAGTCGTATTCCTGTTGATATGGACGGAGGTAACCACTTACCACCAGGTGGCTTACCTGGTGATAACAATGTTGCTATTTCTCTATCTCCATATATAAGAAAATTGACACAATAACAATAGAACCTTAATCTTAATAGGACTTCAATAACCAGAACAAAAACTTGTCAGCATTGTCTTTCTGCATAACGCAAGTCGACTTTTTGGTTATTCTTTGCTTGTCAGTCAATAGTAATATTGTAGATAACGACTTATGTATCCTACAACACTGTAAAATAGCACACGCAGACTGCTTGACTCGGCGAGGTACCTACTTCTAATATTATCTACTTTTCTAATAGCAAAGTGAGGGAAATTAGGATACTAAAGTAATAAATTCCCTAAAACAGTTTAATCAAAATCCATTTCAATCATTCACATAAAAACTACATATAATTTCATACAGAAATACGATTAAATATATTTTCTTCTTAAATACTAGAACTACATTCATAGATTCATGGCGGTAATATTTTTTTTTTTACATTTTCCTTTAAATGCGTTTAATTTATTAATCTTAGTATTATTTATGTGTTCTCTATTGTTCTACATTGTAAATATTTAGACATACATTCCAAAATAGGTATTTCAAGTGATTAGTCAGGTATTCAGATCGAGATATGATTTTACCGAGATATTGAATATACTCATTTATTAAAATAATGGACATAAATTAAATTTTATTTGTAATATTGTAACAACAAGAAGCTATCAAAATGTATAACCCATACGTTATTCTGCATTGTATGTCAACCTTTAGTTAGCAAGTAGGTACTCAAAGTAACATTGTAAATAAGTAATAATATCTATAAAATTTTCTTTGTCAGACAAGCATTGGACGATCGATACAATATGGTATTTAAACGATAAAAAATATATGTAAGGTAGTTACGATAGGTAAGTTACTGACTAGACCAGTGCATTTCATGCATAAGTACTTATAATTTTCATTTTCATGTCGTTAATTTATAAATATGCATAAAATAAGTGTTTGATCACTTAATCTACTTTCATTTTAATAATTCTATACTTACTAAGCGACTTTTTAATATGTTCTGTAACTACATATCAGGATGTACCTACGTATGTATTTTGAACTGTTTGACATGTTGCGTCTGATTTGGTCTTTACATTTAGATTATTATTCTTAATTAATTAACAATCTTTCCACATGTAGCAAGCATAACTAAAATACTATCAAGCACGATAAAACATACATATGTAATTAGTGTTCAAAGAAACAAGGTATTAAACCACACAATTGTATAAATCTCTAACAATTGACCAAGCTTTTTTTTTTCTTTTCTTAATCCGTTCAACTCATTAGTCACTGATTAAATTTTAACAAACATCTATAAAACAAATAATCCTATTGATACAGTAGTGCCTTTATGAATACGAGTAAATTAACGGAAAATATAACTACGGTTTTAGTAAAATTAATAATGATTAGTCTGCATTAGAAGCAATAAAGCACGTAATGTACAATAGTAATCAAAGGCCGCTGCAATATATAAGCATAAATAAATATAAAAGTTAAGGTATAAATAAAATTTACTTCTATCAATTTATATAAGTATCAGATTAATTTATCAACTAACATTTTCATAAATAATTTTACATCAATTACCTAAAGAATTAATAAATGTAAACGTTACGTGGTAATTTATACCAGGTAAAATCAGATTTCAGTGTAATACAATCTCGTTTAGGTAAGTACAATCGCTTCAGATCAATTTTTGGGCTTATCCGAGTCAGTGGCGTCCTTGTCTTTTTCTTTTTCCTTCTCTTTCTCTTTTTCTTTCTTCTCCTGCATTTGTTGGAGATGAGCAGGCAATGCCTTCAAAATAGCGTGCACCTGTAAATATATATAGTATTTTTGAGATTGCGGGCAATTGTTTTTAAAGTTCAGTAGCCAAAGGGTAAAACGGGAACCTATTACTAAGACTCCGCTGTCCGTCTTTCTGTTTGTCTGTCGGTCTGTCCGTCCGACTGTCACCTGGCTGTATCTCATGAACCATGATAGTTAGAAAGTTGAAATTTCCACAGATGATGTATTTCTGTTGCCGCTATAACAACAAATACTAAAAAACAGAATAAAATAAATATTTAAGGGTGCTCTCATGCAAAAACGTGATTTTTATTTTAAATAGAGTATAAAAGAGCCCAGTCAATTATTTTTCTTCTGTGTTCAGTGTTTTTTTTTTTTTAATTTTCATCGGTAACCCCCCCTAGCCCCCCCACCCTGGACGTTGGACGGGTTATGCCGGATTCTTACCGGCAAAAAACCCCACGGTCCCTTCTAGACGCCCATTGCTGGGGCTACGGGAACGGTTTGCACTGTTCCGCGGCCCCAGCTTCTGTGTTCACCCTACCTCTATAATTATATTTATATCCGAATATGTCTTAATCCAAATACTGCATTTACAAATATTGCTGTACATAATGAGGTACAAAAATTCTCAATACCCCTAAGGCGATTCACCCGCGTAGTTCCCGTTCCTGTGGGAATACGGGGATAAAATATGCCTATGTTACTCGCTGATAATGAAGCTTTCCATCGGTAAAAGAATTTTTAAAATTGGTATTGTGGTTTAGGCGTGAAAGCGTAACAAACAAATACACTAACTTTTGCATGCATAATATTAGTTAGGATATTTTAAACACACCTCTTCAGCGACAGCCATAAGAACGAATTCAAACTGTTGTTTCGTAGCCACTGTGCGCGGGCGCTGGTCGCGAATATGTTCGAGGGTAGCAGCAATGTCGATTTCCTTTGCACCTTTCGCCATACGATTCAGTACCATATCTATCAAGCAGTAAGTGCCGCTGCGACCTGCTCCATCACTATTGAATAGAATGATTATAGTCAGACCTTCAAAATCTAAGAACCGACAAACACAGATCAATGAAATAAAAAAAATAGAATATTACTTTATTGTACACCATAACATTAAAAGTAATCATACAAAAATAAATAAAACAGATACGTGGCACAATGGGCGGCCTTATCGCTAAAAGCGATCTCTTCAAGACTGAATTGAAATGACTAATTGTGATAATGTTTTGATTGCGTCAATTTTCATGTTTATGTAGTAAGGTACTACTTCTTATTTTTAAACGGTAAAACATGGATGTTAATTACCTGCAGTGTACCACGATAGGGCAGGACCTTCCACGGTATGATTTATTGACCTTCCTGTAATAAAAGAGACGGTAGTTTAAAGACATTGATGTGGTGAAACTAGGCTTGCCGAAAGTTGACGCTTTGTACTAACAGTAGTTCGCCTCGACTATCATTATATTATCTGTGCCTCAAAGTCTCAACTGAACTTCCTACCACTCTCAGGAAGTATTTATGAAATAGAGCCATAGACATTTCAATAAGCGTTGATAACAAAAAAGTGAAAGTGAGCGCTGTAAGGACCTACCATCACAATTCGTCTCGCATGGGAAACGGAACTCATATCCTTTAGCGTACGTTAACATCCAAAAATTTTATTCGTCAATAATTTGATACTTGACTTTACGAAAGTTGTTTCGATAAAACTAAGCGCTGTCGTACCATGATGGAACACAGTAAGATTGATCAATCTCGCTCACCTTCTAAATTCAAGCAGTGCTTTCGTCGAAGCTGGTACCCCGTTCTCAGACCAGGACAAGAAGTGGAATTGGGTGACGGTGCGGGTCTCGCCAGTACGCTGGTTCTTCAAATAGAAGCTACGGACAAGGTAGTCGTCGCACCAGATATGCTCACTTACAAGATGCACCTGGAAAATAAAAAGAGCAGAAGTTTTAAAACTAAAAGCGACTATATAAAACCTTCTAAGTGTAATTGAGGGCATTTCATGTCAGAATCAGCATGTAAACTGTATTGTTATTGTAGACACATGTTAAATTTGTTTATACTATAAATGTTTGCTCTACTTTCACTGTATAAGCTGCTTTTGCATCGCTAAGTCCAATCGGACTTTTAATTATTTGCCAGAAACCAGCTCAGGATTATCGTGAGATTACCTCATAGATGTGGTAGAGCTCAGATCCTTCATCGGGCCAGTAGCGATGGCACAGTTGTTGTCCGTTCTCCGTAAGCCGAGTCAACATCACCATCACCACACTGCCTTGTTCCCAGACCATCTGCCAGAAGTCAGGAGCGGTGTGAGCCAGCGGCCCTGCAGCAGCGATGTAGGCCGGGTTGCGAGGATCATGATCAGTCTGTAATGACGAAATATGAATGATGTTTTATGAAACAACAGCTGCACCCTGCGGTTTTACCCGCGGTTTTCCGGGGTCAAAAGTAGCCAATGTGTTAATGCAGGATGTAAGCTATCCTGGTACAAAATTTCATTATAATCCGTTGAGCCGTTTGAGCTCGAAGGAGTAACAAACATACATACGTAAACACATATACACACAAACTGTTCATATGTGTGGTGAAACAGGTTTGAGTAACGTTTGCAAATTGCAATTTTTAGTGTAGGTACACATCCACACCATTTTTTTATTAATAACTAAGTTAATCATCTTATTTTTTGAGTATTAAAGAATTAATAAATAATTAGTGGTCGAACTTATGTTAATCGAAGATTAGGTAAGAAAACTGTACGACTTACAATAGTGGAAGCATTGATGTAGTCAGAGCCAACGTGGTTTGATAACGTATTGAGGGTCACCCTAGAATGATCGTACGGAAGCACGTCAGCGTAGCGGTTCTTGCCGGTGTTCTCTGGTTTCAAGGCGGCTGTGGTCGCGCAAGGTTCAGCCTCGTAGGCGCAGAGCGCACGCCATTCTTGCTCCAAACGGTCCTTGTTGCGCAGGTGATCTTCCATGTAAGCCTATTGAATAATTCGTAGTTAAAACACGCAAAATATTACGCTACAGGGAATATGAGTGTTTTACTTACTAGAACCATGTGGCCAGTGGATATATCCATGTTGGTCAAAGCTGGTTCTTCACTCCTGATGTGACAAAAAAGTTTACATAAAATTTATTTGCAGAAATAGAAATTATCTCAGAAATTATCAAATTGTTTCATTTCAGTACATACCTATATCATTTTCACATACTCACCATGAAGAAGTACTGGACCTGGTGGATGGAGAGTTGCCTTCAGTCTCTCGGGACAGAGAAGTAATGCGCTGTGGTGGGTCGACTGGATGTGGTGACGCAGCAGGTGCGGTCTGTTGTCCTGACCACTTGCCTGACATACGAGCTCGACACAGCTCCTGCAGTGAGTTAAACACCTTTGAATTTTTTTTTATTTTTGAGAACTTGGCTGACATTAAGTTCTTTCGTCAACAAACACTGCTAACCTGATAATCCCTAGTCGCTTCGGTATCAATGTCGGCAGCAGAAGCTAGTCCTTGCATCTTCCTCTTTCCGCTCATATCTCGCTTGAGCAGAACAGCGAAAACTACAGCCCCTACAACGAGAACCGAGAAGCTCCCCACTAAAGCCAACAGCACTGGCAGTTCTAATCCAAAGAAAAGTGTTTCAGGAGAGTCCACATGACGTATCACGGGATGTTTGCTCTAAAAAGATAAAATAAATAATACATTAGCGAGAGGTGAATGCACGATGTAAAATATTGATCAAGTCCTTTCATACCTGGTCTCCAACACCAGTCGACAAAATTTGAGCGCCAGTTTGAGCGCGAAGTTCATCCTTGATTGTATCTGCAACAAATAATATTGAAATTATCTCGCTTTAAAAGTAAGTTCAATTGCCATCATGTCGGATCAAGTCTATTGGATATTATTTGGTTACAATTAGACTTACCAACACGTCTTGCTACATCGATCGCACTATACCCTTTACTATTTTTCTCCACTTTAAAAGTTACCTCACCAGGATCCACTCTAAAATACATAAAACCATGTATAAATATTAATAATTTTACAAACATAACTTTAGCTTCATTTGGATTGAGTATGTCTACTATAATATTACCGAGGGTTGGTAAAGGTGTTTTTCTCTAAGCCAAGCATATTTTCAAGTCTTGAAATAAAGGAGATCCCCTTCTCCCAGTCGGTTAGGAACCTGAGGTAAAGCCACATGACAACAATAAGTATAGCCTTTCACAGAAGCAAACTCATACTTCAGCTATTAAGTAGACAAAACATTTACCTATTCTTGAATAGAACATACGCATATGAAGGATCGTATTCGTAATTATTATGATTCTGCACGTCACTTTTGTCGAAGTGGTGTCCGTACGGTGATCCGTGAGCTGTAACATCGCACAGATTTACATAATGTGGAATAAAACTAGAGTTTTAGATACCACATCAATAATATCCAAAAGCATGCAAAAGGTAAATCTGATTAAATAATTTTAAACTATGTCGGAGTCTCTTGAGAATTATATTAAAATATACCTACTACAGATTTACTATAGACACAGTTATGATCACTTCTTAGATGATTAGATTATAGCTAGATAGATATCATTGCAACACCAAAATGCAGGAACACTTAATATTAGTGACGAGATAAACCAATTACGACCAAATGAATATCAATACGAAACAAAAATATACAGTAACACAAACACAATAAAATGAAATCAATTCAGCCCAAACATTCGAATTGCGGTCACATAGGAACAACATATGCACAGGAAAGGAATCACATAGGCAACACTTGGAGGGCCAACAAGACCCCGTGATCATCACATTTCAGGAGAAATAAAATTTGTGCAGTAAATAGGGAAACATTGAGTGCGATATGGTAGACAAGACGTGGAGGTGCTTTTAAATTTAGGAAGTAAATAATACTTTAGTTATCCAATGCATCGGCAACAGGGCTCTGCCGCTGGCCCGGTATTGAGGAAACATCGACTTAGCTAACAGCTTACTGAAGCTGCCGTGACACTAACCTGTCACTGATCTATTGTGGTATAAAATCTTTAACATTTTCGCGTCCAGGCGAGGCCCGGGCTTTTTAACATCATCTCTTTCCCTACGCTTAAAGCCCCATTCGCTATCAAGCAAATCTTGAAGATCTTCGGGATATAATTTGTAATTTTCACCTGAAACATTGTTGGTATTTGTAACACCTTCGTTCCGGTGCGAATCACGTTTGCGGGCCGTACTTCTCGTAACATAGGGGTCTATGTGAAACAAAACAGCCAACATAAAATAAAACACCAACTGAAAAACTTAGAAGAATGAAGTCATTGTTAGTCGGGAGTTTGATAGAATGAGTGAAATAATTGTCATACCTGTGATGCAACAAAGCAGTCAAGCAAAACTATTTGCTTTTTTACATAAAATAAATAGATTTTTGATTGGAAGGTACCACATACCTTCTAATTCGTCTGGTTTTAGCGGCCCTCCTTCGGCATACATGGGGCCTTGTTGACTCTTGGATTCGACTATTCCTCGCCAGTAATTCATCAAATATTCCATATTTTTGGAGTTTTTCGGGTTAATGTTGTTAGCAGTTTGTTCTGAAGCCAAGAATTTCACTGAGAATTGAAGTCATCTACATTTTTACGAGTATTATAGGTCCGTGATATTATAGACAATTAACATAATCTATACTATTAATAAGACTCTAAAAGGTCCGACTCTGTACATTGAAATAACTGTGAAAATTTTTTTGGTAGTCGCTCTTTATTCTATATTGAAGCCAACACTCTTATTTTTTTTTGTCTGTTTTGTTTTGGGAGAGGGGTTTATGCGACTAGTTAGTCTGCAGGGATGGCAATTGCGAACAAAGTCACGGGCACAGCTAGTATATAATATAATTGACTCTTCTTACCTTTTTGTTGAAAAGGATATACATTTTCCCCATTTTCGAGATCCAAAGGAAGCTCCTCTGCTCCTTCTTCATCAAAATAAATTCTTGGTTCAGAAATATCGCCAGGATTTTCATATTCGAAGGGGAAGCTTTTTTCGACAAAACTTTGAACGTAGTTTTTCATTGCATTGGTACGAACTTCTTCATCAAGAGGAGATTCCACTTCCCTGTTGCTCGTCAGGTACTCAACCGTGTATGGAGGAGGTTTAATTTTGTGTTTTCGCAGATGAGCACCGATTCTCTCTTCATCCGAAAAACCATTCGGTTCATTTTTACTCAGATCTAAAGACTTTTTGTCCTTGACCAATACACTAGGGACCATATTCCCGTTTATTGACTTGGACCTTTCAGCTTGGATCCTTTCACGGAAGCCTTCGAAAGGCAGGATTGAAGGTGATTCTTCAGCCCCACTCATAAGCATTAAGTCACGTAATTTATCACTCGGATTTTCATCGTCAAATTGGTTATCGTTACCTATTCCAGTTACTACAGACAAATTAATTGAACATTATTATAACTAGGTAAATTTTTTAACAATCGTTTTAAGCCAATTACAATAGATAAATAAAAAATGTTACCTTTAGCTAAATATGCCGCTGGGTCTTCGTCCGGAGATAATGGTGGATTGTACACTTCATTAGCAAAATCATTGTCATCAAGGTGAGAATTGGGAGTGAATCGTACAAAAGCTGTTTCAGCTGGATTTACCTGTATCGGAAATAAATTATGTGAATATTACACATTTGAATTTACAATTGGTCATATAAAAAGGGTAATATTTAGTGAATACCGCGAAGATGGTGCAGCGGACTTGTGTTTTTATGTTATAAAGAGATAAAAGACTTTAAAAATATTTTTTTTTTCGAACATGGAACCAATCTGAAGGCATATATGCCTTCAGATTGGTTCCATAGAAATTTTATCAAAATCAGTTCAATATTTTGGTTGTTAAATCAAAATAAATGGAAAAAGTATATCATTCGAGTAAAAAATATTACGTATTTTGGTTTCCTGTGATTTTTTCTGCACCCGTTGTAAACCGATTTGGATATTTCTTTGGATGAACGTATTGAAGTCGGTTTTTTTCGATCTCTAAATCAGCCACTTGTTGGTAAGCTCATTTATTAGAAGTTAAACAGAAGTGTACCTACTAAATATTACCCTTTTTCTTATGATGACGGAGAGTGTTAATTCATGTCTAAGATTTACAACGAAACTTACCTCCAGGTTTTCGTCTATAAGTGATTCGTCACTTCTGTTTGAGTCAGAGAATTGTTCGCAAATCTTAGAGTTTACGTCGCCCGGGTTCCTAAAATAAGGATAGCGTGACATTTAAAGAATGAACAGGAAAACTATTTGAACAGGTAACGTACCATCGAATAGTATTCAACAGCGAAGCACACATATGCACACATTTTTGGGGGACCATGTTGCTCCGTAGGTGAATACCCCCAAAGTCCTTCCACGTGTTCCCGGATAGAGCGAAATGAGCAACCCAAAATAGTAGTAGAACTTGTGCTATGTTCGTCCGGAGAAGTATTTCCACCACAATTGGTAATTCGCCCCCAAGCAGTGCTGCACTAGCGTTGCTGTGTTCCGATTAAAGGTTGTGGACGCCGGTGAAATTAAAGGTACTTTAAACGTAACATCTCTCTGTCTGCAGTGACAGGCGCAAAGCGATGCGACTTAAGTCTTCTCTTATTTTAGAAGGCCTGAGTCATGGTCAGCGGTAACCATTTAAGACCAGGTAGGCCGTCTGCTCGTGCCGACAACTTAGCCACATAACAAAAAAAATTGCACAATTTGAGGGCTACGAAGTAAGTATCGATAGTAGGACAGGTTCTGGGGAACTTTGTGTAGGTACAATGCGTAGCATAGGTGCTACAATTTGACTACTACGAAAAAAAGCTTCGATTATTGGACAGGTTACGCAGTACATCGTGTAGGTACAGAGCGTAGCACAGACGCTACAATTTGACTGCTACGAAGAAAGCTTCGATAGTAAGACAGGTTACGACGTACATGGTGTAGGTACAAAGCATAGCATACGCGCTACAATTTGACACACAAGCACAAAAGATACATATTTTTTATTTTTTAGTTTTAATTTTGGCTAAATAAATTATCCTACACTAACTGCCTTAAATTTAAGTTCGTGGAGAAAAAAAGTATCGCATACGTGCTACTACAAACTAACAAGATATTCTTTCCATTCCTCGATATTTTTGATATTAAATTGGATACGTAATGCAGCACAATATGTAGGTAAATGGACAACAGACACGAACCCAGTACACAATAGTAGTCTTTGCACGAACCTACTACTATGTATGTCAATAACGAGACGCGACGTCAACGTACACCTCAGTTTCTTACTATTCATGTTACTATTGAAGAAAATGATATGTCGCCAAAGTTCTTATCTAATTGTATGTGTTTCCGTAATATTCACAGCTTATAAGCGAAAAATCCTTTATATATTTACACCATGGTTGCAATTGGAATCCGTATCACATAGCTACTTTATCTCTCACTCACAAATTATAAATTAATTTGTGAATGAGAGACTTGTAGTTCCAATCATTTATTAAACTGGATTAGTATAATTGGTATTAGGTCACATTAATTGCTTTGCTTGTACTTACAGATGCTGCCGCAGTGTGTAAAGCATGGCTTGCAATACACACTGCGTGTACGCATGCTCCCACCGGTAGCCGCGGGTGGCGAGACGCTGCAATTCTGCTTCGAACCATTGCAACTGCTCAGACCCCATGTCATACCTACCGAAATATTTCATAAATTTAGGTAATAAGGGTTCCATACCCAAGGGTACCCAAAGATACCCTATAATTATGTCTTTAAACTCTGACCCGTAATATGGTACGGGATCAAATTTTCACAAAATATATTGTTTAATGGAGAATTTCGTCAATTTAACTTACCGGTACAGAGATCCATCTTCCGGTACTTCTTCGTAAACCGGAATGCATTTCCCAAATGCAAAATCTGTAATAAACAATGCAACTTAAACGTAAATTTTATGATCCGTGCGTAATACAGAACGCAGTGTAACCCACACTTAATGCTTGCATAACTAATTTTGATTATTGAGGTTTTGATTGGTCTGTGGAGATACAGTAGGCGCAGGCAGGCAGATAGGTAAGTGAGCAAGAAAAAGGCTTCGAACATTTCATAAACGTATCCTTTGCAATGTAACGTGAGCGACTTGCACTTGGCTTGCACGGCCGTGATCACAACCTTTTCTTAAGTCTGAAACTGTTAATAGTAGCAAGCTCAACTAATAAATTTTGTAGGTATCTAATAGGGCAACCACCACTATCAATTAAAAATAACTTAGATAGAAAGGCCAATTCTGATTACGCATCCGTAATTCAATTCTTTATAATTTAAAAAGAGATAAATTGTATTGACAAACTGCTAGCAGTATCACCAAAATTTTATAACCCAGAAATCTTAATAATAAATGCTTGCGATACCCATTAAATTAATAGCTATGTAGCATATGTTATTTATATTTATCCTATCTACTTATTTGTATTCAAATAGTGCTATCACTCTAAGGACAGACGTGAGACGAATCTTACCATCGTAACACCATTCCACTCCCTCCACACAGAGCGAAGCACTGAACAGGCAGCCTGAAAGAACTTATTGTTAAAAAACCTTATTCAAAAGTTATATTTTTTCAATTTATTTGGACACACCAAATCGTCCCCTAAGGCACAACATTGTTCAAGAAAACCGGAAAGGGAACAACATAGTTGAAATAAATTTTAAAACTATCATGGTTATGAACATTATTATTCGTGTTACCGAGATATTTACCATGATTTGTGAGTTTTGTTGACTACCGAAATTTCAACAAAACAAAACAAATCATGGTAAATATCTCGGTAACACGAATAATAACATAGTTGAATGTAGGCATTTTTAATGAAAAATTTTTTAGACAACTAATTAATGAACGAAATTGTGCACTTCAGGCATTATTCCACTGCTGTTTACCTATGTTTCCTTCAGCTCGGGAGGGCGCCAGCAGGCTGAGCAGCCCCAGCGCCCATAGGGCCATACGCACTGGCACGTGGGACATTACATCTGTACAACAATCACACTCAAAATAAATATTATTCTTTACTAGGTAACTAGCTGCGCCCCGCGGTGATACCCTCGATTGGCTATCCTACCGGAATACTTCACTTTTTAGAGATAAATGTATGTGTTAATCCAAGTACCAAATTTCATCCAAATCCGTCCAGCCGTTTGAACGTAAAGGAGTAACAAACATACACACACACACACATATAAACCTTCGCCTTTATAATCTACTTATCACATTCTGTGAAAATTTCACCCTGCTACGGCTTATGGCATTGATGTATTAGACATCAAAAGGCTTATGGTCCAAAAGATAGGCAAACGTAGGCTTAGATATACTCGTAATTAATTAAACTAACAGTCAAATAGAGCCAAACATTTTTTACCGATAATGTTCTTTGTCATATTCCCGTTCATTTGTAGGTAAATTATACGACAATAATAAATGGTTAATTACGACAAAGGCTTTCATAACTGTGGAGAAGAGTTAAGGGGCTTGAGTCATATTTTCTTTTCATGTCGAAAATAATACCTTGCATCTTTTTATAGTGAATTTATTTCCCTCGATATTCCTCTTCCATCCAATATCAACCTTCTTTCTACCTTAAATCCGTGTGTATACCAGACTTCCGTTATATTATATACATGTATCGTTTATACGTTTATAAATGATATTAAAATTTGACTCTTGTTATTTTTCACTCTCTCTTGTAAATATTTTTTCCGATTCACCC
The DNA here is from genome assembly GCA_921293045.1 of Aplocera efformata. Classification (NCBI taxonomy): domain Eukaryota; kingdom Metazoa; phylum Arthropoda; class Insecta; order Lepidoptera; family Geometridae; genus Aplocera; species Aplocera efformata. The sequence goes on along the minus strand of OV121042.1, from coordinate 9,940,482 downwards.
TAACCCTGTTCCTCTCAAACGTTGTAAACCGATTTACCGCGAAACAGCTGCCTAATTTTACGTACAATAAGAAAAATATTGGTTCTTTTTACGGTTCCGTACCCAAAGGGTAAAACGGGACCCTATTACTAAGACTCCGCTGTCCGTCTGTCACCAGGCTGTATCTCATGAACCGTAATAGTTAGAGAGTTGAAATATTCGTAAATGCTGTGTTTTAAATGGTACGGCACCCTTCCTACACGAGGCCGACTCGCACTTGGGCGGTTTTTCTTAATGAATGTAACATTTATAAAGTAGCCGTAATGAAGTGAGTTTCATTGAATGGGTAGGGCAAAAAGATATATAAAGTTACATAACCCTAAGTGTAGGAGTTTGATTCTTATTTTTCCGGTTTTCTACTATGTACAAAACGATACGAGCTACCACCATAGCAATCTCTACCACCAATCATTTGTTCACTGTTGAAACGTCCACTATGAATCATGCTCATGACACAGTGAGCAACGATAACCCTTACCTATGACCTTAGTTTGTTCTCGGGTCTTGGGTGTTTATCTTGTGTTTCTGTGTTTGTCCATGCCATCTGCGACACAGGGAATCCTAGTGCAGAGGTATGAGTGTGTAAACGTTTATAAACGTTTATTTATTTTATGAGGACTATCTGCTCGTTTTATTTCCATTAAACTATTTATTATAAAGTTTAATTTATATTATTGGTTTTCGTGAGACAATCTTTCAGGAATTTATTTCTAGCACCCTTCTTGAACAACATTTTGTGGAGATAGTACCTAAACCTAAACCAAAAGACATATATTACCTTGTCGTTCCGATAACACAAGATAAACAAATACGTCTAAAATTCTGTAGAGATTTTCTTATAGAAAATACAAAACAACTAGTCAGACTTATAACTTTTGTTTTTTTTATCATTGCACAATCATCATGACTCTATCTCACAATATCACATCTGATTCTGTATTATGTGCCAATTTTACATCGTATGAAAACATTCTAACACAATTTCACGCTCCGATCACCTCTATGCCAATTCGCTAAATATGTAGGTCGCATTCTTAGAAGTTCTCAAAGATGCATGAGTATATTATACAAGTCGTATACCTTAATAAATGTAGATGAGTAGTCTCGAGCAAGTAGGGTTTATTAAAAACATAATATCAAAATAAATAAATAATTAGATACTATATTGTATCGAATTTAGTTTCCTTCGATATAACTGGAGTATAGAATTTCACTTGTATATACATACCGCGAAAATACGTGCGCAATTGAAGAGTGAACGATACCACATCCGCTACTACTACATACAACCCATTGTGTAAATAATTTTACACAGAATAATTTTAATACAGAAAATAATTTTATTGAATAATCTATTTTTCAAAACAAGCATTTAGAAGACTAGTATCAACTTCTGCTGGAAGAACTCGTTTAGACTGATAAAATGAAATAAAACTGACATGTTAAATCTTTTTCAAATAAATAATTTGTAAAATGCAAGAAATGAGCCAGAGGTCGATGGTAAGTACATCTTTTTTTTTAAGTTTTCTTTGTTCACTTTCTAGCTCCATCATCGGGCAAGCTTAACAGTAGACTGACAGTTATTGTGTTGCTACAATACAAGAACTACAAGGCAAGAAACTTGCTGTTAATTGCCGCGTTCCGCTATAGTATACCCATCAAACTAAATATCTTTGCGATATTCGATACCGCTGTGGGTAGCGAAAAACTGATTCTCTTCCAGTCAAACATATCCTGTGTCGTCCGGCCAAACCTGTTTCGCGAAAACAGTCAAAAGATGCTGATACGGGTTTGAACCACGGAAGTTCATACAAATACCCGGCGGAATACAGAATCTTTGCAACCCCGCTGAGAGTTGAAAAGATATTTCTAGTTGATATTTCTTATATCTGAATAGGCCTTAACGCTTCAGTTGCGTTGGAACTACCTCGTTACTTGTTATTGCAATAACGTCGTTCTTACGATACTTAGGCCGTGGTCACATTGAGACTTATTTAGAAGTTAGATATTGTAGTTAGAAGCTATATAATAGTTCAAGAAGATCTAACCCTCAAGCGATGATTTTAAACTATTAAAACTGGATTTAATTTCTTATTGCATTGCTGTCGTAGCAGATACTAATGTAAATAGATGTAATAATAGTAATAGGTAGCTGCAAGAGCGTAGTCAGCAAAAGGGCCAGGGGGGCGAGGTGTTCTTTACACCTTCTCACGGGAAAGGGCATCACGGCAAAGTGTGAGAAAAAAAAGATGTGTATTAATGTAAGTGTACCAAAAAATTTCATCCTCAACTTCACATGTAGTTCTGAGTCCGTAACTTTAGTATTATCTTTTACAGATTGCAGTCTTTAGATTTTTTTTTATTTATGTGAATGATGAGGCACATAAGCTAATGGCCCACCTGATGGTAAGTGGTTACCGTCGCCTATAGACGCTAGCAACACTTGAGTTGTTGCCAACGCGGTGCCTATCAGTACTAACTACTAAGTGACTTGATGTTTTTTGTTAGTGTACTAGCTTAACTACTATTTTTCGAGTAGTTTATAACTTGTCAAAGTGATCAGAGCCTTAGCTACTTACTGTACATCGCTAACGTAGCGACTATTGAGGATACTGTGGCCCAAGTCTATTAAATTCACTAGATGGCTCGGCTTTATTAGATGCTAGGAGCTGCATTATTGAAGTAGAAGATAGAAGAAAATCTATTTCTAGAGTAACTACCTATGCTATACTGAGAAGTTGTGGATACATTATATATACTAGCGACCTGCCCCAGCTTTGAACGGGTGCAATATAGATACTTATTTCTTAGGCAGTTTCCTTTCTCTATCTATCTCTATCTATTGCTAAAAACTGCATTAAAATACATTGCGTAGTTTAAAAGATCTAAGTGTAAAAACAGCGGGAGCCACCTTGTTTTATACTATGTAAGGATTTAGACAGAAGATTTTTCTTTGTATCCTTACAAATTATCTCGTATGTTTTAAAAAACCCGGTCAAATTACGTCATGTTTGCCCTTGTCTCGTCTCATGTCATTAATGTCTTTTGTACCTGTACATTTCACTGTCATTTTAATTACTTATTTCGGCTTACGTGGCTTTAGAGCTTTAATTGCCGAAAATATGACTGGAGATAGATTACATTACCAACATTACTAATACAACTATCTTCAGTAATCGGTAAGTTGATTATAGGGTTTGGCTGTGAGTGGGCCTTTCGAATGCACACAAATAATTTATTTGTTCAATCTCTTCGAAACAACAAAATGTTGCAACTAGGTATCTGGAAGATAAACCAAGAATTATTGAATCGTAGCGTGGATTGTTTTTAGGATTAAGAAGTTAGGGACATAAATTAAGATGTCAACCTTTTTCTGTCTTTGTTTGTTAGGCACCTACCAACTAAAGGTCTTGGGAATAGCGTAGGACGTGTCCTTTTGTTATTTATTGCTCTAGTATGTTTCTGGGACACAGTGATTATTTATTTAGTTATTAAAAATACAATTTTATTTCAAAAAGTACATCCTTTATATTCAATGATCAAAAAGGGATCGAAATTTTATAATTTCGGGTTATATTGCTGCTTAAATATTCTCCAAAAGATTATTAGACGATTTATATAAGTGTATAATGGTGAAATAAACTTTGGAGATTCACAGTAGTGATTAGAGAAACATCAATATTGGAACACAATTAGCCAACATATCGATTATCAAGTGAATTGAGAACCGCCTCAGAAGTCCGACAGTATGCCACGTTGTGTTGCAAGTTAAGGAAAATCAATACACAGCGCTGCTTATTCAACACTACTGATAATTTCTTATCCTAGTTCTGAAACCAAGTTTTGAATAAAGATCGTGATAACATGATACGCCGAGTGAGGACTGCGAAATCCGTTGAAGCAGAGATTTTCTCTTTATCAAGAAACATGTTGAAATTTGGTGAGGTAAGAAAATAAAAGATGCTTCAGTTAGCGTTGGTCTTCGATCGATACCTACTGATTTGATAGAGTGGTCTAAATTTATGAACAAACTCGTAGCTTTCGTACGTGTAAGTTACCAACAAAACTCTCCCGTGGAATTAATATTTTTCGATGTATCGATACCCTTTTAAAAAGTTAATATTCTTTCGTCTTTTGAATACATTAAAAATGTCAGCTTTTTAAATAAATATGTGCCTCTAAGATCACGTTTTCTTATTACTAAAATTGGTTTTAGGAATATAATATTGAGGTTCAAACCTCTTCTAAAATTTCAAAAATTTTGCTTATACTGGATAGAGCAGTACATCGACAGGTACAGTACGGCTTGCAGTTTCCAAAACTTTAATGTTACGTATAATTATTTCGCTTAGATGAGATCGAGAGAGATCTAATAACTATAAAAACGGAGAGTTTATTATGGAAACTTAATTTAAAGACGCTTTGTAGCTAAATGCATGTCATGAAGTTATAATATATTCTGTTAATCTAATTAAAAAACAAAGGAGATAATGATAATATAGATACGACTTATTTAAAAGTCGAATAAACAGACTTCAATACTTTCATTCACGTTATTCCGCTCTTAGGGGTAAATTTTTTATACAATATTAAATTTATATTTATATTTTATGTGGTTTAGAAATACATTTATATTTATATTTCTAAACCACATAATTAAAATAGTACGTAGTGAATAATAATTTATAAGTATCTAAAAAGTTCACAAAACACGTGTTTCTCCCTTTAACTTTCTAGAAAAAAGTTGTAATAGAGAAAGTGATAATTTTCAACGAAAATTTTGTTATTGGTGTTGTATAGTTATTGCCATATGAGTTAATTTTCTAATACAATTGGAGGTACAGATACCTCAGAGTGCTAGAAGGCATGAATCGCTTTTGGCCAAGATTTTTCTCTAATTCAGCGAATATATTTTAGTTCATGAGCGGGTAAGCTTGAAGAATGAAGATAAAGTTCCAAGGAGCTTTGCCATTGAGCGCCTTGAAAATATCGCATAGAAATTCTTTGAACAAGTCCCTTTGAACCGTGAAAGAATAATTTATTGAACGAAAATTCTATTCGAAAGGTATTAGAGTGCCTACCATAAGCTCTGTTTGTGATAAATAAGCTGGTGAAAAAAGCATTTATTTATGAAAAACACAGGAAATTAACAAAAGAAAAAATAGACATCTTGTTATGCCCAAAGCATCCTACCACAAATAGGCCTCCAACTCAGCATATAGCTGGGTTACGAGATAGCAACCCAGCGCTGGTCTTTGCAAAGTAATAATAGATCATTGCACCTAGTTCAAAATGTGAACTCAAGTGAGTACTTTATTTTTGTTTTTTGATGTTACTATAGACGCACAGTTTCGAAAAGGAAGTTATACCTACTACCACAAGAATGTGACACAATATGGTAATCACATTAACAGTAAATAAACAGTGTTTTTATAGTTATGTAATCTGTGAAATTAATGTCCTTGATTATTACCTTTATAGGGTTCCATACCCAACGGTAAAGAAAACTATCACTAAACCTAAATGTTAGTCTGTCTCTTTGTCCTACCGTTAAAAGGCTGTATCTTGCGAATCATAGACTACAGTGCGCTGTTTTTTTTCTGTTATAGCATGAAAAGCGGGAACAGCTAGTAACATATATGCTATATGTTAACAGCAGTACATATAGTACATATATAGTATATAGTATAGTACATATGAATAAATATTACTAGCTGTTCCCCGCTTTGGCCATTCTAAGGGAACATTGCACTTTTCCGGGATCAAATGTAGCCTATGTGTTAATCCAGGATATTAACTATCCTGGTACCAATTTTATCCAAATCTGTTGAGCCGTTTGAGCTTGAGTTAGTGTGACTATAGCAATAAAAATGACAATCAGTGGTACGGAGCTTTCGGGGGATCAGGCGGTATATAAGTACCGTTAATACAACCGCTCTGGCCTTTACAGTCTACCGATATTTGTTGCTCCGGAAGCCCCTGAAACAACTAAACCAAGAATTTCAAAGGCTCAAAAAGAAACTTTTCTTATTTTGTTTTCAGTTCAGTACAAATTAAAAGACGGTTATAAGAACTTCACGCTTTTTACGCTGACCTTTTGAATCATTACTTATAGGTACATTATCAGAAACGAACAAACTAAGTATAGGTACCTACCTGAGCGAGAAGTAGATAGTTTTATATAGATGAGACTCACTCTTTGATCTTTAATCTTGTTAAAATGCCGATCCGATACGTACGTAATCTATTAGTCGAGCATGTGCCTATTTCACATAGTTTGTAATCTATAATGTTAGAATATAAATCTAGGTATACGAGATTCACTGACGTAGGCACTTCTGCCCTTTAGGTAGGTGAGTACCTCCCACGCAAAAGTTCCGATGCCATGTTATAACTCAACAACGGAATATCGATATGAAAATAATGATTGATATTCGACGCTTTAAAATGAGAATAGATTAACAAAAATTACATAATTTTTCAAGTTATCGATTTTAGCCTGGCTTTATTACGTGTTATAACATAAAACACCTACAGTCAAAAATAACTTTTTAAATAAATCACTCACAAAATGCTGGTCAAGCAGAGAGTTAGAGTCCTTAGGATATCCTTTAGGTCTAAAGTTGATAAACAAACATGATTATCCGCAAGCACGGCACTAATAAATTCTTATGTTCGCGTAACAGGTTTCATGTTTTGTCAGATATGGCAACCACATAGAAAATAGTAGAGATGTTTAGAGGTAAATGTACGCACCGTTTTTGTCCGCCTTGGTGCACAGAACATATCCGTGATAGATGCACTGAGGGTCCTCCGAGGAGGGTAAGAGAGCACTTGGCCGCGGACGTGTAGGTGTCGAAGCCAGCTGAGTTCAATCCAAAGCGAACCTGCGCACGCCGGTCTATCGATCCCCCGGTCCTCCATTCACGAGCTACCTACCTCACCGCCTACATAATGTTTGTTCCATCGACGGAGACCCGTGGCCGTGGCGCTAGTTTCTATTCCATAGCGCGGCAGGGTCAATATTATAGCTAGCTTTTCATCAGTTCATATAACCGCCGTCGGACTTCGATTGGATTGTACAGCCCCTACTTACTGTTTAGTAATCTACAACACCAGCCTCGATGTAACAGTACACGTTGATCACAAAGATAACGCGATATTGGACTCTCAGCTTCTACAAACCACTTCACTCGGACACCAATTAACTTTTATGCGATAGTCTATCATGTCGTAATCGAATGTAACGCACAACTGTTAAAATACGTAATTGCTAATGACTTGTAGTTAAAATGAGGAGTTCAATGCGACTGATGTACCTACTAAGTATCGTATACCTACTCGTAGGTACTTGACGCCTACGCTGAAAGTTATCGCTCCAACACATCCCTGAATGCTAATGACGCAGATAGCTGGGACTCGTTTACAACCGCTCTACATTAGCATTTGTAACGCTCTTACAATTACCTGCCTGCTAAATCCAATTATATTATAAAACCATCTTATAAAAGGGTACCTATCTATTTTGTTGGTACCAAACTAAAATTGATTGGCAAATCGGCCTAGAATCAGCAAACAAACCGCTTACAAATTCACAAAAAAAAACAGCCGAATTTAAGATAAGATTTTAAGAAGACCACCTTTTTTGAAGTCTGTAAACAATATTCATACCACCACACCTGACATCCAACTAACAAACATGATTATTTATTAACGTTGGTTGGTGAAACTACTTATACAGAACTATTTTTATACACAGCATATTTCGCAAATCGAGTGTGAAGGAAATAGTTCTTTCTAAAAGGAATCAGTAATAAAGGCCAGGAATAACACGAAATGCGGTCAGAACGGACGCTACACAAACAATGTGATATATAAGGCAGCGGCGTCTAAGCATTTATGGTACCTACATCACACTCAACCAATCCCTTTTGTTTTATTGAATCCCACAACAAATGAGCATACAAATGAAAGAGAAACACAATTTAAACTCAGAACAAAAGCTTTTATGTAACAGCATTAAATAAAATAATGACACGATTCCATGACAAATGTAATTTTGCGCAACGTTGGATACTTTTCCACGGAACCCTTGGGTTCGGGAACCAGTTTTAGGAATCGCTAGAGGATCGGAAGAAGTAGTGGATCAGGATTTCAGTTTGGGAAGAGCTTGGTCCAGCTGAGGGTAGGTATTATCATGGCGGACGAGTGCAAGCCGTTCCCGTAGCCCCAGCAATGGGAGTCTCGAAGGGACCATGGGGTTTTTAGCTGGCAAGAATCCGGCATAACCCGTCTAACGTCCCCAACCGATGAAGGTTTTCACCAAGAAAAAAAAAAAAAGTTGTCATGGTAAACATAAAAAGGCATATAAAATCATACTAATATTTTAAATACGAAAGTTTGTCTGTATGTGTTCTTGTTACTCCTTCAACAGTTGAACGTATTTTAATGGTTTTTTTTATGAAGGTCGCTCGTTTTCTTCATTAACACATAGGCTGCTTATAATCGAGGGGGGCTTACCCCTCAACCACCCCCCTGCTGATCGGAAGCTTTGCTTTGAAGATTAAATTCTATCTATACATCTTGAACGTACATATACAGGGTGTATTTACTCTACTCTCGAAAGTAAGTTTCGGTTGAGAGGTTTTACTGGCATCGCTGACATGATTTATTTATTGGGTGAAAAGATCAAGTGCACTAATATGTTCTCTTCTCATAGGGCATTACTCCTGAGCGTGTTTAAAATTATTATCAATATAATATACCTACCTTTCGGTAAAAATAATTTGCCATTTTATCATCAAATGCTATGCATAATATCAGATTATAATATTATTCGTGTGAAAACCATGTTGGCGGCGAAGCTCACCACTATTACATCACACAAGGTAAAAAGTGACCTATTGAATCTGTCTAACCCTTCGTATGTATTTACTTGACTGGAGGAAAGTATTAGCCGAGTTATCTACTGATATAATACAGATGAACATCGAAAGCCTGAACGGATTCGTAAATTATAGCTAAGAACCATCTCGACCACGCCAGCTTTCAAACACAAAATACCGCTTCATAATCGATCCATTCGATTGGGAACTACGATGCCAGACAGATACACATATATACACTACACATATAACCCTCTTTAATATCCCTCTTTTTCATAGGGGGTTAAAAATAAACCTTGCGTGATTCTGAACGCAGCGCAGAACACACAGTGTAGCAAACCTTGAAGTTCATACATTATACACCCTGTACTCCAAGATCGATAACGGACGGATTGTAGTCTATTTTTAAATAAGGAAAAAGATATGTGTATAGGAATATTTCAGAATCGGCAAAACATAATAATGGAAGATGTTGGGATTGCAAAATAAGTCTCGATCAAAGAGAATACGATATAAGTTTTGTCTATAAGTCTATATGTTTTGTAATAACTAAATGAAGAGTATTTTCGGATCTACAGATACAAAGAAAATACTGACACAAGCAACGTTGCTGTTGCTTGTTGCTTGCGTTCGTATGTAGGTAAATACCCTTATATGTCTCTATATGTAGCTATGTACCGACTAGCTCACCTAGCTAGGGGGAACGTGTGTCCTACAAAAGCAACCTAAAGTAGCAGCGTGAGTTTGTCCGAAGAGGTAGGTACTCTCTTCGGCATAAGGCACCACATAATCTGCCTTCAAGCAGTGGTGCACGCTCATTGCTGTTTCGGTGGAAGGGTGTGGGATCCAGTAAAACGCAGCTACTCTGAAGTTGGCTACAAAAGATTCGTATATTCGTTACGTCGTGTTTAAAATATATACGAGTATATATATATAGGTAAGTGGTTAGGTTTAAAAAATGATAGAGAATAAAAACAAATTTTCAATCATCTCCTTTATTGTTATAGTTCAGGTGCTTATAAAGCTAATTCACATTACAAACGAACTGTACACAGTTTAAACAAGTTCTTCGAAAAATAGTTTACACAGAAAACTTATTTGCGATCACATTGAAATAGTCGAAATAACAGTTTCTACCAACACAACGCTTCTCCCATTGTCCATTAGAGGACACTGGCAGTGAGTTAAAACAAAATTTTGATGTGTAATGGTGTTTAAAACTGAATTTTATACATCGCGTAGCCACGCAAGGCCATCACAGATGTATGGCAAATACCAAACCGTCCCAGATTTTGTTTGCAGACTTCAAAAGGAGGTTCTAGATTCGGCTGTATGTTTTGTTTTTGTAAGTTCGTTACGCAGATTATTCGCCGACTTGGATGTCTCTTTCTTCATTTGAAAAGATGTTGCCGCCGTGGCCAGTAGCATTAAAAATCAGGCCGTCCGAAGCATAAGAAGACCCAAGTCGCACAGCGTTGCGCCCGTCACTGAGACGGACATCTAAAGTCTCATGCGCCTGTAATATCACCAGCATCGACACCCGTTCATTTAAACACGATTGCATCACTGCTTACCTACCTCACATTTCTTCTCCGGATTAACCTGGCAATCGAAAACTACTTTGGTTTTCTCCGTTAGCACCCGGACAATCCTTGCTAATTCAAAATAATTATGATCCCTGTCCATTTACTGTAAAGCGGCGTTCACAAGAGACGGCAAGTATCTAATTCCAATTTAATTACTGCGTGCCGATAAAGTAAAAGACCCTATTTTATCTGACATTTTTCACATATATTGACATTTCGGAACAAATATTATGTTTAGGTTAGGTTCTATATTGGAAGAAAAGACAGGAGGCGTGTCTCATTCCCGCAGCCCAACTACCAGACCATTAGTATTTCATCCAACATTCAAAAGTTTCCCTCACAGTGCCATCTGCCATCTTCCAACATTCATTTATATTTTACAACCTTATGAAAGACTTCTTAATATTGGCTTCGGTTCGCCTTCTTCAAGGAACTGGCTAAGACAAATCAATTTGGCTAAACAAAATCTATTGGTGTCTCTTCCTATAATTCATAGTAATAGACAAACCCATTTGCAGCCAAATTCTACGTATCTGAAATACGTCGTCGAAACTGTTAATTTAGGGCAAACCCCTACAATCTACCAGATTCCATCAACATTGCTATTTGTCAAAAAATGCATATTTTTTTACAGATAACTATCTTCAAACGACTGTTAGTTGTTTATAGGGTTTGGCTGTTAGTGTAGTAAGATTTAGCATGAATTAGCGTTAGCACTGAATGTGACAATGACAAACATAGGTTTCAATATTAGTATAATGTTATCTGAGGAAGGAATAGCAGTTTTGAGTTTGATCAAATTTGTTTATTATGCCGTAATTGCACAAGATACGTTTGTTTTGTTCAACGATTCATTAAATAATGTTCAAACTCATTGCATTTTACTTCGATATGTACAGACTACACATAAAATAGCTCACATTTTTTCATAATATTGATAAATCTCGTCAGTGTATATTTTTAATATTTCGTTGCTGCGGAAAAAAAAGCTTGATCACAATATTTCAAACCCATGAGCATATGAAAATGTGAATGATATGAAAATATGAAAATCTGTACGATGTGATTACACTAGGTAAATCAAGTGCATTCGAATGACGATACAATGCTATTTGCTTCTTAATCTTTTAACAACGCAAAATTATCTAGATATATTTAAAATAAAACCTCAATTTACTTCAAACCTGAGTGATGTAAGTAAAAACCTAATTAAACTAACAGGTACTTTATGGTGAGGCACCGTGATGTTCTTACATACATTATTAGCTAAATAAACTAATCAAGATAGCACTTAAAACAACATTCGAGTTAAATATCATTCGAGTTAAATAACATCTAGTTATAAAAATGAGTGTAACAACTCAGTAAAACAGTTCGTACATTTAATAAGACTTCAACGGGTTTTAAAATTAGAATAGATTCTCGAATTAAAAACTTTTCAAGAATGACACGGTTATTATAGCTAACAAATATATATAATAATCAAGTTAAACTGCAAGCTATTGGACTTATTATACTAGATTCAGTATTCAAGACGTAGCATCGCGGCAAGAAGTCACACACAAAGCAAAAACTTCTTAATATTGCGTAAAGACACGCATAACCTCGTGGCATTGAATCTCACAGCGTGAATTTAGAGCTAGCATTCAATTTTATGTTTTCAAGCAAGATATCATACTTCAATACAGAAAATAATATTAATTTAATGATAAAATATTTTGCATCACTCGGTACGTGCTCGACGCTAAAGTCAGACGTACGTGGTAAAGAATTACGAATTAGGATTTTAAAACGCACTTCTCTTTTGTTAACATCAATCAAAATACTTTTAGAAATGCCAATTATTACAAAAATCAGTCTAGTATTAGAACTACAAGGCACAAATTAGAATGAGTAGCACTTAAACCAACAAAACTTAGATACAACCTGCAGTGATCATTTGAAATAATTATTTAAAAAAATACAATTATGAGGACCAAAAATCAACTTCTGAACAAATCGTTAACAGATTGATGTATAATGTATTGTATATGACTACAATTACTAAAAGCTTAGCAATAGGATACATATACTGTATACAAAAATATACATCAAAATTAGTATTGGAAATACTAATGGAACGAGTTTTGAACACTGGACTTAACAAAAAAGTATATACATAATATACTTAGGCAATTCTAAATTTTATAGCAACCCTGGACGCGAACTTCTTTCTTAATATCAATAAAGCATTCGCTAAGCTACTCGTCTCTTCGATTTATTCAGTTGCCAGTCACTTTAAATAAATATTGTAGGTATAATGACATGAATAGATAATAATCGTACGTCTTCGACCGCTCGCAACTATTCTTAACCCAACCAAGCAGGACCGTTAATTTACAAAAAATAAATGTTACTTTTTGACAGTTAACAATAGACATGGTATGGACGCATTAGTTCATTCAAGATCTGTCTTCATACAATCTGATCACGCAGATTTTAGCGGGTTCAGGCGAGCTCGCAATGGTTTAGATATCGTATAAAAATCCTTCGTATCCACACCAATAATGGGAAAAAAAACTTTAGCAATACAATTCGTCTACGAACACTTGCAAGATGTCGAATCTGTCGCAAAATAAATTAACTTAATACAATCATAACACTTGAAAGTATTATTTAGGTTGGGTAGGGCAAGGCGGCGCTGGTCTGTGAGGCCGGGGGGTATCTTCAAATACCTCATCGTACAAGCCTCTATTCGCATAGTGCCGGGCACTCCCATAAACACTCCCCGAAGCCTCACCTATCTCACTATAAATATTACTTTCAGTATCATTCACTTCATCGTAAACATCCCTCGAATTGCTCGGTGCATACGCCGAGTATCCGTAGTCTACATTCTGATATTTAAAAGCGGAATAATTCTTAGAATTCTCCAGATTGTCGCTGAAATTCTTCAATTTCTCCGCTTCGTCGTTTTCCGCCACATAAATATTCTTCTCGTAGTTACTAATGTTGGCTTTTGGCGTCGATAACTTTGTGTAGTAATCTTTAGTTTCTATGAGGAATTGCTGTTCTGGGTTTATTTCGAAGTTGCTATAAATTGGTATATCATTGTATTCGTTGGGTACGTTACTCGGACCAGCCGATGTCTGCGCGTGCGGACTATTGGAGTATACATTTTCGCCGTTCGTGTTCTTGGATCTGAGATTCAGTGATTCGGAAATTCTATCGTCCAGCGACATACTTGCTAGGGAGCTGGTGGGCACATTTCTTTCCATAGAGAGAGCGTTCGTGTTTGCGTATGCATTGACGGCACCGTACGGAGAATTATTGGGTATTGAGTTATTTCTAGTAGGCGTTTTGTTATTGTACTGTGTGTCGGTTGCCGCGTTGCTTGATCTTTGAGATTCAATTTGACTTACACTAGGTTCTTGAGGTTCATAGCTGTATCTGCTGAGGTCTTGTATTTCGTAGTTAGGTCTACTGCTTTGAGCTTCGTAGTTAGATCTGCTGCTTTGCGCTTCATAGGTTTTGCTGTTCCCTTGTGTCTGTGTATCGTAAGGTCTGTTGTGTGATTCATAGAGCCTTCTGCTTTGAATTTCATAGTTGGGTCTACTGCTTCCTTGTATTTCGTAGTTTGGTTTGTTTTGATCGTAGTTGGATCTCATATTGATGTCGTAGCTGCCTCTGCTTCGGGGTTCAGTGGGCCAGAAGTGGGAGGTGTCGAAAGGATCGTGTGAAGTGTGGACGGGTGAGGCCAGGTTGTCCATAGACTTGGCGCCGTACATGTTAGAGTGCGTTTGCACGTTCTGTTGGTGTGTTGAGTATGTGGGCAGGCTCTCCGTGCTCTGCTGCGTCCAGTCTGCTTCAAGGCCTGTGTAGTTAGAAAACATTTTATTTTTAACTTGTATAAATAATGAAATGCCCGGCATAAAACATCCAGAGAATTAACTTACTTTACTACAATGGGAATTCCGGGGGTAATGGTTACTTTTGACTTGACTTTTGACATATAAAAAGATTAAAAATTAACTGATTTAAAAATCGATAAAACCGACTTCAATGCTTTAAAGGTAGCAAAATTCTTAATTTCGCTTACTAGGATTTCATGTTTTATACAGTTATTTTGATTTAACAACTAAACGGTTCAACCGATTTTCATAAAATATTTATGGGACCAATATGAAACCATATCCATCAAAAAGAAAAAATATTTTTCGAATTCGGTTGATAAATGAGGAAAACAAAGGTAACAAACATAAAAACAAGAATACAGACGAATTGAGAACCTCCTGCTTTTTTGAAGTAGGTTGAAAAACAAAACTTACCTATCTCAGGTACATCGATGGGCTCGTCGAGTATGGAAATATTCTGAATGTTTTTTTTCGAAGGTGAAGTTGCTTTAGTGGAAGGCGGCAAGTCCAAATCGATAAGAAGGTCCTCTTTTACTGCAACAATAGATAAAGCAATTTATTTTCGTATAACGCGGCATCTCGGTTTCATTATAGTACTTTTAGTCCTACACGTGTCTTTCGGATGGTGTGAAAGAGCAACGATAAGTAGCAGAGCAGTAGAACTTGTGCCAAATCGTCCGGAGAAGTAATCCGCCGCCAAGCAGAACTCGCATTGTCGAAGGGTGCCAGCCAATTACAGGCGCATGACACGTCTCAGAATGACGTGCGCAACGTGATACGACTTGACTTTACTTCGGCGCTAGTAAGCACTTAACATCATAGCTTAAAAAGCTGACGTGATTAAGATAGTTCTTAGCTATAATTTGTCAAGATCTGTTTAGGCATTTGAAGATCACCAGATAAAACAAGTCGGGGTTGTTAACATTTTCTTACAATGAACTTGTTTTGTTAATACATACATATAATCCCAGACACAAAACTAACAACTATATCCGTCACACAGGTGCTTGCCCTGGGTGGGGATCGAACTGATGACCCACACCAACAGAGCTGCAGTGCACTCAAATGAAGGCAGTTGTTTGTTACCTTGATTCAAGCTCTTGGAGTAGGCATCCCTAGCACTCCTAGGCACTCTGTCAGTCAGGTTAAGAGTCGCTCGATCGTTAATCAATTTGTTGTAGTTGAATTGCTTGCCGCCAGCCTTCTCTGCTCTCGTCGTGGACGGTTGGGTAGATTCGATAGTGCGCCGCTTTCTGAGTACCACTGCACTGTCATCAGATATTCCGTTGGGTTGTAAGGCGTGTACTGCAAGAAGCGTAAATCATCATGCTAATATTATAAATGCGAAATAATTGGATAAAATTTGCTAAACCCTGGATTAACACATGTGCTATAATACTTTTTGTCCCGAAAATGTGAAGGATTCCCGTAGGATTGCCAACTGCGGGTGACATCGCGGGTCGCCGCTAGTATTATATAACAATTTAGTAATAATATGCTGAATACAGTCACGTAGAAACATGTATACAATAGCCAGAACTAAAAACTCGTACCACAGTACCAGCCTCTAATGGTCCCACAGCAGGGACACCCGCCTACTGATAACTGAGAGTGAATGGGGCTTTGATCTACCACGGGAGCCCAATCCGGAATGGTAGATGTCACATGTCTTCGAATTTTTGATTCCAAGACATGCCGGTTTCCTCAAGATGTTTTCCTTCACCGATTCGAGAACGTGGTATTGCGCACATGAATTTTTCAAGTAAAATACTCATTGGTACACTAGTGGGTATGAACCAGCGACCTTCAGATTGAAAGTCAGCGTCTGTGCCTCTGAGCTACCACGCTCTCAAACTATTTTTAAATATTGCATGTGAATTATTTACGACATACATTCAAAATGAAAACCACGTAGTTTTATGTAAAAATAGCAGCTAATAACGCTCAAAACAGCCTGTTTGCTCAGAACTTCTTGATGCAGGTGTGACATGTTTGTTTAAAGTATAAATGTGTGCATTCAGCAATAAATTAGTTGAACAATACCTATACAATAAATTTTTATTTACGCTTTTAACTTATAGAATAGTTATTAGATATAATACTTAAAGGAGAATCCGCCCACGCAGGTTTTTCGATAAATATTTAAACTAACCATTCTGTTAACTAGGAAAAAAGTCGATATGATATTTTATACTACTTATAATTATACTGTCTAGATTAAAGCAAGCCTGTGCACGTAAGAAAAAGTTTGTTTTTCGAACAATATGCGTTTTATAACGTCAATATTTGCATCAAATTGCGTCACTGACTGTATCTGCAACCCTTACATATTCTGTGGCACAAGTTAAACATTACAATAACTTCTCGAAGGCGATAATTCGCTCTGTCCATTAGTCATAGATTAGTAATTTTCAATGCTATGTATGGTGTGGCGATGTTAGAAATATCAATGTTTAGTTAGATAATGTAGGTATGTTTTTATTAGAACTTGATACTTTATCAAGACCCGTCCCTTTTACCAGAAAAGATCAGTGTATCAGAATATTGTTTGAAGTTATTTTCATCTCTTTCGAAAGTTATGTATCGAAAGGGGACGGGAAACATTCAGACAATGACTAAAATAAAAAAACATTTGTGAAATACACAAAGATTTTTTTCTTTACCGTTTCGGCTAGCATTTTGATTTATTATAATGTTTTGCAGTGATAATGATTTTTCAATAACAGATTGAAGCTGAAGTAAAAGGCAATTTGAACCGACAAAAAGGAGGCCTATTTTGTATGTTTGTTACTTAATCATCTAATTAATATTTATCGATATCTTCGCTAAATATTAATTGGATGATTTTATTTAATTAGAGAGGGTGTAACTCCAAGGTCACATGAAATTTCATAAAAATACGCCACCCGGGCGGAAACAGATGAAAGTTTTGAAGTCGATTTTTGTTTGAAGATCACATATCTAAAAACCTTGAGGGTCTTTTGCCGCCCAAGTGATGACACGTTGGTCACTACCTCCTACCGTACCAGCCTCTAATGTTCCCACTGCAGGGACACCGGCCTACTCTCGATAATTGAGAGTGAATGGGCTCTGATCTACCACGGGAGCCCAATCCGGATTGGTAGATGACACATGTCGTTGAATTTTTGGTTCTAAGACATGCCGGTTTCCTCACGATGTTTTCCTTCACCGTTTCGAGAGCGTGGTATTGCGCATATAAATGTTTTCAAGTGAAAAAACTCATTGGTGCACGTGTGGGTTTGAACCAGCGACTTTCAGAATGAAAGTCGGCGTCTGAGCCCCTTGGCCACCACGCTCTCACCTCCTAATTAAAAGTTTATTATCTATATCAAGTCTAACAATGGATGCACACAGATTATAAAAGACTAGGATGTACCTTTTTTAATATGATGATTCATATTGAGGAAAAATGAGATTGATGGAGGAAAAATGTCAAGATTATTAATGTTATATCTTTCTTTCCTTGCACTTGAAGATTGATGAACTGTTCCGTTAAAAGGAAATGTTAAATCTTGCTAACTTAAATTTAAACTTGTTTATTGTTATTTATAGGCGGAAACTGTCAGATCAATTTTCACTCCTTTCATTTGTCTGGGAATCGCCCCAGAAAGAGGTAGAAAGTCGCTACAAACCCAATTGACACAAAACTAACAGTTCTGATGTAAACGGTTTCTGCGTTGGGCGTAGGTGCAGTTGGACTACATAAGACTAGTGACGTAAGGAACTACTTGTCCAAGATTAATGGTACATATATCACGTATAATAACTACGCCTGTATAAACCCACACATAAACTACGGCTATGACGAAATATGTACATTAATATTCAAACCACGACACTAGGCTTTTTATGCCCTATATTATTATGACATAATAATGATCGTTGTGACCAGTCGACTGCGTAACTTTAACTCATGCCGGATTTCAATAATACACGTTCTATGGAAACATTCCTAATATGTTTCGTTGTTTTCCTTACTTTAAAAAGGCCGTGGCTTAGTTGATTCGAAGCGAGGGGTCCTGGGTTCGATTCTTGGCTGAGACACAATTTGTGTGGTGGCATGAAGTATGTTCTTGGTTGCTAGTCTTGTGTCTGTGTTTGTCCATCTTCAACACAGGGAATCCTAGTACAGGGGTACTTATAAGTGTGTATATGTGTGTGTGTGTGTGTGTGTGTTAACGTAATATATTATTATATGTTCGGTTCTAGTCCAAATGTGTTATTTCCGTCCCAGCTTCTAATATTCCCACTGCAGGGACACCGGCCTACTCTCGTCAATTGAGAGCGAATGGAATTCTTATCTTGAATCCACAATCCCTATCAAGGAATGTCATTTACATACGATATCGGAAAATCCATGAATCACATACAAACATATAAATTGCAAATAGGCGTTTCCGTTTCATTATTATTGATAGATCGATAAGGACGTACCTCTTTGGACGGGCGATAGTGTCTGGGATTTCTTAGCTGATATGATTTTATTCTTTCCTGCTGTCACTAATGAACTGAAATATAAAGAAATACTGAAATAAAAAAAATATAAACTACAACGAAAAATATTGAGCGCTTTGCGGCTTAGCGTGCCTTCAAAACGAGGGGTCTCGTGTTTGATTCCCTGCTGAGGCGCACTTTTGTGATGAAATTACTTCTCAGTTCTTGGGAGTTTGTCTTGTTTCTGTTTGTCCATGCCATATGTGATACGGAACCTTAGTGCACGGGTATGAGAGAGTGAACGATCTTTGTAACTATTTACATTACTGATTCATGAATTTTACTGTCTAACGATAATGGAAGAGATCTTCGCTAAACACTACCAAATTGGCCATCGACAAAATTTGATGTGATAATTACATAATTTTTGCTAAATAAAAACGTTTGATACAAAAATTTGTGCATGGAAAAACGTAATACATATCATTGTTTTTATTTTATGAAAATCACAGGCAACATATGTTATTGCCCTTGAATAGGGCGCATGTAAGTAATATCGATTCACTGTTCTCACTTCAGTGCCTTCCAAGACCGTCCAAAATAAAAAAAACTCACTTTTCACTCTACCGTACGCCCTTCAACTATAGGATAATGAAATAATCACAGTAGTAGCATGATTTTGATAGATTTAGTATCTCATATTTCACTCCTTTCATTTCACGGAAACATATAAACGTTACCTTGGAAACAGGCCGACTTCCAAAGTCCTCTGATTCTGTCCTTTCCACCAGTGCAGTTCCGGTCTTCTGTCTATCAGGATGATAGCGTCTCCCGCATCCACGGACATCTGGCCTTGCCTGCGGTAACTGTGGAAAAAAATGTCTTTAATAATTGGGTTCAAGTTCCAACGTATGTTCAAGTAGCTAGCTTCTCCGAATATCCTCAAATATTCTAAAATGCCTCACCTAAGCTTCTATACAGCCGCCATTATAGTTATTAAGTGTAGTTTTTGTATTGTTTATTGTTTTCTCGTATACAATATTTTTTATTTTGACGATGCTCCTTTACATCCGATGTTTTAAAATGTTATTTTAGTGTTGTCACGAAATTAATGAATATTTTTATTTTCCTGTATATTATTATTTTTAGAATATCTGATTTTTCTGGTCTCGTCTCGTGATAAAATAAGTCGTATTTTATACGAATATAACTTATTTTATAGTTATTACAACATTGTAATCTCACGTCACCAAGTGTCCTGTAAAATTCCTATTGCAATAAAGCGTATGAGTATTATAGTTTCAAACCACTTTGGTACCAGCACTGAATGATCAGCATTGCAAGCAAGATTAAACGGGCAGGCGCCCGACAATATAACTTACTATTATACGTCCAAGTAACTCGTAGTAACTTACCTAAGCGCCGACACAGCCGTTTCAAACTTGTTCATTTCCATATATCTGAGTATTCCGGCGAAGGTGGGACGTTCTTTTGGGTTGAGGTCCCAGCACTGCATCATCAGCATGTATACGTCAGGTGGGCATGCGATTGGCGCTGTCAAACGTTGTCCTTCGCGCATTATCAGCCGCAGTATCTCCGAGCCGTTCAACCCTGAAGATCGAAAAATGTCATGGCGGTCGTCAGTTCAAAATTAACATGTAACAATATAACATGTATTTTAAGTATGTATTTAAAAAAAAGTATTATATTATAAGTATCAGTTATCTAGTTCCTATATTTCAAGTTATGCTTGGTTTGGGGCCCGAAGGCGCTGTGTGAAATATGTCCATGAATATTTATTTATTATTTATTTGTTACACCACAGGCGTTCTAACTGCATAAGGAATTCTTTAAAGAGTGACCGACTTCGGTCTGCGAAATAATCAAGAGTTTAGTGAGACTACGAGAAACCTGTTGTGCTCACCTATCCAGGGTTCCTCTCCGAAGGTATACATTTCCCACAAGGCCACTGCGAACATCCACACGTCGGAGGCATGAGAGAACTGCCTGGTCCGCAACGACTCCGGCGCACACCACGGGAACGGCACTCTCCGCCGCTCAGACATCACGTAGCAGTCGTCGGCGTCGGGCAGTGCTCGCATGAGACCGAAGTCTCCGATTTTTACCTGTATTAATCATATAATTCATGTAAACCTTCGTTTTGAGGCTTCGGAAATAAAACGAATGGCTACGCATGCATATTGGAAGTATTAAGTAGTTAGTTAATTCTTGTTCATCAAAAATATTTAAACATGACTAGCTAAAGTGGTTTTATTATCTTATTACTTTAATCAAGCAATTATTGTACATACATATATAATATTTATTTATTTCGCGGACCTCCGAAAAGGTTTTAACGATTTAGATGAAAAAATTGCATTTACAAAAAAAAAAATCTTCTTTTCTATAATTTATTATTATTTATACTAAATAATGTATTCTATCGACTTTTACGAAAAAAACCGAGCGAAGCTTTGTCGGCCTGGTACTATTAATATGTATTGTAGTGAATAGTGAGCAATGTTACTCAACTCGTTTGATTGTTTTCTGTAAGGAAGATTGAATACTACTACAATACTATAACTACATGAACATAATACAAAAATATTGAAAAAATACAGCTAATAGATAGTATTTTACTTTCAAGAATAAATTCTGGCTAAGCTTTAGCTTTAACATAGTATTTTAAGCATAAAAATGACTTACCAATTCCAAATTCGTCAATAAAATGTTCCTACATGCTAAATCCCTGTGCAAAAATCGACTCTTCTCCAAATGAGCCATACCGGCTGCCACTTGTGTTGACCACTTTGATATATAGTTAAGGGACACTCTGCTATTCTGTGCTCTTATGTAGTCCAGTAATGCCCCCATAGGAGCCAGTTCACACACCATCATCAATGGATGGAATACCACACCATGTAGTTTTATTAAGTTCACATGTTTTAAACTATGCATAGCCTCCACTTCTCTTCGGAAGTCATCGTAGATCCCAGGCTGGGAGAAAGCATCCGCTTTCAACACTTTGACTGCCACTGGCACTGTCTGTTGATCTGATAGCCTCCATTCTCCTCGTTTTACCACTCCAAAGGAGCCTGTTCCTAGTTCATTGTTTAATCTGAAATGGATGCATCATATAGTATATGTTTAATATTAATTATAATAATAAACCAGTTTTAAATGTAAATGTAATGTCATTAATGGGCTATAGTCCAACATTCATTATGTTAAACCAATAATCTTCCATGTAGATAAGTGGTTCCAAAAAGTGGTTAAAAAAAATCCCTCCCAAGTGGTTAAAAAATGTACGCAAATGGCATTGGTATCACTTTCGTCACAATGTTTTTATGAATATTGGTATTGTACTGGCAGAAGTGCATATCAATACATGGATGGATTTAAAATTCTTAAATAGGGATGTATTGATTCATTGTTTTTTTTTTTAAAACAGACCGCTCTAACGAAAATAAAATTGAGAAAATTCTTTTCCACATTATTCTGTAGAATTCAATAATCAGTCAAGTCAAGTCACTTAAATAAATCTAACATTACACAAGGTTGCATACACAAACTTCATCTAGCCAGTTTTGGATGTTGAACCACCAATCACTTAGCTATGTGAAAGTTTTTATTCTTACTCTATATCCTTTTCCAGAATAATACATGTTGTCCTGGGTTCAGTTTGTATTGATTGCTTTGGAGCAATATCCTTGTCTTTCACTGAATTGGAGGAACCAAACAGTTTGTTCCAAAATTTCCTATTCCACAGCTGCAGTTTCTTCTTCCTAACGGCATCAAATAACCTGCGGACCCCAGGCTTACTGATACCTATCCTCTCTAGGTCATCTGCGTGTACATAGTCAAAGTGAGCTAGCCTTGTTATCTACAACAAATATTTTTGGAAGGTCATTAAATGAGTCATATAGGATCTAAAATATTTTATTAATTTTGTAGTTAACTATTACAAAAACAAAATGTTAGCGCAGGCTTTGGTCTAAATCAGTCCCTTTTGGTAGAATTATTAGATACTTAAAAAAAAGAATAACATACATTTATCACAAATGACACAGATTCATTCTTTCAAATTATACTAGCAATATATTAAATTTCCTATATTTCTAATAATTCAAGTCAAATTGAGCAGATGGCTGCCTTTGCTTTTATACAACTCAAATATATCATGATAAAAATACCTGTTCTAATCAAACAGAATTTTTTCAGCCACGATTATAACAATATTATCTGACCTGTCTGGTGGACAGCTGATCTTAGCTTACCTTATGAGCGTGACCATTAATCATCAACAATAAACAATTATTTACCTGTAGCTGATCCCTGATAGGCACATAAAACTGCTCAAGTTGCACATTCTTCAGGATATCTGACAGCCAATCTGTCCCTGAATCCATTGTGTAAATTAACGTATTCTCGCGATAAACATGCACAGAAAAGGTAACATCTTGCGTCTCTAAATCAGGAAGTTGTACCCTGTTTTGCAGGAAGGATGGGAGGCTACCTATTGGATAATAACTTCATAAACAGAACACACTACAAGTACACTCAGGAACAATACTGAAATTCAAATCTGTGGTTTCTCTATTTACAATAACAAAGAAATCAATCTGAATTATTAATATTCACTGGTTCAAGGAAACGAATGAAACCTACTACAACTAAACGAAAAGGCAACCGCACGCGAGAAACGTCTCGCGATAGTCGCGATTTTTGATTGACAACTGACATTACTTGTACTTGTCAAAGTAGTGTGGAGCATTCGATCAAATTCAATGATTCGAGTCATCCCTAATTTAATAATAATATTATAATCATTTGCATCTATGCATTATTCTATGCCAGTGTGCTTTATATCAATTGAAAATTATTTTTACGCAAATCAATTCTTTAATTTTATTCCTATAGTAATTGATTATATTTTTTTGTTCCATTAGCCCTACAAAACAGGGTGCGGCTGCACCCTTTAGAATTCGGATCACAAAATGAATAATAATTAATTGCACTCTTCTGTCATATTCGATATCAATTAACCGATTCGAACCTTAATCGATCGGTGTAGAATCGGTTGCAGGGCAGCGTGGACTGATAATTCAATTTCATTTATATTTACGATTCAGTTTGAACGTAAAAATATAATTTCTTCACCAAAGAAAAAACTCTAGTTAGTTGTATTTTATTTGCGAATATGAATGCAATGAATACTTATTAATTATTAATAAATCTGTGTAGCAAGTAGTAAAGCACAAAGCACATATTTTTTCCTTATTTCAAGCGCGTGTCGCTTTTCTGGCGAAGTAAAAATAAAAAAAGCAATGGCACACGCGAACGACATGCAGTGTTTATCTGAGGATAGCCTGACTCCAATAAAATTAGTTGAATTTGGTTCTATAGCTGTGGACACAGTCGCAGAGAAGCTGGTGTCTGTCGAAAATACTTCAACTGTAAGTTTACTCTGCCATCTTCGTTTCAAGCTTTTTTTTGGTTCTTCCTAACTTCCCATACCCTGAAGTAACATCGGCCATCCTTCGAAACTTGAATGGGCTGTCTGTATTCTTCGACCGGATTTTTAAGACTGGGCAGACTGTATGATTAAAACTTTGGTCACAGATTTCTTTTTACTTTACCGACTTCAAAATAGGAGATTCAGTTGTAGTTTTTTTTATGTTTGTTACGCGATTTCTTATCCAATTGACCACTTCGGATGAGCCCATACCTAGACTTAGGTAATTTACTTTTTTTTTTATTTGAATGAGTGACGGAACGAGCTGAGGGCCCACCTGATGGTAAGTGGTGACCCTCGCCCATGACAACAGTAATGCATGCGACTATACGACTCAGCATGATATCCAAATCTACTGAGTCGCATTCATCCTGCTGCGTCCATCGCCCGAGACGGGGATGATACGTCTCATGCCCATGTGATTTCGCCGGCAGCCACACCCTTCCACCGGAACACAGTAATGCAACCACTACTGCTTGGCGGCAGATTCCAGATGTGGTGGCAGTACCTCTCCGGACGAACTTGACACATGTTCTACTGCTACTTTTGGTTGCTCCTTTAGCACCACCCAGGGGGTACGTGTAGGGAATCAAAGGGTACACACCTACGGATGCGAGCAACTGGACCCCCCAAAAATACGTTGTATGTTATAGACATATCTAAGGTATGAGACCTTACATCGGGCTGGTCATTAAAATCACATAAACTATTATAATAATTACTGACCATTTTGAAGACAGTTATGATAACAAAACAACATACATCTATGGTTTTCCTAGGCAAGTAGCTGTCGTCAAAACATGTGCGCATGCGCCTCATTTTTGTCTATCAGTTTGACTGACTGGAAATCGCGCTCCACAAATCGCATTGGACTAAAATTGCGAGTGCTTAACCCATTTATCAGTTATCTAGTATCAGTTAACTAGTAGGTACCTACCAAATTTACAGACCACTCTGACGTATCGCGTCTCTCATATGTATGTATTGAACAACATCGATCGTGTGTTCAAATTGTCCATCACCTCGACCCCAGTGAAACCGAATGAGCATGCGCACGTACGGATACGCTTCCGACCCACGATAGCCGGCCAGTCTTATACCGATTACTTCGTGGTGGATGACACTGCTCTTAATAATTACCGACTAACGGTCACTGGAACATGCTTTGGTGAGAATCATTCAGATTTAGTTACATTTATTGACTGGCCTCATAGCTCTGTTAGTAGTAGCCCTGCCTATACTGCCGTACCGTACTGTACCAGCCTCTAATGTTTCCACTGCAGGGAAACCGGCCTACTCTCGATAATTGAGAGTGAATGGGCTCTGATCTCACGGGATCCCAATCCGGATTGGTAGATGTCACATGTCATCGAATTTTTGGTTCTAAGACATGCCGGTTTCCTCACGATGTTTTCCGTCACCGTTTTGAGAACGTGGTATGGCGCACATAAATTTTTCAAGTGAAAAAACTCATTGATGTACGTGTGGGTTTGAACCAGCGACCTTCAGATTGAAAGTCAGCGTCTGTGCCCCTGGGCCACCACGCTCTCCTGCCTATACTGCGCTGTAGATCAATATAAATGTTTGTTCTGTATCTGGGTGTTAATGCGTATTTTAACTATGTATTTACAAAAAGAAGTACTTTATGTACTTATTCTATCAGTTATCTAGTTGCCATATTACAAGCTATGCTTAGTTTGAGAAGTCATTTTTTTTTCCATTTTTATGATTATATAAAATATTCAAACAGCCAAATCGGTCCAGTCGTTTTTGAGTTTTAGCGAGACTAACGAACAGCAATTGATTTATAAATATATAGATGGTTTTAAGTGTGTTATTCATTAATAGCATAGTTTGTGCGAATGTTTTCTTATTTTGGCATAATATCCAGGTCCAAAGGTATCCCTTAGCAAGAAGAAATTGACTTTTAGAATATGCAAGACTGTAACTGAGGAACGAAAGGAACTGATAGACATCATAAACAAATCTGCCGTTGAGACGACATACCAATGGCTCCTACCGCTTTGTGGTCACGGATATTTTCAAGTAAGCAGGTCCTTATTATACATTCTTATAACCGTCTAATATTTATCAAAAGTCAAATCCTATTCTTCCAGATTTCTACAGGAAACTGTGGTCTTATCAGGGCATATGAAACAATAACCACCACTATATTGTTCAGTGGTACTGCTCTTGGAGTTTATACTGCAGAACTAGTGTGTTTAGTTTTAAATCAGGTAAATTCTGCCCTTCAACTTTAAAACGTTTCTCTATTTAGGGTATTCGTAAAAGGGTAAGTTCATATCAGAATAATGGGACTAGTGCGCTAGAAAGCTGGCTTATTAGTCAACATTTTATAAGGTACTAGCGGCCCGCTCCGGCTTCGCACGGGTATAAATATATAGTCTATGTCATTAACTGGAAAAATGATTAAAATAGATCCAGTAGTTTTGAATGTTTTGATTTATTCATTACTGCCCGTGGCCCGCACGCGTTAAATTCCCGAAGCCCCCGGCCGGCCGGAACCGCCGCAAACGCTACGTCCCGCAATTTTTAAATATGTAATATCTTCGGAAATATTCATTTAAATCATATGCTGTAGGGCCATATAGATCTATATTAAATCAACAATGTATTTAAGGTATTTAATTAGATAAGGATTAATCCTGTATTGGTTAAAATCGCTTCGAAAATTAGCCATTATTTGTCGTAAAAAGTAAATGACAAAAAAAATTTATTGTGGGATATCCATAAAAGATATACATATACCATTACGGACTTTTCTGTACTTAGTACATTATTTTGATAAAACTCGTAGGGTTCAGCCTGCGTTTGCAATGTAAGCGGAAAAAATGTAATTATTTACGACATCACATTAGAAACCTCAAAAATAACAGTACTTCTCCACTATTTAATGGATGTTATTATACATATAAACCTTTCTCTTGAATCACTCTATCTATTTAAAAAAACCGCATCAAAATCCGTTGCGTAGTTTCAAAGATTTAAGCATACAAAGGGACATAGGGACAGAGAAAGCGACTTTGTTTTATACTATGTAGTGATAAGTATGGTCTAAATAGTGATGTTATGGGCACTAGATAACCATAGAAAAACATATGAGCAAGCTTGCTGGCGCACTATTCCTAGCACCCTGAGGTCAAATTATAAAGGAAACCCTATTGCTATGCCTGTAATGTCGGTCTGTCTTAACTACATTTAAAGGGCGGTTTACCTACTACTATCGCAGACTTCCTAACAAATACCGACTCTCGATGTGTAGTTTGAATCTGACTTAGCTGTTACTTTTATAGGACCCATTGTACGTGAATGTAGTAGCCACGATTGTTTTACCTGGCAATCCATTGTTCAATATCCAAGACCATGTTTTTGAGAGAAATTGGAAACGCAAATCGCGCTTTGCACATCTTATGGAGAATAGCTTAAACAGATTGACATACGTGCCATCTGCGTCTGTATTCGAAAGGTATTTGGATTTTGGCACCGGGAATACGAAGGATGTGACTTTGAACATTTCGCAGACACTGTGCGTGACAAATCACGAACAGGGGGAGGGCTATATTCAATGGGTTTCAGGTTGGTTTGCAGCAGTCATCTATGAAATGTTTTATTAGTTTCGAGAAGAAAACCTTTTCGAAACTATAAACAGTTTCGCACAGTGCTTTCATGTTTGTAGATCCAGATAACGTTTTCATCATAGATCCTATTGCGACGGTGGTTCCACCAAACGAATCGCGACTATTCACCGTAAGATTCAGGTATGACAATCATAATCATATATGTCTGCATATTATAAAATAGTCATTGATTTTATGAAGAAATTCATTGAAGTTACTTCATTTGTTTTAAACAAACAGAGCAGCAAATTGTCCAGGATAGATATTGATTCCTCATCTTTTATGTTAAGGTTTGTTGCTATGACCAATAGACCGTCGAGGTCAATTATTTTCGTATAGGACGCTATGGTAATGAGTCCATAATAAATGAATTACATTATTTAAGACCTATCTTTAAGACACTACTGTGTAGGTTATACCTGTTTTAGACCTAGGATGAATGAAGAAGTGTATGGCTACCTCATGTGCGGTGATTTCCAATTTAAGACTTATGATAACGATATGGTAAAATTGAAGCACACTTGGTTCCGAATACCTTGTATCGGCAACACTTGGATGCCTTGTACTGAATGGATCACCGAGTGGGAATGCCCAACAGAGGTACGAATAAAACAAGATACTGATATAAAAATCGAATAAACCGACTTCAATACTATGCTTGAATAGTAGTTCAATAGTTCAGTGGCATTCTAACTGAGCGCCTCTGTGCTTCATAAGCTACGTTAAGAGGTCAGTCCCGGCTATATTAGTCGATAAGCCATGTCGGAAGGAGAACTTGATCCGACACTAGAGTTAGCCACTTACACGAAAAAAGAAAGAAAAAATACTGTCCTCTTCTATTTCTCACTGTTAGGGTTGATATTTTCTTATTAAGTTTTTATGGGTCAACCTTATCAAATAAAAAAGATCCAAATCAGTTACAATTGGCGAAGATATCGCGTTCCAAATATATAAAATAACCACAGCCGAATTGAGAATTGAATTTCGTTCTTTTTTTTTGAAGTCTGTTTATAACATTTTGGACAATATGAATCGGATAATTATTTCAGGTAGTTATGCCACCAACAGTACCTGCACGAACTACATTCAAAAACTTCATGCTTGCCAATAAACTAGAAATGCCAATGTATTTTATGTTTGACGCTCCAAATGAATCGTAAGCATAACAATGTCAATTTCTCCAAAATTCCCTCCCACATCCTTAATACGCAAATAAAGGGTTACATAAAATTATCAGGAGATAGCACTCTTGGCCATTTAAAATCATAGGTGATATTTTAAGTTAGACAATTGATGAGTTAAAGACTCTTGACTCGTATCTAAGTAATTAAAAAAGTTACTATTTGTAGGAATTTCGTAGTATTACCAAGGTGTGGTGTCGTTCAAGGCCGTGGATGGCAGATAATTTCCGTAGCTTTAGAAGCTCGAGCATCTGGCGACTACTGCGAGACCTGGGACTTAGTGATCAACAAGGTTCAGAAGGTAACAAAACATTCCGTTATTTTCGATAGGTAATATTGTGAGTAAGATGTTCCATATTGATGAGATAATACTGTCTAAGGCGCGCATATGCTTATCGGGAAATGCAGAAACAAGTCAAGTGGAAGTGATGTCTCATGGATATAACCCAGCTGCTCACGCCATGTTCGAGTTTCCACCGACGATCACTGGATGCGCTAACTATTTCACAGCTTTTCTACATAACGTGACGCGGATGAATATACAGTGAGATTCCACTTATCATAACTAGAACCTGGGCAACAGAGCTTCACTCAGTTTGTTATGTGAAAAATTTGTTTTTTCAAGGAATACAATTATACAGGTAAACTTTTAAACACAAAACTTTATCCGTTTCCGATATACGCGAAATCAATAATTACTACAAGAATTGGTTGTTTAATACTCATACTCATTTATTTTCACCGTAGGATCATTCGTTAACACTTGGTTATGTCAAATTTACACTTAGGTACATAAACACATACACTATTACACTAATTATGTAGGTTGGTACTAACATAGAATTACAATAAACAAGCATACAAGCGTTATATAAATACATAAAATTAATTCCTACACAGCCTATACAGCAGCTTACAATAGCTGCTGTATAGGCTATTGCAAGCTGCTATGTTAGTACCAACCTACATAATTAGTGTAATAGTGTATATGTTTATGTACCTATACAGCAGCTTACAATAGCTGCTGTATAGGCATTGGCAAGAAATAGATACATTATAATTTCAACAATACGTAAAGTATAGTGGGATATTAAATAAATTTAAATGTCAATTACACATACAGATTAAATTTAATCGTTATTAATTAATTTAGCTGCTGTTTACCGGCATTGTCAATATGAGTTTAAACAAAAGCTAGCAAATGTTAAAAAGTAAAAAATCAAATAATATATATCTAAATGTTAAATTGTATTACTATTAATTAATTTCTCAGCCGACATTATCAGATTATTAATAAAAATAAAACATCAACCAAAACAAAATAGCAACAAAATTAAAGTAAATTTAAAAATGAAAAATAAATTTTAAATTAATAAGTTCCGAAAGAAATATGTAGATTTCAAAAGATTCAGATTCTATAAATCATTTAAGACTCAGGTTTTGTTGATATATTTTCAGTATACGAGTATTGAACAGTGTACCGTGGTTGGGGGCGGATAACTGTGGTTCTATCGTCCTTCCCCCCAAAGAAATAGTTCGTTATCACTGGTGGTTCTTCCCTAAGATCGCTAACAAGGTCTACGAGACAACAATAACATGTTCATGCGTGTGTTTAATAGATGGCAGGTAAATGATTATTTTATGTGTGCTATAAATGTATTATAAGTAGGTAGATATTCTAGATTCAGATGAACCAAACGATACTTGAGAACTACAGGGATGAATGAGTTTGAGTTTGATGTTACTGCAACCTGATTTTATTCCAGACCTGTTGGTGAAATCTGTGAAATATTCATTCATATCACAGGGTTTTCGGAGCTGCCAGATTTAAGGGTACTAATTTATCTTTAAACTATATTAATATATTAAAGATTTGAATTTAATAGTTAAAATAATTGTAGGTTTTGCCAAAATCAATAAATCTTCACGATCTCGTAGTTTGGGACAGCTGGAATTTTGCTGTCACTTTATACAATTATGGGTCGTGCTATTTCACATCTAAACTCTATCATATCATAGATGGCATGGAAGATGATTTTAGCGGTGACAGACTTGAAATCGATTCAACTGTGGTAAGAAATATTTCAACAAAAATAAATGAATAATTAATTGATGACAGTTATAAAACGGTGATGAGTTTCGACAGAATAGTCTAAAGCCTTCAAATCACTGCGAGGTGAAGCTGACAGTGACCCCTGATGGTGCCGGTCCACGACAAATAGAAATCAAATACACAGTTCTCTTTAGAACTGAATACGATGAGGTAGATGAAATTCAACCCATTAATAAGACAATCTGTACAATTTGGTATGATGGAATTTACCCAAGCCTAAAGGTAAGTTCCCACTTTAAATTAAACAAAATTATTATACTTAATTAGGAATATTTAATGTATGTTAAATTCTGACACCAATTTTTTTTCTTACGTATTAACTAAAATTACAAGACGAGCTGCAGGCCCACCTGATGTTAAGTGCTTAGATCCTCCCCGAGCGAAGCATGAGAAGAACCAAGTCGCACCCCGTTGCGCCCGTCATCCCAGACGGAGATGTTACTTCTCATGCGTATGTGACACCTGCATCCACACTCTTCCACTGAAACACAACAATGCGAATGCACCGCTGCTTGACGGCAGATTACCAGGTGTGGAGGCAGTACTTTTCCAGGCGAACTTTGCACGAGTTCTACTTTTTGTTTCTCCTTTGGCACCACCCAAGAGGTACGTGTCTCAGGGACTCTGAGGGTCCCTTACTTACCTCCCTTACTTACCTAAGGGGGGGACTTACCTACAGATGCGAGCAACTGGACCTCCCAATTTTCATAGTATGAAATTATAATTGTTGGTTTCATACTTTTACATTACATTATATTTCAGATCAAGCGAACTATATCTTCAAGGTGTCCTGTAATATTAAGCAACCATTGCGTATGGAATATGATGAATATTGATGAGTGAGTATAAACAATATTTTATAAACACTCACTCACTATAAAAGATCACCACGAGTCTCATAATAGTAGTAACTATTTTGGAAATAATATCCTGTTTTTTTTTTAACAGATTAAATAGAGCCCTTATGGACTGTCGGCCAAATAAACCACTGGACGTTAATCTCTACGCTCCTGACCTTAGCGTACGAAACGGTTTCGTTGACATTATATTTGTGATGGGTTGCGTCTATCAAGTTCCTGTTGCATGGAGTCTTCGTAGAGAGAAAATCTGTGATTGCGAGATGATTGAAGTTCAAATTGGAATATCGACATATGAAATGAGGCATACATGCACGCATAGACCGTTGGTTGAATTATCACCTTCGAGTGGAATCATTTCAGTTAGTACAGAAAGATTAGACTGACCTCATAGCTCAGTTGATAGTGGCTTTACCTTCTGCGCTGTAGGTCTTGTGTCCGATTCCTACCCAGGACAAGCATGAGACGAACATAAATGTTTGCTCTGTGTCTTTAATATGTACTAAAAAGTACAATAAATAGATACGATGTGTCTGTAAACTGGTACCATAGTCCAAACTATGCTTAGTTTGGGTCTAGATTGCGCTGTGTGAATTGTCCATCGATGATTTATTTATTAACTGACTAGCTGCGTTCCGCGATGTTACCCGCAGTTTTCAGGAACGGTAACAAACTTAATGTGTTAATCCAGGATATAAGGTATCCGGGAACCAAATTTCATCCAAATTTGTTTGAGCTTGAAGGAGTTACAAACATACACACTTTTGCCTTTATAATATAAGTGTAATGTTATATTTTAATGATTCATTTGGAAAACTTAAGTTCTCATTCCAGCCCGCCAAGCCAGGACTATTATATTTAAAGTTGAACTACGCAACAGAAGGACAGAACAAACTGTGTTACATATTGGCGATGCCGAATCAGAGAGTGATCAAACTATACGTGAATATTCTTGCAAATCAGAACAATAAAGGCATTCTGACCCCACTACGACGGCCAGTCGGCGTGAAAGAGTACTTGGCTGTACTAGACTGTGGGAGAGTACCGATTAATAATTTGGATTCAGTTATAAGAGTAAGATGTTTTAAAAGAACTAGATGTGCCCACGCGGTTTCTATCGCGTGGAATCCTAGGTAGTACGTATCTATAGTGCAAGTAAAGATGGCTTATCCAAACTTATGGAACAAAAATATGGGAGAATACTATGAAATTATTATTTTTGAAGTTTTTTTGGGATCATAAGAATAACTAATAAATTAGTGACACGAATTACGAAAAATCATTCTCGTTACGTTTTTAATAACCAAGAAAATGCACGTTACATTTAGTCATATAGTGTATGTGAAAATTATCATCTACATTTTGTAAACATAGTAAAAGAGTAGAGAGAAAAACCTATGTACATTTGTTGTATCGACTAAAATTACTTATTAATTTAATCAAGAAGAATACTTTTCGAACAACATGCACACTGTATAACAAGTTCAAAAACATTATGTATGTTTTAGATAGTGTGGCTATACAATCCAACAGATGTATTTACAACATGGAGATTAGTGCGCGGGAATACGATTTCTCCAGATTCGGTGATCCGTTGTCTGTTGTATTTTGCCGAAGTACCGCCCTTGGGAAAGCTGGCGATACCATTTGCTTTCATGCCAACTGAAATGATCGATTATGAGGTAGGTACTTATGTTTATAACAAAACCAGATGTGTTGTTTTTTTACTGGCTCAATTAGTAACGCTGCCTTTTGCGTTCCCGTCCCGATCAGTAGCAACGAGCCAAAATGAGGTCCGTACTTAAGAGGTGCCCTTGATTTGCAGCTATATTAAAATTTAGGTTTTAAGTTGGTCGAGAGCCCTCTGCTCTCATCAAAAGCCCAGGTTTACCTGGGAGAGACAGAGAGAGCAGAGAGATTTTTGGTTAAAGTTGACAAGGTTAAACCATCTGCGGTCAACAAGATAAGAGCATTAAAGAATTTGACTGGTTTCCATAGTTGGTACAAGCTATGCTTAGTTAAAGGCTAGTTAGCGCTATGGGATGTTCCATGAATGTTTTGTTGATGATTTGTATTTGTAGGTGGTCTTCTACTCATCGTTTGGTTATGACACGGAGAAGATATTAGTGTGTGGGCAAGGTGGTCTACCGAATTGTGTGGAAACAAGACTGGACATTCCACGTTACGTTGAAAAGATTATAAGATCCACCTACAGGGAAGCTATAGTAAGTTTTCATTTAAAACAAGTTTTTTTTTTTTTAAACAACGTTAACACACTAATACTGATCTATTAACAACGTTAATACCTCTACACTAGGATTCCCTGTGTCGCAGATGGCATGGACAAACACAGAAACACAAGACAAACACCCAAGACACGAGAACAAACTTCATGCTCCCCGCACAAATTGTGCACCGGCCGGGAATCTAACTCGGGACCCCTCGCTTCGAAGGCAAGGCTACTACCAATTAAGCCACGGAATCGTCGGATTAGGCCATTGAAGTGTTCAATTAATTGTGAAGCGCTCTCTCGGGACATGGCACATATGCTCTCCTACCCGTCGGGTCCAACTTGCACACCTGAGGTGCCTAACAGGGCGACCAATACAGCTATAGAAGTTGCCGCGTATTGATTATCTTTTGTCGAAGATAAAAAATAAAGCCGAAAAACTGATTTAACGCATTTCTTTCGGAAAGTACAACTTTCAAAACCTACAACTTTTACATATTTTTTTTACGATAGGATGCACAGATTAGCCTTAAATTGTGTCATCGGCAAACTGGTTTCAACCCCTAAAAACCCACCCCATTTCGGTTCGATATTTTTTCTCTTTACTATAGTTTGTTTAACAATATCCCTGTCAGATTGCTGTAACGAATTTTTTGTTGTTCGAACCCTATTTCTACTGGTCTACTAAGACATCCGGAATGTTTAATCAATAATTACAAACATAATTTTGCAGATTTATTTGTCAATGGAGCATATCACTATGCCAACGATGCCGACGCATTCTCTCTCCAGGGATATAATATCTATTTGCAATGACACTGATCATGTTAAGAGATTTATTTGGTTACCGTAAGTTGTACTGTCGTGTATGTGACCAACTCTGTTGTCGGAGTTTTCAAGTCGCCTGAATGTAGGTATAGTGGTTATACTAAGTGATGTCTTAAC
This sequence comes from Aplocera efformata, assembly GCA_921293045.1. NCBI lineage: Eukaryota > Metazoa > Arthropoda > Insecta > Lepidoptera > Geometridae > Aplocera > Aplocera efformata. The sequence goes on along the minus strand of OV121042.1, from coordinate 9,905,145 downwards.
GTGTACTCTGAAGCACGGAAGCGTTCAGTTCAAATGGCAATGGTCACCTATTAAAATACTGACCGAGCGGAAAACTGCTTAATTTAGATAATATGACCAGAGCAGAGGCACAGGCACGTTCCCCTCTCAAAGTTGCCAGATATTTAGTTTTCTGTTTTAACTTTTATAGAGATGCTATGATACTTGAGATCTAAAGGAATAAATGAGTTTGACTATATAGTCAAACGACTTTCACAGGAGGAAGTTAATAGTTCGGCTGTTTAAGTTTGTGACCTCAGAACTCCGAAATTGATCAGTCGATTTTTTTTTATTTGAATTTCTTTCTGTTAGGTCTCCTATATTTTTTAACAAAAAAAAAATGCTATTCAAGTTATTGACATGAAATTGCGAATTTTGCTTTCCTGTGACTTTTTTCTTCGTCCGTTGCATACCGATTTGGATGTATCTTTTTCAACACTCTTGCCCTAAGGGGGAGAAATATGGAATGAATGAAAGTATTTTTTTAGATTTTATTAATTAATCACTTGTCTAAAAGATTTGTCAATTTTCAATGATATAGATAATTGTTTTAGGGAGCGCATAGCAAACATAGTGAACATAGTAATGACTCCTTGTTGGGGAGTCATACAACCAAAGTCGACCGAATGGATAACGATGACTGTCTACACACTTCAAGAGCCGGCCACGTTTACGTAAGGACATAATCAGTGTAACTATACTACTGGACTCAGCCACATAGACATCACAGGCCAGCCCACAGACTACCCTCACAGCTCGATTGGTAGGTTCGGTTCCCACCCAGGACAAACATTTGTGTGACGAACATGATGTTTGTTCTGTGTTTCGGTGATATTATGTGAGATGATATCCGTAGTTGGAGTCTACTCCTTACGAGTATAAATGAAAGAACTGAGAGTCTGTAGTATAGATGTATTTAGGACACCCAAGAAAATAATATTAGTAGGTAGTCTAACTGGTGTCGACGTGAACTCCCGAAGAATGAACGAATGAGTCGTTGAATTGTAGAAGGAATCATCGGTTCAATCCACAGAGAACTATAATTACACAAATAGCGATATCACAGTAAAGAGTGGTGAATGAATGGATGAATTCCAAACCCATTTGTATATACATACAAAAAAAAATAGTTTTATTTAAAATATATTAGTGATCTGGCTGGTTCACATAATGCAAGCTATGGGGCTAGATTAAATGTTCCATTATATAAATGATATTAGATTCGAATAAAAAGTATTTAGGAAACATAAGTTTTGTATGTTTTTGTAGTACTACGGTGGCATGTGAGATCCTGGATTTGACTGATCGCAAACGTTACCAGCGTAACGAATTACTAAGAAGAAATAAGATTGAGAAATGTAATCAAGAGTTCATAATCACCGAAGAGGGATTATTTCATCCAGTTAGTAAAGATTTTTTACTGACGTTTATATTTCAAGAATAAGTAAGTGAGCTATATTTTTATCGTAAAAACCAATGCAACATAAATTACATAAGTACAAATAATATCTTGGCGATACATAGTTCTAACAAATTGCGCTTGAAATGGTTTCATCGTCGCTATCAATAGTAGTTATCGAATATGACCATAAACATTTGTACACATCAGTCCATCGGTTATCAAATACATCCCTGGACATCCTGGAAGCCAAGTCAAGAGCGCGAATAGATAATCATTTTAAACCTCGGAAAAGTCGAGATAATGTGCGCCAATCACAGTCCACCATTTTAAGAGAAACCATTTCAAACACAAATTAAGTAAATTGTATATAGTCGTTATTCGTTTTTTATATACCTATATGAAACTCCAAAAAATTAACTAAGTGTACCTTAGTTTTCTGCAGTGTAATAAATGGTAATGAGTAGGTATGTGTAAAATTATTATGATGATGATGATGATGTCTAAATGAAATGATAGGGACACATACCAGTTTGAATTATTTTCAGGGTATAAATGATTCTCCACCATACGTAGAAGACGTAGAGAAACCTAAGCCGTCGTATTTGGCTATGACTGTGGCTATATCATCAAAAGGGCAACGCGATGGGTATCCGAGAATGCTGCTAAAGCAAATGTGGGAACAGGTATTTATAAAACGAGTAGAAATTATATCTAAACAAGCAATTTCAGGGGGCAGACTCAATGCTGATATGCTCAATAGACCTAGAACCACAGGCATTTAGTTGCACAGCCAGTATATATTAAGTTGTCTTGTGAATTTCTATCTTATGAATTTTATTATTATTTTATAAAAAAAAACTACAATTTTTACCAAAAAAAAAAACTCAATCGGGATAATTAGGCCAACTGAGTTTTTTGTGGCACACTCCAGCTTTATCAAACTGAAATTGTACATGAATATAACTAGAAAAACATCTTAAAACCCCTAAAAAATTTTCAGCAATAGAAACGGCTCCATCGATTTCCGTCACCGTTGACTAAAAATGACTTTCCTATGCCACAGGTCACAAAAAAAAAAAAAAAATAAATACGTTTTGAAATCTGACTATTCCTTTTGGGAGATACGTTGATAAAGGTATTGACAACAAGCCTACAGCATAGACAGACAGCTTTCAAACTTATGTCGCCCCCATTTTTTAGTATAGGGTTAGTAATAAGCATGATGCAGATAATTATGATTTATTTCAGGTCCCTCCGTACGATTTGTTGTCATCGGATATGAACGACGGAAATGCGGGAAACAAGTATTCTAGTGGTAACAATATGACCATGGCTGATATTATAAGAGTAATTGATGGAATTTTGTGGTAAGTGTTTCGCTTCAAAGGATTATATGTGAATCAAGTTCTCAGAGGTAAAGAAAGACATCGCGTGCAAACTGGCTTGTCCAAAAACACCAGTTCAATCCAGATTTAACTCCCGTGGTAAAAAGCTTGGTTACTCTATTTATCGTTAATTTAATGGTGTCCCTGCCGTGAGAACATTAGCTGATACGGATTCAAATTTAATAATGGCTATAAATGGGATCGCAAATCATTTTTGCAGGGATGCATTACATAGCAAGATGTTTAGAAACCAGATAGAGTTTTACGCTAAGGAAGAGATCCCGACTTACTCACAATTGGTCAAAATTATCGAAAACGATGTGAAACCGAGGCTGAGCAGACGGTTAGTTGTTCCTGGTTGTATTGGTCACTCGCTGACCTGATGTAGTTGTACAGTTTAAAGAGTTTCTTAAACAATTCCTTAGGTATAGTTAACTTCAGTATGGTTACTACCCAGAGGAAGGCGAGTTGTAGTAACAGTGCTAGACTTGGATTTTATCCTCGGCCGGAGAATACATCTGTCGATGAATATACGTTTGTTCTCGAGTGGGTGATTGCGTTGTGCATATACGTCTCCACGACAACTGACACTGGGTCAGCTAAAAATATAATAACTAGCGGATACCCGGCGTGTGCTACTACGTCAAAAAATTAAATATATCTTGTGCATAATGCATTGTTCAGTGGTTTAAAACCATCTTCGCATTATTGTCTTTCTAATGAAACCGATTTGGGTTTGGTTGGATGGGTTCAAAGTCTATAACGGACATTGGAAGAACATTTTTTTGGGGTTTATATATTATAATATAATAAATTACTTGATTGCAGTAACAACTATTAAGTAGTAGCATAATATTACTTATGATGATAGTTCTGTCCTGCAATTGGCGGTCTTAACCCCGAAGGAATTCCTTCCAGACAAATGCTGTTCTAATGTGCACAGTTATAAAATGAAATTATGTATATTATCCGACGAGTGGATTTCTATTCATAAACATAATACTTTTACAGGGTAACTTCTGGAATATGTGACGCTATTGTAAACAAGGCAGTCTTCCATATCTACGGGCTGAATCCCAAACACGAAACGTCAATTTTAGATGCGTAATAGCGGTGAGATTTAATATAATTCGATTAGAAGAATAGTTTAATTTAAAATAATTCCTAGAATGTTGAATAAAACGTGATTTAAACGTCAACTCTTTTATTTCACAGATTCTTAATCGGTAGTTCAGAGCTTATTTTACTATCATAACACTATATACATGGAATATCAGAAAAAATATCATTACTAAGATTCAGACTTCATCTTATGCCAATTTTTAATACAGTGTTTTACTCTTTAGCCTTCGTTCACTCGATTAAATCCATGCCACTAACAATGCGATGGCAGAACCGTTTTAACGTCGCTATGGCTATCCAGCCATTCCTGTTTCGTATTATTCCTTATAGCGACAACCGCAGGGTCTGATACTTAATGTGCTTGGAATCAGTTAAGCACTTGTCAAAAATACTGACTACATCTGTAGATTTTGTTTTACCCGAGAAATCGAGTGTCGAGTTTCAGCAGTTTTTTAGATTCCGGTGATCACTGACCGCGATCCTATCGCCGTTTTTGGTATTTGCAACATTTGCAAACAAAACTTACGCTAAAGTAATAGAAAACAAACACATTTACACAATAATATCACATACTGGGAAGATAACTAAAACCATCAGTCAAGTCTCATCAGTTTGGCTATGTTACTGCAGTTCAGCCAATGTAAAAAGCGACCGAACGGAAACGTTTCCATATGAACCACAAAACTATACGAAAACTGAGACTAAAAACATACCAAGTCGAGAATCTTAGAGTCTCAGCTGCACTTTCGTATATCTTCTTTGGCAATGTAATGACTGCGAATCAATCGCCCATTTTAGATATCTACAGTTTATCGGCCAATGTAAACACACAACACTCATACAACACTTTATACAGCGCCGGCCCGAAGTAAATTTTAGAATAGAGCGAGATCCAATTATGGCGCCTCTCCTGTTTGCTCCTAATAATATTATATACCTATTCCAATTGTGAGTGGCGCCCCCTAGGATTTGGGCGCCTGGAGCGACTGCTCTGTTCGCCGTATGGACGGGCCGCGCCCTATAAAGTCCTTATACGACAACTGGGACTAAAATATACCAAAGATGTGAGTCAAGCATCATAATGAGTCTGAGCTGCACTTTTTCTTTGGCGATATGATGACTGGCTGCGAATCTATCACCCATTTTGGATCGATTGCCAGCAAGGTAACTGCAGTTTATCAGCCAATGTTAGAGACCGAACGTTTTTAGTTTTTATCGTAACCACATAATTTATGACAACTGGGACTAAAAGCATACCAAAGGTATTAGTCTAGAATCTTGTCAAGTCTCAGTTGTAGTTTCTTTGGTTGCGTGGAGGCGATAACCGTGACCGCGACCCTGTCGCCTAGTTTGGGCGTCTGGTTGCCGGCGAGCTTGCTGCGGTGTATCAGTCCGTTATCTCCCACGCCGCAGTCCACGAAGCAACCGAACGGGACCACGTTTCGGACTACACCTGTCGATGGAAAAAAGTGGAGAATTTGAAACATCTCAAGTTGAACTTCTGTTTTTAAAGTGTATGTGTGCTAGTGGAGGCAAATGGGACGCTTTTGTCTTCTGTCAGTCATCTAATTCCCATAGTACAAGATATGCTTGGTTTGGGGCTAGATGGCGCTTGTGTGAAATGTCAATAAAATTTATCCATACTAAAAAGGCTTACCCATTAACGACATCCCCTCTTTTATCTGTTCTGTAGCCTGCACTGTCAACGAATACACGGGTCGGCAGAATGTAATGATATTGTCCTCGTGAGCCTTCTGCTTGAAAGCGTTGATGATAAGCTCCAATGTGCAAACATCAGTGTCTAGGTCTTTGCTCATAGTCTGTATGTCGATGGACGCAGTCAACCGTTCAACCGTCTCGGGGAAATGCGGTTTTGGCAAGTCCTTTATGTTGGCGCCAATTTTTTTGGCAAATCTGCAAAATATTTTCAATTTAATGCTCTATGATTGATTATTTTTATATTAATACTGTAAGCTACATATCCGTACAAAATCACATTCACGCATTTTCGAACAGAATTCTTCTCATTAATTTCGTATTTAGACATTGCTTTGAAAGTACGAGTACTACACTCAACACTTATGAGTACATGGCGAACTTAATACTAATAAGCATTGTCATCACGATGGGTAGGGAAGTAGGGGCAGCTGCTCCCAAGAAAAAAAATCATGTAGATAGTACCAAATAGTCTCAGAGTAAAGTGGCTGTGACATATGGACAAACTCACAAAATTAAACTTGAAGGGTTTCGTTTTTGTTATTTGGTTACGGAACCTTCGATGGCCAGTCCATATCGCACTTGGAATGGTTTGGGGTGATCTTGCTATGATCAAGTCAAATGAATGTCAAAATACCTTGTGAAAATGTGACTAACATGTCTTCCTAGGTGATTTTAAACCGGCCAAGTGCAATTCGGACTACCTATATTTTATACTACACAAATTACAGCCCTTTAAATATTAGACATATGTTGAAGGCTAAGTAACAGACCTAAAACAGATTCTGTAAAGATAACTTACGCTATGGCTATGTTGTAACTTTCCGGATGAATAATGGTGGCGTCCAAAGGTTGTTTCCCGCCCAAGACTTTCAGGAATCCGGCGCACTGTTGGAATGTTAGCTTCCCTATGCCTGTGACTTTCAATATTTCCGCCCTTGTGGAAAAACTGCCGTTATCCTGACGATATGCTATCAGTTTCTTAGCTCTTCCTTCGTTAAGTCCAGAAATGCGTCTGCAAAGGTTAAGTTAAGTTAACTAATTATATTTAATAATTTAATAATAATTAATTAATTAAATTATTATTTATTTTCAAACTTGAAAAGCAAAACACAAATTTCATCCAGATCGTTAGAGGCGTCCCCAGATACGCGAAATAAATAAAAATCTTATATTTAAAAAGGATTTCTTGTTTTGAAATAATAAGATATATAATTTTACAAAAAAATAACTAAGTATCAGTAATTTGGATTCCATAGTACTTCCATAGTGCTTACTTTGAGGCTGTTAAGCTTGTTTTTTTACTGTTTGTTGTTGGCCGCAAATGGCCTTGATAACTTTATGTGAGCCCTTAGCGAGAGCGGAAGACTCAGCCGAGCAGGAAAGCTCTTCGGGCGAGCGCTTGTTTACATACATAGCTGGGAAGCTGTCCACCCCGAGTAAGCTGATAATCTTTTGTTGTCATGTTATGATATGATAACATGTTATGATATACCAATGTCATGTTATGGTAGCATAACTTGTTATGTTGTCATGTTATGTTTGTGTTATAATTTACCTCAACATAGCTTGGGAAGCTGTGTTGATGTCCACCCCGACCAAGCTGACAACCTTCTCTACGGCGCTGTCTAGGGCGGTTTCAAGCATCCTGGCTGGTATGTCGTGCTGATACATACCAACTCCTAAGTTCTTAGGCTCTACCTGTAAAAACGACAATGAAATAAATGCTTTACTATTTTTATTTAATATAGCGATATATATTTTCGTGAATATAGCGATGAGTCGAACTCACGGCCCACCTGATAAGTTGTTACCGCGGCCTATAAACACCAGCAATACAACTCAGATTCTTTACTACCCAAGTTGGGCTCTATTGACGCCTATTTTGTCATGAACAGTACCAAATGATCCCTAGCACATTAATGTTACTCACTTTTATGAGTTCGCCTAAGGGATCGAGGACTCTTCTTGCGATTGACAGCGCCGATATTAAATTCGGGTCCATGTTAGGATGTTCCTGGAAAAATATGATAGGTAAATATTTTTTACACATCAACATAAATGCCGATTTATGTTGATGTGTAAGTAAGTTTAATGAACAGTCTAAATACCCTATATTTCCAATATTTCATTCTAGACTGTAGACTAGACAAAGACAGTTGAGCCCTCTGCTCATTCCTTCAAATTAAAAAGCTTAAAAAGCACGCCATGCATAGTCTCGCATATAGTCCAAATAGTGCGTAAGGTATGTTTTCGACAGATAGGCCGGTAAAGAATCTACCTTCTGGGCTTCCTTGCTGATGGAATAAATGGACGCGCCCTGTTCTGGCACAATGATCACTGGTATGTTGTCAGATATCTGGTGGTACTTCAACCACGACTCGGTCTCACGACAAGCTGTTCCATTGCCGAGACCGATCAATTCTACTCTGAAAACAATTCGTGGTACAATAACAATATCCGATATGCCCCGTATAGCGTGGTAAAGAATATTGAATATTATTTTAATACACTGTCTTAGCACTCATAAGGATACTTGAGCATGCCATGAGCCTGCATTGAGGCTGATCACAGCACCAAAGAAACCGATAGCCGCTGGGGCCATCGAGTTTTCAAATAGAGACTGTGTTAAAATTTATATAAGCAAATCACTCAGGTCAACTCTGAACCGAGGCCATTTGTTTCATGGGAATCTATCGCCCAGCTTTTGCATTACCTGAATGTAGCAAGCAGTTCTTTCAGTTGTTTAGCGGCGACGTCATTTGGATTGTTCTTTTGCAAATCGGGATACAGTGTGCAGGTTTCCAACTTATCCCCATTAGCGTTTATGATTCCCAGCTAAAATAAATCCATCATTTAGTATAAGTGCAGCGGATACATTTCTTACACTTAGTTTTTCGTCGCTTTTAGTATTGTAAGCGGATTCAAAGGATGTTTGTACCGCGGCGCCAGTAAGATTACAGGGACATGAATATTCCATCTTTAAATCTGAGTGCCGGGCACAATGAAATGCAGAGCCGCAACTATGGTATCCAGGACAGGACAGGACAGTGTTACGAAAGTGAAAGATTTAGCTGATAGCCCTGGCTCCTGATATTAAATGAGCAACTCGTTGTTGCTATAAACACAACTGTGCTAATATAAACACAGTAATAGGACCAAGGTCATCCCTTACATATTGATACTGATATGCGAAGGAGCTAGCGCCTATAATTTCGAAACACAGCACGCGACATATTGGCCATTGAATAACAGATACATTTAATTGCTTAATCATAATATATCATAAGCAAAATCCCTTACCTTACAGCCAGCTTTGAAGCCTGGATCCAAGCCCGCTATAACTCTGTTCTTGATTGGCTCAGTAAGGAGATATTTCTCCAAGTTCGTGATGAACGTTTTGACCGCTTCCTTCTGCGCGGTGTGGGTCAAATCTGCTCGGACCTGACGGGAAAGCCACGGCTTGATCAGGCGATTGTAAGCGTCGCCCAAGCCTTTACGCACCCAGAAACCGCATTCCCATAGTGTTAGGCAATACCTATAACGGACAATATAAAGGACCATGGTCAGTTGATGGATTCAGGCGTCACTTTACCAGAATCCATGATACAAGCAAAATATGTTCTGGAAATATTGTGTGTGTTCCTAATTTTTAACCATTTTGACTAATGTGATGCGTCCAGCTGACAGTCCACCTGATATCAAGTTGTTACTGCCACCCATAAACAACAGCTAAACGACCCTTACTGTGTATGAGAAAAGTCGTTGCGCCCGTCACTCTGGGTTAGAAGTGTAACATCTCATGCGCCTGATATTTCACCGGCACCTACGCCGTTCGTTCGGAATACGGCAATGCGAGACACTACTGCTTGGCGGCGGATTACCAAGAAACAATAAACGTTTATGTTCGTCACACAAGTGTTCGTCCAGGATCAGTATTGAATCCACTGCAGCGCAGATGTAGAGTTACGACCAAAAGAGTTGCGAGGACAGAATTATAACAGTTTTTATTGGAATACATTCACTGCACATTGCCCATTATTATAAAACCTCATAAGAGTTTTAAGAAATTAAAACTTACTGTAATAATAATAATAAAATAAAAAATCCTGTACGCTTACTTTTCCAGCTTATTGTAAAACCAATCGGGTACCACCACTTTGACACTCAACACTTTCTCATCCTCCCCCCTGTTCAGTGCTAACGTCTGATGGGGCTTCACAAATTGGCTCTGACATTTCCAGTCAAAGTATATTTTGTATGTTTCTGGGTCGGATTTTTTGTGCGCATGCTTATTTTCCGCGCCTTTTTTCTCTTTAGTCGAACTGTTTGTTCTGCTGCTTTGTATTGTGAATCTGGTTTCTTCTTTTCTGTAATGTGACCAATTGTGAGTTTAAGTTATTAAAAGGAAGTACTGCCACCATAATCATTTATGCCAACAGAGTAATATTTACTTTTATAATGTAAATCAATAGATGAACTTAACCCTTTGACTGAAAAGGCAAATTAAAAGAGCACCTACCCACCATACAGTTAATATAATAATCCACACACACACACTGACTTGTGAGTCTCTTCTGACACCCAAACTGGTGCTATCAGAACAGCCCAGACCTACACACACACATCCTCATACCAACACCAGTCATACACACTCAAATATATGATATTGTTCCAGATATTGAGTATTTGTACATGTCATATTAATATAATATTTAAATCCATTTTGCATGAATCTGAAAATAACAAATGTAGTGTGGCATTTAAAAATATATGTTTCACATAAGAAGGAGATTCTTTCCAGGAGAAGTACTGTTTCTACATCTGGTAATCTAGCGCCACGCAGTGATTTACTCATATTGAGGTATTCATGTGGAAAGGTCGGTATGCCGGTGAAATCACAGATGCATGAGATGTTCCCAGTTTTAAGTGATGGATGTGTAGGAATGCGACTGGGATCAGAGAACACTTGTACGTTCTGCTATTCTATGGGCAGAGGTATCCCAATAACCATCAGGTGGGCCATCAGTCAGTCCTAGACTCCAGAAGTAAAAATAAGAATCAATACTAAAACTTACAAGCTCCTCATATGTTCCAGAACTCTAGTATCCTTGTAAATAATGTCTGCCACAATATAAGTTATTTGAGTATTCACTTTCTCTGGTATAGCAAGCTCTTCATTGTCAGTGCACAGTTTATATACATTGACATATTCACCGTTCAGTGCTTGGATAGCATAGGGTTCCAAGCCGAGATTACGGGCTTTTTCTGCCCGGGACGAGATATGTGACTTAAGTGGGGCATACTGGAAAAAAATTAGATATTTCTTACATTAAATAAAAGTTACCTAGCTTTAATTATAGTATAGTAACATTATATTATAGTACTCATACTAGTATTAACCATTTCAAACGAAAAACAAAATGGAAATGACAATTAAAAATGTCTCTCTCTTCACAAGGAACTCTACTACAGAAGTCTGACTGGCGTTATTATTGTGTTATGGAGTCACTAGCTTCTGGCTCATGGTATCAAGATGAAAATTATTTATAAATTTAATTTTGTATTTTAGTGGTATTCCTGTTTTAGTTAAGAAGTCCGGTGTTAATTTACCTGATTAAAAATAACTAGCCAAGAAGACCAAGTACCTTATTTTAGCTAAAATGGTTACAATCAAGATATACCTGACACATTCAAATGAAGAGGATGGGATTGAGACTTCATAACATACCACTAAATCAAGTTCAGGCAGATTTCGAGCATTCAGTATACTCTTCTCTACTTCAGGTGTTAACTTATTAGATTTCTTCAGCGTTAGAATCGCAGACTTCACTTTGTTCTTCAGGTGTGCAACTCTCTGGTAACTTTCAAATAAATCCTGCAGTCTGAAAAGTATTTAAAAAACTTAATACATTTATTTGTTTCCTGGAGTTATTGGTATATTTTGTCCTGAAGATTAGTACTGGTAAAATATGATTTACATGATGAATCTATTAACATAATTATTTGTCATGTTTATTAAAGCATAAACTAATATGTTGTTAGGTTTGATAGACTTAGAACCATACTTATCAGGCATCAGATGATCAACTACAGTCTTCCTATATCTAGCAATAAAAGGCAAGGTGCATCCTTCATTCAGTAATGCAATGAACTTTTGAGCCAGCTTTAGTGGGACTTTTTCAACATGAGAAAGCATCTCAGCTTCATCCCAAATACAAGCACTATTAACATTGTCGGTGACATTTGTAATATCATCTATATTATCAGCTTTTACAGTGGTTGTTTTTCTTTTAGGTTTATCAACTTCGTTTGCTTTCTTGGCCTCACTTGTAACTTTCTCAATCTTTTTCCTAGGGCCCTTTTCAGTTGCAGTTATAGCAACTCTTTTTGGTTTTTTCTTAGGCGTAGAATCCTCGACTCCTTCACCACTAACGGATTTTCGTTTTCTTGTGTTTCTGATAGCTTTCTCCATTTTTAAAACGTGAATTGTGAATATATTGTATTAATGTATTACGCTAAAAAATATCAGGTGTAACAGGTGTGCAATCAATAATTTGAATTGAATCAACTTCGTTTACACTCAGTGTTGCAACCTTCGCTTTATTTTTATATGCTAGTAACAATACCTATAAGTATATATTTTTTTTTCATTTCATTACATTTTCCCCAAGACAGAATCTTTATTTCGTGAAAGATTCTGTGGGATAAAATATTTAATTTTTTCATCAATTTTCCAATGTTTTAATAGTTATTCTGCTATTCGGGACGGAGACAAATACAACAAATCGAAAACCATGAAAACCGGTCCTGCCGTTTTGGAGTTTTATATTGCTCCTAGGTTGACCAACTACTAGTCAATGGCAAATGCATAGAAGTTCGCACTTCTTCGCACGCCAGAGGAAAGAAAAAAAAAACTACTACTCAAACTACTAGTATAAATTCATCTTAACATTCACTTCACTTTATCCTCATCGTGACCGATGGTCTCTTGCATAGTATCTCTGTGGTATTTGTTACAAACCGTCATTCAAAGAGAATATAATCTGTACTGTAGCAGTTTAACTGTCTGTGAAACTAGAAACTTACAAAGTTACAAAATCAATGTTAGACAAGATAAGAGTACGTTGATTAAATATTGTTATTGATAAATCTTATTTATAGTTATGCCGTTGTCAAAAGAGAATATAATTACTCCGTTGTCCTGCAAGAGAAAGATGTCAATGAAAGATACTGATATATTCAACAGACTAGCCGAGTCCTATTTCAAGGGAAATCTTAATTTTTCATTAGAGGTAAGGAAGGCTCTAACTATGCAACTATAAAAATAATTATTTGCTAAAAAAAAAAATATTCTTCCAGCCCAAAGATATAGAATCCATGTCCTGGAATTGGCAACAGAAGTTTTTAGATGTCACAGTGAACAGTCAGCTTATAAAGCGATATCCACTGAGCAAAGCGTTTTCCAAGCTTTTCTTCAAGAAATTAATTTATTATCTGGAGAATCAAGAGATACATGATGACATGTACATTCACCTGTGTGGGTCTATGACTAAGGAATCTAGTGACAGTACATTTAGTTATCGGCATCATATTATAGGCAATGACTTAAGTGATATTATTTCCATAAAGGAAACTAATAAAATGGTTGTGGATGGGACTACAGGGATGCGTACATGGGAGGTAATTCCTTTAATATACTTTTTGAATTATCTAGCAAATCAATTAATATGTATAGAAATGCACTAACTTGTATTTTTTTATGTATTGCAGGCCGCTATAATGTTAGCAGATTGGGCATTGTGTAACATGGAAATTTTCTCTAATAAAAAACTGCTAGAACTAGGCTCTGGTGTTGGATTTACTGGTGTGACTATTGCAAAGTTATGTGCACCACAAACAATTTATTTTACAGACTGCCACACCAGAGTTTTGCATACAATTTGTGATAATATCAAAATTAATTTTCCAGAAGTAAAGGAAGAGGAAAATAGTGATGAGACTGTTTATAGAAATTCAGGGCAAACAATTGGTAATAAACCACATAAAATATCAAATTTAATCTTGTAAATGGAATACTTTTCTTCACCTATGCCCAATCATTATACTCAAGTAACATCTGTCAAATAAGGTGTCAAAACAATTGAGCAGTTGTTAAATCTTAGTGCTTTCAGTGGAAACACTAGAATTTTTTTTTACTTTACTCTTAATCCATATTTTGCTATTTAGACACCTGTCAGAATCAAACAATTCAGCTATCTCATCATCTATTGGGTTAATGACAATTGATTGCACAGACAAAAATCTGCAAATTGTTATAATTTTTTTTTGTTACTGTTACAAGTCCATTAAAATATGTTTGTAAATACCATTTAACATTCTCAAAAACACAGCCTTTAGTTTAGGTGAATATTTAAACGTCTTTTGAGTTACCCGGTGTTAATTTTTCAGGAGTGAGACTTCTGGATTGGAATGTTACAGAACATTTGCCAAATGGTTTTGTACCAGATGTTGTTTTTGGAGCAGATATAGTCTATGACCCAGCTATCATACAACCCCTGTGTGATGTGCTAAATATGTTTTTTAAAAGAAATAAGAATTTAGATGTCTACATTGCAAGTGTTATACGTAATAAAGATACTTTTCAAGCATTTTTAGACAGTCTTGGTAAAAATTTCTTATTTAATCCGAATCCAGAAATGAATGCTATCGGATTTGTGGTGGAATTGATTACAAATTATTTTTTTACAGGTGCCCTGAATTTTTCTTACAAGGAGCTCCCTTTAGATGAAAGTGTTTTTATTGAATGGGATCCAAACATAGCAAAATGTCTGTTACAAATAAATTGTTAAAACATATCAATAAACTCCTTTGGAAGTCAGTTGAAAAACAAGAAAAAATAAAGAAATGTATTTTATAAATTTGTTGTTTTTTTATCACAACCCAGAAGACTAGTATGGACTCTGAGGGGATTCACCTACAGACGCGATTACCTGTATATAACCTGAACCCTAAAGTCATTCAATAACGCCGAGGGTCGCAAATGCAATCGTGCGTCAATCGATTGTCGTTCTTCAGGCGATTATCACCTAGGTGCGATGCTTGTTGTGGCCATCTTAGGTGTCACTAGTTTTAGCATATTATAAATATAAATGGACATTTCACATAGCGTCATCTAACCCCACACTAAGCATATCTGGTAATAAGTGAACTAGCTCTCTGATAGAATGCATACCTATATTTTTTTTGTATATATACATAAAATACATATTACACACAAATGCTTGTCCAGGGTGGAAATCGAGCCCGCGACCCCTACATCGCATGTTTGTATTTATGGTAGGAAGTGGATTTATGATACTACATTAATAAAGGACATTGATAGAATCGTGGCACTTAAAACAGACACAAAAGCCATAAAGAAGTCAAGTAATTAATTTTATATTATGTCAATGTCAGTGGCAGCTGATCTGGCTAGTGGTCTGAGTTTGTGTTTATTTTCTTATTGAAGAATAATCATTTGATTAAAAACTTTTAATGGAAATTTACGGATAGAGCTATATAATACCAAGTTAAATCTGTAAATATATTCATATCACCTACGTAAGGTTGAACGATAAGGTCAATAAATACAAAAAATATTTCGGCGACCAATTAGTTACGAAATCTCTGTTTTAGACGACGATAACTGTAGAATGTCTGAAGTAAAAATGCAAACCGATGAGAAAAAAGCCGATGCAGATAAAAATGGTAGCCCGAAGAGCCAAGATAGTCCAAAGAAGGAGGCATGGGGTTATGATTTATACCCAGAACGTCGCGGAAAATTCAAAGCTAATGTGACCAATATTCTTATTGGAAAAGAGGGAACGGAAAATATTGATAAATTAAAATGCGAGAAAAATGTGTATGAATGTGTGAAAAACAGTAAGTTACACCCAGAGACAACAAACATCTATGTATGTCACACAAGTACTTGCCTTGAGTGGGAATCGAACCCACATCCTTTAGCGCAGAAGGCAGAGAGAAGGAAGGTTTCTACCAACTGAGCTGTGAGGCCAGTTAATCCTTCAGCCAGTATAAATGTAAACCAACATTGTCACGAATTATTTGCAAAGAGATATTGATTCACATTTTAATGTTTGATATCTATTATTTCAGGTGCTATCGTCAAAGTCATGATGGCAGCTCTTAAAAGTTCCGGATGGTATGTTATCTGATTGACAGAAGTAATATTCTTTTGATGTTGGAAGACTTAGTCAGAAGCTTCAGTTCTGACAACTATATTAGAATAATAGTTGGAATAAGTTAGTTTTCCCTAATAATTTTACCATTTTTGTCCGTAGTCCCATTGACATTCGGAGACACATCTCATGTGAGGTGTGTGACTACTCAGTTAGTGGAGGGTATGATCCAGAATTGAACCAGGTAATTTCAATTTTCCAACTTATCAACATCATCTTGCCCTTGCGTGCTCAAATCCTACTAATATTCAAACACAAAAGTTTGTAAGTATGGATGTATTTCTTTCATTATTATATCTAGTTGTATTTACTGTTTTCACTATTTATTGCTTACTTTTTGTAATTCTTGTTCTTATCTTTTTATCATTTACCTCAATTATTTTTTTTTTATTTTTCTTTTCTCTGTTTATTGTAATGTATATGTGTGCTAAACATCAAATAAATGAGTGTCTATGTCTAATATTCTTCTCCAGATTGTGGTGTGTCAAAATGTTTCAACACGTCAGGGCATGGTGCAGGGTGTGTTAGCACATGAAATGATCCACATGTTCGACTACTGCCGCAACCAACTCGATTTTAAGAACATGGAGCATTTAGCTTGTACAGAGATACGAGCTGCTAATCTCACTCACTGCTCCTTTACGAGCGCTTGGTCGCAGGGCGATGCCTCCTGGACGAATATCAAAAAGGCTCATCAGGTATGTTTTTCATACTTTACATACAAATGGTATGTATATACATACCATTCAGGTACTGGTTCAGTATTGTGGTTGAAAATAAACCTTTACACAATGGGTTGACAAACTTATAAACTACTTCATACAATTCGAGAGTGGTGTAAAATACCACTATGAAATTGGATCAATGTACCATTCTGGCCAATAAGGTCACAAAAGAATTGACTGCACATTACCAGACAGTAGGCAAATTAATAACACCCATCTTATTCAGGAACTAAGTGCACGGACATACGAATGCATGTTACTATGGTGACTTGGCAATGTATTGTATGTATGAATGTATGCTACCCTGCACTGTTCCCTACGTCGCAGCCACAATGAACACAAACACTGAGAACCGGATAACAAACTTTATTCTCATCCACAAATGTATACGGTGTTTTAAGCCGGGAGGACAGGAATGACGCCAATCCGATTTTGGCTTCAGCGGACAGTTATTATGTACCTATACATATTTTTTTTAATCAGGACTGTGTGAAAACGAAAGCGCTGTATTCTGTCATGGCCGTTCGGCAAATAAGCAAAAAAGAAGCAATAGATATCATAGAAAAGGTGTTCCCAAAATGTTACGATGATCTCGAGCCAATCGGGAGACGGATTCGAAGAAATTCAGACGACATGCTACGCGCCTTCAAAGAAGCTGCGTACTATGGCTATGAATGAATTAATGTAAGTAGATTCTTCTAATGTAGATAGTGTAAATAGTTTAGAAATAAAAATACACTACATGATTTAAAATAATGTCTTTTTATTTTATTTATTTATCACTTAACTGTAAATATTGCCTAGGAATTCGAAAATTTATAATACTGTCCCTCCACAGTTTTAAGTTATAAATATAAAACACAAGCATTTTGTTTGCGAAGAGGATTGAAAGGTACTATTTTTCGTACTAATTGGTATCATTAAAGTGTTTTAGTGTTAATTATAATTGCAAAAAAAACCTTTTGTCCCCGTTACAGATATTCTATTTTGCGAAGTTCGTTTTTTTTGCGATGTTGCAAGACTTAAGGTAGACAACCACCAGATGGTATTCGACCACCAGATTCTAAATGGCGTCCCAGATACGTGCAATAGTATGTACAAATGTTTAAAGATAAAGATCATTTATTCACGCGAAATATGGGTTACATTGTTGGTCATAATTATCATTGAGCTACCTACATACTTCGCCTCAGTACGGCCATGTGAATATTTATTGAATTTAATTAGTGGGTTCATAGTCATAATAATTAATTTCTTAATTAGAACTAGACGCTAGTCATCAGAAATCTTACAATAAAAATAAGGCAGGCAAACAAATCCTTTATGGATCAATACATTAAAAATAAGTAAAAGAGCATTATACAAAATGTCAAGTATGTAAATTAATAACAAAATACAATAAAGTCCATTACAATAAAAAAAACATTAATAAAAAAAAAAAAAAAAAACAAATTTCTATTATTTTAATATACCAACTAAATTACGGAGCCGTCTCATTGTAATATATTAATATCATTTTATACTATATATTTGTGAAAACAATATTTTTTTATACAACATCTTTGGGAATATTTACAAATATCTTTGCACACATCTGGGAGCATATAACTTAAGCTAAAAGTATACTTTGTAAAATACAATATCCGTATTTACATTTGCGTCCTATTGAAATGGAAGTAGGGTAGAAAGAGACAAAATCAATAGGACCTTAAGAGATAACGTTAGGAGATTAGGTATTTCTGTTATGGTACACTGGCTAAGCGTTTGTGCATCAGGAATTGTGCTCCAGCAAATAATAACCTACTGCAGGGACTTATTGTTTACGTACTTATTACTATTAAGATCAATTCTTATGTGACTAGTATTTAATTTCGTTGAGTCGTTAAATCATAAACGTCCGTTCTCTGTCTTAATGTTCTGAAACAGCGGTTAACACCAGCCCATTTAAAAATGTTTACAAAATGTACCAACAGATATTTAAAAAATGTTCAAATTTAAGTTGCGATCTCTTGTCAATCTCATTGCTCAAATGTTATTAGATAAAATAATTTCAATTAAATAATTAGAATTCATATTATATATAAATACAAGTTAAATAAATAAACGTTTACACACTCATACCTCTGCACTCGCTCCGAAGGCAGGGCACTAACTGAGCCACAAACACTCGAAAATAATAACCCTCCTTCCGGCGCAGTCGGGTAAAAAGGAGTGAATGACTCTATAGTGGCTGATAGAGGAGTTTAGGTTAAGCTGTTACCCTGGATCCAATTCCATTCTACAGTAACGAGGTTACCATGCCACCTTTGATTACCTACCTATATCTACAAAATCAGACGCCTTAAACTATTTCATTTAATGGTATTACAATCGGAATTTGAACTTGAGAGGTAAGAAAAGATAAGCTTCAATAAATAATCAATATTGATATCGCTCTGCTCCACGAAACACACACTTGTAATAACTTATATTTGAATATTGATTAACAAAATGTATACGTTGACATAACAATTACACACTAGGACTAGGACCCTGCACTAGGACTCCCTGTGTTGCAGGTGGCATGGACAAACACATCACACCCAAGACACGAGAACAAATTTTATGCTTCACATAAAGTTTATGAACCCGACCTCGCCCCGAAGGCCAACCAAAGGATACCAACTAAGCTACGGAGCCGTCAACATTAACTGAGTGTTCCCCGCTGTTCTCCAGAAATTCGGACAACATATATGATCATATCATTTATATGTAAATCATATATCATATATTTATATCATCATATATGTATATCATTTATATGTATATCAACTTCGTTGTTTGTAATAAATTAATATATAAATCAATTCATAAAAAAATATTTACTTAAGCAACTAAATTACAATAGTTGTAGGTATATTTTAAATAATCTAAGAGCGATACATAAGCTAAGTCATATTTACTTATGTTTTGTGTATCGATTTAATTATTTCTGCAACTTACAAATCGAAATTAAATGGAAATCCGAATTTTATTTCCTCAATCTGTTTTACAAAAGCTGTTTTAGATAGCGGCGATGTGGCGACAAAAATAAATAAAAACAAGCTACATTATTGCAAATCTTAAAATAAAATTACCTACTAGTCATTTAACAAAATATAAATTAATTCATTAATTATTTATTTAAATAATGTTTACTTAATAAACTCTGAAATACTAACAATAAAAATAACCTAAATGAGCACTGCAATCTCTATTTATGCTATATTCATTAAATGATAATATAAATTAATGAATTAATGTCATATATACATGATGTTGCCAGACCAATTTTCCACTAAACAACTAGTCGCGAGTTGGTAAGGACAATAACTCAAAAATTATACACTTACAATAAGTTTATCCCCTATTTTTCATCCTTAACGGTAGGATTTTCCATCCAAAATTTAATTGGATCAAAAAAAGAATTAAGAAACTGCTCCGTTGAAGTCTGTTAAATATAAGATTTGCACTCGGCCAGCCGCTACGTGTCGTTTAGTGATAAATAGGTCTTAATAATGAACAATAACAACTATAAAAGATTATTCTATTGCTTGGATAGCAATACTTTTTCACCTTTAAAAAAAGCCTGCATGCTCATTGAGCGCAGTATTGCCCTAGTGAAGAATCTCATTCCTATAAACAATTATTACATATTGACCCTATTTAATTATTCTTACAAATTGACAATCTCGGTTCCAGCAACCAACAGATGCAAGTCGCGACAAAGTCTCAAAGCGAGAAAATTTATTTAACATTAATGTTGTATGCCAGAATGTGTGAATCGTTTGATTTAGGTTTTAGTGGGCACTCGAAGTGCAAGGCGAGCTAGTGCAACGAGCGAACCACGGCACGGCCGCCGAAGTGCGAATCACAAATATGAGGTCATAGTAATTTTGAAATATCTATGTTCTACAATATGTACTACCGTACGTCATGTAGTATCTACCACTAGTATCATATTCAGATATTGTCCGGTTTCCAGTTTTAGTTTTTTTGGTTACAAGTTACTCAAAGTTATCTACATATACTCACGCGTCATAATACAACCTTAGCATATGAACTTTAGCGCAATGTTTCTACATGTTTTGAAGATGAGAAACTACGTACGGTTTGAATATATTCTATTAACAGGTTTGATCTTCAATTGTCAATCTATTATTAAGAATAACATTTCGTCGAGTGATACATTGAGGGAACATAAGGCATTTAAAAAGCAATTGATAATATTGTGTATAAAATGTGGCGATCTAATGGTTATATAATTAAATAAACTGGAAAGGCACCTAAGTGGTCAAATTTTATACAACATTGGTTATCTATATTTTTATAGATACTGAGCTCTTAAGTTATGGTCCCTCCTTTGCCCACTTATTTTCTCACATCAATCCTATCGGCAGCGTTGACGCTCCGATGTTAATTATTAAATATTATTTTACATAAGAACAACGACTTTTGATCGTTCTTATCTTTTAAAGGCACACTTACATTCCAAAAAGTTAAATTGTAAATAACTTACTAACCGAATCAACCATCGCATCGTTATTATATAAAATTAAACTTATTAATAACGTGAATTCACACTTTAAAATCGACTAGCAACTTGTCTAATATGTACAATAGTCACAACGTCTCTGCATAGGCACTGAAATCATAAATGATATGTGCTAGGCTGATCACTTCAGTTTAGCCTGTTCATCGCGCGATGCGCTTCACTCAGATATGTCGTCCAGTAGATGATTGTGAACAGGAAGAAACAAATTGGGAATATCATAAGCGCGAACTTGTCCATCGCCCCATGTTGGGCGCCACAAAACATGACGCCTCTGTCCACCACGGAGACGAAGCGCTCCAGAAAACTTGCCGTTGGAGGCATGGATTCAAAAATCGGCGAATCCTAAACAAAATACATGATATTAACATATTATTCTTGTGTAACAGAAAACAATAATTAACGACATATTTTATAAGTTATCTAACCAACTGTTAGGGAAGCTCTCATCTACGAGTACAAGCTGTGCATATGCTAAACAGTTAAATTTTGCCAATTGGGAGGAAGTTACTATTACGTCTATAGCGTATAAGATATCCTTTGCTGTTTACTCGTTTGATGTCTGAATTCTACTTCCCTTGTACTGTGTAATTCTCTAGATATTTCGTCTACATACCCCTTCTATCTTAGCCTCTACCATACGTAAAATACATTCTATATACACACCTACTATCGTGTTAACCAATACTGCGTTATGATAGCCACACAGTGCACTGTCGATTCTTTTTTTTTTACCTTGCTAACGGATCTTGTCTCACATCCAACCTTATTTTGTCTCCAATTCCTTTTTCCCGAGAGGGATAACTAGAAATCGGTGGCCTAAGTTGAAAAATTAATGCACCTAGATAGACCTACGTGGTAATGCTACTTAAAAATTCAGTCATTCATGCAATAGGTACAGAGGGAAGGGTATGTCTGCTTACCCTTTGGATTGTCTGATGTGAGAACTGTTGTTTCAAGCCTTCGTCCTCTACACTAAGTGTGGGGGAGAAAACTCCGCCTTGTGGAGTCCCTGTTACAGGGGTGCTTAGTCTCTGAAATCACCAATTATATCAAAATATAATACAATTTCAAAATTTTCCCTGCCCAACTAGCACAGAAGGGATCTAAGTCATAATAATGGAACTCGGTCCAAAGATTGCAAATTTTAATCCGACTTAAATCCTATCAAATCGATAGGGACTCTGATAAATGTTGTAGTTTTGGGTGTTCGTACCTACAATATATAAAAGTGCATTGCTCAACTTTGATCAAGTACCAAGCGTTGCAAACATTACTCGCAGGCAAGCTTCGAGAGGAAAAGAGAAAATATAATAGGAATATTGCTGATTTGCTCACACAACGAGCTATACCTGTGAATGGTTCATATGCAACGGTGGAGGAGCCAGTTGCGCGGCTGATGCAGCTCTGCGCAGATCCTGTCTCCGTCGGCACCAGCTCTTGTCGTATCTGATGCCGAACAGAACCACGAAGTACTCCAGTAATGCGAGGAATACGAAAATGGTGCACGAGATCAGCCAGACTTCGATGCATTTCAACTCAAGAGCATCTGGCGAGTTTGTACTGAAAATATGAAATTATATCTATTTCGGTATTGTGATAACTGATACAAATAAACATACCTAAATAAGAACAACCACAAAAACAACGAGATACAACAATACTCGTATATTGGTGATTTCGAATACTATAGTGATAGGTATAGTAGATTCAACAGTATTTATGAAGCCCTTGGAGTTATGAAGGGTTTCTGAGTGGCTTTATAAATTAAGTGACTCGCAACGAAACTAAACTAAACTGTTTTAATCGCATATCTATCTATATAAATAAAAATCAATAGCCGATTGTATGTAAGTGCATCACTTCAGAACGGGTTCACCTATGTGGCTATTTTTTTTTTGTAAGGTTTGTATGAAATAAAATATTTGGAAATTCCAAGGAAAAAGTGGGAAAAAAAAGAAAAACGCAATTCAAATGCAATGTCATTTGCATTGCATTTTTGTAAAGGATTTTTGCAGCTATGACATTTGACAGCCGATTATCAAATTGTGAATCAAGGCAAGAAACCGTCTGTTGGGACAGTTAGTTTACCGTAAGTGCTTCAATAGAATTTCGATTTGTTACTTCGAATAGTTTGAAGCTTATATTGGAAGAACAGGGTCATTAACAACTGGGTCGATCTATTATTTTGACACTTTAATGTAGACGTGGCTTTGTAAGATTAATGCATATGCAAAATTAAAATAGTTAATTACTGTTCTTAACCTCTCACACTAAAGTATCCAAGTAATACACATACCTAACTGTATCGAACATGGTGACTAGTGACAGTAGAGTTGTCACTAACAACACCATTCTTCCGGGAACAATCTCTGGGATGACACAGAAGCTGCCCCAGGATATGATGACGAACAGCGAAGACGGCAGGTAGCTCTCAAGCAGGTAGCTCCGCAGTTCCCGTGACAGCTTGATCTGGAGTCGGGCTGCGGAGTGCGCACCTGCAAGTATAGGCAATCAAAGTTGCACGACAGCTTCGGTGTCGAAACAAGAGACACCGGTAATATGTGCGGAAAGACAATGGCGAAAAGGGGATCTACCTAGCATGGTATAAGTAAATCGTATGAAAGTGCTGTTCATAACACTAATGGCATGATATGCTATGGCGTAACTACATGAATTTCTACGGCCATTCTCTTTCCGCTCTTAGAAATTCAATATGAAAAATAAAATCTACTGTTTATATAAGTAGACTATTGATATTGAGGGTGGTAAGAATAAATAAAATGATGCTATCAATTTATATCATTCATCAGCAATAAAATATTCCAAAGCAGCTTACATATTTACAAGAAGCATTGTCGCTACTATAAAAGGAATCTTTCACCTTTCCATTATACATTAGCCAAAGTTCCTACATATTTTGTAATTCATTCATATATATTCTGTAGGTACATTTGCATCGGCATTATATTGGTAGGGAAGGAGAAAGCCTTTAATTGTAACTGATCACTACACTCTCACCGTCAAGAACATGCAAACATTTCGTACAAGAAAATGGTATATGGCACGGATGTGAAAATAAAGTGAGCTTTTAAATTTACTACCTCAAGCTGCCGCATGTTCAAGCTCTTTCAAGAAGACTCTTCTGGATAAAACTTTAACCAATAAAATTTTGTTATAAATCTTGGTCACTCACATAAATATATTTTTCTGATTATCTAAATTTCTTGATCTTAATATTTTTAATCAATCTTATCGGCTTTTTGGTACTCTCTTCTAATGTTCCAAATTCTTACTTTCGGTTTTCGAATAATAAGCTATTTTGTTTGCTTCAGATTGTGTAAACAGCAATTTTCATTCTTTTCAAGGTTCTGTTATGTTATGCCTTATAAGACATATAGTAATTGTTATGCCTTATAAGACAATATATAGTCTATGTATACAGGCGGTTTGAACCAGGCCCATCCGCGCCAACCACCTTCGCAGGCAGCATAGCGACAGCGCGTTAGCGTTAGTAAGGTACAAATGTTAGACACAAAGCGCAGACATAAGCGCAAAGCAATGAATATACATTTACCTTCACCAAAAATGCGAGTATGATTACTTTTGTCGGTGACGAATGTGACCACGTATTTTGGCAGCCGGAACTTGTCGCGATGCTCCCGGATTCCTCTCCAAGGCGCTACGTCTCGCCACTCGAACCGCAGATCTTCTTGCGTGTATTTATCTATAATGTGAAACATCACGGTCATTTTGATTTGAAAATAGGAATTAATTTCATATAATAATGTTCGATTTTGAGAATAGAATTTAGGGAGGAGCTCATCTAAATATATGAAATATGTGTTTTTGAGGTTGACATCATGTACATCTTAATATCACTGATTGACTGCTGTATAGACAAAAAACCTTATGATCCAAGAAGAAAACTAATGCAACTTATAGAACATTAGAATTTAGAATAGAATGAACCTATTTCTGAACCAGACAATAAAACATTGGCATTCTTGCCAAAGTAACAAAGTGCTTCAAAGATCCTAATTTTGTTTAAGATCCTAATAATCAAATACTAGATACTGACTAGACATATAATTTATCTGTTTTTAATTAATAATCATTATGGTACTTACAGCTGCTAAAATCAATATTGCAGTTTTGTACATCCAGAGGATACAGCACAAAATCCATCTCACATTTGATTGTGATTGTTGCCCTGAAATAAATATTATACCCATTTACGTCATAGTAATGCATCAAAAATGTTATCAAAACCTCGTAGTTCAATAACAGAATACCTAATAACTTAACGTAAAAATCTTATCGAGAATCGGCAGAGGTCACAACTGCAGAGGCATCATATGCAGTCACGATAGGAATAAGTGCAAACATATCAAGATTCGACCGTCAAAATTATCAAAAACGCTTATTGAGGGTCGAAATTATCACTTAGCGTAGATAGAAATAAACAAGCATGAAAGTTTTGTGAATCTTGTACCATAAATTATTATTAAAATTAATGAACACTAAAGATTAGGATAAATGGAACTCATTTAATCATAGATCTTTTATTACTAGTGGTAATATCGCAACTGCCATTATTTATTCTGAATCAATCATTGAGTCAATGAGTCATATGAGGCAGACAACAAATCTAAAACTGAGTGGTTTCGGTTAGAAACTCATCCATCCGCCGCCATCTTCTGTATCTTACTTTTACTCACCTAAAAATCCAGAAGTAAAGTCTGTCGTCCAAATCAGCTGCCAAAATCAGCGATTTTATCAAGGGCATTCCCCGAATAAAACTAGTAAAATAGACTGACCTGATTCCGACTGACTTGTCGCAGTTACAGTACAGCCTTAGCCCTTCTTTCCTCTCGTTGAGATAAATCTTTTGCCTGACGCTCATATCCCGCTTCGATGGATCCCAGAACTCTTAACGGAGTTCAAGAATTCTCATAAAATCAAAATCAAATTGGACGAACCCGATACTGACTGAGACGGTGCTGTTGGAGTACAGTCTCAGCGACGCCATCTCCTGGAGAACGGACAGTATCCTCATAGTCTGAAGCTGCCAGATGTACAAGTCCGGCGTCCAAATCAACTGCCGGAACTCCCAAGGTAGGTCGATGAACGGGATGCCCGCTGGCAGATGCAGTCTCGTGTCTTCCCATGACACTTGTAGAAACACGTCTAGTGTTATTTCCTGTGAAAATCACATATTTTTTTGATAAGTAGATCAGGATATATTTTGTAGGTATAGAATTCCAATCGAAAAACCACTTGAAATTCACACCTTTCCACAGGAATACAGCAGTGCCATTACCAGGTGTGGTACCAGTACTTCTCCGGACGAACTTGGCACTAATTCTACTGCTAACTGACACTATTATTCCTTTAGACTCTAAAGTTTAGACCACAACTTTCGTTTGGACACGTCAAATTTTAAATGCACAAGTAAACATACCTACTCGTATACGATCGCATATGACGTGTCACAGGAACTCAGGCACATTACATGCACACATATATATCAAAGTACAGTCAGATATCATGTTTTAGCTTGTCCTATTTGTTATACGTCTGTTCCAACCCTAACCGACCAGCCCGAGGGGAAGAAACAGGCAAGAAACCTCTCTACTGCTACTTGGGGTTGCTCCTTTCGCATAACCCAGGGAACAATAGGGGCTTTGAGGGTACTCACCTACAGACGCGTGCAACATGGTCCCCCAGTTAAAAACGTAACCTATTTTCTTATCTTATTGACTCAATGGCTAAAAGTTCGTTCACAGTGGCCAGTAGTTATTAATGTAGCTATGTATTCGCAGTACGTACGTATCGTTATTATCTTCTTCAATTGTTTATTTTGCCTAATTTTGTGTGTTTATTTTTGCTGGTTTATTTTTAACTATACACACGCTTTCTGATCAGAGATATGCTGGTGATAGTTTACAGTTTCTTTAAGCTATATTAGGTACATTGCCCAGACTTGCTGATACCTAATAGCAGAAGTAAAAATTTTGTTCTGGGACTGTAATGAAATTTTATGTTTTTTTTTTGAGAGTGTTTGCGTAGTTATTTATGGGAAAACGCTGGAGACGTTGAGCTAACCACTTCTCCACATCATTATTCCCATGATAATATAATCTACTAAAAATATAGGTACTAGATACGATAGTATAATTGACATTGAGGCTCTGCTTCGCGCTTTGAAGAAATAGCGTAAAACTATGTAGGTACCTTTTCAAATTTAGTATATAATCTTTAGTTATATTAATTAGTATATATTATTATATCTTATTACTTTAAACGAGCAAGTGTTGTATATTTATTTAATTTATATATTTTTTTATTTATTTCGCGTATTTTGGAAACGGCTGTAACGATTTAACGACTGTAAAGGATGAAATTTTGTATTTAGAAAGGGTTTTGCTGTTTAAGCTCACCTGTTAATTTTATTTCTTATAAAAACGCATGTCTTTACGTAAGAAGCAATAAAACTGAGCGGAACTCGGTCACCCCGGTACTTTTCTAAAACCGGTTATGTGCGATTCTGACTTACACACTGCGAGTTTCGCACCACCGAATGTATTTTTTATTATATCCGCCACAGAAACACTTAGGTAGTGTGAAAATTTCAGTCATATTACTTTTGAAAGTAGGACGGACAGACGTTGTAGGCGTAGTAGTAGAATTTCCTTTATATTTTGGCGGTTTAGTTCGGGTAAAAATCCCACATGACTCTGTTGTCCCCCATGGCAACTAGTGTATTTGTTTCAGTTTCTCCTTCATTACTAAAAAATAGGGTCCCTTACAAGCTCATGGCAGCATTGGGAACTTACTTCTTTATTCTCATCCACTCCAGAAACTCTGTTGACGTTGACCCCGATGAAAACCGTGGCATTTTTCTCTGGAACGAAACAAACATTAATGAGACAATTGATATTTTTAGTTCACCATTTTAAAATACGAGGCAAGTCGTTGCGAGGAATGTAGTAAACACTGGTTTTATGGTAGCTGTCGGAGACGGCACGGATTATGCCTTTGTCTAGCTAGATCTATGTAGCAAATTGCAGGATCAATTTATAAGTATTGCCTTAATAATAATGGCAAACAATGTAATCGGTTTACAAGTTATTTACTGGTTTACTTTACTTATCTGATCCTTTCTATAAAATATGCATAGTTGAATAGTTTGTAACAATTGGAGTGTAATTTTGTCTCATCGATGTTAGCGCGACTAAGACTTGAATGTGTATGTATTCGTATCTAACTTAATATTTATTCAGTCGTTATCATACACCAAGAGTATGCTACTCATGAATACGGACCTGAATTTAGATCTTCAAGTAAATTAACGTATTCTTAAATATAATATATAGATCTATTTAGGCACCAACTTAAATAATCCCATTTTCATAGCAGTCCGATTAAATGGTTTTTTTTTATAAGAATCATGACAATAAATCTAGTGTGATCGTGATATTTAGCAGTAAGAGGGGCGGTACCGGCAAACTATGGTTTCATTTTTATTAGGCTACGGACTTACGGGCTAACGCACCTATTCATCAAAACAAAATATTTGACTGTAGGATAAGGCCTTATCACACTGGCGATTTGCGGGCGAGTTGAAAGCGTGGCGAGAGAGCAATCGGCTCACAGCGAGTTCGCAGCGAGAGCACAGCGAACAAGTCGCGAGGATTCTAACGAGCAAACACTCGTTGTCAACTTTGTTATTTCGAACACAGAAAACAGCTATAACGACGTATTTGGGGGATCCATTAGGTATCAATTAATCAATTCATCGAGTAGGTATATTGTCTACTTGTTGAATCTCATAGAGCGGGACGATTACGAGTTTCAACTATATTTAATACTATGTCCACTGTATAAACGTTTGAATCTCCAGACGTTGTCATTGTTTGACAAGGAAACTGCGAGTTCACGGTGTCTTCTTCGCGCTTGCTGCGACTCCGTTTCGCTCTTGTCTAGCTTTGAACACGCTCGCAAATCGCCAGTGTGATAACACCCTTAGAGACATGCCTATTGTAAGTCCTTGAACTCTGTTAGGTCGGAAACTGAACTTCTTTGTTTCCACTATAGAGTACAATTTTCCATGGTTACTAGGCGTCTAGGGGACTTAGAAATTAGGAAAATAGCGCCAATCTGTAAAAAATGACCAATAGATTAGCTGTCCCTCAAATTATGTAAAACCAATATCGAAAACGTTGCTCAAGGCTACGCTTGAACATATATTATAATAATCCATAATAATAATGCGAACGCTTAAAAATTTGAATGTATATGTAATGTTATGTTTTTGTACATATGTAATATTTTTTAAAGTATTTTACCATTTATGAATCTATGATAATAATTTTGTTTTAATTATACAATGTTTTAATTCAATTAAATATTTATAATATATTTTTAAATAATAATTTCTAATGTCAAAACAAAAGTCTTAAATAACACACAACAAAAGAAAAACAAGTAAGTAAACAAAATAATCATTTTGATTTATTTTATACTATACCCTCCGGTGTTTCCCAAGCTTGGCCACGCTACGGGGATATTTTCCTTTTTCGGGATAAAATGTAGCATATGTGTTAGAGCTACCTGTATAACAAACTTCATCCATATCCGTACAGCCATTGAGGAATGAAGGAGTAACAAACACACGCAGCCAAACTTTCGCATTTATAATCCGAAAATATAAAACACATTTTTCTACTTATGTCCGTTGTAGACTTTGAAACCATCCAACCGATGTGCCCCAGACTGGTTTCATTAGAAATACAATAATGTGAAGATGGTTTTAGATCAATAAATGCACACGCCAGTATCCGCTAGTGATACTAGCGGATACTGGCGTGTGCATTATCATACTGATAGTATGATTTTGAGCTGAAGAATCTGAGCTAATTGGCGTGTATCGGATATATCCATCAGTAGACTACGAGTAGCATTGCCTGATGAGGAACTTTTGTATAGGTGGAACAATAATTTCATACAATACGGCCCCGACCACAAATTAACCCTAACTCTACTTGCCCTCTGTACCAGAATAATCTTTAACTACCTACCTATTAATGTGAATAATCATGTGACTTTCTAATCAACAGATGTTATTAAACAAATGCACGTGATTATATATACTTCGTTACCAAAACAAAGACTGATTGCTATACAATATTTGAATTAATGATAAGTGCCACAAAAAATGTTATCACTATTTAGCCACTCTTTTTTTATATTAATATAAATAAAATCGCTACTGGTGATGATAAGTTAATATACCCTATATAGGCTCGCTTTATAAGGTATATTATAATAACTATATGCCCGAAGCTTGCGATTCGTACTATTTTATTATTAAAATTCCCACTGCAGAGCAAAAACCTCCCTTCCCTCTTGCCAAACATAACTATTTTGAGCTATTTGATACCAGTCTAGCTTATCTCGCCATCTGTATCTGGGTCTTCCACGCAGTCGTTGTTTATTAGTTGGGATCCATTCTGTGGTGATCTTCGCACACAGTTCTTCCGGCATACGACTGATATGTCCAGCCCAGTCCCACTTTCAAGTTTTGAAGTGAGCTGACTTGCTTTGAAGTTTTGAAGTGATTTTGGTTTCTATTTTAAAATTAAAAAAAAAAACATTTCAAAAGACCCGTCAAGGCACAGCAGCTGAAAACCAGCCTTTGATATCTCCTCGTTTCGAACTGTCGTGAAGCAGCGAAAGTAGTTCACGAAAACGTTTAATTTATTTCATTTTTATGAAACATTCGTGCTGAAAAACGTTAAAGTTTAGTTTTACTGTTTCCGTGTAAAGAACTCAACATAAGTTTATTACCACTAAACCTTAGTTTTCAATTTCTTTAAAGAAATGCTAATTAGGTGAGTGATTGATATGGGCATCATATGGACGAAGTGATTGACACTTTAGTGCCCATTTTATAACACAGTTATAAGAAGCAATTACCTGGAATAAAGCGATAAAGCCTTGCACTGTAATGTGTACAAATATTTCCTAATATATCTAATTAAGTGCAACAATTAAGTAGATGATCAACCCTATTGTCAGTACTTTCAGTCTTCCAGGCTTACAGCATGGAAAGGCAGTACAACATTTTTTCAGAATTTATTTATCAAAATTCAAGTGAATAGTAAACACCCAAATTAGCACATTTATGAATTAATGAATCTCCGCCGGGCCATTGTGTCGAAGGAATTAAACATCTAAAAGCTTTAGAGTGCACGTGCCAGATTGGATTCGGAGTCGAAGAGTCTGTGCAATAAACTCGGTCTGTCGAGCATTAATCGAGATACACTCTGTGGTGTTTATTTCAAAGCAAATTGTAATTATCGCCGATCGTACTTGAAGTAATACTGATACTCCATTCGATTACTTGCTATGGATTTTACGGTTAGTACAGTTAGTTCTGTTGTTAATGTTCTAATATACTGACGATATTTTTTTCTAATCGGTAATGACGATATCGTTAGCTGTCAAATGACAAGTTCTTTTTACGAAAATGTCAAACCCCCCCGAGGTGAGGTAATGGTACTGATGAATATAGAAAGCTCCAACAAAGCTTCATAAATTATATATAGAAACCATCTCGACAACGTCAGCTTTTGAACAGAAAACTCAACACCAAAATCGGTCCATCGTTTGGGAAGTACGATGACACAGACAGACATACACACTACAAACTCATAACCACCTCCTTTCTTCCGGGGTGAAAAATGATACTACATGAGATGAAAGGAGATTTTATAGGAGATAAGAAAACTCTCGTTATTAACTTGTCGACTCCGTACCAGCCTCTAATGTTCCCACTACAGGGACACCGGCCTACTCTCGATAATTGAGAGTGAATAGGCTCTGATCTACCACGGGAGCCCAATCCGGATTGGTCAATATTTAACAAATAAATAATCTTTTTATTATAGTTTAGTGATGCTAGCAAATCGACGCTAGTGTCT
Organism: Aplocera efformata; assembly: GCA_921293045.1. NCBI lineage: Eukaryota > Metazoa > Arthropoda > Insecta > Lepidoptera > Geometridae > Aplocera > Aplocera efformata. The sequence goes on along the minus strand of OV121042.1, from coordinate 9,872,978 downwards.
CTATTAGCTTGATAACATTCTATTCGAGTGTCCATATCTAAAGTGTAACTATAATTAACGTCAGTATCGTCTTGCTGACTAATGACCGGTTGCGGTCTCGCTGAATAATATCCGGCACTAAGTGGATAGCCGTTAAACGTGATGGTGTGAAAATTATACTAAAAATAGATAACTAGACTAATAAATAAATGTCAAAAATAATTGGAGGATCCTAATTAATTGATAGCCGCTTTCTACAGAGAAGCTTGTAGTACAGTAGCTATGTTATAATAGGAATATAATACCGCTGCATGTTTTAATTAGCCATTCAAAGTTTGCAACGAAGAGATATACTTCATTGCTTTATTTTATTATTTCTAGTTTTTGAGTTCATTCAATATGTAAATAGAAACGCTAAAAGTTTATAGAAAAAATTATAGAGGAATATGAACTTACTTAAAAAAGAAATAACCTATTGAGCTATCTAAATTAATTTAATTAATTAGTCCACATTGAAAATTCTTCTTTTTAGTTAACATTTTCAGACGAAGAATGTTAAACAAAGTTTCGCTAAATGGTGAAGTCAAAACATAACTTATATGTGCATGAGCGCCATCTAATTACACTGGCTGCCAAGTACATTATCGTATGAATTATGTTGCCAGTTCAAAAACATTTCACTAATTGCGAAAGGAACAAATCTTAGCTTTAGCTGGCTTGCACACGAGAGTCACCCGATCGACTAAATTACTATTGACTTAAACGGAGCTGCTTCCCTTTGCGTGCAAGTTCAAGGCTCGAAGTATTAAATCACGAGTAATTGAATGTCCAATACCTCTCTGGCCCTGCCTAGGGCAACGGGAATACGGGTATCTACGGCGTAAGCTTTACGTAGGCCCTGCTTGCAATTAAATTTTGTTATATGGCAAGGATTTTATTCTTCCTTAAACGAGCTATTTATTTCGCGTATTTCGGAAACAGCTTTAACGATTTGGATGAAATATTGTGCTTAGATAGGGTTTTGCTGTTATAGTTTACCTGAATAATTGTATTTTTTGTAAACACGCAATTTTTTTCAATAAATCGTTTTACTCAAAAAAACGGAGCGAGGCTCGGTCGCCCTGGTACTATAAATATTATAATCCAAGTATATACAAGATAATAATACATATATTATATGTATATTAATACTAATATTAATCTTGTATATACTTGGATTATAATATTATAGTACCAGGGCGACCGAGAAAATTCTAGCTTTTTATTTGTGACAAATTTATTAATCAACATATTATCTTCTATTATATTGTATAATTTTTTATACAGTTTGTTATTGTTACAGTTTGTCCTCTATAATTTGTTGTACAGATACTCTAGACAAAATAAACCAAGCGAGTGCATTATAAACAGTAATAACTGATCGATTTTAAAAATCTAATAGCTTTGTGATATCGCTTGACTTCAATAGTTATCTTATTTCTTATTTTACTCGATTATTTTATCTCTAACTAGCTGCGCCCCGCGGTTTCACCCGCATAGTTCCCGTTCCCGTGGAGAATACGGGGATAAATTGATTTTATTTTTTCGTTAATTTTCCAATGTTTTTAATAGTTATTCTGCTATTCGGGACGGAAACAAATCCAACAAATCAAAAACCATGGCAATCGGTCCAGCCGTTCTCGAGTTATAAGTGTTGTAACAAACACGACTTTCTTTTATATATATAGATTTCGTAAAGTATTGCCGCTTTATAAAAATTTTATGGAACCACCTTGAGATTACAATATCATATTAAAAAATAACCATCCAAATCAGTTCACAATTGGCGAAAAATTGCGTAACAAACATACCGCCGTATTGAGAACCTACTCCTTTTTTAAGTCAGTTAAAGATACTCACGTGGTGGAACGTTTCTGCTGTAGTTTGTTGGAATTTGATATGCATGCTGGTCCATGTACAGGATCTGGCTGAAAGAAAGTGAAATATAATTAAATACACGATATTCAAGATATGGCTTTGAGGTTACATTTATTTTTCTTATTTTCTGTACGAGCAAACCTCCCACCTGATGTCAAGTAGTTACCGTTGCCGATAAACAACAAAAATATGACTCAGATCTTCCCATACTAAAGTATGAGACCCAAGTAGCATTGCGTTGTGTTGCTACTCTTATAAAGGGATGTTACGCCTCAATTGCCTGTAATTTCACCGGAACACACCCTTTCCATCGGAACACAGCAATGCGAGTGCACCACTGCTTTGCGGTAGATCGCACCCACTTGATCGTTCCCCCATCAAGATTGATGGAGAATACGTATCTTCTGGGTGAGCGTGCCCAACAAAACAAGACCCAATGGTTGTTTCACATCCGACAAGATAGGAAGCGAACCCATTTATTATAAAAAAAGCCACACGAGTATATACCCACGCCACTCAACCGATCTATTTGCAGTGGTGTAATCTAATCCCAATAATAGCTTTTAATATGTGTAATTGTCTTACGCACCTTTGCAGCGTCTGTTTGCTTTGGCAGTATACTAGCTTCAAGAACATTGGATGGTCGGATGACGTCTTCGCAAATATACCTACAGTGAGTTTGATCGAAAAGCTTATTCGGGAACTACTTGTAGTTTTCCAATCGCGCAAATTAACTACAAACCATTTTGAGCAAAGTATGATTTATTTTTAAGTTATTATTTAACACGTTTATATTTTTAGTAGCCGTAAAAAAGTACTGACGCCACACCTGGTAATCCGCCAGCAAAAGCAAAAGGTTCCATGTCTCACGGCTTTTTGCAAAACCTGATCACCGGATTCCAAATACTTGAAAGTTTAAATCCATCTTCCTGATTTAAGTTTTTGTTCCTTCGGGTTTTTTAGTTCACTATTTCACCAGTGTGGAGATTCCGAAAACTTAGTTTTTTTATTTAAATTGGTCCATACGAACTTGCTTGCTTACAAATAAGGCATCTTAATTTCGTTGGATGTTATTTTTGCGCTACTTTGAGCAGTATAAGAAAGTGACCGACTTCCTAGTGAACGAAAGGATTATAGACTCGCTTGAGGCACGCTTGATGCAACGCATTTCTGCCACGTGACTAGGCATAGGCTGCATAGTCTACAGGTCTACAGACATAAACACATACTTCAGGTTTCCAGTAGGTGGCTGGCAGAATGTGGATAGGAAGACGTATCTCTAAGTCTGGGGCACTTACTGGCAAGTATCAGGAGTGCATAGCTATAAGCTGATGAACAAGTTAGTTTGACATAATTCATAGTCAATAAATTACATTAAAACTTATGTTACGGCGAATAAGTATCTACATTTTATAAATTAAGTTTTTAAAAGTCAAGTCAACAAAATGGGCTTACAACATGAAAAGTAAGAAGGCTAGATTAGAAATGTTACACAAGTTGTTATTAATCTTCAGCAAAGAATATATATAATGCTTGAGAAATAGCTCAATTTAGGTATAACGTGGTGCCATTATCGACTAAATCGTTTAACATTAGTCCATCGCAACCTATTGGTTGCTCAACTGTTTTTAAGCATATAAAAATTATAGCAGCGAAATTTAGTATGTATATGTGCGTGTATGTTTGTTATGAAAGTAGCTCATACCCTTTTTTTTTTTTTTTTTTTTACGTTGGGGAATCATCGGATGATACCCTACCTCTTGCGGGGGCAATTGGCAGGGTTATGCCGGACTCCTACCGGCTAAACCCCAACGGAGATCCACCATCTCGCCTTTTGCCGAGGCTACGGGCACGTGAAACATTCTTCCGCGGCAGCGTTGACCTTTTTCAAGGTCCCGCCCAATGTTGCTGGAGTTGGAGCTGCTCCAGGCTATTCCCTCTTTAAAAGGCGCACGGAAATACCGCGCGCGCCCTCTCGAGGTCCCTTACGACGACAGCCACCCCCGTGACTGTAGTCTAGACCTCGGTAAATGTGACGGGTCGGATCTGTGGCCCCGTCACCAACCACTACGGCCGCAGAGGATAGGGAGAGCGGCGCCTCTCAATACCGTCACTCCTCTTCCTCTGCGGCCCCACCGCATCCGCCATCCAACGGTGGCGGCCCCGCCGTGACCGCGGAAGGTAGGGAGAGCGGCGCACCGCAATACCGGCACTCCTCTCCCGCCGCGGCCCCTAACCCTCAGCTGCGGTGCCTCCCATACGACACCGCAGCCCACCTCAGTTGCGGTGCCCCCCATAAGGCACCGCCACCTACAGTGCCGCTCCTATTCGGCTTGGAGACAAAGGTAGCTCATACCCTGGATTAATACATAGAATACTTTTAATCTCGGAAAAGTAAAGTAGACCGGTGGGGTGGCCAACCTCGGGAAGCTAGTGTTTTTAAACATTGAAACCTATTTGGTCGAAGGAAAACGAAATTTGAGTTATTTGATTTTTTTCTCTATTTTAAAAGAGAAGAATTTCATAAAAATAAAACCTTTATTTCCTTAACATACTTAACAATTGTATTTTACTTTACTCACATACATACACATACTTAACGTTGCACACTTACAATCCAGACATTATTGAGTCATTTTCCTACGATTACGCCTGTTTTAATTCATTACCTACTCATTAAAGAACCTCTTCGCACCGCTCGTATTTTTTACCGCCAATTCACACTACATTGAACTTGACCATCACAAATTAGATGTACTTGACCATAACTTAATGGAATTAGACAACGGACGGATTACCGCGAAGGTTTCCTTCCCATTTGGATTACTGTCAACCTACGCTCACTTTACTACTACACAGGAAAGTGACAATTTCTTTTCGCAGACGAACTCTGCGAAAAGTCTGTAGGACTGTAGGTCTGTAGTTCGTCTGAACAGTACTCACACCATATCCATTTGCCTTTTTTACCTTTTTTTCAAATTTGCTTACTGATTTGGGTGTTTTATTTTGACCGCTCAGGGTAGCAGATGCGAAATAAGTCATCTCCACCTAAGTCGGGGAGGACTTAAGTCACTGTTGCTTCGGGCAGAGGAGAGGAGGCCAGGGGTTAATACTTCCAAACGATAATTATTTCATTGATGGGGTTTGATCAGTAGAACTATGTATAGATTATCTGCTTGGACCTTAGTTACCTTAATTGATTTCTTTATATGTCGTAACTATCTATAATATATGTATTTCTTAATAAGGGTAAGGAAAGCAATTTAATTTTCTTATAGCATTTGGGATACAAGTGTTCCAAATGACTATCATCTTTATGATTTTTTACCTCTATATTAACACAGACAAACATTGCTTTTCAAACTCAAACTCATTTATTCCTTTAGATCTCAAGTAACGTTTGGACACGTAAAATTTTACACACACAATTGGACACATCATGTCATCATCAGCCTATTTCAGTCCACTGATGGACATAGGTCTCTCCGAGTAAGCGCCATTGAGCCCGGTCTTCGGCTCTGCATCCAGTTTCTGCCAGCCACCTTCTGCAAGTCGTCGCTTGTGTGTGTAAATAGGTTTATACTCGTGAGTATAAATACATTTTACTCACTTATGTTTATACTTGTGAGGTATAAACATAATTGAGTAAAATGTATTGAGTAAAATGTTGTACTAAAAATAAATAAATAAATAAAACGTTTACACACTCATTCCTTTGAACTAGGATTCCCTGTGTCACAGATGGCATGGACAAACCCAGAAGCACAAGACAAACACCCAAGACCCGAGAACAAACTATATGGTCACCACACAAAGTCTGCCCCAGCCGGGAATCGAACCGGGACCCCTCGCTCCGAAGGCAGGGCTACTACCAACTAAGCCAACTAAAGCGCACCCCTACATTGTAGATGCGTGGAACTCACACACTGTACGCTTCACGCGCTCCTTTCTACCACGTACCTGCAAGATGTGGAATGAGCTTCCGTTGGAGGTTTTTCCAATGGGGTTCAATATGAACACATTTAAAAAGAGTGTGAAGAGACTTTTAGCTGATAGGCACCGCGTTGGCAACACCTCGAGTGTTACTAGCGTCTATAGGCGACGGTAGCCACTTACCATCAGGTGGGCCGTTAGCTTGTGTGCCTCATCATTCACATAAAAAAAAAAAAAAAAAAAAAAAAAAGCCATGGGGTCGTAAAAATGCGTACACATTGACCTATAAAACAATTGCTCACCTTATAAAGTCTAGTAATGGGCACAGCCAGTTTATTTTTATGCCTATTAACATTTTAATTGTCACTTTTTTTGTGAACATGCTAATCTGTTTACGAGTGTAAATCAAATTCTCACGTCACCGTTAGAATATTTATGACCTTATAAAACAAAAAAAAAAATCGTTTATGCAATTATTGTAAACTGTGCGAACGGCCCTCTTTTGCACCACAAATATGGTGTTGATATCTGCAGCTTGTTTCTACAGACATACATGCCTAAATATGACCTAATGCCGAAAGTAGCTGAAATAATCCATTCTAGCGGCATCAACGTCTGTGAGCAGGCGGATCTTTTTGATGGCGTATGCCGCAGAACTAAGTATCTTCGATAATTTATCAATTTGTGAAGCATATTTTCTAAAGTTAATATTTTATTATTCTAGGATTACCTAAGAACATTATACTTTTTTAACGCTAGGCAAAAACATATATTTGTTTTTTTCCATTTAGTAGCAAAATGTTTACATTGAACCAGTTTACTGCCTTGGAGAGAACATTGTTTATATCGTCAATAACGAGTTGTTGTCTCTTCAATTTAAATAAAAGCGAGGTGTCATCTGCAAACAAGATAGTCTCATGATCATCATACATTAATGTAGGTTTAAAATAGGAAGGGTCCAAGTATAGATCCCCGACGAACACCCACAGTAACCACTGACTTCTTTCTACTCTTTCACTCAAATAAGATGTAAGAAGTAAGAGGTAAGGCTAAATTAGTCAAACGTTTTTCTTTATCTAAATAAATTATTATAAACAGCATAAAATTAAACCCCATCGGTAAGCAATGCACGCCCGATAATGTACTAATTGCTACTAACATAATATATTACGTGATGTCAATTAATTATTATGTGGTGACGTCATGTTCAGTATTCTCATAGCGTATAACCATTAGGTATTTTATTGCAAGCACCGCGTGAAACCTTGCGTTTGTATTATTACCTTCATGTTAACAAGGCCTGTTAGGTTTGAACTTTAATTGAGATTTTAAAGTTAGTATTCCGGAGCTTTATGATAATTTTGAGGAATCTGTATCAGCTAAAATCAACGTTTAAAAAGATAAGTAATTGATGTTTGAAGTTTTGATGGATGCATATTATGTCTCCAAGGGATGAATCGCGTTCGTCGCGCTGTTGTCAATGTATAAAATAGCTATAATTCCCCTAAGTTTTAACACAAAAATAAATAATTTAAATAAGCAATGACAGATCCACAAAAATATGTAGCAAACAAAGAACAGTTTGACACTGGCAAATTAACATTGGCGCCGAAATCAATTTTTTTATAAAATAAAATTATAAATACCAAGCTACTCCTTATAACATCAGCTATCTGCCAATGAAAGTCCCGTCAAAATCGGTCCGGCCGAAATAGACAGACAAACAAAAATTTATAAATTGCTTTCTTGTCATATGTAATTAATACTTTTAAATGCATTAATTAAATAAGCTGTTATCTTAACTTTACAAACAGGCACTTCAATTTTATTTATTAGTATATACATGTACCTCCGGGATGGTCGTGGATAAAATTCACCCCTTAGACCGGAAAATAGGTGATGAAAGTATTAAAGTCGGATTTTTCGATATTTAAATCGGTCACATGTTCATACGAAATCAGTTTCATATCCTTACTTTTCACATGGCAGGTAGGTAAAATTATCATACACCCTTCCAAGCCTATCTGATGCCTGAACATAGTCAATAAAACCGTGAATAGATGTTGCGATCAATTCAAGACGGCTTATGTAACTGTGTTTACCCAATAATAGATGCTCAAGCCATACAAATGAAAATACGCGATGGAAAACGCGTGAATCCCCGATAGATAGAACTGACTGGTTAGATTTTCATGAAAATAAAGAGAAAGTAATAAAGAAGTAAAAAAAAATTATGAAAATTTCAAACAGGGCAGCGCCATCTACTATGGGAACTAGATAAGTGATAGAATACTTGTAATATCTACAGTCCCGATAGGCAGAGCTAACGAGCTGTGAGGCCGGTCAAATGTATAGATTGGAAGTGGTTGCATGAATATTTCGGTAATTAAAATCAACTGAAATCGATGGAAAATACGGCTCATTACAAATAGTTGAGCTTCATAAAAGATAGCATTGTCACTACCGAACGCTCGCTGAGTTAAATTTTGCGATTGCAATTAAGTGTTACTTATTAAATCAGTGATTACAAACAAAACTAATGCTGCATTAACTAACGAACTTTCCTTGAAATAATAAAAAGTTTAATGGAACTGCATACATTATAAAATGACCTTGTGTGTATTAGTATACTCCAGCAAGTTCACTTCTAATTACATACATGTTATGAAAGTCGCATGTCTTGGAACTAACACGAAACCATATGTCACTCGAGTGAAAGATTGTTTTTATCTATATAGGTCATCGTGTATCCAAACTTTTTTCGTAAACTCATTTAAAATAAACATTAAAATGTTTTTTTTATTTAACCTTTTTCGTCCCTTTACAGAGGAAAAGTCTACATCAACCTCAAACTCATTTATTCCCTTAGATCTCGTGAGCTTACTCGCGAGCATATAACGGTCACAGGAGCTCCTTAGGCACATTACATGCACACATATGTCAAATTACGCTCAGTTTTCATGTTTTAGCTAGTCTTATTTGTTAAGTTTGCGTTAGTTCCAAGCCGAGGAGAAGGTATAGACAAGAATACATCTTCTTCCATCTGCTGTGTTCTAGTGCATCCTCCGGCTAATACGTGTAGAACATATAATCTAGTGAGAGAGGGCAGACTGTTTTTTAAATTTCACAAAAACCTATTTACAACAGTTCAATGTATAACCACTTCGACTGTGACAACTCTTCTAAATAATCATTTGTCTCAAATATTTATTTATAGGGCTATACCATTGGAAGAAATGTGGAGATATTACTAAGAATATTTCAACACATGGAATTCCCGTACACTATGATATCAATGTCACTTTGTCCACTAATCTCTATAATGTGAAGATCCGTGTGAATCATTTGTCTCTGGTCAACATCAGATGAGGATTTTCCTTTGATATCTCCTCTCGTGAACATCACTTGTATGATTAGTGACGTACTCTTCGATGTTGGCTGCAGGCCAGCCGTCTGCCGGGACCACATATCACTTACGTATAACAAAAATATACATTGCTTTATCGGTGTCATTAGCTGGGTTACAACTTTACATATTCGGATTGTATTAATAAATCTGTTGATATGTAGAGTCATTGTACCTATCTGGCAACTAAGGTCTTTTTTATATTCAACCCATAATCAAGAAAACCTATAATGTTTCAATTCATTCACCGGTTCCCACTCAGTAATAAGTACCTAGTATTTGTGTGATGTTTAGCGTTAGGTAATCATAACTCGTCACTCTCGTGGAGTATTTTCTTGTCTATAATTTTCGCAAACTTAGGAATTAGACAAGGCTTTTGTAAAATGATTGGCATACGAAAATACTATTTAGCTGTATCAACGTTATTCACTTTATACTGTCTGACATAATAAATTATACACCATTATTTTGTGTCATGTCCGGCAATTACCCGGCATCATGTGACGTCTGAAAAGTTTAGATTAGATGACGAAGATTTTCTTCTGGAAATTGTATTACTTTGCTGTTAACTAACGATAAATGGTTTTGAGGTTGAAAACAATGTATAGGACTATTTGCACGATGGCTATTTGATTTTATCGCTGAGTTTTGAATGAAATTTTATCTGTTATCATTGGTTAGCGCTTAGAATACTAACACGGGTGTAGCGTAAAATCTCTTCTCTGCGTAAAATATACCTTGCTGGTCGTGCGTCATGGTATCGTGTTTGGCACCAAAAGATTGGGTGCAGCAGGGTCAGCGCAGGCGCACGATAGACGTATCATACATCGCTATTCAGAACAAGGGTTTATTTCTGAAGTCCCAGTTACCGCTGGCTGGTTTATATTTGGGGTGTTGGTGACGCAAATGGTGATAAACGTGGTTAATTTTGGCTCACTCTTGATACTATTGTTGTCAATGGGTCGTTAGTGCAGCCTTGCGGGTATCTGGATACAATGCATAGATGTTTGTATTGTACACGTGTGAAGTCACTCAGTAACGGTATATACCAGTGCAGTTAAAGCTATTATGATCTTGGTCTTATCAGATACTTCCTCAGACACAAAATTGTTTAATCAGAGCCAGATATGTTTCATTCAAAGGCTTTTAAATCGCGCCTTAATATGAAAATGAAGTCGTTAGCACAATGGTTTTAGAGTAAATATTTCTAAGAATTTTGCTGAGTACATATTCTTTATTTAATAGTTTAAATCGAGATTTTATTAAGACTGTTCATACTTTTTCTAGGTACTTAATGTGTTAAATACAATATAAGAGCCACAATTATAGTCTCCCATAGACGCACTTAAATATATTTTTTACTAACTCCAGATCATACATACACAGTGTCCCCAGAAAGTAAAAACATGCCGGTTATTTTCAATTTTATATATTTTTACACATGATGCCAATAGTCTGTCAGCCTTTCGACGGGTATCCCAAAATGTGTCTTGTATGATTAATAAACTGAAAATGTCGTTTCCTTCAGTTCGAGCCGATATGTCCTTCGGGTGGTTTTGAAAACTCCGATGACAGTTGGTGATACGGTAGCCTCGGTGTACAACTTGGCCACTTACATGAAAAGATCAAGAAGCAAATTATAATTTATACCGCTAGTTTGAAAACAACCACTGTTCTTCAAACTGTCAGATTCTTGCTCAGTTTTCAAAATGGCGGGAAGGAAATTAAAGTTAAAACTCAGACGAAAAATGTGTAAGTGTATTAGATACACATACCGACCTACATGCCTTTGAACTTGGTGGAGAACCAAATAATGTTTCTTCGACACGCACCTTGTCGGTTAATATTTTGTTTTATGATATTAGTTCAGGAGGTATTTCGTTAAACCAACACAAAATCAAAATCACACCTAAATGATTGTTATATATGTTTTTACTAAATAATGATTATTCAAAATATGCAAGTTTTGACTGTTAATAAATAAAAATAAATGATTAAGTAAAGTTAATTAATTCATCATTTTATCCAAAACAATCCAACATTTACCAACCGTCATTGGTAAATTATGTACCTAATTCTAATCTAAATCGTCTCTTTTTTATAAATTCCTGACCAACACAATTAGTAAATCCTAAGATATACTAATATGCTGGCTTATTTCAGTAACATATATACTTATATATTTTTATATACTTGCATATAATAGGTGTGTGAATATGACTCCGCCCCTTTTTGTCAAAATAAAACACATTTGTTCGCTTACAAAATTAAAAAAAAAAATTATTGAAAGTATGCTCCATCTGCAGCTACAACCTTCGCCCATCGTTCAGGTAGTTTTCGTATTCCTTGCTGGAAGAAGTCCTGGTCTTTTGAGCTTATCCAGTTGTCAATCCAAATTTTGATACTTTCACATGAAGTAAACTTTTCTCCAGTAAGGTCTGTCTGCATCGTCCGGAATAGGTGGTAATCCGAAGGAGCTATGTCTGGTGAATATGGCGGGTGGGGTAACACTTCCCAGTCCTGTCCCTCTAAATATCTTTTTACGACTTCTGCGGTATGCGGTTTGGCATTGTCATGCTGAAGAACTAATTTGTTATGTCTATTCACCCATTCTGGTCGTTTTTCTTCTATGGCTCGCTTCAAACGCATTAGTTGTCGTCGGTAAACTTCTCCATTAATAGTTTCAGAGGGTTTGAGCAACTCATAATATACAATACCTTTCTGATCCCACCAAATACAGAGCATGACCTTGGCACAGTGAATATTTATTTTTGGCTGTGATGGGCCTGGTTCGCCTGGTTTCACCCAAGCTTTTTTGCGTTTAGGATTTTCGTAGTGTATCCATTTTTCGTCTCCTGTGACTATCCGATGCAAAAATCCTTTTCTTTGCTGTCTTTGAAGCAGCATTTCACAAATGGTTTTCCGACGTTCCATGTCTCTTTCTTTTAAATCATGTGGAACCCAGTCACCGGCTTTTTGAATCATTCCCATCATTTGTAAACGCTTTGCAACAGTTGAACGATCAACATTTAATGCTGCAGCTAATTCTGATTGAGTTTGGCAAGAATCTTCCGCCAATAATGCTTCCAATTCAGCATCTTCAAATTTTTTTGGTGGTTTTCCATGTTCTTTATCCTCAGTACTAAAATCGTTATTTTGAAATCGTCGAAACCATTCCTTGCAAGTTGTATTAGACGGAGCATGCTCACCATAAATCTCCACAAGCAAACGATAAGTTTCCGCTGCAGTTTTCTTCGCAATAAAATAATGTAATAACACTTCCCGCAAATGACGTTTATTTGGAATAAAAACCGACATTTTCGAAAAGGTGAAAACAATTGTTGCTTACACTTCAACCAAATATCATAAAATGCGTTAGATAGCTGACATTCAGTACTATCGAATACAAGTATGGTCATTTATTAGTACACGTAAACAATACTAAAAACGACATCTGTTGAGAAAGGGCGGAGTCATATTCACACACCCAATTTTCAATTAAAAGACAATTTTAAGATTTCACCTTAGGATTCCGTGTTAAAGAGGTTGGTTATCCCCTAGTGAAAACAGATTGATCAACATTTTGCAAGGTTATCTTTTTAGCGTTTGATGTATCCGAATATTAAACTTGTTATAAATATTAGGTTTGATCAATGCGATAATTAACATAAGGCAACATCATGTATAACAGGAGTTAATGGATCCCAAAACTCATGTTAAATTTATTAAAATATTTATAATATATTAGTTGCGGATATCTATACTCATTTCTTAACAAATCTTTTGTTATGTTTATGTTATTGTTTCGTTTAGCATTGAAGTGTTTTTAGTTTGTATTTGAGAAAGTGTTAAATGAGTAATTTGTGGAATGTAATGCCAGTGATGAGTTTACGACTTTGCTCCTATAACACAAGCCTTTCAATAAGCTTAGCTTGGGTTTATTCATAATCTGAGCAATAATACGACTCTTAAAATATAATTTCTTAGATAACCTAGATTGTGTTGTCAAGCGTAATTTTTTTTGCCTAATAAATGTATTTATAAATTTATTGGGCAATATAGAAAATAAAATAAAGTGTGTATAGTGAAAAAATTCGATTTTGTGTTGACAATATGTATGAAATAGGTATTAATAGTAGGTAGCTAATAAAATTACAATGATTTTATTGCTTGAATGATTTTATTTTAATTAAACAATAGCGTTAAGCGTTAAATGTGATAAGAATCATATAAAATTGTTGACTTAATTTTAAGCTAAGGCATAAATAAGTTTGCCCAAATGGGACATAAACAAAACCTCTGTGATTATCACACATATTAGCTAATATTATCACTTTGCTGATAATGATTTGTGATTGGTGTAAGTAGGGTCATGTACATACAGGCACTTAAGGCGTTACATCCGCGTCTCCGAATGACGGGCGCAACGCGATGCGACTTGGGTCTTCTCATACTGCATTAAGGGCAGACCTGTGTCGCATTGTTCTTGTTGGTGTTCGGCGGTAACCAATTAAAACCAGGTGTACCATCGGCTCGTCCAGATACTTTCAACACTTAAAAACATTTTTTTTTTGTTTTATTTAAATATTTTAAATATATTCAGGCATTATGTCATTGGCTCTTGTCGTAGCTCTTGTGACAGCTTGTAGCAAGTACCTAGTAATGACTAAGTACTTGACCATTACTAATATTAGTTCCAATTAGGAAACTATTATATTTACCAGTCAGTACTTAGAGATAAGTTATAAAAAGGTATCTTTCTTCATCACGTTATCTTTATATTCATCTAATCTTAATGGTCGGTTTTATCATAAGTAAGTAATCAATTAACATGTTATTGGATCGGTCTATTAAAGAGTAGTGATAATTGAAACTTAATTAAAGAGAACCGCTATTTCAAGTAGATATAAGTACACTTATCAATGGTAATTTGACTGGGCTCATATAGCTCTGCTTTCTGTCAAAATGAAAATGTCAGACTATTCTTCTACCTCATACTTAACTTAGTAATACTAAAACTTAGCCTTACATATGGTTCAGTATTATTCTACAGTTGTATAACATTACGATGAACCAATGATTCGCAACAGGAATATTTAAAAGATAAAATTTTAAGGAAATGCAATTTTCAGCATTGAACGCTTACCGCGCGAGATGGATCATTACTTTTTGATGCAGAATAAATACTAGACTAGAAAATAAAATAATAATTGTATTAAGAGTTTTCAGTTAAAACTGACTCTGATTTTATCTGCATACAAGTAATTCTGCTTTTGGTTGTATACAAGCAGAAAGCAGCAAAATCCAACGCTAATCTACCAACGCTTTTGGTACCGATTATTCGCGCGGATATTTTTATACAAATAAAAACAAGGGCCGACTTAGTGGTTTGTAAAATGTCGCCTTTTGACCCATCTGACGAAGAATAGTTTCGTATAAAAAATATGTTTTTTCTAAGACCGAGATGTCTATAAACCGAGAAAAATATGTTTCTCACTCTGTTTTCTCTGTGAAATTATTGTAACAAAAAATAGAAAATCAAATTTTCTTTTTTCGTTGTCATGTGGTCAACTGTGACCACATGTGAATAACAAGGAAAATAAATCCACTTTAATGCAATAAAAAATAAATTCAGAATCGCGTTGTTCCGTCTCATCCACATATGTTGTAAAAATGGTGTTATTATTATAAATAAAAAATACATTTACACATCCATACCCGGGTTGGATACCCTGTATTGCAGGTGGCATGGACAAACAAAAACACCCAAGACCCGAGAATAAATTTTACGCTCAGTCTACAGTCTGCCCCGGCCGGGAATCGAAACCAAACCCCTCGCTTCGAAGGTAGCCTACCTCCTACTAAGCTACGGAGCCGATAGGTTTATTTTCTTGGTTTATCATATTTATTTGTTTTCTTATTTTTTCTAAAAGAAAATATTTTTCGTCCACGACACTGTAACTTATTATATGGTAGGTTAGAGATGGCTGTCTGCTTTCTACGTGTATGCTCTGCAAGGATCTCATTATGCTACAGTAAATTGTATCTATGTGCATGAATTCAGTACTTGAGCATGTAAATTTCGACTTGTGTAATCACTTGTGCTTATCAATTAAAATAGTATATATTGAGGTATTGTTATATTTTAAGCAACCCCATATTAAATAAAATTTCCATGTTTCTATAGAACTCAGCAAAGATTGTTGTTATTTAAACGTAAAAATAAACTAGATTATAAGAGTATCTAATTATTTGTTTTATTATATCTATAATTTGTACGTTTTTTCATTCCTATTTTAATCTAGTTTATTTTGTAAGTTAAAATAACGTAAAATAAAATAATAAATATAACCTACCTCATAAAATATTCATATTATGACGAAATGTACTTGGTAAATCACAAATTCAAATTAAAAGAGGAAAAACATTAAAGCGGTGATCGTAAATTAGACTAAACTAAAGTATAATAAAATAAAAACAACTTACACGCCAATAAATTGGCGCCAAAAGGCACAAATAAATGGCCCAACGTCTCATGAGTCCTGTCGATATCATAACATATGTCGATAGCATCCTTTAGCCAGTTGTGTTTTTATCTGTTTATTTCTTTGTTTACGAAGAGTTTGCTGCATGTCAACAGCTGCGTGTGCCAAGAGACGCGACCGCGACCGCGATGTCGCGGGTCCGTCGGGACGCTGCTTCACGCGTCTAACCGTGTCACTTGCCAGATTCACACATACCTATCTGTATTTTTATATACCTACCCACCTACTAGGTATTTCGGTAACTGCTAATTTGTATTATTACAATAAGGCGGGCACTACCATTTTGACAAGTCTATCTTACCTTGTCAGGTCTCTTGGTTTCTGTTTACCTAGTATTACTACACCATCATTAAAGTCTAGCCTAGGTCACGTTACCGATCGTTATGAAAGGTGTGTTTGCAATATAAAGGCGGCGTTAATATTATTACAAAACCATTAAAATACAGTTTATTAACTAACAAACTACCTACAATGTTGAAAAGCGCGGTCGCGGTGAAACGGCCATGTGTTGCGTGCCCATTTGAATTATTTTTGTAGCTCATTCGAGGTTCCAGAGCTCGCGATCATAAGATTTAAATCTAGGATTATGTCTTTAGCAAACGAACCTCGCACACTCTAGCAGCTCCTTGTTGGGGGTGAAGGTGGCTCCGCCGGCGAGCGCTACCAGCGCCAAGAAGGGCGGGAGAAATGTCCACATTTCGGGCTACGGTCGAGCGGGCCGATGCCTTTCGTCACCTATCGCGCATACTTTCACTGCACACACTCTCCACGAGCACATCATCAGCGGTCAACGCGAGCACATCACTTCACTGCGGTAGGCGGGACCCAGGTCCGAGGATCAGCGAGCGCGGCGCGGTACTGCGCTCGCCGCGGCGGCGGCGGCGGCGTTATCGCGGCGCGGCACGGTCACGGGCACAACCTTCGCTTCCGCGCGATCTCACCCCGCTAGTGACGCGGACGCGGGAGAAAAACCACCGCTACGCAACCGGCTACGCGGCCGATGACGGGCCGACGCGGTCGACCAGTCGGCGCTGGCGTCTGCCGCTCTACACGCCAATCATTCGCCGACCGATTCATATCTAATATCGAAAATAGTGTACGTCACACCGTTCGTAACTCGCTTGATAGCCCAGGTGCACTAGTGCCGAGGTAGGTCCGAATGATGAGCAAGACTCCGGGCTCGTGGGATCGGCGCGGCGTGTTTATGTCGCGTGTCAGTCCCTGCCGAGCCCAATCGCTGACAACGTTTTACTTCGCGAATCCGCTCCGAGTGACTGTAGCAATAGCGAATAAACTACTAACAAGATATTAATTTTCAAGGTCATTTACGAGCGACCTGCGCGGTTATGTGGATCTACCTGTTCCATACATTTTGTTAATCTTCTTTGCATGGAACAAAGTAATGGTGAAAAGAATAATACACGTTACGCTTACACTCTTATGACAAAGATCACATTAGTTCCTAATTCATGTAGTATTGTTGCTATCACTTGCGCAGCAATACCAATTTACTTATCGGAGGGAATTGTCAATACTCAGCATGTTTGTCCCATTTGCATTCCCGAAGGATAAATTTGAGCTATCAGTTCATCAAAGGTTTGCGTGTACAAAACAGTCGCGAATTTATTTAATTTCTTCGCTCAGGCAAGGTAAAATAAAGTGAAACGTCGTACCGACGACGGCAAATTGATTTTGACGTACTGATGCTATCGTGACGATCGAATTTACCTCTTCAAGCTGCCAAACAAAACGCAAGGAACGTACTTGATAAATATATTGGAAACAAAAATAGAGTTTCTTCTCGTCCGCAGCCCTGATCGGAAATACCGTTCTACGAATACTATTATTTTTTATGAAAATTACGCATCTCATACCTTCTGGCGTGTTGTATTGGAATAAATACAACGATTAAATACTAAATCGCTCGGGAATGGTGTTCGTATGATAATCATATCTCATCATACTATTATATTTGGATTAATTTATTTTCGGAGAATCATTGTGATATTTTTCAAGAATTTCAGAAAAAGGGCTATTCATATAATTTCTATGTTTAATTTGTAAATTTGTTATGTTGCTAAAGTGTCGATAGGAGCTGAATGCCCACCTGATGTTAAGTAGTTACCTCCGCCAATAACAACGGCAATACGACTTGGGTTCTCCCCTACCAAACGGGGGATGGAATGTAATTTCTCATGCGGCTTTCTATCGGAACGTGAGCATACTACTGAGGCTGTCCTCACTTCAAAAGGGTGTATTTTTACACAGGCACATGGGACGAGATGCGTCTGACTCTCGCCATACTTACATATTATGTAGATGACTTAATTTCTCATCGTCGTCTTCCTAGTGTCTGCTGACTTTATCCTCAAGAGCGTGGTGACCCAGGGTTACAGACATTAAATTTCTACGGGACGACCCTCTATCAAATTAAAAAAAACATTCAAATCAGTTTAGAATTTGCAACAAAATCGAGAAACAAACATACAAAACCAGTAATTATTGAAAAAGAAAAAAACAACTCGACTGCGTTAACAATCTCAAATTGTTAGTAGCCAGTTTCACTCTTACAATCAAGACGCTTCTAACGATCTCTGTCAAGCTAAAATCCATCAAGCAGTTTAGGCTAGGCAAAGAAATATACATACATACACACATTTCCTCGAAAAACATAACCCTCCTTCTCAGTCGCAGTCGTTCAAAGAAAACATTCGAATTCGTTCCTCCATTTTTTGCTTAAAAAAAGTGCATTCATTGTCACTTGATTCGAGGATAGGTCTGGCAGTGGTATCAAGCTGAAATTGACTCGTGATTATTAACGCAGTAGATACGTAATATGCAGCATCGCGGGGACGTAGTGAATCCGATCAAGTGCAAGTATACAACACCACAGACAACACGACATGCTTCAAACAAGATATCTCTAGTTAGAAGTACCTAGTTCCTTTATTTGATTTACTTAGTGAAAACAACCACTGATTTATATATCACACTAATACCATGAAAGCAAAAGTTTGTATGTGTGTGTGTTTGTTATTTTTTTACGTTCAAACGGTTCAACGGATTTGGATGAAATTTGGTACCAGGATAGATTTTCAACCGAAGGAAACAGCGTGGGCGCATGCTGCATTTATATTGTCAATATCATCATTTCAGCCGACAGACATCCACTGTTGGACATAGGCCTCCCCCATAGCTTTCCAGGTTAGACCGTCCTGAGCCACCTCCATCCACCGTCTACCCGCGACCTTGGTGATGTCATCGGTTCATCGGGTGGGAGGCCGTCCTACACTGCGTCTGCCGGTTCGTGTTCGCCACTCGAGAACAATTATATTGTCAATATAAATCCAGCATTTCCATATCATCCTCTTATTCTCACAGTAAGAGAAAATGGTCTTTGATCTACTACGGTAAATGAGTAATTAAATTGAATACCAGAAATATATTCAAATCCAAGGTGCTTACTTGCACAGCAAACCTTCCCGTTGGTAGGTTCTCTGCATCACCAAACACAATTCCAATGTGTTCCAATTTTCACATTACTATACAAGATCCGAGTACCAACTTCATGTTCAGACAAATAAACTCAAGAACCCGTGGCTTAGTTGTAGTAGCCCTGCTTTCGAAGCGAGGGGTCCCGGATTCGATTTTCACATAACTTAACATTGTACTCTTTAAACATTTTATGAAGCTCTTAATACCGATGACGATTAAATCCCGCATTAACTCAATTTAATGTCACCGGTTAAATGGTAAACTATGCCATGCAATTCCACTTTGCACGCCAATAACACGTTACTCATAAAACCATTTCGAAGAATCGTTTACGATTTTCGGTACAGAAGACTTCAAATCATTAAAATAATATATAATGTTTTGGTGTGGAAATAGTGCGTCAGTTTATTGAGCTATTGGTGCTTTATATTTAACTGATAAAAAAAAGAGTAAACCAACTTTAATCATTTAATCCAATATTTTACGCCCTTATGGGTGGAATTTCTATCTTACCACCTCGGAGGTACACACACACTACATAAAAAACTTACCTAAGCGAAGAAATCGCGTAAGAAACATAAAAAAACAATATACAATCTAATTGTGAAACTCGTCTTTTTGGATCTGCAAATGGTAAGCTCATCCATTACTCTTTTTTTGTGATTAATTTGTTGGGACAAGTGGTCCACAAAAGTTACGTGATAATTACCACCCATAAACAACCAGTAACGACTCCAATTCCCTACGTATGAGGAGACCCAAGTTGCACAGTACTGCGCCCATAATAAACAAGAACAATAATAATAAAGTCAAATATTTATTATATTATTGAAACTTACCTAGAAATCAAAAGCGTTACTCACAGTTAATTGTAGAGTACATGGCTATAGAAGACTTTAGAAGAGAAAGACACAATATTCATGTTTAGTTTGGTTTTCGCCGCTAATCATAAAAGGAAATGAATGAGATACCAGAAGGTCAAACCTACAAACGCGAGCAACTGGACCCCTAAAACGTTGCTGCTAAAACTGGCACCAACATTCCTTGCAAGAGTACTGCTAGAATAAATACCGTGACACTACTCTCTTGGCCGGTACTGCACAAGCAGTTGGTTCAACAGCGAATTTATTTATTTTGGCTCCTGTAGGACGAGTGAACTCGTCCAAGATCCCGATTGATTCTATTAATACACGAATTGTTTTCTTTTCGTGTAGTCACTCAATGAGCAGGAAAGGTCACAGTGCCGTCGAAGGGGCCCACTATGACTTCGCCACTTTTTATAATACGTACCTAGTTGGTAGCAACGGATCCGTAGCTTAGTTGGTATTGACTTCCAAGAGAGATGTGCTGGGTTCGATTCTTGGCCAGGCCACACTGTGGTGAGCATGAAGATTGTTCTCGGGTCTTGGGTCTTATATTTGTATTATGTTTCTGTGTTTGTCCATGCCATTTGTGACAGGGAATCCTAGTGCAGGATTATAAGTGTGTAGGAAAAAAATAGAAATATCCTTTCACGACCTCTGAATATGCTCCGAACAACCAACTGTGGTCCAAGACAGTCTTAAAAAATGCCTTGTAACAAAATTTAAAAAGCCACCAATTGTTTTTTCATTACCTACATGTTTGTATTCGCAGACGATATGTGCTCAGTAATAGTCTACTTGCCTCTTTGGGTACGATTTTCACACGTTAATTTGCCGTGTATACTTTAAATTTCCACAGCAAATTAACGTGTGAAAATGCCAACCACTAGCTCAGTATATTGTAGCTTTATTGCTATGATTTATATACTAAAATAATATAAGATTTTTTTTTAACTTAAGCTGATTATGAATGAGAAGAATATTATAACCCCCATAGATTTAGATTTTGGGCCTGTGATAATGATAACCTCGATTTTGGTGATATGATTTCCCAATTCGAGCTCTCGCAACAGATCGAAAGTGTCTCAATCCTGTCTGAACCGGTGTTTCGGGACGTCACGGGAGATGTCTCGGCGTAGGCTGGGTTTCCGCGCTTGGCTGTCGGCCAGGTGTTTTGGCGGTCTTTGTCAATGTTGGATTTATTAATACACCGTATTGTTGCTCGGACGAGGTGAGCGACATCGTGATTGCGGCCCTATTTTATGATGTCAACTTTTTTTGGAATCTACAGGCCTTGGCTGAGCTGCTGTATATCTCGGAATCGGCGGTGTTGATGGATGAATGGAAAACTTGTGGTTGCTCGTTTAAAAGACTTATCAATAGGAAAGATGAGGGTAAAACCATTGAATCTTCTTGAGTAGTTCGTTCAAGGATCCTCAAATAATTTTATTCGCACCGATTAATTTACCGATTACCGATTAACTATCAATAGTTCAACAACAGATTTAACAGAGAACTAGTTGCAGATGGCAGAGGTACAGAAGTCTGTATACAATTTTACTCTTCACTGTGAATAAATTATATAAATAAGAACTAAAATATTGTGAGTAACCAAAAATTTTAAGACATCTGACTTCTACCAACACGTATCACTAATACTTGAAGAGAGTGCTGAAGAGGCTGGTGTGTCATAAGAGCAGACCAGACAGTTCGTACCGCTGCGAACCCGCATTATAGTGTAAATAAAAAGACGTTGCGCTATGTCGTCTGGTATTTAAAAAATGAAATTATTTGGGTGTTGGTGCGAGTGATCAAAATAAATCCGGCATGCGAATCAGTGCCAGAACTCAGGGGAGAGCGCTCCTGCTGAGCCGTGCCAGACTGCGCAAGCTACGTTTAATTTGATGCACTCGAGACTAAATAAATAGTTAATCAATCAACATTCAGTCATCATTATGTAAACCATTAACTAGAGATTTATTTAGAAATTTAAAATAGCGACTAGCGGCATTACTTTCGTCGTCCATTTTCCCCCCAAAAAATATAGATCTAAGGGTTCTTTAGGTTTTCTACAATTTTCTAAATTTCTTTTCAATACCTCAGAGGTATGTATCTTACCTACCTGTCACACCTAGAGAGACAGCCGATGAAGGTGTTGTGTCAGATATGTTGAAGTCTTAGTAAAATACCCATTTGCCGTTTTGTTACGGAATAGTCTATGAAATTGTCTTTTTACAGGGTGAAGATATCGCGTTTATTATGCGTATTTCCACAGGAACGGGAACTACGCGTGTGAAATCGCGGGGCGCAGCTATTATTAATCATAAATACGAAAGTCTGTCTGTAATAAATGCATATTTGTGAACAATATCACACTAATCTGTATTGAAAAATTTGCAATACTTTGACAATCAGCTTTTGAATTTGAAAATTGATGCAATGATTTTGGAAATAATTGCCAAACAATGAACTTAAAAAACGCAGCAGAGGACTCATATTGGTTCACCTATAAATAACTATGTTTACATCTTCATTTGCGTTCGTGTGGGTTAATTGTCTGAAAATTAACACATCCGAAAGTACAAAAGAAACTTTATTGCAAAAAGTTTCTCGTGCCAATTTTTCGAGACAAAACATTTTAAATTGATGTAATATGTTCAGTCTCAGCATGTTATTTTGAGATTCCGCTTGTGTGATTTTATCTCAGAATAGATAGGTGGTAAGCTCCAAATCCTAAGTAATGCAGGTCTGGCTTGAACATTCCTAGGTTTGATGCAATCAATTCAGTTTTACTATCGACATGCAACGTATGGGTGCAGAGGAAAGACTCGGCAAATCAAAAGACGCGTAAGAGACTTGGGGAAATTAATTTGTTGGCAAAACTTTGTTTCTGTGATATGAAAATAGAAATTTGTTGTATTAATTAGCAACTTAACCCAGATTACACATAGATTTTAACTGGATCGTTTGTATACCACTTAGCTTTAATTTTGTAAATAGTATTAAAATCATTAATCTTTTTTTAAACTCTTTATGACTAAATAATGTTTATTTATTGTGTGTAGAAATTTCCATCAAAATTATACGTTTCTTATAACTTTATACTAAGATATATGTTTTTCAATAAACTTCAATCGTCTAGAATAATAATAATAATAAATACTAACTTTTACCAATAGGTATATATATATAAAAACGCTAAAAAGTTAAATTTACCTTACATGTCAAAAACGATACACGAATCACAACTTAATTTTGTACTTTGTAAAATAAGTACTTACCTACATAGGATATAACCTTCCAAGTTTTCACAAACTAGTCAAGGCTTGCGTGTTATAAAATTGCATGATTTTTGTTAATATTATGATTGCAAGCAAGGCAATCATAATTTATATAATTTTTTTCTTTTTATAAATGTCTCTTGTCGTTGCAAAGCGCTTTGCTACACTTACAATGCAATCAGACAGAAAATGGAACTCTTTGTTGTTGTCTGTATTTCCTGAATACTATAACTTAGGAATCTTGAATAGAAAGCTTCACATAGCATATAGCTTCATATAGTCAGGCGTGCCAACAACAAAGCCCACAAATTGAGGTGGTATTGTATTTAAGCTCTGTAAAAGATAAATTCTGAAAAAAAAAAATAAGTTTGTAGGCAACTAGCCGGTAATAGCTTGTACCTTACTTAAGCATTATACTAAATATATATATAGCTCAGACCCAATCGTGACAATATCCGTGCCTACTAATGTTTCCACTACAGACTACTCTCGATATGTGAGTGTGAATAGGGTTTGATCCCATACCAAATTGGTAGTGTCACATGCGTCTAAATTATGGTTTTATTCATGCCGGTTTATTAATTATTATGTATATTATGCTTATTTTTACACTTTTATTGGTGCAGGGCCACTACGCGTCACATGTTACAATATGCACAACGTAGCAATATAAGGGCACGCAATGTATATATATTTACAAATACGTAACAATTTTTTCATGAAAGTCCTCTTTTTATTTTTCCACATTGTTATCTACCACTATTGCAGCTATTTAGTAGGTGACGTTGCTTTCCACATTGAACCCTTTTGTATTCATAACATCTTCATAAATCACCGTAAAACATCCTGGTATAAGCACCCCATAAAAACCAATTCATTTCCTTGACAAAGAAAAAGCAACACCGACGTCATGTGACATTGTTCATGCAAATGAATCCTTCACTTCCGCCCTTGAAATGAACAGCCCCCAAACTCACGTGCTCACGCGAATCAAATTAAGGACTTGTAAGAAAGCGTTTCAGGAATGATTCGTATTTAATTTGAACGGAAATTAGTTTCTAAACTAATAAGGTTTACATTATGACATGACCTTTTGTGGTTAATTTGGACTTATGAAAATCGCTTTTCCATGTCAAAAATGTAACCTATGCTTATTAATTAATGGTTGTTTTAGTATTTATGCGATAACATACTTAGTATAAAAGCGTAAGGTGAGTTTTCGTCGACGTTACGTAGATATCGCCGTCCCGCTAGTAGTGAAAGCCAAGATCCGGTGTCCTGGTATATCCCAACTGGCAGTTTTAAGCTAGCGCCGGAGACCGTATTAAGTAGGTCTGAGAATTGTTAAGCTAGAATACGTAGTACCTAGTGGTAGTAAATGTTGAGTAAGAAAGTGGTACCACAAATAAAGTTTGACACAAATCGGAATGAGTATAATCCACTCTCTCCGATGTTTTGTAGTGTTAGATAGACAGAAAGTTGAAACAAACCAAGATGCGCTTACGCAGATGTCATATATGTTGAGCGTGCGGCGCAAAATCTGACAGACACCCATCAACTAAAGACGGTGGAAGAAGAAAAAAATAGGTGGCTGATAATAATTCTAGATTGCTATTTTTTCCGTCAGTCCATCAATACAGTCAAAGATCAACACATGGAAAAATTTATTTAAAAGTCTTAGTGCCTCGAGTAAACAATAAATTCATGATTTGCGCTTTATCGTGCCACCGTCCCATATAAATTTGTTGGCCACGACACAAGTGCTGTGAGATGATTTGACTTTTCCTACAGCTATTTTATAATAATATCACCAACTTTATATATTCCATTCACCCTGTGAAGGGAAAAGGGAAGTGAAGCGCAGTGGAGTGCGTGACATTTACACTCCACTTTAAAGTGAATTGTGGTGTACTTAATCTTTTCTACTTGAGACTCAATGATTCAATACTCATTATTTATTGTCAGATCATAGCCGTTAGTTTCCACTTTTGAGTACCTACTTATAAATATCATCACATACTGATAATGATAGGCTATTTTCCACGAAGTTTTCAACACTGAAAATAATAGGGTAAAATAGTATCTTTATGTGATGATCGTTAGGTAGGTTAGTTTTGGTGTGCGACACGGGGAATTTTAGCGAACATACTATTTCCAACTTTGAAACCCTCTAAAACTTCTCCAAGTAATTTCTTCATCATAACCGAATCAAACCCTGAACTTTAACGACGTTGAACCTTTAACACAAGACCTTCCCAAAACCAACTGTCCCAGTTCAGATATTGAACTTTATAATTCTAGCGGACTGACTGACAGACTGACACCTGACTTTTAATATTGATCAGTTTTCACGGACTCCCACGTCATAGAAGCTTTTACCTAGTATCCGACGTGGGACTTGGTATCATCTATTTACTTTTCTTCGTAGGTTGACCTTTGAATAAATGCAAGTAACCTTCTTTGCTTGGCAGGTAGATATACTTAGGCTCAAAGATCCATGACTTGTATTATATATAACTTTTTCTTTATTAAAGATACTTAAATAAAGATAATTGTGCTTTTGTCAGTGGTTTTCACTATTTCGGCTCTAATCATTCGATGAATTGTAACTACCGAGAAAGTTGTTGTTTTGGAATGGAATCTATTTATGTTTTCTGTAGGACTTAGGACACACTTAGGACTTTAGAATCGTTTCATACACACCAACAGATTTCCGCAGACCCGATAATTGGGATTGTCTCGGTGACACGCAAAATACGCAAGGCATCGAAACAAAAGCCTTGGTCCCAGTCACGCAGCGCCCTCGTTACTACGTCCTTGGCACGCACTGCGGAAGTTCCATCAGCTAGCAAACTGGGACGTTTGTTGAGCAAAACAAGAAACAATTGGTAAGAGGTGCTGGTTAGATTATGCATATGCTTAATTTGCATCTATACAGCCATTGCTGCAGCAGCAAGCCTCAGCAAAGTGAGGCTGGTGGTGAATTAGAACTATGTGACGAGAACCAAAAATTTAAAATAGCCATGTACCGCAATTAGTTTACTTGCAATTAATTTACCGGTTTACCAGAATATAAAAAGATTAGGCTTTTTAAATTGCGTATCTCTAATAATTGCAAATAACGTTTAATTATTGCCTAAAGTGAGCTAATAGCCTTCATATACCGAAATAAGATAAGATCCAAGTTGCATCGCGTTGCAGCCATCACTTCGAGATGGTTAAGACGGGAACGTCACCCTAGTGTCGGGTCCAGAAATGGACATGCGCTCTGCAAAGGAAGCGGATAAGGGCAACTGTTACCCTTCCTCCTGCCCACGCGCGAAGACGGAGCTCCAAGGGGTTCTAGTGAGTATTCGTTAAGCACTGCACTGAAGCAGTGCTGGAGGCGAGTGTCACATAACTCTACGCCCAGGCGTGGGGTATACGATAAGCATATCCCCTTATAAAAAAAAAGACTCGAATGTCACGTCTTCACAAACACCTTCCACCGGAATATATCAATGTGAGTGCTTGTTGGTGGATTACCAGGTGTGGTGGCAGTACTTCTCCGGACGAACATGAACGTCAGGTGACCGTGGTTGTACCCACAGAGCTGTAGTGATGGAGATGCCATATTATTCTACACGCATATGGCTAAAATATGATACAGAAAGTAAAATACAGATTTGTCGTTCTTTTCCTAAAATGGAATTGTGTTCATTCATAATCATTTATTTAATAATGAATTTAAATGTTTGTATCACATATTGATATATCTGAGTAAATATTTACTCCTAGCCTTTTCACATTGCGTAGCAGTTACAAGCTCTACAAATACAAATTCTTTATACCGCCATCTCGCGGCAACTGTAAGAATTAAATCAAGAGCTCACTGTAAACCATTTCAGGCGGTATGTTGGCACGTTTTCATTCGCTAGCCTTTTTCCTTATATATGCCAGAATTGGTTTATATCACAATAAAAAGATGTCTCCACATGATTACCAAAATACATGAACAAAGGAAATTGTTTCTTTGGTATATGATTGTATTATAAGGCTTGTATTTAGCAAATAATTTTTCTAGTTGATTAACTTTCAATAACATCTTAAAATTGTGATATGTGGTTTAATCAACTTTAGATACAGATAAATATAATAATATATATCTTAATATATATAAATCTCGTGTCACAATGTTTGTCCTCAATGGACTCCTAAACCACTTAACCGATTATAATAAAATTCGCACACCATGTGCAGTTCGATCCAACTTGAGAGATAGGATAGTTTAAATCTCAAATTATTGTCGCAATTTTAATTTATTTATTTATTTATTGACTGTCAAATAATAACAGACAAATATAATTATTTGTCTGTTATTATTTGACAGTCACAATTACAAAAACGTTAGCCGCAGCAACGCGTGGCCCGGTCAGCTAGTAAATATATAAGCAGCTGCTTATAAAAATATATATACTTATTATAGTTTCGTTCAATAAAGTATTTTTATTCAAAACTGTACAAATGTACCACCTACTTATGTCGCGTCAAATAAATGTTTTCTATTCTAAATGTTTTGTATTCTACCAAGATAAAATATATTGTATATTATGGCATACATTTCTCTCCATAAAAGAGTTTTTCATTTTTCCGATTTGGGCATAGTGAAAATCGAAATTATTCTATCCCCTTGATCATTTTGCGTCAAAGCGGGCAGGCAATGTAAATTTGTACTGTAGTGCAAATATTTGCCGCTCGCTCGTCCGTTCGCTACCGGCCGTTGAAAGGCACATCACTTCACTGTCAACTAGTGACCCTCCCCCACCCCCACCCTAATAGTGCCTTCTCTTAAAACTTATTTATCAGATAATATCGATTAGCCCGTGTCACCTGTTCGTGCCTACTTTTCTCACGTAAGAATCAGCATCCCAATATATTATGAGGATAACATAAAACTCATATGTGCCTGTAATTTCTCTGGCACACACCCACACACTTCCTCACTTGTTTCTTCTACAGCCTTTTAACTGTAATGCCGCAATGCGAGTGGGTGTAGAGGTAAATGGGTATGGTGGTAGTAGGTACTCTATATGCTAATTGTATTAACATAGAAGCTGACGTGGTATTCTTATCATCACTGTTGACTTACCGTGCCAGGTCTTTTTCGCCCCCCCCCCTGTTTTTTTTGCTTAATTTACCTGATTTGCTTTTTATATCACTGGGTTACCTGGGAGAGAGAGAAGCCAGCCGCTATACGAGATGAACGAGATTGAACCGATTATTTTTAGGGTTCCGCACCTTGAACTTCAAAAGCGGAACCCTTATAGAATCACTTCGTTGTCGTCTGTCTGTCACACGTGGAACACGTGGAGGTATCAATTTGAAATTAATATCAAATACTCAGGTCTGCAATACCTAGAAGCAGTGAAAAATACAACTTTATGCCGTTTAGATACAGTTTATGCCACATTTTTCCTCTCATGGAATCAAAATCTATAAGGTACTTCCCATTATCCTAAAACCATACAATTTGGCAAGAACTAACGTCATGTCAAAAAATCGAAAATTTTTAGTTACATTTAAAAAAGTATACGATTAAAACTGACCGCCACCGAGCCCGTAAAAGCCGACATTGCAAACCAAAACAAAACATTTAGTTACTAAACAATTGACATCCATAAATAATACAAGGTGTATAATCACCGTACTTAAAATTTCCAACATGAAATTCCCGACATTATTACTCCAAGCCTCAAACTAATAATGTAAATAAGTTTAGCGCAACTAATGCTGATTAAAGTTTAAAGCAAGCTATGTATTTGTATATACTATAATAAAATAACTTTGTCCTCGAGTGAAATATATGAGTACAATTTTTCATAAAGTAGCGAGGAGGAAAATATTCAATGTGGGCGAAATAGCAACTCATGAAGTTTATATCCCTGATATTCCAAAATATTGTCTTCATCTCAGCCATGAAAAAGAGTTCGATGAGCCATATGAGATGATTTCCTGACCCTGTCCATGGCCTTTAACCCTTTTAGACGAGAAGTAATGTTTCCAATAGGTAGACACGATCCGACCGTTACGATTCAGAAGATGGCGAGTTGACCCAACTACGGTCTACTATATGCCCACAACTTCACAAAGACGATTCTGCACTCTTATTACAGGAGGCACTTCTAATAATAGCTAACATTTTAGTCGCTCTTGATGCAAATTAGATTTCAGAGGCGAACCAAATTTTCAATAAAAGCTGCCCACGCCCGAACAAAGACATTAGCAAGTTTGAAAAGACTTCAGTTTTGGGCGCTCCTTGAAACAACAAACTTTTATGTATCATTTATTACAAGTTGAAACCAATTTCGAAGACATACTAGTGCCTTCAACTTTATTCAATTGAATAAATTTGATTTTTTAACTGTATTTTAGAGTAACTGGAAAAATCCTTGAAACTAGTTTCCAAAAAGTGGTAATGCCACAGTCTGAAGTCTGAAGTCTGAAGAATTTTCCCTAGTAGGCTGTCCTAATGCTCCGATTCCATATAAGCGACTTTCAGATGATTGACATTGATTCAGGTCTGTATAATTTGTCTTGCCAATTAAACTTGCCAAGAGGTTTCTGCAGCTGCTTCAGTTATAAAATTGTGAAATTAATTTTAAGGCTCCGCAAAATAATAGCACACCACTTTTGAAACGCACTAATTGAAAAGCAAAATGAAAATCTTTCAGCAATCGCGCAACAGCAGATGCAGCCTTGAAATATAATTCTATCTTCATAAGATCTAGCTTCACAAAATTGAAAATGATTATTGCGAACAAAACCGTAACGAATCTACGCGACATTATTTTTAAGTTTTCCACTAAACCAATTTCGTTTAAGCCCTACCAGAGGGGGGTATAAGTTTGAAGGTTGTGTTTGTCTGTATATCTGTCAGTGGTGTCTCGATCAATTTCTTTGAAGTAGCGTGTTTCTAAAAAGGATGGTCCCATTTTTATGTATCTTTTATTATTGAATATGGTTCTCAGCCATGTTTGGTGGAAATCAGTAAAACAGTTTTCAAAGTTTAATACTTTAGACGGGATTTTGATGATGCTGCTGCTGCTTAAAAATTGTCTTATATTTGGTTCGGATGTGTTAAAATGTGTTATATGTATGTTCAGATAGAGCAGCCGGGTGGACTTTGTTTTATGATATAGTAGCTGTTCCCCGCGACTACATCCGCGTGGAATATAATACAAAAATGTTACTTACCTAAATACAATATTTTCTAATATTTGCGCTGAAAAAGTGTTAGTTTTCTAAAATAAAAGTAGCCTAAGTTACTCGTCATCATCAACCAGTGACAGACAGAAAGACAAAAAAAATATTTTGGTACGTATTTTGATTATATGTAGATATATTTTATATAAGGCCCTGCTAAACAATGGCGGCGATGATCTCGATAGCGTTACCCACAAGAAGAAAAGGCTATCGAAACTGCCTAACCTGTCGACCCTGTATATTTAATTTTATCTTCATAAATCGCTAAGAGTCTCATAATATTATTAATTAAGGCGAGTATACATTATTTAATTTTATCCTGAAATCTAAATTTTATTTGTGACAGTATGCCCTTCCTTATGAAGAGTGGGTGTAACATTAAACGAGTTGAAATAACTTACTGTTCAAACGATGATTGATTACAATGAGCTTCAGATCAATGGCCTCGTAAAAACCGACAATACTTTGGAAGATCATTGTTTAGTTGAAATTGTTCCTAAACACGCTTAAACAGCCAATAAATTCACTCGGGTTGATTGTTCCACCACCAAAAATATTTTATCAACGATTTTCGGCATCAGTTGCCGACGTGTTGATTAATGGTGTGTGCTGAAGTTAATTACCCAGTGTGCTCCAAAACTGGATACGTGAACGTGGAAGTTCCCCGCTTGAACATATTGGAACAATTGAAGATCAGTAATACATTTTTTGACTGGCTACTCAGCTCAGTTTGCTCAGTTGTTCAGTCAGAACAAGGATTTGAGCGACGAACATGTCGCAACGTGTGGGTGTGATAATATTTGTAAAAGAAACGTACTGTATTATATTACAACCAGTTATCTAGTTCCATTAATACAGGTTATGCTTAAGTTATGTTAAAGACCAAAATCTTTGATAAAAGGATCATGCTCGCGAAAAGAAAGTAATCCTTCCATTAGGGGTTTCTTGCTTATTCTTCACCATGGAGGGTCGGATAGGGTTTGAACAAGCGCTAAACTTTGTTTTCAGAACGCATGCTCTCGTAGGTATTTATACACTTATAAAACAAAAAGAAATTGACGTTTCCAAGTAATTTTCAAGAATTCAACTAATATAAAAAAAATTGACTTTGACTTTGACTTTAACTATTTTTCCGTCGAATTCTTAAACATTACTTAGTAGGGGGGCTAGGTGGTGCTTTGGGCAATGTCCATGAATATTTATAAAAGGTAAATGAGGTAACTCGATTTATTAAATTTTAAGTGAAATGAAACAAATGAAATATATTTTATTTGAAGCAATGTTGTAATATGTACGAAATATAACGTAGGTCAAAATGTCCGCTACATCTATCCGCTTAGCTTGGTGGTTCGTATTCTGGAGGTCCAATTTACGAAGCATAAATCTGGCAGAATTTATTGAATGGCGATCGTTATGTTTGAGACCATAATTGTTTGCGGTTAGCGATTGTGATTGTGATTTAAGATAGCAGTCCTCAAGAACCCTAATGAAGATGTCGAAAGGTGTTAAATCGCTTGATGTCGGTGGCCAGTTAAAGTCGCTGCCGCGGCTAGATGATTCCGGTGGGGATTAAAATAATAAACTAAACAAGTGTGTTGCCAGCCTAGCTCTTGACAACCGCTATGCTAACAGCTTATGCCAAAATTATGTCTTCACAGATTTCAGTGAACGTAAACTAATTCCTAGACACAATATAGAATAATTAATTCTGAACATGCAACCTTTAATAAAGACCTTCTGGAAGATACAATCGGTAAATAGCCACCATTCATTTAGATTATTTGACATATATCTGTAACAAATATCTAATCAAAAAAACTGTTGCAAGTTTGTACTGCTTGCTATATCTAAGGACAAGTTATAATGGGATACAGTTTCTCTCAATCTTTTAATTTTCTGCAAAAGACTACCTTTTAAATAAAAAATAAAGTGACCTTGATGAACAGCAAGCTGCTTCTGTATCCCTTAAGCAGGATGCGGCATTGTAAATATAATTAACGACTATATTCCGCAAGCTTTTTCTGTTAATTATCCATTAAAACAGTATCTGCTCATAAATTAAGTTAACCTGGGTGAACCACAAGCTTTTACTATGCAACGCTATTATATTTCTAATGCAAGATACCATTAAATCAAGCTAATGAGTGTATTTCGCAACCTTCATCCTCTAAATCTAAACGATAACCATTATGTATAAGACGCTTTATTAACTGAACCCATGAGAGTATGTACTACTTCGCTTACTCAGTGGTGCGTTCTGCTTCGAGCACATAAATACATCTTGAAAACTTTCAATAGTTTCTTACTTAGAATGTGTTGATTTGGACTATAAAAATCTTACTTACAATGAATAAAAAATCTTATAGGTATTACGTGATCTATTAAATATTCCCAGTTTGTTCAAAATGATTAATGCGAGGCTGAAGGATCCAAAATATTCTCGAGAACAATAGATAAAAAACTGGCGCTCTCTACTTGCGATATATTCAACTCATTTAGATTAAGCATTTTTAAAGTGTAAAATTCTTTAGGCTCGTTGGGAATTTTTTTAGATGGGACAAAACCATTGAATTCGCGACATTGTTACCGTTACTGTTACCGAAACCTCTGTATATAAGTATCATATTTCAAAAGCGTGTATTGAATGATTTCCAAAAATTTCTACGTATATTTTGCCCTAGATTACGTTCGGTGATCCGACGGGCCCAAAAAAATGTTTTCATTTGATTGTGAAAACATTCGCGTACAGAAAAAGTCCACGTGCTCGTTATCAAACATCAGAAAAACGGATGCGCACTGGTATAAATTAAACTTAAAATTGGAGTTTTATACAAATCGGTTTAAAAATGAATGGCAAAATAGCTTTAAATTTTGCGCATTATAGGTCGCTTGGCAAAAAATTATGAGCAATAAATGTGGGATGGGTCATATGAACAAGCGTTCGAAACAAAAACGGCTGATGATATACGTCCTTATGGCGTGGACATAAAGGTTTTTTGCGCTTGGTGAAATGGTGTCGATTAGATGGGTAATAATATTCCCAGGCGTAGCATCTTTTATTAAAAGAATAATTGGTAATTGAGAATGTATAATTTGTGTTCCGTGCGGTTGCTTTCCACTCGCATCCGAAAATATTGAACCTACCAATTTGTTTGTTTGTATTCTACGTCCGACGCGACATATTTTTTAAAATTGTTGTTGGTCTATAGAATCACTTGGATATGCCATATTCAAAAAAATTTTAAGTTTCTATGCAGTACTTGTCACATTGTATTCTTTATTAATTCTAAAAGTTTAATACCAAAAACTTGTGTATTAAAAAAGTCAAAGAACAATTTCGGTGAGTCAGCTGATATTGTTTTTTAATTCAAACAATTTCGAAAAAAAAAAAAAAAATGTTCTTCAAACAGACTTACAGATATACGATCGATAAAAAAAAATTAGCATGAAAATTAAATAAATGTGGTGGTTTATCAAAATACAGGGTTTTTTTAATTGCTTACAAAAGTATACAACTGCAATGTTAAATATATAAGTTGAATACTTTTGTATATTAATTTGGATTTTCTTTTACGTAGCCGGGTTTTTTGTTTTATTTTTCATGAATTCCTTATTTGTTAAACGATAATTTCTCAAGTTGTCGACCAATTTAGATTATTCTTTTTTAATTGAGTGACCTTCGAAGTTGTCCCATAGAAATTTTATGGCCAAATTTTACACCTAAGGGTCAAAAATAAGGGATGAAGTAAGGAAAACAAATTTGTAAATTTTCAAAACAGTTACTTGTTAAATTAATTTTGAACTATATTAAGTTTTAGTGCGGCCGCGGCGTAGTGCTAAAATGGCGTAATCTGATAATATCACTTCGTAATATTTACATAAGAAAGCACACAGACTCGTGGATGGCTTTGATGAGCCTGCCGAATGCTCGACCGAGCGTGAAGGTAGAGGGTCTGCGACACGAGGTTTCCACGCTGCTCTAATATTTCTGTGAAACACAAACCTACATGTAAATAGGCGAGTACCTAAATACCCATCAAAAGGTTTGTCGTGCTACAAAAACGTTTGGTCCGGGGCACACCTTCGCAGGTGTGGTCGAACCAATTTCTAAGAAGTTAAACCGTCAAGTTTAGAATTTATGAAAAATACTTGTTGTCATATTCATATTGAAAAATCCAGCATGCGTTACAAAGTCAAAGTTAAAATACTTTATTTACGCTGAATTCTTAAAAATAATACTTGGATTACGTTTCTAAACATTATCTAGATATTTACAGGATAGGTTGAAATCTGTGCCTTTACAAGACTATGGCAATGTGTTATTTAGTATTAGACTTTGATGTCAAATAAAAGGAGCCCCGGGTAAGTTATGAGCGACTTCAAAAATGGACAGCCGATTTAACTATATGTTTTTTTGTTACGCAATTTCTTCGCAAATTGTTGACCGATTTTTTTTTTAATAATGACAACATCGGGCGCCTGCCCGAAGTATAATACTTTAAAAGTAATTCCCTAGTCAGGAAGAAAATAATGAAGCCGGCTTTTTAAATTTTTAAATCAGGTTTTTTAATGTCAGTTAAGTGAAGAAACGAGATTGCGGGACACCTCAATTTGAGTGGTAACCACCGCTTATAAACTAAAACGAAATGAGGCGAGCTAATCTTAAAAATGAGGATATCCAGGGGCCACGGTGTCTACTTCCCAGCAGAAAGCCCGCCCTATCATATAAAAAGAATTTTATTATTCGATGATTTAATTTACTGTTTTTTCCAAAGCGCGGTACAGGTCACTGTATTAATCATACAATATAAGTCAACAATAAGTCGAGTTTAAGTCTTATTTTGTAATCGAATAAAAAAATTGATAAAGTCGGTAGTATAGAATAAAAGTTGGTAGTTACCCTTCCGACAAAAAGAGTGGTCCCAGGTTCAATTCTCAGCTGAGGCAAACGAGAATAAAGAGCATATTGTCATGTATTTTAATATAAAAAGGGATTGCATACAATTTAATAACATTTTATAAACTGTGTAAAAACTGAGGACCTCTATAACTCATAATAAGTTAAACTGCGGGTAATTTCTAAATTGAATTCCAAGAGCGCTCAAACTGCCCAAAGTCTTCCAGCGATAAGCGGCTCTCAGGTTCTGCACCACGGAAACTTCATGAGAATTCTCTAGGTAATACCTCGACAGTTGAGAAGACTTTACGCTATACGAGCTAGATCCTCTATTATATAATATATATTCTCTATAACATTATATTTACATATTCATATATATTTATACTCGTGATATCTAAGTCTAAGAAAGAAACAACACAAGTCCATAATTAACTTTTCCTTCAATTAACTTTTTTATCGGACTAATGTTGGTGTTTCAATCCGTATAAAATTAAATTACCAGCCAAAACTATTTCTTAATCACACCCCAAGGGTTCATAAATTATATTTTTAAAGAATCCGCCATAATTACAGAATGTTCTGTAAAAAAATCCGCCTACTGCGACTTATGGTTCAAAAGATTTAGCTCATTAAAGGCAAGATAGAGAGAGCAGCCGTTGGAGGTTTAATAACATGGTTAATTACACTTCGGTACTAAACCCTGAAAAACCATCAAAATTGGTTTACAATTGGCGACTATATCACGTAGCAGACATAAAATAAACGTTGGTTATCACGGGACGCCCGGCATCTGTGAAACATAACGGCTAAAGAGAGTGCCATACCGTTTGCCGTCACGTCATATGAATTTGGTTTTACTGCCGAGTCACGGCAATAAATATTTCACATCACAAAACCTGGGAATTGACTTACCTGTTCAAAAAAGTAGAATGAGGTTAGCTGTTAAAAGTTATTGATACTTAATACGTTCTCGAAACGGTCAAGGAAATAGGCATGCCTATATTTCTAAGATGTGTGACACCTATCAATCAGTTTGAACACCTGTGTGTACATGTCACGCTAGCCTCCATTATTCAGTAGTTCTATCCCTGTATTTTTAGTAAGTATCTGTTTTATTTTTTTATGATACACGCAAACTACGCAGGCGCAAAACCAAATGCCCCTTTGCACTAACGCTTAAGCAATTACTTAGAAGAGTTACAGTGATAGATTAAAAAAAGTGTCGCGTCTTCGTGGATGGCACTGTCTACATGTTGTATGTAAACTGTGCCATCTACGAAGACGCCCATAATCTTCATCATCATCTTCATAATCGCTTATACAGTACAAGTGTGCAACATTCCGCTAGTGTGTTAGTTTAGTCGAAAAAATAGTAGTAGGTATAGATAGGCAATTACGGTTTATCGACAAAACTAAAACACTAACGCAATGTGACACACTTTTACTGTAAGCGTTTAGGAAGAAGAGTGGGGTGCGTCTTCGTGGATGGCAATATCTATATTTGAATGTTTAAAATGTTTCATGCCAAAGTTGCCAAACTTTAGTGCAGGCATTACTTTCAAAGCCTTGTCTGCGGTATGCTTTACTTTGAGTAATGGATGCGTTTAGGATTTAAGTCATGAAATCCACTTGCGGACCGGGCGAGGTAATTTATTACTGTGCCCTCTGGCTGAGGCGTTATTGAGTGTCCGCGCGGTTTGGACCTTTGCCTCTGTACACTCAATAGGTACCCGAACAAAATAAACAAAACACTGTTCAAGTTATTTCATGCAGCGTAAATTATTTTACTCATAACGCTTACATTCTTGCATTATAATCCTGTTTCGCTGGTTCCATGGAAACTTGCCTCCACCGGGGATGTAACCTGTCCTAGGTTCCAAAACCGGGTGCTGATAATAACAAAATTTTATGAATAAATTTGTACGACTAAATAATTTTTTGGTACTGTTGAGCTGTTCTGATGATGGAGTCGTAGGTGGGCATAAGAAATCAATAACAAATCAGCACAGGTAATTAACAAAAAAGTCAATTTCGGCTTAGATTTGTATTGATGTGCCTAATATATAGCCTAATAATAACAAGTAACTGATTTAAAAATCGAAAAACACCAACTTCAATACTTTCAAAGTAGCAAAATACGCAATCTCGTTTACTTGAATGACATATTTTTTCCAGTTATTTTGATTTAACAACCAAACTATTGAACCGGTTTTGATAACAATTCTATGGAACCAATCTGAAAACATATCCTTTCAAATTAAACAAGAATTATCCAAATCAGTTGATACTCGTAAATGGCGGAGAAATCGGTGAACATACATAAAAAAAATTATACACTGTGGAAGATAGAACCTCCTCCTTTTTTGAAGTCGGGTAAAAATCGAAATGCAAAGATCCGAAGACGCAGCTAAATGGCGCTTACTCGGAGAGGCCTATGTCCAGCAGTGGACTGAAATAGGCTGATGCTGATGATGATGAAAAATCGAAATAAATGCATTTTCAATAAATGACTTTTTTTATTTACGGAAAAGAAAAATTATATGGATATTGAATTCGACCCTTAAGAATTTATAAACTCAACGTTAGTGTTCGGCTATAGATATTAAATTCACTGTGTCATTCTTATGAAGAATGGTAGAATACTCCGGTTTATAACTCTGGAGCCGAGTGTGAGCGACGTTCAGATTGTTCACATTAATTTCCCACGCCATACTTTATTAGTAGGAAAATGCCGAACTGATTTTCGTGTGGCGAATGTAACGGAATCTGATGGCCCACCTGATATTAAACTCTCCTCTACAGTAATACGACTTAGGTTTTTCCCTGCCTAGGTATGAGACATTCCAAGTCGCATAGTGTTGCGCACACTGTGATATATGAGAATAATAATGTCTCATATGCCTGTAATTTACCGGCCACACCTTTCAACCGAAACACAGAAATGATAGTTTAGCACTATTAAAAAGCGATGCGCGTGGCTCACCGTGGAACACGCTCTTCGTTAAAAAGCGAAGAGCGTGGTGGCCCAGGGGCATAGACGCCGACTTTCAATCTGAAGGTCGCTGGTTCAAACCCACACGTGCACCAATGAGTTTTTTCACTTGAAAAAATTTATGTGCGCAATACCACGTTCTCGAAACGGTGACGGAAAATATCGTGAGGAAACCGGCATGTCTTAGAACCAAAAATTCGAAGACATGTGACATCTACCAATCCGGATTGGGCTCCCGTGGTAGAGCCCAATCCGGATTGGTAGATGTCACATGTCAAAGCCCATTCACTCTCAATTATCGAGAGTAGGCCGGTGTCCCTGCAGTGGGAACATTAGAGGCTGGTACGGAAAAAGCGATGAACCTAAGTATTTTTCTAAAAAAAAATAACAGTAATATGTATTTTGACTATGACTTTGAATAAAAGTATTATATGTTTCCACAGTAAGTGATTTTTAAAATCACGCCCAGTTGACATTCACTTACAGCTAGGGAAAGCCAATGAGCGATGCTCTATAATATCTACATTTTGTGTCTGCTGACCCTTCTATTTTGGTGTTTCACTGAGTCATTTATTTGAATTTAAACAATAGAAATTTAAATTATAATAGTATGTGTTTAGAAAGGGTAACTGGAATCAAATGTTTTGGGTCGAACGGAGCAAAATACCTAGTGGGTAGAAAAATCGTGGAAAGAAACAAAACCCAAGATTTTCTACCTTTTTTTACCCAAGATCTTTCTTTCGTGCGATAGATCTACACAGACCGATGCGAAGTTGTAATGCGTATAGCATATAACCACAGACTAGACTATTTCCCACCGTTTGCGGTCCGAGCTCATCTGCGCTAATCCGTATAATTACCGACCGTGGAAATTACCTTTAGTCTACAATAGCACTACCTATGACATGGTATTTAGGTCACCGTATTGAAAAATACATTTATAACACAGATTATTTTTTGTAGATTTTATCTGAATGTTTTTATTAGACGTAGGTTGTCATAGAATAACATCCTTTATTTATAATCACCCCTAACATAGCTTGAGCATCTCGTTTCAGCCCACTTGTTTGTACTTGCAATGTGCAGGTTTCATCAAAATTTATTACGCCGTGTCGAAACTACCGAACGAATTCCAAGCATGTTTGTTTGCTAACATTTTTGGATTGCGCAATTGATACATTTATTACAAACGTAGGAAAGGAAGAAAGGAAAACGTAAAAATATAGGTATATGGCGGCTATAATGTATTAACGGATATATCTACT
This sequence comes from Aplocera efformata, assembly GCA_921293045.1. Classification (NCBI taxonomy): domain Eukaryota; kingdom Metazoa; phylum Arthropoda; class Insecta; order Lepidoptera; family Geometridae; genus Aplocera; species Aplocera efformata. Next base: position 9,833,160 of record OV121042.1, on the reverse strand, counting down.
CTTTGAACATAAACAAACTCGAACTCATAGAAAACGACAACATGTTCAATGCGGTTGTTTAGGTAGGGGGAGTTTTCACTTTGAGGACCTGACAAAATACCAGCGCTGCATCGTTTACTCCTACTAAAGTTCACACTCACATCATCATGCTAAGTTGAGGCTTTTTGTGCCATTAGGTAATGCTAAATACAAGCATATCTAAATGTTTGATCATGTTAAATTGTAAGTACCAATTTAACGTTATCATATGTTTGTGTCGATAAACATTTACATTAATTTATTTATATTTAAATATAAGATGTATTGATACTGAAACTGTTAACAGTAACCGGATTAAAGCTAAACATTAAACATCACTTTCTATTTCTTACTGAGTAAAAGAGACAGCAAACATTTTGATTGTTATAGTGTCATGTCACTGCACCCACAAATATTTCTTACCTACCACGCAGCAGCAAAGATTATGACCATGAATATTATTGCCATCTATGAATTTTGGAGTTATGTTAACAAATATAAAGCTCGCATAATATTATCGACAGTTTCAGTATAACGCATCGACATTTCAGTATACTTTGAAGAGACGAATTTATGACAAATCATTCGCTATCCCGTTCGCTTGGTCTGCGAACAATATCTTACTACTCAACATGCTCATCTCGCTAAGCTCGTGTGTCGCTTTAACTTTTGATTGATAGCATCTTTCCACGCAGCTTCATAAATAACGTTGCTACCCTCAATGTTTACCAAGGTATTTCTTCGTAAATTACATATAAAATAGTAAATGTGGATCCTTACGGATCTAGGTTCCAATAGTATCAAAAAGAAAATATAAGAGAAATCTTCGTAAATCTACACTAATATTATAAAGAGGAAAGATTTGTACCCATGTTTGTATGTTTGTAATGAATAGGCTCAAAAAGTACTAGGCCGATTTAAAAAATTCTTTCACCAATAGAATGCTACATTCTTCCAATTTGACATAGGCTACATTTCATTTTGAAAAAAATTAGGGATCCTTGGTAAAATTTGAACAATGTAACCGAAGGTGTAGAAAAATGAGTCTTAAAATGTCTTTCGTCGAATGCGCTGCCGAAACTATTAGCGATAGAACAAAATAATGTACAACAATATTGAAGAACATCATAATGTCTACAAAAAAACTCCGCGGTAGCATATGTCCAACTATTGTAGTTATGTCACTACCCAGTGCGAAGCCGGGACGGGCTGCTAGTTACATATAAAATAGTAAATGTGGATCCTTACGGATCTAGGTTCCAATGGTATCCTAAAATAAAATTTAAGAGAAAAGAAAATACTAGATAAACGTGTAGTAGTAATATTAGGCTGGTGCCCTTACATTGAAGAGGCTAATAGAAGTAAAAAAACTGGCCAAGTGAGAGTCTGATTCGCGCAATGAGGGTACCACACAAACTTGTTGGTAAACACAACTTGTAGATTTTTTCATGACAAATCATTCTGTAAGCCGTAAATTTGCATTTGCAAATTTATGGCTTTTGGAAGTACCCTACAGGCTTTGATTCCCCAGCGGCATAAATGGAGCATAAACGGCCGTATCTTTTGATTGTGTTGACTTAGAAGTTTGACTTTTCACTGCTCCTAGGGATTTCAGACCTGAGTGTTTGATATTAATTTCAACTTGTTACCTCTACGTTCTCGAGAAATAGGGTCTTGACCGATGGAGAAACGTATATACAACGAAGTGCTTCTATAAGGATTCCGTTTTTACTTTTGAAGTATGGAACCCTAAAAAACGATATTACATCGATATTAGTGTAAATAAAAGTACACGTACGCCTCAAATTGTTGGAAGTGTTGTTAGGAGTATTTTCATAACTGTTGGAAAATTACTGAATGATTCTTTATCCTGCTCATCGCCAGTAGCTAAGGTCAGCGTAGATAATAATGACAAGAAAAATGGCAGTGGTGAGTCCACCACTTGTCACATCAACATAGTCGTGAATGTAAAATACTCGTGGTAAATATGGCGCCCATTCAGGCTCTGCTTAACCCTTCAAGGAACGTGACTTAAACACTTTCAAATTTTATTCGAAGTTGCTGGAAACTAAAAGTATACTGCAGTTTTAAAAAAAATCTTTAAAGATATCTGATTTCAATCCAATACATTTATTTCAAACCATCCAAGCATTTAAATTTTTAAAAACCAGAAAATACTTCCTAGCAATTAGTTTAAGTATTAATAAATTATACTGGTCTACTTTACTTGGAGTGCTCTGTCGTGCGAACGAAGAGTAAAACGCACTTATTCAATACTGCCGCATGAAACGAAACGGTACTAAAACTGACAATGTAAACAATGGGCATTGATTCAAGCTTTTAGCCGGCCGAGGGTCTACTGAGTTAAATACATTGTCCGTTTATTGAGAGCACTATTTCGCGGAGCAATCAGTGCTATTATTGCTCTGGATTCTGTTTAAATTGATATCACTAATCAACTATAATATTATGAACCATTTATAATATATGTGTCTTGACTTTCATGAGTTTTATACAGTTTTGAAGTAACCATGAAACATATTAAATATTATTAAGCTTTTATAATATTTGGCGGAGTTAATAATATAATCCTTAACTAGTTAGTATAGACCTTTTTCAGTAATTCATTTTCGACTATCAATTAAAGTTTTACATCATAATCAAAAATTATGAAATTGATCTACGGATAAAATAAAAACCCGTTCCCCACTTAATGGACATTGGCCTACTCAGGACAAGCGATAGTGAATGAGCGCAACCCTTTTTTTTTTTTTTTTTTTTTTTTTTCGTGGGGAAATGCACTCGCATACCGCCCTGCCACGGGGAGACAGAGCGGTTATGTGGGACTAGACCCACTAAAACCCCACGATGTCCTCCTCTGCCGCTTAGTGGCGGGAACACGGGAACGTTAAAACACACATCCGCGAACCCGCCGCGGCTGTCCCCCCTGTGTTGGCATCGGGTGCCACTCCTCTGTTTGCGACACGCCAGGACATATGGCGTGTCGCAACCACCTCGGGGACCTGGTCAGCGAAAGGGCGTCAGACGACCCCGTGTCTAGACGCCCTAGGTCCCCATGCGACGGGTCAGATATGTGGCCCCGTCGCCTGCCACTACGGCCGCAGAGGATAGGGAGAGCGGCGCCTCGCAATACCGACACTCCTCTTCCCCTGCGGCCCCACCGCGTCCGCCATCGAACGGTGGCGACCCCGTCGTGGCCGCGGTAGGTAGGGAGAGCGGCGCACCGTTATACCGGCACTCCTCTCCCACCGCGGCCCCTATCCCTCCGCTGCGGTGCCTCCCATTCGACACCGCAGCCCGCCTCAGTTGCGGTGCCCCCCATAAGGCACCGCCACCTACAATGCCGCACCTAGTTGGCTTGGAGGCAAAGCCTAAAGGAGCGGCCCTCCCGGGTTCCTCTTAGCTTCACCGTGGGTGACCAGGCCACGGTTACTAAGCCCCCCCGCCCCGACAAGGCGGGAACCCACGGGGGGGGAATGAGCGCAACCCTATCCATATCAAAGCTTTGAATTTCCGGTCATAAGTCGAGCTGGTTTCCTGGTGCATATATTTTAACGAATTCCGTGTTAAGTTATATAGAAGCTCATGTTATGATCATTTGAAAAGGAGGTCTAGGAGTAGTCGACGAGTCAACACTTCTGAAATGCCTTGTGAAGAGGTGAAACATGTGTCGATTCTAATATAGAGTATTTCTATTTGATTTTTAGTATCCAGTTATACCTTGCGATCCTGTTCTTACATTACAAATAGAAAGAGGATGCATGCAGCTATGTTTTGGGGATCTCTTGTATCCATATTTTAAACGAAAAATCCATTGTGTATGAAAATCAAATCCAATTTGAATGAGAATCGAAAATTTTTGGATGGATCCTAGATACTTAAGTATCACGGTTTATTCTACACTGGAAATAATATTGGAAGTTATATCAGTAAATCACACTTTTGTATCAGTCATTATCATCATAATAACCATTCAAATTGATGTGAGGGAACCCTGAAAATTACCACTGTACAAAATTAAAATGTAAATGATCGACAAAGGCTTTGTTTGCCCAAAATAATGGAAATTCAATTGTTATCCCACGCCACGAATAAATATAAATTGCTATCAAGTATAAACCACTTATTTTTGTTATAAATAGTTTGTTATGGTTATATTGCGTGAGCTGTAACTTAGCAGTACCACTGGTACTGAAATGAAAGGGTGTTGGATTCAGTTCTCGCATGGAACACGTTTTAATACAATTTGTAAATATTTCTTAAGAATTAGGGCGTGGTACCGCATATTCGTAGACTCGTACTAGTTTACACAGCGATACAGGAACCAACATAACAATACAGGGTGACATTAATCAATATCGTCCAGACGTGGTGGTATATTTTCTGTTTATTCGTTTTTTTTGTATTCGTTACTGTTTGTTACTACTGAGTCAACAAACCCGGTGGATTGATGGCCTGACAAAAAATATTTCACCTGAGTAACAAGAAACAAGAAAAGTTTGTTGCAGAGAAGTATACATTTCTGAGTTCGTAAGCATTGCGTACATTGGAAGAAGACTGATGAGGCAGTGGATGGCAGATAATTTGACTGGTCAAACAACTCAGTTGGTTGTAGCTCCTTCTGCGCTTTAGGTTGTCTCTCAGACTCGGCCACGGCAATTATTGTTTGTTTTGTGTCTTTAATATGTGTTATTGTATGTATTTAAAAAATCGTATTAAATAAGTATCATAACAGTTGTCTAGTCCTCTTAGTAAAGAGATATTCTTAGTTAGGGGCTAGATGGCGATATGTGAAATGCCCAAGAGTATTTGTTTATTTATATATATTTATTTGAGTTGACGAAGAAAAAGAAGGCGAGAAAGTTACACGAGTTTTCGTGCGAATGCAATGCTAGATATCTTGCACGCGTAATCGCTTCACAGTGAGAAAAGTGTACAAGACTAAACATAGCTAGTGCCTTCAGAATGGTTTTAGTTCAAAATACAATGTATATTAATAATTTTTATTTTATTTGGGCAATGCCGTAAGCTAAATGCTCAATTACCGAATGTTCCGATGTTATTATGTTCCGACAAATATTGCTTTGTTTTTCTCTACAACAAACAGGCAATTTCGAACTGAGTAAATCGAATCCAATTTTTTTTGTTTATTTTGTAATACATTTTCTTATTTCAGTTTTTATACGTGAGCTTGACATTGTTTTAATGAGACTTAGCAAGCGGTGCCTGCTCCGCTACTGTAGCGTCCGACTGAGGTGTTTGTATTATTTATTCTACCAAGTAGCGGTATTAGCTGAAGATCAACTTTTAACCGTTGTTAAGTGGTTTCCATCGCCCATAACAACCGAAATATGACTTAGGCCCTCCCCGATTAAACCAATCTCACACAAACCGTTAATCCGGGTTTCGCCAGTCGGTAGTTTGACGGCTCTTGGCATGACCTTTTGCACACTTCTTAACATAAGTGATCCACTTCTTATTAATCTTTTCAAAAATAGTTTGATTTACTATTTGAATTTGAATATTATGTAAAATTATATTTTAAATATATTTTCTTAAATGAGTCAGAATATGCCGATATAACGAAAGTGGAGTAATGGAAAGTGGACAGAGCATTAGCATAAAAAAAAATTTTTTTTTTTTTTCGTTTTTATGAAGGTTCATTTCAAAATATATCGTAAGTATATTATCTTACTTATAACAAAAATACAACTTCAAAATTTTAGCCTTTTCTGTCTCTCCGAAACAGCTGGACCGATTTTGTCGGAAGTTTCACGGTAAATATAAGAAGTAACTCAGAGGCTACTTTAATTTTATAAAAATAAATAGGGTGTCGCGCAAAAAAAAAGTTAAACTCCACGTGGACGAAGTCGCGGGAAACAGCTAGTTACGTAATAATTTAGAAAGCAATGGCGCCGAGGAACGATACGAAGAATATCTAGGTTTTAATGGCCCATTGAGGTTCTGCCTAACCCTTTTTAAAAAAAGGCATTAGTGATGTGTGTTTGCATATTTATGTATAGTTTATTTATCATAATTTTATATCTTCTCGCTCTATAAAATTTGACGACTTTGCGGCCATTTAGAATAAATGTACTAAAAATCTTACTGTTTACTGGAAATACTCATTATCATGGAAACTGTGGCTAAATATTTGAAATAGGTATTACGGTTTTGATAAAAAAAGTTTTCATTCTTCTTAAGCCTTCGCGTTTGGGTAGGAACCTCTATGTTGAGTTTCCGAGAAGCCTTTATTCCAACTGTAGTCTAACGTTGTGTTTATCTTCTTACATCTAATTAGTTTGTGAATTTCTTTGAACTGTAACTGAACCTGTGGTACGTTCGCTATGCAAAAAAAATAGGGTTCTCATATTTGAGAGTTCAGATTAATTGGGGTCATTGATACAGATAAAATATGTAAAATATAATATGTAAAAAATGTTCTTTTTCGATGTGAAAATATAGAGATATGTGCACGGACATATGCTAGTCAGAATCGTCCACCTAACGGTTTGAACGCCCTAAGACGATTCCTTGGTAATGCACTGTATTTTAAAATCCGTTGGACGTATATCCGTAAAGTTTCATATGAATTGTTCTCAAGCAACAGTTATGTGCGGTGTTTTTAATTTCCTCATTTCCTAGAAAATTAACTTACCTATTATTCTATTTGGTCAAAAAAGCAAAAACTATGAAAAATGGTGGTTATAAAAAAAATACGAGCCATAATATCAACAAGCCCAAGTAACTGAACCGTGTCTAATTTAAAATGTTATAGGACCCTCTATAAATCTCCTAAACACAAAACTCACATTTCCAAATGCTAAATCATTTTTATAACCGCCACAAGAAATATTTTGTTTCACAATATAGAATTGGGTCTGGGGTTTTATCACTCCTATTATCAGTTTTGTAATATTCTAAACTAATGTTTTTGTCTCGACCTAAATGTGAAGTTCAGACAAACAATGTTCTATTTCCCTGAGGCAACCTAAATGGTCCGTTTAAAGATCCAGAGCTATGAATAATAAATGATTTATAACACTAACACTCTACATTCGGACATTAGACAGGTCATCTACATGTAAATTGTATTTTGTGCAAATAAAAGTGACTTATACAGTAAACTCTTTTATACTTGACTGGCCTCAAAGCTCTGTTGGTAGACTTCTGCACTGTAGATCGTGGGTTTGACTTATCAAGATAAGCATTTGTGTGACAAAGATAAACGTTTGTTCTGTGTCTGGATGTTATGTATACATATAGGTATTATATACAAGTTTTAAAAACTATACAAAAAATAATATAAAAGTATTATATCAGTTATCAGATCCCAATCTGATAGCAAGCTATGCTTAGTTGGGGCTAGACGGTGGTGAGTGAAATGTCCGTAAATATTTATCTAACTAAGACATCGGTCTTAGTCATTAGCCTAAATTATAGTACTTGCTAGTTATGACCGACGCGCTAAGGATAGGTAAGGAATGTGTAAGTGATATACACTAATCTTCCCCTAAGATACTCTTACATTGTTTCATAAGCATGTGATGTGAGTTATTATAATTAAATTTTATTAATATAATGTTTATTACATTATTCTTTTAATTTCATTTAATCATAGTATGATAATAATTAAGGAAATTTCTTGACATTACATCTCATACAACAAATTTTCCGAATTGTAAATTTTAAGTACAAATCTAATTACTCTGATGTAGCTCATATACAGCTGCAATCGTAAAAGTTTTTCTTTTATTTTAATCTAATAAAGTGATACCTGTCAATTTCTTTCTCAGCTCGACTTTTTTGAAGGATTTGGATGATTATTTTTTAGTTTATTAGGATGTACCTCCGAGGCGGTCCCATAGAAATTTCTTGGCACATTTTTCATTTCTGACGGCGTAAAATAAGCGATTAAATTATTCAAGTCAATTTATTCGATATTTAAATTAGTCAGTTACTCCCTATCTAATTTTTTTTAGTAGATTAGATACGGAATACTGACGCATTATATTGGGAAGAACCAAATAGCCTATTACTAACATTGAGGCACAAGTGAGTGCTATACGTTTGTTTTAATTTAATAAATAATTTCAAAAACGTAGCTGCTGCGTCTGGTATGCCTCTACGCAATTGCGTAGCACCAATTGTGCACGATATACAGACACGGGTGACCATACATACGCGGGAGCAATGATGGTATCACATAATTATATACTAATTTACAAATATTCAGGAAATATGTATAATACTTTCTTTCTGTATTATTTTGTCTACGGTCGACGCTTTTCAGTTGTAGCCTACTCAAGTTCGATTACGTTTCATCTACCGATCCGTATTTGGCTGCCACGATAGATCAAAGTCCATGGATTCTCACTTGTCAAGATTAGGCCAATGTTCCAGTAGTGGTAGTATTAGACGCAAACGTAGTTCGATTACCGCTTGCTCCTTTGCAGCACACTCACTGTAGTACTTCGTCAACTAGCATCCATCAGCAACTCAGCAATGAGCTGTGTTGAAGCAGCAAACAAAAGGAGTGATGGACGCGTGAGCATAACGCGAATGCGCCGAGGCGTGAACCAAAACCTCCCGTTCTATTTCCATCGCATTATACAGGTGCGGACTAAGGAAACGATTCAACTGCTATGTATATGGTCGACCAAAAATATTGTATGACTAGTGAAAGATAGATTATTCAAGATAAATTCAGCTCATTAAGTAACTACTCCGTAGGATGGTTTATATTGCTTGGAATTATCATTCAAGAGGCACCCAGTTCAAATCCCAAGGAATAGACTTTATTTACACATAATTAATTTCTTTTTGCATTCCAGTATTTAGTAGTAGGCTTGATAAAGGATTTTTGATTGATGGATGTTTATTTTCAATTATTTGGTTTACTGATTGAAATTAAACTTGTATTCTATTATCATGTGTGTTAAATGTACCTAGTGCATGTTTACTTTTGCAAGTAGGTGGTTAACAATTCTGTTTTTTGTCTTGCTTACCGAAACGCTATATTATAGTTTTGAGAATGTCTAGAATTGCTCGCTAGTCAAGTTATTTAAATCCTGAGAGCTCATAAGTCTCCGCTTGGCACCGATGAACGGGGTTGGAAGGGTTCCCAATAATTCTACAATACCTGACTTCGTTCAACCTGGACCTTGACACAACTGTAAGACTATTTTGTGAGAACATATTTTATTCTGAGTGACATTCTTCAGCCGCCAAGCCCGAAAACATTAACATTTTTTGCCCTTCAGCCAAAAAGATTCTTGTGTGACATAATGTGATGCATAGTTGCTGATGGATACTAGCTGACCAATGATCTAGACAACTATTATAATGTTTGTATAACTGAGCCAATAGCCTACTCTCTACGAGCAAGAGTAAATGGGTGTAATCTAGCACGGGTTTCCTAGCCGTTTTTGTAGATATGTCTTCGATTTTTATGTCAAACAAGAACAAGGCGCTTTTTTCCGATTGTTTTAAGAAAATGTTGGCCCCACTCCTTAATCGAATCCTGGCATAAGCGTCGACCGGCAAACACGCTCGTTAGTTAGTGGTGTGCTAGTATATAGCTAGTGCGCATTTATCCACTCAAGCGTCTGGCCCGCGCAGCGACTATGTCTGCAACGTCCCGCTCCGCCGGCATCGTTTTTTTAATAATAGCGCGCGACCTTTTTTCACATAAACATTTACTACTGGACAACTACTGTACCTTCATTAGAATAAAAAATACCTACGGCAAGCTAAAAGAATCGAGAATTAGTTTAGTTCAAAGTAAATTACTCATATAAATCTGAAAGTATAAAAATAAAGCTTAAAAGTTGGTGATGTGAATAAAAAATTAAAATTTTTACTTTTACGTGTGGTTTACGTGAAAATTATAATAGTTTTATTAACTATTATATTATTTTGTAATAGTTTAGTATTTTCTCTTTAAAACGATACCAATATTTCAATATTGAATACGACGCTTTCTATCAAAATAAAAATTTGTAATCCATGTCCTCCTCAAAAAAATATGAGCGGAAAAAATCAAAAAAATATTACAAAATGGCCGCCCATAATGCGCATTTACACGTTCTTTTTTTTTTCAGTGAAACACAAATGAATGTATTCTGCTTTAATACTATTATTATAGATAATAAATAATATACTTTATAATTTAATACTAAATAATAATAAAAAACGAACTAAAATATACAAAAAAATATATATTTACAAATTTAAATTTTACACTCCTGTACTAGGATTCCCTGTGTTCTGTGTTACAGGTGGCATGGACAAACAGAAACACAAGACAAACACACTAGACCTAAGAGAAAATTTCATGTTCACCACACAAACAGTGCCATGATTCTATTAAAGTCAAAGATATTCTCATTGAATTCTTAAATTAATTACACTATTGTTATCAACTCTCAGCAGTTGCAGTCTTCCCTGTAGAACTCATTGGCCCCATCAGTTACTTTCAAATTGGTTCCTCCACCACCACATAGCCAGTCAAGATCTCCGCAGTGAAGGTCAAAATACTTTATTTCCATTGAATTCATAGTCAGTCGCATCTGAAACAAATAATAAGGCATAAGTTGTCAATCTTATTTTCTTAGTTTCTAGGGACTAATAGATTGTTCTATTAACTACTTACTAATAGAAGAGATCATGTAGGGCTTGGACTGGCTAGTGCTGGGCTGGTGAGGGGCTGGGTCTAAGGCAGTTGCTGGCTCTACCTCCACGAAGATCTGATGAATCCTCCTCCATGAAATCTGTAAAAAATAGAGAACTTGTGTATTAAAATACATCATACTTATTAACACTTAGTCATATCTAATGCCACCACACAAAGTATGCCCGGGCTGGAAATCGAACCCGGGACCCCTCACTTCGAAGGCAGGGCTACTACCAACTAAGCCAGAGAGCCTATAAAATGTTATATGTTATTATAATTGTTTTTTCTTTCTGGTGTGCAATAAAGTGTGTATCTATCTATCTCAAAACAATATTTTGAATGTATATTGTTGCAATACATATTTAATGTAGATGAAGCTGGCAAGCAGTAGTGCTTGCATTACTGTGTCCCAGTGAAGTCACATGCACATGAGATGTATCGCCCCTGTCTCGGGTGATGGACACAGCAGGATGAATGTGACTCAGTGTATGATCCAAATCTTATACCGAGTCGCAGCCAGTTAATACAATATACAAAATTAGTCTAAAAATTAGCCAGTTAGTAGAAAAATACAAAGTGTACTTACGGTTGTGTATTCATTATTTCGATTTGGTCTCTGCAATATTAATGATGATGTTAGTACACATATTATATTAACCATAGATATAGTAAAAATAGCACAAAGTATTGCCTAAATCAATTTGTTTTAAACATAATCCAATTTTGATTGTTGATTTATTATAATTTATATTGAAAAACAAAACATATTCAATACATACCAATAGGTATATATACCAATAACTTCATATTGTCAAGTTTACATGCCACTAAGTTATTTATTGTAAAATGATACCCAGGTCCGTAATCCACCAATACATCACCACAAAACATGAACTGATCGCAAAACACAAAACGTGTAAATGTAGCATTAGACGTTTTCGATGGTATCTTGATCAAAAACCTGACTGCTAGTTGCAAGTTCAAGTTGCATATTACGATTTCCAGACACATCTCAACATATTTATTATTAAAATGTATATTAACGTGATACCAGTGAAGCATTATCTTATATTATGCCTTTGTTTTACATTATCAGGACCTTTTATATTATATATAACAACTCAAAGTCATCAAACGATGTTGGCGTCATGACACCATATCTTCTCAACTAGATTTAACATCATAAACGTTTTGGAATAGTCGTAATTTTACATATTTCGTAAAGAGATAATCCCCACAATCAATTTGATATATAATACTATTAGAAATAACTAGTAAATACAGAAAACTTACCTCATGTTCGCAAGAGCTCCGTCCACAAAATTTATGGAATTCGAAATGGCCATTTAGAAATTTGATTATTTTTTTCTGAGTTTATTCTCGTTCTTTCCACAGATATAGGAATTGTAACAGATAACACATTTCATTGACTACCATCTAGTATCGAATAGCAGTATTAATAACATCTGAATTTGCGTCTGTTGAAGCGTGAATAGGTCGATGACCGCGCGCGTTTTTCGGCCTCGATCGATACGTGGACTCCACAGCCATACCAAGATTTTGTCAAATCGACACTTGGACGCCCAAGTGGTTATGTAGTTTTTATAAAACTTTTCATTGAGTTAGGGGTATTGTACTGAAAACGTGTCAAGCTTTTGTACATGCACTTTTATGAATTTAGATTGTCACTAAAGGGCTGTATTAAAACAAAACGATAATAGTGCAGATTCTGTTGGTATTAAACAACTCATGTTCTGTTATAATTAACCTATAATTAGGTTCAAGTCTAGCCTGCTTATTATGTTATCTGATTATATTATAGTACATTAATAGGATATTCTTATCTTTCAAGACGACGGAATTATTGTAAAAAATTCTAAAATCTCATTATGTAAATATTTTAATTTTCAGAGTTAACTTTGATCTTTCACGAAAATTTTTTTTAGTAAAAATAGCCCCATTGCGTCGTGAAACAAAATTAAGTTTGTCAAGTCAAAGGGTATATTGAGCCTCTGTGATGAAGACTTTTTCCCTTTTCGTAAATTAATTAAACGTCAAAAGAAGGGTATCTAAATAATGTTTAGTTACAATGTTTTTGGCGCTATTTTAATATTTACTTAGTTTTAAGAGGCAATATACATTTTATTTTTTTTATTTTCCGTACCTTATGGGACGAGCTGAGTGCCCACCAGGAGGTGAGTGGTGACCCTTACCCATGACAACAGTCATGAAACTCAGTATAAGATTTAGATCTTACACTGAGTCGCATTCATCCTGCAGCGTCCATCACCCAAGACGGGGATCTTACGTCTCATGTAAATACATGTGATTTCACCGGGACATGCCCCTACCGGAACAGCAATGCGAGTGCACCACTTCTTGACAGCAGGTTATCTGGGGTGGAGGCAGTACTTCTCCGGACAAACTTGGCACTAGTTCTACTACTAATTTTTGTTGCTCCTTTAGCACCACCCAGGAGGTACGTGTAGGGATTCAAAGGGTACTCGCTTACTGAACAACTCTCACTCCTAAATTGGCTTGTGCTTGCGTGAAAATATGGAATAAGATTGACGATAAGGTTACAAGAGCAAATACAATAAGTTTGAAGAAAGGAAAAATTTATGTGTCTACCAAATTGCGAAAACAATTGTGCAGGATGAGAAAAGTTATAAACTTTTAAATTGCGTAATTTTCCGGGCGGTCCGCCCTAAATCTACCAACATGAGTGTTTAGCACCTAGTAACTCTTTTAAGCGTTTTTGGAATCCTACTATTTACCTTGGTTTAGTTACATAATCAGTGAGCGGTGTAAAGTATTTCAGTATGTCATAAAGGGTTGGCAACGAGTTACTTTTGGTTTTGCGAGTCTAAGGCAATGGATAGTCCGCAGCAACAGCAATCAAATAAAATAAAATAAAAATATCATCTACTAAGAAGAATATGTTTATCAAAAGTGAAAATAATCGAATAGACCGAGTTCAATACTTTCATCCATTTTATAATACACCCTTAGGAATAGAATTTCTTCATAACACTTCTATGGAAACACTTTGGAGATTTAAAAAAAGTATGATCCAAATCAGTCAACAAATTACCGAAAAAATCGTGAAAGAAACATACATGAAAACTTTTCGGCTGCCACATCCTATACCTTGCTTGATATTATCTACATAAATATACATGGATATTTGACACAGCGCCATCTAGCTCCAAACTAAGCGTAGCTTATACTAGATATAATACCTAAATAGTATTTTAACTAGTAAATATTTATTAAGACATTTTGGCAGTCTCAAAACAAACATTAACGTTTGTCACACAAATGCCTGTCCGGGTGGAAAACGAACCGACAACCTATACCGCAGAAGGCAGAGCTACTACCAACTGAGCTATGAGACCAGTAAATATATAATATATACAAACGAGAGAATTAACAATAACCTCGCGGTTCAATCAATCAAGTTGGTCGTTTATAACTGTCAAGCTACTCGTATACCTACTTGTATACCTATATACGCTCTTCAGTAATATTATTGCTTCCGCCATTACAGAAAATATTCTCAGCTCAGCATACGCTTTCTGTATTTCATAATATTGTATGTTGTGTTGTAGCATATATTAATATTTTTTATTGCACCAGAAGGTACTAAAAATAGCATAGCAAATTTATGGAGTTTTAACAATATGGACTAACAAATAGTTGAACTACAGGTACAATATTATTGAAATACAGCTCATTCCTAAACTAAGATACTTTAACATTCTATAAGTTAGGTTCTAGTTAGAGACGAAATGCGCAGGCAGCCCACCTGATGTTAAGTGGATATCACCGCACATAGACAACAGCAAAACAATCAGATCCTTCTCTGCCAAAATATAACACCCCATTCGCAATTGCGTCCGTTACTCCGTTAAGGTGATGTAACGACTCATGTGCTTGTTCACCGGCAACGCAAGTGCGCCTCTTCATGCATCGGTAGGGGAAGACCGTAGTCGTTTTGGTGTTGTTTATGGGTGACAGTATCACTTTCACTTTAATAACTTAAAGAAAAATAAGGTAACATTGTAGTTTACAGTAAAGCTCTACATATTGATGTAGGTAAAGAAAAACGGAATGTTATTAATGTTATTATTAGCTTAATTATATTAATTAGGGTTGAACATGATTTGTTCTATATACTTACCTATTATTTCAATGAAATTTTAAGTATATGTAACAGTTATAACAGTTTATAAAGTTTTATAACATTTTTTGTAGCAAGTTCCTATTTGCAGCAATTGTTTGTTTTAGTGAGTTGTAGATATTTTCACGGTAATAAGGTTAGGTACTATAATTTACACCAATACCATTAGTAAGAAAAATAAAACAGATGGAATTAAAAGATGCCTAAACATGCTGAGACAAAATTTGTTTGGTTAGATCTCAGTACGTAGTATTCTATATACCAATTAAGCATACAGTTAAACGATGAACGAACACCACAATTTCAGGGAAGTAATAATGTTAAATGACATAATAAAACTGACCCTTTTTCATTTTACGAGGTCCATATAGGATACGTGTTATATGTAGATATAGCTTACCGGATCCGTTGCGAACAAATGAACGCAAGCCCGAGTGATGAAAATTGCATAATGGCCAATGTGAGTTTTTTAACTCGCCTCTGTGTCGTTTGTGTGTGCTGACAATTAGCGGGCTTATGGTGAGAGCGAAAGGCTCTCGACTGGACTTAAGTATCGGCGATCGAGGAAACCGATAAAAAACTTTAAAAATGGTTATTACAAACGTTACTACAAGACTAACATGTATAACATGAACTGATGAGTAATATGAACAAGTAATTCTTTGATTCTATAATGCAATATTGCAGTTCCGGTACTGGGACCGTGGTGCTTCATCAGTAGAACTCCATGGCCAGTGGTAATTCTGGGCGAACTGAAAAACAAAGATGTTTTTAAGATAGAGAGTTCATGATTTGGTCGAGAAAGTTCTGATTGTGACCTATTGTGGGTCTCATGGCTTACAGCGCCCAATTATATTGCCTTCGGATTACCTTTTCATACTCGGTAGAATGAATCTTGTAGTGCTTCAACGCCGCAAATCACGAACAATGGCGTTTCTTGGACTGACATTTTATTTTTTATACCTCTTATTAAATTAAATTGCCGCATAAGATGCCAATTGCCGCATGTACCATCACAGCTTGACCAATCCAGCAGATTTTTTTGTATTTTCAGAGTAGCAACAGTAGTTTTTTTAAGATATAATATCTTTATATTGTAGATATTATATTTTGAATCTCTACAAGTATTCCCTGGGTGGTACTAAAAGAGCTACACAAAGTAGGTATCAGTAGAAGTTGTGTAAAGTTCGCCCGGAGAAGTACTGCCTCCACACCTAGTAATCTATTGCCAAGCAGTAGTGTAGTCGCAGGAAGGGTCCGAAGGAAGGGTGTGGGTGGCGGTGAAATCATATGTGCATGAGACCTAACAACGTTCAACGGGGTGCAACTCGGGTCTTCTCATACTTCGGTCGGGGGGACCTAAGTTGCTTTGCTGTTGTTGTGGGCGGAGGTAACCACATAACACCAGGTGGGCCTCCAGTACGTCCCGTCAATTCTGTTATTTAAAAAAATTATTAAGATAGCTGCGACCGACATCTTGCGTGCTCTACGAAAGTATTGAAGTCAGTTTTTACCACTTTTTTTTAACCCTTACCCACTTTTTCGCCTGCACTAGGATTCCCCTGTGTCGCAGATGGTATGGACAAATACAGATACACAAGACGAACATCCAAGAATCGAACACAAACTTCATGCTCACCACCACCAAAGTGTCTCTCGGCCAGGAATCGAGCCCTCGCTTCAAAGACATGGCTAATATCAAGGAGCCAAGGAGCCACTTAAATTGATCACTTGTTTAATAATATTTCATATGAGCCCGAACTTCCCTTTAAAATATACCTGATATAATATCCTAAGGCAGAGATGGCGAACCTTTACGGATACCTAATAAGGCTATAATGTACCGTCAAATAATTTTGACTTTTAGTGATTCTTGGGAAAAATAATACCGCGTCCAGCGTAAGCTCACTCGAACTCGTTCGTAATACTTCATAGTGGACTTGCTTTTAACTAAAACGGAAACCTCGATGACATACCAAAACTATTTTGTTTCGTCCCATCAATGGCTCGCGTGCCATTGGTTACCATCCCTGTCCTAATGTATGTACGATTTCCTCGTGCATATTCTGATTCAAGCCTATTGTGCGTCGCATGTCTCTGGCTTATGGACCCCACTTACTGCGAATAATCCCTACGCTTACATCTCGGTACAATGAACGGCGGGTGCTTCACCTTAGAAAATCACCAGCAAAGCCTTCTCAGACCAAATGTTTAATGTTATACTCAACTCGCAATTTACTGCGGCTTCACTCAGAGTTTCTAGTTTCTTCCCCGTTTTAAGAATGTTCTTTTACTCATAAACTGAAACGAATTGTGGTTTTCTTATTTAGCAAGACTCTAACATGCTAGACGCTTTTGAGGTAAATGCTCTATAACAAACTGCAAACTGATTAAAACTGGCAATGTCGAATGTAGATTCTTCCAATTTACCTTTATTTATCGGTTTTATGAATTAGGGAATCGGATAAAGAAGGCAGGCTGTCTCAGATTTTCTGATTTATTTATTTTGCGCCATGTACAATTTATATAGATGTTAAGTTTATAATTCTATGAGATGTACATGTACATGATAACGCGTTGCAAATCATAACAAACTATAATAATTATTATTTTTTACACAATATCAATAAATGGAAACATGTGATATTAATATAAGTATATACATATTTCAAAAAAATGGTTCACAGCTATATAAATAATAATCAATCACCATTATGTATTTATTATATATCGAAGCGTCTCTTGAGAACGGCTTGATCGCAAATTACAAGTATTTTTTGCTATTTTCAAAGAAATACACGTTACTTTAAAACCACTTTGCATATGATTCAATTCAGTGTACTAAATGAAAATGTATAGTTAGTAAAGCTTTACTATGGGAACCAGAATACTGCATATTAATATTATAGTTTTTTTTTAAATTAATATTATAGATACACATTAAGACCTTATCTTACGGTTTATAAGATTTATTTCTTTTTATTACAAATCTTTTACAGAGATAACGTTTGTTCTTATAAACGTGGGTTAAAATACAGTCAGCTATTGTTAATAAATATAATATTATTCATTGAACATCATTTATAAATAATGTGGGTTGACTAATAACCCGGCGCGCTCATTATCGAAGCAGAACTTGTTATTGTATCTTCACTACGGGATTAATTCATACACTGAAATTAGTCACGTGTAAAGCAATTTCCATCATATTTTTTGGAAGACTTGGATTTCTGTAATTTCTAAACTATTGTACAAAACCGATGACCTTGAATCTTTACGGGACAATAATGAGTATCACCTACCTAACAAAAAAAATAATTAATTAAATTGGACTATCACTATCGGACGGACACGTGTTAATCAATTACAACTAAGAATACATTTTAACTTTTATCCCCTCTCCCAAGGGAACCGTGCTGAATTTCGGGATCCAGTGTCCTACTTGTACATTTGGTGATTTGATTTTTTCATTTCATATTACAAGTTTCATTTGAATTCATCCAGTAGTTTTGGCGTGATGCGCAGCCCAGATAAAAACAGATTGAGAGATAAAAATGAAAATAAATACAGTTTTTGCTTTAAAAGTAAGCTTTTTCTATACTGAAAAAACAAGTTAGCTTTTTCTATACTGAAATATACATACATAATAAATATACATGAAAAAAAAATATATATATATGCAAAAAAATATTTTCCAAAATATCTTCAATGGACAGAATCGGACCTGTTACAGTTTTATTATAAATATAGATTCATCGTCAAACCACAAATTAAATAGTATTTTTTAGGATTTTTCATATCTATGAGAATCTCAAGGTCCTCTCGATCGTTAAATCCGATTACATTTATCCGATGAAGTGTGAGACCTTACTGTGGATTTGTAGGAGCACACGCTCTCAGATTCCTTAGAAATAGAATATTCAATTCTAGCATCATGAAATCAAAACGTACATCATGTACAAGAGCTACAACCACAAGCTTATCCACACATGAAATATAATTTACCTTGATATAGGATACATGTTGGTAATATCCAACCCTTCCCACGTCGCGGTGCGGCGGTATCGAAATAAAATATGTCACCGAGATTTATCGAAGTGATTGCGTCGAAGTAGATCGAACTATCGCAATATGTCCCCCAAAGTTGTTGCCATTTCTATTCACAGAGAGAAAATAAACTGAAGGAAATAATCCAGCAAAACTTTTTCTACAAATGTAAAAAAAAGAAAAAGACTTTATTTACAAGATACCTACAGAGTAGGTACAAATATTAAATTAACTAAATCAAACGAAGACTAAGAAAATACATAATTAAGAAAAACATATTGTATACTAACATACTTACACTACTAGTATAGTATTATTATATCTGTGCTTACACTGTGGCAAAAGGAATGCGAACAATTTAAGTCAAGTTTCGCTTTCATTCCTAGTGTGTTAAAATCCAAATGTACGCTATAAAAATGAAATAATGCGATAAGTTTTGTGTATTTTTAAATTTTATTCTTATTTAGTATAATAGATAACACTAATAATTTCGACTATTAATGTATTTTTAGTCAATAACTACGCTTAACGACACACATTTTTTTAATATTAGCTTTTTTATTTCCCTATGAGTGAATTTGTATTTTATTATGAAAAATAAATATTTTAAACTATATTAATTAAATAGTAGTAGGCAATGCAACGCTGTCATTCTGCCTAAATATTCAAAGAAATACGTCTATTGGTAATTATGGATTTTACCAGGACTACGAATACATCTCAGATAGTCTATTCATAATTGCCAAGCCTTTCTTGTTTTTTCTAAGGATCTATCAAAATCTATCAGTGAGATTTATCGCAGTGATTACGTCGAAGTAGATCGATCTAATGCAATACGTGCTCGAAAGTAACTGCCACTTATTTTTGAATTGATCTTTCAGTATATTTTATTTAAGCAGAAGTCAGGGCTTTCTACCCGCTTGTTTACTATTCATGAATGAATTCGCCATGCATGCAGAGATATATCTCCTATTCGCCATGCATGCAAAGATATATCTCCTAATTTATATGTTACTTAGATTATTGTGAACTTATTCATCCATCAGAAGTTTGCATGGATGAATGTTTGTTACTCAATCACGCCTGAATGGATCTGTATGAAATTTGGCACAGAGATAGCACATACCTAGGCTACGATTTATCCCGTTAAATGTACGGTTCCCGTAGGGTGGCCAAACAACGGTTTCACCGCGCAGCTAGCGTTAACTTCATTAAAATCTAAATATGTTTCTGACGATGCATAACTGAATTCAGAGCGAGTACATCAACGCGCGGGCATGCCGATATCGATTGTGGCCTATCGAACGTCCACAAGTAACGTGTGCGCTGCATACAAATACAATCGATAGTTACGTATACAGATAGATCGATAGATATACTCTTTATTTCACGTCAGAAAGCAAAAAACAATTACAAGCAAGTTACATAAACAAACAACAATTGATAGATGCAATGGGTGGTATTATCACTAAAAGTGATTTCTTTCATGCAACATTTGGATGGATAGGATAGAAAGTAAGACACATTTGATACATTGATAAAATTAGTTAAAAAATGGGTTTTTATGTATCATTCTAGGGATGCCAATTTTATCATGATATTAATCTTTTGCCAACTAACTAGTTTCATAACAAGGTTGAGTAAATTTCTCTTTCAATTATTCAAATCGGACCTTTCATTTAGGAGTTACGAGTTTAAAACCTAAAGTAAGGAAAATTCCGCGGTGTAAGCGGTTAGCCCTATGCTTAGTCTATTAGTTACTTTCACATTTTAATTGTTGAGATTGATTTATGACCTGATGTTTCACGATTAAATTACAACTCTAAATTGCACCCGTGCGAAACCGGGACGGGTCGCTATTAATCACATAAAATAATTAAATAGGGTATTTATAACATATTATATAGCAGCACAACTTGATATTTTATTTTCTTGTACCTATGTATCAAACTAAGTTATGAAATTTTGCTTTGTAGTATTTTTTTTTTCGAGTTTTTTGTTTCTGTTTCTGATATATCATTGTAATAGTGCAGGGTATGAATTTATCCCGCTGGGGCCGCGGAAGAGTACAAGCCGTTCCCGTAGCCCCAGCAATGGGCGTCTAGAAGGGACCGTGGGGTTTTTAGCCGGTAAGAATCCGGCATAACCCGTCCAACGTCCCCAAGGGGGGGCGGGTACCGATGAAGGTTTTCCCCACGAAATTTTGATATAACCAAGTGTTCCAAAGTGTACCTATGTTAAAAATAAATGAGTACCTTTAGTACCACAAAGTTCTGTGATTTGTGCAATGGTCATACTACACGATGCATCTAATTAGTCTCATAGTGAGTCGTCAAGTGTACGAGTGCAGGCAATTAAACATTGCATGTTTATTAGTAGACTATTGATTAGTTATACCAATCAAGCCCGCTTGGCACAATTTATGTACATATTCCACCGCACAATAGAAAATTAATTTGCCAATATTGCCACGCCCACAATTGCTCATGCTTTGGTACAGATTCTGTGATAGACACTGAAGTTTACTTACCTCCCTGCCGGGTAGTGATTAATACTGCAAGCGGTGAGAGGTGGATAACGATGCGGTCACTGTGCAAAATGGATTTGTCGATCAACAAAATAGGTATTACGTAATTCAGCTATAAATCGTGAATACCTAAAAAATGTGTAGGAAATATCTAAGCTTTATGCTCATAAATGTAATCGAGAGAGATCTTTAATTGGCTGTAAGAAGTTTATTGTTTATTTTTTTCTATGATATTAATATTTGTAGCTGTTGGTCTCTTCAATAAATAAAATAAAAAATAAAATAAAAATATGTTACAAATTTAGCCGATGTAGAAGGCCTACCTGATGTTAAAGTCGTAACCATGGTATATTGTCGAATCTGACGAAATTTCGAACAAATGGATAATCTTGTTAGTTATAGTCAATCATAGTCTCACCAACACATCTTTGATTCCGTTGACTGCAATAACTCAGTTCGAGACGAACCATTTGTATTGGGTGTGAGAGATACAATGCTCGTAGCTAGATGGTTCCTTGTCAATAACTGGCCTGCAATGCATTTGAAATGCGGTTCTGTTTAATTTTGAAATCAATTGCCGTTCAGCTCATACAAAGTGATCGAAATTCATCCCAATACAGACAGTGCCCATCTATGTGAAAAACCACAAACAATTGGGGTTCATTAAAAAGACCAGGTATTGCTGTGCCCGCCTGAAATTACAATAAAATATAAGGGTAATCGAGTTATACATGTTTAACTGCCCGCTGGACTCTTTAATTTTTTTAAAGTCAAAGGGCAGACAGCCGCGTTTAAATTTATCGGGAAAATTTGGATTGTGTGCACCTCATTCTATGTGTAAAAAAGGAGTCAAAGTCAAAGGCAAAATACTTTTCTTACGTTGTATTTAAAAAAAATTGCAAACTTCACTTTAAAAAAAATAACAATTAAGTTTAGCAATTGTTCAAATCCTATGCGGCCCTCCATGGGGAAGAACAGTAAAGAATCCCTAATGAAAGGAATCCTCATGTTTACGTGTACATCTCGTTAGTCTGGCCAAGTCAAAGTCAACGCTTCTGAAGATTCTTCGAGTAGAAGGATATATTGCTATTGCTATTGCAATATTATATGTAATAATCTCCATTTCAGTTAACCGACTTCCAGAGAAAGTTATCAATTTGGTAGTATTATTTTGTTTTTTATTACCTCAGTTGTCCGTCATTTTTTTGTAATTGTATGACTTTTTTCTTAGCCCGTTGTATATCGATTTGGATGTATATCCCATACAAATATATTACAAAAAGGATTGTAAAAAATAAATTATTGTATGGGATTAAAGTAGGCTATTTTCGATTTTAAAGTCAGTCCCTTGTATATATATTATAAAATACTAAGCTGTGTTTTATGGTTATAAGAAATTTCGGTTAGATAATAAAAAAATATTTTCAAATCAGCTCAACATTGACTTCCGGGAAATATCGACTGAATTCATAAATCATTGTAAGTTATGTATTCAATTAAATGTGATTTTCATACCTTGTTATTCGTGGTAAATTTCCGAGGGTGTTAACTAACGACGTGGCGGCGCGGCGGTTCGTGGTCGGCGGGGGCTGCGGTTGGTGAGCGCGGGTCACGGAACATGGGAAGAGGACGGCGGCAAATCATTAATCTAGACTTTAATTTTAATTGTAGAGAAAGATACTTTTTAACAATACAAATAAACAGCTACATAGGGAAAACCTCGCAGGTATGGTCATTAACAAGTTGGCTGGCCTCATAGCGCAGTTGGTATTAGCTCTGCCTTGTACGCTATAGGTTGTAAGTTCGATTCCCACTGAGGATAAGCATTTGTATGAATTATGTATTTATTTATGTATTAGCATAAAAATATTATATAGGTATTTTATCAGGTATGTAGTTCCCATAGTACAAGTTATGCTTAATTTGAAGCTAGATGACGCTCTGTGAGCCACGGAGCCGTCATTTATTATGGACTTGTTAATTTTTTTTTATTTATTTAAATTTTTCCTATCTATCCTAAAATACCCAATTACAATTATCTTGACTATAAATGCCCATTTACGTCGCAGATAGGTGCTACAACTTATGAAACAAAAAAATATTTCGGGAAAAGTGAGTGATTGATAACCGTAATAATAATTAAGTCATTGGACATTTCGTCACTTTTACCAAACATCTAATCGAGAACACACTTTCTGCTCATCACAAAGTGTACTTCAGCTAGGGATGGAATCCGGACCCCTTAGTTCGCAGGTATCTTTAGTACCAGGCTATGGAGTATGAGGACTAGGCTCGCTTTGTAGATCAAACCCCGTTTATTTATACTTGCCGAGAGTAGGCCCATGTCCTTTTGGGAACATAAGAGGGCGAAACGCACTAGGAAACTCAACTCAAAACCGATAAAGTGCGTAATAATTGATCTCTTTCTTGGTACTACTTTGTCTTGTCTATGTTGGAGATAAAGTACCCGCTGGGTGGTGCTAAGCAACAAAATAAGGAGCAACAAAAAGTAGCAGTAGAACTCATGCAAAGTTCTCCCAGAGTACTGCGCCTCCACATCTGGTAATCTGCAGCTAAACAGTGGTGCACTTGCATTGCTGTGTTCCGGTGGAAGGGTGTGGGTGACGGTGAAATCACAGGTACATGAGACGTAACATTTTGTGAATATATCTTGTCCAATTCTTTTTAATACAACCATTTTGGACTACGTTTCTCCAAATCTTCTACCTACAAGTTTGAGGAAAAATTCAAGTCAATGAAAGGATATAGGTCTGTTTTTCGATTTATAAATCAGTCACTTGTGTCGACTATGGTTTATGTTGTAGGGTGGTGTGATTAACTATGTGGTGGTAGCCAGATGGCCCCAACCAGTCCTCGGGGATGACGACGGTTGGCTTCATTATTATGCTAGACATTACTGATGTATTCTCTGTATTCTCTTGGTAAATAAATGTATTTGGTGTCATGCTTTCACACATCTACTGTTGATGTTATAAGCTTTATATAAAAATACATTTTGTTTTAAGTTGCTTTTATCTTTACCACGGACGTTTTTATGATTTTGAAGGGTTTCCCACCAAAAGTAATGGATATCCTCTATAAAAGGTTTTTAATTTTCCGGCTACCTGTATCTGAACAACCTGAAAAAACCGTAGCGTCCTAAAGTTTTCACAGAATGTGTGATTATAGCGTAAATCGCAATCATTGCAACGAAATAATGATCTGTCTGTGTCACTTAAATTAAAACTCTATTATGCCTTTAGATCTCAAGTATCGTTTGGACATTCTCTTGACTTATCTTCTCGATGAACCTAAAACTAAAAACCTTAAAAAATATAATATAAGAACTAAAATATATTATTAAAAGGAGTCTCTTTAGGCAAGGTTCCGAAGATATTGGCAGCATTCCTTGAAGCATTCAGCATCCTTGGAATAGCTAGACTAATTCTTTGTCACTTAAATTATGATTTGGAAATCGTAATAAATAAGTATAATATAAATAAAATTGTTGCGAGTGTGAATGGATCTTAGTAGGTTATTTTTATTATTTTTGTAAATCGTATACATATTTTAAATGGTGTATTATTATTTGCTGTACGTGAGTAAAGCCTCGCTGGCAGAAACTAGCATCATTATTATAAATAAACTGCTAAAGATTCATGGCAAAAGCAGAAAGGAGAAGCAACTTTTGAACTCGTTGCAAAATGCATAAGTACATACCTACGTCTAAAGCCGCAATTCCCTTGTAGCGTAGTCCCTAAATAGACTTCTACCGCAGTCTATGAATGCGGCTTTTGCGATGAATGGTGCCATTCAAAAGTGTCGTGAGATATTAGTTAGGTATATATTCCTATGAGATTATATACCAAAAAATGGCATATTCTGTAATAGTTCTTTCCGTTACTACAGTGTAACGGAAGAAGAAGAAGAAATGATATTTCCAGTCATTTCCGTGAATGAAACTTAAACCTAAGTTTTGGTAGGGTTGACAGAATATCCACGTCGTTTGTTTTTACATTGAAGGGTTTCATGTTGCTTGCGTCTATAAGTATTCTATAAATTACTTACCCGTATCATTGTGAAAGGAGCGTTTCATCCTATAAAATACTGTCATTCAAGAAAGGAACTTCAGTCACATTGCCGTTATTTATTGGCGGCAGTAACTATTTTACATCTGGTGAGCCGTTAGCTCGTTCTGTCACGTTAATCACATTAATAAGCAAAGCGACGGCACGTATCTTTTACTTTTCATTAAATTCTTGTTCTATTACAATGACCTACTTTGAGAATAACGCTATAGTTTTGGCAACAAGGCACTTTGTCTTGTAGTCTGCCACAGATGGCGATGACTTTAGAAAGTTTTGCAACTGTAGATGAATCGGGGGAATACAAGACTTGCTCTGTCATTCCGTTTGTTGGAAATTATATATTCAACTATACGCATTAATCATGACTGTAAAATTGTATGATAAATAGCTACATTCTCTACCTAAACATAGAAATACTTACACTCAAAGTCTTTGCGCCACGATAAGTGTGATGTAAAGCGATAATGTTGCCATAACATAAAACATTAAAACTAAATACTGATACGCTCGTGCGGAAATTCTCAGAGGGTCAGCCCAGACCAAACGGAAATCCGCTTGGTCTACGCTGACCCTGTTTGTACTTGTGATCATAACTTACGTACCTACCTAACACCATCGTGTCCATATCGTGAGTTTGAAATTATTTGTCTCCTGTTCCCTTGTGTGTGGAAACTTTTATTTGGTTGTAATTTTCTAACCACCCAACTAAAAGTAAATTGAAATACTCGTATGTAATTTACTGTATCCAGGTCTGGTAAAAAAAGAAAAAAATAGTTTATTTCCGTTGAATTCAACTACAGCTTCAATAGCTTCCTCCTTTTTTTAATCGGTTAAAATAGCGTTGTTACTATATAGCGGGCGCGCGCGGCTACTATCAACGGGCAGTCGGCGTGTCGATAAAAGGAACCGCAACGTACGGCGAATCCGCATGCGACTTTATAAAAACCACTATTTGCGCCTTGTGGTGTTAAATGCGTTTATCCAGGTTCAAAAGTGTATGTGTTAATGCAGGATATAAGCTATCCTAATACCAAATTTCATCCAAATCCGTTGAGCCGTTTGCGCATAGAGGATTAAAATACATACACATACAAACTTTCTCTTTTATATTAGTGTGATACCGCACGATGTCAGCGTGCTTACCATGATCATACCCGCCACGAGTTCGCTCTGAATGTTGCTTTACTTGTTAGGATACTGCGATAACTTAGCTCACATGGCTGAGCGCTTACTCAAGCGCAGTTACTGCGTCAGATGGATATTCGATGATGGCTTTCAATTAACGTCGACGGGTATTGCTCGGGTCACATCGCCTCTGGCCACTGTAATTGCAAAGCTGCGGAAACTGACGGATTATATTGGTTTCAATAACTACGAGCACTTAGCATTTTGGAATATAGTTCATAATATCTGATATACCTACATATATCATATACTTCTGTGAAGTAGCTGACATATTCAGTGAGTTTTATAGCAACAAACCTGCGTTGCTTAAAACTTTTTCTTACGGTGAGTTAGTCCGAAGTCCAGCCACTTTTCATCGCGAGGTACACCATTATGGAAACGTAGACGTGACAAGTGGTGAGCTCATCGTAGCTGATACTTGCTTTAGTAATATCCGACAGCCATAAATTATACCAATTATAATTTACAAGAAGATTGGTCAAGGTTAATAAAAATAACTGATTAAAAAATTTTATTGCAAGAACAAAGGATATGCAAGGATATTATGAATACGTTGTAATGGCGTAAAATGGCGTAGGCTGCTCCTTATCGAGAATGTTCAAATCGCATCATGTTGCGCCCGTCACCCGTAGACGGGAATGTAACGTCTCATGCGCCATAATTACATTGGTACCCACACTCTTCCGCCGGAAACAGCAATGCGAGTGCACTTCCGCTTGGCGGATTACTCAGTGAGGCGGCAGTATTTCTCCGGACGAACTTGGCTCAGTTCTACTGCTACTTAAAAGCTGATACTATGTTATATTTCCTCATGATGATTGATTGGATGAGAGGTTTAATCGGATCTAATCGACATCAATCAAAAATAAGGCAATGAAATGGTGTAAATCTTCAGATGGCGTCGCGTTCTCGCTTAGCCAGAATGAATGATGCCTTTATCTACGCTCATATTTCTACGAAATAATATTTTCCGCATTAAGTCGAGTGACGGCATGATGGATAGAATCTCGTTACATAAGGAAAAAGTTAAATTTAATAGTACTCTGTTTTCAGTGACCTACTCTCTACAATTGATAGTGTTACAAGTGACGGTCCCGTGGCTTAGTTGATCTGCCGGCGAAGCGACGGTTCCCGGGTACGACTTCCGGATGGGGAAAACTTTGTGAGCTTGAAGTTTATTGTCGGGTCTTGGATGTCTATGTTGTGTGACACAAAGAATCCTAGTTTAAGCGTTTACTTTACTCTATAAGGGATAGTGGCTTTGCTACTACGGGAGTCTAATCCAGATTGATATCATCATCGAATTTTTGGCTCTAGGACATGCCGTTTCTCATGATACTTTCCTTCACCGTTTTCAGAACGTGGTATTATGTATCGAAATGTTTCAAACTACGCATAAGTTGTTTAGTGGGAAGATAACTGATAGAATATAGGTGTTTTATTTTTGTATTTATATGCAAGTTGAAACTATCCCCAGACACCGATCAAACATGGTAAAAATCAAATCCACAATCTACAATACAGAAAGCAGAGCTCCTAAATGAGCTTTCTGAGCTTTCAAAATACCAGGGTAATATGCCCAACCTCAAGTAGGTTTAATAATATAGAATAGAATATTTGGCACACACAAATAGAATAGATTAAAACTAAGCAATTGACCATTATCATGAAATTTACTGCGTTTATTTGACGCTACAATGTCTCCTGATGCCACAACGAGGTGATGTTGTGTAAAGGAATATATTGAAAAGAAAAAAAAACTTTACACACTCATGCCCCTGTACTAGGATTCATGGATCAACACAGAAACACTCATGAGTGTTTCTGTGTCTTGACCCGTGAACAAACATCATGCTCACCACACAAAGTGTGTACCCTGGCTTCGAAGGTAGGACCAAGTAAGCCACGGTGCCGTCTTATTATTATTTTTAATTGTTCGTAAAAGCCAATGAAGAAATCTTTAAATTACTCAGACTACCTCACCTTGATTGAACCTTTTGTGGCCCTGTCGATCTCACACCTCAATTTTCTTCAACGTTTCCATGATATTTAAATATGCCTCAGTACAAAACGGGAATGAATTTACTGAAGCAAAAGGGCTCACAAAAAATCCGAGAAATACGTAATATAAAGACTGAATGTTTTACTTCCTGGTTTCGATATAATATGACAATGGTGTACTCTAACTCAGAGCAATTCTAATAACTTCCATTACAAGTATGTCGTAAGGAAAAAAAAACGATTTGTATCAAATGCGACATTTTTTTAATCGGACATTTTAATGGGGACGTAAAATCTAGCCGTATTAAAACAATCCGCTGGGAAAGTCCTTTAAAATTATTTCTTTAAGTATCTTTCATTCAATGATTCTTAGCTGAACGAATAATGGACATAGTAATAAAATTTGCATGTCTAAGATGATGTCAATCTAATCTAACAAGTTAGATTTCTTTTTGCGGTCGGATTTTTGTTTTCAAATTCAGTCGGAACAAATTGGCCGCACCTTATGTTAAGTTGTTTTTTCAGTCCACAACGACAGCAATACTTACGAACTTAGAGGACCTAAGTTCGAGAACCGACCGCTGTATGTTGTATGCATTGTGTCTATCAATCTAGGCCGGGGATAAAACGTCTCCTGCACCTTTAATTATACCGGCACCCACATTCTACCACCGGAACACAGTAATACCACTGATTGGCGACAGATCACCAGAACGCCAGAACTTTTCCCTATAAGTATCAGAAACTATAGAACTCGGCTGCATGCGAAAATACCTCGCATTTATTTTTGATCTGCTGAAAAATGATTTGTTACGGGAAGTTGGCAGATTATTGTGTCAATCGACTTTTTTCACCAGAACTGTTTCAAGAACTATCAGAAACTGTAGAACTCAGCTGCATGCGAACTCTATGAACTCTGAAAAGAACTTTTTTTTGATCTGTTGAACAATGATCTGGTAAGTTCACCCACATGCCGGTATGTCATAGGACTCAAAGAGTACATACCAATGGGCGTTTCGGTAACCTAAGTAATGATTGAATGGATGGTCTAGAGTGGTCTAGAGTAGACCAGTTTTATTGCGATGGCTGATAATATAAGTCGTGCAAGTCGCGGATCGATCGATCGCAACTGCGCAACAAGTTCCCGCCTCAGAGAGGCATTGTTCGTTTTCACGCCACAAGTGTGTTGAATCGTATTCCTATCTGTATTCTGTGTCGTATTCTACGTCAATTGATATATTTTTGAAGAGGACTTGAGATCTTTGAAACAATTTAATAAATATGTTTAAGAATATAGTACCTAGTTACTTCTATAAAGTTTTCCTTCCTTTCCTTCCTAGATTGTTCAAGTTCAACATAATATTCCTATTATACCGAGCTTCCTCAAACTATAAACCTGTTAAAAACTTGGGCTCATCATTGAGCACGTATATTTAAACCGGAAAAAAATTGGCTTCGGTACTCCTGGACCACTTATTATTATTTCTAGTACATACAGACGTCAACGGATGACGTCTGTATGTACTAGAAATAATAATTAGCTTAAATAAGCTCTCTACGTATAAATCGAAAGAAGATACTTTATTTATTTTTCTTTTAATAATATTTTAATCCAAAGACACTTTCGTATTCCACACTGTTATATAAGTACAAATATGATGTAATTTTAAATTCATTAAAATACAGTAATATTTGGTTACATAATGTATTGGAAGTTATATTATCTACTATTATATTATGCGATAAGGATCGTAAAATTAACCCTAAACACGATACACACTACACTTGTCAAATCCATCAGTGCTCAGTTTCCAAACAAAACTGTGTTACTTATAATCTTCAAATTTGATAATACTTTCCCTAATTAATTGTTTTAAACATCGAAGATAATAGAAAAATATCAAGAACATTATTTATTTATTAAAATAATTAATAATCACTTATCTTTCAAATACTTTTATTTTTATAGGTCTGTACGGTAACTTATTATAATATTTGTTATGTATCTAAAGTATAATATTAAAAATTAGCATTTGTCGTATGCCCGCTTCCCATTTTGCATTCTCTCATCTCTCGGAAGCTGTAACTGTAACGAGACTGTGGTTATATAATAAGATATTTAAATAAGGAAGATTTCGTTCACAAAATATTTAACAATAATTCAAAACTTTGTGACACGACCTTGCGAACTTTAGTTAATTATATTGAAATTGTATATTTAGAAGAAATAACAGTTTTAAGCTACTAGAATCAATATCAATTGAGAGGTGATGTCACTACAAGCAGTTCCACCTGCTTCCACCAAATATGGCTAAGATCCACATTTAATACAAAGAATTAACTTTTTATTATCAGATAATCCCTTCAGGATTCACGTTGCCTAAAAAGAATTGACCACAGCAAACTAATAACACCCTCTTTTTACTCAGGGGTTAAAAAGCCTAAGAATATTCAGAAACATAATTATAACTCGTAACACAAATAAAATATAACTATTCTAAACTAAGGAACCTATATTTTCAACAAAGGCACATCCATATTATGGAAACATCTAACACATATTGGTGTATTTTTCTTCAAAAACATCTTATAATTTAGAAAACTTAGTATCTATTAGGAAAACGTAAATAAATATTAAAACGTGTCATCACAATCATGAACATGTTTGAGACACGATGAGATGATTATGTAGTAATATAAATATTTAATTAACAAACCATATTTATTATACCACATCAAAATACACAGTTATGAAATATTTTTACAACTAATAATAGTTGTACTTCATTAATTAGTTTAAGATAACATCAACTTTTTTAAATAATTCAATCTTACTGTATCTCACTGAGAAAAATACCTAAAAATAAAAATTTATCGTCGATAACTTGAGAAAATAAACCAAAGTCACACTTGTTCTTCTGTTTGAGCAACTACAGCAACAGTTAATGGCCTTTTCCTCATACATAATTTTCTTGAATGGTTCTCGGAAAACCAAACATTGTTTTTCATTAAGTGATTCTGACAAAAGTGATATTGAGATCGCACTACTCTAAAACTTAGCAAGGCTCTAGACATATACATATACAATCTCGTATAGTATCGCCATTGTAAACAAGATGATAAACTCTATACATCGATTTAAAATAGTAAGCATTGAATTACATTGAATAGGATCACTGGACTGGTGAAAATGTTTGATTATTACAAAAAAATGTCTGTGTATAATTATATTATAATGTGTACAACTATTATTATAATGTTTGCGTGAATGATAACATTAAGAACTCTGAAACGATAATGTTGATAGGATTTGACAGAAGCTTAGTACACTGTAAGAGAGAGCTATCTACATCTGACGCTGATAAAACATTCAACATTAATTTTAAAGCCGTCTCTCAGTTGAATTCAATTAAGCTGACGAACCTTAATTGCATTTGAATTAAGACGAGTACTAATTACACGCTGAACAAACCGAGATTGATGATCGCATTTAAAATTGAAAATCAATTAAGAATATTAAATTGTTTGAACTACGAAATAGACAGGTTTCAATTTAATCGTTTTTCTCAAGACAAGGTTCTATTCTTGATTTTAAATTGTGAATAAAATACAGATATACATCATGATTACAAAAATACATAATTATATAACCAATTTCTTTAATTCCTTACTAATTAATTAAAGTAAGAATAATATACCTTACGTTAAAAATATTGTACTCATTCTTAAGAATTTTATGAATAAGTTCAATTTTAACTAAATACCACTAAATTAAATCATAAATAGCTTTAAGGACGGTACACACAGCGAACATTCGTTTCACGAACGAGCGTTTGCGTTTTTGCTCGCGTCGTAAACTCGATCATATTTATCGCGAACCAAGCTTTACATGCGACACAGCAACAGAGCGCACGAAACTTTCTTGTCGTCTTTTTGCCTCGTCCGATATTTTCAATGATGAGAAATAAAATTCCCCGCCCGAACTTCAGTAGGTATTCTTGGGAAAAGAATAATAATACTTGGTTCGTGAAAGAATATTTCTACGTAACAAATGCTCGCATATCGAATGTTCTTGGTGAGCACTGTCCTTAACAAGCTGTCTGTCGCTCGCACTACATACATCGTAGATGATAGAAACAAGAATGTCATCAAAAATTATGAGACGAGCGATGGTAACCACGACATACTTTTTTTAAATAAGATTGCTATCAGCTTCCTGGAACTTCGACCAGATAAAATTATTATTATTATTATTGAATGAATGAATGAATACTCTTTATTATGTTAACCTCTTATACGTTTCTTAAAGAAATACAATATATAATATTAAAGGATAAATCAATTATTTTGTGGTCTTTCTGTGGAAATTTTAAGGAATTAGACACCACGAACACTAAGGAAAGGTCTACAACAAAAGTATGTTTCAGGAAGACACTTTCTCATCAAAGTCACAATAAATTCCAACTCACCCACGACACCGTTCACTCGATCCATCCTTACCAACACTAGTGTGAAGAAAGTTTTCACATTTACTTATACTATTAACTTATAATTATTTTAAGATAAATATAAACCAGTCAGATATACCCTTTCCTACAATATATTGAAGACTTATCACCAATATCCATATACTTTTCAACATTACTTCCCTCAAATTATTAACCAACGAAATTAATAATTATCAATTATTGATTGTTTGGTATATATAATACTGCTAAAGAGCTTTATATAGAGTACTTAATAAAGATAATTGTATCATACTTAGAACATTATGAAGTATAATTTATTATGGTAGGTACAAGATTTACAGCCTCACATAACCATAAATTAATGGGATGAGCTGAAAGATTCAACTGGACGTAATAAACGGTATTTTATACTTGTTAACAGAGTTATGATAGCCATTAAGGAGAAAATTACATTTACACAAGTAGATATATGTAGCATATATAAACGACCGGGTATAACTATACAGCAATGTATAAGATATTCGAAGAACTATAGAATTTTAACTTTATGAGATCTACAAGATTAGATATATTGTTTTAATTATCTTGAATCCATCGGAATTATATCAAGGCGTCTAAAACAATGGACATTCCACATTAATTCACATCTAAATACTTACGTACAAAATGTAGCTGACAATACGTAGAAAATTCAAAATTTACAATTATTAGTCTAACCTCAATAACCTTCAAATTTTGTAGGACTCTCGACAGACTTCAGAAATATAATAAGAATATTTGCAACACTAAACATTATTTAGAATTTTGGTAATCAATAAATTGACACTATAATTCTGAAGACCAAGTGAATAAAGGTAGATACTACCTTCATCACGACGATAGTGCACATATTCGAAACGACGGGATATGGGATACATATCCCGTCGTTTCATACATATCGATACATATCGTCGACGATATAACCTATGTAATAATAAATTTGACAGTTCTTAAACTGGTACCAATAAAATTCAAATGATTAAAAGCAAAGTTTTGTTGACATACCTATATTTTAACAAAGCAAAGTTATTTTGCACTATTTTTGCATCTATTACTGGATGTGGGTGGACGTATACATTTCCTTTGCCGAAAGCCAAAGCCATGTTAAATATTCTGTTTTTAAACAGCACGACATGATACGTGAGCCTGGTTTTGAGCACAAAATCAGAACGTTATAGAGGTATTTACAATAATTTAAGCCGTCCACTGCGTTAAGCGTTATCATGAATTGCTACCTACATATCAAGCGCTAATGCTTCAAGTCGATCGTATATTTCTCAATTAAATTAAGATCGTTTGATATTATAGATAAATTTAAAGGCTCAATCTTAATTATATTGAAGAACATGTGACTCACCTCAAATATTAATTTATCAAACGGACTTACACATCCAGAATGTAAAGAAATCAATTGACGTTTATCCGTTTTATATCCAAAGACTAATGAAATTTCCAATAACGTAAAGGAACAATATTCTTAGGATTTCGCTACGTGCGCTCAACGCAGGGCGGCTCTAATGCTAAAAGTCAGATTTAAGAGATAATACAGGAGTTACGTTTGTTGCTGTGGCGTTCGCGGATCTGCTGCAAATGGGCTAGCTGTGCTGCAGAAGGGACATGTGGTGCGGCGGAGTTCGGTGGAGTAGGACTAGAACCTGGCGGACCTTGGGGTCCAGTTGGAAGCGATTGTCGCCGACGCCGTCGCAGCGCAGGTGACAGGTTATACTTCACCTTGGCTTGGACTAGCAGCTCTTTGAAGATCTGAGACACGTTGATGTTCTCTTTGGCAGAGGCTTCCACAAACCCGTTCTCCCAGTCGACGGTGACGACGGATTCCGTAGTGTGAAATTCAACCTGCTCAAAAAAACAAAAATATAATATTAATATTTGGAAATCAGCTGTTAACAAGGGGCTTATTAAAAAAATCTATTTCTAAACAATATTTTCATCTCTTGTTTCTTGCCCTTAAAGGGTACGATTTTACCAAAGAAACATCCAAATCGGTATGCATTGGGCGAAGAAAAAAGTGACAAAACATGGTTGGCCATCCTATAGAAACAACACATTTCCGGGATAAAAGCCTATGTGTTTTATGTATTGGGTGTGTGAATATGACTCCGCCCCTTTTTGTCAAAATAAAACACATTTGTTCGCTTACAAAATTAAAAAAAAAAATTATTGAAAGTATGCTCCATCTGCAGCTACAACCTTCGCCCATCGTTCAGGTAGTTTTCGTATTCCTTGCTGGAAGAAGTCCTGGTCTTTTGAGCTTATCCAGTTGTCAATCCAAATTTTGATACTTTCACATGAAGTAAACTTTTCTCCAGTAAGGTCTGTCTGCATCGTCCGGAATAGGTGGTAATCCGAAGGAGCTATGTCTGGTGAATATGGCGGGTGGGGTAACACTTCCCAGTCCTGTCCCTCTAAATATCTTTTTACGACTTCTGCGGTATGCGGTTTGGCATTGTCATGCTGAAGAACTAATTTGTTATGTCTATTCACCCATTCTGGTCGTTTTTCTTCTATGGCTCGCTTCAAACGCATTAGTTGTCGTCGGTAAACTTCTCCATTAATAGTTTCAGAGGGTTTGAGCAACTCATAATATACAATACCTTTCTGATCCCACCAAATACAGAGCATGACCTTGGCACAGTGAATATTTATTTTTGGCTGTGATGGGCCTGGTTCGCCTGGTTTCACCCAAGCTTTTTTGCGTTTAGGATTTTCGTAGTGTATCCATTTTTCGTCTCCTGTGACTATCCGATGCAAAAATCCTTTTCTTTGCTGTCTTTGAAGCAGCATTTCACAAATGGTTTTCCGACGTTCCATGTCTCTTTCTTTTAAATCATGTGGAACCCAGTAACCGGCTTTTTGAATCATTCCCATCATTTGTAAACGCTTTGCAACAGTTGAACGATCAACATTTAATGCTGCAGCTAATTCTGATTGAGTTTGGCAAGAATCTTCCGCCAATAATGCTTCCAATTCAGCATCTTCAAATTTTTTTGGTGGTTTTCCATGTTCTTTATCCTCAGTACTAAAATCGTTATTTTGAAATCGTCGAAACCATTCCTTGCAAGTTGTATTAGACGGAGCATGCTCACCATAAATCTCCACAAGCAAACGATAAGTTTCCGCTGCAGTTTTCTTCGCAATAAAATAATGTAATAACACTTCCCGCAAATGACGTTTAGTTGGAATAAAAACCGACATTTTCGAAAAGGTGAAAACAATTGTTGCTTACACTTCAACCAAATATCATAAAATGCGTTAGATAGCTGACATTCAGTACTATCGAATACAAGTATGGTCATTTATTAGTACACGTAAACAATACTAAAAACGACATCTGTTGAGAAAGGGCGGAGTCATATTCACACACCCAATATATCAGCTATCCTGGTACCAAATTTCATCCAAATCCGTTGGACCATTTAAGCATGAAAGAGTTACAAATACATATAAGCTTTCACGTTTATAATTTTAGTGAGATGTAGTTAACTATTTAGATGCACAATCATGGTGTCTATCTATCAGACATGCGGAAACAAGTAATTTCAAGTAAGAAACGTTATTCGGAAATCAGCCAAGCCGAACTAAGTTAAATGAGCTTCTACGAGTACGAGATGTGTATCGTTGTTTTACGAGCTAAGTTTAAAACACTCCAACTTGGATATATTTGAAAACGTGCGTCGAAATGAGCAGGTGTTTCGGAGTAAGTCATGAAAATGTTTAGGATTGCTGTAAAATGAGTACTATTTATATGAGTAAATGTTAATGCAAAAGGGTATAAAGAGCACAATGTTTATTCGCTAATTTAATTTGAGAGGTAATTGCTACGCATTAGTTATTATTATAAAGGTAATTATAGATTCGATAAATTTTATAAATACACTTAGGGCAGTCTTATAAGTAATGAATTAGGTAAATTTTAAACAAGGAAGATTTTTATGTATTTTTATATATTTTTATGTTCGTTACGCGATATCTCCGCCAATTATGAATTAAAAAAATAAATGATTCTTTTTTGTTTCCTACAAAATCTTTCATAGTCCTGTAGCAATTGTAATAGTAACTTGAATATCAAATCTAATTCTAGGGAAGAAATAAAGTTTATTCGCTTTTCAAATCAGTAACTAGACCGGTTTTATAAAGTAACGAAAATTGAATCATAAAACGAGGTCAAATTCCAAGACCAAAACAACAATAATGCAAAAATGTAATTTAAACCTCCTTATTATAGTTTAAATTATGGACAGTAAGTTGCCGTCGCTTCCGCATTTACGGATGCGCGTTGCGGATATTGGCTGCGGTTTGGACATCACCGCATTTCCAGCTTCAACAAACTTCTATACACAGAATTATTATGTTCCTAGTAGTTACATAGTGAACATAGTTCTTAAACTCAAAGTGAGGTAGCCCCGTACAAGCCCTCACACAATGTTTATGTTTTGGATTTATCATTGAGCGAAATTATGTTCGAAATTATTTTTCTTAGCCCCTATTAATTCTATGCTTTTTACTAGTTTTAAATTTTGACTCTCTTTTCTTTTTCTAAAATACTATAAAAGTATCCTAAGTTATTCCTTATAAAATTAGCTATTAGTTGATGATAAACCCATAAAAATCGGTCCAGCCGTTTTAGAAATTAGCCGGAACAAACAGACAAGTAGACAGACATGTTTTGTTTTATTACATTTTTGTTTTTGTTTAATGTACCTGTACTTTCAGATACATTTAGTTAAAGCTGTTATTTTGACATTACAAACAGAAACTTCATTTATATTTATTTGTATATCAACCACCAACCATTGTAAATAGAAAATAGCATGCAGTCCCAGTAGGTACACTTTGAATTTATTAATGAAAAGCAATTTTTTTTGTACCTATAGGATGCTCTCGGCTTGTGTACAGCTTTAATCAATAAATGTGTAACATATCGCGGGAATCACTACATAGTATAAAACAAAGTCGCTTTCTCTGTCCCTATATCCCCATATATATAATACTTAAATCTTTAAAACTACGCAACGGATTTTGATGCGGTTTTTTTAACAGATAGAGTGGTTTAAGAGGAATGTTTATATGTATAATACACTAGCAACTCATCCCGGATTCGCACGGGTAGTTTCTCATACGACACTGATGCTTTACTATCCGTGCGAAGCCGGGGCGGGTCGCTAGTGTTTTATAAAGCAGACTGGGACAGCAGATAAAATTATGTTCATTTGTGGAACACGAGTTATGAACAAATAGGCTGACTGCCCAAAAGTTATAGTCTTTTCCTCGCCGGAAACATTTCGAATATACTTTGCTTCCATAAATTGGGAGTTATGACGCAGAAACGTTATAGTTTATTGTCTGTGTCTACAATTTTGTTATTATGGCATGTTTTTACTTACCCGTATAATTAATTTCAATCAATTTTAATATAAGACGCGCGCCGCCTTTTGTTGTTTGCATTGGTACTATGATTTGTAATTGTTTTTCAAATATTTTGTAAAAACAAAACTAAGCAAGGTCATATTTTTTGTATTATTTGGACTGGCCTCGCGCCTCATTTTGTTCTTTCTTCTGTGCTGTAGGTCGTGGATTCGATTCCCACCCAGGAAAAGGAAAAGGAAAAGGAATTTGTGTGACGAACATAGATGTTTGTTCTGTACCTGAGTGTCACTATGTATTACATGTTTATCAGTAATCCAGTTTCCATGGTACAAGCTACGCTACCTTTGGGGCTAGACAGCGCTGTGTGTATTGTCCATGAATATTTATGTATATTATTATATACTCTACGAATGCACTATAGTAAATTTTAATAAACAAAGTAAAATGCGCCATCATCTTTTGTTCACATTAACACATGTTATTTACTCGTAATATGGTTCACTGTACTTCACTGTTATTCAATTGAAAATGGTTGTGGTTCTGTATAACCAATATTTCCGGTTCAACCAATTCTCCGGTATCAATAACAACTAACTGGGCAAATATAATACAATACTTTTTAACCCTTTGAACGGAACTCCAAAAAAGCTATATTCAGCTACATTTTCGAGAAACAATATTCCGTATAAATCAATACTCCAGTTAGTTATATAAAACGCAGTGATCCGGATATTGGGTCCGCAGCTCGTGCCTGAGGCTATTGTCACGGTATCCGGAGAACGTTATTCCACCGGCTATGAAACAATAGCTTCATATCGGATCTACCGCTCTTCAAAGAATAACTTGTTAAAAATGACGGTAATTGTTTGGGGTATTTTTTTTTTTAATTCAGGGCTAGCTAATGGTTTTTAGACACGAACACTTCTCGTGTTATCTATATATACAATAGGTATCTATTTGAAGCTATATTTTGATTCTTGTGATTGTCACGATTTCTGGACAGTTATGACGTACCTTTTCATACTCATTTATTCAGCTATAGAGACATTTAACATCAATTGGTTGAGTCAGTTTACAGCTAATATGTATTACAGACTCAATATTATAAATAGACAGTAAACGGAAAAGATTGTATGAAAATTTCAGTTCGTTACGGGTTGGGGTTTAAAGCAAAAAATCTTTACTTGAATTAAATTCATAAAAAAATAGCAAATTTCACTTTTTAAAAATAAATATGTGTCTATCACATTACGCATTTTTATTGAGTTTAGTATTAACCCTATAAGCTATTCAAAAGGTCGCCTTTAGCGTGGGACAGACAGTCATACAGACACATGTCGTAGGCAGTAATAGGGTTACCTTTACCTTTAAGTGCAGAATTCTTAAAATGTGGTTCCTTTATTATGCGGAAAAGGTATCAACGCGGATATTGACTGGAGCTTTAAGCGCTTCGAGCTTCCTGATATTATGCTCGTTGCATTATAGCATGCCAGTTGTGACATAACTAAACTTTGTTAGCTAAAAATTGTTGATATATTTATCAGTGCCTTATGGGTACGGAACTCTAAAAAAGTGTTTAAGTATTGAGGATATTGGCTCGAATTTTTAGCGCTTCGAGCTAATGTCGCGGCTTCCTGAGATAAGCTCGTTGTATTGTTGGCCCAGTTGTGGAACAACTACAAATACTAAACTTTGTTAGTGTTACTGTAAGCATATTTTTCGGTGCATATATTGTTTTCAACATGTCTTATCTAGCTCGAATAAAACTTAAATACTGTAAAAACATTTGTTCTTCTTTTGTGAGCCAAACATTATCATTCGAAAATATTTTAGAGGTATATAAGATTGAAATTCTAGCCCTTACCCTATTATTAAAAAGTATCAACCATATATTTTAGTTTGTTATAAGTTGGAAATACAGTGAATGGTTGAATATAACGTTTTCAAATTAATTTAGACCAAACAATTGAAAGCACCAAAACGAAATGGTGAATATTAAATATCTCTTAATTCCAATTAGTTTATAAACAATTTATTGCTATCGTATTTTGCATAGTAGGTACGTTTATAAGAAGGCAGTTTCTTTTATCTCACTAAGGAATATTATTTTCCTTATTGCCGCCAAAGGAGACGTAAAATTTTGATTTTTTATATACAAAGTGCTGAATCCACTTAGCCTCCTGATATTTTTGAAGGATTTAGGGATAATGATTTTTCTATTGACGAGCAGAAAATGTTTGTTTTTATAAAATTAAATGGTTCTCTTTAATTTTTCTTCTTTGTTTATGGAAGGGTGAGCAACTTCAATTCTTCACTTCAAACAAATGACAAGATTTTTAATATACATAATTTATAAGTTTCATCATTATAAGACCAGGCTTTTCATTGAATATGTGTCTTATTGCAGATATCTTTACATATATAATAATAATATATACAATCGGTCTTATGGAAACCTCGTTAAACGTGTTTTAGGATTCAGTTCAGTTCAGAAGAAACTGATTCTTGTATTTTTTTTGTTCTATCTAATCCAAGTGTTCCTTATTGACCACAGTTGAACACAGTACAGAGGTAGCAAGTTCTCTGCTTTCATTTCACTTTCTTCTATTCTTATTGGTCTATGTAATTCAAGTGTTACTTAGTACCACCTTTGACAAATAGTCAAGCACAACTTTGTCAGTCATTTAAAAACGTATTCTCCAATTTCACACATTAAAAGAGGTAGACAAAGCAAGTTCTCTGCACGTTTTTAAAAAGCATTTCTAATGTTGAGCGCGGCTTACTGGTGCTTGTTTACCGGTTGTCAGTTCTTTCTACTTCCGACATTAGTTTGACCGTTCATTGCGAAGCCGCCTCGTCGTCGCCCCACATATTCCACGAAGCTGACAGTTCGGAAATTCAATTTCACTGACTTAACATTTCAACACGTAAATAATATTAACTAGTGAAAAGTTTTGAACAATTCGATCTGCTCCAGTTTCGGAATTCTGAGTTGCTTCGGTCTTAAATTTGGCACCTAAGCAATACCGAGGCTTTACTTTATAAAAAGTTAAGCAGCAAACTGAATTTTTGTCTTATGTAAGTAGGTATATGCTGAAATTTATGAGTAACAATGGGAAGACACGTTTTTCTACTCTGCGTATGTGGCGTGACTTTTGTAGATTGGAGTTCAGATTAGCAATACAAGGAGCCACATATTATTACACATTCTGTAAACATTGGATTTGAGAGATGTAAATGTTTTTTTTTGATCACTCCCGATTTCGATTCAGCTGAAAGTATAATCTGTTATATATAAATCTGTTTTTTGAATACTAAATATGTGTTGTTAGTCGCCATATCTTAATATCATCAGTAGCGAATTACCCGGAATACCTGACAATCCAATTATTGTACACTGAGATTGCAGTGACAGGTTTTGACTTTTGCTATTGTATTTTTATAAATAGTAGCTAAAACCTATCTCAGTATTTCTGGTAGGCTATTTTTTTCAACTTGTCTTTTGTTTGACTGCTCTCCATGATTCCACCGCGTTGACAGTTCGGTAATACAAGTTTATCTAACACTGGGGCTGTTTTATGACACGGGTGTGTTCTGATACGAAGCGTTTCACAATGATACAATATAAGAGATTAATAAATGATACATGATGAATAAAGGAAAAAAAAAAGTTTTATTAATTGGGCTCAATACTCTCAACTATAATGACACAGAAAGTTTGATCGCATCAACATCAACTTCATAAATATGTATATATATATATATATATATAACTATAAACTTTCCGCGAAAATTTATTTACCTGATGGTGAAGACCGCATAAAATCGTTTAAGAGCGGATATCCAGACAGACACAGACACTATAAGCGCTATGTTTTATTCTATGCAGAGATTATTTTTAAACCTGAAAGTTTAATTCTTTCTTTTTTTTATATAAAATTGAAGAAAAAAAAAACTTGTACACGAATTTGTATTTGATTCCAATTCATTTCTTTTTCAATTCATTCTTTATTGAACCAGCTTACTACCTGCAACACAGGTTTTTAGCGCGTAAGTCAGTAATCTTTAAAATTAGTACGTAACTTATTTTATATCAATATTTCGTATTGATATATTTCGTATTGATATAAAATAAGTTACGTATAAGTTACGAAAAAAGCGTTGGAAGAAAATCTGAACACAACATCTGAATCAAGTTTTCTATTTTCTTCTACCATTTCTGACTTTAAATTATCTCCACCCGCATATTTTACATTAGATTGAAACACCCACACGTAAAATTTATGTTCTGAATGCAATACTTTTGTAACTTGTAATGAATTACTGTTGATTAATTCCACTAACAACATGCTCTAATATACGACCTATATAATGTACCTACTGTATACAAAATGTCCTTTAGCAATATCCTTCAAAATTATCCGAATGCGTGACATTTAATCCTTCACGCCCTTCATGCCCCTCTTTGTTGTTGAACCCTAATCATACATGCTACAGTGATCTCATAAAATGAACCTGATATCGGCTTTCATCGGCATTGAAAATAAAAATGTGCAAATTGATGGATGAAAATGAGCTTACATTTCAACGCGAAATGATCTAAATTCTTACCTTTACTACAAATATCCCCGTAAATATTTATTGATTAAGTGATTTCAAAAAAAGGCGATACTTTATTCTTTTAAACCGTTTTGTTACAAAGAAGATTAAACCCACCTGTCTGGCACCAGTCTCAGCCAAGTCGACTTTATTGCCGACGACAACGATCGGCACAGCTGTGCTCGCCTTTGTTTCGTGTATTTGATCTCTCAACGCCCTCACTTCAGAGAAACTGTTGGCGTCGGTTATATCGTAGACCAGGATAAACGCATCTGCGGATTGCATAGATAGCGCCCGCATCGCGGGGAACTCATACGCTCCCGACGTGTCTAAAATATCCAATGTCAATCGGACTCCAGATACATTGAAGTCCCCATGATGCATCTCCTCAATAGTTCTTTTGTATTTGGGCGAGAAAGTGTTGTAAAGGAATTGCGTTATGAGCGAGGATTTGCCGACTTTCGCACCTCCAAGCACCACTATTTTGTGGCGCACAACGCTGCTGTTTGCTAAGTTCCCGCTGCTAGATACGGTGTCGTCTGATCGTTCAGTCCTGCTGTAACAATAGAAAACAATTTTTATTTTATTACAGTTAAGTGTAATAACTTTTTTGTTTGACTAAGGCGATGGAATGATCTAAGACCCATATCTAAATAGCAGCAAAACAACTTAGAACGTATGTAATGCCAACGCCATCTTAGTGGCATTTGAATTTAGTGGCGCTTCCGTGCTTTGGAGAGCAGGTTAAGATGTCGGTCTCTAGCCTAGTCTCTAGTCGTTACGCCAAGTTGGAGGCCTACGGGCGGCTTCAAACGTACGTAAGTAAACTACGGGCGTATGTAAGCGTCTAAAATACTTAAATACGAAAATACTGAAAAATCTAATAGTACCTACCTAATAACTAAAGCTAATAACCAAAGGTATACAATAATTAATAATGCAGCTTTTATGTAAAATTAATATGACTTAGACTAGAATAGAGGATTTCATATTATAAATTGCTATTGCCGAGGCTAGCTTAAAAACACAATTTTGTTAAATGTATACCTACATTGGTATACATACCTGGTGGTGTGTAAAATATAAAGTACATGATTAAGTTTGTAGAAAAATTGCAGTGAGCATTTTATTGGTTATATTACTCC
The DNA here is from genome assembly GCA_921293045.1 of Aplocera efformata. Lineage (NCBI taxonomy): Eukaryota > Metazoa > Arthropoda > Insecta > Lepidoptera > Geometridae > Aplocera > Aplocera efformata. Next base: position 9,788,778 of record OV121042.1, on the reverse strand, counting down.
CTTCAAAATATGGGAGTTTACAGATATAAATCAATTTCCATACTAATAATTTCTGATAGCGATTGCTTTCACCACATACTTTCATGTGGCTACAGAATTTTGGCCTGAATGTGCTGACACGTTAACATAGTCATAAATCTTACGCCAAAGTATGTGGGCCGTTTTGCGATAGGGTTTTCACACGATAGATGACCTCACTCAACAGAGATACAAAGATAGATCTGTATTTAATCGACAAAGATGATATGTGAAAGACAAATTCTCAACATTTTCCGCTTGTGTTCTTGGTGACGGATGCATTGGGATGTGGTTTGTGTCTTCACATACCAAGGCAAAGACGGTTTTTCTATTTTTACAGGCAGAGGATACCGTTGTTATTAGGCAGGTCATGATCTCGTTTCGTCACTTTGCTAACATAAATAAAATACGTTTCCGGCAACCCTATTTCAAAGCGATTAGACGCGAAAGCGGGTCGTGAGCTAAATTGTAACCCTAATCTCTTGAAAAGACTACAAGTAGATGATAGTAATAGAAATGTTGCAAGGGCATTTTTATCATTCGGAAACAGGTAGGTCGATGTTAACGCGCATAAATGAATATTTTTTGAAGGACATGCCATCATTTTATACATATAAATTTAATATCCATGCCAAACAACAAGGTTTATTAACTTGACGAATTTGTTTATTTTCCAAAAAATGTTTAGGATGAGTATCCAAATTGATACACTTCAAATATTGACACAGCTTCAAGGGATAAAAAGATTAATGTTTGCCCGTTTCATGTGTTTGTCTTCCGATTCTGCCGCTATTTACAATCGTATTTAGAAGACAATTTATCTGGAATTCTTATATTTGCAAAGTATCTCGTCCGGTCAATAAAGTTGAAACCCACAGCGAACGCGGCGGGGTGTAGACAGGGTGTGGGCGCCGCAGTCCAGTGTACCTACTCAAAAATGTACGGAAATGTACTAGATCATCCCGCCGGGCGTGACGGCAGCGTGTCGTCGCCACTGTCGCCACGCTGGCAGTCGGTGAACGCCCGCTGTCTGCTGGCACCAAAAGCAAGCGTGGCGCGGCGTCGCATCGGCATTAGCAAGGTCTAGAAGCGGCTTGCATGTCATAGTTTTACTGACAATCATTGTTGCCCTTGCAGGCGTTGGAATAATGTCTAAGTCATACAATTCTAATTATTTAAGCGTTTAGTGAGTAATGTTAATCTCACACTAATATTATAAAGCCAAAAATTTGTATGTATGTGAGTGTGTGTATGTTTCTTACTCTTTCACGCTCAAAAGGCTGAACATATTTAGATGATATTTGATGCTAGGATAGCTTATATCATGGATTAAAACATAGGCTACATTTGGCTACAAATACCGTTTGGACACGTCATATTTGACATACACAAGTAAACATATTCGTGAGCATATAACGTATCAAATGAGCTTCTTAGCCACATTACATGCACACAGATATGTTAAATTACAGTCAGTTTTTATATTTTAGTTAATATTATTTGTTAAGTTTACGTCTGTTCCATCCCAACCGGAGGAGAATAAACAGACAAGAAACTCCTCGGAGACACTTTTACATTTTCGCAAATATTGTTCTGCATCAAGAGTGGAGAAAATTAATTTCCAAGCTATTTTGTCTAATAGATAAAAATAAATGCGAAAGTTTGGATAGATGGATGTTTGTACTTCATCTGGATCTAGATGAAATTTGGCACAGAGATAAATTATAGTCTGGAATAGCAAATAGGCTGCTTTTTATACCGGTAGAATGTTTGTTTCTGTCCGACATTTTTCAAAGATATGGAGCGAGGTAGAGCGATAATTACCGCAATTACCTTCGCAAGTACGAATAGAGCAGTGTGTGCTTGCCTGGATTATATTGTTGGAACGAATTCGAACGAGTCGTTATTTATATAGTTATTATATAATATTAGTGTGAAGTAGCAAGCTTCACACTAATATTATAAATGAGAAAGTTTGTATGTACAATATGTTTGTTACTCCTTCACGGCTTCCCTCACCCTCGAACTAAATTCCCTTTTTTTCTTGTCGTAGTTGTATCTACTTTTTCCTTTAACTGTACTTGTATTTGTCAATCAATCAATGAAATCGACCCGGTAACAAGTAGATAGAGTGGCGATACAACAAATTACATTTAACATCCAACGATGTTGATTAAGTTTTCAGAATCCCCGCGACCCTATTAGTATGTTAATCTGTTGCAGTGCACCGCAATTTATTCCTCTATGATTACCACTAAATTTGCCTTTCAAAATCCGTATAATTACCGTAATTGCATGACGGTCCGCTCGCTTGTTAGGGCTTTAGTTAGCTAGTTGGCGGTTATTGGGTGAATTGTTTCACTGTAATGGCTGATTGCGGTACAGTTAAGGCACTGTTCGCACTGAACTTACCCGTTTGAGTCAGACACGCTGGCGGAGCGAGGGAAGGTGAAAACGGAAACGCAATGAAGACACTGATTATGAGGTTTTAACATTTATTTTTCTTCCGCATCATCATGTTACTTTGTTTAAGGGTCTTTTCCTAATAGAGTATACATGAAACCTTGATGGCGTTATTGTCTAAAACAATTTAAAGCTTATTATTAGATGGTAAATACTAAATCACAGTTAGTACCTACATATTTTTATATATGTTCTTACCTAATACGTATTATTTAACCTAAGCAGAGCTTACAATGAAATAATAACACGCGTGTAGTTTCGTTCAGGTGTGTAAAAGTTACTGAGAAAATATTTCTAGAAGTGTTGAATCTAGGGATGCCAGTTCAAAAACGTATCCATCTTTAAACAATATATTGATCGAAATAAGTTAGTCCAATCTTAATCTTAATCTTCAATGACTTTCAACAAAAATTAGAGGCTTAGTGACTTGCTGATAAGTAAAAAACTAATAGTATAGCTAATTAGATTGAAGAGTAATTTGCTTGAAATTATAAATTTGAGCGCGATAAACATCTATTATTGATTGAAATAGATGCTTTTATGCTCAAAAACGACAGTGAGAACAAAAATTTTCATAGTAGGTAATTGTTATTACTTACGCTGAAATCTAAAAATATCGAATTTGCCTTGGAATATTAATATGCGTCAATGAGTCAATTTTTGTTCATGAATAGTCGCAATGATGGTTGATTTCCATTATGTAGACATTGAATAGATGTTTAATTCCATATTTCAGATTTTTGTTACCAACTCTTGCTATTGAAATTCAGCTGTCTAGAAAATGTAAATACTCGCAGAATCGATTACAACACATCACATTGAATATTCTGCTTTGAATAGTAATGGAAAACGTCTGATTTTGAAACTACAACTTAATCTAAATCACATACATTCTCAGATGTATTAGAGATAGCCCAATGGATCATTTTTTAAGACTGCGAGTATTACCATTGTTAAATATTTGTAGCTGATATACTTTGTAGATCATCCAAGTTAAGGAACTCTTTGCCAGGTCCGTATTTCGATGGATAACCGTTTGAGTGTTTCGGAGTGTACGTAAACATGTCAGCCCCATTGTAATTCTTGTTAAAGGTGTGGAACATGCCTCTCCGGTAGCTTGAAGAGCCCGGGGATCCTCGAAAGTGCAGAGGATTCAAGGATCCCCGGGCTTTTCAAAGAATCTCAAATGGTGGGGGCTATTCACACACTTCCCTGGAAGGGGCCTCACGGCAACGTGAAGAAAAAGGTCAATTTTATTTTGTAGAGTCCAAAAATCTTCGAATGCGCAGAGGTAACCACCGGAGGGGTTTAGTCTCAAATAACTAATTTGTCCCCCCACGGCAACCGGTGTATTTTTTGCAGATTCCCCACCGTCACCAAAAAAGGCCAACTCTGTGTTATTACTCCACGATTGACATTTTACGATCTAATCGTTTAATTTAGCAGCGGGCGTCGTATTAATGTTATTAGTCGGTTGTTGATGAAACAAGAGCAGGAGAGGTACGACATAAGCCATAGCGATACAATTAATTCTTAACTCCTTGGTAAGTAAGCGCTAAGCGAAAGGAAGTGCTTGTGGTGAAACTTGATGATACTCTTGACCGATTAATTAAGTCAAGACTATTTCCACCCGGTCAAAAGTTGGATAGATGATCGTTTATGGGATTTGAACCGAGCGCTTCCAATCTTCAGAGGGCACGTTAAGATGCCTATCCTGGCTTTACCTCGCAAAGCCATGTCGAAGGCCTTCAGAAGCCTTGACAGCACCAGAGAATAAAAGAAAAAGAAGAAGAATTTGAACTGATCTCTTCGCAATGGCTATGGAATGACGCTGCTATACTGATGGCCTAAATGAAGTGTTTTCAGTGCTACTGTGTTAGAAAGAAAGAAAGAGCTGGTAAGTGATTACTTCCGCCCATAACAACAGCAATACAACTTAGGTCCTCTTCAACCGAAGCTCCTCCCCGTTGCGCCCGTCACCTGAGACTGGGATCTTATATCTCATGCAAGTGTGATTTCACCGGCACCCACACCTTTCCACCAGAACACAGCAATGCAAATGCACCGCTGCTTGCATTCCCGGCCGAGGCACACTTTGGGTGATGAGCATGAAGTTTGTTCCTGGGTCTTGGGAGTGTGTCTATGCCATCTGCGAGACAGGGAATCCTAGTGCAGAGGTATGAGTGATAAAACGTTTAAAAAAATGTTTATCGTTTAAACAAATCCTAACTTCTACAGTGAGACTTTGTTTTACAAGAAAAAAAGGTCTACAGTCCCTGATATTGCTCTGTTTGGCTTTGGTATTCAATAAATGTTAAGACGATGGAGTCTTGCCTGACCTTATGAAACATCGTAAATTGATTCCTTTATACGAGTCTAAAAATGTTCATAGCTGAAAGTATTTTAAAAGATAATGTTAAACCAATCGTTATCTAACTTCAATAGTAACAACTTATACCATGGATCAACTTGGGTTTCATGGCAGCGGAACCTGCTGAGTTTTTAAAGCATATGTTTGGATCTTAGGAGAGTTCACAAGATACCATTGGTGCTTTTTGTATTTTTTTCTCAAAGCTGTTTTATAAGTGTGTGATGTATATCACAACTGCGCGCCACCATCACATTGTAACATAGACCATCCTTATGTAAAAATTACTATTGTAAATGTGTTTATAATGTACGTATTGGTTTAAAATAAATTATTATATATCTGTGTGTCTGTCTGTGGCATCATAACTCCCGAATAAGTGGACCAATTTTGGTGCGGTTTTTTCTGTTTGAAAGCTGACGTAATCAAGATGGTTCTCAGCTATAATTTATGAAGATTTTTTCAGGCGTTTGAAAATCATCACCTCATTAACATTACACCAAGTCAGAGGCTTTTATATTTTCGTAAAATAAACTTGCGATTTAAGTACTTAGTTACATGAAGGATTGTGCTCGTTAAAATTGTTATTTTTTCTTTAAAATAAAAGGTAAGATTACATAAAACATACTAAGAATAATTAGCAAAGACATGTGCAATACAATAGGCGGCCTTATTGCATAAAGTAGTCTCTTCCAGGCAAACTTTGGATGGACTGGAACATACAGAATGATAAGGTCGGTGGCGTTGAATAAAGAAACCATAATTATGACGCTGTTTTGAAAACGCATAATTATCAAGCGAAATACTTATTGGAACATGTCGGAGTTTGAACCAACGACCTGAAGTTTATTATTCGGCACCTATACCACTGGACCACCTAACTTTTTTAATCTAATCTGAATAGCAAGCGAACTTTTATATAAACTACTGCAAAATGAAAGTATTTAATAACTTACTTCGAGCTAATATTATAAAGTATTTCAAAAAAGACTTAAGATATTTCTGTTTTTTTAAGTGATAGGTTAGGTAGCTACTTTTGCCCGGGCTTTTTGCCGTGGTTCGTTGATCGATTTTTGGGGTAAAAGGCTATGTCACTCTCAGGCGTAGGCCGGACTTGGATTAACGTGGTTTTGTATAGAAAAATAATTTTAATCAACAAAAAACACCGATTGTTAATTGATGGTTAACATCACAGTTACAGTCACAGTTACATAGCTAATAACAGTAAAACTGATTTCAAAACTGAAAAGCTGACAACGAGGTTTAGGAAATTTGCTTTTTAAAATTTGTATGGAACCATGGAAATAGTTCGCAAATGACGAAGAAATCGCGTTTTAAACGTACAAAAACAAAGCATGTCATATTCATAAGCATGTAAAAATACAATAAGAGGTAAAAATCGTTTGAAAGTATTATTTCTGAATTGTAACGCATAAAATGTTATCGTTGTTTCTGATTATTATACTCAGTGTCAACGACACTCAGGGCGCTTCAGAACAGACGGAGTAAAAATTGCCAATGATAAAGTGATTTGGAATCATTTCATAGCACAGCGCTATTCTGGAACGAGATTCTTGTATACATCAAACTGAATTGGAATATTTTTATTGTGTAGCAATTCTGAATCATGTTAGATTGTCATCCGGACTTATTTATTTCTTACTGCTGGTATTGTAGTATCCTGCCTTTTATTACACTTATACAACATAAATCTTATTAAATGTTTGTTACTCTTTTTCGCTAACCTAAAATAAGATTAAAGCAACTTTTTATTCAAATATCACTCGGGCAGCAGTTAGTATAGATAAAGTATAAACTAAATAGATAATATAGAATTAAATAGAGAAAACATGACAATGTAGAAAATTTTGAAATAATTTCACAGTTACTGTCAATTCGAAAATGGGAAAATAAAAGTGCATGGTGTCCAAGTAGTGGGCCAAGTTAACAACGACAACGAGTAACGATAAGTTACTGCATACAGGACTCGTGAGATACAAATTTTATTGTAATAATTATAATTTCAACCGTGTATTCGTCGGTCTTATTTCTCCTTAGAAGAACTAAAATATTTATCAACAGAGAAATACAAATATTACACTGAATAAAGCATTGAACATTACATTGGCTTAGATAAATTGATTTCATTTCACTTCCGTGCTTTCAATGCAGCCTATTAACAACCTGAATGCTTCTAGACGCCCTTCAACCATTGGATTCACAGGAATAGCCCATTTATTTCCAATAATATGCTGTCAATTTATTACTGTAATCTGTCAATTTATTGTAAAATATAATTATTTATTTAAATTAATGTAGCTAGTGGAAAAGTAAAACAAGAAAACCTATAAACACGACTCAATGAAAATAGATTTTTTGGCATATGGGTACTGAAGTTGAATGTCTTTTAATATATATGTAATTGCAATTTATTTCCTTTTTCCTTTGATTTTTCTTTTTTTTGAGAAATATATATATATATATTTGGATATTTCACACATTGTCATGTAGCCCCAAACTAAGCATCCTCGTAGCTTGTACTATAGGGACTAAATAACTGATAATAATAAAAATAGTCCTTTTTTGTATATACATACATACATATTAAACACAGAACCAGCATCTATGTTCGGCACACAAATGGTTGTCCTGAGTGTGAATCGAATCTACGACCTATAGCGCAGAAAGGAAAACTACTATTTAATTTAATCATAAGAAGAAGAATATATAATTTTCGCCGCCTCTCCTCTTTCATACTTATAATCTTGTCGTAGGTTGCCTGGAAGCAATCGCTCTTAGTCTGATTTTGTATTACATTAAAACTGATTTTCTTTTTACAAGAATGTGTGCGTGAACGATACCCTAACAGAATAATCTCAGGGTGACGAATGAAATAGTTTTATGAATTATTTTTTCGTAATAGTTTTATTGTTGTTAAGGAAATATGATGGAGTATCAAGAGGGTTTCTTGCTCGTGTCGTAAGTCTTATACAATAAACAGAAATGGGACAGGAAGAATAAAAGGTCAGCTAAATAATTAAGCCTAGTAACTTCAAAGTAAAAACATGGTGCCTGTAAACAACACGCTTTGTGGAAAACCTATTCGAAATTTGTTTGAAAATGTTATTATTTCTCAGAAGTAAGCTTTCCTTTGTTTTCAAATAAAATCCTATTACAATAAAAAGTTTCACTTGGCAACGCTACACGGGCCATTAGATTTGAGATCATATGATACAAATAAGATATATAATATAATAATAAAAATGTTTCGTATTTTATACGAAATATCTATAAACTGAAAGTTGGGTCACAGCTTCTCATTTAAGGGCTCAATAGTTTGAGCTATCATAATTGTTATAATTGGGATCCATCAAGAAAAAGTGGTGTCGGTGTTTTTAAGCCACCTGAAGAATACTTGGCTTATCGATTAATTTTGCCGACCTCTTAACGTGCCCTACAAAACACGGAAGAGCTCAGCTTAAATTCCACGGTCCAATAATGCCATACAAATATTGACGGGGCAAAGAGCAAAGCGTAACTTTGATGATCTATAAAGAACATCTAACTAAGCTTTGCCATAATTAACTACTGAACTAACTAATAAATATGAAAATGACTTAAATTAACGATGGTTTCGTTAATTGAAGTCGATTTCATCAAAATTAAAAATAATTCATTCAGAATCTGGAATATTCAAAATATAGTAGTCAGTATTTTTATCCCCGTAGTCTTATTACACAGGCTGTTAGTAAAGTTTTGGCTTACAAAATCTATTAGTGAATGGGCTTGATCAACCAATCCCAATCTAGATTGGTAGATGTCACGTCTTCGAACTTTTGGCTACCGTTTTGAGAATGAGGTATTGCGTGCATTCGAAAAGGTGCAACCAACAGATTAAAAGCTAGCGTTCATACTGTAATAGCGTAGCCCACGCTAGCAGCTTAGAATTTAGAAGAGAACTATCTAATTTTTTTACGTTTTCCATGGTGATAAACGCGAAAAACAACAATTTTACATCGCAAAGCGTTACGGAGAAACCAGTAATTTTGGTAAGTAGTACACCTTTGGAAATTATACACAGCTTCTGTTATCTGGGTTCATCAGAGTCGAAGCATCTCTCTTGACGGAGAGATAAAAATCCGCGAGTAGGCCATACCAGCGCTTCAAGACAGATTCAAGACAGATTGTAAGTCGTTGAAAGGTATAGCATTAATAGATACCTTGGCGCGTGGGCGGGACAAAGAGCTGAGAAACGCCAGTAAGCAAAGTATTATCTAAGCAACATCGAAAACACAAATCAATTAGTTTTGTATTTTCAATATACCTACATACTCATTCAAAAAATAGTGGAAACATATAAATAGTTTAACATATTTATAAAACCAAAAATCATCCTAAAATAAATCTTTATTTAGGCATTATCCACTGATTGTGTTTGCGTACAGAATCATAGCAAAAATTTCAAATTTAGTTTTTATACACATTAGATTTCCAGCGCAAATGGATACCAAAGGTCTAAAGAAGAGCCAATTTCAGCTTATATGAACTCTTAAAGATGTTTGGAAACCTTCTCCCATAGAAAGGTAACAATAAATACTTAGATATCATATTACATTGCATACTAAGGATTACATAGGGGAAAAAATCACTAGGTTTTGCAATTAATCAAGCCTTGTTCAAGTATAGATATTTGCGATGGCGAAGACTCATATACCGAGAAAAAATTTAGTAATTCCGAGCTTCCCGAGCTGCGCTATAAACACAGTATTAAGCGCTATCTTAAGGAGCGCCTGGCGGAAAATCGCAACTTTTAGCGTAATACTAGTGCTGATCGGGTGATTGGCCATTACGTGGCCTGGCTTGACCAGTGACGTTAAATTATCTCAGCTATAGGAACTTTTATTGATTGAAAGTGCAGTCGTGGTTGCTGCATCCCAATAGGCCCATTTAACCACGACCACAAAGGCCTATGCAATCCATGACTCTACTTAAATCATCTTCATAGATGTTAAGAGGCCCGTAAATGAATAAAAGGGATTCGTAGCTTAGTTGATAGCTACCCTGCCTTCGAAGCGGGTTCGGTTTCGATTCAGCTTAGGCGAACTTTCTGTGATATGCTAAAAGTTTACTGTCCATGCCAACTGTGACACAGCAGATCAAGTACAGAAAATGCCAGTACAGCGATATTATTTATATTATCCATGAATTTTTCTTTTTATATCAATCTAAACACCATCGTAATTTAATGCAAGTCGAATAGTCACGCGGCACAAAGCTGATAATATCATGAAATTTCAAGAAGAAAATAACATAACTATTCAATTAATACTATTTAAAATTTAAGGCCACAAGCCTCGATGGGAAATAGATAATTTGTCTGGAAGTAAACAACAGCATCAGTTGTATACGGTATTTTAGTGAATAATAGCAAAGTTTTAAAAGCTTGCTAATGGTAGGTACCGAAGTTAGCACTTTTAAGGCTGTTTGAAATATTATTTAAATACACGTTAGTATGTTTGGTTTTCTCATGTCTCAGTGACGCAGATCTATAACAATGAACTTTCTTCAAGTGAAAATATATGTCTCCTAGAAACAACCTCTTTGTTGACAATTGTAGAACCTTTTTTTGAAGTTATTTCAAAAAAAAGGAAAATAATTAGTCCGAATCTGACTCGCACACCGAGGGTGCCGTACCACCAATCAATTGCATTTTACTTTTACTTATTACGTACGTTGTTTTTTTTTTCGCGAATGATACCCAATTTAATTGAAACTGTATTGGAGAAATGTTATAATGGTTGCATTTTTCCTTTTACAGTAGGAAACCCGAAAAAGATTGCAAAAAAGTAATTTCTAGCTATTGACTTTAATGAAAAGAAATAACAAAGGAAGCCTACTCGTCAAAGAAATATAATTGCCATTGTTATTGTAAGAACTTACGTACTCCTAATATTTTTTCCGATTGCATTAAAAACCATTGAAGTGAAAAGTGTACCTACAGGTAATAAAATAATCTAGTTCTGGCTATATCAGATTTAGATATCCGTTTCAGCTATCATTACTGTAAAATGCAGAAAATGCGATCTATTTTCTACATATTAAATTTCTAACGGTGAAAGTTATTTCGATTTCTGTATTTTATCAATGAGTGTGTAAAGAAATATGAAGACATATTTCTAGCGTGTTTTATAAATAAAGTTGTACCTAAGCTCATAATCCTAATTGAAATCGTTAACTTAACTACCGTAATAAACCTATTCAACCAACCAATTACTGACACAGCTACAAAAGTACCACTACCTACTATGTATTAGACATCGAAATTCATAGTGCCCAGGGGACCGATAAGAAGTATCAAATCCGTAATAGCGCGAGGAACACCGAGATTCGGGGGTTTATTTGATAGTAGATTTTAGGGGTTGTATTTGAATAGTAGAATATTGTTCTCAGAAAATATCTGAGGAGGTATGTTCAAGCGAAATTCGAATTAACATAACCAGAGATAACCTTCTTGTATATAATAATATATTTGTACAGTACATTACAGTAAAGAAATATATGTTCATGTTTTCTGTGAAAAAATTTGGTTACGCGTGCATATTAGATCATATTAGAACGATCGTAACCGGAGTGGATAGAGTTCAGAATTTTATAATAACAATAAAAATTCAAGTAACGACAGGATACTGGAAATGTTTAATACGCATGTTACTTGGAAGCGATTTTTCTGATCTCTTTTTGTTTTACATCGCTAAAAAATTCTCTCAATGCGAAGATACGGAGCCAAGTCACAGTTGGATAGCGAAGAAAGGCTATGTTACTGTATAATTGATGGTATCAGACGTTTCTTTGCAGCAGTTCATGTTATGATCTGAAAAGTCATTGCCATCGTCTAAGCTTGTGTATTTCGGAGTACTTGATGTTAAGTGATCATCGCCACTCATAAATAACAATAACACGACACAGGTATGTTCGTCACACAAATTTATCTTGAGGAATCTAACCCACGACCAACAGCACAGAAGGCAAAGTTAGATCTGAACAAAACAAACGTATACACTCAACGAGAAGCTTACACATTCAATCACACTTACAAACATAACCCTGCACTAGGATTCCCTGTGTCGCAGATGGCATGGAAAAAAACAGAAACACAAGACAAATACACAAAACCCAAGAATATTCATGGTCACCACTACTATCAACTAAGCCACGGAGCCGTCGTTTTGTTTTAATTGACCTTGCAATTTAATTCTCAAAGTAACTTTACAAGACATTATTAATATAATTCCATAACGAAGCTGATTCTACTAAACTATAACAAGAATAATATTGTTAATGAAGTTATAACTCAAAGCAAATTTACACTGATTTTGTGACTAGAAGCACTATGAAGCTAGTTTCATAATCAATTACCTGATGTTCGGAGATAAATTACGTTCACTTGGAGTACATATTTTTTCCAGTTATTTTGATTAACCAAACTAGTGAACCGATTCAATAAAAAAAATATGGGATCCATCTGAAAACATATCCTTTCAAATAAAAATGAATTAAAATATTTCTTCCAAATCGGTTGATAAATAGCGGAGTAATCGGTGAAAATATATTAATAAAATAAATAAACATCCGAACTGATTACCTCCTCCTTTTTGAAGTCGGTTAAACATATGACTCATGTCTTCCTTCAGGATTTGCAAGGAATGATGGCAATGAATCTACGCTTACAAACTCGTGCCCATATTATAATTTGCGCATTAAACACATTAAATGCACATAGATATGTCAAACTACTGTCAATATTCATGTTTAGCTAGTATTAGATGTCAACAAGACTAGCTGTTACCTGCGCCTTCGCCCGCGTGGAATTTAACATTTTTTTGCGTGGAATTTTATTTAAGGTGTGTACAAATAAATATTTTCTTTCTTTAGATAATCTGTTCCACCCTGTACTATACAATTTAATGTTTACGAATGCAAGTGAGTTTCCGGTGTAATACTGTGGCTGCTCTTATGATATTTCGTCTCAAAATAAATTTTCATGACGCAATGTGCAGCAGCGGTAATAACCAAATTCTAAACTTAACTTATAGTTAAGCTATTTCGGAAATTAACTCAAGATTGCCGATTAGGTGCGTGCGGGTTTTGTTAATTAACAGCTAAGTGCTTTAATAAGGGGTCACGAGTTCGATCCTCGGCTGGCACGAACATTTGTGTGATGATTATATCACACTTATATTATAAAGGCGAAAGTTTGTATTATGTATGTGTTTAAGTTTGTTACACCTTCACGCTTCACGCGAATTTGGATAAAATTTAGTACCAATATAATAAATTAATAAACGTTAACAAACTCATATGCATTCCCTGTGTCGCAGATGGCATGGACAAACACCCAAGACCCGAGATCAAACTTCACGCTCATCATACAAAGTGTTCCCCGGCCGAGAATCGAACCTGGGACCCCTCGCTCCGAAGGCAGGGCTTCTCCGAACTAAGCCTCAGAAAACCTTGGGTAACACCGCACAGCTAGCGTTATTCTTTGTTTACATGCCAGCAGTGACACAGGAAACGTAAAGCAAGAATATACCTAACCATGTAAACTAACGTTTTAGTTTGTTTGTGATTGGTTGTATCGTCAGTACACTCGTTGACTGTGGTTGATGAATAGAGATCGGCAACGAATCCCTCAGCTATAACGCTTGTTAGTATGCAAACGTGCAGCAAATATTTTTACGTTAGTTTGAATAGCCGGACAATGCCTTGTGATGTAGCTCGTTTGCTAGAATTGAAACTATCAAGCGAAGCTGTATTGCCAACATAAAACTATTAAAACAATTAATGGTCTGCGCTAGCCGTAATGACGTGTGGAACAGTTATGTATGCTATTAGTAGAGTTTCTGAAAGGTCAGGATTATCTGCTCTTTGCATGCAGAGCGGACAGGTAAGTAATGTTACTGAATACGATGCTATACTGTAGGACAAGATGCTATCAGCTAGCATCTTGTTCAACACGAAGAAGCAACAAAACTTATGAGTAATGTTACACACAGTTACATAGTAACATGCACATATTGTTGACTGACAGTACCAACCTCTCGGAAAATGGGTTGGTACCATCTGATGGCCAACTCTACCAAAGCGCGCTCATTGTTCAAATCAAATGCGCGCGCTTTCCCGGCTTCCTGTTACACATTTCCGTCCCTTTTCATGAAATCACTTCCACAGATTGCACAAAAGCGACAGGAAGCGTTACACATCAAAAATATATAACAAAATTCGGGGACTATGAAATATTTTAAGTTTAACCAATTAAATAGCAACCAATACAATTTATTTACTATGATATCTCAATCTTCACATATCTATACATACATAAACAATGTTCTTTTCTAACTTAACCATCACACTATCATATCTCATGAGAAACCAACCACTAATGACTATCTATTATTTTCTAAGTTTCTATGTTTTAAAATTATCATAAATTACATGCCAAACGAGTCGTATTCCGCCAAGAAAATTTCAAACAACAATAAGTCTCACTAATAATATAATACGTACCCATAATTATACTTCATAGACTTATGTTATGAACTGAGGGTACAATTTTCCTTTCTCGTAACTAGAGCATTCAATGTTGAGCGCTTGGCGATAATTTTTGGATTATGAATAAATAATAGTACGTACGCCCATTAACTACACAAACGATATCTTGGCCGAAATTATTAGATAGCTGATTAGAATTTCCTTCATCATCATATAATTATCCCAATTTAGTTAAAGTCCACTCTCCTCCTTTTGCTCATCTTTCATTTCCTTTTTAGCTGCCTTCTAAAGGAGATGGCTGTATTTTTTTTTGTTTGTTAAGCGATAATCAACGAATTATAGATTGATTTTCGACTTGATTGACTTCGATTTCGACTACTTATTAGAAAGCTAAGAACGAAGAATTTGGGAGAAAATAGCGAAATCGTTTTTTTCTGTTTTTAAATCGGTCTCATGTTTTGATATCATTCATAATACACATAATATTGTAGCTTACTGTTAGTGACCTTAGTAGGTAAGTACTTGTGGTACACGAGTTTCGGCTAAGTAGATTATACAGGGCCGCAACACGTTCTGTTATTGTATTATCTAATCGATTTCGCTAGATGGATGTTATGGAAACACGCCGGGCTTAGGGTTACCACCTTTCCGACTTTTGACAAAATAATCAAACAGAAATACACATTATAAAGGGCCCCATATTTTTAGAGCTAGCCAATTTTGCAATATCTTCCTATGACAATAGTATGTCAAAGCTATTTAAAAAATAAGCTTTAATCAAAGCTCCAGAGAGTGTTTGGATGATGTTAGCAGCGGGGGTTAATAACTTCCACACAACTCCTCAGTTTATTTAATGTGAAATCCCTTTCAATATTTTTTGCTTTCTCAACCATAACAACACATTTTCTGACAAAATTTCAGCCCGCTACGATTTATGGCCTTTTGAAGGTAGCACGATTTTTGTACGGAACTCTCAAAACTTCAAATATTTGTAAGTAAGTCTAAGCAGAAACGGGGAGACGGTAAATCACTATCAACATTCGTTTTTTTTTTTTATAAAATGTAGTCGAGTTTTTATGTCACCTATTGAAGTGATGATGCGGTCGAAGATATAACACGCTTGTGAGGCAAAAAGCACTTTTTTCTTAAATAAATATTTTTCCAAAATTAGGTAATACTTTTCGCACTTTCCGTTGAACCCTAGTTGGATCGCGTAGGTATGATAATGAGGCGGCGAGCTTACGAGCCTGAAAAGATTTTGCGAAAGAAAACTAATGGATGAGAAAAACATGTTGCCCACGCAAAGTATACTGCAAATGGTAATATACCTCTAGATATAATAAGTACAATGATTTTCAAAGTATTTCTAGATATGTTTTTTTGCTCTTATTAGATTCTAGAATGATAATGAGCAGGCTTGGACTTGGACCTTTGATATGGAATATTAAGTATTGTTTTTTTAGGATTATTTGTAACTAATCTCATAGAAAGGCCTTAATCGCGTGGAATTGGGATAAATAGCCTTTCTATTATTCCAGGTTGATGGAAAAAATTGAAAATATTAGCCAAATTGGTTTATTATTATAGTTTTGTATAGAGAGCAATAAACATACATAGACGGTGGAGCGTTTTTATGTGTATAATGTCAACTACATTCGCAACTTAAAAAAAAACACAGCTACGCAAGTCAACAGAAATGGCAAAGGTTATTTATACTGAAGTATCCTCCCGTTTCAAAAATATTATATATACGACTAAGATTCTATCATATTGGTAACTAGAATTGTAACGGAGCTGTTTTCGCGGAAGCAGAGGTGGATGCGGAAGTGAAAAGCTTGGCCTCCGTGGATTCGGAGGTTAATGGAGGCCGAGGCGAAAGTAGGGAAAAACAATAATTTAATAACGAAATAAAATGTTCTGAATCATATTCAAAAAGACTTTATTCAAAGATACATCATAGTATATTACCAGTTAAATTTATTGTGTATTAATAACATAGTAAACTTTGCTGGTATTGTAAGTAAAGAAGAGACAAAATTAAATTTTACGAATAACAGTTTTGCGGCTTTGTCACCCTCTAACCGATTTCTTAAGGGTTCATAAATTAAACCAGCTCCACTTTATAATTGCTCACTTGGTACTAAACTTGACGGCGCCAACAAGTAAGTGCGAACAATGGTAGCAAAAACTTTATATTTAAGACACATATTAAACCGCGGCAGTGCTTCGCCCAGATTCGCTGCTCGTGCGCTGACGTAACTTAAAAAAATCTTCGTTATAACTTCTCAAAAAAACTTACGGGAGGCAGAAGTGGAGGTAGAAGTACAATTTCTTGGGGAAGTTCCGCACTTGCGGAGGCGGGGGTTGAGGTTCCGTTACAACTCTACTAGTTACATAGACAATAATACTTTCAGCAATATCAGTAGATTGTTTTATTCAAAATATTATTGTACGAGTTCCATAAAAAATACGTATCTGACGAGGCTTCTTGCATATCTGTATAATCATGACATAAAGGGCTGTCTCATAAGTAATGACGTTATTCATATATAAAAATTCCCACGCCTCAATTTAAACATGTCGTAACTTGTTAAGACTAGTCTCTAAATCTATGAAGAGTATAATTGCTTTACTTTTTTTTAATCATTCTCGCTTTGTTTATTGACGACGCAGTAAGTTTATAATAACGCAGTGTTTTTAGTTTTAAATAATTCCAAATAATTCAGACCAATAATATAAATGTCATCCTGACATGTTAGCTTAATAACTGAGGGGCGCAACTATTATTATTATGGAAACGAAAACGAGTGTCCATTGTGTCCTATAGAGAATCAATGAATGATGATGAAAAGAATACACGCGAGCATCATATGGATTACGAAAACAAAGTCTAGTCTAGATATTTCGTATCATTGAGCTTTTGTGTGCTAACTCCATCCATATCATGCAGTACTCGAGTTATCGCCTTATCAGTAGATAAAATGTAGATAAGAACACGGCGCGATGTCCCGCGCGACCCCTTCTCTTCGTAAAATAGCCAAGGGCGATACAAGTACACAACTTACAAGCTTTTAATGGTCTATTCCCAGTTGCCACCACCATCTCCACCACTGGGGGCAATTGAGAAAAAAAATCCCAGCCACCACCAGTGGTGGCAATGGAGAAGTTTTTCGTTCTCGATCGCCAGCAGTGGTGGCAATCAGGAAGTATTAGCACATGTATCCACTTGCAGTCAAGACCGATTCAGACTTTGCACATAAGTTCCATACCACCAATTGTATTTTATTAGTCGTATATTATAAATTTCCAATGGCTGCCGATCACGGTTTTCGTCACCATAAAGCAGGATAAGCACAGTAAATCTTTTAAGGTACGGAGCCGAAGAATTACCAAGTAATTTTTGGGAACTGAACCATAAAATTTAACGCAAATGTACAATTTTTAAGAAATTATAATTTAAAACGCTACGTCTCCTCAAACATCTGACTGTTAGAGTTCGATCAACACAAAGCTAATGTTGAACTTCCAAAGAGCGGAATGTAATGGATAAATATTTACAAGCTGGTAAAAATACCAATAAATATAAAGACGGATCTTGAAAAATATTGAAGTTATAACGTAACAAAGCTTTCATGTTCCACAACCAGCTTGAACTTAATCCGAGATTCATAATAGTACTTTCGAGTACGCTAGAGTTGCGATACTCAGAAAATGAGATGAAAACCGGGCTTCGAGTTCAAGTTTTATGGATAGTGACAGTATCCCAACTTAAGGATAGTGACTTATACGAAATTAAAAGTTAAATATATTTCAGTATGAAGTTGTACATCTCGATTAAAAGTTTTCGGAAGTAAAATTTGTCACACTTTTTTCTAATGTGAGGAATCTTATGAAATCATAGAAACCATTCAAAAATCGAACGCCGACTACTTAGTCATCCCCCCTATTTCAAATGCCAGGGAGATTTTTTTATTTGTAAATTTCATGTGGGACCGTTTTGGACAACGAAAAATGAAAAGAAAGCCCTTCAAATATCGGTTCATGTAACATGGAAATATTTCACCCTAAAAGCGAAAATTTTATAATAGGTACCTAATCTAATCACAATACAACAGTGAATACCACATATAAAAAAAACAATTAGAATTTGTGACAAAATAAGGTCGGTTATGACTCATGTGGCCAAACTCAAGGGTTTTAAATAATTGGCTCCATCATTAGAGGCATAATAATCCATTTTTTGCCCCCAAAACTATACGGACATTAGAAGTTGAATATCGGATCGTAAGACTTGTTTGTATATACAAAAATGCAATTGAATTCTCGTAATAACACAGCGAGTCTAGCAAAGCAAGCCTAGAAAATCTGGTGATTTATTCTAGACCCTAGATCCTGTTAATTTACACAAAACAGAAGTTACATTATAACCATTAATTACCAAATAAATTATAAAAGTTAAAAACTACTTCTATAAACAATTATTTTCAACCCACGGATTTTATATCAAGAATCTGATATACTTAATGAAAAGCGATAACTTTAATACGCCTGCCTAATTCCTTCATTAGGTACTTAATTCAAAGTTCTACCTGAACAATTTGAATGATTTATAGCAATTATTATTCCGTGCATTCGTCCGTTAAGATTTTATCGTTTAGCCATCGAATGAAACTGTTAAGAATTATAGCGTACAGAAGAGAATTGAGCTATTTTTTAATTAAACGTTTACACACTCATACTCATACCTCTGCACTAGGATTCCCTGTGTCGCAGCATGGACAAAAAGAAACACAAGACCCGAGATCAAACTTCACGCTCACCACACACTGTGAGCCCTGGCCGGCAATCGAACCCGGGACCCCTGGCTTCGAAGGCAGGTCTAATACCAACTAAGCCAAGGAGCCGCCATAAATTTCCTGAATTGATTTAAGTATAATCTTGGCGGTCAGTTTAGCAGGTGCTCGCTTTCTTTAAAGAATGTCTAGTGACCATATAGTACAATAAGATATTTAATAAATAAATTTTATTTAGAATGACTTTACTTATTTGGGGATCAATTTAGTATGAGAGATGATTCTCAGAGCCCCTACACGCATCCGTCGGGAAGTGCAAAAGGAGAAATTTAAAGTAGCACTAGGTCTTATGTCTAGTGTTGTGACCGTACCTATTGCGACAAGTAATGCTTCGTGTCGCTGTCATTCAGTGAAAAGGTTTGAATGCAGTTGAAATTATAAGAGACGTTACATCCGGCTCTCGAAATAACATACGCGCAGAATTATAAATAGCTGACATAACAAGAATCACCAAAGAAAAATTCAATTAAAGCTTTTTTTCAATTTCTTACTTTTTCCCTGAATTTTCCAAAGAAATTATATTATTAAAACCTTTTCCTGGCAATTACAAACCCAAAAAAATAGAAATTACCCAAATCGGTCCAGCCGTTTTAAAGTTATAGCGAGGCTAACGAACATAGATTCATTTTAATGTATAAAGATTCTCAACTCCGAACTCAGATTGGCTGATGCAGGGAAAATTGGGTAAATGGGGATTTAGGGACCCTGATTAAACGGGGTGTGACTGCGGTGCCTTACAATTAATGTATCACCTGCTGGTATGTCCACTGTGCCCTACTAATTGCGCTAAGGCTTAACTCTAGCCACTGAATGCTATTGCAGTGGCCAAATTCCTAGCTAAACAAATTTAGTGGATTAACCATTGATGGGAAAAAAAGAATAGTTATATTAAGAAACAATAGGTACTCGTACTTAGATTAGGTATTTTTCAGAAATTTAAAATAATTTATTATTCCAATAAACAAGTTTTGATATTTTGACTTAATTAATAAAAGTTGGTGACTTTTTTATTATGTAAGTTAATTAACAAAAATTATAATTGGATGCAATAAAGTATTACTCGGATAAACCGTTTTTGCAATGAGTTACAATCGAAACAAAGATGAAAATGGTATCTCGGTAGTTAAAATAGTCAGTATGTTCTGATCTCAGATAAACTAGACTCCTTTATAACATAGTGCTCCGAAACTATAATAGGAACAACAATGTGAGTCCTGGCAGCACCAAACTGTGGGCAATTAAGTGAAAATTTCGTCTCTATAGGTTTATTCACCTAAAACCTTTAATTTCGCCTTATGCGGGTCACAGCACTTGAACAGCGTTTTGGGAGCATTAACATCGCATGAACGAGCAGTAATAATCACGCATTGAAAGCCTGCCAGCTGTATATTTTTTTACAATAAAAGGGATAGTTTCTACAAAATGCTGACGCATTTACATTTCATGAAGGGTTCGGGTGTAGCTATTTAGGAACGCCTACGTTAGCTTATAAGAATAAAAGATATGACGGAGTGTCGTTCTACGCTGCGCTTTGTCAGGTATGTTTTAATCCGGTATTTTTTTGGTGTACTTGATAAAGCATGTACTTTACTAATAATATAAATGCGAAAGTTCTGTATGGATGTTTGTTACTGCTTCACGCCTCAACGGCTCAACGGATTTGGATGGAATTTGTTGTCAAGATAGCTTATACTCTGGAATTACAGATAGGCTATATTTTATCTCTAAAATAAGAAAGATTCTTTTAATTGACTTGCAAAGTGCATTACTTCTACTATGGAAAAAAACTGACGTTTTTTCCCATCGTCTCATGTTGACTTTTTATCCGCTGTTTTTTTTTTAGGCACAGCTAGTATGCTTATAAATATACGGCAATACTCTCTTAGAAATATAAAGGCTACAGGCATGACCCAGCTGAGGACATACAAAATTTTTTATTTGATAGGGTGAAGGTACCTCCGAGATAGTCCCATAGAATTTTTATAAAGTAAATCCACTTCGATGGCAAAAATTTGAGAAATGAAAGTATTGAAGTCGGTTTATCCGATTTTTTAATCAGCCACTTCTATTATGTTGTGATATCGTAATATAAGAAAATTGGTTAATACAAAACTAGTTAGTGTTTGCTTTGACAAGATTGATACAAACACATACATACGTAATGTTGTTGCGGAGAAAACCCGAGACATCCTCCCTCGTAGGGACGAATGGGGAGGGGTCTGATTGACATTGTAATAAGATGAGATGAATCAGATAATACGTGATATAGGAAGTTATCGAAAATATTTTGATACCCAAATCCTTCATTTCCACTTCTAGTTGTTTTGTTGACTTCTTTAAACAACAATACTGTCCTTATCTGAACTACGGTGAAACTATGTTTTCTTTTCTTGTTGTTGTAGACAAATGATACATTTAAAAACAAGTTGGGACATTATTTTTTTGCTGTCCTTTTATTTACATGAAAAGGCTTCTTTTTCGTTTAGCACCCCTATAAGAAGATTTGGAGATAATGGCAAACATTTTATTTGACAGGACTGTTATTGCTGAAAAGGATAATTTGAATGCTGAGGGTTAACAAGAGGGTAAAGGAAGGGTTCAACAACAGATCTTTGAGATTTGTGATCAAATCAACACAAAGATCTCTTAACGACCTCGGTACTGAAGTGGCAAGTATTCGATTCAAACTGTAAGACGAGCTTGAAACAAATCTTTATAAATAAAAAGAAATGGCAAGCTCATCTATAGAACGAGCACAACGATATATAGCAATTTTTTGGATAAGGTTTTCGGAAAAGAAAAATTGGAAATGTTGTTCGGAAATATGGAAAATTTCGGGAAAACTTAAAGCGCTTATAATACTTTTTGCGTATATAGTCTGAGAAATATACTTTAGACGTAGTACGTTATTCAAGTCGCAGTAATTTTGTTCGCACAAAAAGTAAGTAACTACGACAATCTGATACAAGTGTCTCTCGAGTAGACGGTACAAATATTGTAAGAATCGAACCTCTGCACTAAACTTCAACCAAGACTGCACCTGAAGCCTTCCACAAGGCTCTTGAGATGCCTCATGGCGATGACGTTGCACGGAGCGGACAATACTGTGATTGCAACTAAGAAATTATAATAATCACAGTATTTTTAAATACTAATTGTATTGTTATTTTTATTTTATATATTTTTATATTTACAATGAAACTGACCTGTAACTGGCTGTTATAAATAAATTAGTTTTCATGTTATACCATAAGCTATAAAACTGTGAAAGGATACTTAATAGATGGGACAAGTTGTAGGTCCACCTTATGTTAAGTGATTAACTCCAGCCATAACAACAATAATACGAATTAGGTCGTCGCGACGGAAGTATGAGCAGACCCAAGTTACATCGCGCTGCGCCCGTCACCCGACCGACACGTTACATACCCGCGGGTATATAACGTGTCGGTCACATACCCGCGTGTCATGCGCCTGCAATTTCGCCGGCATCCACACCCTTCGACCGGTACACAATAATGCGACTACACTTTTTCTTGGCGTACAGGTATATTTCTCCGTTCGAACTTGGCATAAGATATACTGCTACTGAAAATTGATCCAGTAATTTAGGCGTCATTGTTTTAAGGATATCCGCTATAGTAATATGTATCCTGTGTGAAATTGAATTCTCTAGAACTCATGGTTCAATAGGTACAGCCCTTTAAAGGTCAGACAGACATACGTTGTAAGTTTAGGTTTCCGTTAGCCTCGAGGTAAGGAATCCAAAAAAGAGGATATCTAAAAACTGGTTGAAAAGTTATTCATGTTGCTTTATTTTATATTGAATCCAAGCCAAGCCTTTAATAAAAATATATCTTCAAATCTTTGATTATCCTTTGTTAAGAGAAAGTGCAAAGTTAACTTGTGAGTAATATTACTTATGTTGCAGTAAAGGCTTACTTAAGATAACGAGCTCGTTTTATATCTTTTGGCATGTAATATGAAAGCATTTTACAAACGCTTACGAATGAAATACCTTCAATCTGACGTCTTATTTCTGTACAGTATACGAATACTGGAACGATCAGGTAAATGTAGCTATGCTTTTTCTTTTACGGAGGTACATTACAAAAAAAGCCTTTACAAGTATTTAAATAAAAAATATTCATGGTCATGGAAACAAAATTATTGATACTTTTAATTAATTAATGATGATTTTTATACGATACGTACGTATAATACTATACGTACGGTACGTACGTATAATACACATAAAAACCTAAACACAGAAAAACCATCGTTTGTCACACAAATGCTTGACCTGGGTGGGAATCGAACCCATGACCTACGGCGTAAAACGCAGATTTACTATCAGCTGAGCTTTGCGACCATTCAAAATAAAGTGGCGATATGTCGGCATTAGTAACCAACCGTTTTTAATTTGTCATTATAGTTACGAAAGAGTGACTCAAACTTCCAGAAAATATGGTAAGTAAACAAGTACTCTCGTTGGAAAATACTCGAGAGAAATTAATAAAAATAACGACGCGTACCCAAACAAATTATCGTCGTAGCGCTACGTGACCCGACGCGTAGACTTAGCTACGAAAATCGACGATCCCGTAGCACTATTTATTATAAAAATAATAATTGAAAATTCACCTGTGGGGTCTCCTGTCTTCCTCGTGATCTTCTTTCATAAACGAGGGTTGCAGACTAAATCTGCGTCGGAATTGGTGTCTGCCCTTCATGGTGTTTCACTTTAGCACATAATAGGTGAGTCCACTAGGTTGCGTGAGGCAACAGGCGCGAAAGGTTACCGAGCGGCGTGTTGTCGCGGACGTGCGCTCAGGCTGGTGGTCGACAGACGAATGGCGGCGACAGGGCTCGCCCGTTGCCGCTCCGGAGCGCATCCTTTAATGAAAACATCGTACATAGAATTGTTATATCTAGGTATTACTGATATAGGTAGGTAGGGTTGCCGCCTCTGCTTCACTGTACTTATAGATATAGACGCTGAATACTAAACAGATTTGAACTTTGAATCGCTTAAATTGATTTCAATTTGAATATTTTGAGGCTTTGGTATTATTTGGTATTGTAAACACTTGATTGTATGAACTATTGATCGTATAACAAGTTGGTGATGAAAGTGGTCGTGCGTTGTTGCAATGAAACTAGAATTTTAATGAGATAGATAAGTTTTTACTTTGACCTAAAAATATAAGAATGCCAGGTGTTGCTATGCTGCTAAAATGTTGTTTTATATTATTTAAAAACATACAAGAGGAAAGAATAAACATAGCTTTTTGTGCCTCAAGTGGCGTCTTAGCATAATAATTTGTGATGATATATTTTATGAAATTTGGGTGCAGAAGACGAGTTAAAAACGTTTTTATCTGAATATCATTTTTATACTGTTTATTTTTTAATCACTTACATTCTGTTAACTCATTAACTGTGTGACTAGATTATATCGGTAATAGTATACTTCTAAGTCGATATAATCTGCCTGTAGATGAGGTTTGAGAGAGTTAAACCCAAATGAGATCTTAGGTAAGCAATGTGCTTAAGGAGATTGTACCTGCACTATTAAGCTTTTTAATACTCCAATAAGGTTGAAACGTTATTTTATCTTTAAAAACTATGATAGTATTAGTCTGTCTTATGTATTTATTCGAGTCAAATAATTAACCTCAAACGCCATGGGTTTCGTACCACCAAGTAAAAAAAATACGTTGTACTATTATTTACGTATTGTTTTTAGACTTCCTTGCCCAAACAGTACCGGACACCCTATTACTAAAGCTGTCGACATTTGTCTGTCCTAACGTTAATTTTATGTATTTAATCTTGTTTGCACCAGCCGTAGCGAGCTGAAATCTTCACAGAGCATTATAATGGCGACAAACAGTGAAATCCTCAATATCTGATTCAAACCTAGTCGGTTTATTTGATGATCGTTCTTTGACAGAAAGTGAATTAAACGTTTACGCTTAAGATTAATTAAGAATAGAAGCCACTTTCAAGTAAAGCTGTTGGAACTCTCCTATAAAGGATGGTTCCAATATCTTAGCACCAGATTCTAATATAAAAGAAATACTAGATTGTTCTACGTATCACAATTATAATAAGAAACATTATTGAAAACCTCTCCTTGATTGCAAAATACAGAATCTACTTAAATGAGGCTTGTTTAATCTACCGCTGAAAGTATTATCATGTTGGTAAATATCCCACAAAAATATCATTTACCTGAGAGAAAAACAAGCAGCCTCCGGCATCGATGAATTTACCAGCGCTGGGAAAGGTTTTCATAACATATCAATTTGGCTGAACACTCAGGGTCCCAAAACTTGTATCCATTTACAAGGTGATTGACGTTCAACCGAATCGAAACTTTATTTTGAATTAAGTATTGAACTTTATATTGAATTTAAATGTATATTTATTATAAATCTCTATTACCAACATTATAGCAACCACTGTTCGACAGGTCTTAAAATTAAGCACATTGCATTTGCAACGGTAATGACATGAGGAACTTGACTTAAACGTTTTTTTTAACAAGTTGGAAATTCCGTGATCCAGTGTTCTTGAAATTTGAATCTGATCTTTTATCTCTTTCTGGCAAAATATTCGGCAAAGTTAAGGAAAAAGATTAAAAGTCGATACAATTCAGAGAAAGCCACAAGAATTGGACTCTTGAATTTTGTCTTATGATTTGTTTGGCGGAGATCTCTGTAATGTAAATACATTAATACCATAAGAACGAAACTAAGGCTACGAAATATTCACAGAGCCTGTGCATCTGAAAGGTGTAGCGGTTACACAGACACAGGGCCCAGGGCTCCGAAAATTTTTTTCTAATACTATACAATTTAATTTTTCTATTTTAGGTAGGTATAGTCCTACAAACATATTTATAGAGTAAAGGCGTTGTTTGAAAGTAAATTAATTCTGAGCAGTGACGAGAATTTTAACTTTTTCGGAGACGCAACTACTATCTATTAGCTATCTATTATAATGGCGCATATAATAACACATACTGAACAATAATAAAAATACTATTAGTTCTGAGATATCTATATATTTTAACATACCCGACATTAACCACGAGTCGATCTTAAGGTTAAATGAATGGCTACAATTGGCCGGCTTAGGAAGGGTCCGACTAAAATTTTAATAATGAAAAACATTGTGAGAGGTGGGTTTGGCAGGAATTCATTTAATTTTTTCTTCGTAGTACGTTGAGAATCTAATTAGAGGCTTCATTTGCATAATTATAATATAATTAGACACGAGTCTGGATTTACAGACAACAGGGTTAGAAGATGATGTAAAGTTGATCCAATGATGAAAACCTTTCGTTAATTCATCATCATATCTAACTTCCGAGTTTAATGGGTTGTTATAAGTTTATCGACTGCTTGTCTTCTTGTCTGTCTTGTGGAATTACTTAAAAGCAACGTATACCCTAAAGAGGTGGTCTCTAGAAAGGTATTGGAAGGAATTTTAAAGCAGTATCTTTTGTATTAAAGCAGGTATGTAAATCGGTGGAGCCGTTTTGAGGTCAAGAGTGTTTAATGCGAGTATTTGTTTTGAAAGGGTTTTGATGAAGTCGTAGTCTTATGTCTGAAATATAAATTCGTTGAGATGAGAACTAAAGAACGCAACTCGTTTCATTTTATAAAATAAATTATTTATGACAAATCCGGCCATAGTTTCAATCATTTTGTAACACTATATACCTTAAGTATGAACCTCTACATGTAGAAATCGTAGGGAGGATAGCCTGTTGCTTCAGCTATGATCGCCCTTAATACATCACAAAAACACAATCACCATCATAAATTGTGTGGAAATAAAATTCCCAACATTTCCACAACATCAACGTCATAGTGATTCCCAACAACATTCTAAAATCATCTAAATCAGTACACAATTGTCGGGGAAATTGCGTTACAAACACAAAAAAATACAGCCGAATTGAAAATCTGAACATTTGCATCTGAGCAATGGCGAGCCTCCTGCTTTCAATGACGTCGAAAGTGTATAAAATTTAAGATAAATCTTAACTAATTCTAAATAGTGGGGACTTGTCATTTTTTGTTCGTGAAACGCAAACTTGGTACTCATTATTAACATAAAAAGTTAAGATACGGACGCTATATTATATTTAAAGCTTTTCATGCCTCAACATAGAAATCAGAGTAGCCACTGTAACTCGTTAAAACTGGATAAATCTCGCACAGACCATAAAATAAGAGTCTAAAGGTAACTTTCGAGAAAAGTATTCTTTTTATAACAATATTATAGTTCATTTATTATTATAATTTAGGATTTGATATAATTATTGACCAATCATACTATGTATAATATTATAAAATGCAAAAGTTGTATAATATATATTTTTGCACACATATTTTCATCTGGATTGGTCCAGTTACCTGAGTAATATCGTGTATTACGATTTCATGGGAGCTTGGAAAGGCTTTGTGACGTGACCTGGAGAAATTTAGAAACGAAAACCACGTTCGAGATGAAAAGTCCTCATAAAACATTAACAAATGGCAAAAGTTCAAAATTCATCTCATTATTACGAAAACAATGCTCGAGACTTTCCAGAAAGATCGAGTCACATTGTCCAAAATGTTTTTCCATCAAGTTAAAAATAATATCCAGTAAGTCAAATTTTTATTTGAAAATATACTTGAACAATTTTGTTATTTAGCTGGGTTAAAAATGCTTATTGAATAATTTATTAATGATAGTTTTCTTAAATTCTTGAGAGATTTTCTGCATATTTTATCGAATTTGATAAATACCCACCATCTTTTCTTTGTTGAAAAATTTGTGATTGACACTTAACTCAATGGAATTTGACCTTTGGAGATATTTACAGTGCCAAGTTAGTACTCTCGTTCTCTCATATAATTTTCCAGATGTGAATATGAAATATCTCTTTGATATATAAAAAAATTCAGTCCTCATTTTTCCTGCCTGAAGATTAACTATAGGAACAGACTGTATCGAACTTATAAACATACAGAGGAAGTAAAATATATAAGGAATTATATTTATAGTGTGAAATGAATACAGGAATAACTTCTCATTATTTCTTCCTTACCGACAGGCATGTTTTCTAAAACCCAGTATTTTCAATGTCCATTACATTTCCGTTCAAAAACGTTTTATTTCACCCAACCCAACTCAACAACCAATACACTATACTCGAACTTGATAAGACATGGAAAGGGCACTTGTGAATGGCTAGGAAAAAAAGAAAAATTGATGAAATAAGCCTCGGTGTTGAAAATTTAGTTGTGTCGAGACAGCGGGAGGTGGAGAGAATTGCAAATTAGCCGAGCACGGGCTAAAGGGAAAGGGGGGGGGGGGGGGGTAGGGGGAGCAGGTGGCTGAAGCTTTGTGACTATTTCATATTCTGCGTCGGAGACAATCGTCTGAGGACGCCGTGGCGGTGAGAAATTATAACGTTCAACAAGTGATTCTACTTTCCTCGCGATATATTTTTTCCTCTTCAGACAATGGTAAAGACGTTTCAATAGCTTATACCTCGATAGTTTTTAATCTCTTATCCCAAGGCGTTGAATAAGTGGTTGTTTTTCTGACAGACTAGAATTGATTGCAACCAGCTGTTGTATAAAAGTTTTGCGTTATGGAAATGTGGAATCGTTTATTTATGATTTGGAATTTTAATTATGAAATAAGCTCGGTTTTAACTATAATAGTTAGTACTAATTTTGATTAGTTGATTACTTTATTAAGCTATAGTAGCTACGAGTATATTGACATGACAAGCACAAAGTTAGCTGAAGTTTAAGTCAAGTTGTCAAAACTACAATCAAATCACTACGCAAACTTTGAAATCTGTTTAAATTAACCTTTACAAGAGTAATATATAATCTTCTGGGAATTAGGTTTGTTTGTCTTCATTATGGTGCTGAGTTATTGTTTGAAGAAAACAACGTGGATTTAATAAAATAGAGGTACTTATAGAATTTAAGTGGAGTAACGAGACTTCTACGAAGAAGCCTTTTATAAATGTATCTTGTAAATATTTATATACTGTATTTATATGATCAAATCAAAAGAAAATGTTCGCAATTGGCCCGATATTTCAAACCCGATACAAAATGGTGTATTTTATTTTTGACTAGATGCGCCCCACGGTGTTACCCGCGTTTAAAAAGTCAACAGGAGACCATGGTAAGTTGCATTTTTTGCAAGTCACAAGAAGATTACTTCAGATTTTCGGCATAAAAGTAGCCTATGTGTTAATCCAGAATGAAAAACTCATTGGTGCACGTGTGGGTTTGAACTAGCGATCTTCAGATTTAAAGTCGGCGTCTGTGCCCCTGGGCCACCACGCTTTCTATGTTCGCTTACTTTTTATTATTAATTCCAATATTCCATGAGAATTGCTTGAGAAAAAAATAAATCTTATAAACACATACACATACTTTCAGATATGTCTAAGTATTTCATTTTCAGTCAGTACGTTTGTTACAACCCTTGCCCACCAACTAGAGGGGATACCTTAAAAAGTATGATGAAAATGATGTTCATAATTTTTTTTTTCTTTTTATGGCTGCTTTGTTATATGAAACTTGGCATTCTCATTTACTACCGTTAGCCTGGGAGCGCTTCAAGACTCAACACTAAGAACCTAATTCAACTTTTTAATTAGTACCTACCCTTTAGCATCTACTTTTTAACGATGACCTTAATATTCACAAAACCTCATTAATCCTAACTAATAATTAACGGTCACTGCTTTTTAAACCATATTAAATACTATTTAAAGTGGTTTAAACATTAAACAAATACTTAGGGTTATTCAAATAAACAGTTTTTAAAACCACATAGATATATATTGCGCTAGTCAAAAATTAGAGCCTATTGTACAGATGTGCCAAATAAAGTTGTTAAATTGCGTTTACAATCTGGACGAAGATATAAAATCTGAAGATATAAATTATATGACTACCGCAACGCGTATGTAAACTGCTACCTTATCATCACAGAATATGCAAACAGTTACATGCAAACTGTTTGCTCCATGTTCGAAATTGCTCGCAGCCTTTGTTGACACTACAAAGATGTGCCGAGTGGATATCGTGGTGAGGTATCTAAAGCTTGGAGAGGCAGTAAGCGGCCTTGCTATACGTAATATTTTGAAGTATTGTGTGGCGTAGTATAGCACCTTACCTACCTAGTAGATTTCAGAAAACAACCGGTTACGTCTAAGCACTTTAGCTTATAACTTTAACCAGTTTACTGCTAACCTTTTGTGCTCTGTTTCAACGCAAAGTACACTAAACTACGGCATAGAATACCTCAGAATATTGCACGGCCGCTTAGTTAAGGTACCTCAGCCTTTTTGTTTAAATAACATGTTTTGCCAAATAACAATACGTGTGGTTGTTTTTCATTGACTAACATTTACAAAGTAAATAGCCTTCGCAAGAGGACCAAGACTCATTAAACATGTTTTCTTTGTTTGAGTTTTTCTTTTATTTGTTTTAGTATGTTTTCTCTATAACACTAAGCTAATAAAGCTTAAATAGAATACGGTTGTAATAAAATAAATTAATTTAAGAGTTAATATTTAATTACTCATTTGACAAAATTACACAATTTTTTGCATAAGGAAAACAAGTACTTAGTTCTATTAAAATCATCGAATCATCATTGTCGATCGCATAAGGTCTATAATTTCTGTTATCCTAGTAATGTAACAGCTAAGCTGGAGCTCCACCTGATGTTAAGTGGTTACCTCCGCCCATAATAATGTCATGTATAGCAGTGACATAGCAATGTCATGTAGAACAAGTAAAGGAATAAATCCGAAACCGTATTTGTAGTTTCATCATAAAATACATACATGAAAATACATGAAAATATCTACAAGTTACACGTTTACGCACAAGTTCGTGCGGATAAATGAACTATTAATGTTTTTTTTGTTAATACGAGAAGCGTATTAGCAAAAAAATATATATTACGTTCTAACACCCAAACCCAGAACAAACATTCGTGTCATCAGCCATCTCGCCGACATTTGTACAACAGAATATATTTCTCCTTCTGTTCCAGAATCTCTTTCATTTACGACAAGATTTTACACGCTAATCTCCGCCATTATGTAGTTACTCATTGTAAAGTAAAGTCATTAGTCTCCTAGTTTTTGTTGCTATTGAAACAAGTCCATTTACTGAGAACGAATCGAAACTTCAAAAAGTTTGAACCAACAGCTTGCTAAGATAAACTGACTAACTTCAACTCTACGATCATTTGCTTCTTTTAGTTTTAAAATAAGGTTTATAGGTTTTAAATTAATATAACCAATAAGCTAAGTAGTGCATGTTAACCGATTGCTATAAATACCAACATTTACAATATAAAAAACTGACATCAAAAAAGAAAGAAGTTCTCAATTCTTTTCTATTACCGACTACCGACTCTATTCTATTACCGATTTACCGACTAGCCGCTGACTAGTTGGGACATCCCTAATTTTTAATTTGAAAAGGGTTACCTCAGAGAGCGTGGTTGCCCAGGGGCATAGACGCCGACTTTCAATATGAAGGTTGCTGGTTCAAACCCACATGTGCACCAATGAGTTTTTTCACTTGAAAAAATTTATGTGCGCAATACCACGTTCTCAAAACGGTGACGGAAAACATCGTGAGGAAACCGGCATGTCTTAGAACCAAAAATTCGACGGCATGTGACATCTACCAATCCGGATTGGGCTCCCGTGGTAGATCAGAGCCCATTCACTCTCAATTATGGAGAGTAGGCCGGTGTCCCTGCAGTGGGAACATTAGAGGCTGGTACGGTACCTCCGAGGTAGTCCCATAGAAAATTCATAAAGACATTTCCCTCTAAATGCGTGAATTAACTGATGAAAGTATTGAACTCGTTTATTAGATTTTGAAATCAGTCTGGTATTAAATCAGCCAGTTATTTATTGCCATTTGAATAAAAATTCTATTGCTCGACTAATTTCCGGACCTATATTTGAAAAAACGGTAAAGACCTACCTGAATGTCATTCAACTGACTCAAATAAATAAGTAGGCGTATGAGTTAAATTGATAATTTCCTTACCGATGAGACTATGCTTATACATCCAAAAGTTGATTATATAAGTATTCTATCAGTAATCTGTATTCCATAGAATTATAGATTGACATACATTTTTTGACAACCCTGAAGTTACCTGATGGTGACCAAAATGACTACTATGCTTTTCCATTCCAGAAAGGGACAACCACATTCTGCTGCTAACTTCAGAGTAGCCAGATTATCCTTGTGGCACTGTACAAGCTATACTTAGACGTTGGATAGAGCTATGAATTTATTTTTTATTAATTTCAAGGACTGTAGACGTGACCAGTGGTAAGATCATCGCTGCCATTGATTTTTTGACGCTCGCAAGTAATTTTTAAGAAATAAACGGAAATTAAGATTTGTTCTTTTGACTTTTGATTGTTTTCCTCGAAGAGTTCCGCTGCTCCATAATAATCCGAGAGGTAGGACAAAACCTTTTTTAAAGAATACATTCCTTCTATTTAGTCAAAATTAAATAGTAATAAATACCGACTAGATGTTCACATTTTTATGTTAAAAATACAGTTTTATAAGGAAACCTATAAATAATTGGCTTAGTATAATTATTTTATTGCATACTTCCACCGATGGTTTTCTTAATAATAAAAAAAAATTGTACTTATCCTTTACATAATCGAGATACATTATGTGTCCCACACCTGTGATAAAATCCAAGTGAAGAGCTCATCCCAGTTTTAATATCTCTTAGCAGTTGCGTAGCACATAAAACTCTTTTACGGTTACGAGTACATGTGGTCATCTAACTTAAATGTCAGTTGGTGTGACGTCAAAGATTGTCTGTACTCGAGAAATGACTAGTGACACAATAGTTCGGATGACCTACAGAGACGCAGGGGTTCGATTTCTGCATTCTATCTCTGGTCGATCTTTCATTACTAAAACTCGCAATCATGTGCAATCAATTGTGAAACATCTCCATCCATTTCTGTCTGTGGCCATCCTTACTACTCTCTCTCTCACTCTCACTCTGTCCTGGTATCCTCTCTGTCCTCGATGGCCTCCGTCATAACGTATCGACTAGTAACGACGAGTAGCCGGAACTGATAGAGTAACGGCCCTCCAAAGAACGGAAGCACTCAGTTCAATTACGAGTTCACCCTTCACACATCCAAATACTAACCAAGCCAAGAGTTGCTTAACTAAGATGACCTATAAAAAACATCTAAGCAAGCTTTGCCATGACTACTGTCTCGTCTCAACTAAGCTGGGTGGTTCAATGCTCGGATTGGACTGGAACATCTTCTGGACTAATGTTTACCAACCCAAGGTTTGTATGTCAATCCATATCAGCCCATAAGGTTTCAACTACAGGGCATAGACCTTGTCTCGGGAAGCGAGAGTAGATGACCCGGATTTTTGATTACGACGTCTTCCAAATATTTTATTATAAACCCTACCGTTTTTTATTAATGTTTTCCTTCATCGTTTCGAGATCATGGTATTATGTATACACATTTTAAATTGTAAAACTCTTAGGTACACGTCTGCATTATGATCAGCTACCCGGGATTTAAATTCCGCGTCTGAACCAAAGAGAAAAAAAAGAGAGAAAACGGCTAAGTATAAGTGGTTCAACCGCTAGTCAGTTATTCTAACAACGTAATTTTATTCCTTTATTCGTGTTTAAAAATGGTGCCATCATTTTTACGCTGACACCAAAGTTTTGTATTTAATTAAACACAATTATTCTAACTATGTATGTTTGCACGCTCATGGGTTTCTTGTTTTTACCCCTCGGGTTGGTTAGTAAGGGTTGGAACATAGAGAAGGATGTAATATCACCAGGAGACGAGTCTTTAAACGGACATGTACCCAGCAGATAAGGGCAACTTGAGATCTAAAGGAATAAATGACTTTGAGTGTGTTACATAATTCAAAAGTATGTATTCTTTTAGATCTCAAGTATCGTTTGGACACGTCAAAATTTATACGCACAAGTGAACATGTTAGTGAGCATGAAACGTGTCACAATAACATCTTATTTATGACAAATTACAGACACTTTTCATATTTTAGCTTGTCTTGAATTTACAATTTTGCCAACTCAACATCCAACTAAGGTTTGATAAATATATTCTACCTTTTAGTAATTAAAACGAATGTTTCAGTGCTGAAATCACCCTAATCATTTTGTTATCTAAATAATGAAACTGAAAAAATAATAATAACACTCCATTCGAAACCAATCGGTAATAATTTCTACGTTGGTACAATAATTATAGTTCATTGTTTATTGAATCTCATGTTCATATTATTCAATTCAATGAAGAAATCATAAGCCAATAGAGCGCAGACTAAGGCTACTTACCAAAGAGTATGGAAAAATACAACATCATAGAACTGACTCCTAAACTACTTAACCGATTTTAATCAAATTTGTACACCGTGTGCAGTTTGATCCAACTTACAAGATAGGATAAATCACATCTCAATTTATGATCGCAATATTATCATATGACAAAAACGTTAGCCACAGCAACGCGTCAGCTAGTATGTTTATAAAATAGTTACTTCTGCCACTTTTACTAACTTTAAACGATAAAGCTATAACTTTTGTTCTCGGGGTCTGGGATCATCCCAAAGACTTCTAGGAACAAGTGTTATATATTATAAACAAAGAGAACAAGAATATATGTATCACTTCAGAACACTGCCCCAACTTCCACACCATGTAGGCGGAGCAAAACATAACAGAGAGATTTGACTACCCTCCAACTGGACTCTCAAGGTAACACTGCTGAATAACGCTGAGTTTTCTACTGATAGCCAGAAAAACAGCTAAACCATCAAGGAAAAATGATAAAGCTGATAAAAGAAGAACTCCCTAGAACACACAAGACAAAAGTCTTCACGCGTAAGCTTCAGAGCGCGCTCCGTGGAGTGAGGTTACGAAACGCCCATATGAACGCACTCCGAAGCGTCGGTTTGGAGCACGCTTCAATGATTTGGGCATAATAGGGCTTCTAGTTCGACGCGTTTATTATAACGGTTACATTGTGATGCGCACAACGAACTGCACGTATAAAGGGGTTTTGACAGTTTTTTGCACAGTTCGGCGTGGCGCGTTGATTAATAGTAGTTATAATAGTACCTCTTCGCTTCAAATTGACAATTCATCCAAGTACACGTTCTCTATGGCGTGCGCTCGAATTCTATGAACCACATAATACCGCTTCCGAGTAACGCTTTTATACAGTGGAGTGGCGCGCGATATTTCTTGCGCTCCGAATGTAAGAATACAGTGAGTACGTGTGAAAACTGCTAATATATCTGCTACCGCAAAACAAGCCTAAACCTAATCACCCTATACAAATGAGTAACTCATGGGACGTTTATGCATTTACTAAGGAAACCGTATCAGAAAATTAATCAAATCAAAACGTCAGTAGAAAATTTGCAAAAATCCCTGAGCACTACATCATTTGAACTAACTGATGGAGCTCAAAAGTATGTCTATATTTATACCTTTTATATGTAACTAAGGTGACGAGATGAGCTTATGGTCCACCTGATGTTAAATGGTTACCTCCGCACATAGCACCAGCAATACGATCACTTAGGTCCTTCGCGATCGAAATATGAGACGACCTATGTGTCTCCCGCTGCACCCGTCACCTGAGACTGGATCTCTCATGCACATGATTTTCTCATATGATTTCAGCGGCACCCACACCGTTCCACCGGAACACAGCAATGCGAGTGCACCACAGCGTGGCGGCAGATAGCCACGTGTGGAGTCAGTACTTTTTGTTGCTATTTTAGTACCACCCAGGGGATAGTAGTAGGATACTCACTCAGGACGCGAGGTTGAGATAAATTTTCATACAAAATTTATTTGATAAAGTATTCATGCTGGAGCGCCTCTAGTAATACATTATTATCTATGCTCAACGCTAGTATCACTGCATTGCAATTAGTTCAAATCCAGGCCGCCGCCCGAAGACAAGTCGCTTATTAGTCAAGCAGGTCACGTAGCCGACATCTGCTAACTGAATAAGTTATGTTATACAGCAGATAATTATGAAATGGTTAGGTAATTGTATTGGAAACGATTGAATATGACTTTGCACGCCTTCGTGATCAGCCTAAAGGTGTTACACGAATGAATGACCTTTCACCATGACAGCTCGTTCCAATTACATAAAAAAATATGTGTATTTTGAAATAAGATGTTGGTTACAGCTAGTCATGTAGTAATCGTGTTGGAGGTCTTGGGGCGACTTAAAAACTTGGACATCAAAGTACACTACCATCACGCGAAAGAAGAATTGAATTGTGATAGGGCAAGTGACTGATTTAAAAATACGCCAAAAATGACTTCTATCCTTTCCACCCTTCTGCCTCGCCTTCGGAGCGTACACCTTACCATATCAAAAAAGGTATATCCAAGTCGGTTTACAACGGGCGAAGAATAACGTCACAGGAAAGCAAAATACGCAATTTTGCATTTTAAATAAAAAAAGATTTTTTCAATCGCGTGATAAAAGACATGGATCTGAGATGAACTTAAAATAAAAAAATATAACAAAATTTATAACCTCCTTCTTTGGAAGTCGTTTGAAACGCTTTTCAAATGTTTCAAACGAATTATGTAAAGTAAATGAGGTAGAAATTAAAATATTGTGAAGTATATTTCTTATGTCTCTGATATAGTGTGAAAAACAGTGTGATAAGGAAACATTGTAATGTAGTTGCGGGTAGCGGCATGTTAAGATGGTTTGAACATGTAGAATAAATGGATGAAATATGTTAACGCTTACACACTTATACCACTACACTAGGATTCCCTGAGTCGCAGAAGGCATGGACACACATAATAATACAACACAATGCACCCAATACCCGAGAACAAGCTTCATGCACATCACACAAAGTTAGCCCCGACCGGAAACCTGAACCCGGGGCCCCTTGCTACAAGGCTGTAGAGAAAAGGTCTACGAGTAGATTGAAGAAAGTAAATAAATATTCATGAACATTATACACAGCGGCATCAAGCCCCAAACTAAGAATAGCTCGTACTGACGGGACTAGATAACTCATACTCATACTGCTTTATTACCAAAGGAACTTTGCAGGACGTCAGATTACAATATTTTGATTGAATTATAAAATAAGTCATATTCGTACAATATATCTTAAAAGACCAGAAAAGGCATAAAAAATACTAAATACTAAAATAAATTGATAAAATAATTTCTTAACAAAACAAAAAGATCATGTGAAAACAACGGCAGTTTAAATATGATAAAAAATAAAAGTATAAATCACATAAAAATAATTGGTAAAAACTTCGCTCAATAACTATAATGGCAGCTGTATAGAACTGATACAATACTTATAGTATATTTATTGACAGTGAACAAACATCTATATTTGTCACAAAAATGCCTGTGCTGGATGGGATCGAACCTACAATCGAAGAGACTAACCGAAAAAGTCTTCGAGTTTTGCCTTTCTCAATGCAAAGTGCAACGATCTTTTCATCAGCGGTTTGGCCATCTCGTAAAATCATTATTGTTTGTCAAAGTTTAATTAACTATCCCAACCATTTTTCATAAATTATAGTAAAATTTTGCTGCATCTATCATTTCGAAGGAGCAAGAAACCGGAAGGAGCAAAACCAAGATAACCGTTTCCGCTTTCTTATTGTGGACATTTTGACAAATTACCGACATAATTCATTTGGAGTTATCTCGCGACGCAGCTATCATTGGAGGATTCGATGAGACGAGGAAGCTTTTGTTTCGATAACTTATTTGGGCTCCTTTGTTAATGTCACAATTTTGTCGTACTGTACTGTAATTAAATATGATAAATTAATGTTATTTTTTTTTTTAATTAATTCGGTTTTACTGATAGCTAATGATAACATAGCTAAATTTTGGCGAAAATACTACGCATTCATAAAAATTTACATTTATTTGATACTAAATGAACCGGTAAACTTCGTTCCTGTAACCTGTAATTCCAAATTGGCAATTCCCCGTTCAAAGTGACTCAATTATACGATTTTTTGGTTGTTTCTTTGGGTTTTTTTCCTAACTTTCTTTTTCCTAGTCCACCACAGTACTTAAGCGACCAAAACAAAAACATACATTAGTACTTTTAGAGCCATTTTCGAGTTTTTGCAAGACTACCAAATGGAAATTAATTTTTATATACTTATATAGACTATAGTTTAAAGACGGGCTAATAAGTGATTAAGATAAATAGGAAACCTCCACTTATAAACAGCAATTAAACTTAGGTTAACTTTAGAACCAAGACCCAAGTCATATCGTGTAGCCCCATCTCGTATCACTCATGCACCTGTAAGTTCCCCTGCACCTTTCTAACGGGACATACAATAGTTGTGCGAATACACCAATGCATAAAAATAGGAATGGTGCAGTAATACCTCGAGTTGGCACAAGTTCTAGTAAAAACGTTTGTATAATCTGGAACATGAAACATATCATGTCCCGTATTTGCTCAGATACAGGCGCGCGATGTCTGATGCTTCTGCTTTCCATCATAGATTGAAAGTTCCTTCAACTTATTTGTGCATGAGAAATACAAAGATAATTATTTTCAGTTTCACAATATTCTTATTGGCTAGTCTATACCTTTGTGTTTAGTTAACCGAAATTTCGTTAGGGTTTCAAATAACGTAGAATAATCAATCAGAGCACAGCTACGGCATAAACAAGAGCATGGAAAATATTGGATTAAAACTATAAAAAATGCAGCGTAATACATATCCGTGCCAAGCATGGATTAGGGGCACGCCGAACTGTGCAAATGTCGAAACAAGGCTTAACTTCGAACAGAGGAAATTCACAAAGAGAAACAACGCTTGGAAACAATTAAGGACCAGTTTCACGGAACAGTTTTTTCCAGAAGTTTCAGAGCACCATTTTATTTTTAATTTTCCTTCTAGGTTTAAGAGGGCTTCATTATGTGGTGTGAATCTCATTTGAATTACTTAATGGCTATTCTGTGAAATGGTTATGTGAACCACAAGGAAAAAACCGAGTTTCGTACTCAATTGGATTACAACGGTCTCTGAGTAAAATTATAAGTCTAGATTTGTGCCTAACCTATTTATTACGAACGGCTTACCAGCCCCCGAATTATGCAACTTTACCAAGATTTCAAATTAATCACTTGTCAATTATTGTAACAATGCTAGATAAAACAATTTCAATGGAATAATTAAAAATCATAGACATTTACACACACAATTAATTTCGTATAATAAAAAACTTTAAAGTTAAAAGTATTCGTACATTCAAATTTAATTATTTATCCAAGAATCCATTCGAAAT
Source organism: Aplocera efformata (assembly GCA_921293045.1). NCBI lineage: Eukaryota > Metazoa > Arthropoda > Insecta > Lepidoptera > Geometridae > Aplocera > Aplocera efformata. The sequence goes on along the minus strand of OV121042.1, from coordinate 9,749,078 downwards.
GCGGTATCGATGCAGTTAATCTAGCTGTCAAACTAATACAAGAATTGGGGCTCTGGGCTCTGTCCGCAAACAACAGCAATACAGTTTGGGTCTTCCCCAACGTATAAAAAGATTCAAGTCGAATCGTATTGCACCCGTTGTTAAACATGAAAATGGAATATCTCATACCTGTCTTATTTAACGCTACTACATTAACGTACAATATCCTACTTATAATATAATATTATAAACGCGAATGTTTGGATGTATGGATGAGTGTTACACAATCACATCAGAACGGCTGAACGGACCTGGATGAAATTTGGCACAGAGATAGATAGCACATAGGCTACTTTTTATCCCCGAAAGATGTACGATTCCCGTAGGAAATCCAACCGCGGGTAACACCGCAACGCGCAGCTAGTAGAAGATATATTTTTTTTTTTTTTTTTATTTATTGAAAAGACCAACAGCTACAGATGTTAATATCATAGAAGAAAAAAAATAAACAATAAACTTATTACAGCCAATTATAGGTCTCTCTTGATTACATTTATGAGCTTAGATATTTCCTACACATAATTTCAAAATAAAGAAGTGGTCTCATGTTCACTAATAAGTAAGTAATACAATAGATATTTATAAATAAGATTTCGAGATGGTAAAATTCCGCTATCGATTCTCATCCAATCGTGAACCCAAGTAATGTAGCAATTGCCATAATTATATGCAGAGCGACATGGAAAACCTTTTTGTGTGAATTGGATATAGCAATCGGATCCTAAGTACCCTAGATTAATACATTATTTATGAAAACTATTCGCACGACACAAGTGAGTGGTGCAAAAGTATTATCAGTAAACATATTTACTGAAGACAGACAAAATTATTCCAAATAATTAAAAATGAAGTGTCAGAAGCATTTAACTTAATGCATTTGAAAGTAAATACGATAATTACGGTTAATCTCCGAAAGGGCAGGGCCGATTTTGGCAGGACTTTCATTGACATTAGTTATAAGGAGTAACAAAACCTGCTTTTTTTTAATAGAAAAGGAATTAGAGGACCACACAATAATTTGAATTTCGCGAATAAGACCTATTGAATTTGAGCTTTCTCTAAAATGAATTTCAAGTTAAAATCTGTATTTTTATTTAATTTATAATACGTTTTGAGTACATTGACCTTAAAAATCACTTGGGCTTGATTCTGAATTTGTGAAATGACCGCTTCCGTACTTTGGAGCGTACGTTAAGATGTCGGTCCCGGTTATACTGATCAAAAAGCCATGTCAGAGGCATGCGAATTGAAAATTCTATCAACAGTGTTGGACACTTCAAAAAGAATTTACAAGGAGGCTTGTACTCGTCAAAAGTTTACATTTAACTTACATATGATCCGAAAAGACGATTTTATGTGACATTTACAAATCTATGTATGAGTTCCGTACCGTTTTGTCGTAGGTGTCAAGTAATATTGACTCCTACAACAAACAGTATCACATTAATATTATTAAGACGAAAGTTTTATATGCATGTGTCTGTGTGTGTATGTTTATTTCTTCCCACGCTCAAACGGCTCAACGGATATGGATGAAATTTGGTACCAGGATATCTTTTACTTTATATTAATACATAGGCTATTTTTTTACTCCGGAAAACTGCGGGTGACACCGCGGGGACAGCCTTTGATATCTGTATGTCAACTGATTTCAGTGTTCCCATTTTAGACAGATTTTAAAAAAGAGGTTTTCTCCATATTATTGTATATTTTTATGCATCTTTACGAGATATCTTTTTCAATTGTGAATTGATATTGAGGTTTTTTTAAGTGATAGTATGTAGATTGAATGTTCTTCCATACATGATAACCATATGATGGTAGATTGTAAATGTATAGGACAACATTGAGGTATGGTATACTGAGATTCGATGGTGATGTGGGTAAGAAGCCTCCGTTGCCGCTATCACCAGTTTGATTTTGGTGAACAACATACTATTTAACTTGGTTTGTTATGTAGTATTATGAAATACATATTATACGCAAAATTAATAATAATAATAACACACTCAAATTTCTGCACTAGGATTCCCTGTGTCGCAGATGGCATGGACAAACACAGAAACACAAGACAAACATCCAAGACCCGAGAACAAATTTTATGTTCCCCACACAAAGTGTGCCGGGATTCGCTTCGAAGGCAGGGCTAACTAACTAACTAACTATATAATATATATAACTATATATAATAATTATATATTATATATATAATATAATATATATAATATATAATTATATAACTATATATAACTACACTAACCAACTAAACCACGGAGCCTTAATTTAACTTACGGATTAATTTTTAAATGCATATTTTTTTATATACTATCACTAGGGCACGTAAATAATATTCGTCATTCGATTTGATGCCCTTTGTGCGACCTCTAGCAAAAATACCAGGATAATAAATATCGAACTTGTTGGTGATTTTCGTGGGTGTAATTTATGTCCTGGCTGTTGGGTTAGTGATAAATACTGGAAAAAGGTGTTAGCTGAGTTATTCTAAGGAAAACAATGGCAGCGATGAGCACACCACTTGTCACGTTAACGTTTCCATGATGGTGTAACCTAAAAGTTGAAATGTGGCCATTAAAATAAAATCGATATACAAGATTCTCCTCGAGCAAGTCACAATTTGTACTATTGTTTCTGTATTAATATTCTTCAATTATTTTCAAGATCTGTAAATGTTGTCTTATTTTCGCTCCTACTTAGGATGAACGGTTCGCGCAACAAGAACCGTTTTGAAGAGCAAACGTGTCCTATCAGCTGCGATGGTTCATACGCCAGCGGTTTATAATACAAATAGTGAAGGAGCTTGACTTGGATATAGAATAAAATACGATTCCAGAATTCAATTTAGGTCGTGGTGAGGAGTTTGTAGTACGTTTTTTTATGTAACTATCGTGACAGGACAAGCAGACGGCCCACCTGGGTTAAGTGGTTAACTTACTACAAACTCCTCATCACAGCCTAAATTGAAGTGTGGAATAGTATACCACCGCCCATGCAAAAAAAATACCACCCAGTTCTTCCCCCACCGAAGCGTAAAAAAACTAAAATCGCATCACGTTGTGTCTGTTACTCTGAGACTGGGAAGGCACGCCTCAAGTGCTTGTAATCATCATAGCAGCGCGAGTGCATCACTGCTTGGTAGTGGAATTACCAGGCAGTACATCTCCGTAAGAACTTATACCTTGTCTAGATAATGATATAAGCTTGTTTTATTCTCAGATTTACAGCCAAGCCCTATAATTAACTATTATAACAAATGACTTTATTATGATTCATCAAAAAGTTCTAAACATTTTTACCGACACAATAATATTAATGTTACTGTAATCCAGGGGCTACTATAAATTATGGGTCTGGACGTTAATAGACGAAAATCTAACACGATTACTAAAATGTTTCGCAATATATTTTTGGTAAACTCGTATCGTATATCTTCAATACAAGACATTCGAACACAGATATCGTATCTACATAAATCTATATTCACGCCTTCTCCCCAAAGTGGGAGACTACTTTTCATCGAGTGTGCATTATCATGAGGAGACGTAAACCGGAATGGGAGGGATTTGTTCCAGGACCATTTACACTTACTATTTTATAAACAACTATACTTATTTTTACTTATACAAATAAATAAAAGTGGTCTGTCTGTTTGTAATGTCAAAATAAGCTTTTTACTAAATGTATGAATGGTACTTTAAACTTAAAAAATATTTTTGTCTATTTGTTCCGGTAATCTCCGAAACGTCTGGAGTCCCGTTAAAATCGGACTTTCACTGACTGACCTTATAATGAGTCTTCTATTAGGATTAAAAAAAATATTAATAGATAGAGTTCCGTTAAAAAAAATTAAATTCCGTGCGGATTGAATTGCGGGAACAGCTATTATAGTTGATATAAAAATTGATTCGTTCTAGTGGTTTATATTTAATTTCTTATGGTGCGTTGCCTATTCAATAATATTTCCTTGTACAATAATTACAAATACACCTATTAGTACTTAGTAAGATGAAGAGAAGATGAAGAGCTGCCTTCGAAGCGAGGGGACATATTTTGTGTGGTGAGCATGAAGTTTGTTTTCGGGTCTTGGGTTTCTTCATGCCATCTGCGACACAAGAAATCCTAGTGCAAGGGTATAAACGTAAACCAGAATTCGCACTTGCAACTAGAACTGTGGAATAAAGCAATGATAAAATTTGTTATTACCAGACTCCAATCTACTGATTTAGCTTCTATGAGCAAATCCTATTTTCCGCGTGCATGGATGATGAATTTTCAGGAGGGTTCGGAAATATATTCTATATAAATTAGTTTAGTGGACCCAGTGAGTTTAGTAGTAATGTAAGGGGTAGTAACGTTTCATATAAGTGGGGAAACGACTGGTACCCTCTTATATAAAATGGTACTATCGTTAAGGTCTTAGAAACCTCATTTCAAAAGGAATAACAAGTAAATTTATGAATTCTCATCCAGGGGTGAAATTTATTTGCATAATTTATATCCATATTTCTATATCACAGAGGTACATATTGTACATCATATTATAATTAATTATTTGAATTGGTCCACAATTGGCGAAGAAAAAACATACAAAGCACCTTATAGCAACCTATACTATATTATATTGAGTATGCTAATACAAAATTAATTACCAGTGGAATAAGTAATAATAGTAAAGCACTACTTGTGTACCATTTGTGCGTGTTTCTCTGATTTAGAAGAAACTTAGTCATGAAAAATAAAAATAAATTCTATAAAGTTACAAATCCGATGGACGCCGAGTGTTGAGACCGATCACAAACAGTAAACTTCGGTTTCAAAAGGTTTCAGTTTTCATATTTTTATTATTTTCTGTTTTGTCTGTAGTCCAAGAGACTATTTCCATCAGAGTCGAGCATAGAGGCGATACATAGTACAGAGCACGTTAACGTAATTTTTTTTTTGTCGCTTAGTTAGCGCTGTTGTTAACTGGTGAGGGTTCTGAGAAGAGCCGTTTTGATGAAACATTGTGGTAAGAGGATTAGTTCGCCCGGAGAAGTACTGCCTCCACACCTGGTAATCTGTCGCCAAGCTGTAATGCGAGTATTGCTGTGTTCCGGTGGAAAGGTGTGGGTGTGACGTAATATCTCAGCGACGGGCGGACGGGTACGTGGGTCTTCGCATAATTCGTTCGTTAGCAATACTTATGAAAAGAAACCCCGATATACAGATTAATAAACAATTTCATAATTTGGTCAGATATCTTTACGTATTTGCAATACATATGCAAATTCCGTAACTACAGTTGCTCTGCCCAGCATCAGTCTTCGTAACTAAACTCTGTTGACGACTTCTCTCCTAATAGTTGGCCACTTACCACTTGCATTGTTTATGAAAGTTATTTCTCCAATCAAAACTCTCCACACCCTCTATTGTAATCTTTTTGAAACTTGATGGATTGTTATAAATTTTGATGGTAGTTTCTAATTAGCTCAGATAAGCTGAGTAGATTAAAAAATATATTAGTATAATTTCTGATTCAGAACAGATGAAAAGGTCAAAACGATTTAATATGCTCGATAGATGATAAAGCGCTTTACTTTAGCACTTCAAAACATTATTTCGTTTAATTATTTTCCTGTTTTTAACTCTCGACAAGTTTACTGAAAATTTCAGTAATAAATATTTTTGAATATATGGTTACTATAACATAATCGTTTGATATAAATTTATTACGTGTATATAACGAAAATAAATCAGAACTCTCGTTCTAAGTTGAAATAATTTTGGGTCCGCCCTAATTGGGTACTACTACGTACTATTGCCTAATTGGGTCGAATTGACTGTCGCCGCGTTGCTAAAAAGGACTTGACTTAGTAAAAGTTAAATTAAAATTACTTTAACTGTTAGATCGTTGTAGTAAAGATTTTGTTACAACGGTTAGTACCTAATTAAAATCAGGTGGTATTGGGCTGTCAATTTGCCCCCTCAATGTATTCCCATAAACAATCATACCTTCTTTATTGAATTTAATCACCAAGAGAGATGAAATCGTATAATTTATTTACATTGCATTCATATGACAAAATTCACAGAAGATTAACATTCAATAAAAACAGGAAATAAACGATTTCCTTTCGTACAAATGTTTGCTGAGACGGCACAGCGCGGAGAACGAAAAATTACACCGCATATATCTTAACAGATAAACTCAGACACGTCGGTAGAATATATTTTATTACTTTATAATTCTATATTTTAAGTAAGCTTTTATAGCTTAAATTCGCCGGCTAGATTGGCGGCTTGTTCTCAAATGACACTGATAGACACATGAATATTTTTATACCGTTTTTAAAGTTATTAAGACAAGTATTTAATTTTTCTGTTACTTAACTATTTTTAAACAACTCTAATCCTATTTATTAGTGACATAATATAACCTCGTCGTTAACCAAGACGTCGAAAATCCGAACCGTCGGTATTTTGGATGAAATTCCAGTGAAAGATAAGTTGTAGTATTTTTTTAAGAACTCTGACATACTTAATCTTTATATTATTCTGTAAAAACATTATATTACGTATGTATGTATATTTTTTCATTAAAAACATTACGAGTTCATATTAATTAATGGCTTATAATGGTATTATAAGCTCGAACTTTTTTGACCTTTTATCGGTTATTTTGATACTACGAAAGTTTCGTTGAAGTTTTCGTTTCAATGATTGTAATTGTCATTGAACTGTTCGTAGGAACACTGAAATCGGTTATTGGGGTGACAATGTGTGCGCCTTCTCGAGCAGGGTGAATTAGGTCGTGAATTTGTCTTGTGTGAACATGTTCTTAGCTTGTAAGCAAATCGACTAGCCGTTTGATAATCGTTTATTTTCACTTGCACTTTCCATTTCAATCAATTTGTTGTTAAAACTATGGAAAGGGTCGACCGGGGATTTATTGGCGAAACAGCGGCCACAATTCGATTACTTTTGCAAAGTACTATCCAATTTATTCGATGTAAAGTAGTTTATTAACATTTTTTTGCAATTAAGTTCAGGGAGGCTATGGAAAGCCTTAGTGCTGTAGGACATAAATTGGGATAGAATAGTAATCAGTCTTTATTGGTGATAGAATTACAGGTTAGATATACAAAACATATCTGATATTTCTTACCTGTAGTTGTATGCATGTTTACCAACAACTGTTAGAATAAAATGAAAAAAAGGTATATCATTTTAGTGATTGTAATGATTGTAACCAAAATATGAGTAAAAAAAACCCGGGTAATATTTTTACAATCAAAACATTATTTGTAGAAATATTCGATCAATTATCAATAAATCAATTAATTAATTAATTTAAAATATCCTCATTTCGTATTAAGTGGCTTCAAAAAGAGATGTCAATGTTTTTTTTTTTCTAGTTAGTTACGCCATATCCATGCTGATTGATTTAAAAATTATACCTACCCCTAAATACACAAATACGTTAGAAATATAAAAGTATTCAAATAGGTATCATCGGTTATTCGGTCTTTTGTTATTTCCTATAACCTCGTCGAGAGTATAAAAAACTCGATAAACCGTGTTCTTATTTGATATTTGAAAGTGGATACTGGCATCCATTAAGTTTACAGCTCACATTTACCGGCGGAAATGGGTATGGGTGCGAATCTGTTACACTGACAGCTAACCGCATTTCGCAGAACAGATACGAATTGCACCATTTACTAGGAAACGCAACAAACAAACTGGACCTTTTTTTATTATCTACTTTTAGAATATAATGTTTTTTAATTGGGCTAAGTTTGCTAATAGGTTTTTTAATTTTTAACAATAGGTGATCTGACTGCAAGATTACAATGTATATATATACCAAACTAATAAGTAACAGAGCTCCGTAGCTTGGTAGTAACTGTACCTTCCAATCGCGGAGTCTGGGGTCGATTCCCAAACTTTGTGTGGTGAGTGTAAAGTTTGTTCTCGGGTCATGGGTGTTTATCCATGATACCTGTGACACAGGGAAACCTAGTGCAGGGTTTACGATGCAGCTCACGATGTTTTCCTTCACCGTTTCTAGAACGTGGTATTGCGCAAATCATTTTTACATGTGAAGAACTCATCGGTGCAGGTGTGGGTTTGAACCAGCGACCTACAGATTGAATGTCGGCGTCTGTGTCCCCAGGCCACCACGGTCTCTAGCGAGCGAATTTAATTCCTAATGTATAATTTTTTATTTTCTTCCTATGTCCGTTGATAGACATAAAACCATCCAACCGATGTACTCCAAATCGGTTTCATTAGAAAGGAATAATGCGAAGATAGTTTTACACTACTAAAACAATGCATTAGGCGCAAAATGTATTTCTTTTTTAGCGTATTAACACACGCCGGGTATCCGCTAGTATGATATAATCGTTAGGATATAGTTCTACTTATTTGGAACTAGACTAGGTATAGCTCTGTATCCATCAGCAATTCTATATTCTTGCATGAATATAGAATTGTTTCCTAATTATGAACGTTTCAATTTCTCCCGCTGAACTTCGCATTACCCATGCTCAAGAAGTGCCAATATAAAGGTATACCTAATAACATTCTTATTCAAAAAAGCGACGCAAACGAGAGAGCACGTGAGATGCTCATTAAAAATTCAAGAAACTCTCACAGTAAGGATAAGTATCTACATACCTTACGCTTATTACCAAAAATCACGTTTTCCACTTGACGGTAATGGCGGCAGGATTGGGAAATTTCTTCAACCATACTACTTTTGTCGTACTAATTATACTTCAGTCCAGTTTGAAATATGGAAAGAAATATATAAGATTGTTCAATATGACTGGTTTGGCAACCTTTCGAAGCGAGGTCTTATCCCCTGGTCAAACTTTGTGTAAGGAGCATAAGGTTTGTTCTCGGGTCTTGGGTGATTGTGCGTGTCCATGCCACGTGCAGTAAAGGAAATCCTACCGTTGGGTATGTAGCGGGTAGGAGACTGGTATAACTCTCTCGCTGAGGAGTATCCATGAGGATTTTACAACATAAAAAAGGGTTAATTATTGGGGGACAATGTACAATACACCCCTATTTGGAATGTCAGTACAGACCTTATCACCTTATGATCAAGAATAAGTGGCGTTCCATGCCAAAACATTTTTGATACCTTCATTATATCAAAAACAATGTAGCAGTCTTATTGCTGCGCCACAGAATAAATAATGGTACAAGCCAGATAACTTTCCTTCAAACTCTATAATTACAGAGTAGACTGTATAATTTAACCTAAAGAAAAGACAAAGAGTCCACCATCGAAATTAAAACTTTACCCCTTTACCCTATGATCATGTGGTAAAGTTATTAAATTATTCTTACGGAAAATTGGAGGCTTATGAGACTACGTTTAAAGTCGCAGTTTGATATCAGAAGTTTTTAAAAACAAGATCATTTGTTTTATTACAAACTTTCATTTTAATATTCTAATATAAATACATGATTAAGAGCTGTTATTTGCAAATTTAGCGTGAAACTTAATTAACAATACCGATAATAATGCAGCAGTCTCTCTGGTAGTTGTTCATAAATTGTAGTGACACTTTAGTTAATTAATGTTTTGTCTTGTATTGTGATGTTGATTTGAAGTTATTAAGTATATGATAAATATACATGAGTGTCATAACTGAAATGTTTCGCCTCTCCACGAGGTATCAGAAGTGTTGACTCGAAATGTTGATAAGTCGAAAATTGCACCTAATTACCATCTTAATATGGACTTTCGCAAAGTAGCGTCTTAATCTTATGTCAATGACCCCCTATAATCTACTTTTAGTTGTAAATGAGAAAAGCAGAGTATTCTAAAGTTGAACCATGATGAAACGAGCACTCAAATAGGACATAACTCACAAAATGACTTGAAAAGCTAAGTGAATTCACTTATCCACTTGCGTCTACAAACTGCATGCACTCAACCCCCGCAGAGTAACAGCGTCCTTTACTTATTACGGGGAAAACAGAGTGCTGTAAGAAGGTCTATAATTTGACCTGAAGTAGGTATAACTACTAAAGAGTAGGACAAGGAACTTCATAGCGAGCCTTTTAGTCCAATTAATGCACGCTATGACCGGCCTCATAGCTAAGTTGGTAGGATAAGCATTCGTGTGACGAACATAAATGTTTGTTCTGTGTCTGGGTGTTAATATGTAATATGAGTATGTTTTTACAAAAAAAAGGGCTATATGTATTCTATCTGTTATCTAGTTCCCATACTACAAGCTATGCTTAGTTTGAGGCTAGAAGAGGCTGTGTGAAATGTCCATAAATAAAAAATAAAAATTTAACTAATACATATACTAATATAGGTAAGACAATCATAGCTTCATTCAGTCATTATCTATTGTCAAATAAATATGTTATTTCATTGAATCTACCAAAATAGGCTAGGCTACATTTCAAATCACTTGAAAGTAACCAAACGAAGATAAATCAATCTGTTTATTTATATGCCAAGCAAGTTGTTATGTTCCATTTCAATTACAAAAGTAAATAAAATTTCATGTTTGCCTTTCAAATAAGGGCAACGCAGGTACTCGAATCCAGAGAAACTCGATAGGTATGGAAAACCTGAGAAATACAATCAGCAAGCTATGGCAAACTAATTTTGAAACGGTACAATATCGATACCCTGATTCCAAAATTATTTACTTTTAACATCTAACATTACAATTCGGCTGTATGTGTTTTTAGGGTTACGTCACAAAAAAATGAGTAACCTTGTAAAGTTGCCCTTGCATATTGCTGTGTTTCGATGGGTGGGTGTGAATGCCAGTGAAAATACGGGCGCGTGAGATGTCACATTCCTGTCTCAAAGTGACGAGAGCACCGCGTTGCGACTTGTATCTTTTCATATTTTGGTAGTGGAGGATCTGATTCTGCTGTTATTGGCGTTATCATTCTGCTGCTGTTATTGCATTTACTATTCTGCTGTTTATTGGCGGTGATAACTACCTTGCATCGTGCCATCAGCTCGTCCCGTCATCATCATAAATCATAATCATAATAAAATAATATGATAACATAATATCTTCTCTTTTGTGACTCTGGGTCTCCAACTTAGATTGTTTCGCCGCTATCCCACCACAGTTAGTAAATAAACCCCACAACTTAACCTTTTCGAGTGTTCCTTTGTATTACACGAAGTTCCATTTTGTTATATAAGAATGGAGAAAAGTAATGCTCTTGAACACGACTCTAGACGAAGGAAATCTAAGAAGTATCGCTGTGAATAATCTAATACTGAATATTTACTTATTTTGAACTTTTAATTTATATAATTATACCTGTTTAAAAGAGTTAGAAGTAATAGTATAATTTGGGATTATATCGTGTATTGAGGTGAATGTTCAAGTAATATTATCTAATGCACTGCTAGTTTAGATATCTAGCGGTATTTAAGCTCTCTTAATATCTATACTTGCAATGCATTATTGTACCGAGAAAAACTTTTTGATGCTTATACTCAAATATTTTCGAACATTCAACTTCCTCAATCCTAATCCTAATATATATTTTTTTCCTAATGTGAATTGTTTTATTTTGTTTGCTACACTTTCATGCCTTAGCTACTGAACCAATCGTCATGAAATTATCCATATACGTTCAAAAGAACGAACGAACATAAATAAAACATATTTTTTATTTATGTTTTATTTTTGCGAAGCCGCAGACAAAGGTTAGTTAGTAGACAATATGAGCAGTAATATTTACTATACAATACAATACTAAACAAACATAATTCTATTTTTTTTTGCTGACTGGTTAATCTCATAAAACATTCCAATAAAATATGCCTGCTTTATGGGCCATAAATTTATCACCCAAAAGCAGGAGCATTGTAACTGAAAAGATTAAAACGATTTACAAAAAAATATTTATGTGGGCATTTTTGCCGGACATGTACAAATTGAATGGCCACTCTGTTTCCACTTTAGGGTTGCCAACATTTTTTTTTTCTTTTCTTTTTATTAATATTAAAATAATATTCGTGGACAAAGTTGAAAACCTTAATTATCGTTGATTTCTTAAAAAATACATAGACACGACACTCTTTTCAGTATCTCCAAGATCACGCGTTGTTATTACTAAGGTTACCGCTTGTTCAAACCCTATCTGACGCTCCATGGGGAACAAAAAACACTTAACGGAAGAATGATTTTCTTTTTGCGAGTATAATTCTGTGCACAAAACGTAATTATAATTACGTTATGACTACGTACATCTTGTTTGTTAATATACAAATTTAGCGTGTCGTGGAGCAGAGTGACTACAGGCCATGGCGTTATATCACTAATATAACCATTAACAATGTAGTACGAATTCTTAACCAAAATATTTTTTGGATTTAAATCTCCAGACTCAAGCTTAGTATAATAGCACTTTCCAGAAGTTCATTATATAGACGTCCGCGTCCCATGAAAGATCCGTTGACTTTTTGTAATCTAATTCTCAGGATGCCCAATTTATTTTGTTTATAAATTGTCATAGATATACTGAGACGACAGTGTGAGAACATTGATTTCTTTGAAATTTTCTCTTAAATAGTCACGTGACTTCATTTTATAAATTGCACGTTCTGTAAACGTAAGTAGCCAGTATAGTTGCTGTCTTTTCCCACAAAATGATACCATGAGTCATAATACTCTTAAATTAACTGCAATGAACTCACCGAGCAGTGGTTTCATCTGTTAGCTGCAAAGTTAGTAGAAAACATTAAAAGCAGACTTATAATATTTCAGTATACACAAAATTGCATGCGGATAAAGTAGTTTTCTTTCGACTTTTACAAATATCAATATATTTTCTTCCTTCCTATTATATGTAGTTAGCAGAGATTAGCGCGTTCAAACAAACAAACTCTTTATTTTAGCTTTATTATATTAGTAAATATTACCTTTAAAAATTAACTTTTAATTTCAATTTTAGCCTTTACTTATTAAACAGTAAAAGGAACATTTACTTTTAAATGGTATCTAAACTCAACTTACAATATGCAAATAATGTTTATACCCTAAAGACCATCTCGACATCTGCATGCATCTACATACATATGTAATCTAAAACTTCGCAGCAGAGGTACTACACCTGTCGCTGTATACGAGGCAACAGTTTGAATCGGTAAGGCTTACATAATGCGATGTGGGTAGGATATTACGATCCCACAATATAATAGAAAACAAAATGTTATTATACACGGTGAATGAAACACTTTAATTAAGGGATTTTCGAAAACGTAGTCGTAGTTCAAGACTAAGGCACTTTTTCGATTTTTCAAACAGAAGTTCTATGCAAGTACAAAACGTCGGGTAGGAATGCCCTAGGAATTAATAGATTTTGCAGGGAACTAGGAGTTAATTATGATACAATAATATTATCGAACACTGCACTTTCGCGGGATCAAATGTAGTCCATGTATTAATCCAGGCTATAAGCTATGCTGGTATCAATTTAATGTGTTACTTTAAATTACTTTTAAAATTCCAAATATGTTATCGGAATGAAGATTGAGCTAAACATGAAAAAGAATTCAGCTGAAAAGCACCTACAAACATATAATAGTATCAACAAAATTCCAAAGAGCTGATTGGAGTTTTAATCTCTTGAGATTATAAAAGCTTTTATAATATAAGTTATTCATATTGAAAAGCTTAGTATTACAAATGAGCCTTCCATTGGTATCGCTCCTTTTATTTTAGAGTAAGTCTCTCTTAATCACCAAAAGTTTAAAAGTGTAATTAAATAAATAAGTATTAAATACTAAGATAGTTGCACGCGACCGTAGGTGAGTACCCTCAGAGTCCCCCGGGTGGTGCTAATGGAGAAACCCCGAAGTAGCAGTAGAATTAGTGCCAAGTTCGGCCAGCCAAGTAATAGCACCACACCTGGTAATCACTGTGTTTCACACGCATTGCTGTGTCCGGTGGAAGAGTGTGGGTGCTGGGGAAATTACAGGTGAATGAGACGTTTCATCCCTGTCTCAGCGTGAGGGGCGCAACGCGATACGACTTGCGTTTTCTCATACTTCAGTACGAGAGGAAAAACAAAATTGATCGGTGGTTTTGACGTAAAAAGGTCTACGTAACAATGTAAGTAAAACTGATTCCCCATACAAACATCCACCCCTTTTCACCCCAAAGGATGATTTTCGGAATAAAAACTATCCTATGTCCTTACCAGGCTCTCAAATTGTATCCATACCAAATTGTATCTAAATCGGGGTTCTGCGGTATAAGCATAGAAAGGTAACAAACGAGTTAATTTCGCATTTATAATAGAGTTAAGTTTTATTTGTGAGCTGAGAAGCGAGTTGTGAAATTCGATGAATATTCAACTTGTGCCAACACCTTGCTTATGTTACTCGTATTTATTTGCTTGATAAGTTTGCAGCTTTAATTTGAATTATACATTAATAAACCTCCTTACGTCCCGAGAGTCGCGACTTGAAGCTATATTTTATATGAATGTGGTTTAGTGGGATAATGTTTCTTCAAACTTTCAAACAAATTTCATCATTACAATTTCATTTCAACTTACCATATAATGAGAACTTAATTTAAATTAAAATTATGTACCTTTTTTAATATTTTTTTTTATGTGAGATCTGAAGGATCACCTGATGTTATTTAAGTGGTTATCTGCGCTCATAACAGCTATACGACTTAAGTTCTCCCCAACCGAAGTATGAGCAGATCCAAATCGCACACGTTTGGGACGCCACGAGACTGGGATCTTGCAACTCAGGCGCATGTCATTTCACCGACACCCACAGCCTTCCACCGGAAGAGCAATGAGACTGCTTGTCGGCAGACTACCAGGTGTGGTGGCAGTACTTCTCCAGGAGAACTTTGCACAAGTTTTACTTACTATATAACTTTAATCTCTTTTCCCATAATCGAATAGGTAAGATAATGGATACACTGTAGTGTCAACCTAGCGCATCATGTTACTAACAGACAGATAACTGACATATTCATTAAGGCTGGACTCCACTTACAGGGACATAATAAAACTCATAATAACTAGGTCAACATGTTACCTTGTTATCATTTAGTGGTAGCCGGCAAGATTCCGACACGGGAAAAGGATATTAAAAAGATTCAGTTTGAAATCGATGATTCTGTCACGTTTCGTTTCTATTGTAGGGCAACAGTGTTTTTAACGTTAAAAAGTATTTGTATGATTCCTTTTGTAATTTGATAGGTATTCTCGAGGTTGTCCAATTCCATCACTGTTACACACTTAGACGTCAATTTCTTCATGAAGAAATTTCATGGCCTATCAAAAGAGTGATTCAAACCGATCTGCAAGTGGCGAAGAAATCGCATAACAAACATACAAAAAACGTACAGCCCAATTAAGCATCTCTTCTTTTTTCCTTCTCCTTTGAAAAAAGTTTTATAGTGCCTTATTTTCGGGAATATCTGAATATCATTTAAACAAGATTAATATCTTAAGTGACGGCGGCTCAGTTGGCAGTGAAGTCATATCATGATCTGTAGGGCTTGGGTTCGAATAATACTCAATTCATTCGATAATTATCATGATATTTCTTGGTGGTACCGAAAATACACAGCTGGTTTATTTCTACATTAAAATTAAAAAGCGCGTGGCGTCACAATACGCAAAATAAAAAAAAATCTTATTTGCAAATCACGAATTATCGAATCAAAGCTGAGAATCATTATTTCGTTATAATAATCTTGTTACAAACGAGTAACCTTGCTCATGTCCTTTAGTGTGATTCCTATAAATTTTACATACTATACTTTAGATATAAATCTTTTGGGTTTACTTACAATGCTGAAAGCCCCGACACATATAAAAGCACCCTTGTAGCAATGTGCCAAGATCAAATTGATGGTATTAGGGGAAACAAAACCCAACACGGACTCAATAGAGCCATATTAATGTATCCGTTCTATCATCCCTCTCGTAATAAACAAGCTAATGAAAAGAGACAAAGTATCCTCTTACGAAAGTTACTGATAGTGTAAGAGGAGTCTGAAAGAGGTGATTTTTCCATTGTACTTAGGAAACTCTCATTTTTTCATCTCAGTCAGGGATGACCTAAGTCATATTGTAGTTATAGGCGGAGGTAATCACGTAATATCAGGTGGGCCTTCAGGTCGTCCCGTCACTTTAGCTACATAAAAAGAAACAAAATAAACCCTGGTACATAGATAAACCAACCAAATAGATAAACTGCAAAAATACTTTTTTATGGCCAACCGTGGGTATCAATCACCACGGGGTGCATAATATGTATGGGGTTAATATGTACATACATATTATATTAACTGAGTTCAATTCTATTTAGTTTGTGAGTATGCTTGCGTTCAATTGTGATTGTTAATATTTAAATAAAAAACACGAATTTAAAGTTAAAACAGCATATTTTGTCTGACTATTCAAATATCATACCTACTTCACCGTCCGTTTAAAGTAGGTACGGAATTATGTTTATTTTAACGTTCGTTTTAGCGATTCCCGGGAATCTTAATTAGCGTCTGAGGATGTTGAAATATAAATGAAAAGTAGCGAAATTTATTCGTTTAAATTTATTTTTTATTTTGGCGTAAATAGAAACTGGAATGTAGCATTTTTAATGACAGCGCTTATACAAATAGTAAGTACCGGTTTGTACTAATAAGTAGGCTACTTACATTTGCTTGTAGTTAGTAGTAACGGCCGTTCGGTACCCGGCCGCAGTAAATCCGTTATGAGAATTTTTCTCGGAGGTGTCAAGTGTTTGTATGGAGATGACGATAACAAGCGTTTATAAAATAAAGTCCTCTCTTATTTTATGTCTGAGCAACACTTAATTTTCAAGCATAATATTATTATCTTTAGTTAATTGTTCTGGGAAAAATATTCCTGTTGGAAAAAGGGATCAATTGACTCAATTTATCCCCAATCCCACGACGTGGGTACCTACTGATAGGTTTTGTTTGTCGTACTTTTAAAAGGTCAGTACCCAGAGGGTAGAGAAAACACTCTAAGAAAAAAAAAAATAGTAAGCCAACAACGTATTTCTGTTATACCTTTGAATTTTATCAGTATATTTTGAACCAATAATGGACTGAAATTTTGACAGAATGTCAAATATTGGCTTGCTTTGGAGGATTAGTAAAAAAAAATCGCTTGTGCCTATTCCTCGGTGTGCGTTTTATAATCGCTTTCAGACAATTTTTTGGTTAGCATTCCTAAGTGCTACGGCGTAGCACTACTATGGTGTGAAAATAAATGTAAATGACATATAATGACATTATAATCTACCTATCCTACTGACCTACGAACGGACCTAACCACTTAAAACCAAAACAAGTGATTGATTTAATAAATTGGAAATACCGACTTCAATAATTTTATCTCTTATTTCTCGTCCATAAGGGGCGCGACCCACCTTTTAATAAAACGAAATTACCATTTAATAATGTTGGCGAAGAAAAAGTCACAGGAAAGCAAAATATAATAGTAAAAATTCCTAGGTCTAAGCGCGCCAGGAATGAGAGAGAAACACAAACACAAACACATTTGGAAATCACATTTTTTTTTTTTAACTGATATCATTTTGCAGGCTCAGTCCTGAAAATTGATGCCAAGGAATAATGCATAAAGTTACAGCTAATTTGCGAATATAAACAAAGTACTTGCACGAAATAAACTAGCAAAATTGTATTCTGAGGAATCACGTTACTAATGGCACAAATGGCCAATTCACGGCCGTTCGTTTATCATACCGAATTGGAACCGGATGTGGTTTATGTGAATCTAAATCATAGTTCGAATGTCACAGGCAATATAAACCTCCAAAATGTATTTATGGTCCAATGGCTCCTGTCAGATTTTGCCATTTATATTTGTAACTAGATGTCCCCTGCGACTTCGTCCGCGTGGAATTTATCCCGTCAAAATCGGCCCAGCTATTTCGGAGATTAGCCAGAACAAACAGACAGCCAAAAAAAATTTAAACTACAATATAATAATTTTTTTGTTATAATCTCTTTATATTATATATTTTTGAATGTTTTTAGTAAAAATCTGTTATTTTTAATGTCAAACGGAAACTTCAATTTTATTTATTTTATTTTTATTTATTTGTTGGTAAAGATTTATATAATAAAACAAATAATTGTATTTAATATGTTTTGAATAGTTTCATATAGTTTTTCCCGTAAATAAAAAAATAATATTAAACTGTCAAAATTTATGTAAAATAGCTATTTTTATAATCTAGACTGATTTAAAGTCATGAATAAGCTTTGCAGATAAAAAAAATAACTCCACGATTGACCGTACCAAAAAAATAATAGCAAAAATGACAATGATACCATTTTTTCAATTAGCAAATAGGCCTATACTTAATATCCGACGTATGAAATTACAGAACGTTTTTACTTCAGATTCTTGAATAAGTCCAAGTCATATACTGCTTACCATAAAGCATTGTGCATAAAAAACACCATCAAAACAACAGACACACTCAATAAGTTGGTTAAAGAAGATTTTTTTCCCAATTTCAATAGAACGCACGACGCCAACTCAGATTGGCGGGTGCTACGTGCCCTTTTGTAAATTTAGGTCATGCCAAATCGCTACGTTTTCCTTTTACATGCAAATAACAAGATATTGATGGCATCGTTGGCAACAGATCGGATTTGTAAAATGCAGATGATAGAGGATGCTACACGGATGAATTGCATTGCCTAAAAGCAACATAAATCACTTTGAGTGCACTTTTCCGGTTGCAACATGATACATTATTATATATTATGGTGATATATTATCACTTGCATAAACAATTTAAAGCAAAAGTTTGTTTGATACGGATGAATATTTTGTGAGGTTATCATTTTGTTTAAATTTTTATAGAGATCCGGACATAAAATCCTAAAGAGGAGGAACAGTATAAGGTAAAATAATTCTACAACATCTGTCTGTATTACGTTTAAACGTGTATCAGGTTATTTTTTTCATATATTAGTGTACTAATATTGAGTCATAATTGGCTCATATTTGAACACACATAAAAAATAAAGTTTGATTATAGACAGCATTAGCTAATTTGGACTGTGTTTCAGAGTATCCCCAGTCAATTTATTGTACATATAATGAAACGTTAATAATGGCGTGGTGGCCCAGGGGCTCAGACGCAAACATAATCAATATGAATCTCAATGGTCGCTGATTCAAACCCAAACGTGCACCAATGAGTTTTTCACTTGAAACATTTATGTGCAATACCACGTTTTCCAAAACGGCGAACGAAAACATCGTGAAGAAACCATCTTAGAACCATATGACATCTACCAATCCGGATTGATTGACAAATTTCATCCAAATTCGTTCAGCCGTTGAGACGTAAAGCAACAAACATACATAACGACACACTTTCGTATTTGTAATAATAGTATGATAATATACTTAAAAACTTTTGATTTACTCAAGATTAAGATGGAATGTTCTTATCGAGTATAAATAAAGTTTTGCCGAATCAAGCCCGTAACGTTACTAAGAAAACGTAAGACAGTGATGGAATAGCGTCTCACAAAGTTGTTCCCCACGTTTATTTGTATTTGTTCGTTGTTGCTGTTTGGCATCACTTTCTGTAATTAAAATAACACTTTAGTGCTCCTGAAATAGTTTTATAATCGTTGTAACACGAATCTGTTCCGAACTGTAAAATACTGTGCTCAGAGTAATATTGAATGAAAGAGCCGGTTTTGTATTGCAGCGCAGTTTAAACCCGGCTAGGTACGATCCAGATTCACACACCGATGATTTCGAACCGTTATCAACCTTTAATAAAGTTAGTAATAAGTACTATTACTCTTATTACAAAACCCTGTATTAAGGACGTGAGGAAACCGGCATGTCTTAGAACCAAAAATTCGAAGACATGTGAAATCTACCAATCCGGATTGGTCTCCCGTAGCAGATCAAAGCCCGCAATCATCGAGAGTAGGCCGGTGTCCCTGCAGTGGGAACATTAGAGGCTGATATAGTGGATATTGCATTGTTTGGCTTTCCGCGTCCACTTTCTATCAACCACCTTCCCGCAAGTGATTGATCCACCTGACCCGGGGTCGCCCCACGCTATCCCTTCTCAGGGTGGACCCTGCGAAACTCGTCTACCCTAATGGTTATCTGTTTACCGTCATAATAAAGCCAAGCTCACATTGCCTACAGCTATTGCTAGTTCATCCACCAAATAAATAGGAGTATCGATCGCGAAAGCTAAAGAAATACCAGCCAAATTGTATATGTTATGTACACACGTTAGAAGAACAAGTGACTGATTTTAAAATCGAAGAAAACCGACTGCAATATTTTCATCCCTTATTTCTTGAGTAAAGTGAGGCAACGAATTTAAAAAAAGGAGTTATTCCTTGTGTAATATCTCAATTAGGTTGATTATAATACTTACTTCGTATTCAGCTCAATTGGAAGTTGACTCAGTTGTTTCCCGTTCGGGTAAAAATTTGTGTGATTTGTGTAACATGTAACATGATGATGACATACATCCAAGTTTACAAGTCAAAACTTGGATGTATCTGTTTTAATCATATCACCTGGATCAGAATCATAGTGCACGGGTATGTGAGCGTTTGTTGTAGCTTGCTAAAAATTACTCGATGAGACATCTCGTTACAAGAATTTCAGGTCCGCAATAGACCCGTGTAGAATTCTACAGCAATTAAAAGGTCAGGCAAACTGCAGAACAGCTAAGCTCAGTTCACACTTGCTGTCAAGTATTTCTAGTAGTCTCGTAAGTATGTACCTTAAAAAGAGCGCCTATTATCTGTCTTCGTAACTTTGCTGGTGATTATCCTATTTAGAGACTTCATTAACAATATTCAGCTTTCTAATGTTCTCACTGAGATACTCGACAACTAAAAATGTAATTTCATAATAGAAACAATTCAGGATTCGTAGGCATTTGATTTTTAGATCTCATAATGTTATCAAAATATTTTGTCATAGATACTGAGCTATACTGGTAAGAGTAGAAGCCCAAATGGTTCAAATTCAAATGTACACCAATGAATTTTTTCTCTTGATAACAAGCAAATACCATTTACTCACTCACTGACTTATCACGATATCTTAAAAACTAGGCAGGTCACAAACGAGTGCTAATAAAGGATTTTACGAAGTTCTTACCCGAAATGTGTGAAACGTCTCATAAGCATAAGGTATATATTTCCCTTTCCGAAATCACAAATAATAGAAAACTATACTAACCGAAAAACAGCAACGCACCACTGATTATCGTTGAATGACCAGGTAGTATAATAACTCCCTGGTCAAACTTGGTTCTACTGGTATTTTTACGTTAATCTTTTCTCACACCCGAGAGATTTGTGTGTAACTCTTAACGGTAAAAAATATACTATTTAATAACATGCTTTTGTTAGCTTTACTATTTTCTGAAAAGTAACTAAAAAGTAAGATAGAGTTTTGTTTTAATAACTAAACTCAATAAAATTAACATTTTACGTAAGTATATTGAGTTTCTTTTTTAAAAAAACATTAACTTGTTGTGGAAATGACAGCTATAACTTCAGTCTGTTCCACTATGATCACCTAAGTCATTATCACAGGTGATCCATGGATACTAATTGTTGCCTATGAATACTCAGGTCAATCAAAGTAAAACAGACTGCAAGTCAATTAATTTATAAGTTATATACTCGTATGTACATAAAATGTGCCCAAAAGTTACTGTATTTTTTAGATCAATGCTTTTATGTCAAAATAAATCTATGAATAATCTGTATCAGTAATTTACCAACAGCTTTTCTCGACATCGACAACTATGGTCAAAGGCAATCACAATTTAAGTATTTTTTACGTCTGTATACTTCAAAGTTTAAATATGACAAGAACCCAGAAAGCAAAAAGATCTAAAATAACAAAATTAGCTCCTAGCTAATCCCGACAACGGATATTTTCCTGACTCTAATTTATTTATAATTTATGGATTAATTACTGAAAACATCGTGGAAAAATTAAACGTTTTTAATTTATTGTAATACATTCCTTGTTTTAACCTAATTATATAATATGACTATAGCTATAGCTAGTCAGGTCTCAGCCTCAAAAAGTTTTTTTCTCATTATCCGATAGAATAAGAACGTTTAGGAGCGGCGTGTCGTTTCTTTCTACAAAACTTCCTCTTATATTTTCGTCTCGTGTGGAAACCCTTCAACTTATCACTATTTGTCACCTTCTCAACAATATTTATCCATTTTTGGTCTAAATCCTCTGGTGGTGGTTGATCGTTTATGAGGATTATTGGTAGAAGAAACCCATTCTCCGTCCTGTTATCCCCCTTCTGGAACGTGGAAGATAAATCTGTCCAGCGTCGGTCTTCTGACGCATTACTGATGCTCTCTTTGCTAGATATGACAGAAATCTCCAAGTTCTGAACAGAGTCTGGTGAGGTCCCGTTTTCAGCTTCATTTTCAGCGGCTAAGGCGGCTTCCATGTCTAATAACTGAAAAGAGGAAATTGTTCTATTTAAACACTTTTTTCTTTAGTATAAGTCGAATGGATGACGGTGATTGCCTCGAAATGTACATTGCAATACCAGAGATGATACGTATCCCATTGAATCGATGTATTCTCTGCACCTATTATCTTATAACTAAGATTCAAATTTGTAATC
This sequence comes from Aplocera efformata, assembly GCA_921293045.1. Taxonomy (NCBI): domain Eukaryota; kingdom Metazoa; phylum Arthropoda; class Insecta; order Lepidoptera; family Geometridae; genus Aplocera; species Aplocera efformata. The sequence goes on along the minus strand of OV121042.1, from coordinate 9,726,331 downwards.
TCACAAAACTACGAAGAAAAAAATTGTGATCCAATGACATGTTCTGGTAACACTAAAAACACTAATATTATCAAGGCGAAAGTTTGTCTCTATGTATTGTATATGTGTGTGTGTGTGTGTTTGCTACTACTTCAAACTCAAACGGCTCACCGGATTTGGATGAAATTTGGAACCACAGATTACATTTACTCCCGAAAAACTGAAAAAGAAAACGCGCGAAAAGACGCGATCGGTCGATCGGTAATATGTTATAATGTGTTCGTTGAACATCGACTAATATTCTATCTGCATGGCTTTCACAAAGCTATTATAATCGGTACGCTAGTAAAATAATTTTCTTTATCGTGATTAATAACTTTCTGATCGTTAAAGAATCTCATTATTTTAGAGCGAAAACTTATTAAATATTTTATCCTAATAAAGGAGATATTAAAATATGTTTACTTTCTTTTCAACTGTTCTTAGGTAAGGAACAATGTCTTGAATTTTAAAGATAACTAGAGTTATGTTTAATCTTGAAATCTAATCACGTTATAATTACGAACTAATTAGCTAAAATGCCGTAACATGGTCTCGACAGTTGACTAAGAACATACGTAACTCACAAAGTTAATGTACAAACAGGTTAAATATAATATAATTCATACCACGAGGGCAGCGAGAATATTCTAAACAATTTTCCCTTCAGACATGGCAAGTTAATTAGTGTACCACTATATTTAGATGGAAGGAACAACTATAGGCTGCGAACAGACGAACAACTACGAGAAGTCGAGTAAAGTTGAATTGAAGAGCAGTTCTATTAAAATTGTACTCTGGCATCACACAGCAATGTTTTACAAATTTAATCAATATATTTTATTTTCGTTATAAATCACACTTCACTATCACTACATAGTATAAAACAAAGTCGCTTTCTCTGTCCCTATATCCCTATGTATGCTTAAATCTTTAAAACTACGCAACGGATTTTGATGCGGTTTTTTTAATAGATAGAGTGATTCAAGAGGGAGGTTTATATGTATAATATTTACACTAGCAAGTCACCCCGCCTTCGCACGGGTAGTTTCTGATACGAAACTGATGCTCTAACCGTGCGAAGCCGGGGCGGGTCGCTAGTACATTATAAAGGCGAAAATTTGTATGTGTATGTTTGTTACTCATTCACGCTCAAACGGCTGAAGCGATTTAGATCAAATTTGATCTCAGGATAGCTTATATCCTGGATTAACACATAGGCTATTTTTGATCCCGGAACGCCGCGGATAACATCGCAGGGCGCAGCTAGTAGGACTATATACTGCCCTTTATGTAGAGCTTTAATTCTGAGAATTATAGTTTGGAGTCAGTACATGTATTTCTAAATTAAAGAGCACACCTGGTATGATATATAACCCATTGATCTATTTTATACAGTGCGCAAAGGTGTGCGCACTGAAGTTAAAAAAAATAGTATAGGTATGTATGGGAATACTCATTCTTATTAATTATGTATAACATGTATTACTTACTTATGTATACAATCTTTTTATTGAGTGAATATTTTCATAGCTTCACTATTGCGTATTTAACGTTGCTTCGTCTATTGGCAGCCTATGTCGTAAGTCTATAGTTATCGTGTAAATAAACAAAGTTCAAAGCTAGCGGGTTCTAGGCATACCAAAAGATCAGATATGTAGTTTTAATCGCTTTATACTTAACTACATTAATCCACCACCAAGTTGTGGCTGCTGTGTTCCGGTAGAAGGGTGTGGGGCCGGTGGAATTAAGGGTGCTTGAGACGTTAGGTCCCCATCTCAAAGAGACGGGGGCAAAAAAACATTACATTTATACAAGAAATACAATTATACAGGTAAAATAAACAGCAAAACCCTATCTACACACAATTTTCATCCAAAACGTTAAAGCAGTTTCTAAGATACGCGAAACAAATATATATATATATATATACCAGGTTGGCTCGTTTAAATAAATAAGATAATGTATTACATACATCTTCACTCTAACGTTGCCTTCCGTTAGCGTAACCATATGTTGTGACACTAAGATTTTGTTACATGTATGAATAATAAAAACAAGGTATAATGGCGGTGCCTGCGATCGCTGTGGCACTAAGTGTGAGTGATTTCTCATTAAAGTTTCAAATAAATGATGTCCTGTGGCGCTAGACGTCTATGACTTTGAAAGGTTGTAGCGGTATTCCGAAGTTTTATAGATTTTGTTCGCAGACCTGACGTTGTTGAGCATTACTTACAGGAATACTTTTTTTTTGTCCTTGATATTTTATAACCCAACTATAATGCAGACTATATTACGAAGTAGAAAATTGTTGTCGAAACAGCAGATGTTATTATATAATTCATTTTTTATGTATCGTTTACCATTTATTAATACATTTTTTACATAACAAAGAAGTCTCGCGCACTTGACTTTGTTTTAATAACCTTGCCTTGGATTCAAAGTATCATAAACATGGAAAAGATAAATAAACGTCTGTTATCGAACTCATTATTCATAATTTTATTGATTATTTACAATTTATAATATAGATTTCATCTGCTGATTCAAATTGGTTTACTCTTTGTACGCGAGAACATAATTTTGCTAATAAAATGTGTTCCACTTACTTACGGATAAATGTTTCTACAATGCGAAACTTCTACAGAGGCTCGTGTAGTAGGTAAAAAATTCTTACAGCATATCTTGAGTGCAAGTGGGAGGAGATCGAAAAGTTAGGTTAGGTAAGGCTACATAAATAAATATGTAGACACGTATGATGAGTATTAAATATTTATCTAAACTTATTTTCAACACTGCTAGGTTTATATCAATTTTTAAAATAAATCCTTAAGCGCTATCAACAAAACAAAAGCAACTAAACAGGGTATGTAAACTGGTATTATTTACTAATAAAATAAATTCTTAATTAAACAGGGCTTAAGTAGGCGTAAGCTAATGAATTCGAACCCACGAGCTTCGGATTAAACTACCATCAGGGCATCATTTTCAAAGTCTGGCCCATCGTAATCCTATCAATAATAAAGTAGGCATGAACTCATAAAATATTGTCCGTATCAACTAAATTAATATCCACCGGATATTGGATTTTTAATTTTGTGAAATAAATTATTTTTCGGCGAACCAATTTATGATAATGTTTATAAAATATTTTACGTGCTCTTGGCGTTGTGAAAATAAGACAACACTTTTACAAAAACTCATCTACGAAATAGCGTTTCTTTTTATGTACATAAGCAAAATTTTCCATTGCTCCTTATCCTAGGTATCACGAATGAAATTCAAATGCTTCTTCAGTTGAATCATATAATGACAATGATACCTCTTACCTTTTAGTACGTACGTGCTACGTGATTACGTGATTCGAGTAATCAAACTTCTGGGACAAATTAAAAAAAAAAATGAGCTTCCAACAAACTTGCTCGCATAATCTCCCTGATTTTCATTCAAGAAAGGTACAGTATCCGAACTTACGGCTATACTATTATTTATTCTGTGCTTAGGGTGCAACTCTATCAAAGTCGGCTTAACAGACTACCAAATAAGGTACCCGCACACCCAGTCCCTTTCACAAGTTAAAGTCAAAATACATTTCTGTGCATATATTACAAAACATTAATCTTTACTTTGAGTTCAATGAGTTTGTTTCTTGCAAAATGTATGTGTATATGACCTTCTCAAAACGGCAAAGGAAAATATCCACAGTCGCTATGAAAAGTATTATGAATAATGAGTAAAATTATTTGAAGTACGCAAAAAGCAGATATTTAAACATCAGTATCTGTTTGTAACACTTCAATTTATTTGTTTAGATGAGTACAACATTATATACCTACCTACACTGTAGTATGCGCTATGTATTCATGTTAGTCATACAAAATTACTTACATACGTAGCATAAAAAGAATATATTACACTCACTATTTCAAACCCCACAAATACCTCTTATTAAAACCAATTTGATTTAATAGACCGTAATCTCCACTTTCCTCCTAATTAATAATTATGTAGATAACATTTGGAAGGGTTTATATAAATAATAATACCTCACAGCAGTGTGAGCGCTCCAGGAAACCTTTATGTAAAAGATTAGAGTAAGTACTTTCAAATTTTAAATACACTTCAAAACATCTACGCTGACGGTTTAAGCCCCATACAAGAAGAATGTATAGGAAGTTTTTTTAAATAATCCCTGATTTGTTAGTACTTCATAAGAGTAGGAATATCGCGATCCATAACTGTCCGGGAACACTTAGCATATCTTGCACCGCGTAACGCGCATATTACGAAAATTATTACGCCGTGTACTATGACTTCGTTTGATAGGTTCATATTTAGTTTGGGAGAACCATATTGCTCGCGTCCGTAGATTAGTATCCTCAGCCACATCCTGTTGCGCCCGTTGCTTGTAATGTGCTCCGGGTAGTGCGAAGGAGCACCCAAAGAAGCAGTAGAGCTTGTGACAAATTCGTCAGGATAACTACTGCCACCACACCTGGTAATCCGCCACAATTAATGTTTTATGAAATTAGAGGCGCATTTAAACTCAAACTCATTAATTCCTCTAGATCTCCAGTATTATTTTGTAAAATTTTACACATACAATTAAACAAATTCATGAGTATATAACGTGTTACAGGAGCTCCTTAGGCACATTACATGCACATAGATATTAGATGTTACATCCCCGCCCTCAGTAATGGGTGCAACGCAATGCAGCTTAATTCTTCCCCTACTTCAGTAGAAGACCGGAATAGCTTTGCTATTGTCTATGCTTAACTACTTCAATATAAAAATGTATATCGCGTTGTACTTGGCAGAATTCGCTCAGTGTGTTGTGGCACTAACTTGTTCGATATTATACCCCAAGACAGAGGTATGTAGGTTAAGTTATCACAACAAGTATCTGCTTTCCATAATGTTTGGAAACTGAATTTCAAAATGTGTTCTATATATTTGTGAAAATAGAATTAGGAGCAAAGTTTTGAATTACGTTTCAGTTTCGTTCAACGATACTTGAAAGCGAAAACCGGTTGATTTTCGCTTTCAAGTATCGAAAGCGAAATCCAATGATAGTTGAATTCAAGTATTCAACGCTCCTAAAATCAAAGATTAGATTAAACAAAAAGGAACGCACTTTTTGTAAATGTATTATATTTTTTTTTAAGATGAGATGGACCGAGCTGAATGCCCATCTGATGGTAAGTGGTTAACTACGCCCATAACAACAGCAATACGAGTTAGGTCTTTCCCGTCGTTTTTAGGACTTGAAAAGACCCTTGTCGCACCCTGTTGCGCCCGTCACCCGAGACAGCAAACTTACGTCTCAGGCGCAGGTGATTTCACCAGCACCCACACCCTTCCATCGGAATACAGCAATGCGAATATGAAAATCGAACAAACAATTTTCACAATTTTAACCCTCTTTGATCAAAACATATTTCGGTCAAGGCTTACAATAAAGACTGAATGATGCAGATAAAACACTCAATTAAAGTGGTAGACCCCGTTCCACATACAGAAGAAGATTCCAAAATTAACCGCTGGTTATAAACAAATGCAGCTCGAAAATAAAAGATTTAACGAAGACGAGGTTTGATCCATCAACTTTCGTGGTCAAGGTTTATCAATAAAAGTTGCTGACACAAGAAATCATCAAAGGACTGGCAAACTAGTGCTACTGCTCGTTTACACCGTGCAAGCAGCTGCTGACAATTACTGTTCACATTTGATCATACGTACAAGTAGCTTACATAGCAATAAAACTTACTCGTACGTGTCTTCAAGTTACAGAAATATATTTTCCCACATACCTACGATAGGTACAATACAATGTAGTATATTATAATTTATTTATTTATTTAGGACTCCCAACACAAGATACACTGAACATGCAACTTAAAATAATAAAAGGTCTTAAATAATAGTGGTCCCGCAATTATAGGGCGTCACAGCGTGTTAATAGAGACAACCAGACAACATTTAAAAATCAAAATATAAGAAAAAAATAGGTTTACATGCGAAAAAAACAAAACAAAACCACAATCAAAAGTTGAGAATATAAGAAAAAATAGGTTAATTAATAAAAGATATACAAAGAAATTGCTATATACGTATTATCTTATGTATTTAAAAGAGCAATTCTTGTATATATATTTGTGTATTTGTGTATTTATTCACGTATCGCGGAATCAGCTCTAACGATTTGGATGAAATTTTGTGTGTCATAAAAAAACTGATTATAGTAATATATTAACTATGTATGTTTCACTTTGGGCTAGACGGCGAATGTTTACGAATGTTATACACGTAGATAGTGTAAACTTTAGAGAATCTTAATAGTAATATAAATAGTAATAACTCTATGGAAGTCAGTGAGTTAAGGGCTCGTATTTAATTAGATTCTTAGGGAATATTAACCCAACTATACCACAACTTGAACGCCAGCTTGCAGTAGTTAGCCGTAAACAATTGTCTGATTCATCGGTGGTTCTGCTCGTTCACGTAAACATCTGGCCGATTGATTCCGACTCGACAGACTGTTTACAAAGCTACTAGATTATGTAGTAATTACTGGAGTCTACCGGCTCTCCTTGAAGTTAATGAACGGTATTTTAGTACCAAAAAAACCCAAACAATCCTATGCCTACATTATTTTCAACTGTTATCAACGTTTACGCCAGTTCTCCGCCATTAACCAACAGATTTGAAGTTTCCTTTTTTTAAGTATGTATATGCTTTTATAATGGTACCATAGAAATTTTATCAAAATCGGTGGAATAGTTTGATAATTCAATCAAAATACCTAGAAAAAAATGTCATCCAAGTAAACGAAATAGCACGTTTTTCTTTCCTGAAACTTTGAATTTCGAATTGGATGTTTCTTTTTTAAATTGGTAAGGTGTACCTCCTAAGGATGAAAGGTAGGTCGGGTGTTTTTTTATTTTTAAATTAATCGCTTGTGCTGGTTTGAAGTCTTAGTACATTATTCTCAGCACAGCAGAACGTAACAAGAGCAAGTAACCTGGTAAGTACTGCGTGGAGTGGTGCATGTAGTTTTATTTACACAACTATACAAATAAATAAAATTGAATGTTGAACTGTTTGTAATGACTAAATAACAGTTATTACTTAATGCATTTGAAAATTTAGGTATATTTTTAAAAATATTGTCTTTATATCTGTCTATTTGTACCGGGTAATCTCTAAAACAGCTGGACTGATTTTAACTAGATTCACTAGTAGATAGCTGATTTTATAAAGAGTACTAATCTTAATTTAGTACTTTTAATTTAGAAGGGTTTCGCGCAAAAAAATTGTGGAAACGCGGATGAAGTTGCGGAATACCGCTAGCCATTTATACAATCGTTTATAGGCCACTTACCCACACGAAATAAGATTAAAAATTTACCGACATTTTGTAATTCCAAATTTATTTTCAAGAAATAAATTATTCCTATTGATATGAGATACCGTACCAGCCTCTAATGTTCCCACTGCAGGGACACCAGCCAACTCTCGATAATTGAGAGTGAATGGGCTCTGATCTACCATGGGAGCCCAATCCGGATTAGCAGATGTCACATTTCGTCGAATTTTTGGTTCTAAGGCATGCCGGTTTCCTCACGATGTTTTCCGGCACCGTTTTGAGAACGTGGTATTGCGCACATACATTTTTTCAAGTGAAAAAACTCATTGGTGCACGTGTGGGTTTGAACCAGCAACCTTCAGATTGAAAGTCGGCGTCTATGCCCCTGGGCCACCACGCTCGCGATGTATAATAACAATCGATTAAACTTTATCGTTTCAAATATTTTACTTCAAGCTGCTAATACCGAAATAAGTCTATAATTAGCCGGGTCCCTGACATTTTCAGACTTGTATAAAGGATTCAATTTACTCAGATATAATGACTTTGCTATTTGCCAGACTCTTTGAAAGTTTTTGAGTCATTCTTTGAATAAAACACTTATTTAAGTTCACACAATTTATTTCTGCTTCTGTATGGGTATATACCAGATGTGATGTATGATGTAAGATCAAACAAACTCTTACTCTGGCCTTGCAGGTGTTTAATTAAAATATATCGTTGTTTTATTTGCCGCCCATAGGCAACAGCGATACGACACCGGTCCTCTCGTACTTAAGTATGAGAAAACCCAAGTTGTATCGCGGTGCGCCTGTCACGTTGAGACGGGGTTGCATCATCAGTACCCAATCCGTTCCACCGGAACACAGCACTGCTTGGCAGTGGATTACGGTACGAACATGGTCAATAAATATTTTTTATCATATTATTAACTAATTCCTAGACGATAATTTAAGGCCAATGTTGCCCTGTTCTCCAAAGCATTCCAACTTAGCCAATATTGGAAATCAGTACCCAAGTAGCATTGCAAGTAAATTGGAATGTCGTGGCAACTGCACTATGCAATTACGAGAACCAAGTTCAGGATTCTCGTCTCTTATTGTTCCTTGGATCTGCTTGTTAAATAGTTATCGTAATTCCTATGGGACAAGGTGTTCTTGTAAATTGACCCGTTTCTGAGGAAACTCAAGACTGATTAAGCCACAACCTGTCATATTTCTTGGGTACTTTGTTCCGTCAATATTAAAAAAAATAACAAAGGAACAATCTTGAAAAAGCCAAATGGCCATTGGCCATAATGAGACGCTCGGTAGATGTGAAACATGATGGCATAAGGTTGCGTCATGCCGTTTGTCGTCACGGCATACGAGTCGGTTATTGTCTAGACGCGCCAGTAAATCACATCAAAACCGCAGGACATTTCAATTCTTCTCAAAATTGCTAAGACCTAACGTGACGTGTAACCACAGGTGCGAATAACATTATCATTCAGTCACCGAACCACGTAATACAACATCCAAGCCAAAAGCGTGTTCGTACATAATCCGAAATATAGTTTGAATATAAAATAGGTTTTATCATCCATATTCCACATTTTCGAAGTTGGGTTTTGGAGCTATATTGGTGGACCAGTTTTCGTGATAAGCTAGCTTTTGAGGAAGATAATACTTTATTTTGTTTCCATGAAAATATATTTAAAATCAGATATATTAGACGCATATAGATATTAACCTAATACACTGTTTCGGAATAGCGATGAAATTTAAGCGCCTATGATGTAAATAAGCGTACCTACCATGTTTTTTATTATTTGTAAGGATAGTCGCAAACTATATACCTAATTCATCACACTTATATATATATAAATACATAGCACACTAATATATTTTATGTTGGTATATTAGATTAGCGGCCCGTCCCAGCTTAGCACGGGTTGACATTTATTTTTTTTTAATTTTGAGATAAACGAAGACTAAATCTTTATGCACGAAAATAGTAGTTTTTTTTTTCAAATGACTATTTGCCTCGTCTCGCCGCTTTGCCTGCTGCGCTGCGTGCGGCCACACCAGCCATGACGCTCTGATATTTATTTTTCAACTAGCTGTGCCCGCGACTTCGTCCGCGTGGACTTAGATCTATCCCAGCCTAGAGGATAGAAATATAATGAGATGCTTATTATGTCTGTTCGTTACTATTATATTACAATTATGTTATGATTAAATCTCAAAATACTTTATTCCCGTTGGATTCCTACCATATTACTTAGGTTTTGTTAACTGGGAAGATTAAAGACTTGATTGCATGATGAACTACGTAAGTGAAACTGCAACCATTGCAAATGTATATTTTACAATAATGCTTCTCTGTAAACTATACTATAGAAGTCGTATTTGCAGGATATTTCAGGAACGTGCGCATAAAAAATATTTGAATTGCTAAGGCGGACTGTGCAGAAAGCAACTCAATATAAGGACTACGTCTGATCACTGCGGAACATAGGCTCACCGGAGACTGAATACGTTTAAAACTAAATGGACAGTTGATAGGAATGAGAGGAATTCTCTAAACTCTTGACTTTCAATTTGGTGCCGTAACATATTATATTTTAGGAAGACTTAAATTTATGAAAGAGCAATGGGCACTCCGACATTTAGTTTAATATATTGTGTGATGGGAGTCCAGATGCACTCTAGAAATTTAAACATTCAATGGGATAGTTGGTAGGATCTTATTGTTCCCTCCTGACCGCGGCTATAGGCAGAAACCTTTCGCTGTCAACTATGGTCTCATCCATGATAGACAGCAGGAGATCTTGTTTGGCAGCTCAGTCCTTCTGCAAGGATGTAATCTCGCAGAAGGAAGCAGCCGAGAGGGTGAGGCAGGAAGAATCTCCTCACCCTGGTTGACGTAGGGGATTAGGTCAGCGTAGGCAGGCGCATGAGCGCCGCCTGCCACCCTAACGGGAACCTCCGGACGGTAGATCCCGGGAATCAGCCGTCCGACGGATGAGGTCCCCACCGGAGGATAGCGTGCTTCGTGTTTCGGGCACGCCACCACAGGGAGTTACACATCGTGTTGGGGTCCCGATACGCGTGGACCAACGCCGCTGGGGCCGCTAAGGTACCCGTAGCCCAAGCGTGAAGGTGTAGTGCAGGAACACCAAGGGGGTTTAGTGTGTATTTCCCCAGTACTGCTATTTCTGAGTAGTGTTGGGGGTGAGTCACACATAACCCCACGCCTCCCCATGGTATACGCAAAGTATATAACCATTGACAAAAAAAATCGTCTTATTGTTCCACTACTCTGTTAATGGCGTTGAATGGTGTTCAATGCCATTCCCTGGGACACTGTTCAATGTTGTATCAGTGTTGTTAGATCATCATACACATATGAAATAAGTCCTGAAGTGACAAAACAGTGTCAAATACACACGCTATTTCTAGAAATGTTGCAAACTGGGCTTCAAGTTTCAAGTTCCAGATTCCAAGACTTCCAAGTTTTTGGGATTTTAAACATTTTGTTGGCGGTTTTAGTTTCGTGTAACTATGTGTATAGCTGTTTTACCCAATTAGGAGACAGAGGAAGCAATTTTATTTCGGTTGCATATGTGGGTCAAGACGGCTTTGGTGAGAAATAAGTCCCCCGTACCATATCTAGTTACTCGCGACCGCAGGTGTGTATCCTTTGATCCTCTACACGTACCCTCTGGATGGTGCTAGAGCAGCAACTAAAAAGTAACAGTAGAACTTGTGCCAAGTTCGTCACCACACCACTGGCCACCACACCTGGAATCACACAAGCAGTAGTGCTTGCATTACATTCGCATGAGACGTATCATCCCCGTCTCGGGTGATGATCGCAGCAGGATGAGTGCGACTCAGTCTAAGATCCAAATCTTATACTGAGTCGCATTACTGTTGTCATGGGTGTGGGTCGCCATTTACCACCAGGTGGGCCCTCAGCTCGATACGTAACTAACTCAGAAAAAAAAAGATAGCTAGCAAGCATCGATTTATGTTTCGTTATCATTGTTGAGCTGCATATTCTTTGACAGACTTCCGCTAATTTATAATGATACTTTTTCCATATATGTGCTGCATCTGAATGTCCAGATAATATCAGCAAAATCGATAACAAATGTCGCAAGGGTTATGTACTTTCGCCCCTGATGATGATGATGATGTACCCTCAAGAAGAGTTATTTTCGGCCGGATATACGGCCATGGCGTTACTCCAGTGTAATTTAGGTCTTTTTTTATGTTGGGAAATCCTCATGGATACTCTCTCGTTGCGGGGGCAGCGAAAGAGTTATGCCGGACTCCTACCGGCTAAAAACCCAACAGTGTTCCATCACGACGCTTTAGTTGCCGAGGACCGCGGGAACGCTTTCGAACTCTTCCGTAGCCCCGGCAGAATTTAATGTAGGTCTCCATCAAGTAAATGACTCGTTTGACAGGCAGCTTAACTCGTAATCAAACTTAATCAACCTTTCGCAGTTCAAAGAACGAAGAAAAACTAAACTGCCTTTAAACTAATTGCCTAATTATAGTTAATGACACGTTTAGTCGTAGTTTGGGTTAGTACCCAAACTACGACTAAACGTGTCATCTGCCTTCAAGCGCCTGCTCGTATTCATGCTGCAATACACCGGCCCACCACACCGAGTCAAGCATGAAGGATTCGGCAGGGGCGTGAAACCATATTAAATTTCGAATAAAACATTGAATAACTTTTGATTTTGCGAGTTGATTTTGATAAAATAAACGGTATTCATTAGTCGAGACTCAGCTTAATATTTGTTAGTAATTTGATTTTGATAACTATCTATGGTTTTTGCGTAAAGTGCGCACAATCATTTTTGAATAAAACATTGAATAACTTTTTATTTTGTTAATCGATTTTGATAAAATATACCCTATTCACTATTCGAGACTCAGCTTAACATTTGTTAGTACCTAGATTTTTATAACTATCTATAGTTTTTGCGTAAAGTGCGCACAAACATACAGACAAACAGACAAAAATTACAAAAATTGCTTTTTTACGTTTTATTACTTATTCCTAACGTCTCCCAGTTATTATTTTGCAAAAATCTTTAATGTACAGACACGGCAAGTCTACAGTTTTATTATATGTATAGATTAGTATTTTGTTTATACGAGTATTGACATTTTTAAATTCGTAATATGTTTTGAATGGAATGTTCGATTTGAATAATTCAAAAGTAATCTACAGTTAATCTTTTTTTAATTCTAGGTACACATTACATTATATAGGTTCCTATTCCCTTTTCCCTTTATTACAATCGTAATAATATAATATTATTTTTAAAGATTCTTGACAAGGGCTCAGTCAGTTTTGTCCTCAGATAACGATCCCTAAAACAGTATTAGTACAGAAAATAATCTTGAAGTAGGGGGCAAGAACTATACCTATTAATTTGAGGGTGACAGAAACATGTGGCTGACAGCGAAGTGTAATATCAATAGTTTTTACAAAGTTGCCCAATATATCACAAAAAGTTTGTCAGGAAAGATAGGAAGTTAGGTTTGATAAAGGTCAGAATGGGTATTTGTTAATTATAAAAGTGACCGGCCTCTCAACTATACAAACTGAGTAAATTAATGGTGAAATGAGTAACCCAAAGTAGCAGTAAAACTTGTGCACTTGCCACAACAAATAGTTTTTTTTTTATTATATATATATACTTTTACACACTCATACCTCTGCACTAGTATTCTCTGTGTCGCAGATGGCATGGACAAACACAGAAACACAACACAAACACTCAAGACCCGACATCAAACTTCGTGCTCACCACACAAAGTATGTCCCGGCCGGGAATCGAACCCGGGACCCCTCGCTTCGAAGGCAGGGCTACTACCAACTAAATTACAGGTGTATGAGACGTTTCATCCCGGCTTCAGAGTACCTAACGATAATGTTTCTGTCGCGATGCGACTTGGTTCTTCTCATACTTTCTTACAGAACCGAGTCATATATCTGTTGACTATGGGCGGTAACCACTGAACATGAGGTGGGTTGTCAGCTTATAACGTCACTTTATTCACATAAATAGAACAACATGTAGCAGAACATGTTTAATACAGGCTACACCTGGCTGGGCTAGTGGTATTCGGACTTACCCGATGCTTATCCCGCGACGCTGTGTACAGAACCCAGGCGACGTACATGAACATGATAAGCGCAGGCACCACCAGGCTAGCCACGACTGGTATTCGGCGCACCCATGCGTGGTACAGCGCTAGAATCAAGAGCATGATGCCCACGAGTATGGCAATGATGCGGCCTGTGCGGCGGCGCTCCTCCTGTAAGGAAATATAAGGAAGTTCGATATTTTTATGTAACTAAAGTGATGGGAGATCTAGTGGCCCACCCTTGTGGTTACCTCCGCCCTTAACAACAGCTATTTAGGTGTAGAAATGTGTATTTTGACGTGTGGGCGTAAAGAGATGCTACAATTTCAAAGAGGTTTTATTTTTGTATGTATTGTATAAAACTGTAGTACTTAAAAAATCCCGACTGAGTGAAAAATTTCAGATTACATTTAAACATACATGTATACATATTTTTTAAAGCCAACAAAAATACCTGTATTTTGATACCCGACTCGATAGGCAAATATGGCGGCAAAAGTCGGCCATTTTCATTTTTATAATTTTGATATAACCTGTATCACTATTACAATTAAGACGAGTCTAATTACTCCTCTTAAGCTAAAATCCATCAAGCCGTTTTAGGCTGAACAATTATCAAAATAATAAACATACATACATACAGTCGAAATACATAACCTTCCTTCTGGCGCAGCCCGGTAAAACATAACGGCTAAACTTCGAGACCCAAGGTCTTGCTAAAAGGGTACGGACTTGTTTTTGGTAAACTATTATAGTAAATTATAATTTCAACGATTAATTGAACCAATAATAATTAAACCTACTTCTTAAATCATCGACTCTAAAGGTTACCGTTTTTAACGAAAACCAAAGGAAACCAACCTTCTACTTTAGCACCTACATAATATTTTGTGACAGCCGGCCGGCCGGGGTGATAGATTGTGCCCTTACCCACAAAATACTTATAGGATTAATCACCATTTATCAATCAATGTCGTTTAATACCAAAGAAACATTAATGATATTTCATAAACTAACGCCCCATATCACCAACAGTTCCGTACTGCGTAAACGGCTCTGATGATTTGGATGAAATTTTGTGTTTATATAGGGTTTTGCCGTTTAAGTTTGCATGTATAATTGTATTTCTTGTAACGTTTTACTCAAAGAAAAATCGCCTAGATTCCAAGTAAATTGGGTTGGGTATATATATAATTATGGTGGTAGATATAGTTCTAAAACATTGTTTTACTCGATTAACTCGCTAATCCCAAAAAAAAATTTTCTTATTTGTTTGAATAAAAGTTGCTACGCTTATTTAGACACTCGTATTTTATGGAAATCTCAGCATAAACATTCCGATCAAAAAGACATTCAATTATTAAACCATTTCAGTACCTACTTATGTATTTCTGCAGCGCGTGTTTTAGACTCAATTTAAATTGAATCCGAAATACATTTGGACAATATGATACTATTCTGTGGATATTTGTTTTTACATTTACTCAGACTTGTCAATTTTTTTCGATGGTACGAGATCTGTTCTTTGGTTTTCTAACGAAGTAATAATGTAAGTTAAACGTGGGATTTGGGGGCAATGTCGGGGTTGGATAGTTCTATAATATGTTCCCATTATAATGGCCCATGTGAAACGAGACGTTGTATATCTGCCGTAACTCCTTGGTGAAAATGAAAGATTTTAGGATTTCGTGCCCAAATGATAAATTACTGAGCCTACAACGTATGTCTGTCTGTCGTGCCGTATCTTTTGAACCATAAGCAACAATGGGTTTTCACATAACATGTATTACTTTGGCAGATATTTATGTCAACTAATAATAAAAATTACATACATACCTACTATTTTAAGGATCCCAAATGTACAAAAAACATGCGATTAAAAAAGCTTTCATGAATATAAATAGAAAGGAGGGTAAAATATCAAAGATTACAATTCCAGTTCAAAGGAAAGTACCAGAACAAATCTAGAAACTAAACAAAACAAAAGGTAAAACGGCTCTCACTTAGCCCGCAAAGAAAGCACGGATGTTGCTTTTAATTAGAAAGCATCTCATTGTGTAAACACTCTTTGAGTATACCACTGATTAAAAATACCAATTACCTGGAACTATCCACTTCATTTTAAAACAACTAAGAATAAAATAAAATATTTCAAAGGCCAATACTACAGGTTCGAAACCGATTACTTTTATACTATTACTGTCGTATTACTATTGTCATGCTCTATAGGAACCAATACAAAGACATAGACCATAAGTTTATAAAAAAACTGTCTCAGGCTTTCCATCACGTTGAACTAGAATGGTATCCGAGTATGAGTTCTTATTTAAAAGTATTATTAATTATTCAGTAACATTTGATTTTTTGTGAAAATCTACGTTTAGATAAATGAAAAGCAAAGCTAACTATCGCCTTATTCTACAGCTCATTACTAAATTAACGATTTGCATTGCGTGCGAAAATTCTCAGTAGGTACTGAATTACGCGTCTAGTACTTTAGTACATAGTCTATATACAAAGCATATCTTTGAGTTCCGGATAAGTTAATAATAAACCAGATGTACAATTTTAAAACTTCTGTTAAAAAAAGTCCTATATTAACGAAAACAATTTGGTCGGTAAATATACCCAAAATAATTCGTACAAACTTACCTCCTTGGTTGGGGTTGGCTATAGAGACTGAGGACAATTTAATTAATTAAGACAATGTCTGACCGTACGGTTATAGTTTTCCTGCAATATGCTTTTGTTGTTGTATCTTACATATGAACAAGAAGGGCACAACTAATACAAGAATATTAATTTATGGCGTCAATAAAGATTTATAAAGAATCGACCATTGTATTCACACATCACCAATACGAGTTCCTATATCTAATTATTGCGAAAGTTTGTCCATACACCACAACGGATAAACGGATTTGAATGAAATTTGTTATGAAAGTAATTTATACCCTGGATTAACATAGGCTTTTTAACCCGGAAAAGTAAAGTATTCCTGTAGGATCGCCAACCGCGAGTAACACCGCGGGGCGCCGCTAGTATTCAATAATGAATAGGAGCGATTGCGTTTATATGTTAATAAAAAACTAAAACAAAACTTGGCTTGCTTATGAACAGCATCAAGCTTACAAAACCAAAGAAATCCCGCCATTATGAGTTTCTTGCTTCCGACCCTCCATCGGAAAGATTCCATGGAGGGTCGGCTAGCGTTTGAACAAGCGCCAAACTTAGCAATAAAAAGCGTGTTCTGTGAGGATTTATTTTAATAAAAGTGACGATTCCAAGCTTATTTTTTTCAATAGAAATAAAGATTTTAGATACCAAAGTCTGTATCTAAAATCTTTATTTTAAAATCAAAAAGTTTTCCAACTACTACTGTAAGTATATTACAACCAATTATTATTTATTTTGACACGACAGAACTTAAGTGCATACAGCGGACAAAATAGGTAAATAAACTAATAAAATATATCGAATTTTTGACATACCTTAACTAAAGAATCTGCTGACTTCACGGTGCCATCCTGGTTCTTCAGATTGTTCAGCTTCAGATTCATTGTATTAATGATTCTAGAAACAATTTTTATTAATTACTGTTTAGTTGTCACTATACTTGAAACGGGAACAGCAGAAGGCCCACCCGATGTAAGAAATCATGCTAACACATACGATTACATGAATCATGGTAGGTATACCTTAGTCACTCAGATTGTTGGAAACATTTATATTTATAGAGTACAGTAGAACCTGAGCAAATCTTCGCATTGGATCCCCCCTGGCTTCTGTAGCGGAAGAAGTTATGGTGCAATATACTCGTACCTATTTCATTAATTTAGTTAACCCACAACTATAAATTTCCCTTATCTCTACAAAGAACAAATGGTATATATAGAACGCGAAAGAGAGAGAGATATACTACTATTAATACATTTTGAACAACTGTATGCGTTGATGTTTGTTTTGTATAGATTTTTTGTTTAGTTCTATTCTGGTGGGTAATTACGAATGTCGCACGTAGGTATCTATCGGATCGATATCTAAATATTTCTCAACTGAAAAGCATATTAAGGTATTCTGAATTAGCAATTTTCGGAGAACACCCCCACATTAATAAAAAACTAGTTAAGTCCGGTTTGAATTCGCAAACCCAACCATTTTATATTTAACTATTATTAAGATATCTGCCACTTACAGACTTAACTTACACAAACACACAAAAATCTTAGTGTGTAAGTGTAAATTTCAGGCTACTATGATTTAAGTATCCTTTAAAGCCAAAAGACAGAAACAAGAGACGTTGTAGGCTTAATAATACGGGTTTCTTTAGCTTTTGAGTATTAAAACGAAAAAGTTTGACTCCTTTTCCTAAAACGTTCTCTAAAAAACTTCAAACAAAATTAGTTTGCTCTTCAAAGTATTTTTATTCGGGTCGACTTATCGTTAGCCAATTAAAAGTTGGGATAAAATATAAATCAAGGATAATTGACTCAAACACAACTAAAACATCCTAAGTACATTTTATTTATAGGAGTTCTATAAAAGTGATTTACAATTGAAAGAATTACGCCTAAGAATTATCCTTTAAAAGTTAGAGTACTTAAATTTAGTCAGACTCAGACTTGAGACTTAATGACTTAAAATTATTCAAGCTCATCTGTTCGAACAAAAATGTTCTGTAGCTTATTTAAATGATACTTGTATTCCGTTGAAAATAAAATGTACGATATATTTTATTTTTCAAACCTCTATTCTTAATTCTTTATTGTACACTATAAACAAGATTAATACAAACATGAGGAAGAAAAGTATGTACACAGGCGAACTTAACCCTGAAAAGAGTTTTTTTCCAGTAAACCTGGGGTTCTATCAGGATATGAGGCCTCCATTGTATTGATTTTTTAGGCGTCCGGAGTCCACCGACACGTCTTATATTTTGACTAAGCTTTTCACAGAAACAACACTTTTCACGCTCAATAGACCTTCATTCAGAAGAAGCTGAACCAGACCCTATAATCTCCTTAAGTATAACAAATAAAACGTACCCCTCTGTCATAAACAACAATTAAAAATTCTCTACTCAAATCTCTACAGACTTGCGTACGCGCGTTTTGAATCAAAGTCGCGGGCTCACTGCCCACCTCGCGAGATCAAACTCAGCACAATATTTCACGGCTTATTTGCTTCACTCGTTAAAAACGCGTAAACCCTCCTTACCGTAACTAACTGACACCTAACCTGTGTCATTTCTATAATAACTACTAACTATGCTACACCGTTGCTGTCCATCATGGAAGAGACTGCTCGAACTCACAAGAAACAATGATGCGATCAATCATTAGCGCAGTAAATATCCTCTGATACACACCAGATTCGAATTTTTATGATTTTTATTTTCCGTTAACCGCGATCGGGGAATACGGAATATTTGAGATATTTTCGGTAATATAAAAGAAACTGCAGGCATCATTATTTTGTTTGGTTTGGTTTGGTATATTGTAAAGTTTAAAGACCGTATAATCCAGGCTTGTAAATACGAAGTGTTGTTCTGTCCGTAAATTTGGAAAAGACAGCCGACCTTCATTAGCCATTTGTAAGAGCCCTATTCACACAAAAGAGACACTCTTCACAGTGAGAACTAACGATAGAGCAAATAAATATCTATGTTTTGTTATCTCTTTTGAACACTTATGACTTAAGCCACTTTAAACTTCAAACCATTTTCTAAATAATAATGACAGAAGTGATAGCACTTAGTTTCAATTTCAGGTGTGGTTTCTCAAGTTGTCAGTGATGATCTAATGATATCATCACTTTGGCAAAGTGATTTTTAATATTAAACATAAATCGCCACCTACGTTTGAAAGGAAAATCATTTATAGAAGGTAACACATTTGGAATCTATGCTGTTACGTATATCTCGTAATGTTTATATCTATTTTTAATAGCAAATAGTAAAAAATGTTTACTCCTTAGATTTACTATACCTGCTTGAAGGAAGTTGGTTGGGTTCAATTGGTTTCCCCAACAATTCGTAAGAAATCATCTTTCATGAAAAGTTTAAGCAGTTCGTTTGTGTTGAGAACCTTAAAGAGATAATTGTAATATGCAGCGGAAGGGTAGCAGAAGACTTATTACTAAACGTCTTGTCAAGGAGCGGCACTTAATCTATTTGACGTTGCGATGTTATGCGTAACTCTAGGCTACATAATATGTGTAGAGCTTAAGCTTAGGCTTGGGTGGGTTGGTACTTTTCGGATCTGACTTCAGATTAAAATGTAAACAACCTCTGGTCTGTGAAGATATGGCAAGCTGTAATGAAATTCCCTCGTCGTCATTAAACTCAATGGCGCGAAACAGAAGCGCCATTAAATTCTCTAGTACCTATTTCTTAGAAAGTTTTCCATTTACCGAGATCAAAAGCCTCTGGTTTTGTTCGAAGACCACGGCAATTAAATTGTAATAGACTGAAACCAATAGCAGAAGTTTATAATTCTTGGTTATTTATGAGACGAGCGTAAACAAACGTTCCGATTTATTTTAGTGTTCTTATGAAGATGTGCGTTTGTGTTATTTAAGTATGAAATATTTTTGATGACCTCCAATTGTTATTGAATCATTTAAACATTAACCTAAAAAAACTTAATTTGGTTGAAAAAACTTAATTTGGTTGAAAAAACTTATTGGGGGGAAGATAATCTAGAATATTTTCATATCTCATCGATTCCAATTTATCGAAATTCCCATTATCTTGTAATCCGATATTAATTAATCAAAAAGGAACAATGGGAGCATTCCCATTACTCTCGTAAATCACTGTGTGGAGGTTTAAATATTTTTTTCCCGAATGGTTGTGGAGTCAGTTTGTTCTTATAGCACCGAATAATTAATAGTATCTACATGTAGGTGGGTCAATAGCTTACCTGCGAAAAAGCTTGGCTATGCAGTCTAGTCTTAATATTTTAAGCCACGTCGACTTTATAATCCCGTACAAGGTTTAAGAACACAGTGTGGCATAACATGAATATTTTGTAACAGTAGAACTAACTGTAGGTATGTGCAGTTTTTCCGAAAAAGTGTAGCCACACCGATATCCTATACGCAATTGTCCCAATCAGAAGAATGAATAAATATATATTTATAGACATTTCTCCCAGCGCCCTCTTACCCAGAACTAAGCATAACTTGTACATAGTACAGGAACCAGGTTACTATTATACTACTTTGATTACCTACATTATGATAATATTAAACATACATAAACGGAGCAGATATGTCCTGGGTGGGAAACTAACCCTCGACCTACGAATCAGAAGGAAGAGCTACCAACTGATATATGAGGCCAATCACATCGGGATAACCGAAATGGTATTGCTGTGATGCGCAAAAAACCCAATGAAACCAAATGAAATATATAAAAATATTTTATGACGATTACTGCAATAAAATGAATGAAATCGGCCAATAGTAATATTGCCCTTTCAATCTCGTAGACATCGATGTATATATATACATATTAAAGTGATGTTTGGGGCCAAATTGGTTTCGGTTATCGAAAGTCCCATTGCAGTGTTCTTGTCATGCACGGTAGGAACAGTTACATTTTAGGTGACACAGTCTGCATCTTAAAATAATGTTCTTCGGTTTATTTTCGTTTTGGGCTAGCATTTTAGATCATTGATACATAAGTTTATTGTATAGGTATAATCTGGCTAGATAATGTAGTGTGCCAGCTTTTTACCTGCGTCTGCAGAGCGATGCGTTCTAGGTTAGACGGGTTTAGTCGCAATGCCGTTGAACCACAGCGAACTGTGGCATGCTGCCGAGACACTGTCTGATCCAGGAATGGATTGAGAGTAATCTCTTTATCATACGCTAGACCATTGTACGTTAAGCAAACATTTGTTTCTGCTGCAGCAACGATGCAGCAAAAATAAATCTACAAAAATACCCTATGCGGCGGACTTTCTACTTCCTCCTTTCCCGTTTTTGACATTTGGAAAAAATAATGAACTATTAGTATACACTATTCAAACAATACGCAATTAGAGTTTATTCAAACAATAAAATGTGTGGATCCCGATAAGCGTCGACTGAAAGACCCCGGCATTGAGTTTCTATTTTACAAACCTGGTAACAATCGCAATAAACTGGGAATTGGGACGAAAATATGGGAGACCTTTGCTGTACATTGGGATCCAACAGGTTAAAAATAATAATAAAAATGTGAAATATACCCACAAATGCGTATTGCTCTTAGACGAATGCTATTTAAGAACTTCGCTTATTTCGTTCAAAAAATTATGAAATAATACCCGGACGCCCGAACTTTGCTCGTTTTATAAAAAGTTGTGTTTTTACAAGAAATACTACCTGCATTGAAACAGCATAACCCTACCTAAACACAAAATGTAATCCAAATCGTTAGAGCCGTTTGCGAGATACGCGAAAATAGTCAATAGATATACAATTGCTCGTTTAAAGTAATAATATAAGATAAAAAGATAAAGATCTTCAAACTCAATGTTTAACAGTCCTGATTAACTTGTCAGGGTTGTAACTGAACTGAATACACGCCTGAAAACAAAATCCCTGCCAACTCTGTGACACCATAACTCTGCGGTGCGTTGCCAAAGTGCACCGGCAGAATGCGTGCTACCATTCACGATACGATACGTTGCCAAACTTCTACTACGAACGATCCGTTACTTTTCGACGTTACAAGCAGCCGGCATCGGAAATTGGGATACTTTTTACAGCGCGCAGTTGCAATTCCTATTAAGGTTGACCTACTGGAAAAAGCTTACTCCAGCTCGTTTGGTGATATTGTATTTACAATATTTTTACTGATCGACATTTTGTCGAATACGAGTATTCAGAGGCAAAACTCTTTAGAAGTGTGCATTACTTTAGTAGGTAAGCATATCAATAAAATTCTTTGACAGAACAAGTATTTTACAGAATTAGGAGCAGTAGAACTTATGCTTAGTTCAGACGTTCCCTCGAGTGACGGGCGCAACACTCATGTCCTTCCTAAGTAAAGAAGCAGAAGCACCACTATTGTTTTATAGGCATAGGTTACCGTTTAATCGGATGGGCCTTCTTCCCAACTTTCAGAGTCACTTCATCAACCAGAAATTTGGCAAGTTATGAATTTTCTTGAAGAACAAGAACTTTAAATAATAATATCGTTCTGTACTAAGTGCTACATTTACGAAAGCAGTTAACCTTTATCACGAAATAATGCTGGGAAAATAACGACCTCTATAAACAACAACAAAAATTTGGTACTCACAGAAACTATGTTTATTTAAGTGATAAAAATAATGAGCATTGTGATCGAAGCTAAACAATGCACAAACAATCTAGTTATGTATTATATTTAAAATATTTCTACGCTTGTTACTATCAGTTAAGTGGTTTAAAACCCGACAAGTTCTTAACGTAACTTCCCGCTAACTACTAAGCCTGAGATAATCAACAAAATATGATCAGATTAGTTAAAAAAATATGAACTAGAAACGACTGAACCAATTTCGTTGTTACATGTTAAGATGGATAAAAGGATAATACTTAGTAGCTAAACTGAAGTTTACGCGGCAACAAACTAAAAAGCAAGCGGCGTCAACGGTTCGTGGAGGCGAAACGCGTGTAGATTCTATTGTTGAGTAGTTTAAAGTTCAAGTTTTAATTCTTGACCGGCATTCCTGTTTTAAAACTACACGTAGAAAGACGATGTACGTCGCTGTGTATTTGAAAAGCTCATCTATTAAGAGTTCAGCGGAGGTTTACCAAAAATTATAAGTAATTAATCATCTTAACAGTATCCAGCAAAAATGGCTAATAGGTATCTACCATAATCTACCATACACCTTCTATAGAATTATGAGGTCATCATACATACATAGAGATATATATATACAGAGAGGCAGATATACCCTACTAAACGTCGAATGCATAAATCCTTCTTTTTCTTATACAGGTCGGTCGAGGTTAAAAATAAACTTTTTTATTAAGAAACTGGAAAGTTTAGAAGAATTATGCATTGCCATAAAACTTGGTTCATCTCTGTTAAAGTTACAATTGCTCGATAGCTTTTGATTGCATTTGAGTGGGGTATCGTGGAAATGGCAGATCTCCGACTTGCTATGACGTTGTGACTTGTAATATACCTACCCGACGCGATTCACCGCGTCACGCGTTATATTGCGCACAGCTACTTTCTGTGAACAAGTTCAGGCCCTAATTTCTGGAAATATAACAAAAGTATTACTAATTAAACACTTGTAAATGTCGAGTTTACGAAGACTTTGCCCGACGGACCGAGAGCTAATGTCACAAGACAAAGCCTTAGTGCCGAATGTCCACAGTTTTACGCGCAATTATGTTTCAAACCCTTTATTTACGGTCTAAGAGACCTTTCACAAATATTTTACAGAATACAAGGTAGGTATCTATGGCTGCTCGTGCTTTATGGAGGGTTAAGATGCGGTCGTTAAACGGACTCGGTCTGCCAGACCCGTGATAGGTACAGAGGCAACATTATGATTGTCGTTTATTGAATTTTTCATGTGAGCGGTGGCATGCCGGTTCGCGGGCTTTGGATGTGACGTCGTAAAACTTACTTTGTAGCTCTACTTACCTAACCCTAAGGACTCTGAAATGAAGATATCAAGGTAGATTGTTGGTAGTTTCGAGTGAATAGTACGCAATTCAATTCATTCGCAGAATTGCATTTAACGATTTTATATAAATTTTAAAATAATTGCGAGACGTGTCCATTTTCTACTGTTACGCCGCTACTTCTGGTGCAATCTTACAATAAAACGAACTGATTGGTACAAGTAATTAGTAGAGTGCTTAGTAGTGATTAATCATGCGATGAGGCCGTTTTAGTACCATGTAATTAATTTAGTTTTTCATTTTGAAATACCTGTGTCAAGTAAAACAACTGTAGACAGAGATTTTACCGACTCCCCAGCCCAGGACAAACATTAGTGTAGCGAACGTATCTAGATGTTTGTATTTTGCCTGGGTGTTAATATACATTACACGAATATATTTACAAAAACAAAGTATGATTAGAAGTATAGTATCAATAATCTGTCTATAAACAATTGACTGATATAAAAATCGAAAAGAAAGCACATCCTAATCGATATACAACGGGCGAAGAAATATTCATAGGAGAGTAAAATAATTTTGTCTGCTTCGATGACATATTTTTTCTAGAATTCGGTTGAAAACGGTCGGTCTGTTAAACATTGAAATATTCTGAATAAATACCACAAAAAATAAATGAGCACTAAATATAAGTCTATTCTTGTGAGATGTCTTCCAATTCGACATCCAATTTCAATAAAAAAATATTTATTTTAGTACATAATATACTTGTGTTATAATATCCTTCACTTCACTTTTGCCACTGATTATTATCTATCTATCTACCTACATTAAATTCAATTTAAGTCAACTCAGAACGTTTCATTTAAAAGTATCGACATGAAAAAATATAAAGTTTCCTCTATTAATTTATAACTTCCGAAAAGATAATAGTAGTCATTTGAAAGAAATTTAATTTATTCATACATCTGAGATCGCACCGAGAATGCGGCTCCACGAGCCTACTCGTATTCTCATCAGGCGTAGAATAGAACCCCAGAACAAAGTTTAAAAATCCACCACTCGGTCCTATTTGCTTGTACAAAATCAATTTAACTTTATTAAAGATACAGGATGATACGCTAAAAAGGTATTAATGTATCATAACAATTTTCAAGACAAGATTAATCCATCACGACATTGAGTAAAGTTTTCAATCTCCGCCAATTCTCTTTTGTTCTAGCTTAATTTATCCAAGAGTAGGTATTCAAGTGGAGCATTTTTCGTCAGTCGCGACAATTTTCCGCGATTTTTGGTCGTGATTATGTGGTCTCTCTATATTTGTACATAGCACTCATACACACATCAATTCAAGCTTTTTCCTTCGATGTGGAATGCTCTGCAACCGCGACAAGAATGAATTGCATCATATACATTAAACATTTCTTGACGCTGTAACCAACTTTGTGCTATTGTTGCTGATACCGCAGTAAAGTTTATTTAAAGGACTTGTGTTATTTTTCCTTTTTAAGTAATGAAACTTCAAAGTGTAGATTTTTTCTCACTCTCATTTTCACGTAGAGGTTTAAGCAAAATGGCGAGAAACATTCGTTTTTTCTAATGGCATCTTAGACAGCCGGGCACAAACAATACACACAAAGAGATTGGATATCAACTTTATACATATAAAATACTAAGTCTTTCTCCCGGACGTTTTGTTTACATTTACACATAAAATAATGTAATTTTCCCTGAAGGGCATAGTGAGTAAGAAGTAGTGAGCTCGTCGCCGCCATTGTTTTCGCAGGAATAAATTAGCTAACACTTGAGTGAAATAAACATGCCTTAGTAATTTGGGAGCCAGGACCAAACTTATACCTACAATAACTACCAACAAGTACGTACCATATATTTTAACTCATACTCGTAGTAACTACGTTAACTATATAAAATTACCAGATACCACTACAGATAAACACATGCCCACAAAACTTATTTCCAATGTCATGTTTCAAGCAAAACCGAATATCAGAAAGAGATGTAAGCATGTAGTGCTTGTGGCTCGAAAACTTCAGTCCAGTTGTCAATGGAAGCATTCTTTTTGACTTAACAATGTGTTAGCCGCAGATGGCCGTGACAACTTTGGCGGACTCTGGCGAGAGTGGAAGGCTCTCAGCGACTGAAGACAACAAAATGCAGCGGTCCACGCACGAGCCTCTATATTCTACCTTAAGCTAGCGACTTCGTGTTGACAGTTGAGTCGCGTACGAAACTGTTTCCGCTTCGAAAGGTAACATAATACGGCGTCGCAATCAAACTTAACGCCTCGCAGTCGGAACCCTTGATGAGTTTCTTATTTCCATCTGATACTTTGAATTTCGTTTTGATACCTTTATCAATTTTCATTTGGTATATTGAAAAGTTAAGATTGAAATCTGAGACAATAGGTAGTCTGATCCGTAGCTGAATTCATAGTATTGTAACCCTACCTTCGAAGCGGGCGGGCTCGGTTCGATCCACGGCTGAGGTAAGTTTTGTGATGAACAAGAAGTCGATTCTTAGGTCTTGGGAATATTTGACGGTTGTTTAAGTAGGTATTCATGTCACCTTTGACAAAGAGAATCTCAGCGCAGATTGTGTAGTTTTTTTTATTGTGCCATTCTTTATTTGATGTTGCGTTACATTATGCTAATAACTAATAGGCTCCTACATGACAAAAAAAATGTGTTGGAGCGAAGATATCAATAAAATTTTAATCATTGTGTTGGGTAAACGAAATAAAATGACGTTTATTTTTATATACTTTTTATTAATGTCAAATATAAAACGTAGGTACGAGGTAGGTACTGTTATAGCATCTACGCTAAAAATAAAACCGTACTTTATATAACGGAGTAACATTTCGCTACATAAATTAAATAAGCGAGTATTAACTCAAACAATATACGTATTATACTTGTATAATAAATACCTGTACAAAAGCACAGATGCCTATTAGGCACATTGCTGGCTATAATAACCACAATAAATATTTAGTTTGCCACCAAAATACACTCTTTTTAACAAATACTAAAATTTTATTGGAATTGTGTTTATATGCAAGCAGTGCGTGTGCTAATCAGTCTCTTTGTAAGCTAATATCGTAAGCTAAATAATTCTACTTTACATCAACTTACGTTATAGTCTAAGAGCCCGTGTTAGCTATCAACCTTTGCTATCTGTTAGCAGCCACGATGGCTTATAATATACCACTTTCTGGTATTGGACCACTCATTGGATTGTAAGCTAATATCGTAAGCTAAATATTTCTACTTTACATCAAGTTACGTTATAGTCTAAGAGCTCGTGTTTGCTACCAACCTTTGCTGCAGCCACGATATCAGCCACGATGGTTTAATAGTATACCACTTTCTACGGGACTATTCGGGAAATTCTATAACCCCCAGTATAAAAATTGTTTATTTAAACAAACAGCTCCGTACCTTAGTTGTTAGTAACCCTGACTTTGAAGCAAGGGGTCCCGGGTTCGATTCCCGGCCGGGGCACACTTTGTGTGGTGAGCATAAAGTTTGTTTTTGGGTGTTTGTCTTGTGTTTCTGTTTGTCCAAGCAATCTGCGACACAGGGAATCCTAGTGCAGAGGTATGAGTGTGTAAACGTTTATTATTATTATTATTCGATTTTTAAGTTATTCAATTAATGCTACTGCATAATACAGAGTCCCGTTTATATCGTCTCATATCACATAGTTCAATAAATAAATTTTAATTTGAAAGGTCACTGGGCAGAATATCAATATAACAGGTACCGTCGAAGTAATTTTCATATGCATCGATTATTTTCTATTGAGACTACACATATCGCTATAATCACAGTTGTGAATGGACTCGCGGTAGTATTCTGTTAGAGTTTCAAGAGGACACAGTTCGGAGTCACACGGCGGCATAATCACAGGCCACTCTTGATGTAAAGTAAGTACGAAATTCCCAGATGTGCATCTGAAATGAAAAAAGAAACAACTATTTTAGTAGTTAATGCTTGGTTTGGAAAGTCGGAAAATAAGTGACGGTAAAACAGTATAGACAAAATACTTATATGCGATGGCTGTGGCGGAACGAGCTGACGGCCTGCCTGATGTTAAGTGTTTGCCACCTTCCATAGAAAAAAGCATTAAGACTTAGGTCCTCCCCGACCGAAGTAAGAGAAGACCCAAGTTGCGTCTTGCGCCCGTCACCCGAGACAGGGATACTATGTCACTGCGCATGTAATTTCACCGGAACACAGCAATGCGAGTGCATCACTGCTTTGCGACAGACTACCAGTGGAGGCAGTAGTTCTCCGAGCGAACTTTGCACAAGTTCTACTGATACTTTTTTGCTCTTTTAGCACCGACCAGGGGAACAGTAGAGGATTTCAAAGAGTACTCAATTAATTACGCTTAATTTTAATTGTGACATATATACACTAAACATCATTTAGTGTCATCATCATTAATTAATAAGCCGGGAAAAGTTTCTTCACATTTTATAATCCAAGCCAAATTTTAATTACAATTAATTATGATACGAAGATGTGCTGTATTTTCGATAACTTGTAGCCATCTTATAAGTAATGACATATACAACAACAGGTGCTCGCAGAACTTTTGGGGTTTTTGGTAACAGAATTGCGACATGTACAATATTTTTAAACGAGCTCTCTTAATAACAAACTTATCAACCTAATTCTGATGAGAACGAAACAAGTGGAAATCTGAAGGCTGAAGATCAGGACTATATATAGGATGGAAAGGTATCTCTCTATATACTCACTTCCCAGACAAGCTCACAATTTTTCCTGAGCGGCTGAAATGTGTGTGTTCTGGTGTTATCATCATGAATTGGGCTCCCTTGGCAGATTAAAGCCCATTCACTCACTGTCCGAGCGTAGGCCGGTGCCTGCAGTTCCATACATAAAAAGCTCATACTTACTCATACAACACAAAAGCAATGTTCGACGCGAAACAGTCTATATCAGTTGTCTTCCAACTTCTGTTCTTGTTGATCTCGAAGTTTTCCGCCCTGAGGTGTGACTCCGGCTTGTACAGCCCGAGGTGTGAGATGATCTTCAGGAGTGTACCGGAGTGGGCGAAGAGAAACGTCGCGTTTGGCGATTCTTGTCTGTAATTTAAGATACAATAATGATGGATAATCCAAATATTACAATTAAAATGATCGAAATATCTAAACACACAACTACACTTCTCATAAATAAGCTTCCCAAACACACCAACGGGATGCGACTTAGGTCTTCTCGTGCTTCTGTCGGTGGGGACCTAAGTCGTTGATGTTGCTATAGGCAATCAGATGGACCGTAAAGGTCCCATCACATGACAGATGTGATGACTTAAAAAAATTACGTGAATGTTAAGTTAACAAGACACTTACCCGAAATTGTCAAACATGTTTTTGATAGACATGCATGCAAGACGATAAGTTAGATCGTGGCCATAACCGTCCGCCCAATAGTGCTTCAAGTCGAAGTAGTATTCCAACACCTGAAATGAAATTTAGTATGTATATGGTTTATTAAAAGTTAGTATATATATGTTTTATTCCACCTCACCCCAGACCAAACCGTTGGTCGAACGACATAAAGCAGTAGGAACAAAATGGATTCGATTGCACGAGACCGGTAACAGTGGCGTGCTAGAGAAATCAAAGACAAGAAATTTTATTTCAATAAAATCCTTAAAAATTACTTGAAAACGTCAATTTTTTTAAATATAAATATGAAATATAAAACTAAGTTTGGCTAAGGTGATATTATAGATGACAGTATGTTAAAACTTTATATCTATCGCCTTCTAGCTGGAATCAACCGAACAAGTAACTAAGCTAAACAATTCTCACCTCGGCAGTGGAATCGTCAAACGCGTCACACCAAGGCGAGGGGTAGTACTTGTTCCACGCAGTTTCGAACCCACATACTTTGTACATGAGTGCCACTTTCTCTGCAAATTGTCATCACACATTAAGACAATTCTTAATACTAATTAGTTGTATTGGATATTTTGCATGATTTTAAGCGCTGCTGTTTTAGCGTTTTTAGGTACATGGGAAGTATTATTTAATTCTATAATATAGAGGTGAGTCAAGTACTATATTTACAATAAAATAAGAGTACCTTATAATATAATATTTACTATTTAGATATGATTGGTAAATCTAGTAAGTATACATTTTTATATACAATCAAGTTTTTACTGGATTAAGTATTTTAAAATGGAGTGAAATTATGTGAAAAGATGTAGTAAAGACTATATACAGATTTACTTCACATTGGATAACATTTATTCTTAAACCACGACGACAGAAATATACATATTTATTCATTACCCATGGAATAGGAGAAGCTCTGTGAAGGAAGGCACATACGAGAAACGTGACCCGACTCTTCCAAATATAGCGAACATCGCGAACATGTTCGTGAACATGAAGTGCAATGGAAAATGAAAATACCATTCATTAAAAGAGTGAGAGGTCACGTAGCTGTGGAGCGATTATGCATATTTTATTGCAGTCATTCCCATGTCAAATCTATATATAAAATAATGCAATCCAATGTATCATGTTCAGTGATCGGAGTAGGTAGATTGATTTGGGGTCAACGATCTCAAATGTATATGTTAATATGGATATGTAAAAAATAGCAATCAAAAGAACCATTACGTTAGTCGAGAAATAAATAAAAATCTATAAAAAACGTCGGTCCTCTTTTGAATGAAATAAATCCTATCACTAAATTAAGTCAATCTCACAAAATACGGAAGTTTGTGACAAAAAACCGGAAAAAAGGCATATTCATATTATGTACGACATCATGCAAGTACGCAAAATCAATCTACCTACTCCTATCACTGATCATGTTCAATATCACCGAACGATACTCAGATGGCAATCCCTGATTTGATTAGTGGTTTGATTATGGAATCACAACAATAAGATTGCCGACCGCGCGATGTCACTAAACGCGCGATGAATGAAATGAAATGAGATGCGTGATGTAGCAAATAGCAAAGCAAGCTTCACGTGACATATTCATACCCAAACTTAAAGTGGAGTTAAACCCCAATACTTTAGACACGTGTTGGAGTGCCGTATTCATTTCTGGGCTAACGCCGAATAGAGTTTGCTCCGTGTATGTGTCAGGATTTTTCTTGACTTGCTTTTGCCACCTGTCACAGTGTTTGTAAAACTGAAAAATGCAACTCAGTGTAGAGGAAGCTGAGACAGATTTTAAAATAACATAAATGAAAATAGGCCAAGTACTATTTGTCGCACTCTCGAGTGTTCCGTAACATAATTTTTTTTTCTAAGAATATACTAAGATTTTCACAAACATTTGTCAATGTTTGTGAAAAATCTTAGTATATTTTTAAATTTTAAATTTTAAATTTTTTCAGTCAATAATTCTAATCATACGGCGAGGAACACATTAGAATTGAAGAACAATAGACGTGCATATATTTTCCTCTCTAAAGTCTGTCTGTAAGTATGTCCTGTCTTCTAGCAGTAGCAGATTATCGGCTTTTATAATATGCATAAGCCAAACTCAAACTCATTTATTCCTTTAGATTTCAAGTATCATTTGGACACATCTATATGTATATTTACTATGTATATTATTGGCGGATATTCTAACAAATATTCACCAGTACAATCGGAGGTACGGAACCCTCAATTAATTATTAAAAAAGAATATATGAAAAAACAGGATAAATGCTACTTGGACTCGCACGGTCCAAATCGCACTTATACGATTTTTCCATTTATAATTTAAAATAAGCTCTTAGCAGTAAATAAAGTTAATTACTCGTAAAACAAGGTCCACTTTAGTAGCCGGCTCAAATATAACATCTTTGGCATCTTTCCTCTCAAATAGTCCGTTTGCAAAGAACCTGGCGCTTTGCTGAGCTCTCTCCGTTGCTGTGTATCGAAACTGAAAAATATTATGAAAATGCTTGTCGGGATGTCTTATCCATAGACTACTGTATGCTACCTCTGTTAAAACTTTAAAAACACATATTGGTGTTGCCAACTTTGTTTTTAAAAGTTCGAACTATCAAAAAAGTGATTTTAAGAGTGAAGAGTAAACAACAAAACAATAAGACTCAATTCATTTCAACCCTGCAAGGTATTGTCACATCGGCGAAAGGCCCAACACATTGGCACATCGCACTGATCGCGTACACAAGAGACAGGAAATATTGCAGACACATAATACACTCAATTGGTGAGTATCCTCACGTGTCCGCCGGCTAGTGCGAAAGAAGAATCCAAAGAAGCCAAGTTCGTCCAGGAAAGTACTACCACACCTGGTACCGTCAGAAGTGCACTCGCATTGCTATGTTTCGGTGGTATGTAATTTAACTGCAAAACTCACGCTGTTTTGCCGTGAAATTACAGGCGCGTGGGGTAGTATTGCGCCAAAGATCTTCTCGTAATTTGGTTGGGGAGGACTGGAGTAGTTTTACTGTTATTTCTGGGCAGCACTAACAACTACATGACAGTAACCACTTAACATCAGATTGGCTGCCAGATAGCCCAACACCGAAGTCAACAAGAATGTATGAAATAGTTACCATAAAAGTCTTATTGTCGTATTTACTCTTTATGGCGCCAGGAAACCTCTTCTGCATTCTTTCAGCAAGTAGTACCATCTCCTCCTGGCCTTCCAGAGTCAGCACCTTTTCTTTCTCTACTTCAAGGTCACTGGTCCAAGCTTGGAATTTTTGTATGTGGTCTTTATTTAGTTTACCTGGAAATATTTTAAGCCTAAAAGTTTCATTCTAGCTATTGGATTATTTATAAGACAATTTATTCTAAGTACTGAAAGAAAAAATGTTTAAGATGGTGGTGGAATCATTCATGGGAAATCAATCAATAAATCAACCACTTGTCATTCCCACAATAGTAAAACCCACAAGGTCCAACAAATTCCAATAAGAAACATCCCATTGGGGCTCTGCCTAACCCTTGGGAGAATAAGGCATGAATTTTGTATGAGAAGAAAGAATATTTATTTGACTAGCCTCACAGCTCAGTTGGCAGTAGCTCTGCCTTCTATGCTATAGGTTGTGGGTTTGATTCCCACCCAGGATAAAAATTTCTGTGATGTTACTAAGCAAACTGTGTTTAGGACAGGGCTAATAAAATAAAAAGTACTGACATTATTCAGTCAGCCTTTTTAATTTGAATTGAAAAATAACAAATTTTCAACAACAGTACTGCCACCACACCTGGAATTAGCCGCCAAACAGAAGTGCTCAAATTGCATCAGTAATATTTTTTTGCTTATTTGAAACATAAAAAACTATTCCCCTTAACTGATAATTTGGCGCAATTAAATGTATTAGCCGCAATTAAATCACCTACCATTACATTTAAGGGAAGATGTTGCATAACAATCATTTCAGATATCAATCTTTCTATTTCCATATATATAACATTAGAATTGCTCCATTTTTTATTTTTAATCTTTTGCATTTGAGATAAATATGTGATGAATAGAAAAATAAAATTTACCTTTCCCAAGTTTATGGTTAAGCAGTATATGGATCTTCAAATCTTTCAATGTGGAATCCATCGCAAGAATGTCATCAGAACTTGGCAATCTTGTGCCATGGCGAATCATCATCCATATCTTCTTCTCATTGCAACCTGCAACCAATATAAGATTTTGGTAAATTGTTAAATCATAGTTAAGAATTTTTGTGTTGTTGTTTTTACTTTTATGTTTAGAGAAAAAATGCCTTAGAAATTTTCAATTAACCTAATGTGGAATCTCTCTGAAATGTATTCAAAGAAAATAAAATTGTAATTTAGGGGGGATTTTAGAAATATGCATATTGCTAGAGAATTATGTATACTACTTATACAAAAAAACAAGACTAGCTATTCAATTTTAAGTAACAGTTAACAGCCTAGAATAGGCATAAAAACCATAGGCTATGTGGTTATTTTTGCCACATTATTATGTTTGATATGTTGTTGAAATGTTTAATTCAACCTTGAACTCTTCTTAACTTGAAGTTAAGAAATATAACCATATCAATGAGCATAGCAGGGAAGACCCAAGTTATATTTCATTGCACTATTATGGAACCGTCTAATGCTTGACGATAAAACATGTCATGCATTTATAGTTGATGTAGAAGATATGCAGCAGAAAAGAGAATGTATAGGTAGTTTCAGTACTTCCCGACGAACACAGAATAAATTATTGTGCTACTATACTATGCTACCATAACATATGATATTGTTTTTTAAAAAAGGAAAATGCAGTTATCTACATACCTGGATATTTGATTCTTAAATCATTTTTATTCGCTCTAAACCGGTAAGGTGTCCGCGTTGATAAATGGTTGAGTGCACTGTTGGGCTCAATGGAAGCTCCGTTGATGTGATAAACAATAGCCAATACAACACATAACAATAGAAACTGCATGATAAATTTACGAAAATTTGTAAAGTTTATTATTTATTTTGTTGATTTGTTTTGTTTGGAATGTTTGGTTTGCCTTTATCTGATCACAGATAATTAATTATTATTAGTACCGTTTCAGACGAGAAACAGTAATGAACAACCAAAATAATGCACGACCTGATAAAGTACAGCACAGTAATGTACAGCACTGGAATCCATGTACATGACACGATAATTCTACGCCCCTGGTACAATAGTCAGCTCGCTTCAAGTTGCTAACACTGCTCCTTGTGTAAGCATGGCACATTATCTCACTTTTTTTACATTCTTTTTATAAACATTATTTTATGATTTATAAATTCATGTCAAACTTGTATCTCACAAAATGTGCCTAGTTTTGTTTTAATTAGTGCATGCTGTGGTCAACTGTAATTGAGGGAGCACATTAACCTCAATATTTGTAAGACTGTGTATCTTTCGTTGGTGATCCAATAAATAAATAAACATAAATGTTTGTTGCGTTATTAAGTATGTATTTAAAAAAAATACTATAAAGTATACTATCAGTTCCCATAGCACAAGCTATACTTAGTTTGGGGTTAGATGAGTCTGTGTGAAATGTCCATGAATATCTAATTAACTTTATATTATTACCAGATGGCAATTTACCCAAAATTCTAGCACATTGTCAGTTACTGGTTAC
Organism: Aplocera efformata; assembly: GCA_921293045.1. NCBI lineage: Eukaryota > Metazoa > Arthropoda > Insecta > Lepidoptera > Geometridae > Aplocera > Aplocera efformata. The sequence continues at coordinate 9,691,015 of OV121042.1, read as the reverse complement.
ATTGTGGAATATCCTTAAATATGAACAACATACTATAAAACTGATAAGTTGCCCAACTAATTCTGGTCAAAGGGATAAAATAAAAGATTTCATAATGATTAATATTTTTATGGGTTAAGTATGCCTTGCATATCTTTATTTGCAAGTATGATTAAAGCGAAAAATTCATTCAACTTTTAACAATATATTGGAGTTTTGCAGTATTGCTTTTAATGTGAACGGTTTGCTTAACCTCTCTACATTGAATGTCTCTGTTGCAAACTCATTACCTTCAGGTTTGTCATGTAGAGTAAAACTGATATCTTTCACATTGCCAGCATCAATCGTCTGAACACTCTGGGTATATGGAGGGCAACCTTCTTTGAATATTTGAACTGTCTGATCCAAATACTTCAAATAAATGTCCTTTCCTAAAAATTCCACCTCTGTGTTTATGTCTTTAAGGGCAAGCTCTGGTACATCTACTAAGAGACCAGCTTCCCGTGCACACCCAACTGCTATCACCTCATCAGGATTAATGCCAGATAACAATTCTGCCTCGGGAAGCAAATTTGCAATAGCAGATTGTAGTTTAGGTATCTTCATACTTCCTCCACAAAGAACAATCTTGCTTATTTTACCATCAAAGCTTTCTATCAATTTCTGGGCTGGTTCAATGTATTCAGAAATCTTTGATTGGATGATATTCTCAAATCTGGCACGAGAAACATTTTGACTCCAGTCAACACCATCCAGTAATGATTCAATGAAGACATGGGCTGAATTTAGTGTAGAAAGAACATGTTTGCAGTTATCTGCATGATTTTGTAATTTGACCATAGCTCGTCTGCTTTCTTGAGGGTCTAATTTCCATTTTTGTCTAAATTCTTGGGCTATGTAATCTGCTAGGTGCTTGGTGAGACACTGCCCACCTAAATCTGTGCGATATACACTTTTCTCAACAGTTATAAAGCCAGCAGATACTTTGACTATTGTCACATCACATGATGAGCCTCCAAGTCGATAGACAAGGACATTAGTATCTTCAATAGTCTCTTCAATGTTATAAGCCAGAAGGGCTGCAGCTGGCTCACTGATGACTTGTAGGACATCAAACCCAGCTAGTTCAGCACATTTTACCATCCGGTCTGTACTTTCACTTGACCAATGCAATGGCGCAGCTAAAACAAGTTTCAAATCACCTTCATCCCTCATGGAATGACTGGCAATTGTGAAGAGTTTTGCATACATTTTCGTTGCAATGTTATCTGGATTAGAGTAAAGAGTAGTTTCACTGGTTTCAAATACATATTCTAGCTTGTCGTCGTTCTGAATGCGGCAATTAGACGATGATTCAACGTAGCTCAGGTCTTCCTCGTTGAAATCGAAGTTCATCAGACGTTTGTTGTTTTTTATAATGGCTTTTGAAGCGGCGTTACCAGACTTAGCAGGGAGACCAATCTCCCACTCGGTGCCATTGAGGGCGATTATAGCTGGTGTCACTCGGTCTCCGGCATCGTTGGCTATCACCGCGGGAGCACCATTGCTGTATGAAGCCAAACATGCTGTGCTGTTACCCAAATGTATTCCGTATGCCGCAGACATCGTCAGTATGTCGTACTATTATGTACCAAGGTTTTCTGTAAATGATGCTTCTATTAATCTTTTTCAAGAAGAATTGTAAGTACACAAAGCACAAAATAAATAACCTTTTGTTTCACGAACACGAGTACGACGGTTTTACGAATTTTTGTCCTAGTGATTTCTCTTAGGATTTTTCATTGACATACATGTGGTGTTGACAGTGACAGTGACTTGACGGTTGGGTAGTGCGTAGCGAATACGACACAAGAGATGGGTAGCTAGGGTTCTTTTCTCTTCAAAATCAAATACAACATTATGACGAACTTTCGGGGCCACGATCTATACAAGTTTATTATATATTTAATGCCTTTGCATGGTATTTATGGTTTAGTAGCCACTGTTAAAAAATTAAGATTTCTATGCAGTGAAAGCGTGGTGGCCAAGTTGCACAGCCGCCGGCTTTCAATCTGAAGGTCGCTGGTTCAAACCCACAGGTGCACCAATGAGTTTATTCAATTGAAAAATTTATATGCGCAATACCACGTCTCGAAACGGTGAAGGAAAAAATCGTGAGGAAACCGGCATGTCTTAGAGCCAAAAATTCTACAACATGTGACATTTACCAATTCGGATTGGACTCCCTTGGTAGATCAGAGAGCTTTCAATCTCAATTATTGATAGCAGGCCATTAAACTCTTTGGTATTAGCAGATCGATACTAAACTCTTGGGAGAAGCTTTTCAGCGCCATCTATAAAGCTTTTATGGAACGAGAATCGAAAAGTACGCGAAAATTTAAGAGCACCCAGTAATTTTTTTACTTTTATTCAAAGGACATACAAGTTACTAATAATATTAATTCATACCCTGGTTCTAACTTCTCTGAATACGGATGAGCTGGTAGCACAAACTTTTGATGTCGTTGACATAAATAGTTATTTGTCAGACACAATGTTGCCAATATTCATAATTACAAGTAACCTCATGATCTTAATGCGTGTATAGTTTGAACTTAAACTAACTCATTTTGGCGGGCTTTATAAAATAATATGACTGGATATGTTGAAACGTAAAAATTATACTCTAGGCCTAGAAAAATTCAAAAATGTGCGATTCAGATGTAAAACCAAGTCAAGAAACAGATATTCAAATAGATCACTTAAATAACTTACTAAAATCTTTTTCGAAGTGTAAAATTGTAAGTACAGTTGCAGTACATAATTACTAAGTACCACCCTTGATTTAGTGTATGCTGTTCCTAAACTGAAAAACTCACTGGTGCACGCGTCGGTTTGAACCAGCGACCTTCAGATCGAAAGTCGGCGTCTGTGCCCCTGGGCCACCACGCTCTATAACTACGAGATATAATTATTGTTAATTATGGTGATACCTATTGGCTGACCTACCAATACACTCCACCGTTTTGAATCGATTAAAAAACATTATTACTTTTTTTTCAGGACTTTGTCAATGAAAGAGAAGAATGCAAGAAGATACGAGAAATAAATTCCAAGTTGGAACTGGAATTGAAAGAGGCTCGTGAGCTCGAGAAGTCCCATAGATATCATTTGTTATCTTCGCGGGAGATGATAGGGAATCTGCAAGAGACAGTGTCACAATTAGTCCATCTGAAAAGAGATTTAAAAAAGATGAAAGAAGAACTTATTTCTCGTGAAAGTACAATAATGGCTTTGGATAAGGTAATTCACCAACTCTGAAACCCAAACACGTACCTACTAATTAGGCTTTTACAAGGGTAATGGGCTGTTTGTTAGTCAGTCTATCTATAATCTGTTCAACTATGTCTCTGACGGAAGACCAGCGTTGATTGCTAGTCAATCAACATTATGCTGAGTCTGAGTCCTTTTTGTGACTGCTGGGTTTAGCTTTTGTTTTTTATATTTGTTATCATTGTTACCTATGTCATGCACCTGTAATTTCACCCACACCCTTCCACCAGAACTCAGCAATACGAGTGCATCACTGCTTACTTCTCCGGACGATCTTTGCACAAGTTCTAATCCTACTAAGTCCTCCTTTACCACCACCCAGGGGGTACGTTTAGGGATACTAAATAATTCTTATCTACGGACGCGAGCAACTGGACCGCCCTGGATCCTTACAAATAATATTAAATACGGTAATTTTAAATCACACTTAAATGGTATATTTAAGAGTTGTTATACTATTTGCACTATAGGACAAAGAAAACCAAACTCAGCAGCACAACGAAACTCTGGCAGAATTACGTAAGAACCACGAGAGGCACATTGAAGAAATGGCGGCCATAAACGATAAGAGAAGTGGGTATTATACTATTGATACTGATACTGATACTGATACTGTTTATACCTACTCATAGTGGTACCTAGTACTATGATTACTAGGTACCACGGTACTATAGTTTCTCAAACTAAGAGTTCACCAAATCATGCGTCTAAAACAATAATAACTTGATAAAAAAAAATTATAAACTATTGTACATACAACAAAATGTTAAATATCGGAATATAGCGAACATTAGGGATCAATGTTTAAAAAAAACGGCTGAAGTGAAAATAATAATATGGAAAGCTTTTACAAAATACTAGTATTAGTTGGTAATTAGTTATGGATTTTCATTTCCCCTGGTATTCTATAAATCTTTATGATCATCTAAGAAATTCCGTTAGGCATTTTTATTCTTTTATGATGAAAATTTACTGGATAAATATATATATTATATGGAGACGCTGAAACCCACAGTGAACTGCATTGGTGATTTTTCATAGTGAGTTCCAAGACTTGGATGAAAAAATCGAAAGTAAAATATATTATGTAACTACCAATTACTTTTTGAAACAATATTTTTGTTCACTGAGTTTGACTACAGCAGAAAATATGTGAAAGTTTGTAATTAGCACATTTTTATTCTTGTTAATATGCAGAGGATAGGTGTAACTGCCAATTAAAATCAAGTAGGCAGGTATTAAATAAATCATAGACACTTCACACATTCAATCTTTCAGCAGGATTGAGAACGTGGTACGACACAGACAAATGTCAATTTTAGCAGAAGGTTCAAATTAATAAGTGCGCAAATATCCCTTCGTTTGAGAAAATTGTGCTCCCTCTCGTAGTGATGAAGAAAAACCTCGTGAAGCATAATTATCCTAGAATCAAAAATTCGAAGTCATATTTTTACATGTATTAATCTTAATCTACTAAAACTTTTATGGGACCAATTCAGACAAAAAGAATCCAAATCTGTTGATAATGACGTAGCCCTGAATTAACAACCTTAGAAATGTATAAAACCGAATTGAAACTCCTTAGGAGTTGAAAAAGGTATTCATGAAAGCAAATACAAAAAAAAATCATAAAGAAATAAAAAACAATTCAAATAAGTAAAATAAATACAGCTTTATACAATTCATTAAATTGACAAATAAAAACTAGACCGATGTCGTTGCAGTGGCAATGTTACATTTTTGCTATCTCTATCAGCCGTAGGGATAGCAAAAATGTAAGTCACAATCCAACGAATAAACTATGGCAACGAAGTAACTATGCTTATGGGACTATACCAATAAAAATGGATTGTAAACTAGTCCAACAGGTGCAGCACGAGTCAGACACCCAAGTGGCTCAGTTCACTTGCGTGATCGAAGAGCTGAGGAGCAAAATAAAGGACATGGAAGTAGAAAGCAGGGATAAGGTATTTACTACTCCATAGAATTACCACATACATAGGAACCCAGGCGCGAGAGAGACGAGACTAGACCCACTGCAGTTTTGCAATATACACCTTTTAACTACTTTCCTGTTACTTAATGGCCAGTGTCGGAGTTTTCTAGCCGCCAGAAGACCTCAAATTTCTTATAAGGCTCCACTAGGCTTATATAGTCGATTTGTATAGCCGAACCTACATCTTAACATGCCCTCCGAAGCGCACAGTTAAAATGCCACAAACGGTCGCCTATCCAAATACTGACCAGGCAGAGAGTTGATCTGTAAAGCAGAGCCAGACAAGCTTCGCCATCGTCTTCGTTTGCATTAGTACCTAATGTTTTTGCTGCAGATTCAGATGCTTACTCACGTTAAGCGAGAGTGCATGTACTTTGATCTACCTTAGGAGCACAATCCGGATTAGTGGATAAGATAAAGTTGCTTAACTCAGATGTCCTGTAATTAATACTAAGTAAGCTTCGCTATGAACGCTTCATTCATTGTGCAATGTGCATTAATTTGACTGGCCTCGCAGCTGTTCAGTTGGTAGTAGCTCTTCCACGTTGTAGGTCGTGAGTTCGATTCGATTCGAACGAATATAGATGTTTGTATGTATTAAAAAAAGTACTAAGTATTCTATCAGATAAATAGAATTCCCATTGTACAAGTTAGTTGCTTAGTATGGGGCTAGATGTCGCTGTGATCTGGAGTCCCATTCACAGCGCACACCTCGCAAGGTCTGTACGCGGCTTTAAAAGTGTGTGAAATCAAAAAGAACTGGCTAGTTTACTGTGAATGCTAGCATTAAAGCAATTGGCCATTCGTCTCCATTACAGATGAATGTGGTCGTATTGGAATACGAGGAGAAAATTCAAAGAGGCGCATCTCAAGTGGCTCAATTGCAAGAGCAGCTGGCTCGCCAGGCAGCCCACACGGATGCCAACATAGACGCTTATAAACGGGTACTTAGTTATTTTATAATTTACTAGAGTTTGAAATATCTTGGCATACCCAGTTCCTAACTGACATTTTGAATTGAATTTCAGAGAATTATCAATGCGGGTGTTTTTGTTAACTTGCATTTACTGTGACTTATTTACTGATTTTAATGTTTCTTTTTTTAATGGTAAGGGAAATTTGGGATGAATGTATTGAACTCGGTTTTTGTAGATGTTTTAAATCATTCACTAGTTTAGAATTGATAGATTATTCAGTCAGTCAACAGTCGATCAGGATGTCTTTACATTGCCGACGACCATAGAAATCAGTACATACTAAGCAAATTCTGATGTCCCATAAGCGACGATTTCAATCATATGCACGCGGTCCCTAATGCCTACATTTATTACAGCACATTACGACTTTCACTTAGAATTTTCTTACAGCGATTGGAGGAATTGGAGGAGAAATTAAAACAGAGCCAATTCAAGCAATACTTGGCACAGAGCACTTACGGCTCTCAATACGAAAGCCAAGTCGAACGACCTTACTCTACAAACAGGGACTATACAGACCTTCATACCGTCGATATGGACACTATTCTTGACAGGTCCACCCCTAAACAGACCCAGAATAAGGCCAAGCCAACTCTTCAAGTCATGTACTACGGGAATAAAACTCCAACCCAGAAAACTGACAAGAAGTCAACTTTCAATATAACGAAGAAACGAAAGCTTTACAATGAGAAAGATTTCAAAGATTTTTAACATTTTAGTTGCAGATTCAAGTTTACCTTTTCATCTTTTTCAATTTGTAATTTTGTGATAATGTTAATGCATGAAACCTTTCTTAAATAAATGCAAAGGTAATCTTCGGTTACTTAATTTTACTCCAGAATTTTGGAATTAATTGGTGTACCCATTATATTTAATGAATATTTTGCATGAGAAACATCCCAGTCTTTCTAATTGCTTGTTTGATCAGAGATATAGCATTTTTAATACAAGTATGAATTATATTACGTGAACAATTAGTGTTACATCATGTCATGACCTACATTTCGTGCATGTTCCCTTGGAGCGTGAATTGCTTTATTAACCACTTATAGTCTACTTCTGTAATTAATTTCACGTAGTATTCGTGTCGAATGGATTTAACTCGTTCGTTTGGTATGAAAACTTGTTAACTACAAAAGGATGTTTACCTTTATTATGAACTAGCTGCGCCCGGCGGTTTTACCCGCGGTTATAAAGTCAACTCTTGTTAACATTTTAACATTGACGATGGAAAAAACGGAAAGAAGTTGTGTTTATGCAAGTCACAAAAAAAAATACTTCAATAATTGGGGCTAAAAAGTAGCAAGTAAAAGTTAGTGTTAATTTTTCCCTTCAAAACAAAGTTCATCGAAATCCATTCAGCCGTTGTCAGAAGGAGTAACAAACATACATATCTAGAAACTTTCGTATTTATAATATTATTATAGTACCATCAAACAGTGCAGTTTCAAATCATTACTACCGAGGTACAAGAGTTTTCTCTTCGCTTGTACTTATCGTATAGCTTATCACCATAAAGCTGGACGCTTACATAAGCATCTAAATTCAGCTAAATGCAGATTTTTATATTCAAGTCACATTATTATCTATATCCATTTTCTTGGTTAGAAGAACCTATAGGATCCTATGGAATACCACACTTTTGACTAATGGTATTTTGTAGAAATTATTAGATATGTATTTATTGTCACGAAATTGCGGTGCATGTGGTTAGCAAGATACTTGCCTATCTGCGGTCGTGATGTTGGTGATGATAAGCTAATAACATAGCTTAGGCAGTAAGTGATTTGATTTCTCCGCTTTTATCGGTTTCTATCGTGTATATTATAATACTTTAATGCGCCTTGACAATAAGTTTTCCACATAGTGAAAGCACATTTTCAAACGCAACGAATGTGTGGTTAGCTCTTACAAGAAACACTTAGTTAATTCAATGGTCGTTTTTCTAGTATATTAGGTATAATAAACAGTCTTAGGTTCAATAAACTCAATATATATAGTTAGACGTGGACATTTCACACAGCGCCTAGAAGGCACCCTAATTTATACATACCTTGTACGTATTCTATCAGTTTTATATTTCCCATATTTTATTTTTTGTAGATACATTTAGATAATACATATTGACACTCAAACAGACAAATGTTTTTTACATTCACGTTTGTCACATAAATACTTGTCCTGATTGGGAATCGAAAAGCTACAGCGCAGAAGGCAGAACTGGTACCATCTGAGCTATGAGGCCAGACTAAATGAGAATAAATATATCGATAGCCATTCAAAATTTTATGTTGCGGTAACTGAAGGTTCTTCATGACATTGAGGAGTGAGTGTTTTGAAATAACAAACAACATATATTTTACAATCATTAATCGTTTATTTCTTTGGCTAGGAAGTTAAATATAATAATAGAACTAAGAATACTTACAGATTCATACAGAACAGTGATCATTAAAAACAATGCTTTGGATTAATAAAAGCCTTGATGTATATACCTTAATTTAGAACTAAATAATTACTAGTTAGAATCTACTACGCTACTTAGACGATTTGTAAGAAATAAAAGAACGTAGAGTCTAATCAGGTGTTCAGTGTAAACAGCATTATCAGCAGCAACAAAGAAGCGGTCTGTTCTACTGGTTTCGTATGAGCCGATCCAGTGAATGCCAGCTAAACGAATAATCGATTTGAAGGTGTCCATACCTGGAGAGGTGGAAATTATCGGGGGCTGTCTTCGGAAACGGCCTGGCCCAGTCTTCGTATTCTGGACATAGGCTTTCGTAAATAAACTGCTCGTACGGATCTGGCAATCTGAAAAAAGTACGTTTTGTAATAAAAATCTCCAAGGTTTTGAAATTGATCTAGAATACGTTCTAATTTCAACATTCCGGAACAGAATATATTTGCGAATGAAATTTTTGTGTGGGTTCTAGTTTTACTAGCTATTGCCCGCGGCTTCGTCACGTTAATCTACACTAATATTATAAAGAGGAAAGATTTGTACCTATGTTTGTAATGAATAGGCTCAAAAAGTACTGGGCCGATTTAAAAAATTCTTTCACCAATATAATGCTACATTCTTCCAATTTGACATAGGCTACATTTCATTTTGAAAAAAAATTTGGGATCCTTGGTAAAATTTGAACAAAGTAACCGAAGGTGTAGAAAAATGAGTCTTAAAATGTCTTTCGTCGAATGCGTTGCCGAAACTATTAGCGATAGAACAAAATAATGTACAACAATATTGAAGAACATCATAATGTCTACAAAAAACTCCGCGGTAGCATATGTCCAACTATTGTAGTTATGTCACTACCCCGTGCGAAGCCGGGACGGGCTGCTAGTGTAGGTAGGTATATTTTTAAGTTTAATTATTTATGGATGGATTGGATCCTATGTCCTTTTCTGTACCCCTGACTGTATAGGTACATATGTAAAATTTGATGATGACCAGTCGACGAGTAATTCAAACATACGAACTCACATTCGCGTTTATAATAATTTTACTAGCTGCACCCCGCGGTTTCACCCGCATAATTCCCGTACCCGTGGGAATCAATTTATTAATTTATTTTAATTTTTTGTCAATTTTCCAATGTTTTAATAGTTATTCTGCTATTCGGGATGGAGACAAATACAACAAATTAAAAACCATGAAAAGCGGTCCAGCTGTTTTCGAGTTATAAGTGTTCGAACAAACCCGACTTTGTTTTATATATATGAAGATAGGTAGTTATAAATCAAATATAGTTTATTGGACACCAAATAATATTAACACTTCAGTAAGGTCGTCTCCTTTGTGCATAATATTACAGTATCTACTTGGTTATACAAACTAATACCACTACACAAAATCTTCATAATTTGAGAGATCTTTATGTTGTTCACTTCAAATTATCTCGTGCCTTGGAATGAAAATATGTTACTTTAGAGAGTCATGTTCCGCTTAATAGCGACGGTAACATTATATTGTTATAGCTAAGTAAGTGTGACTAAAGATTATTTCCCAGAGGAAGCTTTGTATCGTCACTAGCCTGAAACTAATTTTTTTCTAAATATACAACCGTTTTAAACAAGCAACACATTTATTTTTATACCACTATATTTGTTGAACGAGCTGATATTAAGTGGTTACCCCGCCCATAACAATTCCCTACTTAAGTATGTAAAGACCTATGTCGCACCGCGTTGCCGAGACAGGGATCTAACTCCTCAAATGGCGATAAACACTTAATATAAGTTCGTTCATAACATACTTCCACCGGAACCTAGCAACGCAACTGCAACACTGCTTGGCGGCAGATCACCAGGTGTGGTGGTAGTAATACTCCGGATGAACTTGGTACAAGTTTTACTATTTCCTTGGGTTGCTCCTTCGTGCTCCTTTGGCACCTTCCGGGAGACACGAATACCTATAGATTATGAGGGTATTCACCTACGGACGAACGCGAGCAAGTAACACAAAACAAGTGTCAGATTCAAAGTTTTATTATGCTAGCGTTACGTAGATTTAGCATAACAATCACCTACAAGGCGTCAAGAATACTTGCTTCAGTGCATCGCATACTCATGGCCCCTCGTCCATGACATAAGATTGCCGATTAGATCACAATTTCCCATCGCCCCAGATACACTTCGCACTAATTTGCTACTGTGATGATTATGAAAATTATGAGGAATGTCCCAGAGACGGGCTTTCTAGTATTAGCTAAAACTGCACAATTCTGCGCTCACGTAATACGTGACTAGAAAGTGGTGTACTGGATAATTGCTCTTATGCCATTTGTAGACAAAAGATAAATGTCTTCCGGTGCTTCGTTGACTCATTTCAAATAATCTCAAAAACTTACATGGCAGCTGGGAAGTTACAGGCATAGATACGTTCATCTTTTGTTCTTAGCCAGCTAAAACTTACGCCTACGCTTGTAGGTACTTCGTCCTTTTAGGGATACAGACGATTACATAATTATTCTATTAGTGTTGAAAGACGAGTCACCTAAACGTAATGTAGCATTGATATTAATTATGAATACTAAGTTGGGTAAAGTAAGGTACCGCTACAAACACTTCGTAATATATTATTCAAGTTAGAATGTTTGTAAGCAAATGCATGTTTATTCAACAGATGGGGCGTATGACCTTAGGGATGAGCGGTCACCGAGGTCAATGCTGCAAGTTTCTCCACAATTCACAACAAAAGACAGTTCTCACAAGTGCAACTTTCATTTATAGTCAACAAAAACTAGTGCATTTCACACGATAGCTCATACGGGGTTCGTTATTATACAAAATAGCGTTGTTGTGTTACAAGCCGCGCAATAGCAGAGTTTTTGCCTTAAAGCTATTCTTGGAAGATAATGTCTAGTAAGTGCAGAGTCATGGGAACATTAATATTGAAGATGAAAACGAAGCACTTAGAAAATTGAGAACCGATCTATTGCATGATGGTTAGCACAAAAAATGTAAAGAAAACAATCTTGGTTTTCTTATTTGCATGCAATAAAGGAAAAGCAATATTTAACATTGTTAAGAAAGTAAATAGATATTTGTGATTCGTCAAGATAGGAGGAGAGTTGTGATGACACTGTCTCGTTTCATTTTAATGAGAGTTGTGAGCATTGCTATCATAATTATATACGGAGCGCTTCTGGCAATTATAATGCTACTATAGAAATCTCATGATTTCCTCGCATGTCCTCCACTATTTTATTTTCATCTCATTATCGTGAAATGATCGTGTTTTGTTCGCGGGCTTGACTGTCGTGGTCATGCTGCGTAACGCACCTCTTTACGATTTTTCATACATCGTTATCTTCAAACGATCCAGTACATTATAACTGGTAAGTTTATTCTCTAGCTAGGCAATTCATTTGTATTTTACTTTAAAATATAATAAATGTTAGATAAACATTAATGTTCATCTCACACAGTGTCATCTAGTCTCAAACTAAGCATAGCTTATATTATGGCAACCACACAAATAGTACTTGTTTTTGTCAATCAATATTTGTACCCAGACACAAAATAAACATTTATGCTCGTCTCACAAATACTTGTCCTGAGTGGGAATCGAACCCACGACCTACAACGCATATAATGTGTAGTTTGATTTTGAAGTCTCTAATTATCCTAAAAATCAATATTCTTTAGATACTGTTCTGAATAGTTTAATACAAAATATACTCAAACTCAAACTCATTATATATACAAAAAGACAGATAAAATAAAACGAATTGGAATGCTATAAAAGTAGTCTGCCTACCTGGAAGGTCGTCTTGATTGTCCATGAGCAGCCATCATGTATTCCTGATGATGGGCCATAGATACTCGTGTCCTGGGTCTTGGAGGCAGATAGCCGGGGGGTGGCGGTGCCATACCGTATAATGGTTCGTACATCATAGGAGCCATGGGGTGAGGAATATAAATTGGATCTTCAATGTATACTGAATGCCGGTGGTCCCCTGGAAACGAAGGGGTTGTTGATAAATCTAAAAACTAAGAAATATAAAATTTAACATTTAAGCTATATTATGAGATGAGAATGATTACGTAGGCGCGCGAAAGTCAATTCTCGATATATTTTGCACATTTTTCAAGGGCCAATTTGACATTCATCAAATCGGAATGATTTACGTAAAAAGTAATAAAAAAAAAATGCACCTTTAGTACATTGTCTTTACTTTACGATAGTCATTCTGATTAGATAATAAATAATAGAGCGTTGAATAAGATAATTTAAATGATACAGTAAATTAAACCAGCAACCTTGCGAGTGAGTCGGTTGTGAATAGCAGGCCTTTGAAAAAGTGATGATTCATTGACTTATCCTACGTACAGCCTACACCACTATTGAACTACAAGTAACTACATTAATTATTCCTAAAAATCAACATACCCTTGCTTAATTAATTGTTCCTAGTGTTTTACCGTACTCTTTTCTATTATAATTCAATACTCAATACTCAATACTCAATACATTTATTGCATGATATAATATATTAATTAAATGTATGATGAATGGAAATTCAACTAAGTAAGTTCTGTATTCGGATAGCATTTATATCCACGTTATTTTATTACTTTAGTGCCTAGATGCCTTTTTGTAGCTATCTATCTAATCATTATTTAAAGGGTAGTCATGTTCGTAACAAAAAGTGTTTTAACTAATTAGTAGGACCACCCAACCGGCCAAGTGCGAGTCGCACTCGCGCTCGAGGGGTTCCGTACCAGTATCTATAATATCGAGCAAAAACGAACATAAAATATAAATCACGATTTTGTATGAGAGCCCCTGAAATATTTATTATATTTTATTCTGTTTTTTTTTAGTATTTGTTGTTATAGCGCCAACAGAAATACATCATCTGTGAAAATTTGAACTCTCTAACTATCACGGTTCATTAGATACAGCCTGGTGACAGACGGACAGCGGAGTCTTAGTAATAGGGTCCCGTTTAACCCTTTGGGTACGGATCCCTAAAAACCTTATAAATTGTATTAGTTTGTACAGTATACAGTTGTGGTACCTATTATCTACTCATTGTACCAATCAAAATTGATGACAGGCATTAGGTTACATGTGTAATTACCTAATTTGGTTAAATACATTTAACTATAAGTACTTATGTACTCATTTAATTTGATTGCGTGCGTTCTATTTTTAAGACTTATTAGTTTTCCCCCGAGTTAATTGTACTCAATTAACCTTAGTTTAGTACCTACGTATCACATTTGTATATATATTAAATTACGTTAAAATCCGTATTGTTTTATTTAATAATGGGTAGTTTTATATTTTCTACATTCGATATTTTATGTAATATATATTATTTACTCACTCATAGGTCTCTCGCCATAAATTGCTGGCTCCGATATGTCTGGCACCATTGTCCTGGATACTTTCCTTCCGTAAGCTGAATATTGTTCAGCGCACCGTTCTTCGCGAGCACTCAGCTTTCTTCTAGGCGGTGGCAGAGGAGGCTCCTCACCAGAATCATAGTTTTTTGTGGGTACATAGTAAAAACTAGCACTGACAGGTTCGCCGGCGAAAGAATGAAAACTTTCTTCCTGGCTAGAATCCGGCCGCTCGTTCGGGATGATCGCGTGGGCTTCATTATCCCAGGGATCGAGATAGACCCGGTGACTCGGTGGTGGTGTGGGCACGTCTTCTCCTTCACTGTCAAAGTCTACCACGGCCCAGTACGGACTACCTTCATGTCCAGGCATTTTAACACTTCTGGATCTAACGGTGATATTTTTCACACTGAACCATCGGTCAGTCTTTTGGACACGTAACCATCACCACTTCACAACACGTTCACGCACTTTGGCTTGTTATGGAGTTGTGTTTACGGCGCGCTTGGTAATACTGATTGTTATTCTCAACAACACTCGTGTGGACATTCGACAGGGGACGATGCAATAAGCGGCGGGGAGGCGGACAAGTGTGCGTGCAAGTCGTAAAGACGCAGCGCACAGGTAGACATACGTAGTACATATTAGCTGAGACATACACGCTTTATTCCAATGATGGCAATAATGGAGGATGAAGGAATGATAATATGGAATTGAAATATGTAATGAATTGGCTCATTTTACTAGCCTCACAGCACTGCCTTCTGCGCTCTGAGTCGTGAGTTTGATTTCCACCCAGGAGTTTATCCTTTTATATTTTTGGGACGAACATAGATTATGTTGGTTCTGTGTTTGGGGTATGTATTAGGTTTATGTGTAATTAAAAATAAATCGTAGTAATAAATACCTAAGTATTTTATCAGTGTCTAATTATAAGTTTGGGGCTATGTGGCCGTGCTGTGCGAAATGATTTTATTTAAATAAAATGTCTATCAATTACAATATGAAATACTATACAACAACAAGCAGTACCTACTTATGGATAAACTTACCAACTTTACTGTGAACTGAAAGGTGTCGTCACTGTCGTTTCAGTATTGCCAATTAACTTTGAAGTCCACAAAAATTGGCCTACTAATAAAATTAGTAAAATGCATTTTAAACAGCTTACAACATACCTATTCGTAAAAGCTGGACTGTATGAAAACATTACTGTAGCCAAGCAATGTATCTACTTACTGCGGGATAGCATGTATATTCAAACTCATACCTTCTCATTTGTCTAAAGACCCACCTAGACATTAGTAATATATTTAATATATGCCTAATATATTTAAGTAACAGAAAAATAAAAATAAAAAGTATATTTTTACAATTGGTCGTTCTTATTTGAACTCGAATCCAAAGTCGACTCGTTCCACGACTAAACAATCGAGATGTATACCGCGTCGACTGGACGGGCTCGCAATCTTCGTTCAATTCGTTACGTACCTACTCGACACACCTGACTCGTGTCGTGTTAGCGGCCGGCAGTGACAAGTCGACTACTCGCTCTCTAGGTAGACCGATACGTCATGAATTTAGAAATTTTAGCGTAAATCGAATAAAATCATTATTATACGATTAATGTTTTTATGATAACATTATATTGTTCATTTATTTATTATTTCCGATACCTATTTACTAAAGTTAGAATCGACTATCCGTGTTGAAAAGCCTAATAATTAGTATTTTATTGGCTTTTCAACATAATATATTTAACTAGATAGTAGATTCACCACATAGTTGATAACTTCAATCGACACCAACTCGCAAAATTATCAAAAATCTCCGAGGGATTCTTAGAATCAAAGTAATCGTTTAAACATTTTGGATTCGTCCATTCGTCCATAAACATAATGAGGTCGCCCATTCTCTTTCAGTTACGACTGACGATTATACCAAACAATCAAAACAAACGTTTCTATTGTTCGGCGATTGAATCGAAATGTTCGACTAAAACCTCTCGGATTTGCGCATCGCTAGGGGTGTCAACTGTCATTGTTCGCGCCAGAAAACGACAACGGACGAAATGTCAAACAAGAAATCGTGGATTTGTAAAGTGTTGGTTCGAAATCGAAATGTGGTATTTTAGAAGTGTGTTGTGAATTTAATATCTGCACACAAGCAAAAATATAGTATGCATTTGCTTTAATAAATTTATGTTCACTATTATAAGTAAATAAGTTAAAGATTTTAGACTTGGAACCAAGTACAACTATACACCGTACCTATTTATAGTAAAAAAAATACTTACGCTCTTATCTGTTAGTGCTAATTGGGTATCATTAAACTTACTGAATAAGTATTTCAACCAAATATCGAATAATTGGAAGTATAATGGAGCATTGTTTTCATATTTGTTATTTGTTTACAGAAATGCCAGAAGACGCTTACATTTCCCTTCAGGGATTGCTCAGCAAGTTGGAAGGGCTACAGAAAAGTCCAGACAGCGATGAATATGCCAATACAAACCATTTGAATATAATGAAATCAATTAAGACAATATTAGATCGTGGTGAAGAAGTAACGTCTACAGATGCTGACAGAGTACTAAAATTGTGCTTACATTACAAAACGGACGTGCCATGCGTGACACATATGGTTTCAATCATTTCTTCACTTATAAATATTAACAAGGTAATAAGTAGGAATGATATTAAATGTTCTAAATATTGGTGCTAAGTCAAACTATACTTTACAGTACCTATCTCATGTTTCTATATGTGTAATGCTGGCCTAGTGCAATTTGGACTCTCATTTAGGTTTCCTATTACCAGTATGAGGCAGGATATATTTTAGCAAGACCTATTGATGATAGTGTGATAAACAGAAAAAGGACAGATGTTTCTGCCTTATTAATAATGTTTCATATTCTGTAAAACCAAAAAAATAAAGCGACTGGACTAATAATTGTTGGTCATCAATATGAGACAATAATATATGGGAAAGCTGCAGCTTGCCTATAAATTATTGTCTTATACTCTACTCTTATTGCCTGCTCTATTTCAATCAATACTATTAATTAAAGTTCTTGTTATATTTGTTTCAGAATAAGCCATTTTCACCCCCATTTGATTTCATACAGTCATCCATAATCATTCTGGATTTCTTGAAGATCTTATGCGAGGAACCACAAGCGGTCTATCAGAGGACACTAGCAATTCAAATATTAATGTTGCATCCTACTGATGCATTGACTGAACTGATTAGACACCACTGTTCTGAAGTTCTTCAAATATTTCTTATATGTGTGAATCAAAATATCCAGGGCATGCCAGGTCTTGAGTTCAGAATGGAGGTAATTATCATTTATTTTAATCTATCGGCCAGAAATACTTATGTAGAAATTCTCTAAACTTTTACATTACACATAGCCATGTTGTTGTGTCTAATAAATGTGAGTACCTTATTTGGAACTCCTTGTTGTTCAAGTAGTTGTTTGCTAGACTTTTCTACATTTTGCCTGGTCTCTTAATTTCATCTTCCCATCTTGTGAACCTTGATTTCTTTTGTGTTTCTTGGGTGCCAGAACATTATTGTCTTGCTCCATTTATATTTACCACTTACTGTGTGTCCTAGTCCATCTCTACTTTAGCGGAGTAGATAATTCCTTTAATAGCCAATGAAGTGATGTAATTGAATGATCAATAATGTTTGCTTTCAGCCTGCCATGCTTCTGCAACTATTAGACATACTGCCAGATGCAGAAAAAGAAATGTTCATCAAAGAAGGAATTCCAGTCTGGTTTGCGCATGTCATCCCAGACGCGATCCAGTATCTCGTAATGATTGACAATGCAGTTAAACAAGAACAATATTTTGAAAAAGTTGAATTGTTGGTTCAGGATCTGGTATTTCAGGAATATTTTCAATACCCTGAGTGGCATATGATGATAGAAAACATCTGCAATCCTAAAATGTAAGTCACTTTAAGTAGTGAAGATTTTTCATGTGAGGGCATTTAGGTGTGTTTAGTGAAAATTAAAATAAATTTTTAAATGAGATTACATTAAAACTTATTTATTCCTTGAAATCTCAATTGATTGATTGTATTGAAGCATTGTTTGGATATGTATAATTCATGATCATATTACATGTCACAGGTGTACCCTTAGGCACATTACATGATCACATATAAGTCAAATCAGTCAGTTTTCATGTTTTATCTAATCTTATTTATTTAACTTTTCAACCCTAACCTATCAACCTGGTTAGATAGAACCAATTTAGAGAAATATTACTCATACAATACAAATTAAAAACCCTATAACATCGGCTTCTGTTATACATACAAATCTAACTGAATATAGTAAAAATAAAATTAAAATCTTCATGTAATTCATATATTTTGCAGGTTTCCTACATGTATTAAATTATTGTTGGAGAAAGGAAAACAAAGCTGGCACAGAGTATGGATTCTCATAATAAAATTACTCAAATCGCACATCACATGGAACTATGCCTCATATGGAACCCCCATAAATTCAATGTTGCCTGTTGTTGAAAATGCTTTCAAAAAGGAAGCTGTAGAAAGAGTTCAAGCATTTAAATGTTGGGATGAACTTATAGAAAACTTCTCACATAAAACTACTGTAAATACAATAGGAAAAAGAATGAAACTCCTTATGATACCACTGAGGTTGAACAATGCTAAAACGGAAGAAACCGCAGCTGCAAAACTACAGACATGGTGGCATCTAATACGGACATTCAAGCCTAAGTTGGACAAATTTATAAAAGATATTCTGATATTATTCCTTCATTTTATGTTTGGGAAAGATCAGTCATCTTCAAAACCAATATTTTGGATCGGCCAGTTTGATAGCGGTCGCTTGAGGAAACAATGTTTGGAAGCATTCGTTGAGATCGTTGGACACGGTGATTGTACAGGTGTATGTGTAAGGAGCATGTCAACATTGAATGGCAGAATTTTGGATATCACGATGTTGATAGACCATTGGAACCATTGGTACTATGCTCTTAAAGTTGCAATCACGATGGCAGCGAGTACCTACAGTCCTGGCGCCAAAGCGAACATTAGGTGTGTTTGGAAGTCTTTGGTGGTGCTGATCGCAGACCTTCCCGATAATAATGTACGAAGGGACTTGTTCAATGAACTGGTTAAACTGCTGTCGGATCTAATTCAGGTAAATAAAGTGTGGAATCTGCTCTCAACTGAGCTTATGGTGCTATTGTTAACTTCAAACTAACATCTATTTTTACTATTTATTTATCAGTACAAGCATTAACAACACTTCAAAGCCTATGTAAAAATATTAACGTGAATAAATATCACTGAAATATCTTACTACTATCATAAATGCGAAAGTTTGGAAAGTTTACTCAATCACGCCGTTCTGGCGTGATTGAGTAAGTAACAAACATACTCTGGTTACTTTTTATCCAGGAAAAACATAGAATTTCAAGGTATCCTCTGTCTATAACAGATAAAACTTAGGGATACTAACATACTAAGGTATGGAAAGATCCAAGTTTGAATCACATTGTACCCATAAAGCCCATTTCATGGAAACACAGCCCAATTTTCATTACCTCAACATTATCGACTATGGTATCATCTACGAGTATATGTAACGTTAAATTCCGCCTGTCGGAAGACTCGAGGCGCATGCGCGAGGACCTCCACGAATGTAACATTTTTGTCATTAACAAAGGCACCAAAAGTTGATGATTTTTTAGATGGTAGTAAAATTGCGCTGCGCTCCGGTCCGATATATTGAAATAGCAATTAATATTTATCCATTGTGGGGATGATAAGACCTACACTGAAATCGCAAATAGTGGTGTTTTGCCTACCATCTCATGATATAGGGAGTACTTAAATTTGAAGATGTAAAGTTTCTTGTGCCAGTAGTGTCATCGGCATCCGTGCAGGAACAGTTACTTCTTCTCTCTATATATATGTTATAAAAATCAATTCCTGTTCGTTAGTCTCCCTAAACTCGAAAACGGCTAAATCGATTTGGATCTTTTTCCAGGACTGTAGTCTCTACAGCAATCTTGAGGACATATTGATAGATGACCTGATGCTGCCTTTATTTATTGACAAGAGGATGCAAAATCTACTTATAACGAAGTCCCAGGAGCACCGTCCTATGCACAATATAGTGACGCTCATGACTTGCAATGCCTTCGACAAATATTTCAAGAGGTATCAAATATTTAAGCAACTTAAAAAAAAATCAACCAGTTGCGCCCGTCACCAGAGACGGGGATGTAACGTTTCACGCGCGTGTGATTTCACCGGCACTCATACTCTTTCACCAGGACACAGCAATACGAATGCACCACTGCTTGGCGGTAGAATGCCGTGGTGGCAGTACTTCTCCGGCCGGACTAACTTGACATGAATTCTACTGCTGTTTTAGGTTTTTACTTTTGTTCCTTTCGCACCAAACAACGAGGGGATATGTGTAAGGACTCTAGAGGGTAGTCACCTATGGACGCCCCAAAACATTGCTTAGAACAGCGGTCCTCAAACCTCTTTAGCTACCCAAACGCAAACCCTTGTAAAAATCTTACTTCGAAAACTAAAATACAAGAAAGGTTATGTGTATTGTCGTAAACCAGTGTATTTTCTCTGTAATCTTATTTCTTTGGTATTTATTTTTAATTATGACTAGTATTATCGTTGAGCCCTACGATATTATAGAGCCTTCACGGAACCCTATTCCTCCGCGGAGCACACTGAGTATGGCTGGCTTAGACATATGCAATATGTTTGAAATATTTTTATTAATTGTTGTATTATTTTATTGCTTTCAGATTACCCTCAGGAGATTTAATGGACAAACTGAAGCCACTCGCCAACACATTGGTGGCTGAGGCAACGTATCCTTTGCACACAACTTGGTTATTAGAAGACCTGCCTAAGACCGACGCTTCATTGAAGATCTGGACGGCATTGGTACAGGTGCTCACTGAATCAGAGAAGGAAAAATGCCTGACCATATTAAAGAACGTTTTGTTGTGGCCGTTTAAATCTTTGAACTCTTTCAGTGAGGTAAGTAAGAGCTTCATTTAAAAAAAATTACAGCATGTTTCTCAGACGGTGATGGAAAAAAGGTTCTTTCAAAAAAGTTCAAGAACAAAGAAAAGAAACGAAGCATGTGAAACCAACCTGAAGGGGCTACAGAGGTTGATTAAATCCCAGTAACTCTTGCTTGATAAGTTTAAACCTGTGTCTTTGTTGCACTAATGAGATATATACTTTCTAAAAGTTCTTTGGCTTTACCTGTTAGCCTTTGTTTCCCTATTTTCAGTATTTCTTTCGTTTTCTTGACTTCACGTGAGAAGTCATTGAACAATTTAACTTCATGAGAGTGTCATTCTGTATTATATATTTAAAAAAAAAGTACTATATAAAATTTGTATATGTTTAGTCCTCATAGTACAAGCTTTGCTATTTAGTTTGGGGATAGATAGCACTGTGGGAAGTGTCTGTGTGTGTCTGTATATTTATTTATAATTATATTAAAAAATAAAAAGTTTATTAAAATTTCATACATACAAAATACTTTCTCCCCAACCTGTCTGAATAACCCATTATCTTATATACTTGTCTGTTTATAGGTAGAACAGCCTTCGTTATTGTGGCACAAGTTGTACAACGTTGAACACATCAAACTGAATGCTATTGGGTTTCAAAACGATTTATTGAAAGCTCTCCCAAAAGTAAACAAGAGTAACGTGGCTGTAAACTATTTCACCTTGTTTGCATACATTTCGATCTTGAAGCACAAACTGCTGAATGTGGACCGTAAGTTGGAAATTATATTGATAGAATGAATCTTGGTGGAAATTTTTTAATACTAAAATTTATTATTTTCTGACTGTAAAACAAGTAATGTTTATACCACATTTCCTTTGGATAGTATTTTTTTATCTATTGTCAAGGCTTAACATTCATTTCATCTTATACCAAGATCTAAGCAACAAATGATTAGGAAAGGCGTGCATAATAAATTCCGTGTACTAAAGTGTACCAGCTCATGACTCGAACCAGGAACCCGCTCACTGTAATCTTAGTGGCAGTAGTCTATCTACTGACCTCTGTAAAACCTGTGAGACAAAATAGACACTGTAACAAAATTCCTGCATGTATTGATATTATATATTTACGTTTTATTTTAGTATATTTTACATTATTCAATTTATATGTAAGCGTTATATGATGCAGTAGTTTTGTTCTGGTCTGCAATTTAAAGTATAAAGTGAATTCACATTTTGAAGTCATGATGGAGTTCTAAAAATATTGTACACTTCTATTTCAACGGGCAATTCTGGTTTAAGCTGACCACTTAGATGGTGATTTGATGACTTCTTTAGTAAGATGATGTTGCTCTGAGAACTAATGTTAATTATCTATATTGAACCTCACAGAAACTGATAGTGTGAAGTTTATTGCAGAGATGAAAAAGTTGGAGGAGTTAACATCTGAAATGACAAACTATAGGGATTTCAAAGACGTGATTCCGCTGTTAGTGGACTCTCTTGTGGTGATGTTAGACCATGTGACGACGTCGGTGGATGAAAGTATGGCTCAAACAACAATAAATTGCGTCATTAACGTTATAAGAATAATTATAAATGAAATGAAAACTGAAAGTACAGTAAGTATCCATCTAATCTTTAGATACAAATAGTTTTTAAGTGTCTGTGTCTAATGTCAAAATAACAGCGTTTTACTAAATGCATTTGAAAGTATCTAATAAGATTAACAAAAATAAAAAATGTCTCTTTGTTTCGGCTAATCTCCGAATCGGCTGGACCGATTTTGACGGGTCCTTCACTGGCAGATAGCTGATTTTATGAGGGGTAACATAAGATACTTTTTATTTAACAAAAAGCATTAGTTCACCATGCAATAAAATTGTAAAATGCCACCTGGACGAAGTTGCGGAAACAGCAAGTTCAATAATAAATCCCATCGGAAACTTCTATAAATTACTGAGTTTAGTGCCAAACTTAACACTGGCTTTAAAGTATAAGTATAGGTAGGTGCAATCAAGGAAAGAGTTGGGGACCTCTTCCGAGGTCCAAACCGACACAGATCGTGGCTGAGGCTTAGCAAGCACGCGGAAGCGATTTCCGAAGCCCCGTCGTAGTCAAGGTCTGGAGCATCAGCGTTTTAGTCGGTAGTGGCAACTAGCCCAAACTATACGAGTCGAGCCCAACATGCCCCGCCTCGTTTCCTTCGGATTGAGGCGTGGATGCGTAGAAGTATTTCCTGTAGTTAAAAAAGTGGTGTAGTTTCCAATAAATCACCAAGGTATATGTGGTGAACCTAGCATTTACTCACGTAATAATTTTCGGGATATAATATATTTAGTTCATGAGCTAGTTGCCTGGTAGAAATCGATTTAAGCGGTCAGGCCGTCCATTGTGCATTGCTCTTTTTATATTTAAATTTGTCTAATTCGTTATTTTATATTTTTAATTTAATTAAAGAGTGTATAATATATCTATCTGTTTTGGGTACATTGACAAATGACACCCTCTGTCCGACTTAAATTACTTAAGATATTGAGTATTTAATTTTTTTACCAATTATTACAAGGTATTACATAGTTTATATATCCATTATAGTTAGTTAGTTTATATATAGATTATATATCCGTTATTTTTTTCAGACTGACACAACTGAAGTATCTGCATATGACAAATCTTTCTTGCTGGGAAGTCTATTGTGGCCTGTGACCTCATTGTTCAAAGTCAATACTTATTCAACCATCATCATCAATGTAGTGAATGAACTCAAACAACATATTCCTTCTTTAAAACAGGAAACAGTTTTATATTCCACCATATTATCGACAATGAAAACGTGTTTGTATAATTGCTCAAACGAATTGGTTAATACAGAAATCAGATATTTAATTTCTTTACTTGAGAAGATTATTGAAACAAATAATTGCACCAAAGAATTTAGTTCACCAAATAATAAAGAGGTCAAAAAGTCGAAGAAAAAAGAAGCTACCATAGTCAACACAGTTGTAGAAAATGGTGAGGAATATATTGTTGTAAAATCGAATTGGAAATTTAATCCCAAGAATTTAACCGAACATCAAAAAGAAAAGTTGACAAGGAAGAGAGATATACCGGCCCTTTATCAGGATTTATCGCAATCACAAGATGAGTTCAAACTGTCCTCATGGAAACCGGATTCACAAGATACGTCACTTTCATCCAGTAAGTCAAGTAAATCTGCTACAAATAATGACGCATCAGAGATTTTTAAAAATATGCGCAGCATATGTGTTGTACCCAAAATAATGGAAAATATTCTATTAGACAATGATAAAAATGTAAGTCTACAGAAACCTGACACTGTACAATCACTAGTATCTAATGATAAACATGGCACAGAAGAAATGTTAACAACTCCTAAAGGGACCAAATCCCCTCGTATGGCGTTTAAAGACAGAGTTTTTCGTAATGTTAGAAATTTGATTGAGAAGTCGTCCCCACAAATTGAATGCAAAATTAAAAACAAAGATGATCAAGTTGAAAATGTCTCCAAAAGCCCAGTCAGAATGAAAATTGAAGTTGCTAAAAGTTCAATATCAAAATCGCATCTTCATGACACTGGTACAAAATATGACGCACAGATTAATCAAAATTCTACCGATGTTTCAAATACATTGATTAAGAAAGTGAATTCAGATAATTTACCCATCTCTACAAAGAAAGCAGCAAATTCAGCAGATACATATGTCACTCTAAACACAAATCACATGGTTAATTCTCCTATACAGGAAACTAACAATCTGGTGGACGTCTGTATCACACCAGTTACGAAACAGAAATCAGAGATAAATATAACCAACTCTGAACCTCATCTTTTAGCCGACAGACCAGCTCGTGTGAAAAGGAAACCTAAAAAATATGAAAACAGTCAACTTTTTGCATTGAAAAAGAAAAGATTGTCTCAGTCAGATTCTCAATCAAGGCTCCAGAATGAAAGTCAACCACAAATAACGATAGCCCAAATACATAATACGAAAGATAAAAGTAACATCAATTATCAGTCGCAAAGCATTCTACACCATCAAACTGACGCAAATGAAGAAAGCAATTTGAATAAGTATCAAAAAATAATTGTTGATGATGATAGTGTAGTAAGTGAAGAAATTCAAGCATGCTTTGTTATTCAAGATGAAAAAATGGCAGAATCACAAATCTGCGAAGCTGTTGATGAAGTTACTGTATTGGAACTAGACACCGCACCTCAAATAAAAGCAGATGAAGGCGCTAGAAAGGAAAGCAAAAAAGAAAATGTAGGTTCAAAAACAATAACTACCACATTTAACAAAATAAAATCAAAGGCTCAAATAGTATTAACACCAATACAAATTTGCAATCATAGTGAAACAAATAAAACAGACACTAAAACAGTTACTACACCCTTAAATGAAGCAGGGAAGGATATATTAAACAAATCTTTGACTACTAACAATGACTTGCAAGATGACAATAACGAGCGGGTAGAACAGGTTTCTGAAATAGGCAACATCAATATAGCCTTGAATTCTTCACAGAAAACACTGGCACGACTACCCGTTTTAGCCATTACTGAAAAACAGTATAGTGGACCAGATTGTGAAACTATAGGCATACTTGAAAACCTCTCGGATAGATCAAATGATTCTAATAATGACAATAAACAGTCTAGTATTGTGAAAGATATAAGAAATCGACAAAAAGCTTTAACCAATAATAGTTTGGTTCAGAGTGGAGTACCTAATAATATTGAACGATCAGATATACCTGTAAACAAGATTGTAGATGTAAAGGTACCTCAATGTTATGAGGAAAAAAAAATCGACAATGAAACTGGGAACGATACACATTTTAATACAGTCACTTTATTGAATAAGACTAAAGATGGAGGTCAGCAGAAGTGTTCAACAAATGAAAAAGACATGATGGAGAATAATGAAATACCAGATTTAAGTTCAGTAAAAACTAAAGACAAAGATGCAACACAACTGCCGGAAAACAATTTCAAGGTAAATGAAACACATACAAATCAAGATAAAATGAGTAAAATTCCTACAACACCTTCAAAGGAAATAAAAATGGGTGAGGACGACCTAGATAAATCTTCGCCTAAGACATCAAAACGGCAACTTGTGGTGATTGTTGAAAAAATAGGAGTAGCTGAGTTACAAGATCTAATAAAAGATTGTGGAAAGGTAGTCACACCTGACAAACCTGCTAATACTATAAGGCGCGTAGGTAGACCAAAGTCATTGGAAAAAACAAGTTTTGGACAACAAAATTCTAAAAGTAATGATGAGCAGTTGGATAAGCAGTTCACTCCTATTCAAAATATAAGAAATCAACAAAAAGCTGAGACATCAGATATATCAACACCCGTAAACAAAGCTACAGATTTGCACAAACGGAAATCTGCCATGAAACGGAATGTTGTTGACACCCCATTGAGTAAGAATAAAAATGAAATGAAAGATGATGAGAGTGAGATGGATAAAGAAATATCAGACTTAAGTATTTCAAACACTAAAGACAAAGATGCAACACAACTATCAAAACAAATTTGCATGGAAAATGAAATAAATAAAAGTCAAGAAACATTAAATACAATTACTGACCTAAGAGAATTACCTTTAAAAGAAGCAGAAATGGATGACCTTGAGAAATCTTCAGGAAGTAACAATGATATCCAAAATGATAATAATGATCGGACTAAAGAAGTATCAGATACTAATATTACGACCATAAGCGTTAGGTCTACAAAGAAAACACCATCACGGCAATTTTTAGTGGCGGTTGATGAAATAAAAGAAACTGAAACACATGATTGTGGAAAAGTAGGCTCACCTGGCAAACTTGTCAACAAAATGAGGCGCGGTCGACCAAAATCAAAAGTAAAAACAAGTTTTGGACAAGATCGTTCTAAAGGAGACAATGAGCAGTTCGATAAACTGTTAACTCCTGTCAAAAATGTAAGAAATCAACAAAAAGCTGAGACACCAGATACATCAACGTCCGTTAAAAAAATTGTAGATCAACCTAAATCTTCTGCGAAAAATAATGTTGTTAATAATGATACTGGTAATAATGAAAATGCGGATGTTAACTCCCCATTGAATAAGAGTCTAGATGAAATAAAAGCTAATGATTGTGAGATGAAAAAAGTGACATTGAACTTAACTCGACTTACTTCAACAACAGAAGTCAAAAATGCAACTGACAAAATCTCCACGAACAACAGTTCTAAAAAATCGCGAATCGAAAAACAATTAATGATCGAAATGGTAGAAGGACACCCTTTTCTTAAAGCACAGCCTGAGAAAAGAATGACCAGAAAAAAACTGATGGAAATAGAAAATAGAAGTAGAAGGAAAAGTATTTCCGAGAAATTGCAGATGGCAAAATTACCGGTCACGCCAAAAGCCCCTAAAAGACCGAAGGAGAAAAAACCGTCTCCTTCAACTTCAATAACAGTTGATAAATCCCAGGAAAGAAGGAGCAATACGCCAGAAAATGTAATTACCGATGCATGTTCTGAAGATTTTATCGAAAGCTCCCAAGATTCAAATATTACGGCCCTAAGCGTAAAATCTACAAAAAAAACACCTATACGTCTACGTATAATTGTTGATGATAAATCAAAAAGCACTGAAACACAGGATCTAATACATGATTGTGAGAACATACATGATATAACTGAAAAATCTCATGATTATGAGAGCATAGAAGATATATCATTACCCCATAATAAAATTGCTGAGATGGATGGAATTGATCTTACAGAAAACATGGACACCCAACCTATGAGAGACGATAATCTTTCTAAAGATCTGGATGAGCTGGAATCGACGCCTATTGGTGACGATTCTGAACACGGTATTGGACCTGCTATTCAAGAGTCTGCTAATACTGCTGTTACTCGATCGAAAGAGGCTGCTGAGTGGGAATTTTTTGAAGTTCTTAACAAAAACCAGCCTAGCCCTACCGAGAAAGCACAAAAAGAAGACCCTCAAAAGGCAATGATAGAAGATCATGTAGACTTAGAAGATGATAATGACAGGACCCAAACTTTACCAGACGACGCAATCGTCCCGGGGGACGTTGAAAACACAACTAAAGTTTCATCTCCTTTCAAAGGCGACGATCAAAGAAAACAAGATTTCTTAAATAACACTTTAGAAATCTCACCCATAAGGGTACAAAGCCCAGACCGAGAAAATATATGTCTATCACCAGAGACAAGCAACGATTTTGTTGTTATTAAACTTACATCACCAGTGCACAGCAATGGCGAGCCGTTTGAGAAGAACGGATCCCCAGAGTTTTTCACGGAAGAGAAAATATCCCCTGAAAAACGGGATGAATCTCCGCTTAGGGTCAAAACTAGCGTCATTAACACTAGTCCAAGTTCATCGTTGTCACTAAAGAAAAGACATCAAGTGCGACCTAGCGGTCGTGCCGCTCAAATGCTAGGGCTTCTGAGTGTTTCATCAGATAATATGTTAAAAGTCACCAAGAGTTCTGATAGGTTAGAACTTGATGAGCCCAAGAAATCTAATACAAGTAGCCCAGCTAGAAGAAATTTGAGAATATTGTATAGTTCTGTGGGAGATAACAGTGATATGATTGAGTTGAAAATTGATACTGATGAAAATATTCTCAAGTTGAAGAGAGCTTTGCCCACAGTGACTAGTAGTCCTTCTGGATCTATATTGAAGAGAAAGTATGTCGAAACTACAGACGAACCCACTACTTCCCCCGCCAGCAAGGTATTGTACATAATCATCATAATCTATTCAGTTATTGTTGGGCCGATGTATCTTGGCTTCTCTGAAGTTGAAATTGTTCTCTCATTTAATATTTCAGATAAAGGCTCTTGTAGCCAACTTTAGCTACTTTACTGTATACTTAAACAGCCAAACTGCACTTATGGTTTAAAAACTAAGATAATAATAAATGTTATAACTTTTATTGTACATCTTTTCAGAGAAAACGTGTCAGTTTCCACGACCCACCGGTATCTACAACAGTTTCAGTTTATAAATATATAGAACCGGTGGGAATTCATTCTCCTCAAGGCTCGGCAAAGAAACGTCATGAAAAACCTATGCGGTCGGGACTAAAATCACCTAAAAGACTTGATACTGCATTCCATCTTGACTCAGTATTATCCAAGACTGTCGAAAGCTTTGACATGAATTCAATGGAGACTGCGGACACCAACGCTTCGCTGGATATCACTCCTGCTGTAGAAATAGTTAAAACCAGTGAACTAAACGACACAGATCCAATATTCCCTGATCTTGTAGATTGTAAAGATCCTATTGATGTAATAGCTGCAGAACTATCATCGCCGGCGATGCGAGATTTGCTGGTAAAAGAGTTGCAGGGCAAAGTTGAGACTATTGGCGATTTGGCAAAGATGACGGAGCTTGAGGTCAACAGGCTTTGCATAAAGGCCCCAAAAGTAAAAGTTGTAAATGAAGTGTTGAGTTCATATGCAACTAAACCATCCACTATCGAAGTTGAGCCTGTAATAAATGAAGCACTAGGCGAGATGGAGTCTTTACCAATAACGAGTGCTGAAATGCCGAAAAATGAGATAGAAGTTAGCGATATAGAAATGCAAATGGTTCCTCAGCCTGTGGAAAGAAGCTCTACGCAAACTAATAGTCCCGCTGCACACACAAGTGCAAAAATTTACGAGTCTGGCAGTAGAACATCATCAGAGGTTGTAATTTCGTGTGTGTCTGAAGTAAGTACATTTTTGTAGGAAGTCATGTATTTATTGGCCTTATTGGTCTAACGGCAGGCAGTAATGGTAGCAGCAGGTAGGTAGCGGTAGCTCTGCCGTATTTAAAAAAAAAACTATATAAGTATTCTATGGTACTCATAAAATCCAAGTCAAAAATAGTATAGGTTATGCTTAGTGGCTAAATGGCACTTTGTGAAATATCTATGAATATTTATTAATATTATTATTCATATTCTTACAAGTAGATTTTTAACATTGTTCTGGTTGAAAAAAATGCTATTGAGGTTCAAAACAGGCTCGGAAAATTGTCGGAAAATGAAGAAGATCAAGAACCGAATATCTGCTTTGCGATTATGTTGGTACTTTCCATGAAACTACGACAGAATGAAAATTTATAAGACTGTTAGTCATTCAATTTATATATTCAGTGCCGTCCAGTTATCAGTTATCAGTATTGTAAAAGCTAAACAGTCCAGAATTCATTGAAATTATAATGTCAAATATAGAAAGTACGTAGAAGGTAGGGCATACTTATAAATTCTCCTTCCCTCTATCCACTGTCCGAAAAAATCTGGCTGGGCGAATAATAGGTATGGTAGTTAACTAACTTACAGTAGCGTATAAGTCGCGCTAATCTTTTTAAGCTCTCAGAAGTTAGCATTAAGAATGCGCAGAATGAATGTAGAATATAATATGCGTACTGCGCAGCGATTAGTCCAAGTAAACGCTAACTTTTAATGGTTCAAAATGATTAGCGCGACCTGTACAAGTTCTTCTGCCACTAACTTAATAACAGTACCCAATTATAGTAGAGGCTGGAATGGGTTAATTAATATCCCGGTTTACTTACAGGAAGCGGACTCCATACAAAAATTTCATGAAGTATTAGACAAGGTATCAATTCAAACCAATTGCGAGAATTTACCGGCCAATTCTTTACCGGAACCAGAGAAGGGGAGCAACAGTTCAATGATAAACATTATGGACAGAGTAATGGAACTTCACAATAATTATCACGGTGACGAGACGGAAAATCCCGAACTAGCATTTCTTAGAGATTATTTGTGTTTGAGGTATGGTGATAAAGTTTTGATTTTATTCTGTAGCCAGTTGTTACAGAAAATTGGTGGAACGTTTTGTCGCTGATCACGTTTTGTGTTGGGTTTGGTGATAGCCCACATCAATCTGATGATTTTGTGTACGATAAAGTTTTAACTTTTGAAAGAAATATTTCGATGCTACATTTGCTGTCAAAGATGCAATAGCCAAACGACATCTATCGGATTAACATATATCGTGTATGTATGAACAATTTACAATATCGTTTACATTATGTAACCTAGAAGTTACGTACGACTAGTTTCTTTAAAGCCTGTTTTTGTTAGTCTTAAGACGCTGTTAAATCCACATTTTTCGATTTATAAGCGAAACTGAATTGCTTACAGCTGCTTAATTCGATCCTTGTGAAATTGAGAAGTATCAAATAGTGCTAAAGTGGTTACTTAATGGGAATGTATGAATTATGATAAATATTGTCGTGAATTTGGAGAGAAAGACAAAATACGTTTATTGTGAAGGGTATTAAGGCGCAATTAACATTGCCGCAATTTGTTGTACTAAATTATCATGATATATGTTTATCATTGTTTTATTTCCATTGTGTAACATGCAAATTAGATATGAGGTCAAAATAGTGTAACGGCGTGCCTTTACTTACATCGATGCGTATAACACATTCGAGATATAGTTCAGAAAATATGCACAATTACATAATAAGATTTCGCATTTTTATACTTTCCGAATGTAAATTGAGCATACAGCTTAATCATACTAAATCAATTTCCATTAAAGGTGAAAAGGTTTCTTTTACTCATCAAGAATGATGGTATTTTTAAGTTCATGTTTTCATATTTTTGTTGTGTGTTAATTGCCTTGTAGTTCTTTAGAATTATTTATACTATATGGTTATTGTGTACCTATATTGTTTTCGAATATGTAGTTTCGAATCAATGTTAGTTGCCATTGGTTTTAGGGTAATAGAGGAGCATCTGTTATTTTTGGACATTTTTGGTGCATATTTGCATATACAGCAGATTAAAGTATTAATAATGCTATAATAAAATAATAATATAAGATATAAAATAAATGTGTACACACACCATGCACTACGATTTCCTGGCGCGAGTGGCATGGGCAAACGCAGAATCACAAGATAAACACCCAATACCCGAGAAAATACTTTATGCTCATCGCACAAGAATTGCCGCGGCCGGGAGTCGAACAGCCGACAGGGTTCTACGGACCAGTTAACTACACAGCCGTCGATTTATATATTTTTATTATTCTAATTTACGTAATTATATTTTAAATGTTTGTTTTGTAAGGTAGGTTAATTACAATGTAAGAGTGAAACTTTAAAAACAGAACGTGTATTAGATTGATAAATCTATATTTGCCAAAAATAAGCACCATCAAATTGCAAAAAATAACAAAAAGATTCGACGTTTCGTTATTAAAAAAAAATATTTGCACTATTTCTAAAAGTTTTTCCTTGGATTTTGCGCAAGCATTTTGTGATGTTTACTAGGATTATATAAAAATCAAAGAGACAAGCAATTTCCAAACTATTTTATTCAATACAAAACAGATTATTTACATTATTCAGTCGGAATGACCTCAAGTCATCATCAAAATCATTAGTAAAAGTCATTCATACTGAACAAGATGTTGATATTACTATACACGTGAAATCTTGTACAATTTGTATGAATCGGTAGCATTGCAGTATTTAATTAGTAAACTAAAAGAAAAAGTCGTATTCACACGACATAAGTCTTGAACTAGTGTCGTATTTAACTAACCACATAGATCACTCAGCTTATGTATAACATAAAACTGGTAATCATACCACAGTAGCTCATCAAGACGCCTTTTGTTAATTAAGACTGATGGACATACGTCGTGTAAAACACGCCTAAAAGGATGTTTCATGGCATCAAGAAAGTATCAAACCTAATATTTACAGCGTTTACTAGCACAGGTAACGTTAAAGCTATATTTCTAACACAGATGGGTATATAAATGCATGCAAATACCAGTATCACAGTCTTCCGTAAAAGCTGAGTGAAGTTTGGTAAATTAAGACGCAATACCAGTATTCGAATGCACATGCCCTTATAAATATTACACACAATATGTACATATAAAATAAATCGCCCATACTTATTTATTATATCACGCTTTACCCATAACATGCCTTAATACATAGTACTTTACTTAGACAGATCTAAAGTATTTTTTCACTTAGACGAAACGTCGATAAAACAAGAAAAACTGATTGATATATTTAATGTTTAGGAACTTAAAGGTTTCAATAAATATTGTAGAAATAGTATTTTTTTTTTCGTTCCCTAGTCATAAGACTTCTTTAGTGAAATTTGATTACTTTGCAAATGTGGTGAATTTACGTACAATACTTGGCTTAACTTTGTCAAATCATAAACATCCCAGCTTTTTTTAATTGTTCCTAGATGCATCTTAAATATTCTTAAATATTAACCTCTCTTAATGCAGCCTTGTACTAAAATCCATCCATTTGTATGGAATTCGGTCACATTCACACTTACAAAATATTACAGCAATTAAAAAAAATAAAGAATATCGTGAAATACACATACAGTTCAATCTTCATATCACCCATTCATAGCCTATAAATTAGATTTTAGTAGCAGGCCGTAAGGCTCTAGTTGACTTCTACAACAACGTCTTTAAAATGTCCCGTCTCAAATTCGAAACTTGACCATTAATTTCGATATCGTACGGAGATAGTATAAAACTTTGGTTCACAATTGAGCACTTCGATTTCCACTACATTAATAAAGAGAGGTTAAGAGGTCACCGTCAGGGAAATCGCATTTCCGCCACGTAATCTATGTGATCTAGATTATGATGCGAGTTCGAGCGGCGAGGGGGTCGCGGCCTATGCAGATTGTGATGGGAATGCGCTCGCATTACCCTGTAGGTCCCCTCGCGGCGGGGTCCCGCGTCGCTTGTCTTACGTGTCGAAGTCCACTCCTCGTCCCTAGCTCGCGGAATCACTGGAGCTTTCCTATAATTATCAAAAATACGACGGTTATCATCGTAGCGTTGCCCCTGCCAATTTCTATCAAGATCATGTCCGTACAAATCTAGCTCCCCTGACGGTTGGAACTGACTCCCACCTTGGCAATAACTCGACCGTTTCCATCCGTCTTCGTATTTCTTTCTTCCACTCTCATCCTCTCCAATTTGTCTGCGCTGTGACTGGTTCGAGCTGCTTTCACTTGTGTCCTCTCCTGATGTCCCGATGCCCAAGTCTTTGTCATCTCCATATATTTTATAAATACCATTAGGACTCTGACTTTTTCCATTGTATATTTGGTCATTCAGCATGAGTTGTGGGTGTATGCAGTATGCGTTTGAGTAGGGTTTATCAATAATTGTAGTCATCTTTATATCCTCTTTCTTTCTAGTACAGGAACCTGGTCCAAAGAGTGATAGAAGAACCGGCAAGAGGAAAAGTCCGTGCATAGCCCCGAAGAATATGACCATAAATACCATTTTGAAAAACACGGAAAATATGTAACTGTCTGCTAGAAGAAGTGCGACAACTCCGAGAATTGTACTAAACGATCCTTGTACGATTGGCAATCCGAGAGAGTACAGACATTCACTGACACGTTCTTCAGGAGTTTTCGCCTTTGATGCCATATAAGCGTAACAGATGTGAGCCGTGAAGTCAACCGAAAATCCGATGCACATGATTAAGTTGATCATAGATATTGAGTCCAGATTGATGTCCCAGAGAGCCATGTAGCCGACGACACCGATCTCAATGGATATGATGCTGAATGCCACCCAAAGTGAGCATAGGATATTTGGGATGAAAATGAAAGATACGATCATCATCATCAATGCGCCGTAACATAAGTTTTGAATAGATGTTGGTCGCACAAGTTCAAACTGTAAATAAGAGAAAACTATTTAATAATAATGTTTCATAATGATATCGGTGAAAATATGAAGAAATTTTTATATTCACAATTACCTGATCGAAAAATACAAAGTACGGATGGAAAACTGAAACGTTAAGCGGCGATTGGGCAACAATGTCTCTCAAAACCTTGACCATTTCCTTCTCGTGGTTTGTGCCACTGATGTTAACGGCTTGAATGAGAAATCTCGAAGCAACTATTTTGTCCCCAGCTTCATTGAACTTAACGTCTAGAGAGAATGGGTTAGCAGGGAAGAGCCACAACTGAAATCAAAATTATTGCGTATTAGTCACTGTCGTACCTACTCCTACAGGATGTGAAGGATGATGAGGATTCATGATCATTATACAAAACGCGTGCCGGTTATTTCTATCATCGTGAGCAATGGGTGACTGCATGATTGTGTGGGTCGATTGCTGCAATCATGATGCCTTACTTACTTCTTTAAGATTATGGATGAAGTCAACTTCATTATCGATCGTTACATTCAAGTAGTCGTTATTTCTCGAAACATAATCGACAAATGTTCGAAGCCATGATTCAGTGTATAATGAATTCGATATGTACGAAGTATTCTCCAATCTCCGCGTTAATTTTTCAACTTCATCTTGCACAAACGTGTCTGAGTAATTATATTCTCCCGAGATTACGACCTGAAAGCAAAAATAGGTTTACAACAATAATGTAAAACCATTAAATAATATTATGTTTTGCAAGTAAATTATATTACCTGAATTCGATATGGAAATTCTCTATAATATTGATCTTCGCGATCGAAGAACACTACAGAGTATGAATCCACTTTAGATAGCTTCCTTCTTTCTAATCCTTCTTGAAGATTGGTTACTCCGTATCCTGCTCCTGCTAAGTATATGATGAAGACAACTATAATCAGTGCCTTGACGATACTATTGTTGATAAATTTCGCCATTGTGGTTTTGAAAAATGCCATGATACAATGTTCCTGGTTATCGATGGGGTTGTCCGGATCAGCTGGGTCTATGCCTCCACTACAGAACATGCGATACAACAACGACTTCTCTTCTGAAAAAATAAGTAAATATGTTTTATATTAAATTTACAAAACAAAGCAGACAATTTTTCAAAAAAATATACCTTTTCTAGCCCTGGATTCAGGCAAGACCTTCAGCATTGTTATTGTGTGTCGGTTAGCCTTTTCACGATATCCAGATACGGCCACACAGCCAGCGAAAAATGTAAGATGCCATACAAATGTGAAGCATACGGCGAGACCTGTAAAATGATTACTGACAGAAATAGTGACATATATAATAATCATTTCTGTTGAGAAAAAAAATTTACTATCTTACCTGAATACATGCAGAATATTTGAACGGACGGAAACGGGGAAAATATTCCAATGAAAAATGACAACATGTCCGTTACGGAGGTGATGGTGATGGAAACCGCCGCTTCGGACAACATAATGGCCATCCGTTCGGGTACTGGAAGTTTTGGAGAAGCTCTTCGCCAAGCTGCCAGCATCACGAAAGTGTCGTCGATACCGATACCTGAAAACAAAAATGTTTATATACGAGTCTTAGTCGATAAAACCATTAGATGTTTTTTTTGTCAAACTTACCTATCATCAAGAAGGGGGCAGCCAAGTTAATGCCAATAAAGGAAATTCCTAGATAAATCGCACAGCCGAAAGCCGCTACCGTCGCCATCACAGCTGAGATGTTTCCCAATAAACCTAGCCAAGGTTTCGACCTGACCCAATCCGTCATCATGCAAGTCAGTATCGAAAAAATCCCCATAAGGATGAAAGTGGAGCTGAAGAACGGTATGATTGTCCGAGTGTTCTTTTCCAATTCGTGGTCTAGAGTCCTTGAAGCAAATCTTGCTACTGATATGTGTTTGAATCTTCCTGTGTCTTCAGCGATCCCCACCTCATCCAGAAAAGCGTCTTCCCATGCTGCACCTCTGAAAAAAAAGAAACAAAATTTAAGAACTTTGATATAATATAATAATTGTTGTATTTTAAGAATATTAAATCAAGAGCCATTACTATAATCTGAATATCCACAAAATATCCTGGAACTATTAACTCGAAAGGATCAGTACAGACTCCAATCATTAAATAATGTTCATTATAGGCTATGGATAAAACTGCTGTAGGTACAGATTAATATAGCTACAGGAAACTCATTGACCTACAATTAGTTAAAAGTAACCTTTCTATTCGTATTCTCGACGAATCTACGGTACTCGGCGCTTAGAATTTGAAACGATTTCTCGAACCGTGTCAAGATCGATGTCTATTATATTATCTAAGATAAAGTGGCACATGTTTGTACAAAGTGCACCGCTATTGAAATTCAAAACAAGTCGTAAAAGCTTAGTAAGAATGAATGAACTCATTGGCTCTATGAGAAATAGAAACGTCCGTTGTTTTCATAATATATTTTGAACCTACAATCATGTCTTCCTTACATTGAATGATATATACTATTTATAATACTTTAGTTGGTATTGATTTAAAGGAAGTGTCTCATTATCTAGTACTCTCTAAACTCGGCTCACGAAACCTAAATAAAACAGATAATTGGGAATACCTTTGTTGCTGTAATGGAGTATCTGTTCTGACAAACCAGACGAGTTGAACAGCTGGCACTGAGACTATCACATCGTCTACGACTTTAGACCCTCCGAAAAATACTGGGAACGCGTGGGCTTCCCAAGTCACAGGATTGAACATGATTGGAAATGTGAGATTCAATTCGCCGCGCTCCACCTGAAAATGAATACGTCTACAATTATTCGTTCACTTATATCGGACATGATCAGACAACGATTATAGTGAATATTAGACTGTATCTGATGATCAGAATTAACTGCATGTTTATGGTTCGTTCGTGGAAGTATCCACAAGCGTAGTACTAGTAATAGCTACCTATAAAGGCAGCTATTATTATGGAAGATGGTTGTTATAGCCATGGGTGGAAGGACTTGCAAAATGCCACGGGCCCTCAGCCTAACGGGGTCCGCGAGGCTGCGAGCTCAGAAGTATCCTATAATTTTTGACAAAATTTTGTTAAGACGTAAGTTTTATATATTGTATGTAACATATAAGTACTGCATTAGTGTTATTTGTTACAACTTATTATTCTGTCTATTAAAAATTCGATGGCTCGACCATTAAACTTAGATGATGTTAGATATTAAAATTAACAGGAAGATCTGAATTTTTTTTATTTACTAAATTGATATTTAGATTTTTTTAGATTAAACTGTTTTTCATGCCTTTAAATTAAATCGGTAGAAAAAGTTTTTAGTAAAACAACGTAGTGCTTATATATTGGAGGAATTATATATTTATACATACACATATCTTACTACATCTTTAAGTGAAGTGATGGGTGCATCGTGATGCGATCTACATCGATTCATTATTTTGTTCTGGAGGACCCAGGTTGTATTGCTGTTTTTATGAGCGAGGGGAATACGAAACGTCTTGTCATTTTGTCACTAATTCAAGTTCATAAAATGTATTATTTCAATACACAATAATAAATGAAAAATCTTTTAGCGGATTTGAATTAGGTAGCCAAGGTCCTAATAGAATGAAATCGTTTCTCAATTGAAGATGCAGCATGGTAATTTATAATGATGGATGTTGAATCGATGATTAGTTACGATACCAATAAGGCGAATCCTTGCGTGGTTTGCGAGATCCCATCACAAATAACATGCGTGTGTTGTATACAAATGCTTCTGTTGCACGTGACATAAACTTGGACAGTTGATTGTCGATTGTGGAGATATTTTTGCATTCGAGATTACTACTCGTATACCCTTGGTATTGCTGCCAGGTTTGTAGAGATCGAAATGGATAAGGTCAGATGTAGAAAACTTGGCCAAATGCCTTTGACTGGAAGATTGATGCCATTTTTGATGAACGTACGAGTACATGCCACAGGTCGTCTACCTATGTTTCTACATATTCATGAGTAGATAATAATATTATCTCAATTCTGATATAAACTGGCCTGATATTTTGATTGACTTAACTGTTGGTTTTAGCTCTGCCTTCAACGCTTGAGGCTGTTGGTTCGATTCCCACCCAGGACAAATATTTGTGTGAGGAATATTATCTAAATTCTAATATATACCTATACTGGCCTCACAGCACAGTTCTAAGTCTGCCTTCTACGCTGTTGGTTGCGGGTTCAATTCCCACCCGTGCCAATTATTTATGTGACGAACACGGATGTTCTGTCCTTATTATGTATTTACAAAAAAGTACTAAGTATATGAGTATTGTATCTTATTCCCATAGTTATGCTTAATTAGGGCTAGATGGGGTGATTTGATGAAATGTTTATGAATATTTTTTGTATTTTGGTAATCCTACAACTATTTAATTTTATAGCATACATGTAACTGTTTTTGCGTCAAGAAAATTCAATAAATCAGTCTTACTGCGATGAAGTGAACTTTGGTTTGCGTAGAATTCAATCATCGCTTGCGGTCAGAAACATGGAACTGTTATGAGTAACTATCTATTGTCACTGCAGGATAACTCTTTTATTTTATTACTGTGAATCATCCACCTTGACTCAAGCAATCATTTGGTAATCATTTGATCTGAATATCAATGAGTTGTCGAAAACCGACTGAACTGAACTGGCGGTAAATTTCCCGGTGCTATTGACATCAGTCGAAGAGGTATCGCACTCGTAAACATATTTGATGATGTTTTTGAATAAATAATTGATATGTAACGCCATCTAGCCCCATAAGTAATACAAAAATTTGTATGTATGTGTGTGTGTATGTTTGTTATCCCTATACGCTCTAACAGCTCTAAGGATTTGGATAAAATTTGGGACCAGAATATCCTTGATTAACACATAGGCTCGTTTGGTATAATTTATACTCACTCATAAGGGTATAATCTATTTTTGTCGTTGATTGTAGGATGCAGTAACACCTACATAATTACATTCAAAGAAACAGCAAGCAATTTCATTATGTAAGGTTACGTGTTTGAAATGTACTAGACGAGGTACATTTCATTGATTACAGAAGTAGGCAAGTGCAAAATACGTGGATTTGCCCTATCTATAATATATTGTAATAAGTAGGTAGGTACAGCGAAATTTACAAAGTGAAAGTTGGTCGAAAACGAAAGTAGATATTTTAAACAGTTCATGGCATACCATATGGTCGCCGTTCAATATGAAATTTGCCATTATCTTTGTTGTTAATCTAACTGTTATGCTTCCTGAATAGAAAACTAATTTAATAGAAAACTACGATAATGTTTTGTTAAAAGTAGATTAATTTTTCATTGACCTATCTAATGAATCTCACCTACAATTTTTGACCTGAAATTTTCCATTGACATGATTTCCGATTTTATTATTAAATTTTTCCAATTGATTGAGGACT
This sequence comes from Aplocera efformata, assembly GCA_921293045.1. Lineage (NCBI taxonomy): Eukaryota > Metazoa > Arthropoda > Insecta > Lepidoptera > Geometridae > Aplocera > Aplocera efformata. The sequence continues at coordinate 9,650,630 of OV121042.1, read as the reverse complement.
AGCTGTGGCCCGCAATGTTTTCCTCGGTTTTCCGTGGTCAAAAGTGGCCTATATGATAATCAAGGATATATGCTATCCTGGTAATAAAATTCATCCAAATCCGTGAGCCGTATAAGCGTGAAGTAATAGCACACACACACACATGGTTGTCTTGTGGATTATCCAATTATAGGGTTTTATATATAGCTTACAAAAATATATACAATGTATATGTATAAATTTACTTAATATAGATTTGTTTCACGCTGTCGGCCTTTTTTTTTACATAATTTTTATAACTGCGTAAGTTTGTCGGTATGTTTGTTACTCTTCCACGTCTCAACGACTGAACGGATTTTGGTGAAATTTATTTTTAAAGTAAGTTATACCTTGGATTAACACATAAAGCTACTTTTTATCCCGTTAAACTCAGTTTTTTCCCATCGTCTCATATTGACTTAAGCGCGGCTATTACGTCAGTTAAATTACTTAAATAGATTACCTCTCCAATAATCTTGTCCAGATTCAGAATATCATTGGTGAAGCACTGCCCCTCCCACCTGGCGCATTCGTCCCGGTACGTGAAGGTCTCCCCCGTCGGTAATGTTACCGTCACGTTTTGCACCAGGTCGTCTAGCTGCCGCAGTTCTTTCCACACTTCGGTGCGCAGCATGTTCGTGTTATTATCTTTTGAAACTATTATGACTCGGCCGAATCTGCCTGAAATAAGAGGGTAGCGTTATTGTTTCACGAAGTACATATAGCTGTTTTTATCTGAGGGCAGTTAGATAGATAACACTTTATTGCACACCAAAAAGATAACAATAGCTTAAAACTAGAAATCTTAATAAAAAGGTGACACAATGGGCGGTCTTATCGCTACAAAGCGATCTCTTACAGACAACATTTGGATGGACAAGAAGTATTAGAAATGAGAAGGAGTATTGGTGCATCTATATTAAATCATTCTTAATTTGAAATACTAGTCTAGTTAAAGATTTACGGGGCCTAGCTGCTCGTGTCCTTAGGTAGAATACCCTGTGGGTGGGTGGTGGTAACTACATAAGGCCCTGAGAACATCTATATAATTATAAATAATAAAGTGTTAGATATTCTTTAGGTTTCTTTACATTAGGCTATTCAAATACTTTCGTATGGCAAAAGAGTTACGCGCTATTTCGGAAATTGGCCATAGCCAAGGTAAGAAATAACGATCACTAAACGAAAAATACTCTAAATTAAGTACATTGATTGGATGACATTTTATTTTACCGTTGGTTATTAATGTATGAGAAGATCCCCCTCTTAAAATGGGAGTAAGAAAGGGATTCTTAAACTGAGACCTATACAAAAAAAAAACAAGTCAGGATCTTTAAATATCAATTTAGAAACTAAAAACTAAAGAGTAGGTACATATTTCTCTCATTCAATAGGGTTCACGTAACGAAGGTCAAGACCAGCATGTTATGCTGCATCGATTCCACCATTAAACATGCGCATTCAACACATTTACTTGCTTAACTACTTATCACTTTCTTTCCGCACTATAGTGCCATTGACCACGATTTTAATACGCAGTTACTATGCTATGCAGCATTGTCAATTTTTACTTAAAGCAAAAAGTGGACAGTGGCAGTAAGTTTTCATGTCACTCAATTACTACTACAAGAAGCTTCTATACATAAGTAGGCTACACTACAAGTACTGATCCCAGAATAAGATTGCTAAAGGAACAAGAGGAAATCAATGAACGCTGGTTGGGTTAATGCTACAGATAGCCGGCTAGCTTATCTAAGTTTAAAGTGGAAGTAAAAAATCTGCCACGAAGCTTAGAAAGCTGTTTCCACATTATTGACAAACTTACCGTGTTAACATCGTGACCATGTCAAATACCTACCTGTGGCAAAAATACTAGTATGGACGGTATTTCTGACATGAAAGGAGTTACGGCAGACACTTAAAAGCAAGCTTGGTGGATACACCGTTTTGGCACCACAAACGCTTGGATATCTACAAGCGTTTGTGGTGCCAAAACCAAATCAACTGCAACCTTGTCACTACGAGTAATAAATAATGCGAACCTGCTCGAGTTATCCTCCCAACATTAAACCTTTGCGAGTAGTTGACCTTGAAGTGTTCCTCTACTATTCTCCTCTCAAGCTTGCCGTGGCCGCTGACAGGTGAGAACAGGTACTCCGGGTCCATCTCGTAGTAGATCCTCTGGTATCCAGTAACCATGAGTAACGTAAGCAGAATCGGGATGATGATGAAGTAGCCCGGGTTCCGGCCGACAACCAAACCCAGTTTGTAGAAGGATTTATTCAGGACATCGTCCACTATCGTGAGCCTACAACCCATCTGTAACAAGATAAAAAGTATTTAATAGCGAGAAATATTTTATGTGTGTTTTTGGCCTGTCCGAGAAAAAACAAAATAGAATTGGAAGTTTTGAGGTTTAGAAAGGTAATTCCAGTTTAATTAAATTGGTTGATAAGGACGTACCTACCCAAATTAGAATAGTTCATTAGGTTACAAAATCATTTAAGGGTAAAAGCTAATGGCTCGGCAAAACATCATTTATCGGTAAACAGTAACTAACTGATGAAATAATGACAATCAGGACATAGTTAATAAGTAGGTATCTTGATTGATAATTATGTAATGAAACTTAATAGGATAACGAGCTGATCTTATGAGTGCCTATTAGATACATCTAGTCTGATCTGGACTTCCGTGCGTGGCCTTAAAGGTACCTAAATAACCACTTGCTTTAAAGATAGCTAGTTATTATCGCTACGTAATCTGTGGCCTCTATTCAGCCGTATGGTCTGGAAAGATGCCACAAGTACAATAAATAATGAACAAACAAGCATCAAGTCCGCTGTCCTCGAACCACCACAGGCGTCGCTCACGTCCATCGCACCGCTCATCGCTACAATGTGGGCTTCACAGTATTAAAGAATGTGCTGTAAATATCCGTATTGATCATGAAATGGTTGACAATTAGGCCAATTGCACTGAGATTTATGACAACCATCAGTTAGAGGTAATAACGATGATTACTTGCGGTTCTGTACATGCTCATTACGGTTTCAACAACTGTTACAGCATCGGTAGATGTCTGTCTGTTCTAGATATGAGCAACGCTTTGCTTATGAGCCGATTGTGAAATAGCAAAGTTCGCAATATCTAAACTCTTTAATCTACACTTATATTCCAGATTCTGAGAATAGGAGACAGTTGCGATATGGTGAGTGGCGTCGTTTAAATAAGACTGGCATTCTTTTCTGTCTTGAGTGTGAATAACATTTACAGATATAAGCCTCTAATCATAAAACTCCCTAAATTTATATTCATATAATTAATAAAGCGCTGGGCTACATATACTATTACCTATATAACTTATCATTTTTATCAAAGTATTCGGCTAGATCTAAAATAATCTAGATACAATATAAGCAAGATTTTTAGTACTAAATAATTTCTAATATTTCGATATTAAACGTAAACTTTAAATATTATATATATACCCAAAGAATTTCATAAATCGATAAACATTTTCGATCAATTCGTGAGACGACTGAAGCAGAAACGCGATCCAGTCGTGTTTCTGCTAAAGTCCTCTGAATCTGACGTAGGTATCAGTTGAAAGTAAAGAGCGTGCAAATTCAATGCTGAAAATACGACCTTGGGTTCGTTGTTGCAATACCTAGGTCTGGGTACTTTCAGTAAGCCAAAGAGTAAGCAACATTTATAAATAGATCTACTATTTGGTTCCAAATAAATATTTACGTAGGTATTTAATAAAATAATCATCTTTTAAATTAAATTTAATACAATGAAGTTAAGAATCCATTTCGGTTAAAGTTTCTACCTGGTGTTGCCTGGTATACATTGTCTTAAACGTCCATTACGGGCTGGTAGTGGTAATCAATTAAACTAAGGTATTTCTTCGTCCGCGGACAAACACAGGTATTCTAACTTTAGGTTTAAAAATACCTTTGGTACCTATAGTCATAAAAACCCTAATTTTCTATGTTAATTAAAATCAAGTGCCGAATTTACGAGTATGTATGCTCATATCTTCAAAACGGGACCTATTTGGCACATTCTTTTTCGTTATCTTTGTAATTGTCAAGTCTAGGTTTAAAATAAATACTTCACAGTTTCACGGCAAATGTAGGAAATTGGGGAATAACTAAAAGTGAATTATTGTACTCGTAAAGGGTTTTTGCAGTTACAACAATTGACAGCCGATATTGTTAATTAAGACATAAAAATGTCTGTTGGGTCAACTAGTAAATAAAAAAAGTCATTGGATTTGGTACATCGGTATTAATCTATTATAAAAAAAAAACATTTCTTACAAAACCATAGATATCAAGAAGCTTACCAATTTCTCATTTATAATTATAACCCACGTTCTATAGGTGTTTAACCCACTTCCATAAATTGACAACTCTTTGAGAATACGACTTCATTACCTAAATGTCAGATTTCATAAAAATTGATTAATTTGCTGGCTATCAATAACTTAGCTAGGTATCTAGCACATCGGCCGGATCGTGTGGACCTCCTTGACCAGTGATCGTAACATATACCTACATACCTTTCACTTGTACGTACATAGCGTTAAGGAAAACAGGTGGAATACAACTGGGATCTTAGGTGTTGGTAAAATTTTCCTTTTATTTTACACTGGTACTATTTATATTGAAACAATTATACCAAAGTAAGCAGAGCCGTAGGTGTAAATACTTGGTATTGAATTAACTCTTGACTAAATTGTACCTACCAAGTATACCTTTATATCGGATAATTCTAAGAGGTTGGAGATGTTTCGCTCGAGTTGCTAAAGTTGAATTAAAACATACACACAGACACACATACATACTAATTTTCGCCTTTATAATATTAATAAAAATATATAACTGTAATTAAATTGGTTTAGTAATAGTGGTAATGTCATATTTCCTGAATTGTACAAAGTCTGTGTGAGCAAAAGTACCATCCATAAAAAACCAAAAATTTATTTACGGACCATGTACTTTAAGACCCACAGATCTATCTTACTAATGAAATAGTGATAACAAACTAACAATTTGACAAGTAGCACTAAAAAATAAAATAGCAAAACAAATAGGTATGTATAGAAGCTTTCTTTTGTCCGCATAACGCATTCAAGTTCATCAGCTTCCTTCCTTTAAAGCCACAAAGAAAACATGAGTCAGCGTGTAAAATCCTTTCAAAGCTTTTGTCTCCTACTGATTATATATCTAAATATGTAGTTAGGTATCATTTGAAACGGTGTGAAAGTAAACAGGCGGTCAACGGCTCTTTACGTCATGATGACTGGTGCAACGACTTCTAATCGCTTCAAGTTGTTGCTTAATTACCTTGTGATTATCCCAGATAGGATTATGCCCCTCCACAGATGAAAGAATAGAGCACTTTCTGTTTTAGTGTTGAACGTGAAAGACTATTTGAATGGCAATGTATTGTCTTTGGATATTAAGTATATGCAACAATCGTAGTATGATCGTAAGTTATGCTATTAAATAGTTACATGTTCCTTGTATGATCTAGATCTTTGCGTGAGATGTATTCAATGTAATGAGTATGCATGTAATGACTATAGTATGCGTTTCATTGTTTGATATTGGTTTAGATATCTATCTTAATTTGTTTATTTTTTCCTTTTACTTTATTTTTGCAATGTGCATGAAATACGACATAATTAACCTCAGATATATGTATAAATGCGAATCAAGCTGGTGAACCGGAAAGATAAAAATATTTTTTTAGTTTGAAAAAATGATGTGCACAATTATTACCACGTTCTCAAAACGGTGAAGGAAAACATAAAGCGAGCCTTATATCCTGGAACAATCAATTCAATATATCTAACTATTTACACATACCAATCTGTGAACTAGGATTCCATGGTAGATTATAGATCATACAATTTTTTTTCTAAACTTTTATCCATGAAGTGGAAACATTAGAGGCTGGTTCGTTGTACTGTTATGATTTTACTTAAAATGGCACCTACTTCACTTAAGCACTACTTAAACGAAGCGACAACCGAAAACAGTACTTGTGAATTTGTGATGTGTAACTTAACAACTCACAAATCAGTGCAGATACCTACAAGTCATTATTGATGGACCATTATGTCTCTATGGAGCTTATTTGTTAAATAGTCATCATCATTATATATATTAAATTACATAAAGTATGTATTATGAAATTTAAATCAGAAAAGTCACAACTTTTAATCATTGGTGTTTTCTTGTCTGGAAGAAATCGCTTACTAGCGTTAAGACTACCACACATTGTAGTATTTTGTGTAGGAATATTTTATAATATGTGTACATTGGTGTACAATAAAGTATTATCTATTTATCTAACTCAATAAAAATCACAGACGCTTCGCAAGTTACTATTTCAAAATTAGTGTCATTATGAAACCGCTAAATACTTGCCTACTTATCTCAGCCTAACCCTACAAATGATTCTTGACCTGTGTCAAGGCTCATGACAATGACTTCTAACCCGTCAATTATTTCTTTTAGGATAAGCACCGTTAGCCGCTAATGTTGTTAAAATTATTGTTGGTCAGGTCGAACGCATTATAAAGTGTTTTGGGGCACAGGTCAAGGGATGGTTTTAAAGCTATTTTTAGCTAACCAATTTCCTAAACTACGGTACATAATGATGCTGCTTAAAGTATTTTTTATATGTTCGATACCTCAGCTCACCAGCATTTATCAACCGATTTGAAATTTTAATTTTGATTGAAATGCTTTGAGATTAGTTCCACAGAAATTTTATCAAAATCGGTTCAATAGTTTGCTTGTTAAATCAAAATAACGGGAAGAAATAAATAATCCAATGAAACGAAATTGCGATTGAATTGAAAAAAGTACTGATTTGGATGTTTCTGTGGGAGATGAAAGCATCGAGATCGGTTTGTTTTTTAATTTTTTAGGTCAATCTCTTTTTAACATTGTAACTTTTTAAGTGTTAGAATGTCAAACAGATGCCATTTGTAATTAAGTTCCGTTATGTTGTTCACTGACTCTTGAAACACAGTTTTACTAGTTCGGGAGCCTATGGGTTCATATTTTATATTGTTATATTTCATTTAAGCAAAAATAAACATTCTTTGTTGTGTAGGTGCAATTTTTTTCAGAATAACGCAGAGTTAAGGAGGCATAACGTGATTACAACTCAGGTCTTCCCGTACCGAAATACGAGTATGAGAAGATCCAAGCCGCATTGTTTCGCCCCGTATTCTGAGAAGGATGAACGGTGCATTTGCGTGTAAGTTCACCGGCTGTTTATTTTCTTGCGGTAAGTAAGGTTGCTGATAGCTAAGGAGCAGGGTTTTAAGAGCACAAATTTAAACAATTTAGAAAGTCGTGGTGACAATTTCGAAAAAAGTTGTAAACGCAGGGTTTCACTGTACTTCACTCTTCTTGTCAACCTCGATCAACTTAAAGTAACGAAAAAGTCTCGAGTGATGGATAAGATTTATTTTAGCGGTTCGACCGCGCACTGGTATCAACACAATACAGCCGAATTGAGAACTCCTTCTTTTGATGTCGGTTAAAAAATACTCACTACGAATCTTTTCATCATAGACCTAACACAAGGAAAGCTGAGCAAGGACTGTCGTATTCTAATTCTGATCATTCAGGTCACAATGCACGTATCGATACATGAACTATGAATCACAGCCTTCAGCTTCCGAGCATACCTAGAAGTAAATTAAAGGAAACTTTGTAAACAACTAAAAACATTTCAGAAACCAACATTAAGTAGTGATTTATTTGTTATGAGTAAAGCACACACCGGACATAATCTTGTAATAGGGCAGGTTGTATAGTTTGGATCGCGAAAGGTTCGATCGCACTCGGAGACGACAAGGCCGGGTTGATCACCCTCCTGCCCATAGAGGGGAGACCTTCTGAGCCTGAAAGCATTCTGACTGGGGCTCTGACTGCTCTGCTTATCGGGCTCAAGGAAGGCTGTACTGTGGTGTGCTAGTTACGCGTAGTCGGGAAAGGATCTTTCCTTCCCGCGGGAACGGGCCTCACGGCAACATGCAACGGTTCTCTGGTGAGGTGAAGTTCCTTTTGGAGAGCCCAGAGATCTTCGAATGCGCAGAGGTCGGCCACCGGAGGGGTTTAGTTGGGGTAAAAGGCCCACATAACTTGGTTGTCCTCATCAACAAAATGGTCATGTTTAGTAGTGCTTCTCGTTTAGGTTTTTGTTTCAATCATTGTTGGTTTACCGTACGAAGCCAAGGCGGGTCGCTAGTGCTAAATAAATGTATATTAGCATCATTCATAAGCTATTAGTATCATTCATAAGCTATTAGTTGCAATAATATTTACTTTAACTTAGCTACTGCATATTGTAGTTTAACTACTCACGTGCCGACAGATATACTTAAGTAAGTTATTTATAAGTTTGTAACACGGGAAGTTACAAACTTATAAATTACTCAGGACCGTTTAACCTGGAAAGCTGTGGGGGAGGGCTATGTCCAACAGTGGGCGTCTGTCGGCTGAAATGATGATGATCATGATGAACACGGGAAGACCATTGAAAAGAAAATTCATCCCCTGTAAAACATTGTAAAGTATCGAAGTGAGATATTTTTCAATTTTTTAAATCATCACGCACGCAAATCATCATTGATATATTCGTTATATTTGTGTCGCACATTTTCATATCGATTTTCTTTATTAAATTGACAGCGCGATCTGACAACCCTTATGTTAGGTGGTTACTGCTAGTTATAAACAAAAACAGTAATCCGGTCCTCCCCTACTGAAGAATGGGAAGATCCAATTCGCATCGCGTTGCGCCTATCGCTTTGAGACGAGTTTGTAACGTCTTACGTGCCTGCAATTTCACTAGTACCCACACCCTCCCACTTGAACTATAATTCGAGTGCACTACATCTTGGCAACAGATTACTAGGTGTGGTGGTAAGTCTTCTCCGAGCGAACTTGGCACGATTTCTACTGCAGTTTTGGGTTGCTCATTTGCACCACTTGTGGGATACGTGTAGGGTTTTTGAGGGTCCTTATCTATGGATGCGAGCAACATGGTCTCCCAAGTTCCCCCAATGTTATGTTTCTGTTATAATAAGCGTGGATCTAAATCCCTTTGCGTTATTTTTGCTATGTAACTAAACAAACGCTATCCCATCTAAAGGAGCTAGTTGTAAGTATTAAATCTACGAGTATTAGAAATAGTACTTAACTATGTAGTTAAACGATGCAAATTAGATTCTAAAGGTCTTTACGAATGCCATACATCTTAGTGTTATTTTCTTTTAAATACCGCCTTTCTGGTTTGTTACACATAATCCTTTAATAAACGAAGATTATTTTATTGGTAGCATCATATATATTGAAATAAACCAATGTTTTAAATAAAAATAAAAAAACAAGTAAGTTATGCATCATATTTTTAAATATCACATATTGACGCATGTATTTACTTGTATCTACATGTATTGTAGATAGGTACTTGTAGTATTTCTTGCTTAAAATACTCGGTAGATACTTAATTTGTAGAGGTTAGATCATATATAAAACGGACATGTAATTGCGTAATTATAAATTGCGCGTGCGTAACTAGGTAATTACCCACAACTTATAATAATTTTAAATTTATAAGCCAACGTCCCCGATTCGAAGCGAAATTACCAGAAGATTTGAGGTCGTGGAGGCATCAGATTGTGCTTGTGTTGTTCTAAACACAAAATGTTAATGAGTTTGTTTCTTTGATGTTCTTAATATGTGCCTCTAATTAACGACACGCAATGCTACAAACGCATTGTTGTCAAAGTGTGGGGAGAACAGCTTACTCACACCATAGATGACACTGACTGTGTCAGTTCAGATCCATGATCCCATGATAACATGAGCTTAATTCGTTTTGCTTAGCACATTTCATTGATAAGCTGCTAATTAATACGGGGTTTACCAAATTGTTTCAATTATTTTGTAACTGGCTTGCAATCTATACTAATATATAATAAAGCTGAAGAGTTTGTTTGTTTGTTTGAACGCGCTAATCTCTGGAACTACCAGTCGGATTTAAAAAAATATTTTTGTATATGATAGCGACATTCATGAGGAAGGCTATATAGGCTATCTAGCACGCTAAATTTCTTTTAAATTATACGCGGGTGAAACCGAGGGGCACAGCTAGTTTTAAATATGTATCTATTGTTACCTTTGGAAGTATTATAACTATCCACAACTAGGGGAATCTAGTATAAACGCTAGCAATCATCAGAATTTTATCATAACTAGGTATTGAAACAATTTTATAGATACCTACAAGTTAGATACGTATCAAGCATGAGTTGTAATAAATAAACAAAATCATTATTACAAAGAAATAAACCAGTTTGTATTAACGCAAGGACTTTATTAGTGAACCATTTGTGAAATTTTGTAATCGACCAGTATCTACTATGATCATGGTCATGTAAGCGTAGCTTTTCAAGTAGTTACTTAATATACGAGTAGGTATGTATGTTATTATTATTAACTTGAAATTTAATACATATTAGCTTTACGACTGAACTTGACTTGACCTGACTTTGTACATATTTTTTATGAAGTATTTAATTATACTACTTGTACAGTATTTACATACTCATAACTCACTTAGTTTTATAATAAATATAAAAACCAATGATGTTTTATGTTTAGATACGATATATTCGACTTTTTCATTATCAAAGCCAGTAAAGTTATAGATAAGTTACAAGCCAAGTTACAAGTGATTTTAAGTACCTATATATTTCTCATTTAATATCAAGCCCATATGGGCAATTTAAAAGTGTACGCGTTTTCTATTTTTGAAAAATATATATAATGCTACGTAAAACACAGCAGTGTGAAGAATTCGATTTAAAATGAGTTCATACAATATCCAAATCGTTAGCGGTTCGTTACACTTCCAATGCGTTATTTTGGTTTATCCCAGGTTCTTTTGTACAAGTTACGTATAACGCAACGGCGCAGATTGATGCTAAAAGTTTGTATACAAAAATTTTGTGATAAAATGAACAATATTTATAAACCCTTACTAAAATTAGAATTCAACGAAATTTCAAAACTTGTAAGCATTTTTTAACCTATATGTTATAATTTATTGTTATATGATCTTTATCAATAATATTTTATTATAATAAATAAATAAATATTCATGGATTTAACACCTAGACACAGAACAAACATAAAATTTGCATGTTCTGAGTGGAAATCGAACTTACGACCTAAAGTGCAGAAGGCTACTACTAATACCTACTAAATGCTAGTTTATATATAAAGGAATTAAGTAATGAAGAATAAAAAAAAAAAAAAAAAAAATTTGCTTTCGAAAAAATATGCTACGCTTGTCGTAGCAGTGCATAGAACGAGCCAGCTGTTCTCAGTTGACTGCAACAATGCAGCTATTAACCCCTTTTTTTTTTTTTTTTTTTGTCAAGGGGGAAATACTTTGCGTATACCCCACGCCTTGGGGAGGCGTGGGGTTATGTGTGACTCACCCCCAACACTACTCAAAATAGCAGTGCTGGGGGAATACACACTAAAACCCCCTTGGTGTTCCTACACTACGCCTTCACGCTGGGGCTACGGGTACGGTATCACTCTTCCGCGGCCCCAGCGGCGTTGGTCCTCGCGTTTCGGGACCCCAACACTTTATGTAACTCCCTATGGTGGCGTGCCCGGAACACGGAGCACGCCATCCTCCGGTGGGGACCTCATTTTTTCGGACGGCAGATTCCCCAGATCTACCGCCCGGAGGTTCCCGTTAGGGTGGCAGGCGGCGCTCATGCGCCTGCCTACGCCGACCCACTCTCCTACGTCTGTCAGGGTGAGGAGTTTCTTCCTCCCTCACCCTCTCGGCTGCTTCCTTCTGCGAGATTACTTCCTCGCAGAAGGACTGAGCTGCCTCCCAAGATCTCTCGCTGTCAACCATGGATGCGACCATAGTTGACAGCGAAAGGTTTCCGCTTATAGCCGCGGTCAGGCGTGTTCTTTTTTCCGCCCACGCAGGGCATGCCACCAAAGTGTGCAGCGCGGTGTCCTCATCACAGCTGCAGTGGTGGCATTCCATTGTTGGTTCTCTCCTCGCAACGTTGCACAGGTATCTGCCGAAACAACCATGTCCCGACAGAACCTGCACCAGTCGAAAGGAGAGAACCCCATGCTGCCTTTCGACCCATTTACTAAGTACGGGTCGAATAGCTCCGATGGTCCAGTGGCCAGCGGTTGGCTCCTCCAACCTTGCCGCCCATTGCTGAAAGGCGTCCTGGCTGGCAGCCCTCCTCCACCTCGTCACCACGTCGGACGGAGGATTACTCCCCCGTGCCCGAGATTCGGTGACGCGACGGTAGACCTGGCACAGCATGAAGGCGTCCAAGTCCCAAGGAGGGGTCCCCGCCAGAACGCACGCCGCCTCATAAGATACGGTGCGATACCCTCTGATTACCCTGACTGCGATGACTCTCTGCGGTCTCCGCAACTGAGCCTTATTAAATGCAGTCAGGGTGTCCGCCCATATAGGGGCTCCATAGAGCGCCATGGAGCGCACCGCCAAAGCTATTAACCCCTGTCATATCGTGTCCTAATCTTAATTAGTAACTAACGTTTTGTTGTGATGACTAACTAAATGATAAAGAATTTTCTGCGTACAGTTGGAATGCTACGAAACGCGTAGCAGTACTAAGAATGAGTCAGCCGTTCTCAATGGTCTGCATTCACAAACATTGCAGAGGTATGCAGCGTAGCCATATCGTGTCCTGATCGTAAGCGAATCGTAACTACATCAGTATGTTCATACTCGATGTACCTACGCATGCAACTACGAATTCCTACAATAATTTGCTACGTGCAACCGCTGCCAAATTGGTACATTGTTTTGGCAGTGATATAGTATTGTACTTTGGTGAAATATTCGTTAAATGTATGTGTGGGTGCCGCGTTAAAATGGTTCTAATTTGTTTTTTTACATTTTGTCAAATGTATTTTATTACAAACCATGATTCAATAATATTTCGAAGTGATCTAGAAGGTTTGGACAGCCGTGCTTTGGTATACAAAATCGGGCGTCGGGGGTTAAAAATATTTTAGAAATTTAAGCATTCCTGGGTGTTTACATACAACACATGTGTGCTCAAGGGTTAATTTACACGTGTGCTAATTATACATGCGTAAATTCTGCTACGCGCATTAAAGAAAACTTTTAAATTTAAATCCTAATTATTTATACGGAAATGAACAAGTTATTAAAATTAATAAACATGGCGGATTATTGAAAATCAATTATTATATATTATATATTATTGTAAACTACTTTTTTTTATGAGTGGTAAATTGTGGTGTCGTAGTTTTCAAAGCACCTGGAGACCAACATGGATATCGATCTTAAAGTACCTTCCGAAGTATGGAAGTGCTCTGTTCATTTGCCACTAAACAGTTACCCATCCAAATATTGATATGCCATCCACTTTACATGCACACAGATATGTCAAATTACAGTCAGTTTTATGTTTAAGCTAATCTTTTTTTATTAAGTTTAAGTCTGTTCCAACCCTAACCGACCAACCCGAGGGGAAGAAACAGACAAGAAACAGAAAGGAATCTGACAAGAACATCTATGCAAGCTTCGCCATGAGCGCTTCAAACTACTAGCTAAACATACACTTTACTTTAATATTATTGAAGGTCTTCACATGCACTTTACTTTTTCATATCTACTAATACTAATGTATATATTTATTAATAAATCCATTAGATATCTCAATGGTGCATACGCAGTAAAATAAAGTTCATACAATACAAGGTCACGTTCAAATATTGCTTTACACTACATAATAAATAGTGATAGTACACGCAGAAGGTTATTTTCAGCCAATAAAGGCAGATATCTAACATTAAATTAATAACTGCTTGAATTCACGCAAGCACACTACATAAGGTTACAATAAACTGTATTAAACATCGCATGTGATGTTAGGCCGAGTTTTATAGTACCTAATATGAAGTAATGTTTTGTATAGTACAGTTAGTCTCATAAAGTACTGAATTTGTAAGTTTATATGAAGAAATTATAAAAACACTAGCTGTACCGCGGTGTTATCATCGGTTTTCTGGGATCAAATGTAGCCTATTTGTTAATGCGGGATATAAGCTATCCTGGTACCAAGTTTCATCCAAATCTGTTGAGCCGTTTGAACGTACGTATCGTACGTACGAACCATGAACGCGTTCACCTTTATAATACAAATGTGATTATCTGACCCGACAGACGTTATCTTGTCCTCATTCACTATTTCGCATTCGGACGTAAAACGTCGTAGCTGCAGAAATTCTGGAGAAAAAATGCACTTTCAGTTTTTTTACCAATTGAAAGCAGCGTGAAGTTTGTTCTTGGGTCTTGGGTATTTATATTTGTTTTCTGTATTTGTTCATACCATCTGCGACACAGCGAATCTTAGTGCAAGGGTATGAGTGTGAAAATTATTATATTTGGTTCAATAACACGCAAATCGAATAAACGACAACGAGGGGTAAATTGCGTGCGAAGGGTATACTGTAAGTCGTGGCATTAATTTGACTATTACCCAATAAGACATTAGATCGCCAATGATTTATTAAGATTAAAGCAGCAATTTTCTTACGCAAAATACATTAAAAACAAGGTTGCTTAAAGCAATTACTTATTCTGCCGCAGTAAATGTGATATAGTTTCGATAACTCAGAAACAACTCGGCTCTCTCTTTTTATTTGCATAGTTAGTGCTTCTAACATATTTCTTGACACCAAATGTGGTGTTTAAACAGCAGTGTCTAATTAAACTGATTTCCTGGTAGGTGGTGATACATAAAATTAAAAAAAAAAAAATTCTGTCCTGAAAAAAGGAGAACAAGAAATCAAAATTAAGTTAGATAAAATAACTAAAAATTTTGTCTAGGTCATAATATTTAAAGTTGTATGAATAAAAACAAAATTATTTTACGTGTTTTTTAGAGTGGAAACTGAATTATCCCCTCAAGCATAAATGCGGTTATTATTTCTCACACGAAAAGCCTAAACAAAGGGAAATAATGTTGTATTGTAATTGAAACTAACAACTTTGTAATTGAAACTTGAAATCACGCTGTTTCATTGTTCTATATGATGTGCAAACTACTTCCATGATCCGACGAAAATTAGATCTAAAGCGAAGCGAAGTTTTAGAACAAACTGCCTTCAAGGGCAGTTACTGAAGCAACCGATGGTGTTTAGTTTGATATAGCACCTCAGAATAAAAATATTACGTAAACGCGTTTTGCACATTAAGAACCTGTTGCATGCGAGGTTATGTATTTGAATGAACACTTGCTAAGACCTCGGGTTGCTAGTGGTTGGCCATTAACGGTGATGCAATTTTGTGAGTATGATTCCTGATCAAGAAATTGGCACACAATTTAATTTGCTCCAAATATAAATTTGATTCAGATATTGTGCTAAATATAGCTCATTTCCCAAGCTTATTCGCTTTATACCATCATCATATCATCCAACAGACATCCACGGTTGAACATACATCGCCCCCATAGATTAATGTAATAAGCGCTTTCCTTTATGGGCGCTATTCAAATGGGGAGTTCCCCTAATCACCAAGCTTAGCAGGCGGATTGGTGATCGCTGTGTTGATATCAAATATTCAGTTAATACTGCTGACTATCTAACTTATTTAATACCAATATTAAACTTATATAAACTTATATACCAATATTATAACATTCAACACAAAGGTGTCCTCGTAAATCTTTGCCCTAGTAAGAGCTGAAAAATAATTGCTTTTTAGTTCTTAAAAGCAAAGTACAAAAAATATGCGTACATCTAGAATTCCTCATTCTTCAAACACGCACACGTTGGCGAGACCAATACCTTTATTAGAAGACAGGAACAAAGTGAAGGTGATAAGGTAGCCTTCAAGGTTCATTATGTGGTCCCCGAGGTTGTGTGTACCAAGGTTTGGTGCAATGGGCTTTCCTTATCTTGCTTTCGTCCCTAACTCTAATTTTCATGTCTCATTGTTATGCTGTGATGATCTTCTTTGATGTGGGGACCTTTTTACATAACTTCCATACATGTCAGATTAATTATTTCAAGAGATCCAAGGGCGAAGGAAGAAATGAAATTGGTGAACGTGTCGAAAATATTTTTATCTCAAGGAGTATCAAAAACTGTAATGGTAAGCAGGGCCCAATGTCTAAGTTAAATAACAATATATAATATTATAATAAAATAATTAGGACATTGTTTTTGGTTATAAAAATAAATATATTTGTATTTGTGCATGTATATTAACTAACTGACTAAATCACACACAGCTACACTCTTATCTCGTTGATATACGACTGATGACTGATTTTAAGTTAAATCCAAGACTTCAAGTCGATTCCGATATGGCGGATACCTTAACAGCATTTTTAGGGTTCCGTATCCAAAGGTTCCGTATCCCAAAACGGGACCTGATTACTAAGACTCCGCTGTCTGTCTGTCTGTCCGTATGTCACCAGACTGAACCATCTCATGAACCGTTATAGTTCACAGATGATATTTATGTTGCCGCTATAACAACAAATACTAAAAAACAGAATAAAATAAATATTTAAGGGGGCTCTCATACATAAACGTGATTTTTACGATATAGTTCCATATGAAGGAACTAGATGGCGCCACTTGTATTTTAGCTCGCGTTATCGTTGCGTTTCGGTATCGACATGACTAATTGGGGGGCTATCATACAACTGACATGATTTATTTGCCGTTTTTATTATAGATAATAGTACGGAACCCTTCGTGCGGGTCCGACTTGCACTTGGCCGGTTTTTTTTAATTTGAAGTCATAAAACATATGTTTTTCACATACTAAAATACAAAGAAGTTCCATTGTAAGGCTTCCTTTGTCCTATGACGAGGAGGTCAGAAAATTAAACTAGTCCCGCTTTAAATAAAACAGTGAAAGTATGTTTAAGTCGGTGTGAAATAGTGACCGGTTTCATTACAAGCCCACCAGGTAACCCATATTGTGAGAACTTGTATTCACTTCCCTAGTAAAAGTTATACATGAGGAAAGTGTCTGCCGTAAACATGTTTATCATGCATCTAAAACTGAATGTAGTTAAAGACCGTTCCACCTTAACAATATGCATCTACCATTGTACGAGGCAAAATACCGTGGCGTTTAGGTATGTAAACATGCATAATACTTTTACGTTCGTATGTAGAAAATACTAATAATGATGATGAATGAATCTAAAGACTGGTGCCTAAGGTCCATCGGCTTCTTGCTAGACCACTGCGCTTCCAGGACATGCTGACAGGCTATGGAAATGGTCTTGTTCGTTAGCCTATCGTCCTAAGTCCAATCCGTCGAGAGCCGGTAAGTTTTAAGGCTAAGGGGGGACTGTAGCGGCCTTGGTCATCACGTCTATGACTACACGTACCATGGGCGTGTAACATATTAACCGAACTACTTAATTAACATTCGATTTTTTTAACAAGGTCTGTTTTTATTTTTCGTCGTCCCATCATAAAAACAAGAACGATATATCCATGACATAAGCTGATGAAGTGTAATGTAAACGAGTCCGTCGCTGAACTGTCAAAGGTAACTTTCCGTATCCGTATCTGATGCGTCTACTGCATATTTTTACAAGTGATGCTTTTTAAAGCTAATTTCAGAGACTTTTAGAGGTGATTATGAATTCGGCTGTAATCTCTCTCTAATATCTCATAATATCTCCAAAGATTAACAGAGGGTCCCGGATTAAATCTCCGGACGGGAAAACTTTGTTGTTCCCGGGTCTGGGATCTAAGTGGCGTGTATGTTTTTGTCAATGGATTGAGCGATAGTGAACATAAAGTTAGTCAGTGGGGTGTAAAATATAAAAACAAGATTTTTGTGTTTGTGTGTGCTAATATATGAAAACTCACAAAATACTACAGTTTAGGGTTTTTTCATCGCACTTGCGACAAAAGTATTCATTGCAGGGATGTAACTGCGTAAATGTTATTATTATTTTAAATAAACGATCTCAGTGACGTTTTACTTGACTTATATTTTTATGTTACAGGAAGCTTTGAATTTTATCAAAAAGATTAAACACCAATTCGATAGTCTGACGCTAATGATGCGTTAAAGAACAAATGACTGATTTAAAATTCAAATGATCAAATTGACAGGCGTCACAGCTCATTTTGTAGGTCTGTCTTATGAGCTGATTAATTTAGAGGAAAAGGAGCCGTCTTTAAAAAAAATCCAAACAAAACAACCTCCTTTGGAAGTCTGCTGAAAAATAAATAGAAATTCTCTCGGCACTTAGTTCGCTGCGTTTCAATGACCTCACAGCTCATTTTGTAATAACCTCTGCTTAACGACACACATTTATTTGTGAGACGTTTGTTCTGTGTCTAGGTAAGTAATAAGTAGTAGGTACAATAAAAAAAACAAGTTGTTTATAAGTAGTGTATGAGTAATCTGTCCATAGTAAGAGCTATGTTTAGTGTGGCGCTAGATGACGCTGTGTGAAAAGTCTAATTTGTATTTATTTACAAATAAATCGACTTCAATACTTCATTTCCTTCATAAAAATTATAATAATCAACAAATTTGGCCCACATAGGGAAAATATCGCGTAATAAATATAAAAAAACATAAGCTGAATTGAGATACTCCTTATTTCGAAATTGGTTAATAAGGTATTCTATATTTCCTAAGATAAATAAACTGAAACCAAAACGATCTTTGTTTTTGCTTTTTTTTTTAATTAACGATCTGACGGCTCATCTGGTGGCTCACCTGGTGGCGACCTCCGCCCATGACAACAGTAATGCGACTCAGTATAAGATTTGGATCTTACACTGAGTCGCATTCATTCTGCTGCGTCCATCACCCGAGACGGGGATGATGCGTCTCATGCGCATGTGATTTTCCTGTTTAGCCCTATTTGACTCACCATTACTCGTTTGTACCTAATGTTTGGCGACAGAGGGGAAACGAAACTGCTCAGTTAAGTGGCTATCGTTATTGCGTTGTGGTATCTACTTATATTTTGCGATAGTGTTGTGATTGCAGCAACCCGACACAATTGTGTTTCAATGTTTCCGGCCATATTTCTCAGTATAAATAAATAAAAAATCATTCATATAGGTCCTACAAAATGATTTAAACTACAATAGGATGCTCTTTTTTGACCACCAGGGACACGTGTAGGAACTCTGAGGGAACATACCTACGGGCGCAATTCATTTGTGAAAGAGAAGGTGTAGCTTCATACTATTTATTAATGATGATTGCTTCCTTCCTATATTAGTTATACCTCCATAATTATTCACTAAACTGGTCGCAACATTCAAGATTTATTAAAAACTGATTACCATGAACTACATATTGCAGGTATATGCGGCTACAGTGCTAATTTTAACAAATATTTTGCCCGTATTTTTTTCTATCATAAGAAATTGTATTTATTGTATTTTGCCTAAAAGTCACAACATAAATCTAACCTTGTACCTAACGGAGTTTGTTTCTTTGAGAAGTTAAAAGTCTGGTAAAAAATAGTGCAATAGTACTTCCTTTTTACGCATCAGGAAAGGATACAATTTATGTCACAGATCCTCAATCACCCAGGAGGAAGCACCAGCCCTCAGGAAGTCGTAAGCTTATTAGCAGCTGTCGCAAACGTTCTGCTACGCCGCCCGTGGTGTAGCAACTTGGTGATGTAACCACGCGTCCACTAATCGCTGGTGGTTTCATAGAAACAAACGTTTTTAGGCTGTGGCATATCAAGTGAGGCTACGCTCTGCTTTTTTTAAGTATGAGCAGTCGCCCGTGACTTGCTGTGTTAAAGAGATAAGTACCGTAACATGCCTCTAACACTGTACAGTAAAATTAAGATTAATCTTTTCTAAGGTCTCCCACTGTCACCACACATCAACATTTTATCTTTTCCGTCGATTTTGTCAGTCGTCGTGTGAAGTCCCGTAACGTCACTAAACATCACCATTTTATCTTTTTCGTGGTTTCAGTTATCATGCGAAGTCACCCAACGTCACCACACATCATCATTTTATCTTTTCCGTAGTTTTAATCATTTCCCAACGTCACCAGACGTCAAAATTTTATCTTTTCCGTGGTTTCAGACATCGCGTGAAATTTTTTTTACATCAAAACCTTATCTTTTTCAAGGTGACTAGCCTCTATAGCTACCCCAACGTCATTACGACGACTGAGGTTAAATAACGAGTAGATATTTTTAATACATTACTTTTGATTATAGTCTGCTTTCATACCTGATAAACTTTAAAACCTGTATGTAAACGTAATAAATTGAACCCGGCGGGTAATAACTGCGGAAATCGAAACGAACATTCACCATGCTTGGCCTTTAGCCTGTGATAAGTTTGGCTGCACACGAACTAGGAGCTGTTTTTATCCTCTGCCTATAACATTACGCTTTATGTTCTCCAAAATGTCTGGATAGAACTAACTTGACCCACGCGCGGCCACTCAGACTCGTAGATGGTATGTCTCATCTCAACTATAACTAATTTGTTAGATGATTGCGGCCAACGTTGACCAATTTTGAATTTGAGTTTGATCTCTTGATAGTGAAATTTTGACTAATATTGATGCACTGCGCCTTGATAGAGATTGATAATAATTAAATTCATATTAATATCTTGAGTATACAATATATTAATAAAAAAGCTATAGATAGTTGATTTAATCCATGCATATATTTTTTTGATTATATGTAGTAACAAATAAAATTGAGGTAGGTCATCATGGAGAGACTTGTGTTTGTGTAAAACCAGCCTACGCTGCCTTCTTACATAAACTTACTTGATAATTTTAGTTCTGGCAGCTTGATTACCTTGTTATGATGCTGGCTCTTGATTTGATAATAATACGCAAGCATTATTTAATTGACTTCTACATTTTTCATTGCATGTTTTTCATGCACTGTTTTGTTAATTTTTTTATGTGAAGAAGTTATGGAACGAGCTGGTGGTAAATGGTTACCTCACCATATATACACCATATATACGCCCATAACTACAGCAATACGATTTCGGTCCTCCCCGACCAAAGCCCAAAGACAAGACCCAAGTCGCACCCCGTTACGCCCGTCACACGAGATGGGGATCTTACATTTGCTTACATATGCCTTCGAGTTTACATATGCTTCAGAGATATGAGTCGGGAGATAGATTGGCCATATTTGGCGTCGTATACGACACTAATAAAATTATTATAATTACTCATTGTCGAGTAATTTTATTGTATTGTAATATAAATTGTATTAGTTCGAGCTCTTTTATCCGATTAACCGACTGTTCGAAGTTTTACCAAATACCCAATTGAATATTATAATAAGTATAACTCTACTATATTAAAAAAAGTCAAATAATACATTGTATTACTCTAATAGATAAATGTTTTTGCAATTTAATTTAATTGTGAATATGAAATGCATACCACACAAAATTTTTGAGATTTAGTTTGCTTAATGAATGTATAACTTTTCGTTATACATAAACTTTTCATGTTATATATTTGTTATAATAAAATAATAATAAAAAAATATCTTTTATAATGAATTAGAAGTAGCAAATAACAAATTCTTAAATAAGAAATAATAAATAAGTGTTAATAAACCAAACTATAAAGCGAACAAATTCTAAAATAAGACCTTAATTAATAACACGTCATGAAGTGTAAGAACAAAGATAATTTGAACAATGTTTTAAACTTCCGTGATCGATAAACGAAATTTTATTTTAAAAAGAAACACAAAAAAGAACAATAATTATTTCCTTTGTAGTCCAATAGTGTAGAATTGTAACCGCAAAATTTCATTCTGGCTATACATAAAGACATTATTTATAAAAACCTGTATTGGCTTAAAAATGTACCAATATAAAAATGTAAAAATTAAAATAGCTCAGGTTTTGTATTCATTAAAAATTTCATTGATATTCAAATATTCTTTGTGGTTAAGCAAACTATCTTTAAAATGTGATACTGACTAGATATTATAAACTAAGGTTTGAATTATTTGGTCTACCATTATAATATAACGAAATTGGTGATGTTATTGTAACTTATTTAAATATGCTTATCGACCTTCATATTATATTAGGTTTTAAAGGTCATTATGGTATGTAGGAAGTAAGTACTACGTTAGTACCTATTTGTTAATGTGTTTCCCAATAATCGAAATATGTTCTTTGAACTGTCAAAATCAAAAACTTAAATTTTGTTTATTTATAGTTCTATATATATTTTATATGAAAAAATTCTTGAATAGAACAAAACATTCTTATTTAACTATTTTACGGTTAAAAAAGGATTTATGTTTTATAAAATAACAACAGAATCTATTAAACAGACGTAACAAATAAAAAGTTCAATATATAAATAAATAAATACGTAATATGCGAATATGTAATAGATTCCATGCGAATCATACTAACATTATAAATGCGGGAGTTTGTCTGTATTTGTGTTTGTTGCTCATTCACGCCATATTAAAAAAAATGTTTCGACAACCAAGATAAAAAATAGTAATTTTTTTTGGCCTTTGCATCTTATGTATGCTGAAGCCAACCCCAAATTATTGTAATTAATTACAATAATTTAATATACTAAAAAATAAGAGATTCCTTAGAAGTATGAGTAATTGAGTCAGTGATCCGTGGTAGGATCACAATCAGGTAACCTGGATTTAACTTATTTTCAGGTACACAATTTTCAGCTGCATTGTTCTGTTCGAAGAGCAATCTAAATTAGATCTGACATGCCAATATCGCGTGGCTATCACCGACAATCTGGCGATCACAGCGATGTAAGTGACCATGTAATTACCATGGCATTGTATGAATCGTTGTTTGTTGTTTGAAATGTATAAATTCTGGAAACCGTGAAATTGGGTCCCCAAAAACTGAAAATTTCCCCTACATATAAACTTTATATTATATTACTGGCAACACTACGTTTGACACAGATGTGGTTTTGCTCAAAAATAGAATAATACTTATGGGTAACAAACAGTTCTTCTGGGTAACGTTAAAAAGCAAATAAGAGTCAGGAATCAAGTAACAATTAATGTATAACCAACACCGATTTCCACAACTTACAGACTATGAACTGAATACGCTTTCGTCATCAGTGATTATGATGGAGCAAGTATGGACACAATACGTAATGTTTACTGCAGATTTTTAAATGATTTTGCATAATGTTGGTGTTCAACTGATTTGGTTGGGTTTTACTGACAATAGTGGCAAGGTGTATTAATAAAAGTGAAGGGCGGACTTTTAACTACCCGTTTTTCACGAACCCATGCACTTTAATGTATTTAACCACATTCAAAATCTGAAAGTGGTTAACCTCTAAAGTTCGCGAGATAACTACGTCAGATAACAACAGATGATGTATATAAGTACATATATATATATTTCAATTTTAATGACTTCCTTTATAAATGCTTCCGTATCAAATATCACAGTAAAGGATATAATGACGATACAACTCCCGTGGTATTTTATAATGTGCAGTATGTATAGGCTGTCACAAAATACTCTTCTCCACCATTGCACCGACCCCACCGGCAGGGTCGAAAAATTTCTTTGTCGGCTCAGTCCACACGTCTCAATCAGTAGCGAGCCACAATATTAAATTGATGGAGATGGATACGATATTATAATTTAGTTTTTAAGTCGGTCGAGAGCCGTCTGCTCTCACCAAAATCTCGGGTTAAGTTGTCAATGCTATCAGCGGTCAACAACATACAGTGAAATAAAAAAATATATATACCTACTTGTATTTTTACAAAAGTTACCCGACTTTTGCATGCTTGTTTTTTGATAAACAAGAAATCAAAAAGAAAGATTTGGAATTAAAATTCTGAGTTAAATACTTTGAGTAGGTAATATAATTTTAAATAGTAAGTATCCTATTTTTCTGTTTGTTTATGCAGGTATTTCTGCGCTCGCGCTACAAGGCAGTGTTTTAAACAACCTGTATCTAAATATATTCATTTATAGGCGTAAAGCAGGCCTCGTTTGCCTTCAACTCCAAGTCTTTGTACGGATGATTGAGCAATCGAATTTAATATTTTACTTTTTCTAAAGAAAAAGTTCTTTGTACTACGACTTAAGGCCAAACGGGAAAAGACGGCGTCAACGAGCCTTAAAACTGTACATTTCAATTTATATGCATCCAAAAAATGTACAGGCACGGCACTTGAACTCACAACCTTGTCTATACCGTACTCATAACCTTTTCGGGCAGTCGACATCATTGAACATGTGACATTATGTGAAATTTTGAGATTGTTGGCTAATCTCACAAAGTTAAATAAAAATCCGTCTCAAACTTTGTTAGTTGAATTAAATTGGTAGTCTTGAAATGCAATAAGATGTAGTAGATTTATGGTAGGTATGGTTTATTACCTATTTAAAATAACTATTTACGATAATTGTATTTAATATTCCTAACATGTTTACCGCGGTGATGTGATTAATTTGTAATTCTTGATTTGTATTGAAACTATTTGCTACGTGTCTGCTACGTGTCACCTATGAGAAGAACAAGGACGTTTTTAGTTCCCATCGCCATTTTTTAAGATATATTTCATATTGACAGCATTTATAATGAATTCAGCTTGTAAATAATATTGAGAAATTTCACCAGTGTTGCTTCAGCCAAAAATATATCGTAAATAAGTTATTTAAATTTTTGCATAAATCAAATTAAAGCGAATAGATGACACATTTCGTACAATCCTTTTAGAATATACCGGCCATTATGAGGCCATGTGTTATTATTTTGCGGCTAAGTAATGATAAATTATAATAAAGTGGTTAATAAAAAATTATTAAATGCGTGTGCTGTATACCGGTGGACGGGTGTTAACAACAAAAGGTGGGCGGTCAAGCTCGTCCCAACACTTTAATTACTTTTTTTTAAAAAAGGTTGTATTAAAAGTATGTGTTAGTATTTTGTAATAATTATCTTTGTCCAATAAAACTTTTATTTTACCAAACGCTATGTTACTAAACGAACCATGTAAACTCAAATGCTTCAGTTAAAAATCAAAACAATAGACTTACATAATAGTGGTATTTACGTACGTTGAAAAATATTACCTAACTATTACTTGTATGAGTTAATAACAAAAACGTGGATTGTAAAGCGTTCGAATTGCGGCTTTTTGAACGAATATTGCCCAGATAAAATTGTTGACTCATAGATATTGGGCCACCACGATCTTCATATTTGGTCTAATTCCATTTATTTCCCTGTGACCTTGGTGGATGAAAACCCGGCTTTCGTAATTGACAGGTGTCAGCTCTATTCCTCGCAAGCGTCTCCAATTTATGCAAAAGTACGTGACACGCTTATCGATTATAATCTATTGTTTCATTGATTTAATGGTTTGAACACATGAGTGTCGGGAAACCTGATGGGATTTGTCTTATTGCTTTGAATCATTTAAACCACTTTTATTCTTAGTACTACTAGCTGACCTATTTTTTTATGTCTTGATTCATAGTTTGACAATCAACTGTCAAACGTCGTGGCAACAAAACCCCATAGCATTTTTCTCCGATTTCTGTTAATTTCTGTTAATTCTTTCCGTTAATTTTCCAATGAAATTGTAAACAAGACTTATTAGGAATATAACGAAATAAAAATTATCCAAATCGGTTCACCCGTTTCCGATATTTAACGAGACTAACAGAAATAGATTTTTATATTATATATAAATGAAATATTATAAAATTTTTCACTAAAGCAACTTAAGAAAGACAAAAATGGTTCACTCGGATCATTTGGATTCGGACCTTTTTTAAGCAATAAATGTGACGGAACGACCTGACGGCCCACCTGATGTTAAGTGGTCACTGTCGCCTATAAGCAAACGAAATACGATTCAGGTTCCCCTAAGATGAGCTGTAAAGGGGAAAATATATAGAGAAAAAATGTGAGTTCTCAATATAAATTGTCTTAACTTTCTCTGAACTTATTATAAATTACGTGCACATGCATTAATTATTTCATCTTCAAATATACGCAAAAAAATGTACCATACAATCCGCCTTACTATACTTGTAAAAAAAAACGACCTACAGCAGGTACGAGTCGTGCGGGTTCTTTGCAGGTACGAGCGTGGTAGGGTCCCGAGGGATATTTTTTTATAAGTCGGGATTCCCCAATTGTATTATCAAATTGATTTACAACCTTTTTAAATAATAACTTTTTGTTACAAAGGTTCAACCTTTTTGGAATTCAATACAAGAGCGTAGCCAGCCAATGGACTAGGGTAGCGAGATCATTCTAAACTTTGAACGAAACCAGTCAAATGCACTTTAGACTCGCACATCGAGAGTCCCATGACTAAATGGTAAAAACGGAACTCTTCAACTTTAATCATGTCTGTCTGTTTGTCACAGTTTGTGTACACGTCTGTACCACTACTTTACGAATATATAATTAAAGTAGGGCAGTATTTTTATAACGATTATACACTCATACATAGAAATACAAGACAAAACCCAAAATCCGAGAACAAACTTCATGCATACCACACAAATATGCCCCGGCTGGTAATCGAACCCGAGGCTTTCAAATTAGAGTTAGTACCAACTAAGTTATGGAGCTTCTGCCCTTTGGTGAGGCCCATGATTAAATGAGGCCCATGATGATAGAAATATTTACTTAGGCAATATATCCTTAAACCTGTGTTAAGATTAATGACTGGATCATATTATTTAACAACCACGTATGCATAAGGTATGCAAACAATATTGAGAAACAATTTTATATATATAATACATAGCGTTAAACCAACGCAATAATTGGAGAGGAACTGACATTTGGTCCACAGAAAATAAATAGAACAGTGATAGTAGCATATGAATAAATAAATACTAATTAGTTAATATTTATTCGTATGATTTTTTTGCATTACGATGTTATTTAAATTTAATTCAAATAAATATGATACATATAACTGTCAATGTACTCTTAAATATAATGTATCTTATAAAGTCTGTGTAGTGTTTGTGTGCATGAAGTTTGTCCTCGGGTCTTGGGTGTTTGTCTTTTGTTTCTGTTTATATGATAAGAAATGATGAGACTGAAACTGTTACAATTCTAATACAAAAAACTGTAATAATATGATCTCTAAAAAGTAATTAAATAAGAATTCAGTAACATTTCACGCCATATAGCCTCACAAGCATATCTTGTATTGTATTCAGATAGAATACTTACAATATATTAAACTTAAAAACATACATCTAACGTATATGTCCACCGATACACAGAACAAACTTCTATGTTGGCCACACAAGTGTTTGTCCTGGGTGGGAATCAAACCCACGATCAGAAGGCAGAGCTACTATGACCTGACTTGTGATTCCAGTCAAAATTGGTCGACTAGTTATGCATTTACCTGCTTATCTACTTAAAAAACCCCAATTAGGATATCTAATTAGGATAGGGGTTTATTTACGTTTATCTAGGTCATTAACCCAAATTAATTGGGCAATTAGCTACAATGACTATTGTGTCTAACTCAGGGTACGTTACCAGATCTTTAAAAGTCAATGGTTCCAATTATGATAATATAGGTAATGATATAATATTTATATCTACCCTACGGTACGGTCTAATGTCCACAGTGTCATAGTCTACCACGTGAGCCTACCGGATTGATAGATGTCACATGTCTTTGAATATTTGGTCAAGTATCAATATGTCACTTTCGTCACAATAATTTTTTCCATAGGTATTCGTAAAAAAAGAACTTCACTTTATAAAATGAATAAACAGTACCTGGGCGACAAAGCTTGGCTCGGCTATTTTGTTATTAAAAATTTAGTTTTTACATACAATTATAGAGGTAAAGTTAAATAGCAATACTCTATCTAAACACAAAATTTCATCCGTGCCTTTTCCAAGATACGCGAAATAAATATATATATATATACAAGAATTCCTAGTTTAAAGTAATAAGATGTATGCTTGTTCAAACCCTATCTGACCTTGCAAAAGACACCCCTAATGGAAGGATTACTTTCTTTCGCAAGCATGAACCTGTGCTAAAACAATAAGATTAGGATATTATAACACTGTTAAAATTTAGGCATGCTTCGCCAAGAACGTTTTTTTATACTACTGTAGTACCGGGACGAGCTGGCGGCCATTCTGATGGTAAGTGGTTACCTCCGCCCAAAACAATATCAATAAGACCCAAGTCTCATCCCGTTGCGCCCGTTACCCGAGACGGAGAAGTTACGTCTCATGCATCTGTGATTTTACCGGCGCCCACACCCTTCTACCGGAACATAGCAATACGAGTGCATCACTGCTTGACGGCAGATTACGAAGTGTGGAGGAAGTACTTCTCCGGACGAACTAGGCATAAGTTCTGCTCCTACTTTCAGTTGTACCTTTGGTACCATCCAGAGGTAGCCAAACTAGAGGGTTCTCACTTATGGAAGCAAGCGTGACAACTGGACCCCTCAAAAGCTTTGCTTGCTTGTTGGTATTAAATATCATATCACATTTCTCTCTCACGGATATATCAGGTGCCGGTAGATATTACAATTTAAATAGAATGTGTCTTCTCATCGAAATCTTCCGAATGCGCAATACAAAGTGGAGCAAATCACATTGTATTTATTTCACACACAATATCACCTACTTTCACGATGATCTAACGAGAATGCGATGATGCATCGATATCTTGGAATTGTGAACGTAATCTTGTGTTTCCTAATCATATTAATATTACAAATGTGATTGTCTGTCGGTATGTATGCTTGTTAGTCCTTCACGCCTCAACGGATTGGGATGAAATTTGTTACGAAGTTAGCTCATATACATAAAAATAAATTCGTTTATTCTCATCGTCTCATATTCACTTTAGTACTAGTTCCTTTATATCATATACTTATAGTATTTTTTTATCATCCGTTCAAAAGTGGGGTGTTGTTAATTTACCAGTTGTATTTGTGTGTCTGTTTGTCAGGAATTGTCCGATTTTGAAGCGGTCTTTTGGTACCAAAGCTTATCTGGAAGATGGTTCTTTCTGAAACGGTTACGTCTGAATGAAATTGGTGCAGTGGTTCTCAGAGTAATCACCTCTGAATACTTTTTGTTAACGCTTAAAACAGTTATTTCTACAAATACAATTTCAATTAGATTAAACTATAGTTCGCAAACATTAACTGAAGTAGAGGGCTTTATTTTTTTTGTAAACATGCTTATATAATAATTCAGATAACGTAAAATGTGGTCGCGTTCTCGGGTGGTAAGGTTGCGATCGAAGATGTAACATCGCTCTAGCTTAAGGTATAGCGCGGTAAAGAACATATCACCATATCCAGAACCCGCACTTATCTCCTGGGGCTACATTGAACATCTGATACAATACTGAGAACAAAACAGACTATGGATTTGGAAGTACTGGGAACATAATAAATAACCCATAAATTTCACGTACCAATTTGAGACTTCTCTCGGCGGGTTCTCCTGGTTGCACAGTTAGTGCATGAATTAGTGTATTAATACATTAATGTTTACCCAATAAGGTTACGTACTGAGAATCCATAAAATTTAGCTATAAAGCCTTTTTAGAACTATTCTGTTAAGATACGAATTTTTTGTATTGATATTAGTAATATTCCTGATAGATGCAATTCATGATAGAGCAATATTCAATAGCAAGTACGCTTTATTTATTTTCTAATATACTGAATTACTTCATACCTATTGGTATGAAGTAATTAAGTATATTAGAAAATCAACACTTGTAATACAGACAGAAGCGCAGATAAAAGCCAAAACTAACAATTTGGTTGCGCGAGCGCAGCTTCGGGTCAGATGTGCAATAAGGTGATTCGCTTTCGCTTGATGCAATACTTATAAGTAATCCTCTGCAAATATGGTATTAAACTCCTATCTAATATACTCGAGAATTTCAACGATTAAACTCTCGAAGGTTATAGATTTAGTCTAATGAATAAGAATAAGAATAAATTTATTCACTTATAATAGTTAGTTACTTACATAGGTCATTTTTATAACTATTGCCCTTAGGGGGATATTGTCGTAAACCTTGTATTCATAAGACAATAGGTAGAACGAAAGATGTTAAAATTTTCGTAGGTAACATTATTAGAAAATGTTTCATAAGAACGTTTCATTCATTTGTAGGGTGAACTTGTTTACGAATAAAACCCGTTTATAAACCTTCTTATCTCACCAATGTTTAAAAAAATATTTTTTATGGATTTAATTAAAAAGAGATTTTAGAAAATTTTACGACTACGATAGCTAGAAAAGAAACTAAAAGATTCTCATTCTCTAGAATAATCGATAAGTTAAACCCGAACGGACAATTGTGACATATTATTAGGGAACCAATTTAGGCACTGGCTGCGCTACAATTGATTAATCTCTGAACCAGCGGAAGAGCAAAGGTAATAACGGAAACTTAAATAAATCTAGGCCTAATAGAAACAAAATAATATGAAACAATTTGTCAATATCTATTTTAAGATGCTAAAAGAATATACTATAATAGTTTACAAATGCAATCATTACTGTCCGGAAATCCATCTTCACATGATGATGGTTTTATATGTAACAAAAGTGACGGAACGAGCTAAAGGCCCGCCTGATGTTAAGTGGTTACCACCGCCCATAACAAAAGCAATATGACTACCTACTGAAGTATGAGAATACCCAAGTCGCACTCTGTTGCACCCGAGATCCGAGACGGGGATGTAACGTCTCATGAGCATGGTGATTTCACACCCTTCTACCGGAACACAGTAACGCGAGCGTACCACTACTTGGCGCTAGATACCAGGTGTGGAGGCAGTACCTCTTCGGGCGAACCTTGCACTTATTGTTTCTCTTTTAGCACCACACCTAGGGGCACATGTTAGAATTCAAAGAGTAACTGGACCCCCCAAAATTTGTTTAGTAGAGATTTATTTGTAGGAGTAGAAGATGCTTATCAATGTATCCTACCTAGTCCCTTTTTCTAACATCTAAAGAAGAAAACTGTACCAGTTAATAAGGGTGCAACCGTCGAGTATGAAAATGAAAAAAGACCTACATATCTCCGCATCTGCAGACAGAGCAATGTTACTAAGTATTCAATAGTACTTAAATCTGCGAAAGATCCAACCGCCAACCTTGTTAGTTGTCTCTACCTCTACAATCTCCTCTCTGGATGCCTCTACAATGTTGCACAGAACGATCCAGAAGAAGTCTAGTAATAATTGAGCATCTACGTTATATAGTCTATCAGCATACCCTACATGCCATGTCTTTATGCGACATTTATACCACGAACCAGAGCATTTATTTGCTCTGCATATATTTGATAAATTTAACATTTCTTTATTAGTTCTTGTAAGTGATTAAAAATGCGACTGATTCAGTGCTGGTAATGTAATGATCTAATGATATTTCTTTTATGACAATTATTCACGCGATTCTTAATGATATTGTAGCTGGTACTAATGCTCCCATGGTGATATTACGGCACATAAGAAAAATATATCGAGCAAAAATGTAATCAAGACGAAACTTATAGACCCATTTTCATTAACTATCTAAATTTGCGTAGGTAGAGTCGATCCAATCGACAAACTAATAAAATTTCTGCGTTACGAAATTTGCATTAACTGGGTTGAGTAGATCTTGGGCAATATCGCCTTTAAAAATAAAACATCAGTGAATGTTTCACAATTGATATGGTTTGTTCTCAATTTTCACGTTTATAATATGTTACAAAAATGAATGTATGTTATTTAAGACAACGCAGTAACGGTTTCTACATAAATCTAATTCAAATTATTGTAAATTATTGATACAGGTGATGAGACAATATTGATTTTTTAGGATTTATTGTATCGCATCGCGGCAGGAAAGTGAAATCGAATGGTCAACTCTATCGAATGCACGATGAACTATAAAATAAGAATGTTATAATATAGCATCTAATGTAAAATTAATGGTTGCAAAAACAACTGCGTGAAAGTCTGACAGCCGGACACACTGGCAGACGTATTATGTTGTAAATGGGTAAAGAAACTGCACTAGCAATCGCCTCGACACCATTTCTACTGTCGCAACCGACCGGCTCCAAATAAAATAAAAAACATACCTTGTAGCTTATGAGGGTTGCTCCGAATGAAAATCCTTAAATTGCGTTCCAAAAACCACTGGTACACAATAAAATCACTGAAGTTTTTTTATATATTTTATGTATGTAAAGATCACCTCACTGTGTTCGGAAACATTTTTAATTTTTCAAATTCGGAATGTGAAAGTTATGCGCGGGCGTCGTTCGGCGGTTAACAATCGCGGTCGGGCGCGAAGTGTTGAGTCTGATCCACCCCACTACGCCGTTCGTATCTACTATTCATTCTGTGGGTCTCGGAGACGTATGAGTCTCAGATAAGGACTCGCGTACCCCGCTGGGCCCTAATCCTTTAGAGTCTATGAACTTTGTCACATTTTTTGTCGTCTCATTGTCGACGGAATTCTAAGTATTTTTTATAATCTTCCGAGACGTACCTGCTAGTACAGACATTGGTGGATCATTGTTACAAGTGATTTATTTTGAATTGTTAAGCAACGCACGGGCACTTAAACTAATGGCGTTAGATGTTTTTGGGCAATTTTAATTGAATAGATACATCGATGTCTTTTGTAAGATTGAAGAAGTAGAGAGAGTACCTAGTTGTTTGTGAGTGTAGATTGAGAATTTTACGACTTATTCTGGACTTGAATTAGATATAGTTAATAGTCATAATAGTATTTTATTGGTAAATTAAATATTACAGGTCAACATTTTATCATATTACTTTATTTTATAATGAAATGTAAATAAAAATTAATAATAATATAATAATTACTATATTACTAATAATAATTAATATGTCAAAGACATTTAATTAAAATTAATATACTGCATACACTTAAGGTAAGTCGGATAAAAACACAAATAAAAATTGTAGTCATTCATTACAATAGGTACCTACAAGCATTTTTTTTGGATTTAGTTATACCTTCAGGTACGTGCTTATACGGTAGTTTAATATCTGACCTTGCAGCTCAATAGATAGTTGCTAGTTTTTTGCATTGTAGGTCGTGGGTTCGTTTCCCACCCAGGACAAACGTTTTTGTGACTAACATAAATTTTTATACTGTCCGGGTGTTAATATACTATATGTAACATATTTACAAAAATTAGTATGTCATCGGTAACACAAGCTATGCTTAGTTTGGAGCTAAATGGCTCTATGAAAAGATCATGAATTTTAATATCTGAAAATGTTTTGATGTGTTAATATTTTATCGCACCGTACTGTTGCTTGCCCTGAACCAGAAAACTGATATTTGTAATGTAATGTAACGTAAAAACTATAATAGCTTCTGAGTACATAAATTCAGATTTACGCGTTTATAATGTGGCATACATCATAAGCGCCCAAAATTATTTCCCCCAAATTTTCTTTAACCACGGGCGTGCTTAAGTGCTGGTCTGATAGAAAACTGACACCACCTTTTGTTGAACATTTCCTTTCGGCTGCGTGCACGTACAACAGGAAGCGGGGTATACAAGGACAGGTACTGCATCATGACTGCTCATCAGCTTGTCTCAAGGGTAGCTCACTGTTCCAACAACAAACTTTACTGTGGTCTGATTTCAAAGATTCACGTGCCCTCCATAGCACGTGATATTTCCATCAGCAAGAAGATAGATGATCAGAGATAGGCGCTTCGCAATGCAAGCTCAGGCCTTTTTCTGTTGTTACTTACAGAATGTATAAAAAAAGTGAACGCTTAAAACACTCACAAGGGCTTCCTGCGTCGCAGGTGGTAGGGGCGTATTAAATCACAAAACAGAAATATCCAAACCAAGAACAGCTTGATGCTCAAGGATACGGAACTGGGACCCCTCGTTTCGACCGACAGGGCTAACAGGACGTAGCCATTGCACCGGAGGGATTTTAAGGTCTTAATGAGCTTAATCTGTCGGTATAAACGTCACTTAATTATCAATATCACAAAACGTTGCCTACTGCCCACTGCCCGCTATCACTCCCTCTCACCGCTTTACTGATAACACAGCCTTAGTGGTATCATGTAGGTGATCGTTGACAGACAATGGGGACAATGAGTGTGAGATCGGCTTATAAGATAATTATAAGTATACTTATTGTAAACTCGGATGCTAGCAAGTGCTTGTAAAATCGATCACAAAGGAAAGGAATGGATCGTTTTAAACTTTCACGAAAGTGTGCATCATTATCATAAAATGGCGTATATTTTACATATTTTATACACAATCTTAGTATGTTAAAAATCAGCTTTTAAGGAAAAAAATAAAAAATACTTGGTGCAGCCCATACTCACGGGAAACTTATATTTTTTTATTTCCTAAGCGTGTCTTTCAAGACAGCGTTTTATAGCCAAGGCACGAGCTCCTTTGAACTGGAAAAAAAATTATGTGTATTCTGATATTTGATAGATAACTACTTTATCGGGATGTATTAGCCGTGTTTCAAGCAGTAGACTGAGATGTAAGGTCTTGTTTAAAATTAATTAGGTACAGATAGCCGACCACGTATGACAAGTGGAAACAGGTCTCTGCACACAAAGAGCATTCACAACATCTAGGATCAAGTAGGTCGAGCGATTCGACTGGCTTGATCCGAGTTTCTCGTGCCGGTCACATGAATATTTTCAGTTTATGCCGGAATGCTGCAGCCCCCCCTTTGTGTATGTTGAACCCCTGCCGGAAACTTATAGTACCTTCAACCTTGATAGGAATATATCCAACCAGCATACCTTCAAGCGCCTAACATAAATTTAAACGTGCTAATATAAGAATTTAAAACAAACTGGTAGTTAGTTGGTAATTGCACCAGATTACCTTCGTAACTTAGCTAAGTAGGTAGTTGCGTTTATGTAGATCGCGGTCAGATTGCATGCGCAATCGATTAAATTCATTTTAATTTGGCTACAAATGTGAAATGAGATGAATCTGAATTTGCGTAAGTCAACTTGTTTTTTAATGTGTGATTTCCATAATAGATATTGGAGGCTAGGAAAGAGCTAGTGGCCAATAATGTTTTCCTGGCTATGGACGAGGTTTTAGGACCGGGTGGTTAAAGTGACAGTCTAAAGAAAGGGGCGAGTATTTTAAATACCATATACTTACGATATCCCTTCCAAGAGATGGCCGCCATAAACGGCTGCTTCGAACGTATTTGTAGGGTCCAGCTTAAATTTCAAAACAATCCTAATGTAAAGGTGGGTAATTTCATTCAACATGAACATGTTATCATATCGAATGGAAACATCAATGATGTGTCTCCAAAATGTTGAGACAAAGCCAACTTAATTATGTAGAAATTTCAAAATAACATTTCTCAATATATTCACGTGAGAAACTATTTCTAAAGAACGGCATTCGCTGTGAATTTTACAATCCCATGAATTTATGTCTTAAATACGAGTACTAGTAAGTATGATGCCATCCATCCATACATACCTATATGAAAAAACTTAAGAGTCTTTAAATCTCATAAATATTGACTAATCGGACCTGCATGGTTTGTGATTTTTATAGACGTTATTTTTCACGTGTAACTTGGTAATTATTGAAGAGAATAACATCATCAGAGCATTTGAACACAGTCTGAAGTTGTCTAAACATGTAGCTTAAAATATCATTCCTAGTGACCACACCTTAAAAGCAAGCACAAAAAGTATCATTCATATTTCCGCAGAGTATGACACTTGAAGATAAGTAGGTACTCACTTCTTGTGGATCAAATCAAGGTTTTGGCTTTTACATCAACGTAGTAACAACGGAAAAAGTCGCTTTGAGGCTCAAACACAAACAGCTTACCATCGAATACTTTTAGCACTCAAATGTTTGCCGCGGCTGAGAATCAAACCAGGGATTCCTGTTTCAGGCACGGTTCTCGCTGTCTTAGCTATCTGCAAATTCTTCAAAAAATCTATTAAATAACATAGCATTCAATAGTTTTACAACATCGATCGAAGTCTTAAGTGGGCTGTTTGCTGTCACCATTTTTGGATGAAGTAAATTAGCAATTTTAAGCTATCATCTAGGGAATACGGTCAAGTAACTTTGAGTAATAAACAATTATACG
The DNA here is from genome assembly GCA_921293045.1 of Aplocera efformata. NCBI lineage: Eukaryota > Metazoa > Arthropoda > Insecta > Lepidoptera > Geometridae > Aplocera > Aplocera efformata. The sequence continues at coordinate 9,614,322 of OV121042.1, read as the reverse complement.
AATTGACAAAACTTAATTAGCTTTAATCGTTTTAGTTTAGCTGAGAAGGTCAGGCAATATTATGACCAAACTGAAAACCAGTTTCGGAGAAATAGAACTGAATAATTCCAGGAAAAAAAACTAGCTGCAAATACTTCGCCTCCACATTTGGCACGCACCATAATGCGGCGGAAGTGTGAGTTCGCTCGCACTCAATAACATCCTTCCCGCCATGACAAATGCACTAACGATTATTGCAAATTCTCATAAAAGTTGACCTTGCCAATTGGCGAAATTGCCTGGTGACTAGGATCTTACCTTGTCTTTAGGTATGTCGGTGTAAGTACGCAACGTAATCGCTGAATTACATACAACATTTGGATCGCGGGGTCGCCACACCCACTACTATAAGGCGAAGTGTTCAATCGTTCATAAATCTTAAAAAAAAAACACAATTTCCCAAGTTTTATCGCTACTAAAACTAGTTGAATATATTTGGAATTGTATATTAGGAAGGTAGACTGGAGATTTAGTCAACAACCATTATTAAAAAAGTAAAAAGAGATGGTATTGATTTCCACCAAACAGCTAAGAACGATCTTCCTTAAACAAGCTTTAATAAAAAATACTTATCGAAACCACCCTTTTGAAGAAAATGTTGCCTCAAGAGAATTGACCAACAATTCAAAAAAAGGTATTTAAGTAACTGCCTGCCTTGGAGTCGCGACTCCTTATCTTTTTAGGTTTAATACCCAATTTTTCATTGAAATGATTTTACCTAATATTTGCCGTGCTGAATGTATGCTAGGCGCCAAATTTGGAAAACAGCCGACTGTTTTTTTGTGGATTTAATCTATCAGTTTGTCGTTCTTATAGAGGTACAGTGAATAAAATTAGATAATCTACACTTTCATCTCTTGAACAATAAAGACGGACATAGAATGGATTCTCTGATCGAATGAGGACGTAGCTTTACACATCAGTTTGGCTTCTATTATGCTATTATCTTAATTTCGAATAGTGGCCATAAACTTGTGGTGACCATAGAGATAACAAAGATCACACCTGACATCCTCACAATGGTTTCTATCAGGAAGAAGACAGATAACGTAGTAAAATAGTTACTTAGTCAGGTAAACTTTATATTTTGCGCATTGTTGGCTTGCAAGATGTTTTGAAATATATTGTTTTTTTTTTTACTGTAAGAATTATCGTAGCTTATTGACATAAGAGGATTTTTAAATTGTTGATGAAACAATGCCTCATCTAAAAAATGTAAACAAAGCTTGTATAGCTTAGTAGTCTGAGCTAAGTAAATTGCATATGAGCTCCTTACGAATATAACTTCGTGCATCGTCTTTCTACCTGTAATATAAAAGAAAGATTGTCTTGTCGAAATCGAGATCGAGTTGTTGCCTTGTCAAAGACTGATTCTTAAGTACGCGGTTTAAGAACTGGTGTTGTGCTTACTGGAGAAAAGTGCTGGATGAATGATAAAAAATGGAAAAAACCTCTCAATTGAATTTTTTTGCAAGAAATCATTATTTTAGTTGCAGGGGCAGCAAAAATATTGTATTTTTTTAAATGTAATAAAAAACACACTGGTGCAGTTCTTACAGCTAATAAGACTATAAAAAATTTGTAAGTAAAGTTGAGCTATCTGAACACTGAACATTGGCTAAACAGACACTGAACAGACGGCTCCGTGGCTTAGTTGGTAGTAGCCCTGCCTTCGAAGCGAGGGGTCCCAGGTTTGTGTGGTGAGCATGAAGTTTGTTCTTGGGTCTTGGGTGTTTGTCTTGTGTTTCTGTGTTTGTCCATGCCATCTGCGACACAGGAAATCCTAGTGCAGAGGTATGAGTGTGTTAACGTTGTTGTTGTTGTTGGCTGGTAATTTAAAATATAATATCTACAGATTGTACTTCAACAATCTATACATTTTGTGTAAGTTTCACGATTATCTTAATAAAAAAAAAACATTTGTTAGTTAATCTTTATTGTACTGTTAAACCTAAGCTTATTGACAAAATCAATTATTTGTATTTATTAGTGGAACATTATATTTTCTATGAAGTGACTCTTTGCACATATTTTATAAGTCTGTGGTCCAAAGGAATCTCGGCGTAGTCATCGACGTCCCGATTAACGTTGGTGCTTATGGCTTGCTTCCGGGAGTCCGAGACGCACCACTACAATCAGAGCCATTAAGTTTCTCATAGACTGAGGATTTCATTTTAGAGTCCCACACCAAGTATTCCAGGGCCTATTATCAATGATATTTCGTGTGGAGAAAATAATCGTATTAAGTTTTCTCCACACGAATTATCATTATTATTATAGTTTTATTGTTTTGGTATCACATCTCGTAAGTTTTCCAAGCTTATGAATTCTATCGAATATATAAAAAATTTGAATATTGCCATATTACGGATAGATAGATGAAGAGCGATATTTATTTACATTTTTTTTTTCCATTTACTGCCTAAAATGGAGAAATTTGCGGCGTTTTACTAAATATGGTTAAGTGGATGCCAAAAATTACAGTGCCAAATGACAAAAACGCTCGCTTCGCTTCGCTTGAAAACAGTTAATGTTGCCATTGTGAACGGACGGATCTGGAGATTAATTTTAAGATATTTAATTTTGGCCGTGTTATAATTCAGGCAAATATATTACTGTATAGTATTACATATCAAGATAGTGATAAGCTTACTGTTTAAAAGACTGATCAATTGGAATTAGATTTGGAATGTTCGTGAAAGTGAGAAAAGTTTGAATATGACGAAATTACTCTCCACGAAGCCATAGACAAAAATTCCAATTTTAAAATCGCGAATTAATTGACATAATTGTTCTCCCAGAAGGAGGTGAGATGGAGGGTGGGTATGTATGGAGATTGTGTAGAGAATCAAAATCGGGACGACAGAAAAATCTGAAAAGTGGCATTTTCTCAAGTTCCCCTGGGTACCCCCGGTGGATCTCGAAAAGTATCACATTTAGGGGGTTGGATGTGACAATGTGTGTGTGTTAATTTAAAACTTCTATCTTTCCAGAAGAAATGGCAATAACCCGGCTCAAGCAAATTTGGACTTGAACACAGGGTTTCGTATCACCGGATAAAATGTACTATTCATTAGGATATCTGTCATAACATCTTAGCTCAGGTGCCGTTTATTATAACAGAAATGTTATGCTAGAGTAACATTTACAATAGGAAAATCATACATGCCTAGCATAACAATTACGAAATTGAGGTAAAATGTTAACTTAAAATGCGAGTGGTGTGTAATTTGAACATAACATAAACGTTTCATCTTATTTATTTTTGAGGTCAGTCAATTAAGCCCTTGAATATACTGACAGCAAAATAGGATATAATCTAGTGAGATAATTATATTGTATAATATTCATTATGTTCTCGGACGAGGTAAAATAAAGTGTTGCAACTTGATATCACGCACTGTTGCGTGAAAGTGCTAGAAGGAAAATCCCAGGTGTTGTGTCAGAGTGTTCATAAATACAGTGATTAAACTTTACGATTTGAGAAATTCCAAAATAGATCCTTATTTATTTAAAGACTTTTCTGACCCAAATTTCTCCCCTCTCATTCCCCCTCTTTCGAAAGTCCAAAATAATTGAAGAAGCCTGGTCAAGGGTCATGGAAACACTCGTCGTCGATGCGGCCCATTGCACAATAATCCATTATTTTAATATGGCTTATGAATAGATATCAGTGTACTGAAATTACTAAAATAATTTGTTATAAGAAAAATCACTTTATAGAATATACAACTATGCATAAATAAGTCGTTATTTCATGGTAGCGTACCCAAAATGCTCTGGCCAAAATAAAACACAGCAGTTCGCTCTTGAAGATTGTATGTGTCCCGGGTCCACAAGGGCCTAAGTATCTACTTCAAACGTCTCAAATATATAGTGAGTAATATATTATATAAACATGGTTTATCACACAAATGTTTGTCATGGGTGGGAATCGAAACCTATAGCGCAAACCAGCTACAACCAGTAATGGCTTATTTCTGATTTGAAACAGTGTTGAAATTAAATCCATTCGAAATCCGTAATATATTGTTTTGTTTTGCAGTACCGTACCAGCTTCTAATGTTCCCACTGCAGGGACACCGGCCTACTCTCGATAATTGAGAGTGAATGGGCTCTGATCTACCACGGGAGCCCAATCCGGATTGGTAGATGTCACATGTCGTCGAATTTGTGGTTCTAAGACATGCCGGTTTCCTCACGATGTTTTCCGTCACCGTTTCGAGAACGTGGTATTGCGCACATAAATTTTTCAAGTGAAAAATCTCATTGGTACACGTTTAGGTTTGAACGACTTTCAGATTGAAAGTCGGCGTCTGTGCCCCTGGGCCACCACGCTATCGTCATCGTTGTTTTGCAGTATTATAAGTTTATATATTGTATTATATATAGGTATTAGGTATTACCTAATGTGCTAAATGAAGAAACTAAGAGATTCTTAAAATACAATGGACTATTGATTGCTGCTTCTGTGATCTCTTATGATCTTGAAACAGTTGATAACGCGTAAAGCAGCAAGCAGAAGAAACTTAAACAAGTACTCATGGCAAAATTTTCTTAGATGTTCTTAACACATCATCTAAGTCAAACAACTCTCAGGAGGAGAGGTACTGCCACACTCATCTGGAATCTGCCGCCAAGCAGTAGTGGTGGTTGCATTACTGTGTTCCGATGGAAGGGCGTGGCTGCCGGTGAAATCACATGCGCATGAGACGTATCATCCTCGTCTTGGGTGATGGACGCAGCAGGATGAATGAGACTCAGTAAAGATTTGGATTTCATACTGAGTTGCGCGCTTTACTGTTGTCATAGGCAAGGGTCACCACTTACCATCAGGTAGGCCCTCAACTCGTTCTGTCACGCATTCACATAAAAAAAGAAGGAGAGTTGTTTGTTGGTCATTATTTGAATGATTTGGCATTTGATTTGAGCGCTTCCGTGGAGGGCACGTTAAGATGTCGGTTCCGGTTATACCACGCTGACAGACTAGAGATACTGATAATAATTTATGCTGTGGCCGGTGCAGAAATCTGCGCACTTATTTAGCCGTCAATAACCTGACTTTCTCGGGGAACATTGTACTTAAATGAGTAAGCTACTGAAGTGAAAACATTAATTATACTCGGACGATTAATGCTTGGGAGACGGAAGTTTCTTTGAAGGAGATCGAATGGTGAATAAAAAGCCAAGCTTTGCCATCTTGAAGACAGTGATTGAACAGTGATTGATATCAGCCATATTACTACATATTATATTGTTCATGTTTCTAGGTGACGGGTACGATATAATTCGTTTTTTTTTTCATAAAAGTATTTACTTTAGTAAAAGTGGGCTGGTTATGGTTTAGATCTAGTATTGTGTCCCGCAGTCCAAGACTCGGCGAATCTTATTTTATAGTAATTTTCAAGTCTTCCAAAAAAGAGACTTATTTACCTCAGAACTCCGTCATTTATCAACCGACGCTGAACATCAATCTGTTGTACCTACGTCTCCTTATCAGCTTGTAATGGCCTCACTGCAGTACCCGGTCTTTCAATATGTGAGCTACTATGAGAAATCAATCCACATTAGCAGATGTCACATGTTTTTGAATTTTTGGTCCTAAGACATGCCGGTTACTCACGTAAATTTTTCAAGTGAAAACTCATTGCTTCGCATCTTGATTGGGACCAGCGACTTTCAGAGTGCAAGTTCATCTGTATCCTTAGGCCACCAAAGCTCTTAAGTTAATAGTTGTAGATATACATAGATAAATACTCTTATGTGCGAGCCGAAGACAAGGCGCTTACTAGAAGAATCTTATGTCCAACCGTGGACTGATATAATAATCTGATGAAGTTGAATCTGAGGAAATGACTGGCACTACAGCTCAGTCGGTAGTGGCTCTGCCTTCTACACTGAAGGTCGTGGGTCCGATTTTCAATTAGGACAAGCAAGCAATTTAGTAACGAACATAGATGTTTATTAAAATAAGTAGAATTCAAGTGTTCTATCAGTCATCTAGTTCCCATAGCACGAGCTAAGCGTAGTTTGAGGTTAGATGGCGCTGTATTTAATGTCTATGAATTATTTGTTATTATTATGTACTCGTATGTGAACAGGTCACCGACATAGCTCTTAGAATTAGCAAACTGAAGTGGCAATGGGCAGGCCATATAGCTCGAAGAACCGACAACCGCTGGGGAATAAAGGTTCTCGAGTGGCGACCACGAACCGGCAGACGTAGTGTTGGACGACCCCCCACCCGATGGACCGATGACGGTGGATGGAGGTGGCTCAGGACCGTCTAACCTGGAAAGCTATGGGGGAGGCCTATGTCCAACAGTGGACGTCTGTCGGCTGAAATGACGATGATGATGATGATGTGAACAGCTCTTTATTGCTTTGAGTCTTGCTCAGCAAAAGTAGGTAGACGAACAGCAAGTGAATGAAAAATGCGGCCGCGCGCGCTCCGCTGCGCATAGTGGGTGCGTTGTGCATTCATGCGCTCCACGGAGTTACTTGTTTACTTTCAGTTTTCTCATCATACTACATTATCGTCTTAGAATGAAGTTAAAACCATATCAATTTGTTTTACACTTCAGGGGGTACGGAAAATTTGGCGTAGCACTCCGAATCGTACTAAGCCAATTTTATTTGTTTGTTATTTCTGTAAACAGAACAGTACATAATGATACTAACACTCCACTATCAGTACACGGGAAATGTGTGTACATAATCGTATACCAATTAAGAAAGCCCTCATTTAAAGAGGTATGATTAGACACAACAGAAAATTGTGACGCTGCGTGTGTACCTAACTGGTTTACGTCAAAGTAGGTCTGTCAGTTTATCGGTCACTAGTGCTGGCCCGCTTTTTGGTCGACCGGCGTACGCGCAACGCGTCATCTCAACGCCCATTATTTTCGTCAAGCGATCAGGTGCGCAATATGTTAATTCAAACCGTTTCCCCCCTATTTTAGGTACAATCTCGATGCGCTACTTGAGTTACACTACAGTGGAAGCATAGACGTGATCAGTGGTGGGTCTTTCGCCGCAAATATTTTCCCACGTACAACCTGTTAACGTTTTCCTCCAGTACAATAAATTATTTCATAATAATCGGACAGCCTAGACAAAAGTTTTACACATCCTAAGACTGACAGACGCAACGTGATGTTTGCTACTTTGACCTTATACTACGGTAGGGGAATACCTAAGTCGTATTGCTGTTGTTTATGGGTGGTAGCAGCCATTTAACTACATTGAGTCACATAATAAAAATGATGACAGACAAACGTCACTTCCTTGCACAATAGGCCCTCTAAAAGTTTAAAGTTGCGGTAGTTCAAAAGGCGTTTTGATTTTGTTGCCACAAAAGGAATAGATCGGTTTATGTGATTTTGTCCGATTTCAAAAAGGAGGTGGTTATCAATTCGGATGTTTATATATTTATGTATGTTCACCGATTTCTCCGCCATTTATCAACCAATTTGGTAAATTCTTTTTTTATTTGAAAAAATATGCTTTTAGATTGGTCCCATAGAATTTTTGTCAAAACCGGTTCAATAGTTTGGTTGTTAAATCAAAATAACTGGAAAAATATGTCATACAAGTAAACGAAACTGCGTATTTTGCTACTTTGAAAGTATTTCGTTTTTATCGGTTTTTAAGTCAGTTATTATATCAGTCAATTATTACCTGCATGCATGGTGTTTTAGCAAACATATTATGGTATAGCAGTACCTGTAAATTTTCAATTTTAATTAGTTATTTGCGGCATTGTGTTTGAATTTTAAAACACGTTTTATGACTTTTAATTAGTTCTAATTTGGCAAATAGTCAGTTTACATTAACATGATTATTTTCTCACTATAATTTTCGTAGGTTCGGCCATCTTGCAATTAACGTAAAATTTGTTTCTGGAATAAAAATAAATTGTGTGTTAGGCAAACGTTATAAATCGTTTTCACAATACAGGCATGGCCATTTGTGAAGATACACAGATCAAGCACAGTCTTAGACTTTCAAATCACCCGAGACTAAACAGTTAACATGAGCCGATGAGAAAAGACTGACTGAAGTAGAGTTCTTTTGCAAGTCACTAAAAAAATTACTTAACTCTTTCGGTATCCAAGGGACCTGAACGGAACGGCTGAGGCGTGATGAAGTAACAAAAATACTAACATACGAACTTTATAATATAACGCATTATAATAGTATGATGATACTTTGCTGTAAATAACAAATTATTTTTCATTTTCATTTCCTATCCACATACGAGTATGCTGGGAGATTACGAGTTATTACGTTCGTCCTTCTAAAGGTAGTCGGTCAGAGTATAGGGCGAGCTCAGTTCACTGCGTAGTTAATGCCCAATTTGATTATTAGAGAGAGCGGACATGCCCAATTTGCCAGGCCCCCTCGCAAGCGCACACGTGGATTCAGCATTGGTTAGATCAAAAATAGAATAGTATAAGTATCCGTATCAGCCTCTAATGTTCCCACTGCAGGGACACCGGCCTACTCTCGATAATTGAGAGTGAATGGGCTCTGATCTACCACGGGAGCCCAATCCAGATTGGTAGATGTCATATGTCGTCGAATTTTTGGTTCTAAGACATGCCGGTTTCCTCACGATGTTTTTCCGTCACCGTTGTTAGAACGTGGTATTGCGCACATACATTTTTTCAAGTGAAAAAACTCATTGGTGCACGTGTGGGTTTGAACCAGCAACCTTCAGATTGAAAGTCGGCGTCTATGCCCCTGGGCCACCACGCTTTCAGTATAAGTATCATAATATAATGTTTTGTTGATTGCGTATTTGATCTACGTACAGTATGAATATCGGCTTGGATTAAGGACTACAAAATTTCATTGGAAAATCGCAGTCTGAATTTCCTTTGGTCTGATTTCCTGATTGAACTACAGAGTTCTACGATGTAAATTATGTCATTATTTTTTTACTATACACAGTTTAATAGTTGGTACATGTACCTACCTCTAGCTGTGTGTAAATATAATATATTTATATTATATATAAAAATTTAAACTTTTAACATCACAATTTCACAACATGCTTAGAGAACTGATGTTTCATATTCTCTGATTAATTATAATGTGCAATACATAATTTTACTAAATTAATTAAAGAATGTCAGATATTAAATGTCAATATACGTATAACAAGGTTATACGTCAAACTCAAACTCATTTATTATTTTAGATCTCAAGCATCACCTGGACACGTTATATTTTACACAGAACGTGTATAAAATTATAGATACATCTTTGTGGGTCAAAAAATCTTGCATTGAATAATGTCTTTGCTATGGTTTCTATGAGATAACCAAATGAATCGAATGTCTTGAATGTCATGATTTGTTCCTAATTTTAGGTGATAACTTATTTATACTTTGGAGGAGAGGTCCACAGCTCAGTTAGTATAGTGGCTTTGCCTTCTGCGCTCTAGGTCGTGAATTCGAATCCCACTCAAGATAAACATTTATTGATGAACATAGATGTTTATTCTGTGTCTGGGTATATATGAAATATTAGTACGTTTTAACAAAAAATATGTAAATACAATATATAGGTATCAGGAATCTGGGTCGCATAGTACAAGACAATTTCAGACGAATAGATACAAAACAAATAAATAATTATTCATAGACATTTCACACAGCGCCATCTAGCCCCAAATTAACTACTAAGCTTGTACTGTAGGAATATTCCTGATACAATACATAAATAATATTTTTTAATCTTTAATATTGACGGTTCATTATGATGGGTGGTTACCCATCATAATGAACCGTCAATATTAATTGCTTTGATAACCACTGAAGAGAGAAGAAAGAAACTCTAGGTAAGATTAAGACTACTTAAACATCAAAAGACAATCCCGGAGTGGTGAATTAGCGTACTATATACTAATTTAAATGCAATCAAAGTAAAGTACTTAGTTGAAACCGAACTGAAATAGTTTTTCTATCATGGCACGTTTAGATAAATGGATTCGTCCTCATTCTGCGTGCATTGACCGATGACAAAGTGTCAGACCACTAACTACATAATACTTGATCTATTCAATAAATAACGGACTTGTATACGTTTCAATTGATAGGTAAGGAAACTAGGACGTAGTATGCCTTGTACGGTAGGTGCAAACTGCTTGTTTGTCGTGTTATCTGTGGATGGATGTTGGAGCTATCGAAGCTACATTTTATCTTTCCGTCAAGATGTCCGAATCAAGGTAATAAGACGATCCGATCTAAATTCCGATTTATGTTAGATATATTCTATGTTAGTCCAATTCTATGTTAGATATATTTTGCGTTATTAAAAAAAAATATTATAATTAATCATATAATATTTTTAAGATTTTAGTTTTGGGTTTGTTACAGTTATTATTGTATTTATTTTGTTCTATCTGAATTAAATTTGATGATTAAAATTTTGCGTTAAAATCGGAATATTTCACGAAAACATGGATCATAAAACGAAAGTTTGTTAAGCCTCTTAATAGTATTATTGATTAGCTGCACCCCGCGGTGGTACCCGCTGTTTTCCGGAATGTTTTTGCAAAACTTTCTTAATTTCTTCTTTCATAAGAATTCTCCTGACAATAACAAACTCAACAAAAAAAGAATTAGCAAAATCGGTCCGGCACGCGTGATGCCGTGACCGAGGGAAATGGGGATTCATTTTTATTTTTATAGATTTCGGATATATGTAGTTAATCTATGTATAAAAATAACTCTATAGAACATGTGACGTTGGGCATAGAACGAAAATTTGTTAAGATTATTTTTTTTCATCGCATACGATGAAAAAATGATTCTGATAAGTGTAAAAATATTTTATTAAACGTGTCATATCAGGCGTAATTAAAAACGAAGAGGAACTCAATTTGGCTGTATTTTTTTTTGTATGTTTGTTAAGTGACATCTTCGTCAATTGTGGACATTTTTAAGAAAAAAGAATTGAAAGTATTAAAGAGACACTTCAATATTTTCGTTCCTTACTATACTTATTAAATTTTTTTATAACAAGAGACCGATATGTTATTACTCTTAGTGTAAGCACTCGTGTGTAAAGCAGCCATGTGCTTACATGTAACCGGTTCTAATTTGTGCAAGCCTGTTTATCTCAAACGTGTCAAACTAGAAAAACCTAAAGCATCTGTTGGATGGAGTACGATGCGTGTACGCAAACGGAACCAGATATTCACATTTCCTTAAAATGAACACACATCAAGGTCTAAAGATACCTATTTGAGAATATCGAGTAAACCATACCAAAGTAATAAAGTACTGTTGAACTTGCATTGAAGCTTGCAAAGCGAGGGTCTATGGATCTATTCCCAGCCGGGAAATAATTCCGTGGCATAGTTGCTCAGGAATTTTTTGTGAAGCGAATGTGCAGAAGAACGGTACTCGCTAATTAAAATGCTTTCTTATTATAGAATCTACCCAATAGTATTAGTCTAACAATAAAGAGATTTAATAAAAAATATAGAATGTATTTACATGTCATTATTTTTAGGGTTTCGCACCTTAAAGCTGATACTTTCATTTCGCTCGACATTCCAAAAGGTTGCTAGTATACCAAACATAGTAAAGGTCAGCGTATTATCTAACAGTATTGTCCCACCTGCATTGCGCACGCGACACCGCACCGACTACAAGACCGCGAGAAAAGACCCACTAACACAGTTTTTTAGGGGTGTCACTTCAACAATTGATTCATCATTATTTATTTCACAAAAAACGAATTCCATAATTTTTTTGCTAGATAAAATTGGAATGTGCTTTGGAATTACAAAATAACTAGTTTGGCGGTGGCTAAGTTGGTAGTAGCCCTGCCTTCAAAGCGAGGGGTCCCGGATTCGATCCCTGGCCGGAGTACACTGTGTGTGGTGAGCATGAGGTTTGCTCTGGGTCATGGATATTTGTTTTATGTATCTGTGTTTGTCCATAACATCTGCAACACAGGAAAGCCTAGTGCGTAGGTATGAGTGTACGTTTAACGTTTAACGTTTAACAACAGTGTAGCTGTTATTGACGCCACGCAATGCACGATTTAGTAGTTGAGATGGCGTCGGTGTTATTTATTTTTGACATGATGATTGGTACTGATTACGTCTCCGGAGAGAAGCTCCGTAGACATATTCTCGGTGACCCCTGATGATCAGTTTACGACCTAAAAGCCACGAATTATTCGAAGGTGTCCTTGTCAAATTTTGTGCTAAGGTGAGGACCGAGCCAGCACCTTAGCACAAAATTTGACAAGTATTCAACCACCCAAACGTCCGGATTAGCAGCGAGCCAAGCCGAGGTCCATACCCAGTGATACTATTACTACTATTCCTACTACTATAATTTTAATACTATACTATAATTTGCTTTGCTATTTGTTTTGCTAAAAGCATATTATAAAGTTATCAAGGCCATCTGCGGAAAACTACGTCCAGTCTAAATAAAAGATTCTGTTAGTGTGGAACCAAGCAAAAACTAAACCTAACGGTATCCGTTCCTTTCTATCTGGTACATTCTCAAAGAAAGTTAGAATTTAGAGTTGTCAAAGGCGATTTCAGATAAATTTGCCACTAACGGAATCTACACCATTCTACACAATTTTTTTGTAGTGCCAACCCTAGGGATAAAAACAATTTTCCGTACGCCTGGCCTACTGACCGGCTCAGCCCTTGATGAAATAACTGTTACAATATAATATTTTGTATATTTTAATTATATTATTTGCATAATGTGCCGAAACTATCAGATTTGTAGGTGCATGTTATTGAACTATGTACCTTTCTATTGACTATGTACCATTTTTTAAACAAGTTGTAAGCAATAATGTAGTGTTCTGTGGGAATTATTTCAAAATGATAATTGTTTGTACCTTTATAATTGGAAATATTTGACTCGACTTACAGCTCAGTAGTAGTAAGTGAGGCTAGTCTTGGTATTGGCTACTTGGGTTTAACAGCTAATCATAAAATTAAAAAAATAAAGGAATATTTTTTTAAGGTTTTAAATTTTAATAGCTTGGAAATGTGTGTTATATTTTTTATATAAGTATTCGTATCTTCATAGTACCTGGTGTTATTGATCGCCTTGCCTTACAGATAGCCGACACAGATGCAGGATGCTATTAAAGGAAGTGAAAGCGCCATTAAAGCCGTGATGAATTAAGAAGGAAACTAACTTGAGATTGTATCTCAATAGTATGTACTCTGGTGGAAGTATGGCTTCTTGTAATCTGCAATGAATGAGTTTATGTACCTAGTTTCTGTGCTTATAAAAATTTTATCGTCGTAAAAAGACGCCTATGATATTGTTTATAATGTAGTATGAACCGATAATGTAATACTACATATTTTTGACTATTGAACCAAAAACTCTCATTTGTTTAATAAATAATTATTCATGGACTTCTAACGGTGTCATATAGCCCCAAACTAAGCATAGCTATGGGAACTAGATAACTGATAGAATAATTGTGATTTTATTTTGTAAATATATACAATTAATTCATACTAACACCCAGAAACAGAGCAAACATCCATTTTCGTCACACAAGTACTTGTCCGGAGTGGGAATCGACCCCATGATCTTCAGCGCTGAAGGAAAGCTACTAGCAACTGAGCTGCGAGGCCAGTCAACGTTTTGTAACTGGACAAAACAAGTTACATATTTTTTTCTTTAATACGCAGTAATAAAACTAAGATAACTATGGTCCTTGGACAAGCTCGTGGAATACAAACCTACTCATATTTCCGCGCTGAGAAGTGCCACAGAACCTTGTTGGGACATTGAAGGCAGGATTTCCGTTGTTTCTCGAATAATAGACTTTATGAAGACCTACTATCAACTACGGTAGGTATCTAATCGATGTTTAATTAATCCGTGAGTTACGTGGTACAACTGCAATATAGAAAGATTCCATAATCTTTCAATGTACTAATTGCAATTTTACACCCGCGCATTGTCAATGTTGTGCCGGTGTAAAAGCTTATTCCCTGACATCCATAGCTTCCCACCACATCTATAGATTTATATTTAATATTTATGTTGAACTTTATATGTTAACTAACTAACATTATATTTATGTTGCCTGTACATACTCATAAATGACTTGGATGTCGTTTGAATCAACAATGGATTTATTTTTGGAACAATCCGGTGAAAATAAAGGCACAAAAGACCACCTTCTTGTATTGAGGCAATGGATCTAATGTTATGCGAATCCACACAGGAGATCTAAGTCGTATGGGCAGAGGAAATCTATGCCCATTCGACATAAGCATACGCTTAGGCATTGCCAAGTATTGAGTTATTTCTTTCATTCTCGCGCTGTCTTTTTTATTACTTTCACTACTTAAGTCCTATTCCGCATTCAATAAACAAAACAAAAATCCTGTTCGCTGGTAAGGGCACTGTGTTTTTAAAGGGAATTTCTAGCTTCAGTGTCTTCTCATGGTTACATAGTAGGAACCAACGACGACGACAGCCAATTAAACGTTTTTTTATACCATCCTACCGCATTAGTTGATTACTTAAATTCTGCCAATTGAAAGTGTAGTTAAAAGCCGATCATAATACAATTTCATCGATTATCTAGCGTATCTTTGCGCTATAATGGTGCCAATTCTGCTGTGCGTTCGGCTTACAAAACTAAATCAAAAATTGACTAAATATATACATTTAATAAGATCTTTATGATTATTGATTTAAATAAATTTGACATGTTAAATTGAGCAACAAGTTAAGGTCAGCTTTCTTTGAAGTAATAATATTTTTTTAGCCACAAAACAGCATTACACTTTGATTATATCACGTAATCGATGTTTATGTACTTCTCGATCCACCAGCAATAGGATATTTTATTGTCAACTTTCTACAAAGTAATGACCATGTTTTAAGATCCAACTGAAGTTTGGAAACAATCCAAGATCGCATAATCAATGATCGCAAACTGAATATTCATCTTACGACTTTTACTTTCACACACATGTATTCTCAATGATTTTTAGGTCTCATCAAATTAATACACATGTAAAAAATGACCTATACTTTAGGTGAACGTTAAGACGGCGATCCCGCCTATACTATACGATATGCCATTTCGGAGGCATTCAGATGGCTTGAAAACTCCGACATCAGAGTTGGCCACACGAAAGAAAAAGAAGAAGACTAATAAAGGAGCAAATATGCTAACATTATTATTAATTAGTACGACTACATCCACAGTCGGGATCTTCTGCAAACATTGAAAAATAGCTTAAGTAATTCAAACTTAGTATAATCCTGTCGTTAGTTATGTTCAGATAAACAAACTAAGTTTAACAAGTATAAACTATACTTAACTGGATTATAGTCTGTTTGTTAAACAAGAAAGTTGGCCCCAATGTCTCGAAAACTTTAATAAACTTTTTTCGTAACGTATTATATTTCGCGCGCTGAATTCAGGTGAATAAATAAAGATTAATGAAATTTTAAGATACAATGAATGAAATAAAAGCAAACATTCTGTTACATGAACGTTCTGTGATTGTACACCATTGTTACGTGGCTTAGGGCGCTACACACATATTTTATTACGTGATAGTAGCACGTTCGTACCAACCTTATGGGGCGAGGTAATTGTCCATTATTGCTTCTGGGGAACTGGCCATGTCTTCACTGTGACATGCTAGTGATGACATCGTTATATTTGTTATATTGTGATGGTGCGGAAGAGTCTAGGTTTCCTTCTGTAAGGGAAGTGGCGTAACCAGCTGACGTCTCATATCTATCGAAGTATGACAAGACCTAAGTCTCGCGTTGCGGCTCAAACTGTAAGACATGGATGTAATGTCTCTTTCGCTTGTAATTTAACTGGAACCCTACTCAAATGAACCACTGCTACCTGATTACTAGGCAGGTATAGTGGAAGTTCTTCTCGAGACAAATTAAACCATAAAATAAGCGTTTACACACATAAACCCCTGCACTAGGATTCCCTACGTCGCAGATGGAATGGACAAACACAGAAACACAAGACAACACCCAATACCTGACAAACTTCATGTGTGTCCCGGCCGGGAATCGAACCTGGTTCCCCTTGCTTCGAATACAGGTCTATTTTCAACTAATCGTCTATAATGGAGCCGTCTATAATGGTTTTTTCTTTCGAGTTATTGCCTGAGGGACCCGATCTCGCAAAGCCAGTCCCGGATAGCCACGATTTCGATAAATACTCGTTTTAGAAATCACCTACGGACCCACAAATCTGTCAGATGAACCCAAAATATTACCTACTTACTCGCCCACGCTGCAGTAGACCACTTGAATCCAATTCAGACTTCAATATTATTCAAGGTTGTCAAAATAATATTCTTCGCAAGCATGAACCCTTACTAATCTCTACCGCTGAATTAAATTAGGTCAGGACTCAGTTGAGCATATTCGTTGTAATTAGATAATGTTCGCGTAACGGAATTGAAAGCTGAGCTTATTGTCGGTTTGGTTGGACAATCAGACATTTCTAATTATCCATTTAAAGTTGAAAGTGGGTTGTAAGTATCGTGGGTAAAATCTTGCGTGCTCATTTTGAGATCACTGTTTTATCCATACAGCATTCATACAAGTTCACGAATTTTTTGAACAGTTTTACACTATTATATTGCAGGGGGACTGGGATTTTCTGTGTCGTAGATGGCATAGAAAAACACAGGAAAACAACGAGAACGGGAATAGAACCCGGACCCCTCGTTTCGAAGGCAGGGCTAAAATAAACCGGTCAAGCGCGACTCCGACTCATAAATCGAAGGTTCCGTTCAACCAATGGTATTCCTTTATATCTGTGTTCGCCATTATTAAAGTATCTACCTAAATATTATCTGTGTCTCAATCTACGTATGTACGTTTGTAACATCCGAAAAAGGTATGAGTAATTGTTTTTCTTTTTTTTGTTAATATATCAAATAAACTAGAATGTGTGCACCACCGTCCTATAAAGCGTCACAAATGAGTCTATCCAATGAGTCTGAAATAAATCGCTTTCAGCGATAAAACCGCCCGTTGTTCCAGATTGAACATAATATTTTCATCAAGCTACCATCTAAGAATTTTCTTTTAGTGTTCAATAATATTTATTCAATACCACATTGTTGAAACGGCGAAAACTTCGCGAGGAAACCGGCGAATCCTCGAACCAAATATTCTAAGGCATGTGACATCTACCAATCCGGGTTGGGCTGCTGTGGTAGATCACTCTTGCTTACTGAAAGTCTGTGACAACATAACAGGCTGATACAGACAGTATTTGCTATGATAAAGTTGATATCACTAACCTCGTCTCAAAGATGTTACATAATGGGTCGTCGAGACTGCGCCTGCGCCGTACCAGCTCACTGTTTGCAACACCGCTGGCTCCTTACGTCATGACCTGTTGGACCCTATGGAGAAATTAAATTGTCTACACATGGTAACACTAAACTTTTCAACCTCTTCACAAACTATAGCTCCCGTCTATAAATATTAAAGTCGGTCTGTTCAAATCCTGAGGTATTAATAGCTCGGAAGGTAGTATAGCTAAGTTTAAGTTAATTTAACGATATCGCTTTACGAACGTGCACTTATTTAAAGTCGGGCACAGGGATACAATAAACAATCGCTAAGAAAAAATCCGCTGGTACAAAAGATTTTTCGAATATGCGGCATTCCAAGTACGCAGAAAAAGAAATGTCTATAGATTTAGTTGTTATTAGTAAGTATATACAGAGTACCTATTACTTATTAAGTTAGCGTGTTTCAGTTATTTTTACAAACGAATTCTTGGAAAGTCTGGGCTGTGTCACATCCTAATGTTTGCCCCGCTCAAACAATGAGTTGGTTTCCAGAGAACCGAGAGGCATCTTCCAATTTGCGATAATGGTTTTGCTCACGTAATGGACCCTTATAACGACCTTTTGACTTCTTTGTTATAGTACTAAGTACTTAGTTATTTATAAGGTACTTTTCCAGACTTGGTGGTAATTATCGTTGGTATAGGTATGTCTCGTCTTTGTTGATGGTTATTATGGGATGATTAATTATACCACAGTAGAGTTTTAGCCAAGTATCTACCCACAAGGTAAAAGTGGCACATTGCCTAACCATTCGGAAAAAAGGCGTGAATTTTATGACATGTAGGTGTGTTTTTAGCGGTGTTCGGTTAGAAAATTATATAGAATAGGTATTTTTTTAACACAGGACTTAGATTGTGGTCGATTGAATATCGTATTATATGTTAACTTTTGTAATATAATAAATCTGTTTGTAAAGTTATGATATGTTCTAATAGCGCCATCTATCGTTGCGGTTGAACAATATTTCCCAACTAGTTTATCAAGCATGGCAGGAATCTAAAAATATCATTCCAACCGTTCCACGGTTTGTGCGTACATTCCCCGACTACTAAGCAAAAAAGTTCATACCGATTCCAATAGATGGCAGGCAACCAACTCTTTAGTTGTCGCAATGTGGATAATGAAATAGAGGGAGCTAGTAAATGTGAATTCGTATTATTTATTTTAGTTAATATCAATGGGTGTTTCAGGATTTAACTTATTGCTAATTATTCATGGAAATCTAAACCAATAAACAGTTATCTGATGAGACGTATATAATATAATATAATTTTTTGTTAAAACATACAATATTTTAATTATGAAGACCAAGAAATACAACAATCATATATGTTTCTCACAAAAATGTTTGTTCTGGCGAATCGAACCGACTACCTCCATCTAATCTTTAAGGCCACTCAAATTAAATATTTTTTTGCATCTTGATGCTTTTACCAACTTTCAATGAATAGTTCAGTTCGATGGGAAACTCCTCTTAGAATTATATCATCCGAATTTTAGCCCTGCCCCGTATCTGTTCCGTGTAATTGCACCGTGCAAGTAATAATATGTGCAGCAGACGGACCTATTATAATTTTCGTAATTTGATTGGTCGCAGCGCTATTGGTACTAGCTTTGCATTCTACGCGGTAGGCCGTGGGTTCAATTCCCACCCAGGGCGGTCATTTGTGTAACGAACAGTCGGAACAGCTCTTTGATCTGTGTCTGGGTGTTATTAAGTATTATATGCGTGTGAGAACAAACGTGCTCATAGTACAAGCTGTGTGTAATATCCATGAATATGTATAAATATTTTTATGGGCTAGTGACACTAATGAGTTTCTGTTCTAACGAGCACCTGAATCAAGGAATGAGTTACAATGCGGTCAACTGAAAAAATGTTTATAACACTGACATGGATAAATGACATTTATTTACTTCATTTATTAATAGGTACTCGTGCAAATTACGACGGTGCCGTAGCCTAATTGACACTAAAGGATATTAGGAACATAATTATATTATTTGTGAACAGTATCATGCTCGCAAAAAGAATATAATTCTTCCATTAGGGGTTTCTTGCTTGTTCTTCCCATGGAAGGTCGGATAGCGTATGTTCGACTAAAGTTTTTCGACTTTGACTTTGATTAGCCTGCAGTCATTATCGGACTATAGTTTATTAAGTCAACTTGCGCAATTTATAGAAACATTTTTTATTACATTTTTATTGACTAGTCTGTCTGTGAATGAAGAAAGAAAGACAACATTTATTCACGCAGACAGTAGACAGCTTAAAATAAAAGCAAAAAGAATCTATACATATAAATAAACATTTTTATTTATTTGTATAGGGTCTGTCTGTCTGTTTGTTCCGGCTAATCTCCGATTCGATTAACCAATTCTAGTGTCGAAGTTTTCAAGCCACCCGAAGCCATCGTGGCTTATCGAATAGTTTAGCCGGGACTGACATCTTAACGTGCCCTCCGAAGCACGAAAGTGCTCTGTTCAAATACCACTAAAAAGGTCACCCATCCATCTTCCGACTGAGCCGAGAGTTGCTAAATTTATATGATATTTTAGTCATATAGTTTGATAGTAAGTTGTCATACAGGCAAGAGAACGCCAATCGATCATATCGATCATCCTTTATTGAAGTAATAACAAAAATAACTCAATTTTAAAGTGCTTTTTACAAGCTATATTTCACCCTTCAGCCCTTCAATGGTTACCTACAATACGTAGCTACGTAGGCGTTTTTTCCGACCACCCTTCCCCCTTGGGAGTCGTTTAGGGTGCAGTGGGGGGTTGGAGGCATATTTCTGGGAGGGTGAGGCCTAGGCGGTCGCCCTATTTCAATGTCAGGCGTTCGTTGTCCGCTGATAGAGGTCGCTGGTATGACGCTGGCAAATATTCATGCAGAGCTGTTGAACGACAGAACTTTCGAAAATAAACCTTATTCATCAGGCAAAATGGGTTATGTGTATGTATATAAGTGAAAGAATTAAGTTTGTTTTGCTGATAAATGCATAGAAAAGTTGAAGCGACATCTTGAGATGGTAGATGTAGGCTCTGAAGTGTCTTTAAGTTTCAGACTGTGATTTTATTATGTTGAGTAGACTATAGATTTCAACTTTCAAGGGATTTTCTGGTTTTGAATTGGATTGTACAGTCGATTTAAAATTAAATACCTATTACTGATGATGAATACCGTGGTGGCCCGACTGCACAGGCGACTCACAATCTGATGGTCGCTGGTTCAAACCCACAGGTGCACCAATAACTTTTTCTTTACAAGCAAAGTAGCCTGTGTAGATTTGGAAGTCCAGGGCTGTTGCGTACAGGTCAAACTGGTTTATAAGTGAGAACATACCCTTAGTTATTTGGCGGCAGGATCTTAGCTTCAAGCTTCGGGCTCTAGGGTTTTTTATGTAAAAAAGTGACGGGACGATCTGAAGGCCCACCTGATGTTAAGTCGTTCCCTCCGCCTAACAGCAATAAGACTCAGGTCCTCATCACACTCATCAACTAGAATACAGCAATGCGAGTGCATGACTGGTTGTCGGCAGTTTATCAGGTGTGGCGGCAGGGCTTTTTCAGGTGAACTTTGCACAAATTTATTCTGCTACTTTTCAGGTGAACTTTGTACAAGTTATACTGCTACTTTTTGTTACTCAGTTAGTACTACCCAGGGGGTGCGCATAGGGATTTAAAAGGTGCTCGCTTACGGACGCGAGCTACTGGACCCCTCAAAAGGGTGCAAGTTATGCTGTCCAGACGTGCATTTCAATACCACCAGCTACGCTCGCAATTCATGCATCGTCGGTGGTGAAACCTTGTTGCTTGCTTAGTGGTGGTTATTATGGTGTAAATTTTGCTCGAAATCCGCATTCAAATTCCCTAAATAGAATTTGATTTGAATTTGGTTTTTGCCGAGAAGTTGTTTACAAACTCCAGACAGTTAATTGAATTTCGAGTGGCATTTATTACGGGTCTTTAGAATTTAGGATCAGGATTTATGGAGGATTCGATTCTCTGATGGTTCCACCAGCACACAAGTAAAAAATTTTACTTTTTTAAGAAGTTATGCTTTATAAATATTAAGTAGTTTCTGATCTTCATACGAGGACCATGTCCATTAATCTTTTACACTCTAAATCTAAACAAAGAAGTCAAATTGAAGTCAAAATTATCAATAACAGTTTTTCATACTAACATCTGGAGCAAACCGACATGTTTAAAACCAAAAATTCAAAAACTTATGACATTTCCCAACCCGAATTGGGCTCATGTAGATCATAAAATATTCACTCTACTTGTCTACGGTGTAGTGATCGGCGGTATTAGAACCACTATATCTATCAATGCCTATATAAAATACCTATCACGCAACAATAAATGCATTGTTCACAATTTGAATATCGACCGGCACTTGTCCTGGATTCTCCACCCCCATCCTATCCTGGTCCCTCCCAGTATCGCACGTAATTCAGAGCTTCAGACGACCCTGGGCAAGGTCGCAGACTGATGTAGAATATGCAATAACTACTACGGCCCAAAGCAGACCTTCTACATCCAGACCTGTAATATTCAAGAATATACTGTAATATCCAGGGATATGAATGAAAATGGAAGAGCCGGGTAGTCTTGTAAAAGACCTCTACGCACTACGCACACATGCGTATAATGCATTAGTGTTTACGAGGCCGTTAAACTTGAAAGGTTTCCAGACTAAATTTAATACCTGTATTACAGCTAAGCGTCTATTCTTTGGAAACTATAAATGTTTTTAAGACGGCTCCGTGGCTTAGTTGGTAGAAGCTGGGTTCGATTCCCGGGACACACTTGAGCATGAAGTTTGTTCTCGGGTCTTGGGTGTGTGAGTTCCTTTTTTTATGAATCGAATGTGACAGTACAAGCTGAAGCCCCACTTGTTTCTGTTTGTCTATGTCATCTGCGACACAGGAAATCCCAGTGCAGGGGTATGCGTATTTAAACGTTTATTTACGTTTATTTAAGCAGGTATAAATTTCTAATACATAAAATATGTACCCATTTTGCAAAATTGGCGTTGAAGTGACAGAATAGTATACCATTCTGAAACCACTCGAAACACAATGGCTAATTGCACCGAGATACGGTCGGAAAAATGAAAACCTTTTGGAAAATCTTTGAATAAAAAGAAACCACAAAGTTTAAATAATAATAATTAAAATATCTTCAATTTTCAGGTTGATGTCGCAACACGATGCGACTTAGGATTTCTTAAACATAAGAACTGAAATTATCAGTACACGTCATAACAGGAAAAAAAATCGCATTATAATATTAATGTAAATAAATAAATATCCTATATGCAAAAACTTACAAAAATAAAAACCATCAAACGCAAAAAGCTACCCCTGGTGGGACTCGAACCCACAATCCCCGGCTTAGGAGGCCGATGCCTTATCCATTAGGCCACAGGGGCTGTGGAGAAAGGGATGAAATTAGCTATTACATCTCAATGGAACAGTATCCCTATTCTAAATGCGTGTTAAGAATTTTAACGAAAATTCCGTTTTTGTCTTGTACATTTTTACTTTTATGGATGATAATCACGATTACATTTTCCTAACATTACATTACATTACATGTTTAGAATAGCTTCGTTGTAGGTTTAAAAGTATCAGCTGTATATTCCTTTGAAGGATAATGTACTATAAATTCTTTTATAGCAATTTATATCTAGCAATTATTATATTATTTTATTTTTTATATTTTTGGTAATGTTGCAGACGCACTCGCGGTAGGAAGATTGAATGGGCTTTATTCTACCACGGCAGCCCGATTAAGACGTTTCATTCATCACAATGTAAGTTGGTTGGACATGCCCACGCATTCTTAATGTCATTACGATCGCAGAAATATGGCGCGTCTTTACTACGTTTAATGATCACTAGCGACTCGCTCAGGCTAAGCACGGCGCTACAGTGTACTATGGGTAGTAATACAATTCCGTAGTACCTAAATTAATTTGATCTATCTCGTAAGGTTAAGCCAGCTTTAGCAATGTAAGCGCCCAAAAACATAATTTTTACGATGTCATTACGAGTAATTAAAATTCTCTGTTTGCTGTACTATAATTTGTATGTATTTAAACCTTCCTAAAATAAATAAAAGTGAAAACTGTAGCAAAATTCATTGTGATTGTTTAGAAGAAGTTAAGCGGAGAAACAGTCAAACGAAAATAGCAACTTTGCAATAAACGTTTAAACACTCATATCTCTGCGCTAGGATTCCCTGTGTCGCAGATGGTATGGACAAACACAAAAACACAAGACAGACACCCAAGACCCGAGAACAAACTTTATGCTCACCACGCAAAGTGTGCCGGGAATCGAACCCCTTGCTTCGAAGGCTGGGCTACTACCACTAAGCCACTACGAGTATTTAGAAATCCATCGCGAAATGGCATTCTTTGGATATTTACTCGATCAACATGATAGCAATGTACCACAATGACACAAATGTGGACATAGCCTAAGGTGCAGTCAGGGCGCAGCTGTGACGTCATCAGGCCTGTACACGTGTGCACGTTCAATCCTGACTGAAAGTTTTAATTAGAGTAACATATAACATATACAAGAGACTATGGGAGTTACAGCGTCACACAAATACTCGTCTTAATTCTTAACACGGGCGCACTTAGCCGTGAAAAGAGTTTTGAGACAAGTCCTGGGTGGGAATCGAACCCACTACCTCAAGCGCAGAAGGCAGAGCTACTACCAACTGAGCTGTGAGGGCAGTCATACATCCTTAGCTCAAATCACTCTTTAACGAGTTCGTAAATAATTAAGCTTCTTTCATCCAGAGCAAAGCTAAGGTATGGAGATCAAACGAGCTTAGTCACACATTCCCCGCTATGCAGGTTCACAGATATCTATCAAGACAGCATTAGAAATGTGTAGAATACATGTTACTAGGTACAGAAGTACGTATTAAATTAGGAACAGTTCATAACGCCTACGAGAATAGACGAACAATATCAATTGTAGGCCGAGTGCAATTGCAATTAGCAAATGTATTGCGCGCGGGCAGTTGCGCCTGCGCACTGTGACAATGGACGGGTCATACAATAGTTGTCAACTACTTCTCACTATTTTTCATACTCAAAACTGGCTAGTCAAAGGCCTGCCAAAGAAACTATGCCGCCAAATCGAAGCTAAGCAAACAAAAATGACTGATTTGAAAATATCTAGTAATAAAAAGCTGATTTAAAAATTGAATAAACCGTCTTCAAGACATTCATTTATTTTTTACGCTCTTAGGGACGAATTAAATTACACCCTATACTAAATACAATTAAAAAAAATAATCATTAAAATTGGTCATTCAAATAGGTAAATTAGCAACGTAATCGGGTAATAAACATACTGCGGAACGATAACCTGTAACTTTTTTCTAGTCGGTTAAAAACAACCTTCAGCAGTCGGCAAAAAAAAACAACCGTTTTTTTTACCCGACTGCATGACGCAAGTAGTATTGTGTTTATCAGTCTATGTATGTATGTAGAAATCTATGTTTGTTCCTTTGTGGCGCTCTAAACCAAACGCGTGGGCCCATTTTGATGATTCTTACGCCATACGATATCTTACTATGGAAACTAAGCAACTGATATAATACATAAGCAATAATTTTCCGATAAATTCATTCATATAAAATTGTATATTTATAAATAAAGTAGGTATTTGTACCCAGAAACAGAACAAACATCAATGATCTTCATACAAATGCTAGTCCTGAGTAGGAATAAAACCCAACAGCGCAGAAAACACATCTACCAACTGAGCTGTGAGTAGCGGTTGGCACTCAATGTTAGTAGGCGCATAACATTAAGATCCGGGGTTAGATGATACGTACGTTAATGAGTTGGCTGCCTGATTAAGGCATAATACCGTCGCGTCATGCGATCCGAAGCAGCGCATCCAAACTCATAAATATCAATCAGCAGCCATTAACACATACTCCAGGAGTCAGGGGCAGCTCAATACATCTCTTTAAAATTATCAAGCTTGCGGTCAAGCGAAAACCAATTGTGGTAAAAAAAATTGCCTTCAGAAACCAGAGCGTGCAGACGGAGTGCCTGCTCGGTGAGTTTTCACT
Organism: Aplocera efformata; assembly: GCA_921293045.1. Taxonomy (NCBI): domain Eukaryota; kingdom Metazoa; phylum Arthropoda; class Insecta; order Lepidoptera; family Geometridae; genus Aplocera; species Aplocera efformata. The sequence goes on along the minus strand of OV121042.1, from coordinate 9,588,782 downwards.
GCGTCTCCACTTGGACGACCCCGCATCCGTCCATCCATCCGAGGAGTTGATGCCCATTTTGCTCCTGGGCAGTGGTGCACTCGCACTCGAGTTCGAGTGGAAAGGTGTGGGTGTTGGTGTAATTATATGTATATGAGACATAACGTCCCGTCTCGGGTGATGAGCGCAATAGGGCGACTAGGATTTTTCCCATATTTCGATCTTGGGGGAACTGTCGTATTACTCAATGTGCGGAGATAAATATTATAAGTGGTTACCTCCGTCCATACGTAGATACGTTCAGTTCACAGCATTAATACCGTTACGTAAAATATAAAAATTCGAATGCTGCCATATCTTTGCTGAGGAATAGAACTTAGAAGGCATGGCCCCAGATACTATCGGACCATAAGATTATACTTAGTACTTTACCATGTGCGGTAAATAAATCATCACTGCCTTTCAAACTTACCGTCTCCATGTATAATCCTGTAGCAACCATTTAAACTAGACCCTTAGCCTGTCTGGAATACCCTCAAATTCAAGATCCAATGTAATGGAGATGAGATGAAATTTACCTTGGCTTAGTCGATGCATTTACATGTCTTCTTGTTTGATGAGTTTAAACTTACTTTTGAAATTATCTTCTTCATTTTCTTGGTAATATGCCAACAAACTCTTAATTTACAATATGAAATTTATTTAATTTAAGAAATCCATGGATTAGAAGTTAGTGATTCATGAATTTAGCGATCATTCATAAACTCGTACATAACTATTGTATATCCCTTACAATGGTTTTAATATGACCACTTATCATTTTTAAAACGATGATGTGATGGTTCAGTGCATAGTGACGGGTCCCCCTTGGGTACGCGCATGGTGACGGGGACTCAGGATGGTTACTAAAATTTTTGTAGAATCGCCTCAAATTGCATTTTTTCGCTTTCCCAGAAACTCAAATTTTAATTATAAAACTATACGTGATCGTGTCGTATACGTACGTCGAATACAGTAAAAAATATTATTTGTCCTTTTTTCAAATCACTTCTCTGATTGATACCAATTCAAGCCTGCACCTAATTGTGAATTGTTACGAATTCTTACTTGTTGGCTATTTTCTAGAAAATTCGACAGATCTTATTGTTGACAATTGAACTATGAAAAATTAATAATTATTCATAGTTCCATAATTTCATTTTTTTATTTTTCTGTTAAAAAATGAATTCATTTTTCTATTTTATTAGGACACTCCATCTAGTAGTTTTGGCGTGATGCGCGGCCAGGATACAGACAGACAGACAGACATGAATGAAAAAAGTTACAGTTTTGGATTCAGTACCGATCATAGGGTGCCCCCCAAAAAAAATTTCAAAATATCTTCAATGTACAGAATTGGATCCGTTACAGTTTTATTATAAGTATGGAAGTTGGTAATTCTGGGAAAAAATCGCCCAGTTTAATTCGGTATTTAGAGGTTGGTATTTAGGGTTTGAGTCCTTGAGCAAAACCATCGCGACACAACCAAAATGTGGGGGTTTTGGTATATCCCAGCTAATATAATACTCGTATATACTGCAGCTAAGCACTTAACTAGTAGCTTCACTTGAGAATAAATTCCAATCTGGACGTTTTGTGGCAACACTATTGGCACAATTGCAGATAAACCCCTGTCTAAAAATTATGATTAAATAATTATATAATAATAAATTAAAGATTTTCGCATTCGAATTCCAAAAGCAATTTATAATAAATAAAAATGTATTATAAACGTTTGAAAAAGGTATAAGGGTCTCATTTTAACCAGACAGACAAAGTTAAACCATAAATCATAGTCCCCATATTTGTAAAGGCATTGGCGCTGATGGGTGATCCTGGATCTGAGGAGTGCCAACCCTCGTCAATTTGATGAGCGTTTTCGCAAATATTACTAATACTACATATTTTTTCCCACAATAAATGCACCCATATTTTATAATGGCGTCGTATTCTTTTTTGGAAAAATGAAAAATTAAAAGGTACTACATACTATAAACTTTGCATCCTTCTTCTTTCGTGTGAGTGAGTGGCCGTGTCGTAACTCTAGTGTCGATGTTTTTAAACCTCCGAAGCACGGAAGCCTCAGTTGAAATGCCACTAAACAGTCACCCATCCAACTTCTGACCGGACCGAGAGTTGCTTTACTTAGATGATCCTATAAAGAACAGCTAAGTAAGCTTTGCCACAAGGCAAGCGCTTTAATTGAACTATGATTTATTCGAATTAGCAATATTTTAATCTATATCTATCTATACATATAATAAAATCGTAGACTTGCCGTGTCTGTACATTGAATATTTTTACAAAATAATAACTGGGAGACGTTAAGAATAAGTAATAGAACGTAAAAAAGCAATTTTTGTAATTTTTGTCTGTTTGTCTGTTTGTCTGTATGTTTGTGCGCACTTTACGCAAAAACCATAGATAGTTATCAAAATCTAAGTACTAACAAATGTTAAGCTGAGTCTCGAATAATGAATAGGGTTTATTTTATCAAAATCGACTTACAAAATAAAAAGTTATTCAATGTTTTATTCAAAAATGTTTGTGCGCACATTACGCAAAAACCATAGATAGTTATCCAAATCTAATTACTAACAAATGTTAAGCTAAGTCTCGACTAATGAATACCGTTTATTTTATCAAAATCGCCTCGCAAAATCAAAAGTTATTCAATGTTTTACTCAAAATTTTACACGCGCCTGCCAAATCCTGCATGCTTGACTCGGTGTGGCAGGCCGGTGTATTGCAGCATGAATACGAGCAGGCGCTTGAAACCAGATGACACGTTTAGTCGTAGTATTCCTATCAACTGTCCATTTAGTTTTAAATGCATTTAGTCTCCGGTGAGCCTATGTTCCGCAGTGATCAGACGTAGTCCTTATATTGAGTTGCTTTTTGCACAGTCCGCCTTAGCAATTCAAATATTTTTTATACGCACGTTCCTGAAATATCTTGAAAATACGACTTCTATAGTATAGTTTACAGAGAAGCATTATTGTAAAATATACATTTGCAATGGTTGCAGTTTCACTTACGTAGTTCATCATCTAATCAAGTCTATAATCTTCCCAGTTAACAAAACCTAAGTAATATGGTAAGAATCCAACGGAAATAAAGTATTTTGAGATTTAATCATAACATAATTTTAATATAATAGTAACGACCAGACATAATAAGCATGTCATTATATTTCTATCCTCTAGGCTGGGATAGATCTAAGTCCACGCGGACGAAGTCGCGGGCACAGCTAGTTATTAGAAGAATAAATCTATTTAATTACGAGTATAATATTATAAAATAAAGTAAGCGTAGTAGCCGCCTTTGTCGTTCAAAGTAGGATACATTTTATAATATATTACAAAAGAACTCATAATTAAATGTACATAATTGTACATTTAATTATGTACATACACTTGTTATCTATTGTAAATAAACAAAAATGCATAGCTTTATCAGTTTTTAAGCGCAAAACTCGAGAATGGATGTACCAATTCGGCAATTATTTTTAAATATTCGTTGAATTCCTTAAATAGTTCTTACGAAGAGAATAAATTGAGAAATTGCACGAAAATTCGTGAAAAAAAAAATAAACCGCGGGTAGTACCGCGGGTGCAGCTGTACTAAAAACGTGACCATTACGACCAGAGATGTCACGGGACCGGGGAGGTTGGGGTGCCAGGGTGGCAGTGCAACATCCAAGGTCACTGCGTGACCTGTACTCGCCTTACGTTTCGTACGATCGATCGGAGCTAGTTTTGAAAGTCACTTTCGTAGTATTGTAAGTATAGAGAACTAAATATAGATTCATGCTTTTTCCCGAAGGGGTTAGCAGAGCCTGATTGGGTTTTACCTCGTGGGTGTTATAGTTGGAACTTAGCCGTGACAAGTGGTGATAATTGTTAACACGGCTAATACTTTGTTCCTGTAAATCATACCTAATTAAAAAACAACCAATTTAAACAGAGGACAGATCATTAACCTTTTTTTTGATAGGGGATATCCAGATCATTGACCTCTACCTTTTTAATAATACCAATAAATTCGGATATTTTGTTTTAATGATAAGAAAGAGGTTGGAAATTTTTCACACGGAATAGTTCCAAACAACTTTGTCTGTTTGATGGTGCCACAAGCGGCCTCGTAAAACTCACGTTGCAATTTTTTTTTTTTTTTGCAATATTTTTAGAATACATTTTAAATAAGTTCGTCTTTAAGCTGAGTAGTTGGCCGTACATATTACAAACTCTTTCTTTGAAGCAAAAGTACCCAATAAACCCGTTGCCATAAAATCTGATTATTAACGATAATTTAATTGCAGACTCGTTTCCCGATTCGATTTTTGATTTGGATTATAAACTGTAATTAAAACTTAAAGTTGCTTTGGCATAAAGTAAAGCGAGACACATTAGTAACAGGAATAAGTGGCAAGGGGAAAGCATATTGTCCTAAATTGTAATACACATTGCACTCGACATTGTGGTTTCGACGAATAAGCGAATCACGGGAGGGAGAAAGTACTGGTTTGCAAGCTCGATAGATTGAAATCATTGAAATGCGAATTTGGAAGGTAAAGCTTATCCCATAATTATGAAAAGACTTGAGTCTCTACAATTTCACTGACTTATTTCAAGAAACCTTTCTCTCGCCTCTGGGGGGACATAAAACTATGCTCGATGAGAACAATTTCCATAGGGAGAGCATAATGTTGGTTTCACAGCCGATATTTTCCATCTTCGATTTAGCATCGCAGTATAGCGGATCTGAATTACATCACTCATTAGTGCATCTTAATCGGTACCACTAAATCACCGTTCAAGCAGCTGTTAAGAAAACTAGACTTTTTCTATTCATGGGTTGGTTTCATAACAAAATTTTCGATTGCTGTGTAAGCCAAAGATAGAGGAAAGTAAGTCTTTCAAACATAACAATACCTCACCAATCGATTAACTGGTATATAACGCCCTAAGTATTCTAACCACCAGAATCGTAGCATGATATTCGTGGCATAGCCGTCCTACTCTGAATAGCCTGCATGACTTAAAAATAACCCCACACCTGCACTTTCCAGACAATGCGGGTCCATTTAGGTGGCCAAGCTAGGTATATTTCACATAGTCATGGATTCGCGAACGACAATGTGTACGTGGCAAAAATTTTAAATGGCTGAAAAGGTTCGATGCTTTAGTAAATCCGTTGGAGGTAGTTGATGAACTGAATCCATCAAGCGTTACTTTGCGGGAGTTCATCTTAAGATGTTATAGAGGTGAGTGTACCTTCTAATAAAAATAGCAGTGGAACTTGTGCTCATTTCGTCCGAAATGCCTTCTCACCTGGTTATCTGCCGCCAAGCAGTGATGCACTCCTATTGTTGTGCTCTGGTGTGGATGTGGGCGCCCGTGAAATACACGTGCATCAGACATCAGGTCGAAGGTCCTGGGTCTTAATATTTCACCCTCAAGGGTACAACTGCTCTTATATCCTACGTCTGCCATCGACATTACGATTTCTCATAAGATTAACAACTTAATACTAAGGTATACATGATTCTATTTTTTTTTTATCCACATTTTGAGAGTTTTCGTGTGCATTGGTATGCATTCCACCTCATTGCTGTTTCTAAGTACGTTCCTTATTCAATGGTGCTACTATATCAATTATCCTACTCGTGTACATCGAGCTTATCAGAGATGAGCTATAAATCTCAGTACATTACCGATATAAATTACGTAGATAGGTCTACCCAATCCACCTCTCTTAACCGATAGAGGCGAGTTCAAGGTTGGTTGAGTTTAACACTCACAGATTGAAATATAGTTATTATGGAGCTATATTAAGAGAGCGTATACGATTAATTCCTCACGCCACAGATTATCGAGTATAAGATTTTTACTTTGCTAGATGGTTAGATGTTATTTTGGTTACTTTGAAGTTAGCTACAAAAGCTTTTGTTTATAACTATTTTCAATTTTTGCAGACAAGACGCATTGTTCCAACCTTGAATATGGTAATTTTGTTATAGTTGAGCTGAAGTGCTTGTTTCATGTTATTCCGGAAGTACTGCCGTTTTTAGACCGCAGTGTGGTGATATTGTAGACAAATGAGACTACCGATCTTTCTGTACCCCTGACGGAAGAACTTAAGTCTACCCAAAGTGAAATGCCATAGGGCTGCATTCTGATTATATGCGCTCGTTAAGTCATGACATGCATCATGGCTCTGCCACAAGACGTACAGTCTACCTATTAGGTTTCACCACAAAGCATAGCTAGCCTATATCTAGTTGTATCACCCATCACACTTACAGATACCTACATAATATGCAGTTCTTATGAACATGGAATAGTTGCAAGTTCCTATGGCGGTAACCTATACGGTATGCCTAGTTGTAACACCCATCACACTTACAGATATCTACTTAATATGCAGTTCTTATGAACATGGAATAGTTGCAAGTTCGTATGGCGGTAACTACGAGTATAGCCAGACCCCGCGCCCTTTGCGCTTTTATCGATACAATACGCATGCGAGCGCAGCGCCACCTACCGGCCCCCTTCAGTACTGGCCCGGACACCATTGCGCACGCTCCGTGCTCCACTCCGCATTTATCAAACCCCAAAACAATCCAAAACAATTCCCCTCAAAAGTACCTACCCTTTGATTATTTTCGATAAAACCGCGCGCGAACCGAAACCTCAAAACGGAGTCTTACCTCACAGCTTCTGTTCCTTGTTTTGTTGTTGTTTTTTCGAGGTGTGCTCCAAGGAGACCTTACAGTAAGTACCTATCAATATTATTGTTTATATAGCTCTTTCTATAATGTAGTAATCTAGATGTGAGCGGTAGGTTGCTTTCGCTGCGTTGAAGAATGAGGACACTCTCTAAATAAACTGAGATTATTAACGCGCTGACTCCTAGTATTGAATCTTTTCATAGGCTGAGCAGTATTTAGGCTATGTAACCAATGGTTGGTAAATGAGTACAATACTTTAAAAATGAAGACTATGAATATCAGATATTCATTTATCATTGAAGATTTGAATCATTTTGTGAATGTATAGGTTACTAAGGAAACTCTAGTGCGCATGTCACATCTGCTGACAAATAAACAAAGAGTGTTAGTTCAAGTTTTCGTTTATCATTCCGTATCAGTCTTTAATATTCCCACTGCTGGGACACTAGCTTACTCCAAAAGTGAGACTGAATGAGCTTCAATATACATTTATGCTCCACGGGAGCCGAATTCACATTCAAACTCAATTTCAATCTTTCACACGCACTAGTAAACATATTTGTGCGCATATATAACGAGTCACAGAAGCTCCTTAAGCATATTAAATTATTAGTTGTCACCTGATTAGTAAGTCGATGTGTATGACATGTCTTTGAATGTTTTGGTTTTAAGAGTTGCCGGTTTTCTGATCATATTTTCATTCACCGTTTTAGAAGTGGTATTACGCAAAAAAGTTTTCCAAGTGAAAAAGTTTTCGATCCTGGTCTGTTTTTTGTGTGTTTTTGTGACGGAACAAGCTGAGGGCCTACCTGGTGGTAAGTGGTGACCCCCGCCCATGACAACAGTAATGCGCATTCAAGCATTTGTTCCATCGACACACTCAGTTGAAACTTGCATTACACCAGGACCACGCTAACATGGGAAACACAAGACCAACTTAAGAATTTCCTCTGGATTTATAAAAGAAACTCCGTACTATTCAGACAACAAGCTTATCATAAAATTAAAAACTGTATTGATTTAAGGATTCTAGCTGTGGGGTAGCGCCAGCAATTTCAATATATCCACTCCTCGTATATAGATAATTCAAGATATGATGCTAGAAATATTATATAATAGCGTGTTTATAAATGGTTTATAACATCACTGAAATACACTAACACCTCTAAATCAGGATGGTTGGTAAGAAATACAGACGACGGGCGTCCAACCAACTGGCAGCCGAACTTGTGCAAAGCACAAGGCCCATATGCCAATATTGATTTAAGGTTTAGATAGTCTACTACTGATTGTATCAAAATTATGATTTACATAAGCACCATTATACTTTATTATGCCTATTTCTTATCCAGGGGTACTATAATCAGTGTTTGCGGAAGTTCGATACACCGAATAAGCGCCCCACTATGATCAAATTTTAAGCGCAGCGAGTAATACTAATACTTATAAAGAGAATACTCGATTTTGCGTTGAATATTCGGTAAATCGGCAATTTCGAACCATCGATCGATCGTTGAGTATTGCCAAAGCGCAATGCAGTCCCTAAAACACCAATCGCCTACGATTTTGTCTTTCAAAGACTGAATCACACAGTCATCTGAGTTTTTTACAGAATATCCTTTAAGGCAAATATCCCAAAATATAATTAAATATGCAATTGGTGTCCTTAGTGAGCGAATTGGGATCCCACTTGGCCCGTTCATTGTGCGTGCCATCATTAATAACACTTGTAACTGGTGAAGAAAATAAAATTTACAATTAAGTACCTGCATTTCTCGCAATTAATAATTAATTAGTACGGAGTTTGCGATGGAATTAAGTTGTCTTCTCCGAAGCACGCGCGTTTATGGCGATCGGGATTGTTCTAATTAATTTGTTGGGTACTGGAATGATGTAATTGCAAAGTTTATTCTTCCTTTTTTGATCACGCGTAGGCCTCATTTTATCTGATGCTAGTTAATTACGTGCATGAAATACATCTTCATGAGTCTTAAAGTAGGGGGGAAGAAAGTAATTTAACATAAATTTTAGAAACCATGTTTTTGGTGCAAATTCTAGTTTCACATATATAAGTTCAAGGCACGTCGATAAAAATACAATTTGATCTTATTGAAATTTAACTTTGAAATGTACAATTAGATTTCATCAACATATTCTTTAAAAAGTATTCAAAGCTTGATTTACCCCAACCATGGCTAGGAAACATCTTCCATTGTATTATTTTATATTGAACCTAAGACCTGCTAACACCACGATTGATTTCTATCAAACATAGCAAAGAACCATGACGGTAAAAGTAGCTTTCAAATAAAAAAAAGATAACAACGGAGATTGATCATTTAGGACTATGACAGACAGATATGTGCAGTAAAAACTTATCCCTTTTTGATTAGAAGTAAAACAGACATGAAGAACTTTTTTCAAGTGCCAGTGATATCTGAAGGCGATTTTATTGCAGAAGGGAGGGAAATCGTTGCGTGTACCTAAAATAACAATAAATCGATTTTAGTTAATTTTGTTTCACAGATAATATTGGAACAATAAAGCTTAAATAATAGTTATTAAAATTAATTCGGTGAAAGTAAGTGTTGCACTGCTGATTGCACTGCAACACTCACATTTCCTTTTCTAGATGATTCTATTTTTTATTGTCTATTTTTATCTCAGATATGTGAGCCTACAATAAAACTGGCCTCCACAAATTGCTTACAAGTTTATTAGTCATTTGACATGAATAACATTACACAAGGACGTGATAATGATAGCCTTTCATGAGATATGAGATCGCTGCTTCGAATTTAAAGTAGACGTGCTTGCACAATTGATGTTTGTCTTTTACAAATCAAATGGCGAGGATAATATTATATTTTTTGATAAACTCATACGTAAGATTAATATTTATCGGACAGGAGGTGAGGAGGACACCGTGGAGGTTTAGTGGGTAATTACACCTAGCCTGATAACCGTTCTGTCTCCCCGTGGCAGAGCGGAGCGTGAACCTCAGGTTGTGGAATTATTTCCCTGCTAAAGGTTTCCTTGGAGACTATATCATGGGGTTCTTCAAAAGGGGCGTTTTATAATATTTAATGGATCAACAACGTGTAATACCTTCGGTATTGCAAACGTATGTTTACTTGCCATAAAATGGGTATAAAAAAATAGATTTATGTGATGATACAATAGTAGTATAGTTAGACAATTAGTGTATGCATCGACGAAACTAAACCACTTGCAGAATGTTGCACATTTGTACTGTAAGCGATTAGGAAGAATAGTGGGGCGCATCTTCGTGGTTGGCACCATCTATAGAGCTTATCTTTGGCTCAGCAGCAAAACTCCTAAAGGAAACACTATAATCCCTGCATATCAAAATGCATGTGACAGAAAAACATCGATATAAAAATCATCAAGATCTCAGAATGAACTTTATAGTTATTAAAATATGTTTGCCCACGGCCAGAAATAGAAACCCCGCAGTAAAAATGCCTCGCGTATAAATTCAGCCCCCATACACCTAAAATGATATTATTACTTACAATATTTTACGCATTTTAGGTCAATTCTAGTGCGGTACAGTGCGTATATAAACTGTTGTTTTATGATCGTAATTTTTGTTAGTTTTGGGAGCTTATGGCTCGTCTCCATACAACTTTCCTTTGTGCGCTAAATTCGGTTTATCGATAATCTGCGGTTTGCGGTCTTTGTTTATACCAAAAGAGATGAAAAGAAGACATGCACATGCACATGTGCATCTAATGGGTCTAAACAGCTTCTGTCACTCACAGTTATATGCGCACGAATAAGTTTACTTTTGTTTGCGTCTTAATTTTGACGTGTCCAAACGATACTTAATATCTAAAGGAATAATTAGGTTGAGCTTTTGTTGGTCCTTAATAGACTGATGTCACTTGGCGTTGTCAACCACCTTTTTCTTGTTACAAGTGATGGACGACCTGACAGCCCACCTTAAGTTAAGTGGTTACTGCCACCCATAGACAACAGTGAACCTCCCATTGTTCCAGATTTAGCATCATATAAAGTTACAATCTAAGAATGTTTTGGTGAGACCATCCAACCGATGTGCCTCAAACCGGTTTCATTAGAAAGGCAATAATACGCAGATGCTTTTAGATCACTAAAACAATGCATTAGGCACAAAATATTTTTCTTTTTTTATCGAAGAAGCACACGCCGGGTATCCGCTAGTATGTTCTAAAATTGGTTATACCTATAAGAAATACTAATATTCGAAGATTTCAAAACCTGGTCGGAGACCGAATATGAAAATGTTGCACGGGAAATCGTTAAATCTTCTTCTGATGAGTCAAATTGCCTGCCTCGATAGGTGAATTTAATTGAGCGAACGTCCGAACTTTCATCTTGCAATTTTGCCATTTACTTATACGATAGAGAGAGATAGAGAGAGAGAGAGATATATATTGAAACTGCATCGTGAGATAATAGGGCAAGTTCAGGGTCGCTGCAAGTATTGTTCGCTCGTTTCCGATCATGTGCATTCTTATAAGTGCTGGGGTTAAACGTACCATACATTGCATGCAACTAATGACCTCACTGGAAATATTTTATATTAGCGACACACCCCGTTTCCGTGCGAGTGCAATTCAGAGTTGTAATTTTATCGATATTAGTTCAAGACCAAAAGATAAAATGTGTAGGGCTGTAGGGCTGTTCATTCACACTCAATTTTGCAGGATTTTGTTACTTTTTGAAAATAAAATACTGCCATTTTTTTAAATAAAAGGTAGTTTTTAGTTTATTAATGAAATAAAGAAGCATGCTTAATTATATATTTTTTCTTTATAATATTAATTTCGATTCAGTGAATACTTAAATTCTACTTGTTTAGTTATTTTGTAGACGTGGTAGATTATATTTCATTATCATCTCGGCTTCACGCTTTAAGAGTTACAAAGGAATGTGATGTTGAAAAGATTATTTAACTTCTGTTATGGTCATAATTCATATTAAATACGTAGCTAAGATCTATTATAACTATAAAATTTTAATATCTATTATATTATCTATTAAGATGTATTATTGACTAGCTCAGCTCAACTTTCTGCGCTGAGGTCGTGGGTTAGATTCCCACTCAAAACAAGCATTTGTGCGACGAACATAGATGTTTGTTCTGTATCTGGGTGTTAAAATGGCATATTTTATCAATATATTGACAAAAAAAAAACACTGTTTAAGTATTCTATCATTTATCTAGTTCTCATAGTACAAGCTATGCTCAGTGGCGCTGTGTGAAATGTCGATATTTTATTATAATCTGAAAATAATGAAACCTTATCGGTGTTTTTATTGGCGAACCAATTTTATCAATAGGAAATGTGACGAAGTTGGCCTTGGGCTCTGTCACGTTATTATATACGGGGTTGAGGCAACCACCATGGCAATCCTGATATTAAATGGTATTAAATTTGTACCCTTTGTTGTGGGGAAACAGCCTTGAGCGATAAGCGATAGCGTAACTTAAAGAAATAAGAAACTTACACAATCTTTATTCTATTTTTAAAATCTTAAGTCAACCTTCTTTTTTCTTTTCTAAACAAATAAGAAGCTAACTATTTCCTTCGTTACATAATTTTTATTCTATTTTTAAAATCTTAATTCCTATTTCTATTTTCGTTTCCTGTAAGTGGCCATCTATGATTTCAATCGGCCCGGAACCCTCGGACATGGCTTATCGACTAAAACAGTCGTGACTGACATCTTGAAGTGCCCGCCAAAGCACGGAAGCATTCAGTTCAAATGCTACTAAACGGTCACCCATCCAAAAACAGACCGGGCGGAAAGTTGCTCAACATAAATTATTTTTCTGAACTTCGAATTTATTATTTGCTTGTTTTGCTTAACTTAGGTGATCTGATCCGAATCTTTCGCACAAAATATAAACAAGCGCTTTAGCAATCCCTGATGCGCCAACAGGGGGGTTATTCAGTTTTTCAGTAGTGTTCGTCTTCACTGGGCAGTCCCACGTGGGGACGTGTTATTATATTACACACGTAGAACATTGTACTGTTTCTGCGTATAATCAGCCCACAGGTTGGTAATGTTCACTAATTATAATAATTATTGAATTATATGGTAAAAATATAATTGAAGTGTCAATTTGTAATGTCAAAATAATCGCTTTTAACTAAATTCATTTGAAAGTATATACGAAACGTAAAAAAATCAATTTAAAAATTATTGTATGTCTGTATAGCTGATGTTAAAAGGATTTTTATTGGCTGACACTCGTAGCTGGTGTTAAAAGGAGTAACTTTGACTACATTCATTTTAGAAAAAAATATTAAGTTTCCGCGCAAAAAAATAAAGCTAGTAAACAAATATGATCATCATAAAAAAGTTTTAATGATATAATTTGTTTGTTTTACTATTTAGGAGCGTAGGAGTACATGTTAATACCTAAAAAGATAAGACAATAGTGAACTTGAAAGTGTTTAATTAGGAATACACGCGGGGCTGGTTCTTTAGCGACATTTTGTCTAATTTCGTTGGCTCGCCCATGTTTCATTAGCATAATTTACACGAGTTTTCACTCATAACATTCTTGACAAGAAATAGTTTCTTTAGAACAGGTTGCAGTCTTATAATGTCACTTATTACTTTTTTTTAAATCTATTTAGGCACTACTTAAAATGTCTGTTATGTCGAAATAACAGCTTTCTACTAAATTAATTTCAAAGTATATATGGTATATAAATTATAACAAAAAAAAAATTGTCTTCCTATTAAAACGCTTAATGTGAATTAGTGACAAAACGAGCTGAGGAACCTGGTGGTAAGTGGCGATCACCGCCCATTACAACACTAATGCGACTCAATGTAAGATCCAGGATCTTTAACTGAGTCGCATTCATCATGCTGCGTCCATCACCCGAGACGGGGATGATACGTCTCATGCGCATGTGATTTCAAGGGCACCCACACCCTTCCACCGGAACACAGTAATGCATACACTACTGCTTGGCGGCAGACAACACAATTTCTACTCAACAATATTTTAGGTTTTTCACTGGGTATAGCTTACGCTAAATGGATGCTAGCCCACCGTAACAAAAAGTTAAATGTGCAGAATTCGTATGGATGAGTACCACCACCACAATTGGTCCTTGCAATGGATCAGATTCAAATGTATAGCTACGAAGCCTAGAAATGTTATTTTGATTCAGTAAAAAGCCAAAAAAAAAAACAACTAAAAAAAAGCAACTTTTACACATCAAGATTCCCTGTCGCAGATGGCATGGACAAAGACAAACACTCAAGGTCCGAGAATTAACTTCATGCTCAGCGCACAATGTCTCTTGGCTGGGAATAGAACTTGGGACCCCTCGATTTTAAGGCAGGGCCACTACCAACTACGCAAAGGAGCCATCTAAAGATAAATTTGATTTGAATACACTGATCGCTTCCGCTTACACCGCGGTGTCACCAATTTTGTACATTTTCCTATTCCGAACAATAGGAAGTCCACAAAGCATTGTAGCTTTCTTGGAAATGCTATACAATACGAAGCCTTTCATAATAGTTAACAAATGCCGATTACTTTGATCGAGATTATTGACGGTTTTCAGAGAAAAGCGGAAATTTTGCTGGTTTTCTTTTATTTCGTAGCACTTGGTCAAAAACTTAGCATTTCTATTGGTTTCAAGCTATTTTTGTTTTGTAATATTGTATTTTAATGACTAATATTATAAAGGCAAAAGTTTGTATGTATGTCTCAACGGATTTGGATGAAATTTGGTACCAGGATAGATTATTTCCGGGATTAATATATAGGCTACTTTTTATCCCGGAAAACCGCGGGTAACACCGCGGGGCAAAGCTAGTTTTGGCATAAAGTTTCTTCAAAATTCAGGGCAGACTGAAAATCCGATGTCGTAGGTTTATAAATAGGGTTACCCTTTTTTTTCATTCCGCCCTGCCATGGAGAGGCAGTTTGGTGTTATCTTAATTATCCACTAAGACGCCGTGGTTTTTTTCTCGTCTGCTGTGGCGGAAACTGCTTTATTTTAGAAAAATAAACAATGCTTAGGGATTAGCGCACAATAACAGTAAAATTCTACGCGAATGGAGTCGCGGGGAACAACAATATTATCATTAAAAGTTGCAGTTTCCAATCGAGCCCGTATATCCTAGAGCCGAGATTAATCACAGGGACAAATTTTCCCCAATAAAATAGCCTATCAGGCCATCCGTCTCCTTGAATATCTTAATTGGATTCCGCGGTCGTCGCCTTCTCCATCATCAAGGTCGCTGGATGCCTTAAAGCCAGGATGAAGATAAAATCTACGAGCTGCCAAAATCAACAACTTTGTTAGGTTCTTTGATGTTATTTTAGCGCTTTTAAAGGTTTACCGGGATATGCGGTCAACGACCTTGTTTTGTTCTTAACTGCTTTTGAAAGGTCTTAGAAATTCGAGAATAATCATATATAACACAAAAATTTTTTCTTTTGTTTAGCTCTGTTTTTGCCTCTGTTGTTAGGCTGTCGTCCACTCCAATTCTATGAAAGGCACAAAGGCAAGAAATCAACCTTCAGTAACCAGTAGGACTGGTGGCAAGTAGCTTCTGAAGAAGTTCAGCCGGTGAACCTTCAGTAACCAGTAGGACTGGTGGCAAGTAGCTTCTGAAGAAGTTCAGCCGGTGACAGTTCACTGTAAAAATATTAATAAAAGTAAATATTTATCTGTGTTTATTTTCTACAACATCAGCTGTCTTCAGATGATCAATTGTGTTATTCATCGCTGAATTTTAAACATGAATCGCATTTCTCTTTCTTGAGCCTATTTAACGCGCTTTTTTATAATGTATAATTATCACGTCTCTCAATACTTAAAGCTCTTGCCAGGTTTCGTAAAGAGTGGAAGACTGGATGGATATAAACAAACTTCAATACTTTATTAATTAAAAATTAAAAAAAAAACCATTTCTGTCGACATTTGGCAAGAATACCACGTAACATACATACAACAAAAAATACAGCCTAATTGATTACGAAAAAAAAACGGAGGTTTGAAAGTTGAAATAGCTTATAAGCTACTCACAAGTACTAGCTTATTTTCTATTTTAAATGTATTTTCTTATTATTACTTTAGGAATTCTTGTATGTATATTATCTATTTAACTCGCTTATCTCTTAAACGGCTCTAATGATTTGGATGAAATTTTGTACTTATATGTTTTGGGTTGTTACTATATAAATACAAAATATGCTGAATATTAAATAGCGCCATCTCGTCCACTTTTGTGGTAGTTGAATGGTAATCTACTGTTATTTCAGACAAAACACGATTGTACAAAAAAAAACCGATTGTAGCTCGGTCGCCCAGGTAAATAGTCTTATAACTTTCATCTGTCACGATGTTGTCTTTGACTGTATCAACTAGCTGTTTTTAGCACTCTGTGCTGTGCAGTTTGTCCGGGAAACTATTGCTCCGTGATTATTGAGCCACGTCTCCGCCACCCACACCTTGGCCTTGTTATGTTGTGGTAGTTTTAAATATTACTTTATGTATTTTATGACTAAGATTCTTCTTATATTTATCTTCTATGGGCTATTAAGTGTATATTTTAGTACTGTAATATGTTGCTTGAAATAGATGTATTTATGATTATTGTTAATACAATAAAACAATAAAACATTAGCGATGTGTTTCGCTATAGTTGTATTACATGAAGATGGAACATGAAGACCAAGTATTGTGTCTGAGATAAATTGTAATTCTATGTTTGAATTGCTATGAGCAGAGAAAAACGCATTCTTATGACCAGGGGACTTCTTATGGGTCGTTCCGCCAATTTATCGATGTACATTAATACACTTTTAGTAATAAATTATTGTAAATACTCACTAAACTTCCATAACTAATCAAACTCCGGTACAGATTCGTAGTATGGCCGTTGACATACAATTAATATACCACTAGAAACATAATACTTGCACACAAAGCGATGCTCCATATACTAGTAAGTCTATGGTAATATAGGCGACTCTGGAATGCAATGCATGTCTTTGAATCTAAGACTTTACATATTTTATTTTGGCTAGTTTTGGCGGATATTTTGTTTGACTGGCAACATAATTCTTAAGCTAGTGTGTGTGCCGGCATTGTAATTACACATATTGGTTATGTTTTGGCTTCACCACAATATTTGTATTCATTTTCATTTTTTCGCTGGCAACTGGTATGTTTTGTTCGACTGACGTATGCTCTTATAATACTTTTATTATTTTACATGGTTAAAGTCAGACGCCATCTGTCATATTGTGATATTATTCACATATTGTAGAATTTTTCTCATCTATGTTCCTCACAAAAATGTTTGTCCTGGTTTGAAACGAACTTAACTTGGAAACGACCAACATAGCAGAAGGAGAATTTAAGTAGCAGCAGAAATTGTGCGAAATTTTCCCGGATAAATTCTGCCAGATCTTCTTCAGATGTGCACATCTGGTAATCTGGCGCGCAGTGCTGGACTCGCTTTGTGTGGGTGCCGCTGAAATCACATGAGCATTAGATGTAACATCCCCGACTTGCGGGCATCTTATGGGCTGAGGTAACCACTTAACATAAGGTGGGCCTTCAGCTCGTCCCGTCACTTTAATATAAAAAAAGGCAACTGAACATGGTGCCTACATAATTATGTCATAAAAATTTTGTTACTACGAAATAAAACTGAAATAAGAGACGGTGAAACAAATACAACTAAATTTCCCGCCATTACCTGATTGTGAACACGGGCGTCAAAAGGTTTCGCTCGTAACCTTGATGGTAACATCAGAGGACATCTCAAACTTTTTGTTTGAGAGTTTTTGCCTCCATAATACATAATGTCTTGCATTGAAAGGTATTTGTTTGTGGAAAAGAAACAGGTCGATGACTCATATCATTATATATTTAGGTACCTACATATATCTTTATATCTATAAGCAGTGCGTTAGTCTCGCAAAAACTCAAAAAGGCTCGATCCATTCGTTTTTTTGCCTTAATACGGGGGTGATGCATGAAAAATGGAAATTAGGGAAAACCAATGGAACAGATGAAAAATAAAAATTGGAAGCTTTGTATGGATTATCTAGTAGTAGTGGCCGTAGCAGAAATATACTCTCGTATTTGGACAATATTATAAGGTCATCTCGTTAATATGGACAACATATTTACCACGAATTTTTTTTTTCACGCGTGCGAAATGTTTTCACGGCTCGCTTTTTTCGCCGTACACAACATCAAAAATTATACGGTGCATAATCAGATTGCAAAAAATGTGTGTCATTTATCTGTTTTTCACAGAACTTCTTTTTATATTGCGTGTCACGTCACTACCGGTGTATTTCCGAAAATATATGATTCAGCTTAATAACAAAACGTGAAATATTTTTTTATTAGTCCATAAGCCCTCGTAGCTAATTTATACCATCATATTTTATACATTCTTTATTGTTTAGCAAAGGAAAAATTTCAGGCCATTAGGTCGGAAAATTCGTATTTATACTAATAAACGCATTTAGTAATAGGTTTCCTCCTCCATTAGGATCCAAAACACGTAGGGTTGAACTTAAATGTTGCTAAATAAATTTGCGATAAAATTATTATTGATACGATGGCTAATTATAAGTAATGGTGATTAGCACTGAAAAATTTAAGAAAGCGATAATATCATAAATATTTTCTTGTGTTTTACAAAATTAATCAAAAAATTTTTAATTGTTGTATTACCTACATATCATCTGTTTCTGTCACCACGCCACAATGTACCTATGAATTATATTTTTTTAAATTGACATAACTATGGCTTTAGTGTACAGAATAAATAAGTACTTATGAGTAAATGGATGTAATTTTGAGATTTGCATGATTTGCACTATGCATAGTTGCAGTGTGAATATTGGTCTTTGGTCAGCAGCAATGGCCGCCTGACAGAAGAGGTGACATTAGCATTGGTCAACACCAGGCAATGCTGATGGAATTAATCCGGCTTCCCTTTGTCACAAGTGGCACTGGCACAAACAATCACACAACACATACATCCAAAAGCCAAGAGGAAACTCCATGTGAATCACACAAATGTTTGCTCGAACCCATCGCTCTAGAAGGCTGGGTTACTACCAATTCAGTTATGGAGCATTCAGTCAGAAGCTGTATCTATTATAACATTAATATTAACAATTGCAGTTGATTGTACTTGCTAATATTTAATTATTAATCTATTTTTGTTTCTAATACAAAAATGGGAGGACGAGCATAAGACACACCCGCTGCTAAGTGGTTGCCTCATCGTATGTAGCGTCTCTGATGTACCTAAGTCCTCAACCCAACTGGCATTCCGTTGCGGCCGTCACCTGAGACGGGGTTGTAACTTCTAAAAAACATGTAATTTTACCCACAACCTTCCACCGGAATATATCAATACGATTGCACCACTTTTTGGCGGTAGATTATCGGTAGGTTTGGTGGCAGAAATTCACCGAACGAATGTTTTTGTTAAAAAAAATGCGTTTTTACAAGAAATGCAGGTAAACTTAAACGGCAAAACCATATCTAAACACATAATTACATCCAAATCATTAGAACTGTTTCCGAGATACGCGAAATTAGTAAATATACTTACATACAAGAATTGTTCCTTTAAAGTAAATAGATAAGATGTCACCATGGCTTGTGGTAGCCCTGCTGTTTCGCATATTAGCGTTCATCAGTCATCGGCCTCGCTTCCGGCAGCATAGTTCAATGGCTCGCCACAGGCTAAACACTAGTTACTATATCTTGCTCCGTCTACGTACCGGCGACCTTCAAGTCTTTCGGCACATAGGAGCCCGTCCAATCAGCGAACCAATCTGCTAAATCAAAGTCGATTACCGATTCAGCTCTAGCACTTCATTCCAAAGAGGGAAACGAAGCTGTAATGGGCATTAAAACTATACAGCTTATTGATTTGGAGTACTATAACGCTAGAGGCGTTTCTTCTATCGATTAATCGTCCTCGTTTTACTCAAAAGCCTTAATTGAGCGCGTGGTAGCCTTAAAAAAACATTTTAGCTTCGTAATAATAAATTAATGGTTACAGCGACCCGTGTAGGTGTTGAGTGATTTTGATCTCTAAATCTATTGGTAAATACTTATCAAGGCGATGCACGTAAGCGATACATGGCTATACATACCAGTATTTTGCAGGTCACATAGTCAAATTCCGATCTGTGTTGCGGATGGAATATTTTAGGATGATAATTCATCAGCTCAGTGCTAAAAAAAATCAGGCCAATGTACCTATTACGTCAGGGGACTATTTTATGAACAAAGTTGTTCGAACAGTCAACAAAGTGATATTTGTGTAAACTATTTAACCAGTTAACTTTTAATTAAATATTAATATAGCTGCAAAGTTTTGGAATATTAATAACGTTCACTAACTCATACCCCTGCGTTTTCTTGTTTCAGTCGTGGCTTAGAAACATAAACAAAAGACATCCAAGACTCGATAAAACTTTATGCTCATCACAAAACATATTTAGGTCTGCCTCAATAAACTTTTAAGCTTAACTTTTAAGTAAAGCCTATTATACAACTGACGAATTTTTGCAAGAAACATTTTTAATGACCAATTTGAGCGAGTTATATGTTATTGAATGACGAGTGATTATGATATTTTTATTTTATCAGCAATATCTGAATTGTATGGATCGGGAATTCGGTAGTGTTGATGTGGTGAAATATCTTAAGTTATACAATAATTATATATTATTTGTAATGTTTGTATGCCCTTATAGGCTGGACTAGTGAAATAATTTATACTATTTTAACACTTTAATTATGAACCTACCTAAGATATTTATTCACAAACAATAAATATCTTTATCTTTTATCTGTTTTCATGTTTTAACTATTCTTATTTGACTGGTCTTCCAGCTCAATTAGAAGTAGCTTTGTCTTCTACGTTGTAGGCCGTGTTTTCGTTCACCGTTTCAAAAACGTGGTATTGCGCACATACATTTTTAAACTACATATAATCATAGGTACTCGTTTTTTGGGTTTGAACTTTCAGATCAACAGTCGGCGTATGTGCCCCTGGGCCATGACGATCTCTTAAGATCAATATTGATTAATAACATTTTCTTATCGATATATGTTTTTTCTCACGAACATATCCCTTACATTTTCAGAACACTCTTTCTTGATAAAACATGAAAGTTTGTGATGCAGAGAAGGGCCTGGTACCATCAATCATATGAAGTTTGAACGATTATAGCAAGATAGATGGTTTCCTCTCCTTATCCTTGTCCTTATAATGATGTTAGGGATCACGAAAATTCCTATCGAACTATTTGTGGTACGAAGTTAATATATGTATATAAAATCGGAATGGTCAGTTAGACATAAGCTTTATAAATAAAAATGAATTGCTAATCGCAAACTCGAGAACAGCAGGACCAAATGGTAATTTATTTTTATATTTTCTTTGATGTCCGTGGAAGGTTACTGGACGACCTACGTACCGAAGGCAGGGCTGCTACAAACTACTCTTAGAGGTCATATAATTTCCCAATATTAAACATTATGTCAAAATAAATGATACTTGGTGGATATCGAAAAATTATCTGAGGGTTCTGGTAACAAAAATTTTGTATGAGTATTTTAGAGTTAAGTAATGTTAATAAAACCAGACTGCTTTAAAAACCGAATAATTACCTTTAATACGAATAATAATCATGCATTTTCCGTCCTTAGGGCTGGAAAATGTCCATGAAATTTATATAATATCACCTCGTAGGTACATCCTATCAAATTCAAAAAGAATCATAACGTTGGTATGATTATATGTTATCTATAACGTTAAATCGTATATTATATCGAAAAAAAAATCGAGCACCTCTCCTTTATAGAAGTCAGTTCAATTAAATGAAAACTTTATGGTAATCGATAATTTACCCGAGGATTTTGATAATAAAAATTTCGTATGTTCGTATTATGTTTAAGTTGAATTTACCATGTTGCTCACGTCCGTAGTAGCGTTCCTTCAGAGTCCCTACATGCGTCCCCCGGGTGGTGCGAGAGGATGACCCCAAAGCAGTAGAACTCGTGCCAAGTTCGGCCGGAGAAGTACCTACTGCCACTACGCCTGGTAATCCAACGTCAGCAGTGGCACTTGTGTTACTGTCGACGGCGGAAGGGTGTGAGTGCCGGTGAAATTAAATGTACTTGAGTCGTTACACTCCCGTCTCAGAGTGATGGACGACATGATGCGACTAGTGTCTTCTTATACTTCAGTAGGGGAGGACCGGATTTATTTTGGTGTTGAGGAGCGGAGGTAATAACAGGTGGGCCGTTGACTCAATAATTAATTCACATAAAGAAACTTTTTAAAAGTCGATTTATACTAGTTTGATCCAGTTTTAAAATACCAACTAACATCATCCGAGACGAATGATTTGAGTGTCACTTTCCCAGAGGAGAGCTCATCAAACATTGCCTGTCTCCTACATCCTGTACGAAATTTCAATTCTCAGTTTACCCAGACGATAATAAATTATTTTTTATTGCGCCCGTGGCTGATGCAGACGGTGCTGATCATTGGTTTGACATTCAAACGGTCTAGCTAACATTGCATTGTTGCAGGGGCGTATTAAGGATCCCTTGGGGCGGTGGTCTTATGATGGTCCACCTCAAGGTGAATAGTGAACCATTGAGGTTCTGATCATAATCCACGTGGACGTGGTTTGGGGTTAGGTAACTCCAGTGCTGGAGTTTTTAAGCCAACCGGGTGGAGAATTACTTAGATGATCAGTAAAGAACATCTAGGCAAGATTCACCACGAGCGCTTCAAAGTCATTTAGGACTGTGGAAGTGAAAGTGGGCATTTTAGGGTTATATTAAATTTTGGCTTTAAATCGACTCATACTTAGGTTTTTTTGGAATATTTTATGAGGTTCTAACTATCCTGTAGCTGTAGCCTTTCTAGTTAAAAACGAAGTTTTATTGATAAAATGAATAATAATGAATACGAAATTATTTTAAAGGAATTCCAGTTAAATATTAAACGGTATTTTTTAGTTACTTTCAAAATTTTGCGTTATAAGTATAGAGCTCTCAAAAAGGAAAGTTATTATAGGCTATACATCTGAGACAGTTTTAGACCCATATGAAGAAATTATTGTACTTCTATTGGAAACTACATTTACTACATTAGAAAAAAACAATGTATTTAAAACTACAATATGATAGATACTTTTGCAACTTTCTGGAGAATGTCTAAATTACATTTAATCTAAATGTCGTAGGCACTTAGTCATTTCATTTTCAATATAACCGTGTCAGTGCAATTGTCAATTAGCCATATTTCGATTACCTCGCCCTAGATTCGACACTGCCGGTGTATCCACTTGACAGCAAACTGCAGACACAGACGTCACTGCAACCAAAAGCCAGCTTTGTTCGTCTTACAAAAGAGCTATTTTCATACAATCATGCCGGGACTTTGCATTGGATACCCGTAATGACCGTGCATTTCGCACTCAAGGGCAAGGGTACAAATTATTCGCACAGATTTGACCGATTTGCCTCTGAAAGACACTGTCTTTTGTTATTCTGTGGTCAGATTAACTGAACGAGCGAATGGATGTGAATAGTGACTCTCAGTACTTCATCGTTTCTATTTTGTCGCTCTATAGCTTTTAATTTCGCCTTTATCTCGGTATGTTATGGGCTTAAAAAATCTACAACGGTTAATTATTATAGTTACCTTTGTTATATTCCACATATTAATAAATAATAAAATTTTATCATTCTAATATTATTTAAACTAGGGACCCGCTCCAGCTTCACACGGAACCTATGTAGATACTAATGTGTGTGGAGTAATTAATTAATTAATTTTATAATTAGTCTATACTACAAGATATCTTTATATACTTATAATATTAACAGCTGTTTTATCATGTTTTTTTTCAGTACAAACATGTTAACCTCATTACAAATCTTTGAATTTCTTTTCTCTACTATAATATGCATGTATACTACATATAAACCTTGAATGAGTCTAGCTATTGTTGAACTGCATTAAAATACGTTACAGAGTTTAAAAGATCTAAGCGTGTAAATAGTGGGAAGGACTTTGTTTTATACTATGTAAGGATGCGAATGTTTAAATAAAAAAAAAATGACGAGACTAAATGATATGCATTTCTTTTATTTTCGTTTAGTTAATAGTATGGGTATGCTGACGACTTGGCCACAATATATTCGGAATTCGGACACATAAAAATGTGTAGTACTAACAATTGGTGGGGATGTTGAGTCAAACTCCATCATTAGTTGTTACTAAATATTTATAATTACCATACGTTCTAATGTTCTCATTGCAAGAACAACAGCCTTATCGCACTAAGTGAGAGGGAGCTTAATCTAGATTAGTAGATGTCTCATGTCATCGAATGTTTGTTTCTATGACAAACCGTTTTCTTCACCATTGATGTTTTATGTCACTGTTAAAAATAAGTAATTTGTGCAAAGTCTGCGTCTGCGTACCCCTGGGTCACCACGTCAGGGACAACATATCGAAGTATGTCTGCCCTCGTATAATATGTAGGTACCTACATTACGAACCGCAGACCGCATGTCATTGGGCGTTGATTTTATTATACTTTGCGAATATATTTCTCTATTATATTTAATTTGATTGGAGTCGTGACTAGCCTTAACGTTTCTCACCTTTTAATTGGCAATTTGTTTTAATACAAATAAACGAAATTCACATCTCTAGGGTCACATTGAACCTCTTCTTTTTGCAAAGACTCTTTAAGTACTTTTTGTAAGTAATTAATCTTTATTTATGCCTAGGACCTATTTTTAAACATATAAAATTTTTGTTCCACTTATATTTTTTGTAAGTATTATGTAAGAAGTAAGTACCAAGAAGTCAAAGTTAATACAGATTTAAGGTACTATATTCTTATACGAATAATATATTTTAATTTTGAAGTACCATTTAGAAACAGACTAGAATTTTAAATAATTACAGAAACCTCTTGTAATTATTTATCTAGGTACAATGTACGGTCCCATGCGTGTGTTTTAAAATCCATACTTTTTGTTAGCATTTTTGTTGTTTATAGGCGGCGAGAACCACTTAATATCAGGTGAGCCAGCAGCAAAATCGATCACAATTATCGCAAAAAAATATTGACAAAAGTTACCCTCGCAGAGCCACACAGTGTTTCTTTTAATCCTCTATCAACAACATTGCGTAGCTTAGTCTAATATTGATTAATTAGGTTCCAACCGTAAAGCTGATACTTGAAAGCTCATTAATCATTTTCTGTTGCAGGTAAATAAGAACGCGTGTGAGCCGAAATCCAGAAAATTTTAGATGTGATTGTTTAGTCAAATAAATCTTACGCAGTGAACCTTGTACCTACCCAACCGCGAGTGTATAGTGATAATAACTCATAGCCAGTGATCCTTGTACTCAACCGCGAGTGAAGTGTAAAAGTGGAGAACATAACAACCAAAAGGAATGCCGGGTTCACCCCGGTAACCGATCGGTGAGTATTATCACCGACACACCGGCCTACTCTCGATAATTGAGAGTGAACGGGCTCTGATCTACCACGGGAGCCTAATCCGGAATGGTAGTCACATGTGTTCGAATTTTTGGTTCTTAGACATGCCGTTTTCCTCACAATGTTTTCTGTCACCGTATCGAGAACCAGACACAGAATAAACATATATGTTCAGCACACAAATTCTTGTAATGAGTGGGAATCGAACCCGCAACCTACAGCGCAGAAGCCCGAGCTACAACCAATTGAGTTGTGAGACGAGTCGAAGGTTACTGTTTTGTATGCTAAATATTCCAGCCTAATTGTTTTGGCGGGAAAGCGTAAAAAATACATCTATATGTGTCCATCAAGTTACTTTTAAAAAACCCACATTTATTTTTGTGAACTATTGCTGTTGTACAAAAGTTTGGAGTTAAGAAATTTGGGTCCGTTTTCATAAAATTTTAATCAGAAAATATAAAAAGATATTGAAATTGGATATTAATTCTTGGCTATTTAGTAAATAGGTCTATAATTTTAGAAGCTTAGCTACTTAAGTTCAAAAAGTTTCCTCAACTAAAACTCACCGCTTACGTTCACATGTTTATAGTACTGGTAACCATGGTAACCCGCCAAAACTCATGTGCCTTGAAGTTTTCCTGTAGCCCTTTGTTCTGAAGAACAACCACGTTCAAAGTCAAAACGTTATTGAATTTCTACTAATGGCTTTTATTAAGATAGAAAGTTAGTTTCTGAGGCGTTATATCCCCGCCTGGGAGTGGCGGCCGCAACGCCATGTTCCTTCATGTCTTGTCCATGTCTTCTCATAGGTAGGGGAAGACCGGAAGACTGTTGTTTATGGGTGGCAGTAACCACGTAACATTAGGTAGCTAGTCCCGTCACTTTAGCACACTTATTTCTGTTTGTTGCTAGACGAAACAACATACTAAACGTGGCGATCGTTAGCTGGCATGGTTTTTTTCCTTGGATGGTGAAATCGCGACCATAGTCAACCACCAGAGCTGCTTGATTTGAACCACGCAGAGGTTATTGTGTAGAAGTTATAAGGGGAGAACGTGAGCAGCGTGGATTGCATACATTTTACAATTGAATACATTTTATTTGAGGGACCATGTTGCTCGCGTCTCTAGGAATACCCTCAGAGTCTTTACACGTGTCCCCCGGGAGGTGCTGAACTGAGCAGCAGTTGAACTCAAACTAGCAGTAGAAAGCAGTGGTTCATTCGCATTGCTGTGTTCCGTTGAAATTACTTGTATTGTAAAATCCCAGTAGAAGTAAGTCTGAGGTGGGCTTCCACTCACGCCGAAGCTAGACGCAGAAAAAAAAATCCAAAGGATGGGAGAGAGCAAGATAGGTAAGGTCACAGTTATTACAATACTATACTAGCAGTAACAAAGAACATAGGTTTAAGAAACACATTGTATCTGCAGTACAACCAAACGAAAAACCTGGGAAAACTTTTTTCCCCAGGCATACTAAATCTAGAGAATCGTGCCTCCGCCTAGATAATGAACACTGATAGTGGCTACGTGAGCAAGTGCCTAATTAATCACCACTTGGCTCGACTATTTCCTTAATTAAAAGACTGGCGCATGTTTACTTAAAGGTACAACGTTTGTTCAGTAAGAGGACATTTCGGTTGGGGAAATCTAATCTAGTTTGTGGTCGTATCGACAGTTGTACAGACGCCTGCAACAATGTCTTATTTGTATAATGTTAAGGCTGATATGGCATAATCTACTGGTATATAACATTTTTTTATGAAAGATCACTTAAGAACGGCTCGACCGAATTGTTTTTTTTCCTTTTTGTTGTATTCAAAAAAGGTTTGCTGGAAGAGAACTCTTCATGGGGTTAAGCTCGCCTTTGTACATACTTTTTGTTATTAGTTTATATTTCCTTTTATTATTATTTTTTTCATGTGTGTGTGTGTACAATAAAGAATTACGAATTACGAAGAAAACCAGGTTTTGTTATAAGATTTGTATTAAATCCACCTAAAAACACGAAATTTTGGATGGTATTTTTGTCTTAGCGCCCGTTTGAAGCAGGCGGGGTGGATCGCTAATGGGTTATAAAAATCAAACATTCGTTCTGGTAAATTTTGTAGTAGTGGTTGTAAATACAGTGATTCCTAATTAAATTCACCTAAATAATGTCACCATATCGCCAGAATATTCTGTATCCAATCAGTGGTGCCTTACATTACTGTGTTCCAGTTGATGATCTCCGTCTCAGGTATCGGAGCAACGGGTTGCGACACATGGTTTCTTCTCATACTTGGATTACGAGAACCTAACTCGTATTATGGTGGTCACCCATTTAACATCAGCTAGGTTTCAGATCATAGTATAAAAAATTGTAAACAAAATAAAACATCATAGAAGATTATAATTTATATTGCAGAACTTATTGTGATAACCTAACATTTTACATATTGCGATGTTTTGTACAAGTGTGACTTACGATGGACGTTACGAAGAAAAATCCTTCAGATAAAGGTTGCAATTAAATAAACGCAAGTCCTTGTTAGTGGTTACAATGGTTTGAGACACACCGCCCACACGTATATAAAACAACCTTTTTATTGAAGTTTATGGCCCTAACCACATATTAAATGTTTAGCTAAATGGTTTAGCGAACAGAAAATCACATGTATGTATTTCTTGATTATCATCATAAAACTATATATATGATATCAAAATCAGGGGGGGAGGGGGGATTCACGTGTAAGGATTCTGAAAATATTAGGAGAATTAATTTAGGAGAAAAAAGGTAGTAACTATGAAAAAAAAAAAACAATTTATAAATACCCTCCGTAGTTTGTCTATTTATTTTTGATAAAAAAATACCTTTTTTTAAATTTTTGAAGCGATATGAAATTTTTTTATGCTTTCATATGCATGCTTTTCACATGTTTTCATATTAAGTAGATTTATATATATCTTTTTTTTCGTCAAATGTTTTGGAGAAATACGGTTTCAATGAAGCCCAAAGAACATATATCTACGCCTCATGTTCGATGATGTTTCTGATTATGTGGTATTTTAATAATCAAAAACTGCCAAGGCATCAACACTGAGAGCAAGTGTCTGGGATAGTGTTTACTTAGGACAGACTTTGATATTATTAGAGGGCCGATAATGACGTTTATTTAAAAATTCCAGCTATAAATAAGTTGAATCAGAATATTGATCACCTTACAAAAAAAAAATACCATTGCGTTTTAGACTCGCACACCCACTGCTTGGTAGATAAGCTGATGTGGAGGCAAGACTTCTCCGAGTGAATCCAGCACAAGTTCCACTGCTACTTACTTGTTGCCTTTAGCACCACCTAGGGGGTACTAGGTATTCAAAGGAAATTTACGGACGCGAGGAACTGGATTCCCTAAGAACAATGCAAGCCAAATATATCGACGCAGTACAGTTTCAACGTAACCGCAGAGGATCTCCCCTCTTTTCTGAGTAGTACGAAAATCCTGACTAGCTACATTCAATAGCCAATATGTATGAGACAGTGCGTAGGGTAGTTAATAGCCAATTAACGTAACTGGACAGTGATTAATGCCAGTAAACAAAGCTAATCGAATTGCATCTCAGGAACTCCGCGTTGTCTCCTTCAGATTATAGTAGGCCGAAAATACACTTGTGTATATATAATATTATATATTATTTTTTTATGCTAATAAGTGATGGAGCTGAGGCCCAACTGGTGATAAGTGGTGACAGTATTGCGACTCAATATAAGATTTGGATCTTACACTCAGTCGCACTTCATCATGCTGCGTCCATCACCCGAGACGAGGACGATACGTTTGATGCGCATGCGATTTCATGTAATAAATGATTTCATAGAATATAAATCGCTCGTCTTGCCATGACATAAGTAATACCCTAAACGAATTTATTTTGATTTTGATGAGATTTAGTGTTAATAAATGTAGTTTCTCAAAAACGAGCGTAGCTCGATCACCCAGGTTGTTATTTTTATACGGGATCTATCACGTTTGTTTACAATTAATTTAGTGTGTGTTCATCAGGTTTACTTCCCGGCGGCCATTTGGTTAAACACTTAATCTAAATACATGACCCCTTTGGCCTTTGACCTTGGACGAAAACCAACATCAATTGACCCCACATCTTTATATCGACTCTACACGCCATAGACTATAAAGTGACCCAACCAGACGCTTTTAACGAAACATAAACATTCAGGGTCTCAATCTCACATAAAACTAGCAAATAATCGTGTCGAGGTCGTCACGACCTTACAATGTAGGTACCCTACTTATGTATTAAGTGTTACACAATTTATTAAACTATAAAAGAACTTTAAATAAAGGAAAGGGATCTCCATTCATCTTAATGTTTTTATGGTATCTACGGCTATAGGTATTGTACAGTTCAATTAGTTGCTGCCTTTTGTGCTAATAGGTCTTGGATACAATTCCCACTCAGGACAAGTATTTGTGTGACGAACGTAGATGATTGGTCTGTGTCTGTATGTTTAATATATATTATAGGTATGTTTAATATATTTTATAGTTATTTACAAAAAAAGTTCTATATAAAATATTCTATCATTTATCTAGTCTATCTTTATCTATCTAGTTTAGATAAGCTTAGTTTGGGGATATGTGGCGTGTGTGAAATGTCGAAGAATATTTATTTATACCTTCAAATTGGCCCCATAGAAATTCGAACCCAAAATTTCCAACCTCTAAAGGCAAGAAATAGGGGACGATGTTTAGAAGGTGATATTAGATTTTTCGATCGGTCATTTGTGTTAAGAGGTACAGTAAACATGAATAATTTTGTGATGGAAAGAGTGGTCAGCAATAGAAGCTTAGCTCTTATCTTCTCTGAGACATGTAGGTGGAATATCATGAAAATTATCACAATGCTAATAAATGAAATAAACAAAACGATGTCACTTGGGTCTTTTTGCACTTCGATACCAGACCGGCGTTGTTTTGATGTTTTGTATAGGCGCCAGTAACACTCAGTAGCCAGTTAACACATAGGAAACTTGTTTTAGGTATAATTGTAGGTAATTGTTTGGTGTTGTATACATTTTCTAGGAACCGGAGACAGCTTTATCAGCAATTGGAGATATATAAATCATTTTATTGCGGTCACTCGTAAAAGCCACTCAGTGAGCTCGTAACTCTTTATAACATCACCCTCAAACTGATATCAGGGCTGCATTTGAAATATCAACAGGGAATGACTGCACAATTAACTGTTTCCTCCCGATATTTTGAGGATGTGGTGCTTATAACTCATTGATGCCCGTAGGGATTTGTATCGGCGTCTTTCGGATTGAAAGTTGTCATCCGTACTTGACTGACTTCATAGCTCAGTTGGTAGTAGCTCTGCCTTGTGATGTAGGCCGTAGGTTTGGTTCTCACCCAGGAAAAGCATATTTGTATGACAAAAATATTTTTTTATACTAGCGCGACTATACTAATTATACTAGTGCGGGCCGCAGCTAGTACTATATAAGAAATCCCTTCTGTAGCTAGGATGACGAATAAGCAATCGACGAAAACTAGAGGGCTGAGCAGCAAGTCGTAAAATAATACAAATTGACTTATCAATCACTAATAACGGCTGGAATAGATAAAGTAGCTCAATTCTACCGTTACCGTATTTATGTATGAAAATATTTTAGTGAGGAGCAACGGAAACTTCCCTTTCGTTTCCATGTGAAATAAAGTGGGGACGAGCGGAAATAACCTGATTTTTTTATATGTTATTGCCGGCAATCGGAATAAAGCTTCGTAGTAACCTTGCTCTCGATCGTCACCCCTGTCTCGGGTACAATTCCTGCCCAGAGCAAATCTTATAATAAGTGATAGACATAAAGTTTTTTCTGATGCCATGGATGATTATTTTGTTATTATGTTTCTCCATGCCACCTGTGAAACATGTAATCTTAATCCACTGGTTTGCTTTTTCCGAGTTTCACCTATTATTTTGCAACAACCCGAACTATAATGCATTTTTGAGGCTTTGTTTATTTAAAGTATAATTGATAAAATGTAGATTAACGATCTGTATGATCTGTATGTATCGTGATCTCCCGCGCAGCGGCTGCACCCGAAATAGAGATCGTGCGTGTTCGAGCTAGATCATTCTTTTTTTAAAACAACAAAAAGGTCAGAAGCCGACGACCTAGTTTCGGCGCGGCAAAGGTCGCATACTCCTTGGTAGTTTCACTCATACGGGCTTCAACGCAAAATGCGCGTTAATGCGTTGGTTTTAAATCGAAATTGCTCTCCTTTCACTGTCATATCCCGTAGGAATAATCAAGTTTGCCAAGCGGATTGCAGCTATCTCGTTTAGGCTTTGGTATCAATATCGTTTAAACATATTATAGAGTGACAAAGAAGAGATGATTCTGTGCGATAGTAGTGTTGTTTTCTGTGTCTGTGGCATCGGTCCGGGAAATGATAACGTTGGCAAGGCTGAATGATACACGAATGCTAATATTATGCAACATTTATAAGTATAGTCTCACACGCGAACTGAGGCGCAACCGATTAGAATCCGTTAGTAGGCCAACTGATTCGGTAAAACTAAATGAATTCATAAACTCAGTTATGAGTTCAATAATCTAGTTAGTTCACATACTTTTTACATTTCATGAATGGAGAATTGAGCCCATTGAGAATTTCAGTATTTTTTTTGTTTTTCAATTGTGCCCCACTGTGTTACCAGGGCTTGGCCTATGAATAAAATTAACTTATGTGTTAATCCAGGGTATTAGTTATCTTCACAACAAGTTTCATCAAAATCCGTTCCGCCGTTGAGGCGTAAAGGAGTAACAAACATACGTACCGACAAAGCTTCGCATATATAACAAATACACGTAATAGTATGATTATAAGCTTGGTGTCACAGATAAAATATTTTCTTTCTTTCAAACTAAAGTTTCTATGCGCTGCAGTTGTATATTTAGAAGCACATAAGCTTCACAGATCATATATGTTAAGCATATTTCCACCCAGTCAGTAGTTTGATGGTGACCGTTAATTGGCATTTGAGCTGAGCGCTTCTGTGCTTCGGGGGCACGTTAAAATGTCGGCCCAGACTATGCTAGCTCATAAGTCATGAAAACAAGAAGCATATTTAGCAGAGTGAGTAATATTATTACTTTATATCCCACTAAAGTTCCTCAATGTGGAGAACATTAGGGACAAAGATTACTGAGAGTGATTGTCTTTGTAACAGCTTTATAATCCAAACTATCCAAACTATTTCAGTGATAATACTCACTTTTTTTCCTGTGATTTCTCTATTACTACTGAAGCAATTTGGTCTGGTGGAATGTAAATTGTGTTAGGAGCAGATAGCGACCGTACGAGGACTACAAATACCTCTTGGATTTCTTTTCATATTACCAAAACTAGCTACGCCCTGCGGTGTTAGCCGTAGTTTCCGGGATATTAAGTAGACGATGTGTCAATCTAGAATAATAACTATCCTGGTACCAAATTTCATTCAAATCCGTTTAGCCCAAATCCAACCCAGGTTTTAGGGGGGTCCAGTTGCTCGCGTCCGAAGGAGTGTACCCTTTGATTCCCTATACGGACCCCCTGGGTGGTCCTATAGGAGCAACCGAAAGTAGCAGTAGAACTTGTGCCTAATTCATCCTTAGAGGTACTGCCACCATACCTGGAATCTGCCGCCAAGCAATAATGCTCGCATTACTGTGTTCCCGTGGAAGGGTGTGGGTGCCGGTGAGATCACATGCGCATGACACGTATGTCTTGGGTGATGGACGCAGCAGGATGAATGCGACTCAGTGTAAGATCAAAATATTATACCGAGTACTTACTTAGGTATATCTTATTTTACAGTATTTTCGAGCAAACACAATATTTGCACAGGGGGATATGTATGAGGACTCTGAACGTGAACTATTGAGGAGTGCAACTGGACCACCCAGAGTGCCAATGTGCCTAAAGTACGATTGTCAATGTTCGTAAAATTAATTTCTAGTAGTTACTGTACGAACAAACATTTTTACATTAGATCCCTAGTAATCTATATTCACCTCTGAAATTGGTTTAGCAAGGAACGACGTGACTTGGCAACTAGATACTTCCATTTATTTTACTTTAACAGAACACAAGCTTATTGAGAATTTAAAGATACTATATAGATTGTGATTAAACTAGTTGTAGGACACCAATATTATTTCGTCAGGATATCAACAGCGATTTTTATTTGTATCTTCGTTTTATGCCTAAAATGTGTAAATTATAGTTATCTTAACATATATTATAATTATAGTAACACTAAGAAAAGTCTCTCACACACCCCCAAATATGGCCTCTCGTGGCATATAAAAATCATAATTGCAGCAGCGAATAATTATTGCCATCCAACGTGGCAATGCAGTCAGCAATTTGAGCGCATTGTGTGTGATAGATATTTTAAAGGACCAAAATTATAAAAACCGGCAAAGTGGGAGTCGGACTCGCGCACGAAGGGTTCCGTACCATTATCTATAATATCGAGCAAAAACTAACAAAAAATAAAAATCACGTATGAGAGCCCC
Organism: Aplocera efformata; assembly: GCA_921293045.1. Classification (NCBI taxonomy): domain Eukaryota; kingdom Metazoa; phylum Arthropoda; class Insecta; order Lepidoptera; family Geometridae; genus Aplocera; species Aplocera efformata. The sequence continues at coordinate 9,554,874 of OV121042.1, read as the reverse complement.
TTTAAATATTTATTTTTTTCCGTTTTTTAGTATTTGTTGTTACAGCGGCAATAGAAATATATCATCTGTGAAAATTTCAACTCTCTAACTATCACGGTTCATGAGCTACGTTACTTTTTTCAGTTTATCGTTCTCAAATAGAAAACAGAAGTGCAACCACGCATTGATATAATTTGTTGCACAGAACAAGTATATGAATCCGATATTTAGCTACTTTTATTCTGCAACATGAAGTTCCTGTGTCTAATAAAGAATCTATTATAGAATACATTTTGGGCCGTAGTCTGCCATATTTTACCTGTCGAAACATGTTCAGGCCACGGCAAATGCATAAGTAATCAAGTTATAGCAGTGTGGACATAGCTAATTGCAGGTACTCTAGACGTTGCGTCTGACCTGGTCACGGAACTAGGTCACGCCAAGGCTGTGGCCTCGTTCCGTGATCCCGAGCCCGTTAAGAAAAGCTGATGTGGAACTTACGCATGATTTTATGCGAAATGTCCATGTTTAAATATTGCACACAATTGAAATTGTTAGTTCCTTGTTGCCCTGGACATGGAGTGGATGAGATTTTTTATCAATACTCGTACCTCAAAGGGTGGTCACTATTGCCTGTGGTGCTGCAGATCCCGTAAATTCCTGGTGTCCTTCTAGGTACCTGGGCGACCAAGTATCACTCGGTTTTTTGTTTTTTGTAAAAACGTGTTTTATCTGAAATAGTTGATAACCAAGCAAATACCACAATAATTGACGAGATAGCGCTATATAAAACTTTCAGAAAAGTTTATTAAAAAAATAAATAGCGGTGTAATAAATATTACCCTTTTCAGATCATCACATTCAAATAATTAAATTTGCAGTAATTGCTAAACCATAAAAGCTTAAGTTCTTATGATATCTCAAAGTTACGATATTTCTCTTTTCCCAAAAGTAATCCTTTAATCGACATATTAACTTTGATGTAAGTCTTGCCGCCCACACCCGAACCCAACTCTCATTAAGCCACACGAACTCGTTTGAAAGTGACACGGAGACATCCCATCAAAATATTGGGAAACCGTTCAGGTATCAAATTACTGCGCGCTCCCATCTCCAACGTGACACGTTAACACGTGTCCACAGAGATTAGAAAGAGGTAGATACGGCTAAATAGTTCTCATTTTGCTTCAACTTTATTGAGATGCAAGGGTCGTGGGTTTTGCTAAAGATAATGTGGTAATTATCATTTCTACACAAAAATATATATATTATATATATATATAAGATATTTCTACAAAAAGCTGGAAAAAGTAGCTCAACCAAATTTAAAATTAGGATTAACAAAACATTACTATGAAAAGAAGATATTAGTTTGTTACCTTATTTCATTATTATTCTATCGACATGTTTCACATACAGCTACAATACAAAACTTTACAGGTATCGTCATTTTGATCATTCGCGGCGATATCACGCGGGTATCGCGCGAATCGCGCGGAAATACCGTGATAGATGCGCAAGGTCGCTCAAATGGCCGTGATGTATAAGAGATTAAGGTTATTAAGGCATTACGTAGTCCAATTTCAAGCTAGGTACAGACGAGTGACAGTTAATTCGAGAGCCAATACCAATAAATTTAATAAAAAACGCGATATCCTTAGTGCCCGGCTTTCGAAGCTGAATGAATTTAGCTGTATTTGTTACTACAAATTTCAAATATCAAACTGTCAAAACTTTTCAATTGTTTTAGCCCCAATTTTATTTGTTTTAGCCCCAATCGAAGCTATACAACAATAAATGAATTGAATTATTGTCCTTTTTAGTGGTTATTTCTGGTCTCACAGGTCAGTTGGTAGTAGTTCTGCCTTCTGCGAGAAGGTTCTGCGGTCGAGGATTCGGTATTCATCCAGGGAAACATTTGTGTCACGAACATAGTTGCTTGTTCTGTGTCTAGGTGTTAATACCATGTATCATATGTATGTATTTACAAAATAAAATACTAGTTAGGCATTCTATCAGTAATTTGGTCTCCATAGCTCCACAGGCTATGCATTGGTATAAATTTTATTGTAATCGGGGGAGAACGGACCGGGATACGGGTTTGGGAGAGAACGGACCGAACCCGCTTAGTTTAGGGCTAGGCAATGTGTGATTTCCCTGAATATTTATTGACTGTAATGAGTTTATCAAATACTTCATCACACTTCAGCCGTGTCAGCCACTCTTGCAGTTATTTTGAAAATTTCAGCCAACACAATTTAGTGGTTTTTTTAAAGCATAAAACAATACAAACATTCGTTACAAACATAACTTGACACACATACATAATTTTGGATTACTAATGCTAGTAGACAAAGCTGTATCAATCCTTTTTGTGAAACTAATCAAACTTCTTCAAATCGATCACGTATCTAGTTGTTCTAATCCAAGCATGTAGTGTAGGTAGATAAAGAGCTGTAAGCTCAAGGGATCACTTAATTTATAATTTTCCGAGCTGTGAGCACGGCAATTTTGCTTCACCATCATTTTGTTTATCTTCGTAACTCAATTACGCTGTAACTGCTATTTTAATTATGTGCTTAATTAAGACGTTTTCCGATCCTAATTCTACCGTAAAGACTTGTAAATTATCTCTGATATATAATATTAAGTTGGGTGTCGGATATCTTTTTTAGACTCACGATTTTTCTACAACGTTAAGAATCACTCTTTTGTCCTCGTAGGGGAAACTTTTACCATGTCGATTACATTCGTCGTAAGTGAGGTGTGATAATTTACTCTAGCTCTTTATTTCCGTAAAAGATTCATAAATAAATCTGTCTGAATGTAAAATAACAACAAAATTACCAACAGGTCTGAACTTTCAGTGCTGGTCAGTCTGCAGACAGGAACAATTAAATCATCTGAAAAAAAGACTACGGAAACTTTCAGACAGAAAGTAAAATTAGAATGTATCCAATGCGGTCCTGTCACGTGGATATTTTTTCCTCGGTCACCGAACAAATATTTGAAATGGAACTACTAGCAATGCCTCCGCAAATAAGACCCAACTTGACAAATCGATTCACTGAGTTGAAAAAGGAAACCTACGCAAAACTAAGAGTGATATACGTACGAGAGGCGATAAAATTACGGGCATACGAGACATTCCTACTTCATGTCTCTGGATGAGTGATGGCGTTATGCGATCTGGGGTCGGACTTCGGGCCTGAATACCTAGGTCATATTGCTTTGAAGATACGTTCTGACTTTAGATGGATCACTGAGTCCTCCCGTTAACATATACTCGTACGTACCATCCTTACATAGTTTAAAGTAAAAGAACCTATGTGTATAAGCTACTTTCATATAAAATTTTATCTATTGTAAATCCATTGATCCGTTGAGGCGTGAAGGAGTGAAAACCATATACAATACATAGACAAACATCGCATTTATAACTTTAGTATGACATCATACAGTAGTGTTTTTTTTCATTAAAATTAATTATGACATCAATTTACGCGAGTAGCCAATTAACTTACACATTTTTTTCTTCACTTTATTTACAAAGTCAAGACTATTAAAAATTTAAGTAAACAGGACAATACTTAAATATCTCGTTTGCCAAAAATAAAAACGATTTCAAAATATGACAGAGATATCAACCTCTACACGTTATTTACTAAGAACATTCATAACAAAGAAACAATGAGATTCTGACGCTCTTACTTGCTGAAATAAAAATTTTATGCACTTCTCCAGGTGTTTTTTATTGCTGTGTATCGAGTCATGTTCAAAATGACTTTCCTGTCAAACTGACATTGGAGGTGATGAATTTTATCGACATTCATCGTCCAGTTGAAAATCTTTTTTCAGTTCTGTTAAATAAAATTGGACCGTAATTCCGATTTTGTTGATAAAAATCACACGTTTTAGAATAATTTAAATGACTCTCAAAGGTAACTTCAAAATTGTCTTTCCGGGACAAAAAAAACGAAATTAGGACCAGTAATTTTGAAGTTTTTGCGAGACCAACAAACAATGGCCGCGCCCATTGTTTACTTTATATATCTTACCTAGTTTACTTTTACGATTAACTAATCCAAAAAAATTTATTATAATGATAATCCGCAAAAAGTTTTAATTTAATGAAATATAAAACATTTTGCGGAAATTAAAATAGTCCAAACTCATAAAAATAGGATGATGAAGGGAAAAAGATTCCATACATTTGACAGGGCAGCAACGTTAATTCATATCGTAATGTAGTCCTGAATAGCTCTGAAAATAGCATGTCGCATTGCAAGCTAGAACGTCTAACTCACTAAGTCCTTGGTTACAGTGACTCACTGTTCTATTTATTAATTCCTCAAAATAATCCAAAACTGCATACAAATGAGTCATACATGATAGAGGGCATCGACCTGATGATCTTCATACAATCGCGTCTGTTTGTAGGATTTCAACTTCATGCCTTGTTTGGATAAGCGAAACTGTTTACTGAATTCGTGATAATGCATACGATTTTGATTTATAAGCAAAAACCAGATGGCTTCCTGTGGACGGTAGAGAAATAGATACAATTTGGATCCGATTTCAATTCCATCAAAACTGGATTTGGGGGTTTACCTCCAGATATATGGACTGGAAATGGACAATGGAAAATAACCGTGAAATGTAAGCACGAGCACTTGGTCCAATTAGGACATCCAAAAAGAAGTCTTCCTTGAGCATATAATTATTACGAGCCATGCTTAGTTTAAATCAATATATGTAGTTCTTATTTTTTAGTTCAATATAGAGAGAAATTGAAAAATATATCAATTCCACTATCAATTGATATTCTTTAAATGTTTCCCTTGATTAGTATTTTCAATTCATTGTAATGTATCCAAATTATCAACAATACAAGAGTACGCCGCAACTATACTGAATTATAAAATAATTGATAAATACTCAGGGACATTTCAAACAACGTCATCTAGCCCCAAATTAATCAAAGCTTAACTTATAAAATACTTAATAAGTTTTTTTTTTCTAAATACTTTCATCAAATTTATGTTAACACTCAGACACTGAACAAACATTTATGTTCGCCACACAAATACTTGTCCCGAGTGGGAATCGAACTCACGACCTATGCGCAGAAGGCAGAGCTACTACCAACTTAGTTAAGATGCCAGCCAATGCTTAACAAACTTCATAATAATGTAAAAAAAAAACTTTATTTCTCTTGAAAAACGAGCACGGGTCTTTGAAGATGTTTCTGAAAGTAACATCACGAAAAGGGAAAACTTCCAACTATAATTACTTCAACTTTATCTCTGTAGTCACGTCCCTTTTGTGCTACCGCAGTGATAGTAACTTTTACTTATACAACGGTAGACTGCAGGGACGTTTGCATTCCACTTCGTACTTTCCTAATTACAAGCTACATTCAACTTTCTCTGGAACAGAGATGGGATGAGATTTCCTCGGCGAGTTCGCTCAACCGTTTTGCGGCTTATCGCTTATTTATACAACCAACTAGGATAGGTATGTCTCTACTAATTTTGTTGCTAAAAACAGGTAGGATAAACGTTTGCGAGAATGAATTGACAACCCGGTGTAAAGCTATATCTTTTTCTACTTAGGATGACCCAAGTTGTAGCGTGTTGCGTTCACAGGAAGACCCGGGTCATGGCGTTACGTCAATGTCAATACTTCCCCAGACGACCTCGGCACAAGCTCTACTGCTCTAGAAAAAGCCTTTTGAACTTTTCTTTCAATAAGTTTTTCTTCGGGTTTTCATTCGGCTTGGACTAATTGGTATAATGGTTATGTATGTAAGTAGGTCTGTCTGACAATAATTCCCACAATCACGAGACCATACTGAAAACTGAATGAAATAAATGCGAGTGAAAACTGGTAAGTTAAAGACAAAATTCTTTAGAAAACTGGCTTAGAACAGGTTCTTGTCATCTGACAAAATTAAAATAGTTCAATTAAGCTTTAGGAACAAATGCATTAAACTCAGAACAACTTACAGAATAACAAAATATCATACATCAGTGCCCTAAATCCAAAAATGTATCTGATAATATTTTCTGTATCAGATATATGATTATTATTTTTATGAATTGAAAACATCAAAAACTAACAGTATCTGTAACTATAATCGACGATAACAGCTATTTATCTAATGGAACTCTAAAGCCCAATGTATTGTGTGGCCAAGTATTCACATAATTATTTGGCTAAGACTAATACAAGACATACTTAAGTTTTTAAACCAGAAGACATATTACAAACATACCTTTCATAATAAGTGCAGTAAGTTCTGCGTCTGGGTACCATATGAGTATTCTATCAGTTACTGGGTCTCCATAGTACAAGTAATGCTTAGTTTTGGGCTAGATAGCGCTGTGTGAAATGGCCATGTATATATTTATTTATTTTATTGATGTGGGAAAGTAATGTTTGAATACCATTTGAATCGTCAGGACGATTAAAGGAACCTAAGCTTTTGTATATTAGTGGGAATAGCGAAACAGTTATTTATATAAACCCACGCCAATTTCTCCGAAGGACTGTGCAAAACTGAGTCGCGCAAACGTAATACCACTCCTAATTCCTACGTATAGCTCTTGTAACTATTATATTATTCTTATCTAACTGAAAACTGACAAAGGTGTCCCATAGAGTCAGGAATATGATTCTTTTACAATACAATAAATCGGACTAGAATATATAAACTAATATTATTGTAGCGCGTTACCGTTATTTCCGAAAAAATAAAAAATTAAGTTATTAATTCGTGTGAAGTTTGAGCAGCGGTATTTAGTTACATTTTGTATACTAAGTGCAGACCGTAAATTAAGACAATTTACCTAGGTCTATACATTTAAATAACTATTGTATTACGATGTAAAACTATATTTATAAAACTAGCAACGTAATTAATTACAAAGCAACAATAAAAAAATGCAGCACTTGTTACCTAATTGAGATTATGCCACACTTAATACCTAAAAAATTATAAATATGTTTACTTATATATATATTTTATTATGTCGGAGACAAAATATTTTGGTTCTTCAAGGAGTACTGATTTCAGATTTCAATGTAAAACAAACAAAGACATTCGCAATTAAAATATCAGGTAGGACAATATTGACAATGGTTTAAAGAAATTTTTAAACTTTTCCACACATTCATACAGTTTTAATACACTGCAAATAGTGGATGAAGTTAATTAATCCCATTTTTCAGACATCTTTCGTGCTCCATCATCGACCTCATCATCGCTCAACATCAGGTGAGATTGAGGACAAGCGAAAGCTTAACGCTAATAAAAAAAGACCTTTGGTCATCTGGAGCATCTGGAAAGCGTACAGATGATCCAAGTTCTCAGTAGATTCTCCAAGACCTTCTGAAAAATGTACGCCATATTCCACTCGTGTTCCAGCGATGCACATCCACAGGATTATTTTAATGAATAGCTCGCTTTGTTCCACCACTGCAAAGGGTTATTTGAATAAGAAAGTGGAACTTTCGCTGTGGCATCACCGGTATTTTCTTTAGTAATTGAATTGGATGGATGAACGTTGTGTCTGAATGGAAGCACTAGGGTTTTGCGTATTTTTCTTACTGCATCAAGTGTTATTTGCAAAATTTTATCTATTATTTATGCAGCCAGATGAAGGTAAATATTAAAAAATCAAAAGATTTTCTGTGGTGGCCTTTATTTGTTTTGAATAAACGTTCTGTATAGAACTGTATAGAAGCTCCAAGGTTTTATGTTCTTACTTCTTAATATCTTCTTCTTTTGATGTATTACTAAATCTAACACTGGTGTCGGAGTTTTAAGCCACCCGAAGACCTCTATCATTGCTTATCGATTAATACAGCTGGGATCCACACCTTAACGCGGCCTCAGAAGCACTCAACCGTAGTTTAAATGCCACTAAACAATCACCCATTAGTAAGCAGTAGTGTTCCTGTGGAAGGGTGCGAGTGCCGGTGAAATCACAAGCGCATGAGACGTGCCATCTCCGTCTCGGGAGATGGACGCAACAGGATAAATTCAGTCTAAGACCCAACTCGTTTCAGATACCAAAAAAAGTTGATAATTTTTAAAAAGCAAATTTCTACACCAGCGCTTCGAATGAATGTATGAAACACATAATTACCATACAAGTGCTCAAGATACTACTAAGGTATAATTTTTATTTAACGCTAATAATAGAGATCCGATTTTTTTACGAATTTATCAGCTATGATATCCATCAGCAATGACGGTCAATAAGACAGTTACTAATATCTTGGATAGTTTTTTATTCTGCTAGGTCAATAGCGCCTCTATAAACATCCGTCTTATGACTTTTAATGGCACGGGGCGTAGGTTCTAGCCAGCCTACAAACATATTAATCTAAATCCTCAAAAGGAACGTAAAGATGTGGGCGACTGACAAAAACTAATATCACCATTTTGCCACCACTCACAACGATATAAAATATATTTCAACATTATGACTACAATACTAGGTTTTGCTCCAGGCTTCGTTCAGGTAATGTAGACTTTTAGACTTTCTACTTGAACGGACCTATGCCCTTTTCTGTATCTAACAAAGTATAGGATTAGGATTGTGTAATATTTAATTAAGTAAATAAAGGGGTAACTCACTATTATTTACTCTGTGACCAGCGTAGAAACGTTTTTATTGTAATCCGCCGTAAAACAATGGTAAATAGATAAATACATGGACATTTCACAAAGCGCCATCTATTCCCAAACTAATGCTTATTTTTGTGTTATGAGAAGTATATTATAAGATAACTGATAGAATACTTATAGTAATAATATATTGATACCCAGATACCGAACAAAGTTTGTCACACAAATGCTTGTCACTGGGAATCGAAACCCACGACCAACAGAGCAGAAGGCAGAGCTACCAACTGAGCTGTGAGACTAAGAAGGAGGGCATCGTTACATTGTCTTACTACAACTATAACACATAAATTCGTGTTAAGGTATTACGTATCTGCAGTTCTAATCCTACTACTATTATAAAGGCGACTATAAACTGAAGCACGCAGGGCCTCAATTATTGCTTGCAACAATTCATCAACATTATTGGCCGATTGGTGGAAAGAAATTAGCAGGGCTGATTTATTGGAAACTCTCGAGGAATCTAGACATTCAAAAACAAGGAATGAAGCTTCTGGTGGGAATAATAATAGAGTTAGAAGCTTTTCGGTATCAACTGACCGGTTTCGAGAGGAACAGAGAACGAAACGATTAGCTTGCCCCATGTGTGATCAAGAGCATTTTCTTTACTCGTGCGCCGAATTCAGAAAGCTTTCATTAGAATCACGAATGAAAAAAGCCCAAGCTCTAAGGGTCTGCATAAACTGTCTTCGTACAGGTCATAATCTATCCAGGTGTAGATTGGGACCCTGTAGCTACTGCACAGAAAAACATAATACCTTGCTACATGTTGACAAGGATAAAAATTGCGAGGTTCTGCCAAATATAGCACTATCAGTGAATCACGCAACTGAATCACGTGTTGTTTTACTTTCAACAGCTCTTGTGAAACTCACTGGGAATCAAACCCACGACCAACAGAGCAGAAGGCAGAGCTATCAACTGAGCTGTGAGACTAAGAAGGAGGGCATCGTTACATTGTCTTACTACAACTATAACACATAAATTCGTGTTAAGGTATTACGTATCTGCAGTTCTAATCCTACTACTATTATAAAGGCGAAAGTTTGTATGCATGGATGTTTGTTACTCTTTCACGTAAAAACTACTGAATGGATTTGAATGAAACTTTACCACAATATAGCTTATACATCAGAATAACATATAGGCTACAATTTTTGAGGTTTCTATAAAATCTATATATATAAAAGAAGTCGTGTTTGTTACAACACTTATAACTCGAGAACGGCTGGACCGATTGCCATGGTTTTTGATTTGTTGGATTTGTTTCCGTCCCGAATAGCAGAATAACTATTAAAATATTGGAAAATTAACGAAAAAAATAAAATCAATTTATCCCCGTATTCTCCACGGGAACGGGAACTATGCGGGTGAAACCGCGGGGCGCAGCTAGTCACGCATATATTTCAGTAATTAATGTTTAATCATAGTTCAATTCTTACATTGTTTACCAACTTCCTACAAGTTCACGACAACAGCACTGTCGCCCTTGAAAAGGCCTTTCATCCACTATTTAGAGTCACTGGGGAAATCAGAATATGTTCGCTTATCTAGCCTCATTAGGCAGGCCAATGGCTGCGACAAGGGCCTCCAAACCCCCAGGGATAGAAAGGATAGCTGTTTATTCAAAATATCATCTACAAATTTTGCTGGTCCTGTTAAGGTGACTTTTCTGAGGATTTCCTCGTATATTTTCATCAGACAGCGCAGACATTACATCATATTATCAATGCAAACCCATCTCATTGTTTTTTTGTGCTGGTTACTATATTTTTCTTTAGTACTTACCACTACCTATAAAAAACAGAAATACGACTCGGGTAGAGATACTAGGGGTGTCTTAACGTATGAATAGATGAATGAATATATTAAGTATAAATAGATCCAATTTTCACAACGTTCCGTCCATTACTCTGAGATGGATATGTAACGTCCCATGCGCTTGTAATTTTACCTATACCTTTTAACCGCAACACAGCAACGCGATTGCACCACTGCTTGGCGGTAAATTATCAGTTGTAGTGACAGTACTTCTCTGGACGAACTTGCCACAAGATCTAATGGTATTGGTAATGGTATGTTCCTTTTGCACCACCCGGGGGATACGTGTAGCGACTTAGAGTACTCCTAGAGCCACGAGGAACATGATCCTTAATATTATAATATAAATGGGAAAGTGAGTTTAATTGTTTGTTTGTTACGTTGTCACGCCTAAACCGCTAAATCAATTTTAATTAATTTTGCTTTAGAGATAGATGGGACCTGGGGACGGTAATAGGCTACTCTCGCTAAAAACTTTTAGGGGTGGGGCAAGGGGAGGGGCAAACTTTGCATGGAACAATCGGAATTGGATGAAAAAAATCAACATTAACGCGAGCGAAGCTGCGGTAAAAGCTAGTATATTATAAAAGTGCTTTCTGCATAACCTGCAGAGGGAAAATTACGAGTGAAACAACTTGTTACAAATTTCTAATTAAGTCGAGCCAAGATTGCTACTAAAATACAGGGTCAGGGTTACCCTTGTTCGATCCTGTGTCCTTCAGCGGTGGTCTGAATACATATTTTATACCCTTGCACTGACAAAGGGAGTAAGAGGGAACGAAGTGGATTTATCAGGTCCCCAGTCAGGAAGAATATAAGTTGATACATTTGATAAGAGTATGTTATACTGTATTTTTAATATTTATTCTTGTTTATTTCTTAACACATTGGTGCTCATCTTGATACCTTCGGAATCAGCACCATTGTGTTAAAGGATGTCATAGTTTAGAAAATTTATGAAGTTCTATTTTTATCCTTATAATTCAAAGTTTGGGGGGTCCGTAGGTCCGTAGGTCCTATAGACACGTACCTCCTGGGTAGTGCTAAATAGCAGTAGAATTTGTACCATATTCATCCGGGGAAGTACTGCCTCTAGACCTGGTAATTTTCCGCCGAGCAGTAGTGGTCTCGTATTACTTTGTTGTTAATCAATAACGCCAGAATAGCTGAACGGATTTGTTTGAAATTTGGTATAGAGATAGATTATAGTCTGGAATAGGACATGTAATACATTTTATTCCAGAAAAGTGTGTGGTTCCTGTAGGATGATAAACCGCGGGTAACACCACAGGGCGTAGCTAGTAGTAGTGTAAATGAAAAAAAAGATATGTGGTTTCAGATTGAAAAGCACAAAAACTCATAGATTACGTTAAAAAACAAGAAAAGAATCCGGTATGCTTCTGTCTCCGACCCTGCAAAGCTTAGGATAAGACGCACGTTGCCTGAAGCTATTCATCCGTCTAACACTGATAAAAGCCCTGTTTCAACCAACTATCTACCGGCCATCCTTTCTGGTTCTTCCATTTATTTTGAAGTCTAAGAAAATTTACTATTACTTCGAAAATGATTGATGCTTTTAGCATCAGTTAAAATGAGCACTTTGGAACGTGCTGGTAATTTATTCTCTTTATTATGTACAGTGCAGTACTCAGTCGGGTGGAATTTAATATATTCTATTTATGTAAAATAATCTAGGATATGAGGGATATACGATGACGTTATAAAGTTATTTATGACGTTGCAATCACAATGCGGTTGTGGTGAAATGATTGTCACAGTGGCTTTGGTCGGAGATGAGATTGCTGTGGTCCTTTTGACAAACTGATTAATATCCTATATGTACAGGTGCAATGAGGTCAACTTATGTAGTTGTATAATTTATGTAGTGTAATAATAATAGTTTGCCCAGGTTATAAATAAATTGAAACCACTCTAAAATTATTAACAAACAGAAAGCCATGATATTATTATGATGTAAGTTTATTTTTAATGTTGGTTCTATTATTATGTATATTACTTTGTCATCATACTCTAAAAGGGAAAGCTGGTATTCATTGTCGATTTGACTTCAGTAGAATGATTAACGTCAAAAATTTGCTTACGAAAATAATGTTTTTCTGCTTCAATTTGATTAAGGTCTATCAAGTAAAATCATGTGTAATTCCGTGATCCCAGCGTAACATTATTTAAATATTTGAGCCAGCACAATATAAAAATATAAATTCTGGCAAATGTCAGATGAAAATCAAACCAAAAGATCAAAGAGTCGTTTGTGTATCACATTTCTGCACGTCAGAGGGTGCAGTGCAGATTACATCTGCATCCGGTGCCGCCATTCTGTGCCATCCGTTTATGTGTGTAGAATTGGTTCACCGCTGAAATTAGTCACATTTCAAATGATAGTGAATGTGAGATTCTACGTTAACTTTGTTATTATCTTCTCAAACTCAATTATTCCTTCAGATGTCAAGTATCGTTTGGACACGTTAAATTTTACACACTCACAAATTTTATTTATGTATTATATGTTAGTGAGCATATAACGTGTCATAGGAGCTCCTTAGCCACATTACATGAACACAGATATGTCAAATTACAGTAAGATAGGTCGGAGAGTATAACATATTCGCGATTGTGGTACTGCTCTTAGAGTGGAATAAATTAATTACCAAGCTTTTTTGTCATCTAGGTAATTTGATATTTTATAGTTAGCTTTGGTGAAGCTTTGTAAGTGTACGTTTGGTAAAAGTTTAAAATTTATTTATTGTCGGTCACCACACAAAGTGTGCCCCAGCTGGGAATCGAACCACGGAGCCACCACCACTAAGCCACGGAATCGTCAAAATAATTTAAAGTTATTTCGATTGAAAACAAAATTAACGAAGCGATTTTGATAAAAAATTTACAACCGAATTTATAACCTGCTCCTGGAAGTAGTTTGAAAATATACCCAACTTGAGCAAATTGAAAACCTCCTTCCTTTTTTGAAGTCGGTAAAAAAGTTCGTCACCTTCACAATTTTAATTTCTTTGTAACTCGTAGGAGTTGTTTGCATATTCATCACCAAATTATCACATATCTCACATTCGTGATTCACCGCAGTCTAAATCTGTATAATCGCAAAACTTCATCTAGAACAGCGTGCTGTGAAAATACCAGTTGAATAAATAAGCAGAAAAAGTAACCAGAACTTGTACAAAAAAATGTTTCAACTAGCGAAACAGATCTGATAAGTAACCGGTACAAACTAGTTTGAGCACTTTAAGCATCTATGTGGCCGAGTGTGACTAAAGAATATGCAACTTGCAAAAGGGAAGGAGCGAAATCTCTAGAAACTGGTTGCGAGAAAATAAAACGCGGAGAAGTAAGTAACTCTGTAAGGCACAGAGAAATATAGTCAGAATTCAAACTCATTATTATTCGTGTTACCGAGATATTTACCATGATTTGTGAGTTTTTCAAACTCAGCTTTAGCTGCTTCAGAACGAAAAGATAGATTATAAAAAGGATCTCATAGATTTTAGATATTGTATAGTGTTTTAATTTGAAATGTTGTTTGTACACGTGTATTTCAATGTCGTCGCACGCTCTCACCACGGTGCCACAGAATACCAGCGCTGTATCAGTCCACTAACGCAGCACATGCTTACCTTTTTTGTTGTAGCATAATCTTAAACGTGTAATTTTGTTTTTAATTTTTAAGTGAGCCCTATGTATGTAACACAATAAAGTTTTTCTATTCTATTCTATTATATAAGAGATGCTACAAGAGCAACAAAAACTACCAGTAGAACTAGTGCAAAGTTTTCCCGGTGAAGTACTGACTCCACACCGCCAATTTTTCAAATTTGCCGCGAAACAATGAAGTCGGTGATATCGCATGCCGTCATAACATGCCGTCTAGGGTAACGGGCGCAGCGGGAAGTGACTTGGATCTTCTCATACTTGTTCGGGAGGACCTACGTCGTATTGCCTGTTGTTATGGGCGGAAGTAATTACTTCACATCAGGTGAATCTTCAGCATCATTTTACTTAAATATAAAAAAAAATACTTTTTGTCTATGACCTTAAGTTGGCGTTCACTGACTGAGTTACGATAAGAAAGTTATGAGATATATATAAATAATATTCTCAATAGGATATTTAAATCACGTTTAATGGGTTGCTTAAAGGAACACTCCTAGTCTCCTTAAGGACAGTCAATGAAGGTTCAACACACTTATTATTTTGCAAAAGACTATGCCCAATAGAAGTTTACACACCGCTTATTATATATTCTATGGCTGCGGTGCACTCTTTTGCAGAACCATGTTTGGAAGTTGCTGTTTATGTACGTAGTTTCAAAGTTTATCTGTGAATAGTGAATTTAGCTTATCCAATTAGATGGCGATGCGATCTGCTGTTCAGTGCGTACCAGTGCATTGAGTTTAATTCAACTATTTCTAGGGCTCTGTACCCAAAGGACAACTCTATTACTGAGCCTAAAACGTCAGATATTTTCACAGAAAGTGTGTTACCTTCAAAGGTTATACTATCGGTACCATAATAAAATATACAATCTCTCGGTTTGTGAGTCCGAATTCCAGTTAGGCGGTTTTAAAGTCAACAAAATTAATAATGGTTTAAACTTTTCGATCCATACTGTTTCATTACATTAGCTACTCCTCACTAAACCATTGTTAACGATATATTTCGTAACCATATTTCTATCAACATTACTTTTCAACTTTCTGCCAGACCGGAATCACTACCTACACTTAGCTAATCTTGAATTTGATAGCTTAGTAGATATATCTTATCTCTGCTTTTGAGTTTGTGATGATATTTGGATTTCTAGAAAGCAGCAACCCTAGTTGTCTGCGCACCTATTGCAATTTGCAGCGGTCAGCGCTCAGATTTTACGTCGACTATACGAGTATGTTGGCGTTAGCTTTGTTTTCTCTTTTATTAAAGCAAGAAAAAGATGGTATAATAAACTTTAAGAGTCCACCAGAGCATTGAGCTGAGAACTAAACGTAAAATTTAGAACCAAACTGGATTGCAATGGATGTTCAAATACGAAAAGTTAGTTATAATATTCTACTACTTGGATATGAAAAGACAACATATTTCACCGGTCACCCAAAACGTATCGTGCCAGTAAACTCACTCTTCACTCTGTTATCATAAACATCTATTTTCTATTTTGGTGATTCTAATTTAGACTCAGCAAGGTTTCGACCTGTCGCATTATCATGTTCCAATGTAGATAAAATCACTTTTAAAGTCTAATTACATCTGTAAACAAAGATTCATATCCAAGTTTGATGTCAAACTATAATAAGATTCTCGAAAAACGTTAACCTAAGAAAGTCGTCAGTATATAATAGGTGTGTGAATATGACTCCGCCCCTTTTTGTCAAAATAAAACACATTTGTTCGCTTACAAAATTAAAAAAAAAATTATTGAAAGTATGCTCCATCTGCAGCTACAACCTTCGCCCATCGTTCAGGTAGTTTTCGTATTCCTTGCTGGAAGAAGTCCTGGTCTTTTGAGCTTATCCAGTTGTCAATCCAAATTTTGATACTTTCACATGAAGTAAACTTTTCTCCAGTAAGGTCTGTCTGCATCGTCCGGAATAGGTGGTAATCCGAAGGAGCTATGTCTGGTGAATATGGCGGGTGGGGTAACACTTCCCAGTCCTGTCCCTCTAAATATCTTTTTACGACTTCTGCGGTATGCGGTTTGGCATTGTCATGCTGAAGAACTAATTTGTTATGTCTATTCACCCATTCTGGTCGTTTTTCTTCTATGGCTCGCTTCAAACGCATTAGTTGTCGTCGGTAAACTTCTCCATTAATAGTTTCAGAGGGTTTGAGCAACTCATAATATACAATACCTTTCTGATCCCACCAAATACAGAGCATGACCTTGGCACAGTGAATATTTATTTTTGGCTGTGATGGGCCTGGTTCGCCTGGTTTCACCCAAGCTTTTTTGCGTTTAGGATTTTCGTAGTGTATCCATTTTTCGTCTCCTGTGACTATCCGATGCAAAAATCCTTTTCTTTGCTGTCTTTGAAGCAGCATTTCACAAATGGTTTTCCGACGTTCCATGTCTCTTTCTTTTAAATCATGTGGAACCCAGTCACCGGCTTTTTGAATCATTCCCATCATTTGTAAACGCTTTGCAACAGTTGAACGATCAACATTTAATGCTGCAGCTAATTCTGATTGAGTTTGGCAAGAATCTTCCGCCAATAATGCTTCCAATTCAGCATCTTCAAATTTTTTTGGTGGTTTTCCATGTTCTTTATCCTCAGTACTAAAATCGTTATTTTGAAATCGTCGAAACCATTCCTTGCAAGTTGTATTAGACGGAGCATGCTCACCATAAATCTCCACAAGCAAACGATAAGTTTCCGCTGCAGTTTTCTTCGCAATAAAATAATGTAATAACACTTCCCGCAAATGACGATTATTTGGAATAAAAACCGACATTTTCGAAAAGGTGAAAACAATTGTTGCTTACACTTCAACCAAATATCATAAAATGCGTTAGATAGCTGACATTCAGTACTATCGAATACAAGTATGGTCATTTATTAGTACACGTAAACAATACTAAAAACGACATCTGTTGAGAAAGGGCGGAGTCATATTCACACACCCAATATATTGATATATACATATATATTTGTATAGATTTTGTTTTTCATAGTGAATGAGTCAGAATGAAATATTTACTGTGTAATTACTGGCCGTTCTATGGAGTAAACGTGACCTTCTTAGTTGTTTACAGTTGATTTATCAAAATAAATTTGATCACAGATATGAATGATTTCCTTGATGCTGCGTACTTGCAGTGCTGCGTGAATCAGTAACTCATTGAATTACCAATTTGATGGAAAAAGAATGCTCTGTTATCTTACACAATAAACAGATAAAAATTTTTTTTTTTACAGATACAGTGTCATCCTGACCATATCAACAAACTCTTCCGACGGATTCAGCTTGATAAACGGTGAGTCAGGAAAAACTGTTTCAATGTCACCGCTATTTTATTCAATTTTAGGTATTTTGGGGGGGGGGTCCAGTTGCGCCCGTAGGTGTATTTCATTCCTTACACGTGCCACGGCAACCAATGTAGCAATAGAACTTGTGCTAAGTTCGTCCGGAGGGGTACTGCCTCCACACATGGAATCTGCCGCCAAGCAGTGGTGCTCGCATTGCTGTGATCCAGTGGAAGGGTGTGGGTGCCGGTGAAATCACATGCGCATGAGACATATCATCCCCGTCTCGGGTGATAGACGCAGCAGGATGAAAGTTACTCAATGTAAGATCCATATCTTATACTGAGTCGCATCTTATACTGTTGTCATGGGCGGGATCGACACTTACCAGCGGGTAGGCCCTCGTTTTGTCACTTATTTACATAAAAAAATATAATTGAAATTTATTCTATTAGCAACATTTAGCACGTTATTCTCATATATTGTTATTAAATATCATTAACTTACAGCCAGTTTCAACATTCAATAAACAGGTGATACGAAATAGATATTTTCGAAATAACAACATTGTTATCCGTCAAAAATGTCTATTCTTTTTCAGATGGTTGAAGAGAAAACTTGAAATTGAACACTCACTGAAATTATCGAGTTATTTAATTTTAAACTCCAAACGTATGACGAGAGAGAGAGTATATTTTAATGAATATCTTGTAACTCTCCCTGACTTCAATTATGTAATTCCTACGTATTTTGTAAGAATGAAGGATATGTTACCAATTTTTGATATGAAACTGAACACAAAGAACGGCGTTTGGCAGTATCATTTATTACACAAAACCGTTAAAAAGAAAATAAAAAGTAGGCAAAAAGTAATATGATTTTGATTTAATCTTCTTCTTGTTCGTCTTATGTGAGTAAGTGGGCAACTCTGGTGTGGGAGTTTGAAAGCCGCCTGAAGGCCTGCGACATGGCTGAAGGCTTTTGTTATAATAAAACCCAAATATTGTTGGTATTTGTAAAATATTCCCAACATAGAATGGACACCTTTCATTTGAGGAATACTGTTGATGCTTCCACAGATTTTCAATTGAAATCTAACCAACATCAGAGCTGTTCAACTAACCAAAACACAGGTTAACTTATCCTGAACAACGAGTCGCAAATAATGAGTAATGTAATAAACCGTGTGGCTGACCGGTTGGTGGCGGGCGGCGCAAGGACGCGGAATGTCAGACCACGGTCGACGGTCGGTAAACTAATTGCTAATTAATCTTGTGTGAAAATATTCTGATTTATGGATAGTTACATTTTCTTAGTGCATACCTAAAGTGGGTGCTTCTTGCCTGAAACAGACGATATAAGGAACGTAGCTGGTTCAAATCGCGAAGTCAGATTCGAAGACCGAGAACTGTGTAAATTTCATTGATCTCACTGTTGTTATATTATTTTTAATGTCAACCAACTCTGTATAGCTTTGCTTTAGTTGCTTTCATGCTGTATGCATATGCCCCAGTATTGACGTCACGGCGATTCTGTTGGCGTCAAACTTAACCATGATTGACTGTGACAGATTTAAAATGATTCTGTCTCTTTTCCTAATAGAATAAGCATCTTTATTAAAACACCTAAAGCAATTTCATTCTACAACTAAACTCTCAGTTAATAGAATTATTGTAAAACTTACCAACGATATAAAAAAACGAACAATAGTTCTGCCTATACTACTTTAATAACCTATTCAGTGATTAGTATACGAAATCTACAAATAAATCCTATCTTGCGGCACGGATCTGACAGGCCTACATTGTTCAAACTCATGACAGTGACATAGATAAATGACACTTCGAATAAAAAGCTTACATCCTATATTTTGACCTGTTTTTGTTCCCTTTAGTTACCTACTACTCACTGTTTTTACTTTGAAAACTTGTAAAGAAGTCTTTTACCCGACTACGGTGATGGCAAAAGGTGGCTTATGATTTCAGCCCGCATGTATTTTGTTCTGTTCCCGCATAAATTCTAACTACTTAACATATTATAATTTGACTTTGTTTGTCAATATCATTATCGTTGGAAGCGTCTTAATTTTCCGCCGTGTTTGAAATTATGGAAACTATCCAAAATGGCGGATTTGGTTTGCAAACAAGTTATCAACTCGAAAACTACAAAAATGTTATCTAATATAAGAAGTGTGGCATCATAAGATGGGATTCAATTACTTCTAAAATAGCTTTTATATATTGCAAACTTACAAACACAAATTTAGGTATTTGTATGTACCATTAATATTATAGATAAAAAAATTCATGGACTTTTAAAAACAACGCTCATTCATCAACAAAGTAAGCATATTTTTATTTATTATTTTTTGTAAATACATGTCATATTGACACCATCAATAATTTTTATTTTCGTTAAAACGTCAAAAGAAACAATATTTTATCGTAAAAAGCGATTAAATAATTAATGGTATCCATGCAAGCGTTCGTTAAAATGACAATAAGGCACCAGAAAATTTTAGTAAGGTTAATCAACGTTATCTCAACACATTTACACATATCCATTCCAAGTATTTCTAAACCATTCGTCCTAAACCTACACTCGACACAAGAATCACTACCAATTTTCTCAGCTGTCTGTCAACAGAATTACTTCGAGCACCATCGAATGTCGAGTCGATGTAAACGAGCACACCACTATTGCCTTTATCAATTAATATTGGTTTTTTTATACATCAATGTTGGAAATTTGAGACGATTGGAGTTAAAACTTTAGGCCCTTGGGGACCCGGGGCATATACCTACAATTTTAGAAAAGAATGCCTTAAAGAGTCCATGTGCCACCAAAATGCTGGTTTTAATTTTGGCCACAGTTTAAGCATTGCCATCCAGCGTGGCAATGTTGCCAGCATTTTGGGCACGCTGCCATCACAGTGACGACTTAGTTGTGTATTATGAGTGTTTTTTTTATAACGAAATTTTGTATAAATCTAAGAACATTAAATTGGTATTTTGGTTTGTAACCAACGTTAAAATTATGAGGACGTAAAATATTTTTTGGATTGTTACGCGATTTAGGCGCTAATTGTGAACCTATCCGGAAGGATTTTTTAATTCAATACAAACTATTGAATAAAAAAAATGAAATCATCAAAATTTTACGAAAACATTCCACCTCAAGGGCATAAAACAAGTAACAAAATGATTGAAGTCAGTTTATTCGATTTTAAATCTGTCAATTATATTACTAAGGATTCTGTATCGGAATGAAACTGAATATTAATTCTATCCAAGCGATTGCATGGACGACACATTCAACCAACTCTCTATGCAAAGTTCTTGTTTTTGATTGGTTGGCTGTTTGGTTAACAGTAATAATAATAAATAAATATTTCTGGAAATTTCATAAGCGACAACTAGCCCAAAATAAGGATAGTGTGTACTATGGGAACCATATAACATAAATAATAATACTTTTACAATTTTTTTTTAATGTAATTTGATATATTTATACAGTTTCTATGGTGCTAATGGTAAAATTTTAAAGAATCACGTGGTGGTAAATTCCATTTCTTCCCAGAAATATAAGTAATTAAGTAGTCAGTTTTACTTTGCCTTCCTTCTTCATAAAGCTATAATATTCCTTGTTTCCTGTCTTGCTTTCAAACTCAAACAACAGTATATTATAAGGGTACCATTTACACTTACTTTCAAAATAATATTTATCTTCTTTTTCCGTGTAGATAAGTGGCCAACTCTACTGTCGGAGTTTTCAAGGCGCCCAACGCCTTTAGTCAGTTAATCTTCAAGCAAAGCCGAAAATGACATCTTAATGTGTCTTCCGACACACGAAATTTGCCACTAAACGGTCACCCATCGAACTTCTGCCTGTAAAAGACATCTAGACAAGCTTCGCCACAAGTGCTACCTAATCTATTTATTGAATCTAATATAGGTACCACAAGGTATTTAAAAATGAATAAGATACTTACAAAGAATATGATATACACAGCACCTGTCAACTTATTTGACATAAGGTACCTACTCGAAATTAGTATTTTCGAAGTTTTCCAAATCGATTATTATTGCTAATCATAATTGCATACTGTTCAGCTATTTACTTGTACATGTTCTATTGTCTTTGTAATGATAAATTGGCTTAGTTTGAAGTTAGTGAAATACTGGAATAAAAACGTATCAGTTCTTTGTTCAGTCAGTGTCAGTCAGTGACAATTCTGTACTCTTTGTTAGACTATAAGACCGGCCGAGAGCCTCCCGCTCTCGCCAAAAGCCCGCGTAAAGTTGTATATAATTGTGTTTAGTCGTGTCAAACGAGTATGATATCGATCGTAGCAATTAACATAGTCGTATGTAAAAAAACAATCTATCCCCGCAGCTATCGTCGCAATGTAATCGACAATATTAATCGTGCGCACTGAACACACTATTTTTTTTTAGAATTGAATTATTTAATATTAACATTTATAATCTTATTACCTTCAATGCAATAAAATAAAAATCGCAAAAGTAGAAAATGTTAATTGCTAATCGATGTATTTATTTTCTTTTCCCATCACTACGCGCCACAGAGTTAACATTGTAGCCACGTTTGGGGGGTCATTGTGCGCGGTCGTGACGTCACTGATGACCTTGACGCGACTCGTGTCTCGCTCGATGCACGCATGAAAAGTTCCGTCAGTGATGCGAGGGATTTTTTAACAGACTTCAAAAAAAAAGTTATCTCGCCGGTATGTTTTTATGTCTTCGCTGGTTGAAGACTGATTTGAAAGATTCTGTTTTTAACCGACTAGAAAATTTGAGAACGACCTTTGAAAAACATACATTTGAATAATATATGTTTTTCTAAGGTACCTCGGAGATGATCCTATAGGAGTTTCATGAAGAATTCCACGAAAAATAAGGGTTGAAAATCATGAATTATATTATAGATTTTTTTTGATCATTAACTTGTTATTTGTTAAGTAGTTTGAGATATACCTCCGAGGCGAACCCATAGATATTTCATGGAAAAAATTAAGGCCTGAGGACGAACACATCAATACTTCCAACCCCAAGTTTTCACCCTCAGGCCTGAAGTTTTTCCACTTGACATTAAAATCAATAACTTGTTGTTTAAAAAGACATTGAGAAGAGCGCCTTACAAAAAAATAGTAAGCATGGTTTCTATTCTATTTTGTATTTATTTCGAGAATTACAACCAAAATAAAAATCAGTTAAATCCGTCGAGTCGTTCAAGTGAATGATCTTTCATACATACGGCGATTTCTATTTATAGACTAAGGGTCGATTATATCAAAAATGATATATTTGATTCTAAGAATAAATCGTCGATAACGGCAGATTAAAACAATTTTACGTTAGACCACATTTCTGAGAATAGCAAGCCTATTCGGATAGTTATACAGTCTCACGTTGAAAAAACGAACTAATCCAAGAATTTTTAATAGCGTTCGTGCGTCAAATGATTACAAATAAATAAAAAAAGTTAAAAGTTGGATTAAGGATAGTGATAGTGACGAGAAATATTATACCAAGGTATAATAATGGTATGTGGACATGGACACACGCGACAATTAAGACATTGTTTACGATTATTCTCATTTATTTACATCAAAACTAAAACTCAAAACAATAACATTAAAACTCAAAACAATAAACAACGGATGAATCGTAAAAGTTTGCCCAGGCCGGGAATCAAACCCTTGAGAGCTATATTTCCACACCACAGTCAACTTAGATACTATTATAAATCCGAAACTTTGGATGGATGAATGGATGTTTGTTACTTAATCACGCCAGAACGGCTGAAGGGATCTGGATGAAATTTGGCATAGATATAGATTATAGTCTATTTTTATCCCGGAAAAATAGCCAACCGCGGGTTACATCGCGGGGCGCAGCCAGTACTATAAATATATATCATAATTTTAAATGCTAAAGCTTGTCGGTATGAATATTTTTTACTCCTCCACGCTTTAACGGCTGAACAGATTTAGATGAAATTTTTAATAAAGGTAGCTTATACCTTTGATTAATATATCTACTAATTTTTATTCAGAAGAAATCAGTTTTTCCCATCGTCTCATGTAGACACTTTTACAGGGGAAGATATCGCAGGGTGCATAATAGCATACTATAATACGACAAATGGAAGTTGAGAAGATTTAAGCTTGTACACCGTTCTGTAGTAAAACAACAATGATTTGCAGTTTTCATTTTATTATTAAGGGAATTTTTAGATTGCGAATTTTAGTCACTCGAGAATAAGTTGGCGGAATATAATGTTCTTTGTATAAGGTTTTGTCAAATCAAGCCTCTGTTGTTATATTATACGGATGACTGTTTGCGTACAGAAAAGTGTACGTACATAAAATAACAGGGAATTGAGCGTAACGCATTTTGACGAGTCAAAGTTATACTTGCGGCCTAAAGGAATAAAAAAGGGGTTACAAATTTCAATTTGATCAGTTTTTATGCAATATAAACATCGTTCAATATAACTCTCTAGCCTTTTCTGTCCGATACTTGGGTTCCAGCAACACAAATTTATCGATTTCCTTTATCGAAAATATCTCAGCATCGTCAAACATAATCCTTGTGCCAATTGTGTGCTTAGGACTTGGTAGAATTCCATTGGCTTTGGCAATAAAATGACTTGTCAATTCGAATCACAATTTTGTTTTATATTCACACCGATTCGCAGCGGTTGGGATTTCCTTCCAGTTGCCGTCATGCACATTACAAAGTGACCTTATGTATTGCAATGCTTGTTGCATTCTATCAATTTATTCTATACTAACATTTGATATTCTTTGTCTACGTATTTTATATGTTATTTTAATGACGGATCGATCTATCGACCAACCTGATGATATGTGACTCGAGTACTCCCCTACCAAAGTATGAGAAAAGCCAAGTCCCATTGTGTTGTGCCTGTCACAATAAAACGGAGATGTAACTCAGGCGCATGAGATTTCTCTGGCTTTTACACCCTCCCACCGGACCATAGAAGCATGGTGACAATACTTCTCTGGATAAATCTGGCACAGGTGTTACTGCTACTTTGGGTTGTTCTTTTCCATCTGGAGATTACGTGTAAGGACTCTGAGGGTACTTACCTACGGATACAAAAATGGACTATGAGAAACTGCTATTGCTTTGTCACAGATAAAATAAATATGTTAGTTATAAATAAATATTAGTCGCATTTACAAGTGAGCGGGTTTATTTTCAGAACATCTAAACTGCGACGAAAGCAAAGCTACGCTTTAATTATTGTTATGAGGGCTTTCAGTCACCAATACTGAATTTTGTGACTTAGCGTAAGCAAATAGAGTAGCCCCTATATTTTCGTCTTTTCCGCCTATTTTTGTCTGTCCATATGCCACTGTCAGAGGTACTCGGATTTCAAACTGTTACTATATTTACACGAAACTATTACTATTATATATATATGAAAATAAGTGTGGTATGAACCGCTCTCCATATATCTGATTGAAAACATATTTTTTCAGTCAGATGTATGGGTTATTATTGTGTAGGTCTTTAAATAGTTTTTTTGTTATATAAAAATATGCGTATTAATATATTTCTGTCTTATATAAAATACAGTATAGATTTTGGAGCGGAGTTGTTGAGCTTATGTATAATAGCCAGCGCTACTTTGGAGTCGCGTAAAACAAATAACGCTATAGAAATAGTTTAATAAGGCAAGGTGGATAAGAAATTATTTTAACAAAAGCTAACAAAAATATAAACCTCATTTTCTGCTCCACCTGCAGACAGAACAAGTGTATTAAATTTCATCTTTGTTCAACATTTTTCTTTTAGATACAAGTAATACATTTTCTCTGGGACTTTCACTCTGAGGAATATTATTTAACTACTTGGTTTATGTCATACTATACGATGCTGTTGTTTCAGTAATAGTTTCTTTCATCTGGAGTTTCATGCACGTAAATTGGATTCTGTCGTGGGATTATTCTACGATACAAAACAATTTAGCGAAGAATTTGATATTCTTTATTGTAACACCAAGTCTAAAGTGTCTTCTTTTCGTGTCATCTGTTCATCGAAAAACTCAAACTCAAATTTATTTATTCCTTTAAACCTTAAGTATCGTTAAACACGTCATAATTTATTTGTACACGCAAAAAAATTCATGCCCATGTAACGTATCACAGGAGTTCTTTAGGCTCGACACATTATATGCACACAGATATTAACAGTAGTCAAATTACAGTCTGTTTTCATGTTTAAGTTTTTTAAAATTAATTCTTTGTTAAAGTTACTTTAGATGCTCTGGAAATAGGGCTCATATTTAGTATAACTCCGCTAAACTTCTAAGCAATGAGCTTTCCAAAACATAGCTTCGTGCATCGCGTTTCTACCTGTAAGAGAATGGAATCCGAGGGTTAATTTCATTTCAAATATACCAAGAGTCGTATTAAAAGCTAATTAAAGTAATTACTGTAAACAAAATCCCAATATCCGCTCTCGCTTATTTATCAAAAGTCAAATTAATTCCTTTTAAGGTTTTATTCATTTGTGTCATTAGCCCTGAACTCGTATGTGATGGGGATTTTAATTAAGTCATTTCACAGAACGACCTTTACGGGTTCATTCTTAAAAGTATATTTGCTGGCGTTGAAGAAATTGCTTAAATTAATCATCCTTGCACGCACGGACTAATACGGACGTGCGATGATGATACAATTTTGATATAATTTAATCGCCGAATAAATTGATTATATTTTTGCATTTAATATGTTCTGCATTATAATTTTTCAGATCCGAAACACTCGTATTGTGAATGACTTGTGAATCTTCCTCAAATCACGCATAACAGGTAGATTTTTCAAATAAAAATTCGCACTCACGCCTCTATTTCGCACTGTGTGAGATGGACACTGTATTCTAAAACACAGAAGTGTCAAAATGTGTGTGACAGGCGTAAGTCACGTTCATTACGGTTGTTAGTCACAGACGGTTCGAATTTAAATAATAAATGCACGTTACGTCCACGATGACCGATAAAGAGGTCGTCCACATACAAATATGAGGTAATGCTTCAATGTCGCGGCGTATATCATTGTGGTGTACTATACTTACTACATTGACAGAAATATTGCCCCCACACAAACTCATAATGGGTTTGTGTGGGGGTAATAGTGCTGTCACCGGAAAATTGTGAACTCCGTTAGTTTATAAAAAAGCTAGGAAGTTGGGGCTTTTCGTAGCCAAATTTCCAACATCGATACGAGCTGGCGCTGCTTTGTAGTAGGTAGGATATCAAAAACCATTTGAACGTCAAAGTCAATATTAGATTGAAACATTTTTATCAAAATTCGCGACGAATAGAAAATCAGAAATAATAACTATTGAGATATGTCAAAGGTCAAAGAAATAACTAAACAAAGAGAAAATAATTTAAGAACACCACGAAAATGCCGCATATAAGACAAAACAAAAATGATGTGAGTTTTTTCCATGGAGTACATACGCTTATACCAACAATCAAACATTTTTGGTAACATGACTTTGTCAACCCGACGACAAACAAAGTCATCTATCGAACTAGGAACAATTTTTTTCTTTTTAAATCGAACTTAATAAGTCTTCAATGATTATTAACCTTCGAAAAATTAGATCAATTAAATTAAAATTTCTTATTTTAATATTAATTATTTTCGTTACAAGACCACCACAAACCTTAAAAGTAAGCATAACATATATTAAACTTAGAAAGATTGAAGCTTTGATTTCCTTTCACATCACTCTTCTTCATCAGTATGAGTTTGATGGTACAGTTGTTCAAGCAACTGAGACGGTTCGATTTCTTGATGAAGAGACTAGTATTTTCCGGTGTATTTTTATTAGGTACGTAATGCAAACAGCATTACGTAATTGTAAATACTAAGTTCAAGGATGCAATATAGTGATTTTGATTTATTTTCCAATAAATATCAAGTGTTATGTTAAGGAGAAAGTTAGGCGAGAAAGGCACAACACAAAATACCTCCCTTCACATTTATTAGAATAAATCAATGATGGTGAAACGTGGAGTTCACCGACCGCCCTTGATTAGTACTTTTCAGTACATAATTGCCGTCGAAATTGATGGTATTCTATCACGCATCATTTTTCAAATCACTTTAGCTTAACTGTAGCAATTGCTACATTTTTTTTTACATAAAGTTGTCGTTTATTAATCTGCCACCAAGCAGTGATGCACTCGCATTGCTGTGTTGCGTTGAAATCACAGGCGCATGAGATGTGTCATCCCCGTCTCGGGTGATAGGTGGGGGGGACCAGTCGCTTTACTGTTGCTATAGGCGGTGGTAACCATTTAACACCAGGTGGGCTGTCAGCCCCTCCGGTCGCTATAACAGCATTTGACTCATAGCTCTGTTAGTAGTAGCTCTGCCTTCTGCTCTGTAGGTCGTGGTTTCGACTCCCACCCAGGACAAGCACAGAAGTGTTTGTTCTGTGTCTGAGTGTTAATATGTATTATATGTATGTATTTACAAAAAAAAAAGTAATTTAAGTATTCTATCAGTTATCTAGTTCCCATATTACAAGCTTTGCTTAGTTTGGGGCTAGATGGCGCTGTGTGAAATATGTCAATGAATATTTATTATTATATTATTCTAGAACTTAATGTCTGCATTTCATGATTAAGCGAACGCCTTGAGCCTCCCCGCTCCACGATTTATGATGTCACGGATATGTCACAAAGTGACTGATGCAATATAATTCCATGAAGATCTATTGTATGGCAAATGCATAGAAGTGCGACGCCAGAAGAAAGAAAAAAAAACAGATCTCATGATGTTTAAAAAAAGAAGATTAGTTATAGCTACTCCGGTGTATACAGCGATTAAGTGTATGTATACACATTTTGCGCTGCAATTTGCAATCACAATCAGACTGGAGTTTGTGAAGCAGGGACAGGTCAAGAGCACACAAAATGTTTTTTGCGCTAATGTGCGTACAAGTTGTCTTTGGCGGTATTGCATATGAAATATGTCATTAGAAATACAGCATTATGTTTATTAACCTACTTCAAAAAGGGTGGTCTGTAAATTGACATTACTTTTTTTTGTGTTTTCTATTTTTTTTTTTTGCCAATTGGACCGATTTTGATGATTAATTAGATAGAGGTTATGTAAAAGAATAGACATAAATAAGTGGTTTATGAGTTGAAAGTATTGAAGTCACATTATTCAGTTTTTAAACCAGTCACTTCTTGTAACTTTAATGGTTTATATTTATAATGTTAGAAGTTACTTATCAAAGTTGCTGTTTTCATGGCGAAATCGAAATATTTTAGGTATATAGGACGGATACAAACTTACGCATGGGTTCTAAAACAGATAATTGGTATAAGTTATAATACGATTAAGAAGCAAACTTACAATTAATGGCCACTCCATCCTAGCCACATGATTTGATATGCATTTTACGTATTTGCTGTAATTACGGACCTGCAATATTAAGCCTAGATACAATAATCGAATTTGCATTTAACATAGTCGTTTGCATCTCAAGGTGAGCGTGATGTCAATGACCGTTCATAATCAATCTGATGTATGGCAAACATAATAAGCGGAATCTATGTACAAATGTTCCGATAATTATAAAGATTTATTAAGATAGGAATGTGAAGGCAGGTGTGGCATGCGAGTGGTAAGGACCATGGCAGGAACGTAGGTACTTGAAAGTAGACTACACTTGTCTACATAACAACTAGTTTCAAGTTCAGCCGGAGAAGTACTGCCTCCACCTAGTAATCTGCGTCAAGCAGTGGTGCACTCGCATTGTTCGTTCGCACAGTTCCGGTGGACGGGCTGCCGGTGAAATCACAGGCACATGAGACGGTACATCTTGGGTGAATATGGAACTACTTGGGTTTTTTAATATTCCGCTCGCGGAAGACATAATTCTTATTGCTGTTGCGGGCAGAAGTAACCACTTAAGATCAGGTGGCAGCCCGTCATTTTATTAGCATTACAAAACAAAAAACATATGTTTTTATTGTAAGGTTTCTATGATACACGCATCTTTAGCTACGTACATTCGGTATGTTAATGTAGATCATCAAATTGGTACTAATTAGAGACAATATAGGTAAAAAAATAGTTTTGTCTATTAATTTCATGCGATATAATTTTGTATAATAGCTATTTTGAATCTTGGCTACCATTAAATATTACATTCAGATGCTGTTTGTTGGACATGGCATCCAAAATGAATGTTTCTCACAAAAGATAATGCTTGGTCTCGACAAACCCATACGATCTGTTTGACAAATTGATAAATTGATAAATCAACTATAATTTTTCACTCATCCTCAGTAAATCACAGAAACATTAGTGGGATGGGAGACTGGGCAATTGCGACATCCGACGCGTCGTCTGGTGACCAATTGTGGCGAACCAAATTGCACCCGAGATGCATCTATGACCTCACGTTATGAGCATGTCGGTACATGCATAATAATAAACTCAGTAAATACGTTATTTGAAGTATGTAGGTACACATATACTTATAGGCAATTAGTACGTAATAAAGCGGAGAGAGCCTATGGAATTTTTAATAACTGGTAGTAAATACTAAACCATAAACTATATTATATTCTTAAATATATCCTTGCTAGCCCGCTTCCTGCTGCAAGGGTGCTACTGTCGTGAAGCGAGAGTTAATGTGCAATAAAGCTTTCGTGGTAAATTGACTCAATCCGGATTCGAAGGTCATTTGCGTTTACATTTTCGGTTGGATGTTCCGTTTGAAAATTCTGGTATCGCGTGCATTATTTTTGCAAGTGAAAATCATCGGTGTGGCAGATTCAAACTAGCGATCTTAAGATTAATAGTATAACAATCAGCCGATCTTTAAGAAATACGGAATAGATTGATATGGAAGCGGTATTTGTGGTGCGAAACATCAAATTGGCAGTTTTTACTGCCGACTATGTCGTGATGATACTGTTACTAAAACAACGCTGTCCGTTTGTCTGTCTGTCTGTCTGTAACCAGGATGTATCTCTGAACCGTGATAGTTGGAGTTGAAATTTCCAGAGATAATATATCTGTTGCCGCTATAACAAAAAATACTAAGAAAACAAAATAAAATAAGTATCATACAAAGACTTTATTTTTATTTTATCTTTGTTTTTGCTCGTTATTATAGATAAGTACGGAACCCTTCGTGCGCGAGTCCGACTCGCACTTGGCCGTTTTTTTTATATTTGTGTAAATGTGATGTTATTTATGAAAAAAACATTATTGTTTTAATACAAAACTGACATACTTATATAACAGTTTAATATTTCAAATTATTTTGAAATTCAATGCTATAATTTTTTGAAAGGCTTGGTTATCTCTAGAAATCACTCATCCCAGTAGTCTATTGATTCAATAAACTAAGGTAATTTAATTGTTATCAGACTGTATTATCTTAGCATCTGATTATATACAATATTAAGTTATTCAATCCGTGAAAGTTATTTTGAGTGTTATTAAATTCTCCAGATTATTTCAACTTTGAATAACGATGGTTATCGTTTATTTCCATTTAACTACAGCGTTTATATTATTTCTGACGATTTAAGATAGAATCCTCATTTTGAAAACACTTTGATCAAGTAAAGATAGGAAATCTTTCTCCATAGACGAATTATATTTATCTAGTGAATAAAATATTTAATCAAAGTATAAGTATATTCAGAAAAAAATATTACCTACTGGTTTTCAATTTCGGGCTGAAAAGTTGGTTTGAACTACTGACTTATTCTAGTTAACTTACTGCAATAATCCAAGATTGAATCTTTCATTTATATCCTGCTATGCAGGTTTTGCGTCTTTCTATAAATAGGGAAACCCGTTCACCATATTAACATCTTAGCAACCATCTATCTTCAAATAGAAATCTACTGTAATCATAAGAGTTACAGGCCTTTTCAGCATGTAGCGAAGCAAGAGTATATTATGTTTTGTAATTGGAAGCTCATTTGCAGTGGGCCAGTAGCAAAGCAGCTAGAAGGAATGAATTTCGCAGAAAGCTTGCACTTTCAATACGACTATTTATGACATGATTTATTATTATTACTAGCTCTCAGATAATTGTAGTTTAAATTACATTCGGTTCCTGTGGTCTTAGAATTTCAGTTTTTGTGCAGTAGGCATTTAAAAGTGGCTTTTTTATATGCTGCGTATGTAAAGACGGGTATAGTTACGTACTTATATTTTTAGCATAAAATTTATGTAGACTTTTCTGAAATGTATTTGCACATCGAATATAGATGTTTTATAAAATACTGGCGCATGCCTCACGCTTATCACGCGAAGTATCGTGATAAACTGTGTCATTCAAGATCATTATCTACCTATGTTCATTATAAAATTACTTTTGAACTTAATTTTAGTAGGTCATTATCGTTCCTGTCAAATTGGCATTATCATTTAATAACTAATGTTATCCCACTATATTTAAAAAATAGGAATAAAAACACAAATATAATATAAATCAACGTTTTATGCCTTTTTCCTGATTTTAAAGTACTCCAAGTATTTAGTACAATACTAAGTAAATCACCATACCATTATCATCATTAATTCATCATCATAAAAAATAGTTTAATTTCATATAATAAAAATAAAAACTACATGCACAAGAGTCTCAAAACAACATAAAATCATTGCTCTTTATTTATTTTTTTCGTATAAGGAAAAATGGATCCTTGTCTTTTCCCAGGAAAAACAAATCAAAACTGCTTAAACCCATTTCATGTACAAATATCCGTACAGTATTTTCATTTGATATCCTTACGGTGCTGAATCTGGAGGCCAGGAATTGTCATCTAAGTTGCCATATGGGGCCTTTTTACACAATACTAGTGCGGGGGTAAGTATGTAACCGTAAATTTTTTTTCAAGGTTTTGCTGGTTTTTGCACTTATAGAATTTCTTCTTTTATATTTATATCAACATCGTAGTTAGGCGATTCTATAAGTGCACCAGAGCCAGTGCCGTCGATTTCAAATACCATAGACCGTTCAGCTTTTGTAATGTATTCTTGATTTTCTTCAGGTGGCATACTCGGCTCTGAACCACATACTCCTTCACCAGAGTGTACTGTAACTGATGGCATTGGGAAATACATATTGTCAGTGTCATTATCGTTGTCTAGCAAAGAACATTCCGTGTCATTCACCAGGTTGAAAATTTGTCGTTTGATTTGCACTTGTGTTTTCTTTGGAAACTTTTTCACCGTTTCCGCGATTCCATCGAAAAATATGTTAAGCTCATTGTTCTTATTGTTGACAATTTGCTTCTTCGGTTCTTTTTTCATATCAACTATTTGAGAGGACGTGCCCTCGTATAATTGGGATGGGATTGGCACATTAGTCATTCCTTTCGGGGTTTCTAAATTATTATCTACGTTCACTTTGATTCTTTTTCTTTGAATGAATTTCTCCTTGAGGAACGATAATTCCCTCTCGTGCTTCACTGCCCGATTGCTTAGTTTGTCGTTTGTTTTATTACAACGTATCAATAGAGCCTTTCTGTAGTTATCTCTTAGTCTTGTCCACTTAACTTTGCAGTCATAAGCTGAAATAACAGTGAATTTTAGTACATCATGGTATCTAAGCTGCCATTCAAATTATGTCAAGATTGGTTAATACTAAATCTCGTCGTACCCCAGTATTTTAATAATTACTAACTCTCTAGCTGTATTGCAGGTACCTATTTTAATGTTTATTTTAAATATAATAATAAAAAATAAATATTGTGTGAACTTTTGGTCATGAGCTCTCGTACTTTTTCATGAGGAATGACACTGTTCTCTGGAGATGACTTCAGCGTCAGTTTTGTCAGAGTGAAGTCTGGCCCAGATTTGTCAAAAAAAAGGCTCCATATAAATTAATAATATATGAGTAAGTATATGAAAAATAAAGTCGTGCCGTAAGCACTTATCGATCATTTAAACGCGGAGTTGTAGTGTACGAAGCGTCCGAATTTATTAAATTGTCTATGGAGTGCGGCCATTTGTGACGCATTTAACATACATTTTATAATACATTGACGACTCCGTAGCTTAGTAGTTACTAGCCCTGCCTTCGAAGCGAGGGGTTCCGGGTTCGATTCTCGGTTGTGGCAGACTGTGTTATGAGCGTAATGTTTGTTCTCGGAACTTGGTGTCGAACCCGGAACTCCTCGCTTCGAACGCAGGTAGCTACCAAGTAAGCCACGGAGCTGTCAATGATTATGGTAAGTACCAATGGAAACTGACTTACCAGAGGCTGACATCAAAGCGCTGATTTCGTTCCACGCTTCTTCCTTTTTCTGCTGATCATTGTACAGCGGTGAGGCCAGATCATAGAGCAATGGATAGTTGCGTACAAGGCTTATCAATAATTTCTCGTCCATTATTCGCTATTTCTTACACGTGTACTCGATGACGTTTCGCAGTCGACTGCTCCCCTCATCCCCAGACGGCCCCCTCCCCCCCCTCTCCGTGTATCGGTCGATTCCGACGACCGGTCGGCGCAGCTGTATGCTTCCTTTAGCACGCGTCAGTGCACGAACGGCTGCCGTTTCAAGCGGTGGATGCTCATATAACTATGCGAGAAAGGGACGCATGTAGAGGGAAACGCGATATTGTTGCCAGCTACGTCTACAATTGGCCGAAAGTAGCCGTATTTTCTAATATTTCGTGCGTTTTAAAAAGAAAAAAAAAAATATACGAATATCTCTCAAAGAGCTGCTTTTGGTTTAATATGCCTTTAAAGTTAGAAAATATAGACGGACATACAGGCTTAGTAATCGAGTTTTTAGGCCTGTTAACCTTTTTTATGAAACTCCAAACTAATAAAAAACGATTGTTGTTGCGGTATCTTCGGTGGGCAAATCATTTATGACCGGTTTAGTTTTAAACTTATTTAATACGATAAGTTTAATCTTTAACCGTAAACGCGGTATTTTTTTTTATTTGACTATAATGTTGGGACGAGCTCCCAGTTTACCTGATGTTAACTGGTAAGAGAGTATGGTGGCCCAGGGGCATAGACGCCGACTTTCAATCTGAAGGTTGCTAGTTCAAACCCTCACGTGCATCAATAAGTTTTTTCACTTGGAAAAAATTATGTGCGCAATACCATGTTCTCAAAACGGTGACGGAAAACAACGTGAGGAAACCGGCATGTCTTAGAACCAAAAATTCGACGATATGTGACATCTACCAAACCGGATTGGGCTCCCGTGGTAGATCAGAGCCCATTCATTCTCAATTATCGAGAGTAGGCTCGTGTCCCTGTAGTGGGAACATTAGAGGCTGGTACGGTAAGTGGTAATGCCGCCCAGTGGTACTGCCGCCTTCCCATGTATGAGATGACCAAGTTGCTCCTATTGCACCACCCGCGGGACACGTGTAGGGATTCTGAGGATATTTACCTGCGGACGCGAGCATCATTGACTAACACAAGAGAATACATTCCACTGAGTCCTAATCTCGAGGTAGAGAAAAGGTCGAAAAAAAAACAAATATTTGGTAAGATAATTCAATAATTTATTTATTTATTAAGGCAATAAGAACAGTACACATAATAAACCAAACAAAATAATACAAAAATTAAAATTAAATTTTATAGAATATGTGCTAAAATTAACACACAACGTTTTCCGCATAAATACAGAAGACAAATAAACCAAAAAATATACTTACAAAATAAAAACGAAAAGAATATTAAAATTAGAAATAGCACAATCTAATTTGTTTTTACAAATGCGGTCTAAGTCAAAGTCAAAGTCAAACTCATTTATTCCTTTAGATCTCAAGTATCATTTGGAAATTTTACACATGCATGTACACATATTCGTGAGCATATAACGCGTCACAGGACGGAGCATATAACGTGTCTAAATCTGTAACATTTTAATAATAACACAGTTTACTAATTAATAATTGATTTGTCATTTATTTAAACCGATTAAAAGAAGATGTTTTCTAGAAAAAATCTTGACAAATTCCACACGTTTCAATGTCTCGGTTGCCAACTGGGGCGGTGTGCTGGTGTTGGTAAAATAGCACATGTACTCGTAGTATAAGCAAAGACGTTACAATGTAAGTTTCTGAATGAATTAATATAGATCAAACTAGCTAAGCCCCGCGGTGTTGCCCACGGTTAAAAATTCTTCATGAGACGATAGGAAAAATGTGCTAACCACACAGACACAGGTCGCCACAACAGACGCTTCAACAACCCAGAGTCCTCAACTACAGAGAGAGTATGGCTAGATGGGGTAGCCATTGGGGGGGCAATACACAATACACCCCTATGCGGGACCTCAGTGCAGGGCATGTCACCCCTATCACACTTATAATATAAAAGCGAAAGTTTGTGTGTGTCTGTGTATGTTTGTTCCTCCTTCACGCTCAAATGTCTCAACGGATTTTGATGAAATTTGGTACCAGGATAACTTGTCAACAATAAGAATAAGAAAATAAATAGATGGGAAAAATGTAACAGAAGTTTCTTTATGGAAGTCACTATAACAAATTATTAACTTTTTGGGATATAATGTGTGCCTATGTGTTAATCCACGGTATAAGCTACCTTCATAACAAATTCATCCAAATCGGTTCAGCCGTTGAGGAGTGAAGAAAAAAATATATTCCGATAATCTTTCGCGAATATAATATACCAGCGACCCGCCACGGCTCCACATGACTGTACATTATGTGTGATGTTATAATACAATTCCGTAGCACATAATTTTAATCTATCTCGTATGTTTTAGCCAGCATTAGCAATGTAAGCACCCAAAAATATGTTTAACGAAATCGTTACGAATCATTGTAATTCTAGGCTATTCTCTACGATAATATGCTTGTATTTTACATATATTGTACACCTTAAAAAAAATTAATCGTTGTGTAAACCGTATCAAAATCTGTTGAGTAGTTTAAAAGAAGTTAGCGGAGAAACAGACAGACAAAAGCAACTTTACTTTATATTAGGAGATATAAAAAAAAAAAAAAAAAAAACATCGTTAACACACTCATACCTCTGCACTAGGATTCCCTGTATCGCAGATGGTATGGACAAACACAGAAACACAAGACAAACACCCAAGACCCGAGAACAAATTTCATGCTCACCACACAAAGTGTGCCCCGGCCGGGAATCGAACCCGGGACCCCTTGCTTTGAAGGCAGGGCTACTACCAACTAAACCACGGAGCAGTGACATTAGATCCCCTTCTTTTTAGAAACGTATTATTATGAACAGATCAGTCCAAAAACGTACCGTGTCGTCAAGTAACATGGGAAACTGGTTAAATAACAGACCTTGAACTACCATCAAAACGTTCTCGTGGCGGGAATCCTTACAAATAGTGTTTTCTGTTATAAACATAGGTACTCGTTCTCTTTTCACTTGTGTTACGATTCTGTGATTTCAATTCAATGGAATCAACACCTTGATGTACAAAGGTTTCGGGTCTTTGTTGAGTTTTTCTTTTTAAAGTATATTTTTAGCCACACTTCTGTTACGGTTTCATGGAAAAATGATTTTTCTCTAATTTTAGCCACGTTACCATATAAAACATAAATTAAATTAAAAAAGTAATGGAATAAGCATAAAAAACAACACGAAAACTTATATTAAACTCAGCGTTATGCGGAAGTCAATCAACAATATTAGCGCTGGTTTTCAGTGAGATGAAGCGGTTGTGAAATGCCTAAAACAATATTTTTTATCAAATTCTCAATATATGCTTATATATATATTTCCTCTATTTAAGCTTCCTAAGCAAGCAGATTCATATTATCAATTGCCTTATTATTTTATTGTAACTGCAAAAAAAACTTCGACAGTACCTACTTAATTTTGTACTCTAATTAATGCTCACCCACCCAAACGATGACTATATTGATCGTATCATTATATGATAGATTTGTTCGTTTCTGATACAAACGGTTTAATTAGATACGTGCCAAATATTTTTTTTTTACAATGTCGTGCCTAAGCTATATCCCTAAATAAGTTTAAAGCAAATCAAAACTTCGACATTGACGTCAATATAATATATACAAAGAAGAATATAATTTTCTTAGGTATCCCAAAGCTAAAATGAATCTCGATTTCAGTACCTACTTTCCGAGATCTATCTTGTGCTATCAAAAAAATAAACTAAACCCAATTTTAGTTGCATCCAAGATCCAATTTTCCAATCCAGTCCCTTTAATCCCGTTAGCTCTCAAGGAAAGCCCGAAACAGGCTGCATTCTTTGTTTTATTTGTCTATCCGTACATCAGGGTCGTTAGCCCATCACAGATTCACTTATAGTTTGTAGGTTTAGGATCGGAATCAGGTCAAAAATTTGGGTTGAACTCAACAACACGTTTCTTCACCTCTGGGTCGCGGTCTCGTCATATTCATACGTGGGTCCGATACGTGTTTCACTCACGCTATCGGACTAATGACGTTAGAATTGGAGCCTACTCGCCTATATCAATAGGCTTTTTTCACAAAGAATGAAAAAAACTCAACATAATGATTTTATAGTTTAACTAGTTGATAGCGTATGCTGCTACACTAACAAAGGAAACATTTTATGCCTAATTGTTTTAGTGGTCTAAAACTATCTTCGCATTATTGCCTTTTTAATGAAACCAGTTTGGGCCACATCGGTTGGATGGTTTAAATTTTTGTGTTTTTAAGGTTTGCTTTGTTATATAATGAAATCTGAGTATGCCGATAGTTGTGTCTTGCTAAAATTGCTGAATCTGATTTGTAAGTGCAGCGAGAACTAATTTCACGCTCACAAAGTGTACCCCGGCCGGGAACCGAACCCGAGCCCTTCGCTCCATAGATATGGAGCTGTCAGCAGAAAATAGTGAATAGAAAATAGTTGCCGGAAACTATCACATAGAATCGCTCGCATACTGACCCAATAGGCAGCTGGTCTAAAAAGGAAATCCTACTTGCGACCGCAACCGATCCGCGAGTCTAGTGCATTAACGACCGCAACTAATAATACTACTCCGCCAACATCCACGCACTTGACCCATCTACAATACTATAATAATATATGTATAGTTTATATAATACACGTTTTTTTTTTGCGTATATACTTTCAAATGCATTAATTAAAAAGCTATTATTTTGATATTGCAAACACTCTTTAGTTTTATTTATTTCGATATAAACTTACCTGGTTCTTCTTTCTAGAAAAAATATAAAATTAACTTTTAATTCTGTATTGTTCTTAGATTCTATGTAAAGATATTCTTACTCTAAAGTAAATACATTAATACTGACTGATATAAAAATCGACAATATCAACTTCAATGCTTTCATCCCTTAAATCCCACCCTTAATTAAAAAAAAAACATTAATATCAATCACTATGAGCGAAGGAAAGATCACAAAACAAAAATACCCAAATACGTTTATTAGGATGGCATACGAGTATTATTTCTAGTTATTTTGATTTAAAAATCAAACTATTGAACTGGGTTCCAAGAAATTTCTCTGGGACCAATTTAAAGATTTCAAATAAAAAGAAAATAACTTTCAATGTCTGTTGATAAATGTAGTTCTGTGGTATCAAACATAAAACACCCGCCTCCTTCTAAGTCGGTTGAAAACTATAAAATAAACTATTAGTTCTCTGTTGTTTTCGGATTCTCGACAAACAACTCTGATTATTTAAACTATGTAAAAATATTCTTGTACATGTAGGCACTTATTCAAATAATATTTGGTTGTGTCTAAATATAACAAAACAGATATCAATTCAACTATCATTGCTACAGATAAAAAAAACGCTTGTACACCTAGGATTCGCTGTGTTGCAGGTGGCATGAACAAACACAGAAACACAAGCCGAACACGCAATACTGACAAACTTTACGCTTATAATGATCACATAAAGATTGTTCCTACCGGGAATCGAAAGCGGGACCTCTCGCTTCGAAGGCAGGACTACTACCTGCTAAGCTTAAATACTATAATTGTATAGAATTGTATGAATTGGTACTTCACAATTACATACCTTCCCAAATGTATGTGTTTTTATGATTTTAATTCCAATATTCACGTTGTCCTTTTCATAATTTTAATGACACAATTAAAATGTTTAATTAAAAATAATATCAAATTGTTTATGTTCATGTTATACTGCATAAGTTTGCTTTTATGTTTATTCCTTACGAGTAAAATTGATAATTAGTTAGTTCGTGCTTTGTTATTTTAATTAATAAATAATATTTTCCTAGAGTTTTAATAATAAACCTTACGGACAGGATTTCTACCTCCAACATACCTATAGCTGTCGTAATTTTGTTCAGAAACACTTATCTAGGACCTTTACTATGAATACTTAATGTTTAAATGCAAGGATATTTAAACATTTGTACAAACGTGGTTTGATGCAGGTAGCATTTAAATATGTATGACGCCTTTCGCTTCTCAAATAATTTATTTAAATTTGCAAATGATCAAATTGTTGCCCTATGAAATTGTATGGTAGAATCGTCTCAAATGCTAATTTGCAATAATATTTGCAAATTCATCATCATCTCACCTTAATGTTGGCCTTCCAAATATAGATAAATCAAATAATAAAGCGATTGAAATCAAATATATGGTGGAAATAGTTAATAGTAAAAGAAAACCAGAAGCTCAGTTGACCCTATATGTAATTAGTTATCCAATTATGCGTACATATTGACCTATAATATTACTTGTTTATTTAAGATTATTGAGTAGTTTTCTGTAAATAATGTCGGAAAAACTATGGACAAATTTAAAGAATGGCAACATTGCTGTGGTTCCACAACATGCGGGTGAAAATTCGTGTAATTTTAAAATGAGTTCAAACGTTTAAATATTCGGTTTCAAACATCACGCAATATTTAATTTTTCATTTATTGCACTTTACAGTATGAATAAGTGAACTAAATGTTAAAAGTATTTCCCAGCAATCAACTTAGCTGACGAAAAGCGTGGTTGGCTTTGTATCATGGTATAATATATCTTACAATATATCTTTTAAAACAAAAAAAGATATAAATACACACTAACAATGTTTAAGCTTCAATAAATTTACTTAAAAATATGGGAAATGCAAAAATTTTTTTTTTTTTTTTTTTTTTTTTTTTTATGTGAGTCAGTGACGGAACGAGCTGAGGGCCCACCTGATGGTAAGTGGTGACCCTCGCCCATGACAACAGTAATGCGTGCGACTCAGTATGAGATCCAAATCTTTACTGAGCCGCGTTCATCCTACTGCGTTCATTCCCCCGAGACAGGCATGATACGTCTAATGCGCATGTGATTTCACCGGCAGCCACACCCTTCCACCGGAACACAGTAATGCAACCACTACTGTTTGGCGGCAGAGTCCAGATGTGGTGGCAGTACCTCTCCGGACGAACTTGGCACAAGTTCTACTGCTACTAAAAAAAAAAATATAATCATTATCAGCCCGAAACACACTGCAAAATAATAAGTAGGCGATACGGAGTTTCTTAACTAGTAGGTAATAATAATATTACATAATAAAATCAAATGAAATAAAGCTTTTTGTATAATTTCGTATACATTACTACTAAAGTATGAAATCTACGTTACTGGTTAAATACATACTTTCGTTTGGCATTTTTTACGTCACTAATGGCCCTCCGTTGTTAAAGGTTAATGACGAACTAGAGGTGACATTGTATGATATAAAACATACTACGTTTTTTCAGATAGTGTACCAACAGATACTAAAAATATATATTTAAATACTAATAATGATGATACTGCAATATTACACTTCTTGAATGTAAGAAGTGCCTCACAAGATGTATAGTAACTATTTTGAACAGTATCAGATTAGCATTACAATGCTAAAGATGGATGAACCCATTAAACAATTATGATTTGATTTATGTGCAGTTTTAAGAATATATAAAATAGAAAGAAAAACAATGTTGATATTAAATGTGTCTACTTATGTTCATAAATCTAGCTTGCGTATTCTATCGAAATGTTTTACTGGTTTCTATTTTCTATGCGTAATTCAGTGCTTGGCATTGATGAGTGATGAAGCGAAAAACAGGAAGATAATAATATACCAAAGATACCATTATCATTCTCAATTCCTGTCTTTATTAGATTAAGTGACAAGAAATACATCAGTTTTCTCTTCTATCTGAGAAAACTGATGTATTTCGAGTCACTACTTTTATACGTATTTCGTGTCACATGAATCCTTTTCCCTTATAAT
The DNA here is from genome assembly GCA_921293045.1 of Aplocera efformata. Taxonomy (NCBI): domain Eukaryota; kingdom Metazoa; phylum Arthropoda; class Insecta; order Lepidoptera; family Geometridae; genus Aplocera; species Aplocera efformata. Next base: position 9,513,087 of record OV121042.1, on the reverse strand, counting down.
ATGCAACAGATATGTTAAATATGCTTTTGTTTAAATTACGCCAATTCCAAACACTACGCTTATAGAGATGATATACTGCTCCAATTTTGCTAAGTTCACTTTGACATTGGTTGCGCATGCGCAGTGGGTGAGGCGTGGGCGCGGGCGCTAGCTTGTTAGCGGAAGGCTGCAGGTGTTAATTACACAACTTTGAGATAAACTGCAATGTAAGTCGTAGTTTTGTAACGTAATGAGACTAATCGTGAGATCGTGGGAGTTCTTTTGAGATTTTATCTACCACAGACATAACATACAATTAGAATTGATAGATTGCTATTATTTGTATTTGTGTGCAAACGCCATAATTAGGCTGAGTATATGCTGTAGGCATAAATCCGAGGAAGATAGGGTTTCAAAGTGATGAAATAGACCAAATGACCAAAGAATGGTCACCAAAGCGTTCTTCTTCTCGTACGTAACCAACTCTGCTGTCGCAGTTTTCAAGCCTCCCGAACGCCTCTGACATAGCTTATCGACTAGTATATAGTTTGGACCGACAACTTAACCAGCCCTCCGAAGCACGGAAGCACCTGCAGAGCAGAGTTTCGTACCTGCCTCTAATGTTCCCTGCAGTGGGATGCCCTGTAGATGACCTACAGTGCAGAAGGTAGAGGACCTGCTAACTAATTGTTGTCGCCAGTCTATAGCCTAGGTGATTGTGATTGTGACCAATCGTTCAACAAACTAGAGTAGAGCACGTGTAATTGTAGACTCGGATCAATATTTTGATCATTCGTGTCAAGCTAAAGGCCTAGAGGCCGTCCTTCTCGGAGTTTTTAATACGTAGACATAAAATATGAGGAAGTCTTAAATTCTGCTGTATATTTATTTTTGTAAGTGTGTTATGTGATATCTCAGCATATTATGAACCGATTTAAGTGATTCTCTTTAATGTGATAGACTGTACCTCCAAGATTTTATTATTAAAACAGTCACATATCAATTATCATGCCGCCCGGAGTTTATCGAATGGTTTTTCGACCAGTCAGTTTGATTTTTCGAACAATATTTAGTACCTGAGCGATCGAGCTTCGCTCGGTTCTTTTGTGCAAAACATTTAGTTTTGTAAAAAAATAAGATTTTATAAGAAAATTATACAGGTAAATTTGAACTGCAAAACCATATGTAATTGATATCTAAACACAAAATTTCATCCAAATCGTTAAAACCAAGATACGTGAAAAAGAATTGTTTGTTTAAAGTAATAGCATAAGATTTATATCTTAAACCATCGCTAGCTTTATACAAACTATAACATTTCACCATTTATATATTGTTTTCTATGCAGGCTTAGGGTAGTTTACGATCACAATGTTTTAATGAATGTATTCCATATCACACACGTCTCTGTGTGGTTTTTGCACATTACTCATTTGGTCCTTAAGGATGGTTTTAATGAGCGAGTAAAACATCCGAATCGGATCAGGTCAATGACTCAACAAACCATTGATGGCCGCTATCGGCCTACCTGGCCTTTACAACAAAGAAACACCAGTGATCAGAAATAGTAATCGGCAGACAATTTTTTGTTGATACGATTTATATATTTATATTGGTGATTAATTTTCAACAAATAACTTATTTAGAAATTGAATAAGCCGAATTACGGGAGAAAATATTAACATGAAATTTCTATGCGACTAAATCGAAGTCTTCCATTTCTCAAATTATGTTAATGTTATGTTTGTTTTTGAGATGTGTTTGTTGTATTTGTTGTGTTGCGTATGCTGTTCATTGTGAGACCCTGGGATTGCCACTCTAATTTATGTTTTAATTAAAAGCTTAAAACACATAATAATTTCTACGTAATATATCTTATGTAATATAGCCGTAACAAAAACCGAATCTATATCGTTAAAATACTCGAGCTGATGATCCTTAAAACGACAGTACTGATTTCCTACAATTATGCTTAAACAAATTCCATGCACCAGCATTTGACCAGGATTTATCTAAAAGACTTTTGAAGCCGTAAAATGATTTCCGGAATTATGAGGTCACAAATAATCAAACACACAGACATTCAAATCAGCCGACAAACTCTATTTGTGGAGGGATACCAAAACAGCCGAATTTAGGTTACGCTTCATCGTTTTTTCTTGTAACTGCTAAATCATTGACATCCTCACATTTTTACATACGCAGATATTTTAATGCTTGTGCAAATGCCAACTCTCCATTTGCATTGACCTGGCCACCCACGCCCAGGACAATGTTATTACGTAAGAACGCTTTATGAATGACATAGACTGCGTGCGATTGATTAAACCTAGAGATGTTTCCAGCTGTGCAAATCGCCATTCAACTTGGAGCATTACCGAATCACCTTATTTGCCAGTAGTAGCAAGTAAGCATTTAGTATCATATATAAAGGAAAGTGCATCCAATTCAACTTCTATTGCTTGATGGTCAATACTAGTGTCGGATTTTTCAAGCCTCTCGAAGTATCTCCAACATGTCTTATCGACTAGTATCTTTGCTTTGGGGCTGACATTTTTAAGTTTATTCGGAAGCGTATTCAAGTGTCACATGAAAGTTACCAAACGTCATCATTAGTAAAGAACATCCAATTTAGAAATTGTGATCTAACGGCTCGAAACAATTGGTATTTGAGATCGACGACTAAGCGGATCAGTAGACAATTCGTGTGTAAGTGATACAGATTGTTTGATATATTAAGTATTTAGGGACCTAGAGTTCGGAATCCTTACCCTAGTAATAAATTGGAAATATGTAAATCACGCTACTATAAGATAAATTTAACTATTTCAGAGGAGGAAAGGAAATTAATGTTAATCTAACTGAAAATAGAATCAGAAGATGTTAGACGCATAGATTTAAAAAAAGACAAAAAGTCGGGGGAAATCTATGATCTTAGTTGAACGTAAACAAGCACTAAGTCTAAAACTAAGATATTTAATTTTCGTGGACACATTTTGGCGGATATTTTATTGTACTTGCAGTATAATTCGTACGTTTCTGTGCGTAAACGTATTCATACGCAACATTGGTAATATATTGGTTTCACAATGGAACCAAATTGTGGTTCTTCTCCTTTGTCCACCTTAATTCTATGAAGTTGCGCATACGGAACACAACGAACTATCAGGTTCATCTAAGTAGCGGATGACCTAGCTATCATTGGTTAAGTATTGTGGGCAGTTGATACCGCTTGATTTAGTAGCTCGATACATCAGTATAAACAACATTTTACGATTTACTCCTCTACAGTAGTGTGAAACACCATTATTACAAACAATTTCAAGCAAACAGCACAGTAAAGATCATTTTGCCGCGTTTATGTTCTTACAAATAGCAAAATGTCTCTTTGACGTCGGACACTAAAACGTTATTTCACATTGTCTAAAAATCTACGCTAGCCAATGTCCTACACGTCGATAACTTTGGCTAGGCTTTGGTACAAAACGATTTTACAGGTAGTGATAAAAATATAAAGAAGTGTAAGTTTATGTTTTAAAATCAATTTGATTTACAAACGAAACCACAGCTTTGTAAAATCGAAAGAATTACTACTATCATACCGATTAAACGACTTCAATGATATTAAGATAAACCGATTAGGAAGTATTATATTTTGTAAAGTAAAGAGAAGACGATTAAATTTATGATTAAAACTTGAATAATGAATTTTAGTTACCAAATACAGTTTATATACAGCCCCATCGAAATAATACAGGCAAACGAGATTGTCAAGCCTTACGCCCACGCGTCTGAAATACCAATTACATTTTTTGTTTACTCATTTCATTTTAGAGCAGGCGGTCCTCAATTAGATGAAAAGATATTTGACCTCTTAATTAAGTTCGTCACACGATCTCTCACTTAATTTAAATGAGTGTGTACACTTCAGAGAATTGCGATGATTTCCAAGCTTTGGACAATCAAATGAAGTGTTTGCCAAAAAACAATACATGCGAACGATGCAGTATGCTGACTATAGGTAATACTGTTTTAAGGTTCTCTAGCCAAATGGTAAAAACGGTTCCCTTATAGTTGCATCCTGTACATCTATCCGTCTGTTTGAATGTCACCCATTTTACATTGATATTGTATAACTATATGTAAAAAAAAATTGTGTAGTAGTGACTATATAAAAAAATATAATAATATGGGTGGCACTTCATTAAAGCTGTAACATAAGGAAAAGGAAGACAAAAAGAATTGCGCAAATTTGTGGACTAGCATTTGATAGGTATTTTAAAATAATCTCGAAGTTGAAGTCTCTTTATTAATTAAATATTTTAAATCAATAGTTACTCCAAAAACTGTGAAACACATCAAGGTAAAGCATAATTTGAAACATTTTCTAAAAATTGGTAATTGCGAGAGCAATAGTAGTTCACGTTCGCTAATCTTGGAAATGTGTAAAAATTCAGCTAAAATCTTGGAAATGTGTAAATACTCAAAAGTTACATTGTGCTTAGTTTTTAATTAATCTGCTTATTGATGATTATGGTTATGAGCATTATTTGAAAAATTATCATCTTAACCATAGTTTTAAAAAGTAGATGTTAAGGAACCCTCCGTGTGAGTGCAAATGGCGCTTGGTCGGTTTTCTTTGAATTGTCGTGTCGCCGGCGGATGTAAGAACGGTTGGGTACAGTCAAACAGTGCCTCGTTGTCTGGTCACAGTATTCCCTGCAGACAGCCGATATCATCAGCTTTTCAGGGCGTGTTCGTTTTGTGCTGCAGTGTAGGTACTTAATGGCCCCGTTCTTCCAGGACGTTGATTATTGAGGATGTAATTTCCTACTGTTATCTCATTTTCGGATTGTCAGGTTCGCTGCTCGTATGCTCAAAAACGCGGTGTCGTTAATTTTTTGATGTATTACCTACTTTTAACCAGAGAAAAAAAGATATATCGGACACTGCACAATTATCAACAACAATACTTGTTTGGATAATTTTATTACATATCATCATCAGTCTGACCTCACATCATCAGTTGGCTATATAGGTCGAGGGTTCAATTCCCACCCAGTAAAAAACATTTGTGTAACGAACATAGGTATTAATTCTATGTCTGAGTGCTTATAATAAATAATTCTATATAATATTATAGTAGTAGTACGTAGTATTCAAGTAGGCAGTGTATCAATAGATCTGATTCCCATAGTGGGTGCACGCTATGCTAGAAGCGCTGTGTAAAATGTTCATGAATTTGAATATACATTATTACACTAGTCACATAGTGAGTAAATATGTTAGTTGAAGCTATTCTTTAAGTTTATTTTGATAATAATAGTCATAGATTATGGACAACGATTGGTGCCTTTTATACAGATAAGGCTACGACTAGTTAACAGGATATAGATCCTGATGGATAACGCGGTGTAAGAACTATCGCAAATTGATATTCTTTGCACGCCACATTTGTATAACTCGCTATTTATCCCTGCATCCTTCACACATAATTTTACTCCGTGAGGATTATAACTAAGTGTTAAATGTTAAATGGGAATGAGCTTGTTACAATCCACAGTTCACAGAAAATATCTCGAGTTATTTATATTATTATATTGAAGTGTCTGTTTATAATGTCAAAAGTTTTTTACTAAATGCATAGGAAAGTGTATACGGTACTAAAAAACAAATTTTGTTTTAGTTTTTGTCTGTCTCTATGACTCATAATCTTCGAAACGACTTAACTGATTTTGACGAGACTTTCACAAGCAAATAGCTGCTCTTATAAGGAGTAACTTAGTCTACTTTTATTTTAGAAAATTAGATTAGATTTTCGCGCAAATAAATATTAAATTACACGCGGACGAAGTCGCGGGGAACAGCTAGTGTTATATAATGTCAAACTATATTTTTTTCGCAATACAATTGGTAAGATTTATCTTATTATGTTTCTCCTCCTGTTGATATATTATAAATATAATATCATGGGGGAAGTTTGGGTACTATCGACATTAGAAGATGTTCTAAATGTTCACATTCACCAAACTTCCTATCATTATGACTTTAATAAAACATATTTTAGACACCACTGAACATTATCTATGTAGTATGTACGAAAGTTATTATGAAAGAAGAAAGTATGTACGAAATAGGTTTAAAAACTTTCCAATTCAGCTAACATTCTACATGGAATCTCTCTTTACCGTCAACATTGTAGTTTCCTTCTCAAACTTATCTTTGATTTAGAATGATTTCTCCAAACCGTTCAAAGATTTTTTTTTATTTAAATATATATCCTAGAACTTCCAATGTAGGTGAAAATCATTCTCAAAAGTCACTAGTTAATTTTCATTTTGATAGAATATTGAATGTTCGCAGTAAAGATAGAACTTTCCAACCATATTTAGAATTTCTTTTAACCTTATTTAAAAAATACGAACGGCTCCGTGGCTTATTTGGTAGTAGCTCTGCCTTCGAAGCGAGGGGTCCCTGGTTCGATTCCCGGCCGGGTCACACTTTGTGCGGTAAGCATGTAGTTTGTTCTAGGGTCTTGGGTGTTTGTTTTGTGTTTCTGTGTTTGTCCATGCCATCTGCGACATAGGAAATCCTAGTGCAGAGGTATGAGTGTGTAAACGTTTATATTATTTACATATAAATATATTACAACAATGATTTTGAAATGGAAATGACTATTTGCAATTGATTTCTCAAATAAAACGTGTCTTGTTATGTGAAGCTCCATATGACACGAAAATCTTATTTTTGTCCTGTTTGTTGCAATGAAAGAGATTTTATTTTCGTCTGAAACTGATGCGCCATGACTGTTGACGAACAGACAGAAGATCATTTTACACATCATTCATTATCCCAATGTCATTTTTAATTGCGGTATTTTTTTTGTATACTTCAATTATTTTGGGTATACTTCAATTGATTACTTTTTTATACTTTTGGTTACATGATATTGCTATGCAAGAGGCAACATTAAGAGCTACTTATATCCTTGATTGTACTGCTGCGTTCTTGCTAGTAAATTGGTCTACGAGTATATTTATAATGCTGGCAATCAATGTCATTACATTTAAGTTCCAATCTTTTACTATACTAGAATGCACGTCATAAGATATTTTTCGTCAGTTGCGTTACGTTGGCATACGTAAGTAACCTTGGGTCTAATCCTCAATTCGAATGGCAAGATGTACTATTACTACTTCGACTTGTAGGTATTTTGTGACGCCTTCGCTACGCCCGCTATTATTAAACGAGTTCATCGGAACATCTATTTGCGCAATTTGTAGCATCGTTGCTAAAGCATTCCGATGACCTTACCGTGTTTACTGCAGAGGCCGATTACTCCAACTTAGACTTGCATTTTGTTTTGGGCAAGCCAATGTTTAAGTAAATATATTATTGCGAAGCTTTTATAAGTTTAGTTATCGAATTACGTTTGGATTTGAGACTGAAAATTTGAGTTAGCGTAAAAGCAGCGGTTTTTAAAGATTTACTCACTACAGAACATGTTTATTATTCTTAACTTCATTTTTGACTAGCAAGCAGTGCTTATACAGAGGCGCCTCGGGGGAGTGTGTGTGGCGCATGCGCTTTTCGTTTCAGACAACACACGCTCACTGTTCTCGTCCATTCACTGCGCAACCAATGCGTCTAGTGAGACACTACATTGCTCATATTCAGGTATACCTACCGATAGGCTCGCGTCTCCTACGAACTCGATTAGATTTTAAAGTCAAATACGGTATGAAACTTTAAAATATCGGCGGATCTTTCGGTGAGGAGTGTCGGTGTCGGTGTAAGCGATGCGCGTTGGTGTGCCGCGGCGGGCCGTGAGGTAGTGTGCGCGGGTGCGCGTGTGTTGGTGCGAGGCCCGTCGCGGCGCGCCCGTCAGTCGGCGGCGGCGAGTCACGCGCGTCGTCTCGTTCACCTCTCTCCGCAACACTGCTGCACTTCTCGCAGTTCACCTGCCATCGTTCAGGCTTCGCCGGCTCTCGCGCTGTCGAGCGTGGAGGCCGCCCCGACCTCGCAGTCTCGCTCCTCGGAGGTTTCTCCTCGGCCGGCTCTCGCGCGGTTCGGCCGGTCTGCTGCGGCGAGTCGCGGGACTCTCGATTTGTCTGTGCTGGTGCTGTGACTCCGGCTGGCCGGCGTAGGCCGCCGCGTGCTGTGACAGTGAAATCGTGTCGTGCGGATGTGCAGTGATGGATTTGTAGACAAAGTTATTTTTCTAACGCGGAGAGCCACGGCGTCGTCTGTTTATTTACCGCGGTGCAAGAAGGGCCGTCAAAATTGAGCCCAAACTGTATATAGGTGGGTAACGCATGTTGCTGTTTACTGAGAGCTCGGGTTACTGGTAGAATAGCAACCTGACCGTTGAATATTTATAGCCAGTAAGTTGGAAAGTTGCTTGTCGACTGGCTGTCGCCAGGCGGCCGACAAGGCTTGCCAGAACACACAGCTGATCCATCGTGTTACAAAATGATAACTACGTTTGTCTCGTGTTTCAATGAACTCCTACTTATATTTTTGCTTATGACAATTAACGTGAGGTGGTTTTATTTGATTTCTTTCTTTGTCTTTGCTACAAAGTGTATAACCAAGGGAATTCTATTCTATATTGAATGAAAGTTGTTTGGTATCCTTTCCTACAATAAGCCAATGTTGCCACGATATGTCTGTCCAATTAAGTTAATTTATAGTCTCGTAGTATCTACAAACAAACAATAGCGATCTTAGGTCAATAACACGCACTAAAGCGCTTAGTAAATTGAATTAGTTCAATAGTCATGCATTTGAAATAGAATTATAGACAGTTAGCACCTTCAGTTGCTAAAGTACAATAACAATACATTGTTAGGTTAGGTTAGGTTTTTAAGGTAACAACTAGGTAGGTATTTAAGATGTGGCAGGCTATTCTAATTTTTATAAAAGTTCTTCGTCAAGAAATACATTCGATGTCTATATTGTTTATTTCTACACATTACTAAGTTTAGCGTGACATATAGACATACGTATCAGCATCTAATATTCCCATAAATGCGTACTCTCGATAAGTGAGAGTGAATGAAGAGAAAGTGAAGAATGAAGCAACAAAGTTAAGTTTCGATTTACAACCTAAAAATTACAAAATAATAAGATGTTATCTATTAATTCCTATTGGAAAATTAAGATTAAGTATCCTCCGTCAGAATTATTTAGACATAAAATAAGATGAAAATGAAATCGTGCCTATTAATATAAATAAACAATATTTCATATGATCCGTCAACTCAATTGCTGCTACAATATCAACATCGATATCAAGAGTCTGCGTTAAGTGGGTGAGCTTCCCAATAAAGGAACTTTGCACATTGGTCAAAAATCAGTTCCATCAATCAAATCGTTCATTTTGGCCGAAGTTCAAAGAGATAAAAATGTGCCAATCCTAGAACCGGGGCAAGGCCGTGCCCTCGATTCTCGCGGGAAAACTCTGGATCGCGCAATAAACTCACTATCGTGGATGGCGATGCAAGTAACATGATATAGCTATCTTTGGACCTGTTCATCCATGAATGGTTTCGGAACTAGCAATTCAATATTGGCATACACGTGGTAACAGTTTAGTTTTTATTGTTACCTAAAGCTACGTATGTACATCGATGTAAACGATAAGAACTCGCTCGTGAAAAGAATGGTATCCCTTCAATAGGAATTTCTTGATTGTTCTTCCTCCAGAGATTCGGATAGGGTTCTAGAATTACCAAACGCATGCTTTGTAGAAACAAATTAATTTAAAAAAAAGTGACGCTTCCAAACTTTTTTATATAAAAATATTGAGCACGTACTCAATCTTTATGCCATAAAAAAAATTTGCTAATTACCCAAATGGTAAATTAAATATTTAATATTATGATATCTAGATTACTGATAGAGTTTCAATAAAGTACTTTTTTTGTAAATACATACATATGATACGTAAACGCAGACAGAAAAAACATCAATATTCATCCCACAAAATACTGTCCTGACCAAGCATTGAACCCCCGAGCTACAGAAGGCGAGAAGACCTAATAAAGAGTTAAAGAAAACCTAATAATTCACAGAACCGTCCGACATTTTATTTTTGAATATTATTATACAAGAATAGATATACATACATCGAAATATTTAATTATGAAAGTAACATACAAATATTTATTTTAACGGATAGTAATACCTATGAGCCGCATACTACGTCCTAAATTGTTCAAACATTCAACGGCATTTGATTGAACTAACCATCAATCATTATCACTTGAAAGTCGCCACAACTCGTCGGTGGTTACTTATGTCAACAGAAACGCGATTGCAGGTACCTACGAGTCGGCGAGGTCGTTCACCCCGACCACCACCAATATTTGGATATACAACACCCATACTACTGTTGACTATAACGATAACGGGCCCAAGTCAGAAGCATGCACGTGGCGCGATCGACGGAAATACAGGAGACTATACACTACTAGCGACGACTTCGCACGGTTAGTAGAGCATCAGTGTCGTATCGGAAACTACCCGTGCGAAGCCGGGGTGCGTTGCTAGTACTACATAACCTTCCTCTTGAATCAATATATTTATTGCTGAAAACTGCATTAAAATACGTTGCGCAGTTTAAAAGATCTAAGGGCACAAACAGCGGGAGTGACTTTTTTTTATACCTACTATGTAAGAATAGTGGTTGTCCAAATTTATAGTAATTGACTACTAAGCCAACAAACAAGGCATAAGACAATAATGATAATCACACTTTAAAAGAAAACAATGGAAGTGAATACGAAAAATAACAATAAATAAATGGTGTTACATAATAAAATATCATTGAATAAAGATTTGCAGGAGAATAGAGAGGAAAAAACAGTGAGAGGAGAACAAGCATTCGCAGATGACAAGGAAATATAATCTTGAAAACAGGCACAATAGAGCACTCCATGCGTAAGTGTTGCAAATGTAACACTTATGGTAACGTTGGCATAATTGAAAGTATGAGTATCGCACTTTGAGTTGGTGAACATAGAATGTGGGACACCGCGTGTTATTTCGGGCTTAAATTGGGGCGGTACGTTAAAACATCGAGGTTTCCGAGCCAGTCCCCACTATGAAAACAAATTGTTATACGCACCTGAGTGGGCGTTTCTTGACGTAGCTCGATATAATGAATCTTATGGCATTAGTCTTAGAAGCTTTGGAATGACACCGGCACGAATGGACGCCAAGGATTTTTATTAATGATCAGAATGGTCAAAGTGTAGTGAATTAGATGAATGGGCATTGCTATAGATTAGGTATTAGGACGATATTTTTTATGTGGTGTATGAAGAAAATCTCTCCTCCACTTGGATTTTATGAGTAAGGTTTAGACTAATAGACATCAAATGGAAGTTGGTAATAGATCCCAAAACTAAGTTGATATAGAATCATATTTTTCTTTTTCTAAAATAGTTTTCACTTAATAAATTATTGGGTGTGTGAATATGACTCCGCCCTTTCTCAACAGATGTCGTTTTTAGTATTGTTTACGTGTACTAATAAATGACCATACTTGTATTCGATAGTACTGAATGTCAGCTATCTAACGCATTTTATGATATTTGGTTGAAGTGTAAGCAACAATTGTTTTCACCTTTTCGAAAATGTCGGTTTTTATTCCAAATAAACGTCATTTGCGGGAAGTGTTATTACATTATTTTATTGCGAAGAAAACTGCAGCGGAAACTTATCGTTTGCTTGTGGAGATTTATGGTGAGCATGCTCCGTCTAATACAACTTGCAAGGAATGGTTTCGACGATTTCAAAATAACGATTTTAGTACTGAGGATAAAGAACATGGAAAACCACCAAAAAAATTTGAAGATGCTGAATTGGAAGCATTATTGGCGGAAGATTCTTGCCAAACTCAATCAGAATTAGCTGCAGCATTAAATGTTGATCGTTCAACTGTTGCAAAGCGTTTACAAATGATGGGAATGATTCAAAAAGCCGGTGACTGGGTTCCACATGATTTAAAAGAAAGAGACATGGAACGTCGGAAAACCATTTGTGAAATGCTGCTTCAAAGACAGCAAAGAAAAGGATTTTTGCATCGGATAGTCACAGGAGACGAAAAATGGATACACTACGAAAATCCTAAACGCAAAAAAGCTTGGGTGAAACCAGGCGAACCAGGCCCATCACAGCCAAAAATAAATATTCACTGTGCCAAGGTCATGCTCTGTATTTGGTGGGATCAGAAAGGTATTGTATATTATGAGTTGCTCAAACCCTCTGAAACTATTAATGGAGAAGTTTACCGACGACAACTAATGCGTTTGAAGCGAGCCATAGAAGAAAAACGACCAGAATGGGTGAATAGACATAACAAATTAGTTCTTTAGCATGACAATGCCAAACCGCATATCGCAGAAGTCGTAAAAAGATATTTAGAGGGACAGGACTGGGAAGTGTTACCCCACCCGCCATATTCACCAGACATAGCTCCTTCGGATTACCACCTATTCCGGACGATGCAGACAGACCTTACTGGAGAAAAGTTTACTTCATGTGAAAGTATCAAAATTTGGATTGACAACTGGATAAGCTCAAAAGACCAGGACTTCTTCCAGCAAGGAATACGAAAACTACCTGAACGATGGGCGAAGGTTGTAGCTGCAGATGGAGCATACTTTCAATAATTTTTTTTTTTAATTTTGTAAGCGAACATATGTGTTTTATTTTGACAAAAAGGGGCGGAGTCATATTCACACACCCTATAATAAATGTGATTAATGAATTACTCGCGCGGCACATTACTTTGATTAATTATATCATTTATTCAGCTTTCATGCAACTGACAGCCGCATAGGAATCCCTGAGCCTACATGCTAAAATTGTGGGCAATATATCAAGCGCATATCCTCATGTTGTGAAAGCAACTCTGTGGACGTATAATAAAAGGGAAGATTGGCGAGTTTATGTGATAGAAGAAACAGAGGAGAAATAACGACAAATGGTGTGTCCCTGATTTTTTTTCAAGGACTGAAATATAAATCAAAGAAAGGAAAAAAAAATACTATATTTAGTTTTTGTCGTAAGAGAACGGTAAGTTATAAGTCTATATATATATAAGTATAAGTCTTAATAAGTCTTCAACTCTCTAAAGATATCAATCCTAAATAAAATTAAAAATAACTTTTCATTTACAAATACTATAATAGTAGCTATTACAATTTTAAATGTAACATAAGTTATTTCCAATATTTCATGCTATTAATTTATATATTTAGAATAAATATAATAGCGTTACAAAATAGAAGCTTCTGTTTATGAATTGGCATTTCTGTGAAAATATATCAGTTTAGTGATTTAGTGAATATGTAGTAAAGGTAAGAAATAATGTTTAAGGAGTAATAAGTCAGCATCATATTTTTATCACGCTATAATTAGCATTGCTAATCTAAAATTGGTAATATAAAATGCCAATGTAGTTGCCGAGTTCAACGTGCTTAAGAATTATAAATAGGACGGTATCTAGGTAACTATACTTACAAACAATCGGGTAAGCATATCGCCCATCGAACAGGTAAACAATGTGAATAATGTGCGGAGACCGGCCTTATGATTGCTGTTAGATTAAATATTAAGAACCTAATGGAATACTCGTATTCAGTTGACCGAATATTGGATTGGACGTGATTGATTATCAATCAACGTCGAATTACATATGTAAGTCATCGCGTCCTTTCTTGCCTGAATATTTCCACTCTTACATCAAAAATATATTTACGACTACAATATTATTACCTACTGTCAATGGCAAAAATCAACGTCACCGTGTGATTACAGGTAATTTCGAATTACCAAACAATTGTGCCATTCGACATTGAATGGGGAAAAAATTAAACCCACGCTCAAAGTAATTTTGCTATTTAAATGCCTGGCAATAAAATTGGGCGATTCCGTTCGACAAAAACTGAATCGGACGAAATTGTTCGAGTCGATAACCTACGTATGAACACACTTTCAAATCACGCCCGTCTCCGTCCGTCCCTATTGCATTCCACAACTCGCTCACCCACAGCAAGCAGACCGGTCTTCGAGCATTGTACCAAACGAGAACACACGCCCGGTTTATATAGTCTGCACTTCGATCCACGTGGAACTCACGACAGTAATATTCAAACTTGGTGGGGTAATACGAGGCAAGATGCGGTCTCAAGGTGAATCGCCTGGTCAACGCTTAGTTCGGCCGAACACCTAGACCAAAATCGATCTAATTATAAAAACTATGAAATTTGGCGATGACCTCGGCTATTGTTCTCAGCTGTGCGTCAATGGACTGCCTTAGCCTTTGAGCTAGCAGCCTTGATCCACGAGCCATTCAAATATTACTTATTGTCCTATCCTATTGTATCTTACACGCAAGAAAACATACGTACAGTTTATTATAATAACACTAACTACGAAGCGCATCAAGCAATTTTCATCATTACGTATACGCAATGAAGAAAATTAGACTATAGTCTAGATCGTAAAATTGGCTGTAATAACACATAATATAACCTTGAGAAGGAAAGAGGCAGCATTATGACAAATCTAACAAAATAAATGTTTCCAGTAAAGCTGCTTTTTACGGAAGTATAATTTATAAGCGGTTACTTTTGAAGCTACATAAATATTAATATTACTCAACTGACTCCTCTCGCAAACGAGGTTAAAATTCTCATTTAGAAGCCGTGTGGTCTTTACAGATCAGTTAACGGGCTCCAAAATTAAATTGAATACCTAATTACAAAACGAACTTGAATAAGGATATGCGTGGGTTCCTAAATCTTCCAATCAGTTTTTAAGTAGTTGAAACTGCCGTAATTATTATTATCAACAAAATGTCTTAAGAATTCAATTAGTTCGCTTTAACCAGTTTTTTATATTACGTCACTATTTATAAATCCTTTTGGATATAAAGTTCCTGGCACGTGTCTTTTACACATGGCTAAATTTAAATGTACCTAATTGGAGTACTTTCGCGATGGCTTCTTGAAGCTGGTTATTTTGGCCGGTTTAATTCTAACCCCAAATCGATGTCAATGGAGCGGGCACAATAGGGCCGTGCTCGGCCATTGACCGAAATAAAAAATAAACACAAGAACAGCCGGTTGCTAAGGAATTAGGAAATAGCTCGTGAGTCACGATTCATAGCTGCGTGAAAAAAAAATTTGTTCAATTGGAAATTATTATGGATAATAAATGAAAATAATCAAAACAGTTTGCAATATCGTCGAAATATTCAATGTTTGATATAAAAGTAATGACCTAAAGTTTCAATCAGTAAGTTTATGAAACGCACCCACATTCCATTCAATAAACGTCCATTTTATTATAATTATAACCTACTTCTGGAACTGAAATTGTTACAGTGAAATGAAAGGTGTAGAAAATTAATATAGCAACTTACAGCTCAGTCCATATACGTTGGTATTTGAGAATTGCATTTATAGGTCGTTGAAACCTATATTTATCCGATTACATAGCTGGTTTGGTTGGGTAGCTATATTAATTTAAACACCGTGTCAAACAAGAGAATGTGTCAAGAACATTGATAAGTGAATCTAAACAAAATACCGTGGGCAACATGATCATTCCATACAAATTTTGAACTATAATATATTTTCAAATTAATTCAACGGCAGTAAGGATTTCAAGAAAATTTGTTCAGCAATAAATATGTTTTGTTTGCCCTGGCCAACGTAACTTACAATATACTCATCTATATTTAATATCAGTATTTTATAATACACATGCAAACAACATTAATACTCAATCTTTAGACATATCTTTTGGTTTCTAGCCAATAACATATAGGTTTGTAAGTAAACAAGACCAAGTCGAGGGAATAACTTGGG
Organism: Aplocera efformata; assembly: GCA_921293045.1. Classification (NCBI taxonomy): domain Eukaryota; kingdom Metazoa; phylum Arthropoda; class Insecta; order Lepidoptera; family Geometridae; genus Aplocera; species Aplocera efformata. Next base: position 9,497,221 of record OV121042.1, on the reverse strand, counting down.
TAATGGAAATTCTAGTGGCTTGTCAACAGGAAAATCTATCTAGGAAATTATTTTCGATAAGTACCTGAAGTAGAAAAATGTTACCCCAAAAAAAACCTCAAAGACAATATGACTTCATTATTATAACCAATCGCGTGTAACAATAATTTCAATTTCTTTCTTTTTTTATCGTTAAATAATAAAAGTTATTATTAATACCTAAGGGAACTTTTTCTATTTTGATGGTCTTACTGGTAGATGCATGAGATGTTCTCTGTTGGTTTAAATTCAATTCCTTCTTAGGCATTCCTTATAATTCATTAGCAACAATCATCCGGATGATTTTATTTATTTATTCAGTTATTTTTTCGATTCCCGGCCGGGGCACAATTTGTGTGGTGAGCACGAAGTTTGTTCTCGGGTCTTGGGTGTTTGTCTTGTGTTTCTGTGTTTGTCCATGCCATCTGCGACACAGGGAATCCTAGTGCAGAGGTATGAGTGTGTAAACGTTAAAAAAACAGTAATGTAAATATACAAATACAGGGCGCATAGAATATACACCATAAATCCAAAATATATACCTGATTTATATATACCTTATTGACCTGTCGTTGTGACGCTCGTTTTCCTGATTATGTGAACCGTTATTTGGGGTCAAAACAATCCCAAGATCTTATTGCGAGGTCAGCTCGATGGACAGCATCCACCCGGTTCAGCCTATTTACCCACCCGACCGACAAGCAGCAGATGTGAAAACTGGCCAAGGTTTTAACTGCGACCTGATTTCCTATGACAGTGTAATTTATATTCTGGCAACATTGTAAAGAAAATATAATTAATGTCACTGTTGGGTGGTTTGCTTTGAATGCAATGGATGAGAATGATTCGTTTGGATGACATTATTCTGACACTTTATAGTAAAACATAAAATCATAATCTTTAAATATAAAATCTTATTTAGAATAGAAATCAGAGACGGATCTGTAGCTTAGTTGATAGTGATAGTAGTCAGAACACACTGTGGTGAGCATGAAGTTTGTTCTCGGGTCTTGTGTGTTTGTTTAGTGTCATCGCGTTTGTGTGTTTATTTATTTGTAATTATAGAAATTACGCAGCTAAGCTCGATTCAAGGACCATATTTTCATAATGGGTTATTGAATGAGTTCCCTAATTTTCAAACTATTCGAATGTTCTGTGTAAAAATAATAAATTTTCACGTATACACAACGCCCTCAAGTCCCAAACTAAGCATAGCTTCTACTATGGGAACCAGATTATTGATACAATATTTAAATACCACTTTTTGTACATATGTATAATACACGTGGACACATAACAAACATTTATGTTCGTCACAAAAATGGGACACAAAAAAAGTGGGAATCGGTCTCACGACCTACAGCGCAGAAGGCAGAGCTACAACCTGAGTTCTGGAGGCCAGCCAGTCGATTCTCATCACTATCATCATTAGAGGCCATACGATTGTACCAAACTCTTTTAAATATATTTCGTAAACCAAGTTCTTTGGTGCTGTAAATGTCAATGTTGATGATGAAAAGACTAATGTATACAAGTTGGTATACACCGTACCGTACCAGCCTCTAATGTTCCCACTGCAGGGACACCGGCCTACTCTCGATAATTGAGAGTGAATGGGCTCTGATCTACCACGGGAGCCCAATCCGGATTGGTAGATTTCACATGTCGTCGAATGTTTGGTTCTAACACATGCCGGTTTCCTCACGATGTTTTCCTTCACCGTTTCGAGAACGTGGTATTGCGCACAAATTTTTTTCTAGTGAAAAAACTCATTGGTGCACGTGTGGGTTTGAATCAGCTACCTTCAGATTGAAAGTCGGCGTCTATGCCACTGGGCCGCACATTATATATATTATATATGGTATACACATTGGTGGCAAACCTTTCACATGGAACCAAGCGTTTGCTAGTCCACGGTACACTATGTAGACATGATAATATCGCAGTGGCGTGACACAAGTATTTAACATCGTTGTCCACTGAAACAACGGAAATAGTTTTTCCACCCGCCACTGCAAAAAAGTATTAGTTCTCGTGGGATTATTATGCTTTCGTATATGTTTTTGGTTCAATAAAATGACAATATGGTCTACCAACAACAAGTTTTATTATGCCTGATTTATGATTATTTCATTGATTTCTATTTGTATGTTCCTGTCTTATTCTATAAAAATAAAGACTTTATTCTTGTATCTTACTTATTTTGAATATGTTTATTATGATAATTTATTAAGCAATAGTGGCGAAGCTTGCCTGGACGTTTTATACGGACCATTTAAGTTAAGCAACTGTCCGCTAAGTCAGTGATTGGTTGGGTGACCGTTTAGTCTGATTTGAACTGAGATCTTTCACACTTTTGATGACACGTTAAAGTGTCTATGCTATTCTCGCTGATAATCCAAGTCGGAGGCCTTAATTAGATTAATGAGATAACCCGAAATATTCACTTATAATTGACCACCATGCGGACATTCGCTACACTGTCCTAGGATCTTAACCAGGAAACAGTAGCAAACTATTGATCAGGCGGACAAGGGTAGGGAGGGGAGCGGCTAGCCGTTTGGGCGGGCGGTGCGTGCGTGCGTCCGGGTTCAAGGGCAAGGTTCGCCCATTCAGCCCCGGGCACGTGCCGAAAGTAAATATAGTACTCCAAGACTTACGGCACCGCGGTAATACCGTTACGCCGAATTTCTGGTCGCGGTACACGTCACTGAATCAGCTTTTTGATACGAAAACGCGCTTCAAGCTTTTTTTAAAGGCGAGTGAGCAAATGACAACTGTATTAAATGGATTGTTTTCAACCGACTCATGGGAGTTCCTTAAAAAAAATTATCGTTTCAATAGTTTGGTTTTGTAAATAAAAATAACTGAGAAATATATATCATCCGTAAAAGAAATTGCGTATTTTTCTTTTCTGCGAATATTGTCTTCGGCCGTTGAAAACTATTTTCTTTTTTAAATTTAAATAGTAGTTAAAAGTCACATGATAAACTTAAGGTTTTTTCATGTGACGCAGCGAGGTCCTACATATTATGTATGAAAATTATAAGTTCTAGTTATATCGTTAACCTATTTTTAAACCTTGTCATTTACTTAATAAAACCCTTCTGAAACTTAAGCTCTTGTTTATCTGTCTTCCTATTCTGCGCTATTACACAATTTTAACTATTTACGGTCTATCGCAGTTACTTTTAAATTACTCATATCTATTTATACTTCAGCTCCAGAGGAGTTTACATCACGCAAAGTCAGACCAGATTATAACAGTTTCAAAAGTTTAATACCGGATAATAAAACTCTGAATAATTGAAAGTAACAGCGGGCCAGGCGCGCTATCGCCAGTAAATTGAATAACTGAACAAAAAAGTATTAACAGAATAGGAAGAGATTATACCAAATGTTTTATTTATTTTCTGTGTTTTGGATTATTTTAACGAACTCAACATAGAGAACCATACATTTTGGAGGGTATACTTGCTAGCGTACGTAGTTGAGAACCCTTTGGTATCCCATACTAGAGGGTTCTCACCTACCTACGACTTACACATACAAGTTAAAGGAAAGAAACATCCAAATCGGTATACAACGGGCTAAGAAAAAAGTCGCAAGAAAACAAAATACGCAATTTCGTTTACATGGATGACATAGTTTTTCCAGTTATGATTTAACAACCAAAATATTGAAGCGATTTTGATAAAATTTCTATGGGACAAACGGGGAGGCATATACATTCAAATAGAAGAAAAATCATCGACGAAGAAGTTAGGTAACAAACATATTTTATAATAATAACGTCTTCCGGAAGTCGGTTAATAACAGAACGTATGAAAAAAATATGGAACCAGAAACCTGAATTCTCCCATACTCGTGGTCGCGCAATGTACAGAAAATCCACACATTATCCTTATTTGCAAGATCTAAGCACGTTTGTGTGTCTGTGCATCTATTTAGCGGATTTGCGTACAATGCCATTAATATTGAAATAATCTGCTTGATAATAGAGACCGGAGTATTATTGGTCCCTAAAATGGAAAGCTGACACTTGCAAAAGGTTTTCATGCATACGACAGATTTTATCAGGTTGATACTCGACTGAAAGACTCGGAATCAGAAAATATTTTGTTTCGTGAAAATCACCATCAGCGTCTTGAAGTAAGACAAAATAATTCAAGTTCCTAACGTATCTAGCACGAGTGCATAAGTACGCTATCATAATCACTTTATATACAATACTCGTAGTATAGTACAAGAAATCGCAGACGGCAAAAATGTTGTGCCACGTCTCAATAGAAACTCGTAGAGTAAAAAGAAGAGTAAAGCAGAATTTATAACCACACAGCGAGCAACTGGCGTTCAAAGCACCCCTTGTACGTGTTCTCCTATAAACATAAACATGGAAAACGCACAAAAGCCTCTCGGGCGTCGCGTCGCGTCGCTGTCAGATAAAGTTGTAGCGTTTCTTTTGCGAGACGAGCTGTTACCCGTCGAGTGCGAGCGAGACAGAGAACCCGCGATCGTTAGCCCTGATCTTCAGCGCGCCACAAACACAGAGCCCGACCGAGAGCGAAATTGCAGCGAGAATGCACCTAGCTAGCTGTGTTATTACCGAGGTTGCTCGAACGCGAAAAGGCCTCTTTCCTTCCTGTGTCATCTAGAAAATCGACTCGAGTTCGCCGCAGTTGGGTGTCAAATCGTTTGCAGCCGCAGTGAAACCGGTTATTTTGTCTGACCAAGCAATTGTGGACGTTGTAGTTGCGACATAAGTTCCGTTCGCAGGAACGCAACGCGGGAACGCAATGGTCTCTGTATATTTAGCCCGCATTGCATGCGGTCGCCGTAGTGGGTGTATTAGGTCGCTCGCACGCACTGCTGAACTAGTCGGAGGGCTTCCTATTATCGATTTATGTTATAGCAGGACGTGGCGTCACGTCTACCGCTTAGTGCTACGTTTTTCATGAATTTTTCTTCATGTTACGCTGCGGTGCTTGGTTTCTCTTTCGCGGATAGCTTATAAAGATTAAACTTGTTGGAAAATAAGATTTCACTCGAATCTTGTTGTGATCACGTACTTTTTCTCGATAGCATTTTCCCTATGTCCGAATCCATATCTATGTTAAAACTTTAATAAAATGTTGAACCTCGTTATTAACGATTAAGAAAATAGCAATTTGGAACTGAATTGTCACCACGTAAAGTTTAACGTATAGTTTTAATTTGATGAACATTTTATTCAGTGTGATTTTTTTTATTGGGATTGGATTAAGGTGTGAAAGCATAACATACAAACAAACTCTCAATCGCATTTATAATATTAAATTAGGATTGGGATTTAAATTTTGGAACCATCATTTCCATTTCGCATTACCTATACTTTTCTTACATCAATTTGTTTCTCGTGTATTTTTTTTTTTAACTTAGACACCCGGCTGCATGCTAACCCGTAGGTATTTCCGTTTCTTTTTGTCACAAAAAGCATATCCCAACGTCAGTGTTATAGTGTTACTGCGTTAAGTACCTTAGAGGTTTTTTATTTTGGGAACAGTACAAAACATAAAAGTATTTCAATACATTTAAATATAAGATTCTGAAGTGGTGAAACAAATCCCTTTCATATATTAACTATCTTGAGATGATAGAATTTGTTTCGTTCTTTTAGATATTTTATTGCCTTAAGAGCTAGGTAGATTAAATTCACAAATCGCTGTCCGGATTCCACCAATATTACTTATCCATATACCAAGTGGTTGAAAGATTAGATAAACGAAATGGGAATTTTGGTTGGACAAAATCACATATATATAATGACCGATACATCTAAGTCACTGTATTACATACACACTCACTAAACACAACACAACCCATACACCGTACCAGCCTCTAATGTTCCCACTGCAGGGACACCGGCCTACTCTCGACAATTGAGAGTGAATCCAATCCAATACGAATTGATTTCCCTGTATATTATTATTATTATTTACGTAACTCTGGAACCCTGTTGACTTATTTATCGGAGGTAGTTGCACACTTTGCTTCGCAGTTTTTTTTTAAACATGCTGTGTCATCGTTTATGTTGTACCTTATAAACATGTTATTGTTTCAATAAACGATAGTATTACGAAGTAGAATTAGAGTCGCTCGCTTCCATCGTTCTGTCGACGAGCAAGTATTCTATCTTAGAATACGTACGTAACACGTATTCTAAGATAGAGAATTTAAAAATGAAGGGGGAGATGTGGTTGCGCCCACACGCGATGACGACAGATAACCAAACCCGACATACGACCGCAAACAATACCATTGTATTAAAGCCAAGGTTCATGGGAACAGTAAAGTCAAGACTGTTTCAGAGGCCACAGTAGATGTAGGCCGTATTGAAATTGCTTTCAGAATGTACTGCGTTTCTAACAAAACCTGGAATTAAATTTTATTGCATGCATTGAAAGATTTATAATCAAGCACTAGACGTGAACAAGTTTGTGTAAAGATATATCTAAGTGCAAGCATATCTTTTGTCTCTGCGAATGATTGTCTGAATAGCCTTGGGTATATTCTGCTAGACAATAGATAAATTATAGTCCACTACTTTTGTTATTTAAATTATGTACATACTGACTCTTTACCTGAATAAATAGTAGGTTGTCTGAAAGTGAGGTTACGCATGGCAACCACACTAGCAAGACTCAATATTGTTTGCATTGAATTTCCACTTATTTATAGGGGACTATTACTCTATTATTGTCGTAATACCTTCCTGTGACAGTCTTCCAACATATCCACTGAATTAGTGAAGGAAATGGGCGGTATCAATTTAGCAAGAGTGATGTCTTCGAGTGTTGGAAATTTCCCAGGGTCTGGACTGCAATAATTATGAGTTTCGATAAAAATAAAACACATATAAAATATGATCTTCATGACAGGTTGAAATGTAATTTGGGGGAGTAAATAACGTACAATTATTGTTTTTAATTTGTCTATTAGTATGTAAAATCAAAACTTGAATTGAGATTTAGGTGTACAACTATATATATTATTATCTACAATATTTCTTCTGAAAATTCTTTATTCCATGCTTTATAGCTTATCTTTTTGAAACAGGGTGTAAGTACTTTATAGTTAGTCAAACAATAATGAACGAAGGCTTACTCCGTTGTAAGCAAGTTATATGAGTTACAGGCCTTTCAAAAAGCTATCTACTTTTATATACCTAATATTTAAAAGGGGTTGTGTTTAATTAAGAAAAGTAGTACTAAGTTTTCTTAATTATAAGCTAAGAAAATTTTAAAACATTAGTTAATTTTTTTTTTGTTATAGAAGATATGGACTAGCCTGTATCTTAATACTTTAAACATTACATGCACACAGATATGTCAAATTTAAGTCAAGTTTCATGTTTTAGGTAGTATTTGTTAAGTTTATGTCTGTTCTAACCCTAACCCAAGGGAAATGAAACAGACAAGAAACCCCTTTAGAGTCAGTATTACATATTCGCGAATATGGTTCTGCGTCTAGAGTGGAACAAATTCATTCTCAAGCTTTTCTGTCATCCAGGTAATCTGATATTTTATAGTAAGCTTTTGAAACAAGTTTACGTTTGATAAAAGATTTATTTATAGGTAGTAATTGAATTTCGCTCGGGATTTTGTTAAAAAAGCGTATCTACACATTTTTTTCACTTTAAAAGAATTGCTTAACTATAATATGTATTATATGTACGTATTTACAAACAAATTACTATAAAAGCGTTCCAACAGTTACCTAGTTCCCATACTACAAGCTATGCTTACTAATGACCAAGAATATTTATTTACTTATCTTGATAAGACAGATAATATATGATTATATAATTGCGACTACACCACATACTCGTATACTTTTGAGTTCGACTGACATTTAAGAATAATTTTGAGGCCCTTCATCTTTTTACGCAGAAATTTGGCGCTTATTAACTGGCTCAGGTGTCCCGTGAGTTCGCTGAAAGTATTTTATCTTCCCTATTAATCATTTTAATCATCAGTGGGGTGGATGGGATTTTATAATCCTAACCACACCAAGCTTTTGCATAATGGGGTAGACAGGAATTTAAATTTCCCAATCACCCCTTCGATAAGGCAGTGGAACCGTTGGGAATATACCAAAATTCGGGGGTCCTGTTCCTCGCGTCCTAAGATGAACCTCAAAAACCTTTTACTAAACGCATTTAAAAGTATATACGGTGCTCAAAACAAAAAAACGATTTTTAAAATTTTTGTCTGTTTGTCTGTCCGTCTTTTTGTTCCGGGTAGTTTCGGAAACGGGACTGTCCCTGGTAAATAGCTGTTACTAGAGCGTTAAAAAGAGTAATTTAGGCTACTTTTATATCAGAAAAAATAAAATTGAAATTCATGCGGACGAAGGCGGGGAACAGTGTACATATAACTTACAGTATATTAATGCTTTAAAGAATAATACGTAACTTATCTTGCGTACAAATCGCAAATATAAGATATATTTAGTGCGTAAGTTGAGGTAGGTTTGAGTGAACGCGATTGGAAGCGGCAGTACATGCGCATTGGAAATTATATTGATTTGTTTTCATATCCGAGACGCGTTGTCAGATTTAGTTAGGAACGGTTCATGATTTTTAATAAATACGTTGAATATGTATTTATGTGCCTTAATTAATACAGAATCTGTCAGATTTCAAACATGTTACCTTACACTTTGTAAATATATTTGTGTAACAATAAGAAGTAAAATAAAATTTGCTGTTATGAATATTAGGTAAAATAATAATCCATTTATTTCAGACAACAATACTGTCCACTATATATAGTAAGAGAAAATAAATACCAGAGTGACTAACATATAAAAGTATATATAATACAAATGATTATATATTTCAGTCATCAAGCAGATTAGAAACAAAAAGTTCTCAAATCAAAATGGCGTTCGTATAAGCTTACCTGAATATTAAGCTTAATTATAGCTTTATTAAAATGATCTGTATAGATCGTCCAGGCAAGTTACGCCACGAGCGCTTTACAAAAATGAAAAAGAACACACGTTCCACTCCCCCAATAGAATCACTAGGTCTCATCACTGCAGGTATAAAACTAGGTTTTACTTTAGAGGGGCAGCCCTACGCGTGTGGCTTACTACAGATATATAGGGGGAAGTGGAGGAGATTTAGTACATAAGGGCGCGTGGCTTGCGTGTGTTCAATGCATCGTGTACACACACATTGCACTTTTTACTGCAGATTTGTGTGTGTGGGAACTCTCATGCGGGTTTCGGTCACTCGGACAAATGAGTGGGTGAATATTTAATAGTGACATAGGTCAGGATCTGGCGTAACCGATACTGTTTCGTTGCATTCGCTTATCATTATTGGCGGTTTAAGTGTGGTTTGTCTGTAGGTTAAGAAAATTTTTCAAGTATCCTCTCTAAGACTTGAGTTAAATACTTTCAAAGTCACATCATATCAAAAGATTTCACAATAATGATTATGTAATCATTTATGATTTAAATGAAATAAATTATGAATGTTTATTATATGTAGCCCATTCCTTAGAGTTTCACAAAAAGGTTATTGTTGGCACAATAATGCCAAATTTAATGACAAAAGTAATAATTAATGTGAATTCGTATAAAGTCGGACACTGGCAGAATTGTGGCTTAAGACACGTCATAAGAAACAAGTGAAGTCAATTCTTAAACAAATTTGCGCAGCTATTTTTTAAAATAATAATGTACCTACGAAATGTGATTATTAAGATTACTTTTGTTACAGGAGGAGGTAACTATTTAACACCACTAACAAAATATTTTTAAATAGAATACATGTGACGCTTTATAAATGTTGACAATGACAATAACAGAAAATAGGTATTCAAAAATTAAAATTTTGTCCGGTGCAATATATTTCTGGACTCACCTTCCAAGCCAATTTATGTATGACCGTATCGACTTTGACTGAAAAAAATAGAATCAAACGTGTCCCAAATAATTCTGTCATAGCTTTTAAAAATAGATCATGTATGACACAGCAGTGTGATTGGACAATATAGAATTGAGATAAGATTGAGATTGATAGATATGACTGAGGTAGATAGGATAGAATATAATTATATCATACTAAGAGTCAAACTCATACTGTTGGTACTGAACTATAATATAACATTGACGATTTCAAGCTATTCACGTACGTAAGTGCTAAATTTTTGAATCTCTCACGTGTTCTCGTGCAATTGGTGCTAATAAATCTGCTCTAGAGGTAGATTTTCTTCTTGTCACATGTCACGGCATACCGTACCAGCCTTAATGTTCCCACTGCAGGGACACCGGCCTACTCTCGATAATTGAGAGTGAATGGGCTTTGATCTACCACGGGAGCCCAATCCGGATTGGTAGATGTCACATGTCTTCGAATTTATGGTTCTAAGACATGCCGGTTTCCTCACGATGTTTTCCGTCACCGTTTCGAGACCGTGGTATAGCGCACATAAATTTTTCAAGTGAAAAAACATGTCACGGCATGTGGCCAGCATACTGCCACTACAGCTTACACTTACACTTAGAGTGTAAAGTTATAAGTATAAATGTTGTTAAATTATAACTATAACATAATTAAGTGTTTTGTTATACGTTATTATGTCATTAATGCAGACTTATTTGTTGCACTCCCGAATTAGTAACAAATGGCGTTTTATCTGACAGAGGACCAGAGTCATCGACATAGCCAAGCAGATTACCTAGCTGAAGTGGCAGTAGGCTGGCCATATATGCCGATTTACATTAAAATACATCTGATTACAATTTTTTGAATTTAAATTCTTCTAATGTATAATTATTTATTAAGTCATTCCAACCCAAAAGCAAGACCTAGTTGTAAGTTTGCCACAAGTCTTTATAATTAACTTAATTATCTAAGGTTTGAACTTGTATAACAGTCTTATCAACACGTAATCCATCTCAACAATGTACAAATAATGTTTTCGAATTCAATCTACAATAAATCGAATTACAGTCCAACCATTTTTAGTGCCACTAAAATAGCCCAAGCTACGCAGAGGCCACGAACACACGCTGAAGTGTGTATGTGTGAAACCTGTATTTGAATGTGAACTTAGCCACTGTTGGTCTGAAGCATAATCTGTAAGGCGTGCATAATATAACACTAATATCATAAATGCGAAAGTTTGTATGTATGAATGTTTGTTACGCCGTCACGCCTCAACAGATGAACGGATTTGAATGAAATTTGTTATGGAGGTAGCTCAAAATGTGGATTGATAAATAGGCTACTGTTTATCCCGAGTAACATAGAAGTGTAGTATTTTTTTTTTTTAGTGACTTGCAATGTCTGTCAGTTTTACATCGTCTCATGATGACTTTTCAACACCACGGGGCGCAGCTAGTAGTCATAGTTTTGCGGTCTTCTAGACTTCAATATACAGTTTCTAACTTCTGTCATAGACATTATAAAAATTCTATGTATATGTGGCAAAATTCAATTTCAATTTTCATATTGTCAAAATGTAGAGGCTGTTTCGCAAGGTGTTCTCTAAACCACACACTCTGAATTTAAATGAGGTTTTTGTGTTAGTTCAGTATTCGGAAAATCTTTTTACATCTTTACACGTGTTTAGTTTGTTTCCGAGTTTGTTTGAACTGAGATTTACTTTGAATGAAACTGTTTAAAAAACTTCTGAGAGCAATTGGGAAGCATTTTTAGGAAGCCATTAATAGAAACCCTGTAATCAACTAACACATTACTACAGATAGATTACAATTACGCCATTATTGATAAAATGATCCAAACTTTTTTTGACAGATAAAAATATTGCAATGGTGATTTATTTCTAGTCATCCGTTAATTGATTCTAAGAATACCGTTACTGTTTTTTTTTAAATTTCCAGTTACTCTAAGAGTTATTTTAACGCAGTTTTTTTAGGTCGTATGTACAATACGGTATAGATACAGTTGGTTGACTACTGAAACTTACGGAAAGACTTAACCGCAATTTATAGCGCCCTGTGGGAATTTATTAAAGCCTCTACAAAAACGCGTTTACAAGTTAGTAATCAGGGGTAATAGAGGTCAACAATAATTGGCGACAATTGTCACAACAGTTGCGCAATCGTCAACATGTCGTTTACCTCGTGACCTTCGCGTCTACTTCCCACTTGCCGTGGTATATCAAGCAGTTTGTATCAACCTGACACAGATTATAGGATAGTTAGTAACCGTAAACAATTTTTAGAATAGTAGTAATGACGCGGAACGTCGAAAATGCGGTAGTGAGGCTAAACTACTGTGAGTCAAGGTTTTTGTTGGATCACAGACTAGGTAATTAATTAGTTTGAAATAATTTAACAGAAGCTAATTACTGGTTAGTTTATTGTTGATGGTAAAGGAGGATTAATATCAAACACTTAGTACAAACAGTATTTTATATTAATCCTATGCTTGCACTGATTATTTATTGAAATAAAAATGAATGGCTAAATGTGTTGTTAAGCAAAACTCGAGAAAGCCTGGACCAACTCGGAAACTTTTTTTCAAAAATTCACTGACCACGATTTCACAAATCATGGTAAATATCTCGGTAACTCGAATAATAATTCATAACCATGACAGTCCTAATACAGTCTTTTTAGATTGTGGTTTTTTTTTCTTTTATAAGTGTTGTGAACATACTCGTAGACATGTCATAACTTTTGTGAAAGAATTCGTTAAACAAATTATACGTCTTGATGTTTGTTATGAAAACTAAAGTGGTTCTGGTCAGATTTAACGCATTTATTTCCTCCAAATGTTGCCATATTTATTAATACTACAGGTTTAAGTCCGGGTTGGAAGAGACCATTAATCATGCTGGATGAATTCAAACCCATCTCATGACATAATCGAAAAAGCCGTCTTCAATACTTTCATCCTGTATTTTACACTTACAAGGGCACACCCACTTAAAATGGGCGAACTAAAAAGTCACTTAAAAACCAAAATACGTAATTTCGTTTACATGGATGACATATTTTTTCCAGTTATTTTGATTTCCAAACCAAACTATAGAACCGATTTTGATGAAACTTTTATTGGACCAATCTAAAAATATATTCGTTCAAATAAAAAAAAAATCATGATACGTCTCATGCAAAAAAATTGCATGAGACGTATCATCCCCGTCTCGGGTGATGGACGCAGCAGGATGAATGCGACTCAGTAAAGATTTGGATCTCATACTGAGTCGCACGCATTACTGTTGTCATGGACGAGGGTCACAACTTACCATCAGGTGGGCCCTCAACTGGTTAGGCCACGCATTCACATTAAAAAAAAATCTAAATTAATTCCGAGGTAACGAACAAAAAAACATACAACCGCATTGATAAGCGCCTCCTTTAGAAGTCTGTAGACAAGTAGTTTATATTTATATGTAAATATAAAGAAGTAAGCGTGTATGTACGTTTATAAGCAAAGGAAGTGAAGCCGTATACAAGAGTCTTCAACCTAGGATCGATGCACACTCGGTACAAACGTGCAATATACAACAAACTTCAATAGATTAGGCGGAAGCCACACAGGCAATTCGTTTACTGCTTAGATACGTTAGCTAGTATACGCTGCATTCTAGGCGTCTTAATCCAGCTATCCAGCGAATGGTTTTACTATTGCAATGACCACCATATCTGAATCACTTAAATTCGCATTGCATGACTAATGATTAATTACACACATGCTCAATCTCAATGAGAGAGAGTGGCGGCCCATGGGGCACAGACTGCTTTTAATCTGAAGGTCGCTCGTTTGATCCCTACAACAGTACTAATGAGTTTTTCACTTGAAAAAATTATGTGGGCAATACCACGTTCTCAAAATATAGGAAAACATCGCGAACCAAAAATTCGAAGACTCCGAATGGGAACCCGTGGTATCGTTCCATTCTCTCCCATTCTCTCTCACTTATCGACAGTAGACCGATTTACATGAAGTGGGGACTTTATATGCTGATACGTCAGTCACTGTCAATCTCAAGCGCCTTGCACATCAGCACCTAGCACCGATATGAGCAATATACACTGCGCGGTTTGAGCTACGCTAATTACTAAGTTAGGCGCCAAGCAAAGGCATTTTTTTGACTGGCATTTTGGCCGCTGAAGGCTTTAACAACATAATGCAGTTTTTAGCAAAACTACTGAATGAATAAAACAGCACACGTGTGGTTACGTACGATTTAGGTACAATAACATTTACAGGTATTTTGTACCATATCCAAAATCAATGACTATTAATAATCTTATATTGTTTTGCAGTTTAAATTTAAAACTACGCGTAAGATATTAAATAAATTACCATAGTTACTTTAGGAATATCTGTTCAGTTCATGTAAATTATGAATAAGGATTTGTAATTGATATTTATCTAATACACCTTTCGTATTTGTTTCAGATTACAACGCCGCCCCGCTGTTCGCCTCGGAAAACGCCTCCAGTGGTAAGCGAATTCAAATAATTTATATTTCATTTGATAGCAACAATGCTGACCGATTTATCGATATGCCAATAATTTATTCAATAATTTAATCTCTTCTACTATATTTGTCTCGCCTATTCAGGGCCGTATCAATGATGGTTTATCTCGACGTTGTATATATTTCGTGGGTGTAGAGTTTTTGAATGCGATTGTTGCCCATCAAATAGGTGCATTATTACTTAGTCAAATTACTTTAGAATAGAATAAGACTAAATTTATTTACCATATAAAAAAAAAAAATATGTATACTTACAATACTTAAAGTTATACAAACAAAAGATAAACATAACTTTCTTCCCGTATTTCCCGCCCTTAAGGGGTACTTACATTACAAAAAATAAACTTCCAAATCGGTACAACGAGCGAAGAATCAATTCACAGCAAATTATGCAATTTCGTTTACTTGGATGACATATTTTTTCTTTATTTTGATTTAACAACTAAACAATTGAACATATTTTGATTAAAAAAAAATATGGGGTCAATCTAACGCGAATCCTTTCAAATAAGAACATATTTTTTTAAATCCGTTCATAAATAAAGTAGAACTAAGGTAAACAAAAATTCGCAGCCGAATTGATAATGGAGGAAGTCGGTTAATAATAGGAAATTAGGCAAAAATAGTCACAAACTTGTCAACTTTTTATGTTGTAATAAGCAGGTTAGATATATATATAATTATATTTATTTTTATATTATTTCTTTCTTTTCCAAACTTTGTCTATAAATATATATATTTTAATTGTTAGCACGCCAACCTCTATCTCGACCGGTGAGGTTGGCTGGTAGAAAACGCTTTTAGCGTTAAGCCCACCTTTTGTAATATATTTTGAATATGTGCAATAAAGTGTCAAATAAATAAATAAATACATACATTAACTTGTCATATTGTCATAAATTGTTATACATCGTTTTGCCGTTAATATTGTATTATTTCTCAGAATTTCTATGCACTCGAATTCCGTAATGTTGTAAATTATGGACCACGTCATTGTTGTTAGAAAGAAATGTAGTTCGTGTATTTCGTTGCTGGCCGCATAACTGTTAGGTTTCTAGTTTTTCGGCCCCCTGCCAAACCCAACTAGGCTTGACCTATTTAAACGGCCTCTCTACAGAATTCACTGCTCAACTTTTTCTTTGTTGCTTTCAGATTTTTGTGTATCGTGTTCATAGAATGAGTTTGGTACACGTTGCCGCCGATTTAAAAATCAAATTCATGTTGTGATTTCCTATCAATCTCGTTCGCGTCCCAATTGGTTGCTGCTGAGCTATCTAACATGACATAGTGTTAGATAAAATAATCTTACCGAAATAATTCAAAATTATAAATACATTAAGAATAAAGAATATATTCTAATTTTATCTGAAATTCAAAAATCAATTGATAAATACAGTATCGATGTAGTCTAATGCCAAACTTCATGTCAAATAAATACGAGAATTGCTGTTAAATTCTCAATCCAAATTACAGATCATATATGTTAAGCAACTCTCCGCTCGGTCAGTAGTTGGATTGGTGACCGCTTAGTAGCATTTGTGTGCATAGAGTGTTAGTTAAGATGTAAACAAGTATAGCCCCGAATATACTTGTCGATAAGCGATGTCAAATATGGTGAAAACCAAGACAAAAATCTGAAATATTCTGAACTAATACAATATTCACCTTATTTATTATAAGTATATTTATCCAGATAAATCTAGATTTCATTAAACATAAATTACCGCATAACTTAGCATAAGTAGTTCTTAAGAAATTAACCTTTAAATATATTCACAATTTATCTAGTCTTTGAATAAATACATACATAATTTTGCTAGTATATCTTTTGTTACTCAGGACGCAGAAAACAAATTATAAAAACATTTGCATTGCAAATGCTCATATAAGAATACGCCCCAACTCGGCCACAGTTCGGCAATATATCAGGGGTGGTTGTCATACCCATGTCTTAAGCAGTTTCATAATAATCATCATATTTATTAATCTCAAATAAAGTAATTCAAAAGGCTTTAAACACTTAAACTAGGATAATCCGTGCTCCCCGGGAACATGCACGGCAACGTGCGAGAGGGTCACTGGTGAAGTTCCTTTTGGAGAGCCCAAATATCCTCAAATGAGCAGAGGTCGGCTACTAGAGACATTTAGCTCGGGTTTAGTCCTACATAACTCGGTCATAACTGTTGTCATGCTTATGAGTATGAATCTAATCAATTATTTTGATAAAAAATAATTTTAACTATAAGCTTGATATGATGAGTTTGGTACAAATTGTGTATTTCTTGTACTATTGTACTTTAAAGACAAGATGATGCGCCTGATCATTGTAGAATGATAGATAAGGGCAGTGATTGCAACGATAGGTACTAACAATAGGCAATAGGTTGTTAACCCAGAAAGATAGCTTATCAAGTGCCGACATGGCCAGCCTACATACTTCCGACTCTACAACTAAAGACTTATCGCTAATTTGAACTTTAACACTACTGGATAAAGTCTAAATATTAACAGCGCATGTTCCGAATGTGTGCTACAGAAAATGTGGGTTAAAAATTATAAGTCATTCGTGATTAGAAATTTGATGTGTGCTGTCTGCATTTGATATTAGTAACAGTATATGCAATGGTTCATTCCTGAAATGTACTTTTATGGTCCAGTGTCAAGAATAATCCAACCACAGATTAATGTATTAATCTGTGGTTGGATTATTCTTGATTTATTGATCTTGGTTATCAAAAGCAGGACCTATGAAAGATATAGAACTTATAACTTCTTAGGTACATGTTTTTGCATAAGGTGAGTCTCGTCGTTAATTAACTATTGAATAGAAGACGTACGATGATTAGTTGAAGTAGATTGAAGGTTTCAGCACAGAATCAATAAATTCATATTCAGGGAGTAGCAAAGAATACCTATTACCACTACGTATCAGTAGTCAGGTTGTCATAGCACAAGTTATGCTAAATTTGGGACTGAATGGCTCTGTGTGAAATGTCCAAAACAAAACTATGTTGTGATTATGACAAGATGCATAAGTTTGTCTGAAATTCGTGGGAATAACCCTTTATCACGGTGGCCTGGCCGCAGCGACTTGTCACGGTATTCTCAGAGATCTTCAACTTTCTAATTTGGGATTCGTGCGCACAAGTCTAACGGCCGAAGTGAAAAACAGGCAATAAATACTTGGATCCAACCAAAGTGTAGCATACGGTCTACCTGTTACTTCAGCTCGTCCCATCAGAAGTATAAAAATAAGACCAGGGGTCCTTTTAGATGACTTTCGCAATTTGTAATTCTTGTTTGGGTTGAAACTGGAGCTGGCTACAGCTTTGAGTGCTTTAAGAAGACACACTGCGCGCGTCATTCGAAAAGCCCACACCCTAAACTAATTCTGCACTGAAGGAAACATGTGCAACTTGATCTGTGAAGCTTCGTCAGTAGGTCAACGATGCGCTAATACTATGTACAAGCATGTGTTAGTTTACGTTTCTATTAAAAAGCTGTTAGCAACGTAGCTACAAATATGGTCTATGATAAACATGAAGTCATCGCTCTGGTTGTTAAATAAAAATACTGTGTATACATATATCCATTTGTTTATTTATAGTTTCTTCACTGAACATCAAGTTTTAACATTGGTTTTGAAATCCTGCAAGGATTAGGTCCAACACGCGACGTGCGCATTTTTGAGATTAGTTTTCGGATTTATCAACAAAAATCTTAACTTTATTGGATATAGCTGGATTATTAGTATTGAGTCAGTAATTAATTTGTTACGGAAGCTCACACGAAAGTTGTATAATCTGTGTCGTACGAAAAGTATGCATACCATACAGTATATAATATCTCGTTTAATATTAATTGGGGGTTCAAAGAAAGGATTAATTAATAATCTACATTTTGGTTCCTTATTTCCAGTAATTGCGAGAATTTCTAGCAAACGCGTTAAAGGTACCAAGCAGCGCCCAACACTACTTAAAATGAAAATAACAAAGAAAAACGTGATCTTGATCGTAAAAGAATTCTCGTGCCTTCTGTCTCAATATACCTACGTCCTTATTTTCCACGTCTCTTGTATCTAATGGAATATTGCTACGTTGTATGCGTACTGCACTTACTTATGATTCCACTCTGACGTATACCCTGTTATTCTCACATGACTTATGAATGAAATATTGTGTCGGCCGGATGTCGGCGCGATTGAATAAATGCTTAACTCTTCAAAAACAACATGTTAAGTTTCGTCCCTTGAACCGTAACCCTTATTCAACCTTCCATTTTGACTTTGAAATCTGCCCAGGTGTTCTTTTGCATATCTGAAGATTCCTATTTCTTTTGACTTCATTATTTAAAATAGTCCAATGGTACTTTGATATCAAAGATCAAAAATGTACGATTCAAATAGGGTACAACTTGTTAAGACATGCAAAATTTTTATTTGATAAATTTATTTTACTCTGACTATTTAACTATTATTAAAATGAAGTAATTAATTTACGTATCTTACTGTCAATAAAGAGCTTGAATTTAATTTTTAATTAAATTTAGATTAATTAAATATTTAATTCATCTATTCTATACAGTTCCGAACACACTACGAAACCGACACTATTGAGTTTAAACTCTCGCTGATAAGGTTCAAAGTGTCAAAACCAAAGTTATTTACTACTATCTAGTTAGTAATGAAAGTTATTTATTATAATCGATTCATCCGATGCATGAAAGTGCGTCAATCGATTGACTACAACACAACGGTGCATCTCTATATTTTGAATTTTAGGGCTTCGAATCCGTTAGGTACATAAATCAAAATCGAATTGACGATTGACTGAGGAGTTCATTACGATTCCAGACAAGTATAAGAAGATTGTTCAATTTGAGCGCAGATCATTTGAATAGAAATGTACAATATTTATGAGAATCAGTTGGGGTTGAGTTTTTTCTTTGTGAGTACAGCGACGGACAAACTGATGGCCCACCTGGTGTTATGAGGTTGCCGCCACCCATAACAACACGATCAGTATCAGATCATACATTGGTAGTGGAGGATCTTACCAAAGCCTGATCGAAACTGAGAAGACTCAAGTCGCATCGCGTTGCATCCGTCACGGGGATGTAACGTCATACGTCTGTAATTAAATAACTCTTTATAACTCTTCTAAATTATTCTCTTAGTTTCATATCAAATAAAATTTCAGACTTTCCCCTTTAAAGAAACTAAATAATAGTTTAATAAACCAGTTTAAAGCCGAATTCAGTTTGTTACTGAAGCAGGCTGAACTAACAAATCGGCCATTTAACAATGTTTGTTCGCGTTTTCCGCACGTTAGTCATAATTCGTTGTGTATTCAATTTGGATGTTTTTGTCCTAATTAGGGGAATGTTGGTCAATGGAGTAGCAAACGCAAGTTGATATCCTTAATCTAGAACATTATTTGTGGTCAGTGTACGAGATAGCTTTGACATAATACAGAGTTATCAGTGTCAGAACATGTCTTTGGGAAATTTCATGTTAGGACATAGGTATTTTGGATTTAGCTAGGTGCAATTTGGCTACTGAGGTGGTAAACAAGCAAACATTAATACCACAAACCTATCTACCTATCCTACCTATCTGAAAACCTCGAAGGTACATCCTATTTAAAAAAAAAAAACATCCAAATCGGTCTACTATAGACAAAGATGCAGCGTATTTTTTTTGCGTATGCAAATAAAAACACAGCTGAATTAATAATATTCTCCTTTGAAATCGGTTAACAAGTAATATAGCGTAGTTATTGAATAAGTTGACATCTTTGTACAATAATTAAATAGTTTTACATTATACATTAAACACTTTAGTCGATTATTCGATATTTTCAAAAACAGTAATAATAAATAAGATGTTTTGAGTAATTGATGAATTTCAAATGTTGCTATACTTGTTATAACATTAATTAATTATATTAATGTGGCAACTAACATTTAAGTCTTATTTATAGTGTATTTGTGTCACAATAATGATCAATTAAAGTTATTTTTCCTTACCGGAACGACTTGTTTCCTGTCAACTGGAACTAAAATTTTAGTTGCGCCGGTGGTGAGGTAAGTATACGATGAAAGATATTTAATTAATTATTTAAATATTTTTTCTAAGTGAATATTTGCATTGCGAAAACTTGACAAAGCATTTATCACCATGACTTTGAAGCAAGTATATTAATTTATGATTTATTACTCACCCTTTGCCGCAGGAATAACATATTATAATCAAAATTAGATTATGTGATCTATAAGGAAGTACTTTCCCAAATATGCTGCTTATTTCTTTTATGTTTTTGCTGCCAACTCATTTGTGGGATATGAAATATTAGTATTGAATATAAAGAAAATCTTTTATCCCTATCAGTTGATACATTCTATAAATATGAAGGCACGAGGAATCACCCGTAGAGACAAATTACTCTAATTTTCATGTCTTTCACATACAAATTTACGTATTTTTGTAGAAAAATATATTTTTCCTATTGAGATCACGTAAAAATTATGTATTTCAATCAATGTCCTTTGATATCGAGTCGAATTATTGAAACAGACTTGATTTGGGTTAAAATACATTACCATTAAGGTAATGTATTTTATTCATCAATACATAAATAGCGTAAATAGCGTTAGCTACAAATCTAGATACTTTAAATATATTTTTATTTGTTACTCGTGTCCGTGGGATGATCCCTACACGAGTCTCCCGGGTGGTGTGGGTGCCGGTGAAATCAAATGACGTTACATCATGCCGTAGAGCAGTGTTTTTCAATCTGTGGGTCGCGACCTTTAGGGGGCTCGCGAAGTCTTACTTGGAGGGTCGCTGGCAAAAAGAAAAAAGCAAAAACACTACAATAAAAACATAATTTCAGCCAGCTTTGGATATTTTTGCGACCTCGCAGCTTCTTGCAGAGTAGGTCTTTACATAATGGTAGAAAATCATGGACATAGTTTCTTCGGTTACTAACTTTGTTTGTCTATGGTCCAAGGGGGTCACCAGATTTTTTCTACCTGTAAAGGAGTCGCGTATTCATAGAGATTGAAAAAGACTGCCGTAAAGTGAAGGGCGCAACGCGATGCGACTTGGGTCTTCTCATACTTTGTTAGTGAAGGCCCGGGTCATTTTACTGTTGTTTATGGGCGGTTTAATCACTTAACGTCAAGTGGGCTGTAAGATGATTCCGTCGCAGAAATACCAGAAAACCTGTTATCTCACTCTTCTCTTGTTCTTTGGCGTTAGAAGGTGGTCTGATGACGGAGTTTTCAAGCCCGAAGGCCTTCAACATGGCATGACCATAAACTTTCCCTTGAAATAAAAAGAAAACTGTAATCTGTTATTTTCTTGGTAACAATAAGTAACCTAAACCCTTTATATGTAGAATGTCACCCCTGAAGGATACTCTTAGTAGAAAATGTTTTTCTCGGTAACGTATCAATATTATATATCATTTATCATATAATTTACGATTAAAGTATATGTTACGCCGAAAACAACACTATTGTTTGCTAAAAGGAAAATATAGTATCGCCTTACAGTCAAGGACCTCGGCAAGGTTGGAGTTGTTATCAGGCGTACCCTTCAGAGGGTCTTATTTGAAATCAACTTTACCACCACGATTTTAGATTTATAATCGCCTACGGTTGATTGGTCGTTGTCATCCGAGGAGGCAAACTTTAACTTTTGACCGATAAGAACTGTAAATTATAGAGTTATTGTCGTTTGCATGGATATTCACGTAGCTATTGAAACAGTACAAGTTCTGAGTCCCTAATACGTTATTTTTATTACATCAATTTGAATTGTTTTCACGCTGATTATCGTACAAACAAGACATCGATAAAATACTAGGGGAAGCGGGGAAGCGTTAACGTTTTTACGTATTCTTCCTTTACCGTGCATGTTCTTAAAATTAATTAAAAAAAATTAAGGATTTCATAAAATAAACATTGTGTATCCCTTTTTTCTTCTCTTAATTTATTTTTTATAATTATTTTTTAATAAAAAATAATATCTGCTGTCTTTTTATTACTATGTTTATCTTATTATTGTTATTTGACACTTTATGGCACATATATACAAATATATGTGCCATGAAGTAAAAGCCATTTATGGCACATATATAAAAGGTGCTATAAGTATTTCCTACCAGACAACCTCGAGTCGAGATAAAGGTGCTAATAATTCGCGTGCTAATATTTTAAATCATAGGATCAGATAGCGTTAAACTTAGTAATAAGAAAACGTAATGTTGTAGGTATACATTTATTATAAAAAAGTGTCATTCACAACTATTTTTTTAAGAATTCAACAGTAATAGTACCTGCGTGGCTTTGCCCAGATTTTGTTGTTTTTTGTGAAAAAAATGCGTTTTTAGAAGAAATACAGGTAAACTTAAAAAGCAAAACCCTACCTAAATACAAACATTTATCCAAATTATTAGAGCCGTTTCCGAGATAAGTGAAATAAATAAATATAATATATATACAAGAATTGCTCGTTTAAAGTAATAAAATAATTACATATTTATTTTAAGAAAAAAGAATTATAATTTATTCAAATATTATGAAGCCACATTTACTGAGGTTTCGTTAACTAAGCTGACCATTTTCATTATATCGAATTCATAATTAATTTAATTAACGTTTGAAATTACGATGTTTTCCCAAGTTTCCGGGTTTATAACTCTCTGCCAAACAAAATAATTTGGCAGAGCTTAAAATTACATAACTGTAATATAATAATTGAACAATTGTTTTCCAAATGTTTCCGAGCACATGAATACTCATAAATAGAAAAGTTTAATTCTCATAACGTCAAAAGTTTCCTAGAACAGACAAGGAAAAAAAAAAGTTTAAACACTCATGCCTCTGCACTAGGACTTTCTGTGTCGCAGATGGCATGGACAAACACACGACAAACACCCAAGACCCGAGAACAAACTTCATGCTCACCACACAGTGTGCCCCGGCTGGGAATGGAACCCGGGACCCCTCGCTTCGAAGGCAGGGCTACTACCAACTAATTTTCTATGTATCTTATTTTGTTTCACTCTCAGTTATCGAGAGTAAGCCGGTGTTCCTGCAGTGGGAACATTAGAGGCTGGTATGGATCTTATTTTGTTCCATGACATTAAGTTGTAAGTTGTTAAAACGCAGTGAACATATTTATATTATTTTGTACCATCCTATTACCTGTGTTTAACAATTAACGATTTGTATTTGTATTTATTTGTACATAACATACTACATAGAATAACTTTCATAAAGCAGAATTTATTCAGGTATGACGTAAGCAGTACTAGTATTTATTCTTCGACTTTGCTTCAAAGCGACGTGTGTGGCGGTTATTTGCATTACATCCCGCCCGCATTGCGAAATGCACTGACTTACTACGATTTGCAGTCAACAGGTTATTTATATACCTACCTACTGCCTACTAAGAATTATTTTACATTGTCATTATATAGTGATAAACATTCGTTTGAACCTGGGAAACGTAAATGATAGTAATATTCAGAAAGTAGTCAGTTCTCCTTTGCTTCATTATCGGACACTTCACTCAAATTTTTGCATGTCCAGCCTGAATTTACTAGAGAATTGGTAAATGACAACCATTAATTGTTACTATACCACGTTTTTAGTCAAAAAAAACATAATTCAGGTAAGCTAGAATTTCACTTTTAATAAATTAATTTGGAATTTGACCATACCGTCGGAATTAATTCGCTTATAAAGAATAAAGATTATTAAACTCGTCTGAGATATTTGATTTGATGCTATTACGTCTCCAACTTTTGATATTGTTAGACCTCAAATTTTTTCATCGTCTGGACTGAAATATTAAAGATTTGCCTGAATGAGAATTAATTATGTAATTTTAATTTTAAATATCATTTATAAATTAAAAGTTACAAACTTTACATTTTAATATATCTAGTATAGTTTTCTTTTAAGACATATTAGTTAAGGATGTGATTATTTTTATAATCTTACATCTTGAGCCTTGATAACCTATGAATTATATCGGAAGCTTTTGAGTGGACGCGAAAATTTTGATCAGAGGGCTGACTGGTAAAATGGTAGGTTTTGTGGTATTAACACTAATTGTGGCAATACCACAAAACCTACCATTTTATTACACGGCAAAACATATAAAAAACAAGCATTTGGTAAGCGAGCGTGAAGATCGGCCGGAATTTCTACAACAAAAACAATGTATCAAGGAAAACATGAACCTGCCGGACCGCTTCTCAGTATCAGTCGATGACTCACACAGAGAGTTATCGTGGTTTTTGAACCCAGAATTGATTGGTCGGGCCATTATCTGTGAGGAATTTGAAGTCCGGTGCAGGAACGTTCCTACTTTTTGTCGGGCCTAAGTACAAAGCTACCTTCGGCATCATTTATCAGTGATTAAGTTACGGGAGCTTTATTTTGCAATTATTAAATTGTTAAAATAAACACCGAATAAGTCTGAACGACTAAAATCCTATAATTTTTTTATCTGAGAATAGTAGTTATTTATATCGTCTGAGCAACTAATCACTACATAGTATAAAACAAAGTCGCTTTCTCTGTCCCTATATAGGGCTACATAGGGATGTATGCTTAAATCTTTAAAAATACGCAACAGATTTTGATGCGGGTTTTTTAATAGATAGAGTAATTCAAGAGGAAGGTTTATATGTATAATACACTAGCAAGTCACCCCGGCTTCGCACGGGTAGTTTCTGATACGACACTGATGCCTTACTAACCGTGCGAAGCCGGGGCGGGTCGCTAGTAATATTATATTCAAATGCAATGACCGATTTTTTCCAATTTTACCTTTTGATTACGAGGTTAAAATAACCGAAGTACTTAAACCAATGAATATCAACTTATTATGGATACGATAAATTGCAAATATAACGATGCAATAATCGATGTCATAAAATCGCCAATTGCCGATACTAAAAGTAGCGTGTGTGGTTAGCCCTAGGTGCAATGGCCTTTTCCGCCCTTGGGATGGTATAGGTGATGCCAATATACCCTTACAAAGGGCTATTATTCGTGAGTAAATGTCATGGTCAGGAAAACGATACATTCTTGCTAAAGCCTATCTTACCATTATGTTTAAAAATAATCAGGAAAGCAAATATTTTTTTTTTAGTTCCTGATTTAATGGAACTTGATAATTATGAAGGGAAATTGTGTGCATACACCTATTAAGGCGGACCACGCGTGAGGAGCGCGTCGCGTATTGTCTAGTTTTGAATAATATCAATGTCTGTACTGTTATTCATAGATGTATATTAAATAATAATAAATAAATATTTTCGGTCATTGCGAAATAAAACTCAAATCAAGCATAGCTTGTACTATGTGAAGCAGATTACTGATGCTATACCTAAATAGTACTTTTTTCATACATACATAAATCCATAATCACGCCCAGACATAGAATTAACATCTATGTTCGTCACAAAAATTCATGCTCGGGATTCGAACTCACAACCTACAGCGCGGAAGGCGGAGCTACAAACGAGTTGTGAGACCACACAAAATAATTGAAACGTTGAAAATTAATGTAATTTTTAGTTCCGTTTAGAAGTTCAATATTAAAACAATGAGATGCAAATTTTTTACTACAAATGGAATCTTAGCAACCACTATACTTAACAAACGTTCACACACTCATACCTCTGCACTAGGATTCCCTGTGTCGCAGATGGAATGAACAAACACGGAAACACAAGACAAACACCCAAGACCCGAGAACGAACTTCATGCTCACCACACAAAGTATGCCCCGGCCGGGATCCGAACCCGGGACCCCACGCTTCGAAGGCAGGGCTACTAAGCCACGGAGACGTCTAAAAAAAAAAAAACATTTAAAATTTCAAACATAGCCATACAGTGATACTAACACAGGCTAAGATAATTGACTTAAAGTATTTCAAAACATTTCACAAAGTATGACCCAGCAAGTGTAGTATTTCGTTTACAAAGAAACTGTTCTGCTGACATACATAACATATTTTAATGCAAATTTTCGTACACTTTTATTTTATGTAGTAGTCGTTTCAAACTTTGAATATTATACCATTTGAAGGCTCCGTACCAGTGGACAAAGCCCTAGTGGACAAAGTGAACCCTAAATCTCTATGCCTGCAACATATGTATGTGCTACTCACTAAAATTCTTACAGGATTCTGCTATGTGGTGTTCATCTTGTTAGTATAATAAGTAAACAAAAAAAACGACTCAGGTCTTTCCGTACGGTATGAAAAGATCCCGTTACTCTGAGACTCAAGTGCCTGTAATTGTACCGGTACCGACACCCTTCCACCGAAACAGCAAAGCGTAACACTGGTTGGTGGCGGATAACCAGTTGTGGAGGCAGCATTTCTTCAGAAGAAATTAGCACAAGTTCTTCTGCTACTTTGGGTTGCTCCTTTCGAATCACCTGGAGAACGTGTAGGGACTCTGACTGGATTTACCTACGGACGCGGCCAACATGGTTCCCCAAAATCTTATCGTGCCCTCCGAAGCACAGAGGCAAATTCAGTTCAAATGCAACTAGTAGATCATAGAACCTCTGTGTGCGAGTCTAAATCGCAATACCTTAGATTTTTTTAAAGTTCTTTCAATCAACATTTAACGAAAAATCATTTTGAAATTTCTGAATTAAAACTGAGGGTGTATATTCCGAAATTCTTATATACTTATTTTTCAAGCTAAATTCAAATTAGGAACACTGTACAACATAATACAGACTCTCTTTACTACCTACTCCTACTCAGTCTCAAAATGAAACCGGTAAAATCTCTGGGTTCAACAAAGGAAAGATCAAACCAAACGGTTAAAAAAATAAACAACATACACTGCTCGCTTATCTCACAGCGTCCAGTCGGAGCCCAATCAAAGCTATGTGATGGATCGTATCCACAGATGTATTCTGTGAGTCTGCAATGTGCGTATCGATTGTGCCAATGTAGGTCACCACTTGCGGGTCAAGGGTCACGGGTAGGTCACCTCACCCAGCCTCGACAACGTAAATAGTCTGAAGACTCCCTCGACCCCCTCAAGGAGACAGGCACCTCGCTTTGCCCTTTGTTACTCGTAAAATGTATATCAAAATACAATGTTAAGTTAAATGTCGAGTTAACACGTGCTCTGTTGAAATGTCGGTTATTTGTTTTTGCCTGTCGTAAATTATTTCACTAATGTTAAGAACGGAAAACAACGGATTTTGATGGTTGAGTAACTACATAAAGAGGGACAGCTGAAGGAGAGATAGAAACTTAAACAATAGACAAAAAAAATATTGCATTCATTGACTTCAAAATTTAGTTTCTAGAATCGACTGTTTATTTTATTGTGTAGTTCTACGAGTATCATCCGATATCTTCGCTAACAGAGAATCGATTTTGATGATTCCTTTTTATTTGATAGGAAGTAAGAATCCCTTATTAGTATCCCATAGGTTAGTATTAAAGATATTTATTTATTTTTGAAGCAATAGGATAGTAGCGTACTCTTTGCGGGTTAAAATTCAGTATTCCTGAATATTTATTTAGCTTCTTCTGAGCTAATTTAAAAATCTCAACTATCAAAAATAAGTAAGTAGTTAAAACATTCTAAACAACAATACTAAACAAGCTAGATGTTATCGAGATGAAAACAATAAGTTTTTACAAAAAAGTAAGCATTAAGTAAAAAGTAAGTAATATTAAGAAGATATTAAGGTATTTTCTTTACAAATATTGAAAGTAAGTTATAAATATGTTAATCCCTGAAATATATATCGAAGTGTAATTTATCAATTTCTTTGCCCATCGTGTTTACCAACGACTTTCGAATCCTAAAATATTCAAATTAAGTCATAATAACAGGTTATTATTCAAAACACTGTCTTGAATAATGAGCTGGAATCCAGCTAATCCCGTATTACTGTGAGAAGCTCTACAAATGTCACTAGCACACAATACCAGTATAATAACGATATCCGGCAATATTATAGACTGTCTACTTTAAAGCAACTTTTTGACCATAACACGGCCTGTCAACGTCAAGTAGTATTAACCGACAAAATTAATTAAACGATTAAATTAATTACGACCATAAAAAAAATATAATAAAATTATTCATTAAAATTCTTTATGGCTATTTTTGACCACTCTTTCTTGACATCAAGTTTTTTCAAGGTCGACCCCGACGCCATTTTCCGTCGTTTTTTAATTCTTATTATTCTATTACAGTATATTGTTATTCACTCATCTTTCGCATACAAAATAGAATAACGGTCTGTTATTCGAATCGGGACATTGATACTCATTCTCTTATGGAAAATCATTTCAATTGTCGCTCAACTTAATCGCCAGTGTTACAACTCCGATACCGTGGACTTAAGTCACCAATATATAGTTATTATGAATTAACATAACCAATAAAAACAAGATGCCTGTGGATATCTAAGTACCTCAATTGTTTTTATGTAGCGACTGTGACGGGCGTGCTGACGGCATCCATCCTGATATTTAGAGGTTACCTCTGCCCATACCAATAATAACACGATTTAAAATAATCTGTCCGACGACTCAAATCGCATCGCGTCACCCGAGACGGAGATTTTACGTCTAAGCGCCTGTACCGCCTTCCGCCGGCCAGCCACTGGAACACAGCAATACGAGTGCATCAGTGCTTGGCAGATTATCTGGTGTCGCGGCAGTACTCAGGAAGAACTTGGCACAAGTTCTTCTGCTACTTTTACTTTCTCCTTTGGCTTTATTATCTATTCTCACATAAGGACGTGCAACTGTATCGTAAGGGGTACTTGAGCAAACCTACTTTAATTTACCTAACAATATACGATGAATTTTATCAAATAAATATAATTTCATTCGGTGAAATACAACCCACACTTGCGCTTCGACAAAACAACACCAATCATTTCAGACATCTCTTTACCCGTTCTGTATGAGAAACCCAATAAATTCTTGTTACGTAAACATGCATTTTCTTGCACAAAGCCAATTTTACACAAGAGCAAAAACAACACAAATTCAATTAGGGAAATGGTGTTGCAAAACAGAAGGGTCCGATGAAATTTATACGAACAGCATAAATAGTGGTGCTGAGATCAGATCGACAGATGGAGCCACTTGTTTTTAGTAAACAGCATTGCCCCGCGGAAGAAACCACAAAATTTTACTCACTAGCTCACTCATAGATAATTAACGCCTACTAACTAATATTTTTATCCTTTGAAAGAAGAACCGAAATATAGGAACTTCCTTTGAAGTCTTCTTCAAAGGTTCTTTATTTCAGTTCGGGTATGCTTTTTTAATGAATGAAAAAATATGAAACGAACCTGATGTTTATTTCTCAATACCGTTTCATAGCGGTAATTAACAAATGAAAGTATTAAAATAGTTTTTTTCGATATTCATATCATATTCATATTCAATCTGCTTAAGTTATAACCAATTATAATCATAATCATAATCCTACACTCTCCTATATAGCTTATGACAAGTAGGTGGCAATTTAAGTTAAGCATCACTGTGAAATAGTCATTCAATATAATATAGTATCAAAAGTTAGTTTTATGTCTCTCTCACTTTTGTTACAATAAAATCTCATCCAGATTACCACTTTGCTCGTTATCATCGACAAACACTTACCACTAATCCCTTTCAGTCCAGGAATACTGCCTAACCAGAAAAGGAGCTTATGGGAAGAAAGTTTTTGTGACATTAATGATTTAAACTCCTGCTGTTGATATTAGAATCTTTGGCCAAAATAAAATGACAGGTGTAATACCCTATATCTCAAAAATGTTGTTAACCTTCGTCCATATTTTTTGTGAAGATAAAATTGATAATAGAACCAATATCAATTTCTTCTATTTCAAATTTCCTTTCGATCGTAAAATGTCTTATATCTTCGTAAAAGTATAAACAAAAATGCAATTGCATTTTATTCCTTCGGAACCAAAAAAGTGTAACAAGCTTTTGAAGGAAATTGGATATAGTTTACGGACGTAGAAAACAGTTGCAAAGGAAATCGAAATCCACAACAGTGCTCTCAAAGCGTACCCAATTGTCCTTCTTTTGGGAAACAAAGAATTGCATTGGATTTTGTTACGTCACAATATCCTCGGATTCCTCTGTCTCTTGGAGAGAATTTTATGACGTAGATTGTATCTTAAGATTCTCATACCAATACGTGAAAATATGGTTAAAATGGGATGTGATGGACATTTTTACGGTTTTTCATCATAAACCAAGTTAGGCTCTTGTACCTGTAATCAACGAGCATGCATGTATGTATGAACCAAGTTTTTTTTTCTAGAATTTTTCTAGAAAAGAGAAATGAGTTAATCACTAAGCTTTACTCTTTGTTACAGCAATTCCTTTCAGGGCTGTTATTCGAATTTGTTTGGAACGTGGGGTCTGGCTATCTACTATTTGGTTGCTAAATGGCATTCACAAAGTTGCTCGAAACGCTGAACGGCAGGAAAAACAGATGATTATATAATACTATTCGCATTTAGAAGGTAGGAAGGTAGGAACGTAATTATTGTAGATCAAATGCATAGGTATGCATGCGTATCTGTCCCATTTTAGGCTTTGGCAATGACTATTCATCTATTTTCTCCTGATATGATAATATTGACACATTTTCCCGCTTTTATCATACAATGGATCTTCGCTGTTCTGTGTCCGGGAGACATATTGTCGCCCGTTACAGATCCAAGCTACCGATAGCACAAACAGATACCAAAATAGATACCTTACAAAATGGCATGAATACAAATAATATTTATGGCCCATTATACAAGGGATACGATTTATGTTTCCTCGAAATGTTGGGATTTTCGCTAATGCGTATAAATAAATGGTTACTCAACAAACAATAGAGTTTCACTAAATAGTGGGCAACTTTGAAACGCAAAGGGCAAGCAGGTGAATAATATTGAGAGAAAATGTAAATATGTTAAATTCAAAGTTTTCAATTTCAGTTACAGCAGTGCGTAGGAGCCACAGTATAGTCTATTTGTGTCACCATATACTCCATCAAACAGTAATTTAATGCAAATGCATTAATACTCAAGTAATATTGTACAATTCTCTGTTTAGCTAAACGAAGCAACACAGTGTATGTTGGCAGCGTGCTTTGAGAGTCAGCGAGAGCCTTGAGAGTGTTCCGCTACGTGTTGTTTTATCGAATAAACTCGTAATAAAAGTGCGGGTGACATATAAGTTAATTACTAAAAAAAACCTGAATTATCAGCCGTGTACCAAAAGTATGTTTCATATCTTTTTGCGACCGTAATAAATATTCAGGAACATTTCACGCCATCTAGCCCCAAATTTCTGAGAACGAGATTATTTACTAATACTTATAGAAGTATAAGTACGATTTTTTGTAAATCCATATACTTGTATTTGGTGGAACTCACGACCTACAATGCAGAAAGCAGAGCTACCAACTGAAATTTCAAGCCGCTACGGATTTCGTATGATTTGGAATACACAGTCCTTTAAAGTAAGAATAGACAGACAGACGTAGTAGGGTTAGTATGAAGGTTCCCCTTACAGTTCGAAATCTAAACAAATAGGTGAGAAAAGACAAACAATTGCATTCATTCGTTAGTTATTAAAAATTAAACATGTTTAGGAAATTGGATATAGTTTATGGGGTGAAACGTTGCACAGGCGAAAAATAATTCACTTCACCTGTAACCATCAATACTTGCTCAAAACAA
Source organism: Aplocera efformata (assembly GCA_921293045.1). Lineage (NCBI taxonomy): Eukaryota > Metazoa > Arthropoda > Insecta > Lepidoptera > Geometridae > Aplocera > Aplocera efformata. Next base: position 9,464,914 of record OV121042.1, on the reverse strand, counting down.
TTATAAAATTTGCGTAATTTTGAAAATGTCCTCATAATTTGTTATATCTTGTGTGTAAGCTAAGCTAAGTAGGTGAAATTATTTTAATTAATAAGCGTAATTGGCTAAGGTCGTTCTAATTGATAAAGCAATAAACAAGATTAATTATTCCCAAATTAAGCAGCAAAGGATAATACTAAAATTAGTTCTTACATGGTTGACATGGTTCAATGTACAATATTAGACGGCTAAGCTTAATTTTAGAGTTCCACGATTTAAAATTCCTGGAAGGAATGAGCAGGCTTCGAATGAATACAGTGTTAATAATTACTATTTTTTTTTTTTTTTTCAAGATCGATCAGCATGGTTCAACGTTTACTAATAAAATTATAGTGAAGATCATATGCCTGGACAAAAATATGTATAATGCAATGTTCGCGTGTTTTGATTGATGTTTTTGATTCTTTGAGTTGATGCCTTTTTATATAATTTCAATATTAACAATTTTTCACAGAAATAAAGAAATATTAATGTGAATTTTACATATCTTTGTCTATAGGAACCAGATTACTGATAAATACTTTGTTGTGCTTTTTTGTACATGTATATGATACGTATTAACTACATACAGATCAAACATCTAAGTTTGTCACACAAATGTTTATCCTGGGTGGTAATCGAACTCAGGATCTACAGTTTAGAAGGCAGAGCTACTACCAACTGAGCTGAAGTCTCGCTCTTCAATAAATTCGGCACGATAGCTTTCGATATGTTTCCCATATAAGAATTATATAGACACAGCGTATATAGACACAGCGTCATATCCCAGACAATAGAGAAGAAATCATACAGAAAAAATGTTTTAATAGTAAGATCTGTAGGTACCACATTCAGTGAATGCTAGATCTGGACAATGGGCGCAGTCGGCTCGGCAGAATGAGGGCGCCGGATCGATACGAGACTCGCAGACACAACACCGCGCACACCTCGACGCATTGCCTGTAGACCTAGCGAGGACTTCCTTCACTGTATGGAGCTGCTATATTAAAATTTCGTGTTCAGCCGGTTGAGAGCCAACCGCCCTCACCAAAAGCCCGCGTAAAGTTGATAAGGCCATCAGCGGCCAACAACGCTTCGTCCAGTAAAAAGGAATCCACTATGTGGAATTGTCTGAGTAATGAATTAAGGCTGATGATGATTGCGTTTAACTGTCAAAGTTATTCCGATAAACTGCTAGGAATCCTATGGAATGACGATATCACACTCTATAAAAAGTCTATTGCTTCATGACCTTTATTAAAAAAAAATTATATCGACATTATGAAGTGTAGGATTTTTTACGTCTAAAGTGACTGAACGAAAAGCCGTCTTGATGATATGTGAATTACCTTCGTCCATAACAATTTTGACTAAGGTCCTCCTCGACACAAGTGTGAGAAGACCCAAGCCGCATCTCAAGACTGGGACGTATCGTCTCATGTAATTTCACTGGCACCCATACCCTTAAATCACAACAGCGATAGGAGTGCATCACTGCTTGGGGCATATTACTAGGATTTTTTGTGGCCAGAATCAACCAACCGTAGAAACATAATTGATTGATTTAGAAATTGAAATAACCGATTTCAATTCTTTCATCCATTATTGCTGCCTAATCATTAAAAAAAAAATACATTCGCATCGCTTTTTAAGAAAAAAGTCACAAGATACAAACTACGCAACTTCGTTTACTTGATGACATATTTTTTCTAATTATTTTGATTTAAAAACTATGCTATTGAACCGATTCAATATATCAAAAATAGTTTTTCAAATAAAATATTCATTTAGAAGTCAGTTGAAAATGAAGTTAAATACAGGACACCTCACCGAGTAATAAATGTATGCGAGTAGTTACCGAGTGTCAGAAGCTAATTTAGTATTCTAGAAAGAACACCGAAGTATGAAACACCTATACAATGCCACAAAGCAAGCGACGGAAATTGTTGGAATGGAATACATATACACAAACATCTGATATGTTCAAATGAAGGCAGTACATTGTGTATAATATGTATGTGGCAAAGTATACTGACCTGCGTTTCAAGGATATTCAGAGTTATTTACTTCACAATTAATTTTGTTGAAGGAAATTATAATGTTGACTGTGATTTGCATTTATTTATTCAAGGTTATTATACCTTATCAACATCACTATGCTATAAAGACACACTTGCCACAGGCTAAGGATATATAGGAAACAATTCTGAGTAAACACAAACAATCAGTCATAATTCTCTAGTTATAAATCCCTAAACGAATCCCCGGGTAATGCGAAAAAAAAGCAACTTAAAGTAGCAGTAGAACTTGATCCAAGTTTGTAGAAGTATTGTACCCACGCTTGGTTGCAGCAGTTACTGCTAAGCGGCGAATTAAAACTTGTACTGTTGTGGTCCGATGAAAAAGACCGTCTCGAAGTGATTTGACCAACATGATGCGAATTTAGTCGTCTCATATTTCGGTAGGAAGGCCCTGACTTGAAATGTTGTTCTTTAACCGCCCATAAACAACATTATAACCAGTGGATTTACCCAAGCTACACCACGCTCATTCCGTCAGTATACGAGTATTCATATAACAAACGATCCAACTCAGTCTTGTAGAATTGTTAGGCAGTGTTGCATTTCAATTGCAATACACCGTTAACATCACGTGATATGATAGATTATAATTTCAACATCAGGCTTCACACGTCGTTATAAAAAAAACTTTTTTTTTAGTAAAAGTATAGAGTCAAATTATAAACCGATGGTGTAGACTAGAACAGGTCACATTCTAGCAAATGACGAATTTCCAGAAGTTTCTAAATCTCTTCGTTGAATTTGATTTACGCATACGAGAATATTGTTGGGTTTTTTACCTGTATAGGCGTGTGGGTGTAGACACAATCAATTCTCATTATTTCCATAATTAAATTTCTGCTTGATAAATTGTCCAAGCGATTAGTTATGATTACTTAAAAAAAAAAACACAACATATACGATAATTACGCTCTAAGATAAGTTCTTCATAATTAAGTTCAACAAAACGTATTTTTATATTCATTGCGAGCTTAAATTTATCTGTCATTGAACTTTTTATAATACTTTCAAATAATAAAAATTTGAGTAAAAATACAAATCCAGTGAACGCTACAGCATACCTTGGCACGCGATGCCATATTAATTTCATCTGATAAAGAACCCTTGCATCCATTACACAAACTAATTATAAGACTTAAAAACCTTGTACATAACTGGGGCACCTTAAGTTTTAAATGTTCAGTTTAAATGGTATAATTAATTGTAGCTATAGGTACTAATGTCAAAGCGGCCTGGTCGGCCGCTGCTGGCTTGCAAAATATTGACTATTATTCACAAGTTACAATAGAAAAGTGCTCTCAGGTATCAATTGCCGCCAGGTTTCAATAAATATCACAACATCTATATAAAATCGGAATCATTTTTGAAAATTTATTATATTTCTCGCATACAAAATGGCGTAGCAAAATTGCTTGCATCTACCATGGAATACAGTTGCGTCGTAAAAATCTATTGAGGACAATTTAAGTGTTCAATACTATACATATGAATGGACAGGAACATGAAAAATGAATAAAACTATTATGCAAACAGTCCAACTCGAATACGAACAATGAGCAATTTAGAACTTCACTTTATTTGAGAAGTTTAAGCTTCGACGCTGGTGGTGCTGGCACATTTAGAGTCCTTGGAAGCGATAAAGCCATTTCATCTTCTCTTGTTCTTTTATTAGAAACTTTATTCGCAAATGTGAGGTTACTTAGTTCTCTATTAAATTTCATAAACATATCTGTTTGTATTTGCTGCGATTCTAAAAGAGCAAAATTTTAAAAATATCTTTATTCTTTTACTTACTTTGAAAAGCAGTTCACAAATATTACAAACTCACAGCACAAGTAATTGATACTATTCGTATTTTACAACAAAATATTGGTTGATGTTTCTTTTATCCTTTAAGTTTGAAACCCTAATAAGGCCAGTGTTTTCAGTCTTTAAAACACTTTTATTAAAGTTATTTTCAATTAAGACAATAAAGGGTGCCTTTAATCAATAGATTCTAAGATTCTCCTGAAGCACTAAATAATAAAAGATTTACGCCATCTACATATAATGTTTGTTTGCACCACTATACGAATAGGTACGTGGTCTACTATCATTATCGCGTGAGAATATAACAGACCATATTAAATATGTTACTTTATATAATAGCACAAAAGGGATACCGAGGTCACCCCTCGTCCTTGCTGGATTTGCCTTCGTTTTATCAATGCATTTAATATATTTTGTCACAATACCGTGTCGTTGTTGCAAGTCCATTGTTTGAATTTATTCATGTGTCAATGCCGGAAACGTTACATTCGCTTTAGTTTATTGTTTTCTGCTATACCGAGTGGATTGTAAACTATTCTCTTCTATTTTATTCGACGCCTCTAATGATTTCATGCATAAAACTATATTTTGCAAATATCTTATATTATCTGTTACCTCGTAATTTGGCCGTTAAGGATTAGTTTTGAAGTTGTCAGTGGTACTAATATTGCCGATTTTGTTAGCATTAACGTTAAGTTTGAAACGTAATTAATCTTACTTTACTCTATTACTCGTTATGAAATAGTCTGCGACTGATGTTGTTTAGTTTTAGAATAGGGCCTTAATATAATAAACGCTATTATCGGTGCTTCCGTTATGATATAAAAAATATATCGTGGCGGTACCATTTTTATACAATCACAATTTCTACTTTTTACAACATTACCTAAAATATGACTCCGCCCTTTCTCAACAGATGTCGTTTTTAGTATTGTTTACGTGTACTAATAAATGACCATACTTGTATTCGATAGTACTGAATGTCAGCTATCTAACGCATTTTATGATATTTGGTTGAAGTGTAAGTAACAATTGTTTTCACCTTTTCGAAAATGTCGGTTTTTATTCCAAATAAACGTCATTTGCGGGAAGTGTTATTACATTATTTTATTGCGAAGAAAACTGCAGCGGAAACTTATCGTTTGCTTGTGGAGATTTATGGTGAGCATGCTCCGTCTAATACAACTTGCAAGGAATGGTTTCGACGATTTCAAAATAACGATTTTAGTACTGAGGATAAAGAACATGGAAAACCACCAAAAAAATTTGAAGATGCTGAATTGGAAGCATTATTGGCGGAAGATTCTTGCCAAACTCAATCAGAATTAGCTGCAGCATTAAATGTTGATCGTTCAACTGTTGCAAAGCGTTTACAAATGATGGGAATGATTCAAAAAGCCGGTGACTGGGTTCCACATGATTTAAAAGAAAGAGACATGGAACGTCGGAAAACCATTTGTGAAATGCTGCTTCAAAGACAGCAAAGAAAAGGATTTTTGCATCGGATAGTCACAGGAGACGAAAAATGGATACACTACGAAAATCCTAAACGCAAAAAAGCTTGGGTGAAACCAGGCGAACCAGGCCCATCACAGCCAAAAATAAATATTCACTGTGCCAAGGTCATGCTCTGTATTTGGTGGGATCAGAAAGGTATTGTATATTATGAGTTGCTCAAACCCTCTGAAACTATTAATGGAGAAGTTTACCGACGACAACTAATGCGTATGAAGCGAGCCATAGAAGAAAAACGACCAGAATGGGTGAATAGACATAACAAATTAGTTCTTCACCATGACAATGCCAAACCGCATACCGCAGAAGTCGTAAAAAGATATTTAGAGGGACAGGACTGGGAAGTGTTACCCCACCCGCCATATTCACCAGACATAGCTCCTTCGGATTACCACCTATTCCGGATGATGCAGACAGACCTTACTGGAGAAAAGTTTACTTCATGTGAAAGTATCAAAATTTGGATTGACAACTGGATAAGCTCAAAAGACCAGGACTTCTTCCAGCAAGGAATACGAAAACTACCTGAACGATGGGCGAAGGTTGTAGCTGCAGATGGAGCATACTTTCAATAATTTTTTTTTTAATATTGTAAGCGAACAAATGTGTTTTATTTTGACAAAAAGGGGCGGAGTCACACACCTATTATAAATTCAATTATATGGACAACACTCGCCGATACAGAAAGTGAGAAAACCTCTTTTTTAAATGTTTTCACATTTTAGAATAAAGCTTGTTTCTAATTAATTTTAATACTTCCAAGCACTTTAGAATGATGCAGATTAATATTACTCAAACAATAAATCTGCATATTTTGTTATACTACATAATCTATATTTGGTTAACGTCTAAAATAAATTTTCACCTTTGTAACATTAGTACCTATATAATACACCACAGATATAATAATATTATACAACTAAGATACTTGCATAGCGTTACCAGCATCTTATCCATATAAAAAATAAACATATTCTTCAGCTCACACTCCGTATAATTCAAAGACACATTCCCAAAAATAGATCGCTCATAACTCCAACTTTGCTTCCCACTTCAGAGTTTGAATAAAATGTCTTTATGGGTGCTCATCTTATTCAGAACTTCATCTATGTAGCATTTGTTACAAACAAAGCCATTTAATAACTCCAGGAATAACTAAACTTGATTTTAAGTTCCATTTTTGTAGACTACCTAATTATTTCTTTATGATCCTATTCGTTTATGGCATTTAACATTATGTGACCTTTCATTTTATTTTTATCATGTATAATATATATTTTTCTACCTCGTCAATAATTATTTTATTGTTCTTAATTGCCTACGAATCTTATTTGGTAATTTCTATTATGCCTCACGGATGCGTTTCACACGAGCGCAAGTTTTTTTTACTATTTCGTAAAAAAATTGATATGTCTTTAATGTTTTTTTACTAAAGTTGACAGATGATGTAGATGACTATAATATATGATGGCTAAGCCCATATTTGCATCACACTCATATGAACCGCGTTTAAGCAAAAGTGATGCAAGTCGATCCATCTTTTCGGTAAGCATATGGTGCTCTTATTCTTTTGTTGCATTGCCAAACATCTGTTGGGAAATAATTAAGTGTTTGTAATTGGTGTCATTGATCATCATTGTGCATTCTTGTATGTCATTTATCATTGCTTTTTATAAGGCACTTAATTGTTTTTCTGGGCTGAAATTATATTGAAATTGTACTGAGATTGGTTTCTCAGAATGGTCATCATTCTGAGAAACCAATCTCAGTACATCTATTTATAAATGTAAAAATATAGCATTTAGTGTACAGCGCCACTCAACTTAATCTTGATCGTTATCTCATCATTCATTTTAAACTTCGTAATAAAATAATAAAAAAGAATGTGTGCATTAAAATTATTTCTTACATACTACGAGCGCAATCAGTAATATCAGTGTATTAAGGCGGAAAAAATAATAATGCTTATATACACTCATACCCCTGCACTAGGATTTCTCGTGTCGCAGGTGGCACGGACAAACACAGAAACAGAAGACAACATCTATTCCTTTAAATCTCATGTTGGCACTACCAACTAAGCTTCAGAGCCGTCAATATAATGTCGTATGATAAAAATACAATTTAAATTTGCAATAGTAAAGGACAAATAACTTCAAACGACTAAAAAAAATATTAACGTAATATTCTAGACTAAGGTCAAAATAAAATTCTTTTATTCGTAAAAATAAAATTTGTAATGAAAATTGTGTATATTTTATCTTCGGCTTGAAACTAGCATAAATTACAAGAGATTAGCATTGTAAAGACTGGCACCAAAGAATACTTTCCAAGATCCTCACACAACAGCGCACTATCAAGACGATAAAATAGCTACGTGATTCCCTCCCTGGAGTCGCCAACGGCTCCAATCTTATATCTCCTCACTTTGAAATCTCGTGCTATTTAAGGCGAGAATCGAAGTGTTCGTCTATCTATCTAAGAAAAACTGCAATGGTGAAATCAGATCTTTATTTCCCGTATTTGACTTCCCGTACCTTAAAGATAAGTATACTATTTATGCTATATCGAAATTAAAATTTAAATTGCGTCTCCGCTCGCAAACCAACGTCCCCTTAAGGCGCAGTAAACACAGAATGTCATCTGGCGGGAATATCCTAGGACTTTACATTCTCAGTAAGTCTGAAAATCGCATTATCGAAGCGAGTGAGCGCACTATCGAAAGAACAGATTTGTTGCCAGATACTCAAACGTGACTCCCAACAATTTCATATTACATGTTTGCCTCATATTTTGCGTTCAATATGATTCTTATAGTTTACATGCAAATTGAATATCGGAATTCAATCCGTGGAGGTGTTTACAATTAAAACATGTGTTTATTTTAAAAAACATAGGCAGCCTCAAAATAGACACATCACATTGATTAAAAATGTGATTTTCATTTTTTTAAGTGACGGCAGGTAGACGATTTTTTTTGTGACAACTTATTACTACTATGATAAAAGATGGGTTGCATTCTTTAGTTTTGCGAAATAGCATGTCTTTTGATTATTTTTTTGTGTCAGTACTATTTCTAGTTCATATTAAGTTAACTACTTACCTACTAAGACTCAATTTGCATTAATTATTTTGTAGATAATGCCTATGATATACAGGCCCGGCCTAGTTTAGGTATTAAGGATTACCAGTATACCCAAATAAATCACTGCCTGTTAAATTTGCATCTATAGATAGTCAGTGCAATATGATGATTTTTTTAATAAAAATGATTTTAATTGATTTCACAAGTCTGACTTCAGTTTGATGAATTAAATCTTGCCTGATAGTATTAGCTAGCCTAGACTTCCTCCTTACATAGTCGATGATACTATCAATTAAATTAATATTACGTAAAGCGATACTGAAACGTGACACCGCTCCCGTGGGAACTATAACAATTTGCTGGCAATCACCCGAGCCACCACTGCGCTGACTCAATAATGCATGAAGCCAGACGTCCGCTGCGCCCAACACTCTAATTACGGCAAAACACAAACGTTTTATTCCCACCTCGTGGCACGGTTGTCGAACTCTAAGGTATTATCAGCTATTATCATGCCATTTATCATACTTGATCGGATGCCCGGTAGTAATAGAACTTCCGATCGATCAGTTCGCTTAAGTCTAATGGAAATTCAAAGAACTGTTTCACGAAATAAAGTCACACGAATTATTGGAGGAATTGAAATGCATTGACATACCAAAACCTTCTTTCACCACAGTATAAATAAACCAGCTACACTACACAGATCATTTAGCTACATTGAAAATACCTAATAGCTTATTTAGTAGTCAGGGAACAAAATACATTTCTTACAAACTAACATCTTCTCTACTATAATTTGATTCGGACGTAGTGCAGTGCTAGGCAAGTCATAACTCCAAGCCCAGCCTAGTAAATGAGAATAAACACATTAATAACACATTGCTTATTCCCACCTCGTGGCACGGTTGTCGAACTCGCAAGGAATGAACAGAAGCATTATAACAAGGCCATTAGCTATGACGCAATTCCGCAGCGAGCCGCTGACCTCGCGTATATCACGCGCGGGGTCGCTGCGCTATTTCGCTATTTCCGCGCCATCGTCGATGTCCCTCAAAACTAATGCATGACTCAAATCGTGGCGCCATGCGGACTGCACTTTATCTCAAATACTCAAAGCACCGAACATTCTGGAATACATGAAGAGCGCTTTGTGCAGACCACATCTAAGATAGTTTATAACCAACCATTCAACCGCACCAGATTTATTTCAGTGTATATTTTCCCACATCTCAGACAATCCATTCGAATATTCCAAGGAAAACACGAAATTCTCTGGAGGAGGTGAACTTCTTTTGAATGGCGTCATATTTTGTTTTAGCTATATTCATTAATCGTTAAATTTTAGTGGGTTCGTTATAGTGCATCCTCAATTGGTCTTATGATAATGCTCTGTTGTTACGATGTGTGCACTGCCAAGGGCGGCGGCGACCAGTCCAATAATCTTCTTTAACATGTAGTGTTATTGAAAATGTCTTTAAGAGTTTCAGTTCTAATCAGCTATTGCTTCCTTTGGTTGATTCTATTATGTTATTTTGCGAATACGTTTGAAAATATTTTAATACCGTATAGAATTATTGGTACAACAATGGGAGTGAAACCTTCTGTTCAGAAGTAGCCTATGTGTTAATCCATGATATAAGTTATCCTGTTACAAAATTTCCTAAAACCGTTGAGCCGTTTAAGCGTGAAGGAATAACAAACATACAAACACACACACAGACACATGCATACCAACTGCCGCCTTTATAATATAAGTGTGACGACGATTAGAACCACATTGAAATCCACTTAAAGTTAAATGAATATAAACACAAACACAGACAAACGAGAAGACTTGATTTTACACTAGAAGTATATACAAGAGTGCGAGTAGCCGAGTTGATGATTAATTCAGCCGGTCTGATAATCTAGACAGTCTCGCTGGAGACCTACTTATAACCGGCAATGCATTGATGGAGGGAAAGTGGTATATCAAGACTGAGCGATAGCACAAGGTTGTTTACAAATCATCTTGCATATCTATGATGTGGAAAATTTCAAAATTTCTTTATTGCTAACTTGATCTCGTATTAAAATAGACTACCTATACCTATGTTGAAATAACTACACGCAGCGTTTCACACACGTGGAATCCAAAATTACTATAATGTAGGCTAAGAGCGTGCATTTAAACTTCAAACTTCGGATATGACTGATTACTGTTTTTTTTTATTCGATTAAGTTTTTTATAGAAGAACGAATTAGTTTAGTAAGTAATACTGATAATCTGATAACTGAAACGTAGCTTACAAAGACATCCATGTCACATGTCCAATTTGGGGCGCCATTTTGCTTGCGTTCGTAGTGGAGTACCCTCTAGAGTGTCCTACACTAGTTTCCAAGGTGGCATGAGAAGTGCAACCTAATATAGCTGTAGAACATGTGCCAAGTTTTGTTCAGAGAATAACTGCCACTATATCTGTTTAATCTGCCGCCAAGCAGTAGTGCACTCGCGATGCTGTGTTCCAATAAAAAGGTTAAAGTTCCGGTGAAATTTCGGTACCAGCTGATGTTGGTATCGAAATAGAGAGGAGATATCTGGCGTTCTTCAATCGTTCTTCAAAGGTACTATGCTATGACCATTTTATGCCTTAAATACAACTTTCTGTTTCGGCTTGAAGCAAGCAAGCATTCTTCCTTCATCTGCTTCATGAAGAATGAAGAATGCTTGATTCAATTCGAATTGAGACAGTCCATACCAAATTTGGCAAAGACCTATGTTGTATTGTTATTTCTATTGGCGCGAGATCTGCCGTTTCATAAATTACAGATGTTCCATCACAAGTATAACAACAAGATCGCGATGATGACTCTTGTAATTGAGTTACACATTTATTACGTTAGATACCTGCGTGAGAAGGAGAAAGCCGACGACATTGGCTGGAAGTGGGTTGTTGTTGCAAGTAGGTGAGCGTGTCGAGGTCGTGACGTCACGCGCTTTCTCTGCGCCCGCGCCGAGCGTTGTGCAACCGGCCCGATGCATAGGGATGAGTGGTTCGACTGTTAAGTTGGTGATCCTTCTTCAAACACAACGCGCAGTGGATCTGTGATAGCTAAGTTGTTTTTCAACAGTCTGTGATTGTCGTGGGTTTGAATCCTACTAACTTGAGTTTACGACGAAAAACTATAGGTCCCAGCGTTGCTAGGATTTTGCCTAGGTAGAATATCAGTCCCCAAGCATATAACGGTATATCCAGGTAGCCTAATAACGCCATTTTCCTTTCCTAGTGTTATATAGCCCCCATCGGCTATATAGTTGCTTAACACATTCATAGTCACGCACAAACCAGTCAGATACACAATCTAAATAAAAACATCGAATAAACCTACTTCAATACCATCCTTTTCCATTATTAAAATCCCTTATTATTAAAATCTACGTGCATTAAAATAAATATCATATTTATATACTCGACAATATAACTTTTTTGAAGTCTGTTTTTCTGTCTATTTTTGAAGTCAAATTTTTAGTGCAGCTAGAAATGGTGTATCAGTAGAAATGGTGCATTAAGTATTTAAGTCGATTTATTCGGGTTTTAAATCAGACAATTATATGCTTTACTCGTTATATCACGTAGGTTTGAATTATAAATATCAATGAACATTTCAGACAGCGCCATCTTGCCCCAAACTAAGCATACCTTGTACTTTGGTAATTAGATATCTGATAGAATACTTATAGATTACTCTATTGTAAATATATACTTATAATACAAATTAACTCCCAGAATTGCCTCGCAGAATTGAATTGCCTCTGATGTACGTTCTTGTAATTTCTGCACTCAGCCCTCACGCTAACGTGACTTGAGTAATGAAAGAAAACATTGAGCATGCATTGTACAATCGTTTTAAGGTCCTACAAGTACCTTCACCTGACACACTTTTGTATAATCTGTAGGCATCATAAATCTATTTTATAAAGATGGCTCCATAGCTTAGTCGATTCCACGCTTTGTTTGGTGAGCATGAATTTTGTTCTCGGGGCGTGGATGTTTGTCCTGTGCTTCTGTGTTTGAAAAGACATTTTTTACATAACTGAGTGAGCTGATGTAAAGTGGTGATACGGACCCACATAACAAAAAATAACGCGACTGATCTTCTCCTACCCCAATAATAGTTCTAATACTGAAAATACTGATGGCAAAGAGGTGGAATTCTCCCAGAGTCAGTGTCTTCTTCATACAACATGAGTTTCAAAGCAAGATCAATTGGATTTTGTACTTCTGAGCAACCAATCGACATCACTGATCCCAATTCCACATCATCGACACTTTCCATTAGGTGAGATGCAAACAAAATATAAAATAAAATATTATAAAAAAAACAAGTAGCCTCAAGTTTCATAGCGTTGCGACCATTGCTCTGAGACGGGGCTGTAATTTTACCTTTCCATCCGAACATGGCGAGTGCTTGGCGACGTAACAATAGGTATGAAGGCAGTACTTTCCCGACAGAACAAAGCACAAGTTTTAACGCTAGTTTACGTTGCTCCTTTAGCACAACTCAGTGGATACCTGTAAAGGGTACTTACATACGGACCAAGTCGCATGGACTTTCCAAAATATTGATTATCTACGCCCCGCGCTGTTACCCGCCGTTATAATTTTTTTTGCAAGTTACTAAAAAATACTTCGCTTGATATGTTTTGGTACTCTTTTGTTTTATGAATCGAAAGACAATTTTAGGGTGTTCAGACACCCTAAAATTGTCTTTCGATTCATCGATCGATCAATTTATTTAATGCTCAATTATTTGCTCAAATCGATCTTTTCGAGTCAACTAGAGATGATCGGAAAAAAAGGATAGAAGTTGTGTTTTCCGCAAGTAATTATAAAATAACTTCACTTTTTCCGGATAAAAAGCAGCATATGTGTTACAAAATTCGTTCAGTCCTGAAGGAGTAACAAACATATTATACATACAAAAAAACATTTATCTCGAATTTATAATATTAGTATGATTTTATCAGACGAAGTCCATACAATCTAGGAGATACAGAAGGTGTTTCCATTCTACATTATACTGGTTCTATAATTACAATAAAAATAATACATATCTTAAATACACTAGCTTCGCCAGGGACCTAAGAGTAATATCGCGCGTTTTGCATATTTGCGTTTTATGTTCACTCGTAAAATGTTTAAAGTAAAACTTTATTGTGTAGTGCAGCAAACCATAAAATCTTGTCGTACATACATATGTGTATGTATTGATGGCATGAGCCATTTGCTTATTTCTAATATAAACATACAGCCATACGGATAGCAAATATTGTGACATTTATGTACCATTTTCCTAGATCATCCTATGATATTTATGTGTGACATTTTTATTAAATGTTGGTGATAAATTAAAATTATCATTATCACTTGACTATGGGAACTAGATAACTGTTAACAAAGCTTATTTTTGTGAATAGCTACTTAGTACATACACAAAGAACAAACATTTATGTTCGTCAGACAAATGTTCGACTTGAGTAAGAATCAAACTAACGACCTACAGCGCAGAGGCAGAGCTACTACCTATTGAACTATGAACCCAGCCAATTAATATTTTCTTATCAATAAAGTTAACTGACGTAGTATTTGAAGAGCGTCCTGGATAGATATCTTAACGTAGGGCACGTTAAGATATCTCAGGCTTACTACTCGATGAGCCATGTTGGAGACTTTCGGGTGGCTTGAAAACTACGACACCAGAATCGGCCACTAACTCGCGCTAAACTTAGTTTTAACGCGTACTCCTCGTAGGTACTAATTTATTTAAAAAAAGAAATTGACGTTTCCAAGTAATTTTTAAGAATTAAACGGAAATGACTTTGACTTTCATTTTGAATATGAAAGTCGATTTTACCTAATGCTCAATTATTTGCTCAAATCGATCTTTGCGACAACAAAAAATCGATTTTTCGATTTAGATCGCTATCTCTTGTATGACAGCTGGGTTTATTCCTCGGACATCAATTAATACGGACAATATTTAAAAAACTACAATTGCCGTATAGGCCCATCCGTTCTCGAGTTTTGCGCTTAGAAATACATTCAGCCATTCGTTTTATTTATATAACATTCAAAATTATAAGAGGAAAACTTTTTTGTATCCATTTGTTCTCAACTCTAGTGGAGGGCCTAATTAAGCTTTACTGATTAAGTTTTAGATAAAACTTTACCCGTATTTATCATTCCAGGGTAATCTGCAGATTATGCTGCCTAAGTTCGGATTATTCGCGTCTAGTTTTTAGTTTATTAGCTCTTAATGCATTTAATTTGTTACTATACAGTACCATTATTAATCCATATGCATTGCTGAGGTTATCAATAGATTTTTTGTATATTTTCGTGTGACAAGTATTAGTAATCCAAAAAAAACCTTTTGATGGTATTTCTACAGTGTAGTAAATTCTAAAATAAGACAGTTTAAATGTATTCTATATATCGTGACAAAAAAAACATCTATCGTGAATGAATTTGAAATAGAGATTAAAAATAAATAAATATACCCCCAATGAGCGACTTTTCACCGTGCTGATTACAATTCAAGTGCCGTTCTAGAAGTAACAAGTGGTGAGTTTATCGCCACCATTATTTTCCCACCAACAACCCAGCTATTACTTTCATCCAGTCAAATTACCCATTCCCAAGGCGCTGATAAAACCTAATCAGGATTCTTTTGACAGAATTGTGGTATGAGATATTGTAATTTTATTTTTAACAAGTAATGAAAATTAAGTCTTAATTCTGAATTCGCTTATTAATCAGCAAAAGCTCTAACTATGTTCAATACGATCTAGTGGGTCACCACTTACCACCAGGTGGGCCCTCAGCTCGTTCCGTCTCATAATCACATAAAAAAAAACTAGCAAGGTATCTTCGGTATGCTACAGTAACATGTGTGTCATAAAACTATATTGTCTACTTTTACGACTCAAGAACAATGCTCGCCAATTGCTAAGACCCTCGACATACTTATCCAGGTTCCGACCCAAAGTAATCCTAGTTTATTTAGTGGTTTGTGACCGCAGTTTGTATGTAGGTTAGATAGTTAGATGGTTAGGAACTTAATCCACTTCGCGAGGGCAAATTGATTATTGTATTAACTTTTATACGGGTATCAGTAGCGTTATCACGGACTAGAATAGTTAAAAAATAAATTAATATTTATGGATTTCTCACACAGCGCCATCTAGCCTCAAACTAATAGCTGAACAATGGGAACCAGATAAATATTATAATCTTAATATATATAAATTACGTGTCACGATGTTTGTCCACGATGGACTCCTAAACTACTTAACTGATTTTAATCAAATTTGTACACCGTGTGCAGTTTGATCCAACTTGAAAGATAGGATAGCACACATCTCAATTTATGATCGCAATATTATTTTATTGCAAATTATAGTATCATGCGACAAAAACGTTAGCCACTGCAACGCGTGGCCGGGTCAGCTAGTAATTATATAGTTAATACATATTAACACAAAACAAACTTATGCTTGTCCTGAGTTGGAATCGATGCCAGGAACTACAGCGCAGAGGCTGTCTCTGACTCTGAGTTTTTACTTACTACTAACTGAGCTTTGAGCCAGTCAGTTAAGTTTACCTTAAACTACGATTCTGAAGATTGAGCCCTATGATAGTTTATATGTGAATATATTGCAGTTCCAAAAATATTCCATACGTACCTGTCAAACTCAAAGTCAAAAATCGTCGAAGTAGTATCTAATAATGTTCGGCTACACAGACCAGCACTTGTTTAAGCGAAAGTGAGTTCTTATTTCAAGACTTATGAAAGAATCTTTGTTGCAGAAGTGTGGAGCGCGGGCGGCGGTGGCGGCGGCTCAACAGCATGCGGTAGCAGTGGCATGGAAAACCTCAAACACGAGGTGGCGTACCGCGGACTGCCGAACCCGGTGAAGGCAGAACCAGGAGTCAGTCACAACGGGCAGCTGAACGGTCACGTGCGCGAGTGGATGACCAGCGCTAGCGCAGGTTCCCCCTCTCCTGGCGCTCCGCAGGCCATGCCGAACGGGTACTCCTCCCCACTCTCATCTAGCAGCTACGGACCTTACAGCCCCAATGGGAAAATAGGTAAGTGTCTTTTTTCATCATCATGTTCTTCTATATAAAGTTGAGACCTATATACCTTGCTTAACGCTTTTTTGAAGAGAAAACTAGTAATTTGAGCCTTGTCCTAATTACTTGTTTTCTTTCTTCTGATTATTGTTTAAACAATATACATCCTACCCAATTAATTTACGCAAAAAATAACCTTTTATTCAACTTTTTTTATGCTTGCAATTTTACCCGTATTTAACGTTTCAGTAGATGTCGCTTTACATTAAGGCATACAAGGCATCTCGAACAAGTCTTTCATACGCTAATCGGTGGCGTAGCAAGAGTAAATTAATGAGAAAACTTAATGAACTCACAGATTTTGCAGATTTTCTCATTTTATGTTCACACTACTTATAAAAAATATATATTATACAATTTTAAAAGTGCAATACTTTAATGATTGATATATCGAATTTAGATATAAAAGAAGAAAGAATGCGATTATTTTATATTGTCAGAAGATTTTATGGGATTCATTTAAAATGTCCGGCATTAAATCAATACTCAAAACATGAAATTGGACATTTCTTATAATTTACAAGAAGATACCAGTTATATAATGCTAAAACAGTTTATAGGGGAAGTGCGTGAAGCAGCCATCCAACTTGTTCTTGAAATAGTTAAATTACAGTTAACAGCAAGAAATAACTGCCCGGTGGTAACGCAATCTATAATCATACTAAAAGTGCCACAGTAAACCACATCACAGATTAAATTAAGTTACTAACATACGTCACAGAAGAACACACTTCATAAGACTAGGTACGTAAACAACATTTGTAATTGTAGATTTGCTTTATCCAGAAACTACGAGTACATACTGAATATAAACAGTATTGTAGCAACAGCGTAATTTACAAATTGAAGAAAAGAAAGTGTAGTGTATTACAAATATAAACAAACACATGTCAGGTCACGGCCCCATTTCGGTTCTTATGACCGTTCATAATTGTGAAACAGTGGGGAAGCTGAACGAACAATATAACCCACTGTAAGGACAATTAACCAGTAGATTGACCCACATAAGACAGGAACTGCAATAGTCCATTTGCTGACAACCCTGAACATTAGTGACCTCGCAAAATGTTAGGTAAGTAAGAAACAACTTAGGTTACACGTGGCAATGTTAGGGATGCCACTAACTGTACTTTTAAGATTACAGAACAGAAGAAATTTAAATAATTATAGCAGTGAAAACATTGTGATGCCTTGCGAGAATTGCAGATTCGATTAAAATGTTTTGCTATAAACTTTGTTTGTTCTTGCTTCTTGGGTGATTTTAATTGACCTTGCTACCTGCGAGTTGGAATCCAAAGCATGAGTCTTCGAACGTTTAAAATATAGCTTGAAAAAGTGATATTTCCAGTGTTAATCCACGAAATACAGACATAACATACATTTCTAAAACTTGTAGCGTTACTTGTTCAAATCAATAATAATACGTTAAAACCTACCAGGTTACACTGGTGATAACCAGCAGAGCAAAATATACGAGCTATTTATAATAACTGGCTCAGTCGGCATTTCATCAATGAACGAACAATCTGAGCTAATTTACGCTGTCATGTCCCAGAACAAATTGAGGTTGAATAAGACGTGAACAACTAATACTTCCGTCGTCAAGGAAAACGAACTATTCTTGCCAGATAAATTAAACACTTGACGCGACCTCATACAACCTCTAACTACCAGCATCAAGGACAAGACTACTCTATATATTTACACAGTTATGTCAAATTTAAGTTGAATTACGTTGTTCCATGCCAATTCTACGCGGTGACCTCATTTTAGTTGGGACATTAGAGCCGTGGAGGGTCTTGCTCGACTGGTTGCCGCTATCAGTGTTGAGGATGGATTTTTTCCGTGTTACGTTATCGTGCAAAGCGATAATGAGGGCATCGACCTGGTGTTGCGTGATTTAGATAATGTAGGTATTTCAGGATTCGCAGATAAAGCAAAAAATGTAACGTCAACAAATACTTTCATAATGGCATGTGTCGTAATGATTGCGATCGTGTGCCCGTTTTTTACGTTATACCTCAGTATTTTAACATGCCAGATATTTACTATAGTCAAATTTTCTTGAAAATAATTTCAAGTTTTCGGGATGTGTTGAACTTGAACTTTACAAAAGTAAGAAGTTTCTTAATTTTAAATTATTTTTTAATTTAAGTTGTTTTTGAGAAACATTTTAAACTGGATGTATTACTTAAAGCCGCTACCAAATATTTCGAAAATATATTTTGTATTAATACTCACGCACGTAGTTCGCTTAGCTCCTGTTTGATCGTTAATAGGCAATTAATTTTACAAATAATTAGGGAAATAGATCACCATAATCGTATCCGAATTTAAAGTACTCGGAAATCTACAGAATTACAAATAGTTCTAACACGTGACACAGTTATAATCACAGGAGATCGTTAACCGAATTAGCATGCCACTAACAAGTCAAAATAAATGCCTTATTATGGCGCATGTAAATCTGAGCGTCGCACGTGAAGGGAATTTTCCATTACTGTAGATTGCTGTGGATCAAGCAGTGATGTGCTTGATTTCCAATGTTTTGCCTCTGCTATGAAACACACGAAACTTTTATCAAGTACACGCTATTGAACAATGCGCGAATGCTTGGCATCCATTTTTAATAGTTTTTTTTTTTCTGCTTAAACTATATACAATACATATAGTATAATTATATGTGTACAATTTAATTAAGTTTAATTATTTAGTAAAAAGTTATTATACCTAAATAAAAAATAAAAATAAACGTTTACACGCTCATTACCCTACTAGGATACTCTGGATTCCCTGTGTTACAGGTGGCATGGACAAATACAGAAACACAAGACAAACCCCAAGACTCGGAACAAACTTCATGCTCACCACACAAAATCAGTCCTAACCGGGAATCGAACCCGGTACCCCACCGAGTCATCTAAACCTATTTTTTAGGAAATCCTAGTTTTCTCGTATATGAGAAAATACGCATACATTCGTAAGCGTAATACCTAGAAGGAATGACTTTGCAATATCATTTTTCCATGTTCTCGATTTTAAGCAGTTTCTGGCAATTTCATTTCATCTTATTTAACACAAGCAAAGCACTCTTTTTCAAAAACGAAAATCTGATATATCTTAGGTATCGTTATCTCAGGTTATCATATAATTAAAACCCATGAACGGAAAAAAGCGATAGAAATAGCATGACTTATTGTAACGAGAACAAGTGTAGCTAAACGCACATTCAAACTAATAATTACTGTTTCAGCTAGCTAGCTAATACTTCGCCAGGGAAATTACAACACGGTGTGATATCAATCTAAAATTTGTACTTGTACAATGAAAGAAAGCGGAATTATCACATTTACCGGCTATAAAACCAAAATACAGTTTTTTTTTATGTGTTGCCAAGAAAAATACAGAAATATATTTGAACACATCACTAAAGTTGGGGAATCAAATTAGCCTCCAAGGCTGAGGCGAGTTCGCAACCTAGCGTTAACAAACATCGGGAAACACGTAGGAGAAATATCTGAACTGTACACTGACTGAATGATGTCGAAGTAATTTTCGAAGTAACAAAACAGGCAAATTCTAAGTGTAGAAGGCCATTTAGACGCCTATCGGATGTGCATTGCAATAGAATGCATAGCTCTGCATATTATTAGCAATTAAGATTTTTATTTTACTTATAGTCAAATAGCGACCCGCATAGGCTTCGCACGGTTAGTAAAGCATCAGAAAACTACCCGTGCAAAACCAGGGTGAGTTACTAGTACTACATATAAACCTTCCTCTTGAATTGCTGTAAAACTGCATTAAGATACGTTGCGTAGTTTAAAAGATTTAAGGTTACAAACAGCGGGAGCGACTTTGATTTATACTATGTAAGGATTATTTATTATTTATGTGGTTCTTCATTATTTTTTGTCGTCATTAATTTTGGGTCTGTACAAACATCTAAAAAACAAGATTCAGGTTTGTAATTTTAAATTACTCTTATGTTTTTTTTGACTGGTCTATACTTTGTTGGCCGCAGATGGCCTTGATAAACTTACGCGGGCTTTTGGTGAGAGCTCTTAACTTCTCTTATGGTGTAGAATAGTACCTATACCATATAAGTTTGATAAAAAAAACACAAATAAAAAAAAAAGTGGTAATGCGTATACCGAAGCAAATACAAGTTCGCTAAAGGCTTTTTAAAGAACCGCATCGAGGTTTATTATTGCGGCTTCGAGTTATCCAAACCAGCCCAGCTCATTAATATGGCGGAGATGGCTGATGACATAAAAAACAATAGCATATGACAATCTAGACGAGACTGGAAAATTGTAAATAGACTGCACTTGCAACTTGCAAGTTAAGTCTTAACTTCTAGAATACTTAAATAGCCTGAAGCTGAGAAGTACAATAAGATAGTAGATAGTAAGAAAAGGTAGAGAATACGAGACAGGTTAGTGGCATTAAGGTTCATAAAGTACCATTTATTTCCAAATAGAGCCGATTATAGCAAAGATAAAGCGCGGGTAACGCCACTAAAATTTTAATCTTTTGACAAGTTGTGGGAGCTTTGAAAATTAAATCGTTAAATGCACCATGCGTTTCCCAAGAAGATGCAGAAGTAACAAGTTATCTTGTGAAATTAAACTTTGTAGGAAACAAACTTGATAAAATTATTAAAGTGACTATAAACAAAAAATATAACCTGATAGTTCACGGTCACAACATGGACGGAAACAATTAGTTATTATTTATTAATCACAGCAATTAGTTATCATTTTATTTAGTCAATCCTAATAATATTATATTATAAACATGAAAATTTGTGAGAATGTATGAATGTACGCAAAAACTAATGTATGGATTATAATGAAATTTTACAATAATATAGCTCATACATCAGGCTATATAATTCATAAATATATTGTGTAAATTAACCAAAATATAACGATAAGTCTGAAATTAATCTGTGATCTTCGAACTATTTTGACGTGCGGTGCAAAAAGTGTAAGAGATATACAAATATAATGTATGGTGGAATTGTTATTGATGACCTATGGTTTTAGTATATTATATATCTACGCGGACGATGTTCTATCAGATATCTGGTTCCCTTGGTACAAGGTTATATTTAGTTTGGGGCTTGATGGCTCCGTATGAAATGTTTATACATACATAATATAGGCACTCGTATTGAAAAATATAGGCAACTCTTTTTGATATCGGGATTTTGAGCCTGCAATTCTTGCATCTTAGTCAAGTCTGTGCAATTGGAATTTAAACGCCCGAACATACTGTAATTATCTGTTAATACTATTGGTCTGTTCTAAACAAAACTACATTGTAATGTCAGCTACCAACATGTATCACATAAAGTTTTAAATATTTAAAGACCGCTTGAATTTTTTCATCGCTTCATTCTGAAATCCCGGACTGTGTTGCTCATGTCCTGTGAAAATTACGCTCATAAAATTCTTTTCAAAACACTCCGTCGGAAGCCAAACGTAATTGGAACAAAATAAAATACGACAAAAAATAACTCGCGTGTCTTTGAGCAATCCAGATATTTTAAGAATTCTAATTTGATTAAAAACAAAACAGAATAAAAATGCATTTGATAGCGTGGGAGGATGAAGCGAGATCTTGATTTATTTTCTGTTGAAGCCAATTTAAGCTTTCAATTTCGAAGGAACATGTATTCTATTGTCCTTATTTTTATTGGTTGCGATCTAAGAGATAATATTGAGCAGGTGTGTGCATCTTAATTTATCTTGGTTTTGAAGCGCCTCTTACTTCAGGTTTGAATCCTAGTCATGGCAAACATTAAGTGTCCATCCGATCTGCGAGACAGGGAATGCGTTTGTTTGTTGTTTGTGAACCAGTTGCAATAATATTCTGCCTTTTACTTCGGTCTATAAAATGTTTGTGTAGTGCTATTTTAGACCACGCGGCGTTCTCTATGGCTGCAGCACAAACACTCAACTTTATGGCCCGTCGATGCATTTATTATATTTTACGAGAGTTTATTTTAACTACCTTCTTGTCAAGATACATTTCTGAGAAAACCCTTACAAGATTTACATTTGCAGCTACCACTAACCTCAGCGTTTATTTTAGGGTCGTTATTAGGATTCCTAGTTTCTTTATTTGGAGATTTTTTTATTGTGTCATTCTTAATATAAAAATATTATAGCAATTTATCCAAACTCTGTTTTTGTCGCCTAGGTATAGTTTTCTACTGCTACTTTTTGTTGTGCCTTCTTCACCACCCAGGGGTGAGTTGAAGGTGAGTTTCTCTACTTTGAATCTATGTAGAGATTCAAGAAACTCGCCTTCGGATGCGAGCAATTGGACCCCCCAAAATAAACAAACTCGTATGTAGTATGAACCACTACCGGTTCCTCTACTTAATTGTCGAAACTAACATTCGAATGTCACAAAAAAGCTTTCAATACGTTTATAATTTACATACGCAATATGACCATTTGCGTACGCACACATTCGGTAATAAAGCATATTGTCCTACAATCAGTTACATACGAGGAAAACAATAATAAAAATGAACGAGACACTTCCACAGATAGTAAAATATTGTTAGTAATATCTCATGCCACACCATCACAAGAAATATATAAGCAAAATAAGTTTGCGAGAAGACATCCACAGAATTGCTGCATTGAATATGGCATTCCGCAATTTCAAAGTAGCATAGACCGGTGGAAATTGGAATGTTAGATAAAAGTTTTATGCTGTGAATAACTCAATTCAATTTTAAACTTTATCACCTACGTTTATGCGTAATATTGTATTATTAAACTGAATGTAAGCAACCAATAGTTGCTTTAGCTCGCTAAAGTAAAGAACATAATTTATTAACATTTTAAAAAGCTGTTTTAAGACTATCCTTTTTTTAATCTTTTTTTTGCGTTAGTACTTGTATTTAATTATAATATATTTTTAAATACGGATAAGAACGCTTCGTTCGTCGCGATATTGTTGATCGATCATCTAATTTAAGCAACTTTCCGCCCATTCAATAGTTGGATGAGTTACCGTTTAGTGGTACTCGAACTCATCGCTTCCGTGCTTTGACGGGCAATTTCAGATATCCATCCCAACTTTACTAGTCCAATAAGCCATGTCGAAAGCCTACGGATGGATTAATAACTCAAACACCAGAGTTACTCGAATTACTCGAAAAAAGAAGATAATCCAAATTTAGAAACGAATGACAAAGCAAAAATAAACACTTAAATTGAACAGCAATATATTTTTGTTAAAGGTTTTAAATAATACATTACAATAATAGTCACACATTTTATAACAACTATAAAGTTCACTGCATATACAAATGGTTAGCTGTCGTTCATAACTGCTCACAGCTAAGTGCGTTAGGCTGCTTTATTTTGCAGTTTAATGTATAGAACATTTCAAGAGTTGATCAAATATTGAATACGTTACCGTGCTATACCTATCGTGGAGACGTAAACCTTTATTCAAATCATTTTCAACTTTTTTATTCCATATTATTAATGCTATTTTTTTCTAAACCAGTCAACTTCTCAACCTTTATTTATGATCTAATTTGCACAGCTATTAAATATTATGAATAATTTATACCTCTGCATTTGACTTAGGTTACATTTTGGTGAAATATGGTGTTGACTTCAGAGATTTACGACCTATTTTGCATTGTAAAAGCCGTTCTTAATATGACCTTTTGGCTCACAATATTTTTAGACTCATAAATCAAAATTATCTTGAAATAAGAATGCCTTTAAAAATTAATAGACTAAGCCCATCATTTATTGTATCATCTGATTCATCCTACCTCTGGAAGTACTTCTGGTGAAGTTTCTTAACCAAATCTCCCCATGGTCAGTAGATCAGTAGTATTGTAGTAGACATTAAAACTGCGTGCTTCCGTGCTTCGGATTGCAAGCAAATATAATAGAATATATTTGATATGCTTTATTGGACTCCTTCGGGTGGCTTGAAACCTCCAAAACCAGAAATGACTATTTACTCACATCAAAACTCCTAAATGTTGAAGTAACATCAAAAGATGATAGTCAAAATCCATGTTAGGTGGATTGAGTTGTAGAACTAGTATTATAGTTAACTTAATAAACAAGCAAATTAACAAATTAGCTGTCAGCACTAAGTAAATAAGTAAACTTGTGCGATTGAGTTAGGACTCGACTTCAAATTATCTAATCAGACATTTAAATTAATTAGCTTAAGTTCTTATGTATGTTTCTATCGAGGTGTACAATAAAGAGTATTCATTAATATATTGAACATTTTATGAAATACTACCTCGGAGATCCATGAATCGTATAATATATGATACTAAAATTCTTAAACCATTAAAAAACCAGATGAATTTGAATTGTGTCTGAATCCTGTTTGAACATTTACTCTTATATATTCAAAATGATTTTGAAAGACTAATAAAATAAACAATAAAAAAGTTTATTCGTTTAGGTAAAAAATATACTTAAGCTAATATAAACAACAAAGCAGTTAAAATTTCCGATAAAAAAAACAAGACCAATAGTATCTTCCCAGTTTTAAAACCTTTACCTCCCGTGCTAATTAATTAAAAACTGCGTTACGGCAATCATTCAATCAATTAAAAACCATGTAATGACATATTGAATATTTTTTAAGACTCATATTAGATAGAAAATGCTATATATACAAATTATTTATGTGTCTCTTATAGTAGAAGTATCTTTACTACTTATTCTTAGAAACTACGTAAATCATACAAAAAAATACTAAAATCAAACTGAAACAAAAAAAAATATTATGTGGTGGGGTGCCAAGAACACTGGCTGCATTCCCGCATGAAACGAAATATACATAGAAGACGCACGAAATAAAAAAAAAACGCTCATGTCTAGAGACTCTGAAGGCTGTATGTGAAACATTTATTCGTATTCATTAAATTAGTTCTTAAGTCTAAGTATGACCACGATTATAAATAAGGCCAGGAACCCAACAGAAATAAAATAAAGCGACTACGTAACAAATAGTGACCAAGGAATGCCTGGATTGAAAACTGACCCCCAAAAAGACTAGCGTGTTGTGAAAAATTTGCATGCGTTTTATCAGCAAGATATATGGCATTCAACCTCTATAAAATTAAGGTCTTTTTTTTTCGCTTAAACGTTTACACTCATACCTGATCTGCCCTGCATCGTAGGTGGCATGTGAACAGAAACACAAGACACCTTTAAATCAAGAATTTTGTATCCATTACATAAAATTTTCCACGGCCGGGAATCGAACCCAAAAACTCGCTACAAAGGCACGATTCCTCCCATTTTTCTAGCTCCTGTTCATGTTCATTTTGACGTGTCCAAAGGAAAAAACAAGTTTGAGTTTAACAATCTGCGGAGCCATTCTACCTGCTTACTTGACGGCTCCATAGGTTAGTTGGTAGTAGCCCTGCCTTTGAAGCGAGTGGTCCCGGATTCGATTACCGGCCGGCGCACACTTTGTGTAATGAGCATGAAGTACTCGGTTCTGGGGTGTTTGTCATCTGATTCTGTGTTCATCCACACCACCTGCGACACAGGGTGTGCAAAGGTATATAGCGGTTCTTTTTTTAACTTGCAATTAGGTTTTCCCCTATCAACAATAGGTTGTTATTGCTGCAGTAATTGGCATCGATTGGAATTGCGTTTAAGTAATTTAAGTCACTTACCTTCGTTGTCAATTGTAGCAGCAAAAAGTAGCTGTAGGGTCCTTTACATTCATTACAAACCTCTGAGTAAGTTCTTAGCAAATACCGTGAAACACCTTGCCATATCATGGGAACTGTTTAGATAGCGCACGACTACAGGAATTCAATAATAGCCAACAATAAGCCTTACAGGGCAGAGAGGGTGATGGCCCGTGCACACGATTTGCAATCTAAAGGACAAAGAATTGCAACAATGAGGTTTTCGAACATACATACAACAAAATACTACTTTATTACCAAATAAAAATGAATTTATGAGAAACACTATAAAATACTATGGGCAGTAGGCAGTTCCGATTAATGGCTGCATATATTATTGTATACAAATTCCTTATTTTATTTTTACCATTGAAAAGGCCTATGTACAGCCGCTACCTGACATGGTGTAATTACCATACCAAGTGTTCCGAAGTGTCCCTGCGGTTAAAATATGAATATGAATAATAAGTGAGAATTCGGCTACGAATATTTTCTTCCATTTTTACCAGGGCGTCATCACGGTACCATAATTTTAAGAAAGTTATATCCATGATATCAATCGATTCGGAAAATTATTTTTTTATTTGAAAGGATGTGTTTTCAGATTAGTCTAATAGAAATTTTACTAAAATCGGTTCAATAATTTAAATCAAAATAACTAGAAAAAATATGTTGAAAACACGAAATTGCATGTTTTGCTTCCTGTGATTTTTTTCTTCGCCCGTTGTATTCTGATTTGAATGTTTATATTTTTTATTTTACTTTTTAGTGTAAGACGAGGGATGAAAGAATTGAATTCGTTTTGTTTTTGATTTTTAAATCAGTCACTTGTGTTACCATTAAATCATTTGCATTTAGCTAGCAAGTAACATCAAATATAATAGATAAACACAGTATAGTTTTAAAACCTATTAACATGCACGCAGAATGTATGTCGTATGCCAAATTGGCAACGTTTGCACTTAGTCGTAATTTATATTTGTATTGCATAATACATCATTATTATGTTTATATATAAATCCGCCCGCAATCTCAGGTGTAAAGTTATGTACGATTTTAACTCAAAGATGTTGACTCAGATACCCCGCAAATACCCATAACAAACTATATAATTGACATCGATATTGATGAAAATAGATTGTTACAAAAGTGTGGTGATCGACAGGCCTAATTACTAATATTCAAACCTTACTTTGAAATGTAACGTGATTTGAAGAATTTGATTTATGTACCAGTTGTCATCAATCAAATTCTTCATTCGTGTCAAGGCGACTGAATCCATAAACTCCTGCGTATGTTAATAATGAAAATATAAAATAATGTTTAAAATAATAATGTTAATTCCCCGAGTCGCAGTTGGAATGTAGAAAGACATAATTACAAGCCAAACACCCAAGACTTTAGAAAAAAACATTAGGATCATCACATAACCCCCCCGCGGGTTCCCGCCTTGTCGGGGCGGGGGGGCTTAGTAACCGTGGTTGGGCTGCCCACGGTGAAGCCAAGAGGAACCCGGGAGGGGCTGCTCCTTTAGGCTTTGCCTCCAAGCCGACTAGGAGCGGCCACAGTAGGTGGCGGTGCCTTATGGGGGGCACCGCAACTGAGGCGGGCTGCGGTGTCGTATGGGCGGCACCGCAGCTGAGGGTTAGGGGCCGCGGCGGGAGAGGAGTGCCGGTATAGCGGTGCGCCGCTCTCCCTACCTTCCGCGGCCACGGCGGGGTCGCCACCGCTAGATGGCGGACGCGGTGGGGCCGCAGGGGAAGAGGAGTGTTGGTATTGAGAGGCGCCACTCTCCCTATCCTCTGCGGCCGTAGTGGCAGGCGACGGGGCCACATATCTGACCCGTCGCATGGGGACCTAGGGCGTTTAGATACGGGGTCATCTAACGCCCTTTCGCTGGCCAGGTCCCCGAGGTGGTTGCGACACGCTATGTGTTCTGGCGTGTCGCTAACTAAGGCGTGGCACTCGGTGCCAAAAAGAGAGGGGTCCGGAGACGGACAGCCGTGGCGGGTTCGCGGATGTGTGTGTTAACGTTCCCGTGTTCCCGCCACTAAGCGGCAGAGGAGGACACCGTGGGGTTTTAGTGGGTCTAGTCCCACATAACCGCTCTGTCTCCCCGTGGCAGGGCAGTATGCGAGGGCATTTCCCCACGAAAAAAAAAAAAAAAAAAAAGGATCATCACATAAAACGTTAAAAATGTTTACACACTCATAAATCTGCACTAGGATTCCCTGTGTCACAGATGGCATGGGCGAACACGGAAACGCAAGACAAACGCCCAAAACCTTCATAACAAAATTCATTAAAATCCGTTTCCCCAACAAGCTCTAATCATATATTAATATGAATAGAGCTATTTTACTGCCGCACATACGAGTAATATAAGTTATATGTACAATACACCAATGCAATGTTATGTTGCAATATTGCGTGTGTACTTAATACAAGGCTGTGCCCACGCTCAATGACAGGGTACATTTTATATCACCTTTCATTATGAATGAATGATATTTTATATCATTCATTCATAATAATGTAAATGTGACATCAGCAAAACGATAGATGTACACGCATTTAAATGTTGCCACGTTTAGTTTTGTTTTGACTGGACGTTTTATAAATATTATTTATTACATAGATTGATAAATAATCATCATCATCATCAATAGTATAAATGCGAAAGTGAGGTTATTTGTTTGATTGTTTGTTACACTTTCACGCCTAGAAACATTACCCGATTTTGAAAATTCTTTCACCAATGAAAAGCTGCATCATCAGCGAATAACATAGGATATATTTTATCCCCGAATTCCCACGGGAACGGGAACTAAGCTGGTGAAACGGCAGGACGGCAGCTAGTAATATTAACAAGTTATTATAAGTAAGTTATTATAAATTCGAAAGTGAGTTTGTTTGTTTCACTTTCACGCCTAAACAGATGAATTGATTATGATGAATTTTGATATAATGATAGATGGGACTCTGGCGATGGTTATAGGGAACTTGTTCTCGATAAAAACTTATAGGGGGTGGATTAAGGGGAAGGGTAAACTTTTTATGTAACAACTGGAATTGGTGAACCAAATTTACAATATAATACAATAACGTGAGCGAATGTAAAAATACGTACTGCGTCGTTAATAAACAAAGAGAGAATGATTAAAAAAAAGTAAAGCAATTGTACTATTCATAGAATTAGAGACTAGTCTTAACAAGTTACGAAATGTTTAAATTGAGACGTAGGAATTTTCACATATGAAAAACGAGATTACTTATTAGACACCCTCTGTATAAGGGTTACATTCGGTATTGATAGTGTATCCCACACTTTTCAGGGAAGTTTAAATGAACCTGTAATAGAAGTCTACTGTGGTATGTCGATGGCAACATAAATATATAGTGAGCTTGAAAGAATAGAATGAGCGCAAGTATACAACTGTAAACTTATATATATTCTTATATTTTTTAATATTTAAATAGACTACAACACCGCCATATTTGGACTACATAAAATATGTATTCCCTCACAAATATTAACCGACAAAATTCAAGTGGCTTCGCTGAACCCATAAGGGTGTAATCACTCTAACGAGCTAGATCCAGTCGAACGATACGCGATGATTGCACCACAGACACAGAGCACAGTAGATTATTGAGATCAGTACATCAACTAAACGTTTCAATAGATACCGTGGAAAAAGTTGAGTATTTTTTTTGTATTATACATTGTCTTCAATTGAAAACAAGACATATAGAGCGAATTAATCTTAAATACTGATTCTACAGTATCATTCGCATATCAGATTATTATTTAATGTTTTAATTACACACTTTCTGTAACAGAAAAGTACATATACAGCTCTAATTAATATTTTCCTGATAAATTACGACAGAATCTGTAACTCTCAATCTTAAATTAGAAATGTGATTAGTTTTTTTATGTGCGGAAATCAAAGAAAACCAATTATTAGTTTAATTACACTGCTCACATTTTATAGCCCTGCTACAGCTTAGTTACCAAATATTCAATCTTAACTACATGTTAGGGTAATTACGCAATAAAACTCCGTAACAATAATAAAGATGATTATCATACCTAAACGTTGAACTGGCGTGGATATATCAATGTATAATAGCCTTACAAAGTCCCCTAAGTTGTCATAGTTGTCTTACTGTTTATATATCTATGGTGGCGAGTACAGTTCACACGAGTTCAGGCCACGATAGCTGTGGCCTTGGCCCCGACGATAAACAATACAATTACGAAATCATCGGGGAAAGCGATAGATTGCTTGTGATGATTCGACGCCCAACAGCATTCGCCGTTGTTTACTATTTTGGCGGAATTTATTCAACACTAGATGGCGCTAGTAAAACAGGTTTGTTGGTAACAGCTTTCTGTTTTTGGATTAATTTAAAGCAGAGGTACGCAAGTTTGAACGTATTTGTCCTACTGGTTCGCTTATACTGGGCTACAGGTGTACTGGAAACGATAACCTACTGTCCTCAAAGCTAGCCAAAAATTGATTTTATGTTACTTCGAGACCACTTTGTCCTACTAACAAAGTCCTACTTTCCTACTCACTGGGAACTACAGCTACAGTTTAGACTCCATCAGAAAAAAGGAGGAACGCGCTTTCTTCGCTAATTGGGGTCCGTGTAGTTAATAATTTTTAAATGATATCGTGGTCCCCAAGATGGTCCCATAGAGAATCCCCTCCCCTAGAGCGTCAAATAAGTAATGAAAGTCTTGAAGTTGGTGTTTTTTAAATAGTCAATTATTTTTTTAGATTTTTTATGAAAACCTAGCCAGCTCAGATATACTCGTATACGAGTAGGTAGTTCAGATGTATCTGCTCATCCTTGAGTAAATATATATTGTACGAATCGAGTTTCTTAACAGTGTTTAAACCAAATTATGCCTAATTGGTACTTAAGTTAGACTAGGTACCATGTAAGTGGCAATATGCGATTCCCAACGTACTTCCACACAATTGAATAATACAGAATTTCTATGAAGGCCGCATACGTGAGAACGTTGCTAGTTTATATACTGACTTGGTTGCTATTGCGTGAGCCAGTGTGAACTTTATGATCAACTCCCCATTTATGTAACACTAGCTTTTGCCCGCGAATTTGTCTGCGTAGAATAAGTACTTCGAGTAGTCTATTTTTTTTCTCCGCGCTTTCATCTCTATACTATTTCAATAATTTAAATAAAGTGATCTGTGGTTTTGACGTTTAAAGGTTATATCTACGTATCAAAATGTAAGCAAAAATTATTAATTCCCCATTCTAAGATAAGTACCCCATATTATAAATTATAATCATATAATACTATTATTTTTTATCGGCTTTCTGGTATAAATTATAATCATACTGTTATAAATGCGAAAGTTTGGGTACGTGGATGTTTGTTACTCAATCACGCCAGCGCAGCCAATCAGCTCATCTGGATGGAATTTGGCACAGATAGATTATAGTTATACAATAGACATCCTACGCGATTTATTCGCGTTATATGTTATAAATATGTATAAGTTTTTCACGATAACTGATTGCCGTAGGATGACCAACCGCGGTACACAACTATTTATAAAATATATCGACGCAGTAAAATAGAATGACTTACTCGTAGATACACAATTTTGCAGTAGGTTCCAAACTAAGCGAACCCTGTATCAGCTCTTTATATCTTATTTCTATTATTTCTATTCGATTAACTAATTATTAAGTAAAAAAACACGAAGCTTATAAGTACCTATTTTAAGTATATTATAATGTAATTAGTCCATGGTTATATGCAACTACACGAGTAGGTTGAATTTGGATTAAGACTTCGAACTCGAAATTGTAAAAAGGTGTAGTAAAAATAACTTCTAGCATAAATAAAATACAAGGTCAGTTAAAAGTTACTGAAATACCTACGTAACTGTATCTCATGAGAAAAATTTGATTTGCTCTAGAGTTCAACCTTAAAGTTACGTAAAGGCTTCCGTTTCGAATATGTGTACGTTTTAGATGGGTAGCAACGGATAAATCCTGGTTCTGTATAGCGTGAGTGGGATAACGGGTGCAAGCGAAGTCCATTGTCGAAGTCGTGCCTCGAATGATGGACGGACAATCGATGGTTCCAACAGTGGCTTTTCAGAAATAACTACTTAGCTTCAAAACACATGTGGACGTCAATAAAGAGGTGATAAAACCTTAGCTTTTATGTTACACTGTGTTGGGTGAAAATATGTCGAGAAAAGGATTTTTTTGAAGCGTACTGAATGAAGTTTAGCTGCTTCCTTTGTCCACGTAGTGCAAAGGAAACTAATACACTCAACTGTTAGCAGTTAAATACTTGTAGATGGTTTGTATTAGGCCTTGGTGAAGAATGTGTTCATGTATTATGTGCAACTTTATAGACTAACTGCGCCCCGCAGTGTTATTTATTTCTTGTTGAAAAGTAGCTTACGCCTATTGACGTTGAGCTACCTTCAAAACAAATTTCATCTAAATCCGTTTATCCGTTTAGGCGTGAAGGAGTACCATGCAGTCAAACTTTCGTATTTATATTATATAATAATACTGCAAATGCGAAAGTTTGACTGTTTGTACTAATTCCTGATTTACTTTTACAATCATTCAAATTAAGAGAAAAAATATTACTTTTTTCTACCAAAACAGTAGTACATGACAACACGATACAGTTGAAGATAATATTACTTGTAGTATCAATGGGTTGACGTCTAGTACTGAAGAATTTAAAGTGTAAGACAATGATGTAACCAATCGTGACACGAGTAGGTGGCGTCTGAGTATAAATGACTATATATAGAATACGCAAATGTATATTATATATATTACTATGCCCACGTTCCATTAACAGAACTGACATAAGCATACAAAAGTGACAGAGCCAGTCGAAAAAAACGAAATACTGAAATGTCAGACTGATTCCTTTAACGTAGCACTTTGAACTTGTTATGAACCAACATATATGGGAAATCCTTTGGCTTGATGGCTCATATTTATGACTTGGAATCGGCATGTAATCGCCAGATTATATATGACGGATTCTGAAAACTCATAGCCACTGAAAACGTATAACATTTCGTTTTATAATTTGCTTATTAGCTAACTATTCCCTACCTGTCAAAACCATTGCAACCAATGCAACTCTGCTTGGTGGTAGAAGTGGAACGGTGGTTTAAATGCTTGTTTTTTATGCATCAAAGTTGAGTTATACTTAATTTGATACTGCGTACGGCGTAATATCAGTATACAACACAATGGCAAATCACTGCATCGTTTATACAGTCGCAGCGATGCGTGAAATAAGTTACTCTTGTGTGTGTTGCATAAAATCTTCAATTTTTAACACGTACATGGTAAAATCTTTTATGAGAAACTAAGCCAAATATATAGTAGGACAAGTAATTTCTGTCGTAGACTATGAAAAAATTAAACACTTAAATCGACCCTTTATTTCTTAAGATGAACTTTACAAGATAAGTACTTTGCTTCGAGTTTTCTAATTGTTAATGAAAAGTTTAATCCCTTGATTAAAAGGAATATAACCCATGTATTCTAAGTACAACTTTATAATTCATTTTTTGCAATATCTCTTAAATAAAATACTTATGATGTTGCGGTAATTATACTTTCTTGATAACTTCAATAATTAATTAGTATTGAGAATCACAAACTAGGTCATGCACGTCAGAATCTGATGCTCGCTCCACGTATGATCTGATGCGCGGTCGCAAAACGCTAAAGTACTTTTTTAGTCTTCTTCTCTTGTTGCATGAATTCTTTTTTTCTTAAAGTCTACCCGGTAAAATTTGTTCTTTTGTATATCCGGCACGCCTGGCTGAGTTTACCGAAAACACCAAAGAATTGCTGCTTGACATTTAACAACACTCCAGACATGCAAACAACATGTCTGTTGCCGAATGTTGCCAGAAAAACCGTCAAAACAATCATATTTATATTGTTTATATCATATTTGTTATTATTACAATATTCACTTCAAAGAGTGATTATATTCCATTCGCCAAGCATTCAACAACGGAACATTGTAAGCAAAATAAATTGGCATCGAATTGATTTCATCAATTTCATGCCCTACTTTTCTACATCAGGAATGGATTTTCTCGTAATTAATAAGCTGTTTGTTTATTTTTAATGATAACCAGTTTTTAAAGGGCGAAACACAAAAAAAAAGTCGATTCGAAAACATTGTTTAGAAAGAGTTTTCGATTCGACTTCTTAGAAGATATTTTTAGAAAACCGTTAAAGATCAATTGCGGTCAAGAAACTTAAGTTTTATCCGTGAAAACTGTCTTTCTTCATATTTTTAAATATTCTTTGAACAGATAAGAAAGCTTCCAAGTGCCAAACTTGTATAAATTATGACAAAATGCCAGTTTACGCGATGTTTGCCATCGTATCGCCCAGTCAATTGTAACGAGAACTCGAATACTTATCTGCTTTGTTTATCGCGTAGTATATCTAAAGGTCCAAGGTGGTATTGCAGTTGTACTGCATGTGACCTCTAGCCTACAGCCAGTAAATAGTTTCTAAATTGAGGTGCAATTTCAATTCCTTCCAGAGGGCATAATGTAAAGTCTACTTAAGTGTTTATGGAATGAGGTATTCCAGTGTTTAAGACAGGGCATAATAGAGATTATATATATATACATATAGGATTATTCAATTAGTATGAGATATTTTTTTATTATTTTCTATTATATTTAACTAACGGTACGCGGCTTTAACGTAATAAGATAAGATTAATGCAACTACAGTGACAGATCGAGCTGGTGTTTAGTATACTGCCCATAAACAATATCATAACCGACCTGGGTTATGATATTGTTATGGGCAATTTAAATATGAGACGTCCCATTTACTTGATAATATTGATTACGATTGTAGCCAAACTTAGTAATAAATTAAAAGTAATAAAGTTCAAATATGTTGCTCTGATTTGGATAGTTAAGCTGTACTCTAATGCTAAAATTATTCTTCTATTTTTATTATTATATAATTACAATTACTTTATTTTTACACAAAATCTATATTTGAGACAAAATAAGAAGTTAATACTTATTCAAACAGACATTAGGTTGATTATTTCAAAAACATAAACACTTGAGCAAATCCGATGTAATACATTTGCACCACTTTAACTTGACTCTGATTGAGAAATTTCCCGGAAAACGAGCCCAAACTCATTCCAGTTCCAAATCCCTTAAAAGCGATAGAAATTAATTCACTCGCAGAAGAAATCTCTTCATTTTATTTTAGGGAAAAAGAAAAGAGGTCACTGAGACAATAACTACGGGAGATTTGGGAGATTTTGACATAATGCGCGAATACTTTATAAATATCCAATGTAATTTGAAAGTCGATCTAAGGAGAATCACAGGCAAATAATGACCAATTCAATTATGTTAGGCGAAGCGAAAACCATTAAGGAAGGGCTCAGGCCATGACAAATGGAGCAGAAAATTATAAATAAATTATCTTTTAAGGCGCAGCAACGTCACTTTTCTTCGATGGACCAAGGCAGTGACCGAATGGTTTGCCAAGAGATATGTGTCGACCTCTAGACAGACCACCAGCCCGATCGTCGGACGACATAATAAAGGTAGTAGGAATAAAATGGATTCGCCTTGCACAAGACCGGCAACAGTGGCGTGAGAAGAGGCCTATACTCAGTCACCTAATCCATGTCGAAGATCTTTTACACATTAAAACACTAGAGACATTTACATTATTTGGCCAACAATAATCTGGGTTATTCCATAAGACCTCGCTTGCCATTCATTCACATGATTCACAAATAAAACCTTAAATTTAACCTTCCTTTTTACGATATTTTTTTATGTGACTACTTTTTCCCGCGTCTTCACGTCTGTAAGGTATCTTATGTCCTTTTGTGTATCTACCCCTGATAACGTGTATGCATAATTTAATGATGATTGGATGAGGTGTTAAAAAAAACGTATACCCTCCCACCCTAGGATTTCTTGTGTCGCAGATGGCATTGACAAACACAGAAACACAAGACCACGACCTAAGACCCGAGAATAACCTTCATGCTCACCACACAAAGTTTGCCCCGGCCGGGAATCGAACCTAGCTTCGAAAGCGAAAGCGAAGAAAAAGCATAAAAAATGCACATTCGCGTTTATAATATTAGTTAGGACTATAAACTTCCAAGTGGTAGATATAAAAAACGTAATTTCTACCTTAAGTGGATTGATATATTATTTTAGTATCATGATGGGAATTGAAAATAACCGTGGATAACAATGGCATGCCTGGCACCTATCTAGAAGTGCACACGAAATAATATTTCAAATTGCATGTAGCTTCATAATACTGCTATGCTTGGAAATACCAACTTATGGACCATTATTTTAAATAAGAAATTAAAAACGGTTTTCGAATTTACAACGTAACATTTGTTAGTTAAATATTGTCTACACTGACAGTTCGCTATATAAAGTATATAATTGAACCATATAAATATATAAGGTAAGTAAAATAACCGTACTATTTCATTACTATTTACATTAATTGATCGCAAATACTTTTTTTTTGCCGATACGCACTTATTGAAAATCTTTCAAATGCAAGGTGTGCGCTGCTTGGGTCAATGATTTACGCGATTTTTATTTAGAGTTTTTGCCATTTTCCAGTGACAAATATAAGTGGATATTGGCAGTAATATGGCTGTAATAGTAACCCTTGTAAAGCAAAGATGTCTTGCACAATACCTATATTTTATACTGGAGTGTAGATATCCATACACAACTACAAATATTATGTTTGTGTGTGTAATGTTTAATGTTTGCCAGGTTGCCGATATAATATATTATAAATAATATAATTAAGTGCAGTCAATTAACCACGTAACATCGGGTGGGTCTTTAGCTCGTTGTCACTTTTGTTACATTGGGGCAAATATTGATAATACAAAACAGAAACTTGTGTCCATTAGGGCATTAGCCACGTCTGCGAGCTTCGACTAAGGGTACTTAATTCTGCAAGACCAGCCACACTCGAAAGCTTTGAAACCAAATGTACTTAAACTTAATAGTCACGATTGCTACCTGGGGCTTAATAGCGCTGACACCGAATCGCATAAACCCAAAAGCCCGGGTAAAGTTGCCAAATCAGCAACTGAAAACAGATACGTAGACCATTAAAAAAATGTGGTTCTTCATCATAACTATTAGCACATATATCAGGATATTATTAGTAACTATGGATACGCAGCCTATCGAACCTCAAGACAAAATTAATTATGTTATGAAATCACTTACAAGCCTGCTCTGTTTGCAATCTTGTACGCGACGGAAATATTAATTACCATTAATATCCGCAGCTGACCTACAATAAAATTAACTTTACTAGACTTTAAGCATATTAATTCAGTTTATATTCAACTTATCTGCGAACATAATTCAAGTAACTAATCCATTAAAATAAAAAGATTAAACGCTGTCGTTTGGTATGCGCCATGCAATTTTCGAGTTTACCATGGAGCTTTCTGGTACTCGTATCGTGCACTATAAAGTCGCGTGCCCGTCTTATCGTATCTCGTGGAATTGTATGGAGATATTTCTATTGAAGCATACAAGGGTGGATTAGCGTCATATTCGAGATATGCTGGCTACGATAGATGCTGGTCTATTAAGTTACAATCAGGTTCAATTATACTTCGAAGAATTCGAAAAGATTAATATACTTTTAGTTACCAAACATTTTGTTGACTTTCTTTGATCTTACATGTTCTCCAGTCTCATCTCTGTTATAATAAATAGTTTTATTCGCCCCATAAACCCAAAGTTTTTGAAATTGTAGAATTTTTTATCACAATTATTTACAATATTGTCCCTGAAGTACATATTAGTAGTGGTCTAATTAAAATAAATTTAATAAATTAATTTTCATGGACATTACACACTGCGCCATTTAGATTAAGCATAGCTTCGGATTCGATGGCATTACAGATAAAATATTTTTTTATGTAAAAGCATACATTTAACATCCAAACAAAGAACAAACATCTATGGTCTAATTCTAATTCTGGGTGGGGTGACTAAGCCTGCACTGACGTCCCGCACAGGGGGGTATTGTGCATTGTCCCCCCTTGTTAACTAAACTGTACCCCAGCCATTCCAACTCCTGTATGTACCGGAGAAGGACTCTGGGTTGATGTTGGCAGCACTGTTTCAGCGTTTCCTCTGGTGATACAGATCTTATTAGTCTCTGTAAGCCTGTTCTTACTCTGATTTCTTTAATGACTACGCACTACATGCATTACATGCTCCACCGTTTCCTCCTCCAGCATGCATCCTCTGCACAGACCACTGTCGGTTGCCCCTATTTTAAATAGATGGTGATTTAATCTATGGTCACACAAATGTCACACAAATGTGTGTCCTGGGTAATCTAGGCGATGACCTATGGCGCAAAACGCAGAGCTACGAAATGAGCTGTGATGTCAGTAAAGTTATGAGTCTTGTTTTTCATAAGGTCTCAGTAGATCTACGAATCCTTACTTGGTACTTGCACAATCCTGATGCCATAACCGGGTCGACCTGTTGCCCCGGGAGTGACACACTAACCTAAAAACAGCTGCAGGGGTCGTACGCTGCTTCTAGGAATTGTTGACGGTACGAAACATAACCTACTTTTTTTTTAAATTATTTTATTCGAAGAAAGATGGAAGCTGAGCACATTTTTTGCCAAGATTTATTTGTGTAGTTATTAACTAACAGCATCGAGGATTTTTCTCATAGATAACGAGGTCTTAACAAAAAATGCGTTGTTTTGTGATTTTTTTTTTGCACAGCCCAACTATTTTTAGAACGTTGGCGCTCAAGATCTGAGGGTTCCATACAGGGTGGTAGCCAGCCACCAAAATACAAACTTGGGTGGACCTTTACCCCAGTAGTTTGACACAATAGGTAAAAGAAAAGAAAAAAAGCCAATTGGAGTTTTCAAATATCTAGGTCAAAAATATTAATTACAAGTTAAATAGACTGGCTTCACGACTCAGTTGCTAGTAGCTCTTCCTTCTATGCTGTAGGTCGTGGATTCAATTAGTACGCATAATAAGCACGTGTGTAACAAACATAGATGTATTTTTCATTATCTGGGCGTATTTTATGTATGTTTTTACCATAAAACGTGTACTATGTAGGTAAGTATTATATCAGTAGCAATTCACATAGTAATAGTTCTGTGTCTTGGTGTCATTATATATTACATGTTTAAACCTATATAAAAAGTACTATCTAAGTATTTTATCCGTAATCTGGTTCCCATAGTATGCTTATGTTATGCTTAGTTGCGGACTAAACGACTCAGTGTGACAGTCCATGAATTATTCAATTAACTCTAACTAGACCAGTACTAATCTGCACCTCAAGAATAATATCGTAGGCGTTGTCTAAATTAATTTAGACCCATAAAACATCAATTTGGAATCGAATGCAACAATAAAATCTGTGCCACTGGTTATATTAGCGATTGGTAAATATTATTATCCACAACGCACTTCATAATGATCTAATATAGCTAAATATGTGGTGAAATGATATCATTCGGTTACCATTTATTGCCAGAATAAATACGCATGCCTCCGTCCGGGTTACTAGAACGGTGACCCAATTCACAGGTCATGCCGCGACCTACCTCACGCGACCTATTTGTACTCTCTGGTGGGTCCGTGGCCATCTCAGTCCAGGGTCAGGTCGGCTGGTACGCACGCCATTTTGATTTGAGAACGTTTTTGTTTCTAATCTGCTTGATGACTGAAATGACTGAAGCGCTCGTGGCGTAGCTTAGTTGTTCTTAATAGAGCATCAAGTTAAGCAACTCTCGGTCAGGTCAGAAGTTGGATGGGTTACCGTTTAGTGGCAGAGCGCTTGCGTGGTTCGGAGGATAAGTTAAGATGCCGGCTCCGCTTGTCTAGTCGATGCCCCCAAAATGTCCATTCTGTCAGAACCATTTAGAATTGTGAGACAAAAAAGAGATTACAGAAATCACTGTTTGCGAATATAAATATTGTTCCCACTACATGGTAACAGGAATCTCGACAAGCGAGAGTGGATGGGATATATCTAGCTTCGGATCTTAATTCTAATTGGTATATCTTCCGGTTTCCTACGATATTTGCAGTGAACGTTTTCTGTGAAGCTAATGTGAATATTTTCATGCAAATTCCCTAAACAGAATTACCACCATTCTGCACTACGAGTGCAGATATGGTTTGAATTGAATTCCTTGGGATAAAGTAAGGGTCCACCCCACATATCTATCACGGTATATTCAGTGTATAAGTTACCAGCAATTGCGACGAATCTTCCGAAATGTTGCCCAACAACCATTGAACATTAGGTAAAATCGAGATCTTGACTTCGCGTCCATGCATAAGGCATGAGCGCTCATCCGTATTCAAGGGCGTGCAACGCGCCTGCAATTCCAGAACGTTCCAATGACGTAATGCATCTAGTTTCAACGGATTCTGTACAAACGATTTTCTCTGATTATACTGACTTGTCGCTCTGCATTGCCAGATGCGAGTTAGTTCAAGTTTGGACTGAAAAAAAATCTTCTACAATCTTATTGATACAGCTATAATATTTATAATCAGGTTAAGAAAGGATAAGTTATGAATTTAGCTGTATTTAGTATGTCCATCCATACACGATATCTTCGCCAATTTGGATCATTTATTTATTAAGGTACCTCTGATCGGTTCCATAGAAATTTTATGTCAAATATCCATAAGAGCGAAAATAAGGGATGGAAGTTTCAGAGCAATTATGTATGTATGAGCTATCGGTAGCTCTGTTTTCTGAATTTTCGGTCCACGAAAATGGCCTCGAAGCCGTTTTAAGTACCGGTCTGCTATATTCGAAGCTGGCATCGTGTTACTGCATTTTAATAAGGTCATTCATCATTACGAGCACTGTAATAAGCTTATCTAAACCATAATTTTAAAAAAATCCAATGGAAACGTAGACGACAGGCTTCTATTGGAACTTAAACAGCAAAACTCCGTCTAAACGCAAATTTTGCATCCAAATCGTAAGAGCCGTTTCCGAGATACGTGAAATTTATAAATATATATACAAAAAATATTAAGATTCTTAAATTTGCAATTACAATTCTATTGAATAATAAGTTGTTTTCATAAAATACAATATATATTAAGTTACAAGCATCAATGCCTACTTTTTATGTAATAAAAATGACGGGACGAGCTGAAGGACTACCTATTGTTAAGTGGATGCCTCCGCCCTCAACCTAAAACAACAACAATACGATTTAGATTCTTCCCAACCAAGTCGCGCCCCGTTTCTCTCGTCACCCGAGATTTCATCGGCACTCACACCCTTCCTTCAGAATACACCACTGCTGGGCATCAAATTTCCAGGTGTTGAGGCTCCACCCTGACCGAACTTTGCACAAGTTTTACTGCTACTTTTTGTTGCTTAGCACCACCCAGGGGGTATGTGTAGGGATTCAAAGGGTCATGATCCCCTAAATACACCATACCTCACTAAATAATCACAAATATGACGTTTAAAATCAAAGTGTTGAAACACAAAACTCATCACGTTCGCAGAAATAGAAATGGTAAAAGTTTCACCATTTGTAGTGTTTGTATTTCATTCTATGATGTGTTTAATCGATGCGGGCTATCGTGCGAGTTACTAGGTCAAGTATTATTCATTTTCGTGCATTAAAATTACACAATTTACTTTCAGGCAGCCAGAATAACGGATTCATAATATTACTGAAGTTGAAGGAATGATTTATGTTACTGAAGAAGATACATTTTTCTTTAATAGCCAAGATATTTGTGGTTAACAATGGCTTCGTTTCAGCGTATATTCCATAAGGTGAAAAGTGGCCCTGTGGCTCTGCCTAAACCTTGGGGGAAAAGGGCGTAAATTTATATTATTTATTTACAATATATAGATAGGAGGAGTAATATAGTCAATCAAAGTTTAGTGGTCGATTGTAAATCCGCCAAAAATTACGTGCATATTCAACGTATTGTACCGTATC
Source organism: Aplocera efformata (assembly GCA_921293045.1). Classification (NCBI taxonomy): domain Eukaryota; kingdom Metazoa; phylum Arthropoda; class Insecta; order Lepidoptera; family Geometridae; genus Aplocera; species Aplocera efformata. Next base: position 9,422,416 of record OV121042.1, on the reverse strand, counting down.
AAACTAGAATTAACTTCCTTTAGCTATGGTTCTTATACATATGATTCATGCTATTTGAGCGTAATGTGGATTGAAAAAGTACAATTATATCATACCCCAATCTAGCACAAGAAACTTTATAAATAGTCGGTGTCATTTTTTTTTTCAAACGAATTCTTACTCAATTATATTAGTTGCAGGCGAGCTGCTCGCTATGTATAAACTAGCACGCGTTCATATTTATTTCATCCTGTCACTGGGGATTGGCAGCTTCGTTACAGGAATTTTTATTTTGTGGTGGAAATAGATGACCTAAATATTTAACAAGATAAAAGCAAACAAAATATTTTCCTGTTCCATTTTTAAATTGTTAGCTGCCAGTTAGGACCAAAATTTTCAGCCGACTTGCGGTGGAATAGTCATCAATTCGTGTGTGTTTTTTAGGTTTTACTTCAAAACTCCATCATTTGACGTGTCCAAATGATACTTGAGATCTAAAGGAATAAATGAGTTTGACTTGACTAGACTTGAAATTTATAAACCTATTCCGAAAATTATTTTTTTATTTGAAAGGATTTACTTTCAGATTTCAATAGTTTGCTTGTTAAATCATAATGAGTGTAAAAAGTGAAGGAAATTGCGTATTTAGCTTTCCTTAGCCCATTGTATACCGATTTAGAAATTCTTTGAAAAAATAAGAGATGACAGTAATGAAGTAGTTTTTTTATATTTTAATTTATCAGTCACTAACACACTTTCATATTAATTGCGTATTGATGCGAACGATAAAGTAATCATAATACTAACTACCAGTATTTCTAAAACCATCCTCGTGACTACATCACAAGTAAAAACTTAGAGCGAGGAGTTTAAGCTATGATTGGAAAATCGAAATCTTAAAAAAGTAGACAATTTTGAGTATGGAATAAATTGTGGATGCTTTTGATTAAAAATGTTATGAACACCAATAACCACCAATTTATAATAAGCTTTAATTCATAAGAATTAAAGCTTATTATCAAAGTGAATATCTCGTGAATATGTTAATATATTCTCGGGTATATAGCTGCATTGGAACTAATTCTTTTGACAACCTCGTTATGCCTCACATAAAAGCTTGATGTTTCGTATTACTAATTAAATAACCCTGTTACTTCACCTTAGTATCTTTCCCGACCTTAGTACTTACTTCACCTTAGTATAAGTACTCAGTATTTTTACATGAGTTCGCCAGAAAGAGGTATTTCTTTGGCAGGCTCTGTAACCAAAACGGCTTGATAGGTTTAAGTTGGACCGTTGTCGTTCAATTTCTCTTGATTTTGAGAGCGGCACTGGTAATGTCATGGTTCAAAAATTAAAATGGCCGATTTTTAGCTGCTGTTGTATGTCTTCAAAGATATTTTTTTGTTCCTCGAGTTCCTCCTCCAAAACCTATCGAGTGAAGAATTAAATTTCAGGGTTTTATAAATGGCTTACAAAAACATATATTATATTATAGGCACAACTAATAATATGTCAACGTAATTTGGAATGTTGTAATTTCTTGTCAATAATACCTCGTACTATGAAATGCCACCCATCAAACTTCTGACTGGGTAGAGAGTTGTTTATCTTAGATGATCATTAGCTTTGCCTCAGGCACTTTACAGATTGCGAACTAATGTTTGGCAAGAGAAAAATATGCGCAGTTTCGTATGTAGGCTTGTATGGACTTTTTGGTCACGTTCAGTGGCTATTTTCATTTGTTATTTTAAAGTAGTACAAGGTAACTGAACAAAACATAACAAACGACTTTGTAAAATATCAAGCCCTCCCATAGTTTGTGACTTGACGGTGATAAAAACTGCTTTAGTTTTTCTTTGTTTATACAAACCAATTCTTACAAAGTAGTTAGTAGTTTTATTTACGAACATAAAATATATACTGATTTTAGGTTTTCTGACCTTTTTATCTATTACTCGAAAAGGCTTGTATAGAAAGGTAATGTAACATGTGTTACAGATTAGAAAATTTAAATCGTTTTAATTACTTACACCTTCTATTTTTCGCCCTGTAAGCTTGAAATTTGTATAGGACCATCTGGGTGAAACGCCCTATCAATTATAAAAAAGAATAGACTAAATTAGTGTAAAATTGGCGAAAATATTACCATTTCAATCAGTAGAAAACTTGTTTCTCGATTTTTAGCTTACAATTGTAAATTTGGCACATTTTCAAACACAGGTAAATCTAGCTTTCAGTTTAAAAAGGCATATTTCAATCGATCTACTAATTTGAGAGCTAATAAGGCAGACCGTATAACAAACGTGTCAAACTATAAATTAAAAGCGAGTTTTTTTATAGAGCCTGTTTTTTAATCACACTAATTAAACAAAGCTTACTTTAAAATCCATTAAAAGAGGTCAAGTTTTAAATCTTATTTTTTGTGAAATAGAAACCCGGTACTGTATACAAAGGTTTCTTGCATAACCTGTCTCGAAAACGATAACTAGGTTCACCATGAACCTGGGATTGACATACTGTAGTATACTGACTGCTATAGCCGAGAGCCCATTAAAAGACTAGTGCGCGAAAGCCTTTAGCAAAATTGCCAGAACTATAGAATTTGGTAGCCCAGGTGAAGCATTGAGTTTTATATTTGAAAAATCTTTGTGCGCAATACCACGTTCTTGAAACGGTGAAAATAATATCTTGAGAAAACCGACACGTCCTAGTATCAAGAATTTTAAGACATCTACCAATCCGGTTTGAACTCTCATGATAGATCAAATCCAAAAAATGTATGTGCGCAGACCACCTTCTCCAAAATTCGGAATAACCGGAGAAACCGGAATGCCCTAGAAACAAAAACAATGTATTATAATTTGACATCTACCAATCCTGTTTGGGCTCCCATGGTTATCGAAGCCCATTCACACTCCCTTAACGAGAGTTCCTGCAGAAGAAACATGCGAGAGTGATACGCAGTACCTAGTCTACCTCTGGGAGTAGGACACTACCCTTTCTGAAATAATTATTTCTTGATACACGAAATAAGACTTGAACTACACGATTGCATCATATAAAAAACAACAAAGCCTTTTCTCTTTAAGATCGTGTATAATTTTATATTACTTTTATTACATCAGTACAAAGTTCTAATGTGTTAATACTGTGTTCAGTAGATAAAAGTGAGACCCTGGAAGTTACGATACCCATTGTCCCTACACAATAGTCTCCCAGGAGCTATCTTATGTGCTTATAGAATCAATTGCAGTCCGTCTTTTGGGATTCACTGAAGGCTATTGTGTGGTACAGATGAGAATACACCTAGTACAGTAAACGATTAGAATAAATCTTCAGTAAGATGCTACAATGCATCTTACTGAAGATTTATTCGTACTTTTACAGGATTTTCATTAATATTTATAAAATAATTTATGTGCAAATACAAGTAAACATTGTTTCTACTTATGTCTGTTATAAACTTTGAAACCCACTGATGTGTCAAAAACCGGTTTATTTTGAAAGGCAATGCGAAGACGGTTATAGACCACTAAAACAATGCATTGGGCACAAAATGTATTCATACAGACAGAAATACACGTAGTAATAGGCTTATTAATGAGGTTTTGACTCCCTTTACGGAAATGGTATAATTATAAAATACTTACATTGTTTTTAGATTTTACTAATATGTTTTTTTTTTGTTACAGGTAAGAATCGTAGCCTCCCTAGTCATTACTGGTCAGTAATTACCTGTAACGGTAGGTGCTCAAGGTTACCAAAAAGGACATTGGGAACAACTTGTTTTTGACTATTTCTGTTTCAAACTACAAACTAATCTATGGCAGCGCAACAACAGTAATTGAAAAGTATGGAAATTGCTATGATTGGTAAAGACGCGACCACAGCTCGGTGAAATCGCTAGAAAGTGCGGCGGTTACCCGCGACTACGCCTTCTCATTTAAACTAGACATCTGTCGCTTCACCTTGTTAGCTGTAAAAACAAAAGGAGAATCACAAAACCATATTTTATCGCGTCTCAACAATAACATTAGGAAATATTAGTACTTTTGCAGAAAAATATTGGCTTGTAGATAACCAAACCTGTATAAATGTAGCCCAAAACAGCCCATAGATTTTCAGATTACATTTTCAATTACTTCAGTGTTTATATCATCAGCATCAAGTTTTTTTGACTCAATGTAGAACAGATAGTCCATCTAAACAACAGCAAAACTTTCGATCCTTTAGGAGATGTCCCAAGTCGCACAGCGTTGCGCCCGTACTATGAGATTATCTATTGCTAAGTGACTTTAATTCCCTCTCCCAAGGGAACCGTACTGAATTTTGGGATAAATAGTATCAGTGGCCTACCCCATAGTATGAACTCAAATTATGCCAAGTTTCGCGGCAAAGATACAGACAGATAGACATAGACATTTCACTTTGTGTGGTGAGCATGAAGTTTGTTCTCGGGTCTTGGGTGTTTGTCTTGTGTTTCTGTGTTTGTCCATGCCATCTGCGACACAGGGAATCCTAGTGCAGAGGTATGAGCGTGTTAACGTTGTTGTTGTTGTTATATCTCCAAATATACCACCAAAAATTGGAAACACGATAATTTCATTCATGGCATTTAAAAAAATCTACTGTATAAATGAAAAAATATATAGTTTAGGGCTTCAGCAAAAAATAATTTTAAAATAACTTCAATGTTCAGAAATGGGATCTGTTACAGTTTTATAATAAGTATAGACTTCAAAAACAGGAGATTGGTAATTGGCTGTAAGTTTGTTACGCAATATCTTCGCTAATTGAAATCCAATTTGTGTATTTTTTTTTTGTTTATGGAATAGAATTCAAGGGCAAAAGTATAGGAGGTAAAACTCTGTTGTTCAGATTTTTCAATCAATTAATATAATTAGGCAGTAATTCCTATTGGCTTAGAGGCTTTGCCGTTATGGTAAAATAGCCTCAAATATCCCAAACATTGTATTATAAGGCCTAGATAAGAATGGTACCTAATTTGAATGGGTGACCATTTAGTGGCATTTGAAATGAGCCCTTTCGTTCTTCGGAGGGTAAGTTGAGAGCCCGTTGCAGGCTATATTTGTCGCTAAGACATTTCAGAGACGCCTTTAAAACTCCAACACTTGTTTGAGTTGGCCGCGTACTCATGCGAAAATAAGAGGGGCCTCGTTTGAGCATTTAACTATTTGTGCTAATTAGGAGGTTCGCTGTTGCTCGAAAACAACCTCCTATAATTAAACAAGCGACCCGCCCCGGCTTCTGACGGTTGTACTGTGCGTGTGACGTAGTTCGTAATTCCGTGGTACATCATTTTGATCTATTTCGTAAAGTTAAGCCAGCATTCACATTGTCTTCTTTCTACTATAATATGCTTGTATACATATAAACCTTGTGGAAAAAATATCTAAATGATCGTGTAATGATAGTGGTTTAGAAGAAGTTTGCTTTAAACTACTTAAAGATACCGAAATAACTCGCCGTTGGTACTGTAGCATTAATTTATTGAACATGGGTGGGTACAATGTTCATAATTACCTGCTTCATTCATTCATTGTGTCGTTAACGCTTCGACGCGCTAGAGGGCGCGGCATTAGCAACAATGGCTGTAGTTATTCTGAATTGAAGCCGACTCGCCCTTCATTGTTGAGTGACCTTACTCCACAGATAATCTACAAGTAAGGGGCATAGCAAGCTCACTTCGCCAAAACCATGCATAAGTACATGGAGCAAAGAAGCCACATAGCTTGCAACACCTAACATTCCACGTTTATTAAGCTCTTCAATCACCAATAAACCTTTAAACCTTTAAAAAAATTGCTAACCATCTAGCCTCTATGGTAAGCAACTCTTTTAATGGTTGGTTACCATATAGGCTCCATATGATCCATATGGTCCAATCTGTACGCTTTTTTGACAAATCCCGAGCGAAATACAAAAAATTTGAAACATTTATAAAACGTATATTCTCAAAGCTTACTAGATGTTACTTAGTCTTAGACGATACAAAAGGTTAGTACCAAACCAATCGTGAATATGTCATACAGCCCCCGAGGGGTTTCTTATTGTTTCTTCCCCTCGGGACAGACGTAAACTTAACAAATGAGACTAGCTAAAATATTAATACTGACTGTAATTTGACATATGCATGTTAGGGTAAAAATCTCCTGTGACACGTTATGTGCTCACGTGATGTGCTAATTTGACGTGTCCAAACGATACTTGAAATCTAAAGGAATTAATGGGTTTGAGTTTGAGTTTGTTAGACTTGCATTTTAGCAGCTTTGGCTGTTGCCAAATGTTTGGTAACCATGACCCCGTAGGTACCTTCAGTGCTTCAACATATTGTAGTAAAGGTCGCACAATGATTAAAAAAATCACGTTTGTTTGGGAACATGATTTTCCAAGTAGTTTTTTTTATCCCATGTGACTTTCTTGTCTCCTACTAGAAATCTCTATGGTTCAGAAACGAAGCAAGTCGTATGAATAATATAATAGTTCCCGTACGGGGATTGTTTCTTTGATTGTCAGTCCTTCCCGATTACCGAGAAACAGACAGGTCTGTTTTTATTCATAACTCACAGCGGTATATCTTAGACGCAATATACTCCAGACTCTTGGAATTCAATTATTAGCTAACCAAAAGGATTTATATAAAAAATTTACAAACACTTCTTTAAGTGTTGAATGTGTAAACATCACACAATATACAATAATATACTGGGTCGAGGCTCTTGTTATAATTTCAGCTCACCGTCACGCCAAAATTCAATCAGTGTAATTTACTCCTGAATGTTTTGTGGTTATACATATGCATATATATACGGTTGTGGTTATACATATGCTTCGGCGGTATAGGTATAGCTAGGTATATAGGTCTAGTCTTAGATGTTAGACGAACAGAGTTTTGAAATCGTCATTCATGGCTCAGTTGGTAGTAGTTCTGCCTTCTGCGCAAGGTCATGGATTCGATTCCCACTCAAGACAGGCATTAGTGTGACAAACATGAATGTTTGTTCTGTGGCTGCTGTTATTATGTACGTATTTACAAAAAAAGTTCAATAAAAATACCTATTCTATCGGTTCAGTTCCCATAGTACAAGCCATGTTTAGTTCGGGCTACATGTCGCTGTGTGTACTGTCTGTGTAAATTTATATAATTTAAGTAATTGTGTACTTTTTTTCTGCAAACAAATTTGATGAAAACGGTGCAACTTTTTGTGGTAGATGCAAGACAATGATAAAAAGAGTCAAAATAGTTTTCCAAAATATTCTCTTGCATTTTTAACTAATCTAAAAAAAGAGGTTCCTAATTTGCCTACATGTTTTTTTCTATTTGTATGCTTTGTCTTCGCTATCTGTTTGATCATTTTTTACGTGATAAAGTGTTCTTATCGCGGTCCCATAGAATTTCATAGAAATTTAACCCCCACGATCAGAAAAATATGAGACAAGAGTGTTGAAATTGGTTTAATCGTTCTTTTAATCAGTCACTTGTTTTTTAGTTATAATTAGCGATTTCATGTAGCTATGATCAATTCCAGACTGGTTTCAGACATTAAAATAAAATAGGTCGCATTAAAAAATTTTACTAAAAGGTCTCAATTTTTACTAATACAAAACGCAACGCATGGTTGTGACTTGACTCGCATGAGAATTCATCTGCCTAGAAGGTTTTCGCTATGGAAGTGTGCTATTTATTAGTCAATTAATCACTTACAAGTAATTTCAAGTGAGCCTGAAGTGAAGTCAATAGTTTGTTCTTAAAAGTGACCAAACGTAAAATCCAATTAAAAAAGGCATGTACCTAATGCATGAAACATAACCTTAAAAAAAGGCATGTACATGTACTCTTTTTTTATGGTTATGTATCGTAATATGAACGGTGCTTTACAAGATCTGACAGCCAATGAGTAATGGCCGCTTTGCACTTATTTATTCTGTGTCCCGGGCACGATGAGATCATACCCAAATGACCGCTAATTGTTCAGTTTGTGTCGTTAAGGTATATGTATAGGTACTTTATTTTGCTATAGAAAGTGGAAAGAAACTTGGACATTGGTTTTCTTTGTGATACTATATTACTGTAAATCTTCATCAAATTGAATTATTCATTGATAAGTTTCTATTCAAAAATTGAAATTTCGAGCCTTGTTTTTGATGTCGTAAGTAATCAATGCCTATGGAGCACCCACTCTATCAACCAGCCCAATTTATCTCACTGTTCATACACGCCATTTTTTGTGCTTCAAAACCAAATGTAAAAAGAAACTTTGTTAATAGCTTACTAAGTAAAAATTTTACTCTCGGTTTCAGAGTCCGAATCGCACTTAGCTGGTTGATGTAATGCTAATGGAATTGCTTAATTTGCTTAAGTATAGGTTAATTGGTTATAGGCCAGATGACACTATTTACTTAATACTTAATATTGGCATCAGTTATTGGTAATTATTCTACATTATTTTCTAGTAAAATATTATTACTTACCATGTTTTTGGAAAAGTAATTTTACGTGTTAAGTTAGGATCTCTAAAAATTACGCATAATTCACATAAAATAAAGATATCATTATCATAAAATATTTATTCATCAAACTACGTTTGTGTAAATACTCGTATCTGCATACCATACCAACAAAGGGAAAATATTTACTCCATTCACTTTCGTTTTATCCTACGAATATACAGCTAGCGCCATCTCTTGCGGCGGGGCTGAACTCGATAGAGTACGTCATGCCGACATTGACCGCTAGATGGGGGCACTAGTACACGCGATGAATGACGCGCGCGGTTAACGAACGTTCTTGACTGGCTCTGCAAGTTCGTCGTGACATAAACATAGACTGAGAGTTGCGTTGGCTAGCTAGCTAGGAAACGCGTTCGTTTATCGTTTCTACGTTCACAGAGGCAACGCTATTCATGGAATTATTGAATATAGACTGTAGGGCTTAAGCACCTACCTATTTATGAGTTAGACAGGTAGGTACTTAAGTACGTTTATTACATTATTAAGGTAACCTATAAAAGCTATATACCTACCGAAATTACTAAACTTTGTGGGTAACTTAATCTAACCTGCTAGGCAATAATAGTAAAGTGAGATATAAATTATAAAGCTACTTACCTGTAGTAGTTAGTAGTTGTACTGGAATAGATACTAAATATTTAACAACTTGCAAGTCACAGATATTTTAAATTGCGATAAATACGTTTCATGATTACGTCATCATAACCTCTGCGAAAGATCATTCACCCCATATCGAAAATATTAGGTATTGAATTACTTAAATACGTAATCAGTTGTTTTACAATAACTAAATTCTTTACTTTTATCGCACAAATTCTTGGTAAGGTTGTTAGTGTGGCTAGGTTGACCATGACACTCAAAATCAAAACAGTTTAACTTAAACTACCTGTCGGTAGATGGCGTTAGGTGTCGACATGTTTTAGTGCGAAAAGAAGTTTGTTGACAGCAGGATACGCGTTAAAAAGGATATATTAAGTAATTACATAATATTAGCTAAATAATAATGCATATTCTTTAGACCTCTGAACGTTTTATGTTACCTATTAGGATTTAAAAGATTTTTGTTGTAAAAGATTGTAAAAGTGCGAAGCTTCGTTGCTTCGCCGCACGGTTGCCAAATTATTCTTCATAATTATGTTCAACAACTCTACCACTTATGGGTCTTCAATAAATTTATAGTACCTACATATACAGCGTGATTCACGCAAATGTGTCAGTGGTTACAGGTACCTATTTATTTTATAAGTTTTACAATAAATCTAGTCTAGCAAAACAACCAATTATCCTGATGGCGATCACAAATCTCAATACAATTCAGCTTCGCACAGTTATAATGGTCAACGGAAAATGTATCATTGCGAGAATATATTTGAGTTCAATATCGTATGCAATTTAGCAGCATGGCACAGATTAAATAATGTTTTGGTTAGATTCTCACGTTTCTGTTCGCGATTCGGCGTGATTTTCTATTAAGTTTATTACCTATAGTTATACATCAACATAGAAACCCTGCATCACAGTATCTAGCTATCAACATTTAAAATGAGATAACTCAGTCACTATGCAGTTCCTTCTTCGTTTACACATTAGCATAATTAATTTTAAATGAATTAATGTAGGGTCACACTTCGAAACTTAACAGCAATTTTATTGAAATTCTACAATAGTGGCGGAACGACCTGCCGGCCCACCTAATGTTAATTGGTCACCGCCGCCCATATAGAAACATAAATAAACGTTTACACACTTATACCTCTGCACTAGGATTCCCTGTGTCGCAGGTGGCATGGACAAACACTGTAACACAAGACAAACACCCAGGACCAGAACTTTATGCTCACCACACAAAGTGTGCCCCGGCCGGGAATCGAACCCGGAACCCCTCATTTCGAAGGCAGAGCTACTATCAACTAAGCCACGGAGCCGTCATTACAACTGAAATACGACTCAGGTTCTCCCCTAGCGAAATATGAGACCTAAGTCGCATTACATTGTGCCCATCTGTCTGAGGCGAGGATGTAACGCCTCAAGTGCGTATAATTTATTAATATACAATACATATGATAAAGTAAGGTATCTACACTATCTTACAATATTATTGATGAAATATTACGGAACATTAATCCGGAACAGTAATAATACTGTTTTGATTTGGTATGTAGAGTAGACTCGAGTAATTATAGAGTAAATATAAAATATAAATAACATGTATTAAAGAATTCAAAGAACTATTTCGTAGATTAAATGAAGTTATTGAAACAATGTGACAATGTATGTAAAAGGTTATAAAAGATCGTTCGTTCGTTTATTTTTGTTTATACCACGTTTGATGTCTGGTGAGGCAGACTTATTGATAGACTGTTTCAACCCAGTATGTGGCAGATGTACAAGATTAGAGTTTACCTACATGGTCAAGAAATTAGTGAAACTACATGAGACGGTACATCCCCTCAACGTGACTGTTGTCTATGTGCGGTAGTAACCACTTATGATCAGGTAAGCTGTCAGCTCGTCCTGTCACTTAGAACTACCCAACCTCACCGAAATCCAGCGCAATTTTAAAACACCGCGTAAATGAAATTCTTTTAATCACAAGTGATGCAGTTATTCTCTTTGAAGCTGTGCCAAATATCTTTTCGACCGCTTTGACATTGACTCATTAGCATGACAATAAAAACATAATGTGCAAGGTTTATGTACTAAGGCGTGAAATGCCGTAAACTAGGCATCTAGACGGACTTAGTCATACCAAGTCATACGTAGATAAGGGTTATTTACAATCGTGAGTTAGATCAAGTACAATTTTTGAAATCTGTTCACGATTAGCGATTGTACCACAAAGTATTAATTAAATATACTGTGTAATGGAATTCTTTTAACCGATTTCAAAAAAGGCTATCGATTCGGCTGGTATTATTTTTTTGTGTTTGTTACGCGATTTCTTAGCCAATTGCAGACTTATTTGTATGATTATTTATTTATTTGATAAAGAGTAGAAATTTCATAAAGGAAGAAATTCTTACATGAAATTTCCATGAGTCCAAACCCCGGAGCGAATAAAATATGTAACGAAAGAATTGAAGGCGGGTTTATTCGTTTATGTATAAGTCACTTGACATTTAGAAAGTCTGTTAAATACTTAGCCTAAGCGCACTTCTTTATAAAGAAAAAATATACTATCTACGTACAGTTAATAATATAGTCTCCTTGCAAACCTTGGATTCATCTTATGTAAATAACTAACTACCAAACCATTAGCCTCGGTTTAAAAATATAACTTGCTCCGTAACAAAATCGCTCGAAACCTCCGTGATCGTAATACTGATGATATGACCTTCCTTCCGTTGTCATAGTTTGTAAAGTTTATTAGAGATTTAAAAATGTTCAAGGCTTGTTAGAATTTAAAATCACAAAGTGAACGTAAAAAGAAGGACAGAAATTTATTTTTTTCAATATAATAACTCAGTTACCTAATAAATAAAGCCTATAACATTATTTTTTTAATTCCCCACAGCTCAGTTGGTTGTACCTCTGCCTTCTGCGCTGTTGGGTTCGATTCCCACTCAGGGCAAGCAATTGTGTAACAAACATAAATATTAGTTCTGTGTCTGGATGTTTATAATGTACTAACATATATGTATTTACAAAAACCACATGTACCTAAGTATTATATCAGTTATCTAGTTCTCATAGTACAAACTTTGCTTATTGGGGCAAGATTCTTGTGTAAAATGTCTATAAATAAAATATTTATATTTATATACCAGCTGCGCTCCGCAGTGGCCATCCTAATTTTTTCCGGAATTAAAAGTAGCCAATGTGCTATTCCAGACTTTAATCTATATCTTTGCAAAATTTCATCCAGATCCGTTCAGCCGATCTGGCGTAATTGAGTAACAAACATCCATACATCCAAATTTTCGCATGATTATATTATTTATAGTTGTATAGCTCAGAGCTTGCAGTTTTATAGAGCCCGTTTTATAGTTATTTTTAATTTATACTATGCACAACACCTGTCAAATTGCTATGCCACGCTCACCTTTACCTTTTCGCCTGATGTTCACCAGGAATACTGCTAATTTGCACCTGCAGTTTGGCCTTTACGTACAACGCTATGTTAAACACCTAAAAACTATAACAGAACATTCATTGTTAATTAGTTAACGGCCGCGGTGGTTATAACATGGACGGGTAATAAATGCTGGCATTATAAACTAAGCTCTTCCTTGCCTTGCAAGCACGATATATTGTCGGTTCTACATATACATTATATCGCACCTTTCCTCAGAAGAGATAGTTTGAGCTTCTATGTTTCACTTTATGGGTTACACGATCTTGGAATCTTAGACGTGACAAATTACCTCGACACCTTTTATTCCCGAGAATAACTTAGCTAACAATTTGCTTCGTAATAACCTTGAGTCGACAGCCAGGGTATCCTACTACTATTATAAAGGCGAAAGTTTGTAAGTATGGATGTATGGATGTATGGATGTTTGTTACTCTTTCACGTAAAAACTACTGAATGGATTTGAATGAAACTTTACCACAATATAGCTTATACATCAGAATAACATATAGGCTACAATTTTTGAGGTTTCTATAAAATCTATATAAATAAAAGAAGTCGTGTTTGTTACAACACTTATAACTCGAGAACGGCTGGACCGATTGCCATGGTTTTTGATTTGTTGGATTTGTTTCCGTCCCGAATAGCAGAATAACTATTAAAACATTGGAAAATTAACGAAAAAAATAAAATCAATTTATCCCCGTATTCTCCACGGGAACGGGAACTATGCGGGTGAAACCGCGGGGCGCAGCTAGTAAGTTATACCAACGACAAACAACAAGTCCGGGAGTTCCGCATGTAACATGTCGAAAATTTGAGACAGTTAATAATAGATTTCCCAGCAACAGCTGAAACAGTTTCGAATACACCCCTGTATCTATTCCGATTGCTTGCTGACTTGGGCCTAATAGGCCCCTTTATTCAGTTCTAAAGGAGACTTGTCAGTGTGCACCTAATACGATTAACTGAGAGGCAGAAATCTGCTAGAAGACTATCAATCATTGCTGAACACAACTGAAATGAAAACTTACCAGCCAACTACAATAGCTTTTTTCAAGTTTATTTTATGAAAATGTAAAAACTCCCGACTTTGTGTACTGGTAATTAGTTGGTGAGCTTCAAACGCCTCAACAAATCTTCATAAATTATAGCTATGAACCATCTCGATCACGTCAGCTTTCAAACAGAAAAACCCGCATCAAAATTGGTCCATTCTTTCATACAGAAAATGTGTCATAATAGCGCTGGCTTTAAATTTTACTTAAAATTTGTCTCCCAGACTAATGATTGAATGATTTAAAAAAACTGTTGTTTACACGCTATGTAAAGCCAGCTAAGGCGTAAAACTTCCAAATTGGAACACCTCATAGTGGTCATTAAACTTTATGCATTGTGAGTTTTGAAGATGTTTGTGTGGGAATATTAAATTATGCAGACACTATTGTTTCCTGCTAATTTGAATAGTAATTATAGACTTTTAGAAAGTTAGATGTCGGTTATTTTATCAACAGTAAAGTCGATGTAAGTAAATTTTGCAGTTTTCATATCCCGTTTTGGGATAAATATTTGCTACTCAGATATTCTGGGAGTGAGTTTTGCGAGAGTTCTCAGTTTCTCTAGGTTTCCCACGGTTCTCAGTTTTTGAGACACCCAAATTTATTTCCGACTATCACTTATCTAGCGAACTCCAAATGAGGAAATTCGTTCGTTTTTATAATTTTTTGGGTTTTAACTCAAAATAAATATCTTCTTTTTTAAAACGATAGGGTATTTTCCCCTTTTTAAACCCCCAAGAAATTAGGGATGAAAGCCTTAGATTTTTAAATCGGTCAATTATTTGTAGCAGATTTCTATCTAGTTTTGTTACAAACATGTTAAAAATTTTCGACAAGAAGAATTATTTGCAATAATTTTGTATTCATTTTAGAAATGATTTACAACCTAGCTGCATTATGACAAGAAACGTAATTAGTATTCAAATTAGCAAAAGGTTAAATGAAGTTCAACATAACAATTAGTCTGTAAAGTTTTCGGCAACTTCTCAAATCAATATTAGTAGTAGTTCCAAAATACCGGTATCGATGAATAGAATAAAGCCTCTATAATTCAATAAATGTAGAAACAGGGAATCTAGTTTCTATGTATTTACCGTATACCTACGAATGTTCATTGGAATTGCCGTCAACATCGTTTTACATACAACTTCATACTTCGATTAAAACTGTAATCAATATAATAAATAAATATTCGTGGATATTTCACATAACGCCATTTAGTCCCAAACTAAGCATAGCTGGTACTATAGGAACCAGAATACTGGTACAATACGTGTATAGTACTTTTTATTTAAATGTGTAGGCGTAATCCTCGTGTAATACAATTGTTATAGCCACAGAACTAAGAGTAACATCTATGTTCATCATGCAAACGCTTATCCTGGTTGGAAACCGAACACACGATCAACAGCGTAAAAAGCGATGCTAGCTCCCAAATTAGTTTCCTTGGTCCTTCAGACGCATCAGTCGAATTGGATGCAACTCTTAATTTCTCCAAAGATTGTTAGGTATAGTAAAAACACGGGGTCAGGGATGTAACTCCTTTGACCCAGGAATACCGCATCATCAATCACATGATCTTGGTCTAAATTAAGCGTTATAAATTGAATAATTCCAGTAACCACGACTGAACATCATAATTAGATCCTGGCGGCGGAGGTGCAATAATGATATCACCCTGTATACGATACTAAGAGTTATAAAACGATACTCACCCAAAGTAATAAAGCCAGCCTGGCTTATTTTAACTATGAACATTCGAATTCCTGAATAAACGCTTTATCGCACGCAGTGTCCTGATCATCAGGCCAATTAGCCACTGATAACGCTATTAGGTGGCAAATTTATGCCGATGGTAGAAAATCTAAAGAAATACCTAAATTAGTTACAAAATATCGGGGCTGGCGCTAAGCCCATCGAGACAAAGTCAAAATACAATATTTCCGTTGAGTTCTTAAAAAAATACATGCAAACGACACATTTTTTTCTCTTAAACTGGGCTTAGAGTCATTATATCCTATAATGAACGAACGGACGTCCGTAGATACCAAGTCAATATTCTATATTTGTAAAAAAAAATGAAACTTTTTACAGATAACAATATTGCTATGGGTATCTACTAGTTACTTACCTACCATTAGTTTATTATAGGATCTAGGTACTTATATTTTATACAATAACTCTTGCTAAAAGCGCCATCTTGATTTTCGCTAGCATGTTTGCCATCAGACGGAACGAGTATGTGGCCTAAATTGATTAGCATGAAAGCTGCTTCCAAGTGCCTATTTTACTCTAAGGCTGTAACCCTGTACGGGTTATTACAACGATGGCTTAATGAAGCGTCTCCAGCCTCCATTCGTCAGCAATGCATTATTTTGTGATCAATAGTTATACTGTGGCCGACCGTGGATCAATCATCTGGTAATGATCGTACCAGCGCGGAACTTGTGGTTGTAACGTAATGCTCGGTAATTTTGTAAATTACCGAGTGCCTAATTATTATTTTTATGGAGCAAATGTACGATGATAAAATATATTATTATTATTTTTAAGTATTTTACTTTTAATCTCTCGTGTAACGAGGGGTTTGCGCTATTCCGCGAGCTTGTGGCCAAACGGGATGACGCGTAAGGATGTAACTGATCTTACTCGTATGTTATTGGTTCAAAGAAAGAAATTTACGAACTAATCGGCAAGTGTTAAGGATAGTAGGTTTCTGAAGTTGAATGAATGTTAATTTGTGGATATCTAGAATACTGAGACTGGTATGTAAGGTATGAGGTTATAACTCCTGTGGATGAAATAATGATTGGGACGGTTCTTACTGTATCTACTCTCCATTGTGTTTTGAGTTCTATTGCCAAATCTGTGTATTTTGCTAGTTTTTCAATGTGTGTTTTTGAAAAATTGTGAGTGTTGGGTATGGCGATATCTATTATTAATTAATGCACTAGCAGCTTGAGCTGATGCGTGCATATCACTTGCACTTGTATTTCAATTGTTCAAATATTTGTCAATTCTGCTTTTAAAACTGTTCACTGATGGTGCTCCAACAACTGATTCCGGTAGTGTTCCAAGCGGTCACTATGCGATTTGGTATGAAGTGTTGCCTGGGGTTGCTGTTACTTGTTATATGTTCTGATAAATACCAATTCTTGGAAGGTAACGCAAATATTATTGGTATAAGCCGGAATTTTCCCACTCCAAGTAAAAGCCTTTCATCCCTTTTGCGAAGCTTCCCTGGTTTGTACTATTCGAAGCCGATTTTTTTAAAAGGAGTCTAGTTGATATCGTCATTTCCGCCTGAGTCTTCCAAGAAGTCGTTGTCCATTAGTTGGGATCTATTGTGATCTAATATGGCCATCAAAAAATATACAACACTATAAAAATATTTGTCAAAAATACACAGCATGTGGATTTTTTGTTGAATAAATATTTATAAGCTAACATAATTTACACAAAGTTAATCCACATAGGAATGTGACATTCTAAATCAATAAAATAGAACCAGTTATCACCTGTCGTTTTATTCGATTGAAAATGGAATGCTGAGTTTTAAATTTTGTCACAGCTTGGTGTATTCATCATTCGGTCAAGAATCATTTATGTCATAGTATTAATTTATAGCATAATATTATATTAAGTAGAAGTAGTAAGTAGGGTACACTCGCGTAACATGTTCCGTGACGGTCGCAATAAATAAATAATAAACGTTTACACACTCATACCTCCGCACTAGGATTCCCTGTGTCGCAGATGGCATGGACAAACACATAAACACGAGACAAACACCCAAGACCCGAGAACAAACTTCATGCTCACCACACAAAGTGTGCCCCGGCCGGGAATCGAACCCGGGACCCCTCGCTTCGAAGGCAGGGCGATACAATGCGATGTCACTTTAATCTACCGATAATTATGTAAAAAAAAATGGTTCTTTGGGTTGAAACAGACGTAAACTTCACAAATGAGACTATCTGAAACATGAAACTAACTGTAATTTGACGTATATGTTTGCAAGTAATGTGCCTAAGGAGCTCCTGTGACATTAATGTTACAATGAATATGTTTACTTCTGCGTGTAAAGTTTGACGTGTCCAAACGATACTTGAGATCTAATAGAATAAATGTATTTGAGTTTGACTATATTTGGATTACTAATATATATTTTTAATTTCAATTTCTTTCTTTCCAGCCAATTATTTACGTCCGTATTGAATAACTACATAATATTATATAATATTATTTTTAAAAATAACAAATGTTGAAATAGTTCTATGCCGTCTTTGTAATCAGCTGTTCTATTAATGTTAAGGGGTTACCATGTCGATGAAAAAAACTGCTATTTCATCTTGCGCTCGAAGAGTGATCTCATCACAGCTACATCCATGATCATTGTGATTAATGCCTTCGCCTGTCTACAGCAAATTGCACACTTCACTATCCGTCGATCTCTAATTGAAGGAATTGCGGCAATTTGTCGCATACAAAGCGTCTGAATTGAGCAATTAACAATATAAGTAATTCCTTGATTAAAAAATAATGGTGGGCAGTAAAAATCAATTACGCCGCTGCTGGGCTTCGTCGCGGAAGTGCAAATTGGATTAAGGGATTTATGATTTTGGAGTGTACGGGCGTGTCCTGTTTGAAGTAATTGTTTTTAATTCCAGCCTGTGATCTAAGTTGTGGGTAGACTGGTAAACAACTGAGAACCAGCGTTTACAGACTTAAAGCAATAAGACCGCCCATTGTTTCACATTACTTGTAAAATATTTTTTTTATGATTTGTGTTATTTTGTTTATGTGAGCAATAATGTGTTATCTATCTGCGTTGAGAACAACTTAACCAATTCCATTCATCTTTTTATGTTTTCTAATACTTTGTAGAAGGTTCAGAAATTTCCCGTAAAACTGCGGGTAATACCGCGGGGCGCAGCTAGTTTTAAATAATTATTTAACCAACAAAGAATAACATGATACACATAATAATTTACACATGGTTTGATTCTAATTGAATTTGAAATGTGCTCTAAAAACAATATAGACCAATCTTCTGCTATTTATCATTATGCGCTATTTTTGCGGCCGTAACTCACAGTTACAATCGATAACGCACAAATCAAACTGTTTACAGACTAACTATAATAATGTCAAAGATCA
Organism: Aplocera efformata; assembly: GCA_921293045.1. Taxonomy (NCBI): domain Eukaryota; kingdom Metazoa; phylum Arthropoda; class Insecta; order Lepidoptera; family Geometridae; genus Aplocera; species Aplocera efformata. The sequence goes on along the minus strand of OV121042.1, from coordinate 9,403,612 downwards.
AAAACATTAATCAATTGTTACCTACGCATACATTAAGTGCCATTTAAATGGAGACTTTAACGCGGCGCGAGAAATGGTACACAACGCAAGCTGTAATCTTCACATTATGTATCATCGTGACATTATGTGCCTGTCAAGAGCCAAGAGTTAAATTCTTAAATACGAATAAATAAAATTGAAGTCTCTGTTTGTAATGTCAAAGTAAAAGCTTTTTACTGAATGCATGTGAAAGTATGTTCGGTAATAATAACATAAAAGTAATTTTTAATATTTTTGTTTCTCTGTCTGTTTGTTACGGGTAATCTTCGAACCAGTTGGACCGATTTTGACGAGAGTTTCACTGACAGATAGATGTTATAAAAAATAACTTAGGTTACTTTTATTTTGGAAAATGAAAAAATATTAGGGTTTCGTTCCAAAACGTAAAATTCCACGCGGTCGAAGTCGCGGGGGACAGCTATTAATATGATTATGTCGTAGAGAACCCAAGTAGTTTACAATCTACCGAGACTTTTTACACTGTATATGGTAATGAGATTCTTGCTCACGAGTTCTCGACTTGTATAAACATCTCGTTCGACATTTTTGACAAGTCCATGAGAGTATCGTACAAATAGGTTTGGGTTGCTTTGAGTCCGTGATTTGCAATTCGAGTTGTATGTTCTATTAACACAAAGATGTTCAGTATCTCGGGTTTTAGGTTCTTGTGTTTCTGTGTTTGTCTATGCCATGGGTAGCATAGAGAATCATAGTGGTTTTTTTTAACATTCTATGGTAATTTGCGCACGTGGATGGATAATAAATAATGACGAATTATATTATAATACAATTACGTTTATCTACAAATTCCAAAGTATTATATATAAAATTTTTCTTCGTTCTAATTAATTCAATAATAATAGAATTTAATGTCATAATTTAATTTATAGACGTAATTTACTTTGTAGTCTTCATTAATCCAGACGAGTAACTCTCTCCGTGTAATTGGCCTTTTACTGTCTAGATGTAGGCGATGATGTAATTTGAGCTAATCATATAACTAAATCTTACCAACTACTTAGTTATTATATCTTAGCAGCTATTAATGAACATCAAACCTTACATTGATTGATTATTTAATGATATTTTATTACATGTATTATAATATTTATTAGTCGAAAATGTTAACAAGTTCATAGAGAAACGACAAGTATTGTCATACTTTTCAATCATACTAATATTATAAAGGCGAAAGATTGTATGTACGTGTGTTTGTGTGTTTCTATGTTTGTTATTTCTTCACGCTAATACGGCTCAACAGATTTGCATAAAATTTAGTACCAGAATAGCTTATATTCTGGTTTAACACACAGGCTACTTTTGATCCCAGAAAACCACGGGTAACGCCGCGGGGCGCAGCTAGTACAAAATATGATCACGTATAAATTAATGTAAAAATGTACCTATAAGTACACTTCCATTTAATTTTTTCAAACATATAATATATGTCTTTTTTTATGCTATAGCAATGTTAGTACGATCTGGCGGCCCACCTGATGTCTCGCTAAAACTGTGATGAGCTGATGAGCTGATGTTCCTCACATATAACGTCTTCGTAGCCTAGTTGCCTACCTTTTAAAAGTGGAACCCCATTTACCTTCCAAATGTGGAACAGCCAGAGCAAAGTTAGTGCCACGGGCATTAAGTTTGTTCGCAATCACAAAGTATCCCAATGCAAGCGTTATTTTATTTCATTTATTGTCTGTGCCCTGTAATTTTTTCCACGTTGAATGGAAGCCCTACCGGATACCAGCAAGGTCGTCATCACATTGTTGCAGAAATAAAACCACACGTCACATGGTTGCCATTAATCAAACATTATCCAGTATGTTATGGCACACCACAGCTAAAGATGGTGGCTTTTAAATAATAATTTTGTTCTTCCGTGGTCACTTTCTGGAAGTCATTTAAAAAGTAAATCAATAGGTATGCTCATAATTAAAATTTTTTAACACTTTGGGTGAAATAGTAGTCTAATTTGATTATATATTTTAAGGTTTATGATTAATTAATTACGAGTTACTAGCTGCGCCTGTTGGTACCTGTTGTCCCGGAGCCTTTAGCCTATGTGTTAATCCAGGATATAAGCTATCCTGGTATCAAATTTCATTCAAATCCGCTTAGCTGTTTGATCGTGAAGAAGGTTACAAACACACACAGAGACATAGATACAAACTTGCGCCTTTATATTGTAATATAATAATTAATAATACTTTCAAAGTGATATACTAAACTTTACGAGTATAATTAAGAGAATTAGTAAAGATAACATTTAAGATCTAGTGTCTTTAATGAAATACAATTCTACATACATAGTTTTACGCTTTTATCCCCTAAGGAGAAAACAAAGCATAAGTGGTCCCATTTCACCTTGTAAGTTCCACTATAGTGGGAACGCGGAGATGACAAGTCGTGAGCTCATCAGCTATTTCTTTCCCATAACTCATATGACACCTTCCAGAATATATTCCTTTGTATTTTTTTCTTTATTGCTAATCGCCCGTTTTGGATAAATCTGCCAACTTCGTCGTTTTAGTAAAAGTAGAGAGAAACATAAAGAGATAGCTGACTAATAGCTGATATGATAGCTGAAAGAAAATGATTAGTTTTTCGTACAAACAGACTATTTTAATAAAATATAATAGAAATATAAGTAGTCTGTTAGATATTCCTTTGAAATCCGACAGCCTGGATTACCTACAGAACCGGGAAATGATATACGATTCTAATTTTTCTTTCTATAAGTCAACCATTTTATCTCACGTAAATATAACATAAATCTCTTTTATTAAAAATCGGAGTACATCCGATGCTAAATTGCCAAATCACCAATAAATGAAACAATTTTTGAAGTATAATATTTTTCCGCTTGTTCTATTTCCGCTAGATGGCGTACGGAAACTTCAAGAGCACAGCTGATCATGATCATATTTGTATCGGTACCCATCAATCATATTTCATTACTATTAATTTAATTCGTTATTTATAATTTAATTTTAACTGAACAGACGGGATTAAAACCCGAAAAGTCGGTCTCCGTGGTTGTATCCATGAATTGCGGGTTATATTTTCGTCCGCACAGAATATTCCATTGCAAAATTTTAATTATATCCAAATGATGAAATTTAAACTCTGTACCAAAAAACATTAACATAAGTATAACAGGGGTAAAACAAAATAAATTTTCATGAATTAAGCGCCATCTAGTAAGCAGTAGCGTTAACTTCTCTGAACTCCTGTTTCATTCAACGTTGTATAAAATTCAAATAAAATTTGTTGAAATCTGCAATGAATGTTTACATTGTCGAGTGCCCTTGGAATCGAACGACTGAAATTGACTAGTTTTATTCACGGCGTTTTTACTTGATTTTTTGCGGAGTGATACAATGTAGTTTTGTAATACAATACATTTTAGTGATGTTGTTGGTTCTGGTTGGTTGTTTCTCTGGCTGACAATTTGTGATGGAACATGCTTTTTATTGCTAGATTTCTTTTGCTATCTGTTGATATTTTTTTCAGATATTTCATATTATTAAATATTGTCAGAACCGATATTCGTAGCTTTTGTAAAGGTCACAAAGTCGAATCTTAAAACTTTAGTGTTAGTGTTAAAACTTTCACAGAATATGAGTTATTATGATGGATATCTTGATAAATCATAAAATACGCAACCCTGGGTTAGTGAATCCGAAACGCACTGGCTTGGTGTTTCATGGTTATTTTTAAACATAGGGCATACAAAATATATAACCTATAAGGAAATAATTAAAACATTTCCCAAGACATTCATATAGAAGACTGTGGATACGGTTGAATACGATTGTAAAATGCCAAGGCTTCAAAACCAGTTCCACCATGGCAAATGCCAGAAAAGCTATCGACATCAATCAATAAATGTAATGGTATGGTTCAATAAAATAATTGATTTAAAAAACGAATAAACCAACTTCATCATTTATTAAGTTACGGCCTTAGGGTAGAATTTCAACATCAAATTTCTATGAGAACTTGGAGGTAATCTAGCTAATTAAAAAATAATCATCTAATTCAGTCGCGAGTAGCGAAGAAATCGCGCAGGAAACATATAAAAATAATACTATTGAATTGATAACCTCAATTTTTTCAAGTCGGTTAATACTTTTGGCAAAGATAACAATATTATTGTAATACTTTACCGACAAAAGTTTTCCTGTATGATTCACAATTGGACAATTAACTGTTAAGTGAAATTCCTCCGGCAGTAAAAAAAAATCATAGATAAAATGACTATTAGTATTTCTTAATATTTTTTTTATATCCCAAATTTCCGGGGAAAGTTTACAATTATTTCCACAAAAACCTAATTTGCACTACATTAATTGCCTTTCTCATGTGATGCGCTTAATGAACAGAAATTAATTAATTAAAAAAAAATGTATTGACTTGAAGTCAAGAAATAATCGTTTAAGATTTTTCCCGGCTGTTGGATTATTAAGGACAATTTACTGAAGAAAGTGCAGTTCATTTCTTCGTGAGAAAACAATGGTGACGGTGAGATCACGATTTGTCACGTTTACTTGTAGACAGTTGTCGGTGTCCTGAATTCGAAAAGGTATTTAATTTACTGATACAACTGACTACACTTTAATTATTTATAAATTTTCATAAATAGTTATATTATGTGGGAATTTCCCACATAATAATGTATAACTCATACTTCCCCTGTAGTAATTCAAATGTACACATTTAAACCCGAAAACCCGGTTGTTATAATTAATGAATTAAAAAAAATGTTAATTAATATGAATGCATAATATTTATTTTTAACTTATTGGTTATTTTGCATGAGAAACAGAGACATCCGGTGAAGACGGAAGTGTTGAAATCCACGTTGTAGCAGTGTGTTGTAATCTTCTACTTTACTTTTTTAGTTCTATATTAATACAAATTAATATAGAATTTACTTGTTTAAATATCTTTCATTTGTGTGGTTTAAGTGACGGAATGAACTAATAGCCCACTAGATATTACTGGCTACCGTCGCCCAAATAGGTTGGAACAGTCGTAATAACAAATAAGACAAAACAAAAAATGGACTATAATTGAATATATCTGTGTGCCTAACATACATATGCGTGTAAATTTTGACGTGTCCAAACGATACTTGTCAACTAAATGATTGATAAGTTTGAGTTTGATCCGGTTTACCAAATTACAGGTAAATCGCCGATTTCGGAAGTAAATTACCGGTAAAAATATTCAAAACCGTTTTATGAAAAATGCAATAATCATTATTAATGTAGGTACATTTTATTCTTTGAACTAATTATTCGCCAGAAATTAAACAGAGTAAATATATATCGTACAGTTGCGTGGTAAACGGTGTATATCACAAAATAAAAACCTAAACAGTGCGCACACATCCCTGGGACAAGATAGCGTGCAGGACGGGATCTTGGATTGTGGCAGGCGGTAAATACAAAGCCTGAGTACATAAGCATAATATATAATATATGTGCTCTTTGGCTGCACCACGCCTGTTGTATTTAGTTTCAAACCTTGTCAGAAGGTGATAAAGCGCAGTTCTTTGATGGGTTTCGAGGCATTTTCCTCATAATAAGCAATCTGGAGAGAGCGTGTGGGCGTGGGTAACGTAACCGGTATTTCCGGTAAATTTACCGGTAATTGAAATAGCCGGCAATTGAAAGCCCTAGTCATTTCTAAATTAAATTGTTCAAAACGTAGGTACCACACTGGGCTCTGTGTCACAGATGTCATAAACAAACGCAAGACGAGATAAACACACAAAGTTTGCCTCGGCAGAGAATCGGAAGACACAAACATGTTATTATTCGTGTTACCGAGATATTTACTATGATTTGTAAGTTTTGTTGACTCCTGATATTTCGACGCAGTTACATGCGTCATGGTCCCGGTAACACGAATAATAATGTTCATAACCATGATAGTTTTAAAATTTATATCACAAACATGTTCTTCAAAAAGCTTACTGTATTCAGTACTAAAATTTTAGTGTAGTCAAAGCTTTAATATATGACTTAGCATCAGATATGAGCAGGTGATGTCTGATACCCCGATTAGACACGGTGTGTGGGTTTTGACATACAACGCCATAGTTAAATTTATAATATCTTGAAGGCTGTTAGGAATATCTTGATAGGGAAAAGGTGCTTAGTTACAATCAATTTTATTATTAGATGTTCTGATAACATCTGACATTGAATGTGGAAAAACATTTCTCTGTGCGGAATCCGTAACAATCTCCAGACCATATAAGTTGAAAATAAAGATGCTCCATCAACTTTTGTTAGAAAATATTCACCGTCTTTATCAAGAATGTAAACTAAACACCTGATAGAATACCTACATAGTATTTTTTTTTGTAAATACTTACATATAATATATATCCAGACACAGACCAAACATCTTTTGATTGTCACACATGCTTGTTCTTGTAATCGAACCCACGACCTTCGACGCAAAACAAAGCTACCAACTGAGATGTGAGCGCGTCAATCTTTCCAATCCAATCTTAACTTTGAAATTACGCAATCGGTACAGCTTAACCAATAGTCGCCAGTCACAGTATAAAAACAGTTACTACGCACAGTGCAGAGAAAGCGTCCTGCAACTGAACTGGTCGTTGAACCCGGCTAAATTCGGCCAAGGTCTGCTCCGATGCCGTTCCCGGTTCTGCGATAGACGAAATACTATACTTCTTATTTCGTGTGAGTAAATGGCCAACTCTGGTGTCAAAGTTTCTATGAAGGCCTCCGACATGGCTTCACAACTAGTATAGCCGGCACCGACATCTTAATATGCCCTCCGAAGCACGGAAGCGCTGACCGGTCCGAAAGTTGCTTTAGATAGATGATCTGTAAGCTAAGCTAAGCAACCTACCCCAAGAACGCTTCGATATACTATTGATGGTATCCAAGCTGCAGGGGAAGCTGCGAAGAAGGGTTGCCATAATATAATTTCTATCTTTTTATAATGATTTTATTTTTATTTTTACTTTGTTTTCTGTCAATATATCCATTCTTATGCAGACATAATTACCTGTATGTGGATATATCTTCTATCTCAACTCTATGCTCAAATTAATTACGCCAAACATGTTCTGTATCATTCAAAGGCCTTTTGCTGTGGTTGGAATTAATTTGACGTTTCTTAGGCAACCAGACTAATTTTCATATTATATTAATGCCAACATGTTAATATCTATCTATGCTATGTGTAACAAAATAGAACACCGAAATAGTAGAAAGCCATTCAAGTGGGATGTTGATGGAATATAACATTGTAGAATGCTGCAGAACACGACGAAATATAAATATTATGTTTAACTTTTTATGATTTCCACCACCCATCTGGCGTGTACAGTTATTTCGAGTCGATCAGATCATCAGGAAACAAAGTTCAGCTGAACTTTATTGCCAACCGGGAAAGTTATAAAACCGAGAACGTCGAACTTGCGTTTAAAATCGGCCAAGGTCTCCCGTACGATGACCTTATCGAAAAAGTCAATACAAAATTCCAGATACTCACTGACTGAAATCATTTTGAAAAAGAAATGAAAGGATCTAATTAAAATTGCGTGTTGCTGCATTCCGATCCAGCAAAAGGTCCACATCCAACATCAAAACTAAAACGAGTGCCGTCAGTCTCAGTCCATCGAACCGCGTCTAAATCCAGCCAAGGTCTCAGTCGGCTGAAGGGCGCCTCGTCCGACTGCCTTTGTGCTGGTCGTTTACACCGAAAGACGATAACAAAGGGTCGAGTGTATACCTACGCTGACTCACGCATCAGATTGTGAACACACGTAAGCGTGAATTGTGACGAAAAGTAATTGCAAATCTCAACATAGGTCATTAGACCACTCATGAATTCCAGGAATCGCTGGTCCCGAGCCATATACCACAACAATGCCATCCCAAAGGTTCTAATTCAACACAGTCAAAGAAATTAATAAATGAAGGTATCTGAATAATAAAGACCTCGATATAATGGTTTTATTAGATACAAAATTAAGTCTAGACATGGTTTTGCTTGAGCGAGCCGAGATGGGTACTTGCGGTGAGATCCTGCTGGGTTCTCACTGCAATAAACGATGTAAAAACAAGCTTTTTTTGCTTTTTAATCAAGATACGATGACTGAAAAAGAAATGAACCAAGACGGTGTAGAATGAAAAAGGAGGAATCGTAATAAGACTCGCAAGGCAAAAGGATCAAATGGAATGAAGCACAGAGTCATTATTAATAAATAACCATAATGTCACGTCACTAGCACTAAAACAATGTACAGCAACATAATTGGCATTATTTACGTAACAAACATTTAAACATGCGCAGTAACCACATGACCTGCCGCAAAGTTTATTCGCATCGATACCGGAGTTTCCTCAATGGCGGTCAAATTTACAAAATTCACGGTGGGTGAGCAAGACTCCCGTAATGACCTACATGCTCCCCTAGTACTTAGGGTTTGCAGTGTGCCTGTGCCCGACCTACCTCACTGCAGTCTGGCTTGGCGAAACCGGGACTCGGTTTTACCACTTCCGTGTAGGGACATTATCGCATCGAAAACTTTCATTAGGGTTGACCATGTTGATGATATCTTGCAGATGCTCGTTGGTGAATTTATAATGACTGTCAGCGGCTTTGTTTACGATGATATCGGATTCTTGATAATATTTATATAATAGGGCGTGAATTATACGGCTTCTTTATTCCTCTTAATTATAATCGACTTCATTGGCGAATTATAATTTTGATCGGAATTTTCTGAATATTCAACGGAACACCAAGATATAAAATTAATTATAGCAATAATGTTATAAATGAGTGGCCATAGTTAGTAACAGGAAAACATAACTTTTGATCAAACTATAATATTATAATATGAAATCGATATCATTTCATTATTTGCTGTTATGAAGCAAATGAATAGGTGCTGTAAATAGTTTGATCAAGTTACTAATTGTAATAGTTTTAATATGTACTTTGTTTTTGTTGAGCAGTTATAGCATACATACATATTATACATTATGGCATACATACATTTACTTCAAATATCGTAAATTCAGATTCTTAAAAAAAGATTATGTCTTAATTCTGTGAACTCCCGTTAAAGAATGGCTGTTTAGTTTTCATTCAGCCTAATGTATCCGAAAACGTAATGCCGGAGAACTATTTCAAGCCATCGACTATTGATTGGCTTCGAGTGCATCACAGCGCAGGATCGATTCCCGTCCCCGACGCCCCGCGTCTATTTTTACCGCTTCATTGCCTACTCCCCTCGCCGCCTGCTTCCTGCCTTTTATTAAACTATCTGTATGTTAATTAACAACGGCCTCGCTCGGACCGGCAATGTTTATTTTTCTATTAGCTGGTTCCTACGAAACGTTCTCCATTTAAGACGATCGGGAATGCGCTAGCCGGTACTTGTGCATGACCAGTGCAGCTGCTTTGACTTTAATATTTTTATTTTCATCCACATACTTGTTGATACTGACTTTTTCTTCATTTTTTCAACCTTCAATATTGTAATTAGACGTCTCTGCACGTTGTCAAACCGCACTCCCTCGATTGTCTTACTCGTCTAACGTCAAGGCTGCAGTAGCTTTGTCTCTGTCTATGAGGGCATCTGGCATACATAAACCTGCGTCTGTTTACGTTGTGTCTACGCGTCGATCCCCCTGTGTGCGTGTCAGAGGGTGCGGGCATGTGTTGGTGAGCGTGGCGTTTGTCTACAGCTGTTGTAGGTTTGTGGAGCCATGCTACGATATCTACTTCACTAAATTTATGCTTTTTCGTGACCCACGCTCACAAACTTTGCTGTAGACCACTGAGACACATTAAACTTGTGACTCGTCTGCTTAATATTCTATTCGAGAGGGCGGGTAAATAAGAAATGTACATTCAAATGGCGTCAAATAATGTTGACGTCGTTTTTAAATGTCGTTCTTTACCGACTCCATTTACGTGACCGAATATCAATGTGGCACTACGCTAATAGAGTTTTCTTAGACCGTTTGTTTGTTGTTCTCAACAGCAATATAATGATGTTATTATTCACGGCTCTTTTGTCACGGTTTGAATAAAAGCATGTACCGGTACGTACGATTCCTTAGCAATCCGTCTTTGCATTCAGTTTGACAATAGTCAAACAGCTGGCGCAGGGTCAACGACACCGTAGCTAGTGCAAATTGTATAGTTACACATCGTGGAAGCAAAAAATAACATCCATTTTGCCTTTGGATCCGCATGCGAGCGGTTTCTTGGAATGCTATGGAATGTCAAAACCGCGAATGTAGATGCAGTGTTTTTATTCTCATTTGAAACACGAAAATGTTGAACAGAGTTTCAATGTTTCTCCCTACGTTGCTAAATTACAGTTCCAGTTCCATGAAGGATTGAAAGTATACGTAAGACAAACCATCACTGCAATATTTATAGAAACAATGAACTCGTCGACCTTACCTTTGCTAGCGGACACAACATTGGTGGTATTGGACGCGCAAGTAAGGGCAATGCTGTCGATGACGTCACGTCACCGTCCAAAAACCCCGGGGTCGTTGCTCTGGCCCCTACCTGCATTTTTTATTGCATCCCCTATGACGCTAGTGGATTCCACAAAAGGGACAGTATTCTCTCGTCTTCAACTTCACAATTACGATGCTTGTTTGTAAACATTCCTCTGGTCTTGGGAACTTTTTTCTTGTGCTAAGTTATAACTGGTTATTCTATAACCCTTTATGATTTCAAATCTGCATACCTATTATTATGTTTTGTTGGTGACGTAAGCCTTGTCTTCACTTTAAATAAGGATCTATCATAAGTAGTACACTTGTAATCTCAAGATTCTCAAGTATATAGCTAATGAATGTTGCCCTTAACCTTCTTCTGAATTTAAAATCTCTTAAATTACTTAATATCACTTTAGTAATTTTCCGTTTTATTTTTATGTGTCCTTTATTTTGAACATCAAATACAAACTAAGAAAACAACAACATTATTTTATTAAAACAACACATTATTCTGAGTAAATAATAAATCAAATGGTAAATGTCATAAAACGGCCCCATTTCTTTGATTACACTTTGTTTATGCAATAATAAAGCTTGCTACTTTTATTGTTTGTCAGGCTTAATTTTATTATGCGTAACATTTTAAACATCGACTTATCCTATTAATTAGTTTGATATAATTAATTTAGTTTGACGGCTCCGTGGTTTAGTAGCCTTGCCTTTGAAGCGAGAAGTCCCGGGTCCGATTCCCGGCCGGGATACCCTTTCTGTGGTGAGCATGACATTTGTCCTCGGGCTTGGGTGTGTGTCTTGTGTTTCTGTGTTTGTCCATGCCACCTGTGACACAGGGAATCCTATAATATTTGGAGGGAATAGTATTACATTGAATTTGTATCACGGTACAGGTATTTCGTTGTTATGGTAATCCCAATCCCAATTAGCTTGTAATAACGTAGCCTTAGCTTAACTAGCTGGCTTAGCTTGTGTAACGTAATGGATGTCATTCAATATAATGGAAATTAATTACATTGTGAGTATCACAAGCACACTGTAAACTGAAGTTTTATTGTTTTGTTTGTTCTTATATTATAACATATATATTCAATTTGTGTGATCCGTACCCTAAGGATAAATAAATCTCTATTACTAATCCTTTAATGTCTTTCTGCGTCTTGTATTTTTGAACCGTTAGCCGTAGCGAGCTAAACTTTCACTAATATGTGTCACTATCACGGATATACGTAATAAATACAAAATGGACGCAAATTGACTGCATATAATGTATTTTTTTAATCTTACTTAAAAATACATACGTATATATTGTGTAGTTTGAATAGTCTGTTGTCTAACTAAATATCTTTGCTTGTTTCAGGTATGTGTAATGACTATGGCAACAATTATAACACCAAGAAGTATGAAGAAGGTATGTTTCAGGTTTCATGAGCGTATATAGTTCAACAGACTCATCAAGAACTAATGTAGGCAGGTATTCTTCCAAGGTAAATATTGCAATTCCCAAAAGCTTTGGTCTTGTCATGAAAAGTTTCATGATAAGGTTTTATGAATATATTAACTTGATCTGTTTCACTGCCCACAATTTATGGTATTTACAACATTCCGAAACCTTCTATAAAATGTTTAAAAATGGGACAGGCTCTCAAATAAATTTCAATGACCATTAAAAATTGTGCGGCGTAGCAACTTTGTCACAACCCCAATCCGGTAAACTTTTTAATCCCAGATACAGGATGCAGTTCTTGCTATTCAGCCAAGCGAAGTTGGCGTAAGGCCTTCCCGTTGCGCATGTAGGCCGCGCCGGTCGCTGCTCCCGACAATTGGGCCGGACCAAAAATGTGTCAAGTTGAACTAAGGCCATTAACCCTGAATGTTTACGTTTTACCTCCATCTCGGTCGCGGTGACAAAGCCTGCCCTGTGACTTGCTTTTGTTATGCAATACATTGTTAGGTTTTTGGCAGAATGTTGTTGGGACGTAAAATTTTTTTGTTGCATTCTCTTACCTTTGGTTGTAAAGGCTTCTGAATTTTGAACATTGTAAAGTTATTAGTATTTTTGACATAATTATGTTGTTTGTTTTCTTTCTGTTTTTTTTTTATTCGTAGAGCTAATCATGTTTATATTTTTATAATTGTTCTATATTGCCTCTAAGTCATATCGGACATGGCATACCGGGTTTGTCAATGTTCTAGAGAACATGTTTTTAAAACCACTCAACGAACAGTTAAAAAGTAAAATATAAATAATGATTCTTAATAATACCATTCTTGTACATATAAAGGACAACATAAACGGTCCAGACTATAAAAATATGAGGTAAAGCAGAATTCTGTCGTCAATTTTATTCTTTAACTTCAAATAGCACTCTTATTATTCACGAGTCGTTTCCTTCACGTTGAAAAGAAAATAATTGTAATGGTGTCCATACGGTGTATAAATAATTCATGGGATCTCATGAAAAATATTGTAGTCGGGCGTGGGCACATTATAATTGTTAATATCTAGTTATGCTAGGCTAGGCATGGGCTATCTCGGATTCTCAGTGTGTTTTGAATCTAGCATAATAATTGAAGTGACATAAAATCACGAGGTTTTTTTGGTTGGTATGTAATGCATCTAAAAACCAATTATCACGAAAAGTTACATGATCAGTATAACGTGATAATCAATGACGTTACTATTTAGCACAACTGCGAAAGGCAAAGGCTGTGTTATCCTGTCACAATTTTTTGGGATTACCATTTGTTATTTGATTCCTACAACTATAGTTATAATAATTCCTATACCTAATAAACGAATAAATATTCATGAACATATCACACTGCGCCATCTAGCCCCCAAACTAAGGAGGCTTCCATCGATTGGAACCACTAGGTATTGGGACCACGATCCTAGTCGACGGAAAACATTTTTGAATTCGTCAAATGGGACCGCAAACCATGTGAAGTATACTGTACAGTCGTCGTCAGATACAGATCCGAAATAAATACGACAATGTTTAAGTAGTTCATATATATAGTTCCTGTTGTATTTTGTGAACCAGATTACTGATAGAATGTTTATTTCTACATAAATAGTACTTTGTTTGTAAATACATAAATATGATACATGATAACACCCAGAGACATAAATATCTATGTTGGTCACACAAATGGTTGTCTTGGGTGGGTATCTAAACCACGACCCATGACAGAACAGACAGAACAGTACAGAAGGCAAACTTTCTATCAACTGAGCTGCTTTGCCAATCAATCTAACTAGTCACTGATCTCTAATAGACTACCATTGACTGACGCCATCTTAGCGCTATAAACCATATGTAAAAAGGTACGAGTGCCAAGTTACTATATCTAGTTATTATATATGCACTAGTTTACAACTTGAGCAGTAAATTGCATAAGAGTTCCTGAGACACTTGAATGTCAAATTACGGCTTTACAAATAGACCCGCAATTTATATGTAATTTATAAGGTATCGCCCTGTCCATTCTACATGCAGGTCTGAATGAGAGATGAATAGATAGTTTTAGTAAAACAAACGTCGTGAAGTTAATTTAATTATATTTAATGAATAAAATAGAAAAGTTGAGGATCTAAAACAGATAACTAAGATTTTTATCATGAAATTCCCTAAGTCACACCTATACAAAGTATCACGTTTGCAAATAAAGGTCCATTATGTTTTGAAACTCGATGTGAAATGACGTTCCGGCACGCTTATTATATTTTGCACCTGCGTTTCTTGTCGATGCAATCGGATCTTTGTAAAACGAAACGCTATACATCCTATGCGTGCCAATATAACAGATGTTTGCCACAAGAAAATAATGGAAAACAATTAATTTATCAATTAGCCACAGCTCTTCCCAGCCAGGAAATTCCCGTTTCGTTATACTGACTGCGTTTCCAACAATCCTCTTCATTATTTAACGACGCCTTAAATAACTCTAGACATAAAAATCCTAACTTAACGTATCATAAAACGAAACACTTGAATAAATAAAACGTTCCTTTATCCATATTCATTTTAATAAGTATTAGTTTTCAGATGGATGTTTTTGGGTACAGCTGACATAAATTTGCTCGAGCCCCAAATTATGTCAACAGCATCACAATTAGATTGCATAGATTTTGTTAGTCTATTGTGCATTCGTTCAACGCACACAATGTATTCATTGATATAAAGATAGTAGACGTTACTATAGCAACGGGCGCCCCAACGAGGGATGCGTGCCCTTTGGGCTCACCCACAAAATTCTGCACCACGGAAATCCCCCGGTGAGTTTTTTTTATACAATGGTTGATTCTATAATATTCGTACAGATATTTTGTGCGTGAGTGATGTTCTTCCAAAATATAATACGTATACTTATTATTTGATACAAAATTACAAACTTGTGTCCACATTTTCAGTGAACATTTATACTCACGTACTTTCTAAGATTTTTTGTCATACACGCGAATTTTCCTGTATACTTTATTAAGTTAAAAGTTTCATTCCTTTGGCACCACGCTCAACTATCTCTTTGAAAAGTGTGAATAGAGACTACGCAGAATCATGAAAGTTTGCCAGAGAAACGATGCATTTATGCAACAGCACAAGAATTTTTACACCAATGACTAGCACAGAATATAACACTAAAGTTACCTCTCCAGTGCATCTCACAAACAAGCACAGACGACGCGACGTGGGAATGAGAATACTTTGACGCTCTCAACAAACTTAGAACTTCGCGAGTAGCTACGAAGTGAATATTAAAGACAACTCGAAGATCGAGTCTTCACTTTTTACATTCTATTTTTAATTTAGAGTGCTCCATACATGGAGGCCTCAGCGTCAGAACAAAAAACTAATCTAAAATGCGATGCGGACTTTGTATGGAGAATAACAAAACCAAGCTTATGCAACATCCTGCCGCCTGGCGTACGAGTCGCCGAGCGCAGGGGAGGGTTAGATACATTCGGTCTAAACCACGCTTTGTCCGCCATGGCCTTGGTTTTTTCTGAATTAGCGAGTTTGGCCTCGAGCCCAGCAGGTGATTAGGTTACATAAAGTTGATCCGAACCCACTTCCTGCTGGCGCGCTTTGCAGTTGTCGAAGGCTTCTAAGAAAAAGCCAAATTCGCAGCCTACCTCCATTGTTTTGCTCCTATTGCCGAACCTGTTCCCCCAGTAAAGATGCATTCACATGGGAAATGTCGGAGCGGTTATTCAATAACGACAAAATACTTGAAATATTGACTTCGAACTTTTTTTATCAACGTGCATTGCACACTTTTTTAATTGATTACTTCCGAAAATAAGCATTTTAATAATTGCTACAATCATTGCCATTAAATAAGACTGTAGAAATACTTCTATACCTTGGTTTAATTACTAGAGATTCCAATAAAAACGGGGTTATAAAAACTAAAAGTGTAATAGGCGCAGTCCTACGGGTGGAAGGAGACCAGCTCTCAGCCAAACTGGTTTTGCCGCACGCGAGGCGGCTCAGGCGAAGGCACATGCAACGAATAAAAAGAAAAGAAACCTATATGCAGCTCTAGGAAACGCTGACCTTGGACGCAAGCCACGGCACCTGGCGTTTTTATCTGCCCTTGAAAATAAATTGCGAACATTTTATAACTCTTCCCTGCGCCGAACGTGGAGTTCCGAAACGACATTTGTGTGATGCAATGCGTGTTGAATTTGAAAACAATTTGATATGGTAATATTTGTTGGTGTTATGTGAAGACGAGTCGTCGGACTGGTTTAGTATTGTCGTAGCACCGGCGGGAACGTGACGGTCGAGACTCGAGGCGACTTCTTCACCGTATGTCGGTCGTAGTGTCGGTTACGTAACCAATGTCAGTCTTGAGGAAAGTGAACGCAGCATTTCGAGGTCGCGTAGAAAGTTGCCGACGACCGCTCCATTCGCCTTCGACGCTCATTCCGATTCATTCACTACTCCATTTGAAATTTTCCTTTAGGTGAATGTTATTAAAATTAAAACAACTTAAAAACAAAAACATCACGCGATGTTTTCATTCCAGAGTCGATGGGTTGTAATTCCAAACTAATAATTTTCGAGCCATAAATACGAGCTAAATGTTGCATAATAAGCTATTCAACCCAGAATCTGTTCCTGTCGAGGAATTCCAAGGAGTTTTGCACAAAAAGTTACACGTGCCAGCTCAATCGCTGGTGGCTATTGAAATTTCGGCCACGGCGAGGCCACGTAGCATATAATAGGATATATTTGAGCTGGTACCTATTGGATCAAAGGGAACTTTTAGATGGTTTATTTTTTGTCCAGCATTGTTTATGCTTGCAGCTTATAAGTTCGTGTGAGACCATGAAATAGAGAATTAATCCCGCTTTATTATCCATTCGATCTCCGACGTTTTATGGCCATGTATAAATTTGATCGAGTGATCACGACGTACTTGCATATCAGATTTATTAGCGGTTTCAGTACCTGCAAGCCTGTCTGTCTGTACCTATTCAGTTATCGACATTGTTGTTGCAGAGTAGAGACTTGCATACTGAGTAGCTTTACTCACAGCACAATGTATTTTATAATAATAGCCACTATAAAACAGACTGTTTCGACACGACACCAATGATGATCAACAAGTAATAGAAATAGGCCGAGATCGATTGAAAACACTTTAATAATATTCTATTGGAGAATTTTAAATTCAAGGATAACATTTTACAGACTTATAACAAACTCAACAAACCACTTTCCACCATTATCTCCACAGTCTCTTCTCTTGAAGATTTGTAGAAATGTAATTTCGAGATATTGTCGCAGTCTGGAGTCACTCGTATGTAAGTTGAGCACGGATCTATTTGCATATGAAACGAAAGCGTTTCGATGGTTTGATTTTTCTGTGTCCCTTTGTGATGCAAGGTCTTTGGAGCTCGCTTCAGACCTTGTTGAGAAGTTATTATCTTTATGGTAATAGCGGTCTGCTGGCTTGACTGCATCGAGATGTAGTTAGAGTTTTAATTACATTTGTTTTTAATACCTCTCTGCACGAGTTGTTGTGGAAAATGTGGGAATCGCCACGTATTCTACTGCGGCCAGGTACGGGATCTGTGTTATTGTTAATATACTTTTATTCGTGTAGAAGGAGAAATTGATTAATGAAATATTGCTACTTAGATAAAAAAAGATTGAGTGTATAATACAAATATTATAAATGCGAAAGTTTGTCGGTATGAATGTTTGATACTCATTCACATACAGAGGCAACTTCTTAACCCGACACGCTTTGTAGGAAGTCCTCAGGCGCAGTACAAGCACACAGATTTGTCAAATTACAGTCAGTTTTCATGCTTTAACTAAGTCTTATTTATTAAGTTTACGGCTGTTCCAACCCCAACCGATCAACCCAAGGGAAAAAACCAGACGAGAAACCCTTCGGAGACAGTATTACATATTAGCGAAGATGGCCCTGCGTCAAGAGTGGAGCAAATTAATAGATATCCGTTGACTTGTATTTCATTATGGCATATCCTGCAATGCACTGCTCCTCCAATAAACTATTTTCTCAACTCACTTAGCCCTCCTTCAAAGCGAGTTCCCGCCTCAAGTGGCTTGAGGCCCAGGAAGGCTTATCTGGCTATTCTCACATCAAGTGTCTTATCTCCCACATGTTTGATCAGGTGTCTGTGATGGTATTAAACCACATATTTGCCGGCCCGCTGCCGATACTCAAGGCTATGCCTTGACCGTGAAAACGTTATCCTGTTTCAAGTATCGAATTTTGTTTTTTAGGGCTACTGGTTTTCGAACGAATATTGGAAAAATGCTGACGTTATATAATGATGTTCCCAAGTATAAGTTTACAGAACATCCTTTTTAATATTTTTGACTGTTCCGCTGTGTTCTTTTAAACTATTTTTAAGAATCAAAATCCGAAAAATCTTAGTGGTTCTAGCAGTCGATTTTCTTTTTTAATTTTTGTTTGTTCCTACCTCAGGATTTTTTTAAATGATCTGTAAGCTGACAAGAAACCCCTTGGAGGCAATATTACATATTTGCGAAGATAGTGCTGCTACAAGAGCGTTTGTAAACATTCCCAAGTATTTTGTCATCTAGGTAATCTGATATTTTATAGTAAGCATTTTAACTTTTTTAACAGTAAATGATCGCTCGGGATTTTGTTAAAAAATAGTACACCTTTAAAATAATGTTTCTGACATAGTCTAACAGTTCATATTATGTGATTGACTATTTCGGGCAAACTTTACTCAGTCATAATCTTAACCATCTAAATCGAACAGATAATTTATCAAGGAGCAAAAATCTTTTCTTATGTAGTGTTTCTTATATTCATCGGAAACGATAATGATGTCTTGTACAATTTATGCTGTGTACTCTAAGTGCGAGTTTTTCTCCATACTGTATACTGTATTCTTAATCACGACCGTTCAAGTTTTGAATGGTCATCATTGATGTATTAGAGTAGGTACTTTTTGTTTCGTGTTCAATATCCGTGATGGTATGAAACAAGATCTTCATGTATATATCAAAAGCGTGGGGTGTGGCTATAAGCATCACAGACAAATATATTCAAATCGATGATAGCTGAGTTGTTAGAGATGACCATTTAAGAGATAGCCAATAGCGAAAATTGAGAAAGAAACTTCACATTATGTGAATGAAAACATTGTGAGGAAACTTTACCGGTTGCATGTTCCAGTATATTCGAGCTGACATAATGTAACTGACAGTTTCCCTGGGGTCCCAATACCAACGTATTACATAGTCTGTTAAAATCATCATTGTTATGGGGGGTCCAGTTGCTCGCGTCCGTAGGTATCCATAAAAAATCAAATGAAAACAAAAATGTAAGTTTTAACGGACGCTATAATATTGGTATTTATAGACCACGTCTGCGCATTTGCAAAAGTGACTTGAATAAATACATGGGAAAACTGTAAATTTTATATTTGCACGCAAACGTCTGTTCAACTATTTTGTTTGCCTGGCCCCAATTTGTCCCAAATGTATATCCAAAACTTTAATCCGCTTATAACTTACAAGCGTCACCAGATGGGTGTCAAAAACTGGACAAATTTTATAAAAAAATATTATATTATAGTAATGTTCGGAATTCTGAATTTAAATTTCTTTATTGAAAATTGGAATTAAATATTATGATAATATTCTTAGATTTTGTCTGGACACTTGCCAATACACTTTGTAAGTATTTTAACGCCCAGTGGTCGAAAGGTGCTTACATACAAGTTTGTATAATAACTGTTTGTTGGTATCCTCAGTTAGTAAAGTGCAAAATAATGTAAGTTGAACTGTAGGTTATTAGTTAATGAAAATACGAGCTTACCTTAGGCTAAAGGGGCTTTAGCATGAACCAATCCTAAAGCAAGTGGAATCTGACTTTGCATTCGAAATGTCAAGCTGATAAACTGGTTTGGATAATTTCGAATAAGATCAAGTTATGCACCTTCACCGCCAATGATTTTCAATGGCCTTCATGATAGAACTTATTATACCTATAATATTTAAAAATTATATTGTAATTTCCAAGACAAAAATCCGATCGCTCTTCTTTATCCACATAAACCTTTTTTCCTTTAATTCCCTTAAAGAGGTTAAAATTATTATTAATAAAATATTATTATATTAAAATTATAATTATGTCAATCAATTTCAAGAAATAAAATAAACCATCGTCTCTTACTTTATCTGTCAGTATTATTATATAAGCAGAGCGATCCTGACAAAACATTAGAATTGTATGGAATCCTACTAACACGAAACAAAAATTTCATTGTTAAAGGGTATTTTTACTTTATAGTGAGTAATATCTGCCTAAAAACCAAGCAACATCCGAGAAAAATAACAAGGACAAACAACCGTTCTCCTTACATCCCTATAATTATCTAATAAGAGAAGCTGAGCTGATTCATCGATTGTATAATTTTTACAGTTAAGTCAATGATTATACTTTCCTCCTAAAACCAGTTCTGTAAGGAAACAACTCCTTCCAAAATAACCCGTGAAGCATTCTGTATATTTTATCTGGGACAGGGTTCTGAGAAGACCAGTTGATGCAAGTGGGCTTTTTCTACGCAAAAACGTTTGATCCCCCCTGCTTT
Source organism: Aplocera efformata (assembly GCA_921293045.1). NCBI lineage: Eukaryota > Metazoa > Arthropoda > Insecta > Lepidoptera > Geometridae > Aplocera > Aplocera efformata. The sequence goes on along the minus strand of OV121042.1, from coordinate 9,382,915 downwards.
TGATGATTGTTCTGAATTGAGGTCATTTTCAAAAACGGTATTGGCTCTCACTATATGAAATTGCAATAAGGTGAGAAATAACGGGTCTGCAACATAATGCGATGATAAAGTGTTAAACGGTATCAACCGCGATGAGACGGTTCAGGCGGACATTGTCCCGAAAATATTACAAGAGAATTATCGTACAATTTATTACTGCAGCGATATTATTAAAACTTAAAATTAAACTTTTGCAAAAGATTAATTGATAATGCATTTTCATGTTTGAAATGAAAATTTAATTCTAGTTTCAGCAAACCATATCACTCAGAGTAGACACTTATCTAAAAGACATTTCTACATGACTCAATGAAATATATAATTCCTTGTTATGAATTAAATAACAAGAAATCATAAATTATATAAGATATAAGGCAAACATAAAGTCCCTGAAATATATAAATAACATGAGACTTTATACACCCATTTAATAAAAAAGAAGAATAACGAAAATTAAAAAAAAAAAACTTTTTTTTTAGACTGTCGTCGTTAAAAACTCAAAGCCAACTTAAAGTCAAAATATTTGATTTCTGTTATAACTAAGTTTAGCAAATATGTATTTTCTTTTTATTATCCTGGTATACAATAATATGATGAAGATATTCCAGTCGTATAGATTGATATAAGATATAAACGTATAAAAATAGATTTAGATATAGATAGATTATAAAAGTGTACCTTCCGTGTTTAAACGCTAATAAATAATATTTTTCCGTTGAACGAAATGAAAAATATGATTACATTCAATGAACTACTTCAGTCATGGGAAGCGACTTTGCGTTTTTATCAAGTAAAGGGTTTGTAATTGTGAGCGCAATATACTTGTACTTACGATGTCTAATTATATTTTTTGTTTTTATTTCCTAGCTTGAAATGGAAAAGATATCAATTCAAAGTCACGAGCTGATCAAATCTGAGTTTCAATACAACCTGTAATTAATAGAAGCTCTCATAATAACCGAAGAAAAAAGTCTTTTGTATAAAAATAGGTATACATTCTGGGTTGTCCCAATACTTCGTATTTTTCAAGGATTTATTACCCAACAGGGTAGTAATGCTTACATCTGCTATCCTACAAGTTAAATTTAAATGATTTTTAATATAATGATTGGTAAGTCTTAGAAATATAATCGGTGGCACGAAACTTTCTATGAGTGAGTTCGAAAGCGGAATTATTTCATAACGTTTGTCGCAATTATTAACATGCATTAAAGTCATCAAGGACGCTGCGTTCTCATGGTATTTGTTTTCACAAATAAATGTTTCAATCTCAAAATTATACCCATTCCCGTAACTTGTATCTGTGCCGGTTCCCGTTCGCGTAACCATTCCCATTCGCGTTCTTGGTCTCAGTAATTGTTTGGGATTATCCCATTCGATTAACTTTCTCTTTAGAGGGTAATTAAATTTAAATCTCTCATAAATCTTCAGGTATACCTTATACTTATACCACGTTATTTAAAATCGGCACTGATCAATGATAACGCTATAACTGGTATGAAAGGACTGACTCATTCAGTGGATATAATTATTTCTGCATTTTTGTAACCCCAACAGCTCGTTCGGAATTTTTATTTTTTATTTAGTTTTTTTTGTCACGCGAACTTTTCAAAGTATGCTTGACATTTTCTGTTTGAGTGTTGAGAAGAAATTATGATACAAGGATGATATGTTTTTTTCTCTGTATACAAAGTTGCATGCAACATGCTCGCGGGAAAATCATTTGCAGTTGAGACGCGTCTACTTATTTAAGTTTTTGCGCAAGAGAAGTGTTCATGCGCAATCTTTTCTTTAACCAAAATGAATTTGGTTTTTGCCGGTTCGTACCAAATGGTATAAGAACTACAAACGACTGGAACGTCTGTCTGTCTTTCCTACGTTTATGTGAAAACCCCGTATAATAAATATTTATACAAAAAATACCTTACAGATATCTTTTGAACCTTAGGCCTAAATATAAATTTTAAAACTATCATGGTTATGTACATTATTATTCCAGTTACCGAAATATTTACCATGCTTTGTGAGTTTTGTTGATTGTCGATATTTCAACGCAGTTTCATGCATCTAATTAAGGTCTAATTTTTTTTATAGAACACTTATATTTTAAGAATTCAAGGGTAATACAAATTTTTGACTTTGACTTAAGTTATGGGTAAAGTGACTTATTTCAGTTACTCATAATCATCATTTAGCACAAAATGATTCACCTTTAATTATAAAACACAATTTAAGTAGGAGTATAAATAATATCAGGTTATTATTTTATTTTTTACAAGTTCAAACAAATTCACCATCTACAAGATAATGTTGAAAATCACTTTCATTTTGCTGTTGTGACGTGTAAATATTATAATTATCACATATCGGAAAGACGAATATAATTCCAGGAAGCCATTTCTCATAATGTGGGCACGAAGAGCCGTAGAATATATACTAGTTGATCACCGTGGCCTTGATCGTGCAAACCTTGTGAACACCCGACGAAGCAACGCGCGCGAACGATAGATTCCTTGTACAATTTTAGACAAAGACACAACAATACTATTTGGACTACGTCTTGAACACTCCCTATTTACAGACATATTTCTGTTACATTTCCGTTTTTTCATGTGTTTTGAAAAATGAAATGTAAACTCCTTTTTTCGTGTGAGGAAAACTCATCGTTTTAAAGCTCGAAGGCCTTCGACGTAGCTTATAGAATATAGCTTATAAATGTGCCAATTATAATAAATATATTTATTTTTTAGTTTGGTTATTAGTTCAATAGAGTAAGAGGGTTTAGCCGTTCAAATTATATAATAAATATAATAACTGCCGACATCTTAACTTGGCCACCGAACCATTCAACTACCGATCAGCTTGACTCAGATGATAGAACTAGAAAAGCTATGGCACAAAGTATGTACTTTTACACAAAACCAGAACCCAGAACGCACCTCATTATTGAAAATAAATATGTTTTTATATAAAACTTGTAAGAACTAAAAATAATAAAGTTCTATTATAATGTATTGCTAATCATGACCTTGATCGTTCACACAGAGATCCCTCACACACACCTCGAGAATCTACCAATCGAGGCGCGGGCGAATACACTCTACGCGTTCACTAAACTTTTAGGCATTCCACACACTACATTTAATATTACAATAGTGTACCAGGTACCAATTCCCCAACGTGACAGTCTTGTTTTCAGATGCTTTTAGGGCGGCCCGATTTGGGGTTGCCTCGGAGTAGTCATTGGATCTTATTGTATATCCTATATCTCATATTCAAAAATATGAAGAAATACTATTTTTTTGCCTACTTAATTTTAATCTTATTATTGTATCAAGAGGGCAATAACTTCTAAATAATAAATATTTAAATATATATATGGTTTGCCCTTAATACGTACACGACCTTATATTTGATGTACTAATACTAGAACGATTTTTTTTCTTTTATTCGTGATACCATATTTGCATTGTGCTGCTAAAGAAATTGCAGAAATTGCAAATCTGCAGTTTAAAGAAAATTTCTCATTATCATGAAATTGTTTAACTTGCTATTCTTTATCTCATTCCATTGGTAATAATTATATTCATAAAATATTATACATATAAATTATATCTTCACATAAATCATAAAATACTTGATTTATACCGTCACGGACATGTCAAGACTGGACCGGATAAAAATTGCTTCTCCATTCCAGATGATGTACAACTTTGGTGTGCGAACAGACTAAAATTACGTCATTTATATTTTGAGTATATGGATGAATAGCCTCGGTGCAAAGTTCCATGATCGAAACATTATGTTGTTGTGATTTTTTTCACATTTGACGCGTAAAAAATTCACATCATTCTATTTGCTTGCGTTTATTAGCGATCTGCAGCTCTACTGAGAGGAAGGGTTGTAATTCCAATTCCTGCGCTAGATTTGCATGTGTGTGTATTTTATTTGTTTTATTCCGGGTGACAAAACTCAACTCTACTTTCGATGACATTCATATTTTGATACTAACTATTTAAAGTTTATACAGGTAATTATGTTCCCAGTTACATCATCTAGCAATCTTTAATGGACCTTTTCAATAATGCCGATAGTCATACCATCCTTTTCAATATAAGAAACAGCAACATGACTGGCTAAATGGTAATAGAGCTTCGCCGAAGAGCCTTTGAATCTCTAAGTAATATTGGCTTTTTGCTACTTCTAACCAGAGTTCTTGTGGATGTAATTAATTATTTAGGTAGTAAACAAAAACAAGCACATAAGTCAAGTTCAGCGCAGTTGTATGAATGTTCAGATCAGGTAGCAGTCTAGCAGTTTTCCGACATACTCATAACATTATATCGTCATTGTCAAGGTCTCCACACTGGCTCCAATATTTAATATCTATAACACTCTCGAAAACCATAATTGCTAATGCCATGAGATTTATGTACTGTGTGGCATAGTTACTGCCAGGATAGGACAGGAACAACTATTAGTAATAGTTATTCCTGTCACCGTATTAGTATTTGATATAGAGCCAGTTAATCCCCTCATCCCCCAATCCAAAGCAATCTTTTCACCAGTCCAATGCGTTTGTTATTCTCAATACAGATCGATAAAAAAGAAGACATTCGCTATTTCCTTAAATAAATTATGAAACCAATTCCACAATTTCCATTATAAATAAATTGGTTTGGTTTACGATCACGTTACATCAAATCTTCAAATATGGCGTCGACCGCGGAATCTATAAAGACAGATGCAAATACGAAACGCGAAATACGAGTTTTATTACCTATCCATTTTGTTTATCGTTTCCCGAATTGCTACTGATCGATGGAAGAAAAAAATAGCTTCATCAATGAGCGATGATGGTACGATGTTTATTGCAGACAGGCATGTCAGATATCTATCTACATTATTATTTATGTGCGGTTATCACTTTATTTGTGCTACACCAATGTCACCGAGTTGTCGAGAGGGCAACGGACGCTATAATCTCTATCTCTATACACATACAAACATTCACACCAACACAACTATCATTTTAATATCAATACACGTATTCGTCATGTAAGATTATGTTTTTATATCAGCTGCCTACGGACACACTACTGCAAATGGATTTTGTACCGATAAAAATTGTTCTGTAAGTATCATGAATTCATTGTCCGTGATATTATCTCAAACATCATGACCAACGCGGATATCTCATTCTTGTGACATTGAGATTACTTGGGCTTTTTTTTTCTTCTTTTCGTCTAAGTTTAAGCTAACTCTGACGTCGGAGATTTGAAGCCGTCTCCGACATGCCTCATCGACTAGTATATATTGACCGTAGCCGGAACCAACATCTGAACATGCCCTTCGAAGCACGGAACCTTCGAATGAAATTGCATTAACTAATATTCATGCTCACGATTCAAGAACGTAGACGCTGATTTTCTAACCGTCGCTGGTTCAGATCTAGGAATTAATGTCCGCAATACGACTATCTCGAAACGGTGAAAGAAATTGACATGTTCTAGTACCAAAAACTCGAAGACGTCATCCGGATTGGGCTTCCCTGGTAGATCAGATACTCCAGTGTCCATAAAAAAGGCTAATACGCATTTTAAAATCAGCAAATAGTACCTACTAAAAGGGTCTAGTGTCAAGTAAAAGTAAAGTCGACAACGCAGCACTTTAAAAGACCCCTGTAATACTTTATTAAAAATACATTTTAAATATTTACAACATAAAAAACTTTGCTAACATCTAAACCTTTCTGCTTTTCGCAAATTAGAAGTGCTAGTTGGATTTAAAATTGTTCAATAACATAAGAAAGACACAGTGAAAGGTTTTGACTTGATGACAAGTAGAGGAACCACGTGCCGCGGTGGACCGAGACGCTGAAAGCCTTAGATTAGGTCACTGGCGTGCGCTTGCGCAAGTTGGAAGGTAAACGCACCGTTTATGGAATATGTTATACCTTAAAATTTAAATATTAAGTATGCATTGTAAACAAAGAATAAGAAACAAGGCTATTTGGTTTGGTGAGCTTAAACATTAATAAGTATTTATAACATTCAATAGAAACTACTCTTTCCAAAAATTTGCTTTCATCCAAACGACACAGCCAATGGTTGGTTTCAATTATGACCAGTTAATGAATCAAATTGTGCATATATTAAATGGAATGATGATTACATTGCTCATATATTTCCATGGCAGGTATGATCAGGTCTTGAGCTTTATATATGGATGATTCACCAGCAATGACGAATACGACTATGCTAATGAATGCAAAACTGCAAAACCTTTTTTTCAGGTTCTTCATTAGCGTTTGTCATTTGCTATTATTGTTAGTTGGACCTTTATGATCTTTATACAAATAAAAAGTTGTAATTCCCTGTCTGGTGCAGTAGGTCCGTATCAGCTCATGGTTAATCTTGACACACAAGAGTGCATGATATACATCTTTGGCTGTAAAATTTCAGCAAATCATATCGTTTAGGGAAGAAATTAAATTTAGAAATAATTGTAGAGAATGAAGTGGTCACAAACCGCATATAATTCCATAATTTGTATTGATAGTTTAATAATGTAAGTTAGTTTTATGGCTGTGTACGTCTGTCTGCCTGTTTTGTGGTCAAGTCTTTTGAGGTAACATATCCTCATCCTAAAAGATCTGATTTCTTAACGGTTTTTTTTTGTTCTTGTGTATTTAGCTGGTATTGGTGTAGCCGTGCATGATAATTGTTGTTGCTTAAACATTACTACCATTACACTTCCAGTAATATTAAACTAGAACTTGCAACGACTTACCCAGTAAGGGGTACTTGAATATTGTAAAATTACTCTTGTTGAGTATAATTTTAAATATAACCCATTTTTAACCTTTAAATTTAATCAAGGAGACTTCGTATAAACATGTATGATTATAATTCTTCTTTTCATATCATAATTCTAAAACTTTTCAAAAATCCTATATCTAGAAACTTCATGTACTTATGAAATAATTGATGTTCCAAACTTCTACTGACATGATGGATTGGCCTATAATTGACTGTGTGATATTTTCCAAGAATTTTATAATATCTATTTATTTTGTGGAATAAAATGGTGTGTAGTCAGATGGGCCGGCCCAGTTCCCGTGATTCAAACTAGTAGTTAGATCAATCGTACAAGCCTTCAAATAAGTTAGCTAAAGTAAAAATTTGTCAGTTACAAAATATAAAAATCTTTATTTTGCGTTAGAATAGTAGCTACATTTAAAAATGATGAATATGGTTTGGTAACTGCAAAAATGGCTACCACTCAGCGTGTTCTGCATCAACAGTGCCGCTAATTCAGCGCTGGTTTTCTGTGGTGTGTTTTATCACAACTACCAGCTAATAACCACACGGTGTCACCACAACAGTATTGCTTAATCCTCGTTAATCAAAACGTACATTCATACCTCTTACATTGCATGTGTCTGAGGTAGCATTGAGTCCATCGTCGATTAAGTTTTAATAAAATGATTTGCCTATGGCTCCGACTGTACTTTATATGGTCTAATTTTACCGTAAATCTGTTGAAATATAACCTCACGTGGCACGGCAGAGCTATAAAATTGTTTCTAGGTAATTGCAAGCCGGTACCATTTCGTAACGTCCATTCTTGGCGATCATGTTTAAAGTTACTGTGTACTAAATACAAAATATAAATATTCTTACAGTAGTAGTGATCAGAGTGCGCTAGATTGTATTTATTCTAGACACTCGATCTAAATCGTTTTCGAGAAATGTCATGAAGCTTCAATATATTTATAAACAATCAAAGTGATTAAGTGTATGCGCATCTAGAATTCGTTACTCTAAAAAATCAAATAATTAATTCCGTATTGGATTATATAAATAATTTTAGCCCTTTCAGGCCCCTAGACGTTGACGTTTTCAAAACTCCTTCACACATATACACGCTCCAAGAAGAATGTCAAGTTTCTCAGACCGGTGGTTATATCATCACTAAAGATATACAATAAAATGATTATTTAATATGTTCTAAATTGTATTAGCAGCTATATATATGTATAACAGTTCTAACTTTGAAAAAATTTGATTCCGGCAACACAATACGCAGGAGTTATAGCACACTAGCTAAGGACTTCTGGACCTGGCCAGTAAACAATTTTTTATTTTGTTTTGTTGAGAAAATATTTATACAAAAACTTAACCTAAAGTAGCGAATTTAATTTTTGATTCTCTTCTGTTAGTTACTTGTTATGCTAACCAATAGCTAATCAGTCAAGACTTTTCTTTCATGTTTATTATAAATTTATAAATTGACTGCGTCTGTTGTATAATAATTTCTTACTTGTCTCACTTCGATAGTCATAAAATTGTTATTGAGTTGAATATCATTTGAACTTAGACCTTTACAATGGCTCGTTAAGAAATATACTGAAGAAATTCTCAATATTCTTTTGAAGTATTATAAGTCAGCTTAATACCTTTTGATGTGAAACATCTATTGGCGCGCCGTAGAACCGACTCGCATACCGTGACGGCAAACGACATGCCGTCATGTGCGGGGTTCCGTGACGGCCAAATTGTATAAATGTATTTTTTTATTGTCATCCGTGATACTTAAAACAATCCTTTCTTCCCATATTAGGCTACAAATTTTACTTTGACATTTTAACACTTACTGTATTCAATATGTTTCGTATTTTTTAGAAATCAACATGCTGCTACCATTTCATTTGAAATTTATGTTTTGTTTGGACATTTCACACAGCGCCATCTAGCCCTAAATTAGGCATAGCTTGTAATATGGGAACTAGATAACTGAGTTAACAGTTTAATATAATATAAAGAAATTCATATTTAGCGAACCATGTGCCCTTTATAACGAAATAATACGGACAGTGAATTTAATATTGATAAATGTACCTACACGTTACTTTTGAAGCCATAATAGAAGAGAACTGTGGAAAAGTCGCAGTTGTTACTAGACCGGCGACCCATGGTTGAACGTTAATCATTATAATACTAATAATCACCTACAGACGTTAATCAACTTGTTGTATGCGTAAGTCATACCTATTTTATGAGAGTATATTATATAGAATGGATTGCAGTACCTACATAGTGTCTCATATCTAGTATTTCTGTTATATTAAGCGACTAAGGTTACGGGGCTAGCAGACAGATAATCTGATATTAAATGTTTTAAATGTCCATTATAAAAACAGTCAAACGACTCCGCTCCTCCTCTACCGAAATATAAGACCAGTCATTATAAACTCTAATATAATTTACGTCATACCTTCTATAAAAATGCCTTTTTCCCATTGCTTTGTTTTATGTCGTTCGATATAATCTACCTAAACTAACCAGCTTACAGTTAGCATATTATTAGTCATAATTTACAGTACACACTTAAATAATATACGTTATCTTATTACTGATCGTTGTCAGTGTGATAGGCATATCCGTACTATTTATAAATTCTGTACAGGTGTCCGCTATGCAGGTGTCATACCACAAACTGCATTGTATGAACTTTGCATAAAACAACTTCAAATGTATAGAGAATGATACAATAATGATACTTACGTATACTTGCGTTATTGTTATTGGAAGTCCTATTATGCTATGGTTGTACGAGCGGTAAACAAGTAGACAAGTCTAAAGCAAAGAGGTCAATTTATGTGACATTGTTGCAATCCTACAAGCATAAACATTGTTGTGAATAATACAAAATTTGAAACCTTTGGGATTTTATCGTTTCCAAAATGAACACACTAAAGGTATTAGTAGGAATCGCTTCCAAGGATCTAAAACCATTTTTAGACACGATGACTGACTTAGTTAAACAACTCACAAACCGTGCTATGTAAATTTACCTTCGGAATATTCACACCCACACTTCGCTGTTTAATTGTACTTCCCGTCAATTGTCAAATAAAGTTTTTACGGTTATACCTCGCATTGGTTTTACTGTTCAATGTCTGAATCATCTCGACCTGTATCTCCAGAATCACCTCGCGAAATGCAGAAACAATGGGTGAGCATTACATTTGCAAATACCGCTATCCGAACAAAACCGTCATTATATCTGAAATAGCACCTAATAGGAACTAATTTGATCTCCGGTTTCATATCCATTGTCTTTATAAATTCAACGTTTGTATTTCGACGGGCATGGCTAAAAAACAAACTTAAAAAAATCTAAATCGAATCACGTCCTGATGATTGTTTTTTGCGATAAGCAACAATTTTGCGACTTCATCCTTGTGGCATTTTATCTTTATTGTGGCATGGACGATAAATTCCTTTGCATCGCGGCTTGAATTTATTTATGTAACCAATTTAAATATAAATTAAATCTCAAAACAGATTCATATAGACGCTGAGACGGGACATGGAGGCTAAATATGTTTAAATGCCACAACGGGCGAGAATACGTGATCAAGATCACAATCGAATTAATATTATAGAGTAGTTAAACCGAAACAATGAAAAACATGCTTGCAGATGTATCATGTGCAATTTTGAAGATGAAAATGGCTCTACGTTGACCTTTTTGAAATATCATTCGAATGTGAGTTTGAGATTGGAATCGGCTGAATAACAAAAGACCGTGTTACACGATCTTATATCCATAACATTAATTGTTTTGCTGTTATCATTAGCAGATCTCGAGAAATAATACCAAACATTTAATATGCCCTAACAAAAATAATATTAAATCCCTTAGTTACTAGGAACCCTAGTTATATATAAGTAATATGTCCCGCATTACAAACGGACTGTGTAAATAAAAATAGCAACGCCGAAATATAAAAATCTATATATATAAAAATCGATTGCTGTTCGTTTGTCTCGCTAAAACTCGGAAACGGCTGAACCGATTTGGCTGATTTCTATTTCGTTGTGTTTGTAATAGTCAAGACAAGGTTTCTATGATATAATTTCTTTAGAAAATGCACGGGAAAAGTAAAAAATCGGTAAAATCTGACCGCCGATTGTCAAATTTTGAATCAAGACAGCAAAACATCTGTCGGTTCAGATAGTCAAGAATAAATATTTCATCTGACAAATTTATGCTCAGCGGCAACAAGCAGATATTTATCAGATGCCGTCGCCGCCCGAGATAGCGCAGAAGTGGACCAAGGGCAGTACTCAGATAACAAGGCAACACGGCTGTCTGCTTGCGAATACGCAGGTAGGCTTTAGCAACATCTATATCTATACTTGTAATAAAAGTGTAACAGGTCCAATTTTGTACATAATATGAAAAAATTTTTTTACAGTTTACTCTCTAATCGATACTGTAGCCAAAATTGCATGTTTTTTTTTTTTTTCATTTTGTCTCTGTCTTGTATCCTAGCCGCGCATCACGGCCAAACTACTAAATGAAATCAAATGAATATATAAACATAATCGAACAAACACAAAAGAAGATTCAATTTTGGCTACTTAATGCAGCTCACCTTTTCTTTGCTACATATGACATTATTGATCCAAACACAGGGATGTTAGTAACGTACTGTCACGAAATTCGAATCAAATGTATAGTTTGCCAATCTTAGATTGATGTCTCGCATAACTGAAGTGATATGTGTCTTCTATGAATGATTATTTAACTATTGCCAAAAGCATTTTCGGGAGATGCATAAATAATAAATCATTGTTTTTGTAATGAAATAAGGCCACTGATAACTCATTATCTTGACCTCGGTTCCAATGCGGAAGAAATCAGTTATGATATTCCACCAAATTACTTTGACACTTCCCACAAACGATATCAGCTGTATATCAGGACTTAGTATTTTTTGTCACTAACGTTTTTTGTAAATATTGCGCCGTCTGAAGAACTTCAAGGTTGACCTCGTAGATAAGACATGATAATTTTGGACATAACTTTGTGTGTGCATTTAAGGACTTCTTAGACACAACTGTCTCGCCAGTTTCCACTTTAAATTCTCGAAACCAAGATACGTTTTTGTCCATTTCTACTTAGATTGTTTAAACGTTAAAGATGCCGCCTTTACATTTAAAATTCGAGTTATGGTTCATTATATTTATTATAACTATTTTGTACATTTGAGTTACAACTTTAACCGTTTGCAATTGTTTTCTGCTGGTCGATGAAATCTGCAATAAAACATCGTCTGACAATATTGCATCTCGGTGCTCTACCATAGTCAGGTTGGCCCATAAATAAGGTGTCGAGGCCATGCAACCAGAAATAGCTAGATGGGAGTGCTCTTGATAGAATAATGCGTCCTCTGCAGCCTTGTCCCGGTTACGCGCTCCAGTTACGAAGCCAGGATGCGCTTTTTAAGACCGTTGACAACGTTTGACTTATTTGACAGATGGATGAGTCGAATGTTTTGATCCTGTACATGTTGTGGAATATTTTTTGAACTCTTGAACACTATTTTTTGTTGGAAACAAACATTTTTCATGAGGTTGAGATGAGTTCACTAGTGAGATAAACCTTTTTTGACAGTTATGTTTGGAAGCGGGTTTTTTAGATCCTTTGCAAAAAATAGTGTTATTCCGCCTAATGCAACACTACTTTCCTACACATTAGGTTCATGTGAATCTATTTAGACTGACCCATTAGCCGCATTGTAGTGACGTTCCCGCATCTTTCTTGTTCTCAGTATAAATGGGTCTTATCACAGTGACGCACGATGCACGAGCGATGCACGGTTGAGCGTTGACTCAACTCAGATGCGGGTTACAGACCAGGTCAAGGCTGAATGCTGGATGGCTCTCTATAGACGCAAAGTTCAATATTCTCTGCATCGGATCCGAGACTAGATGGTGTAATAGATTCAATGACATTTTAATAAAAGTCGCCGTTGACGTTGATGTTGGTGCTTAGTACTAATGGACGATGAAATTTATGAATCGTTACTTTAGGTAATACTCGTTTTACCTGCGTCCTGCATATTTTATATTTGTTTTGTTCATGTTTTCTGATCGTGTTTGTTGATAACATTAATTATCTGAGAAGATTTCGGGGAATTGTGCGAATTTGTTATTGCAATTCATTAATTATTTTTAAGTTTACAATTTATGTAGGAAATTCGTCGCATTTTATTTAATTAGTACCTATTATATTATACTTTTAAGTTTTAGCCAAGCTTAATTTGCTAATTTGTGGCTGGCCTTCAGGTTAGATTATAGGTTGGGGCAAACATTGTGTGATGGGCTTAAAGTTTGTTTTAGGGTCTTGGGATTCTGTCTTTGTCCATGCCACCTGCGACACAGGGATTTGTAGTGGTAGATGTATTTATTTATTTAATTTTATAGACCCACCAGATTTATAAAACTCAAAACCTGATGGTCTGTTCAGTAGATTCGATAGTCTACAAAATGTCAGAGATTTGTCACCATTTCAGAATTAGCCCATTCATAAATGTATTATAGTGGAAACACGGGACAGATTTGGATATTTTAGACGTTGGCAATGTCCCAAGTTGCCGCTAAAAGTACAACTGTTATTACTGTTTAATGTCCAGTGAGTCATTTGTTCTTTAACGTGTACAATATTTTCAGAAAAAGTCAGTTTTTGAGTTATATTGGTATAAATTTCAAACGTGCAAAATTGGAGCTAACTTATTCTTGAAATATTTTTCGTTTTGTTTTGGTTATGGGTTGAATGAGTTAAATTTACAAATATATCAATACTGCACTATTGTTTTTGTTATTATAAATTACTAGCTTTAATAGTCATAACAATTCTTCGCAAATGATATACCGTATAAGAACCTCCTCCTTTTTTAACCAACTGCGCCACAAGGAGGGTTATGATTTTAGAGTGTATGTATATGTGTGAATATGACTCCGCCCCTTTTTGTCAAAATAAAACACATTTGTTCGCTTACAAAATTAAAAAAAAAAAATATTGAAAGTATGCTCCATCTGCAGCTACAACCTTCGCCCATCGTTCAGGTAGTTTTCGTATTCCTTGCTGGAAGAAGTCCTGGTCTTTTGAGCTTATCCAGTTGTCAATCCAAATTTTGATACTTTCACATGAAGTAAACTTTTCTCCAGTAAGGTCTGTCTGCATCGTCCGGAATAGGTGGTAATCCGAAGGAGCTATGTCTGGTGAATATGGCGGGTGGGGTAACACTTCCCAGTCCTGTCCCTCTAAATATCTTTTTACGACTTCTGCGGTATGCGGTTTGGCATTGTCATGCTGAAGAACTAATTTGTTATGTCTATTCACCCATTCTGGTCGTTTTTCTTCTATGGCTCGCTTCAAACGCATTAGTTGTCGTCGGTAAACTTCTCCATTAATAGTTTCAGAGGGTTTGAGCAACTCATAATATACAATACCTTTCTGATCCCACCAAATACAGAGCATGACCTTGGCACAGTGAATATTTATTTTTGGCTGTGATGGGCCTGGTTCGCCTGGTTTCACCCAAGCTTTTTTGCGTTTAGGATTTTCGTAGTGTATCCATTTTTCGTCTCCTGTGACTATCCGATGCAAAAATCCTTTTCTTTGCTGTCTTTGAAGCAGCATTTCACAAATGGTTTTCCGACGTTCCATGTCTCTTTCTTTTAAATCATGTGGAACCCAGTAACCGGCTTTTTGAATCATTCCCATCATTTGTAAACGCTTTGCAACAGTTGAACGATCAACATTTAATGCTGCAGCTAATTCTGATTGAGTTTGGCAAGAATCTTCCGCCAATAATGCTTCCAATTCAGCATCTTCAAATTTTTTTGGTGGTTTTCCATGTTCTTTATCCTCAGTACTAAAATCGTTATTTTGAAATCGTCGAAACCATTCCTTGCAAGTTGTATTAGACGGAGCATGCTCACCATAAATCTCCACAAGCAAACGATAAGTTTCCGCTGCAGTTTTCTTCGCAATAAAATAATGTAATAACACTTCCCGCAAATGACGTTTATTTGGAATAAAAACCGACATTTTCGAAAAGGTGAAAACAATTGTTGCTTACACTTCAACCAAATATCATAAAATGCGTTAGATAGCTGACATTCAGTACTATCGAATACAAGTATGGTCATTTATTAGTACACGTAAACAATACTAAAAACGACATCTGTTGAGAAAGGGCGGAGTCATATTCACACACCCAATATTTCTTTGACACACTTTGTAACCTAAACGGCTAAATGGATTTTTAGCTTGAGAGGTGTTGATATACTCGTGAGTGACACTGGCTATACCAATATTATAAAAATTAGAATAGCAGATTTTTGGCGCCATATTATGTCTTCAAAAATCTTATTTTCTCAAAACCTTTCGAGTGAGTCCAAAGTTTTATAAATGGCTTACAAAAATATGTACAACTTATATTGTATATGTAGTTTGGAAATTTTCACGCAATCGGGCTTTTTGTTTTTTAATAATTCTTGTTAAAGCGGGTAAAAATTGCTTTTTAATGTTTCACGGCATTGTCATTAGTATTGATTGACCATAGACAAAACGTAGGTTATCGTTTTCAAGGGCACTGCAGTACATCTGTTAATGAGATGCTCGTGAGGTATCGTCACATGGCCACAGATTATAGCATATACAATCATGACCATCACGTCTGATGTATGCATTCCACAGATAAAATTGTTTACATTTTTGTGTCAGATGTGTTAAAATTGGAACGGGTTTGAAGTGACTGTGAAAAAAGCGTTCTTTTAAAGTTTACTGAATTAAAAATGTAATAAACCAACTTGAACACTTTCATATTCAATTTTTTCACAATAGTAATAATCTTAAATAAATATTTAAAAAATCGGTATAATTTGGTGGTTAAGTCGCATTCTTCTCTCTTCTTTTTAGAAGGCCGTTATAAAAATCAATGTATAGAATTAAATACTCATATTAATGATTCTTTAATATTTAAGTATCAAAATAGTTTTTGTTTAAAGCAAAAAAAACAGGGAAAACGAACACTATGGATTATGGAACTGAACAAACTTTACGCTCACCATACGTTTTCCCCGGCCGGGAGTCGAAACTAGGACTGCAACACTACAAAGATAGGGTAGCTACCAACTAATCCACGAACCTGTCTCGATAAAACTGAAGAACCACAATTAAAAACAAGATAGTTTGTTACTAGGTAGGTCATTAAACATATGTTTTATTTATACTCGTGGGTAGCTACGGGACACGCGTTGGGACATCTAAAAACGAATTTTTAATGATAATGCTGCTTTTTGCTCAATATTACGCTTTTACTTCCTTTTTTCGTCGCGCGACGCTAGAGAGTAATCTCAGTAATTATTAAGTCTGTTACAGTTGGAGTGCACTTATTTCAAGCACAAGATTCATTGTCAAGGAAATAGATAGGACTGAAAATGCTATTCGAGGTAATTTCAATGCAGATTTATGAAGATGGAATCTGTAAACTTGGTAGAGAATCGCAGTAGCCTTTAATCATATTTCTATTTAGTTTATTGCGACCATCATGCGAGACAAAAGCGTCTACCGCAAAATCCTAACTTCCTTATTGTAATAGTAGGTATCACAGACGTAAACTTAACAAATAAGCTAAAACATAAAATCATTACATGCTCACAGATATGTCAAAATACACATTTTGAGTATGTAATGTGCCTAAGGAGATCCTATAACACATCATATGTTCACGAGTATGTTTACTTGCGAGTGTAAAATGATACTTGAGATCTAAAGGAATAAATGCTTTAATAAAGCTATTAAATAATATGGAGAAACTAGGAGGACCGTCTAACAGTAGTTTGTCTTAATTAGAATTTTAGGAAATATTTAAGTATCGAAGGCACATGTAAGACCATTTTAGAGATATTATTTTTGTTTCTATAGTATTTAATATACACCTGGCCGTGGCATGTGTTAATACCATTGTCATTTTAGCTATTCTGCACAAGGTTATCAAGTGCATTACAAATGTTTACCGGCATTTTGAGCCGAGCAAAATAACAAAAAATAACAATAATAATAATATATTATATAATAATAATAAAATAATAGGAGGTTCCTCTCTCTGCAGCCCTAGCTATCGACTGCTTGGGCCTTACTCCGCAGTCGGTGGTCGTCCGGTTTTCATATATTTTTTGTACAAGGTTTTTGTACTGTTTATTTTATATAAATAATGTATTATTTTGTAGTGAAAAAAGTATATATAATGAGAATAAAAATAAATAATGTGAAATAATAATAATGTTTATTGGAACAAAAACAGGTTATCTTGGTACAACTTAAAACGATGACATTGCTAAAGTTATAAAAACTGCGCAGCAAAGTCAGTTGTCAATGTTTGTATTTTAAACATACCGTTCATTGTGTTAACGGTTTTAACCATATCTGTACACATATGTTTTATAAAAGATATTGGTGCTTTCATCACAATACAAAGTCAAAAGAATCGTTTTGAAGTTTCCAAGCGTCATTAAACTTGCTGTGGAACAACTAAGTAGTCTAATCAGGTGCATTAAAACCAAGATAACGAGTAAAGTTATAATACCTAAGTTAGTGCTAACCCCGCTACTGTAATGATTATTTATCATGAAGATGTCGTGCCAGAAAAGGACGCAACAATACATTCTTTCGAAGACACGAGAAGGACGACGATAAGACGGTAATAATGGTGGCCGTTGAAATGTCAAGCTTATTTAAAAGCATAGCATGTGGGACGTGAGGTCTCGGAAAAAAGACAGGTACCCACGGTCATTTATACTGCATGACTCTTAGTCGGTTAGCTACCATTAAAAATGAAGTACTATCGCAAAATATTATTCGCAGTTCGTTATAAACAAAACACTTATAAATTCAATGTGGTCTGGCATTTTTCAAAGTGAATAAAGAAAATTATCATGTTCCATAGCGCAGAATAAGTACAGAATTATCTCGATTCAACGAGCGTCTGCTAAAATGATATACAAGTCTTGATTAAAGGGCAACATATACAGGCGGCCAACAGGGCTTTATCCGTAACGTTCAATAATTAAAATCAAAAAGCCCTTTCCAGCCAAGCTTGTTTATTGCCAATCGTAATTACAACTCTTATTGGTTAACATCCACCATATATTTTGTTTGGACGACATCTGGCATTTTCCGAACGCATAACCTTCACAACGGAAGAATAATGATTGAAATTTTAATAAATCAAAGCATTTGCACCACGTCAAACATTTAGATTGTACGGAAACGTTGAAATAGTTTTATGCGATGCAATGCGGCAGCGCGGCTGGTTATGACCAGGCTGGTTATTGAAAGAGAAGTTTAAACAAGTGCATTTAATGGCTTGACGGTGAGACGGTACATATTTCTAGCTTTGAACAATAGGGTTGGCAGCAATACGGTCGGTTTAGTCGCCTTCTACCAATCATTGGTGCAAGTTACGACGCTATAAATACAGCAGGACGTGCCCCTGACCCGACGTATGACTCGTTTGCTGAGTGCAACTCGACTCCTGCACTAGGCATGTTTTAATATCGAATATCGTTCTCGGGCGACTAAACAATTTAAATTGCTAAGACGCTGACATTTCTGTAAAACAGTCTTAACTCTCAATTGCTGTTATATTAAGGCGTTGAACTCAAATTTACAGACGATAAATCATCCGATTGCGAGGAGCTAGATTTATATTCATATTGTGAGTGTTATATGGTTGTGTCGAATTAAGAGATCAATTTGTATGGTTTGAGATATCCGTAAATATCCTCAGCCATCACTAGGAGGCCTTGGCGGTAGTCCAGCGTAACTAGGGCATTGTAGGTGTCTGTGGACCGTTTTGTTGGCAATCGCCATAATAGGCTATAAGATATTCTCAACGATTGCATAAATCAATATTAGACTGAAGTTTTCAAATATTATAGTTGTGTGTCTGTCAAATTATGACGTAGACATTACAAGTTGAGAACTTTGTTAGAGCAAGGAATCGAAGCTGATAAAATACGGTATTCAATTATACAGTAAAATTAACTCACCCAGATAGAGGTACATCCTTTCCGAATGGTATTTTTGTACTTTAATATTTGTATCTTATCAGTGACAGCAAAATACGTTACATTACTGTAGTATAAAATTTCACTAAACTTATTAAAAGTGAAGACGAGCGATATCTCATCACGCCCTGATATAATATTAAATAGACAATGAAACAATACTAAGAAGCATCACGTTTTACTCGTGTTATCATTTTTATTCAACTTCAATAATTGAAGTTGTTTTTTTGGCTGTATGTTTTTTTTTTGTTAATTTTGTTACGCGATCCTACAGCCTAGATTGATCCTAATCTAGGCTGTGAGGTCATTATTTTTCGTAGCGAAATTTTGCCTAGGTCCGAAAACTGGGCTGAAAAGTATTTTAGTTTGTTCGATTTCATAATTGATGAAGGGACTGATTCTGAAATCCAATTTAAGAATCAGTTTCTTATTATCAAGAGTTCGTTGGCGATTATCAGGCGTCGAATAGGGCTCCTGATTGCAACGATAACGCTCTCACGTTAAACAATGTCTGAAGCAAAGTGGACCTTCAGTCCTTCCCGTGTGATTACTTATTGGTGCTTATTGGCCATGACCGTGGCTCGCAATTAGACGTAATTACCTTCAATTTGTGCTCCTACCAATGTTATTCTCGGTCTGGCTTGATGTCTCATGCTATGCAATTATTATGCCTTCGCAAATTAAACCTCACCTCGTTATTTTACCGCGGAAGTTCATTACATAAGATATGTGCTTGCTTTCTGTATCTATTGATAATGATTAGGATTACAAAGTGTCTATCCGATTAGGTGGTTAAAAGAGCTGGTTCTCTACAAAATCCTGGCTACAAAATCTATTACCATACATGTAACATAAAAAGTATTAATGTATAGTGTATACATTAATACTTTTTATGACACCTAATATTTTAAGAAATAAAGATCATTTAAAATTAAATTGAATTAAAGTAAGAAACATAAAAATAAAAGTGGATAGACTTAACTCTTACACACTCATACCCCAACACTAGGGTTACCTGTGTCGCAGATGGCATGGACAAACACAAGACAAAAACCCAAGAACAAACTTCATGCTCACCACACAAAGTGTGCCCCGGCCCGAACCCGAACCTGATTCGAAGGATATCAGGTTCGATTCCCACCACCTAAGCCACGAAGCCGTCTATGAAAACGTGGGAAAAGCTTAAGAAAATATAGTATCATCATTAAATGCAATGCATTGACTAAGTCGGCGATTAGCATTGGAAATAATATTGGACGGCCTCAGCCAAGTTGTAAAAATGGTTTGAACCGAGTAGCATAACACTTGAACAGCATCTGGTTACCAAATTGCTTGTCTTAATTAAAACTATGATCTCAAAGTGATTAAACAAACTTAGAATATCGCACTTCGCACATGTAGACACATTTTACACATTTTTTGTGCGTTATTTTTGATAATTTCAAAGTTGGCAAGGAAGCGGTGAACGACGCAGCCTGTCAATCCGTTTCTATTTTAATATCACGATTTTTTTTATTTTTGGCAAATACCACCTTCTCTAGGTGGAGTCAACGTTTGCTCTGACAGCCGACACGGCTCATGTCACAGAAATAAATAGGTGTTTTAGTAAAGCCATGTGTTTAAATATAATGAAAACATTTTGTCGTTTCATTGTTCCGGTCGCGATCGTGAGAAATGTGTTTGCGGGCTCATGTCTCTACGGAATTGCCACTAAAATTTATCACGGTTTTAAAGTTTTTATCTTGTCTTAGAGACAGTTTATCTTAACTGTTTTACTTGAATGTGTAAAAGCTTCTATCTGGGAAAACATTGTACGTAAAATAAACATGTCAATTATTATTACGATTTTTGCTATCCATGAGGTATGTATATAAAATAAAAATAAACGTTTACACACTCATGTCGTCAATTCCCCGTGTCTAGGACAAACACCCAAGACAAACTTCATGCTCACCACACAAAGGGTGTCCTGGTCGGGAATCGAAGAGCTCCCCTTCGCTTCGAAGGCAAGGCTACCACCAACTAAGATACGGAGCTGTCAATATTTAGTTGGTATAAATACTTATTAAGCCCACTTGGTCGTTGTAACTCTTGAAGATGGTATAGCGTTGGAGGAAGGAATTAGGAGCGCCATCCTTAGACCACGGTTCCTTTTGAGGCTGGAACACGGTTTCTTTATAGGCTACTGGATTGTAATTCAAGTTTATCACTGTGTCATTGTACCTAATGCCCGCACCCAGGGACAATACATTACGCAAGTGCATCGGTAAGCGGCGCACGCGCATAGCACAACGGTCGATGCATAGTCGGTCTGACCCAATTGCAGTTTAATTCCTATGAACACTGTCTCTATCCTTTAAATACTTATGAAAATCGCGATTCATGTGTGGATAAGACATTTTTCAACAAGGTCTAATCAAAACGGTCGCGTTATTTTTGATTTATTATAAACAGATTTTGCTTATAATACGTATAGATCGTTTGTTTATACAGGCCTGCAATAAAGATCATGCACGCCATATACCGACATCGATTATTTTCATTAGGCTGTTCACGCAGAAAATACTTAGAGGCTCATAAAATTTTAGTCGTAAAACAGCATTATCCAATTATTACATTTTACTGACTTTAATCATAAACAATATCTGCTAAGGCAAGTAACAAAACATTAACTGATCAAAAATTTGTGCCATATTTAATAATATTAACAATATAATTTGTGATAGAGATATTGTATAACTAGCTATTCTCCTCAAATTCGCGTGGTGTTTAACATTTTTTGCGAGGTACCCTAATACATTTTTTTTCTTTATAATAGTAGCCTCAGTAACTCCTTATAACATCAACTATCTGCCAGTGAAAGTCCAGTCGAAACCGGTCCAACCGCTTTGGAGATTAGCGGGAACAGACAAATACAAAAAAAAAGTTTGTTTTAAAAAAAATATTTTTTGTTACAAACGGCCATTTCACGTTTATATATTTGTAGTAATGGAATTGCACCTGGATATTTTATCTAAATATTGTATCTGTTTTCTACAGATACTTACAAGTTTATGATTCTGTGAATGGGCAATTCCGATAATTACGATAGAGTTTAAGTATGAAAGCAAAAACTATTTTCATAATTCAGTAAGATAAATTGACTTATTTATAATATATACAACACAGTTATACTAACGATATGATGAATATATAATAAAACGGGCAAATCAATTTGAAATCTCAAATTGAATACGCGAAGTTGGCAATGGCTTTGCATTAAGGTTTTCTTTCTCTGTGACAAACATAAAATATCGTTTAAATTAAAAAAAATTGCTTTATGACTATTACTGTTATTATCATAAAAACTGTTTAACTATGAGCTGAATAGAACTTTTCAGATGAAATTTCATAATGGAGCTTCTACGCTCTACTCGATCGTGATCTCATACCGTCAAGAATAAGAAACAACAGTTATGTTATCTATGTCTTTGAAGCACTCCCTTTAGTAGCAATTGTTGCAATACAAAGCATCAATACCTCTGGTTCCCAGAGAATACAATACAACGCGTGCAAACCCCGATCAGCCTCGATCGAGTACAATTTCATATCACTGCTCAGACTCAGTAGTTGCATCACGTAAACGATAGTATTGAAGGCACGTCGTCTATAACGACATAAAACTAACCAGTTTAGCGTAAAAGTAAACTCTACTCCACCCCCCTAAGGCTGTAATTCGAATTTATGTGATGCAGCGACGACGCCAAGCGAAAGTAGAGCCAACGCTTCCCTCTCTAAGGCTAAGTTCATTTAGCAGATAACATTGTCTACATTGCATTATGTAAGAGTTCTTGACAGCGAAACGGTAACATGGTTCCTTAGCAGGTCACTTGGTGCGAATGACATCAGGCTGTCAAGTGCGTGGAGTCAACGAACAGGATCTATGCATTGTGTATGCAATAGATGCACCGTAGCCTTGACTTCCCCCGGCTGCATGGCTCCCGGCCAGAACCATTCACTGACCCACTCCGGGAATTCCAGCTTATATCTCCATAGTACTAGGTCTTCATTATCGTTCGTTACTTTTGTAATAACTCACACAGTTTGTGAGGTCTGGAGAAAGTCTGCCAGTTATTTCTCTTATTTTATTCCACTGTGAAGGTAAAGTAGACGTGTTAAGCATCATTATCTTTTAATACCATCGGCTTTATTATTCGCTAGGTTTTTTGCGTTCGCGAGTCGACACGGGTTTGATAACCCGGAGACCTTGGTCTTAATTGCGTTGCTCGGACCATTCCGCCGAGACCACTTTTTTTATGCGCCTGCACATCGCTAGTAAAAACATGACAACCACTACCCGGCTGGCTCTAAGTGCTGCAATAACTCGAGGAAAAGCCGCCCGGATGACATCTACTCAAACTAGTTGGTTTACTTCGAGTGCGCTCTACCGAGAAAACCACACGAGCCCTGCTGGTTGGATCCTTGCGATAAATCAACTTTCTTGTTTTATGATTAGGTTCTTTTATATCTTTATTATTACTCAGGATAGGTACGGAAAGATATAATGGTCCTTTGGCTGTTTAAGAAAAGTCTCTCATATATTTTAATAACTCTACAACATGATCATAACACTTTAACAGCTTAGGTTTATGGGACGTATAAAAATTTTTTCAACTGACTATATACTGATTTTCATTTTTTTATTGTTTCAGGTAAGACTAAACCTGCCTATGTACTAATTGCATTTGAAAAATCACTCGGTGAGTGTAGATACTGCAATTATCAGCCGAAACACGGAAGCAGTTCTTACGTGTAAGCATGAATATTGCAAGATATTTACAGGAAAAAATATCATTAATTTATAATATTTTTGTAGCTGTTGTGCCACTTTATAAATTATTTAAATGTAAACTTGGCATTTTTTCATCTTTCTCTCAAAACCACAACAAAGACCATTCATGGCGTAGAGCCAAGTTTAGGCCCAATTAATCATTCCACGGCATGCTGAATTTCCATTTATAAATATATACCTATACATTTCTACCTATAAGAGGTAGTTGTGGTTCCCAACACTCGAAATCTGATAATACCGAACATAAAACAGCTGGGTAATGTTTAAAACCGACCAAGTACGATATGATCTCTCACACCGAACGATTTGTACCACTGATTATGCTTTATAATTTTTAATACTCGTCGAAATCTTAACTCTACAAATGTGAACGTGAGTTTGTTTGTTGCGCTTTCACGCCTCATTGCTCAAACGATCATCATGAATTTTTGCATACACGTTGTCAGGAGTAAAAGGAAATGCAGTAATATCCAGTAATAAATAATATTAGCGGGAGCGAAACTGCAGGCAAAAGCTAGTAACACATATTCTGCCACATGACTTACGGTTCAAAAGACTTAAGGCCTTTTTGGGGGGTTCAGTTGCTCGGAAGGGTCCAGTTGCTCGCGTCCGTAGGTAAAACCAAAAAAGCAGCAGTAGAACTTGTGCAAAGTTCACCCGGAGAAGTACTGCCTCCGCACCTGGTAATCTGCCGTCAAGCAAATCTACATTCACATTGCTGTTTCAGTGGAAGGGTGTGGGTGCTGGTGAAATCATGAGACGTAACATCCCCATCTCGGGTGACAGGTGCAACGAGGTGCGGCTTGGGTCTTGTCATACTTCGGTCGGAAAGGACCTAAGTTATTATGGACGGTGGTAATCACTTAACATCAGGTGGGCCTTCAGCTCATCCAGACACCTTGGTTACAAAAAAAATAGGCAGACAGACATTGTAGGCTTTTTATTAATATGAATTTTTTGGGTATCCCCAAACAATAACGATGCAATAGGTTTAGCTCATCACCTATAAAGAATACCTATACTAGTGATAGATTTATTTTTTTTTAATAATACTAAAACCTTAGCAATACCAAATCACTTTATGTTTTCTTTTGCATATTGAACATCGCCAATGGTACGTTAAATTGGAATTTGAACAATAAATATTATCGGAAACGAGTGACGCTGACGTCAGGGTCTAATTTTTCTTTGTGTTGCGTGACCTTGATGGAGAGAACGGAATGATCAATTTCATCTTTAATTCACGTTTAATCGAAACTTCAGCTCACAGCTGCAAAAAACTGGAGTGGAATGACAGGCGTTATAGAGAAACAAGGCTGCTGCTTGTTCAATAAAGAATTTATATTTTTAGTTGGCAATGGATGCGAGAGAGGAAGATCAGATCCTATTCTACGCATGACTGAACAAGTTGTATTAAATTAAATATTCGCCCAACTCAATTTTTATTTTGTAAAAATAATTTCACGTTGGAAGCTAAATATGGCTGTGAGCTTCTGATTGTACAGAGAGATGTAGATGACAAGTGAGCTGACGATGAATATTGGGATTAATTTTCATCATATATACAAGCTTGTAGCCATATGCAAGCTGTCACATCGAAATGCTAGTTGTAATGTCAAATGTTAAGTTATGAATCCCGCAGATCCATATCTATGTCTATATAGAGAGTATGTTTGAATATGCTATTCGGTTGTTTCTAGAGGAAATACTTATTTCAAAACTCATGTGCGTCCGCCAATGGTGATTATGACAACGATACCGCGTACTGCGTCTAATATAACATGCACTTTTAGAGGACATCATTTCAATTAAACTTTGGTCTTTGTCCTCTACCATAGGCAGTTAGTATAATAATTGTTTTTCTCCTTGTGTGTTATTAAAACGAGTAACGTAAACTCGCACTTCTAAGATTTGTTACGGAATATATACCATTAAATGAACGTAATGTTAAAAAATAAAATTTATTCGCATCAAAAAATATGAGTTTAACGTATGCACAGTACATGACTGCCATCGAGTGTTCCGTATAAACAATATTACTACGGAACACTAAAAGTACTACGGAATACGGAATACGAAAATGCTATTTTCGAAGTAATGAATTCTCATTTGAATTTCGTGATCGAGGTAAATGTCTCGTTGTTATAAGGAGCTGTATATGGGTATCGGACATTTAAAACAATGGCACATGATTAATGGAACGGCAATCTTTGGAAGACTCGTTGTTTTGCAGACGCTTGGTAGGTAAGTAGGTGCAGTGCAAGCAATATCGTATTAAAATTTAAAACGGGTTTTGTCTGAATTACCTCTGCAACAACGTAGCAGGACAGGGCTGCCTGATAAAGAAATCATCTTTTATTTTTCATTTTTGCTCTTTTTATTTAGTCACTACAGACAGTCTCAGTAAGCTTTGAATAGGGCGATTTGGGTTTGAAATTCTAAAATAGTTATTTACCTACAAATAGCGCATAATTTAGAATCGCTGAACACTAACGCTGATATGAATGGAGTCCAAAATTGAACGTAACACAGCCCTAAGAGAATGACCGTGTAATTCGGCAAAGAGGATGATGGAATGGAGGAGGATGAAGAGGGGGGAGGAAGTAATCGAGCAATTTTATAGCACGCACGACTGGTCAACTCACGACTATACAAACACTTTGACTTGTTCAGGCAAACGCGTTTGAGAGGGGTTCTAATCGACTTCAAAAAATGAGGTTCTTTGTATTTTTGTTACGCAATATTTTTACCAATAGTGAAACGATTTCAACATGCTATTTTTTTATTTAATAGGTACCCCCTAGGTCCGATAGAAATTTTAAGAAAAATAGGGAGAAAAACTATGAATGAAAGCCAGTACCTGCTGAAGTCAGTTTTTTCGATTTTTATAGCAGTTTCTGAGACAATCAGAATAAAACTATTTTTTTTTACATTACTATTACAATTACAAGTATTTTGTGAACACGAACTTAGTATTTAAATTAAGTAATGTTAGGTTTTCACAGGTAAATTGTAATAATTAAACTTAAATTTGTAAAAGACTTTTAAGAATGTATGTTCAACGAATGTATGTATGTTGTTGCAGCGAAAATGATCTCATAATGGAAATCATAAATTAGTTTATTATTAGAAGATACCATAGATTAGCATCTATGGTATCTTCTAATAATAACTTCTCATGTTTGTTGTTGGGGGTCCTGTTGCTCGCGTCCGTAGGTGTGTACCCGTTGATTCCCTACACGTACCCCCCGGGTGGTGCTAAAGGAGCAACCAAAAGTAGCAGTAGAACTTGTGCCAAGTTCATCCGGAGAGGTACTGCCACCACATCTGGAATCTGCCGCCAAGCAGTAGTGGTTGCATTACTGTGTTCCGGTGGAAGGGTGTGGTTGCCGGTGAAATCACATGCGCATGAGACATATCATCCACGTCTCGAGTGATGGACGCAGCAGGATGAATGCGACTCATATTGGATCTCATATTGAGTCGCACGCATTACTGTTGTCATGGGCGAGGGTCACCACTTACCATCAGGTGGGCCCTCAGCTCGTTCCGTCACATATTCACATAAAAAAAAAAAAAAAAAAAAAATGTTTTATAAATATACAGTTATATATTGTATCGTTTTTTATAAAGCTAATATCACTGAAAGTAGTAATGCAAAACACGAGCATCACGAAGCTGAAAAGTCTTCAGCCATGAAAATATCTATTTTCTTGGTCCAGATACGCCAGAAAACGTTCAATTTCCAGTGAGTTATAATAAGTAATTCAGTCTTGAATGTAAAATTAATCAACACACGAAATAGACAAATCGCTTTACACCTACGTAATCATAGATAAATGGGTGCTAAACTCAAAGCAATATATTATTCATTTTTAACACAAAAGAGCCCATCCGTGTTATGTGCAGATTAATAGGCGGATTTTTTTTTAATTGCATGACTGATACGTTGAGCCGTGGAATGGTTGAACCTTTCCAAAACACGGCAGGTCAACGCACCGAGATTCCACGTGATGCTGTGACGCTAAGGTTGGCGTATAGCAATGGCCGTCATCCGTACTTCTAAATCAGACTGGCCGTGATCGTACGATTCACAGAAACATTATTCATACATCGCTGCTCTCGTAAAAACTTTATCAACTTCTCATATACCTGAGAACGCAATGTAAATGTATCAACGCAGACCGATCTATCGTATAATATTTTTATTATGATGATACGCATCGCATCACCTTCGTAATAAATTGCTAGGTACCTACGAAGATAACCTGAATGCAATAATTTGGGGCATCGCTCTATTTTGGAGGACACTAATGATTGGTGCCAATGTGTCACACATGCCTACGAAGCCAAATACTGAAACTGGGTTGTGTTTATCAGATTATTAAGGGCATTTGCTAACTAAATAGGTCTAGGTTAGTACAATCAGTTTATGCATGGAATGGAATACCAACCCATGCATAATATCCATGCTAAGGTCTTAGCAACTTCTAAATTCTTTTTTTTTTATAAAATATTTAGAAGTTACTAAGAAGAGAATTTAAAAGTTTCTCAGCATTCAGTACCTCCTTAGGTAACACCTAATTACCAAACCTACCTAAATCTAACTGGTGTGATAAATCTGTTTATTATGTAATTAATTATGTGGGTAAGTATTATGTCTTCTCGTACAATAATTTTATGATAAATTAATTAAATATTGTGGTAATTATTTTATCTTGCCATACCTGAAATAGAGTCCATCTTTACCTAATATCAGTTATTTTTATTATGTACTTGAATACCTAAAAAAAATATTCATAGACATTTCACATAGCGCCATCTAGCTCCAAACTAAGCATAGATTATTATGGGAATCTAATTACTATCAATAAATATATAAGTATAAAATCTTTTAAAAAGTCCCCCACCGCCTCTGTCTGTATTCTATGTAGGTATGTACACGCTGATCTTAAAAATGAAATGACGGGTTTTGTGAAGGTAGAATTTCACAGAGTTTTAGGATTAGGTTTATGAATTTGATGTGCAAATAAGAAAATTCTTTAGTAATTATTTTCTAAATAGCGTGGTAATATTTACCATGATTTATTTGTTACTTCGTGAATTCATGTTCATTTCATGACCATAATGGTATTAGTTCTAATTTTCGGATATATTAAATTTACTTATTCAGAAAAATCTTATCTAAGTACTTATATCTATAATGGCGTCCATAAATGCTTTCGTATTTAACAACCCGTGCGAAACCAGGGCGGGACGCTAGTACATAATACAAATTTATTATTACATTATTATCTGTGGGTTAAATAATAATGAACGAGGTAAAATTAACATATTTTGTATGTTTTAAGTTCCTCCCTTTTGTACGTTTACGGTTAGTAGAGTCACATTATACATTATAAAGTTGAGTAGAGAGAAAAATAAAAGCGTTTCCGTTGAAAAAATAATATTTTCGACGCTGTAATAAAATAGAATACTGAAATAAAACTACATACTGCAAAGGAAAATATATATTCATGTGTGCAGAATAGTTATTCATCTATCAATACGATAATCTACTGGAAACTGTTAGAGTAATCTAATAGTTTACTGCCAAACTACTGTCTTATAGTTACTCTACCCGTGTACATCTATAGTTCCACTTGGCATAGAATATTCAAGTTCAAAAGTTACGTAACAAACGAAGTTGTTTTGATAGAGCAAGTCTTCATAAATCGAGGGTGTTTTATCGGCGCGCTACATTCTGTCGCCCGGTGAGTTGACTTTCTGTGCCACGGCTGCGCGCAGGGCCGGCGGGGCGGAGCGGGGTGCGGGGCGCTCCGCCGTGACGTCACACCCGACCGTGGCAGTGAGCTGCAGTGAGAGCGGCCGCGACGTTCGTTCGCTCGCTCTCGTACTCCGTCGACGGCGGTCGCGCGCGCGCAACGTGCTTTCCAACGGCTTGAACGGACGCCGCACCTCCGTCTCTAAATTATCGCAGGAACTCGCGTGCTCTCACCTGTTGCACGGATTGTGTTGTTTGTGATTAGAAATACCTCCGCGGACCCGGTCCCGGTGTAATTCGTTTCGGTCCGGACGCCAGACGAGTGCATGTCCGTTGAGACGCGTTTGGATTGTTTTGTGCGAGGAAAGAGTGAAGTGAAAGCCTTCGCCGGAGGATGTCCCTCGGCGTTCGTGGATACCGGAGCGTATGACGCGCTCGCCGACATGAGACGCCGCTGGTCTAACAACGGGGGGTTCCACACTATGCGAATGCTGGAGGAGAGCTCCTCGGAAGTGACTTCTTCGTCCGCTTTGGGGTTGTCGGCTGCTATGGTGATGTCCCCGGAGTCCCTGGCGTCGCCAGAATACCCTGGGCTCGAGCTGTGGTACGACGAGAGTATGACTTACAACCCGGCACAGTCACTGCTCAACACATGCTCAATGCAGCAGCAACAGCAGCAGCAGCAGCCGCACCAGACGCAGCCCTTGCCTTCAATGTCATTGCAAACCTGTCCTACGCCTAAATCGGAAAATGAATCAATTGGTGAACCAGGTTAGCACTTTATTTCTATTGTAGAGTTAGATATTTTGCTTACGTTTATTAACTACGTACTCGTGGAATATACTTCTGGGTGTACTGTTCAATATCTCTACCGATAGATCCTAAAACGTATTGATAGTGGATAATATTTATATTATTCATTTGTTTATGATTTCACCCGTTCAATTATCGAAGTTATTTTTGACGCGTTTATGGAGTACCTACTGGTATGGTAGAATAAAGTAAATACAGAGCTAGTTTATTTTTCTTACGCGAACTGTATTCCTTATGTTTTTGACGGCAAGCGTGATTTGCTCGCGCGCCCGCTGTCATCGACCTTTGGCCCGGATA
This sequence comes from Aplocera efformata, assembly GCA_921293045.1. Lineage (NCBI taxonomy): Eukaryota > Metazoa > Arthropoda > Insecta > Lepidoptera > Geometridae > Aplocera > Aplocera efformata. Next base: position 9,352,233 of record OV121042.1, on the reverse strand, counting down.
CCTTGACCGGGCGCGGGCGCCCGCCGTGTCTCCTTGCCCTTACAATCTCAATCGTTTTGTTTACCTACATTACTGAGGTCAAATAATGACCTGTTCAAACATTTTCAACTTATAGTCTTATTGGGAAGGCCTAACTGCAGAATGGGATAGGCTTTTAGGATTCTGATGTTACGTTGTGTACCTACGTTGCGGAAAATTGGTGGGTAGGTAGGTATTTCGATCTAACTTTTACCAATGAGATGAAAGAACTGGTTGGTAGGTAAATCCTCTACCGATTGGCAATTTAACTTTTTTGAAAGTTACACAAGTTTGTAAGTTGTTTTGCGATATTATTTTCATCCAAGTAAACATGATGATATATGTTTGATATATCTACCTACCTCACTCGTATTAACTTGCCAGTATTGTAACCCAATAATCAATCGCTTGTAACCAAAGAGGTAATGATGTGTACTTTTAATTTACATGTAGGTATACTTACCATTCATGTCATCTAGCCGTAGGACGGCGATGGATGGGCTCTCTATGTCGTGGGCGTATATAAGTTGATAACCGTCTAATAAGAATTACTTTTTTTCCTTAAATTAGACATTGACTGACTGACTGACTGTTGCCATTGAATTATACAACTATAAGATCGCTATTTTTCTCAATAAGTTATGACGGAGACCTTCGGGCAGTTTGGAAACTGTCACCAAACATGGCCACCCAGTCACTTTCTTATCAATTCAACATTATGATGTTTAAAGTATTGTATGTATTCAATTGTGATTTTGTATGCAAGACGCTGCGCCCCGCGGTGTTACCCGCAGTTAAAAAGTCAACGTGAGATCATGGGAAGAAACATCTTTTTCTGGATAAAAAAGTTGCATATGTGTAAGTCTAGATATGAGCTACATTTAAAACAAATTTCATCCAAATCCGTTCAGCCAATGAAGCGTGAAGTAACAAACACATGCAGATAAAATTTCACATTTATGGTGTTAGTATGATTATCTCATGCGACGCAAGGAATCCTAGGCAGGGATATGAGTGTGTAAGCGATTTTTTGTTTATTTTTTTTAGTCTGGATTAAAACCTTCGACACAAAATTTGTGTTGGCCACATACTCGTCCGAAAGGAGAAAATGGTTTTTCTTTTCTGATTCTACAGTCTGCCTGTATTAGCTTATTAGCTACCTATCACCTGTGACAGCGCTGGGAATACAAGTCCAGCAGCAGAATGAGTGTGTTACTTCATTTATTGTTATTTTGCTTACCAACATATTTACTCCATAGTTCGTGCGGTAGGTAACAATATGTACAAGAAGGTGATAGCACTTAATGAATTTCTAATTAAGTGAATCAATTACACGGCGGAGGCGTCCTAATTAGGATTTATTATTCTATTGTTAGACCTGCTAAAATTAAAAAGTCAAAATGAGGACATGTCGATGAATAAAAGCGGCGATCGATGCGCATTATTAATTAAATTTCGACCAATCAGGGTTCCATTTTTATAATTTATTCTTATTACCTTAATTACATTAGGTCACAGATTAATCGAACTTATTTAACACTATGCAGACTTTTAGAAAACTACATTGTCTTGTGCCCCCGGCCTTAACTTTGAAAATTACCAGTATTGCGTATATAAAAATTGAAAGATATTTCAAGTATATGTTTATAAGTTTTACACGTAAAGGATATGTTCTGTCTTCGATTCAATTTTAAATATCGATTCAATTCAATTTTAGAATATCCATTAATAAAATAAGTGAAACGCTGAGGTCACAAATGGTTTAAGACGTATTTTTGCTAAATTATGAACTAAGTAGTTTTGACTGACACCATGAAACATATTTAGTACGTGTCTATTACGAAATATCATTCTTCGCGATGGGGTGTTCGTATCTCGCTTAGTAAAAATATCGAGAGGTTATGGAAAACTTTTTTAATTTCGCTTTGCATTCAGAAAAACTTAGCAGCAAGATTTCTTGTTTCTAATTTCGTTCCACGTGTTATTCAGAGGTTTGCTATATTTGATATACTATAGGCGAAGTCAATAGACGTTGATTTACCAAAACGATCCGTCCAGAATGATCAGACGTACGCTGATACTTTTCACTAGGTACTATTATAATATATGCTTAAATACTATTTGTTGGTACACATCATTGAAGTCCTAATGCACATTACGCAAGTAAAATTTATATAAATCACGGTATAGTACCAAGCGATGGCAAAAGAATGACTAATTCTTATCTCAAGGTCATTGGAAAATTTATTTGTAACTTGCTGTTATGCGCCCTAGGAAATCAATACTAATACCAACGTCAATAAAATTCTAGTCAAGTAGTTAAACAATCACAAAGTAGGTGTTGAATGTTTTAAAAGATTCCACAAACCAAGTGCTTTCAATTATGTTTTCAGATATTTAAAAATATATATATTTAAGATTTGCATTTGAGGTGGCTGGAAGGAAGTGGATGAGAAGAGCCGAAGATCGGGCTCAGTGGCGCTTACTTGGAGAGGCCTATGTCCAGCAGTGGACGAGTAAGGGCTGATGATGATGATGAAGATTTGCAACTGGCATGAATCGTGCTCTAAGTACGCTGTATTTGAATGAATAAATGACGAATGTAGTCGCATCTGTACGATTTTATTACATGACGATAAAAACGCAAATTTCATATCAATTCAAAATAAAGTTCATGTTTAATAAATGTTGGCAAACCACTAGCATTTACAAGAGTGAGAGTAGCTAACGAAAATATCTGTTTAAAAATATTGTATTTGAAAGAGTTTCGATATATAATATTGAACTAAGAATAGATTTGAATAATCGAATTAAAAAATACTAATAATTAAAGTTATGAAAAAAAAATGTTTTAAATACTTAATTATAAATAAAAGATGAATGCTGACTGTAGGTTATAGTACCGATAGGGACACTAAGTAAGTCTTCCGGACAGATTAAAACTAGGTTGGCCATTAATTATATACCTTTCGGCGGTTTCAAGAATCCGTCAAAAGCAATAAATATAATAGAAAGCACCTTCGAGGTGCTTTCTACAAGTACAAGCAAGTAACTTCAACAAGAACAGACAGACACAAAAAATACAGAGCCTTTACAGTCCACGATAAAGGACTCCAAAGTGGTTTCAAACATAATTGTCAAAGTGTATTTACAAATCTACGCATCGCCTAGTGGTGAGCGTAGGACGACTCACTCCCAACTGCAGCTATTTTAGTACCTTCAGATGATGTTCCTGGCTAGTCGTGAATTTCAGTTAATATAATTTCGCTATTGTTATGTTCCAAAAATATAGTTGTAGGTATTTGAGTCAATAACTTGCCACAGCAAGTTATTGATACCAATAAACGTGATGAATCATGGTTTGTTTTGTTATATTTCCGTGATTTTTATTCTAGATTAATGTTCTTTGTTGGTAAGATTTCCAGATCACACTTTTTATTTAAGACTTAGGTATTATTTTGTTTTAAGTTACGCCTTTCCAGTCATCTTGTGTCACTTTTAAATACAGTGCGATATTAAATAATTCTCCTATTTAAGGTTTATATTTTGTTGACGTTAATTACTGCTGGTATGCAGGCAAAAGAAATTAACTAAGCCATGTCGGAGGTCTTCGCGCAGCTAGAAAACTCCGACATCAGAGCTGTCGACTTGCTCACACTAAAGAATAAGAAGAACGTCATAATTAATGTGTTGGAGGGTTCTAAAATAACTATACAATTTCATAAACACGCATCTAATGTAGCACATTAAGGGAAAAACAAATAAATAAAATGTATTATAAAACATATTAAAACGGCTTTTTCGCCAAGAAGGTGCAACGCAATTCCTCTCAGACTAACGTTTGAGAAGGACTCAAAAATTGCAATCAAGCCGTGTACAGTAACTGTAAACGGCTTTCTTTCATATAATAAAAAAGGAAATTTTGAAACATCCAAATATTATCAAAACTAATTCTGAAATAAAAGTATAAAATATTTTAATTTGCTAAAGGAAACATACAATTTAAAAGTGAGGTTGACGCTACATTCGACGATGCAAGCCATCGGGCCGGTCCGACCGGTTTACAGACCACTTCTGATGTTAAATCGTATCTCCTGACAACGTACATGGACAGAATAAACCAACTTCGTATTATAAAAAGGAATCGACAACTGCCTGTCTATGACCGTTTAAATTATCGAAATCGGTCAAGGCTACGATAAACCTTGGAAAAGATTTTGCTCATCGCTCATTTGGCATATTGATAGTACATTTCTACTAAAACTACTTATCGTTTTCCGTTTTCCAGCTCATCTGTAATCATCACCTTTGGCAGATTTCCACTTTCCATCGATGCTCAGTCGCGCGATTAATGCAGTTTCACAAGTGAGATCACCTCGCGTTAATAACACATTAAAGCAAGTTCTTGTATACTTGGTACATTATAACTGGTAGACAGTTTAATGCACATTAATTTTTAAACAGTCCGTAAAGCTTGCTTGTCTTTTTTTTTAAATTTACTTTTATTAATCTACCTTTATCTTTTGAAAATGTAGTAAAAAAATTAATTACAAAACAAAGTAAGTAATTTACATTGTCACCAAGAACGGAAGTGTGTACGTAATTTAAGCTCAATCGGTTAGAAGGAATTCGTTTACAAATAGTTAGTAATAATTTGATTCCAACATGCTAACGGCTGAAGTTTAATAAAAGCTTTTATCGTATTCATTTCCGCATATAACCCCGACAACCGCTTAGAGTTTGGAGTATCAAAAGTGAGCTCAATCACTTATCATTATAACCATTTCAGGGTCTCTTCCGTTTCTTTCGTCATTCGGCAGTGATTCGTCAGTTCCTTGTTCAATGATTGTCCAAAATATTTGAATTCCGATTGAATAAATTATCTTAAATTCTCGAATTTTGCCTTTTAACACTTCTTTTGTCATTTCAGTGATATTACTTCCGGTGAGGTAGGGTGACAGATGTTGCCGATTTTCAACAATCTTTTCCCAAAAGGCTGATTACATACCCTGAGATATAAAGGAGATAAAACATTTTCAACCATTTGACTTATATATTGTTGGAAAATGACCATATATTGTTTCTGGATGCATAAAACTTGTTAATCCTGAACGGATGTAACAAACATCTGAACATTCACCATGTTGTGATTGTGTTTCGTAGCATCCAAAAACATATACATTGGTTAAATATTATCATAGACAGCGCCAGAACGTCATCAATCAGCTAAAGTTCTAATATGAAAGCTCTATTTGTCTGTTTGCTGTATGAATAATGTTTCATTCAACGAGTCCTCTGTAATGTGTTTGCTAGGTAGTTGTGGTGCCAGTCAGTCCACGTAAAATTGATTTATTTAGTTGCCAAGCCCGCATGACTATCACTATGTTAGTTAGCTTATAGCAACTTTTATTGAATCATGTACAAATTTAAATTGATGCGGGTAGTTTTATGGATTTATTTTCTTCCATTCTCTTTGTGGATATAATATTTAATCTGATAAAGTATTTTTGTAAGTTGAAGCAATCCATCAAGTTTACTTAGTGTGAATACCACTTAAACATTGAAAATAATACCATAACCATTTTAACGAAGGTAAATGACCCATAATTTCATTATCTAGATAGAAATATTTACTCTGAAAACATTCAATTTCTTTGAAAGAGCAACAATGGTTAATGAAGCTAAATTTGTATTCATCAGGATCCAACAATCCAAAGTCCATTTTCATCATTATTCATTCATTGAAAAAATAAATGCTTACTTACTACTTTGCAATCTTTCATTTTCTTTAAAGAATCAGTTTTGCTGACAAATTAAATTTGGTATCTGTGAGAGCGCGTTCTAGTGGTTGCCAAATTTGCCCTCACTTCGAAGGTCGTACATCAGATGAGATAGTGTTCCAATTACGTCACTACGTGCTAGATAGTAGTTGCATCACTGTAATAGGTATGACTAGGTGTTATTTAGGGTATAAGTGCCCCGCGGGCCCCACCTGAGGTGAATGTATCGAGCATCCGTGTGGGGCGCCAAGGTCGCCGTGGTTTTTGACACCCGAACATTATAAATAGAGAACCGGCGAATGCCAGCCATCGTGTACTAGCGCTAATTGTTTCGTGCCAGCACCGACTTGTACACCTAGCCGGAAATCATTTGTTTCCACTTTGAATGATCGTTTTGTTTCACTGTAGCGAAAGGTCCACGGACCGATGTGCCCTTGATAGTGACCATCGGAAAATAAATGAACCAATAAATTACAAAATAAATTCTTCAAATGTTTGAGATCATAAAATACTTGATTGAACTGACTAGTAAATACTGTTTAATGTTTGACAAACATAAGTTGGTTCTGAAATTTGGAGATCCATGTTACTCGCGTCCGTATGACGTTCCATTCCTACCTTCTTGGACCTTCTGACTCCCAATCCTACGTGCCAGATGAGAGGGTGTGGGTGCCATTGGAATTACAGACGCATGAGGCGATACATCCCCGTCTCAAAGACGACTTGCGTTTTCTCATAGTTCGTTAAGGAACCTGATTTGTATTGCTTTTTTATAGGTGTCGGTAATCACTTAACATCAGATCCATTATCCGTTCCGTTTCTTGAATACATACAAAATAAGATAAAAAATTGATTTGATCAAAAATATATCGTTTAGTGTCCCATATCTGAGATTTTCCTGCTAATTCGAGGGTCGCCAGGTTTTAATTTATAATCATAATATACTCATTCACAAATTAATCGAACTACAATATATGTACATTGGTCCAATATCACTGAGATGCGGTTCAGTGCTAGAATGAAACACTGAATCAATCTAATTCAACCTTTTTCATAATCCATGCCATTATTTTAGGCACCGGCATTTGCATGGTTACATTGAGGCAATTCGTAAGATTCTTGGAATGATATTCTAAACATCAAAGATATATTGAGTTAGCGGAGTTATCCAATCACAAATACGAAAGTGAACACGATACCCCGAATCCTTCTAATGGATGCGAGGAAATGTTATATGGAATATGATACCGCGTGGATTGAGGCGTGATTGATGACTCCTTAATCAACGGGTCTCTGACCTCTGAACACCGCTCAGATAGCATTATGCATTATCAAATGACATAAGCTAACAATTAGATACCTATCATTCGCTTCTAGAACTCATAAGCTTATTATGTAATCTACCAGCAGAATTACCATACAAATAGGATCAGCGCAGTCGCATAGCTTTGGTGTTGGAATAATACTAATCTATGGCCCAACAGCTGCCAAGGGTTAGTCGAGGGTATATTTTTTCATTTAATAAAAGCGCTTAGTTTTGGCAACCCTTTAAATAATCTATATTCGGACCCTCTATTTCTAAGCACGCGGCTTCTATTATTGCCTATTTCAGTGTGCCTCGCCCTTTTGAACAGGGGAAATATTAGGTATCGATTGATTAGTTTAAACGTGGTTTTAACATACACATGTTTTTTCTTGACAAGTTCAATGACTCAAGTTGACACAAACGACCACGCACGTCACACGCTGTGAGTTTTTCACGACAATTTGATAGTATAATTTCTGGGGTCGTTACTGCTTTGAATTTGTTTTGTCCTTATAGTTGTGATTTGTGAAGTTGAAAATACAATGAGAATTATTTTTTATAATTCGGTATAAGAAAGTGGATTAAACGCGCAGTATCATCACCCATTCTACCCAGTATTTAAGGTCAAACTAGCCACGTTTATTTGGGTCTAAATACTGTGGTGACCAAAAAGGTTACACTGTTATGTAGGTAATAAGATCTTTCATCATCAAGAATGATCAATGACATTACAACGCCATTTATGTGATGAGCATGTAATTTGTTTTCGGGTCTTGTGTGATTGACTGATGCATCGGTATAAGCGTTAATTGTTTCATCCTCATCATCAAAACCTGTATCGGCCTACTTTCGGAAATAGACCTCTCAAGTAGCGCGCTTTGATAAGATTTTGTTCTTTTATAGATATTATAAACTTAAAACTTTCTCAGTTTTAAGATTAAAAACGAAACAATGAACTAGAAATTGTCTTGTGACAGTGGGTCTCGCTAGGAAGAGGCATACACCGGCGGATATGCGGTCGAGCGCGCATCGCAAGCGCACCCGACCGCGAAGCTTGTTAGCTCTATAATCTTGGATAGAGTCGCCCTCTGTAACCATCTTCTAGATCGGATATCTCGTCTCCAGATGAGTATCCTGAGATATTATTAAGTTTCTGTTGCCTTGATTTACTCTACTGTGTCGAATAGATTGAAGAATTTTCTTACAGTAGAACTGGGCAAGTTCTACTGCTACCTAAGATTGATCTATTCACACCCGGGGGACACGTGGAGGGAGTCTGGGGGTACTCAACTACTCACATTATACCCATAGGTATTGCTGTTTTATTTTTATGTAATAGAAGCTCGACAGATATCGCTTAAACTGCCACGTTTTGTAGCTCTCACAAATAATATTGATATGTGTAGAGCATACGACCCGTCTCAGCCATTTATGTTCCCACTAACCGGCCTACTCTCCACAAGCGAGAGTGAATGTGCTTTAATGTACCACGGAAGCCCAATCCGGGGTGTCACATATCATTTTCAGAATGGGGTATTGCGCACATAGATTTTTCCACCACCATTAGTCCACCAACATCTCCATAGGGTCGTTGACTTTTAAAATGTGCAGAACAGAACAATCACTGCTTTGATACTTGAACTTGCAACATGAGACTTCAAATTATATTGCAACAGATACAATCAGATCATTAAAGTAACTTTAATATTTCTTTTAATCTCCGCATCTAATAACGGTTCGAGTAAAACAATGCTGGTTCTGTTAAAATATTTAATTATTATCAAGTACCTAATTACTTGATTAATCAACACCATATCCCAAGTCTTCTGTTGATCTACAGTCATATTTCAATGAGCTGATCACTGAGAGAATAAAAAATTAAAATCTCATAGCCCAATCTGTATGTTCTAGCTAAGTTAAAAGCCTATTAAGATATAATAAAGAGCTCGCACATATATCAAACAAACAAATGATTACACTTCTGTGAGATTTCTCCGGAACGCACAGGAAAAACAACATAAAGCACTTTAATCCAAAAAACTTGAAACCTGAGAAAAGAACTTCATGCCCATACAAAAATATTTGCCTCGGCCGGGGGTTGAACTGGAACCCATCGCTTTAAATGCACGGCTACTCCCAACTACGTTAAGCCGTCAACCACAAAAGATAATCTACGTATAAAAATCATTTTACTTACTTAATTCTCAATTTTAAGGGTCTTACAGGCATGTAAATGTAACTCGTCAAGTGATGAAGTTATCCACAATACTTAATCAAGTCAAGTCGTACCTCAAGTCAATATAAAACAATAATGCATTTTGCTTGTCAAACTGGTGGTTTTTAATACTGAAACAAAATTAAGGTTTTATGAAACTACCCACCCATAATTGAATATCTGGATGAAGTAACTGATCGGCGACACAGCTCAGTTGGTAATAACATTGCCATCTGCTCTGGACAAAAAGAAATGTTACTCTGTGTCAAACAAAACAAGTACTATTGAAGTATTCTATTCGTAATCTAGTTCTCGTAGAACCTGAGCTTAGTTCGGGCTAGGTAGTGCTATGTAAAATGTCCATGACTATTTATTTTAACTTTCTGATTGATCCAGTTACACAAGGTGGATCCCGGATCTCACGAACCATTAGATACAAATCTTTCTAAATGATTATAACGGACAAACTTGTTAAACTTACGCTTGCAAAGCATTGTTGGCGTAATGTGGATGGGACACTCAGGTTCAGACTTAGATCATTGTCGAGCGAAGTGGGGCAATGATCTTTTAGTCGTTCTTATTGTTGCGATTTTGAACAAGTTAAACCAGTTTTGATTAATGTTAAACATGAAATTAAACATTCAAATGTACTCGTACATTTTTTTAGGCGTTTCCATTCAATGATTTATTTAGTGATCAAGCAACACGGACCGAAGTAATAACCATGGTTAGCTCCAGAATGCAGTTTTGTCAATTTAAATCATATTGAGTTTATAATCGCCTTCAAATATAGAAAGAACTTCGCAATTCGGATGTATGTTTTTTAAATATATTTATTACTCTATCGACAGAAATTTGAATGACCCTTTTTGTCAAATAACAAAAAAATATCGCCAATAGCGAATATATTATTATATTATATTATTATACAAATGAATAATAATCTTTCTTGATATGCATAATCTACTCTAAATATACCTAAGATGTCATGAACCGTGGACCTTTTTGCTCGTTTACTTCGAGTCCAAAGAACTGGCATTGAATTGATTTCTGAGTTAGATAAAATCGTTTTTCTGTCGTTTTTACGATAACCACCCGTAAAAAATCGTGGGTACGTCTGATCTGCCTCGTTTGTTCCACGATATGCGCAGTCATCACTATGTGGTCCATTGTAGTTTTAGGCTTATTATAGTTTCACAAAGATGCAAAACGATTGTAAACATTTGACTTTAAATATATGCTGCGGTTGTACCCGCGGTTAGAAAGTCAAGATGGGAAAAACTGACAGAATATGTGTTTTGGACAAGTCACTCAATAATTACTTTTATTCTTTGGGGATAAAAGTAGCCTATGTGTTAATCCAGGGTATAAGCTACCTTCATAAAAAAATTCATCCGTTGAGGTGCGAAGGAGTAGCCCGCAAGATAAAAAGTGGCCAGTTTCGGCTCTGCCTAACCCTGTGGGTGTAGAGGCATGAATATGTGCATTTATACAACTGTTATAGAAACAATAAACTATGTAAGACAGTATTTGGAAAATATATACCTCGATTACAATACACAAACTTTAGCATAGCAAGTTCGACTGTTTCTAACCGCCAGAGTACATCTTCGGATAACTTTATTAACGCGATGCAATGCAAATCCAAGAAGCTCGCGCATATTAATTGATAGCCTTCCAATTCACGAACATCAAATTATCTTTGGTAAATAAAACTTATTTCGTGAGCGATAATCGTATCACAATGGAAACGGATCGCAGTGCGGAACTTCGTCGACACAACGTACCTATATGACTTTGGTAAGAATAGGGCTGCCAGGTACCCATTTAACCCCAGGTACCATAAAAACACGTTTACATAGTCATACATAGCCCAGAATTAGGATACTCTAGGATCTATCTTAGGCTGGGTTTCTACCAGCTTAGTTACCTCAAGTATCTATCACAGTGTTTTTCAACCTTTTTCATGACACGACCCCTTTAGTGTGAAGAAATATTTTGCGACCCCCTACCCGTTGCTCTTTTTGTTCATCTACCTATAATATTTTATTTTGTGACAAATATTCAATCCAACATATTTATTCATTTTCACAATTATTTATTTCAACGTCATCAAATGATTGTTCTTTTTACTGCAGTAGCTTTTACAACCTTTTGCAACTCCCCTATAGAAACTTCGCGACCCCCTAAAGAGGCTTCGTGACTCACACGTTGAAAAACACTGATCTATCGAATCGAAACCACGCACCATTAGACAAATAAAAAATTGTGTCACATTTTCTCAAAATCAAAAGCTTTTTTAAGAATGTGAAGTATCATCACGCTGTCGTAAAAACTAGCCTTTAATTTATAGTTCCTACAAATACCTATCTATATAATAAAAAATTGTCAAGTGGTAGCCCTACGCAGTAGACAGCGTCTGGAACCTTGCGCTTTACGCGATTACAATAATGACTATATTTCATTGTACATATTTGAGTGCTATCTCGTTTGAGTATCTCGATACAAAGTGTGCGGTGAGGACGATGTAACCGCCTCCACACCCTGGCCGGTTTATTGTGTTACGTCCTACATGCGAACATCAAGTATCAAATAATAACATCGAGGACTATAAGTAATTATATTACATTGAAAGGTTGTTGCGAATTTGAATCCGAAGTCGCTGGTTTGAAACCGGAGCAAGAGTGGACATTTCGATGTATTGTTTTAAAGGTTCCGTACCCAAAGGTTAAAACGGGACCCTATTACTAAGACTCCGCTATCCGTCTGTCACCAGGCTGTATCTCATGAACCGTGATAGTTAGAGAGTTGAAATTTTCACAGATGATGTATTTCTGTTGCTGCTATAACAACAAATACTAAAAAACAGAATAAAACAAATTTATTGCATGAACTCGTTAAGGAAACCAGAAAAAAACTTACTAATTGATAAAATCAAATTATGCTATCGGATTTGGGCTCCCGTTATATCAACTCACGTTTGTCAAGAGTAGGCCGGTGTTATACCGTTCGGAACGGTAATAACGATTAACAAACAGTTTTTAAATTGCAATCAGTGTCGGAAATATTGATTTCCAATCATTGACTTCATCGATCGTTATTAATTAAAATGTTTTAATCGTGAAAATCTATATCATAATGGTAAACCTTTGTTAGGTGTACAATTATTTGTCTTCGTGTTTTATATGGATTTTGAAATTGGTGTATTTTATTATAATTAGCGCACGTGGTATAGCTTGCTTAGCCGTTCTTTACAGTTTATCTTATCCAAGCAACTTTCAGCCCGGTTACAAGTTGGATGGGTGACTATTTACTGACAATTGAAGTGCATCAGAGATGGCTCACACAAAAGGTGACGATTATAATTGATGCACTCAAAGGTTCTCAACTCCCATTAGCTTTTTACCGCGTTGCCGTCACATGCAATATCTCGCCTTTGTTTATATTCATCTTGCTCAATAAGGCACTGACGTGAGATCAGCGGATCACTGAATCATCAAAGATCGATTGCTAAATATGAGCACAAGAATAAGTGTTTTTTTTTTTTTTATGAGCACTTTTGAAGGAGCATAATGTAAGAGTCATTTTTGTGACACCAAAGCGACAGAATTAGATTTTGATAACCCTAGGCTTATCTTTGTGTCTGAAGAGATGGTCACACCAAAGCGTTGTTTTTTTACATATTCATAGTAACCAAGTTTAAATATATATAGAGACACGTTCACTGAAAGTTCTCGCTTCGCGCTGCGCTTGCTTATATGGCAATTATAACATACACAAGTTCATATTACGAAAATGTAAAAACCCCTGACCTAATGTAATAATAATGAGCTTCATAAATTATAGCTAAAAACCATGTCGATCACGTCAGCTTTCAAACGGAAAAAAACCGCATCAAATTCGGTCAATTCATCTGGGACCTGCAATGCCACAGACACACAAATACCAACAACAAACACACTACAGTACACTAGACACACTACAAACTTATAACACCCCGTTGGGGGTTAAAAATACTAATGCAAAAATGTTTGTCATTCTGTGGTTATAATTTATGTACATAATGCCTTTCTGTATGATGCTAGCTCATTATAATCATAAGCATGAAAATGTGATGTTTTTACTCTGTTTTTTCACCAGCTCCTAAAAACATGCTACATGTTTTTTCTACTTAAGCATATTGAAGAGATATTTCGCAGACTAAAAAGTTTTAATATCATAATATCATAACATATTATCTTGACAAAAATAGCATTCAGCCACCCAATACAAATCTGACCATTTTTTCTTTAATTGACGCGTCTTGACAAGCTCAATTTCAGGCGAAAATTATGAACGCTTGTGATATTTTCAACAACACGAAAGATAATGACACATCAAAGAAGATGTTTTCCCACTACGCAAAACATGTCAAAAGTACGTAATTAACAAGATTTGCGATGAGATTTATTACGCGATTTCTAAAGGGGGATAACTTTTGAATAGAATTTCCACTGTAATATGAAATTTCGAAATGTTTCTTTGGATATAAATGGAAAAATACTCTACAAAAACGGCCAAAAACTATTAGTTATCGTACCCTGAAGGTTCCATAACACCTGTGTTTTTATATAAATAAAATGAATTTAACTATTGGATAAGATTTAAATAAATGATTACAGTGTAGAAATGAATTCTTCATATACTGACATGTGACGGGAGCAGGGCCATAAAATAATGGAAAACCTAAGACCTTTTGTTATGGTCAGAAAACAACAGTAGGACCGCCTGCTCATTCGACCACATCAATCACAAAATAATAGCCCTCTTTTCTTCTGATCGCGGCTGCCTATACGTTACTGGTCGGTGTCACAGTGACTAAGATTGAGCAATTGATATTATCGGCCAAGTAAATCTTGATTACCCTGAGTTTCCCTAAGCGCAAAAAACACCATCTCATTTATTTACTTCTTAAATAATAAAGGCCTGACTTGAAAATTCCGACGCCAGAGTTGGCCACTAACTCACACGAAAAGAAGGAGATGTAATAAAATATATAATTCTTCAAGTAGCAACCAATTGTTATAATAACAATTGTATACCAATGATTATTTTGTCGCTTTGGCCTTGGCTGCATTGTGTTGCCATATCTCTGGCATTCGTGTTATCGTATGTTGAACTATATGCAATATCAGTTCGTATGCACGGCTCTGCATCCTATACTCACCACCTACATAAAATAAGTCTATGAAACATAAATTAATAATGTATAATTCGCAAATATGTACCGCTTATAACTACAGTTGTGTTGTTGAATGCAGTAGCCAAGGTCGGCAATGTCATTGTACGAGCGAACCCGACGCAAATTCACTCACACAAACACGCCACATATACGAGCTTCAGTGTGGGTAAGCTATTGAAATAATCTTATCATCTAGGTCACCTTACTTTGTAGATAGCACACCAGATATGCACTTACACGGTGTAGTGTTAGTTTTAAAATACTTAAGTGCATTTAATAATGTTGAATACTCTAACTTTTGTCATTTATACAAATATTTCTCTTGACTCGGGCTTGACGTTTGAGGAGTTCCCCAATAAGAAAAATCTTAAACGGAAACTTAGCGAATTGCCCTTGAGATAAACTACAAGGATCTCCTAAAACAAGTCACACAACGTCATTTTGACGAAAGAAATACCTCGCCGAAAATATCTTTGCGTCATCGTTAGCATTGTGAGTTTTCCATTACACTAGTAAATGTTTGCTCTCCGGTCTTAAAATAGTCCGGCAGTAAGTCAAACGCACATCAATGGTAGCGCGAAGCCCGAGACCGGCGCCGCCACCGCGGGGCGCGCCGCTTCGTGGCTGCCGGTCGAGCATACACCGATTGACGCAAGCGCTCGCTGTTTACAGTACAAGCGCCTCAGGTTATTTACATCGGGGTCACAGACACACCGAAGGAGACCTGGGTTCAATCGATGTAATTATCTAACTTGCAACTCGGCTAGCTCTACCTGTCGGCCGCTATCGTCCACGTAACACGACAATGACCTCCTTACCACTCGGCCGTTTATGCAACGAATTGGCAACAGACGGGGTTAAGTGGGTGACTCCGCGAACGCAGAATGTAGAAGATATGATTGAGTAAGGCCATCGTATTGCGACGACGCGAACATATTATTTCT
Source organism: Aplocera efformata (assembly GCA_921293045.1). Lineage (NCBI taxonomy): Eukaryota > Metazoa > Arthropoda > Insecta > Lepidoptera > Geometridae > Aplocera > Aplocera efformata. The sequence goes on along the minus strand of OV121042.1, from coordinate 9,336,749 downwards.
CGAGGTTTCGTGGGGATTTTGTTTGGTGTGTCGAATTGTTATCGACTCCAAATTCCACCGTTATCGGACCGTATTGCGTGATAGGAGTTGTCTATCGGCGTCACACTTCACGGGGTCAACGCTCTTGCCTCCACGTGGTCTGTTATGCAACACTGTTCCCTCAAAGACCTTATCGTGTGATGCGTCCCTGATTAGGTCACAATGCGTAACGAATGTGGATCATTCGAGAGAGGGAGAAATGTTATTCGAGTGAAAGTGAATAGCATCAGAGTCGCGAGAGCGGCTCGGCGTGTAGCCACACAGATTTTATCGAAGCTGTTCTAACTCTTGTCAACTGCGAACAACTCGCACGCGAGCAATAAAGTTGGCAGATATAGATCTATCCGTCTCGGCTTTCTTGCATTGCTGTCCTGCGGCAATCCGTCACTCCATATCTGACCGGTTGCTGCATTGATTAGATTGCTTTATGTCACTGTCAGCGTGTCGAGTCGAGCCGACTCTTAACAAGGCTATAGCTATTGTCTCCACGCATTTTGCTAGCATAGCTAGCTATAAATAATAGTACCTAGTCAAACTTCATACGGGAATGTGTTCTATATGTAGCCTGATAGAATTTAAGTCATGACTTTTAAAATATCATCCATACTCTCCACGGCCTGGGACCAACACTGAGTCGGAATCACAATAAAATATCTAGCAAAAAGTAGCACGTACCTAGCACTTGCAAAAAATATTCACATCTTATACTACTTAACAAAAAGAACAACTCGAAGATGGATGGTTCGCAGCGCATCTATTTATATCTGGTCTGGCCATAAACAGCCTCGGTCTGGAACCGGTCGGTCAGGCTGCCCGGTATGCCTCGCTCTCGCTAACTACGCCGGCTATCACTACACCCGCAACATCGCAAATGCGCAAACAATGTACTTTGTCCAAAAGCCAGCGGTGACTAATAAAACTGCATGGAACACCGCCATGGAATTCCAATTGGGCCTCGTTACTGCTTTTGCGGAAGCTGTAATAAGATTAATTTTATGCCGACGCGTTTGGAAAACATAATCTATATGGCGATCATTGTTCCTTAAGGCGAGTCCCCGAGCATACAGGTTCTTTTTAGCGTTATAAAAATACCATCTCCTTGTAAAATATAAATTTATGAAGTGTTGTATCGCTGACCTTTAAACTTCTTATTCGACGTTTATAATTTTATCTTAGCGTGGTAAGTACTTGGCAATTAATCCAAAGAAATATTTTAAAATAATCACAACTTCTCTGCTTCTTTATCTAAAGTTGATGACTTATATATAATATATAATTCAAATATTGCTCACATAATATTTTTTTATATTCTCCATAGTTCGTAAATATAATGGGAATAGCAGCAAAATCTGTGATTTCGTGAAGTTTTTCAGTTCAGTCGCTCTCGTTGTTCTAGCGATTAGTGTAAGCGAGACGGGTGACTGGCTCGGGGTATCGCCTTAACGAACAGAACCATTTTCGGCTTCAGAATTCTTCCGTGCGCATTCCGAAGATGTGTCATCATAGGTTTAGGAATTGCGTTTCAAACACCTGCGATTCCACGGTTGTTTTGAACGTCCGTGACAAATTTCGCAAGTAGGAACGTAGTGGCCATCAAACCTTCTAGATTCAATGATATTATCTTGTAAATGAGGCAGGTATATTTAGGTCGCGGCTAATTCCTGCCATCGCAATGTCGTCAACCTTCCAAACTGGCTGACAGCCGAATGTTGACAATGCCACAACCACATAGACAAGTGTCATTTATGAACAGAAACAAGGAAGGAGGCGAGGATGAAACTGTTTAATGTTCTCGTACCTATTGCGTTCTGATGAAGAATTACTGATTTCCGGGTTTCCCACACACCAAGACTTGTGTAGGTGCGACAACACAACAACGTCATTAAGGATTGTTTACTAAATTAATCTCTGCAAGATTATTACTTTTTAACACTGATTTTTATTATGCCTGGAATAATACTCATTCAAATCTAAAACTTATACATACACACTGGGAAATTTCCGTTCGCTCTATAATAATTTGATATGTTTGAACTCGCTGCCGCGATGTGATTATCGCTTCAAAGGCAAACGTTGAATGAGTATGAGGGGTGAAAAGGGAAGTTTCCTGTATCTACGCCTCGTCATTGCAGTCTCATCCATCAAGCTGACAGCGTCGGTTATTAATACCAGCATACTATAACGACTCCTGTCGTGATAAGCGCATACATTTCACCAAAATGCGTGGGCATATAAAAAAGGGTTTGTCACAGCTTATTAAATTCAGACATGCGAAAATGGCTCTTTTCTTATGCCAGTGACGTTTTCAAATAAAGCCCTGTAGATGTTATGCGATATTCTTTGCTTATAACTAGAGTAAGACTCTAATTAGATCAAAGCGTGACCATCACGCCTGCAACCGTCTACAATATTGTAAATATGATATATTATGGAATTTTTCGTAGTTGACATTGGCTTCATAATGCATACTTATAGTTATTGAGTAATGAGAGTGCGCTGAGGGCGGCTGACCTTCCGCCGAGCGTGGGTCGAGCCCATGACACAGATCGAGATGTACCGTCGATGATTATTTCTGTCACATTTTACGTGATAATACCTTGTTTCTGTGGTAGCCTGCCCTTGTACTGCGGGCAATTTATTATAGCTGCAGCTCATTACCATTATGTACTCAGGCGGAACTAGCATTCCTGATATAGTTAAACTCCTTCGAGAAATCAATAAGTTTCATTCCACATGGTCTGGGAAATGAAACTTTGGAAACAAAATATTCTACTTGTTGAGGAAGGTCCTGTCCAAACAACTGAATTGTAATCATAACAACGAAGTTTCGAGATGTGTTTCGTTATTATAGTCTTTTATGCATTTTCTTCTTACAAAGTAGTGTTAAACGAAGACCAGAAATCGTTCTGATATCAGCTCTCGTCACTTACAATAGATCCCATTTTCCTTTTAATTAAAACAGGTATCGGTAATGTATGCGTACCTTCGTAAAGCAAACAACATATAGCCGTTGTTTTTTTCGATCTCCGCATCGGATGTCGCTGAGAGTTTTTGCTCGTTACCAAGTTCTGGTCACGCGCCGAGAGGCCCCGATGGCATGACCGCTTCGCTTGCTGGTATCTGAGTACTTGCATTATTTGATATAGTTTTTTAGATCTGTCGGGCTTTGTTGTTAGTTGCGGAGTTGCCGTCAAGTTACCTTCAATAATACGCTTCCTCATTTGCATTGATCGTTCTTAGAGTTACTTAGAGGTCTTAGATATTTTATGTAAGCAATTGAATATCAAACGCAAAATGCTATTGAATAGACGTTTATTATAGATCTTGCTTGTAAATTATATGATGCAAAAATATGACTAATCGAATAGTCAATTTGATGTTTGAACATTATTTCAGCAAGTTTTGTAATCTAATGTAATCTTACTGACGTCAAAGAAACTTCGTATGTACGTATTCATACTCATAAACATGGCAACCACTTGAAGTGAAGATAATAGTGATAATTTTATACATTGAACGTCAAATTACCCAGAAGAAAGGACGATGGAACTTACGGGGCGATGTGGCGGCCAAGCGAAAAAGCCAAAGCCAAACAAAAAAAAAACTATGAAATGACATTTCACCCAACTAAAAAAATTCTATTTCAAAATTCACCCAAGTAGTAATTTACTATTATATTATACCAAAAAGTCAGAGGACAATACTTAATTTGTTACTATGCAGACCATGTTTGTATGACAATTTAGCACAGTAAGTATGATGCAACAAAATCGCAGTTTTCCAATTTCGGTTCCAAAGAGTCGGTGATGAAATTGGTCACGCGTATGCTTTCTTGGTATGCATTCTTATCGACCATCAACTTAGATGTGATTCGGGGTGTATTTGATAATCTATCTACAATTATTTGGATTCTACTACAAGTAAGGATATTCTTGATATTTTTCTTCGACGCGCACGTTAATTCGAAGCGTCAAGGCGACGATTGCTAAGATCATATTTACAGATCATCTGAGTTAAGCTACTCTTGCTCCGGTCAGTGATTGGATGGGTAACCGTTTAGTGGCATTTAAACTGAGCTGGTAAGGTGTCGGCCCTGGCTGCATTAGTTGATAAGCCAAGCCTTAGGGCGGGCTAAAAAACCTCAGACACCAGAGAAAAAATAAAACAAGTAAAAGTTGCCGAGTTATTTAGTCCAGAGAGTCCTAAATGACGAAATCTGATCACGTGATTGATCTAATCACAGTTTGGCGTCGAAGCATGAAAACAAAGCGTTCTTTGTCGGCCGATAAGAGTTTCGTCGTCAGCTTATCTCGACCGATATTCGGTCAAAGACCCGGACGACTTTGGAGATATTACAGAACATTGATATTTTTATTCCAATTATCATTAATTAGTAATTTTCTTGGCATTGATGGAGCTGTGGTTTTATACACTGACCTAGAATCTAATTTGTGAGATCGGATACCATGGCTTCTTTAACACAGCCTTTTTACGCACAGATTAATAAGAACTAATATTAATCTGATTATAATTTGCATCTTTAAAAAATACATTCTGTACCAAAAGTTACCTCACTGATCTTTTGTTTGTATGATTTTTTTTTTTCACATAGCGCCATATTGCCTCAAACTAAGCATAACTTGTTTTATAGTAAAATTTTATTTATGTATAATATATAATAATTACAATTGAATTTTTTTAATCGATTCATTGGTTTAGGCGTGAAAGCGTAATAAACAAACAAATAAACTCACTTTCGCATTTATAATATTAAGGGAAGTATGATACCCATCATTTGATGGACGACCTCATTCTCTAGTGTGAGACCTCGATCTCCAATTCGCACTACTGGCCTTAAGTTTTGGGGGGTCCAGTTGCTCGCGTCCGTAGGTGTGTACCCTTTGATTCCCTACACGTACCCCCTGGGTGGTGCTAAAGGAGCAACCAAAAGTAGCAGTAGAACTTGTGCCAAGTTCGTCCGGAGAGGTACTGCCACCACATCTGGAATCTGCCGCCAAGCAGTAGTGGTTGCATTACTGTGTTCCGGTGGAAGGGTGTGGCTGCCGGTGAAATCACATGCGCATGAGACGTATCATCCCCGTCTTAAGTGATGGACGCAGCAGGATGAATGCGACTCAGTAAAGATTTGAATCTGATACTGAGTCGCATGCATTATTGTTGTCATGGGCGAGTGTCACCACTTACCATCAGGTGGGCCCTCCGCTCGTTCCGTCACTTATTGACATAAAAAAAAAAAAAGTTCTAAAACTCGTTTATACAGCGGGATCAATCTCACGTTAGCGTATTCTCGAAAAAAATCAATTTGTCACACCGAGATAGTTCGCAGTTCGTGGGAGCTTACCAATGCATGACGAATGCATTATTAGGTCTCTATCGTAAATGCCAAATTGTTAACGTTGCATGCGTGGATTACTTCATCGCTTACTTCGCTGTCTCAACTCTTTATTTCAGCTATCGTTGCTCGCCCCACTCTCTCTGTTTGTAATTTTTATACTTGCTGACCTACCATTTGACAGTTGCTAGCCTTGAATATTCGCGTGAAACAAATAGTAAGCAAGCAATAAGCAAGAGGACGCATAGAATGAGAAAAAAAAGACGATGTTAATTGCTAACCGTATCAACGATTGTCCTGTTTTATAACAGTCTGTGCTACTTGCATAACTCGCAATATGTAAAAATATTTATTCCAGTAGCAATCCACACTCGACCCACTTAGCTGATTCCATTTTCCTCGTCGCTGTTTTCTCGGAAATCTAATGTTAATGACCCAAATAACAACAAGGAGGTCATCTGATTCAACTTATTGTTTGTCGTCTGAATAAATATTTGTATCAAATGCTTTATCAGCGTCCAGCAGAACAAAGAGTCGTTGACCCAGTTGATTTTGATTGCATCACTAAATTAGCCCTTGGGACGATACTACGTCACCTATTGCACCTTGACCCAGTATCCTGTTTCTTTATTTTATAATGAGGTTAATGATCTAGAACATGGTAAATGCCGTATTTTACCTTATTTTGCTGTTAGGTTGGTTGCGAGGGGTAATCTTTAACTATTAGCCAAACATTGAAGAATAGAATATAATCATTATATGACCACAGTGTAGTAGGACAGAAAAATTTGTATAATGTACCACCCAGGCTCCATAGAAGTAGCTGAATCTCTTCGAGATTCGAAAATATAATATATTGTAGTCAAATAATTCAAACCGGCAAAATGTATTTTTCATATAAAACATTTGCCCCAAAGACCTTTATTAGTTTCAAAGAATTTTAATAGGTTCTTTTAAAGTTTCCATCAAGTGAATTTGTATATTTAAAAGGAAATGAACTTTTATTTAATCTTCTTAACAATATTACCGAAAGTTATAACCCACTAAGCGTTCAAAAGGCTCATTTAGAGTTCGTTTGGTGAGGAAATCCTGCAGTATTTACTCTAATTATATCTCCCTCCCTTTTCTATTTACTCATTCCGATGTTTACTCGAAAAGGCGCGCCAGAGCGTGGGTGTACGTTAAATTGGGGAGCAGAGTGAGAGAAAAAACTTACTATTATCTATGGTGGAAAAGAGAGGGCTAAAAAAGCATGAGCCAGCATTGTGTCAATAAACGTAGTCTGCTGGGGGGAGCTGTTGCATATCCATTACCACCGAGTTGCACGTGATTGATAACTGACGCCACTTTCTCATTCACGGTTCGGGTGTCGACATTTGTAGGGCTTCCATAAGGTATTTTTCAACAATAATCGTGAAACAGGATTTCGTAATCAAAAAGTTTTGCTATTTCAGGGGATGCTTCCCTTTCCCCAAACTTTGAAAGAAACTTCCTGTAATATAATTCAAAAGCAGTTGTTTCTATAAGTCTGGATATATACCACATTTTATTTACAGATGGCTCTATTTAATTAAGTATTTTACTGCCAATCCTCAGGTACGTTATACGCATTTCAAGTCACATTACAATCAGTTTTCAGGAATCAGTAAATCGTATTGCTAACATCACGTATTAGATTCCAAACCTCCAAAAGGGTTTGATTTGAATCTCCGAAACACGTTCAATTCAGATATCAGGATATGACGCCGGATGCTATGCATACGGTGTGGATTGGTTCCTGCGCGGATGTAAACACTTCCACGTGCGTCCGTTGCAGCGTCCGCATAGGATCCCTCCTGAACCATCTGGCTGACACTATCTGAAGCAAAGCTTTACTGATGAAGAACCATAACTAAATTATTTATCAATGGTCTGCGTTCTCAATGTGACTTCTAATTTGGCTACTTCGAGAATCTGCAGCATCATTATCTTGTGATCTTCGAAATATAGTGACGTACTCGTTTTTATCAAGAGTTTCCATTAGCGTGTGTTATGACGCGAAAATGCGATTTTCTCTAAGCGATTTCTATTTCAATCCGATTTTCCCGGCGCGCGGAGAAACCGATCGCTCTAGTTGCTCCGGCGCGGCCCACATCTCTTGCTAGAAAGTATCGTAGAAAGTAACATCGCGCCTCTGTCTCCGCTCAGACGATGCATCGATCACGCATACAACACTTTTTCTGCTAATGTTTTTGTATCCCGCGCATCAGAGAGGATGAAACGCGTGCCAACATACATTGTTGCGGATTATTTTCGACATTGTTTTACTTGTGAATTGCCAGCCAATTCGATTATCTAACTGTACAAATAGAAATTATGCTTGCAAACAATCTGAGGCGTAGAAACCGCTGATGAATGCCAAAAGGAGCCGTGTGTGATGTCACAACGCATAGAGCGTACTTTCGCCGCACCCGAATTTCAATTGTGCGTGCCACCGCTTGTGCAATAGGTGCCCACTTTTTGGGCAACTTTCACTAGTCGCTTACGCGGCCCGCCTGCAAAACGATTGCGTTGTCGGTTTCTGGGGTCAGTGAAAGTTTGCGCATTGTTTAATCAGCGCTTGTCGCCATCTCATGAAATTTCTCGTAACGCACATTAAATATTTCGCCATACTGAGTAAAAATACATCCACAAATATGTCTTCACAACCCTAATGAAGATGCTTGATTTACCGCGCTGCATTGAAAGAATTGCAGATTTCTTCTGAAATGGGATGACGTGAGAAGAAAAATGAGTTATTATTCCTTGAGAATTGCGAGCTGACTTCGAGTTCTGATGCTATCATAAATAATATGGCTGCGCGGCTAGCGTGGCGAGCGGGGAGGGAGGGGCGCGGTGTGCGGGAGGCGGAGACGCAAGAGTCAAGGCCGCACGCTGCCCCCGGTCGACGCTCGCGCCCCACTTGTCGCTCTCTCGGCGCCTCTCGCTTGCGCGTCCGACAAAACCCGAACACTACCGACACGCTACGAACTAGACCTTCCAATGCGCGGGCGCAACACACTGAACAGCTGAGACGTAATAACATAACACACTGACTCGGTCATCCGTGCATTCAACTTTTGATTAGCTTTCTTTTCACGGGCAATTATTTGATTGTGTTACTAATTTTAGTTTGATCTACACGGCTCGATGCATTTGTCTAATGGACAAACTTATTTTTTATTTATAAAAATTTATGCTTTTTATTTGCTTTAAATTTGCCATAACTTTAATTTCTACGACATCTTATTATCTGTGAACGATGTTGGAATTGAATACTATTTGAAGAGATTTTAATTACCTCGCCAATCCTGTTTTACCTTTCTACCCATATTGAATAACTGCTAGCTAATTAGCATTGCGCTGCAGCCTAATTGCTTTAACACTGCAATACTCAGGCTTTGATTAATAATCATAATATTTCTATAACCAAGATAACCGGTTTGTATGAGCGAAAGAAAACGTGAGGAATCTGAGACGTTCGTTTACACTAAGATTCAAGGGCGTTCGGTATTGTGCAAACGGCGACGGCCGTGAATCAATTCATCGAACTCAAAAGAATTTCTCATCAACGACCTCTCGACAAACGCGACCGAGAATAGAAGCCACACCACAACCCACCTACACCAATAAAGAGGCTGATAAAAATAGTTCAGTGTGCGCAGGTCAGTGCAATGATATTGCCGTTCTGATATTTTACAGTAGGTAGCCGTTCCGATGTAAATAACCCACAGCCTAGCGATAAAACTGCGCACTTGACCTCTTTATTGAGCAGCTTTTATCGGGTAAAGTACTGGCAGATTGCATGACGCTCCAAAATAATTCGGTTATGTGTGAGTAAAATTCAGGGTATTTTTTGAATGAGGTAAAGTTTACACGTTTATTTTTTATCACTAAAATATTATGGACGGCGACAGGTGATTAACCTCAATTTCCATCTTACTTAATGTATACTCTGTATTTTAATATCCATGTAATACAATCAGCAAATTACTTCAAACTGGCGTGGATCCCACGTGGAAAGTAGTGGAACTAGTTTTTTAGCAGCTATTTTGGCCGATTGCGTAACGAAGGTAAAGCTGGCCACTCCATCGTGGCCACCGACCCGCCTCTGCGCCTAATCGACATAATAAAAATGTAAATAAAATTTATGTGTTGTGGGGCTTGGATATGGACTTAAAATATTAAGAGCTCAAAAACATGTTTAGCTTCATTTTACTTTGTTCTCGAATACTCTCAATCCTGTTCATGACTTATTCATTTGATAGCTCCAATTATGGTTTACGACTCCACTTTACGGGACAGCTGGTCTCGATGTAGATGTGACATATTCTGGAAATATTCTGGTGCGGGTTGTATGTAATCGGATATGCACGAGATAGGGGACGTTCCACAATTAGAAACACAGCGGACCGGATATGCGAGAGGAGTGTTTATGGGCCATAGATCTAAGCCATATTAGGAGATAGTTAATAATAAATCAGCCTATAACTTTTTAAGGAGTTCCGACTGTGTGATTGACAATTGCCATTATATTCTCATCGCATCGACTCCCATACGTTCCGAATACCAAAACCCGAATTCCTCATTTGTATGCGGACGCCGATCTAAGAACCTTTGTTTGGGCAGGAAATGTCCACGCTACTGCCGAAACTACACGGCTGTTGTTTCGAAAAGATCTCTTCGAAAAACCGTCCGAATAAATACGAAAAATAAAACCAGCTCCAACCGGCCACGAACTCGACAAATGGTTCATGAAATGTATGCAAATTTTATAGCGTCCGATTTTAGATGTTCTCGACTCTCGGGCGTCGGGCTACCGGTCTCGATACTTTTACTGCGCAGTTGCACTTTAGCACCAACTTATATTGAACTGTTATTGTTACAGGTCGCGAGGAGTTGTCACCAGCTTCCAGCATCAATGGTTGTAGTACAGATGGGGATGCGAGGCGGCAGAAAAAAGGCCCGGCACCGCGGCAGCAGGAGGAATTATGCCTCGTCTGTGGCGACAGAGCCTCAGGGTACCATTACAACGCGCTCACCTGCGAAGGCTGCAAAGGTATGATATCATGCATGTGGAACGCAGCTTATCTTATCCAAACCACTGAAGTATTTTGTTCCTGTGAGTCAAGGTCATGGTATAAATTAACTATGCCATTAAAGAAAATAGATAAGAAGGAAAACTTGTTAATTGAAATAAGTTTCCAAGAAATTTGGATTAAATCGTTATTGCAATTATATTTGCCATAACTAAGAACATTTACTATTGTCGTAGCGCAAGGCGCGCGTGTTGTCAAGCTAGTTATGGCACATGTGGCCCTACCAAGTCGCCCACAACGTGCCAATTCAGCACTAAATTGGCGCATTGTGTCGAGGCTACACTACAACCCGTGCATATAGCACTATTAGCCACTCGAGGCGAGACAGGACGTCACAATAGCCGTCTGCAGCCCGTCTGCTCCTGCCTGATTCACCACGCCTATCTGCCATCGCGCACTATAAACATCATCACTTTATATCCCTCCTAAACTGACTCGACAGTTGCAGCACACAACTCCGCACCTTGTCCACTTCAATTACGACCAATTCAGTCTCGTTTGTGTTGCAATAAAAATCGACATTATAACTCCTGCATAGACACTGTCAATGACCCTCGTCTTTCAGGCAACCTCTACCTTCATGACGACTTATCTTATCTGGAAACGACCGGTTCGCAAATTCAATTTCATCATCCGATCCTGTGTATTAAAACATGTTATTTTTCCGTTTTTCAGGTTTCTTCAGGCGGAGCGTGACCAAAAATGCCGTGTATATATGCAAATTTGGACACGCGTGTGAAATGGACATGTATATGCGGAGAAAATGTCAGGAATGTAGATTGAAGAAATGTTTAGCGGTGGGCATGAGGCCCGAGTGCGTGGTGCCTGAGAACCAGTGCATCATGAAGCGGAAAGAAAAGAAAGCACAGAGAGAAAAAGACAAACTGCCAGTTAGTACGACGACGGTTGAAGATCACATGCCTGCGATCATGCAGTGCGATCCACCTCCGCCCGAAGCGGCCAGGATTGTAAGTTCTCCACGCTATTAGACGCTAATGCTTCTATTCGAAATGGTATTCAAAATTATTGCTTTATAGTCATCTGAAAATGGAACGAAAAGTGGAAGTCGAAAGCCAAGTAAGACTAAATATGAGGCTGTAGATTTAGAACCAAATTATAACACCATTCGCTTTGCATTTTATTGTAAATTAAGACAAATCTTATCTCTGGCAAAAAAAATAATGCATTCGCAAATTTTTTTTGTCGTCTTGTTGAAATCCGAGTACAGCCTCGTTTTTACGTTTACAATAGAAATTCAGATCCCATAATTCATTATGGTATGGTGCGCCCTTCCACTTTTTTAACCACCCACGCATGCGCCAGTAATCTTAAGCCCATACGACATGTAGCTTTTGCCCCGAATCTGAGCGAGTTACTAATCGCACGGTTTCTCGGAAGCTGGACTGTTTGCAGCACGAGGTCGTGCCGAGGTTCCTGAGTGAGAAACTAATGGAACAGAACCGGTTGAAGAACATACCTCCTCTCACGTCCAACCAGAAGTCCCTCATCGCGAGGCTGGTGTGGTACCAGGAGGGGTACGAACAACCGTCAGAGGAAGATCTCAAGAGGGTCACACAGGTAATCTTTTAACGTATTATTACGAGCCTGCTCTGATCATTATGGCCGATGCGAAAATAAGCTGTTTCTAAGCTAATAAGGCTGTGATATCATCGCGTCTCACAATCTTACTGTTTGCTGTCTTGAATTTCGCTCGATTTGGAGCTAAAAGATTTGACTAGCATTTATACTCAGCGTTTGTCAGGAAGTTCTATGCGGCCAAAATCTTTGGAGCAGGCATGAGCAGGCCTTGTGCATGAGAGCTTTAACAAGAATGTTTGCTGGTGTGTGCCGTATGAGGTTATGGACAGTGATGAAATCTGACGATTACAATTGCAATCCCGTAGAGTACCATCTAAAGCCAGTGTCAAGCTTATGAAACAAGAATTATTCTTTATATGTGTCGTATTTGCGTTGATTTTTCACATCTTATTAAAACGTAAGTAAACATGTTGAAATGAATATCCCTAACTTATGACAAATGGTACGGGATAACACGTCAGTTAGCATGCGAAACTAAAATATGTATCGACTTCGTTACTTTGGTTGCGAGAAGCACCAGGTTCGATTCTGTGTTGTGTCAAGCATAAAACTTGCAACTGATCTTGTACGTTTGTGTTGTGTACGACACGCAAGGTCCTAAAATAGATAGTGTGTACGTAAGCGTTTATTTGTACTGCAGTGGCAACAAAAGCAACTTAATGGCATATTTTCGTTCAAATAGAATTTAACTGGATACATGCAAGATAGGTTTAGTTCAAGTTACTATAGTTATCTACCATTCGAGCTTTGAAGTTACGGTTTCACTTTTCAAAAGACAGGTCTGCATGCTAAGTAGTAAACGACTGATGTAGTAATCAGTAGGTTTCACCTAATTAATGGTGAGCAAAGCGGTTTGTTCCTATTGACGCCCACTGGGGGACATTGGCACCACATTTCTCCCACTGTTCCCCCATTGCCCGCCTATACTATCCTGTGAGGGATATTATGTGACGGGAAATGGGAATAAACGAGCAGAACCGGTTCAAAATTGTTGACTGCAACAATGCACCAGATGACCAATATAATGATATTTGAAACTAACAACGTAACGTTCTTCTCATACTAAAGTTAGTCTAGGAAGGAAGAAAGGAAGTCTTTTTGAAAGGAATTTTTCAATTCGGCTGTATATTTTTTTGTTTGTTACGCGATTTCTGGGCTAATTGTTTAACCGACTATTATTATTACTTATTAATTAAATAAGATTTACCTCTAAGCTAGTCCCATAAAAAATCATGTACAAATTTCTCCCCTAAAAGCGTTTTCAATTGGCAAAGATATCGAGTAAAAAGATACAATTCTTTTTTTAAATCTTTTATTTTGTCTAACTTATAATTCCTTAATACCAAGAGTTATATGGCTCTTTGCATAGGTATTCTCAGTATAGTCCTTCACTATTTCCAGACGTGGCAATCGGAGGAGGAAGACGAAGACACGGATATGCCCTTCCGACAAATCACCGAGATGACCATCCTCACTGTCCAGCTCATAGTGGAGTTCGCGAAGGGGCTGCCTGGGTTTGCGAAGATCTCGCAGTCAGATCAGATCACGTTACTAAAGGTAAATGCGTGAGTGATACCACTGGTATTGTAAACTTTCGTAAGCTATTATCGAGAGTAAGCCGGTGTCCCTGCAGTGGGAACATTAGAGGCTGGTACGGTAAGCTACGGTAACCGCTTTCCATCAGACAGTATGCTTGTTTGCCACCTAAGTGGTATTAAAACCGACCGACTTCCAATTGAGCAGGTTATCAATTCACTTGTATTCATTTTTATGTTTGTTACCTCAGATCTCCGCAAATATCCATCGATTTTAATAATTATTTGAAAGAAAATGGTCACTTTTTACACACTTTTCCAAGCTATCACCGAAATAACAATCGGGTAAAACTAATTATAGTTGGTATTGTATTGTCCTGGCTATTGGATAATTAAAGAATGTTTTTTTTGTACTAAAAGAGTGTACTAGAAAAGAAAAACATTAATTTGTGTTACAATCTTGTACTCTGGTAATAATACGAATATAAATAGAAAAAAGTATTAGCGGAATATTATGTGGAAAAAAGTTGATGATTAGCTCACGACTAGTCAAGTCTACACTCACGATTGCGTAGCCCACAAGGTGAATAGTGATTTATGCATAAATGTAGACGATGTCTCAAACCTCGCGGGTTCATGGTAATGACCCTGCCAATTGAGCATAACATTATCAACAACCTTAACTGAATTCTCTCATGGTTATCAGGGGCAAGGTATCTTAGGGCAAAGTTGGCAGATTCACTTTAATTCTTAATGCCATTACAAGTGACATTAAAATTGTATATCGCACCACCTATCGTGGTTTCTAAACCCCCCAAAATGGCGTTATCCCAGCGGTAGCTGTTGATGTTACAATAATACTAAGAATATTAAACGTTAGTTTGGTCACAGAACTGAAAGCGTGGTATAAGTGCGGATACGTATTAAATTTCTCGACCGCCCCAAGTCACTTTCACTTAAGAATAAATAAATAATAAATTCTCACAGACATTTCACACAGCGCCATCTAGTCCAAACTTACTCCACCATCATTCGCAGGTCCTCACGTTTCATCTTGGAATCTTGGAAACAAAGTGTTCGTGGTTTTTTTGTTGAGCATAAACAGACAGTCTCTCAATCTATACAATATGAGACGACCTAGCCGTCTAGCCTAATACTATTCTAGCTAATTTAAATGTTATCGTTTCCAGGCATGTTCAAGCGAAGTAATGATGCTGAGAGTAGCCCGGCGGTACGACGCGGCGACCGACAGCGTTCTGTTCGCGAACAACCAAGCGTACACCCGTGACAACTATCGCAAGGCGGGAATGGCGTACGTCATAGAGGACCTGCTGCATTTCTGCCGTTGCATGTACGCGATGCAAATGGATAACGTACATTACGCGCTGCTCACGGCCATCGTTATATTCTCAGGTGAGGTTAGAAGCAATGGTAATGCACACTCCGAAAACAGCAATTTTTCAACCAGTTGTTGTTTTGCCACTAATCCCCGTACCAGCCTCTAATGTTCCCCCTGCAGGGACACCGGCCTACTCTCGATAATTGAGAGTGAAAGGGCTCTGATCTACCACGGGAGCCCAATCCGGATTAGTAGATGTCACATGTCGTCGAATTTTTGGTTCTAAAACATCTTTTTATGACCTAAACACAGATAAATGTTCTTTTAAGAGAGACTTTTTTTAAGACAATTTCTACCGCACCACAGGTTTTAACCAGCGGTGGGAACGACCTCATTCTCCAAACGGCACAATTTAAAATATAATTATATTTTCGAAACAATAATAAACGTTTAAACACTCATACCCCTGCGCTAGGATTCCCTGTGTCGCAGGTGGCATGGACAAACAGAAACACAAAGACAAACACCCGCGAACAAACTTCGTACTCACCACACAAAGTGTGTCTTGGCCGGGAATCGAACCCAGGCCCCTCGCTTCGAAGGCAGGGCTAAGCCACGGAGCCGTCTCCATACGGCATACAAATGTACGCAATCTATGCATGTTATAAAAAAATATTTTGTTATGTGCTTGTATTGTCTCTAATATTAATTATAATTGTCCCCAGACCGGCCAGGGTTGGAACAGCCGCTCCTGGTGGAAGAAATCCAGCGTTACTACCTGAGCACGCTGCGGACGTACATCACGAACCAGCACAGCGCCGGCGCCAGGTGCAGCGTCGTGTTCGCCAAAATACTAGCCGTACTAACAGAACTGCGGACCCTTGGGACTCAGAACTCGAACATGTGCATCTCCCTGAAGCTGAAGAACAAGAAGCTGCCCCCGTTCCTGGAGGAGATATGGGACGTGGCGGATGTGGCCAACACTCCTGCCGCAGTCCCGGGCCCGGCGCTCTAGCCCGCGCCCCGCAAGTCACGCCTCCGAGGCGCAAACTGACCTACACGTTGTTAGGGAGAGGCTCATTCTATATGCCTGTTTGCATTACTTAGGCAGCTACTTAGCAGCGTCTTTGATGAAAACTTCTCACCGAGACGCTCCTAAATGCAGCATTTAGTGCAGGCAGAGTAAAATTAACATGCTACTTTCAATTCTTAGAAATCTTGGATGCGTCAATTTGTAATATATATTATGTAACTACAAGATCACGCGGCTAACTTTGATGTTTCAGGGAAACGCCCTAAATTCGATAGAAATGTTGAATATATTTTTATATGATATGGAAACAAATACTTCTAGGGAAAGACTAAAAATTCAATGCTTTAAATTAGCGATAGACTTCGTCGCTGAGCGACCATCGTTGATGCATCTACAGAAATGTTTAATCTTACGGATAACAGTATATTATCATGGACATTAAAGTGTATCCTGTGATTATGTGCTGTGGTTATATAATTTTCTTTTCATACACTTCCTCAATGTCAAAAATCATGCATGACCCATTGGTTGGTGAAACGAAAGCTATGTAATCGAACCGTACAGAAAAAAAAAATTACTTAGCCGCAAGCATCTTACAACTTTAATTTCACGTTTATTCTACCATTTCAAAATTAGAATATAAAAATTCAAATTTGAAATAAGAATATGAATCTTTCCCTGTGTGTGTAGTCAGTTTTGCGCCCGAGCCTTTCAGGAGAGAACGCTCATAGACTGGCTAGTTTTAGTGAAGTGCACGAACACACGTGGTTATTTATAAGGGGCAAGCCCTGTATTCGGTGACCGACTGCGCGCGAGATTAGTGAATATATGTGTTGTTGAACGTTTGGATATATATTTAGTGTTGATAGTACGAGGTCTATACGGAAAAAACCGTAGCGATTTCGTTTCGTTTACGACTGTGTGCGTTGACTGGGTACGTTGGTCACTCGGGTACGACTGTATGATAATGATAAGACTTTCTATAAGTACATCTAACGTATGAGAGTTATAGAGAAAAAAAATAATATATGAAGATGTTTCTATTGGGTGAAAGTTATAGGTTTATTTACCAAATTAACAGCGTTGATTGACCTGTCCCTGGCTTCCGGTCTGCGACCGTGTTTGTTTTTCAAAGTTTATGTCAGACTTGTTATCGGGTCTAGTCGATTTCGATTTCGTTCCATTGTCCGTTGAGTTTCAGGTCGGTTACGTACACTCGGAATTACATTTGGCATTCTGAACGCAACCATTTTGTACTTTGAATGGCTGCGTTCGGAACGTATGAGAAAGCTTGCGGGTTGTTTCGACAGTCAAGCAAGTTTTTTTATAACTGGAATCGGAATTCTGAGTGTATATACATGTCCTTATTCTGTGATTGCGGTAGAGCTACGGCCGAACTGACTAGCGACTTCGAAATCACGTGGTCTCATGTGCTTCGTCGCTCCAGTTTGGAGGTAAGTTTTTACTGGTTATTATAAATATTGTTCGAATTTTGAATCTTGCAGATAGGCGTACTACTCTCTTTTGTCCCTAATAATTTTCTGTTGTAATTATTTTGAGTTGGACGTAATTTGTGAACTGCTTTGCATCGAATAAGTCGCTGATGCAATTTATTATTTAAAATACCAAATTATCCCAATGTTTCGTGTATATAGCCATACATACATAGAACCACATATTTATATATAGTGATTGATGTGAAATTGCCCATAGATATTTTCAAAAGGTAAAAAAAAATCGAAGGAGACAAGTTTGGTCAAAGAAAAAAAAATTCTTAATGGAAAGATTGGGATTCAGAAATGGAAGTCTATTAATGCGTGCATGTGCTTTGGCAGCTGTTGTGTAGTTGGATTAGAAAACTAGCTCCCCCTAAAGTAACTCTACTTATTTAAGTATTTATTATTTTTAGATGTTACATTCCTTTACGTGTAATATAAAAAAGTACAAAATGGCAGCTTAATGTTATATAAATTCAATAGATTTGTTGTTTCTCCTTTTGGGCCGAGCTTACTCTATGGGAACAATATTGTAACGTAAAAATTGGTAGACATGCACGCAATGCGACCAAACTTGTCTCATTTCACAAATTCGTATAAAAATATACTGCCGAGCAAAACGTAACACAAAATGCCTTACTTCGTCGCCTGTGTCGTACATTGTTCCGTGAAAATAGGATTTAGAAACTAAATTAATCGATCTCAATTAACGGTAAGCGTTGTTGATTCATTCGTCTTCTTTTCTGGTGATTCTTCACTCACTCGAGTATTCCCAGTCAGTGTCCGTCTCTGCTTTCATTGTATAAACTTCGTGGCTCATTTGTATCGATCCATCGACATCATGTAAAGTTTATGCACACCGAGGGCTTTGTAGACAAAGTTTGCGACTTATTTGACGTGTTGCGCACGCGTTTGTTTGTTGCATTTGGTGTGCATAGGTCTTAAGCGATTAGTAATAACTGGGGGTCTGATACAGCCAGATGGTTCAGCGCTCAATCCCTTCAGCAAATCGTATTATATCAGTTTTCGCAGTGTCAAGAAAACTTGAACAGATTTGGTGAAGATGAGTTCGCGACAATGGCTAATTAGATCCCTGTGTGGTGCGTGTTGTCTTATTTACATACCATTGTGTATTTACATACGTATGACTGGTGTTTTGGAAATGCATTTGTTAATTATACGTATATAAAAATCAGCGTGAGGCGATCGGGGTTGCACCAGGGAGCGCGTTAGTCCGCTTATGGAATTCGACTAATTTATATAGCATTAGGCGTCTTAGCAAACGAAGCACAACGTTCATGAGTGTCTTAGGCCTCCGCCGAGGCAATCTATAACCACACTGCCATTATTAACGTTACGGTACGATCGTGTATGCTTGTGGTCGGTTGAATTAATATATTGATGTGTATCGTTCGAATAGGTGTTGAATGTGAAGTCATTATATTCTTAAGTAGCGTCTCTACCTACTACTGTACACTGAACTTAAAAAGTAATAGCCAGCATCTCTAGAAGCAATGCTAATGCGTTCTTTGGAGGCTGTGTGTGTCGAAACAAAATATTGATAGAGATGCGCTCTTATGCTGATACGTTGCCTTAAATCGACGAGAGTATGTGTATTTTCAAATGCTTATGCACACCAAATACAAAACGTTTCTGCAGGTATATATCTCTATGAAAATGTTTGAGATCGCTGCCCTGCATCTCTCTGTATCATCACAAAACTGCAACGTAACGCTTTGTTCAGTTGTTGCGCATATGCCTTTGAGCGCGGCTCGCGTCTCACAAGTGAGTATCAAAACTGCCATTCGATAAATAATTGTTATACGATTATTCGCGTTAGTTACTTATATAGCTTCGTAGGTTTCGGCTCCCGTCGGTGCACAGTCGATCGTGTTTGATACATATTATTCGATTTCGAAATTGTAATAGATTTATTAAGTATTGAATAATCTCACATGAGAAGTAATAAGTAAACAGTAATATAATTTGTGTCTTTAGCTGATAATGGAACGTTAGTAAGATATAAGTTTATATCGCTTCGATGGGGAGACGGCACTCGACTTGAGTAGCCGGGATAGGGATCGGTACGGGTGCGAGCGAGACGACGAGACTAAACTTGAGGAGGACGCGACAAGACTGGCTCAGGAAAGCGCGGTGGTACGGTACGGTAGACCTGACTCAACCCGTTGTCCTTCTATGCCTTTTCATTTTGATATATCTGTTTTATTTAAAGCACTGATTAATAATGTAGTGACCAAACGTGGCACGTCCAGTCTTTATAAAAACAATGGACGAATGTCCACTGTTGTGTCCATTAAACGTTGTACATAGGTACCTTTAGATTCTATTGTCATATGTTTGACATATGTACGTTTAATTTTATTCATCTAAGAAAGTACAGATGGCTGTTGTTATTTTTATATTATTTGGGTAGAATTATATTTTTTGTAAATGACCACTGTATTTATGTTTTGTAAGCTTGGTAAGCCATAGGGACTTAGATTAGTGTACGAGCTACGAACATTGTGATTGATAAGTTCATCTATTTGTATTACTGATATATTTTTTGTTCGTCGTATATATTCTTCGTTTCGACAGATGTTTCTTAATAATTTGTTACTTCAGAGTGCAATATGTACAAATATTTACATACTAATTATAAATTGTACAGTCAATTTTTAGTTTTAATGTCAACGCAATATATTTCGCTATAGTTCGTTGAATGTACACAGAAAGCATAATACCTTATATCACAAGTGGGCTGCCGCAGCTACACTCTCAACATTGTGTTTTTCTAATACTTAAGTGATTAATTTTATAATAGAATGAATAGGTGATCTTTGTATTTAAATTTGCTAATTTTTTGTAGCAGATTAGATTTGTTTACATTGATAAGATGAATAATGTACATTTTGAATTGATTTAAAAGTGATTTAGTTGTTATATTAGTAACGAATTTTCTTATAGAGGTAACTGGCAGGCCTGTGGACTGAGATAGTCCGTCGATACCAGTGCTATGTGCAATGTCGGATAGAGCAATTGGTGTTACCCAGCCCATAGTAATAGTTACTCCCTAGCTGAACTATAAGGCCAAGTTTATTGCATCACCCACCAACGGGAAGGCTAACGCGTAAGGGCCCATTCCATCGAAACTATTGTTTTTGTATATTATTTCCTATCAGTTAGTCTGCAGTTACTTACCTAAAATATTTTGCCTTAATTCCTTTGTTATAACTTGGTTTGACAGCGGTGAAGCGAATTAGATATAGGGAACAGACATGACGATATGTTAAAATTTTAGAGAGTCAACTTTTATAAAGAGATACAAAAACAAATATGAGAAAAGGTGTGTACAAAATGGAAATTTGTATTGAGAAATTGTTACGCGAATAAACTTACACCTCAACATAAAATATAAAAATATTTTTGTCTTTTATTTATACCTTTACATGTTACAAATACTACCTACCCACCCACAGAATTATTATAGCGCTAGTACAATAACGACTAGTATAACCGACATTTTATCGTGCTCCCCGAAGCACGGAAGCACCCAGTTCAAATGTATTCTGTTCTGGCCGGAATATTTCGAAAAGTATTCGAATGCACATATATAAACAAACATAGGTTCCTTCGGTTTCGACCATGAATTGGCTTGGAGTTACACAGTTAGTGAAACAAGCGCTAGTAGCTAGCTCTTCGTGCATTATTAACAGCCAGATAAAGTTCTCTACTTGAGTCGGAATAGGCGTAAATTTAACAAATAGTCATTCTAAAACATGAAAACTGTAATTTGACATAACATCTGTATGCATGTAATGTGCCTAATAAGCTCCTGTAAGGAGTCCTGTCCTGTTATATGATAACAAAGATGTTTACTTAGGTGTGTAAAAATTGACATGTCCTAACGATAGATCTAAATAAATTAACTATTTTTATTTTATTCTGTTTTTTAGTATTTGTTATAGCGGCAACAGAAATACATTATCTGTGAAAATTTCAACTCTATCACGGTTCGTGAGATACAGCCTGGTGACAGACAGACAGACGGACGGACAGTGGAGTCTTAGTAATAGGGTCCCGTTTTATCCTTTGGGTACGGAACCTTAATAAATGAGCCGGTACAAATATATCTAGGTGTGGAACCCTCTGTTCATAAGTCCAAATTGCACATAAACGTGGTTTAGACGGATATTACAAAATGGGTTATTCAGAATTATAAATATGGTTTACACGACAAACTCTTATCAAAATAACGGCTAACCTTTAAAGAGGTCTAGCAAATAATTATATTATTTGTGTTGCACTTGCTCTAGAGAACTGGAACACGTAATACGTTCTTATAATGATTTTTTACAAAGTTTTGTGTCTTGTCATATTTTCTCAATTACTGAGTGATGGGAGTAAGTTTATTTTGATAATTGTATAGACTTTTCGTATTTTAGTTTAATTACTTTGTGTTTTATATCTGTAGCGCGACATTCTTAGTAGATATAACTTTATTATCAAGTAAGAATGTTTTATCTATAATTATCTATCTAAGTCGCAACTCGCTCGTTAAAACCAAACCTACTTGAGATCTAAAGGAATATATGAGTTTGAGTTATACAGTCTAAAAATTATGTTAAACATCGTGAAGAATTAAATGTTTTGAATCCATTTTTAAGCGTCCCTAAAAACGAGGTGTGTTTCGTTTAAAATATTTTTTGAATGTTAGGACTGATTGGGATAATTCCTTTTTTATTTATTATTGACTATCTCCGAGGCGGTGGTGAATAAATTGTATTAAAAACTCATCTTTAAAGTAGAAAATAGGGGATTAAAATATTGTGCATGCACTGCGAGTTCCAGTTCTTTAAAGTTATTTATAACGAAACTTGTTTTGAATCTTCACATTCATCGCAACGCTGAACTGAAAGAGAATCGTCTCATTATTACTTTACAAATAAGTATTATTACTACGTACAACGTGTTAGCTCCCAGGATAATTTTATAAAATATTTTAACTTATTACTAACTAGCTGTTCCCCGCGACTTCGTTCACGTGGGAATTAATATTTTTTTGATTGGAACCCAAATTCATTTTACTTTTTCTAAAATAAAAGTTGCTTAACTTACTCATAACATCAGCTATCTGCCCATGAAAGTCCCGTCAAAATCGGTCCAGATTAGTTTCGGAGATTAGCCGGAATAAAAAGACAAAGACAAACATAAAAAAAATCGTTTTTTCCATTTGTATCGTGCATACTTTCAAAAGCATTTAGTAAAAAGCGACGTTACAGCCACTACATTCACTTTCACTTAATTTTTTATTGATGCCTCGCGTACACCTAATTCATCAGCCAAAGTATGTACGGGCTTCATCAGTCAATCTTGGCCAAATGGATTAGGTGTTCACGAGAAGTTACTGTAATAAGATAAGTTAGTATAGTTAAAGATCTAAGATTAAGTTGGTATAGCTAAGCGGTAAACCTAACCTTTCTTTCACCTTTTGAATCTTATCTAATAGGGAATACCGAATGTATATACCACATATGTATGTACCACATTAGTTGTAGAATAGTGTGAACTTTGAGGAACCAACTCCCTCGGAGTTTACAGGCCGCCCGAAGGCCTCCGATATGGTATCGACTAATAAAGTCAATTCACTAAATAGTTACACAGATCATATAAAACAACCAACTTTCAAAGCATCTAGGCAAGTTTCGTCACGAGTGCTTAAAATAGCGCTTACATAATCTACATAGAGATCTTTATTTTATTTATAATTTGTAATATCTAAACTAATTCTAAACTAGTTCTTACCATACTAATAATATAAATGCGAAAATTTGTCAGTATGTATGTTTTGTACTCGTTTTTTCCCATCGATCGTCTCGTGTTGACTTTTTAATCGCGGGGTGCAACTAATATATAAGTTGATGATTTTCCTCAGACGGACAGCGAGCTGTAAGGTTCTTCCGCAGCGACTACAAGTACATAGAGGGTGTACAGAACTTCTACAAGATACACACTTTCCGCAAAAACTGGAAAGACGCGAAGAGAACATGTGCGCTAGAGGGCGCCACTTTCTACTACCCAGAGGACGAGAATGAGGCAGACGCGGTATTGCAATACATGAATGAAACTAGTCCCTTTCATTGGACGTCTATAGGAGTTTCAGATGACAAGTCTGCAGGTGTTTATGACTCATTCGATGGTAAGAAGTATGGATTGTCACATTATAATTTACCTAGCTAACTCGACAGATTTTATCTATTCCTGTTTTGATTCTCAATTAGACAATTAGCTGTCAAATGGCGCAGTGGCAAAAACAAGACTTGAGTTTTCAATTTTTTATCTAATTTACAAGTATTACCATGAGTTTTCTAGTAAATAAATGTTAAGTATGGTACTGTACTCCAAGCTATCTTTCGTTCAGGTGTCCCGATCCAGACCATTTACCACAATTGGGCGCCTGGCGAGCCCAATGGCGGGCATCCCCAAAATTGCGTTGTACTCCACCGTGACGGCTTTCTCAGAGATGAAAGTTGCACCACCCCATCCCCTTTCATATGCAAAAAAACGATCTCTTCGCTCCAATGGAATGACTATTGCAACATGCCGAATATGGGTAAGTAATCTGCGCCATTAAAGAAGTTCTTCAAAGCTGAGGAGCTCATTACGGCTCCGTGGCTCAGTTGTGTGGTGAGCATGAAGTTTGTTCTCGGGTTTTGGTTGTTTGACTTGTGTTTCTGTTTGTCCATGCCATCTGCGAAACAGGGAATCCTAGTGCAGAGCTGTGAGTTTGTAAACGTTTTTTTTTTACTTCATGACAATGTGAGACTTTCCGCATCAGAATGTTCCTACTGCAGGAACACCGGCCTACTCACGATAGTTGAGATTGAATGGGCTTTGATCTACCACGGGAACCCAATCCGGATTGGTAAATGTCACATGTCTTCGAATTTTCAGTTCTAAGACATGCCGGGTTTCCTCACGATCTTCCTTCGCCGTTTCGAGAACGTGGCATTGCGCACATAAATGTTCTAAGTGAAAAACTCATTATGTGTGTAAATTCTCATTCATTCATCACTTCACTTCACTTATTCTCATTCACTCATTCACTTCACCTAGGTATCTGTACCCAGCAGTTCCCAACGTTCCCAACGTTCGAGGCTGCCACGGAAAGTAACGTTTAGCAATCTGCTCCCAAATACCCTGAACAATACCCGGATATATTGGGCATGATCTGTTGTTCGCAATATAGAGAACAATAGGGGTAATCTGGAGTAGTGCGCATCATACTCTGAGTGATAAGGTCATAAGTTATCATGTAGTGCGGGGATTTCCAAGGCGCAACTTTGCTAGTAGGTACAAACATGTCATCCTACAATTATTAATGCTCGCAATAACTCCTACAGCTATTATTTTATTTACCATTTAACCGACAAAGCTGTCTTATTCTAACAATGTACCTATATTTTACACTAAATACTAAAATTGATAATTGATAGTAACGCTTGAGAAGTTACTCTGTGGACGTAATTTTTCAGATGATCTGGAATATTTGAACATTGACTTTGTATCGTTTTTCTACCTGTAATGTACTAAATCACACTCGAGCCGCATACTTCGAGCTACTCGTATATTAGAAAATTAGCGGAGGTGTGCCAACTAAGTAGGTATATATTATATTATATTCAAATCACCTTTTCAAATCATCAAAATAGATTTTTCCTGAGATGGGTTGGATAGATGTAGCCTGACTTCATAAAAGAAAAAGGTCTTGCTTATCTCTTTTCAATGACGAGTATAAAATACTCGAGCGCACATAATATGCTGGGTCATACAAATCAATATAGCGGCGATGGCTAGAAAAGGATTGTCACCATGACATAGCAAGCGCTAGGGATGCGCACAAACGTGACAATATTTCATATCTTTCATATCGTTTAAACAATATTTGCAGATTACCGATATAACGAGACACTGGGTAAATGCTACAAGTTCCACCTAGATCCTCGCAACTGGACCGATGCTTACGCAGTCTGCAGTGCTGAGCAGTCTTACTTAGCGGTGGTGAACTCGCAAGCAGAAATGGACTACCTAGTTAATATAACAGCAGCCGCCCCGAAGGATAATATTAATGGCAACTATCTGAGGGGAGCGGTGCACTTGGGCTTCGATAATAGAGATGATGATGGCTGGGTCACTATCAAAGGTAATTTTTTTTCTCTGACTGTCATTGACATACCCATATAACCCTGCAGAACAAAATAAGTATTCTGTCAGTAATCTGGCTCCGCTATGCTTAGTGGGCTTGGGGCTAATTACGTACGAGATGTCCAATTGAATTTTTCTCGTCTCCAGGAACTTCATTAGAAGACAGCGGATACTCAAAATGGTCGTACGCCCAACCTGACGGGCGCGGCGAAGAGAAATGCGGCTCCATGTTTTACGGGGGCGAATTTAACGACATTGGATGCTGGCAACGCATGTTCTTTATATGCGAACACGACGTCGACATCCTGAATGAAATATTTGATGAGAGATTTGGCAATTTTTAGGAGCTGACTGTACACCATACCTTCCACTTAAAAGTCGCTAACAGTCCGACCCTATAATCCCTATAATCAAGTAACAGATGACTGAGTATCGATTGCCACAGCAACATCGTTGTCAGTTGTGATTCGCTTTTTAATGGATAGGGTTTATCTCTAGTGTGGTCCTATAGAGGTTTCATGAAGAAATTCCTCCCCTATAATAAGTAATGAGTGTATTGAAGTTGGTTCAGCCGATTTTTAAATTGACAATTATTGTCATTGTTGCAATGGTAATCTATCTCCAGTAATCTGTTAGTAGATTATAGGGTCTGGCCGTAATAGATGGCTGGAGAGAGATGGCTATAAAACATTGTTGTTTGTTAAGAAACGTACGATATTTTTTGACAAATACTATTTTTGCTATCGTAATCTATCGTCAGAAATCTGTCAGAAGATTATAGGGTTTGACCGATAGACCTAAGTCGTAGCAGAATACAGCACACCTATAGAATACCAGGTGTGGAGGCAGTACTTCTCTAGGCGAACTTTGCATAAGTTCTACTGCTACTTTTGGTTTCTCCTTTTACATCACTCAGAGAGAGGGACTTTTAGGGTACTCACCTATAGAACTGTGAAAACGATAAAAGTTTCTTTTGAGAGATGTTTTTGTTGGTCTCATAAGTATATACATATACATATACTAAAGTTTCCATATTTGTATGTCTTACTACTCTTGTACATTAAGTTACGTCAAGGAATTCAAGTAAAATACTTTATGAAAAATATAGTGCTACTGTTTTGGTACAATTATTTATTTGGATTAAGTACACTTTTACCTAAGTACATTAGTTACTACAATATTACAATACAATACAATACTTACATTAGTATAAGACAGTAGAAAATTCCGTACAAATCTCTTACGATTAATGTTAAAGCATATTAATACCTATTTATCAAAAACGAAACCCATTAAAACTATACTTAATTATAATAATATAATTCCTTTTAAGGCCAATACAAAAATAAATCTGTTATTTTTTTTATACGATATTATCATAATGATGTATACAACCTTTTCCCCAAAGGATTAAGGAAACTATGAGCCTATTTTCGCCCTGTGGGTCAGACTATCTTAATTATTGTACCTAATAACTATTATTAACCCGACAGAAGTTTTCCTGTCTTGATTCACAATTATGACATTCGGCTGGTAAACCCGGGGGCCAGATAATATTAACTATGATATAGTTATAATAAACGAAACAGAAATCAGCCAAATCGGGCCCTCCGTTTTCAAGTTTTAGCGAGACTAGCGGACAACAATTGATTTTTATACATTTAGTTAAATGTACTGAGAGCCTAGTCTGAGTTACTTTTGAACGCTTCCATTTACGCTTTCGGATTCAGAATGAATACGTCTAACTGCTTTAAGCGCTTAAAGTAATTAAATAAAACCATGTGAGTGCGACAGAAATCGCTTCAAGCGCTTGTAAGCTTAAGTCAGCAGCTTTGTTTAGTTCTTGAGGGACCCAGCACTACTAGGTTACATGCTTTAGCGTGGTGCTACTATAGAAAAGCCACAACAAGTGAGGCGTTTAGCAACGAATACAATTTTCATTAATGTTTTAAACATTATTCAGAGACGATGTGAGATTCCGTTAGTTCGCGATATTTCGACGCAGTTTGATCTTGATAATTTCCGCAGAATTAAAGACATTTTAAAAATACGTATACAAAACAATGACGTCAGTCATTCTAGATTCCATTATTATTCAGTGTCAGTCCAAAGTGTAATTTACTCTTGAAAGACGGCGCTGCCAACTAGAGGTAGGTACCTCACCAACGGACCTCCGAGTTTGAGCACCTCTCGTGCCGGGGGGAACAAACTCACGAACCAGCTCAGGAATAGGAGATAGAAGAATATCGACACCAGCTTATCCAAGAAGTAAAGTCTGGAATGTAGAAAATAAATCATTTAATCTTTGAAAAAGTAAATGAAAATTACGAGCAACGTAAATATTTCAAACAATATTAAAAAAAATTGGTTGTAATATTATTCAAACTTATAAACATAGGTACTTAGATAATAATATTTATTAACATCCAGAAACAGAACAAACAATTATTCGTTACAGAAATGCATGTCCTGAATGGGAATATATCCCAACGCTATATGCATTCACTCTCAATTATAGAGATTAGGCCGGTGTCCCTGCAGTGGGAACATTAGGAGCTAGTACGGAAATACTCACATATTATTCTGAAGTCTGGCCCTAGGCAGATTTTCTAGTTTTTCCTTCAGACAGTACAGTTTCCCGCCAATCATGCAGCTCTCGATATACGGCTCGTCTTCAATGATTGTGAGGTCCATCGGGAACGTCTGCCGGTCCTCAGGATTCAGGTGGGTCACCAGCGACTTGTAGTTCTCTGTATCGAACCACCATTCGCGGGTTGTGAAGTATTGCAGTACCTCTAGGCCAACGGATATTCTGTTCTGGATTCGCACCATGCTGTAAAATGATAAAAACCATTGACTGACATAAAATTCGAATAATTTCTATGGGATCATCTTGAAGGTCCCATAGAAATTTCATGACACACTTTTAACGAAGTAATTTAGTTACAAGCAAAAATTGAATACAGCAGAATTGAGAACCTCTTCTTTTTTTAAATCCGTTAAAAGTATAAGTTAAGTATATTATAGTATATGATATTAATTTGAGCCTTCACGTGTTTGTGAGAAAAAGGGTCTTGACATATTGAGTTACTTATCCGGATGGTGCCAATTCTATTATTTTTAAACACAGATCACAACTACGACGGCAACATAATGGGTGGTATGATAACCTTAGGAGTAAACCGTACTCACAATCTCTTCTGCCTAAACAGTATCATGAGGAAGTCGATCAGATAAGCCGGCACGATGTGATAGAAGAACACGCACAGATCGTGAATGAACTTGTTGTGGCGAATGTTCCCGTCGGGATACCATAGGGGACCCTCGAAGGGGTACTTGCGAACCGTGGCCTTCCCTATGTCCAAGACTTGTTTCCACGTCGTGTTGCGGTCGTCCCCTGTGGTTAAATTGTATACCGGGATCTCTGGTGCTCTGAAATATGAAACGAAAATTTGGGATTTATATCCAAACTAGCTGCGCCCCGCGGTTTCACCCGCATAGTTCCCGTTCCCGTGGAGAATACGGGGATAAATTGATTTTATTTTTTCGTTAATTTTCCAATGTTTTTAATAGTTATTCTGCTATTCGGGACGGAAACAAATCCAACAAATCAAAAACCATGGCAATCGGTCCAGCCATTCTCGAGTTATAAGTGTTGTAACTAACACGACTTTCTTTTATATACAATATATAGATAGAAATAGTTTTATTATTGATTTCTTACAAATATCAAATAGTCATCCATACGTCATTACATAGCTGTCATTATACGTCAATTTTGTTATTCCAAGTCTGATTCTTTTTTGTTATACCACGTTTTATAGTGACTGACGTTACATGTCAAGTCACACGGGAATGATGTCGAACGGGATAAAAAGTATCCTATGTCCTTCTCCTGGCTCTAAACTACCTCCCTGCCAATTTTCAGCTAAATCGGTTCAGCCGTTCTTGAGTTATAAGTGAAGTAACTAACACGACTTTCTTTTATATATATAGATTAACAAATGAAGATGCCTAGTTTGCCGCTGTGAAATATCCGCGAACATTTATTTATTTACTTTGTTCAACAGGAAGAATAATGTACCTCTCCTTAGCCAGACCGGTTCTGTATCCGATGACGACGATGCTATTGATAGCGATGTCTACAGGGATGACCTCGGCGTGGTAATGGCCGATGCAGTACATAGATCTGATGACGCCTTTTCCCGCGCCTACCATCAATCCTATAGGCCCGTTCAGATTGTCCACCCAACCAGGAGTAGGGTCTTTGTAAGAAGGCGTCACTGAAATAGGGAATAAGAAGTTTTAGGATATTTTGGAGGTCCATATTGCTGGTGTTCTAAAGTCCCTGTATCCCCTTAATGACGCGACGGAGCAAGCAAAAGTAAAGTAGAACTTGAGCCAAGTTCTACTGCTAAGTTCGTCTAGAGAAGTAGTACGTCCATACCTAGTAGAACCGGCTGTTCTATAGCGAAGCTGTGTCCCTATGTATTCCCATCTCAGATTGACGCAATACGACCCGCATCATTTAATACTTCGGTAGGGAAAGACATGAGTCATACTGCTGTTTATAGGCAGCAGTAACCATCTTACATCTAATGGCCACCATCTATCTGAAGGAGAAATAATATTGATGCAAAAAATAAGTCATAATAAGCCAAATAAGTCTATACCAATGCTGGGTCTGGCGATGGCTGCGGGTATCTCCGGGTAGCTCTCTCGGACCAACGCCTCTGCTAGCCGCTTTGAATACGTGTAGCTGTTTGGATGCTTCTTGTATAAAGAGGGAGCCAGCAGCTCCAGTTGTTCCTCGGTGAGCCACGAAGCAGTACGCAGCACTTTATGCGGGTCGGCAGGCGGATCGTGGACCTTTTTTGGAAGAATTATAATAATTAACTTCATTGCATTAGCATTTAAGTGGATAAATATTACATAAGATGATCGTTCTGTTCTGCAAACGGCGGTGTTATCCCTGAAGGGATTTTTTCCAGAAAACTACCTCACTAGACTTTTTATTCATATTTAATATAACTCTGTAGACATATTACATGGGATCTTACACATGCCGCTGACTGCTTAAATGATAATTGCT
Source organism: Aplocera efformata (assembly GCA_921293045.1). Taxonomy (NCBI): domain Eukaryota; kingdom Metazoa; phylum Arthropoda; class Insecta; order Lepidoptera; family Geometridae; genus Aplocera; species Aplocera efformata. The sequence goes on along the minus strand of OV121042.1, from coordinate 9,305,941 downwards.
GCCCTTGAACTAGTATCAACTGTATCTCAGAAGAAATAAACAACCTCCAGCAACAGTCGACTCTCAGTATAGGATAGATCACCTTTATTCATTGAAAACAATGTTTAAAACAGACAATGATAGTGGCGTAGTTGTCTTTTTACGGAGTTAAAATTTATGTAATAAGCTGTTAAATTTTATACTATATATTAACACAACCTTTAATGGCCGATGTTGTAAGTAAACTACTTTGGTTTAAATACTGAGACACGAAGGGGAAAAAACTAAGGGGATTCAATTGCATCCTCACCCAGACATTTTCAATCAGAACACAGTAACGTATTAGTGCATTAAGTAACACGATGCATAACTTAGTGACATAAATAGGTATGATGGTATATTCCACTATAGAACTCTAGACAACGGAAACTATTGTCAGCGCAACTCTTGATTCAAATATGCGGCAGAAACGGCCATGTCATTTAATTGCGTTGATTTAGATATTTGATATTTTCACTGTTTAGTGTCGACTTGAGTATATGATATTACTAATTTCAACTTTATCCCCGCGTTCCTGCAAAAAAGGGTCTTGACAGACAGACGGACAAGAAAATTATCCTATAATGGTCCTGTTTTTACTTTTTAGGAATCCTAAAAATGATAAGATACCTTTTCAGCCATCCTCTCATAGTCCGGGTAGCAGAATGCAGTCGATAGATGTATGAATGCGACCAAGTTCTTCATCTTTCTCGCCACGTCAAGCACACGTAGAGTGCCGTTAGTGTTCATCTCGAGCCCCTCCTTCAGCGGCGCCTCCAGGCGAAGAGTGGCAGCGAAGTGAAACACCACAGACACCTGGAAATTTTTGTTCAAATCTATACTAGTATAAAAAGTATAAATTACTAGTGTAAAAAAGCCTAGTGGCCCAGGCACACCGACTCCGACTTTCAATGTGATGGTTGCTGGTTCAAACCCACACGTTCGCCAATAAGTTTTTCACTTCAAAAATATATGTGCGCAATATGCGCCACGTTCTCGAAACGGTGAAGGAAAACATCGTGAGGAAAACATGTTCAGTTCGAGGCGTGAAAGAATAACAAACATACATACAGACAAACTTTTGCATTTATAATATTAGTATGATAAAAAACATATCAAGTACAATTCGGACTCGTACTGTATATTCTTTTACTATATTATTTATTTCGTAAATATTATATAAAAATACTATAACTAAAAAAACAATAGAAAAAAAAATGAGTCATAATCATTTTTCATGGTTATTTTATACGGCGCCACCTAGACTAAATCAGATTACTGATAGATAAGAATAGTTAAATTTAGTAATAAGAACGCATGATCATGAAGGGAAATATCAATTTAAAAAAAAGTTTCCTAGTAATTTAAAAAAATTCAACGAAGATATAATATTTTTACTTTGCTTTTGACCTTGACTGATATTTAACGTTTTAACGTTTTACACACTCATACCTCTACACTAGGATTCCCTGTGTCGCAGATGGCATGGACAAACACAGAAACACTAGACAAACACCCAAGACCCGAGAACAAACTTCATGCTCACCACACAAAGTATGCCCCGGCCGGGAATCGAACCCGGGACCCCTCGCTTCGAAGGCAAGGCTACTACCAACGGCTAATAAATAAGCTACGGAGCTGTCGAGCCGTCGATACATACAACCTGTTAACAAACGGACAGAACAAACATCTATGTTGGTCACACAAATGTTATTCCTGGGCTATGAATTCAGTAATTTGGAGTAACTGAGCCACTCGACATTCAAAGGACAACTATTACTACCAGCGCACAAACTATAGCGTAGGTGAAAGCCGTTCTAAGCAGGTACTGCACCTGCACTTGAAGTGAAATCGAGATCTAAAGTTTGCGATTTACGAAGTACGCACAAACTTGTTACTTGTCTACTGATTACATCTATACCAATAAAAATGAAACAGATATTGGGGGACCCTGTTGCTCGCGTCCGTGAAATTACAGATACTAATGATACGTCAAATTGACGAGCGCAACGCGATGCGACTTGAATCTTCTCATATTAGTAGGGGAGGATCTGAGTCGTATTTTTGTTGTTTATTGGGCGGTGGATACCATTTAACATCAGGTGGGCCGCCTGCTCGTCTCGTCACATAAAAAAAGATATTTTAACGAGTTCTACTTCTCAGAAGTAAACATAAATCTTAACCAATAATATAAATGCGAATGTGAGTTTGTTTGTTACGCTTTCACGCCTTACTCCTCAACCGATCATGATGAAATATTGCGCACACGTTGTCAGGGGTCCATCATTAGGCATGGTCCCCGAGGTGGTTGCGACGCGCCTCGTGTCCTGGCGTGTCGTGGCGAGGGAGGATGGCATACATTGCCATCCCATGGAGGGTCCGGAAACGGACAGCTGCGGCGGGATCGCGGATGTGTGTTACAACGTTCCCGTGTTCCCGCCACTAAGCGGCAGAGGAGGACACCGTGGAGTTTTAGTGGGTAGTCCCACATAACCGCTCTGTTTCCCCGTGGCAGGGCGGTATGCTAAGACATATCTCCACGCAAAAAAAAAAAAAAAGGGGTCCATCATTAAAAACTTTTTTCATTACATAATCATTACTTTTGATCTACATATAAATTATAAGGTCTTTAAGTATTGTATCAGTATCACAAGTAATGTATCAATAATATGGTTCCCATAGAAATAGCTAGGCCTACTTTAGGGCTAGACAACGCTGTGTGAAATTTCAATGCATATTTATTTCATTACAAAGTTATTTATAAAGTTCAAATCCAAAGTTTATGTGCGCAATTTGACATTCTTGTTGGCCAAAAACATTGTGCGGAAATGTTCCAGAACTAAACTTTTAAAAGTTTAGACAACATTGTACAAGTCATCACCACAGACTATAAAATGCTCACATCAAAGTGTTTTTGCCTCCATGTCATTTGTTTTTAACCATTAAAATCGATTTGTATTCATTGTATATTATTTAGAACTTTCTAAACCACAGTAAAAGTTACATTTATAATTGAGCAATGCATTCGTTACTCACATATTTTTACATGCCACATCATAAACACGCACATAATTATTGTACTTTTATTAAATGTACTAATTTATATTTTACTCAAGAAACGGAATTTGAAAGGCTCCGTTGAATAAAATGATTCGGATTAACTCAATTATGATCGCATATAACGTTTATAAACGTATTTTTAACTGACTTTCAGACAAGATTATAAATTCGGTAGTATTATTTTATTCCGACATTTATTGATCAATTTGAAAAAATCTTGTTTTATTTGAAAGGTTATTGATTGGTCCCATAGAAATTTAATGAAAATCGTTTCAATAGTTTGGTTGTTAAATCAAAATAACTTAAAAATAATATCATCCATGTAAACGAAATTGCGTATTTTGCTTTCCTGTAACATTTTTCTTTCTACGTTTTATACTGAAATGAATGTTTCTTTTTTAAAATGATATAGTGTAAGGGATGACAGTATAGAAGTCGGCTTTTATATTTTTAAATCCCTCACTTGGTATTTGTAGGTCCGTCTCCGTATATTAGATAGAGTGACCCTGCCCCTTTTTTGTAAAATGGTGCGGGTACTGGTAAAATTACAAGTGCATGAGACGTTGCCGCGTATGCTGTTGCGATTCCCGTAGCCCGTCGTAGTCAAGAGGAGAGCATCATGGGGTTTTAATCGGCAGTGGCACTCAGATTTACAAGCTGAGCCCGACATAACCTTTCCGCCCCCGGGAGGGATGATACGTAAAAGTACTTACGCATGTTAAAAAAATAAAAAAAGGTTACATAGTAGGTACACAACTTCACCTATCGTTGGGAGGGAGACAGCTACATTTTCTACTATTCAGCAAAACAACTACTCTTTATTCTGTAGCGTGCCGCTACACTCTTGATTCATATGTAACGTACATATGTATCAAGAGCGACGGGCGCAATGCCGTACAACTCGAGTTCCTCATACTCAGGTAGGGGAGGATCTGAGTCGTCTTGCTGTCCTTTATGAGCGGTTACCACATTATAAGTAAGGTAACCAAATTCGGTACTTCAACGCAAAACAAAAACAGTGTCAGTAATATTATGAACTAGCTGGTCCCCGCGACATCATCCGCGTCGAATTTAACCACTTTTATTGCGCGGAACCATATTTAGTTATTTCTTATGACATCAGCTATCTGTCAGTGAAAGTTCCATTAAATTGGGTCTAGTTGTTTCGGAGATTAACCGCAACAAACGATCAGACAGTTCTTTTTCTAAATTGTTTTTTTTTACGTGCCATATATACTTTCAAATACATTTAGTAAAAATCTGTCATCTTGACATTACAAACAGAAACTTCAATTTTTTATTTCATTGTATAAATTATATAATCGTGAGTTGTAAATCTACTTTCGTCGTAACCATCTTGTTACAATTGTGTCGACCAACCTCAAAAGTAACTGGTTTCAGATATAGGTATATATTTTGTTCAGTGAAAGAATGCGATATTTCTTTAACTCTAAACACATATTTATGTTATTTACTACTAAAATACACTTTGTCGGTCAACTCAACTGAGTACAGGTGTACACAACAGAAGATACACAGGACACTCAGTTTAAGAACAATATAGCAAGTGCAAAGGATGCCCTTTGTAATGTCCAGTGTACTCAGAAATAAGTAAATAAATTCATTCTTGACATATTTCACACAGAGCCCCACATCTAGCCCCAAACTAAGCATAGCTTGTAATATAGGAATTGGATAAGTGATAGAATACATATAGTGCATTTTTTTAAATTCATATAATACATACACCCAGACATACCCAGACATAGAACAAACATTTCTGTTCGCACGCAAATGCTTGTCCTGGATGGGAATCAAACTCACGACCTACAGCGCAGAAGGCAGAACTACTACCAACTGAGATATGAGGCCAGTCAAACTTATGTTAATTACGTGGAAGATAACAAAATCAACTTATCGCATTATACATCTGTTGTGGTTGGTGCGAATACTAAATAATACCGAGATACATAAATGAAAAGGTAAAGAGAATGGAATGAGTTTTTTTCCATCATAATATAATAATGCAACCTTACTCAAATCATACACATGTAGTCGGTTCTATGCAATGCCAAGATTCTCAATAGTCTATTACCAAAGAATATAATGAGTTTATTCATCAAAATGTGTTAATGGAATGGCCTTACCTCTTCATACACCTGTTGTAGTTGGTTCTTTTCAATGCCGAGATTGTCATACAGTATGTCACCGGCCACTGGAATGAGTCTCTTCATCATATGAGGTTTTTCTTCTCTTATTCTCGAGAATAGCTAAAAACAAACGCAGCATATTAACTATAGTATTTGATCACGACTGTTAACAGTAACTGAAAGTGAAAAGATCTATTAGGTACATCTTACAGCTTTAGGTTTTTTTGTTAAAAAAGTTACGGGACTAGTTGGAGGCCCACCTGATGTCAAGTAGCTATCTCCGCCCGTAACAGCAGCACAACTTAGGTCCTCCCCGACCGAAGTATAAGAAGACCCAAATCGCAGCTCGTTACTCTCGTCACCCGAGATGGGGACGTTACGTCTCATGCGCATGTGATTATACCGGCATCCACACCCTATACCACCGGAACACAGCAATGTAAGCAAACGAGTGTACCACTGCTTGGGGGCATAACCAGTGGAGGCATTACTCCGGGCAAACTTTGCACAAGTTCTACTGCTACTTTTTATTGCTCCTTTATCACTACTCAGGGTGTACGTGTAGGGACTCAAAGGGTTCTCACCTACGAACGCGAACAACTGGAACCCATAGTTGTCTTAATTGGATGAGATCAAATCAGCCAAAATTTTAGTAGAGAAATACCACCAGCTTACTTAGTAATCCACCGCCAAGCTATGATTCACTCGCGTTGTTGGGTTCTTGGGTGCGTTGAAATTACAAGCGGATGAGACAGGACAACGCGATGCGGCTTGGTTGTTTTCATACATGTAAGTTATACTATGGACGTAGGTATCCATATAGATGGGTCCGTCAGCTCGTTTGTCATATAAAAAGTTGATGTGTTTCTGATTTAATGTTCGTCATTAAACCATAGATTTTACAAATGTGATGAGATCAGCGCAGCATTAGTATCTCCATTGCGATACTGAATCATTCACTTTGTTACAGTAATTTAAAATTAAAGTAGAGCCTTTTATTTTAAATTACACTGCACATCCTGCGCTTGCGTAACATAATTTGGTAAAACTACTTAATCAACCCTAACCCTTCCCGGAAATGTAATTATATAATTTTGTTATGTGTGTTAAGTAAATATTTATGTAATTTTAATATAATCACTGAAATATAGGAAGGATACGAAAACTTCGTATTAAAAATCACAGATTACATACAATTTCGAGCATCTAACAAAGCTTGTTAAGTACCTATGAATATAAACTTAGAAGTGCAAATAAGGCGTGTCAGTTTGTCATCTTTAAGCCAAATTTACAAAGATTTAAAATTGTAAATAATTATTAGTAACATTAGTTATGTTACTAATAATATTTTTTCAAGTTACCCACTTATTTACCATGGTTTGTGAGTTTTAAATATCAGGAGGAAATCATTGTAAATATGGCGGTAACTAGAAAAATAATGTTGATAGATGGTTATGAACATTATTTATAAAATTTGCTAATAATTCATGGCCCAGCGTTGCTATTGTAGTACATTATTTACGCCTACATATAAATGACCAGCTGAAAATTAGTCTACTAAGACGTGCATCAATTTTTCCCTGAGTGATACACAACAATTTATTTAGGGCGAATAATACTGTTAACATAAAATTGGACATCGATCTGTTAAGTTAAATTAATGACGCATGTTCGAAGGACCTCTATTCACGAGTAAATAGGGTAGTTATGGGGCGTTGTTTAATATCTTGCTCACCGGAAGTTTCCACATTTCTTCAATCCTCGTTTCCGGTGTCTTGCCGCGCTTGCTCCTCACTAACGCGTATATTCCACCGATGTCTGGTACACTGTACAGCAACTTTTCAATCAGGACCTTCCCCATGAGCCCTGAAGCGCCAGTGATGAACACCTTCCGACCTCGGTACCACTCGTTCACCTCTGAGGTCATTATGAGTGTTCTCTGAAAATAAATAGGGCGTAATGTAAAACTATAATAGTAATAAATTCGTATCTTCACCAATGATTTTAATCGCCATTTAGCACCAGGTGGGCCCTCAGCTCGTTCCGTCATTTACTCACATAAGTCAATAAAAGTATAGACAAAATTCAAATTAGATTTTCTTTATTAAGGCATATTGAACCTATTCAGAGATCGTTTCGTAACAGCTTTTAGAAAACAAGCAATCAAGTTATATGTACCGTTGCTTTTTGCCTGAGTTACGCATGAGACACTCTCACGATGTATTTTTATTTATGAGATCATGTGGCTCATTACTTCAGTAAATTTAAGCAATGGCAATTGATGATATGTCTATGATGATGATGAGGTGAAATCAGTGTTCAGTCATGGGCTTACGTCAAAAAGCAAGGGGAGCATGAACTATTCTAACTTGAACGGAATTATACAAGTATCAAATATTGTAGGTACAAATGTCCATATTATATAGACATATTTTCTTGAGTACGTTTATTAGTACCCTTTGTTTGCGTACCTATGGGTACGCTCTAAATATCTTTAGACCTAAATATATTTTATATTTGATCTTAATATAAATATCTATAATAGTTTGAATACCCTAAAAGCCCGAGCACTAGTGAATTATAGTTATACGAGTAGTACATTGTTATTGTATTCAATATAAATTTATTATCTCAAGTTATGACAAGAGACCACTAACAATTATATAAAAGAAGCTCATTTGAATACACAGTTTGTGAAGAATATTACACATGAACTAAGTACAGGAAGTAAGCAATGTAAACAGTAATTCGCAACGTCTCGATGCCCAGTTGACTCCGAGTAATGAAGTGTTGGTGCAATTGGCATCGATAATTGCAGGAAAAGTTGCATGGTGCGGTCTGTGGGAGCGTTCATTAACAAGTACTTGTGTGGCATCATTGCGGTTCGAAACTAATATCGCTCAAAAAATGGCGAAAGAAAAGATTTAGGACACCGGTAGGAATTCAAAGATGTTATGTATATCGCACATTTGTGGTAAAGTTTGTTATCGGGTATTAGGTTTTTATCCATGCCATCTGTAATGATCTCAATTTTTTGTTCCGGTTTGAAGGGTATGAGAGTTAGTGAAATCTCTGCCAAACGACACTCTCATTTTAAGGTGTTTGGTCTCAAAGCAGTATTACTGTATTAAATAGATAATTTTCTAGGCATTGCTTCTATGCCGCGAAAGAGTGCAAGCCATTCCGTAGCCCCGGCAATGGGCGTCTAGAAGGGACCGTGGGGTTTTTAGCCGGTAAGAATCCGGCATAACCCGTCCAACGTCCCCAAGGGCGGGCGGAAACCGATGAAGGTGTTCACCACGAAAAAAAAGGAAGCAATGCCTTTTTTTTATTTATCATTTACTTGACAAGTTGTCTCATAACGTTATATTGAACGTGCAGAGATTTTGACTAAATAGCGAACACTAGAAGGTGTAGGCATAATTCAAATTATTTAATACACTTTTGTTAACATGATTTACTCATAAAAATACAGGATCAATCTTAGGCACTGCTAGGCACTGCATGCTGAAGGTTCTAAGTGGGTTGTATGAGCTACAATTTATATGCTACAATTAAGCTTCTATAAACATTATCTTAATTAAATCTAGTAACATACAAATTATAATTAAGTACCTAGTAACGTTAAACATTAAATCTTCGATTCGAGAACATTGAATTAAACGTAGGAACAAATTACTACACAATTTTATTTTAGCTTTTAATTTCCGTCTTCAAGTGACTCCTACAGTATTTTTTTTCGTTTTCTACCAATTATACTTTTATTTTTTTAATTTATTCATATTATTTTTACTTTTGATGTCTACAGGTAATTAACTGACATTGAATATAAAATATTTGTAGAATTTAAACGAGTAGATCTAACTTTTTGAATAGCAAATAGAAATTGGGATTGATAGATCTTTTATCTCCTTTATTCACACGATTGTTTTGACTTAGGACTTTTTGCTAGAAAAGGACAGAATTGTACTAGATCACAATGAAAATTTTTATTAGCGACAAGTGACTGATTTAAAACACCAATAAACCGACTTCAATACTTTCCATATCCAATCCAACTAAACTTGATCGCGAGTTAAACATATAGACCAATGACGGCAGTACCGTGTTAGTAGAATGCATTTCTTTAATTGCACGAATTGCACTGCTACTCAGAACCCGGTCACACCGCTTGTGCAACATCTCGTCACACGTCGGGTTAAACTTACACATGCGCGTACGGTATGTTCGATAATTATTATTAAAAAATGAGGCCACGTAATTGTTATGACTGAGAATTGAATAGAGTATCATAATAAACGACAACACCGTAGCTTCGATTTCCGGTCGGGGTAGGCAGTGTGATAAACGTTAAGTTTGTTCTTGGGTCTTGGGTGTTGGTCTTGTGTTTCTGTGTTTTTTTATGCCATCTGCGACACAGGGAATCCTAGTGCAGGGGTACGAGTCTGTAAACGTAATTAAACTATTTAGTTTGCCTTGTAGAATATTCACTAACGATAAAAGGAAAAAAATTAAACAAAGCTGTATATATTTTAAGTTTAAGTCACAATTATAAGAAGGATTTTAGCAATTAAAATTCTAAGATATTTTTTAACGCTAGCTTTCGCTCGCGTTGATCAAAGATTTTCCTTACCCCTGAACATGTGTTGTGTGTACAAAATTTCATGATAGTCGATTGAATATAGTCAATAGTGAAACCGTGACAAAACATAAATAAACAATGAAACCCAATATGGGTTTGGCACACTTTGTGTGGTGAGCATGAAGTTTGTTCTCGGTTCTTAGGTGTTTGTCTTGTATTTCTGTGTTTGTCCATGCCATCTGCGACACAGGGAATCCTGGTACAGAGGTATGAGTGTGTTACCGTTTTTTTTATGTATGTACATAAACATTACACATATTTATCTTGTTAGATTTTACGAAATTTTAAGGAGCCATCTGTAAAATCTGGCTCAATCTAATATTTGCAGAACACTCAAGTGGAAAGCAAACGCTTTCGATATGCGTGTCCGCAGGGTTGCATAAACGGTTAGCAATGCACTTAGGTTATTTACACGCAAGGAATATTAGTGGTATGTTGCTAAACTGGAATAAGACTCGACAGAACTAGTTATCCTTACACTCTATGGAGGCGCTGCGGTGACAACTCCGACATTGGCTGTTATAGTTACAAGTACACGGGGCGGGTGGCTAATTGCCTTTTGTTCACTTTTATAAAGCAGAAGAATAAACTAAAATTGATTTTATATAGTAAGTTGTGGAGAGTGGACTTCTAGAGATTATGAAAATGTTGGATGCTATTAGCGATAAGGTGCCAATTGATTTACCTACCTTATACAGGTTTTATGTAAAGTTTATCATCACACAATTTCTATGTATCTATTTCTATATTTCTATGTATTTGTGGTTAAATATATTTTTGTCGTCGAGTACAATATTAACCATAATCAGACACAATATGTTTGTTTAATTTCAGGTTAAAAACTAAAACTATAAATCTACAAATAACTGATTCGACATATTGTCGGACTGTTTTGTATTGATTCAAAATTGGCAATTAGGTGTCAAAAGATATTTGCGCATGTAGTAGCAAAATCACAGAATTAAGATAGTTTAGTATATTACGAACATTTTAAAACAAATAATTGACTGACATAAAAATCGAATGACTTCAATACTTGCGTCCGTAGGTGAATACCCTCCCTATACGTACCCCCTTTTCCCCATGTGACGGGTCAGATTTGTGGCCCCGTCACCTGCCACTACGGCCGCAGAGGATAGGGAGAGTGGCGCCTCTCTATACCAACACTTCTCTTCCCCTGCGGCCCCACCGCGTCCGCCATCTAGCGGTGACGACCCTGCCGTGGCTGCGGAAGGTAGGGAGAGCGGCGCACCGCTATACCGGCACTCCTCTCCCGCCGCGGCCCCTAACCCTCAGCTGCAGTGCCGCCCATACGACACCGCAGCCCGCCTCAGTTGCGGTGCCCCCCATAAGGCACCGCCACCTACTATGGCCGCTCCTATTCGGCTTGGAGGCAAAGCCTAAAGGAGCAGCCCCTCCCGGGTTCCTCTTGGCTTCACCGTGGGCAGCCAAACCACGGTTACTAAGCCCCCCCGCCCCGACATGGCGGGAACCCGCGGGGGGGTATACGTACCCCCTGGGTGGTGCTAAAGGAGCACCAATAAGTAGTTGAATTTGTGGAACATCTGATAATCTGACGCTAAGCAGTGGTGCACTCGCACTGCTGTGTCCCGTGGAAGGGTGAGGGTGCCGGTGAAATCACATGTGCATGAGACGTAACATCCCCATCTTGGGTGACTGGCGCAACTATATGCGGGGAGGACTTAAGTCGTATTGCTGTCGTTATGGGTGGAGGTAACCATTTAACATCAGGAGGGCCTTCAACTCAAACAAAAACACCTATAGGGGTCAAATTTACTTCTACCTCGTGAAATATCTATGGGACCAAATAGATTCCAAAGAAAAAAAAAATATCGTTTCGCAATTGGCGAAAAAACCGTGTAAAGGCCGAATTGAAAAGCTCCTTTTTAAGGTTCTGTACCCAAAGGCTAAAACGGGACCCTATTACTAAGCCGTCCGTCATCCGTCTGTCACCAAGCTGTAATCTCATGAACCGTGATAGTTAGAGAGTTGATAACAACAAATACTAAAAAACATATTAAAATAAAATATTTAAGGAGGCTATCATACAAAAACGCTCAATATTATATATAATAAGGTACGGAACCCTTCGTGCGCGAGTCCGACTCTCACTTGCTTATTTGAATTATTATTTATACATACAAGGATAATAGAGTTCAAGATTATTTAACCCAAAAGATTTTTTCTTTGACAGTTCTAAATGTACAAGGTAATAATCAAGGAAACTTCAAATATCAAGACAAGATAATACAGCAATAATTACTAAAGACGGCAATGAATTTGCGTTTAAGAAAACAAATCTCTTTATAATATTAATTTGCAAAGATAAGATTTGTTTGTATTTAATAAAATATTCTTCGACCCCGCCGGCGGGGTCGGTGCAATAGCAGGGTGAAAAGGTACACGTGGTAAAGAGTGATTATTAACCTCCGATAAAAAGAGAGATGTTATAAGTTTGTAGTTTGTATCACACCAGATCTGAAATCTGCCGCCAAGCAGTAGTGGTCCCATTACTGTGTTCCGGTGAAAGGGTGTGGCTGCCGGTGAAATCACATGCGCATGAGACGTATCATGCCCGTTTCGGGTGATGGACGCAACAGGATGAATGCGACTCAGTAAAGATTTGGATCTCATACTGAGTCGCACGTATTACCATGACATATTCATATGTATGACAGCAGTATACATATGAGTATGTATTACTGATGTATACATATGAGTATGTATTACTGCTGTCATGGGCGAGGGTCACCACTTACCATCAGGTGGGCCCTCAGTTCGTACCGTCACTCAATCACATAAAAAAAAGTAAAAAAAAAAGTTTGTATGTGTGTGTCTGTCTGTGAAATCGTAACTTCCAAACGAAAGGACCAATTTAATTGCAGTTTTTTCTGTTTGAAAGCCGACATGATCCATTTCTGAAGATCTATTCAGGCGTTAGATGGGGCTTTTAACATTTTCGTAATTTTACGACATTGTTTGTTCCTTTAATAACACAGATTGCAAAGAATTTCCCATTACAGGAAGAACAGGGGTAAGCCAATACAGACACAGATTGTCCGTAGTAAATAGTTACCGGCTAACAACAAACAAACAATAACTATTTGAGTTTTTGTCTAAAGAAATACTTTGATTCGCTACGACTTTGTACCTACATGTTAGGATAAAGTTCGTACTGAGTTCCACATATATTTCTGTTGCCAAGAAGTATTATCTATACTAACTACTTTTCAGTGTGGGGGTATCAGACTTGAGAGATTTTGGGGGTGTCATTGCTTACGTCCGTGAACTAAGTAATGTGGTGCTAAAGAAGCGAGTAGATCCCATCGAGCCCGGTGGTCCCACCCTGTTAACGGGCCAGTTGGGAAAAATTGTTTCATCGAGCCCGGTAGTACCGACCCCGACATTTAACGGGGTGGATGGCACAAATCAAGTATCATCTGTCCCGGTGTCTTTTTAAGCGCAACAACAAGTAGCAGTAGAACTTGTGCAAAGTTCGCCAGGAAAATACTGCCTCCACACCTGGTAATCAGCCGCCAACCAGTGTTGCACTAAGCATTGCCAAGTTTCATTTACAAACAGATTAAAATAAATATTTAAGGGGACTCTCATACAAAAACGTTTTTTTTTCGTTTTTGCTCGATTTTAAATAATTAGCCTTATTTATTAGGTAGTGTTATATTTTCTTTTAGCAAGTTATAGTTATCATTGTTTGCGCTGAATTAGTTGAATTTAATAATAATAATAAACAATAGCTAAAACCATTTTTTTTTTTTTTATGTGAATGATGAGGCACACAAGCTAACGGCCCACCTGATGGTAAGTGGCTACCGTCGCCTATAGACGCTAGTAACACTCGAGTTGTTGCCAACGCGGTGCCTATCAGCTAAAAGTCTCTTCACACTCTTTTTAAATGTGTTCATATTGAACCCCATTGGAAAAACCTCCAACGGAAGCTCATTCCACATCTTTATATGTGCTATTTATTCTCTTTTATATGTGCTATTTATTCTTAATGCACATAAGATTATTTGGATGGCAGGCGCGAACGAAGTTGCGGGTACAATTGGTAAATAATATAAAGAATGAAAGAAACAGTAATTAACACCTATACGCGTATTTGTCTATGATCTAGGACTTTGGACAGTTACGTATTGGTTGCACATCTACTACTAATTCTAATATATTTATGAAAAAACTATATATGTAAACTCATCACATCGATATTTTGATAAATAGGCACCAAACCGAAGCTGGTATATAAATCTAGCATCAATGATTGTCTACATTCTAAAAAGGATCAAACGCGAAAGAAATGGGATTACCTCCTGAATGGAAATAAGCAATCCCTGATGTAAATAATAAATGATATTAATACATATAATAGTATTAAATAGTATTTAAACTATAATAGTATTTAAACTTCAGAATAAAGTAAAGAAATCCAGAGTTAAAAGAGAAATATAAAGCGGCCAAAGCAAAAAATCTTTACTTTGACTTTGATATCCAAATAGAATGACTAACTTAGATTGTTTCTAAGCTACGGAATAAGTTGAAGCTACAATAATTCGACTCACCAATTAAATCCGACCGCTACAAAATCCCAACCACAATGAACAAAACACGGAATCGTAATAAATCGTAATAAAAGAAAAGTGAAAATGTGTTCACACGGTGTAACGGCGACCGGCCCGCGACGCTTCGTGCGCACGCGCATGAACCGACTGAAGTTGTATAACTTAGGTACAGGTTGAGTAGGAGGTTTGTGATATTTCGCTATGAGTATTTTGCAATTGTCTCGATACAGAACAACGCGCCATTAAACATTTTCATCTCAGAGATATTTAACACCTTAAGATACTACGCAATTAGAAAAAAAACATAATAAATCACTAGGCTATTTATTTTGTTTATTTAATGTACTTGGTCTTGTTGATAATTTTCGTTGGTTTAAGTTATCTATTGGCTGTCTGACTACTAATAAATTGAAAAAAATATTAACTGAGTTTTTCGTGGGAACCGAATGGCAGCAATAAGCTCGCTACTGATGAAGTCGTTTCTAAAATAATATAATCCAAAAAATTAAAACACTATTAGTCAATTATTGACTCTTTTTAAGGATCTGCCTTCGGGCATAAAGGCGTGAAACTAGGAATGCATGTCTAAATAAGCTATATGAATCTTTTTTGACCATACTTCGTAAGTGCCTAAGATTTAGATGAAATGTTATTTATAAAGGACTTGGTTTGTCGATTGTTTGTACGAACATAAGAGCCGGAGAGTGAAAAGGCTGCAATAACCGTGATTATTATTATTATATACTAGCTGGCCCGACGGATGTTTTTCTGTATAATTGACAATTGACAATCGGATTATAAACGGCAAAAATCCCAAAAAAAAATTACTTTCAGTTTTTTCCTATATATAATATTGTACAAACCTTATTGCTCATTAACTTGTTATTATAATTGACCACGTAGGTACCAAGACCATATGTGTAATTGATTGACAAAAAATATTATATTATACCAAAATAGATTTGCACAGTTATTATTTTTGTGTAAAATTTGGAATCATCTGAAGTATCATTTGGACACGACAAATTTTACAAACACAAGTAAATATAATCGTGAGCGTATAACGTGTCACAGGAGCTCCTTAGGCACATACATGCACACAGATATGTCAAGTTACAGTCAGTTTTCATGTTGCATGCTAGTCTTATTTTTTATGTTTATGTCTGTTCCAACCTTCATTAAGTCCATAAACGAGTCGAACATTAAACTATGTTCTTATTTACTTTGTAATTTCAATAACTACATTATATAACAGATTGAGTAGTAATGATTGCATTACTACTCAATTGCATTGGCGTTGCCTAACTTCAAGGTATCACTAAAATTTAGAACGTCACGCGGATTTTGTGAATGAAAAGTAAAACTCGGCGGTAGTGTGCTAATGGAGTATCTATCGGGTGATGAAATTGTTGATGTATTGGAGAATCAAACTCATAAGACATCCCACTATTAGTGAATTATTGCACACGCACCTTTGGTAGATATTCCGTGCTTTGGTAAATAAACAAGTGACAAATGTACCCACCTCCAATATATATGCAAGGTAAAGTTAATAATGGCAATTTAGTAGATAAATATAGCTTTACTTGAAACGTAGACACTTTTTTGTAGGCAATAAATGCTCTTTGCATATTTGTAGAGTTACCCCAGAGCAGAAGACCGTAATTCAAAACTGAGCTGACGTATTCATGGTACGCTGGAATAATTGTAATATGGTTTTAAGTTTTACGCATTTTATAAAGGACACAAATATTAAGGGATCATTTAAATTGGTTCACAATTCATTGACGAAAATACCGCGTAATTAACAGAAAGAATTCAACCGAATTAAGAAACTTCTCTTTCTATGCCTCCTAGTAAGTTTAATATCATCAGATAGATAAATGTCAAAATTTTGTTATACGAGATAAGCTAACATAGTTAATCTAGCTGCGGTATCTCTTTCAATAGTACTTGTGTACACTGTCAACTACAAGCAAAGAAATTACATTATGATACTTAATAGTCACGAAATGGTCTATCAATCATAAAAAAACTTTCACATTTAAATTTCTACTGCATGCGTATTTCGTTTGGGCGCAATAAAACCGACATGGGTCGAAGAACGGTGAACAGAAACTCCGGCGGAGATCTCATCTTATACCTGAATATGGTAAATTTGAGTAATACTGAAAAGAATGACCTGAAGGTCCACCTGATGTTAAGTGGTTACCATAACAATACGACTTAGGTCCTCCCCAACTTAAATATGTGAATACCCAAGTTACATCTCGTTGCGCCCGTTAGAGACGAGGATGTTACGTCTCATGCACCTGCGATTTCATCAGCTCCCACACCCTTCCACTGGAACACTGTAATACAAGTGCATCACTGCTTGGCGGCAGATTACTTCTCCGGACGACCTTGGCCCAAGTTCTAGGTACTGCTACTTTGGCGCTAGGGGGGGCCAGGGGGTACGTGTAGGAATACTAAAGGGTTCTTACCGACGAACACGAGCCACTGAGACCCCCATAAATATCTCAGTGTGCCTCAGTTAGATTGTATAACCGCCGTTATAATTACGCAATCTGGAGCGAGGCTTACTCAATCTCAAATCTTAAAATTTGGGGTCAATCAGTCTTTTACGTAATAAGCATGATGACTACTTGACTGTTAGAGAAAATATTTGACAACAATCCAATGTGTACGAGTATACTGAACAGCAACAGCAACGCTAATGCACCAGCTTGGCGGCGTTTTACCAGGTATGAGATCAGTACTACTTTGGTTGCTCCTTTTCGGACCACCGAGAAATATGTGTTGGGATTCTAGAGGACATGGAAGCGAACAACATATCCTCAATTTTTTTTACCATGATCATGATACAATTTTTTATTATTAAAAAATTTCCTATCCTTACTTCTTGTACATAGAAACAGTATAAGTAACAATTTGGAATTTAATATTATTTAATATTATCTTTGGATTATTTTCACCTTGTTACATTAACATCGAAATTTGAATGGTTCTCAGATAAGTATTGTGATCATCGCTATTAAATTTGAACCTTAATTAAAAATTTTTTTGAAGGTGCGCCATCTCTCGTCATCTTATTTAACTAAACCTAATAAATAATAATCGTTACAACAGTCACGCTGATGATCTCGCTACAACCCGAGAACACATTATCACGAATACATACATTAAAATCGAAGAGAGTAAAATCTTTAAAGACGTCTTAGCGCTACAAACCTACTACTTAGTTACATCATTTCAACACAGATGGCGTGGATATTAAATGAGCATTCATGGTCTTCTCATACTTCGGCGGGGTGCTCCCCTTTCTCTGAACCGTAATGCTATTGTCTATGGTCGACGATACCCACTTATCATTGCGTTGCTCCCTTCACTCTGAGACAGGAATCTATCGCCTCATGAGCTGGTTAATTTCACCGGCACCCACACCCTACTGTTTTTTTGGCGATTGGCCTTCGTTTGATCTCAATCTTATCTTGAGTGGTGGCAGTACTTCTAAGTACTTGATACAAGTTCTAAACATGTGCTTAACTTGGTAATAACAACGAAATAGCGTGGTGGCCCAGGGGCACAGACGCCGGCTTTCAATCTGAAGATCGCTGTTTAAACCCACACGTGCACCAATGAGTTTTTCACTCGAAAAATTTATGTGCGCAATACCACGTTCTCTAAACGATGAAGGAAAACATCGTGAGGAAAAACCGGCATGTTTTAGAACAAAAAAATTCGATGACATGTGACATCTATCAATTCGGATTGGGCTCCCATTGTAGATCAAAGTTCATTCACTCTCAGTTATCGAGAGTAGGCCGGTGTCCCTGGAGTGGTTCATTAGAGATTGGTACGGATCGTATTGATGAAGCATGTGAAGATTTCTACATATTTTAATATTACATCAAAATTGAGGGCTCTGTGAGGAAATCTCTCAGCATTGTGTTCGCTGTTTTGGTCAGTGTGTAGGCGTGTCTGTCGTTGTCCACAAACCTGGCATTACTTATTTTACGATTTAATCAAGTTCTCACATGTGGTATATCGTTGTTGTTGTATTTATCTAGATTCATGTGTGTATGTCTGTTGACTGTTACTTATAGCCCGAGATCCGCTGCGAGTTTTTAATCGAAATCAATTTTTTATATATAACTATGAATGGGAGAATATATTTGTGCCTAGCTGCCTATCAAAAAGTAACCGCTAGTATTTTTAATCTAATATCTTTAAACGAGCAATTCTTGCATATTTCTAATAAAAAAACTTTTTTGTTGAAAATTGAATACAGCGCCATCTCGTAAATTTTTATGGTAATTGATTGGTAATCTATTGTTACTTGAAATATTTATAATTTCAGATAAAACGAGCGAAGTGAAGAAAATAATAATAGTGAATATTCCGAAAAAAGTCTTCACTTTTATATTTATGAATTAAATATAATCCACTTCACAGCAATATGTAGAGAACTTGAAAAATTTGGGTTGCTGTTGCGCATTTACCCGCTAACTCTTCGCAGCATAAAACTAGGCTGCGGCTCGATTAAAAATTCGACGAACGTAGTAATCTTGCAGCTGGATCTCAGGCTATTACCCTTATTCTTACATAAAGACTATTTGAATGCTCTCTTCAAAGTTACCCTCTACCATTTAAAAGCTATACGAGTATTGTTACATACGTAAAATAACAGCCCAAAAATCACCATGAACATTCGCTACACCACATCATCTTTATCCAATGGCAATCATTATTTATCACCCTGCACAATGACGCTTTAATAAAGAGAAAGTTGCCCGCCCACAGCGCATACGCAACCTTTTCGTATTTTTGGCCCAAAGCTCCATCATTCAGCTCTCGATCCTCCATCTCGAGTGTGTACTGTACCGTGTACTTATAAGTGTGTGTTTATTCATAAGTTGTTTAGTGAGAGTGTGTGAATAACCGTCCATAAGTGCTCATGAAACTCTGCGAGGAAACTATAATTGAAGATAACATGATAGATAATTAAATGGATACATATCAGCATGTCATGAACACGTTGAATGGAAACTGGTTTAACATTGATAAAATTCGAATAAGGCTTATAAGTGGGTCACGTCAAGTAAATTAAATTCCCAATCTTATTGAAAGATCTGAGCGTGGGTACAGTCCCTCCATGTAATCTAATGATATTAGATTGTCACGTGGAACCGGGAGTTTGTGCAAGTCGGTTGTGCTCACCGTTGCTTATCATATGATATATCATCTGGCTGTACCCGGCCTTGTTACCCGATATCGACATTCGATCTCCCAGAACTGGACACGCATAAAGCACAAAAACATTACCTGTAAGAGTCAAATGATTCCCTGGTCAGTACGTTTCGAGATTCAAACAGTTAAACACGTTCGAAGTATAAAGTGATTCTATATTGGCGCTATGAGGCGTAAAGAGCCTCAGTCCCAAGCCTCGGGCAGAGGCAGGTCTCTAATATCAACGAGGGCAAATCAGCAATTACAAAGAAAAGCGACTGGCGGAAGCGCTAGAAGCTTATTACCTAGAAGTTACTCTTCACCTAGCTCTCAAAACGAACCAGAGCGACAATCGCCGACACCAGTTTACAAAGGCTTTGTGATGCGTAGCTTCTCATCACCAGACTCAAAAAATATGGACTACAGACGAAACTCCGATTCGTTCTTCAGACCTAAAGCTCACGGCTCAAGAAGCGAGCTAGATTCCGACCTCGAAAACTTCGAGCAATTCGAAGAATATCTTATCGATATCGACGCTGACCAAGATGAGAGTTTCTCGGGTCATTTTCATGATAGCCCCGAAAGGGAAGAACCGAAGAAAGTGATTACATCAATGCTTCCAGGCAGTGGTCTGCAGAGAGTTAAAGTTAGACCAGTATCTAGTGCCACTTCACAAACTCTGCATAATGCTCGAGAAGTTATGAAAAAGATCCAAAAGGAAGATTCCAGAGGTAATATTGTAAGATTATTTTGTTTGGTTTCATTTGGTGTAGATTCATAATGATTTGATGGTCGGATGCAGAAGGTAACATCAGCGACTACGCAAGTTTTACAACGTATAAATAATAGGTTTTATTTTGTCCATTATCGTTAATCGTTTCCTAATTATTGCTCCATGTAGCTAAGAGGATCAACGGATTAAGCCTGAGTATAATAAAAGCTCGCACAAATTGTATTTTTAGTCTACAGCAAGGTTACGTAACGTTTACCCACACTATGTAAATGAAAGGCTAAGAATTAGTAACACATATGCCATTTGCTTTAGCGTTTTCTGCGTCAGTAGGATTTAAAATCATATTAGCTAATGTAATTACTTTATGGACCAACTAATAATACATTACTGTAAGTCGGGCATAATGTCCAAATGACATACACGTAATTTATGATAAATAAATATTTATGGACATTTCATACAGCGCCATCAAACTCAAACTAAGCATACTTTGGACTATGGGAACCAAGTTACTGATATAATATATATATTTTTTAATTTCGCATTCAATTTATTTTATTTATATAACTAGCACTAGCAACCCGCCCGGGTTTCGCACGGGTAGCATATATGCCTACATTTTTTTGTCGTATTGTCGTACCAGCCATCAGTAACATTTTCATATATAATATGAAACTGATGTTCATCCTACTTGGATGAACTATGTTTTATAATAACACCCAGACACATAACAAACATCTATGTTCGTAACAAAAATGCTTGTCCAGGATTGTAATCGAACCTGCGACCTGCGGAGCACAAGTTAGAAATACTACCAACAGTGCATAGAAAATTTAATTTGTGATTTTAAACCTAAAATTTACCTATATTGTACAGTATCATTCAGCAGCTGTATGCCATCATTACGAATCACATCACATCAATCAATCGAATGTGTGATTTCTGAGGAAAATTCAATCTCAAACTAATTTTTTCCTATAGATCTCAAGTATCGTTTACACGTCAAATTTTACACACAAGTAAACATATTCGTAAATCGTTCATTAAACAGATAAACTCATACAGCAAAACTATCTAAACACAAAATATCATCCAAATCGTTAGACCCGTTTCCTAGATACGCCAAATAAATAAATATATACAAGAATTGCTAAAGTAATGCTAATACGATTAGCACCTTAATTTAGTTTTATAACTTTGAAGTCCTTGTTTTAGTCAATTAATTGTACGTCTGTTCCAATCCCTTCTGTAAAATATTACTGTTACCACAGAGAAAAACCGCCTCAATTTCCGGCCTCTCGTTGTGAAGATGCCAGCACGTCACATCCTCCAATCATCAGAGGAGCAATCATCGCAGGGTATGGAGGAATTGCAAACGTCTCCAGAGTTCGAAATGGAGTCAGCCGAGTTGGAACGGGAGCTGGACAACGCAGAACAGCACTTGGATAGAGATGTCGCTATGGCCACGGAAGAAAGTGATGCTGACACCGTAAGTAATACATACATACAACGCCATTAATCATTTATTTCATTAATTAGACACATAAGTGCACTTTTGAACGTTATACATAATCATAACATAACAATTAAGTAATCGCAACCAAATATAAATTTAAAAAAATTGTGAAGTCTTAATTAAAATTAAGTAAAAAATATCTCTGAGAGATCAATGGCCTGAGTGGTCCATATCGTTATAAATAACAATATTATCTAGCCCCAAAAATAAGTATAGCTTGTACGTATAAGTCCACACATATCATGTTCATCCAAAGGTTGGTTGGAGGTCGCTCTTAGCGATCAGACGGCTCAAAGTAACACTTGATTTTACATGTTTTTTTTTAATGGTTTCCAAAAAAGATATAGTCTATCTATCTATGAGAACTAGATTACTAATAGGATATTATTGATTAATGATACAAGTTTTATTGTAAATACACACATATTTCTGCATTGATACATTAATCTTGAGAATCCTATTAATTTTAACTCGAATGCGAAGATATGGTAGGCGGTATTGGTCATTCTTGTTAACATGTTTTGGGGGACCATCTTGCTCGCGTCCGTAGGTGAGTACCCTCAGAATCCTTACACGTGTCCCCCGGGTGGTACGAAAGGAAAGCCCAAAGTAGCAGTAGAACTTGTGCCAATTTCGCCCAGAGAAGTACTGCCACCACACCTGGTAATCCACCGCCAAGCACTCGGAATGCTGTGTTCGGGAAGGGTGTGGCTGCTGATAAAAACTAGCACGTGAGACATGACATCCCCGTCTCAACGTTATATGACTTGGTTTTCTCATATTTCAGTACGAGAGGACAGGAGTCGTATCGCTGTTGTCTAATGGTGACAGTAACCACTTAAGATCAGGTGTATACTAACCTCATTCCGAGATTCAATATATTTTGCTATATTTTATATACGGGTATGGTGGGGTATTTTTCAGCAGATGTGTATAAAATTTGATGCGTAGAAGAAATAACCATTAGAAGCCCATAACATACCAAAATAGTACACGGGTGAATACGCAATTTTATCAATTTGAAGAAAATTAGAGAAAGAAAATATACCTCAAAACATAAAAATTGACTAAACAAGGAGAGCGTGGTGGCCCAGGGGCATAGACGCCGACTTTAAATTTGAAGGTTGCTGGTTCAAACCCACATGTGCAGCAATAAGTTTTTTCACTTGAAAAAATTTATGTGCGCAAGACCACGTTCTCAAAACCGTGACGGAAAATATCGTGAGGAAACCGGCATGTCTTAGAACCAAAAATTCGACGACATGTGACATCTACCAATCCGGATTGGGCTCCCGTGGTAGATCAGAGCCCATTCACTCTCAATTATCGAGAGTAGGCCGGTGTCCCTGCAGTGGGAACATTAGAGGCTGGTACGGAAACAAGGATTTCTAGTATTGTGGGGCAGATAAGAAACTGAGCAACTGGGCCAGATATTAACGACATGGCAGCAGAACTGTAAAGTTACTTAGAAGTACTTTACCACATGTGATAAATCTTTCAAGTCCTGGGATATATTTTATCCAATTTCTTTGTGCAAACACTGTATCGGAAACCATAAATAACAGTCGAATGTATTTCGGTTGGTGGCGCCAACCGGCCCGCCCATGTTATAGGGCGTCGTTTGGGAATCTGGAACTCCGAGTGCATAACATATAAGGAACGTTTTTAAATAGACGAACAAGATACTGACCAATATATTTTAGACATATGTTCGTGTTAAAGACATTGCAAGACGGCTCGAACTTAAAAGGTAGAAGCGCTGCTTTCGAATCGAGATTGTTCGGGGCAGACTTTGTGTGCTGAGCGGAAAGTTTGTTCTCGGGTCTTGGGTGTTTGTCTTGTATCTCTCTACGTGTCCATGCCACCTGAAACTTAATAAAAAGATTGATTTTTGGACGCAACGTTGAAATTTTCAATCACATTCTTTTGATACACGCGTACATTACGTCTTAACCGTATATTACGTTTGGTTAGGCAAATCCTCAATGGTTCTTTTCACCTTTCTTTGCACTAGCATATGAACATATACGTGATAAGAAGTGCGCTCATAGTTTGGCGGCTAGAGCTATTTGTGAGAAAACAATGGCAAACAACTCTGCTGGCACAATCCTCTAGTAAAACGAATTATTCCAGAGCAAAAATAGTACCTAACAACGGCCATCACCAAGAAGTTTGAACATTAAATTCCATTATTTCCCAAAAATTACATTACTGAGCAACCGCATTCTTACCCAATTCGCGTATCATTAGGCCGTAAATTATCTACCATACTGAGTTTTATTATAGCCTACGAGTTAAATAATTACTCATTAGTATTTTTATATTTTTCTACGATCATTCTACGCCATTGCGTGTTTTTGTAATGATTGATGGATTATATTAATTATACGAATTGAAAGGTTATTACGAGAATGTATCTCTTAATGCGTACACGTAATGGTTCGTAGGATAAAATGGAATGAAAAAAATACAATTTGATGGCTCAATACTTTATTATCATAGTAACAAAATGTGGTAGCCACCTTTTTTCCATTCTAATGAGTAATTCTACAAAAATGTCTATCTTCCAGTAAAACAAATCATTCCATTAAATTTCGACAGGCGAAATTCCAACAAGTTCGGTCGAATGGTTTATTCAACATCATCTATTGGGTGTGTGAATATGACTCCGCCCTTTCTCAACAGATGTCGTTTTTAGTATTGTTTACGTGTACTAATAAATGACCATACTTGTATTCGATAGTACTGAATGTCAGCTATCTAACGCATTTTATGATATTTGGTTGAAGTGTAAGCAACAATTGTTTTCACCTTTTCGAAAATGTCGGTTTTTATTCCAAATAAACGTCATTTGCGGGAAGTGTTATTACATTATTTTATTGCGAAGAAAACTGCAGCGGAAACTTATCGTTTGCTTGTGGAGATTTATGGTGAGCATGCTCCGTCTAATACAACTTGCAAGGAATGGTTTCGACGATTTCAAAATAACGATTTTAGTACTGAGGATAAAGAACATGGAAAACCACCAAAAAAATTTGAAGATGCTGAATTGGAAGCATTATTGGCGGAAGATTCTTGCCAAACTCAATCAGAATTAGCTGCAGCATTAAATGTTGATCGTTCAACTGTTGCAAAGCGTTTACAAATGATGGGAATGATTCAAAAAGCCGGTTACTGGGTTCCACATGATTTAAAAGAAAGAGACATGGAACGTCGGAAAACCATTTGTGAAATGCTGCTTCAAAGACAGCAAAGAAAAGGATTTTTGCATCGGATAGTCACAGGAGACGAAAAATGGAAACACTACGAAAATCCTAAACGCAAAAAAGCTTGGGTGAAACCAGGCGAACCAGGCCCATCACAGCCAAAAATAAATATTCACTGTGCCAAGGTCATGCTCTGTATTTGGTGGGATCAGAAAGGTATTGTATATTATGAGTTGCTCAAACCCTCTGAAACTATTAATGGAGAAGTTTACCGACGACAACTAATGCGTTTGAAGCGAGCCATAGAAGAAAAACGACCAGAATGGGTGAATAGACATAACAAATTAGTTCTTCAGCATGACAATGCCAAACCGCATACCGCAGAAGTCGTAAAAAGATATTTAGAGGGACAGGACTGGGAAGTGTTACCCCACCCGCCATATTCACCAGACATAGCTCCTTCGGATTACCACCTATTCCGGACGATGCAGACAGACCTTACTGGAGAAAAGTTTACTTCATGTGAAAGTATCAAAATTTGGATTGACAACTGGATAAGCTCAAAAGACCAGGACTTCTTCCAGCAAGGAATACGAAAACTACCTGAACGATGGGCGAAGGTTGTAGCTGCAGATGGAGCATACTTTCAATAATTTTTTTTTTTAATTTTGTAAGCGAACATATGTGTTTTATTTTGACAAAAAGGGGCGGAGTCATATTCACACACCCAATAAAATGAATGAATGATCAAACAACTATTTTATCCATTATCCAATATCTGGCATACGGTGTATAACTTACTTATAAATCTACTAGCGACCCGCCCCGGCTTCGCACGGTTAGTAAATCATTGTCATCATTGTCGTCTCAGAAAATACCCGTGCGAAGCCGGGGTGACTTGCTAGTGTATTATACATATAAACCTTCCTCTTGAATCCTTCTATCTATTAAAAAAAAAACCGCATCAAAGTGTGTTGTGGAGTTTTAAAGATTTAAGCATACATAGGGATATAGGGACAGAGAAAGCGACTTTGTTTTATACTATGTAGTGATACTCAATACTCATTTATCGGTAAAGATTGTTTACTTCTATGATATAATGTTCAATACTTTGTAGATACTTGCTTTAGTATATTACTGAAAAAAAGATGAAAATAAAATGAAAATGCAAATAATAAATAAATCCAATTATAAAGAATTTTTAAATCAAGTCAAATCCCCCTGAAATCTGCGGCTAACACAGCGGGGCGCAACTAGTATAGATATATGACTAATTAATAGATAAATATATTATTTTTAATCGGTAAACTTTGTATCAAGTATGATCAAATTCGAAGGATACTGGCTGAAAGACCGACTCAGCTCAGTTGATTGGACACTTTCTGTTTTACAACCGTCTCCTCAATCCGATGTTGCGACACAGCCGCCACGTCCCAGATATTCGTTGCGTAACACCTGTCAGCTGCCCATCAGCATGTCTTTATTTCCAATTTATTAGGATTCCATAGCCTAGAACCCTTCACAGATAATATAATACTATTCTAGCTATCACTATCTACGTGGTCGGTTTGCACAATTTCCAAAGCGTAAGCATTAAAGTGTCATTTGAGGTGAGAGATTAAAGTAATCTGATTAATTAGGACAGAAAGATGAAACGGACACCACATAATAAATTAATTTTATTATTGGTTTAATTAATTTTATGAGTGCCACTATCGATTTTAACACTATCGATCATGTAAGCTTTAGTGCATGGGAATACCCCTCTATTTTTCCACAGTGGTTAACCACTGTCATATACTGTGGCTTTGTTTTTACTCTGCCAGGTACCTTCTAAATCTTCTGAACGATAAGCCGTAGCAGGTTGAAATTGTCACAGAATACAAAGAAGATATCCTACCAAATATAAGGAAATAATTGGTGGTACGGAACCCTCGGCTTTGTGAGTCAAATTGCACTTAGCCGTTTATATTTCTACTATTTCGATACATCAGTCAAATACATAGACGGTCACGATCCAGTGCGTATTAGGTTTGTTTATTTACAGCTCACAGCTTCTCTCTTAATCATCAATCGTATTTTTAAACAGACATCAAAAAGAAGGATGTGTTCAATTCGGCGGAATATATTTTTTTAATGTTTGTTTAATTTAGTTAATGTTACGCGTTATTTTTGCCTTTTGTAAACGACTTTGATGATTTTTATGCCATATTGGTTATAAAAAGTCAAAAAAATCTACGCCAAGGGTGAAAAAAATCCAAGTAGGTTTTTACTGACTCCCAAGTTACTACAAGGGAGTCAGTAAAATACTAAGCCTATATTGTTACTTGTCAATTCTAAATCATATCTTAAAACAACAAAAAAGCCGATGTCATATCAATGACTACAATATTAATTTTGTACAAGTACAAAATATTGATTCAAAATTACTAAACGTTTTGTTTGACATTTTTTAGACTTCAACACATATTTGTTAACAGCAATTCTCATAAATAACAATAGGTTTTAGTTGGATAATTATGTCAATATATCCTTGTTTTAAATATATTGCTAATCCAAACGAGGAAATCTCATTAGCAATACAACTTCCTCTACAAATGAGACACTAGGTAATATTGTTTTTAGTCATTTTTTATGTTGACCATATTATTTTCGGTTCGACTTCACTTACAACTGTTTATTTACTACAGTTACGAGTACGTACGGAGAGACACGTGCCCTCTCGCGCACGCGTAGAGACGATAACATTTTATGACTTTACTTAGCCGGCCAAAGCAACCTACTTCCAATAAAATGTAGTCATATTACTACACGAGTGAGTGCAGAACACTAGGTCGTGTGAAATATACGTCTATCACCCCACTCAGCGTAATTAAATGCATATCAGTGCGGGGCGCGAATAGCGTGACGCCGTTGAACAGCCATCAAAGCCACCGTTCCCGTGGTAGCCAAACATAAACATCGCGTGTTCGACAGCAGTTGTGTCGACGTCGCGTGCCGTACACGGCGGTGTTCTGCCGTGGAGACTATCGTATATTCGCTCTCCGAGCATCAGAGTGGAGCAGTGCACGTCTAGGCGGCAGCGGCAGAGTCAGGCCGTCACTCGGCAGCCACCAAAACAGCGGGAACAATGAGTGCGCCTTGACCTTGCGGCGCGGGGGACGGGGCGCGCGATGACGCCAGCGCGGCCGGCACGCGGCTCGGCTTTCGGGTGCGATCCTTCGCGAACGGCATCCGCGTAATCTGCGGTCAGCGAGATTCCGAACTTTGTCGAAAATACCGGTGCGGGTGGGCGGTGCCGCGACGCCTGGTACTCTAGCGTCGCACTCATTCTGCGAGTCGGCGCCGACGCCGACGCGCCTCGAACGACCGACCGACCGAGCCGACTCCCGCCGACCGAGTGAATCGCGACATGCGCGCACTCAGACATGGGTAATGTGCAGTGCTGCGCCAGCGGCCGCTTTCCAGAAGGCAAACCGCAAAACAAACCCAAAGAAAAAAAGAAGAAGACGAAAGGGCTGAAGGGTGTGACGAAAAAAACGAACGGTGCGGGTGCCGGCAAAGGCAACGGAACTGTGCAGAAAGTTGTAGCTGTGGCTGAGGACGGAACCGAACGCTCGGCGCCAGCTGAGCGACAAACCGAGAAACAGGCGCAAACTGCGCCTCCAAGCGATGTTCCTGCACCCGAAGTTGAACAGAAACAAAATACTACGCAAGTCAGCTCGAACATCGAAGAAATTGATGCAGCGGCCCACAACGAGAGCATCGAGAGCATCGCAGAGGCAAGGGAACGCTTCTTTAATCAGGTATGATTTCAATACAAAATAAAAGGTCAATTTGCGTGTTCCAACTGGTAACCATAGCAACAGGACGTGCCACTACAAGTGGTACTACGCGTGACGAACTAATCCCTTAATCGTAGCAGAACGAACTCTAGCGTGTGGAGAACGCTCTGTTTTACATCAGCTAATATTGTTATTAGTGCTCTTAATAACTCTTAAACTGTATTTTGGTACAACTAACGGGGTCGGGTAGCGCAATAAACCAATACTCTGTCTATTTATTATTATGGTTGAAAATAATCGGCCTTAAATGTGGAGTATTTCAATTTTAAACTGTAAATCGAATTCTTTTTATTTTCGTTGTCTTGGTTGCTGGTTCCGTTGCTCGTCTGCTTACAGTACAGTTTCATTTCCAATCACTAAAAATTTGGACAGTTAAAACTCAAAGCACGTCTGTTCGACTTGAACAAATGAATGCAGACGTAGGTAAGCATTGTGAATCTTGATGTAACGTGTTGACAGATGTTGAGGCAAGAGGAAAATCGTTATTTTACAACTTAAATATTAAAAAAGACCTAAGTATATGAAACGATAAAACGTATTCGTATAAAAAATTAAGTAGAAATCTCAAGCAAATGTCGTCGTGTTCAACGACTATGCATTCAGTAAATACATATGCAAACGTCCGCTTATCTCATTAACACTCGGTTTGTGTGTACTCAAAGGTTATTGGACAGGTTCTATAGGTGATGATCTAACACGCATAGATTAACCATCAAGGATAAGAGTATCTTCATGTATTTAAGAAACTGAGTATTGGTGTAACATTCCACTACACAGTTATTGATCCGTTGCCCTACAATATGGTTGCATACCATCTATTCTGTGGTTGCATGAATACTTTCATGTATATGGCGACTTCAAAAGCATTTGTCCAACAAAATTAATTTTAGTATAAAAGTAGGACACAACAGTACGTTTCGTTCAGCTCTACAGTGGAAATACAAGCAATGTTTTATGTTGAAACCATTTGTAAAGGTAAAGATTAAAGGGAATATAATGGACTCTTTTCTGCAGCTTTATGAAATTTTTACAGAATGGGTACTTTGGTGGATATCCAAACAAAAATTATAAACTACAATTAATGGTGTGCGAGACTGAATCGCAATACGCCAGTTAAATTAATAAGTCTCTATTTTTAGCTCCAATCCTACGAATATACTAGCGTTCTCCTAGTATTGCATTTTTAACTTAAATTCGACAACAGCTGTAACATTTATCGATCGAAGAAATATATTGTGTTCACTGATTATAAAAAAGAAATAATTTCATCTCCTTTTCGTATTTACAGATAGATTTCAATTTCTATAATAATTTCTACAGGACCGTTATCAGAGATCACGTAACAAACATACAAATACAGCCAACGTAAGAACCACCTATTTTGAAATCTTTTTTATATCTAATATCCCAATTTCTACAACCATTTATTCAGAAAGCTCATTGATGCAGCCTACGCTTTCCCCGATCCCTTTTTCCTTGTAAACCTATGTTTTATAAATAGTTGATTCCGTGAATCGTACTCTTCAGAGTTTCAGGGTATGACGCGATTTCACGCATGTCATTGACTCACGAATAAAGTGACCGAGTAGTTCTGATTTCGCTTTACACTCGTTTTGGAGCGAGTCCAGGCGATTCTCGAAATAACTCCACTGTTCCGAGTTGATGCACGATTTCATTGCCGGCTGCAATACCTGGCTGTTCCATTTATCATTTCACGTTATTAATATTTAAATAATAACAAAAACAAACACCGAAGGTTGCTACGATTTGCACCTACTATTTTGTACTAGCTGACTCGACAAACGTTGTCCTGCCTTTATTTAAAGGTTAGTTTTTCCCCGCAACTTCGTACGCGTGGTTTTTAATTGCGCAGAGCCCTTTTACTTCTTGTAAAATAAAAGTAGTTTATAACATCAGCTATATGCCAGTGAAAGTCCCATAAAAATTGGTCCAGCCGTTACAAACTGACAGACAAACAAAGAAATACAAAATTGTTTTTTCTTTATTGTTACATATATACTTTGAAAAGCATTTAGTAAAAAGCTGTTATTGTATATATTCGACAATAAGCTGTCAACATATAATAGATAAGACATTTCCGCAAAAATTTTAAGTATCGCCTTTTTCCCTACTAGAATTGCCGTCGGTATGTATTATACATATAAACCTTTCGTGAAAAAGTAATGGGTGTGTGAATATGACTCCGCCCCTTTTTGTCAAAATAAAACACATTTGTTCGCTTACAAAATTAAAAAAAAAATTATTGAAAGTATGATCCATCTGCAGCTACAACCTTCGCCCATCGTTCAGGTAGTTTTCGTATTCCTTGCTGGAAGAAGTCCTGGTCTTTTGAGCTTATCCAGTTGTCAATCCAAATTTTGATACTTTCACATGAAGTAAACTTTTCTCCAGTAAGGTCTGTCTGCATCGTCCGGAATAGGTGGTAATCCGAAGGAGCTATGTCTGGTGAATATGGCGGGTGGGGTAACACTTCCCAGTCCTGTCCCTCTAAATATCTTTTTACGACTTCTGCGGTATGCGGTTTGGCATTGTCATGCTGAAGAACTAATTTGTTATGTCTATTCACCCATTCTGGTCGTTTTTCTTCTATGGCTCGCTTCAAACGCATTAGTTGTCGTCGGTAAACTTCTCCATTAATAGTTTCAGAGGGTTTGAGCAACTCATAATATACAATACCTTTCTGATCCCACCAAATACAGAGCATGACCTTGGCACAGTGAATATTTATTTTTGGCTGTGATGGGCCTGGTTCGCCTGGTTTCACCCAAGCTTTTTTGCGTTTAGGATTTTCGTAGTGTATCCATTTTTCGTCTCCTGTGACTATCCGATGCAAAAATCCTTTTCTTTGCTGTCTTTGAAGCAGCATTTCACAAATGGTTTTCCGACGTTCCATGTCTCTTTCTTTTAAATCATGTGGAACCCAGTCACCGGCTTTTTGAATCATTCCCATCATTTGTAAACGCTTTGCAACAGTTGAACGATCAACATTTAATGCTGCAGCTAATTCTGATTGAGTTTGGCAAGAATCTTCCGCCAATAATGCTTCCAATTCAGCATCTTCAAATTTTTTTGGTGGTTTTCCATGTTCTTTATCCTCAGTACTAAAATCGTTATTTTGAAATCGTCGAAACCATTCCTTGCAAGTTGTATTAGACGGAGCATGCTCACCATAAATCTCCACAAGCAAACGATAAGTTTCCGCTGCAGTTTTCTTCGCAATAAAATAATGTAATAACACTTCCCGCAAATGACGTTTATTTGGAATAAAAACCGACATTTTCGAAAAGGTGAAAACAATTGTTGCTTACACTTCAACCAAATATCATAAAATGCGTTAGATAGCTGACATTCAGTACTATCGAATACAAGTATGGTCATTTATTAGTACACGTAAACAATACTAAAAACGACATCTGTTGAGAAAGGGCGGAGTCATATTCACACACCCAATATCTAAATGATAATGAAAACCGGTTTTTCACCATCGTTTAGCAGTTTTTCACGTGGTTCAAGAGTTAGCGGATAAACAGACAGATAGATGCGGAAAGCGACTTTGTTTTTATACTGTATAGAAACAATGCAAGATTTATACGAATATAAGTTATAGTAATATACAATTTCCACAATACTTATGATGAAGTACAACAACACATAAGTTCTGATGATTACTAGTCCCCGACAACAACAGACAATAGATACGTATTCAATATTGCCAAGCAAGTTACAAAATATTGTAATAGAAATAACAATTTGGTAAAATATGCATTATTTGTTAAGCAGAAGAAATTTATAGTTTGTGTTAATTTATTTATTTATTAAAGACCACCAACAAAAATACATGCAATTAAATATTAAAATTATAAAGAAACACAACATTTCAATTATAGGCAGCCATAACATGCGCCTAGACATTTATGCGTACAATAACAACACCATACTAATTATAATATAAGACTTTACATCCATTAATCTTTGCAAGGAACCAGATTGATAATGAAATAAAATTATGAAATAAAATAAAATATGTTCGCTGAATACTAAATAGATATTGAGTAAAAATACAACCCTAAATAGGTATAGATAGTCACTGTGCTAGGGGTTTCCTGTAGCCTTTGTGTACAGAACCCATAAAATCAGACTGAGCATAGCATGCGAATGCCGGAAAACAATGCGGAAAATGTCGCAATTGATAAGCGACGGTACAACTACAACATTAGAGGATGAAACAAACTACTTATAGATAATCAGAAAAGCTGAAGGACTTCCTTTATTATAATTATATATTATAAATCAGTCTGTTTCTGAAACAATGGGATAATAAATTGTAGACAGTTTACAATAATCAATTCTATGTCAGTGCTCAAACCTGATGGAGTACCGTTAGGTCTGAGCTCTTCATTAAATAAGACTGCTCTGTCGCTATTACAGAACGGTTGGTGGCCTATCTTCGAAGCGAAGGTTCTAGCGAAGGGTCCGGAGTTCAATCTCAGCTGGTTAAACCTTTGTGCGATCATGAACTTCTGTTCACGGGACTTGTGTGTTTGTATTACGTGATTGTGTGTCATGCTACCAGGTCCACCAGTTCTCGAAATGGTGAAGGAAAACATCGCAAGGAAACCGGCCGTGTCTTAGAACCAAACAATCTAAGACCACATGTGCACACGTGCGCTAGATTCGAACCAGAGAACTTCATATTGCCATGGGCTACAGCACAACTGAAAACAAAATCCGCACGTACGGTAAATATTAACAACAAACAAACTCATACCCTGCATTAGGATTCCCTGTGTTGTAGGTGACATGACACCATATCAACCTCTTATGTTCCCACTGCAGGAACACCGACCTTCTCTCGATGATTGAGAGTATTGATCTACCGCTGTCAATCTGGATTCGTAGATATGTGACATCTACGAATCCAGATTGACTTAAATGCTGTATTTCTATTAGAATCATCATGAAGCAACACACACTCTATACAAATAAAAAAAATTGAAGTACCTATCTGTCAAATATCTACTTTTTACTTAATGTATTTAAAAGTATACATACGGTACTAATAACATAAAAACAATTTTAAAAAAATGTGTTTGTACGTCTGCCTGTCTGTCCGATTCGGATGAACTGATTTCGACGGGATTTTTACTGCAGATAGCTTATGTAATAAGGATTAATTTAAACTACATTTATTTTAGAAAAAGAAAAAATAATAAGGGATCTGCGCAAAAAATTGTTAAATTCCACGCGGACGAAGTCGCGGGGAACAGCTAGTTCTATAATAAAATACGTACGTAAATACGTACTACTGTAAAATTGTGTATTTTTTAGTTAGTGTACTGGTATGTGATCCAACGTAATTTAATGAAATTGCCTACTTCCGTCGCTCTTTCCCACATCTCGCCAATAAAAAACGGGAGGTAAAAAACGTATCAAAATTGTATAAACATTTAGTTTTGAAATGACAGAAGGTCATTCATATCATAATTTATTATACTATCGTAAAATTGCATTAAAGGAACAATATAAACAATAAAGAACCGGCCTAGTGCGAGTCGACTCGCGCACCGCGGGTTCCGCACGAACTTATAGGTAAACCTGTAACTTGTAGGTTTTTTCATGTTTATTTTTGTGGCGTAGCGTCAAATTACGGTTTTCGGATTTATTCCTTTACGAGTGCTACATAACATTGCTTCTTACCAATATTTTTCAATGCTCCTAGAGATTGCAGACCTGAGTATTTGTTATTAATTTCAACTTGATAACTCCACGCGTTCTTGAGGTAAACGATCTTGACAGACAGACGGACAACGAAGTGATCTTATAAGGGTTCCGTTTTTTACTTTTCAGGTACGGAACCCTAAAAATGGTAGAATATAGAATAGGGGAAACCAGATTACTGGAGTCATTTGTTTTTAATACTAAACGAAATAAATTCATAATTTTTTAAAATAATTATTAAATTCGGTCCGCAATTTGCGAAGACATCTCGTAAAAAATACAAAAAAAACATACAGCCGAATGGATAATCTCCTAGTATGTTAACTAATTCATGGATGATAATTTATTCGCGTATTTACTGTTATTATTTAACCAATAATTTCGAGTAGGTATGCCGCAACATCAGTGTTCCTATTAGCGCTAAACTAACTTTTAAGAACCCACAAACAGAGAAGAAAAAATGGTTTTTTTATTTTGACTTTGACTTTGTTTATGGAGCGATTGAAGAGATGGCTTTACCATACCCGTAAAAATCAAAGTAACAATAAAATTGAGACAATTGAAAATATATTAACCCGAAGGTACTGTATTTCTGCTATTTACGATACATTCAAACAACACGTGAAATACAAGATTAAAACAAATAATGATGATATTATGAAGCGAAGCATCTTATTATTTAGAACCCAGACTTGGTATCTTGCCAACGTTATTCCTACCGAATTTTCATACCTTTGAAAAGATAACAATTTATTTTCATCCAACAATGTTCATAAATGCTAAACTAAATGATCATGACAGTGATTATATAAACAGACCACCTAAATTAATGTATAACAAATCATATTTTTTATTATTATTATAATATTTTGTTTTTTTTTACTGTATTAATTTATTTTACTATGGATCTTATGTCTGCAATAAATATAACTTCAACTGTTTACTACTTATTCGTACAGGCATTTGGCATCTCGAGGCTTAGTTTTGAAAAAATATTGATTAGATAAATGTAGTATCCTCGGATTGTGTAGCTTGCAAAAGTGGCATTTTCCGCCTTATAAAAATACTAGCTACGGGAACCCTACCTTTTCCGGGATAAAAAGTAGCCTATGTGCTATTCCAGACTATAATATATCTCTGTGCCAAATTTCATACAGGTCCGTTCAGCTGTTCTGGCGTGATAGAGTAACAAACATCCATCCATACTTACAAACTTTCGCGTTAATAATATTAGTAGGATTGTTCCGGAACACTATAGGATGTTTTCTACGAATATATTATAACCTTGGCTCGCATCTCGAGTTTATGTGGTCGCCCTACCGTAGATTTAAGAGATATCATTAAAATTAAGAGTGAATGTTTCAAGAAGTAAACATGAATGATGAGTATGGAAAAGTTGAGCCCAAAGTTCATCTGATTGCGTTCAAGACAGGCACGGCAGGTCAATGGCGCGTGACGTCATTATACATAACAATAACTAGATAATATATACGTTGTATTCATGATACATGTATGTAGATGATATTATGTGACTGGTATGCGATACTAAAGACATCTGCCGCACCCAAAAATCGTGATGCTGCTCTAAAGTTTAAACCAAAAGATGTCGTCACGACCGAATAATTTTCGCATACTTATTACTGATTTGATTTTAATATTATGAGTCACACTTTAACTGTTTTTTATCCAGCGTAAATATTTAGTAAGCACGTAATAGTCCTATTTCTGAATACATTCTCACCTACTATCTCACAGATTATTCAAGATATTAACTACGTAAACGATTTGACGCTAGTGCGAGCAATAAATCTATACGTGTCAAGTGTCAACGTTCGATAGATATTACTGATCGGCATATATCGTAATATATAGTACCTGCAACACCGAGCGCCGCACGGTTTTGATACAAAAGTTTTTACAAGTAATACAAGTTATTATGCAGTTAAACTTACATAGTAAAACCCTATCTAAACACAAAATTGTATCCAAATCGTTAAAGCGGTTACCGAGATACGCGAAATAAATAAATATATACAAGAATTGCTCGTTTAAAGTAATAAGAAATAGATAATCTGTACGATTATTTATATGTATACAAATGTAATAAAAAAAAAAATAGTAGCACCTAGTAAAGATTTAGTACTACTGATTTTTGTCAAGTTTTAAGAAAAACAGTAGCAATAGCTGTGCTTAGTTCATCCGGAGAAATACTGCCACCTAACCTGTGAATTTAACGCCAAGCAGTGGTGCAAATGCATTTCCGTATTGCGGTAGAAAAGCTTACTACAGTAGAGGACGAAAGTCGTTTTACTGGGCGATAATAACATAAATAATGGCTTTTTGACCAAGTTGTTTAAAATATGCTCTATGATGATGATGAATCAGGAGCAGATACGGTTTTTACTATTTCCATACATGAGTCATCGCCGCTGTATATTTATAGAGGCTTAGTTCAATATCACTAGATAATGTTTATTAATTCGCCCACCATTATTGTGCTATACACAAAAACTCATTGAGTAATACTCAAGAATATTACTCTCGATGATAGTTTAAAATTTATAAAGTTACTATTGAATAAACAGAAAATGCTTACGCACAACATGAAAAGAAGCTTTCAATATTAAATTCCTAATTTTTTAATATATTTTGCAATTCGACGCTACACTACTACGTTAGGCGTCCGGTGTGACATTTCTATTAACCAGTATCAATAAGAGTCATGGGCTCACGAGAAATAGTTGCCAGTATTAAAAGTAAAATAATATAAATATAAATTTAATGTTGTCCTATGGTAATTGTTAATGTTCGGGATAGCCTTAATAAGGTTAATGAAAAGAAAAATTGTTAAAGTTGTCTGTATAATTATAAAACTCGGTAAACAACTTTTTATGGAGTTTTTATAGAACAATCTACTTCCGATCAGCTAGGTTATGTTACAAAATCGTAGTATATAAGGATTTTTATGTAAGTATTGTTGTGGCTGTCGGCTTATTGTTTTAATTTATTGGCTAAACGTGTCAGCCGTGTTAGAGCTCATAAAAATAACAAGAAGTGACCACTACTTGTCACTTCTACGTTTCCACAACAGGTGAAGTGAAAACTTGCCCATCGGTCTAATAATTGGATTAGAAAGGCATGAATCATTGAATATATTTTGGTAAATACTCGGCAAGGCTAAACCTTCATAAATCACAATATTTATTATAATACATTAACAAAGGTTATTTGGCTTTGGTAGAAAAGGCGTTTTAGGATACTGCGTTCACTGGGTCAAAAGCATGATAAATTACATTTTTAAGTTTTGTTAACAATAAAATACCCTGTGCGATCTACGAGGACGCCATACTTTTTAAGTCTAAGAGTGAATAGGATTCATATCGATCTTCGTGCTACATCGTTGGCCTCATAGGCGCTTAAAATCAGGCGAAATCGAGGCCAAGCGAAGATAAAAAATACAATGTAA
Source organism: Aplocera efformata (assembly GCA_921293045.1). Taxonomy (NCBI): domain Eukaryota; kingdom Metazoa; phylum Arthropoda; class Insecta; order Lepidoptera; family Geometridae; genus Aplocera; species Aplocera efformata. The sequence goes on along the minus strand of OV121042.1, from coordinate 9,267,739 downwards.
CAAGGACTAGGTATAAGGTTTTAAATGTCACGTCCACGACGGTTAAATATAATAAACATGTATGAACTATTTGTGATGCTACTAGGTTTTGCCCGCGGCTTCGCTCGCGTTAGAATCATTTATTACCTCTTATCATTTCTCTGCTCCTATATTCCCAACGTATTAGGAGTACAAATATAATATATGCAAAATTTCATGTTGATCAATTGAGTAGTTAAAACATGACAACAAATGAACTCATATTAGTATTAATTATTTAAAAAAGTTTAGATAACAAGCTCTCTGCACTAAATCTATCAAATGCATATGCTATGCACATTGTGAAATAAATATAAACAGCATTCTCAATTGCAAAATTCGCCGATTTTTTTCTTTTTCACTACAACCTGAAATAAATTTTCAGTGTCTGAGATTCAAGATTTAGAACGCTGAAAATACTATGACATCTTCTGGTGTTTCACGCATTACGCTATTATCGTTGGCCTTGCTCCGATTTCAAATCAATTTCGTAGTAGTGGTTAGTTTTCAGATGAACGCGGTTACGAAATCTGGCGCACCAATAATACAAGTATCTGATACAAAATGGTATTATAAATGCTAAAAGAACTGTCTGTTACGTTTTTAAGCCTACAAATTAATGAAATTATTGAAGAATAAAGCACTCTTCAATCATTATCGAAATTGTTTAATTAACTATTTGGCGTCGGTCTGAGCGAAGTTCAATTTGTTTCTGTTACTCCAAGTTCTGCAAGTGGACTGACCAACAACCAGTTTCTGTATTATACTAATCGATAACTGCAGAAATAATTAAACATTGTTTTCATACAGCTAGGTTTACGCGCGTTAAATTAAATCAAGATTTTTTTTCCAACATCTTATTCAAGCATCGTCATATTTCAGCCAATTGACACAAAACCTTAATTAATTATACACCTAAAGTTTCCTGATAAAGCACTTCGTCTATCGGTGAAAACAGTATGAAAATCCGTTCGATAGTTAATGACTTAATTGCGTTCAGACAGACTGTTAATATGTAAGCTAAAATCTACTAAAGATTCAGCAAGCATATTAAGAGTAATACAGGCGTATATTTGGCTTGAATGCTCACCACTTTATCTATAATGGCCATAAATATGCACCACAATTGGATATAATGAGTGTCTATCAATTACCATGTTGACTTTTCACCGCAGTACCGCGTGTGGTCTCCATAATCGAGCGTCCAGCATCAATTAAACGCCTCCGATCCATCCCGAGGTCACTTGTCAAGTGGCGCCACTACTAAACTGTGTCAATCTAGTATAAAGGTTCGCGTACATATAAATAATGCCATTAGTCCGCTAGAATTGTAGTGCCTCCATTTGTTGTCCAATGTAGCATAGTTTGGCGATTATCCGCTGAATTAATTGATGCGGTTGGCTAAACGATTCATTCGTTTAAGCTTTGCTTGTGTTCTGTTCAGCGCTGTTTCGTTAAGGTGATTTTAGATTGTGGACTATAAACTTTTAAAGCAACAATCTGCTTTTGATATTTATGTACATGTATATAATTTATACAGGTGTCTGGACCTGTAAATAATATCAAATGTTTTTTTTTTTGTGTTTAAAAGATAGCGTTTATTGAGTCATTGATGGATTAATTAATACAAAAATCCATTTTTCAGTTTTTCATTTGCATCGAACAATGAGATTGATCTTGAAAGGAAAACTCTTTGAGGATACCATAGTAAGGATGATTACTGGTTACGAATCTTTAAATTTTTGAACTCTTTTTTATATAACCGATGTAACTGGACAATCTTACGCACCACCTGATATTAATTGATTACTGCCGCCCAGAAACATTAGCAAAACTCCTAACTCCGACTCCGGTCGGGGGGAACAGGAGCGTTCTGAAGCACCTGAGCACTCTGAGACGGGAATGTAATTTAACATAACATGTGCCTGTAATTTCTCCGGCACCCACACCCTCCCACCGTAATACTTCTCCGAAGGAACTTGGCATAAGTTCTACTGCTACTTTGGGTAGCTCCTTTCGCACCTCCCGTGGGACCGTTATTACATTTGTTTCCACATATCACTGATTATTCAATGGCATTTAATCAAAACGCAAGCCAATATATGGATATAATAAAAAAAAACCTGGAATATCGACTACAAATTGCTCAAGTGAGGTTCCTCCTGGGGGTGTCATATGGGTGAAGCCTGGATCTGGATGAGCATTTTTTTATTTGAGATTACGTTATTCTGGATTTACGACCATAAACTTAAGTAAAAGTCTGCCTCCTGCCGAATTTTGGATAGTAATTTTCGTCCAAAAGATATATTATTATTTGATAACCTTCCTGTTTTAATCAGATTCAAACAGTCTAGTACCCGTAAATATTAAAATACTATTTTAAAAACAACAAAAATGTAAGTGTCGAAATGATACAGGAAAAAAAACGGATTAAAAAAAATTTATAAAGCCGCAAATACGACCTCTTTGACTAAGCATTTAGGTATGTTTACCAACATCTTTTTTATGACACAAATTATCAACATCCCAGCACTTAAATTTGATTGAAGAAGTTTGTGGGCTGTAATTCAGCCATCAAGTAATTTACCGATGGCAAACTAGAAGGAAACGGAGGTTATCAGGCGTTTTCACCGATGACGAATGGCTACAAAATAAATACTTCCAGAGGCCGAAAAACGCGCAAAAACACAAATGTACGCACGGTTTCGGATCAAAGCATTCAACCAAGTTGACAAAAGATCCTCGTAAGTGCGCAAGGGAGTCTCCAGCCAATGAACCAGGGAAGGGTATCTTTCCAAACTTTGAACTAAATCAGTCCAATGCAAATGGACTCACACACCGAGAGTTCCGTAACAGCAATATTAATTGTAGGGTTCCGTAACCGAATGCTAAGAACAGGACCCTTCATTTTAGGGTATCCCTTCCTCGAAAATAGAATATGTCAGACCGTGTCCACACGGTGTGCATATTAAATTGTATCTCACGTAAATTTTTATTTGAAAAATAAGTGAATATATAAAAAAGAAAATTACACGAAGAGTTTTACAGGAGGTAATTCCCGCGGAAGAGTGCTGGCAGCACCCGTAGCCCCAGCAATAGGCGTTTAGAAGGGACACCGTGGAGGTTTTAACCAATAGGAGACAGGAATAACCCGCCCAACGTACTGATGAAGGATTTCCTCACGCAAAAAAAGGGTTGTGTACCTGTCTCCACCTGATACACTTTGGCGATGCTAATGAACGTGCGTATGTTTGTGTGCGTGTCCCACCTTCGCGGCCGGCCCTCTGTACCGATTCACTTTGTGGATTGGCCATGGCTAGGCTAATGCTATGCCACGGTTGCCACGTTAATTGTTCAAATGTTTCGTATTGTGCAAGCCGTTTAACTAAGGATTATAAATTTTGAATACTTCCTTCGATCGAGTAATCAGAAAAGTTCAAGGTCAGAGGTGAATGTTTCTAATGGAACCAAGATGGGTGACCCCGAAATGTTACATACTTCTATGATAATTTTGGGTTGTAAACATAACATCCCTCGAGATGTCAGAGATATGCACAAAATTAGGCAAGTAGCAAGATGCTGTTGCAAATCTAAAGCACACTCTCTCTCAGGGCGGTAACTGACGTGGTGACAGTGGCGCCCAGACACTTGAAGGGACATTGAAATCGCCCCAGACCAAGGGCCAATATTTGGGTCATGATCAAGTTATTGACAAAAAATTATAGGGTGCAGTTATAGAAGCGCGCGCCAGGCTCATAAATGGCTGCCATGCCACTGTCTTATTATGCAGATAAGCAATTTCCATTATAACGGAAACAACCCATAGCCAGAAACTAATTCAACGGTGTTGGGATTTATCAGGTATGAGCCAAAAGTTGACGAGTAACGTAAGTGGGGAGGGAAATCCTAATACAATATATAAAACACAAAAAAAATTCTACCTACGTTCATCATAGTCTTTGACACCATGCAACCGATGTACCTAAACCGGTTTCATTAGAAAAGCAATAAATCGAAGATTTAGACCACTAAAACAATGCATTAGCCACTAAATATATTTCTTTAGCGTATTATCACACGCCGGGTATCTGCTAGTAAGATATATATTATATCGAAAACTATTACAGTCCTGACATAGGTACATAAAACCTCATCGCCAAACTGGACGGGCTACTACTGGGCTAAGCACACAAGAGGTTGTCGCAAGCCGGTGTCATGTTTCCTTTACAATTCTCCAGAGTGACATGTCCGCATTGCGAGACCGCGTGGGCATTAACCGAGTTAAGAGGCACGTGCTGATGATAAGGGGTTACACTTACCTACACTGAGTGAGATGCTGGTTAGGGATTTACGAGATGTCTAAGCTGCTTCCGTTTCCATACTTTATATTAGTCATCTAATGTTGTTTTGCTACGAGTAGATCGAGACATCAGTCTTCTCAAGAATAGCAGTTCCATTCTCTGTTTTTATATGAGTCGGAAAATATCCAAAGCTTCGACAGTCGATCGCAAGTTTGAACAATGATTAGAATCTACTGGGCACTTCGCGGCTACCGGAGAGTCTTCCAAATTTTTCTTTACTTAATAATATACATATTATGATAGGGCATTTTGTTAATTGCGTCTAGTTTGATAGTGAAGGTACAGAACAGAAGAACAACACAAACTATTTGTTTCTCGTCTTACAGGTTCATTCATAGGCTACTTTGTGGCTTAATTGTTAACCACCGTGCTTTCTTAGGCCCCGGCTGAGGCAAAATTGTGTCATGAGCGAAATATTAAATTCCTAGTGCAGGGGTTTGAATACTTATTATTATTGTAGTCTGAAGCTCAAAGCAATAAAAGCCAGGCTATTATAGATTATGTACTTCATGATTATAGGGAAGTATAAAGTTTGCATACTTGAGTGTTATTAATGGCTTTCCTGATATTGCTAATTCACAGCTATAAAACCAATATTATGCTTTATCAGGCTATTTAAAGGCCATGATATAGGTTTCTATTCGTATTCAGTGACCTCACCTTCTATTGCATCATTTCAATACACATGCGATTACATTGCAATGCGATTTTAGTAAGGCGCTTTAAAAGCTATTTTAGAGTATCTATCCAAAGGAATAATAAGAAAATAAAACGCTGTGACACTTATCATTAATCCTTACAAGATCTGTCTGTCCTGCTTTACCTTAAAACGAGTGTTTTTTTTTTTAACTGTAGGTCGTAAACGGCTGCAATGTTCACAAAAAAACGAGTAGGTAATCACAAATATTAACGGTAGTACGAAACCTTCAGTATGCAAGTCCTTATCATCGGCAGGCTTAGCCATTTATTTACGTCCGTCTGTCTGTCCATACATTTTGCTCGGAGACAATAATAATTGCATACACCTTTCAATTTTCTTGTAGGTATGTAGACCTACGATTCCCAGACAGTTTAAACTTTTTGTAGTGAACAAGATGTTTGTTCTCGAATCTTGGGTGTTTGTAACTGTGTGTGACCCTCCAGAGGGAAGAACAAGTAAGAAACCCCTAATCAAAGGAATCTTTTCAATGGTTTGGAAGCTTAGTAGCATTTCAGTTTATTATAGAAACGTACACAATGGCCCATGAAAGATCGTCAATAAGAAGACAAGACGTCTCATGCGCATGTGATTTGACCGGCACCCACACCCTTCCACCGGAACACAGCAATGCGAGTACACCACTGCTTGGTGGTAGATTGCCAGATGTGAAGGCAGTATTTCTCCGGACGAACTTTGCACAAGCGCTACTGCTACTTTTTATTCTCCTTTAGCACCACCCAGATAGATAGTATTGTATGTGAAAACGAAACCGGTGCCGGGGGTAACAACGACACGGTTGAACGTAAAAAACGTGTCCGCGAGAGGGTTGACCAATATGTCTGCCAATAATGTGCAAACCCCACCTCGCGAAGACTTCAGTTAACCCGGTACTACCTATCTATTTAATACAAACCAAGACCACATTAATTCATAGACATAAAAACAATAACAATAAAATGACATAGTACTCTAACGAACTAAATTGATTTAGGGGCAATAAACAAGCAACAATGTTTCTCGAAAACTGGAATTACAATGAGACAAAGAGAAACAGGCTACATATTGTTTTGCGGAGGCGCCAGTCGCCAGTGTAGGTACGCAGTCATATACTTAGAAGTAGTGATGTATGAGCAGATGAATTGTTAAGTTTAAACAAAAGTTGGCCGTGACGGGACGCCTGGCAGATGTGAAACATGACGGCGTAAGAGAGCCTCATGCCGTCAAACAAGAAAAAAATGTTTCATAGAAGTTTCATATCAAAAAATTCAAAATTCATTAATCATTTTCTTGGCAACAACCTTAGGTATTGCATATGTGAATAAATTTTGGTTGTTATCTAACCGAACCTAAAAAAAAAAGTCAGGTTTCAAAAGGATAATATTACCCAAAATAAGAGGAAAAGAAAGATTTTTCATCCTAACTAATATGAGGTGTACTATTGTATATCAACCGAACATCATGAAATTCAGCATACAGAAAAGGACACAAGGTACCTTTCGTCCAAATATAAATGACAAAATCTAGTTTAACGCGAGTGAAGCCGCATGCAAAAGTTATTATAAGTATATTACATTATTTCGCCGAAACATGTTGTAAACTTAAAATTCCGGGAACACACGTTAAAACACTATTTAGGAATTTAGAAATTCATTTTAGAGATCTACATTCTTATGCGAGTTTTGTTTTTTTATCCTTCTGCTATTGTACATGTATGAATTATATAGCTGTCCATAGAATGCGCATATGAGTTTACCTGTAGGTCAGTGTATTAGAATAATAGTCGGCGAGTTAAATGCCTGTGAAATACAGACAGAACCAAACTATAACGGTACTTTTGTTGCATTTTAGGTACGGAACCCTTACAAAGCAGAATACAGACTCTCCACTAAATTCATCTGAATCCCCGAGTATTTTTTTAAATGTAAAATAAGCTCAACCGACCCTGTCAATAGAGAGAAAAAGTATTGGATTAAAAAACATGTTTTACATGTTATTGAAAAATTTATGACGTTTTAAACAATAGAACATCACTAACTATTGGTATGAAATAAGGAAGGTCGCGTTGGCGACTATCGTTGAATTAACAGTACTAACAAACATAAACATTCCCCCCCCCGACGTCGCTCGCCATGTAAACATCGACTCCGTACGATTTTATTAATTAAAATAGTAGAAGAGTATTTTTCATACCAAAAGTGATTGTAATCTATGTAATAACCAACCTGTGGCCAGTGCTATTATTTGTGAAATCATTTTGAAATAATAAGTGGCTTAATTACACCATTTATATAGTGAGAAATATTCTGTTCAAGAACCGGAAAATACTTGGTGAGACAGATAACAAATATAATCAAAACTTACGTAGTTACAAGCTGTGAAAAATTGAGCAATAAACACATCGGATAAGGATCTATGGTCAAATAATAACCTCTGAGATTATATTTACAATACAAACCCAAATTGAACTTTGTACCCTAGTCACCTGTGAATCGAGCGACTCATTCTGCAGCTAATGTCAAGGCGCTATACGCAGCTCACGTCCGAACGATTGCGATTCTCTCGACCTCTACTACAACATAGCTCCACGACCATATCGCTTATTTCACCGGTCAGTATTGAGACTCCGTGGCGGGACGTACAGACGCTGTGATTAACGTTCGAGAAGTCGTCGGTTCAAACCTTGCTGAAATACATTTTTTTTGTTTATTTTTTTTTTTTTTTTTTTTTTTTTTTCTCTTCTCCTCTTTAAGTACTAGAAGCAGTAGAGTGAGGAGGGAAAAGGGAGAAGAAGGGAGAAGTAGCGGGGGAGGAAAAGGGAATAAAGGAAAAAACATTAAAACAAATATTATACATCATTTGATATGTCACTCGTACAACGGTCCCCGCCGAAATGTCATCTTGATGCGCCTTTAACTACAGTACAATATAGCTCGGATTCTGCCCTTGATCTCATGCGGGACAACAGTTCGGATACCTGCGGTAACTACTTCAACAACTCCAAGCGTCAAAAACGTACTTTCAAAGACCTCGAAGATCCGCCGACGGCATGTTTCGATGAGATTAAAAACATGTTCGCCGAGATTAAGGAACAGCAAGACCAAAAATTTGATATGTTAAACAATGCTATGTCTACCATTATAAATCAAAATCATGATATTCAAAAGTCTGTAGTAATCCTGGCCGAACAAAGTGAGGAAATGAAAGTTAAAATCAATAACTTAGAACAGGAAAATAACGCATACAAGAAGCGCATTTTGAGCCTGGAGAACAGGTTGGACCATATTGAAATAACTGAGAGATGCACCTCTATAGAAATTCGGAATCTACCGAAAACGGATAATGAGAACAAAACTGTCCTAACTAAGATAATAAAAGATTTGAGTTCTACGCTGGGTCTGAATACTGTAATTGATGAAAATGAAATTAGAGAACTATATCGGTCCAAGACCGATGCCGTTGTGGTAGATTTTACTACTGCTCTCCGAAAGGAATCTATTATCTCATCATTTAGGTCAGAAAATAAGTCTAGGCGCACTAATGGTAAACCACAGCTGAATTCGCAACATATCAAGATGTCTGGACCACCAAAAACAATTTTTATCTCTGAACACTTAACCAGTAAGGCCAAGAGACTATTTTATCTAGCTCGCGAAAATGTCAAGAGTAAAAATCTTGCTGCTGCCTGGACGTCGTATGGGAAGGTGTATGTTAAGAAGAACATAGATGATTCACCAGTCCGTATAGGTGAAGAATCTGATTTGCTTAATATTACTAAATGACTAGGGTTCCTACCTTCAAAGTCCATTTTAGTCAAGCTTTTCTTGTCTTTACTTTTTATTTACTTTAGCTTTTTTAACATTAGCTTTAATTTGGTTTTTGTATTTTTGCCAATGCTCTCTTGCTTTGTTAGCTCAGTGTCAGTTTCATTGCATTCATTACTCAGCTCACATGCTCTTTCCATCCACTCCCATTCACCACTATTACACCCAACTCTACTCACACCTCAATCACTATACACTCACTTATCATCAGTAATGACAGTTTTAACCAATAAACGACTGAATCCAAACTATTTTGAGACGTTATTTCTAACTAGTAACAATTTGATATCAACAGGCACCCAAAGAACAGATCAAACTAACCCTCCACAATTTCAAAACCTCAAGCCACATGTACTTCGTGGCTACCGCATATATTATTACATTGTTTAATGCAAAACGTTGATAATATGCAGTCAGATCTGGACTCTTTTGCGGTGGCGAAATCTATAACTTGTGACATAGATAACGTCAAAAATATGGTTAAAAGAGATTGTCATTGTAGTCTCCTTGTACAGAATATTCGAAGTATTAACTGTAACATTCAGAACTTCTCAACACTTCTTCTGAGATCTGATCTCAACTGGGACGTATTAGTTCTCACCGAATGCTGGTTGCCTTCATCTAAGTTCATTCCAGACCTCGATACTTTCAATTATGCTAGTACTACTAAGCATAAGACGCAAAATGAAGGTGTGGTTATCTACTATAACAATAAAATGAGTGTAACATTTGAAGAACCTAATATAGATGATGCTAACTGCCTCATACTCAGAAGGGGAACTGATATTTGTATAATTGGTATTTATCGCCCCCCTAGTCAGCATAATATTACAAATTTTCTGAATTCCATTGACCAGCTCCTTATTAGAATGAACAGTTATAAGAATCTTATATTATGCGGTGATATAAATATTGATATAACTCCTAACAGTCCTGATAAACGCTCCAGTGAATATTTAAATGTTCTTGCAAGCCATGGCTTACTTCCTGGCCATTCTTCACCCACCCATGGTCGAACTTGCCTGGATCACCTTATGTTAAGAACTAAATTAGATGCTACTTGTCTCATATTTGAAACTTCTATAACTGACCATGAGACTATAGCATTAACTCTTAACCATGCAGTCCAAACAGACTATTTAAACAAGCAATGTCATCGGATTGATTACAAAATTCTAGATCTAAATATTAAATCTATAGATCTTTTGCCTATTCTTGAATGCCATGACGTGAATGAAGCAGCTGATTCGTTTGTCAACCTCATATCTATGGCTATCAAACAGAGTTCGCAATTGATAAAAATACCTAATAGAAAACGAATCAGTAAGCCATGGATCACTAAGGGTCTGTTAAGATGCATGAGAAACAGGGACAACCTATACAAAAAACTTAAAAAGGAGCCTTCTAATAATACACTTATATTAACCTACAAGCGTTATAGAAATTTTTGTAACTCACTTCTCAAAAAAGCAAAAAGAAACTATGACAGGCAAGAAATAGAAAATTCTAAAGATAATAAGAAACAACTCTGGGATGTAATTAAGAAATTAAATGGCATGAACAAGAAAACAGATCATTCCTCTTGTCTTATTTCCCCGGACAACTCTGAAGGTGATATAAATGCTGTTAACGATTTCTTTGCCAACATCGGTCGTGAGCTTGCCGAACAAATTACTAGTAATTCAAATCAAAGTAACTGTCAATTTTTAACTGAAGAACCCTACTTCTCTCCCATCAACTCGCTGGTCCTTCTTCCTACTGATGAAGAGGAGGTGAGCCAGCTAATAAATAACTTAAAAGATAATTGTGCGGTAGGTGCCGATCAGATCTCAGGAAGAATATTAAAAAGGTATTTACCTTTACTTACTCCTTATATCACACACATCTGCAACTTGTCCCTATCAGCAGGTTTATTTCCCCGTGCTTTTAAAATAGCTATTATCAAACCTATTCATAAAGCTGGTGCTAAAGATAATGTCAATAACTATAGGCCTATTTCTATCTTGCCTACACTCTCCAAGATACTGGAGCGCATTATGAACAAACGCTTAACGAAATTTCTTGAAGTGAACAACCTACTCTCCCCAGCTCAGTTTGGTTTCCGACATGGTAAATCAACCAACGACGCAGTGCAAGACCTCGTTAATACTATCATCACTAACTTGGACAACAAACAGAAATGTTTAACAGTGTTTCTAGATTTAGCAAAGGCCTTTGATACCGTGTTTATTCCACGCCTATTGTTAAAGTTGGAACGTCTCGGTGTAAGAGGCCTTCCGCTGATGCTATTTAAAGACTACTTGAATGGGAGAAAGCAGTGCGTAAAAATTGATCATATGACCAGTGAAGAGCTCTCTGTCAATTATGGAGTGCCACAAGGCAGTATTCTTGGCCCGACGCTCTTCTTAGTCTATATAAATGACTTGTGTCAGCACCAATTCAATAACGGAAAAATATTTACCTTTGCTGATGACACTGCCCTTTTATTTAGCGGCAGTAGCTGGGAACAGGTGTTTATATCTGCCCAAAATGGATTTGATACTGTCAGTTCTTGGTTGCGAAACAATGTGCTCACATTAAACATCGCCAAAACAAAGTACCTAACTTTTGCCATAAAAACTAACTTACTTCCATCGCCAAATTTCACAATTGCCGCACACTCTTGCAATGATAATCTGTCACAGTGCGCTTGTCCCCGTATACAGAGGGCTGACAGTATAAAATACCTCGGTATTATATTGGATCAGACGCTAAGCTTTAGATTCCATGTCGAGGTACTGGTTAATAGATTACGTAAGCTCATTTATATATTTAGAACCCTCAGACACGTTGCCAATCGCCAAGTCATAAAGATGGTGTACTATGCCTTGTGCCAATCCCTTATTGAATACTGCATCACTTCTTGGGGTGGTGCAGCGAAGACGCATTTAATTGAAGCGGAAAGAGCACAGCGTGCTATACTGAAGGTTGCTGCTGGTTTTCCCTTCCTTTACTCCACTGTGGAGTTGTATAGATACTGGGATGTTCTGACAATTAGACAAACTTTTATATTACAAACCATTCTTATGACACACTCTCAACTAGTTTTCGACCCTGATCTAATAAAAAACAAGCGTAGAAAGGGAACTGTTTGTCTCATTAGATACTTTCGCACTAGTTTATCACACAACTTTTACTGTTTTCTAGGACATTTTTTATATAATAAATTAAACTGTATTTTAAATATCTATCCCTTACCTAAATCCAAATGTAAACTCACGATTGTAAATTACCTGAAAACCCTAAGTTATGATGAAACCGAAAATTTGCTTTGCTCCTTAACTTGAATCATACATATAAAATTAAGTCATAATAATAGTTTGGAAAATTAATACTAGTCTTCACTAACATACACTTAACTTACACTTACACTTAAGCACAAATTCACACTTGGGCCCCCTCATAAAATTATCAGAGTAGGCCTGAGTATGCACGCTTACAACACCACTAATACACTCATTGCACTACACTCAACATAAATTCTTACACACACTTATACTTGCACATTACATACACACTTTGATTACGTATCGATTTCGCTTCTTTTTTTATGTTTTTTTTTTATTTTTTTTATGTTCTTATTTTGTTTCCTTTATTTATAATTCTTATCTTAGACTCTTTTCCTCTGTTCCTATAAATAATTGCGGCACAGCTGTTGCGTTTAGTTTTAATCACCAGCGGAAGGGGGCCTGGTGACCTGTAACACAGGTTTTTCAAACCTATCGCAGGCACCAGCTTCTCACTACGTAGGTTTTATTTAAACTTTTACTATACTAGCTTGTATCCCCTAGCATAATGAAATCTATTGTGAAAGGAATAAATGAGTATTATTATTATATCATGTCAAATAAAAAAAAAAGACAAGAAATATGGGGTATGTAATACCCAACAATATTATCGTTTGTTCATTTATGAGAGTTACTGACTCACCGATTATGTGGAACTCGATAATCGCTTCAGTTCAAATAAAGTCAAGGAGAAATGCGGTTTTCGTGTAATACTGAATACTCACTTTTGGTATAAATTTGGCTGTTGAAAACATCGACTTTTATAAGTCCACCATAGCAGAATATTTCCTGGACTCGGGTTCAAATCACTGAATCGAGCTACGTAATCCGAAGGTACTCTGAATAAAACGTTCAGGAAGCGATTTAAATTACCAAGCACAAAAACTTTTGGGGAGATAAATTTAAACTATTAAGTATTTGGAATCCCGTGATCAGGTTGTGTTATTATAAAAGTTGTTTTAGATAGGAATTTGAAAAATACGGAATCTGTTGTTAGTCCTTATATAGTGAGTGTTGTGTGTATATTGAGATAGTATAGAGTATTGTAAGTGAAAACGAAACCGGTGCCGGTGGTAGCAGCAATGGGGTCGAACGTAAAAAACGAGTGCGCGAGAGGGTAGACCGATATGTTTGCCAACAATGTGCACACCCCACCTTGCGAATCTTCAGTTTACCCGAGACTATAACGCATGAAACTGAGTCGAAATATCGTGAGTCAATAAAACTCACGACTCATAGTAAATATCTCGGTAATTCAAAAAACAATACTCACTTTTGGGTTCGATTATCTGGGCGATTAGAAATGACTAATACACATTTTAGTGAGCCTCGCCCACTGGTATCACAAACAAAGGGAAACATTCACATTCTTTTTAAAGGTACTGCGAAAAAGGTATTTCGTTTCCAAGATTCTTTATAAGTGTTTGCAGGAAATAAAAGACTATTGACTCAGGATTGGCTATATTAAAATAATATTTGATTACCTATGATGAAATCTGATCAGTCAAGGATAAAACCAAACCACTGGATAAAATTTCCTCGATATAATAATCTTCCCAATAATAAAGTCTATTTATTAAACATTTCTCTTAATGTTAGAGATTAATTCATTATGAATGGTACTTGAATCAATCTCTATATATGAATGTGGGTAGCTAGAATCTCAACTGCGTATTCGACAAGATTATTTGTTGTTCCGTATTTGTACGCTGAATTCGTCTCCCTCCACACTCCTGTGTGTGTGTGTTTGTGTGTGTATGTTGTGTGTGTTAATTACACTTTCACGTTCAAACGGCTCGACGGATTTGGATGAACTTTGGTATCAAGATAGCTTATATCCTGGATTAACACACCTATGTGTTAATCAAGGATATAAGGTATACTTTTGATCCCGAAATCGCGGGCAACACCGCGGGGCGCATCTGGTCTTTTATATTCGGAACCGTATAAAATCTAGATATTGGCATTATCGCTTAGTAAATAGAATATACCTCTAGCAATCAAAGAAATTTCAGTCTGTATTACTAAGAAAGTCAACAGTTTCAGTTTAAACCATGACAAACACATGAATCAGGTACGATAACGGTAGTGACATAATATTTTATTAGGAGTTTCCGCATATTCTCCAAATTGAATGCATAAAAGTTACTGGACCGCGTCAAGGAATCGCTGATGATGATCACATGACTCAATTACTAGGAATACGGGTAAAACACTCACCAACAGGTAAAAGAGGCAACAGCTGTTAGTTTGTTACTGTTTATGAGTAACTTGATATTTCCATATCACGCTTTCGCTGCAATTTGTTCGAGATACTGTTTTACTTAAGCATCGCTGACTCTTTAGTTTAAAATAAAACAAAGATTTATGAAAGACGTTGTTGTTTTAAATCGTGTTTCAGAGAAATATGACAAAAGTTCTGGTATTGAAATTAAGTACTATATTATATAACGCACACATTGAACATAATATGAAATAATATTAATGCGCTTAACTAATTGACGCATTAACTCTTTGATGTATAATATCCAACTTGTATAGTTGGATATTATGTATCAATGCAGTAACTGATTCAATGTTTCAGAGATGCTAAAAGGTCGTGCATACTTTTTTACTGACGTGGATCATGCACCAGTTCTTTCGACTTGCATTTAAAACTACAACGGCGTGCACTCGTTAAAAAGATTAATGGTATCGACTTTATGAAGCATGGGAACTGTATTTGTTTTGAATACAGTGTTTTAATATTGGTTGCCATTTATTTATAACAAATACTAGGGATTGTTTCGAACAACGAGATTAGATTTTTTATTTGTAGGGTGTTTTGAGTGCTTCGCAAAGCTTCATACTCATAATATATTATATTTAAATAAATCAATATAATTACTAATTACAATAAATTAAACAAGAGGCTGATTTCGGACTTCATACGTTCTTATACTAGAATTTTAATGGAATAAAACTTTCATTCCGTACTGTAATGTTTTCTATAATTATCTGGTTCCTGTAGCACAAGTTATGCTTCGTTTGGGCTAGATGGCGCTATGTGAATATTTTTTAATTACATCAGTATACATATAAATAACAGTAAAATGATAAATGTAACTGATGACTGGGTGTTTGTCTTGTGTTTCTGTGTTCGTCCATGCCATCTGCGACACAGGGAATCCTAGTGCAGAGGTATGAGTGGTTTTAACGTTTTAACTTTTTTTTTTTTTAAATACAGAACATCTTTGTCAAAACTTTACTGATAGCATTTTAAAGATAAACGTAAAAATTTATTGTTAGCGCTATTTTTTATCATCCATTATGGCATTGAGTAGGTGGAGCGGCCAGTTTATAAAAAGAGTATTTTTATATGTCAAGCAGATAACATTTTTCCCACGACAATAGTTGCCAATTTATAATCGGGGCGGACTATCTGGAAATAGATCTAGGTATTCAACAACTCCATTCACAATCTATTTTGGGCAACATAATTATTTTATTTCAACCGTTCATGATTATGTCGAGTATTGTACTACATTTAGTTCTTCGTATATTTACATACGTAGTTGCGTAAGAAAAGTGTCTAAAACTCACATTTTCCTGTGTTCAAAGGTTCATTAGGGTAAACCGACTGTTTAATTTAAACCGAGAATTCGATTCACCACTATCTAAAACAATCATCTTAGATACTTACATTTCTATTGAAATGGCTTATTCTATTGAATGGCATCTTAGATACTTACATTTCTATTCTATTGAATACTTACATTTCTATTGAAATGGGCCTCATTTCGATAATTTGAAAAAGGTCTTACCGAATAAGTAACACCATTGTAATCCTTAAAATCTAAGTGAACATGCCATTGAAATGTATTGAATGAAAGATAAAAGGATACAATTACTGCATTGCTTTATCTTGGTATGAGTTAGGTTAGATTTGTGACTAAGAAATATTTATGAAGATGCTCAATTACTTAAATATAATATTTGTTATCGATAACCGTCAATCAATAAGTCCGAATAACAATAAACCGGTTTTTTGTTATTCTATTCATAACTTATAAAAATATTGTGATATCATTATCTTAAGTTATGTTTATGATACAGATCGACGCTCTGAAGAAGTCATCCTTTATCAGAACTATGATTGATGATGATCATACTAATATTATAAATACAATAGTTTGTCTATATGTATGTTTGTTACTCCTTCGTGCTTAAACAGCTGAACGGATTTAGATGAAGTTTGTTGTGAAGGTACTTATAATCCCGAAAAAATTAAGTATTTTTTTTAAATAAAACTTCACAAATATATGCTTCGATTCATTCGTTTCATATTGAACAGACAATACGTAGTTAGACCGAATGCTATCTGCAAGTTAAAATATCACTATACTAGTGTTATAATTCCCCACCCAGCTCTACTAAGCGGTAAGCTAGTAATAAATAACTATGGGAATGGCTAACAATTAGCAATAGAGGTAAAAATTTATTACCAAGATAGAAAAATAAGTTAGTACCTACTTCTAGAAAAGATAATAAATAATAGTTGATAATACATATTGTACTGTTTTCAATAGAATAAAATATGTATAAAGCAGTTGCAAGAAATGATAACGATTTTTATCCTTCCTGCCTTCAAGTAAAAGGCAAGAAACAAGGCTGGCGCTAAAGTTGTGTATTACTCATAAAATAAGCCCTATTGAGAAAATGAATACATATACCAAATGCGGTGTTATTTACCGTTGGTAAATACTTTAAAGCTTGAAAACTTATATAACAAGAAGAGCTTACCGTTTCACCTTAAACTTGCCAACTTCTCAGAACTTTATATTAGTAGAGTCGATTAGTAAGCCATCAATTTGTATGACATCTTTGAACTTTACTATTTATATACGGTTAGACCGCTGCGTTATATGTTTAGGATAATTTGATTTGAGTGAACAGTCTTGTCAAGACCTTGATAATATAATATGTTGATTTGTTGATAATATATTTGACCGTTAGCACAGCTCAGTTGTTGTGGGTTAAATTCACACTCAGAACAAGAATTAGTGTACGAACATAGAAGTATCTGGGTGTTAATATTATTGTAAAATTATTAACAAAACAGTACTTTATAATTACTATTTTGTAATTCTATCAGTTATTTGGATTGAACACAACAACCTTTTTTTTACAAGTTACTCACAGATTTCCAAAAAATAAAACATTTTACAACACATGAATCCAATATAACCATTTAGCTATCAAAATGTCCGTACACAGATTTTCCTTGATAATCCTACGTGTGACATTATACCCACTGAAATAAAAACAGGAACCAAAAACCTAGAGTGGAAATGGTCAATGAAAGAGCTACGATAAAACCATAATATTGTAATTTAGCCCACATGGAGTGGGATGGCAGTAAACTTAAATAAATAACCTTATGCCGACTCTATTGGGATGTCCTGTCTTTATGGCCGCAAGCCTCGTTTGCTTGTTATTTTGCTTGGTATCACTTTACATTCAAAAACTACCAGTGAACTAGTCAATCCGTTGACTTTTCTCGCCTTGGCATTCGTCATATTATTTTTTACCTGTAGTCAATAGTATCACCATAAATGTATATTTTGACAAAATAATGTCTTGAAACGGAAATATGACAGTTCGGACTTTTGTATGTTTGCGTGTAATTATTGTCAATTGTTACCAACTGTATGTACTTAACTGATTGATCTGTTTAAAATTATATATTACTTGAGTCCGTCCGAACAAAATACAAATGGCATTAAACCATTGTTCAGTTTGGATGGTTGTCCTCTCTTTCCAAAGAGAAAAAGTATCTTAGATAGCACGCAATGGATAACTTTTCAGCTAGAATATCGCTGAACTTATTGGTGGAGATTGTCACTTAATATGGAGTCATCATCTATTAACAAAATGTCCTGCATGTAGCACAAAATGTTTCGAAACTTAAGCCCCCGCCTCATTCAGATACCTACAGCGATTATCAACAGCTATTTATTAAAACTCAAATCCAAACGCCTACTTGCATACAAAGGTCGCCATTACAATGTCAAAGTGATTCATGCGTTAGTCCTTTTTGCTCATTGTCTAACTAAAATCTTATTATAATATATATGTATAACCTTGGAAAATTTATTTCAATATTATTAAATCTATAGTGTATTGCGTATATTTGGTTGTTATAAATAAGGTAAGAGAATGATTACTATAATATAAAAGTTTGTAGGTGCTGATAGCATATTTTCCTTAATCTTTGCAATACAAAGACAACATCAAAGATTCAAAATCAAATAAAAAAATACATGCATAACTAGTTATAAGTCGGTTCATAATAAACCCCTGTCGTTTAGTATAATATATAATGTTTAATTGTAAACAATATGACTCAGTTTCTACCAGAACGGCTTTGCCAGCGTGGAAGTTTAATGCAAGAAGGAACAGCTCATGCTTACTCTTCAAATATTCTACATTTTCAAGACTGACTAAATCATATATAATGTTAAAATTGAGAGCCTTTTTTCCCCACTGATATTGGGACCAGAGCTCTATGGCTGTGAAGCTACGAAGGACACCTTACCCTTACCATTAGTATTCTATAAGACCATTGGAATATACAGATGCACTGAATATTGTTTCATCAATTTTATTGTACTAAATTCTCTAGGGGACAGGATGAAAGTTCAGTCCAGTTAATCGCTCAATACCAGAGAAATAGAAGTACTGCCTCCACACCTAGTAATATGCCACCAAACAATGGTGCATTCGTTTTGATCGATTTCGGTGGAAGGGTGTGGGCGGCGGTGAAATCGCACGAGACGTTATATCCCCGTCTCGTGTGACAGACGCAACGGGATGCGACTCTTCTTCTCATTCTTGGGTTTTGGAGTTTTCTGATTATTGTTGTGAATGTATGGTCCATCACTTTTATTACGTTATATTTAAAAATATATCTCTTTAGGTACCGATATTTTCAATACTTTATTTAAAGTATCATTTTCCTTTGAATCTTAAAAAGATATCTTGAATCTGTCAATTTCCAAAAATATGTAAATAATGTTAATATTGTGTGATCTTAGCATTATCAACATAATTTTGCTTAGTTAATGTACAGACTTTTAAATTAATGAATATACTCGTAAGCTGAAAACCTTTAAAGGTCTTTCATTCTTCTTATTCAAATAAAATAAACATAACAATAGATATCAAACACATGTTCTGACACAGGTGCGTCCATATCAATGAGATTGTACCGTGGAAACGGCAGTATTGTTTTGGTTAAATCTCCATTATTTACTAATAGAACTTGCCTATTATAATAGGCGTATTTTGATAAGGAGTTTCATACGACCTTATTGTAATAATATTTTAAAAATAGACTGGCAATATTCCTGAGAACCGTTTAGTTGTTATATTTTAGGTGCAACACTGCTAGGACACCTTTGTTTGATAACTAATTTTGTGAATGTTATTTTAATTATAATATTTTTGGTATGACGTGGCTTTTGTGATTTTGTGTTATTGATTTTTAACCTGGCTGTATTAAGTTTAACTGGAAGGTCCCCAAACGGGAATCAAGGGATGGATTTCTCTAAAAGGGGGCCAATTGAAAATAAAAGTATGAAAAATAAAAGTCTCCAAACGAAATTTTCTGTTAGGTATTTTGACCGTGTCCCCAAATGGGAAAGGTACCAAACGGGAAGTAGCCCTTGAAACCTGATTGGTAGTTCTGATAAGAGGAATTAGAATAGTATAATAATAGGTAATTATAATAGTATTAAGACGTTTATTGCGATGATGTTGGAAGATTCATCCACTAGAACTATAAAATTATTCACTGCATAACATTATCTATACAAATAAATAAAATTGAAGGAACTGTTTCTAATGTCAATATAACAGATATTTACTAGATGCCTTACGGAAGATGAATACGGAACTTATAGCAAAAATAATCTACAATTTTTCGTCTGTCTGTCTGTCTGTCTTTTTGTTCTGGCTCATCTCTGAAACGGCTGGACCGATTTTGACGTAACTTTCAATGGCAGATAGCTGAGTAAGAATAACTGTTAAATTTTGAACTGATTTATTTAAATTCTTTTTTGAAATAAACGTAGCATAAGTTACCCTAACATAGGCTACTTTAATTTCAAAAAAGAATTAGGATACCGCGCAAAAAAAAAAATCACGCGGACGAAGTTGCGAGGAACCGCTAGTTTTATCTCGATTATAGTTAAAAAAAAATGTTGAAACAATACAGAACTGTAACAAAGCTTTAATCATCAGATATAGAGACAAAAAGAGGTTATGACGCGCTTGCAACTGACATTATTACAAAAAAGCTGATTTGAAATATGATATCCAACACCTGCAATGATGTTGACGAAAGGTTAATTAAATTGGGTTTTATTAGTACCAGACTGCCTGTCTTCGAAAATAGGTATAAACGAAACGGTCTAGATTTAAATGAATATGTATATTTTGTAAAACACTTAAATTATAGGTTTCAGCGATATCCAAATATGGATAAAGAGTTTGAAGATATTTTACATTTAGAACAATTTATTTATGAGGTTGAATTATAAACCCATTGATTATAAAGTATTAGCTGTGCTCGTGGTAGATATTCAGATAATATAAAGCTTTTGTTCTTCCTCTGGGTGTAATCTCCTTGCCAAGTTTCTCATACAAACTTTCATTCCCTTTATCAAGTTTCCCCATCAACCCCAAGTTTTAGTTTCGCGACAAAAAAAAAAAATGTCCGTCACCCATCTCTATTTTTATAACATAACTACCGACCCGCCCCGGCTTCGCACGGTTAGTAAAGCATCAGTGTCGTATCAGAAACTACCCGTGCGAAGCCAGGGTGACTTGCTAGTGTATTATATTATACAATACATATAAACCTTCCTCTTGAATCACTCTATCTATTAAAAAACCGCATCAAAATCCGTTGCGTAGTTTTAAAGATTTAAGCATACATAGGGATATAGGGACAGAGAAAGCGACTTTGTTTGATACTATGTAGTGATTTATCAAAATTGGTCAAACGTGAAAACTTAACAAGTAGAGTTACACAAGTTTTATCTAAATCCGTTCAGCCATTAAGGCGTGAAGGAGTATGTAAGAAACATACATAAGTACCGTCAAACTTTAGTATTTATAATATTAGTACGATAAAACTCTTTGTACTCTAGAATAACTTGAATTGTTTACTTGTACTGTAAAACACGTGCTACTGCGTAAATATTTCCTGAACTATAGTAAAAAATGATACAAAAAACTTTTGATTCACAGTAAAATATCATACTATAATTTATATCTGAACACATAAAACATGACAACTGAATCAGCTTTCTTCATGAACTTCGAACTCTATGGATACCATGGTTGTTGACATAAAAAGCACGTGCTCTACTGATAACAGAATGCAACTAAGCTATTTGTGCTATATAAAAAATGCTATATCAGATCCACTCTATGGGGAGAAATATAAAGAGATCCAAGTACCTACTTTATATAAACAATACTTTATATAAAATAATTTATATAAAACAAAGTCGGGTTTGTTCGCACAATTATAACTCGAGAACGGCTGGATCAATTTTCATGGTTTATGATTTATTGTATTTGTTTCCGTCCCAAATAGCAGAATAATTATTATAATAAAAACATTGTAAATTTGACGAAAAAATTAAATAGATTTATCTCCGCATTACCACAGGAACGGAAACTATGCGGGTGAAAATAAAATTTCTATGGGGTCGATTTGACAGCACATCGTTTTAAATAAAAATATAATCCAAGTCGGTTTATAAATGAAGGAGAATTGATGACACACCTTAGAAAAATACAGCCGAATTCCCTGGAAGCCAGAAAAAACCACCCAAATCGGTCAAGTCGTTCTCATACGATTTTTTTTCATGAATTTTATTTATATAAATGTCATTACATTACGTAAAGTAACAATATTTCAGATAAAAACCCAATCCAATAGGAAAATAGCCTGGATGATGTTGATTTCCCACGCGTCTCTCTCGACTCAAATGTGTCCACGAATTGCATATCTAATTACTCTTATGCAAGTGATATTGAGCTTCGATTCTGTTTACATGTTTATGCAAAATTGTAAACGTGTACAATAAGCGTGTATAATTTTTTTCTATGCGACCATATTGTCGTACCTAGTAGATGGGCCACCAGATTTTAAATGGTTACCGACGCCACAAACAATACTGATCCGACGATTAAAGTAAAAGAAAATCCAAGTCTATTGCGTTGCGTCTGATGGGATGTCACGCTTCAAGCGCTTGTAATATATTTCACGACATCAGAAACATCTCAAGTCAAACATAAAACGTTGCAATATAACAAAAGCTCATTTTACGAAAATGTACAATACAAACCCCCGACTTGAGTCGAGCCGACTTCGAGAGCTACGATGCCACAGACAGACACACAGATACACAGTACAAACACATCTACCGAGGGTCCCATCACGACTAACTTTTTCACCATTGGCAACTTAGAATTGTTTATTAACATATTTCGAATTTAATTTCATCGAATGGATAGCCATCGAATTTATCAGTATCAACTTATATGTAAATGGAATTAGAAATAAATATTGCAGTATTTTCTGATCAACAACAAGCGTCCACAATTTTGCATCTCAACAGCAACGTGACTCCAACTGTAAACACAGCAAGTCGCGACGCGCGTGCAAAGTGCAACTGTACCTAATTACCGTAATAAAATATACCTAATAAATTGGAAATTATAGACTAGCCGTGGGACCCTTCGAGGCAGTTTCGACATTATTTCAAAGAGCTCATTAACATATCGGACAGAACGCGGCCAAGGGTCAGCTCCGTCTCCCTAGATTCGCGTCTATTGACACTTATTGAAATATACATTCAAACATAAAATCAAGATAAGCCAGTATTCGCCCCGAACTGAGAACAATCAATGTATTTATTGAAGACAGAATTGGTTATTTATTTTAACTTAGAAGTATATCTTTCTGTAGATTATGTTTAACTACCCTACTTCAGAATTAATTATAACACATGATCCGAAACTTGGTGTTAGTTTGGTATCAAAAGAGAGATAATATTGAGCACACTCTCAAATATCGTTCATGAGTGAATTTTAAGTCAGCAAATTGGCACAAAACAGGCTGTCGTCAAATTATTCGCCCAACTTAGCTCAGTGCGAACAGGAAACGGATGTAAAATTCTCTAAAAAAAAAGACAGCATATAAATTATAATACATATGTATGGTAAGGAAGATATGGATTATAATATAAATAAATGTGAAATATAATATTTGAAATTACATTTCCTCGTTGAAAAATCACTATAATAATAATAATAAAAAGATTACTTATCTAGCTATTTCTGTCGTGAGAGTGTTTGATACCTAGCACTTTTTTCTGATTCTTTAGTTTCCTATCTTTTCGCTGATACATCTCTGGTTTTGATCATCATTAATAACAAGTACGTGCATTTCATCGTGCAAACAACGCTTTCCTTTATTTGTGCCAGAGCCTACTATTCAACCTACGGAAATTTTGTGTAGTATTGGGTGTGTGAATATGACTCCGCCCCTTTTTGTCAAAATAAAACACATTTGTTCGCTTACAAAATTAAAAAAAAAAATTATTGAAAGTATGCTCCATCTGCAGCTACAACCTTCGCCCATCGTTCAGGTAGTTTTCGTATTCCTTGCTGGAAGAAGTCCTGGTCTTTTGAGCTTATCCAGTTGTCAATCCAAATTTTGATACTTTCACATGAAGTAAACTTTTCTCCAGTAAGGTCTGTCTGCATCGTCCGGAATAGGTGGTAATCCGAAGGAGCTATGTCTGGTGAATATGGCGGGTGGGGTAACACTTCCCAGTCCTGTCCCTCTAAATATCTTTTTACGACTTCTGCGGTATGCGGTTTGGCATTGTCATGCTGAAGAACTAATTTGTTATGTCTATTCACCCATTCTGGTCGTTTTTCTTCTATGGCTCGCTTCAAACGCATTAGTTGTCGTCGGTAAACTTCTCCATTAATAGTTTCAGAGGGTTTGAGCAACTCATAATATACAATACCTTTCTGATCCCACCAAATACAGAGCATGACCTTGGCACAGTGAATATTTATTTTTGGCTGTGATGGGCCTGGTTCGCCTGGTTTCACCCAAGCTTTTTTGCGTTTAGGATTTTCGTAGTGTATCCATTTTTCGTCTCCTGTGACTATCCGATGCAAAAATCCTTTTCTTTGCTGTCTTTGAAGCAGCATTTCACAAATGGTTTTCCGACGTTCCATGTCTCTTTCTTTTAAATCATGTGGAACCCAGTCACCGGCTTTTTGAATCATTCCCATCATTTGTAAACGCTTTGCAACAGTTGAACGATCAACATTTAATGCTGCAGCTAATTCTGATTGAGTTTGGCAAGAATCTTCCGCCAATAATGCTTCCAATTCAGCATCTTCAAATTTTTTTGGTGGTTTTCCATGTTCTTTATCCTCAGTACTAAAATCGTTATTTTGAAATCGTCGAAACCATTCCTTGCAAGTTGTATTAGACGGAGCATGCTCACCATAAATCTCCACAAGCAAACGATAAGTTTCCGCTGCAGTTTTCTTCGCAATAAAATAATGTAATAACACTTCCCGCAAATGACGTTTATTTGGAATAAAAACCGACATTTTCGAAAAGGTGAAAACAATTGTTGCTTACACTTCAACCAAATATCATAAAATGCGTTAGATAGCTGACATTCAGTACTATCGAATACAAGTATGGTCATTTATAAGTACACGTAAACAATACTAAAAACGACATCTGTTGAGAAAGGGCGGAGTCATATTCACACACCCAATACTTTCATAAGGTTGTTATGGCATAATGTTTTGGTGCAATAACCGAGCATGAACGAGTTCAATACATTATAAAAAAGTAACGCACATGATTAAAATCTAAACAAAGTTTCTATATGGTCGCTGTTTCAAATAACAGATAGTCTTCACATATAAGGAGAGTTCATTGGACGAAATATTATAATGTGGTTGAAAGAAAATATTAACCACATATTAAAGTTTGTGTTGTGTTCCAGTTTATAGGGTAACCTAAGAAGTTCCAGGTTTATGAGACCCTAATGGCATCTCATGTAGCAGGTTGAACGAATTGCAACACGACGTAAGCCTTTCCTGCCATATTAATATTATAAATGCGAAAGTTTGTCTGCATGTATGTTTGTAACTCCTTTACGACTCAACAGTTCAGCTGTTGGATTTGGATGATGTTTGTTATGAAGGTAGCTCATACAGGTAGAAAAAGAGAAACTTTTTAGTGACTTGCAAAAAACTCTACTTCTGTCAGTTTTCTGTCAGTCTCATCAGCTCATGTTGACTTTTTAAATGCGGATGGCGGGATGCTGCCCGCTCAGACACTCAAACAATACACATCCCGTTCAAAGTCCAGCATTGAGTGTTTACCCCAATTATATTTCACGTAGATGAGATGGTAATCTTCAGATATGTACCGTGCACTACTTTTAATTGCATAACACAAAAATAAAACGCTGAACTACACATATACGTATTAATATGTCGGTCGTATAGATGATTTACGCTGAATTTGAATAAATGTCATTGCGTGGATTTCTTTTCACTCAGTGACAGAGCAGAGTGAACTTTGATTGCAGACGCATGTGAAGTGAGTGCAGTGATTTTGTTGATTAACACATTTTATATTGATGCGAATAATGAAATTTAAGAAAACAGTGACATGTTGCATAAAAGGGAATTCATTTTGCATCAAATACAACACCAAGATCATGCCGCAGGTAAATACAACATTAACGAAAAACTACAGGAAACAACGACTGACAATATTTTGATCCAAGATACTTATCATCATTTCCCTTGGGAAATTACAATAATTAAATGCAAAAATGTCAATAGGAAAAATGTAACATGAAATAAAAAATATCTCACAGCGCATATAAAATCGCAATCTGTAAACCAAATAAATAACCCAAAAAGAGATTGGGGTTTCGTTTTGTTCAAAAAGCATGAGTTTATAATGTGACTCATTTCATCTCTTGTATATTCAGTTGTTGTATGCAGTATAAATATTTTGCAAGGAAATTTCAGACTTCGCGTTTATTAATCCACTAAACAATTGTAAACTGTAATTCCAGCTTGGCCTTTATGTTTAGACTGCAATTGACAATCTCACAATAGAATTAATATGTTATTAACGTCTTCTAAATATATAATATTAATAAAATTGATACCCAAACTAGTATTGGCGCATGCCCATAATTTCATACTTACCAAAAGAAAATACCAGCTAATTAAACACCTAAAATAATGGAATTCTTATTTGAATATCAATTTACGTCATACGTTGTACTACCTTCTAAAATATAAATGGCAGCCCAATCTTTTCTTTGAAATGATTACTTGCCTAACTACCGCGATAATAACGTTTAATCGAACAAGTTCCTTATAAAATGAATTTATGTTGACGCGTTTTGATAAATTTTTACCTTTAAAGATATCCATCCCACGCAGATTTTTTTCTTTGCTTTCAAATTGCTGCTTCATTCCGTTGCTTGCCGTATATTGCTTTCCATTAATAACATCCATAGTTATTTAATTAAAATCGTGAAAAAATACGTCTATTATATTTGTATCCTGCAACAAGTTTCAAATGAATAAACGACATCCAATTAACGAGTGCTTCCTCGTCCGACCCAAGATTTTTCTTCCCAATTACCACGTAGTTTTGTTAAGAAATCAACACATGCTCTACTTATTTCGAGTTCGAGCTTGTTTTATTTGTTCGTTATGTTTTACTCCGTCAACTATCCGTCAACATATCTCTTACGGCCAAACCCTATAATCTACCAACAGATTACTGGAGATAGATTACCACAGCAACATTGTTATTTGTCAAAAAGGTCCATACATTTTAACAGATAACAATGTTGCTATGCAAATCTACCTGTTAGTGTTTGGCTGTTAGAGTTTTGCCTTAATAATATTTCATTAGTCGCAAAAAATAATAATATAGGTATAAAATAATGGGAATTGAGATCAGTAATTGCCTCACAGACTTCCACAGTGAATACTATTTTAAAATAAAAATAATCCTGTCCTCCTGATTTGGCAGGCGCCGGATGACTAGGACGGCGACAGGTTTCGTCTCGCCAGGCGACGCCGTCGTCTTCCCGATGTGTCACTACTTTCTATTTCCAACAGGCGCCGATGAGCACCTCCTGTGATGATCATCCCTCTTTGATCACAAACACAAATTATATCACGTCATTCGATTTGCTGAAAACTTTTTGATTCATAGGGTAGCTGTCGTATTATCCACTCTTTCACTGCCTTTTTTAAACCTATTTACGAAATTGAGACGTAAAACCTCGGCATTATCAGTCCCCCTTGCAATTAATATCCCCTTTCAAATTGCTGTACTCTGTAGCCCTTATCCCCATGTATATTTTTATCGCCATAAAAAAGATTGCTGTCTGTATAGGGAAAATTTATTTGTTTCTATTTGCGTAGGATTTGTTCGGTGATGTCCCATGTAATGAAAAGTTTTTTTTGTTAGTATTTCATAATGAGATCGTTTTCCTTAAGATTCTATACTTCATCTTAAGGCTCTAGCACCACAGTCATTGCCATATGTATTGCCATCTATAAGTCGTATCTAAGTAGTACGTAACGTCTGCCATACATGTTGTCCACACAATGTTGATAGTTAGTTATAACAATGCATGTGTGCGTGTGAGGTATAAGACATACTGGTATACTCTATCACTTTTTACGAATTTGCTAAATGAGTAGCGCGAGCGAGACAGAAGCATCAGCGGGGGGAGTATGCTGAATTGATAAAAGCAACGGTTGAACGCGTCGAAAATTCAGTATGAAAAGAAACAGCGCGTGGCTTCGTGCGCATCGCATTTAACAAGCGCGATAAAGTTAAGATGTGACTGCGAAATTCGTATGAGTGTTTCGAATTATTGTTGTTGGATTTATTTACTGAGTGTTGTATAGTTAAAGAGCGTCAGAGACATAGTGTCGCGACGACTACGGCGCACGTCACCGTACGCGCGTCCAAGGATTAAAACGTTTATTGCGAAGAAAATCAACGCGAACAAAAACTTTAGTTGATTTACATCTTGATACGTGCAAATAGATTGTAGTAGTGTTGCTTTCTATCAAGTTGCTCTCTCAGCAGGACACGTGATTATCGAAAATTCTAGATAAACAAAAGAATACGCTTCATACACTTACTGCTGATATAGACTTGTGTTTGCTCGTGACGGATTAAGTTCTCTCAAACAAATTATGGTTGTGACGAAAGTCGATAACATGGCTTCGTATTCCACATACACGGGAAAACCGAAGATGTTCTTCCCAAAGAAGGTAAGGATATTGTGTGACCTGAAACAATAGGAGTAGGTACTTATTGTCCTTAGCGGTATCCCAATCACATTTGCGTTGGATTCATTTATATATATTAAGTTCTTATAAATAATAAGAGCATTCACGATTTTCGACAAATTTCGGGAGAAAGTGGTTCAATTAAAAGCCAGTTTTATGGTGTAGACGTCAACCACGACCACGATACAGTCCCCGCCGGATCGCAAATATTACATCTAGCAAAGAGTTTTTCATATCAAGACAATATTATACATTATAACATATGAAACAAAATGATTGCACAGATGTACAATACCATCTTTTAACAACCTTAATGATACGAACAATCCCATTAGCTGATAACATAATATTGTAACATTACGATTTTCCATGATATTATAATTATGATTTCATTTGTAAGAACAACTTACTCTAAAAATAACAGCGCACTTGTAAATACGAGATTCGGTGATCAATTGAATTCAAATCACAATAATTATGTTTATATTATATAATAATTATGTTAATAAATTTCTAATTATGAGAACCCAAATCTTAAGAGACTGTCAGAAAACGGATTTTCTAATTATGAGAACCCAAATCTTAAGAGACTGTCAGTTTAAACCTTTGGTTAGGTAATACGAGTATTTGGTATAAAATTGTGTAACGTGCTTGACTTTTTTCGAAACCCATTCTACTGACTAGT
This sequence comes from Aplocera efformata, assembly GCA_921293045.1. Classification (NCBI taxonomy): domain Eukaryota; kingdom Metazoa; phylum Arthropoda; class Insecta; order Lepidoptera; family Geometridae; genus Aplocera; species Aplocera efformata. The sequence goes on along the minus strand of OV121042.1, from coordinate 9,238,379 downwards.
TTATTGAACTTATTTACATCCATTTCCAGAAAGTTATAACAGAAAAAATTGAGCATCTTAAGATTCGTCGTTTTTTTTAAATTTAAGAAAAATTAAGAATTGTTTCCTATTTCTATAATAACATATTTATTTTCTTCATCTTTCACCAATTGCTTGATAACTGTTTCCGTAACTATCGTAGTATCTTAGAGGATTTGGATGAGTACAAAAAGATCGACGCAAGTTTCGCAAATTTAATTAGATACAAATAAATAAAATTTTAAATCCGGATTGATGAACTGACTAGAACTAGAATACCTAGCCTTTCATTACCATGCAAAATGTATGCCGTTCCACTTTGGCAACCTACTTCAGAAATATTTACTTTGACCTTCACGGGATTCTCAGAAATCAGTAGTCTATTGTGTGCTTCCAACTACCATTAAACAGAAGTAGCACTGTCATCATTTCTTGGGAGAATCCACTGTATTTATTAACCTTCATGGCAATATCAGAATCGTCAGCCGTAAGAAACTATTCTGCCATTCCATAAAATGAATTGTCCTATTTTATTGGAATGAGGGGAAACCCAAACACGAAATTTCACTTAAATCAATATTACGAGCTATTGTTACTCTTATTGAAGTGTATATTTTGTGTTTTGTACTTGTGATTTCTTAATTGATTTCGCTGACTCTAATATGCTTTGCTTTAAAGAAACAAGTTATTTATGTCAATATAACATAATAATCGTCTCGAATAGTTTTAAATTCTATTTGCAACCATTACGTGAACATTTCAAATTATTTTGAAAATTTACTGTCTTCTCAACTAGCATGACTCTCAGTTTGCATGCACCCCGTATATATACAAAGCAACCGCGACTGCATGAAATACTGGTTATTACACAAGGTCTTCTGTGCAATGTGTGACCTACAAATCCAACAACATTAAAAATGGACCCAAAGTCTTCGTTGTTAAGGATTAAATCATTAAAACTCGTGGTTAGGTCAAAGTTTACAACGGTTCCCGCATGTGGATATGCATGAAAACCAATGTATATAACCCTCGTTGTATTAATTACAAGAAATTATATTACAATAATTGCCTTGCCTTTGATGCAGCCGCATCCACTGACAACATCGATTACTCGGTCAGGGTAGCCTAATATTGGACGCTTTATTCACAAATGGTTTGCACCACAAGTTTATACAATATCTGCGTGTGTGGCACAAATTATAATTGATTGCCATTTTATATAGGTCATGGCTGTAAGAAACATTAACTGGCCGAGATAGGGATCGACGAACAAAGTAATGTTTTATGACAAGATTCATGATCACGACAATTCCCATTGCTACATCAACCTCGGTTTATCGTGTTACTTTACAATGTAGTACTACAACGTAGTGGAACACACACAGGAAAGAATTTTAATAAAATTTCGGGCAATTAAAGTTACAACAACTTTTCACAAACAAGCCTTTCCGGTTATATTCTTGTCATTAAACACAGGTGTTCGCAGTAAGCTCAATAGCATTCTATACTCAGGTTGTGATACCGTACAAATTATAGTATTATATTTTAAAATATAAATACATATTCATGAATATTTCACACAGCGCCAACTAGCCCCAAACTAAGCATAGCTATATGAAAACAAGATAACTGACAGAATACTTAAAGTACTTTTATTTGTAAATACATACATACAGAACATACATCTATGTTCGTCACACAGATGAGATTCTGGGTGAGCTACCACCAAAACTGAAAAGTGATGCAAGTGTAACGCAAAATGTGTGATGCAAAAAATATTTTACAATCAACATTAATACTAATTAGGTGATTTAAAAAGTTCTCATGACTTTCCACTTTTAAAAGATTGATGCATCATTCGCCAAAAATGTAGTTGAGGACAGGGTTGAAGCGCATTAACTCCCATAACTGGGAGTTCCGGTGAATGGAGTGTCCCGGTGCATTCCAGGCGGCCATTAGGGCGTGGACACAATGGAATGAATGCTGCCGGGGAACTCGCAAGATAACAGGAATGCTGTCAGGAATTTCAAACCATCTTCCTGGCTGTTTATCGTATACGATACCCTCATCGATGCTGTATTAAACGCGAAACATATTTGCGACAGACAATAGTCGATGTACTTTCCGGTATTTTTAATTTCCTATTCACATTACGTTTATCACGTTCGATCAAATGGTGCGATAATCACTTAATAGTTGATAATGATTTTCAACCGCATCCGCCAGTCAATATATGTCAGCGGAAAAACATAATGTTTTATATGAACTTCCTATCTTCATGTGTAAGAGTATATTGTATATGTTTGAGGTCAAGAAGAATTACAATAAGGATTTATAGAGAAATAAAATACGATAAATTATAAGTTATAATCTCCCAATGGGATTTAAGTTACACAGATGAAATTTTGGGAAGTCAAGTCACCCCTGGACACATCTCCTATAATCTGTATAGGGCATGTGTTCAGAGGCCGTATTCAACGCTCGATGTCACATTTTAGATTTATACACCAAATCAGAATGACTATGAAGACGTAAAATGAATACAATGTTTTTTTCTTGTAAGCCCGTCACCCGAGACGGGGGCGTAAAAACTTATGCGCCTGTGATTTCACTAGCATAGCAATGCAAGTGCTCCTCTGCTAAGCAGCAGATTACTAGGTGTGTGGCAGAACTTTTTCGGTAGAACTTAACATAAGTTCTAGTGCAACTTTCGGTTGCTCCTATCTCCCCTGGGATATGCGTAGTAGTTCAAAGGATATATCTATATATCATTATAATATAGGCAATGATAAAATACTAGGGAAGCACAAAACGTCCTGGGTTTTGTTAATATAACCAAGCACCGGAAAATGATACCGCAACTCTTGGCGAGGTTTACAATTCTCCGTTTTATTTTAACCAATTAGATAATATATAGGTATAATTTAACTTCCTGTTTTCATAAGTGTGCACTTAAATGCCATAATAATGACAGTCCTACTAATGTTACGTTCAATCTAATCGGTGTATACGATAAGGTATTCAATTGGTACCAAACAGTAAGGATGAACATAAATTAAAGTAAATGCTGTATAATTTGGTGACAATCACTATAAGCAATCAAGGATGGTGTGATTGGATCACAATAAACGGTCGCACTGTCCATTTGACTTTCCTCAGAGGAAGCGGCAGTGGGCGCCAAAAATAGCGTTTCCGCCGAATACCCACCGCTCTAAGTAGGAAGTCGCTCAACACTCCAGTTTTCCGGCCGCCTACAGCCGTCTCGACGCTTATTGAGTTTACAACTCGCTTATGAGCTGCAATGGGCCTACGCGTTGTCTCTTAAGCTGAATTAAATTGCTTATACATTGATATCACGGACCTTAATGGTCAATGGTTAATGTTCATTAGTGATTCAGAGAAAAGCTTATCGTCCCTCACATGTCCCCAATGAAAACATCAAATCTATATACTTCTATTTGATCCTTTAGAACTTTAGATCATATAAGTTGATTATGTGTAACTTGAAGAAGATAATTGACTGATATCCTTATAATAAAAACAAATTAGTGCATATTTCTAAGTATACGTAGGTCATTATTTGAATAATAAAGCGTAAAATGCATCCGCGTGGGATGATGTTGGTAATTCATAATACCCAAATATGGGAAGAACTCAAAATGGCTGCGTTACCATTAGGTATATCGTATTTATGTCTTGTTATCCTGTTAGTCAGTAAAACTACATTTATTATTATGTGAACATATTCCAATAACGAATTAAATTGCATCTTAAATGTACCTTCTTTAATGCGTATTGTTCTCAGGTTGTTCAAACTGTTACCACAGGTTTATGAAAACACATGTATTTGTGTAATTAATTAGAATGATTAAATAACAATTATGACCGTGATACTTACTTAATAATCTACTAATTTTGGGAAAGCAATTCGTTAGGGCAGCGCTTTCGCCAAATTCCCAATTTCCGATGGTCGCTGATTCAACTTGGCCAGATGTTACGACTTTTGCGATTGAAAGTCCACATTCGTACATATCTGTGTAAAGAATTTCTGGAATTAAATTCTAGAAAGGTAAAGAAAAAACATTATGAAGAACCCTGCATTATAAAGTGAATAAACGTTTTATTTTGATCACACATTAAATTTGCTTTCTAAACATGTCTGTTACAATACATAGGTAATTTTAGATCTAATTAAATTGCAAAGGTGACACAGTTAATTAATGTTAATTGTCACTTGACCAAAATAAATATGGGGAGGTTACTTAATTAAAGTTCAGTTACATCACATCAATTCAGTTACAATGCTCACGGAAACGACGTATAATACAACTACTTACCTAACAACCTTACCAGTATGATAGGGACACCTACTTCCATGTTCTTAGATATGTAGCGCCAATGAGTGCCTACTGCGAAAGGCAAACGTACGCATAGGACGCCTTCCGGCCAAGCAGTGACTTGCGGAATGACACTGGCAGAAAGTGGAAGCGGAGGGTCAAAGATTGGCTCATAGCGAGAAAAGCCTCATTAGCGCGTGGGGCCTCCCGATGAGCTTTAAATTTGTATAACTCCAACAGTGGACAAGCATAGGCTAACGATGATGGTGATAAAGCTGATAAAGTAAAAGAGTTGCACTTCTGGCATAAAATAAAATCGTAATGGTAAATCATATCAAATCATCAAGGCATATAAACAGGCGATACGCGGTGCGGGTAGGTATATCAAACTCAGAAATACTGATTCACCATTGATGATTCATAGGGAAGACTAATTGTATAGGTTAGCCATTATATAACTCTTATGACTATGCTAATACCTGATTCACCTGCTCTAATAAACACCGTTATTCTTTGTATGGTCGTATTTTAAGGACCATACTTAAAAGTTAAAGAATCTCCTTTTATTAGTAAAAGGAGATAGCGTACAACGTCCGCCGATTTATCTCTGTCTTTTGAACTACTAGCTGTACCTGACTTTTGCACATAAACGTAATATTTTTTTTTTTCTTTTTTTCTTTACTTCGCACGACTTATGCATTCGCTTTGATGTAAACGTTGAAAGCCTCGGTGTGCTAAACCGGCTAAGTGCGAGTTACGCACTTAGCCGGTTAAGCAGTTATGTCGTTTCACAAATCATTTAATCATCATTTCTTGCAAGCCGGATCAAGCAAGATATTAGAGATACAAAATAATGATAGAAAAATGTAGAACTCTACATTCTTAAGAAAAATTTAGATTCAGAAAATGAGCGTGTAGTTTATATGAAAGCCGTTGACACATATAGTTTCCTTATGTTATGTTTTCTATTACAGGTACGTTCGGAAGAGTCACTTCTTACCCCAGAAAAAACATCAAAATCATCCAGATGGGTATGTTCGTGTGTTTGATATCAGTAATTTTGGTGGTGGATATTTTATCTCTTATATTGTATCTCAAATTGTTTAGACTACATTGCGAATGCCTGATGAGAATTGGTATGGTTTTTTTAGGCTGTGCCTGTTTGATCAATTAATTACATTTCTAAACTAGTGTACATTCAAGCTTCGGAGAAACATTTAATTGTCGGTCGGCTATTGCAGTCCATAAGCAATGTCAAAGCTTCAAAATTTTGACATTACGACTGGCCACTACACTAGATATCAGAACAGACCAATCACAGATCATAAACAATCATATTCAACTATTTATATCTTAAGGCCTACCTTTTTGAACTATGGTTACTATGGTTTGTAATGAGTAAAATAATAATATACACGCACGTAGATACCAATGCTAACAAAATGTGTTGGTAAAGTGTATTTACACGGTCTCGTCACTTAGCAAACATCATTCTGTATGCTATTAACGTCTTTGGAAAGACGAAAATATAGAACATTATGGATTCGTTATATTTTCTCTCAAATTGTTTTATTAAACATTAAATTTAAATTGATAATAAGGATATTATCAATTTAAAACAAAAATAAAAAAACATTATAAGTATATTTACGTGATAATATAACAAAATAATTAATTATATTATAGATACTGGAACTATGAGCTATTGATATGGTATACACTTACCCGAAGATTACTATTTACTGATGAAATCTTAAAATATAAATTTATTTACCTCAAATGTTTATTTGAATAACGCTTAGATAAGTCCAATGCAAAATATCTACGGGTCAGTAACAGAGATAGTATATATCATCTTTCACATAACAATTGGCCCAAACTCGACAAAACTAACAGTAATTTAGCGGGTAAATGCAATTTTTTACTTCAAAAATTCTTTACGCACAAACAAGTTTAAACATCGCTGCTAGTTGTTTGCATAAACAACATACCCAAACAGACCCACTGCTTTCCGTGACCCCTAATTAATCTACGCACTGTAATTACGTTTCGTGTAATACTAAATTGTATCATTATGATATAATTACCGTTAATTGATGTAACTAATCCACACAATACTTTATCAGACGGGTTTGATGTAACATAGTTTATAATCACACATCCGCTCGCACTCAAGTCTAATGCCTAGTTTCCTCTACGTGTTGATATCTAGTCATCTCAGCGTGATAATGTTATGAGTAAGTAATGAGCGACAATAACAACTGTAATTTATGAGGTCGTGTCAAAATTGTCAATGGTAACAATCTATTATATTTGTAATCTGATCCATCACGATAAAATATGTAGTTAACGCAATTATCATTTTTTTTTTTTTTTTTTTTTTTTTTTTTTGTTTATTGAAAAGACCAACAGCTACAGATGTTAATAACATAGAAAAAAAAAAAGATAAACAATAAACTTATTACAGCCAATTATAGGTCTCTCTTGATTACATTTATGAGCTTAGATATTTCCTACACATAATATCAAAATAAAGAAGTGGTCTCATGTTCACTAATAAGTAAGTAATACAATAGTAAATATAAATTGAGACCAAAATTTAACTACTACAAAAAAGAAAACAAAAAACAAAATAGGTACTTAATATAAGACTTATATAATGTAAATTTAATGAAAAAGAAAAAATAATAATATTTATTATGTGTCTGTAACTAATAGTGTCGCAGTGTTTTGTTGTTTGTGGGTATGATGTTTGCATGTGTCTGTGTGTATGTGTGTCTGTGTGTATGTGTGTGTGTGTGTGTGTGTGTGGGTGTGTGTGTGTGTGTGTGTGTGTGTGTGTGTGTGTGTGTGTGTGTGTGTGTGTGCGTGTGTGTGCGTGTGCGTGTGTGTATTTGGGAGTATGTTGTATATTTTAGTGAGAGTTTATAATGATTTTGAATTTAATATATCCATGATTGACTTTTTAAATAATTGTTTACTAAGGTTAAAGATATCTACACTCGAGAAACGCTTGTTATAGTTTGAACAAATTCGACTGATTGTACCATTTTTACCATAATTTGTGCTATGTAGTGGAAGAGAAAACAGTTTAGTATGACGCGTTCGCTTAGTTGGAACGTTCAGATTAATTGAGGCTAGCAGAGTTGGGGAGTCTAAATTATTATTCAGTACATTATAAAGCATCATATTGTCCAGTAAGATACGTCTATCTTCCAGCTTCATTATGTTATAACGTTGACAACCACTTTCGTAGTCACAGAATACAATAAATAATAACTATTTGAACCATTAGTATTAAATAATAACTAGATTTAAAATATAAATGTACTGGAAAATGAACTTCATGGAATATAGCCAGTAAATACTCGAAAATAAACATGGCGATCGCATAAAGTGGTAGAGTCCTTTGGTAGAGTCTATACATTTTCTATTATGTTTCTACTTCCGACTATCTTGTTGTGACTAACATTTCGAAACGTAGTACAAACTCTACTTAATATTAGATCACTTATATTGCGAATCGGAATGATACAATAAAAATATATATAACTCATGTTACCGTATCGACACATCACACTATCAAGATTACATGATTTCATTTAAAATTTTTTTGCGAAATTCGTCTGTGAGATATTATAACATCATCGCGCGCTCGGAAGATGACTCACAAAATACCTTGTGTCATTATCACAATCGGAATTTCTACTATCCTATATCAGGCAGAAATATACTATAATTATGTAAATATTGTAAATTCTTGTGGGTAAAATCGCATATACAAAGAAGATCGCGATAACTTATCGCCATCGTCCAGATATATTAATATTGTTGAATAGCGTTGCAATAAATATGAGAACTTCGAAAGTACTACTAAACCAATAAATGAAACGGCTCATTAATATTAAAAATAACTAAGTGTGTTTTGGTGTATGGTGATTAAACTAAGGGGTTAATGTAAAGGTTCCTTCGGTAGAATGTATAATGCTTTCGAGTTGCAGCATGATTCGTGAAAGTCCACAAAGTCGAACAGGATGTTGTGTGAGTCATAGTTTGTGGTTATCGGCGCACGCGCAGGTAACGTCTCTCATGTGTTTATACACCTATTTATTATAGGTTAAGTCTAGTATGATAAGCCGCCATCAGAGTGAGTCAGCAAATGAATTCTAAAAGAACTAGTTGAACTAGATGCGTAGAGCTTACGGTAACTGGGTGAATTAATGAAATGAGAACATGTCTGTCTTTTGTTATACTACTTGTTAAGTGATGGGACGAGAATTGACGAGCTGAAGGTACACCTGATGTTAAGTGTTTATCTACGACCATAACAACAGCAATACAACCTAGGTACTCCCCGACCCAAGTGCATATGAGAATACTGAATTTGTATCGGGTGTTACTTATCAAAAATAGGTAAACTTGGGATATGCTTGGGGTGATTAATTGTCTTGTAATAAAAAAATATTGTTTGTCTTCAATGCGTTCGTTAATTTTATCAGTTGTTGACATTTTCTTGCATACAATAATTCTTATGTACGTAACAGGTCTTATACTAACGTAATATAAAGCGCGGGTATCGATCTTCATCTGTATACACACATGGGCATAAGCTAGCAAGAATAAGTTATTATGGACAAATCCCAATCCCAATTGGGATCCTCATCCTTTTTTGAAGATATTAGGGTTCCATAATGTCTTAAAAAAAAAGTCGGCTGTATACAAAATATATATTTTTACAATATTTTCACAAAGTACCTCTACAATGAGCCATAAAAATTTTACATATACGGTAACAAAATAGGGGATAAAAGTATTGTTTTTTTTTTTTTCGATTTAGATCAGTCATCGATTAATCATCGTCGATCAAAAATGGTAATTTTAAAATGCTAAACAACATATAAGGCATAAAAACAAAAATGTTTCGTACCTATGAATCAATAACTAACTCTAGTTATCAACGCTGACATAACTTGCTTTAATACATGACTACACTTAAAATTTCTATATCACAAGCTGAGCGTATTTATGAATGAAAACTACTCATACTGTTTAGTCATATCTTCGTGAAACAGTTCTACATTATAAGTTGAATGCTCCGTAGGATGTGCGACGCTGAGTCAATGCATCGGGCAAAGAAATCGCGTTACTGTGCTACTTACGGATATATTTTCATATTATGTCAACCGCAGGCAAACCGCATTACCTTCGGTTATGCGTCACTTTGTTTATGAATTCATTTCATTTGTCCATAATTTATGCTTTCGGGTAATCTCATTTGCTATTTGCTTGAAACCTCGATTTGAATTTTAATAAGCAGTTTAGGAGGCTGTTAATATAAATCGATAAGAAATTAACATATTTGATAGCTTCACCCGTTAATATTTCTGACTTTTCTTTTGCATCTAATACATTTGTTTTGAAATTATTGTCTGTGATAGAAATAGTAGTGACATTAGTCCAAATATTAAGTCTCTGTAATTTAATCTCCGCTATACGGAAAATAATATCGATGTGAACTACATTGACTACAAAAAAACTTTGATTATCGAACAAACAGACATCTTTCCCAGTGTGATAACGAAACCGAATATTATTGAAGCTGCATCATGGTAGGTTCCATGTCAAACATTAAAATACAATTAAAACGCAAAAAAAAAAAAACATAAATACAATTAAAATTTATTTCTTGAAATTTCACCCATTCTCTTTTCGTAATTAAAAAAAACTTGCAAGAAAAGAACATTACAGAGAAAAATAAGGTTTAAAGCTAGATACCTTCGCACGGTGCTCTACTACATCAATGTCGTATCAAAATATATCCGTGCTAGGCCGAGTTAAATTATTAATACTACATATAAACCTTCCTCTTGAATCACTCTATCTATAGCTGAAAACTGCATTAAAATTCGTAGTTTAAACGATCTACGCGTACAAACAAAAGCGACTTTGTTTTATACCATGTAAGGATTAATGTTTTTTTCTCATTCTACCCTTTATAAGGTTGGCTTAATATACTGTCTCTTGAACAATTTTCAGAGGTCTGTTTTATGTATTGTAATGATATAAGTAATAGAATCCGATATATAAAACATCATACACCCATGAAACTAATGAATGCGTTGGTTAAGCATCTCTAAAGTACCATTACTCTCTTTAGATTTTGGAGTGGACTGACTCACTCCCTCCACTGACTTTTGAGAAATATTTGAATGAGTGGGGATATGCCTCAACAGTAAACCTTTGTTCCGATGGGGCAGCCGTCTCGGTAATTGAATATTCAAATATTTGAGAAACTGGCCATTTGGAACTTGAATGTATCAGGACGGTCCCAAAAGCTTTGTTTATAACTAAAGTAGTTTTTTTATATCAATAATTGTGTTTGTATAATATTGTTTGGTTAGCTAGTAATTCAAATTATCACGTTAAATATATTATAGAACAGAACAAAGTGACGCTAATACCATGCGAGTTCAAGCTATACCTCGCTTATTAATAAAACGTGGGTGTGTTGTTACTTATAAATACCACAATGGTAATATTTTGACGAGATGGAAGATTTTAATGGTAGAATTTGATTGATATGTTGAATCGCTATTTCAATTTATAATCAAGGGACGGTTATATTAATGAAACACATTAAGTTCCTTTTATGGTTCTGTCGATTCTCTTTAACGATCATTTTAAATAGCCACTATAAAATAAATTACGTTCTGTCGTCAAAATCATCGAAGCAATTTCTGAGGAAACCAGATACAGAACATTCTTAGCTAATATAATATGTAGATAATATATTACGGATATACCGTCGAAGAATCGTTGAACGGTATGAGTATCTCGCTGACATTGAGACTTTGAGAGTTCATTGACATAATTATATTATGACGAGACAGAAGTCTAATACACAAGTCTAAGACAGCAGTCCCTTTTCAAAGAGACATTTTAATATATTTTTGAGATAGTCAGTATGACTTAAATTACAAATAAAATGAAGATCAATTTTAGTGCTTATCGATTAAAATGGAATGAACATACAAGATAATTAAATATAGAAAGACTTTGATCAAATTAATATCTGAAAATAAGTATATGTGATGGAAGAAACAATTCTGATCGACAAACAGCAAGTGATAAGAGAAGGTCTGTGAATATGACTCCGCCCTTTCTCAACAGATGTCGTTTTTAGTATTGTTTACGTGTACTAATAAATGACCATACTTGTATTCGATAGTACTGAATGTCAGCTATCTAACGCATTTTATGATATTTGGTTGAAGTGTAAGCAACAATTGTTTTCACCTTTTCGAAAATGTCGGTTTTTATTCCAAATAAACGTCATTTGCGGGAAGTGTTATTACATTATTTTATTGCGAAGAAAACTGCAGCGGAAACTTATCGTTTGCTTGTGGAGATTTATGGTGAGCATGCTCCGTCTAATACAACTTGCAAGGAATGGTTTCGACGATTTCAAAATAACGATTTTAGTACTGAGGATAAAGAACATGGAAAACCACCAAAAAAATTTGAAGATGCTGAATTGGAAGCATTATTGGCGGAAGATTCTTGCCAAACTCAATCAGAATTAGCTGCAGCATTAAATGTTGATCGTTCAACTGTTGCAAAGCGTTTACAAATGATGGGAATGATTCAAAAAGCCGGTTACTGGGTTCCACATGATTTAAAAGAAAGAGACATGGAACGTCGGAAAACCATTTGTGAAATGCTGCTTCAAAGACAGCAAAGAAAAGGATTTTTGCATCGGATAGTCACAGGAGACGAAAAATGGATACACTACGAAAATCCTAAACGCAAAAAAGCTTGGGTGAAACCAGGCGAACCAGGCCCATCACAGCCAAAAATAAATATTCACTGTGCCAAGGTCATGCTCTGTATTTGGTGGGATCAGAAAGGTATTGTATATTATGAGTTGCTCAAACCCTCTGAAACTATTAATGGAGAAGTTTACCGACGACAACTAATGCGTTTGAAGCGAGCCATAGAAGAAAAACGACCAGAATGGGTGAATAGACATAACAAATTAGTTCTTCAGCATGACAATGCCAAACCGCATACCGCAGAAGTCGTAAAAAGATATTTAGAGGGACAGGACTGGGAAGTGTTACCCCACCCGCCATATTCACCAGACATAGCTCCTTCGGATTACCACCTATTCCGGACGATGCAGACAGACCTTACTGGAGAAAAGTTTACTTCATGTGAAAGTATCAAAATTTGGATTGACAACTGGATAAGCTCAAAAGACCAGGACTTCTTCCAGCAAGGAATACGAAAACTACCTGAACGATGGGCGAAGGTTGTAGCTGCAGATGGAGCATACTTTCAATAATTTTTTTTTTTAATTTTGTAAGCGAACAAATGTGTTTTATTTTGACAAAAAGGGGCGGAGTCATATTCACACACCCAATAGGTAATTTCACGTACTGAAAGATAAAACGAAACCAATTTACAACGGCACAGGTTTTCGCCATAACATACCAGATCTTATAACAAAAATATATATTGTCAAAAATGTTGGTGCCGATTTGATTGAATTCTTGTAGCTCATCGAAGCCGTCCATGAAGCGGATGCAAAGGTCCGTGGGTGGAGCCCCACTACCCCGCACCACGTTCGGATCGCCATTCTAATTAGCCCATTGTGGTCGCGGTTTAAGTTTGCGACTCGCCGGCCGGCAGTCACGCTGAAGCAGCCGTTAGAGCTACACGTGTCGTATACACAATACGATCAGTAAAACACGCGACTGTGATGACGATAAGTGATCGACAGTGCTCTCAGTTGAAAACAACAAACTTTATCAATCTCCGGCAATTCCAATATGTGAATAATAAGCGTTGGAATAAGTTTTAATTTATACTCGTGTTGGCGCTGTACAAGGTAAAGCCATTATGTTATATCTACTCGTATTCTGCTAAAACTGGGACCATTGTACGACTATCAGCGGATACAAATCCATGCTATGAGTAGGTATGCAATTTGTTGCTCAGTACAGAATCTATTGTTTAACGTTTCATGAATTTATCCAATTTTAAAAGGCATTTACCTGATGGTAGCATTGAACAATATTGCCTGATTAGGAACACAAACATCCTGGAAAATAAAATGCAAAACAAGTATTGAGATATGGAACTTATTGGTTGAGTAATTAAAGCATGCCTTATATAATACCGAAATAATATTTAAATTTTATGGAAGTAATTCCAAATCGGATTCCAAGAAATAATTCAGGTTGTTGACGCTCTACCATAACTTGGTTAATGATTTTTAACTTGACCTTGAATATAAATTAGATCCTTGCTTAAATTTTAAAAGCTACACGATTGTAACATCAATTACATTAGCAATTTAACCTGGAGGCGAATTCTGGTCTAAACACTTGATAGTACGAATGATTCAGTTTCATATCACTATGACAATTTGGCTGTAGAATTTTCCTCTTATGGATATAATTGTATTCGTTTTTTTTTTTTCAAAATAACGTATTAACTATGTATCTTAGCGCAGTCGACTTATTTGTTTTTTTTTTCGCGGTTCACTTCATGAACGTCAAAGATTAAATCGGTTCAACTGCAACAAATTATTCGTACCAGTTACATATCGTCAGTATGTATATTATTACCTATTTGTTATCCGATCGCGCTACATTATTATCTCCACTGCAATACTGACCTTCATCAACGCAAGCCTTAACTAGCCAGAGAACATAATTGTCTCATCCTTACTGCAATAGGTATACAAAATACTATTATTTAAATCCCATCATGTAATTACCGTAAAATATATCACAGAAATATTAACAGAGAAAACATCAAAGTTTAAGAAATTGATTAGAATGGAACGCTTAAGCAGGAGAAAATTAAATCAATATCAAAATGCAGAATGGTTAACCGTGAAAGCTCTTCTAAGAACTGTTGACTGCATAGACGTGCGTGGAATTGGCATTGCAGTTATTTTCCTCCTCATTAATTTCGATTTATGTCATGTAGGTACTTTTGTTAGCATGACAACTGTTTATCTACTCTACATAAATGTTAATGATGCGTGCCGTGTCGGCTGGACTTTAAGAAGCTTTAAGAAACAGTACAGCAATTTAAAAATCTCAGAGAAAATGATGCTGGCATATTTTAAAACTAGAAATATAACTGATGACTGAATTGTATTTAAAGTCAAATTAATAAATATATTTGTGTGAGGAAAACGTTGTATTTTATATCACTCTACCGTAGGTATCTAATTTTCTACGGTAATTTACAGCGCGGCCATCATCGTAACAATAATTCATAATGTTATTCGCATTAATAACACGAATTTACGCATATACAATAGGCAGTTAAGCAATGTAAGCTTGAACTCATGGAAAACTATATAACTCTAATAGACAGACAATACAATACAAAAATATAAAATACATACTATCTATACGTATTTTATGTGGTTATGTATATACATATACATGTAAATAGATAGAAAACGACAAAAGAGGTTAAAATTTCATGTAGGTAAGTGCCGACTTATGAAATTGATCTGCTAGGAATTCCTTTATCTAACTTCAATACCGCTTGGATATGCAAGACTTCAAATATAATCTTATCAAAAACAAACAGTTCGTTTTAGTGCTGAGTATTTGTTCCGCATCAAACAATATTATATCGAGATTACTGTATGACAAAGGCTTCAAACTTGCAAAATAGTGGTATTATAAATATATCGTTATCACTTATCTATAAATCGAATCCGCCCCTATCCAAGTCATAATTACAAAATACGATGTATCCAGTGACGTAACCGTGACACTTGAAATCAGTGACGCAACACCTTATTAGAGCGATCTCTGGAATTGTGACGACATTTCTGCGAATGATGAGTCATATTATGTACCACAGCTGACCCTGTTACCGGTTGAATAGCGTCTTTTTTGCATTAGTCATCGCCTGATCTAAGGGATACACGCTTATCAATGAAGCGAGAGTTCATACATACAAACAAGTTTTGTAATAATTTGAGGTATCTGAGCGGTGAATTATTCCGTGGACTGCCACCACATTCTACTGCTTTCAGAAGTCGGGTCCAAAGGTCAAATCATAAACCCGGCCATGATATCGCTTACTTAAATTGCAGCCGAATTTGTGGAATATTAGATTTATATGGCATATTATTGTATATCAACGAAATGAATATAGAGAAATCTCAAAAAAGATACGCAAGATTTTGATTAGATATAATTTAAGAAACTTTATGATGACGAAATATTTATCAAATGTAACGTATTCAAGTAGTTGTGTAATTAAATGTTTTGATGACGCTACGCCGGCCGGCGTGGCCATGACATCAGCATCAACGCGTCAACTAACGTCATCAGACGCAATCTCTACTGCTTCGCTGTATAATAGATTAATCATCGCAATGTCGTGCACCCAATCAACGGACACGCTATCATTATTAAATCTTCAGATTGTGCAATGGGTTACAGCACAAATTATAAACGGTGATGACTCCCATATTAATACTATTTGTATTTATTTACAGTTAAAGTTACATAATCCATAACAGACATAGTTTATTATTACTATCAACCACTTCTGCAGACATTTCAAAGGCATTTGCATGATTAATCGAGAGCCTCTCGTGGATCAAAGATCTATTGTTAACTAGTTGATTGGCACATTTGGAATACGTTGGCGTACCCAAACAGTGTTGGCCGCGGATGTTTCGTAGGCGGGCTTATCAATATGCGGCCGGCGTCTCTCTACGTTCTACACTCGGCGTGAACAGACTATCTGATTAATAGTTGTGCACTGTTACCGGACTCTCCGATGACTCACCAGTCGCTCATGCTTATTGTCGATAGTTCCTTTGACCCCATTAAACGGGTTCAATAATTACTCTCGTCCTTGCGCTAAATTCACAGCAGATTCCCAGTACCGCAATAAAGCAATGAACGATGATAAAGATATCATATTCTAGATATCACTTTAACAACTCAACTTTACCGGCAACGAGAAACGTTCAATATGCTTTATAGTCAATGTAAACCTAATTAGTTCTACGAAAGCGTCTAGCCTGGCAGTAAACTAATTAAGTCATCTCGTGCCGATGAGTAGTAAAGATTAGCATCCACTTTTAAATTTAATTAAAGGAAATTACACTTCACTGTTTTAATTTGACAGAGCCAGACAGACAAACTAATTCCACGCCTAATTTGCTTAAGAATACTATTTCAAATTGTTTTAATAACTAAAGCTACCAGAATAAAATAGCTCTTTTTTTTATTTGTTACAGATTCCAGAATTTTCCCTCGATGGGAACAACAGTTTGAAACACAACGGAAGTGCCAACAACTTGGCGTCCGTCATGGAGAATTTGAAGAAAGGGAGCCTGGTTTCACGCCAGAACCAGTCTTTGAACACGCAAGTCACTAGTTCATCATCACAACAGGTATGCACATCATTCTATAGCCCCACTACTCTACTCGCCGATGCCCAATGAGAGTATAGCGATCATGCTTATCGTTCTTCGCTTCGCAGCTTTAATCAAGTTATTTCTGAAAATGTTTCCTCAAGTGTGTAAGCAACAAGGGAACGAAACTCAATTTGTCTCTGTCTACCCCTTTAGGAAAAGACTATTCGATTTAACATAAATTTACATTGGAATTTGTATGGAAACGATACCCGCAATATATGTATTTATGTTATAATATTTGACAACAGCTACCGATTAATTAACATTTGTTTCATGTTTGATTCTACCCTCACTATTTATTAAACTACTAAGTACGATAATACAATTTACGAACTTCATGTTTGGAATCAATAATATAACTCAACACTAACTTAATTAAGCATGTTTTCATGACATCAAATATATTAGTTGTGTAAGAAAACTTTCACAACCAACTAGTATTTAATCAGAAGATATCTTTGAGCGACGTGAATAAACAGGATTTATTTATATTGCAATCATTAGTCCAATATCCGGAATATTAAGCACTGGTTTGGTTGAATATAAATATAGATAGTATTAGGAGTAAAAATAAGTTTCCGCCGTTTTTAACACAAATTAAATATTTATTGTAGAAGAACGGTAATATAAATTTATTCAAAATATTGCCCATCACTTGCAACCACTTTTTCCCATCTCTCAGGCAGCATTCGAATCCCACGTCTGAAGAACTCCTTGTCTTTTGAGGTTATCCACGAATCAACCCAATTTTTGGTATCCTCATAAGATGTGAACCGCTGCGCCGTCAGAGCATGTGCTACGGACCGGAACAGGTGATAATCGGACGGGGCAATGTCTGGTGAATACGGCGGGTGGGGTAACACTTCCCAATCAAGTGTTTCCAAGTACTTTTTCACGGGAGCCGCAACATGTGGACGAGCATTGTCATGCAGAAGAATAATTTTTTCGTGTCTAGAATAGTATTGAGGGCGTTTTTCCTTCAGAGCTCGGCTCAATCTCATCAATTGTGTTCGATAGAGGGCTCCAGTAATTGTTTCGCTCGGATTAAGCAACTCATAATACACTACACCTAGCTGATCCCACCAAATACACAGCATAAGTTTTTTTCCGTGAATATTCGGTTTTGCTGTTGATGTTGACGCGTGGCCAGGTAATCCCCATGATTTTCTTCTTTTTGGATTGTCATAATGTATCCACTTCTCATCACCAGTCATGATACGATGTAAAAAACCCTTTTTTTATGTCTAGCTAGCAGCATTTCACTTAAGCATAATCGGCGTTCAATATCTCTCGGCTTTAATTCGTACGGAACCCAATTTCCTTGTTTATGAATCATTCCTAATGATTTTAAACGATGTGAGACTGCTTGCTGAGTGACTTCTAATGTTAGAGCAAGTTCTTTTTGTGTTTGAGATGAATCTTCCTCCAATAATTCCTCCAATTCTGCATCCTCGTAAATTTTTGGCCTTCCACTGCGATCTTTGTCTTCTACGTCGAAATCACCATTTTTAAACTTTTGAAACCACTCTCGACACGTTCTCTCACTCAAAGCAACCTCACCATATGCTTCTACGAGCAATCGATGCGCCTCAGCAGCAGATTTCTTTAAATTAAAGAAGTAAACTAATATTTCCCGCAAATGACGCTTACTTGGCTCAAATTTTGACATTTTCAACTTATAAAAATTATATTTTACCAATATAAAATCAATGATATTAATAGGTTATGTTGTTCTTGAATGTCCAAACTATTTTTTAAGCCGGTTATCATCTGCGAAAGCTAACCGAAACTCCGTGCCGCGCCATCTACAATAAAACGGCGGAATCTTATTTGTACTCCTAATAGTTATTTCGGCACCGGCCTCTGATCATAAACGGGCCGTGGTTATTTTAAATTCACCCATGTATTATGGCTGAGAAAATAAATTTTAAGCGCAATTTCTGCACTAACACGAACAGACTATGTAGCCTATTGTTGGAAATGTGCGGCATCGAGGTCGTGGAAATTCTCGACCAAATACTTCTTTGATTTTGACAAATAGTGCTATGTATACAAAAGGATGCGAGTAATTTAAAGAAATAGATATCTTTAATATTAACCGTTTTAAACTGTACTTCTATTGTTTGTTCGTTCTATTTAGTCTTTTACAATAATTGAGTGAGCCCTCCAAGGGTTCATTTAAGACATCGTAGTTCTATTGCTGTCAATCTTGACACGTGATAGATGGAGGATTCCGTTATAAAGAACCATGAACGTTGAATAAAAATTTTAAATTGTTGAATTTTGTTAAAGTAATATTTTTATAAAGCCCTACAATTTATAAACAATGCGATATACATTTTTTTAATTGCCGTTTGTGAACTTTTTCTATGAATTAGAGTAACGTAACGTAAGTAAACGGAGAAAAATTAAATAGTACAATAAAGTAATTCAATACTGGACATGGTCTGGTCTGGATGGACAGAAGTTGGTAATGCAGAATAAAATGTCCTACATCTTTATTAATATTGATTTAATTACAACCTTGCTGATTATATAACAGTTATACGTTTTTAAAGAATTTGAGTAACGATAAGAGTTGAACCACGCCACACATCTTGCAAAACAAATAAACATTGAGACGTTTCTAATCTAATGTCCAGTTAACAAGTGCAAACCAACGAAGACGTTCAAAGTTGGCACAGCGCCAAAAAGCGATATGGCACACACAACATAGCGCACGTGTTGTCAGGAACCATCTCGCGTCCTTTATTTTCATTCTACAGACACAAAAATTCTGTTTTATATGTGAGTATAGCGCCAATTCCACGAATGAAGATTATTATCGAGTGGTGAATACTAACTGGATCTCCCACGCCAAAAACACAGACAAATATCGCTAACGGGTATTCATGAGACAAAATCGAGTAGCCGCGAGGTTCAAGGCCATAATTTGTTGCATTTGAAACGCCTACACATGCTGAGTCACTCTTTCGTTTTTCAATCACAAAGGCAAAACCAAAATGTGAGAGTTTTATTCAATGTTTTTTCAACGATACCTACTCATTCATTCATCATCGCGTTCGAAAGAGTTGGCATGATGTTTCCTAAGGCAAAATTGTGCTATGATATACTCATAAGCAAACTATTCATATTAACGTTATTTCATTTATTGAAGCGCATCAAATCTATTAGCTGTCAATAACGAATTTAAGACTTGAGCTAAATATACACGAGCCCTGATATTTTCGTATTTCTATTTTGTATAACCCTGGCTTTATTTACTTCGAACGCGAGGTGCGCCACGCCAAGACGTGACGCCCGCACTTATTATACAAACCTTCTGCAGCATTGGCACTGAACTCTTCCACAGTCCTAGTCTAGCTAGATAACGACTGTAGACGACTCGATTCGTTCGACGTTCAAAGAAATATTACCCTGTAAATATTCAGCAGGTGACACGCCCAAAGGTATTTAGATTATTTTTATTTAGGACATTATTATTGCTGTGAATTTAACCGTCTATTTTTACATTGCAGATGGTTTCCAGCACGACATCGAGCAGTGCTGCTTCCAGCCAGAGAATACATAACTCATCTCAGCGTTTGCAACACATGGCCACTTCGGAAATGAAGGCCAGCTCCATGAAGTCTGATCTTACCGAGCTTAAGAGCTCCATATCTGAAATGAAGAACCTTAGCAACACGGCTGCTAAAAACTTTGGACAAAGGTTAGTCAGAGTATTTACGGCTAATTTAAAAGCAGAAAGTAATAACGCTAAGGTAATGTAGAAACATGTGCCAATATTTTATGTCAAGCTTCGTCAATGAGTGTAGATAATAGAAGTTTTTTACAATATTTCATACGGCTTTTTTTGTTAGCCAAAAGGCGATATAGGAGCTAACTCACCTGAGCGACCTTGGCTCCCGGCCAATTCCGACCCGCTGTTTCTGAGATCTGTTTGCAGTACCACGCCGACAAACAATAGCAACAGTACGGTTTACCGTAACCCCTAAAAGAATTACTACAAAATTTGTAACGTACGTTTGTAATCGTAAAAAGTAAGCAATACCGAATTAAAAAAAAATATTGTGAGATAAATTATTTTTCAGATTGAGAAGCTCAATGGAGAACATAGTGGATCAAGATGATTTGGGCGACAGACATTTGCCTGATATCCGGGACCTCACTGAAATGGGTGATATCGGTGACATGAGTGATATGAGTGATATGCAGGGCGACGGGCCTTTAGTGACCTTCCCTGAGTCAGATACTCCACCGCCAATAAGTGATAAGCCTTCGCTGTTGGGAGGAAGTTCAGCCGTAGTGGGTTCTAGTGCCGCGAATGAGTTGAAATACAGTGCAGCGCGTGTTACATCTGCGAGCTCTACTCGTGTGGTTGCTGATGGGTACAGTGCATCAAGATCAGCGGCGAACAGTGCGAGGATGCGACGGCTGCAGCATGGAGACCTGCAGTACGCTGAGCGCAGCGCTGCTGGTGCATCCCATCGGCTGCTGCAAGCAGAAGGCCTTACTGCGGAACAGAACGCGGCGTATCTGCAGGTGAGCCTAAAATAATTATGTGTACTTACGTACTTTATACTACGATGAAAAAAACAGTCACAACTTTCACCAAACATATTTTTTAATATAATAATTGAAAACAATCGGCCTTAAACCTTTACATGTGGTTACCAACAAATTCTCTCATACTATATTGTATTTTCACTTTATGCATATAAGTATTATATATTACTATTTTTGGTATAGAAGTTATTTAGTCTAGCCAGAAAGGCGCGCCGAAGGACGCGACCTCGCTTGAAAGCGACCGATCAATATCTTCAGGCGCCCCCGTATTCACTACGAAGCGCGCAGTGTAGCGGGATTTCTTGGTGTGATAACATACTTCTATGGTCGCAATGCGGCTTATCACGCTATTTTGACACAGTTCGGTGAACACAATGGCAGCACGCTTTGTTGCATGGACTGGCAGGATACTGCGCCGTGGAGGATCGCCTGGAGCGGTGAGCTCATATCTAAAGCGCTTATCGCACACAGTAACTGTTCCACGCATCTCAGTCAGCGCCTGACCGCCGCGCGCGCGAACACACGCGGAAGTAAATTATTGCGCTTGCGCGTACCGGTACACGAATAGTCCATTTTAAATATAGAGCCGGAATGTCGGCGGGAGGGGGGTCAGCCCCGTGGCCGGTGCACCGTAGCGTCCTGTCGCGTTTCCCTCCGCAAACACACAGTCCTTCGGTGAGAGTTCAATCCTTGGTGGAAATCACCAGCGGCCTTCAGAACGTGACGTCTGTACACAAACTTAAAATAAATCATAGAAAACCCACCAGTTTCCCGCGATTGGCCTATATCCAATAGAAACGCTTAGCATATATAATCCGAGCAATGACGTCCAACTGTTGTCCAATATAAAAGACTCTTATTCCCGGACAATCGCGCCGCGACTTCCGAGCGCTCAGCCATGTCTTCGAAACGACGCTCGAGGCCTAAATTACGTTTATTCATTGCCGTAAATATCGAATATTTATTTTGTGAATCATCTTAAAAACGTTGTGCGCTAGATAATGCTAAATATAAGAGTGATTTCAGTGATAACGAGGTCAAATTTCCTGAGGTCGCGTTAATTCTAGGAATCTAGAAACACAAACTTGAGAATTATAGTGAAATGTATATTTGCTAGTTATAAAAGTGGATATTTGTGATTTTTAGGAGCAACGATCACTCAAGGCGGGAGAAGTGACAGCACAGGAGGCAAACAATATGACTTCATCCAGTTCTCGTCTCCAAACTGAAGCGTTTAGTGCTGAGAAAAAGGCGATGGCATCAGCTCAGGCGAGACAAACCGTCACGTCAAGTGGAATGTTTAGTCACAAAGAACACTCCAGTGTTGCTCACTCGAATATGACCATCTCCAGCAAAAATCTATCCACAAAATCTACACTTCTGACATCACAGGTAGGTTTCATTGCTTGTTAAAAATATTACTAATTCATAGATTGTTCTTTCATAGCAATGGCGTAATATGCTCACTTTTAACGTTAGATTATTGGCCGCGTACCTGTGTTTTTTATGGTTATGCGAATTAATCTTTGTGTGTTTTATTTCAGATGAGTCAATTACTAAATGGGACCATTAAACCTGGTGATGAAGATCTTACTAACTTAACCTTTGAAGACTTAGACAAACTGAATGCAAACTCAAATCAAAAAGATGTTGAAATGGCCATCCAAAAATATTCAACTCGAATGAACGCTTTCATAAATTCTATCAAAAACAACCAAATAGATATGAAAAATGCATCAGCAAACTTTAATAAATTGAATGAAATGCTAAGAAGAGCATGGGCTGTGCCTACGTATGGGCATGAACTCGGCTATTCATTATGTAATACTCTCAGAGAATCAGGTGGCCTCGATATTTTAATGGCAAACTGTTTGGAAACCAGCAATCCAGATCTACAGTTCTCATCAGCGAAACTGCTGGAACAGTGTCTCACCACTGAAAACAGAGCTCACGTTGTTGAAAACGGTCTCGAAAAAGTTGTTAATGTGGCATGTGTTTGTACTAGGCATTCAAACTCTGTAGATCATTCAAGAGTCGGTACGGGAATTTTAGAACACCTATTCAAACACAGTGAAAGCACCTGCGGTGATGTCATCAAACTGGGCGGTTTAGATGCCGTATTGTTTGAATGCAGAAAGAACGACGTAGAAACGTTGAGACATTGTGCGACAGCACTTGCTAACTTGTCGCTCTATGGAGGAGCTGAGAACCAAGAAGCCATGATAAAAAGGAAAGTTCCTATGTGGTTGTTTCCCCTCGCTTTCCACAACGACGACAATATCAAATACTACGCTTGTTTAGCCATAGCAGTTTTAGTAGCAAACAAAGAAATAGAAGCAGCCGTACTCAAATCAGGGACTTTAGACTTGGTTGAACCTTTTGTAACTTCACACAACCCTTCGGAGTTTGCTCGATCAAATCTGGCACATGCACATGGTCAAAGTAAAAATTGGCTGAAGAGACTCGTACCAGTCCTTAGCTCAAAGAGAGAGGAAGCACGAAACTTAGCCGCATTTCACTTTTGCATGGAGGCTGGAATCAAAAAGCAGCAGGGTAACACAGAAATATTCAGAGAAATAGGAGCGATAGAATCGTTGAAGAAAGTAGCGAGTTGTCCGAACGCGGTTGCTTCAAAGTATGCTGCCCAGGCATTGCGTCATATAGGTGAAGAGGTACCTCACAAACTGTCACAACAGGTCCCTCTATGGTCCATCGAAGACGTCCGAGAATGGGTTAAACAAATAGGCTTCTCTGAATATTCAAATAATTTCTTTGAGAGTAGAGTCGACGGAGATCTATTATTACAAATCACGGAAGAAAATCTCAAAGAAGACATTGGCTTGCAAAATGGAATCAAACGTAAAAGGTATACATAAATACGTCATTGATATTAAAATCAATTCAGTGAAATTTAAATACTAAAGCAAACAAATAATTATACCTTAAACAGCATAGTAATAATCTAATTGCCTAGCGAATATGTGTCGCATATAAGTCACTATTAAGAAACAATAGGTACCTAGACATCCGTTCCATTCCATCCATTAAAATGTTACAATAGTCTTCGTATGGGTGGTTATATCGGGATATAAATAAAAGATCGGGATTAATTTGATTTCTCGCAATTTTAATAATATATAATAACGTTCCAGATTCACACGCGAACTTCAACAACTTAAGAAAATGGCAGATTATACATCACGTGACACGGGAAGTCTAAATGATTTCCTCTCGACAATCGGCCCCGAATACACAATTTACACTTATTCCATGCTAAATGCTGGGGTCGACAAAGAGTCAATACGTGGTCTTAGTGATGAACAGTTAGAAAATGAATGCCGGATAGGAAACAGCATCCATAGGCTACGGATTCTTAATGCTATCAGAGGTGAGAAAAGTTAAGCTTTATAACTGTTCTAATCTACAATCCTTTGTTGTGGGAGATAAACAAAAAATTCCTAACGCTGTTGTTTTATTTATGACGACCGTTATATCGTAACCCATTTCCTAATGGCCATAATAGCCAGCACGTTTACATAAATAACATAATAGAACGTAAACATTTGAGACGATCAAAGACTGGTTTATATATAACATTGTACAACATGCTGGTATTTTTGCAGCGTACGAAAGCTCTCTACCAAGTAAAGGCGAGGAAAATATGGAGAAGAATTTGGACGTTTTCGTGAGTTATAGGAGATCAAACGGTTCGCAACTGGCTAGTTTACTCAAAGTCCACTTACAGCTGAGAGGTTTCACTGTGTTCATTGATGTAGAAAGGCTAGAAGCGGGCAAATTCGACAACAACCTTCTTCAGAGCATAAGGCACGCGAAACATTTCTTACTTGTGCTCACGCCCAATGCACTGGACAGGTGTAAAAACGACACAGACCGAAAAGACTGGGTTCATCGAGTAAGTACATTTACAAAAATGTTTGAGTCATTTACAGATTTAAAAATCGAATAAACGGACTTGAATTAGTTTCATTATACCTTTTTCGATGATATTTCTATGGGGTCACTTGAGAGGTACACAATAACAATAAAAAAATCTACATCGGCTCCAATACATTGCAGAATTATCGTACCAAAAAACATAGAACCGAAATAAAAACATTATTGTTTTTTAAGTCAGTTATAAATCCTGAAGATAAGAATTTATTAAGAAGCAATTTATACCTATATTTTTGTTTGCAGGAGATTGTTGCAGCGTTGCAATCACAGTGCAATATTGTGCCAATCATCGATAACTTCGAATGGCCGAAGGCAGAAGAGCTTCCTGAGGACATGAGGGCAGTATGCCACTTTAATGGTGTTCGGTGGATTCACGACTACCAAGACGCCTGCGTTGAAAAATTGGAAAGGTACCAAGTCAATCATTAATTCTGTTAGATCTCAAGTGTCGTTTGGATACGTTAAACTTACACACACAAGTTAACATATTCGTTATAGCTTATAGCGTGTCACAGGAGCTCCTCAGGCACATTACACGCACACACGTACAAATGACAAATGCAAATAATTCAATATAATCTGTTTTTTAGTATCTAGTTTCATAATTAGCTCTACTTTCAGTTTGTGTCTGTCCCTTCGAATTTTTTGGTACACTTATGCAAGACTGACATATCAATGTCAGTCTTGAACTCTTTGCATAAGTGAATCGACAGTCAAAAGAGCTAAGATATAGTAATAAGTCCAGAAGTGTAGATGTAACCTTCGCCTGTTTTACTTTGCATTTTAAATGTGCTGGTAAATAAGTAGCCTTACGGAATTTCAAATTAGTTACTGTGGTTATTGAGGAGATTACGTAGCGTGGTGCCCAAGTTATTACGACGCCATTTTTTAATAAAACCCAAACTTTCACTAAAATGTTTTCGTTTTTAGCATAATTTCAAACTAGTAAGTAGGTACGTTATAAAATAGGTGAAGGAAAACATCGTGAAGAAATCAACATGTCCTAGAACTAAATATTCGAATTTTGCATCTACTAATCCGGATTGCGTGATAATGAAACCCATTCTCCTCCATTAATTTCGCCTAGAGTCTTGATACTTGTTCCATGTCCATTTATTTATATTACGATTTTACAGTTTCCTTCGCGGCAAATCAAACTTGGCGACTCGAATGGAGGGTCCTCTGAGAGGTCGCGACGTCCAGACCCCAGGGACAGCTGCCATAGGCCGGGGTCCACCGAGCTACCAACGGATGGCTTCGTGCGAGAGCCGGGGGAGCGATAAGGCCGATTGACTAGAGCCCTTACACACACTGCCGCCTGTTAGGTGAGTTGAATAATATCCAACAGAAAGCAGGGGCCTATCCTATTTTTTATACCACTATTCAGGAAAAAAAATTTTTCGACCCGTTCTAACTGCGCCTGCGTAATCCACACCACGGGATGCTCTATCGTCGAGAATCTTAGTTGCCTTCCACGAAAGCGAGATCCAGTAACAACATTTTAAGAGCACTCAAACGTTTTACCATACTAGCCACGATTTTTATTTTTAAATCTGCCTTATGATTTATTTTTTTGACATTTCACTTACAGACCACGACGACACCGCCAATCATCCCTCAACCGTGCTTCACCATCCACTTCACAAAGCTGCGAACAATTAACCAGTAGTAGTAATACTTCTAAAAATTCGTCTCCTGAGAAATCACTGTACAGTCTTCCGGAAAGACTGTCTGAAAGTAGTGATAACTTGGATTCCAGTGAAATAGAGACTAATTCACGAAGGTGCCGCAGCTGCGAAGGGATATTAGAAGCTGAGGAAATGCACACCCAACTCTCCTTGCCCACGCCCTTAGACGCTGCCACACAGACCAAGAGGAAGAAGAATTTTATGGACAGATGTGTGAACAAAGTGAGACTGTGCTGATAGGCTGTTTCCAAACATGTGCCGCAGAGTGTGTAGGACTGATTTATTGGACTCCAATCGCATTATAATTATGTGAATCTTATTTTAAAGTACAAAAGTGCGCACAATTTGTATATACTTTGTGTATGCCATATTTTTGTGTTAAAACACAATTGGTAATCTAATAAACAATAATCTCAATGAGTGTTTGAGTAATTTACTGTTGAGTGTGAAGCGTTTGCTACCCTGCCATGTTTGAAGAGCATCGCAAGAGGTGGTTGCAGAATTTAAAATAGGCTAGTTTGCTATTTTTGTAGTATGGCAAATTGCTTATAATATAATAATCCTTGACTTTGGCAATATTATATCTCTCTATCTCTTCACTCTCTATAGACTTTACAATGAATTTATAGATGTACCTAACTATTTTATTTTTCATTTTAGTATCTTGCCAATGAAGTATTTGTAAAAAGAAATGTTACAAAATTGTTATTTGCATAATGTGATAGCTTAGATCTTCTAGAAATTATCAAAAATGTTTAATGCATTAATTCACTCGAAAGAAAATCGAAATGTTAGTTTAGACCTAATTTATTTCTGTTATTTCCAAAACTGAACTATGAAGTACCTAGATAATATGATATACTGTACAAAATTTTACCATAGATTAGCATGTACCTGTAATCTACATCTTTATGAGTTAAACTTAACCATATAAACATTTCTATTCTGATAAAGTATGTATTTATGTGCTAGATCTAACCACGAAATAAATTATATCAATTAAAAATGTATGTCTCGTTTCCTTACTTACACATATATTTTAGTTGCAATTTCCTGTTTTATTATCGACAAAAAAAGGTCATTGAATGTTTGTTAATGCTGATAACCGATGACCAAGACTGTGGTTTAACGTCTCTTCCCGTACCAGCCTCTAATGTTCCCACTGCAGGGATACCGGCCTACTCTCGATAATTGAGAGTGAATGGGCTTTGATCTACCACGGGAGCCCAATCTTGATTGGTAGATGTCACATATATTCGAATTTATAGTTGTAAGACATGCCGGTTTCCTCACGATGTTTTCGGCCACCGTTTCAAGAACATGGTATTGCGCACATAAATTTTTCAAGTGAAAAAACTCATTGGTGCACCTGAGGGTTTGAACCAGCGACCTTCAGATTGAAAGTCGGCGTCTATGCTCCTGGGCCACCACGCTCTTGCATCTGTAATTTCACCAGAGATTACGTTTTTTATTTAGGGTTCCGTACCCAAAGGGTAAAACGGGACCCTATTACTATGACTCCGCTGTCCGTCTGTCACCAGGCTGTATCTCATGAACCGTGATAGAGTTGACATTTTCACAGATGATTTATTTCTGTTGCCGCTGTAACAACAAATAGTAAAAAACAGAATAAAATAAATACAAAAACGTTTTTTGTTTTGTAGATAATGGTATGGAACCCTTCGTGTGAGTCCGACTCGCACTTGCCCTGGTTTTTTCACCTTTCAACCGACTTCCGCAAGAGGTTATCAATTTGGTAGTATTTTTATTTATGTTACCTCGGATCTCCGTCATTTTTGGTAATGATTGTGAAAATACTTTTTTTTTATTTGAAATAATATGCTTTCAGATGACTCCCATAAAATTTATATTAAAATCGGTTAAATAGTTGATAAATCAAAATAACTGAAAAAAATATGTTATTCAAGTAATCGAAAATTGCATATATTGGGTTCCTGGGACTTTTTTCTTCGCCCGTTGTTTAACGATTTGGATGTTTCTTTTTTGTAATGGTAGGGGCCCCTAAGGGCGAGAAATAAACACCAGTTATGCCATTGAGGTTTTATTACTCAAAAACCTAACCAAATTGATTTGTGCACTGGATATTTGTCAAAGACTGGCTTACAGCGCTGGCTTGGATGTAGCTTTGCCTTATACGCAAAACAAATGTTTGTGTGACGAACATAGATGTTTGTTCTGTCTGGGTGTAAATATGTATTATAAATAATATGTATTTATTACATTAAAAAAATACTATATAAGTATTGTAAATGTTTACACACTCATACCACTACAGAGGTTCCCTGTGTCGCAGATCACATGGACAAAGACCCGGGAACAAACTTCATGCCCACAATACAAATTTTTCCCCCAACCGAGACTCAAACCCGGGACCCCTTCTTCGAAGCCACATAGCCGTCAACCGGTTATCTAGTTCTCATAGTACAAGCTATGCTAAGTTTGGGGCTAGATACTGCTGTGTATAATGTCCATGAATATTCATGTATTTATTCCATCTTCATATCTTTGAAAACTTGAGTAAGAAACAATTATTTGTTATGTGACAAACATTTCATTACATGCAAAATCTTTATTATTAAAAAACTTATATATTTAATGTTAGTGTTTGTTCCATGGTTTGTAACTAAAAAATTGTTTATATGTATTAACAGTTTATAAAAACAAAGCAATGTATCATGGGTCACTTTACAATTTAACAATTATATACATATTATTTATTTATAACAAACTGTAACATGAATGGAATAAAATAATTATCTCTTAACTTGTATAGAGAAAGAACACTCATCACATCCTATATAAAAATTATTTTGCATTGATTCACTATTTTCTAGTATGTAGGTCCCTCCACACCTGCAACTGTATGTGAAAATATTTTCTCCAGCCTCATAAATCATGTCCGATAGCTTAACAGAATCATAAAGCAGAATTTCACTGTGCTCCTGGCAGGTAAGGGTGGCATCATATAGCTTACGACTTTCTGGATCCCTTAGTACTGACCATGCCTTTTGAATCAGAAGAAACTTTTCATCAGATCCATCATTTTTGTCAGGGTGAGAAGACAGCACCAGACGTTGATAGCTTCTCTTTAGGTCCTCAATGGAAGCAGTTCTGTCACACAGAAGAGCTTGATAATAGTCTACGACTGACTCGGTCATTTTAAACTACTTTATACACTACCGAAAGAGGTTAGAATAAGTACCTGACAAGATAACTACAAATTTCTGACTGCAGAATTCCGATCATGTTTGAAATTACAAAATTCTGTATTTATAAATAAGACAGGAGTTCACTTATTAAATATCTTTACTTTTTAGTGCTACCTAGTAATCATTCTAGTTTTCTGACGTTTCATTTGACTTTTACGTTCGACCAGCGCACAAACAGTCGAACGATGAACGACCCACACGATTGCGATGCCAAATGGACTTGCACGAACGAAAAAAAAATTTAGAAACCGATACAAATAGCACAACATCATTGTAGTGAAAATATCGATCATCAATTTTTTTTCATCAGATATTTTATCAGTTTTTGTGATAAATCTGATGAAAACTTCTAAACAAAAAAAATTGCTTGATGACACTGGATAGCTACTTTAATTTAAAAACTGTTTTTAATACAATATCGTCAAACCTAATAACTACTTACTTAACTTTAAAAATAAAGTACGTACTTTTACGAACTTTACATAAGCAAATTTTACACATTCAACGATTTTTTCTAACCTCGCCTACGCTTTTTTAAATGCGAGTTGGCAACACTGTACAGAAGTGAACGTGAACTGTTTTGTTTTGGTTTTGCATTTTTCCGTTCGATTGCTATTGTACCGATTCTAATATAATTACCATATTGAGCGCATAAATACACGTTATATTGAGTTAAAGCTTCATTTTGTTCACCTGAAGTAGACTTTGAAATGCCTACTTGGAACCAAATCCAATCACAGCTGAGGAACCCTAACAACCCGGTTGTTTTTTTTGATGTTACTGTAGGGACCACGGTGAGTGCTTTATAAAATTTGGCCATTCCTAATATGTATTTACCTAATTCATGCAAGCTCTTTATTTTCCAAATCATTTTTTTATAGAGCTACATAACTTAACCTCACATAAGACTGATGTCTCTTGCGTAAATTTATGTAGTTTTTCTAATTTTGACAAACAGAGGCATAACTATTTATGTAGGAAAAGTCTAGTTTCCGCATATACCACCAGGTACCCATTTTGTAAATATTTGAGACACCCAATGGTGTTTTAGGTGTGATGGGTGTTTGTTTATCAGCAGTTTGTGATCAATTTCTTTAAGGCAACATAGCACTACAAGGGAAAGTTTGGTTTGATAGCAGATTAGCTTATGTATGGAAAATTGTTCTTAGCCATATTTAGTGAAAATCAGTAAAGCTTTTTCTGGTTCCCATGAAAGTTATAACATTTGTAAAATCACTTGTCCAGTATCATTCCACCATTTCATCCACCAGTCATATAATGTAGTTTAATCTCCTTTACAGGAAATTGGACGCATGATATTTGAGCTCTTCGCTGATGTTGTACCAAAAACTAGTGAAAACTTTAGAGAATTCTGCACAGGTGAATATAGGAGAGATGGAGTGCCACTTGGTTATAAAGGAGCTACATTTCATAGAGTAATCAAAGACTTCATGATACAAGGAGGAGACTTTGTTAATGTATGTATTTGGAAGGGGGGAGGCCATTATCCATCACTTTCTTGTTTAAAAGAACATTTTTAATACCCCACTTCTATGGTTGTTCATAAAATGGACAGAAACCACCTTTTTAAAAAATATTACAAATATTTAATTAAACTACATTGGTGAAATCATTTGTTGAAAAATGTTAACCACAAACTCATTAATTCCTTTGGATCTCAAGTATTGTTTGGAAACATCAATTTTTACACACAAGTAAATATATACAAGTGAGCTATATAACATATCATAGTTAGGCTCCATGAAACTTTAAAGCAAGTCCCAAAACAGACTGTTTTTAGCCATTTCATTTTATAGTTTTATTCAATTGCTAAAATGATAATCTTTTCCATAAATAATAAAATGAAAAAAAATAATTGTATGATACAATTCTTTTGTTTTATAAAGTAGTTAGTTTCTCTCGCTGGGCCAGCAATTAGTGAGTGGGATGGGTGATGATGAAGTGAGATGGGTGACTCACGTAAGCTTTCACCTTAAAACTTAGCAACTACTGCACAGAAATTCCATATGTCACAGGTACATGCAAGACACCACTCAAATTCAAATTGTTCGGATATGTAAAATTTTACACATACAAGTAAAAATATACACATATAACATGTCACAGACGTTAAATTGAATCCTGTTTTCATGTTTTAGCTAGTCTTATTTGTTTAATGAGAATTAATTTCTTACTTGTCACACAAAGATTACCCTGGCCCGGAACAACCCTATGGCCCCCCCTTTTAGCAGGCAGTGTTCTGCTAGGCTACGAAGCCAGCACCTAAAGAATAAGGTACTCACTAAGTTTTGAATGAAATTAAATTGTTTTATATTTTCAGGGTGATGGTACTGGAGTTATGAGCATATATGGGGGCAGTACATTTGCTGATGAAAACTTTTCACTCAAGCATGACACACCAGGCTTATTATCGATGGCCAATAGTGGCAAAGACACAAATGGGTGCCAGTTCTTCATTACTTGTGCTAAGTGCAACTTTTTAGACAATAAGCATGTTGTTTTTGGAAGAGTGATAGATGGACTACTAGTGATGAGAAAAATTGAAAATGTACCCACAGGACCTAATAACAAACCTAAAATACCAGTGACTATATCACAATGTGGACAAATGTAAATAAAAATATTTTTGTAAATTATTAGCATTTCATTCTTCCTAAAAATTGCAGAAGCTTTGCTTCCCTGTAAACACTTGTAAAATGTCTAGATTCTGATAATAAATTAATATACACAAGTAATCACAATAAATAATCCACATTCAACTAAGGTATTCCGTCAACTTTTAATAGCTTCATTATTTAGAAGTAAATTTCGTGGTTGCATTGTAGCTGGGCCATACCGTCTTCCTACTTCTTTTATGAATGCTCCTTCCATTTGCTTGGCAACTTTATCAAAAAATAAATTTGATAAATGGGAGTGGACCACTGAACGAAATTCAAAAGTCACATAGAAATCTACAACACATGACCGTTGCTCTCTCTTCAATCCCGGGCTAAATCTCCATAGGGTAAGTAAATGGTGGAAGAGTTTTCCATCTAAGGACTCTGCCTTGACTAAATTAGGTTTGACTAGTGATACATGCGATGTGTAGCTCTCATTTATTGGTGGGAATCCAATAATGAGATCTGCTTTCAAGTTGATAGGGGTTTGGCTTATTACTATAGATTTCTTGCACCATGGAAGGAACTTGTAGTAGTTACCGACATCTGATACCACATCAAACATTTGTTCCATTGAGTGTCTGAAATAAAAAAAAAAACAATGTAATACAACATTATAGAGCTAAATTTTGGAAATTCTTTCTTTATATGAGCAATACTGTATATTTAATTCACATATCTCGGAAATGATTAAATTTTGTGTTAAGATAGGGTTTT
Organism: Aplocera efformata; assembly: GCA_921293045.1. NCBI lineage: Eukaryota > Metazoa > Arthropoda > Insecta > Lepidoptera > Geometridae > Aplocera > Aplocera efformata. The sequence continues at coordinate 9,204,719 of OV121042.1, read as the reverse complement.
GCTGTTTAAGTTTACCTGTATAATTGTAATTCTTGTAAAAATGCATATTTACACAAAAAAAATGTTCTTTGTAATAAACTATGCTGAAAATTTGATCTGATTAATTTTTGTGGTACCTATTTGATTGATAATTTACTGTTTCAGATATAACACTAATTTAGAAAAAAAAAAACGAGCAAAGCTCAGTCACCCTGGCACTGTTTCTAATCCACTGAACTGAGAGAACAAATTATGCAAATAAACTATTCTCATAAATTATGTATTAGCTGTCACATAAGATTTTATTGAAAGGAAAATCAATATTGAGCAAAATTAACACAAACAACCAATAATTACAAATTTTACTATGATGTCAAAACTGTTGGATGCTTCTTAGAACTTAATTTACAACAAATAACCAATTTAGAAATTTACTAAACTCACCCAACCAACTGTCTCCCACAATACTCTCTTGTGCGACTTGTCTTCGGCAAGTTGATGAACGTTCGTTTTTGTTGCTCGAAGCCATGGCATTGACATAGAGAATTTTCGCAGCTATTTACGTAATGACCCTGAAAACTTCAGGAAGTACATATATATCAAAACATTTAGGCAAAGCCAAAAAATATGGAAAATCGATTTAATATAAAACAAAGAATTGTTGGAATACTAAACATTGATTTTGGGGTTAGTAGTAATTGTTTTCAAAAATATTTACCTGTAATATACACGTTTCCCGAGTGCCCTTCGACCGATAATGCAATACTTGGATAAAATCATCATCATTTCCATATATTAACAAATTATAACTGAAGCATTTTTATAGCAGATTCATTTTGATGTTTTTCACTTTTTTCGCAAAATTGCATAGGTAAAATTGAGTTACAAATTGCAAATTCGCAATTAATCACACAGACTAATTTGGTGTCATACGTAGATACTGGTTGGTTGGTGCCAAGTCAATGCCAATGCCAAAATGTCCAGTCCAGATAATATTTGGTACGACCCACAGATGTTATGATAAGGACACAGACTAATTTAAAACCGTTTTTCCCATTTTATGTACGAACTATTAAAACAATTAAAGCACAATGTGATTTATTAAATTAACAGTATGATAGTGAAATATAAATGCAGTGGGGAATTTCCCCTTTTGCCCTTTTGCTGTTGCCTATTCAAATTTATCGCCCTAGTGCCGCCCCTACCGACCTTTACAAATCGACACAATTAATAAAGAAAAATTATAAATGAAATTTGTGAACTATCGTCTTATTTACACCACCATTTAGGTACTTGAAATTCTTTTTCTTCTATCGTTTATATTCTCAACTATAATTGTTAATATAGTAGCTGACACCAGTATTTGGCAACCTCTATGCCCTTACATATGGCTTGGTTCAGGTCCTCCTAGGTGCAGGTTGTCGGACATAGAGGACATAAGCAGGTGTGACATCACTTGAGCCGTAGCTCCGCGGTCACACTGGAACTGGGATGGGTCACGGGATCCCCTTTTAACCGGCGGGCTACTTTGGCCCTTAGACGATTCAGTGATTTCCAAATGAAATTATAATTAGTACCCGTGATTGAAAAGGATTGATGTGTCAGTATCATATGTCAGTATTTTTACAACCGAACAATTTTACTATTATAATAAAAGTATTATAGTATATGTCCTAATAGGTACTACTTACTTAGTAATGTAAATTTTAGATAACTTTTACACCCGTATTAAATAAGAAAAGTTTGTCGCATCCGTACAATTTGTGATTGTGATTTTTTTATCACGTCTGATTTCAGGTGATCATTGATATATAACAGGTGACGCCAGAAAGTTGATAGGGATGGCGGAATTAGGCAAAAAATCCAAACTTTATTATAAGCGTTATTCCTTAGGGGACAAAGTGTTCGCTCGGCGTGCAAAATAAATACATAGTTTTTTTATGGAACAATAACAATAGTCATATTGCTAAAGAAAGACCCGCGCGATCGAATGTCAGTGGACTATAACTGTCAATGTCATCAAAAAAGTAAGTTGTCTATATGTCTGTGAAAAGCCATAGAGAAGAAGAAGAAACTGTATGTCTGTGGCATAGCACGTGTGTTTTCTTTTCTTAGCGTGCGGTGTGGTTTCAATCGGCTTTCTAACCAAAATTATTAAAAATCCTGTATTTAAAGAATATTGTGAAGTGCAATGGGTCGGAAAGCTAAATTTGATGAGACAAAGAAGGTGAAAAAAGGACCTGGAAGAAAAGCGCGCAAACAACCAGACCCAATATTCAGAAAAGAACTTCGTGAGTACTCCTAAAATTACAATTTCTCACTTGTAAAGTCTCCAGCGAAATATCGCAATTTATGAAATTAAGATCCATTGTATTCATACAGTTAAACGGTTCAGTGCAGGCAGTAGTATAGTCATAAAATGGACTCACGTTACCAAAGAATCGTTTTATAAAATGCCATTCTAAAATCTTCTATTCGGCATCTGACTGACTGACAATCCACAGCCTGACACATGCTTCATGCATGCATAGAAGCATAACATGCTTCTGATTCAGGCGATAAAGAAAGTTATCACAATAAGTTAAAAAAAATGTCCTACATGAGTTGAAGAAGTACTTGTAGAGTGAACTGTTCTCCACAACTAGGCTGCCAGTGGGCTTTTGTGGAGATAAAGGAGATTAAAGTTAGTTTGGAAATTGGTTCCTGACATGTTGCTGAAAATCCCATTGACTCATGGTTCATCTTAAACCTCAATCATCCTAAGATAACAGTAGTGGCATTCTTATTAATACTTTATAGACCAGCATTTCACAGCTGTATAGCTTGATGTCTTATTGTTACTGGAGGAAGAATTATTACAATTTTGTTGACCAATGATGTAATTTTTCAGTGGATGATAGTGAACCAAAGAAGTTGTCACATAAGCAGAAGCAGAGAGCAGCAAAGCGAGCAAAGAAACGGGCAGAATTAGCAGAGAAGAGGAAAACATTGAAAGCAGCTAAAAAGAATGTAACTGAGAAACCTAAGGTCGAAGTTGGCGAAGCAGAGAGTGGGCCTGATGAAGAAAATACCAAAGGTTCTGACTATTCTTTGCTATATGTTACAAGTTTGATTGGAATATACTTACAAATTCTAAGAAAAAATGTTACTTGCACTAGAATATTTAAAAAATAAAATGTAGAAACTCAATTATGCGGCCCTCATGTGGTGGCAGTATCTCTCCGGATGAACTTGGCACAAGTTCTACTGCTACTTTAGGTTGCCCCTTTAGCACCACTCAGGAGACATGTGTAGGTAATCAAAGGGTACACATACCTATGCTGGAGCAACTGGATACCCAATTATATACCTACAAGTCCAATTTATGCAAGCATGAACACGCCGGAACTGTCATTAACCTGCCCGCACCCCATGGGATTGCTGCCCCACATGTTTCATTATTGTTTTACAAAATAAAACAACAATTGTTTCAGCAAGAAGCCCGCTTTTCTTCATCCATTATACTATCTGGATTTTCGATTATCGGAATGACTAAGGACAATAATTAGTCCGGTTAGCCGTGTTTCTACTGTAGTAAAAAATACAATTTGTGGCATGGAAATCTGCAAGTTGAAATTCATTTCAATAAAATATTTACAAACATTTTAACAAAATTGCCTGGCCTCATAGCTCAGTTGGTAGTAGCTCTGGCTTTTGTGCTGCAGGTAGTGGGTTTGATCCCCACTCAGGACAAGCATTTGTTTGGCAAAAATAAATGTTTGTTCTGTGTCTGGGTGTTAATATGTATGTATTTACAAAAAAAGTATAGTGGGGTGCAGCTAGTTGAAAATATTTTCTGATTAAATGAATAAGAAACTATTTTCAACCAGCTGAAGAAACTAGCTAGAAATTGGTAAGACTTCAATACTATTTTCACTATTATGGGTGGAATTTCTTAAAGCAATTTCTATGGGGACTACCTTGGAAGTAAAACCTATCAAAATAATAAGATCAATAAGAAAATGATCACCCAATTCCAAATCACTTATCAAACATAAAAAGTTTCTCCTGTGTTTGAAGTCTGTTAAAATATAAATTTAATGCACAATTTGATTAATTGGTTCCATGTAATTATAGGTTTCACAGATGACAATAAGGAGTGGCTCAAGCCCAAGAAAGCCAAAATAGGTAAGCCAAGTCGGGAGGAGTCTGATGGAAGTGATGCTGAAAATATTGACTCTGATGAAAGTAAAGATGGTTCTGAAGAAGAGATGGATTCTGACACTGATGTGGCGCCCAAAAAGGGCAAAGAGAACTATAAGGTATTTAAAATTATTCTGGAATAGAAGAAATTGAAATTGACCCAGTTTATAGTAACACTGCGATCTGTGCAGTAAGATGTGGGTTTCAATTCCTACCCACAAAGAAACATTTGTGTGATGAATATATACATGTTCCTTATGGCTCTGGGCTGATAAAGTGTGTTTATTTATGAAAGTTACTATTTTATATGTAATCTAGTTCCCATAGTAAGTTATGCTTAATTTGGGGCTAATATGGTGCTGTGTGCTAAAATGTGCATGAATATTTATTTAATATATAGGTGTGTGAATATGACTCCGCCCCTTTTTGTCAAAATAAAACACATTTGTTCGCTTACAAAATTAAAAAAAAAAATTATTGAAAGTATGCTCCATCTGCAGCTACAACCTTCACCCATCGTTCAGGTAGTTTTCGTATTCCTTGCTGGAAGAAGTCCTGGTCTTTTGAGCTTATCCAGTTGTCAATCCAAATTTTGATACTTTCACATGAAGTAAACTTTTCTCCAGTAAGGTCTGTCTGCATCGTCCGGAATAGGTGGTAATCCGAAGGAGCTATGTCTGGTGAATATGGCGGGTGGGGTAACACTTCCCAGTCCTGTCCCTCTAAATATCTTTTACGACTTCTGCGGTATGCGGTTTGGCATTGTCATGCTGAAGAACTAATTTGTTATGTCTATTCACCCATTCTGGTCGTTTTTCTTCTATGGCTCGCTTCAAACGCATTAGTTGTCGTCGGTAAACTTCTCCATTAATAGTTTCAGAGGGTTTGAGCAACTCATAATATACAATACCTTTCTGATCCCACCAAATACAGAGCATGACCTTGGCACAGTGAATATTTATTTTTGGCTGTGATGGGCCTGGTTCGCCTGGTTTCACCCAAGCTTTTTTGCGTTTAGGATTTTCGTAGTGTATCCATTTTTCGTCTCCTGTGACTATCCGATGCAAAAATCCTTTTCTTTGCTGTCTTTGAAGCAGCATTTCACAAATGGTTTTCCGACGTTCCATGTCTCTTTCTTTTAAATCATGTGGAACCCAGTAACCGGCTTTTTGAATCATTCCCATCATTTGTAAACGCTTTGCAACAGTTGAACGATCAACATTTAATGCTGCAGCTAATTCTGATTGAGTTTGGCAAGAATCTTCCGCCAATAATGCTTCCAATTCAGCATCTTCAAATTTTTTTGGTGGTTTTCCATGTTCTTTATCCTCAGTACTAAAATCGTTATTTTGAAATCGTCGAAACCATTCCTTGCAAGTTGTATTAGACGGAGCATGCTCACCATAAATCTCCACAAGCAAACGATAAGTTTCCGCTGCAGTTTTCTTCGCAATAAAATAATGTAATAACACTTCCCGCAAATGACGTTTATTTGGAATAAAAACCGACATTTTCGAAAAGGTGAAAACAATTGTTGCTTACACTTCAACCAAATATCATAAAATGCGTTAGATAGCTGACATTCAGTACTATCGAATACAAGTATGGTCATTTATTAGTACACGTAAACAATACTAAAAACGACATCTGTTGAGAAAGGGCGGAGTCATATTCACACACCCAATATTTATTATGAATACATCATTTCCTATTTATATTTACTTATAACATATTAACTTGATGGGTTAACTTTACTATGTGTACTTTTCAGGTTGGAACATTAGATGACCTATTCCAAGATTCTGATGCAGAACCCGAAAATGACAATACTTCAGATGATGGCGAAAATACCGGCAGCAAAATTGAATATGATTCAGACTCTAGTCAGGAAAAGAGCGATGACAATGATGATGATGAAGATGAAGATGATGACATGTTGCCAATAGAAAAAGCTAATATAAAACTCAAAAAACGTCAGAAGCAAGACCAGAAGCTTGCAGATGAAGAAATGCAAATCAACATTGCCAAACAAGATGTTTTTGCTTTCCCAACTGAAGAGGAATTGGAAAACCCCACTAGCCTTCAAGATGTACACCAGAGAATAAAAGATGTTGTTACTGTATTGGGTGATCTAAACAGATTAAAAGCTGAAGGCAGGTCTAGGTGTGAATACACAGACTTGCTTCTCAAGGACTTGTGTATGTATTACAGTTACAATGAATTTCTGATGGAGGTTCTTATGCAAATATTCCCTGTGCAAGAACTAGTAGAGTTCCTCGAGGCCAGTGAGACTGCTCGCCCAGTTACCATAAGAACCAACAGTCTTAAGACAAGGAGGCGAGATTTAGCCCAAGCTCTAATCAACAGAGGAGTCAATTTGGATCCTGTTGGTAAATGGAGTAAAGTCGGTCTTGTTGTATACAGTTCCACAGTACCCATTGGTGCAACTCCAGAATACTTAGCTGGCCATTACATTCTTCAAGGTGCATCAAGTTATTTGCCAGTGATGGCATTAGCGCCTCAAGAAAATGAAAGGATTTTGGATATGTGTGCCGCCCCGGGTGGTAAAGCGTCGCACATCGCAGCAATAATGAAAAATACAGGAGCATTATTTGCAAATGATGCTAATAAAGAACGCACTAAAGCAATCGTCGGTAACTTCCATAGATTAGGTGTGGTTAATGCGGTTATCTGTAATTACGACGGTCGTCAGTTTCCAGAAGTTATAAAGGGTTTCGACAGGGTTTTATTAGACGCACCATGCACAGGTACCGGGGTGATTGCGAAAGATCCGAGTGTAAAGACTACGAAAGACAAGAAAGATATTCAAAGATGTTTCAATTTACAGAGGCAGCTGTTATTAGCTGCAATCGATTGTTGTAACGCTAAATCGAGCACAGGTGGATATATTGTATACTCAACTTGTTCAATCTTGCCTGAAGAGAATGAGTGGGTTGTAAATTATGCTCTGAAGCGAAGGAATGTGAAGTTAGTGCCGACAGGTCTAGATTTTGGTACGGAGGGTTTTACTAAGTACAGGCATCATAGGTTCCATCCATCATTGAAATTGACAAGGAGATTTTACCCTCACACGCACAATATGGATGGGTTTTTCGTGGCTAAGCTAAAGAAATTCTCCAATGTCATTGTAAGTGTAAGATGAAGATTTTACCTATAACTTTTAACTTCTCTAAACTGTCAGATGTTGACCATATTCCCAAAGCTTCTCAATGTAATTCTACAAATGATGCAACTAGAATACAACAAATGACATATAATAATATATTATTTTCCAGCCGGAGCCTGTACAAGACGAGGAAGACGAGGAAGAAGGTGAAAAGAAGGAAAACGAGAATGGTGAACAATCACAACTTAACGGTGACGCAAAATCTGACGAAGATAATTCTGCGGATGAAGTAGTGAAACCAGTGACAGTCAAGAGGGCTGCTGAGGTCGGCGAATCTGGACCATTGAAGAAGAAGAACAAACAAGAGCAGCAAAAGTAAGCATCACAACGATAATAGCATTAGAACATTATTATGTTACAAAATGAAGGCCTAACTGATCTTATTTGGCCTATTACTATGTTACAAAATGAAGGCCTAACTGATCTTAAGTGGATCCTTCCGCCCGTTAAAACAGCAATGCGGCTTAGGTCCGCCTCGACTTAGGTATGAGAAGATCAAGTCACACCCCGTCACGCCTGCCTCCTGAGACGGAGATGTTTCGTCTCTTCAGGTAATTTCACCACCACCCACACTCTTCCACCGGAACACAGCATTGCAAGCATATTAACAGTTGTGGAGGCAGTACTTTTCCAGGCGAACTTTGCATTAGTTCTATTTCTAATTTTTGTTGCTTCTTAAGCGGGTGGGGATTCTGAGGGTATTCACTTACGGATGCGAGCAACTGGACTCCCAACCTTTAACAAATAAAAGTTTTTAATAGGTTAGATGTTAAAACCTCTGAATAGCTAATAAAGCTCATTCAAAATTTCGTCTACATCGCATGTGGTTTTATGATAAGATGATAACCTTTTAATATAAAAATTACAAGATCACTTCTTTTATCAAAGTAAATAAATCGTTAATCTTAACTAGAAAGAAGAACTAGAAAAAATCTTAACTAGAAAGATTTTTATTATCACACTAGCTGCGCCCCGTGTTGTTACCCGCGGCTTTCTGGGATCAAAAGTAGCCTATATGTTAATCCAAGATATAAGCGATCCTGGTAACAAATTTCATCGAAATCATTGAGCCATTTGAGCGTGAAGCAGTGACAAACGTACACACACACACACAGAGAGAGAGAGAGAGAGAGATAGAGAGGGAGATACATACATACATACAAATTTTCCCTTAGTAAATATTAGTGTGATTGTAACAATATCGTACTTTGTTTCAGACAACAAAATATAGCAAATCAAGTGGGTGCAGGTAATAACAAAAAGAAAAAACAAAAGAAGAAGCAAAACAAACAAAGTATTGGAATCAAAGTAAATCAAATCGAAATCGTGAGTCAGAAAGTGCAAAATAACACAAAGGGTCAAAGTAATGAAAATGCAAAAGTACAAAGTATAGAGACAAGTAATGTACAAGGTATAGTTAGTGAAAATATACAGAGTCAAGGTAGTAAAAAAAAGAAAAACAAACAGAAGAATAAAAATACTGCATCCACACAACCCCAGCCTTTTACGATAAAATCAACTGTAAGTAAAACGGAAGCTAGTCCAATGACGTCAAACATGCAAGGTACGGCGAAAAAAAATAAGAAAGGGAATAAAAATAAACAGGGAAATACACTGAGCGCGCCTATAAACAAAAAGCCAGTCAACATTACAGATGTCCTTGAAAAGGAAGTTTCAAAAAAACTCAAAAATAAAAAGAAGACAAAAAAAATTGGACAGCTCAATGCAAATAAAGGACAACAGACGAAACCTGGACAAAGAGGAGGTAAAGCGTTTAAGAAGAAATAAGTTAATCTATGCTTTGATATACTATTTGTATAATTATTTTTACAATAAAATATAATAAAGTTTATTGCATTTTATTATTAGTGTCCACTATGCTACACTAGTGCTACACTATAGAAATTAAAAAATAAATATTAAAAAATATGAAAGCTAAGAATCTTAGATTTTTAGACATTTTTTCATTTTTTGGTTACTTATAAAAATAAACTCAAAAATCGAATGCATTCGATTCATAATTCGCTAAATTTAAATCTATCGTAGATGCTTCAAAATCTAAATAACTTAATGACTGATGTGGTTGCGTTTCTTGAGCCTTTCTTCGGCCATGTTCAGCCAACATCTCTTCTTGTTCTCTTAACCAATCTTGTTGACTTACTGTATTTAATTGATATTTTACGAGACAGTCCGTTAAGTACTTGATAGGATCAGGCGGCTGCACTATCACAACTTTTGCTAAACATTTCTTTAAAGCTGTTCCAACAGTCGCCTTCAAGTATTTGCTTTCTTCAGCCACCATAGGCTCAGGCGGGCACGTCTCATAAAACGACATCTCTTGTACACGCACGAGGTTACCGAGATCATCATCCTGATATTCGTTTTCGGAATTCTTGTCTTGGTATATTTGAGTACCGTTTGTATCAAAATAGTACCGACCCAAACTGTCGTATTGATAGTCAATTCCGTCATCGATCTCGCTTACTTTGAGCATAAATCCAGCTCTGTCCAAGAGATACTCGCTAGCGCGCTCGTGCGCCTTGTATATTCTCTCTCGAACGTTGTTGAGATAGTACCGTCCACACTCATCATAAAAATACACGTGTTTAAAATCGTTAACAGGAACGAGTTCATTTCGTTCATTCCGTTGGTAAAGTGTATCATCATTATCTATTTTATAAATTTTTCTTCCGTACTTATCTACTGTAAAGTAACCCAAATCGTCGGAAAAAACTTCTTTTATGTCTGCAGCACTTAAAATGGATATTATAGATTTCCGACCTCGATTTCCTCCAATTGCGCCATCCCAGAGTTTCACTAGTTCCTGTACGAGACGACAGCGTTCAGGATGTGGGAGCATGTGATTAAAAATATGTAGCTCATCCTCGTTTACGGTACCATCGTCTTGAGTGGCGCAACTTTGAACCTTGAGACAGTTGAGCGATAATTTCAAATTCTGTAACGATTGCAACCTTTCTTCCAAATACATTGTTTTGTGCTCGAGTGCCATTACAGCTGATGATTTTTGAACTTTCAAGAGATTGATGCGATCTTCAAGGTTTTTAATTTTCTCAACGAGTTTACTGATTTCCTGTCCACGGGGCGAGTTAATACGATTTGCTGAACCTGAAGTTTTGGTCTTACTGTATAATTGTTTAAATCCTTTCTCAGCTACTGGACTGTGAAAATTTGCTACTTCCTCTATGATTTCTTGCAGTGTCTTAACGAGATCGCACGGCTGCAGTGGGACTTGGAGATTAAGTACTTTAGTTAACTGAATAGCAAGCTGGTCATTCAGCTTGTCTAACCAATTCAACAACTCTTCAACTTCATTCATGACTATAACGTAGAACTCACATTGGTCTGCCTGATATCGGAGACATAGTTGTTTCTCCACGAGGGCGTAGTTGACTACATCTCGCATGTCTCCAACGATTTCAATTTCTGTTTGCATCAGATACTTCTCTTCTGTCGTCATCGTCGTTTTCAACTGTTCGATAAACTTTTCGAAATATTTGTGTCTTTTCTCAATGCATTCAATTGTATAATCCATTGATTTCAGAATTATATTTCTGGGAGTATCTTTGGCCCTTTTTTTGAAGTTTTCGATGTCTTGGACAGATTGAAGCCATTCGATGTGGAAGGCATGCACAATTTCTAAGATTTGTTCGGGACTCGCGTTCTGAAGCAAAGCGGTGCGCATATCTACCAAAGAATTAAATATGCAAGCAGCATAATCTTTGTAAGTCAGGAGGATGACGGGGCTCTCAAAGGAATGTTTTATTTCCTTTGCTATAGTGAATAGAAAAACTGCCGCTTCCTCTTTATTCATGTTTTAAAAACTTTACAAAAAATAAATGTAACAAAATAAAGAAAATTATCAAAAATATAATCTTCCAATATACCTATGTACCTATGACATGGACCAAAAACAAGGCCTCACTTTGAGATGACATTAAATGACATATACCAAAAACAAGGCCTAATCAGTTTTTTATGTTACCTACGTAACTACTGTAATTTTTTAATTTGGTTCTATAAAAATTTTTGTTTGCGGATCCCTATTTCTTTTTCATTAAAGTATCATTAGTCACTCCATTAAACAGTAGTAATCTCCCAGTGAAACTACCGGAACAAATAGACAGACAGGATAGATAGACAAAAAAAATTAAAATTGATTTTTTTGGGTGTCCTACGTACTTATAATGCATTTATTATTTGAATGTCAAATACTCAAGTTTGCGGTCCCTGGGAGCATTGAAACAATTTAACTAAAAGATACGGCCGTTTATGTTCCGTTTATGCTGCATATTTTGACTTTCGCAAGGGAATCAAAATCTATGGGAATAATGAAATTTGGCAAGAAGCAATGTCATGTAGCCATTTAGCACAAGTGAAAGAATAAATCCGAAAACTGTAAATTTGTATTACATCACAAAATTAATTAATTGATGAAATTGATTAATTGAAGTTACATGTTTACCTTCATGTTCGCTGGACACCGGATTTGCGTACCGAATGTTCTGCACGAACGTGCGCTTGTGAAAGAACGTAAACTAGGTGCGCGAGTTTGACTCGCACTTGGTCAGTTTTTTATTTATTTGTATAGATATTATTAACTGACTTCAAAACAAGAGAAGCTCTCAAATCGACGTATTTAAAAACAAATATTCAAGCTGTAAAAACGTTCTTTAATGTTTTTTACCATACGTGGTACGGTAATCTATTTCTATTTATGTTAGAAGTATATTAAAATTGGCTTTAAGGTTAACATACTGCACTATCAGTATTAGCGTCTGGTACCGTACCAGACGCTAATGTTCCTCACAGTAGGAACACCTGTCTACTATCGACCACCGAGAGTGAATGAAATCTATAACGAATCCCAATACGGCTTGGTAGAAAGCTCTCAAAATATAAATTAGTTAAAAGTTAGTACTAAATTAAAGTAAGTACATACTATGAAATATTTGTCTATCATATAGATAGTAATAATAAAAAAAAAAAACAAATATGAGATGCTAGATTAAAACTCATTGAAGGTAGCGTCGGGTTTTAATAACCATACCAGCTCTAACGGTAGAGTGTAAGGCTGTACCATCCGTACAGGCTTACACTCTACAAGTGAGAGTGGTTATGGTATGGTTATTAAAACCCGACGCTACCTGATGATACCTAAATTTAACATTAGGTACAACCTGATGTTCCGCTATGTCCGAGCATATATTTGGTGTCGATGCGTCAGTAAATTTTAATCGATGCCAGGTCATTTTTTGCGATACATTATGTCATATTTATTATAAAAAAACGTACTTTATACTCGTAAAATCCGTAGCGATTCGTAGCGACCTTTCATGTGTAGACCCTACGTTTCTCGTAGCTTATAGTACAAACGCTGAAAGACAGGATACTTTCCCACGGGTCCGTAGCGGGGATAAATCAGGAGCTTTCCCGCGCCGGCCGGGGCGGCAACCCAGCTACGCCGTAGCTTAATGGGAGCGTACCGCGCAGCCCCTCGACCCGCTAGATGCTGAAGCTGCCGGCAGTCGCTCGCGAACCGCGCACCCGTGCACACCTCTGTCACGCTGCAATTCCAAATAGTACGTTATCTTTCCTTATAAATTATTAATAAAAGTGTGTTTTAAATCTATTATCTTCAATAAAAGTGCCCGTTCCATTCAATTTTGAGCAGTATTGATCGGAAATAATAGGGTGGGTCGCTTTGTTCGGTGCTACGCCCGCCGCCCGGAGGCTGTGGCGCGCAGCATCCGCTCGCCATGTTGATCTCGCCGTAGTCGATCGTATCTTTTGTTTTAAATTCGCCCCACTTCTACTATCTGTCGTATAATTAATTATTCATATGTCTAACTCGTGATAACAGAATCTCAGATGAATGTAATGATGCCACTGTGCCCACCTTCACCAACAAATCCGTAACTATAAGTGTCACTTTTAGTCACCAGGAGTAATGTAAGAAAGTAGTTAATTATGGATATTTGCACAATACTTAATCTACCACGTCTGCCCTGCTGCCCATTAGCATCACTTTAGACTCTTCGCTCATTTCATACGATCCCGAGTCAACCTATGTATAAATATAGTTATATAGGTATGCAATAGAGTTATGGGAACAAGTGAATTTTACACTTAATTCTTGACAACAAAGTTTTGGTCTCATGTAGATAAAGTTAGTACGCGTAAATTCTTTCAGTTATGGACGTGTTTGTGAAAGTGTGCATTACTCGTCTCTGTTAGTATTAGCAGCTATAATAAGGTTGTAGGTATCTAGATAAAATGTAAGAGCATTGACCCGCTAACTTAACCTACTCTAGCGCCCCTTTAAATTGTCATTTCGTACATACCCGTTTGTGGCAAGAGATTTCATCGCCGCCATCACGAATAACTCAGCTTAAATTTTTTCATTAAATAAGCAAATACCAGTGTACCTAATATATAATACTAACAAAGAAAAAACCAAATCTTAAACAGTTTGTATTACCAGTCAACAATTACTAGTACTTGTACCAATTGGCATAGGTAGGTACTGAAATATAATAGGTACCTATATGGTATACATATAAGCGAAAGCAAACAAACGTTGAAATTGAGCAAACAAAATAATTATTAAGTGGAGAACTCAACACCTGACATAACAGAAAATGTTAGTAAAATAATTAATGCAGGTTTAACCAGAACCATGGAGCAAACAAAACGATCGATATCTAGTGCACTGATACTCTTTCACGACTAAACCATAACTTGGTGATCTCGTAAAAGCGCAATAAAACATTTTCTCATAAAATACACATGTACTTTAGAAGATTCTTGTGGATATACCCACACGCTTTAACACTTGGGGTGCTGTGTAGTATGAGCGCATATTATTGTATCTGATTTCAATCAACTCCCTCGCAAGAGCACAGCCTGCCAATGAGCCATGGGGGGCATAATTATCCCAAACTGGACTAAACCAGTTAAATATATTGACTCGCACATTGAATTCCGTAGCCAAATGGCAAAAACCTTTCAAGTTCCATCCTGTTAGTTTATGACGGCCATTTAACTGTGAGACTTATAGATACTATACGAGTATACTTGAAAACTTCTCTTGTGGGGCAGTTCCTACGTGCTTCTTGTTGACGCCGATGGTACCCTGGTATAAATATTAAATGGTAGCATTACGCCACTCCTGATCGGGAACTCCCAGGTGAGACTATCGGACCAACTTTACAGTCCTTGCTTGCTTTTTTTATGTAACTAAAAGACTGGACGAGTTGAAGGCCCATCTGATGTTAAGTGGTTACTCTCGTCCATGACAACAGCAATACTACTTAGGTTCTCCCTCAAGACTTAAGTTACACCCCGTTGCGCCCGTCATCCGACACGTTACGCGTGTGATTCAACTGGAATCACATGCGTATGAGACGACTGCACTACTGTTTGGCGGCAGATTACCAGGTGTGGCGGCAGAACTTCTTCGGGCGACCTTTGCAAAAGATCTACTGCTACTTTTTGTTGTACTTAGGTACTTCTGTTGTGGATTTTAGGGGTACTTAGGTACTAGTTGTTAGCTTATTACCATATGGGCAAAGGTTGAGTCGCGATTGCCTGCGCAATGATTATTACATCGTATGATTAGAATACCTGAGAATACGACCTGCAGTTTAGTTACTAGATACTTCTTCACTACCTTAACATATAAAAATACACTGCTAATATAGAACACATTTTGCAAGGGAAATATGAATCACGACTTCGAATGATGCTAAAATTTTCACACGTGTAATATCTGTGACAATAAATCCTCGTATATTCGTAGGATTAAAAGTCATGGTACCTGTTTTTTGACTGGCCTCGCAGCGCAGTTGGTTTTAGCTCTGGCTTTTTCGCTGTAGGTCGCCAGTTCGATTCCCACCCAGGACAATTATTTGTGTGACATAGATGTTTTTTATGTATGGATGTTAGTTAAAGTGTAACAGTATGTTTTTACATAAAAGTTTAGTCTAGTATATACTCGTATATAATTTAGTAAATAGCCAGATGACATAATTATTACACTTTGCTTTTCATATGTTTTTATTTTATACATTGGATTTATATCAATAAGTTTTTCAGCCTACATTTTCTTCCAAGCGTTATTTATGATTAATATATTATAATTAGCTCCTTTTATAAAATAAAAGTCTCATAGGATACTCCTTATAATATCAGCTATCTGCCAGTGATAGGTCCGCCAGTTTAGCCGTTTCGGAAATAAGCCGGAACAAACAGAATAATAAAAAAAAAATATATATATTTTATTTTAACTAACGTATATACTTTCAAATACATTTAGTAAACAGGTATTATTTTGACATTAGAAACAGAAACTTTAGTTTTATTTATTTATGTAGGTTAATATTATTGGAATATAATTAGAAGATTAGAATATAAAGAATAGGTTTAGCCGGGTTTCATCAAAATCCGCAACGTTTACTAAATAGTGATTTATTTAGAAAGGAATAAATTATAAATAAAAAAAAAACATTAATTTGCAACAGTCCGATTTAAACGATAAGCATTTGTTCAATGTATTTCAATTTGTTGTACCTATATACTTACTAAAATTGTAGTTACGAGTACGAGTTATGTTACTCGTATTGTTACATCAATGTATTACGCAGTAAATTGATTGATGCTTGAAGATAATCCGATCAAATAACGAAGGCAGCTAGTTTATGCGTTTTCCGTTATGGTAAGCGTTCAACCGTTTAAGCGGGTGCGCGTATCAGTCGGAAAAAAATATTCCTTGCTCAACGACGCATTCTACCTACCTTTTGGTTTTAACGCCATGGGAAGTCATTATTATGACCGCGCATGATTCTGGACAGAATAGAACATCTGCAATTCCATGTACATTCAAAGTAAATTATTATGCAGTTCTATTTCGTGACCTGGTGCCTCGCTTAACCGACAATTATACCGGGTTCGATTAATTATTTTAATATATCCCGGTCCAGATCACCGGTCAGAGCGCACTTTGTGGGAGCATGAAGTTTGCTGTCGGGTTTTGGATGGTTGTGTTATCATGTGTGTACAATACAAAGACTACACAATACAATACGATACAAAGACACAATTCTAGTGCGGGACAATTAGTGTGAATGCGTTCATATCATATATGTTTGGCAATTTCTTTATTCAATTTCCACGTCCAAAAAAGACATGATAAAGGTGAATCATTATATTGGAAAACTAGCTTTTGAATCCGGGCAGAGTTACAAAGGTAAAATGTAATACAAATAAATTCCAAGTGGGTGCCTATCCACGTTGTTTCTACGTAAACGGTAAGTGCTCTTTAGGTAACTTAACTTTGTATCGGAAAGGGATCGAGCTTATTTACCCAACGGGTTCTTCCGTATACATCGTACTTTTTCGAACTTGGGTATCGTAAATTAATTTGTTGTGAACCATTCACTTTGCCAGTTAGGCAAAGTACTTACATGCCTATTTCAATCTCAACGAAGATTTTCTTGCATGATTTTGATATATGTGATGATTAAAGCACTAGTTTCACAGACATAAAAAAATCGGTACATTTCGGTTTTAGGTGAACTATAAAGTAGTTAGATTTATAGTTCACCGCTTCGCTATGGCCTCATACAAATTTCATGGATACATTTTATCCAATATGCAAAAAATAGGAAAGTACTGAAGTCGATTTTTTTTACTGTTTCCCTAAAACTATAGCTGATTGAAGACATTTGACATCTACCGATCCGGATTGGGCTCCCATTCACTCTCAATTAACGAGAGGAGGCCGGTGTCCCTGCAGTGCGAACATTAGAGGTCCGAACGAATCCGCGGACAAAAGCTAGTCAGATGTAAAAAAAAACATTTGTAACACAAAACTGTTAGATAATGATGTTTCGTATCAACGTGAACTCCTCGCTAATATATGTTATAATTTAGATTTGATCATTCCAACCTTGAGACATCTAGCAATCAATAGGTTACAAAATTATTGAAATGCATCTGACATTAGCAAAATGCAACAAACTAATAAATCAATAATCACATTATAGAAACATTCGAAATGAGTTAAATCTTGCATAAGTTTTAAGCACTCGAAATTAAGACTACCAATAAATTAATTGAATAAATAATTATGACGTGTTCTTATCATCTTAGCTTTGACGCAGCTTTGGTAATAGGGATTTCTATACGAATAAGAACTTTATACAAATTATATCATAAATTTTTTCATACACAAATGTGATCGTGGGTTAATGTAGCTTCCTATTAATTAAATAAAAGTTAAATTCGGAATCGAAATTCGACCAAATAAACAAACAAATCTTACCTTTTTATAATATAAATAAAATATTTTTCGAAATAAAAATCATTTCACACAGCACTCTCTAGCCCCAAGCATAGATTCTATTATGGGAACAATGTTGCTGATACAATACTTATGGTACTTTTTATTTACATACATATTAACAACCAGACACAACAAACATATATGTTCGTCACAAATGCTTGCGCTGAGTGGGAATGGAACCCACGACCTGCAGTGCAGAAGTCAGAGCTACTACCAAATGAGCTCTGAAACCAGTATATTAAAGTAATAAAATAACTTGTAGTAACAATATGGTACATACAAACGGATAAAACCGTGGTTGTCTATTCAAAAATATTGCCGTGTTGAAGAGAATACATAATATACTTCCTTGGTAGATAGAAGCCTACTTGTCAAACAGTACGAAATTGTATCTAATTTTACAGTTGGATCAACAAATGTTACGAAGTGAACGCGATATTACGAAGTTATGGGTAACAAATATCCTTTCAGCCCTTGTATACTAATATATAAAAATGATTAAAATTATTTTTATGACGGGTTGGTACATAATCTGCCCTGTGCTAGGGGAAAGATTTTGCGTGAAGGCGTTTAATTACGAAGGACTTAAGTAGCCTACGAATTAAAGTGCTCTCTTGAATCCACCCTTAACTTAAAACTTGCTTGTCACCGAGGGGCCTGCAACTTAACCCTACGCCACTACGCCATATATCATGCCATTTGCTATTTCAATCGTTTTATAGAGAACGGTCTGTCATCTCACCTGATATAAAGTGGTTACCGAAAATAACAAAATACAATACGACTGAGGACTTCTACTTCTGAAGTATGAGAATACCAATGTCGCATTGCGTTGCACGCATCGCTCTCAGACGAGGATGTAACGTCTTGAGCACCTGTAACACTGGCATCCAAACCCTACCAAAGTAACTCGTAACAAAGTGCACCACTACTTGGCAGCGGATTAACAGGTGTGGTGGTAGTACTAATCCGGGCGAGCATGCCAGAAGTTCTACTGCTATTTTGCACGTTTGATAAACGATATAGTCGCCAATTTTGAACCGATTTACTTCGATTTGATTTTATTATTAATTGATAAAATGTAATCCCAAAGTTATATGTTGGAAGAAATTCCACCCGAAAGACCGAATTAATACACGCATACATAAAAAACATTTGAACATCCACGTGAGACGCAAATTTTCGATGCGAAAGGCACTGGTTCATATTATATCCATAATAATACTGCAAGTTCTCAAAACGGTAATAGAATCATGAGGAAACTATTGTGCAACAACAAGTGCAAAATATTCATGAAATTTTAGTTATTGTGTTTTGGTGTTTATTTGCTCGGACAGTCAGGAACAGTTTTACAAATAATAATTCCTTTTACATCGCATGGAGTTGCCACATTTTGGCAACTGTCCAAACCAGAAGCAATTGAGAACTTAACTTCATTATTAGAGAACTTGTTATTTCGTAGTGATCTTTTTAACAGACTTTAAATAAAGAGGTGTTGTCTGTTCCACTGTATGTTTTTTTATTACGTGATTTCTTCGCTAATTGAGGACAGATTTAAATGAGTCGATCCAACACTGAGCCTTTTTAATTTAATAGGGTGTACCTTTGAAGAGGTCCCATAGAATAATTTGATGATGACTTAATGATTTGATGATGATTAATAAATGAAGAAATCTTTCTTAAAGGCGTAAAATAAGTGACGAAAGTATTTAATGAAGGAGTGCACCACTGCTTGACGGCAGAATACCAGGTGTCGAGGCAGTGCTCAGCACTCGCATAACTGTGTTCTGCTGGAAGGGTGTGGATGCCGGTGAAATCATAGGCGCATGAGACGTTATCGTCTTATCGTTACGTCTCGGGTGATGGGCGCATTGCGATGCGACTTGGGTCTTCTCATACTTACTTTGGGAGGAACTAAGTCATGTTATTGTTGTCTATGGGTGGTGGTGACCACTTAAAACCGGTGGGCCGTCAGCTCATTTATAGTAGTAAAAAATCGTAAGACCGAATCGCACTGGACTGTTTATTGATCATGTCATGACTTCACTTTGTCTCAGACCAATCAATTCAATTCGCGTTTCACTTTCACCGCGCACGCTTCCTTACATCTTTACTTTGCAATCAGAGTGCATGTTTATTGATAAATACCTAAAGATGCTCTCGCCGATTTGTATGCCAGCCACTTTCAGTGGTACACAAGTTTCCTATTCTAGAATATACTCGAATATAAAATTTAAACTCGGTTAAGGGAAAGGAAAGTAAAAGGAACGTGGTAAAAGTGATTCTACGAAAAAGTCTTGCACTTTTGCATTTTCATATTTAATTTAATTCCAGCCAGATTCCTTAAAACACCTACTTTAGAGTGGCATAGACTGCTACGAATTTCGTAGACTTACTCGCACTTTTGCTACGCCAAGGTCAAATTAGGTTCTATTATTATACGCTCAATTCATGCTATATTTACTGGCTTTTGTTGGATTTCGTTTTGTGCAAAAGTGGGTCGTTTCAAATTAACTATTCCTACTTTTTCGTTCGCGTATAATGTTTTATAAACTTTCTTCGCATTGGAGAGTACACCTAGTTAGTTTCACCTACTTTTCTTTTATTATACTTTTAGTCCTCGGGGTCTAAGTGATTAATTAAGATGTTTAACCATGGTTTAGTAAGTTACTGTGAAAAGTTTTGTTTGTGACGCAAATGTTAATACATAAGGGCGGGAAGAAGTTTTTTTACATGCAAATTCAAGACAATTTTCTGATCATACATCAGAAATTAATTATCAGATTCAAATTATTATCGTTTATGACGAAATCACTGATCAAATTCGCAATAGAGTAGTTTTTGCAGGATTCTCCAGGATAGAAAAGTAATATTTGCGCTCCATCCGTGGTCGGTTGAACCGTGAGCGTAATGCGTCTCAAAGGGAAGTGGCCATCGAGTTGAAAGGGTTCCCTCAACCCTTGATTATATTCCAACTTTTAAGAACCTCAGAATCACGTACGCCAAAACAGTGCCAAGCATCAAGTGGTAGAGCGTATTTTTCTTTGGCAAAGCAAGCTGTCGATTTTCTGTACGAGTTAAACGTTTTGTCGATCAGTCAGCTTATTCGTTGTTATAGTATCAGAATTAATTTGAGTAAAAGGCATGGCTAAGGTGACGTTCTGAAGATATGTGACTCAATAATGAAAAAAAAACTTTCATTGATATAATTAGAAACATATATAATTATATATGTTTATAAAGAAAAAAACATAAAATTCTTGGTATATTTTGAATAATATTACCCATTTTGTTTTTTAAACAAGGCAAATTTTTACAAACTCATCTCCCTGCACTATGATTCTATATCGCAGGGGGCCTAGGCACTTAATCACTTAACAACGGAGACTTCATGCATAAAATTTGCACCGGCCGGGAATCGAACTCGAGACCCCTCCCACTGACTGACTTCTAGTCTACGGAGGCCGTCATCAATTTTATACATTGGATATATTAAATTTAAAGAAAAGGCATTTTTGGAATTCTACCTTGTCCTAACCGGTTATAAGCTTAACTAGTCATCGAAACAATTATGGTATATAGAGTTGTATTATTTTCCTAGTTAAATATAGATATAACATGCAAACCATAAAACTGACAATGAAAAATGTCTCTCATAATTATGAACAGTACAAATTAGTCACAAATTAAATGAATCCCCTGACTAATTAGCAAAATGACCTGTCACGTTGTCAAATCCCAGTCCCCTAGCATGTCACGGGAGCGTTCCCTTCCGACATTTTGTAATGACGTCATTTCCGGCGACATTTTTTACAACAGAATTGAATACTATATTCTGTTTATAGACTGTTACTCACCCTCTTGTTGGTTTTATCGTTGAGTGGTTTTAAAACACCTAGTTGGATTTTTTTTGTAATTAAATATTTTGTTGAACTCGGCTCTTGTTCAATAAGGAGAGAATCAATTAAATCGATCGCGCTTTTACATTCATATATAAAAATATTGCTGTCTACTAAAATTCGAAAACGGCTGGACTTATTTAGCTGATTTCTACTTCGTTGTGTTAAAAAAAAATCCTGACTCGGTATAATGGTAATCAGCTGATGACCTTGAAACGGCTGAACCGATTTTGATAAAACATGTCTAAGAAGCACCGCCAGAAAACCAGCTATTAAAAAAAAAAACCCAGTTTTTTTAAATAACCAATGCTGAAAATTTAATATATCGCCATCTAGTAAATTTTTGTAGTACCTGCTTGCTTGGTAATCTTCTGTTACTTTAGAAATTTATATTTCATCTAAAACATTAAAAAAATCAAGCGAAACTTATTACTTTAAACAACCTATTCTTGTATATTCATTTATTTAAACTTATACATTAGAACCCTATATAAATACAAAATTTCATCTATATCGTAAGAGCCGTTTCCGAGATACGCGAAATTAATATATAAGTAAATAAATATACAAAAATTCGTTTAAAGTAATACGATGTATCTCGAAAGGCAATATGCTGAGAACGTTTCACCGTTTTTCAAAGGACGGTAAGGTAGATTACGTCAGAACTAGAGTATTATTTGAATATAGCAACCGAAATCGAATCAGTTTCGCGTCTATAGTTACTTTAAAATTCTGCGATCGCGTACTCTTTGGATTTCTACATTCTACAAACATAATTATAGTTACACTGCTAATAAGTACTGCTCATAATCTCGATCAGTAATGGTACTTTGCAAACTGTATTTATAAATCTGTGCATCGGCAATCCGATTACGAAAGTTGCGAGAGTTCTTACCTATCTATGAGCAAAGTTATATTTGCTCAGATTGCAAAGAAACTTCATCGTCCACATTGCTCCTTATTTCTACTTTTGCCTCTCAACACTCGGAGATAACTCAATCGGGGTATAGTGTACATCTGTTCATATCTATGCTCAAAGTTAAATTCACGTATTTATTGCTGATTGTGAACAGTCGTCCGTACTCGACGGATTTAGCTGCGTAGGAGAGCCTTCCCCAATACAGATTTGAGGCCACAACAAATTGTTCTCTTCCTCACACCTAGGATACTCAAATGCCCCTCTTATAACCTTCATAATAAGATTCATTTTAAACTGTCCCCTGCTAGGGAATCAGGACAGTTGCACTGATCAGCGGGATAACGTGTTGCAGTATAAAATGTAGTTCTGTCGCTATATTGATGCCAGCAATTTGATTAATGTTGGGAATGTACGATATTAATCACTGAAAAAGGATCTATTATTATGGATTGAGGAATAAATGCTGAGTAATGGATGCCGAAATTCGCATTCTATAGAACGCGAATGCTACCCTTATTTTTGTAATTCGCAAAATAAATAGTTGTCTGGCTTCTTTGAGCTGGAAATTGATGAACAATTTCGACATTTGACCTCCAGTGATGAAATTAGAATGTCATTTTATAATTTATATGAAATTCCCATACCTGAAATTAATTTAATTTCACATAACTTTTCACGGCTAATATCTTTATAAGATTTCACTAGAAGTAATATAATTATGACGCAATCATATCGGCTTTATAATGAAATTTTGGTGGAAACCTTGGTGCTGAATCGGATATTACTTCCACCACATAGTAGTTCATTTAAACTGGTCTGTTTTCCACCTACCACTGACATTTGGCGAGGGTCGGCCGGTTTAATTAAAAACCTATTGGCAGGTTACCGGGGAAGCAGAAATTAATAGAGAGGGAAAAATGATTACGTAAAAATGTGTAGCCGGTTGTTTTCGCTTCATTTGATGTTTTTCAGACAATAGAGGGTGGCCTCAACAAAAATATTTTTCTTGTTCTCTTTCCTTGTTCTATTTTATTTTATTTGTTTTCCCTACAAACCTCTCCAAAAAAGCGTGATAAAGAAATTAAAACGGTCGAATCAACTTGACACAGCTCACATATGAACATGTTTTGGTTTAGCAAAGTGTATCTCGGCCGGGAATCGAACGCGGTCCGCGTTTGATTCCTCTCTTCGAAGGCAAGGCAAGGCCACGGAGCCGTCCTTACTTTGACATTTGAGCATTATGATGACCTGATCACCAAAATATTAAACTCATACTACTCTGGCGGATTGCTGCTGATATCAACACCATATTTGTTCTGCAGAAGAGGTCTGTAGAAGGTCAGCAATCCAGGAATCATTACGTAAAAGATTTATATACAAGAACTTGAGGTATATTCGTAAAAATATTAGTATGTTCAAAATAAAAAATAATAATCGGTAGACATAAAAGACACTCGCTGTGCATGGTCTTCATAAGGTAAGCGATTATAAAATCAAAGTGTACGCTTTAAAAAAATATAAAATTGCATGATCGAGATATTATAAATTTCAAAAATGATTAAGGTAGTACTTGGAAAACAAAAGGTCTTCCATTCTTTTAGTTGTTAACTGAACAAACAACCGTTGCCACGTTCTAAGATAAATCTAAATAGGAGGGTCCGTTTCTCACTGTTCTAATTAAATAATGACGTGGTTCCTTTATAGGTACGAGTACCTACAGTAGGGTTTAAGTGACGGCTGAGAACGACACGAAATTTACGAAACATGTCCAGTACTGTTGCATTCAAAGTAAGGCCGTTCAGTTCCAAATATACTAGTACAAATACTTTAAACGTTTTCTCTTGGCTTTCCAGTAGCAATGTGTTAGCGTATTTATTGGTAAACAATGGTGGTGATGAGATAACCACTCGTCACGTCTACGTTCCCATGATAGTGTAATCCACAAGGTGAAGGTGGACATCGAGGTACTGCCTAACTCTTCGCGAAAAAAGCGTGTATTAATTTATTTGTCATGGACCAATTGATTTAATGGCTTCATTGACAATGCTAAGTTGTCTAATATGAGAGAGCATTATGATTGACATAAAATACACAATATAAAGAATGTCTTTCATCTATTGGGCAGAGTACTAAATAAACTGACGAGGAGTCGGCTATGACAGATTTTTAATTTAATAAATAAATAAATAAACGTTTACACACTCATAGCCAAGACCCGAGAACAAACTTTATGCTTACTACACAAAGTGAGCCCCGGCCGGGAATCGAAACTGTGACCCCTCGCTTCGAAGGCAGGGCTAATACCATCTAAGCCACGGAGCCGTCTAATGAGTGGAGAAAAGCAGTGACGTAGAGTGGATTCCATTCGGATAGGTTAGGTTTTGTTTTTCAAATCCGTTGATCCGTTTGAGGGTGAAGGTGGTACAAACATTCACATACACAAACATACAAACAAAGTAAGATGACCGCATGAATCGTTATTACCATCAGCCTTTATTACTCCACTGCTGGACATGTGCCCCTACTGGTAACCGCCACTTCGGCTCTTCCATACATTCCTAACAGCCACCTTACGAAAGTCGTCGCACCACCAGGCAGGCAGGGCGCCCCACGCTATGTTTGCCTACTCGGGGTCTCCACTCGAGAACTTATTTCCCCTAATCGCATTAATCGCTTGCCTAATAACAGTATTAATTATATGAAATTACACTTAAACATTTTCTCATCTATGTCTAATTTAATAAGTTTGTTAGTCTCTACAGCTTTTAGCGCATACTCCAGATTTCATATTCAGCAATTTGCAACTCAGCGGCTGCCATCGTAAGTTCTACCATTGCAAGCTCAAGAGTCGTGTCCTCATTTACGCGACTCCTTGAGACCCTCAGCCTCCAACTCTCCCCATTATCTCGGGCCTCGGAGCGAAGCTTCCTTCCTTTTTCATATTCATGTATTCTATATGCTCTGAATGAAAAGTAGTTCTCGTAGCTCGTAGAGGTGTTGGAAATTTCTTTCGCAGAGTGAGTACGACGTATAGTAAATTTTTATCAGCTCTGCAAAAGTTGTTGATATTTTGGCGCCAGTGGGGAATTGTTATGTGTGCTTGACATCATAAAATTTATTTTCATATTGTGTACGAGCAATCTTATTTATTTATTTCGCGTATCTCGGAAACGACTAATGATTTTTTTATTTAGATAGAGTTTTGATGTTTAAGTTTATCTGTCGAATTGGATTTCTTGAAAAAACTATTTACTCAAAATCGTTTAACATAAAAAAACCGAGCGATGATCGGTCGCCCTGGTACTGTATGTTTGTTACTTCTTCACGCCTCAACCGCTGAACGGATTTGGATTACATTTGTTATGAGGGAATAAAACACAGGCTACTTTAAATCTATAAAGTTAAGTATTTTTTAGTTACTTGCAAAAAAATACTGTCAGTTTTTTCCCATCGTCTCATGTAAAACTAGTATCCTAGTGCTAGCATGTAGATGAACGTGTGACTCAGTTGAACGTGTGAGTCTAATGTGCAAGGCAATGTATTTGAATCTAAAGTAAGATATTCGCGTAAAATCTTGTTTTGAAAGGATTCAAAGAATTCTAGGATCTACTACGTGACTTTTACATTTCACTTGTATCTCTTACAATAGACTTCTTAGAATTAAACCGCAGATTAAAAAAAAAAACAATAATGTAATAAAGAATAAACAATAATTAATAAACATAAGCGTTATTTTGATTTTCATTATAATATGATTTGATATTTGTTGGTTGGATGTTTATTCCTGTCTTTCTTGTCCTGTCTTTGATATAAAAAGAAGAAGATTATTAATTACTCCTTACTTAATCATTTGCTAAGAAATATATTGCTATTGTCTATAGAGGAGGAATAATTTCAATTAACTTTTAGTGATCCTGCTTTAGGTACATACCTTTTTATTTTTAAGAGTCGGTTCACATCATTAACCCTCAATTCTGCTGGTGCACTTTCATCAACCTGCACTTTCATGAACAATAAAAGAAAATCACAGACGTTCATAAATTGCAAATACTTGGGGAAAATTGCACCGAGTTCTTTCTCCGTCTTCAAGACTGATAAAGGACTTTAAACTTTAAGAACGAGTCGCAGTGTTCAACACAGCAAAATCAATTGATTTCGCTTTTATAAGACTCGACTACCGCAGCTGTAGTTGTAGGAGTAATATTATTCCAAAGGTTTGATCCTGAATTGTATTGTAGTTTTATACTGAGAAGTTGTCGGGAAATACCTATATTAATAGAATATTTCTTACATCAGCGTACAGTTTTTAATTAGGTACTTGTTTATTTATGCTCCTTAGTTTGTTCTGTTATATTTTGTTTAGTTGATAATTTCACACGACCTTGAGTCTATAAGTTTCTCCTTGCTAATTAATTCACCTAGTTCATCATTTCCCACGTGGAAATGGAAAGTAGCAATCTAGATTTAAGTGCATCAGAAAAGACAATTGCACAATGTAGATCCTATTATGTGATGGCGACTATCGCAGAACCACTCTGCTATTAGTAGCGGTTGCATGATATACTTGCAATGCATGCGATGTGAAAACTACTTGATATATTATTTACTGTACCATAACTAACATTTATAGTTTAACATTATAGTAGCCGTGCCTTCTGCGCTGTAAGACTTAGGTTTGAATTCCACAAATACAAATATTCTTTATTGTTAAAATTGTACTACAAGAGTTTCAGGACAAGCATTTGTCTAACGAACATAGATATTTATTCTGTGTCCGGCTATTATTAAAAGTACTCTATCAGTTATCTAGTTCCCATAGTACGGCAAACAAATACCTACTGTTAAACATTTTGATTGGCGAACGATCGGTGGAGTTATATAAGACAAGAAATAATTTGATCAGTAACGTAGATGAAATTTATCACTGAAGCAGGTACTCCCGTGAAGTGACAATTCTCCGAGTTACAACATAAACTATCGGTGGCAAAGTGCCTTTAGTAGAACTTTATCGCCTTTTACAGGGTCGTAAACGCGTCCTTAAATAGAAGGTACGGAGAAAACTAAGAAGATAAATCCCACCTTAGATATTATTATTATTTATAGAATCAGGGAGAAAGGAATATTCTATTGTATTTTTATTAATCTTTATTTAAGAATTACCCGGATTACAAAACTTGTTACTTCAAGCATTAGTCATTATTATGGTTTCTGAGAAACAGAAACAGCTAAAATGACACACGTAAACACATATACTTATAAAAACAATAAACATTCCTTCATTATTCTACGTCGTTGGGGTTAAAACACGTATGCAACTGCGTATACTATCTTTTAGCCAACGCATAAATCAAATTTGTCGATTTTGACTTGACGCATTTAACTTGAATACCTAAAGAAATTTCCAGCTTTGTTGACGACTTCCTCCAAATCCAAAGCGAAACATAAACATAAAGTTATTACTATTAATACATTAGTAAGAACCAGTATATTAATACAGTCGTAGAACGAATAACTTAGCATTTCCAGAAAGCTCGCATGTATCTCATACGTCTATTTTAAACAACTTGTGGTCAGCGGTGTTTGGACTATAAACAGGAACATCATTTACAGAACCCTCGTCAGTCCCTTCCATAAACCGTTATATACGCCCAAATGAACAGCCATATCATTGCATTAAAGAGAAATGTAACCGCAATAGACGCGGGAGACTTGAAATGCAAGAGATGCTCGTGAAGAATTAAGTAATGTTTCGAAGAATAAATTGTATTAACAAAACTTGTTTCTAGCCAGAAGTCAACAAAGCCCTACATAAAATTTAAAACAGTTTGTTATTTTTTTTATATGTAAGTATTATAATTTTATAACTTCACGATTTGCCCTGGCTACGTTTATCTGGAAAAAAGCGTTACCTGGGTTTGAAGCGATTACTTGTCATTTAATGAATTTAAACAATTTTAATTATCTTTTATGGACAACATTTACGATCAGCACGTGTAATAAGTAAGAATTTTATCTTAGTAACTTGCCAATTCTATATTTTCATGATAATGTAACCCACACTGTAAAAATTGGCCTCTTTAATCAAGGAAAAGAAATGGTTCTGTCTTTTATTACCTGCTTTAAACACGTTTGATTTCAATTTCTACGCGATTTGTTTAACATCAAAAACTGCTAACGAGTAAACAAAGAGTTAATTAATACAACCACAATAGAATATCTCATGTATTTTTAAACTGTAACATTAAGTTATTGCAGCGCCATTGTTTGATGTGGCAAGCGATGACAACAGCCACTTGAGTGTGCTAGCCAACGGCATAAGCCTATCATGTATCCACACTTAAAGTGTTAGAAACTTTTATCCCTTTACTGTGGTTAAGACATTGCTTCCTTGTGACAGAATAAACTATGCCACCTAGTTATCATCCGAATCTCTGAACTTCAAACGACTGAAGCAAGCAGGTGTATCTTTTTACATTTTCTTGTGTTTCAATGCTATACGATTTTTTATGTGCGCCAGCTGCATGTTTCGTACGCAAAAGAGTTTCGTGCGAATGGCGATCCATGTCAACCACAAAAGCTTGTCTGCTGTTGGTGATATTTAGTAAAGTTATTCTCAGTTTCGAGGAATTAGCTCGTTTTACAATGTTCGTATGTAAATGCGCCTTTTCTGATCGTTGCATTGGAGTGCCGCAGCTGTTTAATTACCTCTGTGATGCCACCGTAAAGCGAACAGTAATATTTAATAAAATGTAGGGTGCATGCACCTATCAGGGACACAGGACATTGACATTCGAAGTAGTTTTGCACAGATGCTTATTATTACATCAATTCAATTATAATAAATAGACAATACTCGTTAACGAACAAAACTATCATATTCAAACGCGTAAAAATGTAATCATGTTGTCTGCTTACTTTGTAGCTAAAAAGACATCTTTACCGGTGCCGAGGGTACAGAAGCAGAATATTTAGTGTGTATACCTTAGATCTCTTCCTTCTTCCTTCTTTTTTATATAAGTTATCTGTATAAATCAGACTAGGTATAATATAAAACAACTGTTTTGCCAAATAATAGTTAAGCTAGAAGACCAATAATGTCCTACCCTGTAATTTTGTGATATGCACCATCGCCTGTGCTGTCCTAATAGCGTTCCGTTGTCACAAACATAGCATTAGGCCAATCATGATTTATAGTTCCGGTCAATACCCCTTAGAAATGGAACGGGCTCAGTAAAAATAAATGAATAACGCTGTGATCACTTCCAAATCCTCATATTTTGATTGGTTCCAGGTCTCGACGAAATTGGATCGTGACTCGTGCAGTGACCTCTAAATCTCAAGGGAAACTTCGAAGTGACTGATTCTGGAAGTAAAGTGAATCGCTGACTTGTGAAACCCTTTCTTAGTGTATCTCTCTCCCTCCGACGGTCGGGGGGTTGCGAACGGCTGCGAAAACAGGCAAAGTGTCTCCGATAAAGTTGTCAGCTATGGACAGTAACTCGGTGTCTCCAATGCCGGAACTAGCGCCGATTGCGGAGTTCGACAAGTCACCGCCTTCGCCGCCCAACGAGGAGGTGCCGATGGATGACCTACCACCACCGCCAGCTACCATTTCTCAGCCCGAGGGCAAGAAGATTAAGAAGGAGAAATCGTAAGTATCTTTTTAATTACATCACTTAGTTTTTTTGGACTAAATGTAATGTGTAAAAGTAAGAATCAAGCAGACAACAATTGTTGTGCTGACCGCATTTATTATACGTAGTACCTATTCCTATCTGGATTAGGGCAGGAAGATGATAATTTAATCATATTATGAGAAGGACAAATTTATCTAAGACCTATCAGAGTTCCTGAATTTGTCATAGAAGTGAATTTTCTCAAGTTAGTTCATACCTATAGGTATAACAATATAACAATGGTTTCATTTATAGCGCGTCATTAAGTACAGCTTAGGTTTCAGTTAACAATAACAATAAGTATTCAAAATATATATAAACTAGTCACGATTTGAATTGAAATTACACTGGTCAAAATAATGTTCTTTTTAAATGTGAATATCTATATATATTATATAATTTCGCGTTAATGGCTTACATTGTAGCTAGTTTGTACAATGAATTGAATGAATATTCCTTTAAATTTGTGGCCATAAATTCATTTGGATATAAAATGCATTTACTTTAAAGAATTTTTTTATTTAATTTATTAAACTGTCAAGTTTTGTGTATTTGTAATTTATGTGGGTAATTTATTGTACATCAATATTATGATATCTATATGTTTTTGCACCTTTGTCAATTTAGTGATGGGTACCCACAAAATACACCGTAATCACGTCAAACAAATTCATAAATTAATTTATTGTATTATTTATACAATATAAAATTGCGTAGCTGAGTCCTAACTAATATTATAAATGTGAGTTTGTTTGCTTGTTACGCTTTCACGCGTAAACTATTCAACCGATCATCATGAACTTTTGCATACACCCAGAAATAATTGACAAAATCTCGGTCAGAACCTCGGTAAAATAAAGAGAAAAACATAGCGTAAAAAACAACCCCTTTCCTACCGACTAAATATTTTGGATATTTACAACTTGCTTTGTAATTACGTTTTTCTAAAACGTTGTTTCCAATTCTTAAATCGCTCATTATCATTATTCCTATCATTATTATTATTCACGTATGCGCATGGCTAAAAGATTCACAATCTATTTAAATTCTGGGCTATAATCACAAATATTTACAAATCATGCAATTTTATTTAGTGTGTGTTGTACCTACTGGTTAGTATTAACCTAAGACCATAGTATTGGTTGTTATGAATACAAATAAATCATACAGAAAGGATAAAAGGCGATTTGAAGATTAAAATGTTTTCATAACAGTAATATTCCCACAAGGGAGTTATTTCGTAACAATCCTTTACAAACATATGAAAAAAACGTACAAAAGTGAAAAGTTCAAACAGATGTTTTCATTTTTAATGATGCACTCCTAAATCAATGCTATATGAGCTACAGTATGAGAGTGAAAATAATGAAGACTCAGAGTTAAAAGGACATAGTGACACCTACGAAGCAAATTAATTGCATAGTATCTCAACATTATAAAAATGGTAGAGGATAAAATGAGTTTTTGTAAATGCAAGTTCTTTTTATGTTATACAAGTGACGAGTTCACGGCTCACTTGATGTTAAGTGGTCACCGCCGCCCATAGACAAGCGAAATATGACTCAGGATCTACCCTACCGAAGTATAAGAAGACCTAAGTCGCATCGCATTTCGTCGCATCAGATGAGTCTTCATCTCATTTTGTCAGTATGATTGCTTAAAAAAAACCTGGCCTGGCCTTTACACCTAGTAAAAGCCGTGACTTCGAACTAACAATCATACTATTCCTACCAATTAATGTCTCATGTGGCTTGCCTTAATTTGCAAAACGCAACTTTGTCTGTATAACTCATCATTTCAGGAAGCAGGATCTAAATCGGGATATGATGCCAGATGCGAGTACATGTATGTCTAGACATGTGTAGTATTTTATTTTGCTTGGATATACTTGGTCTTTTATGGTTTGATTAGGATATTTGTAACTCAATTTGTATCTTGTTATTTTGATGTCCGAATGTAAACACGGAAGTATCATTTTGAAGGTTTTTATTCACAAAACATACAATGAAATCTATACAGTTCATCTTAAGACGTGAAACGACGGATTCAACCTACTACTAGATTGTCGCTGGACCATAATAATTAATTTCTGAGTCAGGAAGGTGCCAGTTCTCGGGTCATGCGTCGATCCAGATGCTTTACAAGAATTTTGAAACCGCGAAAGGGTCAGTTCGTCTCGGGCCAAGAGCTTTGGCCTCAAAAGCCTGACGGCTCAAACATAATATATATAATAAGATTGGCATATTTGCGCCTCTTGAGTCCTTCGACAAAATCTACCACCACCCCCGGTACCTTAAACCTGGCGTCCCATACTATAGGCCTTCCTTTCTACCTTGAAACCAAAGCCAGAACCATTCCATCTGAATTCTTGAACAACCCATACGTTAGTGCTGGCAAAGACCCGACGAAAAAAACGCTTAATCAGTTCATTAACCATTCTTGCTCCCAAAATCTGGGATTTTCTTGTGTTAGGTAAAGCCTCTGATTTAACCAGCACCTACACCTGTCACAGTGGATAGTAAAGCACGCGCGTCATTTATTAAACTTACCTAGAATAAAATATAGTGATAGTAAGTAAAATATAGTGTCTTATTTTCAATGTTTATGAACTGAGAAATAATATAATGAAAGGTAAATAAATGCTTTGATTTCATGGACTATGAGCATAGCAAATCTGGTAAGCGTCACTCCTAGCACCTATCTACAATAATGTACGATATTACATAAGTATGTCTTATTTACATACGTATGTAAATGAGAACTATTATTAAGTGAGACAGTTTTGCACATATTTTAAGTTTTGTATTTATTTTTATCAACTATGATAGTGACATCTAGGCAAATTCTTAGAAACTACAACAGACTTTACGTTTAACAGTTTGCCCTCTGTACCACTCAGTACTGACTCGATCCGGTAGATGGCGTTAGTAGACTGATAGATCATTTCAAATATTGAAATTATATACCTAGTAGCTACATTGACATAAAATAATGTATGACTTCAATGAATTATGAAACTACATTACAAAGTTTATTTTGAAATGTTGATAATAAATGTTGATAAATAATTGAAAATAAATTCTTTGTAGTACCTTAAGTACCGTTGGGTAGGTTGTCACGCTCTTGCGCCAGTTGTTGTATATTGTCGTCTCTTTCCAATGAAATACTGGTTATACCGAAGTAGGGCGCTGTACGTCCGGATCGAGTCGAGATCTTGGTGAGTGGTCACACGGACCTGGCGAGAATGCTCATGTGACAGTTTGCCGCCAAATCTTATTTTAAATTTCGAACTCTCAAGTTTTCGAACCGTTTGTGTTGTGCACGGTGATTATTACTTAGAAGAATCAGTGTAATATTTTATCTGTGATCCCGTTTTATTGGAAGAATGGCGCGCGGAAAGGGCCAAACGTATGTTTATTTTTCTTTATATGTTTAATTTAAAATACTACATGTATATGTAAATATATTACATTCGATAAACCGTTGTTTGAGATATTTTTAAGAAGGAGGTTTTGTGTTCCACTTTAATTTATTTTTTAATTTGAAAGGATATGTTTTCATATTGGTTCCATAGAAATTTTATCAAAATCGGTTGAATAGTTTGGTTGTTAAATCAAAATAACTGCAAAAAAATATGTCACCCAAGTAAACAAAACTGCGTATTTTGCTACTTTGAAAGTATTGAAGTCGGTCTTTTTTCGATTTTTAATCAGTTACTTGTTTTTTTTGTAAGCCTCACAAAAAGGTAGACGAGAATCTTAGTTAATTGTGAATTAGACACGTATTTATGGGCAGAGCTCTAATTAAATAATTATGGACCTCCTTTCCCTACGTAAGTAGTCTAATTTAATGTGAGTACTTGGGGTAATCTTACCATAACTTCATTTATAAATAAATTAGAAGTTTTTCGTTGCATAAGCCTTCCCATCTGTTACTAAAAGGTATCCAAATAACAAATATTGCCCGTGTAGTGAAACGAATGGATATTGGAAAATTTTGTAAACCTACACATTAGAATTTTATGAGCAATAAAATAGAATAATTCAAAAACAGTGGAAACAGCGTGTATCACTTTCTTTCCCAAACACTATGTTGTCAATTCAGATGTATATTAATAAAATTTATATTAATAAAGCATTAAGATTTATATTGGGTGTGTGAATATTACTCCGCCCTTTCTCAACAGATGTCGTTTTTAGTATTGTTTACGTGTACTAATAAATGACCATACTTGTATTCGATAGTACTGAATGTCAGCTATCTAACGCATTTTATGATATTTGGTTGAAGTGTAAGCAACAATTGTTTTCACCTTTTCGAAAATGTCGGTTTTTATTCCAAATAAACGTCATTTGCGGGAAGTGTTATTACATTATTTTATTGCGAAGAAAACTGCAGCGGAAACTTATCGTTTGCTTGTGGAGATTTATGGTGAGCATGCTCCGTCTAATACAACTTGCAAGGAATGGTTTCGACGATTTCAAAATAACGATTTTAGTACTGAGGATAAAGAACATGGAAAACCACCAAAAAAATTTGAAGATGCTGAATTGGAAGCATTATTGGCGGAAGATTCTTGCCAAACTCAATCAGAATTAGCTGCAGCATTAAATGTTGATCGTTCAACTGTTGCAAAGCGTTTACAAATGATGGGAATGATTCAAAAAGCCGGTTACTGGGTTCCACATGATTTAAAAGAAAGAGACATGGAACGTCGGAAAACCATTTGTGAAATGCTGCTTCAAAGACAGCAAAGAAAAGGATTTTTGCATCGGATAGTCACAGGAGACGAAAAATGGATACACTACGAAAATCCTAAACGCAAAAAAGCTTGGGTGAAACCAGGCGAACCAGGCCCATCACAGCCAAAAATAAATATTCACTGTGCCAAGGTCATGCTCTGTATTTGGTGGGATCAGAAAGGTATTGTATATTATGAGTTGCTCAAACCCTCTGAAACTATTAATGGAGAAGTTTACCGACGACAACTAATGCGTTTGAAGCGAGCCATAGAAGAAAAACGACCAGAATGGGTGAATAGACATAACAAATTAGTTCTTCAGCATGACAATGCCAAACCGCATACCGCAGAAGTCGTAAAAAGATATTTAGAGGGACAGGACTGGGAAGTGTTACCCCACCCGCCATATTCACCAGACATAGCTCCTTCGGATTACCACCTATTCCGGACGATGCAGACAGACCTTACTGGAGAAAAGTTTACTTCATGTGAAAGTATCAAAATTTGGATTGACAACTGGATAAGCTCAAAAGACCAGGACTTCTTCCAGCAAGGAATACGAAAACTACCTGAACGATGGGCGAAGGTTGTAGCTGCAGATGGAGCATACTTTCAATATATTTTTTTTTTAATTTTGTAAGCGAACAAATGTGTTTTATTTTGACAAAAAGGGGCGGAGTCATATTCACACACCCAATACAAATAAAAAAGGACTTCTAAATTCGGCTGAATGGTGTTTTTCGTTTGTACATAGTTGCTCCACAATTGGAGAAGAAATCGCGCAGGATATTTGATAGGGTAAAAGGGTCCCATTAAAAGTTCATGAAGTTTTACACCTAAGGGCGCAAAAAAGGATGAAAGTATCGAAGTCCTATATTCGATTGGTCCTTTGTTCATTAATACTACTTTCATTACTAAATTATGTTTTTTTTACTTATCACGGTAATTGTAAGTATTTACATCTCAATCTTAATGAGGTTGACTAATTGCATCTACTATGTTTTTTAGAGACCTGTAGGTATTGTAACCAAATAAAATCAGATGACAAAATTATAGATATTACTTATAGAGCATATAGGTAGGTACTGAAGGGTTGGGTAGAGCCCAATGAGCCACTTTTCACCGTGTGAATTATCATCATGGGAACATTAGACACGACAAGTAGAAAGCTCATTGCTGCCTTAATTTCACTTGAAATAAAAGTTAATTATTTGTTGGTTATACTACTGTAAGGACAGAACATGTATAAAATAATACAAAAATCGTAGGCATTACATACAAGCTGTGCTAGCAACAAACTAAACACAGTTTGTACTATGGGAACCGATAGAAAATACATATATAGCACTTTTTTTAAATACATTCATAAAATACACACTAACACCCACACTCAAAACACCCAAAGCTTCAAGTGGACATTTACCGGCAGGTATAATGAGAAAAAAAGATATATTGCATGTCAAGCAAGTAGTTTAAGTATATTCTAGGGAGTAGAGGCCAGTAATGACACAGGAAACATGTAATTACGACCCTCAGACTTGTTCATGTTGTTTTAATGTGGTCGTACCTTACTTATATGTGTGTATGCGTCTAAACTTTATGATTGTCGAATTGATTTCTAGAATATTGGCTAGTAGAGATTCGGGTCCACTAGAAAACTGGATGGAAAAGTTTAAATATCCTCATGGTCAATGCTGCACGACAAGTGGATGAATTTTTACTATAAATAAAAAATGAATGGACATTTCACACAACGCCATCTAGCCACAACTAAGCATAGCTTGTACTATGGCATCTAGATTACTGATAGAATTATTAGTACTGTTTTTTACATCTGGGCTGTCCAGGCTTTTCAACTTTAAAATGTTACATTGAAAAAGAAATATAAAATAATTAGGAAAACTTACAAGGGCTTCATCACCCTTCGTTAAACCTCACAATTCGTTTCTAATTTTAAATTAACTGATAGCTAAATATATACAAATTAGTACTTATCCCTAGAATAATTCTTACGTAAGAACAGAAAGCCAAATACAAGTTCTCTCTCCCCAAAATTAA
Source organism: Aplocera efformata (assembly GCA_921293045.1). Lineage (NCBI taxonomy): Eukaryota > Metazoa > Arthropoda > Insecta > Lepidoptera > Geometridae > Aplocera > Aplocera efformata. The sequence continues at coordinate 9,167,715 of OV121042.1, read as the reverse complement.
TTGTCAACACACCATTGATATGGTCCCATTATTCTCATGACATTGTGAATCAGATACGGGCACATTTGTAGTCTTATTAACCAATCTCGCGGGAGAGGGAGCGCAGGCGCAGGATATGGGATGAAATTGATGCTTATTGCCAGTACCGGCGCATGAGACCGTGAACCGGAGACTGCGTACGCTGTGGGTGGCTATGCTCTTTAACCGACATCCACATTCATTCGCATCCTACAAGATTATGATTTAGGTGTGATCGCTTTGGGAAAATATTGTAGCTATCGTTCTATTGTATTAGTTTGCTATGAAAAGTACACACATACATAGCTTAAGGCTTGAATCTCCAAAGGGATAGGTAGAGCCTAAAAATGTCCACATTTCACCTTGTTTTGTTAAACATACCAATAATCACGGTGATTACACCTAGGACAAGTGCGGACGGGGGCCCAGGCTATATTACTATATACCATATTACTAAATTATACACATATATAATAAAAAATTAATTCAATTTTTAATAAATTATGCGAGAATTGAATGTGCATTTCTAATAATCCTTTCTCTCGAGACTTACGAGACAAGACACGATGATTAGATAGCGTCTGAGATAGTCATTATGCAAGGAATTCGACTATGTTTCCACTTATTATGAACGGAGAAGGAACCTGCGAGGTTTTATGCGTAACATTATCTGTTTCTATGATGGTCATATAACTGTTTTATTGTCTCATTACACTTACGGTCCCTAGGGAACATTCAAACCACTTCAATCAAGTTTATACACTGGCTTTGGCTGTGAATTGTCTGTTAATCAACTAATCAGGACAACGCTCTTTCCATTAATTGAAAAAAATGCAATGGAAAGTTAGTTATACGTTCTTGGCCGCAGATGGCCTTGACAACAGTTGGAAGATCTGTTTACAAAACTCATAATCTGTAAAGTTAGTCCGTCGTGTGTCCTTTAAACAAGTGACTGATGTAAAAAATGGAATATGTCGACTTGAATAATTTGATTTACCTATCAAATAAAAAAGAGTCTTATATATCAATAGTCGACAGTTGGCGAAGATATTGAATATTTAAATAAACATACAGCCTAATTGAGGATAGCCTTCTGTCTTTAAAGATTGGAGCTTTCGTGAGAGTTCATAGAAAAAGTTACTGACCCATGAACACTATGAACACATGTAGGTGTTTCTTCACAAAGACGTAGTGATATTTCATTAAAGTATGATTTTCATGCCACAAAATGTATTGCGACATGTTGGCGTTGCTTTTAGCCTTCATAATTATCATGTTTTATACTAAAAACAAACATGGCCTAAACTGTCATATATTATCAACGAAGAAAAGTACTTGAACTTAATTGTCTATTTATTTTACATTTATTTACATCTGGTAGTTACTATTCGCTACCTCTTTTTAATCCCTTGGGATTACCTGATGTTACAGAGTTTAACGGCTAACTTTGTCTCTCATTTTGTTTAAGTGCTCTGATTACTGTTTATTTTCATCATGTTTAGTAGATTATATTATACCATTCACGACTGCTACACAGCAGTGTTGAATTTCGCAGTTATAAGATCGTAACATTGATAAATATGACATAACTAGAATTTTTACACCAGGTTATCACAAAATCTGTATCGTACGTAATAATCTCTATCGTATTCACGTAAAGTGTTTGGATACTTTTTATGAATACAAAATTTGCTAATTTATATAATAAGTTATGTAAAGATTAACTAAAGAAAATTTGATTTTGTCTTACGACGGAAATTAGTAATGATATTTATACGTTGGTTTTAAACTTTTAAACCCAACCATCTACAAATCGGTCGATCGTCGATTGATACTCATTGATTGAATTGAATGTAGAATGTGTATTTGACATCAGTCGATGTCAATCTACAGTACCAACTACACAAAATCGATTATTTTCATGACTTGATTTCGATCGTTTTCTTCGATGGTCGATTGATGACAAGGCTTTCATGATCGAAGATCGAAGGTTAACCGAGGTTTTATCGACCGAAATCGATCGATCAACCAGAGCACCTCCGCTAATCGATCGATTAATGTAGTAACATATTCCCTTACTCATCCCACTCAGGGATAGTTATTTGTGGGCACAGCAACCTCTGAAAATTGCTTAACTAAAAAATTTTCTTGGGAGTTTTTCCAGTCTGATCGCTCAATCGGACCCAGTGCCAATTACTGCTTGTGTCTGATCCCCGGTAGATCATAATAACTCTTTCTAGGCCGTATAATAACAGATTTGTGATCATATAAAGATTAAGAAAAATGTATTTCTGTGTTGCCCTTTTCAGGCGTAAATGTGAGTTGTGAGTGTATTCATTATATCACGTGACGATTTCAATTAGGTGACCCCTATATGAGGTTGGTTCGACCATAGTGTCTAGTGAAAACTCTACTAAGTTATAGTTATAGTAACTGCGTGTTGACAAATCGTCACGTCGATTAAAATCAAATAATTGTAAAGGGTGATAATAGGGTGGGTTGTTTCATGTAGTCGACGTTGTAAAACGCCATTTTAAAATGGCATGGCATTTAAAAGTTACCTATTGAATCTATGTAGATCACCTGAATTTATGTTAAGTAGGTGATGGGCCACTGATTAATGATTTTTACCGAGAGCTTGCGTGCTTCGAATGACTCATTATGCTGTCCGTCCCAGCTATACCTACTACTCGATAAAACATGTAAGAGGCTTTAAAGCCACTGAAACTCTGACATTAGAGGTAGAATTGGCCGCTTACTTAAAAGTACAATAGGTGTCATGAAACCGGTTAATATGACATAAATCTGAGGTGCCAGTAGATAACTTGTTACTACCGGATGGAAGCATCCGTCAGTACGTGTATGTTATTAGAACCTACCAACACGCATTCCATATTCAATGTAATCATCTCAGACTTTTGGCGGTATTGGTTCAGCCTTGGTGCTGCGGCTTGTCATCAGCCCCCAAAAAACCCATGGTGCTATACAATTTGTCACGTTCCGGCAAGTTTTGTTGAAGTCCGGTGTAACCGCAGAGTGAAAGCAGGCTCTCAAAAAAGGTTGTGTTTATGGTCACTCGAAAATCGGTCAAGTGCGAATTCCTTTATATATTGCAGAAAACATTTATAAAATGTTTAACGTGCGTTTCTTACTTACTTCCCGCCGCCCGATACCCCATCTGCCTCCACTTCTGGGCCCTGTCTGAAAACCAGAGTGGCACTGATATCTTTTTGTGCAGCATTATGCCGAGAATCTTTTGGCCCACCCAACACTGATTTTGTAATATGTACTGGTTTTTATTCTCTATTATTCTTTTATGTGTTTGTATTGTCTTTTATGTATAGTTATTTTGTGCATTTTTTTTTAAATTAGGTTAATTAAATAATCTTTCTTTCTATCCATCTGAGTGATGTTACTGCATTACTCGTGTCAAAATATTAAATCGAAATTTAATTGCTTGCTCACAATATGTGTCTACGGCGCGGCGTTCCGAATCTAGCACGGTTTTTTTAGGCATATCTGGCTGTCGACCTCACTCAGGATTGTGGACATGCCCACCATGCCCACAGGGCTGGATTCGCATCTGAGAGAAAATGAGAACATCATATTTTACGTAATTCTGTCATGAATTACGTAAAATATCGCTCGTTCGCATCGCGTCCGTCCGTTACTGATGATTTATTCGTTGATGAAAATTTTATTCCTTCGAAAACGAAAGCCCTTTTACATGGTGACGATAGATTGGAATTTTATGGACATATTTAGGTAATCTGGTTCCCATTATACAAGCTGTGCTTAGTTTGGGGTGAGAGGCGGTATGTGCAATGTCTATGAATATTCTATTTATTATACCCCTATTACTAAGCCTACAACTGCCTGTCTGTGTGTCTTTAATATTTGCTATTACGGTGGATATCCTACTAGATAATAAAAAAGACAATCGGTGGTACTAAACCTCGGTCTTGGAAAGTCTCGGGGTTACGAAATCGGTTCAAGTTTGGGTGTAATATTCGTGTGGGTATAAATATGATGGTATATTACACCCGCACGAACATCTAATTGGACTCTGTTATGGACCATACATGGAAGAGATACGATGCATAAAATTGTGACCTAAATGGTCTCTTACAATGAAAGCCTTTAATGTTATGATGGTAATACTTTCCCGTCTAATTCTAACATAAATAGTTCAGCTATTTATGTTAGAATTAGTTAGACTATCTGAAAACCAGCAACCACAATGCACTTTGCAGCGGTAACAAACTAGTTTATCTTGCTCGCGAAACTTCTCAACATAAACTTTGCACAACGTAACTGCGCTTATAAAATGTCAGCTGAAAAATCGCCCCCTTGGTTAGGGAGAAGGAATATTAACGTGAAGCACTGAAAGAAGTCTGAAACGGGTTTATATTCCGTACCGAGACGGAATGATACAAAAGTGTAGTACTTAAGTTTCCTTTAGTATTGTAGGAGCTGACTGAAAACTTTATCGTGGCTGGAAATATTTGTTTCCTTGTATAATACGTATGGCTTGAAATTATGTTTTCTTAAAAGAATATTTGTATTTAATGTTTTCAATAATGTATCATGGCATTTTTTTATCTATGTAACTAACCTACTTGGATTCGTGGATGGATTCTGACGTGCATTGGCGCTCATACAGAAATGGCTGCAATACGCTAAACACAGATATCCATAGTGATTGTGATAATGAAGATTTGAAAGAAAAATAAGCGAATGATTCGATAGTGGCTTGTGGAAGTGAAAGACATACTGCGCCGAACCCAAAATTGGAGCTAAACTGGGGAAAGGACAAGGGGATGATGATGAACTAACCTACTTAATATATACATAAATAACGTCACGCCTTTTTCCCCTAAGGGTTAGGCAGAGCTTCTAGGGCTATATGTCACATTGTGAGTTATGTTATCGTGGGAACGTATACGTGACGAGAGTGAGCTCATCGACGCCTATTTTTTCCCACGAACCTGATTAAAACTTTCCATTAGTAAATTAACATTTCTTAATAATCTTACAGCCAGGATTATTTATATTAAACATAAATACGTCACGCTGTTTTCCCTGAGGAGCTAGGCATAGAGATAATGGGCCAGTTTTAATCTTGTGGGTTACATGCTTTATAATAAAAGTCTCTATACAAATGCAAACGCGCAAATATAGCCACTATTTTGTCTACAGTTATACTGCAAGTCGTTATCAACAAAATAACATGTAATTTAGCAAAATTATGATTAGAATATAACATCGTAGCTAAGTTGGTGGCCCTGCCTTCAAAACGATAGATCCCGGACTCGATTCCCGGCCGGGGAAAACTATATGATGAGCGTAAAGTTTTTGTTGCGTCTTGGGTGTTAATATTGTGTTACTGTATTCGTCTATGCCACCTGCGACACAGGGAATCCTAGTGCGACGCAGGGTATCGTTATTTTATTTTATTAATTTACAATATATTTTTAAAGAATCCGGTCTTTAAAATAATGACTAAAAATAAATAACTTAAGATGAATCCACGCTAATATACTGCTAAATTGAATAAAACTACTGTTAGTTCTATCCACTTATGTTTATTAAGATAGACAATCTATCATTACTCGAGATCTTCATTCAGATCTATTGTATCCTCTTCATAAGTGTCTACACCCACTTACCATTTATTTGCTACTTCGCTACGACTTGTTAAATGAGTGTAGCCAGCGACATCTTAAATCTGAAAAGTATATTTGCTTCGGGAACTTTGCTTGAGAGGAAACGCCCTCTCACAGGGTATTGTTGAAAGTACTGTTAGAGTTCCGTACCCGAAAGTTAAGGAGAACCCTATTACTAAGCCTCCAACGCCTGTCTGTCTGTCCTGTATTTAAAGGGTTATATACCATTAACCTAGCGGGTTGAAGTTTTAGTACATGCGTGAATATGTGCTATCGTTATGGAGAATCCAACAAATAATGTGTACAATCTGAGGTACGGAACCCTTGGTATGCGAGTATGTTTCGCATTTAGCCGGTTTTTAAGTGGTTTTTTACTTTGTTTTTTTATTTGTTCGTGAATGCAAAAATATAGGAACTTTCTAATATAATATAGGCTTTATTTAACTTTTAAATTTAATCAATATGCAAACCTTCCATCGGATTTTGATTGAAAAAGCATCATTATCTGTAGGTACCCTAGAAATAAATAGGTTTTGTCTGTCATCTGAAAATCAAAACTGCCAACGAGAAATACGTCCGCCCTCGATCTAGTTCCAGCAGAACGGATCCGGAAAGAACCGTCCAATTCCGGAACTGGATCAGACAGCTGGGAAAATTTCGATGCATTTCTCCGCGCAATACAAGTTTACGTCTGATGTAAAAGGTGAATACGTACAAATACGTATGAGTTTGATGTGTTTGCATTTGAGGAAGCGATTTCGTCGAACTAGAGTTTGCTATCGTTATCGGAGTTTTCAGACCGCAGGGATGTTTAAAAGAAAATCTTCATATCAATCACAACTAAAATTGCAATACGACGGAATTTCAAAAATGTAGTAAATTCAGTCTGTGCTTGGTGTATCTAAATGTACATTGATACACAATCGCTTACACACTTATATGTTCGGGGCAAACGAGCATATAAACTGTCCTCAGATCTTAGATGGGTGATTGTGGGCCTGCAAAACCCGCAATTCTAGCCCCCTACACTATTATATTTGATGAGAAATACCACCCTAGTTCGAATTACAGCGATACAGGATCCGGAATGAACCGTCCAACTCCGGAAATGGATCAGAGTCAGACCAGTAATTCTAGGCCCCTCCTCTATGTGTCGCAATTACACAAAAAAACTAATTTCATGCTGATCACACGAAATGTTTGCCGCGGCAGGGAATTGACAAAACCTTGCTTGAAGTTAAAGCTATGGAGTCATCGCTTTCGCGCTGCAAGCCCTTTAATTGGCTCGCCGCGTGCTTTCGTTAGTTGACTCAAATTGAGCTGTCTTTAAATTGGTCTAGTTAGCACATTGCACACTGCAGCTTCTGGGGTGAGCAACCTTTGCAAAATCATTGAAGTCTGTGCATTGATGGAGTAGTTTTGCATGCAAAGGGACTGGTAGTGTTTGTTGTCGGAACGGTAGTATATGTATGTGTTTTAATAATATGTCTTTCCTATCACGTTTGGAGCTTATCTTATAAGGCTCTCTGAGTTCTTCATATATGCGCAACATAATGGCACAATGGCCGAACAAATGGGTACCAAAATGATTCGTACTCATTTACCATTAATTGGTTAAGTACGAAAATATTTTTATTGGTTTGAGAGTGTATCTTGTTCTGCTGTATAGATCGTATAGGGTTTGAACAAGGGTCAATTCCAGCAATAAGACCGCGTTACCTTTAGTTACATCTCCAAGTGTTCTCTTATTATAAATAGAAAGGGTTCATAAGTGTTATCGAGATTTATAATACAATTTTCTTACGGACATTTCACGCAAATGTAGCCCTAAACTAAACAAAGCTTGACTATGCGAACCTACTAATAGCATACTTATATATATATATATACACCCAGACATGGAAGTCACAAATGCTTTTCCTTGGTGGGAATCGAACCCACGATAGCGCCGAAGGCAGAGCTACGAGAACTGAGATGTGAGGCCAGTCAAATAATGAAGCCAGTTTTCATAAAAATATATTATATGTTCAAACTCATTTCAAAATAATTTGGCGTCACGTCTATCATTTTTACGAGAAAAATGTTGAGCTTATTTCTATCTCGAGCCATTATCGGAAAGTCATTAGTGTGTGAAAACATTCCTCGAATTCACTTGTAGTCTTCATTGTACGTGCTCGTAACCTTACAGTAACATTATCAATTGAAACAAAACCAGCGGTGCAGAACCGTTGCCGAATAGCGAGCGCCATTGTGTCAGGACTATTTGTTACGTTGGTAAATTTTATCTCAAATATTATTTTCTTTGTTATTCAATGTCTTTAAAATGTTGCCCGTTTTGTACTTATTTTGCAATATCAAATCAAGCTACCATTTATTAAATAACTAGGCCATGTTAAGTGTTATGCAATATTTTCAGTCGTAATAGGTTTCGAGCATATTAAAATGTTCCGTACGAGACGTATATGGTGCGAGATCAGATCGATCTAATAAACTTATGCGATGATTCAATTCAATTCGTTTATTTCTCCATATACAACATTACAGGTTATATTAGTACACATAAAAAAGGGTATCATACAAAATCAATAACAAAAACACAAAAATAAAAAATAAAAATCAGTACATGACCTAAATACCGTTTTACACAATTTATTAAATTAACAAATACAAACCTTTTACATAATTCTGAATTTAAATCATACCTACATTTTAATTGACACAAGCTTTCGAGCTTTAGGGGTACCTCCCAGATATAAAAATCTCGGCAGCCGAGCAGCCGGAAAGCTCCCAGAAGCTTTGCAACTCAAAAAATTATTACAAGACAACATTTAATAAATTATGAGAATCTTTTGAACTCTCACAAATCTTGTTATTCAGGCAACACCGGATGAAGGAGCGACATCTTCACAGTTCAAATTAAAACAGTACATATAAAAGGTACAGGAATAGGCCGGGTACATCTTGCGTCCTTATATTTTAATAGTCAATTGGACGCAAGAGTGGACCATCCCGTCGGCAATTTGCATAAATTGATTGCACGTCAGGAGCGGGTGTCGCTAGGTGCGCGGCGCGGCCGCAGTCGCGCGCCCAACCGGCAAACTGATACACGTTTAATTACATCCTCACTGGTAATTGTCGGTCAATTTAACACTTTTACGCCAAATTACTCAATTTCTAAAACGGTACAGTACACAGAGCGGACAGTACGCGACAGTTTTAATGGCAATATCGACGTCCCGTGCGGTTAGGACGAAACCCATGTTGTGATCTTGATTCGTGCACCAGACACCAGATACCCACGATGCGCCAGCGGTACCAACTGGAACAGAAACTGTATGTATTCTGCTGCGTAAATAACGTACTGGCTGACCTAATGGTCATTCCTGAGACGTGACTTGACTCAAAGCTGTTATCTAATGTAGTTCGAATGCGTATACAAAATGCCTTTTGAATACAATGGGTAGAAAGTAACACACATGTAGTCGTAAACAAAGGAATTCCTTAACGTACCTCTCTCGACAACAACGATAGACTGTAATATCAGAATCGAGACGAAGCGAAAATTCGTCGGTATATAAATCACTAAGTAACTAAGAAATTTTGCCACATTGTGTATGAAATTGGTAGGTGATAAGTTTGAAAATTGTTTGCAGTATCGTCCGCTCCACAATACTGGAAGTCGATTAAACAGTCATGTTTTGCAATACCAAACATTGTTTGAAAGAAACGGCGATGAACGAATAAACAGCTACCTAATCATATTTCAAAGCATTGGTTCTCTGTCATAATTTTGAATAATCATGCTTTTTTTTTCAATTCAATTCCGTGGCTCAGTTGGTAGTAGCCCTGCCTTCGAAGCAAGGGGTCCCGGGTTCGAATCCCGGCCGGGGCACACTTTGTGTGGTGAGCATGAAATTTGTTCTCGGGTCTTGGGTGTTTGTCTTGTGTTTCTGTGTTTGTCCATGCCATCTGCGACACAGGGAATCCTAGTGCAGAGGTATGAGTGTGTAAACGTTTATTATTTATAATTTGACATCAGCATTTGATTATGGTCACCAAATGGTTGTAATTCTGACGACTGCGTAGCTTAGTTGGTAGTAGCCCAGCCTTCGAAGCGAGGGGTCCCGGGTTCGATTCCCGGCCGGCCACACTTTGCATGGTGATCATGAAGTTTGTTGTCGGGTCTTGTCTGTTTGTCTGCGACACGGAATCCTAGTGCAGAGGTTTAACTCGTGAAAAAAAAATCGATAAAATCACGAGCTGAATGTAATTCTACTAGTATATAGAGCATAGTCATATAACATAGTGATCTCTTGAATACACTTGACCGTCATTAAGCTGACCTAACTATTCATGCATGAATCCTTTTCAAAGTATTTACTGGGATGATATCATTATTCTAACCGAAATCTGTACCTACCTGATCTGAAATATGTGCCTACAGTACGTTGTACTGTTTTAATAATAATTTGGTTTTTCTTTTCAGGTAAGTTGATATTTGCAGCTGTTGTTTACAGCGGAACTGAGTAAGCGCAAAATCTTTTTATAGCTCGTCAACTTCCTTTATCTGCGGTTGACGTTATCATAATACATCGTCTTGGCGTTCGAGAAGGTTGCTAGAAGGTTTTTAGTCAATGGAATATTTTTTCGATTCGATCCAGGGGTAGAAGTAAAAGACTTCTTCAAATCATGTTTATTAATTTTAAAATACACAATATATTATAAATATGCGTTTACAAAAAAAAAAAAAAAAAATCTATTTATGTGTTCTATCAGTCATCTAGTTCCCATAATACAAGCGATGCTTAGTTTGGTTCTAGATGACGCTGTGTGAAATGTCCATGAATAATATATTTATTAATTTATTAACTATCAGAAAGCTCAATAGTAAAAATTACAGACCAAGTTTGATGCCATCGACTGCATATTTTATATATTTTGGGATATCCAAAAAAATAACACATGCTCTGTGAAAATATTAAGTAGGACAGTCAGACTGCAGGTTTAGTAGTAGTGAGTCCTTACCTTTGAGCACGGCATCCCAAAAAAGAGTAACAATACATAAAAAAAAGTACAGAAATAGTACAATGCTCTTAAGTGACCGTAATTATAACGTGCGTGACTTTGGCGATACGGCTAATTAAATGGATACGGTTCAATGTAACCCGACAGTAAACTTTATTGCTCTTGAACATGGGAACTACAGATATTTTGGATATTTTCTAGAATGTTCCAATTTTTAGTGGTCAATTATGTCATAGTTCGCATTAATCGCCAATCGCATTAATGCAGTTGAGAAGTTTAGTTTTTACCTAATTATCAGTCTGGACAATTGATGTCAATTGTAGCCTTCAATTTTTCGAGCTGAAATTCTAGATGTTAAATAAATGGTCTCCTATACTCATAACAATAGTAAAACGACTTATTCCCTTTTCTAAATAGGCTTTTATATTGGCATAGATCTAGGACGCATCACTTGTGAGACAGGGATGACACGTATCACGCAGTTGTTATTTCACCGGCACCCCGGCCCTTCAACAGAAACAGCAATGCACTGCTTATCTCTAAATTGTCGAACACTAAATTTGTTCTTGGGTCATGGATGTGTCTGTTTTGTATCTAAGCAGATAGCGCTGCGCTAGAATTGCGCTATTATCTGCTTAGATGACCCGAGAACAAATGATGCGTTCATAAAAATATATTTCCTTATGTGTCGAAAACTCTGTTTTCCTCGATAGGCAAAACTTGCAACACAGTTATAGAATACCTATGAAGTTTGCCCTCCGTCTGAGCTTGCGCTAGGAATGCGGAATGCAAACCAATCATGTGGAACTATTAAATAACCTAGGACTTGTCTGCACTGCTTTATGCAGGTACAAAATATTACTGTAATTCGTGCATACTATGTCACTTGCAAGATATTTCCACTATTTAGACTTAACTGTCTATTTTTAGACTTTATAACACATAGCCATGATACTACCAAGGGAATAAGCGCTAAACTTAGTTTACACATGATCGCTGGTTGGTAAATATTTCTTAAAAAGCCGTGTCGTTTCCAAGTAAATTTTAAGAATTTAGCGGTAATAAAGATTAATACGTGATTTTGAATTTTTCGATTTTTCGGCTGTTCTTTTGGGATTTTCCTCATTTTCACAATCCCAGTATATTTTTATATTATGTTGATTAAAATCGAGCTAACGCTTACGCACTATTTCGCAGGTGGCATGGACACACGCAATGACACAAATCCCGAGAGCAATTGTATGCATATCACACAAGGTTAACCCGGAACCCCTATTTCCTATTTCCTCACCATCCCGCTGCTAAAAAATATCACTTCAACAGCAATTTCATAATACTTTGCAAACACTTGGCTTCATCTCTAGGTACAATACATATAACATAAAATATATTATAATATATTCTGTGGCTTTAGTAAAAATCAGTTACTTGAAGTCTCGTTTGTGCTTGTGAAGCAAGTTTTACGCATTGCAAACACTTTCCTAGTTGTTTCAATAGTTTTATTACGTGCGATTACAATACTCGTATGTTGTTCAACAGAACTATTACTATTAATAACCGTCGTCTTATTTTGTGTCGGGTAATTCCGCGACTCTGGTGGATTGTTCCCCATAATAACAAAATATGCAAATTGCTCATAAACCGCAATGCTGAATTGTTCACCATAGTTCTATACATAATTCTATTATTTTGAAATAAAACTAAGGAGTTAACCTTTATGATTGTAATTATAAACATTTCAAGATACTTTTAGACTAATTTTAACGACTCCAAATAAGGGTTCGTTAGGAATAGCATAATAATCAATATGACAGCGAATTTTGAAAATTGATTTTTATACATTTATACCCCATAAGAACACGCCCTCAATTTTAAGTCTCTGGAACTTACAGAAGGCCTCGTATTGCCTTATTGCCTTGTCTATCAATCAGGCAAGACAGTCAGTCGGAACTTTTGTAATCGTTTGTTCAAGCCAGGAATTTTCCAGTCATTTTCCAACACAGGACACGAGCCTACTGCACAAGCATGACTCATTTATATATAATTTTCGTTTATTAGAATTCGAAAGACCATGACATGACAAAAATTGACCATGAGAGTAAAAGTAAATAATAATGATCTGATTTCGCCACACGAACTTTGCTGGTCAATTGCTGTGCGGAATGACCTAGATACACCAATGGTTAGGTATTGTACAAATTGGTTATGTAGATCGGGTGTTGGTGTCGCCTGTGCCAATTCGATAAAGCAGGATGATGTCAAGCCTATATTAATATTAACTACGTGATGTTCATTGCAAGACCATGAGGTATAGAGTCATACCCTAGTGTTCTCGTCCAATTTTGGTATCACCTGGAGCTTGAATATTGGAATTCTTTCCTGCCGTAATTAATCATATTCCTGAGGAGACTTTTTTTTCTAGCCGTAAACAATTTTAACCGACTTTAACCGACTGCGATTTCTTCAACAATTGTAGACTAATTTGGACGTTTCTTTCTTAATAGAAAGAAACCTCCAAAGATAGGTGGTCCTTTAAGGTCCTAGAAATTTTACAAAATTACCATCCCTAAGAGCGTAAAACAAGTCATGAAAGTATTGAAGGCGGTTTATTCCATTTTGAAATCAGTTGATTATTGATAACGGAATGAACAGTCTTACAAAATACATTTTTATAGATTATTTTCATCAGGGATTTAAATAATTAAATATTATACACAGCGCCATCTAACCACAAACTAAACATGGCTTGTACTACGACCACTAGATATCTGATACAATTTTTATTGTATATAAATACATGTGAACACCCAAACACAGTAAACGCATCTATATTCTTCACACAAACGCTTATCCTGAGTGGGAGTCGAACCCACGACCTACAGCGTAGAAGGCATAGTTACAACAACTAGCATTCGTGGAAGTAATTAAACAAACCATAATGTATTCATAGAAGAAACCCTTTTGTAAACATCCTTTGTTTACAAATATATCTGCAGATGTTAACAATGACACACTGACATTTATAACGACGTAGATCCCTCATATAAGGGAGCAATTAATAAACATAGGACCTCAGACGATATGATATACTGGACCAAGATAACCGCTGACCGATATTTATGTGCTTAGAATAGAAGTGAGCTGACATTTATGGCATGACAAGTAGGTATTATATATTTAAGAAGCAAATGCAATAATAGCGTTCCACAGGAAATATCTAGCTAGGTACTTCAATTAAGTGCGATTAAGTAGCAAAGAAAGTTATAAGCACCGGATATCGCTAAGCACAAATATTTGCTTGCTTGCAACCATTTGCGATGCCGCGACGCGCAATGTCAAACATTTAATGTGCTGACAGATGACTGGAAGTAGATTACCATAGCAATATTGTTTGTAAAATGAATGTTATTTTTTGATAGATAAGATATAATGGCAGTATATTATAAGGTTGTGCTGTAAGGAGCTAAGAGCAACCAACTGATATTATAAATGCGAAACTGAGTTTATTCGTTTGTTTATTATGCTTTCACGCATAAACTATTATAACAATTTAAAAAAAAAACACCAATCAAAAGCTGCACAGCTAGTAACATAGGTAACATATTTTTTATCCACGTACTCCCACGAGAACGGGAACTACGAGGCTGAAACTACGGCGGGGCGGCATCTAGTAAGAAATAATTATTATGTTGTTAAAATACCATCCAAATTTCCTACATTTAATGTGGATTTAAAAGAAAAAATGACTTTTGAAAGTGCTAATTAAAATGCTGGTCGACTATGCTCGATATAATGAATACTTAAATAAAGGTTGATAGAGAAACTCAACATTAAAAAAAACATTAAAAAGATATTTGAACCCTTGCAGTTACCGGTTTTTTTTTATTGATGAACTTGGCAGAAGTTTTATTGCTATTATAATTTGGGTTGCTCCTTTCGTTCTACCTGACACGTGGAGGGACTGAGAGTATTAACCCACGGAGACGCGAGCATCATGAATATCCTTGAATTGTTTTATCTCTGAAAAGTATTATTTCACGTAGCTTTCCAACAAATTGGACCACATGCATTCTGTTGCGTATTCTGTGACTACCCACTTGTTAATTCAGATAGTGTGTGGTTGTGTTCTGGATCCCGAGAGGATACGTGTTAGTTTGCGCAGTAGGAATTGCTCCATTTCCAGATAAGGATCCTGTTTTTCCATGAGACTTCAGTAGATTTATGTATGGAAAACGCTCCAAGATCAATTTATCTATGCCTTGCCAGCCTTTACAAACTTCTACTGCAAGAATACAGACCTACTAAAGCTCGTGAGAGATACACTAGTAATTCATCTATTATATTAGTAGACGTCGGGTTTTTTTTCTGTCAATAGAACACCGCTTCATACAAACTCTTATTGATGTATAAGATGTTTGTATGGTGTGATGTTGTTTCGGCGAACAAAAAGCCCTTAGGCCTTAGAAAAGTAAATGTCAAGTAAAAGTCAAATATACTTAACTCTGTCGAATTCTTAAATATAAACTACAATTTTTCTTTTTTTTTTTAATTCATTTTTGTGTTTCAAGGGCTGACATGGCATATTGTTCTATTCTCTCTAAGATTTTTATATTATGATCGTCTTATAAAAATCCATTGCAAAGTTTCACGGAGAATGCATAGATACGAAACGTGATAAATCCTTGCTAGGCAGCTGTCCAATATTGATTCTTGTCTTCTAAGAAGTCCTTCATATTTTCTAAAATATTTTAATATTCACGCTATGTATGATTGCTGTTTTGCTGAGTTTTGCCACGGGAGCCTAATCCGGTTGTAATAAGGCACGTGTCTTGGAAGTTTTCGGTATAGGACATGTCGTTTTCCTCGCGACGTTTTCCTCCATTGTTTTCTGTACCTAGAATTGCATACATACATTTTCAAGCGAAAAACTCGTTCCGTCTGGATTTGAGTCCGTCTGTGAAGGAAGTATCGTGTGCAACGCTAGGCTAACAGGATTGATTGCGTTAATTACCTTCGCTGTTTTCATTGCTGCTCAAAACATGCAGTAAACTATATTGTTTACTGCATGTTGCTACTGGGTCGCACGCTTTACTCTGACAAAAACACCCATAAAGCAATCTTTGAATGAATTGCGATCTGTGCTACTGAATTGTTTGCCCCTTGTAATAAATTATGCTGTATCGGTATACTTACATCTTTTCGCAGAATCCGGTCATTAATCATCGCCCTCTTATTGTTATCCTTTATAACAATTAGCCCGAAATTTATCCAACTTTCGATTAAAACGAAATTTTCTAGCCTTACCTTATTAGTTTCATAATAACAGCGTGTAACATTATTCGATGGCTGGAAGTATGTTGCCTTAGCAACATTGTTCTTTGTTAAAAAACCTATTTGACAAATAACAATGTTATTTGTCAATAGTAATCTATTTCCAGTAATTATTTATTGGGTTGGGTTGATTATTGGGTTTGCTGTAACGTGAATCTGTCATACTTCCAAATGTACGTCTTTTGAACCAAAACCGTGGCGAGCTATAATTTTCACCGAATATGTGTTACTAGCTTTTGCTCGCGGTTTCGCTCGATGTTATGTAGATTTTATTTCTAGATGAAAGTTAACCTTTGTCCTTTTCTGTTCCAACGTTTATGCAAAATTTCATGATGATCGCTTGAGTAGTAGGCGTGGAAACAATAAAAAAAAAGAAATTCACATTCGTCTTATTGTAAATATTAGATATGATTTACTGTAGACATTCTAACAAATGTCTGAAGATACAATAGTTGGTACGGAATCCTCGAAGTGTGAGTCTGAATTGCACTTGACCGAAGTTCTTAGTATTGCAATTCTTGTTCAATAACAATTTTAATAATATGCTTATTATAACTATATTTAGTGCACTAAGTGTATTTCAAGGTAATCGGGTGAAGGCAGGAAGAATGCAGCACTGCTGCCTTGTCCGACCTTGTAAGACAATTTTGCCATAGATCGACGAATAGTTAATTCAATACATTGGTTGTATTGTCTATAGTAAGTTAAATAAATAACGATCACACTCATATACCCCAGCACTAGGAATCCCAGGTAGTAAAGACAAGAAAAAAACTTTTACACGAATAATAATTTCTTTATTATCATCGAAAAACAGTTTCATAAAATACTAGCGGAAACCCGGCGTGAGCGACTACGTTAAAAAATAAATACATTTTGTGCCTAATGAATTGTGTACTAGTCTAAAATGATCTTCGCTTTACTGCCTTTCCAAGGAAACCGTTTTGGAGCACATTGAATAAGTACTGTTTTGTTCTCATCCAATGTGCCCCAAACCCAAACTTTGTTGCTGTTCATTTCTCTTGATAACAATGAGAAATGAACAGCAACAAGGAAGGTGACGTCTCTAAAGAAATACCCAATAATTTGATTATGTTACGAAAACCACTTTCTAAAGCACTAGTTTTTGCAAAAGCTATAAATAATGATTCACACTAAGAAGTTTCCTAGAACTAACTTGTGTAATATAACACGGTGTAATTGGCGTACAAATACCGCCTCAGGATGTAATTGACAGGCGAGTAATTTCTACAGCTCATTAGGTAGATACATGTGTAACAAGAGATTAAGAGATATCTTGATAGTAACATTGAAAGCGAAGTGACGAGGACAAACAATACTATATTATTAAATAGTTTATAGCATTAAGTAACTTAGAAGGAAAGTGAAGTTTGTTTTCTTTCCAACATTATAATAACTATCAGGTATTGTATAATATTAATGATATAACGTTTGTAATATCTGTGGCTGGATTATGAATTGGAAAGTGGCTTCTATTTATTATTTATTATATTAATTAGGAGTTTATTGTAGGTACAAAGCCAAAATGGCAAAAACCGACTAAGAACTGACACTATTAATTACTATTTACTGGTCTCCAAGTTAGATACACTACGAGAATAAAAATATTTTCTAGCCAGAATTAAAACATTTTTTGCTTATAAAAATGACGCTCCAATAGAAAAGAAGATGACTTTTCGGTAGTCATAATCCACCAGTCTCATCATGACTGAAAAATCAATAGACTTTTGACAAAATCTTTTCACATAACTGAACCCACTTTCTGCTATTTTGCAGCTGTCAAGATTATACAATGTAACAAATGAGTCTTCTATTATGTCGGCATTTCTATATGCAGGTATTATGCAACATCTGTATAAATAATTATAGTTGCATACATATCTCCTTATATTTGCAAATCATTTTTATGTTCAAATAGCACATACCATTTCGTATTAACAATTATAACATTAATCCACCTGAAGACTCACTGACCTTTTCGCTGTCCAGAAATTAGCCAACACTAAGGCGTGTTTGGCCCGAGGACCTCCACACCTCGTGAATACCACAACGTCTACAACCAACAATCACATCAGATAATGATCATGCGCTATAGAATAGTAATATTGCAGCAATTCAGGAAAACGTTTAAATAAGAGCTCGAGAGACGAAAATATGAAAACAATTCATATTATAGAGAGCTATCTTTTTTACCAGATTACCTGTACAAAGGTTTATAATTTAAATAATATACGTAGGTAATTTTTAGATTCCGCTCATTACTCGAAATATATACAGAAATAAGCATTTAAACTGAATTTTGTTACGTCTACCTCTGACAGGCGTTCTAAAATGATTTCGAAAAGAACATAATTTTATATAGACTGGCCTCGCAGCTCAGCAAGTAGTAGAAATGCATTCTGCGCTGTTAGATAGTGGATTTGATACCAAGAACAGACATTTGTGTGCTAAACATATATGTTTGTTCTGTGTCTGGGTCTTATAAAGAAAATGTATTACATAAGTATCCCTATTAGTTATCTGGCTCCTTTAGTATAAGCTATTCTTAGTTTGAGACTTTTATTATTATATTATTAAGATTATCAATTTGTGACAATGATTGAAATACCTTCATAGTTAGCCGTCATTGATAGGATGAACAAAAATTGTGCACCCTTTCAAATTTTGGAAAATAGACGGACCCAGGAAATACTTGCTCTGAGGTAAGGCTCATCTGCCTTTGAATAAAATAAACAAAGTAAATGAGGTTATCCACTTTTCACTCCGATACGGCACAGGGTTCCACAGGGTCTCACAAACTCAATTATCACAGACCCCTGAACCGGATCCCTCGGGAATAGAGAACCGATGTAACCTATGTATTTAGCATCCGTATAATCCGAGTCACCGTAGTTTCGGAAGTAATTTATATCCCCAAGTGGTAGGTATAGGTACTTATGTTTCTGATATCTCCTTTATATAATCAGTAATTAGTTTTATTAATGCTTATGTGACGTTTTTCCACTTTTGCGCCTTAACTACTCAACAGGTCATCATGAAATTTTGGCATTCACGTTGTCCAGAACAGCACATAGAGCACGTACCTTTCATCTAGATATAAATTGTCAAAATAGCAAAAGCTAGTTAAAAACATTATTTAGGAATTAAAATAACATTACTTCATATTTTTTTCTTGACCTATTGTATCCCACAGCTGGGCAAAGGTCTCCATCAAATCCTTCCACACATTTCGGTATATTGAGATCTCCCACTAGCGGTTTCTTGCTTGACTCCGACGTCACCTTCGGAAACCGGTCTTCAGGAAACCATGGTGTTTGTGATTGCGTTTGCTTATTTGCTGTTGTCTACTAACATAACCCTCCCATTTTAAGATGTGCTGATTTCGTCACAATAAATAATCCAACATTTATTTATTGATGAAATTAATTTTAGAATCGTTTGAGTTCTTCCAGTGATTACTCGACATAAAAGAAACTTTTGCCTCTTTATAATATTAATTCAGTAACGAATGCTCGTTGTTGGGCCTAAAGTATACATTCTACCCTATATATTAGCGTGTTTTGGTGTACCATTTTAATGTTGTCTTTACAGGACTAGTAGTAAGTGCTAAAGTAGGAATGCTTTGAAGAAGTCTTCGCTAAGCATTGTTATATAAAATTATAACAATAATTCCTCGTAGCCTTAAGTTTCTTTCCGAGAACACATAAGTGCCGAGAGTTGTTCAAGACTTAACAAGTATCTACTCACCTAAAATTTATGTGGGTATTGGGTTTGGTACCTACCTTTATTTTACCTCGTGCCTATCTAACGTTATTTCAGTCCTAAGCTGTGTATTACTACCCCCCTCGCATCCCAATCATTTACGTATATAGAAATATTAAATAGTGATAAAAAGAAACTATTTTATTGTTCTGATATATACCGATAAAAACTTGATAAAAAAGTCATTGTGTGTTTTACATACCGTAACTTGATTTAACTACGAGTATATAAATTGTTTGAACTGACCATGACACTGTATCAGACATAAAATACTGCCAGAGCACGTGGCTAGCAGAAGAATCATATCATAATCGTTGCTAGGTATACAGATATATAATAAGATAATGCAGGCTTCGTTCACCTCCGTATCAGCCTCTTATGTTCCCACCGCAGAGACACCGGCTTACTCTCGGCAATTGAGAGTGAATCTTCACCTAATCTTTTTAAAAACAAGACTTTAATTTTACTCTGCCAGTGCAAGGTACAAGGTAAGGTAAGGTAAGTACCTACTTAGTTTAGTTCGGCCATCTCCTAAGCAGTTGAAATGCATATAATATATTATTATTAATATGCGTAAAAAAAGATATTCATCCGCTGCACAATAACTAGTTTCGTAAAAGACCTACTTTTACGAAGGGAATCTCATTTGACTTTGTAGTGGTGAGTTCAAAAGTGCAAATTAAATTTCTCCAGGGTATCAAAGGCCGTGGGAGGGGGCTTATTTAAATTGCATGACTACAACTTTCATGAATAATGGGATGGTAGTCGCCGTGAAATATTGACTTTCTTGTTAGCTAGACGGGAAAACGTGGAAAATTTTGATAGACTAGTGACTGATTTAAAAATCGAAAAAACCCGACTTATCACAATATATTATACTTTCATCACTTATATCCCACCCTTAAGGGTGGGATACACCACCATAGGTACTATTAAAAAAAACAAAGAAAAAAGCCACAAGAAAGTAAAATACGAACAAAACAAAATACAACTGTACTGATTCCTAGGGTTCCATTAGTGTGTAAACGTCATACGTTGTATTATAAGAGATTGAAAATAGCGCTGCATTTATACGTTCAGCCGGCTTATCAGTTATAGCACAGTCAAGATTGTAACAGGTCACCCACCCCGATTTCACTTTCAAGCTATCAGAGCTACGTAACGGTGGATGATTTTGCTAATGGTGCAACCGACACCATAATCTAAGTTTTCCTTTTCAACAAAAACAGTTTAGCGGTTATCTTTATCACAGTATCTGGGATTTAAAGTTTATAATGCAGAAAGGTAAACTGCTATTAGTTTTTTTGATAGAAATATTTGAAAATCAAGGACTTCAATAACTTGCAAATAACATTCTTCGTTAAAAAATAATAATATATAGTTCTATAAATATGAGTGTATAGGTTTTGATAGTGGATATGAAAATCACGGTCTTCTTCACCATGATGACTTGCAACACATATTCAAAGTGAAACTTTCGTCGAAATTCGACAAACATCTTCAAAAATTCATAAATGTTGTGTTAACCGCTAAAACGGTGATTATAATATATAATTAATAACCATCCCGTTGCATTCCATTCGATGAAATCTTTACGGAGTGTCCAAACTCTTTACATAGTTTTGTGGTAGATACAATATCAATTAGTTTGATATCAAATGAATAACAAACATCATGTCAACATCGGATGTCAAGCGCAACTACAAGTGACTTGGGTGTTGAGGTACTGGTCAGGAAGGACCTAAGTCGTGTTGCTATAGATAAGCAAATAAAAAATTCTAAAAAAAAAAAAAACTGTCTCAAAAAATTTCTCATAAGACTTCATAAAGTTAAAGACATAATGTTCAGCTTCTAAGAAATGGAAATTGAATTAGTATCGGGCAGAGGACGTTTAGTAACAACTGAGCCACCGACCAGTCGAAAAATTGATATTTTGGTATCAGTTGTTGTTTAAAATCGCTTAATGTCACTTGATCGCTTTATAGCCATAAGACCGCCCATTGTGTCACCTTTTTATTAGTTAAGGTTTCTATTTTTAGGCTATTGTTATCTATTTGGTGTGCAATAAAGTGTCATCTATCTATTTATCTATGTTTCAAGACAAAAATCAGTCAAATCAAGTTCAAAAATCTGAGGTCTTTCGATCCTTTTTGAAGGTTTGTTCTTGGTTTTGAATGTTTGTCTACTATACCATCTGCGACGCAGGAAATGTAGGTAAGCAATCAAAAGGTAATGAGTTTAGGATTTCAAATTATGTTAATAAGTATATTTTAATGACACTTTGTTAAGACAACTTACGAATTCCTGTTTTTTTTTGCAACTGACCTTGAGCACCCATCTCAATTATACTAACTTATATGATAAATGCGAAAGTGAGTTTTTTTGCTTGTTTTTCACGCTTTCACGCTTTCACGCATAAACCGATGAATCGATTATGATGAATTTTGGTATAGAATGAGATGGGTCCATATGGGACCCTGGAGACAGTTATGGGCTACTTTTTCGCGCTAAAAGCGTAAAAGGGGTGTGACGTGAGTGACGGGAGGGGTAAACTTTGTATGAAACAACTGGAATTGGTTGACAAAATCAAAGTAAAAGCTAGTAAAAAAATTATATTATCTTTATTATTGTCCCTGTTGATTCCCTAAGAACCTTTCCCCAGATTAGTTCCCTTAAGATTAGTAGTGTCAGTTATAAACGTGCCAAATATCAATGTTTTACAAATTAAGACTTTTTAAGACAGAGTTTTAAAACACAATTTTGACCAGGAATATGTGATGTCCCGTTGAATTTCAGCGATAGTGTTTTGTTTTTCATACATATCTGTTACTTGCACTGCATGCTTTGAAAGCAAAACGTAATTCACTTCAGTAATTTCTCCGGCAGTAAATCTGTTTATAACATTGCGGAAGCAAGTATCTCATACCTACCGTATAGCCAGCATTCTATAAACGCAATTTAAGAGCGAAAGTTAATTCTGTGCATATATTAGTTTCCTTTTCCTTACTTACAAAAATTACCAAGTTGGATAACGATATACCACGATATTGCATATAGACGGATATTTTAAAAGCAAAACTTGTACTTTTCGATAACAAACTTTCGGAAAGTGCTACTAAGCTTCCAATCTAAAACTTAACTAAGACTTAATAAAATTATTTATTGTCAAAAAAAAAACCGGATATTTAAATCAAATGTAATAAATATTTTGGTTAAGAAGGCATACCTACTACACTGTTAATGATTTCATTAATAATAAAACGTCATGGCCTGTTGTCGCTCTGCTCCACGACACGCAAAATAACTTGTTATATCTAACATTTTATTATCGAGAAACAAGATGTATATGTAGACATAAGGAACATAATAATATTATTTGTGAACAGGATAATGCTCGCAAAGAGGAGGCAATCCTTTTATAAGGAATTTCTTGTTCGTTTTTTCCCATGTAGGGTTTGATAGGATTTGAACAAGCGCTAAGCTTAGCAATAAAAGCAGTCTTCTATATATATTATATTTACAAAAAATAACATTTCCAAGTATTTTTTAAGCATTCAACGGACTACATATTTTTGACGTCGACTATAAAGTGAAATTATAAATCGGAAACATTACTTGTATAAATTTAGAATTACGTTGTTTCCGGTTGTATTGTTATCTGTAGTATAAACTGCTTTATCATTGTTACTGAAAGATACCTTGTTAAAAAGCTTTTTACACTTAGTTTCAAAGCGAAATGACTTCTCATGTCATTTATTGAGTATGTTTAGTTTTCTTTATCAGACCTGCAGCAACGAATTGAATATTTACCTATCAGTTAGATAGGAGAATATTGTATGCGTTTTCGGGAAGTAGGCCATCAGTTTCTGCCGCCAAGTCAATCAACCAAGTACATTCTCATTATTGTGCTGCGGTTTGAAGGGTGTGGGTGCTTGATAGTACGTGGCACATAAGACGATTCTTCTTTATAATCTCAGGGTGAACTTATGAAGGCAAATGTAATTCTACGGTTCTTTCGATATTTACCACACTACAAAGTGATCATACTTTGGTTACGGTTTAATTCGTAATTAATTCGTAATTACGGTGTAATTCGTCAGTTTTTCGAAGGTGTGTTGTATGGCAGCAAGTTTTGGTCATTCATCTGTTTTTCGTAGGTATGTTGTGTGGTAGGTAATAGATAGTATCTGTAGATTGGGTAAGCACAAACAGCGAAGTTGTAACAATCACAGGATTCCCTTGTACCAAGCCCACAGTTCGTTTCGTAATTCGGACATCTGTCGCGAATCGTTGATTTATGCACATACGCAATCGCGTTTATGCTTATGAATACAATGATCTTATCCTTAGAGGTGTAGGTTTGAAATGTACCTACCTGCTGTACTACAAATACAATCCCTGATTGTAATCTTGCCTCCAAAACTAGAGATCCTGAGAGCCGGATTCGCTCGTTGCCTATGGAGAAAATAATTTACACACTCATACTGCACTAGGATATTGCATATTGCAGGTGGTATGGAAAAACATGGACACACAAGACAAACACTTAGACCATACTTTACGCTCATAACACAAAGTTTGCCCCGGCCGGGAATTGAACAAAATATTTCTATAATGTGCGTTCTTGAGTCTAGGCCGGCAACAAAAAAAAGTCCATCCAAAAAATGTAACTCTTGTCTTATAAATAAGTTAGCATAATTGACTTGATATTTCACCTATGATCTTTGTATTTTAGGCTAATCTTTCAGCAAGCCCAAAAAAATAGAGACATAGCGAATAACAACAATAAGAAGCATTGTATGCATTCTCTATTGCTTGTAAGAAAGAGGTATGATAACTATCTCATGTTGACAAAAGGTTTGTCCGCTGAAAAATGAACACATGAATAACAATTCTTAACAGCTACAGATAGATTGGGTTGTCCAGTTGCTTGCGTCCGTAGGTGAATACCCTCGGAGTCCCACATACCCCCTAAGTGGCGCTAAAGGAGCGACAAAAAAGTAGCAGGAGAACTTGTGCAAAGTTTTTTCGGAGAAGTATGCCTCCACACCTGGTGCTGCCAAACAGTGGTGCACTCGTATTACTCTTAAACGTAGACACACGTAACATCCCGTCTCGGGTGACGGGCGCAACGGGGTGCGACTTCTTCTCATACTTCGGTCGGAGAGGACCTAAGTCGGATTGCTGTTATCGGTGGAGGTAACTTAACATCAGGTAGACCTTTCCGTATAAGATATTTTGCCGCATTGGTGACACTGATTAAACAGACACTAAATTGTATAAATGCGTTGCGTAAAACCAAAGACTTACAAATAAAACTACCTATTGTTATCACTTCGCAAGGCCGCGATACATTATCACTGTCATCTCAAACAACGTTTATCTACTTCTCTCGAATCTTGCATCGGGCTTCTGAAAATAATCCTTATTGCTATGCGACAAGATTCAAGTCAGGTGCTATGATTTCGACCTTGGGTTATCTTTTTCCATGAAAATTCAGGTGTTATGATGGATTATGAAACTGATATCAGTCTGGGTGGGGGATTTAGTTGTGATATGATTATGTTGCGTCTGCATTTTGTGTTGATTTCTTGTGTGGATTTTTAACATATCGTAAATATTGGTGCCGTCCCATCATCAGTGAATAATTGTGTATACCCCTACACAATTATTCACTGATGAATTACCCATGGGACTGTTAGAAAAAGAAATAGCGTGACATTTTCATGCAAAGATGTGGAACAGGTTGGATGAAGATGGCATGAGAAAGAGACCTGTGGAGAAGTTTAGGGCAGACCTACGCTAGCGAGGCGACTACTAAATAATGTTTTTTGTTTAGGGAAAATGTTTGTTAATTTTATGCGTAGCATACTACAGGCTATTTTATTTTTGTATAAATATTGGTGCTGATTGTGTTAGTTTCAAACAAAGCTAAAACTTCACATTTCACAAGAGGATTGTTGTTTTCAAAAAAGCTAAAACTTCACAACAGGATTCAATACAGGAATCCGTCTTTTCTATTTCGTAGCAACTAAAAGCAACAGCAATAGTTTTAACCCGCTCGTTCAATAAAGTTTATATTGAAACACGTTATTCTACCACGTGACACATATTGAAAATTCCTGGTAGTTTCTAGTGTGTCTACTTGAAAAATAGTCCTTATACTGTAAATGACAAAACGAGGAATACTGTTTTGTGGCTTACACCGAAACAGTATATATCTCGTTTCAAATAAATACCTTTGGAGAACAATTATATTATCAAAAATAGTCTAGACTAATCTACACATAAAATTTGGTAGTTTTAACCGTTCCTGTGCCCTATTTTGATATTGTTTATCTGCTGTTGATTAATCATCTGATGCGATTACCAATTTGAACAATTACGAACATGATATATACATAGTTCATAACTTGCATGCATTTTGTGTAATTACCAAAATTGAAATACACTACCGCTTCTCAATGGGTCATCAAAATTAATTTTAAAAATACTATTCTAACAAAAAGGGGGTATGTATTCCCGTTTGATTGACCTATTATTTGGGTACCTAAAAAAGTTATAAAACTGGACTTGCTGTAGGATTATCCTATTATTTAGCGAGAAAGAGAAATTGATTATACGTAGCCGAATCATAATTAACTAAGGTTTTTAAGCGAAAAACAAATTTGCGACCCTGTTAAATAAAAAACCCGCTGAACTGATTTAGATGAAATTGGCATTGAGATAGACCCAGGAAAAGATAGTTTTTACCTGTAATAACTTCTACTAGTAATGAACTAATAAGTATCGTGTCATATAAAATATGGAACCAATTGTACTTTCAATCCATAGGTACAAACGATAGGTACATAAACTCACAGAGGACACGTGCTCATCTGTGCATGAGGGTTTCGAACTGCCAATTAACATCTGTAGGTATGTAGCAGAATTTTGAACATGGCATAATTAAACAGCTCTTTCATGCGTTCACTTTAATCAACCACAGCTCACTACCTCACCTGAGTTTGACTTTTGTACAAATGAATTGATTGATACTTTTACCCGTATTTAATATTTTTTATATATGGTATTAGTTACGCAACGAGCTGCCGGCCCACCTAATGTTAAGGGGCTACCGAGACCCTTATACATCATAGACATTCAAAGAAAATGTCGCTTGGCGGTGGATTAACAGGTGTGGTGGCAGTACTTCTCCGTACGAAGCTAGCACAAGTTTTATTGCTATTGTAGGGACGCGAGCAACATCTCAGACACAACATTATATACAAAATATTTACCATACATCTTTTCCCCGGAAGGTTATGGTTCTTGGTCGGCGGTAACTACTTCACATTAGGTAGGCCGTCAGTTACATGACACTTAAGACACAAAAAAAACTCGTACATAATTAAAACCGCAACCGCCAATTAATGACTTTACTGAATTATCCAAGAAAAAATTACGATATCCTTTATATGTGGGAAATATTGCAAATGTTGCCACTACCGTAAACAATTACTTTCAAGAAAGTACAAGAGATGCGAAAGTTCCAGAGCGATTTATGTCTTCCCACAATTACAAGTTGCGTAGGAACAGTATTGCAATTGGTTCTCATCACACCTTTTTATGATCCATAGGTTACGCATACCGTTCATTAATATGGAATCACAGTTCAGTTGGTAGTAGCTCTGCCTTCTACGCTGTAGATTGTGGGTTCAGGACAGGACATTTGCTGACACAGGATTTGTGTGACAAAAATAGATCTTTGTTTTTTTACATAAAAGTAATACAATTATATGTTAAGTATTGTATCAGGAATCTGGTTAAATCTGGCAATCTGGTAATCTGTAATAGTTTGGGGTTAGATTTCGCTGCGTGACATATCCATGAATATTTATTTATTCATAACGGTAAGAAGTATTTTTTTTAGTTATTAATAAAACATAATTACTGTAAGTCGGTACGAGCTTTTGGATAATATTTTTAAATGTGTTAAAGCTATGGTTTTTGTTTCTTAATTTAGGTTATCTGTACGGTTGACTGGTAGAGAATGCTTTGGCATAAAGTCTTGCTTTTCAATTATTTATCCTGTGCAATCAAGAATTAAATAAATATAATATTTTTTGGATTCAAGTAGATTTCAACCGAAAATCCAATTCAGGAAGGGAAGATGGTTTCCAATCGTCCTCCGCTCGATCTTGGAAAATAATACAAAATTAGGTTTTTTTTCATAAATTACTGCCTAACAGCCAGGCCATCTATAATCTACTAACAGATTCTTACTCGTCAAAAACATCCATTTTTTCACCCATCTGTAACTTACAAGTTAGGATTGGCCGTAAGAATAGTAATACAGCTTTTGAAAGTATTAGA
Organism: Aplocera efformata; assembly: GCA_921293045.1. Taxonomy (NCBI): domain Eukaryota; kingdom Metazoa; phylum Arthropoda; class Insecta; order Lepidoptera; family Geometridae; genus Aplocera; species Aplocera efformata. Next base: position 9,139,537 of record OV121042.1, on the reverse strand, counting down.
CATCTTCACAGAACTCATTGTAAAAGTTTTCTGTCAGTCTGTTTGCCCAGCTTCGAAGTTAGGTACATCGTTTGTCTCCCAGCATATTGGTACATATTTACCGACCTACTTCGCAGCCATTCAAAGAACTTGTTGTATCAGAGAGAACACGTGCAAACAGTCTACGCTACACGTGTCTCTCGTCTTTCATCCGACTGGCATTTGAAACTGGGGAATATGAATTCCCGCGTTCGTTATATTTCTACGTGGATTCATGTTGTCCTCGCTCGCACAATGAAAGTATCCATTTATGTATTTGGAAGGAGAGACACTTATTTTTTTACACGAAAATTTTCGACTGAATTATTGAGGTATGCATTGATATACTTTAGATTAACATTATATAATTAACGACTCCATAGCTTAGTTGATAGTGATGTAGTGAGTAGTGGGTTCGGGGTTCGGTTCAGCCAGAGCACACTTTTGTATGATAGTATGGAGTTTGTTCTCGGGTCTTCTATCCCTAATTCTTTCATCCTTTTCAAAATAAAAGTACCCTACGTTATTTATTGTATACAATTATTTGTATAGATAGATTATCATTTCACAAAACTAAAAATCTATAGACAAGCCGAATCCTCTGAAACTTTCTTTTTAATCTATAATAAGTCACCTATAAGTTGGCACTTGTTCACAAGTTTACTTGCTTAATATCCGTCCTACTTCACGTAGGCGGTTAACCAATACGCCCAGGTATGACCGATAGTTTAGCGGCCAATAATGGTAAAAAGTGGCCCACTGACCGCTAACGGTATAGAAGCGCCAACGTTGATTTCACTGCCGCTGTGGAACCTGTCGGTAGTGTATCTAATAATGTGTATCTGAGTATCTTACGATCGGCCCTTGAACGGTGAACAAAATACACATAATACACATAAATTCGAGTTAAAAAGCGCCGACGTCTATAGATGGCGCGTTCACGTTCAATGAGAGATATTTACTACGAAACGTGTTGTATTGTAACGATGGCTAATTGGATTATTCTAAGCATATTCATAATAAAATCCAATACACACGCAACTAACTGTGATACGGCTCTGATGCTAAGTTAGAAGGCAAAGTAAAAAAAAAAAATTATTAGAAATTACTTGGAAACGTCACGTTTTTAAATAACATTTAAGTATTATTACGTACGAGATCATGCGTTCTTAAGGTTAGTTTAGCGCTTGTCCTATCCGACTTAAGAACCCGCAAGAAACCCCTAATGGAAGGAATATTTTCTTTTCGCGATCATTATCCCTTGTACAAAATAAGTACATGCTTAGATCTATAAAATTTTTCTTTTTACTATAATATTTGTGGGTGGGTGTATTACAACATATTTTGCTTGTCGTGGAGCATAACATGACAGTAGTAGAAGGGTGGAGTCTCGCGTTCGATCCCAAACCCTGACGAGTGATGAGCTTGAAGCTTGTTCAGGGGTCTTGGGTGTTTGTGTTGTATTATGTTTCAATGCCACATTATGTAAGCGTTTGTTTAAATTTAACATTATTGAACAATGAGCGTGTGTCTCTCTTAATAGAAAATATAAAAGACAAAATTTTATACAGCCGCCTCAGATAAGGTGCCAAACGCCAAACGCTACCAAAACAACATTCAAGTTCTAGAATTTCCCGTTTGTTCAATAAGCGCTACATATCACGATCCGAAAATCGTGATAAAATGTCCCGATTAATGTGGAGATATAAATTCCGTTAAATATTCTCTAACTTATGAATTCTAGTGATTTGGGACGTAGACGGAAGTTATACATCCATCATTCTTTAGTATTTGACAACTTCAGTCTAATTGCCTGTCAATGTGCTCACCTTCTTTAAGTAATATGAAAAATTTGAAAGGCATCAGGCACTTCTGCCAATATAACCTCGTCGATTACATTTTCTTTCTAACTATAGTTTGGTAACAATCATCTGGTAATTCCAATTACAACAACAGTTATTTTTATGGCCATATAATCTAAACATCGTTCTGCGCGGCCATAATGATTGCCCATCATCAAGCTTTGGTTGGAAGCCTTGACATTACATAGGAAAAGCACAGATTGGTGAACAGTTGTGTGAGTACAAATAAACAATGAATAACTGAGTCCCAAAGAATAGCTTCGTGTATAAAACGACTGGCCTCATAGCTCAGTTGGCCAATTGGCCTTATAGCTGTAGATCGTGGGTTTGATTCCCACTCAGGACAAACATGAAGGAGAAAACAAACATACATACGGAAAACTTTCGCATTTATAATATTAGTATGATACACTATTCTGAGGATTTTATTATTTTATTTAAATACTAAATTTTATATAATATAATATTTATTCAAACTTTTCAAAATGGAAATTCAATAAAGTGTTTTTCATTTCTACCTCATTTCTTAGTCTTTACTAATTCTTTTTAATTTTCCGCTCCATAATTGAAAAGTTATTTTCATAATATTTGTTGATCTTTTTACGCAGTTTAAACTATACATGTTTTAACAGTCGGACAGACAGAAATTTTAGGCTTGGTAATAGGGTTCCTATGCATTGGATTATGTGTGATTTAGGTATGAAGCCACTAAACGATATTCATTTATAATGAGTTGCAAAACAATTCAAACCACCAGGTACAAACTAATTTAGCGCCTGTTAGCTCGCTGCTTACCGCATTTGTAAAGCTTCATAGCTCGCGGCAATGTTCCCCGGGCGGTTTATGAGTTATGTTCGTGAATCAATTTAGCGAACGCTTGTGAGGTAATCGGTAATTAATATTGCTTGTTGACTCATTATAACTTCATTAAAACTGCACCCCCGGGTGCAATACAATATAATGGCAAAAGAGGATTCAATCTGTGGCAGAAGGCTGCTCGTTTATTATTTATCACGATATTTCAACTGTGATCCATCGTCGTTATATTTATCTACGTTTAATATCATCGTAAATTATGTTTTGTAGAATTTATCTCGAAAATATGGAATGATATATGCTTTCAATAATTGCTCCGTACCTTAGTAGGTAGTTGCGTTGCCTTCGAGGGGTCCCGGGTTTGTTTCCCGGCCGGGGAAGACTTTGTGTGATGTAAGTAAATGTTCTCGGGTCATAGGTGTTTGTTTTGTGTGTCTGTGTTTGTCCATGCGGCCTGTAGCACAGGGAATCCTAGTGCAGAAGTACAAGTGTCATAAATAAATGAGGCACACAATTCGATTTAACACTTTTTTGTATCTTCGCGACAAACTGTTATTTGAAACTCGTTAATAACTAACTTAAATTATAGTAATCCTAATTCGCTACCATATTTGTCATAAGGGACTGATTTAAAAATCGGAAATAAAACCGACTTCAATCTTTCCATCTCTTACTTCTCAATTATCCCTTATTTAAATGGTAGGGTGTACCCCCCTACCATTTAAAAAAAGGAACATCCAAATCGGTATACAACAGGTCAAGAGAAAAATCACAGGAAAGCAAAACATGCAATTTCGTTTACTGGGATGACATATTTTGTCTAATTATGTTGATTTAACTACCGAAATATTTAACCTATTTTAATAAAATCTCCAAAGTGGCCAAAGTGAAAGCATATATTTCCAAATAAAAATTAAAAAAAATCTAAATCCTTCAATAAATGATGGTGAACAGAGGTAACGAGCATAAAGAATAAGAATTTATAACCTGCTCTGGAAGTCTACGGCCTACAAGATCTGTATGATTAATTTAGTCTACGTTATTTACCTATATGTCGGGTAATTAACTCTTCATTGTTCAATCTCTGTCGGAGACAGTGTTGTAATTTCGATTCGTTGGAATTAAGATCGTGGGAGACGTGGTGAAATAATTAAGTACCGAGTGATTACTATATAATATGGCTTGGCTATATCTTGGCTATATTCATTGAGGGAAGGCAGCCTTCGGCTGATGAGTTTTGGTCTCAACTGTTGAGTTTTAAGTTAGATGTATGTAAAATAACAATATGGGTTAAGAAATTATTTTTGAATAAGAGTGACGGGTACAACTTATAGGGGAGGACTTATTTCATACTCATACTCATACTCATACTCATTTAACTATTGTTTATGGGTTGCAGTAACTACTTAACATCAGATTCAAAACCAATACCCACATACAAAACGAATATCTATGTTAGTCACAAAATGATTGTCACGGATGGTAATTGATCCCATAGCGCAGTTGCGCTACTACCAACTAAGCTGTAAGGTCATAAGCATTAAAAAAACCGACTCATCTGGGGCGAGTAAATATATAATTTCGTAACAGAAATTGCGTCTATTGTGGAGCTTTTTAACATCCCAACAACTGACGGACTCGACGTCGTAGTTTTCTGGAGCATTTCCTCATTAACTGAAGCTACCCGCTTTGAGTGGAGTACAAAAGCTCCCACAGGATAGTAACAAATAAACAATAGTGCAGTCACCAATGGTTTTCAGTAATTATAACTTTTTCTAGAGCTTTGGCTGTAGGTTTTATAAGAATTTAACTTACCTAACGAACCCCTTGGGTCTTCAAGGGGTTCGTTCGATTAGATTAACTGTAATACTTGAAAGGATAGTTGCCAAACGTTCAGTTAAAATATATACGGAATGCATCCATGAGGACAGATCAAATAAATTGGTAGTTGGTAAGCAGGTCGTGCTTCTATAAAAATTTTAGTACATTTTCGACACTTTATTTTATTCCGCTAATATTTTTTATTTTTCATAAGAATATATCTAGACATTATTGCAATCTCATTTTTCTAGTTGATATTGAGATACTTTCATTTGGCGTTAAGATACGACACGGTATAACAGTAATCCACTGTACCTACCTACAAATCCTACAATATTAGCATCACATTTCCCAAGAACAGACAAACAGCTTCGAAGCCTGCATCATTACTTTCTAACTTCAAACGTAGAAATCTCGATAGGTTGATGTTTCCAACAGCTTTCTTGATCTGTTACGGAGAGACGTCTTTGCGATTTCGTTACTGCAGAGTATGGCACTTGTGACATGAATATTTAAAGTAAAAGCTGTAAAGAAAAGATTGTATGTCTACAGTCTGATGCTTAGTTGCGACAATTATCTTCATGAATAAATGGGCCGAAAGCACCATGTCATTTATATTTTTTTGTCGCATTTCTAAAAATCTACATAACTGACAACATAGGAGATAAAGGTATTGAAGTCGGTCACATAGATTTTTCGAATTCAAAGCCGGTCAGACATAATTTTGTGTTTAAGGACGGCTGAAATGTGTATGAAATTTCTATTATACCATCTTGGAAGTATATAATTAGGTATATATTTATTAATACGAAGTAAATAATCGTCCAAATCGGTTCACGATCAGCGAAGACAAAGAAGGTAACAAACTTTATTTTTAAATTGAATACTGTTGGATTTTTTGAGCCTGTTTGAAGTTGATTAAAAAGAAGAAACTTTGATGAAGATGTAGTGGGGTATCGCTTTGTACTTTCGCTACGAACCTTACAAAATAGATTCGATTTAAGTATTCGTGAATTTTCAAAAAGCACGGCGAATCTAACAAATGTTTTTATGAGTGGAATAAATAATCTTAACAGTTAGATGTGCGATTTGGACTCGCTTGTCTAAGGATCCGGGCTACCAATTCAAATGTTATTGAATTTCTAATTATATTTAGGTGCATCGGCATTGTTGATATGTATGTGAGTTTGTCTGACCGAAACTCCCACACTGTAATCCCGAAACGAAATTGAATTAACAATGGTGATTAAAACTATAAGCTATTGATTTGCGTACCATACTTTGTTTTTAGGACCTAACCTTTTCCTTATGAATAAAATTTGAGGAAAATAAGGAGTACTTAAACTAACTAACCGCGTGGCAAGTAAATACGCCAAAAAGGTGTAAACTATCTAGTATGCCCCGCATTGTAAAAGTTCATACAACCTACTTAGGAATTAGCATCTTTATTCTAAACGATAACAGAAAACATCTCGCAAATATAACATATACAAGCATGCGAATTTGCTCAATAACTGTCGATCCACATAAAATGAGAGCATAGTGATTATATTGCCGTTGTTTTTGACGTAATAGTTTATGCAATTAAAAGATAACAATCAGAGATACAGAATGAATTTACGAAATATTCCAACAAAGGGATCGTTGGTAGCAAGCCTGCGTAAGATCTGACGAAGGTTTCACTTTTATGCGGTTTCGTTTTTGATCTGAATATAAAGGCCTGAATCTGAATTTTTAAATTCAATATAACCTTAAGGAACACTTATAACTTCAAAGCCCTTTTGTATTATTCTCAGTCTACCTCCTGTTTAATTTACTTTACTTTTAGTTTTAAGATTTTCCTATAATTAAATATTATAATTAAATAATATCACATTCAATGTAGTAACGGACATATAGATAAATACTCGTGTCATCTAGCCCCGAATCTGGCACATACATAAATCTAGCTCATCTATGTTTATCACACAATTGCATGTCCGGTGGAAATCAAACCCACGACTTAAAACGCAGAAGGCAGAGCTACTTCTAACTGTGAGACCAGTTATCAACCAATTCTTATGTCTCGCAGTATGTAAGTCCTGGAAAACCAAAGTTGTATTTAATCAGGCCTAAACGCTAGACATCTTCAGGTATTATAAAAAACAAGGTCAAATCACCAAAGTTGTAGTCACCCAAACAAAGAAACGTATAAATGGTCAATCATGTCTTCTCGACCCGAATACCTATTTCCTGCTAGATCCAGATCTTCGTCGAGCCAAACTGACCTTTAACAAGTAACGATAGTGTTGAAATTTAAATTTAATTCCAATTGCACTTAAGCCTTTACTCTTCAAGCAAATTAATTACGGGATAAGGACTCTTGAGTTGAGACTGAAGCGAAATTCTGGGAAGTTTCCCAATGAATGTGGTTAATTTAACGGTGCTCACAGAACAGAATCAATAATAGTAGCAGAGTTGCGCAATTTTAGAGGGACCTCGCACACTGAATTGTGAAAGCTTGTAATGTATATAATCCCATCGGCCATTCCCTGCAAGTAGCAGTATAACTTGTGCCAAGTTCGTCCGGAGAAGTTCTCCACACCTGGTAATCCGTTGCCAAGCAGTGGTGCACTCGCGTTGCTGTTTGTGAAAGGGTGTGGGCACTGGTATAATTACGTTTGAGGCGTAATTTCCCCGTCTTAGAATGATGGGCGCAATATGCTGCGATTTGGGTCTTCTCATATTTTAGTAGGGGAAGACCCAATTAGTATTTTAGCAGTGTCCAATTATTGTATTGTAATAATCTAAAATTTTCAGAGCTGTCAGTCAGTATCGTACCGTTGCTCAGGAACCCTGCTTGCAAAGGTGCTATCCTCGACCAGGGCTAAATCTTTATCAATAAGATTTAAAAGATCGCCCATTCGTCTACGGTGTTCTGGATTAGCAGTTTTCATTGCGCACTTTGACGCGCAAGTTACTTCCATTAATATGTAGAACTCCGTGGCAGAATAAGTTGTTTTATTGATTGTACAGCTAAACGATAAAGCTTATCAATTGAACTGTATGCTAAAAATTCAATTGTTTCCATTGCGTATAATAGTTCCAGCGATCTTGATTTACACCGCACTTGCCGAAAGACTAAAGATTGAAAAAGCATATAAATTCGATCTAAACAAAAATCTGTATCGAAATACAACTGACTAGTGCGCGAGGTCTCTTAGCAGTGATTTACAAACAGCTAAAAGTTGCAACTTTTGTGCAAATGTGATTAATATTTTAGCGAACATCGCTTTCGAATGATTATTGCAGCTTTTTATATAATAGTCTACGCTTCTGTACTTAAAAAGATGTTCCAACCATAAAACCTGTTATCACCAAATTATTCAGGCGGAAATAATCAATTCGGATGATTTTTTTACGCGATTGTTTGTGGACCGATTTTGATGATTCATTTTGAATTAGATAGATCATACTAATATTAAGGTAGTCCCATGAAATTTCATGAAGAAATTCGACTTGTATACGCGTAAAATATGTAAATAAGCTTTGAAAATATTAAAGTAGGTTTGTTCGATTTTTAAATCAGTCTACATTGGTACAAAATAAAACTATGCGTATTCCTATAACAGATGACCATATTCGATAATCTAAATACCAGTTATGGTAAGCCATGCATGTGTTTCTTCGATTCTATGAAGGCTAGGATAGGAGTACCTTGGCCGGAGAGGTCGATGAACTCCCCCTCCCTTCTGGGCTACAACATTTCTCCAATAGAGAACAGACCAATGCTCTTATGCGCTAAAATGAATCTGTTAGACAGAAACGATTTATGTACCATTTCTTTAACTTGCTTGAACTAATCGTTTCTAAAAATGTTTGTGATCGTTTACAAAAAATGTCTCGGAAGTTCGAACAGGTGGAAAAAGGTTTGGTTTCTGTGAATTATTACAATACTCGTTGGAAAGTATTCGTCATTGTTCACTAGCACGTTTTTATTACCGAGAATAGCGGCGTACTACACACATTGCTGATAATTGCTGTGTAGCAGTAATCAGAAACTTGCACTTTTCCGGGTCAAGCCACTTTGGCTATCCAGTTTTGGTAGTCTAGTTTCTGTACCTGTTTGTCAAGTCACTGCAAGAGCGCAGTTCGATGCACCAATTAGTCTGGCAAGTATCTTGGCTCCATCCGTCAATGGATGATCGGGGTTAATCGAGTTAATCAAGATTACCGGTCGCGGACTTAATCTGACCATTTCCTGTATGATTTATGTTAGCGTCACGAAATATTACTCGACTCCTGTCAAGTTTTTGCAACTTCCGTAAGTACGTTTTGGCCAACTGAGATAATTTTATTTGCCTGTTCTTATGAGTTTCCGCAAGTATCAAAATATAATGAAATATACCTGATCTGAAAAATTAAAATAAAATATATAAATAAGCATATTCCGGGAACTAGACCAATTAAAAATAATGCAGCAGCTTTAAAAAAAATTACAGGAATTTAACTGTGTTATTCAAAAGAACCTCATTTCCATGCAAGTACAATAAAAATACAATTTCGGCATTGAGACTGCGATTGTGCTCGTAACGTTTTAATTGACTTTAAAAAGGAGACTGTTCTCAACTCTGTTGTTTTTTTATATTCGTTGAAATTTCACACAGCCTTTTTTAGCCCCAAAACGAACTGATAGAAAACTTACATTTTTGTCACACAAATGCTTGTCCTGACTGGGAATCGAACTTACAACAGGCATGTAATTGCAGGCATGCACCTGTAATTTCAATGGCACCCACACCTTTCCATCGGAACACAGTATGTGTGTGCATCACTACTAATCAGCAGATCATTACGTGTGGCGTCTGTACTGCTCCGGATGAACCTGGCACAAGTTCTTCTGCTACTTTAGGCTGCATTTTTACCAAGCTATATGTTTAATTGAATTGATTGAAGCCGTTATATTTCTGAAGATCAAGCCTTCCTAACTTACCGTCGCAGGCGTAGTGACTTGCGTACTTTCACGTGACCCATCACGAGTGGTCACCTCGCTCCGCGGCCGTAGCAAATTGCTGTTGCATAGACTGAATGACTTACGCAAACTTGTGGAAGACTGAGACGAAATCTCTGGTCATTTGAGAAACATTGTAAGTTATTTTACTGCTTTATAATAATAATACGGCATGCATCGTCAGGGGGCTCTTCTCTTGCCAAAGGTGATGGGTCCAGAAACGGACAGCCGCGGCGGGTTCGCGGATGTGTGTGTAACGTTCCCGTGTTCCCGCCAATAAGCGGCAGAGGTCTCCCCGTGGCAGGGCGGTATGCGAGTGCATTTCCCCACGGAAAAAAAAAAAAAAGGGGTCTCTTCTCTCTGCAGCCTTAACTACCGCTAGAATTTTATTCCGCGGTCGGTGGACCACCGCTTTAACTTATATATTTTTACTACATTTTTTATACTCTTTTATTTATACCTATATTATTTTGTAGTCAAAACTGTATAAATAAAAATAAAATAAATAAAGTGAAATAATATTATTGTATAAATAATAATTTTCTTTATTTGTAACAAAAAATGCTTGACAAAACATATGTTCTGATGATTACTTTACAACTTATAATAAACACAGGGCACAATGGCGAGTCTCTTCCAACAAGTTACAGAATAAAAGAAATAATACCGGTTGCATTTAAGTAAAGAAAAAAAAGAAACATGGAAAATGTGTTATTAAGAAGGTTTTAGTATAATATAAAACCTAGTAATAAACCCATGTCGATTTCTGATTATATGATTCTATCTCTAGTTTTCTAGACGGGCCAAGTTTGTCAAGCCGATTTCTTCAAGCATCTAATTAACCTCTTTCATTGTGCAAGGGCTTCATCCGCTAAAAATGCACGCATAGAATCACTGACCTAACGACCTCCGACTAGAGTTTGATTCACGACGGATATTACCATAATTTTATTAAAGGTTTAATTCCTTTCATGGTCAAGGCACTCACGTTTTAAATTTAATATTTTGGCGTTCTTTGGTACAAACTCGTTTCCTAGCAAGAGAGTAGCCAGCTATGGACCCAATGGAGCCAGGTCCAAGATCATTCCAAACGTTGAATTTTTTCCAAGATCATCCCAAACATTGAAAGTTTCATATTGTACGTCTGTTCATTTTACTCTAAGACTATTGGCGGAATATCCATGAAAATTGGTAGATACCTACGTATTCTATGGTCAAAAATGATCAAATCTCTAGAGAGGGCAGTTGCTCCTGCCCCCTTCTCCCTTAACGACGGCCATGTTACCTAATAAACTAATAATATACCTCAAAATAGCAGCGGATTTCCTGATGACAATCAAAAAATAAATCTTTATACCTTTATAGGTAAAAGGAAACATTAGGCAGTTTCGTGTGTCTATCGATCCGTAAAGCCTAATTGATTGTGAAAATAGGTGTGTATTTATTATGAACTGCGTGTCTGTTAAGAAATAGAAATAGAGAAAAAATATATGTACACAATGATGTAGAATGTGGTGTAAAATAATAATTAATTTGTGTTAAGGTTAAGTGGCAAAGATTGATTTTGGGTTAGTGTAGAATGATTTTGATGTCTGTATTCAAAAATATATTTTGTAGTAGATATACCTGTGATGTAACTACCAGACTCCCTTCTACCTGAGTAGGTAGGTATAGATAGATTACGTCTGCTAGTCATGAATGTATCGTTTTGTCCAAGAAGCTCTATTGTGCTATACAAAAAGCTCCCGAGCCAACGTTCCATGACACGACTCAGGCATCCGGTGCGCGTGAATGATCTGCTATCTGACACCCTGCCAGGTTCCCTTACAATTCACAACATACTTTACATGTAGCTAGATCTTCCCTTAGGCTTACAACACACTCAGCGGTCAGCAGGCTGTAGCGGACGGTAGCGGACATAACAAGAAACAGACATCGAGAGATCTTTTTGATGATAATGACAGTTTCAAATCACTTTGCCCCTCTTAAAACTACTCATGACAACAGCGAACTAAATATTAACAATTGCTAAAGGTAGTGTAAAGTAATTTAAATGATTATCCGATTTTGCATTAGTAATCATAATGCTGCTGATCATTATACGGTGCATCTATCAATCAAGACATTTATCACGCAAAACAACGATTTCGAGTTTATGGAATATATCCCTGTAGCTTTCCGCTGGCTGGGACGGGAAAACAAGACAGTGTCAGTTAGATATTGTTTACTGGTAACACCGCAGGGATCTTAATAATTTAAACCTTTAAAAAGGCAACGCGCGACATGTATTTATCCAAATTGGGCTACCATGGTAGATTATCTCACTTATAGGTCCCCGTAGGACATTAAAGGGTGATATTACGTTTTTTTGGAATAAAGCCGTTCGTTATTCTCATAAGTGTTTCGAGTATATGTTAGCCGCTCCATATGTATACTTTCACAACATACTTTTATCATTAGCTCCAGTATCAATGAAGCTGCGGTTTCCTGTCACAAACCTGCTGCTTGAGTTAGATTCTATTGAATCAATGAGGCCTATGAGTCAACGACCTTTGTACAACTTCTGAAAGAAAACTATAGACGGAACTGAATAAAAGAGTAGTTTAGTAGAGTAGTTTAGTTCTAGTAATACTATTATTTTTTGGTTCATATTCATATGAGGTTTAGAATTGAAACTATTCATTTACGAGTTAGAATAATGATGTTATCTACAAACACCGGTGCGATTCGGACTCTCATTACAAGGGTTCCGTACACCGTATTTATATTGGTTATTTGTTGGTATATCTAAAATTAGCCGCTACGGCTTACAGTTAATAGAATTAAGCCCTTGAAAGTTAGTGGATACCTACACAGAGACAGGCGTTATAGGGTTAGTAAATAGGTTTCATTTACCCTTTGGGTCCGGAACTAAACCAGATGGTAAATGGTGACCATTGTGATCACAAGTGGTCACTGCTAATGAGATACGTAAAACTATTTTCCATCCATTACGGAGCACTCTATGGAAAGTTTTCAATGTTACCAATATCGACATAACGATTTACGATATAAAATAGAACACACCTGTTATATGTATATGTTCTGCTTCAAAATATTTCACTAAAAATACGTATAGCATTCGCACCATGATAGCGGGTCACCAGAACTGAACCGATTATCTAAGAAACTCATAATTTGGCTCTCCTAACAAATACATTTTATTTTCAGACAACGCAGGCGTTCGTACGATGCTGACGAGCAAGAACGAACTGCGTGCCAATGGTGCGAGTACGCGCTGGTTATCACGCTGGCCACCATCCTCCTCATTGGAGTATCAGCACTGACGATCTTCTGGGTGTTCTACTACCGCGATGGCTACGCCTGGGCCGATGATTCTCCTGATAAGCAGTTCAACCTGCATCCGACGCTCATGGTGGCTGGGTTCATTACCTTCAGCGGATTCTGTAAGTACTGCGCATTGGACATTCTTAACATAACCTTAGAGAATTTATTTCTTAGGTTTATATACCTATTTAATACTCCCACCATCCTAATTCTTTGAGTATCAGCATAGGAGGATTACATCTAGGGAAACATTTTTTTTAGCCCGGATGAAATAAGACAACTCACCTCAAAACAAATTCTGCAGTTTATAACAGCTGCGGGTGACACCTTGCACACATATGTGGTTTTTTTTTTAATGGAAAATACGTTTATTATCTTGGATTTTGGTCAGAGTAGATCGCTCTGGATCGAATTAAATGTAAATAGTAATATAGCCTATGGACATTACAGTGAACCTAATACGGACGCAGGAATATAAAAGTCACAATATAAGACAACGAAAAAAAAACATACCAATGAAATCAGCATAGTAATTAGTAGTGTTATCAGCTCCATCGATTTTCGGAGTATTTTCCTACTGCATGCTATTACTATGGTACACTGAACAGTCTCCTGATAGCAGTTTAACCTGAATTTAACCTTCATGGTTGTTGGATTCGACATTTTCGTCGATTTCTATACCCACACGTAATGCGTGTCGGATATGCTTTATCAACTTTGGAAACACTATCAACAGGTGGACTCGATACTGACCTAATGTTTAGGTTAAAAGTTGGACTAATCCAAGATTCCAATAATGGACAACTGAATTCTTATCTTTCTACTTCCAGCGGTGCTTCTGTACCGTATTTGCCGCTGCATCCGTCGCATCTACGTGAAGTTGCTCCACGCGATCTTCCACGCACTTGCGTTTCCCTGCATCGTCATCGGGTTCCTGGCAGTTTTGGACTACCACAACAAAAAAGGCATAAACAACTTCTACTCGCTGCACAGCTGGGTTGGCTTTGTTGCCATGGGACTGTTTGGACTACAGGTAACAAGAATCATTAGAGTCCCATTCATAAAACAAAACCTAAAAACATTGTGCGTACTTCTGTAAAAAAGCTGAAGATTACATTCACCTGGCTGGCTACTGGCACCTGGCCTCGGCCTGGCCATGTGGAATCAAAGATCTCGTACAAAATACATTCTTCTTAGAGTGACCAAAATTAAATTAAATTTTTTACATTATGAATCCAGGATATGTAGTACAAACTCTTTCTGTAAAACATTTTGACTACAGGAGTGATGATATCGCAAATCGCCAGGTACATAGCCTAGCCATTTGCGAAATCATCACTCCTCGTTATAACCATCTAGGTACCAATGATACAATGATCTGCGCAGACTTATTGATTAATAGTTAAAACTAGGAACCCGTTAAGAAATTAATCTTATTTCGAATAGTTTAATTCAGTCATAACAATTACTCACCCCCCGAAAATTATCTCTGGATGAATCTGGGTTGGATAAGGTCGTCGCTTCTTTATTAAATACTGAATTTGTATAGCGGTCTTAGACGATACCATTTTCATGAAAAGCGAAAGATAAGTTCCATTAAAATTAATTAAAAACATAAGAAACCTTACCATGAGATGACATCAGACTCTCCAATTAAATTCAATAAATGGATTGCTTTAGCAAGGCCGTCTTATTTAGGATGTTTGTTCTCCGTGTTTTAATTTCCGTGGATATAACTAATGGATCACTGAGTTAAAAATCGAAAACAAACACTTTTATAAACTTATTCCCTTTTACTGTTTTTTTTTTAATAAAACTGTACTTTTATAACTAAAAATATAACTATTTGGTTTAAAAATCGCGTAACAAACATTAAACAGACAGCCGTAGCTAGTGTCTGAAAACCTTCTCCTATTCGCAGTCAGTTAACAACAGATCAATGTGTACGTGGTATGCGCCATTGCCACAGGATGTTCAGCAAATTGAGCATTTTATTAAATAAACACGGTGAGCCAGGATCAATCGCGTCACCAGGTTTTCAAGGGCTCTTGTTGTTGTACTCGACGTATTTACGTCAACGACTAAACGTTTATTTTCGGGTGTGCCATTATTCCTATTATACGAATTTTCATTTTAAGATAGAAGTCTAGCTAAAGTTCTTGTTCAATACGCAAATAAATGAGATTCAAGGAAGGTCAACTAAATACGTTATAAATAAGACTCGTTTTTGTCTATATCTTCCTGTAGAAAGTCTTACAAAATCTGCATAAATGTTCGTGTTGAGATAAAATTATTCCTCCTCACCACGTTTGCGTTTTTCACTCTGCTGTTTGTGGTCGTCAAAAATAAAGGCATCAAATAAATCCGAAACGTCAGCAGTCACAAATTTACATATGGAGTAGAGATAAAATTTCACTCAAAATGTTGTATATGTACCTATCGATAATCTCTTATTTACCTCTACAGTACGCAGTCGGTTTCTTCAGTTTCCTCCTGCTGTTGATCTGCAATAAGGGCACAGCTAGCTTCCGCGCTTGCCTGGTGCCTGTCCACGCCGCCTTTGGAATCCTTACCTTCGTGCTTGGAGTCGCTGCTTGCCTGACCGGCCTCACTGAGAAGGCTATCTTCACTCTTGGGTATGTATATTTGAGCGTACTACTGTTGGCTGTAGAGTCTCACAAGGAGATAAAACGGCCTATTTTATTTCGGACGGATCGGAGGGCATCGATTGGTTTAATGCATTATCGAGCTTGCATGCATTGAAATAATGTCAAAAACAATGCCCAATGCATTCCACGCATCTAAGTGGGCGCGTATCAATTATTAGTGTTTGACTTTGTTTCGAAGATAGTATAGTCGAGAATGTTTTGGCGGTTAAAAATGCGCTCCAGTTCAATCCGTCAAATCAGATCTGAATTATTACAATAATTGTCTTTCGTCGAGTCGACTCGCTCAATAATAGGTATATTATTGGACTCATTGAAAGATACTCGTAAGTAGGTAAAAAGCGAATGGATTCCTATCTCATGTTTATTATGATCATAGTTAGTAAAAATACATTTATTCATGAGGTAACTTACGGCGTGGAAATATCAGTACACACGTCACGCATGTTATAGGAATCTATTAGTTTTTCTGCCGCCTTTGGGAACGGAGGCCTTAATATCTAATGAAAGAAAGCCTACACCATTTTTTCCTCTTGTAATGTTGCTATTAGTTTTTGTTATATCTAGTTGTTGGTAGAGTTTGGTGCACTGTAGGCTCAAGGCGCACTACTAAAGTCGAAGTGAACCACGCATACTATTATATGTTACGCATATAAAACAAGATATTTCAGTACCTACAAAGTAAAAAAAACGTGTGAGGTTCTTTTACTTTGCGTAAAAAGGTTACCTCGACTATACGGAAATGCGACTTGAATCTTATAGTGCGAAGTATATTGTGACGAAGAATTATTTTTTGCATCGTCCGTATTTTCCAATGCACCTTATCATCTTGCAGCGAAAAAGCATTTGTGCACGTACCTGGCATATGCATGTTTTTAGTAAATTTACTTTCTTACTATTTAGTTAAAAACACAGAACCGTTTCACCTTTTCTCCGTAAGCCCTTACAATTTATACTTCTGTGCTGCAAAATAATAAAGGTAAAGACGGTTCCAAGACGGACCAAAAGGTAGCTGCATAAAATAATATAACCATTCAACAGATAAATGTATTTAGCATCCAGGATCACAACACCCAAATTAGAATCTTTATCATATACTTACCTATTTAGAGATTGCTTATTTGTACCCGCGATCTTAGCACCCAATCAAATCCCCTACACAATTGTAATCGTCACTAAACAGAACAAGTGGTTTTTAATACCCATTTTGATGTTTGCTCCAATTGACGAAACGTACGAAGTCTCACTGATTTCGATTGCTACCTCTTGGTTTGTTCTTTTTAAGTACAAAACACATATACAGGAACGGGAGCGTGGTCTTTTTGTTGAAGAAAAGAAATTCAATAATTATCCGACTCCTATAAATTTTTACCCTGTCCACACGATACAAACTAAGTCTTAAGCCTTAAGTCTTAACGTAAGCGTACCGTTTGCACAAACTTTTGTTTTCTATACAGTGCGCAAGATTCAGTTTGTATCGTGACGCATAAAATAATGAAATAGATTGAGTAGACCTCAAAAAGTTATTTTATGTGTGTTTTGGCTTATTGTATTTTACCATGTCATTGTAATAGCTTGTGTGCCAGTCGCTTGTATGTGTATGTGTACGTATCCACAGCGCGGAGAGATACAGCAACATGGTCGACGAGGGGATCATTATAAACGCAATTGGAGTCTCCATGGTGGCAATACTGGCTGTCGTCATGTACATTCTCTCCAGAGACAAGTTCAAGGCACCGGAGTCGAGAGAAGCGAGAACTTCCATCGATCTTTAGATTTAGGGAGTCTATTGTAGGGCCATTTTTGATTAAACTAAACATAAAATATAACTACCCACATAAAAATATTCAGAAACTTACGAGAGCGTTATTATGCATTAAATAGTTATTTCTATTGTGCCTTGTACCTGATTCCCTATTAGTGGTGGCATTAAAGACTTTTTTTGATGTTGGGTTTAATGACCCCAGTTAATCTAGGATAGCGTGGTAAGTGACCTTATGTTAGGACACAGAAAAGATTTTTTTTAGTGACATCAATTCAACACTAAGTTTAACTTTTGTAAGTAAATTGCATTTAGATATCCATATTATCTATGTTCAATCATAAAGTTCTTCAAGATACAAGTTTTTTTTATAAGTTTGATAGTGTTTAGTATTTAATTTTTCATAGGTAACTTTATCAAGTAGATATTATTGTAATATAGATAGGTAGTATTTCGAAACAACATTATTACGTTACAAACCTACAGAAAATAGGCTCATAGAGGTAGATTGCATATTTGGTCTGTATCAGACCAATGATATCAGTTTTACATAAAGAATACAAATTATGTTATATTAAGAAATATTAATACGAAAAACTGTATTTTATTATTTACATACCTAAAATAATATGAATAAAATTTTACAATTGATTTTGTTTGTACTTCATACCTAAGCATTTTGAAATTAGATACCTAGCAAATTTATTATCAAATGTTATGTTATTAGGAGTACAAATAAGATTCCGCCGTTTTATTGTAGATGGCGCGGCACGGAGTTTCGGTTAGCTTTCGCAGATGATAACCGGCTTAAAAAATAGTTTGGACATTCAAGAACAACATAACCTATTAATATCATTGATTTTATATTGGTAAAATATAATTTTTATAAGTTGAAAATGTCAAAATTTGAGCCAAGTAAGCGTCATTTGCGGGAAATATTAGTTTACTTCTTTAATTTAAAGAAATCTGCTGCTGAGGCGCATCGATTGCTCGTAGAAGCATATGGTGAGGTTGCTTTGAGTGAGAGAACGTGTCGAGAGTGGTTTCAAAAGTTTAAAAATGGTGATTTCGACGTAGAAGACAAAGATCGCAGTGGAAGGCCAAAAATTTACGAGGATGCAGAATTGGAGGAATTATTGGAGGAAGATTCATCTCAAACACAAAAAGAACTTGCTCTAACATTAGAAGTCACTCAGCAAGCAGTCTCACATCGTTTAAAATCATTAGGAATGATTCATAAACAAGGAAATTGGGTTCCGTACGAATTAAAGCCGAGAGATTTTGAACGCCGATTATGCTTAAGTGAAATGCTGCTAGCTAGACATAAAAAAAGGGTTTTTTACATCGTATCATAACTGGTGATGAGAAGTGGATACATTATGACAATCCAAAAAGAAGAAAATCATGGGGATTACCTGGCCACGCGTCAACATCAACAGCAAAACCGAATATTCACGGAAAAAAACTTATGCTGTGTATTTGGTGGGATCAGCTAGGTGTAGTGTATTATGAGTTGCTTAATCCGAGCGCAACAATTACTGGAGCCCTCTATCGAACACAATTGATGAGATTGAGCCGAGCTCTGAAGGAAAAACGCCCTCAATACTATTCTAGACACGAAAAAATTATTCTTCTGCATGACAATGCTCGTCCACATGTTGCGGCTCCCGTGAAAAAGTACTTGGAAACACTTGATTGGGAAGTGTTACCCCACCCGCCGTATTCACCAGACATTGCACCGTCCGATTATCACCTGTTCCGGTCCGTAGCACATGCTCTGACGGCGCAGCGGTTCACATCTTATGAGGATACCAAAAATTGGGTTGATTCGTGGATAACCTCAAAAGACAAGGAGTTCTTCAGACGTGGGATTCGAATGCTGCCTGAGAGATGGGAAAAAGTGGTTGCAAGTGATGGGCAATATTTTGATTAAATTTATATTACCGTTCTTCTACAATAAATATTTAATTTGTGTTAAAAAACGGCGGAAACTTATTTGTACTCCTAATATTTTCTCTTCCAATCATAAATATTACCTTTCATTCCTTAAATGATAAAAATTCCCAGGTAAGCTTCAAATTAAGTACATATTACTAGTAAAGTTGCAAGGTTGGCGAGTCTGACGAGATTGTAGTAATTAGGATTGATGTGATTGTAGAATACCTAATTAAACGAGATTAAAATAGGGAATAAAATCGGATTGGTTCTTCCTAGATATAGGTATTTGGATTTCATGATCAAAAGAGATAAAAAAGTATTGATTTGGATTCTTCGTAAGGGGTACAGAATATTTCTCCAAGCTATTATGTATGTCGCTAGCATGTGCCGGCTTATATACTCGCATCATTTCATATTACATGTTATGTGTCTGTGTTTAGCTCACTAAGTGCACATCATATTTATTTATTCAAGCACATTTTTGAATAAAGCACCTAATTTGTTTTGTGATTATAGCTAGAAGTATGATTATCTGCTAGTAATAAAGCACTTTATTATTATATCTTTTAAATTTACGTATTTGCTACATACAAGAATCTTTGACAATTTGCCCACATTATTGACTACTTAGCGACGCAGATTCTATTAGTGTTAGAAAACTAAGGAGCATCTAGCTCTTTCCGTTTTATATGAAGTAAAGGTGACGGGAAATAAAGTAGACATGTTATTAAAACGCTTTCAACGATACATTTTTATATATAAATTTATTTATTTCGCGTATCTCGGAAACAGCTGTAACGATTTAAATGAAATTTGTTTAGATAGGGTTCTGATGTTTGAGTTTACCAGTACGATTGTATTTCTTGTGAAAATGCAATTTTTTTACAAAAAACACCTTCAGAAACTCGAATTATCTCTAACATTGACATATTTGCTTTTGAAAACTAACCCGGGTGCATGCGGTGTACAGGAGTGAAGTCTACGCAACGCTGCCGACAGAGGGCATCATCATCAACGCCATCGGAGTCTCCATCGTGGCAGTCGCCATCGTCGTTCTGTACACCGTGCGTGGCACCGGCGGGTACCGCATGCGCAAAGTCAAGTGCCAACACCCTAGCTAAACGTCCAACGGATACACGTTTAGTGACAAATTGTAATAAAACTGTGTTTTAGCATACTGCTTGGATCTTTTAATAACTTGGTTTGGTAAGGAAGAACTTTCTATTGATATGGATAGATTACCGCTTAACATCAGTGGACGAACTGCTCGTTTGATCATTTTCTCACATAGCTCACCAAAAAATCAAAACACGGAAAGTAAAATTATTGCCAAGAATTCGTCACCGACGTTTCATAAGGGTTTTATTGTCTTACGTAATGACATGAAAATTTTATTAATTTAAAGCGATCGGAACGAGAAATGAATCCTTTGCAATAATGATATACAGTTTTTGATCGTTTTAAGACCTTTACTTAGTCGGAAATATCAGGACAATGTTAATGAAGAGGCATCCAGTTACTCTGCAGTAAATAACATAAACACTTCTTGATATAGATGATAAGAAATTTGTGGTGATTTAACTCAAGATGTTTGAGTAAGGTATAGGGACAAGGAATTCTTCTCAGAATTGAAAAGAGTTACCTAAACGAAAGAAGTCTAATTTATCTATACTCTAGTTCAAGAAAGCCAAAATGGCTAAGCATTCAGCCAACTTACAGTAGGTTACTACTTCTTTCAGTAATAGATACAGTATGTCTTCTAAAACTCTACATATACTAACTGTAGAGAATTATTAAAATTTGTCACTAAACGCAATGAAAAAAATTAAAACCAATGTATTCGATTTTATGCTCGAGAATTATGACACCATGACTGTTGAGTAGTAGTAACGCAAGCATAAATTCGAATGTTCAATCTCTTCCATTATTTGGTAAATTAATTTTAATTCACGAAGATAATGATTCCTGTAAATGATCATAGTTATCTTAAGTCCAATTATTTAAATTGTAAAGATTATTTACTTAGCTCAATATGTTGACTTTAGGTTACAAATTCTATTGTGGTTATTAATCAAGGGGTTGTGCGTTGTTCCAATATGAGACAGATTATTTATTTACAAACAACACTTGAGTAGTCAACTCAAGATACTAGCCCAACGATAATTCCTAACTTTTGCTGAGCACAAGCGTCAAAACATAAAAGTGGGTTTATCAAGTGTTGTCTGTGAATATGGTTGTAAGATTTGTGAGTTGATTCCGTCTTAGTCAAAATTTGACTGATTTTATTGGCAGTAGTATTTGTTGAATTGTTTCATCCACTTTGTTGAATTCAATTTAGTTAATAATGTTGGTTAATGAAGGAATACGCATGGAAAGGCTATGGTAAGTAAGACATTGTAGGTATGCATTCGTTCGAAAGCACTGTACTATCTAGAGTTAGGTTAGTGAGCCGTAAGTAAAGAATTGAACGCCGTCAAAATGGTTTGTCGAAACATAATCACAATTTCAGGAATAAAATCAGATGCCATACTACAACTTTGTTACTGGTTTGGTATCATCCCAGTAGTTTTATAGCTTTAGGTATTAGATGTAACTTGTATATAAATTTTATTCTATTATAATTTAATGTAATGTGCGAGTGTTCGATAGATGTAGATGTGGTGGAGTAGTAGATAAATTTACCATTTACATATTTAAACATCAGTGAATTAGAAGCGATATTTATTAGATGAAATGTCTAGGTATCCGCTTTCTATTTAAAATATAAAAGTAAGTATAAGAACTAGAGGCAAACCAAGTAACGCAGTTCCTGCAGTTTGGCAGGACGACCGAGTTATTTGCATTGCCTATAATAATTTAACAACTGGTTATATCTGCATATTGTACCTAATTTATTCAGAACAAGTGTTCCATGTTGCCAAAATATTCGGTGTGAAGTCACGTGATGTGAGTAATGAGTATGTCAGTTATTCAATTATTACTGTGTATTATTATATCTAACGATAGTAGCATGTTTATTAATAATTAGGATAATGCTCAAAGTGTTTCATTTTGTACGAGAGGTACCTACGCAGTTTTCATTCTTATGTATAATATTCTACACTATTTAATTATACAAATACGTACGTCTAAGAATTCATTTTTATAAAATTGCATTCCAAAAAAACCTTTTAATGAATTTTGAAATTAATTTTTTGATTATATACAATCCGTAAGACTGCATTTGTAGTTGGTCATATTGTGACTGCTGGATTTGCATTTTTGGTAAATATATTTCTTGGTATTTACAAATTTTAATATTCCAGAATATGTGGATCCCTCTTCGAACACTGGGGCCAACTTTTATATTAGATTTTCCACGTGTAATAGAGGCAGGTTATGTTCTATTAGACACGATATGAAGTGAGACACTATTTTGTAGACTACATTGAGAAAACCGGATATATTTTTATTTGTAAAATGCACTAACGGTACCTGCTTATTGATAAAAGATTATGAACACTATCCCCATTGACATAGAAATGTAATTTGACTTCGTATATTGGTGTATAGTTTCGCATATTTATTTGTTCATTGCAGTTATAATGGGTTAAAATATAAATTTTATCACTGTTTTATATTTTGAAATATTTATACGGCATACATTATGGTACATTAAACTACTTGTATTAAATTATTGATCGTTTCATTTCAATCTACCCAAATTTATCCAGATTTCCGAACCTCTTTCGGAGGGGTCCAGTTGCGTCCAACACTCCAGGCACTCATGAGACCTAAACAACTCGTAGAATACTGAGGCCGAAGACATGCTAACCATGAGGGTTGAGTAAGTATGTGGTACTCAAGAATGTGATATGTTGTACTTGTGTATGAAACATGATACAACAATAATATAAGTATAACCAGCATTTCATAATTTTTGTTTCGATGGTTTTTAAATTCACAAAATCAGTTGTGTGGTGTAGGATATTGTAACTTTGATGAGAATAGAAAATTATGAGTGTAGTACTTAAGGAGTCGAATTAACTCTTGACTTGAATACTTCTCTAAATTCCATAGTGAGAACCAATTCACAAAATTGATGATAACAATTGATAACAAGTTTGATGCCACACCTACACATCTATCATCTAAATCCAAAATTTTATGACACCACTCAATAGCTAAAGTCAATAGCTCAAAAGCTAAAGGATTAAATAATTCGTTACGTTAAATGAGCACTTTGACGCATTGCATGTGGTGCAGGGGGAAACACCGACATTTTGAAGTTGCTTCGCTGCTCCTCATGCGTTTAGGTACACGTATTCACGTAAAACACGGCCGTGTCCACGACACAGCCACATCCCATTTTTTTTTCGATATAAAAGTAATAGGATAGGAATGAAAGTCATTATATGACGAGAGTATTGATCTTTAATCACGAGTAAAGGTATCGACCTAAACATCTTTGTAAATAACATTTGCGCACAGATCACTTACAGTAAAGAAACGCAGAAAGAAATCACACTTCATATAACCACATTAAATAACATAGATATTCTTTGTGCGTCTAATAAAACACATTAAAATGTAGGACATAACAATCACTATAACTACAAAATTGAATAATTGATTGTAAATTGAAATATATTAAAATTTGGCTTTAATTTTGACCACCGTAAATAAATTTGGAACCGACTATAAATACATATTTAGGCCATATAACATTAAATTTTGATTTCAACAACGATTTCACAAATTGTCACAATTTATATAACAAGATTAGATTTGTATAATATGAAGACTTTAAAATAGAATACTATTACGGCAAAGTTGAGCTACAGAAATATTCAAAGATTAATAATATTTGCTGAACTCGACTGAACCTAATTAGAATCTGTACATTTAATTAAAGTCGATATTATAATATATAATGAATTTAAAAATCGTATGCATTTAGGACAACACTAAGATTTCCATTACCCTGAAATGTTGGTCGACATAAATAAAGATAATAAAAGTTGGTCGATAAATAAAAAAAAAACATTACGACTAAATAAAACTTTGAGAAATAAATCTTAGAGATGGATTTGTGTCAAGAATACACTTATTAATTAATCGTACCTGAATCTAAACAACCATCACAAAATAGCATGCAATATTTAATTATTTTATTTTACTAAATATTTAAGAGCTCATCTGTGCAATAATCAGGGTAGTTAGAGGAATGCTGTGTTTAAAAAAAAATTAAATCTATACGCAGCTGAAAATTTTTGGAATTAGATAACTGTAAAAACACGCAAGATATTGTAAAAAGTGGTAAATAATAATCTTTTATTGGGGTCGCAATTTTTTTTTTCAGAATTTAAACTATTTTTTGTCAAACGCGAATTTACTAAATGAATTTAAAAAATTATCTGCATAGAAGAGCTCTTGAAACAAAAATACATTTCTGATTTAGATATAAGTATAATATTGACACTTTTCTTAACATTTAAATCTTTTCATACCTATATTTTAGCTATCAAACAACTTAGTTCTAAACAAATTTATCGACTAGCAAAATACGCCGCAGTACAGTAAGTACAATATGCAGAAAGTAATTAGGCCTAAGCCACACATGCATCAAACATTCAGAACTACAAGAACAACTAATCACTTTCAATTCTAGGAATAAAATTACAAAATTTATAGGCCCAAAAATGCATTCGTTGGAATGTGAGGTATACAAAAAACGTTAAGAGTCTACTCGTTATATCTTCGAACCAATATACATTCAGCAAGTAAATTTACAAGGATTTTTTTTATTGTAATGAACTGATGGGATGAGCCGAAGGCCGATCTGATGGTAAGTGGTTACCTCCGCCCATGACAAAAGCAATACGACCTAGGTACTGCGAAGCTGGGGGCACTCGCATTGCTGTGTTTCGGTGGAAGGGTGTGAGTGCCGGTGAAATCACATGCATGTGAAACTTGACTGCGACTTCTCATACTTCGTCGTATGACTCAGTTTTTCCCTTCACCGACTTTAAGCCTAAATGACACATTTAAAGAAATTTAGTCATGAAAATAGTTTCTCTTCAATTCTAGTTCTTCTTCTCTTATTAGTCATGAAAATAGTTTCTCTTCAATTCGAAGTTTCTAGGTTGTTGAATACCATACCATTAACGGAATTATCGCGTGTAGGCACTTAACGTGTTTAATGTATGTATCTATGTTAAGGAAAAAGCTTTAGATGCTGGTTTTAAAGCTGCGTAATTGACCAAATTATTATCTAAATACCGATTAAGAGCCAAAAGTTTATATCAATACCACATATAATATATATTGGAAGAAACAATCCCATAAATATGTAAATTAAAAACAATTTAATTCGAGCATTGCTCCTCTGTCTGTTTATCTGTCCAAGAAGCGTGCTCTCTCTGTCACTCACTGACTATTCAACCTCCGCCTAAGCACTCTCTCTGTCACTCACTGACTATTCAACCTCCGCCTAAGCACTCTCTCTGTCACTCACTGACTATTCAACAGCCGCTTGAGCACCGCTCTCTCTATCAGTCACTGACAATGGAACAGCCGCCTGAGCAGTCAACAGTGACCTAAAAGTTTTTATATTGTAATAGGAACGTGCGAGCTTTTTATACCGTTTCATTTTTACAATTCATAGTTTCGCCGCTGTCTGTAATATTTGTTATATTACAGACAGCGGCGAAACTATGAATCAATCAACGTTTGTTTATCTCGCTGAATATATTATAGAATATATTATAGATAGGATTCTTTGGTTAGACGAATGGCACATCTGACTAACACTATAATACTTATCAAAAAGCGTAACTGATATTGCGTTAGAAAATAAAATACATTCAATACAAATTTGGGGTTTGTGTATTAGCAAAAGTATTTGAATTTATACAAGCTAGAAGCGAAAGAGCTACCAAAATTAAATTGTAGCTAAAGATTTAGAAACTAACGTATTTTTGAGATCGAACAATCTAAGTATGTGATATCATTACTTACAAAATAGCTAGCACAGCCAAATATTTGGGACATAAATTTCACGAAGATACATTAGTTTTATAATACTTAGAATTTAAAAACATTAGAACACAAGTTAATTTCACGAAAATGTAAAACCCCTGACTTTTTTTATTGAAATATAGCCAAGCGTTTGGCCTGCCATCTCACCTGATGGAAAGTGAAGATGCGGCCCACGATGGAGCACGCTTGTCTAGGAGAAATCTATTCATTCTACTCTTGAAGACTCCCAGGTAATGGTATTTATAAATATATAAACGTTAAACGCCTGAGCAGATTAACCTTCATAAATTATAGGTAAGAACCATCTCGACCAGGTCAGCTTTCAAACAGAAAAAAACCGCGTCATCGGTCTATTCGTGTGGGAACTATGATGCCACAGATCATTATAACATCCCTCTTTTTCGTCTGTGGTTAAAAATGTGACTTAGTACCAAAAATGGCAAATTGTCATTCTAGAGTTTTTTGTTCATCAAGCGTTTATTGTGCACAACACTTGTTTTTGAGTGAGATTCACTGTTTGTCATATACCGTGTCGACTAATGACATTTTTTTTTAAATAGTTGTCGTTGAAGTAAATTGACATATAGTTATTTCCTAGATACAAAGCTATCACACAAAAAACTATTTACATCGTATAACATGGAATAAATGAGTATGACTTGGTAATAAACACTTAAGATAAAGTTTGAACTCGGGAAGAATAGCAGGAATTATTCACAAATACTAGTAAAAGCTGTTTTTTTGCTAACACTACCTTCGAACTAAGCTTCTTTCAGGTCATCGCGACAAACTTCTAGAGTAATAGATAGGTTAGAAGAGTACTAGCCAGACCATACTGACTTGTAACATTCTCTAGTTCTGACATACCAGAGTCTTAGCCTGTACAAGTAGCAAGTTATGTAAAACAACGATAGCTCACCGGAGATAGTATTTTATAGTCACAGTTCCTCGCGGAAATCCGGCAAAGCACAAATCAAGTCATCTCAACTATCAAGCATACTTCTAGATCCATCACTAACACCAGATTAGCCCGCGAATAGCCCGTGCAAGTCTCGACGAATTGCGGAGAGAGCGTTGGAAAGAGCATTTCAGGACGCAGCTAATTTCTCGGCTATTCTGACAAGGATATTGTGTCTCACACAAATACTATAGTATTGAGGGTAAACTGGCCTGTTCAAGCCTTGAAGAACTGCGGGAACTCGTTGGAGATGGCTCGAACTAGGGCCTGGTCTTCGCAGCTGGGTTCGCCTTCTTCGCAGAAGATCCTGGCGAAGCATCGCAGTAAGTCGTCCCGCCGGTGCAGGTGCGAGCCGTAGTCAGTGTTGCGGATTATGCCTTGTAGGATTCGTAGGTATTCCTGACGACGCTGTGGGGAGCAAACAAATTAACTTATTATTCGTTATACATATAGGTATGCCAACACCTGTTTTTTTTTCATGGACATTTCACACAGCGCTCTCTCGCGCCATACTAAGTATAGCTTGTGCTATGGGAAGTAGATAACTGATATAATACTTTTTTTTAAATTATATTCTTCATAATGGAGACTTCATCACGTTAAATTAATAAGTACTCTCAATATGAGTACGAACTATGGACCACAGATAAGAATTTTGACAATAATATAAAAAAAAATCAAAGATCTCACACAGCTGATGAACAGGTATTACTGGAATTCCTCGAGAGTTACAATAACTATTATTATTATAAATAAAATTAATCATATATAATAAATACCGTATCGCCAGGCGAGAGGTCAGCCAACTGCCTCACGATGATATCGATGGCCACTTTCACGTCGTTTGTGTAAAAATATTCGGCAGTTTTCTTGCGACTGAACAGATCCGTCACCAGTTTGAGGACAGAGTGCGCGGGCGCCGGCTCGTGGTCGAATATGTGAACTGGATCTTCTGTAAATCAAAATAAAAAGCGTTTTAGATGAAATATCATGATAACATTCTACAACCTACTAGAAAGAGAGCTAGAATTGGAATTTAAGAGACTAGGGCGCTTTAATTAGATTTGATGAGTATTAAACACGCTAAAAGTTGATTACTTTCATTACTGTAAATGCAAGTGATTAGTGATCATTGAGAGATCTTGCTTCTGGTGCAAATTTACCAAAACCTGACCAGTGCGAGTAATTAGTACAGGTACCTGAACACAATAAAGACCAGTTAGCAGTATGATTAGTCTCGTAGCAAATGATTACTAATCATGTGGAGTGTTTAATCACGCACAAGCGCTTATAATCACATCATTTCACTAATCACTCGCACAAATTCGTTACAGCACAAACGTGTTAAGTATTAATTACCTAACAAGTGCGCGAATCGCTCACACTAATCGCCAAGTAAAAGATCCAAATGGCTATAATCACTAATCAGTAATCTCTTCTACTCGCACTAATCAAAGTGTACACGCGGTCATTGTGTGTAATTACTACCCGGTGGTTTTACGGATACGAAAACAGCGCTTGCTTTGAGCGTATATCCGTACCAGCCTCTAATGTTCTCACTGCAGGGACACCGGCTTACTCTCGATAGTTGAGAGTGAATGGGCTCTGATCTTCCACGGGAGCCCAATCCGGATTGGTAGATGTCACATGTCGTCGAATTTTTGGTGCTAAGACATGCCGGTTTCCTCACGATGTTTTCCTTCACCGTTTCGAGAACGTGGTATTGCGCATATAAATTTTTCAAATGAAAAAAACTCATTGGATCTTATATACATCGATTTAAATATAAAAATGGAGTCATATTACTAACTTTATTGTTTGCCTAAAGCTGCCGACTGAGATGATACGCTTAGAATCAGCCAACACTGCCTAAATGAAATTAATTCATGACAAATCAAGTTGACAAACCTTCACGATTAAGCAGCAACAGTATCTTCTCGCAGAATGTCTTAGCGTTGTCCTGTTGTTCCAGCGCCTTCAGAAGCAAATTGTCCGTGCTGTTTGTGAACTGTAGATTGTACGCAAGGAGTAGGGTGAGGAAGAGATCGGGTATTTGTTCGTCGACGTCTGTCTCTGGAGGATTCTCTATGAGGTCCAGCAGAAACTGCACGAAATCCACTCCAAGTTGTTCTGGAAAAGTATTGAACAATGAAAGTAATTCATATAATAGGAATTGGGTTACCCCTGATAAAGTATGCATCGCATTGCGCCAATGACTCTGAACGAACATTATTATTAACATACTTATGGACAAACAGACTGCCAGAATGGAACTAGAAGTGTTCCATTTTTGTCATTTGGCTAAGGATCCGTTGATGTTCGAGTACATCATTATGTACTCGAACATCAACGGATCACTGGTTTAGTTCAACGTTTGGGATGATCTTCAATCTGAACACAGCAATGCGAGTCTATTGCTTGGCTTTAGAAATAGCTTACCTATTCTTTCTTCTACCTTCCCTGTTCATCAGTGGCAGTACTACCTGGACAGAGCAGTAAACGATATTTTTTTCGGGAAACGCTATTGATCAGCACTTATCGATGGTAAGGTACAATAAAATTTAGATTTAAGTACTTACTTTGTTAAAGGGATCATGCTCGCAAAAAGAAAGTAATCCTTCCATTAGGGGTTTCTTGCTTATTCTTCCCCATGGAAGGTCAGATAGGGTTTGAACAAGCGCTAAACTTAGATTTAAGAACGCATAATCTCGTAAAAAAAAAGAAGTTGACGTTTCCATATAAATTTTAAGAATTCAATGGAAATAAAGGTTCAAAGTTTCAAACTCACCTGCGGAAGCGAGCAACTGGACCCCCCAAAAGAGAACACTGTACACTTCTACACTGTATGCATAAGTATTACACTGCTTACCAAAATGTGTGACAGGCAGTCGGTCTCCCATAGACAAGACCATGGACAGCAGGAGAGCAGAGTGCGAGAGGCGACTGACCGCGCGAGGGTTGTCGCACATGTCGCGAGCTATCTCCGCGGGAAGCGCCGAGATCGCGAGAGTAGCTAGAGCGGTGCGTTCCAGACCACACATCACGCCGAATGCCTGGAATACAAGCACATTCATATCTTTGGTTGGACTTATCATGGCTAATTGGTCGTAGCTTTGCGGCCAAGTGGCAAAGTTACGACCAATCAATCCAAAGGTTCAAATCCAGGTAACAATGAACTATTTCGACGGTTACATAGCTTAGTAGCTCTGCTTTCGAAGCAAGCGGATTCGATTCCTGGCCGCACACTGTGTGAGCTTGAAGTTTGGGAACCTGCAGTTGAAACTTTAGGGGCTAGTAAGAATTTTAATTCAGAAAAACCATTTTCAACTGCACTTCTTGCTATTTTTAGTTCATATGAGATGTTTCATGACGTGATTGAAAGGTGAGTCTACCTGTAAAAGCAACTGCCTCAAAGGCCACCTCGTCTCCATCTGATAGTACTGCACGAGGGTCGTCACGTAAATGTACTTGTGGCTGCTCAGAACGTGTTGTGAGATGTTCACGTCCGCATTAGACTGCAATAAATGAGTGTAAATTAATGGAGAATATCCTTCGCAAAATATTCTGTGTCACCATATGTTTCTGCGTCTAAGCACCGGTACACATATTGGCAGTAAGGTGTGTGTACTGCTGATGAAGCGCAGGAACGTTTCAAGGCAGTACGCCTTGGGTCTAGGAAAGGAAAACATAAGACCTGTTGCTGTGGATATGGACAGTTTTTTTATATTTACATTTGGTGAAGAAGAAAATGGTTTGATGTTACCGTCGTTTATGGACATTTGAAACCCCTGGGCTGCAGATGCGTTGCCTACCCTAAAGAAACCTCAACACATTTCTTTAAAAATCCTTTTATCATTTGCAACAACTGTAACCTTCACTTATTCAAATAAAAATCTGGTTAAGTGCGATTCGGATTTGCACATCGAAGGTCCACCTCCAATAGTTTTATTATTGTTTTATATTGGGATATGGATTATTGTTCAAAAGATGCATTAAACGCAGGGCAGACATTTTAGGCTCAAGAAACAAACCAGCTCAGAGCCTCACTTGCCTCAAGACCAGCTCAGAGCCTCACTTGCCTAATGACTTGCCTCATAACTCAGTTGGTTGTTCGTTGTTTCCTTGTGTCGTAGGTCGTGGATTCGATTCAAACGCAGGATAAGCATTTGAGTGAGGAACATAGATCATTGAAATGTATATTGGTGATAATATGTATTAAATTTATCTATTTACTTTATAAATATTCTATTTATAGTTATCTAGTTCAGTACAAGCTACCCTTAGTTTGGGGTTAGATGGGAAGGCGCTGTATAAATGTCCATGTAATTATTATGTAATATAAATTTATGATATGGTTTACGGGACCCTAAAAATTATAATTTGTTGAAGTGGAACTGTCCCAACAGATCTTATAGGGGAATCACTATTATCAGTCATAATAAAATTACCAATGACAGTAAAAGGTCTAAGGTTGGTGTGTTATCTTTGAAATTTTGGTACAATGAGATGTTTATACAGCATGTATGTAGTCATTCTATTATCAGTCATAAAAATATTTCATAATTAAGAGTGAACTTTAGTACCCGAGTTGAGTGTTATCTACAACATATTCTGTAATGTATTTTGGGACTCCCCGCTGCTTGCATAAAGCTTAAAGGTGTAAATGTCCTGGGTGGCGGTAACGGACTTGCTCTGGTGGTCATACGACTTAGGTCCCAACCAAAGTAGGAGACCCAAGTTGCACCCCGTTGCGCCCGTCACCCGAGACGGGGAAACACAGCCGAACACAGCAATGCATGTTTGGAGTCAGTACTTCTCCGGGCGAACTTTGCACTGCTAGTAAATGAATGAATGTAAACTACTTAATGTAACTTCAGTCAAAGCAATAATGTTAATTTTCCATTATGTAGTCATTTGAATAAAACATAGGTCCCAAAGATTTTCCAAAGATTTTAGTACTGAAACCTTGAATGGATGTTCTGAAGCATAACACTAATGCTTCAAAGTAACCATTCAAGGCTGTAAAAATTAAATGACCATCATTGTTGGCACCGTTTTGTATTGCAGTCGGTAATCGTGATATTGTGAGTAATGGGAAACCATGTTGACATTACGACCATTTCCTGTTTGATATTATGTAAAATGATTGCAAGGTCTGATCATAATTACCGGAATGATAGGCATCAGAGAAGCGACGAAAAACCCATTTATATTTATTTATACAGAGCGTTCAGTGCCGTCATCATACGTAAAGTACATCTGCAGCTACGGTGCAGAGCACCCATGATTAATCTAAGCGAAGTGTTCTTTCCGTTTCGCAGCTGGATCAGCCGGATCTCTCACCTTTTCTTATGTATAACATTTACCATCTCGTAGAACAAAAGACACCTACCTACCTTACCTTCGTGGACAGGATTATCGATGATCTGATCGATCTAGCTGTGAAAGGGTATTATAAAAATCAGACTCACCATGACTGAGATCAATTCTAGCAGCTGCGTTTGTATATCGTGCGCGTCGTCATGCAATGCCCAGCCGCGTTGTTGAGCATCGTTCGCCGCCTTAGACAGAGCTTTCAGAGCCGTCATCATACGCAAAGCGTCCGGGGCGGCATCTATGGCATTCTTGGGGCACGTTATGTTGCTGTTTGCTTCGCGAAGCAACGCGTCAATGATTGACCTTGCTGCACCGCCAGGCAGGAACTCCTGAAAATTGCATGTTATATCATTATAATTATTGTACACGATGCTCACGAAGTCGAGTACCCTCCACGTGTCCCCAGTAGAATTTGTGACAAGTTTGTCCTGAGAAGTGCTACTGGTGGTAGTACTTCTCAGGACAAACTTGGTAATCCGCCAAAAAGTAGTGGAGCATTTGTATTGCTATGTTTCAAGCATTGGTGGAAGGGTGTGGGCGCTAGTGTGAGGTGTCACATCTCCGTTTCATAGTGATAGAGCAATGCAATGTGACTTGGGTTTTCACATATTTCAGTAGGTGTATATTGCTGTTATGAATTGAGTGGCCGTAACGACATACCATTAGGTGAGCTGTCAGCTTATCTTGTCACATTATACACAAAAAAGAAACAGGAGTTCTGAAATGCTCTCTTGCTTTCAAGGGGCAATTAGTATAAATAGCTACTTTTACAATATGGTGTGACAATAACCATGTTATATTGATAGGTTACATCACTTTCTATCATCAAAATTTAAGACATTGTTAAATAGTACGGAATATTTTCACTTTATGCAGTTTCCTGTTTAATGGACATTCTCATCCAAACCCAGTTTTAAGTGGAGAGGTCAATGTAGATTACTCCTCTTTGTCGGAAATCAGTGCAGCCCTAGAAACCTCTTAGGAATAATAGTAAGTCTAAAGGCATACCCTCAATGAGACAAGCACTGTTTCCACAGCCACCTTCGACATTTCATGGCTCAGTTGTGTTTCCTTTCTCACAGCTTGCACAATCTCATAGATGGCGTTTGGCTTGATGCTCTCACTGCTGTCTTGGCTGTCATCTTGGTTGTCAGTGTCTGAAGAAATCTGATTGGACGAAGCCTTAGGTATGTTCTCCTTTTTATGCTCATCCTCAACATCTGTGGACATAAGTAAAGGGTTAATAAGAGGGGTTGATTCAACTAAATCTCGAGTAGAAAATAATATAGATTATGGAACCCTTTTAAACTACAGATTACTTTTTCTGTAGGTTATACTCAACTACTACAAGTACCTAGCACATTCTTTAATAACATTAAAGAGTATAATTAAAAATCAGCTCTAAGAAAATTTAAACAAATATTTCATACTACTTGACATAAGGAACCCAGATTACAGCAAAAAAATTTGAAAATCTCCTATTTTCTCAATTTCTTGATTTTTTCCAATGGTTGTATCACAAAATACAAGAGACTTGTCAGATTTTTCTTTTCAGAAAGAATTTTTCAGAAAGAAAAATTGTGTAGTTTAAAAAGTGTAGGTGTTCAGGTCAGATAAATCCACACACATACATACCCAAAAAGCCAATTCACCACAGTAGAATTTGAAACTTGCTGTTTAAGTAATTCATTATTTAAAGAATCCTAAGTTATTTCGGTCTCATTGCTCGTACACGCCCCGGCTGCTTAGAAAAGCTTTTGGCAGTAGGAAAGGTCAATGGAAATAGGCCACTTGGGTCTGACCAAATAAAAAGTCTAACTGGTATGATTTTTCCTAAGGCCATCAGAACAGTTGAGGCCAGAGTATCAAAAAAATATTTATGGTAACCACTATTTGTGAATCACCAAGCTAGAATTACAGCTATGAATTACACAATGAAAAAGTTTGTTTGAAAACTCATTTATGTATAAATTAACAAATTTATTTATCACTCATTATGTTTCTATTGTAAAAATCCATTTTATCACCAAATAATGTGTACAAGTGGTAAGCACACCAATGTCTGGTCACACATTATTGTGATTACCACACAACTGCCAAATATCAGTCCATCTCATCACAGCAAATAGAATAAAAAAATTCAGTTCTTATTTTTATTACCTTTGGCCAGGCTATTATCTGCAGATATAATAGGTGAGTGTGTCAACTCCCTTTCCTCACTTATGTGTTGCTGAGATACCACAGGCCTCAAGTCAAACAATGGTGACACTCCGTTTGGTGGCGTGTCATCAAAGCGCGGAGGTGGTTTCGGGGCTTGTGGTTTCCTGTAGGGCTTCACCAACAACTGAATCTGCTTCTTTTTTTCATTCAACTGCGTTAAAAGCTCCTGCTTTTGCGACATTGAGTTATTTTCAGTCACATTTTTAATGGAATCAGTGAGGAAGCCCAAATAGAAATCCGGATCCACCTAGAATATCAATTGAATAAGCTATCTAATTGGCACAGTAATGGATGCTAATTGCTGTGGTCCTCGGGGCACTCACCTTGACCGCAGCGACGTAATTGGAGGGAACAAATCCCACTTGACCTTTTCTATTTATGACATGCCACCAGTTCCTCTGTTTCGTGTTGGTCTGCTGCAAATAGAAGAATTCGCCTTCTGTGAAGCTGAGGGTCTTAGCAAGGGTGGCTTCGAAGTCGAACAGCGCCTTGAGCATTTCGAATGCGTCTAAAAACACGGTATATTTTAGTATTCCAATGATTTCAGACTGATTCTAAAATAAACACACACCCTCACAAATAAGCAGATAAAATTGACTAAAATACCAGTTTGGCCGTCCCCCATGATTGGCGATATTACAATAATCCGCGGGAGAAAAATTTATTCACATTTGCAAGGAACTGGTGGAAATATATCGTATAACTATCAATTCTAAATGCGACTGGAATGGAAATCAACAATTTGTAATAGACATTGACATTAGATTTGGATGACATTATAACATTGAATGACAGACACATTTTTTTTATTTGAGCTTTTGCCGGTAATGTTGTCTTTCGAATCCGAGACTCCTTGTTTCTGAGGAACAAAATTCCTACAAATTGAAATCCCCGGTCAGTTCCTGAACGGACTGAATCTGGCAGATCTGGCATCATTAAACTTTTACTGGATCCAGCATCAATATATTGGCAGTGTTAGAAATTGTAGCATGATTAGAACTTTAAATTTGTAGATTAATTTAATTGGGCGTTCGAGGTTCTAGGACTTTAAAACATCTTCAAACCGATTTCTAGATATAATTTAAGTTTCGAAATGTTTACTATGCCTCAAGAGTTATCTTCATAACATAATTGTTGTAATTAAGCCAGAGATGAGTAAAAACCCATACTTGATGTTGCACCATCAATATTTATAATTTGTATTGCGGGATATACACCCAATGAACTGATACAATTTTATTTTATTTCTTTTGATAATAACTATTATAAAATTTATAGGCACAAAAATAAATTATTATTATTTTTAAATACTTGGCCATGACAGGTAAATATTACGTAATTTAGGTTATGCTTAAGTAGGTACCGTGGCCCATAAAAACAACAGGGATACAACTGAGCAGAAGTTCCGGGGTCCCGTATAGTCGAGGGCCCTGGACAAGGGCCCCGTGTGCCGTTGATAAAGACGGCACTAGAGGTAACCACTTAACACCAGGTGGGCCTTCAGCTGGTTCCGCCACTTATATAAACTGTATTGAATTTATACTGTACCTACATACTTCCTGAAAATTTTGTGGTAATAGTACTAATGGTATCTACTACTTCTTTGCACTGTTCCCTGGCGTAGTTAGGACTAAACCTGCCTTTGAAGCAGTTCGGGACAGTCCCGGGTTCGATTCCCGGCCGGTACACACTTTGTCTGGTGAGCATGAGGTTTGTCCTGGGGTTTTGGATGTCTGTTTTGTATTTCTGTGTTTGTCCGTACCATCTGCGACACAGGGAATCCTAGTGTAGGGGTATAAACATAAGTAAACATTTATTATTTACTACATGATCACAGTTGAGTAGACTTTTACCGCTCTTAAGAAAAAAGGTCTTGGCCTTGACAAATATGAAAACGGGTAAAAACAAAATGGGTTTCGTTATTTTCTATTGAGATAGTAAGTACCTAGTAAAAACTACTTTGGTTAGGTAAAAGGATCTGAGAAAAGAAAAAACTTTTAGCAAATTTATGTCCGTCGAATCAAAAGTAACTAAGTACTGCTAATTTTCTATCAAACTAGCTAGGCCAATATTAGAAAAAATGTGGCCTTGCTTACACGAAACTTTCCACTGTATATATAATACTTCACCCAAATTATAATCCAATAATCCCCCGTATGTAACCAAAGTATGAAGGTATCTCAAGGAGCCATTAACCTGACCTTATTTGAAAATCCTTGAAAAGCGGATCGATTCAAGTCTTCTCAAGTAACGACTCGAGTGCTATTGAACTCCTCGGAACTTCTATGTCCCGACACTTCCTGAGGCTTTTGTCATTCTTCTACGTATATTAATATTATGTATATTCATAAATCGGACCGCGATGCGACTTGGACTTAGTATGAAAAGACTCGCATTTGCGTCGGGTATGAAATAACTCGTATTATTGTTGTTATGGGTGGAGGTAGCCACTTAACATCAGGTATCCTTAAGGCAGAGGCAACAATAAAGGCAGACAAATTTATAATTAACCGAATAAGCTAGTGTGGCGGAGTGTTAAAATGTTTACTGAATCTTGTCTTCATCACATGCAAAGGTGCAAGACAGAGGCAAGGTGATGCGACTAAGATTTTTAGGCAACGACCTGAGTAGGTAGAATTGCTATTATTGTAGGTAGAGGATTATTTTGTCACAATTAATGTTTACTATAATGATTCATCATACAAATATATAATGTGGGCTTAATACAAACACGACCATAAACATTATCTACATTATTATTATCTACCAAATGTCAAAGGTGTGTTGCTTTAGGGTATTCACTGATTCCTTTTGAAGAATACGCTTATCACGCGTGTCTTGGGGTAAGTACCTCATTTTCCTCAAACAATAGTATAAATATCGTCAACTAAAACCAGCCAATAACACTTCGCATCCGGCTATCGAAGACAAGATGTGCAGACTATTGTTCGTTTTGGGAGCAATTGCCACTCTGTTCATTGTGGCTGCTCATAGCCAAATTCGTATTATTCATCCTACCTACAGGCCACCTCCACAACCACAGTATCCAAAAATAAGGATAGCAAGAGAAGCGAG
Organism: Aplocera efformata; assembly: GCA_921293045.1. Lineage (NCBI taxonomy): Eukaryota > Metazoa > Arthropoda > Insecta > Lepidoptera > Geometridae > Aplocera > Aplocera efformata. The sequence goes on along the minus strand of OV121042.1, from coordinate 9,101,688 downwards.
AGATGCCGTGGCGCCAGTACCATCAGGAGACCAATCTACAATGCCGACCTTCATCGATGATATACATCTGGACCCAAATAGAAGGTACGCTAGAAGCTTGAGTACTCCTATTCATAGCAGACTTTCTGGAAGCAGCTCTGGCAGAAAGAGTCACGATACAGGCCCAACTCATCCTGGATACAACCGCCGGAATGCTAGAGATGTTGGAGACGATTTTTCCAGAAGGGAAGAGAAGATCCAAGCTTTTGATCGACATGTCCAATCTTTAATCTACGAAGACATTTCTTCTGTGAAAGACCGACAAGCTCGAAGTCTAGGCACACCTGGGCGTGGGAGGACAGCTGGCAGCAGAGGTGGTAGCAAAGGGCAGGATACAGGACCCGCTCATCCAGGTTACAACCGCCGGAACGCCAGGTCATTAAATCAGCTACTTCCAACCTCGCCCCCTTTCAATCCTAAGCCTCCACGCTATCCATTGCCAGTTGACAGGCCTCGTTTCCCTATATACGCATAATATATCTGAAATGCATTCTTCGGACCGTCGCCGCACAATTTTTTTTTTATATCTCCTTGTCTTAATATATTTGTTTAATGTAAGTTCTGTTTACATACTTTGATACACGTTATTAAAATGATACAACAAATAAGATCTTTCTTTTACGTATTTGGTTTCAGGGTCTTTGCAAAAGATTTCGATTTAGAATGCAGGATACCTGCAAAATAGCACTTCATATGCGACTCTGGTGCACCGAAAGTGCTAACCGACGATATTGCGTCTAGTTAACAGTTCAAATACAGAATATTTGCTTAGACCCTTTGTTTATTCAAATCCACAAACTTAGAGATTACGTACTTAAACAAAACTTATGACCTATGCAGTATTTAGGTAATACCCAGAATTGAATTCGATTGCTTGCATGCAATGATCAAAATGTCTCACGGTATCGGATATTTTGTGATACGAGCGGATCTTCCTTCATTTAAGTAGGGATAGAGGATCTCGTTTTATTATTGTTGTTATGAGCAGCTAAAAAGGCGTGTCAGGCCGTCACACACGGTACCCAGTTTTGTTGGATTGGGATTAGAACAACTTTAAATATCTTTCTGACAATTTGATCAACTAAGTGTGGAAATGGAAAAAGGTGATCTAAAAGTAACTTCGATTTTATTTCCGTCGAAAGTTAGCTCGCTCGCCGTACGCGCAGGAGTAGGTACCTGCCTAAATTATACGATAGGTCTAAAGATCCAAACCAAAATCTATACAAATAAATAAAATTGTGGTGGCTGTTAATAGTTTCAGAATAACAGCTTTTTACTAAATGTATTTGAAAGTATGTACAGTACCAATAAAAAAAAATATAATTATTTGTGTTTGTTTATCTGTTATTTTTCGAAGAGGCTGAACCGACTTTGACACGACTATCACTAGCAGATAGCTGATGTTATAATGAATAACATGCTAATTTGTTCAAAAAATATTACCTCGCAACAATTATTAAATTCCATAAAGACGAAGTCGCGGGTCTTAGTCTTACATAAATATCTTATATAAGTTACGGCTACATGAAGGTCCCTGTTACGAGTTGGTAGGGATATTTTTTTGCCTATTGCGATCGATAAACCTTTTTTTTTTGTAAATATAATGTGGCCGTTTCAATCGTTACGTTTTCATTGGTAACTTTTGCTCGCCTATTCTTGAAGATTTATGGCGAGCCGAGTTAGGTGAGCCAAAGATTATCGATAAGAAATCCCGTAAATCCCCTTTTAAAAAAACCATTCGCTTATGAATCATATTGTCTTACAGCTGCCTTACAAGATAGATAGATAACACTTAGATAGCACAAGAACAAAAAAAACAATAATTTAAAAAATTAACGTGATTCAATGAGCGGTCTTATTGCTTTAAGAGCGATCAGTTACAGAGAACCTTGGATGGAAAAGAAGTAACGGTTATAAGGTTAGATGGAATTTTCTTTTCATGATAATCGACAATGTAACGATTATTTTCAGAAAATATTTTTATACAACGCTTATATACTTTTAATTAAAAACGACAATTTATAAACTTTTATTCAATCAAGAAAAAGAGCTAAAAAAAGTTTGTAATTAAAAAAGCTTATACAGTTATTATTTTATCAGCCCATTCTGGTGTATAAACAAGGTTTAATAATATTTTTCTTGAAAATGTTTATCAAGTTCTATTGATTAATTTAATATCAACACTAGATGTACCCGGTGAACTTCGTACCACCTAAAATTTTGAAGTGGAATTACCACAAATCGCTAATTACCATTTTGGTTTTACCTAAACCAAAACAGATCCGCGATAAAAAAAATTGTTAGGTCCATTTTAGATTTTTGTGAGACCGTATTTGCTTTTTTATATTATATGAAAGAAGAAGATAGATTTATGGTAGTTTTGAATTAAATTGTACAAGTTTTAACTAAAATGTTACTCAATTAAATAATCATTTTTATACCTGTATGATATAGTTATTAGGTAATTACAAATTGCACGTAAGTTTATACGTATAAAATAATTCTTAGAAATTATCGTTACCCAAATTTTGAAGTATTCATTATTAGATATTTATTTCATTACTTACCATAATATCATATTACTGCTACTACGCGAAAGAAAATTAACCCTTATTAAAAATGAAATTATGATTACTAAAATATGTGCTTTTTCATGGGTTAATACCATTAACCTAGAGGGTTTATGGGGTATGAAGAATAAATCTAAAGGTAATTGACCTTAACAGTCAAGAATCAGAAAATTTTCGTGTTGTGTAATTTTAACCTCGTTATAATCACAAAAATCGTAGAAGAGAAGCTATTATTAGAAGAGTATAATGCTAATAATCTACATGTGGGAGGTTTTTGATATAGCATTATACATACATACATACTACTAGTATATTATATATCTATGATCGGTTTGCTTATCTTGTTTTATTTGTGTACATTTTATTCTTTTCTTTATCATTTTTTTTTTGTCTATTCTAAGATGTAACGATTTGGAATTCTGTAATGTTGCACTTATAAATAAATAAATCGATTTATACAAACTTTAAATTAGTTAGTTGTTTGTGGCCAAATAGGGTACCGCTAAGAGCGAGTAACAAACAACCAAACCTTTGTTTATTTAGGTATTTCAGACATGTTCTTTATGACAGCGGTCATTTTCTACGTCGGATATCGAGTTGAGTCTCTGACTGCACCTACATAATTCATGAGGGTTAAACGGACAAGACTCCCGCGAGAGCGAAATAAACTTGAACAATAACGTTGATAACAATGAATTTTAAACAAAAGCAGTTAGTTTAATGCTGGTGGAGCATGCTCTATTATTACTTTTATTAGGTTTAACTTACAAGGGTTTGCAGTTTATAACAACTAGCTATTTCAAAAAGCTCATAAAAAGGTTTACACAATAGCATTACCTAGTTAACTACAGTAAATAATAGGTATGACACCTATTATTTACTTTTGAGAATTCTTTTTAGTGTATGTAAGTTAATTACCCAAGTTTCGTTTAAATTATATTACATAATGATATTTACTTTTTTTATTGCGCGGAATCCTAATTATTTTTTTGTTTCTAAAATAAAAGTAGCCTAAGTTACTCCTTATCGGGTATCTGACTTGAAATTCCCATCAAAATCGGTCGATTCCCGTGTGCTGAGCATGAAGTTTGTTCTCGGGTCTTGGGTGTTTGTCAGTGTTTGTCCATGCCATCTGCGACACAGGGAAGCCTAGGGAAGGGCTAGGAGGGTAAAAAAATTCTAAAAAAAATACTTGGGTATGAAGATATTACCTATTATAGTTTGATAGAATTGAGAAATATTATTATATTATAATAATTATAAATGCGAAAGTTTGTTTGTATATATATATATATATATGTTTGTTACTCCTTCACATCTCAACAGTTGAACACATTTGGATGAAATTTATTTTGAAGCTAATTCATACCCGGGATCAGCTAATCTTGAATATTAAATAATTTCTTTAAAAATTATCACTTTATTATCACCAATAAGTTTTTCAATTGCATTATTGCGCAATATAATCTTTACCTAGTCCTCAAAACGTTAAAAAAAACGTCCTAAGGAAAACTATTGGGTGTGTGAATATGACTCCGCCCTTTCTCAACAGATGTCGTTTTAAGTATTGTTTACGTGTACTAATAAATGACCATACTTGTATTCGATAGTACTGAATGTCAGCTATCTAACGCATTTTATGATATTTGGTAGAAGTGTAAGCAACAATTGTTTTCACCTTTTCGAAAATGTCGGTTTTTATTCCAAATAAACGTCATTTGCGGGAAGTGTTATTACATTATTTTATTGCGAAGAAAACTGCAGCGGAAACTTATCGTTTGCTTGTGGAGATTTATGGTGAGCATGCTCCGTCTAATACAACTTGCAAGGAATGGTTTCGACGATTTCAAAATAACGATTTTAGTACTGAGGATAAAGAACATGGAAAACCACCAAAAAAATTTGAAGATGCTGAATTGGAAGCATTATTGGCGGAAGATTCTTGCCAAACTCAATCAGAATTAGCTGCAGCATTAAATGTTGATCGTTCAACTGTTGCAAAGCGTTTACAAATGATGGGAATGATTCAAAAAGCCGGTGACTGGGTTCCACATGATTTAAAAGAAAGAGACATGGAACGTCGGAAAACCATTTGTGAAATGCTGCTTCAAAGACAGCAAAGAAAAGGATTTTTGCATCGGATAGTCACAGGAGACGAAAAATGGATACACTACGAAAATCCTAAACGCAAAAAAGCTTGGGTGAAACCAGGCGAACCAGGCCCATCACAGCCAAAAATAAATATTCACTGTGCCAAGGTCATGCTCTGTATTTGGTGGGATCAGAAAGGTATTGTATATTATGAGTTGCTCAAACCCTCTGAAACTATTAATGGAGAAGTTTACCGACGACAACTAATGCGTTTGAAGCGAGCCATAGAAGAAAAACGACCAGAATGGGTGAATAGACATAACAAATTAGTTCTTCAGCATGACAATGCCAAACCGCATACCGCAGAAGTCGTAAAAAGATATTTAGAGGGACAGGACTGGGAAGTGTTACCCCACCCGCCATATTCACCAGACATAGCTCCTTCGGATTACCACCTATTCCGGACGATGCAGACAGACCTTACTGGAGAAAAGTTTACTTCATGTGAAAGTATCAAAATTTGGATTGACAACTGGATAAGCTCAAAAGACCAGGACTTCTTCCAGCAAGGAATACGAAAACTACCTGAACGATGGGCGAAGGTTGTAGCTGCAGATGGAGCATACTTTCAATAATTTTTTTTTTAATTTTGTAAGCGAACAAATGTGTTTTATTTTGACAAAAAGGGGCGGAGTCATATTCACACACCTATTAGAACTAATCTTCTACTTCTATTAGATTCTATGTAACAAAGATTAGGTTCGCAAGCTCATTCACTCTCGCTTGACGAGATTAGGCCTGTGGATATTACTAATTGAGTTTCAGCGTACCATTAAATAATAACCATTAAAATTTGGATAACAAAGGGGATATTTTAGGTTCCGTAGCAGAGGGCGGAAAACAAACCTTACCCGAAAGTAATTTGCATTTCGTGTTCCAATAAGTAAAGTCGGCAGATATTGTTGCCGTCATTATTGAGCTAATTTTCTTTATTTCAAGTCATTATCCCTTTACTAAAAAGATAAATGATATTTCAGTCATAATTTTTTAGTCAGTCTGGGTTTTTGGTAAATTTTCAAGCATAGTATCAAGTAGGTCCAATTACAAAGCGTTTTTTTTTACTTTCTTTATGAAGAAAGAACGCCATAAGTGGTGTTAAAGGAGCAACCAAAAGTAGCAGTAGAACTTGTACCAAATTTCGAATCTGCCGCCAAGCAGTAGTGCTCGCATGACTGTGTTCCGGTGGAGGGTAAAAGCGCTATCGAACTGAAAGCGCTTTTTCTTTTGACATACTTTACCCAAATATCAATATTTAAGTCTAACCAAGAACTTTAATGTAATGCTACATAGCCTACCCACATAGTTTACATAGTCATTCGTATGATTGTGGCTATTATATAAAAAAATATTTCAAATACGACTGGTAATTCCAGAGATTAGCGCGTTCAAACAATACATATATATATTAGTATAGGTATGATCTATAATGCCTGCGAAAAAAAAACGCAAGCTATTCCCAAATTCATTTCACATCCTCAGGCTCAATCCTCTCGGCAGCTTACCACAAATGGCGGTCGAACATTCAAGGAGCGAAATTTCGCGCAGTTAGTGGTTTTCGTTGCGACAAAATACTTAGCTTAGCAATTCTGTGCTCGGTTGTGGTGATTCGCCTTCAGCTGTTTTGGCTGCGAGCTGATAATCTCACTGAAACGAGTTTTACCACGTTATCCTTGAATTCTGATTCCAATGCGCTAGTTGTGTAAGGCTTGGGTAGGAAAATGCCAACGACTTGGCAAGAAAGAAAATGTGACCAAAGTTTTGAGCTGGATTTTATCAATCACCTATAGCTTTATAAGTATGTCTAACAAAAGAATTTGGATTGTCTCATATCTCGGCATAATTATTTGTCAATCAATACTCCCTACTACCTACAATACTACCTACTAGACCTGTAGATATTTAATATCGTACATTTATGTAAGTATACTAGCTAACTCAGTTTTTGTAAAAGCTCAGAACATAATAAACTGCGTTAACACACAAGCTCTACAGTATCGCTTTCTTATTATTAAATTTTGTTCATGACATTACAAAACTAAACATTTTTATTCGTTCCTGTCTCGTTTTTCTGTTTGCTAAAAAGGAAATAGCGAAGAAAATTCACTTCGCTCCTCGGAAATTGTTACCTTCAGTCCTTACCTTGTTTACATAATTGGATGCGGGTGAACTCTGTGTGCAGTTAATTAAAACACCCCTGCAGGTTAGGCCTCCTGTAAAGTTCTGAGGTCCTGGTGCTATTAGATACGACTAATGCGTACACAAGTTTTTTCTAAAACTTTAATTGCTGAAAGCGTTATTAATCAAACTTTACATACCATGCCATGTCTGTAGCAATTAAAGCTGCAGATTTTTTTCTAACGACCGTACCTTACAAGTGGTTTTTGAGCATAGGTGTCGATGAAAGTTGTCATATCGCAGTCACCGCGACGTTTGCAATGCAGCAATGATACAGTGAGGACGAAAATTCTTTTAGCGATGAAAGCTTTCGCTTTGTTGTCCACATACGCATGCAACAATAGCTGTTTGTTAAAATAAAGCTAGGTGTGATTACAAAGGATTATGTTTTTACAACAAAGCGTTTCAAAAGATAATTCATTCATCCAGAGAACCATTAGTTCGGTAGCTCGTAAAGTGTTGTCAAAAATGGTGTACGAATCGAACTTGCTTGGTTTATTCATGACGTAGCAAAACCAAAAATAAAAAATGGAATTTAGAAGGCTTTATGTTATTGGCTATGAGTCTAAACTGAAAGAAATTAATGAGAAAGAAAGGTAGAGAATTACAAAAGCTTTATGCATATGAGTATTTGTAGTTGCAGTGTTCTTTTATTCTGTATTTTTTATTGTTGCTTTCGAATACTTCGAACTCCACGACCTGTTTGATATTCAGGGAACGCATGCAGTGGCCAGGAGCAGGTGTCACCAATGCAATATTAACTGTGGCGCAGGAATACGTGACCGTGCAACACTATTGCCATAATCGTTATAATGTTTTAAAATGTGCATACATTTTTCATATTCTGACTGTATCAAAACGTCGTAGATTGTATGACGTGTTGTTTGTACAGCTTCCTATGCGTTATCAAGGTTTTTTTGAGAAACCTTCGATTTACGATATAATATTTAACAATTTTGCAATATCTTGTAACTAGACATTCAATGACATGGAAAATGAATGTTAGGAGGTCAAAATTAGTATCAAATCAAAATTTTATTATAATTCATGTATTCAATAATTAATAATGTAGGAATAATTATTCATTCAATAATTATTCCTTTTTTATTATAATAAAATTGTAATAGTATTGTTCTTATAGTTTGTATTTTTATAGTCTGTTTCTAGTTTATAAATAGCTAATTTTTAGATATGTATACCAGCATTACACAAAACCAAGGGATCCATAGCATTCCTAAGGCTAAAAAAATGAATATCAGCATAAAAAACCTTATGTAATCTCTGTTATTGAACTCAAAACCTCATTGCAACGAATGAATGGACCGAAACCGCAGTTCCATCACAAAATAATATTCTGAATATTCGATGGTTGTGATCGTTCACAAATAGCGATGTTGTTTCAAATACAAACTAGAGTTGTAGCCGTTATACATTTTCTTTCCAAAGTGACTAAAATGACGTAACAACTTGGTACATAAACAAACAAACGTACATAAACAATTATACTTATATTATAAAGGCGAAAATCTGTATGTATTGTATGTGTGTGTGTGTTTATTACTGCTTCACGCTCAAACGGTTCAACGGATTTGGTTGATGAAATTTGGTAATTTGGCTTATATTCTGGATTGACACATAGGATACTTTTGATCTCGGAAAACCGCGTAGCTACTAACAAATATAAATACGGAAATTTTCACAAAGCGCCATCTAGCTCCAAACTAATGCTTAATATAAAAATGATACATCTTGACCACGTCAGCTTTCAAACAGAAAAAACCATTCGTTTGGGAGTTAAGATGCCACAGACAGACACACAGATACACACTACAAAGCACCCCTCTTTTTCGTCAGAGGCAATGAGTAGAATTAAAGTGTCTGTTTGTAATGTCAAAATAATAGCCTTTTATTAAATGCATTTGAAAGAATACTCTTATCAAATATTTTTGTGTCTTTTTGTGTTTGTAAAGGCTAATCTCCGAGATAGCTAGACCGGTTTTAACGGGACTATCACTGGAAGTTAGCTGATGTAAAGAATAAATAAGGATATTTTTAATTTTGAAAAACAATCTTGGTTTCCACGCTGAAGAAGTCGCGAAGAAGAAGCTAAATAGTGTCTTCTAACCAAGGACTTGTTATAGCCAATGGGTATTACACCGGCTATTCCGTCCGGTCGGATTTGTCATTTTCAAGTTCACCAGTAATTTTAATGAATAAAGTTTCCAGAAGTTGTTCATCAGATTTATCCCGGCTGGCTTCAACTGAATTATTTATTAATATTTCTTTGGAACATCTAACTTGTTCTGAGTTAGAAAGCCACAATGTTTGGGATAAATCTGTTGTTATTCTTTAACGAAAGTAAGTTTGAAGTATAGCCCTTTTTAAAATGTTATAATGCTGATAACGAATCAGCATAGTACTGTGATTTATTCCTATTGTTCCCTACTGACCTTGTTCTCTACTTGAAGACCCTGCTGGTATAAAAATAAATAAGCCTAAGGTTTGTTCTCGGTTCTTGGGTCTTACGTTTCTGTCCATGCCACACGCGACACAGGAAGTCCTAGTACAGTCGTGTGAATACATTTTTTTAATTATGTTGAGTCAGTCGCTGAAATAGAAGATGACACTTCCAAACCCAGTGATTAAAATTAGTTATCCCCTGAAACATCTAACTCATTAGCTGAGCGATAGTTACACTAACTGCAAGTTCCTTCTAAAATGTAACTAAACTTGGCTCCCACGCGGCTCCAGCATCTACGTTGTAAACTTAGAATCAGTAGCGCAGATCTAGATTTTCTAGGCGTATATTGGAGATTGTATTCTGTTGCCCACAGAAATTAACATATTTGTGTCATCCAAAGGGAATAATACAATAATATAAAAAGTAAGTAAACGCATATAGGCTAGGTGAAGTTCGTAAAACGCCTGTATCCCTACATATTTTATTACTAAGTCCCCCTGCCGCACTAGTCTGTTTGAAAGGGATGAACTCAAAAACTTCCGCATGGATTTTCATACAGTTTTCACCAATGGATGGAGTGATTCATGAGGCATTGTTTGACGTAGAATTCAGCCTTTATAAGAAATTTTCACTAATAACATTGTAATAATACGGAAAATTTGGTTTACACATTACATGAAACACGGTTCTGTATTCACGATGCGACAAAAACTTCATAGCCGAAGTGCTGAATTCGTTACAGAATTTTCACTTTACTCACTGCTCTATTTGCTCGCTAACCGATAAATTGACAAACTAAATGATGGGACCTAGCTCCAACCGGTAGTGGCAGATAGTTACAGGGTGCAATTATTAGTTCACGTTCTATATTTTAAGATAAATCGAACTTTAGAGAACTTAGCGTAGAACTTTACTCCTTGCAGTTTCAGGCAATTAATTGTTTTCTAGTAGAAAATACTGTAAAAATACTGATAATATTTTTAGGCCAACAATGTCAATACCTAGGAATTAGTAGTAGTTACTACTTAAGTAGTTACTACTACTTAAGTAGTGACTACTACTACTAGTAGTTACTACTACTTAGTTAATTACTTAATTTTTTTTTCATGTGTATGAGTGACGGAACGAGCTGAGAACCCACCTGATGATAAATGGTGACCCTCGCCCATGACAACAGTAATGCGTGCGACCCAGTATGAGATCCAAATCTTTACTGAGTCGCATTCATCCTGCTGCGTCCATCACATTGAAGTGATAGACGGGGATGATACTTCTCATGCGCATGTGATTTCAGCGGCCGCTACACCCTTCCACCGGAACACAGTACTGCTTGGCGGCAAATTCCAGATGTGGTGGCAGTACCTCTCCGGACGAACTTAGCACAAGTTCTACTGCTACTTTTGGTTGCTCCTTTAGCACCACCCACGGGGTACGTGTAGGGAATCAAAGAGTACACACCTACTGACGCGAGCAAATGGACCCCCTGAAATGGACACTGTATAAAGGTTGGAACAGACAACTACAACGTTGTATGTAGTGTTTAATACGGTTTAGTGTATTAAAACTTTATTGAAAGTACTTTTAGTTTATTTTAAATACATTTTAAGGTTAACCAAGGCATCCGTCTGAAGACAAGATAGAGTGTTAGATGGATTGATAGACTCTTCCATTTTGATGATCGTTAGCGCCAATGCAGAAGTGTAATCAAATTGAATGAATTCCCGTATTCTCGAACGACAATAACATTATTTTTTTGATTTGAGGTTTTTACACTTCCCATCTTGAAAAATGATTACTTTAACAAAACTTATTATTTATACGGCTTTTGAGCCCTCATCACCGCTTAAGGGCTTCATTACATTTAGCGGGCAAAAAAAAAACACTTTGAAGTAGTACGAATCCTGCGTGCAAAATGTAAAAGCTTTTATGAAAATTTAACAAAAACCTTCCTACTTCCGGTTTGCGAGCAAGAAGCAATTAGGTGGAAATAGCGTTGGCAGCTTTCAAAATGTTTTAGCATTTAACTTTTTAAACATACATTTTTTAAATAAAGCAAAACTTACCATATCACTTTACTTTTGTAATAAGTTAGGTTATGTTAAATAAATAAATAAATAAACGTTTACACACTCATACCTCTGCACTAGGATTCCCTGTGTCGCAGATGGCATGGACAAACACAGAAACACAAGACAAACACCCAAGACCCGAGAACAAACTTCATGCTCACCACACAAAGATTGCCCCGGCCGGGAATCGAACCCGGCACCCCTCGCTTCGAAGGCTACTACCAACTAAGCCACGGTAATTGAATTGATATCTTATTTAGGTGGATTTCTCTGCATACCTGATTTGAATTGTGAAGAAGACAAAAATAGTAATTTATCTGATATCACTTAGTCAGATTCCATATACGGTTGGAATATTCCTATCTCACTGATTTGAGCATTGCAATTCAGTGAAGCAAGCCGATATTAAATTGGGCACACTTCCATCTGATAGTGAATTGGATCTGTTCACCTATTTATCGATTTTCTTATGAATGAACGAGTTCGCTTGATATAATTGATTGCCTTATACGTGATGAAATTTATTGTTATAAAAAAATAATCATCTATTTGCTCACCTCCCTGCTGTTATCGCGCATTAAGTGGAGTCAACAAAACAGGTGTTTTTCTTCCATTTCCCTCTGTCAGATGTCAAATCAGTACTCACTCCTTGCTCATATCATTTTTCACATAGTTTTCCTGTTTTCTCTTGTTTTATAATTATCCGCATCCATATTTATAACATTCTTTTGTTTAACCTCTTCACAATATTTTTATATTTAGCCAATATTCTAATAATTTAATTTCGATGAGTATGTATAATGTATGTTAAGTTCACTGCGATTGAGCAATCAATATAAACCAAAGCGATAAAGAAAAGAGCGAAGAAGAAATTGCTATCACATTTTTAAATGATGATTTACCCTATATTACCAGTTGTAAATATCTGGGGTTATTTTATACCGTAGTAAAAGTGCCTGCGGGCAATTTGCAGCCGCTATAAAGGTCGGTGTTAGTGCTGGGAAGGCGAATTTAACTTTAATAAGTTCGCAATGCGCCGTGCATTGGTAGGCACAGCAATCGCCATCAAATATACAAGAGAGCTTTTAAGCTGGAAAGCTAAGGTCGACCCGTTTAATAATCGTGAAGCCTTGAAACGTGGAATTAAACTAGAATTCATCCTCTACCAACCTTTTTGCGCAGTGCAGAAACAAAGAAATAATCTGTAATTGTGAGCTAATTTATTTACAACTAGTTGTGTTCATATAATTCGATTTTTATAGATTCCATAAGCAAAAAGCTAAGGAATCTATGCCTATTTTGTCTTTTCTTTTGAACCATATGTTGTAGGGCGCTGGAATGTGTCACTATGGCGGCTATCCTAAGATATACAATCAGTGGTACAGAACCTTTGGTATGCGAGTTTAAATCGCTCTTAGCCGGTTTATTTAATTTGATTAAACGTTTTCCTTGCACTATCGAAGTTTTTGGTGTATACTTGGAATCACTGAACTTGAAATTAAAATTGCTTGTAAACAATTTTGCGCAAGCAGCATTAAGTTTGAAACCTTATATCCACTTCTCTGCACATTACTGTTATTGCCCGGTAAATTTAACTATAGCTTCACAACTATAAAAGTAGATAGCTTTTCTCGGAAAACAGATTGATACTTAATACCCTCAGCAAGTTTCCAATTGTTCCTTCTTACATAATCTGTGGTTTTTGTAACGTGCCCACAAATATGAAATGTTTTATGAAAATAACAGCGCCACGTGAACAAATTATGTGGTACTCGGGATTTTATGATTTAGTTCCGTAGAAAAGTCATTTCATGTGGTTTCCCTAAATTTACGACGATCAAAAGCAATTGAAGTGATAGTGTTATTTATGGTTGATGTTTCTGTGTAATATAATATATGGTTATTCTTACATGATTGCAGATATATAACTATTTAGTTATGTTGTTTATGCGTTTCTAATTGCCTAGTTATCTGAAGCGTCAAAATTTCCGTAACAAAATATCAAAATGTACCGTATAAAAGTACAATGAAAAACTCATGTTATTTGTGAAAGATTAAAACAGCTTATATGACTCGACTGAAAACTAAAATATAAGCCTAGATCACCCAAGTGACTAATGAGTATTGACCGATTTTAATGAACACTATGGGAAATATCTGAAAGTCGGTATACTTTCAAATAAAAAAATAATTTTCCAAATCGGTTGATAAATGACGGAGTTAACAAACATAAGTAAAAAAAAAAAAAAAATCGGTTTAAAATAAATAAACTAAAATCAGTTCTAGCATAGCAACGAGACGTTACTTACTAGACAATTATTACTTATTATTTAGAAATTCTCATGGCTTTCCCAGTGGCCATGACAGATCGATTATAGTCCGTTACCGTACCAGCCTCTAATGTTCCCACTGCAGGGACACCAGCCAACTCTCGATAATTGAGAGTGATTGGGCTCTGATCTACCAGGAGAGGTCAATTCGGATTGGTAGATGTCACATGTCATCGAGTTTTTAGTTCTAAGACGTGCCGGTTTCTTCACAATGTTTTCCGTCACCGTTTCGAGAACGTGGTATTGCGCACAAAATTTTTTAAAGTGAAAAAACTCATTGGTTCACCTTTGGGTTTGAACCAGCGACATTCAGATTGAAAGTCGGCGTCAGTGCCCCTGGGCCACACGCAATCATAGTCAAAATAAAACAATTTTTGCTTAACAAATACTCATCAAGTGACAACGTCGCGCACAAGAAACGTTATTAAATGCGAAATGTTTCATTGCAAAACCTAGTTTAACTTTTTACAAGACTTTTCAGTGTTTTCATTCGCTTATCGCAAGACTAATGATATTATAATTTGTACAAAAACACTGCAATTCATATTAAAGTTGGGGTACAATACTTGCTTTAATTGTGTATCTATTCAAAAACATCAAAACCATTTATTTCAGTGACAGATAAAAGGAAAAAAGGTAAAATCAAAAAAGGCAAAAACTTATATTAAATTCAATATCAAAATTAACTAATTTGTACCATTTCCTTATCAAACACTTCGACGTGATACACGAGCCATAATAAAGTTTCCACTGTACCGATAAATTATGGGCTTCTTTCGACCGCTAATTTGAAAACAGCCCCATAATTTGTCTGACACCATGATGAGATGTATTTAACAAATCCCACCATGTACTGTATGATTTAGTTCTATTTATTACCATTCGACGACACAGTTATGTACATTTTTTATCCAGAGAAATACCTACTTATGCCACTCCGCCGGGGAAGCGAAGTGGTTATGTCGGGCGTGCTCCAACTAAAACTTAGCAAAGACTAGTGCCCATCTGAAGAGTATTAAATTTCGTAAGTTCCAGAGATCTTCGTCTTTAAAGTTGGGTATGGGGTCTATCCTACTCAGCTCCCACGCTCGACCACTTGATATAAAATACACTGCGGTTTCTGCGGCTTCCTGAATGTTCAAACCGCGCAATTAAGAGGAACCCGTATTGTATCTCTTCATTAAAATTAACGAGTAATTTACATGAGTTTGAGAAACAGTAGGAAACCGCTTGTAAAAAAAGAATCAAAACTCGAAATAATGTAATAAAATATAATATCTTAATATTGGTGTGTCAGCATTTATATTGATATATATTCGCACCAATACTTTTTCTCTCACTACACAGTGGCGGGTACAGTTGCTAGCGTCCGAAGATGAATATCCTAAGAGCTCCTACACGTACCTCCTGTGTGGTGCTAAAGGAGCAACCTAAAGTAGGAGTAGAACTTGTTCCATGTTCGTCCGGAGAAGTGTTGCTTCCACAACTGGTAATCTGCTACCAAGTAGTGCACTTTCATTTCTGTGTTCCGGTGGAAGGGTGGGGGTGCTGGTGAAATCACATGCGCTTAAGACGGAACATCCCGGCTCGGGTGACGGGTGCAATGGCGTGCGACTTGTGTTTTCTAATACTTCGATCGAGGGGAACCTAAGTCGTATTGCTGTTTTATGACCACTTAACACCATGTGGGCCTTCAAATCGTCATGCCACATATAATACTCGTACATACAAAAAAACAACTAGCATGTTGGAAAGACCAATTTATGGCTCTCTTTTCTCTTGTTCATCTGCACATACTAATTCTGAAATGTCGTTCCTTCCTCTAGTTACAAAGATTCATTATAACTTAAACGTATTTAACAAAATGTAGTTTGAGAAATTGTGTTGGTGCCAGCAAGAGTCTTTACATAAATCACAATCCCGCGTCCGACGGCAGAGAACTTTGAACATTCATTGTCGGAAATAAGACTAAGTACGAATTTCACTAGAATTACACAGTTTTCCGCTGGGGAAATTAATAAATAGTTTTGGTACTTATGAATATCGCAGTAAAAACAGATTCTGAGCTTAAAGCTTCGTCCTAATAAAACAATAAAACGTGATTGCGCAATCGCAAGTTCAATTAAACATGACTAGAAATTATATATACGGAAACCTACATTATTAATACGAAATGTTGAGCCAAAACATAACCAATGTGTGCGAGCAAGTTCTGTGTAAAACTGTTACATTGCCTGTACGCACACAACCATATGAATAATGTAGCCAGTCTAATAAATTTTTCGCTAAATGTATCAAAAATGTTTTATATTAGTCATTATAAAACCACGTTCAGTGATAAACTGGAACAAGTTTAATTTAAGTAAAATTTGTATTCAAAAAACTAAAAAATTAACGTACAGATAAGAATAATTTTAACACTGTGCTTTAAAATGTTCTCTCGTTCCTAAGTAGGTTAGTTGCTCTGTTCCACAGGTGAAATAGCGGTTAATATTTTATACATAATACTATTATATGTTATGTAAAGAAAGTTTTCTTTACCGCGATAATGGGATGGTGGGTAACTTTCGGCTTTAGGTTTAAAGAAAAGTTGTTTTCGTGAAATTTGTGATTGGATTTGGTAGCGCGATAACAGTCTAATTTCGAGTAGTGAGGGAGACAACTTATAAGCAATCGCTGGAGTCCATCCCGTATTGGCAGAAGTAAACCTTCAAGTTTCTGCTGTGAGAGTTCTTTCACACTTGGTGTTAAATTGAGAATCATTGGTACCTGCAACACAGTTTTGCACTATTGAAAGAAAGAAAGAAAAGCATGTTCTACTGGTACATATGTCATATAAAAAGTATCATTACAATTAAAAAAAGTCATTAAGTCGTATAAGTTGTATTAATAAGATCTGGAATATATAATCTAAGCTAAAGTATTTTTCAAGTACCTTAGGTTTTGGTGTATTTCAAATCTGTATTGATTTATCGTGGTACCTACATTACCATACCCTGCCCATACACGTCGCTTACTGAGACTATCCCTGTATACTACCAATAATGCCTATAAAGATGATTGCAAAAGATTCTCCGTAATAATGAAAGCATCCGAGAAATCCGAATGCAAAGTTGACGTGTTGATTCACAGAAACAGCCCCCCTGCCACTCGTTAGCAGAGAGAGTCATCTTCGCACTTCAGAAATACTTACCCTTTTTAAAACTCGATTTTTATTCATCCTTGTTGTGCCTGAACTGAAGGATTTTTCTTTTGCGACTTATGTTACTGGGCGAGCTGACAGCCTACCCTATGTTAAGTGGTTACCACCCTCCATTAATAAGAACACCACGACTCAGATCCTCTCATACTGAAGTATTGCAACGTAATTACGCGACTAGAGCCTTCATCATAGACGCTCTCGTAATCGCGTTGCATTCGTCACTCTGAGACGAATATGTTGCGACATGTTCCTGTAAATTCACCGGCATCTATACCCTTCCACCGAAGCACAATAACGCGAATACTCCACTGCTTAGTGGCGAATTACCAGGTTCGGTAGCAGTTTTAATTCCTCCTGACACAACCGGGCGAATTAAGCACAAGATCTACTGCTACATTGGGCTGCTTCTTTCGCAGCACTCGGGGGATAGCCACTAGCAGATGTTCGTTATCGGGGTTTTTACATTTTCGTGAAACTAACCTTTTGTCCATAAGTTAATTTTACGAAAATGTAAAAACCACTGACTTGGTGAAATGGTAATAAGCTAATAATCTTCAAACGCCTGACCAAATCTTTATAAATAACTAAGAACCATCTAGATCACGTCAGCTTGAACAGAAAAAAACCGCATCAAAATTGATCCATTCTTTCGGAAGCTACGATGCCATAGACAAACACACTTAAAAGTTTATAGTGTTTATCTACCTACAACTTATAACAGCCATTGTTTCAAAACATTCGTCGGACGTTCAAAATAGATTAATAGATAAAAAAAATAACATTTATGGATCAGAAAGGGAATATTTGAATCACCATTGATAACGGTTGCATATTCAGACAGATACAAACAAAATATTGTACTTTAATCTTTCAAAAATTAGCATCGTAATATTGCCTCATCATTGCTAAGGTAGAAATCGATACGTCTCGAAAATCATAATTGTTACCCGATCTAGTAACGGTAACAGAAAATAATAATCATACATCGTCTATACAACTAAGACGTTAATTGGAGAATGTCTAAGGACGATTCGGTTTCAGACAATGAATAAGATAAAAGCTAGAATAGGTCTAGTTGGGCCAAAAACTTTCTGGTTCTAGTATGGTCTCACGAGTTGTGTCACAGTTCAGTCGTGGTTTCAATTCCCACCCAAAATAAACAATTCTGTGACGAAAATAGATGTTTATTCCGTGTCTGGGTTATGTATTATTTTTTACGGTTCCGTAGCTCAGTAAGTAGTAGCGCTGCCTTCAAAGCTCCCCTCGCTTATCACCCTCCCGGGTTCAATTCCCGCCCAGGGCAGACTTTGTGTAATAACCGTTTGTTCCTGCATCTTGGGTATTTGTCTTGTGTTTCTATGGATAACCATGGCAACACAAGAAATCCTATTTCAGATGAAGCATTTCTCAAAATGTTGCATGAATATTTATTAAGGCTCCGTTCTCAAAGAATAACGAGAGCCTTATTACCAAGCCGTATAATACCCGGAATATAATAGGTCGCACCGGACGAAAAATATAACATCATATAATAATATCATATTATGCGAATGGAAACAATAATAAACTCCACGAGCTTATGTTCTGCTACTTCAAATCAAAATCTGAAGGACCAGGTTACATTAAAAGATTTGAAAAACTTTTTAAAGAACGTTTTCATTGCATTTGCAGGTAACCCTAAGGTACGCAAGTTTACTGGCAACACCTTATCAAAACCAGGCTAGAAGTATTATTGCACGTAAACTCATATTTACCCAAATACTACATAATACAATCGGTGGTTCGTAACCTTTGGTGTACGAGCCTGAATCGTACTTAAAATATTTATAAAATTGTTAAATTACCCGCAGATTTTTCACGTAGTCAAAATAATACGTGAATGTTATTATTTTTACTACGTGAAAAATCTGCGTGAGATGAACCAATTTGACAAATCTTTTACGTGCGATTCAGACTCGTAAATAATAACTGATAAATAATAATAATTAGCCTGACAAAAAGTAACACAATCTGATGCTTCACGTAATATTTATTGTGTTAGATGACGTGACAGATGTTTTCCTGTCTTGATTCAGTTTGGCAATGAGATTTCAAAATACATGGCAATAATCCCGTACAAAAATGCCTTTTTAGTTTTTTCCCAATTTCAAACATATTTCCAAAAAAAAAAAAAACATTTATACCATGTCCTATGAACACAACGAAATGGAAATCAACAAAATCATTTGAAACAGTTTCCAGTTTTTCGAGAAGGCAATTGATTTATATAAAGAAGATAAGTTATGTATTCCATAGGGGCCGATTTTGTTCTAGGAATTTTCGACCCAGAAAGCTTCCGTCTCTCGTGATTTGTCGGCTGATTTCAGTGCGACTGTCAGTATGAAATCTTTGAAACGCGAAGTAATAATGTTTACAAAGCGATGCTTACAGAACGAAACTTTTTAAATGTGATCGCATATTAAAGTAATCTATTATACTTAAATTTTTATTGCTCACAGGGCTTGCTGATTTAGCCTACATGATTTTAAGTGGTTACTGCCACCCATAAATAGCAGCAATACGACTGTTCCACCCCCATCGAAACATGAATACCTAAGTCAAAATATTGATGTTAGCATATAATAAATCTAAGTAAAATAACTATAACGTAATTTGCTGAACATACAATAGATCGGTCAAGTAGGTAAACTATAACTGCATAAGTCGAATCTGAATTTCTATTAAAAATCTCCAACTCGCTTCTGACAAACTGGAACTGAACTGGAATAAAAGTCGAAACTGAATTTTTATTAGAAAACTTACAGCACAATCCTCAGACGTACAGACAAGACCAAGACCGGGTTTAAAGTTGCCCACTGTATGCCAAGTTTTATAAAATTCAGGTGGAACCGGAATTGAGTTATATATCTACTATTTCCTTTGTTCTAGATTTGAACATCTGACTTGGAACGTCCGGGGTTGTCATGGAAAATTCCATCAACCGTTTTCACAAATAATATTACAACCGCCGCAGAATCGAAGAAGAAACGCGTCAAGCCTCAGGTCACGTGAAATAAGACGTGGGCGAGGAAGTTTCCTCGCAGTCAGAAAATTATTGAACAAAGCTTATCAAATTATTAAAATAGAACAGAAACATGTTCTATTAAATACTTATTTAATAATACTTCATCGTATTATCTAACAAGGGACAACAAACCTGCTGGTTTGTTAATACAGCTGCAAATTTGTGTCGGTATACCGATAGCATCTCTTTCACTTTATTCCCAGCATGGAATGAATTCGGTAAGATCTAGTTTAATTTATCTAATGCCGGGGTTTACTGAATGGACTGTGAAATTTGCTGTGAAATCAGTAATTACACGAAATTCGAGCCCACATCTATAAATAAGAATTTGTACGACTTTTAAAATTACAAAGTGGAAATGACAAATTTATTACCTTTAATTTATTACCTACCCTAATTTATTATTGTGGAACTAGTGAGATTCTACAATTACGGCATCGTTGCTAAATATGAGCGAGTCAAAATTTTAAGGTAGATTAAATGTTTTTAACCTTTTTGCTGCCTTCAAACCGACGCAGTTAGCAAACTGCGTGGCACGCAAGTGACTGCCTTTCGCTCCTTTCTACTAAAATATAATCCGTAGATTTAGCGACATAAATTTTACAATCAAAATAGCTCTTGAAACTCAATTGAAAGAGCCTAAATCGATATAAATTAATTCCAACATTTTTCATACCCAGACATTCAATCTCAGATAAGAATCGGCATTTCGAATTTAGAGGAGACGCTCGGGACGAACGGTGTCTGAATAAAGTGATAGCCAATATAATATCCAATAATAGAGGGTTAACTCTGAATTCCATCTAGCTGCAAATTGGCAGGGTTAAAATAAGGCCAATACCGGTGAGAGTCGTAATGTGTACCTATCCAGGCCCTTTACAAAGATATGATCGATAGAAGATGTTCGTACGCCGTGTCGTTCAATTTAATTTAAGACAACACCCACTTTTCATAAGACTGACCATGGACTGATCGTCTATAACAGTCATGTGACTATACTGACAGAATGTATTGACTGACTGTACTGACAGACTGTACTGATAGACTGTATAGATATACTACATACTGTATAGACAGTTTACACTGACAGACTATACTCAAAGACTGTATTGACAGACTGTACTGATAGACTGTACTACATACTTTATTGACAGAGAGCACTGGCAGACTATACTGAAAGACTGTATTGACAGACTGTACTGATAGACTGTATTAACAGACCGTACTGACTAAATCCTAGTGCACTGAGATTCTGTGCCGCCGCTGACATGCACATACGTAGTAACACAACACAAACGCATAGTAATTGATAACAAATTTAAGCCTACCACACAAAGTTTGCCTTGCCCGGGACCTCAGCCCTTCACTTCGAAAGTAGGTAAACCAAATCTACCATATTAGACACAGGGCCATTCGCTAAAATCAAATAATTGTCAAGAACACACTGCGATACACCATCAAATCGAGTCTATTTTTATTATAATATGTGTACCTACGATCAAGGAAAATAACTACTTGCCTGGGTTATCTTGGGTCATATTTATGCGTGGGAACGAGCTGACGGCCCACTTTTCCCTAAAATAACAAAAAATTGACTTAGGTGCTTCCTTTCCTAGGTGTCACAAGGGTGTGAAAATGAAGGGACGGTGTTTATTTGCTGTATGTTTGTGTTTACATCTAATGACGTAGATTTATTGGATGTTATTTATATGCAAAATAAACGGTGAAAACATCGTGAGGAAAGCGGCATGTTTTCGAACAAAAAATCGAAGACATGTGACATTTACCAAGCCGTATTGGTAGGTAAAGCCCATTAACTCTCTCAATTAACGAGCGGAGGCCGGTGTCCCTGCAGTGGGAACATTAGAGGGTGGCACGGAATTTATTATATTTTTTACTTGTGTGCTAAGTTAGGGCGAAACAGAACAATGTAACTACTTAGTTTAGATTTATAATAATATTTTTGTATATTTATATGAAATATTTATCGTCTTAGAGTGAAACTGTCTTGTTGAATCTTATTAGAATAAGTAATTTGTGTTTGCGCTCTGAGACACACGACGGATGCCGTCACTCTGAAACTCTGACATGTCATGCACCTGTGCAATTTCACCGGCTCCTACAATTGTAAAACAGCAGAACAAGGTAAACTAGGATTCATGAGCAATTGTGTACGTCTTTCTGTAATAAACTTCTGGAAAGTGCATAACTAGCTTCCGAATCGGAGATTTAAATTGTATATTATTTTTTTTGGTTAAAAGAGCGTATTACACTGTTAATGATTATGTTAATGATATAACGCTATGGCCTGTTGTCGCTCTGCTCCACGACACGCAAAATAATTTGTAATATAATTACAACATTTCAATATTGGTTAACAAGATATATACGTCGACATAAGGAACATTTTATTGTTTGTGAACAGGATCATGTTCGCGAAAAGAAGGTAATCCTTCCTTTAGGGGTGTCTTGCTTGTTTTTCCCCATGGAGGGTAGGATAGGGTTTGAACAATTGCTAAACATAGTAATAAGAACGAATGATCTTGTGGGAACATATAATATTATATTTATTTAAAAATGGCAAAAAAAATAGTGACGCTTCCAAGTATTTTTTTTAGAACTCATTGGAAATAAATAATTATGACTTTTACTTTGCTAAATAGGTACGTTAAAAACTTAAAAACTTATCAAGAGAAAAGCTTACTCTATTATCATTCTAGACTGCCGTGCATCAGCTGAGGTCTGAACAAAACGTTGTCATTACTACAAATGCTGTGCATATCTAAATAATGGAAAGCTTGTAGATGCGTACCTTTCTTTCGAGACTTTTGAGACGATTTTCATAATAAAACCATCTTGCTAAATAGACCCGGGCCAATGTCCCACCGCCCTTGCCAATTTGTTTCGTACATTTCGGTGAGCTCATTGATTGTGAAACGATAGATTTTCTTGAAAAATGTGTCTACTGACTTTTTAAGAGTCAAACAAAGTTACTGGCATTTGTCCGTGATGGGGCGCACAAAATTAATAGATGACAAACAAGGGCATATAATACTACGAAACCCATAACTTTTTTAGCACAGCAGTATAAAAGTCAAAAGTCAAAAGTCAAATTCATTTATTCCTTTAGATCTCAAGTATCATTTGGACACGTCAAATTTTACACATGCATGTACACATATTCGTGAGCATATAACGTGTCACAGGAACTCCCAGGCACATTACATGCACACAGATATGTCAAATTACAGTCAGTTTTCATGTATAATGGAAAAAGAAATCATAGCACCATTGCTATAGAAAATTGTAGAATGCGATGTACTTGCTCAGACTTGGGTCTGAGAGGACCGAACTCGTGTTGCTGTGTTATTATGGGCGGAGGTAAACACTTGACCCTTGACGGTGGGCCCGTCTTGTCACTACAGGCGTACAAAAAAAATCATTTTTTGATTTATTTAATCTAGCCATTGGACTTTTAGATTTCCGTTTGAGTTACGTGTAATTGGTAATCAGATTTTGTGAATATATTATAATTTTCTATAAATCCCTAATTTACTGGTACAAATCCAAAAGTGTACTAATGAGCATTTCACTCAAAATATAATCTACCAAACTGGACAGGGACAGATCCAAATCCTTATATTTCATATCTCATTGTATATGAAATTTTTATTTGGTAAATGCAGTGCATCTATATATTTATAGAGAGCACTGAGCTTCTTTGAGGCGCCCTCCGTTGGAGGGTACTCGTGCGACCTCGATTCATTCATTCTAAAGCAACTTTGTCTTGAGAAGGATATCTTGTAACAAATTTTAAGACTTCAAAAGACCACTTCAATGATAAAAATGTTATCCATTTATAAAGATCTTTTGTAATCTTTGTATATTGTTCTCACATGCATGTTGTTACTACAGGATATATTATGAAATAAATTTATCACTCGTAGCTGGTTAGCTGGTATGTTGGTAGTAACTTGCTAGTGCAAGTTAGGACCACCATCAGAAAACGAATCTTCAAAAAAGTAGCTTCTTGTTGGTCAGCTTTCAATTCAAGCGTTGCTTGGTGCTGTTTAATATGGTTCTAATATTCTAATATTAAGGCTACTTTCGGCTACATGTAATATGATAAGATAACCCAGCAACGGTCAGATATAATAATTTTTGACTAATATAAAATCGAAAAAATTGACATCACTGCTTTCATCACTTTAAGTTAAAAATTTTAACGAAACGTAAGATTTTTTTCAAAAAATGTTATTGAATGAATTTTACACCCCATCAAATTTAGAAAAATATCCGAACAGGCCCACAATTGGCGAAGAAATCGCAAACATATACAGAAAAAATAACATACAGCCTAATTGAGGACCTCCTTCCTTTTGAAGTCAGTTCGAAAATCTCAAAACGTCTGTTGCTTGAACTATTATTCAAGCAACAGACGTTTACGCCTGCATTTTACTGACAACATCAAAACCACGTTTTAAAACACAAAGATGGCCGGAATGTGATTTCCCGAAGGGCGTAGATCTAATCAGGATGTAAACGGAATGGCCCGGTACAACCGAGGCCAGGCTTTAAAACTTTTATTCTACGATTCTATTTATGCGTTGCAAACTCGTAGCAATTCGATTCCATTTCAGTTTGACTACATCAAAATGGTTTTTACTACTGAATAAGGTCACAATTCAAACGATTGTAGACATCGGCGGACGTCAGTATCTGCACATAATATTAGAGTTAGTTGCGCCAAATACTTAGAATTACTATAATAGTAGGAATGGGTAGCAGAGCATATTTGCCTACATTTTTGGTTCTGTCGTAGTATCAACCTGTTGCGTCGAGCTTGTGGGTTACATTAAAATTTAACTGATGTTCATTCGTCGTTTTTTTTATTTCCACAACAGGGCGACGCGATGGTCGCGGCGTGGGCGATCTCTTCTTCGCCGAGTTTCATCTAGGCATTGCATACCACAAACTATATTTTTGTTATTGTGTGGTAAAGTCCCAGTCGGCATGACTTGTTCTTTCAACAATCATCGTTATATTTCAGCTTATTTAGAGCAATCTAAAACAAATTATATACCTGAAACTTCCTCATGAATCCATTAGTGGAAATCGTATAAAAATCTGTTGGTTATTTTCGAGTTTATCGCGGTAAGACGAACAGACGCAGTGGGGAACTTTGTTTTATGTAGTAAAATTCATAGTCACAACCCTGTCATAGCCCTTCTGTTACAGCTATATTAAAATATCATTCGCATATTTTTTTTCCTACTAACCGCACTTTGATGGCTCACTAAGATATGAAATGGCACTCACTTAAATAACTCCCGTTTTTCATTTATGTTTCATGACATAATGCCTGTAGCGAACTCAGACGTATTATTAAACTACGACGAAGTTTCTAAAAGGTACTCACTGGAATAAATTCAAATAAGAAAAAATATTCAGTTAGTCGTCCAATCAGCTTACTAAAGTTAGAAGTGCGCGCTAGTTTTTGTTGACCCTACTGTTGTCATGATAATAAAACAGAAATTGCCGTTTCCTACAAAGTTCAGATAGGTACTTACAATTTGATTTATATTTTGTACGATTGTACCCGCAAACCGCTCTATGAGCCCACCCGGCGACAGATTGTCATTTTAAGTGCGGATCACGAATATGAATTATTCACGAGCGGGAATTGTATCGGACGCGGATGTGAAATGTCGCTACTTTTTTTTGTAGTAAATTTTATTGTTTCTTATGACTAAACGGCGTACGTAATATTTAGTTTAGATGTATACTTAACAGTCATCAAAACAAGCGACAGATTCAAAAAATCTATTATACTATAATTATATAAATCTACTATAATATTTATATGCCTTATTTCTCGCCCTGGTCCACCCTAGTAATTAAAAAAAGAAACATCCAAATCGGGCCGAGCAAAAGTCGTTGTAAAGTAAAATGCGCAATTTCGTTTACTTGGAAGACATTTTTCAAGTTGAAATTGAAAATCCAAGCTATGTATTATACCGATTTTAAATGTAAGCGACCAATCTGAAAGCCTATCCTTAAATTTCCAGAAACCCTATAAAATCTTCTAAATCTGTTGGTTAATGACGGAGGTCTGAGTTAACAATAATAATTAAAAAAAACTACAACTCCTTTGGAAGTTGGTTGAAAAGTTGAAAGATAATGCAGGAAATGATTAGTAGGTTTTTCCATTTAGGTACCGTACCAACCTCTAATGTTCCCACTGCAGGGACACTGGCCTACTCTCGATAATTGAGAGTAAATGGGCTCTGATCTACCACGGGTGCCCAATCCGGATTGGTAGATGTCACATGTCGTCGAATTTTTGGTCCTAAGACATGCCGGTTTCCTCACGATGTTTTCCGTCACCGTTTCGAGAACGTGGTATTGCGCACATAAATTTTTTCAAGTGAAAAAACTCATTGGCGCACTTGTGGGTTTGAACCAGCAACCTTCGGATTGAAAGTCGGCGTCTATGCCCCTGGGCCACCACGCTGTCATTTCCATTTAGGTATTAGTAACTTATTGTGAGCCCTAATAATTAAACTATCAACAATGGCAGGGAGGTTAAGAAACGTATCTAGTGGTTCGCCCCAAACTGAGAACTTACGACTTATATAATATTGTTAACTACTTTCCTGCAACACAATGCTAAACTAACGCAGGAAACAATGCCTTATATCTTATTTTTTGTCAATAAATGATTTGTATACAATATTTTGTATTCTACGTTTGGCAATTGTTCAAGCTAAAATTTAAATTTAGAATGAATTGTGACAGCCGTTAAAATAAAATATTATCAAAACTCGAATTATTCCAAGAAGTAGGGCTACTTCACTAATTGGGTGACCATACTTGGAACCCATTCGTCAGAATTCCAGATGAATGTAATTACCGTCCAATATCCAACAAATGATTGGTTTCCTTCATGCTAGCTTCACAGAACCAATAACCAAACATACAGTTTTATGAAATGTTATCGAATCGGCAGTTTGAGGCGAATTATTAATGGTTCTTCTACCGTCTCAAGGATATATATATATGCTTAGAATAGATTAATCGATGCCATTCACGGAACTATGCATCCGTGATGAAGACTGGGTAGCTAGCACAATGTTGGAGCAACAATATTTGTCGTCCTGCAAATTGCATCTTGCAATTGGGTTTGCAAGATTACGAGTTATAATTCAACGATACAACAGTTTGCTGTTGCGCTAGCTGCTTTGTTCGTCATTTATTATAGAGAAGTGACGGATCGAGCTGCTGGCTCACCTGAAATTAAGTGGCTACCGCCGCCAGCTAATGAATTCGCGGCTCAGTTAGAAGTGTAGTGTTGTTATCAGGTTAACTAACTGCCGTTAATTAACTCGGTTAGTTTTCATTAGAGTAGGCAATTCATTAGAGTACTGGATGCAAGGAGCCGAAGACCGGGCTCAATGGCGTTTGCTCGGAGAGGCCTATGTCCAGCAGTGGACTGAAATAGGCTGATGATGATGATGAGAGTAGGCAACTTACATGAAAGAAGAAGACTCAAATTTCATTGGATGAGTTTGGACCATAAACCACCACGTCTAGTAAATACAACATGATTCTAATCATCATGTTTTAGTGCCAATAGTATCCGAGTTAAATGCCTGTTTTATATGGACAGACGTCTGTCATAACGAACATAACGAAATTATTATTATAGTTTAATCAGTTAATCAATTTGTCGATTTATTAGAGTTGAGTGGTGGCATCGATTTAATACGATTAACATGAATTGTGACATATAAACAAAATATAAAACAAAAATAGATAAAATAAAAAAATAAACTATAATAATATCCATGGACATCTCACACAGACGCCCTAATTAAGCAAACATTAGAAAAATAACTATATAACTGATACTGTTTCTTTTTTTATAAATACTTAATACATATTAAACACTTAGACACAAAAAAAAATTTATAGGTTCGCCTCACAAATGCTTGTCCTGTGTGGGAATCAAACCGACTTACGGCGCAAATAGCTACCAACAGAGCTGTGAAGACAGTCAAATAAAACCTGTTTATACCAAACCTCAAAAGTGCGAAAAGTTGGATTATTCAATTCACAAGTTTGACTATTATCGTGTCTGACAGCGATGTGGGGGTGACCTTGACTGCTCGCCTGCAGCCGTCACGACATGTCATCGAGGAGTTATGGCTGTCACCGCACGCATCGCTATTTTTGGAATGCTAGGCTTTTATGGGTAGTGTGACAAAGTGAATCCTAGACAAAGTCATGTATTTATGATGGACGGGTTTCTGTTAACTGGTATTCTGAATCACAGCTCAGTTTGTAGCTCTGCCTTCGGCATTGATGGTCGTGGGTTCGATTTCCACTAAGACAATATTTTTGCGAACAAAACAAAAATGTTTGTTCTGTTTATGGGTGACAATATGTATTAGTATATGTATATAATTTAATCAATCAAAATCACAATCAAAAATCACACTAATACTGCTTGTATTAGTGTGATTTTTGATTAAAACAAATGAACAAAATTTATTGTAGAAAAATTTAAAACATCTAAACGGACCTGTAAAATACCTTTTATTTTGCGGTTTTTAGTTTAATAGATTAGAGGCAAAACTAGCAAAGCTGCAAAAATCACATCCCGTTTAGAGCCATAAGATCACAAAGGAATTAACCATGTCATATTCTTAGACATACAAGCCCTACCGTCAAACTAATAAGCTCCTCCTAAATAGTTTGTTAAGAAAGGATGAATATGATATATACATTTGAGGAACACTGTAGCTCGCGCCCGTTGGTGTATACCCTTATAATCCCTACATGTCTCGTTGATGATGCGAAAGAAGCAACCCAAAGTAGCAATACCTATAGCTTATGTCAAACTCGTCTGGAGTACTGCCAGACGGAAATCCGCTGCCAAGCAGTGGTGCACTCGCGTGGCTATGTTAACTATGTGGCTAAATCTGGTGGAAGGGTGTGGGTGCCGGTCAAATTACACTTAAGGCTAAAAGTACTTCAGTATGACAAGATTGGAGATTATAGTGTTGTTGTTTATGGGCGTATATAACCGCGGATAGATATAACCACTTAAATTCAGGTGGGTAGTCAGCTTGTACCGCACTAAAAAATATATGATGATATTGTAGTCGCAAAATTGCCAAAAACAAGTGCTAGTGTGTTAGCGAAACGCCACGATGGCATGACTGCACGCGACGCAGCGCAGTAATAAACTATAGCCGTAGGCTTTGTTCATAGATAGATTGTCATGTTCGTGATAGGATTAAATTTCTAATACAGCAATCCCCAAAGTATGGATCGCGACCCACCAGTGGGTTGC
This sequence comes from Aplocera efformata, assembly GCA_921293045.1. Lineage (NCBI taxonomy): Eukaryota > Metazoa > Arthropoda > Insecta > Lepidoptera > Geometridae > Aplocera > Aplocera efformata. The sequence goes on along the minus strand of OV121042.1, from coordinate 9,072,269 downwards.
AAGCGAATATTGAATGGGCCCTAAAAAATAGAAAGAAACATCACGGTCGCTTCTCCTAGGATTCTTTACACGTGTCGTGCAAAAGAAACAATCTAATGTAGCAGTACAACTTGCTAAGTTCATCCGGAGAAATCCTGCTACCGTACACCGCTGTACGGTAAACTAATCAAAATTTACCACGATGAGGGAATTCTCGAAGAGTTGTTTTGTACAGCTATTGAAATGAGCCGTCGTTTTTTAAGATAAATATTGACCAACTTCAAAACGTACTAAAACGACTTCACTACATTCATTTACTTATTTACGCCGTTAGGTGATATCAAATTAATATTAATAACTATTCACCACTTTTCAGCGATTAATTATTTCAGTGGACTCCTGTTGTCTTTAATTTGATTAGTTCAAGGGAACTATTCTAAGAAACTACATCAGTTACGGAATTCCACCGCAATTGAATATTGAGAAGTGGGTCAAATCAACTTGTTAGTTTTGAAACAACGGAAGTAAGAAATACACGGAGTGAAGGCAAAATAAAACTTTGTAATAAAAATATCGCTACTCTACTAAACCTCCTTTATTTAGTTCCTTTATTTACTACAGATAAACTGACATTGCTATTGTATAATAATGCAATTTCAAATTTAGCACGCGAAATTGTAGAGACTGTGATAGTGCCCATCCACGAAGACTCACTCTTCTCTTTTTCCTAATAGTACAATATACAGTACAAGTGTGCAACATTCCGCTAGTGTTAGTTGGGCGATACAATATTAGTATAGATAAGTAATTTTTCGTGAATAACACTATCTATAAATTGCTTTTACTTGTATGTTAACTTGTACTAGAAAACTTTCTTCTTGCATAATTATGTAATTTGGTTTGTAAATAATTATTTATTCAATAAGATCGCGAGTTTTCAGTTCGGGATAAACCAATACGGGGGGACGGACTCTACGCGAGTAAAACCGCGTGGGTACAGCGGTGGAATTATAATTTAATTCGTTCGTCTCGTTCGTCACTTCTAAAGCTGATATAAGCTTATTTCCCGTATGCACAAAGGTTAATAATATGTAGTGGAATTTGACGTATTATAATTATTTTCTTGTCTTATAGGCATATGTATGCCTATTTCAATTGATGACCTTTTAGTTACTCTATAGCACAGATATAATAATACACTCTAGATATAGTTACCTTTTTTGATCCCGGTATAAATTTATTTCACTTGTAATGTGTATAAGTGAGTTCTGTAAGCGAAGCTCATGAGGGTCGTGTGATGGTTAACTTTAAAATAATATATAGAGATTTTACTAAGAGGGATATAGCTATTAGCTTATTTATGCATCTTAAATATTTTAAATTGAAAATATGGTGTATAAATAGCGGCCGGTTGCAGATATGAATATTCTAATAATTACTAACCAACACCTCATAATCATCCTATCAGCATCGTATAAATTTATAACTGCCTTGCAAATTGCTATCGTAATAAATAGATATAGCCAGTCAAGGAATTTGCGTTGTGAAAAATTACCAAAGTCAAAAACCAATTCCAATTAAAATGCAAAACTATCTGTTGTTTGTGAATACGTCTCAAAGTCCTTAGCATTACGTCTAAGCCCATATCAGCTATGTTAGTGAGCTCACATAATTATGATATCAAAGGTGTCGGCCGCGTCGCTTTGTTTGCGTTACAAAAAGATGGCGTAACGTCAACACGCGTTATTATCCGCTGACGCCAGCTGGCGAGCTTGTTTGACGATCTAGTTTCTAGATTAGCATTTCCTCTTTTCAGCTGCTGAGAATCTCCTTTTCCTGCAATCTTTTTTTAAATTCTTTTGAAGCTGGTTTTTTTGTAACATAAATAGATAGAACTACTAAGTCTAAGTCTAAATTGGTTACTACCGCTCATAAACATCAGCAAAACGACTCTCCTACACAATGAAAAGACCCAAGTCACATAGCGTTGCGCCCGCTTTCAAACCATGTAACGTCACATGTGCCTGTAATTTAACCGGTACCATACCTTTCCACTGAAACAGAAATGCTAGTACGAGTAAAAACTACCCAACCACTATAGTTCAAAAGCTTCTATCGAAGTTTCGCAACTATCCATCTGTCAAAATTCAAGAAGATTGGAATAAAAGTGCGGGAGTTATGGTTGAATAAACCCACATGATAACCACATGAACATACAAACCCACAATACAAATTTTCCGAAGCAGTATTAGAAAAAGTTTTCTTGCTCACTAGTTTAATTAAAATGAGAACCTCTTATTTTATATAAAACAATGTTATTTTTTGTGTACATTTTCTCAATTAATGCAACAGATAAAGTAGAAAACATGCTCGTTTTTAATAAACCAATAAAGATTTTAGTGCTTAAATAATCTTCTGTATCAATATCTGAGAAAACAAATTAATTAAGTCGTTAATTATTTCAAACCATTTAAAGTAGGTTGGTGAAAAAATTAATAAGGTTAATTTTACCTTCTAATAACATAATCAAAGCAAACGACAAACTGAAAAATGGTATGTAATTAAGACTTGTAGCCAGTCAATAATTAAGCATACTTAGCTATTATGTAATTAATTAATATATAATTAAATACCGTTGAACGTAAAGCTGAAAAGTTACAAATTAGTTTTAAAGATGTTTGCAATTAAAAAAAGTGACGTCAACCACCTAAAAACACCTAGAATAGCGTCCTTTGTTTATTTTTTTGACGTCATTAGGTCTTATTATCTGACCCCCCAGAGACTAATTATATGACCTCTCATAGACTTATCGTTTCACAAAAGACTTTTTGAGTTGTTTTCCATTATATGAAAGATAGTAACGCCCACTTAGGTTTTATCGTTGTTTTAAGAATGAGACGATTTAAATAGGCAGCTTCTTATTAGAAAAATAAATAAAGTGCCTATTAACCTTGAAAATAATTTCTCGTTAAGTAATATCCGGTTTAAAACAAAGTGGCCATTATATCTTCGCATAAATAGTTAGCGATCTATCCAATTAAACTCAACGTCCAGCCATGAAACACATTTTTAGAAAACTTTTATAGGATCATAATAATATTCGAGACAACATAATTTCCATCATACTACAGATAATATTATACTCGTGAAACTTGGTCTGTATGTATGTATGTTTATTAATCCTTCACGCCTCAACGGCTAAACGAATTTGTATGAAATTTGTTATGAAGGCAGCACATAAAAATAAATAAATGTAATTTACGCATTGGCTATATTTAGAAGCATATTTTTCAATGTATAGTGTTTACTGTTACAATTATTTTAGGGATGACTATCAATTAAAAGCAGATTTTATAAATATAATATTGACTTGACTGACTACACAGTAAAGTTGATAGTAGCTCTGCCTTCTGCGTATAGTTCGTGGGTTTTATTCCCACCCAGAATAAGCATTTGTGTTACGAACACAAATAGATGTTTGTACTGTCTGGCTGATAATATGTGTGAAATACAAAAAAAGTAATCTTTCAATATAATCTGGTTTTTTATGCTTGGAAAATTGGATTTAAGCAATTCAATATGGATTATTTGAATCCTTTTCAATTGTCTACGTACCTAGATATAAAAGCGCTCAAGACTGAATGATAACCTCGACCCATTATCCATAATTTTCTAGAACTTTCGGCAATTTCACCAGCCACATGGCAAATTTTCCAACATTAAACTCTAGTTAGCCAGTTTATCAAACACAAAGTCGTTTTCTAATCGGCCGGTATAATTTAGATTCTCAGCTAGATTTTATACGGAGTATTATATATTTTTGCGCCATTTACTAAATAGGTCGTGGTTATATGCTAATCGGTAAGCGTTGACTACAGTTCCTAAAACCTGGTTTGTTATGATCGACCTTATTTTGTCGTTATAATCAAAGCCAGTCACGACATCATTAGTAACACGAGTGATGATGTGATAACCAACTTAAATGACTGTTACAACAGTAATTTTTATTTGCTACGAGTATATCAAACACTTTCATTTTAGATTATAATAGTTTTAATGATATAACTTTCATAGTCATTAGTCCCAAAATGGTACTGATGATATCAACGAGGAAACTTATGGCGAAGCTTGCTCAGATTTTCTTCCTGGATCTCTGCCTGGTCAGTATTTGTATGGTTGAGGGATATACGTTTAGGGATATTTTAACTTATCGTTTCCGTGTTGCGTTTCCCAGCTAAGTCGTATTGCTGTTGTTATGAGCAGAGGTGTATCAAAAGTATGAGGTGAAGGCCCTCCAGATGTTAAGTGGTTACTTCCGCCCATAACAACAGATAACGACTTAGGTGCCCCCCGATTGAAGTAAGACCCAGGCCCCACCGTGATGCGCTTGTCACCACAGATGAGGATGCTAAGGTACATTCAAATAAATCTTCACTTGTCTATCATTGTGACTTGTACAAAAAACATTTCCGTGAGCGTATTTACTCTTCTCAAAATGACCACTTCCCAAAGGTGTCTTCCCATATTAATCATTCCCAAAACGTTCACCCTCCTATAACGGTTACTGTTTATAATGCCCACTTCCCATAATGATCACTTACTATGGATTTGATCTAATAATGGCTTTGGAACGTGTTTTTTCAAATAAAGGCACATTTAGTCCTAAATGACGAGCGATAATAAAAAACACTACAAAATAACATTAGTGTTGATAGTCTATTTTGATCAGTGGTACACTCACATTGTTGTTTTCCGATAGCATCACACCCTAGTGTGGGTGCCGATGAAATAAGAATTGAAATGAGAATTAGAATCTTGGGAGACGGGTTCTATACTCTTATATCTCGTAAAAAAGAAACATCCACATTATCATACAACGAGTAAAGTGCACAGGAAAGCAAAGAACGCAATTTTGATTGTTTGGATGCCATATTTTTTCCAGTAATTTTTTTTGAACCAAACTATTGAACTGTTAATAAATATCGAAGTGCAACAAAAAAAAAACAACCGAATTGATAACTCGGTAATCGATAACTTGATAAATCGGTTGAAAATAATGGTGGTGACAAGTTCACAACCTGTCACGTCTACGTTTACTCTATCACCACAATATGACAAGTGGTATATTGAGACCGAACCCTTCTGGGCAAAGGACATTATGTATGCAACAATAACGTTCTGATTTGTTGGTAATTTCATTAGTATAACATTTCTATCCTGATTATATCCCAGAAATTAAGTATAATTAATTTTACGGGATAGTAAGAGGGATGAGGCATAGTCATGTCTTCGTTCCAATGGTTGTTCAATCTATTTGCTGTCGTTTATAAGTGGCAGTGATCATTTAATATCACGTGAGCCATAAGCTCACCCCTGAGAAACATAAAAAAAAACTACAAGGTCTACCAACTTCGGGATACTTGGGAAGCATGAATCTTTATTTATGAATCTATTAACACATAATTAAATTTGGGTTCACATCCGAAGCCCCAAATCTCAAGTTGAGCATAAACTTGCGAGTCTCACTGATCCTTCAAAAGTACATCACAAATCTAATTCATGTCCACATTTGTACAGCTTGGATGTAGCTATTGCTAGCCGAAAGAAAACCATATGGGGATGTTTGGATTCGCTTTGATCTATCTCGGTACCGCGCCGACATCCTTTTGTTTATCTACAAATATAATCCGGTTGAAACAGATATTCGTGTCCATATTCTGTTACACATATTTAGGGGTAATAAAATAAAACTATTTCTCTGATAGAAATATATTTTCATAAATGTTGATAGCTAATTCAAACGACTATTTTGTGTAACAAAAGAAACAAAAAGCCCACTGATTACGTAGTATTTGCTTAAATTATAATATAATCAATGCTATATGATGCAGGAGAAATTATTAGTTTCTCAATAATATACGTTCTTATGTTATTGAAAAAGCTATTCTTATATATACTTCTCTGTAAATTTCTAGGTAAAAGTTCTGTCCTGGCTGTTGAATTACAAAATAATTTACTGGCAGAGTCTGATTAAGTGAAGTGACTTCTTAAAAAATAAAAACAAAACAGACTTGAATGCCCTTATCTATAGCCCTTCGGTATATTCCACCATTTAAAAAAAAAGAAACATTCAAATCGGCATACAATGGGTGAAGTACACAGGAAAGTAAAGAACGCAATTTCGTTAACTTGGATGCCATATTTTTTCCAGTTATTTTGATTGATCCTTCCTGACCGTAAAATGAGAAAACCCAAGCCGCAACCCCTTGCGTCTCTCACTTGAGACGGGGATGTAACGTCTCATGCGCATTGATTTCACCGGCACCGATACCCTCCCACCGGAACACACCAATATGAGTTCACTGCTTAGCGGCAGACTACCGGGTGTAGAGGCAGTACTTCTCCGGTCAAACGGTACGCACCGTTTCTCTAGAGAAGTGAGTAGTGAGTGTCCTCTAAATCCCTACAAGCATAGGGATTTACTGAGTCATACTCACCTACGGACGCGAGCAACTGGACCCCTCACGTAGACTAAATAAAATGAGGGCTACCTCATAAGTTATAATAATGTAATATAATGAATTATAGTTTTCTAGACAGATCGAGATTGCACTACATTGTAGTTCAATTGTTTGCTTGAAATTGATGTTATACATCATATGACTATATAGAAACTTTTTCGTATTAGCCTCTGTTTCCATTGCCTACTCTCAATAAGTGAGAGTGAATGGTGAGAATGAATCTACCGCGGAAGCACAGTCCGTTACTAGATATCGCATGTCTTCGAAGTTTTGGTTTTAAGATATGCCGATATCCTTGCGATGTTTTTAGTCACGTTTTGAGAAAGTGGCATTGTGCACATGTAAACTAAATAATGTTTGGTCTGTTTTGTATCAGCCACCTTCGGATTGAAATTCTACATCTGCATCTATGTAGTTTAGTTTGGTAACTAATTTAAAATACCATTAAAACTAAACCTACATTAATTAAAATACCAAATATCTAGTTGATCGATCTTATTTGCTCATTCGATTACAGTAGGTTTAAGTTTTCAATGTAGGCATAACTCTCCTGCTAACTATCTAAACTACAGCGACTCGGTGTTAATTTACCTAATGCATAATCAGAATATGTATTATTGTCACACTACAAAATTGAATTAATTTAATTTAGTCTACCTGCGTATTCACTGCTGTGTCGGTCCTGAAACGCTATTTGCTTATCAAACTAAATCTGAATACATGAATATGTACTGAACACCCACATTTGTGTTTTGTTATATTACTGGAATAACAAACATGCTATTCGAATCCTGGATTCTTCATTCATTATTCATTAAAATTCGCCAAATATTATACAAATTGCAATTCCAAAATTTATCGCATTTGTGAACAAAATGCCATTCCATCCCATACTACACAATATCTCATAAAGATAACGGAGACTGAGATAGTCGTATGACAATGCAGGGCTATCCTCTCCGACTACAGATTGTTCTATTATGCAAATATATTCAAACGTACAGATAAGTGAAGGTTGCATGTAAATCATGAAAAGCTATATTAAACGTTCCGTTCGATTTCAGATGAACTATGGGTGTGTACGTAGATATAAGCATGGGTTGCAGAGTTGATACAAGCCGCGGTAAACACGAGAGATAGCAACACGGCCGCGGGGGAGGCCGTGAAGCTGGCAACACTGGTGTTACTCCGTACGGCGTGTTTATTCTGCCACGCATATCGACCGGCGCGGCAGTCGCGTGTCCCGCGCGTGCCTCGCTGCACGTCCCGTCTCCTACACCCCTGACAGCTGCCGACAACAAATCGCTCCACAATAACCTATCACTACAGAGTGCATATCTTGAACAAAACAAAACGTTCACCGTGACATGTGATAGAGTACTGCGGTTCGAGCGGGCGGCTTTAAAAAGGTAAAGTAACATTGATTTTATAACATCCCTGTGAATCGCAAAGTTTCGTAAGACCAATTGTTACGTTCTCTAAACAAAGCGAGAATATGGCCTTGATTTACTACAAGAGTCAAGCAGAACGTGCAATTTTATTCAGTTATTATATTTAAATATAACCTTATAGTAATGTCTATTAAAAAAAAACACATTTTTTTCAATATATTCTTTTTTTAAGTATCAAATGTTTTAAAGAAGTTATGGCAAAAAAGTTTGCCATTTATAATAATGTTTTTCCTATGGCACCGGTACAATGACCGTCTACGGAGGTCTACGGCTCTACGGTGTAGCAATTAGCGTCACACTCTACGCTTTATTTACGTCTACGAATGGTTGTTGGAAACTTCTGCTGAATATCATTTTATTTTAATGGATATTATGACTTATGTAGTCAAGATCTGTTTTGTTTTAAATAAGTTTTGCTTTAAATTTTAGATTAGGTTACGCGAATTTGGCATATTTTTGAGTGAAGCTCTACGTAACTCTATGATTGATTATTCATGCAAGAATTACAACGAATGGTCAAAATATGATTTGATTCAGCTCATTGGGCTTTTTTGGGGACCCAATCGTTTTTGTAAAACTTTAAAAAGAAAATTCTGTGCCACGATATTTCAAAACACGGATGATTCATCTCTGTGAATGTTTGCTGGTTTATTATTATTACTGTTGTTACTTTGTTCATTCCTTGGCGTAAAACTTTTGAAAATAAATCATATGAAAAAATCATGAAACAGTTATTGAGAATAATCGCGGGGTCTGTGGTTTAACTATTGTACAATATAATAATAGTGCATGAAGCATGGGATTCCATTCTCGGCCGGGGCACACTTTGAGTGATATACTAAGTTTTTGTCCGGATCTTGAGTATTTGTTTTGGGTTCCTGTGTTCGTCCATGCCATCTATGACTCAGGAAATCCTAGTATAGGGTTATAAGTGCATAAACGTATTTAGTATCATACTCTGACATTTATGTACAATATTATATCTTCAGAGAACATAGGTTTTATTCAAACCATCACAGCATTACGATATAATGTCAATTCAATCTCAGATTATCGACTTCATTTGATGTTTTAATCAAAATCAAACTTTTTTCATTATTTAAGGTCGATATCACCTGACATATTTTTGCATTATTCCTGGCTGTTCTTGGGCTGATTATTAAAGAGCCCAAGAACAGCCATGATTAAATTTACTCGGGGAAAGTGGTAGCAGAGTTATGAGGTTACCACTTGACACATCCATGTTCCCACAAAAGTGTAGCCAATCGAGGTGATAGTCCATCGAGGCTCTTATTTACCCTTCAAAGAACCTTTTCCCTGAAGGGTAAAGAAGAGTAAATTTGTACATGAAATGTTAGCAGAATATGGTCAACAAAATGAGTCAATAAAAGGAGCCTAATTAGTTAGCCTACAATATCTGTCGGCATTTGTATTCAAAGGGTTGTTTTAGCGTCTTTTGAGCCGTAATAAGTACCTATAAAATTATAGCTTTTATTAGATCCTAACAAATAATACAATAAAACATCGAGACACAAGCTATAAGTAAATTGCACTTGACTGATGTATTTTTTTCTCAAAGTATCATTTTTGGTGGTCAGGTTGAAGGTTTTTTTCGGTTTAAATCAGTCAATTATTATTAAATCTGGTGTATAAACGATGGTTTATAGCCATTATATAAGAGTATAATTTCAGGTAATCAGTTTATATATAATACATATTCAATACTTATAAAAATGCAAATCTAGCATTTCTTAAATTCACACCTAGTTACAATCTAATTATCTAGTAAATCTGTCTGCTATGACCGCCTGAAGGAACCTACCCTCCATTATCAGATCAGCTCCAGACAGGTCAAAGGACCACAATATCATACGATGTTCTATTATCTCAATATCACGATTGCAAACGAATATCATCATAATCAAAATCAGATTGTAAATTATTTTATTCAAAAAGCTTGTAAATATAAAATATTGTGAAACTCGCAAAGCAAATTTGCATTGATTTACATATTAATTACAATTTAATACAGATTCCGAACGTTACTGTTATATAGAGAGTTTAAACATGTTATAACTTGTAGTAGGTTATTCATAACATTTTCAACTGAATGAACTTCTTTACCGAAAAAAGCTGACCTATGGTTAGTTATTGTTCTAGTGCATACAAAACACATGCTTCTTCAATATTCAATGTTTTATTTATTTATTTCTACATCTATTATTATATGTAATTGAAATGATCAAAAAAATAGGTGATTTGTCTGCAACTATAGTAACAGGGCGAAACCTGAATCATATTGCTCCGTCATCTAATACGTTGGGACGTCGCAATTGATCTGTAAATTTAGTGACTTTTTCCAATTTTTTTCTTAACTAGAGCGAGTTTTGAATACACTATTGTGTTTTAAGAGAATATGGTATGGTAGCCAGTACTGCTAAGAAATAAACCGTATTTAAATTTCTATTTTATCTATAATTATTTCTTTTGTGATTTAAAAAATGTGACGTTTCCTAGGTATTTTTTTAAGAATTAACAATGGAAATATCCTTAATTACCGTTGAATTATAAAAGAAACTTTAACTTTGATTATAAATTTCAAGGAATTCTTGAAATTGACACAAGTTAAATCAATCAAAAGTATTACAGTATTAATAATTACAAATTTATTCACAACTTAAATAAATACCATCAAAAAACTCACTATTGCAATTCATGTTTTAACATGACACGACATTATCAATGAAATGTTACATTTAATCCCACTTGTGCCAACAGCAGTTGGAAAACAAACATTTATGTCGCGTACGTTGACAATTTATGCTAAATTATATTTATTAATGAAAGAAAAAACATAATGTTTACACACACGTACATCAGTTTTACAACACAAACATCCAAGATCTTAGAAAACAGAATTAACCATGGCCGGTGGTTATAAGTAAAAATAAAAAATAAAGCTTTTATTTCTGGCAAAGGAACACACTATATATACCATAACACAAATAAACTTAAACTATACAAGAAATAAAAAAATACTACAGCAATTAATTTTAGAAATTTTTAAATTACCAAATTTTCCCCAACGCATCCAAGTCATATACCTGGATTCCGAAATGGCAACCCAGCGCTGGTATTTCGTTGGGACCTTGGTATGAAAACGAATTACAATACAATCATAAATTATTTAATAAAATAAATTTAAAATAATAACATGTTACCAACATGGAAACCTATTCATATATTTAAACATAATATGTTTGTCGAAATGTATGTTTGTTATTCGTTCACATCTAAACGGCTGAATGGATTTGGATGAAATTCGCTATAAAGGTAGCTCACACCGTGTATTATGAGCTTCATAGTTTATACCTTCATAATAAACTACTTTTTATCCCAAAAAAAAGGAAGTAAATTTTTAGTGACTTGCAAAAACAACACAGTTTCTGTTCGTATTTTCCCGTCGTCTCTTTTTAACCGAGGGTAACGCTGCGGGGCGCATCTAGTATAAAATACAGCAAATTTTATTTTTAGTGGTGCTGAAAAATATTCCTAAAACGAAAACGATGCCTAATCCCAAGAACGCTTTGAAGGTCTCTGGTTTTAAATACAAGGTTACTGCCAAATTGGTTACCTGTGAAAAATATCCTCTAAATTCATGGTACGTACGTGGTTCGCCCTAAATGTGCAGATTTGCTACCAATCTCCAATCAACACCGCGTTTTATGTAAATCAACGTGATGAATACGGCGACCTATTCTAAACAATATCGCAAATTACGATTTGTGGCCAATTACATGGGTTTTACCAGTAATAAAGTTAAGCTGTGGTCGTTGATAAATGTGGCCACTGCACTGCGTGTAACTTAACTTGGATTAGCATAATGATGTCAAAAACTTGTTATCTCTTTTTGAGCTGGCATTGATACGAAGAGAACCGGAACCAAACTGAGTTCGCGTAATATTTTAGGTATATTGAAGTTTCCGATACTTTTTATACAATACAATTATAAGATGTTTTACTTTAATTTACCGGGATCATGAAACTATTTAACGCAACATGTTTTATATTAAACATTACAAACTCTTTTGTGACTGTTAGATGTTGAGCTTAAGAATTCCAAAAGCCTTGTTGTAATTTCTTCATCATACACGTCCACTTCCGAGACATCTCTCAATAAACCCAATAATAAATAATAATAAATAATCACACGATCTTCAAGTCTTGTCAAATTCTTGGAAATGTCATTTGCTTCAATATTGAATAGTACCAAGTGTAAAAACCAATACTTCTGCCGCCTTACGTGTGCTGGGTTGGGCGTCGACGGTGCCCTTGGGGCAGTCGACTGTATTAATCATGAAATGTAGCGACATTTACCTACACAGTATAATGGCCGAGCTTTTCGTTGCTATAAAACGAGAGTGTGAATAATAGTAACGAAATAAAATTGATTTCATTGCTCATCATATCATACATACAAAAATGCAAATGTTTGTACGTATTTGTGTATCTATCTTTGTTACTCCTTCACGATCAACCAGCTCAACGGATTTGGATGGCATTTGGTACCAGAATAACTTATATTATCCTGGTGCCAATTTATATTATTAACATACAGGTTTCTTTTGATCCCGCAAAACCGTGTATACGGAAAACGGAATACTTCACTTAGTCGGGATACAAAAAAGCCTATGTTAATCCAGGGTATGAGCTACCTTCATAACAAATTACATCCAAATCTATTCAGCCGTTGGGGTGTGAAGGTGTAACAAACAAACAGATAAAATTTCGCAATTCATAATATCAGTATGATTATAAAACATATTATATCTACTACACGTGGGAGAGAACCGGATTCAAAAACAACGTCAGCTAAGTAACATGCGCAATATCCATAAGATATACACTATATGCAGCGTTTCCTCGCTCGAGACACTGCCAGCCTTTTGTGTACTTTACAGAGTAGGTACAGCAATTATTAATTGCTGGTACGGAACACTCAGCGTGCGATTCTAAATAGTACTTGCTACAGTTTATTAAAGCGGCTTCTATTCTATTCTATTCTTCTTTATCAAGCGATACGTACTGAAGTATGAGAAAATTCAAGTCACACCTTTCCACCGGAACACAGCAATGTGTTTAAGCACGCCAAGCAGCGGTGCACTCGGCACTACCACTGGCGGTAGCAGACCTGATAATCCATCAAGTACTTCTCTGGACGAACATGACTCAAGTTCTACTGGAACTTTGGGTTACTCTTTTCGCACCACCCAGAGGACATGTGGAGGGATTCTGAGTGTTCACCATGAGCTTACGGTGAAATTATTCAGGTTCTTCTATTGCAAAGTATGACAGGACAAGACCAATGTCGCACTGCTTTGCACTTATCACTGTGAGACGAGGATGTTACGTCTTTCCTGTAACTTCCGTTTTATTACCATTCTACTAAAACCGCCGCTGCTAACCAGTGGATTACCAGGCAGTAGTTTTACAGAGTAACTCGGCACAAGTTTTACTGTTACTGTAGCTTTTCACGCCGCCTGAAAGACTTGTATAGAAATTTTAAGAGTATTCAACACGGATCCCTAAGATTGTAGAATCATAAAAACTTAGTAAAAAAAAAAACAGAAGTTTTCGTCCACTTGTTTGCAGTGGAACAGTGAGGATGACCTTGGACACCCAGTTTACAGCATTAATTATAAAATACCGCCACATTTACCCCTTTATTTAATTAACCACGAACCCAGCGTTCGTGGATCCCTTTTAAAACCGGATAAGTGCGTAATTGGATGCATGTTTTTACTTTTAGTTGGACACTTCTGTCATTTAAACTGTGTCGCAAAATAAATAAATGTTATAAAGTTTGTGCTGTTTCGAAAATAGATAAAGACGAAAAAGGCTCAACTTTTAATTGGTAAGGACTACAAACGGATAACTAGCTAACTAGCGTTTTTTTCGCTTTAACTTCCCGCAACTCTACCCGGCAAAAAACATATCTATAGCTAAGTAACTGTATGTCTGTTCAGCCCAAATAATAATGTTTACAACTCTCTTACTAAGGAACTCTTAGTGTACACTGTTTTGTCGTAGATCAACTCATACTAAATTAATGGGCTCAATTACAAAGATTATTTTTTCAAATATTTTAATAATTTTTTTTTGATGACTTCTAAGTCTTTTGAATATAGTTCGCTATTTCTTTCGTTTTCAGATTTAATCAGCCACGGAAAAATCATATTATGCATTTAATTATAATACAATAATATTGAATACCTATTTCCTTGCTTTGATATTACGGAACTTAATTAATAAAAAATGCAGATGAATTTATCAGAAAATTTGCTATTACGGTTTTTGCTGTGCGTAATATATGATATCTCATTTTATCTTGCTCCCAATTAATCTCACAAAAATTGTTTAACACAGAACCAAGACAAACAGACGTGAGAAGATAGTCCGACGATTCGTATCCTACGAAGTGTCATGACTCTGCAGACGTCACTGGAATAAATTACCCAAGCTATTGCTCTCAACCACCCGTTTCACAAATAAAACTCTACACCACAGTATAATAAATAAGCAAGTTCTACGTTGAGTTGGTACAGAGACTGGATTTATAGAGCAGTTGGTAATAGCTCTACCTTATGCACTGTGGGTCGTGGGTTCGATTACCACTCAGGACAAGCATTTTTTTTCAAAACATAAATGTTCATTCTGTATCTGGGTATATTACATACGAGTATAAGCATGTTGCAACATAAAATAACATATATTACATATTGACACCTAGACACAGAACAAACATTATTACAAAAAATAGTAATATAATCCCAGTTATCCATATTCCAGTACTCTTTGAGAACTAGATAGTATTCCCACTTAGCTATTTCCCAAAGTACAAGCGTTGCTTAGTTTAACGCTAGATGGCGCTGAAATGTACATGAATATTTATAACATTCGGCAAAAAAATTATTTATGAATGAAATTACATAGACGACCGCTTGTAAATACGTGAGTAGTATTTATACCTTTACAATTTTTTATTGAGTCTGTTATATCTGTGTCATAATTATATCTACTGGTTATTCGAGCTTCATATATACTGAAAACTTTTGAAAGAGACATTACGAAATATGAAGTCCCAACATTTTTCGCCTCTGCGTTTTGTAGTCTTAATGGATTTATTCTAGTTTATTTTTTAAATACGCGAACGATAGATCCAGTTTTCGGACAACAACATAGTATTGTACCTAAATAGCAAGTCTATGAATAATATCCCGTATTGTGGGTCAAGAAAACCCTCGCAGATGGCCGCCCATTTGACCTTGTGTACAATTTGGGGCACAAGTGAAGGCACAATTGATAGGAAATAACTGGTTTTAGTGTGGTCAAGTATATGTCTCAAAGAAAAATAAAGAGGTCTTTCAAAAATTGCTTAGTGTACTCTTTAGAAATAGTGTTCAAAAGTGATCTTACTCATGCAAAATAAAACAATTATTTAAAACAAAATATTTTAATTCATTGTTTTTAAATATATAAATGTGGTAATTACTTTATAATGTAATATTTTGGGTAGCAACCGCATAACACAGCTCACCTGGTGTTATGTGGTTGCTGCCGCCTATAAACAACAGCAAAACGAATCCGGTCCTTTCCTATCCAAGTATGGGAAGACCCAGGTCGTATTGCGTTGCGACCGTCATTCTGACGTATGTAACGTCTCATCTGCTTGTAATTTCATCGGCACCCACACCCTTCCATCGGAACACAGTGATGCGAGCACCGCTGCTTAGTTAATATATATTATATGTATATCCAGAAAAAGTACTACTTATGTAAGTACTCAATCAGTTAACTAGTTCCCATAGTACAAGCTATGCTTAGTTTGGGCTAGATGGCTCTGTGTGAAATGTCCATGAATATGCCTACGGCATATAATGTTATTTTTTAAAAGAAGAACTTCTATATCAATTTTATGAGGGGAATATTAACATCTTTGAATGAAATTTAAAGAATCATAATTTGCGGGCTATATTTTTTTTTTTTTCAAGTCGTTGGAGTATTTTCCTTTCCCCTATTCAATACTAGCAGCGTCGAATAAAATCGAGCTTTATTGCGATTTTATAAATCAAACTTTTATCGGCTCCGATAAATCATTTTACTATTTCTCGTGCCCTTCGGTATGCATTGAACCTATCCTTACAAAGAAGTATGGCACATACGCGAAAGTATGTCAGAAGAATAATTTTATCACAGAGATGATTACAGTAAAAGAAAAAGGTCTCGCCACTATATGTGAGCGCTCTATATTTTGGTAGATCAAACCGATCATACTGTTTTTGATCAATTTAATATTATGAATGCGAAAAATTATCGGTATAACATTAAAAATACCATAACATTGAAATATACGATACTTATTTCAATTCCCAAACAAAGTTTTAGCTCGTTAGTAAATTATAGATTTTAACACCATACTTTCATTAGTCAAAGAGATTCAGACACATTAACTTTCTCCTAGCAGAAGATTAAATTTTCAAACGGAATGCGTTATCTCCCGTCGTTCAAGCTAATGCTTTTTGATTCGGCGTCGCTTCACAGGACTCACAACTTTGTAATCTTGATCCAAAGTTTTTGAACTGAAACGATCGAAACTATTATACAATTTCTTTAGGCGGGGCACTCGAGTCCACAGACTCGCTTAATCGCATGAGGAGTTACCAAAGGTATTATCAAAATTACCACCATTGTTACCCAGGGAAGCACCATTTAATTTAAATTCTTGAAACACGCTAAACGTCTCTTAGCATCAGCCTCTAATTTCCCCTATAGTATCGACAGTCTACTCTCTACAAGTTGTTTAATCTACCACGGTATCCCGATCCGGATTTGTAGATTGCTTCTACTCGTAGTACATGCCAGTTTCATTCCGATATGTCTATCACACACAAAAAAAATACAAGCAATAATATCATTACTCCCTTCTTGAACCAGCGACTTTTGTATTGCAAGTCGGTGTCTGTACATTTGGGCCACCAAGCTCTCGAAAATATATCATTTGAAATTAAGTTGTGGAAAAGCAGTGGCGTTAATACTCACCACTATACCACATCTAGGTTCCTGTGACATTGTAAGATGGTGGATAGATTGGTTCATTGAGGGTCTGGCTAAACCTTCAAGGAAAAAGCGTGAATCTATGTTTATGTATAAATTTCCTTTCCATTTATGTAGGGTACCTTCGGTCATTTATCTACATTCGGTATCTTTTTCAGAGGGAATCCCGAGAGTAGGGTAGAATTTCATTCACTTCGGGTATTGAAATTTGCTTGCAGGAAGGCGGAAAGCGAAAACGACAAGTTATTTACCTGTTGTATTAGTTTTAGCATATTATATTTATCAATGCTGACAATATTTGATCCAGACATTTTTGTATTTCGAATATTATTTAAGTCTTAACATTTAAATTAATATTAGTGTGACAAGCAACGCCCGCTGTGTTACCAGCGGTTCAAAAGTCTGCAAATCACAAAAAAATACTTCAATTTTTCGGGATAAATATGTGTTAATCCAGGGTATAACCTATCTTCGTAACAAATTTCATACAAATCCGTTCAGCCGTTGAGGCGTGAAGGAGTAACAAACATATATAAAACTTTCGCATTTATTATAATAATACGGTTTATTTAACTGTTGTTCTCGTCGCTATCGTCATACAGCGTGGTGATTTCTCTTAGTGCAATTATGGTATCATTTACACAAATAAATAAAATTAAAGTGTATGTTTGTAATGTTAAAATAACAGTTTTTACGGACCTATTTTTCTTTTAGGAGGTCAAAAATATCACCAAAGACTCTAAGCTGAATATTACAGTTACACCGTCCTTAGTAAATTATTCCGCATGTTGTCATACCAATATTGAAAACCAGACCTTTCAATCGGTAGCCTGTAGCCATTGTCTGAGCCACGAGCGTAAATTATAAATAAGCATTGGAAAATAACAGGTATTTTAGGAGGCCGAAATAGTTACATAATCCTACCCAGGTCAAGGGCGTTGAAATTAGAGATTCAGCTTTTGACTTTGAAAGTTTTCACGTGCCTGGTTAAAGGTATGAAGATCCACCTTAGCAAAACTACAATAAAAGATTCTTTTAAAGATCTTCAAATGAAAAAAATTCACATTCAGCTGTTTTTTTTTGTGTTTCTATTACGCGATTTCTCTCCCAATTGAGGACCGGCACTGGATGATTTTTTTTTATTTGGTACGATGTACCTCCAAAGTAGTCCCATAGAAATATAATAAAGAATTTGCACCCCTAATTGCCCCAAAAATTTACTCTTTATAATTTACCTTAAACTTTTTCTCAATATATAAACTTACCGAGTTATATGCTTCAGTTTATACATAGCGCTTTAGTATTAATAAATAAATATCAGCTTAGCTACATATAATGCACCATCAATTTATTAATGATTCATATCTCAAAATGCAGTTTTTCTGTGAATTTGCAATTCGTATAAAAACTAATGTTAATATTAAACTTCGAAGAATTCTAAATTAGTTTGCAGGTAATTACAATAATAGTAGTAGTGTAGTAATAGTGAGGTGACCAACAGTTACGTCGATGACCTTCCGCTGAAATAACCTTGGTAAGGTCAGAGTTATATGATAGGGGTGGCAGTGACGTTTCATCGGCAAACTTTCCAATGGAGGGCAATATATATAAACACAAACTTTCACATCGCCGTATATGCAAATAATGATCGATAATTTTATTCTGCAAAAAAGATGCAAAAGTATATTGAAAAAAGTAGTGTTGAAAAATAAAACCCGACTACGTAAAAGCTGCAAACAGTATTGTAATGAAAATCGATAATTTGTAGGCTGAAATCACGCTTATTAAACGGGAACAACTTTAGCGGGTTTTAGCTTTTAACACTATATACCTTCATATATATTATTACATCTTTTTTGTAGAATAAATTTATCAATTATTGATTGCATATAGTCGGGTAGTAACAGGCAGGCAGGGGACTAACGCAGCTTACGTTATAATAGAGTAAAGATGTATAATAATAAAAGATAAGGTTATCACTGTCATCGCTGTTATTCAGCAAATAACTAATCTAACTTGTTGTCTTTGTAATATAAAAGACCATAATATGCAAACTGAACAATAAAAAGCTTCCACTCGACTTCGAAATAAATCCAACTAGAACAGGCGATAAAGAATGAACGGCAAAAAGATAAAAAACAGAACCGCCCTGTGAGAGCGTGTTGCTTGAAACGCATTTTTTACAAGCTCTTGAAATTCTCTTTGTGATTATACTTTTAACACTCCACAGACACATCAACTCCAAGCTCACATTGTAATTTATATTTTTAAATTCATCCAGGGTTTTTGCTTTTACCTGTAAACAACATTATCAGCCCTAACGTAAAGAGCGTGCTTAGACTGTAATAGACAGTTTAACTCAAACTTTTTTCCAACATTTACCCCAACAGAAAAAAAATAACATATACAAATTAAAGTCCGCAGCAGAAGTTGAGAAATATCCAATTAAATTTTCAGGAAGAAAACTTTTTCAATTTACCCGTGACATTTGCGTAAAACGAAACGGGCTGTCCGGGACATAATATTCAAACAAACAGAGAATTCAATTTGTCCGATTTCCTTGACTCTAAACACCAATATATCCCCAGGGTGCAAATGCTGTTCCCAAAAAACATTACAAAGACAACAAAGATAGAATAAGTATTCCTCCCATACGACCCAGAGGAAAGCCGATTATCTCTCTCTCGTGCATCTCGTTCTATACCACGTGAATATTTACATACAATATGAAGTAGGATCATGGGCGTCACCAAAAGGGAGCAAGTAAGCTCCCTCTATATAAATTTTCATATATATAGTGCCAATAGCCTCTAAAAATGGCCGAGATATGTCTCAGCCATTTTTAGGGTTGAGTTTTTACCATTTGGCAACAGAACCCTCGATATATAAGTTCATACCGGACTTGATTTATTATTTAGTTCCAAGTTTGGGTTGATCAAAAAGTCAAAAAGATTTGGAGACGTCCCTTTTTTAATAAATAGCTCTTAGTGATGCACGCTTTTTGTTCTATCTGTTGAAAGTTAATTATTCAAACGTACGTTTCACTTACCTGATGGCTCGGTAGCTTAGTTGGTCACCTAAATGTAGTTGAGGCTACGGAGCCTCGAAACGACAAGTCCCGGATTTGTTTCGGGTCTTGGGTTTGCCTGCTATGTTGAAGATCGAATCGTTCTACAAGGTTAGTTCGTTAATTATTTTGGTTGGCATGTAAATACCAACTAATTACACGCAAAGTTGCGCGTGGGTGAGCTCTTAATATCTTTGATATAAGAAATAAGCAGATCGGTAACGCGGATAATTAAAGTTTAATACATTAAATAAATCACGCAAGAGTCGATACGTTGATACCAGAAAATCATAATTTTTAATTCTTATTTCGACCTTACAAATTAAGAATTATGATTCTTTAACATTGAACATTTAGGCTGTATTGACGTGTACTGTAACAAAATTTCGTAGCGTTTTATGCCTTCTGCATTTTATGATAATGAGGGCAAGACTTCGTAGGAATTTCTTAACCTCTCGTGTAACCGTTCGTACTTATTTTAATAGATGCGCTACTGCTTATCATGCTATTATTTTTTGATTTATTGAAGATATTTGCAATACACAAAAACTATAAAACTAAAACTAAAAAAATAACGGTTTGTCTTCAGTGATGCATAAAACTCTCTAAACAGAAAATTCTGTTATTGCTTACTAATTTACATAATATAGCATAAATTAAAAAAGTAATAAAGCGTAGATAGCAAAAATGTTGATGCATGCATCAATCATATTATTGAAAACAATTAGCGTCCGGTCAGTAATAATTTATTATGGCGGATATCAAATAATATAATATACAACTGGTGGTACTTAACTGTGCTATTTCAGTTTTATGTTAAGATTCTAATTTGTTAAGAATAAATGAATAAATTTATAACAAAACATTAAACCAATGCTTAATTACGTACGGACTAATGTAAACCTCAATAACAAAGCTCAATAATACCATCTATAAAAAATATATACTTCATGCTCACCGCACAATGTGTGCCCCGGCCGGGAATCGAATCCGGGACCCCTCGCTTTGCAGGCAGGGCTACTATCAACTAAGCCACGGAGCCGTACAATATAACAATAAAAATTACTAAAAAATTTAAGACGTACTATACTAAAACGAAAGTATTTAAATAAAAAAAAGTGATAATATTTAATGAGAAAGCTCTGCCACTCACCATAACTGGACCTAACGCCTGAGCAGTTAGCATGCGATGCACGCAATTTTACTACTCCGGTCAAAACAGTTGATTTATAATCGTGCAGCGACTTCAATGCCGATATTATTTTCTTGGCGCAATACCCACGAAATTACATTGAAATAGCGCGTCAAACCAATATGGAATAGTGTTTTTTTTTTTTTTTTATGCCATGTCTAGCAGACGGCCCATCTAATATTAAGTGGTTTCTACCTGCCATAAACGTCAAAAATACTACTCAGGTCTTACCCTGCTAAAGTATGAGACCCAAGTCGCATTGCGTTGCGCCTGTCACTCTGAAACGGGAATGTTACGCCTCAAGTGCCTGTAACTTCACCGGCGCCCACACCCTTCCAAAGAAACATAGCAATGCGACTGCGCCACTGCTTGGCGGCGAATTACTATTGTTGGTAGTATTCAATTACTATGTCTGGGACCACCATATACATTTCGGAAAATAAATTACTTAAAATTAGTCTCGATAGATATTTTTTTTGCAAAGTATATGAATGCAAGTAGATAATAAGGCTTTCCGTTTTGCCGAGAAGCGCATATTTCTTCAAGACTTGTAAACCTGTTGTTTAAGTGACATTACAACATTCGTGGCATGAGATTTCAAACGACAATGCCACCTTTGAGTTGGCTTTATTGTTTTGTGCAATCCTACTCCTGTCAGAGTCATTCGAAAGTCACAGGGCATAAACTATAAGCCCAATAACCCTATAAACTAAAATCGGAAGACATGCGGTTTCTTATTGGAGATAATACCTTTTGCTACCCACCCTTACATGATAGGCTGGTTTTCTAACATTCATTAATATGAACCGTCAAAGTAAGCATGGAAAATCTGATAAATTATGGTTCGTATATTTCTCCTTCGTAATATACAAACTGCGCGCTGACAAAATCACGAACTATACTTTTCAAAGTCACGCTTCGGTAATAAAAATCAAGACAAATGTAAGGGAACTGGCCCCTAATCGCCCGATAAGGAAGTCAATGTGGAAATAAAACACTAAGTCGGAGCTTTGAAGACATAGTCAAAAGGTATCTATTGTCCAAAGGTGGGTGCTCAATAGAGATACAACGATGCCCTTTCGGGCCCTTCCATTCAGTGAGCACTTGGCCTTTCGTCTACAAAGCCCATCTTGAGTCTGCTGTTGTCACAAGGTTGCTTTGTAGTGTCTTTAAAGGTACTTTTATACACACGTAACCAACGTATTCAATAACCATCAACCAATACTATTTGTGTTAACTGCTGAGACTTACTTGATCACAAGACTTGATCATAGTATTATAACTGCGAGAATTATGAACTATTATGAAACCGGACATAACAATATTCTTTGAATCGATTCTGATGTAAGTGTATTAATCGTAGAAGATATCAGTTTAATATTTAAGAGGAATAATTCCGCAATTCCGCTTTCATATCATTTAATTGGTTTACGCGGCGCACGCCAATTCAGCTCCCGGTCGACATGACTTTATTCAGACATTTTCAACAATCGTCATCATACATTTTCACTAATTGACACAAAACTTTAATGAATTATACACTTTAACCTTTCACATGAATCACTCCGTTTATTCCTGAAAACTGTATGAAAATGTGTTCAGTAATCTTTGAATTTATCGCGTTTAGACAGACGCGTTGGGAGGACTTTGTTATGTAATATATAGATATTCATTCATTGTTTAGTCTCATTCACAAATACATTCACATATACTTAATAGTACATAACAATAAGAACGTGAAGCAGTTTTATAAAAACATTCATAAATCCTAAGTGTCAGTTATTACACTGAAGAAATATTTTGTCATTTACGAATTCAACGACGAAACAATTCAATGAAATTTACAAATATTCATCATTTACTGATAATATTGTTTGTTTTTGTGAGACCTTAAAAAGTGGGGAATACTCTCAATTCAGCAGTTTTTTGTTTTTTACATGAAATCTTCGGCAATATAGAATAGATTTGGATATTTTTTTTAATGTTAGGATTTGCCTCCTAGTTGGCTGAATACATTTTTTATATCAATTAGGGTACAAATGTATCGAAGTTGGTTTATACACTTTAAAAATCAGTCACTTGTTGTATCTGCAGATATCTAGATCTAGATTGAAATTTCATAATTTAATAGCAACGCGACAAATTTGTGAATAGCCCAAAAATTACCGTGTTTTTATAGTTACTTATTTCGCATTTCGTAATTTCTGCAAAATCATTAACCTAAAAGGCAGAATTCAAACCCGCACGTCGGTCGTGAAACATTTGCGATCCTAAAAGTGTCATAAAGTTCAGAGACAGAGTGGTAGGCGTGAGTGATCTTACAATGAGTCATCTCAGAAGTGTGATTATTCTTGGCCTGTTTTTACGAGACCGGAATATCACCGCAGGTAGTTTTGGTTCCCAAACGGCTAACAATTTTATCACACATATTTTACACAATATAGGTAGGTGAATGAATACGCGTCCGTAGGTGAATGAATAGCCTCAGAACCCTAGACGTGACCTCCGGGTGGTATGAAAAGAGCAACATAAAATAGCAGTAGAAGTTTGTCGAAGAAGTACTGCCACTACACAAGTGTACCCTGTCTTAGTGTGACGGATGCAATACCGCTTGGTTATCCTCATACGTCAGAATATAAAACGCCTTGACCCGGCTATTCTAGTCGACAAGCTATATCTGAGACTTTCGGGCAGCTTGAAAACTCCAACATCAGAGAGCTGATTGAAAAATCGAATAAAACCGACTTCAATACTTTCATCATATAATTATCGCCCTTACAGAGTGCACCCTACTATCTTAAAGAAGAAACATCTTAATCGGTCTACGGTGGGCAAAGAATAAAATTCACAGGAAAGCAAAATACGCAATTTCGTTTCCTTGGATGACATATCTTTTCCAGTTGTTTTGATTTAACAACCAAACTATTGAACTGATTATGATAAAATTTATATGCGGCCAATCTTAACGCCTTTCAAACAAAAATAATATTTCAAATCGATTTATAAATGACGGAGAATTGAGGTTACAACATAAAAAAAACACAACAGAATTGATAACCACCTCCGAAAGTCGGTTGAAAAGAGTACATAATATTTTATTCTAGGTGTGATAAATATGTACGAAAATAACCATTTGACATCAATCATTGTGTACTGCTATAAAGTAATATGAATACTCTACAGAATTACTAGTTTACTGTGTACAAAACACAAACAAGGCGTTACTAAAACATGGTAAATGAATTGTTTTACAGTAAATTGCCCGCTGAAAACAATTATATTAGCTGTGAATTATTTAAATAATAACATTATGAGCTTCCATTTATTAAGACCCGGAAATCTTTTCTTATTACCTCAAAATGCTTTAAAGCAAAACGTTTTAGATTGAAAAATATCTTGGAGAAAATTATGGCTCGGTGGGTGGAAAATCTTCAAAGGAAATGTGAAAAAGATCGTTGACGTGGATTTATGACTTATCTCAAACATTAGTCACAAACACCGTTAAAATCTCACAACAACAAAGTTGACCTCGAGTTTTAAATGATGTACACATATATGTGATATCATTTAAACTTGGTCCAATCACTGTCTGACTGAAAACCTCCTTTAGTGCAGCCGACGGTGTTACGAATTGCATTAAGTAAAAGTATATTTCATGTTAGTGTATGAATCTAATATATAAAAAATAATGTATTTTTGTTCGTATTTTATATATCGCCGTATTGTTGCCGATTGCGATGATACTTGGTCAACTTATTGCTTGCGCGAATGTGATAGGCGTAGTGAAATTATTAGCATTAAGTTTTTTGTCTTATATTATTAGCATTAAGTAACGCGACGGGTACTAGATAGTAATCTATAAAGTGAATGACCCCTTGATAATTATAATTTGGGCAAGGTTATGATCGAGTTATTGGTAGTACTAAAATAACATAGAATACAAGTATTTTTAATTGATAAATCTAAGTATTAATAAATTTAAGAGCCCCTTGATAATTTTAATTTGGTTTTGATTATCGTAGATAAGATCCGAGACACTAAAATAAACCTCTCAGCTACAGGTTTATTATAGACCAATAAGTGAATTAAAACTCTGTTCAATCATTGATTTATTAAAAATAAGGTAAGATTGGTG
This sequence comes from Aplocera efformata, assembly GCA_921293045.1. Taxonomy (NCBI): domain Eukaryota; kingdom Metazoa; phylum Arthropoda; class Insecta; order Lepidoptera; family Geometridae; genus Aplocera; species Aplocera efformata. The sequence goes on along the minus strand of OV121042.1, from coordinate 9,046,810 downwards.
GTAAATTAACAAATTGCATGCAAACAATTTTTCTTCATACACAATCGGTCTGGATTTTGAGAAGCACGACAATTACAGCGTTTTAGCGATAAGTTAGCCCATTGTGCCATTGTGCCCATTGTGCCTGTGATCTATTTGAGCTTTATTTTATATGATTACTTTTATATCGTGTACAATAAAGTAATATTCCATTCTATTCTATAATTCCCTTGAATTCTTAACAATTACTTAAAATGTTGAAAAAAATATTTAAATAGTATTGCAATAATATTGTATGTGTTTAATACATAAATGTTAGCCATGGTTCTATATCCATCCTGTTCAATTCAGTTTTTCTGCCAGGTTCAATATAATTACGGAGCTGCAATATAAGACGTAATTTTCTTTTCTATAATTTATTTCTAAGGTTGATTTGTTTGTTGCTGCAGTCAACTTGGTCAGAAAGAACTTTTTAAATTGAACACCAAGATCGCAAGATCCCCATGCAAACCGCGTCTCATTCTGTCTTGTCCACGTGGCCCCTAGAGCCCCCAACCTGCACTCTTGAAGACCTCATCCTCAAGCAACCGACAGAGCCTTAAAAGCGGCTACTTCAGTACTAGTCAAAATCATCTAGTTATTGAGACCTTTTTATCATAATATGATAAAAATGACGGAATGACGGCGCAACTGGTGTTAATTAGTTATCGCCGCCCCTAAAAACAGCAGAACTCGTTTCTCCCTTTATCGAAGTATGAGAAGGCCTAAGTCACATCGCTTTGAGACGGGAATGTAACCACCACAATTTCACCGGCACCCACTTTTCCAATGGGAGGGCCATTGGAAAATAGCAGTTTGGCAGTAGATTACCAGGTGGTGGTAGTACTTTTGGAAGACTCTGGCACAGGTTCTACTCGGTTCCACCTGGGGGACACGTAGACACTGAGAATCACCTAAGAACGCGAGCAACAAGGTCCCCCAAAACGTCCTGACACGGGAAGAGAAAACTTACATCTATTTATTAAAATTTAACACGAACCTCCAACTTGCGCTGCACTCACAATTGAAGTTAGAACAGTTCATGTGAAATTTAAACACAATCATGCCGCCATTCGTGGAAACTGACATACGTAACCGAATAAAATCCGGTAGCCGCGAACGAATTTAATTTGTGAATAAAACGCCTGGCTCCAGTAAAAATTCTGGGCTACTTTATGCTACGTTCTAAAAGCCTGTTTTATGAATGCTCGTAAAAAGTGAGCCTCTGGGAGCCAATTTCGTTCTTTAATTAGGGTAACGTTGTTTTACACGAATTGTAAAGAAATCCTTATTTTAGTTCCTGTATTTGATAAAATTACATTGTTTTTCTATTGTATATAATGCACAATCACATGATGCCTTTAAATATAAATACAAGTATTGTTAAATTTTAAAATTTGCTGTATGTTAGTTAGTATATAGAGAAATAACTTTTTATTGAGAATTTCAATCAAATCAAATAGAGTTGAGGAACAAAATAACAATAGATTACAAAAACTTTGGAAAAACGATTATGCCTGTAAACGCCGAGGTAGTGGCAGTCGTAACAGCATGAATCAGTCCACTTACATGCGTTCGGCCGCGGAAATGAGTTGCATATTATATAAACCTGCCTTTAAATTTTGGGAGGTTATATTATATTATGACGGACGTAAAGTTTTTTCTCGGGTCTTGGGTGTTTGTATTTTTTCTGTGTTTCTATATTGCCTGCGATAGAGGGAACCCTAGTGCAGTGATATGAGTGTTCCTGTAACGGTATTTTTTTTATTACAATCTCTTTTGATGATTTACGCATACTGTTATCATATTAATAGTTAGCTCTATAAAGAGATAAAGCAATTTTATGGCATTTTTTTTTGACGTAAGCAAAAAACTCATTAGTAGATTTTTGAATAATGGATGCTATTGCTTTGGATGCTAAAGGGCAAGACATTTTAATTTTCATAAAATGTTTTTAGACACTGTAGTATGAGATCTGGTGACAAGCTTTTAAGATTATTAAATTATGTATTTTGTATATCATTTGTTACTAGATAATTTGGATACCATATTAAGTACAGATAATTACACTATTCCAAACTTCGGATACGTTTAACGACGCGGAGACTCTTTTATCGAACGCCTCGTCATACAAGGCAAGGTTATGAAGAAAGACACGACTATGAGGCAGGTCAAGTCAGCATTGAACATACATTGACAGGTCAAGTCACCGGGAAAGCTGTTTCTGTGTTTGTCCATGCCATCTGCAGGAAATCTTAGCGCAGGGGTATAAGTGTGTAAACTTTTGAGTGTTTTTTGTTCTTTCATATTTTATGCACTACCGTATCGTTCATCCGATTGTGATGAAACTCTCACGAAGGTTATAGGCATAGTAAAATATCGGCATTTATTTTTAACATAATTAAATAATCTCTTCTAAAACGCGAGCGAATGCGAGGCTATGCAAGTGATGGATAAAAAAAACTGTCATAGATACCAAACTGCCACGTGAATTAATAACACCAATTCCCATTGTAGTCAAACGCGTTTAATCCATCCCATTATGCAATTAAGCACACAACGTCTTAATTATGCTATTTGCTTTCAAATTTCGAAACACTGCAGCCGAATAATGAAATTGCTTATTATGAGCTTGCGTTCATTCAATTTGGAGATTATCGAGCCTCGTACATTCGTTGTAGTAGTACGTATGTAGTATTATTACTCGGTGCAGTGGGCCAGGGCCTGAGATAGGGTTAAATGTCAAAGGCACGAAAATCAATAACACTATTTAAACAGCCTGGAGGTAGGATTATACAATCGATTATATAAAAAAGTTCTTATTATTATATAGTACTCGTTCATTATTGAAATTGTAAGTTTATAGACAAAACATTTTTTTACACGAGTGCGCTAGAAGGAGTGTTGTGCATGTATGTATGTTTGTATGTATATTTTTAGCCTTAACGGCTTGATGGATTTTAGCTTGAAAGTTGTCATTAGATTCGTCTCAATTGTGAGAGTGGCACTGCCTATATCAAAATTATTAAAATGGCCGATTTTAGGTGACATATTATATATATGTGTTAAAAAAATATTTTTCCCCATAAAAGATATGATTGGTCCCATATAAACTTTATTAAAATTAGTTAAATGATTTGGTTGTTATATCAAAGTAATTAGAAAAAATATGCCATCCAAGTAAACGAAATTGCACATTTTGCTTACCTATGACTTTTTTTCTTCGCCCGTTGTATACTGATTTGGATTGTTCTTTTTTTTTAAATAGTTATTTCCGGGTGTAGGGCGAGAAATAAGAGCGTGAAAGTATTGAAGTCGGTTTTCTTGGACTTTGAATCAAAATTAATTTTTAATTAAATTTTTTCTTCAAATGAATTTAACCGTCTAGCTTGTAAGTGCATCCCTGCACAAAGCCTTGACCCGGCCTTCACCCGCAACCAGCGGACCAGATAGAAGCGCCTTTTACACATGCGCCTACAACAGCTGAGTGACACTTGACATGGACTTATGTCAGCCGATTAAATTAAACGTTGGAATTCTGTTGCTCTCTTCTGTTCAACTGACTTCTGAGGACATTATCAATTAGGCTGTATTTTTTTTTGTTTCTTACCTCAGAATGGAAAAATTCATATTTTTTTATTTGAAAGGATATGCTTTTAGATTGTACATTACTATGAAATGCTATTGTTTAAAATATCGGTAAACCAACCAATTGCTATACCCTATGTAAGGGTTCATATGTGATACTCACAATGTTGAATACCTAATGCACCATGTGAATGCATAAATATATTGAGTATTGTTCCCATAGAGATTTTATCAAAATCGGTTCAATAGTTTGGTTGTAAAATCAAAATAACTGGAAAAATTAGGCCATCCAAGTAAGGGATGTTTTTCTTTCCTATGACTTTTTTCTTCGCCCTTTGTATACCGATTACAAGTTGTTGTGGCAGTACTACTCCGGATGAACATGGTATAAGTTCTACTGCTAATTCGTGTTGCGCCTTTCACACCACCCGGGGGCCACATGTAAGGATTCTAAAGGTACCTACGGACCTTTGTGCAAAATTTGAAACCTGGCGATCGCTCGATCACTTAGAATCTCTAGTTCATTAGTTAAATCATAGTTTATCACTATCTGTTGAAACCTCAAAATATTTTCCGTGATTCATAAGACGTTTTGTGCCAAAAAGCAACAATAGAGTAGATATACCTATCAGTCGCAAGTTAAAAGGAATCAATTTGTCAGGCAAATGAAGTAAGCGAAAAACTTTTTCGGTTAGCTTACGATGTGCCGAAGCCACAGGTAGTTGTTTTAATTGTTACTCCACAAAGTAGATGAATGATAAATTAACAAGCGTGTCGTGTCGGTCTGATTCAATAACGTCTTCTACGATTATTGTGGCGTAGCACGCTTCTACGAAACGCTACGAGCCACGAATTAGGTTACGAAAAAAGATTGTAGCGCACAAAAAATGTTGGCTTCATCAGCTGGTTAATTGCTATACAGAATTTTATTATTAAGTATCTATTTGCGGTTACTAGAACGATTAAAGAAATCTTCATGGACATTTCACAGCGCCATCTAGCCCCGAGCTAAGCATAGCTTGTACTAAGGGGTCCAGATTGCTGATAGAAGATTTAAGTACTTTTTGCAAATGTATGCATATTATTCATACGAGTATTAATACTTAGACAAAAAAAACATATATATCGTCACAAAAATATTTTTCCTAGGTGGGAATTAAAACCTTGACCTATAGCACAGTAGGTAGGACTATTATAGCCCTAAGCTATAGTATTAAGCAAGAATGTTTATAGAGTTTTTAATCTAAATCTATTTTGTGTATATAATTATGAATAAGAGAACATATTTTTGCCTAGGTACCTCTAACAAAGTGCCCGCTAGTATTTTTAATGCAAATAAATAGTTAATTATTCTGGAAAAAAAAATTATAATCCACAATTTATTTGAACAAGTGCATGATTTTTTTACAGCAATATTATGTAAAGAACTTGAAAAATTTGGGTTGGTGTTGCGCAGTTGGCTGCAACCTCTAAGCAGCCAGGAAGTCTGTGAGGAGATATTTAAAAATGCCTTAATTGTATTGTATATAAAAATAAATGTTGTATCTTATCAATAACCAGATATAGAATAGAAGAACTAAATGCATGTAGAAAATCTTCATTTGTAGTTTACTATTGGTTAAATATGCAAGGCTTGGAAGATACAAATTAACTAACTTTACAATTATAATTGGACTGTATGTGTGTATACGTTTAACTAATGTGACTAATTTACCTCTATGAATAAAGCATCATCATAGTTAACGATGATATCATTAACTAAGAAACAACCAAATTTATTCCACCCTAAATCAAATTACAATTATTATTTGAAACTAGCTGTTCACCGAGACTACGTCCGACTTAAACATTTTTTTTATTATTATTATCATTTTATTTTCAGATTCTCAATCCATATTTTATACATAATGTCAATAACATAAAACAACAATTTGGATGGATCAACAGTTTGGATCGAGCAATCTAATTATTTAAAAGGAAAAAGTTATTTTTAAAGGAAAAATAATTAGTAGGCTAAGTGAAATTTCCATCAAAATCACTCCAGCCTTTACAGAGATTAACTAGAACAAACAAACAGACAGATAAAAAAGTTATAAATGTATTTTTTGTCTTTATACACTTTCAAATGCATTTAGTGAAAAGCTGTTATACTGACTTTACAAACAGACACTTCAATTTTATTTATTTGTTTAGTTAAGCCACCATTTCTTTAACACGTTACAAACCCCAATAATTTATAGAACCCAGGGTGGGGTGAAAATAATCTTCGAAGTGGTTGCACGTAACCCACGTACATATTGCAAAGTTATGAGCGAACAAACAAATAATCTAACCATTTTCTCGAGAAAAGTCAGTATAACTGGACCGCATAAACTTCCGCGGAGCGTGTGAAAGCCCACTAAAGATGCATTAAATACGAGTTTTAACTTTGGCCGGAGTAATTTAGTTTTATCGACACAACTGGACCAAAGGCCAAACGATATTATTCGACTTCTTTCAGTGGAGGAACGAATTCTATGCAACATTTTTATTGCGCAGAACGCTTATTATATGTTTCTAAAATAAAAATAACCTAACTCATTACTTATAGCATTCGTTATCTGTCAGTGAAAACTAATAATACTAGCTGTTGCCCGCGACTAGAAAACCTCGGACTGCCTCCATTAATATTGTAATACCCGAACAAGGGTCCATAATGTGAAACTCAGAATGTAAACCAATAATATTACCTTGTACCATTATGAGAAGCAATAAATGTATTGAGTATTGAGATCCGCTTGAATTTTTTTGCGCGCAAAATTCAATTTTTGTTTAATAATAGTAATGTTTTTCCCTACAATATCAGGTATCTGAAGTGAAAGTCCCGTCAAAATCGATCCAACCGTTTCGGAAGAAACAGACGTACAAACATTATAAAAATGATTTTTTATTTATTTTATATACTTACAAATGCATTTAGTGAAAATCTGTTATTTCAACATTACAAACTGACACATAATATTTATTTATTTGTAATTATATTTCAAATATTTATGTTATAATCACATTATATTAGTTAAAGTTATAAGTCTATTATTTATTCACGGCTCCGTAACTTAGTAGGTATTAGCCCTGCCTTCACAGTAAGGCATCCTGGGTTCGATTCCCGACTGGGACAGACTTTGGGATCAAGCACCGGACGTTGAGAGTTAACTTTTCTCTCGGGTCTTGTGTTTCGTCCATTCTACCTGCAATACAGGAATTCCTAGTTCTCTGCACATACTCGTAACAGAGTAAACTTTACGTAATTTATTATATTTCATCTCCCAGATCTGAAAGCATAACCATTCAAATATAAAAAAATCCTTAATCGATGGAAGAATGACTGAGGATATGAAAAAATGTTCTTTAGCACGGAAGCGCTCCTGGAAGTCGATTGTTAAGGAAGAGGACAATTTGACTGTTTTTTTTCATGTTTGTTACTCAATTGCTTTGCCAATTATGGACTGACATGGAGATTTTTTTTTAAACTTTATTAGATTTTATTCAGAAAAGGTTCCATAGATTTCATGATGAAATTCAACCTCTAAGGGCGTAAATTAAGTAAGTGAAAGTATTGAAGTTGGTTTATTCTTCTTTTAAATCAATCATTACAACTATAGTATAAATTGAGGTAGGCATGTGGACGTAGAAGAGACCTATTCCATTCTTTTCTCATACCTATTCCATTCTTTTTTATGCTGATTCACAATGTTACACCCGTCATTCTGATGCACACGTTTATTTTCGTTTATATATATATTTTTTTATTCCATTCAATATTTTGTGTACGCTAGAGTGCCCGTAGCTTTTATTAATAGCATCTTCCGCATTTTCTATTGTGAGGTTGTTCTGTATTTAAATAGCCGTTTATCGTTTTTGGAATTCATTTTGATGCCAGTTTATTCATGATCTTTCCATGACGAGGCGTTTTTTTAACAAGACACCTTTACAAATGATGTAGGCAGCGGTTCTTGTACGTTATGCGTGAAATACGCTAGTGTGTGTATATTGCGTTTTGTGTTTATACCACAAACAGCTACTTATTTTTGAATTACGTATATGTGCCATAGATAATATTTGTTTTGTTTTCTGTTGTCGACAACATCATATGTGAAAATTTGAACTCTCTAACTATCACAGTTCATGAGACACAGCTTGGTGACAGACGGACAGGCAGACAGTACATATATAAGGTCTCGTTTTACCCTTTGAAAAAGGAGTGGATTTATATATTCATGGACATTCCACAAGGCGCCACCAAATTTCAAACTAAACATAGCTAGAAAACTAAAATAATACTTACTTACTTACTTCTTTATTGTAAATACATACTTTTAATTATATTTGACACCCAGACATAGAACAAACATTTCTGCATATAAAGTACTTGTCCTGAGTGGGAATCGAACCCGCGCAGAAGGCAGAGCTACTACCAACTGAGCCATAACGCCAGTGAAATTCTTGTTGTTCTTTACCAGCATGAGTTTATCGGCATGGAGCAGTCTGAAACGCGATCAATGAGCTGATTAATTTATCACCTTCATAAAGTTCATTGGTTACGAAGTGGCATTGACATTACCTTGGATTTATCGGTGCTTGTGCATTAAATAACCTGTTATCTTATTTATGACTATTAAATTGTTTATAATGCTTCCAACATGTCAGTTAATGGTATCAGATAGACCAAGAATGTCGTTGAATATTTAACGTATGAAAACATCAAAACAATATTACTTCATGCGCAGACAGCTAAAAGGTACTTCGCTTTTGACAATACAAATTTTATAGCCAGATTTAATGTTTTAGTGAGTACCTAGTTGTTTTACCAGAACGATCTCATCAGACCTGTCATAGCTCAGTTGGTGCTTAGTCTTCAGCGCTGTGTTGGGTTCGATTTCCACTCAGGACAAGCTAAAAGTATTCAGTTATGCTTAGTTTGGGGCTAGATGGCGCTGTGTGAAATGAATATATTTGTTATTATTATATTATAGGTGTTGGTGAAATTACAAACATGAAAGACATTTCATCCTGTACCTGTCCAAGCTGTAGAGGCATTACTTCCTCAGACGAACTTGGCAGTAGAACTTGTACTGCTAATTATATTCTTCCTATATCATCAACGAGGGGGGACGTGTAGGGACTTAAAAAGTCCTACAAACGCAAGTACCTTGACGCAACTAATGCGAAAGATACCGCTTGAAATCAGTTGGACTCGTTCCGTCACGTAGTCACTTAATAAAAGAGAATACAAAAATATTTTTAATTTTAAAGTTAGAAATTTAAAAGTTAACTAATCTTCTTTACCCTTTAACAATATGGCAACACCTGTAAATTGTCGTGTCTACAAAATGTAATACTCCCGAGATTTCCATCAAAATCTGTTAAACACATTCAAGCTCCACAGACTAGCTCACGGCGTACTATCGGTAATACCTTAAGCTCTGCCTCCCTGATACATTACTAAAGGATTTAGACGTAGGCACCTGTATTGTATACACAGTACAATACCTTCTCCACTGAGTCGTAAACAGCCGCAAATTACGGTACACATCTGAGTTGGGCATGTCAAGTGGACTGCTGTGTTACTGCATCGATTTTCTCCTCTATACCAAGAGTTCTGCAGTAGAAATCAAAGCCAAAAATCTTTATTTCCGTTAAAGTTTTAAAAGTTATTTGGAAACGTAACTTTTTTGAATACTTCTAATAATACTAGCTGTTGCCCGCAACTTCGTACGCAAAATATTTTTCAAAGAAGTTGTTTATCAACTGACGGTTGATAAGCAACTTCTAAATTTCTAATTCTAATTCTAATTTGAAAAACAAAAAATATTTTTCAAAGAAGTTGTTATCTATTTATCACAATTACGTTTACCTGGTTAGTTTTATGGGAGAAATTCACTGACCATCCAGACCAACGGCAATGGTTTGTGAGTTAACCACCTTGATATATTATAATGGTGCTTAAGGGTCATGTTTCGGGTTTGTATTGGCATTTACTGCCTATATCTGGTTTCACCAACACTTTTGTTTTATTGGTATAAAAGTTACTGGACGGGCAGACGGCCTACCTGATGTAAAGTGGTTAAAACCATCCATAAACAAAACTAATACTCGGATAAAATATGAGAAGATACAATTCCTCAAGTGCCTGTAATTTCACCGGCACCCAGACTTTTCCACAATTTGAGTGCACCACTGCTTGGTAGAGGATTACCAAATATGGATGCAGTACTTCTCCGGACGAACTTGGCACAAGTTTTACTGCTACTTTAGGTTGCTCCGCACCATCCGGGACACGTGTAGTCTCTGAGGGTGTCCCCCTTCGAACGCGAGCAACTGGACTGGAAAGTTATCTAAGTTACTTATCCTTCTGTTTTAATTGTTACAGGTGTAGGAGATACGTCTACAACTGATGAGGATTGGTATGTATTAATAAAACACAAAAAAGTGCCACTTTACTTCAAGAGGACAAAGTAATATGCTGAGTCGTGCGGCGTGGCAAAGCAAGAGGTTTTTTTTGCTCCCACTTCTATAGAAACAGCGTTACGACTCTACGCTGCGTTGCGCCCATCACATTGGAAAGGGGATTTAACATCTCATATGCTTATAATTTCACCAGCACCCATCCTTCCACCTAATAAAATTCCATCCACCACAGTAATGCGAGTGTACCACTGCTTGACGGTGGATTACCAAGTGTGATGGCAGTACTTTTCTGGACACTCTGTATGTGTGTGTGTGTGTGTGGCTCTACGGATTTGGATAAAATTTGGTAACACATGGGCTGTTTGTTACCCGGAAAAGTGCAGTGTTCCCTTAGGATGCCCAACCACGAGTCGCAGCAAGTCACATTATAATATTATAAATGTGAAAGTTTGGCGGTATTTTTATTACTACTTTGCAATGCAATGCAATACGATTCGGTTCTACTTGTACTGTGCTTGGTAGGACCTGAATCTTATTGCTGTTATTTATAGGCGGTGGTAACCATTTAATATCAGGTCAATCTTCAGTCATAAAAATTTACAAATGTAACGTTTTCAATAAAAGTGGAATTAAGGGAATTCACATTTCTCAATTTTCTCTGAAACATAAATTGTATAAATGTATACTGGCATTCTCATACATAATATCCACACGTTTGTATCAGGTGACGGATGGTGAGGGTGAAATTAGGGTGGAGAAAGCATGTCACCCTCGAATGAATTTCTAAAATAGAATGAGTAATAAACTGAGTGCCACAGAAAACAACACGTAACCTTGCGGTGACGTAATATTTGCGTGTAAGGAAACCGCTGCATATTATTATCGTGCCATAATGAGCTGAGAATCAATGAATTGTGGATTTTAATCATAGAATGCAAAGATATACTTTTATTATAAAAGTAATGTAATTTTATAATATATCATGGTTTTCACACAAATTTTCAATGAAAATTAAAGTTTGTTTGTTCGTATTTTACGACTGCCATACCGTTCATCCAATTTCGATAAAAGCGAGTATCTTATATAAACTTTGTAAAGTTCCACTCTTTTAGACATTCTTTTCCTAAGGTTGCCAGGATGAAATCGCTATAAGATATCGGACCAATGATTGTACCTTTTTTATCTCGTGTGACTAAACATAGAATTTATTTACTTATTTGTTTTTGCGTTACAAGAGATATATATAATCTAGTTTATTTCCCATAGAGGTAGAGATATAGATAGACATTCTACGATCCTGACATACCTCATTGGTTTTATTCACTTCCATATATTTTTCTTACACACCGATCTTGGCTTTTTATGATTATTTTATTGTCAAACCACTATTCGATGGTAACTGATGGTGCGGTGCGACAACATGGAAATAATCCGGCCGGTTTTGGTATTCTTCATTTTAATAACTTTGCCAATGTGGTTAAAGCATATGAACCGAAGTCATCCCCTTGCAACTGCAGATATAACAATGGATTTTATTTGTTTTATAACTAAAGTGACCGTACAGTCTGGTGTGTATTTGCTTACGTAGCTAAACTAAGCAATGCAAAAACTAAGATTAACACCCTAAGCTATAAAAATAAGCTAAGCTACTAAGTTAAGCTTATCAACTACCGTTAAGCTATTGGTGTTGCCTGTATTTGCAGTGTAACATTATAATCCAATCCAATTCTGAATGAATATATGCCTTTATTTATTCCAGATTAAAAATAAAATGAGATTTAGTCGAGAACGAAAATACAACAGAAAGAAATTGTCCGTGATGTCATTGCGTGGATATAGTGGGATGTAGATCTTTTTAAATCGATGGGAGCCGAATGGAGTCACGTGCACAAATGAGTCAAACGCATACGAAGCATCAGAGACCGGAGGCGACTTATCGGAGTTGCTCTCAGTCGCTACCTCTGGACATTCTGTAAGTACAATCACTAAATATAGCCGCTCCAAAGATAAGGCAAAAATTATCATCAAACCAAAATTGTCATCTTTAAATAGTATCAGAAAAAGAGCGTAAACCTTTTTGTTAAAACCTGTATGAACCCAAAAACCAATCCCATCGAATATTTCGTCGCATCTGACATATTCAGCGAAATATTCAGTTTAAAACGTTTAAACGTTTACACACTCATACCTCTGCACTAGGAATCCCTGTGTCGCAGATGGCATAGACAAACACAAGACAAACACCGAAAACCCGAGAACAAACTTCATGCTCACCACACAAAGTGTGCCCCGGCCGGGAATCGAACCCGCGACCCCTCGCTTCGAAGGCAAGGCTACTACCGCTAAGCCAAGGAGCCGTCAAGTTTGATTGTAATGTTACCACTTATTTGTTACTTGTTAATTTTTGTAATTATTTGCTGTTGAAAAGACATACTATGGTAGAGATGTTATAACGGGTAACTATACCTAGATAGTATCTAGGCCACTTCGTTCAACATGACGTCCTGCGTGCATTTGATAATCTAATTAATGCAGTATATAGCAATCAAAAGTTACATACAAGAAATCCTTACGACCCAATCGGCAACGGTGCGTATGGATTTATGGTTAGGGACAACTGGAAATGGTTTTTTTTTACTGGACTATCAAGGGCACCAGGACGCTTAATGTTCTTTTGACGGCTCCGTGGCTTAGTTGGTAGTAGCCCTGCCTTCGAAGCGAGGGGTCCCGGGTTCAATTCCCGGCCGGGGCACACTGTGTGGTGAGCAGGAAGTTTGTTCTCGGGTCTTGGGTGTTTATCTTGTGTTTGTGTTTGTTCATGCCGTCTGCGACACAGGAAATCCTAGTGCAGAGTTATGTGCGCTTAATCGTTTTTTTTTTTTATTGTAGATGGTTACCACGCTCGCAGTTCCGGCCAGCAGAGGGCGAGCTGGCGGATTGCGTGCTGGTGGTAGGGGTGTCGCGGCCCAAACTCGCCGCGGCCCTCCTCTCCGTTACGTTGCTGTCTCTCTTCCTCACGTTCCATGTGCTATATGACAGCGCAGTCTATAGCATACAGGTAATCTTTATTGCATAGTTAGTCTGGGACTAGATGAAGCTGTGTGAAAATTTACTGAATATTTGTTAATTATAAATTTATTATTATTTTTGTACATAGTTTATCGATTCAATCAATCCTATATCCTCAATCAATTATACATCCATTCATTAAGACTGACGCATCCTAAAAGTTACAAAATAACGATAATCCAAAAACATTTTAAAATTTTATATATCTACGTATATAGAGTATGTATGTAGAGTAGATAATTACTTTAATTTACTAAGCTATTAATGATCAAATACATGACTTTAAACCCAATATTCCTAAATTTTGTATAGTTTAGTAATATTCACTGAGTTTTAATCGTTTTATCCAAAATAAGATTAAACTACATTTATCTGTTCAAACGCCGGAATGTTCTCTTAATTACAAACTAAAGCTATTAAAAATATCTACATACTAAACTGATACGCAAAATTAGTTTTCAAGCACTAAGGCGCTGTTCACAAGTAAAACCAACGTAATTTTCCCGCCAACCAATTCGGTATCGTGCCTGTAACAATTACGGCGTAATCTCCCTTCCGACGTTAGTTCCTGTACAAGGCTTCACTTTAGTAGATACAGTCACCATTAGAATTCTATAAATGTTATGTTTCTGTGACAAAAAATATATACTTGACATATACACTTGATATGATTCTATAGTTGATGAACAAAATTGGGTACAGGCGACAGTCACCGTTAGGGAGTCAGCCCAAACTCGAACACAGCCAAACCCTATAGTTATCTAGATCAACAGATCAGGAGATAGGACAGGAAGGTATACACTATTTGACTGATAACAATGTTGCTGATAAAGGATCAGTTTTAGTTCGCTGTAGAGTGGTTAGAGTATAATAATAAACTGAGAAGATTTTATTCCCTCATGGTGCATGACCTGAAACTCCTGATTTAAGTCAAAGTCAAGTCAAAGTCAAAAATCTTTATTTCCGTTGAATTCATAAAAAATACTTGGAAACGTCAATTTCTTTTTTTAAATAAATAAATGCCTTCAAGAGCATGCTTTCTTAAAACTAAGTTTAGCGCTAGTGTGTTAGATATAGGTGTATACCTATTTAGGCATTTAAGGCATTTATTTATTTAAAAAAGTTCCTATCCTTATACTGCCAACGAAGCTCAGCTTAATTGGCAGCCATTCGAATTGTATTTTTCTTTTTATGCGACTACTCAACCTCCATTTAAAAATTCGACTTGGCAGAAGCCTATTTATTTTTGCGGGACCATTAAGTTCAAACGTCTTTTAATGATCTTAAGACCGTAATTAGCCGGGTAATCGTGACACAAAAAATATACGTTCTCTATTAAAAAAGAAAAAAATCTCTATTTTTGATAATACTAATTAATTTTCCTCAAAGGTCATTGATGATATGGAATAAAAGGCAAACTTTTGCGTCATAAAGTGCTAAGCAATACTAAATTATGAGATTGTCTATGACTTCGAAAAATAAGCTTTTTTTTAACAGTTCTTAATGGCTTTGTAGTTTTTGGGCTTTACCCGCTTACCCAATGGTGGTACGCTGGTACGCGCAATCAAATGAATACAATTTGATTTTGCCGTTAAATTAAAACTTACAAATCGTTTTTAAAAAGTGAGTTATTGCAAAATTATAGTTAAAACTAAATCTTTATTTTATACGCTTAATTTGGGAAAATACACAGATAAATTGTTGACTCCCATAAATGTGTATTCAGACAGCCCACGTGTCCCCTTTAAAAAAAATTACTAATTAAAACAAATATAACATTTAGTTCAATACACAATAAACCTGTAACTATTTGTAACGAAATTTCACTGACTGTACCGAACTACTATTTTAATTCTAAGGAAATTCCGGTACACGATTTATATATTACGTACCGTTTCAAATTCTTGCTGCAATATGGATCTGTATATTTTTAATCGGAATCGATTCGAAACAAAAAATGTATTTACAAAAACTAATGAACCGATTTTGATAAAAATTCCATGAGACCTAGCATATCTATTGTTTAAAATTAAAAAATAATTTTCCCAATTAGTTAATAAGTGGCGGAGTAATCGGTGAACATACAATACATAAAAAATAATATAAACATTCGAATTGATAACCTATTCCATTTTGGAGTCGGTTAATAATGGAGCCGAGTCTGCTAATAACAATCTAATCAAAAATCGAAATCTGTAAAACGATCGCTGTCACTTCTACACATTCATTATAACAGAATGAGATATACTCGTACTTAAGTTTGACAGCAGCAGAATCGGCGCGATAGCCTACAAGTAAATATAAAGTTATTTATTATTATTAAATAAATAGGTTATCTAGAAATGAAGATATATTATTAACGTTATTAACATCGGAACTGAATTTTTCATTGCGGCATTTACCTTAATTCATATATGTTCAGAACTTAGGATTATTAGGTATCAAAATCCCTTAAAAGTTTTTAGGTAGGTAATCAGCTTACCTTGAAGACGACTTCGCCAATTTCCACCAATGTGGCTAAGTTTTTAAATCTTCCATATATCATCTTAACTAATAAAACTGCTTTGAAAATCAGCTGATGATACCTTTTAGAATTACGTTGCCTCAAAGACATACACGGCCGTCAAATTTATAACACCCCTGTTTTCAGGGGTTAAAAATGAGGCATTACGCATTGACATATTATATACCTACCCCATTTCACGCGTTACGGGCTCATGTGCTCGAAAAATATTTAATTTCCGACTACATATCACACAGAATAAATTTGTATTATCATGTGACGAATTCAAAGGTATTATTTGAACATTTTCTGAAGGCGTCGATTTACGAGCCTCCTACTAATCTGATTATTTCTGTGTCTGTATACACGCGTGTACGGTGTCACAGAATCATAGCCGTTTTACGAGCAACGCCTACACTTCTGTTGAAATCAATTTGTCCAATTTGTTGTTCTTTTGTGCAAAATAAAACCAGCTGAAATTATTTCTTTTAAACTCGTTTATGCCATCGATGCGTAGGTGTTCGGTCCTGATCAATTTGTTAAGAATTTAATCGTTAAGTTTTATATTGTGAAGTTAAGAACAAGCCTAATTTGTGTGGGTAATTGTTACCTAGTTAATTGGCAGAGTTATATTAAATTAAGCCGAAATCAATGAATAATCACTGAATTAAGAGCCCACACATTTAAAGTTAATTTAATGTAGAAAAACAACGAAATTTTAAAATAAAAATTATGAGTATGAAACACCAGTAATTATGGAGCGCAGAAAATATACAAAGGACGATGAGGCCCAATTTACTAGTGGATTTTTTGTTTGGAGTATCTTAAATTCTAGTGTTTATAGCTTAGTACTAGTGTTTATAGCTTGCACTGTTAGAGGTTAACTTCAGATAGACTTCAGATATTTATAAAATCAATGTTAATTACTCAACATTATATTAAAATACTATACTGGAAAAAGGCACATAAAACAATAATTATAATAAAGAAATAAATACCTAGAAAATTTAATTTCTGAAAATAAAAATGTCGGGTTCAGTCAAACAATCACTGTTTTTGACACTGATTATGACGGATGACGGCTCCATTGTAATAAAACATCAATGTACAGTCACTTATCATTGAAAACAGTAGGTAATTGAATGATTTAAAAATAGAATATATTTGACGTCCTTAAGGGTGAAATTTTGCAATCAAATTTTTATGGGACCACTTTGCAGACCACTTTAAAACCTGTTAAATTAAAACAGAATCATCAAAATTGATCCCCATACAACCGAATTGAGACCATATATTTAGGGTTCCATACAGATAATCTTTTAGAGAAAACGAAAAGTCAACAATCTAATCACATTTTGTAATTACAGATAGGCGTACAACAAATAAAATGACGCACCCCGCTTTAATAGTACTTGTACCGTTGGCTGAATTATAGCGGTTTTACGAGCTTCGGTGCGTAATGAGCGCGTGTAAACCTACCTTTAGTAGCGTATTACATTGATGTAATTAGATAGGTGAACGATAGTTCGACAATGTAAAACGCCTTATTTTAGGGTTCCTTTCTGCATATAATCATGATAATAATATTATAATAATATCATGATTATATGATTATTAGTTATTATAATCATGATAATAATATCATGATTATAATAACTACACAATACAACTGTCAATATTTCCAATGAGTTGTATTTTTTTACCGGCTACGGCGAAGCCAAAAGTGCGGTCTTAATTTCAGCCCATATGTATGTATCTTCATCTGTTTCCGCATAACTTGTAAACTACTTATTAATTATACACAAATGAAGTATCTAGCGGGCATCTTGATTGCCCGCTAGTTACTCATTTTGGCGGACTTTGTTCGGCGGAATATTATTGATATATATTTAGTGGGGATACGAAAGAGCTTGAATGAAACGTTGAAAAATTTTAAAGTTGTAAAATTGAGCGACTTTACGGCTATCAATAGTTGTGAATTCGGTCTCCGACTGGGGTTTTTGTTTTTTATTTGCATCTTTTTAGTATCGATAACGTTATATCAATCTTTAATTGTTGTAAAATAATCTATTACTAAACTTACTGCTTACAGTTGTCTTTCTATTTGTCCTACCTTAATAGGGATGTATTTTTTGTATGATAAGCCGCAGTGGACTGAATTTGTCACAGAATATATGATATTGCGGTTGATATCCTAACTAATAATAATCCGTTTTGTACTTCATAACTGCGGCCGCTTTGAATTCAGTATTATATTGGCGTGCACTATTCCATTTTTCACTTCTACATTACATGCATAGTCGCGGTTACATAAAAGTTTTTTATGAAACTAAGGTGATGGAACGAGTCTCCATCCCACCTGTTACGTGGTTACAACCGCCCATAAACTGAAAAGAAAGAATTCAACAAATCAGTTGATAAATGATGGAGAAAAAAATACAACCCAATTCATAACCTCCACCGGAAGTTGATTGAAAATGATTACATTTGTGTTTTCAACGTTTAATTGTGGCTAATACTCACTAGCATTTTTCAAATTTTTTACCCGCGCACGCGCACCCTTTGTCCTTTGGATGCTATCCCTGTCTTTATGGGAAGCACGAAATCTGTCTTAAAACTCTGAGCACACTAAACTGCACATGAACGAAACAAATCCATGATGGTGAAAAGTGATAACGCCGGGTCATCGATCGGCTACAAATAACAGCCATTTTATTTTGCGTTTTGATGCACTTTGATTATAAAGGGTTCGAGTTTCTAAAGGCTTTTAATCTAATAGCGTTATATTTCACCGCGCACTGGCGCGATAATGGTGAGCATGTATATTATCAATCACTATTAGCGGTAGTGATTTGGCTTCGTGTATATAGTTCTCGTAATTTCCCGGATATGTTTTGCTTTTGTAAGCTATTATATCTTACGTAAAATGAAATGGATGTTCCATTTCTTTTAAATGTTTTGTTTTTCTACTTCCCATGTAAATAAATTATTGTTTTTATTTAACCTATTGATTTTATATAAAAACTACCTATACAACTCAGTTTTATTAGTTTCAGTGGTAGCTCCGCCTTTTGTGCTCTGGTTCGATTCCGACCCAGGACAAGCATTTTTGTGATAGACATAGATATTTTATCTGTGTATTGGTGTTAATATACATATATTATATGTTTGTATTAACAAAATTACTACAAAAGTATTATATCAGTGATCTGGTGCCCATAGTACAAGTAATGATGAAAATTTATTAAATATATTTAGGGTCCCATAACCAAGGGACAAAGGTCCCCTTTACTAATTGTCTATAGTCTCTCGGGCAGTCTTAAGGCTATATCATTTTGTAAATACTAATAGTGATATGGAACCCTCAGTGCGCGAGTCCTAATATCGCTTGTCCGGTTTATTCTGTATCAGGCAGTGGAGAATAATTAATATTTAATATTATATTATACATAATATGGGTCTTTCCTGTAAGCCACTCAGCCCGGTCTTCGGCTCTTTACGAAACAGCATTTATTATGTGAAAATAATTGAAAATAAAACTGTACCGTACCCCAATAGTCACACTATAAGATCGGTTGATAGCCTTACACGGGAACCCCTAACCATATTAATCACATGCCTTTGCTTTTTGGTTCCAAGACGGGTCGGTTTTTATCACGCTATTTTCTATCAATGCCTTTAGAGCGTGGGAAAGCTACGTAATAAAATCCCAAAATACCATACATGACCTTTGTTCGCTTTTAAAATATTTATATCGTAAAAGCTAATCCCTTTATTATTATAAGGCTTATAAACATCTCTGACCAGAATGATGAGAGCCCCGTAATCTAACAGAGTTGTTGAAATAAATGGATTCTTGTTTCAAGGATATAGAGTTACCTAAGCAAGGCTAGGCTATATTCAGCTTCCATTATAAAGGTATATACAATTGCTCCATTGTTATTCAAGGTAAATATAATTTTTTACAAGAGTACTATAATGAAACCCGGTGTTTATTGTAACTTTTGTAAGTTATTTCAGTATTTGTTATCGCAAAATCGACTTTCGGTGTATTAAAAACAAATTACGAGGCACCTTAGGGGTATTTCCTACAGTGATGATAGCGTAAAAACCAGGCACTCATATGTCTGTATGACTGGTTTCACAGGTCAGTTGGTTGTAGCTCTGCCTTCTGCACTGAAATTCGTGGGTTCTGGACAAGCATTTTGTTTGGAGTTTTTGTTCTGTGTCTGGGTGTTAATATGTTACATATGTATTACAAAAAAAATACTTTAGTATTATAGTACAATATTTTATAAATTATCTAGTTCCCCTAGTACAAGCTATGCTTAATTTGGATAAATATCCCTGATAAATTTTTAAAAATATTTATTTCGTCCCAATTTCTTCTTTATGCTGCTTTAAGCATTTTAGAATATAATCAATATTTTTGTCATAGGCTGCCAGTATGGCTTCAGCTGCCAGCGATAGCCGAAAGCTTCTGGCTAACCAAGATACTAGCAGCAGGTCTATCAGTCACCCCATGGCACTGAGGAAGAGACTCCGGCCACCTCGTCAGCCACGACCTGCACGTAGACTTCCACAGGTAAAACAAATTTGTAATATATTTGTAGATTGTCTTGCTCCATTCAGCATTTTTTGATATGTTAAAAAAGACTATGGAAAAACCTTAGGATTTATGAGATTTACTATTCGTATCGAGAGTAAGAGTAAACCTGTTTTTATGTATATTACCAATCATTTTAAATTAAGGCTAATATTGCTGATAGAATACATTACATAATTGATGAGATTCAGCAATATCAGGGAAAGTAAATTGAAAAAATGTTGGATTCTAAATCGTTAGGTTCCTAAAATACTTGCAAATACGATAAAGATTTTATTACTCTATGACCATCATACAATATTCGTCACTAATATCATGATTTAATAGCATATTGAACGCCAGTAATTAAGGATCTATTATAATCAGTCGATTATCATTTGTTACCCAGTTACTCAACTCACGTAATTTCGCGCTGGATGGTAATTTACAAGTGACAAGAGGTGTTTCCTATTTAACATGAAAAAATATTATATTTCATATAAAACGTTCGTACAAAAACAAATTGCATAGTTTAATACAAAATTATGTGCCTTTGTTCTCCGAGGACTTTTTACTATATTATGCGAGACTAAACTTTTAATGAAATTCTATGCATCTAAACTGAAATGACATTCACATAAGGTCCAATCTGAATATTAGGGAACGGGATATAATGTATACAATTTCATAATATGTATTCTGTTTGAAACTACGGGTCTCTGACACCACGTAAATAATCATGATTTGCGTCAGCCATTTTTATATTTTTTTTTATTTTTGGCAGGCTTTGATCATCGGCGTCCGCAAATGCGGTACTAGGGCTCTTTTAGAAATGCTGTACCTACATCCAATGGTACAGAAGGCTTCAGGTGAAGTTCATTTCTTCGACCGGGATGAAAACTACGCGCTCGGCCTTGAATGGTACAGAAGTAAAATGCCGTTATCTTTCAAAGGGCAAATCACTATTGAGAAGAGTCCTAGCTACTTTGTTACTCCAGAGGTGAGCTAATTTTATTTTCATAAAGTTTATTTCAGTTTTTTTAGGTATCCACATATGATCGGCTACTTCCTTTGTATTTGCAAACAAACATTAATAAATGGTATAAGTTCTACCTTTACATAGAAATGTTTAAAATACAAAGTATATTGTACTTTGTTGTACATTATAATAAGATTCGCTTATTCGTTCGGCTACTCTAGATAATGCAGTTTGTAAGTTTGTTGTACTTTTCCAATTTTCTTTCAATAGCTTTGTATCGTATCTATGCACGTTACTTTCCATTCCACCGTACCTACAAGCTTTCTCTCGCCCTGGGCAAACTCTGATTACGTTTCGTCATGCAGCTGTTGCGTGATTCGCTGAAACTATTTGAATTTGTATCGTAGCATTGACATGAAATGGATAGTAAATAGATGCTCGCTTTAATTTAATTTGAGGTTCAATAACCTTCAGTTTTCGAATTTGCGGCGAAGAAAGATTCACAATACAATTCACGCAGCAATCGTGGAAATTTACCCTGTAAAATAAAACGACTATCGGTTTTAACCGGAGTTGTAATTCTGTAATTTTGTAATGTTGTCCTTGCGATTGTTGCGACATACTATTATATTTTGTGGTTATGATTCGAAATTATAGAATTATATTACATACTTAGGTTATTCAAAGTATTAGAGCCATAAATACCGGTAGAAGGAACTGCTCGATGCGTGGTACAGATGATAGAAGCCATATTACCAATGATATAATTTTACCGCAGAATTATATTTTTAACCGTGTTTCAAAATGAAGGGGGTTCTTTATTTGGCTGTATATTTTTTATTCGATATCTTCGTTATTTGTGAACTGAAATGCTTTTTTTATTGATAACGTGGACATCTAATGTGGTTCCATAGCAGGGAAATATCCACCCCTAAGGTCACATAAATAAGGTTGATATCAGAAAATGTCTTCTAGTTATAGAGCTGGCTAGAAAAATGTATATGTCACCCAACTCTTCCTAACAGACTTTAAAAATATTTACTTGAACCCCTTGAAGAGGTAGTTGATTGGTTATATCAACTACCTCTTATCTAACTTAGCTAAAAACTCTAACGTTTAAAAATTAAGAACATCAATCTGATCTGATTGGAGGAATCAGATCAAATGTATGTGAATTTTGTCGGAAAAACAATCTGCAAACATATTTCTATTCACTCGCTCGTTCTGTTAAATTAACATATTATAATTTCCAGGCATGTGTTGAAAATATGCTGATAATTTTGCTACTATGGACTGGCAAATTACTTTTAACACGACTAGTACCAACAATCGTGTTAAAAGTAATTTTCCATATTGAAGTAAATTATAAATAACGGTTGTTGATTTTCGGTATTTACCAAATAACAGTACAAACTGTTCTCATGCGTAACTGATATAGTAGCAGTTACATTAGCTCTTAATGTTAAAATGGATATTTGAAAATAAACATCTCTACATTATTGTATTATACAATTTGAAAACCAAGACTTATGTCGTGGTTTTTAAATAATTTTGTGCGGAGCTTGGATTTAATAAAGAAGAATGATATTTTGAAATGTGTTATTTATAATGATATTTTGTTATTGCGGAATCTAGGCTATTTGAAATTTATAATAACAGAAATATATTAATATACTATATCCATGATAGCCGAAAATAATAATAAATGTTAAATACATTTTTCGTTTAGCTAGTTAAAGAACCACGGGAGATAATATTGACACTATACTGTTGTACCTTCTTTCAATTCAATTTAATTTTTGTAGACAAAGGCGCGACTGTAATTTTTTTAATCGAGTGAAACACTGGAAACTTCAGTCTCGAAAAAGAAATTTCTGGTTCAAATATTAAAAAGAAAACCACATCATCATAAAGTACCACGGTTGTAAGGCATTAATTAATTCTAGGTGCCAGAAAGGGTCCGCGCTATGAACTCCTCGGTGCGCCTTCTTCTTATAGTGCGAGAGCCAGTGACGCGTGCAATATCCGATTATACTCAATTGCGCAGTCGCGCTACACCATCTGCGCCGGCGCAACTCCAAACTCCCGGCCATCCTTTATCTGAAGCGGCGAAACCATTTGAACATCTCGCGATCTCACCAGATGGATCTATTAATGTTGCTTACAGGTTAGTCAAATAACTTAGATGCTAGAATGCGATTCAAGAATTTACCCCTAAACATGGAATATATTTAGGGGTAAATTCTTAAATCACATCGCAAACTAGCTTGAAGGCCGAAGCTCAGTGTAATTTTAGTGTTTTATATTAATTATTAATGATTTATGTTATATCTATATCTACTTATTTTTGTTTTTCGGCAGCTCTATTAATATCACTGTTAATAAACTCGGACTATTTCTTTCGCCACTAGGCCAATAGCTATATCGCTGTACCACGCGTACCTCCACCGCTGGCTGGAAGTGTTCCCTCGAGAACAGATATTGGTGGTGAACGGAGACTTGCTGATCGAAGACCCAGTGCCGCAGCTGCGGCGCATAGAAAAGTTCCTCGGACTGGAACACAAAATTGGTAACGTCTAGAACCTTTGTGTCATTCGAATTCACTCGCGGGATTAGCCCGAAGGAAATTTCAGGTTTCAACTTTTAATCAACTAATATTTCCTTATCACATAGATGATAAGGTGCATTACGGTTGTCTCCAGGACGCATCGATCCTGCGTGAACCAATCCGCATAAAACCAAAAACTACCTATATAAAATAAAATTACCTATATAAAGTACTTAAATTTTACCTAACCAGTTATCTAAAGTTGCAATAGTAGCCCGTAGAACGAAGGACCACTGGGTATGATAAAGATATCGTGAACGCAAAAGCAGTATTGGTCACCTACATCAAATCAAATATCGTCTATATTTGATTATTCCCAAATATTTAGTGATATTTTGAATTTTGACCCTCTTACCAATAATATTAACGTGAATATTTAAACGAGTTTTTGTTTGATGTGTAAAATAGGCTACTGTTCTCTTGTAATTTACTAACCAGCACTTCTCGGTAGGTACTTTAAGTTCAGTTACATTTCCGGAAAACAAACATTTCTCGTTCTACGCCGAAATAATTAAACAAGTAGGTAACTTGGCACTCTTCGAGAATTCGTAATGTCCCTTAATTTCTCTAATTTGTTGTGTAAGAACTTCTGCTATGCAAGAACAACTTTATGGTCATACAAAATTAGTTACAACGATATAATTGCGAACTTATTAAAATTACCCAGAGCTCCCAATTAAACATTTACACGTGAAATAATTAAAACTTTATAATTACTAATTTCTACAGTTGAATAAATAACGTTCCATATTCTGTGTTAACCATATTATTATTCTGATAATTTTCCTAACTTGGTTCAGTATCGTTTAATTTTAATAACATCAAAAAAGGTTATTTTTCATGTTATTAAAATTAAACGGTAATTAAGGTTATCGCGAAAATAGTCTCGCTGAGTCATTAAATTCCATAGAAACTATTATGAAGTGTATCCACAGGGGGTTATTATCGCGGTGATACGATTATTCGGCCACTATATGATCACGCGAGCTCGTTTCATATCGCTATGTGACGCGGCTTTCTCTTGGTCACACATCTGCCAATATTCCGTGGCCGAGATTTAAGGTAGCCGCGTACCTTTGCAAACCAAACGCGCCGAACGCAGCAATTGTGGGTTCATAGGCCACAATAAAGCATTAACGCACATGCCGACTGCATGACGACTGCCTTGTGAACCAGAACGCGCCTAGATAAAGATAATTTTGATATTCCTTTGGGTTTAGGATATATTTTGTTTATACAGACTTCATGAAAACTACAATTATTAAACGTGATTTCTTCGTCAATTATGGAACAATATGGATAATTTATTTTTAATTTGACAGGAATTCAGAAACTTCATGAAATTCATGAAATCAGTCAATTGTTTCCGTTAATTACTGGCTTCTATCAATTTTGCGCGTACGGTCCAGATAGATACGCGAGGGCTCATAGGATTTCATACATGAATTTCTAAAATTCAACGCGATTACCGCGTTCGGCGCGTTCCGATTGGATTAATCCGCGGCCTCTGACATTTCTGCAACGTTGACGTATGTACAAAATGCGTGGCTTGATTGTTGTTATCACGATTCGTTGCGAATTGTGAATCATATGTCGATGTTGAGAACGTCGTTGCAGATAGTCTCTAAGATATTTAATAACCGTCCAGTATTATATATTTTATTATGTCACTGGCAGGTAGGAGAAACTTCTACTTTAACGAAACAAAGGGCTTCTACTGCCTACGCAATGACACCACGGACAAGTGTCTGAGAGAGACGAAGGGCCGCAAGCATCCACGAGTGGACCCTGCCGTCGTCACCAAATTGAGGAAATTCTTCATCCAACATAATCAGAGATTCTACGATCTAGTCGGAGAGGATCTCGGTTGGCCCGAAGATTAATCAACGATTATTTACCATCGTTGGAATAGTATCGTTATGTGATTATAAACATATCAATCTTAAACTAAACATATCACTAGCAAGTAATTTTTTAAATCGTTTATGTATATACATCTAGCTATAAGACATAATGTGAACATTATAATTATTTTACCAATTTGTAGTTTGATTTTCTGTATATGCATATCAGTTGATTATTTATATTTGTTTACGAGTTGTAAGTGTAAGAGGTGGGAGGAAATTTTGAGAGGGAACAAGAAAGTATAAAGTTGGATGTTTAAATTTAATTATCGTTAAATTATTTCGTATTTATATAAATTTATTCACCGGCGATCATTACGCACTGATTTGATAGACCGACCCACTGAAACCCTGAGCAATATATTTTTATATATAATTAAGTATTGTATATTATACAATGTTTATTATACAGATACGACTTTTTTAACCGTTTGTGATAATTTTGTTTTTAGTAATAGCGAATTTTATAGATATAAGTGAAGATAAGTATGATTGTTGTAATATTATCGCTTTCTACTTTAGATGTTGTATTTTTGGCCGTGTCTTGTCTTTCCTCAATATTATGTTTGTTAGTGATCGTGATTTTTCTAATTATAGCGTACTTATACCTATCCTTTCAAAATAATATATCTAGTGATATCGACAAAATGGCAATTTATACATATCAAAATGTCTTCTAGTTCTAATTAACTATAATTTTTAAAGAGTTCAAATTCAAATGTGTGTTTATATTGTCTCTTATCTTGATACATTGGATGTGCGGGTTAAATTTTATTGTATTTTGTGAAAATCAGACAAATTATTGGAGAGATTACGGTATAAATTCGACGCGGGTTCTAGAAGTATTCTTAAATAAGTGTAACGTCCAAGACTGAAGAGTTAGTTGAATAAGTAATACCTATTTAGCATTATTGTCCATAGGTAATGCGTGAGACGGAGATCCTTGAACATCTTTACCAGCAATTTATAATTTTAATCGACATATAGGTAACTCGGTGTGGGATTATTCAATTTTAGGTAGTTAGATATTTTGCTTCCATAAATCCAAATTTCAAAATCAACGAAATTTATACGTTTTTATGAATCCTTAAAAATAATATAGTAAGCACACTCACTCAATAAAATTCCCTTATTTTTTTGATCGACAAGAAAAGATCGATGAATAAGCAAACGTTTGAGATGGCGGAGAGTACTTATGTATAATTTTTTGTCGCAATTTGTTGGAGATTAAATCATATAACTATTTGTATTTATGTCCGGCTTTTATAGGTATTTATTCATTTTGATCAATTTTATAGTCACTGATTAGCAGATTAATGTGTGGTGTTAATTAATTTAAAATAACATAATATTTTTTTAGTTACGTTTAAAAATTGATTTCCATCCATCTCTACGGTGTGTATATAGTATACCGATCCACGAAAAATTTATAAAGTGATGGAACCAACAGAGCCCATACTGTCTGGTAGTAATAATAACAATTCTGCTACATAAAGAAATTCTTAAGCAGTAATATAATATTTTTAATGACAGTACCTGAGTACAGTACAAGCATAATACGGCCCACTTGACTGTCCATCCACCCTTACTGAAGTAGGTATGGAGAGCCTCATAGTATCGCACCCGCCTCTTGTTGTTGTTGTTGTTGGAGATAAATTATATTTCATCAAATAGAAACTAAAGTGGAACCACACTCTTCAAACCAGGAAAAAATAATGTTGCTCTACAACTATTCTAACGAAAATGCAGCCACAATCTACTACATTCCTAGGTTTTACGATAATGGTAATTCAAACAAATTGCGATAAAACAAGAATATCAAGCATATCAAAACTTAATAATAAATTAAGATTTATCATACATTAAGTTTAAAACTATAAATAATTTATGTCTAAGCGATTCTCTAGTTATTTATGTAGGTGTGATAATTTCAGTCACTGTTAAATGTTGTGCACGTTCGTATTAAAAGTAGTTAAAATTATAAATTAGGGCAATAATTTAATAGACAATTCTTATTTCTTAGAACAGCAAAATCGTAAGTATTTTTAAGTTTGGAGTTTAAATAATTTATCTATTTTTAAAATCTATTTACCTTAAATCTAATTCAATACATGTTTAAAAAAATATTTTTTTGTAAAGTTAGCAGTCATAATAAATCTACAAAGTATTCTCTTTAAATCTTAATGTTACCTATATAACATGTAAATATCTTCTTAAATCCTTTCAATAAGTTACCATTGTATCTACATCTTCAATAAAATATTAAGCAAGAACTAATGCCGTTTCATTAAATACTTTACCTTTACCATTTCCATCACATTTTTATTATTCAAAAAGCTTCTCTTACTTTCCATTGTTTTTCCTTTTTGTAAAAGAAATTATAAATTAAGGACCTCACTTTTCTTTCGGGGAATAACTGGGTAAATTAAATAAATTCAGTCAAGTACAGAAGGCATTCATTCACTCGGCCTTACATGCTTTCATTTACCTTTCACTTGAATAAATAAGCCTTGGCAGCCTCACACATGGCTTCAAATTAAAAAGCCAATTCCTAAATACTTTCAGCAACACACAAAATGTGTGTTGTGTACGTATTTATTACGTAAAATTTTCATGTTCTATTATAATAGAATCTAGGTCAAAGCACAAAAGTACTTTGCTTACATAAAAAGTACAAAAATGTTGATTTAATTGTACTCTTTGTTATGATTTGAAGCCTAAGTTTATTTCAGCATACATCAGCACTATTGATAAAGAATCATATAAAAACTTAGTACTTAGTAAAAAAAAAGCAACATTTGCACTCATGCTGTACCATAGGTGGTATAAGAAACACGATACATCAAGACTCAAGAACATATTTTGCGCTTACATAATGGTTGGTCCCGCCCGGCAATCGCACCCGGGACCTATCGTTTCAAAGGCAGGGTAGCTATCAAGAAAGCCACGCGGCAAGACATAAATAAAAAGGCCATCAATTTAAAAAAAATTAACCGTATAGTTCACTAGTTCAATATAGAACAACAAATTTTAATTAATTAAAGGTCAACGGTGACTAGTAAAATTTTCAGATAGAGATCACAAACTAATCCAAGGTCAATATTGAAGAAGAGTTGAACATTGACGAGGCTGCTTGGAAATACCTGAAAGTGAGTAGGTACTAATTAATGAAAATAAAATCTCATATTCACTAGAATTTGTACGATGGGTCTCCACACAGTAATAAATTATCGCGTCGAAGCAACGAGTGGCTAAGCAATATTGTGAAATGCGTGGTCACTGCATTCCACCGAGTGAGTATTTTTTACCGCTTATTCTCATATTACTCATGGGGGCCCATGTTGCTCGTGTCCGTAGGTGAGTACCCTCAGAATTTCTACATGCGGTAGTGTAAAAGAAGAAACCCAAAGTGCCAGTAGAACTTGCCAAATTTATCCGAAGAAAGACCTCGGTCCTCTTGAACCGAATTATAAGATTACTTAAATTGCATCCCATTGCACCCGTCGCCAGAGATGGGTATGTAAATTTTCATGCTCCTGTGATTTCATCGGCACACTTCCACCGAAACACAGCAATGCGAGTGCATCACTGCTTGGCGGCAGATTAACAGGATTTGTAATAATAACGCTTACATACTCATACCCCTGCACTAGGATTCCTTGTGTCACAGTTACCATGGACAGAAACACACAACATAAACAACCAGGACGTGAGAACAAACTTCTTAATCACCACAGAAAGTGCACCTCGGGCGGGAATCGAACCCGGAACTCCATGCTTGAAGGCAAGGCTACTACCAACTAAGCTATGGAGAGAAAAAATAATGCATTTTTGCAAAAAGAAATGTTCGTGTATAAACAAAGACAAACGAAGTCTATCGTATTTATTTTGTGTCAAACACAATAATACTAGAGGTGCATAGTTCCGTCGGTGACTTCACAAACGGACCCACCTGTGTCTAAATAAATAGCGTTCACGTAACGGGAGAAATAACAAGCTTTTTGGTTCCATTTCCCCGAGGATTGTCACTGCAATTTCGTACGACATGGCCGATTGTAATTATTTGTACAGTTCCGAAAAATGGACGTGTTTTTACTTCATCTAACGCTAGTTGATTTGTACCTAAATGTTATTAGGCTTGTTTTATTTCATATTTGATCACCTTAAAAAACAAAATTTCACAACAAATCGTCATATTTTATGATAAATATTCATCAATATTATGATAAATATTCACACAATTTTTTAACCTTTTTAGTTACAGTTAACAGTTTTTACTTCAGTTTATTGACCGAAATTCTTCTTTTTATTTGAAATGATATGCATTCAGATTGGACTCATAGATAATTAATCAAAATTTGTTCAATAGTTTGGTGTTAAATCAAAATAACTGAAATAAATATGTCATCCAAGTAAACAAAATTGGGTATTTTGCTTTCCTGTGACTTTTTCTTCGCCCGTTGTATACCTTTTTGATCGCCCGTGCATACTAAGGGCGCGAAATAAGGGCTGAAAGCATTGAAGTCACTTGTTTATTAGTTGTTTGCTTACTCGTATTACAATAAAAACAATTACATAAGAACCTACTAAGTGCATGGTTAACACATAACCATGAACTAACATAAACATAACATAAACATGACATAACCACCTGAATCCACAAACTCTATAAAATTCTATCCTACTAAGTCATTGGCGCGTCTGAATCTACATAATCAGAGGTAACTGTATATAGACACGCTAATTGTGGGTTTCCATGTGATTGTCGCCTATAAATTTAAATACAACAGTTTGTTATGTTCATTATTTCGTTTGCATTGACTTTTAAAGCGTATACTTTTACATTTATAAATAGTTTTCTCGAGCAAAACTTCATGCTCATCAACAAAGTTTGCCTCGGTCATGAATAGAACCCAGGACCCCTTTACAGCAGGATTACTAGTAACTCCGCAACGAAATTGGCGGAATGAGCCGACGGTCCACCTAATTTTAAATGGTTACCGCCGCCCCGTAAACCGACCCCAATTCGGTTTAGACAACCGTAATACGACTGACGTTCTCCCCTACCGAAGTATGAGGAGACCTGAGTCGTACTAAATTGGGGATATAACGCCTCAAGTGTCTGTTACTTCAACAATACGACGAGATTTACGTGTCATTCCCATCCCTCTATTGAAGTAGGGATTCTCTTCAAACTAATGCGATTAGTTCTTGAGTTAATTTACGATTGTTTCTCTGAAGCTACCACTAGCTTGATTTGAGTACTTAGATTACTCATATTACAGAGCTAATTTGTAACCAAGCTAAGTCACAACCCTTGAAAAACGAGTCCCTACAGTTATTCTTATCTCTTTACGCTGAGATTCCGATCATATGCAAGCGTACCATTATATAACTACAGGTTGTGCCTACGACGAGCATTTACTACGGTAAATGCTAGCCGTGAGCTCATCGGCAGATGTTGTCCGGCTCAGATCTGTCGTCTAGCGAATGCAGTTCTATGGAAATCAATACAAAGCAGAGATATTTACGTTCCGTATGCTTCGATTCCGATAAGCACTAAAAACTGCAACAACAAGAAATTGTTGAGAAAAACAAAAAACTCGATTGCATGAAAAATTCCAAATTACATTCAAACATACAAGTTGTATATATTTGTAATCCTGTATTTTAATACCTAAATTGATAGGCTATGAGATAAAAGATTTTTTGATTTGGTAACTACGACAGACGAGTTGGCCACTTACACGAAATAAGGCTCAATATTTTAAAATAGAATTAATTTTCATTATTCGCCTTTTTAAAGGAGCTGAGTATTTACGTGTGATGCAATGCCCATGGTTGTATATATATAGTCAGAGGTTAGTTGTGTATGTCAAAGGTCATTCCTTGACCGACCGCGGCTGTGTCACGGTCGTTCTATAATCCTGTAATTATTCTGTTCCCCAGCGCTGGCATTGTGCATGCATGGGCGAAACGATTAATTTTGCTTACGTTAATAGTCCCAAATGAAAACGGTGTGAAAAGATACGAAATTTACATGTCAGTAATTGAAGCTGCTAAGACATTTAGCACAAAACAAAGTCAACGATTTGGTAACAATCACGCTGATATTATAAAGGTGAATGTTTGTTTGTATGTATGTGTGAGTGTGTTTGTAAATATTTGTTACTCCGTCAAGCTCGAATGGCTTAGTTTAGATTAAATTTGGTATCAGGATAGCTTATATCCTGGATACATTGGC
This sequence comes from Aplocera efformata, assembly GCA_921293045.1. Classification (NCBI taxonomy): domain Eukaryota; kingdom Metazoa; phylum Arthropoda; class Insecta; order Lepidoptera; family Geometridae; genus Aplocera; species Aplocera efformata. Next base: position 9,014,865 of record OV121042.1, on the reverse strand, counting down.
TATTTGTAATCGCCGGGCTTGATAGACTGGGTCTATATTGCTCGCGTCCGTAGGTGTCTCTACACGTCCCATTCGCCTGGTAAGGTGAAAGGAACAACTCGTAGTAGCAATAGAACGTGTGCCAAATTGATCCGAAGAAATATTGCCGTTAATACGCCGCCAAGCAGTGCTAGTGGTACATCGCTGTGTTCTGGTAGAAGGATGTGGGTGCCGGTGAAATTAAGTGCGTATGAGACATTACATCCTCATCTCTGACGGGCACGATGCAACTTGAGCCTTCTTATACATCGGTAGGGGAGGACTTAAGTCATTTTTATGTTATTTTTTGCTGGCGGTAATCAATTAACATTATGTGGGCTCTCAGTTTGTCCGAAATCTCATTCACATAAGAAAAAAATTTGCTGTTAACGAAGACCTACAAAATCTAATATTTGGGTACCGAATTAATAGTTATCATTATTACCAACAGCGTGTTAATGATATGATAATGATATGAACTTTAAAACTTAATCATAAACACAATTATTCAGCATACATAAAAGGGAAAAATTTATAACAAAAAAGAATCCGACGGCATTCAACAAAACAAACTACCCACCTATCTACGCTTGCACAAAATATAGAGACACGATGAATAAAACCGGACCATCCACTATTCAAAACTGATGCAAAATCAAATAAAACAGGACAGTTCAAACAAAAGGACCGTTAACTATTTACTCTGTGAACGGACGTCGAATATTCGGATCTGAAATACGCTACAACCCGGTGTCTGTTTTCGCAAACACAGCTACTTAGGGAATAGCGCATACACTCGCCACTTTTTCTATAATATTAATCTCTGCAGCAACTTCTCTGTAACTGACTTTCATCTCTATCGATACAGCAATATGTGCAAAGAGTAAAAAAACGCCATGAGCCATTACCTAGTACTTGTTTTATAGTCACCTCACAGCTCTGTTGATTTTGCCTTCTACGTTGTAAAACGTGGGTTCAATTCCCACCCAAAACAAGCACTTTTATAATTAACACATAGGTGTTTTGGTCTGGGTCTGGATCTTAATGTAATAATCTGGTTTTCATATTACAAGATATGCTTTTGGGGCTAAACGGCATATTACGGCAAATTTACATAAGAACAAAAATAAACAACAAAAATATTTTACATTAATATCTAAAATTTTAAATTGTTTTTCTTCCTCAAATTTCGTTGTTTCTTATTTTAATTTTTATGCAACTTCTGTCTATCTTATCCATCTTAATTTGCATCGTAAGTATAAATTTTCTGAAGTGAATATTTTGTTTGAGTTTCCTCAGTTGAAGTTGACAGCGGTAACTTTTTTTTCTTACTCATATTGAAATTTCCAATCAACTAATTCTGGAGTATAATCTAAACAAGCTGTTCCATTATGTTCTATGTCGAGGTGCATACGATATTCATTTAGCAGGATGTTCTAATGAGCCAGCGTTCGGGTTCGTTACCTCAAATATCTAGTCTAGTTGGATTGCGTTATTTTGCTTGGTTGAGAGACGAGGAAACTGTGGTTCTCCCTCTGGGTTTAGATGTGGTTTCGCTAGTAGGATGTAAACCACAACGGTGTTTACAATGCTTTTAATCAATGCTCGTTATGTGTTATATGCAAATTCATTAAGTCGGCAAGGTCGAAATTTGAATAAATAATGCCCGAAGATGCGCATTATTTATTCAAAATCTTTCAATGCGGTTAACATCATCATTTCCCAATTTTCCAAGGCTTCACCTTACAACAAGAAAATAAGATATCATCATTTTGCTATTCGAATCCTTATATTTTTTGACTGACTTCAAAAACGGAGCAGGTTCCGTAAAAAGAATTCTATTGTTGTTGTGTATACAATTGCCAACTACTTAACATCTGGTGGGCAGTCAGCTCATTCTGTCACTATAGATGAAAGTAAAAAAATATAGATCGTTAGTGGTTAGTTACTATTATTAGTACATTACCTGAGAACGAATAGCCTGAGGTCTTTGCCCTTAACCGCTCAAGTACTTAAGTGGAAGAATCATTAACATTTTTTCACTTCGGATATAATACGTCTTGAACGTATTCGTGTCACGCTTTGATATAATGATAATCGAAGTTTGTTTATGATCTTAGAAATGTAGACATGACATGTAGTGATTACTACCATTGTTTTCTACGAAAAACTCAGCTGTGACTTCTCAGTAAAATAATCATTTACAAAATTTTAGCAACAAAAAATATCGATAGTTCAAGCGAAAGTGACTATCTAATCAATTAACAGGTTTGAAAAAAAAAAATGTACAACTTACTTATTCTACAAGTGAGTGATTTAAAAAACCGATATCAATGCTTTTATGCCCTATTTTCGCTATTAGATAGGTATTAATTTTTTCCGCGTAATTTGGAAATTATCCAAATCACCTATTTTATGAACCTCATTTTTAAAGTCATTTAAAGTATAACCCGACGGCATTAGTGTAATTTGGCTATCTAATTAATTAAATTTCAGTTTGTATTATTGTTTCAAATTCACAGAACAAAACAAAATGCTGTTTTATTTTAATTGTTACGCTTTGTATGAGAACTTAATTAATTTTCAAAGGAAAATACAATCTACAAATCCCGAGAACTAGCCACATTTTAAATAGTTATTTTAACGTGGTGAACTACTCCGTAAGAAATATATTTTCAAATTGAAGTATTCCATCTCTGCCTTCTTAATGGTTTACATGGCTAGGTCACATTTTACTTCCTAGGTTATTGCAGTTTTAATATACTCATATCACCATTTATAAGGAACTTATGACTTCACTGCGCAAACTACGGCCATAATAATATTCATACTGTGATAGTATTATAAAGGCAAAAGTTTGTATATATGTGTGTGTGTATGTATTAGATTTAATCTAATTTCAATGTTTAATTGCATGTAATTTTGTTGGTGTTCTTTAACAAATAAATAAATGCTTGTTCATTCAACGGATTTGAATGAAATTTGGCACGGCCTTTTCTTTACGGTAGATTACCGGGTGTCATGGCAGTACTCCTGGCGAACATGGCACAAGTTCTACAGTTACTTTTAGTTGCTCCATTGGTACCTGTGGGACACAATTATGTACTTTTACTTTGAATCTGATGGCACTTATCTACTGACGCATGCAACGTGAAACTCAAAAACCTGCTAACGGCAAGCGAAGGTGGGGTTTAATCTACTACGGAGCTCAAACATAATTGATATTGGTCTTCGAATTTGTCTATATAACATGCCAGTTTCTCGATTTCATTTAATATCGCTTGTCGAGACCAAACCGAGCAAGCAACCCTTGCTGTATAATTATTTGTATATAATTTTCCTTTACAAACTAGTTAACCGTTAAATGCTTTTGTAATAAAAATAATAAAGCCCTATGGGATCTTGAAACATTACGGTACAATTATATAAAAATGAACGAAAATAATGTTTCTTCTCAGAATTTCTTTTTCCAGTGAAACTTTTCTACTGACTGCTTAAACGAGAAAATAGTTCAATCTGAAGCGCTCCTTGGCTCGAATAAAGTCAGAGTATAACACTAAAACGTCGTTTATTACTATCACTCTTTTACTTAGCGTTTTCTTGGACAGTAAAGTTCGTACACTGTTATGCCCGGACTTTTAGAACGCGTGCCGATTAAGCAAATGAAAGTTCCACTATAGTATAGATTTCTTTTATAGCGCAGAATACTGATCATATTTTCAATAAAGTGTAGCTTGGTTTTAATGGATAATTTACACAACTTATTGTATTAATATTGTTGATGATTTATTAATATTTATTGGTATCCATCACCCGAGACGGGGGTCTCGGGTGATGGACGCAGCAGGATGAATGCGACTCAGTAAAGATTTGGATCTCATACTGAGTCGCATGCGTTACTGTTGTCATGAGCGAGGGTTACCACTTACCATCAGGTGGGCCCTCAGCTCGTTCCGTCACTCATTCACATTAAAAAAAACCTCGAAAATCTCTTAGTTAACATAAAGGCTAATCATAAAAATTATTATATTATAGTACAGTCAACTACTTCGATATCACTTTCAGTACAAAACAAGCCATTATGTTTTCTTTCTCGTGTCGTACAAAATCGTTTTCCTGTTTACATCCGTAATAATAAAAGCCAACGCTGCAAAATTTTCGCGCTGAAGAAACAAAACAGATACAAGATTTATGTGATAAGAATGTAATGTGTATATTTCGTACGAGCTGTTCCCTGGGACTTCTTCCGCGTGGAATTTTACATATTTTTTTACTTTTTTTACTTTTGCAGCGTTGGCTTTTATGCATTTAGTCAAATAAAAAGCTGTGTAGACATTATAAATTTTTAATTTAATTTGAATATTTGATTTTTGTATTATTTGGAAAACAAATGTTATGTTTATAAAAGTCCATCTAATTAAAGAAAGGAACGTTATCTATCCAAAATTTCCAATATACTTATGGTCAAATATTAATGAAACATAAACGAATTTCCAACCTGAAAAGAGGTAAGTGAATTGTTAGCTAAAAAACGTGAAACTAGCGTAGCACCCGTTTGAATGAAGCCTACGCGTTACGTAGACGTCACTCAACTTGGCCCTTACTTGGGTGGCTACGAAATCCGTAGGCGTGTAGCAGTGTGTAGGCGATTGCCTACGCTACGTCTACCGCATTTGAAATCATAACTTGTGGGTTTTCTAATCCCAATAAAAGAATCTTCGGAGTACGGAAATAGGGCTCAAAATTAACAGTCATGTTAAAATGAACCTGATCTGCTTACTGATTGAAGTATTTATATAAACCATTGATTAAAAAAGCAGGGAGATCCTTTCTCTAAGATTACGATAGCAAAAGCTGATTAACATTAGAGATATACGCATTCTGTTGCGAGAAAAAGACAACAGTTTTGGTATAGTGCCACCTTTTTCTCACACAATCAGTATGCTAGTTTTATGTAACCTTATCAATTGATAAAGACTTTTTTGTATAATAAAATCATTTCGTGATAATAGACCTTAATTGCCTAATGTTTTATGCACTCACGACCCATTCACACAGTTATAGCTAATGATTTCACACAATGCATGTTTGGTGACATTTGTTTGGCAGTCGTGCCAAGTTCATGAATTATACAGTATGTAAATAGCTACTTCAAAAACTGGACTGGCCCAAGTGAGGGTTAGAAGGTTTGAGAAAGAAAAATTAAAGTCTATTAATTCTTTAAAAGCTCTCTCTCTTCACTTACCTGGAAATACCGGTAATTTGCTTTGTTTAATAATAGCTCGTGTAAGCTCACAGGACCGCTCAAAGTTTTCCGAACTTTAGTCTTTCCCTGCCAAAGGAAGGTCAAACGGTGCAAAGAATCGACCTAGAAACTAAATAGATAGATAACTCTTTATTGTTTATACCTTTTACATAAAAAAACAACAAAATGTAATAAATAACAAGCTCGTGGTTGCATAATTGGCGGCCTTATCGCTAAAAGTTATTTCTTCAAGGCAACCTTTGGGTGGACTTTAATGATAAGAACGAAATAGGACGTACTATGTGTTAAAGAAAATGAAACGTCCTAACCAATTAAGAGTTTCTTGCGAAAAGACATCAAAGACATGTAAAGACAAGACAAGTAACTTATTTCACCTCTAACAACACGATCGCTTCGAGGGGTCTTCTATAAATCCAAATGTAATAATGGAAAACCCTTGGGAGACATTCGTTTCATTCATAATAGGCCTGGAATAATAGGTAGACCAGATTACTCAGTTCCCTCTTGAAACGTGACACAACACTTCCGGTAACTAATATAGGTATCTACAAATTGAAATTGAAATTGCCTTTACTAAAACTTAGTATCTACTGGTCTACCCAAAACCGAAAAACATAGCAAGTGGTCTAAGATACAAAATGTTTGGAGACCTGTGGTTTTAATAATCATCTAACTTAGTAATAAGAACGTATAACCTCGTAGATACATATTTATGACTCGCTGTTCCCCACGACTTCATGCGCGTGGATATTTTTTTTGTGCATATACCTAATGATTTTTCCTTTTTCTAAAATAAAGGTATATAGTTAGATACTTCTTATAACATTACCTACATGCCAGTGAAAGTCCCGTCAAAATCAGTCCAGGCGTTTTGGAGATTAACCAGAACAAACAGACAGACTAAACTTTAAAATTGTTATTTTCTTATAGTTTCAAACGCATTTAGTAAAAAGCTGTTATTTTGACATTACAAACAGACACTTCAATTTTATTTATTATAGACAAAAAATACGTTTCATAAACGTATATCATTGAACAAAACATAAAGAAGTCGTGCCACTAGCGCCATAATTCAAGTTTGGACCGTACTAAAATACATGTACTAAACCAGTAAAGTGCCTGGAACCGGCAATTTTTCCGTACAGCCACAATGGTCGCGTTACTGCCGGCTGGTCACGTTACTAATGGCAACCAATAGACATTCACCACCACTCCGAACAGACGGGCCTGATAGTTACGGAATTCAGATTTAAACAACTGAATTAAGTGTTGCCATTTTCATTGCTACGGAGCCGGTAACAGCAAATAAAGCACTAATTTATATATTCATAAAGATAAGCTGCGTTGAAGTTGCGATGTAAAAAAATAATAGAAGGGTGAAAAATGTTTATTCCATCATTAATTCATTTAACTTTTATAAAATAATATTTAAATTACTAATTATGTGTTGGACAGTGGTCCATATAGCAAAGAGGTTTGCATAATTGGATGTTACTTATCTTGTTTAATATATGTTAATTTATTTCTTAAACATTGTATTGGTGTTCACTTCGTTGATGCAATTATATAATATTATATATAAAATATAAATAAATTCAGGTTAATGACACGAATGAAGAAGTACATACAAAAAGGTTTCTAAAAACATGAGAAATAAAGTATTGAAAAAGCTTATAAATAACCTTACGTTTTGTGTTTTTATTGTGTGCGTATCGAAAAACAGCTGGGAATATGAATAAGTGATATTTACAGTTTGGATAAGTAAAATACTCATAAATAAATATGTAGCGAGACATTTCTGAAATAATTTAATTACTGTAATAAACAGTTCAGCAAAAGTAAGAGCTGCGATGAGTTCACCGCTTGTCACGTCTTATATCTCAATATTTCACAAAGTAATTTGTCAGACACACGTGTTTAGCATAAACTGACACATAAATATGAGCATGTAGTCCGTCCGTCCGTTCGTAATCCGGCGTGCCTGGGTCGTGAGATAAACTAGACAGCCTATAACTCAAGAGACAGTGATGATTTACTGACAAGATAGGGAACCATCACCAAATTGACCACTCCGTAGAAAGATGACCACCTCATTTTTTGAATACTACAAAAATGTACTAGATACTCTCTGGCTATATATGAGAAAACCTAAGTTGCATCTCGTTGCGCCCGTCACCCACGATTGCAAAGATGACTTTCCTATCATTTTTAAGTTAGATGAAACAAATATACGTCTCATGCTCAGTAATCCCCTTTTATGGATATGGATGTGGAAGGACATAAGTCACGAGGTAGGCCAAAGAAAAGATGGATGGATTGTGTGAAAGATGATATGCGTAAGAAAAGAGTGAGTACTGAGATGACGTCTGACAGAGGGAAATGGAAGAAAAATACATGTTGTGCCGACCCCACTTAGTGTGAGATAAGGGCAGGAAGATGATGAAGATGATGATGCTCAGTAATCCCCTTTTAACAATTGAATACGGAACTTAAAAATAAAGTCATTCTACGGTACTTATGTCAGTTTCTGTTTTTTTTTGTTTGGCAAGTATTTTGCTCGTTCTTAATAGACCATCTAACTCGTTCTTAATATATCATCTAAGTTAAGTACAATAACCCTCGGCCTAGTTAGAAGTTGAATGTCATACGTTCACACGTTTAGTGACATTCGAACAGAGCACTTCCGTGCTATGGAGGGTACGTTAAGATGTCAGTCCCGGTTATATAGTAGTCGAAAAGCCATGTTGGAGGCTTTTGGGCGGCTTGAAAACTCAGGCACCACAGGCCAGGCCCAACCAGAGGCTAACTGACAGGAAAGAGGAAGATTATTGTGACAGTTAACAGTGTAGCCCGAAACAATGGCATCTCTGATTAGTTTTCTGAGCGTAGGACGGTATTACCCAAAGCGCATGCCGATATGACATACTCCTAATGTTAATTTGTGTAAGGTAAACCCTGCTGATATTCAAAATCTGAAGAGACACCCCAAGAAGATGAAGACAGAAGATGTTCTCAGCTCCTAGGCTATCTGCTCCAAGCCGTAAATCTGACAAGATTGATGACGGCTCTGACCTTTCTACCTGGGGCCTATACCAAGACAGTGCACCCTATTAGTAAACGTTATTTTACAGCATTTCCCGATTATGAATGAATTCTCGCAGATTGACAAATTGACCCCACCCCCGCAATTTGTCGCCGTAGATCCAATTTCCGGGCTATAAAGCCGTCGTACGTGCAATATTTATATCGATTCAGTATTCAAAATGTTATGGTACGAGTATATTAGGTTTTGAATTCATTTTTATATATAACATTGTTAACCTACGCTACCTATTAAATCTAGCACTGCGGAAACAGCTAATGTGTGTAAGAACACGCAACCAACGAATATGTTTTGTTTACCGCGCTGTTGCGTGTTTCTAATATGTCACCATAGAAAATTTAAGCAAACTGACTTGGAACGCAAGCATGCGTATTTGATCTTTCAGTTGTCAGATGTGTCCGAACTCAAATCTAAAAATGGAATATCTTAAACAATTTATTACATGCAAAATATGGTAACCACCTAAACGTTGCAGAATCACGTTTCTTTATTATTCTTATAAAAACTATTAATTTTCGTCTAAGTAGTCTCAAATAGAACAGTGATTACCTCTTTCGAAAATAGCTTTTAATTATACCTGTCGCGATTGGTAAATATCAATCCCTTTACTGATAAAATATTTTGATATTACAAAAAAACATTTATGAAAAAGATTTAGCTCCAAGGTAAAATTTTAACGAAAATCAAATTCCTTTCAACAGAATTTTCAAAGGCTAATTTCCCTAAACCTTTCTTAAAAAGTTTCCGGTTAATTTTATGTTGATTTTCGCGACGTATCGGGCAGAACGTAAAAAAGATTTAAGGGTTCCCGTCCAATAGAACTTTCAGGTTTAGTGGATTTTAACTGTCACGGGAAGACGAAGGGTCGGATACAAGGGACTCGCCCTCCCAAGAATTTAAACACGATTAAAAAAGTTTTCTTAGGCCTTTTCCTGATCTGTCGGTGCGATATCAGCTCGGTATTGATATGATGTGAATGTGGTACTGAAAACTTACCTAGCGGCTTTCTTTTGATGTACCTACGCTTTCTGAGCGTGATCTAAGTCCCATGGGACTTAACTTTTTCGGATACTCGTATAACGGCCGTACCTATACCGCAGATATTTTTTTAATACATGAATTACGTATACATTTGATATCACAGGCACAGAAACCTTTTCGTAGTTTTATTAATTTAATAGGTTATTTCTTGAGATTGTTTTGATAGTCCTTGCGAGCCGTTCGCTATCCAGAATGGCACTTTTCTCGTCACGAGTTCCAAAAATTTTTACATATAAACTCAATACTCATTACAAATATCGATACTAGAAGCCTCAACTATACTAAATATTATTGAGTATTGTATATATTATAATATATAGCCTTCTCTCATATACGTCAGTTATCTCGATCGAGAACTACTGTATTATTTCGGTTCTTCAAAATGGAGTTCCGCCGTGATGATTTTTGGCCACATTTTGTGGAGCATACGGAACCAGCTCAGTTCCACTTAAACTTAACAAAGCTTTCAGCTTCATTCCACATTCATTATTATTTTTTATACAAACGACTTTTTTTGCTTCAATAGACTTGCTATTAATGCTTTCATTATTTGGAGGTGCTCGTTTGTTTTCATTAAATAATATTCAATGTTGAAATTCCGGCGAATTGCAATTAGTAAATTAATAACCCAGTGGGTGTGTAATTTTAATGAAACAGACAATTACTGCGGTGTTTCTTTAGAATTACATAATTACGATTGCAGAAAATCTATTTTTGTTGCAATTAATAAATACGGTTTGGTAGCTTGCTTGGTACGGTTTGGTAGAGAGAGTTACTACTCTCTCTACGAAGCGAGGGCATAGGGGGGCCAAACTTTCGGTAATAAGCATACACTAACATAATTCTTGATAGTTATTAGTAGATTTATTAAATTGACTACTACGTATTTCTTGGTGAAATATATGGTGTTGATTGAGTCATTTATTCATACTCTTTGTGGTCGGGACTAAGATGCTTTTATTGTTAAACTGTGAATGTCCATGCTTCAGAGACCGATAATAAAAACATATACAAAATAAGCAAAATAAAAAGACAGAAAACATTATAAAACATTTTAGAACCACCGAACGCGGAGTACAACTGAAGCAGTCGGCGGCTAGGACCTTCTGACTGTGCGTGCGTAGTACTTCCTTCTTGTATCTGGCCCAGCCGCCTAGCGAGAGCCTCTTTAGATATTTGTCGAGGCTCTTCGCTATGAGTCCATTCTCCGAAACGACAATCGGGACGATAATCGTTGAATCCTCATCCTGGTGATCTTGTGAGCCAAGTCAAGGACCTTTTAGGGTTATAATTATTATTTTATTCAGACATGACAATAATTTTAATTAGCTACACATTCTTTTCGTGATATTATAAACGGAACAAGTGGTGAACATGAGTAACACGGCAAATGCATCCTTCTAGTAGATAATTTAATTGTTTCGGCTATTTAAGTAATCAGTGTTTGCGTTACATAATTAATTAGATAATTACGTCAGCTTATTGATTTGAATTGTAGATCCAACACAATAATTATGCTAGTCAGGTGTTGCAATAGAAAGGCACTGGATGTTGATTACAAATATTAATTTCCCTGTGAAATCATGTATAAAAAAAGAGTTGCTAATTTGCATTTTTTATTTGTTCATGTTTATGTGATTAGGTATTAGTTCAATTGTCGTTACAATAATCCGATAGTGCGTAATAATACTTTTTCTAAAGACATTTTTTCCTAATTTTTTTTTCTTAAAGATTTTTTATTCATCTAAATGATTTGATATAGTTTGGGTATTTTTATGATTTGATTCGCCGTTGCGTTTAGACTAAAAATTTCATTTTTATTTTGGAAGAGGACGATTGCTAGGTCATGTTTAACATTGCGATTAATTAAGATTTTTTTGTAAAAATAAACGTTAATATTCGCACAAAAATATATGAGCGTGACCTGAAAAAATACGTGATCTGCTGAACTCCTGTCTCCTGATCTCCACCCATAACAACAACAATACGACTAAGTTCCACCCCAACCGTAGTAAGAGAAGACCCAAATCGAATCCCGTTCCCTTCACCCGAGACGGAGATGTGATTAATGTCCTTCCACCGGAACACAGTAATGCGAATGCATTACTACTGGTCGCCAGATTACCAGGTGTGATATCAATGCTTGTTTGGACGAGCTTGGCACAAGTTCTGCTCCTGCTTTATGTACCAAAAGTATACAGAGTATTTCTAAATTTTCAACTTGAAAAAGTATAATCTAAGAATATCCAATTGATTTTATTTTTGTAAATTGTTTTTCTGTGCCTGGACGTCTGGAACACCAAAACGATAGCGTATTGCGGCATACCCGTACGCATCAACATATAATTTAAACCCAGTGCCTCTCAACAGCCAAGAGTAAGCCTGTGTCCTTGCGGTGGAAACATGAATGATAGCCTACGGAACCCGCAAGCTGGAATGATTTGTTTTAGTCAGCACCGGCCGTAATAGTGAAATAGTTGGCGCAAATGGACTCCATAACGTGGGGTATTAATAAAGGCTCACACACGACTCTCCAGAGGCTCGTAGTTTTGTTTTGGGGTAAGATTGAAGCCTGAGAGTTTATATTACGCTTCTAAGTCGTCAAGCATAAATTATTTCTCTTAAGAAGTAGTTCAGAGACGGATTTTCTTTAAATAAATAATTCGATGCCAACGTTTCCAACATACATTGTCTATGACAATTTCATGTTGGTTATATTTTATTTTATAATATTTTCATTTCAATTTTCAAGACTTAATAATGCTGTAATAAAGTTTTTAGATTATCGCATAGGTTTTAATATCGTGAAAAATAATAATCGAAATATAGTTTTTATTTAAAATTCAATTTATACGCGGTCGGGTTCACATTCTTATTTTTCGGGAAACGTCTAGAGTTCGTGAAAATTTAATTTAATGTATGTCACATCGGGTTTTAAACATTCTAATTGAAGAAAGCGCCTGATTCAGGTTTTATATTTCAAGATCGTACCTACAACTGAGTCTGATTTAAAATGACAAATAATAATATTAAATGATTTTCATAATAGATTAGCAGGTGCTTAATTAAACAAAACATCGTTTAAATACAATTTGACTAATATTATAATATTATGCAGTGATATACATGAGGAAAAAAAACTAATAAATCAAAATTTAAAACAAAGACGATACTCAATTTCTAGACGATAACAGCAGTGAAAGATTACCCAGTGTCTAACAACTGGACTGGGGAGATATTTCCAAACAACGGCCGGAATATGCTCATTTTATGCTTGCTGAAAATTTACGAAAAAGTATCGCATAAAAAACACGTGCATCAGGATTCCCTTCGTCCTAGGTGGCATGGACAAACACAGAAACACAAGACAAACACCCAAGATCCAAGAGCAAATGCTACACTCGTCACACAAAGTTTTCCCCCTGTTGTGAATCAAACGTGGGACCCTTCATATCAAAGGCAGGGCTAATTAAGCTACGGAGCCGTCAATAGAGTTAACTTCAGGACATTAATAATATAACCCATTCATCACATTACTTAGGGAGGCCGCGAGAGTCTCATAGCTGTTAGAACCGTGAGATTGAACTCTCCACTATTTAGTACCTACGTGTTCCTCAATTTTACGACTTTGCTACCTTGAAGGGTGAAATAGGGGATTCTAGGCTATTTATTTTACCCCGATGGATCCCTCGAAGAATTGGGTTGTTAATAAGTTTATAGTTTTGCCTTTGTCAGTGTTGGATTAGTACATGATTTCGGTCCCACTTATATATCTTTGAGGGAGGTATATATTAGGTGAGGCCAAAACGCTGCGTTGCGGTGTCACATCGCAAAAATCTAGGTCGCCGTACAAAGCATCGTAGTAATTTCCAATGCGCTGCCGCAACGTACAAATCTTTTTAACTTTGATCGAGCTGCGCGTATAAGCAAGATGGCGGATTACATTGTCGACTACCTGATCTTTAGTTCAGGAACGTCCCGATCTTTAGAAAAAAGCTATACCTTCAAACTGAACTAATGGTAAGCACTTTGTCGTACGATGTCGTACTGCGATGAAATATTTGCGTTGCGTCAACGCATTGCATTGCTTTGCGACGTCGTTTTTGCGACGACGCTGCAACGCAGTGTAGTGGCCTCGCCCTATGATATCAAACACCTGAAGGCCTTGACAGAATATTAGCGTTGCACTCCTCGCTTCCTACGAGTGCTGAGGTATAATGATAGACATGCTAAGCTAGGGATCTATTAACCCTGGGTCTCTCCTGTGGGACCTAGAGGGAGATGTGCAAGCAGCCATGTAAATCACTGATAGAATTCATAAATAGAGGAAAAAAATGTTTTTTGTTATCAATAAGTTATTTTTGTAAACAGACTTATGACATAACATAATTTAAATACGGTTTTCATGATATCTTGGGAAATGTGGGCGTAGCTTTAAAAAATCGCTCATGAAGCGTAGGTTTTACTTACATTACGTACGTACATAAAAGTGTAGAAAATTAATATTTATGTAAATATTTAAGTGTTATTTCATTGACACTACATCTAAGTCCTGTCATCAATACTACTGTGCTTCGTTTGATATCAAACGAAGTGAATATCAAAAGTGAAATAAATTTCAACAATGGGCAGTTCATACGAAAAACTGGTTCGTTCCAGAACTTTTACAAAATAATGATTCGTATTTTATTCCGATATTATAACTATAAACTTCTGAGCTTTATGTGAGTAATAGCTACGCCCCGCGGTGTTACCCGTGGTTGGTCATCCTACGGGCGCCGTACATTTTTCCGGAATAAACAATAGCATATGTACTATTCCAGACTATAATCTATATCTGTATCTATATCTATTCATTCGGATCCATTCAGCCATTCTGACGTGATTGAGAAACAAACATCCATCCATCCAAACTTTTGCATTTATTAGTATTAAGAATTGCTAAAGATATAATGGAAAGACATACCCAAAAATGGAGACGCTTGTAATTAGCAGAATATGTAATATTTTACTGTTTGTTTGCGTTGGAAATGCGCCAAGACAATAACAAAGGTATAAATACTCGCGAAACGTACCTGCATTTATTGCCGTAATTAATCATTCCTCCAAGCATTGATGTATTAAAACCAAGATACGGAATGCTCAAAGATTACGTTGACAAATATTCTGCAAATATAAATGTCTTGATTTGTAAATCAAAAATAAAGACAGAATTGTAGGTCGAGGATTCGATTCCCACCCAGGACAAACATTTTTGTGTTAAACATCTATGTTAGTTTTGTATCTGGGTGTTGACATATATTAATACAATACAAAAAATATTATTATATATAAATATTCTATCTACAATATAATAGTTTATACTTTTAAATGATCCAAAAATGCAAGTGTAGACGGTACATATAAGAAAATATAAGCAATTTGAAAAATGTTTGTCTGTCTGTTTGTTCCGCCTAATCTCCGAAACAGCTGGACCGATTCTGACGGAAATTTCATTGGCAGCTGATGTTTTAAGGAGTCACTTACGCTATTTTTGTTTTAGAACTTGCAATACGAATTAAAAAATGTTAAATTCCACGCGGATGATTTCGCGGGGAACCAGATGTTCCAGTTACAAATATTTCTAAATCAGGCTGACTACGAAGAACGATCCTGAAACAACGGCGACGTCACCGCAAAGCACGAGCCTCGAGCCTCACCAATTAAACAAATAGATGCACGAAACTAATTATAACCATAAAAATTCACAAGAATTACAGCCGCAATAAAACGGCCCAGGAATTATGACAATTTCAAGGCTATGGAATTCAAGGGCAGACTCGATAACGCCACCTGAACACGCTAAGTATACACGTACCTACGTTAAATTTTAAATACCTTTTAGAGCTCAATGTAGAAGTTTAATGTACAAGGTACTCGACACTGCAGACTTCCAGTGCCTAAAACAACCTAGTTTATAACGTGAAAAGTAAACAGGATAATAGACGTGGCGAGTTTCTAAAAATACTCATCTAAAATAATGTAGGAAGTTGAAATATAATTTTTCTAGGAGAATAATAATGGATTTTTCCAAGAAATTCAATTATAGAGGTAAACTTAAACAGCAAAACCCTATCTAAACACAAAATTTCGTCCAAATCGTTAAAAATAAATAAATATATAATACAAGAATTGCTTGTTTAAGGTAATAATATGTTAAAACGATTAGGCCGGCTGTACGTTGTCTGTCAGTATTTCTTTTATTCAGTCGGAACATTATCTTTTAAACAGACTTCAAAAAAGGAGGTTTTTAATTCGGTGGTATGTTTTTATTTGTATTTTGATTTGGATAGTTCTTATTTAATTTGATAGGGTATGTCCCCAAGGTTGCGTCATAGAAATTTCATAAAGAAGCTCCTCTTAAGAGACTCCTCTTAAAATTAAAAATTAAAACTCCTCTTAAAATTTGTTATTATAGTTTATTCGATTTCTAAATTAGTCAATAAGACATATTAATTAATAATTAAAGATTAAATATTATTAGTCAATCTTGAATGAATGAATTATATTTTCCTCTGCACCTATTAACCCTTAACCTAGATTCTGCGGCATGAATAGGTACCAATTAAAAATCATACAAATTGCATGGAATCGAAGCTTTAGCCACAAACCATTATACAAACAGGTATCATTAGTTACAGAATAATCTGTTTGTCTGTACGGATGTTTCCTCATTAAGGGAATGCGGGAAAATACGCAGTGCTGTATCAGGGTCTGACAACCAGGGTACGAGATGGGCACGTGTAAATAATTTAATCTTATGGTGAGCGTACAATGCGTTCTGACTTGCATTTCGATATAAGTATCTAAAGGCCTAATTCGTATTGCCATTGTTATATGGGAAGCAGGTTATACTGAAAATCATTCAAACATCTCATTAGTTATTTGCATTTTTTTTGTATGAAGACTTACGGAACGAGCTGAGGGCCTACCCGGTAAGTGGCGACCCCACCCATGACAACAGTGACGCTGCGTCCATCACCCGAGACCCAAACCCTTCCAACGGAACACAGCAATGCGAGCACCACTGCTTGACGGCAGATTCTAGGTGTGGTGGCAGTACCTTTCCGGACGAACTTGGCACACTGGCCACTTGGCACTAGGCTACTGCTACTCTACATAAAAAAAATAGTTTGGTTTCCTTAATCCTAAATATTCTTGTATGCGCTGATTAAATTTAACTTTCTAAACATTTCGCAGGATTTTCGGACCCTAAACACGGCCCTGGTAATACGGGAACATATCGATTCCCAGGCTCATGATCCCAGTAAATTGCGCCCATCTAGAACTCATTAAAATTCTCATCACGCAATCTTTTGCAGAAAATGATTACTGTTGGTCGATTTGAATGCGTAAACTAGGGGAGCAAAAATAAACGGCACTGGAAAATTAAAGAAGAAATATATTTCGAAACATTTCTACAATGTTTGAAATTACAATATTCCAAAAGGTATTTTTACTGAATCATTTTTCATTCTGTTTTTGTGGGATTATGCGTCCCTAGCGTCTTTAACGGGTATTGAATATATATTGATTTATGATTTACAACGAATAATTGACATTAAAAATCGAATAAACCGACTTCAATACTTTCATCACTTATTTTACCTTAGGAGTGGCATTTCTTCATGAAATTTATAAATGACAACTTTGAAACAAATACCACAAAAATAAAAAAATATCTGTATTGAGAACCTGTTCGTTTTTTGAAGTGTATAAAAATATATACAAATACCGCTGACCGACGCAAAAGCAAAATGAAAATGTGTTGAGAAGAGCGATCCTAAAAATAGTTAGCCAGACTCATCAACCAAAAACTCTTAAATAATGTAAAACATCAATAAACAATCATCTAATACGCCAATTATGTCACGTAATGCATCTTCACCCGAATAAATTTGCGTCGCTAAAGTAAAAGTTTTTTTTTATATTAAAGGACACACTACCACACCTGATGTTGGACAATGTAGATAATATTTTGTGCGTTCTAAACATACCTAAACTCACTCAAAAAGTATAAAGTTAAAAAGTATAAAATAAAATATAGCAACCTCGTTTTACAGTACAACAGTAATATTAAGCACCTCACCGTTAACAAAGAGGACAATGGAAACAATAAATTCTGAGAAGCTTTCCTTTAATTAAAGTTTTCCAATAAGCATTTAATAAAATGGAACGTTAATTTAATCATTTTTGCTCAGATTTCGTTTCGTTGTGACCTTTTCTCGGGTTTTACTGAGTAAACTAAAATATGTTTTTAGGCGCACATAATGTTGCTTTCTAATTAAAAATATGACATTCTAAATGAATTTTTAATGTTGGTGAAACCATGCAAATAATTAGTTTTAATAACGATCATACTCGGCCTCAGTCTCAGTTGTTTGAGTATCCGATTGAAACGCAGATTCGATTCTTTCAAGGACCTTATAATTGCTGATCATGCAAGTATTTATTACAGTATCCCTCGTATCACGGTTGGCAACCTGAATTCTAGCCTGTTTACGCAAAGACGCGTTCGAACGCAAGAACAAATCCATGAGAATTCATACAATTCTATTAAATTAGGTAAACTTCATCAAAATGATTGTATTGGCTGTAATGAAACTATTTTTTCACTGCAAATTATAAGACGTCGTTTCTGAAACTCCCTTGTTTTCCGGCTAACAATTTATCACGGTCTTCTAACGGGTAAGAAGATACGGTAGCCATGGCTCAAGTATCTGGGTCAACTGTTATTAGGTTCCGCATCAAACAATACCAATCAACCACAGTCCACATAATTAATTAATTTACTACATTGATTAAACAAGTAGGAAAATAGCATGTTCTAACATTACGTTAACAAACTGGACTATATAAACAATAATGGTTCCTTAATTACATAACATTACAGCTTGCTATATTGGAAACATCTGAACAACAGAATTTGCTTAAAATTATCAAAAGAATTATTACATAGGAGTCGATATGTAAGTAGAAAATATAAGAGAAATGCTAAGCAGAATATAACAACACTGTAATTAGTTTGTACTGTAAATTTATATTCAAGGGTGAGCCTGTAAGATTCAACATATGACAAGCATAGTAAGTATATTTGGATGAAATCTTTTATATTCATATATATTGTTCTAGTAAAATTAAGAAATGAATTATACTTACTTAACAAAACCACTAAAATATGCAAGAATTTCCCCGAACTTTACACGAGTTTTACTGGTACTAAACTTTATTTTAGGAAAATATTTCAATTAAAATAATATTACGGTCTAAAATATCCATTATTATTAAGTTATATGGTTTCGTAACAAAAATATGGCCCATTTTCTGTGTATTGTTTATAATCTTCTAAAGCTTAAAAGGAGACTATGCGTTAACAAAGCTTCATTTGACCCTTTATGAATTGAATACCCAGAGCCAAAATACCGGTACGTACCTTTATAAACAGGTAGTACACCTATGTGTATAGGTAAAAGGTACAGGTTGTTACGGAATAGGTAAACCAAAAGGGTTTCTGTAAGTACCTCTGTGAAAGTTTTTGATCGAGTCTGGTTATAAAAGTCAACCTTCGTAGATGTAAGATAAGACTTCATAAAATTGTGGAGACCCTACAATTTTATGAAAGTTTAGGTGGCGTGAGAGCAGCAGAAAAAGCTGAAACTATTTGACAATTGAAACCATTTCACGATACTGAACGCAACACACATACATATTGGGCGTCGCAAACTTTCCACCAATTATTATTACTATTAATAATTGGTGGAGATTATTATATCTAATCAATACTCAATATATTTATTAATCCACATAATTGACCATTAGGGTATTTCAATATCAAAAGAGGCAGTCAAGAGTTTTTCTAGATACCATAAAACTACCTACACATATCTAGACACGCGGTAGCGTGTCAATCCAAGTTCAAGCTAACAGAACTGGCGAGCAGCAACGTGTGTAATATTTTTATTAAACCTAGAATTTAAAACTATTTCAAAACTCAATAAGTTGTTTGCAATGAAAAATGTATTTTTTTTTAAAACTAAGGGTTATTTATGTGTTATTATAATAGTTTGTTTGATAACTAAGGCTTTATGTTATTATATAATTACATTTAACCACCTCTTCTTCTCCATTTAGGAAAGATTTAAATATTTGTATGGTGCCACTAATAAACTTAAATATCTTGGTGTATTTCAAGAAGTTTCAAAATACGGGTTGAGAATGATAAGCTATTAATTGTCTCTCGCCATATCCTTAAGACCCTCTACGAATGCGAAACACTCTGTATAGTTTGAAGCGGTCGATCGCCGATCTGTCAAACTTGTAATAGACAGCTCAATTTGGTCACGAAGGGCTGATGACAATGGCCTGGACAGGTGTAAGAAGGCAGCGAGAAATTTCATGTTCGTCCCTTCGCTACGAGAGTAATTTCGATGACAAAGCGATATGAGATCTTGGTTAAGTGGACCTTAGATTGAATATTATGGTCGGGTAGCTAGAGAGTAGCTGATCAACATAGAGTTTTGCTGAGCTATCGCGTACAGTATGTTTTGTTTTTCATTAATAATACATTGCCCCGCAGCTCAAACCCGTTTAGTTATCTATTGTAAAAGAGATCCATTGTTGCCTTAAACTTTTGTTCTGGAAAAAATGCGCGAATTGTGTACACAATTATAGTAGTATGGGTACCAGAAAAGTAATTGGCACGTTCCATAACCATGTCTCAGGGTGAATAGGTATATTTTTCTATATGGGTAGTTTAATCTGTAAACTACTATTATGATATAATAAATATGCCTGGACATTTCACACAGCGCCAACTGGCACCAAATTTTGCTTAGCTTGTACTGTGGAGCAGGAATTACTATTAGAATATTATTTTTTTTTTTTTAAATATTTTAATATTATATTATATGTTTTTCTTAATATTTTTATTTTTTATATTATTGTATAATATGTTTATAATAAAAAACATTATATTGTACGTATAATAGTTTTTTACATCCAGACAAAGACCAATTATCAATGTTGACACAAACTTGGCTTGAGGTGGGAATCGAACCCGTCGTTCGATTCTAACGCAGAAAGCAGAGCAGTGAAATAGGTGTATTGTGTTTAAAATGACATGAGACCTTCACGTAATACTCGTACAATTGCAAAAAATGGTGTCAAGCAGATATGAGGCTCTTTTAAAACGAAAATAACCTATGTCGTGACTTTAAGTCGCGTGTTTCAGAACCTGCACGATCTTCCCTTGATGGTGTGGGTGTTTCTGAGACGCCTACGGGGAATTAGGAGTTACATTTTAAAGCGCCACGCAGAAATAAGCCTATTTTGTGCTTGAAAGGGTAATGTTTAATGTTTGTGGCATAATAAGCTTCACGTGGTGTGTACATTACAAATTTATGAGAGTGATTCCGGGTGAGAAGCCTGTGGAAATTTAGCTTCAAAATTGTGTTAATGAGTTTTACAGTGTGAACTGTCGTCCAAATATACCGTTTTATGCTTCAAAGAACTTGGCTTGACCTCAATATCACCTGATGGTAGTGATATACAGGTCGATGATGAGCACGAAGGTCTAGACACCTATTTACTCTGATCTTGAAGAGGCTTAAGTTGTAGTTTTTAGAATAAACAGACGCCTGCAAAGAGTTCCATTCTTAAGCCATTTTCATTAAAAAGGTAAAAGCCAAGTGTTTAATCCGAATAGAAGATATTTCGTATATATTTTACTAGTCTTGAGATGTTGCGGAGTTTGTAGTGGCCTTAATGGTGTTGCTACCAACACAGTCAAGGTC
Source organism: Aplocera efformata (assembly GCA_921293045.1). NCBI lineage: Eukaryota > Metazoa > Arthropoda > Insecta > Lepidoptera > Geometridae > Aplocera > Aplocera efformata. The sequence continues at coordinate 8,993,606 of OV121042.1, read as the reverse complement.
ACTGCCAACATCCAGAGTTTGAACCACCAACCAGAATATTTTTTGCATTCATGTTCCTTGTGCGTATCGTATATATAAACGAGTAATGCTTGTATATATTTATTTCGCGTATATGGATGAAATTTTGGAATTTTTGAATTTTGCTGTTTAAGTTTACATTAAACAGGTCTTAATTGCCTTAATCACATTTTAATAATCAGCTTTTAAAATACATTTGCGCACGCAATAGTAAAAACACTTTGAAAAAATTACTTTCACTTATTTCCGAAATTTATCAAGCTACTTTATAAATTTTTCTTACCCTTATATCCTTTTTGGACTATTACAAACGTTTGACAAAGATACCTTAATCGATCCTACTGTTCTAAGGTGTTCTGTTACAACGAACAGCATTTGTCACAAATCGAATGCGTGCCTTCCTCGTCACGGCAGGCAAATTATTTTCAATAGTTCCAAATAGGTTGGGGCAAGTTGGCCAGCATCCGAGGCACGTAGCGCCTTCCGTGACAGAGGGCACTCCAGTTAAACTGGTCGCGATAACTTGTGACTAACTGCTCTCTCCTCGAGTGGCCGTCGTCTTGCCAGGATGGCTCTCCAGATTTGGCTTTTGTACGAGTTAATGGCCCACATTGTTGTCGCGTCCGTGCTTTGTTATAAACTTGTTACTTACGATATACTTGAGATGTGTGTTCAAGAGTTTGTCAGGGTACTTGACAGTTCCTTGCGTGAAACTACTTAATATCTTTCTAGATGTCAGTTGTTTAAGGCTGTTTTTCAAAAAATGATGTGTAGAGAAGCAAGCTTTTAATTTTTTGAGACTGCTTGTGTCCTCGCTTAACGTACTTAGCTTGCAGTAAAGTAGGAGAAGTACAAGTACGTCCGGAGAAGTACTGCCTCCACATGCAAGCAATGTTGCATTTGTTTTACTGTGTTCTAGTGGAAGGTTATTGGGCGCTAGTGAAATCACAGGGGGTACATCCCCGTCTCGGGTGACGGGTGCACCATAATGCGACTTGGGTCGAGGAGGATCCATGTCGTATTGCTGTTGAGCAGTGGTAACTATATAACCTGTAATCAAAAATTTTGTTTAAAGAAAAAGTAATAATAAGTGAGAGTAAAATTGAGGTACGAAACGATGTGTCTATTTCCACTAAAGCTAGTAAAACGGAGCGGGTAAGATGTGTTATGTTTGCAAATTATAGAATTATTTTTAACGATTGTTTTGTCCAATTGCTCGCGTGCTATGGACGGTGAGAAACCTTAAGTATCCCTACACGGGGTTTGTGTCTGGGTGGTGCCAAAGGATATGTGTTTAAATAAATAAAACATTTATAAACATATACCACAAGGTGTTTTCGAAATAAAACAGGAAGGAGACACACAAATGAAACGACACATAAAAACGAAATGTTACATACTAATTAAGATGAATTTACGCCCGAAGCGACTGGGGTTCCAACAAAGACAAAGAAGTATGTACATAGAGGAAGCAAAATTTGATACACGGGTGCAAATACATAATAAGCAACGTTTGAAGCAAAGAGAATCTGGGAAGTCTCGGAAGGGAGCTTTGATGAGGCTAATTAAATCATAAATATTAACGTATGGTATATACGTAAATATTTATAACTAGCTGTATCCGCAACTTCGTTTGCGACTGCCGTCCTTGCAGACTATTCGATTCGCATGACAAAAATATATAAAAATACAATGGTGTTAGCAATTCTATTGTTTTCATGGTAAAATTATCACTACAACTTATAGAAAAAAATACTCTTAACGAATAAACCATATTTTTACGACAAAATTAAGACGAACTCAACGCAAACAATGGTAATTACAACTTAATAAAGGAACTTAATAAAAATTAACACTACCTAACCAATCAAGCTAATTATTAACAATGAAAAATCCCTGCTTACACCTATTCTATAATAAAATATAATAGTTCTGAAAAGAACTTTTTATCCGAAATATTGTGATTTGGCAATATCTGGCTCATTTGGAGTGGTCTGGCTTTGACAATAGACTTATCCATAAAGCCTGTATGATAAAGTAAACACGACAGCTTAAGATGAGCCGTACGTTCAAAGGTTCCTGTACATTACGAGGTTCAAATTATTTGGACTTTATACTGAGGGTTGTGATATCTGTTTACCTTGAGATATTTACCGGACAATATTTAAAGTAATTACTTTCTAACAAAAACATAATGAATGAAATCGGACTACGCGTTAATGAATTACAACAAAGAACACATTTTGACTTTCATCCCCTGTTTGAAAGGACTCGTGCTAGATTTCGGAATTAAAAGTATCCAGTGTCCTACGTCGTAGTACGAACTCAAATCATTCCAACTGCATTTGAATTAATTCAAGTATCAAGTAGTTTCGGCGTGATGCGCGGCCATGATACATACAGGCAGACAAAAATGAAAATAAAATACAGTTTTCACTCCGGTAAAAAGCGCCCAACAAAAAAACCAATAAAAACTTTTCTATAGTATTGGTTCTCCGTGAAACATGCGACACAGGCAAATCTAGTTCAGGAGTGTGTAAGCTTTTTCTTTTTTATTAAAATCTGTATATAACTTGTATACCATCATCTCAAAGTAAATAATAACTACTTATATATAGTACAAATACTGTATTATTTGTTTAGAAAACAATGCTTTAATCGACCTTTCTCGAACCATTCATCCATCAATATATTGTGTAAATAGTAGTTCATTGATAATTCTCTCAATATTATCTTAAGATCAGCTGTGGCAGCGTGCTTTGCTCTTAAATTATTCAATGGCCCGTATCAGCCTTAAGAGGCTGATACGATGTTTCCAATTCAGACACATACTCTTGACAAGTGAGAGTGAATGATACGACTTCGTAGTTTAGTGGGTAGTAGCCCTGCCTTCGAAGTGACTTTGTTTGATGAGCGTAAAATTTTTTATCGGGTCTCGGGTGTTTGTTTTGCGTTTCTGTGTTTGTGCGTGCGACCTGCAACACCGGGAATCCTAGTGTGGCAACGTTATTTAAAAAAATATATATATTGTTTGTATATTTTGACAGATTCAAGACAGCAATCAATACGTATTATAAAATGATGTATTGAATAAATATGGATCTAAAATATCACGCGAACTCATTGCTTAGTTTGGTACCTGTTAGAATAAATATACAGCTACTCTTGTACTGGGATTCCCTGTGTCACAGGTGAAATCGCATGGTTGTACGTACTTGTAAATATATACACTCACACATACAGAACCCGAGTATAAACTTTATGATAGTCAGAATTAGTTCAGTAGGTCGACTACATTCGAAAAAAGTCTTTCGCCGATTGAATGTAGCAAGCTGAGACCTTCAATTCTTGGAGACACAATTTTAAATAGAGTGTGAACTATTATTGTTACGTCTATGCCTCATGTGTATCTGGATACACATTATTAAGATTCGCGTAATCTGTGCTAGATGGCTGGCCATCTAGCACAGATTACGCGAATCTTTTTATTTATGCGCGACACCTGATGTTAATTTGTTACCTACGCCCATAACAACAGCAACTAACAACTAAGCAACTAAGGTCCGACCAAAGTATGAAAAGATCTAAGTCACCTACCGTTTCGTCTGTAACGGATATAACTTCTCAAGTGTCTGTAATTTCACCGGCACCCACTCCCTTAAACCGGAACACAACAATTCGAATGTGCAACTGCTTGGTGACGGGGGCAGTTCAATCCGGATGAACTTGGCTCAAGTTCTACTGCTACTTTGGAGTGGTCCTTTTGCATCACCCGGGGGATACGTGTAGGATTCTGGGGGTAGGTCACAGTGAGAGAGGGATGCTCAATGGTAAAAAGCCAAACAAACTGATTTAAAAGAGACACTTTATTATTTCTGGAACTCATTTTAAGATTACCAGATGTTTCAATAATTACGAGATGTTTCAGTAATTATTCAAACTTTGTATTTTTGTTTGAATTATGGATGAAATAGCTAAAATAGATATCTTGAGTTAGAAGTGAAAGTTCATAATAACAGAGAACACAGTCAACTTTGGAAAATTATTCTACTATAATAGAATACTCTGATGATTTGTTTTTACTATAGGTACCCGTTCAAGATCAGACTAATCTGATTTACGTATGATTAAGAAGGGTCTATGGTAGGTACAAACTATGTCTAAAACTATGTCTTAAATTGACAATTAACTACCGTATGGGATACTTACAAATATAATAGTATGTATAAAAACGTGCTTAATAAAAGCCATTTATTATATTATATTATAATAAATAATTTTGATGTGATTGTACTTTATTATCAACATCAACAACTTCTGTAAGTTTTTGAGGCCACGAGTTTTTTAATTTTCTTCATAACGTCATAAGTTTCAGGCAGTTATTACAATTAACATTGAAATTAAATGATAGAAGGGCTTAGGTGATATTGGTATGTAGGTAACTTTTTATGGTTTTAAAACTAAGTTGAAACGGTTCCTTATTGAGGAACAAAGGAAACGTGGAGATATTAATAGTGACGTATCAATCATATAAGCTAACTAGGAACATCTACATTCACCAATGATCCGGCATCTTTCTCTCTTTTCTTTTTCTCGAGTTACTTACATAAACTGCATTTCAGATTAATAGTGCTTGTTTTATTAATATAATAAATGTAGCTTTTGTTAATCAAATATTTCAGAATGATAAGTACCCTATGTCTATCCTGTACACAATGTGTGTGCAAGATTTCCTGATGATAAGTTTAGTAGTTAAAGCGTGAAAGCGTAACAAACAAACAAATTCACATCCGCATTTATAATATTAGTTATGCCCCATATATAGCAGTGTGTCACTTTATTTACTCCCGAACATAATTTTTCATTTATTATTTTATTTTTATATATTCTTGAGTAACGCGACGCGCACCGTTGTGGCCTGCCGTATGTTTACAATCTGTTATCTCTAAGATTCAGCCACAGACAACTCGGCCCACCGAGCCTCGTCGCAGCCTGCGCGGGCGCTCGACGACAATCACAATACCCAAGTGGTTGTCGGGTGATGCAGGTATTCATTGAACCACGTGAGTCGTTTCAATGAATGCTTAAATCATTCCATACTGCTACTTTTATAATGTTTCTTGAATTGATTCAGTTTTTTATGTTATGAATATTATTATACCTATGTATACATATATCTTAATCACATAAACATATATATTTTATTGTATTTACTTATTTTATGATATTTAGCACCTACTTTCTGGTGTATTTGATGATATAATGTAATATTCAGATTTATTTATTTACTCTCTGGCGTTTGTAACGGGACTATCGCAATGGCGCCAGCAGAATACCAGCGTCTGGTAGGTACCTAGGTACCTGCCTGACACATGCTGAGCTGGAGCCATTTTTGACTCGACTACTATCCGAGATAGTGGACACGGAATTGGTAATACGTGGGATTAACATGTAATGTTTCAATTTTTCTGTATATTAACTGTGTCTTATTTGTTACTATTTTTTTTTTCTTCTGTCACCTGTTACTGTCCTACCTATTTCTGTCGCCTACTATTGTCCACTTAATGTACCTACTTGTGTCGTGTCAAAATAAATGTTTTTCTATTTCTATTTTCTATTTCCTATCATAGGTCTAGGCCTAGGATAGGTCTACCTACAGACCTAAGCAAAATTGACTACATTCATAATCCGCTAGTATTCCCTGTGTCGCAGGTGAAATGACAAACTTAGAAACACAAGACAAACTCCTAAGGGCTGAGAAAAAACTTCGTCACACAAAATCTGCCCCGGCTGGAACGGCTACTAACAACTAAGCTAAAGTCAAACTAACCAAAAACGCAAAGTCAAAAGGAAAAATTAAGCTTTAAAATTTATTAATAATACCTGGCTCCACTGTCGATGCCGTAAATATTTCGAATATCCCATTAAAATTAAATGCCTCAAATTGAAGGACATTTATTATACATCATTCCCATCAACATAGTATTATATTATCAACACCGTTAAATTCACCAACAGCTTAATAGGTAGGTTTTCTTTCTGCGCTGAGTTTGATCCCCACCGAAGACAAACATTTTTGTGACGAATAAAGATGTTTGTCAGAATATATTATTTACAGCAAAAACGTATTTTTAGTATCAGTAATCTGATCCTGTTAGTAGATACAAGCTTTGCTTAGTTTGGGGCTAGATGGCGATGTGTGAAATATCCAAGACCATTTATTCATACCAAACACCTAATTTGACTACTTAGCTCGAGATTTTAGTCTTATTGGGGTCTAATTTGTCCTTTGGATTCTTAATATATGTTGTACCACTAATTTAAAACTGAAGTTACGTTAAGTTGTTAGAACAATATAAAGAAAGCTTAAAAAGTACAAGTAGTACAATACAATTTTATAAAATAACTTCAATACTACTTCATTTAATTTCTAGAATCGTTTATAAAAGCTCATGAATCGAGTACCAACGGTTTTTCAAATACAGTGATGGTTTTTTTTTTACTATCCTTTCTATAATGCAAAATAAAACACTGTTTTTTAGATCCCGTTTGCGTCGTATTCCTGTTTGCTTATGGTTCGCATGTGGGGACAATATTCCCTGCCTGTTTAGTGCTAGATAGTGGTTTTCCTCCAAGATAATTTTAGTGCTATCCCAGTAAAAGCTTCTTGACGTTATGACACAAGCAAGACATTAGCTGGTTGATGGCTGTCCGGATAAAAACAAGAAATATTTTCATTTTGATATTGGTTTTAAGAAAGACACAACAATTCTTATGTATTCTGGTTTGAGATGACATTATTTTATTCTATCTTCATGAATGTTTTTTCTAGTAACGTAATACAGACAATTTGAAATAATAAATATTCACATTCGTATTTTGTTGTGGTTTTCATGTTTAAACAAGAAAAATTGTACATAATTCTGTCTATTGTAAGACTCTGATGACGATAATCTTGATATTACATAATATATATACATAACTTTGTTATGTTTACGTTAGGAATATCTTCTTAATATTTGGCTCTGTTGATTCCTAGCAAATTAACGTCGGCTAACTTATCCCTCCTGAGATCCGCCGACCCTCGGCAGATCCCCTAATCTGCTGCAGAGCCGCTACCTACTATCGAACATATTGCTTCAATGATAACCGTATAAGATATTTAGATTAAATTTCTTAATTTATTATAATTGCGTCTAAATAAACGTTTACACACTCATACCTCTGCACTAGGATTCCCTGTGTCGCAGATGGCATGGACAAACACAGAAACACAAGACAAACACCCAAGACCCGAGGACAAACTTCATGCTCACCACATAAAGTGTGCCCCGGCCGGGAATCGAACCCGGGACCCCTCGCTTCGAAGGCAGGGCTACTACCAACTAAGCCACGGAGCCGTCAATTCATCACCTGATCATATTCAAGTTTGAAAATGTGGTGGCGAAACCTTTTTATACTATTTACGGCAAACTTGAGTTAAGTGATTTTTAACTTATTAAACCCTCTTTTAACGGGACCCTCTGAAATTTAAATAAGTTAATAAACCTTTTTAGTTATATCCGATTATACCGCTTTTCTGGGTGCCAGCAGAGGGTGTAAGGATTGCGAGGTCTAAGTGGCAAAAAAACAAAGTGTGTATATTATATTATAGTAAGTATTATTTTAGTATCATTATATTTATATTTTTGTAACATGTGATTACTCGAAAAGTCTGTAATTTATAGTATTATATTCTATTATATATGTGTAATTGATGATGCGCGTAGATTATAAATAAATAATATGTGTATAAAATGCAAAAATGCAAATTCAAATTTAAAATGCAAATTGGTGTCGCACGTAGCGTGAACAAATAAAAACACCCACGATCCGAGAACAAACTTTACGCTTATCAAACAAAGTCTGCCGCGGCTGGGAATCAAATATTCAAAGGCAGGCTACTACTAAGCTACGGAGATATCGGATTGAGTAAATTATAACAATTAAAAAATATTATAAACTTGCGACCCACCCCAGCTTCGCACGGGTGTTCGGCTTTTTTCTACTGTGATATGCATATAAACCTTCCTCTTGAATCACTCTATCTATTGCTTAAAACTGTATTAAAATAAGTTGCGTAGTTTTAAAGATCTAAGCGGACAAACAACGGGAGCGGCTTTCTTTTATACTATGTTAGGATAAGGTAGTCATTAAACATTATTATTATTATTTAAACTTTTACTATACTAGCTTGTATCCTCTAGCATAATGAAATCTATTGTGAAAGGAATAAATGAGTATATTATTATTATAACGTAGTCATTTACTTAGGAACCTATATGACCGTATAACACGCTTACTGCTATTTTTCATTTACCTGTGACCATATAAAGGCAAAAAAAGTAAAAATAAAACGTACCTCTACGCCATTAATCAAACGAGTATCGATGTCCGATCTGATACATAGGAACTATACACTACAGATTCGTATGATAAAATGCAAATTCGAGCAATAGGCATCTCGAAATTTGCATAAAAAAGGCTGCCACAGAACAACTAGTAAGTACTAACGTTGCCGCGAACGAGGAATCAAACTGGCACATTGGATAAGCGCTTTGCAGTTTGCCAATATAATGCTATACGAGCTCTGTTTGGACTTTTTTGCATTTCATAACTAAACTAAAGATTTTTGTGTTGTATAATACAAAATAGAAATAAATTGAAAAATTCATGGATATTTCGCTTAGCCCTAAAGCACAGCTTGGACTTTGGGAACTATATAGTAGTTTTTTGTAAATACATACGTATCGGTCTGAAAACTGACTTGGAAAATTATTTAAGATACTTATTGAGTTGTTTCAAATTCAGTCTGCATTCGTACACTCACACAAAGCAACGGAAAACCTATCAAAAAGTTCTTAAAAATCTTTTATCTATTAAATAATTCAATTATTTATGTTACTTTATGCCGTCACTTATTTATGAGTCGCAGTGAGCAATAAGATATGTTTAATTCGTTTTTATTAATTGACAGTAATTTTATTTCGTTTGGAATGTTTTTTGTGAACATGCTGATATGTTTACGAATATACATCAAATTCTCGTTTATGTACCGACATGATGTAATCGTTAGTATATTTACGTCCATCAATATTTTCAAAAGTCAGAAATTATAGATAAATAAATTTATAAAAAAAAATTAGATAACTCTTTTGCTAAATTCTGGCCGAAGCGTCCAAATAATTTTGTTCAGCGAAAATACAACTAGGGACGCATAAAGCACAATTTATTAACTGAATATATAAAGTATCGGCTTTTTGAAATATTAGTAGTCCCTTCTACGAGTTGAACCTACATAATTTGGGATTCATCCCATGCCCTTCGCCGGAAGCCAGGCTGTATATTTGCAATTAGATTACCTACATCCATGTATGTGGTAAGATTTAAATTATCATACGTGTAAGATACTTGTACTGTGGTTTGTTTCATTTATAACAAACTAGCGACCAACCCCGGCTTCGCACGGGTGCAATGTAGATACTATTTAATTTGGGGCAGTTTGGAGTGATTAATAATCTCTGATATCTTCTAAGATATACATTTAAATGAAATGCTGTCAAGGTCAGTTTCGATGTACATGAAATGTACAATAATACTGTATTCTATAAAATAGCTTGGTAAATAACACATATCTTTTTTGTAATATGCAAAAGGATAAAAAATTTACACTGTGGGTTATCGCGGAATATGTCCATGAATAATGTATATTCATAAAACATTACGAATGCTTCTTCATTTCTTAACGTAGTTCCAGATTATTAAATCCAAAATTTTTCTTTAATTTTCCTTAAGTTATTAAAGTTAAGAAGTTAACTACTCGTTAAGTTTTAACATACAAGTAACGTTAAGAAAACTTAACTCAATTGTAAGATACAGGAATCAGTTTAACATATCCCAACAATGCCTTTTATTATGCCGCGTAGAACTTGATGGAATATAAACTAGGTGCTTATTATTACAGAGTTATTATTGAACAAAACATCTCAAACCACCCTTGTTATCCTTTCGATGGTTGTATTAACATTTATATAATCGCGAACCGAAACAGCTAATTGGTAGATTGGATATTTTTACTTTAAAATAAAGCTTACCTCAATTTTGTTTTGCTAGAATACGGGATAATATCGACTTTTTAAAAGTTTTAATAGTATTGAAGTTAGATTGTTTCAGTTTTATATGTTTAAGTTAGATTATCTTTAGATTTTTTTGGTTTTTAAAGATATTGGATTCGATTTTGGTCTCGATCTTAATTTGACTTGAGAATAACAGGAAGTTAGTATAAACCTAATAATAAACACAAGAATTGTTTCTACTTATGTCCGTTTTATACTTTGAAACCATCCAACCGATGTGCCACAAGCTGGTTTCATTAGACAATTATGCGAAGGTGGTTTTAGACCACTAAAAGAATGCATTAGACACAAAATGTACCTATTTTTTTTGCGTAGTTGCACACGCAGTGTCTCCGCTATATCCGGTATAGTAAATATTATAGTTAAAATTAATCAACGTCTGTCGAGACATCTCATTTACTAGTAGTGCCACCCATAAACTACAAAACTAGGCCCCTCGGAGTATAAGAAGAACCAGGTCAGTTCCCGTTGCGTCTGTCGCTCTAAGAGTTTGGTATAACTTCTCATGTACCTGCAACCAGCGCCCAAACCATTTCCACCAGCCCACAGCCATTTAAGTATACAACTAAGTATGTACTCGTACTACTTGTTGTAGTTCTTTCCCCGATCAAGCTCCACGCAAGTTTTACTGCAACAAATTGCAATAATTTGCTCGTTTCGAGGGTCGTTTAGGATGCGAGCAAAAGAGACCCCAAAAATTATGTTTTCAAGGCTACTAGATAAGATTATTCGTTCCATGACTTTGTTTAGGACGAACATAAGCATAATCGTAATGGTAAATTACTAACTTCGTATAAGAGCCGTCTACATATTTGGTTGAAGTACCTTAATAGCCACAAAATGGCGCCTCCTCACTCTTAAGCACACACTATATTACAGAAACAGCCCCACCGCCGCCTTAAGCCATCTCATCACTAACGTCATAATACTTTGTCATCTTTGAGTGCCCTAAAACCCTGACATTACGATAAGCTAACTTGTTGCCCGATATGTAATTTTGATACTTGAGTACAAATTTACGCAATCAAATATCAAAACTTTTTATTGAAGACCTTCAATTTGCCAGTTTCATTTTATGCTCCTACTTCCACGCATGAATGTTTGTATAGTGTTTTCTAGCTTTTGCCCGCGGCTTCGCTCGCGTTAATGTAGATTTCGTCAATTATATCTGGATGAAAGTTAACTTATGCCCTTTTCTGTACCCCTGTAACTTGACAACGTGTATGAAAAAAAAACATAATGATCGGTAGAGTAGTTAAGGCGTGTAAGTGTAACAAATTCACAGCCGCATTTATAATGTTAAAATAAATCCACCCTCCAAGCTTATCATTTAAAATAAATTGAGATACTTATGATATTTGTCATCTACGAGAGCTCTAAGGGGTACAGTGCCATCAAATATTCATGGTATGTTTGTTATGCGCGTGACTTTCATCTTTATGTGAATGTTATTCTTTCCTTGATGTTCCTTGATGATTTTGTATTATGTTTCTGTATGCGTTCATGCCATTTGAGATATGAGAATTTATAAATAGGAGCTTGTAAGCGTTAAAAAAATAAACAAGAATGCGCTATCTTGATTTTACTTCAATCTATATTTCAAATAATACAATACAATGTATCTTTTTTTTTTTAAAGTGGGTTCAGTTGACAAAGCAAAAATAATAAAATTAATTATTTAGTCATTATTTAATTATAACTCATTCAGCGGGATGAGTTTAGAGCGGTATCAGCTGATGAAAGAGCCTCATTATACTTTATATTATTATATAATATATTTCTATATTAGTGTTTCTGCTTCGTATGAGATATGCGAAAACAAATATACACTATGGTTTAAACCTATACATAATTTTGTGTTTTACTATGTCTATATCAAACATGAACACAAAGAAAGTAGATTGTATAATACTTTACAAATTAATTGAAATATATTCCTTTGAGTCTAAAGCTAAGTATTACATTTTCGATAGGCATATACATAATATACATTTATTTATTTTCTATGTAAACACACATTCACGAATATTTTCAAATTTTACATTCATTATAAATATACAAGAAAAAAGGACCTACACGATAAAAACATAAAAAATAGAAGTGTCGTGATGTGTGCTACAGTAGCAAAAATTGCCTCGACTCAACATAATGTCTACTGTTACAAGCGTTAATTGTAGACGCGGGTATTCTACCGAAACCAATTTTGTCGATCATTTTCTTTGGCTTTGGCAGAAATGTGTTTAATTAGCAACATCATGTTCCTGCAGCCAATTCCGAGTGATGGCCTATTAATGGATACAAAATGATTTGTTTTTTATTTTTTAACAGTCACGGAACGAGCCGGCGGCCCAGCTTGAATAATAGAAAGCGTAATAAACAACCGCAATACGACTCCCCTAACGATATAAGATCCTAGTCGCATTACGTTGCGCCCGTCACTCCTATATTTTCTCCGGGCGAACTATGCACAAGTTCTACTGCTACATTTTGTAGTTCTTTTAGCACCATACAGGGATTCAAAGGGAACTTAGCTAAGGAGCACCTAGGGGATTCAGATGTTCCTGTTACGAACACTGCTTTAATCTAACCATTGATCGCACAGAATGGAATTTTTCACCACTTACGACAACAAATTCACAATCCTTTTGCACACAATTTTTGATGTTTGCTAGGGATTTCCTCCATATTTTTTCTTTACCAAACGATCGCACGCATAGCAGTAATGGAACATTTGAAGGCTTTTCGAGCCCATTATGAAGTTGTCGTACTTTTTACACGTAAGTATGAGTGCCGCGCGTGGAATAGTAATCTTCATTATGAAGACGTAAATGGTTATATATCCGAATAACGCTCTTTCGATTTTAGTACTTGAGAATGTATTATGAATTGTATTATATTTGATTCTTCGCATTGCTTATTTGATTCTGAAGACTTTAGAGCGTACTGACCCAGAGGCACAGACACCGACTTTCAATCTGAAGGTCGCTGGTTCAAACCCAAAAGAGAACTAATAAGTTTTTATCTAGAAAAAATGCATTACCACATTCTCAAAACGGTGAAAAACCACATGGTTTTCATGATGTTCTTTTTAGAAGCAAAAAAAAAGACACGTGACATTTACCAATCCGAATTGGTCTCCCGTGGTCTACAACGCCCAAAACCCATTAACTCTCATTTATCGATAGTAGGCCGATAATACGGATCATCACTTTAAAGTTTAATAAAAAGTTACTTAGATTACTGTAGAAGATGACCATTACCTACTTTAGAAAGTAGCGTGGCAATACAAATATCGCAATAAAGGAGAGGAATGGACAGCTGTGAGGACGCAGAGCGCATCTATCATGAGCTACTGCGATTCTAACTCGCGGGTACACTGAGAGAAATCTAACGCCCATTTTTACTTTTAATACGTTATTTTATAAATTCTAAATGTAAGTCTAGGGTATTTTTATGTGTCAAAAGTGACGGAACAAGCTGGAAATATTTCAGCTGCAACCTGGGCTCTTTTCATAAAATTTATCTTCTTTTTCATAATTATTATCAGTGAAAGGAAATTACATTACGTAATTTCTGGATCACAGATATGTTTCCAAAGAATGAAAAATTAACATTTAACGGCGAAGAAATATGTATATACTTACACGTATAAATCTTTTTTTCTCTCGTCTACAGTTGTCAACTAATTTAGCCTGGACCACCATCATAACGCGCCCTCTGAACCACGAAAGCGGTAAGTTCAAGTGCTACTAAACGGTCATACAAATAAATGATCCGTAGAAAACATCCAAGCAAATATAACCATGAGCGCTTAAGTAAACAATGAAATTTCTGTTTTTCCGCTGAATGTACTATGCAACTTGAGGATACTTCTGAACGTTTAATACCTCCGTCAGGTAGGATACGGGACCGAGCGATAACGACCCGTGACGTTCACCTATTATTGACATCCCGAGGGGCATATAAACACAAAATAAATACGTACAGAAGACTGTCTCTATAAAAATCCTGTATGGTTCATGGAAAAATCCTTAAACGATACATTTGTACACAGAAAGCACGGTTCGCCGATGAGCGACAACAAGCGCTAACCAACGCACCCTCCCATAGACATGTTTAATCATTAATACTCATTTATTCAGCCATAGGAACGTTACGGAACTCTTGGTTTTTTCAAATGAAAGGATAGTCAAATACGTAGTATGAACGATGATCTTTGAGTAAGTCAGTAAGTAGTATAACAGGCGCGAATGTATGCGCTTTGGCGAAAGTTTATTTAAGCGTGTACCTGTTATAGCTCGTCGCATGGAGTCTGCCTACTGAATATATTTATTTGGTGATATAAACGCGCAGTGTGTGGAAAAAATGTGGTTAATCTTCGTCGTGGAGAGTCAGTAAAAAGGAGAGATTTATTTTGAGTATGAGTGGTGAAAATAAAATGGTAAACATAGATATATTTATTAATTTTATTTCTTGTACAAATTCCACGGCCCCGACTATAAAACTATAAATTATTCATAAGCTTATCTTAAGGCCAATAAAGGATTAATATTTGGTTAAGTATTCTTACAAAATAAAAAAATAATCTTATATAATTATATCGTCGCAGATTTAACCGTTTAGGCCATTTTTACATTTGAACCAAGCGCTCGTGTGTTACTTACTAATCGATAGCCTTTTGCTCATACGAAAGTAAAAGTTGCTAGCAACCTGGCTTTAATTGTACGGAGCCCAAGTTCGACCTTCGACAGGGTAAACATTTCTGGCTGTTATGTAATTTTGAGTTAATTCCACCCTAGAGGTTCAGAAGGACGACTTTAGAAGCGGTAGGGGTCTATGTTGCTCGCGTCCGTAGGTGAGTACAGACACGTGTAGAGTGTCCCAGCGTTCTTACACGTAACGGAAAGTAGCAGCAGATCTTGTGCCTGGATCGACTGGAGAAAAACTGTCACCACACTTGATAGTCCGTGTTGTCAAGAAGTGGTATACTCCTGTTACTATTTTCCGGTAGAAGGGTGTGGTGCCAGTGAATTTATAGACGCATGAAGTGACATCCTCGTCTCGGAATGATGGCCGCAACGTAATGCGACAAGGGTATTCTCATACGTAGGGAAAAACCTGAGTCGTACTTGTTTAATGGTGGCGGTAACCACTTAAAAGATGGGCCTACATTAAACAAATGTGTAAATGATACTGTTACCACGGGAACTATAATATCAATTACATAATTTTACGTATGTTTATTCCAACGTTTTTCTCAGTTTTGCCATTTGAGACTTAGAAATGAAATTTCCTGTTCCCGGTATGTTCCTGGAAACCCAGTACGATTCAACTCGACGGTAATTGATAACGGCTTTATGTCTCCGTTGGGCGGGTGGGAACTGTACCGGGAGATAACGAGCAGTGATGCTTACCTATACGGGGGAATTTGAAATCTTTGGAAGCTTGGGGATGCTGATGTTTGTGAGTTTGATATAGGGTTTTAAGGAAAACAAAACATATTTTTTATACCAGTAAATTGGCGGAACGTGTTGAAGGCCCACCTGAGGTTAAGGAGTTACCTCCGCCCATAACATCAGCAATACGAAATCAAAGTCAGTCAATCTGCCGTCAAGCAGTGGTACACTCGTATTCCAGAGGGTGCCTAAGTGGCTTTTCTTATGGGCGGACATAATCATTTACCATCAGATGGGTATTCAGCTCGTTCCATTACATTTCTATGTATAAACAATATGCGTGAGGGTAATATTACAGGCATAAGAAATCATCCCTCGTCAGGGTGAAAGCAATGCGATGAGGCTGTTTTGTACGTAATGTGCACTGAAGTCGTATTTTTTATTATACGGCGGCTATGCGTGTTACATCCTTAGGCGATAAAAACGTATTTTGGGAGTTTTGATGAACTTATTTTCGTTCAACTTATAACACTAAGGGTGTTAACAAATAGCATAATTGCAAATTAATAATATGTTAAATAAGTAGTAAGTACGTATATACCACTCAATTAACATATTAATTTGGGACCCAGGCATATCAATAGTAGTCGGCAATTTAAGTACAATTCATTTCGCATTTCGCGATGAGTAAACAATACCTAAATCTATTACTTTTTCTAAACAGCCTGTTACAAACCAGCTAAGTGGATTCTCATTCTGACGGCTGGTTGATCGCAATACACCGTGCCCACTCTATTCAATTATTGGCAGTTAATTATCTTCAACACAATTACGGCTGTTATAGACTGATGTAACTTCAGTACATAAAAGCACTTAGGTATAACCACCTACATTCTTGCCTTTTTCCCTGAAAGAGAAGGCCAAGCCCTCGATGCTATCATTCAATATAAAATAATTATTTTTATCCATATATGTAACCAATCAATATAAGCAAACCAATCAATATTGAGGTTTGCTAATTGAAGTGTAAGATAGATAGTTTGGAATATGATAGCTTAGTAAATAAATGACTAAGCTACATTTTTAGTGTCATCTCTTGGGTGTACATGTTACTCTTGTCTTGTCTCTCAGACCTCATAGATATCTTCTGGGTGGTGTAAAAGGATCAACCTAAAGTAGCAGTGGAACTTGTGCCAAGTTCGTCCGGAAAACTTACGTGTACAACTGTTAATTCACCGCTAAGCAGCGATGTACTAGCGTCAAAGTGTGGGTGGACACACGGTGAAAAGGGTGGGTGCTAGTGAATTTACAGCATCTCCGTCTCAGATGGAAGGGTACAACGCAATGCAGCTTGGTTTTCTCATTCTTTTGGGGGAAAATCATATTCTACGATGATATTGGTTAAGCCACATTAGTCGTCATCATTTTCGACATTATCGTGGGCGTGACAGTGATCGCATCGCCGCCATTACTATTTCGCACCTAGCACTTTCTTACTATACTATATAAGTAGGTACGAAATTTAATTAAAATCTCAAGACCAAATAATCCCTGATTCGACGCAACAACCTTCTACTTCCAACATCTCTGAGTAAATACTAAGATTCAAAATACCGAGCTTTCGTTTACCTCAAGCAAGGGCTTAGAGCAAAAGCCTTTTATCCTACAACGCCATAGTCTTGGGAAATTACAAGTATCACGTGAACACATAACCACAGAATAAATAAATAATGCCGATACAGAAAACTCGCTTTACTTACGCTATGTGAATCTGCGGAACACTTTTAAACGAAATTAATGCAAAAGTCATAGCTACAACATTCAGATTCATTTGGCGAAATTTATCTTTAGACCCTTGGCATTGTTGATCCGACGTGATCCATATTGAATCTTTAGCCGATACGATAAAGCTCAATGTACATTTTTAGTAAGGGTTTAAAAGTTTTTGGGTTAGAATGCTCTGACATAACGCTGTCAGGTTGAGTTAAGGATGGTAAGGCCGATCGCGATTTGAATTCAAATCGGCAGGACTCGATAAATTCATAAGTAGGTATAAGGTATTTGAACTTATGATCGACTCCAAAGAGTGTTTGGTGGCTCCGTGCCGTAGTTGTAGCTGCTCTACTTTCAAAGCGAAACGTCCCAGATTCTATTCCTGGCCGGGTCAAACTTTGTATGATGAGCGTAAAGTTTTTTTTTTTTCAGGTCTTTGGTATTGGCCACGTGCGACACATGGAGTTTAAGTGCAGGAGTATGAGCGTGTAAGCTTAAAAAAGGGTGAAGACCGCAATGAACCAAGCAAGCTATGTAATTAACTATTTGTCCCTGTAGTTTCAGAGTTAAAAGTATCTCGTTCAAACTCGAAATCATTTATTCCTTGAGATCTCAGTATCGTTCCCAATCCCAGCTACATATATCAGTGAGAAAAAACCGGCCAAATGCCGAGTTTATCTGCAAGTTCCGCACGAACTTATTGGTACATGTGTAACTTGTAGGTATTTTCGTGTATCATATTTTATTTACAATTTACGATTTTCGGATTTATTCTTTTACAGTTGCTACATGACATTGCTTTTTGGCTTTGTTGGTAGTAGATCGATTCCCGGCCGGAGCACAATTTGTGTGGTGAGCATGAAATTTGCTCTCGGATGTTTGTCTATTGTTTCTGTGTTTCTTCATACCATCTGCGTCACAGGGAATCCCAGTAAGGATGTGTGTAAATATTTTAAAGTAAATTGTTTCAGTTGCTATGAAAATAAATAGTTTCTCTTAATTAACAAATTCCAATTAAAATCAATGATAACTTCGTAATTGATAAAAATAAACACCAAATGTATTTTCATGCGAAGGCCGTACAAAAATCAAGCGACATCCGCAAACGCAATAAAAATTCAGCGTCCGCCAATCACGTGTGGAGTATGAGAACAAAACGAGCATTCTTTGCCACAGGGGAAGGGGAATACCAGGAATGATCGTTAGCAAGCTATAGCAGAATCTATGAACATATATTTAAACTATTTTGGACAACATCTTGAGACATCCGAAAAAAGAGAAGAACGTCTACCGAGCGGGTGTAGTGCCTGGGCATCGCAGTTCGACATATTTTGACAGGTAGCCTTGATTTGACAGATGACATTTTTGACAGATGGCTTTGATAAAATTACGCGGGTTTTTTTTTAATGGACATTACTTTGTTGGCCACAGATGGTCTTGAAAACTATACCCAGGGTTTTGGGTTGTCATTAACGTAGCCAAAACCTGTTTAAAGTTATAGATAGAGTGCGAAACCTAGTAGGCAAGAAACTTACTATTTAGATACTTTTACTATCCGTTGCTTGTTATTTAAATGTATACAAATTATTCAGCGTTTTCTAAATGCTTCCATTCGTTTTTGTTACTTTTCAATAATTAACTTCAAGAATCCAAAATATTTGTACGATAAGTTAAAATGTCTTCGTAATATAACTAGAACCGATCCCAGACAAATTATTATGTTTAAATTGATTACTCCATTTTATAAAACACGGAAACTGCCCTCAATAGCTCGAGGGCAGTTTCCGCTCCTAGTCTACAAAATGCTGGAACAACTTACCACCGCAACTAAGAAGTCAAAGATGACACAATTTTCATTTAGAAGTTAATTTAAAGCACTTCTTCTTAGTTACCAACTCGATAGTACTTCTGTCAGTTAAAGATAAAAATCGCGAGCTCACCACATTTACCCCACGCATATAATACTCACACAAATTTTACACACCAAATGATATTATGTCACACCGATATGTCAATTAATATCTATATCGAATTGGACAGTATAACCCATAAGATAAAAAGTAGCGCATTGAGGACGTATTTGTATTTTTTTAAAGATTTCCCTGTGTCAGAGATGGTATGGAAAAACACAGAAACATAAGACAAAAACAAGACCCAAAACCCGAGAACAAATTGCATCTTCCCCTGCTCTGATCCTGGCTGGTATAGACCATCCTGGGTTCGAAGGCAGGGCTACTGGCAACTAAGCCATGGAACCGTATTACCGTGGGCTTACGTGTTCATAGGTATAATCTACTCAGAATCGGTTCACTTATAACTCTGAGAGGGAAAAATTGGAATTGTGTCTAGCCGTTCAGTTTCATGTATGCTAGAATTTTACCCGAATTTAAACCAGACACATGAACAGAAGACAGTTTATTTTTGACAGCCTCATAAGTTAGTGTCCAAAAAGGATTTTGTTTTCAGTTTCTACCTACAGAGCCATAAAATAACATTTCATAAATAATATTACCCTCGTAACATGTCTTTAGGAGTTTATACTAAAAGTAATTAAGAAATAGAAAAACATTTATTGTTAACTGTGTTTAACAACATGGTAAAAATATTTAAATTAAGACTTATTTTCGGGGTTGCATACAAAAATATTCAGGTACAAATAATAAAATTTCGTACATTCACTGTACATTTACGAGAACCTTAATTTTATTTTTTATATATAATATTATACAATATAATATAATATTTTTACAGGAAATTTGTTACAGGAAATATAAAGTTACGAAATATGAATTTAGGCCAATTACAAGTTTTCAACTTTGAACAATTTGGTTTTATACCTCAAATAAAAAATCATTGACATAAACCCAAACTATACATACATAATACATAGCGCCAACTACAAGATAAGTATACTTATATAAAATTACTGACACACTACTTATATATGTAGTACTTTTTTAGTAAATCAAACATACAATACATTTTAACACCTAGACACAGAACAACCTTTTATATTCGTCACACAAATGCTCTTCCTGTGTAAGAATCGAATCCACGACCTACATTGCATATATAAAGGGTAAAATAATCTTGTTACCAAGAGCTCTCTTCACTTTACAACATGCATAGGGATATCGGGTTTGTATTATAACACGAAAGCCTTTGACGGGATTGTCCGAGCTCCGGTAAATCCACTGACCCAGCCAAAGCCTGAATATGAATATAAAATATTCTCGTCTTGAGCAAGGTAAACGTCCGTAACGTGATGACCTTGAGAAAACGTAAAAACAGTGTTTTTGCCCGATATTTTTGAAGATTAGTGCTTCACCTACGACAATCTTGAAACAGGAAGCTTCTGGGTTTCCTCATTTTAATCATTAAATTATGTTTAATACAATAACAGAGAAATGACGCAAAACTTTCACACAGCCAAACCATCTTTTTGTCCTTTTTTTGTTGGGAAATGTGGGATCATGTGGGATCCTCATCCTCTTAATGTGGGAGCAAAAAGCCCACAGTTCCGCAGCTACGCCTTGCTTAGATCACGGGTACCCTTGTGAACTCTTCCGCGGATTTAGGGTTCCCCTAACGCAAGTTACAAGTCAATTGCGAACGCATTGCGAACGTCATAAGATATGAAAATGGAATATCTCAACTTGTAATTTCAGCGGTACCATCAAATGCAAATAAATCAAAGAGAGCGCGGCAATACAAGTGTATACTACTTACTGCTTGGCAGCAGAAATTAATCTGCCTATGCCGCAAAACAAACTCTTGGAGCGAATCCTCCCATGCTCATAGCGATAAATATAATTACATATAACGATGTTCTAGTTTTAGTTTAAAAACATTATTTCCGTCCACCATATCAACTACGCTACAGCTGATCGTCCAGTATAAATGGACCCTGCAGAATGTAGACATTTGACAGAGAAAAATGAGTGCAACGTATCTATTTTAATTGGTCGTGTCTGGGAAAAGTGTGAGTTTATGCAGGTAGTTTTAGAAACTCGAGCTGTTCCTAGTTTCAGCGACTCATGGAGCAAAACTTTTGACTCTTCTTTTTTTTTAATATATATTTATGATATCGGAAAAGTATTGGACTGAAAATGCGAAATTATAAAAAATAATCTTGAATGAAACCTTCGCATGTATTAATTATACTTTTAGGTACTATGCTATACTAGGCTATATAACTATCAATAGATCGTATTCATTTAGCAAATTTGACCAAATTTTTTAAGTAGATGTTGAATTAAAAAAAAAACGCAAAACCATTACTATATATATCTCAAACTAAAATAGACTGAACTGTCTTAATTTATGTTACCGATGAATAAATTAACAATATGTAGCTAAATACATGTTAAGTCCTAATAGACAATTACCTAACGTCTATTCAAGCTTTTAATGAATGGGACCAAATTAATATCACGCTATTAATATCACGGTATAAGCTTATAGTTAAAGTGTATATGTATGAGTGTTTAAGTGGATGTTTGTTACTCATTTACGCTAAAACGGCTCAGCGGATTTGGATGAAATTTGATACCAGAATAGCTCATATCCTGAATTAACACATTCTAACTACTATTGATATTGTTCTCGCTACTATTGATCTCGGAAAACCGCGGGTAACACTGCGGGAAGCAGCTAGTAGATACCTAAACCTATATGTTAAAATGAATTTGTTAAGATTGCTATAAACCGTAATACCAAGTGTTTTAGTATGTATAAAATACAGACTGATAGAGGTTAACCTTTTAACAGAATTGTCTATAAACACTTGTGTGTTTATAGACAATTCTGTTACGTCACCATCTCAAAAATAAGACAATGAGACAAACATCAACAAATATATCGATTTTTGCTAGGTTTTCAAACACTTATTAGTTTTATATTATTCGCGGTGCAGAAGTTCAAAGAAAAAAATGTTTGGCGGTTCAAAGGTAAGATAGGATAGGGACAAATATATGGAAACTGTATGCATAGTTTCCATATATTTGTCACGGATTTTTATATGAAATCCAATAGGTAAAAATGTAGACCCAGAATTAAATCTGTATCTTTCTCTAAACACCGAGTATAGAGCTGTAGGCAGCCAAAGTGGAGTCTTAAAAGGGTGTTTACCACAAGAATTAGTGGGCGCAGTTGGCAGCCCGCTCTAAACAAATTCCCGGCGCGAGTTCAGGCAATTTAACTTTTTACTGAGCTGCGACAGCTCTGTCTTTGTCCAGGATTATTTGATTAACTGAAATTACTGTCGCCTTTTCAATGAAACGATGCTACTAGTTTCCTATGAAGGTAAGAAATAGAAAATGTTTTTAAAAGTATTTTTTATTTTAAAGTTAGGAGCAAAAGAAATTTTAACGATTGGTATGGTCTATTGTACGTGAATTCTTTCTTTCCCTGAAAATACTTTATGATTTTCTTCCGTCAATCCTTCAATTGCTTCGCTGGTATTTCATAGTCAGCTACGCATCAGCTACAGAAAAAAAAATACGTGGATGCACGTAAGGATCCAAAAACTTTCTAACTATAAACCAACTTTAAAGCATCTGGAAACCATAGATTCTAGTCACTGGCTAAGGCTGCTGAAGGCAATTTCTGCCCTCTTTGCACCCAAATCTTTTCTAAGGAAAATAAATCACTCATGTCTTGATATCTTGATATTTGAAAGTAGATCTAGATCTTGAAACCAATTTCATATTATGTTTGAATAACTCTGTCAATGACTGTCAAATGTGTACTTTTTATTTTAAAGGTACTGAGAATTTAGAAGTACTAGTCGAATAGAAAATAAGCTACATCAATATATTATTAGCTATGTTTTGTTTCAATAATAATAATAAATATTAATTGAAATTACTAAAATTAAATGTTACAATCAACCTCCTCGTAGTATCCGTTTGCCTGATACTTTTTACTTACTATGTTTAAGCCCTATGTAAGAATCTAGCATAAAATAACTATTATAACTTCATTTATACACCTTTGCACTGATTGTACATTTGAAGGAAGAACCGAAAATTATACTATAACAAAGTTAAATATAGTAAAAAGAATACAGAGATCAAGAATTTACACTATTCTTTTATGATGACATTTTTGTCAGTAGGTACGCGGTATTGTCACGTGATAACGAAATTGTAGGAGACAGTTTTTTGTGGTATTTTCCCGTTAAAATTTCTCGCTTTTCTTTGATTTTACCCAGTGTGGATATTCAGAATTGCAGGTTTGCCTGCTAGTCTATGGTAATGAATCTTAATTCACTCATTAAAATTTTAACCACTGTAAATTTTTTGTGTTTATTTTATTAATTTGTCGTTCCATTAATGACAATGTTTGACAACCGAAACATGGCAGAATACACATTTTGCAGACTTTTTTTCATTCATTGGCAAATCTTTATTCTTCATAACTTCACTTAGTGGCCAAAAATATAAAAACTAGATGTTAATTAAGGGTGCTCACTACTTTCTCGTGTCTTCTTTCATAATATTGAATAAAACTATAATATAAAATAATATTTATGTTTATACCTAAGTTCATATTGTATTAAAAACTGATCCCGTTTTAATTTACGTCATATGCCGTATCTTGTTTTTAATTCATCAATGACTACAGCAAATATTTAATATCTCTCATTATAAATGACTCGTCTGCGTCAATAATGTCGGTTGTAGGCAATTTTTTATATTGTAAATCCCGATAATTTATTATACTTATTTCTTTTTTAACTAAACGAAATCTAATATTAATAAACTAAACGAAATCTAATATTAATATTGAAAATAAAAGTAGAGTTTTATTCAATATTTATTAAGCAAAGTAAGAAAGTTTCAATTCAAAACTAGCTGGAAAAGTACACAAGCGGAGCGGGTATGAAATAAGAGAAAATTTAATTTAAGTTTGATTTACCTCTCTCAAATCCTGGAAACTTGGTTAGTTCCTAAAACGTACAACATCGTCTGAAATCTTCAATCTGCTTAATTTTCCTCCCTCTATTTTATGAAATATGATTTGCATAGCTATGAGGAAGGCACTCCTACCTTCATACAACGTACTCCAACCCTTTGAATATAAATTGAGTATAATAGGAAAGAGGTACCTAAAGGTGTACCAGATTTGTGTCAATGTTTGCTTGTGTACTTTGTGATATGATATAACCGTCTCTGTATACTTAAACAATTTAAACAGAGATTTTGAACAAATGAAAATTGAAGATTTACTCGTTTTTGGTGGAAAATAAATAGTTAATGAATCGTGTTCAACATCGCCCCGTGTTTTGTCAGTAATTTTGACATACCGAATTGAGGTAACCTCTAAAGTATGAAACTCGATCTGAAATATTAATTATTCATTATTGACACAGAATCTTAATTAGAGGTGCGATTGAATCGAGCCGTTATCAATTTGAGTGTCGGAAAGGTGGAAGAAAATTAACTGGCGGCGAAACTCTTGGCAAAATGAAGTTGCATCAAACTAATTATAAAACTGCTACACGAATTGAAATAAATGGTTTCTATTAAAAAAAAAACTGACCATGGACAAACTAAATTAAACATGACCACGAACCTGAATCTATGGTAGATTAATTGAGAAACTACCTGCTTCTTCATGAGAGCGTGGTGGCCCAGGGACATAGACGCCGACTTTCAATCTGAAGGTTGCTGGTTCAAACCCACACGAGTACCAATGAGTTTTTTCACTTGAAAAAATTTATGTGCGCAATACCACGTTCTTAAAACGGTGACAGAAAACATCGTGACAAACCGGCATGTCTTAGAACCAAAAATTCGACGACATGTGACATCTACCAATCCGGATTGGGCTCCCGTGGTAGATCAGAGCCCATTCACTCTCAATTATCGAGAGTAGGCCGGTGTCCCTACAGTGGAAACATTAGAGGCTGGTACGGTACCTGCTTCATCACTAGTTTTAGTATTTAGTTTAGTAATCTAAATACTGAGGTATTATTTTTCTTTTTTATTTATTGGAAATGATAAAAAAACCTAAACTATACAATTAAATAAAACTAAAGTATCTGTTTGTAATGTCAATAACAGCTTTGCATGTAGTAATACATGCATTTGAAAATATATACGGTACTTACAAAAAAAATATATATAATGTTTGTCTGCTTGTTCCGCATTATCTACGAAACGGCAAGACCGATTTTGACGGGAATTTCACTGGCAGATAGCTGATGTTATAAGAAAGCTTTTATTTCAGAAAAAGAAAAAAGAATTACTAATTCTTTTTTCTTTTTCTGAAATAAAAGCTAGCTGGTAGCTAAAAGAATTACTAACAAGCATTAATTACGGAACAAGCAGACAAACATGCATGCCCAAAAAATTGTTAAATTCCACGCCGGACGAAGTCGCGGAACAGTTAGTAAATAATTAATAATACATTATTGCTCGCTATCTTTTTTTTGGTTTACTCTTACCTTAAATAAGCAAGCAATCGCTGTAACTATTTATTTTGAAAAATTATAGTTACTTATTTCATTTTAATAAATATTTATTTGTATGGAAATCAGATTCTACAATTTTATACTTGTTGACCACATGTACGGTAACGAAAAAATATTAGGTATATTGTTTTACCGTTGAGTCTGGTGGAGCAAGTTTATGGAAAAATATAGAATTACAAGTCACTTACTTTAAATCCAATAAACCGACTTAAGCACTTTCGTCCTTTTTTTTATATGGACGAAAAAAGGGACAAATATAAAACATGTACGTATGTATTTATTTAAGTTTCGCCCTTATTTTTCGAATATAGAACCTCTTTCGCTGAAGTTCCTTCCATCCTTGACTAGTGAGTCTTTACTTAATCCAGATAAAATTACAATATAAAATATCAAATTAGTTCACAAGATGGTACCTTGTTAAGGCAATTAGATTTTGATGTGAAATCCGAATCTGAAATTGAGGTACATAACCATTATCTAGGCAAGTAATTACCTAGATAATGGGTTATATTCTAACCGTCAGATTAAAGCTTGTAGGTACCAGCTTAACAGGTTTTCAGACACATACCTGATTAGTTTCTACTCGTGTAATTACGTATTTGTTTAGCTATAGGTATACTGTAATCACACAAGCTTTCTAAATTCTAAATTGAACATCCTAATGGGGGAAACTTTGTTGGTTTATGTACATTTTATATGTAGGCACTTTTTGCTTCCCAAATGAAGCAAACAAAACTAAATAAATTTAACTAATCAACACTTTAAACCATGTAAAACATACCTCATTTAAAATTATTGAAACAGTAAAAGCCTAAGTCAGGGTCAGGGTCAGGTTATAAGCTCATGAATATGTTTACTTGTGTGTGTAAAATTTGACGTGTCCAAACGATACTCGAGATCTAAAGGAATAAATGAGTTTGAGTTTGATTTCAGCCGAATATGAGGTATGTATTATACATAATTTGTGTTCATCTGTTACTTTAACGTATATCTTCTAAACTACTATCATAATTTGAGTAATTTAATTAGGTATCACTAACTATGAATTTTTGGAAACTACTTATCCATAATAGCGGATATAGTTCGCAAATATGCAACTAGAAAAGTAAAAAATATTATCAATAATATATAATTATAAAAAGGACTTCTACAGCGTTTTTTTTTTTTTTAATTACTTTTCTTTGTTGTTGAAATTGTTATTTTGACATAGCTGCAATTAATCGATAATTTTATTCTACTTAATAAAAAGTGCTTAATAAAATTGAGCAATTGGAAGCTTTTTTGTTCACTTTTTTTTTATATCGTTGAAAGGATAAATAAATCGCAGGTGGCGTGGACACTCAAGTTATGACCCGAGAACAAACCTTATGATCATTACGCAAAGTTTCCTCCGGCCGGGGATCGAACCCGGGGCAACTCGTTTCGAAAAGGCCACTAGCAACTTAGCCACGGAGCCGTCAAAGGAAGAGAGGTTAAAAACTCTGTAGAAGAAGTGCTCATTTTCTCCTTTTTTATTTCAGTTGTTGCAATCAGGCGATGAACTTTGTAACTCAGCATTTTCTATTTGCAGTTTTTTCTTCTAATGGTAAAGTTCAGACGAAATTGCACCAACGAAACGTTATCTTTTTATTACGTTGGGCAATTTGTATTTCCAATTATAAGTTATCTAAGGTCATCGTAGAAAATTGCTTAATGGATCAGCAATAAACCTATCGTGCCTTCGCTCCCACAAAATAATAACTCTTGACCAATTAGATTTGACATGCATAGAATATCGTCTGACGATGAAGTCTAAAGGTGTCGATTGTCACAGGTCACATTCTCGGACCCAAGGTGGGTCGTCGCTGCCAGCAGCTTTATATATAGGTCAAGTTTGACCAGAGTCCTATCGTCCAATCCAATCGAGGTCATCCGAGACATCTTTGTCACGTGTGTGGTAATTTTCACCTTCAACTTTTTGCTTCATAACCTTCTGCTTCATTAACTGCTCTGTGTTTAAGTACCAAATCCAAGCAATCTAAACTTTCCAGACACGCATTTATTTAGATAATTAGAACATTTAATTTTAACTCCATTTTCGAGACACTACAAGAATATCTTCACTTGTGAATTGAAGTCTAGAAACCGTTCTATTTTATTGTCAGATGCTGTTAGATGATAGGCATAGAGGATTAGTAGATAAATTATAGATAAGTAGGTACCTACTTTATGAAGTATAGAATTAACCTATTAATGGTAAGTTCCACCATAACAGAACCTAGAAATCTTAGGTACCATACATACCGTTAAAACTACTGAATGAATTCAAATGAAACTTGGCATGATTCGAGTTCATGCCTACTACGAGGTAGGACACTGGATACTTCATATCCCAAAATCCAGCACGATTCAATATACAGAATGGGACCTGTTACAGTTTTATTATAAGTAATATATAGATAAATAAGCTTTATTCGTTAAGAGTATTTTTTTATAAAAGCTGTTTTGAAAAATTTATCTAAAAAAAATAAAAGCAATAGTAAACAACATTGTTTTTATGTGTTTTTTATTCTTAATGCGAATAATGAAAATAATATTCTGTAGGGATAGCAATCGCGAACAAAGTTGCGGGTACAACAAAAAAAAAACTTATTAATAAACACTGCATATTCTAAATCAAAGTTCCCCACCGCGTCTGCTGCGTAAACGCGATAAACTCAAAAACTGCCGAACGGGTTACACCAATGGCCGGAGTGATTCATTGTTGTGTAAATTGGCTGAAATATGACGATGATTGTCGAAGATGACGGAAAAAATAATGTCGACTGGGAATAATGTCATTGCTGGCGTGCGTCGCGAAAAAAATAGCGATTATCAAAAAAATGTACATAGTTCAGATAGATTATCAAGATCTATAAAACTGAATCAACGCCAATCTTGTAACACACAATAGCGAAAATGTATTGCTAGAAAATGCAATAAATTTTCTTTTTCTTTTCATACTACTATAAAATAAGTTATTTTTGGGGTATATTATATGAATATGACTAGTCATATTTATATGAATATGACTAGATATTGTTTTTTGAATGTTATCCAGATTAGAACTGACTTTGTTTCTAAAACAAACAATTAGGACCAGAATTTTAATTTTGGCAAGTGCTTTTTGGCACGCTGTTTGGCGCAGCCGAACTCAGCAAAATCAATCATTAAAATAAATGATGACCCAGATACCTTTGGAAGGATGAGATGGAGAGATCTTCGATCTGTTAAAATCCCGGAATTGAATAAAACGGCACAAGACAGGAAACGATGATATCTTTAAGTGGCGAATACCAAGTCATAATTCGGCGCTTATGCTCCGGGTTATGTGTGTAGATAAGTCGATAAATACCGGTGTGGAGGGAGTAGGCTCTAGCAATGACAAAATGTCCAACCAAATTAAGGAAATAGGAAAATTTATTTTCAATCTCGTGCAATCCGGTGCAAAGACACATACGAGTCAATCCATTCTCATGTCTCAGGAAGACGGGCGCATGCAGGGTTATTCGATTTAATTTATTGCTTTATTTTTTACTAGCTCATCCAACAGATGTTTTTCTGTCTTAATTAACTATTTAACAACAGTCAAAGAAGACGTATCTAGTGATAAAAATCCCGTAAAAAAATGTAGTTTCATTTTTTCCCCAATTCTGACAGTATTCAAAAATAAAGTGTTTCAAAAATTTTCTGTCATACAAACCTTGTCCTGACAATTAGAAACACAACAAAAAATAATTAACCTAATAGGTGCAGCCGTTCATAAGTGATGCGCTTACATACATTCGACAATTTATTTTTAATTATTTGTTAAGCTGAGGAAGGTTCTTCTCACCTTCAGGTTCACCATCTTGCCAGCAATTGGACCACACGGTTAAAGTTCAATGGATGTCAGTCGCCAAAATACTAATTTTTTTTGCCGCCTGTTGTCATTGCATTCGCGTGCACTTTTTATTTTCTCCATATAAACATACGCCATCTCTGAGAAGTACGGAGAAGCACTTGGCACCCAGTCGGCATTACAAGCAGCCCTAACCACTATGCGTTCATTATAGAAATAATGAAAGCTTAAGCAAGCAAATTTGGATTTAAGTTATTAGAAGGGTCCGAGATGTGCTCTTGCATAAAAAATTAACGAAAAGTTAAAACGAATTATATCAGACGGCTAAAAATTGGTCTAGGTTTCTGTGTTTATTTGAAAATGAAAATAACGCCATCTAGACACAGCGTAGTCAACTTTTGTCATCCAGATACTCGGTTCATGAGGCAAGTTAGCAAACATAAAAAAAATCAAACAAAACCCACCAATCTTTATTATTGTTAGTGATTTATATAGTTATCTGTGTACCTACCAATTAATGAATGAATGAAATAGAAAGAGAAAGATTGTTTTTGTAGACAAAAACAAAAACATTCACGCGAAAGAAATTCTCGATAATTTATTGAACACCAAATATTTAATTGAGAAATTGCTGCAATAAGAAGATGGTGCGTAGACTACGGGAACCCAGTTCGACTGAAGACGAAATAGTTATAGGTAAACCATAAACCCCAATTTCATACGCTTCGTCTTTGCTACTTCCATTATCTAATATTTATTATTTTCCATTGCAGATGCCCCAGCCGCTCCATCTAAAAAGCACAAGAAACATAAACATAAAAAACATAAAAAAAGAAAGCACGAACAAGAACTCGACAGCGATACTTCGATCGATGTTTCGTACGAAGATGGAGTTGACAAGCCTTATAAAATCAAGACGAAAGGCAGGGAGTTATCGGGTGCGTCAGCCGCTGAGCTCCTCAAAGCCCAGACAATGAAGTCATCATCAGACTCCCGGAGGTCAATGCCTGGTTCATCATCCAGTACCCCGCCGAAAGCTTCTACATCCAAAAAGAGGAAGAGAGGACGTGATAGCGGCACATCTAGCGAGGAGGAACGATGGCTTGATGCGATCAAATCTGGTAAACTGGAGGAGGTGAGTAGCTTATTCGTTTCAGGAGCCCAATGATACTGCGACTCAATTCATTGTGATTTTTGAGACACACTTATGTCTATAATTGCTGTTCATTTTCAATTACAGGTAGATGATGAGTTAAAAAAAATCAAGCCTAAAGATCCCAAAATGATGACAGCACGACAAAGAGCGATGTATGAAAGAGGAACTGACAAAGAGCCAGCCCCTGGTGGGGAAGTCCTCCTTGCGTTGCCATCTGGTTATAAAGAGAAGGTAATGACTGCTGAGGCAATACAAAAAGCTGCAATCAAGTCACAAAAACGAAAACAAATGGCTGATGAAAAACGAGAAAAGGACAAAAAGAAAACAATGGAACGTCTCCTCAAGAAACAAGAGTCAAAGAACTTGAAAAACACTCAGAAAACTAAGCCACAGAGAGGGAATGAACCAAGGATAATTTACAAAATCAATAGTAATGAGATATCCTTGACTCTGCCACCTGGAGTAGAGTTCCCTCTCAAACCACAGCCGCCAAGAGCACCCCCAGATCTAATCTTATGTGGAATAAAAGGGTGCGCGAACACAAAAAAGTACAATTGCTCCAAAACTGGAGTACCCTTGTGTAGTTTAGAATGTTATAAAGAGAATATTAGAAAACTTGACCAATAAAATTTAGATAATGATTTACTTGTATTCTTACATTGATTCAATTGTCATTACTTGAAATATGCTGGTCTCAATGTAAATTAATACATAGATTAGTAAATCAATTTTTTTGTTGCTAGGGCTAGCCCTAAGGTTAACCCAATTGAATAAAAAAAAACATGTGATTGCTAAACAGGGAGAATATTTATTACAAGAATAATAGAAGTTATACAGCAATAATACATAGATGTTTTGAATATTACAAAATAAATTTCACTATAATTCTTACAATCATAACATGTGATTTTTTTTATCAGTGATTCTAAATGCCAATTTTTCAAACAGTGAGTTAACAAAAAAATATAGTGGTTTCAATTATTTTAAATAACAAGACATGGTTCTAAAATGACATAATTTTCAGTTGAGATTTCAAGAAAGTCTTGAAATCTCAGTCATTTGTTAAAACTATGCATCAATTGAGTCAGGAAGAACATTGAATCATGCATCTTTTCTTTGTTGGGCACTAGATGATCTTACGAAAATATTCTTTTTGGTTGTAATTGTAAAGTTCTCATAGAAAAAAGTGCTTTCATTTTTTTCTATGAAGATTTGACAACTTTATTCCATAATATTAGTCTAGCCATTCCAAAGGCATGTGCTAACTAACAAAAATCATTTTTATTTAAATAGATGCTAAGAAAAATTTATTATAGCCTCTCATTTAACAAACAGTATGAAAAATCTTATACATTGACACTAATAAAGTATTATAATTATTTATGCATCTATTATATTACATAAGACTAGATTAAAGAGACAGTCTATTTGTTTTTGTGTATAAACATGTCCATAAAATCTAAATTTTATCAACTATTAGCTATGAAACAGCTATTTGCTAATAGCTTGAATCAGAAATACATTAGGTACATACAAAATCAATAATTTCTAGGTAGGTCACTAAATAGATATCATTCTGAAATTACATTTAACTTTTATGAGAAAACCTTGGCAGTACCAACATTAAGAATATTGGACTAAATTTTATGCTGAATTCATAAAAACCTTAAACAAGTATGACTAAAACACCAATTTGGCAAATGAAAATGAGCAGTGACAATTTTGCAATAGATCTATCTACATTACTATAATTTAGGTAAAAGATAATTTTACATAGATTACAACTCTATTTAATTTTAAGATAAAAATTTTCATGACATTAAACATAGCTAAGTTCTTAAGATTTACTAAAATGTAATATAATGTATTATGAAAGTTTATGAGGACTGAATGAGAGAATTCATAAAATACTGTTTTTTACTACAACCAACATTTCAGTATACTGGATTTACACTGTACTTATTTGAGTTGACAACTTTATTTGCAGTGCTAATGTCTAAAATGGAATTAATATAATAGTATACAAATTTCATAGCATTCACTAGAAACATGATAGATTTCACTAGATATAATTGTCCATCAAAATGGCCAATAGTTGCAATCATGCAAACAGTTCCTCCATTGTCATACACATTCTCAAGAGAGCTCACAGAAGTCAAACTCACAGGAAAACACAGCTCATAACATTGCAGACTGAAAGTTGACAGCCGTGGGGCAAGGGTTGCCCTGTGGAGCCAGGTCTGTGATTAGACATTAGTACGCTTTGAGCTTCGCAGGCGCGCAAGGCCCGATTGTAGACGCTAAGAAGGGTTATTTTGTTTATTTGAACGGAGGCGAGCAAGGCCTGACCGCTCCTCTTCCTCATCACTAGTACACGAGAGTCCTCCAACAGTTCCACGCGATGAAGTAGCCTGTATTAAATCCTGATCTGGGCCATTTCGGCTCTCATACAGCAAAATACCAAGAGTTTCTTCATATATTCTCGCCTCGGGAAACTCTACTTTTGTATGTTTCTTATCGGTGGCATACACAATCGATGTGCAGCAGACTTCTGCACATTTCTTGCCATGTCCAAAGAATGACCAGCAGCATATTTCATTAGACCCAATCACATCTTTTATAAAGAGCACTCTGCCACTAAAACGGAGTGAGAGCTTGTCAAATAGTTCAATATTCTTCAGTAAGTTGTCATCAGATGTACTTGTGTAAGAATATTTGTTATTATGCCTGTTTATAAGCAGCTTCACAACAGGCTGAAAATTATTAAATATATAATTATTAAAATCATCGGTAGATTAGCAAGATTTCAACATTGATTTTAATGCAACTGATGGCCATTTACATAGAATCATTATTGATTGGCCAAGAAATTAGACATCTGGTTTTATAATACCTTTGAAGTAGACATGATGAGCAGTTGTTCTTCTTTCTGTGATGTTATCAATGGAACTCTACAAATAGGCTCAGCATCTCTTTCCTTCTTGGCCAAAGCCTGTGTGCAAGAGTCTGTTAATTCTTCAATCAAAAAGTACTTTGCCTCTGCAAGGAGTTCCATAATTTCACGGTAGTTATCTGGCAAAGCCACAGTTCCATCACGTAGGTAATTCAGTATCGTACCGAAATGTTTTCCGCATCTATCTATGAGTATCCAACCTGAAATAGAAACAAAAACTTAGAACAATAATTGGAACATCGACAGCAGCTTCACAAAATTGTACACACCTTCAGAATCTGTGAGCACTTCCATTCGGCCGCTAAACATTGTACGCAGCATGTTATCACTCTTCGTCAGGGTACCTATAGTGGTATAGAATAGAGTCCCACCCACGTTTAGCTTCACGTATTGCGACGGATTGCCTTTGAGATATGTTTTGTGATCGCCCGACATTTTATCACACGAGAAGGCGAAGTACCTATCTGATTAACTATTGTACAATTACCCTATCGGTTCATTTTGATAAAGGCACTCTCGAAGCTAAGTCTTGAGCGTTGAACTATTTTATTGTGCTAACTAAACTCAGCGTTAAAAACTAAGTATTTCACTAAAAGATAATCGTCAAAACTTGACTGAATTGACTTGACTTGACAATTCAATTCGTTCGATATCCCCACATCTACCGACCGAGTTCTTAATAGGCTTGGGCAAAAGACATCGATATGTTACAATATCAATATTTTTTCATAGAGTTCTCGATATATATGGTCGATATTTTTAATCGCCATATATCGATATTTATTTTAAAGTATCGAATTCGTAATAAACTTCGATATATTTTTAACGCAACTCTGGTTTCGTGATGAAGCTTTTGTGATAGTAACCGACAATATAAATGTTATACAGGCAACTCATCTCTGTGCGGCGAGCGGTTGATACTCCGTACTAAAACAGTTATTTTTGAATCTGTGGCCTGAAATACTGTTTGATTTGACGGACGAATTTTACATAGGGTCTCCAGATCGGAGGTTAATTGCGAAATATATTTTTTCGAGTTGTTTATAACTTTTGTTGGCAAAAAAGTCCAAACAAAATATCAGGTAATTTCACCTTTGGGAAAAAAATACGAATTATGTCTCCAATAGGCCATCATCCAATCAAAAGGGCGACATCTTTATTAAATAAAAATATCTTTGTGGATTTGTTGGTTATATTGAGATAAGGATGAATCCAATTCAATTAAATTCAAATATATTTATTCCATTAAGATTCAAATAAAAAAGACATTTAAAAATACTACATAAAAATAACCAAAATTTTTAATCCATAGCAGATTTTTCCTTCTACTAATGAAAAACAATGACGCACTTCAGCTGTATCATTTTTAGCAGATGTTGTGGTTTTCAAACAAATTTATTATCAAAAAAATTTCATTATTTTGATGGATCCTGCACAATTTGTGTCACAGGTAGCATTGACATTCAGAAGCCCTACACAACCAAGCAAGATCGAGAAACTTTATGTTCATCATAAAAAAGTTTACTCCTGTCCAGGATCAAACGATCTGAGGGCTCTGGCCACAAGGTAACAGTCATCTATAATAGTTCCCATATTAGATGAGGTTAGATGGCGCTGTGTTGAATGTTCACGAATATCTATTATATTTATATATATTTATTATTACTGTTAAGAGAATAACCGTACCATCCTCTAATGTTCCCACTGCGGGGACACCGGCCTACTCTCCTATTAAGAGAATAAACAATGAGATTATTATATTTTTTAAGTATCGGGATGAGCTGAAAGCCCACCTGATGTTAAGTGGTTATCTCCACCCATAACAACAGTAATATGATAATAATTATAAGAAGAAGACGAAAAATACGCAATGTAAACTTTCTAATAATGTTAACTATGCTAGTTATTTAGGGGATAATTGTTGAAAAAAAATATGGGGACATTTCACAAACTTCATCTGGGTACCCTAATTTCATGAATTGTGTGGTGGTGTATGTGGTGTGGTGTGAGTGACTGCTATTTCTATCTTGCCGTCAGCGTTAATTTTCGCTTAAAATTCGCGCTTTAAACCCTAATAAGAGATAACTGTTGAAAGGAATAATAATTTCACCATGGGAGCATATTTATCGGAACCGGTTACGGAAAAGGTGTCTAGCGATGAAGCCAACGACAAATTGGAGTTCGGCGCGAGCTCCATGCAAGGATGGCGTGCCAATCAAGAGGTGAGTTCCTGGTTAGCGAAATGTTTTCACATGTTTTGTATTTCTAACTTTATTACAACCACGAAACACCCCAGATTATATTCATAGCAAACGCCTCATAATTTGCCACATACGAAACACGTTTACATTGTGCGGCGCGGCAAAAGATCATAAAAATGTATCGTGTGGACTATGTACATCGTTGAGTCTATGTAAATAACTGTTGTACTCATAGCGTCGTGATACGAGTTCTTTTAATACAATACACAATCATTTACCATCAACCATTTTTATATTTTGGAGGATACTATGAACCTAATATAAAAATCTCTAAGCTTTATTATCTTGTATAGAGGTCAGTATGAGGTCTTCCTCAGCAACTTGGTGTAATAAGGGCATAAAATGCATATTTAGAAAGACAAATTCTGATAATTTTGAACCATTGTGAGGGTCAATTCTTTTGACAATTGACATTAACACTTAAAAAACACAAAAGGCCAAATTCATGAACAAGAATAAGCCACTTAAAAAAATGCAGAGAGTAGAAGAAATAGTCAAACAAAGGGCTAATATTATATGTATAGTACTAGTAGTTTTAGTAGTTGTACAAAAATATATTATTTGAATATTTTATCACTCACCTGGATTCCATAGTACAGCTATGCTTAATTTAAGGGCTAAGTTGGGGCTGTGTGGAAGGTTATGAATATTTATTGAATGCTGATTTTAAAGCTTTTAGCCCGCTTATTGTTACTGCCACCCATAACCAATTGCAATACAACTCAAGTCCTCCCTTACCAAAATATGAGCAGTTGCATTGTAGTTTGTCCATTACTTTGAGAAGGGGATGTAATGTTTCATTCTCCTGTTATGTCACTAGCACCTGCACCCTTCCACCAAAACATGGCAATGCGAGTGCTCCACTGCTTAGCGGCGGATTACCAGGTGTGGTGGCAGTATTACTACTAATTGGTTCTACTTTGTGTTGCTCTATTTGCACTACCTGGGGGACACATGTAGAGACTCAAGGGTACTACTTATCTATGAACAGGGATGGGCAGTTTTTTTTTTTATGTGAATGCGTGACTGAACGAGCTGAGGG
Source organism: Aplocera efformata (assembly GCA_921293045.1). Classification (NCBI taxonomy): domain Eukaryota; kingdom Metazoa; phylum Arthropoda; class Insecta; order Lepidoptera; family Geometridae; genus Aplocera; species Aplocera efformata. Next base: position 8,956,494 of record OV121042.1, on the reverse strand, counting down.
CCCACCTGATGGTAAGTGGTGACCCTCCCTCATGACAACAGTAATGCGTGCGACTCAGTATGAGATCCAAATCTTTACTGAGTCGCATTCACCCTGCTGCGTCCATCACCCAAGACGGGGATGATACATCTCATGCGCATGTGATTTGACTGGCAGCCACACCCTTCCAACGGAACACAGTAAAGCAAGCACTACTGCTTGGCCGCAGATTCCAGATGTGGTGGCAGTACCTCTCCGGACAAACTTGACACAAGTCTACTGCTACTTTTGGTTGCTCATTTAGCACCAACCAGGGGGTACGTGTAGGGAATCAAAGGGTACACACCTACCGACGCAAGCAACTGAATAACTTCTAATTATAATATTTAATTGAAATACATATTTGGTATTTGTATTTCAATTACTTCCCAAAAATGTAATATGTAATAATTGATATTTGAAAGACCTGATGCTGTGGTATTTTGTAGATAGTATTGTAAAATATTTGGTAAAATGTATTAATTCAACTTAAATACATTAATGGATGCGTTCTTCAGAATATTGCCCTCAATAGCATTTGTAAGCAAAAGCACAACCACTAAATATGTCTTAATTGGTATTTTAAAGTTGAGGGGTGAGAGGGTCCTAGAAACAAAAATTTGAAGACATATCTACCAATCCAGATTGAGCTTCTGTGGTAGATCAAAGTCCCTTACACTCACACTTAATTAAAGGCTGATTACAAGGCTGTGCTGGATTAGTTCTCCTCTATTCGCTGTATTTTGTATTTTAAATATAAACTATTTAAAACTGTGTTTTGTATTTCTAATAAACAAAATATAGTTACAAAACTATTATGTATATATGTACTTTAAATATTTTGTAATCTGTATTTTAAATAAAGCATGTATTTTGCCCAGCTCTGCCCTCAGACACAAGCAACATTGTCCATGTTTCTTAAGTCCATAGGCAGAGCTGGGCCTTACTTTATTTACTTTCTACCAGCCATTGTCCACAAGTTGTTACTCTATCTGAAGGACGGGGATTCCACCTTATTATTATTCATAGCTGCACCTTACACCCGTTAAAAAGATCTTGATTTATTTGTTATCTGTAGCATAACTTACCTTACCTTATGTATGAATCCAAGTATGATACCACCTTGGTAAAATTCCTTAGTGTACCAAGTGAATACAATTGATGTATCTTGTTTTAGGATGCTCACAACACAATCCTTGAATATGACACAAATACAGCACTCTTTGCTGTTTATGATGGCCATGGAGGTGCAGAAGTGGCCATATACAGTTCCCAAAATTTGCCAAATTATATCAAAGAAACAGAGGCTTACAAGAATGGAGATCTCACAAAGGCGCTGGAGGATGCTTTCTTGGGATTTGATGCTACAATTCCCACGCCAGAGGTTATGGAGATTCTCAAAGAGTTAGCAGGTAATGTTAAATTTCTTATTGTGATTGATATATTATACATTTAAGGGTCTATACTGAAAGGGAAAGAGAGCCCTGTTATAACTGTCAGTACTATAATACATTTCATGCAATTTTATTTGTTCCAGCTGCAATTTTCACTGCAACTTTGTTTCCTCTTCTTTCTTTATTGTCAGAGATGCTGATGTCAATCTTTGTATAGTATACCATTACCAATCACTTGACAACAATCAGTAGGTTAACATTTAAAGAAAGTACTTCAGCATAATTTTGTGTTTGTTTGGTCCTTTGACATTTATATCCAAAATGTGCTGAAATAAACGTTTTATCTATTTACTAGCATACTGGTAGCAACAGAGCAGAGCAGAGCATATTAATAACATGCTCTGCTCCACCCAAGCGAAGTTGTAATGTAAAATGTATGTTGTAAATGTGGGCATATGTTGCATATGTAGGATGTATGTTTTTTTTTAAGAATTGAATTGATTTGTTCATTTTGACAAATCAAGTGAGTCCGAATTACACTTACTTATATTAGGCAGATTTATTGATAAGTCGCAATTTATAACTTGTGTTGTTGTTGTTGCAGGTGAAACAAATCCACCAGGGCAAATGGATGATGTTGAGGAGGATGGTTTGGAAGAAGAAAATGTTAACACATTGTATCAAGATGCTCGTCTCCCATTGCAAGTAAGTGTGATGAGATTTTCTATTAGAAAAATATTAAGAGCTAACTTCCATAAAAAGTAGTTCCATAACTTCCATCGAGCTCACAACGCCGCCGGCGGGCCGTCTCATAAATGAGACAACGACGCAAATGTTAATACAAGTATATTCATTTGTAGCAAAATTTTACAAGCACAAATTTAAAATAATATATCAAAATAATGTTACGTTTTACAACACCTTCACTGCCTGGTGCGAGGTGTGATAGAGTAGTATCTAAACACTCACTGCCCTTGTCTTCTCGCGGCAGTGGCTGAGGTTAAATATCACGGAGGCAGAATAAAATTAAGACTATTTTAAACTAAAATGGAAAAAAAGTCATTTATTAAAAAAAAAACCCTATTCTTATTTCAGGATGTACTAGCTCAGTATGAGAACAAACTAGCTGGAATTCACCGAGCCAGGCTTGAAGCCAACACTCCGCTCTCTCCTTGTCTGCGCGCCAAGAAAAATGAAGAAGCTGGCAGTTCTGGTAAATATGAAAGATTCACCATTATTAAATCACAATTAATCTGTCATTGTGACCTATTCTATAAAAATTTCAGCCTGTTTTACGAAAAAGTGATGTTTAACTTTTTCAAGAAATCAAAGGAAATAAAGATTTTTTGCTTTGAATGAGTTGACTTAAGCCATACTAATGTTCAGAAAGGCAACTTATTCATTAACTTAGTACCTGTAAAGAACAGGTACTTCTATCAAGATTTCAAAGAAATCATTTTTAGTTTTAACTTCTTTCACATGTACCTATGGGATCACGCATTCTTATTACTAAGTATTGTATTATAGGTGCCGGAGCTTCTAGTTCGTCCTCAAATGCAGTTTCCACTGTAGCTGGATCCAGTTCAGAACAGGCCAGTGAAGCATCATCCAGTAAAAATGGACTGGAAGACACTGTTGAGAAGACAGAGGATGACACTGGAGGGGTGTCATCTACAAACTCGAACGATAAGGACACTGCCAACGGAGAGGTAAGAATACAAATTGGACTTGTGAACTTACATAAAATCCTATCTTTTACAATAAGATTACTATGACATATTTGTATATTGAACTGATATTGGCGATTATTAGTCCTGATTAGAGACCTTTTGCCTTTGAGATAAATATGAATTATGTGACTGACCAAACAACTTTGGCACTAGTTCTACTGCTACTTTGGGTTGCTACTTTCTCACCAAACAAGGGACATATGTAGGGACTCTTGGGGTATTGATGTGAGCAACATGGTCCCCCAAATTATAATTAATTGGAAATAATGAAACTGTCTTTCTGCATTGATAGGGATACTTTTACACTGTCCACTGTAACTAAAGCTTGCTTAACCCAATTCAGCCCAGCTCCTTAAAGAACCAGAGAAGGAAGGGTTGTTGGCAGTATTGTTTAAGCACCTGATCTGAAGAATCTGAAGCTATAAGATTGTGTAGATTATATCTTTAATCTCACTTCACAAAGAAATAATCACAAATAATATATTTTAGGTATCAACCAGTGAACCAAAGGCAAAAGAATCCTCTGCAATGGAAGTCGATAAATCAGTCTCTGCCGCACCAGACAGCTCTGGCGACAATGTGAACCAACCAGAACAAAGTGCTGATGCCAAAGTGACGCCAACGGGCAACGGTTCCGGTGATGCAAGCAATGGTGAAGTCACAGAGTCGAAACCGGTTGAAGAGGATGAAAATATTACATCTTCAAATGGCTCAGCGACGCCTGCTAAGGGGAAAGGCAAAGGTATGTCTTATTCTTACTACCTGGGCGACCGAGATTGGACGGGTTTCCGTTTTTTTGTAAAATAAATGCCTTTTTACAAGTAATATAATTTAAACAGCAAAGCCCTATCTAAATACAAAAATTAATCCAAATCGTTAGAGCCGGACCCGAGATACGCGTTATAAAATAAATAAATATTGTATATACAAGCATTCCTTGCATAAAGTACTAAGATTTTTAGTGTGTTCGTTTACTCTGACGTTTTGAATAAGGGGCTGTATTGGAATACGTTAGGCCAAATTAACCAATAAAGCCTAAACCTGTTTTGTTATATTTAAAAATTCAAGTATCCAATATTTTTTTTACCATTATTAAAACGTGAATTTTCTTTAGTATCGCCAGTATCGAGCACGGACAAGGCTCCGGAAAGACCCAAGAAGTCTCAGATACGTCGCGCCGCCGCCGCGGTCTATGAGACGCTGCTGCGCCGAGCACAGGACAGTGAGGACGAGGAAAGCGACTCCAACGATGAAAACTTTGAAGGCGAAGAAGTCGAATCTGATGATGACAACGCGAACGGCGATGATGATGAAGGTAGGATGTTTGTTGTAATACATTGTTTTTATATATAACTCTATTGATTTACGCGGCGCATCCCAGTCGGTATGATTTTTTCTAACATCTTCAACAATCATCGTCACATATCAACCAAAAAACCTTAATGAATTATATACACCTGAACCTCTCTCGTGAATCACTCCGTCCATTGGTGAAAACCGTATGAAAATCCGTTCGATAGTTTTTGAGTTCTATGCTTTCAGATAGATAGGCAGACTGATTCATAATTTTTAGTGATTTAGCGATTGTCCAAACCTAGTGCGTGAATTGTACAATTTACATTTTTTTCTCATTGGAAAGCAGATTTTGTATAACTAATGTAAATATGTAGAGAATTTCGGGATTTGTTCAAATGTCGATATTGAAATGAGGAAATGTTGCCAAAAACGTTAATTCGTCTGTAACCAAGAGTTAGTACAGGAAAACGCAAAACCAGTGAGATTTTTTAAAGAAATAACCCCTGCATTTTTGTTATCAGAAAAAGATGGTGACGAAGAGGAAGAAGATGCGGACGAAGAGGAAGACGCCACCTCCACAGATGAAGACGAAGAAGAGGATCTGAGCTTGCAGGAGGAGCCAGGCAACGACAGCGGGTGCACGGCTGTGGTTGCATTGCTTCGAGGTGAGTACTACTGTCATCAGTCAACGTTAGTACTGGTGGAAAGCCTGTCCCACTCATCAAGTCCACTGTCCACTCATGTTCGCATAAGGAAGTCCGTGTTACACATGATCAGTCTTCGTGCCGCCTAATTCTACCGTACCGTATTTCTTCCTTCTTAAACTACATAGCAACAGGGTTCAGGTCAATATAATGCAGGGGCTGTTAGCAATTTCGGTTGGACGATGTTCCGATGATGTATAAACCATAACATCAGTTTTACCTTAATTCCAGGCAACGAACTTTTTGTGGCTAACGCGGGCGACTCGCGATGCATAATCTGCAGAGAAGGCAAGGCCATAGACATGTCCATAGACCACAAACCGGAGGATGCGCCGGAGTTGGAACGCATAACAAAAGCCGGAGGGAAAGTATCCAACGACGGCCGCGTCAACGGCGGTCTCAACCTCTCTCGGGCTATCGGCGACCATTCCTACAAGCTAAACAAGGATCTCGGACCCAGGGAACAAATGATCACGGCCCTGCCAGATGTCAAGACCCTGACGATAGATATGGCCAAAGATCAGTTTATGGTGCTCGCTTGTGATGGGATATGGAACTTCATGTCTAGTCAAGATGTTTGCGATTTCATTCTACCCAGACTGGCTGAAGGCAGGGAGAAACTTTCACAGATCTGTGAAGAGGTACGTACTTTAGATTTTCAGCGTTCTTTGGCCTCAAAGATTAAATATTCTCACTATATTTTCGAGGATAGAGACATAGAGATCATTCATTCCATGAGCCATTAACTGTGTCACAAAATACATGCTAACTAATATTATAAATGCGAATGTTAGTTTGTTTATTTGTTACGCTTTGACTCCTTAACCACATTACGTCCTTAGAAAAGGACATAGGGTAAAAAATATAGTTTAAAAATCTACTTTACCGCAAGCGATCGTGTGAACAAAGGCTAGTAAATTATACTGTTGTAAAGAAAACAAATTTTGGTCACTTGTAAAAATCGTTTTAAATTTTATTTTATCAAACTTTTGAGGTTTGGTAATGGATTTAAGAATATTTTTTTTAACACTAGTTTGATTATTTTCAACCGACTTCCAAAAGAGGAGGTTATCAATTCGTGTTTATTTTTTCAATGTTTGTCTCCGTCGTTTATCAACGGATTTAGTTATTTTTTTATTTGAAAGAATATGCTATCAGATTGGTCCCAATTTTATCAAAATCGTTCAAGGAACAACAATATGTTATCCAAGTAAATGAAATTGCGTAATTTGCTTGTCCTATTTGTTCTTCGCCCGTTGTATACCGATTTCATTGACTTTTTTTTTTAAATGGTTGAGTGGCGATAAATGAAGTGATGAGGGTAAATAAGTCGGTTTGTTCGATTTTTTTAAGCCATTTATTAACTTATTTACAGATGTTTGATCACTGCCTAGCCCCAAGCACGATGGGCGATGGTACCGGCTGCGACAACATGACAGCGATCATAGTCAAGTTTAAAAATGGCGCGATCGCCGATGTTGGTTCAGCAACCACGGAGGGATCCAAAAAGCGAGCGGCAGAAGAAGTACCCTGCCAGGAGGAGCAACAGGAGTCCAAGAGGCAAAAGGTTGACGACCCCCTCTCTAGTTCGTTAGTGACGTCCAGTGTTTAACTATGCACTTCTAAGTGTTCAAGCCACTCGAGTATTGTGAATTTTCACTGAAGACTCTGTAATTTATATTGAGGAACATTGGCAGTTAAGGTTCTTTCATACAGCTACGATTCCTTATTTTGGGATGACGTTAATTTATCACTGAATTATCGGATAAGTAATTATAAAAGATAGAAATCTCCCTCTTGTTTTAGCGGAAAAATTCCGGTTGCCTTATTTGGGCTGAGATGCCCACATTTTGTAATCGCCAGTAATGTAAGGCTAGGCGTAACGTAAGAATTTCTGACTTTTGACTAGTAGGTTGTAGAAGTATGATTAATATTTAACAGCGTTCACCTGTGACGCTAGTGAGCTCGTTATCTTAGAAGATTCAGTGTCAGTAAAAATATCTATGTAAAGTTGACTCATTTGGTGAAGTAGGGATCATGCATTTAAATTTAGTGATACTTGCTTCTGTATTGTGATGACATTATACTTACTATGATGAATGATAGTCTGATTGCAAAGCATTGTGATAAGTGCATAGAATAATGTAGACAAAATGGATGCCAACAGGATGGAAAAAATTGTGATGCAGCTCATAGTAAGTATACAATCTGACGGAGAAAAGTAAATTCTTAACACTGAAAAATTCAGAACTGATGACCTAGTATGTAAGTAATATGTGTAAGTGACTTACTTATTTAGTTATTCCCTACCTGCAACAAGGACAAATTCATTTTTGATTTCTTGACGAGGTATACCTATTATTTTTGATTATTATACAATGTGTGCCTATTTTCTAAGTGGTGTTGACATTTATTTTTCTCATTATTTCCCATAATTCACTAAATGGTAACTAAATCTTTAGATTATTGGTTCTTTTTGATTTGTGGTAATTATAAACCCAGTGTAATTTGTATGTAAGTTTTTTTTGCACTTGTAAATTTCACTATTAGTTGTTTCCTAGTCACGTCACAATATTGGACTATAAAATCGAATGATAAATTATTTGTAGGAGACGTGTCACAGACTTAGGGCTAGACGCGCTAGATAACTGTTGGCTACTCAGTCAACAGTAAGCCAATAGTGTGAAAAAAACGTTTAGAGACCATCTCCACGGACGAGTGTATTGCAGCAAGTCTTGCTTAGATATGAAATTCAATAGAAACCATCTCAACGCGGCGATTTTAAAGAAGTGATACAAGTGGCTTTTAACAAACAAAACGTCGCGGGCTCGTGGCGTCTCACGGCTTACTGGCAACGTGATGTGATGTGTTCGGCGCCCTTGTCCGAGAAAATTTATAAATTTCTACCTTTATGGCAGAATTTCAGAAGTTCATAAATTTTTATGAAAGTTATGCGTGACGGATCGTCACGGTAATGATTCTTTTCGCTGGACTGGACGTCGCGACGATACGCTGGCGGAATTGTCGTACCCAGGAGATATCGCGATTAATTCGCCCGTGCGGATGGTCCGCTACTTTATGCAGTTTGCTTAATTTTTCATGTACTCTTTCTCACGCAGTCATTGCTGGTTTGATGAACAGTTGTGGCTAATCTGAAAGTGCGTCATTTTATTTTATCGGCCGGTCGCTCATCGGCGTCACACCTACGCAGGTTAAGCGTGACTGCCTTTGATTTGAAGCATACAGTTACTCAGCCGCGTAGTTTTGCTAAGTGCGTCCGCGCCCTTATTACGTATGTTTATGCTGGAGATACGACACCAACTCGGTTCTAGGAGCATTGCTCCACTTCACAAAATTTTGTATTTGAGGCAATGTGTATGTAGGTAATGTATTTTCAATTAATTTATCTGTGTTACTCCATAGAAATAAGTAGGTATATTTTTGTAATCACTGGTATTTGTAAAATTTATCTTTCCTAATTATGACTACTTTATAATTCAATTGACACTGTTTAGTATCAGTTTTTGTCACATAGACATAATTAAAATAATGTAATGGATATATAATTTTAATGCCCATTATAAATAATTAATTGAATAATTGTGAACACAACTTCAAACTATTTCAGATTCCATGTGGTTCTAAAATGAAAATAAAATTTTTACAGACTACAATATTTAGTTTTTACCCTGAAATACATTATCTAGATTTTACTCGCCATTCATTAACTAACTATAAATCTGATGCCTTTCTCTCTGAGTACCTAACAATATCATATACGTCCCAAGTCGTCAGTCCCATTGCTGGCAACTTGTTCCTGTGAATATCCAAGCCTGGGCTAGTAAAATTGGAAATTACACTTGCTTATATCAAGGAATAATGATTCATAAATCAGCCGACTCCTTATCAAAACATATCTTATTCTAAAAGAGCCGTACCGAACCCGACTGACCGAACCCGACCCGACAAATTCAGCGTGTGCCTGCGATCTCGTAGTTGATCTCTAACATTTCCTAAAGGACGACGAGCCGTTTTAAATTCTTTCCTTTTTTTTTTCTTATTCGTTCTTTAATATATAATTTTCGAACAACATTTCGTTTTTACTTATAGAAGAATAAATAGTATTTCATACTTAAAACTAAAAATAAATTACTGATTTAAAAAAATCTAAGATACCGACTTCAATACTTTTATCCCTTAATTACATAAAAGTTATAGGAAAGCAAAATACACAATTTCTTTTACTTGTATGACCTTTTTTTCTAGTTGTTTTGATTTATCAACCAAACTATTGAACCTATTTAGATAAAATTGGTATGGAGCAAATGTGAAAGTTAAATCGTTTAATAAAAAATATATTTTACAAGTCAGTTGATAAATTTCTGAGGAAAGAAACAAAAAAGAACCCATCGAATCGATAACCTCCACCTTTGGAAGTATGTTGATAATATTATATAGCTAACGTAGCTGCGTTAGATATTCGATTGTCTCGACTTGTGTGGCTTCCAAAATCTGTAGGGCGTCGTATTCACTATCCAATTGCTCAAGTATCATAGTTTTGTCATTAATTTCAGCCTGCAAAGAAAATTAGAAAAGTACATATACATAGGACACTGCGTCCACATTGTGGCAATGCTACGATCCATAACGGTCGGCCATTACCTGGCATAATTTTCTGATGATGATCTATAATTTCTAATTACTTAGTCTGAATTTGACTGGCCTCATTACTCACTTGAGACAGTTGCGATGTATTTAGTTGCTTCGATTCCCACCCAAGACAAACCTATTTTGTGTGACGAACATTGATGTTTTTTCTGTGTCTGCGTGTACTTTTTGTATTTTTTAAAGTAGGTACCTACTATATAAGTAATTTGGTTCCCATGTTACAAAGTATGCACAATTTGGTATGTGTATTACGTGTTGGTTGGAAGTGGACATAACTATAGGAATATCGTTGAAGAGAGGACTGATTAACTGTTACGATTCTTCTTACTGTTAGTTACCTAAATGGTGAAGATGTTACCTACCTGCAGCTTCGCTTGTTCAGATTCTCTATCTTTGGCAATAGACTTTAGAAGGTTCATGGATCCAATAGCGGCCATTTTCTGTTTTTCTACATTGTCTACAAGTCCCTTTAATACTTCTAATAGCGAGTTAATATTTTTTCCGAAATCTTGAACCTCTGTAACAATTTATTAACTTTTTACTTATGTTTAAATGAATGAATGAGATGAGCGGCAATGTTCACATTGTGGGTTACACTCGTTGAAAAGTAGACATGAGAAGTACCTAGTGCCATCGCCGTCATTATTTTCCACGAACTCAGATAATCACATGAAAGATGATACGTAATTTAAGATAGCACAGAACGAGGAGCTTCACAACATTATGATACTTAAGTATCTAACTTTAGAATTAATCTAACATGGCTTTTTGGACGGGACATTAGTCTGTTATTAAACAGGCTTTTGGTGAGAGCGGAAGGCTCTCGACCGACTTAAAACTATTATGAAATATTTCATATTTTATGTATAAACCAGCGATCCTTGTTTGTGTTGTATGCGAAAGGTCAACGAGATGCGGCCCGCTACTTTATTGATGATTCTATGAAATGTATTTTTTTATACCAAGTTAAGAAAGTGATATTATGTTGAGAGCCTCCCGCTCTCACCAAAAGTCCGCGTAAAGTTGTCAAGGTCATATGTGGCCAACAATGTAAAGCCCGTACTTACTTGTATCATATTCTTTACAGGTATCTTTTAGATCTTCTGTTTCTTTGATAACGTCTGATTTTAGAATTCTGACTTTGTTGATGTCATCATAATATAAGTGTACCTTCTGTAATTCTTCAGCCATTTTAATTCATACAAATGCGATTGCTGTAATAAATCTTTTATTCACTTCTTCCTTAATTAATAAACTATTTACCAACAATAAACGTAAATAACAAATAATGTCGAGTCTAATGTATTGCATTTGGTTACTTAGCAACAGAAACAACGTTTAAAAGTATCGGCCAGAATTAATTCTTCTTCTTCTTTATGGCTTTTTGTGTCTTTAGGCAAATTCTGCCAGTGTCTGGTGTTTGGCTGATGAATTAGTAAATTGCGGGGGCCAGAATCCAGAATTAATTAAATCTATCTACAGAAATAATGAAAATTTAATAAAGAGAAGTTGACTTTGATTGACTTTACTTTTGACCTACGGACCAAGTGTGCTTACCCACGGCCTACCCTTTTAAGACTGGTTTCATATTCTGTGGTTCACAGATGACTTTAGAGTCAATAATAAGTAAATGTCAATGTCATACTCCAGCTGCGATAATATTACGTAGGTAATGAAAAACGAACCTTACTGCACAGGTATTGAAAGTGCAATATTATTAATAGAGCCTGTTGTTATGTCGTCAAGTCTGTTGTGTATTTTTTGTGGATTTTGAATGAGCTATTTGTTGATTATGTGGTGATAAGTTTGTTGCTGTAGGTGTGGTAACTTCATTGTATATATATTTATAAATATATATTAATTTGTTTCTAACGCGGCTACATAACAATATTAACTGTTTACCAATGCATGGCTAAACATGGAGGGCCTTACGCAAAATGAGAAAATTATTTGGTCGTGTTGGGAGGACAAATCATCAAGAGATGTAGTACGGGAGGCGGCAGCAAAGGGCTCTCATATAAATCTAGCTATCAAATTTCTTATGGAGAGAAATAGCTGGAACGAATCGACTGCTTCTGATTGGTTTATGGCTGAGGTGAGCAACCTTTTATTTTATTGTTTACTGGTTTTTATTAGTGATCAAACACTTTATACTGAAATCCTCAATCGTTTTTATAGGTAAAATCATGGACTGTTCAATTACTACTAAGAAAGCAGATATTCAAAGTACTCCATGTTCTGAACAAAGTCAAAATAAATGCTGAGGAACACCTCATGACATTGGCACAGGATTCAGCCCAAATTGAATACAGAGATTTCATAGTTGAACATTTAGAGAAAATGAGCAACAGCATAACTGGCGACAACCTAAAAAGATATGCAAACTTTAAGCGCCACTGGAATCTGCTGAGATACCTTGAGAAGTCCTTTGAGACTGATGGAACCTTCAAGCAGAACAAAGCCTTTGGTTCTGGCAAGGACAGAATCATTGTCAATGAGAGTGAAATAAAAGCATTGACTATTGAGAAGATTGAGAAGTACCCTCAAGAATGGAAGAGCAAAATTGCTACAGCCTTATTTTTTTGTTCACTTGGTAAAGAAATATTTATTATTTATGAATTAACACATCAGTGCCTCAGGGTCTTCCAGGAAGATAGTAATAGTCACACCACAAAGCATTGTACTTACATTGTTTTTGGGTGAAAGTATGCCTGTAAAATCAATTAACAAGAACATTGCCATCTTTGGTGCTGGGTATAAGACGATGCAATTTAGGTCTTCCCATATTTAGGCTAGGGAGGACCTAAGTTGTATTGCTGTTTTTATGAGCATAGGTTGGATGTTATTAACAATTCATGGACATTCCACACAGTGCCATCTAGCCCCAAACTAAGCAATGTTTACAGTATGGGAACTAGATAACTGGTAGGTAACTTTTATATTGGGGATTGGATACACAGATAAGGGGATTTTTGAGACCCATTAAATACTTTAAATACTATATTTAAAGACAATCCTGACTTACTTAATATTAAAAACATTTTCTACATTCTGATAAGTAGATAACTAAATGGGTTACTGAACCAACATAAACATAATACATTTGTGTGCATAGTGCCAGTTCTAGGATAAATGAGTATAGTTATTGATAATATTAATTAATTATTGGGTGTGTGAATATGACTCCGCCCCTTTTTGACAATAAAACACATTTGTTCGCTTACAAAATTAAAAAAAAAAATTATTGAAAGTATGCTCCATCTGCAGCTACAACCTTCGCCCATCGTTCAGGTAGTTTTCGTATTCCTTGCTGGAAGAAGTCCTGGTCTTTTGAGCTTATCCAGTTGTCAATCCAAATTTTGATACTTTCACATGAAGTAAACTTTTCTCCAGTAAGGTCTGTCTGCATCGTCCGGAATAGGTGGTAATCCGAAGGAGCTATGTCTGGTGAATATGGCGGGTGGGGTAACACTTCCCAGTCCTGTCCCTCTAAATATCTTTTTACGACTTCTGCGGTATGCGGTTTGGCATTGTCATGCTGAAGAACTAATTTGTTATGTCTATTCACCCATTCTGGTCGTTTTTCTTCTATGGCTCGCTTCAAACGCATTAGTTGTCGTCGGTAAACTTCTCCATTAATAGTTTCAGAGGGTTTGAGCAACTCATAATATACAATACCTTTCTGATCCCACCAAATACAGAGCATGACCTTGGCACAGTGAATATTTATTTTTGGCTGTGATGGGCCTGGTTCGCCTGGTTTCACCCAAGCTTTTTTGCGTTTAGGATTTTCGTAGTGTATCCATTTTTCTTCTCCTGTGACTATCCGATGCAAAAATCCTTTTCTTTGCTGTCTTTGAAGCAGCATTTCACAAATGGTTTTCCGACGTTCCATGTCTCTTTCTTTTAAATCATGTGGAACCCAGTCACCGGCTTTTTGAATCATTCCCATCATTTGTAAACGCTTTGCAACAGTTGAACGATCAACATTTAATGCTGCAGCTAATTCTGATTGAGTTTGGCAAGAATCTTCCACCAATAATGCTTCCAATTCAGCATCTTCAAATTTTTTTGGTGGTTTTCCATGTTCTTTATCCTCAGTACTAAAATCGTTATTTTGAAATCGTCGAAACCATTCCTTGCAAGTTGTATTAGACGGAGCATGCTCACCATAAATCTCCACAAGCAAACGATAAGTTTCCGCTGCAGTTTTCTTCGCAATAAAATAATGTAATAACACTTCCCGCAAATGACGTTTATTTGGAATAAAAACCGACATTTTCGAAAAGGTGAAAACAATTGTTGCTTACACTTCAACCAAATATCATAAAATGCGTTAGATAGCTGACATTCAGTACTATCGAATACAAGTATGGTCATTTATTAGTACACGTAAACAATACTAAAAACGACATCTGTTGAGAAAGGGCGGAGTCATATTCACACACCCAATACTTAGTTAGGTAATGAGGTGACATTCAACTGAGAATATTGCTTGGCAGTGCTTTACCTATGTTATCTATATCTGTACAAATAAATAACAGATTTTTACTATACAACTTTTTATACTTTCAAATGCATTTTTAGCTAGAGAGCTCAGACTTTCTCTTTGTTTAGTAATTTTTCTACAAATCAATATATTTTACAATTGTAGTTAAATTTTCAGAGTTCACACTCCTTGATTTCTCGTCACCTGATGAAATGTGGAACTACTTGGTGTCGCAAAACAAAGCCATGATCCTAGTTCGTTGGATCAATGTGCAAACATCCGAAGTGGTGCGCGATTTGAATGCACGTTACAACTTCTTCAACAATGAAAATTTTGTAAAGAAAATACTTAATGTTGATAGCAAAGGTTTTGGCGTAGAGATGTTAGATAAAATAGATGTCATTTTTCGAAAATGGCCGATTACAGACCAGATGATTGAGAGTGTCGCTGATAGCGACTGTTTTGCGTATACAAAACTTTGTATTTACGATACCCTCTGCTCCTATGGTATAGTGAATGAAGATGAACGCGGTAACCTGTATCAGATTATTTCCAGGCTAGCTAGAACTCAAAATTTAAAATTGATTGATGACATTTTTACTGAATCGTGCGCAACAGTAACTAAGGAGCGGTTTTATGTTGAACTGGCGAAATATTGTGTAAAACACAGCCTGTATAAAGTTTTAACGACTTGCGTGGAAAATAATATTGTTGATGCAAATTTGCATGATGTTGAAAAAGAAGCGAAAGAATGCATTGAACTGTGGCTACTATTCAAAAGTATTGAACAGACGTCAGACAGGCAAAGTCACGTGCTACCAGTCTATAAGACTTGTGAACAAATCGCCAAAGACAATATTGATGACTACATTTCAACCAACCCCCACTTAGTCCTCGGCATGATTTTACTCGAAGATGCAACTAAATTGTTCGATATATTTTCTGCGGAAGACTATTTGCAGTTTAAAGACTTCAAGCTGCAAAACAAAATATTGTACAAAGACAAACTTCCGCATCTGTATAATGTCTTCAAAAAGAATACTGATGTGAATCAAATGTATGAAACTAAAGACGTTAGCGTCTATCAGTTGCTGTCGGGGTACCGGGGCTTGGATGTTTCTAAGATCTTCGAATTCCAATTGGTAAACCAAAATAATTACAACTTGATGAATGAGAAGCCCGACAGACGCAGCCTAGGAAGCTTGTTGTCTAACGAAGTAGACGTCAAAGCCACTAGTATCAAGGCATTGACTCAGAGAGCTATGGAAATGCCAGATTTTGCGAATGTTAAGCTCATGAAACGATATGGCTACATGGCGAAGTTGAATCACGTTTACTACCTGAAGCAGTATCGACCGTGCAACGCCAGCCAGGCTTTCGTGTCTCAACAGTATCAGACGTACAATCGCCTACAAGATAAAAGCAGGAAAAGCGCGTGCTGCGAAGCTCATGCTTTAGCTCTGCAGAACTGGTCAGACCCGGCGCTCACCGCATGTGCGATATCTTTCGTCGCTATGATTGGCTGTAATCCCACACGGTGTAGAGTCCACATGTCAGCAGCTAAAATGATAAAAGATCATCTTGTGCTCAAAGGCATCTCCGAAGAGAAAGCGATCAAGACAGTCAATGAATACGTTTGCAAACTGATTCAAAGTAACGAGTCTGTCGCTAAAGAAATCTTAGCATACCTGGAAGAAATTACTCTTAGCAAATTGAGTGAAAAACGAGACTCTGAAAAAGTAGATATGGCGTTTGTAGTTTTCGAGTCCCAAACGATGGTAAAGTTTGCGTTGTTGCACAATCTCCCAATGCCAGAGTTACAACTTAAAGAATTTATCAAAACAAATTCTTGGTTCAACTTTTTGCTATTTGGAGACGTCTTCCGGTACCCACTGACGCAAATGTTACAGTTATCTCAGGAGTTTACGAATAAATCTTACGCAGAACACTTGAAGCACATCATGCTGCACAGGAACGCTGAAGAGGGCTCTGAGAAAGAGTTCGCGAGGTCTAATTCCATGAACGGGCAGCGGAGAGCTTCGCGTCTGAACTCCGTAGATTTTGTGAGTCCCATTTTAATAATGCGCCGATCTTTTATATTCGTCTTTTGTCTGAAATTGTCATTTGGATGTTTTCAGAGTCCAAGTCCCACACAGCAACAAGTGTTTGAATACCCATCGAGTGTGTACATGGGTCGTGAGCTGTGGGAGGTAGCCGCAGCATGTCACGGGCCGGAAGATCCGCCTGCTGCCTTATTAAGAGCTGCCGATTTGTGCCGTGAGCCTTTACTCGTGCTCATAGCTAGCTGCTACGAGGTGAGTGTTCATATATGTAAATTACCCATCAAGGTGCGCAATGCAAAGGGACTTGGGTCTGCTCACATTTGGGTAACGAGGACCTGACCTGGTCGGTTTTTACTATTATTCCAAAATATATAAACTAGTTTTGTAAATAAACTTCCTATACTGAAATTGAATAAAAAAAAAACTTTTCTGGACAGTTCGATAGGTTAGGTTCATTTTGGCTTGCTCAATGAAATATAGTTTATAAAAAACCGCTATACTCAAGCGTATGCTTGAGTATAGCGGTTTTTTAGCCGCTGTGTGCAAAGTGTAATAAGCTTGCACACAAATACTAAGACTTGCTATGCTTGATCAATAAGTGAAACGTTCATCTTCATGTCTTACGGTGACGTGCACAATTCAATGTCACATGGGCCATTCCATAAGAGCCTTATTCCTACCGCTTAAAATTAGACATGCTATCTCTTAAAAGTGTAACTCTTTTCAGCCAAATGCAGTGGACACGCTCTGGGCACAATGGATCCTCTGCTCTCTGGAACCGACGACAAAATCTCAGAATGCGATTCAAAACGTCATAAACCAGCAGCATATGCCAGCGGACCAGTTTCAAAAAGTGGCTGAAATCTGCCTGCAGGAAGGCTATATTGGTACCCTACACGAAGCCATGCTAGTTTTCATGCCGGTAAGAAAAATAAAATCATATTTTCTTATTAAGATTATGATATAAGATCGCCTGTATTAAGATTCACTGTTTCGAAGCGGGTAGAGGCGGCACACAGAAACGTAAAAACGCGAAATAAGGAATGCTCCCTTTATTTAGAATTTTATTTTATTTAGGTTTTATAACTATTTAATTATCATGGTAAAATATTGTCTGCGTACCTTATTAAATCAGAAAAAGAAAAAGTGTCCAAAAGTATCTTCTGAAAAAAAAGAAAAATAAATAAGAACTACCAAATTTTTTTTCCAGGAAAGTCCACTCACTTATCTGACGTCATTCCTTCACCTCTGCATCCGAAAATGCAACTTCGACGTAGAAACCACCAAGAACTTGAAAACCTTTCTACAAATCAGCCAAAGAAAGTACAGCGCTGACTCTAGTTCGTCATCGTGGCAGCTGTCAAAAGAGTCTATGCAGAAGGTGGCAGTATCGCTGGTCAAAAATGCGCTGGGCCAGAATTTTGACAGTGCCTTCCATCAGAGAGAGTTTTTGAAATGTCTCGCTGAAGTCCAGTTTGAGAAGAATTTGATGGGTGAGTGCTCTGCCACTGTCTTGTGACTCAGAGACAATCATATGAACTTTGAGCATACCAAGTGTCAGCGTTTCTGGAGTAAACAAAACATGGTGTTTATTTATTATATGGTAAATGATTTATTCCTTAATTTCAGTGTCATCACCAAACTTCTCAATCCTGTACGAAATTCTCCAAATATCCATGGAGACATCGCTGGTCATAAACATAGCCAAAATGCTACAAGACGACGCACAACAATACATTACACAATGCATCGAGATGTACACTGCAAATCGAAACTATGACGTTGCTTTAAAGATAGCAAAACTGGCTGGGGTAACAGTCAATGATATTTTGATAGCTGAGTGGACGCATAAGTACTATATCTTGATTGTGAAGGAAGACGAAATGGAAAACAATGAGCTGACTCTCTTTATAGCTCAGTGCAGTGTAGCTTTTAAAGAAGCCGCGGTCACATTCAAAGATGCAACAGAATTCCTTATCAGTCACGTGACCAACATAAAAGATTCAGTACAAAAATTCTACGCATATAGAGTTATAATGAGTTGGTTTGAGGAGAACTTGCAGTATGGAAGCAGGCGAGAAGAGATTGAACATCTAATGTGGGATGCATATTTCCAAACTGAAAACCAAAACGGTATATTGCTCAATAGCCACGAGAGTACGTTACATTTTATAT
This sequence comes from Aplocera efformata, assembly GCA_921293045.1. NCBI lineage: Eukaryota > Metazoa > Arthropoda > Insecta > Lepidoptera > Geometridae > Aplocera > Aplocera efformata. The sequence goes on along the minus strand of OV121042.1, from coordinate 8,937,957 downwards.
TGAACGGGCAAAAGGACGCAAGCGTATCGAGAAAAATTGGTGTTGCGAACGCGGAGAAGCCTTTTACAGCGTCTCTGTGTGAGATTGAGGTAGAATCTGACATCGGTAGCATACAAAATGTAAAGATGCTGGAAGAACCAGAGGAGATTGATTGTTGGCGAAAAGTTATGTACCAACTTCTAGAGTTGAAACTCCTAGTAGAAGCGTTTCGTCTATCAGGTTTGTTCACAACACCTCAGGAGTATAGATATAGGCCACCCGCGTGCCCCGTTCAGATATTCCGGACTTGTTTGAAGTTAGCTGAAGGTGGATGCTCGCCTTATGAGTTGCCGCAAGAATTAAGGCTTGTGATCTCGTCCCCTACTCTGCAAAACAAACTTTCGGGTAAGTGGATTTTCATTTTGGCATTTATCTATATTTACATTTGACTATTTGGGCAACAGAAATATTTTCATTCGACCATTAAACTTTAAAACTGCAATTTCAAGCTAAACTGGTGGTTCAGTAAGTTAATTTTCGGGAGAGTATTGCACATGGGTCTGCAGTTATTGTACCAACTCCGTTGAACTCCGTTCATCTCCCTTGAACCGTTTGATTCCGTGTTGCATTGCTTTTGATTACATTTTAACCCTCGACTAAAAAGATTTTAGAAGAAAATTATCAATTTATCGGCTGTGTTTATCTAAGGGTTAAATTACAAGCGCATTGCTGTCTCAGTCTGACAGACGCAACGCGATGCGAACTGTCGTGTTAATGTCGCTTATGGGCAGTAGTTATTATTTAACTAAAGTGGGCCGTCAGCTCGTTTCGTCACTTTAGTCCGAATAAACACGAGATACATTTTACACGATTTCAGTGTCAGGAATATCAGACGCCAGTTTCGAAGAGCTGGTTGTTATTCAGGAGAAGCAAGATAACGTTCCGGAGAGTTCGCATCTCGCTGCTCGTGAGGAGGCAGACCGATTGTCCGCACTCGATGCTTTGGCTGTCCGCAGTGGACTGACTGTTGCGAAACAGGTCAGTTTCGACGTGAAATTTATCTAATATCTCACATTTAGAACTAGTAGAAGTTCGTCCCGAGAAGTACTGCCGCCAAACCTGGTAATCCTCCGCCAAACAGCGTTGCACTCGACTTGCTTTGTGTTGGCGGGAAGGTGTGGATGCAGGCCGTTGAAATTACAGATGTATCAGACGATAGTATAAATACAATTCTGTCTAATGCAGATGAAATATTAAGTAAGTTACTTATTTAAATTTTCTTTAAACCCGTTTATATCCAAATCCAAATTTTATGGACAGAGGATACTGCTTGTCTGGGTGAACCGCTACCAGTAATTTACTTTTGATGTTTCAGGTCGCTAGCTATTTCCGTATTGCGCTGCAAATAGGTTGGGATTACTACAGCGTACGGACTTACCAAAATAGACCTCTGGACTTCATCAACTTGGTCAGCGGGAGAGGCCGTATGTCACTGGCCAACTTGGTCTTCAAGACTTTTAACATTCCTACTAAAGAGGTATGTATTTGTGACTGATGTTTTCTGGATTCTTAGAATTACAGGAACAATAGTCATGTTCGTCACACAAATGGTTGTCCTGGGTTTGTAGAACCCACGACCTACAACGTAGAAGGCAGAGGTACTATCAACTGAGCTTTGAGGCAAGATAAAAATTGCAAATTTTACAGATTGCAGTTGATCCTCCTGTATATTTTCTCGGAATAGAATTTTTTTCGAATTAATTTAGTTTTTTATGTATCTTATCTAACTGCTTGGACTGTAGTTATATACTTATTGTATAGTAGGGTATAATCGGAAATGTTATTAAAGTAATAATGCGATAAACACACATAAATTAATTAATTATTGGGTGTGTGAATATGACTCCGCCCTTTCTCAACAGATGTCGTTTTTAGTATTGTTTACGTGTACTAATAAATGACCATACTTGTATTCGATAGTACTGAATGTCAGCTATCTAACGCATTTTATGATATTTGGTTGAAGTGTAAGCAACAATTGTTTTCACCTTTTCGAAAATGTCGGTTTTTATTCCAAATAAACGTCATTTGCGGGAAGTGTTATTACATTATTTTATTGCGAAGAAAACTGCAGCGGAAACTTATCGTTTGCTTGTGGAGATTTATGGTGAGCATGCTCCGTCTAATACAACTTGCAAGGAATGGTTTCGACAATTTCAAAATAACGATTTTAGTACTGAGGATAAAGAACATGGAAAACCACCAAAAAAATTTGAAGATGCTGAATTGGAAGCATTATTGGCGGAAGATTCTTGCCAAACTCAATCAGAATTAGCTGCAGCATTAAATGTTGATCGTTCAACTGTTGCAAAGCGTTTACAAATGATGGGAATGATTCAAAAAGCCGGTGACTGGGTTCCACATGATTTAAAAGAAAGAGACATGGAACGTCGGAAAACCATTTGTGAAATGCTGCTTCAAAGACAGCAAAGAAAAGGATTTTTGCATCGGATAGTCACAGGAGACGAAAAATGGATACACTACGAAAATCCTAAACGCAAAAAAGCTTGGGTGAAACCAGGCGAACCAGGCCCATCACAGCCAAAAATAAATATTCACTGTGCCAAGGTCATGCTCTGTATTTGGTGGGATCAGAAAGGTATTGTATATTATGAGTTGCTCAAACCCTCTGAAACTATTAATGGAGAAGTTTACCGACGACAACTAATGCGTTTGAAGCGAGCCATAGAAGAAAAACGACCAGAATGGGTGAATAGACATAACAAATTAGTTCTTCAGCATGACAATGCCAAACCGCATACCGCAGAAGTCGTAAAAAGATATTTAGAGGGACAGGACTGGGAAGTGTTACCCCACCCGCCATATTCACCAGACATAGCTCCTTCGGATTACCACCTATTCCGGACGATGCAGACAGACCTTACTGGAGAAAAGTTTACTTCATGTGAAAGTATCAAAATTTGGATTGACAACTGGATAAGCTCAAAAGACCAGGACTTCTTCCAGCAAGGAATACGAAAACTACCTGAACGATGGGCGAAGGTTGTAGCTGCAGATGGAGCATACTTTCAATAATTTTTTTTTTAATTTTGTAAGCGAACAAATGTGTTTTATTTTGACAAAAAGGGGCGGAGTCATATTCACACACCTATTACATACAGCAAAACTTTAACATAGGAGTATTTATAATCGACCCTGAGGGGAGAAATGGGAGAAAAGTATTAAAGTTTGTTTAATTTTCAAATCCTTCACAGATAGCAGAATATCTCTGCCGGGAGATGGTGGCGGCTATTATTTCACCTCATCTGATTGCCACATCGACATTCCGTCAAAAAGAGCATTTCCAATACACCCTCTGGGGCTACGCCCTCAACTCAGACCTAGAAATGTTCATGAACATGCGCCCAGACGCTTGCAGCCCGATCGGCAGACTGGTTCTAGAACATCTGATGGCGTTTCAGAAGATTTACAAGGTCACTGGCGCTACAAAACTTCCAGAAGACAGTTTGGACGATAGCTGCTTAGATGTTCAAACTTTGATTGATGAGGAGTATCAAAACGTGGAAAGCTCCGAAGTGGAATCTATTTTAACTGAAGGGACAATGCTGTCGGCTGATACTGAGTCGGTGTATTCGGTTTCAACAGTGTACGCGGCCGGTAGCAAGTTGTCTAAGGACTCCAGAAGAAATCTCTTTGATGTGGTGACTAGGAGTAACGTACATATTCGCAATGAGATCAAGTCGAACATTAGGAAGATCACGAAAGGCTCTCAGTTATCTACGAAGCAGGTAATTATGACAGTTATTAGTTTACTAGCTTCTACCCTCGGCTTTGATTAACCAATCTGCGTGATAAGTTGACCAAAGCTATGTTAAAAATTTCAGATATTTCGGCAGTTTTGCTGTATAAGAGTAATTAACCATTGATTAAAATAGACAAACTTTTGTTTTCTTATAATATTGGTGTGATATATAGCTTAGCTGAATGGTTAATTTTGCTGAGACACTAAACATTATTAGCTAAATTATGGAGACTTGCGTAATGTGATCAAGATATTTTGAACTCCAAAAATGTAACATTAACTCATCTTATTATTGAAAATCTAAGAGATTGCAGCATTAATTTATTTTTTAAATTTCTAGGTGAACATAATATCAATAGAGCTACTAGTGGTGGCACACGAATGGTTTTCCTGCGCATGCGACACGGAAGGTGTTGCGACCGCTTTGCGTTCTGCGCAGGCGCTGTCCTCACGACTGCTGGCAGCTCGTTCGTGGCGGCTCATGGTGCGGCTCCTCACTGGACTGGCGCGGTACACAGAATGCGCCTACATCTTCCAAGTAAATACAATATATTTATGTTATTTCTTGGGGTTTTTGGCATGTGACACAGAAGGGCTGCTTGCTGGGTAGCTCATTCGTGGCGAGACTGCTAATTGATAAAGGGATTGGAGCGGTACAACGAAAGCGCTTTTCACAATATCAATCAAACTGAAGTCTTTGCGAAGTGGGGTGTGCAAATTATAGGCAGACATAACAGTCAACAAAACTCACAAATCCTGGTAAATCTCGGTAACTCGAATAATAATGATAATTATGTATTTTTTTACAAAAAAGTTCTTTATAAGCGTTTTATCAGTAATATGGTATTCATAGTACACGCTACGCTTAGTTTGAGGCTTGATGGCGCTGTGTGAAATTTCTATGAATATTTTATTTGTTACTAGCGGCCCGCTCCGGCTTCGCATGGGTATAAATATATAGCCTATGTTATTAACTGGAAAAATGATTAAAATCGATCCAGGAGTTTTGAATGTTTTGATTTATTCATTACTGCCCGTGGCCCGCACGCGTTAAATTCCCGCCGCCCCCGGCCGGCCCGAACCGCCGCAAACGCAACGTCCCACAATTTTTAAACATGTAATATCTTCGAAAATATTCATTTAAATCATATGCTGTAAATGTATGTAGATCTATATTAAATCAACAATGTATTTAAGGTATTTAATTAGATAAGGATTAATCCTGTATTGGTTAAAATCGCTTCGAAAATTAGCCATTATTTGTCGTAAAAAGTAAATGACAAAAAAAATTTATTGTGGGATATTCATAAAAGATATACATATATCATCACGGACTTTTCTGTACACCTTTTCAATGTGTACAATACTTAGTACATTATTTTGATAAAACTCGTAGGGTTCAGCCTGCGTTTGCAATGTAAGCGGAAAAAATGTAATTATTTACGACATCACATTAGAAACCTCAAAAATAACAGTACTTCTCCACTATTTAATGGATGTTATTATACATATAAACCTTCCTCTTGAATCACTCTATCTATTAAAAAAACCGCATCAAAATCCGTTGCGTAGTTTCAAAGATTTAAGCATACAAAGGGACATAGGGACAGAGAAAGCGACTTTGTTTTATACTATGTAGTGATTTTAATGGGCGTAGAAATACTCTTAAGATGATACGTGCGGATTATTTCATTGTAAAGCGTTTGTACCCGGCCCGTTATAAATGGGCGTGGCACCCTATAATACAAAGGTTCAGTTTACCAACATATTTATCGTTACTATTATTATTATACTCTTATTCCCAGGCGTTACGGGACAATCATCAATTCGAGTTCCTCTTGGGCCAATTTGACTACATGCTGGGCCAGCAACCAGACAAGATAGCCGAATTCAAACAAGGCTTGTTAGACTTCCTCAAGATCCACTGTCCCGGGGACACGGACACGTATATAATGGTCGCTTTACACTTCAATATGTACGCTGAAGCGGCCAGCGTCAAGCGGAAGCAAGCGGTCAACCTCATTGAGGATTTGGAGAAGATGGCTCTGGACGCTGTCAAGGTGAGTTCTATTAGAATTATTAAATACAAGTGACTGATTTAAAAATCAAAAAAACCTATTTCAATATCTCCTATTTTTTTACTAATTTTATGTGAATTTTAACACGAAGAGACCTTATCAAACAAAATTATTATCCAAATCGGTTCTTCAATCGGTTTATCCACACACACAAACACACATACACACACATGCACGCACACACATGAGTTTAAACTTAAATATATTATTACAGTTATCAAAATCTATCAGAATTTAGTTTAATGTCAACAGAATTGACATATTATTAAATTTATACTCTACAACTCCTCAATAATTGTTTCCTTCCAGTCCGCGTCAAAGCGTCCGTTCCAACCACCGGAATGGCTGCAAATCCACGACACCGCATCCACCAGGTCTCTCCTAGACACGGCGCTGAACCACAGCACGGACGCTTGCTCGCTGTACCTCCAGGGCGGATGTACCGGGTTCGCAGGGGAGATGGCAACACTGGCACAGCAAATAGCTTTGCAGATGTCGCTACTGAACGCCTCTCCTACAAGGCTCATACTGAACAGAACCACGGAACAAATGTACCGGCTTGTCAGCGAGTATCTGAGGCGAGTTCATATCTAAGAATAACTGTATATTTACTCCGTAGTTTAGTTGTAGTAGCCCTGGATTTGATTCCTGGCCGGGACAAATATATGGTAAAAAAAAATCACGGGTCTAGCGTTTGTCCTGTTTTTCTGACTGTCGATCCCACCAGCTACAGAACCTACTAAACCAGCTACTAAACCTCTTTTAATAATGTAGACTAGTTTTCATCCTGTTTTTCAGTTTGCTTTATATATTGACAAAAAATAACAAGGATTTTGCAATGAAATCAGGAAACGACTTAATAAATTTAAAAATGAAAATGTATTCTGGTACAGCCTTTATTTTTACATAGCCAGTATGTTTTAATGACACAATGTGATATTCTAAAGTTAATTTTAAAGGGTGTTTATCCGATTGCATTATACGAAGTGAATATTCTGAGTCATTACCTAACACTAAACTATACCCATCTCGTTCTATTTCATACGAACTGAGAGAGACGCCAATGGTTTTCAGCCGTTAAAAACAATTTATATTCATTTTGTTGAGATTGTAAATGAAAAGATGTCCTGTTTCAGTTTCATGGAGGGTCTTGTGCTGTTGACGGGTCGCTGGGGCGAGGCGTGGCGCGAACTGGCGTATAGACGCGCGCTTTCGAACGACCAGGCGTATTTGCGCGACATGGCGGCGTACCGGCCTGATGTCGCTCACGACTTCCTCAATAGGTGACGTATATCTTGCGTTATTGTAGTAGCCTGGTAATTCTATGGGGTGGTTAGGGTAATGCGTAGAAGACCGGTACTTCTGTGGAGTTGATAGGTGCAGAAACGCCTGGTCGTTTGAAACCACGTATCTGTACGCGTTTCCTAACGACCAGGACTTTCTGCGTGATATGGTTATTTTTCAGTTATTACTTCGTCGTACATGACGTATATCTCATTTTTATTTTGTTTGCGTCCGTAGGTAGACCCTTCAGAGTCCCTACATGAGTCCTTCCGGTATTGTGAAAGTACCGACGAAATAGCATTAGACCTTAAGCAAAGTTCGTCCGGAAAAGTGCTTCCACAGTTAGTAATCCGCCGCCAAGCAGCGGTCCACTCGCACTGCTGTGTTCCGGTGGAAGGGTGCAGGTTTAGGGCTTGGGTCTTCCCATCTTTCGGTTGGGGATGACTCGAATTGTATTGATATTGTTAATGGGCGGATGTTACCTCTTATGTTACCTCATGTGGGCTGTCACGATGTTGTTAATCTCATCAAAAAAAAGAGAACAAGCGAGTCGTATTGTTATCAGCAGAAGTCATTTAGTGTGCCATGTACAGTAATTTTATAAAAAAAATAATTAAAGTGTGATATTAATTGATATCGATTGCAATATTATTTTGCAATCAATATAGTTATATCAATCTTTGTAATTTACACAAATACGTTAAAATTTACGCCGACATTTTATTTTCATAGATATAAGGCGGAAAGAAACAAAACATCGGTCTCACACACAGCCATGACTGAATTGGGTAATCTGTGTAGATGACGAAGAACTGCAAAGTCAAGTCGCTGCTTGGATCTCAGTGAGTTGCTCACATATTTCCATAGACAAAATTAAGCAGCAAATATTTGAATCAAAAGAGCGTATGTGGCCTCCGCCAAACTTTATAACCGATGTGAACGTTACAGTTTACTTGGATGTAAATTGGACATAAGCCCTTATGACTAACCCAAGCCATTTTATTATTAGCAAGCTTATTTTACGTAACCATTTAAGTTACTTTGGGTTGGGTATACATTTGGGTTCCTTTGATAAACTCTTGTTATATTGTGCAATCACAAAGTTTAGTCATAAAGTTTAACTTGTTTATCTTGATTCAATTCGATACTGTTGTTGAATATAATCGCATTTGGTTACCCGAAATCCAAATCATTATTAGTATTGGCCTGTACTGATATATAATGAAAAGTAATTGATGGTGCTTCCAATCCAAAGAGTTTCGTTAAAAGTTAAAATTTTATGTTGTAAGAGAAAATATTGAGCCTTAGAAATAATAAACACTATATGGCAGAAAATAAAAAAAAAGTAATCTAACTTTTATTTTAAGCTTAGCTTGATTTACTAAATATGTTCAAACAAACATAATGCATAATGTTACCAATTATATTTCATTTTTTAGATCTAAGTCGTAAGCCAAATTTCTTTGTATGATTGATCTCCGCTTTCGCCAAGAATCCCGTGTATTTTCCTGTTAATGTTGTTTAAAGCATTAACATGTGTACTTACCACTTATTGTATTTACTTGACACGTCGGAGCAAAACATTCTGAAATTGATCTTTTTTACTTGAAAATTCATGTGTTGGTACATTTTTAATGTTAAAGCAAAATTCGAATTCGAAGTAGCTACAACACACACCTTTTTATCGTCAAAAGATAGTCGACTAAGCTGGACTATTCTTACGTAGGCTTGTACATCCAGCTTTATCCCCGATGTGGATAATGGGGGATAAAGCTTTGGCATTTATGCGATTTTGGCGATTATGTTTTGGCAGTAAAAAACTTTTGCGGTCCGATTTTTCAGATCTAGAATTAGACTTTATGATCTATCCGCAAACATCCATCCTGACAATTTTCGTTCATTACTATAACGTAATATTTGAATTCTTCAGTGCCGAAACCAATATGTACCAATATGTAACCAGTATATCATTTGGCCTGTTGTCGTATTTACTTGTACAAATGCACTAGAAATGTATGAAACAATTATATTGTCCAATTACAAATCACGGTACATAGGTTGTTACATTCCGGAAATTATGTGTGTGTGTCTTTAAATTTCCTAACTGATTCAACGGTCATAAGTGACAATTGGGCAGATACTTAGACTGATCAATTCAAAAATGTTTGCCAACCGCCTGTTCAAAACGCTAATTGGTCCGCGATTAAATTTTCCCGAGCGCTGATTGGATGATATTGAGTTCTACTCTTCGTTAAAGTATTTGAAATGATCGGCCTTTCGAAGCACGGGCTTCTTGTTAAAAGTGTATATTGCTTTTTTATTTTTAATCGTTATAGCTTTAGAACTTATGAAACAAATAAAAATATATATTTGCATGCATTTGAAATGTCAGAAGATTTATTTGAGTAAGATATTGGTATTATAATCAATTGCTGTGATATTTTCTTGTTGACTGATAAAATTTGATGTGTATTTTTATAAATCAAAAATTAAAGCAATAAAATCGTTTACATCTTGGATCTTTATTCATCATACCTACACCTAGGCACGAAAGTTTTCCCTGAGTATGTAGTGCCTACCCCCTACCCCTACTTATCCTTATACGCCGTGTATCTAAAGGTAGCGGTACGAGTAGGCTTAGAACCACCGTTGTTTCACGAATATCACCCGGCACTTTCGTCCATTTTCAATTCTTAACCTTCAGCTTATACCAACAAAATAAACCAACAAGTTAGTATAAAACAGCGTACTATAAGGAAAACTATGGACTTTTTAAATGAAAACAATAATACTTAAAATATATTTTATTATAAATTAACACAAACCCAACACAATACATTGGCTTTAACCCTAAAACGTAGTGAGAGAATAATGCCCTAATTTAGGGTACAATGCAAAGAACTTCAGTTCTTCTAATACTTGAACATTCATTCAATATCCTCTCCATGTATAAATATATAAAAATAAAACAATTAAGTAGCGAAGCCGATCTATGAGTGTTTAGCAATTTGTTCAAAGGTACCCCTTCTTTTATAAAGTACTTTGAACCCGGTTTTAGTAGAAGATAAAATCGTACAATTGCCAGTTAAGGCTTGTCGATATATCTTAGATTTCATCGATCGTTCTGGTACTGGAGCTAAACACACTTGCAATATTAACTGACAGTTTAAAGCCTGAATATCTTGAGCTATTCTACGACGACTGAGGTGACATTAACATTAAACTCAATTTTTACAAAAGCGAAATATATTTTCACTAAAACCGTACAATAGTTTCGTTTTAATATAAAAAAATAACTCAAATCAGGCGTAGAATAGTCCCCCAGATATATCTGATTGCTAGGAGCAAGAATTCAGATATCTATCACAGTTAACAGAAAATCAACATGATAGCTGAAAAGGTAAGGGAAGGGAACAGTGAAAACTGTCTGTTAAAACTGCAGATTGGAGACTGTAGCAGTCACTCAAATAATACTTACAAATGATATACATCATGAGAAGTGTCTTCTGAAGTTTCTGTATTTGGGAGTGACATTTGCACCCGTATAAGCAAGATCCTATTTTATCTATAGAAAAATATATTACCATACACATGATATTTTTATTTTTTTAATTACTATGATCCACCTCAGAGTAAATACTTATAAAGGTTTATGTATTTGAACTTATAGTTTATTTAAACTAAAAATGCTCGCTTAGCGACAAAATAAATTTTGATTCAGTTTGGTTTGAACCAAAGTGTCTGGGTAAAAAACATGTTTAACCAGTGTAAGGAAATGAAGGTGTTCTTTACTTGTTACTAGCTGCGCCCCGCGGTGTTTCCTGCAGTTGGACTTCCTACGAGAACCGTACATTTTTCCGGCATAAAACTAGCCTATGTGCTATTCCAGACTAAAATCTATCTTTGTGCCATTTTCATCCAGGTCCGTTCAGCCGTTCTGGCGTGATTGAGTATCAAACATCCATCCATACTTACAAACTTACGCTTTGATAATTAGTAGGATAGATGAGATAAAGTTTTATATTCTTATTTAAACGACTCCAAAGTGGTAATATAATTGGTGATATTTGGCAAAGCCCTAAGCGAGCTAACGAGTGACATTTCGTTTATTTGGGTTTGCCAATTTAGTTGCGGTCTACTAAGTGCTTATTTCTTAATTATTTGAACTGAAATTGCCTTTCATTACAGAGGTGTGATAATACTCTTATAGCACAGGTATTTAAATTCACACTCTTGTCTTATTAATACTTCATCAAGGCAATTTATCTTTTAAAGAAGGTCAATACCATAATTTGATTCTTGCAAAAGCATAATACATTGTTAATACATACCACACACGGTAAGGGATAGGATATAATTGGGTAAAAATTGGAATGTCAATCATAGAAGTACGTACATAAATGCTTTTACAAAAAACATCATAGAAATTGCTAAATGTTTATCATAACAAGTCACACTAAGATTGTTCCCGAAATAGGTATTTACACGATTAGTACGAAAAGAGCACAATAAATACAATTTAACCTTAAAGTTGAGGGGACCTATTTAATACTGTAGTTATACTATATTGAATGAAGGCATATTATTTGTTATGTTTCATTATGAAGAGAAAAATATTCCATGTGTGATTAACAGCCAACTAAGACGACTGGAAATAGATTACCATGTAAACATTTTTGTCTATAAAAAAATTATAGGGTCTGACCGTAAAATTTCATCTTATAATAATTATGTAAGTATGTGTATTATACAGCGTGTATTTTATAGGTGTGTGAATATGACTCCGCCCCTTTTTGTCAAAATAAAACACATTTGTTCGCTTACAAAATTAAAAAAAAAATTATTGAAAGTATGCTCCATCTGCAGCTACAACCTTCGCCCATCGTTCAGGTAGTTTTCGTATTCCTTGCTGGAAGAAGTCCTGGTCTTTTGAGCTTATCCAGTTGTCAATCCAAATTTTGATACTTTCACATGAAGTAAACTTTTCTCCAGTAAGGTCTGTCTGCATCGTCCGGAATAGGTGGTAATCCGAAGGAGCTATGTCTGGTGAATATGGCGGGTGGAGTAACACTTCCCAGTCCTGTCCCTCTAAATATCTTTTTACGACTTCTGCGGTATGCGGTTTGGCATTGTCATGCTGAAGAACTAATTTGTTATGTCTATTCACCCATTCTGGTCGTTTTTCTTCTATGGCTCGCTTCAAACGCATTAGTTGTCGTCGGTAAACTTCTCCATTAATAGTTTCAGAGGGTTTGAGCAACTCATAATATACAATACCTTTCTGATCCCACCAAATACAGAGCATGACCTTGGCACAGTGAATATTTATTTTTGGCTGTGATGGGCCTGGTTCGCCTGGTTTCACCCAAGCTTTTTTGCGTTTAGGATTTTCGTAGTGTATCCATTTTTCGTCTCCTGTGACTATCCGATGCAAAAATCCTTTTCTTTGCTGTCTTTGAAGCAGCATTTCACAAATGGTTTTCCGACGTTCCATGTCTCTTTCTTTTGAATCATGTGGAACCCAGTAACCGGCTTTTTGAATCATTCCCATCATTTGTAAACGCTTTGCAACAGTTGAACGATCAACATTTAATGCTGCAGCTAATTCTGATTGAGTTTGGCAAGAATCTTCCGCCAATAATGCTTCCAATTCAGCATCTTCAAATTTTTTTGGTGGTTTTCCATGTTCTTTATCCTCAGTACTAAAATCGTTATTTTGAAATCGTCGAAACCATTCCTTGCAAGTTGTATTAGACGGAGCATGCTCACCATAAATCTCCACAAGCAAACGATAAGTTTCCGCTGCAGTTTTCTTCGCAATAAAATAATGTAATAACACTTCCCGCAAATGACGTTTATTTGGAATAAAAACCGACATTTTCGAAAAGGTGAAAACAATTGTTGCTTACACTTCAACCAAATATCATAAAATGCGTTAGATAGCTGACATTCAGTACTATCGAATACAAGTATGGTCATTTATTAGTACACGTAAACAATACTAAAAACGACATCTGTTGAGAAAGGGCGGAGTCATATTCACACACCCAATAAATACCGCAAAATCGGACTACAATGTGCAAAGTGGAAATTTTACTACCTTAAAATGCAGTGTTTTTTTATATTATTTAATTATTGCCCTGTCTATATAGCACAGGATCCGTTAGGGGGACCTTTTTAGCGAGTATCATCGTCGAATCGTGTGTGTGGTCTTTTTATAATTCGATTATATTAGAATATAACTTAAATCTATAAACTGCTTAACGAATCATACAATAATTGAACAATTATCATCTCTACATTCATTTGTCTGAATTTATTGACATTTCATTTGAATATAGGATATCTACATTAAAATAATTTGTTCTGGCTCAAGTAGATATTGTACATAAACTAAATAAGTGTATAAAAAAATGAATCCCATATTTCATTTTGATCTAACACTATAATCATAGAACTTATAGAAGAGAGAATATCAAACATAATTTCGTTTAACGGCGAAGCCAAAACATGACCAATATGTGCGTGCGAGTCACGCACACTAGCATAAGAATTAATTTTGGCGGTCTAAAAAATTTTCAACTTAATTTTGTGAATGGTAAATATTTTACTTTGGACTTGAAATACTAGATACGCCTGTTCAATTAAGTCACCAGAGATTTATACTAGGCTGTATCTATGCATACTATATTTATTCTATGACTATATTGTAGTATTATGCTTTTTTAGACTCATAATTCACTCAGTAACACGCTTGTTTATCAACTAGTTATTGTACTTAGTGGTAGCCTTGCAAGTCTTAATAGGGTAATATTTCATCAAACATAAACAAAACTGCTATTTATACTTTGGCTGCTAGAATTTTTTACATTTTTACAAATTTTAGAAAGTAAATTGCTTACCGATTTGAGCAAAATAATTAAAATAGAGTTTAGCGCCACCTATGAAGCAAAACCATAACTAATGCGTGTGAAACGTTTAAAACGCTGATATGTTACGGGGACGAGGTTGAGTTCCCAAAGTTTCTCTGAAACATTTCTTAAAAACTAAATTTATTTACAAACCGTAACCACGGCGCGCATCCTCATCACAACAACACAGGCATCACAAACAAATATTTATAAAATAATTCTCATACTAAAACATCATCACAGTCTTCTCACATTTCTTAGATTACATTAGCTTGCTATTTTGACACATATTTTCTGTCTATCAAGATTGAAAATGCTATATACAAAATACTATACAGGTGATTCTCAAGGAGAAACCAGGACATTAACATAAAGTTTCTATTTGCTCTTGTCTATAACTAATGTTCCTATTACGTTGTTTATGTTGTTTTAGTCCTATATTATCCTAAAAAAGAGAGCTTTCCATTTGAAATGAAAAGGTACAGGATAACGTAAGTACAGGTCGCGCAAATCTTTTTGGCCTCAGAAGTTAACGCTTGCTAGGGTTAATCGCGCAGAACGTATATTATAGTCAATATTTGTTCTGCGCAGGCGCTTGCAGCCAACTTTCGAGGACTCAAAAAGATTTGCGCGACCTATAGGATTTCGTTTCAATAAGTAACTCAGATCTTAAATAGGATGGTAATGGAATTGATTTAAGACGATGCTTAGTCAATTTTCCTACCCTTGTTGCTTAGTTTAAGTCAACAATGACAGTAGTTTTACTTCAATTGTAATATCTTCTTTGAATCACTCTGTAAATAATGAGATTCGGTAAGGTACATTTAGTCACAACACATGTCCCTCTATAAGTATTATTTTAAATTGGTAACAGTAGGTACCTAATCTAAATATAATCAGATTATTAAAAAGATTATTTAGAGGTTGCGTCTTAATTTCACATTTAAATATGTAGGTACTATACTAAAAGGTAAAAATACGCGATGCATTAAACATGGAACCATTAATGTCATTTTAGTACCATAGTTTACAGAAATACAATTTCCTAGTCATTAAGGCATAGGTACTTTGTCACAAATAAAAATATTAGTATCTAGGTAATGTATAAAAATAAACGCCTAAATCTGATACTATATTTCGCTTAGATCTATAGAAACATCATCATACAGTTGGGAAAATATATCTAATCCACACCGAAGTGACTGCAAAAGCTTTTCTCTCTTTCTATTCTTCATAGAAAGAAGCAACAATGTATTTTCAACTCTTTGCAGCCAGCAACTGTACGCTTACATCAACGGTTGATTGAATAAACTGAGAAAGTTGGCGTCACATAAAACTGATTCTACATAAAATGAGATTAATGTTGAGGACCTCTTTCACAACGCCTGTTTCAATTGAACCGAGTACCGATTATGTTGACAATAAACTAAAATCGATAAAATCGATGCTGTCACGTCACAACAGCTCCATAACAAACTGATTCTGTTTGGTTTAGTTGTGGTTAACTCTTCTAATATAATAACTGAATCTGCACCAAGAGTGCAAAATTGGAAAAAGTGGGAGGTTAAAAGAGGTCCCAAGTCTTTTTACACAGATGTTAGCAAAGTAACACAGAAGCCTCACATTACTAGCTATTGATAACGATTACTTCACTGACGTCGACTGACGTAACGTAAGAAGGTAAATCGCTGAATTCATACCGCTGCAAAGGGCATATGCACCAATTGACTGCTTTAAAATAAATGCTGTTTTCTAGTGCCTTCTTTTGATCATACCGTATGCGTGGTTCGGTACGTATGTCTCTCTCTCAGCACTGTTTCGAGCGTTTGATATACGTTTTCTGGCAAGTGATCGAGCAACATTCTAGGCATAACTTGTAGCTCCATGAAGTCTTCAGGGCACGCCCATCGCATCTCGTACCTTGGATCCAGTATCGGGACTTTCCTGTGAACAAGAATGATATATTTCACGAATTTGGTAATGGAGCGACAATTTTTGTATATATTTTCATTTTTATTGACCTGATTGCTAAATTACCTTGATTGGTCTTCTTCATTGCTGTGAGCAGACATGTCAGGAAATAAATGGTTTGGTTTTACTGTTATTTATGCACAATGGTATTTTCGAAATAATAAAATATAATAAAAGCATTTCAAACACTATGCTTCGTCTTGCATTCATGAAACAGAGACTTTAATGACAATTCGCTCAGCGGTATTAATCAGACATGACTTTTTAGACCTTTAAACAAACTCCGAAATCAAAATAGTTTGAGAGTACGCCCATAGAAGCGCTTGACGCTACTCATATGGATAGATACAAAGGTCAATGTCATTATTCCACTATTCACCCATAAAACTGCTTTTATTTCTGTGTAAGTACTTACTTTTCGATTCCCATTCGTTTCCGCCTCGCAATGTGTAAGATACGCCCGGGCGTAAACAGTCGAGCTGAAGAAAACCTTCTCGCGAATACATCGCGCGAAACTAGCGCTGCTTCCTGGAATATATTCCAATGTAACAGATCAGTAAAACTTAAATTTAATGAAGATACAACAGATACCAATTTTGAAGTAGCTCTGCCTTCTGCGCTGTGACTGCTGTGAGGAGTGGGTTCGATTCCCAGTACAAGCATTACAAGCATTTGTGTGTCTTGTGATTTAATACCAGACACAAATGCTTGTAAAAAATTACGTTGTGTATTAATTGATACTTTAAAAACCCTGTACCTACCATTTTTTTCTATGTAACGATAGTGATTGGACTGGGGCCCCCCTTATGTTATGTGGTTAATTCCGCCCATAACAACAGCAGGTCCTACGTCTCATGAGCATGTGATTTCACCGGCACCCAAACCCTTCCACCGGAACACAGCAATGCGAGTCCATCACTGCTTGGCGGTAAATTACCAAGTGTGGTGGCAGGGCTTCGCCGGGCGAACTTTGCACAAGTTCTTCTGCTACGTTTTTGTTTTATGATACGTGTAGGGATTCAAAGGGTAGTCACCTACGGACGCGAGCAACTGGACCCCCACTACTAGAATACGGCTTCTCGCAGGGCATGGACACAAATAAATACGCAACCGAAAACACTCTCGGTACTAGCATTACTCAGTCGGTAATAGCAAAACGGTGCTTCGTGCTTTTAAACAGTGTAGTAGTAGTAAGCCACATTCGTGCGAACTTGGATAGATACCAATTTTCATGGCAGATTTTGGTAGAAAACTAGAAATAACGGGATCGTTGCAAATTCAGACTCAAATAAGACAAGTTAGTTACATCACACATTCTGCAGTTTGAAAATATTAGAACAAAACTATGACAACACATTAAACAGTCAAAACAGTTATCAGCAAAACTATATACCGCAACCAAAATCAATGAAATTAATTTTTTTAGTATACAAACAAAACATAAAGCAGCCCTCACACAGACACCCCGCCATACGCCTTGGCACACGAAATCGCACACACACATTCTCCACAAGTGAATGTGTTTTACGTCTGTGGTTCGTTACCTGGATTGAAGTGAATAATATACTAACCGGTGACAGTACGTTCTCTTTCCCTTTTCAATTATTTTTTATTCAATTTTAAATTAAACGTCATATAAATTCTGTTCTCCTTGGCAATGTCGATTGTAAGAAAGATACATTGTGATAGGAGAAGGACGCATCATTTTAGTATTAAGAGTTAAGAACGCTCAAGTTGAAAGTTATTATCATCAACTTGAGTGGGTGCTAGCTTCTACATACCTGAATAAATATTTGTAATAATCTGACTGAGCAATAAGTTACAAAACATTACACAATCAACTCATCCCAGAGTAATTTAATTCAGTTTTCGTAATGTGTCTGCTATTTGAAGATAAAATCTACTCCCCACACATTTTTTTTCTGTAGGTCGTACATCTTTAAACATTCCGACGCGTTTATCATTAAGATTGAGAAAGATTGGAAATGCTAAGTGCTATTCACTTAGCTCAAAACACTTCGTATTACAAATAATTATGAAATCCACTCATGGTTAATATACAACTAGCTGAAGTGCTTATGATTTAAATTATAATGCCATAAATTCTCATTGACATTTGATTTGACGTTGACTTTGTCTGTCCTCAAAGTACGGAACTTCTTTCTTTTTGCACTAATCTTCTTTTTTTCTTGTTGTAAGGCTTCTATTGGGTTAGCAAATTCATTCGCCTATGTCACGTTGATAGTTAGGCAAGTACGGAAATAAAAGTAGCCCAAAGACGGCCCGATGACACGACGCCTATCAATCACATTGAATTAACAAAAATCTTGCAGTACGTAGGTATCTAATACAAGTTTTATTGCAAGATTTATTGACAACGACAAACTTTATAATAAATGACACAATCAGTTATATAATTGTTACGATAGCATTATTAATCAGTGGCTAGTCAAAGGAAATTTCCCAAAGAGCTTATCTATAATCAAAAAACAAGTACTATCCGATCTTATTCAATTTTACAATTTGTTTTTTTTTTCACAACAAAGATAGCAATGCTTAATCGAATGTTAAAACCAGAAGATAATTAATCTATCAATCTATACAAACTATACCGACTAAACTTCGACATTCGAATTGTTTGTGCAGTTTGAACTCAGTGCTTCTTTCCCGATGTCGACAGGAACTAATACTTACGCTAAATACATGAGTCACAACAGTATTAATAATGGCATGAGTAAGCTGGTGAGAACGAAGCCGACACACGAACACCTAAAGAATAGAAATGGCTCAACTGACAGCACTCACGGTGGAGACGCTTTGTACTAAGAGCGCGTCGGTGGAGTCGTCTGAGTGGTTCGCTTCTAGGTCTTCTGGCCGCCTCCAGGTTGACTCCAGGTCTCGCGCCGGTACGCCGAAAAGCGCGTAGCCGAAACCGTTAAGCATTATTCGATACTGGAACGAAGAAAAACGAAGAAATGAATAAAAAAACATTCCATAGTGGAAGAGATAATTTGACTAAAAAATAATTAATTTATACTTGATATTTTACTTGCATGTAGAATTTTATTTATAACATAAAAAATCTATCACGTAGATGTTAATTGAAAAATTATTAATGAATGTGAAAGATAACTTGCCAATTAAATTTTAATTCATTATAATGTATATATTATGCAATGAGAACATTACAGCTACAAATCCCATACACCCACTGGGAATCCTAGAATATTTTCGCTGTGTAAGAGAAACTAGGAATAAATTTTAGTATTTTAATAGCTTTGGTATTTTATCACGCTACAAGACTGCAGAAATATCTGCATGACTTGTGTGAATAGCTAGAGGTGCTAAACATATTAGACCATGTATGTTTATATAGCTAACCTTATCAAAATCAATATGCAATAGTATCTGCTGTAGTGTCTAGATGTTAGAAAAACTGTCACACCCGTCACTACCGATTAAACCTAAAATTAAAACAGCGAAATGTACCTATTCGTATAAAGTTATATTTTTGATGAGAACCACGTGAAAGATCGGAACAAATCTATATAAACCGCAAATGCTTAGACATAAGTTTCAGAAATAACAGAATATCAATAGAAAATTAGCAAGCATTAATTACCCACTGAAATATGATTTGATTACGTTAAAGTTTCCTCACCTTTGGCAACTTTGTGGCATGTATTGTCTGTATGATCTTTGTTCTGAGATTCTCTATGCTGTGAACGCTGAGCCTCATAACGAGGTCGTCACCCACACCAACTGTCATCACGAAACTCTCTGTAAACCGCGCTGCTTCCCTGCTGATCAAACCGGCTGGAAATAAAAAGAAAAACATTTATTTTCCAGAGCAATTTAGAAATTTCGAGAAAGTTCCAATACAGATAATGTCTCACCTGCTATCCTGAACACAGTGATCTAGCTCACTGAAGCAATTGTAATCACGTAATCACCTACTGGTCGAATGTCATTGTCAAGTGATTACACTCATACCTCTGCAATAGGATTTCCTGTGTCGCAGATGGCATGGACAAATACAGAAACACAAGACAAACACCCAAGACCCGAGAACAAACTTCATGCTCAAAATTCCTGGCGATGTTTGTCGTTTTGTAAACGTGGTAATCCGCAAATACATTTTCCAAGCGAAGACATGATGATGCTATACCTATGCTATAAACGCGTAAGTACTGGTTAATGTTGATCATGTAGAGAGAACGCAAGGATATTTCCAAATATTCAATCAAACATTTCAATCATTTGAGTATTTGGAACAATTACAAATTGTTTCCGACCGGTAAATCATTGTCGTCGGTTATAAATTGGAAATGAAAAGTTTTAAACATTTACGCATTTAAAACATTTAATTTCCAATCAAAAATGTTGATATGCAACGTGAGAAAAATATATTTACCTGGCGTTGAAAACGCAAACACTTTCAGGTGAGGGTATCTCGGCCTTAACTTTAATCCTACTAATACTGCAACTCCAGCCCCAAGACTATGACCTGAAAAGAAAATTATGGAGTTCACACTATATAATTTTTCAGCTTCACCTTTTTTTAAAATAATCATGTACATTTTACACATCGCCATCTGATCCCAAACTAAAACTGGCCAAAATAGTTTGGGACTATGAGAACTAGATAACTGACAGAATACTTATAAAGTTCTTTAAAGCTTTATTTAAATATAACGACATCATAGAATAGAATAGAAAAACTTTATTTTGTGTTACATAATTAGGGCTCACTTAAAAATTTAAAACAAAATTACACGTTTAAGAATATGAAACAAAAAAAATTATGAGTTGAAATCTGTGGTTACTTGACATGTTTCCTGCATGTAAATTCTTAAAATGTTTTTTTTTAATTGTGGCCAATTGAATATTATATAATATTATTACATCATATTAAATGAGTATAGAAAAGAGAATACCGAAAATGGTCAAAGGATGAAGAGTGAAAGTAGAACCATTAAAATAATGCGGATCTCTCTGAAAGCTATGTTAGACATTTGTTTAAAATCTTCTTTCTAAACGTATGTAAGTGAAATCATGTAATTTACATTATCAAGCGATTTTCAAAGGAGAAATATATCAATTCGGTTGTATTTTTTTTCTTAAAATAATAGTAAGTAGTACGAAAGTAAGTTTTCTGTTCAATTTTTTAAATAAATATAGTGACTTTTTTAAATAAGTAGTGTTAGTTTTGATCTCTATCGAAAAATAAACAACACAAGTTAGCCAATTTATTACTGATATGCGTTTTTGAATAACGTGCAAAGAGTTTAAAGGACGTAGATGCTTAAAACTCCTCGAAAGTCATGTCTTTAAAGCGCTCGCTTATTTTATTTAAGTGTCACAATTTACTAATTTACGAGTACGTACCTGTGAGTATAAGGTCGTAATGAGGGTACTGCTGGAATGTTCGATCAAGCACCGGAAGTAGCCTCTTTAGCATCTTGGCTGCACCCATTGACATGCCCTTGTGGGCTGCTGTGTCTTCCGGTAGACCTGAAAACGGAAACAATAGTTAGACTTCAATACACATGTTTCTATTTATTAACGATCATGCGATTTGATGTGTGATTTAAAATGTAATATTTTAGTGTTCAAGACATTATGAGTTTTCGGTAAGAGGGTAGTTACAGGTTCTTAAGACAGGCAACAAAATGGTTTTCCTAAGAGCACGCCACATTTCTCTGATATTATACATTGAATTTTATCAATAAGGGTAAATAATGCTTTGTTATCAAGAAGCGTGGCACAATATTATTGTTGTGTGAAAATGCATGGTCTATTAATAGATGAAAGGCTTTGTAAAGTAGCGTAGTATCAGCAGATCTAAGTCAATAGTATCGGTTATTGATGTCATTTGTAATTATGTGTTCTTGAACGACGGCGGCGGTTAAATGTCGTTTCGCTGATCCAAATGAGTTACTTTTTTTCAGTAATTACGTACAAAACAATGGTATTATAGACTTTTATTTTCAACTTTTTAAAGTAAATGATTCGGCTAATTGTTATTAATTTTCTTTGGTTTAAATTATGTCTATGCTGTCAATTTTCTAAAAGAATTGTATACTGGAAGACGGTGTTACCTGGGTTGTTGGTGAGATAATAAATGGTAGCGATGAGCTTACCACTTGTCATATATATATTAGTGTAACGTGCCAAGTCTAATGCGACCTTTTTAAGGCCCTGCCAACTCCTTCAGCATGAAACTATGTAAGTATATGGCTACTTATATAGCATAATTTATGTATATCGTCTATAACCACAGTCTAGATACACTACGAATTTCGTTTGTTTAACCTCTTTTTACTACACACGTTAAATAGTGACCTAGAAAGGTGCTAAAAAGCGTTTGGTACGACCTTTCAAAATTAACCGAGAATCAATGAATTTGGCCTTCGACGTCGTTGTGTTGTTTGCAAAGTCAATATGTGCCATAATAATATTACATGATCATTGGTTTTGTAGATATTCTGTGAAAGCGACCGTGACCTGATCTGTTAATGTCACGTGATATCTAGCTAGCCATACACGCATGGATTCACTCGTATTTGACAGTCATGCCAAGTGGGCAGATCTACTACAGATCCGCTAACGTATGGTGAGGTTCAAACAAAAATCTTCTAGCTTTACGCACAGAAATTACCGCCAGACACATCGTGGTTTAGACAGATCAATCGGGTTAATCTGAGCGTGTAGCTAATAACGGCTCCGCATGCATCCAGTTACAATAAGATTTTACTGAATACCTATGTAACATACAAACGAACCCAAATTGCTTGACGAATGTGAAAGTTACAATATTCTAGGCATCAATTAAATTCTTACCATCAGCTTCAAACTTCTCCGAACCGGCCGTGAAATCCGTGAAGATATCCCTCAACGAAATTGAACCTCGCACAGCCACCACAATGCTTTCTCTCTCGTGGTCTGCTATCACGCAAAACGGCAACTGGACAAAGAAAATATAGATATAATGTATAGTATCTCTATGCTTATACGGTTGCGGCGGAATATAGAATAGTGAACTCATAATGAAGTTCGCATGACTATAAGACAAGGTCGTTAGTGCGGTCTAGATATAGGGTACCTAATAAGCTCGTCAACTCGAGAATAATGTGGTTCGTGGGAAACATAAAACAAAGCTATCCCCAAACTTTACGACATTGGTACGTTTAAGATAAATAACAAAAGATATCTGCAGGGTACGCATGCACCGGCAATGCACTGGTTTTACAGATGTCAATAGGCGACGGTGACCCCTGTCCATTTAGGTGGGACATAAGCCTGTTTGCTTACTCGTAACATAAAAATAAGACGGAAATTCGCCATCTTTCTTTTACCCCCAAGTTTTTTAAATACTACGTAACCATCATTCCTGTAATCCAAATCACCCCTAATTCAAGTGCCTAATCCGGTGTTTCATAGTACAACCACTAACTATAGTCGCATAACAGCAGCGAGAGATTATTCAACTTTTGATCAAACATTTCTATATATTTGAATAACGAATATATGAAGCTAACATTGAAACTCATATGATGATTGAACAAATGTTAGTAGGTTCTCGAAACTTTTGGTAACATGTTATCAAACGAAACTCTGACAGTATTAAAAAATACAAAGGCATGTGATTTCTAAATCCATCAAGAACGGCTTTCTTAATCGGTTCGGATTTAATCTATTTTTTTAAGGGTAAGTTATACCTCCGTGCAATTAAAACATTAGAAGGTTAAAAAACCTAACTAACCTTACTAGTAATTACTAAGTAAGCCATATATTCCCCGTGACAACTGTTAGGCATAAGGGATAACATTAGTGCTTATATTATACCTACCATTAGAAGTGGGGGTTAATAACATAAACGTATAACATTGGTATAGGCAGCGAAATCACTCGCTCATCACACGTGGGTCAGATAACAATTTATTTTGATTTCGTTGCGTGTCGGCCAACTGTCGTAGTTTTTCAATCCACTCTACTCGGCTTATCGACTACCAGCTGAACACGGCTCTTAAGTAGCCTATATGTTAATCCAGGATATAAGCTATCCTGGTACCAAATTTCATACAAATCTATTGAGCCGTTTGAGCGTGAAGGTGATACACACACACACGCATAAATACAAACTTTCGCCTTTATAAGTAAGATAACTAAACCGACATCTTAACGTGCTCTATACATCACGGAAGCGTTAACAATATTTTGATGAATAGCGTTGGAATCTAACCTCAAAGACCCGGTTGTTGAATGATGCGAAGATGATGTCGTCAGCGCTTGCGTTAGCCATATACTTGACTCCGGCGAAGTTGCACATGCAACAGTTGTCGTCCGTGACTATTGAGTTCTTCGGTCTGGGGAAAAACAACAATCTCTCAGATTACTACGATAGGTGTATTACAGTTATGGGATACATATATGTACGTTCACGCCTTTCCTGAAGGGGCAGTCACTATTGAGAGTACTCAGTACGTTGACCTCTGGTTCACTTTTTATGAATTAATATTACGTTGTTGGACGCTGGCTTTCACTGATACTTCAGTTGGAGAGCACTTGAATCGTATTCGTGTTGTTAATGGGCGGTGATAGCCACTTAAATTGAGTCAGCGCGAGCCGTTAATTTATCACGTAAAAACTGACTAGCTACTCATAAGAAAGGTAGGAAAAATCCACAACTATTGACGAACGAGGACATTTTGTAAGAAGTTTTTATTTTTTATTTTGTTACCACGCACTTTATGCAAATTTTAGTTTTTTCCAATGTAGTGTAACAAACTAGGCAATTAAAATGACAATTTTAAATGAGTAAACAGGTTTTTTTACCCATACGTAGAACAACATGTACACAACAATCATGTAATCATGTTTAACAATCATGTAAAAAACGTCATAAAATAGAAAACAATCGTATCTGTTTATATTATCTATAGGTGACGTCAGATGTTAAAATTTAAGCAATAAAGAATAAGTAATAAGTTCTTCGGGATAAGAAAGTATCCAGTGTCCCCTACCTAGAAGTACAAACTCAAATCATGTAAGCTTCATTTGAATTCATTCAGTAGTTTCAGCATCATGCGTGGCCAAGATATAGACAGATAAAAATGGAAAAAAGTAAAGTTTTGGCTACAACAATAGAGCGCCCTGCAAAAAAACTATCTTTAATGTATAGAATTAGACCTGTTATAGTTTTATTATAAGTATATTATTATTATTATTATTAGCCTGCATCGTCCCACTGCAGAGCAAAGGCCTCCCTAATCCCTTTCCACTCCTTCCGGTCTTGCGTTTTGAGGGCCAGTCTGTCATAAAGTTGTCAAGATCGTCTCGCCATCTCCGTCTAGGTCTACCACGATGCCGTTTCCCGTTGTAATTATAAGTATATAGATAGATCTAATTGTTTCTCATCTGTATGGCAATTTTTACGACGAATGTTTTTATTTTTGAGGTTGTTATCAAATTGTACCTGTGTACAATTTGAAGGAAGGTACAATTTTTAGATCGAAGCTGTACCATTCGACTACTGACTGTGAATGTTGTCTTAAATCATTAACAGTAAAAGTTTATTATTCAGATGATATCATCTACGTTATTGTTAAAACATAAATATATTTCCATCAAAACAATCTAATTCTATACATACTTGTTAAGTGTGTAAGCACGTGAGTAAACAGAATTTAATCAATTTGAATTCGCGAGTAAATTGGCAGCTTTTGATGGATAATCTTAAGAGGTTGAGAGATGTTACGTACATCGGAAATTCATTATAAAAGCAAATAATAATTGTATAAGCAATCAATTATTAAAAAACGGTTAAAGGTTATGCCACCAGCTGATATTAAGTTGTTACCGTCGCTCGTAGACAATTGGAATAGGTACAACTAAAGTCCGAGAAAATCCAAGTCGCGGGAATGTAACACCTCAAAGTGCCTATAATGTAATGTCCCTGCCTCCACACCTTTCCACCGAAACAACAACGCTCGTGATCCACTGCTTGGCGGCGGATTACCAGACGTAGCCGCAGTACTTTTTCGAACGAACTTTGAAAAAGTTCTACTGCTACTTTGGACTATTGTGCTATTAAATGCAGTTGAATAATGTACAGAGCCTAAAAATCAAGAGGTATGAAGAGGATTTCAGATAAACTTACCGACAACAACAACAGGTCAAATGCCGAGCCAGCTTGCAGAAGCCAGTGAAACAATGCCGGTACAGCACATACGGCCATCCGTAGGCAGCTATCGACAGCTTCAGGTAGTGTAATGCGTCGTCCAGATTCATCCAGGGCGGAGTCTCAGAGAACACTTTGTTGACATCAGTCGTATATATCGGCTCTTCGTCGTTGAGCATTTGTATCCGCCGCATTTCCCTGGTCTCCCTCTTCTGTCGCACCCTGAGGAGGACGCAACCGGCGACCACGTCGGATGGGACCAGGTCCGTTGATCTAAACAGCGCGCTAAGTAAAGCTGCAACAATGTGTACGATTTAATTACGACCTACAGGTGTGTCGATAGCTTTTAAATCTAAGTATTCAGAGAGATATGTGTCGGTATTTGCTTTAGTACTTATGTCCACAGAATGAATAATATCACATTCGATAAAGCTAAGTATTTTTTCCTATTTGGATTATTTAACAAATATTTCTAGCTGTTGTGCAAAAACTCAGATAAATTTACAAGTATATAAACAGTGTTCGCGGCAAAAACTGCATGTTAATAAAACTGTTCATAAAAAGAATTCAAAATTACATGGGGGATGCATTAAAATTCTAAAGAATAAGTATTGTGAAATTTCGTTTGTTCTTCGAAATTGATCCTTGGGGCTTAATAATA
The DNA here is from genome assembly GCA_921293045.1 of Aplocera efformata. Lineage (NCBI taxonomy): Eukaryota > Metazoa > Arthropoda > Insecta > Lepidoptera > Geometridae > Aplocera > Aplocera efformata. Next base: position 8,911,067 of record OV121042.1, on the reverse strand, counting down.
TTCCAATACTATTTGCCCACATTACAGTCGAGCCGAAACTATTTGACCTTAAATATTTGACAAGTTTACAAATGAGAACTTATGCCAACAATGTTGGTAGTGCGCTATGAGATTTAACAATGCCAAGGTTCGTGGATTGTGTCAGTTCTACAGGAATATTCTTGAGATATTAGTGAAATATTCCTGAAGGATTCAGCTACTATGTATTTCAGGTGGTGTACATAATGTTTAGAGATTTGTGATCACACGAGTAGCTTAGAATTTTCTCGCCGGCAGGTATTTATTTTGAAATATTTCCTTAATATTATCATACTCATATTATAAATGCGAGGGTTTGTCTGTATGTAAGCTTGTTACTCCTTCCCGCCTCAACGGCTGAATGGATTTCGATGAAATTTGTTATGAAGGTAGCTCATACCGTGGATTAAAACATTTTCTCGTAATGTCTTTAGTGACTTGCCAAAACACAACCTGTGTCAGTTTTTTCCTATCGTCTCATGTTCTTTTCAACCGCGGGGCGAAGCAAGGCTATTATTTTCAATCTTTACGCTAAGTTTTAGGTAGAGTGTGAGTCATTATGCTCCGTGCAGAAATGAGTAGGCTCCACATACTTGTGAATTTCCAGTTGAACGAGTAAAGCATTCGTTCAAAGTGCGCTTTTTACACTCTTCTAGAGGTTACTAGGTCTCCCACAATCTTAGGAAACTTTCATATTGGTTTGTTATAAATTCTATGTATATTTTTGTTACTTTTTACTTAAACCAACCAAAGTTTTTGAAGGAAAAATAATATCATTACCATCGTTGGCAAAGCTTATTGTTTTAGAACAGTTCGAAATTATTTCATCGCCTACACAAAGGCATCTCATTTAATATTGAAATGATATGAAAAGTCATGTAAATGCCTACGAACTTATACTGAGTAATATGAATTTGTATAAATATTAAAAGTTCTCATGCTGTTTGTAATTCTGTATCATAGAGTAAACTACTTTAATACCAAATATATTAATAAATAGTTATATTTATTCTGTATATGCTTTTGGTAAAACTTACCAATGAAAGATATACGTATTTTTATATCTTTCTATTAGGTGAAACGTCCTGAACATGACACACATGAACTTTTTGTGATATTTGCGCCCAAAATAAGTTAATTACTAGATCTAACGATTTTACTCCCTGTCAGGTATGAAAAAACTGCAAATTGAATTTGTCTGTATGAATCGCTAACTTCAAGGAATAAAAGTATCTACAACAGCAGTTTACTCTGCTAACGACACACGCAACGTATGAACCGCAGTGAGCCACCTTAGGTATGACTGCGCAGAACTTTGCAGGCAAAATTTAATGTGTAGGTGTATACAATTTTGGTTGGTAACATGCACACAAGTCGTGCATCACCTAGCGTTTACTTTATACTCGTGCCTTATTAGCTCAACAGAACCTCATTCGATCTATTTTAAGATTCTTTGTGCAAAGTCCCTCGAAACAGCGATATGAACTTGTCATGGCATAAGATGTGTGTATGTATGTAAGTAATAGTAATTTAACCTACTGTATTTAAATATTTTAATACATTTCCTAGTGTTTTTACCGTCAACAAGTTAATTATTTGGTTTCAAAAGTAATTTTCCTCTATTGCATTGTTTGCGTCAGCAATGTATTATCTAAGTTTTTTCACGGCAAGATGTTGATTTCTTTTGTGGTTAGTCTTAAAAAGGTAAGGCAAATAAAAATCCCATTGTTTGGAGATTAACATCACACTTTTATCCATTCGTCATCTTATTTTGTTTGTCACAGTATTCATAAAAATGTACGTGGCTTGGATTTCTGACTGAAAGAATAATTAAGGAAATTTATAAACCTTGAGCTTTGTTTTTTATCATTTCTACTTAGTTTTTATTGAAATTATATGTTTGGAAGTAAAGGTTCAGTTTCTTGCGACCCTATTATCTTTTGAATCCCTATACGTACCTACTGGTCCTTTATTTGGATGACTTATGTTTCCAGTTAATTTGATTTAACAACAAAATTATTGTACCGATTTCAATAAAATTTGTATAGGACCAACCTGAAAGTATATTCATTAAAACAAATAAAAGAGTTCAAAATCGGTTCGTAATTGGAGAATAATTCGTGTTTTTTATGGTTTTTTACCAGGGGAGTCTATTAAAAAAAAAAAGATATAATACAATAAGGTGACTTTTAAATAAAGTTAGTGAAAGTACCTGCAACTTGCTGGAACGCCTCCTTTCCGTGCTCATCCCTCTTCAGCCAGCAGAAGGCCCAGCGGAACCGTCTCGACCACAGCCCCGTCACCTTCCTATGGTGCCGAACCTGGTTGGGAGTGTCTTGCATGTCCCCATACTTGACGGATCCCAGCGGGTCAAAAACCATGAATAGGCCGAATACTGTTAGGGCTAGTTGCACCCAGTTGAATAACACTATGCCTGTGAAAGAAAATGGTTATTGTATTTTACAAGCAGTTATTAAAGTTTACTATCGGATATCCCGCGGGAGCTACTATTCTAAAAAAATTAAACATTTTATGCCTTATGCCTTAAAGTCAAAAATCTTTATTTCCGTAGAATTCTTAAAAATTACTTGGAAATATCCAAATTCTTTTTTTTAAATAAATAAGTGTAGTGCATTGTTTTAACGGTCTAAAAGCATCTTCGCATTATTGCCTTTCTAATAAAACTGCTTTGGGGCACATCGGTTGGATGGTTTCAGTCTATAACGGATATAGGTAGAAACACGCTATGTGTTTTATATATAAATTTAATATATATTTGATGGATAAATTTGTATCTATATAAAAGACAGATCTTGCCTATTTGTAACGGTTTAACGCACTGATCTTTATTATAGTACCACTAGATAGACAGGTCTCATGAATTATTTTGTCTTTATCCCTAATTGATTGATGCCATTTTGGGCATCGATCAATTGATGGCCTAAATGGCATCAATCAATTAGGTGACCTGAAAAAGGTGCAGGAAAAAATCTCGAAGAAATAAAACCTAAATCCAAGAGGCATCTACCAATCGGCCATAAGCGTGGTATCTCACTTGTCGCGAGTAGGCTAGTGTATAGAAGCTGTTAAGTATATTAATAACAGTAGTATAACTTTTTATGTTAATTAAGTGATAAAAATCAGATGATCTCCCTGTCTGATATACGGTAACCTCTGTCTAAATCAACATCCACGATCTGTGACAACAACAATAGTACAAATAAATCCAATGATGAAGTTTATCCAAACGATACTTGTAATCTGATGGCATACAGAGCAATGAGTTTTCAGTACTTAGGACCTCCAATCTTCGTTTTGAATGAATTAGGTCACGTCGCAGTGCCGCCGTCTTACCACTTAAGATAAAATATCCCATGTGTCTGTAATATCACACCCACCACCACTCTACCGACCGGAACAGTAATGTAACCTCACTGATATTTGGTGGCAGTACTTATCTTCCCGGATGAATTCTGCATAACTGTCGCTGAATTTATTCGGACCAGTTCTCTCAAATAGCCATGAATTCTCTAGATATGTGGACATATATAGGGCATACGCCAATGTCAGGATAAGAATCAAAGGTTAAAATTGCATTAAGGAAGGAAATCCACGATAATAAGGTAAACAGTGTCTGGTCCTGCATACTGATAATAAAACAATGGCATTCTTCTATTCTTGAAATTTAAAACTATAATATAAAGAATGCATTGTGGTAATTTACCGTAACGGTGAGTTAAGATAACTCCGTAAATAAACATGTAAATATTAAATTGTTTTTCCTGTGGGTAGCTTCCGTGGTTCATTGGGACCTACCACTTTTCATGCCACAGGAATAATAATTTAATAGTAATAATTTAACGCAAGAAATAATCTTAGGCTTTTTAACAGACTCTAAAAAAGGGGGATGATTTTTTGGATCTACTTAGTGCTTTAGAGGCCTTGCAAAATTACGCGAGCTTTTAAAAATGACAAATATTGTAATATAAACTACAGCTAACATAGAGGCGATCCGTCCGACTGAGTTCGTATATCCGGCACGCCATAGTGATGTAATATTGAGTATACTGTGACGCAGCAGCAGAAACGGTACCCGTGCGTGCTAAAACCGATTCGCTCTGCTTACAGTTGGATGGAGGGATGGCCAACTAACCCGTTCACTGAGATGCCTGGGAAATATTTAGCTGCGGGAAATATTCGAAATACGGTCGGTCAAACGTTTATCTTCATCGAAAAAGCCCGGGGGATTTTGTGTGACGGAACGACCTGACGGCACACCTGGTGTTAAGTGGTTACTGGAGCCCATAACAGCAATACGACTCAGATCCTTCACTAACGAGATGATGACCCAAATATACGAACCAAAATATCTTTATTAAAAAAAAAGAAAATTATTTATAAATTACCCGGTTGCGTCGAGCATGTGGGATAGATTAAAATGTCACTGATGTTCTTCCTAATTGGAGTATTTTTAATGTATTGTCACGCGTGCCGCGCCTCTGAGTGACGGGTCGCTACCGGAGTTTTATCCGTGCAAAATTACATACCAAAACCCACTTTAAATTTTTACTACTGATCTGATTTTTTTAAGGTTCAGTTTCAATCTAGATAAAATACAGAAAACGATTATCAAATTTAATTATTAAACTATGTTGGTAATTAATATTTGGTCATTTAATTTAAAGACATTACACTGAGTTTTTACGCACAAACAGCGTGCCAAAAAACACATGTAAAAACTAAACTACTAGAATCCTATTCTACGCCCACTGTGAGAAGATACATTAAATTCAATTTAAACCAACTCGGAACATTTCATGCAAGACTAAGGACCTGATAATATGGAGAGCTTCCTCTAGTAATTTATAACATTCTTTATTTTGAGATTTTAATACTAATTAAAAAGAACAAACATGCGGATAGGGCTGAGATAGGCTCTGGTCCGATGTGTTTGAATTAAGCATATGTAAAAAAATACCCTAGAATTTTCTACCAATATTTTTCCGTTATTGTGTAACATAATTACTTGTAAGACGTTGTTACAGTTGAATAGATCTTTGTATGTTATATATGTCCATATTATCCTCCCCATGAAGATCGAATTTCAATCGAAATATTAAAATTAAGACGTGCACCAAAATATTTCGCTTCAAATATATATATATGTGCCACGTGATATTTGTGCCTCGTGTAGATAAATAGTTCTGATCGTTTTTTTTTTACTTCTGAACTAGTTTTATCGTTTCTGAACTCGCCAATAAACCGATATACTGTATTTTTTACTCTACTCTTTTAATATCTATATGTATAGATTAAATGTGTCTATAAATGAGCAAAAGATGGAATACCGAGGATTCAAAGGCGCGGAGATAGTGAATTTCTGTTTTAGTGGGGATGTATTCGAAGGGGGTGAAAACCGGTGAAGCGTTACTTACTGAAAAAATAGAAGCAAGCCGTGTTCGTATTAGCTGAACAACGTTGCTTCCGTTTTATACCTACTTCCGAAGCGTGAAGGGGATGAAAGCCTAACGGCTCAGCAAATAGGTCGTCATGAATATGGTTTGTACAAACCTTGAAGCGCTTGCTATGAAGCGCATCGGCTGGACATATATAGGAGATCGATCATTGGTAGTCATTACTTTTTTATAGTAGTAAGAAACTGAACGAGTGATGAACGAATGATTACTTACTTTGTATAACTATACTAGAAAACTTGTCGTCTACAGAACACTGTATCATGTCGCAAAACATCCACATGGTCCCCATCACATTAAGCGCTGTCTCTGGCATCACCAAAACCACCCTGTAACAATAAAAACATATCAGTATATCAATTACGTAACTTTTGTTTCATTGAAACCTACCTAACTATAGAGCTATAAACTTGGATATTTACGATACGTAACACGTATTGTCTTTCTGGACTTGTTAGACTATTTGTAAGACCTCTGTCTTGAAAAACAAAGAGTGCAGATGAGAACAACCATCTAGTGGTCACCAGATCAAAAACTACGTGTTCTTAGTTACCACTTAAAACTACCACCCTGAAGTAAATAAATAAATATACTCGATGTACTTATAAATATTATATTATATTAAAAATGTTGATTTGTCACATAAATATTTGTCCTGGGTGGGAATCGAGCCTACTACCTGTAGGTAGTAGGGCTGTACTGTAGTGCATAACGCAGGGCTACTACCAACTCAGGTGTGAGGCGAGGTAAAATTGACCAAATCTGCTACGTGAACGAGTATTCATAATCTAGTAGCACACGCTAATATTCCAACTGCAGGGACTACTATCGATAATCGAGAGTGAATGGGCTCTGATCTACCACGGGAGCCCAATCCGGATTGGGCACATAAATTTTTCAAGTGAAAAAGCTCATTGGTGCATTTGTGTTCGAACCAGCGACTTTCAGATCGTCGGCGTTTCGTTTGTGCCCCTGGGCCACCACGCTTTTTTATGATTTTATATAATTATAATAATAAACAGCTATAAGCAGCTTTTCGGATCTAAAATTAATATTTACATTGTGAAACACTTACAATAACTGTAGCTATTAAAATAGCTGCCGTTAGTGTTTCACAATTCTCTGATTACTATTGAATCGAGTTATCGCAAGTCTATTGAATCAAAACAGCGATTTTGGACATGCACTGAATGTATCAAATCTATTCGTACAAGGTTCACGCTTAAACGAATCATAAACTTTCTCAGAAGATTCTCTCAGCGTTCCCTGGGGTTTGGCTTCCACTCAAGAAAACAATACTGTATATGATAAAGAAAGTTTCGGCATAAAATTGACTATAAAGTTAGATCGCATGTTTGTTTATTCTTTTTAGGTTAAATCATTTTTATTCATTTATTCACTATAGGACACAATGGACATTCAATTCCGTTTATATAACAATTTCTGAAGCGGCTGTATGCCTTGTGACATGAGAAAAAATATCTCTATGTGTGTATGTAACTTTAACATCAAATTGTATTATATAATGGAAACACCATTTTGTCGAGAAATGTCATACTGTATGTAGTGCGGCTGTACAGAGGCGCTATCAAATAAGTATTCATGTACAAAATATTAATAAAATAAATTCATTTAGCGGCTGTAGTGGGGTCTAGCTAGAACTTGTTGATAAAAATAATATTTTTTTTAACTAATCATAAATAGTTTTAACAGCATATATTCGAAGTAACATAATATTAATTAATGAATAAGACTCCGGTTTTTTTAAGTGTACATACCGTTTAAAAAAAACCGGAGTCTAAGACTTTAAGAGAATTATAGTGTGTCTGATACGACATACGGGACACGTAGGTTCTGCCAAGAACTTTGTAAGGTAAATTGTCTTTGCTTATCGTAGACGAGGTTACGACGAAAGCTATTATTAGGTATCGTAAAATTTATTAAGAGATCACTTAATATTTTATATAATAAATATTTAAGGATTTCTGCCGTGTTCCTACCAAATTCTTGAGGGCAAGTGTAATTATTGTTTTATGTTAATTTAGAATATTTAGATCACGAGGGCAGTACTCGCATCACAGAATTAGCACAAATTAACTTCCTGTCATACATTATGTATTCTTGTACCGTAATCTTAATAACATGATCAATACGAATCGGATGAATCAGTTATCAGTAACTATTTACGTCGATTTATTTTACTGTATACACAAATGACCACATTGAAGATTTTCCATTGTTTTGCTTCAAGGCAAATATTCAAAATTCTCAAGAAGTATTTACATAACTAATTGACATGACATAAATAAATTTAAAAAAATCCCTGTTTTTTTTACTGCTATCTCTAATTCAATTATTAATTAGTTATTTAACGTTTAAAACACAAAACCCATCAAAAGAGTATTCAGAACTGATCCTGGAAAAGACCCACCGATTTCCACCAAATCATTGTGCTGTGGTACGGGAAAGAATATCCTAGCTAAGAACACCTAAGAACCATCTTAACAACCAAAATTAGCTAAGTGCGATTTGGAATTGGACAATGCGGGTTCAATACCATCAAATGTGATTTGTTGGTAAATCCGCCACATGTCAACAACATACGTTTTGTGGAAATATGCGCTCGCTACGCTCGCTAATAAAATTACAGTTTATAAGAAGTAGAACAGCAGACAGTGCAGGCTTAGTACCAGGGTTTTCAGGTAACTATGACAAGATCACAATGACCACATACAAAGAGACATACCCAGCCGTCAGCCGTTAAAATATAGTTGAAGCTTTGTTGCTTCAATTACTTCTGATTAACAGAAAACTCAGCATAAAGTTACCTTTTTTTTAACAAGTTTCTTTAATAAGGTATTTTATTTAGATTTATTTAGAGTGTATTTAATTTATTTAGAGTGTAGTTAAGAGTGTCTTAGCAATAATTAATCCGCTTGTGAGCGAGAGTAGTCACCTGAAATTCTCCTTTAGCATGTTTTATTAAGTAAAGTAGATTGAGCTTGGGCGAAATTACGAGCGACGTTTAATTAAAGTTGAATATCCGCGCAAATGACAAGCAAAAAATTCTATATGTTCACTCGCATAAGAGATGTACCATTTTCCTTATTAAAGAGATACACATTTTAGGCATGTTTCATTTGCGAATTTTGAGAGACTTTTTGTATTTTTTTTTGTTTGCTAAACGGTATGAAAACTTATGTAAACAGGAAGATGATGATGGAAATAACAAACGAAAATTGCAAAAAATACATTTTAATGTTGTATATTTTTCACTGTATTTACTCTTACATTTACTCGCAATTATTAGGTGTAGGTAGGTACTAGGATCTTGTTTCATTTGCTTTGTATATCTCAAAAGAAGCTTTGATTTAATTAATACGAATACGAATTATAAATTTATTTATCATTGCATACAATATTTAAATTCCATCCAAATATTCTGCAAGAAATCGCTTCAGTAATGAGAGACTGCTCATTACAATATCTTTGTAATTTCTCCCATTGTTATCGTTTCTTGGTTTAAAATAAAGGGTTCGTTCATTCATAAACGCTTACGGTCTCCATGTAAAATATTTGGATCAACAATGAAAGTAATGAAAAACAATAAACGGAAATGTAAGACGTAACCAGAAATATAATGCCTTTAACTTTGTTTCGAAAACTTTCGTCCGAACCAAATTGCCTGAACAGGAGACGATGGTAAACACGATTAAATAGTTCAAATACTCAACGAGTTTGCACTCGTTCTGTAAATCCGATCTCGAATGGAATTTGCACCACTCCCGCTGGTTTATGATAATCACACAGTTTGCTGGTGACCTATGCCCTTTTCTCTTTGAAATCCGCTTTTCGATTGTTTAAGGATTAAAATAACGAACTTTGGTAACGATGTGCTGTAGAACTTTGATCAAAGTCGTCTAAGTTTATATCCTTCGACTTGGGATTCAAGGCCGCCTGTGCAAAATGCTTATATCTAGATATAATGATATTGCCGGACATTTTCAATGCGTTCGCTCCACCTGTGTAGCACAACTTTTTACTGCGTCAACCCACCTTTGAAGGACCACGTACAAATTTATCGTCCCATAGTAAATAACGTTATGTGTTATCAAGAAAAAAATCCATATGAACTTTTAGGATAAGAAATGCCTGGTTAATTGGAGTCGAGAAATCTGCAATCTGGCAATTAAATGTTTTCACAGAGAAACTCAAGTAATACTACGATTTTTGTCGTAATAAATACTTACTTGACTATTAGTAGCGGCGACACCAGTTTCCTAGCATCGACGTCCGTGATGGTGCCTCGGGCTGACTGCTGAGCCAGGGCTGCCAGAAGTAGCATCAACAGCGCTTGCAGAGTGAGGGTCCCACATAGATACAGCCGCACGAATGAGCCCCCGTGCCAGCCCTCGTTTTGGCACTGCCATGTTACTGGATATAGCACCTCCACCACCAGGGCAATTAAGACCAGCCTGTTGACAATATAATATAATAATAAAAAGAAGTAGTCGTCATTATCTGTGTGAATCTGCTTTCGTCATTTTTGATACATATTAAATGTACTTTCATGTAACGCTGTTGGGTTACTAAAATAAATGAAATAAAAACTCATTCACCTCTTATATATTCAACTAACAAATGACTACGATATCAACATTGGAAATTAGTAAAAAATATGGATCTTTTACGGAGATATTTATTTATTTGACACTTTATTGCACATATTCAAAATATATTACAAAAGGTGGGCTTAACGCTAAAAGCGTTCAAAAAAAAGATATCAATCATCTTTCAGTTAAATATAGGAACTGGTGGGTGGTGAATGAAGATTAAGAAAGATAAATAAGTAGTAAACTCCTGCAAGATACACTGCGATATTGAACTTTAGGTTCCGAAGGGAAATAACATAGTAATAAAACTTCCCATTTAACGATTCCCGGTGAAAAGGAAACTCGGGAAAGTGCCGTAAATCTTAATGTAGCCAACGTGGGTTTTATCCTACCCATAGCAGAAGATACGAGAACACTAAATAAGTACTTGGATAATCAGTTTGCGAAGAGATATTTAGAACGAGATGTTAAGATTAATAATAGGAAGTTGAAACATGATTCAATACCATTTATCAATTTCATGAAAGGAAATTAAATATATTTTCGCGCGTTTGGAATTGAGTTTTTGCTTAAGCGGAGCGCATCCACGCGCAGCCATAATGCTGAGTTGTATTATGGCCAGAGGTTCAGCTAGCCAGCCAGCGTGGCAATGCTGCCAGCATTAAACGCATACTACAATAACATGAAGTGACGGATTAGTTGTAGATACAGTTATTTTAGGGGTTAGATAATAGTTAGTGTTTGAATTTTTATTAAATCGATGTATATTTTTTTTATTTTTATCAATAATAGCATGGCTACAATATTACGATTAATAAGCTTCAACGAGCATTGAAGCTTAGTAGTAGAATGTTCTACTGCTGAATCAATTGAACCATAAGCCATAAAGCACAGAAAATTTCAAAAATCTTTTGGTAATTTTGGTAGGTACTTCAGGAAATAATTAAATTGAAATTTGGTACCGATCGAGATTTTATTTTCATTTTCACATCGGTTTATAAAGTAAATATCGTCGTGATTTAAGGGGCCTCGACAAGTTCCAACAATTTGATTGTGATTGAATTAAGTGACATCGATACTCAGACAGTAGGTCCTCCAAAGTACATTAAAAGTTTAAACGGAGTGGCAATTCAAAAGCTATTAGTGAGCAATCAGTGCTGGAGTTCGAAGGTCACTAAGAGCGTTTGATAATATCGGGAGAGAGGAAGGATGGGAGGCTCATTCATATTAATGAAGGCAACAAGTGACAGGGCGACGTGTTGCTATGTCTGAAAATACACTGTTTACCCAATAAAATTATTGCTGACCTCTGCTGAGACTGTATATCGTGTTCATCTCACTAATACTTGTTTTTGTTGTTTTAAGGCTGAAAGCTTGATTTGTTTGATCATACAAGGCGTGGCTTCAATAACGTTGATTGTTATTGTGTTTTAAAAGAAATTCTCTAGTGCTACATGTTTTTACAGAAAATGAATGATCAGTGCTTACAAAGGGTTTGGTTGATTTATTAAATCGATGCCTACATATCTCACGTTTATTGACTTATTGAATTGAGAAACTTGCACTGAACAAAGTGATATTGAATAGACTAGGAACAGTTTTAAGTACCGCCCTGCTAGAAGTAATTCCGGCCAAAGCCCGATTTAATGTTCTCAATTAAATACGAGTAATGCTCCGTATAATTGTTTTCAGCTTTCAACCAACAAAATAATTTAACATTTTTTGTGAACCAAAGCCTAAGGCTAAACATTATAATGCTGTTTTTTGGTACGTGCAGACGGCCCACCTGATGTTAACTGGTTACAGCCGCCCATAAACAACATAAATATGACTCAAGTCTTCCCCTACTAAAGTATGAGAAAACCCAAGTCTCATCGCATTGCGCTCGTCACTTTGAGACGATACTGGATGATACGCCTCAAGTGCCTGTAATTTCATCGGCGCCCACACTCTTCCACCGGAACACAGCAACGCGAGTGCACCACTGCTTGTCAGCGTATTACCAGGTATGGAGGCTGGGTACTTCTTGAATATTCATGAATAATTGTTGAAATTATAGCAGAACTGCATAAGTTAATAGGAAACCAAAGAACAATACAATTTAGTTTTTGTAAATGTAGATAAAAATACACTCGCACGATCCGTTGTTGTGGAATTTCACGAATACGAAGAAATCAGCGAATCCCGCCCAATACTTTCACAAGTAGGCAAATAGGTTTCGAATGGAATGTTTGTAAATTTCCTGTTTTTGTGTGACGTTATTTGTTTCACTAAAAAATAATGACTAGCTAAAATAAAGATCATAGTGTCAAATAGATTTATAGGTAAAAACTCTAAATATATAAAACGAGCAAAAAATTCTGCTAAAGGTTATTTCGCGTGATAGGTAACATCGTTAGCTTTTAAGCGTTCAATTGTTCATAAAAATAGGATAATTTTGTTACTTATGGCACCTCACAAAAACTATATACGACGCTGATAAATACGTCAATACAAATCTTTCACAGGCGGATGACATTATATTTACAACTAGGTTTTTCTCGCTACTTAATTCGTTGAAAGAAGCATCATCTTGGTAAGACTATCTTTCATTACTGGCTATTTATTTAAATAGTATTTCCATCTTTTTTTAATTTAGTCAAATATTAATAGGAAAGCTTGAGAAAAAAAATGAAAAGAACAAGAATCCTAAATAATTTTCCGACAATCAACGATTAATCATTTGTTCCGTTGCTCCGTTGTTCTGTTCTGTGAGAGAATGACAGACCGACAAACACACGTTGCATAAACTCAAACTCATTAATTCCTTTAGATCTCAAGTATCATTTGATATTTCAAGTATCATCTCAAGTATCATTTCATATTATGTATGAATTGATTGCTAATTATAGATTTAACGTAACCACATCGAGAAAAAGTTTAAGCAATACATAAAATAAATGATTAATATTATTATGACATTGCGGATTTTGGCGTTGAGGTTCATAAATTACGAACGAAGGTCTCTTGTAAAATTATTATTAAATTCACGATATTTTGATTGCCTGGACATGTTGTTAATTAATATAGCTGCTAAAAAATTGTTGGACAAATCAGGAACAGGAATTAATAATATGATGTATCTTAACTAACAAATATCATGATACATATATCAAAATGTCATGACAAGGTTATATCATTATTACGATATATCATTTTACTGGATTTAACTAATAGCGCATACTTATTCGTTTAAAACAGCGGCGGAGATGGGCTAAGAGATAACTTGTCTCTTCCCATGATAGTCTATGTAACCTCTCAAGTGTCTCAGTGTCTCATTGAGGTTCTGTATGGCCGGAGAAATACGAGTAGGCATGATTCTCTTTAGGTATATAGTAACACACTTTGCATTTAATGGACAAACAAATTGTAATATTGTTGACTAACGCGGTCAGAATGCTTGCTGTGTCGCAGACAAAATCCGGTCACGCGTTCAAAGATCCAGTGTCAAAATGATGCGTTCTAAATTGTATTGTTGACTGATGCCGTCAGAGTGCCGGATGTGTGTATATGTCGGAGACAGAATCACTTTACCCTATTGATATAGTATCCCAAAATATGCGCAAACTAGTATAGCCGAGAAATATTCTCAGGTAATTTATACTGCTTTTCTGCTTATTACGGACCTTTGCAAAGTCACGCCTGAAAAAAGAATTTCTCGGGCAAAAAGCGATCACGCGTTCAAGCGTTCCGCATTCGAGTTCTGCATTCTGAATTGTATTGTTGATCGACGCCACCAGATTGCTTGCTGTGTGTATGGGTTAAAAACAGAAGGCGGTTCAAGCTGCTATCACGTTCTGCGTTCTAATTTGTATTGTTGTCTGACGCAGTTCCAATGCCGTGTGTATGTATCGCAATACAATACGACGCTTTCCAGCTTGACCGCTTTATGTTTTTGAAATACCTTATTCAGGCATGATTCAGTGGAAGTCCACTGAAGATAAGAAAGCGGTATGGTTTACCTAGATCACTGTAACACTTGATTGTGTCATTTTTAGAACTCAGAGTTAAGGGCACCTTTAAAAATGGCTACGTCTGTCTAGGACCAATAGTCGGATGAAATTTACACAGAATATGTTATTGTATCGGATATCCTAAATAATAAATACTTACAAAGAACGGATGGTACTGAACCCTCTGTGTGCGAATATGAATCGCAGTTGGCCTGGCTATATAAGTACGAACACATTTTGTCGGTGTTCTAAATATTACCTATCGTTAGGCTTTTGTATGGTATTGACACGGATTTGGGTATTAATCTTTGTAGGTTACGATATCTTTGAACTAAGCATTGATGGGTAATTTTTGGTTTATAAAAAGTTTGGTGGTTTATATTATAATACTAATAAAACGGCTTGTAAATTATATTATTATCTCCTTCAACACGCAATCATTTATCATATATTTGGTCATGGTTACAGTACATTTTTCATACGATAAATATACCTAATACATTTTGTTTTCGTGTAAGGATTGTAACGTGTGCTGGTGTCGGAGTTCTAAGGCTTTCGACATGGCTTATGAAATACTCGAGAACGACATTTTATTAAATGTCACTGAACACAACCTATCCAACTTCTGAACGAGCGCATAATTACTTATCTTAGATAACATGCACGTTTATCACTAGAGCTTAATTACTAACGAACTATCTCCCAAAACCTAGTATTCATTTTGTTCGATAACAAGTGGTTGATACAAAACAAAGGTCGTCAAATTGGATTAGGTCGATAACAACCAATACAAATTGAAAAAATAAATCGCTCAGGGGTTTCAAGCTGGTTCTTCTCCATGAAGGGATATGATTTGAACAAGGGCTAAACTTAGTAATAAGAAGGATTCCAAGTAATTTTTAAGAATTCAAGGAAACAAGGAGTTTTGATTTTGATAATATTAGAAGTATTTTCTTTTTTCAATAAACAAAGAAATAAACAAAAAAAAACTTGCGCTTTGTGCTGCGAACTGTAGTTTAATCTATAACTACTTACTACTCAAACTGTACGTTAGACGAAATACAAAATTTTTCAGAGGAAAACTTAATCGAAATCTTTAAAAAATATATTCAGAAATGAATACCGCTACATCAGCTACTAACAAGCACAGATTAGAACCGATCAATAAAAAAAACGCCTTATAATCGGGACCATCCCTTTTGGAGCTATGTTGCCTTAAATTTATTGAGTACAACTATTGTACATAGGCAGAGAGACATACATACACATCAATTTTATCGATAACAAATAACAATACTCTAAAAAAAAGAGTATTATTTTGTTGAGTGTTAAAATAACCACAACTGACAAAGTTTAGTTACAAATGTAACTATAATATGTAAAAAATAGACCCCAATTGAGCATTTCCTCCTCTTTTTAAGTCCGCTAAATAATTACCTACATTTGTTTTTGCAATCGTTCTAAAAAAAGAATTTAAACTGAGACGTACAAAAAAGAGTACGTATAGTTAATTTGCTTGACGCAAGTTAAATCTTATTTAGCTGACACCTTTTTTTGATAATTATTTAAATTATTGTTTACGTTTCATTTCATTGTTTCCATCACATGTGGCCATAGCATGTATTGCGTGTTTAAAAGGCAATCTGATGATGAGATAGATACATAAAATCGGACATGATGGCTGTATGTATACCATACTGTAAGTATGCCACGCCGTATTTGCCGAGTGAGGGCAGAGCCACAAGGGGCCACTTTTTATCGAGTGATTTTATTTTATTTTTTATGACGAAACTTAAGGACCTACTGATGTTTAGTGGTTACTACCATACATAACAACAGCAATGCAACTTGTGATTTCTCCAGAGCTCACACTCAACCACCGGAACACAGCAATAAGAAATTGACATATCATTGCTTAAAGAGCTTATAAACATGTTATATGATCACGAATTCGTTTACTTCAACAGGGAATTAAGAACCTTGCAACCTTTGCAACTGATTGGAACTACTCTCCGAAATCACAATACACATTTCTTGTTTATGAATGTCGAAACTATACAAAGCAAATGTAAACAACACTAACCTACTATTTCATTTGTATGGTTGACAATACTACTAAACGTGATTTGTGTATGAAACTGACGTTTCCGTAGTTGTCGATGCGTATTCATGATGTGGTCACAGATTAAATAATAACTGTTTGTATATGGTGAAGATTGGCAAGGAAGAGGGCTGACTCAGTAGGTATATATTGCAAGATAAGACAGCAGGAAACGTGTACATCAATTTGGTTCTGTAACCGCTGTGAAACATTGCTAACTTTGTTAGGTAATAGGTGTGTCTGTGTTAATTTCAACTGAATTTAGAACAAAGTAGTGAACGTTACTCCATACAGAAGCTTCATTATCACTTTATCTCGAGAAGTTACGTTCAATTCCTGCTAAACGATTATCATTCTCCAGTTAAGGTAGCCAGTAGGCAGAAAGTAGAAATGATGATAACTAACTGATGTAAAATTGAACCGATTTTGATCAATCAATCAATCAATCAATTTTTGAAAGTACATATAATATATCATTTCAAACTTAATAATTTTTCAAACCGGTTCATAAATGACGGAGATCAGAGGTAACAAAAAAAACACATTTTTGAAATCAGTTATGTTACATTTCATTTAGGTCAAAAATTTACATTTTGTAATGCGCACTGACATTAACGAACGCACAAAATTACCCACAAGATTCGGTTTGGTTGCTCCATACAAATTGAAAAGCAAAGTGAACTATGTAACACTGCAATGGCGGTTGCACTATTGTGAAATAGTAAAGGGTATCTTGGTACAAAATTTAAATCCTCATTGATGTATAATCCAACATCAATGCCTCAGTATCACGGGATACATTAAGTAGTTATTATTTCAAAACAATGGTTTGACATTGACGAGTCCATTACTTTAGATGTACTCCTGCCTTCGAAGCGAGTTGATCGATTCCCGGTCGGGGCACACTTTTTGTGGTGAGCATTTATTATTCTCCGGTCTTGGAGGTTTGTCTTATTTTTCTGTGTTTGTCCATGCCACACAGGGAATCAAAAAACTCATAATACTGAATAAGTATTGTATCAGTTATCTAGTTGCCATGGTAAAAGCTCTGCTTAATTTGGGGCCTGATGGCGCTGTGTGAAGTATCCATGAATTCTTATTATCCTTACATAGTATAAAACAAAGGCGCTCCCGCTGTTTGTACTCTTAGATCTTGTAAACTACGCAACGTATTTAAATGCAATTTTTAGCAATAGATAGAGTGATTCAAGAGGAAAGTTTATACGTAGTCTACATGCATATTATAGTAGAGAAACTGCCCCACACTAGTATCTAGATTGCACCCGTGCGGGGCGGGTTGCTAGTTTATTTATATATTAGTAATTTTGTCACTAGTGAGAGTGTAATTTAAATCCCCTTTTCATAAATTATGAGGCGGGCGGCGCCGATTTTACACAAAATAAACTTTCAGAAGTTTATTGCACTCTGCATTTCAGAAAATTTAATCTCGGCCTCACAAATGATTAGCAAGCATGTTAGAATATTTAAGAACTTAAATTGAATTAGAAATTTCAATTTGAATTTAAATTGTTGGTACTGACTTATTTATAAAAATAAGAAGTTAAATTTACAACAATAAAAGGTTTTCTAAATAACTCTAGTTTATGATAAAAAATATTATTTAGATAAAGTTTTAAGCAGCAATAATAATCTTAATCTATAATAAAGCTATTTAGAGCTGACTCTGGAGTTGGCTCAACCGATTTCATCCAAATGGTTAAGTTACATACAAAAAACTCGCAAAAAAGTTTGCAAGCGCCTCCCTCATGGCTAAGCGACTACATTAACCGGGACCGCCATCTTAACGTGCCCTCCTCTCAGTACAAATGCCACTAAACGGTCACCTATCCATCTACTGACCGAGCGGACAGTTGGGTTTAAAGACATTTATTCTTATAAAACTTAAAAAAAGTTCATTTACAATGAGATCTACAATTTAAATACAGTTGCTTAACTCATCCAAGCAAGCTTTGCCACGAGCGCTTGTATATGTACTTACCATACAAATCTGAACAGTAGTTCAAATATGCTTGGAAACACGAGATCATCTGAGGCTGCCAGCCATTTGCGCCCGAGAAGCCGGAGCGCCGGCATCCTATAACAAACGAAATACAGCTTTATAACAATACAATATGGTGGAAGAGATCGCTATTAGCGATAAGGCCGCCCATTGTAACCTCTTCTTTTTTTGTGACTGTTTTGTTAATTTTATTTTTGTTATGTATGTTTCTATCGAAGTGTACAATAAAGGGTATTCATTCATTCAATATAGTGTAACCTACAAGATAACTTCGGTTGAGAGCCATCCGCTCTCACCAAAAGCCCGCGTAAGTTGACAAGGCCATCTACAGCCATCATATATAGCCCATTAAAAAAAACCCCAAGGAAGAACTAAAAATTAATGGCCCATGCCAACCCTAGATACTCCACGGAGGCGAAGATTCGTGAATTTCCACACTAATACTCCTGCACTAAGATTCCCTGTGTCGCAAATGGCGTGAACACACAAGTGTACAACATAAACCAAAGACCCGAGAACAAACTTTATGCTATAACATTCTACCATCTAAACTACCGAGCCGTCTGGAAGTGAAAAGTGTAGTCATAAAACAATTCTGTCAATGTTATTAGCTGCGTTGGTGCTTCTATTAGGTTGTACGTACTGAAAGGCCAGGGTTCGGTTCCCATCAGAAAAAAATCTGCACTTCGTAGAAACAGCCCCGTGGCTAAGTTGCTAGAAGCCCTTCAATATTAAAGCGATATTAAAATTATTTTGCTCGTAGGTCTAGAATGTAATATGTAATAGTTGTATCCATTCGACTAGGAATCCCAGTGCTTTAGTATAAAATGCGTAAGCGCTTTCTTGTACGCTGATTAAGTATGTTATTCTTGATGAAAGGAGTCATCTATGACTCCTTTCATCAACTCCATTGATTGAATCTCCAACGACAAGGTAACACATATAAAATGAAAAGAACATCTTTCTCTTGCGACTAACTAATTAAACATAAATATTTATTTCGAACGTTCAAATGTAATGTGAAAACAGCGGAACGAGAACAAAAATAGCTTTTTAATTAGTAAATCGTATAACAAAGCACTTTGAGCTCCCCGAGTCGGCTCGGCTCTGAAAATTAAGGGTTTCCACTTCAGATACATCTCATTTATTTCCAACGTAATATAATAATTAGGTACTCCTTTCCAGGAGCAAAATTATTGTGTTTGTAAATTTGAATTTGTTACATCTAATCAACATTAAGATGATTTATTAAACCGTATTATTAAAGGCAGTTAAATATTAGTTAAATCGCGGGTAGACGGTGGATGGAGGTGGCTCAGGACCGTCTAACCTGGAAAGCTATGGGGGAGGCCTATGTCCAACAGTGGACGTCTGTCGGCTGAAATGATGATGATGATGATGAAATATTAGCAGTAGGTACAAAAGTTATTATTTTTTTGTCTACTATACATACTATATTGTGATTTTCTTGTGAAACCGACATGTCTTATAACCAAATATTCGAAGACTTGTGACATCTACCAATCCGGATTGGGTTCCTGTGGTAGATCAAACCTCATTCACTCTCAATTACCGAGTAGCCCGGTGTCCTTGCAGTGGGAACATTAGAGGCTGATACAGACTGAATCAACATCGAAAACTTTTGTTCGGTATCTGATTTCTGTGTTACGAACTTGATCGTGCAGATTAATGCCAAGCATGGCTGGCTTCATAATATATAAATATTAAGTAATAATAAACGTTATTTCAGTAACAACTTAAGTAAAATTAAGTAGGATAATATTACTTATGATTCTGCTCTGTATCCGGTGGTTTAGTCCCTGAAGGGATCTCTGCCATGACCTTTGTTTAACTCACACTCAGTAAAAATATACCTAGATAATTGTTACATAGTATAGATACCAAAATATATTCCTAATTACTGGCCAGTGAACCCAAATATTTTCCTAGAATCCGAATTTTTTCACGTCTTATTTTTACACTTTGTTTACTCAACTTTCAGATTTCGGTCAGTAGGTGAGTTATTTTTAGGTCAGTTCGATTGCTTAGGTTTTATTAGTAATCTGTAACTATATTTGAAAGGGCTAATTATTTATGAACTAGCTTCGGTGTTACCCGCGGTTTTTCGGGATCTATGCTATCCTTACCCAAATTTATTATATCATGCTTAGATATCAATTACTTAGTAATAGTACCTACTGATCATTTGTCTATCCTATGTTATCTATCCTTAATTCTATCCAAAATTATAACCTATCTTTAATTCTATCTAATATTATAAGCAAACAGCTTTTTCTAGTGAATGAAAAAATAAACTTTTTATTTTACTTCTAGTCGGGAGTTAAAATACCTCATTCGTAGCATAATCCATGCAAGAAGAAACAATTTCTAATGCGACTTTGAATTCTTGCAATATCTTTTTGGGGTCAAGTTACTGCAAAAGTAGCTGTAGAACTTGTGCTAAATTTGTCCGGAGAGGTATTGCTACAACTGGAATCTGCCGCGATGCAGTAGTGCTCGCATTACTGTGTTCCTGTGGAAGGATGTGGGCGCCGGTAAAATTACAGGGGAATGAGACGTCACATCTACGTCTCGGGTGACGGGCGCAACGGGGTGCGATTTGGGTCTTCTCATGCGTCCACTTAACATCAGGAGGGCCTTCGGCTCGTGCCGTCACTTTCAAAACATAAAAAATAAAAGGTTTTCCCTTTCAAGCGGTTTCAAATAAAGCGGTTAAATTCTTTGCAAAAGTTGTCCCCAGTCAAATCTCCAGAGCATTGATTGACGTCATCTTGAGCTTTCAGCCGAGATGTTACCACAGAGTATCCTTGAACTAAATGCCCCATGCGAACGAATTACCTACGCGTTATGCCTACGATCATAACTCATGACAGGATTCTGTGGCTTTACGAAAATAATCCTGCCGTGGTATTATTAGCAAACCCGCAAAGGTGATGTAACAATTAATTAATTGTGGCGATGATCTGTAATTATTGGTTAGCAGGTAAATTGATAACGAGAGTGAAAAAATTTAGCATCTAATTCGTCATAATATTATTTTTTATTTGATTGATGCTCAGTCTCTAGCGTTGCAGATATCTATATATTTGTAATGTATGCATTTTTGCTAGAGAAAAGAAACCGAAATCTTTTGGTATTGTGCATGATACTCTAAATTGCCAGTTGTTTTCAATGATTTAATAATGATATTAAATCATTTATGTTTTGGTTTTGAAAATATTTTTGTTACTACCGTTTTCTTTATTTAACCTTTTTCTTAAGAAGAGTAGATAAATGGATTCAATGGTACTACCGTACTAACTACTAATGGTACTAACTACGTAGTGGTACTACCGTATCTACTAAGATATCAATTACCGGATGCTGCAGAAATGAAAGTGTGTTGCGAGGGGGATATCATAACTTAAGTTCAGGCCTCAGAAAGCGAGAAAAAAATGGTGGATACGTATCCATTCATTCTCGACTTCAACATTATAGTTATAATATATTATATAATATATAAAAAAATGCTAACACACCCATAACCTTGCACTAGCATTTCCTGTGTAGCAGAAAGCATGGACAAATATAAGACAAACATCTAAGACCCCGGAATAGACTTCATGTTCATCACATAAAGGGTACCTCTACCGGGAAGCGAACCCGAGAACCTTCGCTTTGAGGGTAGGGCTACTATCAACTAGTCTACTGAGCTATCTAAGTAAGTATCATTTTCAATAACTTCCAAATCTTCACAAATAAGAGTATAAATTGTTATATATCCATATTTTTTTTGCTCTCGTGGGGCGATGAAAGAACTTTAGGGCAAATTTATCTTATCAAGTAGAATAAATGCTAACTTATAAGAATCAAGATCTCGGGTTGAGGCCTTCTCGCAACATTGACCCAGGATTAATGTCTGTTTGCCGTCATGAATTATGATTTTCTGTTTACTCATATTATTCTTTCGTACCTAGGCATTTATATGTATCAGTCTCTAATGCTACTGCAGAGACACCGGCCTACTCTCGATAATTGAGAATAGATGGGCTCTGATCTACCACGGGAGCCCAATGCGGATTGGTAGATGTCACATGTCGTCGAATTTTTGGTTCTAAGACATGCCAGTTTCCTCACGATGTTTTCCGTCACCGTTTCGAGAACGTGGTATTGCGCAAATAATTTTTTTAAGTGGAAAATATATTACTACTTAGGTTTCGTTACTACGGGAAGACTCAAGGTATAACGCAGAAAAATGTCGGCATGGTACCAGTAGGTAATTCATCGAATTAACTTGGCTGTAGAAAGAAATCAAGCGGTTTTTATTACGGAAATTCCAACAATTTCAAATTATACCATATTTGAAAGCTTATTAAATCAGCAACTCGATTGAAGTACATTCATATTGTTAAACGGCTCCAGTTTTTGAAAATAAAGACGAAAACATGTTTCTGTAGAATAATATTTATTCGTTTGAAACATGTTGCTTTATTTGACGTCTTTTGAAATTTTCAACGAACAAAAACACTCTTGTCCGAAGATTGGAGTTCTGATTCCGTTTACCATAGCAGTGTGGGTTAGCTTTTCTTAAGTTATATTTAATTTATGTATTTTTTTCGAGTTTACAATTCTGCCAGTGTCGTTGTTGACACTGGTAGAATTGTAATCTTGTAAAATTTGTGAATATGATTAAAATTAATGGTTTTGTTTTGACTGTAACTTTTATTCAACCATTATTTAATTTAAATAGAAATGCACCCTGTTTCTCGATTCTAATCTGAGTAGACGGAGTAATTTGATTTAATCTTAACAATTAGTTTACTGACGTAGATGTAGGACATAAATCATAAAGTGCGTCATTTCATCGAAACAGGTTCTTTTTGTTACGTTCGTTGTATAAGTAAAGTTAAATATATTGTTTTAAAAATTATGTAATGCTTTGACAACATTGAATTATTCCCGGAATGTCCAATGAGTTCTGTCCACTGATAGACAACTATACATTTCCCCATAATGTCCATACTACGTCGATACATACAATCTATCAACGAACTGAACATTTTGGGAAAGAAAGGAACCGTGTTTGTCGTATGAAATTAAATTTTGATAAACTTGTTGTATACTAGTGACCCACCCGCGACTTTGCTGACGCGGTATTCATATCTACAAAGGAATAAGAATCATTAATATTTTGGACAATCTGGCGCCGCTCATTAACATCAGCAAAACGACTCAAGTCCTTCTCTATCGACGTATGAGTCAGCAGCCAAGTTGCAACGCGTTTCGCTCATCGCTCTGATACTGGGATGGTAACGTCTCATGCGCTTGTAGGTTCACCGGCACCCATACGCGACTACTGGAAGTAGTAGTTACAACGCAAACACCACGATTGGCGGCATATTCTAGATATGGTGACGGTACTACTACTCCAGACAAACTTGGTACAGCTTTGGTCTGCTTCTTTCGCACCAGTCAAGGGACACATGTCTCTACACGTGTCCCTTGAGTGGCGTCTCCTTGTAACTTTTGGAACTCCAATCGTATCTCCAAGTAATACGTTTATAGTAAATTTAGTTGTATTATTGAGCAGTGGGACAAAATAGTACTGTCAGAGTAACATGCGCAAATGCTGTCAAGGATGTTTGTTACGAAGGTAAATAATTGACTTATATAGCTCACGTTGGTTCAGGGACTATGTGTCGGATGGCCTTATATCAATTTCTGCCAAGGCACTTTTAGAGTTTAACTTGAATTTAGATTGAGATTGTTTTTAAATCTCAAAAAGAAAAGAAAAGAAGAAAGAAAGAATCAAAAGAAAATCTTTATTATATTATGTATACAGTAATCATTCTATTAAAAACGAATACTTATTAATTGTTCTTCATACATTTTAAAATTATTTTTGATAGGGTTTGAACAAGCGCTAAACTTAACAATAAAAATGCATAGGTACATATGTTTATTGTTTTTTTCTTTGAATTATATAATTCAACGTAAGTAAATATTTTAACTGTGTTTTACCTACTCATTACTTATTTGGTCGTTTGATGGTACTTCGTAATACTCTGTGAAAATGTTAGTAAATTAATCAAAGAACACCAGTTTGAATATTCATGAGGGGACCACGCATTTTTCTTGTTCGATCCACCAGTCGTATCTTATTAATCACATATATTTCGATACGATTATCGAAACACGTGAAACTGCGTTAGTTTTTAGCTACAGTATTTTTTTCATACAAGGATATATTTTGAAATATAAAAATCATTATAGTTGGCACCTGATTATTTTTTAATTAGGGGAACCTTATTTAATATGTAACTACCAACGACTGTCTGTTTGTTACTCCTATCTATATGTAGCAGACTGAAATTAGCTGAGAATACGTGTTATAATGGCATTTTTCCTACTAATCAAAATTCCAGAACCTTCGGTGTGTAAGTGCGGCTTGGATTACCAGGGATTTGAAACAATGAAACAATTAATTTTCTTAGAAATGAACTAATTTTTAAACAATGTTGCATTGTCGCAATTGTTGACTTGAATTGTTTTGAATTCATTTTTTTTATTATAAAAAGTTATTTGTATGCTTTTAACCGCCACACCTAGTAATCTGCCACCTAGCAATGGTCCGGCGCAAGGGTGCCGGTGAACTAACAGGCACATGATCCTCGTTTTAGAGTGACGGCTGCAACCCAATGCGACTTTGATCTTCTCATACTTTAGTAGCTGAGGACCTATACTTATTTTTGCTGTTGTTGTGTGGAAGTAACCACTTAACATCAGATGAACCGCACAGATGAACAAGGTACATAAGCATAAATCAGTAAACATTGATTTCAATCTTATGGCAAAAAACTCATCACTTAATTCACTTTGCGGTTGAAACCCACGCCTTTTTCACACGCGTCACGTATCTAAATTGCGCCAGGAAAATTCAGCGGCAGCCTTTTAAACAATGAATCAGAAGCGGCTGCTTTTATTTCCATACACGTGATACTCATTAGGAGAACCGCGTGCTTAGGGAACAGATGGGTTCCGCTTGTTAAATAAAAAAACTTGGCATTATACGTGTTAGGCATAGCTAAACCAGAGGTCCATGCCATACAGGCATTTTTTCTTCAACGTAGAATTATCTCAAAACGTATAATGTCCTTGAAAAGTGAAATAATTTCGATTAGACAAGTATTGTATTGTATATGTATATTTATTATTGCTAATATTATAAGCTTTTCATATGATAAAGGACTTTGAAAAACATATAATTAAAAACATATAAGGACTTTCCGCGACTTTGTTCAAGTTAAACGTGAGCTGAGAAAAATTCCAAGTTCAATCCTAATTTATAAAACAAAAAATTGTTTCTACCTATATAGGCTTTGAAACCATCCAACCGATGTGCCCCAAACCGGTTTCATTAGGAAAGCGAAGATGGTTTTAGACAACTGAAACAATGAATTAATTAAGCACAAAATGTATTTATTTTTTTAGCGTAGTAGCAAACGACGAGTATCCGCTAGTAACTATATAAAATATATTATAATAAAACATTAATTCTTCTATAATTTTGTTCCCTAGTTTTAGCTATTAGACGTAGATTTAAAAATAAATATTTCTATGGAACAATTTTACTCAATTCAATAATGGATACTTCTTTTTTAAGCTGGTTAAAAATGGGCTTATATTTTGAAAACATAATAGCATAACAGATAGCTCGTTGTATTTAAAAATCATTCACGCTAGATCGGTGTTTTGTTTTCACATGAATCATCTTAAGAAAATAAATAAGGTATCTACTCGTAATATCAGCCATTTCCAGGAAAATGGAAATGGCTCGTTGAGCATTGTTGTCAAGTTTTAAATCACGTTGAGGTTCAAATGTCTATTGATGCTGAAATCGGTTCTTACATAATATTAAAGGACAGGTATTTCTAATTATAGAGTTAAAATTGGAAACCACAAGTCGAGTTTGTTGGTATAAAAAAAATAAGTATGTTTTTAGTAGACATGTCGGCTCCAGACTAGGGGCGCACATTTTCACAGCAAAAAGCCTATTTCAAATCTGATGGATCTTAAGCGCAGCACAACTGGCACTTTGTTGGCAAAATGAGAAAAACATTTATATGCGCAAATGCGTATACATATTATGTATCATACTTGCACGTCCGCCTCAATCTTTTTCACCTAACGCTCAAGGATTATTTATTTTTGACATTATTTCAACCCTAGCAATGCTGATTTTGCCAAAGAAAAACACGGTAGGTGGATCCCAACGTGTTTTTCTGTGGCAAAATCAACATAGGGTTGTCACAAGTTTTACAGCACTAACCACGGAGTACCTTTACAAAAAAATCAAGTAAAACATATTAACGTTTGTAAAAAAAGATCAAACAATACTGATTGATGGCTCACGTGCATGGACCAATCTTGTTTAATGACGCAGAGAGCGTGTCTGCTCAATCATTTGAGAACTTATTCGTTGAAATTGGGCTCGAGCTCTAAGACCCGACGCAAAGCTTGACGTCAAACTACAATCATTCGAATCAATATGATGTTTTGCGGAAATGTAGTCCGCGGAGATGGATTTATGACTCTGTAAGGAAACGGCAAAAAGTTATACGTTTTGCTCATTATCCATTGTATGAATCTTTCTGTGTGTGTTAGACTATTGTACATGTTCGGTTAGGGAGTGGTACACATAATATTAACAGATAAGACTAGCTAAAACCTGAAAATTAACTATAATTTGACATATCAGTATGCATCTAATGTGCTTATGGACCTTCTGTAATACGTTATATGCGCAGGAATATGTTAAGTAAAGGAATAAAAAATTTCGTTTGAATTTGATGTGGCTGTGACTTAGGAGTCTGTAAGCTTTAATACTTAAAATTAGCTTATCGGTTTTGGCCACGTGGGAACCGCATAAAATGTGATAAATTTTGGTCTGAGTAAGTTGATCAGCGAAATCGATATAGTAGTTGAATGTAGTTTGACATGAAAGAGTAACAATAACAAACATCCAAACAGACTTGCATTCGGATTTATCTTATTAGTAAGATGGGTAGCTTTTACCGCTATACCATAAAATCAGCAAGTAAGTAATAAAATCTGTATATGGAGTCATTTGGATAAAATATTCGGTCGTGTAGGAGCATAATGCGATTAAGATGGCAATTAAAACTTTACACGTGCCACACGCGAAATGATGGGCGTACACACTGTTTTTGCTTATAGGTATGCAATGATGATTTATCATATTTTTCCTGGTGTCGGTTGGCGATACAAACTGGCATAATATGCGTAAAAAATAAATCATGGTGAAATCATAAAGATTTATTGAAATGCAATAAATTATTAACTCTGGCATAAAAAGGTTATGATATAAACAATGATTTGGCACAAATTTTACTAGAAATTTTCCAGTTGACAAAGTAAAGAAGACAGTGGTTGTCTAAAAAATTACTTAAGCGAAAACCGGCGTATGCAATTTATTTAGTCGGTTTCTTTGTATCGATGCAATAGGTATGGATGAAAATAAATGAAATTTAAAGAATGAATGAAGAATTCAAGCTCGAGAACCTTTTGACATTGAGTTGTTTGGTCTTTAACCTCCTATGCTAACTAATGCAAATTAAACTTTAATTTGTTTGTTAGTAGTACCCAAACAAACATGAACAAAGGTTACAAATAGGCAATTTACGTTGTAGGTAATTAAGAAGGGCAATAGTTTGATTCGTTATCCTCGTAATAAACATTTTTTTGCATATCTTATAACTTAAACACATATTAACAATCAAACAGAACAAAAATATATGTTCGTCGCACAAATGTTTGTCCTGGGTGGAAATCTAATCTACAAACTACTACTTTATTATATATAAATGTAAAATATATTATAATTTAAATATAAATAAAAATATAAATTATAGTAATATTTTATTTAATTTATGTTTGGAGTAAAAACAGAGTTTATTTCTTGAATAGTTGTATTTCTTGTGAAAACGCAATTTTCCACAAAAAGTCTTTTCCTTAAAATAATAGTTTATGTATAATATTATCCGCTTTTATGTCACATTGCCCAGGTACTGGGCCTTTGTAAGGCCTCTGCACGTTCAGTGTCATTAGAGAAAGCACGTTACCAAAGTATTTATTAGTTTAATGACACGTTTGCGTATCGACCCCTAATGTGGGAACATAGTACACACACTGTAGGGACACTGGCCTACTCTTGACAAGTGGGAGTGGATGGGCTTTGATCCGGGTTGACAGATGTCACATTTTAGACATGCCGGTTTCTTTACGTCACCTTTTTTAACACGTATTCATATTTGCGCTGTTTTGTTTTAAATTCTTCGACAACGATGTTAAAAAGTTAGTGGGCAAAAAGTGCCCACTAAATCATCAATTTGCGGCTGATCTAGACGTTACATATTAATTTTTAAAGCATTTTTACGACTACTAATCATTCTTGTTGTTTCCGCAATTAGCCAGTTTACATGATTTTTACTACTATATTTGTTATCATGTGTAAAATGTGTTATTTTACAAGTAATATTTGCGGTTTAACATCAGATTGTGGATTGTTTTAGATATTGAAAATTACGACGGTATAATGGTATCTTCGTGAATGTTTTACTGCATTTTCATTGCCTGATCAAAATTTGCGTTATTCTCAATGACTAAAACTAATGACACCACGCCATAAAACTACTACGTAGTATGTAGATTATTTTACCGAGACAACTATTTGCCTTTGGGAGAAATTCCCAGCTATTTGTCGCAAATATCCTTTAATAAAGATATCTTTATATCTAACCTAACAAAACTTTTTATTAAATAAAGTATCCTAACATAAAATATTTTTTTTATTTATCACACTTTTAATATAAAGGTGAAAGTTTGTGTGTTTCTGTGTCTGTATGTGTCTGTTTGTGTGTGTGTGTGTGTGCGTGTGTATGTTTGTTAATCCTTCACGCTCAAACGACTTGACGGATTTGGATTAAATATGGTACCAGGATAGCTTATATTCTGATAGCTTAACTACCTTCAATATACTTTTCGTTTTCTATTCATTATAGAAAGAAGAAGAAATATTTCAAGGTTGGACAGACTGACAGACAGAGAGATTTATGTAATAGGGTTCATTCGGGTGCAGAAACTTAAACAGAAACAATATCAAATGTTTTATTATCTTAAACCACATATCCCTTAGATATATGTGTGATGAAAACTTCCCCAAGAAGTTATCATATTAACCAAGTTGTCGCATAAGACTGGCTAGATCTTCCAAATTAAGACCGCCCGTGATGGTGCGAGACCACATAAGAGGAATAAAAGAAATTTTCCTGGTACAAGTGGCCTGGGGAAAACCTCCCTCGCAAATTAGAATAATCGCATTAACCACGCCGTGCCCGGCAAACTCGGTTAGCTCTCGAAATACGTGCGTCACACCGCATACTGGAAACATATACGAGTATATAAGGTGATCCCTATGAAATTATAATATAACGACCGATACAATTAGCTATTTTAAAGGCTCGAAACATTTTAATGAGTATCTCTCAATCGTTATTTTTCAACCGACTTTCAAAGGAAAATACGGTTGTATTTTTGTTTTACCTCAGAACTCCGTCATTTATGCTGGTTATTTTTTAATTGACAGGATATGCTTTCAGATCGGTCCCAATTTTTATCAGCATCGGTTCAATAGGTTAATTGTGAAATCAAAATAGCTGGAAAAAATATGTCCTCCAAGTAAACGAAATATTATGCTTTCCGGTGACTTTTTTCTTCGTCCGTTGTATACCCATTTGGATGTTTCATTTTTTTAAATAGTAGGGTAATTTTTAAATCAGTCACTTGAATGTGAAAGGAGGATTGTTTTTCCGAGTTGATTCCATAGAAATGTCATGACGAAATTCCGCCCCTAAGTCGATTTATTCGGTTTTTAAATCACTCTATTATGTACCTACAATATTGTTTCCCAGTGTCGTTGATAAATTCAAGCAAAAAATTTGCTCTGTAGCTTTCATGGCTTCCACTTCACAATAGCTGGCCAAAGAATGGGTTCACTATAATCGGGATCTGGCTACTCTTACTTCCACTTGAAGGAGTAATATAAATTTCGCGTGGGAGGAAGAAAACTTTAGTCAGTTTCTACAAAAGCTTTAAAGGATACTGCTATCCATTTCTTGTAAAGGTCAAAGCTTTCTAGCTTGAAATTGAATTAACGCAATCGCTGAGAAGGCAATTGAAGTTGATTTATTATCCATTAATGAAATACCACAAAGCCAGTTAAACTTCCTACAACTTCGTCCCGTGAACTGCTGAGTGAAATGTAGTCTATCTAATAATGGTTTAAAAGAGTGGAGACTATTGTATTGCCATCAAATCCATCCTATGTTTTGTTGTTGTTTGTTCTGTTATGTTCTCAAGTTACTACCATCAACGAAATTTCTTATATATTTATCTTTCTAGTCGTAATGGTAATTACCCTTTTGCACGATTAACCTTAGCTGCGATTAAAGGTGAATGAACAAAATTGAGTTAATATGCTAAAGCTAAAAAGGGAAAAATACTTCAACATAATTGATGGCCGCGATTAATTTTCAGAGACAAATTTTGGAAAATGTTTCATTGTGTTTGTATACTTAGCGCAAAAATAATTGCAATAATTTTTGGGTGACCATGATGACCGCGTCCGTAGATGAATACTCCTAGAATTCTCAGATACAGAAATCACAAAAACGAAAAATTTGCTACTTCCAATAAAAACGCTGAATTTTAGTAAATTTCAGTAGTTTTATTCCTAGCTTAAAGGCAAATTTAAAAAATAAGTCTCATTTTTCATAAATTTCTCTTTAGTTGCGAATTAAAATGACAGTGTTAAAGTATTATTGAAAGAAACTATAAGTTTCATTGATTTTGGTTTAAGATTCCAATCAACGATTTCTTCCAAAATCTATCCAAATTATGCCACATTCCACGATTCAGGGAGATTGGATATTCGGTGTGGGAATTTGAGTACATGATCACAATGCCGATGCGTAGAAGATTATTAACTTCGCTCGCGCGTTCATAAAGCTAATACTTGTAGTGTTCTTCCAGTTGCGAAAGTTCATCCGTGAGTTGTATCTGTTAGTTATTGTTGGCACTTGTGTGAAAGTTTCTGATATCAAAGCACTATGTAGGTGGCTCGCGAGTGGTATCGATCATGCATTATATGCATGTCGAGCGTTGGCTAGTGGTCCAAATTGGTAACTCGTCTCGTCAAAATATTCTATTGTTTTTGGAACCACATCTAAACTACAATGTACATACCTATATACCTTTACCCGAATTATTGTTAGTATATACTACTAGGTATATATTTAAGTAGATAGTCTGCTCGTATGTTATGTTTAGTTGTGCGTACATATGTTTATGTCGAAATCAAGTTCAGAACTATACAATCTTTGTTAATCTATATTTTTTTAGTGGTTGTGATGTGTTTTGTGCGTCTAAATAAAATTTGTCAAGGCTATCTGAGGCCAACGCTGTACATGATGATAAAAAAAAAACTATCTAGTAAAATATATGGTCAGATTTAATTATGTTTCTTAATAGATATTAATCGGTAACTTGTTTGAGTAGTAATCCGCCTAATTGTAATCGATTCTTGTACTAATAATAAAACTTCGCGCCATAGAAATTAATTGGGATAGTAGGTACATCCCTTACCTACGTCACAGCTTGCGTCACACCGATGATGATGATACCATATTTTCCGATTACGCGTTATAATTACATAATTCGTTTGTTTTTGGTTTCACTAATACCCCCCGTAATAAAACAAAACAACAATTTCATGTTGATCGCGTCCGCAGGTAAATATTCATTGAATCCCTAGAATTGTATCAAGTTCGTCCGGAGAAGTACTGCCACCACACCTGGTCTCGAGTGACAGGCGCAAAATGCGACTTGGGTCTTATCTTACTTAGGTCGGGGAGGACCGAAGTCATATTGCTAATGTTATAGTCGAATGTAACGAATGCCTTACGGCATAGGTGACAGTAGCACGATTCCCTCCCAGGACAAAAATTTATGTGATGAAAATAGATGTTTGTTCTGTGTCTGGGTACTACTATGTATATAATATGTATAAATTTACAGTAATAAAGTACTATATAAGTATTCTGTTAGTTATCTAGTTTCCATACTTTTAATTTACAGGTCTTGTAGTCTCGAGGTTGGAGTAGTAGTTTTGGTAGGATTAAATTTAAGGCCGAGATACCCTCACCTGACAGTGTTTGCGTTTTCAACGCCAGGTGTATATATTATTCTCACATTTCATAACAACATTTCCGATTGAAAATGACAAATAAAAATCATTGACCAATTGGAAACAATTTGAAATTGTTCTAAATACTCAAATGATTGAAATGGTTGATTGAATAATTGGAAATATCCTTGCATTCTACGTACTCCACAGTACCTAAACCATACGCATTGGAAAAAATGGTTGCATCATCATGTCATGGAAATATAATGTGCACAAAACAGTGCGTTTTGGTAAAACAGGAAAAACATTGTGGAAACCGTCATGTCTTAGAACCAATAATTAGAAGACATGTGGCATGTAGCAAAACAAAAAACATAATTGCAGGTAGAGCAAAACGTTTCTGAAATATTGCAACATGAATTCATCTACCTAACCTACCTTAGTCATCACTAACTCAGCCGAAATACTTCCAGTGCTTTAGCTGAGTCAGTGCTGCGTTGCGATACGTGCGGTCGATATTTTAACAAACATTTTGTAAATACATAAGTTTAAATATAATGCAACTGATATAATCTTGGCTAGTTAGGTATATTGTTTTTCGCCAATGGATATATAATAAACTTTTACGCTAAGGAACGTAGATATACATAATTAAATTGAACTGTAATTCTACTGGGAAGAGCGGCATTACTGGATATGATAGCGTATATCCAAACATGGTGGATAGGTAATACTGAAAAAATTGGATAGTTATTTTTAAATGGACCCAAAAGGGCATAAACATTATTATAGTTATTCGAGAGGCTTGAAATAGGCATCATATACGAGTATAATTTTTTTAATTTAATAGTAATGTGTTCAGTTCTCTTTTACGACAATCACCAAAATGAAACCCTCTGTGGCACTTCTCATGAACATACAACGCTGAAATTCGGTATATTGCTAATTGGTATATTAATTAGCTTTCATGACATAAGCAAAGGAAAAGTTCTGGAAAATGGGATATCATTATGTGTGCTCATTATTACGTAACGACATCGGATCAACGGAACAACCTTGAGAGAGAAATTAAGTAATAATTCCAAAACTCAGCCGTTATCGGGTTATTCGTCCTATGAACCAACTTGCTTAGACAAAAAAATATTGTTTTACCTACCTAAAATATCTAATATCCGATGGCGTTGATAAAAATAATTTTGAATTAAAAATAAACTCGGGTCCGCCCGTAATCATTCATGTATGTTAATGGTAACATTAAACCAATTCTATGATAGATCGCGGGTTCTAATTCAGGGCGAACCACTAGTTATCTAAATATTATTCTGATTATACACAACAGAGTCGTCTATTTGCTGTTGGTCAAATTTAGTAAATTTATTGCCGTAAACTAATATTGCAGAAGACTGTGTAGGTGGGTACCGAATTAGCTTACAAAAACTTACTCAATTAGCAATCTCGTTATACACAAATCTACAAATAGATACCTCGCACATAAATACTTTATCAATTTTATAATTATCTTCATAATTACAATTTTCTCAAAGAGCTAAGTGTTATAATAGTTGTGGGTAAGTACCAACAACTTGTAATAAGAACGCGTGATCTTTAAGGCAAATATTTATTTAAATAAGTGACGTATTCATGTATTTATTTTGTAATTCAATGGTAATCAAGTTTTTGTACTTTGTATTTGCCTTAGAACTATATGTAGTATATTATTTAATTTGAGCTTATATCATACCTTTTATCAATCTCCCGTTACGTAGCTGTGTAAAGGGCATTGTGATGAGATGACGTTGAACCCTTCGTCGAGTGACGTACCCACTTGATACAAACTTTATAATATAATATTATGCACTTGATGCTTTGGCTATTTCCCACCATTATAGTAATTATTATGATAACAATATAATTCAAAATATGATGCCGATTTCAAAATTAGAATTTAATTGCAAAGAAATTTTGTCCATAATACGAAATTTAGTAATTATTATGATAAAAAAATAATTCAAAATATGATGCAAAATTAGAATTTAATTGCAAAGAAATTTTGTCCGTAATACGAAATTATGTTGAATCATACATTATCTCGTCTCTTTGATCTCAATCAGCTGAGGTTATTTTAGTCAGTGGATTTCGTATTCCTCGGCGGATGTCTTCGGTGCAACATACTGATTGACGTCATCTCTGGGTCACTGACCGAGTTAGCCGCATTGAGTACCTTGAGTACATTCGAAGATGTTAGGTACCGAAAAACCCCTAAGACCACTGAATAAAAATTACCTACCAAAACAAATACCAGGATGTGGTCAGCCTGATTGTTGTAAAGATGATATTTCTCAATTCAACCTTGAATAAAGTCGTATGACAAACTTGTTTATGATATATTGTAGGTTTTGGGAATTTCGTTTGATAAGCTAACGAGCTCATTACAAAAACTCGAACAACCAAAGGTTTATCTCGTATATTCAATTAATAAATTATTAATTATTTCAACTAGACAAAAATAATGATTCAATTTAAATTTATTTAATAGTATTATATTATTTAATAGTAACTATCACAGTGCCTGGGGAATAAATTAATAAGAAAATAACATCCCATTTTTGTCGTGTAAAGGGTTAAGATGAATAAGTCCGGTCCACCCCGAAAAAGGTCTGTCTGTTGGTTTGCTCAAAACTTATATAATACCATAATAAAAATACTCTTAAAATGGCATAATATTAGGTCGTAAACAATGAAATGGTTTAATGGAAATACCCCAGTATGCTACGTTAATTATTTTTATAAAAAATTGTCTCTCGTACACTTTAGAAGAATTTTTAATTGTGTTCAATTTGTGATTGGCTTTAAGGAATCCACAGGCTAGAATAGAATAGAATAAAAAAGAAGTAAAAAGTTCTATAATATAATCATTGAAATTAAAAATATTAGATCTCGATAGTCGATAGATAGATAAGAAAATGCATACGACCCATAAATTCTTTTTTCTTTGAAAACAAAGATTATATCTACAGATTATTTTTTGAGCAGACTTAAGCCTTTATACATACGAGTATATACAAATCAGTGAATACGGGTTGACTATTAAGGTCGTCATTATTAAACGCCCTGAGAGACTTTACTTTTGCCTCGAAGTATTAAGTACTTAGCCCTCAAAGTATGCAAATCATAAATCCAACTGATGACCGTTCTCAACATTGCTTTGCTTGATGCTTCGGAGCGTGAACCAGTGTATGGAGCAAGGCCACAACGGTAATCCAATTCACTATCTACATTTTTAATAAGGTCAAAATTTAGTAAGTTATAACGGTATGAAATCAAATTTGAAACCGCCTACGAGGTTATAATTTTATGGCCGAAAATGTTGAAAATACTAGTAACTGATTTAAAAATAAAAAAAAAAACGACTTCAATATGTTCAAAGTGGCAAAATACGCAATTTCATTTACTTGGATGACATATTTTATCCAGTTATTTTGATTTAACCAAACTATTGAACCAATTCTGATAACAAATTCTATGGGATCAATCTGAAATCATATCCTTTAAAATAAAAACAGAATGTTCTAAATCGGTTGATAAAGGGCGGAGAAATAGGTGAACATACAAAAAATATATATATACCGTGGAACATAGAACTTCCTTTTTTTAAAGTCGGTTAAAAATAAATAATTAAGGTTAATAATGAATGACTCATATGCTTGTATGTTGATGAATGACAATAGAGTTCACCAAAATATTCACAAAACCTTTTGTTGGCTTACCTTTGCAATGTTTATCGCATTAGATAGCTTAATTTGAGTTTTAAAGTAGCCGTGTCGAAAATAGACAATAGATGTGCTGACACGATATGGAAAGTTGAACTCGGTCAATAAATTTGGGAATGACCTTTTTTCTAGTTTTTGATTAATTCTATGAGTAGGGTACATTTTACCTTAGAACGTGAATATTTGTGAAAACTATTTGTATGTAAATACGAGTTAAATACATTTCCCAGTCCTATAATGAATATCTTTTCTACTTTCACATACTGATTTGGCATTTTTAATTGTAATTCAGTAATTACGATAAAAATGCCATTAAAATGTTATGAATATATTGTATATAAATTGTAACGATTTACGTAACACTTTCAATAAGAATTATCTATATCAAAATTATCTATTACTATTATAAGCCCATTCGATGCTAAGGACATTGTACTGGTAGCAGTACAGGTGTTCCTTTCAGGGAATTCCTTCCTTCAATTAGGCTTTGAAATCACAGCGTTAATTTACAGCTCTGACGCAAGAAAACGAATCATTATCGGTAATAAAAAAATAACAATTCATGAAAGGTTGCCAAGTTTTATCTGCGGAACACTCACATTTTAAAAGCTAATTTTAAATGAATGAGTCAATTTATATCCCAGTTTTAGTACTGGGTTGTGCGTATACTCGAACGTAGTGTAATTTGCTAAATAGGCATTTAAATGCGATACGCTTGTCTTCCCAAACTAATGGGCAAAGTTTAGTTTATATTATCTAAGCAAGCCTTATGAATAATTAAGACTAACACTTGTGAATTCCACTATGTACCTATTTATTCATTCCCAATTTGCTCTCGCCTGTGCTTCAGCCAGCTTCGCTCAATATTTAAAGAACGGTCGGTACATACCTTGATTACTAGAAGTAAAATGGAGAACTCAATGCATCGACCTTTTCACATTTTCACTGAATTTTTTAACTTTTCTCGCTTGCTTTTGGGCTGTGCTTGTGATGGATAAGAGTAGCGATATTAAGTTGAGGACCAAGCTCATCCTAACAGTTACACACAGAAAAGACATAGAGATGGAATATCTCATAAATCTCTATAATTTTATGACAGCTAAACTGAGATATCCTCAATGATAACCAACCCTCTTTCCATCAGATTACAATATTACGTTATCTTGGCGGAATCGCTTGGTTTTGGTTGCAGTAAATTAAAACGCTTTATTTAGGAAAATCTGACAATATAAATTCACGTATACATTGGTTAAAGATGTTATTTTATTTGTAGTTAAATACCCTCTTTAACAAGTCGTTCTATTTCGTCTC
The DNA here is from genome assembly GCA_921293045.1 of Aplocera efformata. NCBI lineage: Eukaryota > Metazoa > Arthropoda > Insecta > Lepidoptera > Geometridae > Aplocera > Aplocera efformata. The sequence goes on along the minus strand of OV121042.1, from coordinate 8,873,505 downwards.
CTCGTTCTAACAACGTTTTGACCTCCGACGAAAAGGAGGATAAGCTTGTAGTGTGTCTGTGTGTTCGTAGCTCTCGAACAAATGTACCAACTTTGATGCGATTTTTCTGTATGAAAGCTGACATGATAGAAATGGTTATTAGCTATAATTTATGAAGATTTGTTCAGGCATTCGAAGGTCATAAGCTCATTACCATAACACAAAGTCGGAGGCTTTTCGTAAATGAACTAATTTAACTTGTGATGTAGACACGAGGGATCTCTGCTTCGACGGTCAAGAAACTTCTGCGTAAAAAGATCTTCAAATTTTACTTTCGTAGAAATTATGAAATATATTTCCTGTTACGTTGAATTATTTAGTGATAATTCAACGATGGATCTGAATAGAATTAAGAAGTTAATTAGTACTTCTTACAACGGATACTGCTCCGCAAATTTGAGTTGTTAATTTCTCCATTAATAACTCGAATTTAATTTCTCCATTATTTAATTTATTTTCTGTTTATTTTCTCCATGATTCTTATTATTTATAATTTATGGGATGCATCGTGTTTTGGTGTGTTGTATCAACATGCATTATTGCATATGTGAAAACCCGTTGGCCCCTAACTCATATGCCTACTTACATATCAACTTGTAAAACTTGTTTCCGTTAAATTAAACCGGCTGAAGACATGCGCACAGTCAAAATTCATTGAATTTATCGACTGTAATATAATTATGAAATAAGCTTGCTTGTAAGCTTGATTCAAAAATCGTAAAGCTAAATACTGAACTGTCGTCCTTTTTCGCAAAATAAAGTTTAGATTTTCATTCAAAAACATTGAAATGAAAATTATAAAATATGCATAGATTTATGTCAACCATGAAATTACAAAAAAAAACACGCTGAAGCTTTCTGTTCGTTGATTTAAGTTTTAATATTTTGTGTAAGTTTTTATTTGTATTATAGTTCCAGTATGATGTTTGGTGCGATCTACACATTACAAGACAGAGAGAAGTTCGGACTGCCACGCTTCAAGAAGATATCGAGGCAGCGATCTTGCCATATCTAGACCATGCGTGCCACATCTTCGACCGTATCGACAGTTACTATCAGGAGAGATCCGGGTAAAAAAACATGGTTTGTTTGAAAATATGTAGGCATGTAAATATATACTCTTGAAGGTACATTCGCTCTGCACTTTTTTCTCATCTTAATTTCATTCCGCTGTAACTAACTACTGCAATGCAAACGTAGCCTTGTTTGAAACATTTAGTTTTCTCGCTACCTAGGGACCGACATCGTGGCAGCTCCAAAGAGAATACATTAAAATTTGCCGGTCGAATTGTTCACCCTAGATTGCGTTTAGGGTTCCATATTTTAAGGGAAAGAAAACTTTTTACTTAACCTACAACATCTGTTTGTCTGTCTGTCACCAACAAATAATTGATGGTACGGAATCTTTTAGAGTTTAAAGAGTCATTGGTTCCTACTACACCAAGAAAGACATCTTGCTCAGCCCTTTAAAAATATTTAAGGCACCGTTATCTCCCAACTACTCATTTGAAACGAGGAGGAAGGAAGTGTGATATATTAATATACCCATATTTCTTCAGTTCAATCTTTAGGATTTGGCTTTAAGAGAAAAAAGATAATGGTTCCGCGCAAAAATTGTTAGATTCGCGACCGCGGGGAATAGCTAATTATAACAACTTGTATTCACACATTTGCTCTGTACCAACTTGAGAATAAGCTAAACGGGGGATTTCATGGATGACAGCGGCACCTAATTCAGATAATATAGTACTATAACAGTATCTATGGATTTAATTTAGGGTTCTGTATGCCACTCTGCCACTACGCCTGCTATGATATTTTGCATTAAGTTGGATGAGGGTCATCTAATCCCGGCTTCAGCTGAAAGGGACACGCTCAGAATGTTTCATTTAAGATTTGCATTTGAAATCAGCGAACTAAAGTGAAAATATGGGTCCATTGAGCTAAACAAACATCCGATTATTTCTCTTTCAAATTATGGAGATATTCAAAAACCCTTTAAAATAAATAGATATTTATGTATTTTAAAAACATCTGACATTACATAAACGTTTTGTAACTTTGTCTAAAAAGTCATTACACATGCCAAAGATTCTGGCTCTTCTAGTTTGAACATGGTGAATGCTATATTCTTTATGGAGTATGGGATCACAAATACTAATCGGTTTTTTTAAATGTGAAATAGTTACAGAACGAGGGCCCATCTGGTGGTAATTGGCGACTCCCGCCCATTACAACAGTAATGCAATTCAGTATAAGATTTGGATCTTACACTGAGTCGCATTCATCCTGCTGCGTCCATCACTCTAGACGGGGATGATACGTCTCATGCGCATGAGATTTCACCAGCACCCACACCCTTTCATCAGAACACATTAATGAGAGAACTATTGCTTCGCGGCAGATTTCAGGTGTGGTTTCAAATTGGCACAACTTCTACTACTACTTTTGGTTGCTCCTTTAGCACCGCCCAGGGGGTACGTCTAGGGCATCAAAGGAACGTGAGCAACTTTTTGTAACCTCAAAATTTTTGTAATAGGCATGAATGTTGAATGATCTTCCAGGCAGTAATGTATCCACTTGCATGAAATTCACACATAAAACATTTCAGTCCGTAATCGTTTGACGCCGTAAGCTGCATGGCGAAGATTAAAAATTAGTGTAAAACAATTGTGGACCCCATTTAAGCGAAGATTATTTCTAACGTAGAAAGTATGTTATAGTATTCACGAGATTAACACTTTTGCATTAATTAACATTCCTTTTTACTTGTTTAGCGTAAAGCAAAATATATTCTCGTTGATATGAGAACTGTTTGCAAAACTTGTGAGTTATCAATGTATTTACATTTCGAAGTTAGTCCAAGTTAGTTGTACGTCTAAGGATTGAAACTAAGCAAACGTTGCTTCACCGTTATGAATACAATGAGCAAGAACAGAGCAGCCATTGTTCCAATTGATTCGTCTGCTATTGGGTAAATGTGTGACAGAGTGAGTAGATATTTATAGGAATACAATCACGCGCGTTTTCCTGATATATGGATGGAACCTTACAATATGTTGGGATTATATATATTTAAGTGGTGAGCAGAGCTTTAAGAGATACTTTTGCCTCCATTGCTTTACTAAAACTAATTTTAAATGGTCAAAGACAAGGACTGCTAACTGCAGTTGATTAAGGAAAAAAATAATATAGAATATTACCTATAATTAAACAATCTACAATATTCCGATTTTTTCAGAGTAACTTGTGCCTGCGCACCAGTCAATGTTTTTTTATTGTAATCCATTGCAATCCCGGTTCGATTCCCGGCCGGGGCACTCTGTGTGGAGAGCATGAAGTTTGTTCTTGGGTCTTGCGTGTTTGTCTCGTGTTTCTGTGTTTGTTCATGCCATCTGCGACACAGGGATTCCTAGTGCAGAGGTATGAATGTGTAAAAGTTTATTTATTTATATTATATTATCTGTAACTGCCAATTTAGCTACGGGGTCGTCAAATGATCACTGCCACATTATAATTACTTGTACAGAATAGTCGTATTTAAAAAAAAGATTCCAATAGATGTTACTACAATATATACAGTCCTTTTTATTCGATTACCCTGGCAATATATTTTTTTTTTAGGATCACGTGTCACTATTATCAACCTGTATTGTAACTTTAAATAGGGTAGACTCAACCTCGTTGGATAGCTCCAAAAATAACATTGTTACTAAAATAAATATTAATGAAGGGACTCCTCTGAATAAAAGAGTAGGTGCACAATACACAATGCCCGCTTATAATAAAATGTTTAACGTTCCATTGGAATATTGTTAAGGAGCCATTGTAGCATAATATTTTGAAATTTTTCACGTTGGGATTGTATCTATACGTGCTTACATATATATACATATAGTATATCGTATTATTGTGGAGCGTAGAGGAGCGTGTTATGATGGCTTGACGTAAGCCGCATAAATGTAGAAGTAAACTAAGATCATAATCCTACTCTAGTATTATGATCGTTATAAATGAGGGAGCAAAGAGGAAGAGGAGATTACGAATATCCAAATTTCTTATCATATTTAACAGTCAGTCAATGATACCAATCCACACCAATTCATAATCATTCCAACAAAGACTTCTCGGTAATAATGAATGACCTAGTCAATGACTCTGGGCATAGTGCCAACAATCATCGCAGTCCAGACACTCAACGGTGGAAGATCTACGATTTATGAGACATTTTACTCTTCATTGCACACCAGAAGTTAAATAAAATCATGTGATAAGTAATTACAATAACAGGTACTAGGTAGACGCACAATGGGCAGCACTATCACTAAAAGTGATCTGTTCCATGCCACCTCAAGATAGACAGATGGAAAGAACAACACAATAATAACTATTTGTGGGTTTTTTTTTTTGCAAGGTACCTCAATTCATTTTTCTTTTCTAAAGTAGTTTAAGTTACTCTTTGTAGCTTTGTAACAGCTATCTACCAATGAAAGTCCCGTCTAAATCGGTTCAGTCGTTTCAGAGATAAGCCGGAACAAACAGACAGATATACATAAACAGACTAGAAATAATATATTGTAAAAAAATATATTTTTGTTATATGTACCGTTTATACTTTCAAATGCATTTAGTAAAAAGCTGTGATTTTGATATTACAAACAAACAGTTTTATTTATTTGTATAGATAAATTAATAGTCAATGGTTCTATAAAAGAAGACCATAATTGTTTATTTATCAAAAAATATAGAACATTTGATGTTAATTTGGGAATATATCTTCATTAGTTCAATAAAGCCTTCGTTATAAGCATTTTACCCCAGTTCAAAACATTGAAAAGGGTTACATAAAAGAGCGTTTTAAGGAATTTTCATAATTAATATTAACGAACTAATTATGGACATACACATACCCTATCTCTTGCAAGTATGACACAACTAATTTAATTTTATGATAGCCGATCGTAACCTTTTATGATTGGAGATGTGGGGCGAGTTTAGGTTGGGGTATAATTTTGCCAATATCGCGGTTACCAATTTGTTTGGATTACCTACGGTAACGGTGTCAGGTGAAATGGACACTGTAAGAAGGTGCGCTGTAAGGGTTCATTACGAACATACTGTCTATGGCGTTTATTTTTATTACTTAGATAGTTGCTTTTAGTTGGAAGATCAGGCATCATTGCTTTTCAGGCGCAATCTTGTCAACTTCAGTTTACACCTGACTAAACGTTAAACAAATCGCAAAAATAAACCTCAAAATCTGTCAATTGGGGTGACAAAATAAATGGTTTTATAAATGGATTACAAAAATATGTACAATTTATATGTTTAAATGTAATTTGGATTTTTTCACGACTCCGTTTTTTTTTGGTTTGTTTTCAATAATTTGTTTTTCTTAAGCTGTATTGATGAATGAATTAGGTAGGATGAATTGTGCTCTGTGATCCCCAACTTTCAACGTTGTCATGGGTGACTTCAACGCTAAAGTGAGATTACAGAATTGCAGCAAATCGGTACTGTGATCAAACTGAGATCGATTTTATCATGAAAGACACACTATGACTCATGACAATAAAACGTGATGATGAAAGTTAAAATTTCCGCACTCTTTTACACCATCCATTATTCACTCAAGTTTCAAGTATGCAACAGTTGAAGTGCTCTTTTGACAAAGGTAAGGCGAATGGAGTAACTATCTTTATAGCAAATTCTCTTTACAACTCAACACGCCACTACTCAAAGCGAAGAAAATCATCTCGCGATGCTGTTTCACATCTCACGCATAAAGCCGCTTTTGAAGGGAAAAATCCTTGACCCCTGCTTATAGCTTAGCCATAGCTTATTAATATTTTTCTAAAGTGGGCCAAAAATTTTGAGGAAAGAAATGACCCAAATATTAATTATGCTTGAGATTACTCAATCTTAACATATTAACGTTTGGGATATCGAATTGTGTAAATATAATGTGTACAGTATTTACTACCACATCGAAATTGCATTGAATTAGTAGCGCAGTTATCAGTAATTTTGTGTTATGATAAACAAATTTAAGAATTGATTTAGCATGTTAAGTTAAACATGCAATTATATAAGAACTCAAGAGCAATAAAAAGCTGTTTCCAGACTTGGCTTTTATTTCAGAGACTTGAAATATTACAACTGCCAAATATTGATGTTATGTACATACGAAAACATACGAAACGTGATCCATGGCGTCGGAAACTACTTACGGACAGAGGATACAATAGCAAACAAGCAGCCAATACAAATCTTTAACTAGTAGGTACCGCCATCGGTGGATTTAACTCGATTCAATTAGCTGATAAAGCAGGAAATTCCCTCGCAATCGGTCAATTAATATTATTAGCTAATCGGTCGATCCGCTCGATGACCACAGACAATTTTTGATGTGACCTCAGTAGACGAAACCGACAATTAAATTTACATCATTCGCAGGCGGAAAATGGAAAATCAATAGACCACAGCCCAAAACGGAACTCACCGCTTGGGCTGCAGTTTTAGTGATGTTGCATTATAGATACTTTATTATTTATAAATAGCCTTCGACCAGACTTTTTGGTTTTGTTTCGCATAATTTAGCCCGAAATCCAGCTGCAAGATTACGTTCATCAAGTTTTTGATCGAAATCTGTTTTTCTAATATAATTATGAATGGGGGAACAGTTTTTGCCGAGGTGCCTATCAAAATGTAGCCGCTTAATTTTTTAATTAAAATAATATTTGCCGACTATCCCGAAAAAAACTTAATTCGCTTGTTTTTCACATAAATTATAATCCACTTTATAGGTACTTTAAATGTTTGCTGTTGCGCAGTTGGCGGTATCCTCTCCGCTAAGGCTGCAATTCGATGAACCTAGTAATCTTGCAACCGGATCTCGGGCTAACAAAAAGGTGATGTTTTTAGTTATTGATTTACCATATGAAGGCGCTAATTGAGTTCGGGGAAGTATGCAATGATCACGGCATTTGTCACGTCTATGTTCCCATAATAGTAAAAGTATTTAGGTACTCACATTGTTATGTATCAATTAATAAAAAAGCGTTCTAATAGGCATATTATACACTGAAGTTATACAAATAACCTTAGAGCCTACATTAAAAAAATCATGGATATTTCACATAGCGCCATCTTGTCTCAAACTAATAAGTCGTGAATATAATGTGAATATTTTATATTTAAATATACATGTATTAATACCTAGAGACAGAACAAACATCTATGTTCGTTACACACATGCTCGCCCTGGGTTTTAATCGGACCCATGACCTAAAGCACAGAAGGCAGAACCATGAAGCCAATAAACACCAGTTTATAAGCCTAGGTTATTCAAAAATGATACACTTCTCGGCCTTATCTGCCGCCGAGCAGTAACGCACTCGTATTGCTGTTTCTGTGGAAGGGTGTGGGCGCCGGTACTCGAGTAACGGGAGCAACAGGATGCGATTTCTTGTCCTTGAAATTCTTGTCCTGGGTTCGATTCCCACTCAGGAGAAGAATAGGTGTGACGAATATTAATGTCTGTTCTGTGTCTGGTTGCTGATATGTATAAGTAAATGTTTACAAAAAGAAAGTACTGTAGGTATAAACTTTCTATTAAGTATTATATATAGCAAATTCATCAGCAAACGATTTTAGACAAAGTTTTATAGAAAAAGTCTTATTCTGAAAATAAGATTTCTAATATCACAAGATAATTTATTAAAAAGTTTAATGCTTATACATGAAAAAACTTTTATCAACTTTGTCAAGTCAAGTCTGTGATTTGGAAGAATTTCGTGTATTATAATTATGTACACCACTTTTGATTTATCAACATACGATGATTATGAAATATATATTCTCCATAAAAAAAAAAAAAAACATTATCATTTTCTTAAATATTTATTTATTTCCTCTAGAAAATAGGTTTCTCTTATTCCAATTCCGACGGAGATAAAAATGCGATTGAAGATCAAAGAAGTAAATATATCTATGGCACTGTATAGGGTGCTATCGGTTTATTTGCTCAAGTATCGCCCTATGATAGCTAGTAAACAAGATTTATTGAGTCTGAGAGGCGTAGGCGGTCGTTCGAGCCTCGCGATATACGGTTACAAAGATGAATAGGATAGGTACAATTTCAGCTGTAATTTGTGGGTTTTATATTACGTATTTGCAGTTTTATTGGATAAGTCATGGATCATCACAACATACCTTCAATAGGCATTGAATATATTGGAATTTAAAGTATTATAATAGTATATTTTTAATAGTATATTCCTGAGGCCACGTGCCGGGTTTAATTTTGGCCAGAGGTTAAACGTAAAAAAGTTCAGCGTGGCAATGCTGCCAGTATTTTGAGCACGCTACCGTGACGGCTTATACACTGCAAGTAATTATTATTATTTTATAAGTGTATTAACGTTTTTTATGCCTGTGATATTATTATCAGATTGCGAATTATATTCTTTTGCTTGTGATTGGATAGAGTCGGTCGGCGTCGTGCTAAGGTTATTATCTGATGACTCAGTATTCAATCAGTATTACGTATAATAGGAAACTTTTAATAATATACGAAATATCAGGTAGAATGGCAATTTAACAAGTTTTTTCATATATAACGTTCTTACTGTTGGGGGCAACACTCGATAAACGAGAGTGAATTAAAAGTTTATTTTATTATTAATATATCTTAGATCACTCATTATTTAGAATATAATCTATTTAACATCGATCTATTAACATTATAACCAGCCAACTGTTAATAAATATATTGCATCAGGTAATAATAACGATAAATATCCGAACTGTAAGGAAGTTAATTCAGGTTTCCGGCATCCGACCTTTGTATCCTCGGACGAACTAAAATTATACCACTTGTTTGATATAATTAATCTTCTATGTCCGTCTAAAAATAACTGGAAGTTAAAATTTTCGGCGGATTTAACCCTAAAAGTAGCGCGTTCGGACGCAATACATCCATTCATTGTTAATTTGAGTAGGATGTTACGTGATCTAAGCCACGTGACCTCAATGCTTAATTACTAACTAATAATAAGGCAAATGAAGTAATGTTTCTAATAAAAATTATAGAAAACAGAAGGCGAATATGATGACTTAATATAATATATCGCTTTTGACTCGCCTCATAGCTCAGATGTAGTAGCTTTAGGTTAGGGTTTGATTCCCACATTTGATTCGAACATGAGTGTACGTGAGTGGATTAATAAGTCCGTGACTTTTACATTCTCCGTTCCTTTAATAAAACAGTAAATACATATAACAAGTTAAATAAAAATTAAATTAGTGGTTAGCAGAGTTTCGTCCAGAAAATTCTTAATTGAAGGACCTTGAAATATCGTATGCTAAAGAAAGATTAAAACAAAAAATAAAACCAAGTTTTTATCAAATAGCTGCATTTTTCGTAGACCGTCGCGGACATATTGACAAATCCCCATAAAATAAATCTCTAGGTATATTAATATAAATTGTGTGTGCAGTGATTCTCTATTATTACGGGTACACTAATTCTGTAAACAACTTAAACTAATATTTGTATGTTCAGTGTAATGCTGTGTTGGGTGTCCTAATAATAAAAAAAAAAATATGGGAATAAAATGTTAGATAGAAATTGTGCATTATTTTTACAGTTAAAATTTTGCAAAATGAGAATTGAATAGCGTATGGCTACGGTAAACCAAGGTTGCGGTTTAAAGCCCATCCGTGCAGAATATTTGAGATACATTGAAATATTTGATTATATCCATGGTAGAAGAATTACTGTGTAGTTACTCTGAGACCCTAAGCCGTCACTTTGGCGATATAAAACAAAGAAATACAATACTTACTTCAAAGTAAAACCACTCGTAATAGTTTATATTTCACGTGCCATCACACCTTGTCTGAAGATAGCGAACAATACATATTGTCGCTAAAACATATTTCAAATAGTTATAACATGTAGTTGGAGTCTATAAACGTTCCACGTTTTCTACGTATTACTATATAAACCTCTTATGTTCCCTCTGCTAAATAGGCTTTGATCTACCACGGGAGCCTAGTCCAAATAGATAGGTGTCGATGTTTGTGCCCCATAGCCATCACGCTCTTATTTGATAATGTCAATATAATAACGCTGATACACTATATACTCTTGTATTATGACTCATCTGCGTCATATGCACAGGTAAAAATTCAAGAGCCGAAAACAAAATAATGCACTTCACACAATAATTTGCCCTGACCGGAGAAAAATTTCGAGATCCTTCACTTTGTAGTCAATGCTATCAATAACTATGGTAGCTCTTGATATTTAAGTATTTTCAAACGTAATATTCCACATATGAAAAAAGGTAGTACATAGTAAATGATAAAGAAGATGTTGCGCTACTAAATGTCACACCGCTTACGTAATACGTACATTAGTGCAATTACCGTGCGATCAATAACTTGAAGGATATCATGACCTTAATGCAACTGAATGATCATCGCGTGATCAATATTGACAAACCAAGTGTATTGTTTGAGACACAGGCCCGGTTTCGGAAATACTGAACATTCCAAATCTTATAAACTTCCAAGAACACTAATTGGTTCACATTCAAAGTGTCCGGAGCGCTGATTGTAAGACGAATTTTAACTATTCTTAACTAAATTCTGAGATGGCCAACAGCGACCACACTTCGGAAACCATGGTTGTTGATTCTCAATAAAAATACACTGTGAATTTATATTATTCTGTGGATTAATCTAAATTATTTACATAAATTAGATTTTAATTAGATTCTCACTGTAATGATTGTTTTGAGACATTGCAGGCATACATGAGAGGCATGAAGATACAATTTCAATATACGTCCTCGGATCTCACAATCGTTGAAAAAAAGATATCTAAGTTCTCGTTAAATGCTATACACATTCTTACCCTCTTTTAAAGGTGACGTGCCGATCAAATTCAGAAATACGGGTAGCGCAAGTTATTTTTGAGTTCAACAATATAGAAAGAATCAGTAAACAAAATAAAATCTAATGAAAAGCCACACCCACTTAATTGAAATGAAATGATGTGAAATTTCTAAACGGATGTAGAGAAACCGGAATCGTACAATACATACGACTATACTCAATACTTTATTATTTTTATTGCTTCTCATAGATAATAGTAAAAAGCAATATTGTTGGCTTACATTCTGAGTTTTACATCATGAACCCCTTTTAGGGTATTGCAATATTACTGGCTGCCGAGGTTTAAGGACTTACTTATGAAAAAAATACAGAAAATACTTCTGTATTTTTGTGTAATTTGTGTTGTGATCCTTGAGTACTTGATTTTAAAGACCTTGCATAACCTAGAATTAGAAGTTTAGAGAGTTTCAAGCAACCTTATAACCACTTAGTATAAAACCCGTGTTAAAAATTCATAGCTTCAATCCACTGATAAGGTATAATCGATATCAAGGAGCATCACGTCTCTATAATCTGTTTCCCGCCTTAAACATTTATCTTCATTGAACTTTTACGCGGGATGATTTATACTAAGCGGCCAGATGACCAACCAGATTGATAAACAGAATCTTATTGGAAGGTCAGGACTTGACAACGACAGTAAGAAATTTAATTTTTTATATTCTCATTTTCTCACTAATATCGTTTGTTTAAATTATATACATATACACGACATGCAATACATTGTCCTGTTAGTGAAAACTTATACAGACACGACTTATGTTTATGCGATATATTGGTGCTAATTCTATTAGAGACACACAAAGCGACACTTATATAATATAAACGTACATCCGTCTCTTTCTGTTAAGAGACAATTATTTTAGAACTTTTAAAGCTGATAGAATTTAATTTTGTTTATTGGTAACAAAATTGGTGCATTAATGCATTGCCGCACGGTACAAGTGTCGTCCACTAACCGCATTTGCAGAAATCGTGCAAGCTTGAAATAATTGCTCGCAATCCTAAGACGACCCTCATTGTTCCTAGACCTGCGACTAAAATCGACCAGTGTAAAATATTTAATATAGATAGGTACTAATTTCTTATAATCTTACTGAGAAAATTAGGTTAATCGTTTATAATCCAGAGATGACAAATTTTATTATCTACCTACCTACATAAGGTAGGTTTCAGCAATAGACGTCGTATGATATATTAACTTCCAAAGCCTTTAATGAAGTAATAGATTTGTCAAAAAGGTACATACGTTTTTACACTGTTGCTATTGCTATGGTATCATAGTCATCTATTAGTTGATTTTAGGGTTTGCCTGTAAAAAGTAGTGTTTTATAGCGCCATTAAAACTTCTATATAAGAGTATAAAAAATAACAAAAGGATCAAATATATCGCGCCAATAAGAAGAAAAATAACATTGAATTGAATCACTTCAGCGTAGCTTTGAATGAAAACAACAGGATAATAAAGCTTATATATAAAAAAAGTTTGTTGTTTTTCGGGCGAGCTCTATACACTTGTTATTGTGAAAAAACTTTAAATCAATCTACCCGACGCTTGCTTTCTTTTAGGATTGTTTGTTTTCAGTTTATTTCATTGATACGCTTTTGTAGTTTATTTCTGAACTGTTCAGAAATGTTTCTTAAAATTTGGCGTATATATTATTGTAGGATATATTTTTTGTGTAGGAATTTACCCATGTTTTTTGTTGTTTATGATTTTTATAGGAAAAATGTTATGGGCGTTCTTATTATTTATTTTCGTGCGTGGTATTATTTTCGTTTAAATTAAGGTATGCTTATCAAAAGTATCAAATTTATTCTGTATCTGCATCTTATATAATATTACTTTTTTTGAGTGGGTACTCTCAAAAATAGCGAATGGGCTTTGATCTAATACGGGAGCTTGATCCCAATTGGTAGATGTGACATGACTTCGATTTTTAGGTTCTAGGACAAGCCTCACGATGTTATAGTTCACCTTTTCAAGAATGTATTCACTTGAGTCTTTCAAATTAATAATTCATTGCTGCATCTGGGTTCGAAGCTGCGACGTTCAGATTGAAAGTCAGCATCTGGGATCCCGGGCCGCCATATACAATACATTGTTAAATTTTTTTCGAAACTACGTTTTATTTTTCAATAGTACCCACATTATAAAATTGATCGAGTGACATTAGCTCTTTGAGAGAACATATGCACTCGTTTGAGATCAGAGCACTAAAGTACTGTAGGTATTATTGAGTACATTTATGCCTATAACTGCAAGTGTAACCAGTGATTAAATCGTGAATACGAGTAATAGATAGGACAAGGTGACTCGGCCGAGTATTTAACGTCTTCCTGTTAAAGGTTCTACTAGCTATTATACCAATTACTTGCGGAAATCAGTGCTACTAATTATTGACAATAATCGTCTTGCAACTGGTGTACTGTGGGTGTACTGATGTAATAATGGTACCTACACGTGCTACGCTGCGCGTGCGCAGAGTACCGATCGCGCGTAGAGCACGGACCACACCGCCGGCGAATAAATTTAGTATCGTTTCATTCGTTATACATTTGCGGTCACTGTACACAGGTTGTAACGGTACCCCCGTTCCGGAGCCAGGAATTTTATGAACATTATAAAATTCAGAGTTGCACCCTATATAACCCTGATGTCTATAGTTGGTATATAACGATTCCATCATATTCCCGGCATCACGGAACTACACCGCCGCTGTGTGGTATAAAATAACTTTAATAGTGATAATAGTAATATTAATTAGAGTATTTGCTTTATTACAAAACAGACAAAATGTAAATGCTCAGGGACTTATTGTCACAGAATAAACATGTATGTTCGTCACACAAATGCTTGTCCTGGGTAAGAATCTAACCCACGACCTACAGCGCAGAAGGCAGAGCTACTGCCAAATTTTTATGTTTGACCTTGATCAACTCTTCTATAATATTTGACTTTTAATTTGTTATCAGCATACAAATATATAATGAATGATTCATCAGAACATCACGATAAAAATGTATGCGACCTACCACTGTTCGCCCTATCAAAATGATTATGTATTGTAGATACATGTAAATTGAACTTGCACTGACTTGAACTTTGACCTTAGCTATTACACTTACAGTACCCATGACTACCTAGAACAACAATACGATAGTGTTAGGATTACAAGGTTGGCAGTGAATAGATATGTTATTTTCTATTCAACGTGTCTGTATATCGTATATATTATAATCGTTGCGCCCTGTGGTGTTCCGGGTTCTGCGGTTTTCCGGGATCAAAAGTAAGCTATGTGTGATTTAGTAAGTAATGTAGGATATAAGCTATCTTGGTACCATATTTCATCCAAATCCGTTGAGACGTTTTAGCGAGAAGGATTAACAGACAAACGTACACACACACAAACACTCATACAAACGAACTATTTGTGATATTAGTTAGATAATAAAGTACATAGCTACTCGTACTATAAAAAAAAAGATTATCATCTTATACAGAACTAACTAAAGTGACGACACGAGCTGAAGACCTACCTGATCATAATTGGTAATAACTCCGCAGATAACAATAGCAATACAAGACAAGTTTTTGCCCGACCAAAATATCAAAAGACCCAAGTCGCACCCCGTTGCACCAGTCACCCATGCGCACGTGATTTCACCGGCACCAACGCCCTTCCACCGAAACATACATATACGACTGCACCACTGCTTGAAAGCGGATTACCAGGTGTGGAGGCAGTACCTCTCTAGGCAAACTTTTCACAAGTTCTACTGCTCCTTTTTGTCACCCCACCTACTATTAATAACTGAAGTTACGAGAATCTATCTTAAAATAGAAATACTACGCAGGAAAATCTTTTTAATTAAACGCATTTAAATATGGTTGTTATTGAAAATTATATCTATAAATACACGCTTTTACTCAATACTTAACTGCTCATTAACGCTGGAAATAAAACTGGGTAAGAAATTTCGATAAGTTTTAAATACTGTTGCAATTATAAAGTAACCTACAAGGTAAATAGTGACGCGTTGAGGCTCTTCTCTACCTACCGAATAAAAGAGCGTGATGTATATATATGTAGGTATATATTTGGTAAAGTATTTTGTAGGCACAAGTCGACCTAATGAAAACATAAACAGTATGAACAGTTGCACACATATTGCACAGAATAATTAACAATAAACAATCTTATTATCTTTAATCTCATGGTAATTGGATTGGTGTATTACTTTTGTACGGTACGAATACAGCTAGCCAATTATTGTATAGAAAAAGGCAGCATCACAGACCATCTAAAAGTGAAAGGCTAAAAGATGCAAGCACAAAATATATCTTAGTGTGCACATCAATCCAAACATTTTATACCGTTAAATGTACGAGTACGAGTATCTGTGGCATTTTTATACATATATGTTTTGATGTATTTACTGTTGTAAGTTATGTCGCTGAGTCGACTATACCACAAGTACTCAGAAAAATAATATTCAGAAACACTTCATGTGCATTTTATTTATAAGATCACTGAAACATTCTCTCACTCGCACATACTTTATACCTAGGTGTTTCTAGGTAAGTATTTGTATATGGAATTATTAATCTTAGTAACCGAATAATATTAATAGTAATATTCTCAATATTTTTGCGCCAAAATGGCAAATCGTTTGGCATCTGCCTCACCTGATGGAAAGTGAAAATGCGACTGAGGATGAAGCACGCTTGCTTAGAAACCTACCTCTACTATATTACCTATAATACTATACTCTACACTTGAAGACTCCCAGAGGCCCTATTCCAGATGTGACATTTTAAATTCACATCAATTTCAGAATAAACCCCCTGGAGGCATATTCCGCGCACAACCTCTTGTTTTATTAAATGTTTTTATACTAAATCAGAATGAGTAACGTTGCATGAAAATAATAATAAAATAGTGAACTTCTACGATTTTTCTTCCGAGCCTTCCGAGTTGGTTAATATCACATTAGGCGTAGACAAAGCCCTAGTTGTTGGTAGTTGGGTTACACAGACGCAGGGTAACCATTGAACTACTTTCTAGTTGGTATAGATTTCATTCCGATGAACTAGCAAATTTCTTGCGTATAAAGTTTCCGCAAAAACAAGTTTTGTAACGATGAACCTACACAATTTTATAACATTATGCATGCAACACTAAAAAGCGTTATCAGTAAGAATAATACCTATATAGATAAACGTCTCGCGTCTCGACAACAGCTGACTTTTGTACGGTTTGAAAGTGTCGGCTCCGGTACTCGTTTGCTTTGACCTGCATTTACTTACATTAAATGAAACAGTGCACTTTGGAAGTTGTTGTAACTGAGTGGGCAACTTTGTTGATTGTTTGTTTGACTAACGTCACCAAAAAGAAACCTGCTACCCAAGGCTAATCGTCTCGACTGGTTCACAAAATGATAACAGTATTCAAACAGCATTAACATGTAGAAAAATATTTTATTGCTGTTTCGTTTCGCCGAATTTCATTTTTTATATTTTATTCACACCTTGTAAATAAAATGTAAAAATTGTTAACTTGCTAATTGAAACTTGCAATTAGCAACTTAACAATTTTTATAACCATACTTATTATAATCGCAAAGTTGTAATAAAAGTTAAAATATTAAATGAATCTTCTTTACATACGTAGAGATGAAAGTGCAGCGGATAGAGACTCGGTAAACTAATGAAATAGTCAATAAGAATAGTCAATAAAAAAATTAAATGTGGGTACTTACTCAGAATAAATATATTGCGTTCATATACAAGAAAAAAAACCGTTGCAAAGTGAAGTGCCTTGACTTCAATAGGAGCTGGTAGAGCGGCTCTCAATCAGAACAATTCTGACGAGCGCCGGCACTCTTAAATCATGTGCCTACATAACGCACTGCAATATCGGCAGTTTCAACAATGGTCCAATTGATCAGCTACAGCGCCAGCATAGTTACACACCGAATCACCACATTTAACGAGCCTTTCACTCAAAACGACAGCACACCTCAGTTTAATGTTATGAGAATCATTGCGGCCGGCCGACTGGATTTAGCGTTTGCGGCTCGAGACGCTCCCGAATGTGTCTGTTTTTGCCGACCCCTTCCAGTTTTTCATTGAAGATTAA
Source organism: Aplocera efformata (assembly GCA_921293045.1). Classification (NCBI taxonomy): domain Eukaryota; kingdom Metazoa; phylum Arthropoda; class Insecta; order Lepidoptera; family Geometridae; genus Aplocera; species Aplocera efformata. The sequence continues at coordinate 8,856,358 of OV121042.1, read as the reverse complement.
TGAGTTTTTCTCGAGTGGGGTTTGTTTACGCTGAATGCGGATTTCGGAGTCGAGGTGCGCGCGCAGGGCCTCGGCAAAACGGGTGCTCTTCAGAGCTGCCGGCGACTACTGCGGGCGGGACTCCGTGCGTTCGCTGCGAGCGATCTGAAGCTAGCTGACTACAATACAACACCTACTTGCCGCCAAACCGAACTCTCCTATTCGCTCATTCTCAAACTCAGTGTTAGCGATATCTACAATACAACTCGTCTCTATATGAGGTAGGGCCGAGGTAGAGTCAATTGCACATACACAATTAAAATTGTTTCGATAATGAGATAAGTGGTAATTAAATGGTTGGTATATATTATCAAGATTAAAATGTGTGTCAGTCATTTAAACGTTTCAATAATATACCTATAACGGCACCAGCTAAAATTAGTAACAAATATTTAATTAATATATTTATTACCGTAATCAAATAAACAATAATGGCCTCTACGGGGTAAGCTTATTCCCTTTCCCTTGCTATAACCAAGGTTCATAACCCAAATCGTTAATAGATGTCACTCCATTAATTTAATATTATATGTATGACTTCCTTATTTTCCTTTAATTTGAATTAGTCTTTCATCCGATTAATCTATCTTATCTATCAGTATGTGTACCTGTATATTATAGAATGATAATATTGCAATGAGTTACTTATCAGGTTAGCCAGATAGTTAACAAAGTGCAAATTAATTCTGTTTTAATAGAATTATTACTTAGTTTTCCTTTCTCAAATTATTTGGAAATATATTATAATATAAACACTATATTAAAATTATATTAATACGGAATAAATAATACGGAAACGATACGGAAATTGTCACGAGGGACAACGACCTTTTCTTGATAAGCCAGAGCAAGATGGGCTGAATTCAATCGTGTTATTGCCATCCAAAACTTTGAAGAGCTACCGTATCAAGCGAAGTTCGTTTTATATCTGTGGTTTAATATAGAAACTGATCATTAGACCAAAACGAAAATCCTATGTGCATCAGACTGTATTTATTTTAGTAGATGATATACCATTCAATTACTAACTGTGTCAAAGACTTAACAAGCTCTTCTTAACCTAGTGCGCGTAACAGATTTGTTGAGTACAAAGTAAAATACACGTCATCACCAACGTGTACAAACTCGAAACACAAATTTATTTATCCTTTACGTTTCATCTATGGTTTGGATGCATGAATATTTACACGCGCAAGTAAATATATTGGAAAGCGTCACAGGAGTTCCGTGGGCATTTTATATGTCAAATTTCAGTCAGTTTCCATGTTATTTGGTCTATTCCGACGCTCTGTATCAACAAATGGTCAAATCTTATGGTGCCTTTTGCATCCCACCCTTACTACGCCCGCATAGCGAGGATAGGCGCCATTTCCTTGTTTCATAATTTCTATTTAATACTAGTATCATTTAAAGTCATAAATTATATTCATACTAGTTTTTACCTACGGCTTCGCTCGCGTTAATCTTGATTTTGTCAACCAATTCCGATTGTTTCATACAAAGTCTCACCCCAGCCTCAAGTTATTAGCGAGAAAAAGTAACCTATTACTGTCTCCAGGGTCTTATCTATCTCTATATCAATATTCATCATAATCAAATCAACGGTTTAGGCGTGAAAGCGTAACAAACAAACTCACTTTCGCATTTATAGTAAATATATATATATATATTACTAGCTGCGCCCCGCGGTTTTACCCGAGTAGTTCCTGTTCCCGTTAGAATACGGGGAAACAATGTAGCCAATGTATTTTGCTGATAATAAAGCTTTCGATTGGTGTAAGAATTTTTTAAATCGATTTAGTGTTTGAGGCGTGAAAGCATAACAAACTGCACTAGGATTTCCTGTTTCGCATGTGATATGAACAATTACAGAAATACAAGTCAAACCCCCAAGACCTAAGAACATACGTAACGCTCATCACACAAAATTTGCCCCAGCCAGGAATCGGGACCAGGTTTCTAAGGGTACAGAACAACAGAGTCGTCAATATATCAATATTATTGTATTAACATTAAAAACAATGTTTTTGTTTATTTTTATTAAAATTTATTATTGCTCATAAGTGTGCATTACTAGCGAATACTCATAATTCATTATTCATGGTTCATAATGAACATAAACCTATTTGTCTTTTATTATACACTATAGTATACTCCATGTTTCTATTGAAATTATGGCATTCACAATGTGAACACACCGTATTACATTGTTCAAAATATAGTTTTTATTACCTACCTTTTTCATTTTTATTATATGAAGTATAATAAAAATGCTAAATGTGATTTATGAGCTGTGTCGGATGCATGTATTATAAAATATATTTTCTAATTAAAAATTGTACTAATTCAATAATATAATTCTCTATTCAACTCTCTCATATCAATAGTTACCGACAATAAAAAATCTCATGTGACTTAATTTGATATTGAATGCTTTTTAATGCATTTCTAATAATCATTTAACTAATTAGGATAAAAATATTTTATTATTTGAAGGCTCCGTAGCTTAATTCCTGGGGTCCTGGGTTCGATTTCCAGCCGAGGCACACTTTGTGTCTTAGCTGTTTATTTGCCTTCAGATGTAATCATTGTGTAAGTGTGTTAATTTTTTTATTATTATTCGGATATTTAACCAATAAACAAATCCCAATTAGCCGTTTTTTTGTATATTAATAACACGACGACGAATTTTGTAGCTTTGGAATATTGAACCAGTCCCCCAAGGTCACGATGGTCATGGTCGAAGGTTTTTATGAAGTCTCAACGTAGATTTTTTCTTTCCTAAAAAAATTAGTTAGAATCCGAATTATGACTGGACAAGCAAGTAAAACGATGTGCTAAATTGATAACCCTGAAAAATCCAGGTAAACTTTAGATACCTACAGTTATCTTCGAAGCTGCAGCCAATTTACATCCCATCATTCGCTTGGCAGGTTTTCGGAAATCTACAGTTAGTGGCTGTGTTGCGCTTTCATGCAATATTGCTCGCTTGTGATTAAATAGCTTTAGTACACATTATTATTACATATTAAAAGTAAATTGTATTTCATGTTTCAAGCCCGTGTTTTCAACCTTTAAACTTTTGCAGATTTAGAATAGTAGAACGTAGTTTATAGTAGATGTGCATCATAGGGATAACGTGCGGTTCGCCCCGAAATACTTTTTTTTATGTTACAGAAGTGACTGAACGAGTTGGATGCCGACCTGATGTTAAGTTATAACAAAAGCAATAAACTTATGTCTTCCCCGACCGAAGTATGAGAAGACCTAAGTCGCACCCCCTTGCGACGGTCACTAGAGACGGAGATGTTACGTCTCATGCGCCTGTGATTTCATCGACGCCCACACCCTTCCACCGGAACATAGTAATGTGAGTGCACCACTGCTTGGCGACAGATTATTAGGTGTGGAGGAAGTACTTCGCTGGGCGCACTTTGCATTAGTTCTACTACTTTTTGTTGCTCCTTTAGCACCTAACTCGTGGCATGAAGGGCAAGGCTATCATCATTTCGATTTGAGAGCGAGTTCTGATTTCAGACCTCTTCTCTAAAGACATATTTATATGTACCTTATTTGGTATCAAAAGTAATAATAAGTACATATTCAAAAAAGTTAATTAGTATATTCTATATTTTCCGTTTTGTTTTCGTCTTAACCTTACCGTAAGTAAATTTTTGAAATACAAAATCGAAATTCTCGTCTCGCCAAATGTGTGTATACGAAATAAGTTTCGTGCAGGTGTTTTTGCTGCTGATGGAAACATATGGAAAAACAAAATGGGATTAGAGGAAGGTCAAGGCATGATGGCTAACGCTTACAGTATTGAACGTACAACGAAACGAGCTGCACAATGGGACAATCAAGATCAATCAGAAGACGTCTGGTTAAAGAGTACTTATATCTGATTCTGTTCTGCGAACTCAGTTAATTTGATCGTTATTTTTCTGTTATTTTCATACATTGGCAACATTGGCTAAGCCAGACGGAACTTAGTTCAAGGGCGCTCTATTTTCTCTCAGGACGGTTATTATTTACAAGCGGATACCCAATGTGCCTAATGTATTGTTTTAGTGGTCTAAAGCCATCTTCACATTATTACCTTTCTAATAAAACCAGTTTGAGGCATTTCGGTTGGACGGGTTCAAGTCTGTAACGAACATGTAGAAACAATTTTTATATTTATAAAACATATTATGATTAATAGCAAAATATATACTTTTTTTTTACAAATGTTTTTAAAAGACTACTCAAGTTATACACTACCTATTTATAAACTAAATCAGAATTATTGGTTGGTAAAAATGGAATATCATGTAAAATCCAGGCGCGGAATTTCCCACTGCACCTCTCGTCGTCGCCCTCTGGAGGATAAGGAGTGAAATGTGAAGGTACCGACTTAGAAGCCATACACATATCCCAGATTAAGGCTGCCACACGGAGCATTCAGGTTTCCGAATTCAATTCAGGTTTCTGAATTCTTGATCAAGAAACCTAATTAGGAAACCGAACGTGTGCGGACAGCCTAAGACGGGATCGAGCTTAACCGAGAGATATTCATTTTCTGGAGCAGTATTCTACGCCAGAATACACCTGATTTTTATTTTAGATCAGAATGGTTATCGTAAATCAAACATGATGATAAAATACTGGAAGAAGCTTTACGATTTATAAACGTGGTCTCATTTTAACGTGAAACGTTCAGAACTTGTCGAAAAAAATGTTTTATGACGTCAGATTCGGCGTAGAATAAGACTTGTGTTATTATTTATTTATACCTACAATAGCCTTTAATTAACACAAGCCGAAGTGTGAAAAGTTTTGTATTTTTATCCATTCATTCAACGGAATTTTCCAACAAAGCTAAATGATGTTGTCCGAAAAATAATGAATGTTTTCTTTTTATATTCTTGTGTTGTTCAAATGAATAGCATGGCTGTAGGCAGGCCTTGGGGGTTCAGGGGTTTAAAAACCTACCGAAATGTGCTATCCAAACAGCCGTTTTATACAAGAAAAAAAAGGAAGCTCGACTTTTATTCAATATTTTACGCTAGAATTGCAGTTAAAATTACTAAATTTTAGTAACTGGAAACGAAATTAAAGTGTAAAAATGTTAACTATATTAAGTACATGCCTCACAGCTCAGTTAGTTGTAGCTCTCTCTGCCTTCTATGCTGTTCGATTCCCACTCAGGGCAAGCAAAGATATTTGTTCTGTGTCTGGGTGTTAATATTAAATTACATGTATAAAACTACGAATTTACAAAAAAAAATAGTAATAATTAGTTCTTATAGTACAAGATAGGGTTAGTTTGGGGTTGATGCCGCTGAGTATAATATCCGTGAATATTAATTTATTAGATGTTACACTCCCCCCGTCGTATAGGTTCACGACGAGGGGAGTGTTTTCCAAACGTCTTAACTTTCATGTAACTTTTTAGTTGGTAATGTCTATCTATAGCTGTTAAATTAAGCAAATGCCAAAGGCTACCGCGGTTCCGGTGAGATAACCACGTTATCACGACTGTTTTGTCCCACAAACCACAAGGGACGACCATCGGTTAACGACGCGTCACGATGGGCTTGACAACTGAATGAAACAAAAAGCCGGACGCATTTGCATTAAAAGCAAAAAATAGTAGGGAAGTCAGAACAAATTATTTCACACTTGGTGCGCATTTTTTTTATGCGATGTAATTGATGAAACGAGCTGTCGGTTCACCTCATGTCACGTCAATACCGCCCATAGACAACAATAACATGACTTAGGTCCTCCCCAACGTAAGTATGAGAATACCCAAGTCGCATCGCGTGCGCTCGCCACCCGAGACAGGGATGTAACTTCTCGGGTGCAGTCCTTTTCGAGTTAGAGAGACTAACGAACAGCGATAGAATTTTATATTATATAGAAAGTTTTTGACAAAGGTTATATAAAACGTGCAGTCACAGTAGGTCAGTTGCAATATTCCAGGTACCTAACATGTTGTTTAATATTTTTCTGAGATTGTGAGTTAAACAATAAAAATGGCTATTGTATTGAAAAAAAGTAACTACTAAAGTTTTCTGTTCTGACCCTTGTTCCGATCAAAGCTGTGAAAGGGCGGTTTCTGGCAACACTACCAAAAAACCATCTACCGTTTGTATCCGGGATCCTATTACGTATCTTATCTGTATACTATTTGTGTGCAAAATAAACGAAATCGCTGTTTGGTTCATGAGACGAAAAATTAACATAGATGTTTCTGTTATTCTATGTACTGAACATAATACACACTACTTTGTTCTGTACTGTCATTATAAAAAGTTGATATATTGCTTTCAATTATAATAATTTTAGTTTTTAGACGCACAATATAAATCTTTTTGGATTTAACTCAGACAGGCCATTTAGAGTTGCTTTGAGTTGCACAGGGGAAGCGATAAGTGCGTCGTTCTCCCTACCTTACGCAGCTACGGTGGGACTGCCATTGTAGCTGGCGAAGAAGATGAGGAGTGTTGGTAGTGGCACCGATCTCCCTATCCTCTGCAGGTATAGTGACAGGTAACGAGGCCATAGTCCTAACCCAAACAGGGACCTAAAGAGTCTAGGCCCGGGATTGTCTGACGCTTTACTAGAATGGCCCTGAACGTGTCTTGCCATATCGCAATGAAAAACAGGACCCAAAAACGGATAACCGAAGTGAAGTTGTAATTGCAGTGTACAACTGATTGACAGAGGACCATACTGTGGAGTTTTTGAGGTAGTTATATCTAGTGCCATGCAACTGCTGTTTTTCTTTGGCTGGGCGGTTTTTGAGTGAAATTGGCCATGAAAAAAAGAGTATTGATTGCCTACTCTGTTTTATGTCTTTGCTTTTGAAAGTTTTTTGAACATTTCTTACAGAACAATGTGAATGCCCTCTGTACCTAACAGTTTTTTCTGTCTATCTTATCTCAATATTTGTAAATACGAATGCATACAGTAAATATAAACACTTCATCTTGGCACTATGCCGAGTCGATTACTACGAGTGAGTAGTCATGGGCGAAGCGCTGCTGAAATGCTGTTTCACTAATCTAACTGGTACCAAATGTAGTATCGACACGACCAAACTACTAAAGCTTTTTGGAAACATTAGTTGCGTGGTTGACCATATTACGGGTACCGTACATAAAAAGGCAATGTGCTATTACAGACTATAATCTATCTCTGTACCAAACTTCTCCAGATCCGTTAAGCCGTTCTGGCGTGATTGAGTAACAAACATCCATCCAAACTTTCGGATTTATAATAGTAAGTAAGATTTCGAATCTCGATTGTCACTTAATGCCTCGGTGACAGAAACAGCCCCTGCTACCCTATTGTAACCTTCAGATATAGCTTCCTTAATTCAGAGAGAAAAGCTTTGAGTCAGATTAGCACTCGGGATGGTTGATGCGGGCTTAGCCTAGCTAAGAAATGGAAATGCTGATGCCCTTGCCTAATTGCAAACTAACACCAAGGGCGATCGATCTTATGGCGTCTGATAAGGCAATAATAATGGCCACTCTAAAATTATAATACAGTATTTTATATATTTCATTTTATTTTAGATATGATAAATCATTGTTATTGTTATTGTATATATAACAAGTATAGACAAGAATTTAATTGTTCCTCGAGTTTGTGTTTTTTTTGTGTTTCTGCCTATATCAGAATTCAACAAACCTGTGAATAAACTAAACTGTTACTGTTAAAACTAAACTGACTTTCGAATTTAATTGGTGTCCTTTATAAAATTGTTATGTATGCCTACTTAACTTTTGTGCTAGACTTTGGTTTATTGCCAGGATGTTTTGTTCGTGCGATTTCACACTATTATGTGAACCATTAGCAATTAATCTACAACAATAGGCTCAAGGCTTCTTGATAAATAAATCAGTCATTATTTTTACAACTGCAAACCAGTATCAACTCTTAACTCAATAAATATGTAAGTTTAGGTTCCTTCTTCAACTTATAATTCTATAATATAAAATAATAAAAGTAATATTGCACACAAAGGTGGATAATTTTGTACAAGCCTTAACGCAAACAACCGATTAAAATCGGCCTCTGATTTTTGCCCTACTCCCGCTAGCTTGGTTGTGTCAGTGTCCGATTTTACGCTGATTCGACGCATTTGACGGCGGCGTCAGCTCATCTTAACTTTTTCTATTCTTATATGACAGACTTTTGTGGGACGTGTGGGTTACTTCATGTTCTATCTTGGTAGACTATTCGGACCGACTGAAAGCGGTCTGTCTGCGCTAGCTCTTAATCCTACTTGCATCGCAGAGCACTCCTTTCGCAAGATTTCACAGTGTGTTCGATTGGGTCAACAGGCTCTGAGAGGTGAACCGGTGTTTACGAAACACCGAAGCTATAGGAAGTGATGTGGAATGAAAAAGTGTTTGTATATTTTCTTCGCAATGTCTAAATAGTGAATTCATATAAGAATGACTGAATATGGTGTTAGCGCTAATTCAAAATGTGATTATAGCAAGAGGAAAGTAAAAATAAAATATATTTTACTGGTACCTGTCTTCGTTAGCAGTAAGTAACAGATCGTGTTTCCAAATGGCGTGCTGAACCTGTTTTATAGACACTACGTATTTACTATTTACCTAATACGTATTTACTACTGTACTTACCTATGTAACTTTGAATTAAACTTTTTGTATAGCGAGTCTGGTGGTAAGTGGTATTTTTGTTGAAACAGTTGTGAATCGTACCTATATTAGGAACGACTCGTAAACATAAAGTATCTAGATGATATTAGCTCACTAGTATTACTCACTTGTTCTTCTTGTTGGTTCTTGCTTACATAAGTAGGTAGGTATGTGTGTCCGTTTTTACTGCAGCATAAGCACGTTCACTGAGCTCCTTATAAACCAGATTTCCACACTTCACCACTTATTTACATTGCGACACACCGAGGAAAAACACCTACACAGCCAAATTCCTCAGCAAACACACGCTTTACCGCTTTCCCTGGATTTGTGCAAACACAGCCTCGTAACAGTAAAACACTCGCAGTTTGTGTTGACACTATACACTTTAGAAAGCACTAGACGGTAGAAAGATAAAAAAAGTTGCTCGAGCGCACGTGAAATCGCGGCCGCGGGAGGGGCGACAGGCGAATCGCGAGTGGATGTGCCGCGATGCAGATTGAGAGACTGGAGCTCGTCGTAGGCGCGGCGCACGCGCATGAACGCCGGCCGCTGCAAGTGGAAGTGGTGGGAAGCCACGCGTCACCGTCAGTCATGCGACAGTCGCGCGACCAGCGGCCTAGAAATCTAGCTGGACTCACCGGCCGCACCGGCCGTCTTCGCAACTTACTTTCGCTCTTGTCAGTTTCATTTCAATAACTCGCGTTTCCCCAAATTATTAAAATTAGCTTTTAAATTAAGTACTACATCTGATTTACTAATGATGATCATCATCATCATCATCTGTTAAAAACAACCCTGTTCAACGTTTTCTAAATTAATTGATTTAAACGTACATTTATATCGAATACAACCTAAAGAATATGAAGGCCAAATATTTAGATTTAGACTAGAGAAAATAGTTGACCGTAAATTATTAAATTTGCATCAACTCACCAGGCAAAGATATTAAATGAGTCGGTGTCTCATTAATGTACCTACTGTATGAGATTAAGTTCTAATGGATGTAATAGATATACGACTAACACATCACCTGCTACTTGTATTAAGGGCCCTATTCATAGATATGTATTCCATTCTGAGTATGTGTGTAATAAGAGTCTAAAACAGGATAATGTAAGGTAATAGTGATATTATTAAATATTAAATGTTTTGTTCGGAGCTATTCCATTATCTATTGTTCCCTATGAGAGAGGAGCCTGTTTGACAAGCGAGGGTTAATAGGCTGGAGCCTCTTAACCCAAGGCAGGCTCTTGAATAGGTTTGGGCTCTAGACTCAAGTTTCCTTAAATCTTTAATGTACTGAATTCAAAATTTTCTACGTTTTAATAAATAAACTTAAATTGGTTGGCTCATTGTAATTTAACCAATGCAAGGTGCGTCGGGGTCGGTCCGTAGGTGACATTTGGTTACCACGATCTTCCATATTCAAGCCTACAGTTAATATTTTTAAATCAAGTGTACATACCATAACCTTAGAATTAAAATCTTGAATAGCAATTTTATAGTATCTATTCATAATACATTTATGCAATGATGATAATGAGTTTAAAATACAAATTTGTTATTACAATTGATTTGCACATTTTTACAGAAGCAGCATATTCTTTAAATGAATCAGTTACCTTATTTATGAATTTTAGGTTTATGTATCTAAATGGTAATTTAGATGCAATCGTTCATTAATTTGTATTTCTTGATTTAAATAAGACACCAATAAATACAGTTTCCGTGCAAGATAATAAATTATTTAGTTGAATACAGAGTTGTGGATACGTAACTATTCGTACCTAAATATACCTACTTCTCCAATCTCTTACCCGGGTGCCTAAGCTTGCAATAAATTTAGATTAAAGGCTGGAAGATCTGTCGAGGGTTTAAGGTCGCGCTGATTATGCTCTAGGGTTGCCAACGTGCAGATCCTAGGGACAAGGTCAGATCTTTGCAGTCAAAGTACTGATAATTAGGAATGATTAGTATTTATATATAATTTTATCTAACCATTTTCTAAATACTTAGAATTAAATAAAGACTTGGTATAGGCATAATATTAATAAATAAGACTTAATATTGAAAACTTACTGTAATTTGACAATTTATATGTAGATGTAATTTGCCAAAGAGCACAAGTCTTAAAGATATTTAATGATTCCGATTTTTTCTTTAATGGGAAATTGATCCCGTTCGAAATTCCAGGAACTAGTGATCAAACTTTCAAAAATGATTGGGTTTTGTGAAGCTTTAATAAATTGCAAATGAGTGCACATACCAGGACAAATTTCTTTTACAAATTATCATCGAATTGTTCTGTTTTGCATCGCAGTAAATAAAATAATGATGTTCCTATATCTAATACATTCCTTGCTTACGTTTTAAATCTTAGAGGGGTCCAATGCAACGGGATGTGTCTTGTTTCTAAGGACCTAGGTTATAATGCTGTATGGACGGAGTGAACCAATTACCATCAGCTCGTTCCGTCAAGTATTAAAAAAATATAACTACAAAATATGCAACGATAAGCAATTGCTAGTTTGAAATGGAATGAAAAACAATTGAGACTTGAGTAAAAAATCATACTGTTAATAAGGCTTATCAATATCATACTATTTATATTCATAATAATGTTAATTACTGTCTGACACACAACATGATCCCGTCCGAAGATATGTAGATGTCAGTAGACAATACATTTAACTTAATGTTTGTGTATTTTAAATATTGACGCTGGAGTATTAATATATATAATAATAATTTACATTTTGGCGGTTTTCTTTTTATTGCATAATTGTAGGTAAAATATGAAAGAGCTCGTACTGGCAAAGACAAAGTCTTGAATTGTTCTAATTTATTAGATAATTATTTGTAGAAATACCTAATGAGTCATCGTGCGTTATTTATGCCGAATATCTACGCTTAAAAACGAGTTGACTGTGGCGCTGTTCCTCACTGGCTTGTCGCAAATATCGCACTGAAGCAAACGGAAAGTGTGAAAAGAGGTAATAGGTACCGAAGCCACTCTACAGTTCTACAGTTTAAAAAAACATGTGTGACATTTGTTCGAACTACAAGGCAGGAAATTTAAATTTCCTGGCCAAGTACATCTAATAAAAAAAGGGAAGGAAGAAAAAAAATTATAAGAAAAGGGCTACCGCAGGAAAAAATATACCACTGATAATGGACCTGGAATCTGTAAAATATCCATATATGACTGCCAGTTTTTTTAACGGATTTCGTTTATTGTTGCTGTGATCATACTTAGTCAAACCCCACCTTCCTGAGGAGGTTATCAATTTTGTTGTGTTTTTTTTTTAATGTTTGTTTCCTCCACTCTCCGACATTTATCAACCGACTTGGAAAAATCTTTTTTGTTGCTTTCAGGTCCCATGGATTTTTAATCAAAATTGGTTATATAGTTGTTAAATCAAAATAACTGGAAAAAAAGTGTCATCCAAGTAAAAGAAATTGTGTATTTTGCACCGACTTTTTTTTACCCCGTGTATGTACCGATTTGGATGTTTCTTTTGTAAAATGGTAAGGTGTATGTTTCTTTTGTAAAATGGTAGAGTGTACCGCCTAAGGGCGGGAAATACGGGATGAGATATTGAAGTCGGTATTTTTCGATTTTTTTAATCAGCCACTTGTGTATCGCAACGGATCTCGGAAAGTTACCAACTACATTGATATTTTGTGGTTTTTCCGCAAAAGGTCGTTGCAAACACGAACAACGAAGTGACTGGGTAATTAGTATAACAAGGATAACAGAAAATATATATAGTTTGCCTGTCAATTAGTAGATGAGTTACAGGAAATAGCTTTGTCAAATTCATATAGGATGACAATCCTGCGAAAATACTGTCTTTATTGCAGGATTACATACTGTTCTGCGTTGATTAGAATGTATTCGGATTTGCTAAACATATGTTATTCAATAGTGTTTTTTTCATATCAAGTAGTATTTTTTTTATGACAAGGCAAGCTCAGCTTTATTCATTTTTTATTGTTATAGGTATTTTTTTCAAAATTACACATATTACAATTTGACAAGGCATGTATGTATTACATTGTATGTACAGTGGCAACCTATTATAATGTAATGCCAATACTAAATATTCCGAACTTGATAAAGCTAAGCTCCCGTATCTCCCATACAGGAGCTCAATCAGTGTTGATATATGTCAAATGCTTTTCAAATCCTTGGTTCTTCCATCTTATTGTTTCACCGGACATCACTGTCACCAACACGCCGGCGCCTATTGGGCGCCCGATCGGCACCCGTTGTCAGCTTAAAACACCAGCATCTCATAACTGCGTCGCTCGGTTAGGACGACGACGAAGTGCTTATAAAATATCTCCCACGTATTTTCATTGACGACAACCTTCATACGATGACGTCATGGGGTTTCACGAACTCGTGTTTGTGTGAACCTCAACGTCTGGAATTAATTCGATGTAATGGAGGCACCACACTCATTAATAAGTACATATGACTGCTGTATATCTTTGCCGCTATAAAGTAATGCGATTTCTTATCAGAAGGTAAAAATTGTATGAATGACTTAAGACGTGATCATCTGGATTAGATTTTCCTAAGTGGTCAGAATTTAGAAACTGCCCAAAGGTTTCTGACATGATTTATCGATTGCTATACCAAGGGCCAACAATTTGACGTACATTCTTCTCAAAGGCTAAGGGCTCAGTTTAAATTATCAGATTAAAACCTAAATGAAGATCCATCCATTAATCTGAGACTGGATCTACGGGCTTTCCTTGCTTGCTGGGCTTATACAATCAATATTTATTGACAACATTCATATTGAATTTTCTTTTAATAATGCCTTCCAACATGGCAATTCAGCCAGCATTTTGGGCACTTTGCCGTTAGGATATATTTTAGAGTTGTAATAAGGATAGGAATGAAAAATTGACAATAAGTATTGATTATAAGTATTGTGTAAACAAGCCTAAGGAAATAAGTTCAATAAACCCCTAATAAAATTCGTCACCAAGAACGCCAGGTATTCTTATAAAAATGATACTCTAACATAAAACGACCGACCTCGTTATGTTATGACTACCGCTTCAGATACCTTCATAGATATAATACTATTTCAGTTCCTTCTTATAAACGTTTTATTGCATTGTGAAATGTCCATTTTAATAATGAAACTCAAGGATATTTACTACAGGAAGGTCAAAGGCAGGGGTGGATTATAAAGAAGAACTAGATAGCATTAAAATATATCATTGTATGTGAACCACCCAGCGAGGTTATGTCGCCAGTGTTTTGGGCAGAACTCCATCAGGTAGAAAGTTGGATCATAGATCTATAGATTTTTGATCTGTCCAATTTGAGTAGGCATTACTTTAAAAACGCCTGCTCGCTTTGTGGAGTGGCGAAACATGAGTCAATTATATTATTGATTATTTATTTACTTAAACTTATTTACTTATTAGAAGTTTAGCGCCTCCCCCCGGTTTTTTTATCCATGTACAATTTCTTTGTAAGTTTTATTAATAAAGAATACTATAATAATATTCAGTCAACTAAATTCAGGGTTGAGGTCAAACACCACCTGTAATTTTATGTCATTTTCATTAGTTATTTATGGCCTTCTATAGTCATCTAGGGATAAGTATTCAATGTATGCTCATTCTTTATTCTAATCTGGTGACATGACCGCATCTAATAATACAATACTAATTCGCATAATAAAAATGAAGCCACCATTTTCAGAACATCGCGCAAATGCGACATGCCGGGAAACAAAAAATCAGTGGAGCATTAGAATGCTGACTTGGATAAGATAGGAATCGTGTCGCATGCCGCTTCGTGACTGACTGGCACGCGATGTCTAATATTATCAACTCCTTAGTATGTCCTTGCGGACACAGAGAGTCTACCTCCTAGCAGCCAGCCACGGGGGTTCGTTTGACACGGCAGATGAAGTCTGAGATTAGACATACAAAATAAGATACCAGAGGAAATAAATTAAAAACATACCCATACATACAGAAGTATATCCATTACACATAGAAGGAACAATTATTGTCCTCCTGAAAAACACATTTCATATAAATTCTAAGACTTTATATAAAAACAAAAGTAATTAAGGTTGTTGGTAATACCCTCCCTGATTTTGAATGCAGGCCCTCAATCTCCAAAGCCAGTCGTAAATCGCAACACTCACAAATGTTGTTTCTATCAGCCACTGCTTTAAACAAGAATGCTTTGAGAGATTCCATTGAGGTTTAACGCAAGCTTTCTCTCTAAATGTTGCCATATTTTGTAATCTGGGCTATTTGTCGTGTCTGATAAAGTCGATTTAAAAGGAGATTAGCCAGTTCAGCGTTTTTGCTGTTCGATGAGTTAACACTGAGTCTTATTGGAATACCCTCAATTATCGACTTTTTGACCGAGTGGTTTCACTGACTGAGTGAAAGGACGGGATTTTTTTATACGATAGACACGAGAACTAGTTTTCACACCATTTTTAGAAAAAAATCTCAGTTAGGCCTAAATAAAAGACTCAAAACCAAACCATGAATGGTAGAGCCCACGCTAGATTTTATTTCTTGTAACTTCGTGGTTATAATTTGTTTCGTCCGACACAAAGAACCGCGTTTTTGCCGCGTAACATTAAGATGCTACGCAGCCCGGAATCTGTCAATATTTTTTTCAGACGACCATTAAGGAAATGCCGAATAATAGCGATGATTTTTTTTCTTCGCTATAAGCTTAGAGTCCCTGGTCTATTTAGCACTTATTATTTAGTTCTGCTTAACTAAAAACTGAAGGATTAACAGTCTTTGCCTGCGGACAGGATTTGATTTGGATTCGCACTGCTGGTGTCCTAACCGAACGAGGTCAGCCGATCCTTTTATGGTCTTTAATTAAAGCTCGAGTCTCCACTAAATCGTTTCAATTTACGATAAACAAACCTGTTAATATACAATTTTGCAGAAGTTTTCAATATTTCAGTTTGCGTGTAAGTTACGTTGCAACGTTAGGACGATTTTGAAAGTAATAAAATCAATTTACAATACTTTTTACTGGAGGACGGCGCGTAAGTTTCTTATTCAAAATCAGCCCAAACAATTTTGGCTACTGGCCAGAAATGTTTGGACTAATTTTGAAAATATATTAAATAGGTAGATATTAATATATATGTGAAATGTATATTAAATAAAAATATGACGGAACTTATGACCCATTAATGATTTGAAGTTGTTTACAAACTCTAGTTCGATTGTGACTGAGATAAAATGTGTGCATTCACGTAATTGAAGCAGACCACGCCCGGGCATCTCATCAGGTTACTTCAGGAATAATAATATCATTGTTTCTATATAATACTAGCTGTGCCCCGCGGTGTTACCCGCAGTTGGCCATCTTTCGTGTACAGTAGGTACATTTTTACGGGAAAAAAGTATAATCTATCTCTGTGCCAAATTTCATCCAGATCCGTTCAGCCGTTGTCGTGATTGAGTAACAAACATCCAACCATCCATCCATCCTTTCGCATTTATAACAGTAAGATTCCCTGCTGTTACACACGACATAAATTGTAGCGATTACTGCTACAATGGTTTACATATTTGGCAGGCACGCAAAGCATACCACAATATTATATGCAACCCTACTTCAACCCTGGAAACGCGAAAGGGCGCGCGAACAAATTGCCGAGTAAAGTGGTATGGCCACGCGAGCGCCGGCCTTGCCCTTAGGTACTTACCTGGGACCTTTGATATATGTTATGGCTTATTATACTAGGTATGCCTTATTCTGTGCTCCACGGTATCGGTATCGAAATATCGGTGGTTATATTATAACTAAGTCAAGAATGGATATAAAGCAAATCTGACTCCGTATTCATCTTATTACTGTGTTGCTAAAATTCCTAACGCTAAGACGTAGGTAACTACAATTGAATAGACATTTCTTGATACTATTCTTAGGTCACACCTGATTCTACGCTCATACAATTTATTCCTATTGCAAGATATCAGTAATCGCACGATACGCTTCCAGGAAATATTTAAAAATTTATAACATAATATTATTCTTGGTTAACTCTGTTAAGCATGTCATAGATATATCTTCTATCTTAATATATATAAATTACGTGTCACGACGTTTGTCCGCGATGGACTCCTAAACTACTTAACCGATTTTAATCAAATTTGTACACCGTGTGCAGTTTGATCCAACTTGAAAGATAGGATAGCTCACATCTCAATTTATGATCGTTAGCCACAGCAACGCGTGGCCGGGTCAGCTAATGTATTATATATCTTTATGAAAAAAGTATTATATCAATAATCTAGTTACTTATAAGGACTCATAATGAAGGCAATTTCTGAGACAACATGCCTTAAACTTGCTGGAAATGAAACAACATAAATTTTCCTAAGCATTGATTGATTTTAACTGCTAAAAGTTATAATACTGGTTTGCCGTGACGTCATTGGTCAAGCAGGATACACGTTTGTGATTCATTGGTTTATCTTGTGAACCACCGATGATGTGGTGCGCGCAGTTCCAGAAATAATGTCTTAACGGTGCTTGATAGATTGACAAGTACTGATATAAAAATCGAAAAAATACTGACCTGAATCGAACTATTGAACTGATTTTGATAAAAAATCTATGGGACCATTTCGAACAAAAAAAGAATTTGCAAAATCTCCTCTTTTTCATTTAGGTTAAATATATTTGATATCTCTTAATGGATAACTTCTGTAGCAAATTCTATTTCCATATTAAAGTTTCATCAAAGTCTTAAACCGTTAATTCAATAGATTAAAAAAAAATGTTAGTGTGTTATTTAAATCTCAGGTAAATATAATATATAAGATATTATATTTACACGAGAGATACGTGATTTACAACACCTTATACTAACAAAAGATTTTCTGTAACCGAGTAAATCTTTTCTAAAGAAAATTTAAATTATATTCAAATCAGTACAATAAGTCCTTCCTGGATTGCACACATTCTGTGAAAAATTTATGATGAGATTCATAAATAAATAATAATAAACGCTATCGCACTCATACCTCTGCACTAAGATTCCCTGTGTCGCAAATGGCATGGCCAAGCACAGAAACACAAGACCCAAGACCAGAGAACAAACTTCATGCTCACCACACAAAGTGTATGCCGGCCGGGAATCGAACCCGGGACCCCTCGATTCTAAGGCTACTACCACTATGCCAAGGAGCCGTTCGAGTCAATAAAACATGAAGATTATTTGTACCAGTGAAATATTCCATTAGAGGTACAAAATTTTCAATACAACCATTAGATAATCTTGGGTAGGAAGGAAGAAATGGATGGAATTTTTTGGATCGAAATTATTGCGGGTTCGCCTTATCGAGGAAAGCACTTCTAAAAAAAGGTAAAGTAACCACTACTCGTATTTATTTTATGACAGACATGGCCAAGGTATATTTTACACGATCATAAAAAAAACATTCGTTATAAATGTAATTATAACATACAATCATACATTAGTACAAATTATAGGCACTTCAGTACAAAATTTGCAATTGCGACTTGAGTTTTTAAGTCTATTTTTATAAGATTTACTTCACTAGATTTTAATTAAACAATAGTGAACCTTAAATGTTATTTGAGTTTATGTACAAGATTATATCATTACGATTTTCTCAACACAATACACGTTTTTCTATAATTAACATTGAGTTAATAAGTAACTTAGTAACTCTGACGCGAATTATCACAAAATTGAAAAATATGTATTTAAATGTAACATAGATTAAACCAATATCATTAATTATTTATTTGTATTACCTATAATTTCTTTCAAATTTTCTTACATAGTAACAACTCTATTATACGACTTTTAATGAAAGTCTACATGTTTCCCTAATTACCTATTCAGTCAAACAATAATTTGATCATATCCAGATTTATAATTATATAAACTCAATTAATACTATTTACTTTCTACTCTACATTTAAAGCTTCTTTGATTTATAAACTTATAAAATAGATGGTCACAGGAATGTGTTTAAGTAAAGTACCTAAGTGTAGTAGGTAATAATGATTTTATTAAAACATCGTTTTCAAGAACATAGCTACGTTTCAATTTTGCATTCAAAAACCTTGAACAAAACACTGGTCAAAATTTACATTGCTAAATTCATCAAATCTAAAAATTCATAAATTGGATGGCGTCCTATTTCCATTATATTTTTTAATTTTCTTATTGGTTAGCTATGTTACTAACATTTTAACATTTTGTTCACGAATATTCTCTAAAAAAGTTGACTTTTCTTAAATATAAATACAGAACGAGAGAATTTTGAATTTAAAACAATACTGCTCTAAAGAAAATGAAAATGGAATTCCAGACGATGCTGAATAGCCTATATCGAAAATGTTTTACGTTTTTCTTCGGCTGAGAGGACTTTCGCGTAATTAAATATAATGCCCTAGCTAATATTAGTAAGTACTTATCTGTGTTTGTCTCTAGTCTCAGTGGTAGATATATAACAAATATTTGTAGATACAAAAATAAAAACATTATTCAAAGAAAGAGACTTGAGATCTTCTAGGATAATTGTAAAATTTTATAGGACGTCTTTGCTATAACAGAAGGTATACGATTAATGATTATAGTATAGTAGATTATACTATTAACTAGATATAATAAAGGTAAAAATTATTTTGAAAAAATGTAAAACGATTAATATATCTACTCTTTTATAGCAAGTACCATGATCTGAGGATTTTACTAAGTATATATCTACATATGTATGTTTTATAAAATAAAGGTGCCATAAAAAGTGTGTTGTTAAAAGATATATATAAAAGATAAGGATGGAAATCACTTAATTAATTTTTAATAACATTGAGAACAACTTAACGCGTACTTTAATTTTTTCTATTTTCTTGGTCCCAATCTAATATGAATTCCTAAAATGCACGAATAAATGCTTAATCCGTAAGCTCTGTTTAAACTTGATATTTTAGACAATTATAATACAAAAATTGCTTTGATGATAAACGACTTACGGAAGAAAGCATTGGTACGAATATTAAAGAAACATCACTAGAATAATGGTTGAATGAAACCCACAGCACATAGCGTACAAATGTAAAAAAAAAACTTATCACATAAATGTTACAACTCGTCCAAGGCTCAATGGTAGTGAGATAGTTTGCCCGGTCGTCTCGGAGGGGCGCTTTCGTATTCGTAGTAATTTGATTGCGGTCGGATGGGGCCAGACTCTTTACAGGAGCGCGTTGAGTGGTAACCAGCTACGCCTGCACGTCTATGAGAAAATAAAAATAACGGATATTAAACCATAAATTTCTACGTAAAGTTGAATATGATAAAATAGCTCTTAATGTTTATTACTCATAATTAAATGGCGTTTGTACACGATGCACGTTACTAGAGCAAATGTATTTTGCATGTTGCTTGCTGCAAGCAAACTGGATTATTTGACTAACTGGACTAACTGATTTAAAAAAACTTTGTGTTGTTTCAAACCCAAGATCTCAAGTTTCATTTCAACACGTACATTTTTCACACGCAAGTAAACATTCGTGAGCATATGTGTCCTTAAGCACATAACATGCACACAGATATGTCAAATTTCAGTCAGTTTTCATGTTTTAGCTTGTCTTATTTGTTAAGTATGTTCTATTTTAAAAGAACGTTGTGTTGCAAACAATTAACCAGCGCAAGTCTTCAAAATTGCTCATGTTATATGCATCTTGTCCAAGCTATTAAGCTTAATAGTAAACCTTGTGTAAAAATAATGAATGTGTGATGAATTTTTTAGAAAGGTTTTAAACCAGAACGTGAGAGTTTTAGTCTAGCAAATTAGGTAAACGAAGATTTAATAACCATTGGCCAAAGAATAAAGGCTCAATTCTTACAAATTTTACTAGCAATAACTTCTAGAGATATCTAAGAATCCAATAACACAGAAGCACTTAAATTATGAGTGCAGTGTCCTTGATAGACTACCTACGTGTACAGTAATCTTTTAGCTGCAACCCACGCAAATGCAGGGTATACGAGGCACTTAGCGCTAGCGACTATACATATGTGACTCTAGTGTTAATAAAAATAGTTTTAGGTGTAAATATAGTACGAAAATATCCATGTACCTATTCCATTCAGACATAAGCGACTTCGGGAAACTTGTTGTTGTATCTATCACTACGCGTTATTGTGATATATATAATATCTATACCACTCTTCGACCAGTTAGTAGATTGTTTAGTGGTATTTGAACTGAACGCTTCCGTGCTTAGAGGGCACGCAAAGATTTCGGTGTTGATACCAATCCGTAAGGCATGTTGGAAGCAGAGACAGGGCTTGAAAACGCGAGTATATTGCCAACCCAGGTGTATGAACAACTTAGTTGGCTACTTCTCACACTGTTTTATTTAATAAGGGTTTCATTTATTCAGATGTCAAGATCTATTTGTCAGTTAAATTGATTTATATTGATTGTTAGGTGATCATTCTTGAATGTCAAAGAGATTAATGTCTGACTGACAACGGAGAGCCGGTGTGTCTCATATGTGTCTAGACTAAGCTCATTTGTACAGGAATTGGGATAGTGCACGTGAGCAATAAGTATAAAAAAACAATATCTTCCCCTGAAGGAGGAAAAGTTACTTCTAATATTTTGCTGATGGGAAATTCCAAAAGTCGTACTAGTCTCTAATAACCGAAAATGAAATGTCAAGTGTGACCTGGCTAGTTTATTCTAACTATGCAATGCTGCGATGAAATCTCAACATGATGATATGATTCTCCGTGGAATTACACAGCACAAGCAGCTTACCAATGCCAAGACATCGCGTAGCGGGAAAAAACGTCCATTTAACTTAATTATAGCAGTGTAACCGCAACGGACCGTCACGGCAGTCAATGCCATCAACATAACGTATGTTATGCCTAAAGATTATTGCACCTTGATATAACTACTCGAACTTATAATTAACATTTATAGATTGGCGCAATTGAACTTATTATAATGAAAAACATACTTATGAATGCTTTGTCTTGTACAAAACGGCTTTAGGATATTTTGGCAGAGACATTCAGTCGTCCTTGATTCTGCCGTAGATTAAAGCATCGATTTCCAGGATTGATACAAAATTCAAACCCACATACAATATCTCACTTTTACTTTATCTAAGAATTTAGTCTAGTTTCGTAGGTCACATAATATCAGGTTCGCTGTCGGTTCTTCCCGTCACTGAAGTCGTTTAAAATAAAAGACCTCGGGAGGCTGGTAAGATGGTACATGTCTTCTAATGTATAATTCCAGATATGAGTCCGGCATGACGTATCATGCTGTTTTTATTACTCCGTAGGTATTGAAAATTTGGGACTATAATAATTTTAAGAGAAAAAATATTTTGGTTACATATAGATTTGAAACGACCTTTAGATTAAGAAACATCGTCAAAACAACATGAAAATTAAAAAACTTTGCCATCACGTGTTGCATGTGACGCAAACAATTTAAAAGGTTGATAAACAAGAAATAAGTGAAGTCTGAGAAAAAGCTGAATGCTCGTAAAGAAACAACCGCAGATGACGGCTATTAAAAATAATCCAACCACAATCTCGGAATGGTCATTTCAAAGACATATTTCTTGGAGTGAGTGGGGTATTTTTATATTTTAATGTATTTTAGATGTGTCATGTTAAGTGTCCTTAAAAAGTTTTCCTGTTTTGATATTTGTGTACTTGTCAAAATCTAAAAATAAGTTAAAAATACATTATTGGTACTATTTATGCTAAGTATGCTCTTTTTGTATATCTGTACAAAATTTTAACGTCACAGTGGAATGTTGAAATAGTCCCATTACTAAATCTATTATACAAAGTCTGGCTTTTAAACCTTCTACAACATTACGATTCACAAAATTACGTCTGACATTGTACTGTACTGTAATTGCGCGATAAAACTTAAAATGGAAATGGGCATTTGCAAAGATCATCAGAGAATAGATGGTCCAAAGTAGTAATGAATGGGATTCCCGTATTTCCTTTCGTTCGTCTCGCAAAAAAATCGAAGTTCGGTTCGACTGACTCAACATTTTTTTGTTTTTTCCTTTATGCTGGGTGGTTCAGGACAAATAAAATTATTGAACAGCCGAAAACACAAAAAAATGGTAATTGATAATTTGTATGGAACTTACCACCTCGGAATTTTCGGAAGTTAAACGGGTTAACAATAAATAACAACATAAATAACTAAATAAAATATCCCAAAAATATCTACTAATACAGACCCGAGTGTGCGAGTTCAAAATAAAATTGAGTAGTTTTTTGAAATGATCAGTGTATTGTTATAGATGGCGCTGTGTGAAATATTATTATTGTCCTTCTGTGTGTTGCATGCTTACCTCTCGTCTTCCGCTTTGGCGCGTTGCGCGTGCACCTGCCGCCTCATCTGACCGATCTGCACCTCGCTCAGCTTCTCGCGACGCGCACTGCTTGAAATATCAATACTCATTTTATTGGCAAGTTGTTTTCATTCACGTACAATAATCGGAATAGTTACTCTATCGCGACGCGACGATGACGTCACTAGTTTGGGCAACGTGTCACAAAGTGAGGTGACGTGGTTACTAGTTTATGTGACGTTTCAGTTATTGCATGAAACATCGACCCGATAGAAGATTATTAAATTTAATTAGCAATTTATAGTTAAGGTTTACTAATTAAGATAACGTTGGTTTAGGTAATGTATCTCTAATAAATGCAACATACCACTAATTTAGGTTGCGTGTCACTAGGTGACGTGCAATTAGTTCAGGTAACAAGTCCCTTATTAGGGTGACTTAGGAAACTGGTCACTAATTAAGGTTTGCGTGTCCCTAATTAAGGTCACGTGTCACTAATAAAGTTAAATGAGCACTAGTTAACTTGAAGTAAACCTAGTTTATAACACAAATTACGAAAAATAATGTTAGCTTACCGTTCTTATGATTTGACTCACTTTAAGTTTTGTTGGATTTCGTCGTAGTTGACGTAGTGACCACTCGGACCCCATGCGCTGTCCATTGCCTGTTGGAAAAAATAACAAGTTCAGGTCATTGATTCCGCTCCAGCCTCTTATGTTCCCACTGCAGGCGCGTTGGCTCTCAGCACGCGATGGTGAAGGAACTTTAATAGACTAACACATCAGGTCTGTAAATGATGAGTTTCAGGTTTCCTCTCGATGTTTTCCTTCATATCAAGCAGATCAATTATTCAAGCAAATATAAATTGGTGTACGTCGAGATTTGAAACAGCGATCTTCGGAACGTTAAGAGTCCTTATCCGATGCGGAGAGATTGATGGCTACAACACTCTCTACATTAATGAGTAACCTTAATTTGGTACCCATTACTGATGCCAAGTGACTATAAAACACTACAAAAAACATGGCAGATCTTGGCGGTGTTAGGCTTACCGGCACCTACACCTTTCCACCGTGACATAGCAATGCGAGTTCACTCTCATTTCAAGTTCTACTTATCAACCTAAAAATCGAGTACGCATGATGGTAGACATGTCAGTAAATTTTTTACACGCCCCATCTCGCAAGGCTTCAGTTCTACGAACATGACGCATGAAACTGCGTCGGAATATCGAGAGTCAACAAAACTCACAAAGTCCTAGTGATTATTTCGTTACCTCAAAAAAATAATGTTCATTACCATAATAGTTTTAAAAGTTATATTGAAGGTACCTAATGTTCAGAAAATATATCTTGATACTCTGAAGTTGGCTAAAGTAAGTAAATGGAAGACCATGTTACGGTTAACTAAGAGAAAGCTTTTGCAGCCACCTTCAGAGAAGCCGAGATGACGTACCCTGGCTTCTCTGAAGCTGGTCAGAACTGTACCTGTTGAGATTGTGAAGGGGCTGTTCTCGCGGGCGGTGACCGATATAAGGGCGGTGCTTGCGGTCTTCTGTCCGACTTGTGGAGGCGGTCGCTGCTGTTGCTGCTTTGACGAGAGTGCTGTGGTTCAGGCCTGCGTTAAACGAAACGAGAGCCCTTAGTAATAATTTCGTTTACAAAATTGAAGGTTCTTTTTTATGTTACAATCCGAGCTGAAGGCCCGCCTGATGTTAAGTAGTTACCCTTTACAACACTAATACGATTCAGGTCCTTTCGACTTGAGTACGAGTAGATCCAAGTCGCACCCCGTTGCGCCCATCACCCGAGACGGGGATGTATTGTGTGTTTGTGGTTTCACCGGCGACCATAATCTTCCACCAAAATACAGCAGTGCAAGTGCACTATTACTTTTTTTTAAACGTTAAATGTTTTTTTTAAACGTTTACACACTCATATCTTACTTGGCATCAGATTGCTAGGTATGGTGATAATACTGCACCAGGCGAACTCTTCAGCCTCTTCAGTTCATTCATTTTGTGCCGGTCCAATGCCTTTCTCGACAAGGATTTCGCTGAGGATCGGTCGGATTTGGACCTTCCCCGGTCCCCGGAAATTGAACCTGGGACCCCTCGCTTCGAAGGCAGGGCTACTACCACTATGTTGTTTTTACTTAACAAACGTGTAATAACTTCCAAGGCCAGTGGGAATATTAGGGTAATATCTAATGCAGTAACATCTGGTGCAGTAACATTGAAGGGTTACCTCTGTTGGTTCGGTGGGTTAGCCTCTTCAAGTCGTTCATCTATCCTGTGCCGCTCTAATGCCTCTCTTGATAGGGATTTCTCTGACGCTCGGCCGGGTTGTGACCGTCCGTAGATTTCACCATCTGGTTTCCTGTGTGGCTTGCCTATCCTGTTTATACAAAAACAAAACGATACTGTGAGATTGATACGCTTTTATATGTTACCATATCTTGGGACGGAATGACGGCCCACCTGATGTTAAGTGTTTACCACCGAAATATGAGTATCAACACAGTACATAACGTTGATACTCATATTTCCTTACCATCATGCGACTGTAATTTCGCTAGCACCTACACCATTCCCACGGAAAACAGCAATGAAAATGTACCATTGCTTGATGGTGGCAGTACTTCTCTGGATAAAGTTGGCACCAGTTCCACTGCTACTATGGGTGTCTCCTTTCGCATCACCCGGGGTATGTGTAGAGACTAAAGGACCTAGAGATGCGAGCAATATGAACCACCAAATATACATAAATTTTTATGGTAATGGTTGATAAAATTATTATAAGTACCTAAACATAGTCGATAAAGATTTCAGCAATGAAGGTTTCTTGTGTGATAATGAGGATTGTTGTGGCGAGCCTCTGATGATTTCTGGTCCACCGTTGTCATCAGTTAGCCAGTGTTTTAATGCTGAAAAATAATGCGAATATATATGTTAAGAAAAATCAACTTTGACAGTTAGTTTGACATTTATACCGATGGTATTGGTTTAAGATGGTAAAGATATTTTCCAAGGTTGGAAAATACCTTTGAAACGTTATTGGAGCTAAATTGACACAGTAATTATATCAGAGTCTACATAAATAGTACTAAGAAAGAGTAGTAGATAGTACTTTTTTTACAAAAGATATTTTGGATTTATTCTAAAAATAACTTACGTGGATGCGCTCGCGCATATATCGGTTCGTTGTAAGGATTCCTTTGGATTTCTTGGACAGCCGTTTGTAATGATTCTAGACTCGAGGATTTTCTCATTCCTAAAGACGGACCCACTTGCATAGCTAAAACAAATGTAAAAAATACACTAGTTCAGTTGTTCTCACTCTCTAGAATACTATGACTTTTTCTTGGACATCAAGATTGGACTAAGTAAGGGTTATTATAGAAATTTCACACAAAGCCATCAATCACTGCTTGTACTATCGAAACCAGATTACTGGTATTATACTTATATAGGACAAACATCTATGGTCGTCACACAAATGCTTGACCTGGGTGGAAATAGAAACGACAACCTGCAGCGCAGAATCAGAGCTACAACCAACAGAACTGAACAGAACAGAACTGTGAGGTCATGAAATGACTGTCTAGAAATAGACTAATGTTGGATGTTGTGATACTCACAGTTGATAGCCTTGATCTCCTTAATTTTCTTATAGGTGCCGGTTTGTTTGGCGTCCATGGCTGCGTGTCTCTTCTCGGACATGGAGCGACGTCCTACAGCATCGCGACTGAAACCAGCACCATTCCCGCTTTCACTACTCGACTCGCCGCCACCGCTACCCCTAAAACAATAGGGATGGTCGAACATTTATTTTCAAGTGAGAGAGATACGATAAGCTGTGGTTCATTTTTTTTTTTTTGAAGAATCTGCCCGCAATCATGGCAAGAATTTGGGAGAAGAATTTTAGAGATAAGGATGTACCAGCTCAATTAGTACTTACTTAGTAGTGGTCCCAAAATCCTCTTCAATAATGACATTGTGATGTGCCGGTGGAGACCTGGACATATGTACGTGTCCCACATTCTGTCTGAAATGGTGTCCATTCACCACCGGAACATCTGTTTGCGTCGCCATATAATAACTCTCGTTCCTCAAGCCGGTCAGTCTGTCAATCACAGGGTTCCACCCATCCAGCCTACTCCATTCGAAGCTATCCCTTTTCGGATCGTGGGTTACTTCGTCTCTTTCTAAGTATCCTTTACTATCATCCGATTGATTCGACCAGCTGTTGTTATTTATAGTAACGATTGTGGCATGTTTTTTGGATCGCCTTACTTCGCTGTCAAACTCGTTGATATCTGCATCATAAGGTTTGAAGTTGTCGACTGGTTTATTCTCTTTGTCGCTTGTGTAGATGACTGTGTTGAATTGTGAATTGTCGTTTGAGTTGGTTGTGTCGTTTCCGTTCGGTGGAGTATCGTCTTTCCATCTAGCTAAGTTGTCATTGCTGTCTGTGAAGAGGGAATAGAAAGTTCAATAAATGCAAAAAATATAATTACTGATAGAGGATCATGGACAAACCTGGCTATGGGAAACGCCTTACTGTGGTCTGGTTTGAATGTTTATGCCAGTGAAAGGTACACGAGATGTTAAGTTTCCGAGTCTGAAGAAATCTTAGGACTCACCTCGATTTGTGAGACAGAATAATTGTCTAATTTTAAAATCGATGGGTAATTTCTTCATGAAATTTCTGAGGGTCAAACTAGGAGTTACCCTATAAATTAATAGAGATTCATCTAAATTGGTTCACAATTGACGAAGAAACCGCGCAAGATAAACTACAATTTGTATCAACAATACAAGATCTGATGAGATGTCCCGGCCCTCTAAGCGACTTGGGTGACATCAATAAGAAAGGAGTAAACTTACCAGTTCTTCTTGCTATTGTGAGTGATATGCTTCCTTGTAGTTGCGGTCGCGAGTGCAAAAGTGCTCGTCTTAAGGTTTCCATCGCTTCCGCATTGGACTGTCCAACTAGTGCAACGCCGTTTACGCTGAGTAGCTGATCATTTGTATGCAACCTGGAGACAAATCAATCATTTTGAAATATGAAATAGACGATAATGACGATTGGGGCGTAATACGTGTTTCAAGTTCAAAAGTGGACCAGGAAAAAGTAGCAACAGTTTGAAGTTGCCATTACTTTTGATAAGAAGTTATTTGTCATTATCTGTCAAGTGTGTTGGTAACTAAAAAATAAACGCTTTACAAACAGCAAAAAGCAAACAGGAATTGAACATTATTTTGTATTGCGTGTTGAGGATTTCACTGTAACGTAGAAAATAAAATTAAATGTGATGCGTACCTTCCATCCCTTGAGGCGGCTCCACCGTGTAGCACAGACTTGATGAAGATGCCCAGGTCTTGAGGTTCAGGACCAACTGTGACCTTCCCCTTTACACTTATACCTAAACCAGCCTTTTCTGAGTCATGGACAGGGACGTCCAGTCGAAGGATCAGACGGTTTCGAAGACTTAAAACCTGAAACAAGATATCATTTTTTGATTCCGAACCCAAAGAGTAAAAGAATCGAAGCCTAAAATGTGTATCTGTAGCCAATCACCCCTGAGACTTGGAGATAGAAACGTTTAATAAGTATGAAATTTATCGAGCATCCTTCAGAATTGAAATCAGTAATGGGAGTTACTTACTGGTAGGTAGATTATAGATGATAGATTAGATTAGTAGATTACTACTTACAGAACTAGAAGAAGTATTTAGAGCCTCTTGCAACGCGCTTTCCGCACTTTGGTCTTTCTTCAGCAAGTCATCTTTCGAAGAACTCTTGGGTATCCGACCGCGCATCGAGCTATTGTTGTTTATGGCGCTGACTATGGTAGACACGCGGCCGTTTTCCGAAAGCTTCACTTCCGAACCGATGGCTTTTTCCGCGTATTTTGTTGGACTTTGCTGAGGTTCTACCCTCTGAAACAAAGATTTGTTTTATATTAACGAAGTTATGAATTGAACAGTTGGTGCGCCTGATATTGGACTATATTCTCAGCCCATGAACATAGCAATAATTCCACTGCACCAACTGTACGCTATTCACCTAGGAGCGTGACATGTGCCCTTCAAACAGGGACTTCCGTGCAATAACTACGGTGACCACTTGTTGCTGCGTCAGGCCTGAGACTGACACGTTGTTGATAGAAACGTGCTGGTCTAGTGTTTCAAGACATACCTGTGTCCGATGAGGCGCCGGTCGTTCCACCACAATGTCTACCGTAGAGTCTGTGGGCGTATTCCTCAGTAGAGAGACCACTTGTTGCTGCGTCAGGCCCGAGACTGACACGTTGTTGACGGAAACTAGCCGGTCGCCTGCCCGCAACCTCCCGTCTGATACTGCAGCGCCCTGAAAATGGATTCTTTAGTGTTCCTAAACATTTCTGAGTCAATATATATATATAGATTTAATTGAGCAGGTACCTTGCATTTTACTTGCATATAGACTCATCATGATGTCATTGAATATCATGTTTTTCGTGACGTAACTTTACTCGCAGAAGATCTTTATGAAAAGATTGCATATTGACAAACCAAGTACTATATACTTTTGGTTTATGAAAATGCCGTCTGTAGGTATGTTTCGTTTCACGTACTTTTTTTTTAATTTGTCACTTTATAATTATGTAATTTTGGTGAAATTGGAACTTAATTTAAAATATCATAAGATGAAATTTTGCAAAGGCACACCTGGTAAAACAACATATTTCCCATGAGAGGGTTACAAATGGCGTCAAAATTAGCAACAATTTGGTGGGTTTCCAATTTTAATACCTATTTAAGTTTTTTACATAAGAATATATTTTATTTTTTAAAGTAACTCACCTTTGGTAAAATGTTCTTGATATAAATAGGACAGTGCCCACCAGTGGGATTATCTCTGGTCGTAATTGTGAACCCAAGCCCCTTCTCTCCCTTGACTAACGTAACGGAAACGTTCTGAGTAGAGCCCGAATTGGGCTTGGAGTTTGCACTGGGGCTGACTGGAACCTCCATTCCTGATATCGCACGTTCGCTGTTTCCTATCGAAATAGAACCGAAATCAGTATGAAAGTAAATGTTACAACTGCAGGATAAACTATTGGGTAGATTAAAACGCATTTACTCTCGTTTGCCTAGAATAGAACTGTATTAAATCTATTAGAGGCTGGTTTAGTTCAGTACGGTGTGATATTCTGGGGACCCAGCGCCACACCTATTTAAATCCTACTAATGTTATAAAGGCGAATGTTTGGATGTACGGATGGATGTTTGTTACTCAGTCAAGCCGGAATGGCTGAACGGACCTGGATGAAATTTGGCGCAGATAAAGATTATATTCTGGAATAGCACCTGGGCTACTTTTTATCCCATAGGAAGTCCAACCGCGGGGCGCAGCTAGTGGAATATAAACATATAGATTAAGACTATTAAAAACATAGGCTTGTATTCTTAACCTACTTATATTAATTATCATTACCATTTTTACCCCCGATTCTAATTCTGATTAGGATTGACTAGGCCTGCACTGACCTCTCGCATAGGGGTTTATTGTGTTTTGTCCCCCGTTGTTAACTATACCCTACTCCAGCCATCCCAAATCCTTCACGTACCGGAGAAAGACTGGGTTGCTGTTGGCAGCACTGTTTCAGCGTTTCATGTGTTATTTTGAATCGAATGTTAGTTAACCGGATTATTAATAAGTATTAATTTTGAGAGTATTACTCTATATCATCATATCATATCTGGTTACCTAACATTCGAATTTTGAGAGTATTAATAGTAATACTCTCAAAATTATTAGTAATAAGAAAGCTGTCCAGTTCTTAAAGTTTAGAGCTTCGTTTTTGTTTGTGTTGGGGTAACGGAGTGTTAACCAATTTCACAGATATGGAATTATGCCGCATTTCTGAGACAATATAAATAAATACACACACCTTCAGGTAAGAGATCGAGTGGCCGCTCTTGCACTGGGTGAACGCTCGCAACGTTGTTGACGCCTGTTACCCATTTTAGCATATCCTCAACTCTGGAAACACAAGATTTTTTATGAAACTACAATTAAATACAAATATTCTTTATTTTTATAAACTGTACATCAAAAGTTAGTAGGCGTTCAATGATGAGCACAAATGACGGTAGAACAGTCTACCCATTTCGGACATATAATAATAGTCACTACAAAATTTTAATTAAAGAGAAAAAATTAAACTGAAGAAAAAAATAAAGATTAAAAAAATTGTTTAAAAACATGAATACTGTTAGGTTGCATGTTGAGCGCTGAAGAGGAAAGTATCGAATGTATTGAAAATGTTCAAGTTTCATACATGACATTCAGCTCTATATAGCAGCAAATTTTATTTTATTACAAGCTATTAACTCATAATCTGATATTACTTTGGTGGTCAGTACTTGAGTCGTTTTGCAGTTTTACCATCAAGTAATCCGTTCCATTACTTCACTCACATTAAAAACCTTCATTTATAAATGTAATTATACCTATTATTGGTGATTGGCGTGTCTTGGCCTAAAGGTTCTCTTCGCGCGTCGCGAGGAAGACTTTTACTGCCGTACGTTTGAACTTTCTCAGCTGCGTCTAACCACACTCCACTCCTGCAAAAAAGGAGGATATATTTAATATGAATAAATTTTAAATGTTACAATGCTTGTTGGGAACAGGCTTTGTACCTATAATAGAAATGTTAGCTGGCACGGAAAGTAAAAGAAACTGTCTAGAAGATTTACCAACTTTAGTGTTTTCTATCTGATCTAAGTATATCTAAATACAAATTAAACGCTGTTCGCATTAGTTGAAGATTGCAATATAATTTAATTATGTTCCCGTACTCACATGCTGAATAAAGTCAAACTAAAAAACAAAACAAAATTGAAAAATTAAACTTGTAAAGTCAAGAACAATTTTTGCTAATTTGCAAATGACCATGAAATTCCGTCATAGAAATTGGCAATATTATATCTAATAACTGTTTCTAATAGTGACTTTATAAATAATAAAGACTTGCTGGATAATTAGAAGTTCACGGAACTATCATTCCGTTATGTCCCGTTGCGGATAAGTATTGCTAATAAGTGCTCTTTTTAATGGCACAACTGTATAGAGCACTGAAGTGATTGAAATTCTCGGAGCAGTAAATATCTTCATTAGTGTCAATTGACTTTTTGTTGTCATACAATACTTATCATTCGAGATCAAAGTAAACCGGCAAAGTGCAATTCAAACACGCACATCAAGATTTCTGTACAACCAATTTTTTTTTAAATTATTTTTTTGCCGCCGAGTAAAATTTCAATAAGTCAACTCTTAAAAGATAGGTCAGAAGAATACAGGCATTGGCGAAGTCATATATCTCCATAATAATGTACAGATTTGCGTACAGAACCCTAAAAACATTAATCATCGCGTTCTACAAGTAATCGTTAGTCTAATTAATTAACAGTTTTCTTAACTGCGTTTGTAACGGGAACATCACAATGGCGCCAGCAGAATACCAGCGTCTGGTAGGTATACATGATACATGCCTGACACATCCTGAGCTGGAGCCTAATATCCGGATTTGAACGAAATTGGAATACGTGGGATAAACATGTTCTTAATTGTCTGATATTTGTTACTTTTTTTTCTGTCGCCTAATCTGTCCACTGTATGTTATGTTATTACGTCGTGTCAAAATAAATATTTTTCTATTCTATTTTATTCTATTCTCCAAAACAAAGCTACATGTGAGCAAAAACGCTCACAGAACGCTCATGGTTCCATTTAAACTTTATAAAAAGAGGTCGGGCGGTTTTTGAAAAATTAACAAAAATACTCCGAAACCTTGGTGTCTGATCGGAGGAGTGCGTTTAGCTATCCATATTATATATAATAAAATGCTAGGCGAGAAATAAGGGATGAAAGAATTGACGTTTGTTTTCTTAAATTTTTAAATCATCCACTTTTTCATTCAAAATTACTAATATTATGAACTTGTACTATTGGAAAAAATACATTTCTGTCTGAGCAAACTGGCATCAGCTTGCTTCAGTGTGTAATTTTCAACACACTCACCCAGGTCCCGAGAACTGCATAGAGAGCCTATTCGTCTGTCTTTGGAAATGGCCGTTTCCGTGTCGGTCAGGTGAGTCTGGCGACCTGCCATCCGACGTGGGGTGTAGGTGCTTCTGTGAGGCTCGACTGGTGTCATCCCGGCAGACCACCGCAGCTGACCAGCGCTTTGTTTGTTCTGTTGCCTGAAATTCAATGTCAAGGTCAGATTCAGTTCGCTTAATGGCAACAAATTGGTCTTTTTACAGTACCGTACCGTTCTAGGTAAACTCTACAATATATTCCTGTAAACTATGCAATTTAAGCACAGGAGGTAGATAATTGATTGAACAAAATATTTTTCTCTTGCGGTGTGATGCGTCTTAGTGAGCAAAAAAGTGAGTAACAACTGCTATATACTAAATGTATTGAAGGCCAGGGCTGTATGTACCTACTGTTGGGGGTAGCTTATTGAGTGGCTGTAGTCCCAAGGGCGTGAAACACGCGTTTTTTTCCGAATAATCATGCCTATAAAGCGATCATCTAGAGGTAAAGTAGGTAACTAATAAATAAAGAGATTGGAGATGAAGAAATTTTATAGAAAGTCTAATGGAAATATTGGTTACGCTTGAAGTCAAAAAAATATATAACGCTTTTATGTAACTAGCCATTCAAGAGAAGGCGTGAGAAGTAGGTAACATTGTGAGCTAAAGCTGCAATACGAAACGGTACAAACCTGGCCTTAAAAGCCTGCAATTTAATGACTACCCCCGCAGCATCTTATACAATATGTCTTCAAATTGATTAATTAGGTAATAGGTAATCTTAGACAAAAAAAAGTGCTAAAAATGTGTACAAGAAATTCTTTTCAGCAAAGCATATTATATTAGAAAAGATTAACTAAAGACCTATTTAATCGTTTATGTACTTACTTACTTATTGCGACGTGTTGTTTAAGTTTATTTTTGATAATTATTTTAGTGACATGGTTATGATTAGCGGCCCGCTCCGGCTTCGCACGGGAAAAGTTGTTGTAGTGACAATAATTAATAAATAACTACAATAGTTGGACATATGCTACCGCGGAGTTTTTTGTAGACATTATGATGTTCTTCAATATTGTTATACATTATTTTGTTCTATCGCTAATAGTTTCGGCAGCGCATTCGACGAAAGACATTTTAAGACTCATTTTTCTACACCTTCGGTTACATTGTTCAAATTTTACCAAGGATCCCTAATTTTTTTCAAAATGAAATGTAGCCTATGTCAAATTGGAAGAATGTAGCATTCTATTGGTGAAAGAATTTTTTAAATCGGCCCAGTACTTTTTGAGCCTATTCATTACAAACATACTAATAGGTACAAATCTTTCCTCTTTATAATATTAGTGTAGATATGCCTATGGCTATATCACTATGGCTGTATCATTTATATATATATGATATGTATAAATTATACAGCCATAGTATTCAATTCAATAAACTTTGTCATTTATAATATACAATTTCGACATTAACGGTGTAGAAACTATAACAGATGCCTATAAAATCTTTGTTTTGGTCTTAACAAAGTGATATTTGTAATCCTAAGGTTTAAATAAATATATGAATGTAAATGAATATGGATCGAACCCAGTTTGCAGTTAATTGAAAATGACAAAATAATTATCTTGAATAGCAAAACGACCCAATCAACAGTCGATGGTGTATATTATACCTAGGCAGGCTATGTATTCTGATCACACGAAGGTGTGGATTGTGACATGGTCCACACTGAATGGCCAGAAAACAGCCTCTGACAAACTCTCAGCAAACATTCTCATTTGGCATCAATCTAACAATATTTTAACACTTTTCGAACACTTCATGTGACATTTTATGCATAGTTATTTACTATCGCCTTTCGAGCTGTCAAAAGTAGAAAGATGTTTCTACAGAGACGTAGATAATCCTCCACGAAAAGACTAGGTATAGTCAAACAAAATAAATTTTGAATTCAAGGTTTAAGACTGTATGAATGAATATCACACAATGAATGCGAATTGAAAATGAGTATCATAAATATTTCTTACCGTTCTTTGAGGTGGTAACGTGTCTTGGTGTAAGGTGGGCTCACTTCCTCTTCGGACTTGCAGACCGCTCGATCCATCCTCCAAGTCAGCTGCACCAACTTCAACGCAGGAGTCCGTATTAGGAACTCGCATACTTCCACCAACTCCACCGCCACCCTGAAATAAACCGTATACATTTCAGTTTAAAGTTTATTTTTCAATAGGGTATCATGAATGTGCGATTATATTATGAGAAAGTGATGAAACTGTAGCTCGATACGCATCGCAGCATTGTGATGCGAGCGGTTTTTTACGGTTTGTTATCAACCTCGATTCAATTTTCCAACAATATTAAATATTGATATTAGCTATATTCCAGCTATTGACTGGCCTCGTAGCTCAGCTGTAGTAGCTATGCCTTCTGCGCTGTAAGTCGTGAGTTCGATCCAAAATCAGGACAAACATGTGACAAATATAGATGTTTACCTGTGTTGCGTGTCAATACGTATAATAGGTACGTATTTACAAAAAAGTGCTTTATAAGTATTCTATCAGTTTTCTAGTTCTCATAGTACAAGCTATGCTTAGTTTGGGGTTAAATAGCGTTGCGTTGTGTGTCCATGATGATTTTATATTTTTATTTTATCAAGTTATAAAATAAAATAAAACACAAATACACAATAATCCGTTAGTTTATAATCTAAAAGATTCCCTCAAATAAGGAACGTTTCCTACATTATCCCCTGCGCATTAGTGATAGTGGCAAAAGTGTTTTTTTTTTTATATAAGAGAAAGGATATTTCTATGTGGATCCCGAGCATATACACTATACAAACGTCCAATAACAAACTTATTTATCCCATCAGGCTAATGTGTTTTCCTCTGTCGGGTATTAAAGCCAAGACAATGACTTATGTCATAGAGAATAAGGCTTTACCGCTCCCGCCCTCTGTCACAGATCTGACTCCGTCACCGACACGCTTATTTAACTACGTCACACAGTTACGTTCCTACGTACATAAATAACGTAGTTTTTCTCGATATTTCCTTTTTATATTTTACTTTAATAGTATTCTGTGGCTGTACAACAAGCCATATTCCGTGGCAGCGGTAGCGCGTGGTCTGTAATCCTGTTAGCCTAGTTTCAGCTTGTTATCTTCTAAATACCTAGCCTCTGTACTGTAGTTGATTGGCGCCTTGGAAGGGAGCGTGTGCAGTCAATAATAGGTACTGGCATAAAGCGAATGTTTGCTACATTATAGAGTACCTACATTTTTCCTGGCCGGTAGGGTCGAACCTGGGAGTTGCTGTTTGACAAGCAAGAAAACCGATTTATTTAATTCTCTAATTATTGTACAAAAGGACAACTTAAAGCTAAAAGCTATCCTATCAATTGTAGATAGATCAAAGTGAGACTTTTTTTCCCCGGCCGGGGTTGAACCTGAGACTAAGACTAAACGCGGCTAGTTGAAAGCCGCGTTTAGTCTTAGTCAATATGCATTTTATGCCTCTCCCAGACTATTGACAGGTATCAATTTAGTTATGGAATACACTTCATATTAGTCTAGCATTAGGTACCTACGCACTAGATTATGTATCTAGATGTATTTTGATGGCCATAGGATGAGAGAAAGACTGCTAAGTTACAGAGGAATACTTACCTTTCTCGGTTTACGAGCACACGAACACTTTGAATAACATAAACCCATATTTAATTTATAACTTATACTACACAAACTCGTTCTTTTTGTATTAGACATGTCGCGAAAAGTTTCACGTTTGATCACATATATAAAATTCTCAAACACGTTTCGACAAGATTTTCTTCCATAATACCGCGCAAAACACAAACATTTTTTTTTCAGCTGCAAGCCACCTTTACATTCTACCAGTAAAATATTAAATATTTTTCTGTTATTTACATATGTATTTATTTGTTAATGTGTTATATTTGAGAAACCTAGTACAAAACCCGCTTTAACAATCCTAGGACTAATAAAAAAATATGTATTATAATATAATATAAAAAAAATATATATTTTGTATTATATTATATTTTTATTTTTTTACTAGGTTTCTGGTAAATACATCATCTGATTAATCAAATTCTTAAAATAAAGTTCTCTTTTAGAATCGAATGTATTGTAAATATATAATACCATAAAACGAGCAATTCTTGTGCATATATAATATAATATTTTAAAAAATGAATGAAATGCGCTTCGTATCTAATGACTCTGTAAGCGCATAAAATGTATCATTATTGATCATATGTTTAAGAAAAACAATGAACAAATGACGGTTCCTACGCCCTGAAAATTGCTTAATATGCTGGTTTGGTCCTCAGCCATCTCTTGCTATAATGCATGCTATAATTATGTGACATACCTGAAGGGCAAATTGTGCCGGAGCATAATTTTAAATCGAACCGAACGTCGCAACAGCCACACTATGTATGCAAATAAACACAACTTAAATGCTAATGAAACTGGTTCAGTATAATCTCATGCCAAGTATTCCAACATCTATGATGAATTCTAATCACTTTCGATTTCGTAATGACATGACATACCTATCATTTAATGACACAGAGTATACTCTTAATAGTAGGCACACGGCACTGCAAAAGCCTATGGGCCTGGTACGAGCCTCCAAACAACTCTTCCAACATAAATAAGTGAGATGATTGCTTTTCATTTATACTAGAAAAGTATAAATGAAAAGCAATCATCTCACTTAAATTTGGTGTAGTATTAAGGTCTGCATCACCTACTATCTTATTTTCATCATCAAACAAGGTAGCCGTTCCTGGCATACAATTAGATCTCCTGGTATATTTCGATTCAGCTCGCAGACGGTTCTGCAGCTGCAACACCTCCTAAGTGTGCTATTTTGATAAACAACAGGTACAATCAAAAGCTACATACCCGAAACATATCCGGGGATGCGGTACCGGCAGAAGAGCCGCTGGCGCCATCGGCTTGCGCGGCCCTTGGTTGTGGCGCCTGATTAGCGCATTCAGCGGTGAGGGTCTCCCGGTCGTCTGCGACATCTCGCACGCGGTCGTCTGGGTCGAGGATCCCGCCCGAACTGGCGCGCAGCGCTCTCACTCCCACCCATGTTTCTGGACCCTGGAATGGAAGGAAAACAAGATGAGCAATAGGTTTACACAGCGGAACGTAAGGTATCGTAAAGGTCTTTGTTCTATTGTAAAGATATTTGGGTGCATGTCTTTTGATTTCGTGTACCTAGGAAGCACGGTAAAGTCAATCGAGACATCATAAAATTGCCAAACACTGTTGCATTGACTTTCAAGCATTATCTGTTTATCAGGTAAAATCGCCTGTCCGTGATTAGTTGTCAAATCTATCGTAAGAAGAGAAAAAAGGATTCTTTGTTAAGATCGCGTAGGTAATGTAAATCAAACCATTAGTTATAATTTTTTCCATTTATTTTAATTTTAGTTTCTTATTATGATTTACTATGATTATTATTATTTAATTTTAAGTTTTGTTTTCTGTCAACTGAGGCATATGTATTTTGATGAAACTTTGATATGTGATATATGTACATTTAGTAGTTTAAGTAGCAATAAAAACAATTTTCATTTCAATTTTCATCATTCAGCAATAATGTTTTCCCTGTAATGTTTTTCACTGTCTATTTTGAAATTAGTTGGGTCGTATCGTAGGCAGTTATCGCAGCAGTGACGTTAGAAATTTAATTTAGTAGAGACAACGTCTTTTCACGTGAGTGAAAACTCATTTAGGTTTTGACATATTTTTAATGGCAATAATACGCACGCTATCATTTTTCCCAGTACTAAGATCAGTACGTTTTGCAAATTTGCTTTAAGTACTGGGGCAAAAATGATAGCGTGCGTATTATTGCTATCAAAAATATGTCATAACTCCATAACACCAAAATAAACATAGAAACTTTCTTAGTATTTAAAGAAAATGATGCATGGCCATGTCGTTGTATAGCGAGTTAAAACCTTATTGTAACCTTATTTTATGTAATATGATCGATTGATCAAATTAATTTTTACATAGTAAAATTACTAAAATACTAAATAGCTACTAGGTGTATTTGCAACGAAAGTCAAAACTTTATCGCTATTGATGACTGGTATCTAAATTACTTATTTTTAGATAACCGCAGCGTATTTTCTTTTCTACACTTAAATAATTTTATTTTCAAACCAGAAAGTACCTATTCCGAAACATGAGTACATCATGATCTAACGTAACCTATGGTAAGTTATAATGTAAGTTATACATATCGAGCGAATTAATAATGCAGTTTCCACAAGTTCACAACTTTTTGAACGCGTGGTTGATATTATTTTTTTATATTTATAAAACTTATTATGAAAATATATCTGTCAACATGCTACTGTCAATCACCAGTCATTATAAAGGCCACACATACGTAGGTAGTCGATGTGCTGTCGAAATCTGGCTTTATAATAAAAAAACTATAATAAATAATTTTTGTTTTATTATTTTTTAATAAATTTCAGAGATTTTCGCACAATGAGGCGATGATGAGAAGCGTGTAATGTTCCCACGCGAGATTTGCGACGTATTCATTTGCAATGAATGCCGTTGAGTATACGTATCTTTTCACTGTTTTGTGGCCTTTGTGCGCCTGTCGTAGAGAACTCGCTGAATGATGTCAAAGGCTTTATAAGCAAGCATCAATCTTCTAAAATCGGCTTGAAAAGAATGAAGTCTGCTTATTCATTGAAAAGTTTTCATTAGTGTTCAAAATAAATAAATAGTTACCCATGACACGCTTTTCCGCTCCTGTTCCTTTCTGGCAGACAAACGAGCCAGCTTTTTGAGTCGCGGTGGCGGCACCGGCTTCGACAATGTCATTTCTGACTGCATTGTGCCATTGAATTACCATCACTCCTCACTTTACAACACATGCAACATTTTACACTTTTAATCTTTCTGCACCGATTTCGATGACTTATTACAAAGTCAGGAAAGGTTCTGATCAAAAGAACGCAACTGAATGCAATGAGCCGATTTGGAGGCAATAGTATGATTGAAGAACCTTGACCTTCGCACTTCGCTGACCAAACACAGAGAGCTCACGCGCCTTGCACCAAATGTTACGCCCCATAGGACCAACGTGATTGATAGTACCGTTAAAGTTATTTCAGTCATTTCATCTGGGTCGGTTCTTTCAATTGACTTGATAAACCCTACGTTCGATTGTGTGGTTCGCAATAGCATTATCTAGAACCAGGTCTACCGCAAAACTGTGTCATGTAGTGATAAGTTGTAAACAGACGCACTGAATCATATTCCCATTCCGCCTAATGTTATTTTGATCATGTTATAGGTATTTCATATCGTAGTATATAGGAGAAATACAACCATATAAAGTATTACATAATAGTATAATATATATATTAATAAAAGTATTTCATACACTGTGCATTTCAATTGTATGTATGATAATTCAAAACTTAGTTGAGATCCCCAAGAATGAGTCCATAATGACACCAGCAAGAATTTGCTATAAGAGAATGAGATAAATGACAGATTTAAGATAACTTTTTGTAATACTCTTTTGTTTACATAATTGAATTGATATCATTCAAGGCTCTGTTGATGTTTATTCATGAGCATTATCTAACTGATACGTCCATATCCTTATACGCTAATGCCAACGGAAATGCAGCCGCTATGGTCGAAAGCGTGTGCCGAATAGCAATGGCTCAAACTGCGTCAGTAGGTATTGTTATACTAAACTGATGTGATGATTCGCTTAATCTGATGAAACCTTTGTTCTGATTCGAATTAAATAATAATAGAATCAGTTTTCAAAATATTGCCTTTTGAAATAAATGCTAAGACTATGCTATTAATGCTTCCATACGCTCGCTATGATCAAAATTGTAAATATCTATAATAATTATAGTTAATATTTTAATTTAAAAACGCCTTCTTAGATCCCACTCAAATATCTATGATTCACGTAAAGGTACCTCTGCATGTATGTCCATCGGATAGTTCGACAATACCCACAGAACGACAATTCAATGTGGCGTACATTGAATGATTCTCAAGCTTCAAGGTTACTCGCAAAATTGTTTTGTCAATATTGCACTAGGTGCCCGTTAGAGTGTTTGCAATGTTTAAGACATAAATTTAGACAGAGCCAAGTACCTAACCTGCTTCAAGATTTTGTTTTGGGATATCTTGTATTAAGGAATTTGCTAAATATGTAGTTTCAATAAAGTTCTCTGTATGTAACCAAATTATTATAGCCAATGCACTGTAATAAAATTTACCTATTTAATTTTAACTTTAAATGTTTAAACCGTATGTCTATCGGTTCAGCATTCAGTTGCGAGTTAAACCAGCTATTATTAGTACATTCACACATCACTGAATTGAATCCTTGATTATTTCTTCGAGGGTATTAATATTTAATATTCATCACTTCACAACAAATTGTTTTTGAGCCATTTTCTTCACATTTACAAAGTGTTTTTATGAATATTTAAACCGCGTGTGTTGTAAACAGTGAATCCGCAGGGCGCGCGTCTTCTCCGCGCGATGCTATGAAAGCAACTAACCATGTGAGTGAGCGTGTATTAGAAATATCTCCAACAATACAAACAAAAAAAACCGATTCATTCTACTGAGCTTCATAATTTTTCAAGGTTTGTAGAATGTATTAATTAAGCAAGACATTGCTTCTTTCTATACCGGGTGAGTTGTGACTTGCGCATTGACGACTTCAAGGGCTGCACGTTTCTAATACCATATATTAGCTCTATACTTTGTTCCATAAATATACTTTACTCGAGTATGACTAAAAATATGCAGTCACAAGTTGAGCTAAGTTATGTAAAGTCATAACAACCACGAGTATAGACTGATATTATTTAACTTAAACAAAACTAGAATAATTAATGACTTGAATAGCTCACATAAACACAACTCAAATAATTGAATTTTTATTCTAATATGTCTATCTCAGAGACAGCATCACCAAAAAGCGCCCAATTCACCATTTCACTGCAGTGACATTTTTGGTTCACGTTGATCTTCGTTAACGTCAGCGTTGATCTTCCGTTAAGAGCCATAGTAATATGAGAAAAAAAATTGTAATGATCAACCTCTAGCTTGAACATATTTTAAAATATAGGTTGATATAAACCTAAATGTGTGCCTGGCCTTCTGATGTAGATATCATAGGTGGGAAAGGTAAATAAACCAGCAATCTCGCGTCCGTAGGTGAATACCCTCAGACCCTACACGTATTCACCGGGTGGTGCGAGAGGAACTCCTCCAAGTAGCAATAGAACTTGTGTTCGTCCGGAGAAGTACTGTCTCCACAACTTATGCAACTTAGATCTTTTCATGCTTCGACATCATTTTTAGGACCTGAGTTATAGTATGTTTGGGGGGTCCAGTTGCTCGCGTCCGTAGGTGTGTACCCTTTGATTCCCTACACGTACCCCCTGGGTGGTGCTAAAGGAGCAACCAAAAGTAGCAGTAGAACTTGTGCTAAGTTCGTTCGGAGAGGTACTGCCACCACACATGGAATCTGTCGCCAAGCAGTAGTGTTCGCATTACTGTTCCGATGGAAGGGTGTGGGTGCCGGTGAAATCGCATGCGCATGAGACGTATCATCCCCGTCTCGGGTGATGGACGCAGCAGGATGAATGCGACTCAGTAAAGATTTGAATCTCATACTGAGTCGCACGCATTACTGTTGTCATGGGCGAGGGTCACCACTTACCATCAGGTGGGCCCTAAGCTCGTTCCGTCACAAACTAAGATAAAAAAAAAAAAATGTTGTCTATGAGGGGCAGTATCTACTTAACATAAGGTGGGCCGCCAGCTCGACCCGTCACTTACATCGCATAAAAATAAATTACTGCGAATGCTGATAGAATTTCGTATCATCGTTTTCAGTGTATTATCGACCCAAATTGATGCATTTATTAATTATCTAATTTTATTAGTTATTATGGAAGCCTTAGTACATGTAGCCGTAGCTTTACATAAAAACTAAACCACCTTTGTTTTTCAATTATGACAATTTTAAAACATTGATGAGCTGGAGACTCACCTGATGTTAAGTATTGTAGTTATTATACATCCGCCCATAACTTCATAACTAGTGAAATAAAGTGTGAATCAAAGCCAAATATAAATTTTTCTCATATCATCATGTCTACATTATGAAAATAAATGTAATAAAACGAGGGGTTTTTACTTTCCTAACTCTAAACAAATACGGTCAGTATCTGTATATAGTTTTGGTGGTTGTTGTACCACGTTGACAAAAAGTTTGGTTTTAGTATATTTAACAAATAGGTTGGCATAAGCGGATGGGTGTAAAGGCAAACATTAAAGCTAAACCCATATTTGACATCCATATTTGAACATTTTATGAAATCTATCGCAAATAGATAACTGCAAGTACGATTATAGTTGCGTGTACGCAATTGAATTTTGTTTTATAGGCAATCAAACCTCGGGCCCGAAGTGGAAATAGAGCACATAATTATGAGTGGGTCCATGTGGCTCGCGGTCGTGAGTACCCTCAGAGGCCCAACACGTATCCCCCGGGTATTGCGAACGAGATAACCCAAAGTAGCAGTAAAACTTGGCAAATTCGTCCGGAGAATTACTGCTACCACACCTGGTAATCCACCTAGCTGTGGTGCACTCGCGCTGCTGTGTTTGAGTGATGGCGCAACGTGAGGTGGGCCATCAGTCCGTTCCATGACATTCACATAAAAAACAAAAGCAAATGACAACTTGTACTATCGAACTGAAACAGGAAATAAAGGCGACTTATGCTTTCACATTCGATTTGCATATTCATGTTCTCGTATCTTTTTCTTCGCAATTAAATTGCAACAA
Source organism: Aplocera efformata (assembly GCA_921293045.1). NCBI lineage: Eukaryota > Metazoa > Arthropoda > Insecta > Lepidoptera > Geometridae > Aplocera > Aplocera efformata. Next base: position 8,812,235 of record OV121042.1, on the reverse strand, counting down.
TATATGGATAAATGTACATCCATAGGCCATCCATAATGTATATATATACATTGGCCGTGGTTTTTCGCCTAAACGGCTGAACGATTTGGATGAAATTTGTTATGAAGATGGCCAACCACGGGTAACACCGCAGCTAGATAAATGTATGCTTCGGTAGAGAATAAACGAAGTCAATATCAAATGTTTCATGATAAAAATTAATGAAAAATGTAGTGATATTATCAAGCAAAGGAAACAAATTAGATAAAGTTGTAGGCACGGAATGTGACTGATTAGCGCATTACGATAGAACTAGTTTTTCCTTCATATACGAAATTAAACCACACGCACATAAATGTTGGATACGAAACATGAATTGCTCGAATCATTTGTCGTTTGACGTATGATCATCGTTCATCAATAAGAAAGAAAGAAAGAAAAATATTTTGTTTGTGACTAGACGTAATAAGATAATAAAATACCAAAATAAGAAGTAATACATTACGCATTTAAAAATTTTGAGCTACTTTATACACTAAAATGCTTCGTTAGTCTGATGCAAGTTGAGAGATTCCTAGTTGAGTTTCGGCCGGGACAAACACGCGATCTGTAAGGAGCTGAGCATAAAGTTAACGTTCATAAGGCAACGGAGGATGTTTGTTTTGGTGCGGGTATAATTGAATTTATGATCATTTTATAGATTCCAGTATTAGAATATCTAAATTTTTTCACTTTCCTGCAGTCTTACAAAATGATAGAATCCTCTTTTATTGGGAATCTATTTCGTTATCCCTACTCTAAAAAATAAAACATTTTTTTTGTCAATATAGATCGGGTTGTTGTACCTACCATAGGCACAACAAACTGAGCCATATGCAGATATTGCATCCTCCTTATTATATTTATAAACCCATTTGTATGCATGTGCTACTCACATATTTTTAGATATAGCTCGATACGTTACTCACATGTTCTCAGATACACCTGAAATAATTATATAAACAATATCGGGTAGGTATTACTTGGTATGTCGTGTCATAGAGCTATAAATCCGTGATATTACCATTATATCTATAAATATACAATAGAAAGCGAAAATTTTAATAATTATTTCCTTTCTAGCCGCCTCATTTGCATTACCTGAAACTAAATATGGCTCCAGTGAGCGTCTAAAATACTTAATAATATGGTTACCAAATACTAAAACTGCCAATATGTAATATAAGTAGGTACACAAAACAGATCATCTTGATTACGAATACGTGTCGGAATTACACATAGTTTCAACACGTATTAATAAAATCGTAATGAATTGTTTGTTGTATTGTTACTTGAATTGTTTATAACATATTTTATTACGTAGTTTTATAAAATCTCTCTGTAAGTGAAAACATATTTATAAAAAAATATAAAAATACCTCTCAAATCTCGGCGTGACGTATTTTGCATGCAAAACTGTAGTTCCTCTATTCAAATTACTGGACAGTACATGACAAATAGCTAATTAATTAAAGCACCGGTTAAGTTCAATGTCCGATCGCGTGAAGTGACTACAGTACAATAATTGTATGGGTGCGTTGATTTAATTGACACTCGGAACAGCGAAGGCGCCTGTGAAAGTGGCAAGTGGAACAAACAATAGACCGCGACAATGTGAGACTGCTCATAAGAGAGAGAAGCTAGTTATTATCCTCAATCTATATTAGTCTTTTCTGACACTTTCCTACAAATCATTGTAACCGCAAGAGATATACCCTACCCTTTTACTAAACTTTTTATGAAGTTGTTCAAAGGAAGCTGATGGGTGTGACAATTTATGATTTAGTGTGATTTAGATCAGCGTCGGCTTTTGTGTTCGAGTCAAAAGGCTCGATAAAATGTAATAAGAATCTCCTGGAACCTTTGAGTTAGATCATGAATAGACAGTTCATTCCAACCACAACTGCGTGTGTTATAATGTAAGAAAGTGTGAATGTATGGTATTTCCGGTAAGGGGTACTGAATTACCGGTTGATGTTACACCAATAAAATAATAAATAACATGCCACTAAACAGGGAGGAGCCATTAAAATATCTTGGCCCTTAAATAACACCCGAGCTGAAAGACGATACAGTCATAGAATGACAACGCAGGGCTATGCGTGTGAGAGCGAACATAATAGTATGCTCGTTGCTCAAACGATGTTAAGATTAGCCTCTTCATAGCCTACCACTATCTACACTAGCAACGTGTGGTGACACGCAGAAATAGGACAGTTCATAAAGAGCATCGTTTTTAACCTCTGGTACTGCAGATGTCTACGGGCGACGCTGACGACTTTTCATCAGAAGCGTTGGCTATTCAACCTACTAACCACTTAAAAATTCTTTCATCACCACGTTCGTAACTTAATTAGAAAGGTAAGGAAATTAAACTCATTACCAGCGTTTTACGCTGATGCAAGATTAATAGGCTTTTGTGACTTCTAACCTGAACCCAGCCCACGCCAGAATCTAAGCTCTTGAAGATCCCTTTTCTGCCCAAGGATGGTATAATATTTTTTGCAAGCATTTAAAGTGTAGATTAACGTTAAGTGAAAATAAATTATTCAAATACCGAAGCTCTTACCGTATTTTCATGAGTCTGAGGCAGTATGCTCCTTTGGAGTTTCTGGACGGGATATGTTTGTCGCCACCCAAACAGCCTCACAAGCTTGTCTGCTACGTCCTCACATCTTGCGGTAGATTCCTTCATCTTAAAGCACAGTTTGCTTGTCCACAACAACTTCACTTCCACAATTTTTGTTGATATTGTTTTGTTTTGTCGCAATTTACGGATTCCAGAAGCAGAGTCTAACTACAATATTTCAGCCTTTAGCCACGAATGAATAATTTGTAGTACAGAACGCAGCACGCAAAAACTAAGATTTGACAAATAAATATATAAAGATAATATAGGACCAAATACTAAAGTAATTGTAAAAACAATAAGACGACGTGAAATATGGGTTGTTGAGCGATCGGCAGCGACGCGACTCCGCGGCCTCGACTCCGTTATCGTCGCCATCGTTATCGAACTATCACCGCCCCTCTACTGCACATTCACTTCTGCAAGCCCACAATACAAAAATCAAACTTCAAACGACTAATCACGACCTTCTTTATTTTTAATCTTTTGCGATCAAACGCACCAAGCGGATTATAATAAAAAATATTGGCTAGCCGATACAAAAAAAAAATAGACTTCATCATAATTGGGGAAAAATTTCAATAATACTGTTTTACAAGTTGGTAAAAAAATGTTCTTAAACATTTAGTGCAACAGCCGTACATTTGATATTTTCGAAGAATGATGACAAGGGAATGGAAATATGTGGCTAAACTCATTAGAACTAATTAGAACCCGACAGTTTCTGGTCAACAGACAACTGTTACAAAGAAAACGCGGGGTGTCAAGTTACAAGTTGCATGTTTGATTGACACGGGCAACCGTGATCTCGGAAACAGATTTGTTATTGCTACTTGATGTTGCCAAGTTCTGTGCGGCCAGTAATAGGTATGCTGTTTAAATAGTTTTCATTCGTACGGTGAAATTGATATTAACGCATAAGACACCAACTGAGCTGTGAGGCCAGTCAATATGTGGGAATATAGGAATATAATGTATAATAACTGTGCAAAGAGCTTGCATCTACACGGTGAAGCGTTAGTCAGGACACACCTTAGCTATTTCAATACAAATGACCCACAGTTATGGAGAAATAGAAGTAAGCACCGATAATGTATTAAAAATTCAATTATTCCGTACAGGTGCTACCTCATTAATTTGTATACATTGTAACATCTTCGAATCTAATGAAGTTCTTACAAACCGAATTGAAACAAAAAGTTATTACGCGACTTAAATACCGGGTCGCAAATGAATTTTATTCAGGTACCTATTTCCGTATCAACTTCTTGTTCCCATTGCAGGGACACCTACACAAGTGAAATTGAATGGATTTAACTACCACGGGAGCCCAAGCCGCATGTTACATGTCTTCGAATTTTGAATGTTTTACTTCACCATTTTGAGATCTAAGCATTGCGCATATAAATTTTTCAAGCAAAATACTGAAAACTTTTTTTTATGTTAGATATTTGTGGCCCTCTGCTAACTCTGTGACATATCATCTAAAAATCTTACTGTCTAGTGTTCAGTTAATTAAATAATCGGTGACTAACAATGTGTACTTCGCATTCTCATTTTTATATTAAAAAAAAGAGTTCAATAGTAAACTAATCGAACATTCGGACGGCCAGCAATTTAAAATCACGTGAGAACGGCCTTAGCTTCCAGTATTTTTTGCTCTCAAATTTACAAAAGCTAATTAAAAAAGATCGCTTCATTAGATAAAAGAAGAAAACTTCGTACAGCAACAGCGGTAGTTCAAATTAGCGCTAAGTGTACCATTCAATAGTACCCAGTAAATAGGCACTTTAATATTCCACGACTCATCATAATCTTTATGATGACGCCAATCCTCTTCCCATAAGCTTTCTATAATATCTGGGTATCTAGATCGGTGCCAATGCTGCTGTTACCACGGCAAACAATAGCATGGCAAACCCATGGCATTGGTAATGATTAGTAACACAACATTGTAAACCATTTAGATGACATTATTACAGACTGCTTATACGAGTATCTATCTATTTACGAGCAGATTAATGAATTAATGATTTTTTTTTTAAATTAAGTATATCCTACTTAATTAAAAAAAAATCTTCCATTAAGTCTAATTACATCAAAAATAATGCAAGTTTCTGAAATCATTCGCTTTTTTGTAGTATAGCAAAATATTAAAATCCTAACCAGGAAATTGCAAATTGCTAGTAGCCATCACGGATACACTGTTATAGCCATCCATCTATATTATGAACGATCATTGTATTATCAAATAACCGCTTCTCTATACCTTTTTTTTTTGTTGAACTGACCGGAAGTTTTCATATTTGGGTAAGGAAATTACGTTTTGTAGAAAATATTACGATTTAGTGGTAACGATATTTTGCGTGCACCACGCCATTCAGAGCGAATGAATAGCGTATAGTTTGTAATGACACGAAACCGAATAAGAATGTATTCTTGTAATAGTTATTTAATTGTTTCTGACGTCACCAGACTCCACGATCAAGAAAGTACAAGATTGAACAAAGGAAAGTAAATGAAAGGAATCAACGAAACCATAAAACAAAGAGACTAGTCAGCGTACTGGATCAGTTTGGAAAGTTCTGACTAACTATAATCAGAGAACAAGCCTGCAAAGCTGCCGGACTCTGCAGGTTTTATGCAAACGCGAAATACCTAACAATGCGTGCAGCACAATGCCCTCGGCACCAAACTGAAATTAGTCACTCGTCGCTTTGACTCCGTTAAAATGTATATTCAAGTATACTCGTTTTTTGGTTAACGGTCCACATGATCACATAACCACTAATTCACAAGTGTCACCTGAATTATCTTAGAGAAACGTCACTGAAATTAATGTAAACAAACTGGAGGCTGCGCGGCGAGCAACTGGCTTCGGCTTGCGTGTGCGCCATTAGCGGCCTGCGAGGGGGGCAGGCCATGTCCCCCCCACCAGCCTCCGAGACAGGCTAGCCATTGAAGTGTTCGCTTACCGTGTAAACAATTGTCACAGCTGTATAGCTAGCAGTCTAGCTAGCAGCAAATAACGTTATTGAGTGATTTTTAGTTATTTTTCATCGGCAAATGATTTATTCCTCAATAATCACATCATATCCCTTAAATGTGATCGTTTTCCTTCTAAATTATAGTCACCTGAAGCTAATGTTGGTCCCCAATATATAGGACTTCCGTCATTTATTACATAATTTCAAAATCCTTGCCCGAAGTTCCTGGATTATTCCACGGAAGCTAAGGAACATGGGGTGGGCGCCAGGTTCAGTGGCGCGTAGAACCTGGCGGAGCGAGACGTGCGCAGACGGCGGAACAAGTAGGGTGGAAGGTGCCATCGCCCAACCACTCCAGTTTCAACAGTCAAGGCCATATCACCAATTGATGTAAAAATAGGTCTGCAAGTGTTCTATCATCAGGCCAGATAGCATGCAATTTTTAAGCCCACGCACACACAAAATTTATTTAAATATATCTGAATATTTGTAGGGTTCATCATCGTGATTTTTTTCACAGGATTCTTAATCCTCCGACGAAAATGTGTTATTAAATACAGCGCCATCTATGGATTATGTAAGCAACTCGATAGAGCGTCAACCCAGCAGTCAAGCACACGCAACCCATGCAAACTTCCGTTGCCTTATTGCGTTACATAGATGTCTCTATGCTTCGACAGAGTAAACACGTGGATCAACGGTAAAATTATAAGTTTAAAAAAATCTTCTCTTGCAATAGTGCAGTCATGTCGAATATAGGTACTTAATTTATTTGTAAGGTGACAGGTTTATGCGAAATTTTCATTTCTCTACGAACATCTTATCTATCCATTCACATAAATAAAAATAAACGGGAAGGGAGAATTGCCGTTTCGAATTTCGTATATGCACCCTGCCTACCTGCTATGCACCTGCCTAAGTCATGTTTGAGATCTTTATTTATTTAGGTCTGAAAGAATTAAGTTCAGTATTTTGTTACTCTTATAGAATGACTAGCTGCACGATCTGTTACGGTTTTCCGGGATCAAAAGTATCCTATGTCTTAATTAACCTACAATGCTAGTGATTCTGACCATCAATATTTACTCGTAAACAAACTGAAATAACCCACCGGATTATTTATTCGTTTTCTACTCACTTCCAAAATAAAGATTATAATAAAGATAGGTAAATATATCTCACATACATAAATTAATATCCAAATGTTTCGTTGCTTGTAGGTATTTGACCTAATTATTAGCTCATACGAGAAAATATTGACTCTCATTGTTCCGGAACACGTGGTTAAGTTTTCTAATCTGTGGAAATAGGCACGTGGAAAATGCACCACTTGATAAATGAATGGTGTTAGGTGCGAAAGCGTGAGAACGAAAATAGTGTGCTTATCTATATCTGATCTTCATTTTCTGATAGCCAAATATATATTATGCATGAAGTTATATTTTGGTCTGTCACTCTAATTTAAGAGTCCAATACGATATCGTCGTATATACGAGACCATCTTTCTGGGGGTGTGAGGAGTACCTTATGATACCAGATTTACTTTTAGTGTTCTATAACTAAAGTACCGGAACATTAAAATGTGATAACTGACACGTTAATTGATGAAGTGAATTTTTTTATCAGGTTAATGTGGTAGGTAAACATAAGTTGGTATATTATGTTATGATGCTCGCGACGTATGTAATGTTGATATATAATTAATTAATTAATTAATAATTGATATTATATATAATTAATTAATAATTAATATTATATATACTAAAGTTAGCTTCTACTGATTCATGAGTACTTGCCAGACCAAGCAAACATTTATGTTCATCAAATATTTCTCGTGCGTGGGAATCGTATAACATGTTTCCATTATTATTACATGCACGTAGATCTTTAATCCTGTAAAGGGCTTACTTACTAAAGTTTCAAGAAGATAGACAGCTTGCTCTTTACAAGGCTTCTTTAGAGAATTAGTCACGGACTAATCGACTGGATAAATACTACTGGTTTACACTAAATACGAGTTATACAATAAGGCAGAAATATAGCTAAACAGAACAAGGTTACATGCCATTTTTGAAGACAAGATGTAATAAAATCTTGCAAAGAATCCTTGCAAGATTGTTTCCCCATACCAGAGTTATCAATACGTACATACGCATTATATGGCTTCGTCCTCGACCCTGGGAACGTAGCGCCCACATCCGTACTAACTATGTTACAATCTGTTTGTAAGTTACAAAATTCAAGAGTATATCATCGGCAATAGCAAGGTCAATGAACCGCCTCCATGCCAAATTTCTTACGAAGGTTCTTTATCATGAGGTGGTAATACGTTCAATGATATGCAAACTGTATTTATAGAATACCGTAAAAAGTAGAATCATGTTCAGAGGATTATTATTGATTCTAGCATAATAGTATCATAACATAAACTAGGTAATAGGTAGGCTAGGTATAACAAATAGGTTTGCAATTTTAAATACCAATTAACATAGCAAAATCTCGTATATAGCGTGCGTGCACACAAAAAATGTAAAGTAGAATCTAGTAGATTTTAATCGTTCTTCCTAGTTGAAGGTTCTTTGGTTTGCTTATAAATAGTTTTCAGATGAGGTTAGTGAAATCCAACCCAATTATTTCACTTTACGAGTTTGTGTTGAAACTGATCGTAAATGATCACATTTAATCTGATCACAGTATTTTATGAGGCACATTTTGTAGGATATTAAAGTACTTCGGCCACTCTGCACTTGCGGTCAGTTCTACCTCCTCCAGAAATGGTAGGTCTTCCTAAGTGTATGGTTCAAACGAAGACGAATAAATTCAGCTTAGGGTGGTCAGGGCTAGTGAGTGCCACATAATCAATATGCGAAGCTAGTTAGTAAAACTATAGGGTGGGTGTATATTTAAATTCTAATTTAAGACTGACTGGGCTGCTTTTATAGGCAAACATCGCAACACAACAGCTGGCCGATTGATAGGACTCCCTGTGGTGGTATGGACAAACACCCAACACTTCGTGCTCATCATACAAAGTGTACCCCGCCGGGAATAGAACCCTCGTTTCGATGACAGGGGTACGATCAACCAAGCTATGAAGCCGTATGATGCTTTTTAAGGCTGAATTCAAACAAACTGTGGAAAATTTTATCAACTTTAATTCAGCAGCTCAATAAGGGCATTTAATTTACAGAATATATCTTATAATCGTATATTATATAATAGATACGGAAATCTATTTATACTCGTGCTTTGAGAACTGCATAACATACTACAAGTCAAATGGAAACTGGAAGATTATTGAAGTTCAAATAACTTGTTTATTCCCTTCACGCTGGCAGGATGCTCAACGGAGTATGAAACCAGCGTGGGAGAAAACGAGAGTGATCTCAGTAGGTGAATTGGTCAATTGCATTACATTTCTAGTAGTTATACATTTGCTCTGCATTTGAGAGCAGGGACAGTGGATACTGCTTGCTCAGAATTAAATTAAGCAAAGTCGACATGAGTGCACGTTATCTAAGTTGCGCTTTGACGCATGCTTATGAAACTAATTGAATAACAGTGCCGCTCGATACTACTACGTCTTTCACGTGCTACCATGCATATTATAGTCGAACTTAGCTCCTTAGTCGAATGCACACGGCATGCTTTTTAAAAGCATTCAAATTCGTCAATTGATGCCCTAGATGCAAAACGAATTGCAAGTTGAACACGCGAGATGAAATAAATAGACAATGCCATTAAATCCATCTGTTGACAATTAGAATAGGTGACTTTATACTCTTAATAGTTACGTGTTCTGAATGCTTATGCCAGTTTACTTTAGGACATTCATAAATAACAATAACACTGGAATATCTGACTGGCATCATCCTCAGTTTGTAGTAGCAGTGTCTTCTGCGCTGCAGGTTGTGAGTTCGATTTCCACCCATGACAAGCATTTGTGTGACGAACATGTCTGTCCTGTGTCTGGGTTTTAATATGTATTATATGATGTATTTATAAAAAGGTACTGTATAAGTATTATGCCATGTTTAGTTAGGGGATAGATGGCGCTGTGTAAAATGTTAATGAATATTTATTATATATCACACGAAAGTTTGTGTGTATGTTTGTTAATCCTTCGCGCTCAAGCGGTTCAACATATTTTTCAGCATTTCTCGAATTCTCCGGCCATGAACATACACGCAACATAAGCTGTCTCTCTGTTTCCATTTTACTACACATGACATGTAGGTAACTAAAATACAACTAAGTGTCGTAGACAATTTGTTAATAAATGCGAACAAATGCACAAACTAGGTCAACGTGACCCTATTATCGGACATCTCAACTGCCACATACCGATAACAGTTGAATCAGTTCGAGCGAATATGCGGATAATTTACGTTACTAACAAGCTCACACCTCGTTTATATATAACTTGGATTACAGAAAAACAAACAATACAGATTAGATAACGGCCTGTCTATAGAGATTCTTTACCCCAAGATAATAGTAGGGTAAGCGGAGAAGCCAAAAACGAGCAGTCAAATTATAAAAAAAACGAAGATGGAAACGGCTAATTTAAAAGAACCATAAAATTTTGCACTATGTACCATATCAAAAGAAAAAAAAAACAAATATCGGTCTACAGTTGGTAAAGATATCGCGTAAAAATATACAGCTTAATTTGTCGACCTTTTTTTAAAAACTGAAAAATTTTGATGGTTTGGCTTTACTTTTATAAAATTTCCAAAGGTATGGTTTGTCGCTAGGGATTGGGATAGGCAGTCGTGGGTTCACAAAACTGGCGTGGCGTGGCAATACAACGCAATGGTGCGTAGGTCGTGACTCGAGGGGCAGGACAGGGACATAGTGTAATTTCGGTACAGTATTTCATATATTTATTTTTGTGCTGTCTGCGCTATATATTGGGTATAGTGACTATTTTTCGCTATAAGTGACATTTTCTATTAAATTCAATTTTCATCAGTTCTGAACGTTTTACGAAAAATATGTCTGTGAAATCATTTTTATTTTTCTTCATCTTATTTTACTTTATATACTATAGTTTAAATTAAAACATTTTATTTGCATTATCGACTTTAAAGCCAAAACTATTTTTTATTTTATTTTTGTCTGTGCGTCTGTTTGTATCTTGACCGCGCAAACGCCGAAACTACTCAATGAATTCAAATAAAACTTGGTATTTTATATATACCATAGCTGTAAAAATTTGTCTCGTTATAACTCGAAAATGGCTGGACTGATTTGGATGATTTCTATTTCGTTGTGTTCGTAAATAATACAATCAACGCAAACAATGGTAACTAAAACGTACAAAGAGAAAATTGAACATTAACAAATATATTTTATACAATTTATATTTACAACGAGACACCCCTCCTTAGGTACACAATACATACATTTTATGTCCGATTTTGTTGTTCTACCATAATTTGTGATCATAATTGAACACTCATTAACTTGTGTGTACAGCGCGTTATATATAATGAAGAACACTTGTATAATACTTGTATAGGCTTTCTTCAGCATTTCATTATAATCTTCATAGAACGATAACCATTTAAAATTAATCTAATAAAATAAATTTATTTTCAATTCAGGCTTTAAATATGCCTCCAAAAACAGGATTTTAGTGAAAGGTTTGCACGAATTGTTATCATCCACACAAATGGTCTACTCCTATACAGTTACATTGTCCTAAACAATAGTAAAAGAGTACCTACCGTGTATTTCACATTGTTCCCTGTGCGCCTGCCCCTTTGTTGGCCGTTTTATTGTTACCTAGGTTAATACACCGCGGTACCAATAATGGAATTACAGTTAAAACGTTACTTTGATGATGATATTACTATCACTCTACAGCTCCGTGGTACCCTTCCTTCGAAACGAGGGGGTAGGCCGGCCGGGGCTTTTTGTATGCCTTGTGTTTCTACTTAAAACTGCTTTTTACAGACCAGACCGAGGATTAATTCTATTTCGAGCTTACCTCAAAATCTAGATACAAACTTACCACTCGGCCGAGGGCAGAAAAGGGCACTGTCTCACCACCTTACTCGGTGTTATATGATCAGAGCCGTACGCGCCTATTTCCTATATTGAACTAACGGACTTCGTTGGAAATAACTACATACTATCGTCTATTTCCTATTTATTGACAAAAAGTTTAATACATTTTTGACAAAGAAACAAAGTTGCTATGATAATCTACGGACCTGATACCTACGGACGAGCCCCGGTTCATTATAGGATCTGTACAATAGTGAGACTACCTAAGTTGACCTGGGCAATACCAATGACATCTTTCGAGTAACGTGCCCAAATAACAAAACTAACTCGCCAGTCATATTTGAGTCACACAGGAAGGAAAATCATTGAAGTACGATTATTGCTAGCAAAACTGCAAAATATTGTTAGACATCCAGACATTTACATAGAATACAATACATGCGAATATACAGCAAGCCCATCAAAACCTAATGAAGCATTTAAAAACAGGAAATGCAAGTAATTTAACGACAACACGAACATCAGATAGGACCAAAAGCGTTTAACAAGTTAAGAATTTGACGTGCTTTTCGTACGTGACCTACCTTATGGTTATCAAAGAGTAGTAGAGTAAGAAATTGCAGTAATACGTACGAATTTCAATAAAAATTTATTCACAATTTTTCTATAAAAAATTCCAGCACAAATGAAATAGCTATAAGTGTAATAAGTGTCACTTATTAACTAAAGAGCAAATACGTCATGCATATCGTTTTGCATCGTAGTAAGGGGTAACAAAATGAAATTAATTTCTATTATAGAGCTCACAGAATAGAAGCCTCATCGTGGCAGGTAGCATTCCAAAGCCCGCCCTTACGTAATTACGACAAAAACAGTTTTATACACGAAAGACACTGTCTATCTCAACGTATAATGGAGTAGGCTGGTCCATTGTATTCCTCAAATGGTGCTTCGAGGTCCGAGACATTTAGATCCGGTAATAAATATTCTCCGAGAAAGATTAAATAATCATTAAGCTTTAAAATCGCCTGCATATTACAATATTAAATAAAATGTCTTTCTGTTCTTTTCTTTTCTGCCCGTCACCAAACAGAATAACAATGAAAAGTATAATATAATTGATTTAAGGCGATTGATTTTGACAGGTGTGTCTGTCTGTAATCTTTTAGCAAATTCCTTTGAGGCAACGTTTCTCTATAAGGTTTGTGTAAGTTCCTACTTTTTTTACCTTGCTTATGAATATTAACGATGGTTTATAGCCATGTTTAGCTGAAATCGGTGGAGTAATTTCCATGGTCACCTGCTCTTGGGTAGAATACTTTAATTTGAAGGGTATTCAAAAAATATAATTTCAATAAGATTAAACTAAAATTTACAACGAACAATTCAGGTCAGGGTTCTAGAAATTTTAGTAAAATTACTCGTTATCAATTCCAAGAATTCGTGATGTAGTGAATACAAGTGCTAATGACTTGTGATTAAATGGTATTGTCGTTCGAATTAGCGTTCCTTCTAATCTATGAATCTGATATATTAGATAGAATTTCAGAATAATAAATAGAGTAGATTCTTGAAGCCAAATAAGTCATAATCTCAATGAGACATTCAAGTCAAGCAATCCTTTTTACCAGCTCTTGTAGTAAAAACAAGTACAACCTAACCATTGACCTTGATTTTCATGAAAATCGTGTCTGATATTCTGAGAAAACAGCTCCATCGACCAAGTGTTAAATAATCGGAATTTGTTCATTCAATTGCCTATTGTCTGAGAATTGAGATTACAATCGTTTTCCACGGTATCATAATGACTTCGAATTTCGGTTTTGTTTCCTGGTTCAGTCAAATCTATTGTTTATCGAACCTGCTAGAAAAGTTATACTTATATTTATTTTTTAATTTAATTAATGAATTAAACAAGCAACCCCTGTTTTCTTGAATATATATTATTTATTATCCGTAGCCATAGAACTTATTCGCTACGCAAACACACATTCACTAACATTTAAATCATTAACATTAAATGTTACAATCATTAAAAATAAACAGAAAGAGAAAAGGAAGAGTATACAATGAAAAACATAAAGTGGCGTGATGTGTGCTACAGCAGCAAAAAGGCCTCAATTCAGCATCATGTCTACACGAGCGTTAACAGTAGACCCTGGTACTATGCCAAAACAAATTATGTCGATCATTAGACCTTGTAAGTTTGATATGGTATATCAATGAATTAAATAACTATTAAGTTTACCGTCAGTAATAAGTAAAAAATTCTTTGAGGTCAAATTGAGCTAATGTAGCTAAGAAGTAGGAACCACCACATGAACATTACACACGTAATAGTCGATTGAACAGCCATAATTGTAAATTGAAGGGCTAGTTTCTGACCTTACTAATTACCTTAAAAAAATTCTAAAACAGATATACAGTAGCTCTCCAAAAGATACAACATAGATATCGTGGGTATCCTACACTGGGGACGTTGCAGTACAAAAACGGCCGAGCTAGGAATAAAATCACCCACCATTCTAATATCCCATCCGGGAATCGTATGACCTCGCGTCTCAGATTTGAAACGACCAGCAGACTAACTCAACTAAGGCATTATCCTCAAATATATCTCACTAGAGTGTCATTGATTTTATTATATCTACAGAGATCTATCTATATATAATTAAGTAAGCGGCACAAAATATTCAACCTTTACAATTTAGCACAATATGAATGTAAAGCGACTGTGAACCCATTTACTTGCAGGAATTTTGCGGTTCACATTGCTAATCCGCCCACGTCCAATCTGCGAGCATCGTGGGTGTAATTGAATAGTGTTAAGCTAACATTACAATGAAAATCTTTTCAACTATGCGGATATGAATTCTTTCATGTAGAATACGATTATGTAAATAGTTCACTATCCTTTATCTCAACTTAGCCATCTTTAAGGTCAGCGTTTACAACTTTTAGGTAGTTTAAGCAAAAATTAATGCAATATTATTCATTATTTTAAAAATGTTTTAAACTGAACCAAAATGTTCTTCCGTATCAAAATCACTTCCATATTCTTTCCGAATCCACTGAATGTTGTTTTTGAACATAAAATTAAGAACGAGTGACGGGCGTATTAAGTAAATAAAATGTTCCTCTACCATAAGTGTGGAAAGGCTTAAGTCACGCCAAATTACATACATTACCCTGAAAAGAGGAATAGACACATACAGGTACTACAGTTTAGTTCTGTTTTGATTCGTATAGTAGGTATATCCCATTTCGCTGCATAAGACGTTCTGGGCGGCACCGAATTACACTTAGTTTTGTGTTATATATATATATTTTGATATACAATAAGTTTATATAAAATATATCCGTATCAGCTTTTTAATGTTCTCACTACACACCGGCCTGATCTCGATAATTGAGAGTGAATGGGCTCTGATCTACCACTCGAATTATAATATAATAAATATATAGTTTATTTTTAACATATATATGATCTTATAAGGAACTACTTAGACTACATACTTGTATTTTAGAAAAAGAAAAATGAATTATGGTTCAGTGCAAAAAATACCACGCAGACGAAGTCGCGGGGAATAGCTAGTGTCTAATAAATTGGTATGGAAAACATGCACGTGCGTGAGTCAGGGCGTCTACGAGAACCTACGCTCTGACGCATAACCATGCCTGTTATGGATGAACAGACATACCTACAGGGAATGTAACAATCACTATAAATTTATTTGGAACATTAGATAATATTCCATACAAATTAGATCAGAAGGAATTTCAAGAGACAATCACGCCAGTCTGTTAACTGATCTTAGTTATGGAGTATTCGGAGCTAAAGTGACTAGGAATTTTTGAAACCTGACTAACTTTCATGGGCGGGGGCCACCATTTACCACCACAAAGTCACAGAAAAAAAAAAAAAACATTATTTCATACAATTGTTCTGATGGCACTAGCAGCTGTAGTTCTTGGAGTAAATTTTTATGAAGCATCTAGTTGATGGTAAAAATAAAGAACTCTGAGAAAATTATATGGATTTTTTTTTTATACCACTTAGTTGGCAAACAAGCATACGGCCCACCTGATGGTAAGCGGTTACTCGCGCGTTGCCAACCCTTTAAATATAAAAAAAAATAAGCTTTTATGTTTTCTTAAAGATGCTGGTCGCTTTAATAAGAACAATCTAGATTTTCCTTGTATAGTAAAGATAACCGGGATTTCGCTTAAAAAGTTGTCTCGATGCATACCATACTGGCCCTATGTTTAGTGTTAGAACAAGACATAAAAGGAGCAGATATCCAATGCGAGATGTCCATTGAGGTCGACACTCAGTGACTTGTATTGGTACTGGTAAACTAATAATGGACAGGAAAACCATAATTGCTCAGTCTTTAATCCTCATCTATATTGCAGACTTCGACAGTGTATTACTCGTTTGTATTGCTCATAATGCAGAACAGACTTTGCGTTCAGCTGACAGACATTTATTTAAGTAAGCTAGGTTATATTCGCAGTAAGTAAGAACCTTTTTCTGCCTACCCATTTGGGAAAAATTTATGTATTCGTACATAAAAAGCTAGTAAGGTTCTTCAATTTAATCCACTGTTGCCGTTTACTTAGACATTTATTCCCCTGCACTGGGATTCCTTGCACCGTAAACGGCATCATTTTCATAATGTTTAAGTCCTCGGATAGGAATCCTCCCACAGATACATACAGAATATGCACTTCTTATAAATGTTACCCCAGACGCAGGCCAAACTTAAGTAACAAAATATAACTGAAACTGTGGAACAGTTACACCAATATAAAGCCGTAAAGTATTTACATATATAAAATGATATGTTTTAGGTTTTTTTGCCGAAGGAATATCCAGATCCATAACCGGAACTTTGTGATTAACTTTTTCTGATCTTTGTATTAGATGTAGTAACTTACACTTTCTCTAGATGAATCACTCAACAGACCTTTCAATTTACTACATAGACAATTTTAAATTAGTCTGCCTATAAAACGACATGTTAACTCTGTATCATCAGCTATCTTCTTGGAATTGACGAATTTTGCCCCAGTTACCTAATTAAGTAACCTCCGATAAGATAGTAAGGTAGTGTGGAGTTAGGTACTTTTGAAAGACTTGAATTGAAACATTGACCCACACCTACTTTATCCCGCTGTTTATTATTTTACATTATTTATTTTAGGAAATACTGAGCTTATTCTTCAAAAAGTCATATTTCGAAATTCGGTCTTCACATGTGCCATCACTTAGGACCATGTGATGTCCGAAAGTAAGAAGAAAAAAACTCCTCTAACGTCAAAAATATACAATGCAACATATGGTGCTATGGGAAGCTCCCTATGTTGGTTTTTCCACGATCATATCAACGCAGGTACCTCTATTATAAATACATGGCGTGATGCTAGCCCTACACAAAGAATAGCTAAGCAATCCTATTCGTTTTCCAAGAAGGTGTAAAACTTTATGTGTCGAAATTCATACATGTTTGGGGAATCGAACAATAGAACTCATTGTAATTCAAAACCAGACGATGAACGCTCCAACCACCAACCGCCTCTTGAATCAACTACTGGCTACATATCGTGTGGTTTTAATAAAAAATAGTTATATATTTAGATTTAATATAAAAATGTAACACATAGAAATATCAATCACGTCTTCAATTACTTATTCATAGTACTCGTATCTACTCGAAAGAATGTCATGTCACTTTTCCGAGAACCGGTCGGTGAGCGAGATTGGCCCGCGGCCCGTAGACCCCGTAGAACGGTCCACGTCGGTGTCAAGCACCTTTGAACTTTAAGTCTCGGTAATAAGGCGGTATTCGAACCCCTCCAATACTTTGATGCTGTTCTCTGCCATACACCACGGTGGTACAATAGGTGTTTCTCGTGGCCGAAACTCACGCATACCTGGCGATGGTCCGCCGCGACAACGCGCCCATTGTTCCACCCAAGGAGTTATTTCAACATTTTCCACTGTTTTAGTTCTTCAAATCATTGTTTGAGGTATTATACGTGACCTGACAATAGCTTTGCAGAAATAATATTTTGAGAATTTCCTTAGAAATATTTTTTAACTGGTGTTATTACCTGTCCCTGCATCAAAGTAACAAACTTAGCATATCTCAAAACTGATCAGCATTTCTTGCATGTAACGGACGCGTTTGTCAACGTTTCGCTTTCTCATCGACACGCTTATTTATAAATTTCTCAGTGGAATTACTTGGGTTCAGTTCAGACAGGTAACATTAGTTTGTAGTAAGATTAGAAACCTGTATTAGAGTATATCGTATCGTTTCGTCAGTGGACCGACAAAATTGTTGTTCGCGGCTCGTTAACTACGACCTTTCGTTGTGCAACTACCTGGCGACCGATCATGCAGAAAAGTTTGCTAAAACTTCACTTCCACACCCGAATGCTTCAAACAACAGTAGGAATATTGGTGCAATCGGCTTCAATACATTAATGTATGGACGGTTACAAAATTATAGATTTCTTTGTTGCCAAATGTGCAACTCAAACATTTCGCAAATCAAATAATTTTAGTTAATCTTAGCATTTGCTGTTTATCTTCTCGTAAGCTAAGTAAGCAGTTACATATTGATTGATTATCAAATAAAAATATATTATTTTAGTACAACGTATTTAAATATTTCCCGTACAATATATACTGCTAATAGGTTATAGATGCCATTCAAAACTATTACCACTTGATGTGCCGAAGGGTACAAACACTTCGTAAGTTCGTAAACAAGGTCGGCCACTTCCTACGACTCATTAGGAGTAGGCAGCATGCAGGTGTGTGACAGGTGTATTAAACGTTTAATGCAAATGGAGTAACTAGCTAGATGGTACAATTGAAAATTTTGGTTGTTAAACGAAGTTGGTAAACGTTACTGTTATTACATTTAAATTACCTATATAAGGCATACCTTTATTATTGTTTTATAATACGTTAACCAATAGTTTCGTAAATGACGAAACCATCTACAATTGTATAGTTTTAATTAACAGTAGGTAGTAATTTGTTAATACATATTTTATTTTAATTAGAAATATAAACTCATTATCAAATAACATTGCCGTAGACGCATTTCTTCCTATCGAAAGATTTCAACGCGCGAAAATGAGTTCTGTTACGATTTGGCTGAGTTAGCTAATCCACCTGTATTATTCCAATAGATACAGTATTTTTTTTTGCTACTAATGTATTTCATAACATATAAAAGGTTTCTTATAATGCAGACGTAAACTTCCAAGCGGATTTAATTATGTAAACTGTCTGAATATATCGCATTTGCTAAGCAATTTAATTAATTACCAAAAAGCAAAATGCAAAGGTGATCAAGATTTATTTGTTTTATGTAACTAATTTTTATTTGCAATTTGTTATCAGTGTTCAAGGATAAATTATTATTGTATCATTTACAATCCAAATCCAAGGATAATGTTTAAAAGAAGGTATATTCGAGAATATTCCTTCCGGTGGAAGCTTCAGCCACACGTGACATTCTATACCAACAGATTTTTGGCCCCTCCATGTTTAAGGAAGGACTCTAAATTGTGTAAATCATTTGCTTCGTTTAGCGTGTTATTGTATTGTGTCATTCACACTGTTCTACTGTACTGTCAGGTTCTACTGTTGATCTTTTTCAAAGGCATTACACATAATAAGCCGAATAGCGGGTGTAAATTCAAAATATATTCTAATTCGTAGTTGGTTTACATCTAGGAATTCAAATTAACTTTCTTAACAGCTCAGTTTACTCCGGTCTATTCGAGAATACGGTTGTTGTAACACAATCGAAACGTACGGACAACAATATAAAAGGTATTAGCAACTAAATATTATTGGATTTGTGGTGCTAACGGCGTTGGCGCACGGCGTACATTTTGTAGCCCGGACCGAAGCAGCCATGAATCTAGTTTGACAGCATCCAGCACCGCTAGTGCCTCTCAGAATGGCCACATTGTCGCGAAAGTGGTTTTTTCCCCTCACATTCCATAACCAAATGATCATTAGGGCAAAAACAAGGCTTCGTTGCACAACCTATCTAGTGCGAGTATACTCCGGAGGTATTCGACCGGATCGTGATATAGCAGTGCGTTTTGTTGGAGATCGACGGGTTAATGTGATAGTTGTATGGGAGATTGGGGACCGTTGGACATGTCATGAGTAAATAGTGAATGTTGACATTCTATCTAGTGAGTAGTAGTATTCGTTAGTAACAAAATGTCGAATTTGTGACTAGTATTGATAGTACCTGTTCAGTAGGTGGCTCAACGAACGCTAATACATTATTCTTTTTTTTTAATATTTTATTTTGGAACACTGGCCTAGATCGCCCCGTGTTGTTTAATGTCCCCCACTCTCCCCTTCGGGTATGTGAGGCTGACAGAGCTTTTTGTATAGCTCAGTGGAAACCTATTTAAGGTGTGCACGATCTTTCGGGATCGTGGGTTCAGTTCTTATTTTTTATAGTTGTATTATATTGTAACTAAGAGAGAAAATAGTTTACCGAAGTCCCTATAAATTTATATCGGTGAATAATACCCATCTGTTCACAAGATTTTCGTACATATTTAAAAGCGGTATGTACAAATATCTCAATCAATATGTCAATATTTAATCTGTATCAATATTTTTTTATTATTTTAAAATATAGATCCGCTCAGTATTTGGCAATAAGAAGATAGATCACTTACAAATTATAATTTATTAGTTATTACCTATAGTAATACCTTACGTTTTTTTTGGTAAAACTAGCCGCTAGTATATGAATGAAGTTCAACTTAGAAATAATATCAGTCCTCTCCCTGACCAGCGAATGGTTATTATCGCAGCTACTGGTTTAAAACTGGATTTGAAACTCCTTGCGACATACTCACCTATAACTCGCTCGGTTTGGGATCCGGCTTCATTGGCAGACAACCGATTGACTACAAGAATATAAACTAAAAATATTTTAAATATATCATTCAGGAGAGAAAGGTATAACTCAAACTCTATATTTAGTTTATCATAGGTTCCTTTAAGATGTGGGTAGCCGGCAAGCAAGTGTTTTACTTGGTTTTAATCAACTTCACAATCCACAGAAGGTATCTGAACAACATGTCACCAAATCGTTATTAGTGAGTCAGCTAGGGGAACCAATGAAAACCCGCGGAAAACGCGCGAAAACCAACATGTATGACGAGATTACTAGACGAGTAACTGACCTGTCCAGTAGCTTTCTTGTAGCGATGAGTAGCCTCCCTCACGAGGTCCCTGACCAGGAGGTCGCCAGCTCCACAAGGCACCAGCACCCGCACGGAACCGAAACACACCGTCACCTTCATATCCCCACTGAACACAAATTGATCACTGAAACACGCCCGATTATCAACAAGCTAACATATTAGTTTGTCCACAAACTAATACGAGCACGACACTATTTGATGCACATGGCTAATGTAGCCTCCCGAAGTCGTCCACGAAGATCCGGTGATACAATAAGAGTAAAAACACTGGGTTGTCCGGGCGTTTTCATAGCGTAGGACCAACGTTATCACCACTTATATTAACCCGTCACGATGCATTACTATTCTTCCGATTCACTTTTCACACTAATCACGAATCGTTTCCAATATTGAGCACATTTCGATAAGATTACGCGAAATACGGGCGTAGTGCGCGCGCTGTTTAACGGCAGCAACGGTCGTGACGAGGAACATGAATAAGAATTTGAAGTTGTTTGTGGTGACGGCGCGGGGATGGGGCTGCGGTCGCGGGTCGGGGGACGCGACCGGTTCCTGCCACCAGCCAATGAGCGGCGGCGTCGAGCCAGGCAGCTGTGCGCGTGTGGCGGCGACTCCGGCATGTCGCGTCATACCTGCCTCGCACGGGTTTGTGTTTCACTCGCATACCGACTATTGCACATTATTTTGAATGAGTATACTTCCGATTACTCTCTGAGTCATTAGCTACGCAAATCCACGTTAGAACCTGGATGTATTCAGGCTAGTTTTTTCAGGTTACATTCAAACTATAACGTCCAACCTCCTTTGTGTGGTATTTGCCGTTGGAAGATGCTAGTACACAAGATTTTCAATAACACAAATATTGTGAGAATCAACGCACTTAGTTGATGTCATCCGATGAGGAAAAATCGAAAATCGAGGAACCAATTAAACCATATTCTATTTCCTTGCATCGCAGGCTTTCGTTGCTTTGGTTGTTTGTCCAATCAATGTTGCCATGCCAACTTCTGCTTTTAGTAAGGCTTTATAATACCTACGGTTCAAACCCTTCTCAGTAGTTTTTAAATGTTCTTAGAATACATACCTATCCCAAAACTACTAACTTATAGCAGTATTATATTAGTTATGCAAATAATTCATGCATTCTTTATCATCTAGATTCACAATATCTTATTACTTATCCACACTTTGTGCACCACAAATAAAATTAAATTCATCCTAAGAACACATTAAATAATACTTGTAGATATCGAGCAAACCTATGCTTAGAGAAAATTTCATTTACAATCCATTCGGAATGATAAAAAATATTTTTCTAATGGCTGAGATCTCTTTGTCATTTGTTGTTCTATACTCAGTAGGTAGTTCATTTTCAAGGTGATGAGTATTAGTATGCGGGATGCATAGCTAACCGACACCGGCTACCTGTCATGCAAACTTATGTGACATAACGAACAACACATTCTTAGGAACGTTTCTATAATAGCAAGTAGGTATTATATTCTCGACTTATTTGTACCTACAAGCAGAATAGTTGTCAACGATTGTATACCTTTTCTAATTGATTACAATTGGTTGGATCGTGTAATCTTGGCTATAGATCATGTTTTCATTTAGCTGTCGTCTTGGCCTGGCATTCAGATTTGTTTTCAGATGTGCCATTTTTTACTTTCGCGTCTGGTGTCAGTTTCCAAGCCACCTTGAGGCTGTAACATGGTTTATCGACTAGAAAAGCCAGGACCGATATTTCATGGTAGGTACCTAAACGAAATGATTTTTTTTTTGTCAAATGGGAACTCGCTAAAATATAAGGTCTAGGTTTCATTTAGAAAATCGTTATATAAATGAATAATCGCCATTCGTGTTAGAAACGCGTTCCAAATGAAATAATATTTAAGGGATCCTCAGATTCCCCCGGGTGGTGCCGAAGAAGTATTCCAAAGTAGCAGTGGAATTTGTGCCAAGTTAGTCAGAAAGACCGCACCTGAAATTACGCCGCCAAACAGCTCCGTTGGAAGGGTGTTGGTGCCGGTGAAATTACAAGCCTGTCTCAGTAACGGGCGCAACGCGATGCTTCAGCACATGCATCAAACCTTATGCAGCATTATTTATCAAAACACAGTGTTGTAATGCTTCGCCAGCCTCCATATAGTTCCAACATAGCTTCTTGCCACTTTTAACTATTTCCTCGATTAAAAAGGCCGCTATAGGCCACTGATTCGACGACAAGACTATTGAAACCAATACGACGAATGGTCTAAAGGCGATTCTAATAACTGACTTTTAAGACTGCTTTAGGAAGTGGAAGCATCGATATGAGCGTGTTGTTCAATCAAATGGAAGGATGATATCAACCGGATGACGAAGAATAACACAATCACCAAAAAATCGAGGTAGGTCTGTTACTTTTAGGACAGACTACGTATACTAATATTAGTCTAGCGGGAGACCTAATAGCCTCGAGGAAAAAATACAATTCTTACACATGTGGACAATTTCAACAGGACTCCATCTGTTCGCCAATTACCTTTAAAAGAGCGTGTTAATGATGAATTTTTCAGGCCTGGCGTACCAAGAAGCATTATGATAGATATTATACAATATAACACGAACGTAAAATGTCTGGGAAATAGAAGTAAAAAGCTCAGGTAATGGTGAGTAGATCACGTTTAATATTTTTAAATTATTAATATTGCTTAATTGAATTGAAATAAATAAACGTACGCAATACATTTTTATCTACATAAGGCGCAATTTAATACATACACGAAAATAATACAGTCGATCGATTTATTAAAGGATAACAAAGTTTTGTGTAGGTCAATCTCAGGGTAGTTATAATTATTTCAGTAACACTTTTAGCTCCCTCCATCTCAACATATTGTATGAATGTTTTATATTATTTTTTGTGGTAAGAATAATATTTATAATAATTAATTCGCCAATCCGAAAAAGTATTTTAAAATTTTAGAATATGAACTACAATTGGTACACTAACAGTATACTCACTATTTGTCCCAATGTGTGTACATCGACTATCATAATATCATAAGATTTTTTCATCAAGACAATATATTCAAATACGTAATATGTTCTACAATTTCTACATAAATCGCTAATATTCAGATCTATTTGTTACTTTCACAAGATGAAACATATTTACTTTCCATAATGTCAATTACATAACACAATTATCAAAAAGCTATAACATAATAAGTCAAATACAAGCATATACATAAACGTAGTTTGGCACTATGTGTAAACATTAACAAGAAAAGTTTAAATCGAAATTCTGTGAACAATAATAGCAAACAAAAAGATTCCTTCAAAAAATAATGTTCTCTTCACAGGTTGGTACACTTAAATGTAACTACTCAAAGTGAAATAGCACTTGATAGACGATTAACAATATTTACAAAGATTAACAATGTCCTAGAAATCACTGAGCACATTAAATTACGTGATTCGTTTTTATACATAATTTCACGAGATAATTAATCGTAGCCTTTATACAAATACTAGATGCCCCTTAACCAAAGACATTAGTGATACTAAAATGTGTAACAAAAGTAAGTAATTATGAAACGTAATAAATTATAAATATTATGTATATTGAAGAAGAATTTACTATTATATCAATATATTGAAGTGTAGATTTGTAATAAATTTCAACGCGGGTATACACCAACTCTGAACATATGGCAAACACATGAATCTAAATCAAATTCGGTCAGGGTAACATATTCAGACAAATTACCAATGAACAATTTCAGACGCGCTTTACTGAATTACTATTAAACTGATTAACTCAATAGAATTATTAAAGTAATGGCCGATAGTATAATAAGTCAATTACCGACAAAATAAATTATTAGATAAGATCCACGAAATTCAAAGGAAGTTTTAAATTAGTTACACATTAATTTGAATTAGTAATGAGTTAGGCATGCACCTAACTACTTAATTGTAAACCTATCGAATTTAATATCCATGAAATATAAATTGACGTAAAAAATTATGGCATTTGATTATTAAAACAATTTCAGATTATTCTACAACAAATAATCACTAAATAATGTTTAATAAATGGTTGTACTATCGGATCTCACCGCTGTTTCTTAAACTACAAGATCTAAGCTCTCACTTTTGTGAAATATAATTTAGTTACTTATAGCTGTCGATAAATATGTATTAATGTATTTTAAAGTAAGTTTATAACCTCATAGGAAGTTTATTTAAACTAGGTATAACTGCTGAAAATAAGGACGTAGAAAGATTACTGATGTGACTAGAATGAAAAGCAAGGAATCACCACTAACGCAATATAATATTGCACTGAAACTATAAGATATTTCTGAATAACTTCAAAAAAAGTTTAGAAGAAAATAATCTATCAAGCGAAATCTTCCAGCATATGGTAACATTATTACTCTAAAGATAAATTGAAATGCATCATCCTTATTAATTAGTTCACCTTACAAAGTCCTTCACCTCAGTCCATATGTACGATAATGTGAGACACAAGATTTTACAGCGCAGGGACCAGCCCTTAGACTAAACATCGATATTAATAGATTGGTCGCTCGAATTTTAATTCCTACACCATTATCACAAGACAAACCACAAATAATTCTAAGTCAGAGCACCTTATAATTGTAGAGATCATCGCAAACTCCTAGATGATGAATTGCGCCATCACATGGCACTTCGGCTGTACATGCATATACACACTGCATTATAATAACAATAGGTACATATTGAAACAATTTACAAACGAACGAATCATCAAAAAACAGGCGACATCGATTTAGCAATCACAGAAATACTAAGAGCAACACGCTTTTGAAATATTAAATCAATGACAAGCAAAACATTTTGAGTATTCTTCTAATTAGAGAGTCAAATAAATTCATCACAATTCCTGACCACATTCGGGCGCTCTGCTATCCATTCGAGATTATCACAATTGACCGAAAGGCAGCTCCAGAAAAGTTTTTAGAGAGACAAGTTCAAAGTTCAAATTGCACTTCCCGTGCGACTTATGGTCGCTCAAACATCGCTTTCACCGTCCGTGACGTGCGCGGGCTGGCCGAAGTTTCTAGTGATGGATTCGCTGACCGTGCGGATATTGGCGAGGTACCGGTGCGCCGGCTCGTCCGAATCGTAGATCGCGCTCAGCGACTCAAGAGACACGAGCGCCTCCGAGTCGAGGAGACGAGAAGACGCCCGTGACGATACATCGTCGTCTCGATCGAAGTAGCACGAGTTGACGTCGCTTAGTGCTGCTTCCGCGTCCGTCAAACCGGCTTCGTTTAACATGGAGACGTTCTCCAATGCGGGATCGTCAGTTGTGTACCCAGTGCTTTCCGGATGACAACCGTCCCCGTCCCCCTCGCCTTCTGAACACGAAGAACTCCATTCAGATTGACTCTCCCCGTAGAGAACCATTTCTCTGTGATTCGAAGTGGTCACCTATGTAAAAGACAATTTGTTTGAAATATTTGCATAATGTATATTATAAATGATTTGCGTATCATTTGAAAAGCTTACCCGGGTTTGTAGTCTATCTTGGAGTTCCTTTTCTTGTTTCTCAGAACTCGTTGTTGCTTCCGGTTTTCTTTCACTAGTTGGACTGAAAATAACGTGCAAATAAATAATACAACGATATTATGTACGCCCGATGCAAGTCCAAATAACAACATACAGCAATTTGATGAGGGAACATTTTAATCTTTTCTGTTAGGTTGGCCCCTAGTCTTTTCTTCCTACCTAGTGTTGTGTTCGCTAGAGTGGGTTGGAGAAGGCAGTTCCACCACCACGTCCGTTGGCAGTACTCCGGGGAATTCGGTAGCTGATGGCCTGAGGGGTGACGCCGCTTGCTGGGAAGCTCGGCCCGGACTGGGCTCCTGCCTCGCAAGTTGTGTGATAGCTGCCAAACCAACAGCGTGCAATGGACTGCTGTTATTGTTGCAATTTCGTACCGGATCTAGGGCTGGGTTTTGACCCCTAGAACAACAAAAAAAAATATTAATCTGAAAACATTCGAGACGCATGACAATAAAATATTATTACAAACGATTTGACTTTACCTTAGTTCAAGTTTTAACTCTTTCCTTTCAACTTTAGGAGGGTTTTTCAAAAGATTCTTATCATCGAGCAGCCTTTGGATTTCTCTCTCAAACGGAGGCACGCAAGCAACGTCAATAACCGGACTCCGTTTTGTATAAGTTTCTCTGCTGCCCTCCTGGTTCAAATGCTTCAAGTTGTTGGGCCGACTTCCCGAACTGGAAAAGGAATTGGTCCGTTGTCCGTGTCGGCCCGAAACATCCTTTTTATCGGTCTGGCAAGCCCCGTCTCGTTTCGCGGATGTCTGGAGCATGTTTATAATACTCCTTTGCAATTTATCATCTTCCTTCTTGAAGTTAATACTAGAATCGAAAAACTTATCTTCCAATGATGGTTTCTTGGCCATTTTATTGTGCTTAGCGTAAATTTCGTTTATATGATTCAGCATGGGTTTGTTGCCTCTAATAGGTGGATAGTCGTAAGAGGAATTAGGATTTGTGCGCTGCGGCTTACATTGGGGCAGCCACTGTGATGCACGGGGCGGAGAGGGGGAGGCGTCGGTTGTACGAGAAAAGCTCTCGTCCGAAGAGCTTAGGCTGGGTGATCTCGTGAGCGAACTTAGCTCATCTGCTGATGAATGAACGCGTGGACTTCTCGCTAGCGGTAAGCTCTCACTCGACCTCGGTCTTGGTAATCGGGGCGGTCTTCTCTTATGCGCTGCGGGAGGACGGGGTTCTTGTGGTCGGGGCCAGGGCGGTACGAGAGCGCGGGGCGGCGGCCACCTCGGATTGCCGATCATCCCGTGAGGAGGAGGTGGGGGAGGTGCTTCGTCTAAATCTTCTAATACTCTTCGGCCTCTCTCTCGGCTACCTTTGTGATTATTATTATTGTTTTGGTGTCCGTTAGACGGCAAGAGTGGCTCATTCTCGCAAGCCATCGAGGCTTCTCTCAAAGGTGGTAACCTTGACACCGGTTGCGCTGCCGCTCTTCGCGCCGAATTCTGGAGCATCGCTAAAGGTGTTGCGACACCTCCATACACAGTCGGCGGGTTCTGAGGCTGATTGTTTGTAGTCTGCCCATTGCTTGCTACTGGAGCCCTATCTGTCAAGAAGTATGTCGTCATTTCGCCCTTTCCTTTCACTTTGACCTTGCCTCGGCATACGAACTGATACGGTAAATCTTTCAGACACTGGAAGACTTCCTCTGTAACTTGAGTGTGGTTTGGAAGCCCAGTTGAATCCATTCGACTGGCAACATTGACAGTGTTGCCCCAAATGTCATACTGAGGTTTCCTGGCTCCTATTACGCCGGCTACCACGGGGCCCAAATTTATACCTAAAATAAGAATTATTGTGAGTATCTTTACAAATATTTTTTTTTCATGATTAATAAAAAAGTTATACATACCAACTCGGAGCATGAAATTATTGTAGGAGTTATCGTTAATATCTTTGAGTTTATCCCTCATAGCAAACACAAATTCAACCAAAGTAGCCATATGTTTGCGCGTGCTTTGTTCGTCACACATTTTCTTATCGGGTATCAAGCCAACAGCAGCCATGTATGTAGATCCAACTGTTTTTATTTTATCAATACCACTGAATCTGTCTTCGCCCAGAAGCTGAAATATTAACTGATTATCAACAGGTGATTCGGTATTAAGATTATTTTGCTTGTGCTTAAAATTGTAAATGGAACTAAAGATTTAATTACTGGGATGCTTTCAAAATAAAACAATTTACATGAGTAATTTTGCTACTTCTCTCGTGTATTGAACTTAATAAAGTTCAACATATAATATAAAACAAAAGGTCTCACCTCATCAAAATCGGCGATGATCTCATTGAGCAGCCGCAGACACTCCATGCCCTGGTTGTTCCCGTCAAGCTCCATGTAAAACTCGTGGTAGTTGGTGATGGAAGCGAAGACCACGCCAACTCGCTGGTACGATTGGTGGTACAGGTCCTGCCAACCGCGCCTCTGACGTCAGCGTTGCGTGGAAAGCGTGCAAGGCAGGGGACAGTGACAAAATGAAAACTAACTGATGACATACTTTCAATTCTACTAATTTCATAAGATTTCGCTAGAGATTCGGACAGTGATTTTTAGTTTCATTGCAAATTACAATTTGTAACATAAAATTGTAATTAGTTTAATCTTTTCTACTTTTCATAGTATTCTAATATATTATGAAATAGATAGTCAATTGATGGCATTCAAACCCGACATGGGTAAGAATATAATTAATGACAGATTGTAACATTGTCGATGTGCGAGTTTTAATCATGCTTAGTCGATTTATTTCAATATGAAAAATGTTTTTAGTCTGGCTACATGCGAGACCGACGTCGCCACAACTAAGTGATGACGCAAGGTCGAGAGAGAACTTTGCGTTAGCTATAATGTTATTTAAACATTCTTGTGGCGAAGTGCGTGAAAGATACGATCATATCATGAGTACCCAAGTTTAGTGGATTTGTTTTTGAGTATTCATTAGTCATTAGTCACGTTTATATTTGAAGTTCTAATACTCTTAGAATGTCACTAAGTTAGTCCAATAGCCGATAATTTGTCACTAGACCCCGTTTCTGCGGTGATTTGTAAGCAAATTGAGTTGACTGTATCAACACATTCAAGGTGGGATGACGATGGTCAATTTATAAATTTGTGCATTGAAATGAAGTGGTGGATATTTTGCAGAGTTTTATTTTATTTTGCGTCTGTTTTTAAATTTTGAATCCATCTTCGGTTTATTTTAGTAAAACAAATTCGTTGTAATTACTTATTATTTCAAGCAGTTACAATCGAATTTCAATAAACCGATTAAATAATCAAAAATAAGATTAGTGCGTTTGCAACATGCCACATCCACAATATTCAGCTAAGCGATGATGAACCACATAGAATTTTGAAAAGTCATCAATCAGCAATTTTTAAAATAGTTGAAATTTATTAATTAAAAATAGTTTAAAGCATAGCCTGTAAAAGTTACCATGTTGGTCCTGAACTGATTGTCCAAAAAGTGTGTGGCTACATGCGCTGGCAGTAGGTTGAACAGTATCCTTTTGTTTGACGCCTGGAACAGAAACGCAGCAATAGATTAAAGATGATATACTGTTCATATCCAGATATTAGACTCATACGAACGACACTAGGAAACTTAGGACAACACTGCATTTAGTTTTCTAGCGTAATGTTGTGTGTTTATACAAAAAAGTCTCCAAAGATCTTTATATCTACTTAAAGCTAAATTTTTTGGGCCCTCCATGTTGCTCATTATCATCTGGGCGGCACGCGAAAGGAGTTAAAGCAGTGGTAGAACTTGCGTCAAGTTCGTCCAAAAAGTTAACTATCTTATTCTGCTACCTAGCAGTGGTAGACTCACATTACCGTGTTCTGGTTAACAATTGTTGGTGTTAGTGAAATTACAGGCGAATTTGGCCATCCGCTTGCTTCAGAGCGATTGAAAAATGAAAGCGGTAAACCTAGTATAGTTAGGATAGGAAAAGTAGTTACTTTTCCTATACCAAACTACAAGATGTACTTCTCCAAGTTGTATTGCAGTTGTTATGGGCAGAGGGAGCCTCTGAATATCAGGTTAGGTTAGGTTAGATCCATTACTTTTCGGCATAACTCTCTCGCTGCCCCCGCAACGAGAGAGTATCCATGAGGATTTCCAAACATAAAAAAAAAAAAAAAAAAGATCCATTACTTTTGTCCTGACCGTGAATCGATTGCTAAAGAGATTCATACCTGTTTTCAAATTCAGTCACGGAAGCAAAAATCTATTTTGTGTATTATTCTAAAATTATGGCATTTTAAACCAAGATGATAAATACAAAAAACAACATGGTCATCATAACTACCTGTAACGCATCCATATCTCTCTTCTCGTCCCTGGCCTGAATCTGCCATAAGAAGTCCAGCCTTGCCGTCCACTCAGTTTGCCGTGCGTGTAATAATACCGCCAGAGCTAAAGCGAGCGTCCACGCACACGCTACATAAGCTGATCCAACTGGTCCCGGTCTGAAATCATCCCAAAACATATTTATATCTACTAATCTCATTGACGTTATGAGGGCAGGAGCTCGGTGAGCAGTTTAGCTCAAACCGTGCAGCGAAGCTTGCTAAAGAAGGTAATAGGTAATATGCCGCCCAAACGCGGTGCGCATATTCGACTCGCTAAGTCTAATGTAGAATTAAACTTAATGCCCCGGCACTAAGTCTACTTATTTCTACCGCCAATTAGTAATTCACTAGTGTTCCTGTTCGAAGGATAGTGAAATTATAGGTGCAGGTAACGATATCTTCATCTCTCAAAAAAGCAGGTGCAAATCGCTGCAAAGATGGAGTCGTTCCGTAACATTTAGAACAAAATAAAATATGGAAATGTCACATCAACTTACTCAGTCATTTGGTCGTAGCAATCAAACAGGTCCTTATGATACGCGAGAATAACGGCCATGTACCCAGCAGTCATGACCGAAAGCAGAATTCCTTTTATGAGTATCGGTAGTCTAAGGAAGACTGCCACAGCTAGCATGCTGACGCAACATCCGAGGGTTATGTAGAGCGGGACGGGACATGCTCTGTGGTCGTCTTCACTCCATAGCGAAGCGGCGATATTGCCTGATGCGGCTCGAATTTCGTCCATCGTAATGTTCGCTGTTAGATTCTTGCATACGTCTATTTGTCTGCATGTCACCTGAAATACATGGGTTTACATGGGTTATTTATTATAAGTTCTACAATATGTAAGTGTCTCATATCAGTTATCTAGTTCCCATAGTAAAAGCTATGCTTAGTTTGGGGCTAGATAGCACTGTGTATAATATCTATGAAAATTTATTAATTTGTTCAGTTTAGCCTGTTTCTGACCTAAACAAACCAATACTTATAATCAGCTCAATCTATCAAACCTTACGAGTGTCACCGAGGGCAAGCATGAGTGCTTCGACCATTTCTATAGTCGGCTGTGATTTAGAATCAGAGAGCAACTTTATTTGAACTTACCACGTTCACTTGTCCGACAGCATACCCAAGCACTATCGTGAAAGTTGTGATTGCGTTTCTCAAAGCGAATGGTCGTGACACGTCACAAGGAATGAGCCGCAGTCTCGCTGCTAACGTCAATGCGAGCACCGCTGCTGACCATGCGAAAGCAGTCACGAAGAGCAGTAAGAGGATGGTAGTTCGTGGAAGAATAGCTGCTTGAAGAGCTCCCGTGGCAGCTAATGCGCCTAGAGCGGCGCCGAGGGAACCAGCCCAGCCGCCATCGGTCGATGCTCGGTACTGAAACATAATTAGAAGACTGTTTAGGTAAAATAAAATGATATAGCTTAACCAGAAAACTACTTTATCTTGTGTAGCCAGAAAATTGTGGTCTCGTTATTTGCAACTATAAGTTTAGTAAAACGAGTGATGGGTTGCGTCCATCATTATATACGACTCTGGGTCTCCAGATAAACAAATACTTCGGCAGGATCCGAGTTGTATTGGTGTTGTTCATGGGTGGCGGTAACCACTTAGCTTCAGGAGG
The DNA here is from genome assembly GCA_921293045.1 of Aplocera efformata. NCBI lineage: Eukaryota > Metazoa > Arthropoda > Insecta > Lepidoptera > Geometridae > Aplocera > Aplocera efformata. The sequence continues at coordinate 8,779,714 of OV121042.1, read as the reverse complement.
GCTATCAGTTCGTTATATCACGTTAAATCATTAAAGATTTTGCATTAAGAAAATTCCTTGGCATTGGACTGAAGTGTATTAGTACTACGCAGATTTGTAGCTACTAACCTGAGCCTCTTTGTCAGCCTCCTTGAAGCACAGCGTCAGCAGATGGACATGCGTCGCCTTCTCCCGATGCACGGACCGCGCATCGATGGCTTGCGCAAGGTATTTGTTCACACGATTTGTTGGCTGGTGATACACAGAGGAGTGACGCTTTTTCAGAGGCCGCTTAAATTTCTCCGTCACTTTATTCTGTGAAAACGGAGTAACGTTGACGCATCGGACGGCAACTGTTACTACACACTACTACTACCCACCGATACACCGACAGCGATAGAGGAAGAAAACATCGATGGGAGACACAGAGGATAAAGTTAACGGAGAACATTTAATGAAATAGAAGGGTCAGGTGAGGTCAAGGGTCGAAACATGGGGTCCATCTCATGCAGACTCCATGCTCACAACTTGGTTCGTGACTGACCTTTACACTTAAAAGATCCGGGCTCCGAAGCAGCATCACATTATTAACATAGTAAAAACAAATGAAATGAACATTGTTTAAAATTTAATGGAACATAAACAGTTAGATTGATTTTATAGATTATTCAGACTTGAAAGATTTTGATCATTTGATCAGTTTGGGCCAGAGATATAAAAGAACTTAAAACTAAGATATTAAATGCTTGATTAGTTCTTGATAAGCTTTTAAGATTAGTTCTACTCAACTACAAACAATTATAAAGAAGCAAGAATTAATCAAGCATCTTACTAAAATAAACATGGGAAATGTGACCAAGTCACGGCATGCGAGTTAGTCAGTACGCCAGGGTTCATGCCATGCTCTAGTGCTCAAGGCCGGTCGGGATTGCGAGTGAAACACAATTCAGTGCGTTCGACTTTATTCTCAAACAAAACTTAATAAAACAAAACATCATCAACAAAAACAAATTGACAATTTCGAAAGAAAAGTTTTGTCCGTGAACAGTGGCAGTGAGTGGTTTGAGTGCTCACGTTGATTAGTTTCCCCGTTTCCCCGTTATTGCACCACTGAACCATGTGACATAGCGGTGCATGGGCTTTGTATCGCGAGGTGATTCCACAATCAGGGTTTAGGTTGTACACCTATACAATATCGAAATAAAAACATATGTGTCACCAAGTGATTGGTGGAAAACAATAATACACATGAACAACATTCTGTCTGCGCTTACTGTTTCAGCGGGAAGTAATTGCTGTGGAACTAATGTCCAAGGTCGGAATATCTGAAAAACAACGAGCAGACGCCTCATGTTAGTTGCTGGTGTATTCAAGTCTTCCACGCAGTGTTCAAAGAATATAAAACTAAATGGTGTGCATGAAACATGTGGATATTGAGTTTGATTTGATGTGGTAAATTCCTTTGAAAATGTGCCAATATAAGACTTCAACAAACCAGCAACTTCACGAATTTATCCGGGGACATCCTCACTTGAAATCTTTGGAATTGTGCATTAAAATCAAATGGACACATTGCATGTTGGAGATAGGTCGACTAAATTTGTCCGCTACATGTTTGAAACATTTTGTGTTGTAAGGTATTTCCCGCACTATTTTAATTTTATCTCGGAGTGAGTAAATGGCAACTGAATACGTTTTAAACAACACGCAAAGTTTGTTATCTGCAAAAGAAGCTTCAATGCGTACCTGGGAAACTCAAGAAAAGCATAGATTTAGTTTGAAAACCACCACTCATAAGTCAAACTAACTACTAAAACCATAAGCGAAATCATCATTCGACACACATAACGAAGCGCATCGGAGTTGGTCGTTTCGATACGTTTCATGTACAAAGTTTGAGAAGCGTAAAACCATTAAAAGTGAGTCTAGAGTTCCCTAAATGCGTGTTGGGAATTTGCGCACATTTACCTACTCTAAATAGCTAAACGACCCTCTATGTAAGATGAGTATCGAATGTGTGCATATTCCGCTCACTATGTATAAGCACTACAGAGTATATTAAAGTTAACTTATCTGTGCTCAAAATAAATCTTGATTTTTCTATATTAAGAAAATATCAAGTGCTTTCTTGAAATTCGATACGGTTTGAGTTACCATAGAATGCCAGAAAATGTTTACTTAACGATTTCTCTGCGTAAAAAATGGTTCTGATATTGTGAAGTAGTGATCATGAATTTCATGATACACAATTAACAATTTTGTATGCATTTATTAAAATAAATAAGTTCGCGTGAAAACCTAATTAATGCTGCCATCAAATACATATTCCAACCGATAGTTGAACTCAAACCGTTCGACAATCAAAGAAAAAAAACACCGTGCACAATCAAGTATAAATAACTCGCACAAATGAGTTGACCGAGTGCAAATACATGTTGGTATGTGTGCATGAGGCCGGTGTCGTGTGTGCGCAGGGCGTGGTGCTGCATGACCGCGTCGAAGGTATGGTGTTGTGGGGCGGATGTCGGGGCGGGCGTGGGCGGGGGGGCCCGCATCGCGGCGCTCACGTCTTCGGCCCGCAGTGAAGCCAGCCGCATCGCCTCCGCCGAGCCCGGCTCTGCGTGCAGCGCCCGCCGCAAGTCCAGCACCTGCCACACCACACTAGCTACAGCCTACACCCCGTGCTCTCACTCGCACTCATAGTTTGCTACTCCTGTAGCGCCTTAGGTAGCTAGCAACTGCCAAACATTATCTCTTGTTCACATTATTTGATTGAGTAGCACCTGCCAGTCATACTCAGAAATAAGTAGCTGCTGAATCTTCTCTGTTACGATCAATCAGAACTATCAAACGAACTCATTGTTGGGTAGCACCTGCCAATCATACCTCTTGTAGTGTATCAATGAACCAATGAATCCTAGCATCCGCCAACACACTTGCACTCTTCGATGTGTTTTTTTTTGCATTTACTAATCCATGGAACTTTGAGACCTAAGTAGCTGCTTAACACACTTGTTTGCGATCAATGAGAACACACGCTTTTGTTTAGGGGTCGCACCTGTCAATCAAACTTCTCTGTTTTGGTACACTTCTTTTTGTGATCAATTAGAACCAACACCTGCCAAAATTCTTTCTCCATCACACGCACACCTTGTTGGTTTCAGTAGCACCTGTCAAACAAATATTTAATATTGCCTTTTGTGACAAATGAAATCTAGCTTTCGAACTTTTTAATTGGATATGTTGCAGATGTAACATTTATGAAATATGCTCTCTCGCATACGCATTCCTAGTAGAATACTACTTGTCAAACATAATCTTTGTTGTGATAGATAAAACATCTCAAGTACTAGACACCGTTCGATATTATTATATTATACTCGCGAAAATACAATACCTAATGAGCCCAAAGCATCTGCATACAAATAAGTTTTACTTCATATCGAACCGTAGTATCGTTCATAATAGATAATACCGTACGTATATTAATCGGATGTCACTTATCACCAATATTCAGTCTGAACATAAAATTCAACAGGTTTAATACTTTTGCCGGTCTATATTATTTGCGTTAACATTCCATGTATCATCGCTACATCTTTGCCGGAATAGAAACAATAACGGCTATGATAATTTATAAGTGTTGAAAAACATGTTTACTACAGAAACTTTTCGATCTTTTCGTAGTTTTTCACCACTCGTTTCTCGAGACTATTTCACATTCCTTTTTTTATTTTCTTTATTTTCGCTCATACCGCAGTAATCGATCTGCATCTACTTATTGTTGTGGCTAACCTACATATTTCTACGCTTGCAGGTGCTTATTTCACGGCATTAGGTACTTAGGATGTCCTTAGTGAGTTTCAATCTAATCTCATGGGAAACTTAAATAGATCATTACTTACGATTAATCGAGATAAAGGTACAAATGGTATATATGTAATTGGATCGAAAGTAATAAAAACAAAGCAGGACTTACCTTCACAAACGCGATCCAAGGATGAGAGAATAATATCACTCGTGCCAAAATATTCTGTAGTCAAAGTCGCGGACAGTGACGTCGTATCATTTAGCCATGTCCGAGAGTGCAGAACGGAATTTAAGTCTTGTGCAGATAGCAATAAAATATATTTTTTGATGGACTAAAGGAAGTTGTCTTTTTAGTGCAAAATATTGTCCCATGCAAAGAGTATGGCGTCCCGTGTATATATAACGATATTGAGAGTGCATTTTGAGTTATACAATACCTTTCTAGCTGCATTAGCCTTGAGTTCCTGTGGCGAAGCAGCCATGTTTGAGAAAGGCACATCGACATTGAACTTGATTGAGTGAAGTAGCTGTACCACTACGTTAGAAACGTTTTTGAATGAGAGTTTCCGGCGAGAGCCTGACCCGAGACCCACACCCGCTGACAGGCACATCTGAAAATACATGACATTTGTGTAATAGTTTTCTTTATTTTATATACGAACAAAGAACTCTTGGTAACGTCATACAGTTTAAAGAAAAAGTTTTCTCGTACATTGGTTTTTGTTAATTTTTATTTGAAACAGAAGTTTATTGGAATTCTGGAACATATTCTACACATTATGTTCTTTATAAAAATCAGAGGCAACAACATAATAACGCAACATATCAGGGTTGCAATAATACTCGTATACCTACTAACTAAATTTGATTTTAAATATATATTTTTAAAGTGAAACAAGATTGCCAGCTGTTTATGACCATTATCAAAAGTATTATGCAAAAGCTAAAACTTAATTAAAATCCATGATATTTGAGGTAGGTGTTAATATAACATCTGTTGCTATGAAGGCACATTCTGCTCTTTGCATTAAACCACGCCCTTTTGATGTCAGTAATGTTCAATAATAATAGGCATCAATCACGAATAGAAAGCTTTTGTTTTATTTAACCGACTTCTTAGAAAGGAAGGGTTTCTCCATTCAGCATTTAGTTTGGTTGCATCCGTCACTCAAGACGAGATTACGTCTCAAGCGGTTGGAACTATACCACCACCTTCCCACTGCAACACAGCAATGCGAGTATACCACTGCTTGGCAGCAGATTACCAGGTGTGGTTGCAGTAATTTTCCAAACGAACTTGAAAGTCCTACCGCTATTATACGTTGTTCTATTATTGGGTGTGAATATGACTCCGCCCCTTTTTGTCAAAATAAAACACATTTGTTCGCTTACAAAATTAAAAAAAAAAATTATTGAAAGTATGCTCCATCTGCAGCTACAACCTTCGCCCATCGTTCAGGTAGTTTTCGTATTCCTTGCTGGAAGAAGTCCTGGTCTTTTGAGCTTATCCAGTTGTCAATCCAAATTTTGATACTTTCACATGAAGTAAACTTTTCTCCAGTAAGGTCTGTCTGCATCGTCCGGAATAGGTGGTAATCCGAAGGAGCTATGTCTGGTGAATATGGCGGGTGGGGTAACACTTCCCAGTCCTGTCCCTCTAAATATCTTTTTACGACTTCTGCGGTATGCGGTTTGGCATTGTCATGCTGAAGAACTAATTTGTTATGTCTATTCACCCATTCTGGTCGTTTTTCTTCTATGGCTCGCTTCAAACGCATTAGTTGTCGTCGGTAAACTTCTCCATTAATAGTTTCAGAGGGTTTGAGCAACTCATAATATACAATACCTTTCTGATCCCACCAAATACAGAGCATGACCTTGGCACAGTGAATATTTATTATTGGCTGTGATGGGCCTGGTTCGCCTGGTTTCACCCAAGCTTTTTTGCGTTTAGGATTTTCGTAGTGTATCCATTTTTCGTCTCCTGTGACTATCCGATGCAAAAATCCTTTTCTTTGCTGTCTTTGAAGCAGCATTTCACAAATGGTTTTCCGACGTTCCATGTCTCTTTCTTTTAAATCATGTGGAACCCAGTAACCGGCTTTTTGAATCATTCCCATCATTTGTAAACGCTTTGCAACAGTTGAACGATCAACATTTAATGCTGCAGCTAATTCTGATTGAGTTTGGCAAGAATCTTCCGCCAATAATGCTTCCAATTCAGCATCTTCAAATTTTTTTGGTGGTTTTCCATGTTCTTTATCCTCAGTACTAAAATCGTTATTTTGAAATCGTCGAAACCATTCCTTCAAATAGCATCACCTAGAGGTATGTGTAGGGATTCATAAGGTATTATTTTTCTTTCTAAATCAACTCAAACTCATTTATTTCAAGTATCATTTGGATACGTAAAATTTTACACACACACAAAAACATCCGTGAGCATATAACGTATCACATTACATGCACACAGATTAGTCAGTTTCATGTTTTAGCTAGTCTTATTTGTTAAGTTTAAGTCTGTTTCAACCCTCATAAGGTATACCTACGGACGCGAGCAAATAATTTCCCAATAAGAAGGTTTACTTACTTTTCTTCGACGGGGTGGAGGAATGATGAAGTAGGTCTGTACAGAATGGTCTCGGAGATACGCGTTGCGGCCAGCACCGTGTCCTGGCTCCACCTCGTAAGCGCCCCCGAGGCACTCCAGCGTCGCTTGCGTCACGTGTACACGTCTGTAGACAAAATGCACAAATTATTTATTAACTGACCCGACAGATGTTTCCCTGTCTTGATTCACAATTTGACAATCGGCTGTTAAATGACGTAATGGCAAACATCCCATATAAAAATTTGGATCCAGACTTCTCGAGTTTCTCAAAAAATAATCTTTTTTACAATACTTATCCTGACAATTTTACAAACACAAAAAAAAAAATTACCGTTCTGAAGGCGCTTACACACATTCAGCTATGGATTTTTATTTATAAATATACATTATATAGGAAGGTTATTTCAGCTAATGTACTATCCTGTATACAATCTTGGCTAAAACAACGTATTAAACAAATACGTAACGAGGTACGTACATATAGCCACCACATCACAAAAGACCTTGCGTACCTTTCTAAAGTAGAAGCTCTTGAAGAACTACTTATCATTTTCATGTTTACGTTATGCGGGTTTCCATTATCTACAAGTTTCTGTGTCTTCATAAGTGAACGGTAACAAAGAAAATGTTTTTGCTCAAAATTTCCCACCAACTGTTGGTTAATGACGTCATAAAGAACGCGGGGGAAAGTCTTCGGTTCACATAAATCTCACTATGACGTGTTGCAGAGACTATGAATAGGTTCTGTATATTTTTCCATGTCAACGAAGGTCACACATAAACCAGACAGTATAATTGTAATATATTTGTATTAAATAATATCTTTTTGAGAGCGGGCTGGTCAAATGGAACACACAGACATTCTATCTGAAGGACGCTGGTTCAAATCCAGAATTGCAATGAATATATTTTTATGTTCTCAAAATGGTGAAAGAAAACATTACAGAACAGCAAAATTTAAATTCATGTTAAATCTATCATCAGGCATTTCTGGAGATATTCAACCAAAGTAGGAAAGAGTAAAAAACCAAAAAGCTCATATGCTCACCTGCTCATCAAAATTGTGGAATTTTACACTCAGGGTACTCAGGCACTCACCCAGGCTCTCCTCCTGCCTCCATGTTGTTGGCGAGCGTGACGTCATTGGACCAGACGTCGTACTGCCATTTCCGAAGACCCAGCACACCGCACAGCACCCGCCCAGTGTGGATGCCCACTCGCATGTTCAGCTGGACATCTGTCGCTTCCACCACAGATCTGCAATAGCATTTCTCAATTGGTCAACATATCTATGGTTTGCTTACTCTTTGATCGACTTCCGATCTTTCAACAGTCACTATTCATATGTGCTTTCCATAGAATTCAAAACTAGGATGTATGTTAGTTAACTAGCGTCACTAAAATACGTTGAATAATAAAGCCATATATGGAAGTATCTATTGTATGTTATTGAATGCTTTTAAACAGCTTGGAAATGTCAATTTGAAAATAATTAGGATTGACAAGGGTGGCTGTGTATAATTTTAGGGAATAACAACGTACAATATTTGATTTAAACCAAAATAGTCAAAATAATTTTCCTATTCAGACAATATCCGACAATGTTCCAGTCGGATATTGTGTTAATAGGAAAATTACCCGACTTTAAAAAAGCAGGTGGTTTTCAATTCTGATGTATATTTTTTGTTTATTACGCGACTTCGCCAATTATTGGCAGATTTGTATTATTATTATTATTTGAGATCACTCTGTACCTCCGTTATTCCCATACAAATTTCATGAAATCCCTGGACCTTTAGGAAAAAAAATATTTTATATTTCAATGGCCATTTCGCACTTCCCCGTCTGGCCTCCAACTACAGCGTAGAAGGCAGAGCAACTAACCTGAGCTGTGAAGACCAGTTGTTTAGAAATTTTGTTTATACTATACATATACATGTTATTACTATAAAATATCAAATTACCTAGATGACAAAATTTGCTCTACTCTGGGCGCAGGACCATATTCGCAAATATTTAATAGGTGTGTGAATATGACTCCGCCCCTTTTTGTCAAAATAAAACACATTTGTTCGCTTACAAAATTAAAAAAAAATTTATTGAAAGTATGCTCCATCTGCAGCTACAACCTTCGCCCATCGTTCAGGTAGTTTTCGTATTCCTTGCTGGAAGAAGTCCTGGTCTTTTGAGCTTATCCAGTTGTCAATCCAAATTTTGATACTTTCACATGAAGTAAACTTTTCTCCAGTAAGGTCTGTCTGCATCGTCCGGAATAGGTGGTAATCCGAAGGAGCTATGTCTGGTGAATATGGCGGGTGGGGTAACACTTCCCAGTCCTGTCCCTCTAAATATCTTTTTACGACTTCTGCGGTATGCGGTTTGGCATTGTCATGCTGAAGAACTAATTTGTTATGTCTATTCACCCATTCTGGTCGTTTTTCTTCTATGGCTCGCTTCAAACGCATTAGTTGTCGTCGGTAAACTTCTCCATTAATAGTTTCAGAGGGTTTGAGCAACTCATAACATACAATACCTTTCTGATCCCACCAAATACAGAGCATGACCTTGGCACAGTGAATATTTATTTTTGGCTGTGATGGGCCTGGTTCGCCTGGTTTCACCCAAGCTTTTTTGCGTTTAGGATTTTCGTAGTGTATCCATTTTTCGTCTCCTGTGACTATCCGATGCAAAAATCCTTTTCTTTGCTGTCTTTGAAGCAGCATTTCACAAATGGTTTTCCGACGTTCCATGTCTCTTTCTTTTAAATCATGTGGAACCCAGTCACCGGCTTTTTGAATCATTCCCATCATTTGTAAACGCTTTGCAACAGTTGAACGATCAACATTTAATGCTGCAGCTAATTCTGATTGAGTTTGGCAAGAATCTTCCGCCAATAATGCTTCCAATTCAGCATCTTCAAATTTTTTTGGTGGTTTTCCATGTTCTTTATCCTCAGTACTAAAATCGTTATTTTGAAATCGTCGAAACCATTCCTTGCAAGTTGTATTAGACGGAGCATGCTCACCATAAATCTCCACAAGCAAACGATAAGTTTCCGCTGCAGTTTTCTTCGCAATAAAATAATGTAATAACACTTCCCGCAAATGACGTTTATTTGGAATAAAAACCGACATTTTCGAAAAGGTGAAAACAATTGTTGCTTACACTTCAACCAAATATCATAAAATGCGTTAGATAGCTGACATTCAGTACTATCGAATACAAGTATGGTCATTTATTAGTACACGTAAACAATACTAAAAACGACATCTGTTGAGAAAGGGCGGAGTCATATTCACACACCCAAAATGCGTAATCAATACAATACAAAATGCGTATTAACGACCTTAAATGGGATCTTTTTCATCGCTAGAATAATAAAGAGAATATAGAGAAAACAACTATTGCTGTGAAAAATCATAAATTTCTAGTTTCCCAATAACTTCAGCAAAAATATTCAGCTAGATAATCTATCCTAATATTTTACAGATGTTAAACCAGATTTATGTAAATGTGCAAGTAGAATTGGTTCAATTTGTTATATCTGCCGGCGCGTAGGTAAAATAAAAATTACCGATTCAGACGTAAATAGAAGAAATAAATCGAGAGAATGTAATGAACAAGCGAAGAAAATATTTATTTCCATCCAATTTATTTACTTGTTGTTATAAATCTTGTTGAAAACGCTTCGCCTCTAACTCTTTCATGTTTAATAGACAAAATGGTAAGACGAATGGCTGTAAATTTGGCAACAGCCTACTCACAGCCGGAATGCCACACCTACTACACACCTTGTGATAAAAATAAGAACAGTGAACATGGCTATAATGAATATGTTCAAACAATCTAGGACAAAACAATTAATTTTCCTGGATATTTAAATAGCCAGCAAGTACTTGCAATAGTCAACACCGATGCACGATCCCAGGCCGTGTGTTATACGAGTCAACCTTAATCAAAATAAACGTATCCTCATATTTCATGATCATTCGTACCCAATTTCAATTAATGTATATCGTATAAAGTAATTTATGTAGCGCATATTTTTTATAACTTTACTATAGAGATCAAAAAACAAATATTTGAGAAACCGCCGGTATACGAAACTAGTCTACGACAACAGCGTCTGGTCTGGAAGACTGCTGATTCTGTTGTCTAGCTGCAGTCACTAGTGAATATATGTGTACCTACCAAATATCTACCTTGAACTGCTGAATCTGCAAACGTTAATTTTAGCAATGAACTTGAATTATACTCGTTTGAGTAGGCGTTGTAAATGGGTCCTATTAATAAACACGTTAAGACAAGAATGAATTCGGCTCGCGAAATTCAGAGTTCCGTCAGAGAACTCCATCTAGAATTCAGAAAATATCAGGTTTTGTGGAAATATTAATAAATAAATATTCAAAGACATATCACATAGCGCCGTCTAGCGATTACTAATAGAATACTTCTATAGTACTTAATTATAAATTCATACCTATGATAAATATACAACATCCAGAAATTTTTCAAGGACTAACAAACACAGAAATGTTTGCCCTGGCTGGTCAACACGATAAATATTTAAAAACAGGAAATAATTATTGAAGATTTCAAGCGATATTACGATTTACGCAATTCTTCTATTACGTAAATCGTTGGAGAGTATGAAAGTATTCTGAAACACGAAAATGTTCGGATATACTGAAGTCATAGACCTAATGTAGTATTCTTAATTGTTATGTTTTTAAACGATACTATTCAGTACCTGAGCACCACGAATGTTGCAACACAATGAAAACGTTAGGATAATGTTGCATGTAAATAGGTAAACGACGATCCCGTATATATAAAAATATATTTAAGTACGTTTTATTCCATAAAAATGTATTTGTGACAAAAACAATCTATCAAACTTTTTCAATATCGAATACCCAACGATAATAGGTTTTTTGATAGCAAACCATTGTCTTGTAGCAAGGTTTATGGTTCCCTTTGTAGAGACGTAACTCGTTTTTATTTGTGATTCTGTACACAATGGGGTTTTATCGGTGACAAATTAACCGAACCTTACAGCTTTTTTACAGTTTGCTGTGTTTTATGAAATGTTCAAGGTCACATTTCACACAGTTAAATTTAGTATCTTGGTGAAAACAGATCGGCTGGTCGGCTATCGGCTTACGACAGGGCTTATCAACTAAATATAAATATATTAAAGCCAGGTCCGACACCACGTGCCCTCCGAAGCACCGATCAAATGCTACTGAACGGCCAAATTCTGACCGCTCGGAAAGTTGTTTGTTTTATATGACGGCTCCGTGGCTTAGTTGGTAGTAGCTTTGCCTTCGAAGCGAGGGGTCCCGGGTTCGATTCCCGGCCGGGGCACACTTTGTGTGGTGAGCATGAAGTTTGTTCTCGGGTCTTGGGTGTTTGTCTTGTGTGTCTGTGTTTGTTCATGCCTTCTGCGATACAGGGAATCCTAGTGCAGAGGTATGAGTGTGTTAACGTTGTTTTTTTTTTTTTGTTGTAGATATGTCTAGAATATTTAGATCAAGCAAGGCAGCGTTACGAGCGCTTCAATTTTAGTTCACGGTGAAACTTATTAAATCACTTTAAAAATTATTAATTTCCCAAAAAAACAGGGTGGGGTGAAACATATAACTCTCAATGGGACCGTACCTAATGTCATTCTGTAATTTCTAAATGGTTTTTTGTAAATTTATACATTTTCGCTGAAATACGAATGATATTAATTCTCCCGGTGTTGCAATTGGGTCAACAATTTATCAAAAACAAGACGGGCTTCGCTACGTCTGTCGATACCAGCAGTGGTTAGCTTGAGCTGAAGGTAAACAGTTTACCTGTCTGGGTTGTTTTCAGTGAAAATATTTCCTGGAAAATTATATAACCAAAATTTTCCATTGAGATATTAAAAAATCTCGTTCCGTGAAATTTTAACGTCAATATTATATTTTTTAATAACATGATCCCGATGTGAGCGGCCTTGACTAAAGAGCCTGTCTTATTCGGGTCTGTTCAAACCCATCCGATCCTCGATGCGATGCAGAAACAGAAACCGGTAAAAACTCCTAATGCAGTGATTAATTTATGATATTTTGTGTCTCAGAGCGTCATCAGACTTTGGAGTCTTATCATTTATGATTGAGTAGGCTAGTAGTAGCTCACTTTGTTTAATTTAGTTAAGAACTCAGCTTGGTACCATTATTTGGAAGCTTGTTATACACATATTATTGATATTTGCAACTAGAAAAAGATAGACATCGTTTTTTTTTTCGCAAATCGTAGTTGATTGATGTTTGTTGTCTTATTCAAGGCCTACTTACCACAAGGTCACATATTTCCTAGTATAGATGACCCTAATCCGACTCAATTATCGCTTATGTTTATTACAAAAGGTTTTCATTAACTACAAGTACCAAAAGTATTTTCATAGTTATTCTTCAATGTATGAAGTATAACTGAATGTATTGATTATGTAAATGTTTCACTATGCAGAAAACGAATATGCGACCCCTACTTCTTTGAAGTGATCTGTTATATCACTTCGTTATCAAAACAGAAAAAAAATCTTTATCGAACAAGTTATAGGCAGGGAGTACTTCACAGTAACTTATACTACCCGTTCCTGTTACAAAGCTAAATTGAATTTGCTTCGTACGCTCACTCTCAGGCGGCGTAGGCAGTATGCAGATGAGAAGTTAATCCGGAGGCGCCTAACACAAATTATATTACGCTTAATTCGCTTTGCTATACACTCCCAGTATTTCAGCTTTACGAGAAGCTTATTCACAGTGGCCAGAAGAATAAATATGTGCTCTTAACCTAATTCAGCAACATGCGACGTGTAATAAAATACGCTTAAAACGTTTGAATGAGATTTGTTCGGCTCATAATATGTATTTACTAACCAAAACAATAGAAATACGACTCGGTCTTTCCTATCGAAGTAGAAGACACAACTCGTATCGTGTTGCGCCCGTCACTTTGAGATGAGGATGTATTAACGTCTCTGGCGCCTTTAAGAGACAACTCATATTTAAAAAACATAATAACACACCATATGATGAGTGTTTCGTTTGCGTCATTTATGAAACTTAGTTGTTTGACATGCAGTAAAAACTACACAGCATAACAAATAAACAACAGTAACAGATGGAGATTATAAACTATGCTAAACATATGGAAAGAGCGTGGTGGCCCAGGGGTGCAGACACCGACTTTCAATCTGAAGATCGCTGGTTCAAACCCACACGTGCACCAATGAGTTTTTTCACTTGAAAAATTTATGTGCGCAATACCACGTTCTCGAAACGGTGACGGAAAACATCGTGAGGAAACCGGCATGTCTTACAACCAAAAATTCGACGACATGTGACATCTACCAATCCGGATTGGGCTCCCGTGGTAGATCAGAGCCCATTCACTCTCAATCATCGAGAGTAGGCCGGTGTCCCTGCAGTGGGAACATTAGAGGCTGGTACGGTAAACATATGGGAATTTGAAAGGACATTACAAGATATATCGAAAATCCTACTTTGAAAACTGTCATTATCGCAGTCACGAGTAGTAATTCTGAAGATACTTAACAACGGACGTGAGCAATATTTTAACAATGCGGTCAAAACATATTAATAATGTTGATTTTGAATGATTGAAATTTGCGCGAAATTTCGCTATAGTAAACAACGAGCCCGGACACAATGATTCATTTGAACTGCTATTTATGACGTCAATTATATTGTTTATTTTGTTAGTCTAAATAACAGAGTTCAAAATTTGACTGTATGTTATTCATAATACAATTTTCTTGCAATTTCTACGATTATTCGTCAATAAATACAATTTAATCGCCTTTAAAGCAGTTCAAGAAATCTAAGGGCAAATTATTTCGCTTGTATATTTTAGTACCTCTATTCTATATACCATGAACTAGTTTTCCTACTATCCCACATTGACCAAGTACAGTAAGAGGGTGTGGGTGCTCTACAAATGGCATTATCCACGTGCAACGGCCTTTGAATTCTAAATTATCCGGTTGGGTGGCAGCCCCGGCTTCTATTCACATCACTGTCCCTCGGGTTGACTGATTATTTAATGTGTAGCTTTTGTTTCATATGGCTGAATGCTTTTATGTTCGTTTCAGATTTGGAAAACAAACAGGCTTATTGTGGTCATTATTAAGGGTCAAGTGAATTTCACGAATTTGGTTAATTATTTTTATAAATTTATTCAAAGATAATCGTAACAAATAAGACCAGCTATATAATGTACCCTAAAAGCTTTCATGACACGTTATATGCACACGATTATTTTACTTGTGCATGTAAATTTTGACGTTTCCAAACGATATTTGAGTTATAAAGGAATCTTAATTATTATATATTATGAAGGCGAATGTGTGTATGTTTCTACCACCTTCACGCTCAAACGGCTAAACGGATTTTAATGAAAATTTAGTACCAGGATTGCTTATATCCTGGATTTACACATAGGCTAATTTTGATCCCAGAAAACTGCAACTAACACCGCAGGGCGCAGCTAGTAAATAATATAGTTTCAGTTTGACAATGCCGTAAAAGTTTATGTCGTACGACGCAAGATTTATATCTCAAAGCATTTGTAATTTGAAAATGACTTACCAGTTACCAGTTGTGGTGGCAGTACTTTTCCGGCCAAACTTTGCACAAGTTATGCTGCAACTTTTTATTGCTTAGCACCACCCAAGGGGTACGTTTAAGGATTCAAAGGGTAAGTACACACAAGTAGTTAATAATGGCGCCACAGAACACCAGGCCTGTGTACAGACTCTCAATCAATCACACCACAAGGTGCAATAAATTGACGTCTTAACTAGCCTTAATACGATGTTCATGTACACTATTGTATGGAACATGTACATACAAATAAATGAAATGAAAAACAAAGAAAAATGTAGGGCAGTCGTTTTTTAAACTGATAGTGAGAGTATTAGCTTTCAATTGCATAACATGTGATTTTCATAGTAGACTAGGACTAAGGAAATCCTTACGGATCATTCCGCAATGGACAAAATCCTGTGCTCTCCATCATGAGTTTCACGTCAACAATCTCATAAAATATTCTAGTCTAATAGTCGACATAGTAATTAAGATAAGATGCAAGCAATAAAAGCTTAGTCACTATCTACTATGTTAATGTCTAGACATGAAGATGTTAAATCCACAAACATCTAAATTGGTTGGTGATCGTAAATTAAATACAATAAAAATAAACGCTTCGCGTTGGTAGATTCTGGAGTGCAGAGACCAGTCTAACTGTTCCGACGACAACATCTTTTCAGCGAATGCTTCAATTACACCCTCTTGACAAAATTAATCGCACCAGGTGTATTCGTTTGGCCAACCTAGAATATTAAGAAGGCGTCTTCATGGAGAATTCGGTGCCAAAACATATAAATTATTTGTGGGAAATCTCGAACTGGTTTATAAAGACTTATGGGCTTGTCCTTTGGTGCTCGAACAACAGTCGTATATCTATTGAATTAGATGGACCTTAAAATAGCCCGTACAAAAATATGATCGTGACGAAAGTGTTAATAAACGTTTACGTTTGATTAAAAACATCGAGGAATAGAGAGAGAGATAGTGATAACATATATGCATAAATAAATCTTCGCTTTTTTCCACAAGGGTAATCCGATAGGCTACTATTTATCTTGTGGGTTATACTATCGTGGGGAAGAAGGCGACAATTTCGTAGTAGTTTTAATGAATCATTCGATCAAGCCTAGATTATTCGAAATTGATTTCAAAAGCACAATCAGTGGTAAACAATCGCCATTCATTCATGGCGATGCATACGAGCCAACAAATTGTGTGCAATGGTATATATACCGACCGTCCTACGCAAGCACATATGTGGTTTGCGATAAAATGCCGCTATCTGTATATTTTTCGATGTATTGGACTTCTATTTAAAGATCTTCACAAACTTCGTAAACTCTGTGTTAACTTACTTGGCTATTCCAGACTGCAAATCAGGTAGTTTTACACAACATCTTATTCATGTACCCACATATTTATAATTAAGAATTGTCATTTGAATCTCACTTTTTTCACAATATAAATATCCACAGATATGTATATATATACACCACACTTTGCTTCAATCACATCACTATAATAATGATCTCTTTGGTATTTCTGCTGTACAGTATGGGTGAACAACGAGCATTTTGAGAAGGTCAATTTCTAATATGAATAAATGACGGGACGGACTGATGGCTCGCTTAACGAAATTCTCTGTCCATAATAGCAGTGCGGCAGTTGTACGAAATTCTTTCTAAATAGAATTCCTACTCGTAAAGGATAATAGAGAGCGTGGCTCAAGGGTACAGTTGCAGACTGTCATTCCGGTCGATGGTGCCAATTCTAAATTATGTGCGCAACATCATATTCTCAAAACGGCGAAGGAAACATCGTGAATAAACCGGAAACCCAATCTCGAGTGTAGTGTGATCCTGTGATATTATAGATTAAAGCTCATTAACTTTCGCTTGTCAAATATAGGTCCGTGTCGCTGCAGTTGGAACATTCACGTTGATTTCCTTCATCGTTTTAAGAAAGCGAAAAAGAACATTGTGTATCTGTACTTGAACCAGTAACGTCGGAATGCGACTGCTTATCCGTACCACTAGCCCAGGTCTCAGCGAATAAACATTTATTTTTTAATCCCATATTAGCTCCGCTTGTTTATTCAAACTCAATTCTCATGCCAAAAACGTAAAGAAGATTAATATCAAGTCTATACTCAACAATTTGGAACAGTAACAATCTGATACGATAAAACTGACAGCAAGTTTTCACGTGTTCCAACTACTACTTTGAAATTCAAGAACCATTTGCCAACTTATGAATGCTTTAGGTTATATAAAGCTCGTAACACACTCGTAACTTGCTCGCCTCGTGCAGCTGTTGGCCAAATTATGTTCAAGTTTCAAAGTACCCATGTCACGAAGTGCACTCTGGGTCAGAACCCCACACCGTGATCTATGTGAAGTGCGGTAATAAAGTTGTAATTCAGTATGTTTCAGAAAGCTAGTAAGTTCAGTCAGTTTGTATTTGCTAGTAGCTAAGTGTAGTCAAATTATTCAGACCTCGGCAGGCTTCCGAAATAGTTCAAAACTCAATATTCAAACTTTATATTCCTTTAGATCCCAAGTATGGTTTGAGCACATCAAAGTTTGCACGCAGAAGTAATTAAACATATTCTGTCTGTGAACGCAACAACAGACAGATATGTCAAATTACAGTCAGTTTCAAGTTTTAGCTAGTCTTATTTATAATCTTATATCTGTTCCAGCCCTAACCAACCATCCCGGGCGAGTTAATTTTCGACCCACAATTAACCGTGCAACAAAGCACTTCAATGCAGTTATAAATTTGTTTAATGGTCATAATTCCAGATGGTTTCCGCTGTCAACCATCCGGAAAAGTGCCGGACTAACACTTAATTTCCCATCTTTACAGTGGTGACGTATAAACTGAGGGTGAAGATGAAAACATATGTTTTAGTTTATAAACAGTACCACCACGAGACTGAACGCGACACGCAAATGCATCATTTAAATAACATCCGCGCTCCTATTTATAGTTTGAGGACAGTTGTGACGGAACCGGCTTGTTCTAATTAACGCTGTATTAAAACGATACGCGAAGCTGCTCCCTTAAAGTTTGACTGACAGTATCTCTGTATATTTGCTTTATTTCTGATATTGTGGATAAAAAATTCGAGACAAGGCTTGATGCCAAATAATTTGTGACGAACGCAGATGATTAGTGATGTTGTGTTTTGACAAGAAGTTTATAAAAAACCGACGGCTAACGGGAATAATCATAATATCAAAGTACATGGGTTTTTTTGTACGGAAACTTCAATAGTCCGCTCCACCAATTTGTTTTTTTGTAATTCGTCGCGCCATGAACCTTGTACCTACTCATATATTGAAGAATTATATGCGAACAACATCTTATAAGCTTATAATCTTATAAAATGTGACGATAGAAGTTAATTAGATACAAACAATCGCCAAACTTAGTAATATGAACGTGTGACTTGTTTCAAGTATCTTTCTAAATAATTCACTGAACTAAAAAGCATATTGACTTTGAAAAAAATCGTTAACAAAACATAAAAAATTTGGTTACCTGTTCCAGGTTTTTAAAATCTTTAGTTCTAAGGCTAGAAATAAGACTTTTCGAAACTGGAATTTGGCGTACTCTCTCAAAAGAAAACTAATATACTTCGAATATTCTTGCTATATTATTCGAGACAAAACAAATATTTGGTTGACATTTCGACGTCCATACATTCTCAGGTTACATAAAAGAAAGCATATTGTGTCGTATTCCATCGACACCGACATAATATTCTGAAAGCAATATTGATGGATTGGTGAGTACAAACTATCAAGATGTAAACATTTATTCGAAATAGACATTTTATGAATAATGATAAATTAATAATCTTGAAAATTAGACTTAGCTATTGAGACAAGAATAAAAAATGAAACCTACAAACATAATTTATATCAATCAATGAAAAGTATTTGATGTATTTGATCTTTCAACTTCATCACCAGTTGTTCGATGATGTCATATTTATTTATTAGAAAAATTATACGCAATCAACCGTCGGTATTCCTAGTGCATCGACACTGGCCTACTCCCGACAAGCGATATAGAATGGCATGGTGTCTACCACGGGACTCTAATCAGGGTTCTTGATGCTTTACAGTTTGTCTTTCTTTTATGAAAATCATAATATTATGCCTAACGCTTAGCTAAATAGGCTAGGAACGAAATAGTCTGAAATGAGAAAGAAGTAAGAAGCTTGCTTAAATAAGTGCGCCATTTATCAATAGGTGCGCCCTAAAAGTGAAGCAAAAAGTGTTGCCTCTTATTTTATCAGATAGTGGGACACGCGTCTGAAACACTATCCCGAACGCTGATAGCTGGCAGATGGAATGGCCGCGGTCTGTGGCTTGCGGCCGAGAACCGTTGCTATTGTTTCACAAGAACCCATTACATAACTGCAGATGGTAACAATATGAACACAAACAATGTTAATGTAATAGCGATCATTACACGCCTCATAAGCAGTATAATAAATAAATACACATGGATATTTCAAAGTCCAAATAAGCAACTAAGCTTTTGATATGTATTGCTGATAGAATAAACATAAGTATTATACATTTTTGGAAATGTATACAATAAAAATAGAGTAGGAGTCGAACTCCCGACGTACAGCGCAAAAGTCAGAGTAACTACCAACCATAGTAAATAAGCTTTTATAGGATCAGCGCCGTTGCAGTTTGAAAGCGTAATTCAACTACCGAACATGTCGCTTCATTCAGCCTGATTGCATTAATCCGCATGCATTTGATGCGTTTGACTAGTATTTTTTTATCAAAACCCAAAATTCGTTGCTATCTCATTTAAGTGTCGCCAAAACACAACAGATAAAAACAAGTAACATCCCTGTCTCGGGGCGCAACGGGGTACAACTTGGGTTTTCTCGTACTTCGGTCGGGGAGGACCTAAGTCGTATTGTTGTTGTTATGGGAGGAGGTAACCACATAACAGCAGGTGGGCCGTCAGCTCCAACCGTCACACAAAAAATAAAGTCTCAACGGTGTCCGGGCTCAGTGGCACTTACTGAGAACCACGCCCAGAACTGAATCTGAAGTAACGTGAGATAACAAGATGCAACATCACTGCAACTATAAAAATAACAAAGTAATGAGATGATGACGCAATCTCCGAAATGTGCCGACTATTTTTATTCCCTTGTAATTGATGCGATAACTCATTGCATCAGAAGGTCATATTAAGTAGACCGATGAACTAGTGTTTGGTAGCTGAATGGAACCTTACTTATCGATACTTTTTCAACCCGACAAGTTAAGATGTTAAAATAATTCTATTATAACGTCTTATGACACTTATTATTCGAAACAGGCCATGGCAGACAGTACTTGGTAGTTGGAACTATTTAAAATAACACTATGTAAAAATATAGTTTTCCTAAGCATGTGTAAATGTTTTTTTATTCATATTTTTATGCCAAAATATGTATGAGCGATAAACATATATGGCTTTTGTAATAAAATTATCAACCTTATCAAACCAAATTATCAAAGTACTTCTAATAAACCTACAACTTTAGCTAATGTGTAGCTGCTGCGACGCGACTAATGACAAAATTTCAGTGTTCACATTTTCAAGTTTAAAAAACAAATTGACTGAGATTCGTAATTTTTTAAAACATAATGAATAAAAAACAGGTTTTAAATATTTACTATTTTCTGGGAATGTGCTTATTTTTACATATTTATTACCCACTAAACTTTCTAAAACTAAAAATGATACGTGAATCCGAATCATAATATTTATCTGAATATTAGAGTAAAAATAAGGATATTAATTAAAAAGTGTTTAAGGTTCCTCTAATGCATATTAAAAATTAGCAAAATTTTGCTAAATCGACATAAACTTTTACTATTTACGCCCTCTACAAACTCTTGTCGCCGCAAGCCATATTCGGCACAATTAGAACAAAAATCCGAACCTACTCGACCTCGACAATTCAGCTACACTGCATGCCGTTTGAACACCGAATATTTGGTATGCAAATGGTATGTTCCGTAGTATTTCAAATATCATCTGACCGCTTACTAATTACCGGACAATGTTCCAGCTAAAAAAATGTTTAAAACAGTAGCATGTTTATAAATACAAAGCTCGCACGTGCCATGTAGTCGGGGTGAGGACGCAGTGGGGCATGCCGCGATACGAGCTTATCTGAGCATTGGCTCATCAAAGGAGCGGCTAAATATACATGGAGACGCATATATATACATCCTGGGTGGCCTGCGTCTGTGACACACTGTGAAGGTCAATAGTCCAATAGGCCTGGATGCTCGTTATACCCGTATCTATGCTATCTAGGTTATACGTTGAATTGAAAGTGGGACTTTGAAGTAAACACTCATTATTCATGTTAGACTATCTATAGAAAGAAGATTCGTCTCTCGTGTTAGTCATTGCATTATCGTCACTGAAATATACATTTTTGTAACAAAAAACTTTGATTAGCAAAATGCAAAATGAATTTAGAGCAAAGAAAGATCACCTGTATACAAACTGATGTTAAACGTAACTAATTGTAGCATGAAACAACTGGCTCTCAAGTGAGGCATTCAGGGTTTTTGACAAAAGCAAGTCAAAGTCAAAATACTTTATTTTCCTTGAATTCTTATCATTTTTGTACATATTCTTATTTTTATTGTATATATATATTTTTTTTTTTTTTTATGTGATTGTGTGACGGAACGAGCTGAGGGCCCACCTGATGGTAAGTGGTGACCCTCGCCCATAACAACAGTAATGCGTGCGACTCGGTATGAGATCCAAATCTTTACTGAGTCGCTTTCATCCTGCTGCGTCCATCACCCGAGACGGGGATGATACGTCTCATGCGCATGCGATTCCACCGGCAGCCACACCCTTCCACCGGAACACAGTAATGCAACCACTACTGCTTGGCGGCAGATTCCAGATGTGGTGGCAGTACCTCTCCGGACGAACTTGGCGCAAGTTCTACTGCTACTTTTGGTTGCTTCTTTAGCACCACCCAGGGGGCACGTGTAGGGAATCAAAGGGTATACACCTACGGACGCGAGCAACTGGACCCCCCTAAATATATGTAATACTGTTGAATAATATGTACCTACAAGATCATGTATACCTATTATTAAGGGAGTATTATACATCAGGGAGTGCGCTTCGTTAAGTGGACGACCGGGACGGATTCCACCGTCCGTACGGGTTTCTACAACAATCGCAATGAAGATAAACTTACGCAATCGCATCGATCATATCGAGCCCCATCTCTACGCAGCACCGCGCGTGGTCGGACCTCGGCTCAGGCAGTCCGGACACGCAGTAGTAGCAGTCGCCCAGGATCTTGATGCGGAGGCAGTGGTTATCCTATTGAGCAATTATTTTATGTGAATAATGTGACAAAAGACAGCTTTTTTTTACACGGTATTCTTTGTCCATAACAGCAGGTCATAGTGTAGCGAATAATACGGTGATACGTTGATTATAGAGGGCTGAATCGATAGTCCATAGGAAAAGGGTCTCGGGACACGTGGTCAAAGCGCTGCGTGACTTGAAAGGAAACTGCTGATAGTACCTTAGGCACGCTTATATCTGGCGGTGGATTGGATAAGTTTCACTATACTTACAGAATTTTACAAATACGGTATAGACCATTTATAACTTCATACAGCTGTCTTTGTAAATAGAAAATAGCTATTATTCGTGTACGCAGAAGGCATTGGATAGTTATTAATGGTTAAACGTC
Source organism: Aplocera efformata (assembly GCA_921293045.1). Lineage (NCBI taxonomy): Eukaryota > Metazoa > Arthropoda > Insecta > Lepidoptera > Geometridae > Aplocera > Aplocera efformata. The sequence goes on along the minus strand of OV121042.1, from coordinate 8,756,901 downwards.
ACGTACTCCGCCTGACTACAAGCAGAGACGGATGGCACAAGCCTTGTAGGTACCTACACCCAACACTGACTAATGACTTTGAAGATTGGCCTGCTATACCCAGTTCCTGAGGGTCTTGTTTTAGTTTTCAAATACAAGGAGCGTGAGAATACTTTTAGAGTTTGTAAGCCGAAGAAACTTTTCGTAACATGAAAACCAAGATATATTGCATCAGTAGAAATGGTATCAGATAATTGTTTTTTTTTTTTTTTTATGTGAATTCGTGGCGGAACGACTCAGTATGAGATCCAAATCTTTACTGAGATGCATTCATCCTGTTGCGTCCATCACCCGAGACGGGGATGATACGTCTCATGCGCATGTGATTTCACCGGCAGCCATACCCTTCCACCGGAACACAGTAATGCAACCACTACTGCTTGGCGGCAGATTCCAGATGTGGTAGTAGTACCTCTCCGGACGAACCTGGCACAAGTTCTACTGCTACTTTTGTTGCTCCAGCACCACCCAGGAGGTACGTGTAGGGAATCAAAAGGGTACACACCTACAGATGCGAGCAACTGCACCTCCCAAACAATTATACAATCAATGTTATGATTTGTCACTATTATCCTGATATTTATTTGACTTACATTGGCGAGCTGGTCGAACCGTCCGAAGAGTTCGTTGAGCAGCCGCACCAACTCCTGAGCGCTGCACTGCGATGCGAGTACCGTAAACCCCACGATGTCGGCAAATAGTATACTGTAACAAAAAAAAACAATTAAGTACAAAATATATCTATATATTTCTACAAACAACCTGTGACCTGTGACAAAATGAAACTATATCACTATTAATTGTTTATGTAGTAACTAGCTGCACACGAGGTGTAACTCGTTGGGCATTCTACTGGCTATTGTATTTCTATTTTTTCAGGATATAAAGTAACATATAGGCTTTTCTAGACTATAATCTATCTCTGCGCTGAATTTCATCCAGATCCGTTCAGCCGTTCTGGCGTAATTGATTAACATCTATCTATCCCAACTGTCGCATTTATAATATAATATTTTTTTTTGCTTTTTTTCTTGCTTGTCGGCCCTAATGGTAGCACCGAACTTTGCTCAAACTGAATGGTTGGTATGAAGTAACCTAGATTTTCTAGACAATATTAATATGTATGATTGTGATAAACTTTTGTCAAAGATATGAACAGCGTTCTACTTTGGCTTTTCCATGAATAAGAAGACCTACGTCGTTTTACTTTCCTTAAGGGTAGAAGACACTACTTAACATCAGGCGGATCATTATCATTACGTCAAATGACCCACATAAAAAAAACGATTATTCATACTTTGCGCGGTTTTACTTCAGCTCAGTAATAAACGTTAATATCTATGCGAATAACGTTTTCTCGGTAATAGTAAATTAGACAACTTGACACTAGAAGGACGCATGAAAGTTTTTGTCTCTTCAAAATTTATTGAATAAATGAATACTGCTGTTTCAGGGAAAAATACCAAATTTAAATAAAACGTTTACAATGATTATTATTATTAAGTTTTAGTACCACACTTTTAGCAAAATTGTAACTGCTTGTAATTGTAATTGTAACCACAGCTCACGATTAGTTACCATTTATCGGAGACGAATTTATTATTTGACAACAATACAAGAGAGCATTAGAAAATCTACTACTAACAAAATTACTTTACCGAACGCTCAATCGCGTTCGGTATCCATATATTACACACGTTACAACTACCGCGTTACAACTATGGCATGTAAAGGGCTTTAAACTTTAAAACTATGGAATTTACAAAAAAATGTCTTTCATTTCTGAACAGGAAAAAGGTTGAGTGTTAGCCTGAAGCTAATAACAGCTTTACACCCAACAAAGTAATAAAGACCTTGATTTGAAGTAGACACGGGACGCCGCGCCGGACTTGAAGGTCACTGCCAATGAACGACGCCCAAGAGGTTTTCCATTTCTCGAAGGGTGAAGTGCCCATGTCGAGGAACCACTTATTTATAGCTGAGCTTTGAATAACTGTTTGGGACAGCCTGCCACATGGTTTTAGTTTGGAAGTCTACCCCAATCCATCACTTGAGTCCGGCAGGAAAATTCGGACCAATTTCGGCAGCAAATGTAAAAGCTGAGATTGGAATTGAAAAAATTAAGCCAACGTGTATCTGGATTGATGTCGTAATTGCTACCGAGTAGATGAGTATAAGTGTCACAGACCATTATTAAAAAAAAACACAAAAAAATGGGCAACTCTTGCTTATTTGTGCATGTATGAGACCCTATGAGACATGTCATAGAATTGCGTCCTTTTTGCTTTATGGAATAGGTAGGTAAAGCTTCAATGCGCCTCTGTTGCTCCACAGAGTATCATTCATTACATATTCCTTTAGCCACGCATAACTCTGAAACAGACTTCTAACGTCACTCACTGCAGGGTATCACAGGTTTAATAGCAGTGAGTGACAAAACGTGACCTCGTCTGAAGCAATATTATTTCGATAAAATGTATTTCTATATCTATGTCGCGTCATAATGGATTGGGTTACAACTTTTGCGATAGTGTAATCGAAGCGCCGCAGTCGGACGACAAGAGCTCAATGGATACGTTATATACATAGGAAATTCAAAAGTTATTGAACTCATATGTTTATTGAGCACATTTTGATAAGCTCGTTAAAAAAACATAGATGTGATAAGTTTAAAAAGTTACTCTAATTTAATTCAATTTCAATAATTCCGCGGATTTTTTTCGTTACGCCTGTGTCCATTCCAATTGTGAACCGATACTGTTGATTGATGAACTTTTCCAAGGTGCATACATAGTCGACGAGGAGATGAAGCAATATTTTCATTTTTTTCATCATGTTATTTTAAGATTGTAAACAGGTAAAAGTTGGCGTTTTCGAGTCTGCTTTGCCTTGCGGCGTACAAAAAAAGGAATTAAACGATTACAACAGAAACTATTAAGTAAATTTAGAATACAAAACAAGTTACTTAAATTCCAATAAACCGACTTCAAAATATATTCAAATTAATTCCAAATTTTATGCCTTAATCTACAGGGGTAGAATTTCTTCTGAAAATTCTATGGCACCTCTTGGAGAGTAAATCATTTCACAAAAAATAGAATTTTCAAAATCGATCATATTACCGATCATATCAGTTGAACCTCCTTTTTATAAATCGGTTAACAAAACAATGCATGACCCTGATAACTGAATTAATGAAATATTTATGAATTATCGATAGAACATCATGTATATTATATGATTTTCTATAAATGCCGCTTTTTGTGTTCAGTATGAAAGATAGTAGTTGTGTATCTCAATTATAAATAAATAATAAATAATCTTGGAGATATTGGAGCGCCATCTAGCCCCAAACTAAGCATAGCTTGTAAAATGGGAACTAGATAACTGATAGAATACATATTAGTGTTCTTTTTTTAAATACATACATGTAATACATATTAACACAGAACAAACATCTATGTTCGCACACAAATGCTTGTCCTGGATGGGAATCGAACCCCCGACCTACAGCGCAGAAGGCAGAGCTACTACCAACTGAGCTACGAGGTCAATGTGTGTGACCTTTATGAAATTTTGCCAGATATAGTTTTTGTTTCTTTACCCCCGAACTGACATTGTTTTGGTTTTGCGCGGAATCTTTCCACAGTAATAATATTCATAAAGTTCCGGCGCTTAGGGACCGCGCACAAAGATAAGAAATATATTTTGAAATACGCCGCGGCATATTTCAAATTGCTTGATACTTCACGATCACGTAATTTGGTATGCAATACAAAAATAATTCACATATTCATCTGGTCGCGCGAAACCACATAAATGCAAAATCGCTGATACAATTCTGAAATCAGATTTTTTTGTTCAATGATAATATTGGTGACACCCAGACACAGAACATTTATGTTTGTTACACAAATACCCGTTTTGAGTGGGACTCGAAAACACGATCTACAGCACAGAAGGCAAAGCTATGACGCCAGTCAAGTTTAATAAAAACTATGTTTTAGTGTAAAGCGGATGATGCCGTGGAATTACCTTTTGTAAATAGACGGCTAAGTTAGTAACCTTGCCTTCGAAGCGACGGGTCCGGCCCAGGCATAGCATTTGTGATGTGTAAACGCGACACAGGGAATCTTAGTGACCCCTGCACTAAACTTCCCTGTGTCGCATGGTCGCGTATGAGTGTGTAAACGTGTGAGCGTTTAACGCGTGCGGACCACCCGTACGCACGCGGTACACGCATGCGGAAGCATCCTTTTTTATTGGTTAAGTTAATTTATTATCACCATAGATTTTTAGCAATAATGATTAACAAATTGCTTTATGCTGAACACGGGCTTAGCAATATGTAAATTCTCATGTCTGTAATTAAAATAGATTATTTTCCTGGAAAAGCTAACTGGCTCGTGCCAAAAGTACGATATCTTCCTTCTGGTAAGTATCCACGGAGGTACCTACAATCGTTTTTGAACGTATACGCTGCTTTATTGTAAAAGTTCGAAGTGTTCGAAATGGGATAAAAAACAAGTTCGTATATTTAAAAAAAATTGCAGTTCTTTATGTATGTTGATATCATTAATATTTATTATCATTGACATTTCATACAGCGCCATCAAACTGGGGCTAGATGGCGCCCCAACTAAACATAGCTTATGCTTATTTACAAAATTGATGAAACCTATATTGTACTTTTAAATACATACATTTAAGTAATACATATTAACAAAGACACGTAAACAACATCTATGGTCATCACACAACTGTTTGATCGGAATGAGAATAGAACCTACAATACAGCGCGGAAGGCAAAGCTGAGTCAACTTAGCTAGACCATCTGAATTTACCTTTTAGGTATTCCGTACAACTATAAAATGCACTGCCTACACAGGCCCGGTTATGCATCCTTGATTTGTAATTATTTCAGAAAATCAACGTTCTTATTCCTTCTATATTTTCTATCCCAACGACAATATCTATGGCAAATGGCTTAACCCCATGTGTTGCCTGTGAAATCCCTACGTGTGTATTCCGAGTCCCACGTCATCATGACATCCAATATTATGATTGTTCTGGCTTACGACCGACGGCGACGCGACGATTCTGTTCAGGCAGCTTTCCTCGGGACAAAGATCTCGTCCCTTATTTTTTATACGAAAACTCATTCTTTATATCAAAACAGTTATTGAGGTCTCATTCAATTTCTAGCTCTATGGATTGTATTTGCTTGCCACACTTCTATTTGTAGTGTCTGCTTTTAGCAGTTGCAATAAGGATAAAAGCTGTCCTGCAATTGTATGAGTCTACAGTCTCGACTGGATAAGCTTTAATGACAGCGCTGGGTGAAATTGTGTTTGTACATGGAACCAAAACACTTGTCTTTTTGAACCGGCTACAGAATAGGAGAAGATTTCAATTCGACTGTGTATTTTCGCTAATTGTGCACCGAAATGGATGTAATTTTTTTTACATAAGTTGTACCTATTAGATTATGAAATTTCTATGGGACAAACTAATAGGTACACCCTCGAGCGAAAGTATTAAAGTCAGTTGACTTGATTTTAAAATCAATCACTTGTTTTAATGTTTTAAATTCTGTGGGACTTTTTCATACGAGTGGTGTTGGAACGGGGAAATAATTGAACGTTATTACATAACACTCAATTTACCAGTTTCTATATTTGACCTAATTTTATAGACACAAATTCATAATTCCATAATATTATTTAAAAAAATTGAACAGGCACTTTGACACGCCTCATCATAATAGGAATGACAACAGCAACGTTGAAATTGAATGCAAATTCACATAGAGTTGACTTAAGCTTGATTTAAACAATTTACGCAATGTAAGTTTTGCATAGATGTAAGTTCGGAAAACAGTCCCAAACTATTAATCCAATACATATCCTTGAAATATAGATAGGTAATCCTTACACAACTTCGGAGGAGGTTGTTAGGCAAAATTGGTCAACTGATATGTTTAGAGTATACATACCTATACTATAGTGTTTTATGAGACCTTTATTCTAGAAGTGAATAAATGAAAAAAGTTTTAAGGTTACTTGAAAAAGTGAAATTTGACATGTGCTAAGCTGTAGTCATTATAAAGAAGGAAAATGTCTGAAAACGGATTCATTGTCCTCTAGGAAACACCACCCAGGTGGGACAAGGTAAAATTGAATGTCTATAGAACTGTCTGTTTTAAATTGTAACCATGCAATTAACACACTTAAATAGTTTTCATTCGTACACTTTAATTCACGTTTTCATACCCGGAAAATTCTGCAAAGCCTCAATGGGCTAATGCGCCTATTTATTCACAAGGTGTACTAAGAAAATTAATTATCGCTTTCATTTTTCGGTTGTTCCTTTCCCAAAATACAATTTAAAAAATGTATATTAAACTTGCAGGCTTTCATATGAGTTCTAGGCATAAATGAAATCCAACAAGTCCATGACATCTAGCAAACCTAATTAATCTCTATTTTTTTTCCAAGTGAAGGTTATAATGTCCGAAACAGAATGTACTTAGCTAAGTGGCTTAACATAATCCGAATTGATTCTTGAATTTGTAGTAGGCGCTACCCAATGAGGTGAACATAGGTTTCGCATTAATCACCATCCGACCCTGATCATTTAACAAATACCTTTCCAAGTGGCTTTTCATCGCCCATCCGTATTGTCAAAAGTAGGCTTATATTAATAAGACTGTTATATAACCATAGGTAAATTCATCTCTAGCCGCGTAATAGTTTCGCGGGGTTTAACACACTTGTTACGAATGTCTTCCTTCTTTTTTCTGCCCTGTACCATTACCACGCTGCCGCCGCCAAAGAGAATTCACTCACAGGAAGGAATCATCTTGACAAGATCAAAAAGACTCTCTCTCTCATACCAGCCAAAGTATTTCTATACTATTTATCTAATGTGATATATTGCCGAAAAACGTTAGTGGCTAAATTGCGGGCAGCAACGCCTCAGATGCCAAAAATAAAAATGAGGATTCACTTAAATGTTAGATTAATAAATCTAACCTCGGTGGCATTGTGATTCTCGTGGTGTCTGCAATCATTTTGGGATTCCACAGAAGCTTTTTCAGATGGAAAACCCCAAGTATGCCAACCATTTAGACAATGTAAACAAGGGTAAATCAATCTATTAATATATAATTGGAATCGTGCTATCTGAAATGTCCATGAATGTTTATTTATTTAGTTAATTAATGTTACTGAACTAAATAGATTATTGTAGTCATGTCAAAGCTGGCTTTACAGCTCAAGGGGATTCTACGCCCAATGTACGAAGAAATATTATAATCAATTTAAGCCAACTCACAGCGTTTTATATACCTAACATGAAAGAATGAGAAATTCGCTATAGGTACCAATTCCTTTCTTCATTTTATATATAATAATGATACTTATTTGAATGAAATCCAATTTATTGCAAATGACCGAAATTAGGCTTGCAGTTGGTGGCTTCTGCGCTGTAGTTTGTGAATTCGATTCTCACAAAGGACAAACATTTGTGTGGAGAACATAAAAGTTGCTTGTGTATGGGTGTCAATATGTCTAATTATATTAATATAGTCTAAATACAGTGGAGTCTCACTAATCAGGTACTTAACTAGTCCAATACATCCAATAATCCGGCAAGCTACGCTCAGGCTTCCCTGACCCCTCTCTACTTTCGTTAGATATTATAATTCTTAGAAACATGCGAGAGGAAGATTTTAAACATGTCTCAAAAAAGCAGACCTCAATAAAGGATTACTTTAAGACTAAATAGTTATTGTTAGATATGTCACTATATGTTTTCTATACAATTCAATAATTCAAACATTCCAATAATCCGACACTCTGGTTTTTAAGAATGCCAGATTAGTGAGACTACTATAATTTGATTCCTGGGTACTAGCTATATTTTAAGTGGGGGTGACAAGGCCTGCACTGACGTCCCGCACAGGGGTGTATAGTGCATTGTCCCCCGTTGTTAACTAAATCCTACCCTACTATACTACTACCCTACTATACTAGCTATATTATGGGGCCAGGTAACGCTGTGTTAAATGTCCAACGTGCTATTAGAAAATATCAAGAAGGCTTCGAACCGTAACATCCGTTTAGACTGAAAGGCCAATAATACTTGCTTCCTAAGGTGACGTCACCCGGGAAGGTTGTGCAATAATGACGGTACGTGTATCAGTTGGAACATACGTGAGCAGAATCACAGAGAGATCAAAAGATTAAACAGGAAGAACGCCTGCCGGTTTCTGTAGGTCAAACCTTTACCCGATAGCGCAGAATAATTACTCGTATAACGGGTACGGATGGTGGAGTTATATTCGTTAAAGAAAGTACTTAAAAACCCCAAAAAATAAAATTTTGCCTAATAGGTGCACCCGGTCTGAAATGATGCACTTACATAAATTCGGCAGTAGATTTTTATTTAAATATTACATGACGGATATTAAACTAAAAACTAATAATATTTTAAGTTTTACTGCGTGTGTAAAATTTGACGTGTCCAAACGATACTTGAGATTTTAAAGAATAAATGAGTTTCAAATGAAGTAGTCTTGACTTTTTCGCAGGCTTACGTACTTACGCGTTTGAGACTACTCGACGAAAAAAATCATTTTAAGGGTATCGTACTTTTTACTTACATTATTGGGGAAAACACTGTCGTCCAATTCAGGCTAAAGGTAATTCGAGTTAGATCAAATTTGGTTTGGTTAACTGTAGTTTTAATATGTAAATTCTATATTTTCCCATTCAAAATATAACAATTTTTTTTGACGCTAGCACTCTTTTTGCCCTTCTCTAGAATTCCAGAATTCCTCTCAGTTGACAGAGTATTTGCGAGAAACCGGAAAATGTATTTTGTGCCATTATTGCTAAAATAACATTGCTTTAACATTAAAACGACGATAAAAGCTTTCTTTGAATTCACAAATAAATCTCATGCTACACATTCAATAACATCGCTTGGGGCAGCCCTAATCAAAGTTACTAAATGTTACTGAAGTGGTTATGCTTACGAGTACCATGATTATTTTCAGGAAGGCACATCATTTCAATAATAAGATTCAACATCTCTCAGAAGCTGAACAAAACATCGTTGGAGCCGAAAGTCACATCCGCGCTTTGACAGCAAGTTAATCGATTTATCGATTTTATGCATTCCGGATTTTTATAAGGGAATAGATCCAACAATAAAAGAATTAGGGTGATTAAACCAACAGTAAGTGTAGTGCTATGCTCTGTTAACTCAATTCACATAACTATTGTTATGAGGCATCAAACAAAACATGTGGTGCGCTAAACGGTGATTTGTATGGCTTTTTGTGACGTTTTTAAACAGCACATCAGATCAGGTAATCACTTCAACCGGCTCTATTAAATAAGTGTACTAAGCGAAGCTCATGTCTGTGAAGTTTGGCCTAATATCTTGTGATTTTTGCATATTCCATCCTGTTTTTGAGTTAACCAAACAATACTTGAGATCTAAAGGAATAAATGAGTTGGAGTTTGTTTAGCAGATGGGGAGACATAAATGGCGTGTATTTAAGCTATTTCTAGGCGATTCTACTCGTGTTTTAATAATAAGACCCACTGGCTAGTTTTGATATTAAATAAAGAAATTTTCTAAAAGACATTACCTAGGGACTTTTTTGTGGATTTCTCTTTAAAGTAATTTAAGTTTCGTAGTTAAATACTGGGTAGCGTACGTATATTTGACTTGACTTTTGAATGTTTGAAAAGCACAATTTACAGAAAGTATTAAATTTCTTCATTTAGAGTTCTTATTAGGAACGGCTTGGTCATGAATATGAATTCAGAGACGCATTAACTAACAAAAAAATTACTTTTAGGGAGTTTAGTGGACATTTGATCAGAGCACTTTCGTGGCTTCCGACGGCTCCGTAGCTTAGTTGATAATAACCCTGTCTTCGAAGCGAGGGGTCCCGAGTTCGATTCCCGGCCGGAGGACACTTTGTGAGCATGAAGTTTGTACTAGGGTTTTGGGTTTTTGTCTTATGTATCTTTCTCTATCTTCATAGCTAATTTGGTAGTAGTTCTGCCTTCTGCGCTATAGTCCGTGGTTTGATTCCTACCCAGGACAATCATTTTTGTGACGAACATAGATATTTAACTAATAGATGACTGGAGGTAGAATATTAGAGCACCATTTTTTATTTTTTTGTAAATAAGAAAAAAACCATTGAACTTTTTGACAAGAACCTCGAAACCGGGTGTAAGTGATGAAAGCACCGATCGCCGACGCCAAAACTCGGCACCTAACTTTCTTTAGCGTAGTTAAATAGTTCGTCAGCCGTTTAACTCCGAAGATGATGGATGGACGCACTAGGCATAATTTGATAAACAGAAGGCGTGAGGCACGACACTATCGATTCGCAGGCGCACCTAATGGACAGCGAAGGGCTTCTACTTAACTTGTAATACGATACTACCGACATTAAAGACACTTTTAATAAAATCTTTCGCCGCAGGGGTGTAGTATCTAAACATTCGCGATGTTAGCTTAATCGTCTAATAAGGATCGGAAAATTGTTTTATTATTTGATAATCATAGAACCTAGCTATAGCATTGCTATCACGTCTAAGAAAACATGGCACTTACAATATGTATTTTGTAATTTATTCTTGTGATTGTCTTTAGCTTTTGCGAATCCCATTTTTTCATAATAATTTCAAGCGTATTTGTATGGGATGAGAATCTTATCTTGTCGTAACACAGTTTTTAATTAGCACAGAAGGTAAAAGTTTTCAAACTGTATAGGTACTATTTACCTGCCTTTAGTAAGTGTTTAATTATATAAGTTAACGTAAGCATGTTTTGTACCTGTTTGTAAGATATTATTTTTCTGAGCAAAATTCTGAGTAATCTATTTTACGAATAGAAGAGGTATGAGATTATTATTAATACCCAACTGTGCCGATTGGTCTTAATAACTATAAGTATTTTAAATCCGACAACTTTTTGAGAGACAATTGATGGATGACGAGTTTCGGAATGTTATTAGGTAAGTTTCGACCTTATGAACACGAGAACCAAACCCGTTTGAACACAAAATGTCAATTAGAAAGAAAATGGAAGAGACTTTTATTCTAATTAAAAAAAAAGTCTATTCCATATAATTTCTTCGATAACTTTCATTCATTAATTATGTTTACTTTACAGACCTTAGTAACTACTGCTTAAATACGTTTAATACTTGACTTGATACAGCCTGTTTACACGCAAGGTTTCACGTGTGAGTGACAAATTTTAAGCATTACTTCCTTATCTTTCCGTGTAAATAGCCAATTCTGTTGTAGAACTTCTAAGCATTTATGTTAGAATGTAATAGTACAAGAGTTGTTAAGTTTACACGATCGTATTAACTAGTTTTGAAATATAACCAACCAAGTTTAGTTGACCAAACGCTAACTGCGATAAAAAATTATAATATTATATAAAAATAAAACATCTTAATTTTTAATTAATGAAAACTTAGAATTACTCTGTACTGGACGTGCAATTGAGCACGGACAATTTCCGCACGGAGTAAAAGAATAGTATTAAATTTATTTGCAATCCAGTACAAGAACTAGATAAAAAAATAATTCAATATCATCGAAAGCCATCGTGGAAACAGGAAGATTGCTCTAATTAAAAATTCAGAACGCAAATATTGACAAATAATCTCACAGATTAATACAAGATTTTTTAATCTCAGATAACAGTGTACAACACCGTGCTCTGTCTGAGCTTTTGTCTCAACACGTCTGTGGTTAAAATTTATGTATATTAATTACAAGTAACTGCCTCACAAGTCTTCATCTTAGAATTATGTTTACTAAACATGCTTTGAGAAAGCTTTGTTCAAATATTTGAGTTTTGTGAGCAATTAGAAATAATTCTTTGGAAATATGCCAAACTAAATATTACCAAGAAGGTAATACATAAACGATACATGTACATTAACGTGTCTGTAGGTATTTTTTTCTTTTGCCTGATTCCATCCAGATTTCCGTGCGTTTTGACTTAATTTTTTGCTTAGAGTGATTTAATGACTAAAACTTAATCAAATAAAAAAAAAGAACTTGGATTGTTTGTTTATTTGATTGCTTTTAATCAATCCACAATCGGCGAAGAAATACCGTAACAACCATATAACCGAATTGAGAACCTTCTTTTCTTAGAGTTGGTAAAATAAAAAATAGCCTCGATAAGTTTAAATTAATATAATTTCTACTGCTTATCATAGACCAAGTAGTTTTCGCAAAATTGCAAAATACTTAACCTAGAAATTAATTTTCCGCTAGAATAAGGAAATTAAATCTTTATTTCAAAAACACGATAATATACGTACGGAATACATATACGGATATTATTAGTTTTACGATGTAATAAATCAAACCAGCCAAGTGCGATTCGAATTCGCACTCCGAACGCTCCATACCACATTTTTTATTCGATACTAGTAACGGAACGGGGACCCATAGACAGCAGTGATACGACTTAAGTCCTCCTACCGTAGTATGAGTAGACCCAAGTCGCATTGCGTGATGAGTAGAGGTATGAGTGTGTAATTTTTTTTTATAATTTGTTTTTAATGTCTGCCATAACTTTGTGTTAATTTCATATCTACTTCTTTAAGTTCAAATGATTTTGTTTATTTGATATTTTTGACCAACAGATAGACAGACGTTGCTGACTTAATAATAGAGTTCTCCTTGAGTGCGGAACCCTAAAGATAATTAAGCTGTCTTAGCTGCAGTGTAATCATTAATAAATACTTCTACTTAATGGAGATCGTGGTAATTAAGGAGCTGCCATCCCTCAAATCACCCGTCTCGCTTACTCCTCGCTAACACTGTGTGGTGAGTGAATGGATACAAAAATATTACTTTTTCTTCTTTTCGTGTAAGTGGCAAACTCTGGTGTCGGAGTTTTCAAACCGCATGAACGCCTCTGACATGGCTTATCGATTAGAATAATACTTTCTTAAGGTAAGGCGGTTTTCGAATTCAAAAATTAATATATGAAAACCTGTCCTATTATCTATTTTTTTTAATTAGGCAGAGTTTTCTATGTTTTTACCTAATCGATAAAAATTAACGTAATCTTGTTTGAATTAAAATCCTAGATCTGTAAGAAACATATATAAAAATTTGAGCTATGGTTTGCATGTTCACGTTCGGGGTCGTTTAAAATAAGTAAAGCTAACTACCCCTTTTAGTACTACGGACGCAGACTTTCAATCGGAAGGTTGCCGGTTCAAATATACCTATAGGTGCTCCGACGAGTTCTTCAAATAAAAATGTATGTGCGGAATGACATGTTCTTTAAAGGGTGAATGAAGACTGAGGAAACCGACATGACCTTTTTTTAATAACATCATTTTGTCTTTACCAAGTGTAAGTGGTACACTTTAACTCCTTCAAGATATTCATGAACAAGCACTGAGCACAAGAAAGGCGACTATATATGTAGAATATATACCTTTATATTACCCTTCCTGCCTTCTATGTGCTCAACCTTTGAGGGTGTCTGCTTGACACTATTTCTTAGCACCCTGAGTGCCCCCTCATAAACTTTTATCGTATTTTGTCTCTAAGCGTGTTAAAACGCCATAAAACAACTTAAATATATAAATACAGACACACAAATAGCTATCAAATGAGATCACGTATAGTTTTAAAGATAAAAAGTTGAGATACTGCTACACGTATACGTAATCCAGTATCGAATAAGATCACGTATCTTTAAAATTGTTTTAAGAGAAATAACAAAACTCAGTTATTACACTGGCTACACGAAAACGACAATGGTTTGCAAGAAGACAAAGCTTGTTTGACCGGGAGATAAATTATACCGGTTCGTTATATTTACAAGAATAGCAAACATGATGATTCGTATGTAGATAAAGGATGAACAAAGCAAGCAATGTAGCGATTATGAGCAAACATGAAGTAAGCGAGCACAAATGAATCATCGGGAAAGTGAGAACGAGTACGATTGCAAGCTAATGAATCCCGTCGCTAAATTTGAAAGTATCCTTGACAAACAAATCTTCTGTAACATATGATCTCAAACATAAAACTAGTTATAATAATAAAAAATTTCACCGAGCTAATTCGGGCACAATTGTTAATATGAATAGGTGTTTGTCAGACCAAAACTTTCAACAAAGTTCGAAAGAGGATACAGAAATATAAAAAAGGTCCAATCAGCTCGAGAAGAAAAAGCTTTGCCAAATTCAAAAAAAATTTTTTAATAATTTCAAGGCAAGAGTTTTTTGAGGTTATGCCTTAATTATAAATATCAAAAGGCAATACATAAAAAAAAAACAACCGAATTGATAACCTTCTCCTTAGGAAGTCGGTTGAAAATATCAAGCATCATCTTCTTTACATAAATAACTCTTTTACACTGTTCATTTATATTTGCATTATTATTATGTGCTTAATGGTAAAACTACATCGGAAAATCAACAGATTCAAGGGTGCCAATTCAAACAACCAGTAAGGTCACCATGCCCGTACATACTAATATTTACCATACGATTAAGTCTCGCTAAAAGCAAATTATTTAGATTCAGCAAAGCGACAAAGCGCTTCAGAAACTAACAAAATGATCGACGAATTTAATATGCTTTGATATTATAGTGTAAATCACGGACTTGTAAGATGCTAAACACGGATGTGCATTTTTTTTAACTTGCGATGGCCTTCGATTGACCTCGAACTTATCAGATGTTAGGCGACAAAGGTCTGGAAGACATATTCACTTTTATCATCCAATATTATTATTATTGAGGTCATATCATCGTTAGGAATATTGGAAAATTAATATTCAGCGATTGTAAAGTGGGATTATTCAGAAGCATTCTGAGTTCGTGTCTCCATATTTCTTGATGATAAAGGCGGAAACTCTTAGTATCCGTCCTGTCATCCATAAGAAATTTTATTTTAACGGATTGATCTACGAGGTCATAGACTAGACTGTTGGGTGTCTGGATGGATAATTTCGGATGTATGTATTATAGCATAATCTATAGCAATGTTATTATGGCGTTCGATATCTACCTAATACTAAAATCCGCAACAATTACTAACAATTATAATATGTACATTGGGGGTACGGAACACTCAGCTTGTCAATAATTTTTTTAAGATACGTAAGCAAAACTAGTTTGTCGTTTTTAGTAGTCGGAATCGGCAACACCTCTACATGAAAAATCGCCTCATAAATTGTGTACAAAAACATTTTTAGAACACTAACGAGCTAATTGAGCAATTCAAACACGCCGTTAATATGTGTACCACATTCCATTGAAAAGTTTATGTTCTCTGTTGCGCATCAATTACTTGGCAATTAATTTAATGAAGTAGGTATGTATAAGTACCTACTTAGTTTTTTTTTCAGTACTTGCTGTTATAGCGCGTAAGAAAGATCTCGTGGAAACCATAATATTGCCTATGGTTTAGAACCGTTTAATCCGATTATGTGTTTAGAACTGAAATTTCTAAACCTAAAAGCAATTTCAAAACCATAGGCAGTTTCGTTTTATGGGAAACCTCCTCTTTAGATGAGTTTTTTGTGGGCAAACCATGACACCGATGACCTCACAACTTCATGCCAATGTTCACAGGATATTGTAACCCACGCGGTAAATGAAGAAGCTCATGAAGACTTTGCCTTAGCCTTTCGGGGAAAAGGCTTGAATCTATGCATGTAATTAACGACCCGTGGTGCCAAATGTAATGAAGCTCGTAGACTGATTGATACGGGAAGTGTAATCACATCAATGATGGATTATACGATCATACTCATTGAAGTGGTTCAACAAATCGTACAATTTAAAGGTCGTGAACTGATTGAATACGCAGCAATATTGAAAAGTTTGAATTTACAAACAAAACTTTTTTTTGAAAATTCAATATGACATTTTACTGTTGTTTTGCTGAAATTAACTAAACAAGTAAGATCTTGCATGTTTAATTATTCTATAAAATATGTTATAGAAAATCCCTCAGATTTTCAAAAAAAGTATCTATAATTAATCAATCAACTATTACGACCCCGCGGTTAAGTTGCCTTCGGACCGAGAGGACCCAGATTCATCCCAGGCCGAGGCAACCTTTGTGTGGTGAGCATGTAGCTTGTTCTCGGATCCGAGGTGCTCGCCTTGAGTGATTGTGTGTTCAAGCAACTTTCGAAACGGAGAATGTGTAGAGGTATGAGTGTAATCGTCCACTGTTTACTACTTTGACCAGCACTATACATAAAATCAATATGACATTGATATCATTTATTTAAAGTGTATCCGTGGTTCTAGGAACGTTATCGGACGAGAGCAAGCAATTGCACAAATTATAGAAGACAGTAAGTACGATCATAATGGAGAACAAGATGGATGTACAATACTAATCAGTGTCTATTTATACACGATAATAGGCGACGATCGGGCTCGCTAGCCAACAAAGTTGGCCGACAGAGTCAATGAACGTGGGAACATAAATATCTTTCACCGGCGCCCATACCCTTCCACCGGAACACACTTAGTACTTCTCCGAAAGAACTTGGCACAAGGTCTACTGCTCGTTTTCGTTAATACTTTCAAACCATATGATTCCTTTACGAAGCACCATATGATGGAAACAAGTAGCCAGCAATATTTTAAAAAACCTTTCTAGGGTTTGACAGATTTTGTACGGGTAATTAGGGCAATGTTTTAAATAAATGCAAACGCGTTTTGAAAGCGTATGGTTTTCAAAAAGCTTCCGTAGCCGAACTATAAAGTGCGAAGTAAATGTTTCTTCATTTTATTCATCTAATAAAAGGAACCCTGATTGCGATAAAATGTAGAGTACATAATAAAACGAACGATTTAATTGACTAGCGTAGGTTGCGTTTAATAGGTCCTAATTAAGTTATACCGCAAGATAAATACCGTAGCGTGTTTCAATAAACTAATCTTTTCATATTTTCATTTTTTCGAGATTGGCAGCCTCAAAATGTTACTCGTTCAGACTGAAAATGAATTGGAGTTAATCATTGGCTTAGCCGGGAGCTAAAACCTTATCTACGCAGGAACAGAATGAATTAAAATAAGATGTTTTGATATAAGATATGTTTTCGTAGCTGTAATAAAAATTCACCCACACAGAATTAGTTGTTGAAGTGACAAGGTAGCGTCACATGCAGACGAAAAGAAATATTTTTGACAGCTAGGTTACTGTCAACCAAGTTCGGCAGTCGAACACAAAATGTTGTGTATTATTATTACAAGAATTTTGAACGAATGAAATTTATAAAATGTTACGAACATAAATTTTACAGATACCTAGCGATATAATTTTCCAAGTTTTGTGAGTTTTGGCTACCAATTTTAAAACGCAATTACAAACGCGATGGCACAGGAAAACTCACAAATCATAGCAAATATCTCATAACTTGTCAAAATTGTGTATTCAATGACAACA
Source organism: Aplocera efformata (assembly GCA_921293045.1). Lineage (NCBI taxonomy): Eukaryota > Metazoa > Arthropoda > Insecta > Lepidoptera > Geometridae > Aplocera > Aplocera efformata. The sequence continues at coordinate 8,739,364 of OV121042.1, read as the reverse complement.
GCAGTACAAATGAAGATGAATATTTGGTTCACGTTATTAATAATACACTTAACACACTCGTATATAAAGAGAATGAGCTTTGCAAATGCATTTCTCTCTTGTATTTGTTCATTTCTCATTCCTGAAGCCGGATTAATACGGTAGAGTAAACGTCTACTAGCCTCTAGCTTAGCTAGAATCACTGTCTTCACGTAAATTTACATTTGATTGTAGAATTATATAGATCTTAGAGGTTATTGCAAGAAACACATAGTTTCACTCTACTTTATGTATGGCATTAGAGTAGATTGGACACAGTGCGAAGGCATGTCAACAAGTGATATACTAACAACTCTGCTTTTCCAAATTTTAGTATTATACTTTAGTACGTGCGATCTACACAGAGTCTGTATTAAAGCTAATATATATAACTAAAAAAAAAATCTGCCTATTCTAATCTTTAACTAATAACTTTAAACCATCCAATATATGTGCCCCAAACCGGTTTCATTAGAAAGGCAATAATGCGAAGATGGTTTTAGACCACAAAGACAATGTATAAGGCACATTTTTTTTTTCGTTTACACATACCGGTTATCCGCTAGTTTGAAATAAACCAAGGTCATCGTAACTTTTATCTTCATTTTACTTTCCGAGCTTACTGTTTGTCATAAGACAAACACGTAGTAAGCTCTAATATTATCAATTAGATACTTCTTGAAAAACGCCTCGGTACATTGTATTTAAATGATCTGCCACAACCAATTAACTCGGTAATTAGAAGCTGTGTAAGTTATTAGTGTCACCAGTTAATCTTAACGACTGGGCCGCTTAACGTTCCGTACGTGAGAGATAGTCTGACAATACTTCTTTTCTAAAACCCTTATGTAGAATGTCTACCTAATTTTAGAATGTGTTTCTTTGTATAATTACTCATTGGTTTTCGGTTGGCTGAAAGTAATGAGTAACGTGATGTAAAGCGGCCATGTAGCCGATGGTGGCGACGGGAGACGCCTGGATTGGGCACTAGGTCTCAAATGAGGCTAACAGGACACATGTCAGATTTTCAAAAGTGAGTAATATATTTGACTAGCTGTCAGGTATTTGCACTATCACCTCGCTATGGTTTCCTTACGGGCTTCGGTGTCTTTTTAACCGGAAGTCCGAGCTCATTGCAGATGTCAAACCTCCGTAAGTCAACGATAATATCAACTAAGCCATCATAAATATCACTTTATTATGTCGAATTTGTAGCGCAGATGTACCTAGTTGTGTTTTATTTTTAGTGCATGACATGGCCATGGTCACCTCTAATTGGGGAAGCACATTGGCTTTAGTATTTGTAATATTTTATTGTAAGTCTGTATATCTTGCGTCGGTTATCCATCTAATAAATAATAATAAATAATCGCCGTCAAAATTGAAGTTATATGGCTACAGGTTTTTTGCGTACATCATCAAAGCTGTGTACGTCATGGAGAACAAAATATACAGGTAGAGAGATATGTAAAATTGTTAATCATAAACTGCACGTCCATTCGGTCCCAGGAACATTTTTACTGATTTATATCTAGACTTAGTTATTTCAACAAGAATTATAACATTTTGACGGCTCCGTGGCTTAGTTGGTAGTAGCCCTGCCTTCAAAGCGAGGGGTCAATATGAAGCGAGGGGTCAATTAATATGAAGTTTGTTCTCGGCTCTTTTTTTATGTGAATAAGTGACGGAACGCGCAGAGGGCCCACCTGATAGTAAGTGATGACCCTCGCCCATGACAACAGTAACGCGTGCGACTCAGTATGAGTATGAGATCCAAATCTTTACTGAGTCGCATTCTCATGCTGCGTCCATCACCCGAGACGGGGATGATATGACGGGGTCTTAGGTGTTTGTCTTGTTTTTCTGTGTTATTTCATGCCATCTGCGACACAGGGAATCCTAGTGCAGAGGTATGAGTGTGTGTGAGCAGTTATTTGATATGTAGATTAATTCACTTGATTTGCTTACAACAGCAATACGACTTCTGTTCTCCCCGAACGAAGCATGAGAAAACCCAAGTCAAATGCAGTAAACAAATAGTGATTTATGATTGATAACGATTTCAACTTGATAATAAAACAACTTGCTATGCCAGTTTTAATTAAAATGTACTAAAATTTAAGTGGATAACCAAAGAGCTCGGTTTATTATAGAAGTTGAAAACATTCATATATAAGACTGGTGCTTCTATTTACGGTACCTAAAATTTTATAAAAGACTTGATTTTTCGAGATCAAAAGTAAGCTATGTGTTAATCCAGGATATAAGCTATCCTGGTACCAAATTTCATCAAAATCCGTGGCGCCGTTTAAGCATGAAAGAGTAACAAACACACAGAGACACATACGTACAAACAATAAAGAAACAATTATGTCGGAACAAAAAAATTCAAGAATGAACAACAATTTATAACTGGGAACTAAAAATTACATTCTGGAACGATACCCGATAATATGTATATTTATGCGTGTATCTGTTTCTACCGGATATAAACGATTCATAATTCGCCTTTACACGAATAGTACAACCCCAATTTAATTAAAATTGGATGTTCTTATGCAAATATAAACTGTAGAATTTAATCACCCAACCGACTAATAGGTATTTGGCAAACATCATGTTTACTCTACACCGATATGTAACCCGTCAGTTATTGCCTACCCACTTATGCCAACGTTACAATCATAGGTATATATATGACTTGAAAATATTGTACAAGGCTTTTTCAATACATAAAATACCTTGCACGTTCCCCCTAGGTGGTGCCAAAGGAGCAACTATAATTAGCAGTAGAACGTGTTCCAAGATCGTCCGGAGGGGTACTGCCTCCACACCTGATAATCTGCTGATAGGTACCTAGGACCCAATATAAGTTTTGAATACCTAACTCTTATTCCAGAGTCGTATCATCCAAAATTAAAAATATAAAAGTCATATATCAGTCATTATCATAATAGCTTAAGGAAAACCAGACAGCAACGATCAATATGCATTTTAAAAGGTGTGAACTAATTGCCAGCTATTTGCGTGCAATTTACAAAAACTACTTTATTCAAACAAGTCCGTTTTAGACTCGTACTCCACTGATGAAGATCAGCTAGGAGCTACGTGAGCGAGCTCTGTGTAGCAAACATGTTATATGAATATTAATTTCTTGTATCTCTTTTATTTACGCGGGTACATACATAAATTCTGCGTTTCTCACAAGAGATAATCTCCAATAGCTCTTTCTTCGGTGAGATAAGAGTTTTATGGCGTTTGTAGACAGTGGGAGTAACTGGAGCGTATAAAGTGTGCATGTAGCTTAATAAAGCAAGTAAGTAAAGCGGGCTTTAAAGGCCGGCTACGAGAGTACAAGCTCTATGTTACATGTTGAGCGTGATTAAGTTTAGGGTTGATGTCGCGTCTATGCTGCGTGAATCTCACTAGTATCACGCATACCACAGGTTCGAGCAGGTGCAGGCAGATGCAAAAGCTGCTTGCGCGAGTTACTTGTACCGTGTACACAATATACTAGTACTAGTGACCTACTTGTTCCGAATAGTAAGTAGCTTATGCAATATTAAAAGACTAAGATGAAGGAAGCACTACCTTTTATGACTTAATGCTTTTACCGTAACTACTTCCAAATCAGGCATTATATAACGCAGCAGAAATATATTTTAACACAATAATCGCTTTATAATTTAATTATAACCATCCACAGGTTTTGAACGATCCCAGGGGCAATTTACCTTGTTCTTAATTTTCTGTTAAAACTGTTTCTGTTTTTGCCTTCAACATTTTGAACGCCGTATTACATCGACTGCCTGAACCTTCAGATAAAGGTTTTTTACGAAAAATATTATCCAATTTGAAACTTCTCAGCAATTTCACGTTATTTTACAAATCGCGTATTGCCAAGAGATTGAAAGTAATATACCAACTTAAATAATGTAGACCATTTTTACCGTAAATCGAGTCCCCAGGTAACAAGGTACCAATCGAACAAGTTCCTAGTTAGATTTGGAGTACCGCCAAAGCCGTGTCAGTCAATATAAAACGTTGCGACCAAATTGGCAGGCAAATTTAATGGCAATTTTATTTTGGTACGTACCTGACTTGCTCGTGTTTCTGAATGTAGATCTTATGGAACTGGCCCTCAACTGGAGAGATGATGTCGTTCTTCATTTCCATGGCAACGTGTTGCGGCAACACCGATAGCAGCAGTCTCTCCTAAACGACAATTATTAGATCAATATATTATTGCAATGTGCAAATTGTCACATCACTATCGTGAACACTAATAAACAATGCTTGGAAATTTATTAAATGTTCTGATAAAAGGTCTGGGTTCAAATGTAGGAAATAATGTATGTATTTACCTACTTCCATCAATATTGTTTTATTTGTTTTATTGTTTTAATACATAGACAATATTCCGGTATATTTATCACACTAAATATACTGGACTATTGAACAAAATACAAGTACAAGTACCTAAAATCTGTACAGTTTAATTATTTTATCAATAAAAATATTCAAATTTGACAGAATATGATTTATTAAAATGTCATAATTTTCATTGCACTGACATTCCCATATTTTTTTTAACATTGGTATTACTATTAATATGACAAGAAATCTTCCCTTACCATCGCAATGTCTAAAATAATTATAATTTTGACCAGACTATCAACATGCACGCTGTCAAGGTAAAAAACATGATTTTTCACGAATTACTTACCTTTTTAATTTTGACAAGTGTTGTGTGTAAAACAACATGATTTCGCAAATAAAATTATTTGATTTGAAATTTAATAATAAAAACTGAATAAAAATAAATAATTTTAAGACTTTTAAGGTAATATACACGATTATACGTATGAATCACTAATCTTGGTTAATTGGGTTTTTCCGGCCATCTCATCGTGCATTATACCACATCCACTTCAACTAGGTAGGTAGGCATTTAAAGCAAAACAAAGTGTAAACAAAAAATATAATAAGAAATATATATTTTTCCGCCTCTATTACGTATATATAGATGTATTCGAGGCGGAAACACTCCAATGCTAAGGATATATTTCAAGCACTATATAAATTATATGACTAGCGTTATGTTTGCAGAAGACTGCTCAAAATTTTATGCTTATAAGTTAAATTTACGTTATCATCCACAAGGCGCTGAATGGTTTATATATAATATTAAAAACTAAAGCTAATCATAATATAGGTATTCTAGAGATTACTCCGAAACTGCTCGAAGGCATTTTCATTACTCAAACTTTTAACAATTTGAAAGATACCTACTTACTTTTACAAGCCTTTTGAATAATTTTCAGCTAATCTGTCTCAAAGGCACAGACGTCACGATTATCCTACTTCATGATTACTTACTGTCTACTTACACACTGTCTATAAAAACACAGAAGATATTCTGTGCAGTTACTGTATTACTGAACATACTGTGTCTATGACGTTTTTACATTCTGGGCCCTACACATTAAATAGCAATTGACGCGATTTATACTCTTTTATAACGTATAGATTCACGATATACGCTTTAATAGTCTAACAACTTATTTGTATTGAATTTTTTGTGTAGTTAGTATAAACACGAAGATATTTTTATACCAATTCATTCCAATTGAATGATTATCTCAAATATAAGGGAACGATGAATCGTAAGAATATCGTAAAATGTAATATAAGGAGGATTACGGTCCCTAAAACAGAACTGCCAGAATAAAAGTCGAAGATTTTTTCCAAATCCATTTCTAACTGAGTTTTCGCGTCAAGTCAGTAAAGCTAAATATAATAAAAATATGTATATGTTTTACGTATCACACTAATATTATAAAGGCCAAAGTTTGTATGTATGTGTGTATGTTTGTTACTCCTTCACGCTCAGAAGGCTCAACGGATTTGGATGAAGTTTAGTACCAGGATGTGTTAATCCACAATATAAGCTATATTGTGGATTAACACATAGGCTACTTTTGATAGCGGAAAACAGCGGGCGCATATAGTAAACCACGGAGCCGTCATAACTAGGATTATCTATAACTATATATAACACAATCATCCAAGACGATTATACAAGAGCAAACTATTTGCTCGCCAATAAAAATATATGCACCCGCCGGGAAATTAAACGGACATCGGATAAATAAATATATCGAGTTCCAACGACGCAAAGGACAAATTAAAACAATATTTTATTAATAGAGATAACATCCGCTCTAATTTGTTGTAATGTCGTCAGGTCATGTCTCCTAGATGTAGGATTATGGTATTTATTATTTTATTAGAGAAAAGTATTGAGTTATTCGTGGGAAAACAATGGCAGCGTTGGTTTCACCAACTGACGTTGATCAAACGTCACTTTGACGTTTCCACAATAGTGTGAACCACTAACTAACCCTAATTCTAATTCTGAGTGAGAAGTGGCATATTGAGGCTATGCTTTCTTTGGTGGAAAAGGCATGAAACCATGAACGAACGTACGGGTTGATCATATCTCCAGTTTACAATTTGGCCATTTAAAGGCTAAAATGTGTCGTCGTATCTATAAATAGAAGCCACTTTTATTGCATCACTTTCAGGGCTTCAACCTTGTTACTTTTATTTTAATAAAACTCACTGGTGAAGTCGTTTTCAAGGCTCTTAGTACGTTCTTGGAGTGATTTTGATGATTGCTGCCTCTTTAAACTTTTGCCATATTTCCAAAAACAATCAATTAGGATTAAACAATAGTTGCTTAAAACATAGTCGAGTTTTTTTTTATATTCTGGTTAACTTTTGTTTCCGGTGCTAAACCTCATTATTTTTCTTGGTACCTCATTTATTTGGTTTTTATATTATGCTACTATAAGTATATCGATAATCCCCAAGTGTGAATGATACGAACAGCAAGTAATAACTCATGAATATCTCCTAAAAAATTATACGTACAAGCTTTTCATTCTCGTCCTCCATATCCAGCCTGGCAGCGATGCAGTTCCGAGTGTCGAGGAAGGCACGCCTCTGAGCGTTCTCCATCAGCGAATGCATCAGCGCGCCGACAATGTTCACACACACAAACACCACCACGTTACCCACCATCTGTTGAAAGGTATCAATACAATATACAGGCTCACTTCAGTAGCATTCATCTGTCTACGTGTTGCTTAAAACCAGACGTTTGATGTGATCGATTTAGTTTCAACCAATCGAGATTCGATTTTTACTAAAAAATTGTTCTACTAATTTATAGGAACATGGAAAAGAACTGAACTTAGCTGTAGCTGAAACATTGTTTAATAACATAGTTAAACTAACTTTGGGTTTGCTTATTGATTTAAAAGATTATAGCTCAGTAGTACGAGTAGTATAAGTATTCTAGTATTATATAAGTATTCTATCAGTGATCAGGCTTCCATATTACAAGCTTTGCTTAGTTTGGGGCTAGATGGCTCTGTGTGGAATGTCCATGAGTATTTTATTTTATTTATTTGACCCGCAGGTAAGACATCAAACCTAATCAAACAACACCTGTGGGATTTTGGATTTAGATGCAAAAATTCAACGATAAGAAAGTCCCTATATTTTATATTCATGCCTTTTTCCCTGGTTTCTTACCAGGGAAATTAGCAGAGGTAATTGTTAACTTTAGCTTCTATATATTCTATAGGGCATGTTACATTGAGAGTTACACTATCATGGAAAAATAGACGAAAGAATTGGTATAACTCCGCTTATACTTTTCTTCAGTAACATAGATCGTTCCATAATCTAAGAGCCAGCTTAAAACGTTTACTAGCGATACATCCAGTCTGTGCTCACGCATTCACATTACACAAAAAAGGTCAAAAACACCACATTTCAGGTGTTTACACTTCGCGATCTTTCATTTTGCTTTACAAGAAAATATAAAAGTGCATATCATTGATACTACGGACGTTAAATGTAAACTACGTGCATAAAATGCTCACGTGGATCTGGAAACCCTCATCGTCACGTACTCAAGCTTATCTGCTTAGTACAAGGTGTGTTGCCCTATCTTTATCGCGCCGTTAACCTAAAGGAATAACCCTCTACCTAGGTTTAAACGGATTTAGATAGGTATGTGTATAAAATTTTATTTTAAGTTCATTGAACTCTATATAAACCCAGTGGTTTCCCATTCCAGAAATCGAAATAAAAGTTTGTTTTAATGTGAATACAAATTTAGAAACTGTCTTCACACTTTATTTGCGTAGTTTACTGCCCCAAGGGCGGAAAATAGATATATATAGAAAATAGATGAGATATAGATTTCAATGGGACGTTTTTTACAAATAATAAATAATTATTCAAATCCACAGTTCATGTTGTAATGTTTTTATGTCGGGGTTTCATGTATGTTGCCAGTACTTCTTCGAACGAACATGACACAAATTACTGGTCCTAAATCAATTCAACTCTTAAGAGATAACCTAGCATTAAAGAGGGAATTGGCAATTCAAGTAATAAAACTAGTTAACTGAACTTGTAACCAGGCCAGAAATATTTGGCTAGAATATACAACATTTAGTAGAATGAGCATAAAACAAGTGAAACATATACAGTGTAGCAGTGGTTAGCATTGCAAATTATTGAAAGCAAAAACAGATGGCACGTAAACTAACCGCTATCAATCAATGTCACGAAACATGACCTGCCACATCAAATAACAAAGCAAGCGGGAATTGTTCGCAACCATTTGGAAAATCACCTCAATATCTATGTCGATATAGATCTTTGTCCGTATAGGCCATTCAGGCTCTTTACGGCGACCAATGTATGGATGGTATGGATGGCCCAGTAGTTACTTTGCAGTTAAATAATGCTCGTAGATGAACAGGTGGTGACCCTCAGAGTCCCTACGCGTGTCCCCCGGGTGGTGCGAAAGTAGTAAATCAAAGTAGCAGTAGAACTTGTGTCAAGTTCGTCCCGAGAACTGCTGCCTCCACATTTGGTAATCCGTTTTCAAGCAGTAGCACACTCGCATTGTGGTGTTCCGGTATTACAGACACTTGAGGCATAATATTCTCGCCACAAATATTCATAATTTAGTATAAAGTGACCCAGATATTAATTGCAAATATTTCCTATAATCCTAATATCTGGTGGGCCGCCGTCTACTCGTCCCGTCAATTAAATCGAATTGAAAATAGTGTTATAGACATTTTTTATGCGATCTAATACTATTACAATACAATCTTAGCTTAGAACCAATGAAATCTGATCAACACTGATAGAATACTTGTATATATACGTATAGTACATATTAACACCTATACACAAAATAAACATATCAATTCGTCGCATAAATGCTTGCTCTGGGTGGGAATCGAACCCACAATCTATACAGCGCAGAAGGCAGAGCTACTGTCAACTGAGGTGTGAGGTTAGTGTGTTGTGTGTTTCATCACGACATCTTCGACACAGGGAATGCTACCCCAGGGTGTACCACAATATAAATGTAATAGCTAAACGCTGGGACATCATTCCATTAATTTGCACTAATGCAGTTGAGGTAAGATATATTTCAAGATTTCATTTTAGGATAAAAATATTAAATCATATAGCGCGTAGAATATCGAATGTACAACCCCTCAATTTCACATTCCGATGCATTTACAATTCCATCAATCCAAATCAATATTCGATGTGCCCTAATTACTCGGTGAACGCATTCATCCGATTTCAACGACTGGAAAATATATAATCACGGGCAACGTGCGAGTCAGAAATGAGACTCCGCTGTGAAACTTGAACTGTAGTCGAAATAGGGCTACATTTTTTTTAATGCGACTTTATTATACGACTAAACTCACAGCACTTGGACTCGGGTCCTCCCTAAATATAAGAACATCCAAGTTACATCGTGTTGCGTCCGTCATTCTAAGACGGGAATGTTACGACTCCGTATCTTATTACTTTAAACGAGCAACTCTTGAATATATATATTTAATTATTTATTTCGCGTATCTCGGAAACGGCTCTAACGATTTGGATGAAATGTTGTGTGTAGATAGGGTTTTGCTATTGAAGTATACCTGTATAATTATACAAATCTATACGAAGCTCGATCGCCCAGGTACTTAACAACATTATGGTTCCCACTGTACACCGCCCTACTCTGGATTCAATGAGAGTGAGGCTTTGATCTACCACGGGAGACCCATCGAGATAAACAAATATCAAATGATAAAAGTTGGAAATAATAAATTAATTGAAATTCTTACGCTCTCAATAAAATATTTTTCAAAATGCTATTGTTTAGTTGTACATAGAAGTCGTATTGCAGTTGTTATGGGCGGAGGTAAACACTTAACATCAGGTGGGGTTTCGGCTGGTCCCCGTCACTTTAATTATATAAAAAAGACAAGTAACACGTCAGTAGTTTATTATGTGATTAAATTGACGAGACGAGCTGACTACATTAATTAACGCATGAATCTATCAACTACCATAATTATAAAAACACTGGCACTTCAAGTTAGGGTGAATGCCGGGATCAGGTGTACGTAACGAGCATGCACAGATCCAACAAAACTCGTTAAATAGGCACGGACCACTTTTCAAAACTCATTATGCAGCAATTATGAAGCGAGGACGCTGGCGCGAGCTCTCCTCTCTAATGAAGGAAATAAAGTGGACTTCTAGTTTAGTGCCCTTCGTCTATCTAAAACTTATGTTGTACTAGTAAAATTATAATACTTGGAAAACTCAGCAAAACTAGAAGCATAATATCAGAGTAACGGAAATGCTGGAGCTATTCAGAGCTCTCGTTTCATAATTATGTAACTGCAATTCACGTTTGGTAGAGGAATCTTTTTTAGGCTGATTGTGCCGCCTTTCCTGTATATAAAACTAGCTCTCGAGTGACACTGAAGCAGGAAGATCGACAGGTGCTAGGCAGCAGAGTTTTTTAACGCGGGTAGTCTTCTCATTTCTTATTAACTCTGAAAGTTTCCATGTTTTTTTAAAGTAAATTTCAGATTTGACGAATACATACACATTTACGATTTAAGATATTTTTTTTCTACCAAAAAACCTCCTTACAGAAGTTGAAAACAATAAAATATGAAATAAAAAATATGTGCTGTTTTACTCGTACTAGCAAAAAATACATTAGTAGTTAAATTATCGGTAACAATAGTAACAAAAGTAGTTCCAAAAATCTTTTTAATATTTTATTTGATGTTTTTGAAAGCTTGCACTATGATTCCCTGTGGTATAGACACGCACCGAAAAACTGAGAAAAAACTTCATGCTCATCACTCAATAATTGCCACGGCCGGTAGTTGACCCCGAAACCCAATACTCAGGTATTGGATTCCGGAACCCAATACCTAGGACTACGGATACTTACTACTGCTACTACACAAACTTTACTATTTTAGTAGAGCATTTCCTAATATTAATTTGGCTTCCGATTCTCATATAACTGAGATTTCAATATAGGATACTGTCAGACAGACTATATATAGCGTATTAATACGCTTCAATCAAACCTAATTATATTGACACAATTTCATGTATATGTGTCACATACATGTACCATAGATACAGATATATTTACGATTATTTATATTAAGCATTGGACCAAGCTCGCTATACCATGTTATGCAAATAGAATCTGTCACCGTGTCACTCATCTCTTCTGCCCCCACGGACTGACTCATCTCTGAACGGTATTCAGTAGCAAAAACCACATAATAATGTAAGTATAGTGGAACGGACTTTCAAAAAGGTTCAAGGTTGGAAGCTGTTTCCGAAGCATCCGTATACTAATTATTATCTACGCTTCTGATCTCAAAATGTCTATCAAGCTGTCAACAGCGATTTTTCTTTGTAGAATTGTGTAATTTTTCGACTTTTGTATTGACCAATTACATTTCTTCACGCTTGCTCTTGTAGATTCCCAATACAAAGAAACAATCAAATCAACCCACACAGTTTGAATTCGAATCTCTTTCGTGCTTTGGAGAGCACAATCAAATGTCGGTCCGACCTATAATAATCGATAAGGCACCCCAGAAGCCTTTAAACGGCTTGAAAACCGATAGCAGATTTGGCCACCTACTCGCTCGAAAGAAACAAAAGAAGCTAAAAATTTCTGCTAAAAATAACGGGCAAAAAGGTACCACAGATTTCCGATATAAGTTCCGTTATTCATATTATATTATTCTATACAATACATGTCATCTTTTAAAATACAAAATTTTCGTCAATTCGCAGTGTAGTTCAGAATAACTAGTCATATCCTCGTAGTGTATAATTGAATGTACCCAAACACCGGTCAAATGCTTTGTTACACCCAATTGGGGGGGTCAAGTGGCTCGCGTACGTAGTACCCCCAGGGGGTGCTTAAGGAACAACAAAAAGGAGTAAAACTTGTTTATGGTTCGCCTGGAAAAGTACTGCCTCCAACTGGTAATCTGCCACCAAGGGTAGAAGTGTGGGTGCCGCAGAAATCAAATGCGGGTAACATATCCGTCTCGGGTGACGGGCGGAACGGGGTGCGACTTGGGTTTTCTCATATTACAGTCTTGGAGGACCTAAGACCAAAGTATTGTTAAAAAATATTGATGGTACAGAATTCTCAAAGTTCCCCTAACTCCGAGTACGGAACCTTAGAAATATTATCTAAAAATACTATAAGGGTAATGTAACGTTAAATCATTACAATATATGCTAACAATGGCAGCCACATTGTGAAATTCAATAAAGGTGCAAAGAAAAGGTTGAATAAAGGAATATAATAATGACAGGCCCTGGCGATGAAACGTGGGTCAACCTTTATCAGACAGAATCGGAATTACAGTACCCAAGTCAATGACATGGAAATAATAAAAAATGACTTGTATATTTTCACTTTATTCTACAAGAGACAAGAGGTATTAATTATTAAAGATAATTTTCCCTTGACATTGTCAAAAACGTGTACGAACGTATCAGATACTCATTAATGACCTGTTAATAATTAAAAAATCACCGTTATAAAGAATATTCGAAATAAAAAGGTACCCGTATTTTCATTAAATAACACTACATTCGTATCCAAGATTTCAAAGGCTACATAATTTATCGAAAGTCCAGGTAACAAAATGTTCGTAATAAAAAAACCCTTCCACAGTAACACAACAATGCGAGTGCACCACTGCTTAGCAGCACTTTACCAGGTGTGGAGGCAGTACTTCTCCTTTAGCATCGCCCATGTAGGAATTCTGAAGGTATTCACCTACGGACGTGAGTTTACGATTACATACGATGTTCTTCACCGTTTAAATTTTTGTTATACATTTCCAGCGAATAAGTAAACGGTACGCTTCTGGATTTGTACCAGCTATTGGCAGGCCCTTGGCTATGGCTCTAAAATCTATAGTTAAGCTATTTAACATCCGCATTAACAGCGCTTCGATCACATAACGTGAAATTGTAAACAACCGACATGACGCTGGACATGTTTATTTGCTTGTAAGACACACTTTACGCTTTCTGATGTACAATACTTGCCGATAAGCAGATGAAGGAATAATCTTGATCTAACATTCATGCTGGAAACAGACGGTCCTATATGTCGGATGCAACAAATTCCAGCGTGTTGTTTTGTTTTGCTTTATTGCGTTCCGTACATCCATTACAAAAATGTAAATTTTATTGGACCACTAGTGTACGGTAATTTGTCTATTTTTTACCTTTTGGACGAAAATTTGTACATTCTCAGACTTGTGTGACCTAATTACGAGCTTTTGGCATAAATAAATTATTTCTGATTTTAGAGGATAATAAGAGTTTAAGTCACACTCATTCCGAGTGGTCTTTTTAAAACATAACTTTAATACTAACTAAAGGACAAATTTACCACTGAATTTTCTTTGTGGTAACTTTTAACATAGATTTCAGAACGTATGATCCGGTAAGCAGGTACATATTTATAAAAAAGTGACATTACGATGTATTTTTTTGAGAATTCAACGGAAATAAATAATTTTGACTCTGACTAACAAATGGACTGACCTCTCTGTGACCGGTTATTGACTTTATCTAGATAAAATTCACAATCGACTGCCTGGCCCATGCATGGTCGCAGCTTTTTGTAAAATCGTTTTCTGAACGTCATTTGCTGTTTTTTTTTATATACTACTCAGGTGGCAAACAAGCATACGGCCCACCTGATGGTAAGCGGTTACCGTAGCCTATGGACGTTTGCAATACCAGAGGTATCACTTGCGCGATGCCGACCCTTTAAATATTTTAAAAAACCTCTTTTGAAGGACCCCATACTGTTACTGTATTTAATCCATACTAAAACTAATTATAGAGAGCAAGTTAAAAAAATTCATATGTAGTTTATGTCGGATTCGACTGATCGGAATGTCTGTCTCGACGTTTCCAACTGAAATGTCAAGTGATATTATCGTTAATTTAATGTACTGTTAGTGATAATAGTTAGGCTTTTGAGCGTTAAGAATACTAACGTAATAGTAGCCGAAGAAAATAAGGACAGAAGACAGCAAGGTGGTTCATAGATTGGTGGACAAATCCGAGGCGAAACTAGATTAATAATTTTTGATATTTAAAGGCCTGTTATGCTGATTACGTCCGTCGGTACCCTTTAAGTCCAAGGTATGGCATAATAAGCAGTAGAAATTGTTCCAAGTACTTCCGGAGAGATGCTGTCACCAGGTAATCAGGTTACCAGGTGCTTGTAATCTGCCGCCAAGCAGTCGCGAGTAGCTGTCCTCCCTTTTCTCAAATACCCAAATTTAACTCATAAACGTAGTTTGCTGTAAGAGTGGGTTCTTTTCAACATCAATTTATGTTGTAAAATGGAACGCTATACATCTTATCGTCCTCTCCGATGCAAGTTATATACTGTGTAAATATAAAACTTTATAGTATGTCAAATATTCTAAATACCTTTGAAACATGGTATGTTCTGCTACAGGTTATTCAGAATAGCTATTGGCATATCATTACACATTCATGTTTAATTGGAATTTCATTCAACAAAGGAAAGCATAGTCTGTTATCTGATATCAGTGATAGTGACGTACTTGTTGTAATTCGATAACGTCGTCACAATACCGATTCAACAGTAGCAATTAACAATAAGGGCTTTTCAACACCTTAACTGTGTTTTGTCCTGTAACCTGCGCCTAATGTGTCAAATATTATTACATAATTGTTCATTTACATTTCAAACAGCGCTATCTAGCCCGAGACTAATCATAAAAATTTTAGATCTTTACACGTCGAATTTTACACACACAAGTAAACTTATTTGTGAGCATATAACGTGTTGTGACACGGAGCTCCTTATGCACATTACATGCCACAGTAATGTCATATTACGATCAGTTTTAATGTTTTAGCTAGTCTTGTTTATTAAGTATAACCTCTAACCTAACCGACCAACCCTTTTTTTTTTTTTTTTTTTTTTTTTTTTTTTTTTTTTTCCGTGGGGAAATGCACTCGCATACCGCCCTGCCACGGGGAGACAGAGCGGTTATGTGGGACTAGACCCACTAAAACCCCACGGTGTCCTCCTCTGCCGCTTAGTGGCGGGAACACGGGAACGTTATCACACACATCCGCGAACCCGCCGCGGCTGTCCGTTTCCGGACCCATCACTCTAGGCATCTGGTGCCACTCCTCTATTTGCGACACGCCAGGACACGTGGCGTGTCGCAACCTCCTCGGGGACCAGGTCAGCGAAAGGGCGTCAGACGACCCCGTGTCTAGACGCCCTTGGTCCCCATGCGACGGGTCAGATCTGTGGCCCCGTCGCCTGCCACTACGGCCGCAGAGGATAGGGAGAGCGGCGCCTCGCAATACCGACACTCCTCTTCCCCTGCGGCCCCACCGCGTCCGCCATCGAGCGGTGGCGACCCCGCCGTGGCCGCGGAAGGTAGGGAGAGCGGCGCACCGTAATACCGGCACTCCTCTCCCGCCGCGGCCCCTAACCTTCAGCTGCGGTGCTGCCCATACAGCACCGCAGCCCGCCTCAGTTGCGGTGCCCCCCATAAGGCACCGCCGCCTACTGTGCCGCTCCTATTCGGCTTACAGCCAAAGCCTAAAGGAGCAGCCCTTCCCGGGTTCCTCTTGGCTTCACCGTGGGTGACCAGGCCACGGTTACTAAGCCCCCCCGCCCCGGCAAGGCGGGAACCCACGGGGGGGGAACCGACCAACCCTAGGGAAAGAAACAGACAAGAAACCCCTCGGAGACGGTATCACATATTCGCGATAATCCTGCACTGAAAATTTATCCCCAATTCAGGTGATTTGATATTTTATAGTAAGCTTTTGAAACAAGATTACGTTTGATAAAAGTTTTAAACTTATTTATTGACAGTAATTGAATTTCGCTCGGGATTTTGTTAAAAAAGCGTACCTTTAAAAGAATTGGCTTACATAGCTTGTACGTTTATAATTTTATTTTTGTTATTTTGTTCATATTAGTACATATAATATATAATAACACTTAAACATAGAACCGACATCTATTTATATTCCTCATACTAATATATTCTGGGGGGATCGTACTACAGCGCTGGAGGCAGAGCTTGGACGGCTCCGTAGCTTAGTTGGTAGTCCTCCATCGAAACTAGGGCTCCCAGGTTCGATTCCCGGCCAGGTTTGTTCTCGAGCCTTAGGTGTTTGTCTTGTGTTTCGGTGTATGTCTATGTCACCGAATCCTAGAGCATGGGTATGAATGAAGTTTTTTGTGAGTGAAAATGTGAAAATTACTCAAAACTGTCTCTGGCATGACAGGCACTTGCGTTTAATATTCATGTAAAGAAATGACACCGACCATCGAAATGAAAGTCAGCTTCTGTATCACTGGGCCATCGCGATTTTAAGATCTAGATCTTACCCTAACCCTTTCGGTAGTGAGTTCGATACCCACTCATGTGCATCAATTTTTCGCTTAAAATACGCACAATGAAGGAAAACATCGTGTTGTAAACGGCATGCCCTAAAAACTAAATTCGAAAGCATTTGGAAACACATTAGGAGACCCTTATAAAGTCATTCCGTATAAGGTTCCAATTCCACGAAAACTTTAGGTTGCAATATTCAGAGTAGTATGATATATTTTAAATATTTTCGTGACTGGTTAATACAGTAATGCAAACTATACAAATTTAGTCAGTTGTAACTTACTGAAACAGAATAATCAATAGTTTCTGCATGGTATCTACATTGTGGTTAATAGTACATTGTCGAGCTTCATGCAACAGAAACTATTGCAAATATTTCCGACCAATTCCGCTACTAATTTTCAAGTATTCGCGGATGCAAATATACACGTGTAAACTGTAAAGGTATTTTAGTATTGAATTCCTAAAACCAGCATCGTTAGGGCGAGTACACTAGAGTATTTCCATGTAATGTAAAGTTTTTGCTTATAATAAAAACGAAGTTACTACGGAAAAGTATACCTAAATATGTATTATATATAGGTACACTTGAGTTGGCTGAAATAAACCGGATTTGTTTCTAATTTGTTTATTTTACGCTTTGGACTCGGGGGCCAAGGGTTCCAATTTGTTTATTTTACGGTTCGGACTCGCGGACCAAGGGTTCCGATTTGTTTATTTTACGATTCAGACTCGGGGATTAAGGGTTCCAATTTGTTTATTTTACGGTTCGGACTCGGGGACCAAGGGTTCCGATTTGTTTATTTTACGATTCGGACTCGCGGACCAAGGGTTCCGTAACGATATTTGTATATTTATTGGGAAATCTACCGTATATTTCTTATATCAAACCGCTACGGTTAATGGCTGTAAATATAGTCAAATAATCAGAACAGATAGACAGCAAGCTAATGGTCTTTATTTTTTATGAAACTATTATATAATGACGGATCTTTGCCCAGAAGTAGGACACAATGGATGAAAAAAATTTATGCTAAGTGGTTGCTGCCTGAGTAGAGGAAGCCCTACTAAAGTATAAGAAGACCGTAGTCACATGGCGTTGTACATCACTCTGAAACGGGGATATTATGCCTTTAGTGTCTGTCAATTCACCGTCACCAACACGCTTCCAACGCAACACAGCAACGCGAGTGCACCACTGCTTGGCAGCAGATTACTAAGTGTGGAAGCTGCTCCGGAAGTACATGGCACAAGTTCTACTGCTATTTTGGGTTGTTCCTTTCGCACCACCCAGGGGACACGTGTAAGGACTTTAAGGTTATTTATCTACGGACCCAAGCATTTTAATTGCGAAGGAACAAATGGACCGTCTATATCATCCGTACATTTCACGGGAAGAATGAGCCTGAATGGTAAATAAGGATAAACATCTGTGTCTACATAGGATTTGAGGTGATTTTCCAGATGATTGCGAACAATTCTCCCCTGCTTTGTTATTTGATGTGGCAGGTCATGATTCGTGACATAGGTACCTACTTACGAACGTGTGCAACATGATCTCTATATATAAATATATTATACATAGGTCATACACAGACGGACAAACAATTCTAAAATTCGAGTCACAAATAATTGTAAAACCTATCGCAGTGACGCGATATAACTATGTAAGACCAACTTTTTCATTCATATATTGTACAATAATATAATCGTTCTAGTAATCATTGCGACTCACCCATAAACAGTCACGTAATGTAAATGAGCGTAAGTAGTTGTATAAATTGAATGAATTTTTATTGGAATTATTAATTACTCGCTGACATCACTAAGCGTGGCACACCCCTTGGAAAAAAACAAGACACTGAATAATTTTCACGCATGCTGTTATATTATTTATTATTATGGAAATTAGAGGTGAACACGTAAGTTGAAGCAAATGTGTTTTGGCATCCCTCGTGAATGGGAAACCGGGGTTAAGTTGACAAGCGAGATATTATAATGTTACCATTATAATATCTCGCTGTTGAATTTCTACGAAATTGCTTCCGTTCTCTAAGGTGAACTGGGAATATCGATAATTGTCAACTGGATCATCAGCTCATGAAGCTCATGAACTCATGAAGCTTTTTTCGTGATACAATCGTACAGTATTCTTAGTTAAGGAATGAACGCCAATTAAATTATAAATAAGAAACTGGTATTACAGTGTTAGGTATACATTTACACAATTATTATAATTAATCTGTTGACAACATAATTTTATAATATTACAAGTTTTTATGGTCTTTTTAATTCAATATATATAGGAGCTAATTATTGGCAACTTTACGATTATCATTGTTTCTTAAGTTATGAGCATAATGCTGATCTAGTCATCTCTTTAACACGATCTAAGTAGTCAGTAGCAGACAACACCGCTCAACATCAGGCGTGTCATCCATTCCTTATTTTATAATAAAAAAGGGGCAGCATTCATTCAAATAGAACGCGCGCGACTTGTCCAGAATGTTCCATGAGAATGTAACCCTTTGTGATAGAGTTCCAATAAACCCCATATACTTATTCAAAGAGGAATTTAATCATAAAACCGAGTCATGTTCCAGTTGAGTAATGTAACTTACAATACAAGTACAAGTAAATCGTGACAGTTCAATTAAAATAACTAGCATACATATCAATCCATTATGCATGCTCATTTAAAGGTACAACGTAGGTATGAGGTAATGAGAATACTTTAACGAAAAAGCTACGATATTTCGTATTTTTCATTCTATATAATCCAGTATAAACACTTTTTCGCATGGCAAAGTAAAAAAGAAAATCATAAAAATATCGTTTTGAATTTATATGTCTCTCTGTTTGTTTGAATTAGATTCACGGATAATTACAAAACGGTATTTACTTTGAATTTCTTTTTATTTGTTACCCAGCGGCTCATATCAGGGTCTAAGGTATATTATCTCTACGACCGATTTGTAGAAAAACTACGTTTTATTTGCAATTGCAGTTATTACTTAGTTATTTTTACAGTAAAAATAATTTCATTAATTAATTTAGGAACTTTACATTGCATTTATTTCATCGCAAGTGAAACTACGCGTGTACAGCTAGTTTTCAAGATAATTTTTTTACGCACGACATATAAGTACCCTTCGAAGCACGGATTCGCTCAATTCAAATGCCAGTTGCTTAACTCCGTAAAGAACATTTAGAAAATCTTTGCCACGAACGGCAATCATGAAATTAAAATCATCATTTCGAAATTTCTAGATTGTTTCCACGAACAAATTTTAAGTGTAAATTCACTGGACTCCTGCTAAATTCCATAAATCTTTTCGTTTGGCGTTTCGCCATCATGAATGCAAAGAGCTTTTTTTTATAAAAAATCACCTCATTACACAAAATGTCATAACAAAAAAATCAAGGCGAAATAATCTACTTTTACCCAAATGATGTCATCTCGATGTTCATAATATCAACCACTTGGCTAACGTCGAACATCAACAAACTGCGTCTTTGCATGGCACCTACTATCATTTATTCTGTGGTGGCACATTATAGAAAGCGTCCCAATCTGTCTGTCCCGGAAACCACTAGATTGGAAAGGAAACATTATTTTTCGTTTTTTGAAATAACGTAGCAGGTGCCCTTATTCACTTTCCTGCCGAATCTAAATTATAGTATGCGCTCGAGATTTTGCGACATCACGTATACGGGAAAACACCAAATTTCAAAACATTACATTACCCAAGGGTAATGAAAAAATATCAAGATATTTTCTATGTAGTAATAGGGTGTTCCTGCTTTTGTCTTATAATTTGGGGCACCGCACGCTCTCAAAAGAGAGATGTTAATAGAAAACGTTCGTAGTAAAACCTAATTTAGAAACATTATAAATGTATAGGATAATAATAAATCTTCAAGTACTTTTCATTTTATCAGCGCGATAGGGCCAAACGAAGCATAGCTTGTTCTATGAGAACTAGTTAACCGTTTTTTGCATATATTATACTTATATAGATATTAACATCCAGACACAGAACATCTAGAGGACCCATGTTGCTCGCGTCCGTAGGTGAGTACCCTCAGAATCTCTGCACGTGATCCCCGGGTGGTGCGAAATTAGCAATCCAAAGTAGCAGTAGAACTTGCCAAGTTCGTCCGGAGAAGTACTGTGCACTCACAAGGCTGTGTTTCGGTGAAAGAGTGTGGGTTTCGGTGAGATTACAGGCGCAAGAGACTTTACATCCCCATCTTGAATAACGGGCGCAATGCGATGCGACTTAGCTCTTCTCAAACTTATGTCACCTAACCTAAACTTAATGTTAGGTGGTCCGACAGGGAGATACGACGCCTTCAACGTATTAAAAAAAATTCGTCACGAAAATGCTTGTCCTGCGTGGAAATCAAACCCACAACCTAAAGAGCGGAAAGCAGAGCTACTACCAACTGATTTGTAAGGCCAGTCGAATAATACAAACATTGAGTCTCTTTTATCAAAAGAATGCGATACCTACCTCTCGTACAAACATTGAGTTAGGGGGAAAGGTTTGGAGACACGTTCGAGATTTTTCCAAGAATAACCTTCTCGGCTATTACGTTTCCATTAGGTACATATTTCATTTGGAAAATTTGTGAATAAACAACCATTCGATCGATTAATATAAAGCAGATGTTCCCCTAACAGATCTAGCTAATGTTTTGTTGATCTTAATGCATAGTATGGATAAGGTTATGTATGTTTCATTGGAAACTACATTGCAACACGTACCTGGAGAAATAATATGATACACGTGGCGTTTAAAGATGATTTTTTTTCGCGAAAAAGCAATATCAATATAATATAATTTCTTTATGTATTATTTTTTTTTTCGACTTTCAGTATTCAAAAAATTACCAGTAAGGTTCAGTACAATGCTATTAAGAACTTATATCTATCTATAATATCAATATATAATAATAGGTAGTAGGCGAGAGGCAGGAGATAGAATTGACTTTTGTCTTAACTCTTTCCCACGAAGTCACAGTTAGTTGGAATTGCTATAAATGCTAAATGTTTTTTCGGATTAAGTCATGATTAAGTGTTTCTTTAGTATTAAATACGAAAATACTTTCAGAAAATATTGATATATAATAATATGAAATGGGTAGATGTATAAAAACTACACTTCAATAAAAACAGGTATGTTTTATTACGTATGTGTAATATCGGTACTGTTTGACAAACAGGAAAACGAAAACTGTCGTAGAAACAATACCTACTGAGTTTAACCCTACTTAGCACTTCGTACTAATCTGTGGAAAACCAAGAATACATCTACTAAAATCTGCATTTTCTCGGCATATTTCCCTTGCCGTGTAAATCTCATGGCGAAACTTGCTTAGATGTTCTTTACAGATCATCAAAGTTAAGCAACTCTCCGCCACGCTTCCCCTTCAGAGTGCACGTTAAGATGACGGCCTATAAGCCGTCGATAAGCCATGTTGGAAGCCTTCGGGTGACTTGAAAACTCCAACACCAGATTTGGCTACTTATATGAAAAAAAGAATAATAATGTAAACCCTTTGAGTCTACAATGCGTAGCCCGTATAAAGCCCGTTACCTTGTAAATCGTGTTTGAGTAAGTGTGGCTTATGCTTAGCCACTGAATAAAAACAAGTATGGCTGATTAACAACTTGCATGATTTATTATCATACAATACAAACACCATAAATTAATTAATTATTTTAGGGAAATTATACTCGTATATAGAGAACCAAATTACATCAGCTAAATTAGATGTTGACAGAAAAAGTAATTTATGTTTGCGTGTTCAGTAAAATAGATTCGCAGGAGCTCAATATTTTCAGTACGGGAATCAAATAATTATTTTGGATTCATTATCGATGAATGTACGTCATCAAATTAAGTCATAATGGGCTCAATGAAATTTGTTCGTAGCACCTTGAGCTTTTATTTAACCTTGTTATCTTGGCGCCCAACACGGTACTAGAAAGACATTGAAATCTGTTCAGGTCAAAAAATGTAGACTCCTCAAAGACGCTATCTTTGGCTAGTAGAACTTGGTGTAGCTTGTAGATTGTAATGCAGGGCAGCAAGAGTCAAATCTTGTAAGTCTTATGACCACTCTATTCAAGTATTGCCCTTTGGCGCCCAAGTGTAGTAGGTTCACCATTCCACTTCACTAACAAGGGTTGCTTCGATAGCGTGCGTCTCTTGCGTCATGCTGAGTACACAAACTTGGCATAGCCCCGTAATCCTTCGTACCATCTTACATCGGTATGTAGATGGTACGACGGATACGGGGGCGGTCCCCTATCGAATCATTATTCGGCCTAAATTATTTCGAGGTTATTGCATGACTTGTCTACGTGCCATCAATTTTTCGCCATCGAAACGAATTAACTTACTGTCTGCGCTATCTTAATTCTGATAAATACCTTACGGGAAATAGCGCGGCTTTCCAAGAGAACTCGAAGATGTTGTTAAGTGAAAAAGTTAAGGCATTTTGTTATTTATTACAAGGATTATTTTACAACCAATTTTCAACAGTTTCTCTTTACCGCTAAAACCGAAATTTTGCGCCCGCGAATGAGTGAATACGGTTTTGAAAAGCTGGTTTTGTATTGTCTTCATTTGCACAGGAAGTTTTGTTATATACTTATTGTGGTATATTAGAATTCTCTATATCCAAAGGGAGTCTGAAATAATGCATTGTGACAAGGCAGACAAGAAATTTCACGTTAGCTACTTACAAGATAGCTAATTTCTTGATTTTATACATACACGTGTTCTTGATTATAAAATTATAGCATAATTAAAATTAGTATTTATAATGATCAAGCACTTCTTTTTACTTTTTCTGCATAAACAAGATCAATCTTATTTACAAGGCTGAGGTCGTGATCACGTATGACAAAATGAAATAAGAACACAATCAAACTTTAACTGACAATACTCTCTAAAAATAATTTTCTATCTCAGTGACGGCTCCAACACTCAATAAACATCTGTCAACTTTGCCTGCCACAGATTTAAAAAACGTGAAAATCCAAAACGTGACTAACCTGCTGCCAGACGTGGTAAGGAAACCGATGAGCGACAAGCGCCGCTGCGATGGTATGCATAGTTGGCAAGAGGATGCCAAACGCCGCTGCGACCGGGGCGCCGACCGGGAGAAGTGCGTACGCTGCGAAAACCGCCCAGACTACGTGGACGGCGCCTTCAGCAGCGGCACCGGGACTCCAGGCTGGCAAGGTCGTGGCCAGAGCGGCGCCTCCTCCGGCTAGAGCCAGCCAGCAGGCCCGCGGCAGCCGCCGTTCCGGAGCCACGCCACTGGCCCGTCCGCACCACCAGGCCAGCCCGCCACAGAGCACAGCGTGGGCACTGAGAACTCCCACCTGTTGGCAACGTTCAAAGTTAATTGATTGACAGATGCGGCCTACCGATAATTCATGTAGGTATATGTGCATAAATACTTGTATATATCTATATTCACTTGATACTGGTTTGAGAAACACTGTATGTTTTCCGAATAAAATGAGAACTGTAACCTATATATCGAGTAAATATACATAAATCACGTATTCTTTCATAAATCTTATAAATATTATGAATTGTTACCAGCGAACCATTTCTATCAAGCTATAACGGTCTGAAATCTATTTGCAACCGACACTGAAATCAGCCATGCGAATCTACAAAGATTTGCTTGTAGTATGTATGCAATTGAAACCAGTTTCCTTTCTTGTCTGGTCTTGCGAAGAAGTAAGTTAATAGCATTGATTTGCAACAAAGCTACCGTTGCAAACGAATATTATTTTTTATGCTTCTCTCCGCAAGAAATTGGAGTCAATTACATCACAAAGACACATATATTATTTTATTAAAATAAACCCGGCAATAGATTCAGGGGCAAGGTTACAAGATATTTACTATGTTTAATGTATCATCATTCTATTTTAGTCTACTGGTCCTATGCCTCTCCCAGTCCCTTCCACTTAGACCTATCTTTGGCTCTCTATTCACTTTTGGACAATTATATTCCGGAAGCCTATCTCCAGTCAGTAGCATCAATAATGATTTTATAAAGCTAAGTGAAAAACTTTAAGTGAGGAAAGTTCACAAGTACTTAGCTTGTTTCCTAGTTTCCTACAGCGCAATTGGAGCTTACCGAGTTAAAACAAGCTATCCAACTTCTAACAAAGCGAGATCTCAAAAGCCTATTCACGTTATAATTTTTGAGGCGAAGTATGATAATCTAATACTTACTTTGAATTTCATAACAACAGAAAACAAATTACGGCTTATCAGGCATCTGATACTGCTGAACGAAACTGTTCTTTGAGGGAATGTAAGGAGGATGAGCTTTAACAAATAAATTGGGGTACGGATACGTTGAATAAGTAAATAGGTTGGCTGGGGTTTGACCTACTGCTGGAAATCGAGTACTTAATATACGTGCAGTCATATAAACTCACATAGAGCGACAGATATTATTGACAGATACATTGGAAAATCAGATAAGCTAATAATTTAAACTTTAAATAGTGCTCATGTGCCGGGCTCGTCTCCAGTTGTGCATGCCAACATCAAACCTACCGAGTATTTCTGCAGAGAGGAAGCAAACACTACAGCATTGTCATCTGCGTATAGCAAAGAGAGGTTTCTGCAGCCCGAAAGCAGAGTACATCTAGCTGCGATGTAGAAGAGAAGCGAATGCTTGAAACCACTGCAAATGATTTGCATAGATCGTCTCCAGCTCCCTGCATAAAGCAAAGAAAAATACGTGCTGACAGCTCACAGTGCGAACTCGCGAACTGCAAGTAGTTCTTACCTGCGGTGCTCGTCTCCACCCCCTTGTGGCGTCCACAGCGGCCAGCGCAGCGGCGAGAGCGGCCCATAGCGCGAGTGCCGAGCCCACGGAACTACGCTGCAGCTTGCACGCATAGCGCGCGTACAGCTCCTCAAGCTCGGCGGACTCGAAGCGGCGCCGGGTCACCAGCCGCGCCAGCGGGCCGCGCGCCGACATCGCCTTCACCGCGTGGTCCATGCCTCCGCCCGCCACCGTGTCGCCTTAGCCTCACCTCGCCGCCGACCGGCGCGCCAATCGCCGCTTCATCTGCAAAACAACGCTTATTTGTATACAATGCAAAAAAACTACACAAGTAACACGTGTGCATTTCGGATGCCTCAAAAACTGATTGCCAATTCAGACGACGTGTCGCCTCTATCGGCTGCCTAGACACTTTATATCAGTGTTTATTATAATTATTATCATTTTATCACTTGTTATTGTTGAATTAACACTGCAGTAAGTTACTCAAAACTAGCAAAAGAAATAAAAATAAAAAAGTATCCAGCCTCTAGCTGGACATTTTTTACATAACAAGGAATGAATATTAATGAAAATTTCACAAACAAACACTCATTGAATTCATAAATTATGTAAACACACACCCACTAGTTTTACATCTTCATAAATTAAGTACATTATCATAGCGTGTAGGTGTGACAAGGTCAGCCCTATAAAGAAATAGCACTAACGGTAAATAACATTCGAATTGAGCTTTTATATTCCAACTTTATAACGATGGCAATATGGCACTTCAAAAGAGCACTCAACAGAGGACTTTTAACTCATATATATGCTAAATAAATCCGGTAAAATGTTTGACTAGCTGCGCCCCGCGGTGTTACCCGCGGTTGGACTTCTTACGGAAATAGTACATTTTTCCGGGATAAAAAGTAGCCTTTGTGCTATTCCAGACTATAATCTATCTCTGTGCCAAATTTCATCCAGGTCCGTTCAGCCTCTGGCGTGATTGAGTAACAAACATCCATCCATACTTACAAACATTCGCGTTTATATTGTAATAATAGTAGGATGTTGTTTCTCCATCTAAAATTAATATATCTAGACGTAAGCCTAGAATTCACACACATTCTATGTCATACCAATACGATTCCAACACAGTTGTTAGAACAACGTTAACACACTCATACCTCTGCACTAGGATTCCCTGTGCCGCAGATGGCACGGACAAACACAGAAACACAAGACAAACACCCAAGACCCGAGAACAAACTCACCACACAAAGACCCCTTGTTTCGAAGGCAGGGCTACTACCACTAAGCCAACGAGCCGTCTCTTTAATTAATTATGTGGTATATTATACAATTGTTACAATTGGTACTAATAGAATCGACACGTGTTTCGGCTGTTCAAGAGACACCTTAAAAGACAAAGCTTCGACGAGGCCACCTCTTGAGTCAACGCTCCTGAAGGTTCCTCTTGGAGAGGGGTCAGACATAAATTACGTCACACAAGTTTTATGGTTTTTGACGCCCCCCCGTCCTCGTCCTTGTCACACTTGTAACACCCTCTGTTAAGTATGAGTAGATCACAAAAGTCGAAAATAATTAAAAGAATCTCGTCGCCTAGGCAAATGAAAAATAGCATTAAAATGTTCCGAATATACGAGCGGAAAGTATAGGTACTCGTAGCTTTGAAAGATCCAATATTTATAATACAATACCATGACTCATGCGTCAGAACACGATCTTAATAATCGAAGTGTTTTCAAGGTTGTTGCTGCGCACAGCTAAAATTGAGGCTCCATCTTCAAAGCAAGTGGTCCCGCTTTGAACCTCAACGAGTGTCTCACTTATCTTCGGTTGAAATGGTTGAAGCATCGCTTACAGAAAATAAATTGCCGCTAACAACTGCTGATAATAACGAAATTCATGTTTACTAATAAGAAGCCAACATTGATGTTTTAATTGAAACTGGTGGCATTGGAATAAGCCCACGGGAGGTAGAGAAAGAACGATTTAATTACCATAATAGAGAAACAGCGACGCTATAAAATGGAATGTACTTTTAAATTTTATTTTAAATTTAAGATTCATCCTACACTTCCTACATGTGATAAGAAATAATGGATTATAATTATAAGTAATAGTAATACTATCAATGTTTCTTAAGTAATTAGACAATGTACTAGTAATACTATTAATGTGTTTTTAGTAATTAGATAATGTACTTTGTTTTCAACAGATTTAATGAACAGTCAGATTTTTGCCGTTTTTACGGGCTGAAATCATTTTGGCTTAAGTCGGGTAAAGAAGGAGGTTTTCAATTCGGATGTAGATATATTATTTTTAATCTTTGCAATTATATCTTCGCTATATTGAATTTAGATTTTTTTTTTTTTTTTCAGTTGAAACCATTGTACAACCTACTGAAATTTCATCCAAAAAAATCCACCCCTGTATGTGCAAAACAGGGGATGAAACTATTGATGCGCCGGTTTAATACGTGTTTTAAATCCTTTCTCTCAACGTCACTCTTGATTCTTCTAATTGATTTACGGGTTTTTCATTAGATGCTCAATGTCTATTAAATATCTGTCTCTTCGTCTATGTAAAAGTGCACAACCCTCTCAATTTGTTTACACTCACTTGTGGCAGTTACGTTCTCATCGATTTGATGAAATGAAAGTTCCACTATTACTCATAGAGTGGGGAGGCGGGGGCAAAAGTTAATGTCAGTGAGGCAATGGACGCTATAAGTTGAAAGCAATAGGATTTGTTCACGACAACGCTATCTCCAGCCCGATGAGTGGGATGACTTTTATGAGTTTGTGCTGAATTTTGTTTATAATTTTTTTGTTAGGTTTGCATTTCTTTGGAATTTGTTTTATTTTTTTGATATTTAGAATTATTTTCTTTTAAAATAAGAACAAATTGTAGCACTAACGATATAAGTGGGTCGTAGCCAATAAGATAAAACATCTTGAAATTCCGAATCTGCTCCGAACACAATATTACGTAAAATTAATAAAATCAGACTTCGTTTCGCTCATTCCATGACGTAACAATGAGAGAGGTAATCCGATTGTGTAATCGTTTGGGAACAGATCATCTGCGGAGCTCAAATAAAGGAAAAATAAGTTATTGACATAGATACCTATACCACCATTTTCCATGAAAGGTATTAAGCTTTAACCAAAATCTTGTGCCTCTTTTCAATGTGGGTATGGCAATGGACTAATATGACCATTATGAGCTTACCGCCGCAATAGTTTTCTCCCTAACTTAAATCATTTATATTTTATTTATAAATGATTTTCATTTTCATAAATCATTTATAAATAAACCACAGCCAGGGCAAATGATGTCAACAAAATGAGCTCGGGGGACCTCAGATATAGAACAAAATAAGTTATTTGGGTAGATGATCCGCAAATAATATAACAGTTGCAAACATTTGATATAGAAGAGGGGGAATGGGAGGGGGGGTCACGGCCGACGGGTCAATAAACCCGGCAGGCCTACGTCGCGGCGCGCAGACGACGCCTACCTCCACTCGACGCCCATGAAATGAAAACTCAGGTTCAGCAAACTAACCGTTATTACTATTTCGAGAACTACGGCTTTCGCCCGTTCGAGCAGTTCTATTGAAAATTTCATCTAGCTCTACATTTTTTTAACTTCAACTTTCTTTAATAACTGCGGGCTATAAAATCTATGGACAGGGATTTTTCGCATGACGTGGTATGAAACTTCTTATTTCTACGCCAAATTTTTTTTTTTTCGAAATTAACTCACATGCCGTCAACTACCATTAAGGACATATTAAACAACAAATACCTAATTAAGGCGTTACTACTTTTAAGTTACTTTTCTATTTCAGTTCTAGTCCGTGGCCTGCTGCCCTGTTTTCAAATAACAGGCACTAAATACGGTGCTTGTAGCTGTTTATTTGGGAAACTTATTTATTAAAGTTTAGTCCCTTCTAATTAGTCCTTAAAATCTCTCTGAGAGCAGACTTTTAAGAGGATGCAGTTTTTTTTCCTTTTCTTAGAATAATTTCTTATTTTAAGGGAACAACCTCATACATGTCGACAATGATAAAAACCAAAGCTGTATATCTATACTAATACTAATACTAATCTATACTAATATTATAAAGGCAGAGTTTGTTTGTTTGATTGTTTGTTTGTTTGAACGCGCTAATCTCTGGAACAACAGGTCCGATTTGAATGATTCTTTCAGTGTTGGGTAGTCCATTTATCGAGGAAGGCTATAGGCTATGTTTTTTTTTTTCAAAATTAGGGATCCGAGGTAGGGGTTTGTTTGAAGGAACGTTTTCTATTTTGTAACAAGGTGTAAAATCGAAAACCTATTTTTGCGTGCGCTGCAAAAACTATTGACAATGGAACAAAATACTACGGGTTTGTAGATCCCATTAAGACCTAGCTATCATGGTTTAATCACAATAACCGATTTTGTGTATCAAATTTGTATTGTACACCGTGTGCAGTTTGATCCAACTTGAAAGATAGGATAGCTCACATCTCAATTTATGATCGCAATATTATTTTATTGCAAATTATAATATCGTATGACAAAAACGTTAGCCACAGCAACGCGTGGCCCGGTCAGCTAGTTTGACCATAAAACAAAAGTTATTTGTCAGTTTGTATATTGAAAAAGACTATGGTCAAATAAATTTGTTTTGTAACTTATTAAAATGAAATGAATTTCCAATCACAGTTTAGGTAACTGTGATTGGAATCCCAATTTAACAAAACTTTACATTCTTATTCAAATGTAAACCTAATGAAGTGTATTTAACGCGTTTGTAATACAAACAGGCGTGTGTGCGCGGCAAAGAGATTTGACGACTTTGAAAATAAATTATAGCCGTCCTACGTATCGAATTGAGTTTGTTACTGAAGCAAAAATAGCTTA
This sequence comes from Aplocera efformata, assembly GCA_921293045.1. NCBI lineage: Eukaryota > Metazoa > Arthropoda > Insecta > Lepidoptera > Geometridae > Aplocera > Aplocera efformata. The sequence goes on along the minus strand of OV121042.1, from coordinate 8,708,705 downwards.
CTATAATACTATTATAAATACAAATACACTATTTCTGAATTTTTACATTTAATAGGTTCGCAAGCCAGACATTGCGTAAACATGAATTATGAGCACCCAAATAATGAAAGCGAAAACTATTAAGACATAATTATTTTTTACCTAAACATAGCGTCTTCAATAGGCTGTTCATTTGTGTGGGCCATTTTTCCTATGAATGGTGGCAATAACACAAAAATAGGTTGATGAAAATATAATAATGTCTCGTAAGTATATTTATTTGGTGGTCTAAGAGATGGTTCACATCTATAAGCTACAGTTACGTTCTGTCGATTTTATCTGATTTTCTTCTGCGAGTTTCAGTTATGAAATATCAGAAGTACAGAGAGTATCAAATTGACGCCTCTCAATATATTAATAATGTATTAAAAGGTGAAATAGTATACTTTTGCCTTAAAAGGTGAAATAGTATTAAAACAAATTGTGCCTTTAAATTAAATTAATAGGCATGAACTTGTCACGAGTATATTTGTGACAAGTCCATAAGGGAATTGGCCAATTGGCCATAAGGGAAAATCCACTTGAGTGGAAACCATTACTCTCGTTTCTTCATTAGTGAATTACTGAATTATGTATAGAGTTGCAAAGTGTACCTAAATTATACTTTTACGCATACACAGATGGTGATGTCGCTTAAATGATTTCACTATTTAATTTTTGACTAGGATAAGTAATAATACATATATAATAAATAATAATGATTACAACTATGCTATAAACATGCAAACTGACCTACATTTGATTAGTGTCGGTTAGAGCGACCATGTTCTCGGCCGTTGTTCAATATATTCCGTACCAGCCTCTAATGTTCCCACTGCAGGGACACCGGCCTACTCTCGATAATTGAGAGTGAATGGGCTCTGATCTACCACGGGAGCCCAATCCGGATTGGTAGATAAATACACCCACTGTCCGTTCACGTGTCCCTCGGGTGATCGAGGTAACAGTAAGTGTTGTGCGCAGTTCGTCCAGAAATACTGCCACCACACTGGTAATTCGCTACCAAGCAGTGTGCACCCACTTCCGGTGAAAGGGTGTTGATGCTGTTGTAATTAAAAGGGCATGAGACGTTACAGAGCGTCACAGAGCGTGGGCGAATTGGATCTTCTCAAACTTTGGTACCCCTACCGCGTTAGCTATTGATAAGTCATTTCTGAATTTTTTGTTAATTATTCGATCCTAACTGAGCAAAGTATGTGCTATCTCGCCATATACTTTGAATAATAGAAGATATTATGTATCTGTACTTTCCTTAGTATCAAATACATACTCGTGTATCTATATTACACTTCCCTTTTCCTCGAATAGTAGGCAGAGCGTGAATGGACCCTTTCATTAGGGGTTTTACTGGGAAAGCATAATAAATGAGCCTCAAAACATTTAAAAATATTTCTATTAAAACTGTATGCTTCAGATATTTCTGTTCAAACATCAACAAATGTTCAAAAACAAGCCGTTGCGAAAATAATTTAAGTTAAATACGGTTAAATAAACTACAGGACCATTGAACTTTTATACTAATAAAATAAAACATCTACAGAGTAACAGCAAACAAACTAATTGCGGAAAACCAACTCGTAATAAAGTACAACAGACCGAATGAAAATGTTCAGTTCGTTAGCATTCAGCGCTTTTTATGACGTCATATTCTATACAAAGACAAAATCCACATTCCTTGCATCCATTATTATTATATCACAAAGTAAGTAAACGAGCGCATAGTTGGCTACATGGATGCTAGCAAGTGTATAAGCTAGTAACTAATTGTGTTGTCACTATCTTTGTCCATGCGGCCTCTGACATGGTTTATCAATTCCTAGCAAAGGGACCAAGCTGCCGGCGTCCATTGGGAATCGAGTGCAAGGGGAGCAACCAAAAGCGGCAATGGAACTTGTGACAAGTTCGGATGGTTACTGCCACCAAAACTGGAATCTGCCGCCAAGCAGTAGTGCTTGCATTAACATGCTCCGGTAGAAGGGGGTGCCGGTGAAATCACAGGCGTATGAAACGTTACATTCACGTCTCGGGCAATGGACGCAGCAGGATGACTCTCGGTCTAAGCTCCAAATCTTATTGTGAGTTGTATTGCTCTTATTTTTATTTATTTTTATGTGAATGCGTGACGGAACGAGCTGAGGGTAAGTGGTGACCCTTGCCCATGACAACGGTAATGCGCGCGACTCAGTATGAGATCCAAATCTTTACTGAGTCGCATTCATCCTGCTGCGTCCATAACCCGAGACTTGGATGATACGTCTCATGCGCATGTGATTTCACAAGCAGCCACACCCTTCCACCGGAACACAGTAATGCAACCACTACTACTTGGCGGCAGATTCCTGATGTGGTGCGGCGGAAACCACTTACTACCAGCTCGTTCAGCTCGTTCCGTTAACAACTCATATAAAAAGAGGAAGCAAAACTAGCGGAAGCAACACAGAGTTGTAAACGCCACTAAAGAAAATATATATTATACGCTTTTAATAGAATTACATAAAAAAATAGCCCGAGACCTGTCTCTCAACCGGGCCAAAACAGGTCAGAACCGGGAGAGACAGATCTCGTCTATTTCATATTCCATAAACATAAAATGACACATAAAATACATATGTTTAATTAAGATTGCCTATAGACGATTCTGTATCGGATCCCTAATCACTTTCTGCAAAGCGTCTAGGCCTTGGCACGATCTCACTACGTGATACGTCCCCAGAATTTCCAAACTGCCTCAAAATACTGATCCCGGACTGCTTCTGAGGCGATTTGTACACATGTATTGTAAGTATAAGATTGAGTTAGTAGTACCTATAATCAGGACTGTGGACCCAATTAGAACGGTATTTACAAACATCACTCTTAGCCCGTGTTTAGTCTTATCCCGACGGTCCGTACCCATCGCCATTGAAAATTCTGCGGACAAACTGTTTTTATCTAGTACCTTTAAACGAGCAATTCTTGATACATATATTTTGTGTATCTCGGAAACGGGTCCAACGATTAAGACGAAATTTTGAGTTTAGATCGGATTTAGCTAATTATAAAAAACACTTGCAAAAAAAAACTATTTTTTTAAGTAATCTTGCTAAAAATTGCATACATATCAATTTTTTTTGTACTGATTGTTAACCTACAGTAACTTGAAAAATGTATAATTTCAGATTAAACGAGCGAATCTCGGTCGCCCAGGTACTAGTTATAATAGCTACGGATGATCGATGTCAGAACAAACCACCAGCATTATGATAAGTGATAAGTGGTTACCGCCACCCAAAAACAAAAGTAAAACTACTTTACATCCACGGGGACACTCAGGGTCATCAGTGATCAACACTGACCTCGAAAAAAATATTAACAACTTCCTTTGGTATTTTTTAAGATTTACGAGATACGTTTATTACCTATACATAAACACATAAGTACGAAAAACTACTAAATGCGTATCCATTAATAAAAAAAACGTAAGTCGAGTCAACAAAGAAACATTATTATGTTGCTTATAAGTTCAACTATATGGTATCTAAGTCTATAATAGCATATTGATGATAGAGCTGCTTACGATTATGGAACATAAGAGGTCTTTGTAATACAATCATTCACTGTTGGATTGTTGATGTATGTACGATCGACATTAAGCCGAACAATGTGACGTGCATGTAATAGGGTTAAGCTTTGACCAGACAAAATGTTTTATCGGTGTTCCTTTGTCCTCGTTGTTTGCATTCAATTCAGAAACAAATGAACACATTTGGTGATTTTATCATTTGTTTATTTGTAATTTAAGCTGTATATCTAACTAGCTGCGCCCCGCGATGTTGCCCTCGGCCATCCTACCGGAATACTACACTCTTTCGGAATAAAACATAGCCAACATAACAACAAATTTCATTCAAATTTGTTCAGCCGTTTGGGCGTGAAGGAGTAACAAACATACATACACTTTCGCCTTTATAATTTTAGTGTGATAAGGGTGTTTTTTGTGAGCTTACGTGGTATATTTTTACGAATGATTTGATTCCTTTTTTCGATGCCATAGGTCAAAGTTAAAAATCTTTATTTCCATAGAAATCTTAAAAATTACTTGGAAAAATCAATTTTTCTAAATATAAACATGTACCTACGAGATCATGTGTTCCAAGTTTAGCGCTTGTTCAAACCCTATCCGACCCTCCATGGGAAAGAATAAGCAACAAATCTCTAGGAATCCGGTGCCGGTGAGCGAAACAACATCGCATCAAACTGAACTACACATGTGCAGTAGAATTCCACTACATCGTAGGTGGGATGCAAATACATCAATGTAAAAATCATCATACAACTGAGAACAAATTTTACGTTATGTGTTTCACACATATGTTTGTCTCACTCTAATTCTCAATCCTTATACCCCCAGGAGCTACTAGCTTTGGAACCTTAATTAATCAGAGCCAGAACCAGGTGAGGTTCGCACTTCAGTGAGATTAAAACACGGATGTCGAACCAATGGCATGGGACAAAATACTTTGGACACGTCACCAATCAAATCGGTTTGCATTTTAGTTCAAAGTAATAAAGCTCACTACGAAATATTACGAACGAACGCGAGTGGACGCGGTATTATTTTCCCAATAAGCACTAAGTCAAAATTATATGACGGCGCGTCAACGGTCTTTAAATAGTTGCTGTTCGCAACTTCGCCCGCGCAGACCCCTATTTTTTTTTCTTTTTCTAAAATAAAAGCAACCTAAGTTAGTCCTTGAAACATCAGCTATTTACTAGTGAAATCCCCGTCAAAATCGGTCCTTCCATTTCGGAGATTAGCCGCAACAAAAAGAAAGACAAAAATTAAAAATAAATATTTTTGTTATATAATATCTCATATGCTTTCAAATGCTTTTAGTGATAAGCTATGCTTTTGATATTACAAACAGACACTTGAATTTTATTTTTTTGTATATATTTCTTTAGAAAAAATGGCTCGTTAATCCATAAAGGTTTAATCCCTGCATTAAAATTTTATACTTCGCTACAGTTGCGAAGGTATAAACTTGCCAAATCAAACCAGTAATGAGACATTCGCACAGTAATGAGACGGCACATCATTAGTGACCACAAGTGATCACAGTTTCGTATGGTAATGGCAACGGCTTGTAATTTGGCAGTCGTTAAAAACGGCAATGTCAAGGAAATACGGCCATAGGCAAATTCACCATTAAGCTTTTCGTACAACTGGGCAATCGAAAAGGTTTACAAATAAATTAGGCTGGCAGTGGATAAGGGACCGTAACTCTTGACTCAAGATCCTTTAATCATTAAAGAAAAAATTACCAGAAAATGTTAATTGATTTTCAGAAAATATGGTTTGTCAGAGTATGAGCGAGTAGAGTCAAAGTGGGTAAATGTAGACAGATAAAAAAAAAATGTTGTACTGTGATAAGTATACTAATTGTTTATAGAAGAAAACGTAATTAAAGAGTTATTACAATTTTAATACAGATGATAAATTTCATTTTTGTTTGGTTAGTACTGGATTAGACATTATTTCGTTCTTATTGGAGTTCGATTAATAAAACAACATACACAATTAGCATGTTCGTATTAAAATTTAAATCCGTACATGACGTCATGTGTCATCAACAGACTGCGAGTGGGGGCGAACAGAAATAACTGTCACCTCAAAATTTGAATAGTAGAGGCAAACCAACGTAAACATAAAACACAAAAGTATTTGTACTTGTTTATAGGTAGAAAAGAAAAAACCACCATCATATAGATTAAAAAAAATTTGAAGCAAGTAATATTTAAGTACACATTATTACAGAAATTGTTTATTTTTTCGATAGTGCCTACATATGTTGTGATGTGTATCAAAAATTCAAGTATTATTTTATTGTATAATTTACTGAATGCAAATATTCTGAAAACAAATGAGTTCACACGAAGCAAATTACAATGAGAGATAATTATAAAAATATTATAATTAGGTAATTAAGCAATTAGTTTGACTTGATTCGGGAAACCAAACAAATTAATAATAATTACATCATATTTAATAACGATACCTGTTTTTATTCTTTTCGCACTCTAATGCTGACATAAAATTAAGAGATAGATTAAAATTATGTATTACAGAATTGTATTACGAACTATGCCACGTACACTATTACAATCATACGAAGCCGGGGCGGGCTAGTTTGATATAAGAGCACAAACAGACAGACAAACACATCATTGTTTTAACTCGATTACGAAGAAATTTTTAAACTTAATTTCGTCAACGAGAGAAACACATCACGTTTAATGGTGATATAGAAATAATTGAGTGATTGAAAATCGAAAAAAATCGACTAATTGATATTATAATAATTTTTATATTTTATCGACTTATATATCTTACGCGCTTTAGGGTGAATTTTCTTCATGAAATCTCTATGTGACCATAACGCACAAGCTATCAAATTAAAAAAAAATCATTGCCTGTGGTGTTCCAGATGTCCAAGGTCGACGGTGACCGCTTTCCATCAGGAGGCCCGTCTGCTCGTCTACCCCCTTTTCAATTATAAAAAAAAATCAAATCGCTCCACAATTGGCGAAGAAATCTTTTCGAACAAACAAAAAACATACAGCCGAATTGATACCCTCCTTTTTTGAAGTCGGTTAAAAATTGGATACCATTGGAGTCATCAAAGTGACCGTTGACATTTTGGGATGATATCGACGAAAGGACGAAGTAGAGTAAAAGCGGCAACTGTAATATTACAATTACAACATACCCAAGTACCTAATTTATAATTATACTTCGAGAGATGTGACGTAAGTATTTACTCGCAAAAAGCAAAGCCTTAATTGAACCGGATTAAATATTCAATTCAATTCAATTAAACTAACTAGTCTTATGCTGCAAATCACTGAATGAGTGGTCCGACCACTCTTCATTCGAATCACCAGCAATTCTGCTGTCAATCGAAAGAATTTACTCGCCATAAGCTCTAATTATTACTTATTATAACCGCATAAATTACTTCATTAATATTGGAAGTAGCATAAACAACTTAATGCGATTATAAATTAGTTTCGAGTGTACTATATCTTGATTCAGGTTATCATTTACTTTCATTCACTATGTATCTCGGGAACTGTTCATTGGTAACGTCTCCTATTACTATTGCTCTCACCGTACCAGCCTCTAATGTTCCCACTGCACGGACACCAGCCTACTCTCGATAATTGAGAGTGAATGGGCTCTAATCTACCACGGGAGCCCAATCCGGATTGGTAGATGTCACATGTCGTCGAATTTTTGGTTCTAAGACATGCCGGTTTCCTCACGATGTTTTCCGTCACCGTTTCGAGAACGTGGTATTGCGCACATAAAAATTTTTAAGTGAAAAAGCTAGTAGTGTAAGTTTGAACCAGCAACCTTCAGATTGAAAGTCGGCGTCTATGTTCCTGGGCCACCACGCTCTCAATGCACAAGTACAAGTAACAAAAAACTTGTAACTAAGTACACTAATAACATAACAAACGTTTTCATACCTCTGCACTAGGATTCCCTGGGTCGCAGGTGGCATGGACAAACACAAAAACAAGACAAACACCCAAGACTCGAGAAAAAACTTCATGCTCACCACACAGTGTGCCCCGACCGGGAATCGAACCCGGAACCCCTCGCTTCGAAGGCAGGGCTACAATCAAGCCACGGAGCCGTTAATACTAATAGGAATATCTTCTTACAAGTTTCATCTACCATATTATTTAACAAGTTTCAATCAGTCACAAATTAAGTAAGTGCAGCATTATCAAATAATTGTATTAGTAATGTTCTAATTACAAAATAATTAGTTGCCCAGATTAGAAGGTTACTTCCAAGGTTAGATACGGCGCAGACGATTACTTTTTAGTTGGCTCGAAAATAGTCTGTTACGATTGAAAACGTTCTTGTCGCTTTTTTATAATTTTATACCTTTGTATCTGGAATTCAGAGTTTAATATTGTATTTATTACTTACTGAACAGAATTATTATAGCTGTATGACTGTGATTTGTATCTACCTGTTCTATACGATTAAATCATATTCATGAAGTAAGACGGATGTCCCGAACAGTCCAGAAGTAAAAAAAATATCAAGTATGACAGATTCTCTCGGATTATTGTTACTGTCCAGTATAGGTGAACGATTTGAATCGTTCGTCTGCGACCTTAATGTGGTCAAATTCCAATGGATTGTAACTAGAAAGCAATTAGGTAAGTGGTGTTCGCCAGTTTCGTAGGTTGTAGAGATATTAAACAGCCTGTTCCATCGGTAATTTGTCCGTTTTAGGACCGGCGCGAACTATTGAACCAGTAGGAGTAGATTTTTTTATAGGCCCACCTGAATTTAAGTGTTCACCACCGCCCATAACAACAGCATTACGACTTAGGTCCTTCCAAGAGAAGACTCAAGTTGCAGCCCGTTGCGCCGAGACAGGAATATTACGTATCTTCACCTGTGATTTCACCAATACCCTCACCCTTCCCACAGAACTCAGGAATACGAGTGCATCACTGACAGATTACTAGGTGTTGAGGCAGCAAGTACTTCTCCGGACGAACTTGGCACAAGTTCTACTGCTACTTTTTGTTGCTACTTTAGCACTACCCAGGGAGTACTAAGACTCTAAGAGTATTTAACTACGGACGCGAACAACTGGACCCCTATAACTTTTAGTATCCATACTAGTAGTGATAAAAGGTTATCTCACTTAAGCACACGAGCAACTGAACCCCCCAGGTAAAGGTAAAGGAGAGCTTGCTTCAGCGTGTTGTGTTTTTTTTCTCCGCTCTTTTATCGCTTTCGCATTTCCATAGCTAGATTCAATCCACACCGTACATTATAAAAACGCGATCGATTCGCTCTGTTTGACACAGCCTTTACGTTAATTGTTTTCCTGTGACATTTCGTATAGAACAATTACAAACAGTAATAATGTAGCAACTAGTAATTGTAGCATTATACTAATGTTTGGCGAAAGTGGACGATCGTTATTGGGCCATGGAAAATATGCCTAGCGTTCGAAGAAAACAGATGCTTTAGAAATAACGGACAAAATAATATGTTAAGGTTCTAAGAATCCGTTTCTAATTTGCAACCCTGCCTGCAAAGCCACCAAAGTTCACCCACTCACCCACCGGGACTTAAACTCGGGTTTAATTCCCGATGAGTTCAAACTTTTCCACGATGCACCTACTTATCGTGCAAAATGTAAGTATTAAGCTGGTTCCCGGTATTGGATGTTTGTGTTGACGGCTCCATGGCTTAGATGGTAGTAGCCCTGCCTTCGAAGCGAGGGGTCCCGGGTTCGATTCCCGGCCGGGGCACACTTTGTGTGGTGAGCATGAAGTTCGTTCTCGGGCCTTGGGTGTTTGTCTTGTGTTTCTGTGTTTATCCATGCCATCTGCGACACAGGGAATCCTAGTTCAGAGGTATGAGTGTGTTAACGTTGTGTTATTCCCTGTGTCGCAGGTGGCATGCACAAACACAGAAATAGCACAAACACCCAAGACACGAGTAGTACAAACATTACGCTCATCACACAATGTCTGCCCCGACCGGGATTTGAACCCCTCGCTTCGAAAGCAGGGCTATTACAAACTAAGCTTTGGAGCAGTCGATATAAGTGTGCTTCGAAACGTGCCATCGTAGTTGTCGCTAAAATACCATATTCTGTTGCTTCAAAAAAAATTACTTACGAGTTTAGTTTAGGTTTTATAACTTTTAATTAATAAGTTTGTAACTTGATATTTCTAAGCTCCAAAGTTTTCAATAGAAGACCACGAATACTTAAAAATTTCGAAGACCACAAACCTCCCAACAACAAAATTGCTCTCCAAAATGTAATAAATACTTAAGAATCTATTGCCTTCTAAAATGTAATTTTTCCATCTGCGGAAGGAACCTTATTTAAATAAACGATCTCTTCGTAACTCGGTCAAGTAAGTTAATAAAGATAAATTAGGTAAATAACGACTTCGCAGACTTGCTATTATGGACCCGTTTTTACTTGAAACGTTGTCGCTCCAAATTTTGACGATACTCGAAATAACTTTACATTGAAATTATACATTCTTAATAGCAATACATGCCGCTGTAAACCTCCAATTGTCATTATAAACTTAGGTATACGTTGCAATGCTAATTCCAGCAATATTTATTGTAGTTATAACAGTCAGAAAACAATTTTCTGTTATTCGTAGTTTTAAGCTTAAAATTTGCTTAGTCTAATAGGTGTGTGAATATGACTCCGCCCCTTTTTGTCAAAATAAAACACATTTGTTCGCTTACAAAATTTAAAAAAAAATTATTGAAAGTATGCTCCATCTGCAGCTACAACCTTCGCCCATCGTTCAGGTAGTTTTCGTATTCCTTGCTGGAAGAAGTCCTGGTCTTTTGAGCTTATCCAGTTGTCAATCCAAATTTTGATACTTTCACATGAAGTAAACTTTTCTCCAGTAAGGTCTGTCTGCATCGTCCGGAATAGGTGGTAATCCGAAGGAGCTATGTCTGGTGAATATGGCGGGTGGGGTAACACTTCCCAGTCCTGTCCCTCTAAATATCTTTTTACGACTTCTGCGGTATGCGGTTTGGCATTGTCATGCTGAAGAACTAATTTGTTATGTCTATTCACCCATTCTGGTCGTTTTTCTTCTATGGCTCGCTTCAAACGCATTAGTTGTCGTCGGTAAACTTCTCCATTAATAGTTTCAGAGGGTTTGAGCAACTCATAATATACAATACCTTTCTGATCCCACCAAATACAGAGCATGACCTTGGCACAGTGAATATTTATTTTTGGCTGTGATGGGCCTGGTTCGCCTGGTTTCACCCAAGCTTTTTTGCGTTTAGGATTTTCGTAGTGTATCCATTTTTCGTCTCCTGTGACTATCCGATGCAAAAATCCTTTTCTTTGCTGTCTTTGAAGCAGCATTTCACAAATGGTTTTCCGACGTTCCATGTCTCTTTCTTTTAAATCATGTGGAACCCAGTCACCGGCTTTTTGAATCATTCCCATCATTTGTAAACGCTTTGCAACAGTTGAACGATCAACATTTAATGCTGCAGCTAATTCTGATTGAGTTTGGCAAGAATCTTCCGCCAATAATGCTTCCAATTCAGCATCTTCAAATTTTTTTGGTGGTTTTCCATGTTCTTTATCCTCAGTACTAAAATCGTTATTTTGAAATCGTCGAAACCATTCCTTGCAAGTTGTATTAGACGGAGCATGCTCACCATAAATCTCCACAAGCAAACGATAAGTTTCCGCTGCAGTTTTCTTCGCAATAAAATAATGTAATAACACTTCCCGCAAATGACGTTTATTTGGAATAAAAACCGACATTTTCGAAAAGGTGAAAACAATTGTTGCTTACACTTCAACCAAATATCATAAAATGCGTTAGATAGCTGACATTCAGTACTATCGAATACAAGTATGGTCATTTATTAGTACACGTAAACAATACTAAAAACGACATCTGTTGAGAAAGGGCGGAGTCATATTCACACACCCAATATTTTACTTACTATTTTTTTTCCAATTTACGCTATGCTATGTACACCATCATTTGACAAAATCATATGTTCATAGTGTTCCTATCGCTGAATATATGAGTATGGGTATGAGTACACAATTTGTGCGTATTCTCCGGCCATTAGTACGTAATGAAAACGTCTCGCATTATATGGCTTCCGTTCGAAATTATCGCGCACGACATTCTTATACAATACAAGTTCCCAGACGGAGTAATAGACTGTGTCAGCTCCGCCGGCCTTTACGGATTTTAAACATCAGCCGGCGAATCCACCGGGAATTAAGAAAGCTATCGAGACAGAAGCGTTAAGTAGAAATAGAAAATATTTATTAGCAACGTCAAACAGTAAATACCACACAAAGTTTAAAAACAAATATAACATACGAGAGACACTCATATTATATTATAACAGTACCAAGAAATAAATCAACAGAAAGACAAAAAGCACCAAATCAGCATTGCTGCTAACTTAACGCTGGTATTCTGTTGCGAACATCAGGTATATATACCTGATGTTCGCAACAGAATATGTATGATTTGTGTTACCCACTGTTTTCCGGGATCAAAAGTAGGATATGAACTACAGGATAGTGACAAATTTCATCCAAATCCGTTGAGCCGTTTGAGAGTGAAGGAGTAACAAACATACACATACACGCAGACACACATACAACAAACTTTCGTCTTTATAATATACTAGCGACCCGCCCCGGCTTCGCACGGTTAGTAAAGCATCAGTGTCGTATCAGAAGCTACCCGTGCGAAGCCGGGGTGACTTGGTAGTACATATAAACCTCCCTCTTGAATCACTCTATCTATTCAAAAAACCGCATCAAAATCCATTGCGTAGTTTTAAAGATTTAAGCATACATAGGGATATAGGGACAGAGAAAGCGACTTTGTTTTATGCTATGTAGTGAAACGTGATAAAATTATGAATTTATGACACATAAGCTTTTAGACATGAAAACACTACGAAAAATTTAAAATAAAAATGATGATGATTATGATGTACTAAGATATAATTTAGCGTGTGAAATTTTTATAATGCCTCCTCACTTTATCGGAAAACAAAAAGTATTAAAGATCAGGAAAAGTCCCCAGAAGTAGCTATCTTGCAGTCCTATGTTCTGAAAGACATGGCCTGTGAAGATTCAGGCACAAGGTTTTTTTCCAAGTCTTGTGATTCGGCTTCCAAATGGGTCTTCCCCGTACAAAGAATACTAAATACACGCAGAGGCGTGATTGGCCAAATCGCATTCCAATTAGGTGAGTATTATTAACTTTTTCTTGTAATATTTAATTTATATCTTATCTTATCGTCTTACTACAGGTAATTTTAAATTTATTCAACTATGTTTCCATGAGACGAAGCCAGCTTCGTCGGCTTTATCTTCAAAATCATTATATCAGCTTCAACAACTCAGGCGGAGTTTTACCACGAAGTTTATATCTGCTATAAATATTAAAACGGCGCACGTATTACGTATGAGTAATTATTATTCTGTGGTAATACTTATGTACAAAGTAATGATATTATGTAAATGAGATTAGGTCCTTTAGTATGAGTTAAGTCAACAAGGCTTAATTGGCTTGCATACAATACAGTTTCGACTTTAACATATTCGTTTAATTTTATGTTGGGCGTAATATTTCAACTCGCATACCTTGAAACTAGATCTCGTGAATTTTTAAGCATGTCGACATACAAATGAATAAAAAAGTGGCTGTTTGTAAAGTCAAAATAACAGTTTTTTACTACATGCATTTGAAAGTATTCTGTACTTTACAGACAAAGACAGCTCTGTGGCTTAGTTGGTATTAGCCCTGACTGCGAAGCGAGGGATCTCGGGTTCGATTTTCGGCCGGGGCTCACTTTGTGCGATGAGCATTAAGTTTGTTCTCGGGTCTTGGGTGTTTTTCTTGTGTTTCTGTGTTTGTCCATGCCATCTGCGACACAGGGAATCCTAGTGCAGAGGTATGCGTGTGTAAACGTTTATAAACGTTTACTTGTAACAGAAAATACAATTTTAAACATTTTTGTCTGGTTGTTCCGGCTAATCTCCGAAACGACTTACACAGATAGCTGATGTTACAAGGAGTAACTTAGCCTACTTTAATTTTAGAATAATAATTAGGGTACCGCGAAAAAAACTTAATTTCCACGCGGACGAAGTCGAGGGGAACAGCTTGTTAGGTATAAAAATGTGATCGGATTCATTTACAAAAAAAAGTTTTTGCTATTTTTATTTAATTTATAGGCAGTAGAGGTATGAGCTTTGCCATCATATCTCTTTTGTATGTCTAGAGGTAAGTTGCAAGAAATAAATCTGCCTCAATATATTTGTAATCATAATTAAAAACCACAACCACAACTTAATAAAGTGCTCACGCGACGCTCTAATACATAGATTATTGGATAAATAATTTAACATAATAACCTTTATCTAAGCAACGATAAACAACAGCCATCCATCCAATTATTACAGAACACTTTGGTAACAGTTCATTCAAACGAATAATAAAATTGATCTTTACTTTTACCAATTTTTTTATTTTCTTTTTCTACAAATACCTACTCGTATTGGTTGAAAATGCGCCACTCATAAAACGTATTAAAGTCGGGCAGTGTTTTGTTTGCCGACTTTGTCCGGATTAGCTTTTCTTTCTTGATTACGGATCGTCCAGGCCAAACGAGGCGAAATTTGGGAAGCTAATTCAGAAACTGTTTACCTACCAAATAATGTCTGTAAATACATTCAAGTTAATAACTAATCAGGTTGTGATTGCTGCGTCGTGTCTTATAATATAATAGAAGCAGTCTTAACAACACAATTTGAACAATTTTTACACAAATATTGATCACTTGTGTAAAAATTGTTCGAATTGTGGCACCTCCTAGATTTGTGGCACCACTTGCGGTACCAAAGGTCACAGAGTAGAGTGAGAAATGCCAGCCTGTGATAAAAAGGTTTGGGTATTGTGTCCCCGATTTTTGATGTCTCGAATTGCTAAATCATTTCCGAAAAGATGGATGTACAAGATCACAGCTTAATACAATGGGCGGCTTATTGATATTCCGACATGGTCTCAAGGCAACGCTGTATTTAAGGTCATCTGCATACTGTCTAAACACAAGCTTACATATATTATAACAAGTGGATACACAAACGGAAAGGATATGACACAATTTCCTTCGCTTGTGTGTGTATTAGATTTGTGTTATATTTGTAAGCCAAATATGTGTTTAGACATTGTAGGTACATGGCAGAATGAGCCAATGGCTTTTAAAATTTCCTGACTGATTCTTGAACTCGATACACCTGACTTACAGCCAAACCCTATAATCGACTATCAGATGACTGGAGATAGACCAGCATAGTAACATCGTTGCCATGGTAATCTATCCAGAAATCTGTTAGTAGATTGTAGGGTTCGGCTTCTATTAAATTGATGTCCTACGGTGGTCAGAATTATCAGAATAATGACATATGGATTGACGTTTAAGGTCAAATGGCACCTGTCATACATGCCACTCATTAGTTATTTACTGAGTTTTAATTTATATGATTTCCGCAAATAGCCATTTAACGTGATTTTTTCCACTTTTATTTGTGTTAGCAGGTATAATTTGTTATTTTTTTTAATGATATTATGTATTTTATTTGCGAATACTATTTGAAATCATAAAAATGGAAGATAATAAAATCTCTTGTTGGCCAAAAACTACATTTCCGGAGTTCGTGCCGTCCGGAATCCGATACTTCGGACAAATAGGTAAATTGGTGTCTCCGAGTTCTTCTTGTTCATTTCCAAAACGAAAATACAAATAATATATGCGAAATTTTTGTGAATTTCAATGCTTTATCTATCTTGGCACGTGTTTCTATCGGTATAATGACTAGGGGAAGGGCTTTATGGGTTTGCCGACAAACCAAAGCAAAACACTTAAAATTTTACGAGCCGGATGCGTGAAGGGAAAGCGCTGTTAATCTGATCTGAAACAGAACAGCTCTGTCTGATTTTTTTCTTTGTTCACTGAAAATTTGTGAACGTCTAATATAAATATTAAACATACAAAATTTATTTATTAAAATTGATCATGATAAAACTAAAACTTTAGGGGTACGTAGCCAAAAGGTTAGGAGGAGAACCACCTAGCCGTCTGAAATTTCTCAAAATAACTTTCATTGACGGATAACACATAGTTGTACAGAACCCTTGGTGTGCTAGTTCGAATCGCACTTGACCGGATGTGCACAAATAGTCTTGCTGTTTAAAATTAATATTTACCTCCGCCATTTAATTCCCTTTTTGGTAAGTTCTCAACTGTTCATATTAATTATGATGACATTAATTGTCTTGGTCATTATTTTTCTGACTTAAAATTGTTACGAAACCTCATATTCATGGCTAACCTTTAGAATCAACACCTCAGTAATAGAGTTAAACCTCGGTGAACTCGTTCGCCATTATACTATTTAATTATTACCTTCCTCAATATTTACGTATTAAATCATCTTGGTAATTCAAATGTTTTATCCTTCTTGTAGTAAACGAAAACTGTTGCTAACTAGTGTGCCTTTAGATATGATATCATAGCTTAAAAGGGATATCTGCAAGTGCAAAGCAAGCATTATAATCTTACCAATATTAATTCTTACGATGAACGGTTGGGCTTGCTTGCTTTACCTCATTGTCTGCATAGCGAATGACTTCATTTTCGTCTGTCTCGTTTTATTGTCGAGATCGTATCACTTGAAGTCTCAAGACACAGAATCATTTGTAGTTTATGTGTTAGCCGTTCTGGTCATAATTGCCGGCCTAAATAACTTGCTCAATACACATTTAGGTACGCAAATTAATATTCATCAGTCGCTAAGCAACAAATTAATATGGATTTGTATGAAACTATATGTGGAATTGTTGGAAGTGTAGCTTTGAAGTCAAAACCATTGTGATAACAAAGGGATCATTTGGCGTATTGTATTTAATATCATTATAACATGTATTAGAATGCCTTGATGTAAAAGTTACTGCTAAATTAAGCAGGGTTCGTATAGTCACATAAGAGACCTAGTGGGTAGGTGGATACCTGCTGGGAGTGCCTCAACCAAGGGCTTTATGCAACTCACATATGTGAGTGAGCTGTGCTGGCATGTATAAAAGAAATGCCTTAAAACAGAAAGAAAACCAAAAAGGTAGTCCGGAACTCGATTTATATCAGCATTTCTAATCGCAATCTAGTAAACGCTGATCAATAATCACATCAAATTTTGTTATTTAATCAATAATTAAATCGCGTGACTCAAGTAATCACGTCATAATTAAAAAATTTAATGCCTCTAATTAGGGAAGGTTTCGATTTTGATTTGTCAGTGTAGCTTATAGACATCTGTGGTAACGGATAAGCGTCTGCAATTGTGGCATGCGCTCATCGTCCAACTTTTTCTCCTATGGATAGTTCTTCTATCGGGTCGATGTTTCACCGTCTGTTCATCATATTGTTTTAGACTTGCAACTTCTATGGCGTCCTTTGTGCAACCCATTAGGTGCAGGTGTAGGGTGTGTAGTGTTTAAAATCTAAATTCCCTTGAACCATCAACCAATATCATCGCATTTCTTATAAAATGTTGTTCTTCTTCGCTGTGCTTGGTTTTTGTGTCTGTGCAGTCTGATGTGTTCCGAAAGCTGCGAGCTCGATTGTCATCCCGTTATTTATTAAGCCAACCATCGGTTTGTCACACAACAGTGTCCTTTTGATGACAGACCTTATAAAACATGTTGTCATCTTGAATGATCACAAGCATTCGAGCGGGTGAGCATTTCGCCGGGCAGATCAGTGAGCCGGCACCGTGACCCGAGAAACTGGGTTATACTTACATATTGTGTGGATGTTATGTGGAGCTTGCTGCGAGTTTAGGTGAAATAGCAAACTTATTGATGCTGCAATTTAAAACCATTTTGGCATTGTGAATTGTGACTTGTGAGCCAATCGACCGCAAGTGCAAGCGATTTTGACCATTAGGACTATTGCGAGTAAAACCAACTAGCATGATGTTCTGCCTACCTTCAACCTGATTTGCTTCCTATGGGCCATGTGCACTGATTAAGCTTGTGCTATAGCTTAACAAAATCTGGGGTACATAACCTTATAAGCGACAAGGTAGCGAAATTATCCCCTCTGGAGAAGATGAATACTAATAAAGCTTGCTGAAGTGTCACGATTACGCAAAAAAAAAAATCGTTTATTCTGTTTGTTTTTTGTGCACGCCCGGCCAAAGACTTCCCTGGTTTTTAAGACTACGCTTGGCCCGCCGCACAACCTTATTTACAAGTACCTACCTACATGGCTGGTTAAAATTGGTCACCTACACCAGGCTGCTTTGATACTTAACTCAAGAATGATATCAAATATTCGTGCATCGAGTATCTTACTAAGTTGTTTGAATACTCTCATACTTTCTAACTTTTATTATCTTTACAAAAAGTATAACGATGGTGCATATGAGGTAGTCGGTACTTCATTCAAGTTCTTACCTATACATACTTAAAGATAATGTAAATTTATGATTTGAAATACACTTACTTAATGAGTAAGATAACACGCATTAGGCTATTAAATATTACTGTTACAACAATTTAACGCGGTCTTGAACAGGAACCGGCTTTTCGTAATAAATCACTTCTCACCAGCAGACAGCGCGTCCAACAACGGTACTATAATTTTGAAAACAAAAAGAATATCAAAGTGTTGGCGACTTACCTCTATTAGGAATCCTTGAGGGCGACGTCCCTCCAGCACGCCGGACGGAACGGGCGCCGCGCACCCAACATAAACACTGCACCAATCGGAACTAGCACTCTCTTTAGCCAAACACGAACCCGAAATAGTTATGACACTGCACACTCACTCGGTTCGATCACTGAAATCCAATAACTTCGTTTGTTTTTATTCACAATTCAGGAAATAATGCGCTCATGTCAGTTGAACCATGCCAGTGTTATAATGCTCACAATAGCGTCACGCAAGCTCGCCGCTCGATTACTAACTGGCTGGCTTTGGCGTTTGGTTGGCGGCGCGGCCTGCCGTGGTCGGATAACCATGGCGTAGGGAGCGGGGCTGCAGTGTGGCCCGAAGGCGGGAGGGCCGTACCTTCTTTATTTGGCTGCATAATATCGAATAGAATGAATGAACAATGAAGCACCAACCTATCGTAATATTGATAGTAAGTAAATAAATAAACATAAGGGATAACTGCCTAGTTAAGGGAAATAGTGATTATGTTATTGATATGAAAGTTTCGATGCATAGTTTCATATATTTCGTACTGTAAATTTAGCCAATATAAAAGAAAAAAACTCGTTCAAAAAGTATATTTTTCTCCATTTCTTCCGGGGTTACTTTTATGCATACAACAAAGAATTTGATGAAAATTAAACAACATTAATCTTTATTAAACACTTAAGAATTCGTTAAGACGTTCTCACTACTTTGTATTTATTTCATCATTAATTAGGCGGTCTATCTCACAGTAGGGCAAATGCCTTCATTATTTTCTTCCATACCGATCGGTTCTTCTCTTCTTGCGTGTGTACTGGCCAAATCTGACGTCGTAGTTTTCAACCCGCCTGCAATAAGACTAACTTAACGCTGAAAATTTATTTACTAATAAAAATTTAAAAAAAAAAACATCATAATCTTAGAGGCTACTTAAAAAGAACAAAAATGTAAAAATTACAACAGAAAATTTTGATCGTGGGTAGGGTGCCAAGAACACTGGCTGCATACTGAAAATGTAATTTGACATAATATTAATTTATTTATGCAAGGTGCCTGAGGAGATTGACTGGGGTAGATTCTTCATATCAACGAACCACAGTATGAAAACATGACTAATTTAACAAGTCCATTTTACGAAAATGTAAAAACCCCTGTCTTGGTGTACTGGTGACCTGGAAATGACCTGGAAACGACTGAACCTTTTTTTGATAAACCAGCTTAAGAACCACCGCTAGAAAACCTGCTTTCAAATAAAAAAACCGCACCCAAAACGGTTCACTTTGTTATCACTTTGTACCTCATTAAAAATTAAAAACAGCTGAATTGATAACCTTCTCTGGAAGTCGGTTGAAAAGAATGTGTGTTTGCCATTGGAGCTAGAGGCCTGGGTTCGATTGAATCTACGTAGAAACATTTGTGTGGTGAGCATGAATAAGTTGATTCCTGGATCCAGGCTGATCCATTTAATGTCTGTAATTACTCGTTGCGTAGAGGGAGGATCCGGGCAGTTGAGTTTTATTTTCGTGAAGTTTTCCTCGTTAAAAATAATTCTGTTCCAACTAACGTTCACATTTCCTTTTAATACACTCAGTCGTTTAAACGTCATTTAAACACATCCATACAAATGAGTAGGAATATTTAGATAAGATTCTTTCAGTTACTCATTTATACCTTACCCACATCGTTTAATCTGTGGGTTAGCCGCCTACACTTGTTTTAAGCAGGCGCGCAATCCATCACGCTGCACCTATCATTTGATGGTAACCAGGTGCACGGAAATAACCAGCTCCTACGTCAATGCGGCCGATGCACCCAACAGTGTTTGAACGGGACTTTCCTGAGAAATTCCAGCATGAGTAAGAATTATGGAATTAATTATAAGGATGCTTTTAAGACGACTTCGTAGCTCATCACAAAGGTTTTGCCACGGCAGTGAATCGAATCCAGAACCCCATATTTCGGTAGCAGGGCTACTGGCAACTTAGTTACAAAGCCTGAGCAGCTTAATAGCATGAGTGATGCTTGAATCACTCAATTAATTAGCGTTTAGAACCCATTTACACATCTTTTCATTTGGTAACCAAGACAAAACATATAGGACATATAAGGAAGATATTTTGTAAGCTTAAAAACAATATGTATTTTTGTCGTCTAATAAATCTTTGGGTTGAATAATAAGTACAGTTTAGTAGATAACAATATCACTTTTACTTATTCTTGGATGACATATTTTTTCTAGTTGTTTTGATTTAACTACCAAAATATTGAACTGATTTTAATAAAATTATATGGAACCAAACTAAAACCACATCCTTTTAAATAAAATAAAAAAAATCTCCATATTGGTTAATAAATGACGGAGAACTGAAGTAACATACATTAAAAATAATACAGATTATCACTTAAATTAAACATTTCAGACATAAATAAATATTCACGGAAATGTAATGTCTAAGAAGCAATGCTTGTGCTCTGGTAACCATATAACTGATAGAATTCTTATAAAGTATATTTTATTGTAAACACACATATCAAATATTAACGATTCGTCGCACTAATGCTTGTCCTGGGTGGTAATCTGAGCTGTTAATATATATTTATTCCTTATTTATTATATATATGTTTTCCAACTTTACTCATGAATAGTTCAGCAATAAACCAGTAGGTAAATAAATACACTTTGGTGTAAATAATATCGTTACACACAATGCCATATAAATCTCAGATTTAATTAAACAACTTCACACTAATAATGTTAGAAGCTAAGCCGTGAGTTCCTCTTGTGGATATATTTAATTTGATAGGCCAATGATATTTAATTATTTGTTTAATTTTGTCGACAGTCTTAGTCCATCGTAGTTATAGTCTCTTTTTCCAGAACTAGTTTGTTCTTAGGTCATTGATGTTTGTATTGGGTGATCGTGTGTTCATGCCATTTGTGACACAGGGAATTCTGACGTCACTGGCTAATTATGTCATAAAAAGAAGACAAAACCACGCCCTTTTAGTCTTATCTTTGTTGTAAAAAATTTTTAGGTAGTTAGGTACTGACAGCTAATTATACCTGAGTAAGCAAGTCTTCGGTAGTATAGTGGTAAGTATCCCCGCCTGTCACGCGGGAGACCCGGGTTCGATTCCCGGCCGGAGAGATGTCATTTTTGGTAATTTTTATTATTTATTTTACTTTTATATCTGATTAACTGTTTCACGTGACTTCGTCCGCGTCGAATTTTTTTTTTATCTAGGATAAAATTTTAGCTGTCTAAGTTACTTCTAACATCAGCTATCTGCCAGTAAAAGTGCCGTCATAATTGAAGTGCTGGAACAGAAAGACGGAAAAAAATAAAAAAAATGATTTTTCTTATTAGTGCCGTGTATACTTTCAAATGCATTTAGTAAAAAGCTGTTATGACATTACAAACAGAGACTTCAATTTTATTTATTTTAATATGTAGATGAATAATATGAATATAGATAATAGTGAGATCTATTAATATATTATAGAACCCAGGGTTTTCTAGACAACCAAATTATTTCTTATGCGTACACATGACGTGATGCCATGAAAAGCTCACGATATGGAATACATTATTTTATCCAGTGATTCAGGAGGAGATTAGTAAAAAACCCATGCCATACCTTGCGTATTCGAGATACCATTATAGGGATAGGGATGTCATAAGTTCGGGATGTGTAAATATCTAATACGCATGTCTCCCAAGTACCTAATACGAGACTCCGTGGCTTAGTTGATAGTAGCCTTGCCTTCGAAGCGAGGGGTCCCGGGTTCGATTCTCGGCCGGGGCACACTTTGTGTGGTGAGCATTAAGTTTGTTCTCGGGTCTTGGGTGTTTGTCTTGTGTTTCTGTGTTTGTCCATGCCATCTGCGACACAGGGAATCCTAGTGCAGAGGTATGAGTGTGTTAACGTTGTTGTTGACTCTAGTGACTCTAGACTCGAGGTGTATAGGTGTGTTATACACATAAAATCTAAATCCATCCCGATTTGTATTTTATAGGATACTAACATAAAATTACACAAAAGCCATAAAACTCAAGTCAATATGTAATTCATAAAATAGCAGGTATGCCAATGAGTAAAATAATAATAACCCAGTTGTTCCCGGAATAGTGACAAGCTTATGACTACAATTTACCTCACCATGTGTCGACATTATACATTCGTAACAAGTTGCTGATTTAAAAATCGA
This sequence comes from Aplocera efformata, assembly GCA_921293045.1. Taxonomy (NCBI): domain Eukaryota; kingdom Metazoa; phylum Arthropoda; class Insecta; order Lepidoptera; family Geometridae; genus Aplocera; species Aplocera efformata. The sequence goes on along the minus strand of OV121042.1, from coordinate 8,686,128 downwards.
AAAAGCAGACTTCCATCATCCCGTTATTTATCGCTCTTAGGGGGTTACCATTATAAAAAAAGAAACATCCAAATTTGTATACAACGGGCGAAGAAAAAAATCACAGGAGCTTTCCTGTGCAATTTGATTTAACAATTAAACTATTCAAATGATTTTGAATCCTATCAAATGAAAAAAGAATTTTCAAAATCTGTTCATAAATGACGAAGAACTGAGGTGACATAAAAAAAAAACGGCCAAATTTATAACTTCCTTCGGAAATCGGTTGAAAAAGTGTGCAAAGTGTAAATCCAATATTATATATTATAATATCTATATTATTAATTTAAAAAAGCATTTCATGTATTTAACATTTATACATTACATTACATTTATTTATTTATTTCGCGTATCTCGGAAATGGCTTTAGCATTTTGGATGAAATTTTGTGTAGTAGATTATAATATGGTTTTACTGTTTAAATTTACCTGTTTAATGGTATTTTTTCTTTAGACGTATTTTCATACAAAAAAATACCGAGCGAAGCTCGTTCGCCCAGGACATAAAATATCTATTATGTTATAGAACAGCCGTGTCGCGACACTGACGACGTGGCAGTAGGAATCAAATTTGCCAGAAGCAGGCTCCGGTAATTCGCAACCCGGTTCAAGCGACGGAAAACGAACACTTCCACCGAGACGCGCCTAACCTCGTTTATTAAGTAATAGCAGAGCATTCCTTCCATTTTCTATTACCGTTCGTTTTTGGCAGCCTCAAACCCAATACGGTTTAGGGAGTTATTATCGTATTGTCTGGCCGTTACAAAGGCACCTTTAACGTCCGCAAAAGTTTCCTCTTCTTATTGCAATGCAAATGCCAATGGCGAATCAGTCCATAAATATCGATGAGCACCGCTCGTGCCAGAGCACTCACCACACCGACAGATACCAGGTGATACCATCGCTGGGTCGCTATATCCGTCCGCTGTACGCTACAGACCCTGCATTCTGATTACCGTCATTAAATTTGAACAATCGCACGCTAAATACGTTGGGCCATCGTATTACGAAATCACGTAAATTAGATACTTGATGTTCATTTACAATTACCTATAATGCAGCGAAGGTCAAGTGTCATACGGTGACCTCTTGTTGCATTGGGTAGTTGTTATTCCAACCACACCTCATCAGTCGAAGTCTTGACGATGTATGAAGCTTGTCAGCCCTGCGGCATTGAGCTGATACCCGGCCGAATGTTAATACTGTAAATCTTACCTACTAATACATTATTCCATGGGTGACCTCACAGAAATGATCTGGAAACATTCGTTGTCTTGTCACTATTTCCTGAATTATTGATGTCTGAGTAAGATTCCGCTCTTTTAAAGTCAATACGTTCGAAAGAAATGTAAATCAGATGTTTTGATTGAGAACAAAGGAACCTAAAGAGTTCAGTATAAAAATACCACTTCAAAGCGTATTTAATAGGACTCAAAAACTCGCGCACGTATAAAAGTTTACCTTGCATGTTTTAAATGCAGAGGACGCTATGCTCGGAAACTAATGAAATAGTACGCTCGCGGGTATGAAGGGCGTAGTCAGAGGGTTCAAGGGGGGTTAGGTGGAAGGTACGCCTACCCCTTGGCGTCAGTAATTATATTAGTCATTAATATCTCAGTATTGTGAGCACAATATGTGTATTTCTCATGTCTAGAACGTTGCTCCCTAGATAGATACGAGTCCCATGTCTTCGTATATATGGCTTTAAGAAACTATACCTATATTAAGTAAAAAAACTTCACTTTTACTTTCACAATTATCTGAAGCTGATTGGGTACAACAGAATTTCTCTCTGTATCTAAACTTAAATGAATGAATATGCTTTCGATTTAGTATATCGACGATACGAGACGATTGAGATATCTTCAGCTCGAGTGTTACACCAGATAAATTATACTGTATGTAAATTATCCTACACCCTGCATACATTCCTGGCTACAACCACTTGGGAGGGATGTGCTCGAGCTAGGAAGTTGCGATATCGACCTTCGCGGAAGGAGCTTTGTTCCTGCTATCCTGTATTCAACTCCCGACGCACCTGCATACGGAAACAGAACGCTTTTCCGATGCAGCAGCACAATCTCGATAACCTAGTTCTGATGGAAATTTGAAACAACATTTAAAGTTATGCATTTCTAGAACTATACGCTGGGATTTTAACGGACAGTTGTAATAATAAATTCTAATTAGAAACAATCTTAAATTAAATTCTAAACTAATTCTGATCGAGTTTTACTCTGACTCTTTACTCTGTAGTTAAAACTCTTATAACGATTATGATATACACAGCTCCTGTTCTATATAAACTAGGTGCACTGAAAAAAAGCTAAGATCAATCTTTCCAGAATTTAGATTCGAGCACTGAATAAAAGATAGCAAATATGCATAGTCAATGTCGAACGAATGGTAGGTATATTTTGCGAAGTAAATATTTTGCGCCATACCCAACTTGGTTGACAGTCGAGTAAAAAGGCTAACTTACCACAGATTCACTGTAAAAGGCGTGCAATCTAGTCTAGTCATTTCTCATTTTTACAGCTTAAATTTGATATACATTTGAATTGTTGAATTTTCGCTTTGGTCTATTTTATTTCACTCGAGGTGACATAATGGCCTCGTCTTAGTCTTCGGTCTTCTCTTACTTCGGTGGAGGAAGACGTGGAAGCTTTCTCCCATTACGAAAACTGAAATTTAGACTCAATAAAATGCTCTATTGTTGTATGCTTAAATTTAAAGTTAAGTACTACTGAATAATACTGAAATTTGAGAATTTCAATAGTATTCTTGTTGTTGTCAGGCAATCAGTTACGATTGCCCGACAACAACAAGAATAGTACTGCCGAAAACCCTTTCTATTTACAATATAACCTACTTTCAGACTCAATTTACGCTAAAAATGATTAATCGACCAACAGTTAAAATTATGTGATGGGTAACAAAAAAGGTTAATTTGGTTAAGTTAATGGTGAAAAAACACTTCCATACTCAACGTGGTCCCTCAGTTCCACAAAGTTATTAAGAACCCTACAGCAGAACTTTTACTATGATTAAGGCTGGAAATGGTCTAGGTAATTTTAATTTTGTTAAAAGAGTAAATTTAATTTTTCTTTTTTGGGTAGGGAGCTTGTTGAATATTTAATGTTCTTACCAACACTGTTCGACATAGTTACACCAACTCTCAGCTAAAGTCATAAAAGGTTAGATATTTCTTGATCTCGTATCCTTGGGTACACACGTGTCTCTAAGGCTAGCCTTCAATTCGACCTAGAGTGTGCTATTAATTATTCTGTGCTAATCGAGTATAACGAAGTTCAAGAACCAGCTGGACCTCGCTATTCCATGCACGTGCACTAATCAATCACGTAAGTGTTAAAAATACACTTAATAGAATCTTTATAATGAGTAACGGATTGAAGAAACGCGGGGCCTGTACTAAATCTATCGAGGGCCCCTGATCTGCTTCGGGTTTTTCAGTATCCTAAAAATTTTAATACTCATTAAATATAAAATTACATTTATTTGCCATCTAAAGGGTTACAGTTTTGTTGGTATTTAAATAATTGTACCTGCTGTAGATTCCTGTAGTGACTTCAAATAAATTTATTTACCACGTTGTAATAACTTTCGCTCAAAAATATAGGCGGAGGTGGGTTTGCATGCGCTGGACTCTTTTTTGTGCGGGGCCCGTAGCAATTGCTACTCTTGCTACGTGTTTATAATACTCCCCACGCCTAGGTTTCACTGTCATTAACCAAACTATCTGTAACGTGATAGGTCCATTTTGCTCACATCCGTATGTGAGACCCTACACGTGTCCCCCGAGTGAGCAAAAGGAGCAACCTAAAGTAAGGTAGAACGTGAGACGTGAGAGAAAGGCCTAGTTCGTAAAAGTCCTGCGCCAGCGCACCTAGTAATACACCGCCAAGCACTTGCGTTGCAGCGTTCCGGTGGGAAGTCGTGGGTGACGACTACTAAAACCTGATGAGATATTACATCCCCAATCAAAGCGTGCAAAGCGGTGCAATTACCTCTTCTGATACTTAACTTCGGTAGTATTAGAACTGATTCGGATTCCTGTCTATGGGCCGTGGTAACCACTTAACATCAGATGACTCGTTTCGTTACTTTAGTGACATGTAACAACCTCCAGCTTGATATACTCTTTAACCTTGTCATCACTTATTATTCAAGTCGCGCCACAGAGCGTGAAAATGATTCATTTAGTGACTGCATTGAATACGTCGAAAAGTCTGCAGGATAATATTATGACCATTTTCACCATTCCAACATGGGGGGTCCAGTTGCTCGCGTCCGTAGATATGTACTATTTGATTCCCTACACGTACCACCTGGTTGGTGCTAAAGGAGCAACCAAAAGTAGCAGTATAGCTTGTGCCAGGTTCTGGCCGGTAAGCAGTAGTGCTCGCATTATGCTCTTTTTTATAATATCTTTGGTGCTTTCAATTCATGGGTTACATGATATTCTGGGTACGTGGACGTGACAAATGATAAATGTCATCAACGCGAATTTTATTGGAACTATGAAACGGGAATAACACGGTTTCTGATTCTGAGACTGTCATTACGAAATAAAAGCGGGCGGGACGCGTTTTGGAATTGTTTGGGTTAAGAAAGGTTTCTGTCATGTTTCTGCCTATATACTCCCCGAAAAAAACTTCAGAAAGCAACACGCACCTCCCTCCTAAAATTGGCATGTTATGAACAAAACCTCGATTTTATGAAAATGTTTTCAGCGTTAGATTAATATGTTTCAAATTTAAAATCGCTTAAACTCAATTTCAATTGTTATATTACATAACATTGGCGATTGATACCACCTTTCGAACTATTTCTTAAACGCCACTAAATCCTTCCTGTTTGTAGCTCCGAAAACAAACCACCTGCTCAATTCCTAAAATACCTCACCTCGTTCTCGATTGCTTTGAAACTTTCAAAAACATTACTACTAGTTCCGCGGTTTCAAGCTGCTTATATTTTGCCAACTGCTGAGTTCTGATTATCAAACATTGCCCGAACCACCACCGTTGAATGAACTTTGTTCTTACAGTTTTCTAACTAGGCTTGTACCATAATTTTATTCGTTCGCTTTAGTGAAATATAGCTTGTTGAAGAAGGCTCGTTCGTGTCTGCATTAGAGAAATATTAAAAGGCTAGCACGGAATTTCAAATTATATAGGTAGATTTTGGGATCGTTGGTCGTTGATGTAATTATTTGACCTTGTGCAATTCACTCTGAATCTGTATAAAACGCAAAAGTAGCACAATGAAGGGTCACCAATCAAGCGACCTAAGCGCTAACCGCCATGTTGATACGACTCAAACTCAAACATTCCTTCAGATCTTAAGTATCGTTTACAAGCACAAGTAAACATATTGATTTGCATTTAGAGTGTCACATGAGCTCCTTTGGCATGTTACAGATATGGCATATTACACACATAAACGTTTACACACTCATATCTCTGCACTAGGATTTCATGTTTCGCAGATGGAATAGACAAACACAGAAACACAAGACAAACACCCAAGACCCGAGAACAAACTTTCTGCTCACCACACAAAGTGTGCCCCGGCCAAGGATCAGGGTTACTACCACTAAGCCATGGAGCCGTAACACATAAGAATATATTTTAAATTGAAAGTTCACATTCCGTTTAACCTGAATTTATTGGTCGAAATTACATTTCGGTAACTTCAACTTATTCTGTAAGAATTTGGCGATCAAAATGCCAAACGTATTAAACTAAGAGCGGTGTGATTCAGCCACGGATTTCATGGTGTGATGATCCGCCGCCCGATGAACGAGGGTGAAACTCACCGAGCGATCACAGTTTCTGAACGACTATGCTATGCCTGATGTGAGAAGGTACATTCAATTCAATTTAAGCTAACTCAGTAAATTTCATGTACAGCAAGAAATAAAAATAGTTTGCTGTAGTAATTTATATTTTTCCTTATTATATAATAATATTCTGAAAGATTTTAATTTTTTTAAGGAAGTTTCTCGTAAATGGGGCCGGGGATAAGGCCCCTGTAGGTATGTCATACGGCAGTCGTCGGGCGGAGCGACTAACCTGACCTAGATTCAAGACTTTGGCCACTGAATTGCACTGAATTGAAGCTGCAACTTTTGTAATGTTACGAAACTAACGGGTGGAGCTCACCTGATGCTCAGTGGTTACAGCTGCTTAAAAACTCTCATGAATACGATTCAGACCCTTACCTACCCTTACCGAAGTATGAAAAAGCCTAAGACGCAAGCAAGGCGTTTGTCACTTTGGCACGGGGATGTAAACGTCTCAAATGTAATTTCACCGGCATCACACCCTCCCATGGAATATTCCTGTGTTTAAACTTTTAAGGAACAAACAAGGAAATATGAAACGAAAATTAATTCAATAAAAGTTTTCATCCTTAGCCCTTTTGTTTTAGGGAAATTGGAAAATTTTAATTAACTCCATGAAATCAATCTCCGGTTAATTGAAAAGAAATTATCCAACAATATATACATTTTTTTATTAATGTTTACGGATTTCTCCGCCATTTATCAACCGATTTGGAAAATTCTTTTTTTATTTCGTAGGATGAGCTTTCAGATTGGGTTTATAGAATTTTTATTAAAATCGGTTCAATGAATGGTTGTTAAGTCAAAATAACTGAAAATAATATGTTACCCACGTAAACGAAAATGCGTATTTTGCTACTTTGAAAGTATTGAAGTCGCTTGTAATCAACAGACATGAAAACATTTTTTTATATAATAGTATAGCGCTAACTAACTTTCTGACGAGCTTAATACTCCATTCCATTGTATTATACTGCTCAATATTCTCTGATGCAGGTCTCTAACAAGTGCCTAATTTGGCACTAACGATCCGATCTGACAACAATGGAGCAAGGCAACCTTCCGCCTAAAGCACGTATAATAACCTAATATACCTATCATATTCTCCTTATGATCTTATTCATGTCACATGGGTCTGCTTTCGCCTGTCACCAACAATATCTATACTAATATTCTAAGAGTGAAAACTTCTTGGTTTGTTTGTTTAATTGCAGCCTACAACAAAATACATACACCTACATCTTGTAGAGAGTAATCTCCTTAGCTACTGATCCGATTCCAAAATGATATTCGCTAATTCTTCCATTTAAGTGGCCAACTTTGGTGTAGGAGTTTTCAAACCTCAGGAAGCTCCCTTACTGAGTACTATCACACTAATATTATAAAGGCGAAAATTTATGTATGTGTTTGTCTGTTCCTCCTTCATGCTCGAACGGCTCAACGGATTTGGATGAAATTTGGTACCAGGATAGCTTATATCTTAGATTGACATATAGGCTTCTCTTGATCCCGGAAAAACGCTGATAACACAACAGCTATTAGGCTACATATTTTTGAAACAAGTCTGACAAATAGCGCTACTTTATCAGCTATACAATTTATAAACTCATACATACGTAAAATCTAATCTAAATCTACAAAAATAATACTCTTAAAGTCAGCGACAAATTGATGATTGAACTGTATTTGAACATTCAAAGGAATAAGTAAATAAAAGTGATACAGTGGGTTTGTTCGATTTTAAAATCAGTTAATTATGTGGGTTAAAATATTATGGCTCATTCATCATTGTCATTGCCCCAATGCCTCCCACGAATCAATTTCAACCAGTAATCTACACAAATATTGTAACGAAGATTGACGACTGAGATAGTCATTAATTCATTTGTTAACACGAATAACACGCAAGCGAAGACACGGGCGGGTCATTAGTTTTGATATACATTGAAGCGTCAAAGATAGGAACTTGATGTCCCCATCAAGTTTCAATGGAAAAATATGTCAAATCAAATCTTTTAAGGGAACATTTCTAGCAACAATTCTGGACAATAGGTACTAAATGAAAAGATTAGATGGCTAAATTGAAATAAGCTCACTTCGCTCGCTCGTTCAATTAACAGTTTATTGCGATTTCATTTTTGCCTTGCAAAAATGTTTAGGGTACTTCTGATATATGACATACATAGAAATACAACAAAGCTATAATTGGACATTTGCTTAGGTGTTCTGTTAATAACGTAAGGAAAAAGTGTGAATACTAAAAATTTTATAACATTTATGTATATAACATGTATATAAAAAAAATAGTTCTACTCGTACGTATTAAACTGATAAAGAAATTTGCTAAAAACAGTATTAGAGGATAATTACCTATATTTTCATATAGGCGATAATGATAAAACAGTAGAACAAATATTCTTTAATTTAGAAATGTTTCCGTTTCGGTTAATACGTCAAAATCAATCAAAATTTATAATTATCATACTTTTCCATGGAAAATGATTTTAAAATTAGTAATTTCTTTTTTCTTTCGTATGTAAGATCTGTGTTTAGTCATGCCATCTGCGACACAGGGAACTCCAGTGCAGGGATATACGTGTGTAAACATTATTTAAAATATAATAGTCATTGTGTCGTATCTGCCTGTTGCATTAAGCATGTGGATAAGAAATGTAGCAGTAGAATGAGTTTTAGAAGTTAATTTGTAGCTCCAACATTGGATATCCAACGAGAATAGCCATACTCTTACATAACGCTTATGAATTTAGCTACAAAGAACTGAGGAAAGCTCATTTATTTTTCATGGCTCCGCAAACAGAACCTTTCATAAAAATAATCTTTTAATTTTAATGTAGCAAAAACCGTTAAAGTTAATAATGTCGTACCCTGAATCCGAATATCCCAGTAATTAGTATTTCAAACAAATTGAATATTTAATTATTTTTTTACTCATGACGAGGTATACATTTTGAATTTACTTAACGTAACAATATAATAGTGTTCTACAGTAGGTATAATAAAACACCAACAAAATTGTAAGATGGCAAATAAAAGTATTTCGTATTGAATTTTTTAGCACTTCCAACTTCTTTAAAAATTTGCTTAGAATTTGCTATAGGCCCCGCACTTTCTTGAACTGGCACTGCAATTACAAAATACAAATTCGGTGGGATGGCAAAGCTTGGTATTAAGATTTAATAAAAAAACCTAATCAATTAAGTTAATATAAATAAAAATATTCGCATACAAATCTCGGAATTGTGTAATCTAGAGCTGAATTGTACATTGACATTTAGTTACAACTGTTATAAAATGTTTGCGTCAAGATGTGATGTGATAAAACATGGTATATTAATCTCAGTTCGTCCCGGATGGTACATTAACATTTTATGTAGGTTGCCCTAAAAGACAGCACTTTAAAGTTTATGTCATGTTTGGAATTTTGTAGACGTGTCTTGACATGTAGTAAACAACTTCAGAGCCCTCATGGCGAAGCTTGTTTAGACGTTATTTACACTTCATCTAATTTAAGCAACTCTCCGCCCCGTCACTTGGATGGGTGACCATTTGTTGGTATTTTTACTGAGCGCTTTCGGAGGCCACGTAAAGATGTCAATCCCGGCTATACTAGTCGTCGGAGGCCTTCGTGCGGCTTGAAACCTTCGACACCAGAGGATCTTGATATCTTTTTTTCTAATTGGTACTATACTTTTTTTGGGGGATTAATTTAATAAGCTGTTTTTTTACATGAAGAAGTGCTAATGTAAGGTACAATGTAATTTACGTAGGCTGTTTTTTTTTTAGGAGAAGCTAATCTATTCTTGTTAGAAATAAAGTCCAAAAGTATTAAAGTAGGATTTTAAAACTTTCTTAAATACAGTCGAATTAGGTAACTTTGATTTATTTTATTTTATTCCTCTTAATATTACACACTTACATTTGATATATGTGTGAAACGGAAAGACCCAATAATCAATTTGTCAAAAGTGACATAAAATTGGCAGCTGTCAAAAGAAAATCGTAATTTCTGCGCCCTTTTATGTTCGCGGTTTTCAGCACGTGCATATAAAAAATGTGTTCATATTTAGTATACCCATTTGTAGCGTAAAGTAGTATAATAGTAACCCTAAGTGAATGACAGATCATTTACTTTGACAAGTTCATCTTGTTTGACAGATCTACGTTTTTAACATTCAACATAGTAGTTACCCAAGTAGTAAAAAGTACCCAAGTAGTAAAAAGGACAATTAACGGAATTAATTACTTTGATTAACAGAAATCCCTTGATTTCCGTTAATGAAAATAAGTCCATTCAAAAATACCCAGAAGTCGCGTTAGCTTCGAATGGCCACTTAATTACAAAATAATTTAATATTTTCTTCTAAACTAATTTTATCCTGATAAACTATCCAGAGTATCGACACATAAAAGAACACCTTTACCACAGTAAAACATAGTTCGACCCATTTTTATTTTGATGTTCTAGAAAAAAGTTCTAGAAAAGTGTTCAAAGTTACTCAACTTGATTTTATCACGTTTTATTTTTTCGAACCCTTTATTGTTTTAGGAACAAACATAGCATCTACACATTACCATTTTACACGCACTCGTCAAAATTTATTTTATTAGTAGCACCACATTGTGCTACCTTTCCCTTCAGATTAGTCAGGGTCTATTGTAGAAATTACCTACAATAGACCCTGACTACCTTCCAACATTATGAACAAGTATTGATTTGTTTATTTCAAGCCGGCTCCTCTTGCGTGTTTCAGAGTCATATAGATAGATAGCATTGGAATTTGGATTCACACAACATTAAAACGATGTTACTAACCGAGGTCACTGAAATGCAAGGGAAGGCTAGAAAAGACCCTTTTCAATGCAATACCTACAACACAGGTCAAACGACTACAGACTACTACAACTACATTTACTTTCATCAACTAGCTATAAGCTATAACTAGCTGTTCGAACAGCTCTGCTTGTCGTCGACAATTGATGAAAATAGTGCCAACATGTCAACAGTAATGTGGATATGACGAGCTGTAATTTTTAGAGGGTAGGACTTTGACTAAGTTGGGCTCCCGTGGTAGATTAATGCTCTGTCGCCTCTAGGCCTATACTCCAGAGTTAACATTAACCCATTACAGCTGGTGGTCGATATAGAAAGTTTGACGCAACACTTTCTAAACATATTAAAACATTTCTAAACGTCACTTGGATGGGTGACCATTTGTTGGCATTTTAACTGAGCGCTCCCATGCTTTGTAGCGCACGTAAAGATGTCGGTCCCGGCTATCCTACACACCTGACCTGTCACGCTTAATACGTTTTGATTATTCATCAATTCACAAAATCGTTGCGAAATTCAGTCCAGCCGGAATTAAAGCATAAGTAATTCCGTATTACCGAATTTACTTAATATACAATGACAGACCTCTGCAACACAATGCGTGTGGACACAAAGGCCGATAGACGGACCGTATTTAATAAAGAGATGGGTTATTTCATTGCCTCGGGCTAATTCGTTATGAGGTTCCGAGCTTTGAAGGACAAGGATATATTGTTACTAAAATCAATAACACTGTTACTACACTGTACAGGATACTCTGTCTGCCTATATTCTTATTATCTATCAGGGACGTTTGATGTAGCTCGTACCTCTCCACCCGGTCAGAGGTTGGATGGGTGACCATTTAGTAGCATTTGAAGGACATGCTTCGTAGGGTACAGATTTATGTACAATAACAAGTTGCTAAGCATGGCTTGAAAATTACGACGACATAAATACATCAAATAAGGTATGTTATAACTTTAAAATTTACATTAAATAAACTCGTATCACTACGGCTTCGATACGAGTGAACAAAGTGTCTTTTTGCTTAATCTTTCGCATCATCATACGTTAATTAAATTTACGGGGTCGCGAAGTAAACGCGATTAAACCCCGTAAATTGAAATAAAAGAAAAATTGTCTCTAATTTTATCGTTATTACAATGAACTAAGTATCATTATTCCATCTAACAACAACATGAATATTAAAACATGTATATTAAACATAAAACATTCAAATATCAAGGAATGTTGTGTAGGTACATCTTCAGGGCCAAGGTCAAAAAATGGCCAAAATACAATAATTACAAAAGTTGAGCAAGCTGAACTAAAAACTTGTCTTGAAAGCTAAAAATATGACACACATAACTTTGGTTCAGTTTTGAAACAAAAAACTATGATTTAATACTACTTTTAACTTAGTTTCTGGCATGCAAATGGTTCTATTTAAATTTAAATATTCATATTTTTATATGAATATCCTGTTTACTATGGGATAGATCACGGGCTAATGAGGGTTCAATCATTATTGAGAATAAGGTAGATATAAGCATCTACTTACTAAGACACATTTTAATGAATCAATTCAATATTCAACACATCATCACCACGGTACCAAATACAACACTTACGTTGGCGACTGCCCAGTTTTGATAACATTGTAACGTCACCGGCTGAAAATAATACGATCAACTACATAGCCACAAACTTGTAAACATTATCTTGGATCTGATAACATTGACATTGGTGTAAGGTCATGGGGTTGGAGCAAAGCGCCAGCGAATATGTAATACTGACTTCCGAGCACGCGAACCCTCACTCTTGGAGGGCATCGCGGAACTAATAGTAGTTCCAAGGCTGCGTGAAAATTTCGTTTGGTAATTTAGTCGTATTACGACTAAATTACCAAACGAAATTTTCACGCGTTTACCTACTTACGTTTACTTCCTAAAATTTAACTTTCAATGCCTTTCCTAAACGGATATATATACAAAACTGCTAACTAAAATCTAACCACGTGTGATAGGGATAGGAAATTTTTTTTGGCTGTATATCAAAAATTTTCAAGGTAGCTAAGCGATGAACGAACTTAAATCTGCCTTTTCACTAGGCTTCGTAACGAGGGTGGCAAAGCTAAGACTTTTAATCTCGTTAAAGCCAGGGATGCGAGCTAAGGATGACACCGAGTGTTGACAACAAAAAATATAGCTTAGTTGCTTTTTTCCACCGGAGCTAAGCTAAGCATTGAAAATCGAACGATTATTTTGTTTGATATTACAATATATAACTTACTCGCTACATGATATCATATATATCCGGTGCCAGAACTAGGTCCGCATAGTCTACGCAACAACAGCATTTATGTAGATAATAACAGTAATATTTCTAATTACAGACTTTACAGATGTCAATGTGTGTTTTAAAAATACTGTATCAGGTGTAGATAGTGTGAAGTTTAGTTATACTCGAAGGATAGATCATTATGACGGCCTTGAGAATTTAATTAATATTTTGTTTAGCAGTCAAACTTCAGATACCTAAGCAAATCTATAATTTACTGAAAAATATTATTCATGCATCTTATTAAAAAATGCGAGTGTTTCGCAACTGCAACAACTATGCGCGGCGCATTTCCATCCCGGATATACAACGACAATCATAAAAATATCTGAGTCTAAGCCGTAGTAACGGAAGCTTGGAAATAGGATCGTGAGAGCCGGAGAGACAAGGAATGATAACGTCACAAGTTCAAACTAAATTATAGCGATCTTTTTGATATTCAGTGTCACTGGAAGCCTTTTTGATGTCCTTCCAAAGATAATTGGCACGTCTGACTTCCTCTCGTAATATAAAGCACTTATGTGACCTTGTTACCGTCTCGCCTCACAACCGACGTTTTGTGACCCTTGCCTTCTAAGTCTACACACTGCCAACCAGCCTTCTGACTACTATACCACCTCATTTAATTTGGCCATAAAGAAAATTTAATTATTTGCTCAGTAATCAACAGCGCTGATCGATCATTGTTCAAATTACAATCAGTACCAACTTGCCAACAGGCTTGGCACACATAAACTTAAATATTTCGGAAAAGGAAGCGCATAATAAACAATATCTTTATGCCGCACTGTATAAAAGGAAATTTTGTAATTTACGGTAAATGATAATAATTTTATTAACCAAAAAACCCAGTTTACCAACACTACTTTAACATGTAGGTAGAAACGGCACGTTACAACATTATATTATTAACAAATATTTTAAATACACAAATCCAGGCTCAACCCACAAAGGTATACTAGCGTTTTTCCAATGTCATGTTTCATAATGCAAGAACGATAAAGATATTATAGAAAATCATACAAAACAATTGTTACATAAATATGTATTTAACCTGTGCTTGACGTGCTTCACTGCAGTTTACAGTCCCACTGTTACTGAAGTTAACTATATACCTAAATAAACAACCATAAGCTAAACATGGCTTAACAATTATTAAATAAATAACATATTCTCAATTTATGCGGAAGTTAAAGAAAAGCCTTAAAATTTAGTGTGATAACTATTCAGAGGCTGAATGTGTCTTCAGTCTTCGGGCCATGGAGCACGCTAGGCGCATAAAGGTCAAGTTCTTGGCTCCACATGTGCGCTCCACCGCCGCCCGCCCAGGGTCGCTGAACATCAAAGCTGCTGAATTATTCCCTTCGCCGAGCATGGGTAAGGCTCTCAATCTAGAATTTAGACATTTTAGGACTATATTCCAAAACCTGGGGTGATTAAAACGTTCTTGTTGCTTGGCTATTATGCTTCTACGCCGTAAAGTCTACGCCGTAGCACGTTTTTGCAAAATACGTTTATGTACCAAATGCCTTTAAACGTTTCCAAATCATCAGAGATTTTAATTATTGGTGACTAAATAACACCTCTACAATTTCAAAAGGATATAGATCCCAAAGTAAATTTTGAGTTAGGTTTTATGTTTTTGTAAATGAACCTGTTATTAATTTGCGTCTCAAGCTTAAAACTCATGAGTATAGTATCATCATACTTTATGTATTGTTGTTATTTTAATGTATTATTTATTTCTTGACAATGCCACTATACAGCAGCCATTGTTTAATTATAATTTATTTTTAATGTAACATTTTATTTCTATTATTTTAAGTATTTCTATGACGCTACTATGCTTGTCTATTTTAATTTAGTTTATAAGATCCAACTATTAGTATTAAGATTCTGTAACATTGTAATGAAATTTTAAATTTGACATAACCAAGTGTTCGCTATATGATCCTACGGTGAAAATAAATGAGTATGAGTATGAGTATGAGTATAGAAATAAGGCGTAAGGTAACTTACTCCGTATTTGAAACTGCGACCTCTCCATTGAATATATATTACAGCGTAAGTATGTAGTTATGTATTTATTTAATCATTATTTTTATTATATGGTGGGTTAGGTAGTTTAAATAATTCTCATATAGCGCATATTATTCTCAGAGTTAAATGTAGATATGTGACATAAGGACAGACAGTCCGTAAGAGGTCCGTTTTGCCATTAGTCCGCAGAACTCTAAAAAGCTTCAGTCAAAACAAAACCTACAACTAATTAACTTCCCATTTCAATCACAGATGCTATCAGAACAGAATTAGATAGATAGTGATTTTTTGTTTTCGTACCAGCCTCTAATGTTCCCACTGCAGGGACACCGGCCTACTCTCGATAATTGAGAGCGAATGGGCTCTGATCTACCACGGGAGCCCAATCCGGATTGGTAGATGTCACATGTCGTCGAATTTTTGGTTCTAAGACATGCCGGTTTCCTCACGATGTTTTCCGTCACCGTTTTGAGAACGTGGTATTGCGCACATAAGTTTTTTCAAGTGAAAAAACTCATTGGTGCACGTGTGGGTTTGAACCAGCAACCTTCAGATTGAAAGTCGGCGTCTATGCCGCTGGGCCACCACGATCGATTTTTTGTTTTATTAGTGTTTAATTAACTTATCTCCACCGGATCATCACCATCACATTTATGTTATAAAGTTATAAACTTGTATGTATATCTGTGTGTGTGTGTGTGTGTTTGTTACTCCTTCACACTCAAACGGCTCAAGGGATTTGGATGAAATTTTGTACCAGGAAAGCTTATATCCTGGATTAACACAGTCTATTTTTGATCCATGAAAACCGCGGGTAACACCGCGGGACGCAGCTAGTATTACATATATAACATTCTGCAGTTCAATATCCAGTTGTCAACCCCCTTGGCTGCAATACAGCGCGCTGGCACGCAACTTTCATTACGATATGACAATATCAGTCACAATACGAGGCTTTCAGTTAAATTGCGAATGTCCTGCTGGACCGTCTAATTCATTAGGTAATGGTGGCTTCCGAGGTACCAAGGTAGCTACGGTGTCATAGAAACTGTCTAAATATGTACAATACGACTTTATTTTACACCAAACAAAAATAAATTTACAAGGAATCTTATAAAAAAAAATGTGCAATGGGCAGCCTTAACGCTTAGAAGCAATCTGATCCAGGCAACCTTTGGATGGAGATGAATGTATGGAATATAGGCGGTTAGAAAAGGTTACTATTTATTTAGTAACACAATGCCAACAGTACCTACCCATAAAAACATAAGATATAAAAACGTAAAACTTATTACTTACAATACGTCCTCTCTACCGAGATACTGGATGATCACAGTATCTATTATATTAACCCTATTCTCATCTCGATTTTACATGTTACATTAACTTCAATTTCTATTTAATTAAATATACGCCAAGTAGAATGAACATCAGTTACAATTTAATCTCCCACGATTGAAGGTTACTACCTTCAAAGCTATATTAGTATAAACATAAGGTATTAATATATATACATTGGTTTTCGAGGATAATTATTGTGTATTACGGACAGGAAGAAACAAAAAAGCTTTTCAATCAAGCAGAAATTAACTGTTATTTATATATCAAACAATAAACAAGCTGACAGGAACTTCATCAAGTAAACATCGTTTCCAAAACCGACAAAATATTTACAAAGGGAAAATAAATTCCCAGCGCTACTTGAGCTCTCTCAATTTCCTTAGTAATTCTGTGTGCGCCAACAATTTCCCATTAATAAATTCTCATTCGCTGCTAGCCAAACAAATCAAATTCAGTAATTTACCTAAATCGATCTGGTTTCGGTTCATTTCAGATCGTTTGGCGAAAATAATTTCTCTAAAAATATCGTCCGTATTTACGTCAGCGCCTTTGCGATTATACAAAGGCGTTATATTATTTTTAGTTTTATTTCATGTATTATTGTTGCAGAGCATAGAGTTAAGTACCTTAATACCAGATTTAATTTAGACAGTATATGTATAGGCATAGCATACGGAGAAAGCCTCAAGGTTCTCCTCGCCTACTTAATTGAAAAAGCAATATTTTACTAACGAAAGCCAATCCCAGATCTAGATAAGGCTGTAATAAGCCCTGACAATCATTGGCAGCAGAAACAGTAAAAGGATTTGCAGAATATGCATCTGCGTGCGGTACAAATGTACCGCACGCAGAATTAAACTATCATCCACTTAAGCTAGATTAGGCACCAACCTATAAAATAAGAAACTGGCAAACCACTCGATTAACTCTTAATCGAACTATATTAAAAATAATACGTGTTACACATTACATGCACAATTTCGAGCAATGCTTCGTAACCTTCGATAGCTCAGTTGGTAGAGCGGTGGACTGTAGAGGAAATTTGCTGGGATCCATAGGTCGCTGGTTCAAATCCGGCTCGAAGGATAGTCTTTTTTTACTCTTTATAATTTTATTTATCATGGAAATTGCGTATGACCCATTAGTACACAGGTGGTGTACAATAACTAACTAATCTCCAACGTTGCATGAAAGGGATCACTTTTAGTGATAATGCCGCACATTGTACGCCTACCTACTGTTATTTTAATTACTTTTATCATGATTTTATTTTAATTTTAGTATTTATCTATCTATTATACAGATCTATATCAGAATTGACGTCACTCAACGCCTTGAAATGAAAACAGAGAATATTTTGTGCCACACACAGTTCGAACATAAATTGTCGTCTATATAGCGATATGCGTAAAGAACACCTAATTAATTATAATGCACTTAAACCTGTTAATACAAGTCAATGGAAACCACGGCTAGAATTAGTTATAACTTGCAACTATCTAAATACGTTGAGTGTAATTTTTACCCGACTACATATAAAAGGAAGGTTGTTCATCTGTTCTAAAATAATTCACATAACTTCTAAAATACGTAGTATAATTGGTATCATTAGAAGCGTTTTGATTGTCCACTGATTATAAAATTTTTAAGTTAAGTTTAGAAGGTTAAGATGGTTCGCAAATAAGTGAATAAACATTATCAAATATATCAAGTGGGGTACTAAGAAAAGGCTAGAATTATACATTACTAGCGACTCGTCCCGGCTTCGCACGGTTAGTAGTAGAGAATCAGTGTCGTATCAGAAACTACCAGTGCGAATACGGAGTGACTTGCTAGTACTACATATAAACCTTCCTCTTGAATCACTCATCAAAAGTATTTATTCATTTAAAACTGGTCTCAAGAAATTTTATTGACATCTCAAGTATTTCCCAATACAAGCAGTCGTTCTGGGTTTAATTTTAATTTTAGTTTATGTTAATTTTTGTTTTAATATGTGATATTTTGTTTTAATATGTTATATTATATTTTATTTTTCGTTATTTCATAGATGGATCTCATAGATTTTAGATATTGTATAGTGTTTAATTTATAATGTTTTTTGTACACGTGTATTTCACTGTCGTCGCACGCTCTCAACACGGTGCCACAGAATACCAGCGCTGTATCAGTCCACTGACGCAGCACATGCTGAGTGGTTACCTTTTTTTTGTTACATATTCTTCAATTTGTAATTTTGTTTTTAATTTTTAAGTGAGCCCTAATTATGTAACACTAAATAAAGTTTTTTCTATTCTATTCTATTCTATTCTATCTATTGCTTAAAACTGCATTAAAATATATTGCGTAGTATAAAAGATACAAACAGCGGGAGCGACTTTGTTTTTAGTTTGGTTATAAACATAGTATTTTTATCCGATAATTTAATTCTACTAAAATGATCCAAATAAAATATACAGCTAAAAACTAAAACTGCGCGTCCCTATACTAACCCACATACACACGCACACATAATGACGATGTCGTATCTCAAAAATGAAAATATATAGTAATAAATCAACATGTCCTGTCTAGCCAATTCGATGCCCATATTTCAGTGACAATAATAATACAGCTTAGAAAAACCACAACGAGCCATACCATTCTCCCATGACGTTTCATCTCATTTATTCCACACAGATATTCTCAAAGGCAAAGGCAGTCTAATTCACACCTAGAAACATTACGCCACAGAGACAATAAAGTCACACTTCAGGCCCGCTGCACATGCAACGAGCATTTTATTCCACCGAGGGGTTGCAGACTCTGAGGACCATTCACGCGAACAAAAACAAAGCTACCCCCGCCTAGCTAAACTAAATGCGACCGCAATTTTATACCGCAGTCCTTGTGTGACATAGGAATGTGCTTTCAGCTTTTACCGTGTCAACATCAACTTCACAGTCTGTCGGAGTCAGAGTTAATATGTTTTTACGCGACAGTTTTTTCTTCTGTTCAGTCTATTTTTTTATTATTATTCGTAGTTGGCAAATTTTATTTTGATTTTGTAACTTAAATAATAAAGTTTTTTTTTATCTTTGGGTAGGTAGATAAGAAAAATTAGCGTACGAAATAAAAATCGAGAACGTTTCCAACAAACTTAAGCTGCTAAGCACGCTCGCGCAAAAAAAAAATCGAAATGCGGCACATCTATATTGAAACACGAGTTTTTATGCGAGTTTCGATAACGAACTAAAGGCGCATCTGATGGTAAGTGAAAACAACACAACTCACAGTCACGCATGCTCTATATATCTAGAATGAAAAACCCTGTGTAGTAGCAGACCTGTTTTGCATTGCATTGCGCCCGTCACTTAGGTAGGGCTGTTACGTCTAACGTGCCTGTGATTAAACCTGTGAACTCGGCACAAATTCTAATGACATGTACTTTAGGTTGCTCCTTTTATACCACCCAGGGAGTCACACACACCTATTCGACTGAAATCAAATTTGTACAAATTTCAACGATTTCGACCGATTCACGGGACCGATGTGCTACGCAGGCGTAGACATCTATTGAAAGACGAAATTCTCTATGAAACCGAAACACAAAGCGGCAGTGGTGACCCTGGGTTAAGAGGACTAGGGCTGCCCATTAAGCATGCACATTACTCACAAGATAAGTGCCGTAATAGTACTATTTATGACAATATCTCCAGTAGTCTTCAGAGCAGACTCATGATAAAAACCTAATTATTATAATAGTTTGATTAGAAGAAGTAGAAATGTTGTAGCTATTGTCATTGTCAAGGTAGCTTATAAATGCTTAGGGAGCACGGTAACTTGGTGGCAGTCGACACCACAATTGACCAATGGCCCAGCGATATGATGACCATACCTTTGTAGCGGAATGTGAAAAATGGGTGGCGGCAACAGTGATGTGACACGTTTTCAATAGGAAAAGGGAGGAAAGACAGAAGGAATAGAAAAAGAAATAGCAGTAGAGTGGATATATAAGATAGGCTGGGACAGAGAAAAGTTAAAGGTAACCAAGAAAAATCATTTAGCTGCGTGCGCCTGTTACACCAGTGAGTTAGTTATTTGTATTTCTATACAAGCCATTCCCATCCCTCACAGCCATTCCCAACAGGGTAGGTTACAAGGACAAATCAAACACATTCATACTACGTCATAATCAGTATTTCGCTAACTTGGATTAGAATAGGTTGAACGCTCTGGCACCAACATGGCAATGGTAGGTATATTTTGCAATAAAATTATCGAAGATAACCTACGTAGGCTTCTTTTCCTGTTCTTGTAGGTATTTCGGTCCTATTTCCTTCGGCCTATTCACTATTTCTGCATCTGGAGGACCCGAGCAAATTTCCAAATAAATGATGGGACGATACTTATTACACGTAGGTATCTATTCTGTTTGTATGCAACTAATACCAATACGCTAGATTTTGACTCTCATCCCTAAATTTTGACTATAAAAGGTTATTACTAAAAACCCCCCCAAGAAATCGAAATGCACGTAGTTAGCCTGCAATTTTTGAAAGGTCGGAAGTTCTTTGAAATTTTCCTTCGTCATGAACACCAGTTGGTAAGCATACAATATTTCTGCAGTTGAGAATTTTCTCTAATTATCCCTCCACCCAAAGGGCGCGAGTCGAGCTCGCAATTACTAGAGCTTACTGGCCGAATGCAACCATAGAAATCGAGGGCAACGGGCAAACCGCACTTTTTATTTTCCATAGCAATTACCTAGAATAATAAATATGAACTGAAAACAAAGAGCTTCTATTGCTTTGTCTTAAATTTAGCGATAATCATACTAATTTGGTAAAAATTAATATTTAACAATATGTAGGTATATTATGGGGGTCCAGTTGCTCTCTTCCGTAGGTGTGTACCTTTTGATTCCCCACACGTCCCCTGGGTACTGGTGCTAAAGGAGCAACCTAAAGTAACAGTAGAACCTTTGCCAGGTTCGTCCGGAGAGGTACTGCCACCACACCTGGAATCTGCCGCCAAGCTCGCATTACTACGTTCCGGTAGAAGGGTATGGGTACCGGTGAAATCACATGCGCACCAGACGTATCATCCCAGTCTCGGTTGATGGACCCAGCAGGATTAATGCGAGTCAGTGTAAGATCCAAATCTTATACTGAGTCGCATTACTGTTGTCATAGGGGGTCACCACTTACCACCAGGTGGGCCCTCGGCTCGTTCCCTCACATAAAAAAAAATGACTAGTATGAGAAGACCGATGTAGTGATTCCAAATGAGACTCAGACTCTTAAATTCGATTGCTACCTATGGGTAATAGCTACATCTTTTTTGTTACAGGTAAACAAAGTATTCGTTATTTTGTCATACTCGTATAAGGCGCAATGTTTGAAGAGGAATTACTGTAACCACCAACCTATATTTCTGCCTGTTTATTAAGTGCACTTTTGCTTTTCCTATTTATGGCATATGTAACGGTAATATTACAGGCGCGAGACGTTATGGCTGACGGTTGCAATGTTGTCAGTTATGGGTGGTGCAGTTGCTCACGTCCCTTTGAATCCCTACACGTGACTGGTGCTAAAGGAGCAGCTAAAAATAGTAGTAAAACTTGTGCGATGTTCGCCCGGAGAAGCACTGCCACCACCCCTGGTAATGGTAGATTGATGAGTGATGCTGTTCCGGTGGAAGGGTGTGGGTGCTATTGAAATCACATGAGCATGAGACGTAACATCTCCGTCTCGGGTGACGGGCGGCCACTTGAGGGGCCTCCAACTCGTCCCGTCACATTCGATGTAAAATCGTATGTCGTTAATCTTGTAAGAAATTAACTCTACTTTAACCGTACGATTTAAACGTTCATTATAATCCAATCCATTTTCGCTTTCATAATTATGATAGTCATAATGTACACGTCCAGACATCGCTCTGAATTAAATCAAGCCGTTTTTATAATCTCTAAATTATAAAAACGGCTTGATAAGCGTAAATATTAATATTAAATTTACGCCTTTGGAAGCCTAACTTCTTCATGAAATTTCTACGGGACCACTTTGGAAATAAACCGTATCTAAGTAAAAATTAATCATCCAAATCAATCAACAATTAGTGAAGAAATCTTGTAACAAATATACAAAAAAAATATAGAGCCGAATTATAATCTCCCCCTTTTCTGAAGGCGTTAAAAATAAATAAGTCCGGACGAGAGGCGACACAATATTGTCGTTTGACGCTAAGCGCTTTACACACCGACCCGCCGTCCCAGCTCGGGGGCTTTGTCTTTTGATAAATTTGCTGCATACCATTTCAGTGATGCAATTGACTGACCTCATAGCTCAGTTGGTTACTCTGCCTTCTGCGTTGTAGGTCACGGGTTTGATTCCCACCCAGGACAAGCATTTGCGTGACGTACATAAATGTTTGTTCTGTGTCTGGGTTAATACGAGGGTGCGTTTTTAAGTTCGCGGAATGGCAGGGTTGGAGTGGAGGTAGCAGGCTCGTAACGGGCGTAACGTGTTCAATGACTCACTATTATTATAAATAGAAAGTTTTGTCACAATTCCATTATTCTTCTTTTTTTTATTTGAATGAGTCTCGTAACGAGCTGAGGGCCCACCTGATGGTAAGTAGTGACCCTCGCCCATGACAACAGTAATGCGCGCGACTCAGTATGAGATCCCAATCTTTACTGAGTCGCATTCATCCTGCTGCGTCCGTCACCCGAGACGAGGATGATACGTCTCATGCGCATGCGATTTCACCGGCACCCACACCCTAAGGAACACAGTAAGGCAACCACTACTGCTTGGCGGCAGATTCCAGATGTGGTGGCAGTACCTCTCCTCCACCAACGGACGCGAGCAACTGGACCCCCCAAATTCGTTTTAGAAATATCGACGACTAAAAAACTTAATCGGGAATAAGAGGAAAATTAAACATAGGTGTCTGCTCTTGCACAAACTCAAACCCTTTCCTTATTATTATATTTATTCCTTTAGATCTGAAGTATCGTTTGGACACGTCAAATTTTACACACACAAGTAAACATAAGCATGAAAATGCGCCCGTCCACAAGAGACCTGTTGCACTGGCCAGGTATACGCTATGCATATGGTTAGCTTCGATATTTTTAATCACCCTCCCTATAGTCCAGACCTGGTTCAGAGTGATTATTACTTCTTTCTAAAAATGAAAACAGCTTAGTGGAATGAGTTTTCCACCGATGAAGAAGTTAATACGCAGTTTCATCGTATTTTTCCGATAAGAAAAAACATTTTAATATGCCCTCATTTTAAAATGTTATCAAAAAATGTATTCGTCTTACAGGAGAAAATGATAAATAATTTATCTTTTATAATATATCTATTTTCCCTCCTTGTCCCACATTCCGCGAACTTAAAAACGCCCCCCCTTAAAAACGTATGTACCTAAGTATATATTTACAAAACGATTACTAATGTATTATATCAGTTATCTAGTTTCCACATTGCAAGCTATGCTTAGTTTAGATGGTACTGTGTGAAATTTCCAAAAAATTTTTTTAAATTTTCCAATCAATCATTGTTTCCACATTGCAAGCTATGCTTAGTTTAGATGGTACTGTGTGAAATTTCCAAGAAAATTTATTTAATTTTCGAATCAATCATTGTTGGTGGCACGAGATGAACCACTTTAGAACTTACACGTGACAACAACTTGAATGTTGCCGAGCAACCGCTTGACCTGCTGATATCATTCTAAAAACTAGGCCACCTACGA
The DNA here is from genome assembly GCA_921293045.1 of Aplocera efformata. Lineage (NCBI taxonomy): Eukaryota > Metazoa > Arthropoda > Insecta > Lepidoptera > Geometridae > Aplocera > Aplocera efformata. The sequence goes on along the minus strand of OV121042.1, from coordinate 8,661,920 downwards.
TTCCCGCTGAACTCTCGATGGGTCGTGTCCGGTGTGTAGAACGCTCAAATCCTGTGGAACAAAATATTGTCCATAACGCTTGGAACAAATGAATAAACTCTGACGAACTTATGTCAAGTGTTTTATGCTTGTTCTTGTTCTCTTAGTTCTTTGAGCTTCGCCCTTACAGGCAGAGCCCAAAAGAACATATATCCGCAGTCAAAATTAAAGAGATAATAACAAATTTTACTTTCATCTATACATTTTTATTCCGTAAATATTGTCAATTGTTTATGCACTTCTGGGGGCCTATTCTACGCCGGTGAGACATGTTTTAATAATGCAATGAAATCATTATTAAAAAATGTTTTAATAATGAAATGATTATCGCTATATAAATATAGTAATAAATACTAATACGATTTTAATTACTTAATTTTATGCAAAATGTCACATCAGGTTATTTACAATAAGGCCACTGCGCTCGCATAATTAAAAATATACATTAATTGAAAAAGCGTTTACGTTGTTACGTTACACTTCACGCGAGTCACAGCCCCCTAGGAAGACCATCTCTAGCCTAGGGGACTGTCTAACTGAATTGTAAACTTTTGTCGCAAAACTGACAGTTATTCAGTGCGAGGGGAACGTGAATGTTTTAATAGAAATGCACTTCACGTTGCTTGCTATTTCACTTAAGTATAAATTACAGAATGAACGAAATATTTTTAAATTGATTTATTCAGAACTTAATGCGTTTTGCTCCAAAAAATTACAATGTTACAATGCCGTTTACAAACAAAACAAAACCAATACAAATAAGTGGGACATCAAATGATGAGACCGTTAAGTAGGCGACGACATGCTCCCCTCATTTATTAAATAACCAATTTACATATTATATACACTACATGTCAAGTAGACGTTATTTAAATTTACAAATTATCTCGGGTAACAGATATCGAATAAAAGATCCAGAGTAATATTTAACTTTTTTTAATAGGGATAACTTATATAATATGCAAGGGATAGTCCCGATCTTCTCCTAGTGATAATAGGACGTACGTCCGCGATCACTATCCGCTCAATAAATACAGTCAACAGTAAGCATAATCTTAAACAATTTAAATCTGTAAATGATAGTTTACAACTGTTAAGCCGACGAGTGGTCGGAAACTAAGAGTCTTTCAAACGACACGTGATATTACAACGCCGACGGGTGGTCGGTAACCTGTTGAGTCTGTGTCCGACACGTGCTTTAACTGAGCAACGCCGTATGGCCGAAAACTGCACAGTCTGTTCAACGAACCACTTTAGAACCGAGCGTCACGTTTTACGCGTGCGTCACACCGACTTGTGGTCGGGAGTTGCGAGTCTGTGTCGTGGGGTGAAGGTGCCGCCGCGCGCGGGCGCGTTTGCGTCAGTGCTGGGGTGGAGTCCTAGCCGCGCGGCGCGGGCGGCGGCGGCGCGGCTAGGACGACGAGCCCGCGCCGAACATGGCGGCGCTGAAGCCGGACCCGCCCGCCGGGCCGCACGCGCCCGCGCCCGACGCCCCCGCGCCGCCCGCCCCGCCCGACGCGGCCCCCGCGCCGCGGGACTTCGGCATCGGCGGCTGCAGGTACTCGTGCCGCGCGAGACCGAACACGTCGATGCGCTCCTCCTTGCGGTACGCCAAGCACGCTCGGATGAAGCTCTGCAACAATCCATTCATTATTTAATATGAAGCGATGATCAAATGCTATGCAAGACGGCTCGATTCGATTCCGGGCCGGGACACACTTTGTCTGATGAACATGAAGTTTGTTCTCAGGTCTTGGGTGTTCGTCTGGTGTTTCTGTGTTTGTCCATGCCATCTGCGACACAAGGAATCATAGTCCAAGTGTATAAGATTAAAAAAATCGACGATAATTTCACCAAAACCACATTACGAAATTTACAAAAAGTTTTCGAATACGCGGACCACATGTTACAGTATTACACATGAGGTCCGCGTATTTTAATATATTAACTTGAAGAAAAAAGGGTAAAATATTTATAGGGATGCCACTTTGAGTGTAATTTCGTCACTCACACACATGCTGTTTCGCGCTCCTATAGATTTCTACTCTTTCAGCCAAACACCGACTGAAGAAAAATGATGATAAGTTTCACGACTGGGTTTGTCACACCGAAATGTTTAGGAATAAGCACATCATCATCAGCTTTAAACTAGTTCACTGCTGAATATGCATCTCCTAGCGCCACTGAGCCCGATCTTCGGCTCTCCTAATGAACGCTTCAGTGCAGTTCAGAGAACATAGTAAATACAAACTGATGAGCATACCTTAGCCTCGTTGCTGACTGTGGGTTTATTGGCGAACTGGACTTCAGTGGCCTTGAGGATAGTGTTTTCCTCTAGGATGGTGGCCTGACTCTGGTTGTGTCCGAACGGCTTCTTCCCGTACAGACACTGGTAGAATATCACACCGACGCTCCACACGTCCACCTTGCTGCTTATCTTTGGTGGGTTTTTGCCGACGACAAAACACTCCGGTGGCAGATACCTAAGGAACATAAATACATTATGGATTAAGTAAAATAACTTACAAACAAGCGACGACTTCAATACTTTTTTATACTTTTTTTCTCGTAGTCCTCTAACTGTACCTAGTATTTTAAAAAGAATCATCATAACGGTATACATCGGGCGAAGTAATAAGTCACAGGAAAACTATAGATTCGGTTGAACTGGTATTGAACTAGGTTGGAAAATGGCTCGTGGTGATTCTTTACAGATCATCAACTCTCCAATCAGTCAGTACTGGATTGCATTACCGAATAGTGGCATTTGAACTGAGCGCTTCCGTGCTTCACGTAAGACGAGGGCACGTAAGAAGTCAGTCAGGCTATACTAGTCAACAAGGCATGTCAGAGGCCTACGGGCGGTTTGAAAACTCTGACATGAGAAGAAGGGTAGAAAATAGGACGTTACTTTTGAAAGACACAAACATGTGTATGTATGTAGATATGTGATCAATTCAGTTGAGGCATTATAGCTCTGAAAGGGATGGTCCAATTTGAGATAAGAATACTAGAGCCGATTTCAAGGTCATCAACTCTCAGTGAATCTTTATCATCTTTAAAGGATTTTCAATATTGTTTGTATGACAAGTATCGAACCCACGATCTACACCGCAGAAGGCAGAGCTACTTCCTACTGAGCTATGAAGCCAGTCATTTGTATGGTGACAGACAGTCATTATAAACAATTCAGTGGGTAATCCACATGCTCGTTACATGTTTATCGTATAACAAACTCACCAATAGGTACCGGCCCCTTGGCTGGTGAGATCCATGCCGTGGTCCGGATTGTAGTTCTCCTCGTCCATGACCTTGGAGAGGCCGAAGTCAGTGATCTTGATCTCGCCGCAGACGTTCCCCTCCGTCAGCAGGATGTTGCCGGGCTTCAGATCGTAGTGGATCACTGGAGGCTTGATCTCGTTCAGGTATTTCAGTGCGGACACTACTTGCATCACGATCGAGCGCGCCTCGCGTTCCGGTATAGTCTTATGCTGAAACGGGATAAGAGACATTTTAAGGGTCTATCGGTTCGTTTCGACCAGATATTATATTAAATTGCAGTTTGAGACCTTATATAATCATTTCTGTTCGCAGAACAAAACTTTGTAAGTAAACGAGCTTTGGCTACAATTGCAGATTGGGATTAGTAGTAACATGTCGCCCAATAAAAAATTAAGTTAAATCTATTTTATCTCTAATACCAATCATGGCTGGCCTAACTGACTTCTAGAGTGGTACAAGAAAGATAAAATTTTCCTTTGTAGTTCCAAGAGTTATATTGTGAACATACATTTTTTTCAAGTAAAAAATAGTGCTCGTTTGTATTTGAACTTGCGACCTTTAGATCGACAGCCAACGCGTGTATACATCACGCTCTATCTTTACAAATAATGATTCCTTTAGCATTGGACTTGTCACGAGTTTTGAGTGGGAAGATAGAACATCAAAGAGGATTTATTTGATGAAATCTCTCATAATTCACATGAGGAATCGAATTGAAAATTGGCCTATGGAGGCTATGTTTCAAATAGGCTTCACTTTATACATGAATGTATATATACAGGACAGTAAACTTTTACAAGATGGCCGCTCGAGCTACTGACAAATGAGCCAGCATCGTTCAGTATCGTCATTGCGGCCAAATGACTCGATGTTTACATGCCCATATAAGGTGATCCAACTATACAATAAATGTCATGTGATCACTTTGTATAATACGTACCTGCTTGAGATAAAAATCGAGATCATGTCCATTACAATATTCAAGAACTGTACAAAACGAATTTCCGTCAATTTCAAATACATCATAAAGTTTAACAATACGGGGGTGGTCTAACGCCTTGTGGATGTTGTATTCCCGCAACGCGTGTCTGTAACAATGAAAAATAAACATAAGTAAAAATACAACACATGACATAACCGCAGAGATCAGAAATAAGACAACGCAAACTTAAGATATTTTTAACAATAGTATACCTTTGTTTGTGCTAAAAAAAATGTAAATCTCAAACTTATTTTTTGCTTTACATCGCTAGTATCGTTTGGACACGTGTCGTCGAGCACTCGTTACAGCATCAGCAATATGTTAATTTTCATTCCACAAGTTAGTGAAATCTCTTTTATGAATTTATGTATTCTCATCATTATCAGTACTTATAATCGTGATTTGATTTCTAGTTAAAAATATAATGAATTCAATGTAATTCTTAATTGCCTAGATTAATATACCAAGTGCCACTGTAAAAACGTGCATTGCAATTTTATCTCTTCTGTGTGTGCATCCAAAATATATATTTTAACGCAGAGCGCAATCTTATCGTAAAACACACTGGTGGTTTTATCGTGCGACCTACAAACCATAATATCGATCGAATTCGAGGACACATGTGACGCGTTACATCTTATGCGCACTCAGCGCCATTGTTCCGTCCAGTGACAAGAAGTTCAACATCTTAAACCGCCAAACAATTTTTCTTTGTCCCCAACGCCAATCGTTTAAAAATAATCTTAACCAATTAGTGCTTACAAAATTTACTACAATCTATATACATACTTTTGTTGATATTTGTCTCATTTTCAGATGAGACGGCGGTGTTGTGAGCTCGATGTTATGTATGTTTAGACCATGGCGGTTAAGAGGTTAAACGGGCCGTATTATAATTGAATTAAACCAACCGTTTATTTTTGAACCAACTTCCGTAGGCGGTTGTCAATTTGGTTGTGTATATGCTTGATAGCTCAGTGATCCGTGAAATACCAACCGGTTTGGAAAATTATTTTTTTATTCTTAAGGAAATGCTTTCAGGTTGGTCGCATGGATATTTTATCAAAACCGGTTCAATAGTAGAAATCATCCAACTAACTGGTGAAAATATGTCGTCCAAGTTAACGAAACTGCATATTTTGACTATTTTCTTCGCCCGTTGTAAATCGATTTGGATGATTCGTTTTTTAAATGGTAGGGCGAGAAATAAGGGATACAAGAACTGAAGTCGATATTTTTCGTTCTTATCGGTCACTTGTTAACAATAGTTATGGATCGATCAGAATATAGGATCGACTTTATCTTTTTCTTCGATTTTTATGCACCAGAAAGGCATTTAAATTCCAATTCTATAAAAACTATTATAGAATTGGATTACTTTTATATATATATTACGCGATTGAGTGACGATACGAACTGATGGTCACCCTGATGAATACCGGTAACATGCCCATAGAAACAGCAACACAACTTTTTTAAGAATTGTTTTTCCAACTTAACAAGTTTTCCCCAACTTGGTTATGAGAGGTCATACAAGTCGCATCACGTTGCGCCAGTTTTCCGATTTCGATTCAAAGCGAGTGATTTATACCAACTTTTCAGAAGTACCGTTAAAAGTTCCATGGAATTTGTTGTTCCCTAAATGAAAGCAATACGCTGATGTGCGCTAAGGTACACGTTTGTATTCTCATGAAAATTTGAGAGCGTGAAAAATGCATACATCCTCAGAAATTCCCACGTACCATTTACCGTGGAATCCAGTTGTATAGCTGTGATGTGTCAGGCTATACCTAGTTAATTGAGAATAAGATGATTTAAGGTCATCATACACGGACTCACTTGATATAGTTGGCCTTCTTATCTTCTTTCCAGTCTTTGTTTAGTTGGTGCACTTTACAGGCGGTGTAGCGCTGCTCTCGCAAGTCGAACGCTTTGTGAACTTCACTGAAACCACCCTTGCCAAGTAGCATTAACAACAGGTACCTGAGGATAAAAATACAGATTAAAAACACCATTGTTCGTATAAATAACCTGTTCAGAAGGACACAACGCATCGCATTGATACGACTTCCGCGGTCGTCGGTCGGACAACGGTTTCTAAGGATCGTAGAAAATAAATATTAACATGCCAACAACGGCCCTTATTTAAATCAATATTATTGTATTACTATGCCTGCTAATACCTATGCACTTGAAAAAGGGCATACCTATATTGAAGAATGTGGCTGGTTTTAAAATCGAATACTTTCATCCCCTATTTTTTGGCCTTCGGGGTACACCATGTCCAATAAAAAAAGTGTCATTGTCATTCGTCAATCCACAATTGACGAAAATAAATCGTAAGAAACATACAGTAGAATGTGAAACATCACCCTTTTTTTATCTGATTCAAAATAGGAGCAATATGGTGTACTTGACGACCTCATGGTGTACTGACTCTCTCAAGTGATTGTTACCTTAGAATCATAGTCGGATATCTCTAAGTACATCGAAATAAGCTTAATTATGACATAATGTCCAAATACAACTATTAAATTATTAACTCTTTTCATAATAACATAATCAAATGTATCGTGAAGTAATAAAGAGTAGATATTATAATCGAAATCGAAACATCCAAACGATCACAAAATATTTAAACAAAAAATTAAATCTTTCGACTTGTTTATTTACAGTAAGAGACTTATAGTTCTCATCAATACTAACAATAGAAGTTTTTTCAGATTTATTTTTAACAGTCCATATTGAAATGTTAACTATTGTTATTACTGTCCAGTCAACCATACATAAACAGTATTACGGTGTATTTTGAAACCTGGACGTATGCCAGATGCATTTTTACCTGATCAGGTAATGTTTCAATACAGAAAATGCTAATACAATTTGCAAATCAAAATAGCTTTCATAGAAAAAATGTTCATTACAAACGAAACCGACTCACTGAAGCTTATGTTTCTGTGTTCTTTAAATAGGACCTATTTGACTGAATTGATTTCACCATTAAAGTCAGATTGCAGGTATAAGAATCATATTCAACGACGACGACGACCAAAATTAATCTGAACCCAAACGACACCGTTTGGGTTCAGATTAATTTGGTGTTGGTTAACTTTTCGATTCTCGATGGGTAATACACCGACCGCCCATATATTAATTCCGCACACAATTCTAAAATTACATACCAAAAGCTTTCCTGATTCCTACATAATGCTTAAAACATTCTTCACTAGCTACGACCTCAAATGTCAGGCATCCAAAATATTAATGTATCTTTAAAATATATAGCCATTATATAGCAGCATTGTATCCAAAACATAACACGCAGTTTAAACTCAATATGGCCATACCATAGATATACTTTTACATACATTTGAAAATAAATCCAGTTGCTATCAAAACAAATCACAAATCAACACAATAAAAAATGTAGGAGATGTACCAAACATGGTATTTTACCCCAAAATTGAAGTTATTATGTCAGCATAAATAGCGCAGCCGTATGTCCAAATATTTTTCACCTTTATTAATCGGCCGAGAAGTGTGTCAAGATTGTAATGAATTATTTTGAAACCCCTACATTTCACGCGCAAGGAACAGTCCAAAGGAAGGGTTTTTGGTGCAACTATTGGGCAAAGAGTGTTTCAACAAGCATTTTATTTCGAAGAACCGGGTCTTGGTAGTTCTCCAACATTCTTCAAGGCACTTACCGTTCAGGGAAAGCTTGTTGGGATCTACTCTGGTCTTCACTGTGCATCTGGTTCAATCTCTTAAAGTTACGGAGCTGATGGAGAAAACTGGGCCCAGTCCTTCAAAAAGAATACCATATTATTTTGAAGGACTGGATTCTTAGCTAGTATGTGTAAGTGATGGATGAGAACTTACCTATCAGAGAGCACGGGATGTTGGGAGAATCTACTCTGGTCTTCATTGTGTATCCGCTTCAGTTCTCGTATGTGTAAATTTCTTTCTCGCTCTAACTTTTCCATTTCTAGCTGCAAGTCTGCGTCCTCTTTTTTGAGCGCGCTTTGTCTTAACTGGAACGTAAAGAGGAACCTCATTATGGTATGGGCAAGATGTATTTTGGTGATACGGAACTAAATTATGAAAATTGTTAATAAAAAAAAATCTGCTCTTCTCGGCTGCATTTGACAACATGACAACTGATAGTGGCGCTGTGATAGGTCGGCTTTCAAGCGTGACTGCCATTATATACCGTTGGGTGCATGACGATAAATTTTTGAAAGATTCACATCACGGCTAGCTCTCTAATTATTTCGGGTCAAAATATATAACGCTCATTTTAAACGTAAATTTTGGTAAGCTAGCAGTTGCCGAAATAAATCAGTTTCAGGTAGAAAAGGGTGCAACTACTAAAATCTTTAGAATCTCACCAGTTTCATAGCATTCCTGTGATGTCATTCCGACCAGCGGGTACTATACGAGACGGCTCTATACGAGAGCATACTAAAAGCAATAACTTAGATATAAGATAGCTAACATCTGCCTACCTTTGAGATCTCCATCAACCTCATAGAATTCCAGCGATGTAATTCCGAGAAGCGGTTCTGGCTTCAAGAGAGCATATTCATATAGTCCTAGTAGCATACCTCGACAAGCCTCGAAATACTCTTGCGATGTCGTACCGGGCAGCGGGTCTAACATTAAGAACGTGTGATATTTCTGAGCCACGGATCCATCCAGAGAGTATGCTGGAAGTGACAAGGCGTCAGATTGCTTACCTTGAGAATCTCATCAGCCTCGTAGTACTCCTGCGAGGTCATGCTGGGTAGAGGGTCTGGCTTGAGGAAGGTGGGTGCGTCCGTGCCGTTGTGAAGCGGCTGTGGTTGCGGAGTACTGGGCGCGGCACTCGAAGTTCGCTTGCCCCGCCCGCCGCCGCCCTCGCTATTCACTGGCCGTTTCTTGAATAGCATCTTTTTCTGTCTGTCTATCTCCTCTTTTTCCGCTGTTATTTCCTCCTGCCGCCTGCTCAAACAAATAACAAACCCTTGATAATATATTACGTGTTTTCAATTACATACCAGCAGATATTTAATGATGAGTAGGAGGTATTGATGATTTTAGGAAATTATTCGATAAAAACAGAAAGTTTATGGTAAATAATGATTATCAAATATTAGGACGTCATTTCAGTATAATTAACTGTATATGTAAGTGTCACTATTACCGGAAAACTGCATGGTGAGTTCGCTGGTCATGATAGTCTGTTCTGGCTTAAAGGAGGAAATTAAAGATACACTACATGACCTAAAATTTTAAGAGATTATTTTTTTATTTTCGGTCAACCGAATTTGTATTGATGTGTGGACGGGATGCAAGTGGACCAGTTACTAATTCCGTCAAAATGATACCGTTAGGAAGATAGGTATTTCAGTTATGGTTATAAAATAACCTTCGCGGATGTATTGAAGTTTAAATTAATGTTAAATTGTAAATTATCTATAAACAGCATATAAATTAATTATGACTGAAGAATCTAAAAGGAAATGACGTTTATTATGAATATCAAATTACGAGTATGTTTGCACAGCTGAAATTGAACACTAACAATGGATTTGCAGCAATTATACAAATACTAGATATGTTTACACGAGTTCTTTTCCAATATCAACATGTTGGAATTAGATGGAATATCAATTCAATCTTATACAGGGCAACTGATGATTTAATGTATGTTTCCGCAGTGCAAATACTATGATACAGATAATTCTTTAATACGAATTAATCAGTACAATTTCGATGTGGCTCAGTGGCACATACTCTAAATGCAAAAGTCACTGGTATAACCATGTTAACCAATCCACGGGCACCGATCAAAGCCCATTCGCTCTGACTTGTCGAGAGTAGACTGTTGCCCCTGCAGTGAGAACATTGGGAGGCTTAAATGGAGGAGCATTTTAAATGACAATACATATGGGGTGCTGTCTTAAGATAAGACTTACCTTGTGAGTTCTTGGAATGCATATCCGTCGGTCCAATTCTCCTGAAAGGTGGCACCCACTCGTTGCGTAACGAACTGGCCGAGCCTTAATCGATTCTGCATACACCTCTGTCTCGCTTCCTTTTTCTCAATAGTACTCTTTTCATTTAACAATTTCTTAACAACTTCTATACACTTATTTATGTGTGACTTATGTTGATCTATAACCTGAAACAAGTTGAAATAAATTACTGACAAAGAACTGACAGCCCAACTGGTGTTAAGTGGCCCATACAGAACAGCAAAGACTCAGGAACTCAACTACCGAATTGAGAAAACCCATGTCGCATCGCATTTCCCCCGTCAGTCTTCAGACGTCGTTACGTCTCATGCGCCTCTAATTTCAACGAAACAGCAGCATGCACGAGCATATCTACAAAAAACCATAACGCTTCTACATTCATACAAGGATTCCCTGCGACGCAAATTGCAAGAAAACACATTAACACGACAAGCCAAGACGCGAGAAATTATTTCATATCTATCAAGGAATACTCAATTTGAAGGATATACCGCCGTCAGTTCCTTATCAATGATAATTGATCCAAATTAAAAAATTCAGTACATAATAAGTACACACACCCAACTCATTTGTACGTAAACATGCCAATGTTAATATTTTGCCAAAAATCAATCAGTTACTCTTATTGCTGAGAAAGAATTAAGCAACCGTGAATGAGTTGTACGAGTTTGGCATATTAGGCTGTATCTGTAATAATCGAGATTTGTAGATTTATCTCGCTTGCACGCTGTCCCACTGCATAACATACGATTAGTTACTGAATAAATACGATACCTTGCTTTGCGCTTGCACTTGATGTTTCAGTTCTTCATTAGATGTCGTTAATTCATCTATTTTGTTATTCCTTAGTTCTAAATCAGAAGATGCTTGAGTTTCCAACTCCTGTATCCTCTGACACGTCAGTTCTGTTTGAACCTATAAACAATAAATATTATGATAATAAATAAATAACAAATGTTTTGTGGGCATTGCAAACAGCCTAAATTACAGCCGTTCTTAAGTGATGCACTAAATTACTTGAGAACGAGATTTGGCTACTATTTCTTTTAAATGTTCAACGATCCGAAAATTTGAAAATATTTATATTCAGGTCAGGTAGATAGAACAATAGAAATAATGTTACAATAGAAAGGAACAAAAATTGATTGAATACTTCATATCAAACAAATATGTTCTAACAACAACAATTCTTGGTTACTGGAGACTGACACTGACAACACCTGGCATCCGGCCCCGTATTTTTTACCCCTATACCTTTCTGTTATTCAGAAATGGAATAAGTTAGACTGAGAAACATTTTTTGGCAGTATTTATATCGAGAATACAATTACGACACCAATATCGTCAATAAGTTTATGCTTACATCAACGGAATCGACGCTATATGCGTAGAAGCAAAGAATTAATGACGTATGAGTATGTTGAAATACTGGTCATAATTATTTTAAAGTTCGATGGCATTAACCAAAAATAAGAAGTGGCTGAGAGCATTCCTAGGAATTAACTAAAAATAATTATTAGTATAAGGGATAGGTTGAGACCGGTAAATTAGTGGTGCCGCGAAAAGTTAAGCCGTATCAGTTAACCAAATAGTAGGATAGCACCAATAATGGACTATGTGAACCAATAATGAATAATGGACAATAATTATATATGTGCTTAATGTAGGTTAATAATTCACCAACCTGTTTAACAGTAGTGTGTGGTCGTTGCTGTGACGAAGAACGTATAAAGTCTGCCCCTGGAGGCAGTATTGAGGAGGGTGACGGTGGGTACTGTAGAGGCAACAGAATACAAACATATAATAACGTTGAATAATATTTATGATTGTGCCGCTTATAATTATTATGAGCCTAAAATAAATCATTTTCAAATGTGCAAGTGAAATAAATTATATGAAAGACGGACATTTAAGCTTCCGAAAAGATCTCATTGTGCCCTTATGTTGAGTGTATTAAGTCCCATGCATCGGCACTCGCGCCCTTAAACCACTACACTACAATATGTGTACATTCAACCTACAATACAAAAAAGTAAATAAATATAAAATGTTTCTACTGCTGCTAAAAACAATTTATATTTTTTTGTTATAAAATGAGTTGTGCCCAATTAACCATTGTACTACCATGCCCTACACACTAATGAAACATTACCAATGTTTAAATAACTATGTATATGTGTGATTTCATTAAAGGTGTTTAAATTCAAGTTATATTATGCGTGTTTTGTCATCCGAACAAGTTTCCAGTGATCTTTAAGAAGACACACTTTACAATACAAGAGAAGGCATTCAATTCAGTATTCGTTAGTGCCAACAAAGACATAAATAGGCACCTACCATGAAGAATTTTTGTTAGGGCCAGCTTCGTACACACGCCCCTATTAAACTTAAATTAGCATACATTTTATAAAAATCTAAATATGAATTGTATATTTGATTTTTAAAGAATATTTTACATTATTTGATTCATGGAAAAAAGTACATTGTACGGTACTGTAGCAGGTGAGTATTGGCATTTTGTGTACAACACAAAATGCCCTGTGAAATTGTTTGATTAATAGCAGCAAGCCCTAGAATGTATAATGCTGTATAATAAACTACTGCTATGTTCTTACCATAGGATAGTTGGCGCTTTGTGGGGAGGGGGACTTGGAGCCCGTATGCCTCACAGGGCTACTCGAGGGGTGTTTGGAGAAATACTCCCTAATATTCTTATCTGAAGAGTTATGCCGCTGCTTTCCACCCCCGCCCCCGCCGCCGCCAACGCCTTCCTCTCCTGAAAATATTAAAAGGAAAGAAAATTAATCAAAAATAAATAAGAAGCATCATCAGGTGCACAGTTTTCTATATGCCACGGGCATATAAAAACTCTATCTATTGTCCTAACTATACCACAATTCCGCATATCATTAGTGACTCATTTGATAAATATTTAACTGGCAATATTCTGCCTTCTCTTTCATCTCTCTTGCTTTCTTTTACAGATATTTGAGTACTATATTGATTTCTCTTTCGTCTAGTCTAGACGTGGATAACGAACATTTCAAGCAGAAAACGAAACTACATCATGTAAACGAGTAAATAAGAATACTTCGTGCTGGACTGGAATTAATAGACTAAACAATTAAAAACAGTCTCATGACAGCATAAGTTACTTGTCCTTTCCATCATAAAGCATAGAAATAGAAAGGACAAGCAACATTTCCCATAAAGGTTGAACAATTTTAAATTGAGAGTTCATAGTGAAATTGCCTTTAAAGAACTATATAAGAATAAGAATATAACGATAATATATCGTATACATTAAACGAGCAATTCTTGTATAGATATTTATTTCGTGTATCTCGGAAACGGCTGTAACGATTTGCTTTTTGCTTTTTAAGTTTACCTGTAACCACGATTTTACGAAAAAAAGCGATCCTGCCCAGAAATTACAATATATAGCTAAACTATCTACTTTTGTTAGAAACAAGTAAAAAAAATGATGTAGGTAACAGCTTTTAATGCTAAGATAATTTATTTTTAAATGATTATGTAGTTATATTTAAATAACAAATTTATTTGTATTATGTTTTCGACGTTTTGCGCACTGGCGTTTCTCACGCGCCCCAGGTATCCATTGGATGCTATCCCTGTCAACGACTTCGTGGGTAGCAACGAAATCTGTTTTGAAGCGCTGGTATGGCGCACTTTTAAATGTCCATCTCCACTTATTTCAATCGATAAATCTTATCTCTCCTGGTAAATATTACTGAGTTACAAAACAAATCCATCCACAGTACAAAAAAAGCAAGATCATAAAATAAAAACGTATAATCTAATCTAACCAAAAAATCTAGGCAATTATTTTTATTATAAGTACATACAAATGTATTTTATAGTCATGCGTCGTATTAATTAGGTGAATTAATCAATTATACCTATTGATACACATGCAAAGTTTTCATTAATACGAGTACATATAGAAAATAACTGTTATATTTTTTTAACAAGAACGCGTGATCTTGATAACAGAGATTTTTTTTAAGAATTCAATTTATAAGGTACGTTATAGACTGTTCTCTATAACGTAAAATCATGTTTTAATATTGTTGAACTAATTGATTGATGAGGCCATTTATTTAATTACGTAATAAATAATGATTACTGTTAACTTACAATATAAAAACTGAGATAAGTATTCGACTTTCTAAGTTTCATCTTTTTATGGATATAGATACTTTGCCACCATAGTAAAAGTTGCTAATAATACCTATTGATTCAAAGTTTCCAATTATTAGGCCAATAAATAAAATGGTACTCAATAACATGCAATATGTTGTTGATGGTAACTTTTCACGAAATATGCACAGATAGATTCAGTCACTTGACAAGTGGCATTTTTTGAGAAATTATATAGGTACACTTCAATTTACAAGCTTCCAGAAAATACTTCTAAGCACCCAAGAAAACTTTTTTTTTTATCATGTTTTAATGACAATTTATAACTAGATGTCTGATGATATATGGATTAAAACTGATACCATGCAGGAGAGAAGTTGTAAATATCAATTTTTCTATTACTACAAAATATGAAGGATTGAAACACTTCAGTTTACCTTTTCGTTTTCTTTTTCTCTCTGGCATTGCTATTGTGGGTGCAGCACCACTAGGGGGCACTAATGCAGCAGTGGGAGCCACTGTTGAGCCTCGCATAGCCGCTGACTTCTCGGGAGTTAATGTGTCTACTTCCTTATCACTATGAGATGACCCTGAAACAACAATTAAATGGCTCTTAGAATAAATCTCACACACGAAAAATGAAAGCTTTATTCTTGGCTTAGCTACTAGTATATATGGTTGGTATCTGGATAAATTAAAAGTAAGAACAATATCAAAGATGTTAGTGAATGGCACATTATGTTGACAAACATTTTCAACATCTTGATATACTTTCGTTTGGCATAGCATAATCTAAAGGCATGCAAGCACATAATTTTTACCAACTAATTGCGACTGGTGACAGTTGCTGTTGTCACTTTGACAATCGCGAAATCACAACAGCTGTCACTGACAACACTGATATAAATTCTAATAATTTTGTTAGATATCTAGGTACCAGGGCACTTTAATCGTCATGTAGATAAAAACTTATTTTCCTTCGAAGGTGCACAGGCTTTTTATGATATAATTGTTTTCGTGTTAAAATGAGAAGGTAAGCAGTGCACTCACTTTTTGACAAGGAGCTCAGTAGGCCGATGTGATTTAAGTTAGCTCCACTTTTATAGTCATGCATTGTGGCACGCAACAATCCTGTGTCTCGGGAACGAAAACGGCACTTTCACGGTTCCTATCCGGCATCATACACGACACGTGACGTCACAATCCTTGATTTTATGTCAGTTTTCACCTATTTACTCTCGTCTCTGGATCGTGAGAGAGGTTAATATTCATACACGTAACCGGCACGTATAAACACTTGAGACACTGTTCACAAAACACAACTGTCGTAGCACTTTTAGCACTAATTCACCAATTACCTGTGCTCATATTGGAGTCCTGACTGTGTAGTGGTTGTCCCGTGTTGACAGTTTGTGGTGCCATCTGAATTTGTGACCCAGCTGACATCTGTAAAGAAAGATGGCGTCTTTACATATGACTCGCCCAGTTTCCTACGATTTCACTTGCGTTTATCATTGTATTCAAATACAATGCCACCGAAACTCACTGGTCAAGTACAATTCATTGCGGTCATATCAATTAATTTACTATTTTCACATATCCAAAATAACCTAACTAGTTTGACAACTTGTGAACGGATTGCTAGTCTCTCGCTCGCTCGAGTCGCGATACTCGGACGGATACGCATCCGCGCGGGGAGCGGGGAGCGGGGGGGCGAGGGGTGGGAGCCGAGATCGTCACGAAGTTCGCTCCGAATGTAATAATAATAATGCCGACAGGCGAGGCGCCATTTTACAAGGATACAAGGCCGCAAGCATTGTGTGAATTTCGTAAAATATACACATAAATCTAACTTGCATTCAAAATCATCAATAATCGTTAAAATAACACAGTAGTAGCGAATACATAACTGACTCTGAACTGAACTGAAGAATGTTGGTTCATTCGCACTCGCGTAGCTACACAGGTCAACAGCCTACGATTGCTATCGCGGTTTGTTGGGCAATGGAATAAGTTATAATTATGAACATATTGATTCACTCACAGCACAAAATGATTAGATCCAATAATGGAGTTACGAATGCACTGATGGACTAAGAATAAGTAAGGTAAGTAAGTTTCACTTTATTTTTAGTGACGCGTCATTGACGCTGATGACGAGACAGCGTGATCCGAAATCACAGCTATTGAATACATAGGCAGGGATAAGACTCGGTACGAATTGGACTTGAGCAATTATTCCCGCAATGAGGTGGCACCGGGCGCGGCGGGTGGCGGGCGGCATGCCACATGCCACCGACCGACCGCGGTAAACGAGTTGGTAGGTGATACCCACGGGCGGCGCGGCGCTCGTGCCCCACAACAAACTGCTTACTGGACGTGTTACGTAGGCGTCTACTGTGCCGGGCCGCGCTCATAATTATACAGATAAATTGTTTGTAGGTGCCTAAATGTTACTGAAGCTACAAGATATAACTTATGCAAGACTGCCCACCTTTCATCTACGCATAGTTGAGATCCTATTGTATGCAAAAGGACCCATTTAACATTCAACAACTTTAAATGAGATATAAATAAAAATGTGTTGCTGTTCGGTGGTAAGAGCAACGTTTGAGAACTGTTTGAGAAGTTTGTAATGATCCGCAGTAAGATTTTAAGGGAAAGAAAGATTGGAAAAGCAGCAGAAAATGAAAGTGTTGTTTTCTCCAATGGGACTAATTGCGCAAATTACGCTTTACATCATAGTGTTAAATTTGCACTATTGTTATTGTTTTCAAACTTTGTACGATTGATCTGTAATGTATGAGTGCTCTGATTAGAAACTTGGGAAATGTAAGCAGAGGTTATATCTCCCTTTTTCTTCTACAGCAAATCTACGGAGCATGCTATTTACATTCTTACCAAGAAATGCACATACGTTGTCATTTATGTAATAGTGAAGACTGTAAATGCTCAGTCATTCAATTTTATCGAAATATATGTACGAAACTTCGTATGTTTTCCTATCAAACTGGTAATCAAATTTACTAATACATATCACTATTAAGTTTTTCATTCTTGCCTATCTTTTAGTACGATATTAGATATCAAACACGGTAGAATTCTGATATATTTTGGAAAGACTCGTCAGGCAACACGTCAACAGTGTATACGAAAACTTCGAAAGGCGAAGAGCTATTTGGGCCAAATCAGTTGCGTTTTGGAAAAAGGGCCAAGTCAAAAGAGCCTGCCCTAAACAGACGAGCATGCATGAAGAATGTGACTAGAGTGTATGAAGCATATGACGTAAGTCAGGATCCTAGCAAGTCGAAAGCCGTAATCTCGGCTTACCTCTTCTCGAAAAAGGCACAACTTTATGTAGTTATGTATGTATATTAAGCCACAAATCTCATATTTAATATAGTTCCATGAATACTGTTTGAAATATACCAACAATATTAACAGCAACAATACATTTTGAACATTGTGAATATAATCAAATCCAGGGATCATTATATCAGTAAAACATTATTAGTTGAGCAATTTTTTTAAATCTAATGAGAAACATTAACTAGATTAATTAAGCCTAATTATCAAACAAAAAGTCAAAACATTTCTTAACAATTCCAACGCAAAACTTTGGTCCTTCGAGACTAAATCCAAATACGACCAACCACAAGGGTGAGTATATAATTATACCGACCCGTTATTGAAAGGACTAAAGCAAGGTATCTGTTAACAGAAAGAGACAAAGTGTATTAGCATTATCTATCGCTCGCTATGTATTGTATGCTCCCTTCGGTGCCTCATGCCCCCTCCTCTCCTGTTTGAGCCGACCACCTCATTTATGCGCTAGAAACAAAAGTCGCCATTGGACGTAGGTAACATAGAACGAAATTCATTTCGATTGTTTAAAACAGAAATATGAATAACAAGGAGCGAGCACATGACATACTTGCTAACATAAAATAAGTATCCAATGCAAACGAACACAATAACGAGGTATGTAAATGACGTAATACTCTAGATAAAAAACTTGTTGGATTAAAAAATAGCGACCGATAGTGAACGCATTCACATATTGAAATACATAGCACAAATTATTGTGTCACCGATGGTAACGTAAATTATCAGGAAGCTATTGGTCATATTATGGCACAAGAGCGACACTAACAAACATTAACAAGTGCAATGACGTGCTAGTGAGACATATCAATAAGTATTGTATTAATTTCATTTGTAACATTTGCAGAAGAATCGAGGAAAAACAAAATCAACATACAGCAATGAGAGTTATCGTTGCTAACAAATATTCGAATGTATATTA
Organism: Aplocera efformata; assembly: GCA_921293045.1. NCBI lineage: Eukaryota > Metazoa > Arthropoda > Insecta > Lepidoptera > Geometridae > Aplocera > Aplocera efformata. Next base: position 8,643,130 of record OV121042.1, on the reverse strand, counting down.
GTCCGTCTATACTATAGTAATTGTAACAATTACGTGCAGTCGACCAATGTATCGTATCGCACATGACCTTGCGAATATGTTAATAATATACAAATATATCTCATTATTATGTTGATATAGAGCTCTCCCGTTAGTTTCACTTCACGAACACTACATCGAAATATGTATATTGTATTATCATAGAGTTATGAAATGATCAATAGGATTATTATATTTTTAAATGTTTTCGTATTCTACATCAATCTATAAAACCAATGTCACTGAATTGTCATATCTTGATAACATTATTTTATATACAGCGATAACTATTTTATAAAGGAAGTACAGTTTTGTGCATTTGCGCCGTAAGAAAGCTTCTCAATCGCAAATCCCAACCCGCTAGGATGCAATCAATACTCGGTCACATCTCTGTCCCGCATTCATTGTCGAGGCGCAGCTACACGGGCACCGAAATCCCCTCTCTTCCGGTGCTGTGGCGGCATACCCACAGAAAAGTACAGCTGCGAACTGTTTAACCCAATTTTCTAGTTTTAGAGGAAGGGGCAAGTAAGAGAGGGTAAATGCGCGGGGCAAATTGAAAAAGCCAAATGTGCTATTTTAATGTGACTACATAGATGTAGGCTCCTAAAATCCACATTATTGATGTCGATGATAATATATTATCTATAAGACTATACCCTCTATTAAACGTTTGCTGTTGTTAAACGTTTTTCCAAGAAAAACTGCATCGCAGTGGCTTGATAGTCTCAATAAAAAGGAGAATCTTTAGCACAAAATAGAAATAGCTATCTATTTCCATGTTGTGCTACCGATTCTCATATTCGAAAAACTATCATCAAAAAGTTTTTGTTGTATTTGAAAGTTGTAAAATGTAAAAGATGGCATAAAAGTATGGTTATATTTATGTACGCACATAAATGTATCATAAAACAAGTGAAAAAACTGCTCTGCACGCGCCTAACGAGTGAGCATGCGCGAAACTTCATTCACAAATGGCTACGTAATCACAAATTAAATTAACCATTCTACACAGAGATGCAAATTTCGATACAGCAAAACAAATATACCAAAAATTAATGTAAGGAGTCTGCTATAATTTTGTATAATGCCATAAGAAAAAGTTAAAACTCAGCACGCTGATATGCGAATCAGAGTAGAGCGAGCGAGGTGGGAGCGGGCCGCGTCGGGTGTACGGCGCAGTGGGTCAGGCGAAGCAGTACCGGCGGACCTTGCAATGTCGCGGCGGCGTGACGCTCAGCTGACGAGCCGCCCGCCGCCGCCACCGCCGCCGCGCGCCGCCCCACGTTCATTGCCTCCGCGGCATCAGAACCGAACGGACGCCTCGAATGATACACCACGCAACAACAATATTTACGATTCTACGTACGAGCGACAACTCTAACTTCAACGTAGTAACAGAAAAAAAGAAAATTATGTGATTCAAAAGTGCGTAATTTACCTACACAGGACTGTTTAGTGAGTGCAAAGATGTGCATGTATACTTATTGAAGTGCGGTGACTACCGGTGCGAAAGGTCGGGCTGTGTAAAAATAACTGCGGAACCGGGCGGCTAAGCGGTGGAATGAGGTTTGACGGCACATTGTAGCTGAGGCGGGGCGAGGCCGTGTGCGCCATGTTATAATTTCCCTTCGCGTCGAATGTGCAAACCGAGCCGAATGACTGACTGAACACTGAACTGACTAACTTCTCTTTCTCTCAGTGCGGAATAGTCATGCTGCTGTACGAGATATATGTGTACCATGCCTCATACCTGCAAACCACCGAAGCCGCTGTTTTGTCAAAAAAAAGGTCAAAACGAAAAAACTACTCGTTTACATAACCGGTGTTGTCACAAATAAAACTTTAAGTGCCTTTCGTGCGTAGCCTGTTAAATACAACATCAAAACGGTGCCCTATAAAATCAAGAAACACCTGCATGCACGATGATAACATTCTAGATGAACGGTTACTTAGCATGTTTTGTGAGCAAATAATTGCAATCTGGAGTTTTACTAATAAAGAATAATTGCTAATAGTGTCATTTATCAATATCAAGAGGGTATTAAGTATTATATAAACTGAGACTGTCTAGCGGCATTCAAAATTAACATAAATAAAATGATGTATTGAATAATAATGACAATCGCAACTATATACTGATTTTAAGTACATAAATAACTCATCGTAACCGTGATCATAATTACGTAAGACACAGCACGACACCGCTAACTGTACGTATCAGAGAAAAAGCGTAGGTAACGAAATAAAACGATAAATTAAATAGCAATAGGTGTACGAGATGATAGTGACACAGCAGAATATCGATTGATATCAAAGGTTGTCGAAAAGAGCGTGAATAACTAAAAGCATGGTTTCATTTCAAGTATTTTAGCGATAGAGGGGGGTGGAAGCGGTGAGCGGAGTGCGCCATCGCTGCCGCCCGTGTCGGTGACCCCGGCGGCCCCGGCTCGCCTGCCATACACTGAACACTACGAAGTAGTGCTTCGAGGCCGCACATTTCAAACTTGTTTTCTTCATCATCGCGCGATAAACTATTATCAACGTCGTCATTCTACGTCTTCCTAGTAACTCGCAGATATGTTTTGATTGAATCATCATTTAGCTACTGATCACATTTTGCCAAAACAAATAAAATGTGAAGGTCAAATTATAATAGATTTTATAAACATGAACCTAAAACTTATGTTTTACGCGGACAATGTCCTAAAAATAGTTTGAAATGGTCAGTAAGCTACCGATACGATACGCAGCTTGGCTTTAGTTAAGTACTTGCGACCGAACGTCTGTTATTTGTAAAGCAGCTATTTATAGAAATGTTTACAAGCTACTGTGTAGACGGAGCAACTCTCTCGCAATCCCAACGCTAATTTTCTTACTTTCCATTCCAAACATCCCATTCGGATAATAGAATGCAGCAACTTTAGATAGGACGGACATGGCTTATTGAACCGATGACGGTATTATTAAAGGGAACAAGATAATATATTCAATAAATTAAGCTTACCTAAAAATTAAGGATAATTGAGTCCATAGTATTCAGATTCACAGTATCCACCAATAAAGCAATGATAAGTATTGGTTTAAATAAATTATTATTATTATTATAATGTAAATCAAATATTATTCATATTGCGATTATTTTTACATTTCAGTCGATATCACAAAATAAGACAAATAAGATAATCCAAACAGTAAATCAATCGTGCTTACCGTTTTAAACAATTGATTAACATTTCTTCTGAGCAAAAAGTGTACCGACTACCGACACACGACGCAGTCTATGATTCTGATCGATATCAAGGTGAATAATATAGCAGTCGTAAACGTGGTACATACCTACTCCACCATAATAAGTTCTATTAATAATGTATGCCATCATGCAACGGTCTGTTGTGAACTGACTCTACCGCTAGCTATCGGTGAACCAAATTGCTCGCTAGGTAACTTTATAAAAAGCAGGCAGATATAGCTAATCAACATTTTAAAGAAAGTAATATTGACTTGAGAGACTAGATGATGTCAACAGCAAGTTAATGGTTGATAAATGAAAACTCACCATATGAAAATCTGGTGTTCGCCGAGTTTCTACAAGTATCTCCCTTGCGCTGACCTGCAAACACGCGATCAATGCGCTCAATGTAAACCAGCCTATTAGAAACGTCTCCCCACTATACGAACGTTTTGCCGTTTTATATCACAGTGATACGAACCAACAACAGCAGTACATTGAAGATTCAGCAAAGTACCATTGTGATGTTTATTGTCTAACCTAATAATAATATCCCCTACATTACAAATTACAAGCCAGACGTATCCACCGGTCTGACAATGGAATTTTACTTTGAAGAGTAGGTATACATATATTGAATTCTTAATTATTCCTGTTAGATAGATCGAACACTAATCTATTAGTAGGACGATAACTTACGAAATTAGACTCTACCTACAGACTATTTATGTCCACCCGCCATTTTGTCGTCGCATGACGAAATGATAGTCACATTAACAATCATTCGAACAACCTACACCGCTTATTATAATACCTAATCGTATTATATGAAACAGACTATGACAAAATATGCTTCTTATTCGGTCAAACATGAGATTATCACTAAGCACCAATAAGAGAGGAAATGCCAGACATCCGATCAAGTATTATCTGAATGATAATAATGATAGAATAAAGCACATTTACTTTATTCTATCATTATTATCTCTATAGAACAGATAGTTACAATCTCAAAACCTGCCTAACAAAACAAAGAAATAATAAATTATGCTCTAGCTGGCGCGGCCAAGTGACGCGTCAATAGGACTACAGGGGAGAGATAAGAGCGAGGAGGGTGGGGTTGGATACGAAGTATATAATGGAATTACATACATTCATACATAATACATATAGAACATCACTTGGTTGCCCGAGAGCGCGATGTGTGCACATCGTACGTGGTCGCAACACGGCCCCGCACGAGGAAAGGGGGAGGTGCGGAGCGACAGCGGCAGCGGGGCAGGTGTGCCTGGGCTTGACTACTGGAAGCAGTTTGGTTGCACTATCTAAAATCACGTGATCGACTCAAACGTCACATCACTTAACGAATCGCTGTTAACTATGATAAATACAGTATGTCATCTAGCAACACAAGTACAGTTACAAATTTAATTTAGATTAGAAATAAGCACTCACACAGTGTTGGTTAACACGTATTCATAAAATCATCGATACTTCTGTAGAATACGAATTAGAACACATCCATTATATTTACCCATTAACGTATGATTTGAATTGATTTGCTTTATTTGTAAACATTAAGTCAGATAACAAGAAATATGAAATTAGTTATTTTTTTTTTATATTTATTCATTGGCGTTCAATACAGCGCGATCAAGTCCCAAACCAAGCATTTGTATTTTGTATTTTAGGAACCAGATTACTGATAGAATATTTATAAATAAGTTCTTATATCCATACCAACATCTAGATTCGTCACACAAATGTTGTCCTGGGCGGGAAACGATCCCACGACCTATAGCGTAGAAGGCCAGTATTGATTTAAAAACGGCTCTACTATATTTATTCTACAGTATGTCACAACTCGACTCAGGATCATCGACAACATAATAAAGGTTACTACGCTTCTTAATAATATCGTGCCGCTTTCACAAGCTGGGGATAACGTAAGGATATTTTTTAAGTATGTATTGATAAAGATGATACGGTTATATGGTGTATTTTGTATTATTAGTTTGTAGGTCGAACTAAATAAGGAAGTGTTAGTTACACTTACACTTCAAATTGGTATAACTATCGGATTATAAAGGAAGTTCATGACTTCATCGGAAGATCATATCACATATCCTTTAGTATCTTAGTAGGTATTAAAAAATCTGCGAATTAACACTTTATTAAAAATACGGAGAACAAGAAAAAACAATCTTGGAAAACGCATGCTTGTTATTTGTTGTGTTGAGACGTAAGTGTGTTTTGAGCATTTTTTTTATGTATGAAATTTTAGGAGCACAGCAGGACTGACCTTGGCACCTAGGAAACGTGCTTCCAGCAGCTCTTGCTTGCGTGGATCCAACGCAGCCTGGAAGTGCTCCATTTTGACGCCAGCACCTGTCCAAAATAATACATTTTAGACCGCAATCTTAAGAAGCGGTACTTGTTTTTTAAAATGAAAAATGGAACGAAAGATTTATCTGATATAATGGTCCATTTTATTTTGTCTATACAAACTTGATTTAGTTGGTGCAACGAGCTGTTGGACTGATTTAATGCACACATGCAGGTACATTAAGATGACTAAATCATCAACGCACCATGCGTTGCGTGTTCTATTTTTCTATGATTTAATATTGACTCTTACTAACACAATTAAATCAGAACTTCAATGTGTACCTAATACTGCTTTGCGAAAAAGTTGGGATAAACTTTAAAACGAATCGTTTATTACCTATCTTATGTAGGTATTAGTTCTGACGTTGATGGCTTAACGGTTGAAGCAACCGACAGCGTGCGAGTTGAATTCCCGCATCGGATAAACGTAGATATGACCTTGCAAGTTATATTCACGTTTATCCCGTTTGGGATTCTCGGTTCTAGGAACAAGTGGTCGTTATCATGGGTCTCGTAGTTTTGAGTCTCGACGAGAGGAAATCCTAGGGGGTTCTACTGGCTTGGGAAGAATTCAGGAGACAATGTATAAGGTTGTTCGTGTATGTTGTGTAAATTAATAAATAAATAAATATTTTGATACATGATACACGAAGGCTTGCTTGTGGAAAAGTTTAAAATGGAATATCGAAAGCGAAAAGCTGTATTTTCGGCATATATTACTTTTTTACTTTAGAATAGGTAAATTCTGATCAAGCAAGAAATCAATTCGTTCTGAACATCCGAATACTTATATGTTGTGCGTTCTTTATTGCCACTTTATGATTTTTAGGAATTATTACAGCTATATGATGAGAAAATTCAGTAACAAGTTTCGATTCATAAAATAAAATTGAAACTGTTTTTAAATGATAGACCCTAAAACACTGCAGCACAGAACTAGTCACATTCTCCTAGTACCTATGACTAGTTGTAGTCACAGGGCAAGTAGGCCGCTGCAGAGCAAAAATGGTCAAATAGGTGTTTCGTGACCCATCCCAAATCCATTGTGACTGCGGAGCTACAGCGCAAGAGATATCACACCTGCTTACATGTGCTCCGAGTCCGACAACTTGCACACAGGAGAACCTTAACCAATCCACATATAAGAGTGTAGAAATTGCCAAATACTAAGCTAATATAATAGCAGTTATAGTTGAGACTAGAAACGATAGAATAAGAAGAAGTCACAGTGAATAGTGTGAATATAATGACTAAATTGATAATTAAATACAATGATATATAAACAGTAAAATTAATTTACATCGACGAAGGGTCATTTCGTTAAGATTTGTATGGGATATGACTAGACTCAATTCTAAAACTTATAGAGATCCATAAATAGAACTGTCCTTTAAAAAATACCAATTAACTTAAAAACCTATATTTTTCATTCAGAATTAGGATCGGGTTTCCATTAAAAAATTTAATTTCCGAAAATTGACAAGTTTATTTTAAGGTTGTTTTTTTAATTGTTGAAGTTGTATTTCAATACCGTTGGACTAATTAGTTCTAAATCCAGGGAGTAACCTACTCTGATCCACCTGGAAGTCCATAAATAGACTTCTGAATTGTATCAATCCCGATTTTATTCAATATTACCTACTAAAGGAATTAAAATTGGGATGTGATTGAAACTGGATGGCTTTCGGACTGGATTCAGGAGTACGCTTGCTGCACATGGGATGATCTGCTTAATCAATACGACCGCCTAAGACCTAAGAACAAGTGTATTGTTCTCACCACACAGATGTTTGCCCTTTCCAAATATTTTTTTATTTGATTATGTGACGGAACGAGCTGAGGGCCCACCTGGTGGTAAGTGACGACCCCTGCCCACGACAACAGTAATGCGACTCAGTATAAAATTTGGATCTTATACAAGTCGCATTCATCCTGCTGCGTCCATCACCCGGGACGGGGATGATACGTCTCATGCGCATGTGATTTCACCGGCACCCACACCCTTCCACCAGAATACAGTTATGCGAGCACTACTTCTTCCAGATTCCAGATGTGGTGGCAGTACCTCTCAGGACGAACTTGGCTAAGTTTTACTGCTACTTTTGGTTGCTCCTTTAGCACCACCCAGGGGGTACGAGTAGAGAATAAAAGGGTACACACCTACGGACACGAGTAACTGGACCCCCCAATTAATCGCTGATAGCCATTGATTGATGTATATATTTATTGCCGTTAGCGGTAAATTAATTTTATTCCATCCGTCTCACGAGGCCACACATAACTTTCCCTAACGCGCATATCTATCACATAATTATGTTGATGTTAAGACAATCTTTGCAGCATAGACACAAGTAAAATTTCTTGTTTAGTTTGTCTTTTTCTTTTAGCCACTACGAAAGATAAGCCACACTGTGCAAAACTCCCCAAAATTAATTATAAAGAAACTGATATACGTCTTCCACAGTATTCCAGATAATTAATTATGAAGTTAGTGAATAACATTATCATTTTGCCATGTACCAGACAACAATATAAGCCTTTTTTCAAAAGATTCAACAAAAAAATCTACTATTTAGTTCACGACTCCCAGTCCTAATTTGTTTCAGGCGTGGGTTGTTTCAAAAATTGATCTTTCAGTGAAGAGAATAGGTAAATAGGGGCCGAGGGTAGAGGGGAGCGGGGTTTTGGCGCAATATCTGGAGCAGACAGTCGAGTTGCGAGAAGTTAGGTAGGTACAGTTATTTATATAGATACGTATGTACGTTCAATGTACATATTGATCGCCTCCCCGGGCCACTCGCCACTATGATCTCACCTCCATCCTTTACGAGTCTCTCCCTTGCGCCTTTTACCCCGCCGCAACGTTGCTGTGTGATTTTTACGAAAGCCAGACATTATAATACGACCTATTTAAAGAAAAATCTGATATGTTTATAATAGGGTATCATGTTCTCTAAGGACCGTAAAAACATAGCACTACTATCGTGTATATAATTATTAAAGTAGACGTCAATAATCAAGTAAATTATTCACCGATATACCAAAATAATCAAAATTAAAATATTGAATCTAAATAAATGATATACGACTTATGTACTTATGTAGTATAATTAAGTTATACTATGATATATGCATTGATAATAAGCGGATTACATTATTGTGGTAGCAACTCTGACCTAGCCTGGGTAGTTCAGAATGGATGGCACAAATTTCATTTTAATTAGTATTGCGAATATAAAATAATTCAAGATAAGTACGTCGAATGATAACTATACTTACCTTGTTTAAGTCTGTTATACTTTTTGTTTTCTTTCTTTATTGTATATGTTCTTATAAAATAAATATAAACTTTCGGATCGGATTTCGAAATCAGATGCCTATCTGACAACTGGTTTCAGAGCCTAGAAAACGTATGTTTATAGTTATCCGACTGTCCTTACGACGGATGGGTTCCATAAATCCAATCCAATTTAATTGTCATGGTATGGATGCATTTACGGATGCATTCATCCATTGATAAACAACGATCACGTCACGTTTAATTACTATAAAAATTTGATTATAATAGAAATATATATATACCAATATGTATATATATTAAATATATATTTGATATGGTGACCTGATGATCCTACGTAGATGTAGCAACGCAGACGGTTGCCATTAAACCGATATCATTGATGTAGAGAATTAACTTATCACTAAGCTCAAATTGAGTAGTCCAAAAGAAATTGAGAAATCGTATCCGGATCCCAAGAATTAATAAATAAACAGAAAACCCAGAGGATCACTAATTAAAGAAAAACGGCATATTGACCATGGCAATAAATACATAAGTAAGCACGGTAAAATATTAGCATGATGTAAGCAGATGAAGAAAATGGATGTGTGAAAATGTAGCGCGCGTGGTTTTTGAGGTGACGGAGGCGATACGCCGCCGGTTGTATTTATTATGATGATGGTGTTGTGTGGAAGCAACGAACGCAGACGGCCCGCGACCGTCGCTAGAGGCAGACACCCACCCTTGCAACGAGAGTTGCGGCGGCCGCGTTCGGATGGACGATCGCTCATCGCGAACGCCTCTTTGAAATGCATCTTCCAACAACACTCCGTAATCCATTCACATTAACGTGTATCATCGGCACGCCGATACACAATCCGTACACTGTCACTAACGCGGCACCGTTCCAAAAGAGTCTCAACTTTACCGATCGTCATCCATTGCGATACCCGATAGAAACGTGCCACTACTCAATTTCTACTAATCTACGCCAGGCACAAAACGTTCGTAGCCACGGGCTAGAGTGACAGTCGACCTCGGGCGCGGACGAGCGCGCGATACGAGCAGCCGTCGCCACCGCCTCCGCCGCGAGACCGGACCTCGCGTCTCGGGGGCGAGGATGCGGGAATCGGCTTCGGCGCAATACCCGTCACGAAAATAATAGGAACAGCGAGTGCACCTCAGAGGCGCGACGCGGACGCGGTCGGTGCGAGCGAGACGCGGATAAACACCAGACTGTTTACTTACGGTGTTCGAGCGCGGGTCGGTGTAGCGGGGCGAGGGGCAATCGTGCAATCCGCACGCTGCAATTACGGCTTTGTATTCCAATTTTCATCCTATTATGACTGAATAAAAAAAAGTGTAATCCTAAATCACATTGTAGAGAGTTCTCAGATAATGCCAGACGTCTCTACCTGCATCCACCTTTGCCAAATACACCTCTGAAATTTCTAGGAAAGCGGAATATATATTTACACATTTTTGGCATTACCAACCAAAGATTTTTTTATGTTACTGCTTATTTGATTTAACTAAGCAAATGACTTTGATGGTCATGATGTTTTAATACGGCACCGTGTGGTGTTGTGACCCTAAGGGGCGCGAGTTCAAGTTGAACAGGGTATCGGTTTAGTCGAATTTGGTCCGGCGACCAAGGTGACAAATTACAAGATAGGTGCTATGCCACCTTATCATTCATCTTGTATAATAATATGTATGTATATAACATCCCGTAGTCATTTCCTGTTAACAGGTAGATAGTCTAGCCGGTAAAGCTCTGTTAATTTGGTGCGGCAATTTTTGGGCAATTTGGTAGATTTAACCTGGTTAAACAATCAATCGCCAAGCTATGGTGTGCATCGAGCGGTGGTGAGTGGTGACTGCATTCCGACGACGCCCCTGCCCGCAGCCCGCGAGCTGCAAACCCTCACCCCCCGTCCTTCCGGCGCTCGTCACGTGACGCGACGATTAGCCGCTGAGTGCGCAACCGAGACCGAAATAGAGCTCTCTTAACGTCTTGTTGAGATTCAATAAAAACTCACCCATCTTTTTATTGCTCATCGAAGTTATCGACAAAAGGAAAGCTATTGTGTTACCCACACACCACAACACTTTGTCTACCAAAGTGCTAATACTGACGAACATCGAATATAATGAATGTTAAAAGACCTAAATTTCGTTTTTAAATTGGTCTCAAACAGTACAAATACAAAATTAAAAGGTTGCCTACTTTATCAAAAGCTCAATCAGTATAACAGTAAGAATGTACCTACGATCAATACAGCTGCAAAATATACACGTGATCGCGTCACTTTACTATACATAGGGTTGTATATAAATCCCTCCTACCACAATCTCCCCCTAAACACCCAAACCTCTCCCCGCAGCCTGCCAATGCCGATGCGAAATATTTTTTCCTTGTCCACCAAACCAATCCATAAACGAAATGTCATTTGCGTTAGTTATAAAATGTGCCAGAGGTTTTAGAGAATATGACTAAATTAATAACAAATAACTATTCAAAGCTTATTAATACATAAATTTAGTATGTAACAATACATTATTCTTGAACTTATACTTAAGCAGTTCAATATAATCGATATACAAAGGATTCTAATACGTATGTTACTGCAAATATACTCTGACACTTAACATTTTATTCGTTCAGTATTAATATTTTATTGTATACGAATAACAATATATTGCCATATTGAGTGCTTTACGGTATTAAAAAGTATATTGGAAAGTTACGAAAATATGATGGAATCTTTATTCAATCTAAATTTTATACACAGCATTTTTCTATTTTAGTTTACATTCAAGGCCCCTGATTTAGTATGCAAGTGAGACTACAAAATAGAAAATAGTACGAAGTACTATTTCTCTGGTCTTAAAATCTCTTTTTTTATGATTTTAATACATCGCGACTGCATTGCTGTCACGGTGATAACGCTCACTCATGTCCTTACGGAGATGCGGAGACACGGGATGTCGGAAGTGTTCCACGTATATCGTGTCAGCAAATTATGGAACTGGACACGTTACACTTGGGAACGTTTGTTGTCGGTATTATAAACGACTCGTATACCGTATAATAAAAACCAGTTGGAAATAATTTAGACAATTCAATGTAAATGTATTTTTTTTATTTAGTTTTTTTATTTAGTTTTTTTGGAGTTATCGTTAAAAACTAATAAAACTGCGTATTTAAAATAGATTTTAGTATTATTATTATCAGTTTTAATATTATTGTTGTTTAGTGTTATAAAATCGAAATATTACCAAAGGATTTGGTCTGAATCAGGTCACTGCTAGAAATACTAGACACCTAAAAATAATAATGTTATTTTTATCACCGCACAAAAGACAAATTGTCATCTTTGGAAAAAAATGGAAATGTAGGTGCTATCGTTATTTTAAATCTCGTAACGACCCTACGTAATACTCAATTAGGGCTTGTATATTGAATTACATTGTGAACTTCTCTATAACATCAAATCTAAACCACATTAGCTTGCTCTCGCTTAGTTGAACTGTCGTATTGCCGTAGTAGGAACTGGTTGCCATAGTACTAGCTATGCTTAGTTTGGGGCTAGATGGCGCTTTAAGAAATGTTCATTAATATTAATCCCAAATCAATCTCAATTGGAATATTTGTATAAACTTAAGAGGAGTAGTTAGTATTTGGTTATTAAAAAAACTGCAATTTCCAGACTAAAACATCTAAGTACCAACATAATAATAACATTCAGACGGGAAATTATTTTAAGTACATTTGTGCCAATTCAGGTAAAAAACAACTCTAGTAATATAACAGAGAAAACAATTTTAACTGCGCGAGCGAACACAACTTTCTATTAGCAGGCAAGGCTACGCTAATAGTTTCTTTGATACCAGACTGTTTTTTACACGGTTAAATGATAAAGTGGTACCTCCTCAGTCAACAGAATTGGTAGCGGCATCAATGCGTTGGCGTCGCACAGTATTTGCAACGGATGCAGCAAAATGAACAGTTCGTTGACCTTAAGCGGGCCAGGTTTCACTCATATATACCAGCACCCAGTACAGTGGCTCTATTATACATTATCTACTATTATATGGTACGTAGATACTCTCATCTTAACTCCGCGTTAAGTATGTTACATAGAAAAATATTTAAGAACGCAGATAGCATTTGTAATTTTTCTCACTAAACATGCAATATTTTTAAAACCAAGATATAACAGAAAATCGAACCTTTTCCAGACATGAAGTTGAGACCACTATTGATTCATCCTTCCGAACCAAACCTCACGCCAGCTAGCTTATCGAGCGACCTTTGATTTTGGGACGAACCAATTCTTGGAGGTTATGTTTTTCAGAATTTGTATACTGTATTCACCATTTTTAAGCCACCACGATATAAATAAACCATCACTGTTTAGTTTTCATGGATTAGACGTGAATATGATTCATATAAAAGCCATAGAGTGAAAAGTGAGTAGCCAAGTCTATTGTGATTTAGTTGTTCAGTTTCGCTACTTTTCATGAAAATATTATTGAACTGGCAAAATAATTCGTATGGTTGTGAATGGTGGCAGGATATTATTACTTTATACTCGCGAGGGCTAATTGGTTGTCTTAGCGATATTGGTATGAAATTTTGTTTGAGATTCTCCATCTTCGTCTATCTATAAATAATAAACAATAAACGTTTACACACTCATTCCTCTGCACTAGGACTCCCTGTGTCGCAGATATCAAGCTTCATGCTCACCACACAAAGTGTGCCCTGGTCGGGAATCGAACCAGGGACCCCTCGTTTCGAAGGCAGGGCTACTACCAACTAAGCCACGGAGCCTTCATTATATTATTACAACCAGCGATCCCACCACCCCAAAATATAGCTGCTGTGGCTGTTTTTGTAAAGAAGCACTATATCCCTTGGCTTAACTCAATTTGGTGTAGTTTATTTTTTTATTTATTGGACGAGAACGCTGCTAGAATGATGGAGACAAAAATTGCATTAAGAATTATTTTAAGAGAAATATATTGTATAATATCATGAAAAACTCAGATAATCGCAATCACAAAATATAATTCACGAAGAATTTATAAGAGGTAGGTAGGTGCTATTACGTCACAATTTGTCAAGGTCAACACAATGCGCATGTGCGGTGACTCGGGTGTTAAAGATTTTTCATGTAACGAGAAACCTACTACGCTGAAGATATCTCCAGAAAGTTGCCAATCCTTTCAAACCAATTACAAAAGTTCAAAAAGGATTGAAAAATATGAATTCAAAAATCGTATTGTTAAAGAAAACGCATGTTAGAATTTGGAAACCGGTTTTGTCGTCGAAGTCGATTCGATGATTATTACTACCTACTTGAATACTGATATGGTAGCGTGTATAGTAGAAGTACTATGTAAGTATGTATATGATAAAAGGCGATCTACAATCGAGGCTGGCTGAAGGCGGGAGTCGACGCCGACATCGATCCACGTCTTTATATACAGCTCTTTACATACTTCCTCGCATTCTATGTGGGGATTCAACCGCGATGCGTCAACTGATGCAAGGCATATGCACCTCGCTCCGCACCTCACCTCCCCCTCCCTTCATGGTACCAGCTACTCGGACAGATCTCACCGGAGACATCGTTTTAATACTTATTGAACCAATCGTTTTATAGCGTCGCCCTTGAAACGATGACCTTTTGTATCGCTGAGCAGAGAAAAGTTACTTACTTACAAGCAGGGCATCCCGTTGATACAATATTAACAAAAATTGTATAGTAATTACATTAATAAACATTACGTATTTATTAAATTTTTATGACCTATTTAATTTTGGTGATTTTTTAGCATATTGGATGAAGTTGTACTTAACTTAATTACCTCGAATTTCATGATCAATCAATCATTATTCAGTTCACATGGTTTTCAAATATCTTGATATTTTACGATTATTGGTACAATTGTTCGGTAAACAATTGTAACCGCTGACTTCCGGACAGTTTGCAATAAAACACAATAAATAAGGGCCATAAACCATCGTAAATTAAGAACTGACAAGTAAATGATGTTTACTAATCTATACTTATAATAAAACTGTAACAGGTCCAATAAGTAAAGGTAAGTATTGCCATAAGTAAATATGTTTTGTAGTTAGAAAATTACAGACATCACAATCCTCAGTATATAGTCCAAATATCTTGAACCCCGGAATGAACAGAAACCTTTGAACGTACGGCTCATCTTAAGCTGGCGTGTGTACTTTATCGTATAGGCTTAATGGAAAAGTCTATTAAGAAAGCCAGACACATGGAAAGGTCTATTATGAAACAAAGCCAGCCAGCCAGCCAGCCAGGTGTCAGATATTTTCTTTTTTTCTTCGTCAAAGTTCTTTTTAGAAGTAAATATGTACTTCTGAAAACTTTGTCTCCGAATTTACAATAGAACTATTAATGTTCTTCAATTAATATTAATTGGTTTCTTCAGTATTTTTAGGATTTTGTTAAGTATAGCAAAAGTGTAAACCTAATATCCTAAACCATCCTAAAGCCTAAGGAGGCTTTAGGATGGTTTAGGATATGGGGTTTACTTTTGTTTGCGTTGAAATAGTTTTAAGAACATTAATTAGTTTACTTTTGTTGTAAAATATTGTAATAAGCCTTATTCGTAATTTTCTATCAGCAATGGCAAACACTATTGTATTTTATATGTGTTTTTTATTAATGCGAATAGTTTAGTCTGCAGGGATGGCATTCACGAACGAAGTCGCAGGCAGAGCTAGTCATACAATATCTAAGGCCATCAAAGTTTTGAACAAGTATTGATAAAATTAGACGCAGACCATCTTTAGCCGTTCGTGTGACATAAATAGAAGAAAAATCGACAGATGAATACAAATAGTAAGGTGAAGCAAGTGGGATCAGATAGAGACTTTATCTTTAGGTCTTACTCAATGCTATGTGTCTGTTACGCCTGAAAGCTTTGCTTTTGATCGAGTTCATCCCAAAGATGATAGTGATCTTATTTAGTATAAGTACCAATAAATTTGAGAGCTGGGCTAAAATTTACGCCTTAAGAGTTACAGGTGATTCAAAAAAAAAAAAAAGACTTCTTTCTGTTTATGTCCGAATGTCGCTCCTCATGGCCTTGGAAGAGAAGAAGAGTGAATAATATCTCGCTGTTACCGAGTTTGAAGAGATCTTTGATATGGTGCAGAAAGTACATGGCAGAGAGCACCGAACCTTAGAAGTCATCCGGCGTAAACAGTCAATCGATACGTTGAACAACAGTGGATCAATGACCACTGGAATTGATTTGCAAAATACGGGCAGAGATGCAAGTCCTTCTGTGATTGTCAGTCCCTATCAAAATCTATCGAGATATTAAGTGCCAACAACATCACCGAAGTCTTTACCGTGTTTCTCAGCACATAATTCAGATAGTAAGAGATACAACGTTTTAGCACACGTTTTTAGCCACACAGTAGGTATTTCTTTCTGGCTTTCTCAATGTGGAAAAGAAAACAAGAAAGGGCGTAGTTTTTTTGCAGGAGTTTGGAATAAGCTGGAATGAAGTAGAGTCTATATTGATCCGTTGAAGAGGATCTTCATGATGACAATATGAAACAAATTCAAAAACAATGCAGTGACATTTTTGCAGAAACACATAATTGTGGGTGGCTTGATGTTCTCAGAGTAAAAGTACTCATAGTTCGCCTTTTTTCAGTTTTATTATTTACTAAGTAAAACACCTAAGCGGCAACATTTTTATATTGCTTGTCCAAATTCTGTCACAAAACTACGAAAGGATAAGATTTTCGCCCTAGACAGTATTTTCATGATATTCATTTAAGTAAAATGTGTATACGCATTTAAAAACATTCCCGAAATCGACAATCTTTTAGCGTAATAGGTAGCCGGTTGAAATTTTCATGCATAAGGACGTGTAGGCCGGATTAAAAAATCACTGATTACCTTTTGTGGTACTGAATTTTTGATGCGAGTCAAAGTTGTACTTGACCAGTTTATTTCCCCTCTCTCAGACCAATATTTTAAGAAACATCCAACTAAAAATCAAAAATTGATTTTACAAATTGTGCCTACATTAAACTATCCACTTTCCAAGTTTAAGGACGATTGAATAATATGTGTGTACTACACAAACCCTACATTTGGTAGGACAAACCCATAAAAAAAAGGTTGATTCGACAATATCAAATTCGTAAATTAATTTGCTCGTTTTAATATTCTATGTTGTGCTTATTTGTTACAAACAGAAACGACTTTTATTCATGAAAATGATTTATTGTAAAAAAGGAGTTTGCAACTTTATTATATACTAGCTGTTCCCCGCAACTTCGTCCTCGTAGAATTTAATTAATATCATGATACGAATTTAACCACTATTCGATTCCACCCGTGTTTGAACTTAATAATTAGAATAAAAACGGTTATTGTGGGTTAACTACAATAGTTAGGTATATGTATAATCAAGCTTTCGGAGCGCACGCAAAATAATAACTTTTATAGGCAACATTTTGATACCTTGGACTACATGGTTGTAATTCTAGGCTACATTGTTGTAATTGTAGGAATATCTAGTTTTTTTTGATAATAAAATATAAAATAAGCTACTCGGTGTAATTTTTAAAATCGGTTGAGTAGTTATTGAGTTAAATCTTTACAAAAAAACAAATAAAATCAAATCTTTATAATATTAGTCTAAACAAACACTTACACACTCATGCACCAGGATTCCCCGTGACGCAGGTGGTAAAGCTACAAAAAATCACGCGACACATACACCTAAAAACCTAGAACAAAGTTCTTGCTCATCACACAGTGTTTGTACTAGCCGGAAATTTAAACCCGTTACGTTTTGAAGGCAAGGTTAACTATTGACTTAGCTACGGAGTCGTTAATAGAATTGCCGTGATTTTTGATTCCTATGAGTAGAACTTATCATCTTACAAACAGATTTATGTTAGAAATAAAAATTATTTAAATGACGTGGTTCAAAAACGTGTGTAACTACTTAAAAAAGAATAATGAACAATGAGCATAATACCAGCTCCCGCAGGTAGTTTTAAGGGAACACAGATCAATAAAGGATACAGAGCACAGTCCATGCAACGTATTATATGGATGTTCTATTGATACTTAAGATATCTTTTGAAACAAGTAATAAAACAATATCACTTACCTGGGTGCAAAACTTGCTCCGTCATGCCTATGGCTCTAATAACTTCTTCCGCGAGTCCTGAAACAAGACGCAAACGTAAGATGTCTTAGATAGAAATAAAAATATGATAATTTCGTAAACACATAAAAAGCAAAACATGCCAGCCATTAATAACACAATAAGAAAAAAAGGAAATCATTGTATGAAACATGAAAACTTACATCCGATTACATTTACTACATGAAAATATCCTAGTTTTTTTGTCAACACAGTAATATGCTGGCGGTTGATGAATTGTGATGTTGTCACAAGGATGATAATTCATTAGCAAATCGATACTCATGAAGTAAAATGGAAGTTATGATGTCAATTTTCGATTTCCGTTGCACGCAGACTGTTCCACTGGATTACTCTCAAAGACCACACCTTGTAAATTAATTAAGCACACATACAATTATCACTATTATGAATTAGTAAGAAGAAAGCAAAGCAAAGCTCGCCAACAGGTCCATACTTGCCAGTTTGCTCAAATAAGCATACAAAAGCACACCATTGTTAACGGCCTCACAACAGTAAATTGGTGAAAATTTCACTTTTATAATTTACTTACCACATTATAGTTAGTTTCATTTAATACCATTTATTGCATTTTTATTTATTGATCAGTAATAATTTTCATTTGAATCCTAACAATTCGTGGATTTTCGACTAAGTACTTTCAATGGGTTTTGTGAAAATGGTTCTAGGAATTGAATATCCGATGTTAATTATTCAATTTCATTTTCAACAAAGTTTGTTTTCATGTCTATGGAGAGATCTAAATAATAGCCATTTTCATCTCTATCCCTTATGTATACTGAGAAACAACCTGGTGACAGTCAGACAGACAGAAAGACAGATGGACAGTGGAGTCTTAGTAATAGGGTCCCGTTTTACCCTTTGGGTATGGAACCCTAAAAATCTATTATACTTTGATAATTTCTTATCAGGAATTCATGAGCCACTTCATTATTGTTAAGTTGTACCTGATGTATCAAATATCTGTGATAACATCACTTTCTAGCAGTTAACATCTGTTTGTACATATGAAGACATTGACATGTATTTAAATATTATTATTTTTAATTTTTTTGTTCGTGTTATTTTAATTTTTTTGTTTTCATTATTTTAATTATGTGACAAAGCCCTTTTACAGCTGAAACTTGTTGACATTGTTGTATTGAGTTCTTTGACATTATGTTTTTATGTTCCTGACGAAGCCTCTCTACAGCTGATAATCTCATAATAAGTTGTTATTGAATCACAGTATCTTGTCTGTTTTCTGAGTAAGTCAAATTTATATTTTAGGTTTTGACGATACAGAGTGTTCTTGATGTACCAATATGTGGAAAATAAATGAAATGAAATGTAACTTCTAGGTAAGTAGACAATTTTGGCATATGTCCACTCACCTTGCCACATAAACATTACTTAGATGTCTACTTAACTATGGATATAATATTCAGTTTAAATATAAATTGTTGCAGATAGATCTAGTATAAGGACATTTAGATACAATATATTAAGTATGACTAATGAACTACTTAGTAAAAATATACTTTGAAACTATCTTCAAAATAAATATTATTTTCTTGTTATTGTTATACAATCATTTCTCTTTGGTTTCCAAGGTAAGACTCAAGAATCTGTTTTTATGAGGATATAGTGAAGGTTCTCCTGATGTATGTTACCGCCATCCATAACAATAGCAAAATGACTCAGGACCTCCCAGGTTTTATAAAATGAATTTGCATCTGCATTGATTACAATTTAACTAAATTGAGTAATGATGTTTTCATTCAGACATGTCAATGTGGACACAAACAAAAAAACAGACCATTACCACTGCATTAAAATTCCCCTGTCACATGGCATGGACATTCACAAATGTCTAAGACCAAAAATCAGTCTTCATGCACACCACAGTTTGCCACAGCCAGTAATCAAACCTAGAACTCCTTGCTTTGCAGACAGGGTAACAATAAGAAATCATACAAAGCATATGAAACCAGTTCAATACCAGTTCAACTTAGTAGTTTATGTTTTTGAATTTCTTAGGACATAACGCAAAATCAATAGTATTAGATTGGTCAGTTTCAAGTGCCAGGGTTAAATGAAATTCCATTATTACTGATATTTCTGTGATTCAATCTTTATTTGAAATATTTTACTAGAAATTCTTAGTATTTTCTTGTGAAGCTATATTTTAAACATGCTGTTGATCAATTTTACCCTCTCTAACAATCAATGTACAAGCTATGCAATACAGCTCATAAATATATGAAGTAAAAAGCCTAAGTGAACCTACAAAGCTAGGAACAGGATAAGTAAACTGAAGCGAAAGAAAATAAACATTGTTAGTCATGTGCGAAGCGTATAAAAGCAGACAGCGAGCGAGCGAACACGAAAATAACTTTTTCACACAAAATGTTGAATGAATATACTAACCTTAGTTGTGAAGTATGCAGTCATTGTTTACTCAAACCAACAGTTATATTCAACAGTCACAAAATTGATAACACTTTCAAACTCAATAATTTTAATGTTCCAAAAGTCAATATTTTATTTCAATCAAAATCACGAAAGAAAATACATTATATTACAAATGGCGACAATTTTTTTCACCAAAACCACTTTTTATATACAATTTCGTCACGTAATACCCTGAGTTTAACAAGCTGCAATACCTATTAATTGTTTCTACTACCGTAGATAACTAACAATTACAGAAAAATCACAAATATTTGACAAAAATAAACATATTAATTTATCACCGATAAATTTGCAAACTTGCGACAGGAAAAAGTGAATGAATGAATACCGTCGATTCGGTCAAAGAGTTCCGTCTGTGGATTCATTCAATCCACAGAACTCTTACATACACTACAAGTGAGTCCAAAGAGCTATCTCTATACGTACCGATAGATTACAATACTAATCCACAAGTTCTTCATCTGCTGTGAAACGGCGAAAATATGAACTACGGTCGCGGTCGCCTTACTGAAATGTCATTCGATTGTTGTTGTCTACTACTTTCGAGTGTTTTGTGTATTTTGTTGCAATAGTTATTCATTTTAAACGTTAAATATGTCGAAAGCACTTTTAGAATAATAGAACTAACACTCGGAATATTATATACAATTTTCATTTCAGATATAAGTCAAGGGCTTGTTAATTAGAAAAAAAATCAAGGAGCAGAAGAAGTTGGTACCAAAATTCGCTCACCAGGCAAGGAAAGCAAACGAAAATGTAGATTTGTTCAAGTCGATGATTTTGACATCATTCATCTATACCCTCTCCTTCTCCTAGCCAACATTTGCCAGATTTACGTGAAGAATGATTATAAATCTCATCTAAATAAATGAGAGGGCGAGGGTGGGGAGACTTGATATTCTATCTACTAAATTAGTTTAATTTTAGTATTAAGTTCCGGTAATATATCATCTACACTACTAAAGAGGAAAGATTTGTACCTATGTTCGTATGTTTGTAATGAATAGGCTCAAAAAGTACTGGGCCGATTTAAAAAATTCTTTTACCAATAGAATGCTACATTCTTCCAATTTGACATAGGCTACATTTCATTTTGAAAAAAATTAGGGATCCTTGGTAAAATTTGAACAATGTAACCGAAGGTGTAGAAAAATGAGTCTTAAAATGTCTTTCGTCGAATGCGCTGCCGAAACTATTAGCGATAGAACAAAATATTGAAGAACATCATAATGTCTACAAAAAACTCTGCGGTAGCATATGTCCAACTATTGTAGTTATGTCACTACCCCGTGCGAAGCCGGGACGGGCTGCTAGTTTTTAATAAAAGATGATTGTATGAAAGATGTGAATAATCGTAAAAATGATGAAATAGTATCGGAATGTAGATGACACCCAATCATTATATTTTAAAAAATTTTAATGTTTTGTTTTGACACGTTCAGTTTAACATGCTATTAATTAACTAATTAGGTAGTTAATGATAAAGCTTTTGGGTGTTGGTTTCATAGATAGGTACTAAATAAATTAACTGACTTAGTCTCACAACTTACATTACGTCTCACAAGTTTTTGCAGTAGAAGAACTGCTTTTCGTTTTTGTAGGTACATGTTATGTTTTTGATGGGATACAATATCCACTCGGTCCGACTGATTGATCGTATCAACGCGGCTTCATTATAGTGCCTACACTGGATATCATCATTTTGTATTGGTTACACGAAAGCATCATCCCAAATTCCCAACAATGAACTTATGCACATACAAGTTTCATGTGCACTGAAAGTCTATTCATTAATTCCTAATTAGTTACTGCTTATTATTCTTTTTAAAGCACACAATACACAATATACAATAGTAGTCTTTGGTAGTACATCTGAACCGTCTGTCATTGTAACTAAATCGGTACGGTAGTGCAGTCTGTGGTTTCAGAATTTTATGAAATTTTGTTACGTGAAGTTAATTCGAAAATATCAATGTTAACTTAATTAATCTTCTATTCGTCAGATTTAAATGCTATGTATCATAGCATGAGCTTAGCGGAACTAAGATATGTCAAGATGCAAATCAATATGTAGATAATTTCTTCAAATAATGGCTTTCTTAAATGAACCAGTGCTGAATATAATTGTTGTTGGATTCCACCATAAAAAAGGGTGCCAGGTAATGTATTTTTCATCTTAATATTATGCAAAATAATGATAGCATATTCATTTCAAAAACTACTATTGTGTTGATGAAAAACATTCTTGAATGATATCATTTCCATGTTATGATTGTTTTTGAATAATCTTGTTACTTTTTAGGTTGAACACTGTTACCCTGAGCTGGTCCCAGGTCGCCCATCAGAACTGCCGGCCGAATGGAGACACCTGCCAGCTCTTGCTTTGCCAGATGGATCACACAACTATCTCTCAGACACAATATTTTTCAATCTCCCTGGATTAAATGAACCTGCGCACACTGTATATGGTATATCATGCTTCAGACAAATTCCTATTGAGGTAAATAAATACATTCGTTTTAGTTTTTATTAGTTTATTAGTGCATTTACCATAGCCCTTATTGGAAAAAGTTTAAAATACTTTATGTCTATTTTGGCCATTCATTGATGCATGGGGAGTATTACTATTTGCATAGTTTAATTTTTTATTATGTTGCTAAATTGCAATTATTGCGTTGTTTTGGATAATATTTTGATATGACTTAATGTGATGGGTCAAGCTGGTAGCCCCGCCAGTCGTTCTGAGTCTGGGATGTAAAGTTTTATGTAATTTCACCAGCACTCATGCCCTTCGCCCAGTACACATTGAAAGGGCACCACTGCTTGGTAGCAGATTACCAGGTGTGGTGACAGTACTTTTCCAGAGCAACTTGGCACAAGTATTACTGCTATTTTGGGATATGTCTAGGAAGTTTAAGGGTACTTGCACCAATGGATGCAAGAAACATGAACCCTCAAATTGATATATTGTGTTTGCAATCTTTGTCTTCTTTTCTTCTCCTTTATCCTTTTAAGAAAACATAAAGAGGTAGATGAATTAATCTTATTGTACATTTTAATTTGAAATAATTATGAATCACATAATACTAATTAATATTTTCAGCAAGTAGTGCAAAAGACGGATGATATGACCCGAAGTTCTGTCCAGAAAAGTGTGTGTGTTGTATGCCGAGCTCCCTTATTTGGTCGACTAGCGGTTAAGATGGAGTTGGTAGTGAGAGCATGGTTCCTACAGGGTGACTTCTCACAGACCAAGCTACTAGAAGATGCTTTTAAGCATTTGAATAGTTGCCCTGTACAAATTGACCAGACACTAGAAGGTATGTTTTATACAATCTCTGCAAATAAATAAATTTGAGGTGTCTGTAATGTCAAAATATCAATTTTTACTCAATACATTTGATATTATATATGGTATACCACAAATGAAAATAGACATGCTTAATAGTATCAGAGAAATACATATAGATATTTAAATAATAGCAAATTCAATTCAAATATCATTATAGTATGCTACTGTATAGAGGCATTGTCAAGAAATAAATACAAATATATGTCAACGATACATTAAAGCTTCTTGATTTATGTGATTATTTCTATCGCTAACTTGCGGATACCTGGAGTGTGCTACTATGATAAAACAAGAAATACATTTTGTGCCTAATGCATTGTTTTAGTTGTTTAATACCATGTTCGGATTATTGCCCTTCTAAAGAAACCAGTTTCAAAGTCTATAACGGACATAAGTAGACTTTTTTTTTGTTTTATATTTAAGAATTATTATGTAACGATAATCGAATACTGTTACTTTATAGGGTTGTCAGTTCAACGATTAGTGGAGAACTGGAGGCACAAGGCTGTGTTGCTCTTCAAGTTGCTGCTACTGCGGCGCAAGGTGCTCATTTACGGCTCTCCGGCCGGCCCCTTGTCCACGGCTGTGCTCACTCTGGTATCCCTGTTGCCTCAGTGTTTGGAGAGCGGACTTTCACATGCTGCGAATGTTGTGTAAGTACTTTGGAGAATAGGTATGATTCACTGATGACTCTAGGAAACATATTCTAATGATGTTGACTACTCTTGAGAGCGTGGTATCCCAGTGGTACAGACGTCGACTTCTAATACGAAGGTCGCTAGTTCAAATCCAGATGTGTTTATTATGTCAAATTAGTTTTTCCTTGAAAAGCGTGTGTGCGTTTCATAATCGTGTTGGTACATATTTATTTTATAACAGTGACTACCTAAGTATTTTTTAAGAATTCAGCGGAAATAAAGTACTTTTACTTTGATTTATTTTTAAAGGTGTCGTAAAACACTTCTGGACATGAGATTATTATTTCTTTAACAAAAAAATAAAAATGAACTCTTGTCCAGTATAACAACCACAGGATGTCTAAAGATTTTGCGCAACCGAAGACCGATGTACTGTTGTGGCAACACTTCTGGCTCCATCCATGATAGAATTTAATGCAAGTATAAAACTGATTACATTCCTTTGGTATTCCAGTTTGACTCGGCCATTGTCACCCATCCCTCCACTTCCAGATAAGAACCATGATTATAAAGATACAGTAGATACGAACACCGAAATCCCTAACGAAAAGGTAGTCAATGGTTCATATGTCGTCGAAGAGCTCTCGCCGAAAGAAAGTGGCAACCTGGTTGACGAGAAAGACAGGGTTAGTAGACAGAGTTTCGACGAGACAATTCTTACCGACGTTGTGGACAGACAGGAGATCACGGCCGGCAGAGAAAAGTGCCACAGCATTGGTGAAAAGTACAAACCTCAAAAGCTTACGGAGGCTCAGCAAAGCCCCACCATGGCAAGAGACATGAGTGTTGACGGATTGTACAATATGACGGGGCAAATAGATCAAACTGAATGTGGATTGCCACTGCCGCTGTTTGAGGAAGGATACCTCTGTCTCCCGTACTTATCATTAAACTATTTAGATCTGTTATCCGACCCCGCTGTGCAGGGCTTCGTTGTCGGTGCTTCAAACGTGCTCTTTAAGCAGAAACGACAGTTGTTCGATGTTCTTGTTGAGTTGAACGAGATGAGGATAGAAACTGCCGACTTGACGTTACGGAGGCTACTCACTCTAACCACTGAGGACCTGAGATTCGCAGACCATGTTGTCAGGCACGGGCCAACGCAGGGCGATTTGTGGATCCGCGATCAGTTTGCAACATACCTAATTTATTTACTTAGGACATCCCTATTACCTGGTAAGATTACATCTTCTATACCGTCGCCACGCGAAATTTAATTCTGTATATATATATATATATATATTATATGATATGAGAAAATAGTGAAATCATTAGAAACAGGTACAGGTTTCAACTCCATGTCTCGGGGTTTCAACGCAATGCGACTAAACTTGTGATGTGAGCCCATTAACTCCGTTACGTATGACGCCCTTTCTGCAATCACTACAAATACTACAGTCCCGTTCAAAAGTTTAGTTTGATCTCGTTTTAACCAGTTTTACATTCCTTTTGAACCTGCCTTATATCTTCCATGCCACTGTAATGGTGTTTTACAAAGTGTCTCAGTAGGAGTAGTCTTTTTTTATATGGACATTCCACACAGTGATTTATTAGCCTCAAGCTAAATAAGGCTTTTACTGTGGGAACCAGATTACTTATGGACATTAGACATACCAACATAGTTCTTTTATTTGTACATGTACATATCTATCTTAGTTAGAAATATGTTTGTTCCGGGCGGGATTCGACCCACGACCTACAGCGCAAAAGGCAGCTGTGAACTGAGCTGTGAAGCCAGCTAATGGAATCAAGAAAAGGATTTGACGCTAAATAAAATCAAAGGCGCCTCATCCGTCATTATTTCTTGTAAGCCAGAATTGTCAGTGTGTCAAAATCATGAAACTCGCTTTTGCGCTTTCGCCGTGTATCTATCGCCATCCATCATTCATCCATCATTACAGACGGTAGCCGAGAGCTAGACTCGTACAACGCCCCGTTCATGAGTGCTTTCAAGGTGACTCCCGCCTACGAGCAGTGGCTGAAGAATACCAACAACGGAGACATCGAATCTTTTACGAATCTGGCGCCTATACATCCGTTCAGTGGCCAGCTATCTGTCGCCGATATGAAGCTAAAATTCGCACAGTAAGTTACTATAATCATACAATAATACATTTTGGAGGGTCCAGTTGCTTGAGTCCGTAATGTGTAACCCTTTGATTCCCTACACTTACCCCCTGGGTGGTGCTAAAGGAGCAACAAAAAGTAGTAGTGTGCCAAATTCGTCTGGAGAGGTACTGCCACTACACCTGGAATCTGCCGCCAAGCAGTAGTGCTCGCATTGCTGTGTTCCGGTGCCGTGTGGGTGCCGATGAAAGCACACGTGCATGAGACATACATCCGTCTCGGATGACGGGCGTAACGGGGTCTCATACTTTGATAACCTAACATAAGGTACTGTTAGCGGCGCATTTTAGTAGTACGGCTCGACTTTTTAAATAAAATAAAAAATTGTGTGGAACGTTTCTTTCAGCACAATGTCAACAACGGAGGGGGGCCGCAAAGTGACGGCCGCCGTGGCGAGTACGGGGCGAGCCGTCGCCACCACCTCGCGCGCCGTCGGGGGCGCCCTATCGCAGGCTCGGGGCGCGCTCTCCGGCTGGTGGAGCGCCCTCACGGCACCGCAGCCCAACAGCGGCGCTTCTGATACTTCCTCCATAGGTAACACTGGTTCTAGCGCTGTTGACATATCTGTTAGCGGCGCATTTTTGTAGTACTATCTGTTCCCCGCGGCATTTTTTGCGAGGAACACTTTATTTTTCTACAATAAAGGTAGGTTGCTTAAGTTACTCATTACAACAACAATTGCCAGTGAAAATCCTGTTAAAATCAGCACAGCCGTTTCAGAGATTAGCTGGAACAAACGGACGAGGAGATATATATATTTTTTAATTACCTTATATATGTTCTTCTTTTAGACTCAAGTTTAGTTACCGCTGGCATTCATATTTAACTTATGCAAAAAACTTCAACGGGAGGCCAGCGCTTGGGAGTTTTCGTCTTTGATTCAGGTGAAATAACCTTAACTAATCATAACATTTTGTTTGGTAGGTGAAGACAAGTTCCCTCCCTCGGACGCAGAGGACGCCGTTGATCAAATTGACGACGACAACAAAATTCAGCGGCCTACCACCCCCGACCCTCCGGACAAGACTATAGAGGACAGTACCAATACTATAAGCAACATTCAAATCGTGTAAATCTAAGGACAACTGAGCACAATTTTTCACAAACTGTTTTTTTTTAGCAGTAACTTTGGTTGGCCTCATTGTGTGCTCAGTGAGTTGGTTACTGAGTGACACAATTTCTATCATATTCAAATCCATAGACCAATTCACGAAGAATGTTCCCGCGGCTGCAGAAGGAATCTACGAAAAGTCATATTGGAATTCAATTCATTTCGTTTAGACCATGTATTTAGGCCCATTGAATAATTTCAAAATATTCAATTATCAAATATAAAACTAATAATTGATAATTGAATAATTATAATTTTAAATACAAATTTGCTTTACCTACGATTTCCACGCAATGCATGTATGGTATAATCGTTACAGACCGCAATCAACTTCAGAATGCTGGAGCTACTGCGCACTATTTGTCTTATAGCATGTAAGGTCGTCTGCAAGCTCATGTGACGGGAATTTAGTATTTGCGAAGAAACTGGCCCCACAACCAGGAGACTTCTTTCGTGACACTGACTCTATATTTGTGTATCGATAGGAATTGTTTCAATCAAAAGTTATGTAATCATCCGGCGGATGAAATTGCATGCCAATTTCTATTCTAGTGTTCGATGCTAGTGACAGGGATTAGGGTCTACGGTAGAGCTAGAGGGCCGCAATCGTTTCACGATAGTCATGTTTTGTAAATTGTGTGGTTAAGATTGTTGCTGTAGCGTCGAATAGCATTTTATAATCTGTGTAAAATGTACTTATTTAGTGTAGGAATCGTATAAAGGTGAGATTATTTATTAGATTTAGTAATTTTGGCTATGTCTCATATATTGTAGGCACTTAGTTATGCAGCAAATGCTTAGAATAATTCTTATTGTTTGATTTTTATTGCGGTCGGCATTGCAATTTTTTATAAGATAACTCATTTGCAATATGTATGTTTAAGTTCCATGTATTCCGTAAATTTATTTTTACGCAAATATTTTTTTATTTTCGAAAATTTATTTTTTGTCTACCTACAAAATGTCTACCTACCAAATTGAAAGTGGAAAAATCATGCACAATTACTTATTAGAACTAGACTAATTAATAGTCATGAAATAGTTTTAAAGTTAAAACAATGAAAATGGCAATAATAAAGGTAGCGTTGGAACTTAAAGGCTTTGCTACTGCCAGATTAATGTGAAAACATTATATCAAGTGAGGTGACTTTTTACCATGGGCGCCGGCAGCAGGGTGCAGGGGGTGCACACGCACCCCCCTTTCAGGAAAGGAAATACAAAAGATTAAGGTTATTTGGCAGTAGGGAATTCCCGACCACAAAGATTGTTTTCTACGTGCGGAGCGAAGCATGTTCAAATACCCGCGCGATTTGAATTTGACATTAACTTAAATTACATAACAATATGTAGGTATGTAGCTATATTTTTTTTTAAAGTATAGTGTGTAGATTCAGATACACCTCCCTGAAAGGATTTCTGCCGGCGCCCATGCTTTTTACCTATGTTGTCTATCGTGACTGGCGAGACAATGGAACCGTACCACAATATGCACAACTCTGTCACATCTACTTCGGCCGTATTTTACTTAATGCTTAGCTTTTATCGGTTTGGTGGAAAGTGATCTCTAAAATATTTGTTGATAATTTTATAGCAATTTTTTACATTATCTGTTTGCTGCTATGTATAAAAGTAGTGTTTTGTAAGACATTTATAGGTTAACGCTATAGTATTTTTTTATATTGTATAAGCTCTCTAATATTGTTTTATATAAATGGGGCGCGACCGTGATAAATCAGAAGTTAAAAACGCGTCATTTATTCTCTTCATATTCTTGGTTATGTTATTTCCATTAATAAACCAAATACCAATAGGTATTGGGCACATAAGATGCTTGTTATTCATATATCTAACTACATTACTATAATGAGTCACTTACGTAACTACACAACTAAAAATTTACACGTTTAACATTGAAATTTCTTGAAATGTAATTATGCAAGTTTTATAATCACTCCACAGTTAGGTAGATAAAATAAAGCTAATAATGTAAAATGTTACCACATTAATGTTCCTTTTTGGCCAGTCATTGGACCCGTATTTTTTATTGAAAATTAGTACGAGCCGGTGATAATACCTACAAGTAAGTGTAAGGATTAAGGGTGTAGCAATGCAACTATTTTTTCCACTACACGATTTAAATGGTATACTCTGAAAAGTAACATTTTTACGTGTACTATTTTATCTTGACGAGAAAATCGTCACGTCGAGTGTAAGGGATGAACGAACCCGTTTCTTTAGCTCGATTGTTATGTCATAGGATTTCAATCAAATAATAAGTTTTTAGATTCCAGTGTTTCTAGATTGTCTGATTAGAGCGTGTATTTGCTCCTACATACACCGTTTATCTCTTATCCCAATGGGCTAGGCACGAAATTCGATTCATATTTTGTGATTAGATTTCTTTTAGATTCACATTCCAAATTGGCTTTGAATTTATGATTTAGAATTATGATTATGAGTTTGGTTATATTTTTCATAAAGCATTGAAAACGTTTAAGAATTAAGTACGATGTAATATTGGGGCGCTTGTTGATGAGATAAGATTTGGAATTGAAATCAGATAAAAAAAAATCTCTTTCTTGGACCGGTACTTTGTCTTATTTTATAAGAAGACAAAGAGATAAAGCAGATTCAGTTTCAATGTGTTAGTGGTTCTTATTGCACTAATGAGGGGATCCAAAATAAATTAAACCCCCTTGAACTATAAAGCTTTTTTTATTTAATAAACGTGTTTTTATATTGTAAAATTCTCAAAACGCAACGATAGCGCGATGCAGGACTGCGCATTATACAGTAATCTGTGTCAATCGTGACACAGATTACGTGATAGTTAGTATGCATCGTTTCTATCGTTGCCCTGGCTTGAACATTTCGCCCGCCAAGGACGTATTGAAGCGTCCTTAACTATTTAAACTTACACTTGAATTGAAAATATAATATATAATACAGTTTGAACTGAAATCTTAATGGGTACTTCTAACATTAATGAACTTTCCTTAAATATTAACATTTTCTTATATACTACTAACTTAATATAATTTAATCTGTTGGCAAAATACACAGTTTGGATGTTGGCCTTTTAATTACATTTTTACTGGTCTGTAATGAGACCACGCGGGTTAACCCATCCTGACCTGGATGCTTTTGCACTACTCGCCCGAACAACCAGCGACCTGGCGGCTGATCGTCTTCTTTAATGAGAACTATGTCCCCTTCCTTTGGTTCAGGAACCTGATCTGCCCATTTGTATCGATGTACTAGAGTAGTGAGATAATCTTGTGACCAACGACGCCAAAAACCTTGTAACATACTTTGTATGACCTGCCACCTGGTCAATGAGCTTACATTTGAACTCTCAAAATCTACGTCTGGCAAAGAAACGAGAGGTTCTCCTACTAAAAAATGACCTGGCGTAAGTGGAAGCGGTTCACCTGGATCGGTATTATTGACGATCGTGATAGGGCGAGAATTGAGACATGCCTCCACTTGACTAAGGAGTGTACTCATCTCTTCGAAAGTCAGAGTCGAATCTCCGATAACTCTTTTTAAATGGTATTTTGTTGATTTTACCCCTGCCTCCCATAAGCCACCAAAGTTAGGGGCCCGCGGAGGAATAAAATGCCACTGAGTACCATTGGCCTCTAATTTTGATGCACTTTCCTTTTGAATGGTATTCAGTTGTTCTAGCTCTTTCGCGGCACCTACAAACGTTGTACCATTGTCGCTCCATATTTGCGAACAATGTCCTCGACGGGAGACAAATCGCCTAAAGGCTGCTAAAAAGGCCTGTGTGCTCATATCGCTTACAAGCTCTAAATGGATTGCTCGAGTGACCATGCAAACGAACAAACAAATATAACCCTTGTATGAATGATTACCTCGTCCTTTCGATGTCCGAATTTGGATAGGACCAGCATAGTCTACACCGCTGTGCTTGAACGCTCGGGCCGGCCTACATCTTGCCGAGGGAAGCGATCCCATAAACTGGGTCCTGACTGTGGCGTTCTGACGAATACACGTCACACATTTACGAATGTGATGTTTGACGAGGTTCTTGACTCCTATGATCCAGTACTTTGATCTAATATAGTTAACCATCAATTGTGATCCACCATGAAGAGTGCTTTGGTGAGCATCTCTAATGATAAGCCTTGACAAATGTGATGAATGTGGCAACACAATCGGATGTTTGGTTTGTTCGGATAGCTGGGAATGCTGTAGCCTTCCACTGACTCTAATGATTCCAGTTTCATCCAGGTAAGGACAGAGTGACTTAATCTTACTTTTTTTTGCTTGTAAGTTTCCATTATTCTGTAACTGTCGTTTTTCTTCTAAAAATTCTTCTTCTTGAGCCTTTCTAATGCAACATGTTAAAGCTTCATCTATCTCTTTCTTTTGTACTTGTATAGTGTGAGCTTTATTATTTTTTAGAAACCGTCTACAATATGCAATTACCCTTAACATTCGTGGCAACGAGGAAAATCGCTCAAAAATGCAAGTACCAGGAACTACTGAAACGTGCGACTTTACGTTTTCTTCTAGCTGAACCTTCAAATCCTTTGGTCTATTATAAACTATGGTTTGCTTTCGGAGGAATTGAGGTCCAAATAACCATAAATCGTTTTCTCCTAATAGTGAAGGTTGAACTCCACGTGAGGCACAATCTGCTGGATTATCCTTTGATACAACATGGTACCACTGCGATGAATCTAAGGTGGATAAAATCTCCGAGACTCTGTTGGCCACAAAAGTTTTCCACCTACTTGGATGGCTGTTCAGCCAGGCTAGAACTATTGTAGAATCCGTCCACGCTCGCACCTTATGCTTTGGAATGCTCAGTGCTTCGATAGCTTCTCCTATAATTCTAGTCAATAATACCGCTCCGCATAACTCCAACCTTGGAATGCTAATTTGCTTTATAGGAGCTACGCGTGTCTTCGCAAATAGTATTGAAGTATGAATCTCGCCATTGGATCTGAGCACACGAAGATACAAAACTGCAGCGTATGCTAACTTGGAGGCGTCACAAAATCCATGCAACTCCACATCTACATCACCTGTTTGTGTTCCCAGCCATCGAGGGATTTGCACTGTGGTAAGAAATGGCAAATCCTTCTGGTAAGTATTCCATTCTTCAAGTAATTCTTTAGACACTGCTTCATCCCATCCTATACCGGCCAACCATAGCTTTTGTATCATAATTTTTGCTATAATTACCACTGGAGCTATCCATCCTAGTGGATCAAATATTCTCGCTATAACCGATATAATTTTTCTTTTTGTTACAGGATTGGACAACGTTGGAAGCTGCACCGTGTACTGGAACTGATCTTCACTTCGACACCAGGTAAGTCCTAATATTTTTATTGTTTCATCAAATTTCCATTCTGTATCTTTACCATTGCTTATTTCTTTCCTTTGCTCTTTAAATTCTAGTCTGTTCTGTTGTTCTATTACTTTTTGTATCTGTTTGTGTTCTGTTTTGTATTTACTTGTGTTCTCATACGTTTTAATCTGTTTTAGAAGTTCCGGTTTATTGCTGTTCCATTTCTGCAATTCAAAACTACCTTTGGATAATAATCCAGTTATCTGTTTGTACAGCTGTACTCCCTCTTCAATCGTTGAGCATCCTGTCATGAGGTCGTCCATGTAAAAGCTATTTAACACCCTTTCAGCAGCTAGGGGGTAATCTTTTCCGTAATCGTACGCTACTTGATGCATTGCTCGAACTGCTAAATAGGGCGCTGAAGCTGTCCCGAAAGTTACTGTCATTAATTCATAATCTTGTATTTCTGTTTCAGGATCTTCTCTCCACACAATGCGTTGATATATGACATCTTCTTTAGCTACTCTCACCTGGCGGTACATCTTTATAATATCAGCCACTAATGCGATGGGATGAACTCTCCACCGCAATATGGTGTGCCGAAGATCTGCCTGAAGGGTTGGACCAACCATGAGAGAGTCGTTCAGTGATGCACCTTTATCATTTAAACTGGATGCATTGAACACTACTCGTACCTTTGTGGTTTCTTTATCATTCCTTACTACAGCATGATGCGGTAAATATACAGCTTCGTTACCTTTATCATCATTATTTTTTACCGCTCGCATATGGCCTAAGCTTAGATATTCATGGATTACTTCTTTATATTGTTCTTTTAATTCTTTATTCTTGGCTAATCTTTTTTCTAATGACAATAATCTCTTTACAGCTATATCCCTAGAATTTCCATATTTGCATTGTGGTGGTTCTTCTTTGAATGGCAGTTTCACTATGTATCTATCACCTTCTTTCTTGGTTGTTCTCTCAAGAATGCTTCACATTTTTGCTCTTCTTCAGTAAATAACCTTTTTGTACTAGTTTGTTCTTCAATTTCCCAAAACTTTTTTAACATATCATTCTCATTCTCACTGTTAGTAATATGCATTACTGATATCGTATTTGTTTTAATTTCAGTTGACACTACTCCAGATATGATCCATCCAAGACTTGTGCTCTGTGCTACCACCTTTCCGTTTGGACTTTTCTTCATTCCTGGTTTCAGGACTTGGCTATAAACATCAGCACCTAACAGCATGTCAACCTTACATGGAGTGGCAAACTGAGGGTCAGCCAGCTGAATATCTTTTATTTCAACCCAGTCCAAATTTTCAATTTGTTTTTCAGGTAAATACGACGTGATATGACCTAACACATAGGCTTGAACTTCGATTTTGACATCTGGATCTGTACGTGAGTGAATTGTGGTTTGTACTACATATTTTGCTCTAATATTTTTATCACTCCCTACACCCGAAATTATTCCTTTTGCAGGGATCTTCTTCAAGCGTAGAAACTGGACTGCAGCCTCAGTAATGAAGCACGCTTGGGATCCTTGATCCATCAAGACACGAACTGTGTGGTATTCACCAGTCTTTGCCTCGGCCTTTACTAAAGCTGTTGCTAATAAAACCTGCTTTGACATTACTACCTTGCCTGTGGACAGACACGAAACGACTGTATCACTTGTAGATGGTCTACTATTTTCCGCAACCTCGTTGTTTGATGGCGTTTGCTTGTTAGCATTGAAATTAACTGCACTTAGATGTAACAAGGTGTGGTGTCTTCGCTTGCATATGCGACACGTTGTGGGTTTCTTGCACGTGTAAACGCTATGATTTCCACCCAAACAATTAAAACACATCTTATTTTTGCTCACAAACGCCCTTCTATCATTAATGTCTTGTTTGGAGAAAGCTTTACAGAAACTCAACTTATGGTTTTCTGAACAGAACTCACAAGGCGTTGCAGCTGTCGTCGCTACCATGGATCGACACGGTGGATTTGAACCGCTTCCACGCTGTACTACAAACCGATTACTAAGTTTACTTGGTTCCACAAACTCTAGGGCGCGAAAACGACTTTCCAAATAGGTTTTGAACTGTGCAAAGGTCGGCAAATCATTTCTATTTTCAAACTCCGAACTTGAACCACTGGAAATTGTCAGTTCCCATTGCTTCCGCGTTTCTGGGTCTAATTTTAGACTAACTATGTGAATGATAATTATATCCCACGTGCTCACATCAACACCCAAACTTTCTAAGGCATTTAAACAATCAGATGTTGTATCTAACAATTCTTTCAATGAAGACGATGATTCAAATTTCATTGGACGTTGTGCAAACAATTTATTAAGAATTGCATTTGACAAAAACTTTTTGTTACTATATCGTTTCTCTAACAACTCCCAACAACGCTCATAATTTGAGTCAGCTATTGGAGTATGGCGAATTAAGAGTTCGGCTTCACCAGTGAGATGCCCTTTCAGATAGTGCAATTTCTGAACATTATCTAATGATTGGTTCTTATGAACTAATGAAACGAACAAGTCTTTAAAAGTTGTCCATTCTTCGTACTTTCCACTAAATGTGGGAATGGTAATCTTGGGCAATTTCGCCAATGAACTCGAATTACCTTCATTCGCATTAACCTTTACACTAGGAACTACCTTTTGGAACGATTTTAATATTGACTTCATGTGTGACTTGCCCAAAATATAACTTTCTTCAGCATTCGCATACATATCATTTTTAACATAGAACGAACTTTCCAATTCACTTGACTTGAAACTTTCAATTAATTTGGCATTATTTTGTCGAAATAAATTCCAATCTTTTTCTAAATTATCTATTTTAGCCTCAATGTACTCTGCACTTATTCTGTCCTTCGGACACTTCTTAAAATTTATTAGAGATCTTTCGATACATTTTTGAATATCTTTCTGTGAGTTTATAATAGGTTCCATGATCACTTAATGATAATCAACTGTTATATAAAGAGAAAAAAGAAGAGACTATGTTTTTAAATTATACGTACCAGACAAAAATGAGATAAAATATTAAGCCAACCTAGGGTTAGACAGTTCCAAGACTGTTATCGCAAAATATTTACGATCTAAACAATAATGTCCATAACACACGAAACAAAATTCACTGTATAAAGTTATCGCAAAATGTACTCACGGTTTTGCACCACAATACAAACACGTTACGTAGGGGACTGCGGGTCTGGAGGTATCCACGCCTTGCTCTGGTCTCCTGAGGACGTTGGGGTCTTGAAACTCTAACGCTTTGATCTTCTGGGGGCCGTGGAAGTCCGGAGACCCACCCGTCTTGGTCTGGTTGGTCTACTGGGGGCTATGGGGGTCGGGAAACCCACACGCCTTGATCTTGGTCGGTCTTCTGAGGGCTGATGTTGAAAATCCAATCCCTCGTGGCGCTGACCGGGCCTACCCTGGTCAGCGTTGAGCTGGTCTTCGTGGACGAGGAGTTGTTCCTTTCCAACGTTGTACCGACCGAGTCTACCTTGGTGAGTGTTGGACTGGTCTCTTTAGCTTCCGGGATGCGTGAGGAGGTAGTACTATCCTCTCTTGCGTACCACGGCAGTACTTGATGAAAATGCGAGACAGGGAAATACTTTCCCATACACTCGTTGAACTGGTGCTGGCACTTGCACTCCCTTGGTAATACGAGGGCACATTTAGTACCACCCGTATCCCAGATCGTACTTTATCCGCTGCGATCCACAGCGAGTACGATCGAATTATCAAAAAAAACGCCAAATTTGGCGGTACTGTACTTTCAAAAAGTGCCGATCTGGCTGAGAAGGACCAAATGTTAGTGGTTCTTATTGCACTAATGAGGGGATCCAAAATAAATTAAACCCCCTTGAACTATAAAGCTTTTTTTATTTAATAAACGTGTTTTTATATTGTAAAATTCTCAAAACGCAACGATAGCGCGATGCAGGACTGCGCATTATACAGTAATCTGTGTCAATCGTGACACAGATTACGTGATAGTTAGTATGCATCGTTTCTATCGTTGCCCTGGCTTGAACACAATGCAAATTTTAATCTTGTCAAGTAGCGCACCGCAACTCCTTGCCAGTTCATAATGAAGTTTAATTATTTTGTTATTATTATTTCTGTAAATCACTCAATGAAATGGTAGCTGTGAATGTTAAATAAAAGTTACTGAAAATCATATCAGCATTTTATTCCCATTTCTAGGGTCGGTGGAAAGTGTATGTTCGTTCTGGACGTACTGCCATGACCTAGACCCCACCGGTTTCTACAAACCAATTCTCGACTTTATGATAAGTAGCATTTTATTTAACCAAAGTCACGGGATGGCCTTATGTCAAGTTGGCCCATAACAACAGCAATACGACTTAGGTCCTCCCTAACTGAAGTACAAGACCAAAATCGACTTGGGTCTGTCAATACATAATATTTGCTTTTATTACATACTTACAATTGCGCCTATTCCCGCGAAGGGTTAGCAACTGCTTCTTATTAGCTATTACACTATATTTGCTACAATCGCTAGCCCCTTATGATATTTCAATAGCAAACTTATGTAAGTAAAAATAATAAAGCTATCAAAGGCGATGAGTGAAGGTACTTTCATTGCCTGCGATAGTTGATATGCTACTTTCTTTCGAATGCAGTATTGATTGATAACAATTGCTATCCTTGGCTCATAACAGCAGCAAAACAACTATAGTACCTAGAGCAATACCTACCTTATACTCTTACTTAGGGGAAGACCTAAGTCAAACTATTATGTTAAGTTGGACCTCTATTAAAACCGTCACCCGTTATAATTCACCGGCACCCAGTTAATACCAGAACACTGATTTTTTGTTACTGGTTGGGGAGTGAAAATGGTGTGTGTCAAATAAAGTTATTTCAGTAATATATTTATATTATGTTCATGGACATTTCACACAGAGCCATCTAGCCACAAACTAATCATAGTTAAAAACTATCCCTAATGTAGATCAACTATTATGTTTAGTTTTTGTGTTCAATTTCTTCTGGTTGGTATAAACTTAATGAATAAATAACTATTACAAGCTATTTATTTATTAAGGTTTAAACTGAAAACTAACAAACAAACATAAAAATTTTGCCTTTATAATATTAGAACTTTGAGGGCTTAAATATTAATCCTGTTCTTTGTCTCCCTATCAAATGTAGTATTTACGTTGAGCTTACGTTACGTTGATACGGCCATAATAAATTAAAACACTTATAAATCGTTTAAGGACAAAATTATATTTGTACCTAATTTTAAGTACTTATATAATATCACAATCTGGGTCAGAGAAATTACATTTAAATGCAATCATAAAATTGTGTCTACAATTAAGTACTTGCGGTAACAACTACCATTTCGGGTATATTTTCCTACTAAACATCTACTGGGTACGACGAAGCCTCGGCAACGCACGTTGAACTTAGGCCACTGGGCATCAAAAGTATTCCACTCTAATAGTTTGGCTTCTGATTTAAAGCTCGATAGAATTGTGGTTCCCCATCAGACGGGAGAGTCTGGCTCATCCCAGGGCCAAGGCGGGCCCGAGTCTAGCGCGTCCTGTCGCCAGAGCGCGCGCGCGTTCTCCGACGTCCCGTGCGCTAGAAGGCGCATATTGTAAGGTTCCACCATATTGCCGAGCGAGGCCGCACTGGGCTGTCGCGGCACGCTCGACGCTTCCCCTCGCTTTCCTTCTGGCAGTAGGTCGAGGGCGGCGTGCGGCGAACGTGGAGATTCTAATTCAGTGAGGTCGGAGCGCGGTGAAGGGTCTGCCGAACCGGGCGCGCCCGGGGAGCCACACTCCACGCCTAGCTCCGCCTGCGGCGCGGTCGTAGGTCCAATCTGACCGGGGGACACCAAAGGCTGCGACTCGTCGTCGCTGAAGTGCTCCTCGGGCGGCGGAGTCCGCTCGCGCGGCGGGCTGCGGTCACGCGATCCACCGCTTCGCACTATCTTGTCCTTTAGCCGCGTGAGTCTCTCGGCGGAGCTCACTTTGCGAAGCATCGCGGCTGTTTTACGTAGGCCGCGGAGTTTTAAGTCCAAAACGGGCGAACAGGGCGCTTCGGAGGCGGATGTATCATCTGCGCATAGGGAAGTGGGCCGCGGGCGCGGATGGGCGCTGAACGTGATCTGTCCATCGTCGTCAGAATCGCGCTCGTTCTCCACGTTGAATGTGACGGTTTCCACGCGGCGCGTGCGGAAACTTCCCCCGCTCTTCAGGATGGAAGGATCGCGGCGTTGCATGCGCGGTGAACCCCCAGGCGATGCCGCCGCGCTCCCGCCGCGGGATGATCCCATCTCCCCGCCGCGATAAAGCGTGATCTCCTCGTCTGAAAAAAGCATCGCTGTATCTCCCTGAATGTTTTCATAAAAAAATAAACAAAAGCGGGAGCGGGGAGCGGGGAGGGAAGGACGTCACCTGCGAGACGCGCGACGCCGGCCGGACTCCCTTGCGCCGGCCGCAGAACACCTGGATGTAATGCGATATTACACGGTTCTACCAAAATGAAACACTGGTGGAAAGCTAGAATTCATGTTAAATCCAAAAGATCCTGATTCCAATATATGTCGCTATGTCGACGCGCAGCTACGTCGCCAAGTGAGTCAATCAACGCTTGTGTTAGCATGTTGATTTCTCATTCAACTGCAACTGAAAATGCATGAATGAATGATTCACTTAAATGATTAGTTAATTCAATTGGTTGCAAATCGAAATGTAAAACTGAACCGTGTAATATTGGCGATAGAATTAAAACAAACGGAAGGTGCAAATCAAACCACAAGCATTGTTTAAGCGTTTATTATATTTCAATACTGTAAACGATTCAATTTCTACCTATGTAAATACTAGACCCAAGGCTGCGATAGAACGCTAGATTATTTAGAAACATTGACAAAATTGCCTAACTACATAAATACTTACAAACGAGACTACTGATATGTTCATTGTTATCTTACTTTATTCACTAAAATATACTGGAATTAAATACTGCCTAAGTACTTTTAGTTAAGTACGAGAATTGGCTAGCAACAAAAATAAATAATCAACCTATATATTCAAACCAATAACTAAAAATTGCAAGAGGTTCATCAGACGTTTTTACCTAATTATCAAGATCTAAAAATAATCTTAATTAAATGAGTTTGATTCAACAAGTTATCAAAAGATACTTATTACTAATGGCACACGTCTTTTATGTCGACAAAAACACTATAATTTAAAAATAATCCAATTAGATTACTTTTTAATAATCCTATTGGATTAATTAAACAACACAGCCAATGTACAGTATAACGGGAATGTATCACATACTAATTCTATAATCTCAATCTTATGGGGACATTACTAATACAACTTCGAATGAATCACACTATGATATTGTCAATCACTTATTTCTGATTAAAGTTAGACAATTACATTATGTTCGCGGATATATAGTGTCTCTATTAGTCTTGCCTGTATTGGCAGACTGAAGTACCATTTATACATTTAGCGCCGCGTTCACCACGGTCTGTTAAGTACCTGATAACTTACCTAACAGAACTCAATGAAATATTGTATGCTCGTAAAATAAATACAAATACATCACTTATATCCGTTAGATAAGATAACGGGAACTTAACATACAATGGTATAATATGCCCTAAACCAGTAACACTAACTACCACGAAACTGAATACAGCTGCACCTTACATGGTCATTGCTTCAAATTACCTATTCTTAATACTAGTGGAAGATTTAGTTGTGATTAGATATATAATTCAAATGAAATACTAATAGACAGTTGCAACAAATAGTATTAAGCAAGATGTTAATTAACTATCCCATATTTGCGTAAATACGTAATAAAAACTAGTTTTTTGATTCTTGCCAACTCAGGCATTGATGAATATATAATAAATAACACGTTTTTAGATTTGTTTTTAAATAGGGCAATCAAACAACAATATAGCCCCATTTTTTTGTATATAATTCTTCTTACGAGCGCACCATAAGGTTTGCTAGATTTGCTATCAGTAAATAAATAATATTAAAATAGAATTTTAAATAATAGTATAAGCTGCTCAACACAAATCAAACAAGCATTAACTTGTTTGATTTTTAAATCTTTCGAAGTACGGGACGCTTCAAACTATTACAAGAAACCATTTTCTGGTTATTATTGTTTTTGCGTAATCAAAAATTTGTACGGTTCATTGATAATTACCGTAATGCAATTTCTATCAGTATAAGCATAATGGTGCACATATACAGGCCATATTTTCACTGCAATAGTGTTGCCAGCAATGTCAATAATCAACGTTACATTTACCACTTTTTTTTAAGTATTTTGTAATTTTATCTAATTCCTTAGAATCGCGAATCGAAAATATTGCAATATATGCCTCTCTCTTTCTGAAATTACGTTATTTTGTTGTAGCGTTTTTTTTTTTGCATTTTATGTTCGTTTTGGTAAACGAATGGATTAAAATAT
The DNA here is from genome assembly GCA_921293045.1 of Aplocera efformata. Lineage (NCBI taxonomy): Eukaryota > Metazoa > Arthropoda > Insecta > Lepidoptera > Geometridae > Aplocera > Aplocera efformata. The sequence continues at coordinate 8,601,377 of OV121042.1, read as the reverse complement.
GAAAACAGACTTTTCCTAATGCAGCCACATAATGACAGTGATATTACATCCCGTTTAGACACACTTCGAAACCAGGCCTGCAAATTCGACATTCATGAAGCGGTGATAATTAGTTGCCATAAAAAAAAATATATGATACACAATAAAACTCAAGTGCTCGCCATGATGATAAAAACCGAGGACTGAATTCAAGTAAAAAAAATAATAATTACTCTTATTAATAATATGTTTATTTTTATATGTTATAATGCCAAGAGCAAAAAATTAAGTATCTCTACTTTTGCAAAAATGCTTCTGAAAACGATATGTAGTATGTTATTTATCTTTACGAGAATGCAGTCATCGTTAATGTTTTTTATTGTATTTTCGAATACTTGGTGAATCGGAATGATAGAATTTATAGATAATCGCGTATACTCATAGTACGGGTTTTTTCGACTACATAGTCGTAACAGTATATAATCGACTTTCGACGACATGAAAAATAAATAACATTATAAAATTGAGGATAGCTATTTGCTCAAGGAAGGCCTTGAAACAATCACGTCTTTCATGCATCAATAATGCCAATCAAGCACGTACAGCTTGGCAAAACAGATTAGAAATTAAATGGCGCCACTTTCCATGCACTCTCAACGCCGTCTCGCTCGCACCTGTGCAAAACTTCCGGCTGTCAAATCCGTTTTCAGATGACCAGCTAACTTTACAATACCATGTTAAAGGAAGACGTCATCTCCGAGATTAAGGATGACGTGGTCCCGATTTCGCGGTTCGTCCTCCTCAGACGAAGGGGTGTCAGGGGGCGGTGAGGGAGCGGGAGGGTGCTCGCGGATCGTGCGGAGGGGCTCACCTGAGTGCGAGGGGGGCTCCGATTGAAGGACATCCTCCATCGCCTCCTCATTTAGAGTTTGGAGCGCGCCGCATATCATTTGCTCCTCAAGCGTTACCTGTCAACATAATTATTATTTAAGTATTAACCAACCAGTTTTTATATTCAACTAATAGATGACGGGAGATAAAATACCATAGCAGTTTAAAAAGTTCCAGCGATATTAAATTGTGAAACAAGGTGTGTTAAAAACCACACATTTGCCTATAGGTTTTTTTTGAACCAATAAATGTATTGCTGTGATAATCTACCCCATACTAATTTGTTTAGTTTAATAATATTTGGTGCCGATCCTGTTCTAGTTCATCAACAACCTAACAGATAGAGGAGGCAAAAGTAGTTGAATATTTGTTCGATTAGCAGTTTTTGCATTAGCAAAATAATTTAAGTTAACAGTTTAAGGATTAAAATAGGTTAAAACTAATATCTTGGAGACCTACGCTATAGTTCTAGCAACTGTAGCGTAGGGTACATTGGTGTCATTCGAGAACGGATACATTTAGGTTACATATAGCCATGTAAACTTTGCTATGCTTTATTTAGCTAAAACGATTGCAACATTTAGTCTCACCACAGCGAAGTTGATGTGTGTCACAAAGCTGATTTTTTGTGTGTCAAAAAATCAGCTTTTGACACAGTAAGCAAAGGTACTGTTGTTGTTGTGTAAGAATTTATGAAGAATTTATTTGTTGTGCCAATAGTAACTGTTTATGAAGCAGAATACTGTTGGTGTCAAATCTCTTTTTTCAACCAATCTTCTTTGTTTCATGCGAACTAAAAATCCAGCAATTATTTAAGATGTGTCAACGTCGTTTTTGGTAAAGTTTTCTGCCAACAGTATCGACACAAGCTTTTTTGGTCTTACATTATGACAATTCGAAGTAGGTATTTCCTTCCTATTATATATTTTATTTTAAACCTCAAAATAAGCGGTGCTGTTAGCAAAACTCTTATTTGTGAACTATGAATAAAACCAAGTGCTTTTTAAAAGCTCCGTCTACCGAATGAAATTACAACTACATTTAACATTCATTAATCTAATCACCTGATATTCCGGGTAAGGCTGTAAAACATTAAAATGTTAATCAATATTTCAACTACATATTCTTTTAGCCTAAGATATAGCATTATCCCAAATATTATAATATGAATTACAATAACGACTTATTCTATCATACAACGCTGCGACTATGGTTAGACTAAGTTCCCTGCGAATATAATATGTTATTATTATGTCACTATAGTAGAGACGAGCTGGCAGCCAATCTGATATTAAGTAGCATAAAAACAGCAAAACAACTCCGGTGCATCCTACAGAAGTATGAGTAGACCCTAGTGGCATCGCGTTGCGTTGTTTTTCTCAGGATGAACTTTGCACTAGTGCTACTGATATTTTGGGTTGCTCCGTTCGCATCACCTAGGGGATAGAGGGATGAGAAGGCGTATAGCATACCTGTTTTTCAACATTGCTGGGACGGCTGCGTTGATGTTCAACCGCTGCCCTGGGTTTCGAAGAGGTGTCCGTTTCAGTCTCGGTAGTTTTTTCTGTGACCACTGTTAAAATATAGAGTCATTCAATAATATGGAATAGAATGTATCATAGAATACGGAAATCAATATTAAGACGAGTAAAAGTGATAAAGGGAGGTTAACATGTTTGTGATTGGGAGAGGAATGAAGGGTCAAGAAATTATAATAAACTAGGCCCTCGCCCCTCGGTCTTACCCGCGGTTTTTCGGGCATATATGTTATACAGGATATAAGCTATCCTAGTACCAGTTGAGCATAAAGAAGTAAAACATACATACACACAACTTTTGCCATCATAACATTAGTGTAATAAATAAATATTTATGGACATTATCACAGCGGCATTTGGCCCCAACTAAGCAAAACTTGAACTATGGAAACCAGATAAATTATGTAATACTTATAAAAGTATTTTTTTTGTAAATATACACGAATGATTCTTATGTGTATTAAACGTCACACAAATATTTGTACTGGGTGCAAATCGAACCCACAACCTACAGCGCAGAAGAGCAGGCAGAGCTACCCACTGAGATATGATGCCAGTCAAACCTAACATAGACAGACAGAAATAACACAGACACGATAATTGACCATTGATCTGTCTCAGGAAGTCAACTTCAATAATGCATTGGACGAGAGTGTATTTCGGGAATGAGAATGATTTACCTGTGACGGCGGGCGCAGTCGACGGCATATTGGCTTCCAATTCACGCAGATTTATGATGAGCAGCTTAAACAGCTCCCAGTCTCCAAACGGCAGTTTTAGGATCTGCACGAAATTATATATTCATTAAATAGTGCAATAAATTATATTTGTTATTAGAATGCTCATTTGGCGCGTAACTAAGCGTTTGTTGGTCGTAGGTTTTAAATTAACGTCATGGGAAATTTACGTGTTTTGTGACCAAGAAACGTTACAGAGGAAAAAAAAATAACCAGCCCGGATACCAAATTTAATCTATATTATTTTAATTTATGAATTATTACTTTAATTCTTATTTATTATTTTAATTATTATTTTTAAAAAAAGCCGCACCCATCGGTTCATCGGTTTAAGAACACATATCGGTCTAACTTTTAACACCCCTCTTCTAGCTCCGGGGGTTAAAAAAACATACGACACACGTACACAAAGATACGCATTATGGACGGTCTCGGATCAAGTCGGTTTAACGTTGTGGCTCTCTGTACCTATTTCGTTTGTGGCATTACTTTCCTGAACCCCAGTTAATGTAGTTGGTCCCACTGCTACAGTAGAGATTGGTATCTCACCGGCTCTAGGTCTGACAGCTTGCACACTGCCAGCGCCAAGCCGCACACGTTGTGCGTGCGCAGGGCCTCACACGCGACGCCGGACGCAGCGCCCAGCGCCGACTTCACCAGTGAACACACTCGGTCCACGCTGAGGGTCGACAGCCGGATGTTGGAGAGGTCCGTCTGAGGATAACAACAAAATAACTGCAATCAGAACACTGAATACTTTATCAAACAGCGAAAAGATTAATCATTAGTTTTAATCACCAGCGGAATGGGGCCTGGTGACCTGTAACACAGGTTTTTCAAACCTATCGTAGGCACCAGCTTCTCACTACGTAGGTTTTATTTAAACTTTTACTATACTAGCTTATATCCTCTAGCATAATGAAATCTATTGTGAAAGGAATAAATGAGTATATTATATTATTATTATTCTTCGAGTTGATTCCTGATTGGTCTCACAGTTCAGTTGGTAGTAGCTCTTCATTCTGCGTTGTGTGAAGAGTAATAGATGTTTGTTCTGAGTCTAAAATATATTGCTATATAAATATTATATCAGTTATCTGGGCCTCACAGTACAAGCTACGCTTAGTTTGGGGCTAGATGACGAAATATCATTTCTTTATGAATAAAAAAAGAACAATTATACTGACTTAGTATGAATTCAAAAGGGGTTACCGTAGTTTTTATAGTGACTTGAAAGTTTTCATTTATAATTCCTATCGCTGAGTTAATACAGTTAATCTAGATATAAGATAACTCACCAGTCCAGGGAAGGCGTTTCGCAGCATGAGGTAGGGGTTCTGTGCGGGTTGTTGCTGCGGCTGCGGCTGGGGTTGGGGTTGCGGGTAGGCCAGCGGTTGCGGCATGAACCCTTGGCCCGTATTGGCCCATCCCACCCACATCGGCTGTCCTCCTGGACCAGCCACTTGGGAAGGTGGCGAAGCACGCTGCAAGAAAGTGAGGAATTAATCACAATTATTTCCATCATAACTAAATGGACACGTAAAAATTTTGAACATGAAACATATCCAAAGGGTCTTGACAAATCTATATATTAATCAATTGATGTTTGTTAGACTCGCTGAAATTAAAAAATGGCTTGGCCTAATTTCTATTTCGTTGTGTTCGTAATTGTCAGGGCAAGGTTTGTATGTTTTTATATTATGTAAATTTCTCGTTGAATTTCCAAATAGATTTTATTTGGAAATCCTATGTTAAAATTCAGAAATCGCGAATACTGAAACTTCATTTTTCTACGAGATTTTCGCCACAATGTCGTTTGAAAGTTGATTGTGAAATTGTGAATCAAGACAGGAAAACATCTGTCGGTTTTTTGATGACTTATTTTATATAATCAGTAATCTGGTTCCCATAGCATAAGTTCTTCTCAGTTTAGGGATAGATGGCGCTGTGTGCAATATCCATGAATATTCATTTAAATATTATCTATATTATACTTACATGTTTCCTGTGAAATAGTTTGGAATGTGGCTGCCGCATGTTTTGCGGGGTTCCCCAAAGAAGGCCGCTAGCTGCGCCCGCACCTCCCAACTCTTCCTCAGCACCAGATTGTAACTGCTCCTCTAAAAATTAATCATAAATAGGCTATGGAAATAGAACGTTTCTGTGAAAATTATAACACAGTTCCGACGGCAGAATTAGTATTAAACTGATCTGGTATAAAATAGATACACACAAATTTTGCCTCTGCTTTTGCTTTGCCAGGAACCAAGCAAGTTCCCGGCTAAAGAAAAATTGGTGTGGTGAACTTAGGTTGTATTCGAGTCTTTGGTATTTGACACAGGGATTTATTAGTATTAAACCATAAAATAATATAAAAAATGACTTTATAAAAATTATACAACCTACCTTTGATAACCTTCTTGATGTAAGGATCCAAGTTGATGGTGAACGGCAGGAATATCTTGAGATCGGCGGCAGTGAGCGTAGAGCGGTGGAAACTGAGGAACACTTCCAGTTTCCTCTCGTCGCGGTCTAACTCCATAAGGGTGCCAGCTTCGCGGAGTCCATTCATGAGGGGTTTCACTCTACAAGTAAATAATTATTTTTTAATACAGTTTGTATTTGTGCCAGATACTATAGAAAAGAAAAAATCATTAGTTATTCGAGCTGGGGTCAACTTTAGGTGATATTTTGGAAAAATGCCAGCTCTCTAAACATGCTAGTAATAATGAGAGTGAATAAAGTAATAGTGGTAATGTCAGAAGTATAGCATGATATTTACCTACCCTCCTATAAAGCGAGTTAGGTTTTATGTATGTGTGTAGAAAATATCAAGACACCATTATCATGCAATGGGTAGCAAAATAGTATCTGGTAAGCGTTGGTATGCTAAAGTCAAAGTCAAACTCATTTATTCCTTTAGATCTCAAGTATCATTTGGACGTAAGGTTGATTATATAGTAAAGTTATGCGTGAATGTACGCGCGGCAAATGCCACATATTTATACTAACAATGAAAGAGAATAGATGCTAAACACGTTTAGGTCAACATGGCTACATGCAACATCAGGCAACCGATTAACATCGCTAATAAACTTCTCCAAGACGAATGGTCCGCTTTCTAAGCAGTGTTTATGTTTTAAACCTGTATTATTGAAGATGTTTCGGTAGAAATCGGTGGAGCCATATCGAGTGTCATCACTCGGCTAGAAATTGTCGTTGCTGAATCTCAAACTCAATCTCATTTATTCCGTTAGATCTCAAGTATCGTTTGGATGATTGATGCTGCTTAAAATTACTTCTAAAAATACTACTAATATAAGAGTAAACTAGAGAAAGTAAAATTACTTGTCATAGATGTGCTTGAGTGATGTGGAATCGTCGATATGGTCCTCGTACGTCTCGTGGTGGTAGATGATCCAGGAAGTACGGAAAGGCCATTGTTCCGTCAGGTTCACCCAGGACGCGAGCTGGTACCAGTTGAACTCTATTTGGAATGCTTTTAGTAGACGACCTGCAAGAATGACGCGACACATTTTATTGCTTCTTTAATCAGATTGTTAGGAGCTTTGAAGACTATTATTTACGTAAACCTGTCAGAAAATTGAGGAATTTAACGACTCCGTGGCTTAGTTGGTAGTAGCCCTGCCTTCGAAGCGAGGGGTCCCGGGTTCGATTCCCGGCCGGGGCACACTTTGTGTGGTGAGCATAAAGTTTGTTCTCGGGTCTTGGGTGTTTGTCTTGTGTTTCTGTGTTTGTCCATGCCATCTGCGACACAGGGAATCCTAGTGCAGAGGTGTGAGTGTGTTAACGTTGTTGTTTGTTTGTTTGTTTGTATTACCAATATGTAAATGCGCAATCGTTTCCGATAGCTTGTAAACCTAAACGAAAATTTATAAATGATACAAATATTCGAACGAGCCCCGCGGTGTTACCCGAAATTTTCCGGTTTCAAAAGTAGCCATGTATTAATCAAGGATATAAGCTGCCCTGGTAACAAAATTTCTAATCCGTTGAGCTGTTTGAGCATGAAATAAATAACACACATACAATACACACACATACAAACAAATGATCACCATATATATTAGTGTGATGTTTTATTTGTCAATAACTGTTGTAGGTAGATTATAAACTTCCCAGCACTTTTTAAAAGTGTCGTTGTTGGGTACTTACCAGTGACATAAAGCACGTTCATAAGTCGCCTCATACTTCTGGGGTTGACATCACTGAAGTAGTCATCTGTTAGCAGCACCCGATTCAAATCGGCGGCGCCCGCGGTGGGGGCGGCCCTATGAAGCCCTGAGGCCACAGAACTGGCAACAGATTCCGAAGGTCTCAGTCTCCGTGTCCTGGCGGCTAGGACGCTGCTGCTAGGAGCCTCCTTGAGAGGCTGGTTCTTGATGCGCTCTTGGCTCGACATTAGTTCGGATGTCGACGAGAGGCGACGGGCCGATACCTGGGAATTATATTCTTCCTAATATACTACAATATAATATGTACTTCCAAGTTTTTAAGTTACTATTATGTTGATATTAGCTGCACCCTGTGGTGTAGCCCGCAGTTTTCTGGGATCAAAAGTGTGTTTGTCCAGGATATCAGCTAACCTGGTACTGGATTTCATCCAAATCCGTTGAGCCGTTTGAGCGTGAAGGTGGTACAAATGTACACGCACATACATACAAACTTTCGCCTTTACAATATAATTAAGATGATGGAGCGGAAAGATTGAATGTCAAATTATCAACAAACGATATTTTAGCAATAGAAACTAACAAAACATCACAAAAATCTTGCAAAAACTATTAAATAATAGAGATATAATTTTTGGGAAGAAGTCACAGGAGTCAAAGTTAGTACGATTGTCCTGATTTGTAGCGAGATACTCACAGATCGCTGCAATGAAGCAGAGAACTCATCAGTGCCGATGGATTGTATCCGCCTCGCTGCAGTCTGCTGTGCGGCCTTCACGCGGCGCAACGCAGAGTTTTGAAGATAGAACGGCAACTGCACCATATTGCGCAGGTAGTCCCAACCGCCGATGTTGCTTTCCGAAAACGCCCGCCTACTGTTTATTTCCACTGCCTGTTGGTAACATTGTTTTATATCTAACAGTTTTACAAGAAAATTCACATTAAAGGAAACATAGATCAATTTTGTACGAAGTATTCGGATATAAAACACGAGCGTCATGCAAAGGAAATAAACCAAAAACGATATATTCAAATATGTTTGGGATGTTCAATGAATCTCAAAGTCGGTAAATAAAATCGAAGTATAAAATATATTTCACATTAAACAAACACCTAGATAGGAAAATACATCGATAGTCATGCAAGTTTACATGGTACCAAATACGATATACACAACGATGATCGAGGTATCGGGATAACACCAAACTAAAGTACGATTTGCACAAAACTAACCTCTGTCCAAGCAACCTGCATGAAACATAATCTACTTAATTTTCTGATCTAAGCTACATTAACATTGAGGACGGGAGATACATTGAGTAACTATATAATAAAGCAAGAAACTAACGTGAAAATGATTCGATTAACATTGTCAACAAGTGCCTACAGTATAGTTTGAAAGAGCCAGTTGCATTCGTTTTAGTTGTGTTAATTTATTTTACGCTTATAATACGTACTTATACGATTAAGTAGTGTATTTATCTAAATCTTCTCAAATAGCACATTAAGTACAAAAGGTCAAAGAAAAGGAACAAATAGAAATGAAAATTAATAACTTCAGCAAAACAACGAGTAAAGCTCTCACCTTACTGATAATATGGGGATCGATGGCCAGCAGCAGTATGAATGGACTCTTCGGATCTGAGCAGAGCGCGTGGACGGCGTTCAATAGCGCCAGCACCTTCTCTTGTTCACAGCTGTCCAATGCATCTACCACAACCACGAGTCGCGTCTGTTGACCCGTGAACGCGTCTAGACACGACACCTAAAGAAAGGTATTTATTATAATGACCAATACAATACATTTTTATTTCAATCAAAATTTCATGCGGCGACACTTTGAAACGTGACAGTTAGAGTTTATTATACCAGTAATCTGGTTCCCACAGTACAAGCAATGCTTAGTTTGAGACGCTGTGGGAAATGTTCATGAACATTTATTATTACGTGGCCAAAATCGTTGGTTGTATTGTCTGAGCTAATCATCTGCAAAGCTAAATTCGTTCAATAAAAATTTGCCCATTATTTAGAAGTTTTTACCCGACTGCGTATGTATATTTCTTTGGCAAGCTCTGCAGTCTAAACGGCTTGATAGATTTTAGCTTGAGAGGTATCGTTTAGTCATTTTAATTGTGAGAGTGACAATAGCTACTAATAATTTGGGATTTTTCACGTAGTCGGGTTATTTTAATTTTTCAATCATGTTATCGATTTTTCTACCTATATTCGCTCACTCTACCTACTCCTTTAGGGATAAAGCTGCACAAGCTAACAGCTATGGATACTTACAATGTGTGTGAGCGAGTGGACTTCTGGTCGCAGCGCCGTCGCATGCGGGTCTCTGCGGAGCGCCCTGGCGAGCCTGAGCCTAGGTGGCAGCACAAGCGCGGCCAGCACTCGGCCCCAGGTGTACAGATTGGCCAGCAGTAGAACGCCGCTCACCGCGCATGCGCCGTACAACAGCCCCTGTTGGATTTCACGCCGCCTGATGGACGAAAACCCTCACTCATTGAGACGCCGTGTTTTAACATAATACAACTTTATCAATTCCAAATTACAGTAACGATCAACAATACAATTGTTATTAAGAGGATTTTTTTATCATTACTTCATCTAAGTGGTTCGTGAAGAACAATCTTGTGAATCGTGATTAGGGATTGTTTTATTTTAACTGTGAATGTGTTTTACTGGGATCGCAGTTAAATTCTATTTTCTAGTTGGATTGTTTTTCAAGAAACCTACAATGTTACCAAACAATCCTGCAATATAGTGCTGAACTGAGTTGAATGTTGTTTATGGGTAGCGGTAGCCACTTAAAACGGCCACTTTATCATAAAGTAAATTACAAATTATTATATAGAAATTGTCAACGCAAATTCGCTTGATTTGGGAAATAATAGATAATAATTGTTGAAAAGTATTCTTACTGCGGATCGATTTTGGCATCGGTGAAGAACAAAGCGATGAGTACGCAAAACCCAACCACAATCGCCGTGAAGCACAACTCGAATGTCACTATATGTGGAACGCAACAAAGACGACGCCATCTGTAACGAATTCATATCGTGAGAAAAACAAAATACTATATCAATTATTTACAAAAAAAGTGGACCGCTGCAAGAGCAATTTAAGTAAATGGGGTTTTATTTGCGACACCGAGACGGATTGTCACTGTGGAAATATTCTCCAAACTATGCCACACTTTCTTGAATGCCCACCCTGCCCTTACACCTGCACAATGGACGACCTCATGGTTTACACAAAGGACGCCATAGATTTTGCAAACTACTGGTCTAAAACAATATAATGCCTGAAACATCAACTCGATAGAAGAAGACAAAAAAAAACTACTATGTAAGTATTCTGTTATCCAGCTACCATAGTACAAGCTATGCTTAGTTTGGGGCCAGATGGCGCTGTGTGAAATGTCCCTGGATATTTATTTATTTTTATTTCTGGCATAATCAGAAAGAAACAGTACAAAGTGAATCTCTCTGCGAGATAACATACTTGCAGGCAGGGATTCTATCAGTTAAGCTATGGAGCCATAATCAAATGTATCGGACTAATTAATTTAAAATTCAGACCCAGATTTTAAACTATTGTACTTTACAGTTTTGTCAGGCAATAGGTACTGTCATCATTGATCAATCACGAAACCAAGGATCAAATAAAAAAAACAAAACCAAAAGTATAAATATTTTATACTTAAGTATTTTTATATAAATATTTTTGTATTCAATAGTCAAGATACTTACTTCCAGCCAGAAGTGGAAGAGACTGGTTTAGGGCGGAAGGCACGCGCGAGCCGAGTGCAAACGCGTCCGTATTGACACTCCAGTGCTTCAGCTAAGCTCGCTATCATTTGGACGACCATCGCTTCGCCTTCTTGGCCTCCGCCGCTTTTCATGCCTTCTGTGAAATGGAATCTGAAAACGATATTTGTGAGTAGAGAATGAGACGGTACTGAGATGTGCAAGATTATTTTCGACAAAGTACATAATGAGAAAGTTGGTTTTTTAATGTTCTCAAAAATTATAGTTTATTAAGGTTAAAATATATTTTCAGTCATTAGGGTATATGGTCTCAATACGGTGTTTAATTAAATTAAAACATTTTAACTTGAAAAATGTATTTTAAAGAATCAGAGGTCCATAATGACAAAAAAAAATTAAAAACATATTATATTTTCACATAATTAGAAAAAAAATCAAAACCTATGACAAAACATCGACCCTCGGCTAGTTTGGGGCCGCGTAGCAATGATATCATTTTTAAAGAAGTGAACCGCATACATTTGCCCCAAACGACTATAACCGTCTTAATAATTCTGCAACTGCATACCTGATTGGCGTAGCGGGTAAGGCGCGCGGATCGTTGGGCCCGGGCGGGTGACAGAACACAACTTGTAGGACCAAAAGCAGAGAACTGAACTTGCGACCGAGAGCCGACAGCACACCACCGGCCCACCACCATTCGTATCTGCGCATAGAAACCAAATTCTAACATGTTGCATAATTAAGGAGCGGACAAGCGAAACTAAATAATTGTTGGTTCTTCAGTATTTCACAGTAGATGGGATTAATTGGGATCCGATCGATCCGATTTATACCTTTTAGATCAGTGTTTTTCTCTCTTTAGCCTCTTTAGGGGGGTCGCAAAGCTTCTATAGGGGAGTTGCAAAAGTTTGTGAAAGCTACTGCAGTAAAAAAAACAATAATTATTATGAAATAAATAATTATAAAAATTAATACATATGTTGGAATGAATATTTGTCACAACATACAATAAAATACATGAAAAAAAAGGAACGGGTAGGGGGGTTGCGAATATTTCTTCACACTAAAGGGGTCGTGTCATGAAAAAAGTTGAAAAACACTGTTTTAGATCACTTGTATTAAAGCTTGAAATGTTAGATACTCACTTGTTACCGGTGTACCACAGTATATACAGAGCGAGGTAGAAAGTCACGAACAGCGAGAAGCAAAGCGCCAACGCCACGTATAGAGGCGCCCCGGCTACGGCCGCTATGGCGCCCAGTGAAAGCGCTACGTGCCACGCGCTCCATGACACCGCCCAAGACCAGGTCCAGCCTGTCTCGCTCCATTGACGGGCGAAGTTTTTCATCTCCTCTGTAACAGCCAGTTATAGATTATAAATACAGCTAGGATCCTATGTAAGTCGCACTGTATCGCGCTAATTTCCCAATTGCTTGTAATTTCGCCATATTACCGGTACCCAGACATTTAAATAAGGAAACACAATATCGCCAAATAGTAGTGTATCTGCAATATCTAGTTATTGCTGATACTCTAGTATTTGGTGGCTTCCGAAATTTCTTTAGAGTACTTCATTTCGAGACCAATATTATTAGCATAAAATATATCCTTTTTTATGCGAATAAAGTAATGGCACGTGCTAAAGGCCCACTTGATGTAGCTCCGCCCAAAACAATTGCAATAGGACTAGAATCCTCCCTGATTCAAGTCGCATCCCGTTGCGTCCGTAGCCCGAGGCGAAGATATAACGTTTTATGCGGACCCACACCCATCCACCGAAACAAAGTGCGAGCGGACTATTGATTGGCGGCAGATTACCAGGCATGAAGGCAGTTCTTCTCCGGACGAACTTGGACCAACCATGTGGATCCTACTGATGCTTCCTCAATTTATATCTCAAGGATAAAGAATGCTTACCTTTTAACTTATTGAGCAAAAACGATTTCCCGGATCCCCACCGGGCGTACAATCCCACAGTGATCGGCACCGATAGACTCGGCTCCGATAGCATATCGGCCAAAGCGGCACTATATAGTTCATATCCAAGCATATTCTCGTTGTCCTCGTTCGTGTTCAATTTGCGGGCACCGAATATCTGGCCCAGTATAGTCTTGTTGTAACTCATGTCTATGTTGTACGGAGTTTCATTCATTTTGTTCGGCTTGTATAGTAATTGACTATTCTTTGGGTTTCTTAGGAGTATTTCTACTATTTGCTGAAATGAAAGGATATAGTTAAGGAGTTCATTAATTACAAAGAATAAGTTAATTTTCAATCTGCGTGTACACCTCGTTTTAAAATAAATAAAAGCCTACTCAAACGAACAATTGTTTTTTTTTTCTATGTCTCTTGTAATTCAAATCAATAGTTTACTATGGTAGAAAAACCTTATTAGATAAAAATAATGAGGTTTTCTATGTATACTGGGGCACATAATGTTATAATGTAGTACTGAAAATCTTTAAATGATCCATAGTTACTATGGCTATATAAAGAGGAATGGGTTAATGGTACATATTCAATGAAAATGGTCATACCTTAGATCTAGCTCTCATAGCTATATGAAGAGAGGTATCACCACGATTATCGGCTACATTGACGCGCGCCTTCTTTTCCAAAAGCAACTGCACCATTTCAGCGTGTCGCGATCTTACAGCGCGCATCAAAGGCGTGTCTCCGCTCTGAAGAAATCACGTAAAATTTGGATGTTTGGTTCAGACGGTAGTTTGAACTAACGACTGATCCAAAAAATTCTTATGTATCACTTCTTTCCACGATCTGCGCCCGGTTGAGAATTGTTTATGTGGGAATGGAAGACGATGTTTGGTCCCCCATGCCCTTACTGCTACCATAATTGAAAAGCAAGTAATGTAATTATCATCAATCAACCATTGAATTTATCGATTTTCACTTGTTGCCTATAACACCTGACACACAATCTAAAGTAGCTCGGACAAATGACGAAGCGTAGGCTATAAAATTATAAAAAAGAGTTCCCTTTTTCATTTGAGAACGGAAAACGGAATCGTAGCTTATTAAAAAAGTAATTTATCATTTTTACAGCAAGATCTATATACAGGAATGTTAGTCGCCTCTACACAAATGCCAATTCGAAGCCGCTCATTTTACGATGCCAGTCGTAAACATTATGAATAATATGACATTTAGATGGGACTGTTCCGTTTTGACTGCACATCAATCGCACTGTCCGAGGCAGAGGTGACGCATGAAAATAGACTATTAAGCGTTATGTCAGTCAGTCAAAAAATAACACTTGCGCTCGAAATTTGCAAGAACCTAATGGCTTCGTCTTTCAATAAAATCAATACATTTAACAGCAGCATATTGAAACTAGGGTCAAAGAAAAACATGTATCCTCGATAGTCAGTAACTGCTATCCTATTATTCGAAGTTGTCAGCATAATTTAAAAGTTGTTTCCCTTATTACAGTTGGCAGCAGATGACCCGCTTGAATCATAGCTTCACTAAATACAGTGCAATGCGCCAAATCAGTTTTGAAACAACATCTCATGAGCATTGAAACTTGTTCATGCTCCACCGTATAATCCGTAGTATTCTTCTTATCAATCTAAAAGCTTTTACACTGGACATATTCTAAAGCACTATGATTAAAGCTTCACTTACGACAGTGCTATGCTCCAAATCGGGATTTGAAGCGAGCAGAAGCTTGAGAATTGACAGGTGTCCTTTCTCCACCGCCGTGTAAACAGGAGTTTTCTTCTCCTTTCCTGGCAGGTCGACGTCGACGTGTTTCTTCAGTAGAGCTTCCACTATGTTTTTGTGGCCGTTTTTTACAGCGTGGATCAATGGCGTGTCTTTGGAGTGATCCTGTGAAATGTGGTGTGTAAAATATTAAATAAATATTTTGTGAGCCGCGTTAATCACTAACTTATGTACTTACTAGAAGTGTCAAAGTATGACAAACCTTAAACTTTACCCAACAATCATAAAAACTTGGGATCATTATCAGTATTTACCTGAACATTGATATAAGCTCCGGAGTTTATGAGCGCCAGGGCAATATCATAGAATCCCTCTTTGGAAGCGATAGCGAGTGCCGTATAGCCGTCCTTGTCTAACGCGTTCACATTAGGCTTGTACTCAAGGAGCATCTGGACGATTTCAGAGTGGTTACCTGTAAAATGTCAACATTAAGAACTTATAAGATATGTTGATAAACAGAATGAAATAAGCAACAAATGATGGGGGCTAGATCTATAAAATTTTATCTAGTTTATTATTTTGTAAGTACATATCATTAAAATGACAAAAGCAATTCACAAATATGCATATGAATTTATCAGAGCTTCCTTAAGCTTTCAACCAACTAAGTAGATCCGTTCGTTCCCGAAATGCTCTTTGGGTTCTGCCCCTAATGTAGCCACTTTAGGTGCCACTTGTCTGACCTTGCAAATTCACAAAGGCAGCAAAATTATATATTTGGCCTACAAAAACAAAATTAGCGATGATTGACAGCACACTGGTGCGTAACGGCTATCGCATATTTCAGCTCTGACAGATCAGAGCACAGCACATTTTACATTGCCAAACAATTATTTACTTTGCTACTTTTCTTTGAAGTTATATCAATAAACCAGGTACAACTTTTATTTTTATTGACGGAGGAGAATCTGCAATTAATACCAGTTACACCGGTTGCCCTGGGGTGGACCACCGAGTTATGTGACACTTTTACCCGAACTAAACCCCTCCGGTTGCCGACCTCTGCGCATTCGAAAATCTCTAGGCTCTCCAAAAGGAGCTTCACCAGAGGCCCTCTCGCACATTGCCGTGAGGCCCGTTCCCGGGGCAGGATGTAAAGAGCCCTCCCTCCGGCTCCGCGTAGAACAAATAGTCTTGTGAAATCCCATCAAAAATCTCACTTCGGGCTAGGGTTCTGAAACGCCCCCACAGATAGACAGTTCTGGGCTTAGTGATAAAGTCCTAACTCAAACCTGAAATAAGCCTATGACGTCACACTGACTAGGCGCGCCGACTAGGTCGTGATGACACATAACAAAGCCGATTTATTGCCACACAATTAAAAGATCAAACTTTGCGAAGCCTACAGCAAGGAAGTCAGTACATGTAAGCTCAGAGAATCGTGACGGCGGATATGACGTTACCGGCACTGCGAACAGGTCGTGATGCCCTAAGTCAATGCAAAGGTAATCATCGCACGAATATATATATAATAGAAACCTTGCGTGATCTATAGTTGGAGTGTCCTCGAATATATATACTGAGTGATCATGATACATAAGCCAAATTTGTGAGAGCATGATTAATTCAACAAATTTATCTAACTGCCTGTGGAGCTTTTCAGAAGCCTGGAGAGAGTATATCAGTGGAGGGATAAGTGTGTAAGCGTTAGTGTCTATAGAATGAAGACGAACCTTGTGTGGCCTGCAGCAGGGGAGTCCAACAGTACATGCCAGCATTATTAGGGTCGGCGCCAGCTCGAAGAAGCGCACCAGCGGAAACCACGTCGCCGGCCCGCGACGCCCACGTCAGAGCGGACGTCGCATACTTGTCGCATGAGTTCGGACGAGCTCCCGCCGCTAGGAGGCGCAATACCACGCCGCTGTGACGTCGCCCGGCCGCCCATACTAGCGAACTGGAAAATAATTCACTATGATTATATGATTCACCGATGTTGAAAAATAATCACGCGTTCGATTGCTCCCAGACAAATAAAATTTGGACGATGATGTTGGCCTAACCAGACTTGTTAAACCAGCTTTTTAATTTAAATTTGCATAAAGCAAAGGCTTTCGTGACTCATGATGATGATTAGCTAAGTCCGTAGGTGAGTGCCCCATGAATCCCTATACGTACCCCTTAGGTGTTGCTAAAGTAGCAGTAGAAGTACGGCCGGAGAAGTATTGCTTCCATACTTGGTAATTTGCCGCCAAACAGCGACGCGGCGTAGCAATGCATAGGTGGAAAGGTGTGGGTGCCGGTGAAATCAAATGCGCATGAAACGTAAGGTGCGACTTGGGTCTTCCCATACCTCGTCGGGGAGGACCTAAGTCGCATTGCTGTTGCTATAGGCAGAGGTAACCATTTACCACCAGGTGAACCAACATACCGTGCGGTCACTTTATCACAGAAAAAAAATTGAGAGTCATGAAGACATACAGACAGCAAAATGTGTCAAACTCTAAACACGGTCCGTATTTGACCGTCAGTCGAGGGTTAAAAAATGACATAGCAAATGAAGATAACAAAGGAATTTTAATGAAAAAAAAATAAAGGTTATTTTTTATGCTCACAATATCCATTATAAGTAGGCTATATATGATTGTGTAAGTGAAACAAAGAGGGGACTGATTTATGAAAATATACACCAACTTCAATACCTTTCGCCCTTTTTTTTTCCGTGGAGAAATGTCTTAGCATACCGCCCTTTTTTTTTTTTTTTTTTTTTTTCCGTGGGGAAATGCACTCGCATACCGCCCTGCCACGGGGAGACAGAGCGGTTATGTGGGACTAGACCCACTAAAACCCCACGGTGTCCTCCTCTGCCGCTTAGTGGCGGGAACACGGGAACGTTACACACACATCCGCGAACCCGCCGCGGCTGTCCGTTTCCGGACCCATCACCTTTGGCATCTAGTGCCACTCCTCTGTTTGCGACACGCCAGGACACGTGGCGTGTCGCAACCTCCTCGGGGACCAGGTCAGCGAAAGGGCGTCAGACGACCCCGTGTCTAGACGCCCTAGGTCCCCCTGCGACGGGTCAGATCTGTGGCCCCGTCGCCTGCCACTACGGCCGCAGAGGATAGGGAGAGCGGCGCCTCGCAATACCGACACTCCTCTTCCCCTGCGGCCCCACCGCGTCCGCCATCCAGCAGTGGCGACCCCGCCGTGGCCGCGGAAGGTAGGGAGAGCGGCGCACCGTAATACCGGCACTCCTCTCCCGCCGCGGCCCCTAACCTTCAGCTGCGGTGCTGCCCATACAGCACCGCAGCCCGCCTCAGTTGCGGTGCCCCCCATAAGGCACCGCCACCTACTGTGCCGCTCCTATTCGGCTTGGAGCCAAAGCCTAAAGGAGCAGCCCTTCCCGGGTTCCTCTTAGCTTCACCGTGGGTGACCAGGCCACGGTTACTAAGCCCCCCCGCCCCGTCAAGGCGGGAACCCGTGGGGGGGTTAGCATACCGCCCTGCCACGGGGAAACAGAGCGGTTATGTGGGCTAGGTGTCACTACCCACTAAAACTCCACGGTGTCCTCCTCTGCCGCTTAGTGGCGGGAACACGGGAACGTTTATACACACATCCGCGATCCCGCCGCAGCTGTCCGTTTCCGGACCCTCCTTTGGATGGCAATGCCACCATCCTCCCTCGCCAAGACACGCCAGGACACGAGGCGCGTCGCAACCACCTCGGGGACCATGCCAGCGATAGGACGTCAGACTACCCCGTGTCAGACGCCCTAGGTCCCCATGCGACGGGTCAGGTCTGTGGTCCCGTCGCCTACCACTACGGCCGCAGAGGATAGGGAGAGTGGCGCCTCTCAATACCAACACTCCTCTTCCCCTGCGGCCCCACCGCGTCCGTTATCGAACGGCGGCGACCCCGTTGTGGCCGCGGAAGGTAGGGAGAGCGGCTCACCGCAATACCGGCACTCCTCTCCCGCCGCGGCCCCTAACCCTCAGCTGCGGTGGCTCCTATTCGACACCGCAGCCCGCCTCAGTTGCGGTGCCCCCCATTAGGCACCGCCACCTACAATGCCGCTCCTATTCGGCTTAGAGGCAAAGCCTAAAGGAGCGGCCCTCCCGGGTTCCTCTTAGCTTCACCGTGGGTGACCAGGCCACGGTTACTAAGCCCCCCCGCCTCGACAAGGCGGGAACCCATGGGGGGGCAATAGCTTTCGCCCTAAGGAGTAAAATTTTTCCATGGAGTTTTTATATCTAATAAAAAAGCATTATCTATTATAATTTGGTACAATTGGCGGAAATATTAAAGGGTAACAAACAAAACATATAGAGCCGAATAAGAACCTTCTATTTTTTAAGACGGTTAAAAACACTATGATCTGATCAATACAACATAAATATAATGTAAAACATTCATGTGAGACAGCTCGTCAAGAGTTTTTTGCTACTAGATGCAGGTACATTCGGTTTAATGTTAGTTATAAATGAAACCTTTTTTTTTCAATGCTCAATAGAAGCTCAGTTAGACGCAACCCGGTCAGATAAATCAGCGATGAGCTAGCTAGATAACAATAGATCATCCAAACAGGTTAGTATGTTAAACATAAATGACAGCGAAAGTAAGCGGTCAGGTCATCAAATTAATTGAAGAATCAGGAAGATTAGTTGCGATACATTAAAGTTGACGATACAATCCGTAAAATTGATTAAATAACGATACATTCCGTAAAATTTATTAAATAAAATAATTTAATTAAGCTGTGACGCACTAGAACGTGTTTGGCTTCATAATGTATTTCGTTTCCGAAATTTCTACAACGCAACAAGGCCAATAATGTAAACGTCTTAATGGAGTTTAGCACAAGCTTACAATGAGCATGGTTCGTGAATTATTGCTGAATGAGCAATAATTCAGACACTTTACGATACGGCAAGCCACTCGTATCATTCAGGTAAGATATCACAAACGTAATAGCCTTTTAGTAAGCTTTCCTAGTAATTTTAGTCCAATTTAGTGGATTTGGACTAAAATTGCTAAGAAGTTTTTACTATAAGTAAGGAAATAATAGATCAGAATACATACGCTAGAAACTGACGCTGACGTAGTGACGAAAACAAGACATTTTGTAATTTATCAACAAATAGCGAATCGCATAATTAGAAAGAAGTTAATTTTTCGAAACTATACTCGAGTCAAGCTAAGGCGTCTTTATGGTTCGTGCCTATGACGCCACTCGCCAATAAGCTTTCTAATGACACCTGTAGTTTGTAGAGGACTTTATAGATTAAAAGGCTATTTCTTCAAGGCTACGTTCCCTTTCTCCAGTGAATAATAAATAAAATAAAAAAAATCAGCAGAAAATCTTAATATGTACCGTGTACCTTAGAACAAGTTAAACTGTCAGATGTTGTATGACTTTCGAATTTTCATTTTTGGACTAGTTACTTTTCACTCGGTATCCTTCACAGTTTCCAAAACGTGGTTCTGCGACATTAAATTGTTATTCATTTTGCAAATCTTTTTGGTATGCCTCTGTATTTCCTTGACCTTGATATTTGAATTGTAAGTGCGCGTCCGTATCACAGAGAAACAAATCTCTACAACTTAGTATCGTATGATCTAAATTCTATTTACTTCAAGGTATATTCTGTTCACAAATAATACGATGCATAATCAATTAATCATCCTTGAACTAAACAACCAGTTGGACCGTGACATGATGAGTATGTGTCTACGGCTGTGGGTTGATCGACGACGAAATGATGGCCTTCTTGATTGACGTAGGCAATGGGATTCCCCGTGGCTATAAAAAAATTTGCATGGTCTGTGTGCAAATTTGACATCGGGTTTTTTTCTATACCATTAAGGTGACAAACAAGCATATAGCCTACGTGACGGTAGCTTACGTCGCAGAAGCTCACTTGCACTGGGTACTGAACCCTAAAAATTTTTCTCAATGGTTTATTTCTAAATTAAGAGGGTAACTCGCACCATGAGTGGAAAAAAGCTTACGTGAAAAAATTCAATTTTTCCGGAGAGACAAAAACTGTATAAATTAGTTTTTTTTTTTTTTTTTTTTTTTTTTTTTCATTTAATGGCAAAATCATACGCAGGCAGTAAATTATTGTAACCGAAATAAACTCTAAGGTGTAGAGTAAATCTCAAAAGTTACCCCAAAATATTAACAACATCAAAAAATAATAACAGTTACTCGATTACTGAGGTTATTTTTTACCAACTATATTATATTATTTTTACTTGTTTATGAATCATTAAAAGATGACCACATTTATTTTCGTAATATTAGTTACGTATTTTTAATATTTTCTGAGCATAATTAGTTACAGAGAATAATCTCCGAAAAGCGGCCTAGATAAAATAAGAATAAGAATAAATCGTAGATATAAATGGATTCCATTCGAATATTTATTGACTCCTGGAAAAAAACGCCTAACTAGATGATAACACGAACAGAAATATGATATATCTGTTCGTGGAAAATTGGCTCAAATAAACAAAAACTTTTACTAAAGTTTTTATTCTTAAGTCAATATACGTATTTATTTCACTCATACAAAATAAATAATAGTTTTTTGGGCGTCATTTTGTCATTTATCGAAGTAAAATACTGAAAATTAGCGAGCACTTGAGTCAGCACTGCCCCATGAAATCGATGCTCTAAGTCGAGAAATCAAGTTAGCTTGTCAATAAAGCTGTCACTTTGTGAAGCGATTTTATTTGGTTCACGAGCATATATTTATGTAAGTAATTTATCTGTATTTGAATTGAACGCATAGACAGTTCTACAGAATAAATATCCAGGATTAATTTTCGATCAATGTCAAATTAAAATACCGATACGATAATCTTTATAACAAACTGGGCATCGTCAAGTTTATATAACTAGCAGATAGATCTCATTACTTGTAATCGAATTGACAATCGGTCAAGCATTCTACCAAATTATATTAATATATTGATTGATATTGTAAAAAAAGTCCTTATCTGCTGGGCATAAAAAGGATACATTACAGATTTAATCGATTCTTGGTAATCGCTGTATATAAAATCTATACAATGCCTGCACAGAAACTACTTTTTGTATAGAAACAACTAATTAGCCAGACGAAAAAACCGCTACGAATGAATTGAATGTTTCGTTTGTTTTATTACGTTTGAAATTCTTATTAATTCCAAGTGTATCTTTATTCACTTACGTTTTTAGAATTACATTCACGTATTTAGAATTGGAAGTGCACATGTCAAGTGTGATCGTGGGGGACCATGTTGCTCGTAAGTGAATACTCTCAGTCACTACACATATCCCCTGGATAGTGTAACAAGAGCAACCCTAAGTAGCAGTAGAACTTGTGTCAAGTTTGTCCGGAGAAGTACTGCCATAGCAGTGACCTTGCATTGCTGTGCTCCGGTGGACCTTTTTAGACATCGTTCCATCCTTTTTAGATTGACGGGCGCAGTGCAATGCGTCTTGGATCTTCTAATACTTCTGTAAGGGAAGACCTGAGTCGTATCGCTGTTGTCTGGTGGCACTTAACACCAGGTCAGCTTGTTTCGTCAGTTCCAACATATAAAAAAATAATTTAAAATCCTGTTTTTTTTAATAGTATTTTACTCTGCTTTTTGGCAATTTGTTTGTGGTCAATTTATTGCATCGTTAACCTCTGGCGCCGCTATTTGTTCTGGGGTTCGAAAATTGGGCCATCGTGTCTGTTCACGTAAGCCATTTGGACGTCACGAGAACGTGTTGTACGTAGAGTATAACTTAGGGTCTTTGTTTTATCCTTGTTTGAGTTGTCCAATGAAGCAAGTACGGAATAGGTTTAATTTTGTGGGAGTTTTTCCTCTTAAGCTTAAGGCGAGTACAAACATACGATAAAATTTGCTCGTTTTGCGAGACGCAAAAGATTTGTTCGTATGCGCGTACCGCTAACGAGCATCGAGTACTGTGTTCGTTAAAAATGTTGGTGGCGATCTAAATGTCACAGAGAACGTAAGTGGCGTTTGTATGCGAACTCAAGTTGAACCATGTTCGTGCTAGCTGATTTTCGTCTGTGTGTACGAACCAAACGTTCATGTTCGACGATCCTGTTCGTGATGTTCGTTGTACGTGCGTAACGGCTTTAGGAGTCGTTCACAAAATTGTAACACGTGACTGATTTACAATTCAAAAACCGACTTAATACTTTTATCCTCATATTTTTTGCACTCAGGTGTTTCAATTTTGTGTGTAAAAAATATAAAACTCATCCAAATTGGATCACAATCGACAAAGATATTACGTAAAAAGAAACAGCCGATGTGAGAACCTACTTCTTTATTTGAAGTACAATAGTTTAAAAATTGGTCTTCTGCTTTTCGTGCCATTATTTAAATCCAAAAATGATATCGAGACCAAATTCTATAACCTCATTAGCTTTGTCTATGGATTTATAAGGATCATCCGAGTTCATACAATCGCAAGCGAATTTTGGCATCATACTAATATTATAAATGCGAAAGTTTGTCGTTATGTATGTTTGTTACTTCATGCGTCAACAGCTCAACGGATTTGGATGAAATTTGTTATGAAGGTAGCTTGTACGCTGGATTAACACATAAGCTACGTTTTAACCCGGACGATGTGAAGTATTTTTTTTAGTGACATGCAAAATTCACAACTTCTGTCAGTTTCTTCCCATCGTCTCATGCTGACTTTAAAAGGCAGGGGCGAGGCAGAAAGTCGTGCGTTCTGTTGTCATACATACTTAATATTGTAATTTCCGTGAGCATGCACATCAGCTCCTTTCTCCAGGAGTAACGTCGCCACTTCTTCATGACCCTTGTACGAAGCCCACATCAGAGGCGTCCAACCACCCTGTTAATGAAACAAAACAATAATTAAGTTTTATCGTTTAATCCGATAATTGCGTGCATTCGTTATTGATAAGTCTGAAAACGGAAACATTAAAATTATTTAAACTATCGGCCATTATTATTATTTAAGCAGACTAAGTCTTATTATTATAAATGTTAACTGCCACCTAAAAATACACGTTATATATATTTCAGGTTCTCCACTGACGAAATACACCGCTGCATGGCGACGGATTACCAATGTCGTAGCAATATTTCACCGGACGAACTTGGCACAAGTTTTATTATAATATTACTTTAAGTTGCTCCTTTCGCACCACACTGTGGATACGTGCAGGGACTCAAGAGAGAACAGAGTCACAGGTTACACCTACAGACTCAGAGCAACATGTAAGCAGAAATATTTACCAACCTCTTCAAAAATTTAGTCCTTTAAATGATTTTTGACCTTTTAATGACACGTTGGGGTTGAACATAATAATGAACCTTCATGACCGCATTATACGACGGTAATTAGAAAACGTGTTCAAAGCAAAGGACTTTCCAACAGAAACCAGAAGTAACGGATAATCAACGACTTTTTATTTCCTTTTAATCCCCTGTCACATGATTCGTTATTTACGAGCAATGTATTCAATAACTTTTTGGGTGCAAGCTTGCGGCGTAGCGTCGGTCTTTCTTTGGGAATAAGAAATACGTCGTTGTACCGACATATCTACAAAACGGGTCCCACGCGGTCCCAGCCATTCCCGTTCATAAACATACGCCTGTATCTATTAGCATGAACACCTAGATAACATAGCCGAGTACGGAGTAATATAATTTAATCTGCGGCCGAGCCTGCAGCGGCGTTCGCTTCTTCGGCGTTGATAAGTCTCTGCAGTCAGTTGACGTCTAGAAAATAGACTAGCGCCGGAATATCCGGTGTACAGTTTTCATAACCGGTCACCCGTTGCTGGTAATTACGTAAAGCGTGACCTCTTTTCTAAGAGTGTCCTCCACCTAAAATAAATGCCAAATCGTAACTAAATTGTTTACTTTGTCTCTGCAAAGATCCTGCGTTTGTTTTCGTCGTAAAGTCCCACGCAAAAGATACAGAAATCGATAAAATATCCTATTTATAAATTGTATGTACCTTTCTATTTATAAACACAATCAACTGGTGAGTGGATTGTAAACAAATCATTATCGAAATGTGATGAATAAATATCGATCGGAACCAATCGCAGCCAACTTCATTCATGCTATATCAATAGATTTTTATTCTGTTGTTTTATAAAACAAGCCCAATTACAATGCAATGGGCGAGTGAGAGCAGTGCGTACGCTTTATTTTAGCGAGATTTCAGAATGTGTATATGAATAGGATGTCACTGACATCTCGGTTGGCAAACTTCCACCCAAAGTATAAATTTAATTTTCAGTGCACAGTCCAGCCATTGATCTAATTATTATAATAACTTTTGATCATAACAATGATTGTAATAATGTGTGCACTCGATAAGACGACGAATGATACGAATGGGTATGTTTACTGAAAATATTACGCACATTATTTCCGATTTCACTGATAATATAATATTAATTCAATATAAATAATAATTCATCGTAAAATAATGAGAAACAAATGAAAATTGATCTGCTTATTTATTTCAATTTAATATTTTAGATGCAAACAACAATTTCACTCTAATAATGAATAAACCTCATATCAAAAATATACATAAGGGGGTTCCTTCCCTTCGCTAAGATACCTGCTCGTTTATGGAGAGTGTGGCGCAAATGCTTTGTTCCAAGCAATGATTGAAAATATCACTGTGAGAAAAGACCAAAAGCCTTTGATGGGCATTAGTAATAGGAAATATGTCTCAAATGATTCTGAATTTAGTCGAGATAAAAATATGAACATTTTGCTTAGCATAACATATTAATTTAATTTAAAAAAAAAAACTAATTCATAGCCGAGGTCGCGGTAAAATCCATAAATTAAAAACCGATTATAGGCCGATGTATCTGTAATCCCAATTCGTTTTTAACTAATTTGTTTTGTAAATGAATAATTTGAACCGCTGCCATATAGAAAAAAGACATGTCACAATGCTACGATCCAGATGTTCTAACGTAAATATCAGCTAAAAGCTTACAGAATACTCATCGCATATATTGTTAATTTTGTTCTACTAATAGATAAAGTTTTTGTAACTCTGTCAGAGATTTGCCACTCGACAATATCTCGTGACGTGACAAATAAATGTGTTTAGTACGACCGAAAAACAAATGGTAAACAAGTTATTGATTTAACGACCGAAAATCCGACTAATCCGACTGAATGGGACTACCTTGGAGGTACAATATTAAATCTACAATATAAAAAATGAGTCATCGAAATAATAAGGCCAAGATATCGTGTAATAAACATTTAAATAAAAAACATACATCATTGGGTGGGAGCCATCGCGGACGACTGCTTTTTGTGGGTCCGACAATAGTATACCAAGACAGAACACGGTTTAATACACGGCTTAGTACACACGTATGGGCTAGACGTTTTCTTTCAACCGGACACCGCTCAAGTGAGACGGGATAAATTACTGTGTCAGCATCCGCCCCCAAAAAACGTAATCACAACTGAACGGTGCTAATGCATTCATCCGTCCGCGAAAATGTCAGTACGCTCCGTCAACAAATCAAAGTTGATTTATGTATAAATAATGACATGACTCGTCTGCCGCATGTCGGACGATTTCTGGGCTAAATCCACTACCGAGGATGCCTTTGAACAGAAGACTAAATCGCGGCAGGCCGAGATGCAGATGGCGAGACAAACTAAACTCTTATATAACAGAATGGTCAAACGTAGCGACACCGTGGGAAATGGGAAGAAGGAAGGCTTTGCCCAGCGAAGGATTCAAAGTGGCTGTCAAATAAAAAGTACATGGCTGGCACTTACGCAGTCCCTGGAATCCACTTTGGCACCAGCATCTAGAAGCTCCTTGATGATGCCGAGGTTGCCGCAGCGAGCCGCGAATGCCAGCGGCGTCCATCCGTCAGCGTCGGATGTCGTCGCGTCAGCGCCCGCATTGAGTAGCAACCGCACCGATTCCAAGCGGCCGTTGTCGCAAGCGCACATGAGTGCTGTCGTTCCGTTCTATTAAAACCACACAATATTAAAAACTATAACCAATACTAAGATTTTTACATATTTGGCGGGATAAAATTCATAGGAGAGAATTTAATTAACCTTAAATGGAGTTGTTGGTAATTATCGTTGATATAAATAAGTTTTATCCTGACTCTGATTATGACTAAAGAAAATTGTTATCCCAATATTATTTGTGAGAAAATAATGGTTAGTTTGAAAAAAACACTTTTTATTTTTTCATTTTATAGTTTTCACTGCAATAATGCCGATATAATTATGATATAATATAACTGCGCGGTTTCACTGCAGGTAAATTCACTTTAAACTCTGTTTTCACATACATAAACTAGAAATCGATGACAAACATTTGAGTTTTGAAGAATATATTTTTCAAAACAAAAAAATATGTTTGTCGTCGATAAAGGCAGATATCTAGCAATACGTGGAAGCATTCAAAATATTATTATGTTACAACTTTTGGTGTTTCTGGTGATGATTTTGGTAGGGTTGTTTTAAGATAATATTACGCTATACGCTCTGTGAGAGCTTATTTTTTTTTTTGACCTATCAACTATTATCAATATTTCGGCTGTCCTACCCAAAGAAATAGAAAGACACTTCCGATTCAAAATATTTTTTGTAGCATTTTATGTCTGACGCGATTCACTACCCATATAATCTTTATTATACATACTTCGATATTTAAATATTGCTGAATCTGAAACTCGTAGTCTATTGTTTTCGGACAAAATATTGGTATACCAGGAAAATATTTCATACCAAAACTATCATATCTCTCTCAGAGTGTGTCCGATAATATAATGAATTCATGTCATGTTGTGATTATAAACCATATTTTTAGTATGCACTTCGAAAAGAAGTTGGTTTTAATATAATATTAATAGTAAACTATTGTTAGTTAAATTTTACTCTTCGTGTGTGAAACATACGTCACATTATATTTACTTAGCTAGGGTTGACATTTGTTTAGAAAAACCCGAATAATAAAGTTTGGTCGAAACGAGCTTTGTTGTTTCATGTATATTATTCGCAGGGTAACAGAAGCGTTGTTTTTTACTTTCATCGTTATGAAACCTCTTTGTTATTATACAAGTACTTCGCTTTTGCAAAGGTTGCCTAAGTTTTACCCTAAGTACGATATGATAATATAATTCCATTGAAATCCTTTTAGGTGAAAAGTAATTAAGGATTATTAAATAAACAACAGAGGCTTCCAAATAACCTGATGAAGGTGCTTTCTCATTATCCTGTGATCGTAAATTTCGTTTTCGCTTGTACGTGACACGATACATTACTAGGTATAATAAAATCTCGTAACAGGAAAGAATTACTATGTTTGCAAGATATTACAAAATGGAAAAAACAAAAAAGATAATTTATGCTAACATATTAAATATTTTATAGGTCAAAGAGCTGTCTTACCTCATCCCGATCATCGATGACAACATTCTTGTTAGAGGCGAGGTACTGTTGTAGTTCATTGGAACTATCGCTGATGGCCAGCTGGGAGAGCGTGCGAAAACACGCAAGCGACACCATCGACTCGCTGCGGTGGAGGCTCTGCGTAGCAAAAACTTGATTTACGAACAAACACAAGGAAAACATCAAAACAAATTAAGAAGATCTTGTTTAAAAGGATTTAGATATTTCAAGGAAACGGTTAAACAATAACAAAAATAAGCAACACAGGTTTCAGGGAAAACTATTGTATTGTACAAGTTTTGGGTTAAAATTAACGGAAACCTCGTTTTGTTGCACACTCCAGCGTAACATCGTGGCGTTGACAAACATAAACCCCGATAACTAAATCGTGTGGAGAATTTTTCAAAAGAACAATCTTCTATGCCCCAACACACACACACACAACGATACCAGACGAACGTTTACTCGACACAGTTCAGACTTATAATGAACATAATTTATAGATAATTATACTGATAAGGAGCGATATCACAAGGTAACCCAATAAAGAACGCGATTTTATTGCAAGAGGTATATTCAAATTTGTATCATAAGTGTAACCATAATCAGAAGCGGACAAACTGCGATAAGGATTATAGTCAAAGCCATATTTATGCAAATAAACATGCCGTAATTATTGCAGTATTCTATATGGTGTTCCCAGTATCGCTTTCCTAAGTCATAAATTGGCCGTATAAAAAGAAAGAAAAATTACGATACTAGTAGTAAAAGCTTCAAGATTTTTCAACTTAATTGTTTATTTGATTTTTACCAAATTTCAGTAAAATAAAGGTTGACTTTTTTTTTAAATTGGTAACCTACTCTACTCACCCATGTTTGCTCTGATATTTAAATTTTAATTATTATCACATCATGCACAATGTTAAATACACTCAAAAAAAACCATGCACGTGGTTAGGGAATTGCAAAATGTGCAGTTATTATTGGCACAAAAAACTATTCACTGTGCAACTATCATCACGCAGACCGTGTTAGAGTGCCGTCGTAGTGCAAAACCATGGAAACCGGCGAAACCGTGGCTGAAGCGACGGTGCTGGTGCTCCCCGGGAGGTGCGGTCACAGTGAACTTCGGCAAGTTGAGATGGGGGCCCGCAGACAGTGGTCCATTGTGATGGTCCGAGCCACTTCCGATATGTAGGGGTAAAAATGACTGGCGCCGACGTTTCGTGGGGTGTAGGGGCGCAGGAGGCTTCAGAATCGATCCCGCAAAACTATTACTTTTCGCTCGTTTCGTCGGCATTACTTCATCCGTCAAGTTTTCGTCAGATCTGTCAGATGCACTTCGCTCCGTATCTGATGATATGGGCGATTCTTGCACAATTTCCAGTGGAGGAGTGTTCTCTGGTAATCCTGGTCTCGATACATTTTTTGGTCGATGGATATTGCCGATGAGGCATCGTATGCTGACATAGTCGTTATCACCGGTCTTCGAGTGGTGTGGATGCGGCGAGAGAGACATCGCGAGTCAACTTCCCGCATAATAGGACAGGCGCGCGGGACGGCTCCTGTGACAGATTTGTGAATGTGGTGACTGGTGGCGTACGCTGGCGAGCACTATGCGTCTCGCGATGGGCGGATACTATTTAGAGCGCGATACACCGTTCGTGTCGCAAGGCTGGTGGAGGGCGGACGCTATGAATGAACGCGTCGTATACGTACGAGAGAGTAAGTGCTGCAAGTGCGCAAAGATAATCGCTTGAGGATCGCGGAGGCGGTGCGGTGTGCGGCTCGCTCTGGGGGCAGCATAGCGTACGGTGTCTGGTCAGACTATGCCGGCGGCTCGCCCGAGAGCATCGGAGAATCGAAGCCCTCCCCGCCGGCCGGACACGCCGAGTTACCATTGGTCACTAAGTGTTTTTTCTTAACGAGTTTGAACATCAATCACATACAAACTTAGAGACTTGAATATTTTTACTATGTTCATAAAGCTCAACTTAATTTATTTTAATATTGTTTTTTTTTATCCATATGATGGAGTGTTTCAAACAATTTGAAACACTATAGTTATTTAATAAATATTACGGTTCAATGACTGATTTAATTATGTTATCGGACGAGAGTAATGTAATTAATAAAATTATTTATATTCGTTGCGTTGGGACATAAACATAACGCACAACGCGCCTATTTTTATTACAACCGGTTGGTAGGCACATACTGGCTACCTGTTTAGGCACCAAGTGCAATAAGAGGATTAAGTACCGAGAGGTGAAGATCCGCAACATGAGTAAAGTAAAAAGATTAACGGGGTTACAGGATTCCAGTCGCTAAGCGCACGACCGCGCCCGGGATGATTAAATAACCAAACCAACCTTCCATATTATATAATGCGTTGTACAGATGGTATAACGTTGCAACTAACAAGCTTTAAAATGTTAAAATATTTGTTGAGTTTTTAATTTTATACTGGACTCCTACAAATATTTTAATATTTTAAAATATTATATTTTAAATATTCTATTAAGTGTATTGAACATTATATATATTGGGTGTGTGAATATGACTCCGCCCTTTCTCAACAGATGTCGTTTTTAGTATTGTTTACGTGTACTAATAAATGACCATACTTGTATTCGATAGTACTGAATGTCAGCTATCTAACGCATTTTATGATATTTGGTTGAAGTGTAAGCAACAATTGTTTTCACCTTTTCGAAAATGTCGGTTTTTATTCCAAATAAACGTCATTTGCGGGAAGTGTTATTACATTATTTTATTGCGAAGAAAACTGCAGCGGAAACTTATCGTTTGCTTGTGGAGATTTATGGTGAGCATGCTCCGTCTAATACAACTTGCAAGGAATGGTTTCGACGATTTCAAAATAACGATTTTAGTACTGAGGATAAAGAACATGGAAAACCACCAAAAAAATTTGAAGATGCTGAATTGGAAGCATTATTGGCGGAAGATTCTTGCCAAACTCAATCAGAATTAGCTGCAGCATTAAATGTTGATCGTTCAACTGTTGCAAAGCGTTTACAAATGATGGGAATGATTCAAAAAGCCGGTGACTGGGTTCCACATGATTTAAAAGAAAGAGACATGGAACGTCGGAAAACCATTTGTGAAATGCTGCTTCAAAGACAGCAAAGAAAAGGATTTTTGCATCGGATAGTCACAGGAGACGAAAAATGGATACACTACGAAAATCCTAAACGCAAAAAAGCTTGGGTGAAACCAGGCGAACCAGGCCCATCACAGCCAAAAATAAATATTCACTGTGCCAAGGTCATGCTCTGTATTTGGTGGGATCAGAAAGGTATTGTATATTATGAGTTGCTCAAACCCTCTGAAACTATTAATGGAGAAGTTTACCGACGACAACTAATGCGTTTGAAGCGAGCCATAGAAGAAAAACGACCAGAATGGGTGAATAGACATAACAAATTAGTTCTTCAGCATGACAATGCCAAACCGCATACCGCAGAAGTCGTAAAAAGATATTTAGAGGGACAGGACTGGGAAGTGTTACCCCACCCGCCATATTCACCAGACATAGCTCCTTCGGATTACCACCTATTCCGGACGATGCAGACAGACCTTACTGGAGAAAAGTTTACTTCATGTGAAAGTATCAAAATTTGGATTGACAACTGGATAAGCTCAAAAGACCAGGACTTCTTCCAGCAAGGCATACGAAAACTACCTGAACGATGGGCGAAGGTTGTAGCTGCAGATGGAGCATACTTTCAATAATTTTTTTTTTTAATTTTGTAAGCGAACAAATGTGTTTTATTTTGACAAAAAGGGGCGGAGTCATATTCACACACCCAATATTTTAAATGCATTTCTATTTACCTGCCCATAATTTCTTAATAAAGATGCCGCTCGAAGCATTTTGTCGCAACATTAAGTTAAATAACTGATTATTTTCGTAAATTATTATCTATTATCGCCAGGGTAGACGTTCGTGAAAAAATCGTGAGCACTGAAATATTTCTAGTGGATGGTCAGTTTCTTATAGGTTTCAATGTTTTTCATAGGATTAGGTCTTTGTTAATATTGGGTTAGATGCTTTGTAATCTAAACAAGATTAATGAGATAACAGGTAAAATACAACGATTACACAAGTGCCTGTAACATGGGTTATAAATTAAATAGGATAACGCAGATGAAATTCCGTGCTAATAACGTATTAATGAGAAAGCATGGAATAGACAACAGACTTACTACACATTTACCTATATATTACTTTACGGGCCATGGACTTTATATAAACCTTGTTATAAATCATACTTAACTTTGTCAAATAGGTTTTCAAGGTTTGAATTTCATCAGTTCATTTATAAACCTTGCCAAGTATTTAGCGTAGCAATTCATCAGTAGAACGAGCCAACTCCGGGAGCTAAATGTCTCTCATCAGGAGCCGGAAATCTCTTTATAAATACAAATTCATGTGAAGGTATAAAGGTTCCTTCGAACGTTCAATCAATATATTTTCCCGTTAAGAAACGCTCACATTTTTATCGTATCGCATAACCTCTCTCATGATGAATGTAGTAAAATGAAAAAGAGTAAAGTTTGTAAGTAAAGTTATCTTATATTTTATCTCTGTGGTTCCTTCTAAAGAAGCCATGCTGGTATTTGTGCGGTATGTGTAATAATTATTCTGAAAGTGACATTCAACATGCCTTATCATAGCGATAGATGAAATAAAAGTGAAGGAAAAATTACGAACAAACTATTTAAGACATTAAACACTTAACTTTATATCGCAATTAAATTGGGATTATTAGAGTACATATTTGATAATTAAGGAATTCCAATTACATAGGTTTTCTTTATTAGTAATTAACTTTTTTAATAAGCTGCTAAAAAGTTAATACGAAATGTCTCAAACTGTAACCCTTAACCAAATGCATATAATAATAAAACATAATTATCTACTTTAGCGTTAACTTAAACAAAACATTACCTCTGTAATCATCGGATCATTTATAGTATCCCTCACGAACTTGTAGTATGGGAAAATACTTCCATAGCTCCGAGGAAGTCTAAGGGCTAGCATGAGAGGTCGTCGCTCGGCCCCTGATGTCGAAGGAACGTCGTTTCTCGACATAATATATACTAGATACACAATCCCTTACACTTTTAGTCCGACTACTTTTAATAAGACACATCATTTGCCATATTAACATTTGGCTCAAGTGACACAAATTGGAAGCACAGACTTGATTTTTAACACTATTTTGGGGGTAGAAATGTAAATAAAACTGAATGTTTATGGGACGGAAGGCAATGAACGTCGATCCTGTCAAGCAACAGACTATCATATTGATAAAATTAGTTTGAAGTAATTGAAACTGCCTACACCTATCGAAGGAGTTGCGCTTATCATATTTATCGTTTGTTTGTTGAGCCCTGGCTTCTATGTGTGCACACGAGTACCTTATAGTTTGTTTTAAACCAGCATGCCGTTATTCGTGCATTTTGTAGCCGGTGTGAGTTGACTGTGGTAATACTTTCTTATTTATTTGTGTTTTTCGACCCATACTAAATTCAATTAATTTATTTCGTCATGTTTAAATTTATAGATGGTAGATGGTACTTGTCTATATTTTGGTGAACGTTTACATCCACAAAGGTTTAAAGATTAGAATGAATTATTAACAAAAACCAACATTTTCACATGGAGCCGTGGAAATAAATTTAAATTTCTTGGTACGGAGCAACACCATACGAATAAATATGAATTTATACATTGCTTACAACCTATATGGAAAAAATGGTTTCGCATATCAAGTCTTTACAACCAGTGGATTAGAGTCTGTGCGTTTTTGTAAGTCAATCACTTATGACTTCGTTGATTCTTACATCTGATAAATTCTTTGCTTGAATAAATTAATTATTATTTTATTTAGTGTAATTTTAACCAACAGTTCGGGCTGCACGGCGGTAAACTACGGGGTAGTGTCTAATTGTCGTTTAATTATCATCAGCCACTTTTTCCGTTTATATTATTTGACTTATATACCAAAAAGTTTACAAGATCGAACGACATGAAAATATAAATTATGTCTTATCAACTCAAACTACTTATCTAAGTTACCTCATACCTAAGATTATTAACCTATTAGTGAACCGTAAACGGCACTAATATGGTAAAGCTAAAATAACAAATTACAAATGATTTTTCTAATCTCTAACAAAATCGAAGACAGCGCCATCTATCAGGAACCAACGGTACTGACTGGTCTACTTGCGTTCGAGTGGGACGGAAACAGAATAAAACCGATTTGCTAGCGGCTGCGCTCGCGCCTTTCTAATTTAGTTACGAATCGTAAAAGGTAGATGGCACCACATGTTACCAAAAATCTGATATAAATCAAAAATATGCTTTAAAATTACAAGTTTATTTTTTCAATAATGATTAATTGCGTCCTTGCACACGTAGAGTTATTTATTTCTAAATATTAAATTTACAACATCAACGGACAGACAGGCCATTCACATAAAGAAATAAGTGAAATAATTCAAAGAACATCAGATAAGAAAACGTACAAAGCTACAAAAATATTGATTTTGGCATTTATCCAATAATAGTAAGGCATGATTATGTCAACTTTATCTGCTCTTGCAAGAAATATATGCCACATCCCTGTTAGGAGATTTCATACTTAAGCATATCCTTTCAGGCTTCGACATAATGCCGAAATACAATAGATTTTCAGAATCTATATCAGAAATAACTTCATAGTCAACTGTTGTAACTAACAAGATCTTAATATATATGTTGACCGCCGTGGCATTTTAGAAACTACAAAGAGCAAATCAGATACAAAAGAATATTGTTATCATATTGTAATATATTTGTTTTTCTTTTTTTTTTCAATTTTGTCGTCGTGGATGCCATAGTCATGGTGCTGTTGGCGTAGCGAACTTTTGTGCGAAGGCTATACCGATATGATGGTTTATTTAATCGACACTAAAAAAGTTATTGAATCATACTCTTTATTGACCGTCATCATCATAATTCTTAGTAAAACAATCAAAACAACGAACAATTAAACACAAGTTTTTATTGTGTAACTAGGTAATTCACGGCAACGAATGTTGTACTGCCAATGATATAACCTTTTTATTTAACTTTAAGCTTAATTAATTTAGTAAACATTCATAATATATACCTTTTCACGATGGAAAAATGCGCTACGCATGTTCGGGGAGTACAAGGAGGGTATATCAGATTCTCCAAATAATTGTAGTGGCATTACCACTACAATCACCAGCCTGCCGACTAAAAACCTATCGACATTCCTTCCCCTTGCCTTAGTGCAAACGCATCGTCAAACCACTGGTATATCACCGCCGCATTAGCACTTGAGAAGCACGGGATATCTCTCGAATTTTAACGCTACTCTATCCTAGTCTCCGTGAAGGGGGCCCCTTGTCAGGGGAGCGGGATGACTCATAATAGGTCTTAGGACATCAAGCGGGATGACGCTTGAGTCCTAAGTCCTGAGACATCAAGCGGCCATGGAGACCTATGCAATTCAGAAACGTAGCTCCCCGCTCCGGCATTCTGCTGGTCTCCATCTATTCCTAATATATACCTACAGCCAAGAATAAACCATAATAAGAGGTGTTATCATTATCTGGAGATATGGGAAGTGTTTATAACGCTAATTCTTTCGATTGCCACATGAACATAAAACCGACGCTCAGCACTGATTAATTTTATCCCATTGTTGGGCAAAGGCCTTCATTCTCTTCTCCAAGGTATACGTACCTCTGTAGTTAAACATTTTACAATCTAAAATATTGCCCCGCCGTACCTGGTGTCGTGTGCATGTATCGTATTCATGAATGACGTACACTGAATATCTCAATACAATATTGCTACATAGGTAATTAAGTAAGGTACCTATGCAATAAGTAACGAGGGTTTTTAATAGTATAGCTATGCGTTTTCTATCAGCTAGCAAACTAGTCCTTTTATATTTAACTTTTATATGCTAATTGGGCATACAAAAGTTAAATGTAAATTAGGATCGGAAGTGAATCGGTTCAGTGTCTATATGTTCGATATTATAGTAGCTTTTGCCCGCAGCATCGCTTGCCTAGGTAGGTTTTTAACCAATAATTAATTTCTGAATGAAAGTTACCCTATGTCCTTTTCTGTACACCTGACAACGTGTATGCAAATTTTCTTGATGATCGGTTGAGTAGTTAAAGCGTGAAAGTGAAACAAACAAACTCACATTCGCTTTTATATAAAAAAGTAAAGTTTTTAATTTATAAAATTAAATTGCCATGCATTAGTCTCGCAATCATTTGAATATTTATTTTTTGTTTCTTTCGCCTCCTTTGGTGGTACAAGAGAAAGAAAATTAGGAAACACCCAGGAACAGTCGAAATAATCTAATTTGGTATTTTTGTATGGTAATTGGCACTTCGAAACTTAAGGTGGTACCTAGTTTTATGATGCTCGGTTGAGTAGGTAAGGTGTGAAAGCGTAACAATCTTACGCATTTATAATATAAGTTAGTTCATATATAAAATTCAATTACCATACGTTAGTCACGATTTGAATTGAATATTTATGTTTTGTTTCATTCGCCTTAAGCCCCCAGCTTGAACAATTTCGGATCAAAATTTACGGGAGTTGACAGAAAATACATACCAATCAATCGTTTGTTTCAATTTCCACGTTAACAAGTAATTCATCGGTTTTAATTTGCGATATGTAGATTTGTCACGTAAATAGATTTCAATAACGATTGAAATCGTCATGAATGAATGCACAATTCCAGTTGCGACGCCAAACGATAACATAGCATAGTACTATTATTGTGTACTACTATTATTTATGTACATACATTTTATATACATGTTATCTATATATAAATAAATCGATTGCTGTTAGTTTGTCTCGCTAAAACTCGAAAACGGCTGGAACGATTTGGCTGATTTCTATTTCGTTGTGTTCGTAATAGTCAAGACAAGGCTTGTATTTCTTTGAAAAATTTACGGGTAAGGTCTGAAATCGGGACAAACTGAAAGGGCCTTTCTTCATGTCGTTTGACAGGCAATTGTCAAATGGTGAATCAAGACAGGGAAACATCTGTCGGGTCAGCTAGTATGTATAATATATAAAAATCAATTGCCGTGCGTTAGTCTCGCAAAAACTCTAAAATGGCTCGATCGGTTTGGCTTATTTCTATTTCGTTGTGTTCGTAATTGTACGGACAAGGAAATTGGGGAAAACTGGGGGACAAGTAAATTTTTCTATTACATTTTTTACTACGTCGTTAGACAGCTAACTGTCAAGTTGTGAATCATAACAGGTAATCTGTCGCGCCAAAATAATAACTTTAATAGAAATATTCAAACTTTCAACACTTGGTTGATTATTATTTAAGATTTGTTTTTTTTTTAACCTCTGACTAAAAAGAGGGGTTTTATTTTGGCGGCTGTGTTTGTTTGTCTATAGACAAGTAATGATTTTTTTTGACATAAATATTTAGCTACATAGCGTTATGTGGACAATTCACATAATAATAAATATGTAGCCCCAAACTAAGCATCGCTTGTACTATAGGAACTAAATAACTGAAATTACTTATAGAAATACTTATACCAACTGAGCTATGAGGCCGTGTCAGTGAAAATTGGTATTGACCAAAAATTGGTCATGAATACATTGTTTTGCCTTTTTAGGCAATTGGTCTGGATTGGTCCTACCTTTTTTGGCATTTGAAGACCGTTGCCTAACTCCAAAACATACAATATCAATAAGTTCAGACCATTGCAAACTGCACTACGGAAAATAATTTCAGGGGTTTTTAAATGTTTTTAAAATGCCTTATTTAATTCGAAAATTGGAGAACGTTACTTGAGCCGCAGCGTCGTCGAGCGTTCACTCGTATGATATCATCCCATTTGTAACATTCGTGAAAACGTTAAAATATATGCGCAATAGTACCATTTAAGTACTAATATTATTGTAATCAAGGTTTACTTAGTTTGAGGCCAGATGCCAAAATACTGAGCACACGTGTTTAAAAATCATTGCATACCGACAGGGTATACTTCAGCCATGAGTTATTACTTTCGGAAAAATCACAATGATAGTTATAATGAACAGTATGAGTTTAAAAAAAATACTTCGAAAAGCCATTTTTATCACTAAAATATAATCAAATATTTGGGAGCACAAGTTGATGTCATTCACAGGCGGGAAGAATGACACACCAACATCAGATAAAGACAACCTTGAACAACTCAATGCCTATTTAAACAACAACCCAAGCATTTAACTGGACAATGCGAAAATATCGCGATAAACTCCTACGAGTATTCTTCATGGCCTGTCTGCACTGCACATCGTGTTTTAATTAGGTATCTAACTATAATGTCTTCGCATTATTATTAAGCAAATTCAAAAAAGGGGGGTTTTTTGTTCTGTTGTTAAGCTATTTCTTCTCCAAACGAAAATATTTGAATGATTCTGTTTTAAAATAGTAAGGTGTAACGCTGAGATGTAACCATAGAAACATCATAATAAAACACCATTAGGGGCGAGAAGCAAGGGATGAGCGTTATTAAGTTGGTTTTCCGATTTTTTTTAATCTGTCACTTGTTTACAGAAATATCAAGAAAGGAATGCTCTTTTGCTCTTTATTATCCGTACCGAAGTCGTTACACATGCCCAATGGCCTTTTATATTTGCTTTCTCGCTATATAATATAATATATCTATATGAATACTCGCAAGATCGACTCATACTTGATAAGAAATAATAATATGATAAGTAATCTAGAAACAAGAAATATTGAACAAATAATTAAGTATGGAATATAATGATTAAATAAATAAATGTTAGTTCTTTGACTTTGATGTGGTACCAACTGTCTGTCGGTCAATCACCAGAGATCTTTTTCCCGTGATCTATATGGTAACACAGGTATGTTCATTCATTGGTGGTGATTTTTACAACCTCGATTTTAACCGTCCTCGATTAAAACGGAAGTTATCAACCGACTTCCAGATGGGGTTATCAATTCAACTCTATATATAATTTTTTTTATTACCTCTGTTCTCCGTCATTCATCAACGACTTGGAAAATTATTTTTTTATTTCAAAGGATATCGTTTCAGATCGGTTCTAAAGAAATTGTATTAAAATATGTTCAATAGTTTGGTAATTAATACAAAATAACCAGAAAAAAATATATCATCCACATAAACGAAGTTGCATGTTTTGCTTTTCTGTGAATTTTTCTTCGCCCGTTGTATACCGATTTAGATGTTTCTTTTTTAATATGGTAATATAAACATAATATATTATAAAATATATTATACATGCATGAAAGAATTGAAGTCTGTTTATTTTCGATTTTCAAATCACGATTTTTTTAATTGTCATTCTAGTG
Source organism: Aplocera efformata (assembly GCA_921293045.1). Taxonomy (NCBI): domain Eukaryota; kingdom Metazoa; phylum Arthropoda; class Insecta; order Lepidoptera; family Geometridae; genus Aplocera; species Aplocera efformata. The sequence continues at coordinate 8,561,686 of OV121042.1, read as the reverse complement.
TTTAGTTCTAGTTTGAGCCCGCTCAAAAGTTTAGTACCAATTATTTTAATATTACACAGCTAGTTTCATATTACATAGAGCTGGGCACAAAAAGTAAAAAGCACCAGGCAAGAAGACATTGTGAAGGGGTTGCTTTTAAGTTACAATTTGCAACTCTGAAACTAGAGTATTTCACACGAAAGAAGAAGGAACATAATTTTAGTTATATCTAAAATGCATTAGGTACCTACTCTGACTATCACCAGGACATAATAGATAATAATCAATAATTTTGCAATCGACCTCGTTTTGTTTTCCTTTCGCTTACCTTTCAAGTGCAACGAGAGTTTTAAGCAATCAAATTTTAACAGAAAATCTATAATTTTTTATGCATCATTGGTTTCAACTTCATTAAAAATGCAACAAAACAATTAAATAAACTCGATTTTTTTTATTTACTTCTATGTATACCGAACTTTTAAGCTAAAGTTTTAACATAAACTATTTTTGAAAAAAGTTATGAACACCACCAGCAAAACATGTAAACAGCAACACCAGTAGAACGCGAAAACTGTTTTGATTCATTGCGAAACTTAGTTCAATTCTAAATTGAACAAAGGATTTTCAACATGACCACGACCTACTTTCGCAGTTGCTTTTATTACTTTTTTAGAATTTATCTCCGCTAGCAATAAAATAAAACCTCTTAGAGATTTGATGATAAGAAAATCGAGCGTATTATATTTTAGTGTCATGAAATACCACGTGACATTCATAACAATTAAATTAAACGAGCACTTATATGAAAACAGTCCACTTAAAACTGAACAAATCATTGGCGACCACAAGATGTTGGTTGTTCTATGACTTCATAGAATGATGCCGGCCCGGTTTCCAATGATAGTTATATCACTGATAAACCGGGCCAACAGAGGCAAATGATATACGATATTATGATTGTCAATGGCGAATTCATGACTAATTCACTTACCGACTTGGGGTCATTCGCATTGGGTTTCGGGAATCCAACTAATAAAAGCAAAATAATCCTAGACGTACTTCCGGCAGACAGTTTTGCATTTCAACAGTACATATTACATATATTTATATTGATTGAGCAGTGCTGCGATACAATTAATATTCATGGATATTTCACACAGCGCCATCTAGCCCTCAACTCAACATAACTTGTACTATGGGACCCAGATAGCTGAAAGAATACCTACAGTACTTTTTTGTAAATGCCTATAAACACTCAGACACAACAAATATTTATGTTTGCCACACAAATGGTTATTCTGGGAATCGAACTCACGACTTACAGCATAGAAAATCAGAAAAGATACAGACTTCATAACTCATGTAGTCAGTATCTTTTCAGATTTTAGCAGAGATTTTTAGTGATACGATATCGGTTGATAGTATTTGCCACCTATCGTAGTGATTATTTCATCTTTGATTATGAAATTTGGTACTTACAGCGATATTTTAATCCAATAAATTTTAAGTACAGCATTCATAGTTATACAAAGTTATATAACTTTAAATGCTGTATTTGTCAGTCTGTCTGTATATTATCTCGGAATAATATTTGTAAGCTAGCTGCGCCCCGCGGTTTTGCCCGCGGTGTTACCCGCGGTTAGAGAGTCAACGTGAGGCGATGGAATAAAACTTACTTCAGTTTTGCGAGATACCTTCATAAAAAAATCATCCAAATCCTTTCAGCCGTTGAAGCGTGAAGTCATAACAAACATACATACGACAAACTTTTGCATTTATAATATTGTTATGACCACAGGCAATTAATGGAAAGCACTTAATACCACGTGCTTGGAAGTTAACGAGTGCTTCCCGGTTCAACCCAATAAAAAAATACAACTGGCGGAGACATCGCGTAACAAACAAACTATTTTAAAACATACTTTACATCAGAATTGACGACCTCCTCCTTTTTGAATTCGGTACAAAAATATGTGACCATGCCCCACTTTTTAAGGAAGATCAATAATTGAATTTACACATTAAGATGAGACTAAAGATCAGTCAGTGACAATGTTTAAATTTGCGTAGTTTTATATTTCAAACGTCTCTACATTAGAGAATATGACATATCTGAAGGGATCTTTCGTAGTTATGTTAATAAACAATTCCATTAAATTGGTCATTTAGTTGCCGAATGGCCTGCCTTCTTTATTTGCTTAGAAATTCACAAGCACTCTACTAATTCATAAATCGTCACGGATATCTAATTTAACATGTCCTTCTCGTTAAAAAGGTGTGTTAAATGTGGTAATTATTTGGTCAAATGTATGTCCAAGTGACATGACACTTGATTTAAAGAAGTAGAAGATGACAAAATGTTCTGGGTCGTTTCATCGGTTAGTTATCGCCAGGCTCAATCTATTCCAACCACTTTAAACTGAATTGACAGAATTAAATAGAGTACACGCACATCGCTCTTGACAATTTATCCGTTTGTACGTGGGCAATGATTATCATACACCAGTGTACTCGTTATTATATAGATATATATACATTTCATAGAGCCACAGCCTAACCATTCATGCCTAGCTTTTGTTCTGCACAACTGGCGGATATCTGAATGGATGTAATGGTAAATAAACGATGGACAGTTCACATAGCACCACCTAGCCCCAAACTAAGCATAGCTTGTACTATGGTAACTAGATAGCTCGTAGAATACTTATATGGTACTTTAATAAATACATACTTATTATAATACAGTAGCGACCCGCCCCGGCTTTGCACGGTTGTACAGTGAGTGAGATGTAGGTTGTAATACAATTCCGTAGTACATCATTTTGATCTATCTCATAAGGTTTAACCAGCATTAGCTACATATTAAGCGCTTAGCTTTACTACTATAATATGCTTGTATTATACATATCAAAATTTACCTAAATGATGGTAAACATCGCATCAAAATCCGTTGCGTGGTTTAGGGGGACTTAACGGATAAACAAGCAGACAGACACAGAACAAACATCTATGTTCGTCACATAAATGCTTGTCTAGGTGGGAATTAAACCCACGAACTGAAGCGGATAAGGCAGACCAACTGGGCTGTGAGGCCAATCAAATTCCTCAATGCGTCCCTCACTACGGAGAGTTGCGACCTTCTGTTATGATCTTTCTAACGTTTCTCCGTGGATTCTTGCGATCTTTAGCGAAGCATTTATACGTAATAAGAACGCGGCGCATTTTAAGGCCATCACGTTACAGTCTCGAACAGGAAAATACGAAAGATGAGAGAATTGATTCGTTTTATTTTAATCTTCATTGTGATAGTTTTATCATTCCAGATCTTTAGAAGCTGAGACATGTCAGTCTTTGCAAGTTGTTGACTTTTCTCCTTGCTAATCCACGCAGCCTTTTCTCCGTATAGAATTGTTGAACAAGATGCATCGTTATCTAATCCGAATTTAATCGGTTCCAACAGCGTTTTCAATTCTCACCACGCGTTGCCATATCTACGCTGTCAAACGCTTTGTCGGGTGAGTCGAATTTATAAACAAAATAGTATTTTCAAATAGTGGGACTTATCAACTATCACTCGATAGCCCGTACTCCTTTTGAAGTTAGATAGCCCCCAAATCCGAAAAACGTGTGTGGCGGAATAGGTTGAATAGGGCTTTATTATATATTATATGATATTTATAATACAATTTTATTATATATTGTTCACACTTAAAATTACGATACCGTTGTTTATTAATAATTCCTGACTTTGTTAACTCGCCACCATCAAAATTAACTGCTATCGAAGCTTCTAAATTCTATGAGTTCACTAATTAATCTGATGGATAGATATTTACTATGTCCATTACGCAGCTGTCAAAACAATATACACCCTTGTATTTGGGTTACAGACTGTGGTCAAAAACCCATGATTTGTGAATCTACTATCACGTAGAAAAACTGAATGAGATCATCAAAACCACTAAGCCGAAGCACGGTGAACCTTAAGGCGGGTTCACATTTCCGCAAGGTCGATAAAGTAGACCTCGCCTCGCGTCTGTTTCACCATTGTCGTTATCAAAGCAACCGTTCAGCTTCAAAATAATTGAACGTACGTGTAGTAACTAACTGGAGTTCGTGTTAATTATGTCAATATGACCAGCAGGTAGGTAGGTACTCGGCTCATTACGAAATATTTTCCTGCACAAGTTTACTACATGGATATTTTATAATTGAATCACCGTGGTATGCCTGTTACTCATGTAGGTATTTACTATTAGTTAAACAACAGCGATAGAACTGATGCAGTTTGGCATACCTCAGTGAGAGTGAGTCCCAGATTAAAGACGAGTAGTAAATTTTCTAAATGGAATTCAAATTTCCGTGTCCCAATCCTATCCCGTCTTTAAGAGTATGGTACATCCATAACATAATTGTGCAGATACTCGTAGGACCGTTTCAAAGTGGTAATTTCAGAAAGTATTTATTCATTGCTACTGCCTAGTTAAAAAGTTGGCCTAGAGCTTATGAGAAAACAGAGCCAAGGTTAAATTTCTAGAGAAAACTATACAGTAACAAATAGAACACACTTTATAGGCAGGTAAATTAAATCTGAACTAAAGACCGAAACATACAGTAATTCATTTCACATGAACATAGAACAGAAGATCTTGGTAAAATTAAATGGAAACGTGAAACAAAAGAAGTAGGTAGGTACGACAATTATTGACGGCTCAGACATAGCATGCGGTTTCGGCAAGGACTGTTAGGTTCTGTTAAAGTACATCGACTTGTCTTAATAGATACCTCATTGCCTTTGTGTGGTTCTCCACTCCATATATCGCGCCAGTGAATTAGATGATGCAGATGGTTCATATAAGTGTGCTGACGATTGTGATGTTCCCGTTTGCTCTTCCGGGAGTCGGTGGGCGACGGCGGGGCGGTGAGAGATTCCCGTCGCCCGCGGCGGTTCATGGCGGGTATAAGCATCGGCAGCTGAGAGTGCAACAAGCGTTCCGTTTCCGGACCTTCGTCTGATGACACACTATCCATGAGCAACCGTGGTGGCCTCGACCCGTGGGCCCCTTTCCCCGAACTACTTTGCGACTCCTGCCTCTTCATCATTAACACTGTATCGACGGTGATAACAGAGACAAAGAAAAAAAATGAATGATAGATCGAGCGATGTTGACATTTCGCGTATTTACGCGGGAGCGGAGATCGCTATGTACATGATACGTGTAGCGCGGACGGCGCCGGCGGTAAACTGTCTGCCTCTTGCCTCCTCCTGCCTGCCTTCGACGCGGCGGCGGCGGTCGGTGGTGGCAGCGAGCGCACGTGTGCGACGACAAAACAACGGGCGCCGATACATCGACAGCCGAGCTCCAATGCAAAACATTGATAAGGTGACTGACGAAAGGGGTATCTGGACTGGCTCAATCAAGCTGAACTACAGAAAATGGGTAGAACTAATAAATAGATTATGAGCTTGAAATCACATTAATATCCTATGTACCTATGTACCTATGTACCTATGTGTAATATCCTATGTACCTAAGTGCCTTTTTGAGCAGAATGGTATACCTTAATACAATAGTGTCTCATAAATTGCACTGTATAAAGGAGGAGTGTATATACCATACAGTTTAATTATTTTTTCTGATTAGTTTGTAGAATTTATAGATTTTTTTATTAAGTATAAGTTTTTTTTAATATATTTTCATTAGTTTTGAGTCAGTAATTCAATTTAAATCGGCCACCAAGATGCCGAGCTAGCAGCACATTTCTATTACCTTGTACTATCTAGAAAAAAAGAAATACCTGTATTTCTCTTCCCAAATATATAAATATCTCTTACATATACTCTAAAATACAACAAATATGTAAGTTAGAACAAACAAACTTTGTAATCACAGAAGAAAAATAGGTGCTACTATTCTGATTAAACCAGTGAGAACCAACTTGAGGGTCAACTTCAACAATTTCTATGATATATATAGTATGAATAGTTTGTTGAATCAAAACAAACGGACAGTTAAATAAAATTAAATAATCATCATTACATTTTTCATGTTTCACAATAGCTAACTTTAATTTGAAAAATAAATATCAAATGATTGCTTCAGCAACTTTAAGGAACCATGTTTGTTATGGCAGTAACAGATCTATTTTTTTATCACTTTAGAAGTGGCTCTAAGGGAAGTGAAAAATTACTATATAAATTAATTGATGTATATTTAAAACACTTTAGACATGCATTAAATAGATAAAAAATGTAACACTCCATATATTGAGTTCATATATATAAATTGAGTTTTTTTTATTATTAGGTGCCATAATTCTGGTATCATAAAGCTAATTGATTCTAAGTGATCATAAATCTTTGTAGACTGTAAGCACGACCCATGTCTACACTACTGGAAATAAGTACTGTTTTAGAAGACATTCAATTGTGTTGACTAGACTGTCGGAACCAATGAGCGAGTTTGAAATTGTTTACAGTCACTTCGTGTTTAAAATTCTTTCCTGAGAATGACACCCGAGTATTTTCAAGGCTTGGTATTCCGTAAATATAACACCGAAAATTTAAAACAGGTAAGAGACCAAAGAAATAATAGTTAATATGCTTACCTGATGTGTTAACGAATTCTGGCTCGCACAATTTATTCTGATGGTAAGAGATTCACTACATTATTCACAAAAGAAATGAAATTAATGAAAATGCATTCTTAAATGCTAAAATTGTTTGTTGTCTCTATCGATTTAGTGATCCACAGATGTTATATCAATTAATGTCAATCAGCTGTTTACTTCATCGAGTTTTGACATTACAGACGTTGTAATGTAATGACGCATGGCGGTCGATGTTTATGAAACACAAAGTGACCACTTTAGTATCTTTTTTTACGATTATTAAATACTAAGCGTATCCTGATCGGGGCTATATTAGCATAACCCATACAATCACCGGTCTACCAACTAAAACTAAAAACATTACATCCTTTACGTCAGTGCCAATGTGTTGTCAAACCACTCGTCTTCAGACGAGTCGAGTAGGTCGACGTCACATTAGCACTTGAAAGAGTTACGGGATTTCTTTCGAATTCAATCGCGTCTCTATCGGTAAATGTCTCGCGATGGAGACCTGTGCATTGCAGAGATGGAGCTTCCCGCTCTAGTACTCTGCTGGTCCCCATCTAGCTGGACGAGGTGGAGGAAGTGCTTCCGACTTCTCCCAATTCTACGTTGACGGCATGGGTTCCGCTGTTTCCTTCAGTGAAATAACGTCTTCACAGAAGGAAACCATTACTTGCCAGGATTCCTCACTGTCCACCATAGCCTTGACTATACTGGCCAGCTAGAAATCCTGCCCCACCTCGGCAACTAGTAGCTAGTATTTCTGTTGATCCCAGGCACTACACTCCACTAATGTGTGCTGCGGCATGTCTTTAACCACAGCATAATTCTTACATGATGGATTCGCCGCTCTCATTGCAATGCGATGCAAATACCACCCAAAGCAGCAGACAGTATCTGTACCTGCCTGAACATAAGAGCACCGTGCTCCCAGCGCATTCATTCCTTCGGAGCAGGATGAATTACGACAATAGTCCATCGACCAAACCTGGCAGAGACAAGCATTTCCCGGCACCTACACCCTTCCACCGGAACACAGCAATGCGAGCATTACTGCTTGGCGGCAGATTACCAGGTGTGGAGGCAGTACTTCTCTGGGCGAACTTTTCACAAGTTCTACTGCTACTTTTCGTTGCTCTTTTAGCACCACCCAGGAGGTACGTGTAGGGATTCAAAGGGTACTCACCTACGGACCTGAGCAACTGGATCATTTGCCAATATACCATTACTATTATCGCCTCTCTCTAACCTCAAAGGATTGATGGAAAAAAACTCTTGTTAGGGTTAATACTTTTTGTTTAAACTTATGTTAGTCTTATTTTTTTCATTTAAGACAGTAAAAAATAATAGAAACGATCGTCCGTTGCGATGGAAGGCTGGCCTTCCATAGTTCCATACTAATATATATAGTTATCTGTGGCTCCTTGTCTAGATTACAATAAAATAACCTATTCTATTTTTTTTTTTTTTTTATTGTTCGCATAAACAGATTTGAGCCGGTTTATTGAGATATCTAATTTATAAATAGATTGTTTTTTTTTTCGGAAATAATAGTGTGAATATTAAAAACTTTGTCTTTTTTATGAAATTAAAACGGAACAGACGGAAGTATTTACAATAGGAACAGCGCAGCTGTATTTGCAAAATGGCTTTGCCCCAGAAAAGATATTATAGACAGCGTGCACATTCTAACCCCATAGCTGATCACTGTTTTGATTAGTGAGTTTCATTTTTAAGTCACACATACTAAGTACCTACTACTATTCCGATTTATTGCTGTCACTTGGTGTGAAAGAAAATAATATAGAGATCTACAGGAAAGCTCGGCAACTAAAATTCGCATCAGGCTTTAATTTTCCCGCAGAATGGACGATGGCCAATTCTTGATTATTTAAAGTGAATTGGGCTTTAATCTACGACAGTATACCAATCCTGATTGATATATTATGTCTTCAAATTTCTAGTTCTAGGTTAAGCTTGTTTACTCACAATTTTTCATTCTTTGTTTGAGAACACATCATTTTTCAAGTGACAACCTTAAATTGTGTTTGTGTGGATTTTAACCAGCAACCTTCAGATTCAGTGTTGATAGTCTATACCTCTAAGCCTCAAAGTAAAATATAATATGAGATTAAAAAAAAAAAATCTTTTTCAGCCCTGCTCATCCTGATGAATATGACTGGTCTAAATTATACCCTGAAAATAAGGATAGGAAAAAAGTACAGTTTTTGGATGTTGGGTGTGGATATGGTGGACTATTGGGTAATTAAACTAACTTAATAAACTCTTACACATCTTTTCACTAGGATTTGCTGTGTTGCAGGAGGCATGGAAACAATAACATAAATATGTCCAAGACTTAAAAACAAACATCAATGATCTATTGAAATTGTACCTATTTACTGAAAATAATAATTCACAAACCATTTTGTTTCAGTGACTTTAGCCCCTCTGTTTCCTGATAATTTTATGCTGGGATTGGAGATTAGAGTGAAAGTATCTGACTATGTGAATGACAGAATCAAGGCACTGAGGATACAACACCCAGGCCAATATCAAAATGCTGCTGTATTGAGAACAAATGCTATGAAATATTTACCAAATTTCTTTTACAAAGGGCAGGTAAATAATGTAGGCTTATGAGTATAATTAAGGCAATGCTTTTTTGTTGACAATAAATTTACATAACATTAACTAAAAGTCATTGAGATATTGATCTATGTTGTAAATGTGGTTTAGTCTGGAACAATTTGGATAAGCATCATTCAGATATGACTGTGATATTAATATAAGTTTTGTTTTCCAGCTTACTAAAATGTTTTTCTTGTATCCTGATCCTCACTTCAAAAAAGCTAAGCATAAGTGGAGGATTATTAATAAATGGCTCTTGTCAGAGTATGCTTATGTTCTTGCTGAGCAGGTAAAGATTCTTATATTTATTTTGATATGTTAAGAACATAGGTACACACCCATATAAAAAGTGGGGGGTCCAGCTGCTTGCTTCTGTAGGTGAACAACCTCTTTCCCTAACTGTGTGCCCCAGATGTTGCAATAGGTGCAATCCAAGAGTAGCATTAGAACTTTTGCTAAGCTTGTTCAGATAAGTATTGCCTCCACACATGCTTATCTGCTGCCAAGCAGTGGTGCAGTTGCATTGCTGTGTGGAAGGATAGGAGCCCCTGTGAAATTACAACCTATTTGAGTGTTACTTAGCAGGGTAAGACCTGAGTAGTATTTTTGTTGTTTATGGGCAGCGGTAATAATAGTCACTCCTTGAGTCAATTAAAAAAAAATAATTTGAATATATTATTCACAGGCAATTGTGTATACAATAACAGATGTAAGAGACTTAAATGAGTGGATGGTCACCCATTTTGAGGAACACCCTTTGTTTGAAAAGGTGCCTGAGGAAGAATTGGTCAGTAAATCTTATTTATTTTGATCATGGCACTGGTTATGACGGACTAACTTTAACCTTCCTGTTTTACCAATTGTGTGCATTGTCTTTTTCAGAAAGCCGACTTAATTGTTGAGAAACTATATGAAAGTACAGAAGAAGGGAAAAAAGTTACAAGAAATAATGGTGACAAATATGTTGCAGTTTATAGAAGAATAGCTGCTCCGACGATATAATAAAATTAACAATATCAGTATTGAAATATTGTTTTAATTATAATCAGAGATATTGTACAATAATTTTTGAGATACAAGATACAAAGCATGATTTTTATCTTAAATCTGGAATACCTTTTTAAATTTAAATTTTGGCACTCAGGTAGGTTAGTAGATATACAGCATTTCAAAAAAGTATTTTGCATAACTATTCTTAAAAATATTGTGTAACTTGTATTCCAGATAGGTACTTTTTATGAGGAACATTTTAAATCTCCCACATATAAAAAAATACCCACATTACATCAAAGCACAGTGTTATAACTTTGAAATAATAATCATAATGTTCTTATTAAAATAATTCATACAATAATAATTTGGTTTACTTGTAAAACATTTACCGCATTTATTTCTTAACTATGCATTTGTAGTACCCAGTTTTTTTTCAACCAAACTGACCCATCTGCTCAGTTGTCTTGATATTGTAAGATGTCTCCGCATGTGACCTGCAGCTGCCAAAAGCCAATTCTTTTCCACACCTTTTTTGTTTGCAATTACAGAGAATAATAACGCAGCCCATATTTCGGCCTGATTAGGATACATGTGTAGTCCCATTTTGGCTAAACGCAATGCCTTCTCTGAATCTCCTACCAAGTATTCAGCAATACTTGCTAATGCATATACATTCACCAAATCAGAATTGGAAAATTGATCTGAAGATAAAGCTTTTTGTGCACAGGAACTGGCTGCTTTGGCATTTACATCAGTAGCTCTTAAACAATACTGAGCCATACAAAACCATAACAAACCATTCTCAGGATGTTCAACCACTGTTTCACTCAGACACTTGATTCCTTGTTTCACATCCTCCTCACAAACAAAGAAATAGGATTTCAAGAAACCTATATCATATACAAATTGTTTCTCTTTTTCATATTTACGCAACTCACCCAAAGCTAGCTTAGATATACTCTGCTCAGAGTGAGTTATTCCCAATGAACAGATTGCAAGTAGAGAGTATGGTGAAGGATTGCCTTGAGATGCTTGTATGCTTTGGAATAGCATGGTTTTTGCATCACTATGTCCTTTGAACATGTATATTATGCTAGCCATTGCTACAAACAATTCTGTCTTCTCATATTCCTCGGCACATAACCAATGTAGAGCAGTGTCATATGCTGCAAAAGATTCTTCATACTGTGCCTTTTTAAAAAGAGCAAGAGCTAAGCCAACTGTCGAGTTGAAACTAGCTTCAGGTATAGCTTTGAATATCTTGATAGCTTCATCATATTTCTCTAGTCTCAGTAAAATTCTTGCAATGTTTAGAAGAATTGTACTTTTATGTTTGTTTTCTGAATTTTTAAAAGCCTTTTCATAAGATTTTATGGCTGGTTTTAGAAGTCCACTTCTTTCCTGTAGCACTCCCAAAATATTACATGCACATGCATTATCAGGTTCAAAGTAACAAAACCATTCCATTAAATCCATGGCATAAGGAATTGCATGCAGGTTTTCAATAGCATATTTAGAGTCTGAATCTTTACACAAAGAGTACTTATGCAAAGTACGGCAAACCCAGTCAGCATAACCAAGAGCACTTTCAGGATGGTAGCCCAAGCGAGATGCATGCCTAAATAAGTCCATTGCTTCTTCTTCACGGATAGCCTCTGCTATAATAGCTTGACCAATCCAGCTTTGAGGATATGATGGAAGTGTTGATTGTCCACGCCAGAAACAATAATTTGCTAATTTATAGAGCCTTAGTTTGATGTACAATGATCCCAAATTACACCATATTTTAGCAGCAGATAATTTTTTGGTTATCATGAGTGCTTTTATGAAGCAATGTTGTGCTTGTTCATACTTATTCAAAACAAGGCATATTTTTCCAAGCAAATTCCAATTTCGCCAAGACTTAGGATTTTCCTTAACACAAACTGTAGCAAGATTAAAGGATATTTGACCATTGACAATTTCATTTGTTTCTTGGTAATACAAAAAGTATGTGTAGGCTAGTTCATATGATGCTTCTTGTTGTTTTTGTTTAGCAATGTATGAATAACAAGCAATTGCTTGTGAAATTATCTCACTTTTTTCTTTCCTCATTGGTTCCGAACTGGACTCACTTGATAGATTAGGTATAAGTATAAAATCATACTGATTAGGTAACTTTGTGATAAAAATCAAGGTGTCAGCCAGAAGTTTCCAAAAGCACAGGAATTTATTCTGAATTTTTATAGCATCTAAGATATAATTAACTGCATATTGTGCACAATTTCTAGCAGTACCATACAACTTTGCTTCTAACTTTTTCTTGGCAACTCGGATCCATGATTCAGATATTCCTTTTAAAGCTAAATGAGAATGTGGATTCATTTTAATAACATTTTCAAAGGTAGAAATAGCTTCCTGATAGTTTGTCAGTAGTGAATGAATATATCCAATTTTGATTAAACAGTAAGTAGCTTTTCTGCAATCTAATGACATGACTTTATTATAGGCTCGTAGAGCTGATGTGTAAGATCCTCGAGAGTAGTATGCATCAGCCAGGCATTCAAATGCAACAGAATCAGTTTTGTTTTCTTTGATCACATATCTGAAATTTATTATTGCAGTTTCATAATCTCTCTTGTTTAAATTCTGCAAGCCCAATCTAAAGTGTATCCAAGGTTCTGCCATAGGGACATCCTTGATAAATGTTGACAATAGTTCAAAGTTCAAATCTGATTGTTTCAGCCTTATATATATGTTGCTAAGACCCTTGACTATGTTTACATCAGTGTTGTTCAGACCATAGGCTTTTTCATAACATTTCCTTGCTTTAGTTAAATCATTCTTCTGGTCACAATAAAAGTCACCTAAATACAGAAAAGTATCAGCATGATCTGGATTCAGTTTAGCTGCTTTTAGAAGATGTATAAGACAATCATTATACTGCTTAAGTTCCCAATATGCTTTACCTAAATAAAAATGATAAATGGCATTTTCTGGAGGCTGATGTAACAGATTGACAACTTCTTCATATTTTTCTTGTTTTAGATATAATAGAGCATCAAGTTGCATGTGAAATTCAGTATCTTTCAATTTATCAAGAATGTGATCAGGAGATTGATTATTACTTTGAATGTAACACTCAGCAAGGATTGCTAATTCTTCATTTGTCATATCATTGATAGGTATTAATTTAACATTTGACATTGCTTGTGTCCATTTTTGCTGTTTGGCTAAAGAGTAGAATAAAAATTTTCTAAGTTTCAAAGAAAATTTATCATGTTTTGCTTTGTTTAAAAAGTTTGTGGCAAGTTTTTCCATGACTGACCATTTCTGTAGCATCATAGTACACTTTATGATGAATGTGGCTTCGGTTACATCTGCTTCATTATAGTTTACCAATGGCACACATTGCTTATAAGCTTCTAAGTAAAGACCTTTATCATAGGATATCATGCTGCTAAGAAGATTAGCATATTTTGATTGTTTAATTCCTTCAGTAATCTTTTCAAAATATTTTTCAGGCTGGAGACCATTAAATGTCATTGTCTCAACATATTTTGTACACAACCATTGGCAAATAAGTTCTTTCAACACAGGTTTCTTAGTAAAAAACTCCAACTTCATCAGATCTTCAAATGCTGCATTTATATCAATATTTTGTAGAATTAATTTGCACTGAAGCATTTCTAAACTGTCACTTGGTTCTTCAATATATGTTTTGGTTACAATACTCTGAACAGCTGCCAAGTCTTGCCCATAACATACAGTTTCAGCTTTTAAGATTTCAATAACCTGTAGTTCAGCAGCCTTTTTAAATATTTTGTTTTCAATTTTAGTTACATAAGCAATTAAGAAACTCACTGCTTCACTGCTTTTTAATCTGACCCCTAATTGTCCCATCTTAGTTATAAGTTCTAGTGTCTTCTCTTCCTCCATATTAAGGGACAACATTTCATTATAAATAGCAAATAGTTTGTGCTTAGATATGTCATCACATTTTCTCTCATAATACTGAGCCAATCCTTGCCAAGCCAAAGGATGATCCCTCTTACTGGTAATAGCTTTTTGATATGCCAAAGGTGCTTGATCAGAATCTTGCAAAGATTTTCCAAACAAGACAAGACCAAAATAGTTTTGCTTATCAGTACGCAGAATATTTTTGCAGCACTCCTGTGCTTCTTGAAACTTTCCTTCATCAATAAGCTTTCTAGCATCTTTAAGCAATACCTTTATATCTGCCATCTGAAACATAAACAGAAAATATAATTTGTAAAGAAATTTGTTAAAAACAAATGACAGATTTCAATGAGGGGATATTGATGATTTTTTTTATAAAATTGCCTACATTCTTGGTGAGAATGAGAATTAAGATTACACTGAATCGCTTATTTTCTTAGTGACTCTGGTATTGATGAATAGCTTCTTGGGACTGGAGTAATTGGTGTACAGGTACAGAGCAATTAGATGTGTAGTATTCTTTGAGATATATTATTAAGGAGTGGGAGGAGTGGAGTATCCCTCCTGCGTCTCAATTCAGTTCATATTATCATATTACTCAAGCAACTCTTGTATATTTATTCATTTATTAATTTCGCGTATCTCTGAAACGGCTTTAACGATATGGCTGAACTTTCGTAATTAGATAGGGATTTGCTGTATAAGTTTACCTGTATTGCTTGCAAAAACTATTTTTACAAGAATGATTACTACTGCTGTTCTAACACAGAAATACCGAGTAAAGCTCGGCCGCCCAGTTATGGTACTTTTCTTTCTAATATCTGTCACTCTTTTTCTTCTTTTGTTGTGGCTTCGAATGGGTAAGCCAATTCAACTCTTCAACTCTGCCACAGATAGATAACTTATATTAGTACTCCACAGAATAGAAATAGTGGCATAGTAGAATTTAAGTAAAAATAAAATATATTACGAAATCAAATAGTGGAATTTCAACTGGACTGTCAGTTTTTGCACAGTTTATATTACGCAACCACACGCCTTAGTAATGTCTAATAAAGCGCGGGTTGCATGAATCATAAAATCGGAAAGAATGCGTCAAAGGTCGTAATTTTTTTTAAACCATATTTTCATGGTGTATTCCTACTTTCATTGAAATTGAATAAATATAAAGAATAGAACAAAAAAAGTCCATTAATTACATTTCAGTACTAATGTAGCTTAATACTATAATTATATATGTATCAAAAGATACATTAATATTATATGTATCTTTTGTACTAATGTATGTTCCGTTGTGTTTTAATTTATGTTTGTTGTGTATTTCTAGTATAACGCATTAGATAAATCTGTAATGTTATATTTTAGACTTTATAATAATAAATAAATAAATAAAATAAATAAATAATAATGGTAAATTATTATTGTGCGCAGATTCAAACAAATTGTTGTTGTTTTTTTTTTTGTTTACGAACGTGACGTTTTTGGTGTTGTAGTGAATAAAACAATCGTAATACTTGTCTATGGTCAAAAATTGTTCAAACAAAAACAAAATTTATTTTGTATTACTTTCAGTTCATAATCGCCTGCATTTTTGCAGCCAGGTCCGCGCTGCCAAGGACGTTTTCGTTTCCGTTACAAACGCAGCCTACCCGTGTTTATTTACATTAGCTAGACAACAATCGAAATAAGTAAATAAAGTAAAAAAAAATACTTTACTTTGGGAAATCTACAACATAAGCCGTGCGATACCACAAGAAAAAAAAATGCATGCTATTTAGTCAAAACGCTAAACCTACTAGTAGGTTATTTTTGTGTAAAGGTTTGGTTTTGTCTCCGAAATTATGGCAGCAACCGAAGTACTTTCCTCATACATCTCTAAATTAAGTATGTAAACAAAATAATAACAAGTTCATACAATTTGCCACCGCTGACAATTACTTAATTATAGGATATATTTTACAGGTCATCCCTTGCAAGAAATTCGTGAAAGAGCTCTTCAGTTATTGATAGCCAAGCTGCAGCTGGGTTGGGAGTTAGATGATGAGATTACTGGGACAAGACGTTTGTTGGAATCACTTTTGTCTTGGTTTGAAGTAACTGTCCCCACTTTGCAAAGGGAAGCTCTAGATCTACTTCTTACTACTATAAAGGTACTATGATTTAAGATACCTTTGGGATTGATATAGGACCCATAAATTAAGTGTATAATTTTTTAGTCAGTGTTATGACCAATACTATGTGCTGCTTTGAACTATGTTTTTAATAGTATGTGTGTTTTGTATGGTCACTATATTACAATGTTATGTTTACTGGCTTAAAACCATAATTAACACATTAGCGAACTGGCAAGTGTGAAAACTAAGAATTGTCAGACATGTGCAACCACCCATTAGGATTGGGCCCCTGTGATAACCAATTCACTGTTGCTTGCCGAGAGTAGGCCTGTGTCCTGCAGTAGAAGTATTAGAGTCTAGTACATAATAATTCAAGAAATATTATAATATTTGCATAAATTCAATATTAAAATTAAGACAATGTAAGCCGTTTAACCTTTAAGTGGCCTGATCGGGAGCGATTCAAGGACTCAAGGAGCTTATCACATGCAATTATTTTAGTTGACAAATACTATATCTCTTTAACTTCTACATCAATTTAGATTTTGTGAACTGTATTTTGTTAACTGTATCCCATAGGCAATTCTCGAGATTTTTTCTTTAATCAGTAACATTTGTTACTGATTAGAGAAAAAATCAAAAATTACAAAAATTTACAGGATTCATATTGGTTCATACAGAATTAACCCAAATAAAGTTTCCTCATAAAAAATCGCCTAGGCAATCAGCCCCGATAGGGCCACTTGATCATTGAAGGCTCTTTGCATGCATACTAAAACATAATATAATTAAATGGGAAAAGATACTAAAGTGGGATAAGGTAAAATACATTTCACTCTACCACCACCAAAACAAAGTTCTTCATAAAAGCGAAGAATTTCAATTGAGTGAGTGTTGTGCTCAGGGATGACAGTTGGAAAATTGATGGGAGTTCCTAATATATGCTCAAGTAGCCTGAATCGCATCACTTGTGCAATGTAGGGTTAGTAGCACTACAGCGCCATCTGTGGTAATTTTCTGGTACGAATTGTAATTCATAATTATTCAACATGCTTTGAGGTCCTGTTATGTGCGGCAGATAGAGATAGTTATTAGAAAATATATATTTTTTTAACATTGTTTAATCTGTATATCTAATTTTCCAGACAAAATCAGGAGCTTATGTAGTTAGAGAATTTGGAATACGTAAAATACTAGCAAGTTTGAATGCTGTAAAAGACAAAATTGCACCTAATGCCATGGAGGCCTATGCGGACGTGACAGATACGCTGAGGTTTATAAATACTGTGGAATCAGAGGAAAACATTACAATCCCTAGGCTTTCTATGCAAGATATTGTAAGGTTGGTAATTATAATTATTATTATCTTCTGTGCAACCATCTCTCTTAGAATACCTTTTATAGGTAAGATATCACCTATGTGTATCACTGATTTATCTAACATTTTTTTTATTCTCTTTGAATCTACAATAAAAGATATTTAGATTAAATTAGTTACTGGAAACAGCGATTATGTAGGGTTCAATCGAATTTTAATGTAAGGTATCAGAAACACTGTGTTAAACTAACCAGCCAAATTCCTAAGATCTAAATGGGTCCGTGCTGTGTTGCGAACCAACCTCGGAAAGATACAGCAACACGCCAGTAAAAAAACTAAGCCGGAGACAACAGATTCTCCCCCGAGATATGATGACGGTAGTTATCTTCTGGTAGGGAGCTTCTGGTGCTGGAGGAGATTTGTGCTGTCAGGAATGAAATGAACATCTTCCGTAAGAACTACTCATGCTTCCGCGAGGAAGTGGTGAACTGAAGGATTTACGGGACTTGTACCAGAGATGCAGCAAAAGGATTAATGACTTCTCGACTCGTCTCGAATGCCAGGACGCCAAGCTTTTGTTATTAAGAGCCTCATACAAAGAGAGACAGGCCCTCAAATTGTATATTTATGTCCTGAAACAGAAACTCGAGGCAAAAGACTAGCTAGCCTTACTGAATGATATTGAGATAACTGGAGTCATTGAGGACACTGGTGAATCTGTCGCACTCAATACTGGCCCATCACTGGCTCATCACTGGCACATGAGTAAAACAACGAACTTGGACGAACGCGATATCGTGGAAATTCGCCGAGCGGGTCCGGTACGCTTGGGGATGGATGGCAAGCAGCGCAGCGGCTGCAGCCCATTGTAATGCTGGTGGCGGGGCGCGAGCAACAATATCAAAGTGACCGGTTTACATAGACAAGTGTTTAACTCAGGAGAACCGGTTGCTCTGGTAAAGCTAAAACGTCGTGCAAGTAACAGAAGTAATCGTGAAAGCTTGAGCAATATGGGATTCCTTATACATCTTGAGCAAAGTTGTGTATTGGAAGTGGCTCGGTAATATATCTGTAAATTTTCTTTTGTTTCAGCTCAGAAAGCGCATCTGGTTCAAGTAGTGGTTATTACAATCTTGATCCCAATATCCAGACATCTAAGGAAACATCGATTAGCAATGGAGAATTAGACATGAATAAACAAACTAGGTAATCAGCTTATTTCTTAATTAATTTTAGAGCCCCGAGGTGGTGAGTTCATATAGACCTACTGCCAAAAATATATGCGCCTGGCACTAGTTTTGTGGCAGTACTTTCCTCGAAAGATAAATTAATTTCAAAATAGGTGAATAAATACCCTTTGAATCCCTGCATGATCCCCTGGGTGGTGTTAAAAGAGTAGCAGTAAAACTTGTGTCACAGTTCGTCTATAAAAATGTAATTCAGAAGGTGGTTCAATAAAGAATCGAATCGAAAATGGCTTGTACTTGTGCTTATACAGTTAGCAAATACAGTTTTTTTTCTTCAAATTAATATAAAAAAAGCAAATAATTAAACAAACGGTCAGGTTTAAAAATAATTTCTACACATAGCGCTTTCCGCGTCTGTGCGTATGTCGGAATATCTGCTAACTCTTAAACGCAACGGATATTATGCGGTTTTCACCACCAGTTACACGAACGAAAGGTTTATATTAGCCACTCATCCCGGCTTCGTACGGGTAGTTTCTGATACGAAACCCATGCTCTACTAACCGTGGGAAGGCAGGGCGGGTCGCTAGTGTAAAATATACTCGACATACGTTAATATTATTTCTACCAGCATTAATTCAGCTCAAATATGAAAATATAAGAAATGTTATGCGGATCACGACAATACTTTAATAACGGATAAAGTCTTTATCTTTTTTTTTTGATTTTTCGGTGAATACAAAATGGCTATTCATACAATAATATAAAATGTGAGGCATAAAGGAGAATTACATTATATTACGGTTTTATTATTATGTACTCGTGTGAGTGAGTGTAGACAACACGAGTGCAACCGAGGTTGCAACGAGTGCAATGCTTAGCGCCGCCATTTTAATTTCGTTTTATTAATGAAGCAAGAAATAATACCATCACTTGAGGTGTAATTTAATATTTTTAATATTAATTATTTATTCCTAGTTCACTCTTCCTTTTCAGTCACACATCATCAGATGGCATAAGGATTCTATTATTTCCGTGGGTAAACCTCTGCCCTTCGGACTCAAAAACAATGCTCTTGATTGAAGATTCACTAAGACTATTGAAATCCACGCGAAGGTGTTGCCGATTCATTTGTGATGTCTTTCTGCGAGATTTTCCTGCTGAGATTTTTTTAAATAGGCCTGGAATTATAAAGGTATTTATAGTAGTTTAATTGATTAGATTGCTTAGATTATACCACTCTGTCATTGTATTGTACACAAATCTTTAATTTTAAAATATATAATTATAATAATGAAATTATTTTTTAGAACTTGATGGCTATAGCAGAAGGCAACAGTAGCGGCCGACCAAATGAAGCTTTGCGAGTCCTGTTGTGCATAACAAATGCTTTGCGCAAGAGACTAGTGCAATTATCCAGTTTGGATCTTATACATGAGGCTGATAAGGTATATATTTCTGTTTCTTACTGCAATCACTAAAATTTTACATATATGTTATCTGTCAAAATACATTTTTATCCCATAGTTGTTTGATTAGTATGAATAAGAATCAAACGATTGTATTAATCATGAAATTTGATAAGGTTATATGCTTTCTCACAATGTGTGTACCTACCTACTGGGCTGCATTCTAAATCACGTATGGTTTTTCTTTATTAAGGCATATCCACCAATCTCCCTCATTTAAGGGTGTGGTCAGAGGCCCACCGTGCCCACAGGGCTGAATACGCACTTGGTGAGCAGCTCGTTACATCACTTTCAAAAAACGACTTCCATTTGAAATACATTTTATATAACTTTTTCAAAAAATGAAATATGTTTTCGTTGAGGAAAGTATTTGAAATGATCCGCGCTCACATATGGTGTAATTATTCGAAAAATATTACAAGTTTCATATAATAGTATTAAGTTTTATGATAAAACGTTTTAGTGAGGTTTGTCACGAGATTTAGGATACTTTCAACATTTCGGTTGTAGTTTTCAGATGACCACAAAGTCATAGAAGATGGGGTCAACCTAGAACTGGAGCAGATTGCTGAAGGCGCCCAGGAAACTCCGAAGGAAGATGGTTTGGCTGCGTTGCGACAGTTGCCAGCGCCGTTATTCGCGCTGGACACCCTTACAGCCGTTCTGAATATGGTGACAAGAAGTTTAGTGGAGGAGAAGACATCTAATTTAGTAAGCATTATATGCAAGATAATTAAAAGTTTAAAATGGTGTTTAATCTAAATCATAAATGTTATAATGCAATCTTTTCCCCAAAAAGAAAGTATTTTTCTCTATATTGTTGTTACCAGGATATGTAGGTAAATAATATAAAGAAATATTCCAAGTGTCCAAGTGATGTGATGACTATAAAATAAGTTATTGTTTTATCTTTCAAGCCGTTTTATGACATGAACAATTTGGAGGACATCATGGGGAAACTGAAATCAAGGATTGAAGTATGTACCAACCAAATTGATTTAGCTTATGTGCCAGTCACTCTTAATTGATTGAAATTGGTTGGTACGGCTGCAAAGAACAGATACAACGCGATACTATATTCATTGTAAAAAAAAACTTATTTGATTTTGGTGCTGGGGTTGTTATGTGACTAAAGTTAGTTAAAAAATATGAATAAACGCAATAAAAATATGAATATGTGAAATAATTGCAATACGATTATGTATGATAACAATAGCAGACTAGATCCAAGTCTAATTGCATTATGCCCCTCACCTAAACACTCTCTCACTCAATAAACATGAAACGCATGATCCGCCTGTACTTTTTGATCTCACCAAATCAAAATATATTATTTTTTCAGAAGGAGTTAAACCTATGTTTATGTCTAGCAGAGTCACTTGTTGAGGTTTTATTAGATTGTGTAACTGACAAGTTTTGGTCTGCGAATCACAACTTTAAAACGCATAAAGATATCTCACAAAAGAGCTGTATGGTGATGCGTTTACTGGGAGATCTACTGATGAAGTTCAGGTACTTGAATGACCTATATATAAATTTTAATATGAACATTTCTTTTCAAGTTAAGTTTTGATGGCTTCTGTTATATAAAAGACACACCTTTCAATAATTCGGTTTAAGATTATATGACCATTTCACTTAAGTAATGTACCTAATGTAAAACTTTTGATTAGGATTTGGGACTCTCCACGGGCAAGCAAGTTTATCGATTATGGCGATTTATGGGCCCGCGACTTTTGCTGCTCAACAAAAGTGAATCGTCTCGGCGCGATAGTATCGCCGTAGACTTGTATAGTTTATTTCATTTAATGGCTCAGCGAGATTATCGTTGCGATTTTGTTATCCATGAACAAAAAAATATGTTTGTCGTCGATAAAGGCAGATATCTAGCAATACGTGGAAGCATTCAAAATATTATTATGTTACAACTTTTGGTGTTTCTGGTGATGATTTTGGTAGGGTTGTTTTAAGATAATATTACGCTATACGCTCTGTGAGAGCTTATTTTTTTTTTTGACCTATCAACTATTATCAATATTTCGGCTGTCCTACCCAAAGAAATAGAAAGACACTTCCGATTCAAAATATTTTTTGTAGCATTTTATGTCTGACGCGATTCACTACCCATATAATCTTTATTATACATACTTCGATATTTAAATATTGCTGAATCTGAAACTCGTAGTCTATTGTTTTCGGACAAAATATTGGTATACCAGGAAAATATTTCATACCAAAACTATCATATCTCTCTCAGAGTGTGTCCGATAATATAATGAATTCATGTCATGTTGTGATTATAAACCATATTTTTAGTATGCACTTCGAAAAGAAGTTGGTTTTAATATAATATTAATAGTAAACTATTGTTAGTTAAATTTTACTCTTCGTGTGTGAAACATACGTCACATTATATTTACTTAGCTAGGGTTGACATTTGTTTAGAAAAACCCGAATAATAAAGTTTGGTCGAAACGAGCTTTGTTGTTTCATGTATATTATTCGCAGGGTAACAGAAGCGTTGTTTTTTACTTTCATCGTTATGAAACCTCTTTGTTATTATACAAGTACTTCGCTTTTGCAAAGGTTGCCTAAGTTTTACCCTAAGTACGATATGATAATATAATTCCATTGAAATCCTTTTAGGTGAAAAGTAATTAAGGATTATTAAATAAACAACAGAGGCTTCCAAATAACCTGATGAAGGTGCTTTCTCATTATCCTGTGATCGTAAATTTCGTTTTCGCTTGTACGTGACACGATACATTACTAGGTATAATAAAATCTCGTAACAGGAAAGAATTACTATGTTTGCAAGATATTACAAAATGGAAAAAACAAAAAAGATAATTTATGCTAACATATTAAATATTTTATAGGTCAAAGAGCTGTCTTACCTCATCCCGATCATCGATGACAACATTCTTGTTAGAGGCGAGGTACTGTTGTAGTTCATTGGAACTATCGCTGATGGCCAGCTGGGAGAGCGTGCGAAAACACGCAAGCGACACCATCGACTCGCTGCGGTGGAGGCTCTGCGTAGCAAAAACTTGATTTACGAACAAACACAAGGAAAACATCAAAACAAATTAAGAAGATCTTGTTTAAAAGGATTTAGATATTTCAAGGAAACGGTTAAACAATAACAAAAATAAGCAACACAGGTTTCAGGGAAAACTATTGTATTGTACAAGTTTTGGGTTAAAATTAACGGAAACCTCGTTTTGTTGCACACTCCAGCGTAACATCGTGGCGTTGACAAACATAAACCCCGATAACTAAATCGTGTGGAGAATTTTTCAAAAGAACAATCTTCTATGCCCCAACACACACACACACAACGATACCAGACGAACGTTTACTCGACACAGTTCAGACTTATAATGAACATAATTTATAGATAATTATACTGATAAGGAGCGATATCACAAGGTAACCCAATAAAGAACGCGATTTTATTGCAAGAGGTATATTCAAATTTGTATCATAAGTGTAACCATAATCAGAAGCGGACAAACTGCGATAAGGATTATAGTCAAAGCCATATTTATGCAAATAAACATGCCGTAATTATTGCAGTATTCTATATGGTGTTCCCAGTATCGCTTTCCTAAGTCATAAATTGGCCGTATAAAAAGAAAGAAAAATTACGATACTAGTAGTAAAAGCTTCAAGATTTTTCAACTTAATTGTTTATTTGATTTTTACCAAATTTCAGTAAAATAAAGGTTGACTTTTTTTTTAAATTGGTAACCTACTCTACTCACCCATGTTTGCTCTGATATTTAAATTTTAATTATTATCACATCATGCACAATGTTAAATACACTCAAAAAAAACCATGCACGTGGTTAGGGAATTGCAAAATGTGCAGTTATTATTGGCACAAAAAACTATTCACTGTGCAACTATCATCACGCAGACCGTGTTAGAGTGCCGTCGTAGTGCAAAACCATGGAAACCGGCGAAACCGTGGCTGAAGCGACGGTGCTGGTGCTCCCCGGGAGGTGCGGTCACAGTGAACTTCGGCAAGTTGAGATGGGGGCCCGCAGACAGTGGTCCATTGTGATGGTCCGAGCCACTTCCGATATGTAGGGGTAAAAATGACTGGCGCCGACGTTTCGTGGGGTGTAGGGGCGCAGGAGGCTTCAGAATCGATCCCGCAAAACTATTACTTTTCGCTCGTTTCGTCGGCATTACTTCATCCGTCAAGTTTTCGTCAGATCTGTCAGATGCACTTCGCTCCGTATCTGATGATATGGGCGATTCTTGCACAATTTCCAGTGGAGGAGTGTTCTCTGGTAATCCTGGTCTCGATACATTTTTTGGTCGATGGATATTGCCGATGAGGCATCGTATGCTGACATAGTCGTTATCACCGGTCTTCGAGTGGTGTGGATGCGGCGAGAGAGACATCGCGAGTCAACTTCCCGCATAATAGGACAGGCGCGCGGGACGGCTCCTGTGACAGATTTGTGAATGTGGTGACTGGTGGCGTACGCTGGCGAGCACTATGCGTCTCGCGATGGGCGGATACTATTTAGAGCGCGATACACCGTTCGTGTCGCAAGGCTGGTGGAGGGCGGACGCTATGAATGAACGCGTCGTATACGTACGAGAGAGTAAGTGCTGCAAGTGCGCAAAGATAATCGCTTGAGGATCGCGGAGGCGGTGCGGTGTGCGGCTCGCTCTGGGGGCAGCATAGCGTACGGTGTCTGGTCAGACTATGCCGGCGGCTCGCCCGAGAGCATCGGAGAATCGAAGCCCTCCCCGCCGGCCGGACACGCCGAGTTACCATTGGTCACTAAGTGTTTTTTCTTAACGAGTTTGAACATCAATCACATACAAACTTAGAGACTTGAATATTTTTACTATGTTCATAAAGCTCAACTTAATTTATTTTAATATTGTTTTTTTTTATCCATATGATGGAGTGTTTCAAACAATTTGAAACACTATAGTTATTTAATAAATATTACGGTTCAATGACTGATTTAATTATGTTATCGGACGAGAGTAATGTAATTAATAAAATTATTTATATTCGTTGCGTTGGGACATAAACATAACGCACAACGCGCCTATTTTTATTACAACCGGTTGGTAGGCACATACTGGCTACCTGTTTAGGCACCAAGTGCAATAAGAGGATTAAGTACCGAGAGGTGAAGATCCGCAACATGAGTAAAGTAAAAAGATTAACGGGGTTACAGGATTCCAGTCGCTAAGCGCACGACCGCGCCCGGGATGATTAAATAACCAAACCAACCTTCCATATTATATAATGCGTTGTACAGATGGTATAACGTTGCAACTAACAAGCTTTAAAATGTTAAAATATTTGTTGAGTTTTTAATTTTATACTGGACTCCTACAAATATTTTAATATTTTAAAATATTATATTTTAAATATTCTATTAAGTGTATTGAACATTATATATATTGGGTGTGTGAATATGACTCCGCCCTTTCTCAACAGATGTCGTTTTTAGTATTGTTTACGTGTACTAATAAATGACCATACTTGTATTCGATAGTACTGAATGTCAGCTATCTAACGCATTTTATGATATTTGGTTGAAGTGTAAGCAACAATTGTTTTCACCTTTTCGAAAATGTCGGTTTTTATTCCAAATAAACGTCATTTGCGGGAAGTGTTATTACATTATTTTATTGCGAAGAAAACTGCAGCGGAAACTTATCGTTTGCTTGTGGAGATTTATGGTGAGCATGCTCCGTCTAATACAACTTGCAAGGAATGGTTTCGACGATTTCAAAATAACGATTTTAGTACTGAGGATAAAGAACATGGAAAACCACCAAAAAAATTTGAAGATGCTGAATTGGAAGCATTATTGGCGGAAGATTCTTGCCAAACTCAATCAGAATTAGCTGCAGCATTAAATGTTGATCGTTCAACTGTTGCAAAGCGTTTACAAATGATGGGAATGATTCAAAAAGCCGGTGACTGGGTTCCACATGATTTAAAAGAAAGAGACATGGAACGTCGGAAAACCATTTGTGAAATGCTGCTTCAAAGACAGCAAAGAAAAGGATTTTTGCATCGGATAGTCACAGGAGACGAAAAATGGATACACTACGAAAATCCTAAACGCAAAAAAGCTTGGGTGAAACCAGGCGAACCAGGCCCATCACAGCCAAAAATAAATATTCACTGTGCCAAGGTCATGCTCTGTATTTGGTGGGATCAGAAAGGTATTGTATATTATGAGTTGCTCAAACCCTCTGAAACTATTAATGGAGAAGTTTACCGACGACAACTAATGCGTTTGAAGCGAGCCATAGAAGAAAAACGACCAGAATGGGTGAATAGACATAACAAATTAGTTCTTCAGCATGACAATGCCAAACCGCATACCGCAGAAGTCGTAAAAAGATATTTAGAGGGACAGGACTGGGAAGTGTTACCCCACCCGCCATATTCACCAGACATAGCTCCTTCGGATTACCACCTATTCCGGACGATGCAGACAGACCTTACTGGAGAAAAGTTTACTTCATGTGAAAGTATCAAAATTTGGATTGACAACTGGATAAGCTCAAAAGACCAGGACTTCTTCCAGCAAGGAATACGAAAACTACCTGAACGATGGGCGAAGGTTGTAGCTGCAGATGGAGCATACTTTCAATAATTTTTTTTTTTAATTTTGTAAGCGAACAAATGTGTTTTATTTTGACAAAAAGGGGCGGAGTCATATTCACACACCCAATATTTTAAATGCATTTCTATTTACCTGCCCATAATTTCTTAATAAAGATGCCGCTCGAAGCATTTTGTCGCAACATTAAGTTAAATAACTGATTATTTTCGTAAATTATTATCTATTATCGCCAGGGTAGACGTTCGTGAAAAAATCGTGAGCACTGAAATATTTCTAGTGGATGGTCAGTTTCTTATAGGTTTCAATGTTTTTCATAGGATTAGGTCTTTGTTAATATTGGGTTAGATGCTTTGTAATCTAAACAAGATTAATGAGATAACAGGTAAAATACAACGATTACACAAGTGCCTGTAACATGGGTTATAAATTAAATAGGATAACGCAGATGAAATTCCGTGCTAATAACGTATTAATGAGAAAGCATGGAATAGACAACAGACTTACTACACATTTACCTATATATTACTTTACGGGCCATGGACTTTATATAAACCTTGTTATAAATCATACTTAACTTTGTCAAATAGGTTTTCAAGGTTTGAATTTCATCAGTTCATTTATAAACCTTGCCAAGTATTTAGCGTAGCAATTCATCAGTAGAACGAGCCAACTCCGGGAGCTAAATGTCTCTCATCAGGAGCCGGAAATCTCTTTATAAATACAAATTCATGTGAAGGTATAAAGGTTCCTTCGAACGTTCAATCAATATATTTTCCCGTTAAGAAACGCTCACATTTTTATCGTATCGCATAACCTCTCTCATGATGAATGTAGTAAAATGAAAAAGAGTAAAGTTTGTAAGTAAAGTTATCTTATATTTTATCTCTGTGGTTCCTTCTAAAGAAGCCATGCTGGTATTTGTGCGGTATGTGTAATAATTATTCTGAAAGTGACATTCAACATGCCTTATCATAGCGATAGATGAAATAAAAGTGAAGGAAAAATTACGAACAAACTATTTAAGACATTAAACACTTAACTTTATATCGCAATTAAATTGGGATTATTAGAGTACATATTTGATAATTAAGGAATTCCAATTACATAGGTTTTCTTTATTAGTAATTAACTTTTTTAATAAGCTGCTAAAAAGTTAATACGAAATGTCTCAAACTGTAACCCTTAACCAAATGCATATAATAATAAAACATAATTATCTACTTTAGCGTTAACTTAAACAAAACATTACCTCTGTAATCATCGGATCATTTATAGTATCCCTCACGAACTTGTAGTATGGGAAAATACTTCCATAGCTCCGAGGAAGTCTAAGGGCTAGCATGAGAGGTCGTCGCTCGGCCCCTGATGTCGAAGGAACGTCGTTTCTCGACATAATATATACTAGATACACAATCCCTTACACTTTTAGTCCGACTACTTTTAATAAGACACATCATTTGCCATATTAACATTTGGCTCAAGTGACACAAATTGGAAGCACAGACTTGATTTTTAACACTATTTTGGGGGTAGAAATGTAAATAAAACTGAATGTTTATGGGACGGAAGGCAATGAACGTCGATCCTGTCAAGCAACAGACTATCATATTGATAAAATTAGTTTGAAGTAATTGAAACTGCCTACACCTATCGAAGGAGTTGCGCTTATCATATTTATCGTTTGTTTGTTGAGCCCTGGCTTCTATGTGTGCACACGAGTACCTTATAGTTTGTTTTAAACCAGCATGCCGTTATTCGTGCATTTTGTAGCCGGTGTGAGTTGACTGTGGTAATACTTTCTTATTTATTTGTGTTTTTCGACCCATACTAAATTCAATTAATTTATTTCGTCATGTTTAAATTTATAGATGGTAGATGGTACTTGTCTATATTTTGGTGAACGTTTACATCCACAAAGGTTTAAAGATTAGAATGAATTATTAACAAAAACCAACATTTTCACATGGAGCCGTGGAAATAAATTTAAATTTCTTGGTACGGAGCAACACCATACGAATAAATATGAATTTATACATTGCTTACAACCTATATGGAAAAAATGGTTTCGCATATCAAGTCTTTACAACCAGTGGATTAGAGTCTGTGCGTTTTTGTAAGTCAATCACTTATGACTTCGTTGATTCTTACATCTGATAAATTCTTTGCTTGAATAAATTAATTATTATTTTATTTAGTGTAATTTTAACCAACAGTTCGGGCTGCACGGCGGTAAACTACGGGGTAGTGTCTAATTGTCGTTTAATTATCATCAGCCACTTTTTCCGTTTATATTATTTGACTTATATACCAAAAAGTTTACAAGATCGAACGACATGAAAATATAAATTATGTCTTATCAACTCAAACTACTTATCTAAGTTACCTCATACCTAAGATTATTAACCTATTAGTGAACCGTAAACGGCACTAATATGGTAAAGCTAAAATAACAAATTACAAATGATTTTTCTAATCTCTAACAAAATCGAAGACAGCGCCATCTATCAGGAACCAACGGTACTGACTGGTCTACTTGCGTTCGAGTGGGACGGAAACAGAATAAAACCGATTTGCTAGCGGCTGCGCTCGCGCCTTTCTAATTTAGTTACGAATCGTAAAAGGTAGATGGCACCACATGTTACCAAAAATCTGATATAAATCAAAAATATGCTTTAAAATTACAAGTTTATTTTTTCAATAATGATTAATTGCGTCCTTGCACACGTAGAGTTATTTATTTCTAAATATTAAATTTACAACATCAACGGACAGACAGGCCATTCACATAAAGAAATAAGTGAAATAATTCAAAGAACATCAGATAAGAAAACGTACAAAGCTACAAAAATATTGATTTTGGCATTTATCCAATAATAGTAAGGCATGATTATGTCAACTTTATCTGCTCTTGCAAGAAATATATGCCACATCCCTGTTAGGAGATTTCATACTTAAGCATATCCTTTCAGGCTTCGACATAATGCCGAAATACAATAGATTTTCAGAATCTATATCAGAAATAACTTCATAGTCAACTGTTGTAACTAACAAGATCTTAATATATATGTTGACCGCCGTGGCATTTTAGAAACTACAAAGAGCAAATCAGATACAAAAGAATATTGTTATCATATTGTAATATATTTGTTTTTCTTTTTTTTTTCAATTTTGTCGTCGTGGATGCCATAGTCATGGTGCTGTTGGCGTAGCGAACTTTTGTGCGAAGGCTATACCGATATGATGGTTTATTTAATCGACACTAAAAAAGTTATTGAATCATACTCTTTATTGACCGTCATCATCATAATTCTTAGTAAAACAATCAAAACAACGAACAATTAAACACAAGTTTTTATTGTGTAACTAGGTAATTCACGGCAACGAATGTTGTACTGCCAATGATATAACCTTTTTATTTAACTTTAAGCTTAATTAATTTAGTAAACATTCATAATATATACCTTTTCACGATGGAAAAATGCGCTACGCATGTTCGGGGAGTACAAGGAGGGTATATCAGATTCTCCAAATAATTGTAGTGGCATTACCACTACAATCACCAGCCTGCCGACTAAAAACCTATCGACATTCCTTCCCCTTGCCTTAGTGCAAACGCATCGTCAAACCACTGGTATATCACCGCCGCATTAGCACTTGAGAAGCACGGGATATCTCTCGAATTTTAACGCTACTCTATCCTAGTCTCCGTGAAGGGGGCCCCTTGTCAGGGGAGCGGGATGACTCATAATAGGTCTTAGGACATCAAGCGGGATGACGCTTGAGTCCTAAGTCCTGAGACATCAAGCGGCCATGGAGACCTATGCAATTCAGAAACGTAGCTCCCCGCTCCGGCATTCTGCTGGTCTCCATCTATTCCTAATATATACCTACAGCCAAGAATAAACCATAATAAGAGGTGTTATCATTATCTGGAGATATGGGAAGTGTTTATAACGCTAATTCTTTCGATTGCCACATGAACATAAAACCGACGCTCAGCACTGATTAATTTTATCCCATTGTTGGGCAAAGGCCTTCATTCTCTTCTCCAAGGTATACGTACCTCTGTAGTTAAACATTTTACAATCTAAAATATTGCCCCGCCGTACCTGGTGTCGTGTGCATGTATCGTATTCATGAATGACGTACACTGAATATCTCAATACAATATTGCTACATAGGTAATTAAGTAAGGTACCTATGCAATAAGTAACGAGGGTTTTTAATAGTATAGCTATGCGTTTTCTATCAGCTAGCAAACTAGTCCTTTTATATTTAACTTTTATATGCTAATTGGGCATACAAAAGTTAAATGTAAATTAGGATCGGAAGTGAATCGGTTCAGTGTCTATATGTTCGATATTATAGTAGCTTTTGCCCGCAGCATCGCTTGCCTAGGTAGGTTTTTAACCAATAATTAATTTCTGAATGAAAGTTACCCTATGTCCTTTTCTGTACACCTGACAACGTGTATGCAAATTTTCTTGATGATCGGTTGAGTAGTTAAAGCGTGAAAGTGAAACAAACAAACTCACATTCGCTTTTATATAAAAAAGTAAAGTTTTTAATTTATAAAATTAAATTGCCATGCATTAGTCTCGCAATCATTTGAATATTTATTTTTTGTTTCTTTCGCCTCCTTTGGTGGTACAAGAGAAAGAAAATTAGGAAACACCCAGGAACAGTCGAAATAATCTAATTTGGTATTTTTGTATGGTAATTGGCACTTCGAAACTTAAGGTGGTACCTAGTTTTATGATGCTCGGTTGAGTAGGTAAGGTGTGAAAGCGTAACAATCTTACGCATTTATAATATAAGTTAGTTCATATATAAAATTCAATTACCATACGTTAGTCACGATTTGAATTGAATATTTATGTTTTGTTTCATTCGCCTTAAGCCCCCAGCTTGAACAATTTCGGATCAAAATTTACGGGAGTTGACAGAAAATACATACCAATCAATCGTTTGTTTCAATTTCCACGTTAACAAGTAATTCATCGGTTTTAATTTGCGATATGTAGATTTGTCACGTAAATAGATTTCAATAACGATTGAAATCGTCATGAATGAATGCACAATTCCAGTTGCGACGCCAAACGATAACATAGCATAGTACTATTATTGTGTACTACTATTATTTATGTACATACATTTTATATACATGTTATCTATATATAAATAAATCGATTGCTGTTAGTTTGTCTCGCTAAAACTCGAAAACGGCTGGAACGATTTGGCTGATTTCTATTTCGTTGTGTTCGTAATAGTCAAGACAAGGCTTGTATTTCTTTGAAAAATTTACGGGTAAGGTCTGAAATCGGGACAAACTGAAAGGGCCTTTCTTCATGTCGTTTGACAGGCAATTGTCAAATGGTGAATCAAGACAGGGAAACATCTGTCGGGTCAGCTAGTATGTATAATATATAAAAATCAATTGCCGTGCGTTAGTCTCGCAAAAACTCTAAAATGGCTCGATCGGTTTGGCTTATTTCTATTTCGTTGTGTTCGTAATTGTACGGACAAGGAAATTGGGGAAAACTGGGGGACAAGTAAATTTTTCTATTACATTTTTTACTACGTCGTTAGACAGCTAACTGTCAAGTTGTGAATCATAACAGGTAATCTGTCGCGCCAAAATAATAACTTTAATAGAAATATTCAAACTTTCAACACTTGGTTGATTATTATTTAAGATTTGTTTTTTTTTTAACCTCTGACTAAAAAGAGGGGTTTTATTTTGGCGGCTGTGTTTGTTTGTCTATAGACAAGTAATGATTTTTTTTGACATAAATATTTAGCTACATAGCGTTATGTGGACAATTCACATAATAATAAATATGTAGCCCCAAACTAAGCATCGCTTGTACTATAGGAACTAAATAACTGAAATTACTTATAGAAATACTTATACCAACTGAGCTATGAGGCCGTGTCAGTGAAAATTGGTATTGACCAAAAATTGGTCATGAATACATTGTTTTGCCTTTTTAGGCAATTGGTCTGGATTGGTCCTACCTTTTTTGGCATTTGAAGACCGTTGCCTAACTCCAAAACATACAATATCAATAAGTTCAGACCATTGCAAACTGCACTACGGAAAATAATTTCAGGGGTTTTTAAATGTTTTTAAAATGCCTTATTTAATTCGAAAATTGGAGAACGTTACTTGAGCCGCAGCGTCGTCGAGCGTTCACTCGTATGATATCATCCCATTTGTAACATTCGTGAAAACGTTAAAATATATGCGCAATAGTACCATTTAAGTACTAATATTATTGTAATCAAGGTTTACTTAGTTTGAGGCCAGATGCCAAAATACTGAGCACACGTGTTTAAAAATCATTGCATACCGACAGGGTATACTTCAGCCATGAGTTATTACTTTCGGAAAAATCACAATGATAGTTATAATGAACAGTATGAGTTTAAAAAAAATACTTCGAAAAGCCATTTTTATCACTAAAATATAATCAAATATTTGGGAGCACAAGTTGATGTCATTCACAGGCGGGAAGAATGACACACCAACATCAGATAAAGACAACCTTGAACAACTCAATGCCTATTTAAACAACAACCCAAGCATTTAACTGGACAATGCGAAAATATCGCGATAAACTCCTACGAGTATTCTTCATGGCCTGTCTGCACTGCACATCGTGTTTTAATTAGGTATCTAACTATAATGTCTTCGCATTATTATTAAGCAAATTCAAAAAAGGGGGGTTTTTTGTTCTGTTGTTAAGCTATTTCTTCTCCAAACGAAAATATTTGAATGATTCTGTTTTAAAATAGTAAGGTGTAACGCTGAGATGTAACCATAGAAACATCATAATAAAACACCATTAGGGGCGAGAAGCAAGGGATGAGCGTTATTAAGTTGGTTTTCCGATTTTTTTTAATCTGTCACTTGTTTACAGAAATATCAAGAAAGGAATGCTCTTTTGCTCTTTATTATCCGTACCGAAGTCGTTACACATGCCCAATGGCCTTTTATATTTGCTTTCTCGCTATATAATATAATATATCTATATGAATACTCGCAAGATCGACTCATACTTGATAAGAAATAATAATATGATAAGTAATCTAGAAACAAGAAATATTGAACAAATAATTAAGTATGGAATATAATGATTAAATAAATAAATGTTAGTTCTTTGACTTTGATGTGGTACCAACTGTCTGTCGGTCAATCACCAGAGATCTTTTTCCCGTGATCTATATGGTAACACAGGTATGTTCATTCATTGGTGGTGATTTTTACAACCTCGATTTTAACCGTCCTCGATTAAAACGGAAGTTATCAACCGACTTCCAGATGGGGTTATCAATTCAACTCTATATATAATTTTTTTTATTACCTCTGTTCTCCGTCATTCATCAACGACTTGGAAAATTATTTTTTTATTTCAAAGGATATCGTTTCAGATCGGTTCTAAAGAAATTGTATTAAAATATGTTCAATAGTTTGGTAATTAATACAAAATAACCAGAAAAAAATATATCATCCACATAAACGAAGTTGCATGTTTTGCTTTTCTGTGAATTTTTCTTCGCCCGTTGTATACCGATTTAGATGTTTCTTTTTTAATATGGTAATATAAACATAATATATTATAAAATATATTATACATGCATGAAAGAATTGAAGTCTGTTTATTTTCGATTTTCAAATCACGATTTTTTTAATTGTCATTCTAGTGTTTAGTTCTAGTTTGAGCCCGCTCAAAAGTTTAGTACCAATTATTTTAATATTACACAGCTAGTTTCATATTACATAGAGCTGGGCACAAAAAGTAAAAAGCACCAGGCAAGAAGACATTGTGAAGGGGTTGCTTTTAAGTTACAATTTGCAACTCTGAAACTAGAGTATTTCACACGAAAGAAGAAGGAACATAATTTTAGTTATATCTAAAATGCATTAGGTACCTACTCTGACTATCACCAGGACATAATAGATAATAATCAATAATTTTGCAATCGACCTCGTTTTGTTTTCCTTTCGCTTACCTTTCAAGTGCAACGAGAGTTTTAAGCAATCAAATTTTAACAGAAAATCTATAATTTTTTATGCATCATTGGTTTCAACTTCATTAAAAATGCAACAAAACAATTAAATAAACTCGATTTTTTTTATTTACTTCTATGTATACCGAACTTTTAAGCTAAAGTTTTAACATAAACTATTTTTGAAAAAAGTTATGAACACCACCAGCAAAACATGTAAACAGCAACACCAGTAGAACGCGAAAACTGTTTTGATTCATTGCGAAACTTAGTTCAATTCTAAATTGAACAAAGGATTTTCAACATGACCACGACCTACTTTCGCAGTTGCTTTTATTACTTTTTTAGAATTTATCTCCGCTAGCAATAAAATAAAACCTCTTAGAGATTTGATGATAAGAAAATCGAGCGTATTATATTTTAGTGTCATGAAATACCACGTGACATTCATAACAATTAAATTAAACGAGCACTTATATGAAAACAGTCCACTTAAAACTGAACAAATCATTGGCGACCACAAGATGTTGGTTGTTCTATGACTTCATAGAATGATGCCGGCCCGGTTTCCAATGATAGTTATATCACTGATAAACCGGGCCAACAGAGGCAAATGATATACGATATTATGATTGTCAATGGCGAATTCATGACTAATTCACTTACCGACTTGGGGTCATTCGCATTGGGTTTCGGGAATCCAACTAATAAAAGCAAAATAATCCTAGACGTACTTCCGGCAGACAGTTTTGCATTTCAACAGTACATATTACATATATTTATATTGATTGAGCAGTGCTGCGATACAATTAATATTCATGGATATTTCACACAGCGCCATCTAGCCCTCAACTCAACATAACTTGTACTATGGGACCCAGATAGCTGAAAGAATACCTACAGTACTTTTTTGTAAATGCCTATAAACACTCAGACACAACAAATATTTATGTTTGCCACACAAATGGTTATTCTGGGAATCGAACTCACGACTTACAGCATAGAAAATCAGAAAAGATACAGACTTCATAACTCATGTAGTCAGTATCTTTTCAGATTTTAGCAGAGATTTTTAGTGATACGATATCGGTTGATAGTATTTGCCACCTATCGTAGTGATTATTTCATCTTTGATTATGAAATTTGGTACTTACAGCGATATTTTAATCCAATAAATTTTAAGTACAGCATTCATAGTTATACAAAGTTATATAACTTTAAATGCTGTATTTGTCAGTCTGTCTGTATATTATCTCGGAATAATATTTGTAAGCTAGCTGCGCCCCGCGGTTTTGCCCGCGGTGTTACCCGCGGTTAGAGAGTCAACGTGAGGCGATGGAATAAAACTTACTTCAGTTTTGCGAGATACCTTCATAAAAAAATCATCCAAATCCTTTCAGCCGTTGAAGCGTGAAGTCATAACAAACATACATACGACAAACTTTTGCATTTATAATATTGTTATGACCACAGGCAATTAATGGAAAGCACTTAATACCACGTGCTTGGAAGTTAACGAGTGCTTCCCGGTTCAACCCAATAAAAAAATACAACTGGCGGAGACATCGCGTAACAAACAAACTATTTTAAAACATACTTTACATCAGAATTGACGACCTCCTCCTTTTTGAATTCGGTACAAAAATATGTGACCATGCCCCACTTTTTAAGGAAGATCAATAATTGAATTTACACATTAAGATGAGACTAAAGATCAGTCAGTGACAATGTTTAAATTTGCGTAGTTTTATATTTCAAACGTCTCTACATTAGAGAATATGACATATCTGAAGGGATCTTTCGTAGTTATGTTAATAAACAATTCCATTAAATTGGTCATTTAGTTGCCGAATGGCCTGCCTTCTTTATTTGCTTAGAAATTCACAAGCACTCTACTAATTCATAAATCGTCACGGATATCTAATTTAACATGTCCTTCTCGTTAAAAAGGTGTGTTAAATGTGGTAATTATTTGGTCAAATGTATGTCCAAGTGACATGACACTTGATTTAAAGAAGTAGAAGATGACAAAATGTTCTGGGTCGTTTCATCGGTTAGTTATCGCCAGGCTCAATCTATTCCAACCACTTTAAACTGAATTGACAGAATTAAATAGAGTACACGCACATCGCTCTTGACAATTTATCCGTTTGTACGTGGGCAATGATTATCATACACCAGTGTACTCGTTATTATATAGATATATATACATTTCATAGAGCCACAGCCTAACCATTCATGCCTAGCTTTTGTTCTGCAC
Source organism: Aplocera efformata (assembly GCA_921293045.1). NCBI lineage: Eukaryota > Metazoa > Arthropoda > Insecta > Lepidoptera > Geometridae > Aplocera > Aplocera efformata. Next base: position 8,524,545 of record OV121042.1, on the reverse strand, counting down.
AACTGGCGGATATCTGAATGGATGTAATGGTAAATAAACGATGGACAGTTCACATAGCACCACCTAGCCCCAAACTAAGCATAGCTTGTACTATGGTAACTAGATAGCTCGTAGAATACTTATATGGTACTTTAATAAATACATACTTATTATAATACAGTAGCGACCCGCCCCGGCTTTGCACGGTTGTACAGTGAGTGAGATGTAGGTTGTAATACAATTCCGTAGTACATCATTTTGATCTATCTCATAAGGTTTAACCAGCATTAGCTACATATTAAGCGCTTAGCTTTACTACTATAATATGCTTGTATTATACATATCAAAATTTACCTAAATGATGGTAAACATCGCATCAAAATCCGTTGCGTGGTTTAGGGGGACTTAACGGATAAACAAGCAGACAGACACAGAACAAACATCTATGTTCGTCACATAAATGCTTGTCTAGGTGGGAATTAAACCCACGAACTGAAGCGGATAAGGCAGACCAACTGGGCTGTGAGGCCAATCAAATTCCTCAATGCGTCCCTCACTACGGAGAGTTGCGACCTTCTGTTATGATCTTTCTAACGTTTCTCCGTGGATTCTTGCGATCTTTAGCGAAGCATTTATACGTAATAAGAACGCGGCGCATTTTAAGGCCATCACGTTACAGTCTCGAACAGGAAAATACGAAAGATGAGAGAATTGATTCGTTTTATTTTAATCTTCATTGTGATAGTTTTATCATTCCAGATCTTTAGAAGCTGAGACATGTCAGTCTTTGCAAGTTGTTGACTTTTCTCCTTGCTAATCCACGCAGCCTTTTCTCCGTATAGAATTGTTGAACAAGATGCATCGTTATCTAATCCGAATTTAATCGGTTCCAACAGCGTTTTCAATTCTCACCACGCGTTGCCATATCTACGCTGTCAAACGCTTTGTCGGGTGAGTCGAATTTATAAACAAAATAGTATTTTCAAATAGTGGGACTTATCAACTATCACTCGATAGCCCGTACTCCTTTTGAAGTTAGATAGCCCCCAAATCCGAAAAACGTGTGTGGCGGAATAGGTTGAATAGGGCTTTATTATATATTATATGATATTTATAATACAATTTTATTATATATTGTTCACACTTAAAATTACGATACCGTTGTTTATTAATAATTCCTGACTTTGTTAACTCGCCACCATCAAAATTAACTGCTATCGAAGCTTCTAAATTCTATGAGTTCACTAATTAATCTGATGGATAGATATTTACTATGTCCATTACGCAGCTGTCAAAACAATATACACCCTTGTATTTGGGTTACAGACTGTGGTCAAAAACCCATGATTTGTGAATCTACTATCACGTAGAAAAACTGAATGAGATCATCAAAACCACTAAGCCGAAGCACGGTGAACCTTAAGGCGGGTTCACATTTCCGCAAGGTCGATAAAGTAGACCTCGCCTCGCGTCTGTTTCACCATTGTCGTTATCAAAGCAACCGTTCAGCTTCAAAATAATTGAACGTACGTGTAGTAACTAACTGGAGTTCGTGTTAATTATGTCAATATGACCAGCAGGTAGGTAGGTACTCGGCTCATTACGAAATATTTTCCTGCACAAGTTTACTACATGGATATTTTATAATTGAATCACCGTGGTATGCCTGTTACTCATGTAGGTATTTACTATTAGTTAAACAACAGCGATAGAACTGATGCAGTTTGGCATACCTCAGTGAGAGTGAGTCCCAGATTAAAGACGAGTAGTAAATTTTCTAAATGGAATTCAAATTTCCGTGTCCCAATCCTATCCCGTCTTTAAGAGTATGGTACATCCATAACATAATTGTGCAGATACTCGTAGGACCGTTTCAAAGTGGTAATTTCAGAAAGTATTTATTCATTGCTACTGCCTAGTTAAAAAGTTGGCCTAGAGCTTATGAGAAAACAGAGCCAAGGTTAAATTTCTAGAGAAAACTATACAGTAACAAATAGAACACACTTTATAGGCAGGTAAATTAAATCTGAACTAAAGACCGAAACATACAGTAATTCATTTCACATGAACATAGAACAGAAGATCTTGGTAAAATTAAATGGAAACGTGAAACAAAAGAAGTAGGTAGGTACGACAATTATTGACGGCTCAGACATAGCATGCGGTTTCGGCAAGGACTGTTAGGTTCTGTTAAAGTACATCGACTTGTCTTAATAGATACCTCATTGCCTTTGTGTGGTTCTCCACTCCATATATCGCGCCAGTGAATTAGATGATGCAGATGGTTCATATAAGTGTGCTGACGATTGTGATGTTCCCGTTTGCTCTTCCGGGAGTCGGTGGGCGACGGCGGGGCGGTGAGAGATTCCCGTCGCCCGCGGCGGTTCATGGCGGGTATAAGCATCGGCAGCTGAGAGTGCAACAAGCGTTCCGTTTCCGGACCTTCGTCTGATGACACACTATCCATGAGCAACCGTGGTGGCCTCGACCCGTGGGCCCCTTTCCCCGAACTACTTTGCGACTCCTGCCTCTTCATCATTAACACTGTATCGACGGTGATAACAGAGACAAAGAAAAAAAATGAATGATAGATCGAGCGATGTTGACATTTCGCGTATTTACGCGGGAGCGGAGATCGCTATGTACATGATACGTGTAGCGCGGACGGCGCCGGCGGTAAACTGTCTGCCTCTTGCCTCCTCCTGCCTGCCTTCGACGCGGCGGCGGCGGTCGGTGGTGGCAGCGAGCGCACGTGTGCGACGACAAAACAACGGGCGCCGATACATCGACAGCCGAGCTCCAATGCAAAACATTGATAAGGTGACTGACGAAAGGGGTATCTGGACTGGCTCAATCAAGCTGAACTACAGAAAATGGGTAGAACTAATAAATAGATTATGAGCTTGAAATCACATTAATATCCTATGTACCTATGTACCTATGTACCTATGTGTAATATCCTATGTACCTAAGTGCCTTTTTGAGCAGAATGGTATACCTTAATACAATAGTGTCTCATAAATTGCACTGTATAAAGGAGGAGTGTATATACCATACAGTTTAATTATTTTTTCTGATTAGTTTGTAGAATTTATAGATTTTTTTATTAAGTATAAGTTTTTTTTAATATATTTTCATTAGTTTTGAGTCAGTAATTCAATTTAAATCGGCCACCAAGATGCCGAGCTAGCAGCACATTTCTATTACCTTGTACTATCTAGAAAAAAAGAAATACCTGTATTTCTCTTCCCAAATATATAAATATCTCTTACATATACTCTAAAATACAACAAATATGTAAGTTAGAACAAACAAACTTTGTAATCACAGAAGAAAAATAGGTGCTACTATTCTGATTAAACCAGTGAGAACCAACTTGAGGGTCAACTTCAACAATTTCTATGATATATATAGTATGAATAGTTTGTTGAATCAAAACAAACGGACAGTTAAATAAAATTAAATAATCATCATTACATTTTTCATGTTTCACAATAGCTAACTTTAATTTGAAAAATAAATATCAAATGATTGCTTCAGCAACTTTAAGGAACCATGTTTGTTATGGCAGTAACAGATCTATTTTTTTATCACTTTAGAAGTGGCTCTAAGGGAAGTGAAAAATTACTATATAAATTAATTGATGTATATTTAAAACACTTTAGACATGCATTAAATAGATAAAAAATGTAACACTCCATATATTGAGTTCATATATATAAATTGAGTTTTTTTTATTATTAGGTGCCATAATTCTGGTATCATAAAGCTAATTGATTCTAAGTGATCATAAATCTTTGTAGACTGTAAGCACGACCCATGTCTACACTACTGGAAATAAGTACTGTTTTAGAAGACATTCAATTGTGTTGACTAGACTGTCGGAACCAATGAGCGAGTTTGAAATTGTTTACAGTCACTTCGTGTTTAAAATTCTTTCCTGAGAATGACACCCGAGTATTTTCAAGGCTTGGTATTCCGTAAATATAACACCGAAAATTTAAAACAGGTAAGAGACCAAAGAAATAATAGTTAATATGCTTACCTGATGTGTTAACGAATTCTGGCTCGCACAATTTATTCTGATGGTAAGAGATTCACTACATTATTCACAAAAGAAATGAAATTAATGAAAATGCATTCTTAAATGCTAAAATTGTTTGTTGTCTCTATCGATTTAGTGATCCACAGATGTTATATCAATTAATGTCAATCAGCTGTTTACTTCATCGAGTTTTGACATTACAGACGTTGTAATGTAATGACGCATGGCGGTCGATGTTTATGAAACACAAAGTGACCACTTTAGTATCTTTTTTTACGATTATTAAATACTAAGCGTATCCTGATCGGGGCTATATTAGCATAACCCATACAATCACCGGTCTACCAACTAAAACTAAAAACATTACATCCTTTACGTCAGTGCCAATGTGTTGTCAAACCACTCGTCTTCAGACGAGTCGAGTAGGTCGACGTCACATTAGCACTTGAAAGAGTTACGGGATTTCTTTCGAATTCAATCGCGTCTCTATCGGTAAATGTCTCGCGATGGAGACCTGTGCATTGCAGAGATGGAGCTTCCCGCTCTAGTACTCTGCTGGTCCCCATCTAGCTGGACGAGGTGGAGGAAGTGCTTCCGACTTCTCCCAATTCTACGTTGACGGCATGGGTTCCGCTGTTTCCTTCAGTGAAATAACGTCTTCACAGAAGGAAACCATTACTTGCCAGGATTCCTCACTGTCCACCATAGCCTTGACTATACTGGCCAGCTAGAAATCCTGCCCCACCTCGGCAACTAGTAGCTAGTATTTCTGTTGATCCCAGGCACTACACTCCACTAATGTGTGCTGCGGCATGTCTTTAACCACAGCATAATTCTTACATGATGGATTCGCCGCTCTCATTGCAATGCGATGCAAATACCACCCAAAGCAGCAGACAGTATCTGTACCTGCCTGAACATAAGAGCACCGTGCTCCCAGCGCATTCATTCCTTCGGAGCAGGATGAATTACGACAATAGTCCATCGACCAAACCTGGCAGAGACAAGCATTTCCCGGCACCTACACCCTTCCACCGGAACACAGCAATGCGAGCATTACTGCTTGGCGGCAGATTACCAGGTGTGGAGGCAGTACTTCTCTGGGCGAACTTTTCACAAGTTCTACTGCTACTTTTCGTTGCTCTTTTAGCACCACCCAGGAGGTACGTGTAGGGATTCAAAGGGTACTCACCTACGGACCTGAGCAACTGGATCATTTGCCAATATACCATTACTATTATCGCCTCTCTCTAACCTCAAAGGATTGATGGAAAAAAACTCTTGTTAGGGTTAATACTTTTTGTTTAAACTTATGTTAGTCTTATTTTTTTCATTTAAGACAGTAAAAAATAATAGAAACGATCGTCCGTTGCGATGGAAGGCTGGCCTTCCATAGTTCCATACTAATATATATAGTTATCTGTGGCTCCTTGTCTAGATTACAATAAAATAACCTATTCTATTTTTTTTTTTTTTTTATTGTTCGCATAAACAGATTTGAGCCGGTTTATTGAGATATCTAATTTATAAATAGATTGTTTTTTTTTTCGGAAATAATAGTGTGAATATTAAAAACTTTGTCTTTTTTATGAAATTAAAACGGAACAGACGGAAGTATTTACAATAGGAACAGCGCAGCTGTATTTGCAAAATGGCTTTGCCCCAGAAAAGATATTATAGACAGCGTGCACATTCTAACCCCATAGCTGATCACTGTTTTGATTAGTGAGTTTCATTTTTAAGTCACACATACTAAGTACCTACTACTATTCCGATTTATTGCTGTCACTTGGTGTGAAAGAAAATAATATAGAGATCTACAGGAAAGCTCGGCAACTAAAATTCGCATCAGGCTTTAATTTTCCCGCAGAATGGACGATGGCCAATTCTTGATTATTTAAAGTGAATTGGGCTTTAATCTACGACAGTATACCAATCCTGATTGATATATTATGTCTTCAAATTTCTAGTTCTAGGTTAAGCTTGTTTACTCACAATTTTTCATTCTTTGTTTGAGAACACATCATTTTTCAAGTGACAACCTTAAATTGTGTTTGTGTGGATTTTAACCAGCAACCTTCAGATTCAGTGTTGATAGTCTATACCTCTAAGCCTCAAAGTAAAATATAATATGAGATTAAAAAAAAAAAATCTTTTTCAGCCCTGCTCATCCTGATGAATATGACTGGTCTAAATTATACCCTGAAAATAAGGATAGGAAAAAAGTACAGTTTTTGGATGTTGGGTGTGGATATGGTGGACTATTGGGTAATTAAACTAACTTAATAAACTCTTACACATCTTTTCACTAGGATTTGCTGTGTTGCAGGAGGCATGGAAACAATAACATAAATATGTCCAAGACTTAAAAACAAACATCAATGATCTATTGAAATTGTACCTATTTACTGAAAATAATAATTCACAAACCATTTTGTTTCAGTGACTTTAGCCCCTCTGTTTCCTGATAATTTTATGCTGGGATTGGAGATTAGAGTGAAAGTATCTGACTATGTGAATGACAGAATCAAGGCACTGAGGATACAACACCCAGGCCAATATCAAAATGCTGCTGTATTGAGAACAAATGCTATGAAATATTTACCAAATTTCTTTTACAAAGGGCAGGTAAATAATGTAGGCTTATGAGTATAATTAAGGCAATGCTTTTTTGTTGACAATAAATTTACATAACATTAACTAAAAGTCATTGAGATATTGATCTATGTTGTAAATGTGGTTTAGTCTGGAACAATTTGGATAAGCATCATTCAGATATGACTGTGATATTAATATAAGTTTTGTTTTCCAGCTTACTAAAATGTTTTTCTTGTATCCTGATCCTCACTTCAAAAAAGCTAAGCATAAGTGGAGGATTATTAATAAATGGCTCTTGTCAGAGTATGCTTATGTTCTTGCTGAGCAGGTAAAGATTCTTATATTTATTTTGATATGTTAAGAACATAGGTACACACCCATATAAAAAGTGGGGGGTCCAGCTGCTTGCTTCTGTAGGTGAACAACCTCTTTCCCTAACTGTGTGCCCCAGATGTTGCAATAGGTGCAATCCAAGAGTAGCATTAGAACTTTTGCTAAGCTTGTTCAGATAAGTATTGCCTCCACACATGCTTATCTGCTGCCAAGCAGTGGTGCAGTTGCATTGCTGTGTGGAAGGATAGGAGCCCCTGTGAAATTACAACCTATTTGAGTGTTACTTAGCAGGGTAAGACCTGAGTAGTATTTTTGTTGTTTATGGGCAGCGGTAATAATAGTCACTCCTTGAGTCAATTAAAAAAAAATAATTTGAATATATTATTCACAGGCAATTGTGTATACAATAACAGATGTAAGAGACTTAAATGAGTGGATGGTCACCCATTTTGAGGAACACCCTTTGTTTGAAAAGGTGCCTGAGGAAGAATTGGTCAGTAAATCTTATTTATTTTGATCATGGCACTGGTTATGACGGACTAACTTTAACCTTCCTGTTTTACCAATTGTGTGCATTGTCTTTTTCAGAAAGCCGACTTAATTGTTGAGAAACTATATGAAAGTACAGAAGAAGGGAAAAAAGTTACAAGAAATAATGGTGACAAATATGTTGCAGTTTATAGAAGAATAGCTGCTCCGACGATATAATAAAATTAACAATATCAGTATTGAAATATTGTTTTAATTATAATCAGAGATATTGTACAATAATTTTTGAGATACAAGATACAAAGCATGATTTTTATCTTAAATCTGGAATACCTTTTTAAATTTAAATTTTGGCACTCAGGTAGGTTAGTAGATATACAGCATTTCAAAAAAGTATTTTGCATAACTATTCTTAAAAATATTGTGTAACTTGTATTCCAGATAGGTACTTTTTATGAGGAACATTTTAAATCTCCCACATATAAAAAAATACCCACATTACATCAAAGCACAGTGTTATAACTTTGAAATAATAATCATAATGTTCTTATTAAAATAATTCATACAATAATAATTTGGTTTACTTGTAAAACATTTACCGCATTTATTTCTTAACTATGCATTTGTAGTACCCAGTTTTTTTTCAACCAAACTGACCCATCTGCTCAGTTGTCTTGATATTGTAAGATGTCTCCGCATGTGACCTGCAGCTGCCAAAAGCCAATTCTTTTCCACACCTTTTTTGTTTGCAATTACAGAGAATAATAACGCAGCCCATATTTCGGCCTGATTAGGATACATGTGTAGTCCCATTTTGGCTAAACGCAATGCCTTCTCTGAATCTCCTACCAAGTATTCAGCAATACTTGCTAATGCATATACATTCACCAAATCAGAATTGGAAAATTGATCTGAAGATAAAGCTTTTTGTGCACAGGAACTGGCTGCTTTGGCATTTACATCAGTAGCTCTTAAACAATACTGAGCCATACAAAACCATAACAAACCATTCTCAGGATGTTCAACCACTGTTTCACTCAGACACTTGATTCCTTGTTTCACATCCTCCTCACAAACAAAGAAATAGGATTTCAAGAAACCTATATCATATACAAATTGTTTCTCTTTTTCATATTTACGCAACTCACCCAAAGCTAGCTTAGATATACTCTGCTCAGAGTGAGTTATTCCCAATGAACAGATTGCAAGTAGAGAGTATGGTGAAGGATTGCCTTGAGATGCTTGTATGCTTTGGAATAGCATGGTTTTTGCATCACTATGTCCTTTGAACATGTATATTATGCTAGCCATTGCTACAAACAATTCTGTCTTCTCATATTCCTCGGCACATAACCAATGTAGAGCAGTGTCATATGCTGCAAAAGATTCTTCATACTGTGCCTTTTTAAAAAGAGCAAGAGCTAAGCCAACTGTCGAGTTGAAACTAGCTTCAGGTATAGCTTTGAATATCTTGATAGCTTCATCATATTTCTCTAGTCTCAGTAAAATTCTTGCAATGTTTAGAAGAATTGTACTTTTATGTTTGTTTTCTGAATTTTTAAAAGCCTTTTCATAAGATTTTATGGCTGGTTTTAGAAGTCCACTTCTTTCCTGTAGCACTCCCAAAATATTACATGCACATGCATTATCAGGTTCAAAGTAACAAAACCATTCCATTAAATCCATGGCATAAGGAATTGCATGCAGGTTTTCAATAGCATATTTAGAGTCTGAATCTTTACACAAAGAGTACTTATGCAAAGTACGGCAAACCCAGTCAGCATAACCAAGAGCACTTTCAGGATGGTAGCCCAAGCGAGATGCATGCCTAAATAAGTCCATTGCTTCTTCTTCACGGATAGCCTCTGCTATAATAGCTTGACCAATCCAGCTTTGAGGATATGATGGAAGTGTTGATTGTCCACGCCAGAAACAATAATTTGCTAATTTATAGAGCCTTAGTTTGATGTACAATGATCCCAAATTACACCATATTTTAGCAGCAGATAATTTTTTGGTTATCATGAGTGCTTTTATGAAGCAATGTTGTGCTTGTTCATACTTATTCAAAACAAGGCATATTTTTCCAAGCAAATTCCAATTTCGCCAAGACTTAGGATTTTCCTTAACACAAACTGTAGCAAGATTAAAGGATATTTGACCATTGACAATTTCATTTGTTTCTTGGTAATACAAAAAGTATGTGTAGGCTAGTTCATATGATGCTTCTTGTTGTTTTTGTTTAGCAATGTATGAATAACAAGCAATTGCTTGTGAAATTATCTCACTTTTTTCTTTCCTCATTGGTTCCGAACTGGACTCACTTGATAGATTAGGTATAAGTATAAAATCATACTGATTAGGTAACTTTGTGATAAAAATCAAGGTGTCAGCCAGAAGTTTCCAAAAGCACAGGAATTTATTCTGAATTTTTATAGCATCTAAGATATAATTAACTGCATATTGTGCACAATTTCTAGCAGTACCATACAACTTTGCTTCTAACTTTTTCTTGGCAACTCGGATCCATGATTCAGATATTCCTTTTAAAGCTAAATGAGAATGTGGATTCATTTTAATAACATTTTCAAAGGTAGAAATAGCTTCCTGATAGTTTGTCAGTAGTGAATGAATATATCCAATTTTGATTAAACAGTAAGTAGCTTTTCTGCAATCTAATGACATGACTTTATTATAGGCTCGTAGAGCTGATGTGTAAGATCCTCGAGAGTAGTATGCATCAGCCAGGCATTCAAATGCAACAGAATCAGTTTTGTTTTCTTTGATCACATATCTGAAATTTATTATTGCAGTTTCATAATCTCTCTTGTTTAAATTCTGCAAGCCCAATCTAAAGTGTATCCAAGGTTCTGCCATAGGGACATCCTTGATAAATGTTGACAATAGTTCAAAGTTCAAATCTGATTGTTTCAGCCTTATATATATGTTGCTAAGACCCTTGACTATGTTTACATCAGTGTTGTTCAGACCATAGGCTTTTTCATAACATTTCCTTGCTTTAGTTAAATCATTCTTCTGGTCACAATAAAAGTCACCTAAATACAGAAAAGTATCAGCATGATCTGGATTCAGTTTAGCTGCTTTTAGAAGATGTATAAGACAATCATTATACTGCTTAAGTTCCCAATATGCTTTACCTAAATAAAAATGATAAATGGCATTTTCTGGAGGCTGATGTAACAGATTGACAACTTCTTCATATTTTTCTTGTTTTAGATATAATAGAGCATCAAGTTGCATGTGAAATTCAGTATCTTTCAATTTATCAAGAATGTGATCAGGAGATTGATTATTACTTTGAATGTAACACTCAGCAAGGATTGCTAATTCTTCATTTGTCATATCATTGATAGGTATTAATTTAACATTTGACATTGCTTGTGTCCATTTTTGCTGTTTGGCTAAAGAGTAGAATAAAAATTTTCTAAGTTTCAAAGAAAATTTATCATGTTTTGCTTTGTTTAAAAAGTTTGTGGCAAGTTTTTCCATGACTGACCATTTCTGTAGCATCATAGTACACTTTATGATGAATGTGGCTTCGGTTACATCTGCTTCATTATAGTTTACCAATGGCACACATTGCTTATAAGCTTCTAAGTAAAGACCTTTATCATAGGATATCATGCTGCTAAGAAGATTAGCATATTTTGATTGTTTAATTCCTTCAGTAATCTTTTCAAAATATTTTTCAGGCTGGAGACCATTAAATGTCATTGTCTCAACATATTTTGTACACAACCATTGGCAAATAAGTTCTTTCAACACAGGTTTCTTAGTAAAAAACTCCAACTTCATCAGATCTTCAAATGCTGCATTTATATCAATATTTTGTAGAATTAATTTGCACTGAAGCATTTCTAAACTGTCACTTGGTTCTTCAATATATGTTTTGGTTACAATACTCTGAACAGCTGCCAAGTCTTGCCCATAACATACAGTTTCAGCTTTTAAGATTTCAATAACCTGTAGTTCAGCAGCCTTTTTAAATATTTTGTTTTCAATTTTAGTTACATAAGCAATTAAGAAACTCACTGCTTCACTGCTTTTTAATCTGACCCCTAATTGTCCCATCTTAGTTATAAGTTCTAGTGTCTTCTCTTCCTCCATATTAAGGGACAACATTTCATTATAAATAGCAAATAGTTTGTGCTTAGATATGTCATCACATTTTCTCTCATAATACTGAGCCAATCCTTGCCAAGCCAAAGGATGATCCCTCTTACTGGTAATAGCTTTTTGATATGCCAAAGGTGCTTGATCAGAATCTTGCAAAGATTTTCCAAACAAGACAAGACCAAAATAGTTTTGCTTATCAGTACGCAGAATATTTTTGCAGCACTCCTGTGCTTCTTGAAACTTTCCTTCATCAATAAGCTTTCTAGCATCTTTAAGCAATACCTTTATATCTGCCATCTGAAACATAAACAGAAAATATAATTTGTAAAGAAATTTGTTAAAAACAAATGACAGATTTCAATGAGGGGATATTGATGATTTTTTTTATAAAATTGCCTACATTCTTGGTGAGAATGAGAATTAAGATTACACTGAATCGCTTATTTTCTTAGTGACTCTGGTATTGATGAATAGCTTCTTGGGACTGGAGTAATTGGTGTACAGGTACAGAGCAATTAGATGTGTAGTATTCTTTGAGATATATTATTAAGGAGTGGGAGGAGTGGAGTATCCCTCCTGCGTCTCAATTCAGTTCATATTATCATATTACTCAAGCAACTCTTGTATATTTATTCATTTATTAATTTCGCGTATCTCTGAAACGGCTTTAACGATATGGCTGAACTTTCGTAATTAGATAGGGATTTGCTGTATAAGTTTACCTGTATTGCTTGCAAAAACTATTTTTACAAGAATGATTACTACTGCTGTTCTAACACAGAAATACCGAGTAAAGCTCGGCCGCCCAGTTATGGTACTTTTCTTTCTAATATCTGTCACTCTTTTTCTTCTTTTGTTGTGGCTTCGAATGGGTAAGCCAATTCAACTCTTCAACTCTGCCACAGATAGATAACTTATATTAGTACTCCACAGAATAGAAATAGTGGCATAGTAGAATTTAAGTAAAAATAAAATATATTACGAAATCAAATAGTGGAATTTCAACTGGACTGTCAGTTTTTGCACAGTTTATATTACGCAACCACACGCCTTAGTAATGTCTAATAAAGCGCGGGTTGCATGAATCATAAAATCGGAAAGAATGCGTCAAAGGTCGTAATTTTTTTTAAACCATATTTTCATGGTGTATTCCTACTTTCATTGAAATTGAATAAATATAAAGAATAGAACAAAAAAAGTCCATTAATTACATTTCAGTACTAATGTAGCTTAATACTATAATTATATATGTATCAAAAGATACATTAATATTATATGTATCTTTTGTACTAATGTATGTTCCGTTGTGTTTTAATTTATGTTTGTTGTGTATTTCTAGTATAACGCATTAGATAAATCTGTAATGTTATATTTTAGACTTTATAATAATAAATAAATAAATAAAATAAATAAATAATAATGGTAAATTATTATTGTGCGCAGATTCAAACAAATTGTTGTTGTTTTTTTTTTTGTTTACGAACGTGACGTTTTTGGTGTTGTAGTGAATAAAACAATCGTAATACTTGTCTATGGTCAAAAATTGTTCAAACAAAAACAAAATTTATTTTGTATTACTTTCAGTTCATAATCGCCTGCATTTTTGCAGCCAGGTCCGCGCTGCCAAGGACGTTTTCGTTTCCGTTACAAACGCAGCCTACCCGTGTTTATTTACATTAGCTAGACAACAATCGAAATAAGTAAATAAAGTAAAAAAAAATACTTTACTTTGGGAAATCTACAACATAAGCCGTGCGATACCACAAGAAAAAAAAATGCATGCTATTTAGTCAAAACGCTAAACCTACTAGTAGGTTATTTTTGTGTAAAGGTTTGGTTTTGTCTCCGAAATTATGGCAGCAACCGAAGTACTTTCCTCATACATCTCTAAATTAAGTATGTAAACAAAATAATAACAAGTTCATACAATTTGCCACCGCTGACAATTACTTAATTATAGGATATATTTTACAGGTCATCCCTTGCAAGAAATTCGTGAAAGAGCTCTTCAGTTATTGATAGCCAAGCTGCAGCTGGGTTGGGAGTTAGATGATGAGATTACTGGGACAAGACGTTTGTTGGAATCACTTTTGTCTTGGTTTGAAGTAACTGTCCCCACTTTGCAAAGGGAAGCTCTAGATCTACTTCTTACTACTATAAAGGTACTATGATTTAAGATACCTTTGGGATTGATATAGGACCCATAAATTAAGTGTATAATTTTTTAGTCAGTGTTATGACCAATACTATGTGCTGCTTTGAACTATGTTTTTAATAGTATGTGTGTTTTGTATGGTCACTATATTACAATGTTATGTTTACTGGCTTAAAACCATAATTAACACATTAGCGAACTGGCAAGTGTGAAAACTAAGAATTGTCAGACATGTGCAACCACCCATTAGGATTGGGCCCCTGTGATAACCAATTCACTGTTGCTTGCCGAGAGTAGGCCTGTGTCCTGCAGTAGAAGTATTAGAGTCTAGTACATAATAATTCAAGAAATATTATAATATTTGCATAAATTCAATATTAAAATTAAGACAATGTAAGCCGTTTAACCTTTAAGTGGCCTGATCGGGAGCGATTCAAGGACTCAAGGAGCTTATCACATGCAATTATTTTAGTTGACAAATACTATATCTCTTTAACTTCTACATCAATTTAGATTTTGTGAACTGTATTTTGTTAACTGTATCCCATAGGCAATTCTCGAGATTTTTTCTTTAATCAGTAACATTTGTTACTGATTAGAGAAAAAATCAAAAATTACAAAAATTTACAGGATTCATATTGGTTCATACAGAATTAACCCAAATAAAGTTTCCTCATAAAAAATCGCCTAGGCAATCAGCCCCGATAGGGCCACTTGATCATTGAAGGCTCTTTGCATGCATACTAAAACATAATATAATTAAATGGGAAAAGATACTAAAGTGGGATAAGGTAAAATACATTTCACTCTACCACCACCAAAACAAAGTTCTTCATAAAAGCGAAGAATTTCAATTGAGTGAGTGTTGTGCTCAGGGATGACAGTTGGAAAATTGATGGGAGTTCCTAATATATGCTCAAGTAGCCTGAATCGCATCACTTGTGCAATGTAGGGTTAGTAGCACTACAGCGCCATCTGTGGTAATTTTCTGGTACGAATTGTAATTCATAATTATTCAACATGCTTTGAGGTCCTGTTATGTGCGGCAGATAGAGATAGTTATTAGAAAATATATATTTTTTTAACATTGTTTAATCTGTATATCTAATTTTCCAGACAAAATCAGGAGCTTATGTAGTTAGAGAATTTGGAATACGTAAAATACTAGCAAGTTTGAATGCTGTAAAAGACAAAATTGCACCTAATGCCATGGAGGCCTATGCGGACGTGACAGATACGCTGAGGTTTATAAATACTGTGGAATCAGAGGAAAACATTACAATCCCTAGGCTTTCTATGCAAGATATTGTAAGGTTGGTAATTATAATTATTATTATCTTCTGTGCAACCATCTCTCTTAGAATACCTTTTATAGGTAAGATATCACCTATGTGTATCACTGATTTATCTAACATTTTTTTTATTCTCTTTGAATCTACAATAAAAGATATTTAGATTAAATTAGTTACTGGAAACAGCGATTATGTAGGGTTCAATCGAATTTTAATGTAAGGTATCAGAAACACTGTGTTAAACTAACCAGCCAAATTCCTAAGATCTAAATGGGTCCGTGCTGTGTTGCGAACCAACCTCGGAAAGATACAGCAACACGCCAGTAAAAAAACTAAGCCGGAGACAACAGATTCTCCCCCGAGATATGATGACGGTAGTTATCTTCTGGTAGGGAGCTTCTGGTGCTGGAGGAGATTTGTGCTGTCAGGAATGAAATGAACATCTTCCGTAAGAACTACTCATGCTTCCGCGAGGAAGTGGTGAACTGAAGGATTTACGGGACTTGTACCAGAGATGCAGCAAAAGGATTAATGACTTCTCGACTCGTCTCGAATGCCAGGACGCCAAGCTTTTGTTATTAAGAGCCTCATACAAAGAGAGACAGGCCCTCAAATTGTATATTTATGTCCTGAAACAGAAACTCGAGGCAAAAGACTAGCTAGCCTTACTGAATGATATTGAGATAACTGGAGTCATTGAGGACACTGGTGAATCTGTCGCACTCAATACTGGCCCATCACTGGCTCATCACTGGCACATGAGTAAAACAACGAACTTGGACGAACGCGATATCGTGGAAATTCGCCGAGCGGGTCCGGTACGCTTGGGGATGGATGGCAAGCAGCGCAGCGGCTGCAGCCCATTGTAATGCTGGTGGCGGGGCGCGAGCAACAATATCAAAGTGACCGGTTTACATAGACAAGTGTTTAACTCAGGAGAACCGGTTGCTCTGGTAAAGCTAAAACGTCGTGCAAGTAACAGAAGTAATCGTGAAAGCTTGAGCAATATGGGATTCCTTATACATCTTGAGCAAAGTTGTGTATTGGAAGTGGCTCGGTAATATATCTGTAAATTTTCTTTTGTTTCAGCTCAGAAAGCGCATCTGGTTCAAGTAGTGGTTATTACAATCTTGATCCCAATATCCAGACATCTAAGGAAACATCGATTAGCAATGGAGAATTAGACATGAATAAACAAACTAGGTAATCAGCTTATTTCTTAATTAATTTTAGAGCCCCGAGGTGGTGAGTTCATATAGACCTACTGCCAAAAATATATGCGCCTGGCACTAGTTTTGTGGCAGTACTTTCCTCGAAAGATAAATTAATTTCAAAATAGGTGAATAAATACCCTTTGAATCCCTGCATGATCCCCTGGGTGGTGTTAAAAGAGTAGCAGTAAAACTTGTGTCACAGTTCGTCTATAAAAATGTAATTCAGAAGGTGGTTCAATAAAGAATCGAATCGAAAATGGCTTGTACTTGTGCTTATACAGTTAGCAAATACAGTTTTTTTTCTTCAAATTAATATAAAAAAAGCAAATAATTAAACAAACGGTCAGGTTTAAAAATAATTTCTACACATAGCGCTTTCCGCGTCTGTGCGTATGTCGGAATATCTGCTAACTCTTAAACGCAACGGATATTATGCGGTTTTCACCACCAGTTACACGAACGAAAGGTTTATATTAGCCACTCATCCCGGCTTCGTACGGGTAGTTTCTGATACGAAACCCATGCTCTACTAACCGTGGGAAGGCAGGGCGGGTCGCTAGTGTAAAATATACTCGACATACGTTAATATTATTTCTACCAGCATTAATTCAGCTCAAATATGAAAATATAAGAAATGTTATGCGGATCACGACAATACTTTAATAACGGATAAAGTCTTTATCTTTTTTTTTTGATTTTTCGGTGAATACAAAATGGCTATTCATACAATAATATAAAATGTGAGGCATAAAGGAGAATTACATTATATTACGGTTTTATTATTATGTACTCGTGTGAGTGAGTGTAGACAACACGAGTGCAACCGAGGTTGCAACGAGTGCAATGCTTAGCGCCGCCATTTTAATTTCGTTTTATTAATGAAGCAAGAAATAATACCATCACTTGAGGTGTAATTTAATATTTTTAATATTAATTATTTATTCCTAGTTCACTCTTCCTTTTCAGTCACACATCATCAGATGGCATAAGGATTCTATTATTTCCGTGGGTAAACCTCTGCCCTTCGGACTCAAAAACAATGCTCTTGATTGAAGATTCACTAAGACTATTGAAATCCACGCGAAGGTGTTGCCGATTCATTTGTGATGTCTTTCTGCGAGATTTTCCTGCTGAGATTTTTTTAAATAGGCCTGGAATTATAAAGGTATTTATAGTAGTTTAATTGATTAGATTGCTTAGATTATACCACTCTGTCATTGTATTGTACACAAATCTTTAATTTTAAAATATATAATTATAATAATGAAATTATTTTTTAGAACTTGATGGCTATAGCAGAAGGCAACAGTAGCGGCCGACCAAATGAAGCTTTGCGAGTCCTGTTGTGCATAACAAATGCTTTGCGCAAGAGACTAGTGCAATTATCCAGTTTGGATCTTATACATGAGGCTGATAAGGTATATATTTCTGTTTCTTACTGCAATCACTAAAATTTTACATATATGT
This sequence comes from Aplocera efformata, assembly GCA_921293045.1. Lineage (NCBI taxonomy): Eukaryota > Metazoa > Arthropoda > Insecta > Lepidoptera > Geometridae > Aplocera > Aplocera efformata. The sequence goes on along the minus strand of OV121042.1, from coordinate 8,506,836 downwards.
TATCTGTCAAAATACATTTTTATCCCATAGTTGTTTGATTAGTATGAATAAGAATCAAACGATTGTATTAATCATGAAATTTGATAAGGTTATATGCTTTCTCACAATGTGTGTACCTACCTACTGGGCTGCATTCTAAATCACGTATGGTTTTTCTTTATTAAGGCATATCCACCAATCTCCCTCATTTAAGGGTGTGGTCAGAGGCCCACCGTGCCCACAGGGCTGAATACGCACTTGGTGAGCAGCTCGTTACATCACTTTCAAAAAACGACTTCCATTTGAAATACATTTTATATAACTTTTTCAAAAAATGAAATATGTTTTCGTTGAGGAAAGTATTTGAAATGATCCGCGCTCACATATGGTGTAATTATTCGAAAAATATTACAAGTTTCATATAATAGTATTAAGTTTTATGATAAAACGTTTTAGTGAGGTTTGTCACGAGATTTAGGATACTTTCAACATTTCGGTTGTAGTTTTCAGATGACCACAAAGTCATAGAAGATGGGGTCAACCTAGAACTGGAGCAGATTGCTGAAGGCGCCCAGGAAACTCCGAAGGAAGATGGTTTGGCTGCGTTGCGACAGTTGCCAGCGCCGTTATTCGCGCTGGACACCCTTACAGCCGTTCTGAATATGGTGACAAGAAGTTTAGTGGAGGAGAAGACATCTAATTTAGTAAGCATTATATGCAAGATAATTAAAAGTTTAAAATGGTGTTTAATCTAAATCATAAATGTTATAATGCAATCTTTTCCCCAAAAAGAAAGTATTTTTCTCTATATTGTTGTTACCAGGATATGTAGGTAAATAATATAAAGAAATATTCCAAGTGTCCAAGTGATGTGATGACTATAAAATAAGTTATTGTTTTATCTTTCAAGCCGTTTTATGACATGAACAATTTGGAGGACATCATGGGGAAACTGAAATCAAGGATTGAAGTATGTACCAACCAAATTGATTTAGCTTATGTGCCAGTCACTCTTAATTGATTGAAATTGGTTGGTACGGCTGCAAAGAACAGATACAACGCGATACTATATTCATTGTAAAAAAAAACTTATTTGATTTTGGTGCTGGGGTTGTTATGTGACTAAAGTTAGTTAAAAAATATGAATAAACGCAATAAAAATATGAATATGTGAAATAATTGCAATACGATTATGTATGATAACAATAGCAGACTAGATCCAAGTCTAATTGCATTATGCCCCTCACCTAAACACTCTCTCACTCAATAAACATGAAACGCATGATCCGCCTGTACTTTTTGATCTCACCAAATCAAAATATATTATTTTTTCAGAAGGAGTTAAACCTATGTTTATGTCTAGCAGAGTCACTTGTTGAGGTTTTATTAGATTGTGTAACTGACAAGTTTTGGTCTGCGAATCACAACTTTAAAACGCATAAAGATATCTCACAAAAGAGCTGTATGGTGATGCGTTTACTGGGAGATCTACTGATGAAGTTCAGGTACTTGAATGACCTATATATAAATTTTAATATGAACATTTCTTTTCAAGTTAAGTTTTGATGGCTTCTGTTATATAAAAGACACACCTTTCAATAATTCGGTTTAAGATTATATGACCATTTCACTTAAGTAATGTACCTAATGTAAAACTTTTGATTAGGATTTGGGACTCTCCACGGGCAAGCAAGTTTATCGATTATGGCGATTTATGGGCCCGCGACTTTTGCTGCTCAACAAAAGTGAATCGTCTCGGCGCGATAGTATCGCCGTAGACTTGTATAGTTTATTTCATTTAATGGCTCAGCGAGATTATCGTTGCGATAAACTCGCCTGTGAACATGGTAATTTTAATGTAAAATAATAATTAAGATACGCGTATTTCACTTACTCATCAGAAAAATATTCCAGCTCCGGTCGATGATCGAAATCAGAACTTTTATTTTGAAGCAGAACATTGCATGTAGAGTTTATACTAACGAGATAGCTTGCAAGCAGTCATAAGAGGCTTATTAACCGATGTAATGTAGAAACAGGTTCCTTTGTGAATTTCAGCAAATCTTTTAACGAAAGTACTGATCGAAGCCAACACCGCGTGGCCTGGCTGCGGCTAGCCTCATGCGGTGAAAAGCTGTTGTACTGGGCTAGAGAATCTGCCTTGCCGCCTTCGTCAATTGTAGCAGCTTTGCAGACCGCTCAAATAGATCCCGGGGTTGAACTCGTCTATCCGGACTTGAGTAAACGGATAGCAATTGTTTTACAGGTGTTGTATTAAATATTTAGTCATTATCTATTCGCATCAGAATTCAGAATATTATTTAATAGAGTCTTAACCGACTTCTATAGTTTATTATCCAATTTGTCACCGCTTTCTCATATTTCTATCGGACTTGAAGGTACACCTTATTAATCAAAATATTAATTATCTAAATCGGTTCATAATCTGCGAAGATATTGCGTAACAAACGTTCAAAAATACAGTATTTTATAAAGTTTGTTAAAGATTTACCAAATACAATATGACATATTATATTTTCTTATATTTCAGAGTACCAGGGTATCATCTGACGAAGAATACAAAACTAAATACAGACAGTTGAAAAAGATATGCGCTAGTATGGAAGAGGCTGTCAAATTTATGAAGAACAAAGATTCGTGTCGTAATACAAAGAATGCTCTCATTTGTATTAAAAAATCCCTTCCTGTGCTAGAAATTTTCCAAAACGAAACGTATTTGAACGATATTTCAGAATATTTGCTTCTAAAAACCAGAAACTTTGATTTCACTGATAGTGATTGGTCAATCGCTCGTAGTATCGTGTTGAGTTTAATGGCATCTAATGTAGAATGGGTTTCGGCTAAGTTCTATGGGTTTTTGGCTGTAATGGTGAAGTCTGTGTTGATTGGTGATGAAGCTAATCAGGTGGAGAACGAGAAATGTCTGATTTTGCTGTGTGATGTCAGTATTCTCACTGAGATTTGTTGCCATGGGCTGTCGTCCAAATCGAGTGAGGTAAGTGTCTTATCGTTTTATTTCTGTAAATTTATTAATAACAGCTTGCGGGCCTACCGCTAGCTTTAGAAAGATTTAGAAAGTTGACCACACTATGTACCTAAATGCAGTCAGCATTTTCGTGAGTCAGAGTATGATCAAAACCTATATCTTTTTCAATTCTTTGTATAATAATTGGAAAGATTAACCAAATGTTTTGTTGTAGATAGCTGAAACCGCTTCAGAGATAGTGCTATATCTTCTGCGAGGCCGTATGGCACTGACTGACAGTTGTTGGTGGCGATTGCTCGCAAGTTTGTTGCCCGTGTTGCCTCTACTACACGTCTACGCTGCCCATGAGACACTTCTTGGTAAACTTAGATATTAAAATATGATCATAATCATTAATACAAAGAAAATACACGCTTACACTATATACTTACACTCCAAGCAAGAATGTGAATTTATATGACTGCCTCCTATATGAAATGAATTTCTTAAAAGAGCTCTACGTTTCAAAACATTTGCCCTAGTTTCTTTACAATCCTTTTCTTCCTCCTTTTCCTGCTTTTCTCAAAACGGTGACGGAAAACATCGTGAGGAAACCGGCAATCTTAGAACCAAAAATTCGACGACATGTGACATCTACCAATCCGGATTGGGCTCCCGTGGTAGATCAGAGCCCATTCACTCTCAATTATCGAGAGTAGGCCTGTGTCCCTGCAGTGAGAACATTAGAAGCTGACACGGATTTAAATATCCTTTTCTATGAAAATTCTTTCAGGTCAAGCTATCTGCAAGTCGTTGGACAAGGACATAGCAGAGTGCATGGGTGTGAGCAAATCTGATATTATAATCGGGCTGGTTCGTCTACTGTTTGTTAAATGTGTCGCGGTGCAACTAGATGCTGCACATACTTTATGCAGGCTTTTAGGTGAGAATTCAAGTTTTTTTTTTCTAATTTTAATTATAATTTAATTATATTTAATAATTTTAAAGTCGGATTTGCTGATGATTTGAGGCGGATTTGCTGATGTTATAAGGAGTAAAATATGCTACTTTTACTGTAGAAAGAGAAATAAGGGTTATACCCGCATAAAATTAAAAATGACTATGTAACTCAATGACCAAGAAGAACAAGCAAGTAACCTATAATCATCCTATACCTATATAATTTTCGGCGACGAAGTTATAGGACCATCATCACATATAGCAAAAATTTACTTGATCATTGAAATTTACTTTTCAGATGACGAGCGTTATTTACCTCCGAGGGAATCGCTCCGAGCGGACATACTGCTGAATGCTTTGAGAAGAATAGAACCACAGGATTTCAATATCGATTCTTCTATTTCTCCTACGATATCCTCTCAGGTCTACCACTCTTGATATTCTAGTATTTTTTAAATTACTTCTTAGTTTATCCTCGCCCACTTTCCTCTAGAGGATTCTCTCTGTCTTAGGGTGGCAAAAAAGAAACTATGCTTATCACTCAAAGTTTGCTGCTGCTAGAGATCGGACCTGGGACAAAATTTACTGATGTACAAAATCTTCTACGGAAATATTGATATGTTAGATTGCGTTCGATCATTCGATTTTTGTATTTTTAGGACTCCTTACTCAAAGTGTAAAAAACTATATCACTAACCCTATACCATCAGGTTGTCTGTGCGTCCTAGTTTAAAGCGCTTTATCTTTTCCATCGAAATTTGTACCAAACCATTTTGTTTTCAGGCAACAGGACTATCACAGATCTTAGATGTATTAAAACAAGATATAATTCTAGACGAGCATGGGACGGAATACGTTACACGATCCACTGTAAAACCGTCCCTCGAGCCGTCACTGCGACGCAACACGTTACAGCAGCTCTCTGTAATATTGCGACAACCGGATTTACACGAGACTTTTCTGGCATATGACGGATTAAAAGTTATTATTGCTATACTTCGGTAAGTTTGTAGCAGTGCAAAGTTCGACCGGGGGCATTACTAGACACTACCAATTACCATTACCCAGCTGCCAAGGCTTAGTGCATTTACATTAATGTGTTCCGGTTTAAATGGTGTGGTTGCGGTAAAGTCAGTCATATTAGACGTGCTATTTTCATATCTCAGAGCGACGGGTGCTATGTGAACCTAGCAGTGTTTATGGTGCATAGCATCTACGTAACTCAACAACAGTTTAGTCAAAAAATAAAAACTTTATTATATCTTATTGAATGTAGTTTTGGAGCAAGATTAAAGATTTGCTGTATTAATGATCCAAAATTAGTATTCAGCGCTTATGACCCTGGAAATGGGTCCACCGATTTCCAACAAACGTGTCTAAGAGCTATCTTCCATAACAGTTTATAATTCTTCCATTAAATTTCATCTGTACTCGTAATGCGAATCCAAAACTAGCAATTTCGGATAATAGCTATACATACAGGAATCAAATCCCCATGACCATTACCTACATCTGGCAGTTGCTATAACCATAAATAACGCCTATTTGGATCATCAAATACACATAACACAATCGTTTGTTTTTCAAAGGGGTAGTCAGAGTGACAATTGACGTTTTTCTATTGACAAGTGGTGGTTTATTACAGAATGTCCCTCATGGTGGATGATTACCTCGCATTTCCTGAGTGCGCAATCAGTTGCGTCTCAGTTCTGAATAGTGTGTGTTTTGCAAATCGACATAACTTGGCCAAAATACCCGATCTACCCTCACTTCTGATCAGAGGTTTGTAATCCATAAATAATTATACTTATAAACTTACTTAATTTGCTCGCTTACATAATAACTCTTTTGCATAGTTTTAGTAACACTACGTATTTGGACACCTACCATTAATTTACTACATCAGTTAATCACTCAACCTTTTCATTCGCCAATTCACCCGCTCATTAACTTCCTTTTGTCTTCTGTCTTACTGACTCGTTCATAAATTTCACTCTACTATCAACGCTCAATATATTTTTAAAGGCACTGTACTTTTTTTTTTTTGTATTTTCCTTAAGCTACATATTATTATTCGACGATCTCGAAGTTGGTCTCAAATATATAGAGGATGAATGTTTTTTAAATCAGTCAGTTGTATTAATTGGTTTTATAGTGATTCTAGTGTTCCCCGCAAACGAGACAGCGGTGTTGCTATCCGCGCAAGTACTGGCGCTAATAGCTTGGGCAGGGTTCGCCTTGCAAGAGTTAGACGAGTCCCGACATCGCGTGCCTGCCCTACCGCTGAATGTCGCCGAACGCACTTCCCTGCCTTTCAATGTGAACAGCTATTGGAACAGTAGTCCGAATGCGGAACATTCTTATGTTGGTAAGTATAATAAAAATAAGTGAAATATTCTTTATGTAGGTTGCAGGAATCTACTAAAGCGTCACTTTTTTACGCACTGTTCGAAAGTGGCCTTGGAGTGGAGAAAGGATCTCTCATCCCTTCCTAGTGTAGCAGGGGGCATAGAAACATACTCATCAAAGACACTTAATATCCGAACTTTATTCTTAACAAGTTGGTACGCAATTGTTGCCTCAAAGAAAAAATCCTGCCCTTTCAATATGAAATGTAGACTTCGTTTCAGGACAGAAGTCAGCTTTTTGTGGTGCTAGTTTCTAAAGCAAACTTCTAGATAGGCTTTTAGTTAGTTCCTTCAACTACCGCAGGACTTGTTTCGCGAAACCCACTCTAGTTTGACATTGATTGTGATAGACATCTTATCACTCAATATACAAGCAATGTTATCGACCCACTGCTTTATTGATAACAATTTTACTAATAATAGAAAAGACATTCGCACTACACTAGGCAATATTGTGTACACAAATTTAGCTATTTCAAAGTAATGTCTAAACTCTGAATATTCCATACAGAGTGGCTGCTAGCAGAAGAAACCTGGCGTACGGCACTCCGTGTCCATTGGTGGTGCGCTAATGTCGGCCGGTCCAAAGCTTTACTCGAAGCTCCCCCACCACCCGCGCCCTTAGCGCTTCGCCCCTGTGCCAGGGACTTAGCATTACTAAGGACTGCGTGTCCTGTGTACTCGAGTAGTAAAGCTTTGCTGGATTTGGAAAATGCGACTAGCCACAAACAAGTTACCGAATCGCTGATTATGCTGGAGAGGTGAATAGTCACAATATTTGATTATGTGATCTTCTTTCGAATGGCCAATTTTGACGACGGAGCCGCCTCAAAACCGCCCTTTTAAAGTACACTCTGTACACCTAATATATGGGGATGGGATACAGTCTTTAAGTGCTACGTGATAGGTGGGTTAATGAAAATATAAAATAGGTTTGTCTGCTTTATACTTACAATATAAATATACCTATCTATAATTTTTGTTTTTCAGCTATACATATTTGTTCACACTATCGTCAGCATCTGCCGAGCAGTTGGCTTCTTTGCCATGGCAACATACGCAAAGATTCCTCACCGCACCCCCTGCGTCCGCTCGTGACGCGGCGTTATTCACATCGTTGTTGCAATTTGTTCTTGCGTACATAGAAAATGTTCCTGCTGAAGGTAAATGTGACATAATTACGGTTATGTAGACATTTCAATACTCTCTTTAATGTTTATGAATTTCAACACTCGTATAATATAACATTCTGACGTCATTTTCTTAGCTTAGAAAGAAGCTCTGTTTAGTGATAGGTAAGACGTTTAACTGCTGAAGAAAAAGACGTTTAACTGCTTGAAACGTGAACTCTATTGTGAAAAAATGGCTGTATCTCCATATTTTCTAAAATAAAGCAGATAGCCAAGAAATGTACTAAAAATATTATCTAGCGGTACATGTTTCATTCTTACATATCTATATTCCATTCAGGTAGCACGATGTCTTGGATAAAATCATCATTTATCGGGAACGACGCCAGCGTTATATCACTCCTCAGCCGAACCCAGCTCTATCCACAGCAAACCGCTCAAGATAACATAGAAGTTACTCAAGTTCATATCCACATTGTAAAGCTGCTGATTATGTGTATTATGCTGCTCGATAACGATGATTACGACAGCTCTATGATAGAAAGCCTGCTGAAAATTTTGCTGGCTTGTTTGGAGAGGATTGAATTGAAGAATTTTCACATGTTGGGTGAGCTAAGACCGTTGTCAAAAGCATTAGCTTAACTGTCAGGCCAAAGCCATACAGGCTCGATTCGCTTCGCAGGAGGTTCGCTTGGTGAGTGGCGTAGTTCAAACGTGCACTGTGGCTTGCTTAACTAACACGTCGCTGTTACCTAGCGATGCTTACGCCATCTCATCGAGACTACATGACTAGTCATGCAGCGTGTCTCTGTTGCCTGCCTTATAGTAGAAGCATGCGTTGGTTCGCTAAAACATGTCTCTTAGCATGCAGCGTAGCTCTTAGCGCCAACCAAAGCTGCCTGTGTAATTTAGGAATTACATACTTAAAGATGAGAGTCATTATGCTGATGTAGATAAAAGTAATCTGGAAGTAGAATATAGAAATTAACTGTTAACAGAACAGTTCCGTACTGTGTGCTCAAATAGCAAATGCTTTTCTGCACTAAAGTGAAAAGTTTAAGGCAAGTCCTAGTATACAATTACAAGGTTGCTCAGGTAAATATACTGTTATTTGTTCCATCTTTGTTCTATTTAGGCTACCTCAACGAACTGATGCGCTGCATTCGTCATGCCCTGAACTCTCGCTACTGTTTCCTCTCGGAAGATACTCTCATAAAAGCCCTCAAGATCACAACGCTTACTCTTAGTGGATGCGCATCCGGAGGCGGTCGAAAGGGACAAGCATGCAGACTGGATGCGATGCTTTCGTTGCTGGCTTTGTTGAGGCAAATACACGAGGAAGCCATACCAGTGCAGGTGTGTAATAAATCGCGTATTAATTTCCTTCGGTTTTCATTAATTGTTTCAGTGTATGAGATTAGGAATCAGATCGCGATGAAAGATCAGACATCAGATAGTCCAACAAAATCATTTTAGGACCATTTGCCACTTGATATTAACTGTAGTTGAAGGTACACGCAACGTCCGAATTGTGAACTGACTCTTTATATAGGTTGATTTCAACTTGAGTTGTCTTACACCCATATTTTGACAGCAGGTCTATATTCTCTATTAGAGGGTTGGATTGAACATACTGGTACAGTTTGTTTTGAACGCCGAAAATGCGACTGATCTTAATAAATAAATACCTTTTTTTTATTTTACCTACATTATATACATTAAATTGATTTGAGTACATATTAATTCATATTTAAATCGTCATCAATTCCGGTTTTCGAAGGAAATCAAAGTTCGTATAGATACCGACATAGCTAACTTATGATTCATGCTTTTAGTGTTGAATTTCGTAATCATAATGCAATATATTTCGCACTATAATAAAGTTGATAAGATTCATTGTCAAGCACTCGCAATTGATAAAATAGTGATGTCTAACAATGTAAATGCGGTTTTAAAGCTTCAGCATACGGGTAATTGATACTACTACCTGCATCCAGAATGAAATATTTAGTCTGTTATCAAATAACACATTAAATATGTGTAGTTTCAAGCGCCAAAATTTGACGTACAAGTGTCTCTGGAACTAACATTGTAAATGACTGGTGAAATTTTAGTTGCTTGTGCACTCTATAATCAGATGGTTTACTCTACAGTAATGGTGTCAATCAATTGTAAACCAAAACAAAATAACAGTCCTCTATCAGTGACTAATATTAATGATTTTGATAAATTCGATTGTTATTTCCTAGATTGTGATATGATTAATGTGCCAACAGCTTCCGCTTGAAAATAAATGTATTATAAATATTATAGCTATCATCGGACACACTACGCGGAACAATGGCATCTTAGTGCTAGAGCATGATGGTTTGTTTGATAAATCTTGTTTCGAATATAATCATTTAATTCCGGAAACTCAGTATTTAAGTATTCAGATATATTTTGCTATCGTCGCATCTGGTCGTAAGCAGCATTCACAGTATGAACAGGTTCAGTATGAATACGTTTAGTATGAACAGTGTAAAAAAACAGACACGTGGAAATAACATTCTTTCAAAACTTGACGATCGATATTGATTTTCCCAAAAATAATCATAAATTCTATCGAATGGTGATAAATTGCCATAGCTATTATACCATTGTTACATTTACCATTAGAACAATTGCTATAGCTATCTATAAAAAAAAATGCTAATACACAATATTGCGATAGTAATCTATCCCCAGTAGTCTTTACTTGATAAAAAATACTGTCAGTTAGTTGTTCGTGGGATTAAGATAAGAATTGGAATCTTACTTCCGGCAAGGTTTTCAGTTGTTTTACGAATGCTTATACAGCGGTGGAGTGAAGTCTGGAGCAACGAAGTGGTGTACTCCGTTGTGAAGTGCACGAAAGCTGCAAGGGTCGAGCTACGCGCCGCTGCCTTACACGTCTTTTCGGCACTGGCATACTACGCGCAGCTATTGCCTCATCTGATGCAAGGTAACATTAATGTATTATACTTTTTCACATATTGGGTACATACAATCTGCACATACGTAATTTTGACAATTCTATAAGAACGTTTTATTAGTTTTGTTTATAGAGCTATTCAAACGCTAAATTATTAAAATTGAAATAATAATTTGAATTGTTTACCTTAATTTAATTTTGAATATTATTATGTTATAAAAGTACCTTATATGGCCTTTTGAGAGTGAAAACTTTGTCTATCGAAGAACTTCTTCTGACTAACCTGTGTTAACCGATCGACTATCATATCTTGTGTATCAAAAAAATTCAGACCTTTCAATATACAAAAAATAAAACTTTCCGAACAGTAATCTATCATGCTTTATAATTGTAGCTATCGACGAACAATCTCTTTCCCAATTCGCGGCGCGAATATTGTCTCAGCGCGGCGAAGCGAACGTGGTTCGCTCTGCGGCCGCTTCGCTCCTCACTGCGGTGGCATCCCGGGCTTCTCCTAAATCTGATGTAAGTACTTAGTTACCCTCTTCATCTTTGTTGTCATGATAAGATTAATTCGATGGTCTGGGAAAGAGGCTTTTTTTATGTCTATGAGTGACGGAACGAGCTGATGGCCCACCTGACGGTAAGTGGTGACCCTCGCCTATGACAACAGTAATAATAACAGTGGCTCAATATTTCCCGGGAATTTTGTCGGTAGAAAGGCTTCAAGCGGTTCATATACAGCAATCTGTTAACAGTCGACAACAGTAAGTTAATCTTAATATATATAAATTACGTGTCACGATGTTTGTCCGCGATGGACTCATAAACTACTTAACCGATTTTAATCAAATTTGTACACCGTGTGCACCGTGATCCAACTTGAAAGATAGGATAGCTCACATCTCAATTTGTGATCGCAATATTATTTTATTGCAATTTATAATATCAAATGACGAAAACGTTAGCCACAGCAACGCGTGGCCCGGTCAGCTAGTATATTATAGATTTATTATTCTTATACTCGTCTGACAACACACATACTCGTCTGAAACACCGGCGTTTATGAATGACATGTTATGAGAATTTAAATCTTGACGGCTTTAATACAATATAAATAACATAGGTATTGTCTAGGCTGCATACAATTGTATGCATACATTATATGCCCGAAGAAAAACAACCGATAGCCGCTCGAAGCAGATTGTTCTGAACGGCTATTGAATGCAAGGTGTAATGATTGTCAGTTGCTTGTTAAACTATGTCCTTTTTATCAAGAAATAATGAATCACATTGCATTTTACATGAATTAATACAGTGAAAAATAAATAATTCTGGCGAATCGAAATGGCTGAGAGCGTTGTGCTTTTCGACCACGGATTTCACAGTGTGACCGGTGTGACAATTAATCCGTCGACGCCCGACGATGTCATAGAACAGGGTTAAAATCTATTGAGCATTAATTACTTCTCTACATAGTAAAAAAAAGTCGCTTTCCGCGTCTGTCTGTCTGTTTATCCGCTAACTCTCCTAAACTACGGATTTTGATGCGGTTTTCACCAGCGTTTAGATTATTTTTCCCGGGAGGTTTATTTATGTATGTTACGTATTATCGCCGATAATTTCAATGATTTATATTAATGATGTTGTATTATAAAAAGTATATTTTTGGACGCTTGCATTGCTAATGCTGGCTTAGCCCTTCGAGATTAGATCAAAATGATGTACTACGGAATTATATTACGATCACACACACTGTACAATTGTGCGAAGCCGTACATATATAATTAAAAAAAAGTTAATTATAGAGCTGATTTATTGAGTAGCAAACAATTTATTCACGTGAATCATAGTCACACAAATATTTATTATTTTATATAAATCATATTGAATGTCTTCATTAGTTGTGGGCTCTGACTGTTCATTATGAATAATGCTGTACCAACTCAGTCGTAATCAATATTTAGAACTAACATTAAACTTTGATATCTCGTCGAAATATTTATGTACAATACATACTCATACTAGTTGACCAGGGCTAATACAAAAATGACACACATCTCACATTATCATTTTCAAGGTATTTTTAATTACCAAGGGTTGTATTTAATAATTAGTTACCTATCTCTAAATACAATGAAGTTAAATTGGTTTAATTGTCATAAACATCCAACACAATAGAATAAAGCAGGTAAAAACAAGATAATAAAACATACCTAAATAGGACTTAAAATTATAACATGTTGTGATGATGAGAATAAGAACTCGGCTCAGCGATACATTTTCTTGAAACTTTTCATTATTATTTAGTCGATCCACGTCCGAGGGAAAACTGTGTGATGAGCTGATGAGAACTGACACGCTGAATATTGTCTGCCACGATTGTAGTCGCAAGTAGCATAAGTGCATTCACAGTATCTCAGATTTTACAGCAAGTAACTTCTTTCACTAATCATCGGCTTTGGTCAGTATAGTTCGCAAAGTATAGCCGTCGCTATGGGAACTGCAATTTTTTGGTACTATTATCAGTTTAGGACTTGGAAAGCCGAGCTAAGGCACGGAATATCTTATAATTTAACGTTTTGAATCTATCATACTCGATCCATAAGTAAAAAAACATAAATACATATAATGTCCATAAATAACTTATTTTACCTTGAATTCATCGTTATTCTTCGACCATAGACCGAGAAACATGAATTGCAAAGTGATTCAGATTTCAGTGTTTTTGAACAACATTAAACTTCATTATGTAAACAAGCGTTTCATTTTAGGATGTTTGATGTTTGTAAAATACAGCTCTTGGGTTTATTGAAATGCCTTGAGGGAAATACCCTACTTGTTTACATCGTGATTTATCCGCATTTCTAATATCTGTCCACGGTCGACCTAATGTCACTAGTTTATTATGTTGAAATAGTATTATAATAGGTACGTTGTACTATGACATACTTAACGTTTTTTGGCCACTGCACTGTAATAGTTGTAGGCATGACTTAGATTTTTAACTCAATTAGGTAATTTTAGGTATATTTCATTTGTTATTAGTACATTATTTCTATAGTTTAATTATGTTAAGTATGAAAATACGTGCATTTAATGAGAATGTATTTTTTTTAAATGAACCTGATCTATCTATGATGTAATTTCTCTAAAGTAATGAAATCACGTCAATTGACGTGACATCCTAAACTAAATACTAAATACTTGTATTATAGTAAATATGTTTATCATAGCGTTCATTCAACTGTTAAAAGTATAAGAGATGCATATTGGAATAACTTAGCATATTGGTGTTGTTTGCGGGCAAAATAATAGTTAATAAACGATATTTTTGTTCTGAGATAAGGTTCAGAGACCTCTGAAACCTCTGAAATGGGCATTTAGCGTAACTTCTCATACCCATTTGGCTTGCTTGGCTTGGTTACATGGTGTTTTATACAATAAAAAATAAAAAAATGCAAATGACCGGCATACCGCGTGGAAATGACCGGGCGTGTACCGCGGCAACGTGTTTCTTATTACAATACTCGTTTCGGAATACAATGGACGACGTAAGATTCGCTATTTGGATTTATTCAAGTCACGGGGCGCAATACCTCTGATCGCGCGGCCTTGACTGCAGCGGGCTACGCGACGCGGTGAGCGGCGAGCGGAGCGGGCCGGCCGGTGCATAGGGCTTATCTACCGCTCGCCGGAGCACGCATCACTTGAGCAGTGACCGCAGCCCCGAAGCCACACGCCTCGCCGCCGCCGACGGCCTCACACGAAGCGCGTGCCTTGTTTGTTTACATACACTCGATATGCCGATGCCGCCGGTGCGATAAACGCAGTTCGAAACTTTTTACTAAATCAGTGCACCTTATCAGTGAACGATGTGGATCAGTGTTGTTTTATTCGGGACGTTACTCGCCCTCATTCTTCTTCTAACAGTTTTTCACTACACCACAAAAGGCAGAAAATATTGGCGATTAAGAAATGTGCCTTACAGAGAACCTTGCCCAGTTTTTGGCAATTTCGGACCCACTTTCATTATGCGACGAAGCTACACGAGTATGCTACAGTTTTTCTATGACAATTTTCGCTCTGAAAAGTATGTGGGATTATTTCAAGCACGGAGACCGACCTTGATGGTTATCGATTTGGAAATGGTTAAAAACATATTTTCGAAAGATTTTTCTAGCTTCAGTGATCGGGTATCCGTGACGACAGATACGAAAAGAGAACCATTGCTGCGTAACTTGGCGAATATGAGCGGCTCCGAATGGAAAGCGATGCGCCAAATTGTCACGCCGACCTTCTCCTCCGCTAAGATGAAAGCGATGTTTCCTTTAGTGGCGGAATGCGCCCAAACTCTAGAAAAAACACTACTGGACGAATCACATATAGAGGTCGATGTACCCAATCTAATGTCGCGCTATACGACCGACGTAATTGGGAGCTGTGCTTTTGGTGTAGACCCAGGTTCTCTTAGAAACCATGACTCGCCGTTTCTAAAGATGTCCCAAAAAATGTTTAAAATAGACCGCCCCACTCTGCTTAAACGCTATTGCCGAACTTTTTTTCCTAGACTTTTCAAGTTTTTGAATCTCAAAACATACTCACCAGACGTAGAAAGTTTTTTCACTACTATTATAAGTCAAGTGCTCGACGAAAGAAGGTCTACTGGAGTTCAAAGAAACGATTTTCTCCAGCTGATGTTAAACGTTCAAAAAACGGAATTAACTTTCTCCATGACGGATGCGTTAATAACGTCCAATTCGTTTATATTTATGCTGGCTGGATTAGAATCGTCAGCAACAACGCTCTCATTTTGTTTATATGAACTGGCTAAAAACACGGAACTACAAGATAAAATGCGAGCTGAGATAAAGGACAGTATAGCGAGATATGGCGGGTTGAACTATGAGGCAGTTGGTGCGATGCGGTTTGTCAATCAAGTGGTATTAGAGACTTTGCGAATGCATCCACCGACACCGCTAACTACGAGACTGTGCACAGTGCCTTGTACCCTCCCCGGGACAGACTTGACATTAAAACTTAAAGAAGCAGTATTGATTCCACTGTACTGTATACAGAGAGACCCATTGAATTTTCCAGACCCAGATAAATTTGATCCAGAGCGATTTAAAGATGACATAAATCTTCCAGGGTTTATTGCTTTTGGAGATGGACCAAGAAGTTGTCCAGGTAAGAAAACTCATATTTTCCTCCTCAAAGCTAGTAGGTGCAGTAATGGTACGAGTAAGACGTGTCAGTGCAATATGAAACATGCAAATTGTTTCCTACAAGGAAAACATGGATGCAATTAGAACGTCCAGTTTCAAAATATTGACAAGATACATAAAAATATTGTCTAAACATCCCTCAGTCCAGTTCATATTGATGAGTACATTTAATCATTTATGGTGTGCTCGCTAAAGAACATTTGAACTTAGGGTGGTACAAAGGGACTAGCATTGTTATTTCAATATACTGAGTCTATTCTCATTATAATGCTTACTATTCTTATATACCTACTAATGGTATATTTACTAATTCCTATTACTTTTCAGGGTCGCGTTTTGCTCAACTGTTGATCATCGCAGGCCTAGCGTCGATACTGAATGCTTTCACCGTAGAACCATGTTCTCTAACGACTCCTCGTATCATCTATGACCCTAGAAGCGTGATGCTGAAGAATAAAGGTGGCATCTGGCTTAAATTTTCTCCTCTGAAATCTTAAACAGCGTGGACAGCGGGCCTAATTTGTGTTTTGTCTGTCTTTGTTAAAAAGAGTTGTGTATATCGAGATACTAAGTTGGATGATGAGCGTAGGTATTTACCACCGGTAATACCTATTCCATTATTATTTGGATGAAATTAGTTTCGAGCATCTCGCACGAAGCCGTGGGCTTAAGGTATAGGCAGTGCTTATGTCATTTATGCATCCTCGGGATCTTCAAATAAATAGACATTATTTACTGGTGCAGCACTTGATAATATGAATTTATTTATTCTTATAAACTTTTTGTGTACTTAATCTGTGTGCCTTATGAACGTATGTGTACAAAAAGTAAGTTTTTATTGCGATACAGTATAATAAAATTGCGGAACTGACAAAAAACTTGTCGGCTATCATTTTGTAGTCAGTCCAACTTTTTTGTACTTATAATTTTTCTTATATGTCTATTTTGATATTATGCCCTGAAATCTGGTACACAATAAAGTTTTTCTAGCGAAAGAATCAGATCTTTTGAAGTGTGTGTAATCCACAGAACATTAGCGAGTCCGTTATTTTGCGTTAAGCTCCTAACAATAAATTGTCACACATACAATAGGTACCTATATCATTATCTGTCGTGTTTAGCTTGTTGTTACGATATTTATGAACATTGTTTATCACTCATTGTTTGGGTAGGTAAATATAATATTTTGGCTACAATTTACTGTGCACTTAGAATAAAAGTAGTTTTCTTTGTTTCTTTTACTTTTCGAAGTGTACGGATCACATAACGTAAGATTATCTTTTTGTTCAAACATACTCGTATATGCCTATCTAATTCATTCTTTGTTCTCTTTGTTACGTTTAAATATTTATTTAGTTCGTTGCAAATTCTTGGTATAAATGGTAGATTATGAGGTAAGTGTTTAGAAAATAGGTATGAATATGTAATTTACCAAGAAATGAACTAAATTGTTATAAACATTTAATGATGAGTTTTATTGGTTTTATTTTTGTACGACTTCCTTTCGTGGTGCATAGTTTGACCGAAAACTTGAAAAGAAGAGTTTCTAGCATGCATTCAAATGAAATATATTTATATAAACACATACTCAATCATGCTGTTTCGTATGGGAGAAGGCAGAAACCACGAATTTCGACCTACCTATGATAATCCTACTATCTGGAAATCGTGAAGGAATACATCGTGAGGAAATCGGCATGTTCTAGAACCAAAAGTTTAAAGTTTGGGTTCCCGTGGTAGATCATTTTATGTTATCTAGCATAAGAGTACGCGATACTAGGAATTAGATTCGTATCAGCCCCTTATGTGTTGTGTTTAATTTTTCCATATCCATTATGTAGGTAAGAATCCTTTGTTTTTATGACTTTTTATAACTCTATCGAAACCGGCCAACATCTATTCAGTTGGCCGGTTTCGAGTTTGACTCATTGATTATAATTATATCACAAATATTTTATCATTCTGAATTTATCTTAATTTTGATAAAGCATCTGACTTTACATTTATTATTGTTGTTATCACAATAAGTAGCAAGTAGGTCTCTTAACAGTAAGCGGAAGAATCCGAAAGATATATCAAAAACCGGGCAAAAAAATTAAAATCAGTTTTTGTATGAGAGCCCCCTTAAATATTTATTTTATTATGTTTAGTAGTATTTGTTGTAATAGCGGCAACAGAAATACATCATCTGTGAAAATTTTAATTAACTATCACGGTTCATGAGCTACAGCCTGGTGACAGACGGACAGACAGACGAACAGCGGCGTCTTAATAATAAGGTCCCGTTTTACCTTTTGGATACAGAACCCTAAAAATAAAAAATAAAATAAAAATGGTTTGTTTACAACTGAGACACGAGTCACCCGAATTAGGATTTCCCGTTGGGGCGGACGAAACTAAGTTTTTATGTCTGCCCCCCGTTAAGTATTAAGTATAATAATGTTAAGTATAATAATATAACTTAGTTATAATAAACGGTTATTTATAAAAACAATAGCGGTACCGAGCTCACCGTGCCAGTTACGATTATGGCCACATTAAATATTTGCAGTATCGCAAGTTAAGA
Organism: Aplocera efformata; assembly: GCA_921293045.1. NCBI lineage: Eukaryota > Metazoa > Arthropoda > Insecta > Lepidoptera > Geometridae > Aplocera > Aplocera efformata. The sequence goes on along the minus strand of OV121042.1, from coordinate 8,488,626 downwards.
ATCGCATGCGTCTTCAGATTTGCATAAAAATAATAATATCGAGCAAGTATAAACGTTAGTTAACAATGCTTTAACGTATGTGAAACTGAAACTGAAACTAACGTAGGTGAACTTGCTTGGGTTGCATCTTTGCCAGATGCGAAAAAATATTAAATTAAATTTTAACCAATCAGAATTTCTCCTTGGTAAGGCTTCCAATTTGGAAGATCTTGAATTTATTGCAACATTTCAGATGGACCGAGAATACGGTCCCTGTTATGCTTATATGCCATAGGTCTGGTCTGCCTATGGCATATAAGCATAGGTCTGCGCTAAACAGCAGCTGAAGCCGTCACTAATTCTAAAGAAAAAATTGGACGGAAGCGTTAACTATTAAGCGATATTCTGGATATTCTGTTCTTGAACAATTTAGAAGTTGGACGATGGTCCAACAAGGTTTCGTCCTAATTTACAGTTCAAAAAAAAATTTTTTTTTACAGGTTTTGGAATGTGATGTGCTGCGACAGTTAGAAGATAACAACTTCTTAGAAAACTGCCTTGATATTCTAGTCAATTTTAATAATTCTACCGAGTACACACAGAATTTCGGTAAGTACAAGTAGTAAAAGTTCATTACGAACTTGTTATCACAGTTTTTAGACCACCCAAATGGCCTCTGTAGCCATTTTATAAGTGGTTTCGTCAAATCAAGATCTCTAATTACATTTATTTAATTTATTACAATCCAAAAATGATTACGAGTTATGAATAAGAATTGTAGAAATTTGATTATTATGGTATCAATTATATACCTTAGTGCGTCACAATACAGATGATAACTAGATACCGGTTAGTTAATGTGTGTATAGAATTTTAATTGAATTGATGTACGCAAGTGACAGTAACATAATCGGTTCAATAAAAATAATTGAGTGAGTCCCATTCTCGACGCTAATTCGTTGACCATGTTTGGGTCAGCTATAACTGTCCAGTTTATCAGAGGAAACTAATGCTACGAAAGAATGTTACTCAAGTGTCATTCAACTGTGAATAAATTTTTTGAATAATAGTGATTTTAAGATTATTAAGTAATTATTGAACTAGACTTTTGGAATTACTGACAACTGGGTTCGCCCTGCGGTGTTCATCCTGTGACCCGCGGTGGGCCATCCTACGAAAATAGTTCTTTTAATATGGATAAAAAGTAGCATATATCTTAAAACGGCTAAACGGCTACCTTCTTATCAAATTTCGTCTAAATCTATTCAGCCGTTGAGGCGAGAGTAACTAACATACATATAACTTTCGCATTTATAATAATAGTATGATGAAGAAAACTAGCTTATTTTTTGTCCATCTTTTAGCTAATGCATGCATGCAAGCATCGTATTAAAATAAACCTTACTAGTACGAGCATGACCCTGTCAGTATTATTAGATATTCCTTGCTTGTGATATAAGGATTCCGTTTCGACATGTGGAATAGGCACGACGATAATAACAAACAATAAATGGTTGTAATTAATTAGTTTTATTTAGACTATGAACTAGAATAGATGGAAAATATATCGTCATTTTCCTTTTTTTATGACAGAAAGAAAATAGAAAGTACAGTTAACAAAGATACTAAATATAATTACTAAATATAAATCTGTATGAATAAAATTTTTATCCCGTTCATGAGTGAGCACCTCACCTAAAGGATGGCTGGGCCGATTTGGAACTTTAAAATGTTCGTCTCGTTGACGACAATTAATTTTTGAGTCGAAGATGCTGGTTGTATAGGATTGCGTGATTGGCAATTTGATAGATGCAAGGATAAAATATGAAATATCATAAAAAAATTTGCATATAATGCAATTATTTTTTTGCATTGAGGTTAAAATATTTTGTTTTTGTAAAATAAATTTGAAATATTTTATCTGTGGTAAAAAAGAAAAAAAAATTTTTTCTCTTCTCGTGGCTCCACACGGTTTGGAACCAAAATTTACAAGAACCAAAACGCGGGCGGCCATGATTGAACATCTTGTGACGTCACGTTATTCAAAACAAACATCAATCCCCCCTGTTAAATATTTCGCTGGTTTTTACGAAATGGAGTCAGGCTATACAAAAGCTGATAGTGTAAATCTGTCTAAAGTAGATTAATTATTGTTTGACATGGTTCTGGACATTTATGAACCTGTATAAATAGTTCGTTAGGAAATCCAATTGTTGTACTTCTACACATAGGCTCGGCACATGTCTTGGAGCTTGTCATTTTTACAATTTAAATGAAAAATTTTCTTTCTAAAAATTTTATTTAGAGCCTCCGTCGGTCAAAGCTTTGTTTGTTGATTGGAGTATGACGTCATGGCTGTCAAATGTCACGTGACCGGCTGTTTTCGCACGAATATCTAATGAGTGAATAATTTCTTTTTTCTTTCTATGAAATAACGTTTTTTTATCAAAAATAATATCACTGTAAGAAAAAAAAGTATGTAAACTTTGAAATATTATGAATTGATTAGGGGATTGATAATTTGTCTAGGGATGTTTTGCCGTCTCCATCTGTCGGGTCAGCTGTACACGCAAGCTGAAATAAAACTACTTAGAAGATTTAAAAAAAAAACATTGTTTCGTTTTGTGAATCTTTTCATTTTGTTTGAAGTCTGTTAATGAACATAACAATAATCCGTACCTATATCTTATGTTTATTTATGTAGTCTATATTTTGTCAAGGGAGAAACTCATTGGTGAACTCTAGATCTGGATTTGAACCAGCCTGAGGCCATAACACGGTTGACTCATTTATTTTTTATATTTAGCTAATAAGTAATATACACAGTGTATACGTGACATACACTCAAGACTACTTATTATCTTTTCAGAACCCAACATATCGCTATCAGTACTAGAACGCCGTTCAGAACTTGAAGTGCGCGCGCAGAAATGCGGGGATGTCCGCTTATCGCCCACCATCAGTTTCCCAGGAAACGTGCCTCCGACTGCAGACCTTGTGGCTGCGTTAGCGGATTTACTAACCAACGTCAGCGCGTTCAATCGTTGTCCAGTACAGCAGTGGAACGAACGAGGGCTGTACCGGCTTTTGTTCAGGTAAGGCCTGAAACTGATTTTTGCAGATTGTGCCAATAGCAATTTGCCAGGGCTCTATTTTTAAATTATATATATGTACATCAAAGTTTGACATCTTCTTCTTTGTGTTTGAGTAAGTGGCCAAGTCTGGTAGCGGACATTTCAAGCCGCCCGAGACCTCTCATACATGGTTTATCTACTAGTACAGCCGGGAACGTCATTAAAGTGCCCTCAGAACCAGGAAAACGCTCAGTTCACATGCCACTAAGCGGTCACCATCCTTCAAGTAACCAGCCGGAGGGTTGCATCTAGGCAAGCTTAAGTTGGTTTAGCAACCCTAGAGATGGCGAAAGGGCTAGATGGCGCTATGTCACTGTCCATGAATATTCATATTTTTTATTGATGAGTAGATGAAAGAATCGAGAGAAGAATAGAGAGCGTGGTGGCCCAGGGGCATAGACGCCGACTTTCAATCTGAAGGTTGCTGGTTCAAACCCACACGTGCACCAATGAGTTTTTTCACTTGAAAAATTTATGTGCGCAATACCACGTTCTCAAAACGGTGACGGAAAACATCGTGAGGAAACCGGTATGTCTTAGAACCAAAAATTCGACGACATGTGACATCTACCAATCGGGATTGGGCTTCCGTGGTAGATCAGAGCCCATTCACTCTCAATTATCGAGAGTAGGCCGGTGTCCCTGCAGTGGGAACATTAGAGGCTGGTACGTAAAGAATTATATATAACTAGAAAATTATTAGTCATGATAATGGATAAGGGGCTCTTCCCTTATACAATAAAAGGGGGCTTTTTAATTTTTGTAAAATTTAATTGTTACAGATGTTCGTCTTGGCAAAATGGGTGTCTCAAAGATGTATGCAAAGTCCGGTCCGCGGCATGTCGTGCGCTAGTTGCCGTGACGGCGCACAAATGCGTTCGGGTCTCATTAGCCAGTACGAAGGACTGCCTGCATAACATGATGTCGACTCTAACCCCATTTGGTGAAGGTTTGTTTCCCATTAAGTCTTTAATTTTCCAAAATATGGTTTGGATGAATGGACAAAAAGGAATAAGAATTCTTGACGCAGAACAATATTCGCGTCAACCATTCTTATTTATTTTGTTTTTTATGTACAACATTTCGATTTTGTACTGCATCACTTTATTATCCACCTATCAAAAAATAAAAAAAGTCATATTCTTGCAAATAAATTAATTATGATAGCTCTATTATCCAGTGATACAAATATTGCTACTTATAAGTATGATTTGCAACTTCCACCAGGCTTGCGACGGAGTTTATCGTCTTTCATATCAACCGTCTACGCATTCCACGATATATCACGGGTATGATGCTGATAATGTGAAATTCGTATACCTAGTTTTAGTCAACGGATTTATATAAGTGCTCTCAGGCCAAGGAACAGAAAGGACAAAGTAAAAAAAAATGTATTAATTTAGTGGTGGATTTAGGACTCACGGTATGTAATAATACATTTCAGATGAGGAATACCCAGACTGTTTCATGGCAAAGAGTCAATCACTGCATCTACTCGCATCTCTACTTGTTGACCGATCAGCTATCGAGACTGCATGGCGATTTTTGAAGGAAGACCCATCAAATTCACTTTTATTTTTACTTCTGCAATGTTTAGATGCTGAAGAAGCGGGTATTGCTATTCTTTTATATTATTTTTAATATTTTTGTTAAATCAAATGTCCCATATGGTTGGACTAAGTACAGTAATAATACAGAGGCATAGACGGCGGTCACGGGGGTGACCGTCGTCACAAAAATATGACCTCGAGATGGTGCGCGCGGTGTTCCCGCGTGCATCTCAAAAGAGAAGGGTTGCAGTAAACTCCAGCTTCAACCCGTTTTAGAGTTTTGGGACTTATAGTCAACGCTGCCGGGGCTACGGAAGAGTTCGAAAGCGTTCCCGCGGTCTCCGGCAACTAAAGCGTCGTGAAGGAACACTGTTGGGTTTTTAGCCGGTAGGAGTCCGGCATAACTCTCTCGCTGCCCCCGCAACGAGAGAGTATCCATGAGGATTTCCCAACATAAAAAAAAAAAAGTACAGTTATAATATAATCAATAGTTAGCTTTTAGTTCCCGGTCTTCAGTTTATAGAAATAGAGGTCACCTGCGACACAGACAACTAGTGACGCTCCACACTGAGCGTTAATGCCTTTTTTGACACATATGTAGTTAGATTTATTACAGGAAAAGTTTATTATTATTTTCACAAAGGAATAACCTTTTCGCACCTTTTCTAAAAGATTAACATACAGCTGAATTAACAACGTTCATGTTTTTGTATGTCTCTGAAAGTAGCCGACTTTAAAAATTATCACAGAATTTTCTGTGATAATTTTTTAATTTTAATTGAACATACTTAAATTGCGGTAACAATTTCGTGTAACGTATATTTACGTCCTCATTTCAGAGTTACAAGATGCCGGGTTATATTGCCTTACACACCTGACCCAGTCGACAATGAACAAAAAACAGGTGGACAAAACTAAAGATGATTCTTGTATACAATTCTACGACAATATGAAGTCGCCATTTGAAAAACCGAATGACAGATACTCTGGTGACAGTGTGAGGAACGATGACTGTTTACCTGAGTATATGGCGGAGGAGTTTTGTAAATCTCTAATGAATCTGTATAGCAAAATATCTCTGGAGAATAAGAAATATCAGACTAGTCAAGGTAATTTTCGTATTTTAAATTTTCCATAATTTTTGAGTTTTATTATTGGACTTTTGAGTTCAGTTTACCCTAGACATGATCATGGGTAAACGTTGAAATATCGGGAACGAAATAATTCACTTTCTAACAATCATTGTAAATATATAGTTTAATGTTAAATATATTTTTAAAATTAAATAGTTTACAACGCCTGTATAAAAATCATCCAAAAGTTTAAGGTTCCATTTCAATGACATACAGGCACGTTTGATTGACTTCAAACGGCCTAGAGACGGAGTAGGCCTGAGTCTCTAGGCCTACTCCGTCTCTAGGCCGTTGTTGTAGTTGTGTTGTTCCTCCCTACAATCCCCAGCGCCCTTTCCGTTTAGTTAATTATTAAATTTTGACGTCTCCAAACGACTCTATTTAACTCTATGATTTAGATGAGCGATGGAGCCGGGTGTGCTCTTGCATCGCGTCGGTAGCGGCGAGCAGTCCGCGCAGTCGACGTTACTTCAACCACCGCCGGTTCCCCAGGACATTGTTGTGCGACTTGCACGCCGTGCGCGACCAACTGTCGGTGCGCGGCAAGCCGGTCGACGCGTTGCGGCAAGCTGATACTGTGAGTTACTCCTCTATGTTTTTCTTTTCGTGTAAGTGTCAAAATCAGGTCTATAAGAATAAGAATAAGAACATATTTGTACCTTAAGAATTAAAACAAAATACAAGTAAACATTTCTACAGAATGTGGCATGATGGCACATTCTGTATAAAAAGTAAGGCGAAGACTATTTGGGTCTGTCCAAAAAGTCTTCGCCTTACTTTTTACATTTCTTTATTTTTAATATTAAATATCTGTTTAAATATATATGTAGTTGGTAAATTAACAAATGTGATGCTATTTTTTGCAGAACCCAGTTCTCCGCACTCTCTACTGGTTGCTGACAGTAATCGACTGCTGCATGACCGACTGCTCATCGACTAAGGAGTGTTTCTCCGACGAAAACATTGTGGCTTCCCTCAACAGGCTGTGGCCGTGGTGCATGATGACAGACCAATTGCGGAACGCGGTTATGCACCTCTTGTTCACTTTCACTAATGAATGCCCGAAAGGTGAGTTCATTATCAGTTCACATCATTTTGCCGCTACATTAAAACTATGTAAGTATATCAACACAATTCTGGGTACATGTACAACCTACTTGAAGTGAACACAGCTTGCTTTAAAACACTTGCTTAATAGCTTGCTTTATTTATACGTAAACTAGAATTTCCACCAGGTGTTAAGCGGTTTCTCTGTGCAACAACAATGTAACTTTGGTTCTTGCCTACGAAAGTCGCATAGCTGCCGATTTTAAAGATTCTTTGAGACATTAACTCAGACAAGCGACAGTGTTGTCGCTATATATGTTTATTATATAGTTTGACTAAACATACGAGTGAACCTAAAAAATAGATGATAATATTGAGGTTGTCAGTAGTTTAAAACAATAATTTGTATTGTTTGTTATTTAGCGTGGGGCTCGATGTGCGTATGTGTCGCTGGCCACAGTCTGATCGGTGAGGTGTGCACACTGTGTGTCCGCGAGACTGCGCTACAGTCGCGGCCGCGGAGCGAAGCGCTGTTGCTGCTCTCGCTTCACACCATACGCCACTGTCTCCCGCATCACCACTGCCGATCTCTGATACTCAAGGTAAACTTAGAACGAATGTTAGCCTTTGACTGAGGTTCGTACACAGATGTTGGTTGCAGTCATATGGAATAGAATACTTTTATTTGTCACATACACAAATATTTTATTCAAAGTATCCAAAAGACATGTAGTTTATAGCTCAGAAGTAGCTCTTCACAATAGGCCTTCGATGGCGGGCCGCTGAGAGTTTCAATTTCCAGGACAAGCTTTTGTGCGACAAATATACATGTTTATTCTGATCCTGGGTATTAATAATTATGTTTAATAAACATATTAGCTAAGTATTCTATCAGTAAACTTGGCTCCCAAAGAATCGGCTAACTTTAATTTGGGGATATTTGTGTGAAATACCCATGAATATTTATCTTTTATTTATTTGTTTTGCAGAGTGACGTAATGATGAGTATGTACCGTTTGTGCGTGCGCGAGAGGATGCGCGGAGTGGGCGGCGCGAGCGCAGCATGGGCGCGCCTGTGCTCGGTGCTCGCGATACACGCCGACGGCGGGGCGGCGCTGCTGTCACTGTGCGGCTCAGGGAGAGGTAAGTCCTCACAAGATCCTGTTCTGGGAGAGGGGAGGAAGTTACGAGAGCTTGTGCGGCACACTGACGGCGCCAGCGACGCGATATTGGTGGCGCCCTCGGGGTGGGTAAAGGTGAATGAACTCCTTATTAGGTTTGATCTGAAGAACATCTAAAATTCTAACGCAAGGTTTACTTGTAAGTTAAGAAACAAAATTAAAATAGTATTTTTGGTACTTTTGGTAATAGTATTTTTGGTTTGGTAATAGGCCTTTAGGTACGGAACCTTAAATACAGGAGTGACTAATGGGTTGGCAAACACAAAAAACAGGATTTTTGGAATTAAGTAGGTGATCCTTGTATGGAAGTTGTGACGAAATTATTGGGTTTTAATAATTTTTTGTATTGACAGGTGCGTTGTCAGTGCTAAATTCAGGGTTGCGCGCGCAGCTCATGCCAGCGGTGGCGCACGCTGCCAGCCATCACCGAGTCACCTTCCTGCAGTCACGTGAGTGGTCATGTCACATATTCGTCTGGATAAGTTCTTCCTTCACACTTGGTAATCTGCCGCCAAGCAGTGGTACACTCGTATTGCTGTGTGTAGTTGCGGGCGAACTCACATGCGCATGAGACGAGACGAGCGTATCGGGGTGGGACTTGGGTCTTGTCATACTTCGGTTGGGGAGGACCTTAGTTCAAATGCCACTAAGTGGTCACGTATCCATCTTCTGACCGGGCGGAAAGTTGCTTAACTTAGATGATCTGTAAAGAACAGCTAAACAAGCTACGCCACGAACGCTTCTTTTATCAACGATTTATAATTATTTGTCACTTATTGACACAAATTGTATGTAGGAACATTGTATGTACCCTCGTATATAAAATGTGCAGAACCCTCAAAGAGGCACCTTGTCGGTTTCACTATCACGGGAACGTAGGAGTGACAAGTATTTTCTCGCTTAAACTATATGTAGACGTAGTAGACGTAATGACTTTGTGTTTGAACAGCTGATCTCCTGGAGTTGCTGTCCGGCACGTTGCTAGGCGGCGACACTGCGGAAGTGATCTCAGCAGCGCGCGCCGTTTGGGCTCTAGCTGCAAACAATCATAAGGTAAGTCAGATATACATATATATACACAAAAGCTAAGCAGATATTCGATAACAAAACCAAAATAAATTATACTATTAGGAGTACAAATAAGTTTCCGCCGTTTTTTAACAAATTAAATATTTATTGTAGAAGAACGGTAATATAAATTTATTCAAAATATTGCCCATCACTTGCAACCACTTTTTCCCATCTCTCAGGCAGCATTCGAATCCCACGTCTGAAGAACTCCTTGTCTTTTGAGGTTATCCACGAATCAACCCAATTTTTGGTATCCTCATAAGATGTGAACCGCTGCGCCGTCAGAGCATGTGCTACGGACCGGAACAGGTGATAATCGGACGGTGCAATGTCTGGTGAATACGGCGGGTGGGGTAACACTTCCCAATCAAGTGTTTCCAAGTACTTTTTCACGGGAGCCGCAACATGTGGACGAGCATTGTCATGCAGAAGAATCATTTTTTCGTGTCTAGAATAGTATTGAGGGCGTTTTTCCTTCAGAGCTCGGCTCAATCTCATCAATTGTGTTCGATAGAGGGCTCCAGTAATTGTTTCGCTCGGATTAAGCAACTCATAATACACTACACCTAGCTGATCCCACCAAATACACAGCATAAGTTTTTTTCCGTGAATATTCGGTTTTGCTGTTGATGTTGACGCGTGGCCAGGTAATCCCCATGATTTTCTTCTTTTTGGATTGTCATAATGTATCCACTTCTCATCACCAGTTATGATACGATGTAAAAAACCCTTTTTTTATGTCTAGCTAGCAGCATTTCACTTAAGCATAATCGGCGTTCAATATGTCTCGGCTTTAATTCGTACGGAACCCAATTTCCTTGTTTATGAATCATTCCTAATGATTTTAAACGATGTGAGACTGCTTGCTGAGTGACTTCTAATGTTAGAGCAAGTTCTTTTTGTGTTTGAGATGAATCTTCCACCAATAATTCCTCCAATTCTGCATCCTCGTAAATTTTTGGCCTTCCACTGCGATCTTTGTCTTCTACGTCGAAATCACCATTTTTAAACTTTTGAAACCACTCTCGACACGTTCTCTCACTCAAAGCAACCTCACCATATGCTTCTACGAGCAATCGATGCGCCTCAGCAGCAGATTTCTTTAAATTAAAGAAGTAAACTAATATTTCCCGCAAATGACGCTTACTTGGCTCAAATTTTGACATTTTCAACTTATAAAAATTATATTTTACCAATATAAAATCAATGATATTAATAGGTTATGTTGTTCTTGAATGTCCAAACTATTTTTTAAGCCGGTTATCATCTGCGAAAGCTAACCGAAACTCCGTGCCGCGCCATCTACAATAAAACGGCGGAATCTTATTTGTACTCCTAATATATTAAGAAAAACTTGGTATTAATAGAAAAATGGTGCTAGTGAGAATTGTACCATGAACAGCGCAGAAAGAACAGTCACACCAACTGAGCTGTGATTCCAGTCGTAAATATAATATGTATATTTATTTATTTTTTATACTGTGCGTCGCGTACGCGAATCTACGATTGTCACTTATGGAAACTGGTTGTTATTGAAATCAGTGATGATAATTGATAATTCTACTTGGCTTTTGTGTATATATCCATGAATTCATGACTGATGTTGTTCAACACCGTAATAGTTTTTAAATATTTGTTTTAGCTAATTTAATTGCATGCTTAAATAAATATTTTCGTCAGACTTAGTTTATTTTATTATGCAAATTTTGATTTCATATCCGTACTAGCCTCTAATGTTCCCACTGCAAAGACACCGGCCTACTCTCGATAATTGAGAGTGATTTCATATACTTTGCCAGTTTCTTTTTAATCCCAATGTTCATCGATCAATGAAACATATTGAAATTGATTTGGATGCTTAAGTAGAAATAATCATGGGTATTAAACACAGCGCCATTTAGGCTCAAACTTATTAAAATAAATTCTATTATTGGATTCAAATAACTGATAGAAGAGAATAGAATACTTATTAGAACTTTTTATATAGAATTTGGTCAGCATCAGTCGAGTATTTTTAACATTCTATTTTTGCTAATAAAGTCTTGTAATTGTTTCTAGATTCACAAAAAGCTCGCTTCCGTATTTCGCTGCAATATCAGCAGTAACATATCCTACATATTTGCCTTGAAAAAATGCATGCTATGTTTACAATGCAATATCATAAATATGCTAACGAACTTGTTTGTCCTCAGGCCAAGTTGCTGCTAAGGAGCGCCGGGGTCGCGGCGGCGGTCCAAACGACCCTGCAGCGAGCGCAGCGCGGTCCGAGAGACCCCGGCAATGAACGAATGCTACAATTGCTTACATACACCAACGCGGTCTTGCAGACCACTTGATTCATTCTTCATTTTGTTGACTATCACCATTCATGATGCGACATTCCAAATAAATTGTTGACGTTTAACGCGTTTTTTCTTGTATTCTGATTAAGTCACCAGTATAGAATAATTAATCGAATATCCTATGATTTAATCAAGACAGACGTTTAATTAGCTGTAAAAAGATTATATTAATAAGATTTACCTGTTTGGTCTAAAATTATTTACATAAAGTGAGCGCTAATGAAAATCATTCAAGTTACAGCGCTGATTTTCAGTTCAAGGAAAAGTATGAGCATACCAGTATCTGAGAATAGTTCGTCTGTTCTATGAAAAACACTGTGTGCTGTCAGTTTGAAAGGTAGGCATGAAAAGAGCGGCCCAAAATAATTTTATATTTCTGAGATACAACAACAAAACCACAACGTTAACACACTCATACCTCTGCACTAGGATTCCCTATGTCGCAGATGGCATGGACAAACACAGAAACACAAGACAAATACTCAAGACCCGAGAAAAAACTTCATGCCACCACACAGTGTGCTCCGGCCGGGAATCGAACCCGGGCCCCTCGCTTCGAAGGCAGGGCTACTACGTACTAAGCCACGGAGCCGTCAATTTCGACAGTGATTCGTTAAAAATGATAACCGTTGAGTTGCGCCCCGCGGTTTTAAAAAGTCATGAGGTGATGAGCAAAAACTAATCACTTTTCGGGATAAAAAAATAGCCTATATATAATCCAGGGTATCAGCTACCTTGACAACAAATTTCATCCAAATCTTTTCAGCCGTTGAGACGTGAAGTAGTAACAAACATATCTACATACCCATAAGATGTGTTTATTAATTAGTGATGATGTGTTTATTGATATTAACACACAAAATCATTTTAGGTGACCAAGCCTTTTGCAAAATTAATGTTATAAAAATTGCAAAGATTTTTAAAAGTTTATTTAATTCACAGGTGAAATAAAACATTAAGATAAACATGGTCTATGTCTGAGCTACAGTTATATTAGTTCGCAATGTGAATGCCAAACTACTCGGCAATTATTGCCATTTCGCTCTAATCTCTAGTTGCACGCGTCCGTAGGTGAGAACTCTCTAGTATTCCTACACATACCCCCTGGCGCAACGAGATGCAATTTGGGTAGGAGGACCTAGTTCGAAGTTTGTCTCTGTTGTTATCCTGTCACTATTATCAGTACTTATTACTAGTATAAAAAAGGCCTTTCATTTAATTGCATTTTAGGTCTTTTTGAAGTGTACTATAACTTATACTACTAGTATAAGTTATAGTACACTTCAACTTATACGACTACTTATATCTCAGTGGGATTGCACCCTAATATTTGCCATTGGTTAATCCACGTAGCATTCAAACATGGGGCCATGTACACAGATAATTATTCACGGTAGCTAAGCAAAGTTTACCTAAATTTCTTGTATTTGCCAGTGTCTTTTGGTTTAAATCTTGATTACTATTAGTAGCAACTATACATATTTCCACTACATTTAATAATAGGATATAAATATACTTTTATCTGTTTGTGATAATGTTGATTCAATGTTACGAGTGTCTAAAAAAGTAAGTACCTACTTAACAATCAATTAATGATTTGAAATATGTTAATTATATTGATACTAACTATCAGATAAATTGTGGACTATAATATATGTAAATAATTATAACTTTTACTTTGATTTGCATAAATACTGTAATTTTAATATGATTCATTAAAAATTCATAACTTTAGGATAGGTACATACTTATGTGACCGATATTGTAGTGGTGTATTTCCGTGCAATAAAAATAAAAATTATTGCTTACTTATCTAAATCTAGAATTGTTGAACTCTCAATTAACCCGTCAAACTGATAGTTTATAAAATTTATTAATCAAGTCTTATTTAAATAATAAAAGATCAATTAGGTAAGAAAATTAAAAGGTATGCTCTTGTAAAGTCGTGTAGGTACCCTTCAGTCATTGTTTATTTATTGTACGCTGTGCCGGTTCTTGCAATATAAATAGAGGTACCCGCAGTCCCTGGAGGTACAACTGACAGCTGATACTGTGAACTCGGGTATTGAAACAGTCGCGACGCGGCCGCCGGCGGTTCCGCGATAAGGCTACGTCGTCGATAGCGCATAATTGCGTACGCCAATACCAATTGTAGTGTCCAATAGTGCGACGAAAAGTGAATAATCCGTATGTGTGTGTGTCGCAAGGGCAAGTGGCTCGATCGCCCTCAGCGGACGTCGCAAGCTGTCTTTGTTGTTTAGCTGCGAATTCGCGACGTTGTCGGGAGAGGGTGACGAGGACGGTGCATCTCATAATTAGCGTATAAGTGTGCTCAGTGTTGTGTTTGTTAATTATGTCGACGGTACAGTTTAGTTTCCCGCCGGAAAGTTACTCGGCCGTGTACCAGCCCGAAGGATCGCCTGCAGATGTGAATGTGAGTACATCCTGCCGAGAAAATCGGCTTCGGAACGCGCCGGCATGCGTGCGCGCATCAGCAAGGTCACGATAAGCCGCAAATGGTGCATTCAACTTGTTTTGTGTTATGCCGATCATGCATGATCAATATTTGCAACTCTGGCGCTGCCTGCCGGCCGCAACCGTCCAGTTTTAATTGACCCTATGCCCTAGTTAGCGTTTGTATTAATCTTGGACAGAAAAAATATTTTTAGTCGACCTCAAAAAAGGAGAAGGCTCAATTCGCTCGTAGGTATGTTTTATTTGTATGCTACGCGATTTTTTCGAGAGCTGTATACAAGTTTAAATCATTCTTGTTTTGTTTGATAGTTGATACCTTCAAGTTGGGTTCATAGAACCACATTTATGGAAAATTTCCATCCCTAAGTCCGGAAAATTGGGGATAAAAGTATCGAAGTCGGTTTTAGGATTTTTAAATCAGTCACTTGTATAGTTTCCAAATGCATTTCATACTATCAATGTTTATATTAACCTGTAGAGAATTGACTGATACGCTGCTAACCGATAAGGCTCCGATTGAAAGCGGAAATCTGAAGTAGGTACTTATGATTAACCTCAATTTTAGTTGTAAGTACTAGCGCCTCGGTACTGACATGCCACTCCCTGAACTTAAACAAATCGCATCTGTTGTGTTACTTAGCCTCAAGGCTATTGGTGTATAATTCATGTCTTCAACACTTGTGTCAAATTAGTTTTTGTAGGTACAAATGTATTTTAACAAGTACCCACGCATGTGCTTATGTGCTTAATATTTTAATAGTCATTCACACTTACTTGCTAATAGTAGTTGTTCTGTGATATTGACAATGTTATTAAAGTATTGTACGTACTTACTTAGAGAGACTTCTGAGAGCCCATGTTTGTTACTATCCAACAGTTCACACGTATTTCACGGCAGTTCTTCTGATCCTGATCCTGATGCTGAACACAATCAGGGCCTCCCCTACCGTAGAATATAAATACCCATTTCGTTGCACCAGTCACTCTGAAAAGCGCGTATATCATTCCACCGACTTCTTCATCCCTCCACCGGAACACAACATCGCGAGTGCACGAGTGTTTGGCGCCGATTACCATGTTTGGTGGCTGTACTTAACCGGACGAACTTGGCAAGACATTCTTCAGAAAAAAGTTTCCACTTCTTTCAAGCCTTTTGCCGCGACAACCCCAGATTTAATTTCAATCGAATCTCATTAGAATAATCTTTTCTTTATGACAACAGGTGATAAATGGGTCAACACCTTGTGAATCTTGTGACGTCGCTAGCTCTCCCATCAACGGAGAAGCATCGTCCACTCTATTTAGCTGCTTTCATTGTGCGGTAAGATATTTCCAATCCCCATTTCCAGTGATGGTGATAGATAATGTAAAGAAGCCCGGACTGACAGACTAGCTCTTTGAAGGCAAGCCTAGATTCTTAGTTAGTCTTATTTATTAATATTAAGCATAATCCAACCCAATTCAATTATAGTCATTATGATATTGCACTTGATACTCTGAGACTTGAAGATATAACGTCTCAAGCGGCTGTAATTTCACCGGTACCACAATGTTCTGACGAACCGGGTCCCACAGAATATGCAAATTATATGCACATTATAAATAGTACTTAAGTAGTAACTTGTTAATCTGTATTACGGGGTTGTCATGGTCCAGACATTGACCAACTGAAAACTCCCAGGAATAAATAAAGAAAAAAAATATAGAGTTTCTTTTTGTCCCAAGCATTGTCTATTCAATTAGTTTTTTCTTGATCGTAAATAAGTTTCTCTTTTTCAGTTCAGGAATGGCATTAAAGCGATACGGAAAGAAAAGCACAGGAAAGACAAACATGCAGTTAATATTAAGGTGAGTTCTATCTGGTAAAATAAGTTCCATCCCGTATTTGCCAATAATGTTCCCACTGTAGTATACACTGGCCTGCTCTCTCCAAGTGAGAGTGAATATGCTTTGATATACAACAGGAGCCCAAGCCGGATTGGTAAATGTTACATGTTTTGGTTTCCACACGATGTTTTCCTTCACCTTTGTGAAATTATGATATAGCGCACATACATACCTATATCTTCAGCTCGTGTCATCGATTTAGTAATAATTTTTTTTTTAAGTGAAAAGCTTGTTTTTGTTCCTGGATTAATAGGTTATAATTTATAATTATTAATGGTATGTTTCATTAAGGTTATTAATTAATTCTTTCTCATCTGCCGTCTATGGAAACGACAGTTAAACCGATGAAGTAGTTATATAGGCGACATCATAATAATTTCCATAATTATATTTGATTTGGCTATTCAAATATGTGCTAACATTTGGGGATTTCCGAAAAGAACTAATATTTAAACGTGAGCTGTCGATGTTTGGTGAACAACACTTACACAACGTGCTTAACCTCTGACCAACACTGGATGATCGATCATCTAAACTACGTGACGATGTCAAAACAGAACATAAAAACATAATCTAAGGTAGTCACATCATAAAGAAGCGCCTGTCTGGTGGTTTAATATGAATTGATTAGAATAAGTTGACGGTAGTTGTCACTTGTAAGGGTAACCAAAGTATTTTAAAAAGTTCAAAATTCTTTAGAGCGCTTTTTTTTGTATAAGTATATATTTATACAAGTTCACGCAGACAATATGTACGTACTTACAAGTTAACGAGGTTTGGGGCCTGTTTGAATCGTATCGGACCCTCCACGGCGATGAAATATACAATATAAGAACATAGCATATTTCTTAGATATGTGTATATTAGTTGCATTACATTAGTTCTATCTACACGACAGTGAATCATACTTTTCCCCGCCAATAGTGAACGGAATATAATCTATAAATCTCAAGGTATAATACATATACGATACATATTGTGATTTAGGAATTACTAAGTAATAATAAGATTCAAATAGCTATAAAAAACTATCTATCTATCTATCTTTTTCTGATACTACACCCTAACAGGGTTTCATGTACAATCTAATTAGTAATGGCCATGTAACATGATGATGCTAAATAAATATATCTGGCGGTGTCTGGCGGTGGTATGTTACGAGGCATTTTTTCAGCAATATTTGACTGACTGACTACAAAAACTGACTTATACTACAAAAGTTGATAAATGTACAAATGATACAGGAAATCCGTCTTTCATTACATATCTAGACATCAAAACACATTATACCTAACAAAATGTTCTTTTATAAAAATGAAAAAGGTAAATTTGAAGAAATAAATACATAAATCTAATTCGATGCCTGTCCGTTGGTATCATCTTAGAATTGAGTACAATTTGAAAACTGCCTTAATTTTAATTATTAATAGGAATTGCGATAAGTTACAGGAACAATATAGCGATCCAAGAATGCTCCTTAAAGTTAATGGATGGAAGACGATATGGGTAAAAAAGCTGATCATATTTAAATGAAGGCTGATAGAAGAGAATGGAAGAAGAGAACATGACGTGCTGACCCTACCTAGAGTGAGATGGGAGCAGGAAAATAATGACATTGTAAACCATTATCTGTATTGTTATTTTGCTATTACATACATTTTCGATAGATACCCAACTCTTCAATTTTGAAGTCCATACTAGAATAATTAATATGTTTAAATGTAAAGTATACATAATATTTACCTAGGCACTTTTAAATTAATGCTTGTGGTGTTTGGCATAACATTTTACTCACTGTGCAAATAATGGGAATTCCCTTACAAACACTACCGTTTCTTGTCGTCGTTAATTGTTTGTTTGTTTAATTATAAAGGATTAATTACACGATCGGTTTGAGATTGTTCATTATGTGATATGAATACGTAAAATATGAGTGTGAAAAATATAAAATACATTGTTGTCCTTTTGCAGAATTTAATTCGTATTTCGGATGACTCATAAGATTCATAAAAATCAAGATATTGGTGATTTTAGCAAATCTTTATTGCTAAAATCGATGGAAACGACGAACATCTATTGGATATTGTTTATTAAAAAAATTACTCAAACAGTTTGTTGGGTTTAATTTAGGCTTTAGTAACTTTATGGTCTTAATAAATATTACAGTAAATTTTTGGGACCTTGTTGTTTACCAAAACTGACGCTAGGTTTGAAGGCTAGGTTAGGCTAAAATCCGCTTCTAAATTGTAATTATAAAATTGACGTAGTGATTTTCTTTCCGAAATCACATCAAAAACGGCACAGTTCAATATGCCAAACCTCGGTGCCATTTTAAAAATAACGTTTTATGCTCTTTAACTCATAAATTAGTGAGTAGGAATTTGTTGTTTTGCCCAGAATTGTTATGTAAACGAATTCAGTAAGGTTTTTACATTCTGCCATTAATATTGATGGGTGTTCGTCACTTGTTCGGAATAATTTCTAGAAAGATCCGTCCTCCCCGTATCGTATGTGACCGAAGACTGAGGCCACGGTGACTGACCGCATATTATCCTCCTTTCAGGCATTGGCCCACTGTTGAATAAGAGAGAGCCCACTGTTGCGTAGTGAAGTCATTAGGAAAACTGGAAACTACGGGTAGGAATCTTAAGGTACAGGAACAGACGTAAACTTAACAAATAAGACTAGATAAAAAATAATCCATAAATTAAATTACACGTTGGGGGGTTGGGCAACAACAGAATGTTATTATGGCAGGTATCCTAAAATATATTGACAACTACAACACAGTTAATGATTAAAATGCCGTCGTATGCATTTTAAAAGTGTGACTCCACTTGAATTACAACGTTACCACACTCATACCTCTGCACTAGGATTCCCTGTGCCGCAGATGGCATGGACAAACACAGAAATACAAGACAAACACCCAAGACCCGAGAACAAACTTCATGCTCACCACACGAAGTGTGCCCCGGCCGGGAATCGAACCCGGGACCCCTCGTTTCGAAGGCTGCTACCAACTTAGTCACGGAGCCGTCAAAGTTAACCTCACATTAAATAAGGTTAACTTGTTTCATACAATAAAGTTATTTGTAATTGTGATTTCTTACGTAAAATTAAAATGTGTATTTTTTATGATAAAAATATTAAAGTTATCCAAATTATTGTCCAAATCTACGCTTTAGAAGACTACAGTAGTAACGTAGTCATTGTTAATTATGTTCAAAGTTCGGAATGTAGGTATATGTCTAAAAGCCGTCTTTTAACCCCTACGTGTGTTTTCCACGCTGACAATCTGTATAGGTATCCACGTTAGAGTTTGTCTATCTATTTGTTACCGGTATCACTAATCAAAACAGTTATGTAAGGAATTTTCAGAGGTAGCTTAATAACCGTTGATGAAACCGCTATTGCTTCTTTGGGAATTTCTGGCATAACCTGCCAAGAAAAGTTTTGATATCGCAGATTATTTCAGAAAGCACGATTTATCTAATTCAAATCTTAATGGGAACAACGCTAAGAGTAATTAAACCAAAAGATTATTAATTTAAAATCGAAGCACAATTTATGAAGACAATGCGTAACAAACACAGAATCGTTTAATTAAATTGAGAATCTCCTCATTTCAGCCAGCTGCAAAAAGGAGGTTCTCATTTCTACTGTGTATGTTTTGTAACGCGATATCTTCTATTATATTATTTCCACATTTTATTATTTCCAAATACATTGGAAAGTTTGAAGTTTGATTTCGGAATCTTAATTAAAAATTACAAATAAAATCATTGAGTTTTGTATCAAAGGTATAATAGTATTACTAGGTATTCTATATTTATCCTGTATTTGTAAGATTATTTTACTCCCGATTTAACAACCTGACTGTTTATCCGAGATGACTCATGATGCAATAATTATATCATTAAAAGTTATAATTGTATTCATCTGTGGTATTCTCATCAGTTCGGTGTTAGATGACAATATTTATAACATTTTGGGCTTCATCATCATCAGTGTAAGACCAAACACATTTTGATTGCTAAAATCACGTGTATATTTTATGTGGTGATTACATTAGGGGCACATCACGTCCAGGCAAATATCTAGATGCGATTTGAATTGCTAAGGTTTGGATCGCTCTTGAGATTTAGAGACATCGTAAACTTTTAAGGATACGACCTTTTCAGAGTGCGATAGCCTTTTGTTTTAAATAGAAGATTTATTCTGCCAAGCTTCTTCGTATTATTTGATCTGCGCACGTTATACGTATAGCTTAGGTACTACGAGTATAGCTTCTCTCTGGTTTCAAACAAGTACAATTTACTTATGAAAATAGTGTGAAGTACTTTTTGCAAAAAATATTAAGTATGTTTCATCTTTTATACAAAAAATTACAGCCGAGTGTGTCGAACCGAGTCATCGAACTTCCATATTATGCGGCAATTGATTTTATTTATATAAATAGATTATTATAAGATTTGGCGATGACGGCAGTGATCGCTAATTAATATGGTAGGTAAAATTCAAAGTATGTAGGAATACAATCTAGTACTACTTTGATAGTTCAATAAAAATTAAGTACGTTCAATATAAGTCTAAACTTAGTAATAAAAACAGGGTTACTGATTAGTAGTACTAATGAAATACCAACGTTAACATTATATTATATATGTATAATAATCATTGGTCGCCTTGTGTCCTTGCGAATAAGCCAGTTTTTTTCACTGTATTTAATCCACCTCTAGACAAATATGGACTTTTTTCATGTCCAAAAGGGAGTCAAAAAACTTTTTTTGGAGACAGTCACTTGAAATTTCCTTTAATATTTATCTATTTACTTCTCTGTGGTTTTTTTAATTAAAATACAGTCTTAAAGTTTTTGTAATTACTAATACATATTAGGAGGACTTTGAACTTGTATCTAAATTGGGCACCTTGTTTGGCAGATTGAGCCTAATCTGGACTGATGGGTGTGACTTGTTTTCGATTATTCGTTTCGGACATGTCGGTTTCCAAATATATTTTTTTATAAAATTGTTGCGAACGGACTAATGAGTTTCTTACTTTGTCTGGGTCTGAACCAGCGTATTCAAAACTCGTTTCCCGTACCATTTGGGTACATGCAGTGCCAATTTAAGAGGCTAATACGGATCATTCTAAAATGCAAGTCCACTGATTAATTTCATACAAAATAATAATTATGCTTGAACATTTTACTTGCTCAAATCGGTTGAAAATTGTGACACTTATAAAATCAATCAATAAAACATGTACTGATCGCAGTATTATAGCCTTTATTCTTATTTAGACAAGTTAAATTGTTGGTTGCCCTTGTTTTATTAAAAAACAATATTATAATACGTCACGCGATTTTTGCATGGACATGTTTTATATTTATGGCTCTGGATGCCAAAATAAGAAAAAGCTAGTTCAGTAATTGATGTAAACCACGTGGCGCGTATCGAGTTATAATAATAATAATATTCATGGGCAATTCACACAGCGCCATCGAGCTTCAAGCTAAGCATATTCTATGGGAATCATATTACTAATACAATACCTAAATAGTACAATTATTTGTAAACACAAACATATGAACACCTAGACACAGAACAAACATCCATGTTCGTCACACAAGTGCTGGGTAGGAATCGAGCACAAGACTACTGCAGAGCACTGAGTGAGTGCCATAATAAAATATTATTGTATAAGTTCTTAAATATTATTTATGAGTGTGCGTGTGTGTGTGTGTAAACGTTATTTACCATATAATTTATATTTTATCTTTAATACCTACTGTAGGATATTGTTATTGTTTACTGTTTCCGCTAATCCACGTACTTCCCAAACCACGATATTTGGTTTTACAACCGATGAAAGCCTCGTGATTTCAATGACCCTAGAAAATTCATGAAATTTAAGTTGTCTGTTAACAAATTGTTTTTAAATCTCGTGTTCGAATTCACACGTGATCTTGACCGTTATTTTGGCACGAGTAGCGATCTGCATTTGATCTTTCCAGGAAGATTTGCCTTTTTTCAGACTCAATAAAATCTTTATCATATCTGTTCTGTTACAATTTTGGTGCTGAATAAAGCTGTTAATGTCAAACGACGAAAAGATAAATCCTCGTGCGTAAAACATTCAAAATCTTATTTAAGTCTCTACAATAAAATAGGCTAAGTTTATTATTTACGAAATAATTATACAACTTTTAAGTAATTCGAATTACTTTGATTGCAATGCAATTTCTAGAGCTTTAACCTTTCTTAATGATATAGCTAACAAAGCTATATCGAGCATAAATGAAACTCTCTGAAATCTTAATCATAATGGAGTTAATAACATCCAAAGATAACTGACAGGCTGTCAGACATTAATGACGAATAACCATCACAATATTAGGTACCTATGTTTGTATCGAAACATGAGAAAACGCTTTGATTTTTTTTGTATAATATATTATTTTTGGTTGACGGTAGGTATCGATAGTTTTTTCCCGTTTACCTACTTAACGATATAATGTAACGTATTTCTTTCTTTGCACTTGACCGGTAAAATTATTCTATCACATGACTTTTTCTAGCAAGGAGACGTCGCGTGATGTGCCCGGTCAAAGCCTTGGTTATTCTCCCTGAATAATATAACAGAATTGACGTATCAAGAACTTAAAATGTATCGATTTATTTTACATACTAGCTGTGCCCGCGACTTCGTCCGCGTGGACTTAGATCTATCCCAGCCTAGAGGATAAAAATATAATGAGATGCTTATTATGTCTGGTCGTTACTATTATTGTATATTAAAATTATGTTATGATTAAATCTCAAAATACTTTATTTCCGTTGGATTCTTACGATATTACTTAAGTTTTGTTAACTGGGAAGATTAAAGACTTGATTGGATGATGAACTACGTAAGTGAAACTGCAACCATTGCAAATGTTTATTTTACAATAATGCTTCTCTGTAAACTATACTATAGAAGTCGTATTTGCAGGATATTTCAGGAACGTGCGCATAAAAAATATTTGAATTGCTAAGGCGGACTGTGCAAAAAGCAACTCAATATAAGGACTACGTCTGATCACTGCGGAACATAGGCTCACCGGAGACTGAATGCGTTTAAAACTAAATGGACAGTTGATAGGAATGAGAGGAATTCTCTAAACTCTTGACTTTCAATTTGGTGCCGTAACATAATTTAGGAAGACTTAAATTTATGAAAGAGCAATGGGCACTCCGACATTTAGTTTAATATATTGTGTGATGGGAGTCCAGATGCACTCAAGAAATTTAAAAATTCGATGGGATAGATGGTAGGGTCTTATTGTTCCCGCCTGACCGCGGCTATAGGCAGAAACTTTTCACTGTCAAATATGGTCTCATCCATGATTGACAGCGGGTGATCTTGGGTGGCAGCTCAGTCTTTCTGCAAGGAAGTAACCTCGCAATAGGAAGCAGCAGAGAGGGTGAGGGAGGAAGAATCTCCTCACCCTGGTAGACGCAGGAGAGTGGGTCGGCGAAGGCAGGCGCATAGCCGCCGCCTACCACCCTAACGGGAACCTCCTGGTGGTAGATCCGGGGAATCTGCCGTCCGACGGATGAGGTCCCCACCGGAGGATGGCGTGCTTTGTGTTTCGGGCACGCCACCACAGGGAATTACACATCTTGTTGGGGTCCCGATACGCGTGGACCAACGCCGCTGGGGCCACTACCGTACCCGTAGCCCAAGCGTGAAGGCGTAATGCGGGAACACCAAGGGGGTTTAGTGTGTATTTCCCCAGTACTGCTATTTCTGAGTAGTGTTGGGGGTGAGTCATACATAACCTCACGCCTCCCCAAGGTATACGCAAAGTATTTACTCATTGACAAAAAAAAAATCGTCTTATTGTTCCACTACTCTGTTAATGATGTTGAATGGTGTTCAATGCCATTCCCTGGGACACTGCTCAATGTTGTATCAGTGTTGTTAGATCATCATACACATATGAAATAAGTCCTGAAGTGACAAAACAGTGTTAAATACACAGGAGGTGTATGGCCGCATGCTTAGTGTTCAATGCATTGGTATAACGTTGTCCCACAGACTCGAACATTAAGACATGCGTTAATTTCATCAACCTTTGTATCTCATTTATAAACACCACATAAGAGCATGGTGATATCTATAGGCGGATCTAATATATCGCAGTGAGTTCGGTCCATCACTTTAACTGTTTTACGGGTTGCCATGGTGCACTGATCCCATACTACTAAGCACAATCACGTAGAACCTTTGCTTTGTCGCTATTTCTAGAAATGTTGCAAACTGGGCTTCAAGTTTCAAGTTCCAGATTCCAAGACTTCCAAGTTTTTGGGATTTTAAACATTTTATTGGCGGTTTTAGTTTCATGTAACTATGTGTATAGCTGTTTTACCCAATTAGGAAACAGAGGGAGCAATTTTATTTCGGTTGCGTATTTGGGTCAAGACGGCTTTGGTGAGAAATAAGTCCCCCGTACCAATTTATTGGATCTAGTTGCTCGCGTCCGCAGTTGTGTATCCTTTGATTCCTTACACGTACCCTCTGGATGGTGCTAAAGCAGCAACCAAAAAGTAACAGTAGAACTTGTGCCAAGTTCGTCCGGCGAGGTACTGTCACCACACCGGGAATCACACAAGTAGTGCTTGCATTACATTCACATGAGACGTATCATCCCCGTCTCGGGTGATGGTCGCAGCAGGATGAGTGCGACTCAGTCTAAGATCCAAATCTTATACTGAGTCGCATACTGAGGGTGTGGGTCACCACTTACCACCAGGTGGGCCCTCAGCTCGATACGTAACTAACTCAGAAAAAAAAAGATAGCTAGCAAGCATTGATTTATGTTTCGTTATCATTGTTGAGCTGCTGCATATTCTTTGACAGACTTCCGCTAATTTATATTGATACATTTTCAATATATGTGCTGCATCTGAATGCCCAGATAATATCAGCAAAATCGATAACAAATGTCGCAAGGGCTATGTACTTTCGCCCCTGATGATGATGATGATGATGTACCCTGAAGAAGAATAACCTATGCGGCCATTTTCGGCCGGATATACGGCCATGGCGTTACTCCAGTATAATGTAGGTCTCCATCAAGTAAATTACTCGTTTGACAGGCAGCTTAACTCGTAATCAAACTTAATCAACCTTTCGCAGTTCAAAGTACAAAGAAAAACTAAACTGCCTTTAAACTAATTGCCTAATTAACTAACCCAAACTAAGACTAAACGTGTCATCTGCCTTCAAGCGCCTGCTCGTATTCATGCTGCAATACACCGGCCTGCCACACCGAGTCAAGCATGCAGGATTCGGCAGGCGCGTGTACCCAAATTAAAATTTTGAATAAAACATTGAATAACTTTTGATTTTGTGAGTCGATTTTGATAAAATAAACGGTATTCATTAGTCGAGACTCAGCTTAACATTTGTTAGTAATTAGATTTTGATAACTATCTATGGTTTTTGCGTAAAGTGCGCACAAACATTTTTGAATAAAACATTGAATAACTTTTTATTTTATAAGTCGATTTTGATAAAATAAACCCTATTCATTATTCGAGACTCAGCTTAACATTTGTTAGTACCTAGATTTTGAAAACGATCTATGGTTTTTGCGTAAAGTGCGCACAAACATACAGACAAACAGACAAACAGACAAACAGACAAAAATTACAAAAATTGCTTTTTTACGTTCTATTGCTTATTCCTAACGTCTCCCAGTTATTATTTTGCAAAAATATTTAATGTACAGACACGGCAAGTCTACAGTTTTATTATATGTATAGAAGAAGAAGATTTATTACTAAAGTGAATTATTAGTGGGTGAGAATATAGACTATTGAAAGTTTTATTCATTAACTTCGAATACATAATTATAGTAACCATAAATA
Organism: Aplocera efformata; assembly: GCA_921293045.1. NCBI lineage: Eukaryota > Metazoa > Arthropoda > Insecta > Lepidoptera > Geometridae > Aplocera > Aplocera efformata. Next base: position 8,462,907 of record OV121042.1, on the reverse strand, counting down.
GTAAAGAAACACAAGGATAGGCCTCAGTACAGAGTTCGGGTTAGTACTGCCACCATACGCAGAAATATGCCGCTTTGAATATAGAGAAATAACGGACAGATTATGCAAAAAGAAGATCCATATTTTAGCGGTGTAAACAGATTCACTTGAGAAGATGACTAAAAGCTACTATTAAGGGGTGGGCATACGCATGAAATGATGGGGAAATGCGGTCCGGACTCTCACACGGATTATTCCATACAACTAATTCTGATTTTAGGTTCCGTACCAGAAGTGTAAAGGGAACTTTTACTTTGCCTACAAAGACCGGCTGTCCTACCTGTAAAGGTAGTTTAAAGATATCTTTTGAATCATAAGTTGTAGCGGGCTGAAGTTTTCGGAGAATATGTATGTGTAACTCATTTCATTGTTTTCAATATCATTATCATTGGCTTATTTCAGTTTTCGGCTGATATTTTGACAAATAAATATATAAACAATAATTGATACCGAACCCTCTATGTATGAGTCCAGTATTATTTATTCCATTGCACTTAGCCGCTTTCAATTATATTTTAATTAACTATCATAATTCATTGAATTTCATAGTCATCCGGATTCTTGCCACATAATTGAATATATTGTTTTCAAACATTCAAAATCATACCAATTACGGGAAAAGGAATAATTAGAGCGATAGTGCACAAATCATAAAATTATATTGGTCAAAAGCGCCGACAGAAAAAATATAGGGGGGGCTAGGATCAAATTGTACAGGTTGGTAGGGGCGCACTCCATCTCCACTTGGAGGGCCTGAGGCGTCGGATGCGGGGGCATCCGGCACCCCTCACCAGAGATAAGGCCCTCACGAGGAGTCGATGCCCAGTATGAGCGACAAAATTTGAATAGCCTACTAGCGGCGAATATGTAAATCCGCCACTGTATATCTACAAGTTACTGTTTAAATAGAAGATGGGTCTTGGCCATCTTTGGTGTATATGAGGTACAGTTTGCTCCAGGTTCGGCAGCACTTGCTGCTATTTAAAACTTGAGTTTTACTTCTAAAAATAATAAATAAATAAATTCATTATTAAGTATTTGTTTTATTCCAGGTAGATAACAAAACCTTCATTATGCAGCAAATTTTAAAATAAAAGTTCAATAGAGTCACGTGTACTATTATTCCCTATCTTTTGCGTCAATGTCTTTCTTGTGAAAGTTGGTAGGTATTATTTTGCATTTGTTTATGGGCCGAGGAACGTGATTACAGAATACAATTATAATATTTCAGCTCCGAGACGCTTGAACTATTCTTCTTTGGTTACCCTTGAATATAAATGTAGATTGATAATTGATATATTTTTTATACCTTTTGCCACACTGTAAAGGTTAGTATGAGGAGAGTTTGCCTCCTTATGGTTCCAGAGGATTTTCCTCCCGCGTACACTCAGGTTGTGGAATTATCTCCCTGCTAAGGTTTCCTAAAGTATGGTTCATAAAAACGGGCGTTTTAAATTTTTTAAAGGGTTGGCAACACGCGTTTGTTACCACTGGTATTAAAAACATACATAGGCTAAGGTAACAGGTGGGCTGTATACTTTTTCTTATACACCTTAGAACGTTCCAATAACGCTCAATCAACCCTCAGGCTTCTGCTGTGTCATTTTTCATTCAATACCATTTCTACACCGCCAAAGTTCCAACGAACTTATGTAGAAGGTCCAAAGGTGGTGGACATTTGGCGGTGGAACTGTTTCTGACTGTTTCTGGTGCTTTAGAATGATAAACAGAAGCCGAAGAAATAAATACACGTGATCAGAATATGGAAAAAAGTGCGCGAAAAAACACCACTACGTCAACCAACAAAAAGCTAATAAATAATATGGGTAGGTAGGAGCTCCGCAACATATTTTATATTTGTAATAAAAGAATGGTTTGCAGAACTTCGCTGTGGTTGCACAACCACAACATCATGGTCGGCCAATTGAGGTCTCCATACCTCAAAATATTGAAATAATCCACGATATGGTGTTGGCCGACCAGAGATACAAGTGTGCAATAAATTTAAAAGGAACATTTGGGTATGAAAACGCTGGCGCGAGATGAGTGCCGTGCTTGGTTCCATTCGACCACGAAAGGATGCGTGTGAAAAATTGAACTGCCACACCGTATTCTTCGGACTTGCCTTCCAGCGCCTATTTTTTTTTTCACTTACTTATTTTGGAAACCATGACAAGTCTAACTTTTGGATGGGATTTAAAAACTCAAGAAACGTTGGGCAAGGTGGTCAAGGGAGTTAATGTCGAAAAAAAACAGGTTACTACTAAAACCAACCTCGTATTTCTAAATAGTATAAAGCAGTTTCTCTGCTAACTTCTAAACCACGCAAAGGATTTTAATACGGTTTTCACTATCATTTAAAGATTTTCTCCAGGAAGGTTTATAATTATGTATAAATTCATATAAAAATTAGTAGAAAACTGTCGTAAAAACATATTTTTGGGCGTTTACATTGTTAATACTGGCTAAACCTAAGAGATAGATCAAAATGATGTACTACGGAATTATATAGCGACCTACGTCACACACTGTAGAACTGTACAAAAGTCGGTGCGGGTCACTAAAAAGCAAATGTCGTGATTTAAATTCTGTTTAATTTGTAGGATTAACTCATTACAAAGTAGGTATTATACAAATGGAATATCCGGCTAAAGTTTTCAATCAATAACACCAAAACAATGGCCAGGAATGTAAATAATATGCGCAGTACTGCTATTTAGGCATGTGTAGGGTATTTTGCCGATAAGCAAGCAGGAGGCAGGCGCGATGCGGCCGCTGGCAGAGGTCACAATTGACGTCAATGGAGTCACGTGACCGCATTGTATGCCACTGAGTAATGTACCTATGAATTACCACCACATGGGCACAGATGAGACTATGGCAGTAAGAATTTTTATTGAAGCAGCTCATGACACACTTGCAATACTTATGCCTTGGATATTCGTACACATTATATTAGTTTATTGTGTCAGTAGAACTAATTATATTTTAAAGGCATGACAGACGTTTCATCTCAAGGTGACGGAAGAGCGACCTAGCAGTTGTTAATGCCGCCCATCTGCTCGTTTCGTCACTATAGTCGCATGTTTTTCTATTGGGTTAGTTAAATAAGTACACTTACAAATGCGTTCGTAGATTCGTTGCTTTATTCTTGAAAACGCAAGATGTGTCCGGACAATTCTGCGCATGCCTCGCTGATGCCAACATAGACTACTCTAGCTTTATCGAATTTATGTTGGCCGCAGGTCAGATTATATTTAGATAATTTTACATTACCGTAGCAGCAAACAAGAGCGTGCATGTAAAAGACTACAACGCGCTCACTTTATTCGTTCAATCATTTATTGAGCAGATTTTATATTATGTACCTTACCTACTGATATTTGACACCCTGCGCTCTCGGATAACTAAACCGTTTACCGATGGATCCTTATATTGTATGATGTAAACTTTGTATCCATTAAAAACAGGATGATTATTAATCGTTCGTTGATTTGGTCCACGATGCTCGGTTAGTACTCTGGCATAAATTGAACCCACGATCTACTACAGAGCGCAGAAGGCAGTGCTACTACCAATTGACGCCAGTCAAGACAGATGGCGGTGTATCCATAAATCATCTTATTACTTTAAACGACCAATTCTTGTATATTTATTTCTATATTAATTTTTTTCGCGTATCTTTTTTTTTATTTATTTATTGTATTAATTTTTTTTCACAAATTTTTACTTAAAAATTGCATATTAATAACCACTAAGGTTGAGGACAGTTATATTTTGAATCTTAACCGTTATATCTTAATATATATAAATTACGTGTCACGATGTTTGTCCGCGATGGACTCCTAAACTACGTAACCGATTTTAATCATATTTGTACACCGTGTGCGGTTTGATTGAACTTGAAAGATAGGATAGCTCACATCTCAATTTATGATCGCAATATTATCATATGACAAAAACGTTAGCCACAGCAACGCGTGGCCGGGTCAGCTAGTGTACGTATATAAAAACAGATAGCAGACGTGAGAAAGGTAAGATAAGATGTAATTATGTAAGATGTAAAGATAATACAAGTAAAATATTGATTAAGTAGATCTCGCAAACGGCTCTAACGATTTGGATGAAATTTGGTATTTAGATAGTTTTGCTTTGTAAGTTCACCTATATAATTGAATTTTCACGAAATATAAAATACAATATACAAATTTTTTTATAAACTAAAATATTGATCTTTAAAACTATTTGAAAAAGTACGACATAAAAGAATTTTCGCAGTGTTGCAATTTCTCAAAGTGATAGAACAATAGTTATTATTTCCCCTTTAAATGTGAAATATTTATAACTACAATTTATGGACCAGACTGTACGTGCATCAGGTAACTGCTTAAATTTTTAGGGAACCAACATGAAACTTAATTAATAAAACAGTTTATTACATAGTCTTCTTCGAAAAATTTTAGTTCTTAACATTTCTATTTAAAAAAAACATTTCTTTTTTACGAAAAGTTTCGCGAAAACAGAAATTGATGTTCTGTTGATACTGGACCTGTCCAACGCATCAGAACCATCTGTGAGTACCTATATAACTCTTATCGTAGCAGAAATATTATAACAATATTATGGTCAGTTTACCCTGTCACATTTCTTTCATAAAATAAACACAGCTATATACAAACAATACAATTATGGTTTAAATAGGTTTGGCTTTGTAACTAGGTGTATTTTAATTACTCGATTAGTCAGTTTCTTATTTAAAACTATGGAAATACCGTGTATTAATAATTAGTCATGTTTTTTGTATGTACCTATTGCATATAAGGTACCTAGTATTTAACTCATTCATTATTGACGTAGAATTAGTATCGAGATACCGGATTCTATCAGCAGTATTATGATTATAGCACATGATATTCTTTTGATAGAAATAAGAAAGAAGAAAGCAAAGCGACGGTGCATTTTTAGTTATCGACTAGTTACATATAACTGTTGTCGCACTTGTATACTCCCGTTTTTTCTTCACGAAAAAGAAGGTTTACAATCTTTAACTAACTTTTTGCCCCTTGTGTATCATTTATAGCAACGAAACGGGGTCGTGTAAATGATGGATGCTTTTTTCATTCAGGCGTTGTGTCTTGTATTTATGCACGTGTTATGGGTTTATGGATTTTACGGGAAAACAAAGCTTAGATTATATTTGATTACCGTTCAGCCTTCGTGTCGTAGTTACCACACGTAGCCACTCTAAGGTGGCTTGAAAACTCTGATATTAGAGCTGGCCAATTGCTCACACGAAGAAAAATTACAGAATATTTTTTTTTTTATTCTTGTGTCCTTATATCTGGCCTAAACTGGGCTCTGGATCGTGTTCCAATTTAAATTTGGGATATGATCTGAAAGAATGCATTAATTCGATAAGGCAACAAGTTTGACTTGTGATAACTTGTGACCTAACATGCTGAGACCTGGTCCGGTGAGGCATGGAGACATGCGCTGTTTAAGTATTGTCACAACTTTTTGAAATACCTTGTATGTAAAAACATTAATGTTTTTAAATCAAACACTTACAAATAAACACAGGAGTCGTGCAGGACTGGAATGAAATTGGATTTTTAGGTATCAACCGTTTAAATATTCCGGTCGGTGATTACTACTAGTTTGCTATTATTACCACAGCATAGTATTGTAGAAATCTTTCTTATTTAAAGGACAAAATATACTATTACTTTGTTTAAATCTACATAAGTCGATGGTTGTTTTCGAACAATCGAGATTTAGTAAATCTGAACTACAAAAAGTGAAGAAAAAATATTGCGTTTGAGAAACGAGAAATGATTACTACAGTTACTAGCCATAGCGCAAGTTAGTAACTTGGTATTTCCAATTGTAAATCTCATTCCTGATTATTAAATCAAAACCTGGCTATAAATCTATTACACACGCTCGCATGTTTGTTTTCTGTATAGTAAAGCTCTTTAATTCTAGAACAAGATACATTTTAATGTGAAACGAAGAAATTGTGAGTTATAAACTAGGTTTTATTATTTCATAGAACAGATGCCTTTGCAGAAGTTATGGTATAGTTACGCAGCACGTGACAAGTTGTACTCTGAGTCATACTCATAGCATCTGAGAAACATTTTAGTGTCATTCATGCGTATCATACCAAAATCATTACCGATCGATTAAGAATCCGGTCATCAAATTGCAGTCGATTAGGGCTAGATTTATGCGTGCTGCCAGAAGTCACGTAGGCTTAGGGTCTTGTGAGTGTCGCGTGCCTAGCCTTAATTGGCTACAGTTTTATGCAACAGCCAACAATGCACACATCTATTTAACATTTTCTAGCAACACATATTGTATAGCTCACAATGTAAATCATTCTTTACCGTGACAATTAATGACGTTACTCGTTAACCTACGTTTTATTGCAGTTATTAGTGAAAGCGATAATGCACTGCTGTCGTATTTTAATCTCTAACTACCCGTTTAATGGAGCCATTACGGTGTATTTTTAAACAATGATTCAGTCCTCGAGCTGTCGTTGAACTTTAACTCGGAAACACTATAAATAAATAATTATTCTGATACTATGACCACCATGGTAACTAGTTAGGTCCAATAAGAATATTTAGTAGCTCTAATGACGTAATACCTTTCGGGCAGCATATCTGGACAGTATTCAGGCAATTTCATCATCAACAAGTATGCAAGTAATTATTTGGATAAATAAAGGATAGATAATAATTACATTAGATCATCTTTATGCCCTAATTTGTTTTCGGTTGGCGCAGTATTTTATACTGTTCATATTGTATTAAATTTGAGACACCTTCTCTAATTACCTAGTAAACATTAATAAGGAAGGTGTATCAAATTATTCATTTAACAGCTATCGAGTTAGGCAGTACACCATCCTAATACGTCAACTCCTAATAACGATTACGAGAGTGTAATGTACCTAATTAATTACTTTGCGGTCTGGTATTAAAAACTGTTTTACTTTGCTAAATGCATTAGGGCCAGTGTGATGCTTATAATTGTTGCTCCCATTAGTAGTGATAGCTGTATATTAATAACTTCGACAGTATTAATTCGCCGCGTACGTGACAAAAAGAACTGTGTCAAGTAGCCCATTAATATCAGAATTTCTGATCAGTATTTAATCGATTCTTAATAATAGGTGGGTAAAGTACCTATAGATGTATAATGTTCTCGCTGGGTAGTGCGTATTTCGTTTTAGATTTTCCTCATCCATATTTATAAGGTGTGATTTGTAGTTGCAAAGCTACGAATGTTTTATTTAAACTTTTTATATTTAGGCATAAGTATTTTCCTTATAGCCACGGTCTATATATATCTAGATTCAGATCAAAATCAAGAGTAATAAGTAGTTGAGGATGAAACACTATTACATTTTTCGTTGAGTTGATACAAACAAAATATTGTGCGATATTTGTGAATTTTCGTCCAAGGAAGTATTAAATCTACTAATATCTATTGACAAGCAATATGTGCACTCACATTGCAGTTCCGGTTGAAGGGATATCACAGGTACATGCGAGCTTTCATATTCATGTAGCAACTGGCGCAATCCAAATCCAACTTGACTTCTACTAGAACTATAGGGGGGAGGACCTAAGTCGTATTGCTTTTATTGAGATAAGATATCGCTTTTCCTTGTCCGGTCACTGAAACTAAAATGACACACCAACACCGATGCAGCTGTAATGTAACTTTCATATTCCTCCAGGAATTTTAGTCCCGGTGCAGTGTTTATGTATTTTAAATAAAAACTTTCCAAGATATTACCTCTTACATTTTCCTCCCAAGTTTGTTCATGTTTATTCCCCGAGAACTCTGGAATATTTCAACGTCGTTTCTCGAAATACCGCACCCTCCATCCAGTTCAACGTAGGGCAGAGGAGGGCATCGCACTGCGGAGGGAACTGGGAACATGTTAAAAATGTGATAGACGAAATTCTGACCGTATAGGTTCATCATATAAACTGAATTTGGAATAATTTAGTTAGCGCATTCTGTTTTAGGTTTATTATTTTACCCAAGTCGTCCTATTTGAATTTTACGACGAATATTAAAAGATCATGAAACTGTGTGATATATGAAGTAGATTATTTTGTTTTTTACTTTTACTATTTTACCCAAGGACGCGTATTACTAATCAAATCCTCACAGATAAGACAAAATATTTGCTCATCTTTCGGTCTCACAAATCTCCACTCTACGTTTAATTGGTAATTTAACTACGTGGAGTGGGACTTGATGAACTTACGGAAAAAATGGAATGGAAAATAGGTACGAATAGTTACTGTGAATCATGCTGAATTAATTATCAAGGCTTCGGTTCACTCCTTTTCTACAAATTACAACAGGCAACAATAATAGACGGTTTATAGTATATATAGCTCTGCCTTCGAAGCGACGGATCCTGGGCACACTTAGTGTGGTGACCATGAAGTTTGTGCTCGGGTCTTGGAACTCTTGTGATTCTGTCCATGCCACCTGCGGGAATTCTATTGCAGGGGTATGAGTGTGTAACGTGATTAAAAAAGCATTTGACTATTTCGTGAATGCATCGTCTGCTAAGTCGATGCTTCGATGTCTGCTTTAAACATTGTATGGGTTATACTTCCATGTAAGAATATATATAGCTCATTTATCCGATGAGGGAACAATTTTATTTCGGTTGCATATTTGATCTAAGATGACTTTGGTTAAAAAAATCCCTTTACGGTGGTAAAGGGATTTTTTTAAAAGGATTTTTTTTTTAACCAAAGTCATCTTAGATCAAATATGCAACCGAATATGCAATAATGCGAAATATGCAACGTGTGCATCACGAAGGGATTCCCACAAATCACTCTCTTCACTGTGCTATACTCGTTCGAATATTGCACGCTGTTAGCAATATCGAGGTTTTGACGCAATATTTCCGGTAGCTTCCGTGCTTCGGAGGGCACGTTAAGATGTAAGTCATATAGTTAAAATGTAAGTCGTGTAACAAAACCGTTACTATCATGATATATTTATTTGCATACAAGCTTCTACCCGCAGCTTCGCTCGCGTTAACATTGATTTTGACAACCAATTTCGGTTGTTTCATCATCTTTCTATATATTATTATAAATTTCATCATAATTGATTCAGCGGTTTAGGCGTGAAAGCGTAACAAACTAACTAACAAAATCACTTTCGCATTTATATAATATTATTATAATAAGTTACGATTCCTTCGTACCAGCCTCTAATGTTCCCAGTGCAGGGATTCTATAATTGAGAGTGAATTGGTAGATGGTAGATGTCACATGTCGTCGAATTTTTGGTTCTAAGACATGCCGGTTTCTTCACGATGTTTTCCGTCACCGTTTCGAGAACGTGGTATTGCGCACATAAATTTTTCAAGTGAAAAAACTCATTGGTGCACGTGTGGGTTTGGACCAGCGACCTTCATATTGAAAGTCGGCATCAGTGCCCCTGGGCCACCACGCTCTCTTAAAAAAAGTAGATAGATACATCCTAAACGTATCGACGTTTAGGATGTATCTATCTACTTTTATACAATGTTTCCTCAACGTATGGTATTTATTTTATAGAAGGATATTATATAAATTGGTCTCGATAATTACCCTGTTCCCCAATGAACAGTTCACCGTAGGGCAGGGCATCGATCTTGTTCAATCAAAATGCAGACAGACACGAAGGTAAACGCACTCACCATGCATAATTCAAGCCCAGCATCACTGACCCTCGCATGCATCTTGTCGTGTTTACACATGGCCTGCTTGGAATTCAGAAGGAAAGCTGATGACGTGGACTATGATAATGAAGTTTAAAACAGTCTCGTATAAGAATAAGTTTGAAGGGTGCTGACCCAACAAGTCAATGGTTTACCTATCTAGGGGTTACGTATCCAGATTGTTCCGTAAAATTGTTAGCCACGTAATAACTTGAACTATTATGAATTGACTGCTACTTTTAACATAAATCTCTTTGGTGAAAATTATTGACGTGGAGTGAAGGAACATAGATCGTCCTCCAAAAAAAAATTAAATATCTTCAATGTACAGAATCGGACCTTTTTTATTATAAGTATAGATAGATAGATTTTTAAAAGATTATCTTTCACTCTTCTTTTGTTTTCAACAATGGACGTCTTGCGAGAAGCTTTTCGTGCTATGATTTTTATGATTGTGAACGAGGGTGAACCTTCAAGTAATCTCACAAAAATTTACAAACTACATTTGAGGAGTGTGCTCCTGCGTTAGCAACAGTTACTTATTGGTTTCGTGAATTTAAACTTCTTCCTGAGAACCTAAGCTCCCTGGCTTAGTTGGTAGTAGCCCTGCCTTCGAAGCCCCGGTCCCGGGTTCGATTCCCGCCCGGGGCACACTTTGTGAAGTTTGTTCTCGAATCTTAGGTTGTTGGTTCTTCTGTTTCTGTGTTTGTCCATGCCATCTGCGACACAGGGAATCCTAGTGCAGACGTATGAGTGTGTTAACGTTTAAACAAGTTTAGACAGAAGTGGGGTAGGTGATTTTTATTTTTTTTGTAAAATTTCTTTGCAAAGCCTGTTTCTTTTCATATCTATTTCTATATTCAGACTCGTTAGTTATATATCTAAAAATAAATCAAAAAGTGAAGAAAAGTTTTATGTGACAAAATTAACCACAATTTAGGATTGTCTCACATATGTTAATTTTATAATTTGTTTTATATATTTCCAGTGACAGCAATCCCAAAAATATTTGACAAAATTATTAGCAGAAAGTCCGAAAATCTAACTCTTCTTCTATATCTTGGTTCAGATGTATTTTTCTTCTTATTTCTTTTTTATTTTTGTTACCTGATTACACCGATTATACCGATTTGGACATATCTTTTTTTAAAGCGGTACGGTACATCGGGCGAATAAAAAAGGCTGATAGGAACCGCGTTGGCAACACCTCAAGTGTTACTAGCGTCTATAGGCGACGGTAGCCCCTTACCATCAGGTGGGCCGTTAGCTTGTGTGCCTCATCATCCACATAAAAAAAAAGTTACAAGAAAGCAATATACGCTTTGCTTTGTATTCTTGGGTGACATATTTTTTCCAATTATTTTGATTTAACAACGAAACCAATAAACCGATTTGGTTAAACAAATTATGGGACCTATCTGAAAACATATCTTTTCAATTGATTTATTTATAAAATGATTCTCTAAATCGGTTGATAAATGACAGAGTACTGAGGTACCTAATAAACATTAAAAACCTCCGCCTTTGGCCATTGTTTGAAAAATATAAATTTGTACTGTAAGCGAAATGTGTCGAGAAAGAGATAGCACATTCAACGTTAATTAATTATTATATTAATCGGTCGTGACTCGTACGGTGGTTTCGCGATTCTTATACTAATTATAAGCATAATTAACTGCAAAGTATGATTGAGATAGATTGTATCATTTAATAATTAAGCAATCATACTGGGTGATTTTAACGCATACCATACAAGCTGACTTTAGTAAGACAGACCACATAAATGACTATATGAGTCATAGTCATATATGAGTTTGCTATTTCCAATTCTAATAGCTTGTTCCTCTGTGCCATAGTTTGGTTTTTAAATCAAAATAACTAAAAAAATATGTCATCCAAGTAAACGAAATTGCGTACAAAAAACGTTGTACCTATAATAGTTTTAGGGCCATTTTATACTTATCTATCTTAAGAAAGATATAAATGGGCTCAGAATAAATGTGCTAAAATCCAATGAAACCATCGGATAATGGTTTGTTGGGAAACTAAGAAATTTACCAATTCAATTGCTGCTACGGCCGCAGCATATGATGGTATTTAACCTTATAAAAACTATGAAAAACTATGGCTATAGTATTTTAACCGAGGTCATTAATCAATTTAATGAAAATTGGAAACAGAGGTGCCGGAAAAAACATAAAAACTTACATAAATTTATCAGACGTCAATGAATTGTAATGACCTTTCCACACGCATGACGCTAACATTTTCTTACGTCTGGGATATGATTTGAACTATCGTACGGATAAGTAAATAAATTCAGTGAATGGGCATTATTTGATGGCGTAGGTTACATTTTTTATATGCTAATCTCCAGGGGCAAAGACTTTTTGGAGGTTACGGTAGAGGTACTTATCGGATTTGAATGTGATATTAGGTATAACAACAATTTGGACATGACAGTTTAATATGAATACAAGGTATGTACAGTAGTGGAGACAAAATGATACAGAGCTATAAGTTAAATGGACTGACCGAATTCGGAATACCATACTGCGCTCAAAAACCAAAATCGATGTCGACGAAGAATAGAAGGTTGTCAATCTAAAATTAAACTGGGCAGGGCACGATTGCCGTATGTTCAATAACATGTGGGCAAAAATCACTACCCATTGGAGCCCTAAGAAATCAAGATGGCGACGCGGCTGACCGCGCAGAAGATGGCAGGACGAACTAGACACCTTTTAGAAAAACTGGCTTAATCTAACTCTATAGCGTGACAGCTGGCGTACATCGGGGAGACATTTGCCCTACAATGGGACAGTTCAGGCTGACAGTAATAGTAATAGTCATAGTAATAGTTATGATATGTTTAAGACCAAGAAGCTTCGATGTAAAATTATTTTTCCACCAACAAAATGAGTAAGTGAGCTCACCACTTCTATGTTCCAAGAGTCTAAAGTGCGATAATTCAATCGCATTAAAGAGAATCAACAATTACTTGTTTTAAAATTCAGATACAAATGCTTTAAGTTAAAAATAAATGTTTGCATTGGAATTGAACGGATATTCCCCTACTTCAATTTTGTTATTAAAGGGTCAATGGTGCATTGTGGGCGTCAGACGGATGTTCAAATCAATCAGAACACAACGGTAGCGCGTGCGCAGCCCACACCATATGGTCTCGCTTAAATCAAACTGATTGCTTGCTCGCAATTTTACAATAGGTCTTACTTCCCACACATTAATTAACCGTCTTATGCATCCGTAACTCAGAGACTTTTTTTCTAGACAGAGATTTTGTGTCTAAATAAATACAATGAATTAAATAAGTTATTAATTAAGTTACGACAACCCCTTTTAAATTTGTATTTAAAAATCATTAATATTAAATTTTCTATTGTTATTATTAAGTTGGGTAGGTAGGTAGGTAGAATACAAATAATACAAATAAGTTTATTCAGTATTGTCAATTAGAGCTCGTTGACGCATGTATGTTCCAATTTCGTACAAGCGATTACTCATTTAAAAAGTATGTACGTAACAACAAAATTTAAATAATTAAATTTACATAGGCAAGTAAATAGTATTTTCTTACGTACTCATGTATATAAGTATGTGATTTACATCTACAAAAACTATTTGCTTCTTATGTATTTTGCCACTCAGTAAAGATTTGGATCTCGCACGAATTATTGTTGCCATGGGCGAGGCTCACCACTGAACATCAGGTAGGCTTTCAGCTCGTTCCGTCACACATTCCATATCATATACTTTTTGTAGCTAGAGTGGATTCTACCAAATAAATAATTATATTAGGAGTACAAATAAGATTCCGCCGTTTTATTGTAGATGGCGCGGCACGGAGTTTCGGTTAGCTTTCGCAGATGATAACCGGCTTAAAAAATAGTTTGGACATTCAAGAACAACATAACCTATTAATATCATTGATTTTATATTGGTAAAATATAATTTTTATAAGTTGAAAATGTCAAAATTTGAGCCAAGTAAGCGTCATTTGCGGGAAATATTAGTTTACTTCTTTAATTAAAAGAAATCTACTGCTGAGGCGCATCGATTGCTCGTAGAAGCATATGGTGAGGTTGCTTTGAGTGAGAGAACGTGTCGAGAGTGGTTTCAAAAGTTTAAAAATGGTGATTTCGACGTAGAAGACAAAGATCGCAGTGGAAGGCCAAAAATTTACGAGGATGCAGAATTGGAGGAATTATTGGAGGAAGATTCATCTCAAACACAAAAAGAACTTGCTCTAACATTAGAAGTCACTCAGCAAGCAGTCTCACATCGTTTAAAATCATTAGGAATGATTCATAAACAAGGAAATTGGGTTCCGTACGAATTAAAGCCGAGACATATTGAACGCCGATTATGCTTAAGTGAAATGCTGCTAGCTAGACATAAAAAAAGGGTTTTTTACATCGTATCATAACTGGTGATGAGAAGTGGATACATTATGACAATCCAAAAAGAAGAAAATCATGGGGATTACCTGGCCACGCGTCAACATCAACAGCAAAACCGAATATTCACGGAAAAAAACTTATGCTGTGTATTTGGTGGGATCAGCTAGGTGTAGTGTATTATGAGTTGCTTAATCCGAGCGAAACAATTACTGGAGCCCTCTATCGAACACAATTGATGAGATTGAGCCGAGCTCTGAAGGAAAAACGCCCTCAATACTATTCTAGACACGAAAAAATGATTCTTCTGCATGACAATGCTCGTCCACATGTTGCGGCTCCCGTGAAAAAGTACTTGGAAACACTTGATTGGGAAGTGTTACCCCACCCGCCGTATTCACCAGACATTGCACCGTCCGATTATCACCTGTTCCGGTCCGTAGCACATGCTCTGACGGCGCAGCGGTTCACATCTTATGAGGATACCAAAAATTGGGTTGATTCGTGGATAACCTCAAAAGACAAGGAGTTCTTCAGACGTGGGATTCGAATGCTGCCTGAGAGATGGGAAAAAGTGGTTGCAAGTGATGGGCAATATTTTGAATAAATTTATTGGGTGTGTGAATATGACTCCGCCCTTTCTCAACAGATGTCGTTTTTAGTATTGTTTACGTGTACTAATAAATGACCATACTTGTATTCGATAGTACTGAATGTCAGCTATCTAACGCATTTTATGATATTTGGTTGAAGTGTAAGCAACAATTGTTTTCACCTTTTCGAAAATGTCGGTTTTTATTCCAAATAAACGTCATTTGCGGGAAGTGTTATTACATTATTTTATTGCGAAGAAAACTGCAGCGGAAACTTATCGTTTGCTTGTGGAGATTTATGGTGAGCATGCTCCGTCTAATACAACTTGCAAGGAATGGTTTCGACGATTTCAAAATAACGATTTTAGTACTGAGGATAAAGAACATGGAAAACCACCAAAAAAATTTGAAGATGCTGAATTGGAAGCATTATTGGCGGAAGATTCTTGCCAAACTCAATCAGAATTAGCTGCAGCATTAAATGTTGATCGTTCAACTGTTGCAAAGCGTTTACAAATGATGGGAATGATTCAAAAAGCCGGTTACTGGGTTCCACATGATTTAAAAGAAAGAGACATGGAACGTCGGAAAACCATTTGTGAAATGCTGCTTCAAAGACAGCAAAGATAAGGATTTTTGCATCGGATAGTCACAGGAGACGAAAAATGGATACACTACGAAAATCCTAAACGCAAAAAAGCTTGGGTGAAACCAGGCGAACCAGGCCCATCACAGCCAAAAATAAATATTCACTGTGCCAAGGTCATGCTCTGTATTTGGTGGGATCAGAAAGGTATTGTATATTATGAGTTGCTCAAACCCTCTGAAACTATTAATGGAGAAGTTTACCGACGACAACTAATGCGTTTGAAGCGAGCCATAGAAGAAAAACGACCAGAATGGGTGAATAGACATAACAAATTAGTTCTTCAGCATGACAATGCCAAACCGCATACCGCAGAAGTCGTAAAAAGATATTTAGAGGGACAGGACTGGGAAGTGTTACCCCACCCGCCATATTCACCAGACATAGCTCCTTCGGATTACCACCTATTCCGGACGATGCAGACAGACCTTACTGGAGAAAAGTTTACTTCATGTGAAAGTATCAAAATTTGGATTGACAACTGGATAAGCTCAAAAGACCAGGACTTCTTCCAGCAAGGAATACGAAAACTACCTGAACGATGGGCGAAGGTTGTAGCTGCAGATGGAGCATACTTTCAATAATTTTTTTTTTTAATTTTGTAAGCGAACAAATGTGTTTTATTTTGACAAAAAGGGGCGGAGTCATATTCACACACCCAATATATTACCGTTCTTCTACAATAAATATTTAATTTGTGTTAAAAAACGGCGGAAACTTATTTGTACTCCTAATATATTCATGGACATTTAACACAGCGCCCCATAGGAAGCTGCTTGGTTGGATAGAATACTTTTTTCTTAATAAATACCTAAACACATTGTCATACAAACATTTGTATGACCTAGAATGTTTGCCCTAGGAGGGATAAGTCAAAAAGTGGAGTTTTTTATTATGGTATCCTGAATTTGATTATGGAGTCTTGAAATATAAAAATGATACCATAGCATTAATTGGCTTTTGGTAATAATAACGATTTACGTAAAAAAATCTGAAGCATGCTCTACTTATTATTTCGGGAGCCTTTTGGAAGATTTAACTAAACGTAGGTGTTGAACAATAGGACTCCATGGTGAGTTCCTACGTGAACCCAGTGCAATGACCCATAATTATCATTATGTTAATATTGTCCCCCGATTTGGGGGGCTTCCTTTAAATATTGGAAATAACTGCAATATTTATTGCGGCCTCGGCCATGGACCGGTCATTCAGCCTGCGTACGCCATCGTCCTGAAATCACGCAGCTCTTTACGAACCTCAATCGATAGCTTGAAGATAAAAATAACCAGGAAAAACCGTGACCCAATATGATTCATGTTCGTTCGAAGAGATTAGTTTTAACGATGAATTTTGATTTATCTATGTAAAGGTGTAAATTGTAAAAGGAAAGGCGAAAGATTTAAATTAAAAAAAAAATACTCGCTGCTCTTCGCGAAGTTCTATAATACGTAAATGATCTTTAACTTGGCGATGAGCAGACAAATTATTATTTTTTAATAAAAAAAAAAAAAAAATTATTCTTTACCTATATATATAATAATTTAATAAGAATTTGTATTAATACGTTGAACCTAATAAATACATAGTTCCAGGACTTATAAATTTAATATTCTTTAGATGTTGATTTGCCTATTCGTGAGTAATAACACTTTACCTTACTCATTTCTTTTATTACAGTATTTTTCTTAGCTTCAATATAAGATCAAAACTATAACATAATAAAAACTGACCAAGTCCGAGTCGGACCGCGCACCGAGGATTCCATACAAACTTGTAATAAACACGTGTAACTTGAGGGTTTTCGAATGTATTTTTTTGTGAAGTAACTGCAAATTTATGGTTTTTGGATATTTTTTGTAAGTGCTGTCAACGGGCTATACCGTATAGGTTTTGATTGCGTTGACTTTGTAGTTTGTTATTTTTTTTCACAGCTCCTAGAGTTTATAGACCTAAGTATTTGATATATACCCTGCCCGCCTAAGAAAGAAGAAAAATAAGTGATTCTATAAGTGTTTAATTTTTTCTTTTGAGGTACGGAAATCCTTAAAAAGGTTATAATTTAGATTGTTACCATGCTGTCATCTTAAAGATTATCGTCACGTTTATTATATTAAAGATCGTCATAATTATGGTCAAATGGATTAATAGCTTCCTGTTGTAGACCTGTAAGTTTACCGTTTTAAAAACTAGGCTTAAAAGCAAATATCTCATTTACTATGTAAAGTTATAAAATACTATAATGTGTTAACACACTCATATCCCTGAGCTAGGATTCCCTGTGTCCTATTGTCATGGACAAACAAAGAAACAGAAGAAAACACCCAAGACCTCATAACAAACTTAATGCTTATCACATTGTTTGCCCCAGCCAAGAATCGTACCCTCATATCCAAGGCAAGGCTACTAAAAACTAGGCTACCAAACCATCAATACAAATGAGATTAAGAAATTTTTATGAGGATTCATGAATGAACACATAAGCAGTTAATTATTCCGGAAATTTCACTTTTCGCCGGCACTGTGATTTATGGCGACAGGTTCTGTTCAAGTTCTAGAAAATTCTGAACATCTTTAGAATAATACATATGGGCTTGTGACATTAGCATTTGTAACCTTCGTGTGAGCATATTTCATCTCAATTTATATGATTATGTTAATTACATTTCCGGCTCATATAAGCAAGTTTTGGTGCATCAATGCAGGCTATATAAATTATTTTATCTCTTTTATGTTATACCTCTTGTCTTAGTGACTGTGGTGGCGTATTGGTGAAGTTGACTGACATGCCTACGGCAAGAGTACAAATGCACATGTTTATTGAATGAACTACAATACCATGAAAAATCGCCATCACCAGAGATGGCGATTTTTCATCTCATGCATCCAGACCCTCCCACTGGAATACAGTAATACGAACGCACCACTACTTGGAGGCAGATTACCAAGCGTGGAGGCAGTATGGATGAACTTGGCACAAGTTCTTATTAATTGCTCCTTTCGCACCACCAGGGTAGGGAGTACCTCTACACACTCAAGGACGCGAGAACTCGACCCTTAAAAATGAAACTGCAATGTCTGCAGTGCAGGTAACACATGTTACTTGAAACACAATATCTTTAGTATATTATTACAGACAACGAATACCAAACGGCCAATCCAAACGTACTGAGCTGTTTGCTCTATACTTACATAATAATATACAACCACTCCCGCATTGCCTGTAGAATAACTAAGTTGTTTTGATCCTTATTGTACAATGATGTTTCGTATTGCGTAGTCATAAAAATATGTTTGTAATGCCAATATTTATTGGATTTATATAACGAAACGTTTTTGCATATAAAGTCATGGGCGTTCAGTTAAGAGTTCGTAAGTTAGTATATCACATTGGTATATTCACAAAATAACTACACGTACAATATGTTTTATATTCTAGTCGTCATTTGCGATGTAGTAATGTGTACATGTGTCCCAAACGCTTATAAATAGAGATGACGCATCTCCCTGGAATTGTTAACAACATCTAATCGTCTTAATAGTGATTAAATCAGTAAGGTCGACAGCACAGTAAATGGAACACTACCGAAAAAAGTCCAACACGCGATTCTAAAACTTACTAGCCTCACATAAGACGTATTTTTAATTTGAGAATTGAATTGGCATAACAGAAGCACGCGACCAAATATAAGCTCTTAAAACAATAAGAACTTCTAGGCTCATTGTTTAATTCTATGAAGTTTTTATGACCCATATAAATTTTCATGGAAGTTGATGATTTGATTCATAATAAGTATTCTGGATATTTTGTTCTGTTACCAAATTAGGAAGTCACGAATCGCAGTGAAGTTTATTATGTATGAGTTCTGTGAATTGTTGAGAGAAACTTCCTAAACTTCATACGAGTTGTCCAGGAATCTTGACTTCCATGGAAGTATTGTCACCCATATTTCTTTCTGATGTCTATATCTTCCAAATTTCATCCAGGTCCGATCAGCCATTGTGGCTTGATGGAGTAACAAACATCCATCCATACTTACAAACTTTCGCGTTTATAATATTAGTAGGATTAATTAACGGTCCGATCAGTTGACGTATCAGTGTTGATACAACGTATGGCATACGGAATGTTTCATTATAGTCCCATAAAATTTGCCATTGCCTGACCAAAGGCCCACCCAGGGGGCATTCGATATAAATAGCTGGTTATCAGATTTCCTGGTAGTAAGCCGACATTCATAGTCATCATGAAACTTTATGATTTTAATTAATGTACCCATTTATATAAAACAATGTAGCATAAATTTATGTGATTCGCCATTTCGCCTGGTTGGACAAGTTTTAAGCAGCCGAATTATAATAATACCTATCACCTAAAATGTGAAAACGTCACTTATTGAGAAACCGCGTTTATGTATGTTATGATCTTTTATCAATAATTTTGGTTTCTAATTTCACTTGTTCTTGTGTCAGCAATATACTTATTGCTCAGTCATTTAAATTGACCTGAAAGATTTAAATAAGCTACAGTCCACTTATTTTTACATTTATCTGTTTAGTAGATCTAGAATGTATTGTATTTTACAGGAGAAAAATGCATGCACAAAATTTTCTAGATCGTTTTATTTTTTGTCAAAAAGTCATTTTGAACATGCGAATGAGACGTACGAGTATCATCCCCGTCTCGAGTACGATACATGCGCATGAGATTATACGAAAAATACAACCTACCGGTGATACCTGCTTCTTGTGAATTTTCTTATGTAATGGCTGGTCCAAAATACTTTCCAACCCTCCAGTCACAAAAATTTAGATTTAAAAACTTCACTGGTCTTCAAACCGGCTATTTAAAATTATTTATAGTAGCAGCAAGCCCAAAAACCAAACCAAAAAGGTTTTAGGTACAACGCTTGTTATTTCACCATATTTTTTATAGCAAATGTTACGCCCTTTCTGTAATAGATATATATATCTGAAATCTTTAAAATAACATGAATCTGTACAAGGCTTTTGTTCACAATGGTGAACAAAAGCAGTACACGGTTTGTTTTTATAATTAAAATAAATGATTCTTCCGAATTTACGTTCACAAAAAATAGACGGGTATTAATTAATCTTCAGGTTCCAAAATAATGGTGTCCCGGTTAAAATTTATATGTATGTTATTAATTTATTTTATATGGATTATACTTTGCTTATCTTAATGAAGTAAACTTATCTTAACCATTTTTTCTTCTATCAATTGATTCTTAACGTAGGTATGGCTACGTTAATCAATTCACTAATTACATACTTGCTGCTGGTCTGCATTTAAAAAGTCTTAAACTATATTTTATTAAATTAGTATTGTATGAATATTTTTTGATTCTCTTAGATATTACAGTTTTTTATTAACGTTTTGGGCACTTCGGACCGTTTTAGTAGGCAAGTTAATATTTTCCATTTAGTAGGCAACTTTTAAAGCCACGATAGCGGAACGAAAATTATTTAAATAGATAAGAGTGAGTTCTGATTAAAGACGATTAGCATTTTCATTAAATGTTCTTATCTGGCCCAATAAAGATATAAAAAATATGTAAAAGTTGCTCGGTATTGGAAAATTCGGAAAACTCCTTTTTCTAAGTACCTTTTTCTAAGAGATTTTTGCTACTACGAGTGCAAATGTCATTGACGACCAGTTCTCAAGTTGTGAATGAAGACAGTATAACGTTTATGGGGCTAGGTTGTAATTATACCGAAACTATACGGAAGAAACTTATTTACTAACCGTAATGTGTAAGCCACATGATAAACTAATAACTTAATACAAGGGCATCTGTATAATTTGTGAACATTAGGTATCATTTCAACACGCGTCACTGGCCAGTTTGGTTATGTAGAGCTGTGCAAGGCATAACTATTTATAGTATGATTAATGACATGTACAGGCAAATAAAGAATGGTTACTAAATCTTTATTAAATTGTCTTCTTTTAATAAAGATTTAGTATTGTTCATTATTACATAACATTACGGACACAATGATATAAAATTTATCCGATGTAAATTTTTGACTAGTTGTAGAAGTGTTGAACTGAGGGTTTGCGAGAAAAAAGGCAGCTTCCAAAACTGAAATAGCAAATTTCACTCCGAAAGAGGGTTTTGTTTTTAAAGTTTCTTTCTCTCTTTACAATATATTTTTATGTTTCGTTCTGTGAATTTAAAGCTAGATCAACATAGTTAGGTAGGTTTACATATATAATATATAGGTTTCACTTTTTTTTTCCTCTTAGAAAAATATAGCTACATTCCTACTTTTATAGAAATGTTCCTAGTCCCTCGTCAATACCTTCTCCGTTATTCTTATAAACTTATATTTCGCCTTAAGAGGTGGAGTTTCATCTTGAAATTTCCATGGGTACCACCATTTTTTTTTTTTTTTTTTTTCGTGGGGAAATGCACTCGCATACCGCCCTGCCACGGGGAGACAGAGCGGTTATGTGGGACTAGACCCACTAAAACCCCACGGTGTCCTCCTCTGCCGCTTAATGGCGGGAACACGGGAACGTTAACACACACATCCGCGAACCCGCCACGGCTGTCCGTCTCCGGACCCCTCTCTTTTTGGCACCGAGTGCCACGCCTTAGTTAGCGACACGCCAAGAACACATAGCGTGTCGCAACCACCTCGGGGACCTGGCCAGCGAAAGGGCGTTAGATGACCCTGTATCTAAACGCCCTAGGTCCCCATGCGACGGGTCAGATATGTGGCCCCGTCGCCTGCCACTACGGCCGCAGAGGATAGGGAGAGTGGCGCCTCTCAATACCAACACTCCTCTTCCCCTGCGGCCCCACCGCGTCCGCCATCTAGCGGTGGCGACCCCGCCGTGGCCGCGGAAGGTAGGGAGAGCGGCGCACCGCTATACCGGCACTCCTCTCCCGCCGCGGCCCCTAACCCTCAGCTGCGGTGCCGCCCATACGACACCGCAGCCCGCCTCAGTTGCGGTGCCCCCCATAAGGCACCGCCACCTACTGTGGCCGCTCCTAGTCGGCTTGGAGGCAAAGCCTAAAGGAGCAGCCCCTTCCGGGTTCCTCTTGGTTTCACCGTGGGCAGCCCAACCACGGTTACTAAGCCCCCCCCGCCCCGACAAGGCGGGAACCCGCGGGGGGGCCATGGGTACCACCACCTCTGACCACCTCTAACGTTCCTCAGAATCATTTTCGTTTTATTTATTTTCATTTATTAGTCTTAATTATCTGCATTTATAGAGCTTTTTTTTTGGGGTTTTGTTATATTATGTTAGCTTCGGTAGAACATGTACCCTGTAAGGGCGCTGCAAGAGATTTTAAGTTGCTTAAATTACTTATTTGTATAGACGGTATAATTGTAGTTATTCAATTAGTAGCAGTAGAACTTGTGCCAAGTTCGTCTGGAGTGGTACTGCCACCACCCCTGGAATCTGCCGCCAAGCAGTAGTGCTTGCATTACTGTGTTCTTGTAGAAGGGTGTGGGTGCCGGTAAGGGCTTTCTGTTCGATTCGTTACTTCCACAAATAAAAAAAAATGAATCAAGATACAAAATATTTCACAAAATTGGTAAAAATAATTAAATTTCTACATACAGAGCTTAATTATCTTGAAGTCTATTAATAAAAATATATTAGCTGATTTACTTACTATGTCACAAACCAAATAAATATTATAATGAAATTAATAAATAAAAAAATATTTCTAGAATGTGAATATTTCTAGAATATTTCTATTTGAGCGAAGCTCTTGAATTATTGTGTACGAGAGTACACAATAATTCAAGAGCTTCGCTCAAAAATTTGGTAATAATATCTAACATTAGACAGGCATGTTTAAAAAACCTGCTACCTGCATTGACGTCAGCAACAGGTTACGATCCGTGTATTATGTGAAACATAAATAGCTTGCAGTATCGTTGCTCGTATAATTATAAATCACAGTTAAATGGATTAAAATGCTCAATATAAAACCGTTAAGTCATCAAGTGTTTATTGTCATTTCATGAAATGTGAGGTATTGTATAAACGAAAGTATTTTTACCTTAACTAGAACCGTATATATATTATAAAGTCTAATTTCTGCTAGTTGAGATGCTACTTCGCTACTTCTAAAGTTTAGTGGTAACTTGGTTTTTTATTTGTCAAAATATACGTTTTGCTCAGATTTTGATAATTATATCTATATAATTATATAGTCGTCAAGGTGAACACCTTGCTTACGTCCGTAGTTGTCTTGTTTACAGGAACTGGGGGGTAAGATTAGAATTGCTGTTGAATTGCTGAATTGAGCCGAGGATACCTGCCGCGTATCGCTACCGAACATTTGGTACATACAAATATACAATAAATTTTGCAAAACTAAAAACCCTACCCGAATTATTCATTGCGATCTCTTAACATTACTAAAATTAATTTGGAAAAAACACGAAGTTTTTAGAGGCATCAGTAATCAAAATCCCCTCAAAAAACTATTCACAACTCCTGCCTTGGGTGGGTCCACCAATTTTCACCAAACATTAGACATGTTGATTAGAATGATTTTCTATAAACCAGCTTCAGAACAAAATAAACTTCTTTTTGGTATACGTTGCCTTAACGGAATTTACCACAAGACCACAGATAAACAGATAGACACATTGACAGATAGGCAGTTAAACAGTTGTCAAAGTTTTTCCCATCGAACACCCATCTTTTTAGTCGGGGTTAAAAATATAAAGATCTATCGACGATTGCTATTGGAGCACAGCTGTTGAATTTTTGTATATCGTATCGATAGCTCAAATATAAAATTCTTGTACAAACATGTAAAATAATTAGCTGGTGAACGTACCAAACTTGTTCTGTGTCAAATAACAATACAAAAAATGAAAACGATGGAGATCAATGGAAAGTGTCGCATTTCGGGTCAAATACAATACTTGCTTGTCGTCTGACTACGTATTATACTTTCTGACTTTGACACGGATACAGTCTATTTCCACCATTGAAAAGACGCATACGTAGTGTGCTTGGTAACTGGCGGTTTTTTATTCGTTTTTTAAAGATATAAAGTAACTTCTATAGCTGTTTGACGGATGAGGTTTTAATCATTCTATTCGGATTTATGTTTTACGACAGACATGTTTATATTATTTTATGTTTGTATTATTTTTTATTTTATTTTAAATATGTGATGGGTCGAGCTGAATGCCTTCGTTATGTTGTAGTTATTTCCGCCCATAATAATATTAATACGACTTAGGTCTCTGTATGAGAATGGCTGAAGTATGAGAAGGCCCAAGTTGTATCCCGTTGCGCCTGTCAGCCTAGACGCGGATGTTACCTCTCATGCGAATGTGATTAAACTGACTCCCATACCCTTCCACCTGAAAACAGTAATGCGAGTGCATTGTTTGGTGGCAGATTACCAGATGTGGAGAGAGTACTTCTCTGGGCGAACTTTGCGCAAGTTCTATTGCAACTTATTGTTCCTCTAGCACCAACGGGGGTACGTGTAGGGACTGAGGGTATACACTCACTGACGCGAGCAACTGGACCCAGAGTATAGCTTAGAATAATTATTACAAACTGATTGTGATTTGACAAGAATCCCTCGATGTATAAGTTGTGCAAGTGTATGTATAAGTTGTGTATAAGTAGGCAGTTACTCACAAAAATAGAAGATTGTGCGCATCCAAGTGATTAATATAGATTAGCATCGCAGTTCAGTTGGTAGTACCTCTTCCTTCTGCGCTGTAGGTCGTAGGTTCGAATTTCACCCAGGACAAGCATTTGTCAACGAACATAGATGTTTATTGTATCTTATATGTAAGTATTTATCAGTAGATAATTTCAAATAAAAAAGAGTTTTCAAAATCAGTTCATAAATGACGGAGATCTGAGACTGAGTTTTCAATCTACTTCCACGTAGGTACTAAGTATAAGTTTCTATTTCCTATAGTTTGGGGCTTGATAGCGCTGCGTGAAATATCCTAAATATTCCTATGGTACCTAAATCTTAGAAACTTGAGGCAAGCTTGTTTATAAATCTTGAGTTCAAAACCTTGAATCTGTAGTTCTTAAGGCTTGAACTTTATAAATAGGTTTCTAAATTTAAAGAAAAAAACACAGATTAAAAATGTTTTATTATTTTAATAATTAAGGCGGACATATAGTGAATGGCTTAATTAAAATTTCCTGAGATACTCACTGCGACCTTTATTATTAAACTAGCTTTAACCCGCGACTTCATCCGTATACCTAATATGAGATGATGTGCGTAGAATTGTGTAAATAGTCAGGATAGCCGAATAAATATCTAAAAGGGTCTCATAGATATGAGATATGATATACACTTAATCTAACTTAAAATTATCTAAATACTAAAAATATACATACAATTCATTTTGTATTGAATTTTAAGAAGTTATTTATATTTAAAACCAACTTCAGTACGTTCCCAATTTTTCGCCTTTCAAGGTAAAATATTTCCCTGACATTTATATGGGAATACTAAAAATAATGAGAACGACCTCCTTTTTTGAAGACTGTTAAGAAAAAAGTTGTTATCGATATTAATTTTTTTGCTTACACACTCCTGGAACTAGAACCAACTTCATGCTCACCGCACAAAGTGTGTTCCGGCCGGGAACCGAACTCGGGACCCCTTGCTTCGAATGTAGGGAAACCAGCAACTAAGCCACGGAACCGTTATGAACATTATTTTTCGAGTTCCCGGGTGGTAAATATCTCGGTAACTCGAAAAATAATATGTAGTATGTATATCTATATAAATATATGTACTCGTATAAGTGCGTAAGCAGGTTTTTTTCCATGTTTAGGATTATTGCAGAGACATATTGTATTATTTAGTTACGACGCACTTCGTGGATAGTAAGTGTTGAAGCACATATGGCATGATGTTCCCATTTCAAGGTCACTGACCTACACTCGACAAGTAAACGGGGTTGATATCACGTGTTATGACATTTCTGGTTCATTTTTTTTGACATTTCTCTCAGCGTCATCTAGTCACAATCTAAGCATAGCCTGTTTTTTTTAATACCTACATATAATACAATATTATCACCCAGACATATAACAAACATCTATGTTTATCACACAAATGCTTGCCTTACCAGCCTCTAATGTTCCCACTGCTGGGACACCGGCCTACTCTCGACAATTGAGAGTGAATGGGCTTTGATCTACCACGGGAGCCCAATCCGGATTGGTAGATGTCACATGTCTTCGAATTTTTGGTTCTAAGACATGCCGGTTTCCTCACGATGTTTTCCTTCACCGTTTCGAGAACGTGGTATTGCGCACATAAATTTTTCCAGTGAAAAAACTCATTGGTGCACGTGTGGGTTTGAACCAGCGACCTTCAGATTGAAAGTCAGCGTCTATGCCCCTGGGCCACCACGCCACACAAATGCTTGCTGAGTAGGAATCGACCTACGACCTACAGCGCGGAAGGCAGAGCTGTGAGGCCAGGCATGCCAGTTTCCTCATGATATATCTTCGCCGTTTTAAAAAAGTAGGTAGTATTAAGGCCATATATTTTTAAGTGCATCGCTAGTTTCTCGGTACCGCAAATGGTATGGATAGATATAGTCAAAACCTGCGAGTAAACTTTATGTTTATCACACAAAGTTTGAATGCTTGGTCACTAACATATTTCCTAACCTTTGGGGAGACCAGTTGCTCGCGTCCAAGGTGAGAACCCTCTAGTATAACCCCTATACATATCCCCGGGTAGTTCCAAAAGAGCAACTAAAAATAACAGTAGAACTTGTGCCAAGTTCGTCCGAAGAAGTACTGCCTCCTCACGTGGTGATCTGCCGCCAAGTGATGCTCTCGTATTGCTGTGTTGTGCTGATGGGGGTGGGCGCCGGTGAAATCACAGGTGTAGAGACGTAATATCCCCGTATCGGGTGACGGTCGCAATGGGATGCGACTTGGGTAGGATGACCTAGGTCGAATTTCTGTTATTATGGGCGGAGGTAACTACTTACCAGCAGGTGAGTTTTTAGCTTGTCTTGTCACTTCAATAGTGTAAAAATAAAAACTACAGAGACATTATAATGTTGTGTGAGTGAGCTCTTAGTACTTATATGAATATGAAACGCAAGCGCAGCACTTAGCATTGACGTCAATGGCAACCGCACTTTCTCCGCGAATTTGTGGCGAGTACAAGGTACAAACATGACACGCGTGGGAAAATTTCCTTACATGATCGTGTATTTGTCAACACGCACATGCGATTAGTTTCAATTCGAAGGTAGCTAACTCAAATCCAGTGGTACATCAATGAGGTTATCGCTAAAATACTACCAAACCGGATCGGCATTATCTACAAATCTGAATTGGGCTCCCGTGTTTGATTATAGCTCATTTACTCTCGCTTGTCGAGTATATCTGCATATTAGAGCATATTATGGGAATATGAGAATACAGTATATTCTCATAATCCCATAATATGCGATTTATTCTATTATTTTAATGCAAAATTCTATTTATTTTAATGCAAAAGTTATAGATTACGACAGTGGTAAAACAAGTTTAGAAACAAGATTTGAAATATTAGAAACAAAGCAACAATTAAATGTTATTTAGAAGTCAACTTAAAGTTTAAGTCTCAATTCATATAAGTAGTAAACAGTGCACCGAACTCAGTGCATCTAGATTCAAATATTCAGGGTTTTGAACTCAAGATAAACAAGCTGCCCTCTAGTTTCCAAGAGTTATGATGGTGGTGAAGCAGGATATTGGACTTTATAAAATAACAAATAATCTATACTAATATTATAAAGCTGCAGTGTTTGTTTGTTTGAACGCGCTAATCTCTGGAACTACTGGTCCGATTTGAATGATTCTTTCAGTGTTGGGTAGTCCATTTATCGAGGAAGGCTATAGGCTATGTTTTTTTTTTCAAAATTAGGGATCCGTAATAAAATTGCTATTTTGTAACACAAGGTGTAAAATCGAAAACCTATTTTTGCGTGCGCTGTTTCCACGGAAACGAGAAAAACGCGGGTGAAACCGCGGAACACAGCTAGTTAATAATAAAGATTTACACGCTCGTATGTGGAGAGCGTGGTTGCCCAGGGACACAGATGCCAACGTTCGATCTGAAAGTCGTTGATTCAGACCCACACGGGCACCAATGAGTTTTTCACTTGACACATTCATGTGCGCAATACCACGTTCTCGAAACGGTGAAGGAAAACATCGTGAGAAAACCGGCATGTGTTAGAACCATAAATTCGAAGACTTCATTCCAAGCGACTCGTAAGGAAAACAAGATTTTTTTTTTTTTTTTATGTCAATGAGTGACGGAACGATATGAGGGCCCACCTGATGGTAAGTGGTGACCCTCGCCCATGACAACAGTAATGCGCGCGACTCAGTATGAGATCCAAATCTTTACTGAGTCGCATTCATCCTGCTGCGTCCATCACCTGAGACGGGGATGATACGTCTCATGCGCATGTGATTTCACCGGCAGCCACACCCTTCCACCGGAACACAGTAATGCAACCACTACTGCTTGGCGGCAGATTCCAGATGTGGTGGCAGTACCTCTCCGGACGAACTTGGCACAAGTTCTACTGCTACTTTTGGTTGCTCCTTTAGCACCACCCAGGGGGTACGTGTAGGGAATCAAAGGGTACACACCTACGGACGCGAGCAACTGGACCCCCCAAATTATATTATATCTCTTTGGTTGTCATTCCCAACCTTTTGTACAGTTGACTTTATTTGAGCTGTTAGCTTATCGAGATTTGTGACCCTTTATTTAATGGTAACCAAATAAGAAAAAGTAATTGTAATATATATAATAATAATAAAATTATTGTGATTGGTTTACTAGGGGCTAAATCCCAAGATCATCGCATAGAAAGAAATCCTAACTAATATATTATTTAATTAATATTATAATGAGTTTCTTTATTTGTTTGTAGCGCTTTAATGCCTAAACTATAATAATAAACCGATTTTAAAAATTCTTTCACCAATCGAAAGCTTCGTTATTAGCGAGTAACATAGGCTATATTTTATCTCCATATTCTCACGGGGACGGGAACTACGTGGGAGAAACTGCAGGGGGCAGCTAATATATGTTAGGATGCTTGTCCGTTGTGACAGTGATTTTTTACTTTATATATATTTTTAGCAAGCCAAAAACATTTTTACTTATATGCAGCCAATTGTAAGCCAAACTATTAGTATATAATTAATAAGCAGTCTTGAAAAAAAAGTTTCAGGCCATACAGTGGTACAGTGCAGTGTAAACGGCATGCAGTGGTACAGTGATGTTCTGTGAGTGTGACGAAGAAGAAAAACTTTTGTTATCACTCACTCGATTATCTAATCCTATCCCACTCCTTTCTTCCTTGTCATAAAAGCTTGTTACATTTAAAGGTTACGGAGGCACTTGGAAGGCGTCTCTTATCCTAAGCACCGATTAGAAATTCATAAATGCAGCCAGCAATTCCTGGTTTGCAATAAAGCAACAAAGTTTTATTACGGAATAGAGGTAATGTAGGCAGTCGGAGTTCCTCCTTGGCAGTGCACCGTACCGCATGCATGGGTTGCGTAATGTGGTGTCGACGCAAAATGGATGGTTAGTGCCCATATCACGTCTGCTTCCTAGCTCCGGTGCGGAGATTCATAAATACCAGCCGTAATCGTATGCCTATGACGTCTGAGCAACAACTACTTGATTCCATTTGACTAGTAGTGTTACTTTTCGAGACGCGAGTCTTTCTTTAGTGTTCCTTGACTTTTGAGAATCGATACATAATTATTTTATTTTTATATCACTGGTTTGTGGCGTTTCTACAGCATCGTTGAAGAAACACTGGTGAACCTGTAATAGGTACCCTATTCCCTAATTTATAAGCTACGTTCACGGATTTTACCTGAAAGGTGCGGCAGAGCCATATAGAGAAATATAATAAAAAATAGAACTAATTTAGAGGAGAGGTAAGCGTCAGTGTATTTTAGATTCATGTTCTTTTGACATAATTTCTTCGAATATTTTGTACAAACATTGCCTTCATCAAAATATCATAGCAAAACCCTGTATTATAAAATTAAATAGTCAAGAATTCATTTAAAAGTGCATTATTTTTTCATATGAAGTCATCGGATGGAGTGTATTGTATTCAAACAAGTCGTTATTATGCTGTATATTTAAATAATTAAGTCGCGTAACAATGTCAGACCAATATTGTTCTCTAAACGTCTCAATCTCATTAGAATGCCTTGCTGACTTAATGGCAATTTTCCTATTAAATATTTAGTATAGTATTATATAGTTAAAAAAATATTCAATATAATACGAACTGGCTTATAACTGGTTTAGTAAAACCAGGCATGGCTGGGATGACCATCATCTCAGCAATCCTATTAGTTTTGTGTATTTTC
The DNA here is from genome assembly GCA_921293045.1 of Aplocera efformata. Taxonomy (NCBI): domain Eukaryota; kingdom Metazoa; phylum Arthropoda; class Insecta; order Lepidoptera; family Geometridae; genus Aplocera; species Aplocera efformata. The sequence continues at coordinate 8,432,036 of OV121042.1, read as the reverse complement.
TAATATGAGCTGTAATGCTTGAAATAAATACTTTTTATTCTATTTTTCATTATTGTATGGGCCATGACTTTATTACTCTACGCGCCCACAGTGTGTTCAACTCAAGATTCAAGATACTTTTAGAACCCAATTTGCCCGTATTCTTCGCCCACCAGCCAGTCCAACTCTTCTTTACTCACGCTTATTTCTTTAACATATCATGATGTTTATACGTTTTGAAATGCGCCAAAACTGGACTTTCATCTGCAACTGCATCTTATTTTTATTTGACAAGACTAATTACAGGATCCGGTTCATTTGTTGGCACACATCTGCATTGCAAATAAAGCATTGTTTTCTCGTGAGTAGTATAAACATGTCGTGTTATCTTTCGTGGTACGGATATGAGTGGATACTCTCAAAACAATGGTTTTATCGATTTCTCGTTTAAGGTAGTCTCTCATGCGACCGTAATTTCTTTAATTTAGCTGGCTTATAAAAAACTTACTAATTAATCTAAAATAAGTAGATTAGATGTTTGTTGGATTTGTCTCTACTTATTTTTATTTCGACCATGGCATATACCTATACCATATAAAAATAATTATAAATAATGAATAGCATGTATTTTATTATGGCCTAAAATGCATTTTTCGTTATTTTGATAAGAATACATTATTATCGGCTGTTTATCGCTAAAATTGTAGTTATACCTATCGTTCATTACAATAATACAATATAATAAGGCTTAGGTAGGTTACAGTTACAATTCTGGCGAAAAATAAAGATTGATCCTCAGGCGCTGTCTGCTGAAATAAGGTGCATGTAGGTGCACCTACATTTTTACCCAAAGGCGCCATTTCAAAAAAATTGGGATTTTGTTTGTCGAATGCCATGTTTATTTTACAATAGGTTTCGTATTACATTTTTTGACACAGAAGTATGACGGTTTACAAGACATTCATAATAAACTGCTATAGTACCATACACTGCCATAGTTCGATTCTAACAACAAGCAATGAATGATAAAACACTTGTGAAAACGATAGAATCATAAATTGATTCTAAACGTGTTTATTGTTTTTGGATCTAACACGTGACTCACTTTATACACATGGGCAAATTCTGAAAACGTTTCAGTTTAACATACGAGCGAACTTTACCCCGAATTGTTTTCATTCTTGGTTTTCCCAATTATCTATTTGGTATTGTTGTTAGACTTTTTTTACCACCGTATGTACGTCTTGCTGTCTAATTATACTATGCACTTTAATAAGTTACTAGTGGATTATTATATCGACTTATATTCAAGATCAGTAAAGGAAAATAATTTGACAGCTTGACTTACTGGTGGTGGTGGTTATGGTGGTTAAAAAAACGTCTGATTTGAATTTTATCCGTCTCTTGCTGTTCGATTCCCACCCAGGACAAACACTTGAACATGTGTGATGAACATAGATGTTTGTTTCGTGTCTGGGTGTTAATGACAATGAAAAAAATACATGGAATATGTACCTACGTATTAAAAAAAAGTACTTAGTAATACCTGGTTCCCATAGTACAAGGAATGCTTAGTTTGGGAGTAGATAGCGTTATGTTAAATGTCCGTGAATAAAGCTATGTGAAAAATTCATATATTATTTTATTCTATGCAAAAAGTAAGAAAGCTAATATTTAATTACAACTACAATTAATTATTAAATATATAATACCAGACGGCAATGTGCTGGCTGCATTACCCCGTTGGATGGCTTATTCGCTGTCAAATAATATTCGCTGATTAAATACCTAACAAAGTACCTGATGAAACTTAAAAAAATCTATCTATAAACATTCTTATCTATAAATATGGTACAAGTTATGCTTAGTTTGGAGCTAAATGATCGTATATGAAATTGCAATGAATATTTATAAAAAAATATTATAAATTCTAACTGGTCAAACTGAAATTAACGATAGTCTTAATTACTGCTTACAGCCAAACCCTAAAATCAACTATTAGATGACTTTTGCTACAACAAATATATGTAGCTTTTTAACAAATAACAATTTTGCCGTAGTTATCTATCGCCGTCAATTTGTTAATTGATTTTGGGTTTGGAATACCTCTAACCACTCTATAGTGGTTACTATAAAGTGACGCCGGAGGCCGTTGACGTCAATACGTAGGTACATCATATATATGTATTCATACTACGATGCTCATAATTCATTATAATTATACATTTTGTATTGTAAATAAAGCTATCAGTTCACTGGTTCATATTGCGATTACTTTACTTCAATAACAGGAACTTCCGGTACAGATATAATAGAGTACTAAATCGATTGTATCATATCGTGGCAGTAGACGCCAACACGCGGGCTTAGTGAGTATGACAGATATTATTTTAGATAGCCTCACATATCTCTTCAGATTTCCCAGACATGAAAGCTTTTACCGTTTCAAAAATAAGGGTTAATCTGAAATGGCCAAAGTTTGTTGCTACTTCTGATGGCGTCCTAGATATGTCAAGTCACTCGAACAAATTTTGACAATTGTAGACATTGTTTCCATCACTCTTGAAATGCATCCCGTTGGTTGGTAGAGGTCAAGGTCAAGGTTCAATACAAAATTCACAATTATCTCTAGTCCTAACGCTCGCTTCTGGTAATTACCCGAATATAATGATGATTTATTTTAAAAGTTCCCCAAACAGTTATGAATGGTATTGAAATTGGTATTACCATCATTAACATTCGAGCAATATAGTAGGAAGGAAAACACACAATGATATTCCTATGAAATCGTTTTATAGGAATATCAGTATAACCTACCTAACTAACCTACTATATAATTTTAGCAAAATACTATTTTATTTTCATAAATGCATTTTTATGTTGACACCTAGCTGGATTCGAAAAACTTGTTTACTTTAGTTCACCTGTATCAATTTTAATATTTGAGTACGCTTGTATTTCTTGTCACATTCATCAATATCATTTACCTACGTCACCAAAGGAACAAATAAATACCAAAACAAAATGAAAATACGCAGTAACTTATGGCTCTGTTGAATAGGAACATCAAAAAAACTATTGGTGGTTTGCAAAACAAAATATTGGGAATTAGCTAATATATACATAACAATGATTTGAATTGATCAAATCCATGCAAAGTGTAAACTTTGCATGGATTTGTTTTGATAAATGAGATATTTCCGATTTTAAAGTTGTTATTCAAAATCTTGTATGCGCGTCTAGCACATTAAAGATCTATTTTTCTTTTTTTATGTGGGACGAGCACACTGCTTACCTGATGTCAAGTGGTCACTGTTACCCATAATCAGTAAATAGTCTATTAAAATGAGTCACATACGAATTAGCAAGAACGCTATTAATTCGATTAAGTGTTCTTGCTAATTAGCTTTCGTTTATCAAAGTTGATTATTGTATTGATAAGCCTAGGTTCGGTCATCAATGCGTGTAATGAACCAAGACAGTAGTGACTTAATAATACTTTATAAATATACTTACTTAACAGAATTGAATTGAAACCTGATTGTAATAAAATTAATCGAAATCGTTGCTCTCCGGGACGAATCAAAATTTTCCCTTTTTTGCCTATGACTTAAGATATCATAGTAATTAATTTAATTAAGTAATTAATTTAAATAGAACATACCAACGGAATAAAACTTACAAAATTTTTGGGTGTGTCTTCTACTAATATAATATTATCCTTTCAGCCACCATCGACTTTCGTCCAAATATTTGACTGAACTTTGGGTTCAGTCAAATGGGCCGGGTGTATCGAGTCGTAATCTATTTTTAACAACAAACAATAGAAGCTAATAGCCATTGTAACAAAATTGATAGCATTGGATCGAGTTGAATCAGGCCATGTAGGTGTGTGGCCCATCCATAAATGGTAACGCCTTAAGTAGATTTATTAAGTACGCTATTCCTTTTGCAGTGCGTGATACAATGGCCACCGACGTCATCAAATATTCACCGGTATTTTTCTAAGTAGAAAACTTTACATAGCTTTACTCATCCACGAGAATTATTCAAACAGTTCTTTGATGAGCACAATGTCGTTACGGTTGCAGTAATGTAAAGTAAAATATTTGTCATGTCAAAAAAAAATGTATTATTATGCAAACTGTTTTTAAAAAACTACAATTTATTAGTCCCATTCATTGTGAGGTAAGAAAACAGGGTAATATTATTTAATCTGTGCCTTTGTTATGACCGTGAGAGGGGAAGCGCACACGCAGATTAATAGGTCGTGGCATGCTACCCACCACCTTGTCTGACACCGCCGCTAAGCGTGCCTGATAACATTTCGTAATATCAACGCAACGCTCTTTCAACTTTACATAACGAAAACATATCGGTCTATTATTGGAGGAAACGCTAGTAGACAAAACTTAGACGACTCTCCTTGGATTAATTGTTAGTAACCCCGAAGCGACGGGATTCCCTGCGGCGTCAACTTTGTGTAATGGTACTTTAGGGACTTGGATATGGGGTTGTCAATGTAATAACGTATTTTCCTTGTAGACAGTGCTTCTACCAAGTTCTGCCATCATATTTTTGCACAGATGCTGCAATTTGAAATGCTATGTCAAATCCACGGTAGTCGCGCTACCGGTGCACTTCTCAATTTCTTGGGAATTCTTGGGAAGGACAAGTGTTTTGTGTTTTAAATAATGTTATTTATACGGTATTTTAAAGCATTAAAAAATATAAGGTCACTTACCAACCAGTATCTGTTATTGGTGTCATTATTTAGCATGAGTGCGTGGTGTGATGTTTCACGTGGAATGATTGTAGTAAGTAGTAAGTCATGTGGTTAATTACAGATACAAGACCAATTGACGTCACAATGTCTATGTATAACTGAAAAAATGTTGATTGGATTGACTTAGCTTGACTCCGCTTCAATGTCTTTAACTGACGTTCAATTCACGTACTCGAAAGTTATTATTTTAGTTCATTAGATTATGATATTTTCAAGTTTTCATATGATACTAGTTACATTAAGTTTTAAATCAATACATAAAAAAATTGTTAATGTTTATAATGCATATATTTAAGACGTTATTGAAAAATCTCATATCACAACTATATATATAAGATGTAGGTACACCATTATCATCGTGTATTTGAAATAAATTAAGACAGAATGATGAAATAATTTATGATTAGACATATTAAGAAACTCACAATGAAAGCAAATAGAACGAATAATAATCAGAAATAACTAAAAAGTATAAAGTGGAAATTTCTAAAGGTTTTACAATATTGATAGAACTGTCATTTATATGCTTATGCGGCGTTAATAGAGATATAACTATTTTTAGAAATTAAATGACTTTAACCATTCTTTAGTACACGCTGTTTCACGACCACGATATTTAACACGTGACACAGCATGTATTGTAATTTAAAAAATTGCGGACTAAAAATAATTGTTGTTGTAGGTATTCTTTATATTACTCGTGTTAAAGCACATTGTAACACAAGAAGACACGTGAATAAAAACATTAAGTTTTATTTACCTACAACATTGTACGAATTTATTACATATACCAGATTTATCACTTGATACATAAGTAGGTACGTGTTTGGTAAATCTGTGATAGGCAGTTTTTTATTAATATTCTGTACGATTGAAAATAAGAAATTTTTATTTTAGTTTATACGTCCAATGAATATTTATGAACAAAGTGCTTGTAACGACATACATACGAGGATCAAGCGTTACTAAAAAAACCCTACGTGTTGCACTGGATAAATAAAGGCTGATGAAAATGGTGATTCAAGTTCTTACCTTGTAAGTAATGTTGTAACCAATCAGTCAGCAATATAAAGATTATTTCGTGTAAACGATTATTATTTTATCTGACTGACGAGTAATGATTGAAACGAGAGACGGCTCACCTGGACTGGTTACCGCGTTCATAAACAACAGAAATACGAGTCGAGTCCTCTCTTGGCGCATTATGAGAAGACGGCGCTTTGACACGTTTGCCACTACTATTGTTTAGTGTATTATCTGGAGTTGATCCAGTGTTTCTCCGGACGAGCTTGGCACAAGTTCTACTGCTACTTTGGTAGCCCCTCTGGCATCACGCAGCGGTTACGCGTGGGAACTACTCACCCAAGGACACGAGTAACATGGATACCCCAGGTCCCTACTTTTATATATTAATGTTTATTTCTTAAAGCGCATTTATATGCCGCTTCCATCTTGAACACAACTATCACCGTGAAAAAATTGATGTTAGTCAACTATTAGGACCAACATTGTTTTTCAAGGTGTTTGGTACCTTTTTTTTCAACTCTGGTGATAGTTCTTTATAGGTATATTCATTTTCGACTAACTTATAGCTCAGTTGGTTAGTCAGCTCGAGCTCTGTCGTCTGCGCTGTGTCGTGGGTTGGATTCCTATTCAGATCAAGCATTTGTGTGACGAACATAAATGTTTGTTCTGTGTCTGGTAGTTAATACTTGTATTTATAAAAAAAATACTGTATATGTATTCTATCAGTTATCTGGGTCCCATAGTACAAGCTATGCTTAGTTCGAGGCTTGATCAGGCTGTGTAAAATGTTCATGAATATTTGTTTATTTATTTACATTTTTCAACTTTCTCCGACTCTCCGAATGACAAACACATCAAATTAGACATTATTTACGTTAAAGCTCTACTTTTCCCTTTAGTATGTCAATAGTAATGTTGTTCATAAATTTTTAAGTGTCATAATCAATGTCCTTCTTAAAGTTCCTAGATCAATAATTTATCAAACAAATACCAATAAAAAATCAACCGTAGACGTTCTACGAGGTGCTACGAAATACTAGTATGATGTAAATGGCGCTAGGTATTACACATTTTATTGTTTATATTACTGTACGTACTATCTATGTATATGTATGTGCATTCAGTCTGGTAGTGATACGAATAACACTCTGGTGGAAACCGCCGCTAGCGATAACCCGGCACAATATGGCAACTTAACTAGAACAGAAAAACTATTTCTGTAATCAATTTTAAGCATAGTTAAGCCCTCGTGGAGAAGCTTACCCAATTATTCTTAACAGACTCTTCGTTTCGTTTAGTAGCATTTGACCCGAACGCTTCAATAATCCAGGGGAACATTAATATGTCGTATACCTTTAGGCGACACGCCAGTGTTGGCCACTTACTCACACGAGTATGAAGATGCAATCTTATGTTTATTAGTATATTGTTAATATATGTATAAGTAACAAACTGATTATTTGTTACTCCTCCACGCCTCAAAGGCTCAACGGATTTAGATGAAATTTGATCAGAAGGCAGCTCATACCCTGAATTAACACAGAATACTTTTTATCCCGAAATAGTGAAGTATTTCTAGTAGGATGACCGATTGCGGGTAACACCGAGGGTTGGAACTAGTATATATTCTAATGAAACCAAAAAAAAATGTCTTGAATTTGTTTATAAAATCTCCTGACCATAAAAATCGGACGTTCATGTATAGGTATGTACCGGGCGCACAGTCTCGGCGTACGAGTGTGAATCGAACTTGATCATCTTGCCTGCTTAGTCGTCAAAAATGTTTATATATAATGTTGTACTTTATACACTTCCGACTATGAACATTTACGGACTGTAGTGATATCAAGAGTCAAAGTATCGCAATAGCGTATAAATAAACAAACAATTCACCTATGGTCCTAATATCATTATAATTAATTACTATTAATTATTTTTATCATGTGACCTCTATTTTAGAAATCAGTTACTCTCAGTGATCATCATGAGACTATTACGTGATGTTTAATTTACTAAAGGTTAGCCCAGAACTGATGATCATTATTTCTATCTCATTTTTATACTTTAGCGGCGGATTACCCAAGTGTGGTGACAGTACTTCTCCAGATGAATTTGGCACAAGTTCTACTGCTACTTTCGGACCTTTCGGACCACCAGGAGGACACGTGTAAAGATTCTGGTGGTATTCACCCACAGACGCGAGCGACATGGTCGCCCATGATTTGGCATATTGTTCAACGTAACAATGACAGTGCAACGTAATAATGAGAATAGTCAAGCAGCTCAGTGTGGAAGGTGAAAATAATCTCTCTAAATATTATAAAAAAGGTAGATTAGTGGACCAACCTATCGATGTGCTTTTTTACATAAAACTGATGAGCATAGAGTGACATGCTAATTCAATACAAATAGTCTTACGAACCAGTGCATGATCCTGTAGGATATATTTTATGAATAAAGTCAGGAATATTATTTACAAGGGTAAAATTGCGCGATTTTCCTTTTTGCAATATTTAAAAATTTTCACCCCAGAATAAAAAAAAACTCTGTTAATAAATTAAACTTCAATACAAAATGCTATCAGAATGTTCAATACGTCGTAGTAATTTCATATCTAACATGCGGCATTTCCACTTGCATGTCTTAAAGAGATGAATATGTCACAAGCGGCGCCATACTGATAACAGAGGAACCGGTACAAACTGATCCGCATTGATAAGTGCAAGATATTTTTATCTCTTACGAGTCCTACGTTTATAAGTTACTTGTTTTATTTTAGAATGCATCTTAAATGATAATGCATAATAAATAAATAATTGTGCTTCAACATTGCACATAGCGTCATCTAGCCCAAAACTAAGCATAGCTTGTACTGTGGGAACCAGATTTAAAAAGAGAATGCTGATTGATATGGGTACTTTTTTCGTTAATACATATTAACCGAGGCACAGAACAAACATATGTTTGTTCTCACGTAAATTATGATCACACTATTGGTACCGAATCAATTAGATTTGCTTTTGAAAAAACCGTCTAATAGGCATAATTATTCCACTTCATAGATAGAACGTAAGTTCTCAGTTGCGGGTATCTTGCTTAAGCGAGGCCTAATATTAATATAACAGTAATTCGAAAAACAAATAGACAAAAACATTATTAGCATTTAACAATTCTGGTTTATATCTGCCGTTAATATCTGATGAATGATTAAATCATTTGCATATATGTGTTCATATCTACAGATAAAATTATTGCAACCTCCAACGTTCGTTAAAAGTTAAACAAGTCACGTTTTTATCAAATTTAATTGTTTTAGGTGATATTTTTGTATGCATTTAACGATTTTAAACAGCACAAGATAGACATTTAATAGCTATGCAAAAAAATCTAATCAGTTACTCTCTGACTTGGGTCTTTCTCTACATAAATAGAAAATAAAAATAAAGTTATGTTTTTTTTTTACTAGCCCCACAGCTCAGTTGGTAGCTCTACCTTCTGCGCTGCAGGGCATGGGTTCGATTCCCAACCAGTACAATTTGTGTAACGAAATCTGGTTTCGTTTCTTCTGTGTCTGGATGTTCACGTATAGATATGTATTTACATAAAAACGTAGTATGTAAGTTATAATAAGGTATAAGTTAATTAGGTCCCACAGAACAATTAACGTTTAATTTGGGGCTAGATGACGTTGTGAGCAATGTGATGATTCATGAATTTCAATCAATTTCATTCGCATCGCAAGATATTACATGATCATTATATCAGAAACCGGCATTGTTATGTAGGTATCTAGACAATCGTTTTACCGCGAGTCGGTCGAGGGCAATCTGTGGTCACTGCGCTCAATTAATCTCCGATTTTCCCACAGTACGTCATGACAACTAATTGACTCCGTTTTTGCTAACTGTGCAGTGTTTTAATTACCTTTTGTCACCTAATTAATAAACATTTTTTTTAACTTTGGTGAGTATTTTTCTATCTGTTTTTGTCAATACTTGACACTTCATAGTTCCAAAAGAAAAAGTCCGATTTCAAAGTAATTTTGTATTGTACGTGGTGAAGCGCAACAATACAAAACTACTTTTTCAGGGTCATCATCTCTGAATACTTTCTACTTTAGGCTTTTGTGCTTAAGATGTTGATCCCTTCATTACTATTCGATAATCCATAACTGAGCCCTTTGGATGGCTTTATAACTTTTACACCACTTCTTTTCGTGTGAGTAAGTGGCCAATTAAGTGGAGTAACATGGCGGAACTTGCTTAGACGTTCGTTCTTTAAGCACTCCGCCCGGATGATGGAAAATCACTTTTGAGAACAGCTTGATCGATTTAACTGTTATTTTTTGTGTTAACTGTCGGGACTTTGGATGTTATTTGAGTATAGGAACTATACGAAGTTTTGACGGGCTGATAGTTAAGTAAAACTTCTATAATATTATTATTCATTTTTATTATGTAATACGCAATAATAAAACTCAAAATCTTTATAAAATTATATTATACTGTATATGTAAACAGGATTTCCTAATAAACCTTTTTTCCCCACTATCGGTCAATAGCTGGATGGGTGACCGTTTTGGTCACCCATCCAGCTATTGACCGAGCAGAAACTTAACTTAGATGATCTGGAATATTATCTAAGCAAATTTCGAAGCTCGAAGTCAGCTCACAGTCGCAAAGTAGGTATGTGAGTAAAATGTACGATACTCAGAATTATTCCCACGAAAATATTTTCCGAAATGTTTATGTATGTCTTTCTCGTCCAACGTAGTTGTATTTCCGAAAATGCGAATATTTACGATCCATGATGAATTTATTAAAGATGTTGACATTTTAGTTACAATCGGGGTCATGGCCAAAACTGCGCGTAAAATTGCGTGCAAAATGTTGTTAGTTGATGTTCCAAAAATGCGCGTAAAACTGCGTGCAAAATGTTGGTAGTTGGATGTTCCAATCTGCATAAAGCAGCGGTAACCATAGCTACCATCAGATGATATTTTTATTGTCGTTGGTGTGGATAGTTTGGCTAAAGCTGGTGGTTTATTCTACCGTTTGCTTAGACGAAATTGAATGACAGATTCATTCACTGCTACTATGTAAGATTTGATGGACACTTGAGGATTTTTTACACTGAGACAAATATGTACATAATAAACTTTTTCTATCTTAGGTGGTTTGATAAAGAGTGTGTTCAGAAAAAGTTTTTTTATGATGTTTAAAACTTAAGAATGGGTAACTTACTTTTTGGGTATGCAAAGAGTAAGTTATTCTGATTCTTAATAGGATTGGAACACACTAAGCCTACAACAAATCCCAGTTTGTCTGCCTTTCTTTCATGTCTCGATGTATGTTTAACTTTAAAAGGTTTAACCGCACCATGATCATCACAGACTATGTGTCATTATGACGCGTATCCTAACACATAATAAAACAAAACTATTGATTGTCCTCTGAGCTCAGTTGGTAGAAGCTTTGCCTTCTGCTCTGTATTCGATTCGGTCGTGGATTCGATTCCCACCCAAATACGGCATCCTCCTATTACTAGTCACACTTTTTTTATGATAAACACAAACGTCTCAAATTCTCTGTGTTTTTGAATACCTAATGCAAAAATTGGTATTTAATGGGATGGCAGTTATGATCTACACGATAAAAATAATCATGATTGTGTATAAAGTTATCCAATCTTTTAAGGATTGTACTTAACTTTAACGTTTTACACAATCATAGTTAAGTTGCGAAAGTAAGTAATAGATAAAAATCTTTATTTCCTTTGAATTCTTAGAAAATCATTTGGAAATGATACGTTTTAAGAAGAAATCTTTTCCGAGAAAACTGTTACAAGCAAACGTTTCTTAGAAAAAGTATTCTTCTTAGAAACGTAAGTATATATATAAAAGTAAGTAATTGGGATATAGTAAGTTTCTCCTATTTAATGTTTAATTGATTATTTATTTCTGATACTAATTCTTGGTTTGTAGATTAATTTCATTTTGAATGAGTTTTTTATACTTTGGTGATTAGTCAATATAAAAATTTGTTTGTAAAGATATTATTGTAATATTTTACTATTTACCGATGTTTCTGGTGATTAGACATCAAATATATTGAGATGCTATTCTATTTTCCCAACTTGATGGGTACGGTAAAATAACAATTTAGTATCATTGCGACTTGGTGATAAAAAAATCTTAATGTAGAGTAGACTACACTATACGAGTACTATAGCATATTATGCTAGATGACCCAGTGAATTTCGTACCACCAAATATTCCGAAGTACCAAAACCCATACAAAATTACAAATTTATTGTTTTTGTTTTGTTTCTAAAGCACCTCAGTATTGAGAAAAACAAAACAAAAACAAACATTCTATTCAGTCGAGCTATTTTTGTGGTTTTGCGAATCTAAAGCACGGCAATTGTTTTTTATTTTTTAATGGTTTATGGTTGTTATGGTTTTAACACTTGAAAAGTAGAAATATATTTAACTTTTTGAATAAAATTTACAAGTAATGTTCTGTTAAGCATAGGAGCGTAACATAAGTATTAATGATGACAAAAATATTAAGACATGCGGCACGTTGCCGCCCGATACGTTTTAAACTTACTCACGTGTTCCGTACTGCCCACCTTATGTTAAGTGGATACCACTGGCCATAAACAACAAAAATACGAGTCAGATTACCTATTAATGAAAAGAAAACTCACATCGCATTGCGCCTGTCGTTTCGAGACGGGGATGTTTTGAGACGGGGATGCTCAAGTATCAAAGTAATTTCACCGGCACCCACACCTTTCCACCGGAACACAGCAACGCGAGTGCACCACTGCTTATCGGCGGATTACCAGATGTGGTAGCAGTGCTTCTCCGGACAAACTTGGTACCAGTTCTACTGCTACTTTGGGTTGCTCTTTTCGCACCACCCCGGGGCCAAGTGTGAGATTCTGAGGGCTCTCACCAACGGACGCGACCAACATGGACCCCCAAAATTCCCACTACAGGGACACCAGCCTACTGCCAGCCTCTGTCACAGTACTCGTCTGGATTTGAACCTACAGTCATCGGATTGAAAGTCCAAGTCTAAACCTTCAGAGGCACTCACGTGTAAATATGCGTCTTATCTTAGTATATCGTGCATTGACGTCATAACACAGGGTCGACCCGCAATAATAAGATCCACTCCAGTCTTTATAATAAAGACTGCTGCAGAAGGCTTGCGTTGCGATACAGCGCAGCTATACCACAGATAATATAATACTAATACATAATTATGAACAAAATTTTGCGTGTTGATTAAGATATGATTGATGAAGAGATGATGATTACAATCAACCACTTGTCTGCAGATACTGTAGCCGAAACATTACAAAGCTTTGCAAGCAAAGTAATACATTTAATATTAAAGTTTTCATAAGACATGTATGTGTTCATATGAAGCAGGCGCAATTCATTCGATGTTTAGGCAGTTTAGTTCACGAGCGAATCGTTATTCTTTAATACCTTGCGGGGTCGAAAAATCTTTTTAGCTGCAAGCAATAAAGAGATCAATTGCAGCGAGCCAAGCTAAGGTTCGTACCTAAGCAGTGCCTTTGTTTTGCTGCTATAATTTTATTACTCCGCTTCCTTCCGCTCTCATAAAAGCCTTCGTAAAGTTTTCAAGGCCATCTCTGAGAAACTACGAAAAGTCCTGTTAAAAAAAATTATACCTCGTGCCTGATAAAATGAGCGGCGTCACCCTGATAAATTGTATCTGTAATAATAAGCTCTGAGTGTTGAGTTCTGACTGTGTTATACACAGTAGGTATGAGATGCGAATTAGAAATACCTATTGGTAGAGTTTTGTGTGTAGTCTACGATTACACACAAAACGTCGCTTCACGCTCCATCGCTACGCGCGTTGTTGTAACGCTAGTGGTGTATAGCGGCTTTATGGCTAAAAATATAACCTTTAGGAAATTGTTATTAATGTCCTGAATATATTTTTATTCGTATTTTTTTATTCTGAAGGTCATATACAATAGTCAATGCGTCAGGGTGATCATGAGGTTTGAATCAGGAGAGATTGGGGATACCACGTCAAGAGTTCCGTAAGATTAAATAATATTCTTATATAGGTATACATTTTTGAAAGATTATAAAAGAAATTTTATCTATTCCTTTCTCGATTAAAAAAGTCAATCGCTCTATTAGTGGCATGAGTTAATTAAAATTATAAAAAAAGTCTTATTATACTTGTATATATTTAATACGATCTATATTAATTCCATCACCCTTTTTTGAATTTTTTAAGCTAGTTAATAAATATTATAATAGTATTTAATCAGATGTAAGATAAATAAACCGATCAAGTGCGAGTCGAACTAAAGACCGAACGCTTATGCGCTTAGAAAATGTTTCTTTTTTGAGATTTTTCACTGGGCTTCGTAAAGGTACTCTTTATCATATAAAAAAAGAATCATTAAATTTATTATTACATAACAATAATTATTTCATCGCGACACCACCGACAAAGATATTGCGTAACAAACATACAAAAAACAAATAGCCGAATTGAGAACCTCTATTTTTGAAGTCGGTAAAAAACTTGAGTGTTTTGACAGACCAATAACAGTAGGGTTCTCGTAGTAAAGTGTGATTTTAGTGAATATATTAATAACAAAATCGATTATACATAATCCGAAATATTTTCAGTAGCCTTTCAAAAGAGATATATTTATATATAGGTAGGTAGTTATTATTATTTATAGTATTGTATTTATAATTTTAAAACTATCACGGCTATGAACATTACTTTTCGAATTACCGAGATATTAACCAAGATTTGTGAGTTTTGTTGACTCCCGATATTTTGGCGCAGTTTCATGGACGATCGAGACGCTTGCACGACACTCTTATGTCCAGTAGATAAGTAGTTATGTGGGAACAGGTGAACATAATATATACATAGGTACGGGCTGAATTCATCATAACTTTCCTATGGGCTTTGGCGTAGTCGGGTAAAAAGTTTCGAGTACTACGTCATTAATTATTGAATGTATACCAATTACCCATACTACGCGTATAAATAAGAAATCAAACTAGACGCAGTTGCCTTAGGCTTTTCACATTGAATGCTAAAATGTCGAAGTCGTGACCAATGACGCATTGAACTTCACGCTACAATAGATAGGTTTCAATCATTATCGACAATCATTAGTAGTCTAATAGCCCTTATGTCTAATAGAATAGAGGCTATATTTTTTGCCATTAAGACCTGTAACCACTTTTTTGTAAGTGAGTACCCACATCTTATATCTATTGTCTGATCGCGATTGACGTATTTTATTCAATTCGAAACGTCACGGTGAGCACAATAACATTAAATATTTTTATTAACAACATAATATCATATATAAATAAATTAAGTACCAGTTCAAAGTGAGTAGAAGGACGAATATGTAATGGTTAAAAGTCACGAATCGTCTTATAGCGGATGCTGTATAACTTTGTTCAGGTCCTAGGGAATTAATACATACCCCGCTGGGGCCGCGGAAGAGTGTAAGCCGTTCCCGTAGCCCCAGCAATGGCGAAGGGACCGTGGGGTTTTTAGCTGGTAAGAATCCGGCATAACCCGTCCAACGCCCCCAATTACCGATGAAAGATTTCCACACGAAAAAAATAAAAAAAAAGGGGAATTAATACCGATGCCAAACTGATGATGGCTACGACGATGGGATCAAGAAAATATGGTACCTATTTGGTTTTGTTCCTTTTGTATGATTCCTTTCTTTGATTCCTATAATGACCACGTCAATTCATCACGGTAAACATTAGTATCACACATAAACCTTTGCCTTAATTTATTCTAAGTCTAACTAAGTCTAAGTAAGGGTTGTGTATTTGTTAGGCTAAGCTACCACTAATCTAACCAGTGCCACAGGAAATCAGGGTAAAGTATAAAGATGTAATAATAATAATTTAAAAGAGTTACAATTTCACAATTTAGATTTCATACACGGGGACTTTATAATCTAACCAATTCGGATTATATTTTTGACATAATGTACCTACAGTTTAAGAATGTAGGTATATTGTAAACACATTAAATATAGCTTCTGATGCCTTGCACATTCTCCTCAATCGTTTCCACATTACTGAGGATCGTGACTTCTTCGATGAATTTAGGATAAGGACCAACTTATGTCATTTGATAGTGTCTTTGCAGACATACACCATAAACAAAGTTCTTAAACTTTTTGAGATACATTGTTTCTAAATCTGACGTTTTTAAAAATTTTAATGAGCTTAATGGTTCTCACTGTTATGCCCCATTGTATTATCTAAATGGATTCCACTTTTACTGTCCATCAGTTTGTACATAATCAGCATTAATTTGGTTTGTATATACGTCACAAAGCTGCCCATGACCTACCTTACTTAACGAAAGTTTAATGCTTATAGAAAGTAAACAAATTAAGTAGCCCATTTAAGTGATAACGTTTATTTTGTATTACCTACGTCTTAAACTCTCCTATTTAGAATCTTCTCTCTAATGTTTAGAATTATAAGATAACCTTGCTTTGATGGTTCCTAAAAAAGTGAGTCATAGAGTTTGTTTTGTAGATGTATATTCGTAATTAATCTTAGCAGTATATTTAACCAAATTCACTGATCAATTTATGCTAATTTGAAATAAAAAATATTTGCTAATTTGGATTCAAAAATAAAACACTTTCGCTAACTTCTCAATCAGAGTAATATGAAACGATGCAAATAATGTCTGACGAACACAATTTTATTTTTATCGAGACATTAATGGTCATGTTTGACCTGAATGCAGGGGTTGAACAAATGTGCGTTCACATTTCATTTGATTGTTACAGCTTTATACTTTATTACCGTGCACCACTGGCCAGTTTAGCTTGCACTGCATGCCGTCGCGTTGAGCAAACCCGGCTATAAAAAGAATACTACCTAACGGTTACATCGCGTAAACGGGAGAAGGGACGCTTCCAACAACCAGTTCAGAGAAACGATCAATTGGTTATATTTTCGTGTGTTTGCGTGATATCGTGTGAAAGACCTTGATATATGTATAGTTCTTTTTTGGATCCAACAGTTGTGGCTTGTGAGATTGGTGTATTTAAATATCAGACTGAAATGTCAGTGATCGTAATAGCACTTGCGACGTGAGCAGCGTTGAGGTTATGTTGACAAAACAGCTTTGGTCTGACGTAAGTAAAACGAAATGTAGTTAACTCTGGCTTTTATATAGATCTACAAAGAATATGTAATTATATCATATATACCTATAGGCTTGTTATATCTGTAAAAACTTTTTAACCTTTTCCATCCAACAGTTTATATAACTTATAATATTTAAATAACTCTCTGTTTTGTAATGTTCTGAACAAATTAAGCAGAAATCATGCATTTGTGCACATTAAAAAAACCTTAAGAACGACAAAATTTAAGACATTCATAGAGACATACTCAATAAATTAAAAAAAATAGTAATCTGGCTAGTTGTGGAATCTGGTCTAACTGAATGTCACGAACCAGCTTTTAAAATTATTTTATGATTCCTAAACCGACCGCAAATGTCGTTGGTTTTTCTAATATAATTCGGGGGAAGGTTTGCATAATAACTCTGTTTCTTGAATTTAACGAGTACATAGATAGATCTATATTAGTTCTTATTACTGAATTATCAGTGATAAGATTATTTATGTTCCTACGATATTTAGTAATTGTCAAATAAAATATTTTCAATGTCAAGTAAAATCCTATTCCTGACATCTTTAGATTCAAGAGGTCCACCATAACCTACGTGGTTGATGTCAAAAGTGAAGTGGATATTGGTATCTCATATTACGTGGTTAAACTTCATATCTCCAGCTGTATACATACCTATTGTTTTGAATATAAGTTACTGAAACGTGCCTTCACTCATTCCTTGGTACTAAAGCCTAATCGCAAATGTATGACTGCGATACGTAGGTATCATATTATATATTACTTTGAATTTGAGGAATGTGGCTGATCAACTGGATATCCGGCAACAGTTCGAAAGATGTTTGTTATTAGAAAAATAAACATTATTGTTTTGTACCCGTATATTAGTATAAATTAAGAGAACTAGTTTCAATGTCATCATTTTGTACTTATGTCACGTAGGCCATAGTTTTGTGGTGGGTCTTTTAAAACTAGAGGTCAAGCCATTTGATATTATAATTAGGTAATATTAATCCTTTACAATAGATGAGAAATATTTTATTTTAATTTGGTATCGATTACAATATCACATGTTATCAAAGGAAATTTGACAGCTGCAGGCCTTGACTCAAAATCAGTGACGCACAGTATTGAAATGAATTTTACGTGAAATTATTCATACCTACCGTATCCACAAATGCAGAAAGGATCAGATATTTTTAAGTAATTAAAGTAAATTTGAGTCTGAAAGTTAATAAGATGTAAGCTGTCTAATTTTTAACGAAGTGAAATCTGTTTATTATCGTCATAAGTGTTGTAACAAAACAAAAAATTATTAAACATATGATCAAAATTAAATTTTCCACATTGGCTCTGTTTTTGAAACTTTCATTTCATAACTGAAAATAACAGGGATTAGATCTCTGATTTGTTTCACAAAAGAAAAATTAAAATCTGCCGCCAAGCAGTAGTGCCAGCATTACTGTGTTCCGGTTGAAGGGCATGGGTGACGGTGAAATCACATGCGCATGCGACGTATCATCCCCGTCTCGGGTGATGGACCCAGCAGGATTAATGCGAGTCAGTGTAAAATCCAAATCTTATGCTGACTCGCATTACTGTTGTCATGGGCGGGAGTCGCCACTTACCACCAGGTGGGCCCTCAGCTCGTTCCGTCACTTAATAACATGAAAAAATGATAGTAAAAATTATCTGCATAGAATTAGCTAGAAGTAGTTCGCTCTTGAATAAGAGTTTGAACAGACGTAATCTTAACAAATAAGGCAAGCTAAAACATGAACGTAACGGTCATGAATGCAATGTGCCTAGGGAGCTCCTTTGACACGTTATATGCTCACGAATATGCGTGTAAATTTTGACGTGTCCAAACAATACTTATCTAAGATCTAAAGGAATAAATATGTTTGACTTGGCTTGGGTTTGAACGAGTGCCCATTGCTTATAATCTTGTGTTGATTGACAATTCACTACCGCGTTCAGAATGCAATACATGCCTTCTATCGTCAAGCGTCATGTTTTGCGTTTCAATAATTCATAAAACCACCGAAATATTTTATTCTACAGGTCTTCAGATAACGCAGGTGGCTCATCTTGGGTATGCATTAAACATGGCCGCGACAGTGACCGAGAATGACCCAAGTGCAATTTGTTATCCGGATTGATGGGTTGAATCAATTCTTGACATGCTGTATCTATGTTAGCATCTGGAGTGTCATTTGACAGATGCATTAGAATAATTAACTAAATTATCATTGAAAATAGATGACAAGTGATTAAAGTGCTGGCTTATATTTTGCACATCAAATTAGCATCGCCATCCAACATGGCAATACAGCCAACTTTGGGCATATCGAGTGCCCAAAATATAATGTAAGGTTTTAGAGTTATCAATATTTTATTTCATTATATAACATGTACGTTGTTTCTGTCATTGTTTTTAGGTGTTTTTGAGTATTTAGTTGAGAATAAGAAGAAGACTTGCTTGTTTATTGAATATATAAATATAATAATAAATATAATATATATTTATAGTATAATACTTTTAGATAGTTCATTATTCAGAGTTCAAATGTGGGCTGCGTTATCTATGCACTTGTATTTTTTTATGTTCGTTCAGATCATCGTGATTTATCAACCAATTCGGATTTTTTTTATTGGTTTTACATCAAAATAACTGGAATAAATATGCCATCAAAGTAAACGAAACCACGTATATTGCCTTCCTGTCACTTTTTTCTTCTCACATTGTAGACCAATTTGGATATTTCTTTTATTTATTATTAAGTGCTAAAAATATGGAATAAAAGTATTGAAGTCCGTTTTTTGTTATTTTTAAAGAAACCGAGTTTTAAAAAAACCGATTTCAATGTTTTTCAAGTCAGTCAATTATATAATATACTAGTACTTATGTAGTACACATAGTAAGTACTATGTGTACTACATAAGTAGAGAATACTAGAAAAGCATTAATGTCACGTTAAGCTCACATAACATAACACGTGAAAAGTCTAGCATGTTGTAATGTAAACTCTACAATTCTCAATAATGATAAGATGTTGAATGCTCTTGAAAAGGTCATATAAGATAAAATGTATTAATAATGTTTTAGGTATATCTCCAAAAATACCGAAATAGCTGAACCGGTCGATAAACTGCACAGGTACAGTCACTCACAAAGACTCTACGCACGTAGTCACATAGATGTTTGGAGTAAATAATATTGTATACAAATTTATAATACAGTAAAAATTATATTAAAATGATTTAATAGTCTAAAGACGGACAGTTACGGACAATTTTTAACCCAATTAAAGTTCTTTATTAGTATATTTGTATTTTTAGCAATATCTTCGCCAATGAACTTATTTGAATCATTCTTTCATTATTTGATAGTGCTTCACCAGAAGTTAGGAGATAAAATCTATTCCGAAGGAATTACGTGAAATAGGGTATAAAAATACAAAACTTTAAGATATGTGTGTTATTTTTATTGTGTCATTTATACCTTAATTTTATTGGATACCAATTATTTTTATCGTCGAAATTTGAATAAATCTGTTAGGGCAGTTAAAATAATCTTAATATTCAAATAGGTAAATATCATTCTCATTCATCTTGAATGTTACTTTTGTTTAAGTTTTCTTCTAGTGACTGTACTTTTGATTAGAAAAAAGCAAGTTGTGGCACTGTGTGAAATGTGCAAATTATTAGTATTTTTATAAGGAAAGTCCTTATAAATACTAATGATTTGAACGTTAAAGAATGCTCTAGGCGCCATTATTTCGAAAACAGTAGGTACTACAATATGATACTATGAACGTACTTTTACCTGAGATATATCATAAGATCATAAGATATATGTATAAGATCTTTCTTTCATGACTATGAAAGAAGAACTATGAAAGAAAGATTTGAGCGATTGGTCGTAATCACTTAACTTTTTTTTCATCTATATACTACCACTGTAACTCATCCAATTTAATGCGCATAGATTATTATACAGGATAATGAAAACTTGTTTTTTAATTATGATTGTCTTAGTGTATATATACAGGCGAGGTAAATGAAGTACGTAAGATTACAATACATGATCGATTCAATTAACTATTCCACTGGTGGTGGCGTGACTGCATGCTCTGAATCATCAGGCTTTCGCTTACTATACATTTTACGATGCGCAATTGTATTGTATGCATGACTGTACTACAATACCAACCCTCACGTCATTATCTCCAAAGAGTTAGAAAGAGCCTCAAGGTCACCTTGCACCTTGGTTAGAACTACTTATTTGTTAACTTTAGGACACAATTTGCACACTCAGTTTTGTTAAGATACAGATCGGCTGTACATAGATTGAGATTATATTATTAATAACAACGAGGGAAAACTTATCTTCGTTGCGAGCTTAAATAATCTGACAGGCAGGTTCTCAATTTATTTTGGTACTATTTTCTAGCGTACTTATGTGTCCCAAAATGTTTTCAAACCAATTATTTAGATTTAAACCCCAGTGTGTCAATCTGTCATCATAATTAGTTACAATTCATTCTCAAAACATAATCAACTAGGAATACAAAGTTCTTTGTTGATTAAATCTTATTTATCAATACAACCCGTCATTCAACAGAGATATAAAAAAATCAAAATGCTTCACTTAATAAATACATTAAAAAACAAGTTCGAAGTTGTAGCCTAGCAGTATTCAAAAAAAGTGTTACATGTTCGTATAGCTTACAAGTATTTGGCTTACATAATGGCTTAATCAAGAAACTGGATAAATTTAATCGATGAGTCTATGTGTCAGTTACTGGGCTTATAGGGTGCTTTAAAAGTGGCAACGCTCGTAAAATACTTAATAAATACTTTTACGGTCTCGTAAACTTCTGATAACCTGTCGTAAATACGGTCGATACATCAACTGTATCCAATTTTTTAATGCCACCATTAGTGTGATCAGATATAATGACTGACGTATGTTTTCAATATTGAATGATAAGTGGATATTCTTCGCATATCATCATTCATTTTATAGTAATTAGCGTACAAACCTAACCCGTTTGTGCAGAGAATACGTAGGCTCCAATAGCTATCTGTGTCTATTTCTTATCGGTCTTTTTATTCACTTTTTACTGTAACATAACTCGTGTGGGATTAACGCGTTGTTAGCTCAGTGCGAGTTCAATGCTATCAAGTTCATCGAATTTATGATTTAAACATAAACACGATGACACTACTAATTGGTTTTAATCATCTTTATCATTAAAGGCGACATGCATCGTTATTAGTCTGTTCCCGTGCGTACTATTAATGGAATTTTGGAAAGCTTTTTGTATTTGACTTTCGGCAAGTAGTATCTGCGTGATCCGGTACAGATTGTAGTAGTAACAGAAAAAGGGGGTCAGGTCGGTGGCCGGCCGTTTGATGGAACAGGGAAAGTCACTCGAGCGTGGCCAGTTTCTTTTTGCAACGACGACAAGTCGGGTACGCATGCGCGGGTCGGCGAATACGTCAGTGTTGCGTCGGGCAAACGTTCACTTCGGACGCGCGATTCGCGCTCGTGTCCATGTCGGTTGTGTATGAATAAACAAGGCGTGATTGTTTTGGATTGCGATGAGTGGAGCTGGTGTGGCGTCCCGAACCGCGGACCCCCTGCCCAGCCAGCTGCCACTCCGCCTCTACGTGCGTGCGCTTCGCCAATACCAAAAATTGCTCGATCTTAAACGGATTACGACTAAAGATAAAGTAAGAATTTTGTCACATCCTCTATATACAAATTCGATAAATTATTAATACCACTGGATTCAAAATTCAGTGGTATTAATCATTTATCCTGTGACTTCTATTTATTTTTTTGATGCAGTAGGTTGCTCCCATTGCTCACATGTACCTACTTCAATTGATAATTCTACTAAGCGTCCTTTGTTTATCCTGAACTTAACATAAAATATATGAAGGCATTATGCAAGATGCATTATAACTTTTATGACGCAAGTTGTAGCCAGAGTTTTCCTCTATGACCGAGTTCTTATACATAATAAATATAAAAACTGTATCTGTTGTAATATATGAAATTATTTATTATTAAGCTCACTATACTAATAAGTTAAACATAGCTCAATATCTATTTTATTACATAAATACATGATAATTCGATTAAGCTTTCCATACACGCATACAATCTAAAACGGAATTTCAAAAGTAACTTGTATCGTGTATCTACAGTTCTAGTACATAATTTATCAATTCAATAAAATCATCAAGGTGTACGTTATCTTTAACCCTCAAATAGGTACTCAAATGATTATATTCCATACTGACTCCTGTTAATTATTTTTAGCTTGTTTCGATTATATGAGCAAGCGTATTATCTATTGTTTTATTTCGTAAGTGACATTATCAGACTTTGTTTAGATCATTATTTGTCCATTTCTTGAACCCTGAAGATAGTTCGTAAGATTTACGTCACGCATCATCGGGTGATGTCTGATGTTTAATTTAAGTCAAGTTGATATCATATCAGTTCATTCGGTTCTTCAAGGTCTCGATGGCGCGCCAATCGATTGAAACTTTGCAGGCGTCTTCGTTATGAAAGACATCATTGTATTCACTCTGATAATCGTTTTTTATCTATATATGGACTATAGAATTATTGATACTAATATCATACAAGGAAGAGACTTATTTATGAAGATAGTCCATGGTTTGTCTAAAGTACAATTTTAATATTATAGGTACATTGAAGTGGGTGATTTTTGAATCATTGTGTTGCGATGATGAGATAAAATTGTAGCGTATTAAAAACTTTTTAAACAACGATCGGAACTCTTGCAAAATATATATGAACAGACAATAATAGAACGAAAGAATGAAACAACTAACTACTGCATGTGAATACATTTTAATTTTTAATTATTTGATTTTAATCTTTCATTAAAAAGCAAAACTCTATATCAGCGGTAATGCATTAATTACTAACCAATAGACCAAGTATGCAATAAGTTAAGGACCTAAAAACCAAAATAAAGTCCTATAGTGAAAGAAACATACAATGCTAGTTATTCTAAGTAAGAAGTAGGCATTAAGAATAATACAAGATAGATTTTTGCTTTGGAAATGCTATGCTATGGAAGACATCAATAATTCTCGCACACAATCTCACTTTTTTACGGTAGCGCTTAATTTTAATCGGTACTATAAAGAAGTTTCTATCCAGCATCGTTATTATCATAAATTTTTATGATCTCTATCGTAAAAAAAACTAGATACTAAGCTTCGAGTCATAGATAAAAGTTTTACGTTCCAAAATTGTATTGAACAGCCATTTGGAAAAATTGCTATAAAATAATAAGTACACTCGTTATGGTGTACGAGTTAATCTGAACACTCTTCAAAGTATTCAAATTATTAGAGAACTGGCAATTATGACTGAATTGTTTTATTATAACGTTCGTAACAACGTAAGTATCACCGTTAGAGGTGGACCAATGATAAAAATAATTATTTTTCACAAAAACGATACGCAATAAAATCTCTACATTTACATAAAAGTAGGTAGATTTTTTCTACTCATTATAATACAAATTTAATGGTTTACTTAAAACTAATATATGCATTTATAGAGGCAGCAAAACAAGACTGTGTTACGACTGTTCTCTCGGCCTTGTCGATACCGATCGAAAGTCATCAGCGGTGCACCGATCAACAGGCGATGTCGGTGTTAGGCGAAGGTTCCGATAGTAGGAGAACGTTTCTATATGTATATCCGTTAAATAGCCGGCCTTTGATTGTCTATATATTCCGGCATTTTTGACCTTCGTCTGGTCAAAACGGACAACCCAAGCCAAAACTGCTGAATATTTTAAAAACAAAAACATATAAGGATGATTCAACAAATACACTAAGTTTCATATCGGGCGATATGTCAATTTATTGTGCTTAATATGCGAACCAAATTACTAATACAATATTCATATAGTTTGAATATTTGAAAATATTCATACTATAAATACAGTTAATTATAAAAACACTTTGATTTTCATTAAATTCATTATGTTTTTGGAAATGGCGTTAGTAAGAAAATATATGTATTCATATCATAATCGTAACCGGACACGGATGTGTGTCGGATGCCGACACACATCCGTCCGAAATACTATCATAATAAACACATCCGGAGCGCATTTTCAACAATACACACACAGTTTTGTTCTATATATTGTTTCTATTCATACAACATTTTTAACCCCAAACATAGAGACGTGTTATTTGTTTGTCAGCTGTGTTTGTCTGTCTGTTATCGACAATTCTCTTTGAGGAAACTATCTCCACAAGGTACAATTTCGAAGTAGTTTTTTTTATGAAAGCTAAATTATATAAATTATTAATTCAAATCTGAACATTTCACCCATCCTCGCCCAAATTCCCAATCACATGTATTCTCTGCAAAATTTTCCAACAAGGAGATTGTAATTTCTCCACATTGATTTTTGGTTAATCAAAACGCAATGTAATCTTGGTTAAAATTAATATGTGTAGATCTTCATTCAGAGTGCCTGGGTATGTTTGTAAATAAATGCACAAACAAAACAAAATATACTGTAGAAGTATGTATCACTTCCAGTTATTCTGATTCCCTTAATACAAGCTAAGCATAGTTTTGGGTTAGATGGCGCTATGTAAAATATTAATGAGTATTTATTTATTTCCATATCATATGGAAAATTATCTGTCATAATTAGACTCATGAACCAGTTCTCACTAGACTTTCAGACATAAGATCTTTCCTTAAAGTTTCTTTACTTTCAAGTACGTTCTGTAACATACATTAAGATAAAATATACATTTACGTGTAAAATTATAATAACTTACCAGTACTAGACTCCTTTAATGAATTTTAGGATATAGTGATAAATTCCTATTCATTAACCGACTTCAAAAAAAGAGGCGGTTCTATGTTCCACTGTATATCATTTTTTTAAAGTATGTTCAACGATTACTTCGCTATTTGTCAACCGATTTGAAAAAATCTTTTTTATCTTTCTTTTTAATTTCAAAGGATATGCTATCAGCCATAGATTTTTTTTTATATAGAATTTTATCGAAATCAGTTCAATAGTTTGGTTGTTAAGTCAAAATAATTGGAAAAAATATGTCATCCAAGTAAACCAAATTGCGTATTTAGCTACTTAATATTGATGTCGGTTTTTTTGATTTTTTAAATCAGTCACTTGTTTACCAACTTTTTTGATTTTATATTTCTTTATATTCATAGTAGAATGTATTAATGTAAAGGGCAACATTCCTTTTTTAAGGCCTTGATGTTGTAAGTTATGATTGTGTTGGCTTCTGCCTCTGGAAAGCTTGGCAGGCCGCCTTGAACTTAAAACAATAACATTTGCCGCAAGCGAAATTACATTCCTTCGATAAATGGTGGATTGTTGAAACGGTTGTATGGCGTCGTTAATTTACTTATCTGCAAACTTGTCAAGGGTATATTTTATAAAACTGGTTATACTGACAAGTATCATTGTCAAGGCAATGTGTGAAATGTATTACGTAATTTGACTATATCTACTTGATAATAACGACATAGATTATGTTGACATGTTATTTCCTCACTTTGTGTTTTATTGATAAAATATACTACAAGGTATGAAATACATATATGTAGATCTATGCTCATAATATCAACGTGGTTTATCCGCTATAGTGTGAAGATAAATGTGATTTGAGATGAACTTATCGCCTCGTTGCTTTACCACAGATAAAACTTTTACTTTTAGAGATATTATTATTTTTTGATTATAAAATGAGAAAGGGAATATTTCGAGCTCTAACATTCGAAATAATATTTTTGACGTGTTTGCTATATACAGACTATATTTTGAAAAATCGTTTAAGAATATCGAATAATGAAAGCGAATGTTTTAGTGATAATGTAATATATAAGAGCTCATCCTAGACAGATGACGAATGACCAAACACAGAAACACAAAACAAATACTCAAGAACCGAAATCTAACTTCACGCTTACCTCACATAGTATGGGCTGCTGGGAATCGAACCCGGACCCCTCGCTTCTATTACCACCATACCGTCTTCCCAATTAAAGTCTTTATTTTTATTATTCTTAATGGTATTTCCACAATACGTAACGTTTAATTGGCTGTTGATTTAAATTCGTCTTCTACTTAACTACATGTTAACTGACTTCCCGATGAATCATAAGAGACCGCTAATCGTACAGCAAGTATGTAAAGCAAGCAACCTTTTTGTTTTACTATTTCTATAAATTGACTTCTAATGTGTTTCTTTAGTGGCATTTTGACTTCGGAAAGTATTGACCTAATTTAATAACTGCCTGACCAAATTTATAACTTCTTTTTGCGAATAATTTATGACTTAAATATATTTTATACCTAGGCACCTAAGCCAGTAGAAGATTCGCTCAAGAAGCACAATCTGGAAGTATTTTGGGTGATGTAGCGTTTATTTTAATGTAGTTTTTGGGTGCCTATTCCCGTAGATTGAAAAATTAAAATAAATGGCAAATTCATATCAACAGGGAATAATTCACAAAACTCCCCTACACTGGACGTTAGTGCATGTCTAGTCACCCCCACCTGGTGTTAGAATTAGAGTATGTAACGTCATTATTTGGAACATTACTTGATTTTGAATATTTATTTACTGCAAAAATATTAATATTAGATCGAAGATTGATTCAAGCTAACTCCGCATCTGTCAGTTATCCTTCCAGTTACCGTATATGGTCTATTAAAAGCTGTTTTACTTGACTAGTGTCACGGATGTTTAAAACGTATGTACAAATAATTCTCGTTTATCGTGGCTTGTTTTGTGCCAGTGTAAATTAAATTCATTGATAAAATGTTTCTTCTTTAATTTCGAACAATGAAATTCAGTCGTGTGACTCATTCTATTTATTTCAAATATGTTACGAATTTTCTCTTAATAAGGTTCCCTAAGGTTCCTAAGAGCCCAGGGGCATAGACGCCGACTCTCAATCTGAAGGCTGCTGGTTCAAACCCACACGTGCACCAATGAGTTTTTTCACTTGAAAAAAAATTATGTGCGCAATACCACGTTCTCAAAACGGTGACGGAAAACATCGTGAGGAAACCGGCATGTCTTAGAACCAAAAATTCGACGGCATGTGACATCTACCATCCGGATTGGACTCCCGTGGTAGATCAGAGCCCATTCACTCTCAATTATGGAGAGTAGGCCGTTGTCCCTGCAGTGGGAACATTAGAGGCTGGTACGGTAAGGTTCCCTACCTGTTTTTTTTTAATCTTTTGTAGTAGCAAACATTTAGCAATACGTGACAATAACATAACACTCATAACCACCATTTACTTACGTATCTTGTTGACGTTGTGAACGTGGTCATTAAAATCGTGCGGGACGAAAAAATACTTTTTAAAGGCCTGGGCCGAAAACTCGGGACGAATATGGCATAAATCAAATTAATATTAGCCTCTGACCTATTGTTATGCTTAATATTTAAGTGTTTTTTATAACAAATTATCATAATATTAGTCCTACACATGTAATGCTTATAATTATTTTACACTGGATAAATAGCACGCCGATTGCTACTCCATGATAAACTATTTGTTATTGTAGTAGACATAAATACATGCATGTTTATAAATTATCATCCCATCCGTGATTATAACAACATCGACCGTTTGCTAAACTTAATTTAATTCATAAGGTACATTACTCTGCGTTCGATGATCGATCGGGGGTTCCGTTCCAAGACGTAAACGGAACCCTATTACTAAGACTGCAAGTTTTGATATATGTGTCTACTTTTATAGGGAATATAAAATGACTGTATCTTTTGAAGCGTAATAAGTAACCAGTTGAGTTTTTCATATTTCGGAATATTCTGTTATTATTACCATATTAGATCAAGTAATATTAAATATATAAGAAGATCTTCTTTGCTTGTCGTTTTTTTTTTATCAACGCCTCGCAACGTTTTCGAAACGTTGAAGGAAAACATCGCGAGGAAACCGGCATGTCTTAGAACCAAAAATTCGAAGACATGACAGCTACCAATCAGGATTGGGCGTCGGTGCTTGATCAAAGCCCGTTCACTCTCAAATAACGAGAGTAAGTTGATTTCCTTGCAGTGAGAATATTAGAGGCAGGTGTACGGTACAGTAATATACCTAAATGCAACTGGTGGCATGAAATGCTCAGTGTCCAAAATCGTTCTTTGGTAGGTTTTATTCATATTTGCCTTGTATGGTTAAAAAACGAACTGAGGTTAATTTGTGTTAACTACCTCAATATCCTTAAAGCGCTCAAAAGTAAAAATATACAACCTGACTGTGGATAATAAAAAAAAACATGATGTTTTAGGTGCATCGTTTTTAACCTTTTTAAACAGTTTCCTTCATCACCGACATGCCCGTGAGACAGAATAATTGGTATTTCCCATTATCTCGTAAGGCCTTTAATTTGTCAGTTTCCTTCTGATGTTAGAATTCAGCAAGTCAGAGACCAGATTTGTGAGACCAGTCTATTTTGAATTATATTCTTTAGATATAAGTACTTGTACATAATTCTAAATGCTGTAAAAACTTTGGGCATACATTTAGTCGGCGTTGCGTTATGAACTTTTCCGAAATGGTTCAAAAAACAAAAAGTGAGATAATTTAAGTAACGTATAAAATATACTTTATTTTACAGAAAAAGTTTTAAAATACTTTCCGTTAAGTTAACAAAAAAGAAAAAGTTTTTTTCGATATGCTGTTTCACTCGAAATTAACATGCCGTGTTCCTAAATGTCATGTTTTCTAGATCACGTGCACTGCCTGTTATTTCGTTAAAGTTTCATAAAATAGAAAAAAGATTATTTAATTGTTACACATTCCATATTCACTTTAGGTTTCAATTAAGTCATTTTAATGTAATTTGCTAAAACATGAAAATTGGGGGCAAATTGAAGCAGCTCAATAATGTTCTTGGTGACAGAATACTAATAGTATTAGACTAGACAAGCACACGCTAGTTAATAGATACGTAAGTTTATACATACATGAGCTAATTCTGGACATTGAGGCTATCACTATTATCTATTAGGTGCTATGACGCAAATCTTAAGTGCTGACCTAAATATAATATAAATAACTTTTTCTACATTATATTATACATAATGTAGTTACAAAAGAATTCCTATTAAAATACATTATGCATGTATGAGTACTTATGTGCCCGAATGTTGGTTATAATCCAGACGTGCACCATTAAGTTTATTGCTTGAAAAGTGTGTACCGCCTTATTTTCATAAACGGCACAATATATTTAATATAGTGAAAAAACCAGCATTTCTTAGAACCAAAATTCGAAGACATGTCATTTACAAATTCGGGTTTATGTGAGATATTAAAGTTCATTTACTCTCGCTTGTCGAGGCAGGCCGGGTGCGGGGGGAATATTAGAGACTGGCATGGTATGTGCATCATTATTCACCGACTTATTTCCCAAAGAACTAATGAACTTCGTTTGATAAAATGTTAGATATATGACGTAAGCTGTCGTAATACGTGACTTGGCAAGGGGCTACATATTATAAAACACAAGGCGCTTTTCGCGGCAGTATTTATCCGCTAACTCCTAAACTATACAACGGATTTTGGATGCGGTTTTCACCAACATTTAGATAAAGGAAGGTTTATGTGTAATACGTATGTGTATGCGTATTATAGAAGAAAAAGGCGGATCATTCCAATATTTTTTGTAATGATGTCGTAAAAAAAATATTTTTGGGCGCTTACATTGCTGGCTTAATCGAGATAGATAAAAATGTTGTAATATTACGGAATACAATAGTATGTTCCACACACAATATGGCAAGCCGGGGTAAGTTACTTTGATGGAAAAACTGAATTGGTAGATAATTGTCCTCTTACCTGTAAAGTTTTAAGAACCCAGTAACAGATAGAAAAGACCTCAATTTTCCAGGTTACCCAGGTACTCTTCTAAATTATTTATTATAACTTAACGGTATTATATTTTTATTGTCCAGACATGCTAGCTGCTGTGATGTTTGACGATATGTCTTATTATCTTAAAGAATTACAAACACCCAAGCAAATGCACTTAAGCATTTGCTTGGGTGTTGTTAATTCTTTAAGATAACATCCATAGTGATTTGCGAGCAAGTTCGAAGCGAGGTGAGTTCACTGTGAATACGCCGCAGGCGGTATGTGAGCGGACATACGAGTACTATCAAACAAAGCCTTCGTCGGGAGATTCAAACGTAGACATAATGGATATAGTATAGATAGGCGTATAATTGAAATTCGAAATCGGCTTTGCAAAACAGCACGCACGAAAAGTAGTAGCTTTCTAGCTGTTCAAGACTTTTGTGCTGACATGACTCTGCTTTCGTGTTCGCTGTAGTGTTATCTCGTCGGAGTCAATTCTGTTATCAACTGTCAAAACCTTCCGCGTTTTGGAATGGAACAGAATTAATGCGTATGCCTCGAGTATGATGCCTCGTTGCATGGTAGGTGAACCAGGCCTACCATGGGTCGGTTGCGAACATACAACGTGTTTACTGCGCGTTCGATTCGAATTCGCGCGCAAAAATTACCTGCGATAAGGCATTAGCAGTTTTTACGTCACGTTGTGATTACGGAAATACCTTTACACTTCCTGCTTAGCGCTTAGACCATGCCGTTATCTTCACTAGGAATAATATTTAAACGAACAACTTATTTGTTTATATTTAGGGTGCACTCCCCAAAATTATCAAACCGATGTAAATTCAATTCGTATTTTTAGAACAGTCATGATTTATGTAACGAAATTGACTGAAGGTCTACCTGATGTTATGTTTACCTCCGACCATAACAACAGCAATACGACTAAAGCAATGGCAGTACACTTCTACTTGGTGGCAGATTACCAGGCGTAGAGGCAATACTTCTCCAGGCGAACTTTGCCCAAGATCTACTGCTACTTTTGCTGCTTCTTTAGCACCATCTAGGGGGTACGTGTAGGTATTTAAAGGGTACTTGCGGACGCGAGCAACTGGAAATATGATTGATATAAATATAATGACAAGTAAATTAACCTGCAAAGTGACGTAGTAGCGATCCAAGCCCAGGGGTGGCTTGGCTATGATGTACGCACCATTTTTTTTTGCGATTGTCAATTAGTTTGAGTTGTGAAGTTCTGCCAATTTTACACTTCAATCCACTCGCGCACCCATACACACTCACACTTTCATTAACACACACACACACACACAATTAGAGCACCTAAAGCAACACACATGCTCTGATTCCTAAACACTTTTCATCAACACAAGTGCGAAATACACAACTCTTCTGTACTTATCTTAGGTCAGATAATGGATGACGTCAATTACGAACTTGGATTCTCCGCGTCCTTTTGGTGTTAGCCTGCCAAGTAGTTCTTCTTTGAAGGCCACACTCAGTTGATGAGCAAAATATCGAGGAAGCATACTGCGTCCCTGTAAAACTTCATAACCCTTATTCTTGCATTGTACTGTTCACCATTGTCATACAAATAATTGCTAAACGTACCCGATGTGAACCCGTAACCCTTAAACATCCCTTAATAAGTTCATAACCGGTAGTCTCAATTGCAGATCTTATTATAAATAAAAAACCTAATAACAATGGACCTAATTTCGAAGTAAATTTAAGCCTGACTAATCTGGCATTTCACGGTTAGCTCTTTACGGCTGAAACATGTTATCCTCTGTATTGAGTACGTTGACAAAATGTTTATATTATAATATGCCTCAATACAGTCGAAATTATCTCTAGTAGATAATGAGTTGTTTATCTCTACGTCAGTACATAGCCCATACTTATTGAATTAATACCCTTATTTATGGTATATTGTCTGTATCTAGAGTATTTAACATTTAACTTTAGGTTTTTGACAAAGCAGAGCAGAGTTTTGCTTTGTATCACACAATAACAAAACACATACTTCTTCCTAGACCAGAGAACAAATGCTCATCTCATGTTTGTCCCAGGCCGGAAAGCTTCGCTTTGAAGGCTTACTATCAACTACGCTACAAAGCCGTTTTTAAGTTGCTAGTTTACACCCCGGGGGATAAGGTGTAGACAGTAAGAGATACTCACTCACTCTTAGCAGCATGGGCCTGTCATTTTTTTAATGTGTCATTGGAAATTTATTATGATGTATGACGCTTGCGGCAACTTGCAAATTGAAGCTTAATTTTATCCGGGAATTTTTATAGGAAAACACGCATTATAAATATATTATAGAAATACTCGTTTATGGAGATTCTAACATCTTTGGGACATACTTCAAAAAAACCTTTATAAAGTAATTGATGAATGTCTTAAGATTTCTTGTTATATTTTTTTGTTCAGACATTTTTCCAAACGCTGTAATTAATCGATTGTAATTTAATGATCGGATAAATGTTGCTATTATCTGGCCTACGTGATCAAATCCACGCTTTTCATCAGCATATCCACATAAGGATAAGGATATGCTTTGATGTAGTTAGATCCTCTATGAAATTATGAAAATGCGGTGAACCGTTTTATCAACAGACTTCCAGATGAGGTTGTCAATGCAACTGTATTGTTTTTTTAATGTTTGTTCCCTCAGTTTTCCATCATTTATCAATTCGTTTGGAAAATTCTTTTTTTGTTTGAAACGATATGTTTTTGGGCTGGCCCCTTAGAAGTTTTATTAAAATCAGTTCAATAGTTTGGTAGTTAAATCAAAATAACTATAAAAAATATGTCATTCAGGTAAACGAAATTCCA
Source organism: Aplocera efformata (assembly GCA_921293045.1). Taxonomy (NCBI): domain Eukaryota; kingdom Metazoa; phylum Arthropoda; class Insecta; order Lepidoptera; family Geometridae; genus Aplocera; species Aplocera efformata. Next base: position 8,398,207 of record OV121042.1, on the reverse strand, counting down.
TGTTTTGCTTTCCTGTGACTTTTTTCGTCGCCCGTTGAATGCATCGGCATTCTTTGCATCATTCTTCCAAAGGAGAAGGTTTTCAATTCGGCTGTATTTTTTTTGTTTGTTGCCTCAGTCTCCGTCATTCATATAAAAAATAATTATGTATTAATATGGATATAGTTTTAGTTTGGTCCCATAGAAATGTTATCAAAATTGGTTCTATGGTTTGGTTGATAAATCAAAATAACTGTAAATTATATGTCATCCAAGTAAACGAAATTGCGGATTTAACTTTCCTGTGACTTTTTTCTTCGCTCGTTGAATATCGATTTGGATGTTTCTTGTTTATAATGGCCCTGCCATTTTATATTATTATACCTCTTAAGGGCAAGAAATAAGAGATGATAGTTCTGAAGTCGGACTTTTTTAATCAGTTACTTGTCTTAAGTATAATTTGCCAATATAATTTTTTTAATATATATGAATTTTGATTTTTGTATGAAGTTACTAAAATGAACCCTGGCGGTCGTTGTCTGAATTCAACTGCTGCGCTTTGCGACGTTCGACGCCTGCAACGTCAAAATCCGACTTGGGGTACAGACATGCGTACTCGCGGGGCGCCTCGGCACTCTCCTCATTACGCGCACTTGTATACATACAGCGCGTATACATGTGGCGTATCCGGCAAAGAACGGGGTCGCGAGGCTGCTTTGACATTTCATTTTGAATTAAAGATCTGGTTCTCATTGAACCATATTTATTGTGACCGAACGCTCCTCAACGTTACGTCAGTGCAAGAAAAAGTTGAGTTTGTCGCGACGCGTCTTTTCAACTTTTCTTCGCAATTATTGAAAGTGACGCAAACCACCAAAAATAGTAATATATTATAACAAAAACCAAAACATAAAAATGCTTTAACTTTTAACATAGTTAGAGATATATAATTTGATCATTTTGACATTAAAATAACATACAATGTAATTGATGAATGAAGAGTTTTCTTTGCAATGAATGAAAGTGACGTAGAACTAACAAAAATTAGCAATCTAATAAAAAAGCAGAACATAAAAATGCTTTACCTTTACCATAGCTAGAGATAAGTATTTTGATTATTATGACAACAAAATAACATAGAATCTAATTAATGAGTGCCGGTTTAAGTGAATAATTATGTAGTAGTGCCCAAGCAATAAACGCGATAAAAACCATACCATACATTATTATACTAATTTCAAGGCCATGCCAATGACTTATTATTTTTTTATTACTTAACTATAGTTGAATAACATTAAATATTAAGTTATACACTTGAATTAAACCCTAGACATACAGATTCTAATATGATATCTAGTAGAATACAGATATTCCTAGGAGAGGTAACAGTAAAAATAACAAAACAAAATAAAAATCTAAAGAATTCATAGATTAAAGATATATTAGAACGAGTTATTAGAATTAATAGAATCGAATTAGTTATATGATGTTATGAATAAAATATGTGCTATTTTTTTAACTTTTTTTATTTTAATTATACTATCATCAACTACCGACAGCTAAAAATTATATTCTTAGTAATCGGATATCATTGGCCATAAAGCTATTATTAAAGTTGTAATGTAATTCATGCTGGGTGTATAATTCATAAAATAATCATCCGGTAAATCTCGGAAACGGCTGGACTGATTTTAACGGGATTTTCACAGACAAATGTAATAATGAGTAACTTAAGTTACTTTTATTTTAAAGAAAGAATTAATTCTTTAAGGTATAATATAAAAGAATTCCTCGCCAACGAAGTCAAGAAAAACTAGTCTACTAAAAAACTAGTTGGCGAGAGGTTAAGTACTTCTGTTTTTCAGCTGTTGGTATAGAAAAAAGATACTACAGAATGATACAACTCCAATCAAGTCATTTAACACGGTTCTTAAAGTTTTTTCAATGATATGGTTTTATTGAGCGTGGGTATAACAATGCGACACTGGGCTGTCTCGAGGTCACATGAAATAATGTTGAATATGAACCTAGGTAGGTACAGACAATGCAATGTAATCGGCTGTGTCTTCAAAATAAGGTTGAATATTTTGTAGTGGTCACTGACTTGTCATTCGTGGGTTAAATTCCGCCAGTGGACATGATTGCATAAATTCAACCAGGCGGGTAACCAGTTTCTGCTCACCAGATCACCCTATGTTGACATTTAGGAGTAAGAACCCCTGATATTATAACCATAAGACCATAAGGTTACTCTTGAAAATGTAACTAGATAGGTATACGTTTTTCGATGTTAGACCAGCAAAAAAAACAAAAACCAAAGTGACCAAAATTTGGACATCCCAATTAAGGTTTTCTGTAAAGGTATATTTCCTTTCTCTATTTACATTTATTTTAATACTAGCTGCGCCCCGCGGTTTCACCCGCATAGTTCCCGTTCCCGTGGAGAATACGGGGATAAATTGATTTTATTTTTTTCGTTAATTTTCCAATGTTTTTAATAGTTATTCTGCTATTCGGGACGGAAACAAATCCAACAAATCAAAAACCATGGCAATCGGTCCAGCCGTTCTCGAGTTATAAGTGTTGTAACAAACACGACTTTCTTTTATATATATAGATTTCTTACAAATATCAAATAGTCATCCATACGTCATTACATAGCTGTCATTATACGTCAATTTTGTTATTCCAAGTCTGATTCTTTTTTGTTATACCACGTTTTATAGTGACTGACGTTACATGTCAAGTCACACGGGAATGATGTCGAACGGGATAAAAAGTATCCTATGTCCTTCTCCTGGCTCTAAACTACCTCCCTGCCAATTTTCAGCTAAATCGGTTCAGCCGTTCTTGAGTTATAAGTGAAGTAACTAACACGACTTTCTTTTATATATATAGATTTAGTAATCTGATATTCAAGTTAGTATTAAATTGCCTATATGAAGTTTCAGTGTCATTAGCGTGCGAAATGTCCATGAATATTTATTATTATTATTAATCCAACTTTTTTTTTAAATTTTGATTATTATGTAGGAAACAAAAAGTTTGGGGAACTTTTGTAAAACCATGTTCTTCGCGTCCCTCAAAGTCCCTACATGTGTCCCCTGGATGGTGCGAAAGGAGCAGTAGAACTTCTGCCTTGCGTCTTCTCTTACCTTAGTAGTACCTGAGTCGTATTTTTGTTGTGTATGAGCGGCGGTAACCACTTAACAGGGGGCTACCTGCTCATCGCGTCACTATAACAGCAGAAACGGTGTGTAAAAATTCAGTAGGTAGTCTTTAAACATCCTCTACAAAGATATCTATCGATCGGTATTACGTAAGTAGGTTTATTATATAAGAGCAAAAGAAAGATAAATTCAAATTCTATGTTTAAAATTTATGAAAGTCTTCTTTATCCTGTTTTCTCGATTCAAAGAAGATTTTTAGGTAAAATGGCAAACCACATTACTAAAAAAAACCTCCCTTTTTTTAAAAAAGATTTCTTTCCTTGCTTGCTATTACTAATTAATAATTATTGCTAATTACGAACTGTGAAAAAAAAAAATATTATACTTATAATGAGATGCTAAGAAGTCTTTTCATTATATTCTAGTTCTTAATGGAGAACCAAATGCCAAATGTATAACTTACTCATAGCGTAGCATAGCATTATCATAGACAATTCCATTTTGTAGTATTTTAGACCATTGATCTCTTTTTAGACAGCCCACTTTGTATCTTGGTATATAAATTTATAATGTTAATATCTACATATTTTAGGAATAAATATATGAGGTATATATAGGTAAAAATTTTGTAGTAGCTTTCGTAATTGAATAAAATGGTTTATTATTGAAAAGTTTATTTCTTATTAATAAGATCGGCCAACAGTTGTAAGTAACATGGAATTTTTTATGTTAGGTCTCCACAATTAATTAATTACTTGACAAACACAAAATTGTTACTTGCATACGAAGAAGAGTAAATAAAGCAAAACTTTTCACCTCAATTTTCAGTTATTTTATTACCTGTGTTTAGCAACAAATAATACGTTTTTGTAGTAATACAATTTTATGTGTATGTTATACTACTGTTCCTGTAAACCAGCAATTGTAAGCAACGGTATATAATAAACCCAACATGTTATAACTACATCATAAAATCTTCAAAAGATTTTTATAATATTATCAAGAAATATTTTATGACGATCACATGATGTAGCGGATGTGACCTGTGAATTTTTGTTTATACGGTCGACTTGTTTGTAAACGAGAATAAAAAATTACAGCACAAACGAGTTAGGTTTTCCACATCAGTCCATGTGGCTATTAAGATAAAGCATATGATAACCAGAGCAATGTAAGAAAACAGGTCGTGAAAGATTTAATCTTCATTTTATTTTTAATGATAACAGAACTTAAGTTTTAGTACCTGAGCGAGCTTCGCTCGGTTCATTTTGTGATAATGATTTTCGTGTAAAAAAACCGTTTTCACAAGAAAATACAATTATACAGGAAAATTTAAACAGTAAAACCCTATCCCCTATATATAATACAAAATTTTATCAAAATCGTTAGAGCTATTTCCGAGATACGCGTTTTGCAACTGAGTTTTCTGTCAGAGGTACTTTCAGAAGTACATTACATACATTAACACAAGCTCAATACAGAATAATTGCTCCAGTCAGGAGTTTAATCCGAAGAAAAGACAGGACTAAAGCTATGTCTATTGACTCAGACAGAATAATGATATATTTTACGTACGTATGCAATTACTACCGTAACATTGTTCAATTGACATTTCACAGGTTTCACAGATTCATGCATTATATTCTCTGTCATAGGCAATTTATCTGTACACATTTAAGGCTAAGGTTCTGTTAATTAAGTAATCAATATAAATAATATCAGTGAATAAACTAAATTGAATTATCTAACTCATCAATACTCTTATATACCCTTAGTGATAAACGACTACAAGTTTTCCTTTTTGAAAGAAATTACTTGATAATAAAGAAAGCTTAAACTGTACATAACGTATTAGCATAAAAAAGTTTGCCTACCTATACAGCAAATAGGCGTATGTACATTATTGTATGTATTGTTAGAGTAGTTTGTATGACAGACTCTACCTATCAAAGCTGAACAGAAATTGAGTTAATAACTACCTTCCAAAAATGAAGCAAGTGAAAAGTATAATGAACTGTATTATTTATGAATGGCGTAATGTCAGATTACATCTTTCGGTTACATAACTTCTTTGAAGGACGCTTTGGGTGCACGTGTTATGTATTTCATTGAATTCGTTAGTTAAACATGGAATCAATACCCCTGAAATTATTAATATATTTAAGGAGAGAAAAACACTCATGTTACGTGATGTTACATAGAAGAATGGCATAATTCGCGTTGAAAATTATAATTTCAACGTGACCTCTCGTAACCAACTAAGATAAATATATTAAACTACAAATTCACAGGCAAAGAGTAAAACTTTATAGAACAATTTTTTAAGAATATTTTTTTTTCGTTGAAATCATTTTTATCTCATAGAATGGGTGTCAAGAAGTATAAATTATTCATGTTATAATTAACACAAACGTTTATTTTTAGATATAAATTATAATATGCGCTAGGATAGGATAGGGCAGGAGGCAGTAAACAATACTGCGGTCATACCACAGTGGGATGAACTGGATGATTTGCATAGATAAGCTGCACATGGCTGTAAAACAACTCAAGACCAAAAAAAAGCCCAGTTAGTGACGGTATCGAAGCAGAACTCATAAAAGTGCAGTGCCTTTTAATTACTGCATAATTTACTTATTAAGTGTTGGAACCTCAGGACATGCACGATGCTAACATCATCACTTTATACAAGGGCAAGGGAGACCGAGGAGACTGTAACTGCTTCCGTGGTATCTCCTTGCTCAGCATCGAAGGAAAACTTTTTGCTCGTGCTCCTTAGCAAAAACCCTCCGATCAGAAATAGCTGACACTAAAAGACCTGTCGGTCGTCCAAAACTACGTTTCAGAGACAGCCTTAGATATGATGTCCTTTAAAATTGACAAGTCTAGCTGGGAGAGTCAGACGAATGATCGCAGCTCATGGCGAAAAATCGTGGCTGACGGTTTGACCACACACGATAACGCTTAACTGCTTCCGCTTACCCTACACCATCAATGGGGACAATTTTCACTTGTCGCAAATGTAGTCGTGGCTGCCGCTCCCGAAATGGCCTTTTCAGCCACGAGCAAAAGTGCCTACAAAATTTCCGATAACTAACGCCGCTTAATTCTTCTTTGATAGATGTAAAAACCAGATGATGATGATTGTCATATCACGAGCATACAGTTAATCCGTGAAGATTCAACGATCTAAGACCTTCGAGAAAAACTACGAGTTCAAGACAGGTTGACATGATCCAAATAAATTTAGTTTGTAAATATATTCACATTACATGTTTGGAGGATACCTGAATATGTCCCAGAGAGTATTGATCCTGAATTTGTACAAAAACAATACAAAAACTACGCAAAAAAATCTGTATTAAATATTAATGGATCAAGAGTGAGAAATACAATTTAAGCTGGATTTTGAAACGATTTTTGAATAATGCGAATAGTGACGTAGGTTGTAGCCTCGAGATGCGCCTATTTCGTAACAATATTGGAAGTGCTTGTGGAATATACAAGAAGGTAATTGTCAAACAACCTGCGTCAAAGAAAGAATAAATAACTTATAATAAAGATATGAATTTCATATATCAGTATTAATAATCTGAAATTCATATCCCCTGCTATCTATCACTGAGGCACGGCTGGGGAAATACTATCTAGTGAATGGTTAATAACCGACAGAATATATATTGATAGTAGGTACAACTCGCGGGGGGTCCACGCTTGAATCTTACGCATGTGCTGGCTGGTACTAGCAGCTCTAGCGAAACGCTTCGGCTGCGGCTTGTCACCACCGAACAAGGTGGTTGAAACAACAACAACAAACATTGGGCTTTGAGACCATAGTGCGAGAGTGCTTTGACATCATCATCACTTTCACTGTGATTTTACCGGCACTCACACCCTTCCATCGGAACACAGCAAGTGCACTACTGCTTGGCCCCAGATTACCACCTGTGGTGACAGTTCTTCTCCAGACGAACCTGGCACAAGTGCTACTGCTACTTTTGATTGCTCCTTATGCACCACGCAAGGGGTACGTTTAGTAATTCAAAGAGTACTTACCGATAGATGTAAGCAACTGGACACCTCAAAATGAGTAAATAGATATCAAAGAAACCAAGTACTACAAGGCTCGTTATACTTTAAGAGCAACGGAATGCTACAGATAAAGGTACTTAGATATACTCGTATATTATGTTTATACCTTGGTCAAATATTATGTGATTACGGAGCTTACGTTGTAGATAGAACACTGTTATCTCTAAGTCAAATATTTACTCAGACATAATTTATGGCAGAAGTGGGCACTTGAGTTAGTATTGCAATATTTCGTAACAAAATCTTTGAGTACCTAGTATCTATAATAGCTAGCCAGAAAGTTAATTGAAAATATTATCAAATCGAAAAACAAACGGCTATGTTTAAAAATATACATTACTTCTGTAGAGCTTTTATGAATCAAACAATTTTGTTTTTAATTTTAGAAACACACCGTAGTGCTACAATTCAATTGGTATTGTCTTAAAGAAAAATAGTTTAGTAGGTATTTATACCGATATGTCAAGAGGATACTTGCAAGGATGAGTGACACTTCCCTGTTCCGCGATGTATCCTGAATTTTGATTGTATTTCACGAACTGTCAATTGTTTGAAAATCTTGGGGACGCTTATTCGCGAGCACACAATACAAGATAAATGGTAGCAAGGCCTTTGAAGTCATTTAAAAATGATATAATTAGGCATTATTTTCTCAATCGAACCTATAGAAAAATCGTCCAAATAAGATTGTTATTATAAGAACTAGTTAGTGGACGTCATAGCATGGTGATTTTACATAATATTTAAGCAAAATTATTTTTTGCTATCATCAGCAAGTAGGTATACATTTTATTAACACCTCATCATATCACATAAATATTAATTCTGTATCACAATAAATATTGTATATGCTTAGTAGGTAAACAAGAACTTTTTGCTAAACGGCGTCATCTGACACCTACTATAATTTATTGCTAATATTATTACTGACTCACACGAACTATAGTCCGAAAGCAATAGATCCGCATGATTCAATCGAATTACTTATTTTCTACTTCCGGTCTCCGAGAGACAATTACGTATTTCAAATGAGATCGGTGTTTCTTAAAAAAATAATAATATTGATTGTAAGTTTATACCTATAAGATCGATCGATCGATAAGACAGGATTTTGCCTTAAAAATCTTACGTGTACCTACTCGTAGATACGAGTAGGTACACGTCATCAAATTGATGGAACCTCATACTTGCAGATGCAAGTATGAGGTTCCATCAATTTGATGACAAAAAACGAGTGACAGATTATATTATAGTAGTTGATTAGAATGAAGGCAGATTTATTGTCTTCGGGCAAATTTCAGTGACTTGTGCGTGAAACTCAGTTTCGTTGATTGAAGTAAAATATTGAGTAGATAGTTGCTTCCCTACCCTGTATGCAAGCATCTACATCTACTTTATTCATGTAAATTAAGGATAAAAATAAGGAAATACAAAATATAAAAACATGCACAACACCATATTTCATGATTAAATTAAACAATAACATTCGACACGAAGTTTATCCGTGACCATGACGTATGAAAAAAAATACATTAAAATATCGGGAGCCAAGAAAACTCAAGATCATTATAAATATATCGTTAAACCTCGCAATTATGTCCGTATATGGGCGGCTCCGTGGCTTAGTCGAAAGTAGCCCTGCCTTCGAAGCGAGGGGTCCCGGTTTTGATTCCCGGCCGGGGCATACTTTGTGTGGTGAACATGAAGTTTGTTCTCGGGTCTTGTGTGTTTGTCTTGTGTCTGTGTTTTTCCATGCCATCTGCGACACAGGGATTCCTAGTGCAGAGGTATGAGTGTGTAAACGTTCGTGACGATGTCAGATTATCTCTACATACCCTGCTAGCAAATGTCGAGCACCTCACTATGTCCACAATACCTTGGCCCTATTGTTTATCCTCAAGAGGCTAACTACCTTCCGCTTTGATTCTGAACTGATACTAGCATTATTTTGTATTCGCAAGCACAGATTTCCGCTTGCCTATATTATTAACATTTGACCCCGAACTGTATGGAACCACTCTTAAAATTTAGTATCTACGCTTGATGCGACTATTTCTAATGCGGACGCGGAGACGTAACAATTTATTAATATTATAGTATGTTGATTGTTTGTAGTAGTAGGATTGTAAGTTGTTAAAAGTATGTGGATATTGTCATTATCAGTTACACAATAATGCTGATTTTGTATGTGCCAAACCTAACTAAAACTAAACTTACATGTTTGGAGGATACGGCGATAATTATGGAGCTGCCAAAAATGAATTTATTGGGTATACTCAAACATAATGATAAAATTTTGAGCGAAACAGTATATTAGCAGGTTTAAGCGCATTCTATTCTTTATCTTTATTATTAAACTGACAGTCATCTTCTGTCATCTGGTGTGTCATTCCGCGGAGCACCTAGATTGGATATTAATACAGGCTAGGTCTCAAGTCAGGCGGATGAAACACACCGTTTAGTGCCTGTGATGGTAGCCAGGCATTTGCTCTACCAACACGATAATTGTTCCTCCATCAGAAGCTTAAACATTTCCAGATCCAGGATCCAGGATCAGATAGTAAACCCACGACCTTACTAATCTTTAGTTTAAGAGATGAAATTCCATATTCTGTTCTATTTATTATTGCAATAATAATTTCATTCTGTAACACAATTAATATTAGGAAACCCTTGACCAGAATAAATGCCACAGTTAGAAATGAATTTTAATTACGGTACTGCAACATTAATTATTGCATACACATGACTTAAGAATTGTAACTTAAGAACAGTGTTATAATTTCCGTATTATGTAGCACACAAAAGGTCTGTTACATATAATAAGGAGGTACATAACTGTCTCAGGAATTCAATTATTAAATTCAACAAAATAGATCATTTAGTTGTTGTTGATATACAATTAAAACAGAGTTCTACGAGTCGTGACACTAAAGCAATAGTTTGTACCAACTTGCGTGTTGGGGCATCTAATTCTAATTCTAATTCTGGGTGGGGGTGACTAGGCCTGCACTGACGTCCCGCATAGGGGTGTATTGTGCATTGTCCCCCTTTGTTAACTAAACCCTACCCCAGCCATCCCAACTCCTTAATATAACGGAGAAGGACTCTGGGTTGTTGTTGGCAGCACTGTTTCAGCGTTTCCTCTGGTGAATCAGAACCTATCAGTTGGGGCATTTTCACACTAGTTCTTTTAGATGATTACTCTGCGGAAAGAAATTACCGAGAGTTCTCTACATTCTACATAGTACATTGGGGAGAGAACCATGCACATCAATAATAATTAATCTTCGGCTATTTTAAGGTGCATAAGAATATTTGTTACACACATGGTGAGAAACGTGGTTGTAACATAGAGCTTTGGGGAGAGAAACGTGATCGCCACGTATAGCAGCGGGAAGAGAAACGTAGAGCAGCACTTTCACAATTCGAATGGCCAAACAGTATATTTAGCCGCATACTATATACGTAGTGTAAGAGGTTAAATGCGATGCAACTTGGGTCTTCCCGTACTAAAGAAAGGGAACCTAAAGTCATATTTCTGTTACAGACAGAAGATGCCGCTAAAATCAGGTGGGCCTTCTACTCGTACAAAATAAGAGCTAAAATCGTCATAACCTATTGTAACAGGGTCCTTAGAATGCCAGCATTCTGTCACGACCGCACCGCTTCCTGCGCCCAACTGTTGTGAAACTATTGGTTTGTCGTTTCGAAATCTTTTGACTAATCTTTATCTATATACTTAGCGTATATAGATAAAGATTAGTCATGTGAGAGTCCATGTGAGACCAAAATTTTTAGTTTTATTTTGGCCAGAGATTAAGCATTGCCATCCAGCGTGGCAATGCTGCCAGCATTTTGGGTACGCAACAATCAAGTGACGGCTTAGTTATATACTAAGAAAAAAAACTGTTTATTTTTTATCAAAATATTTTTGTAATTTAAGTACCCACTTTCTATTAAATCATCATCAGCATATTATATGCTGACTCATAGCTAGCACTAAACCTAAGCTTCGGTTATCCGCATCACTTTTCTACCAGATACCTCACACAAGACCTCACCGCTCTATATGGTAGGAGCACTACGCTACTTAAACTTTAATTCCGAATACTATAAACGAGAATTGGATTATGTATGTATTGTAATATATAGTATATAGATGATTTGTGATATATAGAATATAGATAGTGAATAATCATTATTTCAACTATACTATAAATATAAATATTCATGGACATTTCAGCGCCATCTAGCCTTAAACTAAACTTGTAATATGGGAACTAGATAACTGATAGAATACTTATATTTAGTACTTTGTTTGTAAATACACCCAGACATAGAACATACATTTTTGTTCGTCATACAAGTGCTTGTCTTGGGTGGGAATCAAACCCACTCAGCTACAACTACATGTAACTACAATAACAGTAACGTAACTAATTGTGTGTCTGACTTCATAGGCATACTTTTCCATAGTTAAATGACTATGAACATACATGTTTACCATTTAAGCTAAGCAATAAACATTTACTAAGAAAATCCAGTGATTGAACGCCTTATTTACGCCATCTAAGACATTCCAAATTCTCAGCTAATTGCAATAACAGTGGCAAACACATTAAAGATCCTAGTTATATCTCGTAAAATGTTTTCATTTAGAAGAGCTTTTCTAATTATTATGCTATCATTGCAAAGGGTGAAATAGAGGTGAAATTCGCATGCACGTATCGCTACTAAACTGCCAGAGCGGCTGAACAAACAGCACCACTTGTGCATGGCAAATACGACCCTGCGTCATTGAGGTAATTTCGACACTTTTATAAACAAAATATATTAATAATGCACATGCTTCCAAATAAAACCGCGCACTGAGGGTTCCTTACAAACTTGTAGGTCAATTGTAGATTTTTCTGGCACTATAATTTTTTAGTTTACGGTTTTGTAAAATCGTGTTTTATTATTAGTAACAGTAGATTACCAATCAAGTAACAAAAAATTTCAGCATAGTATATTACATTTTCAGCATAGTTTATTAATAAAAACTTTTTTTTTTGTAAAACTTTGCTTTTTTACATGAAATACAATTATACTGGTAACAGCAAATAGAAAATTTCATCCAAATACAATAGTTAAAGCCCTTTCCGAGATACGCGAAATAAATAAATAAATATTTATATATATACAAGTATTGCTCGTTTAAAGTAATAATATTAGTAATGCTGCTGTTTGTTGCATTGAATCGTCCCATAATTTAATTATACACAATTATTTTTAATCATAAACTCTCTTCATTTATTGCTGTACTGGTACCAATGTAGCTCCACTTAAATGTTTTAAAATACTGACATATTTTAGTTTAAATATTGGGTGTGTGAATATGACTCCGCCCCTTTTTGTCAAAATAAAACACATTTGTTCGCTTACAAAATTAAAAAAAAAAATTATTGAAAGTATGCTCCATCTGCAGCTACAACCTTCGCCCATCGTTCAGGTAGTTTTCGTATTCCTTGCTGGAAGAAGTCCTGGTCTTTTGAGCTTATCCAGTTGTCAATCCAAATTTTGATACTTTCACATGAAGTAAACTTTTCTCCAGTAAGGTCTGTCTGCATCGTCCGGAATAGGTGGTAATCCGAAGGAGCTATGTCTGGTGAATATGGCGGGTGGGGTAACACTTCCCAGTCCTGTCCCTCTAAATATCTTTTTACGACTTCTGCGGTATGCGGTTTGGCATTGTCATGCTGAAGAACTAATTTGTTATGTCTATTCACCCATTCTGGTCGTTTTTCTTCTATGGCTCGCTTCAAACGCATTAGTTGTCGTCGGTAAACTTCTCCATTAATAGTTTCAGAGGGTTTGAGCAACTCATAATATACAATACCTTTCTGATCCCACCAAATACAGAGCATGACCTTGGCACAGTGAATATTTATTTTTGGCTGTGATGGGCCTGGTTCGCCTGGTTTCACCCAAGCTTTTTTGCGTTTAGGATTTTCGTAGTGTTTCCATTTTTCGTCTCCTGTGACTATCCGATGCAAAAATCCTTTTCTTTGCTGTCTTTGAAGCAGTATTTCACAAATGGTTTTCCGACGTTCCATGTCTCTTTCTTTTAAATCATGTGGAACCCAGTAACCGGCTTTTTGAATCATTCCCATCATTTGTAAACGCTTTGCAACAGTTGAACGATCAACATTTAATGCTGCAGCTAATTCTGATTGAGTTTGGCAAGAATCTTCCGCCAATAATGCTTCCAATTCAGCATCTTCAAATTTTTTTGGTGGTTTTCCATGTTCTTTATCCTCAGTACTAAAATCGTTATTTTGAAATCGTCGAAACCATTCCTTGCAAGTTGTATTAGACGGAGCATGCTCACCATAAATCTCCACAAGCAAACGATAAGTTTCCGCTGCAGTTTTCTTCGCAATAAAATAATGTAATAACACTTCCCGCAAATGACGTTTATTTGGAATAAAAACCGACATTTTCGAAAAGGTGAAAACAATTGTTGCTTACACTTCAACCAAATATCATAAAATGCGTTAGATAGCTGACATTCAGTACTATCGAATACAAGTATGGTCATTTATTAGTACACGTAAACAATACTAAAAACGACATCTGTTGAGAAAGGGCGGAGTCATATTCACACACCAACAGAGCTTTTACTATATTATTAATATAACGCCTATTCAAGCTTTAGTTGTGACATTGTGTTAATAACAGTGATCACAGTATGCCTTTGTATACGTATTTTGTTATGTTATGTATACGTGTTATTTACAATTTAGAGGTGTTTTCTAATTCCAAGGGGTCATGTTAAGGTCACACATTGCTACCAAACAGTCAGGTTGGCTGAGCTACCAACAACAGGCACTACAAGTGCATAGTAAAAACGGCCCCGTCATCAAAACAATTTTGACACGTTTAAAGAAACAATACCTTGAAAATACGACTATAAAATGAAATGTTTCCTTCAACTGTAACTGTTAAAATATTTATTCTAAACTTCGTTTCTGTAACAACCAGCGGCCTGCCTCATATTCGGAATTTCTTTCTTGTAAACCTAGTCCGAACAATTATGTATACAACAAAAAAGTACCTAATCTGTTAATTGATGTATGAATTATGATATTGTATCAAAAAATGACGCTTTAAAGAGATTTTATAAGAATCCAAAGAAGTAAAGATAAAAGACTTTGTGTTAGACTTACTTTTTCTTCATAGAGATAATTTTCTTTGTCTTTTTGGTTAACGCCTTCTTAAGCGACACACTCTGAATTCTAAATAACAGATGCATAACTTTATAGACCCTTGTTAGACGCAGTAATGTGTTGTTTTTACCAAGAGGCGTTTAAAGTATTTTGTTTGCTATCATCGCAAGGGGTGAGTCATATTGAGGTTAAATTTTTGCGCACACATCGCTACCAAACTGCTAGACCAGCTGAACTAACAGCAATACATATGCATGGAAAATACGGCCCTGCGTCATTGAGACAATTTCGACACTGTTTTAAATAACAACACTTTCATGGAAATTAAAAACTACAACGTAACAATATGTTTTATAACAATATTTTTGAAAATGTCATACGGGCCGTGAGTAACAAAATGACGCTCTGGCTAAGTCTCACCTAGACAGCCATCAGGACATTGATTTATACAAAAAGGGCTTTTCAGTTCATTAATGTTTAAGCAAAATCATCGTATTTAAAAAATATGCAAAATTTTTATCAATAAATTTCTAATGTATATATAATTTAATAATTTCCTTTCAGTGCTTTACCTGAAGAAAATAAATTATACTTATTAATATGTACATACGGGTTTATAGAAAACAGTTCATGCAGCAGACGTTTAAATGGTCGGTCAGTCAAAGGAACATTAAAGAATACCCCACGACCAAACTATGATTGCCTCGCGATATTTCCTATACGAGAGCCAAGTTCATTGTAAAATCCGAAAACACGACTAACATAATTACTACTCAGATTAATACGGTAAATTAACTTTGCCCATTGCGTTTCCTTAAACTTCTCAATGGCGGGCTTTCCTGCTTAGTTTTTCC
The DNA here is from genome assembly GCA_921293045.1 of Aplocera efformata. Classification (NCBI taxonomy): domain Eukaryota; kingdom Metazoa; phylum Arthropoda; class Insecta; order Lepidoptera; family Geometridae; genus Aplocera; species Aplocera efformata. The sequence continues at coordinate 8,382,901 of OV121042.1, read as the reverse complement.
GCTAAAGTTGAACCCCACTAAAATGATGAACAAAATTATGATTAATAAATTCATTAAATTCTCTTATAGGTAAAAAACCAGCTCATCATAACAGGAAAATTTAATAATTATAAAAGAGATGTCTATTACCGAAAATATATTGTAATTAATCGTTTTTATGAACCCAATTATGTCATCAATATGTTTGTGTCATATTCATTTTGAAACGGTAGAAATTTGTGGTTTAGGAGAAGAAAACGTCCTTGAATTCGAATTAAATTATCCAACTATAAAACGTGGGCCAATATTACAGAATAAGCTATATAAGATTCATGCAACTTTGCAAATAGACTTGTTTATTTGCATTGGAATGATTTTAATGTCTGTATTTAAGCTATCTTAAAGATTAACAAATACATTGACAAAAAGCTAAATATTATTTGCTGTATCTCTACTATTTGTGTACACTTAGAGTTGATATTTGATTTTCAATTTTGTGCTTTCCTAGTGGATATCAGGAAAAATTATACCTTAATAAAATTCCATTCAAAAATAAGCGACCCGTATGTATAAATAGTCACGTGAAACAAAGAACTATGACGTGTTATCCATTGATGAATGTGATTAGTCGACATTCACGTATCTATATTAATATTGAGTGTTTCATTTCATTTCACATTCGAAAGCGCTAATGTATCTTTGTGTCGTATGCACGATTCGGAACACCTTGAATATGAATTACTGACGTTCATACAACACAATTTGGACACGTGCACTTATCGAGCAAGAAATGGAAAAAATGATGTAACCATGTCTGCGTGACAGATAACAAAATAGTTTCCCATGCATAGAGTAATATATCCAATTAGCACATAGTAATTTTCCAAGTAAACGCAGCTCCCAGTATCGCTTAATTATTATATTTCAAATATACTTTGTGAATGGGAAGATAAAACATATTTAAAATTATCAGATTATGAAGTAATACGTAGTGACTTTTTAATACATTGTTCAATGGATCACAAAATAACTGTTAATCTACTTAGATTTTGTTAGAAATAATATTTGAATTCTTGCATGTGTGGCGAATATTCAGAGGTCCCAAAATGGCGTGGCACAAGAGTGTGATGAAACTGATAAAGATCCGTGAGTGTGATGAAACTGATAAAGGTCGGTTACCAGCCGGTTTCATTATTGTGCTTTTGATGGATTTTTTATGTTCTCTTCCATACAAAAGACATCAACGAGCTACACAAACATAAAAATATGACATAACAAAATTGTCTAACCACTTCTACATCAATCATCTTATCAAAATAAAGTAAATATTATACACTAGCTGGTAATAGGTATTTTATTAATTTAATAGGCGCATTCACAATTCCCGTTTTTTGTGCGGCTGTATCGAAGATTTCATTACTTGAAGCACGTTAATAAAACCATGCATAAGTATCTTAACCAAATGAATACTTAGTACAAATTGAGTATGTACATAAAATTACAATTGATAAGTTAAATATATTTGCGCGTGTCTGCGCCAGCGCAAGCCGGGACAGCATTCTTACTATACTTATATTATTATTTGTTTTGGACATTACTGACTAGCTATCGCCACGTTCCGCAAACATTGGAAAAGTACGGGATGCTGGCAGTATACAGAAGGTACGTTGCACTTAAGTATACAATAATATTAGAATCAGGCGTAGACGTATGTAGCAGAATAACGTTACTTTTGTTCCTTTAAAATCCTTTGTTCGGTATCTTACACGAGCATCGGCGGTTATCGCATTGAAAACTGCTTTATAAGTAAATGTTTGCGTAAATGTTGACACAAATTATTTCAGAGGAACCGCAAAGTACCTATTCAATTATGATCCATTCTAGAACATAGTGCTAGAAACGATCCATCTTTCATATGTATTAAATTTAGTACTTATCTTCGTGTTATAGGTAAATTTTAATTCAGTGACATAGTAGTTGTTGCAATTTTTTCCTATAAGTACGTTATCTATTTGCAATTTTATTCTAGCCTTGAGACGGCACTACATTATAAAGCCACGAGCTGTCTATGCATTATGCACTTGCACCGCTGCGATTCACTGCACCCGTGGGACTAGGGACGTAAATAATTGTCTTCTTGCTTTCGAAGTCGGAGTTGAACACTTCGTAAAATGTTTTTATCCACCATAAAGCCAGACAAGATAATCTTGGAAGTTTGGAACCTAATGTCTCATCAACTGCGGTCTTGAACTCAAAGAAACTACTGATCCATTTTGTTGACAATCTTACGTTTGAGGAGAATTAAAGAAATGTGACATTTCTACTACACTATGTAAGTATGAATATCTACCGAAAAATAATTAAATATGTTAAAAGCAATGGTGATGGCGAGCTCATCAAATCTATTATCTCACGATAGTGTAACATTGCGCTCTACCTCTGGAAAAAGAACATGACAGTATCCATGAGTTCTTACAGACATACCGAATAATCTCTGTGATGTTTTCATTACTGTAATTGTCATCACAGTTAGTAAGTAGCCTGCATTGGAAGCGAGTATTCCCGGATTCGTCTCACCGGCTGCGGCATTCTGTATGATAAGCATAATGGTTGGTTATCAGGACATAAGTGTAAGGATTTGTATGGGCCAACGAATCCTTACACTTATGTCCTGATTTCTGTGACCTGTAACAAGTTTAGTGTGTAAACGTTTACAAGTTTCGAGTTTCTCCAAATGGCAATCGGATTTTCCCTTCCCTCTACAGGCCCATGACCGCCCTCAGAACGTAACTATAGAGGAGAGATACGCTCATTTGTCAATTGTCACGGGTGTCTAGGCATTGTCATAATAGTAGGGGGATTTCATAGAATAAACAATAATTTGAAAGTCACTAAGTATCAATAGATTTGAAAGGTTGTTGAATGAAGAGGAGGAACTCAGACATTTTGATATGTTAGGTGCTCTATAAGTTTAAAACAAAAGTTTAGCTATTTTATTATTGAAAAGGACACACCAAGAGGCAAGCCAATCAAATTAAAAAATAAAAACCTGTAGCGGTTTATAAAATGTTGGATAACATTTTCAGTTTTTTTACATACTTTTAGGGTTAAATAACACTATAAGTAAAGGAAATGAAACTAACTAAAGGGTAACTTAGCATAGATGTTAGCTAACCTCTATATATCTATCCTGCCTTAAATAGGCTATATCTTTTAAACCATAATCGGTAGCGAGCTGAAATCTTCATAAACTGTCTTACTATTGCGTATATCGCGAATAATAAAAACTCATTTATTGACTAAATCCTCAAAATACAAGTCTGAATCGCACTAAGCCGGTTAAGGGATAATGATGACTTCATTTTACATAACTTTTTTTGTATAATTGATAATTTTTCTATAATAATTAAATAATTTACACAAGAAAATGAAAAAAGATATCCAATATTTTTGTATGCGCATCTCGTACGTACTATAGATTGATCTGCACGTGGATACCGAGGTACTCGCATAATACCTAGATCTCAGAGATAAACACGTAGAGTTCACTAGTCTGGAATAGTATCTACTCTTCCATGTTGCATTAAATAATTTTACATATTGTTTTTCTTCATTCTATCTAGAGGTACCTAAAAAAAAACATGGCTTATGTTTAAAATATAACTACCGACATTAATATTTGTAACAGGAGCAAACAAGATGGTAGAGTATTAAATGTAGATGAGTTGCTATTTGAACCTTTAATAGAATAAAACTATAAAGACATTGAATTACTTATTTGTTAGGATATCCGTCATAATAAAGTAACACTTAAAGTATCTATGTGTCTACTACTTACGGTATGGGGTATAGAAGAAAAGATACAGACAGACGCTCTACCTTAATAATATGGTTCCCTTTACACTTTGGGAGCGGAAATATAATAGTATCAAATTAAGCCAAAAAAACTAAAAAGGTAATTAAAAATGCTTCTTTCACTCAAGGTAATCAGGTAATTGAACTATAAGCCACCTGAGCCACACAAAAAAATTAAAATACAGACATAAAAAGGATAGAAAAACATCAGGTTTGCTATACAGGCAGGTTATACGACTCATTACACAATAATGCGCGTATGGCGTAATTAATCCAGAACGTGACGTCACTGCCTTAGTCAATGGCAGACGAAACAGACTGGAACTTGCAGGCGTACACAACACGTCATTATACATTGGACTTTGAAAGGGATTATAGAACGGACCACCACGCGTCATAAGAATGAGAATGGGTCTAAGGACGCCCTGTATTACGTCAGAGCCATTTTTCAGGCTTGTGTTATATTGCAATCTGCCTTCCGTATAATTTTACTGTAAACGTCTTCAAACAAAAAATTGTTCGGGCCAACCAACGTATAATGTTTGGTTTAAGATAAAAAATGACGACAAAGGAAGGAACAATTCTACGGCCATTTTTAATTTTATGTGTTAGCGATTTTACATACGCACGCAGATTTAGTTGAAAGACACAGTAGCAGAATAACATGACGGAACCTGCAACAAGTTTACCTATTGCCACCTACTAAGATAAAATATCCAATCACGCAATGGCTCTCACCTCACTAATTAATTATTTATCATTCATATAGCAAAAACAACATAACAATATATATGTTTTAAAGATTTGACACATATAAGTTTTATTGATTTCTTTTCATGAGGAATAATAGCAGTAGTTATTTGCTATGAACACGGAAACAAATCACCCAATATCCTGAGTAGTAGGTAAATATGATTTTTATTTAACACTGGCTCAATTAAAATTTGCAATTTTGTAAGAGTACCTAATTTTTATTATAGTCTAGTTCAACTATGTATTTATATGGTTCTAATTTACATAAATACCTATAATCTACTACATTGTCTCACAAAATTTTAGTATATTATGTACTTATGTTTTGGCGGGTCCAGTGGCTCGCGTCCATAGATGAGAACCCTTTTGTACACGTACCCCCTGGGTGGTGCCAAAGAAGGAACTAAAAGTAGCAGTAGAACTTGTGCCAAGTTAGTCCGGAGAAGTACTTTTTCCACATAGTAATCTACCGCCAAGCATAAACACTCGTATTGTACACAGCAGTGTTACGGTGGAAGGGTGTGGGTGCTGGTGAAATCACGGTGCATGATACGTAACATCCCCATCTCGGGTGACGGGCGCCACGGGATGAGACTTAGGTAGGAGGAGCAATGTAGAATTTCTTTTGTAATGGGCGAAGGTAACCACTTACCATCAGGTGGGCCTCAGCTCGTCCTGTTACATCAGTAGTATAACAAAAACAAAATATCCGAGATTGATTTGAAATATACTATTAAAACTTCAAAAATACTGAAGATGTCGAATTATTAAAATTGATACACAATTATTGATGTTATCACAAAACAAATATAAAAAATCTCCTTGTGTGGAGTTGGTACAAAAATGCTTCCAAAATATAATGTTTGACGTAAAATTCAAATATTATATAATTAACAATAAATACGTACATAAACTCGTAATTAACTGTTCCTTCAAAGCTGGTCTGGTCGGTACTATAAAACCCGAAAAACCATCTAAAATGGCATGTTAGGTGAAATATTGATGACGATTGCGTTTGGACGAGTCTCATCAATCAATGCAGTTGAGGAGTTTGAAAAATAGAAGCTACGAATGGCTACGAAAACCCGATAGGAGGGGCGCGGGCGCGGTGAAGAGGGCCGCGGGCGGCGCATACGTCACGAGAAAGCCGAGGTCTCTATAAAACCGTCGCTGGCCCTCCCACCAACACACTCGCAAGCTAGCAGCAATCGTCGCTACACGCACGTTCGCTCGCCTCCCGCGTTTACTTTACTCGTTATCGCTCATTTGTGACCGCGCTTCGCTCGCACACACTCGTCGCCATGACTGTCACCAGCAAGATGAACAGTGTCTCCCGCCAGTCCATGCTTACCCGTTTTGGCCCTGGCGGGCTACTCTACGCCGCAAATAAAATTCTAGCGGTACGTCATCTATCAGTGCACAGTAGATTCCTGTGAAAGTGAATTTTGCCTAATTGGACGTTCAATGTGTGTGATGAAATTTGGTGTTTGACCGTGTTTTTTGGTTGTCCACAGGTCGCTGTGCCTGGAAAGGAAGAAGACCGCTGGCGCGGCAAGGATGACGTCGCGCTGTTCAAGCGCTGGCGCCGCACAGCCTCTCCCGCGGACTCTACGCCCGCCACTCCTGCGCCCGCACCTCCGGCGCAGCCTTCGGAACTTCTCAAGTTCCTAGCAATTGTAAGTACATTTTCATAGCTAAAGAAAATCTTTCGAAAGTGTCAATTCTATGATTGCTGTTTTAGATCGAATTAATTAGATAGGGATGGATGCCACTTAGTTTGGATCGCACGAACAGATTAAAGAAACGAACTAATTATCAACTTAAAAAAAACATTTGAAGTTGTTGTTAACAAAAAAACACCCAAAATATATATAGACGTTAGATATAAAGTAATAATTTTTTTATTGGTAAATACAGTTAAATTATATTCCATTTAAAATATATATCTATCCTTTTATAGTTGAATAACATTTGTTTCTATTTTTCCAGAATGCATTGGAGCTTTCCGCCCCAGCCTCAGACGCTCTCCTGAAGTCCCGCTCGTCGGAATGGTTCCAACTAGCGGGGCACCCCGGTTCCTTGGCACCGGCCGGCCCTGGCACCGTGTGGAAAAGACGCGCTCCCGGTGACCACCCCGCTCACAACCCTGAGCGAGACGCCTACGAGGCGCTCGCGTCCTGCCCGCATATGCGCTCCGCCATCCCCAAATACTACCGTGAACTGCAGTATGCCGGTGAGAGCTTCATCGAACTGCAGGATCTGCTACACGGCTTCCGCGACCCCTTCGTCATGGACGTGAAGATGGGAACCAGAACTTTCCTCGAAGACGAAGTCAGCAATGCCCGCGCCCGTGCCGACCTTTACGAGAAAATGGTCCGGTTAGACCCAAATGCACCCACCGCAGCCGAGCATCAGGCCGGAGCCGTAACCAAACTGCGTTATATGCAATTCAGGGAGCAAAGATCATCATCCGCCGAGCAAGGCTTCCGCATCGAGGCAGTCAAAGTACCCGGCGAGCCACCGCTCACAGACTTGCAGAAGGTGCGAGAGCCCCAGCACCTCGCCGCCACGGTGGCTCGCTTCCTCGGCCAGGACGAACGCGCTCGCCGCGCTATCGCCACGCGCCTGCGCGAGATCCGCGATCTCTTCGAACGATCTGAATTTTTCAAAACTCACGAGATCGTCGGCAGCAGTATTTTCATCATCTACGACAACGAACGCGTCGGCGCTTGGCTGATCGATTTCGCTAAGACGAGACGCGTTCCCGAGGGCGCCCGCGTCAATCACAGGGCGCCCTGGCAGCAAGGAAACCACGAGGAGGGTTTCCTCTACGGGTTGGATAGACTGATACATACCATTGAGACTGCTAAGCTACCGGAACAGCACGATGAGGTGCCGTCAGAACCGGACGTCTCGCGTTGAACACGACTAGCGAGAAGACCCTGGACTCGCCACCATTTGCCGGCTTGTGGTCGCCACAGTGCCGCTGTTCTTGCGCTGACCGATACGCATGGAAGATGAACACAAAAACTCGTGTTTGTGCATACGAAAAAGAGAAACGCGATTTTATCGCTTATTTATTTGTTCTAGTCCCTACTACATAATTATTTTTAATGTCAATAAATGCTTATATATTGTAATACTGTAGTTTTTGTTTCTTTTTATAGCTAAATGCAAATACTTGTTCTTCAACAAAGAGAATACACACATAACTTAATAACTGTCGATGAAGGAGTACCGATAAAAGAACAATCCTGCCCCATTTTATGATGGTTATAGGACATGTGGAAAGAATCTAATTCGGTACTTACTAGAGAGAATTGTTTTACCTAGTGTAATAATCCTTTGGTAATGGTTAAAAGTAATATCAATAGATAGCGTTATAGGTATCGACTCGTTATTGAAGAAAACTACGACTCGTAAATTTTTCATGGTAATTTAAAAATTGTTCGAACGGAACACAATTAGAAAATGTCGTGCCACTTACGGTTTTTTGTACTAAGTTTTATTAAGTAGTTTTGTTATTAAGTACATACTACTTGTTGATAGAAGGCGGTGTCGCGATGCCTTCTAAAGGTTGGTTTCCCCGAACACCATAAAGTGATATAGACGCGTCTCTTCCATACGTACACTGCTCTAACATTTTAACAAGACTTAGCGAAAAGGACAAGGATGTGAAACACGTAACGCGAATCTTAGCCGTAAAATCATCATACATAGATACACTCGGCTGTAAATCTAAACCAAAACCCATTTTTTGTGTTTTCACAAATAAAAGGTAACTAAAAAGTAAAGCAGCGAATAGTTTTATAGGGTGGCTATATTTGGTGGTATCTATCATAAATTCTAATATTACAAGGTAAAAGTTTTCGATGCGTGTCCTAACCTAACCTAACCTACCTACCTATCTTGCATTAAATTGTATATAATTGTTTAGGTTCGAGCATTAATAATAATTATTATTTTCTTCTATCCTTTTTAACGAACTTTGAATGCTTTGGGAATATGTAAGAATAATCATGCGAAAACGGACCATATATCGATTAATCGATATTTTTCACTCCATAATTATCGATACTATTTAAAAATGTCGATACGATAAATATCGATATATTTTTTCACTTGCCCATCCCTTATTTGTGACACGCAGTAACTCGATAGCCGATTTTGTAGCCATCTATTGGTGGATAGCACGCATAACGAAGTGTCTAGTAAATCTATTAATAACACCCCGCGCCGACAGACGTCGCGCTCATGTACTTGTAGTATCTGGGCAGGCTAATATTTATCCCGGAGATATAGCCCGCTAAAGTGAGGTATCTGTACTAATATTTTAATATCTGTCGCGTTATAAGGAATATTTTATTTTACTGAAAGAAAGTGTTAGCCGAGTTATTCGTGGAAAAACAATGGCTCATTTCCATGATACGGTAACACCACTAGCACACAAGGCGTAAAGCCAATTTGGGGTAACGCATGAATTTATGCAACAAGGTGAAAGCACTGTCCAAAAATAATATCCTGTTACCAAATCTGCAGACGTACCTTAATCCTTGCAATAAAACATGGCAGTTTTAGTACTAAAATTATATTTAAAGTTTAAAGTACAGGACACAATAATATATTTTATAGATTGATAATAATTAATCAACATAATTAAACATAATAATAAGTAGTAAATTTTATTAAATCTAAAGGATTACATAATAGTTATACACTACAAATGTTGATCGATGGGTCCAGTATGGTGAATGAGTATTTAAGACGCTATTTAATTGGATCATTTTGTATATGACAGTAACTAAATACATATATTGCTGAAATTAGTAGTCATAAAAGTACTTAAAATGCCTTGTAAATTTTTTGAAGAAATGGTTTTCTCTGCTTTGTATATTCCTGATAAATCTTATCAAACTTTGATCCTATCAATTGCCGCCTTGTTACAAACAAATATATTTTATCAGGACTTAACAGACGCTAGTGAAACAGATCATATTATATATTGTACATAAAAAATTGTTTGTTGTCATAGGCATAATATTACCCAATTATTCCCCTAGTTTATATAGCAGAGGTAGCGGATAGACACATTTTGCATGTTATGCTTGTTGTAGTTACGCCCTTTGTAATGTATAAATAAATCTATTCAATTAATACTATTATTAACTATGGATACCCGGCTTGCGCTACTACGCTAAAAAAAGAAATACACATTGTGCCTAATGCATTGTTTTAGTGGTCTGAAACAATCTTCGCATTATCCAATGAAACCGGTTTGGTGCACATTGGTGGATGGTGTCAAAGTCTATAACAGACAATATATAGAAGCAATTTTTGTGTTTTATATATTAGGATAGAACTGGGTCCCGCTCTTCTCGGTAGAAGCGGCTCACTAGCTATTATTCTGAGACTAACATTATTTCTAATAATATATGCGCCATTCCGTTAGAAAGAAATACCTAGTTTCTAATAAGCATTGTGATTATGCATATTCTTAATGAGTCACAATTCAAATATTGTTTAGGTGAATCTCGCCCACGAAGGAAAGCGCGGGGCACAAATTGTTAAGATAAATGATTGATTATTTAAAACTTGGTGCCATGAGTATTATGACTTAGAACGGCAAAATGTGCTGAATTTATTTGTTACATACAATGAAACAAATAGTATAAAATCAGTTAAAAAAGGAGAAAATAAGGTACCCTTTTTCAATGTACACAGAAGTGTATATAGTACAAGAAAAAATATATCATATTTTTTCTTGTACTATATACTGGCGATTCTGGTCCCAATGACCAACAAAGTTCACAAAAATCTACAGAGTCCATCACTTGGAATGATCGCTTTTACAAGGTGATGTCAAGATTCTATGCTGATTAGTGAACACTATACATCACTCTACAGGCTGGTCTGTTGGTACATTAGGCATTAGAATACTGAATCTACTAGAACTGTAAGGAATTACAATCCAAAAGCTAGCGTTCAACAGATTACATAAAAATATCAAAAAATACATTCAAGATACTTAAAAGAAATAACTAAATACTAAGTTACAATGAATCAACCATTGAAAGATTTTTCTTGGCTTTGATTGTCCTGCAGCTGTTTACTTTAGTAGCAAATCGCAATGAGTTTAGAGTTTCCCCAAAGCATTCATCAAATTGATTGATATTCACCAACATAAGAGTTTTTGAATTGCCGCCAAGGCTCGGCATCAACAAATGTGTGAGCTTGGAATTTCTGTATGGGATATGAGATTGATTTGTCTGCAGTGATAGAATAACTTTGGAAAGTTCAGACAATGACCTATTGATATGTTTAGTTTCATCCATTCTCTGTGTGGTTTTCCCACTCTCGGAACCAGCCAAGTCCACTAAGTTTAAGTTGCTTGTATATTTTTCTTTACGTTTCTCGTTGATCGCCGATATCTTGATTTGCGCCACTGAGTGTGATCGGGAGCTGCGTTCATTGTTCAATGTAGCTGCTGTTTGTCTGTTCTTTTGCGCAAATATCATCAACCTGATAAAATCATGGGAGCTCTTAACTTCCTCTTCTTTCAAATTGGACACATAAACATCTGTACCCTTAGAATTTACCATTTTGATTTCATGATTATGTTGGTCTTTGCTTGAGTTAAGCAGATCGTAAATTATTTCATTGTATATTTCTAGAAATGAAGCTTTTATGGTAAGCTCCCAGCCCATTCTCTTCAAGTCTTCCATACATGTGAATATCATATTGAATGCACGTGGTATAATGCCATATCGCTCTATTCCATCACCCCCTTCCATTGTGTAGGTTTTCCCTGAACCGGTCTGCCCATAGGCAAATATACAAACATTATACCCATCCAGAGCAGATTGTACCATAGCAGACACCTCTGTAAAAACATCTTCCTGAGAAGAATGTGGGGTAAATATTCCATCAAATGAGAATGAGTGTTTTCCTTTACGTGCAGAATTCAGTAACTCAATTTTTTCAACTTCAATCGAACATGCGTCAAGCACATTCAAGTTGAATAATGGTTTTGTCTTCTCCGATTCCAGAGGTGGACGCACTCTGCAATATACTCTGATGTTCCCTTTGAGGTCTTGAATGGTGTTTCTAAGATCTCTCTGCTCTTTGTACATTGAAGCCAACATATTTTGCATTGCTTCAGCATCACCTTTATATTTTTTCATAATTTCTAAAGCTTCTTTATAATCAAGTTGCAATTTCTCATGCTCCACAGATATCTTTTTGAGGTGATCAGTTAGCACTCTTAAAGCCTCGGTTTCCTCTTTTAGACTACTGTGACGTCTAGTCAAATTATTGAATTCCGTCTCAACCCTATCTAATTCCGAAGTCTTTTTCTTCAGACTAGTAGTAATTTCATCTAAAAGTTTCGTTTTGCGTTGCAAGTCTTCATTTTCATGCTTTTGTATTTCAAAGTCAAGTTTTAATTTGTCATATTCAGCACATTTTTCTCTTAAATCACTAAGAGCTTTTAATAGTTTTTCTTTTAATATATCACGTTCCAGAGTTGTACTCTGGACAGAGTCCTTTATTTTTTCATAATCGTCAGAAACTTCAACATGTTTATCTTTCAAATCATTGAACTCACTCTTGACAACTTTATGTTTCTCAAGTAAGTCATTGAATCGAGCTTTATAGTCATATGGTGGAATTTTTGGTGCCGTAGTGGTTTTCTTTTCTATTTTGCTTTGTTTTGCTGGTATTGATGGAACTGGAACTGTTGCTGCCCTTTTAAGTCGCGAAGCAGGCGCCGAAGTGGTCGGCGCATTCCGCAGTGGTCTTGTATGATTCAATATAAGATTTTTCTTGTCCAAATCGCTCAGGCCATTGCCAATAGTCCTTGAAATAGGACGATTATGTGGGAAATTTTCCTTGGAGGCCATAGAAGGCCCTTTGGGTATTCGAGACATCCTAAAAAAAAAATTAATTATGAGCTATAAGGTAAGGCTTAAAGAAACCGACTTATGTAAGTAGGTTTCTTTAAGGTTAATTATGGGTTTAATTAAGACATTTTGGAACTTTTGAGTATTAGATACTGACCTGAATTAACTATGAATACTCTGAACTGCTCACAATTCCAACGAAACCTGTTCTGTAATCAAATATATTTATTTTGTAAATATATTAATAAATAATGATATATAAAATTATTAATGTGGCATTTTTATTAGATGTGGTGATCCCGAGTCCATTTTCAATTGCTCACCTTAGAAGGTGTGGTAAAATAACGTGATCAGGCACGGTAATAATGAATATAACACAACACTATGATGAACGACACACTTATTACAGATCCTTATTTTATTTATTCAATGATACATTGAACTTATCACCACAATTGTTTCAATACTCTACTATCCGTTGATTTTTCAACTTTTGTTGTCAATCATGAAAATAGATTGAAAACAAAACGGTTTCGAATTCAAAATTTGAAATAGACGCAATCGTAGTGTTGCCATAAGTTTAAATAGAATATGGCTGTACATTCACATTACAACACGCATGTCACACAACACCATCTGTAATGTTTATGGATTACGCTCGTTTGTGACCTAATAGCGAATTTTAGACTCATTTCGCTTAAAATCCCGTAGTAGAGACTGAACTATCAGGCACGATCATCGGAATAACAGACACCTAATTATTGGGTATTTTGACTGACAACACTAACCAGCAAGGCCCGAATCCGTTCGTTTATTTTATAAAATTTCACTTTTAGAAAATATACCGAGCTTCACTTCTTATAGCTTTTGGCATATTTTACGTTTGAAATTAAGAAACGTTGCAATAAAATACACAAAGCACTCGAAAGTTACTACTTTGACAGTGACAATCGAAGTATATATATATATAATAAGTTATATAAATATCCGATTCAATGCCTACATTATTTTCGGATTACTTCTATTTAATATTATTGTATCGTTGTGAATAATACTCTTTAATTATTATATTTTTAATGTATGGCAACAATTCACACTAGAAATCTAACGATTGGTGCATATATTTCCCAATCACGGCTATGAATTAAATGAATAAAGATTATGATTGGTCTATCACCATACAGTATAACCAATCGCTGATTATTCGGTATCACAAGATAATTCTAAGTGATGAGATACAAAACTTAATAATAATCGATAGCGCAAGTCGAACAATCGAAGAAATAGTTAATACCGTTCGCCAATAGCGTAGTCCTATAAAACGTAGAAATTGCACCGGTTTTTTATAATTTTTGGGCCTTCAAGAAAGCAACATGAATTAATAATTTGTATTTAAATGGGCCAGTCACGAAATTAAGTTATGGCACCTATAACAGTTCAAAATGCCAAGAATGGTCAATTATTGTCCGTTCTTTTAATAAAGTGTTATTGAAATAAGCATTTTTGCTACTGGTCTGTTCATTTATCATAAAAACAATTATTTATTTATTTCACATAAATGACGTTTCACACTCGGGCAATAAATCTTTATTTACATAAAATAACATTAAAAAATAAAAATTTCGTAGATATATTATAACACAAATCCAAAATATTCTTTATTGTCCAGTTGCTCGCGCGTCCGTCCGTTTGTACATTTTTATTCCCTACACGTACCCCCTGGGTGGTGCTAAAGGAGCAACCAAAAGTAGCAGTAGAACTTGTGCCAAGTTCGTCCGGAGAGGTACTACCACCACACCTGGAATCTGTCGCCAAGCAGTAGTGGTTGCAATACTGTGTTCTGGTGGAAGGGTGTGGCTGCCGATGAAATCACATGCGAATGAGACGTCTCATCCCTGTCTCGGGTGATGGACGCAGGATGTATGCGACTCATTAAAGATTTGAATCTCGTACTGAGTTCGCACGCATTATTGTTGTCATGGGCGAGGATCACCACTTACCATCAGATGGGCCCTCAACTCTTTCCGATACATATTCACAAAAAAAAAAAAAAAGTGTTCAATGATGTTCACAAATGATGGTAGAACAGCAGCCTTCCCATTTAACATATAATTATTTTATTATTTAACGGTTAATAATGTTTATTTACCATAATTATTTGTATTGTAATATATAATTATACGATGGCAAAAGAGTGAGCGTAAACTGGATATTTTTGGGAAAGTTAAAAATTGTTGAAAATATCTCCAATGAAATCATAAACTTATGTTTCGAAACTGATCTTAACGATACGAACTCACCATTTATTCATAATCGATCGTTAGAATCATCGAAGCAAGAATCGTTGGTTACTCCGGTTCGCTCTCGCTTTCATCCATCACTAGAAGGCCTAATAGCTTTAAAAAAAAAAACAAATTGCCATCTTCCGTGTCGCATCTCGGAAATCACAAATTGTTGAACAATTATAGATTTTGACTTGTGTTCATCGCAGATGTGTTAGTATATTACTTGTGATTAATTTCGGTGCTTGTTGCGATGTAAATTTATATAATTGGACTGTACGTAAGGAATATACTGCAATGTTAACCTGTTTATCACGAATGACGGATGTCCTTGTGCATTTTGCAAGAAACGTAGTGGCGGCAAATTTGATTTTGTGAAAGATTACAATATTGCATTGTTCTATAACATGTAAGTTATTTATTTCTAACTAGCGTAATGGGTAGTCTGAAAGAAAATGTTGCTGTTTCTGAGAGCACTGAACTCCTAAATAGTGTCGATGAACCACCAGAAGAAATACCGGAAAACGAGGTAGGTGATAACTTTGAAAATATCACAGAACCTGGTAGCTCCTCTACATGTGATCAAAATGTGTCGAAAGATAGTGACGGAGCCATCCCCAGCAGTTCGAAGAAGACCAAAAAGAAGTCTCGTGGCAAGAAAAGCCACCCGCCGCCTAAAGAGCCCTCCGACAGAAATATCGTACGCAGGGTCCACCACACCGTTGCCAAATTTAAGCAAGGAAGAAAACGTGCTCAAAGCTTTCCTTCAATTTCTAAGTTTTTCCTACCTCATAAGAGGCCTCGTAAAGATGTCTTTATTCCACCAACAAAGTTCTTGCTTGGAGGTAATATATCCGATCCCTTAAATCTAAATAGTTTACAAGATGAAGATATCAACCGAGCAATGAATGCAGTGACTCCAGAGTCATCTCCACTGCCAACACCACCCCGACATAAAGCCAAGATAGATGTCATAATCCCTCCGAATATTAGGGACCCACTGAATTTGATGGAGCCTCTGGATAATGATGAGTATGAAAAGAGGCTTGAAATGCAGCAACGTAAGCCACGGAAGAAAGCAAAGGCTCGACGTCGTACCACAGATAATACTAGTCTAGAGGAATCAAGGGAGGAGACACTGGAGAAGTCTGAAGGTATTAAGGAACCGCTACCTCCTGATCCATCACCTTCTACATCTAAGGCAAGAAAAAGGACTTGCAGTGATAGTGATAATGCATCACAGAAAGGCAAAGATGGTAATAAAAAGCTACGGCGAATGGATTCTCTTGATAAGATTGTGAGTCCTGTAGTACCACAGCCAGGTGCTTGGATGAGGGCACGCCCACAGCCCCGAGCCGGACCATCAGAGAGACCAGCATCTCCTCACCGCACAAAGAGTATTTCCGAAGGAGATACTAAATTGCCAACATTTCATGCCAAAAATTCAAAATACCAGTATGGAAACTATGACAGGTGAGAATATGTATAATATGGGATTACACAGCTTGAGCCTTAATCTATTTTCTTCACACTAATTTTTGTCATGGTTGATAATTGAACTCACAATCTACAGAGCAGATTGCAGATTGTACCAACAACTCTAAGACCAACCAAATATGAAGGTCATATATGTAACAAAAAACACAAATTGTGGCTCACAAAGAACACAAATGTAGCTTTTCCTATACAAAAATTAATTTTCAGCTAAGTCATAAACTTGTTTTATGTTACAGGTATTATGGTTACCGCAACTTAAATGCGATGATGGATATACGCCTCCAAGTTTTTGAGATGCACCGTCACCTATTCCAGAATAAGGATGTTTTGGATATTGGTTGCAACGTGGGTCATATATCTATAGCTGTAGCACGATCTCTTGGTGCCCGATCTGTTGTTGGCATTGATATTGATCCAGTTCTTATAAGTGAGTATTGTTTTATTTCAGTTGGATTTTCAGCGCTATTATTTTGCTACCATTTCACTGATGTTATTTCATAATGTGGTCCTTAGTAGCATGCTTACACTCACATTTACATACTCATGCCTCTGCACTAAAATTCCCTGTGTCGCAGATGGCTAAAATTCCCTGTGTCGCAGATGGCATGAACAATTACAGAAACACAACACAAACACCTAAGACCCGAGAACTTTATGCTCACCACATGAAGTGTGTGGAATCAAAGCCGGAACCCCTCGCTTCGAAGGCAGGGCTACTACCAATTAAGCCATGGAGCTTATCTATGATTTAACCTAATATATGTCCCAATACACCCAGATCAACACAAAATACTTGGTACTGTAATGTTGTAAGTGGGTTAATGTCATAATTATTAACTATATTGTGTAACCATGTTGCAAATTCATTTTCTCTACTATATTTGTAACTTAATAACTACAAAAATACAATACAACAAGCCTAAGTAACTTCAAACTTATGTACATAGTAATATGCATAATAGTCACAAATAAATTGACTAATTCTGATTTGGACTCACACAGATAAACACCATTTATTGTGTAACAAATGAATTTTTTGTTTGGATATCTTCTATCATTACAGATTTTATCAATAAAAAATGTAACTACCTATAATAATAAATCTTAATTTCAGGCTGCACAAATGTTATGTATAAATACAAAAACTTAGGCTCATAAAATAACACTTTACAGACTAACATACATATAAAAGTATAAGAAATATGCTTTATAAAGTTATTCTAGGTTTGAGTGTAAAACATTTGTACTATTTGTACAGAACTGCATAAGTAATAATACCTTTTATTCTGATTTTGCCCCAATATTTTTCGTAACGGTAGTAGAGATCTAATGTAATAAATAAGAGTTAGTCAGTTAATAATTATTTGAAAAGGTAAATTAAATTCTAACCTCAATTAAACTCATTATTAAAATAAGAAATATATATAGAAACATTCTAACCTAAATTATATTCTCATTACAGCACGGGCCCAAAAGTACCTACGCTCGTTCATACCTGTACCACCGGAACCAAAAACAGATCTGGACAAAAAGGATGATGATAAGAAACCAGAGTGTGACAGCGAATGCAAAGGCGATAAGTGTGAGGAGTGCGACAAGCCCGACGATGCTAAAAAACGCAAGATTAGGAAACCGCGGAAGAACAGAAAGGCATTTAATAAGGACCAGGGGCAGTGTTTCTTTCCGATGTCCATGTCGATGCTGTTTGGACCGCTGGGCACTATGGGCGACATGTCACTTCCAACATTCCCGTATAATGTTACTTTCAAGCAGGTATTATTAATATTAACTATGTACTGTATTTCTAATGTTTTTTTTTATTGTACTGTTATTTTTTACACAGTATTGTGATAGTGAGTAGTTGGAAATTGAACAATTGAAATCACTAGTTTGCATTTAAGTGTAAATAGCCTATAATGTCCTCACGGCAAGCTAGAGTGTATATTTTTTTTAATCTATTGTACTACAGGAGCCCAATCCGAATCACACTACTCATAGCAGTTTTTTTATTGCGTATCCTGTACTAAGATTACTATCTGCTGCACTTATCTAGAACGAAATTAATGCTCAGCACGCAAAGTTTGCTCCGGCCGAGAAAAACCCTTGATCCCTCGGCTTGAAGGCGAAACTTAGCTATAGAGAGAGCCGTCTCCACGGAGTTGAATCAAAAACTAAATAATTTCCGTAAAATTTCGGTCTTTAGCATGAGATGGGTCATAGGTAAAATGTTAATTTAAAATTTTGTCTATGTTTTTTCTGTAACCTTATATTCGAAGATTTAAGTAAATATTATTATTAAACTGGGTGTAAACCGCGGTTAAATACAAACAAATTTCACGTAAACCTTTATAAAAAGTCCATTTTCTTGTTTCCAGGGCAATTACGTGCCTCGCGAGGACGCGACGGTGGGTTCCGGCGACAGTCCACAATTCGACCTGATCCTGTGCCTGTCGACTACGAAGTGGATGCATCTCAACTGGGGCGACGCGGGCATGAAGCGGGCGTTCAAGAAAATGTTTGCGGATCTCCGTCCGGGGGGCAAACTCGTGCTTGAAGCGCAAAACTGGGCCAGCTATAAGAAGAGAAAGCGTCTGACGGTAAGAATTTCTTCTTATTTCACATCGCATCTTAGTTTTGTATCTGTAACTTCATCAGATATGGTGAGCTTGGCTGTTATCTATTTCATAGAGTAAAAACCGTTTAAGACAATGTGACTTTTTGCAATATAATGCAATTTTTTTCAACATTCAAACCCATTTATTCCTTTAGAACTCAAGTATTGCTCGGCAACTTCTAATTTTACACGTACAAGTATACGTATAACGTGTCACAGGACCTCCTTAGAGGCACATGCACACAGAAATGTCAAAATTTCATGTTATAGTCCGGTCTTCGACTATAACATGAAATGTTCGAGTATTCATTGGGGGCGCGCGGGAAGTCGAGCCCAGTGTGACAATATCCCAATGACTCCCTTACTTTAAAACTCTTTAAATGAAACAGATGTAAAATAAAACGGAATTTTTGAATTCCTCAGAACTACACCGTGGGCAATCATATGCTACGTAAGGTTAAGTGAATTTTAAATCATCACTTTCATTTATCCGTCACATGTGTTTCTCTATTGTAAGCCAACTTTATTGCCGTCCATAATATTCATCTGCCCGTAATTCCACCGGTATCTTTTAACTGGAACACAGGAATGTCAGTGCACCACTGCTTAGCTGAAGAATTTTTTTCTCAGATCAGAACTTGTATAATTATGTTCTAAGTTAATTTTTGTGTTCCGGTCTGCGGGTCATCACCTTGTTTCGTCACGAACGTTATGATATTTTGTTTGAACAAGTGTTTTCTATTTGTTCCAGCCAACAATATACGAAAACTTCAACTCGATCGAGATGTTCCCGAGTAAATTCCGCGAGTTTTTACTATCGCCCGAGGTCGGTTTCAGCAAGTGCGCCATCCTCGGCGTCCCGCAGCACGCCAGCAAGGGCTTCCGGCGGCCGATACAGCTCTACGTCAAGGGAGACTTCACGCCAAGCAAAGCGTGTTGGTCGGACGCGCATGTCCCCTCTTCCCATCACAAGCCAACCGAGGCCGAGCCTCTAAGACGGGTCGTGTACGCTCCAGTCGCTCCCGCGTACAGACCAAGTGACGACGCTCCATCTTGTGGCGCCGCCACTCCGTACTCCCCTAATCTGGATTGTTGCTTAGACGATTCTCCGTTCTACAATCCACGGAGCGATTCCTACGCTCCGTCGTACCAACCGCCGCGGCCGACTGTCTATGCGACGCTACCGTCTCCGCTCGGTAGCGCGTCGCCCGCAGCGTCACCCGCAGCGTCTCCCGCACCGCATGCGGATCCCGCACCCGACCCAGCCTCCGCACGTGGGTTCGCAGAGCCGCGCCCGCACGACGAGTGAACTCCCGTCGCCGTGAAAATACTTCAAGAGTGATTATGATTGTGACGTACCAGAAACAGTACGATCTGTAAAAGAAGTGGTTTCCTTCAACTACGAAAATCAAAGTGGCTTCCGTTTTGTGGATGAAATCGAATGAACTTGTAGTGATTGTTAAGACTAAAATGAAAGTGAGATTTACCACGGATTGCCGATGACGGCGAAAGTGTCTTGTACTGAAGTATTTTCACGTTTCTCCAAGTGATTTAAGCGTAACGCCGCCGAGCGGCACTTTCAATGAATCTAGAAATGAGGATGTGCTTTCGAATCATGTTGTTATTTATTGTTAGGCTCGCCAAGGCGAGTGGAGCTTGCCTGTGTGTTCTGAACTTAGATCCGCCCGCCAGTAAAGGACCTGGTACGCGCGGCGTAGCACACATCCCCCTATGTATTCACTTAAACGAATTTGGACTGATAATTTGTAGTAGGTATAAGCATAATATTTAACGGCAGGACAAATTCGCAGGACTCACAGGCGGGGCACATCGTTTTCTCATTTCTGGGTTTATGTCTCCCGCCTTTCGTATTTTTATGTAAATATCGTTTTAGAACCCATAGGATTATGTTCGATAGGCTGAAAGTATTTTATAATATTATACTCGTGCATTAATCTATTATATGCAGTTTTATTATTAATGTCCTTATCTAAAAGTTTGTACACCTACATATATTTCCATATGACAGTTGTGTAGTAGAAAGTCTGTGAGTCCTTCTGACATTTCTATATCTTTGAAGGCAATCTATTACGTACTTACGAAAGGCAGTTATGGTAATATACTTAACTGCGCAAACGACGACCTTTTTCTCTGCCAAAACGAAACTACGCTATACAAAATCCATATAGATTAACTAGCTGACCTGGCCACGCGTTGCTGTGGCTAACGTTTTTGTCATACGATATTATAATTAGCAATAAATTAAAATTGCGACTATAATTTGAGATTTAAACTATCCTATCTCTCAAGTTGGATCGAACTGCACATGGTGTGCGAATTTTATTATAATCGGTTAAGTGGTTTAGGAGTCCATTGAGGACAAACATTGTGACACGAGATTTATATATATTAAGATTTAGATTTCGTTTAGTCCGGTATCATATTGATGACAAACAGTGCGTCATCTACGCAGGCTCTTTTCGCCGACTCGGAACTCATCGTCGAGACTGTGTCTATACCACTATCAGTAGTCCAGACATATAATAATTTAAAAATAAATTAAAGATATAGGATGTTCTGGGAGCTTCTTTTGTTTTGAAGGCTTTTGTACACTGTTTGAAGGTATGCAGTCCGGATGTATTGAATTTGGGTTAGGTGTTTGTATGCTATTTACCCTTTTCACCTAATATCAAAGAGTTAGGGCCCGGTGATGAGCAGTAAGACGCTATTGCTTGTGCACAAATGCTCCCGTATTATATAGGTACATACTGCTGCTAAGCAAAATAAATTAAAACACTGCATTTTTAATGGCATGATTTATTAGTTGTAACTTTTGGTAATTATTAAAATATTTCCCGGGAATTTAGAAATAATATATTAAAATCAACGTTTATAATAACTGGATTATCTAAGTTTTCTCCCACTAAATGTCTACCTTATCCTACTTGCAGAGTGATTGGATACCTAATAATATAATTATTGCAAGCGAAGGCATTTTCATGCTTCCAAACAATTTCCGATGCGTTATTAAGAACAATGAGGTGACTAGATCAAGGTTCTGTTTTACTGAGGATTATACAACCTGCCTAATCCTATCCCTGTGGATATCGATAACCTATCGATGTGGAAATATGAGGTAGGTGTAACATCCTTAAATGTTTTTACTTATACCTACTACAAAAGTTAAAAGCCCACCTAATGAGTACCAAAACCACTTTGGTCCTTCCCGACCATTAAGTCGTATCCCATTGCGCCCATCACGCGAGATGAGGATGTAGCGTCTCATGCGCTTGTAATTTCACCCGTAGCATTCCACACAGAAATGCGAGTGTACCCCCATTCGGTGGCATGTGTGGAGGCTTGAACCGCTTTATGAAAAAAAGTTTTCATTTGCAGGTATAGTTTTTGGTTCTAGGATTTGCAGTTTTTATACGTTACCGTTGGGGGGCGCACTATTACGCATATAAAATTTATAATCGAAAAATTTATTCTGCACTTTATGATTTGAACCAGAGATTTTCAAATTTAAAGTTTGTCTGTACTACTGCGCTATTAGTACATAGCTACACCTACACTACAATCGTATTACCATAGTCCTAGGACACAAATATCGAACAAAAATAAATGTATTGTTGTCTCTTTTCATATTTCATTTAGAGTTAGAAACAAAAGCTTTTGCAATCAACTACACATTACCTAAATTTAATAACTGTACCTTCTCGTTGCACATACTGAGACGTGAGTGTAAAAACAGACCGCAATTATTAATATTATACACAGTATTTTCATTCAATTAATGAATTGGTAAATTATCCATTGCTAATGATTATTTGGTAACAATAATTTATAATTATGAGATATAATTTGGGTTACAAATACCTAATAAATGGCTGTGTTCTTGACTTCCTTCCAAGGATGCCTAGTGTGTCCTTTTATAAATATAAATCAACCTGAAAGGTCATTCTCATTTCAGCGTTCTTTCATTACCTGCTTACCTACCTTCGAGGTTTTGTAATATCTCCTGTCTAATAAAGGCGAAACAAGTTGAACAATTTATGGCATGGGTTAGTTGTAATGGTGACTTTCATAGATCTCAATTTTGCCCGGTTTATTAGGATACTAAAAAAAAACACTAAAGCGTGGAATGTCCTGCCAAGTCTCTTTAAGGTGTACTATATACTTTTAGAAGCACTTGAATCGTATTTTGTCAAGTCGTCTTTGTAACAAGGATCAATATTCATTTGCTGACGGTAAAATTCCGAATAAGCATTTTATCTACATTCAGATCATTTCAAATGCGAATGGCGTTTTAATTAATCCCAAATTGATTGGCGTGTCGGTTAATTTTGGATGTTACCGGTAAATTCATGATACTATCTATGGCGTAGGACGGTATCTGAGAAGATTTTTCTCTCCTTTATCCCCTCAAGAGGAAGATCACGGGAATAAAAAAGAATACATGTGCTTTATGACGCACTGACTAAAATTAAAAACTTTTATATTGTGATAGTACCTATAAGTCTGTTTCGCATAATATTCTGCGCAATCTAATACTTTGTCACGAACAGTAACGTTGGGAGCTGTAAGTGAAGGTAGCAGATTAATTACGACGATACCTAATCTGATTATTGAAAGAAAGAATAATGAAGATTGGACTGAAAAGACTCGCGATAACGTTGATATGAAGTTTCAGAGCACTGAATTTTTTATATTCAGATTTTTTAATTTTCCCCGTGCTCTTATCATTGGAATGTCATTTTATAGCTACCAGCAACAAAAAACGTATTAAAAAGAAAAATACTGATTAATCTCCGAAACGGTTGAATCCATTTTGTCAGGACTTTCACTGGCCCCCCCCGTGGGTTCCCGCCTTGTCGGGGCGGGGGGGCTTAGTAACCGTGGCCTGGTCCCCCACGGTGAAGCTAAGAGGAACCCGGGAGGGCCGCTCCTTTAGGCTTTG
This sequence comes from Aplocera efformata, assembly GCA_921293045.1. Classification (NCBI taxonomy): domain Eukaryota; kingdom Metazoa; phylum Arthropoda; class Insecta; order Lepidoptera; family Geometridae; genus Aplocera; species Aplocera efformata. Next base: position 8,359,063 of record OV121042.1, on the reverse strand, counting down.
CCTCTAAGCCGACTAGGAGCGGCATTGTAGGTGGCGGTGCCTTATGGGGGGCACCGCAACTGAGGCGGGCTGCGGTGCTGTATGGGCAGCTCCGCAGCTGAAGGTTAGGGGCCGCGGCGGGAGAGGAGTGCCGGTATTACGGTGTGCCGCTCTCCCTACCTTCCGCGGCTACGGCGGGGTCGCCACCGCTAGATGGCGGACGCGGTGGGGCCGCAGGGGAAGAGGAGTGTCGGTATTACGAGGCGCCGCTCTCCCTATCCTCTGCGGCCGTAGTGGTAGGCGACGGGACCACAGACCTGACCCGTCGCATGGGGACCTAGGGCGTCTGACACGGGGTAGTCTGACGTCCTATCGCTGGCATGGTCCCCGAGGTGGTTGCGACGCGCCTCGTGTCCTGGCGTGTCGTGGCGAGGGAGGATGGCATACATTGCCATCCCATGGAGGGTCCGGAAACGGACAGCTGCGGCGGGATCGCGGATGTGTGTTACAACGTTCCCGTGTTCCCGCCACTAAGCGGCAGAGGAGGACACCGTGGAGTTTTAGTGGGTAGTCCCACATAACCGCTCTGTTTCCCCGTGGCAGGGCGGTATGCTAAGACATTTCTCCACGAAAAAAAAAAAAAAAAAAAAAAAAAGGACTTTCACTGGCAAATAGTTGATGTTAATAGGTGTAACATAGGATACCTTTTATTAAAAAGAATAGTATTCAACGCAATAAAAATGTTAAGTTTTTTACGACGCGAACGAAATCGCGGGGAAAAGCTAGTTCTTAATATATACCAGACATCGACACATAGGTATATTTCCCCAAGAAAAATGCGTAAAAGATTTAAGGACCTAAATATATTTACGGTTACATGTCAGTAGATATACGAGAATTTGATGTACACTCGTAAACATAATACAAGCAATGTACGAGCTTCCTGCATCATGCTGTGTCATCGTTTGGGCACAATGAATGACAAACGAGCCCGCCCCATCCTGGTTCGCTTTACTGATATTAACCTAAGAAATGCAATCTGGAGTGAGAAGAAGAAGTTGAAATCAAGCTCTATCGTAGTGTGCGAGTTTCTGACCAAACCAAGACTTGAGCTGTTCATCAATGCGAGGAAACACTTCGGAGTGACTTCATGTTGGTCTAACAATGGAGCTGTTTTCATCAAGCTGCCCGACAATAACCGAAGACGGATAGCTGCGGCTTTGGAGCTAAATAATCTCATCGCACAATACCCCTCGGTAATAAGTAGCGTTTCGAGTGGTCCCTCGGCGTCGGTGGCTGCTGCGGCTCACCCAAAGGCGAGCCCCAAGCCAGCCAGTGCCAGCACCGTTACCGGTGGTCATGCGTCGCACGAGCCTCCTCAAACTCGCAGATTGGCAAAGGCCAAAACCGCCAAGTAATTTATACGCTCAAATAGTGAACCTTATTGCACTCAATTGTTTTAGCGACACCCTCGTTTCCTCTTGATATTTGTTTTGTTTTTGTTCTGTGTATGACATTGACAGTAAGTTAAAGTTATGTCATAAGTTGTTATGTCAGTGTCAAACTACATTTGAAGTATGATTGTTCGTTGTCACTTTTGCTTTTTGTATGACATTGACAGTAAGTAGTTGATTATGATATGTCATAAATAATCATGTCAATGTCAAATCACTTGAAGTATGTTTGTTCGTTGTCACGAAATATGTTTTTTATTTTTATTTTTGTTTTTTATTTCTTTATGGCAAATCTTTCTGTTTTTGATGCCAATGTTAACAGAATGTTCTTTTTTTATTAATTTTTTTTTTGTCTTTTAAATCAATTAAATAATCAATGATAACATGTCATTGTGTGCAATACGTTTAAATTTGCTATTTAATTCTTTAGAGCAATTTTTGGGTAGATAAGTTCCTAGTTGCTTTCACTTGGTTACTATCATAATTTTAATAATATAGCCAACTGGTTGTGCAATTTGTAGTATAAAAGTGCCACTTGTTTTGTTAGTAAATTTTAATTTTATTTTATTTAGATAATTGTTTTTCTCGTTGTTTTTATATTTAAACTGTTTCATAGTTTAGGTATATTAATTTAAATTTTGTTGTAAAGGTACATAAATTGTTAGTTTATTTATGTGCTCAAGTGATGAGTCCTTTGTCACTGCTGATGATGATGATGTCTCTTTTGTGAGTAATGATAATCCCGTCACGATGGGTAATGCTTTGAAATCTGTTTTCGGGCCTTTCCCAAGAAATTTCAATGTCTGCCACATTAACGCGCAAAGCTTACCGGCCCATTATATGGATGCCCTTGAATGTTTTGACAGCGGTATTTTAGACGCCATTCTTATCTCCGAAACCTTCTTCAAGCCCTCTCTGCTCTCTAATTGTTTTACAATTCCAGGTTATAGACTCATTCGTACGGATCGTACCGGAAAGGGTGGTGGAGGAGTGGCCATTTATCTGAAAAACCATATTCCTTATAAAATAATTCTTCAATCAATCTCTGCTTACTCATCTTCCCCGGAATATATTTTTATCGAGGTTGATGTAGGCATAAAACTTGCTGTTGGTGTTGTATATGTCCCTCCACAGATTGAGCTCACAAAACTGGAAATGGTCTTTGAAAATGTTTCATCTGATTATGCCCGTATTATAATCATGGGTGACTTCAACTCATGTTTGGTTACTCCAACCCCGCGAGCTTTAAAACTACGTTCGATGGTGAATTCTGCTAATCTCAACATTCTAACTCTTGCTCCCACTCACCATACCTCTTCGAGTGATACGTGGCTTGATTTGATTATCACCTCAGATTCTGATGTTATTGCCTCCCATGGTCAACTATCTGCTCCTGCTTTCTCACACCATGACCTGATCTATGCCTCAATCAAAATCAAAGTTCCTAAACCCAAGCCAATTACCCTTGATTTGAGAAATTTTGCAGGTATAAATTCATCTAGTTTTGAGAGTGACGCCTCTGGTACTGATTGGACTAGTATTCAGATTCTACAATCGGCTGATGAGAAAGTTGAGTGTTTGAATAACAAAATTTTAACCCTCTTTGACAAGCATGCTCCAGTTCACCCGGTGAAATTGAAGCATCGTCCTACACCTTGGATAAATGATACCATGCGAAAGGCTATGTCTAGACGAGACAAAGCTTTCCGAAAGTATAAAAAAGATCGGACAGAGGAAAACTGGAGTCGCTATAAAAAATTCAGAAACAGTTGTAATCGAATCTGTCGCAATACCAAACGTAAATACATCTCCGAGCAAATTGAATTGTCTACACCTTCTGGTCTTTGGAAGTTCTTAAACTCTCTTGGACTCGGTAAAGTAAAATCTCTTGATTCAACCCTCTCCCTTAATCTTAACCTCCTCAACTCTCATTTTTCGTCCTTTGTGACCATTCGTCCCAACATCAAGTTCGATACCCTTCTAGAGATTAATGATTTGCCTCGTCCTAATATTAGTCCATTTATGTTTACCCCTGTTTCTCTAGACACTGTAAGTAAGACTATAAGTTCTCTCAAATCTAAAGCAGTCGGAAGTGACGATATTGGACGTCTAATGGTCATGCGTCTCATTGACCACTTACTCCCATCCATTGTGCATATAATTAATCACTGTCTTTCAACCGGCCAGTATCCCGATCAATGGCGCAAAGCTTATGTCTTGCCTTTACCCAAGGTCTCAAACCCTCTTCTTCCAAATCAGTTTCGTCCAATTTCAATCCTTCCTTTCTTGTCTAAAGTTATTGAGTCCATTGTCCACAAACAAGTGACCGATTACTTGGCCCTCGGCGATCTACATAATCCATTACAGTCCGGCTTTAGAGTTGGCCATAGTACTACTACGGCCTTACTCAAAGTCACCGAGGACATTAGATTGGCCATGGAAAATTCCCACGTTACGGTTTTGGTTCTCATTGATTTTAGCAATGCCTTCAATGCTGTCGATCATGACTTACTTCTCGCTATACTGAACCATCTTAATTTTTCTCCTTCATCCGTCCAATGGTTTTCTTCCTACTTGTCGGGACGCCAGCAAACTGTTCGCAGTGGTCAGTCCTTTTCTGACTGGTGCAGCTTGGAAGCTGGGGTCCCCCAAGGCGGAATATTATCCCCGTTGCTCTTCTCTCTTTTCATAAATATGCTCTCATCTAAGCTACATTGTAATTATCACTTTTATGCTGATGACTTACAGCTTTACATTCATTCTGACGTTGAACATCTTGACGATTCTCTTGATGTCCTCAACACTGATCTTCTCCAACTTAAATCTTGGTCCGAGAGCTATGGCATCAAAGTTAACCCCGATAAGTGTCAGTCCATAATCATTGGTAGCTCTCGTCAAATTGCTAAGATTGACGTAACCACATTAACCCCCTTACATTACGACAACTGTAAAATTCCTTTCTCTCCGGTAGTAAAAAATCTCGGTATTCTTGTGGACGCTAACCTTAATTGGTCGGCTCAGGTCAAGGAAGTATCACGCAAATTTTTCGCTACACTTCATTGCTTAATTAGATTCAAAAACTTTCTGCCAATCCCAACCAAAATATCGCTAGTCAATTCTCTTCTCCTACCCATTATCGACTATGCTGATATAGCTTACCTGGACCTGAACCAAGACCTGCTTAATAAACTTGATCGTCTTCTTAATACCTGCATACGATTTATATATGGTCTCCGTAAATACGACCACGTGTCCGAGTATCGGTCCAAACTAAAGTGGCTCCCAATTCGAGAAAGACGACATCTGAGACTGCTATGCCTTCTGTATTCAGTCTTGAATGACACTCTCTCTCCTCAGTATTTAAAGAGCCAATTTACATTGCTCTCTTCAACTCACAGCCGTGATCTCAGGTCTTCTGAAACATTGCAGCTAGCAACTCCTCTGCACACCACTTCGTTTCGTGCAGATTCCTTCGAGGTAGTAGCTGTTCGGCTCTGGAACTCTCTGCCAAATGAAATTCAAAGAGCACCTAGCAAGCTTTCTTTTAAAAAACTTGTTCATCAACATTTCTTGGCGAAGCTTGTAGCTCCAAAGTGATTCTTCATCATCAGCCTCATCATTATCATCATGTGTTTATTATTGTTATATCTTTTCTTTGTATTTTATTTATTATATTATTCTCTTTTTTGTGTTTTTTTTTTTTTTATGTTTTAATAAGCAGGTTAGATATATATATAATTATATTTATTTTTATCTTATTTATTTCTTTTCCAAACTTGGTCTATAAATATAATATATATATTTTAATTGTTAGCACGCCAACCTCTATCTCGACCGGTGAGGTTGGCTGGTAGAAAATGCTTTTTAGCGTTAAGCCCACCTTTTGTATATGTGCAATAAAGTATCAAATAAATAATAAATAAATAAAAAAAAAATCATAATGTAAAAACTAGGCATACAAATAAACTAGCTGTGCTCTCTATAAGGGTCCATCGCTTTTTAACAAAATCAAACAAAATCAATAAATCAATTTAAAACTTTTAATAAACGTACTTCAAAAGCTTACTGTAAAATATCAGATTACCTAGATGACAAAAAGCTTGGGAATAAATTTGCTCCACTCGAGACGCAGGACGATATTCGCGATTATGTAATACTGTCTCCGAGAGGTTTCTTGTCTGTCTCTTCCCCTCGGGTTGGTCGGTTAGGGTTGGAACACACGTCAACTTAACAAATAAGACTATCTAATACATAAAAACTGACTGTAATACACATCTGTGACATATATGTGTGCGTGTAATGTGCCCAAGGAGTTCCTGTGACACGTTTCATTCTCACGAATATTTTATCTAAAGGAATAAATGAGTGCGAGTTTGAGTTTGTAGAAAACCAACTGTGAAAATATTTTAATCTCTATTTATTATGTAAATGTTTATGGGTGTATTATCATGTACTCGTGTCCCTTGGTGAATACTCTTAGAGTCCCTACACGTACCCCCTGGGTCGAGCTAAAGGTTCGTCTGGAGAAGTACTGCCTGGGAATCTGCCGCCAAGCAGTGTTCCGATGAAAAGGGTGCCGCCGAAATCACAAGCACACGAGACGTTTGGTCTAATACTGAATTTAAGTCGCATTACTTTTAATATGGGAGGAGTGGTGGCCACTTAACATCAGGTGGGCTATCAGCACGTTCCGTCAGGTCCGTTAATTAAATAAAAAGTACACTTTGCATTAAAACATTGAATAAGCATTTTTCAAAATTTTCACTTAGATTTTCCGACGAAACAACCTTTTTCACTGGAGTTCTCGTTGTAAGAAGCGCCTTTAGCCACCGGCAACAAAGAAAAAGCATTAAAAAGATAAAGACCGGAAAATGTTGAACTCTCAACCAATTCAAAACATACTATTATCTACACGACTGAAAGAAACTCTTGACAAAATTCGTGTCCACGTGGACATATGAGATAGAATTCGCCATTGTGATAGTGTCACGTTTTTACTTAGGCTGCCGAAAGAAGAGTATATTAGTTTACGAAATAGAATGTATTGTCACAAAATAGGTACAACTAGTACCTACTTCTGTACAGAGCCGCTGCTATTGTACCGTTCTGTATTATGTAGCAAGAAGCTATTTAGCTATAGCTTATTTATGTATTCAATTCAATGAAATTCAAAGGTTTCATTTTGTAGGGTCAAAATATTACCTGAAGGCGTGTAATATCTTAGTCTACCAACCGAGGACAAAACAAATAACAGCACGTGTATGTGAAGATCTTTGTATGTAGGAAGATACGCCACGTTCTAGCATTGTGTTAACAAAAACTAGTTAGTATGTTTATCTGTTATGATATCTGTATCATAACAGATAAACATACAGCTCGCAGATAATGTTGCTTCGTAAACTTGAGACATATTTTTTTCAGTTTACTTTCAATTATTTGAAATATATGTGTGATTATGTTCAATAATTTGTTGCCATCTAAAAGTGAAATTCCGTTGTTGTTTTTCGACCTGGTGCTATTACCGTTGCTCATAACAACGGAAATACGACCCAGGTGCGGGATACAATGCTACCCTACTACGGAAGTAGAATAACTCAAGTCGTTGCGTCTGTTACTCTAAGATGACGATGTAATATCCCATGTGTCTGTAATTTCAAATACCAAAGCTCTGAGTCGCAGTTCATTTGTAACCTAATCAACATAGGTATATTGTAACAAAAGAAGTTCTTTTGAATTACAGATTAGTCGAAATTATTATTTCATCGTTCAATCTTTCACCGTAATGATTTCATTACGGTGAAAGATTGAATGAAATTGAAAGACTGCTTTAGAATTCCATGTGCCTCTGATCGAACCTGGGACTCCTTGATAGGAAGGAAGACTCCTAGCTTTTGTCCAGAGTGGTAGTGAAATGTCTAAGCTTGCCTAAACCTAAGTTATAGTCCACACTATACTAAACTATACTCGTATTGAGGTGTTATTTTTACGAGGTTAAGATTTATAAGGGTGTGGGTGCCGGTAAAATTACAGACATTTATGGCCCATTTTCTCTTGTAATTCTCAGGGTACCGCGTAGTATTCTGAAGTGACTTAAAATATCGTAATTATGCAAGGTAAGCTTAGACCTAAGTAAAAATGCTGAACTATCAACTCACGGTACGCCCACGCACTACTCCTTCCACACCAGGGATTGCGGAAGAACTATGTGAACTCGAACCGACTAGACCCCTTCTGCTTCCCGACGCGTTAGAGGGTGAGTGCACGAACATTCTTCCATGGCCTCTGGCACTCTGGCACTCTGCTGGTCTGCAACAGCATACCCCGTCTACGGTCAGTAATACGACCGCTTCTCAGAGAAGTGCAGAACATGCCAAAAATACAATTAATCTAACCTAACCTAATCCAGTGAGAAGTAAAAGCAAATAAACCTTTTTTAATTCGCGGTTGCGAAGTAAATTTAATTCCATAGGGTTTGGTGTTGTTAATTGATACCTATCAAAATTGGATCAGGTTCTCGATTCGATACGTTTGTTAAGCGATATTTTCGTTGATTATGAGCCAATTTTTTTTTATTGTATTGCTTTCCTCTAAGTACATTTTCTTTAAATTTCTAGTAGGGACTAGAAATTTAAAGAAAATGTTCGTAAATAGAATAACAAATGAAGTATGCATACGCCTCCATTTACTCCCAAGATTACATTTTAACGTGATTGTTATCTATTGCCCATTTTGTTTACATATATATTTTTACGATGCCCCAGAGTACCTATAAGGAATACCTATAGCAAATTTAATATATGTAGTGAATGGCACCAACACAAAGCTTTAATCTTATTAAAAAGTTATGTTATCACAATAACTACTCGTATAGGTACTATCAATAGGCGATAATAAATTGTCTTAATAAATTCCTTCCATTATTGGTTCCTTCTTCTTGGGTTTGAACAAGCGCTGAACTTATTTTTAAGAATACATGATATTGTAGGTATATATGTATTTATTACAAAAATGTGACGTTCCCGTGTATTTTTTAGAATTTAACGGTTTAAAGATTTTGCACTTTTTTGACTTTCTAACTTCAAGGTCCATGAGTCTGTCTTTATTTTGGAGGGTATTATTTTATACACATATTCATATTTTGATCAGTAATAGGTGGGTATTGAAAAATTAACAGCATATTTGGAGTAAACAATGATTTATTCCAAATATGCTGCTCCAAATATTGGAAAGTTATGCTAACGGTTTTCGGCTTATAACTTTTACTAAGAGCAGTATTCATAACAAACATTATTGTGATTATATAATAGTTCCAACTCTAAAGTATTGTATATATCAACAAATAATACAAGTGTCAGTCAATTATTATAGCACCTGCTAAGGAACATAACCCAAATGGACGAAAAATTATAGTTATTGTATATAGGTAATATCGTAAACTGTAAATTATATAACAATAAATAAAATATTTCGAAATAATATTTCACTCAAAATTTCCGTGAAATGATGGTCATAAAATCACACGTTTAGAATTTCTCCAATTAATTTAATTCGTGATAACTTCAAAAGTACTTACCGAGGCCGAGGGCAAGAATAATTTAATATTACCTACATCTATCGACGAAAGGTTTCTACAAAGGAAAAGTTTTATCTTTGCCAGTTCGTTTAATTAAATGAGGTATCTTCAGTCCAAGTAATATTTTCTATCAAGTTCTTTGAAAATGTGTAGCTTACCTAATTAATGGACATACTCGATCTGATTTCCATATTAGAAAATTGGTAGAACCAACTAATTAAGTCATATAGTTGCAACACAAACAGCGTAGATATAGTTTTTATTTTCAGACAACTATATTTTCCTTATCACAGACTTTAAAATATACTTGTTTAGTATTCTTATTTTTACCTCACTCAACTTTTCTGAGCTAACATATGCCATATTTCGGTCATACGATTAAATCTACACTTATTAAATGTAATAAGTGTAGATTTATTATATCCGATTAGATTAATATCCGAATTAGATCCGATTTACATTTTTTTGCTATTTGGGCACTGTATGAATTCATTCTTATTTCTGAATGTACCTATGTGGATACAAATTCTTTGTGTCTTTATGATGACACCTCGTTCACAACAAATGAGATCAAGGCTTAATGTTAGATGCAAGTTGTTTGGTATCTGGAGGCAATGAACACAAGGCCATACCTATAACCCACGTAGTGAGTGTAGGGTGTTTCAGTAGTATTATCCCAACAAAAAAATACAAATTATACATTAATTAGTATATTTATGAGCATGATGACTGCATACAAAAGAGACCATGTCTCCTCTTTTGTAATTTTTGTTGTTGGCGTAATACCGCTCTAATATTACTGTCGCCAAGAAAATACTCGATTATACTCCGGATTGATTGTGACTAGTTAACCTTTTAATTTTCTTATTCTCTCACAACTCGTGGCACAACTGGTTCTTACTTTTGCTATAAGAGGTTTTTCCCCTTATTGACAAAAACTTTATGAAAATAAAAGCAATATAAAAGCATATTTGTTGTACTGAAATAACGTAAACGAATAAGACTAAGCTTTCGCAAGTATGCTATTATAACAGATGGTAACATTAAATGGTATCCTCTAATAATAAATAATAAATTTTATTGTCAAATGTTATTATATGTTAGCTTCGTTCTTCTTTTATCGAGACCTAATTTAATCAAATCCGTTTAGATTATTATTACCAAGTTATTATTTATTTGGTCGTTCATCTTGCAGGGACAGGATATACATTCTAGCTAAAGAGCAGTTTGGGAATTGATATCACGATAGGAATTCGACTCACTATCGCAAATAAAAGTCTATTTGCTTAAATTACACATGCAGAGTTACCTGTGCTTGTTACTTGCTGAGCGACTTCCACACTTGCCAAGGAAGTTGGTACCCAGAGGATAAAAGCTCTGCTGATTCTGTATCTCTTTGTTCTTTATAAGTCCAGACGTTGCTGCTAAAAGAAAAAGTTTAGTTTTTAGAGTTGTTGGTTTTTAATTTTGAAATGTGATTTATATAAAAATTATGCGTTTTGAAATAACACATATTGGTTGGGATAAATACAGTAGTATGTAGCAACAACTAGAGATATTAATAACTACCCAGGATCGGTACTAACTATTACCAACTTCAGTCATTATTTCAGCTCACTATCCGAGGCACCCTGTATAGCTATTGACAATATATTAGAAATTCTGCGCTACCATTCGCTAGTAAGGCGATATTGCGTCCTCCAAAAGTAGGTTACTTTGCAGGACAATAGTTAACCAACAAGTATAACTAGTTCTTTTCTTCATTTGTTTTATTTTTTTAATAACTACATCGTTTTTCCTTTTTTGTGAAAAGACCGTAGCGGTACCTAGTGCCTTAATATTTTTTTAAACGATCTATCTTAAAAGATTTTTATCCTTATTTGTGTCAACGAAGGCTGAGAGCTTACACAGTCATTACTTCGATGTGCTACGTCCCGTAGCCTCAATGGTCGTAGCACTAATCATAATTAGCAAACAACACAGAACCATTATTACTAATACCATTATGTATAGTCTGTGACAATATTTGTGACATGAATATTAAGGACTTTTTCTATAGAAGATGGTGACTTTCGTAGGAAATATATTACTAAATTTGACTTTCAAACATACGAGTTTAGAACTGCTACTGAGATTGTGATGAAGAATGTTCCCCTCTCAAAGTAAGGTTAAGGTTAAGGATCTTTAAGTTAGTAAATTATGAGAAAAGTGAAGGAAAATGATAATGGTTTCCCATAATTACCCAAATTACTCCGTGAACCAAAATAAAGTATATAAATAAAATAAAAATTGCTTTTCATGCCGTATTAGCTAAACTGTATAGGGAGTCGGTGCTTCAATAACATTTAACATAGGTATTTTTTGTTGGCACTCATCATCATGACTTAACACGACGGCAAAAAATATAGAGAAGAGCTATACGCCCTATCGTATTCTAATCTACTTTTGTGCCTTTTAAATGGATAAATAGATAATAGTTTATTTCCAAAAAGGTCTTAAATTATGTAGGTTCACACTATTATTTCAGAAAAAGACAAATATTTTTCGCTGTTGTAAACGTTAAAACAAATTAAACAATATTTATGTAGATACGACGTATGTCACGATAAAGAGGGCAAAGGCCCTTTTATCGGGCTGACAGAATAACGTGGGTTCTCAACATCCTCAGGTTACAGAGTTGAATGACGGCTTAGACAAAATATCGCTCTGTTGTATGATTTTACCTTTTATCGTTGATATGTTTCGAATAAAAATAAAAGCGATGGTAACCGTAAAAGGGATGAAATGTGAATAACCTAGACAGGTCAGATTTTACGCATGATACTGTTTTTCTAGAGGCAGTGGCCGTGAATCTCAGTCGAGATAAAATGATACTGAAAGAAATGTGGAGATACTTCAAATAGTGTTTATTAGCTAAGTGAAAGTGAAGAATTTATTTCATTCGAATCGCCGTCTACGAATCGATAGGTTGTACAGTGATATTTAATATTACTAGGTGCTCGTTGAGCACAATGAACGGGCAAAGCTACTGACTCTTGAAACATTGTTTATTACTAGTTGGAGAGTCAATGGATTGAATTAGCCGGCTCCGTAGCTTTGTTGATAGTAGCCTTGCTAAATTTATGAATATAATTTGTTTGATGGCAAAAGTGTTGTCTTAACGGCGATAAGCTCACCACTTTTTACGTCTAAGTCTCCACTCCACAGTGTTCCCCATAGGATGAAAAGTGGCCTACTCTGGTTCTGCCTAATCCTTTGGGAAAAAAGGCACAAAGATAATTCGGGCTCCTAAGAGTTTGACAACTTTAGCAAAAATTCATATTCATGGAAAGCATACATACATACATACCTTACATAGATTATAAACAATAAATAGAGCCCTGCTATTAAAACCGAATCCATCAAGTTGTTATATTTTGCAAAAGGACCCAAACCTTTATTGACTGAAGTCTTCATATACATTTAACCGTAAAATCCTTGAAAACCCGAACCACATCGTTTTATATAAATCAATAAGTAGGTACCCGTTACATCAAAGTGTAGTTAGACGACTTCCTAAGATAATTTGATATTCAAAAGGATACCATTTCAGTTAACAATATACACATATTAACAATTTTGATGGATATTTCTGTTGCTAACGGTGATAATAATATTACAGAGAGACATATTAAATACATTTGAAAAATTATTATAAAAAAAATGGAAGCAATAATAGAATATAATCTAAACACTGGATAGTGAATAACTAATAATTGAGATTTTGAAATAATAGTCATAGATTTTGAAGAATAATAGATTTTGAAGTAATAATAGTCGTAATAGTTGACTATTGCGACTCATTTCCAATTAGTGGTTTCAAATTTAAAGAATATTTTTCACTATAATTATTTCAATTTTGAGATTTCTAGATCTTAATTAGTTATTTACTAAGAACATCCAACATACTGTACTTACAATATAAAAGGTCTTGAATAATTAGTGGTCCCGTAATTATAGGATGCCACATTATGCTGAAACAGATTACTGGTCCACAACTTGCTTAAAATAAAAAATATTTTTAGTATCAAAAATAAAATAAAAATAGAAAACCAAAAACATTCGATAAAAAGCGATGAGAACATCTCCAGACAGAATAACTGTTACTAAATTTGGCTTAAATTAACCTTTTATATTAATAATGCAAATTTAATAAAATATCAACAATTCAAAATTAATTGATATTCTTCAGCTCATGCCGACGTTTCCTGAATTATGCTAAACGATCGGATAACTCAAGGTTACAAGGTATTGTATTGCTAGTCATATAGCTATTTATTTATGGGTATAAGTAATCGTTAAACATCAAGTGGGCCTTCAGCAAGCCCATTAGTTAAAAAAAAAATGTTAAAAAAGATATCTTAGTTGTTATTAACTAAATAAAAAGACAGTGAGCTGATTATTACGGCTCATTCTCACTTTTAATAGTGCCTCTTCTTTTTATCTTTTTATATTAATTAATTTTAAATATACTTTGAAACTACTGAACGATCTACTGATTGAGTTTGGTCGATTGGCGATTGTTTTCTCGTTGTGTTTGTATTAACTTCCGAACGCCGCGATCCGCTCAGAGTGTTTGTTTAATTACTCTGAACCCATCATCAACCTAAAATGTTGTGCTTTGGTTCGCTAACCACAAAGGCTAAACAAATTTATGGTCGCTTAAACTTGGATAAAATTCGCGCACCCACTTGCGATGTAATAGCTTTTCTGCATCTTAACACGTAGAGTCAAATCCTTGTTTGGATGAGTGTCTGTGAGTACGCTAAATAGTCAGTTTCAGTTATTAAAGCCCATATCGTTTAACCTACCAAGGTTAACTACTATTTCCAAGGCTTACTTTTACTACTAGTCTACTTTTAACTCATCAAAAATGATGAGATTTTCGAACGGATTAATTTTTCTGGACAATCATTGTTTGATAGATCTCATCTTCATATCCATTCTGGACATCGACTGAATATTTGATTAAAAATCCCAATTCCTTTCTAGTTTTCTATTCCGCTGTATGTGTTTATTATTGTATGTGTTTATTATCTACAGGATCTCTAAAATCCACCCCTAAATAATAAAAAATTGAGATGAACATGTAGAAACCAGATTTTCAAATCAATAATTAGTTTTTTTTACCTTGTTGTTGTTGTTTTATGATTTGTATATTACTGTTAGAAATAATTTGTTTGTATTTCCTCCAACATTCAATTCATCGTTAACAAGCCATCCACTAAGGTTTGTCAACAAGGCTATAGTTCAGTACATGATCTGGTGAGGTTTTGATTGATTTCTACCCAGAGGAATACAGCGATGCGGCTATCTCTAACTTATATTATATTTGCCGACCTGTGTAACCTCTCCCTAAAGACTATGTAGTCAAATACTCCATTCTCATCGACTATAAATTATAGATAACTTTGATGGGTTCAATTAAAGGTTATCAGAATAGACAGCGAGTTCGTAAACCTTAATGGACGTTCCTTAATTGTTTCGGTCTAATAGTCACTCAGGTAGTTTTGCTAAAGTCCGTCTAACCTTAAAGTGCGCACTACTACAATTTACTTGCGTATTACGCTAACATTATGTATGAAAGGCTTAAAACTATATAACACTTTTTATTTGTAAATACATACATATAATACATACCTATTAACATCCAGGCACAGAACAAACATTTATGCTTGTCCTGTATGGGAATCGTACTCACGTTCTACAACGCAGAAGGCAGAGCTACAACCAACTGAGCTGTGAGGCCAATTGAAGCCATTCACTTATTCTATTTCTTTTATTTTGTCTTTCCGTGATTTTTTTGCCGTATTATATATAATAGTACGGAACCCTTCGTGCGCGAGTCGACTCGTACTTGGCCGGTTTTTGCACTTTGGCTACGGACTTAATTATGGATTCAGTTAACGTACGCCAGCACTCCAATGACAAAGCGCAATCTGTTAACATAGATAACAAAATTTTGGCAACATGTGGACGAAATTAATTAAACAAGTACTGTACAGTATCGTAGATAATATCGTTAAGTGGAACCCTCGATATATATGAAAATCTCATGTGTGTACGGGTCGTAATGATTCACGTGCCGAGATGATATTATTGTATTTAGAATATTTTGAGCCACTCAAATATAGTTACCATCGAAGTAGCTGAATAGATCCAATTAATTGACACTAAAAATTGTACCCCCTTTACTAACAGACTTCAAATAGTTTTTCAATTCAAATAGGTTTCAATTTGGCTGATTTTTTTTTGCGTTATCTAATCTTCATCAATTCAAATTTGTAAGATTTTTTTATCTTCGTCAACATCTATGTTTGTTCAGAGCAAACATCTATGTTTGTCACAAAAATGCTTGTTCTGGTTGGGAGTTGAACCCACGACCTACAATGCAGAAAGCAAAGTTACCACCGACTAAGCTGCGAGGCAAATCGAAACAAGTCACGTGTTATTCCATTTCTTTTATTTTCTCCTTCCTGAAATTGTTTTGATCAAGCCAGGAAATTTCCATGTCTGTAGCACGAAACGTCAGACATTTCAACTTTTACGTAGTATATTATTTAAGCGGAGTTTCAACCAAGTACCTTAAGGGGGCTTGGGGTTGCCCCCCCCTCGCGGTGTTGACGGCTGCGGCTTTACAGAGATGTGGGTGTGAACTAAGAGATGTTTGCGTGTAACAGGAAATGTATCTCAACTCTAATGTCCTGCACCTCTGGCCTACAGGAGTCATTTGACATTAGTTAGATTGTCTACATTAAGATATAACTACCTAGCTAAATATAAACTAACAGAACCACGATCGTAATTTTACGCTTTGGAATCGCGTTTGTAATATTAAATATATACAGGCTTCCGATTTTTTTAGTTATTTTGTGAAAAGATCTAAATATAGTGTAAATAAAACTCTATTTAGGACTCTATTCTCTAGATTTATAACAATCGCTTTTGTTTATTACAATTTGATACTATTATTGAATGACATTTTTTCTAGTTAAATTGATGTAACTGCCAAACTAATAAAAAGATTTTAATAAAAAAATATTGTACCATTCAGTAAGCTTTCAATAAAAATAAGAATTTTCCATATTGGTTGATAACTGAGGTAACAAACATAAAACTCTCTCTAGAAACTTTCTCTAGAAGTTTGGTGAAAAATTATGTTAGCTACACGCCAATTGTGTACTGATTTTCAATCTTGTTTAATTGATTATTTTAATATCTATTATGTAGAAAAAATAATTTCAGCCTGATCACATAATTTTTAAAGCCTTTTCTATCACATCTCTAGCACCCCAGCTTTACTGGAATAAAACCCTTTTCAGGGTTAAGTTCGCCTGTGTAGATACCTTTCTTCCTCATCTTTGTATTAATCTTGTTTATGTATACAATAAAGAATTAAGAATAATCTACCAACAGATGACCGAGAATAGATTACCATAGCAACATTGTTGCTATGGTAATGTCTCCCCAGTTATCTGTTGGTAGATTATGTGATCGGCCTGAAATAAAAATCTGACGTTACAAAGCGATACGTAGGTGTGTATGCATCTGGTAACCTTTTTAAGTAGCATTCAATCTTTATAATTAAGATGATATATCTATGTCTATGTATGTATGAAGATAGTATGTCTTCAAATTAATGATTTTTTGTACTGGCTTTTAAATATAAAAGTATAATCACAAAATTAAGAAAAACAAAAACCTCAAAATAATAAATGCTAGTTGTAGCGCTATTTGTGACTGCAGACAGCATTTTTAATTTCAGTGTTTCTTTTCAGAATAGCAAGCATTTGCACTCGGTGTAGCCATAAAAGTCAGCTGTTACCTTGAACGTGAAGGGCGTCAATATCAAATTAGTCCTCTAACATCTTTAACCTTCTAATATCATTACTGTAGGAATCAAAACTGACTGATATTATTTTTAAATTATTAATGTTACGGGACTAGTGTTTACCGCCGCCCATAAACAACCGTAAAACGAATTTAAACGAAGTTCTCATCGAAGATACGGGGAAGTAATACACTTTTAATTTGACCACGTGCCACACACCGGAACACAGTAACGTACTGTACTGACGTTCTGAAGTGCTCAAGGCGAAGCTTGCTTCCAAGTTCTTTGGAGATCATCTAAGTTAAGCAACTGTCCGTCCAGTCAGTACTTGGATGGGTGACCATTGTTATGTAGTGAATAGTGAGTGGCCTGAAAACAACAACACCAGAGTTGGCACACGAAAAATAAATGAAGGAGAATTGGACGTACTTCTGTAGACGAACTTGGCACAAGTTTTACTTTTGTATAGACGATAGACAAAATATATCTCACATACGCTTTTTTCGGGATAAAATAGCCTATGTGTTAATCCAGGCTATAAGCTATCCTGGTACTAAATTTCATTCAAATCCATTAAGCTGTTTGAGCGTGAAGGTGGAATAAACGTACACTTTATAAGTAAGATTTCTCTACAAGCTATTATAGTTAATAATCGCATGTATGCTCCTGAAGAGCTTCATCCAATAAATTTAAAAGCTCCTTCAAGATTTCCTACTAGATTTAATATCTTTCAACAATATAGCTGAAGATACAGCAAGTCATTGCTTTAGTGCGCCTCTAAGTAGGTTAATCCGTAATTATAACGATGTCTTATAAAATTATCAAGTCGACTTGTTTTGCGAAAACCTTCACAAATTCATGAAAAGGTTGAAGTAAGGTTCTAGTCAGATAGTCTTTAATCAGGTCTATAATTGGCATGGTGTTATTACCTTTAAAGCTTTTAATTTCCTTTTTAACTCCAGACGCAAAAAAAGATACCATTACACCGAGTTGGGGCTTTTTACATTTTTTTAAATTAACTTGTTACCATTTATATATATTATATTAGTAATGAGCAAACTTTCCCGTGCTTCCGTTATTGAGCAGCAAAGAAGGGCACCGTGGGTCTAGTTCTACATGACCGCTTTGTCTCCACGTGGCAAGGTATAAAGCGAGTGCATTTGTCCACGTAAAAGGTACCATTGACGTTGAAATATTAGAATATTTAAACAACACTTGAGCAGACAGAATAACTGTTAATATATTGCCCTGAATCACCCGGTCCACGCAGGGATAGTCACGGACACTTAGCTAGTATCAGTTTAAATGAAACGATGTGGTTCCCTATAGTGGGTTAAATTAATTGTCAGTAGCTTTGCCTTCTGGGAAAAATGTATAATACCAAATTTCAAGACAGGTTTGGAAGTTCATATAAAATTATGTTTAAAGTTTGGTTTATTGTTGAAACAAGGTGGAAACGAGTTTTAACGTTAAAAGTTTGCGGTTGCCTTGTTTATGCTGGGTGGCAAACAAAATTTGGACATACAAAACAGACTTTAATGGATTTCATTAAAACGTAACTATAACTGCCAACAAACTATAATGCGAAAGTATGCTTCCTAGAAATGGCAGCGGTAAATTAATAAATGAGGTCGCCGAGACATGGAACAAAATTATTTTGGTAATAATCAAACTAGGGCATGGTACCTACGCATAAACACGCAACATGGGTTTATTAGCAGTACAACGTATCTGTGCGTTCATCTGGGGAAACACTGCCACCATACCCGTTCTTACAACTGAGCAGCATTCGGTTTGCAATGGTGTGAATGTCCGTGAAAGGCACATGAGAGTCTCTAAGTATCTATCTGATGCAATGTGATGCAACATTTGCACACATCATTCTAGAGACGGGGAAGTTCTGGATCACAGCGCGCTTTGTTAGACGACCCTTGACGCCATCTTCGATCTGCTCATTCCGTGTCCCTTGTGTTGTCTAAATACCAGTCCCTGCTCACAGTGTTTTCTGCCGCCCGATTGCAGTTGAATTTCACGATATTACCTTCATCGTTTGGAGAACATTTTTGTATCGAAGTAATAATTGGTATTCGCCAAGCGGGCCAAATGCCTATTCGCTACCTTAAACAAAACGTAATATAACTATTAATTTTTTGTATTTGTTTCTGTGGCCCACCTCGATCCTTGTCTGTAAGTCTGTGTGGTTTGTTTAGATAGCCGCTTGAAGTTATTATGTCCTAATAATTCCTTAGCCTAGGTGATATGGAACTCTCGCCCCCGCTTTATCAGGTGGGTGGCCTAAATAATGTGCGTAATGTGTCCTGGCGTGTAATCTGGTGCCTTAATCTGCATTTCTCCAAGAAAAACAAAAAGGTATTTTGGCGTACGAAATTATTTTTTAGGCTAGCCAAAAATAAAATGTTACAGATACACTGTGACATCGGAAAGCACTCAAATCAATCCCAATAGACCGGGGAATATCTGACTGGTATTGCCAGGTCGAATCACAAAGCCGATTCGTTGAGTACCTACATCCACTCATAGCGGCTTTCAAGACTTTAAATGATGCCGCAGAATAATAACGAGTAGTATACATTATGAAGTAGATTGCGTTCAGAGTATCAATTTCATTATAATATTGCTTTAATCAATTTGCCTAAGGCAATATCGAAAAGGAAAAATTGATGGTTTCGATATTTTTATATAGTTATTCTTCCCTTTTTAGTAATAGTATATTAATAGTAAATAGTAATAGTTATCCGCGGTTTGCAATCCATCGGGAATACTTCACTAAAAAGTCATCCTGGTACCAAATTCTATCCAAATCCATCGAGCGGTTTGATCATGAAGGAGTAAAAAACATACATACACAATCATACAAATTTTCGCCTTTTTAATATAAATGTGCTACGTTTCAGGTTTGCAGCTGAAATATGTTATCGTATCGAAATAACGGCTTCGTGAGCGTTGAAAGTATAAATAGTCTTTTAAGCTTGGGGTCCCTTGTGCGATCGGTCGGGGCGACTTTATGCGTGTTCGTACATGCTACCTTCGACACGGCGAATCCTATTGCAGGGCAGGAGAGTGTAAGTATTTTATTGAGATATTAAATACACCCTTCACCTTTGTGTATTCCACAGTGAATCGGTTGTGAGCTAATTACTAGTACATGCCTGGAGCCAGCTGGTGACCTACCTGATGTTACCTGCACGCCAAATTGCAGGCGACATCCCTGGTCCCGATAAGCAGAGCAGCCCGAGCCCCTACTCAGACTGCTATCGGGCCCAGAAGGTATTTCCTCTATGGGTAAGAGAGACACCGCAACCCCTAAGGGGCTTGCGGTTCGGGTTGAACTCGGTGATCAACCCGGCTCAGCCATCTTTTTCTTGAAGGTCTCGCAGAAAGAGACCACCGCCCTACACGCCACCTTATCTTCCCTTAAGCGAAGTACAATTCAGATATGGATACCTATAGGTAAGTGGTTCGTATCTACTAAAAGTGCCTTCATATTTTTATTATAACAGGTATTCCTTGTACGCCTTTTTTGACGTGATAAACATCCGATATGGTTGGATACGTAATTGGGATACGAAGGATAAACACGTTTGTAATTATCTCGTAAGGAAGTACCTACTTACCTAGTTAGACTTACTTACCAAACTAAATACTTATATGTTTCATTTGTTTACTTTGGGTTTGTTGTTTATATCTTGTTCACTGTAGTATATAGTACCATATAGTACTATACAGTACTAGCCTCACAGCTCAGTTGTTTGTAACTCTGCCTTCTGCGCTGTAGGTCGTGTGTTCGATTCCCTCTCAGAATAAGCTTTTGTGAGACGAACATAGATGTTTGTATAAAAAAGTATTGTACTAATATACTTATATAAATATTCTATCGACCGAAATACAACTCAGGTTCTCCCCTACCGAAGTATGAGGAGACTTTAGTCGCATTCCATTGCATCCGTCATTCTAATCTATGACTCAAGTGGCTGTAATTTCACCGGCGCCCACACTCTTCCACCGGAACATAGCAACGTGTGTGCTTCATTGGCACAAGTTCTATTGCTAATTTGGGTTGCTCCTTTCGCACCACCCGGGGACACGTGTAGGTATTCACCTACTGACGCGACCAACACGGTTCCCCTATACATACACATTTCTTGACCATTTACAACAGTAAAAGCGAATTGTATTAAATCACAATCCGGAAAAAGACGCGTCGTCAACGTGTACAAGAACTCAATGACTTTATCAATGGAAAATATTAACTGACCTCGAACAAGATTAGGTTCTAAATTATCTTAGCCTTAGCAGATTAAGATTACATTTTGATTAACAGGGTGTACCTTCTATGTGATTCAATAGAAATTACATGGTAACTATTTTACACCTCAGTGTGAGAAATATTTGACGAAAATATTGGAGTCGGTTTATTCGATTATTATATCAGTTACTTGATATCCAACCCTCTAACAAACCTTCTAAAGTTTACCCTTTAGAATATTGTTTACTTCACTTTGATCATAACTTTTGCATAAATAAGGCCCTACGTCGTAAATATTCGGTCTCGCACCTTGCGTCACGGATAAGCGAAGTCAGCAACTAGCTGACTTTCAGCATATTTTCATAATGTATTGTATTAGGTAGGTACTTTTGAAAACCCGCAGACGCAATACAGGCCGATGAAATTCACAGATGAACAGAAACTTATTAAATTAAGATGAGTAAGTAAATATGCCAAGGCTGTAGTTACTCTACCCCACGACAAGTAAAGTAACTTGTAATATTTAACATTTCAATATTAACAAACGATATATACACATAGACATGGGAAATTATTTTGTTTGAACAGGATTATGCTCGCAAAAAGTATGTAATTGTATGTATTAGGGACTGTTTTCTCGTTCTTACCCATGGAGGGTCGGATAGTATTTCCGGATAGTCGGAAACTTAGTAATAAGAAGCATGATTTTGTAGGTACATATTTATTTTAAAATGTGTCGTTGCTAAGTATTTTTTAAGAGTTCAATGGTAATAAAGTATTTTGACTTTAAATAGAATCTATACTAATATTATAAAGCTGCAGAGTTTGTTTGTTTGAACGCGCTAATCTCTGGAACTACTGGTCCGATTTGAATGATTCTTTCAGTGTTGGGTAGTCCATTTATCGAGGAAGGCTATAGGCTATGTTCTTTTTTTTTTTCAAAATTATCGATCCGTAAGTAAATTGCTATTTTGTAACACAAGGTGTAAAATCGAAAACCTATTTTTGCGTGCGCTGCAAAAACTGTTGACAATAGAACAAAATGGTGTACTACGGGTTTGTAGATCCTATTAAGACCTACAAAAAAGTCCGCGAGAATATATATCTAGCTATCATGGTTTAATCACAATAACCGATTTTGTGTATCAAATTTGTACACCGTGTGCAGTTTGATCCAACTTGAAAGATGGGATAGCTCAGATCTCAATTTATAATCGCAATATTATTTTATTGCAAATTATAATATCGTATGACAAAAACGTTAGCCACAGCAACGCGTGGCCCGGTCAGCTAGTACTTAATATTCATGGACACAGCGCCAACTAGCCCCAATCTAAGCATAGCTTGCAAAATGAAAACATATACTGATAAAATTCTAAGTTTTTTCTAGTTTGTTTGTTACGCTTTCACACCACGACGGATAACCATTAAATTTTGCATGCATTTCATCCATAAATAATCTTCATTAATCCGAGCATATGAAAATCTAGTTATTTTATAGTTCATTATATTATAATATAATATAGTAAAGACTTTCGAACAGACATTTATTATTGTGTCATACCATGAATTTTTCCATGTCCTAAAAAAATTATAGACGGACAAGGATATTGAAGATGACAGTTACGGCCTTCTTCGTCTGTCGCATCTATGACAACTTCAGAACACTTCTTTCTTTCTTTCTTTTTGTGTTTTATATTGATATTTTCTTTTATTTATATTAAGTAACCTAAGACTAAGACTTTACAACTATTTGTACATTTTGCACTCGTTTAGGTGTTATTTATCAAGAAAAACATGCTTGCACACTCATATGCCTGCCGTAGGATTCACAGGTGGCATAGGCAAGCACAGAAACACATGTCAAGCACCACACAGAGTGTGCTCCGCCCGCGAATCGAATTTACTACCAAATAAGCTATAGAGCCGTTGAAACTGTAAAGGTTCAATTCACATTTTACAATGAACTTTTTTTGTGTGAGTAAATGGCCAACAATAGTGTTGGAGTATTCAAACCGCCCAAGACATCTTATGGTGCCCTTCGAACAGAGTAACAGCGCTCGGCTCAAATACAACTTAACGTTCACCAATCCAAATACATATCATGTGGAGCGTAGCTTAACTTAGATGATCTGTAAAGTTCATCTAAGCTTCGCCATGTGTATGAAAATAATGATATAGTTATCGTTCGAGAAACTCACTTGTTGGCAAGATTGGATCGTCGGATTTGATACCAGGAATAAGTATCATTATTTCGTTATTGAGAAATGATATTTAAAGATGGAATTTCTACGAATCAAAATCAGTCGTGTAGAACCTATTATATATAAGTGACTGATTTTAAACCGAATTTACCGACATCAATACTTTTTTCCTCTTTATTTTCAAATTTTCATTTCAGTTTTCTTGACCAACTAAAACTTCTTTAGGAAAGAAAAAATTAAGAATTATCGGAATTGGTTATGAATTGATAAAGGAATTGCGTAACATGAATTAACATATGTTCTGAGGTTTCTCCGTCAATAACATTTTTTTTTTTCAATATACATTTCACACATCTAAAAACCGATATATAAAGGTTGAAAGCATCGAAGTCACTTAAATTAGATTTTGAAATCAGTGTCTTGTTAAATATATTTTTGATGAACTTAGATCACAAACGAAAGAAGTAAGTCTGGGAACTTTAACATAAATATTTTTTTAACTGTATTAAATGTAACTTTTATTAGTATTAATAACAAGCTTCAGTTTCTTTAAGTTCGAGATTTACAAGACCCAACAAATTGTTGATTATTTCGCATTCAAGGTTGAGAACAAGAGACCTGGAGTATCTTCCGAGGGTCGGAATCGAATGGTAAGAGGCTCAATGAAAATGAGTCTTCACGGCAACGAAAGCCGCCTCTAGACCTTTTCAAGAGCTTTTGTAGGAAGTTCTAAAACTCAATTTTTTGTTAGGTTGTTTTTGAATGATTGAAAATGTAAATGTCGATGCTTGACAAGCTAGTATGATGAAATGATCCATCTAATTAAATTAAAATAGTAATCACTATCCTTATTTTTGAGAGCGTGGTGGAGACACGTCAACAAACACTACATACAGACGCCACTTTTCAATCCAAAAATTCGTGGGTCATACACACGTGCACCAATTAGTTTTTCGGTAGAAAAATGTATGTGCGCAATACCACGTTTTCAAAACGTTGAAGAAAACCAGACTGTTCTAGAATCAAAATCTGAATAATTCTCCATATAAATGATAATGATAGCCGTAACGCGATGCGACTTCGGTCTTTTTAAATTACAGTAGGGAGGACCTGAGTCGTACTGATGTTGTTTATGGTTAGTGGTAACCACTTAACATCATCTCGTTCCGTCACTTATTTGCACAAATTTTACACGTAGAAATAGCACAACCTCCTTTCGCTCGTTGTAGACCGATGACTAGTGAAATGTAAAAACTGGACGAGTAAAACGGATAAGCTCGCTGGAATTTTTTGCCCAAATTAATTAAAGAGGCGTCGACTGGGAGGCGTACCACTGAGTATTATAATTATGAATATAAAACTCGCTCCTGTGTTCTACCTCTAATGTTGCAACAGTATAATGGCATACGCTTGATAAGTGTACTTTACAATGATTTTGATTAAAACGGCTCGGTTGATTAAAGACGTTGCTTTCAAAGCGTGGGTCATGATTGTCCAGGTTTTGATCTCTAACTGAGACAAACTTTGGATTTATTCTCGGGTCTTCAGTATACACCTACGACACGAAAGATCCTAGTGAAGGGAGATGAATGTGTATGTTTTTTATTTGGACTACTTCATTATTGGCCTTGATATCATATGATAAATATATATATTTGTTTTATTATAGCACCAATCCACGGGCTTGGATACGGACCTCGGCTTGGCTCGCTGCTATTTGGATTAATACTCGCGCAGAATGCGCGGTTACGAAGAATTTTCGACTCAGTGGTTACTGTCCTGTCTGGATGACAAGAACATCTTCAGATAAGTGATGGTGATGTCCCCGATGAAATCTCATCAAGAATATATGTTGGTCTACAAAGAGAACAGAGTGTGTAAGCTTGTTTTTATGACATATTCATAACCTGTACTAAAAACGTAATAGGGTACCTAGTAAGTAGACGTGAGCAAAATCTAGAAACATGACACGTCCGTCCATTTAAATTTGTTGGAACGTTATCGACATTACAACAAGGTGCAATGTGACAATAATTGGGCAATATACAGAGGGTTATTGGTAATATGCTAACAACCTTTCAAGGTTATTAGGGTTATGAGAAGGTACGTACATTATTAACGACAACTATTGAAAATTTGAAGACGCGTTCGTAAATTTTGATGTTCTGATCCACTGACATGATATAGAATGGATAAGCTGACACTACAGTTCACAGATAAATTACGTAGCAATTCAAAGCAGGGGGGTTAGTTTGTAGCTTCGTAGCATAGACTGGTAAAACAATTTAAATTTTTAAAGAATCTACTACCATGTACCAGATATTTTATCATGACGATAGTAGTAGACGTGATAAAATTATCTTTTGGAAAATTAGAAAAGGAGCCTTGATAAATTTAATAAATTGGTGTAATATGCCATATCACTATAATATGATAGATATGATACTACAAGCGTCGGCTGGTCCCCACTAAAGACGATTTTAGAAATAATGAATTTAGGAAACCGTTAGCAAAATAGCAAAATAGTGGATCCGAAGAGCTGAAGTACTGGAGTAGGGTATATGGACTGCTGACGATAACAACACGTCTTCCCCAGAAATAAAACCGAAACTTTGGCACTTAAGCTGGTGTGAGATTAAACCAATCAGCTTCCACGTTCTCATCATAAAAATGAGACGCTCAACGCAAGAGAAAACTTTTATTCCTTTTCATTTTAACTTTTTACAGACAGTGGAAAGCTTACGTATAAAAGTTTTGAACAAAGATGTCTTAATTACTGTTAAAAACTCATCAAACTCGTACAAGTTCAATGTGAACAAAACAAATTGATCAAGTTTAACGTTTTGGAGCTAATCTACACATCAGACGAACTAAGCCTTAAAGCACATAGAACCTTGTTTTGATTTATTATGAAAATATTTTTAACTAGCTGCGCCCGCGGTTTTACCCTCGGTTGAAAGACAATATGGCAAGATGGGAACAACTAAACAAACGTTATTTTTGCAAGTCACTTTTCCGGGATAAAAAGTAGCTTATGTACTTGTGTTATACAGGGATCAAATTTCATCCAAATCCGTTGAGCCGTTGAGCCTTGAAGGAGTAACATAAACTTTTGCATTTTTAATACTAGTCTCTATATACTACAATTGACGGATTTATTATGGATGAAAACGATTTTTGTAAAGGTTCTTTATACAATTTATAATGATGGCTTCATGATCTTTTATATCTTAGGAAAAGATGCTTTTCCTAAGATATAAAAGATAGCTATACCATGAATATATTGTACATTGACCTTAACTTAGATTTTTACGGTAAAAACAGATCCAATCTTGACAACATAGAAATAAATAACTCGAAATCTTCTTTATTTTATTCACAGATTGGATTTTCTTACTTTAATGTTCTTGACAGATCATCTTACTCAATCAGCTTTTCGAGCGGTCAGTACCATGTAGCTTGAACCGAATGCTTTCGGGCTTCGGAGAGCACTACGTTGTCACCTCCGGCGTTACAAGTCAATAAGCCATGTCCGAGGCTTTCGAGTGGTTTGAAAACAGAGATTGCCATTGACACACATGAAAGAAAAACATGAAGAAAAGAATATATATAAAAACTAGCTCTACCCGCGACCTTGTTCGCAATTGTCATCCTTGCACACTAACTATTCGCTTTAAGAATACATATAATATACATATAAAAACAATGGTGTTTGCCATTATAGTGTCTTATCCAAGCTCTGACTCGTATTGCTGTTATTGCAGTTGTCTATGAGCGGTGGTTACTATTTAACATCAACGACGCCAGCTGATTCCATCACTTTCATAGTATTAAAAAAGTAATAAATAGTTTTTATTTTGTGTATATGTTAAATACAACCGAAAGAAAACATGTTTTTATTTAAAAGAGCAAAAATACGTACCTCTTCTGTCCTAAAGCCCGACGAAGGGTTTGCCTGTGAGACAAATTTTCTATAAAATGTTTTCACTGTTTCTTTAAGCAGCAGACCGTCCGTTTTTTCCTACATTATTTATAAGATACGATGTATTTTTGTTTGATTAAGATGAATGTGTACCTCGAAGATTATAGGATTCCGAAAAATCTATCCAGAGAGTTATGTTCTTGGCACAGGTCTTGTTTAATAAATGTATGTGCGTGTAGCTATGATGGTTAGCAAACTGTCCTTCTAAACGTTAAGTCCCGGATTCGATCCCCGGCTGGGGCAAACGGTGTGATGTGCATGTTTTAGTTCTTTTTTTTTTGTATGTGTCTATACTACCTGCGGACTCAGGAAATTCTTGTTTGTTGATGCTATAGGGAAAATATATAATAACAGATGCGCCCCGCGGTTCTCATAAT
Organism: Aplocera efformata; assembly: GCA_921293045.1. Classification (NCBI taxonomy): domain Eukaryota; kingdom Metazoa; phylum Arthropoda; class Insecta; order Lepidoptera; family Geometridae; genus Aplocera; species Aplocera efformata. Next base: position 8,331,357 of record OV121042.1, on the reverse strand, counting down.
CAAAAGTTAACACATAAGTAGCAGTAGAACTTGTGTCAAGTTCGTCCAGAGAGGTACGCCAAGTAATAGTGCTCGAATTATTGTGTTCCGGTAGAAGGTTGTGGGTGCCGGTGAAATCACATGCCCATGAGACGTATAATTTCCATCTCGGGTGATGGACGCAGCAGAATGAATGCAATTTTGTGTAAGATCCAAATCTTGGACTGAGTCGCATTACTATTGTCGGAATTGCCGAAAGGCAGACAAGCAGACAGTATCGACACGGCAGTAAACATCAAATGCCGCTAACTGTCGGTCCTACCTTACTTAAACAGGTCAAGTCAACAACCAACGTAACTAGACTGTTGGTTTGGCCTAATTGAACCAGCTACCTGTAAGAACTAGAGGATTTAGAAACCCTTCCTAATAAGTAAAGGTAAATTATAAGTCTGATAGTTGAGATGGTAAAGTCCAGTTAATTTATTTTTTTATTATCATAGATCAGTAATAAAAAATATTTCCTTACATTCATATGATACGTTTATACTTATAAGTCCACCTACTTCTATCTATTCATAAAACGTAACTAAGAATAGATCCGGGGTCAATATATCTTGAATACGGTCAAGCTGTGTCCATAGGCAGTGCTGGATGTAGCAAAAGTAGCAAATTGCTACGGGCCTCGCACAAAAGGGGCCCTACGTATCCACCTCTGAATGACCGTAATTTGTGAGTCAAACTTATTAAACCGTGTTTCATAAAATTTTCTTAATGTCACAATTAAACACCGACAAAACTGTAACCTATAGATGGTTAATAGAAGTATTGAGTATTAAATTTTTTAGCACTTTATTATTTAATATTTATTCACTTTATACGAGATAAGCTATTCAGTACGCACACAGGTAAAGAGCTGTTACCTTAATAGCCAAACCCTATAAACTAGCAGATGACTAGAGATAGATCATTATGGCAAGATTTGCTGTTAAAAAATGATTGAATCTTTTGGGCAAATAATATTGTCCTAACCTATCGCCAGTAATATGTTAGGTTTTGTAGGTTTCAGCTGTTAAATCAGCCGTCAACAAATGAGGCTTGTCTAGTACTTTAATTAGTAGTCTTTTTTTTAAAATGAATAAATGACGGAACGACCTGAGGGCCCACCTGATGGTAAGTGGTGACCCTCGTCCATGACAACAATAATGCGTGCGACTCAGTATGAGATCCAAATCTTTACTGAGTCGCATTCATCCTGCTGCGTCCATCACTCGAGACAGGATGTGATGTCTCATGCGCATGTGATGTGTATTGTAGAAACCATAATAGTTATGAAATGTATAGCTAGTCATATATTTCCCTAGAAAGAGTTCTCGACAGTAAACTAACGTTTATTTAAAAGTTTCCTTGGTAATTGCCATTGTGCTTCCTGCTCTCCGCAGAATATGTAACTAGCACTAGTAACTTCAGTTTTACAGTAGAAAGCTTTTAGTGTAAATCAGGTTACATTTTAGTCTGCATACTACTATTAGCCTGCCTCGTCCCACTGCAGGGAAAAAACCTCCCTAATCCCTTTCCACTCCTTCCGTTTTTGAGTGCCAGTCTCACATAAAGTTGTCAAGATCGCCTCGCCATCTCCGTCTCCGTCTCCGGAGTCTGCATATATATTTTTTAATTCAACACAATACTATTATAGTGGTTTCCTAGTTATTTTTAAAAGATGTGATGTGGAGGCAGTACTTTGCACAGGTGAACTTTGCATAAGTTCTTCTGCTACTTTTTGTTGCTCCATTTGGACTCAAAGGGACCTACGGATGCGAGCTACGGGTCCCCCATCTAGAAGAGATCGCTTTTAGCGACGAAGTCGCCCATTATGCCACCACGAACTTATTCTTTATTTTCTCAACGTGTTTTTATATATAAAGAGTAATAGAGTTATTTATCTATCTAAATATTTACGAGTGCAGGAGACGTTGCATTCCCGTCTCACGGCAGGCGGCAGTATCCACTTAATATTAAGCCGGCCGTCCGCTCGTCCCATCAATAAAGCAACATAAAAATAAACTTTAAAAATCTAAGTTTAAATAAATGAGTAGAACGCGGGCAGGCATACGGATATTGACTTTTGAAATCAACGTAGTTGGAATCTTTTGCCTATAGCATGAACTCCTAAAACTCAAGTAAGTAAACGTGGGTTCGCCTTTCTCCCTTTCTTGAGTGGCATTAACGAATCTTAAGCACCAGAACCCAAGCGGAAACCCGTAATACTAAAAATTTTCTTTGAAAATGTTGAGTATGAACCTTAGGATGGCAAGTTCTCTTTTGTCCTATTTTGGCTTTCATCCAACTTTCGACTTGAACCTTAAATAAATAATGAAAAAATTGTATTCATTTTCTTATTCTTGTGAATAAGAAAATTAATACAATACAATTTGAAAACCAAGACTTATGTCGTGGTTTTTAAATTATTTTGTGCGGAGCTTGGATTTAATAAAGAAGAATGATATTTTGAAATGTGTTATTTATAATGATATTTTGTTATTGCGGAATCTAGGCTATTTGAAATTTATAATAACAGAAATATATTAATATACTATTATATATCCATGATAGCCGAAAATTTCAAAAGTTTGCGAGGAAACATCAACTTCCAATCACTTTTAACATAATAGCCATATATTTTCTAGCTGGTCAATCCTGATTATATATATTCCATAATATAATAGCAGTAGGTACCTACTAATGTTGGGAGCGTATCAGTATATTTAAGATAAAATTTGTGCACTTTTTGAGAAGATTCAGGCCATTAAAATGTGTGTAAGTCATGAAGCTTAAGCTTTTGAATATAAAGGTAGATAATTAGTTACGACTTATAAAAGATGTACCATATGTACCTATACAGATATACTAATAATTTTAAACCCATTCGAATAGTTACGATATTCGAATACATATCAAATCCACGAATATTTTCGGTCGAGACTTACTTTTTAAGAATGCATAAAATACACCTCCATCGTAAAATAACTATAGGTACTTTCTCAAACGAACTTTGTACAAGTTGCTTAAACTGGCTGACAAAAGTTTAACGTAATAAATCTATATGTTTGTTATTTACGACTTGTTAAACACACGGGAATTTCATGTATGGATGTGGGTAGCTATTATAAATTCAATTAAAATAAAACTTTACGAAGTGGTGGATTTAACTGCGTGTTATGAAATAAAGTACAAAATATGGGAATACAAATAGGTTTACTGTGAAGTTTACGGTCCTCGTTATTTGAAAAAGTTTTTATTTGCCTATAAAAATGTATATAGTGTAATAATATATAAAGTTGAGTGATTATCCAAATGCACGATTTGCTGCTATTTATACTGTGATTGGTCTCACATATCTGTGTGCATGTAATGTGCCTGGGAGTTCCTGTGACACGTTATATGCTCACGAATATGTGTACATGCATGTGTAAAATTTGACGTGTCCAAATGATACTTGAGATCTAAAGGAATAAATGAATTTGACTTTGACTTTGACTTTGACAGTTGATAGCTCTGACTTATGCGCTGTACGTCGTGGGTTTCTACCCAGGACAGGAATTTTTGTGACGACAAGCGTATTTGTTCTGTCTGGTTGTTAATATGTAATATATGTATGTATTTATAAAAAAAGATAGAAGTTTTCTATAAGTTATTTAATTTCCATAGTATTTGTATAAAATATTAAGAAGTTCAATTGTCAGGGCCAATAAACCTTTTGAGTACTAACAGGTAAATTCATTTCTAAAACCATGTAACGTACTCGTATTTCTGTTAGGTACGACTATGTATGCCGGCCACTATTGTGTAGCGCCTCCAGCGTACACGTTTTGCGGGATATATTTTATTTACTTATTTTTGCTTTGGGTAACTGAATATTTTATAAGCTTCCGTCTAAAGGGTCCTAAGTAACAGTTTCACGAGCTGAGGAATGAATTTCCGCGGTATGGACAATAATTTATAGAATTTTGTCATAAACACGTTTTGAATATAGAGAAATTCGAAGAGTTGAGTCTATGACTGATAAACAGCTTGTTATGTTATATACAGAAAAACGCCTTTTAAGCACGTTCTTTCAGCTAGAACACAATTCTACCATGATGTACCAGGAGGTACTTTAAATAAATAAATAAAAAAATCATTTACGCACTCACACCCTAGGATTCTTTGTGTCGCAGGTGGCATGGACTAACACAGAAACACAAAATAAACACCCAACAATTTTTACGCTCCATATGCAAAATCTGCCCCGACCGGAATCGAACCCGGAACCCCTCGCTTCGCTGGTAGGGCTGGCATTTATTAGGATATTAACCACGTGAGACTCTTTGCAAAGAATGAACAATAATGGAAAACACATCAGGTAAAAGCATCAGGTAATCCATGGTGTATTTTTTACCATGGAGTAATAAGGGCTACGCAATTAGGTAGAAAAAATATGAGTCGCAAATTGAGGCTTTCGTTGGCTTCAGTTTATAATATTTTTAAGCATCCGTTGAGATATTTTGTTCCAAGAAATGTAACAAATTCTCTCTGGGGTTCAGTATTTTAAAATAATGTGAACACCGAAAAGAGCACGCCGTATTTTTATTCTTGCAAAGTGGGGTGAGGGAGTACTTTATAAGATTGAATATTATAACGTGCCACACTCGGAAATTATTTCCGTATTGGCAAAAACATAGATGAGCCCACGAACAATTAAAATACTATATAAGTATTCTATCAGTTATCTATTCCGGTGATACTACAATTTCTTGGAAAATCTAAATATGTTATGATTTAAAAAAATATGTCAATCCTGCAAATTTCTGCCAATTTGTGTACTGTGTGTATTATCACACAGTACACAAATTGGCAGAAATTATAGGTTTAGCAATATTTCATTCAAACAATGGTCACGTAACTTTCACAGAAGGTTATGTTCACAGAATATTTGTCCAGGAACCCCCAAAAAATAATTTAAAAATGTATGTTCCTTTAATGGATGTCAATATAATTTGTCTGGTAACCCAACGCTTTATTTTGTAAGTGTTTAAAATGCTAGTAATTGAAAACAAAGATGGTAGTCTCAGAGGAAGCGCTCTCTATCACACAAACTAAGTAGTGCATTAGCTTATAATCTGAAGAAGATTTCCTTTGAGACATCGCTGGGGCACGTACGACAAATATTTAAATACTATTTGCTTGCCCGTGACTTAGTTCGCCTTGAAATCGTCTTTGTTTCTGGCTTTATTAAGTCAAAGTAAGACATGACATAAATTTATTTTGTGCTGTTTTTGAGTTTTAATTTTTTTGTTTCTTTAACTAGTCAGTTTTTTCCATGATAGTTTTCTTTCCATAAATTAAACGCTATTTTTTGTTTGAGAGCTTCTAAGTTACGGACACATATGACACCAAGTCGATGTGGACTAAAGCTCATTTCCAGCAGTAGATTAAGTAGCAGTAGCTTTTTGTAAAGCCAATTAAATTTTTGATACAAGGATCATACAAACTAAGGCACATTGCAACCATTGTTGCAACACAACACAAATAATCGTTCAAAATACGCTTGCCTCTGGAGATATACTGTGTGTTGAGCTGCGGCCCTGGATCTTACATCATGTGCCACAGTAATGTTCTTAATAAATCAATACGTTGCGGCCCGTTCGACCGTAAGCTGGTCAATTTATGATTCACACAGACACCTTTTTTAAGATTCCTTTGCAATAAATTTCCGGGACCCTATTCTCGTCCTGTTACAGTGAGTACATGAAAACACGTAAAACTACCAGTGTAAATTATTGCTTGCTTTATTTTACGCTGTAATACTAATTAAAAAAAATGAATTTATGGTAACATGCGAGATCGAACCGAGAAGAGGGCTCCTGCTTTTATTTTTCAAGAATTAAATCCACACAATTTAGTCTCTTAGTCAGCCAAGCAGGACTTCTTTTTAGATATAATATAATGTTTAGAGATAACATTTATCTTCATTTAAGATATTTTAGGAGTCCCAAATCGCCATTGAACGTACATTTTTATGATATTCATATTTATGTTTCATTTAGCAGTTGTGATATTACGTACTTCAAAGTAAACGTACAGCCTGTAATATTTTTTAAATAACAACCACAGATTTGAGCCTTGTTAAACGTCTATATGTTTTTGTTGTTTTTGTTTTTGTTGGCAAAATGAACCTCGAATTCTTGAAAACCAACAAGTGACTGATTTATAAATAGAATTAGGGCAAAAATTTCCATGAAATTTCTATGAGACGACCTCGCGAAGGTACATTTTATAAAATAAATCACCCAAATTGGCGATGATACCATGTAACACTGACAGGACCAGTATTTGTGTGACGAACATACATGTTTTTTCTGTATCTGGGTGTTAATATGTATATAATATACCTATGTACGTATGTACCTATTTACAAAAATAAAAATAACTATACATGTATTCTATCTTATCTAGATCCTATAGTAATCTATGCTTGGTTTGGGGCTATTAGACGCTTTTTTACATGTCTTTCATGGATATATATTGGGTGTGTGAATATGACTCCGCCCTTTCTCAACAGATGTCGTTTTTAGTATTGTTTACGTGTACTAATAAATGACCATACTTGTATTCGATAGTACTGAATGTCAGCTATCTAACGCATTTTATGATATTTGGTTGAAGTGTAAGCAACAATTGTTTTCACCTTTTCGAAAATGTCGGTTTTTATTCCAAATAAACGTCATTTGCGGGAAGTGTTATTACATTATTTTATTGCGAAGAAAACTGCAGCGGAAACTTATCGTTTGCTTGTGGAGATTTATGGTGAGCATGCTCCGTCTAATACAACTTGCAAGGAATGGTTTCGACGATTTCAAAATAACGATTTTAGTACTGAGGATAAAGAACATGGAAAACCACCAAAAAAATTTGAAGATGCTGAATTGGAAGCATTATTGGCGGAAGATTCTTGCCAAACTCAATCAGAATTAGCTGCAGCATTAAATGTTGATCGTTCAACTGTTGCAAAGCGTTTACAAATGATGGGAATGATTCAAAAAGCCGGTGACTGGGTTCCACATGATTTAAAAGAAAGAGACATGGAACGTCGGAAAACCATTTGTGAAATGCTGCTTCAAAGACAGCAAAGAAAAGGATTTTTGCATCGGATAGTCACAGGAGACGAAAAATGGATACACTACGAAAATCCTAAACGCAAAAAAGCTTGGGTGAAACCAGGCGAACCAGGCCCATCACAGCCAAAAATAAATATTCACTGTGCCAAGGTCATGCTCTGTATTTGGTGGGATCAGAAAGGTATTGTATATTATGAGTTGCTCAAACCCTCTGAAACTATTAATGGAGAAGTTTACCGACGACAACTAATGCGTTTGAAGCGAGCCATAGAAGAAAAACGACCAGAATGGGTGAATAGACATAACAAATTAGTTCTTCAGCATGACAATGCCAAACCGCATACCGCAGAAGTCGTAAAAAGATATTTAGAGGGACAGGACTGGGAAGTGTTACCCCACCCGCCATATTCACCAGACATAGCTCCTTCGGATTACCACCTATTCCGGACGATGCAGACAGACCTTACTGGAGAAAAGTTTACTTCATGTGAAAGTATCAAAATTTGGATTGACAACTGGCTAAGCTCAAAAGACCAGGACTTCTTCCAGCAAGGAATACGAAAACTACCTGAACGATGGGCGAAGGTTGTAGCTGCAGATGGAGCATACTTTCAATATTTTTTTTTTTAATTTTGTAAGCGAACAAATGTGTTTTATTTTGACAAAAAGGGGCGGAGTCATATTCACACACCTATTATAATGCAGATGTATATATTTAGAACACTTAGACTATTGTGACATCGTTAGAACTTCTTCATCAAGTCAAAGATTGGTCTCCGTCTTAAACAGACCCACTATGGGCCCACATAGAACCTGTGGTCTGAGTATAGATTTATAGTTTGAGATACGGAATCCTCGTTCAGTACGAGTCGGACTCACGTACCGAGGATTCCGTACGAACTTGTAGGTTTATTTTGCATGTATTCTTTTTGTGATGTAACTACTTATTTTCGGTTTTTGGATTTATTCCTTTATTTGTGCTACTTGACTTTGGTTCTTGCAAAATTACATGTTTATAGGTTAACGGGTCATAAACGGGGCATAAACTGCCGTTTTTAATTGCGTTGACCTAAAGAAATTTTATTTTTTCGCTGTTCCTAGGGATCGCAGATTTGAGTATATAATATTTATTTCAACTTGATGCCTCTACGCGTTCCTGAAAAACAGGGCTTTGACAGATGGACAGATGGACAACGAAGTGATACAATAAGGGTCCGTTTTTTACTTTTAAATTACGCAACCCTAAAAAAATGAAAAGTTAAAAAGAAATAGTGACGTTTACAAGATATATTATATAACTATGTATTTGTGAAATTTCAGGATCAAAATCAAACCCCCTAGGTGTAAACATTACTTTGTTTGAAATTTAAAATGGGCTTAACAATATTGTAATGTTCTACGGCTAAACATAGCTCTCAAGTTGATTCCTAGAAAAAAAATTACTCCCTCGGGTCTAGTGTTCCGGTTTCAATTCCCTGATGGGGCATTTCCCTTATTACGAAGACAGGGCCGCTACAAACTATGTCATTTAAAACCTAATTTATTGACTGAAAATGCTTGCTGGAACCGTTCAGTACTATAATTTATTCTGTGCCACTGGTTGGTGTTTATTTTGCCAACAATAAACTGTAATGCTCTGAAAAAAAAAAAAACGTAAAGTGACCCAAATTTTTAGTAACTTCTGTATTGAATCGCTAAAAATATGTTAAAAATTATTAAAAAATAACTCATTCAGGTTACTACCTACTACTACCTACTACCTTTACTAAGGTACATACAATAAATTGACGTTGGAAAATGATAACTAATCGCATTAAAAACGCGCAAAGCCCAATTCATTAAGATAAGATAAAAGTTTGCCACTAACCTTCTTTATTGTATTCACTTTATTTTAATACTTAGTACTTAGGTTTATCTTAACCTCATAGCTAATCAGGGCCATATAAGATCTGTCATAAAAGTAAACGTTCCTTGCTATTATAAAGCGCACAATGCTTTATAGTTGTCATTGAAGTTTACTGCTAGTCGTTTGTCATCGTCTTCATAGAATACTAACAAATACGATAACATACTTGCTTATATGAAATCTCACCTCTACTTTTTACGGTAGCTTTTACTGTTGACACTATCAGTCTGTGGAACACTTTGCAACTTTAAAACAGTGCATTATTTGTCTTGCTGCCGTTGAGTTTTTACCTTATTTTATATTATTAGCATGTATATAATTTTATGTAGATTGATTATTTATATATATTTATGTTATTATTACTAGGAGGTAGCTAGTAAGATATAGTATGTACGTACAATACATAAACGTAATGTGTTATATCATCGTTAGCCCTATTTAATAGAACACCATCGGTCGGTTATTGTTCATCCAAGAGATTCTTATTATCCGCTTTAGACTCTAAATCGATAAGACGCCCATTGTTTTACCGTAATTTATAAAATATCGAAATTACTGTTATCTTGTTTAACAGATCTCCAGTTTGATCATGTTTCAAACAAAAACATGGATTCTGTTCTAAAAAACGTAAAAATTCTGTTCTAAAAAAACGTAAAAAGCGGAGATGTAAATATTTGAATTTTTGGGAAGGTAATTTAATAATTATTAGATAGCCTATCCAGGTATGCTAAGCTACTACTGCTCCATAGAATAGTTAAAGGTCACCTTTGCACGGGGTCTCCGGTGCGCCGGAAATCCGTTGTTTTGAGTTCATCCGTTACAAATAAACATGCAAAATGAATATTATGTTAATTAAGAAGTGTTGATATATATAATAAAATAGATAAGATATAAATAGATGTATTAAATATATAAGTATAGACTACTTTCAAAACCTCAAAAACTTAGGAGTGACAGGTAAATTTTTTTTTTTTTTTATGTGAATGTATGACGTAACGAGCTGAGGGCCCACCTGATGGTACGTGGTGACCCTCGCCCATGACAATAGTAATGTGTGCGACTCAGTATGAGATCCAAATCTTTACTGCGTCGCATTCATCCTGCTGCGTCCATCACCCGAGACGGGGATGATACGTCTCATGTTACGTCGCATGTTATCTCACCGGCAGCCACACCCTTCCACCGGAACACAGTAATGCAACCACTACTGCTTGGCCGCAGATTTCAGATGTGGTGGCAGTACCTGTCCGGACGAACTTGGCACAAGTTCTACTGCAAATTTTGGTTGTTCCTTTAGCACCACCCAGGGAGTACGTGTAGGGAATCAAATGGTACACACCTACGGACGCGAGCAACTGGACCCCCCAAAAATATAAGTGATAAGTTAAATATAAGTATATTAGATAAGTGTAGGTTATGAGGAATTATTTCTTTTGTATCTTAGTTACACTTCGCTTAGCTTTTTACATGTGCGTTTTATTAAGATAAAAAAGATAAAAGGTTATAGTAGCAATATTTATTGTGTAGAGCTTATGAGATAATTACAGAAATCTGATCAAAAACATATCGCTCTTATTGTTCGAGTAATAGAACCAAAATGCAGATAGATCTATATACCAAATGTAAGTTAACAGCTATTATTTTGGGTTGTATATTATAGTTAGTTTAAACTTTGAACAAGCAAATATATTAGCATAGATACCGCGAATTCCATATTTTTACAGTTAGGGGATCACATTGCGACATAAAAGATAGCAACAAGTAATCGAACAAAACACGTATATTATAAACAAATGTTTTTAAACTATGCCTATTTTGTTGTAAATATTGTAAAATACGGAAAAATGTTTTTCCGTATTCAGCCGCTAGTCGTATTTTCAGTCCAATATCAGCTAGGTAGACTGCTCCTCATCAAGGAATGTAACAACCGTCTCATTCCAAGTAATTTGAGATAAAAATACGAGTTTCCTACTACGACGACAACTGGGTTTTATTACCGTTAGAATGGTCTTTTTATCACTATCTCAGACCAACATAAACGGCCGTAAGACGAATTATTCGACTCATAATGTCAGCTTAAAAATACAAAATAAACTTTGTGCTTACGATAAGATTAAATTATTTCGGCGTATATATTTTAAATATATAATTACATTTATTCAAATTATTCAGTTATAAAGCTTTAATTATTAAATCTTGACTTGTAGTGTAAAATGAATAATTTTCAGATTGATTTTTGTATATAAATTGTAGATGGATTATGAAAAGCTTTGTCTCATACTGGTACGGATTTTTCTAATGCTCGTCTGGAATAGTTATAACACCAAAGTTATGAGCATGGACTTGTAGTGGCTCCATCTGCCGTCCAGAGAACCTCGAATAAAATTGAGTAACCTAACACAATTTTTACAAGAATCAACAGCAGATGGCGCTGCAATACTATAAATCCTACATCGCGCAAGTGATCCGTTTGGGCAGTTTGCGCATATATAGAACCTCCTGACATCAACTGTTAGAACGTGGTTCCCGACCACAACAATCGCTCGGTGGAAGAGCTTCCCTTTTCTCGTAGAACAGAGGTTTCAGCAGCCTCATCAGCTCAGTAGCTTTAGTGCCTTAAAACGATTAAGATGCCGGTCCCAGCTTGAAAAACTGGACATCAGAGGTCAGCCACAAACCTGAAATAAAAAGTAGCTTAACATCGAGTCATATGACACGTACCTACTCAAACGGCTTCATAGATAAATTAAAGTAGTAAATAAATCAATTATTCAGTTATCATCAATTAGGCTATTCCTTTATTAATTTTATGACAAGATGTGACCAGCGATAATTGTTTATCTGTATGTCTAAGCCGTCGTTTTAATTCCGAGAAAGGCCATACCCTAATAAATACATCGTTGGATGATCACAATTCGGCCAGCGTATTCTGCGGTCTCTGTCAGTCAGTACTCATTTGTTTCACTGTCAGGATACATCACACGCTCGGCCACGCAGTGTAATAGTGTTCGGATACCCTACTCGTACATAGTAACAACCTATAATCCGTTTTGTTCTAAAAATATATTCGTAGATAGAGGCGGTACTGAATATCACAATGGTTGGTTTCACGTTGATTTATGAGCTGGTTCTTTGAAACGTGTACGAATAAACAATTAAACGGTATAGAAATAATATCCAACATAAAGTCACAGTCGAATCCTCCTTGAGGGACCTCGGGGAATTTTGCCCTGAATGTTTGTAAATTCAGACAACAGGCTTGGTGTGTGATTACTGATTACTGAACCGAATTTGCTTGGCATCATACATATTACATTTTTTTCCCATATCCTTGGTTGCTCTCTTAGAAAATTGAAAATAAATCTACAATAACACAGGATGTGATTTTAATATAATATAATATTATATATCGAAGCTTTAGTTTGGGTTGTTATATTTTATGTTGTTACCATCTAACCTACCATCCAATTGATTATTTAGTGGCATCCGAGAATTACGAAAATCATTTCTTTTTATTCTTATTTCCTACTTATTTACCCATCTCCTGCATTGGGGTTCACTGTATCACAGGTTAAACAAAATTAACATCGACTGGACATCCAAGGCATCAGAACAAATTTGATGTTCATTACACAAAATGTGTCGCAGTAGGGATTCGCTTCGGAGGCAGGGAGACCATCAACTAAGCTAAAAACCGGAAATAAGCTCGAGGCTCAATTTTATTGTATCTGCGTATACATGGTACGCAGACAAGATTCTCAGTTTACCTGAACAGGGCGTAGCTGCAACTGTAATGGATTTATTTATTTTTAGGGTTACAAAGATACAACGCTTTAAAAATATGATAAACAGATACATGACTTTGGTTTAGTAATAAAGTTTTACTTACGGAACGGAACCCTGTAAAGACACTTAGCATAATTTCAAGAGCATTAGTTTATTTTACACCTATTTCCATTAGCCACCTTCTATGCGAGAAACCATTGCGAAATAACATTTTGATTAAAGCTTGCTTGAGCGCCCGTCTTTTGTTCAATTCTAATAGAATCGGTAAAATAGTCAATCAATTCATGATACAAACTTGGTTCCATTAAGTTGTTCACAGTAGCTCCACAATAGAAATAGTTACCTCCGGGATCACTTTGCTGTGATACAAATTTCCACTTGCGAATTTCCAGGAAACCACTTTGTCAATAATGTTCCAGTTAATTTTTAACGACGGATAGACTGACTAATGATGGACTTACAAAGACTTTCCTGATATTTTTTCAAATTATTGTAAACATTTATAGCATAAATCATTTTTGTGAATTATTGATACATTTTGGGGTTCAAATTCATATTCAGGTACGAGTAGTTTGTTACTCGAGAACTTTAACGGCTCGTCTATCTCATCAAATATTCTGAGAACTTTTATCAAAATCCAATGTATTATTGTGCTAGCTGCGCCTCGCGTTAAAAAGTCAACATAAAACGATGGGAATAAATATTTTTGCAAAGCACTAAAAAATTACTTTGCATTTTTTAAATAAAAAGAAAATGTGTTAACACACGGTAAAAGAATAGCTATCTTCAAAACAAGTTTTAGCGTAATCCGTTCACCTGTTTAGGCATGAAGGAGTAACAAGCATACACACAAACTTTCGCATTTATAATATTCGTATGATAGTATTATATGATTTACGGGATTTTATCGAGTAATTATCTTATTATTGTTCAGTTATATTGCAACAAGTTGCAACGCCACATTGCAACTCGTTTCCCTTTTGTTTTGATAATAAGTCAAGGGCGGCTGGATCAGTGTATATTATTTCAAGTTCGGAGCTACCATCTTGATGAAGCCTTGTGTGGCTTAATAATACAATCAACTGCACTCACTTGTTTCCAGAATTCGGGTACACAACACTAATTCTATGCGCATAAATTGGTCTTTGGTGTAAAGCGACGTGCATACATACCAATCGCTTGGTTCTACGACAGAGAGATTTCACGGTCGCCATCACGAATGAAGCTTGAAACTTATTGACTTCAAACGCTTCCCTAACTATTCTCTCATAATATTGGCGTTCATTAGCAGTAACTGTTGGATTATAAAATTCAACCCAGTGTCGATAAGTCCCGAGTCGACTAAATGTTCCGCTATCACTGATATTTTGATCTAGATTTTTAACAGCTATATACTCCTTGATGCCTTTGGCTATAGTACATACAGTTTGCCCGATATATGAACCACTACTACAGTCATCTTTATAAATGCCTGGAATCCGCAGAGGGATTACATCCTTTGGTGTTCGCTCTTTCTTATCTACCTAATTTTTCAAGGCCTTCCATTTTTTATGGTGATGCAACGTTATTGGGGAAAATAATAAAGTTCGTGATAAAACACCGTAAATACAAATTGATAAGGGTATCGATTGCCAAACTTAAGGAAATACTGTCGCCCAAATTGGTTCTTCCACGGTTTTTCTCGATACAAATTCTATCGCGTTACGAAACTCAAAGCATAGCTTTCTCGTTAAAATGGTGCTGGGGACTTTGAGTATATAATAGGATCAAAATATAGCGATCGCGTGTCGGTGGCTTATGTGGTTAGATACTGGAAACCGAGAACTAAATTTCAGGGTACATGCCACCACAGGTTTATGCAACACGTTTCGAGTTTGAAATGATTACCAAGTGAAGTCTTTTCGTATTAAAATTCGAATTAAAATACGACGAAATTTATTCCCCGACCTTATATTTAGAAAGATAATGTACAATAACTAAGTAAAGATGCCGCTATAATATCGTAGAACTTGATGAGACAATTTAGCAGTCTCTGTGGTACAGTATACTTTCGGATTATGGCCGTGAGTTGTTTCAAATTAAATAAATGATGTAATTTCCAGAATTCTATTGGGTTAAATTTTGGAGTCGAAACTGTCTGGATCGCCAAATTACGTTATTGTGATGACGTAACGATTTAACTGAGTTATCACCAACTAGCTGTGAACCAACTGGCTAGTGTGTTACTCGCCGTTAAAAAGTCAACATGAGAAAAAGGGAAAAAACTGGCATAAGTAATATTTGCTGCAAGCCACTAAAAATTACCACAGTTCTCGAGATAAAAACACCCTATATATTAATCAAGAGTATGAGCTATAATTATATCAAATTCATCCAAATCTGTTCAACCGTTAAGGCGTGAAAGAGTAACAATTGCCCATACATACAAACTTATAATATTAGTATGATTCTAGCATATACTTCATAATTAGCAACATAATGGTTTGACATGGATCTTGTGCGGTGTTGACATGTTCAAGCGATATTACTTTATTATATCTGATGTGAACATAAGTAAACTTATGCTCGATGTTTATAAAAATGCGAACTCTGCATTAGTCAGTGTATCAAAACTTCAACGCTAATATATATTTGTATTCTTTAAGCCTATTCGTGTTCCGAATAAACTACCGTCCTTCTAAATATTGAGAAAGCTTTTCTTGCCAGCTCAACATCAACATGAATAAATTTTCGTTGGATTTAATAACATCACAAAGTGGGCTAAGCAAACAATCATCGGGTTGTAATGTTGAGTAGTACAAGTGTCTGTAGTTGGTAATCATTTATGCGAGATAAAATTAGTTCGCATTTTCATTTACTTCCGTACTACACTAAAATAGATATTGATCTATTTAATGTAAACGTTGGAAAAATGTGTTAAAAATGTGAAACATTTTCTGGCTGCCTTTGTATTTATTGTGGTCTTTTGAAGCGGTTGACTTTTCACGGCCATTGTTTACTTGAAGCCCCATCTTAGATTTATGAATCCAGTTATATTATAATATTTATTATTATAATTTTAGGTGCCTATCACATTGAAACGAACGATATCTAATAATAAAATTGTATTTATATCCTATACCCATCTTGTTATATCTATTATAACTAAACATTAACAGTTTATTTAGCCCTTCTCGCCCGCGTCCCATGTTTACTTTTCGTTTCACACATACTTTTGAATTAGCTGTCTCATGTTTTTTTAGCAACTGTTATGCGGGCATTATCTTAATTGCGAACTTATACAGATGGGTTGGTAATTTAAATGAAAATTGCAACGACAACGTACGCTTTAACCACATCAAGGACACCTGTAGGATGTCGTTGTTGTGGCTGTAGCCAAGGTTATCCTACACAACAGTCTATTATTATAATTATAAGCCTGATATTACTCACTGCTGGGCAAAGGCCTCCTTTCCATCTTTCCAAGCATCCTTTGAAAAGGAGCCTAGCTCATCTTACCATATGTGTCTGGATCTTTTACGTAGTCGTTGTCCATTGAGATCCATTCTTCGCCCTCAGTTCTTCCGGCATAAGACTGATATGTCCAGCCCATTCCCACTTAAGCTGACCGGCTTTCGTTATTTGGGTTGTCATAACGCAATATTATAGGTATATCAATTATAGGTATATTATCAATATATAAGTGATGTATGTATAACCGGCGATCAGACGGAAACTACTTACTTGTAACGTATATCCTTGAATTCTCGAACTATATATCCCATCATTATTTGCCCCAGCCAGCGATAACCCCTCACTGTAGGTAGACTTACCCACTTAGCTATGAACCCGTCAAATTAAGGTATTCTCGCGTAGATAGGATGATATCATATTAAGCTCCATATGTGCCTGCAACGTGACGGGGGTATTAATAGTTAAATTTATAACCTCATTTTAATAACGATCGCACGAACACTGAACGCACCAATGGATAATATAGATAACATGTGACGTAAAGTTCAGATATTAAGGTAGGTGTAGAGTAGCTGCTTTAAATATACCAAGACAGGAAATGTATTTTTGCATTGACATAGAATCTCTACATCTGGTTTGTATGATGCTCGCGGTTGTAGCCGATTACTCTTTTCTGTACCCTAAGCAACCTTAGTAAGTACAAGACTCATTCAGGGACGTACCGCCACCGTAATTCTGTCAAGCGTTGGTTCACTCGCATTTCTATATTCAAATTGAAAGGTGACGGTATCTATAAAATTGCAGTCACAGATCTGATATTCCGTACTCGTGACGCGATCGGTTTTTCCCCAACGTAGGGGAGTAGTACCTAAATACTAGGCCTAAGCTGTAGTTGACGGGTTGTCATATTATTCAATAATAAAAAACAAGACCGTGACAATTGATTAAAATTGTTTTAAAAGCAAAATTAATTATGCAACGCTGCGTGAAATATGTCTTTTTTATTTCAAAAGGAATACCTACTTTCTTATTCTCAAAGGCGAGTGGATAAAATAAGCAAAAGATTATTCAATATTGATGGACATTTCACACACCTCCATCTAGCCTCAAACTAAGCATGGCTTGTACTATGTTCACACAAATGCTTGCCTGGGAATCGAACTAACGACCGCAGAAGGTAGAGCTACTAACAACTAAGCTATGAGACCAGTAATTATAAGTATAATAATAAGCTTAAAAAAAGACAGAAGTAAATAAAATTGATTAAAAAGCAAAATTAATTATGCAACACTGCGTGAAACATGTCTTTTTATTTCAAAAGGAATACTTTGTTATTCTAAAAGGCTAGTAGATAAAATAAACAAAAGAATGTTAACGGGCTTAAGAGATTTTATTTTGAAATACATTTTCTAGAAAATGAAAGGATTTCTTTTTTAGTCGGGGCCACAAAAGAGGTTAGTGATTGAAGAGCTGGATATTTTTACATTGACTGTGATTGTTTTACAAATCACAGTAGAAAAGTAGGTACAATCATTTTTCGTTCCGTCGGAAAAGTCTCCAAAGGCAGAGTGATACAGAACTTTTAAAACCTTTTAAATTATTGCACTGAAATTACCCAGGCCACATAATAGAAAATGGAAATTAATTGGGTGCGGGCTTTTGTGAGCCATGTTGTGATCATAGCTGATAAGAACAGCTTCTGCAGTCCAGCTGTGTTATAGTATGTTTGTGTACGTGCATAGAATGTAAATTTTACCAGATAACCTAGTTTAGCTCCAAGCGCATCATGGTATTTTAAAGTTTTATTAGACGGCTTAGTTGCCAGTAGCCCTGCCTTCGAAGCGAGGGGTCCCGGGTTCGATTCCAGGCTGGGGCACAGTTTGTGTGGTGAGCAAGAAGTTTGTTCTGGTATCTAGGGTGTTTGTCTTGTGTTTCTGTGTTTGTCCATGCCATCTGCGGAACAAATCAGGGAATCCTAGTGCAGAGGTATGAATGTGTTAACGTTTAAAAAAAATACTAATTTAAGGCCACTAATAAAAAAAAAATTTATTCATTACATATGCATATAATTTAACTGTTATATATACTGGTTAACACATAGTTGGTGGTACTGGATAAAAGTAGCATAACGAAGTTTTGCCAAAAAATAGGACTTTCATTTTTCGTTTCTCCGCCAGCGGAATTCTGCGTCTTACATTTCACAAGCTCTACGATTACAGAACCAAATATAGCTTCGTGCTACGCGGTTCTGTTTCCCAGATTGTTGCGACGGATGTAACTTATTACATTACTCAATGTTTATTGAGTAAAGCGAGAGGAAAGTTCGTATTAGCTAGGCTAGTTTACTATGCTCACAATCGTGTCCGATTTTTCAAACAACCCTTTTTGTTTTTGGATTAGGTTCAAGATATGCTTCATTAGGAGTTTCTTGTAGGTTTTTTCTACAGAAGATGCAAACAAAACGTCAACAAATTGACGTTAAATTTTTTTCAAATGTGTCTTAAGTTATACTGCTACTGAAATGCTAAATACAGAATAAATGTCCCACTGCTACATACAGTCTAATATTATCTAGTGTGTCAGTTATTAAAGGAAATAAGTTAGCTCACATCTCTATTCACTGCGTTGGGTACTGCTGTAAATTAACAAGGGGGTCGGGGCATGGCGATCGGTCAGATAGCCTAACCCTTCATATTACAAGTGTCAGGTGATACATTTTGGAAGTGCTAGTATGATCTATTTGCATATATACAATCATCTTTGTTATAACTAGCTGTGCCCACGACTTCATTCGCGATTGCTATCCTTGTGGACTAACTATTCGCACTAAGAATAAAAAACATAAAAGACAGTGGTGTTTACAAATGATTATTTTTTTTAATGGTAAATTTATCTAATAGAAAAAATACTCCTAATGTACCTACAACTAATTCAACCCAAACTATGGTAACAATTTACTAAAAGAAAATTGAACACTACCTAACAAATAAGACTAATTATTTTTAAAGAAATATGCAAAATAAAAATACATATAAATAAAAAAGTAAGTACCAGTAAAAAAAAATATTCTTCATATAATTTTTTCTTCATATAAATATTCTTCATATTTTTTTTATTGAATATAAAATAAATATTCAATAAAAAAAAATCACACCGTTCCACAGTAATACAGCAATGCGAGTGGACCACTACTAGGTGGTGGATTATATTATGCGCAGATTCTACTGTTGCCTTCACATCACCTAAGAATACTATTACTCTATGGTTATTCTACTACGGGCACAAGCAATATGGGACCATATTCACACAGCAGGCATACAGGCCTACTATCGACAAGTGAGAGTTTGGTCTACCTCGGGAGCCCAATACGACTTATTAGGTCATCTTATTGTTAGTTCTAGTACGAGCTGATTTGCGCTCAATGTTTCTTTACGCACCGTTTGTACGCAACGTTTGTAATGTTTCTCTACGCATGTATGCGCGATTCAACACGTTTCCAACGTGTTAAATTGCGCTTACATTTTTCAAGCTTGAACTATTTTGTTTCAACCAAAAAGTCAGTTTTTATACCACTTAGCAACCACAAAGTATTCCGTGTGTTTTAGATTAAATGGTTCGATTAAGTTAGCTGGGGTGAGTCGCGTGACAGCAGCGGTTCATGGATCCATTAGTAGCATTGCACTTAGTACCAAGAATGTCCAGGGAAGTGCTGCCGCCGCTGTTTCTGACTTCAATAAGTAATAATAAGCTCTAATAAGTAATTGAAAAATATTCAAGGACATTATCACGTATCGAGTTCATATAAGAGTGCATACCTACTCTTAGCTAAATATTGGCTGACTTGTGAGTTGAGTCAATATACCGCAAAATCATGATCCAGAGCAAGATAATCCCAGTTATTTGTCGGTAATGGTCACCCATTCTTGTAATAAAGGTTCACCATTCACCATTTTTAGCCAACGATCATCCATTATTCTGTAAGTGACCGGGCTTGAGCTTGTTTGAAGATTACTTTGAATCTCTGTAGATAATCTCGTCCCAAATCTTGAATTGCTAGTATTCCCTGGTCCTTGTAGAGTCCAGATTTTATTACGACTTGAAATAAGTATATACGAACAGTACATCGATTACATAACGTTTGAGTGATATAATTTATATCACACTAGCGGCCCGCTCCGGCTTCGCACGGGTATAAATATATAGCCTATGTCATTAACTGGAAAAATGATTAAAATCGATCCAGTAGTTTTGAATGTTTTGATTTATTCATTACTGCCCGTGGCCCCCGCACGCGTTAAATTCCCGCCGCCCCCGGCCGGCCGGAACCGCCGCAAACGCTACGTCCCGCAATTTTTAAATATGTAATATCTTCGAAAATATTCATTTAAATCATGTGCTGTAAAGGGCCATATAGATCTATATTAAATCAACAATGTATTTAAGGTATTTAATTAGATAAGGATGAATCCTGTATTGGTTAAAATCGCTTCGAAAATTAGCCATTATTTGTCGTAAAAAGTAAATGACAAAAAAATGTTATTGTGGGATATCCATAAAAGATATATTGTATATATATATCATCACGGACTTTTCTGTAGACCTTTTTAATGTGTACAATACTTAGTACATTATTTTGATAAAACTCGTAGGGTTCAGCCTGCGTTTGCAATGTAAGCGGAAAAAATTAAATTATTTACGACATCACATTAGAAACCTCAAAAATAACAGTACTTCTCCACTATTTAATGGATGTTATTATACATATAAACCTTCCTCTTGAATCACTCTATCTATTAAAAAAAACCGTATCAAAATCCGTTGCGTAGTTTCAAAGATTTAAGCAATACAAAGGGACATACGGACAGAGAAAGCGACTTTGTTTTATACTATGTAGTGATATTTAAAGTCAAGCCCGATTTATGAACAATGGTACTGGGGCAGGTAAAGACGAGAGTTTACTGACTTTTAGGGTTTGCATAGCGGAACTAACGCTTCAGCAAGGAGACTCAAATTGTATACTTTAACGAGAGCCTTACTTACATAACAAATGGACTCGTTTTGTGTAAGAAATTGTGCAACAAAAGAAAAGGCATTGGAACATTGGCAATGATCTACATTTGGCATTGAACTGATATGAATTGTTTGAATCAAAATAGTAGTAGTTATATAATAATGCCACATTCGAAACAAACATATCGTTCGAGCGGCTTTCGGCGGTTGGACTTATAAGCCCGAGTCCGTTTGACATCGATTCCGGGAAGATACTATTCCAATTTTCCGGTCTAAATCAAATTCAAATGCTAACTTCGTATGAGCATAGTGATACTTATTTGTGGTTTCGCGGTATTTGTTAACTCACGGATGGTGGGGAGTACACCCTATGCAATCATCTAACGATACTAAAACAATATAGAAGATATATTTTTACTTAAATAATGTATAGGCAAGTAAAGGTTTGTTGAACTTTTGTGCGAAGTATGAACAAGAAGAACAAGAAAATGTGTCGCTCCAATAGTATCAACGGCAGTACTTCGAAACAAACTTAATATAAAAATGTTAGAAATTATTATGAGCACTGAAATATTATTCTACTTTATGTTTAAATCAATATATTCCAGTCTTTTATAAAAGTAATAGGAATTTGTATTTAGAGAGCTGCCATACTGAATACTAATATCTAGCAAGTTTAGTAAACCGGTTCTACACTTAGTACCTCTGCACTAGGATTTTGTACATACACTCATACACTGTATTATGGACATCCAGTACCCAAACCGCATGCTCACCGAACAAATGTATGCGCCGGTGATCAAACCCCTACGCTCGGCAGGCAACATCTACTAAGCTACTAAGCCGCCCTAAAATGGCTCTAAAAATAATTGATGAGGCCTTTCGTATAAGTTAAAACGTACCTGGCGCGGCGTTGGGTCGCTTCAGCGTCACTTACTTTGATGTGACGTTTTACGAAGCCACGTCCTGAACTCGCGACAGAGCATCGCCAACTGCACGCAGGTTTGGCAGGTATCTTAATTAGTATAAGGCTACGATATAGTGCATCCTACCCTCTCTATTTGAAGAACCCTTTAGACTTTAAATAATTTGGTCATTTACAGTAAATTTGAATGCCTTTTTCAATTTTAAGAGCAGATGAAGTAGATTTTTTTCGTTTTGTCTTTGTTTCACGTCCTCTTGAAGGAAAATTTAATAGCCTGTATTATTATAATATTTATCTGATTAAATCTAAACAATAAGCTGGCTATTTACGACTGTGTTTAGATACCCATGTCGAAATGAAAAACAAACTCTATTCAAATCATATATTCTATTTTAAAAGTTATGAACATCCGAAACTCGAAGTATAAACTTTAACAGTAATATGTGCATAATAAAGTGAAATGGTAAAATTGACTTTAATTAAAATTTAAATATATAAGTTATATTACATAGTAAATGCATTTACACAATCTACAAACAATAAATGTCTACGTATAATTTTGTTAACATTTTTGGACCCTATATAAAATTATTTAGATCATAATTTCCTTGTTATATATAATAATTTTAGGTATGCGGGTAAAAAGATAATATATATAGATAGTAGAATATTATTATAAATACTTAGGATAATACAAACTTTAGTTTTTGCGTCATGGCTCAAAAGACGCAGAAACTAAATAAGTATACGCTACTCATTCACAATTCTACGTTTAAATTATAATATAATTAATATTTACAAGTGTTTAAAAATAGCTAAAACTGTATAGTTCGTCCCTTACTTAATTATTTTTACTTATTTTTAAATTCTGGCAAGTTAGACTTTCGTCGGAAATTCTTTTATAGGTATTATTTTTTACAAAGGTTTGGGCTCAAATCAATCACAAAACTAAAGATATCTAATATCATTGAAAGTCAGACTTGCCATATTCTATATTACATACAAGAAGATGAGCTCGATAGATTGTTATACAGAATTTGTCATTGTCTAAGCCCAAAAATCTTATAACTATTTATTGTAGAGAGCTTAGCAGCACATTGTCCTGCAAAAAACAAAACAAAGTATTAGAACACACTTTCAATTTATGCATACAATTTGAACAACCATACAATTGAATGCATATGCATACAATTTGAACAAACCTTATACAAAAATTACCAAAAATTTAAAATTTAATTTAAGTATTAAAATTTTTGGTAATTTTTGTATAAGGTTTGTTTTGGATTATATTATTGTGGAAAATGCTAGCTGAGATATTTGTGGCAATAGAGGCTATGTTCTAAAAATTGAGGCTCTGTGTAACCCTTCGGGGAAAACGTGTGTATATTATGTATATTACGTACATATATAATATATGAAATTATTGGTGAATTCTGATCTACTGGGACTCCGCGACTAAATTGATGCTTAATTAGTCTAGTTCATTAATCACTCCTTGGCTGGCGCACTCGTGTAGGAATTCTTTGCTTAGTCATGAATGAAACTCATACAAAAGAGAATTAACAGGGTAACTTTGTAACGAGACTTAGTAATAGAAACTTGGATATATTATTGCTGTATTTTTTTTATTTTGAAAACATTTCACGTAGCTTTTTACCCTCCGTCTAATCTTAAAAGTTCGGTGATTTTGTAAAGGCATATAATGGGTTAAAACTGAGTTACTTGAAAACTTTTAATAAAGAATTATATTGTATTAAGTATATAGCAAAATGGAGCAAACAAGTCAATACGTCTATTGTCAGTTGCCAGTGATTTCCAAAACAGCTGGACCGATTTTAACGGGACTTTCATATGTCATAAGGAGTATCTTAGGCTAGTTTTATTTTAAAAAAGAATAAAGAATTAGGGTTCTCTGCGATGTTAGGAATTAGGAAATTATGTTAAAACCACGTTGTGAGCACACCAGGTACTATATACAAACAAACACACACATATATATATAGATACATATATTTTTAGTTATATTCATGATAAACTTGTATAATCAGTATTGTTATTATATTTTACTTAATTATATTTCTCAATTTCGATTTAAATTAAGAAAAATACTACCTTTAACAGTAGGGGACGAAAGAGCTGATGTCGGTTTGTTAGATTTTTCAACAATCTCATGGGTACTAACTACCAATCACTAAACAAAGAGAGCGAAGTATTGCGTATCGGCCGTTATTGCTTTTTTTGGTTACGCACGTACCACGCCTTTGTGAGTGTCACGTATTTTGTATTTCCATAAAAAACGAGCGTTTAGTGAAGCGGGGCAACAGATATAGAGACGATATGATATGAACTCGTACGACCCTATGGTTATGTAGCTAGAACAGCCTACTGGATGTAGTATACGTTCAGAGAATATATATTGGCAGTGAAGGTTGTCATGTGCGTATTCGGGTTAGTTGAAATGTAGGTAATAATTAGTCCATTAGTACATCCAAGGTTAAATTCTTGTTGCCTCACTGAATTTCAGGCAGCCTGTGTCTAAAATTTGGCCTTGTGGTGGCGAAACGTATGTCATAATATCTTTTTAAATACTATATTATTCAATACTATTGGAGTACAAATAAGATTCCGCCGTTTTATTGTAGATGGCGCGGCACGGAGTTTCGGTTAGCTTTCGCAGATGATAACCGGCTTAAAAAATAGTTTGGACATTCAAGAACAACATAACCTATTAATATCATTGATTTTATATTGGTAAAATATAATTTTTATAAGTTGAAAATGTCAAAATTTGAGCCAAGTAAGCGTCATTTGCGGGAAATATTAGTTTACTTCTTTAATTTAAAGAAATCTGCTGCTGAGGCGCATCGATTGCTCGTAGAAGCATATAATGAGGTTGCTTTGAGTGAGAGAACGTGTCGAGAGTGGTTTCAAAAGTTTAAAAATGGTGATTTCGACGTAGAAGACAAAGATCGCAGTGGAAGGCCAAAAATTTACGAGGATGCAGAATTGGAGGAATTATTGGAGGAAGATTCATCTCAAACACAAAAAGAACTTGCTCTAACATTAGAAGTCACTCAGCAAGCAGTCTCACATCGTTTAAAATCATTAGGAATGATTCATAAACAAGGAAATTGGGTTCCGTACGAATTAAAGCCGAGAGATATTGAACGCCGATTATGCTTAAGTGAAATGCTGCTAGCTAGACATAAAAAAAGGGTTTTTTACATCGTATCATAACTGGTGATGAGAAGTGGATACATTATGACAATCCAAAAAGAAGAAAATCATGGGGATTACCTGGCCACGCGTCAACATCAACAGCAAAACCGAATATTCACGGAAAAAAGCTTATGCTGTGTATTTGGTGGGATCAGCTAGGTGTAGTGTATTATGAGTTGCTTAATCCGAGCGAAACAATTACTGGAGCCCTCTATCGAACACAATTGATGAGATTGAGCCGAGCTCTGAAGGAAAAACGCCCTCAATACTATTCTAGACACGAAAAAATTATTCTTCTGCATGACAATGCTCGTCCACATGTTGCGGCTCCCGTGAAAAAGTACTTGGAAACACTTGATTGGGAAGTGTTACCCCACCCGCCGTATTCACCAGACATTGCACCGTCCGATTATCACCTGTTCCGGTCCGTAGCACATGCTCTGACGGCGCAGCGGTTCACATCTTATGAGGATACCAAAAATTGGGTTGATTCGTGGATAACCTCAAAAGACAAGGAGTTCTTCAGACGTGGGATTCGAATGCTGCCTGAGAGATGGGAAAAAGTGGTTGCAAGTGATGGGCAATATTTTGAATAAATTTATATTACCGTTCTTCTACAATAAATATTTAATTTGTGTTAAAAAACGGCGGAAACTTATTTGTACTCCTAATATATGTTTTTTTTTATGTTTCATACATCATAATAGCAGCAATAATAAACAATAAGACAATTCATAATCTTATTACTTTAAACGGCAATGTTTGTATATATATTTATTTGATGAAATTTTATGGTTAGATAGGGTTATGTTTTTTTAAGTTTAGCTTGTAAAAACGAAATTATCGAATAAAAAAAAAACAAAACATCGAGCGTGGTTCGGTCTTTCAGGTACTTTACTTTAATTCGCTATGAGAAACTACAAAATGTGACTTAACATTGTTTATGCTTTTTAATAAATCGTCAGTAGAGTAGAAGAAAATCTTAGATTTCTTCCAGATATCTTTTAATTTTATTGTATTTAGATGTACCTACTGTATTGCCTGAAAACAGGCAAGCTATTTTACAATTTGATAGCCTGATACTGAACGCTGTGCTTAGATATTCTCAAATAAGGAACGAATTTGTTTTTGATGTTTTCATCATCCAAGTTGTTCTATCCAATCGTTTAATCAATTAAGTTGTTAATAGAATGTATGTTATAATTAGTGTAAATAATTAAGTGCCTGATTTTTATATTCATCAAATAGCAACAGTCATTGGCAAGTTTATCACAAAAACCACTAAGAACATAGTTCTGGTCGCAAAGTCATCAAATAAATACCGTAAGTTTTCGTGAGCGCGATTTAAATAGAATGACACAAAATTAATAACACAGTTCTGCATATTGTTTATAAATATTCACAAAATATTGATAGATAAGGTGTTTCAGATTTTGTAAGTTTCTCAAAATTGGATCAGCAGTTTTTGCGTTTATTCCCAACAATCAAACATAGAGAAAGACAAACTAGGTTTATTAATCGATTTTATTTTAGTTTATGTTGAATTTTGCATATTATTATGCACAGATGGTTTACCCTCTTCTATTTTTATGCATTTATAAATACTATAGTAAAAAAAAAGAATTTTCAGAATGTATTTATAAAATCGACTGTTAGGTACATGTTTTTATCGGAAAAAGTTCTAGTTGTAGATAGTTACTTGTAGAACTTTTGTCCAATTATCCTCCCGGGAGTATGTAAGAACCAGTTCTCACGTATTTCACCACTTCGAACTATATCTTAGAGGCGCTGTTTTTGTTTTCAACAACTGTCTAAACTAATAGTGAGTGTAATACAACTCTCAAACAAAACCGAAACCATTAAGACTGGTCATCTCGATCGATTACCACAACCCAACGTACATTCAATAATAAATTTAAGGAGTTCCATACCTAAACAGTAACTGGTTCTAGGTTTATTCGGCGAATTGCTAACAACACCATACATGAATAGGTAACATAAGTAATTCCCCGCGGACAAATATGACGCAAAGCATGAGCGCTTGGGGTTATGTTTGAAAATGTTGGACATGAGAAATATGTACACCTTCATGACTCATGGTGAAAAACACAAATTGTATCTTCATGTAATAGTAATATAAGTATATATAGACTCATTTAAAATTGATCACTCATTTAAAATAAAAGAAGATATATCGGAGGCCGAAAATGTTTTTCAGCCCAGAAGGCAGAGCTACCAACTGAGCAGTAAGGTCAGCCAAAGATAAGACTATTAGATTATAGTAAAGTTATTCGTGAAAAATAATGGCGGCTACTTCACAATTTCTCAAGACTATGCTTCCATGTTAGGGATACCTACAATACGAAAGGTGCGCATTTATAATATAACATTGTTGAAACGCTTACGTAGAGCAAAGCTACACCCCATTTGGGAAACCTCAAGCCTCCCCCACAGTTGTCTTATTTACTTTACTTAGTATTTACTGAGTGTAATATACTCTTAGTATTTACAGTGTAACACACATTTTTCTTTATCCCTTACTAACACGTAGATCTAAGTGCTTATAACTGTCTAACAGTTTAAATCCTTAGGGCACTTACAATAATTTCGATAAGTACTTTATCTAATGGAAAACGTGACACCTAAATGGTGCCAAGAGTTTGTGAAACAAGTTTGAAGATTTAAAGGTTGGAGCCCACTACTACGGTAGCATGACCGTAACCGTAATAGCATGACAGGATCTACACATCTTTAATTTCAAGTCTTTTATTAAATGCATTTGAAAGTATATTTTATTAAATTGTTTTCTTTTTGTTTTACTCTATTTGAACGTTCCTGGGCAATGCAAATCACTCCATCTAGAGACAATGTAAATCTATATCTATACAAATAAATAAAATTGAAGTGCCTGCTTGTAATGCCAAAATAATTTGAAAGTAATAAACGGTATTATAATAAAAACACCTTTTTAAAACTTTTGTATGTCTCTGTGTTTGTTCCAGCTAATCTCCGAAGCGGCTGTACCGACTTTGATGGGAATTTCACTGGAAGATAGCTGATGTTAAAAGAAGTAACTTAGCTTACATTTACTTTAGCAAATAATTAGGGTTTTGCTCAAAAAGATTACAGCTAGTATGCAATAGAAACGTGTAGATACGAAATAACGCTGACTGTTTTATCTATTCGTCAATTTCCAAATAACTAGGCGCAGCTGACACACCTCAGTATTAAATTAATAATTAGACTTAAATTAATGTATATCTCAAGTATCGTTTGAAGTGCGCATGTTAAGCGCATAATAACCCGCAGCTGTGATGGGTGGTGGCTAACTGCGTAGCAATACGCTGCGCTAAATCAAAAGTTAAAAACGGAACGCTTAAGTGCGTTGTCGATTCTCGCCATGGTCGCCATTCTCGACGATTTTTTTACGTGAGTGAGTAACGTAGCCAATTAATTGCATAGACCATCGAAGTGGGTCAGGTACCTAAAATTTTAAAATTAGTATAATAACAGTGGGGTGTTCCTAAATTATTTAATCCATCCCGATCCTTTGCTATTCCAAGCAATTGCTCTCCTATATCAATATTTTATATTGAAACAATTGGTTACGAGTTTGTGGAGGTCCCTCTATTATAAGAATTACTCATTTAGGGACTAAATTAAAACAAAGCAATACCGATCTTTTCGAAGAACTTTTTCAATAAAGCGACAAAAATTTTAATAGAATCAGGTTTGAATTGGTATCAATAATAACCTTTTAATATAAAGCCCCTGAATGAATAATAATAGGTGAGTCCTTGGAGAAAAATAACAACTTAAACTCACCTTAATGTTTATATAATGCTTTCTTCTACCACCCTGAGGAGGGCGGGGATCTGTCGCTATAGCGGCCCGGTCACCTAGGAGACACAAATTAAATATATATTAATCGGATTTGATTATCACACTTCGCACTTACAGGTGAAAGTTTGTATCATCTGTAAGTGCGAGTCACACTCAATCTTGAAAGCTTATATCCTGGACATAAGACATCATAAGAAGGCTTTTTTTTTGTGGAATTTTTGACGGAACAAGCTGAGGGCCTACCTGATGGTAAGTGGTGACCCTCGCCCATGACAACAGTAATGCGTGCGACTCAGTATGAGATCCAAATCTTTACTGAGTCACATTCATCCTACTGCGTTCATCACCCGAGACGGGGATGATACGTCTCATGCGCATGTGATTTCACCTTGACTTTAAATTTATACTTAGCAATAAGTTTAATAATATAGCTGAAAATTAAAGCTCATTATTCTAATAAATACCATCCAAGTTACCCATAAGATTGTCTTGTTTGTGTATCTCAGTATTATTTTATTGGCTAAGAAATATCGCATTGATTAAATGAATCACGTGTAAAGCGATGAACAGACGACATTTTCCTAATATCCAAAAATTTCATCTTTCCACCATTCTTCCGACATGTACGGTCCTATACGTTAATAGAAATAGATAATATTTCGTACATTACTGGTAATTTTGGTTGTGTGTGAATAATAGATGGTGATTGTGATGGTGGTGATAAAAAATTATAGTTAGATACCTATTCAATCACCATTTGTCTTTTGTCTTAGAATTGTTACGATGTTCTAGAAAAGTATTTCTGTGGCAAAATGACAAAACATCACGCGGGTATCAAAATTAAATGATGGATATTTAGAAATAAAAAGGCTTCCAGTTGAAGAGAAATTCACGACGCAATTTACCTGATGGATGGTCGGGATGACAAAACGTATGATGCCACATCTGTACAACATTTCACGAAATTCTCAAATGGTACTGTTTAAAGATAAAATAAAACGTTAAATATACGTTTACACATTCATTCCTCTGCACTAGGATTCCCTGTGTCGCAAATGGCATGGACAAACACAGAAATACAAGACAAGACCCGAGAACAAACTTCATGCTCACCACACAAAATGTGCCCCGACTGGGAATCGAACCCCCTCCCTCACTCCGAAATATTATGTTACAGATAATATTTTGCAAACATTTTACAAATGCAATAGTTTTGATGAATTTTGTCTTTTGACAATTTACTTTCGCATTTTTGAGTTTCATTATCCATTGTGTACGTTGCATAATTGTATGTTTATGTATGTTTGATTCTTTTGACATTCCATTATGCCTAGGACTAATATTCAATACTTGAATACGTTGTGTTGGATACAAAGTTAATATAAGTTCACCACCAAAAAGTTTCTATTCCAAAATTACCCTTAACTTTTGCTAATTAAATGGTAGGACTTGTATGTTTAGCTTATTTAGTACTGTTATGAAGAACTGCGTATTTATAAAGAAACAACCTACAAAGAAGAACGTATTTATAATGAAGAAACAGAAACAAGCTCAACCTTCACAATAAACATCTCACAACGTGGGCTGTTGATTGTTTTGTTCAGAGATATTTTCTCAACCACGTGACACGTGTAAGCTTTATGTAGGTCATAATGGCATATATAGATATATGCAACTTTTTATTTTATGTTATGTATATCTTTAGAATTCCATAGAAAACAGAATCCATTTAATAAAGATAATTCTTCTTGCCCAATTCACCATGAATTCACTAAGAATCTAAGTCTAAATTAATAATTTAGACTAACAATTTATTATAACATTTAATTCAATTTTATAATATGTAACAATATGTTATAAAATTGTCTCTACAATTAGCTTTGATTACTTCAAATGAAATAAATTTTAATCGAAAATACCCTTTGAATAATTTTACACAAAGAAAAAAATAACAGCAAGAAAACCGTATAAAAACATTGCTTCCGCTTTGATTAGAACCAATTAAATTAAATGCATAACCAATCATAAAAGTTAAATTAAAGGAAATCAACCTTCATTGATTACGTTTCTTCAATTAGTATTATTGAATGAAAAATTAATTTGTGTGTTAATGGGAGTGACACCCTGCCCTCCCAATCAAATTTCAGCCGAACCGGCCCTTTAGCTATGGCTTGATTAAGTTACACTCTTTAAATTAATGTCTACACATTATTTCCATACTCGCTTTGATACAAACGGCGTTTAAAAGCGTGGGGACGAAACCATACTTATATTCCATATTTTTTACCACAAGGTGACCAAACAAATGGATATTAATGATAACTTTTCTCGTTATTTGCTATAACGAGAAAAGTCACCCGATACCTGGCTAAAATAAAAGTAAAACTCTTTGTGGCACAATCCACAGCGAATGCTACTTTAAAGGGAATGAGGCAATATAAAACGGGCTTTTCGGGAACCAAGAACATCAAATGAGACTTGGTGTTATGAAGGCAAACGATACAGAGTGATTCACTCTGTTAATTAATATTTGACGGCTCCATTCGCTTAAATTTTATAAAATATTTTGATGTATGTCTGCCAATTATTATACTAAATTGAAACAGTTCAATGATTTTATTTCACAAGAGAGTATTGCAACAATACTGAAACAAATTGCATTTTTACACGTAAATAAAATAATAACCTTAAAAGCTTTTGTATTTAACACGCGAGACGGGTGAAGGAGTAAAGCTACCTGCTAACGTCAATTTACAGCTTACATGATTGGTTCAAATATTGTGGCAAACATTATTGTTCAAGTCAGGCGACGCTTAAAGTAGCGACTTATGCTCTAATATGGCTTAACTGTTTCAACCTACGTTGTTGAATTCAGTTTTGTAACGACATGGTGAATTCTTAAATGGTGGTAGCAAATGCTCCACGAGGCGAGCGAATAAGTTAGCAAAAACTGATTCAGCTACCGTTAGGATATTGAATATATCTGCGTGCATGATTCCAGTTTTGTGCAAACCCTACAAGTTTTTCAGCAATGACAGCGGATGCTGCACGAGACAAGTGAAGGCAATTTAGAATACTCATAGCTGACTCACTCAGGTTGATAGACTGATCTGTGGTACTAAAGATTCCTGATGAAATGGTGATTAGTTCTGGTTATATAGGTAAATTGGCAAGTTCTTCTGTGGTGGGTAGTGGATGCTGTGCATGGTGATCGCTCTGTGAAACAACTGACTTAACTACAATAAGGATACTAAAGATACCTGCGTGGTTGGTTCAAGTTTTGT
The DNA here is from genome assembly GCA_921293045.1 of Aplocera efformata. Classification (NCBI taxonomy): domain Eukaryota; kingdom Metazoa; phylum Arthropoda; class Insecta; order Lepidoptera; family Geometridae; genus Aplocera; species Aplocera efformata. Next base: position 8,298,798 of record OV121042.1, on the reverse strand, counting down.
GGCAAACTTGGCGGGTTCTTCCTCCGCAGACACCATTCGACGCGCGAGGCGTGCGAAGGTGCATCGAAACTGCCTACTCATGCTGCAGTACAGGACAAAATTGACTGATGACGTGAAGAGCGCGAGCACATCCATGAGGTCACCTGTAGGAAATACGAGTATCAATGTTTGAACAAGAGCTATTTGCTATTCCATAGAAAAAAAAAGTCTTTGTACGTCCAACTAAAACTCCTATTGATTTGATCTTTCTGAAGTTTGAATAATGCTGTTTGAGCCAAAACAAGGTTAAACACTTAAAGTACAATAGGTCAATCGGATCAAGGACAGCAAATCTAGGAAATTAACCAATCTGGTTGTTTTTGTAGAATTGTCTGCAATATCAGATCATCTTAACGATACATAGATTAGCTACATTTCATAAAAATATAATTAAGTTACTTATGAACTTTTTAAATAATAGGATATCTTGAGTTTGGAATTTAAATCACGATATATGCTCACAAATCCGGATGTGATATCGTGTGTTTCTTTTAATATTTTATTCTAAATAATATTCTATGTTAAATATTACAAAAAGCTGGTAAATTGATAATACCAATTTCACCAAAATTCTCTAATATTTAAAAAGATAATACCATCATCGTTAAATCTACAATTCACTCACAAACACAAAGACTTCATTTAAACCTTAAATGAAAAAAAAAAGATGAATTATACAATGTATCCACCGTAGTTAAACACTTTAAAACTCAAAATTAAGTAACATCATCACCACTCTTCACATTACTGCTAATGGACAGTAAATTAAGTCTGTGAGTATATTTACTTGGGACAGACTTAAAGCCTTACAGCGGGAAAGTGCGCGAGTCTGTTGAGATGGTGTGTATTTTATTGTCTAATATGCTGAAAAGACTTATGCACACTTGAACAGCTATCTAAATTATGGTACACTTGAACAGCTTGTCTTCCTCATTGTTTATGAGGTCGAATCTAAACCCTCATCCAGCATGTAGTCACAGAAGATAAACGATGACAAGAGGCGAATAAAAAAATACCATAGACAATGTTATCGTCAAAGAATGTTTGACGATAACATTGTCTATGGACCTTTTTGAAAGTTAACAATGTTGCTATGGTAATCAACTTAGTACCCACCTCCGTCAAATCTCAAGAACGTAGGGAATAGGTCCCAGTAAAAGAGGGCTACATTCCGTTCTCTTCATCCACTTCACTATGACTAGTTTGATGAAGAAAATTAATTAGTTACCTAGGAGCTTAGATGTTATTTAAAATTACTTTTCACTCGTTGTTGCTGTAAATGTTTATGCGTGGAATGTGTCCCTTTACTGTATGTTTCTCGCTACGGATTAATTATTAACCGACTTCAAAAAAGGAGGTTCTCAATTAGAACGCCGGTTTTTTTTTTTGTATGTTTATAACCCCATTTCTTCATTTTTCAACTAATGTTGAAAAGTGTTCCGATTTCGATGATGCTTTTTTAATTTGATAGAGTGAAGATATTGATGAAGGAACTCCCACTCCTAAGGCCGTAAAACATGTAAACGACAGGTTATCTTAAGTATTTTAATATTATAAAAACCTTATTATGTTAAAGAGTGCGTCTATAAAGAATATTAATTAACAATTAATATTACAAATAATCTACGTTACACACACTTGGACCAAAAAAATTAAATGTATGTATGTATATAACCACGGTTATTGTGTCATAATGATAAATTAGAAACTTTACTCTGAAACCATTTAGTAATTGTAGTTAAACTGAAATGTGATGTTAATTGCTTAAAGTCTAGTTCATTTGAGTAATTTGTTTTTAAACTTTGAATGATGTATTCTTGGTGAACTTAGTTTATTAAAATACGTAAAGCGATAATGGCACGAGTCTGATTCGAAATGATTTGTATGAAGAATATTTGAGTTTATTTCCACGAGTTCTGCAAATATAAATGTAACTTGCTAACAAGCGACAGATTTAAGGAACGAAGAAATCTATATTTTCACCGCTTATTTTCCATGAATTTTATATGAGATTATCAGATTTTTTAGATTCCAGAAAGTGGAATATTAAATCTGATAATAATAAAATTCTATGTATCCTAACAAAGTATGTAATTCAAATAATCTATGTAATTAAATTAATATAAACAATTCCTTAAAAGATAACTAATTATTAATTTATGTTAAGTTACTCTCTGTTCGAACAGAAGTTAAGCCGATGCAGCTACATTAGAACTACGCGTGCTTCGGAAGGCATTTTTAGATATCGTTAACAGCGTCGGCGCTACCGGCTTGAGAACTCCAGCACCCGAGCTGATTACTTACGAGAAACCAAGAAGAAGAATGCTTCAAGTAAAGATAGACGCTACCAACTACCAGAGCTAATAATGAGGACGAGTACGGATTGTCCCGAAATTCATAGTCATGTTTTATTGACTTATCGCCTTGATATAACAATAACAAGCGATTTACTTAGCTCGCACGAACGATGCCGCGAGCGAGTAGTAATTAAATTAACATACACGTCAGGTTAACATCCTGTAGCCAAAATTAAATTATACGTGAATTAATAAGTGAGTGAACTGAACATTGCTTTAAATTTAATGGTAAGTAGCTGAATAACGTTTGATAATCGGTAACAAATAATGGACTGAATTAATAACTGGAACAAGAGACGGATAACTCGTCTTCAAAACTTTACCCTAAGGATTTTTTCAATGGAGTCAACGGGACAACATTGGAGGTTATATAATAAACATACAAGAAAGTCACACCTGATACTTGGCTGCCTAGCAATGGTGCAATGGTGCTCGATGGAATGGTATCAGAGTGAGTGACGCAACAACGCATTAACCGCATTTTAGTGCTTTGTTCTACTGCTATTTATTGTTGTTCCTTTTGCACCACCCAGGGGTTACTTGTAGGTATTCAAAGCGTACTCACCTACGGACGTGAGCAACTGGACTCCTCCACATTGCGACATTAGTTAAACAAAATTTACACCATATAATAAAAGAAGAAGATTTTGATCATCTAAAATCATCATTATATCTCTGCCATAATTATCCCAACCTGTTGCTATAGTTTTAGTTCTGTCCGGTAACACTTCCAAAGCTCACGTTGCAAGATAAAAGGCTCGCACCATCCTATTAGGTAGGTAATTCACAGAGCGAGCTAAGTACTTTTATACTAAGTATCGTCGCAAACTGCACTTAAAGTGCCTTTTAAAGTTATTTACTCACATAACTTTAGGAAGTTATGAAAAGTAGGTTGGTACAACTTAATATACGTACATACCTACTATCCTGTAATGTCAACTCTCAAAAAGCATGAATTAATGTGCCTTAATCTGCCACGGCAGGCCATTCCGGATTATTAGAACAGTGAAAATCTCTGTTTACTTGATAGTGATTTTTTCATCATTCCGAGAACGTGGTAATGCGCGCATATACTTTCAAAAGGACAAACGCCTTTTTCTAGTATTGAATTGAACCATAGAGCTTTGGATAACCACACAATCAATTGTATTCAACTAATAATTGAAAAAACATACGGCATCGCTTTAAAAAAAGAAACAATTCGTGAACATTGAAACTGAAATTGGGTATATGAAATTTTTTATCGGGACAATTGAAAAAACACCATCCATTTAATTTTCCGAAAAATGGTTATCGCTAACCATTTTTTGGAAAATTAAAGACACATTAAATTATTAACACGACACGTTAAATTACTAACAATAATATGTCTATAATATATATATATATAAATATATATATATATATATAATAAAATATCTGAAATATATATTTTGAACAAAATTAAACCTGTATTATCCAAATATACCATTTAATAATTTTATTTAAACGAAAATAAATAAGATAGTACTGGGGCAACCGAGCTCGTTTTTTTTGTTTTAAAGTTTTATTTTGTAAAAGAATGAAATACTACTACTATACAGTAAACATAAACAGCAAAACATAAAATTTCGTCCAAATTGTTAGAGCCGTTTCAGGTAAATATAAATATACAAGAATTACTCGTAAAAAAATATCTACATGATAGTCTAGAGAGTTCAAATCAAAATCCGTCGCGTGGTTAAAAAGTAAGCTTAGAAACGGCCAGACGAACACAGTGACTTTGCTTGATACAGATATTCACACCCAGACAGAACAAAATATATATTCGCCATACAAATGACTGTTCTCGTTGGGAATCGAACCTACGACCTGCAGTGTAGGAGGCACCTACTGTCAACTCAATCAGTGAAAAGAAACTAAAAGTGGAAATTTTCGCAGTTCATGAAACCAGATATTTTTTATGAGTCACTTACGCGAACCATCCACGTGGAGCGATATAAAGGCGAACCCGCCCAAATAAGTAGGTATGAGGTAATTTCCTATGAAAGTGCCATTTACTTGTACTAGCCACTTTGAAGTGCTTTGATTTGACTTGGAATTATTTATTCGGTTTCAGTTATTCATGTTTCTTTAGGTTTTTTCAGCAATATGGCTTTATTTCAACCAAGTTTAATATAAAATCACACTTTATATTATGAAAGTGAAATTTGTATGAAGTGACGGGACGACCTGAAGCCCCCACCTGATGTTAAGTAGTTACTTCCACTCATAACAACAGCAATACGACTTAGGTCGTCTTCGAAGTATGTGAAGACCCAAATCACAACTTCATATAACTATAATTCAATACTACTCTTCCACCGGAACACAGCAATGCGTGTACCACTGCTTGGCGGACTTTGCGCAAGTTTTACTGCTAGTTTTTGTTACTCCTTTAGTGCCTCACAGGGGACACGTTTAGGATCTTTTAGGGTACTTACTCTTACCTACGCGAAAATGACGACGAGACGCGATCAACTAGACGTCTGTACTATCAATGACGTAAACTCAACGCTTGCTCAACCTCAGTTTAAGTCAGGTCCCTTTTGACTATCGCCTTTATTTGATCATCATCAATCCACTTTTCGAGGCGGCCACGAGTTTCATTCGTGAAGTTAGAATTCCCCGAACTAAAGTGATTGAACCAGGAAGGTACAGTTCGTACGGTAATAGTGACCGGTACGTACATATATACATCATTGTTAATGAATGCATGTATAGAAGAATGTTTTCAAGTCGGAACTCATCAAAAAATAGACGAAAGATTATAAAGAATTTTCATTGATAGGTTAAAGATATAATGATATTTCAGGAAAATAAAACCGAGAATGATGGATATATACTTGATTAAAAAAATTAATCAACAATGCGATATGTGGTAATGTATATGTTTGTGTTACGTAATTTGTGTCTAAGCCACCTGAGACACAGGGAATCTTATTGCAAGGATATAAGTGTGAAGCATTTTTTTTGTGTAATAATGTATCGATTACGTGCAAGCTACTTAAGCCGGACTAGATTGCCATCATAGTCTGTGGACAATGGAACAGCTGACAAAGCAATTTGGTGACTTTTATTGGCTATTTCCTTTTTATTGGGGTACATTCAGAGTCATAAATGATTGTTATTTGATTTCATAGTGCGTTTACGTTGATGATGATACGATTTATATTGAAGTCTCATGAATATAAAAGCTATTTATACAGATATTCATAAAAAGTATTAAAATAAAATTTGGAATTCATAACAGAGAAGGAAATCATCATGAGATACTCGTAACCTGCCTATCCAAGAAACATAATTCGAAGACATGTGATATTTACCAGTCCAGTTCATACTCTTTTTCTCCGCCTGGTCAATAGGTGACCGGTCAGTGGCATTTGAACAGAGCGCTTCCGTGCTTCGGAGGGCACGTTAAGAAAGTCGGTGCCAGCTATTCTAGCCGATAAGCTATGTCGAAAGCCTTTAGGCGGCTTAAAAACTCTGACAGTTGGCCACTTACTTACACGAAAAGAAGAAGAATTCAATGTAGCTTAAGATTGCCAGCAGCCAAAATGTATGCAAATGGATTATGAAGGATCAAGAAAACATACGTGCAATTTAGAAAAAAAGATTTTGTAACTATATATATGTAGATATTAATCACGAAGTTCTTACCGAACATGCTGTAACAGCTTTTGAAGAAGTCCGGCGCCAGCGCGCTGGCCAGGCCAAGCAGCCCCTGAGGCACCTCAGTAGAGAGAAACAGCCCCAGGACTGCCAACAGCATTCTGGTGGTGCGGTCAGTTCGGCTCGAGCGTCGCGCACTTGACTCGTCAGCGAGACACTGCTTCTCGCACTAAAATAAAAAGTAACAAGAAATTATTGAAATAAAAAAAATATCTTCGTGAAATATTTGGCATTTTCTGATCGTTAGTTTTATTCGTTTTTCTATAGGTTGTTTTTGATATACGGAGCATGCTACTTCCGTATTCCCCATAAAATTTTATTATCATTTTATAAAAAAGTCTGGGACCGTCTAATCATGTAAGGACTATTAAAACCTGTAAATATTACTTAACACTATTATATAATAATAATATAACACTATCAGATAAGTTGTTTTAAAATATAGAAGAAGCATTCAGTTAAAATATTAAAGTTTATTTCGTTTAAATTATAATTCAATACTACGATCTCATACAAAGCACTTAGATTACTCATTCTAAGTATCAACTTGTTTTATTTTCAAATAACAATAGATTCTTATGACTTCAAACGAATAGCCAAATTGGCTGTCCGACGAAAACATGAAGTACCTAAATCAAATGACAAATTGTCGGCCATTTCTCAATCTGTCGGTCCCCAACACTTTGCATTGTCGCAATAAACCATCGAGATCTAAAAGTATCTACCAACTAGACAGTTTCTGTTTTGGTCGGCATCGCTACAATCTAAATTAAGTAGGTGGAATTCCATGATTTCAAAGCATTTAGGTTTGGAATTTTGATACTAAGAAATTTATTCCTTGGAAAAAGTATTTTTGATTAAATATCTCATATAGGTAGACAATAATTTTATTTTTAAACAAAACTCCAACTTTATGCAGTTGGGTAGTTTCTTTATAAAAAAAACTCAACAAGTGTAGGAAGGGTAATTTATTTTTATTTTGATATCGAACTATCATTTTTTTCTACCTTTAATGAGGGACTGTACTTTAATTATCAATACGTTTTGCTTCACAGCAAAGTGTGGCAAAATAATTACGGCAGAATTGAAATTCCAATAAAAAGTTCCATAAATCATTCCTTCGACAAAGGATCTTTTGTACAAGGGTTGAATTTTATGGATTAGAAAACTGCGAGTCCTTTGATAATATCTCTTTTAATTTATTACCCCACATTTATCATTACGATATTGATCCTTTTTTCGAAACGACCTCTAACGTCGGTAGTCCGTGACATGTATAAATTGATAAATAATTAAATACGTACATTATGCTAAAAATAACGGAGAAAGTTTGTCTGTATGAATATTACTCCTTCACGCCTCAATGGCTGAACAAGGTTTGATGATTGCATGATTTTTTTATAAAGGTAGCTCAATTTTTTCCCGAAAAGTATTTAAGTAAAAGTATTTTTTTTTTGCATTTTGCAATGAACACAACTTATGTCAGTTTTTTCCCCATCGTCTTTTAAGTGTTAACGGGTAACACCACGGGTAGTTACCTAGCTAATTATCTTCAAAAATATGTATTAACCACTAACAAGGCACTGCGCATAAGGTAACGAAAACAATTAATTTACTACCACAAGCATACTTTGCGTCAGCTGATGACATTCATTTGATGACTGCAGAATTTTGGAGGGCAAGGCTGAATATTGATTTCTATGTGGTCGATATTATAAGACCTTTAATTTCACCTAGCGCGTATGTAATCTCATTTAATTTAATTGAATCCTTAGGGTAATTATCGGGCTGCTGCTTACGTGCGCTGATACTCTGAAACATTGTTCAATATGTTATGAGAAGGTATTTAATTTATGTAGAAGTAAATTGTGTTATTTGTAAACTTTGTATAATGTATAAATTTTAACTAATTACCTTGAGTTATATGAACTTAAGAGATAGCTTAAATTAATTACTCTCTGCGAAGGTGACATATAGGCACAAATGGGGGGGGGGACCAAGTAATCACTAACTGTATTTTTTATCATTGTTTTCTTGCTCAATTAATGCTAACACGCAACTTTCTTAAAATAAGTGATTGGTAAAATGTTTTATTCAATTCTTTTTTGCACAAAAACAAACTTATGTGTGTACCAGAATATGTAACAGAATAATTAATACGTAAATATATTAATGAAAACTAATTCTATGTAGCTGTGCGCGCCTGAAGACTATCAACCCTCATTAAGAATAAAAAAACAATGGTGCTTGTCATTGCTTTCATGTTTTTTTAATGGTAAATATATCACCACAGTTAATAGAAGAAAAATTTAGATTTGGCAATATCTGACTCCTTTGGACTGGTCTGGCTTCGCCAATAGACCAATCCATTAAACCTTTAAGATAGACTATAAACATCAGCATAAGTTGAGCCGTAAGATCAAAGGTTCCTGTAAATTCCGAGATTCAAGTTATTTGGACTTAATTTGGGTTGTGATGTCTCTAATTCGTGAACTACAAAATCGACGACTTTGAAATATTTACGGGGCAAATATTTACCCGATATAACCCGTTGTTCTCGCAATGAAACGAGAATTCCCGAATGACAAAAAAGTATACTTCAGCATAATCAATTAATACAAAAAATAGTTGTCACAAGGGATATCTTGGTTTTTGTTGGAAGGAAGCTTTTAAGCGGATAATGAAATGGAAGTAGCAAAAAAGTTACGGGAGACCTCTTTCATCGCATGAAAATTAATTTATAAAAACTCCAAGGTTCAAGCTCCAAGGCCACAGGTGAGAACAGAATAGTAACACCATTGAAACTCAATGATAGACTTATAAGGGTATTTAATTAGGCAAGTTCGAGATTTACCAATAATAGTTTAAAAGATACAGTGTTCTAAAGGTATTATCAATTTACAGATGTAATTTTTAGTAAGAATTTGGTTAAGGATCCATTTCTGATTATTTTGTGTTTCAAAAAGTAATTAAAAAGCATATAGCTAATACAAGCGCTGTCGCGAACACGGCCCTTTGTAAGAGTTCAGCGTGGTTAAGTTAAGGTAACAAGTTACAGCATTTCATTTGTCAGATTGAGCACAAGAATTCAGTGAAGAAATAATCCACATTTCATCCATTATAGTTCTAACTTTGATAGTTTTGAAAAGAAAAGTTAAGTTATATTCATAGATGACTAAATAAAAAAAACAACTTCAAAACATCTATTTTTCGCAATAAGATATCGCGTTAAATCAGTTCACAATAAGATATCGCGTAACAAACATACAAAAATAAACATCTAAATTTAAGACTGAGAATAATACCAAAATAGAAAATGAATGAGAACTTGAGGGCAGGCTCGAAAAAAACGAATTAAAAGTCGTTTAAAAATAAACTTAAACTTAGCTTACCCGGTTTTCATTAAAAGCGCTTTACATATGACTGCATTGTAAATAGAATTGCAAAATCTGTGTCTGGTTTTCCTGGCATACAATTTATTTTTTCGTAGAAAACCTAAAATGTATGCCGAGAAAACCTGCTGTGTGCTATTTGAACTCGCAGACTGTATGTTTAGGTACATTTTCCTTTGAAGGTAGGATAGAGGGAGAGGGAGAGACACGTAATAGGCTTAGAAAGAGAGTTCTCTACTCTTTGATCGAAAACAATGCAGCCACTAGATGCTGCCATGCGATAAAATGAAAGAACTTTCAAATTCAAATCATATTAAAAAGCCGAAATAAAGTTAAGCTTTTCTTGTCAACATGATTGAGTACGAGTATTAAAGCCAAAAGCTACGTTTCCATAGGTTTGCTTGATGCATACCAAATTAGATTTTCTTATTTTCCATAATGCCATTTCAGTCGTTACTATTAATGTAAAGCAAAACCCTGGCACGAGTTGCGAATAGCAATATTAATACGGGTTATTCGCCTTCTAATAAATTACCTAAAAGCACCTCTTCATGCTGCCATCGACTGCAAATTTCTGAATGCTACATATATATTATAGCTTCGAATATGTGAAGAGGCAGCAGATAAGAAAGATATATTATTGAAAATATTCCCAGGGTATCTGAAACTGTGTTATATTAATAAAACATTTGCTCGGACACGTGGGCATGTAGAAAGGGTAATATTTTGTAATGTGGAGTAAAGTACATCTAGATGATAAGATATGCTCTATTGCTCTTATCTTGTAGAAAATTTTCTTCTTCGTCGTTACGCTCTTGACAGAGCGGTCGTGATAGTCATGGAGTTGTTTTTTTTCCCGGGGCAGACGTTATGCGCCTCACGATGTCATGCCATCGGCTTCTATTAGCGGTCATCCTTGTGCATTCATGCAATGGACCGCCCACCGCAGATTTGATTTGGTCGGTCCATCGCATGGGTGACCTCCCGCGCGGTCTGGTACCTTCCACTCTGCCTTGGACGACAAGGCGCTCTATGGAGTCGTTGTTTCGCCTGGAAACGTGTCCAAAGAAGGCGAGTATGCGAGATTGGACTGTGATAGATAGACGCTGCTTGATACCGAGTTCTTGGAGTATTGAGAGGTTTGTGCGAAACTCAGTCCACGATACCCCAAGCATTCTCGTCCAGCACCACATTTCGAGAGCATCTATCTGTAGAAAATTTAAAAGTAGCCTAAATAATGAAATATACTTCTAAGAATTATTAAGATATATACAAATCGTGAAGTATGCTAATTAGACTGCATTCATTTTTAAATATTTATTATATGTTTCAAAAACTGCAACTGTCTGGTATTCAATGATGGAGCTCTAAAAGATTAATTTAAAGAAATAAAAGAATAACTCAAAATTAGCTAAAATTCGGGCATTCGAAACGAACAAATATGAACAGGGCCTACTTTATTTAATGGAACCACAGACATCCTAAGCTTAGCCATATAGCTTAGCTCAGCTTAGTAGTATATTGTATCTACTGGGCAAAACATATAATTAATGATCATGTATTATTTGCTATTACAAATGAATGTCGTAGCTTATGAAATACACAGCATTATAATAAAACCCACAAATATATTATAATTTATACATAACGAACTTATTGACTATAAGTAAATTTCATAAAAAAATCAAGTAAACAAGCCTCAAAGTTGAAGTTCTTACGAACCGGTGAAAGAAGTAAATAACTTAGATAATAATAAAATATAATAAGGGCGAGAACTCGCCTACTGATCGCAAGAGGATTCAAACTAAAGAAATAGCTCGTATCTCAAGCACTCTCGAAATAAGAAAGGAAATCATCGTGCGAAAGTACGATTGAGTTAATGTATCGAATTTCTGTCACGCTAATAAAATTGGGTGTCCTACTGTAGTTAGTAAAAGTAAGGATAACCAACTGGCATTACAGGATAACTGATGTTCATAATGATGTAACGTACCAACCTCTGAGGCGCTTGTTCCCGAAACACCGGCCTACTCTGGTCAAGCGAGAGCAAATGGGTTTATATCTACAATAAAAGCCTAATCCGGATTGGTAGAAGTCAGATCTTCGAATTATTGCTTATACATGCCTATATCGACAAGATGATTTCCCGACTTTTAAAATCTTAATATATATAAATCTCGTGTCACAATGTTTGTCCTCAATGGACTCCTAAACCACTTAACCGATTATAATAAAATTCGCACACCATGTGCAGTTTGATCCAACTTGAGAGATAGGATAGTTTAAATCTCAAATTATGATCGCAATATTATTTTATTGCAAATCATATTATCATATGACAAAAACGTTAGCCACAGCAACGCGTGGCAGGATCAGCTAGTTATATATAAATTTTGTAAGCGAAAAACACACTTTTACCGCCGAATTTTGTATTGAAAGTCAGCTTTTGCGCCACTAGGCCAATATGCTCTTTAATACCTAATGATGCACACATTAATTCATCAATGTAGATTATTATTTCAACTCCTTATCTGAGCTATCAAAGCAATTTACTAATTAACAAGCGCGTATGCATGATGATGATGATTTGATAAACTTAGTATTTAGTCTAGTATTAGGTATCCTAAACCATAATCTCCGATGGACCAAGGCAGTAACCGAATGGTGGCCAAGAGATATGCGTCGACATCAAGGCAGACCACCAGCCCGATGGTCGGACGACATAATAAAGGCAGCAGGAATGAACTGGGTTCGCCTTGCACAAGACCGGCAACAGTGGCGTGCTAGAGAAGAGTCCTATACTCAGCAGTGGGTGTTACCGGCTGATTAGATAGATAGAAACCATAATATATTGTAATCGAATAATATACAATATAATATTATAATATGCACCATAGGTAGTCATCAGGGCTCTTAACATGACTAGTAACTTCTCACGGTTTTTTTTAATATGTTGATAACAATGTTGCTATTAATCTGTCTCCAGTCAAGTGTTAGTGATTATATTATAGGTTTGGCTGTTAGTTCACAAAGAGAATCCATTTGAAAAGAATATCCCTCGACTAAAAAAACAATCATACATATTACAAATTTAAAATTATTTATAAACTTAAATTAAATTTAACATTACGGTTTACGTTACAAACATTAAAATAAAAGAACAGTAGAAAACAAATAAAATACTTTTAAGTAGACTTAATTAAAAATCTGCTTTGTAATAGGTCAAGCAAATTTGCGCTAGGATGTGTAACTTATCCGCAAACATCCGTTTGTGGATAGGTTTTAATTAACGCGTGCGCTGTACCTTTGCGAATTTCATACAGGTGAATGTTGTCCTGCAGTAATTCGTGCAGGAGTTACGAACAGCGAGACTCTTGCAGGGCGGAACCTAGCTCGCTGTTCTGGTACACATAGCCACTTACGCATCGATTCAGGAAGATCTAACCTACCCTTTAATTAGTCACATATGCTCATCGGTTGATTAGACAACCGACGCGTCTCCACCGAGTTAAAGCACCTTGCAGGAATTATGTCAGAAAATTAGACAAAATTATTGTGCAACTAAATCCAAGTAAACAATTAAGTTCTACTAGGCACGCTAGATCGGTCTCATGAGTCAGGGCTAGCAATCATGGAAATGCGAATTTTACTAATCAATTCCTGCGTATTCACCGTCAAATGTTTTGTTTTGTCAACAAATTGTCAATCTCTGATAGAAATTGAAAATTTTTATTAACTGATTGAAAACAAATTAATTATTGCTTTCACCTTAAAAGGATTATCCATTATTGTTCATTTAAACTCGATATTACTGTAATAGATTGATTTTACCAATTAACATAGGCCAAAACCCCGGAAGTTTAAAAATTTGGGCTCCTAAAGACATTGCCATTACTGAAAACTTTTGAATACTCCAAAATAGAACTAATTTTTAAGTCTTTAGAACTGATTTTTAAATGTTCATGTTTCATGTACTAACTACTTTTTGCAAAATTTGTTACGTCGCAGCACTGTTTAATTATGGAAATTCAAAGCGTAGGCCTGAAAGGGTGAATAATACAATACAACATGAACTGAAGAGACAATTCTAATCAAGTAAGTTTAGTCAAGCAGTTTGTCATGCCCACCGCGCAGGAGTATCTTTATATTCATAGTCTGGAAGTCGATTAACCGACTACGAACCCAGGTTGGCCGCTGTCGCCAGAATCTATGTAGATGGGGCATGCGAGACTCCAACTTAACTGGTTGTGACTGTGGAAGCCCAACCCAGACCATGCCTCATCTACTCGTCTGCCCTTTGTGCCCTTCCACCTGTACGAGGGAAGACCTCAATAAGGCTACCTGTAATGCCATTGAGGTAGCCAAATTCTACAAAAACCTAATTTAGGTTTGGAATATTGACTCGAAAGAAGAATATTCATAGTTTAGTTTCCGGAATATCTCTACCTTCTGCGCTGTAGTCTGCACGATCGTGGGTTCGATACCCACATTTGTACGAAATTATTTTGATATATCTGGGTTTTGTTAATTAATAAACATTCATGGAAATTCGACACAACGTCATCTAGACCCAAATTGCGTAGTACTTTTGAATATTAATAAAGTACTTTTTTTACTTACCATATACATTAACATGCCGACTCAACAACACAAATGTTCGTTACACAAATGTTTTTCCTGGATGGAAATTGGCAGAAGGTAGATGAACTACACACAAAATTAAAAAGTAGTATATAAGTATTCTATAGTTTTTTTCTTGATTGGATTTAGCTTTTAGCAAAGTGTATCGAGCGAATACAGTTCTGTAAATAAACCTGAACAATTCATCTTGTTGTTTGTGCGTTTTGCCGTTAATATTCTAAATAGATTATCCAATCTTCCTGAACTTGTTTACGTAGATTAATATTGGTGACACAACCCGAATGGTCTTTATTCCTGGCTTAAAAGCGAACACACGACCAAAAATTGCACAAAGTTACACAAAATATTAAAAAGTACTTACTATATACGTATTCTATCGGTAATCTTTTTCCCATAATACAAGATATGCCTAGTTTAAGGCTAGATGGCGCTGTGTGCAAGGTTTATAATATTTTTGGTTTTTCATATTTACTAAATGTAAAACTGACTTTGAACAACAAAAATAAAATATATACGAAAATGATGATAACCAAAAAGCAAGTAGCTCAGTACTATTCCACTATTTTTCCTACTTAGGTCTCGTATGAAATGATATTCAAAGCATAAAACCTGCTGTGCGAATCCACACTTCATTTTGATAAAAAATACATGAACCGTTTCTATAAAAAGTAGTTTGAAGGTTTTTTATACCAGTTAAATGGATTGTGAGAAGAGGATATTTGTATCATAATGTAAGCCTCATTTTTCTCATACAGTGCCAGGTTTAATTTGGGACGTAAGGATAAATACTCAATTACAACTTTGCCTTAGAAATATTTCAAAATCAAAGACAAGGTCAAAATATTTTATTTCCGTTGAATCCTTAAAATATATTTAAAAAACATTACTTTTTGAAATAAATATGTACCTATAAGATCACCCATTCTTATTACTAAGTTTAGCGCTTGTTTGAGCTAATTTGAATGAACGAGCGAAGTTCTCCTATTCAACTTGGAAGCTTCGGTATTTGTGTATGTATGTTTGTTTGTCTTCCTAAAACTAAGAATGAAATTAAGATGGATGTGAAATTAGGATAGTAATTTTAACAAATAATTGGTTGAGTGGTTTTTGCATAAGGGAAGATCGAATAGAGACAAAATCAAAAACGGTCCCATCAACTCGTGTGAATTGAAAATGTAAGTAGATCACTTTACTATAAAAAAATATCTTAAACAGTTTTTTATAGTTGCTTTTACAGAGTTCTTTTAATGAAGTCATGAAAATTCTCAAGGGTACTTCCATTAGTCCTACAATACTGAAATTTGGCATGTGTTGTAAGCACAACTGTTAATAAAAGTCTGAAAACAGTATTTTAATTTATTTCACTTAATGATCGTTCGTTTTCATAAATTCCGTTAAATATGCTAGGTTTAGAAATCACTTTATAATTTATTAATTCAATGATATCGCGTTTCTGAGTTCGAGGCGAACCACTAGTAATTTGTTTTCAATTTATGTTGACTGAAGCCGCAATTATACGTAATGATCCGTCCGTCCCACGCCTGCCTCTAATGTTCCCACTGATGGGATACTCTCGGCACGCGAGAGTAAATGGGCTTTAATCTACCACGAAGGACTAGTGGATTGGTAGATATCATATAAATTCGAATGTTTGCTTTAACCGGTTTCCTCACAATATTTTCCTTCACTGTATTAAGAACGATTTATTGCACACATAATAATGTTTCAAGCGAAATCCCCATTGTTGCACCTCTGGATTTTAACGACTTTCAGATTGAAAGTCTGCGTCTGCACGACTGGGCCACCACCCTTCTTTATTATGAACATAGCGCCACGCTCATTTCGATGTAATTAAAATATAAGCATATTTCATAAATCTACAAAGCTGTAAAACCACAAACCTCTTTTGCGACGATGTACAATTTCTACGAAAATTAATGCTTCCCAATTATTTTTACAAAATATGTTTTTCACAAAAAAAAAAGAATGAAGCTCGGTCGCCCAGCTTGATGCTTTCCAGTAATTTACTTAATGTTGAAAATCATCTGTCCATATCAAATAACAACAATTGGATAAATAAATTTATATCAAAAAGTTAGACAATATTTTGACCTAAAAGCGGTAAGAAGAAATTCTGTTTGATTAAGTCGTTACAGCAGCAAATTGAAATCTTTTGATATTCAAATTAAACGCTAATTGCTTATAAGTGGAATGTAAAACAAGTTTTAAAGGTCAATATTTTTTCTATATCTTGGTGCAAGCAATCAAAATTGATTAGCTTCGCAAAATGGATAGCATTTGACGACTCAGGTCGCCATCTTACTTTAGTAATTCTTCTTAAATCACAATCTTATAACACATTTTATAACTTACCTCATTTGGTCCAACTGAGGAACGTTTGAGCAACTTCTGCCTCCTTCTCTCTGTGGTAGTGAGTTTCGATATCAAGCATGTACTCAATATTGATAAAGCTATGCTCGGAACCAATTTTAGTATAACACTATATATCCACATGATTGCAGTCACTAATTCAACATTTTTTGACATCTCTAGCACGTATACAGTTCTGTTTTGGGGTAGTAACAAGTCTTCCGCAAATTCGGAGTTGTTGTGTGAAGTCACTTCACTCGGCACTATGTTCATTGCAAAATAAATGGGAAGACACAAGAAGGGACAGATCACATACGCGCTCACTATGGCTAAACTTGTATTCTTTTTGCTGCACCAAGTCCTGTTTCTCTGGGGGTAGGCGATGGCAACGTATCGCCAAACAGCCAGCGTTACCGCAAGCCAGATTGAAATTGTGTGGAAGGTTTGGCTGAATATAGAGTGGAAGTAGACGAACACCGCCCACGCGTAGGTATTCTTATTGACTTGTGGTCCAATTTTGATGTTCATGTGTAGTGCGTAGGGTATATATTCGAGCATGACAAGAAGGTCGGCGACGGCGAGTCCGGTGAGGATAGAGTTGGTGGAGCTGCTCATTTCACGGCGACTTAGCACGGCAATGTTGATGGAGTTTGTAGCGGAGCCAACGATGCAGATGGCCAGAGCTATGTACCCGTGCATACGGCTGTACGCTTTGTTGAAGTCGGTGGCGCCTGACACGCAGTATGCGTCCGTTGCGTTCGCCATCCTCTAATCCGACTATCACCTTACTAGAGTTTGTCATCGGCACTGATATGAGTTTGTGTTGCCCTCAGCATATGTTTTGAATATTTTCTTGCGTTTGGATGTCATGATCTGAAACAAAGAAAAACAGAATTACACTTTTGGACGAAGTGCACACATATTGTTTATGAATAATACATCAATCGGAATAATAAATCAAAAGTTAGTAGGTACTATATTATGATCTAAAATTAACGCATGTTTATATCGCCAACGTCGATAAGTTACTGGCACACCGCTTCGGAAATGTTGTTTCTAAAATTTTTTGTAGAGTATATACAGTGTGTTCTAAGATCTTACAATGCCGACAAGGTCGACAGACCGTGAAATCAAAATTCGTTAATAAACTAGACGTGGTAATCACGTGAGTCACAGTCCACATTGTATTACGTAAACGTGTTCACACCTACAAAGCACTGGTTTCAGACAGGCTGACTTTTCATGTTTACCTCACTCAGGAGACAATTTACTATTACTATTTATACAATTTTAAAATTGTTAAAGTTTATTTAACAAAAACAATTTTTGTTTTTATGTGCCTGTCGCACCTTCACTATCATTATCTTTTCTAAAGAAGGCAAAGGTCAAATGGTTTTACGACATGTTGATCAACAAAAACCTTTTGTATGCAATTAGCACTTATTTCACAAATAGTTTTAACGCAATTCAAGATAGTTCATAAAACAAACTTGCAGATAGTTTGTATAAATTAAATTCGATATCTTTAACGATAAACACTGGGCCAATACTCCTTTTGACCTTGTAATGGACGAATAATAGTTCCTAAGGGCTCTTTAATAGAGTTACTGACGTAATAGCCCTAGATCCTAAGGATATTTGATTTTGTGAGGCTGGAAATAACCATTTGATGCGTAAATTGCGACATTTGAATTAAATACTTCCCAGAGAAGGTCAAAAATTTTAGAATTCTTTGATAGATGAATGCAATAACTAACCATATCATAAAATGTACGATCAGGCGTATTTTGGTGTTACAATTATTTATTAATTAAGAACAATCATCAATAAAGTTCGTTAGATAGTACTACAAAATCCCTCAGAAACACACATTACTAAACAGTTTAATCTCTTTGACGTGGGTACCACTCAGCGAATAATTATTCATCCTATTGTCAAGATTCTGTGAATATAAACCGTTCTTGGGTACAAATATTCATTTGAACAAACACAATTATATTGTATGAATTGTTTGATTTACTCAATAAATTTCATATCCAAATCATCAAATTATATTCAAACGCCAAATATAATCAAATCCATCGTGCTAAATATGCAGTCAAATAGGAGCAAGCTTAAACCGTGGCTAAATATTCCGATGCTGATAGCTAAAATGCTAAAATAGGCATTTGTTTTAGCATTTTAAAGACACGTAAAAGCGATCATGTATTTTTTATATGCAAGCAGGTGACGAAACGAGCTAAAGGCCCACCTGAGATGAAATTAAATAAAAACTTTATGATACTGCGTGTAACTAAGCCCTTCGTGTTCGCGGGGCGAACCGAGACTGGACGAGAAATTTTTTGGCTGGTCAAACTATATGACGCTGCTATATGGTTGAAGTTATATTTTACTCTGATGGTTCTTAGTGATTGGTTAGTGAGCGTGGTACTCAGGGGTACATACGCCGACTCAGCAATAAGTATTTGTTTCCGCTTGTAAAGTTGATAAACTTGTAAAGTGTGCAATATCACGTTGTTAAAACGATGAAGAAAAAAATCGTGAGGAAATAGACGTGTCGTAAAACCAAAAGTTTGAAAAAATGTCACGTCTACCAAACCTATAAGGGCTCCCGTGGTTGATCAAATTCATTCTCACTTTTCGTGATGAGGCCGATGTCCTTGCAGTGGGAATATAAGAGAGTAAAAATCAAAATAATAATTTACCTCAATAAAACAATTTTAAAGTGAATGATCCTACTACAGTATAATATTTGACTTCAATAAAAAGGAGGATGTTCTCGATTCGTATTTTTTGTTATGCGATATCTTTGCTTATTGAGACATTTTATGATAAATTTTAATTGAATGGGTTCCTTGTAATTAGGTAGAAAATAGGGCATAAATTGATGAAAACGGTTGTTTCCATTGTTCGAAATCACTCAGTTGTGATACTGTTTTGTCTGATTATTTATAAAGTAGGTAAAGTAGAAAAGGGGAATATTTAAACGTACATTTTTAAAAGTAAATAAAAGCATAGACTATCAGAAACCGGCTGTACTAGCCGATACGCCACGTCGGAAACCTTCGGACGGTATGAAAACTTCGACACCAGAGTTGGCCACTTATTCATATGAAAGAATCAGAATTTTGAAACACGAGAACTGCTCCACATCAAATGTAATTCATTTTGTCAGCTTCTATATTTTTTTATAAGTATATCAATAATCAGTTTCATAATGATATTGTAACGATGATTAGTTACTTTGAAACTAGAGTAAAATAAATTGTAGCCACAGTGATATTTCAATATCAAGATACTTTTGTCTTTGACAAAAGCGAGTCTTCACGATACTTATAATAATTAATAGTATTAATATATATTTTCTTTAATTCCAATAAAGGCTACGCCTATCATTAAACTGTATTTTACCAGTCACCTTGACTAGTATTCTGATAATCATAATGGAAGAAAGAGGCGGATGGGTTGGGATTCGCACCTTTGATTCTTTCACTCGATTGACTTTCGTCAATAGCTCCATTGAATTCCAGATACCATATTTTTGTTTGTGCAATGAAGCAAAATACACGTTCATTTTCCAATGACTAGACGACATCACATGCATATGCAGATTTTTATAGACGTGTTCGTAATCTCGGACACATCGCACACGTTACGCAAACAGTGCCGATGCCGTGTCGCAAACACTGATGGTAAGATATTACTTGCACCCATAACAACAGCAATACGACTTAGGTCCTCCGACTCAAGCCGCATCCCGTTGCGTCCGTCATCTGAGACAGGGATGTTACTTCATATACATTTCTCACGCACTTCGTCACATGCATTCGTCTCATGCACTTGTTCATGAACAAGTGCAAGTACCTCCGCAGAAGTACTGCCTCATGAAGAAGTACTGCCTCATACTTGGCACAAATTCTAGCTACTTTTAGTTGTTCCTATGGTAACACCCAGGGGGTACGTACTAGAGAAAACAGTTTTTTGAAACTGTGTATAGAAAACGGCACGTCAGTTACAACGCTACAGCATCTGAACTTTTACGCCAACAAAGCAGTAACTCTAAAAAATTTGTTCGCTCAATTAATTTAATTTGCTCGCTTTTAATCATTGCTTATACACGACGAAACCAAACCATATTTACTATCGTCTAAATGACATTTACGCACGCTTACGCTGAATTACATCAAATGCTATGAATAATACATGGTTCGCAAGGAACGCCCTGGGAGTAACGATAACAACAGTTGTTACACGTACTTGGATGGGATTCAGACATTACCAAGTGCCCTATGTGGCCAACTAAGAAACGGTAATTTCACCGCAGGGAGCAATTAGGCTGACTCTATTTTGCCACAGGCTAATTGCATGGCGATTGCAACGAATATCCAATTTGAACGGTTAAATAGGGTCTGTACAGACACCAATAATTTTTACATACTCGTACCACAGCACTAGGATTTCTAATGTTGATTCTAATGTTCAAATTGTATCGCCACTACCTGTCCATACAGATAATTAATCATATCGAGTACCATGTGTATATTATTGTATGGTATTAAGAAGGTATATATCTAGTTTATTATATATTAGGAGTACAAAAAAGTTTCCGCCGTTTTATTGTAGATGGCGCGGCACGGAGTTTCGGTTAGCTTTCGCAGATGATAACCGGCTTAAAAAATAGTTTGGACATTCAAGAACAACATAACCTATTAATATCATTGATTTTATATTGGTAAAATATAATTTTTATAAGTTGAAAATGTCAAAATTTGAGCCAAGTAAGCGTCATTTGCGGGAAATATTAGTTTACTTCTTTAATTTAAAGAAATCTGCTGCTGAGGCGCATCGATTGCTCGTAGAAGCATATGGTGAGGTTGCTTTGAGTGAGAGAACGTGTCGAGAGTGGTTTCAAAAGTTTAAAAACGGTGATTTCGACGTAGAAGACAAAGATCGCAGTGGAAGGCCAAAAATTTACGATATGCTGTGTATTTGGTGGGATCAGCTAGGTGTAGTGTATTATGAGTTGCTTAATCCGAGCGAAACAATTACTGGAGCCCTCTATCGAACACAATTGATGAGATTGAGCCGAGCTCTGAAGGAAAAACGCCCTCAATACTATTCTAGACACGAAAAAATTATTCTTCTGCATGACAATGCTCGTCCACATGTTGCGGCTCCCGTGAAAAAGTACTTGGAAACACTTGATTGGGAAGTGTTACCCCACCCGCCGTATTCACCAGACATTGCACCGTCCGATTATCACCTGTTCCGGTCCGTAGCACATGCTCTGACGGCGCAGCGGTTCACATCTTATGAGGATACCAAAAATTGGGTTGATTCGTGGATAACCTCAAAAGACAAGGAGTTCTTCAGACATGGGATTCGAATGCTGCCTGAGAGATGGGAAAAAGTGGTTGCAAGTGATGGGCAATATTTTGATTAAATTTATATTACCGTTCTTCTACAATAAATATTTAATTTGTGTTAAAAACGGCGGAAACTTATTTGTACTCCTAATATATTGCATTTTGGTACGTATTTATATATTATATTAATACGTACAATTTAATATTTATGTCTATTTAAACCTAAAACACTTTCGCTTAATTATTACTCTTTCTATGCACTACCAAGATCTCCATAATACACAAACAGTTTAGCTGGAATAAAATGCTAGGTAGCGTTAAGTTGCCCTATGTAACTTCTATCAAACTATCTATTTTCAGTATCAAACTATCTATCATCTATCATCTATCAAACTATCTATTTTCAAAGCAACTTTTAAATGTTTACTTACATTGAAAATAAACCCCAGTTATCCAAAAGGTAAAGTATAATTATTGTGAAATTACAAATTATAAACCTACATTTCAGAGTTAAACGATTTTGTGAAAATCTCGGGCAATTTGTAAATTCGATAAGGTAATTTTAGCTTTCAAATTATATAGAATTTAGTAACTGAATAGCAGATTTCAATTATTTGTGTTAATTATAACCAAACGCAGTATAAATATAGTGACACTGGAATATGAAACAAGATATCTCATTTATTTTCATAGCAATTTGTCGCGTGGAGAAATTCAAGTGATTAAATGCCGTGAAAGACGATGAACGGATAAGAACGATACAAAATATTGTCTGTTTCAATTTGCTTCAACAAATTGAGACTATGAGAGTTAAATGATAATATTTTAGTCATCGTCGGTTCCAAGAATAAGATAATTCTGATCAAAAGTCTGATTTCTCGAAATTTAGCTAATCACAGCATTGATGAAACGTAACATTCACCGCAATATTTATTGCCTAAATAGAAAAGGCAACCGCGATGAATAATAGGGAAAATCATAAAATACTATGAAAATAAAACCCATGCCAAACTATTCATCAAGCATTAAAAAAAATTATCCAACCTAGCTTTCTGTTGCTGTGATTCTTTGAGATAAACTACTACTGCTGGATCTATCATAAGCATCACCAATTTGATCTTGAATAACAGAAACAAAAACAATTTGACCCACAAACCTAGTTGGTACATAGTAAACCCATCTAAATTTAGTTCTAAAACAAACACGCACAGTTACTGGACTCATCTAAAAATCAAACAAAGAAAATGAAATTCCTCGTTAAAATAGCAAACAACGCGATTTACGAAGTCGCACAAATGTATTTGAAATTAAAGCATTATTTCATCATACCGATTTTTAGAGTCCTGTGCCATACAAGGACACAACTATTCGTTATGTCTATTTTTTTATATGTGATCAATATGATAGGGCGAGCTGACGACTCCAAGTGATTCATCTGCATGATAGGATGTTATAGCTGCCTATAGATTTCAAGTAAACCGAACACAGGCCCTACAGAAATCTGAGAATACCCAAGTCACATTGCGTTGCACCTGTCACTCTGAGACGAACACTCTATATCTACTCGTATATAAAATTATTCACTCCTTGATTGATTTACCGCAGCTGTTGTCACAAATTTCTTTCAGTATTAGATTTAGAGCACAAAAGTGATCTTTTTGTATTGCATATCTATAAAAATAATATTTCGCATTACAATCCTTTGACCAGGATGGCTCGGTAATATAATGAAATGAGTAAAAACAATATTGAACTTGATATATTTTGTTCTAAGTCAATTCACTAATGAAATTAAAAATATTTTAGATAATTGTAAATCAAGTATCAAGGCGGGGGGGTACTCATGGAGGTACCTCCGTCGAGTCGCTCGTGTCCTAAACTAAAAGTTCGAACACGCATGTCAAGTCTTAGTATTCATTATTATCAGTATAAGATTGAAAATGTATAATGATGTAGAAGTTTTATCTGGTTTAAAATTTAAAAAAAACTAGGTGTGGTGGCAGTTCTCCCCGGAAGAACTTAAAACAAGGGCCATTTAGGATTGCTCCTTTCATACCAGCCGGGGGTCTAGGGACCTTTAATATCCGTGGCTGTCCTACCTTATATACAGACCTGTAACTTTTATATTTAACAGCGTTGTTATAGCATTTTTCGACCGTAAAATGCAAAAAACGGAAATTACTTTTTCTTAGAATTAAAGTTGTCACATAAAGATGAAAAGTTATTTTTTAGCCTCACAAATTTAAGTCTATGCAAAATATTTATCCCAGTTATTTCAAGAAATGCATCTTAACCTACTAAAACTATTTTCAGAACGTGTAAAATTTTGCATGAGATGTATTCTAATTACTATGCCCCGGAGGTTATTTACGAGATACAATTGATATAACTGATTTCTGTCAATTCTATCTCGTAAAATGCAATGTGAAGGTCATTGTTTTTTACGTCATCAAATTGTAATTATACTTGGTTTGTAATACCAGCGTCACATAATCACTGATCGTGTAATTATGACGACGCAAGAGACATTGTTTAATTATTGTATAGGTCTCTGCAAAGCATGGAGTTTGTAACAGGTATTTAGTATTATTCTAGACCGAATCGATGAAGGTATGTAGATGTGACCCTGAAATTTGGCTACACATAATGTATACGTTCTAGGTTAACGTCGGTTTCTTCACAATTCATTTTTTGTGAAGAAACCGACTTGATTATAGGAAATGAGTGAATGAATTTAGATAGTGATTTTTATAAGAAAATACTTATTGGTTGGATTTGGGTTAGAATTAGTGACCTGTTACTCGACTCCGTACGTGTAGGAACTCAAAGGATACTCACCTGCTGTAAAGAAAACAACATAAAGTAGCTTTAGAATGTATGCTCAGTTAATACGGAAAAGTACTGCCACCAGCGGTGTTCCATTTAGTGGAGGAGGTTAACTTATCATCAGGTGTGCTTTCAGCGCTTACACCACTGTGTTAAGTGCTCTAATAATATCATAATTTTGTGATAAATGTGTTGACCGAAATTGTCATCATATCAGGTTATTCTTCGTAGCCTTCGGAAAAAGTCATTGTTTATCAGGACAATTTTTAAAAAAAGAAACGGCAACCGAAGATAAATAAGATCGATAAGATATAAAATAATGCTCTCGGCCTTTTGTTTCAACAAACCTTAATCTATAAATATAAAAATCAAATGCCGTGGGTTAGTCTCGCAAAAACTCAAAATGACTCGACCGATTTTAGTAATTTTCAATAGATCAATAGTAGTAATTAATAATAGTACTAGTATTAATAGTAGTAGTAATCATACAAATCGAAATTGGCGATTACAATCATATTTATCAAGGCTAAAAACAAGTTACTGACTCATCATAATTGAATGTAATGTATAATTTTGCTGTATAATGTATAATGTAATGTTTAATTTAAAGTTTTCTTAAGTGAGTGATATGTAAATAGCATCATTTTCAAGCATAAGGTAAAACAAAAAATGTTTAGGACATCGCTAAGCATGGACATCATTAAGCCTTAGGACATCATTAAGCCTTATCGCAAATTATGTATTGGGTGTGTGAATATGACTCCGCCCTTTCTCAACAGATGTCGTTTTTAGTATTGTTTACGTGTACTAATAAATGACCATACTTGTATTCGATAGTACTGAATGTCAGCTATCTAACGCATTTTATGATATTTGGTTGAAGTGTAAGCAACAATTGTTTTCACCTTTTCGAAAATGTCGGTTTTTATTCCAAATAAACGTCATTTGCGGGAAGTGTTATTACATTATTTTATTGCGAAGAAAACTGCAGCGGAAACTTATCGTTTGCTTGTGGAGATTTATGGTGAGCATGCTCCGTCTAATACAACTTGCAAGGAATGGTTTCGACGATTTCAAAATAACGATTTTAGTACTGAGGATAAAGAACATGGAAAACCACCAAAAAATTTGAAGATGCTGAATTGGAAGCATTATTGGCGGAAGATTCTTGCCAAACTCAATCAGAATTAGCTGCAGCATTAAATGTTGATCGTTCAACTGTTGCAAAGCGTTTACAAATGATGGGAATGATTCAAAAAGCCGGTTACTGGGTTCCACATGATTTAAAAGAAAGAGACATGGAACGTCGGAAAACCATTTGTGAAATGCTGCTTCAAAGACAGCAAAGAAAAGGATTTTTGCATCGGATAGTCACAGGAGACGAAAAATGGATACACTACGAAAATCCTAAACGCAAAAAAGCTTGGGTGAAACCAGGCGAACCAGGCCCATCACAGCCAAAAATAAATATTCACTGTGCCAAGGTCATGCTCTGTATTTGGTGGGATCAGAAAGGTATTGTATATTATGAGTTGCTCAAACCCTCTGAAACTATTAATGGAGAAGTTTACCGACGACAACTAATGCGTTTGAAGCGAGCCATAGAAGAAAAACGACCAGAATGGGTGAATAGACATAACAAATTAGTTCTTCAGCATGACAATGCCAAACCGCATACCGCAGAAGTCGTAAAAAGATATTTAGAGGGACAGGACTGGGAAGTGTTACCCCACCCGCCATATTCACCAGACATAGCTCCTTCGGATTACCACCTATTCCGGACGATGCAGACAGACCTTACTGGAGAAAAGTTTACTTCATGTGAAAGTATCAAAATTTGGATTGACAACTGGATAAGCTCAAAAGACCAGGACTTCTTCCAGCAAGGAATACGAAAACTACCTGAACGATGGGCGAAGGTTGTAGCTGCAGATGGAGCATACTTTCAATAATTTTTTTTTTAATTTTGTAAGCGAACAAATGTGTTTTATTTTGACAAAAAGGGGCGGAGTCATATTCACACACCCAATAAATTTTATCAGACTTGCGATTTTTCTGATTTAATTAAATTTATCGCCGTGTACGGTCGGTCGGTCCTATTTGTTATGATATAGGATATATTTGCATTACCTAATGGAAATTGAGGTTTGACTGAACTTTCCCGAGTGAAGTTTAGCGAGGGAAAATTCCAAAATTAGAATTCTGTAACGTGATCGATGATGAAATAATGGCATTAGTTTAGAATAATTCCTAGATTATACGAATCAAATAGAATACATTTCTATTCCATCTTCAATTACTGTTTTTCATTTATTAATAGTACAAAAAATACACATTCCTTGGTACACGGACTAAGATTCGTCGGGCGTCTTTAATTTCATTAATGATAGCGCCACAATGAAGCAATTTAGTAAAATACCTACCCACGTTGACTAATTTCGAACACATTTTTGTGTTAATTACTTTGGTACTTAAATAAGTTACGTAAGCTGGTTGATATATTGAATCTATTTATTGAATAAAAATAATGTTCAGATAATTATGGTTCCCTATAAAAAAAATCCTATAAATGACCTTATAAAAATCCCAAAAACATAAAACATGCTCAACACAAGAATCACGACCCGCTTTCTTGGCTTTGTAAGCTGATCAGATTACAAATATGAAGCAATAAAATAGGATCAACTGATTGGGTACCAATTGGTAACAAGTAAATAATCTTATATTAGAATTGCTTTTGATGCCGTAGGTACCAACAAACTTTCGCTGTGCCATCATCAGATCAAATAATAAAATATCAATAAATTGGAACACAAACAATTAATTTTCAAACTGAAACTCGATTACGTGAAAGTTTCAAACAAACGTCAATGTAGACGAAGGTTAAATTAACGATTTCATCGAATATCACTTACTAATTTAATAAATGAGGGACCTTTTTAATTTATGAATTCTATTATATTTTGTTACTATTTGTTTCACTATCTAAACTATCTTGCTAGCTAGATGAAGGTAAAACACTAATAAAATTGAGATCATTATGAGGTATTGCTACTCAAAAGGTTGGTACAGACATAATCTTAATATGTGAGACTAGCTAAAACTACAGTTTTAGCTTACAAGTTACAAGTTGACGCGTCTTTTTTTAACTGACATCAGTTCTTATTATTATAGCTTTTTGCGTTGTAGGTCAAGGGTTCGATTTGCACCCAGGCAAGCATTTATGTGATATATAAATGAATAAATTTTCATTGCCATTTCACACAGCGCCTTCTAACCCTAAACTAAGCATAGCTTGTATTATTGGAAATAGATAACTGATACAATACTTATATAGTACGTACTTTTTTTTGTATACAGGTACTTAAATACATATTGACACCAATACACAGAACAAAAATTTGTGTCACACAAATGCTTGGCTTGAGTGGGAATCGAACCCACAACCTACAGCATAGAAGCGACCAACTGATCCATGAGGCCAGTCAACTTGAACTATGTTTCACGATAAAATTACAACTAGATTGCAACCATGCGAAGGCGGAGCGCTAGGAAGCTATAACATTTTATTCATAAGGTTCGTAGACATATGAGGGTTGAAGCGAAGTATCAATCAACTTCCACTAAGAAGTGGGGCGTCAAAGTTCGACGGATTGATATCTAGTGTCACGTTCTCTTACTTCTAACATTATATTTTTCTATTAGACATGTATGATTGTTGAACAGATTTAATAAAAAATGGTAGCATTAGACTTGGATTTACTCAGCCTGTGACCTCATAGTTCGAATATCAGCATTTCTAAATTTGAATGGATATTGGAGCGGCCGCTTCCTGACTGAAATCGGTCCATAGAGGAATTACGCTTATTCAAAATTTTGGTTTGACGATCTATATATACTAATGTATAAATTAAAGATTTTTTTTTATATATGTTTGTTTGTACTGAATAAACAGAAAAAGCCCTTAACTGAATTTAAAAAGTAAGAAAGCTTCTTTAGGTGATTTTACTTTTAAAAATAACATTAACAGCGAATAACAATAAAAAAATTGTAATAAACTTTCAAACATTTGACTTCATTATTTGGCGTGCGCTGTGAAAACTTTTAATGATACTTAGCAAAATATATATAATTTAATATATTTTCTAAGTAGGTACACCACCCACAAAACATATTAAGTCTAACTATTGTGGTTAAATCACATTTAACCACTAATATGATTGAAAAGTGGTAACCACTTTTTGTTAAAATGAGTCAATCCGCCGCGGTTTGTGAAGTAATTTTCTATCATTTCTTTTCAAATACTTGGAACATGATATCGATCAGATCGATTTGTGGAAAAAGCCTACACAAAAAACTTTGCTCCTATTGAATTCGAACCGGAATTCGACAACTATTGTTGATTAAGGATCAAAGCTAACCAGGGTATAGTTGAAGCTTTACGAAATATTGAAATTTTAGCTCAATATAGTACATCGGAGCAAAATTTTTTGTAAAGGTATTTTCCACGAATCAATCTGGTCGGTATCACGTTCCGAGTATTTACGCAGCTTTTGACAATGTAAATGACACACTCACCCATCGTAATTTCAGAGATTGCCTATCGGGTGCAATCTGAAAGCTTCAAATAATCTCCACTTAGTGGGGCTTATGCGAATTGATAATTTGGAGCGACCCTTATTTACATGATGGCGTTTTCATTTGATACGGGTATTCGAAACCTGTTTGAATAAATTACAAATTTATTTTTAAACATTTTATTAATAATGAATACATGGCATTATAAAATCAACGGTTGTATCTGTGTTTACTAGAAAGTATCTTAGGCATACTATATACCTACTATACTATACTATATACTTTGTAGAAGCCAATGATCAAGTATATTGAGTAAATTAATTAGTACGAGTATATACTTTGAAGTTGAAATTTTTTTTTATTATCTGAAAAATAATATAATAATATTTGTGACATAAATTTTAAAGCATTAATGTTATATATAATATTCTTAATATTCACAGGTCAGTTTTTCTAATGATTTTCGTCGCCCGTTTTTAAACAAAAGTCGAACTGCATGTGAGCCCCACCCACCACAGATAATACTAGTCAAAAACTTCCCACGACCATTGAATAATAGGCATATCTATATCATATATATTTCGTCGTTTTAATAAATATGTCAGCGTCGCGCAGAGATTCGGTCGCGCTGCATAAAGTGGGAGGAATGCGAACTCGCTTCAAATTATCCAGTGATGAACTGGTTCTTTGAAAAAGATGTAATCTCATTCTAAGCGGGTATTTGTGACGAAAATGAAATATTTTACGTTAAATGTTGAGGAGAAAATGTCGTGAGTACTTATAAGACGATCCTAGATGACAGAAACATACTCGTAACTAGGAAAGTTAAATCGGAGCCGAAACAATGATGAATACCTACGTCTGAGCCAGGCGAGACATATAAATTGTCATTGTTTTTGTCAAGCAACCTAAAAGCAAAACGTATAGCCGAGATCAACATCTTAAAATGCTCTCTGAAGCACGGAAGCGTTCAGTTAAGTAGCCCACGCAGAGCGTAGTGGGAATGCAGTGGATAGTGTACTTTCAATCCACGCCATAAGATACCTTTCTCTAATACCCATTGTGATACGACTGAAATAATTAAAATGAATCTTCACATTTTCACACTGATCTGAAAATACTTCAACTGAAAAGGAAATGACGATCGGAAAAGCGAACAAACAACTGAAGTTTAAAACTGGATTTTTAATTAAAAATTCTTGCAAGCACGGAGTAATAAAAATTACCCTATCTATACCAAGCATTCTTTATAATGTTTGCTTTATATAATTTTGTACAATAGTATATAAAGAATGTTACATAGTAACACACAATAATTCAGTGTTTGTGTTTCATCTCAAACTGAAACTCATATTGAATACATTTGTGAGCCATTACTGAATTTCAGACGTATAGTTCTATAGTTACACCCAAACTACGAGTTATTGTATTTAGTATCTGTAAATAGAAAATAATACCTAAGGGCGAGCTCAGAAAGTTAGGTTAATTTTATTTACATATTGTGTAATCTATTTACGAAATTTACTACATTTATCACCATAGATTAAAAAAAAATTGTTGTTATTATACAATACTTAACCCAAAACTATCAGCTGACTATTTCTAACTTGAAATCTGAGAAACATTGTTAGATAGTAAAAATATTTTATTACTAGCTGCGCCCCGCAGCGTTACTCGCGATTACCAAAGTCAACATGAGACGATGGGCAAAACTGACAAAAGTTGTATTCTTTTTTGCAACTCACTTCACTTTTTCGAGATATAATCTACCTTCAGAACAAATTTCATCTAAATCCGTTCCGGTAACGCGTGAAAGAGTAACAAACATACATACAGACAAAGTTTCAAATTTGTAATATTAGTATGATCACTCAGAAACTTGTTTTTAGCTTTGATTTATATTCATCAACATAAAATGAGCGCTACACCCACAACCGCGCCGGATCAAATATTTAAGAAGTAAATTAATTTCTGCCCAAAATTCCAGTTTATAAATAAAGTAACAAATATTGCGTAACCCATAAAGATTAGATTAGATTGGTATTAGGTATTTAATATACTTTGTACTTTTAAATCAGTTAAATTAAGTTTAACGTCTGGAATGGAAATGGAAGAAGAATTCTTGTTGTCCCTACCCCACTTAATATGGGATAAGGGCAGGAAGATTAATATGAGATACTTTCAAAAACTTTTACAAATATATCATACAACAACAAACAATATTGGGGGACCAAGTTGCCCGCGTCCGTAGGTGAGTACCCTTAGAATCACTTATCCCCCGGGTGTTGCGAAAAGAAAAACGAAAAGTATAATAGCTGTAGAACTTATGGCGAGTTCGTCCGGAGAAGTACTGCCTCCGCACCAGGTAGGTAGTAGTGCTCACATTATTGTGTTCCAGTGGAAGGCTGTGGTTGCCGGTAAAATTACAGGCGCATGAGACGTAACATCTCCGTCCGCGACGGGCAACGGGATGGGACTTGGGTTGTACGACCTAGGATGTATTGCTGTTGTTACGGGTTGAATGTAACCACTTACCATTAGTTGGGCCTTTAGACCGCCCCATCAAATCAGTCGTGTAAAAAAAATTGTCAACATGTGTGATATGATACGCATCATACAAGGTTACCCGCAACCCTAATGGAGGTTGACGGGCTAATGTTATGTCAGAGTTCCTAACAAAATTTAAAAAAGTGTTTTTAAAATTGGTTAAGTATGACTTTCGTGAGCAAACAGACTACATTCGACAGGTTTATTTACTAGAGTTCACCCCGCGACTTGGCATTATACATTTTGCAAACGTCTCCTTTGTTGAGACTCGTAGTTTCGGGTGACGGTAACCACAACCTTTTTAGGGGCCGGATCCGCGCCTGAGATTAAGTGTATGATCCACTTAATAGATTTAATTTAAACTGTGTCATCAGATTACTAAACAGGCATCTACTAAGTTCCAGAAAGATTTGAGAAGAATATGCGTTAATTTTGTCCCGCCTCGGTAGACAATACCATAAGTAGTTCAACAGATTATACTTAATTTCGATTGACTCTATAATTCCAATCCCTATAACTAACAGATGACCGGAAATAGTCACGGAATATAGCAACATTATTATCTATAAAAAAGTATGAACCGTTTTAACAGATAAAAATGTTGCTATGGAAATCTATCTCCAGTCGTATGTTAGTTAATAATAGGGTCTGACTGAAGTCTAGATCATGGAATGATAATCAATCGAAGCAAACATAAACCCTGTACAATCGTTTATTTTATTCTCAAACCCTAATATTTTTCCTGTGTCTGTTCATATGATAAATAATGTATGTGAATAATAATGATGAGTGTTCCAAGAAAATTGTATTGAGTAGGTATATATTTCAGCCGACATTTAAATTCTGGGCGTAAGTATACTGCCAAAAAAGTATCATCTCATCATCAAAGCCAGTTTTTCCAACATCCATGACCTAAAGAGCAAAATGAATAACAAAACCATAACAATTTAGAGTTCCGTATCTTAGGGGTATAAATATAAACCACAACGCCTGTGTTTGTCCACTATTTACGGGGTTGTATCTTTTGAACCGTAATGGATACCTGGTTGAAATTTTCACAAAATATGTATTTTAAAGTGAATATCCTAGCAAATAATATCAAATACAATTAATACAATGAATAACGAAATATCAGAAAACCCAAGCCGCATGATATTTTGGCCCGTCACCCGAGACGGGTCAGATCTAACCTCATGCGCCTGTGATTTCACCGGCACCCATACCCTTACACCGGAACACAACAATGCACCGCTGCTTACCAGCAGATTACCAGGCGTGGAGGCTCTCCCGACAAACTGCACACGAGTTGTACTGCGATATTATTTTGCTGCATTAGCACCACCCAGGGTACAAAGGGTACCAACCTGCGGAAGCGAGCCACTGAACCCTGATTCTTCATTGAATGATGGCCCTACGAAATTGTACTACACGCTTTCCCACTGGCCCGGCCCGGCCCCGACATGTTAGCGCCCGCGACGACATTTTGTCGGCTGCAAGTCTACCTATGGTGTCGGGTCGACTTCTTACGTCTGTGTAGTATATACATGCAAACTTCTATGAAGGCGTACGAGTGGTTGTTACGGTGACATCACTCCTGTCAACGTCATGCTTTTTACTTGACATATAAAACTTGATTACTAATTGCATGATTTATTGCTTGAAATACATGTATGATTGATTAAAATATACATAAACATATAAAACCGTCGTGTTAGGTCGGAGAGTCGGTGTCTTTCAAATGAAGAATGTAGCTGCCGGTGTTGTGTCGTCGAGTACTGTCGGTGTCGGTGCCGTGCCGTGTCGGCACCATTGAAAATAGCCAAAGTCGATGGCGTCAATTAAACATAAAAAAAAATTGAAATAGAATTACATAAGTATATACATATACTAAAAGCAAGATACCAAAAGCTAATAATAATATTTTTTGTCTATTTTGGTCTGATCTCCGTGATATTTTCGGGAGCAACTTATAAACACTGTAGGTATAATATATATTCAGTAAACATTGTTTTATGTGACTTGCGTGGTTAATAAAAGCGAAACCACCGATAACTTTTTTCTGTTTGCCGCGGTGTAAGGCCATGATAAAAAATTAACAACAGTTTGTTGGTTTCGTAGTAAAAGTAGTTTTACATTTCTGTATTTACGCACAGAAAATGATAAAGTGTAATAACGTAAAAATAAAACAGATACGGCCGTGAGCGATTCAGAATCACACGCCGAGGGTTTCGCACCACTATTAGTATAGTTTATGATTTGTTCTTTTTTTCGTGTACGATGGTAATGGTACGTGGCCAACACTGGTGTTAGGGCTTATAAGCCGCACGAAGGCGACCGACATGGCTTAACGATTAGTATAGGCTGGACTGAAATCTAAACGTACCCTCCGAAGCACGCAAGTGCTCAGTTTAATGGAGACTAAACGGTCACCCATCCAACTTATGAACGAGCCGACAGTTTGTTTAACTTGGATGAATTGTAAATAACAGCTAAGCAAACTCAGCCACGAGCGCTACGATTTGTAGCCAATATTATTACACAATTTACTGTTAAAATTCAGACGCAAGATACAGCCTTTTATAAGTAAGGATAACAGACAGATAAACGTTCCCACATTGAAACTTGAAGTTTACATTTGGACAATCATAAAATACAACTCAAAACTCATTTATTCCTTTAGATCTCAAGTATTGTTTGGACACGTCAAATTTTTCCCACACAAGTGCGCCTATAGAGCTCCTTAGGCACATTAAACCTATAGATATGGAAAATTACAGCATGTTTTAGCTAGTCTTATTCTTAGTATTTAGTCTTTAGTTTACGTCTGTTCCAAACCTAACCGACCAACCTGAGGGGGATTCCCTGATATCTTATCAGAGAATGATTATGGCCAGATCAAAATTGACTGTTTAAAAATCGAATAAATATGTTCATTTACTAATTTTTTGCTTTAGTGGTGGAAATTGTTTCATGAAATTTCAAGGGGACCACTTTGAAGATACACTTAATGAAAGGTTTTTAAAAATATTCATCAAATATATCATTCAAATCAGTCCTCATCGGCGAGTAAATCGCATAACAACATATCGAACTGTAGAATTGAGGACATGCCCATTTTTCTGTTAAAAATAGACTGGACAGAATAATCTGGTTCCCATTACTATTTAGATACGGATAACTAGAAAATTTTCTTTACAGTATCTTATCTATGGGAACCGTTCACGCCTACCACAGAACTGCTGTTTGTTGAGCAAACATAATTTGCTTACATTGTTGGTTATCCCAGCCAAATGACACTTTTGTTCGAGTTCAAGTTTGTAGATCCTTGGAACTAATCCTATTCCAGTACCGTCTTGAGTACTATGAGACCAAATATTAGTCAGATAGGGTGAGGAAATTTGATTTGGAAATTATATTGCGGTAGCGCTTTTTAATAAGATTCCGTCTAGACTATCAAATCAAATTAGTGTGACGGTACGGTTCCAAAGTATGGGAAGGTTTTGACTATTCATATTCAATTGATATTTATTAAATACTGCGCCCCGCGGTTTCACTCGCGTAGTCCCCGTTTACTTCGGAATACGGGGATGAAGTATAGCCTATGTTACTTGCTGATAATGTAGCTTTCTATTAGTGAAAGAATTTTTAAAATCGATTTATTGGTTTGGGCGTGAAAGCGTAACAAACTTATAAACTCACTTTCGTATTAATAATATTACTTAGGATAGTTATGATACTCATGTTGTGGAGCAGAGCGACATCAGACAATGTAGTTTTAAGTTATGGAAATTATTTACCGTAGCGTATCGTTCCGTACGATGTGGTGGTATCAAAGTAAAATGGAATATCGAAATAAATTGAAATAAAATAGGGAGTTCTTGTTTTCTGGTTTCTCAAAAGCTTGTTTTCAGCGTAAAACAATGTTTCATATAAGATTAATTAAATCATACTGAATTTACATATAAACATACATACATAAATGTATTTACAGGAAATACACTTCATAAAATATTGAAAATTACCACACCACATAAAAAAGTATGAAGTGGCTATAAT
Organism: Aplocera efformata; assembly: GCA_921293045.1. Lineage (NCBI taxonomy): Eukaryota > Metazoa > Arthropoda > Insecta > Lepidoptera > Geometridae > Aplocera > Aplocera efformata. Next base: position 8,262,936 of record OV121042.1, on the reverse strand, counting down.
GTATTATAATCTTAATAAAATATCATATAATAGATTGACGTACAGAAAACGAGAAATATTTTTTTTCTCTATATTTATAAGGTGATAATTGATGGTCACTATCTGTTAATGGATTAGGTTTTCGGGGCATAGCATGTATATAAATCATTTTCGTGTAAGTATGACGTAGATAAGATTAGATTTTGTTTTGCTTTTTATTAAAAATACATTAAGTTCAGACGTGTGTCTGGTTGAAAGATGAGCGTTCTTTTGTTCTTACAAGATTTTTCACCGAAATTAATCTTACTTAAATTTGCCTTACATTTTTCCTGTTTCATAGTCCTGGCCTTTTAAAGTCCACAATTAAAATTAAATAAATGGAAATAACACAGCCCTTGAGAGATTTTTTATAGTTTATACTTTCTCTATTTTTCTTCAAGATTTAATTTTTGCCAAGAATTTTTTTCACAGAAGAATTTCGTATTATCTATCACCACGAGTAAAATTTTGGAATATTTAAACATTTTCCTAAATTCGGAGAGAGTTGTTCGTTTTGTAACATTGTTTAATTATGAAATAGGATAATTTCATAATGTAATAATGGAAGCGTTCATGGCGTAGCTTGCTTAACTGTTCATTCTATGTTAAGCAACTTTCAGAAGTTGCCCGGTCAGAAGTTGAATAGGTGACTATTTAGTGACATTTGCACTAAGCGCTTCCGTGCTTTGGACGGCACGTTAAGATGTCGGTCCCGGTTATACAATCATGTGGAAGACCTTCGGGCGGCTTGAAATCCGGCACCAGAGTTGGCCACTTGCATACGCGAAAGAAGACGAAGATAACGTAACGATGTTTTCAAATCTAACCAAAATGTAAAATTATTAATTAAACTAAACTATCCTATCACGTTAGAGTAAATTTACAATATCACATTCTATATTTTATTTATTTTAGACCAAGAACAGAGAGATATTGTTACTCCTCTAAATTGGTTTAATCAAAGGAAAGTTTCCAACAAACACGCCTAAAGCGGCAGCTTTATGTTATTCACATTGTATCTGCGAGTATGTTCTTTAATCCAAACATGCTTCATTAACAATGGTGAAAATCTTGTCTGAGCTTTGATGTTCAAGTTTAGAAACAGTTCAATATCAACTCAGTTTAAGTTTGTGAACTTGAATGATAAAAGTGCCTTAAAATAGTTTTTGTGTTAATAAATCAAGAAATAGCCTTTATACAGGCTAATAAAAGAAAAAAAGGTGTCTGTTTTTTGGTGACAATTGCCCAGAAATCAGAGAACTTATGTTCCAGGTATAAATCTGCGAAAGGCTTATACGTAAATCGTATAATACGTCATTTGTAAGTTATGAATTTATCTTTGTTATCTTTAAGGTAGTCAAAATAGCGATTCGCAATTACAAATTCTATCCCTGTTTCATAACGTCTCTAATTGCAAATTTCTATTAACAAACAAAGCGGAGAATTTCAAACCTAGTCTCAAATCATTACTTAAATTAATAATCTTTGACTATTTGAACAAGTTTTATGACTTTTAGAAACTAACATTTGGGAAAATTCGCACGGCTCCATGAGAGTAACGATTAGAAATCCCATGGGGTTTGAAGAATAATGTTGACCAATTTGATTCTAATAGTGAACAATTTGATCTCGCACCTGCCTCTGACTGCACTGGAATAGGACCTGGGTCTCTCATACCACCCACTTTCCCTACATACATAATACAATGTAAAATAGATTAAATTAATCTTGCAACGCAGGCAGCTTTGTAGAGTTAAGCCAACAACGTCTTATATCTGTGTACTTTCAATGCTGAATATCAGTCAGTATGACGAATATCACAACAAATTATAGCAAATACAATCAGTGTTACGTAGCTCTCGGCATGATAGTAAAAATCGCACCTAAACGGATTTGAAAAAAAAACTAATTTTTTAAACTCGCGTCAATGTTAGATTTAATCAGTTGTATGAAAGATCATTTTCTGTATCCTTGACAATGTATATGCAAAATTTTATGATGAAGTCTTGAGTAGATAAGGTGTGAAAGCAAACAAACAACTTCCTTTTTTTGTATTTAATTCATATTATTATAGTAGGATTAGGAATAGTTAGGATACTAACAGGCTTGCGTTTCGCTAGTTTGCCTCATCTTCTTTCGTGTGAGTAAGTGACCAACTCCAAACCAGTTTAATCTCTACATATAACTCGCTATATGTAAACAACGGGCCCATAACTTTTGTTTTGTTTGAACCCATCTCAATGTCAAATCAAATCAGTGCTTATTACCTTTTTGATTGTTACCTACGTGATCGCTTAACTAATGTTAACCATGTAGTAGTTGAAGGTGGTGCCACTGAACTCCTGGATTAGGAGCTTAAATTATCTTTGAAAAAAATGTGTTTTTAAACCACATATACAATTAACAGCGTTACATACCCTTGCGTGGTTATAGGCGTAACAAAAAGCTTTTGTAAATGTTAGTAAGGACTTCTTATCCTTAGGTCTCTATATCCTGAAGCCTCTAGTACTTATATAAAACAGTTTCCATTGCGGAAAAGTATTTAAAGATATTTTTGATGCAGTATGTACCTTCCTAAGAGTCGTATGATAAGAAGTTACCTTTATAGAGTGACTTGTCAGACAACAAATAGGTATGGGGTTTAGTGGAATGTATCGGAACTAGGTTAAGATCACAAAAACACACTGGAGTTAGGCATACCTTACATCAAAATGTTATCTTTGGACTGGATTACTTTGAAGATTATCGTTATCACCATCATAAACTTCATACCTAGCCCCATAATATTACACTAGTCACATAGGAATTTAAATTTAACAAAATTATTGATGTGCTTCGAATGAACACTTTGCAAATTAGAAACGTCCCATGTGTAATAAACGCGTAGGTAGTATGTTTTGTAATTTTGTTAACAAAACATGTTGGTATTGGAGTAACGAAGCTTACTCGCCTATGCATATAAATTGACTTTAGGCAACATCAAAAATCTTATTATGCATGCATGCAAACATGTTCACGAATTAAGGCCTCTTTGATCGCTCTTTAATGAAAGAACCTACCAAGAACCGCCCATAAACAACAATAATATGACGTGGATCCTCTTTTCCAAAGTAAGAGATACCCAAGTCGCATCGCCTTGCGCTGGTTACCCTGAAACGAAGATCCCCAGCACCTGTAATTTCACCAACACTCACATCCTACCAGTATTGTTTAATTAAACGATACAAAAATAATTGAAATATGCAGACCTCGTCTGGGGAAATGCTAAGGTAAGGCACATGAGACGTTATATCCACATTTTAGAGAGACAGGTGAAACGTGATGCGACTTGGATATTTTCATATTTCGGTAGGGGCAATACAAGTTGTCTTACTGTTTTTCTATAGGTGATAACCACTTAACGTTTTTCCCGCCACTTAAACATGACATAAAAGTAGCTGTTTAAAATTTCGGTCGATTTTATGTGCCAGATTGAAGTAAAAGAAGGTGAAGGCTGGTATAATAGCAAGCACAGCTGAAATTACATTTTGCATTTCTCGGGTTCAAAGGGAAAATTTGTTAGACATATCATGCCGTAAAGTTTGCTTCACCACAAAGCAAAGTGAAAAACAAGAGTGTGCTACTATAAAAATGCGCAGTACGTACCCGAGTCTATTAGATACCTTACAAATGTAAAAATTAGTTAGGTACCCTAATTTATTTTCTGTACAAGTTTTTGTTAAATCAAATGCCTGATTTACAAATAGAAGAAACAAACAGACAACATACTTTTATGCATTATTTCTCACCCCTAGGAGTGAAATTTCGAAAAGCGAAAAAGTTGACTAAGAAACATACAGCTGATGTCTCCCTTTGAAGTCGGTTGGAAAGATATATAATATATATTAATTAGTATACCTCACTTGAATATAGAGACAAATTAAATGAGCCCAAACTCGATATTTCATCACTTTTCCGAGCCTGCCTTCATACATCATCATATTTTATCATCATACACTAGTAGTAGCAGTAGCCAAATATTTTAATAACACCATAATTGCATCTATTCTTTAAATTTTCGGTTGTTTTTTCTCGTTTCGTTATGTTTAATTTCAGCTTCACTAATGAGTATAAAATAATGATTAACCACACTGTGTTTTAAATATTGCTTCAATATTACAAGTTAAAAATAAATCACAAATCTAAAATGTAAAAGGTCATACCACAAAGCAGAGGGACTTATCGGAAACGAAATGGGTTGCCACATTTAAATCCCGCCACAATAAGCGCGGAAATACGCATCGGTCAATATTTCACCTACAAACTTTGTGCAAGCTACCATATACTGATACATAACTAAGACACAGAAAACGTGATGTCATTACAATTGGCTTCATCAAAGACGGTCCGATATTCCATCCATGTTCCTTATCCCTAAGGCTGTAATATTGGCAATGGTAAATACCAATTCCTTTGTTTAATCAGTCCCGAACACGGACCTTCATTTAATCTGCTTTTAAGCCGTCTAAGCCCATGTGTGTTTGTGTATCTCAGCACTCTCTCGAAATATTTAACTATATCCAGTATTATCAGCAGAAAACGCAAATATGCTCTTTTTTCATCCTAAGCATACAAATGACTGAAAAGTAGAAAGATACAAATTGGTGCAATACCGTAGACAATAGCGGTCTTCTCTTAGGGACGACTGAGGTCAATCACTTAATCCCAAACTAAGTTTTTCAAGATAAGACGGATGCAAACAATCTCCTCTGTGGCGTAGTGATTTAAACAAAGGCGCAAGGTTCCCTGGTCGGCGGTAGATTTGTTCCAAATTGATGGTTCTAGCCGTTATTCCTACTAGCAAGAACGAAATATTATTTAACAGCTAGAGACACGCCTATTTTTAACCGACTTAAAAAAGGAGGAGGTTCTAGTTCCACTGTATTTAAATTTTTCGCCGCTATTTATTGACCGATTTGTCAAATTCTTTTTTTATTTGAAAGCATATGCTTTCAGATTAGTTCCATAGAATTTTTATCAAATTAGGTTAGTTTGGTTGTTAAATTAAAATTACTGGACAATAAACGAAAATGCGTATTTTGCTACTTTACTTCCTGAAATCGGTATTCTTATTTTTTTTATTTTACATCTGTTACTTATAATATACCGTCTTCCAAAAAAAGCGTGAATCTCAATTACTTTTTTTTTTAGATACGCAATGCGAGCAATACTTGCGAAAAGTTGTGGACGGATTTGGATGATTCTTATTTTAATTGATAGGGTACACTTCTGGTTAGTCCAACGCAGCTGCGGGTTCCTGGAATTACTCCAGCCTATCTGACAGCAGCGGACAAAAACCACTAAACCAAGCTAGTGACTGGTCTAAAAACCGAATAAACCGACTTAAATACTTTCATCTGCTATCCTATTTGCTCTTTACCTGTAGTAAATATTTGCCATGAAGTTACTAAATTTCATGCATTTTTATTATCCGCTGTCGAAAAGCTGGAGTGTTTCCAGCAGCTCGCGGTCGCACTGCGCATCGCTGTGCATGTGAATAATGTGCGTAAACAAAAAATTACAAGTAGTTACGTTTGTAAATGAAGTCGTCGTCACAACTTAACGTATTGATGTTGTTACGAGCGGAAGTAATCACTTAACATAAGGTGGGCCTTCAGCTCGTTCCGTCACTGTGGTTACATTAAAAAAAAACGTAAGCTATACTCAGAAATTACTCTTTTTTCCCTTAAATAAATATGAACGTAGTAGACCACTCGTTTTATAACTTTTTTCAAAACCTATCCGACCCTCCACCGTGTAGTTTAACTTTAGAATATCTTTTCCGATATAAGACATGTCTTCACCAATAAATTGAAGAAGAAGGTCCACCAAAATACAACAGTAGATAACAGAATCAACAAATACAAGTTAATATTTTATATATACCTAAGAAAATAATACATAATAACATATTTAAACACATTGTATTTCGTGGAATTAAAATAGGTAGGATTATAGTACGATGTAAAAATCATTTATAAAGAAATATCATGTTTCTAATCACGAGGCAATCCCGGCAATGTTTGTATTTAATTTTTTTTCTTTGAATCTATTAAGATCAAATCATCAGTTCTATATCTTTTGACAGACTCCCGTAAATAAATTTATAGGTATACAAAAATATAGAGTACGTGCATTTTTTTCAGCACGGCATGCATTTGTTATATACTTCCCAAAACTCGTTGATAAAAATCAAAATTTATTCATGAAACTAACATGCGGACATATAATAAGACGTAAAATCATACCAAAAATATTTGGAGTTCCTCATGGTTTGTTTTCAATGGCTGATCACTTGAGATCTCAGTGAAGTTCGCCGCGAGAGGGGCGAGAGTTTTGACGTTTCGAACAAGGGCGGGAAAGGCGGAGCTAGCTTCGCGAACGTGCTCTCCGCACCAAGACCTTTATCACACTGTCGCCCACTTCTAATACTACGCTCTGTATCAGCGCACCAATTTCGGATGTTTTTCAGGAATTCAGTGACCGCTGACCGCTCGCTGGTAAGAAACCAGAGGAAATTATTGAGTCCGGGTATACGTTGTACTTTCAGATTAACTAAGTATTAAATCGAGTACGAAAGTGACCTCAAAACAATTGTCACTATAAAATTGTGCTTTTATAAATATTTTTTTTTTTATTTTCAGTTCGAAAAGTCGACATAAAATAAAAAAATTGTAATTTTTTGTTTCTTGGAGCCCTTCTCATAAAACATACTTAACACGCGCGATTAAAATTAATGAAAATTTTATATTTATTGTAGTTTATAATAAATTAATTATTAAAAAAAATGTTTTACAAATTTTGTTTTTTTTGCATCTAACAATGACAATTTACGAAAGTAATTCTTTTTTTACTTTATTTTTTAAGTAATTATTCATAAACAAAAAGACAAGTTTAATTTTTTTTTACCATATTCAGAGTATATATATTTAGTATATACTTAGTATATATTGGGTGTGTGAATATGACTCCGCCCTTTCTCAACAGATGTCGTTTTTAGTATTGCTTACGTGTACTAATAAATGACCATACTTGTATTCGATAGTACTGAATGTCAGCTATCTAACGCATTTTATGATATTTGGTTGAAGTGTAAGCAACAATTGTTTTCACCTTTTCGAAAATGTCGGTTTTTATTCCAAATAAACGTCATTTGCGGGAAGTGTTATTACATTATTTTATTGCGAAGAAAACTGCAGCGGAAACTTATCGTTTGCTTGTGGAGATTTATGGTGAGCATGCTCCGTCTAATACAACTTGCAAGGAATGGTTTCGACGATTTCAAAATAACGATTTTAGTACTGAGGATAAAGAACATGGAAAACCACCAAAAAAATTTGAAGATGCTGAATTGGAAGCATTATTGGCGGAAGATTCTTGCCAAACTCAATCAGAATTAGCTGCAGCATTAAATGTTGATCGTTCAACTGTTGCAAAGCGTTTACAAATGATGGGAATGATTCAAAAAGCCGGTTACTGGGTTCCACATGATTTAAAAGAAAGAGACATGGAACGTCGGAAAACCATTTGTGAAATGCTGCTTCAAAGACAGCAAAGAAAAGGATTTTTGCATCGGATAGTCACAGGAGACGAAAAATGGATACACTACGAAAATCCTAAACGCAAAAAAGCTTGGGTGAAACCAGGCGAACCAGGCCCATCACAGCCAAAAATAAATATTCACTGTGCCAAGGTCATGCTCTGTATTTGGTGGGATCAGAAAGGTATTGTATATTATGAGTTGCTCAAACCCTCTGAAACTATTAATGGAGAAGTTTACCGACGACAACTAATGCGTTTGAAGCGAGCCATAGAAGAAAAACGACCAGAATGGGTGAATAGACATAACAAATTAGTTCTTCAGCATGACAATGCCAAACCGCATACCGCAGAAGTCGTAAAAAGATATTTAGAGGGACAGGACTGGGAAGTGTTACCCCACCCGCCATATTCACCAGACATAGCTCCTTCGGATTACCACCTATTCCGGACGATGCAGACAGACCTTACTGGAGAAAAGTTTACTTCATGTGAAAGTATCAAAATTTGGATTGACAACTGGATAAGCTCAAAAGACCAGGACTTCTTCCAGCAAGGAATACGAAAACTACCTGAACGATGGGCGAAGGTTGTAGCTGCAGATGGAGCATACTTTCAATAATTTTTTTTTTAATTTTGTAAGCGAACAAATGTGTTTTATTTTGACAAAAAGGGGCGGAGTCATATTCACACACCCAATATATATAATATATTATATATATATATTTGCTATGACTAAATATATGCTATATATTTAGTCATAGCAAAATGATGATTTAATTCTTTTTTTGTTTTAATTGTTTAAATAATTAAAAATTACAATTTTATTCTTTGAAAATTTTAATTGGAACTTCTGTATAGGTAAATATATATTATATTTTTATATAATTATAATATTTGTTTATTATGTTAACAATTTTCTATCAACAATTTGTGACATCCGTTTTATTGTTAAAATGAAAAAAAAAAAATTACAATACCAGGCGGGGTATTGTAATTTTTGTTTTTAAAATGAAAGTAAAAAAAACTTACAATATGCCTTAAATAAGAAATACTGAAAAAAAAAAATTTTTTTTTTTATTTAAATTTTAAACTGTTGAGTTATTATAGCGTAATTTGTTTATTTCCAATAAGTTTGTTAATTGAAACGCAAAAACTATACCTATTATAATTAAATACAGATTGAACTCAATTTAAGTTTATTGTCAATATACTCCGCAAAAACGTTGATTTCTCCTAAAAAAACACAATAAAAATTTTGGTATCTGAGATTTATCTATCTAAGAGCAAGTGAGAGCAAATGGGCTATAATCTGCCACGCGCACAGATACCAATCCAACTAGAACACGAAGCATTAAACTACTAATTGGTTATATCACCATTAACCTAGATAAGCCTTTGTTTGTTTTTGGTTTGTAATCTTAATTTTTTGATACCTAATGTTACGGGACAAGCCTGATGTTAAGTGGTTACCTCCACCCTTATCAACAGCAATACAACTTAGGCCCCTTTCGACCGAAATGTGAAAAGACCCAAACCACTTTTTTTTAATTTGAATATGTGACGGATCGAGCTGAGGGCCCACCTGGTGGTAAGTGGCGACCCCCGCCCATATGACAATAGTAATGTCACTCAGTATAAGATTTGGATCTTACACTGAGTCACACTCATTCTACTGCGTCCATCACCGGAGACGGGGATGATACGTCTCATGCGTATGTAATTTCACCGGCAGCCACACCCTTCCACTGGAACATAATAATGCGAGCACTACTGCTTGGCGCCAGATTCCAGATGTGATGGCAGTACCTCGCCAGACGAACTTGGCACAAGTTCTACTGCTACTCCGTGTTGCTCCTTTAGGACCACCCAGGGGGTATGTGTAGAGACTCAAAAAGTTACTCATCTAAGGACGCGAGTAACTGGCCCCTCAAATAAAAACTTTTGTTATATGTGACTATATTAAGTGACGGAACGAGCTGCTGCGGGCCGTTTGTTAAGTGGTTAACGTATAATCAATAACCAATCGCAATACCTCTCAAGTTCTCCCCTACAAAGTTATTAGACCCAAGTCGCGTCCGTCACTCTGAGACGGTGATGTTACGTGTCATGCGCTTGTAATTCTATCGGGTTCTTTACAGATGACTTCAATATGTAGAGGTTGTGAGTATAATGCTCCCTCTTTTATTTGTTTCAAGACAGCTGTTTAGTGTAATGAAAAGCTATTTTTTTTATGTTATTATAGTGACCTAATCAACGGCCCACCTGATGTTAAATGTGTACCGGCGCCCATAGATATATAAACCGAAATACGACTGGTTCTGATGGCCTCCTCGACGTATCCGCCGACGGCGAACCTTGCATTTATGGTTAGGTTTTTCGCAGATGTGAGCGAATATGACTTGCTAGCCCAAATTTAGTTATTGCAGTGCGTCCGTCACTTCGAGGCTAGTAACGCCTCAAGTGCCTTTTCACCGGTACCGACACCCTTCCACCGCAACATAGCTACGCGAGTGCACTACAGCTTGGCTGTGGATTCCCAAATGTGGTGGTAATACTACTCCGAAAGAACCTCACACAGGTTCTGCTGCTACTTTGGATTGTCATTTACTTCTGTATGTATGTGTAAACCTACCAGGTGATAGAAAATTAAATACAAAGTTAAAGTATTTAACTAAATAATTAACAAAGTATTAATTATATTATTATTATTATATTTAACTGTTAATAATAAGTATTTAACAGTAGTACCGCAAGCCTCAATATACTATTGTATATAATTACTTGAACAATAACATAATTCATAATGTTTCCTTTTGCTTGTAATGTACAATGTAGAATATAACGTTTAACTAAAAATACAAGAGTGGTATTCATTCTATATCCCGTGCCAAAACTGATTCCAAATGTTTGTTTCGTGCTGGTTTGTTAACTATAATTTACAAGTTCAATTCGCCATTCACGATAGGAGCATAAATCTTTTTACAAATCTATTAAAATTCATAAGAGATAGCAGTAGTGTTATTTTTATTTTTAAATAACCACCTACCTCTGCTCCCACATATATAAATACAAATAAATATATCATACAAGTATTCGGCTTTTTTTCATACCAACCTTATCTTGACAATTACGTACACAACGAAATAATAAGAAATTATTGAAAAAAAAATCCAGGCTGCGTGAAAAAATCCAAATTACATTTAAACATATACGTTTATGTTTAGTTACATGTATTTTTGTAAACCTAATATAAAACCCTGTATTTTGATATCACTATCGATAAAATATCAGGAAAAAAAGTTTAAAGACGTATTAATATGGCCCCATAAACCAGGCATTTTATTTTTTATAATTTTGATATAACCCGTGTCAAATCAGATGAACCTAACGACTTCTATTAAGCTAAAATCCATACACCCGTTTCGGTATGTATGAATATTTCTTTGGCACCCTCTGTGCCAAAGAAATTTTCATACACACACTCGAAAACCATAACTCTCCTTCTGGCACAGTAGAGAAATAAATCAGCCAAATTGGACGAGCCATTCTCATGTGATCTCAAAGTGAAATATCTTTCTATCCGTTGAATTCTTTAAATTACTGAGAAGTGTCACGTTTCAAGTAAGTCATGTTTGTAAATAAATATATCCCTACGAGATCATGCGTTCTTAAAATTAAATTTAGCGCCAATCCGAATACAATATAATCTGTAACAATATCAAATTTAAATGAATTGTTATGTGTACCTACTGAATTTAAAATCTAGACAAGTTGTCCTTATATTTTAGACCTTATTTGATGAAGTTATGAAGTTATTCAAGACCTTATTTGAGGATGGCTTACGGCCGAATAAATGATTTAATGAATTTACTCTATTCGAGTCTCTACACGTGGGATGGTGCAAAACAATCTACTAAAAGTAACAATAGTACTTGTGCTAAGTTCATTTAGAGAAGTCCTGCCTTAACACCTAACACACCTGGCGGTAATCTGCCGCCAAGCAATATTTTACTCGCATTGCTGTGTGAAGTAGTGGCGGAACAGGATGTGTCTTTGGGAACTTCATACTTAAATAAAAAAAAACTATTTAGGTATTCTATCATCATTTTATTAAAAGTATACAATATATTCAATTTGTGAAAACAATTTAAGTTTTTGCGTTTTATTTTAGCTACTAGCAATCCCTAGATTCTACCTAACATATAAACAATTTGTTTCCAAAGCCAAAATCCAAATTGTGTCAGCAAACTTTTCAAGTTCAAGGACGATTAGACAAACTGTGTTGGGGTTTTGGTCAGAAAAACCCACATATAAATATACATACATCCAATGCCTAATCGTCGAAGTTGAACAAGAGAACTTCGCTCACCCGCTGAATAAAAGAGGATGTAGGACACACTAAATTAATGAATGGCTGACTATGTAGGTACAGCCTAAACCACCTAGAAAGTTATTTTGGAGATTTTGAAGGCTCCATAGCTTATTTGGGTTGGCCCTAAAAGGGGTCCCGGATTCGATTTCCGGCTGGGATACACTAGCGCATTGCATTGAGTGCAACAACATGGGTCTTCTTATTTTTCGGAACGGACCTGAGTCGTATTGCTGTTATCTATACGAGGTAATCACTTAACATCAGGTGGGCCTCGCTCCGCAACCGAGACAACATAAAAAATTACACCCTATTTCACATCTTATTTCACATAACACAAGTTTTCGGAAGATTGGTTAGTTTTGTGGGTGCTTTGATCAGACAAACCTACACACACCTCGATATATTAATATCTAATTAAGGAACATCGCTTGCTTCGCTCAGTTATTTATCCTTTATTCTGAAAATTTATAATTGTTTTCATAATTTAAAATTTCTTCGGGAAGAAATTTCATTGAAAAGAGAATTTTCCAGGCGGATGTTAATTATCTTGAACGTACGATCAAGCAGGTAAATTATTTTCTAGGTCGATTTATTTCTCATTCTCCCTAATGTTAAAACTATAATAGGATCTAATCAAGCCTAATAAAGGAGTCCCTTTGGAGTGGTCTGACTTTGATAATAGACCTATCGATAAAGTACACACTTCAGTTTAAAATGAGCCGTATTTTGGAAGATTCCTGTACATTCCGGGGTTATTTGGACTTAAAACTAAGGGTCGTGATATCTACCCTTTGTTTAAACTAAAAAATCAATGTCTATGAAATAAATAAAGCTTAATTCATTAACGCGTAGCCCAAAGAAAACGTGTTAATGATTTATAACAAAGAATACAATTTGACTTTCATTCCCTCTCCCAAGGGAATTCCCTGAATGAAAAGTATTCAGTGTGGAGGATCCGTGGCATGAACTCATATCATACTAAATTTCATTTGAAGACAGACATTAAGACAGTCAGAAATGAAAAAAATACAGTTTTAGCTTCCGTACCGATAATAAGATGGTGCAAGTATTCTTCGCACCTATAGTTACTCAGGTATAAATTCAAGTTTTATTGATTAATAACAAGGAGAAGGTATGAAAATAATAAATCTAATATTGTGTCAAAAAATAAATAGATAATAAAATCTTGGTGCGCCCAACCCATATATTTAAAGTAAATTTTGTAATAACCTAGGTCGTACCTGGTAAAAGCTTTTAAGAAAACTCGACGATTGTAAAGGCGAAACTTGTGCTATTATTTTGTTTTAATATACCTATGAGTTAATATGAGTGGACACGAACTGTAAGTGGATATATCAAATTAAGCTATTAGAGGTTAATGTAATGACAAATAAGCTTAACATTGATGAAACGAACGAATTTCGCTTATTCGATATAACTCTTGACAGTAGTCTGAACTATTCCAGCTCACATAAAAACATTAAACAAAACTAAGAAAGTTCGCCTACGCTTTAAGTATTTTAAAATCAAATACGAATAGCAAAATAGCTTTCTGCTTATTACACGTTCGCATTCAGTCATTCAAACTATTCCATCATTTTATAGCGTAAAAATGTGGAATTATTGATTGATCGCAATTTGATATCCCGTATTTTAGTATGGTCATGGTACTTTAATACAATAAACATTTGTTTTTTTTATTGATACTTAATTATTGCTTTCTACTTTTATATAAATATTTGAATTGTAGCCAAATAATAGGTGTGTGAATATGACTCCGCCCCTTTTTGTCAAAATAAAACACATTTGTTCGCTTACAAAATTAAAAAAAAAATTATTGAAAGTATGCTCCATCTGCAGCTACAACCTTCGCCCATCGTTCAGGTAGTTTTCGTATTCCTTGCTGGAAGAAGTCCTGGTCTTTTGAGCTTATCCAGTTGTCAATCCAAATTTTGATACTTTCACATGAAGTAAACTTTTCTCCAGTAAGGTCTGTCTGCATCGTCCGGAATAGGTGGTAATCCGAAGGAGCTATGTCTGGTGAATATGGCGGGTGGGGTAACACTTCCCAGTCCTGTCCCTCTAAATATCTTTTTACGACTTCTGCGGTATGCGGTTTGGCATTGTCATGCTGAAGAACTAATTTGTTATGTCTATTCACCCATTCTGGTCGTTTTTCTTCTATGGCTCGCTTCAAACGCATTAGTTGTCGTCGGTAAACTTCTCCATTAATAGTTTCAGAGGGTTTGAGCAACTCATAATATACAATACCTTTCTGATCCCACCAAATACAGAGCATGACCTTGGCACAGTGAATATTTATTTTTGGCTGTGATGGGCCTGGTTCGCCTGGTTTCACCCAAGCTTTTTTGCGTTTAGGATTTTCGTAGTGTATCCATTTTTCGTCTCCTGTGACTATCCGATGCAAAAATCCTTTTCTTTGCTGTCTTTGAAGCAGCATTTCACAAATGGTTTTCCGACGTTCCATGTCTCTTTCTTTTAAATCATGTGGAACCCAGTCACCGGCTTTTTGAATCATTCCCATCATTTGTAAACGCTTTGCAACAGTTGAACGATCAACATTTAATGCTGCAGCTAATTCTGATTGAGTTTGGCAAGAATCTTCCGCCAATAATGCTTCCAATTCAGCATCTTCAAATTTTTTTGGTGGTTTTCCATGTTCTTTATCCTCAGTACTAAAATCGTTATTTTGAAATCGTCGAAACCATTCCTTGCAAGTTGTATTAGACGGAGCATGCTCACCATAAATCTCCACAAGCAAACGATAAGTTTCCGCTGCAGTTTTCTTCGCAATAAAATAATGTAATAACACTTCCCGCAAATGACGTTTATTTGGAATAAAAACCGACATTTTCGAAAAGGTGAAAACAATTGTTGCTTACACTTCAACCAAATATCATAAAATGCGTTAGATAGCTGACATTCAGTACTATCGAATACAAGTATGGTCATTTATTAGTACACGTAAACAATACTAAAAACGACATCTGTTGAGAAAGGGCGGAGTCATATTCACACACCCAATATAATGAATATGGAGCATCATTCAGCCTTATGTATACGTGACTATGAAACCGCGCAATTTCTCATCTTAATGGCAATAAAATGCTTCATGACCTAATAATTATAGATCTAATATTTAAAAAAGTGGTTAATTGATTCAGTCAACTTTAAAAAACGCTTACAAACGGCGCTCCGCTTGAATGCTTCCCCGTTCAATCTATTATAGTCTGCTCGTTGAAAATCTACTAGTCACAAAATGAACACCAAGTACATGTGAACACGATGACTCACTTTGCACGTAATTGATTTTGTGATACGAAATTGACGCGAAATCCAGCACGCTAAAGTTCAGATCGACTCAGCAAAATTTTCCATTTATCTTCGCCAGATACAAGGGCCCTTGAAATTGAAATTGAGCTATAGTAACCAAATTTTATTAAGCGACACTTTGAATAGCATTTTAGTGACAATATCCTGCTAAAACGAAATTGTTGATGATAATTGTTCGATCATTTACACGGCTTTTTAGCTTAGTAGTAGCCCTGCCTCAGTTATATTTTAAACGTATTGAATATGCTTATAAATCATTAAATTTTGATCCAAAACGTGTCATATTTCTATTTAGAATTAATTCTACATAAACCACATATAATCCAATATAATTCGGCACACAGGTGTCCAGTCCACCCTTCATGTTAATCTAGATAACCATCTGCAACTTATTAATATACCACATGGAAAAGAGAAATATGCGTTAAAAAATAATGGAAAGGATCAGCGGGTGTTAAATAGATAGTTAAATAGCTTAGTTAAACAGATAATTATTAATAGTTAAATCTGTTTCCATTATATGCGTCGGCCATCACCAAGAAAAATGACTGAGTAGAGAACCGATAACTTAGATTTAATTTTTTATTTTTAAGATGTAATTTAAAGTCAACAAAGCGATCGGTATTAAATTAATTTGATATTTGTACTTGATATATCTGTTTCTAGCAAATGTTCATGAGCGAACGGTTGTTCTGAAAATTTTCTCACAGTTTACGAGTTACGAGTACCGTTGAAAGTTGGAATTTCTATTGCAGAATGTTCTGAGAACTCGGTTCTTGCACACGTTTTTCGCCGTTGTAGATGATTAATTATACTATAGATCCTTTTTAAATTTGTTTCCAAAGAACGGGAATTCATAGACTATTGTACATGAGTGGAGTATCATTAAAAAGGTAATTTAAATGTAATTTCAGCATGACTCTGATGATCAAATAATATAAATTCCGTCATTTTAACCTTCTTAAGGTTAGAATGACGGAAATATTGTAAATAAAGCTACGAATGACAATTCTGAGAAGACAGAGAATGAGAGAGTCAACTTTTTAGAAGAGATCCTATCTTTATATAAGATATATAAATACAAATTCCTTAAGATGTGCCAAAATCACGTCCTTAATTATGAAAATTTCTAATAGTACCTACGCAAAATTCATATAGAACTAAAAGCGTAATTCATCTTATTCGCTGATACCTGTCTATTGTTATTTTGTTTTTGTCTCCGTTGAAAAAGGGTTGTGAGGTAAAATATTTTAGGCACAATATTGCGGAAAATTTTGTGTCCCATTAGTCACACTCAATCATGAAGCGGCAGGTAGGTTTGGTTACTTAACTCATTTTTGGAACTTTGAATTGGAAGCCTTTTATAGCCTGGCACAGTGAGTATCGCCAAGAATCAAAATAAAAAAAATTACATCTATTTCGATTTTTTTTAGTAACGGACAGGTGTGCTGGCAGCCCACCTGATGTGAAACAAAACGACTAGTACCGAAATTTGGCAGACCGTTTTGTAACGTAAAATTTTATTTTATTCGGGAAAGCTAACGGCTACATAATACAATATATATATATTAATACAACAATGCTTAAAACTAGATGTTAGTAATTTGATGTAGCCCACAACGTTATCCACATATTTCACCCGCACCGACACCCTTACACCGAAATACAGCAAAGTGAGTGCACGTCTGCTTGGCAATGGATTACTAGATGTAGTGGCAGTTCTACGCACGAACTTGACACAAGTTCTACTGGTACGGTTACTCCGCCGACAGAGTCATGGTTGAATTCGAAAGAGACCCCGTGTCTCTGTTGAGTGCTAATGCGGCGTCGACCTTTGATGACGCATTGAAACTTAGCTAAAAGATGGAATGTCGATGAGTTTTTAGTTGGTAGGCCGGTAATTGTAATGATAATGCTAAATTTACCGCTACAATTTGCCCCCGGTCAAGGGGGGGTGGAAAGATGTCTGAAAATTTAATTGTAGGTTAACCCGAAAAGTGAGGGTAAAACTTGGAATTAAATTTTATACCACTTTCCCGTGTTTTAGCAATTTTGACACAAAGCAAACAGAAACCTTTGGTAACAAAAACATTATGCTTATATTTTTAATTACTTAGATTTATGAGAGGTGAATAAAAAAACATGTGTTACTAGTTAATAAAATAGTTATTAGTTATGTCTGAAAAGAAGCACAAAAGTTATTAGGTAGAAACATGTTCTCCATGGAGTCAGCCAGTTGAACAAACGCCTAACCTAATAAGACCGGATGATCACGTAGGTTCGTATCGAACTGAATTTTTAAAAATTCAGAGGAAATGAACATTATTGAGTTCCACTGTAAAAAAATATGAATATACATTGTTTTTCCCTAAAACTTATAGTTTCTCATAAACTGAGTTATTTATTAACGCGTCGCAATTTTACAACACTGCTTTATAATATTGCATTGTGAAATGAATTAGGTTTTTCGTACTCGTAGCCAAGAAAAGCAATTACAACTCTTATTTGCAGGAATGAAATGAAACAATATAAAGTACTTTGCACGAAAGCTGTACATTCCATTATAAAATAAATAAAGTACCACCCAGCCCACAATCTACTAGGTAATAAAAAAGTAAAGGGCAGTGCAGACCGGTAGCAGCTGACTCCAGTCGCTTCGTACATTTCTTATTTTACAAAAGAAATATAAAAATCTCATTTGTTTCAAACCAGTCTTCAAGGGATTGCAATAAGTATTCAAGAGAAGATAGAATTTTATGCTGAAAAAGTAGAGAGCGCGCTACCCACTTCTAGACTTCACAGTTATTATAGGAAGCTGTAGTAATTTCAACAAAGTATTTAGTGGGTTTTTAGGACCCTAAGGGTCTAAAATATAAGGATAGCTAAGTCTAGAAAGCTTAAACCTTACCTTTATACCATAAACTTTACCATTAAAACCATACCTTTGTAAAATACATCTCTATTTAAAAAATAAGTTTAGATCTAAATTTGTGTACTTCTCTGTACATAATAAAAATTACAATTGGTGGTACGCAAACCTCAGAGCACAAATCCAAATCACCCTTATCCAGATTTTATAACTATATTAACTATAAAAATATCGAATTTTTATTATAAAGTGGAAAATTGTAATAAATGACATATTGAATCTTTCTTTATTGATGAAACTACGAAAATTTTAATTTTACCTTATAGTTATATACTGACATACGAATTAAATGTATTATTATTTGTTGGGATGCGCCATTTCAATAAATATTCTGCGATATTGATATACATCGCGATATGATCGTTTTTTTGATATCTGTAGGCTATATGATTATTTTTTTTTAATTTGATGGTTTATATCTCCAAGATGATTCCATAGAAATTTCATGAAGAATTTCCATCCATGCGTGATATTATGTGATGAAGTGATGAATATATCAATACTGTAGTGATGAATTTATTAATGTTGGTTTATTGGATTTTTTAATTAGTTAATTACGTTATATCTGTCGAACATGTTTATGTCTAGTGTCTATGTCTAGTTACCGTACCAACCTCTATGTTCCCACTGCAGGGACACCGGCCTACTCTCGATAATTGAGAGTGAATGGGCTCTGATCTACCACGGGAGCCCAATCCGGATTGGTAGATGTCACATGTCGTCGAATTTTTGGTTCTAAGACATGCCGGTTTCCTCACGATGTTTTCCGTCACCGTTTTGAGAACGTGGTATTGCGCACATAATTTTTTTCAAGTGAAAAAACTCATTGGTACATGTGTGGGTTTGAACCAGCAACCTTCAGATTGAAAGTCGGCGTCTATGCCTCTAGGCCACCACGCTTTCACCATGTCTAGTTAAATTCAACGAATTCATAGAAAAATAAAAATTACCATTAGTTACAATTTTTTTCTAGTGAAGAGCTATATCTGCATTGTGACTGCAAAATCAACTTTTGACATAAAAAAGGTTTGGAAAACATAAAGAAATATTTTTCATTGTTAACTCTTCTGATTAAACGAACGGTCAGCTGTCAGTCAGCTGAGGCATGGTAAATTGAAAACGTGCAACAAATGCACACTAACCTGACTGCTTACATAATAGAATCTGAATTTATCATCCTATAAACATCACGTCAGGTTGTTTTTGTTCCAAAGATTAACATCGGTGGTTCGTTATGAAAGTTTTTTAATACTAACTTTTAATATTAAAAAAGTTTAAAATATTTTTTACAGTACCTATCTATGAAGTCAGTCAACACTGTTTATCCAATCTTTCTGAAATTTGGTATAGATATGTATCGGTAATGGGGGCACTATTTGGATGGTGGGTTTGAGTCCACATGTCCATTAGTTTGCGTTTAAGTGATATTGTAATGCTATTGGTCGATGAAATAGTATTTTTATACAATTTCGTCGACCAATAGCGTTAATTTATAAATAAATAAATACTCTTGGGCATTTCACACATCGCCATCTAACTGCAAACTAAGTATAGGGTGTAACCAGATTAGTGATACGATCCTTATATAGTCCTTTTTATGTAAATACATACATACATGTAATACATATTAATACCCAGACACCGAACAAACATCTACGTACGTCACAAAAGTGGTTATCCTAGGTGTGATCAAGGACACACAACCTGTGCAGAATGAAGAGCCACCAAGTTTGCTGTGAAGCCAGTAGCACATAAATATTTCTTCCCTACATATTTTCCAGAATAAATCTGGAAATTATGTATGAAAAAAACCAATCGACTGACGACGGATTAATCGTTGAAACCATCATCTGCCATCAATAATATCCATGAGAATCCGGCAGTTTATTCCATCTGTCCATTGTGGCACATCTGTGGGAGTATTGCGTTCGAATAATAAACAAAAGGCGAGTATGCCGTCGCAAAAATTCAGAATTATTATAAGGCAATATTATCAAAGGCCAGAACACCTGAATAAAATTGTTTTGTTGTAGCCACTGCTAAATATTTGTATAACTCAAAATTGACAGTAAGCTATACAAATGTAAATAAACTTTTGAAGACAACAAATACGTTTTGAAAAGTTGAAATTGCCTGTTAAGTTTATAATAGCGTTCGAAGCGTGGGGCTCGGGTTCTTTATAAACATTATATCGTTATTGTAGAAAAATGCATAGATAACTAAAAAATAATAAACTTTTTTCCTCCTTCCACCAAAATTTTGCTTGCCCAGTCATTGTTATTCCCTATCTTCGATTATGCTGATGCTAGCTATATTGGCATAACCGAGGAACAAATAAATAAACTTGAGCGGCTCCAAACTTTCGCAATCCGATTCCTATTTGGCTTACGCGAGTATACCGCAATAAGCTCGAGTGGCTACCTATTCGCTTTCGCTGGAATGCACACACTCTTTCTCTATACAACATACAATCCTAATACTCCCATTTATCGTAAAGAGCGATTTGAATTCCTCCATCTTTCACATCAACAATCTTTAGGTACCTACGTTCATCACCCTACACATACAAACTCCCACACATTCAACGTATGTCTACAGTAATCATTTACTGTGCAGGCCACTAAGCTTTGAATGATGTACCTGTGGACCTGTAGACATAATATAGTATTATTTATATATTTTCAAATTAAATTCATTTTAGTGATATTGTGGGTTTGAGTATACCACCATTCGTATAAGTCCACAAATAAGCGATAAGGCCGCCCATTGTTCTACTTGATAGTAAATGGTGTTATTTATTTTAAATGGAATAAAGAATAAAGTTTCTCGCGTCCAACTCATGGCCCCAACCCAACTCAAGGCCCCTGGGTGGTGCAAAAATAGCAACCCAAATGAGCTGTTGAAACAGTGCCATGTTTTTTTTTAAGTTACTAAAGTGACGGGACTAGCTGAAGGCCCATCTGATGTTAAGTGGTTACCTCTGCCCATAACTACGGCAATAGGACTTAGGTCCTCCCCGACTTAAGTATGATTTATTCCGTAGCGCCCAGCCCCCGAGACGGGGATTTTACCTCTCGTGCATCTGGTTTAGTTGCTGGTTATTACAACCGTTTTGTTTTGTACAGAATATGAGCCGGTTAACAATTACGCAGGCAAATTTATATTTTATTTAAACGCTGTTTTTGTCAGAAGGTTCGGTGTTCTGAATTCGTCTAGATAGTCGTACATATTATCAAAATGGGAATCAGGGAATCGCACGCTATTTCTGGAACGCGAGCCTTCGTAATCCTTCCCCACTCAAGTCTGCCTCATTATGCATGGATAAAGATACGACCATGTGCCGAAACGACACGTGACATTCTCAACGTTTTGGATAGAATTTTATAAGGAAAATAATGAATTCTGTCACACATTGTTCACAAGGCCATAATCCACTCAAGTGTAAGGTTCTCTATGAAAATATAAGCTGATTTAGCTTTATATCTTCAAATTACTGTGATATTTTCAATCAACTTCAAACGTAGGAGGTTCTAAACACGACTGCTTTTTTTATTTGTTTCCTCAGATCTTTCTCATTTATGAACCGATTTTGAAAATTATTTTTTATATTATTTCGAGATTTTTGATAAAATATCAAAAATATGATCAGGGCGAGAAATAAAGGATGATAGTATTGAAGTTATTTCTTTTAATTTTTTTAACCATCCACTTGTGAATTTGCATCCGTAGGTGGGTACACTCAGAGTCCGCACACTAAGCCCCTGGGTGCGAGAGAAAAAACCAAAAGTAGCAATAGATCTTTGTGCTAGTTCATCCTGAGAAGTACTGCCTCCAAGCAGTGATGCACTCGTATTGCCGGGTGGAAGGGGTGGGCGCCGGTGAAATTACAGACGCATGAGACTTACTTCTCATCAACGTCATGTTAAAAAAAATGCGTGGAATACAATAATTATATGGGTATCCGTCAGTGCTGGATTTTGTTACGGGAATGATGCAATGTCATCAATATGCAAGGTTAGCAAAAAATCAGCGCTGATACATAAATAATACATAATAATACATCCAGGTACTCTAGCCTCGTTTTTGACATATAGTATTTTTGTTCCTAATAGTGATTCGTGTTGCTATAAACATTTCATATCTCTCTTCCGTTTTAGGTGATCTAAAACGGAAGAGAGATATGAAATGAACGTCGCATTTTAATATAACTTAAAATATTAATATTTTTAGTTCGTCAACAATAATCAAACCCACCATGAAGTCGGTTCTATTTGACTACCTCAAGTTAACGTTTACACACTTATATCTTTGCAAAAACAAGACAAACACCCAAGATCCAAGAACAGACTTCATGCTCACCACACAAAGTGTGCTCTAGCCGAGAATCGAACCCGGGACCCCTCGCTTTGAAGGCGGGACTACTACCAACTAAGCCACGGAGTCGTCAAGTACACCCAGTACTATACTAAAATATATACATAGGTAATATCCCAAGGATACGAGAGAGAGAGTGGTAAAAGTGATAAAATATAATTACATATAATAACTGTTAGAACTAAGAGTGCTACGAGCAAGTGATTCGTAATAGGATTACCTAGTTCACTGTCATTTTAGGACGCTACTTGACCACTGTCAGATATTATATCTACACTCATAATGTATTAAATAAACAATGTCTTGTATAACCGGGAAGATCCATGACCTCTGAAGTTTAAGATATCAGGTATTTCTTTGTACTAACATGTCAAGTTACTGGTCCCACTTTAGAGACACCAACCTACTCACGACAAGTGGGAGTAAAGGGGATTTATGCCATAAGACCATAAGGCCAATTTTTATTCAAAGACATACCGGGTTCTTCATAATTTTATCCTTTACCATTTTGAGAACATGGTATTACGCGCATATTTTTTCAAGTAAATATCTTCAACTAAATCTTAAATTTGAACTTATGCCTGAATTTCTAAAATTCTAAGATTTCCTGCACCGCTTACCTATTAAACTCACGCTGACCCTGCCTGGGGTCATACTTTGAACAAACGATGGACGTTTCAGTAATCAAAGGCCTACTCAAAGTAATCTCCAAAATACTTATGTTCGAGCCCTTCAGGCAACTAAGAGTTGAAATATGAGCTTATTCTCTTAAACTCAGCTGTACCTACAAACTGTAGCTATATCCGTTAATCAGATATTTAATTACTAAATTTGGAAACATTTACAACTTAAACAGCGTATATTTTAATAATATGTCATAAAATATCAATGGGGTCACATGTTGGTGAAATTCCGTGTTATGGGCGGAGATAACAACTTAACATCAATTGATCAACTTTATAGTATAAAACGAATGTTACATTCAACTGGTTAAAATTAGCTCGTCCACCGACAATGATGAATTTTGAAACAATACTATTGTTTCAAAATTTATGATATGTTAACCGACGATAATGAATTTTTAAACAATAAATACCATTGTTTCATAATTCATGATAAGTAGATACTTTGCTAATTTATTAACACAATACAATACATTTGTAGAGCTTATTTTCTAAGTTATCCATGATTTTTAGTAATTATCCACTAGTCTAAGCTTTAGTGCTGATATTATCGGTTATCTGATAGAGACTCAGCACGCAAAAGATCAATTATCCTGAAACCGAACTTTCGGAATTAATTTACCTTTTTGTATTTCAAATGAGTCAGACGATAACGTCAACTTTCGCGATAAACAGGTAGCTGTTATAAATGACAAGGGCTTATAAGATTTTTGTTTGTTTCTCCTATTATTTAATTCTATTTTGAAAAGTCTGAGCAGCCGCCAAACTTAGCAATAAGTCCGTATGAACTTGTAGGTCATTTAAATAAATTATCTAAAAATATTGTTTCTCAGTTAAGTTGAAGTTTCCCTGACTCTGCGTGCTTATTTTCTAAAAAGGACCCGAATATGAAACCGAGATTATGTATAATAACTTTGTTTATATTGAATTATAAAGTAAACCATTTTAATAAATTGAAACAGATTGCTTACTTTGATCGTGTAAAATCTCTTTTTAATTATTCAATTTGTATTTGATTATAGTGAAAAATAAGTGAATGAAAAAGAAACATTATTATAAATCATAAAAATAAAATTACAATGGAAAATATTTAAATAAGGCTCAGACCTATGGGTGGTCTTATCGCCATAAAGCCTTGGGACGAAAAGAGTTTATAGTTGAATGGAGGTTTCGTTGGGGGTGTACCAAAAACTAATAGTTTAGTTTCATGAGAGTTCAGAAATGATTAAAATTTTTACTAATATGCAAAGAAAAATTTGATATACATGATGTGTATATTACATTTTTGACGTCGACATGACGATCTGACCAACCAAAATCACATAAAGCTGTGGTATATGGACAGCACCTACTTGCTAAGCTGTAATGAATTCAGATACGAGTACTTGCGACAAACCCGTCCAAATCGTTTGTTTCGCTCGAAAGCTTTTAAACACTGAAGTATCCCAGTGAAAGCCATTTTGTTTCAGCTGCGACGAGCCCCATTTCCTTCGGCATTTCAAAGTCTCGGCAGTTTCCAATCTTAGCGAGTATTTCGCTAAATCACTTCGTAATTACGTCATTGTTCTACTGATTTCTTGTGACTTGGCGGACTTCAAAATGCCTGATTTTAGAAACTCCACTTAGTAATTAGTTGTGAGTATCAAAGATAACAGTTGCGTTTTGATTTACAAGTGCCAGCCGGTCAAAGGTCTGGGACTTAGATATGCCCTAACTTGTATAAAACACTATACCACTTTCTGTAACTACTATTATAAGATTAATTTTATTTTTCGAAAGGTACCGTACATTTATAAAAAACAGACATCGGACCTGTTACAGTTTTTTAATAAGTAAAGATTATTCAGCGATCTTTTTTATAGTTGTCCCATAGATTGCCCGTATGACTTAAGCTAAAATTGGCATTGCGCCTTGAAAAGCATTACTTGCATTGTCTTTAAGGTCGTTGGTAAGAAGATGCCCGAGATATTTAAACTTTCTCACCGGGTTTCTCACCATCACCAACAATAAGCAGCCTCATTATGAGACAATATGCTTGAGAGAAAGAAAATCAAGCTGAGTGTTTCATTTAAGTTCACCTTAACTTAAACGTTCACGTTCACGTTCACCTGAACCAAGCGCTCAAATAAATCGGATGGGTTGGATGCTTTGACTAACTTTAGGTACAGACTGCCACAAGAAGATGCCTCATGGAGAGGCGAAACACGCTTCAATTTAATTGTTGAGATTTTCCATTTAAGTTATAGTTCGTTAAAGGTAGAAAAAGACGGTGTGGTGTTTTTCACAGCTCCATGTGTTTTTGGATAACTTATTTATTTAAAGTTTAGCAGAGGTTCACGCCTTTTTAGATTATGCCAAGTATGCCTGAAATCATTATCTTATTACTTCAATATATATTATCAATGAAATTATAGATCTTGCATTAAAAACGAGCTCTTTTCCGAAAAACCTCGTAACATTCATGTTTTCATTGCATATTTTTCTCCTCTTTGGAATCTGATCCAAGCCACGAGTAAGTATATCTATAGCTATATATTGTATCTATTCATTTGAAAGGTTTAACACAAGTTCTTACGTTCAATAAACTATTGTTTTTATCGTACGAAGACCTCCTACGATAGATTTCTAAGTAAATTCACCCACTACACTTACCAGATTTCATTTATTTGTACTTTGATAAACTATGTATCTACTGTTAATTTATATTATTCAAAAACTGCAAGATTAAAAATTTTCTGTATCTTGTAGATCAAGGGCATTGAACTTATGGTTATCGAGTGATTATAACCTCAAAAGTTTGAATTCCCAATATTTATAGAACAAACATTATTATGCAAAATTCTTACTATACTTGTTAATTCATCAAATCGATTTTTCATAACACGCAAAAGTCTTTTCCTAGTCTCTATCGAGGCGATAAAAAGGATATTTTACTTCCTTTATTCTTCTACATACATACTTATTTGAATTCTATGAATATGTAGATTATCTACAAGTTCCACGCGTAGCTTAAGGCGTGGGTTAAAATAGCATATGTTTTGCTGTAGGTTTATTGTATTATAATAAATAAATATTAATGGGCCTCTCACACAGCGCCATCGAGCCCCAAACTAAGCGTAGCTTGTACTATGGGAACTTTTTATATACATACCATACGTAGGTATACATATAAAAAAAGTTACAGAACAAACATGTTTGTCACACAAATGCTTGTCCTGAGTAGGTATCGAACCTACAGCGCCGAAGCCATGCCTGCTACCAACTTAGCTGTGAGGCCAGTAAGGTTGATAGTTTTATAGTTATATAAAACTAGAGTATCTACTAAGTAGTAGTAAGGTGCCGGAACACACCATTAAGCGTTTGGAATCAAAACTTTAAGTGTTTCGCGGCACGAGTGTAGCTAAGGGAAGCTAACGGAGAGTCGGGGCGGGGGCGCAAGATTGTCTCAAGTTTTGATCTAAACCAGTAAATTGCAATATTAGCTTGCACATCGAGGGTTCCGTGGCCAAATAGCAAAAACAAAAACCTTTAACTTTCATCCTATCAGTCTATTTGTCCTTATGTCACAGTCAGTTTGCTCAGAGACTATTGGCACTTTATACTGACTATTAAAAGTTCTATAGTTGCCCCTACTTGCCCTAATTATACACCCAGGCTTAGTGGCATATTCTTGGTAGCTAGCTTAAATTATTTATTTTACCGGAAGATCAATCTTAGTATGATTTGAAACCACCTACATCCAATCGTAAGCAACCATCATCGCTTCGAAAAAAGGATATATTACAAGTACATATATAAATTCACGTCTTTTTCCCGGAAGGGTTAGCCAGAGCCTCAAAGAGCGACCCTGCACCCTGTGGGGTACACCATCATAGAAAAGCAGACGTGATATAAGTGGCAACCGCAACGCCGCCAATGTTTCAAACGAACAACTAACGCTTTCCAGGACGAAACTTATTCCATAATTAGTAACAAGTCCGGGCGGTATGTATAAACAATGCTATTTTAATACTACCTAAATGATACAGGATTGTAACGTAAGCCTTAATAAAACAAGAGCAGCTTTTTTGTACCGTTGCCAAATCGACATATCCCTAGATTCCGTTTTTATTCCCGTTCGCCTTGGTAAATCAAGTCACGGACGTTGTAGAGGATACATACATAGAATATTGAGATTAAAATTTTACTCGTAACTTGACTGAGACTGATCTGGGAAAATAAAAACAGATGCAACAGACAGTATTTTATGTGTACCCTAGGGATTTATTCACTTATGATTATGAAGCATTCTTGATGCCCTTAGTGGGTACCTACGTTTGATATGCGGTGACGCGATCATATGACGATATGACAGCGTGACCTGTACATATTTATAAAAAACTTTGTTTACTTATTCATATTTAAACAAATAATACCGTTTACACACTTATACATCTAGGGAAGACAAAGCACTCAAAGGACACAGCACTCAAAGTTTACCCCAGCCGGGTATCAAATTCAAGATGGGGATCTTGATACCCGGCTGGTATCTATCGACAGAGAGACGGGTTACCAACAAGCTACGAAGCCGTCGTTTGGCCTTCTTATTTTTCCAAGAACACTTCGTGAATATATATTATGTGTCACTGACGTGAAGTTTTAAAAATATGTGAAACTACTTCTGTGTCTATTACCCAGAATTTATCACCGCTAGTACTACTACAGCGGCTACTGTGGCGGTGGGGTGTACCATTTCCGCATTTGCAATTATGAGCTGCACAGACCACATATTTGATTATTCATATAATACTCGTAGTAATGGACTACAAAATTAAACCTAGCTTATTGCTATCAAAGTATACATAATACTGACCAGATCATCCGTTAATGAGTGCTTTAAATTGTCAACTTATAAAGACAATTTATTAATTTAAAATACCCAGATTAAGGACAGTCAGTGTTTAGGTTTATTGGAAGTCTTCTACAAGATTAAAATTGGTTATTTCCGTAAAAGCGCTTATAAAAAATTTATAAATAACCCAAGCCATTAAAAGTATGACGCCTAATGGAGGGTCAATGAATTTCAGAAAGTTCCAAATCCCGCCAAGTTCTGCTAGTTTTGCCTGTCCAAGTTTTGGGAAGATTGGATAACGGTGTGGCAGTTTTGTTTAGTCAAAACCCACACTCATATATGCCACAATAATTAAAGTCAAGTATAATTAGAGAACTTCGCTCTCTCGTAATTATCACAATTATAACACTCAAGCGTAATTCAAAATGTTTTAATTTATTTCCACAAGGAGAACCAAAAAAATACAGACAATTACGGGCTATAATATAAGCTAATATTATTTTAGGGTTGCCACGCTGTCTGTCCTTTATAGGGTTATTACATTTTTAACTGTGAACAATAGACAGCCGGTTGAAACTTTAACAGATAAAAGAATATAAACCTAAAAAATATCAAAAGGATTCTCATAAGTAAAATATATTTTTTGTTATAAATATTTTCCAATTGTGTGATGGAACGTTTTTTTTTAATTACAATACTCATTCGCATCGCATATCACAGATTTATTTACTAGAAATAATAATTAGCTAAGTGTCACTAAGAAAATAAAGGGTCCAAAGCCCACTCACAATTATAATGTGTCTTTTATTCTCAGCATGATTGAAAAAATAATCTCGCTCGACCGCTGTTGAAAGGTTGAGCTAGTGTTCATCTCGGCTAAATCTTTGGACACAATACAATTAAGTTGAATGCACTGAAGAAAAGCCTTTGTTCTTTGAACTTTAATAAAGATCTTGTTTAATGCATTAATAGGCTACAGATAACATTATTGTCTGAGTCTAATTAAAACAATAAGGTTTGAACTTCAATAACCTAGCTTAAAATGAACTGGTTTGCAGAGAAAATCGTGAAAAATTTTAAGTTACCACACTTAAACTTTATCATCCGACGCAAGACATAAGTATATCCGACTCGAAGAATCAAAAACATAGATGTGCAAGCTTAGGTGATATTAGCATGGAAAGATACAGACTGATATGATATAATATGACGGCTCCGTGGCTTAGTTGGTAGTAGTCCTGCCTTCGAAGCGAGGGGTCCTGGGTTCGATTCCCGGCCGGGGCACACTTTGTGTGGTGAGCATAAAGTTTGTTCTCGGGTCTTGGGTGTTTGTCTTGTGTTTCTGTTTGTGCATGCCATCTGCGACGCAGGTAATCCTAGTGCAGCGGTATGAGTGTGTAAATGTTTGTTTAAAAAAATTGGTAATAGATTTAGATTAATAAAATAGGGTGAAGGTTCACAAATTGAACTATATTTGGGTCGTGAGTGCATTTGCATGCCAGACACGAATTTGGATCGAACTCCGAATGACTTCTACCAATAATGTTAACAGTTTTATTACGATTCCGTCGACTCTCTCAAACAATGTTGCTAAAAATCCAATAAAACAATAAATGAATGCCTTTTGTTTTATTAAACGTTTTTACTCGTATTCCTCTGCACTAGGATGCCCTGTATTGTAAACACTTAAGACCCGAGAATTAATTTTACGCTCATCACACAAAGTTTGCCCTGGCCGGGAATCGAAAGAAAGGGTTACTGTGAACATAGCTATGGAAAGTGTAAACTAATTAAATTCGAGACTAACTATTTTCAGTATTTTTTCAGTAGCGTATAGTTTTACTGTTCAATTTAGCATTGCTGGAATCGGGAATCTTCATTATTTAAAATATAAATGGCCACTAGTGATGTGATTTTTCGCCGCAGCGTGTGAGTGATTGGAAATTTTCTAAATATTTGATTATTCAGTGTACGGATGTTTACTAATGTAAAGTGTTCAAGTGCTAATTGATTGACGTGTGGTTACCAAATAACTCAAAATAAAATTGATATCTAGGAATTTATCACGATACAGATACAATTTCCTAAAATTGTTGTTCCAACCTTCAAGGCCTGTGATCTTCCGATCTTCGTGGGCAAAAGATCAACTAAAATAATTTTTGCCTGGATCCATCATTTTCTAAAATGCTCGTTTTTTACTATTATCGAGTATTTCTTGTATATATATATATATATATATATTATATATTTATTTTGCGTATCTTAGAAATGGCTCTAACGATTTCCACGAAGGGGTTTGCTGTAAAAGTTTACCTTTAAAAGTTTTATTTCTTGTATAAACGCATTTTTTACAATGGAAACATAAAACCGAGCGAGGCTTGGTTGTCCTAATACTGTTTTAAATGCAAAAGTATGTCGGTATATATGTTTATTACTCCTCCAAGCCACAATGGTTGAACGGATTTGAATTAATTTTATTATAAAAGCATTAACACGTAGGCTACTTTTTATCCCGAAAATAGAAGTATATTTAGCGTCGTGCTACGAGTAAATTACACTTCTTCCAGTTTTTTCGCATCGTCTCATGTTAACTTTTCAACGCGGGTAAGACCACAGGGCGCAGCTAGTATCTAAATATAATCAAGAATTTTCAAGGATATTCCGTTTCACCCTCTAAACCTTTTAGTTTTATTACTTAACTTACTTTAAAATAAAGAGATAAGTTTTTAATGAGGCGATAGAAGTTCCGCTATAATTAATCTAGCTTAACATTTTAATTAGTATGGTAATGAGTAAAAAGATAAGTGCACCACAAATTAAAATTAAATATGAGTGATACAAACTATCATACAATAAATATAAAACCTTTAAATAGCAAACTAACACTAAGATTCCCTGGTTTCGCAGATTTCAGAAACATTTGTCAGGTGGCACAATCACACAACACAAACACTCAAGACCCGTAACCGATATAAAAATTAGTTTCACATCAGATGGGCTTAGTTCCATTCACTAACTTCATTTGTTTCACATCAATTGGCTGACTATTCAATCATATTTCGTTGAAATACTTCATACTCAGTCATCATTAGTCGAGCATCAAAACTTTGATAACGTAAATAAAATATGCAACATCATCCTCTTCATTATCTATTCTGCTAGCCCCTAATGGTCCCTTTGAATGGACATAGGGCTACTCTCGATAAGCGAGAGTGGGCTTAAATCTATCACTAGTTAAAACTAAAGAATATACCGATTTTCATGATATTATTTTCTTTCAGCGTTTTGAGAACGTGGTGCCTTTAGCACTAAAAATTATATTCATTTTTCAGGCAAAAGCGTATGGGTTGATTTAATATCTCACGAGCGGAGAAGAACTAGTGAAATAGGAAACAAAAAAAATTCAATTAATGTAAGATATTTTAAATTACAATAAATCTTCAAAAATCATCATCAGAGACCCTGTAAGTGTCCCACGGGTGGTGCGAAAGTAGTCCAGAAAAGTACCGCCACTGCATAGCTTTGCTGTGTTTCAGTGGGAGGGTGTGGGTATCAGATCGGTGAATCAAGCCACGAGACGTTAAAACCCCGTATCAGAGTAACGGGTGCAATGTATGATGACGTGGGTCTTCTTATACTTTAGTATCTGAGTCATATCGTTTAATAGACTTCAGTAACCACTTAACACCAAGTGGGCTAACAGTTAATCCCGTCACTATAATCACATAATTATATACTCATCTGATACAAAAATATCAAGTAACTGTACATGAATCTCTAAAAGACAAGGTTTTTAATTGTCATGAGTTTGAACAGACCTTGTTATAAGCATTTCACGCCCGTTTCGGCCTTAGAGGAAAAGCAGTCTTTGTATCAATCCCGTAATGAACCTGTTTCTTCCTCTTCACAGGGCACTTTATCTTGTCATACTGTGTTTGTAGTATCTATACAACAAAATTCTATATAGAATTACCAAGGACAAGCCGTTGGAAACCGTACTTTTAAACAAATTCTGGCGGAAAATTAAAAGATTTCAAAGAAACAAATATCATTACATTTCTGTACTAAAACTGAAGTTTGTTCAGAGACTTTTGAGAGGGCATCTGTGGGTACGACAGCGGATTTTAATTTAATAAAAACGGGCCAAGTGTTTTTCGTACTGGTACCCTGAAGATATCGTACCGCTAATTCTAAAACGGTCATCTATTCATACCCAAGAAGGGTCGGAAAGTATTTGAACAATCGCCAAACATGGTAATGGGAACCCGTACCAGCCTCTAATGTTCCCACTGCAGGGACACCGGCCTACTCTCGATAATTGAGAGTGAATGGGCTCTGATCTACCACGGGAGCCCAATCCGGATTGATAGATGTCACATGTTGTCGATTTTTTGGTTCTAAAATATGCCGGTTTCCTCACGATGTTTTCCTTCACCGTTTTCGAGAACGTGATATTGCGCACATAAATTTTTCAAGTGAAAAACTCATTGGTGCACCTGTGCCCCTGGGCCACCACGCTTTCCATAAATAATAAGTTGGCCGTCACGGGATGTGATACATGACGGCATTAGAGGGAGCGTCGTATCCTTTGCCGTCTGGACATACATGTTGGCTTTACTGCCAAGGTGCGCCAAGAGACGATTCAAACCGGAAATAATGTTTATAAAAAAATAAAAAAACGTTGGTCATTACTGATAGCTTTTTTAAGTCATTATACAATTCTGAGAGTTGCTATATATATTTTAGAAGGTGTAAAAGAGATTTCATGTTCGTTACATTAACAGAAGATCCATTTATTACAATAATCATTATTTCAAACATTTATGAGTAGCGACATCTCATTGAGAGTTTCTAAAACATAATGTACCCCACACTCAGAATCCTTTTGTCATTTACACCTTTTAGTTCATATTAAACCCAGCATCAGTAAAAACAGCGCCATCTTCAAATTTTCTCCTGAACCAAATGACACTCCATTCTCTAGTTAGACTATCCTAGTTCAAGATGCCCTCTTTTCGCTCAGAAAAGTGGCACCACTTGTATACAGTATTAGGACAAACGGCTGTATTAGGTTTTTTTGCCATATTTCGTTGTCATTTGGGGTCGATTATATTAAAAATTTTAAAGCTGTTCCATGAGTTAATTATTAAACAAAGTCTGCCCCGTCCGGGAAATAAACCCAGGACCCCTCGCTACGAAGATGAACATACAACAAAATGTTAAATATTAATACTAATATCAATGTACTTTACTTTTCCTTTTGGCGTGCAATTTTTAATTTAAATCCTATCCTACAAAAATTACAAAAATAAATTCCATATGATATGCAAGTCAAGAAGAAATAATAACTATTCAACATGATCAATTTATCAATTCTGTCATTCATATATTCATTCAGAGAATAATAACATTTATTCCAGTAATGTTTTGTTCTTTTTTCTGTTCCAGCTATCATGGCAGCAATCTCATTGACTGAAGAAGCTTATTGGAAATGAATGGAGCCAAACAAAAAAATACTTTACGCATCAATCGCATTTGATGGGTGCATGAAATTTACATAATATGAGGTAGTCCGTACCAGCCTCTAATATTCCCACTGCAGGGAAACCGGCCTACTCTCGATGATTGAGAGTGTATGAGCTTTGATCTACCGGATTGGTAGATGTCACATGTCTCCGAATTTATGATTCAAAGACATGCCGACACGATGTTTTCTATCACCGATTCGAGAACGTGGTATTGCGCACATATTTCAAGTGAAAAAATTCATTGGTGCACGTTTGGGTTTGAACCAGCGACCTTCAGATTGAAAGTCAGCGTCTATGCCCCTGGGCCACCACGCTTGCAATATGTATAATATGAGGTAGTGATTTTGCTAAATTGTACATACGGTAAATGTGTACTCGCCTAAAGTCATTACCTATCTCATATAAACTTTACATGTGTGAATAAATGTGGAGTCAGATGGAAATGTGGTTTATCTCTCCCACCACATACAACCCCTATTGCTTTAACAAAATATCTACCTACAATATTATAATAAATTTCTACATTTATTTAAATTTCCCTCAACTGGTGGGTCCGGGGTTCGTTTATCACTTTGTGTGGTGAGCATTAGGTTTGTTCTCGGGTCGATAGCGTTTGTCTTGTATTGTCTTGAATCCTAGTGCAGGGGTATGAGTGTGTAAGCGTTAATCTCGTGGTCCATTAGTACGACAAAAAGTAAGTAAAGCATGTCTCAAGTTAGAACATAAATACGGTAATGAGTTATAGGAATGGACTAAAACTATTATGTTTTAGTCCATTCCTTCAACAACTAGATAAGTTCTTTTGGTCTTCTGGTTTCCTAGGTACTGTTTAATCATTATTATCTCAACAGACTTGAGTCTTTTTATACTTCGATCAGAGAAGACCCAAGTCGTATTGCTGTTATTATGGGCCCTCCGCTTACATAACAACAGATGATGAGCTGATTTTGTTAAAAATAAAATGGCATGACTCCGTGGCTTAGTTGGTAGTAGCCCTGCTTTCGGAGCGAAGGGTCACGGGTTCGATTCCCGGCCCGGGCACACTTTCTGTGGTGAGCATGAAATTTGTTCTAGGGTCTTGGGTGTTTGACTTGTGTTTCTGTGTTTGTCCATGCCTGCGACACAGTACAGAGGTATGAGTGTGTAAACGTTTATATAATTTGATATGTTACCACTGACTATCCGATTGATGATCCAATGGTGGTACATCATCATCTGGACTTTTTCAAATTAAACTAGAATACGCCGTTAGTTATGTAGGTACTTCGCTACTCAAAGAAATCGGATCTTTGTGATCGGAATTATCTTATCCAGTTTCACAATCCAAGCACAAATTGGGGGAGAGGCGATTTTCCTTGTAGCTAAGTTTTTCATTTAAATCATGACAAATTTGATGCCTGCTGAAGGCCAGCTCTGAAGTAAATATTTATTACATTTATAATGTTAAATATATAAATATTTTTTATATGATTGCTCTTTGTTTTATTTTTAAATCAGTTTTATATATGCAAAGAAACATATATGATGAAACAAAATACAAAAAACATATGTACCTAATATTAAAATTACATCAACAGTTTTGGGCAACAAGTATCAAAGTAAATTGGTAACTTTCGATGTTTCAAATTGTTCTATAATAGTTTCCGCAAACATCAGATAAAAAGGCTAAATAGGTTTATTTCATTAGTTTTTTTAGTAAATATCCCTGTTCTTCATTTTAACCGACTTCAAAAAAGGAGAAGGTATTCGGCTGTATTACTTCGCTTTCGAAATGGAAGATTCTTTTTTAAAATAGAAGGATGTACCTCCGAGGTATTAAAGTGTTTTTTTTAACGATTTTTATATTTGATGTTCAGTTACTTTTGATGGGAGGTCTGTGACACATTGAAACTTGCATTATTAGTTTAGCTATATAATATTCAAGTTTGCTATTGATGCAAGTGAGCAACTAAAAGTAATTCGTTGATTGAAAAGAAACACATAAATAAATTTTCAGACTACAACTGGTATACAATAGCCATATATATTATATCATAGACTGTCACTTCGCGTTTATCCTTACAAAAATACCCACCTATCAATACGCAAACGCATCAATGACCCCGACACCATTAGTCCGCCTGTCCGCACCTTTTAATTTCCTTCCTCCAAACAAATAGCACCGAAAATGTCCAAAAAAGGTCACCCAAAATGTTTACAATCGTTGCCTAATTTCCCTAAGTGCTGCGGCAAATCAGCGTTATTTGAATACATTTGTAGCTACGTGGATCGCCTGAACATGTCTCGACAAGTAATTCTCTGAATGGCAAGCATGGCGTCCCGTATAAATGATTATCATACGAATACCAATATTAGTAAACATGGATTTGGACGGCATTCAGTTGATAGACAAGTACAAACTTCTGATCATATAGTTTGACTGCTGCTAAAACGATACCACACCCGATGCAGTAAGTCCGCCAATTATAATTCACTCAACGAGTAATGGGCTAGGTTTGTCGCTGTGGATGATTAAATCTGAAAATAAACTCACAAGTTAGTTAAATTAATTAAAATAGCAGCCCATATTAAATACATAGTATTAGCAGGCTGAAGCTTTTTAAATTAATAATTTAATTGTTGACATGCCACACTTGAAAGTTCACATACATTGATAACGAATAACACAAAAAAAAATTTACAATCAAATTAGTATTTTTTACAGCTCAACATTAACAAACACATTTTTGGGCTTAGTTAAGATGCTGTTTCAAGTGTGTGATTTATATTAGTAAAAAGCTTTTATTCAGGCATGGTAGAAATATTTATTTTTTTCCCATTACTCGCAATTTGAGACGTTGTCAAAATACATATATCGAAAACCATGTATAAGTAGGCAAGCGTGGGGTGCCCACTGACGACGTCGCGCGATGATTGACATATGGTGGCGGACAGGAAATGGATACGGTGATACTAACATCCGGCCAAGTGATAATAAAGGAAGTCTATTCTAAAAATCTCATTTATGAATTACTTGGAAGCTATTCACCGGATTATTTCTTAATTATTGTAAGTTGCGGTTTTAGTTATCTAAAAGAACCATCTCATCTAGTCATCTAGGGTATCTTAACTAAGTTTAGTCTGCGGGTCGTTCCCGAAATACGCTTGTTTTCTAAAATACATTCGCCAAAACAGGAAATCCCATCCAATTGGTACAAATGACACAGAAAACGTAATTAACATCGTGTTTCCTAATTAATGGCACAATAAAGTGGCATGGGACTTGATGGGACAGATGATTTATCGTAACAAATCTTGCAATTTCCGGGAGTGGGCTGACTTGCGGATATGACAATGGTTAGCTTGCAACCTGAAATATTTCGTCAAGAATTCAAAGAAAAGTCTGACTGAAACGGGCGGTTTTATAAGTTTCATGGCATTTAATGTATGGTCTTATGGCCAATGAAATGAAATGAAATGAAATGTATTACTCAAATGGAGATGGGTATTACATATGGCGGAGGAACTGCAAGAGAATCACTGTACGTCCAGCTGCAAGGTGGACCGTGGTGGATGGTATTACGAAAGGCCTGATTTTCTTCAACCAGTTGGTGAAATCAGGCTACGGATGATGAAAACATTGAACATTTCGGAGTTACCAAAATGAAAAATTTTTTTGAAGCGGTATTTGATTTTTGTGTTGGTAAATGGAAAAATGTTTCTGGGCAATGTATAGCCTGTATCTATGCATGAATACATTGTTCTAAGTGATTTTGGTATTTATTTTCGTTGAAAACTTTAGGTCGTGCTTGTGTCCACTAAACCTGATTTAAGTACGGACGAAGGACAATGTCAATACAATTTAATGGTAACACCATTATGGTTTTCCTTGTTTATGTGATATTTACTTATTTATTATCCACCAATTTTTATATCATGATTTATTTGGTTGATTATTTGACAGGTAGATTGATTGACATTAGACTTTATCAATACTGGATTCCTATTGGATTTCAGATTAAAGTTGCATGTACATAAAAATCTCAACTTCCATATTTAATACTAGCTGCGCTTCGCGGTGTTACTCGAGATTGGATTTTCTACGAGAACCGTACATTTTTTCGGGATAAAAAGTAGCCTATGTGCTATTCCAGACTATAATCTATCTCTGTGCCAAATTTCTTCCAGGTAAATAAATTAAATTGTTTAAACAACTGTGTCATGGTTGTCAACGCTTTCCTCTTCAAACTAAATATAATATGTAGTATTCTCCCTGAATATCGATATTAAAAATACTATGTCAAAAATATATAGATATTACCCACGGTTTTGCACACTTTAATGTTGATTTTGTTAACCAAGTCCGGTTGTTTCATACAAAATTTACCTCTGCCTTCACCTCACCCCCTATAAGTTTTAAGCGAAAAAAGTAACCTATAATCGTCTCTAGGGACCCATCTATCTCTATATCAAAATTCACCATAATCAATACAACGATTTAAGCGTGAAAGCATGATAAACAAACAAACTCAGTTTCGCATTTATAATATTAGTTAAGAGATATTCTACAGCGCTATAAGGATATTACATACAGGCAGGCGTTGTAAGCTTAGTAGTAAGTAAGGTACCCTTGAACATAAGGTAGGGTATCTAATGTAATCTACCTTCCTACTCATGAATTGAACCTGAATCAATACGGGTGCTTAGGCACGAATACAAATCGAGTGTAACAATATCTACTGAAACGCTGAGCCCAACAATAGAATCGTTTATTGCAAATGTACCGGCATTTTCTTGAAAGGTTGTCGCTTTAGGAGCCTCTTATTTAGCCCGTCAGATATCTACCAAAGCATTAAAACATAAAACCAGTCAACTGTTTTACTTTTACCGTACCAGCCTTTAATATTCCCACTACAGGGACACCGGCCTACTCTCGATAATTGACAGTGAACGGGCTCTGATCTACCACGGGAGCCCAATCCGGATTGGTAGATGTCACATGTCGTCGAATTTTTGGTTCTAAGATATGTCGGTTTCCTCACGATGTTTTCCGTCACCGTTTTGAGAACGTGGTATTGCGCACATAAATTTTTTGAAGTGAAAAAACTCCTTGGTGCACCTGTGGGTTTGAACCAGCAACCTTCAGATTGAAAGTCGGCGTCTATGCCCCTGGGCCACCACGCTCTTACTTTTACGTTTTACTTTTATTCCAGTATTATTGCTAAAAATAATATAAATTTTTAATACAAATTTATTTCGCGTATCTCGGAAGCGGTTCTAACGATTTCGATGAAATTTTGTGTTTAGATAGGATTTTGCTGTATAAGTTTACCTGTATTTCTTTTAAAATTATTTATTATATATTTTTTTTATATTTCTTGTAAAAATAAATGCGTTTTTTCCAAAAAAAAATTTAACTGCGTAGTAGGTATATTTAAACTGTATATCATGTGTAATTTATCATTCCATACTTCTTGCCATTATAGATATCTCTCTACTTGTTTGTGATTGGTATATTAGTGTGTTCCTAATTCGAGGTGCAGGAATAAATTGGTGTTATATTATTTATGAATGGTTCCAGTCATATCTCTATGTACCCAACAAGTGTTCAAATTCCAAATACCTTTAAAGTAGGTACCATAGAAGTTTTAATAAAAGGTTCCACTCCTAAGACAGTAAAATTGATTAATGAATGACGTCGTTTTTTTCTTCGATATTTAAATCCGTTACTTATATGCAGATACGCTATGGTGAGCAGTAGGTCTTTGTACCTCCCGCAGTTCAAATATCAACAATATTAAAGCTTATAAGGGTGAGTATATAATTTTCATCTCTGGCAGTTGGAAATCGCGTTGGAGACGAGGGTATTTCTCTGGTGGTGTCGAATTGTACACAAAAATAGAAGACATTTCACATCATTCATAAAATTACTTCTATTTGATCTTTTAAATATTTTTTACATCAACAGGTCGGTATATATTTTAAATTAAAACTTATACTTGGGTGTTAGATTTAATATAAATAAAATGTCATTAAATATTATATCACAAGTTTCAAGATTTGGATACCTAAATCTTAAAATGCTTGTTCTACTTGTAAAACAATGTGTCGCTCATATATTTATATATATATAAATCTAGAAATGTTAAATATCTCTATCAACGACGTTAGTCAAAAAACTTGTTTATCAAAAAAGAACCTAACTCACTTATGGACTTTTCGTGAACTGAGAAACATTACACCAATTGATCAGTTTGAGTCAATATTGAGAGAATACGGAGTCTGTGTTTGTCTAACCACGATACGGCGAAGGCATTATTTTTCATTTACCTTTGGGTTGGAACCATTGATCTAAATAAATTAATGGTGAAGTGAAGATTTTTGAAAGTCGAGTTGTCGCTATTCATTCATGTTTCTAGACTGTTTGGATGGTAGTCACATGCCTGGGCTTACTTTTTTGTATAATAGGTAGTAAAAGTCAAGCTCGTCTTATTCTCAAGCTTTCCACAGCCAGAAGGCCTCTGTCCGTCTCTAGTCAGTATTCCAGTCAGTCAGTTCGTTTCTTATATCTACCTCACACAGTAAGCTACGTTTTAGATAAAGCTTAACAGTCAAGTGAAAGTCTATGTCTATGTCTACTGTTTGGCCTCACAGCTCATTTGGTAGCAGCTCTGCCTTCTGCGCAGCAGATCGTGTGTAACAAACAGGACTAACATTTTTGTGATGAATATATATCTTTGTTCTGTGTCTGTTTACAAAAAAACAATCTATAAGTAATGTGCTTAGTTTTAGGCTAGATGGAACTCATTGAAATTTCCATGTGTATTTATTTAACATAGTGGGAAGTGACCATGCAGTTGAAGATGTACGCTAGGTCAATATAAGGTTAAAGCGCAGTAGTAGGACGTATTGACCCACTCTGTGGTTATACCAAACATCGTGCCGGAACGCGATGAATTGTTATACGACATGACTTTGTTCTTTAGGTAACCAGAGCGGCTCCATTAGCACCACCCAGGGGGATACATGTAGGCATTCAACGCGTTATCACCTTTGAACGTGACGTGACATGTCAAAATATTTTTACGATAGAGTAAAAAATATTTAAGTAAAATAATTATACTTAATTATACCTAAGTGATTTCTCACCACCATTAGCAACCTTTTGCCTTTCTATAACCTAATTTCAACGCGCAATTTCAGCTAACCCTCGGGACCAATACATATGATTGTTTCATTTACCCACGTACTAAAAGAAAATAGAAACAAAACGTAAAAAACTTTGCGTTAAAATTATAACAGATTTATGTTTCTAATTAAATTCCTTTCTCGCTTGGTCCTCGGCTTAATTAGGTAATTTATGTTCTCCGGAATGTACTTCTGATTAATCAAGTAATCACATTTTTGTAAATTAGAATATCATCAATACCAGCTATTATGAAGTATTGTAAGAAAATGTATATTAATACAATTTATTCCATAGAATTATCTGGACGAGTGGATCAGTTGAAATTTAATGAAATGAAATTTGTTAGCATAACAAGTAATATACATACGTTAATATAATTTAAATCTTATTATCTTATTATAATGTTTGGTAAAAAAGAAGAAGCATGGTAATTCTTTTTTTTTTTCGTAAAAGTGGTGCGTTGCTGTTTTCAAGCCACCTGAAGGCCTATTAATATACATGGTGCCGGTATTACATGTTCATAGTGCCGGTCCGTGATCCAACTTGTTAAAAGTTTAACAACGCACTTAAAAAATGCCTTAAATAAATAAATTTCATTAAGGAATTTGAAGTTGCCAAATTATCAAATAACCTCCCAAATAAATAAAACAGCTAATTCTAAATTCTTTTATAATGGTCATGAAATTGTCTTAGTTACCTTTTGAGCTTCTGAAGAAAGTATTCCTTATTTTCCATCAAGAATTCACTCAGAACTTTTCCTTTGTTTTTTATTATTTTTAATAGGCATACCTTTTGATGCTTGACTACGCAATAACATTACGCTGATTCCTAATACCTCGCCGTAGGACTTTGTGTTGCCACCTGCTGTCTGCTATTGGAAAAAATATTAGAAAATTATCCAGATTTGATTTATTGCGAGATTGCTTACGATAAATCATTTCCCGAGTTGGTGTAGATGACGGCACACTAGATCTAAAAAAAGCTGACTTATCGTGCTCCTTTGTACCTGAGGCTGATTTGATAGTGACGTATATTAAACTTCGTTTTTAATAAGTCAAAATATTTAGTATACCTATCACATCATAATATGATAATCATAATTCCCCTAATGCGATTATATCCAACGTAATCAATGTGTTAGCACTGGTTGAGCTAAAAATCTACAATTAATCCCAAATTATACGTGTATGTTTAGCTAGTTACACGTATATCGTAATATAGGTTTCGAAATTGTTATCTGTGCAAAATTAATTAGCTCAGATAAATCAGGTC
The DNA here is from genome assembly GCA_921293045.1 of Aplocera efformata. NCBI lineage: Eukaryota > Metazoa > Arthropoda > Insecta > Lepidoptera > Geometridae > Aplocera > Aplocera efformata. The sequence goes on along the minus strand of OV121042.1, from coordinate 8,220,826 downwards.
ATCTTTCTTAATTGAAAATTTTACTACTTAATCCAATCTATACTTTCGCATGTACCTATAATATTACTAGCTTCTACCATTGACTTCGTCCTGGTGTTAATAAGCCTATCTATTACTCTAAGTTATCATCGCTTATATATTAAAATGACAGCAATATTACACAATAATCAATGTATATCAATGAATACACATAGAATTTGAATAACAAATATATATTTTTTATAAATGTGTCTGAAACTAATCACAAAGGCTTTCTTTCGATTTTTATTCTAGGTATAAGAAAAATCGATAGGAACAGTTTCGAAACTGAGAAACATTTTGTGTATAAAATATCAATGTTTTATAAAGCCGGTTTTTATTATTTATTTTAATTAATTCTAATATGGAACAGGCGTACACTAATTAGTCTGGGGTCTTTAGGGTTTTATCTTTTGAATCAAAAGCGGCAGCGGGCTCCCGTTTTCTTAAAATAAGAATATGAGAAGGTTCGCCGCCCACAACAACTGCAATACGACTTAGGTCATCCCCGACCGAAGTATGAGAAGACTTAAGTCGCACCCCGTTGCGCCCGTCACCCGAGACCTGGTTTCACCGGCATCCACACGCTCTGACCGGAACACAGTAATGCGAATACAACACTGCTTGTCGGTAGATTAACAGGTGTGGAAGCAGTACTTCTCCGGGCGAACTCTGCACAAGTTCTCCTGCAATTTTTTTATTTCTCCTTTACTCTGTGGGTGGCTACGTGTAGAGATTCACCTACGGACACGAATAACTGGATCCCCCAAAAAAACAAATTGGTGTTGACTGTTAGGTTGTGAGCCTAAGTCGCACTAGGCTGGTTTTTTTTTCAAACGATGAATAAAACATAGCATCGACATCGGCATGCTGACAAGTGAGTGACATCTACCGATCTCAATTCAGCAAACGTAAAATGTTCACCCACTCAAGATTCGAGAGCTGTGGGCTTATATTACGCCAATTAAAATTAAGTCAGACTTTCATCTTTTAAATATATAGATATAACTTACAAACGAACGATAATAACTACTTTCACCTTTTTATATTCTGTGGTCATCACATCCATTATAATTATACGGAGGACGAAACAATTTGTCTCTCCTTTACACCACGTGTCATGCTTCGCTTAAAATATGGTAACATAGCCTTAATAACTCACATGACCCTTAATGGACAGGCCACAGAATATATTGTAATACACGACTCGAAGGGGTTGAACGGAGTTTCATCGACAGAAAGGGGATATAACCTTTCTTTATGAATCCGAGTTTATGTTTTGTATAATCGTATTCAACGCCTTAACCGATTTCAGTGGTACTTTATTCAGATTTGAAATTTGGTTGCGGTGATTTATTTTCGGATTTCAATATAGTTGTTTTTAAAGTATTGTATTTTGACTGCAAACAATACTAACTTAAAGTATAAAGGCTAAAAATAGTTTTATATCGTTCTGCCAATTTCAGCGACCCCTTACTTTTGAATTGCAGATTGATACTAACATATTAACAAAAAGTACCTAATCTTCCACATGAGCCAATAGGTAAGTTACATGACTTTGTCTTCGTGAAATTTCTATGGGAGCTGATTAGAACCATATTCAATGAAAAATTAATCATCATCCAAATATATAGCAGAATTGAGAACCCCCTCAGAAGTCGGTTGAAAAGTCAAGAAACAGATTACAAAATTGTGAACTAAACCTAACCTTAGATCCCCAAACGAATGGAAATACCAATAAAATTACAGATGCCGTTTGATCTTAAAGAAACGATACCACTTATATCTTCGGCTATAACGAGAAGTAAGCAAAAAGTAAAGTAAATAAATCTATGTAAGAAAGAGAGTACTAATAATTACGTATTTAGTCGTTCTTTGCTTCGCTCCATTGATAAAAATTAGCCTTCTTGCATGGTGTTAGGCGTGACGTACTGGGGTGTCACTTTGAAGTAAGTGCCCTCAATTGTTTTACACTATCTAGCCAAAGCATTGGAAAACAAAATGATAAAAATCCTCAATTCCTTGTTGTCCTAATGCTCAACTTAACGCATAATTATGAGAAATAATACGTATACCGCAACGTGAAAATCACGATAGTGTATACTCTAAAATGTATACCGGCATAAATTTGCCGACATTGTCTATTCAATGTCGAATTTTAGTCAGACCATAAACACTCGAGAATCGAGATGAGATATTTGAGCTCCCGGGTTGAATTTACATCTCAAAGTGTGTGCTTTACCCAGACTGACTCGTATCACTTATTGCATTGCATAAAATGCACATAAGCTCAAAAAGATTTTTAAACTTTCTAGAGTTCTTTTTTATATTACAGCTGCGACTGTAGCTTTCTTTTTAGTCACACTTATATTATAAAGATGAAAGTTTGTATGTATGTAACAAATATACACAATATTTGTTACTCTTTCACGCTCAAACGGCTTAACGGATTTGGATGGAATTTGGTGCCATGATAGCTCATATCCTGGATTAACGCATAGGCTACTTTTGATTCTGAAAAACCCGGGGCTACTGCTTGCCAACTGTACTCTCATTTAAGGAGTTGGATTATAGACCGTTGTTACTGACCTACCTGTAGCTAAAAACCTACACAGATTTTAGGCTACCTGATATTACGCAGCTTGATATTCTAGTTACTTCTGCAAAACATTATATTAAATAAGTTGGGTAATTTTAAAGCTGTCAGCGTTAATGTTAGATATGTTAAAACGGAATAAATTATTATTAAAACTGTCTACAAAACACAATGTAAATTAAGTTATCATTTTAAACCCCACACGAATTAATCGTAATTACCGGTGCCGGACGTTAAAACGAAACCCTGTGAAATTGGTCAACGTAAATCTCTGGTTTTCATGTAAATTTAACCGCTTTTCTATGCTAATACTCGTTCCAAAATGTAATTAGTTAACTGGGACAATAAAGCAAACATACGAATTAGCCGGCCGCCATTCAAGACACTAATTATACGTAAGCGAGTCATTTAACGTCTCTTTGTTCAGGTTTCGGTAAAACACAAAAAATACCTCGCATGTTTTGCGGAGCGAAACTAATGTGCGGACACTCCCACGATTACTCGAGAATTTGCCCAACTCAATAAATCAGCCAGTATTCGAGGTTAGGTATGCTACGACATTCCCTATTTATACATAATACATTATGTGGTGCGCTTATTGTGATAAAATTGGCCTTAATCCACTTTACTTGGAATACCGATTATATAGTACCTAATAATAGAAGCGTTTTGCCTTTGGATACACAAATGTTTGATGTTTGCTGGCTTCATTGTAATTGGTTCAGTAATTAGAATGTTTTATCGGGCGAAAAAAACAAAATTGTAACGAGGTCCTTAAACATACCTTTGTTATTTACGCCATAATGAACACGATTTTCAGTTTTCACTCTTTTCTTCTAAGTAGATAATACAATAAAAAAAAGATAAATCTAAGATAATCGTGTTAATTGGTCGGAGAACTTTAGCGAAAGAATAATTACGTTCACCATTATCAAACATCGTAGCGGCTGCTACGTCGAAGGTTTGTGAAAGGTTATTATGGTAAAAGATATAGAAAATATTTCGTGTTTTCCAGGATCAAATGTTAATCCAGGATAAAAACTATCCTGGTACCAAATTTCATCCAAATCTGTTTGAGCGTGAAGGAGTAACGAACATACACACAGAGACACAAAACAAACAAACTTTCGCCTTTATAATATTAGTGTGATTACATTCAGAATGATTATGCAAATGTAGTATAATCAATATTTAGTCGTACGTAGCTTCGTAGCAGATTGCTACGTCGTAGACAAATATGCGGAATTTGAAGGATACAATACACAAACGACTGATTTAAAATTGTAATAACTACTTTCATTTTTATTTTACGTCCTTTGAGGTAAAGTTTTTTCCATGAAATTTCTTTAAGATTTACTCGGAGATACCGATTAACATCCAAGTAAGCCCATATAAGGCGTACTAACCCGGCAAAAGATAGCCAAATAAAGAACCTCTTCTTTTTAAGTCGTTTACAAAGAGACACCTATTAATTTCATACTAAGAACTATAACTCGTCTGGTGGTTGTAAACGCCCCATTCGAGTTCTCAGAGGTTTTTGAAGTAGTCTTGGGATGAGATGTCTCGCAAAGTCATCTCGTCCCGAGACTATGCGTGTGGCTTCGATTCCTACTCAAGACAAGCGTTTTGTGTGACGAACATAGACATTTCACGCTGTGTTTGTGTGTTAATATATATGTATTTACAAAATAAAATACTATCTAGTTATCATAGTACAAACTAAGGTTGGGCTAGATGAGTGTCAACGATTATTATTATTAATAATATTGAGAAGGAAAAAGAAAAACTTTTTAATTTAGTGGAATCTGTTTTGCTATGTCTGAGTTTAAGATAGTTGCAGAAGTTCAAAACGGGTAAAGGGTATGCCTGCGGGCCAGATAAGTCGTCATCTGTGCCCAGAGGCATAGCATTATTGAATGTTGTCTTCAATAATAAACTTGCTCCCTTCTTCAAATATTGTGGCACGGGATCATTTGTATTTGATAATTTGATAACTGTATCCGATACTACATTAAAAAGATTAGGGCAGTATTTATCATAAAAACGAAGATTAATCAAAAAGATAATTGGTGTAGAAAAGTTAAAATAGAAATACTTAATATATGTATTTTTGAATGTAAATTATGGACCAGTACTGGTCCATACAGAATAATTTATAAAATATAAGGATGTTATAATTATAATTTTATAGTATAATATTATGTAGTTATTTAAGTTTATTTATACCTACAACATGTATTCCAATTTCCATCCATATATATAACATAAAGATTAGTAAGAAGAACTAATCTAATTGTTAAATAACATTTACATCGTCTATATGTTTTCCTGTGCAATTAAGAATATTCTATTTATCTATGATTTCTAAACATTAATGTTAATGTCGTTTTTAGGTATATTTATGAACCCTAAAAATTTGTTAAATATGTAAAATAAATAAATGAATTATAAATAATTATTAATATACAATTATTTTGGTTTAATTTCTAGTCATAGTAACATGGGATATATGGTGTGTTGCCCACATAAGGGCACCAAATATCCCAAAAGCTTTCATCTAATAATGAACAACTAAGTATAACGATGTATTAACCATAACACACAGGGAGCGCTTCATATTGAAGATTTCGAGATCAAGATGTTAGTGAGGGTGGTATAATTGGAGTTAAGTCGTGTATGTAAATATGCTTATTAGGTACAAATAGACGTAACATTTGTAATTAAACAAAACTTGCTATGCCGGGTGTATCCAGAGCCGGATTAACCACGTAGCAACAGAAGAAATTGCTACGGGCCCTACGCAAAAAGGAGGCCTTGGGTATCAAAACCCCCCCTTTTGCCTGCCTGGGTTTGGATACCCTTTGCCTAAGTGTGAAGCTAATTTACTTTTTTATCATTAATTTTTGAAACAGGGCTTATTCTAAAAGAACATCCTTATAACTATGTTGATTAAATAATTAAAGCTAAAACAAACAAAAAGAAAAAAAAACAAAAATAAATGCTTCTTAATGACAATATTTATTTCATTAAAGCATTGCTTAACAACAGTGATACCCCTGGTATTGCAAACGTCCATAGGCTACGGTAACCGCTTACCATCAGGTGGGCCGTAAGCTTGTTTGCCACCTAAGTGGTATAAAAAAAAAAAAAAAAAAAAAGTAAAAAGCGAATTTACTTGATGTCACAATATTAACCAATAATTGGTACAATGCAACACCAATAAAATTGTAACCTATATGAAAATAAGAACCTATGAAAATAAACGTTTTAGGTATTGTTTTATACCTACCTTATTTTTGTACTTTATACCTACCTATAGCAGAGGGCTCCTCGATAAAATTGGCTGCGGGCCTTGCGCTTGGTTAATCCGGCTCTGAGTGTATCGTTTATCGGATGTACGCTGTGAACCAATCTACCTACCCACACGTGACCAGCCATAGGCAAAACATTACTTAAAGCAAACAATAACAGTAACTATGGTTGGTATAATAATGATGATTGATATTATACTGAATATGAGACACGTATTACCGAATTTAAGTCCTATATTACCGAATTTAAGTCCTTTAAAAGCTAGACATAAATTCGTTAATATATAACAAAGAGTTATGTTTTTAATGTTTTATGGCGTTAATAATTAAGGTATGCATAACACGTCATAGTGTTTAAATGTATTTTTTTAATGTTTGGTAGTCATCTTACTTAATGGGAAGATGCGTCTGACGATGGAGTACGCTTCATACTTTGATTGGCGATAACCTAAGCCGTGTTGATGTTGTTCCGGGATGAGATAACCACTTAACACCAGGGCCTTCAACTCATCCAGTCACGTTAGATAAATAAAAAGAGGAGAAAAAAAATTACTATTACGTTCCTAAAACGACAATATTTATATATCTTAATATATATAAATCTCGTGTCACAATGTTTGTCCTCAATGGACTCCTAAACCACTTAACCGATTATAATAAAATTCGCACACCATGTGCAGTTCGATCCAACTTGAGAGATAGGATAGTTTAAATCTCAAATTATAGTCGCAATATTATCAAATATGACAAAAAATCTTAGCCACAGCAACGCGTGGCCGAGTCAGCTAGTTACATTATATATTCTGGTTAATATGGGCCAGAAATTATACTAGCATAGTTATAAACAATAATGTGTTTAAAAAAATATGTTTGCTGAATCTCGAAAAAACGCTGAGCTACATTGTCGAACAGTCATCGGATTCCCTCAGAGATACTCTCAAGGGAAGATCTATGAGGCTGTCGACCGGAAGAAATAAAAATATATGACTTGCAACTATTCCTTTTCGCAAACTGGAAATGCGATAGACTTCTGCTACGAAGGCAGAAAAGTAAAAAAACTACATCTTTTACATACAGAAAAAGGATTTCAATGAGCTTTATGTAATATAAATTAAGTATAAAAACAAAAATTGAGACTTTTATATTTGGCGTCGGTATAGGCTCCTTCTGTGGGAAAATCAGATATAAAAGTTAAATGAAATCAAATCATTTTTATTTGGTGGAATGTAGTTACAATGCACACACACAAATCGACACATACGCTCGTTTAAAGTAGTAAGATTTTTACGAAAAAGATATGTTGTGTTTGTGTGTTAAACAAGTTACATTTATTTGTTTAGTCTTTCCATTGATCTAATAGTAATTTAGTTCATAAAGCCTGGGATGAAAAGATGAACCTATTGAACCTTCAGTTCAATAGGTTTTTCTTCATTCGAATGGAAATGGAAAAAATCAAACATCTCAAATGTTAATCTTTGGAAAAAATTAGTTCTATCAATTTATTCTATCAATTTATTTCGGTTTTCGGACATGCCAAAAACAAGATAATGCCAACCTATATCAAAAATCGTAAATAGTAGAAAGCTTACTAAGTGGTTATGACAGAAAGGTTAAGTTGAGAGGAAATCAAATATCATCTCTCTCATTTGTGTGCCTAATTATATAGATTTCTTTTGAATGCAAACAAATATAATGTAAATAAACCTTTACAATAATATTGTACAATAAATTGATGTAGTGCAGTTATTTTACCAGCACGCATATAAAACTGGAATAATTTCAGAGAGTTCATAAAAATAACATTCCATACACCCATTTCCCATAAAGCCCATAAACAATACAACGAATAATTCAATAATTGAAAAATTTATTTTCATTCACCCAAATTACATCATGACCTTCGCTTTCGGAAATCAGTAAGATTTAGCAATATCCTGTAGAATAACAAAACTTCCTGCCACGAACTTTGGAATAACGCTTCTGGCAGGTGAAAACCAACATGAAAGAAAAAATATTTTACCTGAATGATGAAGAAATAATAGACGTAGGCTAAGAAAGATTCTAAATTTAAAAATAAGTGACAACTGCTTCTCTTGCTAGTAGGCTGATATTTAAGGAAGACCGCGCAATGTCAGTTTAAGTCTTAAAGTTTGTGACTTGAAAGCACTGAACATTCATGTTGTGCTTAACCCGCAGACGGCCCGAAATTTATCAGATAAGAGTGTTCACTTTTGTCGGGAAAAAGGTTGAATCTTCTCTTGTAATGAGCGCCCGCACTTTAAGGTTACACCATAAAATTAAAAACAAAAATCTTGTGGATACCTGCAATTTTGACTCGGCTTACCGAGGGTATCTCATTAATTAAGAAAACAGGTGTTCTTTTTCGTAAGACATCCGTCGTAATAACAAAAAAAATGTATGTTTTAACCGACTATTGCTTATAGTTCAATAAATACAACGCTAATAGACGTTCCAGGCTAAGTAACAATTTTCCCCCCTTAATTTAGGGTACAGAACCCTGAAAATCAAAGGAGTTTAGGTACAGAACAAACCAATTCAGAGCTAATCATAATTCCTGGTAATAAATCAATCGGTCTACTCGGAATCAGCTAGCTCAAATTAGCATTGCCTAAATTAATTTGCAAGTAAGCCACGTTCAACCGTCTGTGGTACTATTTACACAACTTTATATGCATTACCATAACAACCTTGTTTGTGTAGGAATATACTGAAAAGTGTAGAAACTTATGACTTTTGTGAGGACTATGGTAATCTATCTTACAGGTTTGACTGGCTTGGCGACTAGACTAGACTAGACTAGTAACATTAGTATTAATATATATTTACATTTCGGCCTTATAGTTGGTAGTAGCTCTCGGCGCTGTAGGATGATGAACAGGATAAACATAGTTTTTTTGTGTTTCTGGGTGTTAATATGAATAAAGGCATATTTAAAAAATATTTTTTTAGTATTTGTCAGTTATCTATATAGTTTGGGGCTAGATGAAGTTTTGTAAAATATTCAGTAATATTTATTTATTTAATATAATAGTTCCTAAACTAGTGAAATGAGCCAAGGCATTATCTATTGGATATGAAGGTTTCTTATAAACGACTTCAAAAAAAGGAAAATTATATCAATTCGGCTACTGATTCTTGTACTTACGTTATTTCTAGTAAATAATTTGTGTCATTACTATTATAACAAATATTTTTTAATAAAAAGACACGAGGTTGCATTATTTACTACTCTTACAATAATAATGCGGTGAAAAAAAGATGTCTAAAATACGTTATTTTTCTTTTTTTACTAAGTTTAGCGCTTGTTCAAACCCTATCCGACTCTCTATGGGGAAGAACAAGCAACGAACCCCTTTTTTTTTTTTTTTTTTTTTTTTTCGTGGGGAAATGCACTCGCATACCGCCCTGCCACGGGGAGACAGAGCGGTTATGTGGGACTAGACCCACTAAAACCCCACGGTGTCCTCCTCTGCCGCTTAGTGGCGGGAACACGGGAACGTTAACACACACATCCGCGAACCCGCCACGGCTGTCCGTCTCCGGACCCCTCTCATTTTGGCACCGAGTGCCACGCCTTAGTTAGCGACACGCCAGAACACATAGCGTGTCGCAACCACCTCGGGGACCTGGCCAGCGAAAGGGCGTTAGATGACCCCGTATCTAAACGCCCTAGGTCCCCATGCGACGGGTCAGATATGTGGCCCCGTCGCCTGCCACTACTGCCGCAGAGGATAGGGAGAGTGGCGCCTCTCAATACCAACACTCCTCTTCCCCTGCGGCCCCACCGCGTCCGCCATCTAGCGGTGGCGACCCCGCCGTGGCCGCGGAAGGTAGGGAGAGCGGCGCACCGCTATACCGGCACTCCTCTCCCGCCGCGGCCCCTAACCCTCAGCTGCGGTGCCGCCCATACGACACCGCAGCCCGCCTCAGTTGCGGTGCCCCCCATAAGGCACCGCCACCTACTGTGGCCGCTCCTAGTCGGCTTGGAGGCAAAGCCTAAAGGAGCAGCCCCTCCCGGGTTCCTCTTGGCTTCACCGTGGGCAGCCCAACCACGGTTACTAAGCCCCCCCGCCCCGACAAGGCGGGAACCCGCGGGGGGGAGCAACGAACCCCTAATGAAAGTATTACTTTTCTTCGCATTGAGGACATGGTAACATGTTAAGCTTTCTTTAGAAAAATTACTCTCTTTATTTAAAAATAAAACAAATAAATAAATATTCATGGATTTTACACAGTATCATATAGTCCTAAACGACGCATAGCTTGTAGTGTGGGAAATAGATATTTGATAAAATATTTTTTATTTTTTTGTAAATACTTACTATAATATATAATATGTAAATACATATGATCGTCACACAAATGCTTGTCCTGAGTAGGAATCGTACCCACGACTTACAGCGCAGAAGGCAGAGCTACTACCAGCTGAGCTATGATGTCATAAAAAAAAAAAAAAGTATAAGCAAAAAAAAAATTTTTGATATCACTATGTCACCACATTATTACAAAAGGTTTTGCTTATTGTGGATCAAAGGAACAAGACCAAAAGAAAATTAAACATTCACTACCATTCTGGTATTTACAGTATTAATCACTGCTCAGCAGTTTAGTAGCGCGATGCCTAGTTGTAAACAATTTGAGGTTAATTAACGGAAAGTTTGTTTCGGCTAATTGCTGAAGTTGGTATTGTTCCTGAAAACAATGGCCATACGAATAGCCATTTATCTTTGACGTGTAGGTACTCCTCCTTTTTCACTGTATCTGACAGTTGACAGCTTGCTGTACGTTGGTTCCTATATCAACTAACGAATGAACGTAATTAGATTACCATAGCAACTTTTTTTTGTGATTTAATTGGACACCTGATCGTAAATGGCTACCACCGCCCTTAAACAACAAAAATGCAATCCAGGGCTTTCCCTACTAAAGTCTGATAATGTGTGGTGATTTGGATTACTCCTTTTGTACCATTGCACCACCCATGCATGTGTAAGGACTCTAGGGACTCTGAGGTTCCCCAACAAAACTAAACCTTCCGTGTTTTTGTCAAAGCAATGCTGCTATGGTAAGCTATCAGTCTACGTATTATTAGCACCCTAGTACTTATTAAAAAATATTTGAAAAGACGTATTTTAATTACTCAAGCTGGCACGTACTAAACTTTTCATGAAAAATCGTAAAAAGTCTGACTACAACCCTTTCTGGGCTATAAAACCCAGTGAAACAAACTAATGAGTCTATTCGTGGATTAAATTTGTTGTTACTCACTTCTTTTCTTCGTTGAAGTGGCCAACTAGTGTCGTAGTTCTTAAACCGCCCAAAGGCCTCCAACATGACTTATCGACCGATATCTTAACGTTAACAAACTCAATAAGTATTTTGCCACGTATCTTGATACTATTTGGAGGTATATGGCGATGTGCGATATGTCCATGAATATTGATTTATTTTACATGCTTCCACAAACCGTTCAGTTCAAATGCTACAAAACGGTCACCCATCCAACTACTCACTGTTTTACTTAAATGATCAGACAGGAACATCAAGGCAAGCTTCACCTCGGCATTTCCCACCAAACGAGAGTCAACCCTTATGAGCAAATATGGGTTAATTGAAGGAATGGCCAGTAACACAGTTAATATGGCGCCAAGCAGTGCTGCACTCGCATTACTGTATTCCGGTGGATGGGTGTGGATGCGCGTGAGAGTTAAGATCCCGTCTTGCGTGACGGGCGCAACAGGGTGTGACTTGTGTCTTCTTTTGCTTCGATCTGGGAGGACGTATGTCGTATTGCTGTTGTTATGGACGGAGGAAACCACTTACCACCAGTAGGGCTCGTTCCATCACTTCTTCGTAAAGAAGAATTAAACATGTGTCCCTGCCTGGTTATCAAATACGGCCTCTATGATAAGCAGAAAACATTTTTAGCGACGGTTAATAAAGCTAACAGCTCAATTATGTGCTGAAAATTCTTAATGGCCCTCGAAAAAACTCGTTGGCATAATCCAGTCATAATAATATTATTAAATTACATGAAAGACGTTATACTTTCTGGGTTGCATGAAATGTTTTCATTTTAGTCTAAGATTGTCCCGTTTTCCGTTTCCTTAGTTAAAGGCTTACTGCCTCATAAAACCAATCCACGAAATGGGTTGATTTTTAGTTTTAGATTGGATGTTTTCTACATTTTACTAAGAGGAAGCAGTAAAAGATGGCACCGTAGCTTATTTGGTAGCTACCCTGCCTTCGAAAATGTTCCGGCTTCGATTCCTGGCCCGAGACTTTATTTTTTATGTAATGAGCGTAGTTTGTTCTCGGGTCTTAGGTGTTTGCCTTGTGTTGTGTTTATCTACGTGACTGGACACAATGCATCTTAGTGAAGGGTTTTATAGTATGTAAAGCTATAACTTTATTACTAATGTTAAAAAAATCTAAAAAGAAAACTATTTTTATATAGTAATATTCCAAAACCTTAGATATAATGGCTCAAATACTCAAGATGACCTGTTGAATTACTTGACATCCGTCAACCTGAAATATGAAGGTAGAAATTCTCATTTGAATGTAATATCCCTGGCTATTTAATCAAGAGCTACGCTTTAGACACTTTATTTATGTCTTTGTGAGCATAGCAACGGAATGAGCTGATGGCCCATCTGATGTCAAACGGGTACCGCCCATAACCAACATTAAAAACGACTCAGGTCCTCTTCTACCGAATTCGACGACTCCGTGGCTTAGTTGATAGTAGTCCTACCTTCGGAGCGAGGGGTCCCGGGTTCGATTCCTGGCCGGGGCACACTTTAAGTGGTGAGCATGAAGTTTGTTCTCGGGTCTTGGGTGTTTGTCTTGTGTTTCTGTGTTTGTCCATGCTATCTGCGACACAGGGAATCCTAGTGCAGAGGTATGAGTGTGTTAAAAAAAGAAGTATGAGAAGACCCAAGTTGCATCTTGTTAATCCTGCCACTTTAAGATGGCTATGAAACGTATCTATGCCCTACTAGTCACTGGCAGTACTTCTCTGAACAAACTTCATTGTCTCTTGCTTTGACGGTTCCGTGGCTAAATTAATAGCTACCCTGCCTTCCAATCGTGGTATCCCGGGTTTGATTCCCGGCCGGGGCACACTTTGTGTGATGAGCGTAAAGTTTGCTCTCGGGTCGGTGTTTTTATTGTTTCTGTATTTGTCCATAACAGTTCAGGGTTATGAGTGTTTATTTTTCACTGCTTTCAGAGTACCTAAATAATAATTTCCCACTGAAAAAGTCCTAAACTACAATTTTACGGCGGCGATAAAACAAAAGTTGGCGTATACAAGACAAAATTCAATAACCCTAATCGCCCTAGAAACAATGTAATGTTCCCGCAACTTAGACGATAGTTAGGGCTATTTTGTGCGGAAACAGATAAAACGTTTCTCGAGAGCGGCGCATTATTTGAACAAGCGACCTTTCCCGCGAGATACGAGAAAAACGGTTATTAGACACGGACATGGAATCAGATGAGTACTTTCACTTCGATACTTCTTTTCGTGTAAGTTATAAACTCTGGTGTCGGAATTTAACTTACACGAAAGGAAGTATCAAAGTCTTGCCATAGTCATGCGTCCGGCTTATCGACTAGAGTACCCCGGGTATTTTAGTCGATAAGACATCGTAACGGGTCAGACTCAATGTTAAAAATTTGTCATCGTAACGGGTCAAAGTCAAAGTTAAAAATTTATTTTCATTAACTCCTTAAAAAGTACTTAAAAACGTATTTTTTATGTATTTTTTTCTCCCTCCAGTAATCTGTGGCTTACATACATTTGTACATTAGGGTTTATAGGAAAACTGTTAAAAATAAACGTGTTAGGATGCAACAATATTTATTTTTCTTCTTGCAGAGTGTACATTTTTTCAGTTACCTAAGCAAATTCCAATTAATTAATTAGTCTGCAAAATCTATGAAAAGTCTATATTTTCATGGCCCTGACTTTTTTATTGATATCAATATAAATATTAGATGGACTCCATGGCAGTTTATTAGTTATTTCAAAAATGAGAAAAGTGATTGTCGAATTTTGGCAACACCAAAGTAAATTATTATTTTTTTTGTTTTGATTATTTGTAAATAACTTTGTAGTCTTCTAGCGAACTAAATTCTATTCTAAACGTTGTTATGTTAGTTATTATGATAGTGAATCTTAATAAATAACCAATTTTGAAGTTAACTACTATAAAATGTCTGTACTTACGCGAGAAAAAACAAATAACAAAAGCTTTCGTTTATTATCACTTTTACGTCCTAAAACGCTACATCGAACCATTTTTTCAAGATATATCGTAAAAAGATTTTTTATTCGCATTTTACCAGCCATTCATTACGTACTTTCGAGGTCAAAATCTAATTTAAAATATATTATTCAAATTTACCAATTTGTCAATACGTGACAAACCGCTCGAGTATGGTCCGCTAAATTAGGTATATGCCCACTCGCTTTCCATCACAATCGAACTGGAATTATGGAGCTCGTCAAATGCATAAATAAATTATATCTGTTTCGCAGTATAGTGCGCGTATGTATTTATTTATATATTTAGTTAACAGTATATATAAATCTTAGTGGGTATATGTTTATCTGTAGTATGTGGTCCAGTTTTGTTTAACGTAATAATTGAACATGATGTATCTTTGTTTATTCAATGACTAAAACCATGGCGACGAAATTTACCAATATATGCGTTGACTCCAATTCTACTAAAATTACGAAATCATTGACCATTTTAAGAAATAGTTTGAATAGATATTACCAAAGTATTCGATATTCAAAGAAAACTTAAAGTTTAGCGAGGGATCATATAACTTTATTGTAGCCCCTGAAAATCAAATTCCATTTTATGAGTCCCTTGTTTATTCGAATTTTCCCCGTCTGATGCCAAAGTTTTTCTGCTAGAACAATATCCGGCGGGTGGATCCGGATACAAACTTGAAAATAGGTATATCAAACTGTTAACTGGAAACAAACAAAATTTGGAAGTGGATCAGCTACAAGCTTGTGGTTCACAAACTGCTGATCACAGGATCAGCATTTCAAACTAAGTTCAGCATTTCAACTAACAAACGCAAACCATCCTTCTGATTTAATCTTCCTATTGAGCTAGCTACGAGAATAGACGTCGATAAATTCGATAAATGTGACAGATTGTAATAGTTTGCAAGCGATGGATATCTTATTACTTCAAACGAGCAATTCTTGTATATATATTTATTTCGCTTATCTCGAAAACGGCCTAACGATTTGGATAAATTTTTGTATTAGATACAGTTTTGATAGGATAGATAAAAATGAGACTTTTTTTATGTAATTAAGGGACGTAACGAGCAGAGGGCCCACCTGGTGGTAAGTGGCGACCCCCGCCCATGACAACAATAATACGACTAAGCATAACATTTGGATCTTACACTGAGTCGCATTCATCCTGCTGCGTCCATCACCCAAGACGGGGATGAGGCGTCTCATGCGCATGTGATTTCACCGGCACCCATACGCTTCCACTGGAACATAGCACTGTTTGGCAGCAGATTACCATGTGTGGAGGCAGTACTTCTCTGGCAAACTTTGCATATGTTCTACTGCTACTTTTTGTTGCTCCTTTAGCACCACCCAGAGGTTACGTGAAAGTATTCAAAGGGTACGCACCTACGTACAAGCAACTGAACCCCCTAAAAAGGTATCTATATATCGTCTATACAAAAAAATTATAAATTAACAAATTAATTCACATATAATCATCTTAGTGATATAGTTCCTCACAAAAAGTGAGACACGTTTTTTTGATCTGTTTGCGGATTTCTGATGAGGACCAAATTTAGATTTCTATGTGAACGTCAGATTAGGTAACTTTGTCTTGCCACTGTGCGTGCAGGTGTTTAAACGAGCAAAGAGACTCGCTCGACGCGGAATCGTAAGCGGATTTCGGGAACACAGTTGACTAGCTTCGCTCAGAAGCGATGTACCCTCCATTTGTCCTCTGAGTATGTGACACAAAGTTAGCAGTTGACCACAAAGTCTTCTTTTCCCGAAATAATTAATTCTTAATGCAATTTAGTTGGGTACATAAAAGGGTAAAGGCTGTAAAATTTAAAATACAATAACGAAAAAAAATCTCGAAAATGCTTTTAGACAATTTTTATAAATATGTTTTTGATGAAATTTATCGAGCATTCATTCATGTTGAGACATTCTGAGTGAAGTCCAATTCCGCACTCATTTGCAAGGCAAAGCCAAAATTGCCCCCAAAAAAACTCTGGACTTAGGACCTCGCGTCGGATCAAAGACTTGATTTACATAGCGCACCTACCCTACGTGGAGTATTCTCACGTCGAGGCTGGGGCATCGGAGTATCTTCTTTCACTTGATCAAATTAAACGCTGTGCAGTTTCTTATTGCCAACGACTCCATGCGAGACTTGTTGCCTTCGAGAAACTGTTACATGTTTGGAACCGATGGCCTAAAACTATAATTACAGTTCATCGGACATTTGTCAAATGTCCTGATAGTAGTGCCAATGTTCTCCGAGAAAATACAGATAGACGGACAGGGCAAAACTATAAGGTGTTTTTGCATTTGATTACGGAACCTCAGAAGCCTTGATCATAACTCATCACTTCTGATCGGGTATATTTATTAGTTTTCAAGGCCATTGGAAATAAGTCAGTGAGAGGTACAAGGCGTAATCTGCGCTGAAGTGAAGCTTCTTGGTCGGTACCACTGACCACCTTACTGTCGAAAAACCATTTAAATATCTCAACAACGTTTTAAAAAAATTAAATTATACGTCTTATATATATTGGGTACTTGTGCAACAAAGCCTTTAAAAAACGCTTTATTTTATTTTACTACCTCTTTTTTCATTTTCGATTTAAAACGATAAAAATATTTCCAACTGGCCCGTTCGATGACTCGTGCTTGCAGCCTTCGAAAAATGTGCAAAGATTATTGTTTCTGGTATCTCGTAGCCCACAAACGCATTGACAACAAACATTGTCATTCAATTTGTTTTTGACATCATACCTACTACATCTGGTATCGATGCTGGATAAACGGCCGCGAAAAGCCCTCATTTAAAACTGACACTAATGTGACTTCAGAATGAAAATATATTCAAAAAGTTTGGTCCGAATTTAATTCAATGCCACAGACACACCAAGTAACTCAACACAAGATTGTAAATGTCATTAGTGGCACCTGACATCAGTGACTTATCTTCTAGGCCTTTGTTTGAAACAAATGTTATGATTCAGTTTTTAGTTTTATTTTTTTCATTATCCACAATACAAAAAGCCAATGGCTAATATTTTATGGGGCATAGGAAAGCTTGTAACCGATCCATCAGAAACGCTCATATCTACATTTCAGAAACATGTATTTTGTAGTCAATCGAACGAAGAGGATATCACTATTTCATCTGAAACGACCATAGAGAGAATAACTGATTTAAAGAATCCAAGCAATGCATCCAATGAGTCTACCAAAACACAATCTCCTGTGCCATCATCTAGTGCTCATCCAAATAAACTCCAATCTAAGCAAACACAGGTGGGAACTGGATTGAAAAAGCACCGTCAACTATCAACTCAGTGTTCGGACTCTATAAATCTCCACAAAAGAAAAAGCAAAGCAACAAGTGCATCGAAAGTAAATTATTTGGATCGTAGCGTTGGCTCAAATGATTGTGGTTTGGTTCTTCAGCAAGATGTTTGTATAGAAACACCAAGATTAATTATATGTGAAGAGCATCAACAAGCACTGACATTGCTTAGAAAATGGCCCAAAGTCAAAAAAATAATAGATGTAAAAAAAGACCCCAAGCAAAAAGTTGCTCTCATAAGATCTAAGTTGCTGAGACCATTGAAATTTCTTATGTTGGAGAAAATACAATGTATACCGCAACATCCAAGTACTGATATCGAAGTCAAGAAATTGTACAAAAGTGCCAGTTTCTAAATATAAGAAAGTTATAAACAAAACTTTAGATAAGGTGAACGTTTCGTAATGCTTATAAATGAGAATAGGGATATTGTGGACACAAAAGATAACATAACCCTTAGTCAATGATAGCAAATAAGGTAACGAAATTACAAGGTACCATATTAGCCCTCTAATGTTCCCACTGCTGGGACACCAGCCTACCCTCGATAATTGAGATTGAATACAAATTACAATGCATACTTTTTTAAACGGTTTTTCATTTATTCCCCTGTACTCCCTATGTCCCTATGCCTATGAGTATAAGTACCTCTACTTGTACATAAGACAAGGAGCATAAATACGCAAAATAAGGTCGTAAAAGCGGCGTCTCTAATATTGTTAGGATAATCACGTTCTTACTCCTCAACTTCCAATGCGCTGTCAAAAACAAAATATCTGGACTATGCCGCATAGAAAGTTTAATTCCTGAAGAAACTTTGAGACAAGGCGAGAGCAGCATTAGCACAATAAACTAAGAACTAAGAATTACGATATTTTTTTTAATATACAATATTATAATACGGTTTTTTAGTCTTTAGTTTTATGTGAATGTGAGCTATGAATTCGGACTGAGCCAGCAATCTACCTGATTTAGCACATTCAAAATACAGTGTCTTAATTCAGATATACCGGAATCATATCATATCCGGAAACCTACGTCAAAAATTGAGTATTAAACATTCACCACATGAAAACTTCGACCCCTGTTCGAGCTGCTGCTGTTATTAAAAATTAATTTCTCATTCCAAGAAACATCCTTTATTAGATTAGAAGCCCATGCTCCGGTACAAATATAATAAATATGTCATGACTAGAAGCTTTCACATTAATCTCAAATGTTTTTAGAATCAATATTGAATGGAAGAAAAGGAACCCTGTCCTTATGGTTGGAATTTGTCTATATCACGACAGGTACTATCACGAATTATAGAAAGTAAACGCTATTGAAGTGTGATAGAAAGAAACGATTCCCACCCAGAACAAGTATTTGAGTGATAAACATAGATGATTGTTCTGTGTCTGGGTGTCATAGGCAGGTGTTTACAAAAAAAAAATACTACATATAATACGCAAATATTCTATCAGTTATGTGGCTCCCAGAGTACAAACCATATATATTTATATCTTATCTTATGTATTAAATCAAAGTACCTACCAAGCTGTTAATTTTCTTATTCATGGCTGCAGTTTTATTTATTGAGAAGATAAAAGAGCGACGTGTTTAAACAGGTCGGAGGCACCCGACAATAGATACCGGGCAAAGGGTTTCCTGTTTCGAAGTCGATCTCATAATACCTCTTATCTCCCATTATTATATAATATTTTTTCATGTGTGGGCAGCCTCCCAATTTTAATTGAGGTAAGTACTTAGACGGTTTTGTTTACGTTTAAAATTTCTTTGGACGCTGGTTTTTGTTAGAATTCAATTACAGATAATAGCGGTATTGGTTACCGATTTGCCTTAAAAGGTTTCATGTTTACAACGTTATGATAATGATATGTTTAGAAATGTTCTGCATATACCTTTTATTACTAAATAGAACGAAAAAGTGTATTCATATCAAAGAATCACATTTGCACTAGCTATTTGTGCACTTCTCTACGAAAAAATAAAACGCTGTGTGAAATGTCTATTAATATTTATTTATAATACCGTGTGTAATATTGAAAGGTAAATAATAAATAAGCTCATTCCCAAAAATGAATGTCAGATAAAGTGTCATTTTAATAAAATAATTTACGAATTACACTAATTAAGAGTGTAACTTAAAATAAATGAAGTTTTACAACTCATAACTGAAATAACTCATATATTTGAATTAGGTACTTTACTTATTTCAAAACTTATTTGGCACTTTACTTGCACTACCCTTCTGACCACTTCTATGAGGACATCAAAACGCAGAAGGAAGTTGTGGCGAATGAGCATGAAAAGATTGAACTCAGGACAGTGCGCGCAGTTTTCGATAGAGAAGGGTTGAAACAAGCTCCAGCTTTCAACCCCTGTATCTTATCTACAGGGGTTAGAGCGGAGATAGATCAACGCTGCTGAAAAAAATATATAGCCCCATTTTCTCGTTATTTGTTCCCTATCTAGAATTACAAATGACAACTCGGGTTATCTTGTAGCTGTTAAAGCCATTTTTCATGAAATATTGCCACCCCAAGACCCAATCGTCTTATAAAACAGTAACGAACTTGAACCGCAACTTAGTCTACATAAAACGAAAAACGTGGTTGTGCTCCAATCTTCCTATCACGTAATTTATTATTTTGATTAGTCCGTTCAAATGCCTCACTTAATTTCCCATTTTAACGTAATTTGCCTTATGGATTGATCAAGTTTTTGAAATCTGGTTTCAAAACATCGAATACACAATTCGTATTTTGATTACTTTTGAACAATGAGAGTTATCGAGTTTTTATTTTATTTGTGAGGTGTAATTTTGACCTTCGAACATTTAAATTTCAAATATATATAAATTACGTGTCAAATATCTTAATATATATAAATTACGTGTCACGATGTTTGTCCGCGATGGACTCCTAAACTACTTAACCGATTTTAATCAAATTTGTACACCGTGTGCAGTTTGATCCAACTTGAAAGATAAGATAGCTCACATCTCAATTTATGATCGCAATATTATTTTATTGCAAATTATAATATCATATGACAAAAACGTTAGCCACAGCAACGCGTGGCCGGGTCAGCTAGTGTACCTATATATTATAAGGTTCTTAAATAAAATAGGCGCCTATTGCATTGCACAATCGCCATTTAAGAACCTTAGCTAAGATAAAAGTATATTAAATGGTCATGAACGATGATTTACGAGTTTTTTTTCCGCTGATTTGTAATGAGGATTTCTTACAAGATATATAGGTCTCTAGGACCTAGTAGTTTATACTGTGCGTCGTTAGTCTGTGTCAGGGAAGTCCTTCATACTTATAAGAAGATTGAGATATTATCTAAGTCCTTAATGATGTTGTGCGCCCTAATTTATTTTACAGGATAATATTTAGGTACTCATGTCGACGAATGTGTGTCACATGTGTCACTGATACTTTATTATGCGGGTTCATATCGCAGCCGCTTTATTTTATGAGATCAGTAAAAGTACTACTCGATACTAACGGCAGGTACTGACAATCCACAAGCTTTAAACAAAATAAATTTATGAATTAAATAAGTCGCTATCGTGTACCTATATCTAAACAAATATATGTTTGACTGTCTGTTGTCTGTGACCTAAATGACAAGTTTTTACTTGCATTTGAAGGTATATAAGTTACTAATAATAAAAAATCAATTTTCAAAATGTTTTTCTGTCTGTTCTGGCTAATCTCCGAATAAAACACATGAAATACGCTATATTTTAATTAACAAAATCTGCCAGGGAACCCTCGGGCGGAAGCTAGTACTGACTACAATACCTACCCCACTAACATTTATTACGTCGCTAAAGTCGCACTGAGTACCATTATCCGGCATTAACAAAGAGCGGATACATCAAATAATCCATGTAATTGTATTATAGCAGCGTATAATAATAATTTACGTCGCCAGATGAGGCGACGTCACCGCCGGACGTGACTCGACTGGGACCTTGTAGGCTCACAATTTGATTATGCGCCTATCCCTTACAACAGCCGCTCCACTAAACTCACAAAAGGAAAATGTGACAGTTTACCGGCGTCGTGAATAGAACGCCGCAAACGAAAGTACGAACCTACGCAATCATTTATATTGGATGACAACAACAGCTGTCAGAGCTGGCTTTCTAATGTGAGAGACATTTGGCTTCAATGTTTCGATGTATGAGATGAATCAGACCTCATCAATAGCTTTCCTCCACTTGAACGCATGCAACATGCATCACCAAACCAGGGGCATTACCACCTCTGCTTTTCCAATAACTTTCCAGTAACGTTCTTAATCAGAATTAACTAGTAAGATAATAGTGGGTTACTGAGTGAGAAACAAAAACAAGGTACCTTGGTTTTGTTTATTCATTCCTTTGCTAACATATTTCAAAGTTATTTCATTAATTTATCTCCCACTTTACCGGCCCAAAGTATGTACTTATATAAGCAGAGGGGTGCCTCAAGTTAATACGAAAACAAAAAGATTACGTAAGATTATTCAAAGAACCTGGTAATCCTACTAATTTTATGTTCTGAAACTTCCAAATCTCTTCGGAATGATATCGGGATAAAAATTTGTTTACCTCCCACTATACACTACTGTTTTGCCCGGCAATACTGCCATCGAGAGCGTGGTGACCCAGTAGCACAGATGCAGACTTTCAATCAGAAGGTCACTACTTCAAACCCACAAGAGCAACAACTGTTTTTCACTTGA
This sequence comes from Aplocera efformata, assembly GCA_921293045.1. Classification (NCBI taxonomy): domain Eukaryota; kingdom Metazoa; phylum Arthropoda; class Insecta; order Lepidoptera; family Geometridae; genus Aplocera; species Aplocera efformata. Next base: position 8,198,501 of record OV121042.1, on the reverse strand, counting down.
AATAATGTATGTGCGCAATACAATGTTCTCAAACGGTGAAGGAAAAAATCGTGAGGAAGCCGGCATATCTGAGAAGCAAATATTCCGTGACATGTCATATCTACTAAATCGGTTTAGGCTCCCGTGGTAGATCAAAACGCATTTACTCTTAGTTATCGAAAGTAGGCCGCTGTCCCTGCAATGGGAACAATAGAAACTGATACGGACTGCTATTGGAATTTGTATTGTTTTGAAAAACATTCTTTTTTTGCACTGGATCGTAAAACCTATGTATACTAAAACGCCCATCTGTAACGGAAATCTGTAAGGGCTATAACGTAAGTACTACAGGGATTAATAGTGTTTCCCGAATAACAGGCACATGAGATCTTATCATACTAACTCCTTTTATTCGTGCAATGGCACTCAGATTGATTTTACGTGCTCGGACCTCTCTGTATCCTTAACTGGGGCGAATCGCAGCCCTATATCTAATGGGAAGGCCCCTGACCCAAGGTAGGGACTGGATCCGGTTTCAAACATAATGCTTGCCTTGTATTATCGCATTGTGTTATTCAGCTTTGTGGCCATATTCATACGATAATGGATGAGCTGTGTGAAATCGTTCAGATGATTACGAGATAGTATCTATTTCAATTTACATTCAGTATTGAATAATTCAAAAGGCTATGAGGAAAACTCTTCAAGAGTATAGTTTGTTGCTGAAAAACAAAGTATAGAATTATCCTCTATCGTTGATTTAATCTACCAATATCATCAAGTACAAACGAATGGACATTTATCTAAGATTGTGACCTACCTGGATGATTGATGTACATAGATTACCTTTTGACTTTTTATTTATGTTAATTTGTGACGGAACGAGCCGACAGGCCCACCTAGTGGTAAGTGGCGAACACCGCCCATGACAACAGTAATGCCACTTAATATAAGATTTGGATCCTTACACTGAGTCGCACTCACCCTAGACGAGGATGATACGTCTCATGTGCATGTGATTTCACCGGCACCCACACCCTTCCACCGGAACCTGTGTTCCGGTTATTCGCATTACTGTTAATGCGAGCACTTTTGCTTGGCGACATATTCCAGGTGTGGTGGCAGTACCCCTCTGGACGAACTTGGCACAAGTTCTACTGCTACTTTTGGTTGCTCCTTTACCACCACCCAGGGGGTACGTGTAGGGAATCAAAGGGTAGACACCTACGGACGCGAGCAACTGGACCCCCCAAAATTGGTTCTGTAGGCTTTACTGCTGTATAGGCTATTTTGTAAAACTGGAGCAAGGGTTTTATCCTAAACTGTTTACTATTTCCAACTGATAACAGTATCATGAGCTTACGGCCACAATTTGCCGTTCCTATCCCATTTAAAAGGGTTACGCGAGTCTCCAAATTGAAAATCCTTAGTGACTTACTTACAAATTCATTACGAAACTTAATTATTATAACTCTATTTTTAATGTTTTTAATTGTTATTACCTTATCTGTTTTATCTAATAACAGACTGTAGTAGAGCACTGATTAGAATAAAGAATAACACTTTTCAAACACGGCTTATTTCGGGTTATAATTTTTTTTTGTAGTGCCAATCTTTTTTTTTTTTTTTTCACTCTAGATAGTTGTTTCATTCAAGTTTACCCCTCCCCTTACCTCACCCCCTATAAGTTTTTAAGAAAAAGTCACCTATAACCGTCTTCAGGGTCCTATCTATCACTATATGAAAAATCATTATAATCGATTCAGCGGTTTAGGCGTGAAAGCGTAACAAACAACTCACTTTCACATTTCTAATATTAGAAAGGATATTCGCGTCGTTTTGTAATAGGCCTATATTATAAAACGAAGTAAATATCCTAACTAAATTTGTTAAAACTTATTTTTCCGGTAAAATGGCTTTCTGCGACAAATTAGCTTACTTCGAGTTAGTTCTCTCCCATATAAATTATGCGAGTGTATTCTACACCTTGTATTATGGGAACTAGATAACTGATACAATACTTCAAACAGTCAATCAGTATTAGGTACTTTTGTTGTAAATTCGTATTTATAATATATATCTACCTAGAACCAAAACAAATATCTATGTTCGTGACACAAATGATTGGCCTGAGGAGAAATCGAACCCACTCAATCCAATCTAAATGATTTGGCTACTTTTTGCCTTTTTTCCTTAAAATGCAGGAGCATCTCAATTGTTCTACTCTGGCCTTATTGTGGTAAGTATCTTTTATAATACAATATTTTAAAAGTTTATAATATAATATTATAAAAGTCACCGAACGGAGACAGGAAATGTTGAACAATTACCGATTATTATTTCGTCGAATGAGCATATGAAACGCAGTCGATAGGAACAAATCCCTCACTCGAATACAATGTACATTTAGTTCGATTACCGTTGCAACGTTTCAACGAATACATATCATTGTGTTGTTTCATTAAAAAATTACATAATCCATTAATGAAAAACGTTTTTACTACACCATCATGCTGGCATCTAGCCCCAAACTAAGCATAGCTTGTATTATGGTAACTAGATAACTGATGGAATACTTAAATGACTTTTTTTTGTAAATACTTACACAATTATAATACATATTAGCACCCAGAGACCGAACAAACATCTAAGTTCGTCACACAAATGCTTGCCCTGAGTGAGAATTGTACCCACAACTTACAGCGCAGAAGGCAGAGCTACTACCAACTGAGCTGTAAGGCCAATGTGTTCATGAACTATAGTATTACTATTTACCCAGTAAGCTACATTTTTAGAAACAGTCTATGAAAAACTAAAGCTAATATGAATAAACAGACTTCAATTCGCGTTTCTACGATCTACGATGATTGAGTAAAGTAGTAAATTATTTTCAGATAGATTAAAATATTATTAGAACCTTTTTAAATGCAAAAAGTTAGTAACTAGAGTACCTACACCATAGTTGTTAGTTATAGTTAGTTATACCAGAAACGTTGAAACTACAACAAAAACATTCCCTTACATACTAATGTAATTCGTTTTACGAAGCAAACAAGTCATCAAAATGTTATATACGAACTCCAGACATCGTACTCAGAGGTGAACTCATCGCACGTGTCTTACACGAACTCAAGATGTCGAATCAAATATTTTCTGCGCTCACCGAAATAGAAAAAGTCAATTTATGTGACGTTTCTGAATTCTCGTACACTTTATCCGCGTGTCGTGTTTGTTGTGAATTTGAATAATGACCTCAGAATCTTTAAATCACTCAACTATGAGAATAAAGATTGTGGAGAAATATTCTCTTAAAAATATAATCCGACCAAGAGATTGTTTCTTCGCACTGGTAACGGAAGAGCTTCAAATCCTTCGATTATTAATAAATATAATAGTAATATAATAATAACTACATAAATATACAAATAAATTGTAATGACCAAATAACGGTTTTTTACTTGATGCATGTGAAAGTACAAAGTACAATAAAAATAAATATTTTTTTTATTTGTCTCTCGGTTTATTTCAGCTTATCTCCGAAACGGCTGGACCAATTTTAACGGGACTTTCACTGGCAGATAGCTGATGTTATAAGGAATAATTTCATAAAATGTAAAAAGAAGCTGTCAAACGCCGTCTTTACATCACACTCAGTTTAACGTTATATATTTATTTCATTGAATATTTTTTCTCTTCTATCTCAAGATTTTCGGTTGGTTTCTTCTGTAATAACAGCAGGCACATCAATTGAAAGAGCTACTTCTAGCTATGTGCTGTTGATGTTTTAATTCAATTATGTTACTAACCAATTTTATGTGACGGGATCTTTTGTTGCTTCATTATGCTGGGTCGTCGTCATCTTTATATGCTATCTTTTACAAAAATCTCCTCTTGACGAATTGATTAACGGTTTTGGTGTAAGAAAAACGCGGAAAATGTGATTGATAAAATATTATAATATGGTTAAAAAATGAATTATAATATTTTATACCAATATTTCCCGCGTTTTTGCTCGTAGCCAACATTTTGGGTATGCAGCGGTTTTTCAAAAATCTGATGGCAGAATAGAACTGTCAAAAACACTGTTTTGTCCGTTTTATCCAAATATTAATCATTAGATATATTCTGAATTTAACTTGTTTCAATATTAATCACGTGATGGATGACAAGCGCACTCACGCAGCGAGAGATGTCTGTTACTAAAAATGCTGTGGATTGAACTTTTATCTACCCATAAACATCGGATAAACAACGATTCATCCATCGGTGATTGATGAATCGCCCATATCTTTCAATTTCACTTCAGAAATAAGTGGCTTATCATTTCACTTGTATAATCGAAGAGGTCGAGAAAAATTCTTCACATTTCACAAACTAAACATTTTACCGAGTTTAGAGCGATGTGAGTTTAAAAGTTCCGATAAATTTAAGTATTTAAGTCTGTTAGAACTGGAACTTATGTTAGTAGTATAAGTAGTTTTAAGTGCTTTGTAGAATGGTATTTTGTACATCGTACGTACTTGCATGTCGGTATAAAAGCATTGTAACCAAATAGTTTATGGGCTATCTCTCTCTCACACACACGCTCAATGATGAATTGGTTATTGGGATGGCTTTGTTCGGTGGGTGGCAAGCTGCAGCCGAAGCCTACTCCATTAGCACCACCCGGGAAAAATAGCATAGATCCCTGAGGTAAATTTATTTGACTGTTAATTTCATTACTACTGCTACCAATTATATTTAAAATAATGATGATTAATTTAAATTAATTTTTTTTACATCTTAAAAATACATTGGGGACGAAATTTCTGGTACCGGCTATTTTTTTATCAATAATATTATGAATACTTACATTTTGTCATAATGTATATGGGGTTGGAACAGACTAGATGGAATAAAACAAAAAAACGGCTGCAATTTGACATATCTGTGTGACACGTTATATGCTCACAAATATGTTTACTTGTGTGTATAAAATTTGACGGGTCCAAACTACTCGTATTCTTGAGATCTAAAGAAATTTATGAGTTTGAGTTTGAGTTTGAGTTTGATAGCTCAATCAAACTTACTCAATAAACATACTTATTACAAAATTTTGGAAAATATTTCATTTATTAAAATTAATTCTCCGTACTTGGTTGATATTTAAGTACTTTGTTTTACTTGGTACGATAACTCTTTTTAAGTCTAGCTTCGCTCATCAACCGAGCCATTTTCGTTTGTAATCTGTAATTGTCATAAAGTTAATTAAACTTTGGGCATTTGTGTATCATGATGCCCAAAAACACGCAAAGATTATCAAATCAAAATTACAAGACTCAATAACAGTCTTATGATTAGAATCAAAACTGCTTAAAATTATAGAAATCATGTTGCTATTTTGTCTTCCGCCTCCTACAATAATAATACGACTTAGGTCCTCCCTGAGACAAGTATAAGAAGACCCAAATCATATCGCGTTGCTCCGTCACACGACACTGAGACGTAACGTCTCATGCACCTGCGATTTCATCGGCACCCACACCCTTCCTAGAACACAGTAACGCGACTGCCTAGTGCACTCGCATTGCTTGGCGACACGTTGGGACACGTTTTACTGCTAGGTTGCTCCTATAGCACCACCGTCGGGGTACATGTAGGACTTAAAGGGTCTTTACCTAAGGACGAGCAACTGGATTGGACTCAAAATAGTTCACATTGCTCTTCATATTTTTAAGGTTTCTATATAAACTCCCCAAGTTTATTTAAAATACTTGTATCTGCTATCTGTCTGCTATCGTCTGTCATAAAATAACTCGGTACGTTAAGTAGGTAATACAATTTAATGAGAATGTTTTGATCACAAATTCATTTTCATTACTCAAGTGTCAAGTTGAAGCCCCCAACCAGCTAATATAAATGCAAAGTCCTTTGAACAAGCTACAAGCATCCGGAAGATACGATTTTAGTACATATTTCACATAGAATTTTCGTTATAAGTTTTCAAGTGAAATCTTCAGCAAAAGATTGCATAAAGATTAGTTGTGGAGTCCTAACAAATTCGCCAAGCGAACCGAACAATAATGGACCGAATAAATTATAAGATCTAAAGGGTCCGTCTCAATTCTTCTCCGAATATTATTACTCCTTGCAGTCACTGGCCTTTCGTAAGATTTATGTGGTAGGGTTCCGTTACTTTAACAAATAGAGCCTTTTGTCAAACGAAATATGAGGAAAATAAAGTTTCTATTATACATTTAATAACATTGAAATGATCTATGATAAATGTAGAGTTGGTGCTCTCCATCTGAGCAATAAGGAGATCCTTAAAGCTTGTATCAAATTGATTGCCTTAGGCCTTTACAAACACGTAACGCTTTGAATGACAAAATTTGAAGTGAAGATTCAACACGAGGGAAATGCTTGGGCTTTACGAATGGAACAGACGTCACACATAAGCCATAAAGTGTACGCACCCCATGTCAAATCTGGGATCACGTAGCTACTCTCACATAATTCATTGAAGCCATTTTGGGCATGAAATTTGGAACACTTATGGACACCGATTACATTTTTATTACCTCACAATTCAAACATGGTATTCCTCCCAAATTAATTAATATAAATGTTTTTAGAAATTGAATGGGTCTAGTTTAAACTCAGGTTTTATTAATAGCCATATTTTTTATGTGACTAATGTGAAGGGATAAGCAAACTACCCACAGGATGATAAGTGGTTACTGCCGCCGATAAACAACAATAATAGGACTCGGAGACTTTAGTCATATCAAAATTTTACAAGACAAAGTTTTAGAAGACCCAAGTAGCATCTCGCTGTTCCAGTCACCCCCAGAGAGGGGAATGCTCGGCTCAAGTGCCTATAATTTCACAGGCAGCTACACCCATGCAAAAAACTAACTTGTGTGGTGTTTCTCATTGTTCGTTACCCAAATCACCTATATTCGCACTTTTGTTGATGTTACTCCTACAACTACTATACTTCCTCGAGAGAGAGATAGCCTATGATTTCTACTATTACTCCTTGCTGAAATAAGTATGATTTCAGTCACACGACTTGATCCCAAACGAACTCTACTTGATTCTCGTGTTACAATATAATATGTATTGTCACTAGTTCTGAGACTTCTTTTTCAATTCTTGTGTGATATAGGTACTTGTGTGATATAGATATGCCTACATATTTATGTAGGCATATCCACAGATCTGTATTTATTATTTGACGATTGCAGGTGTGATATGCAACGTAAATTGCTATATTTAGCGAATAGCCTGAAGCATCATCAAATTAGTTAGAGTGTCCTTTGAGCCTAACAAGTAGGTAGGTCTCCAGTACAGCAAGTACAAACAGAATAGACAAACACAGTGTACCAATAATAATAAATCTAGAAGGTAAAAGAAATGCATACCATATACGAGTAGCTAGTTATTTTAATAACAAAAAATCTGTCTTCAATACCATATCTACTTTTACTAGTACTAGTTTTTTTTTAAAAGTAGAAATTTTCCATGAAATTCGAATGGAACTACTTTAAAAGTACACCAAATCAAATATTGATTATCCAAATCTGTACTGCTTCGCTAAAGCAACAAAAAAACAGCCGAGATGAGAACCGATACAAATATCAAATCCGATACAATTTAGAGCGCTTTTATAATGTTAAAGCAAAATTAATGTCCATTATAAACAAATGTCAAAACTACGACCTCCAGCTAGATATCGTCGAATTTGATAGTTTAGTTTAGTTTGACAGTTTAGTCGAGCTCTCTAGTTGGTTCAGTCCATCTTTTTGGGAGCTACGGAGTCCAGCCATAGACATTCAGTGCTTGTAAAGTGTGCTACTTTTAAGTAGATACTTGAGGTTAGAAGTTAGAAAGAAACAAAGTTAAAAATCCTACGCGACGCCGCGCGATTTTACATTCTGTTTCTATTTCCATGTTCACGCTTTGGAATAAAAATGCCTGCGGTAGAATATATCTGGCCTCAGGTGGTATTGACACCCGACACTGTAGCCCGCGATAATTTTGCATCTTATCTTACGCAATTTGTAGGAACGCGCAAGGGTATTATTTTTAGCTACCCTTATTTTTATATCGCGAAGTAAGATGTTTTCACAGTTAGCAATCAGAAAAATACCTTATAATAATTTTCTTCACAGTTTCCGAAAATCGAAGTGAAATGAAGTGAGTAAGGATTTTGTTTGCTTCATTACGAGTTTCAAACAATTTCCTCACGTATAATAGAAACGTCTTGAATCAATGAATGGGAATGGAAAATTAAATAAGGAAAGCATATTATTTATCTTTTCTTTCTTCCTTTATAAATATTAAAGATCAAATAAATCAATTTTGCTTTGTTGACTTAAGGCGCCCCTACTTGGCTACCTAATTATGATTTTTTGGATTTGAATGTGTTTGGGGTATATTATGAGAATAATAACAATATGCGAACACCAAAACATAATATTAATACCTACCTAATTTTTTCACTTACGTTATAGTTCAGCTTTGTCGTTACTTTAATTTTAATGATCTATTTACTGATTGACTAATTATCTGGAGTGATTTTCGTTGAGCTTCATCAGTGCCCAATTAATCATCATAAATCAACTACGGATGTTCTATATTCTGCGAATAGGGTTATCGCTCAACGTAAAGAGAGGAGCGAATATAATCGATCATTCATTATAATGTCGAAATTTCTAAGTCATGTTACAGTTATATGGAACCAATATTCTGGTCACGCTCCGAGTCCTTGAATACCTAAATATAATATCCCTAAGGCAATGTTCTCATTCACTCAGAGCATTCATATTATTTCTAAGATAGCATCGATTTTGTATTCTACAATTTTATTGAAGCAAAAAAATGTTAAGTAGAATTCGGTGAAGTATTCAACAAAACTCAATGATACACAATAGTTATTTTTGCTGTGTAACATGTTTATAAAGTAGTTTAGAAACCCTGTTTTAGTATTATATTCGTCTTTGTGGCAGCCGAATCCGATCCTAAAGCTGTCCTAACTCTAGCTTCGTTTGCACAATGTGCGGTGAATTATGATGTGCTCTGCCGCCTCCTCTTCCATGAATTTCCGGCACCCCACTATGGTTGCCCTCTTATAAATAGATTTTGTTTCAAAGTGTCCTTATGTATCTTTGAATCAGGAATTTTGTATTTCCAGTGTTTCGAAACACTGGAAATACAAAATCATACCAACACAAAACCCTTGGAAGTTTTCCTTAAATCACGAGATATTTCTTGCTTCTGCAAAAATATAGTGTAGCAATCATGCCATGATTGTATGTACATTATGTAGATGCCTCCAGCTGGTCTCGGCTGGATCTATACAAATACCTCGTCATGAATATGTAAACCGGATCGGAAATCAGGGATCAATGGTATAGTGATTGCATCCGATATTATAGGCATAACTGTTTAGCAAAACAACAAGAATAATATGACAATTACATTTATTTTCATCACCCAAATATAATTTATAAACATATTATAGAGTGCTTGTTTAAAGTGCACGTAAGTAAATTATCATATGGTAATCTAAAAATGTTATATATATTATAATAATTTACAACGCCTTATAGCTTTCCTACTCTACAAAGATATTTTACAAACACAAATACACTAATTTGGTACGAAGGTAAGGCTTACGATACTAACACACTACTTGATAAAACTACGCACATAATATACTAATATATTCTTTTACTTTAAGATTAATCTACTATTTCGTTTACTCCTATACAAATTGAATTTTCAGTACAACTAACTGATAACTACACAATGAAGGTAATTTTACGATAATATTACAATACAATATCTACAACTAGAATATTTCACTAATATGTCTTACCTTTGCCGTATTCTTAATAACTGGCACCTACACATTTTAAGGTTAATATGGTTGTATAATTATATTTTTTTAACAATATCATCTACTTACAAATGTGTTTGGTCCAAAATTGTTTTAATCATTAAAAGTTATATAAGTAAATGTTTCTCCATTCAACAATAAATACAATTTCAGTTCCGTTATCAGTATAGTGTTTTTGATATGTTAAGGCTTAATACAACGTAATTGGAGATCTACTCTTAGTGTATCTTAATTTGGGTCTGCTTGTATTCAAACCGATGTAACACAGCATGTCACAAGATATTTTACAACTACTTGGAAAACTGATGAACTGAGTTATTCGTAGCAAATTAGTTTAATCTTATTACAATGGTATTAGTAGTCTAGTTCGTAATCATAATTTTAATATATTATACTTTTACAAGTATGACTAATGTTACAAGCATGACATTACAGGACATTGAATGACTAATGTATTCAAAGTTACTCTGGTAACACCTCCACCGATTTCCACCAAATAGCTAATCTCCATCTTCCATATATTACCCATTTGTAAAAAATTAAGCTTTGAAATGCGAATATCCATTGTAGATAAACATTGCCAAGTTTTCCAATAATTATGTGAAAATCGTTCAGCAACAAACAAACAAAGCCACTTAGATTAAACATTAACTGCTGTCCACGACTTTCCTCACTTTTTAAATTTACACTATTCCAATACTTATTATAATACATTGGTTAAGTTAGTTGATTTATTTCTCTTGAGAACATAAAATTCACATATTCACATTCACAATGAGATATTATGCTTATTTACTTACATAGTACAAGAATTAGCGACAATAAGAAGAACACATAAAAACATTTTGTGCATACATAAGACCATGTTATTGTTATTTGCGTGTCTCATTTCTAGACACACAAAGATTCACTTAAACACCACAATGGCTTAGCGCTTATATTGAGGACCAATAGGCAAAAATACAAATAGATAAACACAAGAGAAATGTTATTTTCGTATCAGTGTTATAGTCGTATACTATCAGGATAATGGGAAAGTATAGAATATTTAATTTATAACCAGCTATTTAAAGATTAAGAGAAGAAGAAAATGACCAGGAATTAACAAAAACGGTAGACAGCATACATAATGCTACGGTCCGCCTTAATCTCCAAAGCTGACATGATACCAACAAAGTATAAACTACCCGCACTTGGGTTTCTCCAGATGAGTATATAATATAAATTATATCTAACTTAAATTACTTTTACTATTCGTAATCGTGACATAAAAATAAGCACTTCAACGTGAATTTCATTCGCATTCTGTTTGTCATGCAGAATATAAAATAATCCAAAAAAACAAGTCGTTAACATGATATGCAAATTTCATATATTCCGTTTAACAATGAAAAATATACGTTGAATGTTCACATAGCTTAACAAGGTTCCAGGGTCAGTGGTCACGGTCAGTCAGCGACGATATAAAATTCATCACTCACTCAGATCGATGTACCGCTACATTGGCTTTTGGTGATAATTGAATCCCACAGGGACTAGTTTACTTAGATTATTGATATCATTATCCACAGAATTGATAGTTCTCGACAAATAATGAATATCAAAGTCTCGTTAATAAACTGCCTCATTACACAGCAACATTAGAGTTCCTCATATCATAAGGTTAGGTACCTTAATTACTTATTAATCGCAAAGTTTTGGATTATATGACAGCCATGGAGAAAACTCGTGACCGTGACGTGAAAGGTGAAAATAATGAAAACCCCACATTGGAACTTTGTATTGGAAATATACTTAATAATACATAACTTATTTAATATACAATATTTCTGCAAAGTTTGAATGTAAAGTTCTAATATTTATACATTTAGACTGTGACGGAGTGCCAATTATTAATTGCGTTATGCTTTTACGATTCCTACGTAAAAGCACTGACTTTAATTGGCTCATGTGTTCAGTTTCCTAGAGTTAGAAGCAATTTTCAAAATGTACTCGTAAATTATACCAAGAGTTGTAGCCAACCTACAAAAATGTTTGCAGTGATGTTTTAAAAAGGTGGTGTATATTTCATTTTATTGTATATTACTGTATAAATTTGATATCGATTATTCAATCATTCGAGTGCAATGTAATAATTAGATGTAGGAACTTGTAATAATATAGCGATAGAGAAGAACTACGTAATTCCTGAAATTAGAATTAGAGCATAACATATTTTTTGATAGAAACAATGCCTATCGAATCCTACGTCAAATGTAGTAGTAGTTTATATTACAAAATAAATCTCCTGACTGTGTAACTTGTTTCTATGCAGTTAAGCTTCTCATTCCAGTTGCTCCAATTACTGCTCCAACTTTCAGTCAAATGGACAATATATGTGATATGGAATATTATATATATTGTATTATTTAAAAATTATGTAGTCGACACTGCACTGGTGTCAATTTTGTAGGTTATAAACGCAATATAAAAAATACTAGTAAAAAAATCACTTAAATGTATCTGGACAGGGCATTCATAATTATCTTAATGAAACACTTTTCTTAGAAGCGCCCCAGATAAAAAGCATCTATTGGGAAATTAATTAATTAATCCACAATAAAAAGACACCTTGCGATGCTTAATCGATTTTCCCATTAATTTGGGGTTGCTCAGGCCTTGATGAAAGGTTTCTAATTTCACAGCTGTCGATCTTGTTCGACGTACTTGGCGGTACGAGCTTGACGTGGGTCATTTTGACGGACATGGTACTATTATAAGAAAAGTAAATAATACCTTGGTATACAGAGCACGTTGCAAATAGTTACGCAATTATCCCTGACTTTCAAGGGCCAATACACCTGTTGGCAATGGCTATTTGTTATATGCTTCCAACTATGAACGCTGTCTTATAACAAACAATTCAAAGACAGTGTAAGTAATATTGAACTTGTTTAGTGAAGTAGGGGAAGTGAGGGTATTAAAAGGCTGGTATATGTACCAGCGCCATTTTTACCAATGATGTACACACCCCACCTCGCAGTCTTCAGACATAATTCTATATTTATCAAGGAAAAGTTCAGAGTTTTTTTGGGAGAGCGGGGTAAGTGAAAAATCTTGTTAACAGATATTGTGACACTGAGTGCGAATGGTAGATACTTGTTAGACGTCGTTTACAATTACGAGCTCCAATCCGCCCTCGCTTCCAATCAGTAAAAAACAACTAGAAGACGATATTCGAATCTGTAATATCGGTGAACATTGAATTTGATATCGACGAATATCCTTAAAATCATATTGGAACGGTAGCACTTTATTTTTACTATAATATATAATATCGTTTTGTTCACAATTCTATATCTGAACGAAATGTTGATTTCTTTTAAAAATAAAATGATCACTGTCTCACCACGAGCTAAACTAACTATGATTTGCTTAATGGCACGTTTCATACGTCATTCCACATTGTAAATTAGACAGCCAAGCTAACCGTGCTACTAAATCACAATGTAGTCTGAAGTATGGCAAAGCTTACCCGATGACCCGATAAGTACATTATGAACCCTTCAGTCTCCGTCCTTTCACACCTATGACCCATTACATATATGTTTTCAGTTGCCAAATATCTCTGCTCAGCTCGCATATCCTCGCCCACACATATTTACACATTAATACCCTGTGTCGCAGGTATCGTGGACAAAAATATAAAACAAGACCAACACACCGAGATCCGACCAACCAAGATCCGAGAACAATTTTTACGCTCAAAACACAAAGTCTACCCAGGAATCGAACACGGACCCCTCGCTTCGGAGGCAGGGCTCCAACATACTTAGCTACGGAGCCGTCTTTTTACCTTATATCGTACCAAGTCCACGTTTTTGGACCTTTCAGACACATGTGACGCGACTGAATTATGTATGAAAAATAAAAAAGCAACGAAATTTATTTCTTTTTTATGTAACGAGAAGCAAAAAGGCATTTATTTACGCACATCCCTACATAGATTTAGAAACAAATGAGCCTAGCTCAGAATGATAAGTATGATATAGGTCAAGTAAGTTTGTAAGTACTTAAGAAGGTAGGCTATTTAAATTTCAATTAGATAAACACTGGAACTCACAATTTAATTGTGTTCTTTCCGTCAGTGCTTAAACCTTAATTAATAAACTGTCTAGAAGTTGGTCTCCTTTTGATTGAATAATAAATTCAAAAGAATTAACCAAGGTTTTCGTTATGTCACATTTAAGTGCAAAAATTAAATGATTTGATCTAGTAGATGAACTTTCTTTTATTTTTCTTTGAAACAAGTCTTTGTTTTTATCCAGTCTAGGCAAGAAAATAATTTATTCAAATCTCACTAGGTATCTACTATTATTTAATTCAACCGACGTGGCTAAAGCTCAGTTGCCACTAAAGCGGAAAGAGCACACATGCGGAGTGGAGATGTGAGATGATCAGAGCGGAGCAGTGGTTCTAGCCGGTGAGTAAATAGGGAGTCGCAGTCACCCTGCCACATACATTTCACGACGCTCGCCTGCTCCCCACACTGATCAAATCTCCTCTGCTCAAACGCTTAGAATAATAAGACTTGCCTGAATGATATCCACCGAAATAACGCTATTTGATTGGTTATTTACATAACCTCTGTACTCTTCTCCAAATTAGAGGAAACCTTTTTTTCCGTGGTGGAAATACCTACGTATACCGCTTCGTCCGGGGGCGGACGGGGCGGTTATGTCGGGCGTGATCCGACTAAAACCACCCTGGTGTTCCGGCGGCGCCTTTATGCTAGGGCTACGGGAACGGTGTTTTTACACTTCCGCAGCCCGAAATTAGAGGAAACCCTGACATAAATACTCTCAGCTCCATATCGTTTTCGTATGGAAAACTCTATTGTTCTTCAAATTCTTGCCTGTGAAAAGTTTTTTTGATTAAACTATTTATATTAAAGAATTAATAGAATTAGAATTGCCCGCTCTAGCTAATTTTCTGATGCCCCCAGAACCAGATTCCTATGTCTTAGATGTGCGAGTGGCATGGAGGCTATACCTTAGCATTGCCCGATCACCCAAGGTCATTCACTTTCGCTCGTATATTCAAACATACAACGGCATGTGTTCCAAACTCATAATATCATTTCATATGAAATGCAGACTGTGTCCTAAAACGTCGAAGCTTTCTTGGAATCTTTTATTTTCATATGAAAATAAATTATATTAACCTTGATACCTACAGAATTATTTTTAATATCCTAGAGAGCATTAATATAGTGTAGGTTGAGGAGTTGAAATACGGTTTCGTTCATTTAATGTAGTTACGAAATAAATTCGTTTTATATTTCGATTTATGTTGCGTTCTGAATAATAAATAAATGTGGCTGCGATATGTGGGATAAAAAGACAATTTTATTGACATACCTAAAAGCTGGAACAATACGGATCGTATAGCGATAGCAGCGTGCACGAGATTGCAATTCTTATAAACAATTTGTCGAAACATCGACGATCAATGTCCATTTTCAAACACTGCAGTCGCTCTATACGCGTACAAAGCCATTTAGTTCTATTACCAGACAGCAGAAGATTTGATTCCGAGTCACAGGATTATTATGCTTACATTGCTAAATCCTTCTCAATTATTCTATCAGCTTTATCACACCTAAGTATCACGAAAGTACATATCACACATCCATTCGCAGATTCACGACCGAAGTTGAAGCATTTGTGGGTTGCGAGTGCTTCGCCTTAGAAATCTCTATTCCCGAGAGATTCACCTGCCGGGAACCGGTGAAAAAATATACTGATAATAAATAAATGGTTGGACTGTAAATCCAGAAATTAATAGAGAAAATACTGCAGCCGCGAAGTATAGGGTTAAAATTAGGTAATGATATACTTAATCGCTATCGTGACAGAATGAATACCTATACCTAGCTTTATTGAGTAATTTTATAAGTTTTAATACATCACTCTTCAGTGTATTTAATTGATGCTACATGAGAGTATATTTAATTACTAGGTGCGTTTATAAATTTTAAACATTATTATAATATAAGCCTATTTAACGAAGTACACTCGTAGTGTCGATTTTGTTACCATCAAACTAAAATAGAAGCGAATTTATAAAACTAAAATAATAACCCCCCTTTAAAAAAATTACTTACAGTTACACATTTATACCCCTCTGCAGTAAGATTCCCTGTGTCGCAGGTCACAGAAACACGAGATAAACACCCAAGACCAGAGAACAAAGTTTATGCTCATCACGCAAAGTTTGCCTCGGCCGGGAATCGAATCCGGGTCCCCTAGCTTTGATGGTAGAGTTACTACCAACAAAGCTACGGAGCCGTCTTTTAGTTCGTACGAAACAGAAAGACATGGATGTTGTCTTGTCTAACATTAACAGAATCATCACCACCATCAACAAAGTTTTCCACGCCAAAACGGTATTCACTGTAAAGTCTTTTGAAAGTACCGTTCACACTTTAGAGGTGCGCGACCGAAGTTGAAGCGGTCGCGGACCGCGTTCGCTACGTCTTCTTAACACCAGTGAGGGGATCCCCGTCAGGACGCGGGAGGGGCAGCACCTTCCGCGCCAGCCGCGTGAACGTGCAGCGGAACTGTCGGCTCATGCTGCAGTACAGCACGAAGTTCACGGCGGACCCCACCAGCGCCATCAAATCCATCACCTCACCTAGGAAATAAACTTAAAGTTAAAGCTTTATGAGGACATTCTTTTAAATCTTTGGTATACCTAATATTACGGAATCTTACTGAGAATCCATTCCTGGTCACAAAATTGGAACTCAAGATCGATCTATATTGTTACCTAATTAAAACGATTTTTCAAACTTACACAGCTCGTATAAGGCATTCGTGTTATAAATGTGTAAGTGATGCAAAAAGCAACCCAATGTTGCAGTAGAAGCAATGAATTCACATTGCTGCATTCCCGTGGAAGAATGTAAACGCCGGTGAAATTACAAGCACTTAGGCATCACCTCACCACCCGTTTCAGCGCAACGCGATGCGACTTGCGTCTTATAATACTTTGGTTGGAAAGATCTGAGTCATATTTTTGTTGTTTGTGGGTGATGGTAGGTAAACATTTAACACTCAGGTCACATATAACAAATTATTTATTTATTAACTTACAAATTTAGAATAGGTACATGTAGTACTGTGATACGGTACGTTACATTCATTATTAAGTAAAGATAAATAAATACAAAACTTCAATAACTTTTCTCGAGTTCTATCCCTCTAATCGGAATTTAGACATGCTTATCTAAATAAATAGTATTGCTAAAATAATAATACCACAAAGAGCGGTCGAGTCTTCGTATATTTATTTATAGTAGAGTTGGTAATGGTTTGTTATTGTACATTTGGGAAAACAAAATGTACTGCGATTATATTTCAGTTGTTAGCCGGTCCGTTTGTAATAAAAGTACACTTTTTTTGGCTAGCTGTAGGCGTGCCAAACAGAAAAACAAGCAATTCTGAATAACATCATTTTAACAGGATTAAAAAGCCCGCTTTCAGCGAGAAGGTTATTTTTTACGAAGTCATTTTTATGATCATGGTTTAACTTGTCTTCTCTGTTCACTGTCAGGATTAATAAAGCGGAATTACACTAATTCTTAATCAGGGATATGAGCTACTAAAAATAATTGAATCGGTATCAAAATGAAATAAAGTATTTTTACGAAATGAACTTATATACTCGTTCCTTAATTTTTTCCTAGGAATACATAGCAATACAAGGACATAGTACTACACATATGTGTCTGTAAATTCACCGGCAAATAAAATTCAAATTCATTTTTGTAGACGGAGCCTCCTTCGACAAAAACTTCATACCTTATTCTGTTTATTTCCCAAATAGCTGGTTCATTTAGTTTATGGTTCAATCAATAGGTTCGAGAAAACTATGACGGCAATCAATGAAAATTATTGCGCTTGAGTGAAATCGTTTAGCTTTAGGGGCCCATTGGCGATGGATGAGAGTGTTCTGTAAGTAGGTTCAATTTATCTAAACCTTGGGAAGGGTAAAAAATGCGATAATGTTTACCTTTATTGTGCCCATAAAATATGTTGATCGTGTCTCGTAGACACACGTCCCGCGTCGATAGAAAACATTTCATTCTTTGCACCTACAGTACATCAGGGGACATTTTTCTATAGCAAATTTGAACAATATGAGCTGACTTTTCTTTGTTTTCAGTGTCTGCTTTTATACAATAATAAACATGCATTTCAATTAATTTATAATTTTATTTTACGAAAATTTAAAAACTCCCGACTTGAGGTAATCGTTATGTACTGATGACCATAAACCCCTAAACAGATCTTCATAAATTATGGCCAAGAACCATCTCGACCAAGTCTGCTTTTATACAGAAAAAACTGCATCAAATTCGATCCATTCGTTTGAGAGCTACGATACCATAGACAGACACATACAGATAGACACACATAGCGCTCAAAATTACCACACGCCTCTTTTTGCGTCGGGGGTAAGCAATATGCTTGTAAGAACTAACCTCATAAGCCTGAAATAGGTACTTCTTGTGATATCCAATAACTATTTGCACCCTGTTTTCCGAAGATCAATAACCCAAACATTGATATTGCAAAATTTTCGTATAAATTGATACAGGTTATTGTTAATTTCAAATGTTTATTTAATAGACCTTAACTAGAAAAGTGATTTTTCGTATTTAAAAATATACTTAATCGGATTTACAGACTAGTTGGAGCAAGAATGGCGCACTTAGGGATAGGTACCTATATTATATTGCTTTGCAATTAAATTACCACAGTCTGCTGCTCACTAATCAACTTGAATGCTTCGTACGCTTCTTTAGACATCCTACTTAGAACGGATTTTTCTATTTTCTCTCAACTAGCACCAATTCACATTGTTCAACTGTTCGGTAAGATTATGTGATAGTTATAAATCGTTCCGTAACCGGTTATGCGATATGGGTATCTAATAAAATACTATATTGTTGATATATTATATAGTTGATTAGATGGGTATTCCTGGCGATTCTGCCTAGTCTTGAAAGGATGACTTTAGAAATGTCCAAAATCACGTATCTACACTGTTCTCTGGCAGAACATATTCCCAACCAACTTACTGCTGACAATGATTAATAGGACGATGAGATATTTTTCAGCATCCCTACCTACCAAGTGCAGTAAAAATAAATATGATTCAAATGTACATTAATGAAAGCGAAGTAAAAGCTGGAACAATAATAATGTATTGTGAACTGCAAACATTGTATTGTTTACAACTGTGACACACACATTGAAATAAGTTCCTTTTCACTGTGTATATTAGCAATAACCGTATTTATTAATTATCATGTAAAAAATATCAATTATGTGCCATTAATGAACTTAGCGGAAGCATATCATAGCATATAATAAGAACATTGAACACTGCTTTTGTAACAACGACTACACTGTTGTTTTTTTTTAAAATGCAGCTAATTCCAGTGCGTCATTCTCCAACTATGCAGCCATTATGTAGGAATTTAATTTATAAACATCCAGAATTTATTGCATCATTCACCGTTCTATTATTTTTAAACGTCTTCTATTTTTACCAGTGGGTGAAATATTTCAGTGATCAGGGCCCACGAGTCCCGTAATTCAGAACTAATTTCGAAGCCGGGAAATAGATTGTGGTTTGTTTACTGAATCTCACACACGTTGAAACTTCGAACTGCTCACCTCACAAATCGTTCTCCTTTAAATATGGCGTCTCTAAGGTTTCCTAAATTACTTTAGTTGAAAATTGCCCAAGTTTAGAAAGGTTTGCGTAATCATGGCGAATTCAGATTCTCTACACTAAGTCAAACTCCACAGAATAATTTATTAGTAGGTGCCATTATTATGCCTACTATAAATCACAAAGGATATATTTTATAGATGTGAAATCAAGGAATACAACAGTGACTGTGATATATATATTTATTTACGTACTACATACGATTAATTTTGAAAAGACGGTTAGATGAGTATACCTTAATGAATTACTAGCATCATCCAGTCCAGGAAAAACTGAAATAATCAGGTAATTTGTAATTTATTCAAAAATATTTTACGTTTGATCAAAGGGATCGCTATCTCTATGTCTACGTGCTAAATTTGTTTGTCTTCTCTGGTCTTCGAAGGCCAATTTACACTGAGCGAGATTATCCTCACGAAGATATGATTATCGACAGATTATGCAAGTTTCTTACGTATGCAACAATAGGGTAAAGCAAAAATAATAATTTACATGCATCGCGTCGTCTATTGAAACAAATAATAAAATTAAAATTCTTGCAATAAAGAGGCATTTGGAATGCAAAACTGACACAAATGTTAACGAAAATGACAAACGTTCAATAATAATGCAACATTTGCATTCGCAAATAATTGCAAAACTTGAAATAACTCAACAATAAATTGTAAAAGTACGTGTTTAGACATTATAACACTATAAAACATGAAAGTATATTAACATGTTAAAATAAATTTTAACCAAAACAATAAAATAACCCATAGTGCAACTCACTCTTACTGAACCGTACCTAATCTATATATCCTATAGTTGATATGAGTATATGTTCAATACTCGTGAACTTTTCAAAAACGACATCCAAGTTCGTGTTAATACAAGTCAAGAACTCGTAAGCAAAGCAAAAACCTTCTTACACTTTATATCGTTGTGTAAATAGTTTCCCTATATATTATGAGACGAAATTTAAGTTTATTGCTTGCGATAAAACCTAATGTACGATGCCTCGCCACGAAACGTGCGATTTTTCAACTCTCTCCATCTAAATGGGCTTTAAACCTCATGAAATGTAATAAGTAGCCGGTTGACATTTTCACAGAATATGTATATAGTGTATGTATTAAGATTTTGCCATTTCTTTCGTGAGCTTTCTCTGTGGTTTTTTATATGCAAATGGGAATCCTTATATATAGATTACGTTTTCCAGCACTTTGAACCACTTTTATCCATGCATCCAAGCATGAACCAATTAAAATATTCGAGTAAAAATATAATATTATGCCGATACTTTAATGGAACTGGGACCTTATCAGCCTAAGGTGATATTAATATGATCACAAAGACGTAAAAACCTGTTATTACCACCCAATTACCTTAAAAACAGGTCGATGACCTGTTATGATGTCTCTGGTAATAATATGAGCAGAATCTCATTTTGACAATAGTTATCTATAGTCGTTAAAATTTACATAATGGATACTTTTCTATACTTATTTGGATTATGCGATTCCGAAAGTGTAAAACAGCCATTCATGTTATTTTAACCGATGGGAGAGAGGTTTCTCTCAACTCGTGTAGCCAGTAACAAAAAGTTTAAATCTTTTGTATTTTTTAGGTCGAATACCAATTAATTAACACGCCTTTGTTCACTAGATTGGTAGATAAGTCTCTATTCAAAAGACGCTCTCGGCTAATGTTAAAATGTGCCAATGAAAAAGTACGTTGACATCTTTATTAGCTGTCAGAACTTGGTTTTTGAACCAGCAACTGAAGTTCTCTATTTCGACTTGGACTAATTGGCATTTTTAGCTATGTATGTATGAGGGTTTGCCCAAACAAAACCCCCACACCATTTATCCAAGCTACCTGAAATTTTGAATGTAGTTTTTGAACTAAATTGATTGGGCAGATTTTAGACGAGGCAATTCGCAGGTGGTTACTAATCGGATATCTTATATTTTAATTAATGTCCATTCGGATCTTTTATATTTTTTTTTAATTTATTTAGGCGCACAAAATACATGACGATCACTAAAAAATATAGGTTAACAAAGCTTGTATAGTTCTGAACTTGATTGCGACTTAAACAATCAAGTTTAGAACTTAACTTGTTCAAGTTATGTACGAGCAGACTGTCTACTTAACTATACCTAAGCTAAATTAAATTCGGGGATCACTAAACTTTTAATAATAATACAATTCAATCAAATATGATCACCTCGATCATATTCATTCAAATTATTTTGTCACTTTTGTAAAAAAAAAAAACATTTCTTTCAAACTATATCCCGATATATTTTTGAGATACAACAATTTTACTTAACTAACTACCATGGCTTGATTAAAAAGTCCTGATCCAAATCCTAAAGTTCACTCCTAGATAATAACAATAAGTAGTAAATTGCAATAAGTAAGGTACTTATTATTTTCTTAAATTTAATTTAATAAATTACTTACTAAATATAAAGTTACTATGAAATTATTTAATATTTTTAGTAATTAAATACGCAAGAGATTTGATTGTACGCAATTGAATGATAATATTGTATATTATGATCCGTGACTTCTTAGTTCGAGGCGCACCACTATTTAGTATTAATAGTCAAATCAATTTGTCAAAATGTTACAACAAAATACTTAAATATTTTGTTGGGATATTTTGACGTTGTGTTCAGACGAATAAAGTAATAGCTAAAACTCACAACGAGCATAGCGGAGCGCAGGCGGGGCGTGAGCGTCTCGTCGTCTTGAAATGTATTGAACTGTACTACATCAAAGTCGCACTGGACGTGACCGCGGAATTTATTTCCAGCTACATTGGCTTGGAAGTATCTAAATCGATTCCTGACACAATATTGGCGATGCGGTTACAATGTTCGTCAAATAAATACTTTTCCTGGGTGGGAATCGAATCCACGACCTCCAACGCAGAGAGCAGACATCGAACCAACTAAGCTGTGAGGCCAGTCAAATTTATAAACTGGATGTGCACCCTCCAAAGACTTCTATGAAGCCACTGATAAATTAATTGATATGCGCATATATACGGCTTACCGACTTTTGAAATCAGGTTTGTTTTTAGCAATGAGAAACTTCAAAGCAATTGTCTTGATAATGTTTAATCAGAAACTCTAGGTACCTATTTTAAGTTGATTATAAAACAATCCCGAATAACTTCTTTGCGTCATGTTATGCAGATTTTGTACAATAATCATCCAACAATACTTAAATTCGTTCTGGAAATGCTTTAGTCCATTAATACCTGTAGGTGTAAACAGACATAACATCATATTTTATCACTATAGAGAGCTACTAAGATTTTGTTGTGCAATACAGAAAGTCTCATAAGTTTCAATATTGTCCCTGAAGTGCGGACAGACTGCCAACTAATGCAGAATAGCTTTATTTTTAATAAGGCCGCGGTTAGCCATCCTAAGTAAGTAAAGGTGGTATATATGTTAATCCAAGATATAAGCTATCCTGGTACCAAAAGTCATCCAAATCCGTTGAGCCCTTTGAGCGTGAAGGACACACATATATAATCTTTCGACTTTATGGTATTAGAGTGCTATAATGCTTTATGGTGAGAGTAAGTGCTATATCATATAGTCACACTAATATAGTCAATTGTTTCTACCAACTTCGATATGGAACCATGTGTAAACTACGAGAAGGGATTACTAGAATCCCAGCGCAAAAACTGACACTGACACTGACGTTGACATCAGCAGAGGAGGATTAGGTGTTAGAACGGAACCACTGACCGCCGGGACAGGATTTCACATTTCGCTAAACAATTTTTGGAAAAGATTTCTGAATAAATCATTGTATTATATTTATTTTATTTATGGTGTTATTATTATTTTTATATAGTTTTTGGTCAATTATAGACACAATTCATAGAAAAAAAATAACAATTCATATTATAAAATATATAATTTTTAATTTATTCTTTGAAATAACGTACGTGACTACGCCCGCGTATTGCCGGTGTTAAAAGCTTTGGTTAATTCAGATCATCGTGTTTTTTAATCTAAACCAAATATTTTTTTTGGTCATTGAAAGTTCGAATAATCGTATGACACGATAGGTTTCTGCGCCAACTGTGTTACCTAAACAACAACAAACACAATATCAAATTATATAATTTGCAAGTTTCAATAGCTACCTACGATTTTGCAGCCCAAACAAAATCTGGGTAAAATAACCGGAGGGAACCCCCTTTCCATAAAAATTTACAAACAGTGAACTGAGACAAATAAATAAATCCAAAAAGCCCATGTGTTCACACCACCATGTTTTATTAATTTTTTATACAATATAATAATCTTTATTGTAGATTAATGTCAATGATGACATAATAGGGGCTTTCCCCTATTATTAAAGGATTTCCGTATTTTCACGCTAAAGCAAAACTTTCTGAGTTGGCGAAGGTTGAATTTAATTTAACATTCACATGCGTAGAATAGGACCCGTGGAACGGTAGGAATCATAGAGATTTCTGATGATATTTTGATGTTCAACATCCGCTGGCAGTTTTCTCTTCTAATTCTATTTTGTTGTAATTGCAATTGTTAGGAATTTGAAATGTCAATAAATTTTAAATAAATGGACTAAATTAATACAAATCAATATGAATATTAAATTACATGACAAACATTTTCATTAAAAAACAATCTAGTAGATTTTAGTGACTTTTCTGACGTATGTACTTTAGTGACGTCATGACGTGTGACTGATCGTATTTTTATATATCTTGTATTACTATTATAAAGTATTCTGTAAAGTTATGTTTATTTTTAAATAAAGAATTTAAAATTGAAACAAAAGAAAAAACATAAATTAGCTACAGTCACTAAAGTTCTGATAAGTAAATCTCACTGCTATTAAAGTGCGAAAGTTTCGATGGATGGATGTTTGTTACTCAATCACGCCAGACCGGCAGAACCTATCTGGTTGAAATTTAGCACAGAGGTAAAGTATAATCTGCAATGGCACATAGGCTACATTTTATTCCGAAAATTTAATTCACGTAGGATGGCCAACCGTTGATAATACCGCGGGGTTACCTAACTATTAATTAAAGATGCTTTATCGATACCAAATATTTATTGAGCCGTTTTCTATGACATTGCCTCCTTAATTAAACATCAGTCAACCCTAAACTAAATACCCTTTGTACAGCCCAGCAACGTGGTAACTCGGAGTTAAAATTAATTACTGCTAATGGGCTCCAGCTCCAAATGGACGAAAGGTCAAAATTCGCTCTGATGGAGATATCATAGAGGCTAGGTTAAAGTTCATTCTCTCTCGCTTGTATAGCTGGGCTGTTTAAGGCCACCACAGTTCCCACTGCAGGGACACTTTTGACTCTTTACAAGCGAGAGTGAATGGTGTTTAAGCTGTGGAGACTCCACCTGCAGTACAGAGAACCTCAAAGAACACTGATTAACTGCCAACACAATTAGTACAAGAATCTACAGACATCGCTGCAATGCACAAGTGATGCGTTAGGGTAGTTTGTTTCCCGTTCGGTAGAAAATCATCCCTTTTCACGGAGAAATCAGGTTGTTGCCCGATAATCTCAATCGAAAACTGGAGGGCCCATTCCAGATTGATAGTTATGAGATTATGACATTGTCTTCCTTTTCAAGGACATGTCTTTTTATATTTTTCCTCAGCGATTTAAAAACACTTGCGCATTTTAAAAACTCTGGATTTGACCCTTCTTATGCAAAGTGAGCGTTCGTTCCACTGGGCCACTTCGCTATGGTTAATCCAAACAGTGCGTGTGGCTAAAATTGTCACGTTTGTTCTTTACTTTGATGGCAAGTTAATCCCCCGACCCCGGGTTAAGTCATGTCGAAACCGTAGAGGCGTCTTATCTCTACAAATAAAGCCGGATTTGGGGATGACATTTAGGACAAACGATTTGTTTCGAGTCTACTGGGAACCTTTTGTTCCAATCGACACGCTCAATTCAAACAATGTCGTCTTCTCAGTTACGACATTACGACCGTGAGATAGTATATACATTTATCTCACGAGTATTTCATAATTGAGGAAATCCGTGATGAATTTAATTCTATTTGCTCAGAAAATAGACAGTGTTCGGCACCGTATCACAAAGTCTATAGAAGCGAAAACGCCCTCACACAAATACACGCACGCACGAGGATATCGGATGAAGTAGTTATTTTGACATTACAAATAGGCACTTCAATTTTATTTATTTGTGTAGATGTTGGTGCGTGTTTTATCTCGTACCATCCATTGTAAATCAAAAATCGTTTAATATGCAATCTAAAAAATAACAAAATGAACAATAACCAAACGTTAACCCTGTAAATAAATATTGTTCTACAACGGGACGGCTTACAAGCTTAAATCATGTCAACTCCCATTTATCGTATTTTAGTGTGGGTTATATTATGTGTTATGGAAAAACAGCTGTCAGTGGCTCTGGTTTCTAAGCGAGGTGGTCCTGGGTTTAATTCCCGTCCCGACCTGGACAAACTTTTATGGTTCATTGTTTGTTTATTTACTATTTTTTTATATATTTAGGCTACTTAAACTTCTTTAATACAAATTGTAATTAAAGAAGCCTAAGTAGCCTAAATATATAAAAAAATATTATATATAAATTATATAAATAATATATAAATTAAAAGTATAAAATTAAGTGCAAATATTCGTAGGCGCAGTCCATATTGGTGTTGCTTTTTCTTTTAATCACTAACTTTCTCGTCACTATGAGTATCACATTAAAAATGACATTAATATAACACTAAACTATAAGTTGACGAGCGAACGCAATCTAAATAAATTGTTTATCAGCAATAGTATAGTAAAATAATACAAATTAAATAACTGTGAAATGCCCAGTTCTTGGGGCGAGTACATTTTATTATTGTGAAGATATCCGCGGTTATTCTGCAAAGGTGAAAAGGACTAAAAAAGGGAAAATTTTATTGGTATTATATTGGAAAATTAAATGCAAATCCTACTAACAATTTGCTGGCCAAAATGTTTTTTTCATTTTCGTTGAGTATTTTAAGCAAACAGAGATATTAATAAATCATTTTCCTGTTTCATAGCTTCCGAAAAAACTTAACTTCCGAAAATATCGTGTACGTTAAGAATAACAAAATGTTATGGAAACAACCACTTACACCAAAATCAACGTGAATAAAGTCATATAAATTGTCTATTTGAGGAAACTTGACTTATTAAAAGACATCAGATTACACTGAGACGCACATTTACATAACTTATTCCAACCAAGACCCGGAAACAAGCTTCATGCTTACCACACAAAGTTTTCCGTGGCTGGGAATTGAACCCAAAACCCCGCGCTACGAAGGTAAGCCGAGGTAAGGTTCTTAGCCTCGAAGATTGCATGATCATAAAAAAACGATCAAGGAAGAAAATAGTATTCTGGTATAGAAATAAATATCATAAATAAATATATGTACAATTTCAATCTCATACCAAAAGCATAATAGCAGATTTGGAAGAGATGTGGAGCTATAGCAGTAAGGAGGCCGAACAGTGCTTGGGGTAGCTCTGTGGCCAGGAAAAGTCCCAGGAGTGCCACTAACATTCGCGTTGTACGGTCCGTGCGACCACCGCCTCCGCCTCTCTTCGCGCCCGAATCCTCCTTCAGACGCGCTTTCTCACCCTGCACAAGCAAAACAAATATTTAAATAAATAGCAGAAAGTTTGCATCATTTATTGTAATACTACCGTTCTCAGTATTTCCCTCTTAAAAAGTTCCAAGAGCGCTAAAAAAAATTAACAGGACCTCCTGAGGAGGTCCCTAATTGTATTTTTTATTCAGTAACAAGTCTACCTCAATAACGCCTATGCTGTGGAATTTTCAAGGAGTTAGTTAAGGAGTACTGATTGCTAGTTAGTGGGATCAATTCTGAATGTACACCAAATTATTGCTATAACTATTTAGTAATAATAGAACATGATGAATTTAGGTTTCAATGTTTGTGTTAGTACACAAGACATTATTTTTACTATTGCTTATATTGCTACTATTGCTTATTTTACTATCACATCGTAACGGGGTAACAATAATATCGAATGATTCGATATTATTGTTGGGGGGTCCTGTTGTTCGCATCCGTAGATGAGAACATTTTGGTAACCCTACACGTACCCCCTGGGTGGTGCCAAAGGAGAAACTAAAAGTAGCAGTAGAACTTGTGACAAGTTCTTCCGGAAAAGAACTGCCTCCACACCTGGTAATCTGCCGCTAAGCAGTGATACACTTGCATTGCTGTGTTCCGAGGAAATGGTACGTGTGCCGGTGAAATTACAGGCAGTCAAGTCTCAGAGTGACAGACGCAACGCAATGCGATTTGGCATTTCTCGTTTACTTTTCTTTAATTACCAATTAATTTCCTTGCAAATGTAAAAACTTACAAGAATTACGAGAGATTAGCTGCAAGATACTCAAATGTTGTAAAAAATGATCCACATTTTTGTTTGTTTGAGCGGCAATTTCTAACAATTGAATGTCGCAGCTCGACTTGGCAAAGATAAACGTCGTTTTTATTGTTTCATTTTTAGGGCGCACGTAACGCATCTATAAACATAAAACATTCGCGAGGTTCATTTCTCTTACAAGTGATTCGGCTTTTACTCATATTATTTTTGAATTCTTGTAAGTTTCAGCGTGGTAGGCAAGTTTTGCTAATTATTGTAATATCAGTATGTCAGAATCAAAATCTTAATTGATATAACCTATCTTCATCTATTAACTACTATATATATATAAAAATCAATTAAAGCATTAAACATAAAGATTGTTGAGAATTTTCGTAGTTTTCCGGGCAAACTTTAAGAGATATTTTTCAATATTTAGCATTTTTGAATTCGTTATATTTCATTATAATAAGGAAAATTTATCAGAAATGATTTCCAAAGAAAATAGATTACTGTATCAAATAATTTTTTCAACTTTTATAAGTGGATAGTGGCATGTTTTAGAAACAAGTTTTTCAATTTAATATTTTATAATCACACGCTTATATTTTAATTGATCATAAGGATAAGAATCTTAATGTATGATTGCCGAAAAATTAATTAAATATCGGAAATGGAAATGAATGTTGTTGATAATGGGACGGTGGGATGGCTTATTAGCCCGTATTTTTCATTCCACACGGAAAGTCGCGAGAAATTAGTTCGTTCATGATAAAATACAAGAGCTATATTTCACAAAGCATTGCAATCTTCGCTTTGATTCATCAACACACCCCATCCTGTTTGATCGTTTAGATTTGGTTCATATACGTACGATGCTAAAGTTTGTGTTACATATTCGGTAGATATTGTACGTTTTGCCCGGGGCTCCGGTTTGATTTGAACACTATTCCCATGAGTTCAGTAGGTAACTAGTTTTTTTATTTTTTTCGTTTTATACTAAAGAACTAAATTGGTTCTCGTTAAATCGAAGGTTTTATGCAAATATAAATTTTGCATCATCCGTCATCTTTTTGTGAGAGTTCATCAAGAGAAGTGCTTCAATACACATGTTTCGCAGGGGTTATTCCCAAAGTATTCAATTATTTTGTTCGAAAAATATTTCAACTAATTTGGTTATAAATTTTGTTTTCTACTCTATGAGATAATTAAAAAGGTGTTTGGTTATTGGTTCCTAAAAATTAAATAAGCCTCATAATAAAAATTAATTCAACCTCAAACAACTCCACGCCTTTATGTATGATATGAATGAATAAAATTTAAGTGTGACTCTTCAATTTTATTAACAGCTTTTACTAAATGCATTTGAAAGTATCTACTGTACAAAAAACAAAAAAATCTATTTTGTCTGTCTGTCTGTCCGTCTGTCTGTTTGTCTGAACAGCGGGGCGAAAGAGATTGAGTTGTTGTTTGTATTTCGCGCCCGCTAAACGTCATGTCACATTTGACATAGATAAGGTCCGTCAGCGCTGCTTTTCGTGAAGCGGAAAGTAGAGAAAACTAAGAATCTTTCAATCCAACATCCACTCGCTGCTCTTATTGATCTATTAAGTACCTTTACACACCTTTCTATCCGTCACTACCAGCTCAAGCTTAAATTTATTTTGTGTTTTGCATATGACAACCCCAATAAATCTTTTTACCGAGCCAGAACCTATATTCGTTTCGCCTGACGATGCTATCCATACGCCAAAAAGTTATATTATTACTTATAAACCATTACTGGTAACATTCTAAGAATCTCTTAAATGTAGCTTGTACATTATAACATTCAATAATTAGCGTTCTATCAAATTTCCGAATAATAGAATAGAGTACTTTGAAAACAACCCTTTCGCAGTATTATTACACTTATTGAGTATGTAAAATAGAAGGCGGGTCGTGTACCCGATCCAATGCCTGCTGAAATCATATCTGTTTTTACATACACGGATCACTTTTCAATTATCGATACAATTTCCATTAATTTAAGCGGAGTTAAAATATCTCTAGGCTTAATTAAGCGTTATACCATAGAAACAGAAACTTGTTCAGATACTTATACAATCCAATTATCTTAGAGAGATGCCTAATTATTTCAGCATATAATTAATGAACAGTTAACTAGTGAAGCGCTTGATGCGAACGTTGTCCAGATGTTTGTGACAGATAATCTATGTCAAATTTCCGTCCGTTGGATTGGTAACCGTTTAGTGGCACTTAAACAGAGCATGTTAAGATGTCGGTCTTTACTAGTAGAAAAGCTTTGTCACATGCCTTTGGGTGGCTTGAAAACTCAGACCATTAATAAATTATTGGGCAAGTCTAGTGTAGTATAGCGAAATAAGAAAACTAACAGTGAGATAACGAGTTCTCGTAAAGATCACATTGCAAAGCAATTGCGTTTCTCTCACGAGTATCAATCCTCACATTCAGGCGATAATCAATCAATATACCCAATAAATGGAACCGCAATGTTTTGACGGCACACTCGAAAACAGAAATCTCATCTATCCACGGACACTTGTGCCGAGCACCCTCCATTGTTATATTGTATCAAGATGAATAGTGACACTGGAATTGTCAATATTTTCATTAATATTATTTGCATAATAACTTTGACGGATATCGCGAATATGATAGTGGGAGAATATAGAGGTCGGGGGAAAGTGACGCTGATATCAAGTCCGATGTTCCCTGGTTTATTCAGACGTAAATAAGTTCTTCACATATAAAAAATGCGGAATACCACGATCCGAAATCGTGAAGGAAATCAAGAACCCCTTAAAACAAAAATTTTAAAGTGCTGTTATCTATAAACCTGGATTTGGCTCCTGTGGTAGATCAAATCTTATTTCACTCTCACTTTTTGGGTGTAGGCCGAAGAGTAAGAATAGGCCCCTGCAGTGTAAAATTAGAAGCACACACTTGACAAACATTATCAAAGCTACATATGTACAGAACGATCTGTTAATTCTTAAACTTAAAAGGTTGAATTTAAGTAATTTCCTATTTAATCATGTCGTAGTGCTAAATTGTTGATTATTGTACATACAGAAGCTACCCACCCTTAAGAGATTGTTAGCATATTACCAAGCATTCAATTAGCTTATTAAAGTACTGTAACAAAAGTAAGTAACATATTTTAATCTGTGGTACAGTCCTGTGAGGCCTTATAATAGGGAGCCAACAAACTTTTGAACTATTGTATAACTCCTGTGTACTTTACTGAACCCTGCAGAAAATATCATATTTGAAGACAATTTCACGTTTAAGTTTACAACTTTCATTATTTTCAATTAAATTATTTAGACCCAAAATGAAGTTTTGTTTCTCAAAACTTGGTCTAAAAAAGGATAGATATTTTTTTTACGATGCAGAGTATATCGACATAACTTTTAGAACAAAAATAATATACAAGAAAGGATCGAATAGTCAATTAGGATACTACACACCAAACCCTGGCAGTATAGTCTGAATAAAGGCGTGGCGGCGCGCGTTACGTTTAATTCGATTTTACGAACATGGAAGTACGTAAAATCGAATTAAAAACGTCAACTAAATATTTCAAAAGTCATCTTCTTTTATGTGAGTAAGTAGCCAACTCTGGTTTCGGAATTCGGAGCATGGCTCAATCTTGCTTCTATATTTTCCGCATTCTTCCCGTCAAAAGGTAGTGTGGACCGCGAAATACCCAAAATATATATGGATGAAGGAGATTCACGTCAATATTCTTATAATAAATATAAAAACAAAACGCTCTTACCTCATTCGTAGTGATTGCAGATTTCTTCAACAACTTCTGTCTTCTTCTATCACTAGACTTCATTTTGATTATTAACAAGACACTTAATATCGATAAGACCACACACGGAATAAGTTTTATAAACACACTATAAATCCAAAATATGGCAGTCAATAAATCACTGTTGTCTGTCATTTGAAGTGCGTATTGAATTTCTTTATAGTCGTCACTCAAAGTCTCATTGAATGTATAGGTCTCATTCAACGTGCCGTTCGCACCGACTGCACCTCGAAGAGGCAGTTCCTGTATGTTCATGGCGAAATATATAGGAAGACACAATATCGGGCACACAAAATAAGCTGCGGCAATGGCTATATTAGTATTGCGCGTGTTGCACAACGTCCTGTTTTTCTGAGGGAATTTAATCGCTATGAATCTCCACACGGCGAGGGTGATGGTGAGCCAGATGGATACAGTGTGAAAGGTCTGGCTGAAGATGGAGTGGAAGTAAACAAACACTGCCCACGCGTACGAGTTCTTATTGAGCTCGGACGCGATATCGGTGTAAATGTGTAGAGCGAAGGGTATGTAGTCAACCATCACGAGCAGATCGGCGACGGCAAGCCCGGTGAGGATAGTGTTCGTGGAGGAGCTCATCTCTTTCCGGCTGAGTACGGCAATGTTGACGGAGTTGGCGGCGGAGCCGAGCAGGCATATGACCAGTGCGATGTATCCATGCACTCGCACGTAGACGTGTTGAAAGGCCTGCCCGCCCGGCACGCAGTAAGCTTCGCTTGTCTCCACGTTCACACCCTCAGACATCTTAGCTCCTTACCTCAGCGGAATGTCCTCAGGTATTGTGAGCATTATCTGAAACAGAATAAAAACATTATTTTAAGCAGCTTTAACTCATTTCAAATTAATATTAAAAATCCTGTTTGTGTTACTCTTGTTACTCTTTCAACGACTGCACGGATTTGGATCAAATTTGTTGTGTGCCTTGGATTAACACGTAGGCTAATTTTTATCCCGAAAAAGTGAAGTATTTCTTGCAAAAAATAAAACTTCTGTCAGATTTTTTACATCCACTCATGTTGACTTTTTAACTGCGGGGTACAGCTAGCTATATTATTTGACTGCTGATCACTTTTGAAAATCAGATATTCAGATCACGATAAAATAAGCTTGTACTAAATCCATAGTTTTATTTCACGTGAAAAAGACCTGTATGATTTAGCTATATCCTACAATATTTTCTCGTGTCTCGGCGTTCACGTTTATTTATGTCCCTGCTTGCAACGCAACGCCTCAGTGTGTAATCATAAATAAAGCATGAAAGACCTTATCTCGTGTTGGCATCGCTTTCTCTCAGACAGCTCGCTAATAAATGAGGGAAGTTCTTGTTTTCTTTTTCTCAGATTCAATAGTTAGATAATAATAGTCTTATTTTACCGGATAATTCAGTAAGATTTCTAAGATGAACATAGTATCTACCAATCAGGAGTAATAATAATTAACTAACCAAGTTAATTATTATTATTCCTGATTAACTAGACAAATCACACGATAAGAAATTAGAGTTCATTATACTCAAATTACCTTCGACTTGAGAACTTATAGGCCAAAGAGCAATGAAATCTTTATCGGGGGCTGCGTTAAATTACTTTTCCAAGAATTGAGAATTGAGGTTACAGCAAAAAACAGTTCGAAACAACATTTAATTAAGTTTATCTACCACAAATCGATTCAAACATATTCACAATATGTAAAGATCAATTGAAGAAACCGGAAAAAAATATTATGCGGTTTGGACTCTTCCAACGAGTGTTCCGTAGCATTCAATAGCTCAGTTGGTAGTAGATCTGCCTTCTGCGCTGTAGGTCGGGGGTTCGATTCCCACCCAAAACTAGCCTTTGTGTGCGAACATAAGTGTGTATTCTGTGTCTGGGTGTTTAATATGTAATATATTATAAGTATGTATTTACAAACAAAAAGTACTATATGTATTCTATCAGTTATCTAGTTCCCATATTACAAGCTATGCTTAGTTTGGGCCAGATGGCGTTGTGAAATATGTCCATGAATATTTATTTATTTTATATTTATTATAAGTTGGTTAGTAGGTTTCTTGCTGGTTCTTCCCCATGGAGGATCGGATATGGTTTAAAAACCTAAACTATAAGAAATATATAAGAACACGTAATCTCGTAGGTACATATTTATTTATAAATAGTGACATTTCCAACTGTATGTAGGTTTATGAGAGACCTACATACAGTTAAGGTTGTAAACTGTAAGGTTTAAGCGGAGACGGGCTCGTTTTTGACTGCACAGAGTGTAATAAGTATATCTAAATACCTTTAGTTATAATGTTTTGTCATTACTGCTTTTCTTGCAATTGTTACCTCTTTTATTAGCATTAGATATTTTTAATATTGTTTGTTGTTGTTATGTGTATCGAATAAAATATTTTCTATTCTATTCTATACTTTGACTAAATTTAGCGTTGGGATACGGAATCCCATAACGATGCCACCTGACTATTAATAAGTGGAAAACACGCGTAGCGGGGTGTCCGCTGGACGTGGGCGGGCCTAGCTGTTTTGTAATGTACCGAACTCAACATACAGTTCAGACAGGAGCTTCACGTTGCTGTCGCCACCCCCCGGGCGGTCGGACGACGTCCGGACGATGCCCGCTGTCTGCTGGCAGCTTAAATATGATGTGATACATCTTGGTGCACCTTGGCAGTAAAACCGGCTCATTTAACATGACAGCAAACTCTCATAGTGCCTTCGTGTTTCACATCTACCGGCGTACTGTAACGGCTAACTTTATTTCACTTCTTACTATCAGACGATGAAAATTCACAAACAGAGCGAAGATCATCGGATATTTGTCACATAAATAAAATATAACAACAAATAAAGAAATTCAAATGTCAGGGTTTTGTGAAAAGCCCTGAGCTCAACACGTGCTGCAACAAGTTACAGCGCTGATTTTCAGTTCGATCTCAGTTTCGATCTTAACGAACGAAAACAAGAGTAGAAGACAAGTAATAATAATAATGTAATTACATGCAGTAGGTAAAAATATAGATAGAGAATAAATAAATATATAATGTAGCTTACCTATTCCTGTGTAGGTTTTCATAAGGATTCTATAGAATAAACACAAAGCGGTACGTTTCGCCCAAAAGCAAACCTCAATCTCTGAGTCAAGATTGAAACGTCGATTATTCTACAGTAATATTATTGTATTACTAGTATTAGTAGTATTGAGTTTGAGCTATTTCGGTATTTTGATAATCCAAGATGACTTTAATGTATATAACTTAAGTGACAGGACCAGTTAAATAACAGTATAACGACTCGGGTTCTCACCAACAAAGTATGAAAAGACTCAAGTCCTCTAAAACGAGGATGTAACGAATCATGCGCCTGTAATTTCACCGGCACCCACAACCGGTAGACAGAAAACCAACGCATGCTTAGTGGCAGATTGTCAGGGGTGGTGGCAGTACTTGTTCCGATGAACCAAGCACAAGTTTTACTGCTACTATAGGTTGCTCATTTAGCGCCACCCGAGGGGTACCTCGGACTACGGGCGCAAAGAACAGAAAGAACAAGAACCTTTCAAAACTTTATTTACTATCAAAAAACTAACATAACATACTAAAATATTATTTAACCAATATGTATCTACTTCTTAGTAAATGTACATGTCAGTAACCCTCCCTCAGAATTCTGTCAAGGTACTAAACGACAGATCAGCAACGAACCGTTGAAATTGTGTAAAAAGTGACAGTGATGGATGATCCAGTTTCGTATATAGGTAGATATAGGTAGGCTTTTGTAATAGTCAACAGTCCGCTTCACATATTTTGAGTTACCTGACATTTCCCTCACTTGAGAGTATATTCCGTACTTGAACATCGGATCAATCAACTTGGCAGAGTTGGTAAGCCAAAAACAATAAAAGGGTTGAGTGAAAGCAAACTATGATCCTACTGATTTTAACGACGAAGTTTGTCTTCCGAGTAAACTTCGCTGAATAAACTTAGTATAGTAGGTTCTGATATGTTATAATTGGAAGGATAGCAAATTAAATCAAATATTTTTAGTTTGTGATACGACATCCCACGCATAGTTCCGATAAACAATTTACCCTAAGTGATAAATAGAAGGGAAATACTACAATATTTGTATACGACTTTATCAGCTTAAAAAATTTTGTTTTAAGGAAAGAAAGCCATCGTGTATTGATACTCATACTACAATATCTAAAACGGAAATCCGTGCGTCGTTAGATACCTACTACGTGCGATTATTGCGCGGAGCGCTCCTCTGACAGACTATCAACGCAAAATCATGCAAATACAAAAAATCTTATGCGGAAATCGAATTTGTGACCTCTTCCCGAAATCATAATCACCACCTAGACATTACAAGATCTGCTATTATTCAATTAATATTAGCCTTTGTAAATGAATACACTTGCTTGTTAGTATACCTTGTCAACTTGCCCATTATTCATTAAACACAGAAATCGACCAATTTATACAATTATGATGTATTGAATTTTAATTACTTATAATTCATTTTACTAGCGATCAAATACCACGATTAAAGCTATTATAGTTTTTAGCTTTATAAAAAGCTTGATAAAATATTCTACTAGTAAAATATTATCGGTGGAATGTTTCATAAAGCTCAAATCAATGATTGATCAAGGTTATCGTGAAGTATGTGGAGTGGGAACTTCGATAGGATTATGTTATTTTCTAAACTAGACAGTGAATATGGGGTGACGCTTATAGCCATACTCATAGTTAAATAAAGGTTGGATCATGGCTACCCGATGTTTGTTAGCCGCCCTTAACAACCGACCTTATAATTTATATTTTGAAACATTGATAAATCCATCAATCATAATTGATGGGATTATGAGAATTATAGCGAGAATAAAGGGAATGAAGGGTTGAAATACGTGTTGTGAATGATAAATTGATTTCAAAATATTTCGTTAATTATAAATATTGCTGTACCTTCTAGACAGGGCTATATGAATGAATGGCAAATTCTAAAATTGAATTTGTATATTCCAGTTTATTATATGTATGTATTATAAAATCGCATTATAATTTTGATTACTTATTATAACCAAGATTTTATCTTGGTGTTTTATTTTTTAAAAGGAAATTTATCTTCCACGCTGTGGATCTAAAATCCTCATACATGAATCCACGTTAGCTTGAGGCTTGAACAATGAGTTCAAGAATAGAACACCAGATGACGATCGATTTTCAATTAATCATTCTGAGCTGATTGTATTGTATACAGGAAAGCTATTGTATGAATCAGTTTCGGTTAGAATTAGTGGACACAACCTATAGTGGTCTGAATAGGTTGTGACCCTATCGTCACAATTAAAAATTGGGGAAGTGGATACCCTATGTTACCCATAGTTTTCCTTTATAAGTAGTGCATTATTAATTGTTAAAATTTGTAAGTGTTACTTTGTCAACAAATAAATACTTTGAAAACATACATGTCTATGTATAAATGCTTTCAGAATATTGTTTCCAATGCAAAAAATATACAACAGACATGATGATCTAAAAATAGAATCGAGAGTAAAAAAAATTACAATGAAATTACAGCTAATATTACTAAATTTTTTAGACATTTACATTTAGATACTTAATTAAATAAAAGTGCTCGTATATGCATTGAGTAAAACTTCATTGAGTAAAAATTATAAGATTCTAACTTAATATTATAAATGTGAATGTGTGTTTGTTTGTGAGGCTTGCACTCCAAATACTCAACCGATCATCATGAAATTTTGCATACACGTTGTCACAAGTCATTTATCTTCAAAATAAATCGATTGACAAAATATACAAAACAAAGTAACTTATAAGTTTTAAATATAATATTGATATTGACCAAAAATAACAAATGAAATGTCATAATAATGACAGGTGCCGTTTAACCTTAACATAGTTGGCAATTCTAGGCAGATAATAAGTTAGAACAATACACCCGCAGGCAACTGTATCAACTGTAGCTGTCTCCAGCAATAATGCGGGCTCTAGAATAAAAGCTCCTGGAAGTTATCGAATAAACTGGAAATTCGGACTCACACACTGAAGATTCTGTCGATAAATATGAGACGGATTCACACGAAAGTATCAACTTGCACTGTGTTCAGCCATTTAATGTATGCCTATTTAAATTATTATCCAAGTAATCATTAATATCACCTAATAGTTTTTTACTATTCTTTTTATTAGGTCATCCTCATATTGCTCGCGTCCTTACACGTGTCCCCTGGGTGGTGCGACCAACCCATGTGCAAACATGGTACAAGTTCTACTGCTGCTTTAGCAGTAGGACTTGTGCTATGTTCGTCCGGGAGAAGTGCTGTCACCACACCTGGTAATCTGCTGCCAAGCAGTGGTGCACTCGCGCTGCTGTGTTACGGTGGAAGAGTGTGGGTGCCAGAGAAATAACAGGCACTTGAGGCGTAACATCTTCGTCTCAGGATGACGGGCGCAACGCGATGTAACTTGGGCCTTTTTAGACTTTAGTAGGAGAATTCCTGAGTCGTATATGTGTGGTTTAAAAGGCGGCTGTAACCACTTAACATCAGGTGGGCCGTTTGCACGTCCCGTTACGTCACATTTTAACATATTTCATTTTGTACACAAAATGGACACTACACAACCACGCGAGTGGAATAAATTTCAGGCGGGTCCATCTTAGTTTTTCTATGAATTGAATGCACCTTTACCAGAACTTTTCCTGCAAAGAGCATTTTGCATACGTAAAATGAATGTGTGACTAACATATTCGTAAGCTCTTTCAACTTTTATTCGAAAACTTCCTTTGACGTTGGATTTCCCTACAGAAATTTCACTAAAATGCGTACAGCTCTACAGAGATTTTTCATAATTTTCTTGGTATAAAATTGGACTACATGCGAATGATGAAGAAGATTTTGCTAGGTTGGTAAAACCGTAAATGACTACAACTAATCTGAATATCTAATCTAATGACTTTCACATGAAATTGGCATTGAGTCAATTTCATGTGAAAGTGAAAGTGAAAAGTGAAATAGATGATAATGATAAGCTGTAGTTAACGAGTTAGTTTTGCCCGTACCAAGATATGGGACGAGCCCAGTTGTATCGTGTTATCGCTGTTTCTCAGAAACAAAAGGATGGAATATCTCGTACGTATGATACAAAATTTCACCGGCACCCACCTTTTGACCGGGACAGAATAATGCGAGTGCATCACTGCTTTGCATTGATTGGAACACCTATGTTATTGAGTATAAACTCTGGGTTTGCACATATTTCTGTCATATCTACATTCCATAGACCTAAGTACCTACTCTGGATACTTATCAAGGTAAAGAACAAAAAATAAAATTAGAATACTTCAAAATAAAGTCGTGCTTCATAGGTAAAAGTTGAAGGGAGGAAAGGGTAAATAAATCGAGGTCAAAATTATCGGGTTTCAGTTTTTCTTGTACTTTCCACTCAAATAAAATTGAATATCAGCATCCTAAAAGAAGCTCAACATTACTTTAGTTAAACCTAAACACGGTAAGGAGAATATTTCAAAATGAAGCTTAAAATTTAAGTGTCAACCATTGGCGTCCTCGATGGCCTAACTAACCAACTCCAAAGTGGCTCGAAGTTTGTACCGTAGGTGAGTAGTATGTTCCTTGAGTTTGTGCTAGTTTTGCGAAGCACACCTAGCATCGGAGCGACGTTCGGCGAAAAGAAACTCGACTTAGGTAGAAGAAGTATATTATTATGAATACCGAGAAGTGAGAATTTGCAAATATTATTAAAGACTCGTCATGTGTACATCAGGTAGGTCCATATATGATGGTTTTAGCTCTTAGTTGTGGTGATACAACACCCATGTGTTGTATCACCACAACACCCATCTTATGTTTTTTAGCCCTTAGTAAGGGCTAAATCATCATATTTTAGGGATTTACCTTGTTTTTGTGCGCTAATGAAGAATGAATGAATAATTATGTCGCTAATGAATAAAATGGGTGAGTTAAAATCGAAAGAGGTAGGTCATTTTCTTTCCTATTCGTTCACCCATAAAGTAAAATTTTGTTCTTCAAATTTTGCAACCGTCTTTGAGGTACCAAACATACACAAAATTAAATAACGTCAGCCGAACGTTCTATTAGCGCTTCTGTGTTTCGGAGGTCACATTAAGATGTTGTGTTATGTTGGAGGCCTTTCGGCGACTTGAAAACTTTAACACCCGATTAAGCTACTGACACGAAACAGAAGGAAAAACCGAAGTGAGAGCCTTCTGTGTTTTAGATGATACTCGTAGCAATTAAAAAGATTTCTCTTTGACCTCCTCGGGAAGTTAAACTGCAAATACGGCTATAGTACTATACTGCGAACTGCCTTCCAAGAGGAAAACAACTATGTCAGAGAACTGTTTATTTAATTTGATTACATAAGGGCAATTAGCTGTCTTCATGCTACGCTGATTTTATGCGCGTAACTTAACTATTGTTTTAATACGCTTTGAATATAAAAACAATGCCTAGTTCTTATTCTATATATGTAGTTTATATAGTCTAAATAGTCTATACCTTCCTCGCTGAATTTCAGCGGCAGATAATTATTCCGAAATTTTACCGTGCCAGTTGAGACGATGTAAAATATAATTAAAAATAACAACTTATCCCAAGCTACTAAAATAAAATTTAAAATATTATAATATGATAACTGATTTGTCGTAAATTGTACAATAAAATATAATAGTTAGATTGGCCGACCGCAAATAACTAATGGAAATGAATAAATACTTTAAAAAAAAAAACATATTTTGTCTTGGGATAAAAAATTACAAGTGTGCTTGTTTAGTTGACTTAGTTTGCCCTTAAAAGTCCACCAAAATTATTTAATAATAATTAATTAGTATAAATTTCTTAATTCATTCAAGTAAATCATTCATACATGCCATATTGTAAGCCTATATACCCTACATAGTTAATCCAATTTGTCCAATATTTGGATAAGTCGTCCTTTAAGTCTTATGAAACGCTGTGTGTCTCACATCAAAGGAATAGAGAAATAACCTTTGTAATAGCAAAATGAATTATTTCTTTTTCGTTTTTGATTCCCAACCGAGTAGGGCATATCTACTTGTCCGTATAATTACACATATAAAGAACGGACTCTTTTTATACAAAGGATTTCTCCCTTGAAGCCATTAGGACAGACCACTAAAGGGCCGTTTAACGCCAAATCGATGTTGTTAAACATTTTCAACATCCAACCGCCTATTTCTTTTCGATTTTTAAGAAATCACAAATAGAAACTGGATACCTCCTTAGTAAAGTGAAAATGTAATAAATGATAATTTTGGTACTTAAGCATTGTAATTCTCACAGAATATACACCCAACTAATAA
The DNA here is from genome assembly GCA_921293045.1 of Aplocera efformata. Lineage (NCBI taxonomy): Eukaryota > Metazoa > Arthropoda > Insecta > Lepidoptera > Geometridae > Aplocera > Aplocera efformata. The sequence goes on along the minus strand of OV121042.1, from coordinate 8,157,163 downwards.
AACAAAGGTTCGTTTTTACCGTTATTTATATCGGTTTTATTCACTAATACGAAATAAGGAAATCTCGTTATACACCTTGTAGAGTTTTATTAACATGTCCGTACAAAATTTCGATAATAGATTATTATTTATTCATTAACACGTGGCTTATTAAAAATCAAATAAGCCGACTTCAAGACAATCATTCGTAATTTTTTGACCTTTAGAGTTGAAATTTAATTATCAAATAAATAAATGTATCATTGAAATAGGAAACAAACATACTGAAATCTTCAATCTTGTTAGTAGAAGATTGGAGATTACAGCACCTTTGTCTGTTTCAAAAATGCTAAATGTGGAGGTTATCAATTCAGCTAAAAGTTCTTTATTCTTTTAACAATATTTTTTCATGATTTTTTCATTTATTTTTTATTTATTTTTAGTTACTGCGCGTGGCAAGCAGCCTTATGTTACAGAAACCCAACTGGAACATCTTATAACAAAATCCCACGTCCTAATGCTACATAATCAGGTCCCTGACAGTTTCGCGATTCATCGTCTCAACAATGTGAAGGTTCATTGGTCAATCTGCGAGATTTGAACTCGATCAAAGTCGGCATGAGATCTATTTTAATTAAAGTTCGACTGACAAACCACGCTCCGGGTTTCAGAAGAACTTATTTTACAGTCTAGAATGTAACTATTCAATAATTTAGAGTAATCAAATTCTCCTTTTCTACCGCTGAGATTGAAACAGTCCACACTTAAATTATAATATAACAAGTTGATTCATATATTTTATTAACCGTTAAGGAGGTTTAATAAAAGGAGTTTCCCAATACCACGCGTGTACTTTTTATATTATTATTATATAGAATTATATAACTTTTTACAGAGTAGTCTGATTTTGATGATTTATATTTTACTAGCTGCGAACCGCTGTTCCTCGTTGTTAGCCATCTTAGCCTGCGTTCTATTCCAGACTATAATCTCTGTGCCAAATTTCATCCAGGTCTTCGCATTTATAATAGTAAGAAAGTGGAAATTTCACTGAAAAGTTCCACCACATTCCAAATTAAAATTTGGCTTATTCTATTTTTAAATCAGCGAGAAAAGGAAATAATTGGACTTAATTAAATGAAGTCCAATTATTTCGTTAAATAGTTTTTAAGGTTACGTGTCCGATAAAGGAAACTGTATTACTTAGCCTAAAATGTCTATCTATTATAGTTTACATTTGAAGGATTGCTTCGAAAAATCATAATTTTACAGAAAAATGTATTATTCTGGTGGATATCCTTACAAAGAGTAAATTTACAATCATTACTCAGAGTGCTATTCGAATCGCACGTAACTGGTTCTAGTTTCTAGTCTCTTCCTTATTTTTTCTAGTTTATTGTGTTTATTACTGAATTGCTGCTAAGTGTATATCTAGCTACGTTGTAGTTCTACGGCGTAGCAAAAATATATTAATAATAATGTGTGAGTATATTATGGCTATGTGAAGGGAACTAAAGCACGTGATGGTAAGATTTACGGAAGTTTTGAATATTGGTTATAGAACAAAAATAAATTCACGCTTTTTCCCGTGTAGGGTAGGCTGAGCCTCATAGGCATTTTATTACCCTTTGAATAAAATATTATATAAGAATAAATACTTATTTATTCGTAGCTCGAACCAATCGTATATTAGGCTAATTTTAGCTTGTGTTAACCATTTTGTGCTTGCTGAAAAAGTGATTTTATTGTTTTATCTCAACAAGGCCCTGATTTATATACCGACGCCGACGTCAATACTTTCATCTTAAAGGTGAATTTCGCATGAATTTCCTGAAATTTCTACGGAATTACATCTAGAGCACACCTTAGTAAAAAAAACATCCAAATCGATCTACTTTTGGTGGAGATATCGCGTAACAGGTCAGGTAAAAAGTGAGTCGTTTTTGATATCGTGTCGTCTCGTCGTGTTCGTATCGTTCGTATCGTTCTAGCGTATTACGTCGTATTACGTCGTACGTAATACGTGAGCCTATGCGAATCAGTCAAATGGACGTGCCAGCCAGCCATCGTAGTAACCCATACGCAATTACACTATAAATGGCCTCATAAATTACTGTACTAATTACGGGTATTTTTCTTATCAATATTCATACTGTCAATAGATGAACATCTGAACAATAGGAGAACAATGAGATAATTGTAAGTTCCTACCACTATTGATGACGAAGTTCTTGAGTAGTTTCATGTAGTTGTGTTTTTTACCAATTTTATTTTTCCATTTACAGTTCCGTACTCTACGGAGCTGTAAATGGGAAACCAAGATATTTCTTTAATCTGTGATACATCGTCTGTCCACCTACACGTATCTTACCCTTAAAGGGATTTTTGAAACCTAAACCTTAAATATATTCAGAAAAATACAAGCAGTGGATATAATCCTAAATTAAAAATACAAGCGTAATTTTTATTCCAGAATTCTTAAAATCAGTAAGGGATTCCCTTATATGTTGATGTTATTTTTAAACTTCTATCGATTTATACTGTTGAGATGTGATGTTTTTTGCTTATTTGGCAGTCTCCGAAATCGACTACTTTTTTTCATGTCCTATTAGTGAAAGAAAATGTTATTATTATAGTTTAGAAATCTAAATATTTGTGAAACAACAACATTAAAATGTTGTGCGCAAAAATACTTGAAGGTCTTTAAATTAAAACAAAGTGTGGCTTCAAAGGCCGCTTAATAAATACTGTATACTATCTAAAAACAGTAATAATGTACCTATCTAAATTAATTCACTTATTACATTTTGGCCCGTAAATAGACCTAACCGAATAACTCAGATAATGATTTTAACGAGTGATACACTGGTAAAATTTGTTGGTTGACTGGTTTCATTTTATGATTTAGGCAATTTGTGAAATAGTATGGACTTTGAAATTTAGATACATACAAGTTTACATTCGGTATTATGTCTCGCATGTGTTCCTGTACCGTCAATTGCAATAATAATTTGGTGAGTGGTGACCAACATCAGGAACTGAACCGGAAACGGGAACCGGAACATGAACGGACACGGAAATTTGAACGGGTACGGAAACATAGACTAGAACGGAAATATGTACAGGAACGGGAACTGAAACAGAAACTGCTAATGGGATTAATTCTCGAGACCGATATACGAGTAGTCATTCTCTGATGAAATCGAATGACAAACGAGTGAAGCCGCGGTTTCTATTAAACAGTAGTTATTATTAAATGAAAATAAAGTGAAATGCGAGCTTGTTTCCGACTGAGTTACGGTTCAGTGGAACAGTATCGAACTGTGGAACTTCACAAGCTTACGAAATAACAACTTTTATTTTGACGTTCGGCGATTACCATACCCCTTAAATAGGTAGGTAGGTTCTTACAAATTAGGTAGGTAATTTTGAGGACTTTCCTGCTCCGGGAATTCGGGATTATGCTAAAATAGTTTTTGACTTCGAATTTGTATAGTCAACTCACTGTTTGTTCAATAGAAACTTTGCAACCCCCTCGTTCCTGAAGGACGACCCGTTAGGTTCTTATTCAAATGTTTGAAGACACTTAATTCTACCTAGTTATCCGTAAACTGGTTCGGTACCCTACTTTCATATTGAATAGTAGAAAATAAGCAAAATGATGTTCTGTGTCAGGTAATTGTGAATAGATCTTATATCTTTAGTAAAAAAAATCACGGTTTGGTTAACTGAATATAATTAAAACCTTTTTATATCTGCCTATCTATCTGTCCCGACCATTTTCGAATCCTATGGACAAAATTTGTAATACAAAGAAGAGATCCAATCACGTACGTAAAACGTAATAAACGGAAAAATCTGATTTTCAGATTATTTATTTTTTCTGTTCCGATATTCCGTTGCATCCTATTATTAAAAAAGAGAGTTGTTATGCGAACTCCAAATGTTATGTATATGTAGTTTTATTAATTGTAATATACATAAAATGTATTGTCTAGCCTTACAGCTCAGTTGGTAGATAGTAGCTCTCCCTTCTGCGTTGGTCATGTGTTCGATTACCACCCAGAACAAACATTTGCGTAACGAACATAGATGTTGGTTCTATGTCTTGTATTATAAATATGTATGTAAAAAAGTGGTATCAGCATTGTATTGTATCGGTAATCTGGTTCCCATAATACAAATTATGCTTAATTTGGGGTCGTGTGCAATGTCCATGAGTATTATTTATATATATTTACTTTATTTGCAATAAAATTTCTAAGCCTTAGAATCATTTATCTGCATTGGTCCATTGCCGGACATAGGTCACTATGCCGAGCAATACTACTCAGTAAGCGCCACTGAACTAATCTCTGATGTTAATGGCTTCAGATAAGCGCTATTGATGATCGCCTATATACACAAACACATGCAAATATAGAGTACGGGTCTGTCCATGATGCGTGCCTAGTCTATACAAATAAAACAATGTAAGTCTCTGTTTGTGATGTCAAAAGCTTTTTAAGCTTTTATTTTGACATTTGAGCTAAAATGTCTACTTCCGAATACACAGGTATCGCAGATCATAAAACTCTCATGGAAATTAGTGTTAAAAACAACCACTGGATGATTGCAATTATTCTGTTATAACTAACAATACAATTTTATTCCTATTTATTACTATATGTATCCTATTATTTATGTAGTGCCCATATTAGAAGCTAAGCTTTGTTTGGGGCTAGATAGCGCTGTGCGAAAGATGTCAATGAATATTAATTTATTATTTTATTTATTAAAGTACCAAATACTTAGGATATTAACCAAACTTATTATAATATCAGTCTCAGTACGCCAAGGTTTTCCACTGCCTTTTTCCTCGAAATAAATCCAACTAGTGACTTTTTGGGTTCTTTCTTCGTAAGCTTATCTAAATCGCATGGTTAAAGCGATAGGCTGTATAAACTTATAAATTCAGAACAACCCTCCATAGCCCAAATTGATATCGAAAGCAGATATCCAAGTGTGTTAACACAGGATCATCAATTCCAGTCACGTGTCACACAAAGTTAAAGAAACTACTCAGTAATCTGTGCTAGATGTATCGAAGTTGTATAGATGCCGAATATAATATCCTTTGTGCCTTATTTGTTTGTTCTGTATCGAATGTTTATCTAAATATAACTTAGTTTTAAGAATACAAAATCATAATATTTCTGAAAGTAAGTAAAATTGTTACTAACTTAACCATAAGACTTGAGTCATAAGATAAGGTATTTATAAAACTTACCATTTGGGATAATTTCGTGTATATAATTATAAATATCTATTTCACATTGGAACTGCCATTGATCAGTAAATGTACCTAAGAACTAACCTATCGATTTAGAAAACTGTTTATAGCAGACCTGTTCTATAAACAAATCATTATTAGTTCACTCAATTTTATCAACAAAAAGGTTAAAAGCATTCGTAGATGGACTGCTAAAATAAAAGGTTTTATTCCGTTTTAGTTTCAGCATAGATGAGTTATAGTTATAACAGTATAGTTTTATAGGAAAATTTTAATGATATCATTTCACATTAAGATCGAATTTAATTATACACTGTTAATACAGGAAGTAAACAGATTAAATTGTTAAGTAGATAATAATATAAATACCAATGAAATTGCCGTTTTATTGAACTGATAATTTCGAAGCTGCGAGGCCAGTCAAACTAAACACTTACGTATGTGTATAGTTTCAGTGTTACTCTGCCTCCTGCGCTACAGGTCGTGAGTTCTATGCCCACCCAAGACAAGCATATTTTTGAAGACCGTAGTTAGTTTGTGTCTGGGTGTTCAATATGTATTATATGGAAGTATTTACAAAAAAAAGTACTGCGTAAGTATTTAAGCAGTGATTTGGTTTGCTTAGTTTGGTACTATATGGCGCTGTGTATATCCATTAACATTTATTTATAATACTGTCTAAAATGACAAAAAATCACAACTATAACACATAACTCACAAAAATGCCATAATCTAGGAATTTTGAAACAACCAAGTTCTCTATTACTTGTTAATACATACTGTGAACTAAATACGTCGGTAACATACAAAAGACAACAACTTTTTTACTAAGGATTTCGATGTGGTTATTTTGTCATCACTACATATTATAAAACAGTCCCCGCTGACTCTGTCTGTGTGAACGCGATAAACCCAAAAACTACCGAACAGATTTTCATACGGTTTTCACAAATGGACGGAGTGACTCATGAAGAAGGTATAATTAATTACATAATTTATTAATTTCGTGTTAATTGGAAAAAATAGCATACCGACTGTGAGTTAAACGAAAACAATTAATAATGTAATTATTTCTTAAAGGGTATAATGCTGAATGTCGAAATCTTCTAAGATTTATATACAATAACGAAAAAATTTCTAGTAAACCAAATGTTTTTAAACATATCTTTAAATTAAGCTCTTATTTGGGATAATAATGTACGTAATTAAATTAAATTCTTTCGTTCTGCGTTTTACTGATTTGTTTTAGGTACTTGTAATCTCTACGTTGCCACAATAGTGTAACCCACATGGTGAAAAGTTGGTCAACGGGCCCCTGCTTAACCTTTCGGGACAAAAGGCGTTAATGTATATACGTAAACTCTATCTATCTATGTCTAAACTGATAAACGTAGGAATGTCAACTTCTACCGCCATACAAGCTTGTAAAATGGGTTCTGACATCCTCATTTTATCACCGTGACCCAATTATATCCAATGTAATTTGTATATAAATAATTTAATTTTAAGCAAAGTATGCTTAGAATAACCGCCGCTTTCATCGCCGAGGCTTTAATTTACTGAATTTCCTAAACAAAGGAAAAGTCTTGATAAGTTGCATGAGATTTAACATACATTACAATTGTAATCTATGTTAAACATAAATGATTACCTTCAAAGCTTAAGATCAGAAAATTCAACTTCTTTGGTAGTTAAGTGGGATAAATTCAGTTGCATTTTTTTTAATTTTTTTTATTTGAATTCGTGACGGAATGAGCTGAGGGCCCACCTGATGGTAAATGGTGACTCTCGCCCATGACAACAGTATTGCGCGCGACTCAGTATGAGATCCAAATATTTACTGAATCGCATTCATCCTGCTGCGTCCATCACCCGAGACGGGGATGATACGTCTCATGCGCATGTGATTTGTGCTTGGCGGCAGATTCCAGATGTGGTGGCGTACCTCTCCGGACGAACTTGGCACAAGTTCTACTGCTACTTTTGGTTGCTCCTTTAGCACCACCCAGGGGGTACGTGTAGGGAATCAAAGGGTATACACCTACGGACGCGAGCAACTGGACATGTTGAGCAAAACATTTTTTTTGACGACCAAAATTGGCCTTTGTTATTTTGATACAACCAGTGTCAGTATTGCAATTATGTTCAAGTCTAACGATACCTTTCAAGCTAAAAATCCCTCAAGCCATAAACATATACTCCAAATACGAAACCTTCTGGCGCAGTCGGCTAACAAAACCAACAAGTCCAGCAAGTGTAGACGGCATCAGTCTCGTGTAGTGCAGTATAATCTGCTTCACATATTATGCAGTATCATCTATCCTTGTCTGCGATATCCAGTTACATCGTAACACCTTTATAAAACGAATCAGTAGGAATTGAGAAAAACTTCAGCAATAAAAATACAGGTCAATACTTTTTTATTTTGATTTATACCATATTCGTCCTGAGTTTTCGGCCCAGGCTTTTTATTTTCTAGGTTAGGTTTTTTTCAAATACCTATGAAATTGCTGTTTTTATGGGCTTGCCATAAAACATGGACTTTGAACTAGCTATGATTTGACTCGGAGCTTTAAATTTAAATAAATTTAATATTTAAGTCTTTATTTTTTTTTCGATTTCAGTTTTAATTTGTTTCTTTGAGATTTCTTTTTATCCAATATCGTAATTTCTCTAAATAAATTTTAACCATGCTTTCTGTATTTCCGTAATTTTATGCATTTTCTTTTTAACTGACTTCTATTTAGATTCTTGGATCGCAAACAACACGCTTCATCTGCTACTTTTATAATTCCTATGAACAACTATTATGAAAGCAGCAGAAGACAAAGAAGTTGTGATCCACCACAGCAGAACAAAATTTTTCATGATTTTCATCTATTCCACATCTTGGTTGGTACCTATGGTACGTGCCTAATAAATAGAAGAAGAAAAAAAAACAGTCCGATAAATCTAAAAGTGAAAAACAGAAGCATTATATTAAAGCTAAGAAAGAAATACGTTCTAAATACAAACGAATTAAACTTTAATTTATCATTCGAAAGAAGCTAATACACGGATGGACCGAATGTTTTTTATTAAGTGAACGATTTCATTTCTCGCCACTCAATGTCAAAAGTAATTTACTCCAAATCCTATCAAATACCGAATCAAATAGAGTTATACGCATGAGTGGTCCCTCTGAAGACAACCCGGCGTCTCAATTACCTATCTTCTGGTACAGCATCCATAGCGATTGGATAAAATTGTTTATTTCATCATAAAATTCTGTCGTGTTAAATTTTATGAATGCTTTTTACCGCTTAATCATTTTCACTCTTATATTGTTTCTTTTGTTGTAGCTGTAAAGCGCTTTTATTAGCGATTTTCACTTTATGATGATACTTTAGTCTTTCCCTTAGTATCTCACAACATTGATATTAATTAAAATATAATGTAGTGAGATATAATCGGAGATCTTTTTTGACATATTTATATATAATATCAACTGCCGTACGTTAGTTAATATGGAGAAAAATCTAAAATGGGTCGTCCGATTTGAATAATTCTTTTTGTTTTGTTCTCGCCAATACTGGGGTAATTAAGATAAACAATATATTATGATAAACCCAAACGAACACCCAGAAAAATAAAAGAAATCGGTAATTTACCGTCACCCACACCCTCCCAGCGGAACAAAGCAGCGCGAATGTGCCACTGTTTGGCGGTAGATTACCAGGAGTGGTGGCAATTATTTACGGGTCGAAACTGGCCCAGGTTCTACTGATACTTTATTCTACTGTTACTTTGCTCCCTTCTCACCACCCTAGGAACACGTGTAAGGACTTTGAGGTACTCAGCTACGGCCGCGAACAATATAGTCCTAAAAAAGTCGTTTCTAAAAATTACGATATTCAAAAAAATCTTGAATCCCAGATCTTAAAAAAAAAATTGCATTCGATTTTTAAACGTTTTTTAAAACACAACCTACGTTCTACAAATAGTGCTTGCTCATTATAGTGGCCTAAGGATTTCAAAGAAAAAAGATCAGAATAGGATCGAAAAGTAAAATCGAGAAACCGAACCGAGCTTGACACTCGAGAAACTCAAGTATGGAGTGGAGGACATGAAGACAATGAGGTTTGTGAACGATCTAGAAGAACCACATTATACAATGCTTGAGTGGACTGACCGAGTAAGATGGCACCTATATATTTTTATATACACTTAATTTACTAATACAAATTAGCATGGCCCTGGTTAATGGGCACTTTGGGCACATACTTTTTTACTTGTTCTTTTTTTCTGGGCTTTTTTTTTAAAAGAAATATCCAAATCAATATTCTATGGCCCAAGAAAAAAATCACATGAAAGCAAAATACGCAATTTCATTTACTTGGATGAAATATTTTTTTCCAGTTATTATGGTTTAAAAACCTAACTATTGAATCGATTTTTATGAAAATTTATTTCCCAATACTGCTGAAAAATGACGGAGATTTGAGTAAACAAAAAAATGAAGGACAACCTCGTTCCAAAGGACGAGTTTATCCTTTGGAAGTCAGTTGAAATAATGAACGCCTTTCAGCTTGATCTACGCGCAAAGTCGCGAGAAATTCGCCGGTTTTTTTACATACATAAAGAAATGCCTATTCGCTGGACAATTGACATTAGATGATTCAATCTTATTCTCATCGAATAAGCCTCTTAATCGGTAGCTCGAAGTTTAGGGTTACATTTAGCTCGCGTCCGTAGTAAGTACCCTCTAATTAGATTACCTACAAGTACGCTAGGTGGTGTGGTAGGAGCAACGGAATGTATCAGTAAAATGTGCGTAGTACTGACGGGGCAGTCCCGCCACCATTTTTCTTACTCTGCCGCCAAGCTGAAGCTGCACTCGCGCTGTTGTGTTTCAGGGGCAAGGTGTGGGTACCGATCAAATGACAGGTGCATGAGACGTTCCATCGCATCTCAGTCATGAACGCAATACGATATGACTTTATATGTAATTTGGGTGAGGTAACCACTTAACATCAGATGGACTGGCTCACATCAAAAGGCTCCGAAGTACTTCCACGCTACCATCAACTTTTAAAAACTTTCATATCCATAAATTCTTTATAATAATAACTGGTACTTACCTATTTTAGCAATTTATTCATAAATATTGTTCAAAACCGTTTCTGAACAATAAACATTAAGAACAGTGGCATCGGGAAAACTTTTCTCCTTCCTTTTGTTTACTCAAAAAACTCTCTTTGAATCTCAATGATCTTATACAAGGATAATAACTCATCATCATTTTCACTAGAACTGACAGAAACTCGTGTTCGAAATTAATTCACTCGTGTTTAGAATTACAAGTTTGGGGAGCGTGTTGCTCGCGCCGCGGTCTCAATGCGACTGGTAAAGTAGACTGAAACGCACTGATACGGTAACAATGACACTTGTTATGACATTTTGGATGGCCGCTTCTTCATCAGCTTCAGATGCATCTGATATCGGTGACGACAGCGCTTCGATACTGTTTGACGGCTGTTTCCAGGCATCCGACGGACCCTCAAAATTATATTGAAGAATTATCTTATTTAAATATCTCCGAAGTGGCTTAACTAGGAGTCTCATTGATAAACTAACATTTAGAATACAATACTAATGTACATTTTTGCGTTTTCAGATTTAATTTGAAACTATCCTTCAGAGGAATTATAGTAGCCTCCCTTTAGTATTACCATAGCTAAATAAGGCAGAAATTGTATTGTTGTCATTTGCCAGAGGATAAGTGTTACATAAATACGGAATGTTTTACGATTCCGTAGCTAAATAAAAAAATCGGAGACCTTATTACTTTTTTCCTGTTCGTATGTCTATTATATGTTAAAACAACTATTTTACTCGAACTCTATCAGCACTATAAATATCAAAATTGGACTATTATTTTGAAAATTATTTGGATCGCATATGATGTACACAACCAAAATTCAGGACTACATTTGAAGTTGAAAATCAGCTCACATAGTGTATATCGGTATAAGTTAAGACTTTGAAATAATGTTGAAGTAAATTAGATTACTATTTTAATTAAAAGTATATCCTGAAAATGATGTGAGTAAAATTTGAGCTTGATAAACACTGAACTTAAAATGGATTTTTAATTAATATATTAATAATATATTTATATATTTTATCGTACATTGTTCATATGGTTTAGCACGTAATATATTTTATAGAGCTAAATAAACTGCTTTATAAACAGTTCTTGATTTACTCGAAATAAAGATGGTAGAATAGATTATTCTTTATATTCAAGTTTCGCCGAATCAAGTCCTAACGTAATAAGTTAATTACCCACATCGCTTCTTATCTTTGTATCACAAACATAATTAATTTGTAAGTCCGTGTTGCAAGTACTTTTACGAGTTTGATCCATAGGGGTTCATAAAAAAGCTACACATAGAACATATTTCATCTAATTTCGAAACCGCAATTTTTTTAGTCTGTTCGTGGAATCCTACGGATGACACGAGCGAGCGACGGACAAGCGACGGATACACCGTCCTCGCTTTTTATATAATATCTCATTGTCATGGATACCTACTGGGCGACTAAGCTTCGCTCGGTTTTTATATTTTATGTATTGTATTTTTTGTATAGTATGAAAAAATCATTCAAATCGTTAGAGCCGTTTCCGAGATACGCAAAATAAATATATATAAAAGAATTAGTCGTTTAAAGTAAAAACATGATTGCCATTTATTACTTAAATTACTAACCCACCTGTTTCATATTCTCATTTACTCTCGCCCCACCAATTTATGAAGTGATCAGCCTAACACTAGACACTGGCAGAAATTATGTGGCTAGTCACAAAAAGCCATAAAGACAGAACTTGTCATGTATTCATATCCAATCCATTTATCTATTTTTTTAAAACAATAAGTTGTACGTGATTTTTTTTATGTGACTAAAGCAACGGGACGAACAGACGACCTGATGTTAAGTGGTTACCACCGCCCATAAACAATAAAAAATATGACTCAGATCTTCCCCTACTAAAGGATGAGAAGTCGCATCGCATTGCGCCCGTTACTCTGAGACGGGAATAATATGCCTCAAGTGCCTGTAATTTCACCGGCGCCCACACCCTTCCACTGAAACAAAGCAACGCAAGTGCATCACTGCTTGGCGGCGGATTACCAGGCAGTACTTCTCCGGACGAACTTGGCACAAGTTCTACTGCTGCTAAACATTACGCTAAAATGAAATGCGCACTTACCTAGCAGCTTTCTGTTTAATTCCACAAACTCGCAAAGGTTCGGTCCTTCATTTTTTATTAAGACAGAATTTTAAAACTTTGGAGTTAATTATCCACAGACTAACTTAAAACCAGCTCATTGAAATCTACGACGTACGGGGTGAGACAGACACAGCGGTCTGAATTATAACTAAGGAATTTTTCTACTTAACTTTAACGTCTAGAGTTTCAAGTTGAAGCTGGTAGCCATGAAACTGTTCACCGTTCAACAGAACTTACTCGGTAGGTACATACTTCGTCTAAGGCCAAATTTGAAATGAATGGATGTTTTACTTGACTCACACAACCGACAGAGATACAGCAAACATCTACCTAAACAGCAAACATATACAGCAACATGGGACCTTTTTGGCCGTGTATCATACCTATGTTAGGTCAAAAAGGGTCCAAGTCCAAAATTTTACTATTCAAGTCCTTCGCCGCCATTGTTTTCCCACGAATGACTCAGCACTTTCCCTCAATATTTTCTCGTATTAAACTAAATCATTTCTTAAAGTTATCTGATACCCAGTACAAAACTTATGCTACCCAAAATTACACACAACTCCGGACGAACTCCGAGTAATTATCAACATAAACTATTAATGCCACATCGTCTGCTCTCTCGAGTTACATTATAGCGTTTCGCAGCTTGATAACAACCTATACGAGAAGCCTGAAGTTAGACTCCTTTAGAGTTTGTATCTGAGTACTTTCTTATATAGGCCGGATCCAGTTGCTCGCGTCCGTAGGCGAGAACCCTTTGTATCTCTACACGTGGATGCTACTATCACCCCTGGGTGATGCTGAAGGAGCAACAAAAAGTAGTAGTTTAAATTGTGCAAAGTAAAGTACTGCCTCCACACCTGGTTATCTGGTTACAGCTAAGCAGTGTCGGTAAAATCACATTCACATCATGTTGCGCACGTCATCGTCTCGGGTGACGGGCGCAACCGGGTGTAACTAGGAGCTTCTCATACTTCATCGCATTGCTGTTATTATGGGCGGGTAACCACTTAACATCAGGCGGGCCTTCAGTTCGTCCCTTTACCTTTGTAACATAAAAATATATAGTGTGTACGAGGGTTGAGAGCTGTCGTTGTCGGCACAGGAGCGAACACGACGGATATTGAGAGCGTATTTCACGTTTCACGGCATCAGATTCTTTAGATTGTCGGCAATTGATTTACAGTGTGAAAGGTAATAGGTATCCGTGACGTAATGTCGGTGGCAACCCACCGTACACCTACATACTTATTCAATTAATGTTACCTGCTACAGATGCTTAAAATTATTTGTATTATTTACTAGCTTTTATTTTTTTTTACCGGAATTGATTGTTATTTGGTTAGTTGATTAGTTGATACTATGAGTTTACACTTCCCTTCATCCCACCTCCTATAAGTTTTTAGCGAGAAATAGTAGTATATATGCGTCTCAAGGGTCCCATCTATCTCTATATCGAAATTCATCATAATCGATTCAGTGGTTTAGGCGTGAAAGCGTAACAAACAAACTCACTTTCGCATTTATAATATTAATATATATATTATAACTAGCTGTTGCCTGCGACTTCGTCCGCGTGGAATTTAATTTTTTTTGCGCGGTTCCATAAATCTTTTTTTATAAAAGTAGCCAAGTTACCCGCAACAATGTCAAAGTCAAAGACAAAATACTTTATTTAAAAAAAATATTGCAAACGCCGTTTTTTAAACTTTTTTTTTAACATTTTTCATATTTTATTAAATGTAACAAATCTAAATGAATATATTATATAATATATTTTTTAAACTAAATATATAGGTGCAAGATAATGGGTTCTTATTACTAAGTTTATGCACTTGTTCAAACCCTATCCAACCCTCCATGGGGAAGCAAGCAAGAAACCCTGAATGGAAGAATACATTTCTTTTCACAAATAATGATCACACCGACACAGACATTTGACAATGTTATAGGAAAATTACGGATTCTAATCCGATTGAAATATTCTTTTAAATTTGACATTCAATTTTATAGAGTATTGCATTGCATTGCACCAAGCCTTCATGTGAGTAAAGCACTAAGGAGTATTGATATCAACTTCGATGCAAATCACACCCGAAATAACTTTCTACCCCTTTTTAACCCCGCTAGGCAATGAATTTCAATAAAATACGAAACACATCTTCCATCAATTCTGTTAAAGAATGTTTATGCAAAATTTGAAGTAGATTGGACCAAGGAATCACGTTGTCCCATACAAACTTTGCCCCCGTTTTTCCCCCCCTTAGGTGTAGAATTTCAGAAAATCGAATGCCTGCGTCATACAAATGAAATACCCTCCAAGTTTCAGGTGTCGAAGATCAGCGGTATAGGCTGTGCTTTGATCCGTCAGTCAGTTATTCAAGACAATGTATTTTATATATTGTATAGATAATATTATGTATAAATAATTAAATTAATTTAAGTTAAGAGGCGCAACACCACTTAGGTCCTCGCCCATCGCAGAATGGGAAGATCCAAGTCGCACCGCGTTGCGCCCGTCACCCGAGACGGGGATGTTAAGTCTCATGCGCAAGTGATTTCTCAGGCACCCACACCCACCCACTGGAACTCAGCAATGCGAGTGCACCACTGCTTGATGGCAGATTACCAGATGTGGAGGCAGTATTTCTCCGGACAAACTTTGCACAAGTTCCACTACTAAGTACTTTTTGTTGCTCCTTTAACACCACCCAGGAGTACGAGTAGGGACTCTGAGGTTATTAACCTGCGGACGCGAGCAACTGGACCCCCCAAAAGGCTGACAAGATTTAAATAAGCTTCTTTGAAAACCATTTGGATAAGTTCGGTCCAGTTTGTGTTATAACTCGCCATATCAAAAAAAAAATTGGTTGGTCAAATAAATTTTATAACAGATAACTGTACCTACGATTTCTTTTTCCATATTTTGATGCCTATTTTTACTGATCCAAATAGGCACATACAGTTTGCTTACGAACTCCGTAACCTTTGTTTTACTGTAGTGTTCCGGAAGGTTTGAGATGATTAAACTTATAACTTGCTAGGATTCGATCATTCATTCAACCATTCTTTTGCTACTGGCATGTCACGATTGACATTTTATGTTAATGTTGCCAGAATTACATAAAAATAACGAACTTCATACATTTGGATCATCTTTCTACTGTTGACCTCGGTTTGGAACATAATTCAGAGACAAATGTTTTATTGTTCGCTTGTAACATTTATTTACACCTGAAAATTGTAAAAACAAATCCAACTTTATGTTCGTAGTTCTTGATTTGACATTAAGCGATCGATATGACATATCTATAAATTGCCATCCACATCGAATGCGGATCAACTGATGTTAATTACTATTATGCAAAAAGCATAATAGTTATTAACATCAGTTGTCATACAAAGCTGGTAACAATAGAGATTAAGACTGTTTCAATGTAAAAAAAAAACCCGTTATGTTCGTACTTTTAGGATGTCATTTTTAAGATTCGTCGTATAACATCTGGCAATGTGGCAATGCTGAATGTGGCTGACGGCGAAGTGCACGAATTTTTGCTGAATTTCTAGTAAAATTAATTCTTTTTATTTTATAACGTGGATATATAAAATGGATCTGTCTATTTTGATTCCTTGATTGCCCTATATAATTTCCACGTCAATGTATTATATCAAGAAGTGATATAGTGTAACTGAAATTAAGTTCTTGGAACAATGTTGCGGTCAATAATTTTTACTATAGTTTCCCTAGCTAGCGTAATAAAAACAGCTACTGGGTTAGGGGAAATTATTTACGCAATCAACGCTGGAGGACCCGCGCATACGGATATCTATGGAATTCATTA
This sequence comes from Aplocera efformata, assembly GCA_921293045.1. Lineage (NCBI taxonomy): Eukaryota > Metazoa > Arthropoda > Insecta > Lepidoptera > Geometridae > Aplocera > Aplocera efformata. The sequence continues at coordinate 8,140,791 of OV121042.1, read as the reverse complement.
TGAAAAGGACCAATTGCAAGGACGTGTCGGTACCGCTTCGGACTATGGTAAACAGCTGGTTATGATAGGCCGCGTGAATCCAAAAGATGAAATATTGTATCAAACAGAAAGATATCACCACAGTACGTTCGGCTACGATATTCCAGCTAAAAATGATGGTGACTATGTGCTTGTTTTGAAATTCAGTGAAGTGTACTTCAATGCTCCCAACATGAAAGTATTTGATGTTGTTTTAAACGGAGATCATACAATTGTAGCTGATCTAGATATTTTTGATAAAGTGGGTCGTGGCGTGGCTCACGACGAGTATATTCCATATTCCATAAAAAATGGTAAACTTTATTACAATGAAGAGGAATCCGATATAAGAGGTGGTAAAATCAAGGTTGAGTTCATCAAAGGTTATAGAGATAATCCTAAAATTAATGCTCTGTATGTGATGCGAGGTACAATAGATGAGGTCCCTAAGCTGCCTCCGCTAGTGTGGCCTGAAAATGAAGCCGAGGAACCAAGGGAGGAAGTTGAAGAAAAAAACACTAACTCAAAGCGTGCTAGTGGCCCAAAGCAACCGGACCCCTATTCCATGGATGAGAGCACTTTGTTAATCCCAGTATTCATTACAATCGGAGCATTCATACCACTCTTGATTTGCCTTTGCAAGCTCTGATCTTCGAATTTTAAATGCTATTCCTGTGTGACTCTGCTGTGCAGTTAATATATTGACTTCTGAAATGTTTTATACAGTAAATAAAGTTAATTAGAACATTTAATTAATCATTTCACAGCTTATAATTTCGAAGCTCAATGATTATAGTACAAAAACTTTGCATTTATAGAGCCCGTCCCATGTTAAATAATTCTAACACTATTATTAAGATGTTCAAATGCACTTTAACTTTAAAATAAACTATTGATTTTACTTACTGACAATTTTTATTTCAATCTTTCACATTGATTAAAATTATGGTGCGTTTTATCTGATTGCAAGTAATATTTGGTAAATCACTAAAACTAAATTAAGTAAAATAGTTTATACATTTCTTTAAGCTTATTGATAATTTTTATTTGTAAAGAATTTTTTCTCATCATAATCATTATAATTTTAAGTAACAAGGGAAAAGGAATGTAAATTATTGCATCTCTAATTAATTAGAGTATTCACTTTTAGAATATTGCTAGTAAGCTTTACCAAAGTACACCATTATTACTTATCTTTAAAACTATTTTTAGCAGCTAATTCATGTTCACTGAGTTTGTAGATTGTTCCTTTTTAAGGATAAATAACCTTTTATATTACATGTTTCAATTCTCTGCTACAGGAAAGGTAAATCATGTTTTTTTGGTAGTATTTCCTCCAGCACCAGATTTGGATTTTTGTTGCAGCATTTTCAACAACCTGAAAAATAATATAATATATAAAATATGTATTATTATAATTTTGATAATTAAAATTATAATAATACATATATATGCACTAAATGCGCACCGCGGTGTTTCCCTCGTTTAGCCATACGGGAATCCTACGGGAATAGAATATTTTTCTGGGATAAAAAGTAGAGTACCTATGTGATATTCCAGACTATAATATATCTTATATAATATATAACTTTATATGTTTCGAATTTTATCCAAATCCGTTCTGGCGTGATAACATCATACATCCTCTCAAACTGGTGTTCCTGTGAGACTATTCATTACTCCAGTTCAAAGCGACGTCTTTCGTAATTATCTAGGTAGTAATAAGAACCCAAGTAATCGCTGTGGTTATGGGATCCTATTCTCATAACTACATCAATGACTTGGGTACAACCCACTCTGAAGCAACCTGAGGATGAAAGGAAGTGTAATCAACCTAGACCCAAAGATCGCGGGTTCAATACAAAGAATCTGAGACAAGTGTACATTTCATCTGCAAATATTTTAGTATAGATTTTGGCATCACAATAATAGTCTCGTGTTATGTTCCTATGGTCTTGGTAATTTTTGTGAGACTTCAGATTGCCACGACTGACGAATATTGTATCAGATATTTTTTCTGGTTAATGCTCTTTAAAAAAAATACACAAAAAAGTTTTTATATGACAAGTCCCATGTATAACCGCTTCAAAAATTGTTTATAAAACGAAAGTAAGCATCCATTGTGCCTTTAGTGAATAAATGAATACAATACATTACATGGCACAGCGTATATCTTGTAGAACAATGAGGGAATATGAGCTCGATATTTCAGCGTGTCTATATTTCCAGTTTGTAGGTGTTATTTTGATATATCAGTTTATCTAAGCCCAGTAGATGTATCTTATTTTTTTATATACTGTGATCACTACGATTCGCAACCAAAGTGTCTGTGTCCACCCTGGTTTTTAATACAGATGGACATTTCATATCCCAGATCTGTTGACATTTGGTTCAAACTGATATACGAATTCTTTCAGTAAATATAACCAACCAAGTTCTGCTCCTTTTCTTCCGTTGGAATAAATGGCCAACTCTAATGTCGAAGTTTTTGAGCAAAGTAGGTAGGTATACAAAATAAATAAAAATTCAATTGGATTGCAATCCCGTTCATAGTTAGCCAGTAACCTGAAATACTATCGGGGATTGAAGATAATTGATGTAAAACACATGATTATGTAATTATGTTGACTTAATACTTACACATTAGAAGGGTTCTGTAATTTTAATTCGCAGTTACCTAAACTATTTCGGAAGAACCCTTTTTTGCAATCCGCAAGCGTCGAATTCTGATTTTCATTTGATGTATCAATCACATCTTGGCCAGCCTTAATAATTTCGGTTGCGGTAGAAATTGTAGCATTCGCTACTACAGGCTGATAAGTAGAACTAGTGGTGTTGGTTATATACATTTTTTCCGTACTTGGAGACTTATCGATGAATTTAGTCGTCGTCTCCACCTCTGTTATAGACGCATTATCTTTTTCAGTTTGCACAACTGTTTCTGTCGTAATGTTTAACGGTTTTATAGTAGTATTGATTGTACCGTTCTGTGGTTTTATTGTCATCTCAGAATAATCGTAAGCGTAATCATAATCCTGTAAAAAGATAAACTTTTCCGTCACTAAGTAGGTACATAACTGGTATCTTTACATCCTGCAGTTAGGTAGGAGCGTAAGAAAAACCGGTTGCTACGGTAAATAGGTAGGCTCATCAATCATTTATTACTAGTTTCAAATTAAAAAAGATGTATGAGTGTCTAAGTTTTTGTTTTTAACTAGTATATTTCGTGTCACATGTGGACACATGCAATGTCACTACAAAAACATCCCTGACCCACAAACAAACTTCATGCTTCAAAATCACCATACAAAGTTTACATTAGCAAATGAATACTTTTATTGACGGAATTTGAAGAACAGAAACTTTGAATTGCCTCTAATTTACTCTAATATTAATCTGGTATAAAGTTGGCAACAAAAAAATGCATTAGATCTAAAGATACTCGTAGTATTTATATTTTTAAACCTTGCTTCTTGAGTAGGTATTATTCCCCACTTATTATTTTATTTTATTAATCTATGTAAATATAAATTAAATGCTGCTCGTATGTAAGCGCAACTTAAGGACGCCTGGACCGATGAAATATTTTTTTGTTTAAAATATTCCTAACGTAAATCAGGTTTTTATGGAAAGGCAAATTGGAAAAAATTGCCTGAACAAAGAAAATAGTTATAACTAAAAGTATTTATTTCGATGCGATTTGTGATACGTAGTAAGTGCGCTTATGTTGGATGAGAACGATTATCAAATTCTGAAGGTCATTTAAGACAGGATAACGTCTGTCGGGTCGGCTAGTAAGAAATAAATATGTAGGTACTAGACTTACCACATATTCTTCTTTTCCCTTTGTTAAAGCAAAAATATTCAAATTCTTCAAATCTATCTGCACATTTAAATCTCCAGTTTGCCGCTGGTCAATGCTAGCAGAAAACACTTTTCCGCATAGAAGGAATGAAAATACTGTGAACCTACACATGTTTAGCGAGTGGGATTGTAATCCAGACTCGCGATGATGCACGACTGGTAGCCACCGCCAAGGCGAAACGCCCTGAGCTTGACAAAGTTATTTCCATCAAGTTAACAGTTATATCAAGTAACCGTAGGAAGGTCGATAGCCTCTGTTGGTGCATGCCGCGCCGCCGATGTAGAATTGCGTAAGGATCGCCGATTTATACACCTGACCAGCGCTCAACCAGAGAGAGCTTTTATTATTTTAGTATCAGTATCATACTTAATCTGTTTCCAGATATCATCAGTTGGTAGATTAATTTATTTTTTTGTATCCATTAACTGTATTTTACTTTTTATTGGTAATAGAGCCTAAAACAATTGTGCAGTACAAGCATACAATTTGCCTTCAATCTTAATTGCACTGGAGTTCGTGACCAATTCGTAACATCAAATTTCAGTACAATTTGAGAGAATAGTTTTGTTCACTCCTTCGCGTAGGTACTTACAGTTCCTTCTGTTCTGTCAGTACATATCAGTATGTTTATGGCGTAAATAAATATTGTAATATTATCTGCAATGGTATCCGATCCACTTTTTCTTATAATAACTTAATGAAAAATAAATTGTGTGATTAAATTCAATGTAGAAGTGGTGAAACAATTTCATGAGCTCTATCGCGTTTCCGTATCAGCCTCTAATATTCCCACTACAGGGACACCGGCCTACTCTCGATAATTGAGAGTGAATGGGCTTTGATCTACCACGGGAGCCCAATCCGGATTGGTAGATTGGTTGGTACATCATGTAGGTACCAATCCGGATTGGGCTTGGTGGTACATGTAGGCTACATGTCTCATGTTATCGAATTTTTGATTCTAAGACATGCCGGTTTCCTTACGATGTTTTTCTTCACCGTCGAAGTGGTAACGTGGAGAACGTGGTATTGCGCACATAAATTATTCAAGTGAAATCTTATTTGTTCACGTGATTGAAAGTTGGTGTCTGTGTCCCTAGGCCACCACGCTCTCAACGCCATAACGCTTTTATTGTTGGTTTACGCGCGGGTTTGTTTCTGGAAAGAAAGAAAATGAAGGTGTTGATTGAAATCCAGTTTATTAATTTCAAACAGCTTTCCGCCATTTTCTGGCACATTGAAGTGTCAAATTGAGTATGAAACCAGCCAAAAAGAAAAAATAAAAGAAGAAGAATCGAAACAGATATGTGATTTTTAACCAAGGATTGACACAGTGTGAATCCTGTGACACCTGTCGATAAAACGGAAACACAGGCGATAAATTAAAAAAAGAAAACGAAGAGAAAATTGAACAGCACGGTTTAGAAAAAGACAAGGTTGCAATCAACCTTGTCTTTTTTCTAAACCGTTGGTGTCACGTGACGTACTAACTTTCAGTTCAGTTTTAGTTAGTTTAGTACGTGTTTGGCTTGACTTCTTCTTTTTGGCTTTAACTTGACTTTTGTTCTTCTTCTTATTTTTGGGACTTGACTTTTGATTTAGTAACATTGAGGCATGACAGTGACAGTGACATCAGACGATCAACATCGTCGCAGGAATTGTTTATTTTTTGCAAAATGTTTACATTAGAATTTACTCTGTTTTTATTGCTAACGAAGAAATTGTAATATTAATAGTTCCAAATAAATTGTAACCAGCGTTGCACACTACAGATTACACAGAGTACTTTTTACTAATTGCTGCTAGAAAATGATAAAGTTTTGGAAAAGTGCAGGTAAGTTAGCTGTTGCGCTTGTTCTGCACGTAATCATCACTGCCACTAGTAATTATGATAGTTTTTCTACCTCGTTTTTTGTTGCAGCTAAAGGTAAAACTGGATGTCCTGTGAGACCACCAGAACCAATTCCTACGGCTCTTGACGTTAGATCTTTGTTGTTTACACAATCAGTTGATGAAAACGAAGGTAAATATTTTCTCGCAAACTTCCTCATTCATACTGATCTATACCTACATCTTATAGTTCTGTTCATGCATGTGTAATTAAAAGTTATTGTTCTCGTGTGTAATATGTAAGGAAGGATTCTGTGTGTGTGTGATATATTTAGTTGTTAATGTTTTTCTTGGATAATTACAGATATACAGCAATTATTCGATAAAAAATCCAAGTTATCTCTATCATTACATGACACACTCATAGAAAAAAAAGCTTTAAAATATTTTGTCCAATTTATGGAGACATGTGAAAAACATCACTTTATAAAATGTTGGATGGCAATAGAACAATTCAAAATAAACCTCTTAAACTCAAGGCTAAGTACTGATAGTGACAATTATGCAAAGATAAATCGAACTAAAAGTTTTGATCTCCATTGCAAGGGTGAATCTCCCAAACAAAATAAGGAATTGAAATCTCAAAGATTGAGTTGGAGGGAAAACAGTGAAACCATTTCCAAACGTAACAATGGCTGTTCAACCAGTTCTTGTAGCAATTTATTTGAAAATGCATACTCAGAAGGACATGGTGACTGTGAAAACAAATTTTGTACTAATCTCACTGAGCAAGCAATAAATATATTCAAAACATACATTGCATTGGAAGCTTCTCACTGCATAGATGTGCCAGATGGTATTAGAAAGTCTGTCATCACCAACATTTGTGAACCTGAAGGAAACATAAAAGAGGACTGCTTTACTCCAGTTCAACACATAATTTTTAACCTCATACAAAATCAATGCTATAATGAATATTTATGTAGCCATTACTACATCAAAGCACAAATTGACATTTTAACAAATGGCTCTCTAAATCTGAATGATATATTGTTCAATGAAACCATATTATTTTACTTCACAGAATATTTGGAACAAGAGTCATGTAGAGTACTATTGGAATTTTTAATGGCTGTCATAAATTTTAGAGATAATTTAACCAGTGATTTACAAGCAAACAGTGAGCAAATACAAGCTGATGCTATTGTTATCTATGATAAGTACTTCTCATTGCAAGCCACAAACCCAGTAGGGTTTCCATCAGATATCAGATTAAAAATTGAAAGTGAAATATGTAGAGAAGAAGGCCCTCTTTATTCTTGCTTTGATATGCCTTATAGAATAGTTTATAAGACCTTAACCCAGTATGTCAAAACATTTGTTGAATCAGAACTTTATTACAAGTATCTCTCAGAAATGATTCACTCTGTAGACCAATTGTGGAACAGTAATCAGAAATCCCATTCAGATTGTAGCAGTGAATTCAGTATAAGTACTCAAAATACTTTGCTAGCAATGGGTGATCCAGTCTTCCGTAAAAAGAAACGCAACCTCTCTGTACCTGATATGACAATAGATTCTAACCAGCTTTACAATGCAGACTCTTTATGGCAAAGAAATAGACAAGATGGTTTAAGCCTTGGAAGAGTTAATAGTTTAGGCAGATTTGAATCGAAATTTGAACCTGACCCAGATAAGAAAGATAAGTCTGTATTGAAGAAAATGGTGAGCAGATTTGTACCATCAAATACCTCAAAAGTTGAGGAAGAAATGGCATGGCAAATAGCTCACATGATAGTAAAAGATGTTACAGATCTGACTATGGCCCCACCTGATAACTAATTTAAAGTGACTATATCTGAATTTGTGATAGTTATATGTAAGAAACTGATATATTTTATAACTATATGGTAAAAATGTATAATTACTCATTGTAAATAAATACTTCTTAACTTAAGCCAAACAAAATATTTATTTCATTCTCTTTTTAAGTATTTCTTTTACTGGCAATATTACATCACAGGATTTAACTAAAAGGAATACATGTCAGCTGAAACAAGAATGATTTTAACCCTAAAAAGACTAATGCTCTTTGGTAGAAAACATTATTGCATTTTCCTTCTGCATAATGTCCAATATACTCCTTTTTTTGTCACAGGGTTGCGTAATTGTTTATACTGGGCGGAATACGGGTCAACTGCAGTCGTGGAGGCTCTGATCCCAATAATGGGGATTGTTCATCATTATAGCTCAGCTCTTTGTTAGAAAACTTTTGAAAGGATGGTGAAAACTGAGTTCTGTTTGCATTCCATTTCCTGTACACAAGTGCATTGAGTAAAGCTTGCATTGGGTTCAACAGTGCCTAAAAAAAAAAGAACATAAATAAAACAGTTCCTAATATTCCCAAAATAGGTGAAAAAATGTAACTCACCATGATATACCATATACTTATTATTAGCTTGACTGGCATATTAAACCACATTGTCCATACAAGAATGCCATTAACTAGGTTAGGCAGCCAGCAGACATAATATACTCCATTAATAAAAAAAAACTTTAATCTCAATGCGTCAACAACTCTTCGTTCTTTACTAGTGAACTGAAAATCGAAAGACAATTTTGAGATTAGAACAAACAATTTTAGTTTGTAACTTGATACATTTTGGAAAGAAAACATTACAGCAAAGTATTTTTAATAATAAAACGATATACCTGGGCCAGTGGTAATGCAACAGCCATTTCAATGTTTTTACTGGATAATGTATAAATTATAGGATTTGCTATCATAACTATGGCTATAGGAACATATGTTGCAAAATAATTTGGAAGTATTCTCAAAAGAGCTGTTGAAGCTGAAGGTAGGCTATGGCACCTGAAAATAAGAAAATTCAAGTTTTAAAGATCACAATAATACAGTATCAGAGTTATGATCAAAGAGTTAAAGACTTTTGACGCCTTCTATTTCCTATACGTATATATATCAAATTATGTTAAATCTGGGGGTAAATGGCACTTTGTGAAAATTCATTATTATATCAATATATATAATATGTCAAGAGGGTGCTGCTGTGCTATCTTAATAAATTACGAAATGACCAAAAGATAGATAATCTATTAATCATTATATAGCCGGATGAGCCAGGGAATGTCGATATTATTCTGCTGTAGCCACATTCTGTAGCATTGTGTCAATAACGCATTGATAAAGTTGAAGAAGGTTACAATGTGCCCATCAAACAAAGATATTAATTACTTTCCTGCAGTAACATTACTGTGTAACACTTACGTAGCATTAGGAATGTATAAAATTGATAAACCAATGCCAGTTGTAGCAGCAGGCAGGCCCCATGCAAAGGAATGATAAAGAAGTAGATTTGAATCTCTCCCCTTTATTGTATTCCATGTATCAATGGCATAGAAAAGTGTCCAAAACCATGTCACTGTATAAAAATACTGTGTCCAAGCCTGAAAACATTTTTTTATTATGGAACAATTTTTTTTAAACTTTACGATTAGTACCTTGTTCGATAGAAAACACTCACAGATATAATGCTACAAAATAGTACACTAACATCATCATCTGGCATAGGCATAATATTTTTATACTTTAGCCAAAGGGAAGAGCGAACCATAACACCTGTAAAATGAAATGTATACAAATCAGATACCCAGATAGTTAAGTTAAGATTAGAAAAATAAATAAAATAAGTTGAAGAGGAAACCCCTATCTATTAAGGTAGGGGGTAGCTTGCCACAATCTGGTGCACAAACCAAAAATATATTTGACTGGCCTCAGTCAGGTAGTAGTAGTTGTGCCTCTGTAGGTCATATGTTAGATTTTGATGTCACACATTTGTGTGACGAAGATAGATGATTTTTTTCCATCAAAAAAAAAAATGTAGTACAAATAATATATCAGTTGAGCTATGCTAAGGGACTAGATGATGCTGTGAGAAATATCCATGAATTTTTATTTATATAAGTTATTAATTACGTTTTAAAATATGTTAGGTGTGGATGAGATTACATTTGATTTTCGTGAGAATGCTGAGACTTACAAATATAAAAAAATTATGTACATGAATAAATGTATGTTCTTTGTCAGTACACAATTCAAAATAAGCACTACAATGTATAATGTATAGCACCCATTCCCCACACCCTTCGATAACTCATTGTTGTGCCACAATAGCAGAAGTGTGCATAGCTTTGCATTGCGACGTCTACCATGTTTTGCGTTTAAAAATATCAGTCTTAAAGGTTTTTGCCGCGTAATACGTCGTAATGTCTAATTACTTCGTAAGTATTTTTGACGATTTTATTTCTGATATTAGATAATAAATTTTTTTAATTGCTTGATTGAGATACCTTTTAATAGGTGTGTGAATATGACTCCGCCCCTTTTTGTCAAAATAAAACACATTTGTTCGCTTACAAAATTAAAAAAAAAATTATTGAAAGTATGCTCCATCTGCAGCTACAACCTTCGCCCATCGTTCAGGTAGTTTTCGTATTCCTTGCTGGAAGAAGTCCTGGTCTTTTGAGCTTATCCAGTTGTCAATCCAAATTTTGATACTTTCACATGAAGTAAACTTTTCTCCAGTAAGGTCTGTCTGCATCGTCCGAAATAGGTGGTAATCCGAAGGAGCTATGTCTGGTGAATATGGCGGGTGGGGTAACACTTCCCAGTCCTGTCCCTCTAAATATCTTTTTACGACTTCTGCGGTATGCGGTTTGGCATTGTCATGCTGAAGAACTAATTTGTTATGTCTATTCACCCATTCTGGTCGTTTTTCTTCTATGGCTCGCTTCAAACGCATTAGTTGTCGTCGGTAAACTTCTCCATTAATAGTTTCAGAGGGTTTGAGCAACTCATAATATACAATACCTTTCTGATCCCACCAAATACAGAGCATGACCTTGGCACAGTGAATATTTATTTTTGGCTGTGATGGGCCTGGTTCGCCTGGTTTCACCCAAGCTTTTTTGCGTTTAGGATTTTCGTAGTGTATCCATTTTTCGTCTCCTGTGACTATCCGATGCAAAAATCCTTTTCTTTGCTGTCTTTGAAGCAGCATTTCACAAATGGTTTTCCGACGTTCCATGTCTCTTTCTTTTAAATCATGTGGAACCCAGTAACCGGCTTTTTGAATCATTCCCATCATTTGTAAACGCTTTGCAACAGTTGAACGATCAACATTTAATGCTGCAGCTAATTCTGATTGAGTTTGGCAAGAATCTTCCGCCAATAATGCTTCCAATTCAGCATCTTCAAATTTTTTTGGTGGTTTTCCATGTTCTTTATCCTCAGTACTAAAATCGTTATTTTGAAATCGTCGAAACCATTCCTTGCAAGTTGTATTAGACGGAGCATGCTCACCATAAATCTCCACAAGCAAACGATAAGTTTCCGCTGCAGTTTTCTTCGCAATAAAATAATGTAATAACACTTCCCGCAAATGACGTTTATTTGGAATAAAAACCGACATTTTCGAAAAGGTGAAAACAATTGTTGCTTACACTTCAACCAAATATCATAAAATGCGTTAGATAGCTGACATTCAGTACTATCGAATACAAGTATGGTCATTTATTAGTACACGTAAACAATACTAAAAACGACATCTGTTGAGAAAGGGCGGAGTCATATTCACACACCCAATACTATTTAATAACAATGACTAATCATGTTATTATTCTTACAGTTTGGCAAACTTTTCTTTTTTTAAGTCTTAAATATTTCAGTAGAAATTAATAAAAAATAAATAAAAATGAAATTTCATAAATATTAGTAGTAGTAGAATCCCTCCAAAGCAATTACGTTTTTGTCTGTGTGATGATGTTGTTAATAACTATTTATAGTCAAAAGTCTAATTTATCAAATTATAATGTACTACTTTGATTAATTTGTTAGGCTAAATTCTTATTTATCAGTTTTTTGCATTTTCTGATTTTCCAGTTATGAAATTGAGGGCAAATTATATTTTTATGTTGATTTTTAAATCCTTGGTACGTTTGATCAGAATTAAAATAAAATTAAAAATGGAATGATTCTTTTACTAAACACAAATTTTTATTTTCTGATCAGTCATGACGCTCCCCACTCACAGGTGCAGGTTGACTACATGTTATGCCACACCCTGTATATGCCAAAGCAACTTGTTTTTGAACAGCCTTAAGGGATAAGAGTGTATCCCTTAAGGTTGTTCAAAAATAGAAAGAGATAAATGTCACATTGATAGTTAGGCTTGCATACGATGGGCAACGGTGACATATAATTATTATTTACTCAATATAATGAATGACAGTTATACCCAATGTATTTCAGCCTCCAACATGCCAATGTACATAGATTATTATCTTACCCAATGAAGCAAAGAGATCTGCAATGGCTAGCCATTTAATAATGCGGCGCCCGCGAGTTACATTTAAACTCAACTGCGATTTTGTGATGTTTGGAAAGATCTGAAAAATTTGTTATTTCAGTTATTAGTAAGTTCCTTGTCAAGTTTAGTAAATACAAATAATATCATATTTATATATCACCTGATACAGTGCCCCTAGTATTCCAATGGTCGAGGAAACCAAACAGACGGCATTATAAGTATCTGTATTGAATTCATCCATAATTCTGAGGGCTATATCCTCATTTTTACCGGTATGGTGACAGCAAAACGTTTGGATGGTCGGATCCGACATTTGTAGCCTCTATCGGATTTAATTTATATCAGATTTTATATCGTAAATCAAATTTGAACGTTTATCTAATTCGTGGATTTATGTGTTTCTGTAATAAATAATAGGTAAAAATGTACACATATTACTTGATGGATATGTTTATGACACGTTCGAACACCAGTAAAATATAATATAATTAATAAAAATAATTCAATTTTAGAACATACATTCAATGTTAACATTGAAATTCAACTCACTTTTGTTTTGTCTATCTAATTTTCTGATATTTATTTTGACATGATACTGTGACGCTTGTAAGGATGTAGTAAAGATAAAATCGTACTAGTTACTGGCGATTCATGAATACGAATAATCGACTGATGGGATTAATATTTGGATAAAGGAGTGGTCGTTTCAAATCGTATATACCTATATGTTGAGAAAATCTAAAATCGTGTAATGACCTGTACTGAAACTTTAGTCTAAGTATACATCATCTTGTTAGTCAATATTGAAATGATGAATTCATATTACCAGAGCGACAATACGCATGATATTTTATCAATAATATAATCATTAACTCCTTCTTATCCAAAATATTATCTATACAATATAGTATATTATAAAAATATTATAAAAGGCTTTTTCCCGAATGACTGGCTGACGGATCAACGCACAGCCTAAACCGCTGATCGTAGAGACCTAGAACTCGGAGGGTATGTTCTTTGTATGACGCAGGTATCCGATAAGAAAGGATTTTCCGAAATTCTACCCTTAAGGGGGTGAAAAACGCGGGCAAACTTTGTATGGGACAACGTGATTCCTTGGTCCAATCTACTTCAAATTTTTCATAAACATTCTATAACAGAATTGATGGAAGATGTGTTTCGTATTTTATTGAAACTCTTCGCCTAGCGGGGTTAAAAAGGGGTAGAAAGTTATTTTGAGGGTGATTTGCATCGAAGTTGATATAAATACTCCTTAGTGCTCTTGATTTAAATTATTATTATTTATTTCGACACATGTTTGAAAACTCAATCCGATTTTATTCACATGAAAACTTGGTGCAATGCAATACTCTTTAAAATTGGAATGATAATGATGATGATGATGAGGGTGCTACGTTTTAGGCGCAAGTAACATATCTACCTCTTTTTATATAATATCTTTGGTGGTGAACAAGTTCTCAAATTGTATCTTGTACCTACATATTTATTTAAAAAACGACTAGGAAGTATTTTTTTAAGAATTCAACGGAAATAAAGTATTTTATCTTTAACTGTGGTATTGTTGCAGCTTATCTCCGAAACGGCTAGACCGATTTTGATGGGACTTTCACTGGCAGATAGCTGATGTTATAAGATTTAGGGAACCGAAAAATTGTTAAATTCCACGCGGACGAAGTCCCGGGCAATAGCTAGTTGTAGTAGTAATCATATATCTTGATTTAAGTCTCCGGATTGGATGTTTGGTAATCATTGAGCTTGTCATGACATGACAAAAAATCAAATTAGTCGATTTGCCTTCAAAATCGAGACTGATCTGATTTTTTACCCACCGCTATTTGGATAGCGGTGAGTATTACCTGCCTAATAGGGTCCAGGGTCCAGGGGTAAGGTACTTACGGAGCATTGTCCATAAGTAACTTACCTACCTATTATTCATAGACATCCATTGCATATTGCTCATGGGCAATGCCTAAAGGAAACCTGATGCGAGCTAGTTGGAATCGCGCACCGTACTAAATTCGATAGGTAGGCACCTATCGCTTGTCTATTTGAGTAAAGTCCTAGAACCTGTGAAGTATAGCGCAGATGATTTGCTTTGCTGACATTGGCCAACAATATATTTTTAAATAAGTATATAGTACAAAATCTGTACTTAGGCATCTTAACGAAATCGAAAGAACAAAGAAAGCCAGTCTCGCAAAAACATCTAACCGGATTTTGACAATTATTTTTCTCCCTTTAGCTACAATCGATAGTATTTATAGAACAAACACCAACTTTCTGAATTTTTTAAATGTAGGTAGGTACTTAACTACCTGCAACATTCAGCATAACTATCCTACCTAGGTAGGAATTAATTTCAATAAAACAGCCTCTTAAATTACACAAACATTTATATCCATATACCTACTAAGTTCAATGTAGCTAAGCATGAGTAATAACTATTCATAGAACAATTTATTAAAAGCAATACAAATATCTTAATCCTTAATAAAATTATTTCGATTTCAATTGGACATTCAGTTGCAGTCTGTCTGTAATTTTCCTACTGATATTTAAAAAATAATAATACCACTTACTATAATATTTTTACAAATTATATTTGTTAGTTTTCGGAAACAGCCTTAAATATTTGGATGATATTTTGCGCTTACATATGCAAAACCCCTGTTTAAGTTTAATTTCTTATAAAAACGCATTTTTTTTTTACAAAAAAATGTTTAGATCATAAAAAACCGAGCGAACAGAGAATATACAGGCTAAGTTTGTTTGTAACCTTGCCTTGGAAACGATATGTCCTAGGTTCGATCTCCGGCCGCGATAAATCCTCGGGTCTTGGGTGTTTGTGTTGTGTGTATAACACACACCACATAAGCATCCCTGTCTCCTATGACACAGGAAATCTTAGTGCAGTATGAATGTTTGCATGTTTGTAATATGGAATCACTAAATTATAGAAATAACAAGTGACTGATAAAAATTCTAATAAACTTCAATACTTTCGTCCCCTGTTTCTCACCCATAAGCATAGAATTTTCCATGAAATCTGTATGGGAAATCTGTCAACAATAGATACAGACAGACAGAAGATATAATTGTCGTAATGATATATTTAACATACAGAGCATACAGTTGAATTGAGAACCTCATCTTTTGTTGAAGTCAAATAACAAAAACGGAGGCCTAGCAACTGAACCGGATGTGTTATAGAATGAATAAAATTCTGACTAATCAATGTCGGCGATAGTATAAATAATGCTTATGCATGATCTATTATTCTTTTTGCTCATCAGCATTTATTTCGGCTGGGTTTAACGGAATTACAGTTAAATTATGCGTTACGGGTATACAAGGATTAATTGGATCAGGTAGTTCTCCTGGCTGAAGAGTACAATTTACATTAATGGTAGCATTGCTTTGATCCATTTCACTGCTGGTAAGACTTAACGCTGGTGGCGAATTCGGATCCAATACTGGAGCTGGTGTTGGAATTATCATTGTACCGTTTATGTTATCTTCTATTGGCATTGCTGGTTCTGTAACATTGTTTTCAGCGGCCGTGTTCAAGAGAATGGCACAAGGAATTGTGGTCATAAATTCTTTACCAGATTTATTTACAACTGTAACTGTACATTTTGTGTTGTCTGTTACGTTGTTATTGTTATCATTTGCCTTTATTTCAGCATCCGGTGAGAATGATGTGGCAATAGCACATGGAATAGCGAGAACTTCTGTTTTCTCGTCGTTACTTATAGATAAACTGCAATTTACTAAGTCGGCTAACATGGAATCTTCTTGAGATTTAGTGGCATTGTCTGCTGCAACGGCGACGGGTTGGCCTCTATTATCATAAATAACTGTGTGATGACGATTACCCGTAGATCGTGCTAAATTCCATAGTGCTAACCCTGTTAGAAGGGTACCAACTCCTGCTCCTGCAATCCCTACTCCCATCAGGCCGGTTCCAGTACGACTCATACCCATACCCCTGTTGCCATTGTTAGCGTAATTTCCAAAATATCCGGGAGACTGTGATCCATATCCAGGCATTTGTGGTCCACTGGGATGGTAAGAAGGTTGTCCTCCATATCCCCCATACCCACCGTTGTTCGAGTAGGGAGGCGGTGGTGGTGGATGCTGGTAATTATTGCCATAGTTGTTATTTTGATATGATGTGGGTCGGTTTGATCCCTGGTAAGGAGGTGGAGCTGCAGCTCCTGAGTACGGAGGTGGGGCGACACCGGAACCAGACAACCCGCCCCCTGACTGAGGATAATTGCTGCCTTGTTGATGAGAAATACCTGTCCCTGATTGTGGGGGATAACCGCTACCTGAGCTCCCAGATAAACCGGTCGATGCTGGGTACGAATGTCCTGACTGGCTATTGGTTTGAGCTGGTCCATTCAAATTCTGAGATGCACTGCTTTTCTGAATACTTTCTTGATTTGTAGTTGGTGATTTAACCGGTTGTTTGCCAGAGAGTCCCGTCTGACTAGAAGGATACGAGTGACTTTGTCCACCACCTCGGTTATTTTTAGGTTTTTCTTGCCATCCCGATAGTGAAGGTTTTGGTATGGATTGCTGTGGTTGTGGATAACTTAACGAAGTCGGTGCAGGCTGAGGCTTGTAATTAGTTCTTCTACTGTTGGAACCACGTGCGGAACTCGAACCACGACTCCCGAAACTGATCGATTTTTTACCATCCACATAGTATAATATTATTAGTAATGTCAATAAAGTCACAAGAATATTAGTTTTCATTTTAAATGTTCACATTAAACTAATTGCAATCGTCAGTTCTGAATATTTCACAGTCAAGTTATTTCCAGAAAGGGACACGTTATCACAAAGCAGTTGTCCGACAGTCTATGTCTGACACATACCTAATGTTTCTCGAACATTGGAGTTAAGTGGCTAAGTGGTGGTAGGTATGGTATGAGGTCGAATGTCGATTGTTGGTGTCCCACCCCACTGCGCACAACATCGAGCTATGCTACGGATCATAATAAGTAGGTAGTTACGACCTTTCATGTAACGCTTCAGGTGAACCCTAAAGCAAAACAAACACGCAATGCAGTCGCTTTCTGTGGATCAATATTTTTACGGGCAGCGAAACACAAACTTAGAGGTTGTTGTAATATTAGTAGGTAGTTAATTTAGTCAATGCTCATTTTTGTACCCTGTAAAACTCGAGGAACTTATGCGATATGTGTGCAAAGTTTGACTGGGGATGACGATATTGTCCCAGTACTAATTTCTCCCAAGCAATATGTAATGAAAGTTAACAATTAGTATATTCTCCTTGCATCAGTAGAACCATATTAGTAATCTTTGTACTTAATACGCCGCCAAATCCAGTAGAAGTGTAGAATTACAGGAAATAAAAATATAAAATTAAGGGTGGCGGTGTAATTACAGTGATGTTATGACAGATTTTCCAAATTAACATAATAACATTACCTACTGTTATTAACTGACTAAAAAACGAAATAAGTGATTCAGTAGGTAGGTAAAAAGAAACATTCATATCGGTTTACAACGAACGAATAAGTCACAGGAAAGCTATTTCGTTTACTACAAATATAATGACATATATTTTCCAGTTATTCGAGTTATTTTTTTGATAAAATTTATATGGGATCAATCGGAAAATATATCCTTTTGTTCCTTTTTTGGGGGGTCCAGTTGCTCGCGTCCGTAGGTGTGTACCCTTTGATTCCCCCTGGGTGGTGCTAAAGGAGCAACCAAAAGTAGCAGTAGAACTTGTGCCAAGTTCGTCCGGAGAGGTACTGCCACCACATCTGGAATCTGCCGCCAAGCAGTAGTGGTTGCATTACTGTGTTCCGGTGGAAGGGTGTGGCTGCCGGTGTAATCACATGCGCATGAGACATATCATCCCCGTCTCGAGTGATGGACGCAGCAGGATGAATGCGACTCAGTAAAGATTTGAATCTCATACTGAGTCGCACGCATTACTGTTGTCATGGGCGAGGGTCACCACTTACCATCAGGTGGGCCCTCAGCTCGTTCCGTCACTTATTTACATAAAAAAAAAAAAAAAAAAAAAAAAAAAAATATTGTGTTCTGAGGTAACATACCACTGAATTGATGACCTCCTCTTTTGGAAGTGGGCTGAATACAAAGTCCCCCCGGCGCGTCTATTTGTATGTCTGAATGCGATAAACTCGAAAACTACCGAACAACTTTTAATACAGTTTTCACCTTTATGGAATGATTCATGGAGAAGGTTTAGGTCTGTAATTAATTAAGGTTTTATATTGCAGCCAATTTACACACCTATAGATAAAGTCTGTGTTCATAAAAACATACCTAGTTTTTATTCAGACCATAGGTACTTATCTTTTCTACACTAAATTAAGTAACTATAGGTACATAAGTACTTACTTTAATTAATTCTGTATTCAATTGAGAATTAACTCTGCTTTCAGGTCGTCGGTTCAATTCCCACCCATGACAAGCATTTGTTTGACGAACATAAATGTTTGTTCTAATAACTGAGTGATAAGTGATAATATTGTATATTTTCCTGTCAAAGTTAACAAAGTAGTTTGTTGTTTATAAAGATAAAGTTGAGATTTTTTTTATTCGAAATGATTGTATTGTAATAAAAATGCCAATCATGCGTATTAACCATTATTTGTGTCTAATTAGGGACCCCTAATAAAGAAACATTTACTTAATTAACTGGGTGCTTTATATTTAATTTAATGTAACCAAAGTTCTAAAGAATCATCAGGATACGACTCGAGTTTTGGTACTAAAATAAATATAATAATAACAGCGGCATGACTAATGTTAAAACCCATATTTTTCCGTGCGTAAGCCCCTTTTGACGGTCCTTTACGAGGTAATTCGTATATTGTATTTTGTTTTTTTTTTATTTAATGGCGTTGCACGTCTATGCATTTGTCATTGTCAAATAATCATGTGGTTGATCTTGTTGTGTCATCTGACAAATGTAACGATTTGATGATAAATCTGTCAGTTGGTTTTAGCAAGTCAAGTCAATTACATTACAAAGTCAATGTCAAGCCATTTGCCAACCGACTAACCTTCGTCTTCGAGTCACACAAAAACACAATTTATACCTATTATTCAAATAATAGTAGCTAAAAATTTACAGTGATTCACTGAATCATATGTATTGGTTTCGGTGTCGGCTTTCCAAATTAAATTATGGCAGAACCTAAGTTTCCCCAAAAATAGTAGATCGCTTAAGTCTCAGACCAAAACGCGAAAATGTCTGAGATAAAAGGCACGAAAGCTTTGGAGCTATGGTGTAAGCGTTTAGTGAAAGACTGCCCTGAAATCCAGATCGAAAATATGACAACATCTTGGAGAGATGGAATGGCTTTTTGTGCTTTGGTTCATCACTTTAGACCGGATTTAATGTAAGTAATCTCATCTCAATCATGTTACAAGTCCTAAATAAGTTAGAAAGTATGCATTCATCTTACTAGAAAATTGAAAACATGACATGTATCTACTATATAATTTAACATATTATATATCTCGATAGATGGAAATGTAGAAAATACCAAAATAATCCCTAGTTCTAAATAAGTCCTTGTCGCAATACCCCTCATACAAAGTGTAGCATTATACTCAGTATTTCAGCTTTCAAGCAACTATTGCCATTTTCTTTCAGTGATATGACAAGTTTGAAGCGTGAAAATATTTACGAAAATAACCAGTTAGCATTCAGTGTTGCTGAGAAACATTTAGGCATTCCTGCCCTCCTAGACCCTGAGGATATGGTTGAAAATGATGTACCTGATCGATTATCAATTCTAACATATTTGTCACAGTTCTACCAAAGACTTGGACATACTGGTGAGTTGTATTGTTAAGAATATAAATATGAAGATATTGGTTCTAATATGGCGAAAGTAAAATTATGTGGAATTGAGTGGTATAAAGAGGTATCAAGATTTATCTTTGAAATTATATGCAGCCTCCTAAGTTTCATAAATACCAATGATTCATTATCTGGTTCATAAAAAATCAGAAGAATAGTACTTGCATCTTATTTCAATATGAGTTTGAGGTATGAGTTTTGGAGCATAGCATTGTCAATTTTTCTCTCAATGAAAATTAAAAGGGATGGCAATATGGTAATCATTTAAGTTTAATTTTAATGAATGCAACACAGAATTGCTGCTAAAAGTATTCACAACTTGTTTCAGTAACCACCAAGGTAACTGAGAGTGAGTCTAATTCAACCAAGACAGAAAAAGAGTCTGCACAACCGACAGTATGTATTAATTAGTTTTATATTGTTTGCTTTCTTTTATATATCCATTGTGTCTTGTGTGTGCAAAAGCTTTCATGTTGATGATTCTGTTATTCTTTGGCATGTGTTTTAAATCTTTCTTATCACTTCATAGGCACCAATAAAATTTGGCAAGTCTGGCTTAGACAAATGCACGGCATGCGGCCTGCCCGTCTACCTAGCACAACGTCTTATGGTATCCCACAAACTTTATCACAGAAGATGTTTCCGATGTTCAAAGTGTTCTGGACACTTGAACCCTAAAAACTATCAAGTTGTTGAAGGATCTGAGTTTTCATGTGATAGTTGTAAAAATGATAAGGCTTTAATGAAATATCTCAATAATAATGATCATGACCAAATGGGAATGTTAGCATTTGGGGACAATTCACCTGATGCAAAAGTAGAACTATCAACTGAAGATGTTGTTGGTCTTAAAAAGAAACCAAGGCCCACGTCAATTCTAGGTGAGTATTTAAAATAAAAATAAATCCCTCTTGGGAAATATTATCTCTCAAAAGAGTGAGTGCCTTGGTATTGGCATCCACTACACTTGTTCTGAATCCCCATAAAATATAAAGATCTAAATATTTGTTTGTTTGCCATGGTCCTTTCAGAGGATCCAATCAGACCTGATGTATAAAAATATGACTTTTCTTTTAGATGATTACTTCCTGTCTCTATGCTTGTCAGTGTTTGTTTATCTAATTTTCAAATATTATCTTAATGTAAATGTGATGAACGATTAAAACATGTTAAATAAATATATTCTAGCACTTGATTGTTAGGAAGATTAGTATATAGAGCTAGTCAGTTGTTAAATGAACAAAACTATCAGTATCTAAAAATATTAATATTTCAGATAAAATAAATATGTTTGAAAAAAATACATATTCAGATGGAGATATGAAAAGTAAATTATACAATAATTCTATAGAAAATTTAAATACTAGATTTAAGGACCTCACTAGTACTAGCGTATTGCAAAGTGACACTGACTCTACACCTATGCTAGATAATATTAATGATAATCCTAAAAATGAGAGTTCACCTTATAAAAACGCAGATGTAATAAACACTCAAGAAATAGTAGCAGAAACTAGCATTATCAATGATAATTTACCACACAAAAAGACAGATATCATTAATGAGAAAGATGCAGTTAATGAAAGTAGCCTTATAAATGACACACCACTGCAAAATAATACTCCTGAAAGGATTTACAAAACTAATACAGATAAAATAAATTTCCTCCAAACACAACTATTGAGTGACTCGTTACATATGAATGTAGAAATGGATGACTTAGACAAAGATAAATCCGAAGAAAAAGACTTAATTAACAACATAGAAAGTATTGACACAAAAAAAGAAGAAATAAGAGATCATTTTGTGGATGATATCAAAGAAGATCGTAATATCACAGATGATATCAGAATAGCTAAAATACCAATAACTTCTTCAGAAGAACCAACAGTAGACTTGACTAAAACTAAAGTAGAAAGAAAACTAACAGTTCCTCCTAGAAGAAAAAAACAAACCAGTACTGAAAAAGATATTGCCTTAAGTGCTAAAGAAAACGCTAAAGAAGATATAATAAAACCAATTACAGAGTATCCAGATCATTTGAATCCATTTGCCGATGAGGAAGATGAGGTATGTTATTTTTGCTCCAATTGTCAATTTATGAGACAAGTGACTTCAATTAAATTTAAATTTATCTAACAGGAACCAAAAGATACACCAAAGAAGGTCAGTTCTAACCCTTTTGGCAGCAGTGACGATGAAAATGATGACCTTCCTCCTATACAGCCGCCTCCAAAAGTTCCAGGTCACGATACATCCACACCCATGTAAGTTTTATAATAATTCCAATATTCGTTATATTGGAATTAATTATTCATACTTGTGCAATATCTATTATATTTGTTTCAGTAAAAGACTGATTGCCGTCAATCCATTTTGGTCTGATGGTGAAGAACCTTCGTCAGATGAAGGAGATACCCATAACAAAAGGTAAATAACGTCATGTTTAGTTGTTCATTCAGTCCCAACCTGTCAAAACATGTGATCTTTAAAAGGTGTGCTTCATCAATTGTTAGTATGATAATCAATAATCGGATAATCGAATGCATATTATAGTTGAGGTGTTGCCTGTTATAAAATGCACTTTTGTATCGAAAAAATCCCGAGATTCCGGAACAGACTAATTTAGTCTTTTTGTTATAAAATCAAATCGGGTGTATATTTACTTATATTATAAAATCTCGCGATTCGGGAATTGATGAATTTACAATAAAATATTATTATATGATATATTTTTAATTTAACACACTACTATTGCTCTAACACTCTACATACACGCATGGGGAACTAAAAATAAACTTCAATTAAATACACATATGAATAATTATGTACAGCCGGAGCGCCGATTTAAAAAAAAAATATCACTTGCTTAAAGAAATCGTTTCCATACCATGTTACCAATTAGCTTTGCATTCCTGAATTTTCTGGAATCCCGGGGTTTATATTTTAAAATAAAATTAACTTTAGGTAAATTTGCCTCCAATTATCCGAGCAATTATCTGATGATACTTGACTTTTTGTTTATAGTTCCAATAGTACATACTCTTCATTGGCTACGAGTACACCGAATCTACGATCGAGCACGCCGCGTCGCATGAAGCCCAGGGCCCCACCGCCGCCTGTAATTACATTCACTGAACCGTCGGGTTCTCACGCCACTTCGATGGATGATGTCGCCAGTATTTCTTCGTTCAGTTCGTACAACTCAACCCTCAATTCGGAACAGGTAATTAAGAGCTTCGCCTAGACAGATTAATATTCGTTATTTTTTTAAAGAAAATATGTTCTTTTAAATAAGAAAGTTTGTCAAAAATATGTCGGTTTGTGTAATTACATATCACATATATGTGAATCCATTCAAATAGGCAAAAATCATCAGTTTCTATAAACAAGGAACAAGAAAGGATCAAATATTGCCCTTGTATGCATATTATGGCAACATGTAGGTGTGTGAATATGACTCCGCCCCTTTTTGTCAAAATAAAACACATTTGTTCGCTTACAAAATTAAAAAAAAAAATTATTGAAAGTATGCTCCATCTGCAGCTACAACCTTCGCCCATCGTTCAGGTAGTTTTCGTATTCCTTGCTGGAAGAAGTCCTGGTCTTTTGAGCTTATCCAGTTGTCAATCCAAATTTTGATACTTTCACATGAAGTAAACTTTTCTCCAGTAAGGTCTGTCTGCATCGTCCGGAATAGGTGGTAATCCGAAGGAGCTATGTCTGGTGAATATGGCGGGTGGGGTAACACTTCCCAGTCCTGTCCCTCTAAATATCTTTTTACGACTTCTGCGGTATGCGGTTCGGCATTGTCATGCTGAAGAACTAATTTGTTATGTCTATTCACCCATTCTGGTCGTTTTTCTTCTATGGCTCGCTTCAAACGCATTAGTTGTCGTCGGTAAACTTCTCCATTAATAGTTTCAGAGGGTTTGAGCAACTCATAATATACAATACCTTTCTGATCCCACCAAATACAGAGCATGACCTTGGCACAGTGAATATTTATTTTTGGCTGTGATGGGCCTGGTTCGCCTGGTTTCACCCAAGCTTTTTTGCGTTTAGGATTTTCGTAGTGTATCCATTTTTCGTCTCCTGTGACTATCCGATGCAAAAATCCTTTTCTTTGCTGTCTTTGAAGCAGCATTTCACAAATGGTTTTCCGACGTTCCATGTCTCTTTCTTTTAAATCATGTGGAACCCAGTCACCGGCTTTTTGAATCATTCCCATCATTTGTAAACGCTTTGCAACAGTTGAACGATCAACATTTAATGCTGCAGCTAATTCTGATTGAGTTTGGCAAGAATCTTCCGCCAATAATGCTTCCAATTCAGCATCTTCAAATTTTTTTGGTGGTTTTCCATGTTCTTTATCCTCAGTACTAAAATCGTTATTTTGAAATCGTCGAAACCATTCCTTGCAAGTTGTATTAGACGGAGCATGCTCACCATAAATCTCCACAAGCAAACGATAAGTTTCCGCTGCAGTTTTCTTCGCAATAAAATAATGTAATAACACTTCCCGCAAATGACGTTTATTTGGAATAAAAACCGACATTTTCGAAAAGGTGAAAACAATTGTTGCTTACACTTCAACCAAATATCATAAAATGCGTTAGATAGCTGACATTCAGTACTATCGAATACAAGTATGGTCATTTATTAGTACACGTAAACAATACTAAAAACGACATCTGTTGAGAAAGGGCGGAGTCATATTCACACACCCAATATATTATGGTGTAATTTGATGTTTTTGCGAGTTAAGCTTGTACAAAATTGCGCGCAAAATTCTTGTTGCATAAACACAGATTTTACTTAGATTAACGCAATTATTTGCTTCAGATCATTAAAGAATGTCTAATTTATTTAATGGTCAAATAAAGATGACCTAACCATTTAATGCTAGAATTTTGAGCGCCCGACTAAGAGGAGAAGTGTTCTATTATGTTTGACAGCTTTAAATGGGCCTTTCTATAAGCTAAGTGGGGCTATAAGGTTTCTATAAGCTAATGGCTAAGTGGGGTCAACTCCTTTGTGACAGTATGACCGCCTTCCTTTAGGGATAGTCTGATATCAAAGCGGTTATTTTTGTATATAACACGTGTATAGAAGTAGAGCCATTTTCAGGGTCATCATGGAATACCGTGTGATTGAATTTACATAACTGTTGCAGCTTATGAGTTTAAACTTATAGATAAGTACCTTGAAATTTGAACAATATTAAATCAAAGATTTTATAATTGTGTAAATTTGGTGTTGCCTTATGTACAAATGTTGTTATCACATAAAATTATGCAGTATGTATAAATATTTCGTAATTGAAGTATCACGATTTATTTTACGTGCGTGATAAACCATTATTGAATTCTAGAAAATAATTTGCCATTACAAAATATGTTTTCATATTACACTTATGAAACAATCTGAGAGATTCTTGTATTAACTGGTTGAAATCGTATCGAATTTCATAATATATAAAATAGTTAGATAAGCATATTAAAAGTAAGTCTAGGTCATAAGTCTAGTAACAAGTTACTATATTTTGGATCCCTGGGATCCAAATAAGGTCAGATCCTCCGGATCCCGAATGAGGTAATGGAGTTACTAGATAATGGCTTGCGAAGAATTGAATGACAATACATTGAAAGGTTATATTGTTTGTTCATTCAGAGAACACCAACTATGAGAAAAAAGGGCCCGGCACCCACACCGCCGGACAGCCTTTCTACTGTGTCCGAAGGGGGTTCTCTCAAGGCAGCAGACACTTCGGACGTCAAAAACGCTTCTGGATCTGAATGTAATGTTGTTTTCTATTACAAACATATTTTTTTAAATATGTGATTTACTATAAACTACTGTTTCTTACAGACTTATACCGAATATCCCCGCGCTTGATTCCGTTACAAGTGCATGTACAATAAACCAATACAATAAATGATACATATGCATGTCTCTGCGCTATAGGATTCCCTGTGTCACAGCTGGCATGGTAACACACAAACAAAACCGAAAATAATCTTTACACTGACCATAAGTTTGCCAGGCGGCGATCGAACCCCAGACCCTTCGCTTCAAAATCACCAACTACACTACGCAACCATCCAAAAAAAGGGAATCATACGTGTACAGATATTTCACTACTTTGAGCTTGATATACGAATGGAACCATCTGAATCTTGCTGTCTGACCTTAAGATTTTTGTTAAGGTGGGAAAAGACCAAAAGGCCCAGCACCCGGGCTCCCTCTTCCAGAGCGTCGCGAGGTGAAGCTCCAGATGTCTCCAGAAGAGCTGCAGGTGCAGCTGGACCTGCTAGAAACGCAACAGCTTGGCCTCGAACGACAAGGCGTTCTCATCGAGCGTATGATTCGCGACAAGTGTGAGGGTAAACACATTCAATGCACCTATTGTCTATATAGCACCACCTGCACCATAGCTTTGGACGTGTCAGAAACGCAGGACGCTACAAATCCATCTCATCCAGCTTATAATTCGCGACAATTTTGAGGGTGAACACATTAAACGCCCCTATTTTCTATATGTATAGCACCACGTGCACCATAGATTCGGGGCGCAGCACGCTTCAAGGCGTTCTCATCGAACTTATAATTCGCGATAATTTTGAGGGTGAACACATTAAACGCCCCTATTTTCTATATGTATAGCACCACCTGCACCATAGATTCGGGGCGCAGCACGCTTCAAGACGTTCTCATCGAACTTATCAACTCGCGACAATTGTAAGGGTAAACACGTTAAACGCCCCTATTTTCTATATGTATAGCACCACCTGCACCATAGATTCGGGGCGCAGCACGCTTCAAGACGTTCTCATCGAACTTATAACTCGCGACAATTGTAAGGGTAAACACGTTAAACGCCCCTATTTTCTATATGTATAGCACCACTTGCACCATAGATTCGGGACGCAGCACGCTTCGCGACAAGTGTGAGGGTAAGCAAATGAAAAAATGAAATGACGGCTCCGTGGCTTAGTTGGTAGTAGCCCTGCCTTCGAAGCGAGGGGTCCCGGGTTCGATTCCCGGCCGGGGCACACTTTGTGTGGTGAGCATGAAGTTTGTTCTCGGGTTTTGGGTGTTTGTCTTGTGTTTCTGTGTTTTTCCATGCCATCTGCGACACAGGAAATCCTAATGCAGAGGTATGAGTGTGTTAACGTTGTTTGTTTGTTTGGTTTGGTCATGCCTAAAAATCTTCCGCCATCTCGTCTACTAGTTATAACATATTGGGTGTGTGAATATGACTCCGCCCTTTCTCAACAGATGTCGTTTTTAGTATTGTTTACGTGTACTAATAAATGACCATACTTGTATTCGATAGTACTGAATGTCAGCTATCTAACGCATTTTATGATATTTGGTTGAAGTGTAAGCAACAATTGTTTTCACCTTTTCGAAAATGTCGGTTTTTATTCCAAATAAACGTCATTTGCGGGAAGTGTTATTACATTATTTTATTGCGAAGAAAACTGCAGCGGAAACTTATCGTTTGCTTGTGGAGATTTATGGTGAGCATGCTCCGTCTAATACAACTTGCAAGGAATGGTTTCGACGATTTCAAAATAACGATTTTAGTACTGAGGATAAAGAACATGGAAAACCACCAAAAAAATTTGAAGATGCTGAATTGGAAGCATTATTGGCGGAAGATTCTTGCCAAACTCAATCAGAATTAGCTGCAGCATTAAATGTTGATCGTTCAACTGTTGCAAAGCGTTTACAAATGATGGGAATGATTCAAAAAGCCGGTGACTGGGTTCCACATGATTTAAAAGAAAGAGACATGGAACGTCGGAAAACCATTTGTGAAATGCTGCTTCAAAGACAGCAAAGAAAAGGATTTTTGCATCGGATAGTCACAGGAGACGAAAAATGGATACACTACGAAAATCCTAAACGCAAAAAAGCTTGGGTGAAACCAGGCGAACCAGGCCCATCACAGCCAAAAATAAATATTCACTGTGCCAAGGTCATGCTCTGTATTTGGTGGGATCAGAAAGGTATTGTATATTATGAGTTGCTCAAACCCTCTGAAACTATTAATGGAGAAGTTTACCGACGACAACTAATGCGTTTGAAGCGAGCCATAGAAGAAAAACGACCAGAATGGGTGAATAGACATAACAAATTAGTTCTTCAGCATGACAATGCCAAACCGCATACCGCAGAAGTCGTAAAAAGATATTTAGAGGGACAGGACTGGGAAGTGTTACCCCACCCGCCATATTCACCAGACATAGCTCCTTCGGATTACCACCTATTCCGGACGATGCAGACAGACCTTACTGGAGAAAAGTTTACTTCATGTGAAAGTATCAAAATTTGGATTGACAACTGGATAAGCTCAAAAGACCAGGACTTCTTCCAGCAAGGAATACGAAAACTACCTGAACGATGGGCGAAGGTTGTAGCTGCAGATGGAGAATACTTTCAATAATTTTTTTTTTTAATTTTGTAAGCGAAAAATAAAATAATGTATTAGGATGATGGGGTGGTGAGGATGCGGTGAGAATGCTGTAATTTATGCAAACATCGTAAAAAAATTCCATCCTTGAGTAACATAACTTGTTCTGTTGCAAAGATTGCAATTAGTGATTCATTTATACTTACATTACAGTTATTAGCATATTAATACAATATCATTTAATTTAAATATCCCATTATCTCTTATTTTTCATTTAATGAATAGTCTAATGAACATAGGTGGCTATTTCTTTTTAATTTATTATTCACTTCCTAATGCATCTCATTAAAACACTATAATGTAGAAGGTCAAAATAACCCACATTAAAACGTTATAGAATACATACAAAAAGGTATAGATATCGGATTCGCACTTATTACTATGCAACTCATTTCAAGAATAACTTCGATTGTGCACTATTAATAGTAAATCTTCATGGATATGTCACACAGCGCAATCTAGCTCAAAACTCAAAGCTTGTACAATGGGAACCAGATAACTGATAGAATACTGTATATAGATATAGATCGTTCTTTTTTAACATATATTTAATTACATACTAATACCCTGACACAGAACAAACACGCAAATCTAGGTTCGTTACACAAATGCTTGCTCTGAGTGAGTGTCGAACCCACGACCTACAACGCAGGAGGCAGTACTACTACCGACTATTTTGTGAGGCTAGTCAAGTATAAACCACATTGTTTATTGAATGTGCCTATTTCGCAATACAAGATTGTTAGGTATTTTCCTTTGTTGTGTGAGAACGAGATCGTTACATAAATTCCTATCCCAAGAAACATGGGTACGTCAATCTTCGCCTTCTTATCTCAATAGGGTCCAATTGGATAGTTGTTTGAATAGGTCGGTATATTCAGATACACATCACAACACAAGAAACAGAAAAGAGTATAGAGAACATTTGATGACCTACTTTCAACCGACTGCCAAAGGAGGAGGTTATGTCATTCAAGTAAACGTAATGCGTATTTTGCTTTCCTGTGTAAACCGATTTGGATGTTTCTTTTTTAATCCCCGATGAAAAGAGGGGTGTTATAAGTTTGTAGTATCTGTTTCAATCTGGCATCGTAGGTCCCAAATGAATGGACCGATTTTGATGCGGTTTATTCAGTTACAAAGCTAACGTGTTCGAGATTGTTCTTAGATATAATTGAGGAAGATCTATTCAGGCCTTTGTTGTTCATCGCCACTTTACCCTTATCCTAAGTCAAGGGTATTCACATTTTCGTAAAATTAACTTTTTAAAATGGTAAGGAGTGAAAAAGTGCCACGAGCGTAAAATAAGGGATGACGAAAGTATTGAAATCGGATTTTTCAATTTTTTTTTTAATCTGTCAGTCATCTATATTTAAATGGTCGATATGTTCTCTCACGTAATATAACTGCATACGTTACCGCAATTCGCGATAGCAGATGTTCGTACCTAGAGCGACGTATAATATTTTTTCCCTTATACCTAGTTTGTTGTCCGTATAGGTGATGAAGCGTGCACCGCGCCCCAGGAGGAAGTGGAAGATTTAGTAATACAACTGTGCGAGCTCGTCAATGAGAAAAACGATCTGTTCAGGAAACAGACTGAATTGATGTACATGTAAGTGCAATTTTAGCTCACTTATTTTGTTATTTGTGCCGATTGTATCGCTAATCCTTTTATATAATTATAAATAATGAAGTATTTCAAAAACTTTTTATCGACCATCGAATTGCAACATTCTGACAGATTCATAGTGTTAAACCGGGTTCGGGCTGTTGTGCCCAGACCCGTATTCACCTAGTCCGTACTCCCCGATTTGGTTTAGATACGATCAAACCATGGATGCATAGATATGGTTAATCAATATTGTCCCAAAAAACCGCCAGTATGAACGCCGTCGACACCCATGCCACAATAATCTCGCTGTTTCGATTCAATTGCGAGTTCAATTCCCGTCCGTACAGAATTTGTGGCTTAAGTAATATATTTTTTCGTAGCATACTCTTTGTTTCACTAAGTTCCCTATTTATGAGTTATTATCGTCACACATAATAATGTTGATATTTCAGACGGCGACAACAGAGATTGGAACAAGAACAAGCAGATATTGAACACGAAATAAGGATTATACAATCAAGGCCGGCTGTAAATAGGATTGACGCCGATAAGGTAAATACGACATGAATAAGCCACAGTGAACATTTGTATGTATGAAGGTCGGATGATTATAATAAACGTGTCACATACCTGCCATTATACGGTGCCATTGTATGGACGTTTAGCGACTCATAATAATCAACGGATATTACGAAATAGGAGTTCAATTGTCCAACCTACTCTTCACAATATATAATTTGTTTGGCATTAACTCACGATAAAAACAATGTCGGCTAATTCTGCAGTTATTTCAGTATTGAGAACAGAATCGATCCGTCATTGTTAATGAGACTCGTATTCATGTTAATATCTCCTTATATAGGTACTACCACTGCTAAAATTATATGCGCTCATTTACCATAACTGCATATATCTGGATATTTTGACATTCTTTTAAAATATTCCAAAAGTACCTCATAGATATAGCATAGATTATGTTTTGAATCAAAATTTTAAACATGTTTTATCTATTAGCATAAATTTGAATGTTTTCTTCGAAAGCACTCGACATCGTGGAAACATGGACAGAATTGCGAATTCTGTATGTTATAAATACTTATAAAATAGAATAAAGGTTTTTACAGTATACAGTTCAATATTGTAATAATGTTTATGTTCTTGTTAATGTTCTTTTTTTTAATCTCTGTATCTTGGCCGCGCATCACGCCATCGTGCAAAACGGAATTGCATGTTTTGCTTTCCTGCGGCTTTTTTCTTCGCACACTGTATACCGATTTGGATGTTCGAGGACCATGCATGTAACCCGAGTCACTTATTAAAGTCAATGACCTTATTAATGTTCCATTTAAGTGTTCTACCTACTTCTATTTAATTTCCTTATTTTTTTCTATGCTCGCCTTCCTTCCTGCTTTTAATACATCAATGGCTGCAACACGTTTATTAATAAGTAATACTCATATGTTTCAGGCACGAGAAGAGCAGTTGGTAGCACGGTTGGTTGAAATTGTGCGCATGCGTGACGAATTGGTGCAACAGCTCGACGCGGAAAGGAGGCGCGAGCGACAAGAGGACCTGGCGATCGCTGCCTCCATAGCCAGCAAGAGAGGTATACAATGTCTATAACAATATAACTTAACACAAGCTTAATTGTGAAAATGTGAGGTTCTTACATGACTGGTCACCAAAATTTTTCGTATAAGTAAAATGTCGTCAAGAAACATCATTTAACATCTAGCTATCCCGATTGGATAGATCAAACCATAAAAATAAAAATCCATTCCTTACAGCACAAAGGAACAGCGAGTCGAACATCTCTTTGAAGTCTGGTGATGTACCGACGACGCACAAAAAGAGCAAAGTGAAAGACAAAGTAAAAAAACAACTGAAGAAGGCTAAGCACACGCTTTATTCAAAGAAAAAGGACGATTCGGATCACAAAGAGGAAAAACACAATAAAACGGAAAAAGAAAAGAAATCAAAATAATCACCTGCACGAATTTTGCTTTATCATATAACATTTGTTTTATAACATATATACATATTTACGTACTAAAAGTACTTACGACTGAAAGATTCCACTGAAAGTTTGCATTCACTTATTATCTATGTTTTTTATGAAAACATTTTCTACATTTAAGAAATTCTTAAATTTATTCTTATTTATGTTTTAGAGATCAGAGGTTTATTTTTATTACGGTTCGAATTTATATAATTATTTGTACTTCATTTAAATTAAAATATATACTTTATTACATAAAGGTTGTAAATAAAGTAATTTAAAAAGTGTAGTTACACTGAAGTTGCATTTGAATCGCGATTTTGTGTGTCATAAAATATTTTAAGCATTATAGTCAATGCCGCAAGGGAAGCGTCATTCTAATTAATCGAAACTACTTGATAGTCACTAAACTTTTTGGCGATTTACGATCAATGTCAACAAACAACAATACATGTTTCAAAGTTTTAGAAACATGTTGCGATGTAATCTTCAATACTTCAAGACTTGTTTACTTGTGCCAGATTTAGTAAGTAGCTTAGAAAGATCTGTTATCTATACTCACATTCCATACAGGTTGATTTCAAATTTAAAAATGTGAACTTTGATATTGTTTAATAGTCTGGATCTATGTTTCGAATTTATTATTTTAAAATATATACTAACATTTTATTTGATTATAGCTTACAGAAATAATTTATATATATTACATAACAAAGCATGTACTTAATAATTAATTTTACACCGAATACTAACAAATAATATGGTTAGCTTGCACAAAATTTTACTATTGGTATCGGAACGACTGCTAAGCAATCAACGAAAAAGTAGCAAAAACAACTTAATTTTCTATTTTCTATCTTTTCTCAGTGCATTAAGAAATATAAATAGATTTAGCTTTGGTTTACCCCTAAGGGCAATGTCACCCTTCTATGATGTTATTTGTTATACGGATTTGTCAACAAATCATTCGAATAATGAACCTATTGTTTTTGAAGTAATTAAGACGATTGCTCGTATTGTCATTATCTGCAGCACGTTTTTCTATCCATGACAGTCATATAGTTCATTTCGGCAAGAAAGTAATACATTCACACAAATACCAATAATTTTTTTGTCATACCTAACTGATTTACTTTTCCATACCGCTGTGGAAATCACAGTAACATCCTGTAATTTCTGCATTTAGATAGAAAATTCGTATTGTATAAATTATTTTATTGTCAAAATAGTAAATAAACACATCTAAGTGTCTTGTCGTTTATAAGCAATGAGTATGTAACTCTCAAGACTAATCGCTGCAGCCGTTCTCAAATAATGTGATTTCCAACAATCGACATTTCATTTTTATTTCCATAGATTAGCATAATTTTTTTTTACGTAACGTTTATCAATTTGACATTCCGCTATTACCCTCAGATCAATATCTGGATGGACATTATTACAAATATGACATTCTTCTACTAGCTTACACAGTATTTCCAGTGCTACCCCTGGTCTTCTCGCTTGCAAGTCATTCCGCTATGGGTAGAAATTTTACTAGCACGCTTATGTGGTAGGTACAGAGTTATTATAGCAGTTATTAATGATGTGATGTGAAATGAAGAAATGACTTGACCTTGTAAAACTTGTCATATCTTACCGTGTGTCATACTATGAATATCTCTATTACCAGTCTTTCCTCACTGGTTAGGACGCCGCAGCATCAGTACTTTGTGTCTATCTCTGGCTTCTACCGCAGCGAATAAGGTTTAAAGCTAAAATAATGTTTTCCTTAAAACCACTACGTTGTCCTGAAAATATTCTAATTATAAATTGTTTCGGACCGATAGAATGGTCAATTTGTGACATATAAAACATCTCGCGAACGTGTAAATGTCATTCGCTGTTTAGTAAACACCTGTCCTAAGAATTGAGATAAAGCAACAACGGGCGAGCGTCGCGGCGTAGCTGCCCTTTCCAATATATACAAATAGATTGATCATACTCATAATGCCCTGATCGAATTCCAAAGCCATTGCCACAAATTCGTTTAAAGCGGCCTGTGGTGGCGAGTTTTTTTTTTGAATACTTCTGCGAGCAAACACAACTGAACCCGCAGGGCCATTAATATTGATTCCAATGCCCCGTTATCACGAGTCGCGCCTCTTTGAGACAACGAATGCTCTTTCTCCCCACTTTGAAATAAATTTGGCAGTGGAATAAAGGAGAATAAGATCAGTTAAGATAATAAGATTAAATCATAGTGCTATTCACGACTAGTGTTAGCAATTGTATTTTTATTAGTTGTTAGAATATTCTCATTAAGTGTCATTTAAGTGAAGGTAAATGGCATGCCTTTTTTATATTTCCTCTATCATAGGATTACAAACGGGACTGACCCATTTATACGAGCTATATTATGATTTATACAAGAGCACAGCATGCTATAAGCTTGCTGTAGTCCTTTGGCTCATTGCATGGGCAAGAAAGCGGCCGGCTCTCGGTTTTATAACTTGTATTTCTTCGTACCACTCACACTTGATTACACGCGCCGTGGAAAGCCAGGTTAAACACACGGTTATATATGCATACTGAGTAGGCGAAGTACGCGATCAAATTTAGATTTATAGAACAAAGGGTCTATTTGCTAGATGCGGCCTCTGGCCCAGGTCCCATATTGGACTCGAATTATAATCTTAGGTACTAATAAAATCAATCCTCACAATTTTTTATTTGAAAATGATGCATATCGTGTCTGATTATGTTAAAAATTTATGTATTTTATGCATACCTGAGAGCACTTAAATAGCACAAATATAATATTTGATTATCAATCACTTAGGTCTGTGTTTCATTTTACTTATGGGCGCTGTTTAGGTATTCTAGTTCTACTGATAAAAGTAGGTAATTGGAATTGTTTGTCCAAGCATTTAAATTGATGTCTCACACTTTAACGGGAGTATTTTTTTCAACAATTTCTATAATTTATATGCTAATAGCATAAGTTTATACAATATAAGGTATCTACATATAAGCACTAAGCAGTCATACGAAAATACG
Organism: Aplocera efformata; assembly: GCA_921293045.1. Taxonomy (NCBI): domain Eukaryota; kingdom Metazoa; phylum Arthropoda; class Insecta; order Lepidoptera; family Geometridae; genus Aplocera; species Aplocera efformata. The sequence goes on along the minus strand of OV121042.1, from coordinate 8,105,657 downwards.
ATACTCATAATTAATTGGTATCAATAGGTAGTCGCCATGTTGTGACTGGGATAGGTATAGATAGATCTACTTCCCTAATTCTGGTAGAAAGTAAAACTAGTAGGAACAAATCATTCCCATTAGTTAGTCACACATCAATATAACTCTTGGACAAATAATTCTAACTACAATAGTTCTATCAGTACTGTACTTCTCCAGATGTAACTAGATAGCTGATACTTTTGGTACAGTACTTTTTCTTTTGTACATATTATCAACCAGAAACGGAACAAACATACATGTTCGTCACACAAATACTTATCCTGGGTGAGACTCAATTCCACGACCTACACTGCAGAAGGCAGAGCTACTACTACCAACTGAACTGTGAGGCCAGTCAAAAATTACTACTATTTAGGTTCGTGTCGAGCAGGCGCTAAGGATTCCGAAATAATGTCAGAAATATGTTTAAATCTGGTAAATATGTATTTAACATTACTTTGTTAAATACATATTTACTAATCGTAGTATGTAACCTTCAGTGCGTCCGACTCGTCATCTTTAGCCGGTTTCTAAAGGGGCCACTGAAGTCACAGGCACGTTACATGTATCGACGCGTGCAGCAACCTTACTACGAAATACGTTTTTTTTTCATGTCTCCTCGAAACATGGGCTATTATACTGTTCCCGAAGAAAATTTGATTAAATAATAATTATATTACTGTATTGGATTAATAAGAATCTCTATAGTGTAACTAACTGAACAAATAAAACAAACATGATTATGCTCTAAGGGGCCTGTATAGCAATCAGAAATGTTAACACAGTGGTTTTCAAGAATCTTGTATTGTAGTTTATTTCATTACTTAAAACTAAGTTACATTATATTGGGTATTTAATTAACTGTTTGATTTAATTATTTAAGTTCATTTCACTGTCTATAATTTATTTGGTTCCTACTACTTAGAATAAAAAGTATGCAAGTTCTATATACAAAATATAAGAGGAAAAAGGTTCACAATCGATATAAAATGCTCATTATCTTTATGAAAAACAAAATATTAAAGCAAAACATTTATACGTATACTGTATAATTAAAATAAATAAGTGTTACAGACAGTGGTCAAAATTCTGTAGATTTCGAACCAAACTAAAAACTAACGAGTCTAATCTCATTTCTGTTTCATACCAATGTCACCTTACAGACGAACGACTGCGTGTCGAGCGCTTGCGAATCGACAGTCGACGGTCCAAGACGGCAATCATTTTAGAGCTGTCAAAATAAAATTTAGATTAGTTTGATGTAAACAGAATTGCACCATAATAGTCTCCAGTCTCCTAATTATTTTGATGTCATCAATCACTTTCTTCCTCAGCACTTTGATTGTTATCTATTTCTATACGTAAATTGGCAGGTTTAAATTTACCTAACCTGTCTCTTAAATCATTATTGAGCGGTTTTGATTGCTTAGTCTTTGATTTCAAGATTTGTCGTAAATCACTTTTTGCACTTGAATGTCTTTGTTCAGTTTGTAGCCTCGACCACACACTGCCACATTTACTTGATGAAGTATTCACTTTTTGAACTCTACTCATCATATTGTGATCTGAGTTTTCATTTGAGGATTCATCACTTGCTCCACTCTGACTGGAATTTTCTTCTAGGGGTACAACTTTTTCTCCTAATCTTGAACGAACATTGCTTTGTTTACTGCCTCCGTGAAATTTAAATTTATCAGATAATCGGGTGAATTCTTTCTTGATATAAGGTGTTTCTGAATTCACCACTTCAATGGACAGGGGCGCATACTTTTCATAAGTATCCTGATCAACTTGTTTAGTCAATTTAAGTGCTTGTTTCTTCTTAATTTTTGATTCTTCATCATCGGCATGCATCCTCATTCTGGGTTTCTTGGATTTTGATTTCCACTCAGAATCTGAACCACTATCCTCAGATAGCTCATTGTTGTCTTGACGCCTTTTACCCAGTCTCATTGCCAATCTTTTGTTTCTTATTTGAATAGGTTTCCTGGGCTCATCCACTTCATCAATTTGATCTTCATAATCATTTTTAGGTAATTTGCGTTGGAATATTTCTTGATGATCATAAACTCCCCAAGATTTACATAAATCACCCCATGGATTTTTACTTGCAGAGTCCATTGTCTGATCATAATACTGATCAACGTTTTTGGTTTCAGGTTTTTTCTTAAATTTTTTCTTTTCTCCGTTTGTAGCAAACCGTATCAATATCAAGTCTTGTTTAGGATGGGGCATCCCTTCTCTCCAATGATGGTGTGATTTATCTGCAAGCATATTCTTCAAATGATCATTTTTAATTTCTCTAGTATGAACCAACAGAGCAAGTGCCGCAGATATATGATCTTGGCATACCACATTACCTGAAAAATAAAAAACTTATGAGCATAACGAATAAGAGAATATAGATGCAATAAGAATAACAGCAACTTCACTAATTGATGAGTAGTAAGAAAATAATAGGCACATATGAACATTACAAGTATATATTTTATTTTAAAACAACATATACAGAAAAATCAAGCTTTAAATCACTACAGCTAAACCAGTAATAGAAATCAAAAGATAAAAACCTATATTTGAATAGTGAAAGATACTTTCTTCAAAACAAATTACCTTAGGTTAGAAAAATCATAATTATTTATAATTACATTTATATTTTTCTTTAAAAGATAATATGCTAATGTTATTTGCATGACAAACAAAATCATATTTGAAACTACAATATAAACTGTATTCAAAAAATATCATAACTCACATGAAACATCATCAATCCATTCCAAAGATAAAGGTTTATAATCTTCCAAGTATTCAAATATTTCTTTAGTAGTGAGCCCGTCCACACCATGCAAGTAGAGAGCATCAAAACGAAAGTGTCGCTCATTTCCACTTTCAATCCCAAAGTTTGCATATAGCTCATCAATTTGCCTTTGAGTAATCACTCTATTCCCAGTAAGGTTCAACCCAAACCTCTTCGCTCTTTCTTCCAGTTTTGCAGCATCAACTTTCTCCAATTGCTTAACAATGAGACCATTCTTTTCAGCTTTGTAGAGCTGTAAAATTTAAAAATTATTACATTTTTTCGCTGTATAAGCTTTTCCTGCTTCAGAGCCAAAATCAAAAAATAAGCCAAAAGTTTTCTAAGATGGGCTTCTCAGAAAACTTATTGATTTTGGCCCATGTTATCAATATTAGTTTATTACCATATTAGTTTTTGTGCAAGCCAATTTTACAGTTATTAAGCAATTTGTTATTTAGTAATATAAAATAATAATACGGAATTCGAAGACTGGTTTTCAAAAACAGTACACTTTACTACAGGAAACGTCCAGAGATATTTCTTGAATGAAATATGTTACAATGTTTATGTAACGCTTAAATTAACACGTCTGCGTACTCATACTTACCACGGTACAATCTTCAGGGATGATTTTGAGATCCTCAACCTTGTGGTCAACGTCAACAATCATTGCGTTGTCATCACTCATTTCACCGTCTTCTTTTTCCATGATTACTATTCTACGCTTAATGATCGAGTTTCGATAATTGATTACCTTTACGTAGTGTAAAGTTCAAAACAACACCAGAAGGAAGAAAACCTTCCAAATTAAAAGGAGCAAATAGTCACAACAACGCCATTTTGTTCTGTACTAATATAATATAGTTATCTGTGATTTTGTTTTGTCTATTTGACAGTTGCAACGATAAACTATGAATTACGTTGAATTTTGTAGCCAGCAACTAAAATAAAATAGAAAATTTATCTTTTTGCTTTAAAATATTTTATTTTTGTAAAATAAATGGTATTTTTTATGTGTAGATTACAAGAACCACAACGGGGGCGGCCATATTTGATAGAGCTATACAAAACCTCCTAGTGTAAATCTGCTCTAATAGATTCTTAAAAATGCAAATTTCTTTGTGTGTAATTCTACATATAGCACAAGTCTTGTAGTTTTCACAATCCAAGTGGAAAATAAACTTTTCATTCAAATACGCGTTTTGGTAGTCGAACATAAATATAGTGAAGTATGACGTCTGGCTGTCAAATATCACGTGACCGGCTGTTATCGCGCGAATGAGTGAATAATTTATTTTTTCTCTCAGATAGGAAATAAGGTTTTTTTGTAGCAAAAGATCATTCTGAGAGGCATAAAATAAACGTACGTAAACTTTATAATAAATTTATTTTCCGATAACTGCCAGGTAACCAATTGTGTCGTACATATGACCAAAGACAATTTTTAACTTCCCTGGAGTGAAGTAGAATACTATAATGTCAAACCCGTACTCCACAGATATTATATTAGCCGTCCAAGTCGAGAGTTGTTGTCAGTAACAAGGTATAGAAAATTAGTCCATACCTTGTTACTGTAATTCAGTCGCATCGAATGACACGTTCGACCGCCCGAAATGTCAAAATAATCTCGACAGTTTGTCAGCGCCATCTTTCAAAAATTAGCTAAAATTTTGGCTTCTCTTAATCTTTAAAACCCAACATATCTATAAGTAATAAATAATTTTAACATTGCTACGATTTACAATACAATTTTAACAAATTGAAGATTTTTGAAGAAAAAAAAGCAATAACTGAGAGAAAGACAGAAAAGGCAATTTTTGTCTGTATTTTTGTGCACGTATTACTTAACAAGCAACTGTTTTAAAAATGGGAAAAAACGACTTCAATACTACTTTCATTGTAGCAAAATATGCAATTTCGTTGACTTTGATGACATATATTTTCCAGTTATTTTAATTTAACAGCCAAAATATTGAACCAATTTTGATAATAATACTATGGAACCAACTTGAAAGCATATCCTTTCAAATAAAAAAAATAATTTTCCAAATCGGTTGATAAATAGCAGAAAAATCAGTGAACATACATAAAAAAAATTATGTATATACAGTGGAACACAGAACCTCCTTCTTTTTGAAGTCGGTAAAAACCACCTATTGTAATCAAAGTGTAGGCACTTATAAATATAATGCTAAATCTCAAATAATATAAGTCTGTAACCTGCAAAATTAACAAAACTAAAACAACAGTTTATTAACCGTCCTGACCAAACATAATAGGGATCACATTAAGTTATTATTGTAATAGCTGAGATAGATCTATGTTCACGCGGACGAAGTCACAGGCACAGTTAATATTACATTGTATTGTTACTATTTTTCAGTATTATTAAATTTTATTTCTTACGTACACTATGACTTATGTACAGTAGGAGATATTTCAGGGAAATTACTGTCTTAATAAAACAAATTGTAATTTTGAATAGGTACATCTATTTCAAAGAACTGAAAGGTGCTAATAGTAGGTTAAGATTAGCTAGGCGTGAGAAGAATAGTAGGTATCTTCTAGAAGGGATTTTGTTCCCCTCCTATTAAAGATATTAAAAGCGGCATCAGTGTCAAAAAAATTGTATTTTATTTGATGTATTTTAATGTTCTCCAAAACTGCATTTTTGTATACACAATGTACATGATAAAAACATCATTAGTAACAGTAAGTGACCGATATGCAAGTAGTTACATGAAGAACTCGGAATTACGCACATATTAATATGCTGAGAAGAGATGCTTCATTAAACTTTGATAGTATAAATCAAGTGTATGTACATAATTATATTCTAATCAGAAATAAACCATCATAATTAAGAGCACCTACCTATCTTAACCTATAGTAGGTACATACCTAATCAAATTGAATACAAAATACAATAGATGTGTAGTGAATGAATTGGGAAACAATTTTGGTATCTTCAGAATATATTGCCTTAACGTAGTACCTACATGCATAGAACTAGGTATTTCAGAGAATATAAAGGACCAATACTTAAAAGAAAACACAATTCACATTGATTCAATGAATATCGATTTTTATGCTTAATAGTTTGAGTTTTTAACAATACGAAATTACTGCATAACAAGACAATTATTCTACCCATTTCACTTAACTGAGGTACTGAAGTGATCTAATTATGGTTATTGAACATCACCTTGAGAAAAGTAGTTGCATCAGGCTCCACATTTGAGTTAGTGCTGTACAACGCAGGTTTGGTAGAGCTTCTGAAATATATATTTAAATTATATTGTTATCTCTCTTTACTTCAAACTCTTATAGCTATACAGTGTAACGATAGATAACTTTAAAAGGTTTTAGTTAATTCCTTTGAAACATTGAGTACTATGAAAAGCCAAGAGCAGATATATTTTAAGTTCGAAACTCTTAAAATTACGATATGACACCTAACTTTACAGTCAAAGATGGTACTGAATTACGATCTGTAGGTCGTGGGTTCGAATCAATGAGCTTGAGCTTCCAGTGAATTATAAAATTGTGTCGAAATACACAATGCCCATAAGAACAAATTTACTTGAGAGCCAATTTTCAATCCAGAGTTTAGTGACCTTTGGTTTCTCGCTCGCTTGAGGGCGAACGCCCTAACACTCCAAAAGAGCACACACATCTGTGTGCTCTTCACCCGGTTGACAGGACAGGTTAAGGTTTAACTGTATACTTGTACTGCTTGCAATATTCATTAGCAATTTGCAGTGTTTGGCAGTAAAGACTGGAATGTCAAGGCATGGTGATGCTTCGTAGCCTCTAATGCCACTGCAGGGACACCGGTCTTTGGTCCACAATTGAGAGTGACTGGGCTTTGATCTATCACATGAACCCTATCCGGATTGGTTGATGTCAAATGACTATGAAAATTTGGTTTTAGGACATGCCGGCTTCCTCTTCCGATATTTTTCTTCGTCAAAGTTCATATACATAGTAGAGCGAAAAAATTAACCAAATGAAAATTGCAAAAATGTTTCAGGTGAAATCGCTCTTATTGCAGTCACATGTATTTTTTTTTTTCAATTTAACATCGCGCCAAAAACCGGCTACTTTAATTTGTATAATTTTGATTATATTTGTTTCACTTCCACGATTAAAACGAATCTTACGACACCACTCAAGTTAAAATCTATAAAGCAGTTTAGGCTACAGAGCGTGCCAAAGAAGTATACATAACCCTCCTTCTGACGCAGTCGGATAACAAAAGGCTAAGCGCGAATCGAACTCACACACGGAAAGTTCATTATCACCGTTTGTAATGTTATTATTGGCAGGGTTATACCTAGTACTACTTAGTTCTACCTTCTATAGTCACAAGTAATCTGTAAATATGTCATCCTACTGCGGCTTATGGTTCAAAAGAAAATCCGTTCTACAGAAGAAGGAAGTTGAAGGTCTAGTTTTAGAATGACTTCCTTTCGGTACGGAATCTTAAAAAGTCGTGTTATGAATCGCATTCATTTCACAAAGTAAATACCTACTCTATGCTAATGTACTAGAAAGTGATCCTGTTATAATGTTAATATATTTTAACTACAATCCTTATTTTACCTTTAACTATTATGTATTTGTATACCTTTGCATTGCAGCATTTGGCGATCGTGGGGTGACCAGGAGACAGTTCATTGGCTGTCCATCGAGTTGTCTATTGTGGTATAAGTCTACTGCCTTTTGAGCGTCTTCTTGTGTTTTGTAAATGACTTCTGCAGTACCCGGCCGTACGAGGCGAGATTCTATCATTCCCCCAATGTCTCCAAACAGTTCCTGGTAATAAAAAACCTTATGATTATGGTTGTAAGAACGAGCGAAGTTCTCAACGTCTCTATAATCTACTACCAAAACAACGTAGTAGATTAAACCAACCAAAACATAACAAAACAACATTGCTATGGCAATCTAGCTGTAGTCTTATATTATAGGATTTGGCTGTAAGTCTAATGGACGCCCAGGTATGTATATATAACACTGCACTTTTCCGAGATCAAAAGAAGCCAATGTTTTCCATTCACCAAAATCTGTTGAGCCGTTTAAGCGTGAAGTTGTATTTAACATACATACACACATATATACAAACTTTCGCCTTTACAATATTAGTGTGATTTAGTTACTAAGAATTAATATCGTGATACGATGTCATGATCTTTCGATTCTACCCGTGTTTCGATTAACTAAAATGCAGTTATTGTGACTTAACTATGATAGGTACTAAGGTCTTTTTACTTACTTACTTACTTGGTCACATACGGATACTTAGTCAATAAGGGAACTAATTTAATTAATATTTAAAATGATAATTTATGATCAGCCCGGGCTTCGGTATAGTATAGTAGAGCATCAGTGTCGTATCAGAAATTAGCCGTACGAAGCTAGGGTAAGTTCTTAGTACTACATATAACCTTCCTCTTAGTGATTCAAGAGGATTTATTGATGTAAACTGCATTAAAATAAGTTGCATAGGTTAAAGATCTAAGGCTGCCAAGAGCGGGAGCGACTTTGTTTTATAATATGTAAGGAAGTGACATTTTATAACAAAAACTACATTTGGATGATATTTGGTGAGATGATGAACATACCTAATACAATTTTTCGTTACTTACTTCAATGTCTCCTCCAGTAACCGTGTTTCTTAGATTGCTTACTATAATCCTGTATTCCAATGGGGGTTTATCGATTTTCGGTATTATCTGTTCGCTTCTTAAAGCAGCCATGGGCCGTTTCTTAAGGATTGACGGCGGTCTTGGGGGACTTAGCTCTCTTACTGGCACAGTAGATCTGTAATAGTGGGATTTTTTTATTAATAAATTTTATATATTATTATAATACCAAATATTATTAATGTACTCCTGCAATTTGATTACCTGTATTACAGGTGGCCGACTCATACAATTTAACACACAATCAGCAAAAACAGTCATAACCATCATCACAGAAATACTTACCAAAGATAATGCTACTTCCAAATTATCTTCAGAACAGTTTTCACTGAATGGTTTTCATTGATCTTTAACCTGTATGACCAATACCAAATATTCCAACTACATAAAAAGACAATACTGACCTGCGAGTACTACTAAATCTGTCCCCTACTGCATCATTATGAGCAATAATTTTGAGCTGTAGACTTGCTTTTCGGTTGTGCAATGTTGGCTTTAGTGAAGAGTATTCTTCATCCATAGGATCATCAATTATCTCAGTATCATTTTTCACAGTTCTAACAATTGGTCTTGTTGTTGGTCTAGTTCTCTCCATCCTTGTTGTCCTGTCTTAAATTACAATAGTTAATTGAATCATTCATATCCATACCCAATGATAAAAAAATGTAATGTGCAAATTGCAGTTGCAGTTGTTACCATAAAATTTATTTCCCAGAGTTCTGGTCTCCAAGAATTTGTTTGGGTTGATTGGAACTCTGTTCTGGATTCTAAGAGCACCTGGAGTTTGGTAGACCACTTGTCTTGTGGGATCAACAAACACTGTAAATGTATACAATTAAATTGTTTTATTAATAGTTCTTTGAATTAATTATAATTTTTTGTTTATACTACTAACCTCTTTCTGCCTTGCTTGGCAAGGTTCTGATAAACTTGCCACGATTTGGAACAAAAAGCCTGCCTTGTACTTGAGCTCCTGTACCTGTGTATCTTGCCTATGGAAATAAATTATATTGAAATTACCTCATTGCAAGATTGGATAAAATGAAAAACTAACTCTTTATAACTAAATGAAGTTTGCAAAATGTTGCTGAAAGTAACTGCAACAACTGTCACAAGAAAAGTGTGACTCGAAGATATTAAAAGATATTAAACCACTTGGTAATCAAACCAGGGACCCCTTGCTTTGAAGGCATGATAACTTCCAAAAGTTACACAGTCACCAATCCCCCACTCATCATTCTGCAAGCAACTTGTAAATAATTATCAATAACTTGCTACCAACTTTTGCTGTAATAGCCAGTCAATGTCTAAAAATAACCCTTATTAGGCACGCTTTCTCTGATCGGTTGTATAAAAAAGCGCCTGGCCATAGCTTGCGTGATAATTGCTTAATTTTTCTGCTAACACAATTAATAATATTCCATAGTCATAACTGTTTTCCTTTATCAGTGATACTTGTTGTTGTGCAAAATGGAACATTTATTTGCAAATGTGGAATGTGAAAATTAAAGGTTATTTATATATTTATGAATAGGATCAACTGGCAAATGAGCATGGTCATGAAGTTATATGGTTGTCTTATTATCACTGTTGAAGCTTTTCCCCTTTCCATCTTTTGTATCAATCTTAGTTGCTGCATTTAACACATTCTGCCAGGTGGAACTAAACCTATAACTTAATTTGAGGTACTTATACAATACGCCCCGGCCGGGAATCGAATCGATTACCAACTAAGCCATGGAGAAAAGAAAATTTGGCAGGTATATAACTAGATTAAAAATCTAAATAGAATATGAATAGGTATTTATTCTGATACCAATAAGACAAAGTTGCAGGCAGAACAAAAAGGCAGGCCAGGTAAAATCGTGAGACTTTTACAGATAAATAAGTTAAATTACAGTTTGTATACATAACTTACCCTTTCTTGTCTCAGCTTGTTTAATTTGAGTCTAGCATCTTGTTTTTTAGCAAGTTCTGCTAATTTTTCTCTCGCATCTGTTATTTGTACTCTTTTCTTTGATATTATTTTGTTTCTAGCGTCGGCAAGGGGAAGTTTCTTCGATGTCAATATAGGAATTTTAGGCGATTGTTTACTTGGCTGTTGGTTTCCATTTTTCTTAGGTTTACTGAAATGCAACTTGCTACATTACCAGATATATATATATTATCTAAAAAACGAATGAATCAAAAAGCAACCTACCTTGATTTCTCCTTTTTCTTTTTCTGAATGATATCGTCCAAACTCATATCTATCATTGAAGCCATTCGAAAGACACTAAATACCTCTTACTAGCTGTATCAATATTAAATAGATACAATTAATGGATTGTGTAAAACGTAGGTACTTTGTTGTGTGTGAGAAATTGATGCAAAATTCCAATTTTATTAAATAAAATGTACCTACAACAATCAAATTTACACCATAGACCACAGACTAGGAAAGTAGAGATGTGTCAACTCGACTTACTAACTCGAGTCAACTCGAGTTGTGCTAAGTTCGAGTTAACTCGAGTTGAATTCTCCCTAACTCGAGTTTGGGCTGGCGGTAAGGGAAAGGATAGAAGGTACTCCAAAGACTAACTATACGCCCCTGAGATACTCCTCTCCGTTCACTACTACAGACTAATCTACACTAATATTAAAATGAGAAAGTAATTCTTTGTCTATTACCTTTTTACGTATAAACCGCTGACCCGATTAGTTAAGCATGGACATCAGGACATGGTTTGAGACCCTGGACATAGGATACTTTTTATCCCGGAAATCATCCCTTAAGGGGGTAAAAAATGGAGTGGAAAATTGTTTGGGGACTCATCATCAAGTAAGGGATATAAAATCTACCATAATTATACATTTGGAAGAGATCGCTTTTGGCTAAAAAACCGCCATTTCATACACCTTTCTACACCAAATGTAAGACATTAAATTCAATTTTAACTAACTCAGAACGTTTCAAGTAATGTAAATCATATAATGTATAATTTTCATATAAAATAAAATTATACAGGTAAACTTTAAGAGAAAAACCCTATCTTTTCATCCAAATCGATAGAGCCGTTTCCGAGATACGCGGAATAAATAAATAAACTTACGAATATTAATATAAATTGTATTCAGTAATTGCTCGTACAAAGTAATAATATGTTTTAACATCTACCATAGGTACCTTATTATATTGAAATACCCTTTATATATAGTTTTCATTATTTTTATCTTTTTTATTTAGCCGATTTTCATCAAATATACATATAATAATACATAAAAGAAAGGACACTCACACATTGTCGTGAGGCTTGTAAAGTGGGTATTGAGGGTGTAACACAGCACTTCATTTTTTTCAACATTTACTGAAGTTGTAATAAAGATTTTTTTTCCTATATAATCGCTTAACAGGTTTTAATATCGTCAAAAATAATTATTTCAATCAAAGTTTTTATTTAATATTCTAGGCTATAGAATATTTTTTTATTTTTTTCAATTTATTTGTTTTGGCATTTTTCTAAGTAGGATTGTAGGTACTTACAGTTTCATATCTCGTGTGTCAAGTGATATGACTTTATTTTTCTTTTCGTTATAGTGGCAGCATGTAATACATGATGTCCGGGCGTGAGGTGACTGAGGTGTGAACGACGGGGCAGCATGTAAACATGCCTGCCGCTGGCTCTGCCCGTCTCTTGAAGTACGCACAAACAAACACTAATTTGGGCATTGCCGGGCAACGGCAAGGGCATGAGAAGTATCGTATTTACATAATGCAACCTGCCCAGCTCACTTCCCTGCCCGATTAGGCAGCATGTAAACGGGCTAATATCAAACAATTCTCTTTGGTGTTTGTCAGTACTAAAGAAAAATTAGGTTATCTGTGGCCTGTCTTTTTTCTTTGCGCGGTTGGCGTTGGCGTTGTAGTAGCGTGGTATATTTTATCGATTATTTCAAATTTGTCAGCAAAAATCTGTAATGGGAGATCGTAAGTACTTGACGATTTATCAAACCAAGTTTTACTGCGTTGTTAGCACAATTAAAAATGTTTATTTGTAATTGTAGCTTACGCGTCCGGCGACTACAGCGGTGGCGGTGGCGCAGGATACGCCGCTCAACAATATTCGGTGCCACCACCGACAATGGCTACCGGAGATAATTATGGTAGCGGTGGAGCTCAAGGTGGTGGTTACGGCAGTGCTCAAAATTACGGTGGGCAATCTACAGAATGGAATAATCAAAGCTCAGGTAGTTTCTCGCTCCCTCCATTAGCATACATAACCCTTGAAGCTCGTTTCTAACATTTTTTGTCATCAGGTGGAAATTCATACGGGAGCAGTCAAGCAGCCCCGACGGGGAACAGTTATGGCCAGGGTTACAACAATAGTGGTTCCAATTATGGCGGAAGTGGTGGATATGACCGCAACAGTGGCTACAATTCCAGCGGTAGTGGTGACCGCGGCGGCAATAGCTATAGTAGCGGCGGCGGCAGTGACCGCGGAGGCAATAACTTCGGAGGAGATAGAGGCGGCAACAGCTATGGAGGGGACCGTGGAAACAGTGGCTACTCCGGCGGCGGCGATCGTGGCGGGTATGGCGGTGGTGACAGACCAAGCTACAATAGAGATGGGGGGAATAGAGATGGTGGATATGGGTAAGTGTAATCATTTGTTTTTCCTTTCTCTTATAAGTCAAGTAGTTTTTAAATTCAACATTTCCAACTGTAAATACTACAAGCAATAGTTCAAAGGTATAAGATGTTTTAAGGTTGAATCAAGAGTGAATAAATCTTGGTTAAATGGTACTATTGCAGAAGTAAATCATGGTTCATCTTAAGATAATATAGGTTTGGTGTATGAAATTACTAGGTTATTCTGATGAACAGTTGAGAGTATTCGTCAAATGGGTCAGTGAAAGTTGGAAGGAGAATCATCTGAATACAATTTTCAATACCTGCATCATGAGCTGAAGCTTTGAACAGTCCTGCTGTTCTTTGAACTCAATGAAAGAAGAGGAGTGGTTACAAAATAACCCAAACTTGGTGTTATCAAATACAAACATGTAGGTAATAGCATAATGTAAAAGTTTTGTTCAAAATTGCACAAAATAACTGTTGATTGTATTGCTATGTGGGATTCCTGATACCTTAATATTTCATTAAATAATACCAATTTGAGAATAATAGTAAAATAGAGAACTTATATTGAGGATAAAATATCATTGTTTTTCATAATATCCACCTAGTTTATGTAACATTAAAACATAATGGGACATACATTCCATTACTACTTTTATTAATCATATAATGTCAAATTGAGCTAAAATCATGCATTGTATGATAATGGCTCAACTTGATAGTTACATAATATTGTATAAATAATGGAATGTACCCATACAAATTAGCGCAGATGACTGGTTGCTAAGCATGCATGGGATTAGAATAAAAAATTTGATTGTGTTGACTTATTATCATTCCTTCATTTGGTTAGACTTTGTCAGTAAGAGATCAGAGCTCATTACTGAATTCAGTTTTGTTGAAATGAATCGGCTCTTCTCATTATTTGTATCGCAAAATGAAGGAAGGATACATAAAGTTGATTGAACCCCAATTTCTATATCATTGAAAGAATCCCATCCATCAGTTTGAATAGAAACAGTTACTGTAATTTGATGATGGGTGAGTTAATGTTATAGCAAAATGGGACTAGTTAGACATGATAGTATCAAAAATTATTTAAAATTACTACAGATATGTAGATGATGGAGTGACACTGAAATTTTCCCCATCTAGCCATTTTCCCCCTTTCCCATATAATTTAATTTAAAATCCTACTAATTAACCAGTCTCATTTATACAAAATTTAATTTTGTTACTTGGCACTACTGCCTAATTAAATAACAATAAGGCACAACAATAAGCGATATCATGAATATTATAAAACTGTGTTTTTCATTGCTATCTCTAGTTTGATCTTAACCAGCTCATCGATGCTGGAAACTGCTCCACCAATTTCTGGCTAAGAGTCATCTTCCATGTACTAGCAGTAGCCATTAATATTACTCTCTGTTTTTTTTGGGGAGAAGGAAGTTACAAGAAGTTACAATGGAAGAACCATAAATTATGTGCCCATCTATGTTCTGAGATATTACATTATTTTCTGGCTTCCAAGAGTTTAAAGGTGCACTATGCTCAATCAAAATTACAAAAAAATAATTCTTACCATCACTATAAATACTAAGCAGAATCTGCGATTACCTTGAATAAAATTGCATATGCAACATTACAATAGGTGAAAAATGATAAAACTATTTTCAAATTCGATGTGAAATTAAGGCAAAAAAAAAAAGATTGTATGGTGGACACCAAAGAATGTTTAGCAGTAATTGGGAGGTGTATTAGCTTTTATTGAATTTCAATAAGAGCATTTAACTAGATGGTTCAGATTAACATAAAGTTTCAATAATAAAAAAAAGTTAAAAGTGGATATATGACATACAGGATTGAGTGAAGTTCTGTTCTTTAAAAATCCCTATAAACTATTATAGGGATTTAGGGATAGGGATAACTATATCTGCCTAGGCCAATTTTATGAATAAAAATACATTTCACATTGTATTTGGCTCCAGTATAAAGTAATTTATTTTTTATTCACATAATAATATTATACCATAATGGTATGTGTTGCCATATTTGTAAGCACTAGAATTTGTATCCATTAGAATTTCACCTGAAATAAAATTATAATAACTATATTTTAACAATAATTCCTAAATTATCAAAATAAACCTCATATTTTCAGATTGATTACAACTTATGGTAATTTTCATAGGTTGATTTATTTATTGCATTCTTTATCAAAGTTAAAAATGAACTGATAAAACCGATGAAAATTATAATTATTTAATTACTTTTATAAGTAATTAACTGTGGACAATGAAATTCTATTGAATGAACAAATGGTCTACCAGATATGTTTAGGTGTATAAACGGCATGCTAATGAAACCAACGATGTCATCGTTGATTCTATTTGGTGTAGCTAGTCCCTTATAATAATTTTGAAAAAGCCATAAATTTATTTTGTCACCTCACCAGCTC
The DNA here is from genome assembly GCA_921293045.1 of Aplocera efformata. Taxonomy (NCBI): domain Eukaryota; kingdom Metazoa; phylum Arthropoda; class Insecta; order Lepidoptera; family Geometridae; genus Aplocera; species Aplocera efformata. The sequence continues at coordinate 8,090,055 of OV121042.1, read as the reverse complement.
CGATTGTTTGTATTGATTGGTCAGAAGAAGTAATATTAAAATCTGGGATTGCTGAAAGGGTGACTTATTTACTTTACATCTGGTTTTATTTAATTTTATAGCTTTTTCAATATACCAAGAATGTATGGTAAAACTTGTTATTGTTCAAAACAACTTGTCCAATATAAATGCATGTCTTCAAATACTCTGCTATAATGTGTCACCAAACATTCTAAGATTTTCAAGGTATCAAGGTATTTACATATTGGTAACGAAAAGGATGCATCACTTGGAGTAAGGTCACATAAAAGTGTACCGAGGTGTGAAACAATCTGCGCGCTTCATACAGTGTATCCCCAGCCTGCCCGGAGTACTAAAAGATCTTCTTATTGTTTTAGTGGCGGCGGCAGGGGGGGTGGTTTTAACAAAGGTAAAGCTCCTCGCTAAGCGAGCGATGCTATTGACATATTTTTACTTTGTATTTACGTAAGGGCTGCCAAACCTGGTATTCTAATCGTTAACTGGTAGTGAGTGAGTGACAGCTTCAAATGATGTTTATTTATTTTTACGGTATTTTATACAGTGTGAAACAATCATTTGCTGGCATGGAATTGTAAAAATACAGGGATATGAGTGTATAGAAATTAATAAGACACGAAAAGTGCGGAAAACAGAATTTATTATAATAAACATTAAGGGTACAAAAGCGAACAGCAACTGGTTAAATGGTCCTTCGTCAAATGATCGACGTTCATCACATTTTGTATTAGGATAAGTCAAGAGCTGCCTCACTGGTTCAGCCGACGAAGGTGAAAATAAAAGGTCAACATCACAATACTTTGACGGAATATTTAGGTCCTTAAGTTATTAGAATGGGGTGAAGGCGTTAACACAATCTTGTTCCAGTCGTGAGTGCCTGCATTAAAATACAGAAAGTCCTTCGTAGTTGCCTATTGCACATATCATTTTTATCGCCAATATTTATTTACCACCAGTTGTTTTATCTATAACGTTATAACGTCGTCTTCAAATTGGTACCAGAAACACTGCATATCGTTTTGGCAGCCCTATGGTTACAATGTGTTATTACGTCTAATCGGTACATTTGGTATTAGAAGCATGGTCATACAAAATTTTCTACTAGTTTCTGCAATTACAAAACTTTGGTTTAAATATAGATGCAATCAATTAACTTTCAAATGTTATGAAAACTAGGCAACCTTTTCTTGGTTTTAGAATTTTCTAATGTAAAGAAAATCTAACCCATCTTGTTCTTTGATTAGTTTATCTAACTACAGGGTTATAACGTGATAATGTTGTGATTGCATCTATATGAAAATCGGTATATAGCAGCATTGTCACAATGCGGCGTAGTCGCGCGGTAGCAGCGCTTCGACAGAATTCTTCGCATCACGACGCCTGTTTGTCTACTTATTCGAAACCCTGTCGTGACCAGTTGCGCGACTTTGGTACTAACTGCAGTATCAAGTAGCAGCTTGTCTAATACTCAGATGATCAAAATACATGGGAGTGAATAATGGCGAATTCCCATTCAGAGCTATAAACTAGTGGTACACGTAAGAAAAGTTAAGACTAGGAGAGAAGGACTTGACTAAATCACTCGTTTCGCTTACGCTTATGCTGACACAGCAAAATTCGAAAATTACTAAAAATCACTCGTGATACAACCCAGTTCCTAATATTCGTGTAACACATACGTGTGTCAAAAATGAACTTACGTTGGTAAATAGAATATTTTCACCTAATTATATTGTAATTAATTTTATCATGTTTTGGGGAAAATTATATCGCCGTCTACTAGTTTTCTAGCACATAATATACCTACGTACTAGTTTATAGCTCGCCATGTGGCCACGCCGATTTAATGGATTCAATAGAAGTGTTGTATTACCACGGAGATCGACTGCGCTGCTTGGTCGCACGACTAAGCCGCCTACTGCGACGAAGGGAACTTAATCGTGCAATTGTATATTCATCGGTACATATAGTGTAAAGTGTTATAATATAAATTGCAGATCTAAATGTGCAATGAAATCAGTTTCGTTAAACGTCTTCTGAAGATTTTTTGGGGGCAAAGGAAAATTTTAAAAAGATACAACTACTGTTAGGTGCGTTGTGTGTAAATTGAATAGAATTTTAATTTAATTCGACTCGTGAAATAGATAACTCAAATGTTATGCAAACTTTGAACTCTGTTAGTCAACATAATGGATTTGTTCCTAGTGAATGTACCGGGTTCGATGCCCGTGGGTATATGTTTAGATCAATGCTCAAATTAATTGCTTGGTTCAGTAAAGTTTATTACGCTATTCTAATTATAATTATCTTATAGGTGGCGGCAGCGGATATGGTAGCGATCGAGGAGGTGGGGGTGGGGGTGATATGGTCACTCAGGAAGATACAGTATTCATTCAAGGGATGAATCCATCCACCACAGAGGATGAATTATGTCAACACTTTGGAGCCATCGGAATCATAAAAGTTTGTATAATAATCTCAGTGTTTGTATTAAATAGTAATAATGGACACATGCCATTAATTTATTGTAATATTTCAGATGGACAAGAAAACTCAAAGGCCCAAAGTTTGGATGTACAAAGATAAATCGACGGGTATGCCTAAAGGCGAAGCCACAGTGACATATGAAGACTCGAACGCCGCATCCTCGGCTATCCAATGGTTCGACGGAAAAGATTTTAACGGGTCCACTATTAAAGTGTCGTTGGCTCAGAGGCAGAATACGTGGGCTGGGGGTAAAGGGGGCGGAGGCGGTAGCGGTGGTGGCGGCTTCCGCGGCGGTAGGGGCGGTATGGGCGGAGGAGGACGCGGCGGCGGTGGCGGCGGCCGTGGTGGTGGTGGCGGCGGCGGCGGCGGCCCGCCTTCCGGTAACCGGGAAGGAGATTGGAGATGCACCAATCCTAGCTGTGGAAATACCAACTTTTCATGGCGAAAAGCTTGCAATAGGTATTTATTATTTTTATACTGTAGTTGTTATATTTCAGCATAATGCACTTTGGACAGTATACTGTAAGTTATCAAGAAAAATAATGACGCCAACATATGACTGTTAAAAAAACGTGGGGCCTAGCCAAGTACTTCATGATCATAGTTGTTAACCCATAATTTTGTCATAACCTAAATAACCATGACTCTGTATCAACAGATGTAACGAGGAGAAGCCCGGTGGCGGCGGTGGCGGCGCTCCCTCCGGCGGCGGTGGTCGCGGCGGTGGCGGCCCGCCCGGACGGGGAGGTCGCGGTGGCGGTGGGCGCGGAGGCGGTGACCGCGGCTGGGGCGGCCGCGATGGGGACCGCGGCGGAGATCGCGGCGGCGATCGCAGCGGCGACCGGCGCGGCTACGGAGACCGCGGCAGTGGTAGTGGCGGCGGCGCCATGCGAGGCGACGGCGGGTAAATATCTCAAACCTCACACCATTTCAAGGATTACAACTTAAACATTTGAATACCAAGGGCGTGTTCGCACTAGGCTCAGTCAGCGGTGTAATGACTAGCGGGCGACCCAACAAACTCAACGGAGTACTGTCTGCCGGCCGCACTGAGCCACAAATTGGTGAATAGTTGAATAAGCCCATGCTAGTCTGGTGGGCGACATTTAAATTTTACCCAGTGGTTATTGAACGACAATTATATACTGGCGCATTACCATTTCCAGCTTTGAGTTTACTTTTTATTTTTCTGTACCCAAATGAACAACACACTATAATGTCAATTCTACCAATAAGGGCTGTGTATTTTGATCCGTAAGCCTTTGGGCTAAGTTTTCACAGATTCGTTATTGTGGCGGATTTATCAAAAATAATAAACAATGCAATCTGTGGTATAATACCCTGGGTGTGCTTGTTTGGATCACATCTAGCTAGTTTTCAGGGTTTTGTACCCAAAGGCTAGGAAACCTGTTATTAACCTAAAAGCCTAAGCCTATCTAAGAATCTTGATATTAGTCTGAAATTTTCATGGAATTTTTGTTAATATTATATGTATTTTCTTATGGATATTTCAACAATATTTTTATGTATATTTGTTTCCATTTTTTTGGAATAACTCTTGGAGGTTACATTTACATATCATTTAATGGTATTGCTCAATGAAATCCAAAAAAAAAGGTTGAAGGTTTGTTGATCCAATTATAGGATATAAGTCATTAGGTTTTTTTTTATCAGAGATGGTAGATGATTTTTTTATGACACAGACTATCTTATGGGTATCCTTATGGGAAGTGTTCACCATCGCCCATGGACATCTGCAGCCCCAGTGGCAATGCTGTGCGATTCCTAATCTCACTCAGTCGGTGTTTTCTCATTCTTTTGTATTATTATAATTAGGAATATTAATAATACAAAGGAATTGACTAAGTGTTAAGACGCTAATATGAAGAAAAATAAAGAAGTCCTTCTGTATTCGTAACAGACACGTCAATTAATAGCTTTCATCCGAATTTTGGTGTAATGTTATCATCACAATTTTATTGCTTTGAAAGAATACCCTTTAAGACTTTAGCATAGCAATACTAATTGTGTTATTATTATGTGATGATAGAGAACACTTTGTTTACCTATTTCTAAAGCCGTAAAATGTTTTATTTCAGCAGCAGGGGCGATAGACAGAGACCATATTAGAAGATTTAATTTTAACTTATAAGCTAATTTGTAAGGTTTATTTTTTATCTTGACTGAACCCAATTCATAGGTTTGTCAATGAATTCAAAGTTCTGTGTATTTTAATATGTTAGATGAATATTCTAGTGAGTAAATAAGTTTTACGAAATGTGAATTAATTTTCTAAAGAGGTTCGTAAATTGTAAATTCCAATAAATAAGTCTAGTTTTTCTGACATTGAGATAATTGTACAGTAATAAGCAGGACTGTTTCTATTACTATTAATTTAAAAAAAAATGCTTTTTCATACACTGCAGAATTAACTCATAACCAGAATGTATTGAATAGAACTAGGATACTCAAGTGTAATAAATCTTACTTTAACTATGATCTTTCAAAGCTTTTATTGATATTATTCCCAGTTGTACCACCCTATCTGTTCTAAGTCGCTTCTACTAGAAATATTTTAGTATTTGCCTAAAGCTTGGATCACTAGCGCTCAGCACGATACTATTTAGTTCTAGCTGCGACCAAACTAGCTCATTTGATACGCTTTTCGGAAACATGATAACTGTTGTTTATTCCAAATAAAATACTGAAAACAAGACAATCTGAATTAAATTCCTATTTTATTTACAACTGAAAACCACTACAATTCAAAAGAATCTTCTTTGGTCTATAAATAACAGATGCACGTGTAATTCTATTATCCTATATACAGCAAAGGCAGTGTTTGAATCTATCGCTTTTGGAAGCTGAATACTTTGATGATCAGGAACCCAACGACGGTTGCGGCGGCGACCCCGATGCCCGCCTTCCACCATGAAGAGTTGTCACCGGTGAAACTGGCGAAATGCTTCAAATGCCTGAAAATAGTGTTCAAATCAATGTTGGCGTCTTATCTCTTTTTCTGATATCAAAACGAATTACGATATGAAAACGTGCTTCAGCGTGCATGAACTGCCATGGCTATTTGCAGTTAGCGCCTCTTTCTCCATAGGCTACATGGAAATCTGCTAACAGCAGAGTATGATGACTAAGTTGGCCTATTGAGGCTAACCAAATAAACCACAGAGAGGTTACTCGCCTTCGTACGCCACTGACCCTAAAGTTTCGTATAGGTACATAGGTATTGTTGAACTGTACCCTGTATGCGAAAGTGAGTACTACTTTTTATCCCGGAAAAATGTACGGTTCCCGTAGGTAGTCCAACCGCGGGTAACACCGCGGGCGCAGCTAGTATATTAATATAATGCTCTGCTACCCGAGCGAAGTTGAGACTAGTTAAGTATAATTCTTGTCGTAATTTAATATTCTATAATATATGCTGATTATTTTCTATGCACAAGACTCGTTGGCGCATCTTTATACTGCGTGTGCAAGTATATAGGAGCAACCTTCGGATTTAACGCCACCGTTCGTACAACTCTGTTAGTTATTATTTGCTACTTATCTAGTTTACATTGGTACTTAACTCTTATGCACCTGATAATAATTAAGTGTAAAGTATATATTATGATTGCTTTATTCAAGTGATTTGTAATATACAAAAACGTAACTTATCATCCACATCCTGACTCAAACAAAGATGGGCCCTATACTGTTATACTCTACACCAAGTGTACCTTGTAGTGGGTAATAAAGCTAAAACTATACGAGTGCGGGACATTTCGCAAGCGGGAAAAATTGTTATCCTTACATAAATCATCGTTTAAATTTAAGCTTTAACGTACTTGCGACTTCGTTCGCGGTGACTAATTCAAGAATCAGCTTCTCAAACAGTCAGTCAACCATTCAAATTTGTTAGAAAACTATAAAAAAATATTTTTGGTTAACCTTTATATATCTCACACCACACCAGCACTAGGGCAGAACCGAAACCGCATAATAAAAAGTTAAAATCTGATTAAAATATTTAGTTTTTATAAAATGCTCTTCATTTTATGAGTATTTTACGATTCCTCTGTTTCACAAATAGGTAGGTTCGCAAGGCGAAAGCGGTGATAACGAAAAAAAAGTGTGATTAAGTTAATAAGCTATGAAACAATTACACGATTAATGTTTTTTTTTTTTTTTTTTTTTTCAAACCCGAACTAATATGTAAGTGCATGATAGGGTAAATGAAAAGAGAGGTATTGTATTAATAAAACTATGTGATAATACTGACCTGTGCTTGCTGAATAAAATCCAAGCAGCTTGAAATTGACTGATAAAAACAATTAAAATAACAGTACAGAATGATGTAGTTATGGAGTAATAATATTACGGATAGCTCGCTCCCGTAGTTTATTTACTTAATTTATATTCACATACTCATGAAAACTAATTTTGAAGATGAAGATAAAGAGGAAAACAAATGCAATATCGTGTAAACGGATCGTTAGAATATTCGCCAGATTACTAGTAAAATACAGCTAAAAATATTTTATTTTGCCCCTGCCCCATTATCATCCCCAAGTTAATGAAGTTTGACATTGAAATTATAACACATCATCAAACCGAGGGCGTGGCGTTGAGGTAATTTAACCAAGATTTGGGCACAACAACGATAGAAATGAACCGCGAGTGGATTACTCTAGCTAGATGGTATTAAAATAGAAATTGGGATTGAAGACTTTTTTATAAACCTTTATTCTTTATTTCGTAGGATGTCTTGCCAGAAAGAGATAAAAAGTCGATCTAATTGGCAAAGTTGAATGAAAATGAGTGAGCTTAAATCCATTTACACCAATATAATTGTACTTACGGAAACGCAGCCATAGTGGCCAGCTTCACAAACACGTCGTGTTTGTTCTCCCTGATATGGAAGAGTTGCGGCGGGAGCAACTGGTACTTGCTGCAGAAGACATCTGGTTGGAGGATGTACTCCTGGCGGGCCGGTAGGGCTTCACCGCGCGTCCCTACTATCAGCACAGGGATATGGCTTTCAGCAAAGTATTTCTGGAATATACAGAGTAGTTCTTGAACTTCGCTATCGATATGCCATTTCTCTTTTATAAATTACGTTTATTAATATACGTATTTGAATAAGAGTATATTCTGGAAAACGACAGGTGATTTGTATGTATCCTTGTAAAAAAATACCGGGGTAACTCATCTCATTAACGGGGTATTTCTTTACAGGTTGTATACCTCAGGCTGGAAGTACACATCCTATAAAGATATACCTAAGGTCCTCAGCTGTATAAATAGAAGATAACATGAGAGGCTGGTACGATACTCACAATATATATTCGAGCGATATATTCGAATGAGCGACTTGCTGCGACGTCGTATACTAAACATGCGACATCGCAGTTCACTTCGTGTGGCTGTAGTGGGTCCGATACTCTAGTAATAGGTATTTCCTTCAAGACTAGGTATTTTTCTTGGCCATATACAGATACTGTATTAATGCAGCAGTTTTCAGTTGTGTTACTGTCGCCTCTTTCATTGGCGTGTGGCTTTATTTTCTGTAAAATAATTATGGGTATAGTTAACTGAGAAATGATGACTGCCGGTCTATGGAGGGTTTACTCTATAATTCGATGAGCGGCGGTTACGAAAATATTGAGCATTGGATATCGATCAATTATTGATATTCTATTGTCTTTCTTGCTCTGGACAGGCAGCCTTAGACGGTTTGAGATTATAACATAGGCAGGTAGGATTTCGGCAGTTGTAGGTTTTCTGTGATTAGGATTAAAATGAGATTATTGACATAAGACTTTTTCATGAAAGGTAAGAAAAACACTGAGTCAGAAAATACGGAAATCAAACTCGCGCTCGATTTCTCTCCAAAACCACAAAAACACCAAGCACTTGTGACTGAAACGGTAATCGGTGCCAATATCGATATAGTGATCGCAGCAACCAAAATGTTCCGCTAACGCAATAGAGTCCATCCGAGGTTCTCGCACATGTATTGTAGTACCTATAGTATTTTATTGGTAAATTAAATATTATTAGTAGGGTGTTATGGTAGAAATCATAGCGATAATAGTGACTTAGAATGATGAGAGGATCACAGTTTGGGGACAAAAGTGCATGTAGAATCGCGAATAATCTAGCACAATAACAAACCTTATGTGCGATGCCGAGGAAGCTCCTACAAATGGATGTCTTCCCGCACGACCTTGGTCCAATGACGTGGCACTGGTACACATTACGACTAGACTGTTTCTTGGCAATATCCACCTTTTTTTCGCGAGTTACTGCAAACATTTCACAAGCCCAGAAATTAGTCCAAAGTTCACCTACCTATTGATTATTAAATCGTGGAATTTTTGTAAGACGCTAACGAAAAGAACATGACATCAAAATGTATTTTCGACTCTGAAATCATACGGTCTTCGCGTACCTAAATTGCGATTGTGAGCAAACATTACAATGATTAAAATGTCGGAAAGTATTAAATACATAAATATTTTTCATGTCAACGGATATTATAATGATTGTGATGTTGAAACTCTATATAAAATATGTATACACTAGCGTCCCGCCCCGGCTTCGCGTGGGTGCTAGGCTTTTCTCTAAAATATTATGCATGTATAGTACGTTGCGTATTTTAAAAGGATATATATTCTCTATATAAAGGCTGTTGGGTGTTTGACGTACTATAGCAGAGATACTGGCCTACTCTCGCCAAAATGCACAGTATTCAAGTAAATTATGAGTTTTAACGAGTTCACGTCTGATGCAGGCTTACTTATCGTTTATTCGAGCAACGGATTAAGGATTTGATATAGAATATACTAGAAATTGTATCACTTAAAAGTTAGGTAATCAACCCACTTACCGATTACATCAAACACATATTCAACACTTGAAAGCAAATATTACCGAAAGTGTTAAAATATTGCTGAGAAACATTGTTATTTTTAACTCCCGCCTCTTCCGTGAATGAATGATGTAATCGTCATTTTAATCAACAAAGCATAACCTTTCATAGAAACTTACTATGTATTGCGCTTTTTTGTGTGTCGTTTTCTAGAAAATTGAAGCCCAAATATGCTAAATAGGCACTGGTGTTTTGAAGGTCCAACAAGGTCATTGCTGTCCACCTACACATCCAGCCTTGTAGTGTCAGATAGCCCTGAAAATAATTAGAAACATAACATTCTAAACATTTAAAGTAGAGCAGCACTTACATAGTCTTACTGATTAAATTTAAGATATCAAAGAAAATGTTGAAACAAAGTCGTATAAGAGCTTAGTAAACATAATTGTACCTTTTCATTAGTAGGCACAGTATATCTCAAGTTATGCCATGGTATTCTTGGGCAGCATGAGAATACATTTTTCAATTCAGTGGGATTCAGCATGCCATCTTTATCCTGATCATACTTTTCGAATATTTGAGTAAGAAATTGCTGTCCCTTATATGATAATTCTGTTGTACAACCAACTGGTACTTTTATACTGCAACATTAAGAATGTGTGGTTAATCAGTGCAGATACTGTACAAGTAAATCTGAATTAAGGTAAAACCAAAGTTATATATGTAACAATCTCACCTAGCATATAAATAACTGTGAGTCAACTCTAAACTCTCATCATAGCCAAACTTCCGAAGCACTGTCCAAGTGGTCTCATTTCGTCCTCTTTGTATGAATAAACAATGCAAGAAAATGAAACCTTTTATTGTTATACAATCATTTTCTATACCACCTGCAATGTTCTGGGCAATTACAGATTTAACTTCATCTAAAACCTGAAACAGACAAGCTTAGTATTTATTAGGCAATGACCTTCCTCAAGATTATAATAATAATATGGTATAAGGAACTGCCTGGGCTGAGAAAATTTCTCTTGTAGTGCAGTCAATACAAATGACATACCTGTAATTGAAGAGGTGATTCAAAACACTTTTTCTGAAACATTGTGACTTCATAATCATCAAGAACGCCATCTCCATCCAAGTCGCAGATTTTAAAGATTCTTGTTAAAGCTCTTTTGCATTTCTCCGTCAACTAAATAAAAAGTATTCTTATTAGAATTGGTATGATTTACATTTATTACATGATTTACAAAATGTAAGGTCTGTGATGCTTACCTCCTGTTCTTCTACTGAATAAATTGGATTTATAGGATGTAATACTGCTTTTTGTGCATTGTAGAACATTTCCGAAACATTTACAAGAGATTTGGCTGAGCATTCAATGCATCTATCAACCTCTGGGTACTCTTCTGCTATATCCCAAATATTCTATAAACAGAAGGCAATTTAGCAGTATGATTAAAATTATATGACTTGGATAGTATTCCTGAAATTTGGATGCCAGGACTGAATATTTTTTGAAATAACTAAATGTTTGACTTTCAGAAACTTAATAATTATGATGATTGTGTAAAAATTTAAGACATATTTAATGGTCAAGGTATGTAATATTATTTAGAAATGTTTGCCATGATTATTTATAATTTTATTTTTTTATAGACTTACATCAATAACTGAGTAATCAATCAAATCTATCTTGTTTCCAACAAGAATAACAGGCTTTCTATAATCATCAGAGCAGTTGTCTCGAACAAATGGCAACCAGTATGAGGCTATTTTATTCAGAGTTTCTTGTTTATCTACTGAAAATACTATGCATATAACATGAGCTCTTTCTATTTCTTCAGCTACTTGCTCCAGTGATTGTTCCGCAACTGAAATTTTGTAGTACAAGATAAAAAATTGCCAGCGTAACAATTCTGATATAAAAAAACAACAACAATAGAAAATACTCTCATGGGAATGTAACTTTCCATTAGATAATCAATAGTATGTTTTTCATTAAAGAACAACAATTCTCCCACGAAGTAAACGAACTCGCATAGTAATAGAAAGCGAATGAGATTTATTACGAAAATATCAGTGGTTTTTAAACAGTATTTAATTTACTCACCACAAATATCAACAATATTGGTGGGAACTTGTTCCGGCGTAACATCTGCTGGTATAGTAATTTCTTCCGCTTTGGGGGGAACATGTTCTGTAAACTCTTCAGTCACTAAGGAGAGTATCAGGGATGTTTTTCCAACCCCTGGATCACCTAGCAGCAGGATCCGTACATTTCGTGGAATCGATTCAAAAACCATATTGAGAAACCACCGTAATTTTACATGATGAATAAATTTATATAAAAGATGGAAAGTAGGTTACTGTCAGATTTATTGGTTTTATTGCTAAATTTCAAATAATCTATATAATTTTCTGCATTTTCCTCGCGAGCTCGAAACCGCCATAGACAAAGATGGTTTCCACAGAACTGCACTGCATACCACACCACAGGTAACTAATATTATCTTCACACGCAAGGCATACCTAATCATTTAAATGTTCTACGGAGAACTCACTGTCCTGATCCACCAAGTTATCTGTGAAACGGTAAATCAATGTATAAATAAATAGAAATATTTACAGGAATAACTCATTTTAAGTAATAACATTACTATAACAATATTAATATAATATAATCGAGGAATTCGTTATTTAATAACCAGGCAATTTTTAATATTTTTTTAATTTTCATTAAATAGTCATAGTCTGTGGCCAGTATACAATAGTTGTCTTTGTCTGTGGCACAGCACAGCAGCGTTGTTATTGATACGGCAATTGCCGTAATATACGGTAATTCACCGTTTTTTTTTTAACAAAATACGGTATACGGCAGATCTTTCAATGCCGTATCAAGAAATATGTAAATAAAACGAAACGTTTTTTAGAAACGATTAGAAACCTCTATGGAGAACAAATAAATGAGGAATAAACATTTTTAAATTATATACGGCATTTTAGTATTTTTTCCCTTAAAATACGGCAAATCAGAATGTGACATACGGCATTCCAAATTTTTACGATAACAACACTGCAGCACAGGTACAGACTCAGACTATGGCCATGGCTAATATTCACCACAAAGTCTAAGTACAGCCGGATTTTCGTTTTTAAGTGAAATAAAATGTTATAAGAAGTAAAACATTAAAGATGGGAGAACTTAATAAAAAACAAAACGATTGGGATTCTGGCAAAGGTTTACGGGAACCCGTAAAATGTTTGGAGGTTAGCTTTGTTATTATACCGAATTTTCAATTTTTAAGCTCGTCTAAAATGCGTGAATTGCATATAACTTCATCAGCTTTATTTTTAAGGCGCTTTCAACAAAAAAGTCAATATATATATTTTTTTTTTTGTAACCCACAATCATTTCTAAGGCTCTTCTAACTTTTCAGGACAAATGGAAACTGGTACCTTCTTTCTTACAAGTAAAAGGGCTTGTCAAGCAGCACATTGACTCATTCAACTATTTTATAAATGTGGAAATCAAGAAGATAGTACAAGCCAATGAAAAGGTATTCTGTGATGCTGATCCACTATTTTACATCAAATATTTGAATGCATATGTTGGGACTCCAGATCTCGAAGAAGGTTTCAATGTATCAAAACCAACAACACCACATGAGTGTCGGCTGAGGGACATGACATACTCTGCTCCTATCACAGTGGATATTGAGTACATTAGAGGAAACCAAAGAGTTATCAAGAATAAACAGCTGATAGGCAGGTACTACCTTCTATAATAATACATTAAAATTAATTTCCTTGATGGGTTTAGCTGAGAGGCAGTTGGCCACTTTTCTCTAATGGATGTTAAAATGAAAAAATTAAATTAAATGGTAATAATCAAATTGAAGGTTCTAAAATAGCTTCATTCATATCCATAACTTACTTAACACATGCATCTTTTCTGAATAGTAATATAATAGTCCAAAATGAATCCACTTGCCATAGATGCCATAGAAGTTATGCTATAACTTGAGAACAACTTAACCAATTCCAATAATCTCTTGATGTTATCTATTACTTTATAGAAAATTCTGACTGAAAAAAAATTAAGAAAATTTCACAGAAAATTCCCAGAAAATGACAAGTAACACTGCAGGGCACAGTTAGTGTCAGATATAATAGGTGTGTGAATATGACTCCGCCCCTTTTTGTCAAAATAAAACACATTTGTTCGCTTACAAAATTAAAAAAAAAATTATTGAAAGTATGCTCCATCTGCAGCTACAACCTTCGCCCATCGTTCAGGTAGTTTTCGTATTCCTTGCTGGAAGAAGTCCTGGTCTTTTGAGCTTATCCAGTTGTCAATCCAAATTTTGATACTTTCACATGAAGTAAACTTTTCTCCAGTAAGGTCTGTCTGCATCGTCCGGAATAGGTGGTAATCCGAAGGAGCTATGTCTGGTGAATATGGCGGGTGGGGTAACACTTCCCAGTCCTGTCCCTCTAAATATCTTTTTACGACTTCTGCGGTATGCGGTTTGGCATTGTCATGCTGAAGAACTAATTTGTTATGTCTATTCACCCATTCTGGTCGTTTTTCTTCTATGGCTCGCTTCAAACGCATTAGTTGTCGTCGGTAAACTTCTCCATTAATAGTTTCAGAGGGTTTGAGCAACTCATAATATACAATACCTTTCTGATCCCACCAAATACAGAGCATGACCTTGGCACAGTGAATATTTATTTTTGGCTGTGATGGGCCTGGTTCGCCTGGTTTCACCCAAGCTTTTTTGCGTTTAGGATTTTCGTAGTGTATCCATTTTTCGTCTCCTGTGACTATCCGATGCAAAAATCCTTTTCTTTGCTGTCTTTGAAGCAGCATTTCACAAATGGTTTTCCGACGTTCCATGTCTCTTTCTTTTAAATCATGTGGAACCCAGTCACCGGCTTTTTGAATCATTCCCATCATTTGTAAACGCTTTGCAACAGTTGAACGATCAACATTTAATGCTGCAGCTAATTCTGATTGAGTTTGGCAAGAATCTTCCGCCAATAATGCTTCCAATTCAGCATCTTCAAATTTTTTTGGTGGTTTTCCATGTTCTTTATCCTCAGTACTAAAATCGTTATTTTGAAATCGTCGAAACCATTCCTTGCAAGTTGTATTAGACGGAGCATGCTCACCATAAATCTCCACAAGCAAACGATAAGTTTCCGCTGCAGTTTTCTTCGCAATAAAATAATGTAATAACACTTCCCGCAAATGACGTTTATTTGGAATAAAAACCGACATTTTCGAAAAGGTGAAAATAATTGTTGCTTACACTTCAACCAAATTAGGGCATCGAAACTCGGTTCAATTTTGAAAACCCGGGTTTTCGGGTCTAAGAGTAATCAAAACCCGGGTAGACCGGTTTTTTCGAGCATTTCGGTCTTTTTATTGTAATTTTTTAAAATACACTTATTTGCGTTTATATATCGTTTTGCTACAATGAGTACAAAATATAAAGGAGGAGAAAGAATTTAAATAAATTAAACCGTGTAAAGGTTGATCTTTGAGGGAAGATGTCAATGAAACTCGGTGTGTTTGCTATGACTGATTTATTACCCAAATCTACCCTCACTTCCATATCATCGAATACCTACCCACACAATCCCCTTATCAAAAAAAAAAAATAATAAAAAAAAAAACTTTTACAAAATACATTTTAAACTATTATTATAATATAAACTATCCTTACAACATTTTTTAAATTAAATAAAAAATATTTAAGAATAATAATGTTGCTTAAAAAAAAAACATATACACCTAGTAATGAATGTTTCCAGATTATTATTATACTATTTTTTCTTAAAGAGGTTTGGCTATTTATTTTTACATAACACATATATTTATAAATATAAACTGCATAATGATTCCAAAAACACTTCAATACCTTTAAATTATTTAACCCTTTCATTCTATATTTTAATTCAACGCTCATCAAAGTTGCTTCTAAATACGATTACAATAAACAAAGATTAGAATACATGCATAATCACATTACTCATATTATGGTCATCAAGTACCTACTTTGTTGATAACAAATGCATATTGCATATATAAAAAATAACGTTTATAATAGAAATAAATGTTATTTTTGCATTATAAAGTGATAAATTAATGAAATGTAACATATGACAATTATTTAGGTATTTATTTTATTTTTTTATTTTACATACAATAACATAACCTATTTATATTATATTTATCTACTTTGTTACATAAATAATATGACACTGACACAGTAAGTTCAGTAATTTGTCGTGTTCCTTGGTCATGCGAGGATCAGCGACGTGATGGCACCACCACTGGATAGGTCCACCGATCAGGAGGTATCACTTCCCTGCCAGAACGAGTGCGATAATTAGATGAATGAGTTTGTTGACCTTGAATACTGGAACCGGAACTATCAGAAGAGTGAGTCGCGTTTCCAGTTACATTACTATTTTCACCAATATCATCATATTGCGTTGAAAAAGTAGGCAAAGGATCAATGCGATCATTTGAATCATATATTATATGTTTCCGATTGCGTCTCAGTAAACCTCCAAATTGCATTTTGACCCAGTATGAACGTGGATCTATTTGTTTTTGTATCGTACCGGGAGCCCACGCATTACCGTGCCTAATTTTTACCTTTTGACCAATAGAAAAAGGTTTTAATTGCCGTGAACCTTTATCAAAATATTTCTTTTGCTGCAACTGGCGAGTTGTCATATTTTTGTGAACATTTAGATGTATTTTTGGTTTTAAAGCTGAAGGTGAAATAGGCAATGTGCTGCGGAGTTTTCTGTTAAATAGTAACTCGGCCGGAGACGGTATGTCTGCACTTATCGGCGTATTTAAATATTCTAGGTACGCGATATCAAAATCTGACCCTTCGTATTGAGTTTTCTTCATAATATTTTTAATGGATTGTATCGCACGTTCTACCTGGCCATTCGATTGTGCATATCCCGGAGAAGAAGTTTTATGTTCAAAATTCCAACTATCAGAAAACTGTTTGAAATTGTTTGACGAAAATTCTGGCCCGTTATCGCTCATCACTAGTTGCGGGATGCCGTGCCTTACAAATATACGCTTCAATTTCTTTATAACTTCCTTAGACTGCAAAGAATGTAATGTTTCGATTTCAATAAATTTACTATAGTAATCTACTGCTAGAATATATGATCTGTTGCTAAAATGAAAAATATCTACTCCAATCTTCTGCCATGGAGTGTTAGGGATTTCATGACTAATTAACGGCTCTTTAGTATTCTGTTTTCGATGAGTCAGACACACCTGACAGTTAGATAAATAGTTTTCTAATTGCGAATTTATATTGGGCCAAAATATACTTTCTCGCGCCCGTAATTTACATTTTTCTATACCCATATGACCGGCATGCACGCTTTTTAACATTTCGTGTCGTAAACATTTAGGAATTATAATTCTAGAACCTTTCCATACTAAGCCAAAATCAGCTGTGAGCTCATCTCTGTAATTCCAGTATGGATTCAAAAGACTATGTAATTCATTCTTATGTACAGGCCAACCTGATCTCAATGTTTTGATCAAAGTCTGTAACTCGCTATCATTTTCAGTGCACTTTTGTATCTTTACTAAATGCGAGTCAGTCAGCTGGTTGGTCGCTGATAACGCACACACCTGCGCCTTGAAGTCTAGATAGTCACGAGGCTGCGTTGGCGCGCAGCCGCCACGCGCGGTCACCGGCGCGACTGCTCGGGATAATGTGTCAGCGATATACAAATATTTGCCTGGCTTATAAACGAGCTTAAAAGAATATGGTTGCAATCTCAGCAACATTCTTTGCAAACGAGGCGGGGCATTTGATAATGGTTTATTTATAATACTCACTAGTGGTTTATGGTCTGTTTCTATTGTGACATCTGACCTACCATAAATATAGGTATAAAACCTTTCGCATGCGAAAACACACGCATATAGCTCTTTTTCTATTTGTGCGTACGATTGCTCTGTTTTTGTTAACGCTTTCGACGCATATGATACCGGTAAATTATTCTGTAACAAACATGCCCCCATTCCATTTTTACTTGAGTCCACAGAAATTGTTATTGGTTTGTCTAGTGTGTAATATTGAAGAACTGGTGGGCTTATTAATAATTGTTTAATTTTATCGAAGCTTTGTTGGTGTCTTTCATCCCAATGCCATTCTACATCTTTTTTTAATAATTCACGCAACAAGGCTGTTTGATCTGACAAGTTAGGAATAAAACTCCCAACATATGTTACCAATCCTAGAAATCGTTCAACATCTTTAACATTTTTCGGAGTAGGCATATTTTTTATCGCATTTATGTGTGATTCATCAGGTGATATACCATGTTTTGATATTTTATGACCCAAATATGCAATCTCTGACAATCCGAACCTGCACTTTTGTTTATTTAATTTTATATTGATTTCTCTGCATCTTTGTAATACCGCTTTCAGTCTTTGGTCGTGGGTTTCCTTATTAGGCGCAAACACCAAAATATCATCAACGAATTGAATAACGCCTTCTAAGTCATCCAAATGTTCATACAATTTTTTATGAAATATTTCTGAGGCTGAACAAATTCCAAATGGCATACGCAAAAATCTATATCTGCCAAAAACCGAATTAAATGTACATAAATCAGTGTCTTTTAATTTTACTTGCCAAAATGAATGTTTCGCATCTAACGTGCTGAATACAGTGGCACCAGATAACTGTGCTGTGACTTCCTCAAACGTGGGAAGTTTGAAATGTTCCCTCCGAATTGCAATATTTAAATCACGGGGATCTAAGCATATCCGTATGTCGCCACTAGGTTTCTTTACAACTGTCATGCTATTCACCCAATCCGTTGGACCCTCTACTCTTGCTATAATACCTTGTTTCTGCATTTGTTCTAATTTATTCTTTACCTGTTCCCTAAGGGCAATTGGGAGTTTACGCGGGGGATGTATCACTGGATGGACATTATTTTTCAATTGTATTTTGTATTCCCCCGGAAGACAACCAATGCCTTCAAAAACATCTTTATAATCATGTAAAATATGATCATAGCTAGTGTCTATAGATAAAATTCTTTTTACCAACATCAATTCTTCACATGCATTTTTACTCAAAATCGGAACGGAATCAACATCGACAATTATAAATTTTAAAAAGTAGAAATTGTTTTTGTACATTATTTTTAAGTAACACTTTCCTAAAACTACTATACTACTCCCTGAATAACCTTGCAATTTTATGCCGAGAATCGCCGAAGGTGTGAACTGCTGCTTTTTCCTCGCCGTCCAATCCAATGCACATCTGCTGGTTGCTGTACCTGGTTCCGTTCCTCGTAGCCTACATTGAGGGCATGAACGCTATGATCTGAACTCTCCGTCTTTATATGCACCGCCTGAGCTCGAGACATTTCTGCTAGTCTACATATATCTATCGCCTTTCCCAGGGTCAGATCAGGTTCCCGCAACAATCTTTCTCTCAACCCATTGTCTCTCAATCCGCATATTAAACGATCGCGCACCAAATCGCTGCATAATTCTTTAAATTCACATTTCGTCGCCATTTTGTTTAATTCAAATACGTATTGCTCCATTGATTCCAAATCTTGTTGATCTCTTGTGAAAAATTTATGACGTTCAATTGTTAAATTTTTTCTTGGCATGAACACGCTGTCGAATTTATGTAATAATTCTTCTACACTTCCAATCTTTGTTCTAACGTCTTCTCCAAATTGATCATAAACTTCACGGCAACGATCTCCGATTATATGCAAAAGTATGTTTATCTGCACCCTTTTTTCCTTTTTTGCCAATTCACACGCTTCATAGTAAATCTTAAATGACTTCTTCCACTTTTCCCATTCTTTACTCATATTCCCAGATGTCACATTTGCCAGATTATTTTCAAACAAGAATGGCGATGGCGGCCTGAGTATAGATTCCATCTCGTAACTTTTGTAATTACACTCGTATCACTTTGCAAACATTTGTGCGATATAACTATTCCGTTATTTCACTAATTTTTACTTTTTCGTGTCTTTTTATAACCGGCTGCGCCATGTAAAGGTTGATCTTTGAGGGAAGATGTCAATGAAACTCGGTGTGTTTGCTATGACTGATTTATTACCCAAATCTACCCTCACTTCCATATCATCGAATACCTACCCACACAAACCGTACTTTACAAATTACAAAAACAGTTTCAATGTTTAAAAAAGTGATAAAGATTTAATTTTTCTTCAGAATGTCTTAATACTTATTAGGGCATTCAAAGTTTTGTCACTCAAAGACGAACGCAATCTATTGCAGCCAATTCCAGCCGAAGATAATATACGCTCCGGCTCGACGCTAGTGGGTAATAGTTTTTAAATGTTCAAATACCAGCGATAGTTAAAGCCCTCGCTGTCGCGTACCGCCATTCTCGAAGAGTGCCATTTCTACCCTCACAGTAGTAAGCAAATCGTCTGATGGACAAGCTGATCCAGTTTTAGGAGCAGTGTTATCAGTAGCAACAGCTTGACTTAACTGTCTGTTCAGTTACTCTTCATTTGTCAAAGTGGACAACTGAATGTCAATTTCTCGCAGGTCTTGGTCTGGCGAAAGACCTACGTCCGATTAGTATTTTACCGTTCCTTGCTAAAATTGTGGAAAAGGCTGTATGTATACAACTTACTAATTATTTGGAAGTAAACCAAATGCTGCCAGAAAAACAATCGGGATTTCGCAAGGGCCATAGTACTGCAACAGCCCTCCTTAGCGTAATGGATGATATTCTAGCGGCACAGGATAGTGCAAAGGGCACGATCTTGACATTACTTGACTTTTCACGTGCTTTCGATACCATAAATATTTCACTTCTTCTTTCCAAATTATCTTACTATGGATTTGATATCACAGCGACGAAATGGTTTGCAAGCTATTTGAGTGATCGCTTGCAATTAGTTGAACTTAATAATGTGGATGGTACTAAATCGTTTTCGTCGGTGATGCCCGTAAATCGTGGAGTTCCTCAGGGATCTATTCTAGGACCCACGCTTTTCATTATTTACTCTGCAGATGTTATAAAACAAGTTAAATATAGTACGTATCACTTGTATGCCGACGACCTGCAGTTATACATATCTTTTAATCCTCAAGTAATAGACGTAGCAATTAAAACCATTTACGAAGAGCTGGATCGAATTGTTCATTGGAGTAAAGCACACAGCTTAGCGGCTTCAAAATGCATGTGTGCGTTTTTTTTTTCCGATTCCAAAGCGAGCACACATCTCACCATACATAAATCAACATGTTTTACTGAATATGTCATCTCGTAGTGCACTGCACTTTGCAACTTTGCTCTTTGGTATAGTCAAAAATCAAAATCCTATATACAATATTTATTCGAAAAGCTTACTTTTTCAAATCGTGACATTCGTTGTGCCTCCCGTTTAATTGGAACACACCATGGAACGACTGCATTTCGTGGCAGCTTCCGCTACGCTGCTACGAAATGCTGGAACAATCTGCCTCCGCCAATCAAGAACTCGCAAAGTATTTATTAATTTAAAACTGGTCTCAAGAAACTTTTATTGACATCTCAAGTATATCCCAATACAAGCAGTCGTTCTGGGTTTAATTTTAATTTTAGTTTATGTTATTTTTTGTTTTAATATGTGATATTTTTTTTTTATATGTTATATTATATTTTATTTTTCGTTACTTCATAGATTTTAGATATTGTAAAGTGTTTTAATTTATAATGTTTTTTTGTACACGTGTATTTCACTGTCGTCGCACGCTCTCACCACGGTGCCACAAAATATTTACCAGGATTAGTCAAGTACTGTAGTGTTGCAGCTAGAGTTAGTCTTCTTTTTGCGTATCGTTTGCTCAATGCAGTTGCCATTTTGTTATTTAGTGGTGTCTTCAGTTCATCCATTTTCTTCAATGCAAATTTTAGGGAAACATCAGCTGTAAGTAATGTTGCATCGCGTCGAGATAGCGCCTCGACAAAGGTTTTAATAACATCCAATATTTATGGATCTCAACTATATTTCTCTAGTCATCATCAGTAAATGCAATGTCTGTAATTAAATCAATTAAAGCTTGGCAGATATGCTACTCCAGCGCGTTTTCCCATCTAAAAGCAGGGAGTACTCCTGTCCATAATCAGCTTTGACATGTTTTTGAAGGATGTCATCGTTTTTTGTCTTCTTGAAGATTTTTACCACTTTTCGTACTTTTGATAGCAGATCGTTGTATCTAAAAGACTATGAACTGAAAGACTCCACAAACGAGGATTTATTATTAAGTTCAAAACCATCCTTGTCATTGTCTGCAGAATTCGTGTCGTCGTTAAATTCTACAGTTCGCAGTCTTTGAGCCAATACCGGTAAAGGCAAATCTTTATCCTCGTCAAGTTCGGCAGGGCAACGCGCACGTTCTATTTAACTTGCATGGCTTGTTTTATTGGTAGGAACGTAGCAACGAAGCTACTTTTTACGTAATAAATAATAATTTATAAAAGCGTGTTTTATCATTTACTTATTAATGCATTCGAAGTGGCTTAAACTTAATAAATAACAAAAACAAAAATATTTAAAAAAAACCCGAAAAACCCGAGTTTTAAAAATAAAACCCGGGTTTTTTTGGACCGAAAAAACCCGGGAAATCCCGGTTTTTTTCGGTCCGGGTAAACCCGGGCTCGATGCCCTAAACCAAATATCATAAAATGCGTTAGATAGCTGACATTCAGTACTATCGAATACAAGTATGGTCATTTATTAGTACACGTAAACAATACTAAAAACGACATCTGTTGAGAAAGGGCGGAGTCATATTCACACACCCAATAAACCAATCTGGAAATGGCTCTCAATTTCTTTCCTTTTTCTTTTTTTAATGTCCACCCATTCATGTTTAATGTTTATGATGTTAATGTGTTATGTGTATGTTAAATTAACGTCTTGTTGTTTAACCATAATAAATAAATATATGTATAATAATATTGAAATTTATCTTACAGAATGCCTCTCATGCTGCGGTCTTCAAACTGTGTTCTGACAAACAAATCTGACTATGAATTAGCTAAACTTAATGAGTGCCCTCATGATCCTGGTGGTTACTTCATCATTAGAGGTACATTCATCAGCAGCCTTGCCTTTGGTATCGCAGGTGGCCAGCATGTGTGCCCAATACTACATAAAAAAATTAAACATTAAATTGTTGTGGAAGTGAAAATTAGCCAAGTGTAATTGGTTCTTGCACAATATGGGTTCCGTCTAGCATTTGTATTGTTTTATTGGTTGCAGTACAATATCATTTAAAAATTTAATAAGTCCTTTATTAATAGTCTTATCCCTAGGGCATGAAACCCTGAAAATCAAGCTAGTTCATTTAATTATATTTTTACTGACTTCACAGTTGTGTGATTCCACCCAGAACAGACATTTGCAGGATGAACATAGATATTTGTTCTGTCTGGGTGTCTATATGTATAATATGTTGGTATCTATAAAAATAAGGTATTATATAAGTATTGTACCAGATTTTATGGTTAGCGCTGATAGGGTTCTTTCAATTATGATGCAGATTATATTGTAAAATATGGTGTAGAGTGCATTATTTATACATCTCTAATTCTGAATTCCTTTTCAGGTCAAGAGAAAGTAATTTTGATTCAAGAGCAACTCTCTAGGAACAGAATGATTGTAGATGAATTCAAAGGTTCTATTCAATGTCAAGTGACCAGCTCAACTCATGAAAAGAAAACCAGAACTATTGTTATTGTGAAGAATGGAAAGTATGTGTTAAGACACAATGCTTTGTCTGATGTAAGTTTATGTAGGTGCAATATTGTTGTAGGAGTCTGACATAACTCTCTTGCTGCCCCCGCAACGAGAGAGTATTCATGAGAATTTAAGATATTATTCAATTTACTGTCCATGTGTTGCTATCAATATCAATGCAAATGTTTAAGGATTGCTTTCAGTCCAAATGTGCAAAAAGGGGCCCACAATCACCATTACTCAGACATACCCTTGACCTTGTAAACACAAGAAAAAAAAAATTACTGTCCATACCTCTAGCACTTCGAAACTTATATTCTGTACTAAAATAGCCTGTTGCAGGTGACATACAATTTCACATACTTATATCTTTATGTTCAACATATATGTCTTGAATCTGAGGACTCAAAGCTTGTTTGTGGCAGCATTTCCATACAAAATTAGCAATGAAGTCATCTATATAATTCCAGGACATACCCATTGCAATAGCATTTAAAGCAATGGGAATCTGCAGTGACCAAGAAATCATGCAACTGATTGGTACTGAGGACAACACTGTGAAGAAAATGGCGCCATGTATTATGAACTGTCATAACTTGAAGATCTTTACACAAAATCAAGCTCTCGCTTACATTGGCAGCAAATTGAAAGTAAAAAGGTAATGTAGAACCGCATTCAGCAGCGACGACCAAACAACGTCTGATAATTCCTGATTGACCATTATAAATAATCACAACTTGAAGATTGTCAACCGACGGTCGTCGAACGATTGAAAGCGAACCACGGGATACAGTATGGCGGCGCCGCCGGATATGGTTTGCACACTAAGACTATAGGCGTTCTCAGTCAAGTCGGTTGAAAGTTCGACCGAGTTAATCCTAGCTTTCTGTTCTTAGTTACCTTGTGGTACAATTTTGTACTCCCAGCTTTACATGCTAACTCAATTTGGCATCTTCATCTTTTTTCGTATGTCCAATACAATGCCAAACATATCCATAGCTTTTTCTAGGTTCCAGAATTCAAGTTCCAAAAATCGCACCCCTGTAGACGAAGCCCGGGAACTTATAGCCACAACAATTCTGGCGCATGTCACCATAGAAAACTACAACTTTTACGTAAAAGCAATATACCTGGCCATCATGGTCAAAAGGGTCATAGAAGCCGAGACAAATAAAGCAGCCATAGACGATCCAGATTACTACGGAAACAAGAGATTGGAACTCGCGGGATCCTTACTGGCTCTCATGTTTGAAGATCTGTTCAAAAGATTCAACTGGGAAATGAAGATGACCGCTGATAAAATTATTCCTAAGGTCAAAGTCGCACCATTCGATATTGTGAAGTACATGAGGCCGGATTTGATTGCTAATGGACTCTTTGCTGCTATTTCTAGTGTGAGTATAGTATTTTTTTTGTGATCTGTCTCTATTCTATGTATAATTTGTAGGCTATTATTATTTATATTAGACCCGTATTGTTACCTCAGTTCAAGCTAATTATATGAGCACTAAGAAAATATGTGCATATTATATTGGACTAACATTTCTAGGGTAACTGGACCATCAAGCGATTCAAAATGGAGAGGCACGGCGTGACCCAAGTCCTCTCTCGATTGTCCTACATATCGGCACTGGGTATGATGACAAGAGTGAACTCTCAGTTCGAAAAGACGAGGAAAGTGTCCGGTCCGCGTTCTCTCCAGCCCTCGCAATGGGGCATGCTGTGTCCTTCCGATACACCGGAGGGCGAGGCTTGCGGTCTCGTCAAGAACTTGGCTCTGATGACGCATATTACGACTGAATGCTCCGAAGAGCCTATCGCGAGGTTGGCGTGCAACGCTGGAGTTGAAGATGTAAGGCTTTTGGGTGGCGAGGAGATAAATCACCCTGCTGTGTACATGGTTTTTCTCAATGGTGAGCTCTGAGTAATCGTTTTGCGATTGATAGGGCATATTGCACTAATATTATTAATGCAAATGTGTTTGGACGAATTTTATTTAAGCCAAAAATGCTAAAAAAAATTAAACTGATCTTTTTTTAAATTCTTTCGAGTAACAAAGGCTATCAAAATTAGATTCTTACCTAAATTACAACAATTAAACAAAAGTAAAATGTGCACATACATCAATTTAGCAAGCATTTGTCTAATTAATAGTCCAATAATTTAATTACAATGTACATAATCAACCCGCCGTGCGAAACTGGGTACGGATGTAATTCCGTGCGGGGCGGGTTGCTAGTAAATTTATGAAATACACTTACTTCGTGCGATTTTAGCGACAAACGCTCTTTTCAGACTTGGGTGTTTTCATTTCAGGTAATATTTTAGGAGTAACAAGACAGTATAAGAGACTAATCAAAATTTTTCGCATGTTCAGGCGCCGCGGCCTCATTTCCGCTTTCGTTTCAATATATCCAAACCACAACCAGAGAACAGTGTACATTTGTAGCGACGGCGGCAGACTTTGTCGGCCCTACATTATCGTCGAAAAAGGATACCCGCTAGTATTACAACACCACATAAACGAATTGAATAGAGGCATACGGAAGTTCCAAGACTTCCTCAACGATGGACTTATAGAATACTTGGATGTGAATGAGGAGAATGACAGTTATATTGCGACTATGGAATGTGAAATTGATCCGTATGTGACGACGCATTTGGAAATAGAGCCGTTTACAATTCTGGGAGTGTGTGCCGGCCTCGTGCCGTATCCCCACCATAACCAGAGTCCGAGGAACACGTACCAATGTGCTATGGGAAAACAAGCTATGGGTGAGTGGAAAATAGTGCTTTCAAACACAGTTAATATAGTAATATACTTTTCTAGTAGTAGAGTAGAGTTTTCTATTAATAGGTAATCAAAAACACGATATAAAAAGACTAACTAGACGGCTGCGTAGCTTAGTTAGTAGCCTTCGAAGCGAGGGGTACTGAGTCGGATTCCCGGCCGGGACACTGACGGGCATGAAGTTTCTTCTCGGGTCTGGGGTGTTTATCATCTGCGACACAGCTATTTCTAGTACAGGGGTATGAGTTGTATTTATTAAATAACGCCACTTCTTCGGCAACTTGTTCTTGAAATTATTTTGATGTCCGCCAAAGTATTTTACAATGCCCAACATCCTTATTTTCTAGGAACAATTGGATACAACCAGAGGAACAGAATCGATTCACTTATGTATAATCTAGTGTACCCACAATGTCCAATGGTGAAAACGAGGACGATAGAATTGACCAACTTTGACAAGCTGCCGGCCGGACAGAACGCTACAGTTGCTGTCATGAGCTATAGCGGTTACGATATCGAAGACGCCCTCATTCTTAATAGAGCTTCCATAGATCGAGGGTATGGCCGATGCCTCGTCTACAAAAGCGCTAAGACGACAATGAAACGATACAGCAATCAGACATCCGACAGAATTTTAGGCCCTTCCAGAGATGCGACGACTGGCAAAGTTATAAAAAGCCACGAGGTTTTGGACGCGGATGGCATCGCCTCTCCTGGTGAAATGGTAGAGAATCGACAAGTGCTTATAAACAAACAGATGCCTCCAGCAACTATCGCTAGTCAATCGCAAGGGCAACCGAGCCAAGTGATCGAATACAAAGACGTGCCGGTCACGTACAAGGGACCGGTCGAATCCTACATAGAAAACGTAATGGTCTCGTCCAATTCTGAGGACGCGTTCCTTATAAAAATATTATTAAGACAGACTCGAATACCAGAGATAGGTGATAAGTTCAGTTCCCGGCACGGGCAGAAGGGTGTGACGGGATTGATAGTGCAGCAGGAAGATATGCCTTTCAATGATCGTGGTATTTGTCCCGATATGATTATGAACCCGCACGGTTTCCCGTCTCGGATGACGGTGGGTAAAACTATCGAGTTGTTGGCGGGGAAAGCGGGCCTGATGGAAGGGAAATTTCACTATGGTAAGTTGAAAAGTATGAAAACTTAAAGGCTCTAAATAACTTACAGACAACTACTCATCAGTATATAATACTTGTATAGTACTAGAAAAAGAAAAACATTTTGCTTTAGTGGTCCTAAACTTGCCTTTCTAATGAAACCAGTTTGGGGTTATCGGTTGGATGGTTTCAAAGTCTATAACAGTCAACGGTAGTTTTTTTTTTTTTGTGTTTTCCATATTACGTTTATAATTTTTAGGCACTGCATTTGGCGGATCAAAAGTGCGCGACGTCTGTAATGAACTCGAAAAACATGGATACAACTATCACGGCAAAGATATTTTCTACTCTGGACTGACTGGCGAGCCTTTAGAAGCGTATATTTATTCTGGACCGGTAAGCATCCGCTCTTGTGCCATGTTGGGGAAATTTCGCCTAGTTTGAATCCAACGGTATTTTTTCAGGTGTACTATCAAAAACTGAAACATATGGTGCAAGATAAAATGCACGCAAGAGCACGCGGGCCGCGAGCGGTTCTGACGCGGCAGCCGACTGAAGGACGCTCGCGGGACGGAGGCCTGCGTCTCGGAGAGATGGAGCGCGACTGTCTCATCGGATACGGCGCTAGGTGAGTGCTATGGAACACATATGCATAACATAATGTATTCTCGAGCGGTTCTAACGCGACGACCGACGGAGGGACATAACAGAAACCATATTGCTGTTGGCTTGGTCTGGAGAAACCCTGGACGCTCCATCACTACATGTAACGTTAGCTAAATTATTTGCTTACTATCTCCATAGATTTAATATTTACAATAGAAGACAGCTATTCTTACACTTCTCTGTACAGAGTCGCTCAAATGTTTCTTTGAAATTGTACACCGAGGATTCCGTACCACTAATTGTATTTTTAGTATTTTGATATAGTGCATTCCAAGAACTGCACGGATGGACCCCATAACTTTGGCTATAAGGCTTGTCCATAGTTGATAGTCAAAAATTATAGTCGCTCATGAATAAAATATTTTTGATCTAATTCTATATAACCTACCTATCCTCTGTACATATGTACTGAAAAAAATTAATAAACTTAATAACTATGTTTTACGAATTTTTCGGTTTCTTTTTAGGAAAGATATTCTATTCTACCTATAATGACCGATTATTGGGGATCAATTACCATAGCAACATTGAAGGTCCATATTTTTATTGACTGATAACAATGTTGCCATGTTATTTATCTTCAGTTAAAAGATTATAATGGTCTGGCTGTAAGTTCATTGAAACGGAAGTATGACATGACATGAAGACATGACTTTTCTTTCCTTTCTCGGCTTAAACATGTTCTAGCTAGATAGAATATTGGAAACGGTCGTTAGTAATACGTTTCTAGTTATCCTTGGTACTTTAACATTGATATTTGTTTCGTCAGCATGCTGCTGATGGAGCGTCTGATGCTGGCTAGCGACGCGTTCAGCGCGCACATCTGCGGCGCGTGCGGGCGGCTCGCGTCGCGCGCCTGGTGCCACGCGTGCCGCTCCTCCGCCGCCGTATCCAGCGTCGAGATGCCGTACGCCTGCAAGCTGTTATTCCAGGAGCTGACCTCCATGAACATTGTGCCTAAGCTTACTCTCAAGAAGTGCTCATAAGTTTTAAGTTGTCCAAGTAAAAGAAAGTTACAATTTGCTTGTTTCGATTTCCCCAGGGGCGTAGCTACTGCTGTATCAGCTATATCAACGATACGAAGCCCCTGTAGCTCAGGGGCCTCGTATCGTTGATATAGCTTGCCAGGGCCCCGCCTTGACTAACTTTGATTTCTGATTTAATTTTGATTTTGATTGAAAAAAATACATCGCTTACAAAATCGATAATTTTATAAGAACAAAGGTTTCCATATTTGCCCCTATTATTATATTATATTATACGGGTGCCGTATGCAATATAAAACGTTTGGTGAATTAACAAAACATAGTAAAATTTATAAAAATACTTTATTACAAAACATTTTCTTACTGAAACTAATACACAATTTTCATAAATTTCAAGCTCGCTTTGATTAGGATGTAGGTCATCCACAGAGTAACTAATACGAACACGTAGAATATACCACTGTAAGACAGCATCCTGAACAAGAGATACCCAATTATGAACCATACCACGAAAGCCTGAGAGCCGAGTCTGCGCAGTGACAGCCGCGCAGGCAGTTCTTGACTCACTACGTTTTGATAGTTCGCGACGTCTTTTACGTAAGTTTGTATTCTACATGGTTTCTGTAACACTTCTCTTGACACATAGCCCCAAATGTCCGTTCTGTTCCATAGACTTGTGAACTGGGATTGGTACTGAAAAAAAAAACAAGTTGGTATTACAACATACTTCGGTGGGTAGATGTTTTTATGTGATAATATACATGCTGTATGAATACATATATAAATGTATACAATTTTCAAGTAAACGTACAGTTTCATTTATTCTCGACGCTATTTGATACAACATTCGGACTAAAATCGTGCTCTCGTAGGTAGTTATAGGCATCAGATCAGGATCACCCATGTACTGCACTGGTGCTGTACTGCGGAGCTGAAAATAAAGAAATCCCTTATTAATTTAAATAAAATCGTTGATATTGACTGGCCTCAGCTCAGTTGGTAGTAGCTCTGCCTTCTGTGCTGTAGGTCGTGGGTTCGATTCCAAGAATTTGTGTTTGAACTTAAATTTTTGTTCTGTTTCTGAGTGTTAATATGTATTATAAGTATGTATTGACAAAAAAATTACTATATGTATTCTATCAGTTATCTAGTGCCCATATTACAAGCTATGCTTAGTTTGCTCAGAATAAATTGCAAGACTTCTCGCGTACGGCAATCGGCTTTTGTTTTCGGCATTGGCAAGTCGCCTCATGCTGCTATATTCGATACCCCTTCAAAAACCATGTTCAGAGCCGATGATGACGTGATGTCCATGTAAGCGCTTACAGATTCCCACAATATGTAATTAAAAACAGTTAACTCTGACCTGACAAACTGCAACATATGTTAAACTTATAAATAAAACCACTGTTAGAAAGGAGAGAGTAAGATCCACAAACCTGTGAGATCACTAATGTTTACATGGCACTATTTTGGCTGGTGTTCGTTTGTAAGGTGTGGTTGCAACATCGTACGTTAACCTCCCAAAAATACGCTACATTGATAAGGTCAAAATACTAGCACATTCCTCTTAAAGAAACTTAAATGCTTACTTTGTTAGTGATAGAATGTGGGAAACTCGACGAATTTGCAAATGATGAGTTCTCCAAAGAGTCGTCAATAACAGGCTGTGACAGGAAACTGGATTCATTTAGCTGTAAAAAAATAAAACAAAATATAACTTAGCTATAATATTACCTCCATTGAACTGTGTCCACATAAAATAAATCTACTTATTTAAGAAGCAATTGTCAAATATATGACGGAACATTACTTGTGAACGGCTCGAAAGTTTTGACGTCATCACGTATATATAAAATAAATCTAATTAACAATGGTGAAAAGTTATTTCACACTTACGAAAAATATTGTAGAAAAATAGTTGACAGTTGTATTTAGGAAAGGTGCCACTTTTTTGTATTCGTCTAACAACATTTCGTCTTCATTGCCATTCCACATTAGCCAGTGCTTCATTTTAGACCACGTTCCTGAAAAAAAAAAATGTTAACATTTGTAAGATTTATTTAGCTAATTAAATTATCACAGTTCCCATAGATTTTGTGGGGAATCCAGTGCACCCTTTATTTTCTTACACGTACCCCCTGGGTGGTGCTAAATGAGTAACCAAAAGTTGCAGTAGAAGAGAGAGAGAGTGTTTCGCCGATTAGTGTTCCAGTGGAAGGGTGTGGGTGCCGGTAAAATCACATACGCATGAGTCGTATCATCCCCATCTCGGGAAAAAAGATTCCTTGGGTATCTCTAAGAAGACCAAGACGCACCGTCACGCTGTGACATGAAACATTTCGTAAGTCTTGATTACGTACCAGTGTTTTCTAAATTTAATTTCTTATTAAAATCTTCATAATTTTTTGTCGCAACATTGACGGCATTTTGTATCTTCTGCACAAATTCGACCGCGAATTGCCTTGTGCTTTCGCTCCACAAAGGTTGGTATTCAAAGTTAGTGGATAAATTGAATTCTGACAGAGCTTGTTTTGCTATTGCTGCCCATTTGTGGAGAGATAATCCGTTGTATGCGTAACTGTGGACAAAAAATATCGTTTGTTAGTAATTTTTTAGAATACATGTGATTTTATCTAGTTTATTGTAACTATTATTTTATTAGTTGTGATTATTTTGTGAAAATATGTTATTCTATTTTCAGAATGAGTTTTATACCTTTCATATCCAGAATTATTGAAACTTGAGTCAGGGCTGTGTTGCAAGCCAGTTCCACTGTCTATGACCGCCTGTTCCAAGTTCTTGAGTATGGGTACAAGATGTGGTTGTGCAAATACTTTTCCCAATCTGAACAGCATTACAGCGTTTTTGTAAGCCGTCAGATCTAATCGGACGAATCTTGGCAGTACCATTTGGAAGATGCAGACGTACGATGGGAAATTCTCGGCAATAAACTGTGTAAAGCCAGAGTCTAATGGACTAATGCTGGTCTGTTGGTCTTCTTGATAACCCCTTGAGAACCTGAAAGTGTCAATACATACAGGTTTAGTTACTTCGTTCATTATTGGAACACACGATAAAATTATATTGGGGAACCATCAGTGTCTCAAAGTAGCAGTAGACTTACTTACTGAACTTGTGATGACAAGTTCGTCCGGAGAAGTACCGCCACCACATCTGTTAATCCGGCCCCAAGCTGCGACACACTCGCGTGGCCACTGCCCTCGTGTGTGTGGGTGCAGGTGAAATTACAAGCACAGACGTCAGACGTTACATCCTCGTCTCAAAGTGATGGGCGCAACGCGGTGCGACTTGAGTCTTCTAATACTTATTTCTCAGTAAGAGAGGACCTAAATCGTAGTTCTCGTCAACGGGCGTCGGTAACCACTTAACATCAGCTCACTTTATCAAAATTATCGCATAAATAAAAAAGATTATTGAGGTTTTCCTACACACCTGTCTTTTATAATACTATTGTCCACATATCTCCAGGGCTGAATATAACTGAGCCACAATTCTAGCACAAGCCTGAAGGAAGCATCCAAAGGCCATGTGGTTACCAAGTGCTTGATGTAGTGGTACGCTCGCGCGCACATTATCTGACGCGCGTACTTCCGCAGGGCAGACGATCGGACAGCCGGGTCGGATAGATGTTTAGATGAGAATGCATGCAGATGTTTGATTAGTACTCTGACAGTCCGTACTCTTTCTGGACTTGAGAACTGGACTGGATAGCTTCTTTGGTACACCTGAAAAAATTAATGTTCCTTCTTTTCAAATAAAGTTTTGGTGGGAAGGAGTAACCCCACTTTCCCAATTTAATTTTTGGATGCATTTTAATTTAGCATTTGCATTTCATACTCTAAGGTAATAAAGCTTAGAGTATGTTTAGCATTTTAAATAATAATTGACAGACTTAAGACCGAATAAACTGACTTCAATGATTTCATTTACTTATTGTACAAAATATCTTCGTGAAATTTATATGGGACCACCTCGAAGTGGTCCTATGGGACCACTGTTAAATTAAAAAAGAATCATACAAATCGTAAAGCAGAAAAAACTACGTAAAATGTATAAAAAAAATTAAATAAAAAGAAGCAGCCTTTTTTTGACGTCACTTAAAAATCCACTTACATTGTTATTCTGTCCATTGATTTGCTCAACACTCATCCATATGTCGATAAACACCTGAAGGACAGTCTCCGACCTCCACACCTCATTTCTTGACTGTGTTTGTGATGTGTGTTGATTGCTCATCAATGCACTGGATAAGTCTTGTATGAGAAGCAAGGATGGTGAGTATGGTCTGAAATTATTTTATTTCACTAGTTATACATGGTTTTATTACTTGAGACAAGGTACAGTAGGCCTGTGTCCCTGAGCTAAGACAGTACACAGGTGCTATAAAAAAATATTATTGCGTTTTTATGCAGTTTGCTTAAGAGTAATCACGCCCTAAGCCACGTTAATGTAGAAAGCATATAGCCATAGGCAACACACTGATGGTAGGCACGGATCCATGCTGACAGTCACTATATCAAGAAAACAGATGAGTAGTAAAAAAATTACCCTAAAAGCGTGATTATAGGATGTTTGTTTTCCCGATTTTTAATTCAGTCATTTGTTGATACACAACAATCAACTAATTCAAAAACTGGTTGTTTACTTTTTTATTACCTGTTGGCAGTTTGCAAAGGGGCTGCCATAGGGACCTTCCCAGTGTAATTAGGTATATGTGGCAGCACTGGCTCATTGGGGTCCACTGGAAGGAAGTGCAGGAGGTAATCACAAGCCAGTGCAAAGTACACACTGTTCCAGTTGTCCCAAGATATCCTGTTCTGATTGTTGTTCACTACATGAAGTGCAAAGTTGAACATGTAATAATCAAATGGATCTGAGATTGTTGTTTAAGAAAGTTGTATTGAATAAACATTTGCATCACACTTAACTCTAATATTGGAAGAAATGTAAATAGAGTGGAAGAAAGGAATATTTAGTGTTCCGCCAGGCATGATATCCATACAATTATTGTGCATATATACTATACTAGATCCGTCCCGCGGTTATACATGCTGTTGGACTTCCTACGGGAACCATGCATTTATAGGATAAAAAGTAGCCTATGTGGTAATCCTGACTATAATCTATTTCTGTTCCAAATTTCATCCAGGCCTGTTCAGTTGTTCTGGCGTGATTGAGTAACAAACATCCATCCATACTTACACAAACTTTTGTGTTCATTTATATTAGTAGGATTTCAAGAACTCCTACAACAAAAAATAATATTGGAGAATGATATGCAAAAGTACCATAATTAATGTCGGTAACAGTCTGTCAAAAACGGTAATACGTAAATCTATAGAACTACCAGGAATTTGACATTTTAAAGATTGAGAAGTTCAAAATGACTATATGTAAAAATTACAAATAAACTACAGCACCAACAACATATAACATTTCAAATTCAAAGAAAAAGTGATTGAATTTTTTTTTTATAATTGCTTCAAGTCTTAATTGAAACTTAACACTTTCTGTCAGGTGTTTTGTTTAATAAAAGGATACTGAGCATGAGTGCCGTAACATTCATAGTTTGTGGGTCAGTAGCAATCATATCGGCATAGAATTGAGGACATCTCCCTCTTTCTATTGTCATTTGAAGATCTAGCTGAAATACAAAATAAGTAATTATAAGTTCTATAAAACAGGAAAACACTAAACTGACTGAAAGAGACTAAATCTTTTTTTTTTGTTCATAGCTCACATTTTATTTACAGGATAGGATTACTTTTAATAATGCTGCAAAATAAAACCGGCATAATTAATTCTTATTCTATTAAGAGAAATTTTTGCAGAAACTTTATGCAGATGTTTACCTCTGAACCATTCCCTTCTATATAAAACTGAGAAAAGAAGTCATATACATACTGGTAGAGAACTAAGAGGTAACTGGTACTTTAGTTGAGGGTCTCCAAGCAGTTTGTAGCATAATCGAAACATTGGCCCTTGCGGGTGTAAAAAACATATCAACTTCTCATAGTCGCCTTTGTTTGATTCCAAAGTGGTCGTTTTCAAGCCCCATCCGTTAGTGAATGATGCAGATGATGTAGCAAATATATTATTGATGAGCTCTGGGAAAAGAGCATGTAGTTCTTTGTTGGGACTAAATTGATCAATGATTGTTGTAAGTTCAATAAGTTTTTCGTGAAGTGGTGCGTTTAGAGATGTGTAAAATTGACTCTGTAATATAAATACACACGTTTATCGTATATCATTAATAACATTATAATTAGGGTAAGGACTTAGTATACATATAAAACTCACTAATAAATCGTGTGCCATGATGATGTTGAAGCTGAATTAGGTATTTCGGTCTTTCTTAAAAAATAACAAAGTTTTACATCAAAAACTATTTTTTAAATAATGTGTTGTGTCACAGATAAATAAAATTAGATAGAACCACAGATTATTTAGAATTAAAACCTAGAAGGAGGATTGTGTAGAAATGTTAGGAGCGTTTATTTATCTAATAGATTCGACGTTCCAAACTGAGTTACTAGAGTTTCTCTCCTTAAAAAAAGCTATATACATCGCTGTGTATGATAGAAATTAAGTTGTTATGTTTGTAATTTTGCTAAGTGCAATTTGTAAGTGATAAATACCCGGGTACTCTGGCACTAAACTGCAAGCTGATGATTCTTAATGATTTTCCATAAATATACAGACTTTTCCCCTCGTCGTATTTAGAAATCCTTCAGAAAGTAGGTAGTTTTTTTCAACATATTCACGTCATAAGTTTATAATTTGCTATCGGATCGCCCGCGCTAGTCGTTGGAGCCGTTGCTTCCTGTAATTTAAAAAAAATACCCTTATCGAACACAACCATTTAAAAAAAAAACATCCTTATCCGTCTACGATGAGTGAAGACAAAAGTCACATGAAAGAAAAGTTTGCAATTTCTTTTAGGTGGATGACATATTATTCCAATGCGAAACATGTTGCGAACAAGTTGCATAACATTTTGCAAAAACATGATGTGAGACGTGTTGCGAAATATTTTGTGTTGTGAAATAAATTGCGATACATATTGTGATGTCGCGAATAGTGTTGCAAAACAAGTTGCGATACAAGTAGCGAGACAGTTGCTAGAAAAAGTACTCATTTAAAATAAAACGTGGTAGTTGGTAGTAGCCCTGCCTTCGAAGCGAGGGGTCCCGGGTTCGATTCCCGGCCGGGGTACACTTTGTGAAGTGAGCATGAAGTTTGTTCTCGGGTCTTGGGTGTTTGTCTTGTCTTTCTGTGTTTGTCCATGCCATCTGGGACACAGGGAATCCTAGTGCAGAGGTATGAGTGTGTTAATGTTTTTTTTTTGTTATGTTTGCTGATTTATATCTGTGTCCTATATGCTTAATGGATAGGTCAATAGTCAAAGTCAGACCACTCCTTTGGATATTGCAGAATCTCAATATTTCTTGCGTGTAAATCAAAACTAATTTAATGAAGCTGAAGAGTTTGTTTCATGAGTTTCCACATTAATGAAGAAGCATCTAGCAAATTTCTTTAAGTTATACGCAAGTGAAACCGCAGGGCACAGCTAGTATGGTTTAATGAATTAAATCGATACTCACAGAATAGTTTGCTGGCATAATATTTTGCTGTGGCAACATTTGATTGAGAACAAAGTTGAAACCGCACGTGCAAAATAGGCTCTAAAAACGATCAATCACGTTAAAGTGGACGCGAATTACTGGTTTCTTACATTACTGACACGGGTTGATACTGCACAACCTGATATTTCAAAACCAAAAACTACTATATATAAATGTATACGAACTATCAGGCTGAATATTCCTGGTCGTACAATACTGGCTGTATTATTAGCATCACGTGTTTATAGTTCAGTATTGTACGACCCGTAGTGCATACTGGTCGCGAAATACGGTGCTGTACATTACATGGTCGTACAATAAAGTCGTACTCCTTATCTTCACAAAAACGTACACAAAGTTTTAGGTTATGTTGTTTAGTTTGTGTACAAAGTATTTAGTTAAATTGTTGCGATTTTTTTTATATACTTGCAGGTTAGTGTTATTTATTGCATGAACCACAATAATGAATCGAGAATGGTTTCAAAAAATAGGCAGCCCTCGTTTTGTGGTTGCACCCATGGTAGACGCTAGCGAACTCGCTTGGCGAATACTTTGTCGCAGACATGGTGCAACACTATGTTACACACCAATGTTTCACAGTCAAATATTTACTAAAGACCCAAAATATAGGAAAGATAACATGCAAACATGTCCAGAGGATCGTCCATTGATTGTACAGGTTAGTATGCAGAAATGTTTTAACAGCTGCTACATGTCCATAAATTTTAAACTTATCATCATCCTTGAATGGAAAAATACATTGTTCCTAGTTCTGTGGTAATGACCCGGAAACAATGGCTGCAGCTGCCCAAATGGTGGAACCTTTTTGTGATGCAATTGACATAAATCTTGGTTGTCCTCAATTAATTGCCAAGCGAGGACATTATGGGTCATTTCTTCAAGACGAATGGCAGTTACTACAAAAGATAGGTAATATATCCTATTTAATAATATTCCTGCAGGTCCTCAAACTTTAATTTTAACTTTATAATCTTAGAGAAATCTGTTTTAGTGGAAGCAATGTCTAAAGCTGTTTCAATCCCAATCACATGTAAAGTAAGAGTATTTGACAATATTGAGAAGTCAGTGGAATATGCCCTTATGCTGCAAAATGCTGGTTGCCAACTACTTACAGTTCATGGTAGAACGAGAGAGCAGAAGGGACCTCTTACAGGAATTGCTAGCTGGAAACACATTAAAGCTGTGAGGTAAATATGTTGAACATATTTATTGCATATTGATCAAGAATAAACCTGTGTCAAGTCCCATTTTCTTCTATTTCTTGATGATTTAAATACAAATCTCTATTCATCTCTATTCACTTGCTAAATTGAAATTTTTTTGCGACCATATTCTAGGCATTATACAATATTTAAATTTTAAGCTGTTTTTAAGGCCTTTTGTTAAGTGTAGTTTCTGCAAACCTGTTTATATATTTTTGCCACTTAAGGTGAAACATTTTGTTATTTTTAGGGAATGTTTGCAGAATCTATACTATTATTGGACTCTTTGACAGTGGACATCAGTCTCAATAAGTTGAATTACATGAAGTGTTATTTAATTTACTAGGGAAGCTGTATCTGTGCCCATGTTTGCAAATGGCAATATCCAGTGTCTAGAAGATGTGTACAGATGTATGGAGTTCACAAATGTGGATGGAGTAATGAGTGCTGAAGGGAATCTAACAAATCCAGCAATATTTGAAGGCATTAATCCAGTCACTTGGGAAATTGCCCAAGAATATTTGGACCTTGTCAAATCATATCCCTGCCCAATGTCATTCATAAGAGGTCATCTTTTCAAAATATTTCATAAAATGTAAGTAGATTTGGTATTGAGTTATAATAGTGGTATATTATCTGTGAAAACCTGTAACCTGGCTTCTTGCGTCATATTTGAGTTTTTGTTGCTATTAACATAGCTGTAGTTCTACTATGGAAAAACTTAATTCTAATGTCTTAAACAATGAGATTATGTTTTCATATTCTTCTAGCTTCACATTTGAAGAAAATAATGACATCAGACAAATCTTAGCTACTGGACATTGTCTAGATGACTTTATAAAAGTTAGTCAAAACATAAAAGACAAATATTTACCATACCATGAAGGGAAAATTCAGCTTGAAAATGATGAAACCATAACCAGGCGAGGATATGATCTTGTGTTACCTCCATGGATTTGCCAGCCATATGTGCGAATGTCACCTGAAAATTATACACAGAAGATGGAAATGCTTTGCCAAAATCAAGTAACATGAATTATAATTAATTAAAACCTATTTATATATATATTTATTTTTTAATATATAACAAATATGACGGAGCGGCATGAAAGTCTACCTGATATTAAGTGGTAAACTCCACGCATAACAACAGCAGTACGACTTAGGTCCTCCCTGACCAAAGAATCAGAAGAGCAACTGTTGAGACAAGCTTAATGGGATTTGAAACATAATAGTACTTATATTTCTTACATTTTGTGCACAGGATATTGGGCAAGTCAAAAGAAATTATGATGATCCAGATGGAAAGATTGTATCAAGAAAGAAAATGAAAAAAATGCTTAAATCTTTGAGAAAACCAGTGAAACCAGATAGCCAACAATTATCAAGACATGGTGAAATATGTATGAGAGACTCATGCCCTAATCCTTCGGTCAGTATCTTAGTTGTGTCTGCAGTAAATGTGTGTGGAGAAGTGATGGCTAGGTGGAGTTTCATATCATGTGGGTGTAATGACTACAGGCTCATGGCATTTTATTTATTTCTATAGTAGACTCCGCACTTAGCTCCCTCGGTTGATTATTATGAAAAATAAAAATGGTCTGATACAACTGCCATTCCATATCCTCATCTGCTTGTGTAAGCCTGTCAGTATGGCTCCAATGGAGTTTAAGGAATGGTTAAAATTGTTGCTAGAAATGCTGATGGCGCCAGGACAGTCTCTAGTTCTACCGCCACACACAAACTATAATGATCAATTATTTGCAGAACTATTGATAGGTACCCTACCTACTCACTTAAATGTATTTATGTGATTAAAGTACATTTTACTTATTGTCAATCTGTTTTTCAACTTTCAGGGAGGAAAGTGTGCCTACAGACTTTGTAAGAAGTGTTGCAGAAACAAATGCTTTGAAGAGAAGCTTGACTGCAATGGGCATAGGATATTCATGCTAACCAAACGAAATAAGAAATGCACGACCATAGACATCATCAGCGAAGATATGACTGTAGTTAGATAAAGTTGTAAGAAATTACGTATTTTAACTTATTTGTACATATTGTTTTTTATTGCGGTACTTGTTCTTGCGTTGCGTCGTGCAACAGCAAAGTGTGTCGCGTAGACCTCATATCAGGGGTGTTATGGGTATGAAATTTCGGATCTTGATATGGATATGGGTATATGAATAACTACACGCGCACCGCGGTATTACTCGCGCTTAAAAAAATGCATTTTTGTTAATCCAGGTTGTGAGCTAATTTCATCCAAATCCGTTTTGTCGTTGAGGCGGGAAGGAATAACGAACATACATACTGACAAACTTTCGTATTTTTAATATTAGGATTATATTATACCGGTTTCTGATACCTATAGTTACGGATATTAAATTATTTCGAATTATACGATATAATAGTAATAGTGTAATATAATAGTTTCAGACGGATAATAGATGTTTAGCAATTGTAAAAACAATATAAATATCTAAGCAATAAAATAGTTTTCATAGTATCGAAACAATGTAAGTGTTGGTTGGTTGCAGAGCTCCATAACATTCCGGCCTCATACTGTAAGTATGTGTATAAATCTATTATGTGATTTAAACAACGTCACGCACTATGTTCTCCGTCTTACGCAAGACAGGTACTGCAGTTTTTTATCAATACTTGTTATATTTTTCTATTGTTACGTAATAAAAATGTAGTACACAGGGAAGTTTTTAACTTAAAAGTTAAATTAATTAATAATTGTACAATAACATAACTCTTTGAGATAACTAAATACACGATTGAGGTTCACATCAAGTGTGTTAGTATTGTTATCACCATAGTAACAGTATACAATTTAATTACGAAACATATGTAGTGATCTGTGTTGCGTGTCTAGAGCCAAATTATTTTTTGTTTATAAGGAAACAATAGGCAATATCATTAAGGAAAGTCGTATTTGGCTGTTTTTGTTACAGGTAGGTAGGGAAATTAATTAATGTCTGCGAAAACCATTAGGTCATCACATCAATTAGAGAGGTCTATGTCATTGGAAATGCGCGCGCATTGTTAGGCTTGGCTCGGTTTATAAACAGGCACATCGATAGTTTCGAAACCAGGATACGGAATGTAGTAGTGAGAATCACATCATGAAGCCATTAAGGAAATTCACAGACTCGGTAAACCAGTTACCAGTGATTTAAAACGTGACAGTTTTCCTCGGCAACATGAAACATTTTGGCGAACCTGTGATAGTTTTTAACAGTTTTTAAATCTCTAATTAAGAAAGGTTCATACTTACAAATGGATAAATGCTGTATGGTAGACCCATCACCGAGACAGCAAAGAAGACTCAATGGCTTACAACTACCACTAAACTACCATCAAGTGATCGGTTGGATTGTGTATGCCACAACTGCCTTACTGAATTTTACAATTCTTATACAAATTCAATTCGAAGAACTGAAAATAGCAACGTTATCTGTTTACATCGTTCTCTACGTTTCCCACACAACCAGCCACGCTGCCGCATCACTGATGGACCCCAGCGAGAAGGAGTTGAGAAAATTAGCCGTGAATGACGTGCCGGAATTCGACCGTAGCATTCACGCCCACGTTATCGAAAACGGTAGATGTCACCTGTGCAACATTAACACCAGCAGCAAGAAAACGAAGCATTGCAGTTTGTGCAATAAGTGCGTGGACCACTTCGACCACCACTGCAAGTGGCTCAACAACTGCGTCGGCCGTCGGAACTACACGGCGTTCATCGCGAGCGTTCTCAGCGCGCTGATGATCTCGTCCCTCACCGTGTCTTTGTGTATTACTGACATTGTTTTATTCTTTAAGGACAGTAGCTATTTTAGTTTACCGGCACAAAATTTTATTAATTGTACTCTTATGTCTGATGTTACTTCGAACTACTGCAGATCATCAATTTCTTTTTTGGTCTTCTTGACGATTTTCGCTGTTTGTGCCTTAGCCATTGCGTGCCCATTGTTACATCTTTGTTGTTTCCATTTGTACATTGCAATATTAGGAGTTTCCACATATGAATACATGGTAGGTAGTACTCCTTCGGATGTACTTCGACCCTGCTATATGAGCAGATGTGGATGTGGAAAAATAAAATTAACAAAAAAAATTTACAGAATAAGTAAACCAAAAAAAGCTAATTCAACTCAAAGTAATACGAGCCAAAGTGAAGCAATTGATCTTAAGTTAAATGTTTCACCATCAGATGTGGCAAAATCTAGCCAGAGCGATGGATCTAATGTAGCCAATTTGATAACCATATTGATAAACAACGAACTAGATAGAGCTAAGAAAATATTGTTGTATGATAAAAATAAAATTCATCCTCACGAAGCTGATAATAATACTGCCGTTACGTAACTGAGACTTAAATGCATTGATAAATATTGTTTCAGACTGGTTGGCAGGTGGGTACTTTTAGTTATACGCACGATAGCCTTAACAAATAATTTTGTTGTCGGGTAATTTATTTTAAGATCAAGTGCATTCATACGTTAGTAATCTCTTGGCAGACCTAGGTCTGACCAAACCAACTGAGATTTGGGGAATCCTAGAGTCTGTGCTAGGATATGAGTTTGAAACTTTTGAACACTGCAAAATTTGAATAACCTTTAATGTTCAATGTTTTTTTTTTAAGTACCTACGTGTTGTGGTAATGGTCATATTATAATATTATGTTGAAATATATCATAACCCTAAAATTTCCAATACCAATTTTCCCGTATAAAATGTCCGTAATTTAACCAAATAACAAATTAAACCACTGTTTTTTATTTAGTCCTGATAGGTAATCTTTCTTTTATGTTGGGGTAGATATTTGCGTAGTCAATGACAGTCTTTATAGTTGGGGTCAATAGATTATTGGCAGATATTAGGTCACCGGAAAATTCGGTTTCCTAACCAACTTTATTAAAAGGCCAGTAGTACCTACTTTAAAAAATAGTGATATAATCCACTTATTAAAGCACACACTCCTGATATTGATAAGATAATTTGAATATTGTATATAATCTATAAAAAGAGCTATATTCAAGATTTAAAGAATCTTTCAGGGGATCCTATCACAAGCCACTTTTTATTTAGTTCCAGCATTCATTTACATTGCAACCCCGTTTAATCATCCTTATTTCTGTTAAAATAAAAGATGATATTTCATATCACAGTATAAAAACATTGATCTAATTTGCTTCAATCTAAGAGGTTTAGGATAAATTGTAAAGCCGCTTAAAATGAACACTCAGTTCAACGTCAAAAAAAATCTACCTTACGTTTTTGAGCCATTATTTTTATTTTATTAATTCACAAAGGAGTCAAACTACAAGATAAAAATGTTAATGTATTTGTTCAATCAAATTTATATTTTGGAGTTATCAGTTCAGAATCGTAATGATTTTAATTGACTGGGTAATTTTTAGAAAATCTCTTCTAAATTCTAAAATTTGTTATATTGTAATAAAGGTAAAACTTTCTGAGATTTAAACTATGCCAATTTATTCATGCATCTGGATGGAGTACTCCGTCTTTTAGTCATAACAGTTTAACTCTAGTTTTAGAAATGTGATCCCATGCTATAATTCTTTACTATACTTCCTCTATCTCGCTTTTTTTCGTAAAGGTTCAAAAAAAGAACACCAATCCATACGCACATCATCCACCCTTAGTGGGGCATCAGTAAGAGCAGTAATCTACTAAAGCAGCTGCTCATTTTTTGACAGCTATGTGTAGTATGGAGGGGGGGGGGGGGGGGTTAAAATAATGTGACCGTACATACGTTGACCTTCCAGTCAGTAAGTGTTTATTTAAAGTAAAATAATACAATAATATTCAACCAATTTAAACACAGTAATTTAATAATATTCATAAAATATTATAACACCTGGAGTATCTCCATGCCATT
Organism: Aplocera efformata; assembly: GCA_921293045.1. NCBI lineage: Eukaryota > Metazoa > Arthropoda > Insecta > Lepidoptera > Geometridae > Aplocera > Aplocera efformata. The sequence goes on along the minus strand of OV121042.1, from coordinate 8,046,523 downwards.
GATACTTTTAGATTCTTAATCGCGTTTACGGCGACGGTTCTGCTCCTCCTGAAAATATATATGATTAGGTATGAATATCAATGAAACTGACAGTAGAAGTTGTTTTCTTGTTGTTAATCTTGTAAAGGCCTAGGGCTGATTGATATTATGATGTTTGCAGAAACTAGTATTTCCAGACACTCAAAAATCCTACAAATGCATGAGTAACTAAACATTGTGTATTTGCAGTAACTAAAGAGACTAGTAGCTTTTAAAAGTAAAATAATAAGGCCTAGATCAGCTGCAAATACATAATGACAAAAAATTACATGTGAGTTCTTGTTTTTATCTAATGGCATTGAATTTGTGATAATTGCAAGGGTATGAAATTTTTTTAGTAAGTGTTGTAGTGTAGTAATTTACCTTCTGGGTCAAGATGATAAGCAGTCTTCTGAAGATGCCAATGAAGTCAATGAACAGTTCAAGAGCATGTTGCACAAAGTCTTGGTTGCCCATGCGACGCTTCTCAATGATAAGCTGGGTGTCATAGAGCACAAAGCCGCACATAAGCATCAGTCCAAGGTAGAGGTGGGCCTGGAAATAAAATAATTTAATTACATTTTGTTCCTTTGCTTCTTATCATACTTAATCAACTTCAATTTGTTTTGAATCAATCATTAATTGGTCATTAAGCATTACTATAACAATGAGTCACAATGACAGGGCAGATTAAAAAATACTCATGATGATAGATAATATTTCAAGTCTGCCATACAACCATACAAAGGTGTTCAAATATTAAAATATAACTAACTATAATAGCAAATAAATAAAATAAAAACCATAAATTTAAGGTGACCTTTGAATTGTTTATGATATAATACTTATATTCATCTTACCTGGTACATGAAGTGAGATTGGACAAAGATGTTGACTAGGGTCATCAGAGACATGGATGTGAGCAAAGTCATCAGAGTACCTCCCAGGAACAGCCAGCTGCCACGGTCAGCAAGCATCGAAGCAATGGAGAAGCAGACAAAGACAAGGGTTGTCCCCATCAAAGCTGTCACAATTATGGCAGGGTCCAGAACACTGACATAGTCCAATAGAGGGCCCATGCTCATTCCTGAAACATTAAATAGAATTGGCTGAGTAATGTTTTGCTAGCAAATAGAACCAAGGTTATATTAATTGTGTAATGAATATTCACAATTGCATCAAGTATCTAGCCTATTCTAGTATGTAGTAGCGGAGATGAGCAAGAGAATACTGACTTACCTGATGTTAGGCCAAATCCAAGAAGGTATCCCAATCTCTGTTTTGTATTCTTGCCATTATCAGGTGTAGCGATGAGCATCAGCATGAGACCAGCTCCAATGATAACTGAAAAGAATCCAGCCTGGAAGCGGGTGAACATATCAACATACACTCCAGCAGAAGCGGCTCCGCAGGTCATCATCAGTGTACCGTAAACATTTTTCAGATGTTGTCGTACTGGAGGTTCCCTGAAATAAATATTATTCTTTATCAATATCAGACCGCTTCTCGAATAGCATTAATATACGACTTTATGAAAATAAGTAGAACTTATTTATCACGTAGTTTCCTGGCCTACTTATCACAGTAAGTTCTAGAACATTGGAGAAAATGGTAAAAAATTTACAGTTTGACGCTTAGGCTGGATTTTGCTTTAAGCTACGGAAAATAAATTTTTGCCTTTGGTATTGGCCAATAAATACAATACTTACAGACGATTCTGAAAACTGTTGATGAAAGTCTGGATATTGGGTGACATATTGGTTTTCCAAAGTTGTACTTTATTAGATTGAAATATAGACTTTCTAACAATTGTACAATTATGATATTCTAGAATTCACTTGGAGAAATAATATGACGCAATTTATTTTGAAGAACAATTATCGAAAGAACACGTCAGTAACGTAATCTCTCAGCGCTTTACAATGAACGAATGAATTTTTCTAGTTTGTTTTGGCCATTTTGTATTTTTATTGTTGCGTCACAAATTCAACTGTCACTGTCATCTGTGTCATTCTTGCAACCAATGGTCAATCAACACGTGGCGTGGCTCGTGATCGTAAGCCCGTGAGGAGCTCATCAAATTCAAACATTCATAGAGCATGAAAAACAAGCGTAGAATTTATTTTTAATCTATTATATTACTCTTGGCTATTAAAAAGAACATGTTCTTTTTTGTCTGCGAAAAGCTAGTCAAATAGAGATCCTGAATAGAAAAGATCCTGGAAGAAATTTAGAATTTTTACAAATCTCTAGACTTTCTGAAAAAAAATATGCCACTCTAATGGCTTCATTTGAAATCGGGCATTTTTCTGCACATATTCCTTTTTAATGTGATACACGTCACACATCTTCGACATCAATTGGTCGTAGTGGCCTAGTGACTATCTAGGGTAACTATCTGCATTAAAAGTGCATTTTTAATTATTTTTATTTTACATGACTGACAGTGTCAGACTTTAAGCTTTAAATTTAAGCATGAGACGTATCACCCCCGTTTCGGGTGATGGACGCAGCAGGATAAATGCGACTCAGTGTATGATCCCAATCATAAACTGAGTCGCATTACAGTTGTGTTCGCCACTTACCACTAGGACTCTCTGCTCGTTCCGTCACTAAATCACATATAGAAAAAAAAAAGCTTTTATGACAGTGACAGTGCTACTATCAAATACTATCAATCATTGTCATAGTCAGTAACAGCGTGCTTGAGAGCAGGACCGAAGGAAGGACCCGCAATAACCTCAAAAACCTGGAAAATGTAAACAGGCGTATTGTGTCATTTCCAATACTGAATAAAGAGTAGAGAAGTGTTGAAATCTTCCTCAAAGATGGGGAAGAAAACGAAAGTAGGAAAACAGCGTAAAGATAAATATTATCAACTAGCTAAGGAAACAGGTGAGTGTTCCAATTTCTGAGGAACTGATTTTATTTCTAGTACTTAATTACATTGTATTTGACAAAACTTACTTAAGAATATGACTTCATTCATAAAACTATAGTAATGACAGATTAGTTTGTGTTTTGTCTTTTGCAATACTAAACATAAATGAAATGAAATTTTTCTAAGTTTGATATGCCTCTTATTATTTTACAATCATCAAAGTAATTGGACGCGTACTTCAAATGTGCCAGCAACCATTAATATATGCTACAAATATGTTTGACCTGTAGCTAAGCAAAGATAATAGGACTAGTTGCTTATAATAATTGTCAAAAAGGGCAAGAATTTTGGTCAGTTTCATACCAACTAATAATATATTTATGGAGAAGTTCTTCACATTTGTTAACTGCTTGCCATTTTTTTATTATGGTTCACAGAAGAGTGTTTTATGTATAATATTATCCTAGTTTTACTATCCTTGGTCTAATAAATTAACTTTTCAGGTTATCGCTCCAGAGCTGCTTTCAAATTGATTCAATTAAATAGAAAGTTTGGATTTTTGCAAAAGTCAAGAGTATGTATTGATCTGTGTGCTGCACCGGGTGGGTGGATGCAGGTGGCCCACCAGAATATGCCTGTTTCAAGTGTTGTCATAGGAGTTGATCTGTTTCCCATAAAACAAGTCCCTGGATGCATTGGTTTGACAGAAGACATCACTACAGAAAAATGCAAAACTGCAATAAAGAAAGAAATCAAAACATGGAAAGCTGATGTGGTTCTTCATGATGGAGCCCCTAATGTTGGCTTGAACTGGATCCATGATGCATACCAGCAAGCTTGCCTCACACTCAGTGCTTTGAAACTTGCAACAAGTTTTCTCAAGGATGGAGGATGGTTTGTAACCAAAGTATTCAGATCAAAAGACTATCATGCTCTTCTGTGGGTTTTGAAACAGTTTTTCAAGAAGGTTCATGCAACCAAACCTCAGGCCTCCCGTAATGAATCATCAGAAATTTTTGTTGTGTGCCAGGGCTATGTTGCTCCTGACAAAATAGATCCAAAATTCTTGGATCCAAAACATGTGTTTGAAGACTTGGACATTGTGAAGAAGCAGCATACAAATTTGCTTCACCCAGAGAAACAGAAGAAAGCTAAAGCAGAAGGTTACCAGGAAAACGACTACACTACACACCATAAAGTGCTGGTTACAGAGTTTCTGAAAGAAGACAGTGATGCTATAGATCTCCTCCAAGGATGTTCACAGGTAATAATCATTATAGTCTGGAATAGCACAAAGGTTAAAAAAAGCCCCTGATTAAGAGACTGATATGTATGTATTAATTTCAATGTTAGATCAATATCCATGCAAGTTAAAAGAATGATTATTACATATTATCATTCAATTAAATAGCTACCTTTTTCTTTCAGATTGTTATAGATGATAAGAGCATTGAAGACCATCCTAAAACTACTGAAGAAATCAAAGAATGTTGCAAAGACATCAAGGTGCTTGGAAGAAAAGACCTGAAAGCCCTGTTGTCTTGGCTCAAGCACATGAAGGAATTGAAAAGTCCACCAAAGGTATAAAATATTTTTTTATGAACAACAGCTCCTAGAAACAGCCATCTAATAATGATATCATAAGATGCTGTTCAATTTTTGAAACAGAATGCTACAAATAATTTTTTATATCCTCTTATTTTTTTATTAGTCCAAATGCAGCATTAAATGTTCAAGTAGAGGTATTTCTAGTTCCTTTCTTTAGTTAAATCAACTCAAAAATAAAAGTGTGTTTATTAATTAGGTATTAGGAGCCTCAAAACCAAAGTAATATTCAGTGTCAAATTAAATTTACTCATAATTATTCATCTCCTGATGAACGTGGCTTTGTGAGCCCTGATAAAAGACTTTCATTCTTGTTTTCAGAAAGTTGAGAATGATGATAAAGATGAGGGTGAAGATAAATCAGCTAAAACAGAAGACGCCGAGGAGGCTGACAATGAAGAAGATGTGGACTCTAAAATAGCAGAACTTCAGGTTAGAACTACATTAAGAAAAACCTCTTATAAGACTCTGGTGTGCTTGGACAGTAGTATACCGCTTTAACTTAACTGAAAATAATTAATTACAATACATTCACTGGTTACACTGGAATATACTTTAGAAAATCTGTTTTGTGTCAAATTGTATATCTTATATATAAAAAAACCTAATTATAATACTAAAATAAATTTAATTTTATTCCAAATCATAGACTTATCAGACTTGGTAAAATTTGAATAACCTTGTGAACTTTACTGGCGTCCACCGCGTAAACCGTAGTATGACTAAGATAATAAAAAATATTGCGAAAATAAATGTAGGTATATAGGTACAAATTTGCTACCCATGCAATACCTACTACAGGCTGGGTTCCTACTTTTTATTAAGATATTGATACTATTTCAGGATGAAGAGCGTCGTTTATCAAAACGGAAGAGGAAGCAACTGAACAAGCAAAGACAAAAATTGACTGAGAAAATGAACCTTAAAATGGTGCTCAAAGGTGATGGTGGACCTATCATGGAAAGTAATGACATGTTTAGGCTCTCTGACATAAAAAATGCTGAGGTAAGTCTGATAATAAAATGAAACAACCATATCACTGACAATGCAAAGATATGTTTAATATAGTGTAGTGTTAGGGTTCCATACCCCCATAGAGTACAGAACTCATATTTTTACTTCTAGCAACAACTATTAAAGATATATTTTTATATATTGAACCAAAATAGGTACCCAGTTATTACATAGAATATCCGCATTATGGTAGATGTTCTAATTTAATATATGTATATGTTACGACAGTCCCTCCATCAACAGAATCCAAATCTAACCTTGATTATTACAAAATTTTTGATTTTGTGTAGGAACTATCAAGGGTAATAGACCAGCAACCAGACATTGTAGCTGATCCTGAAGATGACTCTGATGATGAATTGAAAGTCAAGCAGAAATATGTTAAGTATGATGTGGAGGCTTCAAAACTCGATTCCTCTGGATTGTACTATAAAGACTCTGACAGTGAAATTGAAATGGAATCAGATTCTGACACAGAAAAGGAAAAAGATTCCCTTGGTAAGAAAGTTGCAATATGTCTTTTCAGTCAAGTGTATTATATAATTCATATATAATAATAAATGTTTTTTGTTTATTTTTTGTAATTTCTATTAAGTAAAACATTCCCAACACTCACACAACCAGTCAGGTTGTATGAGTTGGTTGGTTTGGTAAACATCATTTTCATCTGCACGAATCTGTGCGACGGTGTATTCACCCGTCTATGAACCAAGTCACACTTTTGGGTTGCTTGAAACTAAGACATAAGGATTGGCCAGAATTGATATAGTAGAGCCAGTGCAAGCTTGCATTTGTTACATTCATTCTATGTTGTTACTGAATAGACACAATTTATATTCCTTAAAACCAGGAATTATAATTCAAATCAAGATCCATTTACTCAAAAATTTTGCTTGTCTTGTTTGTTTTTTCTTATGAATCATTGAACAAGTCTTTCTTTTATAGCATTCTCAGACTCTGATGATGAATCAGGCAAAAAGAAAAAGAAGAAACTTGATAAAATAACTGAGTTGAACACAATAAGGAACAGCAAAGTAACTAAGACTCCATCAATACCCAAAAACAACCCCCTGCTGACTGATTTGGATAACACAGATCCTATCTCAAGGAGGTCGATGAAAGCAGAGCTTTGGTTTCAGAAAGATTGTTTTAAAGATATTGACGAGGAAGATGATGAGGGTGTTGATTTGGATAAATTGGCTGAAACTTATACAGAGAAAGGTAAACTATCAAAAATTATCATTTCAAATTATACTGACATTGTATAATCGAGAGTGTGTGCATATGATCTGAATTGGAGCATAGGATAGGTAGCATCAGAATTTCTTGCTTCGTATTAATTCCTACAGAGCTGCATTCACTAGATGACAGAAACGGGAGCGGTTAATATTCTTAGCTAGATAGTGTTACTATCCTCATGAATTTAGCTCACATTAAGATAAGGGCTCTAGTACCCACTATAAAATGCTGATTCGAGACCCATGTCTATTGGACGCACCTCATCAGCAATGCACATCAGCATATACCTTTCTGGTTATTTACGTGCAAATGATAATGCCCATTCATGTTTTTCAAATAATTACACAAAGTCAACATGTGTAGAACGAAGTGTCATCTCATTACTTATGTTTATTCCAGACAGTATAAAGTGATCCTATATACATTTATCCTATGTACATTAATTAATTTTAAACACAAATAATTTATTTATCCAAAAAGTAACAACAATTTTTGTTACATTGGCTAACTATAAATATGAGACTCAGGATAATGCAAAAGTAAAAATTGCTCCATTTTCAATGCCCTTAAGAACAGAGCAGATATACGTGTCTATTTCACACAAAAGCTAATTATCGTTTTTAAGATTTTATAGGTTACGAAAGAAACATATGAACATATATTGTCACAATTGTAACTAAGACCGTCATTACAGGAAAGAAAGTCATAGATACAAATTTAAAATCGGGTTCTGAAGAAGGGAAAGGCGTAGGCGTGAAGAGGAAACATACTGAAGAGAGTTCAGACGACGATACATCTGACAGCGACTATGATGTCGAGGATACGGTGGCGCCCTCTGCCACTGCTGGCCCTAAGGGCAAGAAGGATAAAGACGGCTTCGAAGTCGTTAGTCAAGACCCAGGTGAGATTTCAAAGACTAATTTAAAATAGACACATTGACAAGGATTTTGCTGTCAGACACTATACAACCTAGTCGTTTTTTTTTAATGTGATTAAATGACGGAACGAGCTGAGTTCCCACCTGGTGGTAAGTGGCGACCCTCGCCCATGACAACAGTAATGCAACTCAGTATAAGGTTTGGATCTTATACTAAGTCGCATTCATCCTGCTGCGTCCATCACCGGGATGATACGTGATTATATGCGCATGTGATTTCACCGGCACCCAGACCCTTCCACCGGAACACAGTAATGCGAACACTACTGCTTGGCGGCAGATTCCAGGTGTGGTTGCAGTACCTCTCCGGATGAACTTGGCACAAGTTTTACTGCTTTAGCACCACCCAGGGGGTACGTCTAGGGTATCAAAGGGTACACACCTATGGACGCGAGCAACTGGACTCAATGAACCTAGCCCAAACGTCTTTTCTCCGAAAATAGGGATTGCAATCTGGACTCGTTATCGATCCGACCGAATTGAGCCGGATTAATTACGACGCCGGGGCAGGGCTGGTTCGGGCCGGATTTCATAATAAGCATTACAATATGGAAATTGGCCGCTGAAGTATCTATCAAGGATTTATTTATCAAATTAATTAATTGCAAAGTGTTATGTATAATACGTAAGTATAAATATTTAAATCCTACTACTATTATAAAGGCGAAAGTTTGTAAGTATGGATGTATGGATGTTTGTTACTCTTTCACGTAAAAACTACTGAATGGATTTGAATGAAATTTTACCACAATATAGCTTATACATCAGAATAACATATAGGCTACAATTTTTGAGGTTTCTATAAAATCTATATATATAAAAGAAGTCGTGTTTGTTACAACACTTATAACTCGAGAACGGCTGGACCGATTGCCATGGTTTTTGATTTGTTGGATTTGTTTCCGTCCCGAATAGCAGAATAACTATTAAAACATTGGAAAATTAACGAAAAAAATAAAATCAATTTATCCCCGTATTCTCCACGGGAACGGGAACTATGCGGGTGAAACCGCGGGGCGCAGCTAGTTAATTAATAAATTAATCTGCCTTTGGGTACGTGCCAGCTTAATATCAGGTAACATTTACCAGGGGACATTTAGAGACACTTTACTACTAGATTTTTTGTAATTACTACTTTTATTAAGTGTTTCTATGCTTGAAGAGCATTGTGGCCGCGCGGTACGAAATCCAACTCTCAACAAAATGTTGCTGGTTCAAATAGAGCCATGCATTAGTAAGCTTTTGCTTGAAAATTTACGTTATAACACAGGAAAACATCGTGGGGTAACCGGCTCCTAAATGAATAACTCAGAAGAAGTGTGAGACGTGCCAATCCGAATTAGTTTCCTCTTGTACCCGGACTAGATTCAATTCAAGTTTTATTTACTGTATCTATGTATAGCGAAGACGTAGTTCCTTAGAGCCGGGTCAGTAGGGGTGTCGAGCGACCGTCGGATGACAATCTACTTATTGTGATTGGTGGTTTAGGATTGGGACCGCCTGACGATGCTGCTGAATTCTGGTCAATCAGTGGGAAAATGCTGTAGGCCTAATCACTTGATTCTATGACATAATGCTTTCGACCCCATAAATGGTTTGAACGTCGCGTCGGTTGCGGAATAGTTATGTTCATAGTTCAAGTGGTTCCTTACCAAAGCCTGAAAATAAATTAATTGTTCCAGATTTAAAAAGACTTAAGAAGAGTCTGAAAATGGATGCCGAAACTTTAGCTTTGGGGACAATGATCGCTACATCGAAAAAGTTCAAACGTGACTTGATTGATGACGCCTGGAACAGATACGCGTTCAACGATAAACATCTGCCGGATTGGTTCACAGAAGACGAGAAAAAACACATGACGAGACCTGTTGCGATTCCTGAGGTTAGTATAAGTTCTAGCTTCTAAGTATTCTAAGTTTTTATTTACAGAATTATAAATGAAAAGTAATAATATGTTTAAATATTTGGTAGATAAAAGAAAATGTAAATAAATATCAATTGATTTAGAAATTTTATTATGTTAAAATAACACTTAGCAGTAGAAGGATGCACTAATGACATGTATGCATTCATACTTCGGCTATGCCATGGCGAAATAGTATAAAATAAACTTCATTAAAATGGTGTCTTTCACAGAAATTCACAGAGGAGTACAAGAGTAGGCTTCAAGATGTAAACGCTAGACCCATTAAAAAGGTTATAGAGGCTAAAGCTCGAAAGAAGAAGCGTATGATTAAGAAGATGGAACGCGCAAAAAAGAAGGTGGAAGCTGTGATGGAGAACGCTGATATGTCGGAGCGAGAAAAAGCACAACAAGTCAGACAACTTTACAAAAAAGCGCAGACAGCCGACAAAAAGAAAGTCACTTACGTTGTAGCTAAAAAGCATACGTCGGCTAAGAGAATGAAACGACCGAGCGGAGTCAAAGGCCAGTATAAGGTGGTAGATCCCCGTATGAAGAAAGATATGCGAGCCGCAAAAGCGAAAGAAAAAACCAAGGGCCGCGGTAAGAAAGGTAAAGCGAATAAAGGCAAAGATGCTAAACAAAAGCAAGCACCTAAAAAGAAAGGTATGAGAACTAAAGCGAAGTAAAAACTTAATATGATATAAAAATATCGATGTAAGAAACTTTGTTTAAAAGAATAAATTTTCTTATAATGTATTCACGACTTTTTATCTCTTATCTCTAATAGAAAAAGCCTACACAAATACGCAATTGATGTATACGGCCATAAAGTTAGGTGATATTGTTCGGCGGGCGGCGGCGCGGGTGGAAAGCAGACCCATTAGACGGCATTACGAAGATTATTTTTACGACTAAGGTCAGGGTGATATTAGAATTCACGTGCGTCACTTGCAGAGTTCAGGGACAGGCACGCCATATAAAATGATATCACTTTGCTCTTTGGCCTTGACGTCTAATTCTGAATCGCTCTAACTACGTTGTCTGCCTACTAATTACCTACCATGGAATGATTTCGCCTTTGTCAGAAACATTTAAATACAATATCCTTGCGGTTATGTAGAAAAAACAATGTTAAACGAAGGACGCGAGAAGTCACCCTCATATGTTTTATAGCAATAAGGTCATTTTAATAGTTGGCTCGTACTTTATGATATTGTTTTGTTTGAAGCCGATAGATATTATCATACTTTTTCCTTGTATGTGTGACTTGTTTATTTAAGTTTGCTTATAGATATCCGTTCGTTTTTGACAATAAGCTACACGTGCTGAAGGAGTTATGGACATAACTGTCACGGTATAAGATTTAACTTCAAAGAAAACTAATATTGCGTTGCAGTTTCCAGCACAAGTTAAGAGGCAGATTGGGTCGGAAATATCTGGAGTAGATGTGATATTTAAAAGGAATCGGCACGAGTATGAGGTTGGAGGCTCGGAGGGTGGTACGTGGGAGCCGTGTGGGGGTGGGTGAGGAGCGGGGCGCGGGTCGGGCCGGCTATATCGAGCGCGATCACGGCCAAGGCCGCGCGCGCCGTCATCGTTCCCGAGCCGACCGCCCTAGCGCCCTCGCCCGTGCTCCGCGAAAACATAACTAAACAATATACCGTGGGGTACCCTACCCCCGGTGTATTGCGTCGTATGTTCAAGCGCTGGATTGATCCCCTTCAAAATACCCTTTCATTTCCACAGTTATTTTTATAGTTCTCGAGATAAATTATTATGCCTCAATGATGTATATTTGCGGATCTATTTTGGAAGTACCATATACTTTGTAACTTTTTTTGGCAAATCCATTCCGGTAAGATTACTTTTAAATATAATTTAAAATATGCTGTATTAAATATTTGTAGCTTTATTTGTAGTAACATAGTAACAAGTCAATCTCTAATGCAACATGAATGTTTTAAGTTTATGAGTAAACTATTTAGGTAAATTTAATAAATGCGCGAAAATTTTATCTAACCTTCAAATACATCGTTGAATAAAATAAAAATAATCGATGTTTCAATTAAGGTGAGCTTGACCTTAGAAATTGGAGTAGGCATTTCGTGTCGGCTATATGTAGTCATATAATACGGAATGACGTCCACAGGTAGAGAGAGGCAACGGAAGGTGCGGGGCGGGGTGACCTCGCCCTAGCAAGGTCGCGGGTTCCATTCCACTCGGCCACGCCACATGTATACCTACCACCACGTCTACCACCCTGTTCGGTAATCTTCCACAATGATTTTCATTTCCCGATACAATGTCACACTCTATAGCTATATATAGAAATGTTTGCGTTAATATCTCATGGTTGCCGTTAGAAAACAGATCGTAAGTAAATGTGTGTATGTACGTAACTTCAATCACAAGAATATTTACATTTTCTATTGGAATCCTAGGTAAACTAATTCAGCAGTGAGAGTAAAACAATGTTTCTACTTATTACGCCATTTGTATAATATTTCTCACTTGCCGACTGCGAGCGAGTAGCGCGCACCAGGGGTGTCGTACCACCACACAATATTTACCAAAATCATGTATTTTATTATGTAGATTATTCGGATCAGGGATCCTTAGCGCAAGCCCGACTGTTTTTATTATTTGAAGATTTACACTCGTTGAGTATGTAGGTATGATCGTTTTTACGATTATGCAAATGGATTGAATGTTCCTAATATTTTTTTAGGAACTGCGTATTGGAATATTACCAGTCATATAGAAGTAACGATGACTGGAATGTTCATGAATATTAAAGATCGATAAATGCATGAACCAAGTATCCACCTGTTGTATGTGATAATGTGGGTACTTTACTTGCCAAACCTTCTTGTCTATTAAATAAGGCAGGTTAAGTAGGGTAGATTTACTTTTTGTAATATGATTTATTCAGTCTTGTTCTGCTACTTAGCACAATACATTCTTTGGAATATTATGTCGTTTTATTGAACATAACAGTGGCGACGAGGATTTAAAGTGAAAAATGGAGCGTAAACTAGTGAAATTCGGTGAATTCAATGTGCAAACAGACAATTGGGACATATATGTTGATAGACTGAACAATTGTTTTGAGGCGAATGGAGTCTACGAAGATTCCGCCAGGAGGGCTAATTTTTACACAAATTGTGGAGTTCAAGTGTTTGAAACTCTTCTCGCGTTAATTACGTCAAAGAAATCGAGTGACGTGACTTTCAGTGAAATTATATGCATCCTCACTAAACATTACAGTCCAAAGCCCAATGAAATATCAGTGTCATACAAATTCTATAAATGTGATCAACAACACAATGAGAGGGCGTCGGAATACATTGCCCGACTACGTAAAATTAGTGCTGGGTGCAATTTTCCAAATCTGGAACGTATGCTGCGGGATCGATTGGTGTGCGGCATGAGTGACCACAGACTGCAGTACGACCTGTTGAAGAGAGACAATCTCAAATACGAAGACGTGGTGGACGCCATGTTGTCGGCCGAGAGTGCAGGTCGCGACGCGCACATGATGCAGCGCGTGCCCGCCACGCCGGCGCCGGCCGCTCCGACGCACGCCGAGTACACGACACCGCCGCCGAGCAGCACCGCGGCCTTCCCACTTGAATCTTTCGAACCGATGGACGTGAATGCAGTGAAACCAAAATCGACATTTCGTCTCTGTTACCGATGTGGAGACCGCCACGGAGGCGAATGTCGCTTCATCAACGCCGTGTGCCATTACTGCAAGAAGAGGGGGCACATCGAGAAGATATGCACCGCTAAAAAGAGCAAGGGCCCCGGGAGGGTCAACTACGCGAACAACGAATCCAACACATTGAACGGGATCTACAAGATGGGCGATGCACGCACGCGCGTGCCCGCGTATGAATTGCAAGTGTCACTAGACGGGGTGCCCGTCGCCATGGAGGTGGACTCGGGCGCCGCCTTCTCCCTTATCAACGAGAGCACGTGGGCGCGCCTGCGACAGCGCGCCGCGCCGCGCCCGCTGCACACCCGCCTGCGGACGTGGACGGACTCGCCAGTGTCGGTGATAGGACAAGCTACAGTGATGGTGCAGTTTAAGGACATTAAGCGTGAACTGAATATTATTATAGCTAAGGGTTCGGGGCCGAATCTTATAGGCCGTAATTGGTTTGAAGCTCTTGAAATATCGGTCACTGTCAACATAGTTTCAGACATCGACATGACGGCTACTAATAAGGTACTCGATAGACATAGTGAGGTTTTTAAGGATGAACTTGGTACTTACCGGGGTGACCCTGTTACTATTCACGTAAAGGCAAACGCGACGCCAAAATTTTTAAAAGCGCGACCTGTTCCTTTTGCTATTAAGGGTAAAGTTGAGACAGAAATAGATCGTTTGGTGGATGAGGGCGTTCTTCGCCCCGTGTCATTTTCTGAATGGGCAACCCCGGTTGTTCCTATAGTAAAAAAGAACGGCGCGGTCCGTCTCTGTGGAGACTACCGTAGCACAGTAAATCAAGCTACGGAATCGGATACCTATCCGATGCCTACCGCTAGTGAGGTCTTCGCTACGATTTCTGGCGGCAAGTTTTACACTACGCTCGATTTAGACAGGGCGTACACTCAAGTAGTTGTCACAGACGCTACGGCTCGTCTTTTAACCCTCAACACGTGCAAAGGTCTTTTCACAGTTCACCGATTGGCCTTCGGCGTGAAAGAGTGCCCGGGAATATTCCAGCGATTGATGACTTCGTTGCTTGCGGGCGTGCCTGGCGTCGCTGTCCTGATTGATGACGTAATAATCAGTGGTCGCACCATGCCGGAGATGACGCAGCGCCTAGGTACGGTCTTGGAACGCATTGAGAGAGCAGGTTTACGTCTCAATGGAAGTAAGTGTAAATTCGCTAAGGAAAGAGTTGAATTTTTGGGTTTCGTTATCGACGCTGACGGTATACATCCGGCACCAAGCAAGGTGGAGTCAATAATGAATACTCCGGAGCCTAAAAATGTCCAGGAGTTACAGGCATTTTTAGGATTATATAATTTTTACGAGAGGTTCGTACCTCACAAAGCCACGGTACTCGAGCCTCTACATAGATTGCTCGACAAGTCTAAGAAGTGGCTGTGGACTGAGCGAGAGCAGGGCAGTTTCGATACTGCTAAACGTCTATTATCATCCGATTTAACACTTGTACATTACGATCTTAACAGGCCATTGGTACTCACTTGCGATAGTTCGGAGTACGGTGTGGGAGCCGTTTTGTCACATACTATGGAGGATGGATTGGAACGACCTGTAGCTATGGGCTCCAGGACATTGCATACGCACGAGCGTCGCTACTCCCAGCTGGACAAAGAGGCTACGGCCATTATGTTCGGAGTGAGTAAATTCCATAATTACTTGATGGGGAGAACATTTATGATTGTCACGGATCATAAACCCTTATTAGGCATATTCGATCCGAAAAGGCCAATACCTAATGTGTTGTCTCCTCGACTTATGCGAATGGCTTTAGTTCTTACTTCTTACTGTTATGACATAACTTATAAACCAGGAAAACACATAGGTAATGCCGATGGTTTGAGCCGCTGGCCACAGCCCGTTCCTGAACAATCAGAACCACAACTGTGTGACGTTCTACTCATGGCCGAAGCTCCCGACGAGTTTCCGATCGATGTAGAACAAATAGCATCTGCTACAAAACGTGACAAAGTGCTTCATCGGGTCATTCATCACATTCTATGCGGTTGGCCCGCTAAGGAATCAGACAAACAGCTGCGGCCGTACTGGCTGCATCGCACTGAGCTGTCATTGCATGAGGATTGCATCCTCTTGGGTTGTCGCGTGGTGATACCCCCATCGCTACGTGAATCAGTGTTGCGCGCTTTGCACAAAGTGCATAGTGGCATTGTACAGACAAAGGCACTCGCCAGAAGCTACGTGTGGTGGCCACAGCTAAACAATGACATCGAAGCATTAGTACAGACTTGCAATAAATGTTTAGAAAACCGCCATATGCCCCCAAAAGGTAATTACGAGTGGATACTACCAGCAAAACCTTGGTCGAGGTTAAACATTGATTTTGCGGGGCCTTTTCAGAATAAAAATTTTCTTATTCTAGTTGATGCTTATTCAAAGTGGCCAGAAGTTTTCATTGTCAATAATATGACTTCAGCAACAGTAATTCGGCACTTAAGAAATTTGTTCGCAACACATGGATTGTGCGAAACTATAGTTTCTGACAATGGCACAGCTTTCATTTCTGAAGAAATGAAAGAATTCTTAGATGCAAATAAAATAAGACATGTTAGGTCAGCGCCGTTTCACCCTTCAACGAACGGATTGGCAGAACGCATGGTACAAACTGTCAAAGACAAACTTCGCAAAATGGATGATTTATCATGGGATGTAAAGATTCCGAATATGTTATTAGGGTTACGGGTAACACCCTGTACAGTTACGAACAAGAGCCCAGCTGAAATTTTGTTTAATAGGCGTGTACGCACATTATTAGACACGATTAATCCACATAACCAAAAACATAAAAAACGAGAAGACCAAGTGTCAAGGAATTCCCAGAAAATGCACAGACAAACAGATGTAGGACAGACGGTTATGTATAGAAATTATGGTAAGGGACCACGATGGTTACCAGGAGTAGTGGTTAATAGAGAAGGTCCATCCAGCTATTGCGTTGAAGCTGAAAATGGAACTCAGGTCAACAGACATATAGATCAGCTAATTAAGAAACAGGCTGTTATAACAAGGCAAGAAAGTAGGGAAACAGATAGGGATAAGGAAAGGGAAAGTGATGATAGGGACAGTGAAGGACAAAACCAAGAAATGGAAGACATTTCTTCTAGCTCAGAATGTGAACAAATTATTGAAATACCGAGTTCAGATAAGTGGGCAGAAATGCTGGGCATTCCGGTAGCTGGAGAGCCTGGTTTTTCCGGTGGTAAAATTAAGAACAAAACGATGGTACATGGCAGGTCTCCATATACAAGACCCGTTCACGATAATAACTTTATGTTGTAGAATATTATTAATCTTACAATTGTTGAATGAATAATTGAAATTTTGATTTATATGTTACATTTTTATAAGAAGAGTTTAATTTAATGTTTTGTATTCTGTTTCTTATTTTAGGAGTTTAATTTGGTGTTTTGTTTTTTGTTTCTGGTGTACTATGCATACTTGGGGGAAAGGTATGTTGTATGTGATAATGTGGGTACTTTACTTGCCAAACCTTCTTGTCTATTAAATAAGGCAGGTTAAGTAGGGTAGATTTACTTTTTGTAATATGATTTATTCAGTCTTGTTCTGCTACTTAGCACAATACATTCTTTGGAATATTATGTCGTTTTATTGAACATAACACCACCTAACTTTGTAATATACACGTAAATTTCTGATATGTAAAAACTACTGAATGAATTAATAAAAATAATTTTTAAACCTTGACCGTCGGTTATATTACCACCAAAACTTAACTCATGAACTTAACGTTTTGACCACATTATAAAGGCGTGGTACCGTGCCTCTAATATTATCTAGGAGCTGACTCACGTCCGTTGGTTAATACCCTCAGAGTTCCTACACGTATCCTCTGGGTGGTGCTAAAGAATCAACAAAAATTAGCAGTAGAACTTTCGTTAAGTTCGGCCGGAGAAGTACTGCCTCCACACATGGTGATCTGCCGCAAAGCAGTGGCGAACTCGCCTTGCTGTGTTCCAGTGGAAGGATGTAGGTGCCGGTGAAATCACATGAGCATGATACGTAATATCCCCGTCTTGGGCGACGGGCGCAACGGGGAGCGACTTGGGTTTTTCATACTTTGGTCGGAGAGGACCTAAGTCGTTTCACTTATTATCTTATGAGAAAAACAAATAAGTAACAACCCAGTAATTATGTTTCTAGGTGAACATTTTCCTGGATATTGGAAAAGATATGGAACAATAACCTTGAGCATTTTGACCTTTCTCCCCAAATTCTAAGTAGATCTATAGATAGGCGTACTGTAGATAATTTACCTCCCAGGACACCCTCCTCCAAAAGGAGCATGAACCCACCTTCCCACTCCTCACCTCAATTTGATTGCTTTAAGTCCTCTTTGATTCGGATTTTATCAAGATGCTTTCCCGTCGTTAGCTCTATTTATTCAATATCTAGAATCTGGGCTAATGGTTTTGCGATTTTTCATTTTAATGTTAATAGGTATATTTTCCCTATCCTACACTGGGATTACTGCGTTGTGGAAATCGGAAACTACGAGTAACTACTACTCTTATACCACATCATTCGGTACCAGTACAAATATTTGCAGATGCAAACATTAAAACATTCATCCGATTATTTTAACTTGACCTCGAAATAATTATGTTTGGACTATATGATTCATAATGTATTATGTGACCACTGCGTAGAGATGACCAAGCGAATGATACGCACGTCCGATTCCTGATCGATTTAAAATGGTAGATTTAGTTTCTGTAAGCTTTACCCACAATACAAGTTGCCTCCTGAGTTCTCGGAGCATATCATTAGGGTTGGAACAGAAACATAACAAATAAGACTAGCAGTAATTTGGTGTATGCATGGAATGTGCCTTAGGAGCTCCTGTGACACGTGATATACGCACGAATGTTTAAATGTGCATGTCTGGATGTGTACAAACGATAATTGAGATTTAAAGGACTAAATGAGTTTGAGTTAGAATCTTCATAAACAGATTTAAAAATAAAACATTTTCAAAAATGTAATCCCTCTATCGACAAACTCATTGAAAACCGGCTAATTTGTATTCAGAAGCACAACTAGGGTTCCGTAACAACGATTGTATTTTTTAGTATTCAATAAACTGGCTCATCCTTCATAGATACATATTCTCTTAAAATTTCAGCCAGCTAAATGAAATGATCATTGATGAAATGAGCGAAAGACAAAAAAGCTAAAAAATGTGGTTTGGTTTATCGAAAGCCTAAAAAAGGAAGATTTTACGATTGCAATGCAAATTGTTGGGCTCTTAGCTATTTTCCTTATAAAATGATTTCGTCAGAGTGACATGTGGCTCATCGAAACTATAAATAAAATTCAATATTTTTGGCAAATTCTTAATTCAAAATCAATATTTGGCTAATTATTTTTTGTTGTGTTTTTGTGTCAGAACAAGGATTGAAAAAGAAATTTTTTGGGAAACGCATGTGAAATGTCGGAACTGGAACCACATTTTTCTATGGGATTTTTGCCCCGTTTAACAGCCGATTTTCAAATTCTAACTCAAGACAGGAAAACAGGTGTCGGGTCAGCTAGTAGTTTATAAAGCTTTTATCACAACCCAGGCAATTTGCTGTGACTCTTTGTTTTATCGAATACATTTCAATTAAACCTCTCAACAGTCCAGCATTGTTCTTGAACTGAAGTGACTCAGTAGTGTTGTGCCATTTGCCTTTATTTTGTTGTTCACCGTTTACCGGTGACGGGAGTCGTCGAGTTGCTGATGGATTGTCCGTTTGTGGAGACGTTACACAAATCTCGCGGACGTTTCGCCGCCCCCGCACTATAAAGAGTCGGGTTTAGTGTGCGCCGATCGGTTCAGCGACCACGTTCACGGCCAGTCGCGATCAGCGCGATTCAAACAAAGCCTTCGGTATAAACCACGTAGGTGATCCGCAGGTGAACTACGATTAGCCATCCGATGAACAGTCTTCATCATTGTTTCATACATAGGAAGCCGCTAATTTTGCAAATAAATCTGACGTTTATAGTCACGTTGCGGCAATAAAATCTGTGATGGACTACTGCGATGCCCTCTCCACGGTTGATTGTTAAAACGTCAGTGTACTCTCCTTCTCAGGGTTATTTCGAAATGTATTTATCGACATCTAAGTGATGCAAGTTATTTTGGTAAAGGCGATGAATTGCAATTACTTGACAAATGGTTTATGACAGATTTAACGGTTTTTTTGTTTAATTAAAAATTAGTAATTAGTGTGAAGATTAGCTTGGTTGACCCTGCCTTCGATTTCCGGCCGGGGCATACTTTATGTGATGAACATAACGTTTGTTCTCGGGTTTTGGTTTATTGCCTTGTTTTGTTGTTTTTTGTGTTTAACCATGCCACCTGCGACAAAGGGAATCCTAGTACAAGGGCATGAGTATAGAACTACCACTCAGTACTGATGTTTCATATGGGGCCATTCATTTATTACGTAAGACTATGTATTATCATGATCATGTATCAGACAGAAATCACGAAACACTAAACATTACAAAAATAGAATAATAATAAATGCATAATAATGATCATCAGACTGGTATAATGTCTAATAATGAAGTACTAGCAGTGTTTACTAGAGTGATGTATAGCGTTCGTTCGATGACCGACCGTGGCAGGCCGCCCGACCCACTTGCAGCGCACGCTACATTTTGACCGATTAGACTCCGCTGCAGTTTGCTCAATGAAAATTCACTATTCACGATCGCACGCGCGTGTGGGCACTATGTAGTAAATAGCGATCGCGTTATTTATCATTGATAAAAGTATTACAGTTGACGATGTAAATAGAAACAAACATTTTATTTAGAAGTTCTTAGAAATGTATTTTGTTAACAAAGATTTAACCGCCAAGAACTGCGCATAATTGTTAATAATTAATATAACGAATTAAGAAGTAATGTTATTCTACTACTTTAATGTTATACAGCGAGTAGGTAAGAATTCGCAAATATAAGACAAATACGCGGGTATAGGATAATCATTAATACATATTACATTGGTCCATGATGCAACGTAGGAAAAGTATGGAGATCTAATCCTAGCTCACGCCGATAGCTACCATAGATTTCTATAGGAATAGTTTGGCAAAGACAATGGTATCCCGGTAAGGTGAAGGAGTTGTAGAGTTTCCTTCAATGCTTATCAATTCTCTCCTTCTTTATCTATTATCAAAACTTCCAAACAGCTTAAGACATCCTTTTGCGAATAAAGTCTCCTTAAAAGGGTTGACTTTGAATACAAAGGCCGTTATTTCAAATTCAAAGCAACAAAAAAGAGTCCATATCATCAGATATTAAAAAAATGTATTAAAAAAGCCGGCAAAAGAAAAAAACCCAAGGAAACTGGCATGGTCTACTAGAACCAAAAATTCTATTAGGCGTACAAATAAGTTTCCGCCGTTTTTTAACACAACTTAAATATTTATTGTAGAAGAACTGTAATATAAATTTATTCAAAATATTGCCCATCACTTGCAACCACTTTTTCCCATCTCTCAGGCAGCATTCGAATCCCACGTCTGAAGAACTCCTTGTCTTTTGAGGTTATCCACGAATCAACCCAATTTTTGGTATCCTCATAAGATGTGAACCGCTGCGCCGTCAGAGCATGTGCTACGGACCGGAACAGGTGATAATCGGACGGTGCAATGTCTGGTGAATACGGCGGGTGGGGTAACACTTCCCAATCAAGTGTTTCCAAGTACTTTTTCACGGGAGCCGCAACATGTGGACGAGCATTGTCATGCAGAAGAATAATTTTTTCGTGTCTAGAATAGTATTGAGGGCGTTTTTCCTTCAGAGCTCGGCTCAATCTCATCAATTGTGTTCGATAGAGGGCTCCAGTAATTGTTTCGCTCGGATTAAGCAACTCATAATACACTACACCTAGCTGATCCCACCAAATACACAGCATATCGTAAATTTTTGGCCTTCCACTGCGATCTTTGTCTTCTACGTCGAAATCACCGTTTTTAAACTTTTGAAACCACTCTCGACACGTTCTCTCACTCAAAGCAACCTCACCATATGCTTCTACGAGCAATCGATGCGCCTCAGCAGCAGATTTCTTTAAATTAAAGAAGTAAACTAATATTTCCCGCAATTGACGCTCACTTGGCTCAAATTTTGACATTTTTAACTTATAAAAATTATATTTTACCAATATAAAATCAATGATATTAATAGGTTATGTTGTTCTTGAATGTCCAAACTATTTTTTAAGCCGGTTATCATCTGCGAAAGCTAACCGAAACTCCGTGCCGCGCCATCTACAATAAAACGGCGGAAACTTATTTGTACTCCTTATAGAATTCATGAGATATTTAATAATCTGGATTGGGCTCCCATTGTGTCGAGTGTCGCAGTGGTAATATTAAGATAATACTGTAGAAGATGAGTAAAGTATTTTATGATATAGTCATACTGAAGTACCGTAATTTGAGGAAGGAAACTAAATGTCTAATTTAATATTTATTTTCAACATAAAGGTATATTGTAACGAATTCACCTAAGAAGATTGGGAATAAAGTAACGGATCTACATAAAAATTATGGTTGAAATAGTAACGGTTAAAGTGACCCTATTTAGCTTGTCGCACATTCGGATAGTAACGGACAATGATTCACGTGTAGCCAAGTGGTATGCGGCTCTCATTTTCAATCCATAGGCCGCTGGTTCTCTTCTAATCTGTAGCAAATGTTCAAAATGGTGAAGCAGAAGTAAGGAGTTGATGTCCTATAACTCAAAAAAAAGGCAAAGATGACATTTAGGGTTAGTGTAACCGTAAATGTGCGTGTAATGTCTGTCTAATGACCTTAGATTTTTCTTTACACATCTCTCTTGCTCTCCGGTGGTTCGTACATAGATACGAGATGGGAAATAGAGGCGGAAGATCAACGGAAACGTAACCGAGAACTTGCTAAAAATATTATATATACAATTGAAAATTACAAAGAGCGAGCAGGGAACTAGTAAATTGTTAAATGGCCTGACCGTTTTATGTGTGTATTGTGGCGAAACCCGGGCCGTGCGGTCGTCGACCGAGGCCCTTGACTCGCTCGGGTTCACCGACACCGCTGCCGCTGCCGCCGGCGCTCCACGCTCTCGCCGCTGCCCGCTCGATCCATGTCCTTGGAAATGTACATACACGAGATACGACACAGGTATACATGTGTGTAAACATGTGTTTTGTAAAAGTATTTATTAGCAAACAAATTGTCTCGCCAAGTCATGTAAAGTGTAGGGTGACATTGTTTGTTTCAATTAGGAACTTATGCAACAGTTTATTTGTGTGCGAGCGGTGACGATGCGATGAATTTGATTTGTTTCTCAGCTACATTTTCTACTCATTTGACATCAACACATTTGAGTGCCACATCTTTTAAGATTTGACGCATTCTAGGAACTGGCTCGTTATTGTCACCTATTTGGTATATGTTCTTATCTCTACATGCCTTAATTACATAAGCATTTACTTACAGGATTATTGGTAACGTGTTAACAATCTATAAGGGTAGCTAGCTCTGTAACTAATACACTACAACTACACTCCTTCGCTTAGTGGTAGTAGCCCTGCCTTCGAAGCGAGAAGTCCCGGGTTCGATTCCCGCTCGGGGCACACTTTGTGTGGCGAGCATGAAGTTTGTTCTCGGGTCTTGGGTGTTTTTCTTGTGTTTCTGTGTTTGTCCATGCCATCTGCGACACAGGGAATCCTAGTGCAGAAGTACGAGTGTGTAAACTTTTATTTATTAACGTTCATTTAATAACTTTCGGATACTAGCAGTAGAACTCGTGCAAAATTTGCCCAGAGTAGTGATGCACTCGTATTGCTGTTGTTTATCGGCGGTGGCAACCACTTAACATTGGGTGTCCCACCAGCTCTTTTCGCGACTTTAGTAACATAAAAACCGCTTCCTAACTATTCACCCGGCCACGGTAGGAGGAAGGGTTATGTTTTTATTTCCACCATGTCGCAATGACTTGCCATCGTGCCAGCACTTCAATATTTGGTACATGTAATTGGTAACTCTAAACCTGCATAGAGGTCTTTGCCCTGGTTGTGTCGCTCTAGTTTGTGAAAGTATAATTTCCGATATAGCAATAATGATTATTTGTTACTTACTGAATAATACGTTTGACATAAAATATACTTATTTATAGGATAGGATAATTTTACTTATTTTGAACCACAGTGAGATTACTTATCATCTTCCTGTGTTCATACATTTCATCAATAACTTTTCATAATATTTTGCTAAAAGCTAAAAGCTCTTTGGGTAAATTAGGCTGGTTATAAACCAAAAAATTGCTTTTTAAATATACTTGGATCGATAACATAATAGGCACACGATATCCGCCGATAAGTCCTTGGTCGAAGTGGTACAATTTTTGTTGTAAAATAATATATTAAGTATCTTCTATTCGTAACTTCATTTGACTTGCCAAAGTGATAACTTAGATATTTACACGATTTATAAGTTAGGGTCCAAGTTTAACCCTCAAATTCACACTATGAACCACAAAAGAAAATAAAGTACAATAAAAGTATAAAAGTAGAGATTAAAAGTTTAACTTTAACCATCAAACCTAACGAGTTATCACCAACTTGAAAATCTTTGTCTTCCATGCCACGGAAAACACTGTAAGGAATCCATCATGTCCTGAAACAAAATCAATTCAAAGATGAATATACGAATCTTAAAAAAAAGTTCAAAGCACATTAATCTGACTAATTTATAAAAAAATCCACCCCTACGCAAATAACGAAACAAAAATCCTCTACGAGTTCTCAAAATATTTATATTGAAGTACTTATTGGTTTAATTCGTCGGAAGAATTCGAATTTACAATTTCAGCGAGGTATGTTTAAGTTTTAATGTTTCAGAACCTCTGAATTTCAAATCTTTACGACCTTAAGCTGTGCGATTATCTCGTATATGTTATTCGGTCAGGATAATGATTTTAATATTGATTGATGGATTTATTTATTGATTGTTAATCGTGAAAGGATTCATATGTAAGTTGCAAAGTTTTAGCTCAATTCCACTCTGGTTACTTGGGTTATCTGGAGTTGGAGAAACTACTTAAAGAGATGTGATAGGTACGTGTAAATAAAATCAAAGACTTTTATGGTGCAAAGTCATGCAAATGTATCACATGTCACGTATCGCGTTCTCATTATAAAGTTTGACTTATACAATGTTTGGACATTCAACAAATGTGTGATTTGATCAAATTGTGACTGGTGGCCATAAGCATTACTGATTCGGGTCAGTTCTCTCTTCGTTTCTTTGTGTGGTTGGACGCAAATCCGGTGCGCGTTGATGTCTTTTTTTCGACGGAATGAGTTCCGGTCACTGAACCCAGAGACGCGTATTTTATTATTGAAACTGTATACAGTAATGGTGTTTAGTGGACTCAATATTTTCTTAGCGGTGTATACACACTGTAATGAAACATGTTTTTAAGTGTGTGTACTTTTGTAAATTTATTCTTATTTAAGTACTGACCCCTTTCGCAAATTTTCTCATTTCAGAATGATTTTAACAAAGATTTTTCTTATCTAACCAGCGCGCATATTAATGCTGGTAATACCAGTATTGCCAATAATGCTGGTATAGTGCGTACCTACTCGTATTAGACTCGACCAAATGATGTACATTTTATTTATATGAAATATTAAGACGTTCATATCACAACGCGCAAAGTACAGGAAAGGTGTTGGTGAATTTCTTTAAGGACCCACCAGGGGCATCTTCGAGCCTTAAACATTATACAAATATTCGGGTATATTTTTTTATGAAATAAACTAACTAAATAACAAATATTCTGTAATAAATCTCAACCAACTACCGCTATTCTGGGGTAAACAGACAGTCGTCAAATTTTTTTCCTAGGTGATGTCTATAGTTTTACTGCTACCAAAGTATAATATTTCATATGATGTTTCAGTAGTCCGACAGAAAAAAAAAATGATGCTTTGTTATTTTTTTCGTTTGTAAAATTATAGATTGTTTTCTCTTTCTATTCAAGCGTTTTTGGTGGAAGTCAATTTGTTATCGGTTTTGATATATTTTTTGTTGAATTCGTTTTATTATAGCCATAAAGGTGTAGGCCTAGTCATTATAAGGAATAAGGAAATTAAATAAGGAAATTATACATAAATCGTGTCTCATTCCATGTTAAGATGAACTGAAAAGGTGTTTAAAAAAAAAAAAAGTTATTCAAAGATACAACGAAATGCGGCGTTTTTCTACTTGGAGTTGGACTTAAAAGTTCGTGCCCTGCGATCCTGGTCTTACAATACAGGTACTCATAGAAAGACTGTGCACGGATCTGTTTTTGGGAAACTCGTTTATTAGAAGTTTAGCGGAGGTGTATTGTATATAAACCTTTATTATCTGTTGTGTTTAATGTCAATATTCATTTGGAACTCTCTAACGTTTAACCCAAAACATGGGGTCGATCAACTGTCACTCAATAAAATGGAAATTAATGAATAGAGGCAGTTTCTGTTTCATCCATCTGCACCATGTATCTGCAAAGATAACTAGTTCGGAGCCTATTGGTTTAACATATCAATCATTCAGATTAGCTTCCCCCTCTATTCAGTTTTCACCACTCAGAAAGTGATACTATCTATTCACAAATACTTTCTCCCTGATAACATCGCAACTTGTTACCTTTTTATATTGTTCATCACAACATTGTTCATCATACCCTATGATGAACACGTTTGTTTGCAGGCTGTAGGCTTTCCCGTAGTAGGGCAGGAGTTCTACCACGACAAAGTCGGCAGGCTAAGCGCAGGCGCCCGCGCACCAGAGCAGTGAAAGTGGGTTGAATGCGATGCGGCGCCATTACTTTCAGTTTCTCTTGCTCGCGCGCCCGATACCTGCCTCGTTACAATAAACATCGCATCCCGCCGATTTCTCGCTCCGCCAAGTTTCACCTTTTCCACAACGCCGTTTCGCTGCACTTCTCGACCTGACTGTCTGTAGAAAGTTTTGTCGTATTTAAGTTTTCTTATTAGTTCTCCATTACTGGGGCAGTGCAACAGAAAGCTCGTGGCCATGCTTAAGTTATCGGAACTATGAAATGGTAATTGGTAGTTATAGAACAAAATTTTGAGGCCCATTGGAAAAAAAAATCTTGTTGCGTAGTATGTTCTGATGATGGTTTCCCTTTTGTTGTTCCCTACAATGACTCATAAAAATCGAATATGTTTATATCGTGAGATATTAGTATTAGAGAGTATTTTTTATTTTTTTACTTAAGGTGACGTAACGGTCTTGTCATTTCATCTGTGTCCACACCATCACGAACATGCTCACGTTTTACAGAGAGAAACGTACGTGTATATTAAAACTTGTGTGGGATTGTTCCACGAAAGTTATATCAAATGTACCTATTTGATATCCACCCCCACCAAGTAATTTTAAGTATTTCCAATCAAAAATTAACCAAGTTATACTAGGTGATAAGATTATATCTATCTATCGGCATTTATGAGATATTTAACTATCTATCTCCATTTATGAGTATTACTATTTAGTAGAGCAATTGTTTTCCAAATAAAAATTAAAATTCAAAATATATCTCAAATAAAATAACCTCAATTAAAATTACACACTTTTGTTTACTACCACATGATTTTTAATTATGTTCTAAACACAATCAATAGGATTTTCCATTGCAAATATCTATTATAAATGAATTTACATTGCAAATGACAGTTGTAAGCGTCCGTTCACATGCCAATAAAGTGATCAAGTAGAGTTTTTTTTAAATATAACTAATGTAACAGGACTAGTTGAACTTGGTGTTAAGTGGTTACTACCCGCTAATAACAAAAGCAAAACGACTTAGGTTCTCCCTGACCCAAGTATGAGAAAATATAAGTCACATGTCGTTGCGCCCGTCACCAGGGACAGATATTACGTCCCATGCGCATGTGATTTCACCGGCACCCACGCCCTCCACCAGGACATAGTAATGAGAGTGCACTACTGCTTGACAGTGGTGGTTGGGAATAAGTTACCGTTTTGGATAGACGAGTTTTATTGTGAAGAAGGAGAATATGACATTAGTTTGGGCGTAACTGGGGGTTTGCCGTGATAAAAACCTCTTTGTAATAAATAACCAAAGTTTTCTGGCAATATATGGAACTGCGTTGGCGTTATCACACAACTTTCAAGCACAACATGTTTACACCACGAATTTTAGTTCATGTTGTGCTTAGTAGGTTACGAAGTTGACATACTTT
This sequence comes from Aplocera efformata, assembly GCA_921293045.1. NCBI lineage: Eukaryota > Metazoa > Arthropoda > Insecta > Lepidoptera > Geometridae > Aplocera > Aplocera efformata. The sequence continues at coordinate 8,018,885 of OV121042.1, read as the reverse complement.
TCTTTGAATCTGTCAAAAGTTTATCATTTTTCCTGGAGTGCAAATATAAAATGGGCATAACAAATTTTTTTATGGCATGTAATTTTTAAAAGACTGGTCTCGTAGCTCAGCTCTGCCTTATGCGCTGTAGGTTGTGGGTTCGATTCCCACTGGGGACAAGCATTTGTGTGCCAAACATAAAGGTTTGGCCCTTTAGTCGAATTAAAATTTAAGTTTAATAACGCTAATCACGCTTTTATAAAACATAGCTATATTTTATAAAAGCGTGATTAGCTTGACTTGGAAGTGACATAGAAAGTGGTTACTTTCGACTGCACCGCGCGTCGCCCGCGTGGTTCTCTTGTGAACTAATCGCCTAAAATCCGGTTTACATTTTAATATGCGCGCTATACATTTGATTGATTTCATATTGATAAATTATTCATGTAATATTTTTTATTCGAATGTTGGTGGTCCTAAAGTAAGTACAGAGAGTAATACAGACTCTCAATTTCCAATTTAGAAAGTCCGAAACTATTATTATGGAGAAAAATAACTGAGGCTTTTTGCATTCAGTCAAAAGTTTAGACAGCACCATGGCTTAATTGCTATTGGTAGCCTTTGAAGGATGATGATACGAGGGGCCTCGAGTGCGCAAAATTGTGCAAAATTTTTGTGATAAGCACACAGGTTTTTCTCTGATCTTGGGTGTTTGTCTTGATTTTCAGTGTTTCTCCATATTACCTGCGATACAAGGAACTCTAGTGCCTGCTTCTACAATTGCGTAAAAAGTAATTTTTCAGATTTGATTGTTTAAAATAGATCCATAAATAATTTCATTGAATAGTTCTTTACTTATAGTCTAACAACGCTTGACAAACACAGACAGACCTGAGGGCCCCAGGCCCACACTACTTGTGGGCCTGCCTAATTAATCAACTAATTACCATTAAGTTGTTTCGATAATTAGGTACACGATATAGGGAAAAAGAGGACAGTAAAATGTTTTATTTATTTAATACGGCTTAGACACACACGGTTTAAATGACCTTAGATAGCAACCTTTAACTTCGCAATAGTGTCCATTGTGTCTTCAATGGGCTGTGGGCTCTTTACATCCACAGGCTGTAGCCGAAAAACCTTTAATAAATATCCGCCCCTGTAGAAATATGAAAGTGAAGTTCCTTATAAAATATTATATATCCGTTGCTGATCACTAAGAAAGTCTGAGAAAAAATATTCTCCACGGGGAATGAAAGTTTGTATGGGAGTTAGTTTCTTAGATGTTGCTGATATGAAATCCCATCAGCCACACGACCAGTCCTTAAATAAATAACTATATCAAAAGTTTCTCAACATTAACCTAATTTATACTCGTAATTATAGTTTGTTACCGATCAGCATGGAAATAAGTGAAAAACATATATAATTTAAGAGATATATAAAATTTTATGATTATAAAAAAATAACACGTACTAATTTGGCGTAAACTAAATTATAAGACCATATCGGAACCGAGTTCCACTAATAAGTGTGCAAAGAAAGGAGGTAATGGATACATGCTAAGCAGCACAGCAAATGTTCGACGCGTTGCATCCGAAAAGAAATGAACGAAAATGAAAGTGTCCTACTTTCGCCCCCTCTAGCTTTCTACCACTTTTTTCAATCTAATCTATTAGTTACAGTCGTTTGTTATTTTGCTTCCGGATGTCGGAATTTCTTTTTGCTATGTTTGGTGAATTTGATTTAAGAAATGAAAATGAGGTCAATATAGATATGGCGCTGTTTGTATTAGGTAATTTAGCTCAACAAATATTTTGTATTTGAATCTATAATCTATGTAGGTATATTAATAAGTGAATTTTTAGTTTATTGTTATTGAAGAAATTTAACCCAAAGCAACTTCTCCTGTGGAGATATGAGATAATTTACTATTATTCATGAACTAAAATAGATTAAAGTTTGAATAATTTGGGGTACCGTAACATGGTCCCCTCAAATTATTCAAACTCGCGTCCGTAGGCGAATACCCTGAGAGTCCCTACACGTATCCTCCGGGTGGTGCGGAAGGGGCAACCCAAAGTAGCAGTACAACTTATGCTAAGTTGGTCCAGAGAAGTACTGCCACCACATTTGGTGTTCGATCTTTGGTTGGTGGTAATTTTCATTTACCCTATGCTACCCCAAGCAAGATCTATCATCCACAATATCTTTATAAGTTTTATAATTTCTCAACTTATAGTCCTTCGATAAATTGAATCTACCATATCAGCGCCTATTACTACCCCACATCTAGTAATTCGGCGCGAAGCGACTTGAGTCTTCTCATACTTCGGTAGGAGAGAACCTAAGTTTATGCGATCGCAGTGACGGAACGAGCTGAAGCCACCATCTGATGTTAAGTGGTTACCTCCGCCCATAAGCAAAATACGATTAAGGTCCTTTCCGACCGAAGTATGAGAAGACCCAAGTTGCACCCCGTTGCACCCGCCACCCTATATGTTACGCACCCATGCTTATCTGATTTCACCGGCACCCACAACTTTACACCGGAACACAGCAATGTGCACAGCACCACTGCTTGACAGCAGATTACCAGGTGTAACGCTGGAACCTGTCCGTGCGAACTTTGCACAATTTGTCCTTTTTGTTGCTCCTGTAGCACATAGGGGGTACGAATAGGTATTCAAGGGGTAGGTACGGACTGGCAACTGGACTCTCCAAACCTATACAGGGAAGGTAAAACAATTTAGGTCATATGATGATGTCATATAAAGTATTATTTTCTCCTATACGTAACGTTTATGATCCGATTTGCTTGTAATTTTGCGCAGTTTCAATAGCACGCGCGTGCCCATTTAAACGCTTATCAATATTCATGACGTGTGAGAAAGTGACGCACTTTTAACGATGTAATAAATTATAAAAAGTAATTTAATTATTCGCCATTATGAATATATTGTTAGTAATCAAAATAATATAGTTTCACTTGAAGATCATACTATTGGCACACAAATTCAGATCCAGTTTGGTTATCCTGCAAACTTCCACAGCTAACAGAAAATAGTAACCACAAGTATTGTTACCAAATGGTCCTTCTTTGACATTTAATTAGTAATCTTTAATTAGTATTAATGTAAAAGACATTCGTTTCTTTCTGTAATTCGAAAAGGAACATACAATGCTGATAACAGCAATGCACTAATGCGGGAGGAATATGAACGGCGGCAGTACTTTTCCGAACTACGAATAATATTCTTTTATTTAAAGTCTGAGTCGCTTTGCAACTGTGTCAGTCTCGTGGAGGCAATCACCTTTTTTTTTATGTTACGGAAGTGACGGGACATTCTTGAGGCCCTCGGTCACCTCCGCTCATAACAACAGCAATACGACTAGGTCCTCCCCGATCGAAGTATGAGAAGGCCCTAGTCGTACCCCGTTGCGCTCGTCACCCAAGACGGGGATGTTACTTGTCATGCGCATGTGATTTCATCGGCACCCACACCCTTGGCACTGCTTGGCGGCAGATTACCGGGTGTGGATGCAGTATTTCTCCTGGTGAACTTTGCATAAGTTCTACTGATTCTATTTGTTGCTCCTTTGCACCCCCCACCACCCAGGGGTAAGTGTAGGGATTTAAAGGGTACTCACCTACAACACTTAATTAAACAGTATCATACACCAAAGTGTAAAGTTCTTTGGCTGCTTCACACAATGCTGCAAATAAAACTTTTTGCAGATCAGATAATAATATTTAAAATCGGAATGAAGAAGTTATAATAAAAATAGTATACTGTATATTTAGTTCTTCTACTACGAAAACGCATTTTATGTAGTTCAGAAGGCTTATGAATTAAGTTGCTACGTCCATGCTACGCCGTAGCATGGACGTAGCGTGTTACGCTTGTAACATAACCATAGAATAGATCATTCTTACTATAAGCATTAATCCTTGCTGTTATTCTAGCTTATTAATAATACATGACTTATATAAATATAATAAAACAAAATTACATGGAATTTTGTATTCAAAGTCAATAAGAATAGGTTGCGGATAGAAGAGGTGAGGAGTTCTAAAAGCAAAATATAAATTTTAGATTCGTGTAAAATCTATAACTTGCACTAGGATTCCCTGTGTCGCAGGAGGCATGGATACAGACATCACATAACACAAACACCAAAACTAAGCCTAGGATTACATGCCTACCTCGGTCACTACCAACTAAGCTGTCGTGAAGCAATCTTATTTTCGCGCGGCCAATTCTGGTGTCAGAATCATCAGCCGCCTGAACGCCGCCGGCGGGACTTATTTACTTGTATAGCGGGGGCTGTTTATCGTGTCCTCCGAGACAGAAGTACTGTTATCAAATTTCGAGTGAAGACATTCGGACAGTTATTGGATGTGTGAAAACTATTACCTGAAATGTCAATATTTTCATTTGATCCTCAACATCAAAACCCATATTTATTTGATAAAATTAGAGCAAATATAACATGAAATAACATGAAATAAACGATACATTTATTGCAAAACATTTTAAAATTTCTTCAATATTTAATAAACCGTATAATTTCCCGTTCGGTTAAGATAGGTATGCTTCGTATACATACCTACGTGTATGAACCTATAGTTCAGCGGTTCAACCGTTGATATAGACAGAAGAACCGTGCAAGAATGAGGTCGACAACCTCTGTAGAGGCGGGTGACACCGTTGATTCCAAGTCAATTTACACAACAGAGATTAAATGGATTACATGATAGATAAACGATAATTTTGGTATTCACTATGTCTAATAAATATATTGTTATTGGAACAAGAACAAGAAGAAGAATTTTTATATTTTACATTCTTAGGAACATGCATGAATATATTATAATAATACAAATTACTTTTTGTTTAATGTGTGACCTAGTTTTATTTATTACTGTCCGCCCACCTACGTTTCTATCATAATCTAAGTATGTAATTGGAGACATTTTGTTTACGTTTTTATTTTTCATTAGTCAATTGATAATTAAATTAGTAATTTAAGGTTGAATAGTGTCCACAAAATATATTCTATTTCAAAACGAAATAGTTATTAAAAATAAATAGTTAAAAACCTCAACAGGTACTACTGTATACTTTTAGGGTTTCAGGTAAGGTTTTAGGATTTCAGGTAAAGTTCCAATCTCAAAAGGTAAAGTACAATAAAATAGTTGAAAATACTGTTCGGTGTCCTCAAAAGTAAAGCTGCTTGTCTGTCTTACCTTTAAAAGGCAGTATCTTTTGTACTTTTGGTTTACGAGCCCTGATGGTATTTAGAGTGTTTATTTTCTCATTTTATGCCTGCAGCTTCGCTCGCGTGGTACCGAGAGTTAAGTAACATATGTGGTATTACAGATTATCATTTATGTAAAAAAATTCAATTATATCGATTGCACAGTTTTGGCGGGTAATACCCATCTATCCAACCTTTCCTTTGTTTGATAGAATTGTAATGACAGAGCATCGCGACCAGTAGGGATTTTGTGCATCCAGTACATAGTGTACGTATGTGTGCGTGTTATGCGCGTGCGACTAGCCGCGCTAGAGATAGCTGCGGGTCATCGACCGCCGCGAGGCCGACGCCCGCTGACGTAACGTTACGCGAATTCCTCGCCCCCCGCCCGCTGCCCGCCGCCTGCCGCCCTCACGACGACTCGCATCGACCCAATTCCTTAGAAGCCACTTCGTTTGTGCATCTCTAATTATAAAACGACGTTGCATCGCACTGCCAAACGCGTTCTATTTCTAATTCACTTATCTAGCTATTTGCGGGCGGTTATGAAAGGGCTTGCGGTAGTATTGTTACAACTTCCCTATTAGAGACTGAGACTGTTGGAAATTTCTTTAATAATATTTAAAAGAACGACCGATTGTATAACAGAAATTGGGACATGTTTGTGTGAAGGAGTACTACCACCATCATACTAAATAATTCGCCGAGCAGTGGTGCACTTGCATTGCTTTTCCGGTGAGAGGAGTGTGGGTGCCAGTGAAATTACAAGCGTAAGAGATCTTATCTGTCTCAGAGTAATGGGCGTAACACGATGCGATTTGCTTCATCTCATACTTTGGTAGTGGTTAACTGAGTCGTAGTTCTCTAGATTAGGGCCGTCCTAACCACTTGTACTAAAGCGGGTCAGTTCAACAATAGGGCATAAAAGCCTTCACCAGATTCGTTACCTAATTAGCTATAGGATAGGAACAGTGACTTATGGAAATTATCTTTGTTATAAACATAAATTGAGAACAGTAAGTCCGTTTATACTGTAAATATTTGACTATAAGTCAGTGGATCTGGTTTAAAGCGAATATGTAGCCGATGGTGGCGCGTATCGCTAGGACTCGAAACCGGGTCTGAGTGAGGCTGCCAGAACACACTGTCAGAAGTCAACATAATATTTTCCTTTCACGGTAAGCTCAAGTTCGTTTTAGGTTTGAAACCCACGACGTTAAACTGACATCGCTACCGAACAAGTCGTTATCGCTTTATCGATTGAAACCTATATAAATATTTAAAATCAATAATTTAATTATCTCAAATAAATCTCTGCATTTGTGTTTGTGTTGTGAAACAAAAGACATCAACGCGTCTCTTTTATGTACGGCTAGGATAAAACTTTTAATGTATTACTTAATTATTTACTAATGTAATAATTACTTAGCCATATCCATAGAATCACACAGCACCCCTTTGTTGCATATCTTATAGACAAATACAGAAACCAGTTCCAAGAACAAATTACATGTTCATAATTCGAAGTTTTCCCCGGCCGGTAATCGAACTCGAGACGCTTCGAAAGTAGGGTTACTACCAACTAATCTATACTAAACTAGCCGCCAATTACTGCCGATTTTACTTATATTACTACTAACATTAACATTTTATTGTACTCAACTCCTGCAGCGCGGGTTTGTATAGACCAGTTATCTAAATAAAATGAATAGCGAAATCCAGAACCAAAAACTCAGGGACATCCTGTCCAATCCGCAATGGGCTCCCGTGGTAGATTCTGTTCATTTTGGTTTGCTAAGAGTAGACCTTTTAGTGCAGTGGGAACATAAGAAGCCTTTTACAGTAATATGGGGATTTCCAAAAAATCCACAATATTAGACAATAAATATTTTTGTGCAGAAGAAACAAATAGTACATGGCATATTCTCATACAATAGCATACAGACACGTGCATTTTCATAGTAGGTGTCCGGATAGTACTAACTCCATTGTTTGTAGGCCGTTGACGCAAGTGGCTGATAAACGCAGTATTAGCCCCTGACTCAATAGGTGCCAGTGTTATTGATGGGCAAGCGTTTAGTGAGATACGGCTATAGTGATTATGTTTCTACGTATATGGAGCTGTAGGTGACACGTTTAATTCATAGAATTGCGCACATTTGATATTCAATGATATCTACACTGTGTCATGAATTTCAATGAAGTTATCAACTGTTGATTGGTGGTTGGCTTGAAAACTCCGACACCAGAATAGGCCACTTACGAAAGAAGAAGACGGTGAGCGATTTTACGTAGTCTTTGTTCCGTGAAAAAGACCCACGAGATGATGCCGAAGTGCGTGAGATAGATAGATATACTGAAATTGAACATTTTTTGATGTGAACGAGACTAAGTGTGCGGTTTCGATGCACACTTTACCGATATTTATGACTACAGTTGTAGTTCTGGTTTTGTATTTAGAATGTCGAGGCCTTATGGTGTAGTTCTACGGCAACAATCTGGTGTCAGCACGACAAATGATGAAGGTTAACAAGCTGTTTTAAGCTTTTGTATGAAAACAAAATCGCAATTAAACGATATATACGATGCAACTGATTAATAATTTAATTTGTTTATAGTCTACCATTAATGTTAAACAATTCACACATTAAAATCGACCTTGCGGTACAGACATTTGCGTCAGCGTATCTTCAAACAGTTTGTATAAAAACTCTGCGGTCACGCAATGTCACCCCCCATCCGGCAAGTCGGGCAAGACGGGGCGTCCTGCACGGTCACATTCAACAAAACATCAATTGACAACTGTACCTACCTACCTGCCCTGACCTTCTCCAAGTCATCTGTTGGGTCGCCTGCCTATTCTTAATTATATACCCACCTGTCTGAATCTGAGTGGATCAATCCTCGGGGGAAGGCTTTCAAGCTTTTGTGTCACGTTTCGTGAGCTTTTAACTCACGTTGGCTAACGATTTAGTTGATCTGAATGTAAATATATAGACATTAATAAATAATATTTTAGTATTATTTATTGTTTTATATTATTTAACTCTGATATGTATTCCAATATACGTTAAGTTGGTCCGGAGCACTCTACCTCTAAACTTATTATAATAGTTTTGCGATGAATCATTAAGCTTCTTTTCAATTTCATATTTTAATGTCTCAATAGTCTGAACCATAGATATGATTTTATAAAAGCTATAACTAGAAAATCTTCATAAGTGATTTCCATTTCATAATTTTTATATTTGAACAACAATAAACAAGCAATTAAGCCACATGCATTTTAGCTATTTGTTTATAGGATATGCGGATTGCGATATATTTCATATGTAGTAAATAATACTTTTTAACGACTTCTAACACTATCGCCATAAAAGTATAGTCGTTTCAGATTGTTTTGATAAGAGGCACTTTATCACATCTACCTCAAGGTTTTCTGAAGAAATAACTACATATATTTGAGCCACACAACTAAACAAGGTTTTTAGAGTTCTGTAGGTACAAGGAAATTCGTATGAGATCGTTCTGTTCAACTGTCGCTCCGTCCAAATGTCTCTAGCCCTCTTTGTATGTCATAGTTTAAAAATAAGTATATAGTTTCCTATCGGCAACTAGATAGAGTTGTAAAAACATAGTGTTTTTTTTTTATTCTACAAGAAGGACAGACTTGTCACCAATGGTTCGCCTCAATATCGAAAGATACGGTCGTACAACAAAAACAAACCGAATGTAGAACAATTACAGCTGCGAAACTCTATACTACGTATGATCCAAAATGTGCTTGGTAAGTTATTATTGTATAAAATCTTCAATGCATTAATTTTGATAGTATGAATATAATCTATATATTCTATGTATGAATGTAATCTATATATTCATACTTTTATTTACGTAGAGCTTACGTTAATATTACATTTGTTTTATTTCTGAATCTATATACGATTACTTACGCAATAAACTCTCTTGCATCGCTCATTCACAAAATATATGTACCTATATAAAATATATAAAAATAATTACCGTGTGTTGTTTTTTTTTCTATTTAAAAATCCCAAAGGAACAGCTGAAAAATCGAAATGGTAACTCAGTATAGCAATTGCAACTACAGGGTCATCTAGTAGGATATAACTATTTGTATTTACTATGTACATAATACAGTAATTATATAATTTAAAATGTTATTTTATATAAGTACACAGGATACCAAGCATAAACTTAGACTACTGACTTTCAATTTGATAGTCGTTGGCTCATAGACTAATGAGGTTTTACCTAATAAAATATTTGCATGATACCTTTTTTAAAATGGTAAAGGAAATATTGTGTGCGGATTGGGCTAACTTGGTATGCGATGCCTATTCACTCTCGATTAGCAAGAATATGTTTGTGTCCCAATAGTAACATAAATATGTCTTCACACCGAGGCCACCGGTCCAGCGTCTTTAGAATAGAAAATCAACAGTGCTTTATTAGAAATCGAAAATATCAGTATGTTATCATACGTGTTCCATTGATATTTCTCTTGAGTAATTCACTCCTAATGGCAATAAACTCGCACGGATGACTAACAGTACTAAACTTCTATGACTAAGCAAATGAAACATGTGATGTTTGTATAAATACAACAATATTCAATAAACAAGAAGTCATGTTTCAGTGATAATATTATAGTTCAGAAACAAGTGTAGGATATGCATATGTATAAGTAATCATCACTCAAAAAATAAAAGTGATATCATAGATATCGTGGAGTTTCGTACGAAACTCTAAAAAGGGAGCAATGCAGATTGTATCATAATCGTATGCGTATATTTATATTGGGCGTGATAATATTCTAATCGTTAATAGAAACTTAGATAGAAACATATTGATATTGCATGACAATTTGATAAAGTTTCTTTTAGAACCATAACCGTACTTAATGTTACTAGCTTTTGTTCCCCTGCATGGTTCCTTAACCATTACATGCCTTCTCCCAAAAAGCGATATTCCACGGTGTTTACCTACGGATTTTCAATTCCATGACTAAAGTCGGGTATTTCACGTGATTTCTTTCACTGTTTTGTGAATTAGATTTTGTGCCAATTCGGGTAATACCAAACTAAACTAAACTACATCCATCTCGTTCTGTTTCCTACAGCTGTCAAATTAAAATGTTGACTAGTTAGAAGGCAATAAAATAAACATCATTGAGCTCGACTATTCAACTATTTAAAATGAAAAAAATATGTCTTTGGATTGAAAGGCAGATATATTCCACGCGCCTATCGATGAAACTGACATGGACGAGCTGACTTTCCACGCAAACTATTCTATGCAAGTTTAAAACTGATTTTTGATATTTTTACTTTAATATGTAAAATCATAAATACTATGGTTATGTTACTTATTTGCAATTTGACGTATCCCTGGCTTTGCTGACGTACACCAGTGGTATACACATACGCAACAACCAATACATATTTTTAATTGCAATTATTTCCAGTTTTACTTTGAGCTAAATTCAATTTTCAGTTATATAACAATCTTTTATAGTATCCACAGTAATATAACCACATTTGTATGACTCTTTCAATTTTCAGGTGCATGTTATAAACAAGTGACTGATTTAAAAATCAAAATAAAGCGACTTCAATTCTTTCATCCCTTATTTCTCGCCCTTGGGTACATTTTATCATTATATTATATGGGTAAGCCAACTAATCCCACTGCTCTACTATACTATGGAGTATAGTAGAGTAGTATAAAATAGAAACATCCAAATCGGTATACAACGGTCGAAAAAAGTCATAGGAAACCAAAATTTGCATATTCATTTACTTGGATGACATATTTTCTAACAAACAAAATAAAAGAATTTTTCTTACCGCATGATAAACAACAGAGAAATGAGGTAACAAACATACAAAAAGAAAAAAAAGCCGTATTGATAACCTCCTCTAGAAGTCGACTGAAAACCTGTAAACTCTAAGTAACACTTCTACTCCAAATTCAACATTATCATCAAAGTTGTATTTGAAGTTGAAGATGTAAGTTGCCATAATTTGGCACACATTAACAATGAATTGTGGTTACACAGTTGCGTTTGCGATTGGCTTCCGGAACGGGCATCGAGGCAGTACTTCCCCGGAAGAACTTAGCACAGACTTATTCCGATTCAAGAAGCAAATTGATTTATTAATCTGCTTGTTTATGAAGATTGAACAATAACACGTGTAAGTTTATAGCGTAGGGTGCACGCGCGACCTTGCAAATCGGACGTAAATCAACGCGATGGAAAACAGCGGGAGGAGAAATGCGCGGGCGGCATGGCATGACGCGCCACCTTATCAGCGGATGCCGCTTATCGCAAGGTCGTGGTCGGCCACTCTTACTTACTCTGTGAGCTCGCCCCACGTGTTGCTGAAGCTGACCAGTTTTCAGTATTTCAATGGTATTGATGGTTACTGCTGATGTATTTACTGGAGTTATATACGTGTGTATTCACTATATACATAGAATCGTTTTGTTGTATTTTTCCAAGAATTCAAATGTTTCGACAATCTTCGGATATTATATTGTAAGTAATGTTTATTTTTATTTAAAATAAAATACTACGGGCACTGAATATTACAATATTCAGTGCCCGTAGTATTCAGTGCCAACTGTAGTTTATTCTTATTGAAATTGTACGGTTACAAATACGAGTAACACTGAAATTTAAAGCAGCAACTATCAATAAGATATCTTAAAAAGTAGTCCACATTACCCCCAGATTACCCTGAAAATTGCTTCTCCAATTTCAATAAAATATGGCTAAGATAGTGATATATTGATTTAATATATATATAATTTTAAAGGATCTAACATCGGCCCATAAGATAGCACCACCCCTTTATCTCCCCGTGTGGATGAGCAAGACAATCTCTATGAAAGGTAGAATGGATTTGTATCAAACATTTCAGCTTTGAAATAAAACAAATCATATTGAAATTGGTCCAAACGTGTAGAAACTGCAATATAGTATTGCAATTTCTAATAACACCTATACGTTGCGTCGGGGATGAAATATACGGAAAGATGGATGTTACCACCCTGGAGTGATTGTAACTATATACTAATTGTATTATTCAAGTAGTCATATTTTAATGAATGTTTTTCATGAGTATTTTACAGTATTTGAGATATATGTTGTAATATATTGTAATTGAAGTTATAGCAATGTGTTTTGTTGTCACGGAAGTTCTATCTTCTATCTCTGCTCAAATCTCCACTGGCTCCCAGTTTCCCAGGTTATTCTCAGATGACGTGTTAAAAAGCAGCGTTTTCAATATTGTATACCTGACAATTTCTGAGTACAACTCCTTAAAATATTGAATAGTTGTTGATACCTATTTTATAAATGACGTCGTAGCGATAGTCATGATATTTTATAAAAAAAATCATGACTATCGCTAAGACGTCATTACAGTACTGAAAATAGCCTTGTTATCTTTGTATTTTCTAGAATCTGTAACTGACTGAATACCTTCTTTTATAATATAAGCTGCGCCCTGTGGTTTTATCCGCAGTTTTCCGCGATCAAATGTAGCCTTAACACATCCATAAGCTATCCTGGTACCAAATTTCAACCAAATCCATTGAGCCGTTTGAGTGTGAAGGAGTAACACACACATACAAACTTTCACCTTTATATTATTAGTGTGACTAGCGACCTGCCCCGGCTTCGCACGGTTGTGTAGTGTGTGTCTAACGTAGGTCGTAATACAATTTCGATGTACATTATTTTAATTTATCACGTAAAATTTAGTCAGTATTAGCTATTGACAACATTACGATCATTGAAATTCGAGGCTTTTTTCTACTATAACACATGTATTATACATATAAACCTTCCAGAAAAAAATCTCTCATTGACAGTAAAATTGTATCAAAATCCGTTGCGTTGTTTATAAAAAGTTAGCGGAGAAACAGCCAGACGAAAACAGCTACTTTTTAATATATAGAGATAGAGAAACCTAAGAGTTTTACGTATGGTAGGAATTCTTGTTTGGTTTGTACTGTGTCATAGTATTTTCTAGTACATATACATATAAAATACAAAATGGCCACTTTAGCCACAGGCGATAATAGCCGACCGCAGACGCATACAACACAAGGATCTCATTGTACGGTCACATTGACAAGGAAATGGTGCAATTGCAATCCAGGCGGTAGGTACCTGGGTATAACAATAGGTGTCGATGTTGTTCGGGCGAGGGCGCTACCGGTCGTCTCAAGATCAAGGTCGGGCGGCAGACGCCGGCAAGGTCACCCGTCACCGACCGCCCCCCGCCCCGCAACCCGCCCGCCTCACGCGCGCAAATATTTGCGAGCGTCTGTCCTCCGCGACCGATACGCCGAGGTCAGTCCGCCAACAGACCTTGAAGTAATATTATCCGACCTCTCCTGTTTGAAAGACGACTCCGTATATTATCATTTAAGTACCTATCGGATAGGTGTTGGACGTTGTAATTGTAAATGATTCATGTTTATGAGATGAGAGAGCCTTAGTTTCTTGCTTGTGTTGCGGCCACGTTGGGTATTCTATAAAAACGTTGCTAGGTGAGGTAATCAGCATAAATAACACTATTTTTAATCTATATTCAAAAGATTTGTTTGAGGGCTGTACATTTCTGTTGGTCTTGTGGTTAATTTTCTTCATGCCACGTTTCTCCAAAAGGGTCCTTTGTTAAGGGAATTATCATTATTGTTGTTACCTCAAACTTTATCTGACTTCTAAATTATTCAATATATTATTTTACTATTATAATATTATAAGATTCAAGAAAACCGTAGTTCGACAGTTTAAATTAGAGTAAAATGCTTAATTTATCTTGTGGTTGCTTTAATGAAGACTATGTATTCGAATTTCCATCTCGTTCCAGTTATTATAATATTGTATTTTGAGATAGTAACCAGCATTACCAATAAGTTTCTATAATTATGTTATAATATAAATAGCTGCGTCCCGCGGTTTCACCCACATTGTTCCCGTTCTCGTGGGAATACGGGGATAAATTTATTTTAGTTTTCGTAAATTTTCCAATGTTTTTAATATTTATTCTGCTATTCGGGACCGAGACAAAACAACAGATCATAAACTTTGATATAATTGAATTTACGTATGTCCGAAATATCGAAATATTTAGATTTTATCACGTGTTGAGTTCATATAGTAATAACGTTTAATAGTTTAGGCGGCACTTATACTAAATACGTTAATACTAATACGTTAATCGGAATTAATATCTCAGATGAGAGTTACGGATTACATCAAAATAAAAATCAAGACGTTAAAATTATTAATTATTATTTAAAAGTTTATAAGCAACTTTGAAAATCGCGTTCAAAACTGTTTAATGAAATACTGAATACGTCGGTATCTTAGTAGACTCTTAGCTATATTTTTAGTTTAGGATTATAAAGCACCTCAAACTAGTTACGACAGATGATTCGGCAGCAGGCATCAAGCAGACAACTCATCAGTGGAATTAGAGTCCAGGAAAGACTTGTCTAAAGGATGTTAAAGGTTAATGCTAGTAATTGATTCAAATGTATTTCGGCTCCGGATGTCAATTTAGTTGGTCTCATAGCAGCTAGTTAGGCCAGTCGAGAGCTTTGTAATAAGGCTAACTACTGTCCAGGGTCGTCTTAAAAGAGTTAAAACAATTCCACTGAATGGTCTCGTGTGTCACTAACATGTTGTGTCACATGCAGGGTTCCGTACCCAATGAAAAAAACGGAATCTACGACACCTACATCTGTGCGTCTCAATTGGTACATATAAGCTTATAATTTCTGACCCTATAATATAATTTTTAATATTTAGTTTATATGTATGTGTGTCTGTGAGTGAGGCATTCCGAGATCAAAAGTAGTATAGTTATGTGTTTAACCAGGACATAAGTTATCCTGGTACCACATTTCATATTTTTTAATATTGGGTGTGTGAATATGACTCCGCCCCTTTTTGTCAAAATAAAACACATTTGTTCGCTTACAAAATTAAAAAAAAAAATTATTGAAAGTATGCTCCATCTGCAGCTACAACCTTCGCCCATCGTTCAGGTAGTTTTCGTATTCCTTGCTGGAAGAAGTCCTGGTCTTTTGAGCTTATCCAGTTGTCAATCCAAATTTTGATACTTTCACATGAAGTAAACTTTTCTCCAGTAAGGTCTGTCTGCATCGTCCGGAATAGGTGGTAATCCGAAGGAGCTATGTCTGGTGAATATGGCGGGTGGGGTAACACTTCCCAGTCCTGTCCCTCTAAATATCTTTTTACGACTTCTGCGGTATGCGGTTTGGCATTGTCATGCTGAAGAACTAATTTGTTATGTCTATTCACCCATTCTGGTCGTTTTTCTTCTATGGCTCGCTTCAAACGCATTAGTTGTCGTCGGTAAACTTCTCCATTAATAGTTTCAGAGGGTTTGAGCAACTCATAATATACAATACCTTTCTGATCCCACCAAATACAGAGCATGACCTTGGCACAGTGAATATTTATTTTTGGCTGTGATGGGCCTGGTTCGCCTGGTTTCACCCAAGCTTTTTTGCGTTTAGGATTTTCGTAGTGTATCCATTTTTCGTCTCCTGTGACTATCCGATGCAAAAATCCTTTTCTTTGCTGTCTTTGAAGCAGCATTTCACAAATGGTTTTCCGACGTTCCATGTCTCTTTCTTTTAAATCATGTGGAACCCAGTCACCGGCTTTTTGAATCATTCCCATCATTTGTAAACGCTTTGCAACAGTTGAACGATCAACATTTAATGCTGCAGCTAATTCTGATTGAGTTTGGCAAGAATCTTCCGCCAATAATGCTTCCAATTCAGCATCTTCAAATTTTTTTGGTGGTTTTCCATGTTCTTTATCCTTAGTACTAAAATCGTTATTTTGAAATCGTCGAAACCATTCCTTGCAAGTTGTATTAGACGGAGCATGCTCACCATAAATCTCCACAAGCAAACGATAAGTTTCCGCTGCAGTTTTCTTCGCAATAAAATAATGTAATAACACTTCCCGCAAATGACGTTTATTTGGAATAAAAACCGACATTTTCGAAAAGGTGAAAACAATTGTTGCTTACACTTCAACCAAATATCATAAAATGCGTTAGATAGCTGACATTCAGTACTATCGAATACAAGTATGGTCATTTATTAGTACACGTAAACAATACTAAAAACGACATCTGTTGAGAAAGGGCGGAGTCATATTCACACACCCAATATAAGTGTGATAATATGTTGTCGCTGCTGTTATGGAGGTAATAACTTAAGATCAGGTGGCCCTTTAGTTATTTCCGTTATTTATGTAGCAAAAATAACATGCAGTCCAATTCTATCATCAAATCAGTTCCAATTTCTGTCACTGAACACGTGTTACTACAAAGCCATATTCTCATGGGTATATTTTCGACCTGTTTGTTTTGTTGATACTTCACTTTGACACTACATTAGGTGCTATTTACTATCGCATCCTATAAATAACCTTCTGCAAAGTAGTCGAATTCTGGTAAACAGCCAAAACCTCGCGCGTCATGTGTTCCAACGTGTTTACCGCGCTGTACACATGTACTCGTAGATTAATTGAGAATATCGAGTAAGTAAGATGAGATTGGATTTCTAACTAAGTAAATTCGTAAGGGCTATGTCACTTTGTTCTGGTTCCCATACTCTTTTAAGGCTGGTCTTATCAGAGAGAACTCTTTAGGAATGGTGATTTTAACGCAAAAACTTTTACAACCAATTAATTCATTTATTTAGTAACAAAGCAACACATAACCCTTCAGCCACATACTTACACAAACACACACCCACACAACCACACCCCCCCCCCCCCACACACACACACTCACTCACACATGCAGACGGGCAGACAGATAAATACACCTTAGCACTAAGGTAAATTTTGTAATTTTGAAACGGACGATAGAGGCTATCTTCCACAACACAGGTTTATACCTAGGTTGGGAGCTTTTTACCTAGGTTTTGTAAAAAAATCTATATAAAATCATACCCATGCTTTATTATATAACATGCCGTCAGCCTATCACATTGAAACATTTGTTGCTCTGTGCACAATATGTATAGATTAACAATACCTGCAATCAATACCTACTACTATTTTTTGTACTGTTGTGTAAACACATTTTGTTTTTGACTGTACTTGACTAAACTTAACGCGGGCCTAATTAGATTTTTTTTACTCGGGACAAGTTTACGGGACTTTTCTGGACTAAATTAATACCTGTTGCTTGCGCTCATCGCCGAAGATGATAATTTTTTTGTTGAGGATGAAACAAATTTTAATTTTACTGCCTGGCATAACTCTGTATTGAAAGTAATGCGAGGCAGTAAAATTCAAATTTGTTGAATAAAAATATTTGGTGAAGAAATAAGTAAGCTTAGTGATAGTACGCCTCCAGGCTAACTCTAGCTACAGATCTAGCAGTAGGTAACTGAATCATTGTTTGAACAAATGTTCACTAAGGACATCCTTTATTATACACAAGGATTTTGGTAAAAAAAAAAACAATGAATCGATTGAATACTGAATACATTGCTGTTACTCACCTTGATCTACGTACGTATATTGTATTTGCAGGGAGAATTTTCAGCTGAATAAATGATTTTTATTTGGAATTAATAAGTTATTTTGGTAACAGTATTTGTGTATCTGAAATATCTAATAGTTTACGTTAACATGTTATTTAATCGATGAAAGTATCAAGGTGGAACTTTCATTATGCAAAGAAGCTGCGCTTCAGTATCCTTATTCATTTATATAATAATTATTTTGTTAAAAAAAATAGTACCTACCTATTCATACTGGTGCTTTATTCCATGAAAGTCTCCCAAGACATGCAGAAGATCATAAAAAAAAAAACTGTCATCCAATATAGTTATTTCTTTCGAAAAAATAACTACCAAACTACGTTTCCAGACAAATTACATTATTTTACCATTATTTTATCGAGGAAGAGTCCTTGTGTCTGCGTCTGGGTTAGTATGTACTGCATTGGGGCCAAGGTTCCTATGAATTATGGAGTATATGGTATAATATTCGGGCTCGATGTATGTCACTGCTCCGATTTCATGGCCGTTACGTTAATAATAGCAGATGAAGGTCCTATTTGACACCAGGAGGTCACTTCTCCCACGAACTGTTTCCGGATGCATTGTTTCTCATTTGAGAATTGTTGTTTTTGTACTTGAAACAAAGGACTTGTGTAATCCAATACGTGTTTATAAACTCTGAAGAAAAAGTTGATTTTCTAAACTGGTGTGTTAGTTTGACTAATTTTTCCCAAAAGTAATTTAATGAAAAATGGGGGACAAATAACAGAAAATGTAATATATTAAAATCAAATAGAATCATGGGTTATATTTCCGTAATGACTTAACATTTATTTTTTATAATAATGCGACTGACTTGATGGGACGAGCAAATTAAACTTGATGTTTAGTTCTTACCACTACCCATAAATAACAAAACTACGACTCCGGTCTTCCACTAGTTTAACATTCATGTCAACTAACCCTGTCAACCTAAGTTGCATTGCGTTACGCCCGTCACTCTGAGACGGAGATGTAATTTCACCGGCACGAACATCCTTCCACCGGAACACAGTAACGAGAGTGCTTGGCAGCGCATTAAAAGTTTGTGGTTGTGCACGCATATATTTTTTCAATTAATTTTTTATTTCAACTAAAAGAAGACACTATCAAGCTTCAGTCACGCACACGTATTTTCAAAGTAATTACATTATAGAATAATCAAATGAAATCTAAAAATAACTAACTAAATACAACAAAACGGTAGGTCTATGTTTAAAATAAAACGTCGGACAGTTAACTAGGACATATTCGTATAAAGGCGAATGCTCACGGCAACGCGGCAGCCGGCAGCAGTCAAATGAGGTCAGTGGAACGAAGCATTACACTTGACCTCTTTACGTCGAGTCCTTACTCTGCCAGACCTTCACACTTTTTACAACGCTTGTGTGCTAGGTCGGGCCAATTAAGTTTCGTCGAACGCCGGCTGTAACAATGACGCCCCCGTTCCGAAGACAGATGCGTGCCGTGGCCAATGCTGCCTGATTATTTTTGACTGTTAAAAACTTTTTCTTTTTGTCATTGAGTCTAAGACAAATAATCCAAAATGTACGCGCCAGCTGATGCATCATTTCATTAGGATTTCCTGCCTGATGAGTATAAGACACTCGCGTGTGGAAATTGAACAGATAGACTTTTCCGCTTCAGTTGCTTTAAAATTCAAATAAAATGAAACAAAAACAAAGCTTTTATAGACCATTGAATCATTGTTGAAATAGAACCCACGACTTCAGTGTCTTTCAGTAGCTTGGTTGAACATCTGCATCATCGAAGTTTTCAAATAGTATAAAAGATTTTTTTTTATAATAATGTTTAAATAGGTTTACATTGGAATTGGGCGATTCAGTTCTAAAAACTAAATTCAGACAAACAAGCATACAGAATAGACGGTCATTTTTGAAAGCAACACCGATGACATTTTTTGTCTATATTTTTGACCATCCATGTCTTATATTGGCGGGAAAACCATTGAAAGCTCACAACTTTGTTATATACTTTTGAATAACTGTAAAAAAATGACAGCAGCTGGGAACAATGCCGTTACCGATGCCGCCCTTGATCCGAGGCAGATGCAGCGAGCCGCGTGCCACAGCGCCACACTCACTTACTATGCACGCTCGAGCCCTACGACCGCCGCGCACTCTTGACACACATTCGTTCAATGCCTATTGATATTTGTTTCTGATTTAGTTGACCATGATGTGAATGTTAAAAATAATGTTTATGCATTGATTGTACATAATTATGAGTTTGGTTGCTATTAGATTTTTCACGTGATTATTTGGTTTTAATTACACAATTATAGTCATTAATTACAGGTATGTAACTGTAAATAGTTCTGTTAACATCCCATAAAACATTATTTATAAAATTTACTTATAAAAAAATATAGCCGACTTTGATTGATAAGAATAATTGCAAGAAGAAATTGTTTGAAGTATTTTTTTTCTTGCTTTTTTGTACAGTCATGTGTTTGACCGCGTTTTATAATACGTAGTGGTTAGCGACAGCGGGGTCGAAGATGTAGCACCTGGTCTAGATAATACAAGAGCGCGGCAGTAGGACATATGCTGACCCTCTCTCTCTCTCTCTCACACACTCTCTGCTACATAGAAAATCATGCCTACGAGGACTCGATCGAAATAACACAAAACATTTGGTGGTATGACTTGTTCATAAGCTGCTGCAGAAGCCTACCACAAGAGTTGCTGCTTTAGCACCACCCAGGGGGGCACGTGTAAGATTACAAAGGTTAATCATCTACGAAAGTGAGCAACTCCGTTCGGCGAAGTACTGCTCCCTTCTTTATCACCAAAATTTCTCATCAGTTTTTAGGCCAAACGTTTGGTTAAAATAAAATTTGTATTATGTTAATAAATATTACATAAAATAAAACAAACAAAAAAAAAAAAATTGTTTTAGTTAATATTTCCGTATCTCTTTGAACCCTAAAATAACTAGTAGGTATACCTAGTTAGGTAGAATGTGGTGTTCATTACACAGGTACAGTAATTATTTTCATTGGCGGGCTTCATTTCAAGGTCATCTTGTATCGAGAAGACCTCTGGGGTTATGGCTGCGGAGAGAGGAACCTCCAGATGATGCGTATTGTTTTCAGAAGCACTAACTTCTGTACCTGACCCTAGATCCAGCCGCCTAGCGAGAGCCACTTAGGCCGAGTGTCCATTCACAAACACAACTATAAATATAAATTAACATTCATGGACGTATATAAAATACCTAACCTGACACATTGGTTCCTAGTAAACAAGGTCGCTGTGACCTTGTCATTTGTATTTTTATTATTTTGCAAAAATAAGATCACAAAGACAAACAAGGAAGTCGGCAGTTTCTGCGCGTCGATTGCTTGGCTTTAGAATAATGTGAGGCACCTATAAATTTTCCTCATAATAGGTGCGAACTAAATCTAGTGTCAGGTATGAACGTAGCACTCCACAATCTGCTAACGGGATTGTTGTTATTAGTAGATGTAGGAAGAACAAAGGCTACATAATTTAGCTAGAGGTTTGACTCTTTGGTTTTATGTAGCACCTTTTACAATAGTAAACCCCATCACATTCTCTAGCTGATAAGATTCATCTTTTAAGGTAATTTTTGTTTTAATTTTTAGATATTCTTTTATATATCTCCACTCCGATGGTTGATCGAGGCAGGGCACTACCGACTACGGCTGCGGATACGTTTTGCACATGCTCTGCTGCCTCGCTAACGTCATTGTCTGCAAACACACCTGGAGAATTTTTGTTTCCACTGAAAATATGCCTTTAGATATGAAATCAGAGTCTCACGTTCCATCATACTCTATAATTTTGATTTAGTTTGAGAAGGAAATTTTTAAATGGAGAAGGCCTTCCCCGTTTATCAGTCACCCTGTATTTTATAACTATTTAGATAGTCATGCGATACAGGAAAGTCATACGGTAAGAATTGATGCTTATTACATCTCTGAGACTAGGAGTGTGTATATTGTAGTGTCTACTCATGATCTGCTCAGGGTCAACATCAGTGACGTCCGTGTACGTACCGTATGTACTATCTATCAGTTACGAGTACGGGATAGCGCTACTTTTAGAAGGGAACGAATGAAACTACGCAGTTTCAGGGGTCGATTACAAACTTTTTATATTTTTTACATATTAAAGTATGTTTTCTAAAAGAAAAATCAACGATTTCTTCCAGAAAATGCTTATTCACCTGTTAACCCTGGTATTCCTATAATTTGGTACGATGTCCACGGTAGAGCCAGCACTAATGAATCCAACGAGGCGGACTTAAATAATTATTTATAATATATTTTTGACTGTTTCCTGGCGCCAACATACAAATATACCTTTGAACTAAGTCAATATTCGAGTTCAACTTTCAGACAATTCTTTCTATGGTCAATAAATACGATTATATCTTATCAATCAAATATATGGAAATAGATAGGTATAACGAGGACGTTGGTTATTTGTGACAAAGGACTCAAACAGAGTCTTCCAAGAATATACTGGATGTATACTGTTTGTTTATTTCAATACAAGCTTTGTTAAATAATTCCACAAAGTAGCGTTTGTGTAGGTACTTGTTTCCAGTAACTTTGTGATGTGAATTTACTGTTAGGTTGAAATAGATAAAATTATTTCGGATAAGTGGGAGTTAGACTCAAAGTCAAAATGTTTTTTTCTATAAAAAAAAATAATAGCGCATTTACAATGTATTTATATTTTTCATTATAAAGTAAGTAACATTTGATGTGATGAATAAAATATTCGCATGATATACTTGTCATACTCTCTAAATGTAAGGTGAAGTCCTTTTCGTACTAACTGGACTAGGCCTTTTAGTATGATAATGTGGCTGGTTCGTTGGCCTTGCCTATTATTTATTGTGATAAATATTTTTTTTAATTAATCACATTAAATTTGCAATTCAATAAAATCTGTTATATAGCTTCTTCTTGTTATATAGTTTATATAACGTATTTTATTATCTATTTTCCCTGTCTGTAGAAACATGTCAAAGCAAGCAAGCAAGATTCGTTGAGTCAATATAAAATAAATCCATTGGATTTGATAAATAAGTACTATCACAACCACCCTCAAGCTACCGCGGCAGCTTGAACGCCAGTTTCGCAATCCAGGAGATATGTGGTGTCTCAATCAGCTACATAGTTGCTCCATCAGGTGACATGTCTGCCGTAAAAATAAAACTTATTCAGCTGCAGAGAAACATACCGTGGTCCCCCAAGAAGTCTTAAACTACGATTAATTTATAATATTACCAAACAAACTCTGATCAACCCCCGTATCATTCGCTGAATGTTTTTTAGCATTTAAAATATTACCTAATATTAATCCATCTTGAATCGAAATCTTATTTGGTAATTTATCAAAAACAAAATACGGTAGAACTCCACCTTTTATCGTTTCGTTTATGTTAGTAGCTCATTTTTATTTAAAGGAAAATTTAGGACGTGTTCTAAATTGTATATCTTAATTCTATTTTCAAGAAGGTATCTAATCAGTATAATTTAAGGATCCTATCTGCACGCGTAGCATTAAACCTTTCTCAGAAGTCCACCCACCGGTGCATCGTGCCTAAGATTTTAAATAAGATTCCAAAAAAATGTGTTTTCAAGGTCAACATTATATTAATGATACTCGTATGTGATTTCACGGTCAGACAGGGTATGTTTAACCAGCAATTATTATTATTGCTATACAATAGCAAATAGTATTGTCTTATGATATTTTTTCGTTTGTTTATAAACTACCTATTTTTCATAAATTGTCGTAATTTACATGTTTTCGATCAATATTTATTTTAGTAAATAAACCAAGCGGTCAACCCTGCATTCAAGTTTTCTCTGCTTATGTGAAGTTGGTGAAGTTGACAGTGTAATGTTGAAGAATTGCTATTCGGTATGGCGGTAGTATATTCATTGACACTTCAGTACCCGATGTTCGACATATTCCTCTTGGTCTGCACGGATGGTCATGTAGATAGTTAATTTCGACTAACCCCGGCCAATGTAATTTTGGTTTTAGGGGTTTCAGCTACGGGGTCTGTAAGGTCAATCAGGCTGATCTAAGAAATCTCCTTGTAACCTTTTATCAAACCTTCTTGTGTATAAAAAATATAGCTACATAAAATAATATCAGGGACAGTTAGTCTATAGTCTTTGCCAATATTTTTAATGATAATTATCAACGCCAACGCTTAATTTGCATTGTACCTTTATAACGAAAACGCACTCAGGTTTTCCCACTTCAAGTTATTTAATGAGGATATTCCATTCTAATTAGTTTTCAAGGAATAAAGTTAATCGTAAAAATGTTTAGTTGAAATCGTTACTTGTACATTTTCAGAATGGAATTAAGCGATTATTGCTGCTTGTAATTATTCGGTCTGCCTTATGCTTATAATTTTATCCTCATAATCATCAAGAAAATGATAAGCAAGCCAGCGGGTTATTCAATGCTTTTAAAATTAATTAATCAGTCTCAGTATGCACTCTCACTTCATTGGGAGCAAATCCTCCGAATTGGTCCATAACATAAGATCAGGTGTAGTATATTGCGTCACTATAGTGACATATAAAAAGGTGGCTGTCACGGGATGCTCGGTAGCTTAGAGATATTGAAAAAATATTTATTTATTTATTTATTTTAAAGAAACCATCGGCACAAAATAACAGTTTAAGTGACAATTTAAAAACAACATGGCCATTTAAAGGTCCCTACTTATAGCAATACATTAGTTAGAAAGAAAAAAAAAAAAACAATAAACAGGAAGAAAAACCATTAACGGTTCGCTCACAATCACATTATTACATATTTTATGCATATTACAACATAAGGTTAACACACTATCAAAGCGCATGTCGACGGAAAAATGTATCGTACAGCTTATTTCTAAGTGTGGAGACACTGCAATTAAAAATATCAAGGTCATGCTGTTTACTTAGCTCGTTGAAAGTATTACTCACGCGGTAAATAAACGAATTTTGGCGATATCTTGTATTAGCTGGTCTAAGATACAACGTATTACTTCTTCTATAAGTTCGAGATGGTGCATAAAAATGGATTTTCTCAAGAAGTTGAGAGCAATCGACAGAAGAATTGACTAATCGTGATAAATACACTACGTCCGCAAAATCACGACGCAAGCGCAAAGGCAGTAGGTGTTGTTTAGCACAGTTCAGCTGATAGTCGTACAAATAACTATGGGATTTATAGTTCACGTATCGTAGAAATTTATTTTGTATTCTCTCAAGCCTATCTATGTAGACTGAGTAAGTGGGGTTCCATACTTGTGAAGCATATTCCAAGTGGCAGCGCACATAAGTACTATATAGGATTTTCAATGTTTTTATGTTTTTAAAGTCTTTTGATGAACGCATAATAAAACCTAAGGCTTTAGAAGCTTTACTAGCTATTGATGAGACATGTGAATCAAACAGTAGTTTCGAATCATGGATTACTCCGAGATCCTTCGCTTCCTTCACACTTTGAAGGATGTGACCCTTTAAAGTATATTTAAATTTTATGTAACATAAGTAATTGTAATTGTAACATAAGAGAGCATGATACCGTGTGTCTTTACGCCATATAAGTCGATTATACTACCAAGGCGCGCCAACAGATATTTCACATCAAAAAAAGTACAACGTTACCAGTGGTTTATCCTAGACATTGTCTTTGTAAGTCAAAACTGTATTGGTCATCAAATTCCATCAAATATAACGTAGCAGCCCTGGGTACAAATGCGTGAGATAAATAAGGTGAGAGGCAACAAGTGTCCGATAAGGCGGGGGCGCCGTTCTAGTGCTCTATCGTTCAAGATTAAGGTCAAGCCTTAACGAGCTCGTTATGTTAATAATCACACGCACACACCTATATTCTGTACTTAATGAGAAGTAGATACGCGTGCAATATTCTGTAAAAAATATTGCACGCGTATTTACTTCTCATTGAAGTAATATTCCCAAAAAAAAAATCAGTCAGCGCTTAAAAAGAAAACAAGATGTTGTTATTACATTTAACCGATTTCAAAAAAGGAGAAGGATCTCAATCCGGCTGTCAATTTCTTGCTTGTTGCGAGTTATTTTTGTTATATTTATGTTTGCTAGTGTGAAGATTTATGGATGATTATTTCACAGGTTGATACCACAGAGGTGTCATAGAAATTGAATAGAAAAATATCACACGTAAGGCGAAAGATAGGACATGAAAGAATTGAAGTCCGTTTTTGTCGATTAAATATTCAACATCAAATGAAACACCAGAAAAGTCGCAGTAATTGTTATACTTTGGGAAATAATACGAATGTGCAACGACGCATTTTGCAGTTTAATGAGGTTTATTGATTATCCTCGTTTTTTACTTTGCGAAACTTTGTTTTAAGGTGCGATGATATGATCGGACTGCATTCTTGTGGATGAATAAATGTGACGAGTGTAATAATCCCATGTTTTCGCTTTTGCATTATCTTATCGCACATTGACAATGATACGTTTTCTGCAAATCAGGCGATACTTGTTCGGAAGGTAACAGGCGTAACTTGACTGTTTACATCGTAAATGAAAACAGTCCTTGCTATATTTGTAAAACAGTTTTGCGTAAGTAGCAGAGAACAATGCCAGGGGAGAAATATTGCCATAATACCAACCGTCTTATGAGCTAATCATTTGCTAGTGTACGCGAGCTTCAGCGTATTAATCTAATCATGACATCATGCCCGTTCCCATCCTATTTGGCTAAGCTCAGCTATAAGTATTCAAATTGTTGTTTAAATACATACCAAATAGGTATAACATTTCTGGTCAATATTTATGCCAAAAGGTTTCCAAGTTAGAATATCTCTGCTTAAAGTATTTGATTTAACTATGGTTATGTGTATAGTATGATATATAGTAATACAAGTTAAAAAAAAATTAATCGACTTCCAAACAGGCTGTTCTGTTATGTTTATTACGCAATTTTTTCGCTAAGTGTAGACCGATTTGGATGATTTTTTGATGTGATCATCTTTACCTCCATGGTGGCCTCTTAGAAATTTCATAAAGAAATTCTAATGCGTCGAATAAGTGATGAAAGTATTGAAGTCGGTTTATTCGCTTTTTAAATCTGACAATTATATTTTTATCAGACCGAATAATAAATAATAATAAATATTGTAAAGTCCTGGTCGATGATATGCCGACTCCTTCTATGCTCTTACAGTACCGGACTGAATGAAAAGGTCGAGTCAAAATTTTTTAACTTGAGTTAATAGAGATTCCGGTAATCGATGAATATAAAAAATATCTGCAAATTATGTTTTTTCTCTTAAAATTGATATGTACATAAATAACAAGTTACATAAAACATTTTTGGACACTATTCTTCTATAATTCTATAACATCTCAGATTGACGGTCGTAACACGATGCGACTTAGTAGGGGTAGAAGCGAGTTGTATTTTTGTTGTTTATGGATGACGGTTGCCACTTAATACCAGGTGGGCTAGGCCACATAAAAAAAAGTCTTCGACGGTAAAAGTTACTACTAAATTTTTTATGGTTTTTTTTACGTTTTATAATAAATATAATCGAATATTCAAGTTTCATATGTAAGATAAATTTATGCACAAGTATATAAATTCTAGGCCCTCTCTAAATGCCATTAGGGCCCGTAAAACGGCGGAGGGAGCTGGATATGTGCGTCTTCTAATTTCTGTTATGTACGTGTGCGTCGCTACCGCATATATTTTTCGCACACACAAGGTCGAGCTTGAATCACTCGATGACTTCCTAGATCGGCATTTGTTAGCGACCTCGGCTCGCTACAGCCGCCGCCACCCAAGGGCGGGTGCCCGCCCGTCTGACCGCCTGAAACCGGCACCATAAACTAGTATTGGTTGTTTCTCTAACACAACTTTCGTTACCACAAAGAAAATCAATATTGTATATATAATGTTAGTGTTTTTGTTATTAGGATTACGAAAATCAAAACAGGAAGATGAAATTATTACATAATACCTACTATTAATGTATAGTAATACATGTATCCGCGCATGGAAATATACCCATTAATCGCCAAAACAACGTGGATGACACAGAAATTCTAGCTATTTCGGTTATGTTATTTGCTTTTATCTTGTGTTTTTATCTGATACTGTGTAAGCGTTGGTTGGCAGTTCCTCATCACGTTGCCGTATCTACGCAACACTCGCGAAATGTACGCGGATAAAAATATCCAGGGTCAGGCTCAAGGTCTCAGATCAGTGTTCACCAAAAAGTAATTGAGTATTTAAACAGATGATTAGCCTAACTGCGGTTTATTCACAGATTTTTTCATACTGTGTCTACAAGAGTCCGACAGATGGTGTTCGATGTTCATTTAATTTTGGTACATGTGGGCCTTAGTGCTTTTCTGATTAGAAGTAGTAGTAGGTACGCAGATAAAAATATACACATTCTGGCAAACCAATATCAATCGTTTACGGAGCACACAAGTCTCATTTCAGGTTATGCACAAAGCAGGAACAATAACTGTAATTCTGCTGATTTCTTGCTTCAACAAGGTTACAGTTTATATTCTGGTAATCATACTTTGTAATTAGATATTATATGTACGTAGGTACGAAGGAGCGCCATGTGGTAATACAATAACATAATTATGTGTGGCCTTATTTTTGCTAACTGCTGATACAGGATTATTGTATGATGCGGGATAAACAGAAACAGGATATTGTAGCTATGGAAAACAAAACGTGGTCTGGATGGATTTCATTGTTGCGTGGGTGATTTCACACTCTATTTTTATGACGTCGAGCTGAAAATACTGAAATCGATTTCCATAAAGAGGTATTCGGTGGAAAAAGGCTGCGATACCTCCGCAGCGTGTGTCGATTATACAACTCTAGCATCATTGCATAATTAAATGTTAACTTTAGCTTATTCTATTTATACAATTAACAAAATAATATGTACATAGTAAAACAACCAATTGAGCTATCTTAACACCGTTTCAAACGGCCTATAGGTAGTACAACCGAGGTGCATCACAATAACCTGGCATCGGACCCAGAACACTGGAGTCATTGCCACGATGAATTTCTAAACCGGAAGGTGAGTAACTTTAAACGAGCGGTTTTATATGTAACTTTATAAAGATTGAAATGATTTTTTGTGGGATATGAAGCCCCATTTCCCTCATAGGGCTAATTTTGGCATTTATAATGTGATCTGTTAGTCCGCCGTATGAGCATCATTTGAATGGTTTATAATGGATTAAGGCGTTACTTTGTCGACAAACGTATTAAAGTGATCTGAAAATTTTTAGACGCATACTTTAATCATCATATCGAGTCAACGCTCCTGAAGATTCCTAGTGGAGAGGCGAAATATGTGTCGATTCTATTGTTGAGTGATTCCATTTCAGTTTTAATTCGCACCCTCCGATCCTCTTATTATATTACAGTTAGAAAGACTCAATAATTTGAAGTTTGGAGGTGTATTAAATAACCCCCAGATCATAATTCACGCTTAATCAAAGAGCGCAAATTTTTCAAAGTAATTTCATTGGTGATAGACCAATGAGAGATAGAGATAGTATAATATACATCTCCGAGGCCACTAGGTACGCACAATACAAAAAAATAAAAAACAATCCGTCGTAATATTTTTACTACACCATTATTTTAGGGGGTAGAAACGAGAGGGAAGAGTGAGGTGGGGTAAGAGGAAACGCAAATGGTATTCGGGAGATAGATCACCCCTTAGCGGGTGGTGCGGGTGGTAGGCAGGCGATGAGTACATTTCTATTATCCGATTCTATAACTAAGCGATTATACTATTCCGATTATATCTTACCTATGGCCGTAAGAAACAGGTTGATATCGCATCGTTATGTATTATATTGACTAGGACCTTAGTCATTATTGCTGTCGTTATAGTATTATAGTGTTGTTATAGAAATCCTAGTGCAATATTTTTTATTTTAATTATGACGGGCACGTTGAGTACCGAATAAATATTGACTGATTAGTGCCACCCATAAACAAAAGCAAAACGTAGAGTCGTGTTGTGGCCACCACTCTAATTTACTTAGACACTTTTGTAGTATTACCAGCACCTACACCCTTCTACCGGAACACAGTAATGCCAGTGCAACGCTGGTTGGCGGGATTACCAGGGATTACTAAATGTGCTGGCACTTTGGGTTGCTCCTTTGGCATGAACCGAGAGACACGTTTACAGAACCCCTACGAAACTGTGGGTGACACCTATGGTCCATGTTGCTTGCATATATAGTTTATTAATAGTTTCTAGTGCACCGTTAGTACTGTATTATAAAATAATATGTACTCATATGAAATATACTCGTATAATAACAAGAAAACTCGCGCTTTTATCGCGTGTTGATTAGTTGCGTCATGTCGCGTCGTTTAGACTTCATATTTCGGATGCACAATGTGCACGCAAGCTGGTCTGCGTACTGCCTACGTCATGAAACCGTGCATTTTACAACCACTATTCTGAATAATGCATCTTTTTAATCTTTGATATTCTAGAAATGTAATCTTGTTTGTCGTATTCACGTCAGAGATAATATAACATTGTTGTTGTCTTGAATTTACCTACTGTGTATGCTTAGCTGCACTATTTTTTTTGTCTTTTGTGTATTGCGAATTGTAAAGAATGGGTTTCTATGAATTACGATTTATCTTCATGTTTCTTGATTAGATCTAAATCACGACTTAGGCCCATTTCCATTAGTATTTAGTTATGTATTTCTTATTAGCAGAGGTGCCACATAAAAATTAGGCGAGTCTAATCGTATACGCACGTAATAAATGTCGTACGGTACGATATTATTGGTATTGTCTGAATCGTGTCGTGTCGGAATCTATTAGTGAAGTCCGATGACGCGGCGACCTTGTAGTGTGACATTGGCGCGACACGGACGCTTCCTGTTATCTCATTTGCGATACTCCTCGCCTCTCGCGCGGCATTAATCATTATTGGAACAAAGAATGTCCACTCACGGTAATTGTAATTAACACGCATTGGCCTTGATTTGTTCATTATCGCGACATAAGACAGAGAATATGTGAGGCTCTTTGAACGGGGCAAATGTTCCAGTTGCTTATGAATTAAATTAAAGATTCTGCAGAATTTTATGAAATGGTTCCATGGTTTCATAATAATGCAACATATACAGCAGATACAGCAAACGCCATGTGTGGGCGTGGGACTTGCTGTTTTGTAAAGTATTTAATAGTACTAATTCATGTCTCAGCTTCAGCAACGTCCCGGCAGCGTGACACGTCGCCGTCGCCGCCACGCCGGCGTCCGGTCGACTCCTGCTATAGATGTTAGCAGCTTCAGAGGACCAAGAGTTTGATAACTATCGTTTGTGCGTTGAAGTTCATGCCCATTTTTGCAAGTTAAACGTAACTCTATTTTGTTTTGTTGCTGATTTTTGAACTAACCCTTTCTGCTATGCCCTTTTGTTCTTTCTCTCACCCTATAAGCGAGCCCCTCTTGCGACCCCTGCCTACGCCACTGCCGCGCGGTCACCATGCCCCACGCGTCACAAAGGACTTATGAACAACGCTACATGTATGAACTCAAACAGGAATGTTTTCCTTAATCATTGTTTTTGCTGTTTATTAATAGATGATGATTCTTTGATGTCAAATAACTATAACCAGGAAATACTTTATTCATATCATAGATGGTCTTAAGTGAAGTTCCCGCGGTTTTTTATTCTTCAAGAATTAAATGAAAAGAAACTATATTTTTATTATTAGTTCTTGATAACTTTCATTGATATAACATGTGTCCTGTTTTTTTTACTCGATGCATTGTAAGTACACAAGTGCAATGTACATGTAAGTATTATCTAAATTTTTCCAAAGAAAAAAAAAAACGGTTATGGCCTTACTACTTGTCATAGTGCAACCCACAATGAGAGTGGCCGGCTGGGGCCCTGCCCAACCCTTCGGAGATAAAGGCATGAATCTATAGAGTTATATATATTAATATCTGTTTACACTGCTCTCAGGGTATATCGAGCTAGGTTATAATAGCATGCCACGTGCTGAAGGTAACGGAATCTGCCAGGTAAATGAAACAATGTGAAGCAGTACATAACAATAGGGCAAAGTGGACGTCACACTAATGAGTGCGCAGTAGGTTCTGCGCAAACATGTTTGCCGCACGCTCACAAAGTTCAAGGCCCGGGGCGAACATTGTTTATCCTGTGACCGGCTGTAGTAACTGTGCATTATTCTGTGCTCAGGGTAACGACAGCAGAACGAACTCGCACGTACCTTCCATATGGAGGTCTCGAGGACAGCTGCCTGTGTTCAGTGACATTCATTTAATCAGTCCACAATGTGCAATGTGCATTCGATTGTGATTTTTGTCTGACCCAAGTGATGGGACCGCATTTTATGTCGCAAACGAACAATGGTGATGAAGAGTCATATTTAAGTGACTTCATATATATGAGGATGTTTTCAATTCTGATGTATGTTTGTTACGCGATATCTGCGCTAATTATTAACCAATTTGGAGGGCATAATTGAAAAGTTTATCATTATGGTGGTTCTATAGAATTAAGTACTTAGTAAATAAACGGCTAAGAAGAAAAAATAGGGCATTAAAGTCAGCTTCTTAAACGTAAAAATCAGGCACTTGTTGATATGCTACGCTTTCGGTATGAGAAAAAGTATTCGTATTTGTCACATAAAACATGCTTTAAAATTTAATTTCTTAATCACGGTCGAAAAGTACACTCCCGAAAATAAACATAGTCTTCTCAAAGATACTTTACAGAAGCCGATCCGTATCGTGTTTAGGTCTAATAGAATCTTGGTAAAAGTGCACGAGGTAGATACCTCAAATAGACACAAATCTAATTCTAAACCGAATCTAAATTATTCAATTTATTGAAGTGCAGAATTGGCATCCCAATGTTGCGGCATTGGGATGCAAGTTCAGCATTTCTATAAATTTCATAATTTATTTTCAAGAGTTAAGATAACTTGACAATATGGTTGAAGCATCATCATACGGGGTGTTCGTATTGACGTTGATGTTACTACCGCCCTGGTGTAGTAGGAACCATATTTTTCAGGCTAAAAATTATAGTTCCTACTTCACCAGTTCTACTAAATCAACTGTTGGGCTTAGGTCAATAAGCGCTAATGATCCCGGTCTTCGGCACTTTGCATCCACTTCCCGCTACCTTCCATAAGGGATTGCTTCACCTGGTTAGGGGGTGTGCCCTATACTACTTTGACCTACTCGCGGTCTCCATTCAGAAGTTGTCTACATCAACGGTTGTCCAGCGGTAATCGATTCCTCATGGTTGTCCTGCATGTTAATTACCTAGTAAATTGTAGACATTTTGTAGAACGCATTTAATATGTCTGTACTGTTTTACGATTCCGTTAATTAACTCTAACCATTATTTGCCATTTCTTAATCATTTATTCTTACTCTTTGGTGTTATATTTTTATAACGAAAATTGGTAAAATGATAAAAAAATATTACTAGCAGCTCCCCGCGGTGTTACTCGCGGATAAAAAGTTAACATGAGCCGATGGAAAAAAACTGACAGATGATGTGGGTTTTGCACATCATCTCTCATTAAATAATTTACTTCACTTTTTCGGGATAGCTAATAATTTGTAATAATCCAGGGTATTATTATATTATCCAGCTACCTTCATTATAAATATCATCCAAGTTGGTTCAGCCGTTGAGGCGTGAAGGATATACTCGTATATAAACAGATAAACTTTCGTATAGCCTTATTGTCACACCAATATTATAATGGTGTGACAATAAGGCTATCTTCTATCCATTTTCATGCCAACTACCTATTATTGTAACCATAACTCACTCCTATTTAGGGCACATATTTACTGTACTTCCTTTATATGCGAGCGCACGTGCATATGCGCCCTGTCAGCAGGTGCAATCTGCACCACCTGCATCGAGCCCTTCACGTGACTCAGTGCCGTATCAGTGACGGGTGTATGATTCAGAGACAAACCTTCAAGTTCTAAAAATAATGACATCGATATTACCTTATACGGACTATTATTAGGACTAACGACCGATTTATAAATAATTTTATATAAATGAACATTTCGGAATGCTTTATAATGTTTTCGGGCAATTATAATTGAAGGAAAAAGCTAGTAAGTTGAATTAAAATTTATATTTAAAATATACCTATTTCTACGGAGATCGGACTTGTGATCTTGAATCTATTGCTAGTGGAAGTAGAAGTCAAGTTTTAGTGTCAAATCACTTTGGGTTCAAGTCTAAGTCATACTCAAAATATGCGAAAGTTTGTCTGTATTTATGTTCGTTAGTCCTTCATACCTCAACGGCCTAACGGATTTGGATGAAATTTCTTATGACGGTAGCTGGATACCCTGGATTAACACACAGGCTACTTTTTATCCCGAAATAGTGAAGTTCCGTCGTCTTATGTTGACTTACAATATAACCGCGATGCGCAGTTAGTTGTATAAATCTCAAATATCTCAACTCGTTTTCAAAGATGACATAAATTCAAGGAGAGCTACCACAGGTAGCATAGGTACCAACAGTTATTGTAAGTGGTATGTTACTTCTATACGCAATTTTTTTTAGTAATCGAACTATTGTAAATTTATGTTTCCGTCGCCAATAAGCAACAACAAGGTCCTACTCTACTGATATATGAGAAAACCCATATCGTATTGCGTTGCGCCTTTCACTCTGAGATGGGGATGTTACGTCTCAAGTGTCTATAATTTTACCGAAACCCTCATCCTTCCACCGAATCACAGTAATACAACTGCACTACTTCTTAGTGGCGGATGACTCCTTACGCTGCTATTTCCCCAACTTATTAACTTTGCATTATTAACCAGCTATTGAAGTCTCAAAACTCTCTTTTTGAAATCAATGTTAATAAAGTAAAGCTATTGCCGAGATTGGATGGTATCTATCGAGATCTGGTTTGAGAGATTTTAACTGCTTTAAAAATTTAAATATGAAACTAAATAAAGTTACTAAGCATGGCAGGTCTGGTCCAGGATTGGCCAAGATGGCCGAAGATGAACCGTGGTCGGTACCTAATTTAACTC
This sequence comes from Aplocera efformata, assembly GCA_921293045.1. NCBI lineage: Eukaryota > Metazoa > Arthropoda > Insecta > Lepidoptera > Geometridae > Aplocera > Aplocera efformata. The sequence continues at coordinate 7,983,854 of OV121042.1, read as the reverse complement.
TTAAGTTATGTGGCCAACTCCGGCGTCCAATTTTTAGCCACCCGAAGGCCTCTAACATGCCTTATCGACTAGTATAACAGGGACTGATATCTTGACAAGTACACGATATGGTCACCCACCCAAATACTGACCGTTAAAACTATTTTACATGATCATGGATTAGAATCCTCGGGTCGTACGCCTATCTCACACTTCACTATTATTTTTATTAAGAAAGAATTGAAGGTCATTATGTACAATATGTGACGCGTTAGCCTTGGTTTCATTTTGAACACAAAAAGTGATCTCAGTCGCAACTTACACCGAAAAATTTGAATAACAATGTTTTTGTGATGCAAAATGTCTACATCTGAACAAATAAAAAATCCTTACGATCATAATTTGAAATGGTTCTGTATAAAAATCCTTTTAAATTTGTTGTCATCTTTGTCATCGTGTTTGTTACGGGAGAAAACAAATTTTTGAATTTGATTGCTTACCTTGAGTACAAATTACCTAGAAACTCTTTCATGGCACTGTCCTTCACCTATACAATACATAATATGGGTAGATACTTACATATCAGTAGGCATTATGTTGCCCGTCCCTGACGGCCGTCCTTGGTACGATGTTCGTATCTTTGAAAATAACGAAATGTTATAACTAGCTGTAGCCGCGCGTTTCGCTCGCATAGAAGCCATTTTATGTAGGTAATTTTAAAAATATGAGATCAGTGTTTATTTTGTTGCTTTAAAAAATATTGCAACAAAGTTTCTAAAAGGTAGAAGTTGTAAAAAACAAATCCGATCCAATTAAAAATTAATAAAAATTAATAAAAATTAATAAATTATAAATATTTATTAATTATAAAATAAAACATACACTTGAAGAAAAAACATTTATTTGTACTGTATATAATCGTTCTATCTGGGTAATAAGTAAAAGCTAGATTAATTAAAACCTAAAATGTCAAGGCAGATTTTATGGTTAATCGGTGTTTGAACTTCGTAAGATTTCCTTTGTGATGATCACCTTCTACATAATATAGTAGTAGACCAGATTCTGTAGTACTGAACCATAAAAATGCTAAGTGTGTTTAAAATATTGAATTGGCTCCTGACATTGTATGGGTTTCCTGTCTATTTACATGACTATAGGTTACCTTCACACAACCAGGTTGAGGTCGCAAGAACTCACCGCAATTTTATGAACGCGGTCATTCTTGATGCTACTTTAATTAGGTAAACGACGGATACTGAATTAATCATTTTGATTAATAAATTAACTTTAAAATTGGTTCTTAATATCATAAGGATTGTTGAAAAAGAAATCAAAATGTAATCAAAAATAGTGTTTTAAATATGATTGTCCTACCCGACCTTCTGCAAACGGAGTAAATGAGCTAAATCGTAAGTACGATATAGCTCAAAACCCGAAAAATAGTTTTAAGTTACTCACAATAAAATTATTCATATGTCTAAAAAATAGCTTTGTAATAATCTTTGTACGTTCCAAACGTACAAAGATTATTACAAAGCTATTTTATTAATTACAAATGTTTATTAATTTGGTAACTTTTAAAGTTATTGTTAACATGTTGCCAGTAAAAATGCTTTAATCGAATAAATAATTAGTCATAATATTTGATTTATTCACAAGAAATTTATGAAACATTATTCCTTATCAACGAATGTAAATAAGCGTGTAAACACTAGACTTTGTAGGAAGTGACAATTGAAATATAAATGGGCACTAGAACCTTGAACGCCTAATGTTAGCTTAGCCTTCAACGACCTATTTAACAAGAAAATTAAAACCTGAAATATCTAAGCTTCCGTCTGATGTGATTATTTTCGTATGCGGAAAAGATAATATCGATGCGGTGAACATTATCTATTGCAACAAAATGAGAATTGCCGTTCCTTATCATTCATTCGGCATTATTAATCGAAATTTGAAGATTAGGGTTGTCAGGTCACTTTACGCGGAAACCTGACACCAAGCGTGACGCCACGAGGCGCGGGCGCGGGTGACGGGCGCCGCTGGCGACCCTGACTCTTGAAATAGTCTTCCGTATTAACGCGAGAGCAAAAATATCGCATGATGTTGCTTCAAGGTCACCAACACTGTTACACCCCCGCTGCACCTTATATGGAATAAAACTTAAATCTGGTCGTTTGTCCGTCACAAAGGCGGGCTTTGTCACATGTCATGTTTTATTACTTATAATAAATGATTCAAAAATAGATAATTAGAGTGATGCGACATTAGTATAAATGTTTCTTGAACGTACCAGGTAGAGAAAAATTACATGACACTGTGTAGACACTAGAATACATCAACAACGTACCATAACCGTAACCAACTCGTATCATACCCGTATACAACGCGTATTGTGACCGTGTCATTCCCGTTGACGGTTTGTACTGTACGTGTGCTGCTCTATACCGCCTGCGCTCAGATGTTTGACAGTGTCGGTCCGTGCTTGGCATGCTATTTGATGATCAGCATGATCGGTGATGGAACGGTCATGGGGCGTAACATTTTTGCATGTGCATTGCATGTTACGCTCAATACGGTTATGGTCACTGTATGAATAGATGTAATGGGTTTTTTTCTATTGTTGAAGTAACTTATCACTTTAAACAAGCAAATCTTGTATATTTATTTATATTTCGCGTAAATTTTGTGTTTATATAGGGTTTTGCTGTATAAGTTTACCGGTATAATTGTATTTCTTGAAAAACTCAATTTTTACAAAACACGATTTTTATAATAAACTATGCTGAAAATGTAATACAGCGCCATCTCGACAATTTTTGTAGTATTTGATTGGTTATCTACTGTTTCAGATAAAACACGACTTTACAAACAACCGAGTGAAGCTCGGTCGCCCGGTAACTATTTAGTATTATGTGCCTGAAATGCTAGCTGGGCGAAGTTATGGTAGTGAATATTCAAACATATACATATATTATTGATAAACGAAATATTATTACCATTCATATTATTAGCTTAATTCATATCTGCTTGCGTGTTATAAGACACGTGATGTTTTTCAGAAACTAATTAGCACTCTCTTATGCGATTAACTTGCAAATATCGATAGACGTCACAAACTGCTTAAAATTTTTAATTGTGTAACTTTGCCAATGGTTTATTTTACATACATTCGAATCGGTAAATAGGTATATTGAGTGAGATATTTGCCTGAAACACGTCATGACCTTGTAGTTGATTACATTATTAGTATCTATAACTAACCGTTGTATAGGTAGTGTAGCTGTAAATCTATCTAGTAGGTATCTGGCTTTCGAAAATTTGCCAAAAAGCGTTTTAATAAAATCATTATATTAATTTTCCGAGTTGCCTGAAGCATTTATATTTTTCTGTGTAATATAAACTTATGTTATTTAAGCTTTTGAAATGTTATGTATGTGTTATTGCATTCTAAAACTAAGTATTTTGTTTTTATTGCCAAGATATCCTATTAATACTCGTTCATTTCAATTGTATTTATGATGATTTGTTATACCATATATATGATAAAACGTTTCGAAAGAAATGAAAAATAAAGATATTTCTTACCAATTATTTAAAAACAAGACACATAATGAATGTAAATGCGCTCATATGTTTTAGTTATCTGTTAGTTAACAGATATTCATCAGATACAGTTAATAAGAGTGAAATATAAAATAAGTTAAATGTAATGGTTCGGTTTTGTTCCTTTCGTTGCGGATACGTTTGGATGCCACAAACAGATACCAACCAACAACAGCTTGATGGAAATTTCTATTCTTCCAGCGTAACCGTATGATCTTGAACTTGCAGCGGATTTTCCTGCAAGCATCACGTTGCAATGCCATGGTATGCGCACGCACCTCGCCACGTGTACAGTACATTCGATAAACGCTTTTGCGTCGCACTCCACGTTTGGATGTCTTTGCACTCCTAATACTACTTCTAGAAAAGTCAATGTCAGTGAAAACATTGTAACATAACCTCGAAATGACCGGGCCACGTGTCGAGTAATTACATATACAAAACATGCGGACTTATCGTTCGATTTCATGTCATAATATATAATTATTGATATATTATTTCATCGTCATTTAATCATGGGTGATAATGACTGTATTATCAGTTAAACCTGGAAGTTTTTTAAATCTTTGTCGGTGTATTTGCCAAATATTTTCCAATTAGGTAAGTTAAATTTACAAATTAGTGTGAATAATTATAATAAAGAGCCCACTGAATACTAGTTGTACAAAGTATTGACCGTATATGTATTTAATGTGTAATAATCTACACCTTAAAATTTTAATCTCGGTGGAATTTAAGGTTAATCTGTATAATCGTCGTCTTTTCGACATTATTCGGCGCAAATTATAAGTCTATGGAAATGTAAATACTCCACAGCTCTTAAAATGTACTTCCAGGCCACAAAAATACATAGAGATAAGGCCTCTTTGGGACATTTGTTGAACGATGTGGGTGTCAGTGAAATAACAGGCGCATGAGACGTATCATGCGTCTCAGAGACTGCAACTTAGGACATAATGCGACTTAGGACTTCTTATACTTTGGCAGAGGTGGACCTAAGTCGTATTCCTGTTGTTATTGGTAAGCGACAACAATTAAACAAGTGGGCTGCCAGCTCGTGCCGTCACAAAATTGTAGTGACATAGACCACAGTTATACTGTTCTTAAAACAGGCTCTAGGTAATTCTCGAAGTAAATAAAAAAAACTTGAAAATATCACAAAGAACCGGTAAAAGAAGCCGCGTGCGTCAACACGAAAGTCAACATGGATGAAAAATATTTAGTGGAACATAATTCAATTTGTTCACGTCAGGTTATAAATTTACTGTTGAAATATAGAGCCCTGGTGCTTAATCGTTCCGTTTAAAATGCTGTATAAAGTTTCTAATTCTGTATAAACAAAATATCACCGATGTGACGACGTATGACTCGGTTCACTGTCCGTTTGTCTTTTTTCCTTCAACTTTCTTGGAAGAAATATAAAACAGAACGATTGGAAAAAATTCTGCTACATTATACACAGGGTCAGTGTCCGCTAAATCAAAAACAATAATAAACAAAATACTGTTGTCGTTGTGAAATGTGATGAACTGTGTGGCAATTAAAATCGTGTACAAACCTTCATATGAAGTGCAAGCATTCAAAAAAATTCATTCATTCATCAAAAATTTAAAATACAAATTCAGCGTCACTTTGCCTTGATATAAAATACGAGGCAGTGACTACATTCAAATATTCTAAGTTCCCTTTTTATGTATTTGTTTCAGTTCATTAACTATTTAACGTTATGGGAATGTATAAAAAAAACACAGCAATAAGATATGTGTGATCCAGCAAGATATTATTTTAAAGATTTCTATAAATTTAATCAAACCAATAAAATCTTAAAACCAATTAATAAGTAAATGTAGTTAATTTAATAAGTACTAAGACATAGATAAAATGATTTTATAATTTGTTTTGTGTATCTTTTTAGATAGGGTTTTGAATAAATTTACCTATATAATTGAATTTCTTGTAAAAACGCATATTTTACAAAAAAGAAAATATAATAAACTGTACTAAAAATTTATTACAGCGCCATCTTGTAAATTTTTGTGGTACTTGATTAGTAATTTACTGTTACTTCAAAAATTTATAATTTCAGATAAAACACGATAAAACTGAACTCACTGTACTGAAAACTAAAGTTGTCTGATATTAGCAATACAATTTAACTTGCTCGGTTATTTTTTCTTGGCTGCGACTTTGAATAGGTTAATTTAATGAATATAATTCATAGTAAAAAACATTGAATCAATCATTCAGTTTTCATCCGACCAATTTCAGACTGAGTTGAAAAATGTGATTTCTTTTTAATTGTTCTGTATGATGAAGTCTGCGTGGCCGCTCGGCCGAACGCCCTGACCTACACCGCTGATGATTGTATGTAGATGCTGCAAGCCATAAGTCATCGAGGCTGGAGAGTGCGATGACAGCATCCGGTCGGTTTCTCCTTCCATTGTGCGCGTGCGTGTTGTCTCTGCGACCGATGTCTGATTATACGCTACGCAGATATCGTAGCCGCGCCCTGCCTCTTTCCGCCAGAGAAATTGAGGCGATATCACTTATAATACGACCATATGTTAGTACTTGCTGTCCCACTGACCGACTAAGATGCCACCTATGATCTAGTTTCTGAAACTATCTGCCGTTAAGAGAAATGTACTGCGCAAATATAATATCTATTTTGATAAACATTTTACTATTATAAATGGAATTTCCATTTTCAATCTAGGAGAATGGTATTCTAAAAATTACTGTGACTAGGTCCGATATTAAGGAAATTCAAAAAGTTATGAAATGTAGCCACGGTAGGTACCTATGTTTAGGTGATAAAATATTGAACCGGGAATTTATTCTTTTGAATTTGACCAAATGAACTCATGAGATCCAAATGATCATTATTTTATTTTAAATAACTTGATAGTCTTAACTAAGAGAAAATCAAACAAGTAATCTAAAATAATAATTGTTAAGGGACACGGTTTCGACGCGAATGAAGAATTCTATTATAATTAATTTGCTTTCTCGTTCTAGTACCGAGATCATAATAGACAAGTAACTGATTCAAAAATTTAAAATAAACCGACTTCAATACTTTGAAAAAGTACCAAAATACGCAATTTCGTTTTCTTGGATAACATATTTTTTGATTATAATAAAAATTCAATGGGACCAATCTGAACGCATATACTTTAAAATAAAAAAAAGAAATCGGTGAACATACATAAAAACTCCTTTTTTGAAATCGCGTAAAAATAAATAGACACTCAAAAAAGTATCGCTTACAAAATGATTTAAACTATGGACTATATAGGGTGTAAATTAAAAAAAACATTTTCGAATATTACGTTTAATGATACCGATAATTATTGTTGTGATTAAATAATGAGTTGCAATGATGAGTAACATTCATTGCATTATTTTTCTATAAATATGAGGTCAGAAAAGGCGTCTTATTTAAATATCGTTTTTTAAACCGGTTATTCTTGGTAGAGTCAACTGGCCAAAACGAAGACAGATTTAAAACAAACAAACCTGATTCGCGCTCATAAAATAATTTCGAATCGAATGGTTGGGGCAAAGAGGTCACGTCTGTGAAAATATTCACAAACGTAGCATGGCCCGCGAATGCCCGTGATTGATTAATAAATTTCACAAGCATCGTATTCAAAATAGTCTACTTAGATTAGAAACATCCAACACACAAGCATTCCTGCTGGAAATATTAAATTATTTAACGCCGGCCACGCAAAGCCACTCACAACCAAATAGAAATTTTAATCTAGCCAAACTTCGTTATCTACAACAAATTCTAGGCATTTTGCTCTTGGTTCTAATTAAACGAGCGCGATTTATATCTTAACTGGGGAAAGCTGAGAAATGACACGGTCGTCTACTTAAACATCTGTGGGACATTTGGCCATAAAGGAAGAGGTCCTTTCTCCGATGCAGCGCCCACAGCGCGCGCCAGCTGCGGTTGGAGATTTCTCTCGTGTGCCCGTATTCGGATTCAGGTCATTTCACATTACCCAAACGTACTCCAGTTTTACTTCAGCTGTCTGCAAAGTGAAATTTTCTTTTTCTTTAGTGAGCAAGCAAGAATATTTTAAGCTCATTCTGTTGTCTGAGAACTTGATTGAAGAACTGACTTAGATTATGGACGGCTGTAGGTGGGACCGACTGTTGAAGCAACGCGGTTCAAACTGCTAAATTAAAAATCCTAATAATTAACACCGTAACGTTTTTTATTAAATTTATTTATTTATTATTATTTTCGTCAATTTCGTCAATTGTAAACAGATTTGAATGTATAATATTTTTTGTATAACTTAAAGCTTTGAGTGGTCTGGGTGATTCGGTAGAAATTTTAATAAAAATAGGATTAGGGCTAGAAATAGGGGGTAAAACAGTTGGTCGGTTTTAAATTTTCAACTCAGGCACGCCGGTTTTACATCGTACATATTCTTATCGGTCGATAAAGGTACAGTAAAGTTTTTTATGTTACGTTTATGATTTGTTTCATATCTACGATGGCCTTTGTGAAAAAAACACAGTTCAATAACAAATTCACGAAGTTCTTAAACTGATTATCGCTATCTTTGCACATCTAAATATATATACGCTGATGAGCTGACCTCGTGAAACAAGCAATGGTTAATGTTAATCGCCGCTTCCTGGTTAGCAACTCAAAGATCGGGAAATCGTCATGTTGATATTTTTGCACGACCCTGAATAAACAAGGCCATCACAATATTTTGCGGACGGCAACGTAAGCGCGTAGAAAGTGATTCCGATCGACTCTATGAATCTGGCTGTATTCCAACTGTCGAAGTGATAGTTCTCTTGATGGAATGTAACTACAATTCATAGCAGCTCTTTATGCTAAAATCTAGAAACAGGTGTAAATGCATAAACCACCAATAGGTATTTGAAAAGGCAAAACGTTGACTCATGAAAAATAAGTAGTACTTTTGTAGACAAAGACTGGACAAATATACTGGAAGCAAAAAAAACTTATGCATCGAATGAAAATAACATTGGGATTGAAAAAGATTTGAATATCAAAGCAATGTCGTTGGCGACTAGATAATGTTGTAGGTCACGTTGAATTTTGTGTATGTTGCTAACGAGCAACATTAATATTACAAAGTGTTATAATATTTTTGTTAAAATAAGGTCATTACGTTTGCAGAGATGACTGGTTTTCCACAACTACCCGCTTATCCCGATCCTTCCTACTGCGAACGAGTAGGTTGCGAATTTATTTTGATATAGGGTCCTTCAATAGGCGGCTTCACCTTTACATCAAAGACCTGAATTTTTATCAGTGCATCGGCATTGCCCCTGGTCTTGCATATATCCATGGGCGACGGTGACCCCTTCAACCAGAAGGGCCATAAGCTCGTCTACACTATATAAAAAAAATGACAGATTTAAAAATCGAATAAACCGACTTCAATACTTTCATCACTTATTTTACGTTTTTATTTTTCTAAATTTAATTGTTATTTTTTGACCGCAGATGGCCATGATAACTTTATCCAGGCTTTTGGTGAGTGGTAGATTATTTTTTACGATTTCTATGGTGGTACCCTTTACAATTACTAATTGTCTGATTTAAAAATCGAATAATTCCGACTTCAATACTTTCATCAGTTATTTAACAAACTTAGAGGTAGAATTTCTTCATGAAACTTCTAGGGGACCATTTTTGAGATATACCCTGTCGAATTAAAAAAGATTCATCCAAATCGTTCCCAATCGTTCCCAAATCGTTCATTCATCCAAATCGTTCAAAAATAAAAAAATCATATAACCGAATTGATTACTACCTCCTTTTTATGAAGTTATAAAGATTATTATCATTAATAAAATTATGGCAAATTCAAATTTGCACTAATTATATTAAGGCACTTGAAAAGTTTATGTGCTCAATACTACTTTCTACAAATGGCAAAGGACCGCCATGCCATAAAACAAATATTCGCAAAACATGTGATATTTATCAAACACCGTGGTAGATTAAATCGCATTCACTCTTATCGAGAGTAGGCTTGTACATTAGAGGCTGGTACGGTACGGTACCCACACTTTGACAAGTTACGTACTAGTGATAATACAATCACTTTTGAGATATTAGTGAGTTTTCTGTGACGTTCATATAGAAGATGCTGGTAGTGAAGACGCGACCGCCTATGTGTCGGGTAAACCGACAAGCTAAATTAGATGCCTAATTTAAAATATTCGACGTCAGTGAAACGTTCAGAATAACAAGATGTAGGTAACATAATTTTAGGTATAGGTAATTTAATTACAGAGGTGTAGTATTAATTGTTGATACAATATAAGTAACGTCATCATCTTTTTATACGTCGCATGGATTATGTAAGTTTTCAGATTTAGTCATTTAGGCGAGGGTTTTTGTAAAATAGAATCCGTGGGTATCGTGTTCGGGCAATACTGCTCGACAATCCCTGTAAATTGTCGAGCTGTATTGCCCGAGCGCCATATGGACGTCTACTAGCGGCAGGTTGGAGCGGAAGAGTCGGTCCGCGCGTTGCGCAGGCGACTCCTCGCTATCGGTCGCCATCGGTATCTAACCGCGAGCACCTCGGCGGAGGTCACACACTTACGTCACGCTGATAACGATTTGCGCGGTGACCTTGTCGCGCGCGCCGAATCTCAAGGTTGCCGCTATTTGTACAGTCAGATAGGCGATCGCCCGCGCCCGCGCCCGCGCCGACTGCGTCACCCGGACTTGCCATTTTATTGACTATTATTTGAGGAACGTGGAGGCCATTTCATTTCATGTCATTTTTGCTACTCTAATCTAACTTATTATTATATTAATATTATAAATGCGAAAGTGACTTTGTTTGTTTGTTACGCTTTCACCACTAAACCGATTTTTAAAATCCTTTGAACAATGGAAAGCTACATTATCAGCGAGTAACATAGGCTATATTTTATCTCCGTATTCCCATACTAACCGCTAACCACGCTAAGTGTGAAATCGCGGGGCGCAGCTAGTATAAAATAAATAAATAATACGTTTACACACTCATACCATTGAACTAGGAATCCCTGTGTCGCAGATGGCATGGACAAAGACAGAAACACAAGACAAACACTCAAGACCCGTGAACAAACTTCATGCTCACCACACAAAGAGTGTCCTGGCCGAACCCGGGGTCCCTTGCTTCGAAGGAAGGGCTACTACAACTAAAACACGGAGCCGTCCGTGGATAAAAATCAATTGCTGTTAGTAAGTCTCGCTAAAACTCGAAAACAGCTGGACTGATTTTACTGATTTCTATTTCGTACTAGGACTAGAAGTAACTAGCTCGTGTGCAACTCTAGACGCATTTTTTTAAAGTGCCAATTTACTTTATCAAACAGCAGTGTATTTTTTATGTACCCATACAATTAATATAGACGACGAAGGAGATTGTGTAACAAAATTTCATTCAATGGTGAAAACATAAGTAATGGTGTAAACTTAGATGTTTGTTCTGTGTTTAGGTGTATAATATATCAATTTACAACAAAATGGAATTTACATATATTCATCATTAGTGGATTGTTATAGATAATCGTAAGCCAAGTGAGGAGATAAGTAAAAAAAAATTTATAATCTATCTCTCGGCCAAATTCCATCCATCATTCCATCCAAACTTTCGCATTTATAATATAATAGTAGTAATATAATAATAATAATAATACGATTTATTTCTCTTACATGGTTAACAAAAGTAAGATTGTATGAATCGCGAAATTATATGAGATGAGGCCACGCGGCGCGGTGGTCACATCGCCGCCGTCGATCGGCGACCATTGCCATTGGCAATAAATACCGCCATTACAATACACAAGGAAGGCTGACCTTGCGATACTCGCGGAAGCGACTTGCTAATTACTATAATAATATAATCCAAGGACGAAACGGACAGTGGACAAACCCAATTAATTATTATCATAAACTCGCTCATAACAAGGCACAGTTTTGCATGCGCATAATAATGTATGAATAAGCACTAATATTGCGTCTAAGAACTAGCTAGGTACGATATATTGCGTTTATGATCGTTGAATGACTTTTTACCGTATTTCTGTTTATGTAACTAATTGTTCCCTTTTTTTTTTTTTTTTTTTTATGTTGGGAAATCCTCATGGATACTCTCTCGTTGCGGGGGCAGCGAGAGAGTTATGCCGGACTCCTACCGGCTAAAAACCCAACAGTGTTCCTTCACGACGCTTTAGTTGCCGGAGACCGCGGGAACGCTTTCGAACTCTTCCGTAGCAACTAATTGTTCCCTGCAACATCTCTCGCTTGGAATTTAACATTTTTTTGCTCGGAATTCTAATTGTTTTTTCTTTTTTTTTTAAATTAAAGTAGCTTAAGTTACACTTTATAACATTAGCTATCCAGTGAAAGTCACGTCAAAATTAGTCCAGTCGGAACAAACAGACTTTTTAAATACTTTCAAATGTATTCAGTAAAAAACTGTTATTATGACAAGACAATTCAATTATATTTATTTGTATAGATTACTCATACTACCTATACTTTATTTCCAGTGAATTCAAAGTACACTTAAGAATGTAAAATTAAAACTTTATCAGTTTTTAACCGACACCAAGTCAGTGAAAATGGATATATTTTTAATGTTTAATTAATATAGAGGTTTATTTTAATGTATTTATTAAATGTTCCGTAAATGTACCTAGCAAAAAAATAACTATCATTGCCGATGTCAGTCTTCTTTTTTGGGTGTCATGAAATTTGTAATGAAGGTAACTCACACCCTGGATTAACAGATCTACTTTACTACTTTATCCCAAAAATGTGAAGTATTCCCATAGGATGGCCAACGCGGGTAACACCGCGGGGCGCAACTAGTATTCAAATTATACTTTTGGTTATTTTGTTTTGATGATCGAGGCGCCGAAGTGTCGCCGAGCGCCACGACTCATCAAAGCCCTGGTAGCGGCCAATGTCAATGTCATTGTCAAAAATAATAATCCTACTTCGAGACATTTTACAACCACAGACCACGTTCTATTATCATGGCCACTTAGGCACGTGTACACGACGATTAAAACTTATCTGCAAAAAATCTCCGACCTTGACCGTGTCTACATTTAAAGGTTATTTAAACCATCTTTGTATGATAGGGTTATTTCATCATCACATTAGATACTCCTCAAACCAAATGTTTGTATAAAATTATCACACTAACTACAAAGTAACATCCAAGAGATTCGTAATAACAGAGCTCGCAAACGCTGGACAGTCGACCGGATTCGATTTCCGGGGAGGACCTCGGGCCCCGCATGTACATTAAAGCAATTTTGTCTAGTCGGGATGATGATATAATGTGAATTCGTTTGATAGAGAGGAGCCCGGCAACGGGCGCGCGCAAATTTGTAGTGTGGCTTGTCTGTGTTACGCAACTCGTGCGCCGCCTCGTGAAGTGTGAAGTTCAATGTCACACACACTCACACACGCGCAACTTCTGTATACCTACACGCCCAAGTAGATATCCACACAACAATACGATAAATAATGTCAGAATAATGGCAGCTAACCCGTTATTCGCCTCTGTCTGCACTTCCCGGAATAAATCGCAACAACAGATTATCCCTGCATACTTTGTGTAAGGTCAGGGAAAAGTCAAATTACTATTTCAGCGGGAGTTGTTTATTAGTTCGGTGACAATTTGCGAATTCACAATGCCATTTGAATTCTAAAATAAAACCAGCTCGGTCTCAATACGTGGATCTTGATCACTTTTAGACTAATTTTAAATTGTTTAGTTATTCTAAGGTTTAAATAAATAAAAAATAATTTTACCTTTAATTATATAATAATACATTGACGTAAATTATTTTTGTCCAATGATAAATGTAACAAAATTATGTGGTTCTATGTTAACAATATTTATAAACTAAATTGTATAAATAAATTCTATAAGATATAAGTATCTTATTACCTATCTTATTACCAATTTTATTACCTTTCACATTTAAGCTACAAGTTGACCTATTTTGTTGGTAATGAAAAAGTCTGAATAGAAATGTTCGCCCTTGTCTATCGTTATTTGGAGTTGGCTGAAGGGCACGTCGCCCTAGGTCAAGGGCAGGTCTCACTGACCTACATCCTCGCAAATTTACCCTTCCAAGGTCACCGCAACCGATAGTCCTACATGCCTACTCGACTGTTAATTATCCGCTCTTTTGATCTAGACCTAACAGACTAGTTACCATGTGCTGCGTAATATAATTTGGCTAAGTAATTTTTATATTACATTACTTGAAGATCGATTGCGATAGTTTTGTAAAGCCTCTCGTCACATACTGATATCGTAATGCCAAAGTCAAAGTCCCTATTTTCATTGCTTTCTTAAAAAATATATGGAATCCGATTTTTTTAAATGTATATGAGCTTTCTCATTTTTTAGCTTGGCGATTGTTTAAACCCTATGCGATCGTCCTCGGCGAAGAACAATCAAGAAACCCAATGACTATCTTACCCCACTGCTCGTCATTTTTAACGTAATATGGAACAAGCAGGTGACCCCCCCTAAAATGTGTACGGTATATTTTGGTCATAACGGCAGCAATACTTGGGTTCTTCCATAAAGCATGTATTTGTTGGTAATGTTCCGTTTTTGCCTGTTTTTGTCACTCATTTCACCGGCTCCCACACCCTTCCACTGGAACGCAGCAACGTGATTGCACCACCGCTTGGCGGCGGATTACCAGGTGTGGTGGCAGTACTACTCTGGACGAACTTGGTACAAGTTTTACTACTACTTTGGGTGGCTCCTATCGCACCAATCGGGGGACACTTGTAGGGATTCTGGGGTATTCTGGATACCTACGGATGCAAGGAACATGGGCTGACTGCCGGGATTATTAAATAATGATTTAGTTTAGCGAAGGGAGGTGATGGCCTAGAAATTCGTGAGAATAGATTTGTGGCGAAAAGTTTAGCTTTTGTCGCTTCTACGCTCACCACGGTAATGGATAACAAGGTGTAAATTTGCTTATGAAGCTGCTTAATCATAAAGGGGAAAGGCTTTTATCTGTTGAAGTCTGTGCATATATACATGCTCTATAGATATACAGGGAGGACGTGAGTCGCATCCCACTGGCACTCTCGGTATTTATATGTTATATCCGCCAATTCGATCAAAAACAAACATACAAACAAAACCATTTTTTCCTCCTTTTCACGATTAACATTACAGTAACACTAATGAGCACTAATTGATAAGATAAATGGTAAAACTCAAACATTGATAAGGGACCACCAATGCACAAATGCATGTGTTAAAAATTAGTTTGTTAAAATAAACAAATTAAAACCCCAAACTTCATCCAAATCCTGGTACCAAATTTCATCCCAATCCGTTGAGCTGTTTGAGCGTGATGGAGTAACAAACACACCCACACACACGCAAACACACAGACACTTACGTTAATTTTGACACTCACGATAAGTTTTTACAATCACGTCCTGGTTCGTTTGTTCCTGTCTCTTTCCCGGTTAGTCAGAATGCAGCTTAATCTGAAATTAAGCATTATTAAGTATGTTCGGTGACATTACAAAAGTGTGGTACTATAACGATGCTGGTTTGATGATGATGGTGGAAAGTAGCCAGAAAAAGCTCTTTTGCTGTTTTGCCTTTTGATACTTTGTTAAAAAGGCGCTTTCTAAACTAATATAAAAAATGAGTGATGCATTTGTTTTAGAACAGAGTGAGGTACCGTGGTAGGTTGTAGGTTAGGTTTTCCGCCAATTTCCCCACCATATTGGAACGATAATATATCATATCCTCATTCTAAGCTTGTCATCCTTATCGTCACATTAAAATACATTACTAAATCATTATTAGCTAGGCGGACTACGTTGCGTAATGCCTATAATTTGGAGCGCGTAGGCGGTTTTTATACCAGAGTTATGTTTGCAGACCTGAGACAATACCAGGCAACCTCGCGGTGACCTTGTCGTGACCTTAAGCCACCCTCTCGTAGCCCAGCCCTCAACCCTCCCAGGACATCGGGTACGCAACCTTGGACCCATCAGGCAAGTTACCTACATACTTCGGTATACCTACGCGTAAACTTCGAATGTTCAAACACCTATTCAATGTTATGTTTAAAAGATTAGGGACTTTGAAGGGCATTATCATTTAACATGTTCCTTGTTTCGAAGAAAATAAATATTTTATTTTGCCAAAAGAGAAATCAATTGCTTTCCTGTATCTTCTTTCTTGGCCCATTGTGGACCGACTTTTTTAAAATGGTTGGTTGTATCCCTCAAGGCGATAAATTAGGGTGAAGGTATTGAAATTTAAATCAACCAATTACATTAGTAGTAAATAATATAATACGTACAACAAGTACGTTGCCTTTCCATAACAATGAGACAAATATTTATTGTCAATTCACACAACCACAAACTAAGCATAGCTTGTACTGCGAGATCAAGATTATTCATAGAATACTTATATGTGTGTACTTAGACATAGAAATAATCGTGATACAATTTGTTCTGAGTGGGAATTGAACCCCAAGAACTAGAGCGCAGAAAGGAGAGCTGCCACCAACTGAGCTGTCGGGACACTCAATATGAACGAGCAGTAGTAGAATTAGCTACAAGTTCATGCGGGGAAGTACTTCTACACCTTGTTATGCCGCCAAGTAGCACGTGTTCCGGTTTGATAAACTTAGTTTTAAGAACGCATGCTCTGGTAGGTACTTATTTACTTTAAAAAAGAAATTGACGTTTCGAAGTATTTTGTTAATAATTGAACGGAAGTAAATATTTTTGACTTTGACTTTGACTATGATAGTGTGGGTGAATAGATATTTCATTATTGTTTCATAGTGATGGTGGCAGGTCTTTTCGTACACTTAGAGGCACACGAGTCATATTGGTATAGTTATGGAGAGGTAGCCGCTGGTAACAGCTAACTCGATCCCTTTAAGCAAACTCAAAATTATTGTGAGAAATAATGTATTATCTGGGTGTGTATTGGCTCCAAACTTCATAGGCAAATGCCAAGTAAAACTATATACAACATAAAACAATATTATGATTTTACAAAGTCGCTCGCGTGCATTTAGTCTAGCAAATAATAAACGGAAAATTATATCAGTGACTTATGAACATTTCTATGCGAAAAGTCTGGCTGTCTGGGAGCAATAATTCAGAAAACAGTTTCTATTGCGAAATGAATTGAGTAAATCAGCTTTTAAAAGGTTAGATTCCATATTGTATTTTAGGGTTTGGATACCTATACATATCGATCTGCCTACGTGTCCTACCTTTAAAAGGCATCATCTGTATCTCTTCAACCATATTACGGTAACTCATATCTATTATTGTTATTTTTTTTAAACTATGTTTGTAAGAGATTGAAATATTCAAAGACAAAGGACTGATTAAAAATCGAATAAACCGACTTTTTCCCTATTTTTAAGGTATTTCCATTGAAAGAGAAAAAAAAATATCATGAAAATTGGTTTCCGATTGGCGGAGATATCACGTAACAAACATACAGAAGGCGACATTATGACACATGACGACATAAACCACCTGTTTCTTTAATCTATTTAAAATGTGTGTATACAGTAATTTAAAGAAGATAGTTACGCTAGAAATCAACAACTAGAAGTAACAATAAAACAGTTGAAATTATGATATTCGATAACCTAATTTCGTAACAGCTTTATATATATGGCATGCTATATGTTTACACGGAGACGTAAACTGATCTTATTACCGCCTTCGTATTTAGGCCAAAAACGTACTTTCTAACCTTGCCGTTCTTACTTGTCTTAGAGTAATAAATATCTGAGATCTGGGTCGCTCCATTCTACCGCTGCTGCCTTCCCTTCGCCTCCGCGCGGCCTAGATTCCTCTCCGAAATGCCTAGTACCAAGGACAGTAAGGAACACAAACATAGTTGGACTCATTCAATACAAATTGACCTTATTGGCCGGACATTATTTGTATTTGAAAGACTTTTTATGGGATTGAAGTGACGAATTCTAGTGAAAAAGACTGTAAAAGCAAGTAAGTACGACGTAATTAAACTTAATGTTTTTGGAATGTTCAGAATATTCAGAAAACTTTTACTGACAGTTTAATAGCACCCTCTGAAGGGCATACAATGTTCATCCAGGTCGAATGATTTGATCGAGCATCATCACTTGACGACCGCTCTGAACATTGCCTAATCGATTTGTTAAGAACGGCTGACTCGACTAGTTAGGCCAAGAGTAATTCGTAAATACTTTGGTATCTAGTGCTTTTATTACATTAGCTCACACATGTCTGAATAAATAAATAATTGCTTGTTATGAATATTTTCGGAGATCTATTGTGGGAGAGATTTGCCTAATGTGTTTTGTATAATTTAAATAAAACTGGTAATGTTGAAAACAGTCAAATTGTTAGTGGCCTTAAACACTAGCTTGGTACAATTTGGACTCGCACACCAA
This sequence comes from Aplocera efformata, assembly GCA_921293045.1. Taxonomy (NCBI): domain Eukaryota; kingdom Metazoa; phylum Arthropoda; class Insecta; order Lepidoptera; family Geometridae; genus Aplocera; species Aplocera efformata. The sequence continues at coordinate 7,965,770 of OV121042.1, read as the reverse complement.
AGGTTTTGTGCCACATCCTAATCCTAACTAATAATATAAATACGAATGTTTGTTTCTTTGTTACGCTTTCACGCCTTAAGTATTAAACCGTTAATCATGAAATTTTGCACACATTGTCAAGAGTACAGAAAAGGACAAAGAGTTTATCCAAAAATACATTTATTGACAAAATCTTAATCATAGCCAGCGAAGCGAAGTAGTCTATAACACATATTATGTTTGTGAAGATGTGAGGCCTGCTTATGGTACAAAATATATAGCTTTTCAAAGGTTAAACAGAATATACACGCGGGAAGCCTACGACGTCTGTGTGGCTGTTTTAAAAAATATATTAATTACTAGCAGCCCGTCCCGGCTTCGCACGGGGACAATTATTTATTTTTGGAAATTTGGATATAAAACACTTTTTTCCACAAATATTTTTATTTATTATTATATTTTTAATTATTATTTATTAATTATATATGTGCCCCCTCCACCCCGCCCGCCGCGATGCCCGGCGCGCTTTTCAGACTGCATCGCAAACAACGGCCACGGCGCTATGGCGGTTTTGTTTACTGTTTGAATTTTTTAATTCGTAATATCTTTTGAATGGAAAGTCCAATTTAAATAATTTAAAAACTATTTTATAGGTAGTTAAATGGTCTTGACCATAAAATAATTTATTTGGATAAGGATTAATATAAACACATAAATAGCATGGTTTGAATTTGGTTAGCTTTTTCATTAATGTTTAAAATGAAAAAAGTTGTTGTAGTGACATAACTACAATAGTTGGACATATGCTACCGCGGAGTTTTTTATAGACATTATGATGTTCTTCAATATTGTTGTACATTATTTTGTTCTACCGCTAATAGTTTCGGCAGCGCATTCGACGAAAGACATTTTAAGACTCATTTTTCTACACCTTCGGTTACATTGTTCAAATTTTACCAAGGATCCCTAATTTTTTTCAAAATAAAATGTAGCCTATGTCAAACTGGAAGAATGTAGCATTCTACTGGTGAAATTTTTTAAATCGGCCCAGTACTTTTTGAGCATATTCATTACAAACATACAAACATGGGTACAAATCTTTCCTCTTTATAATATTAGTGTAGATTAATATTTAACAGGGAAAGATATTGTGTAGAAATTTAAACATGCTACCTGTTATAGTTCAGAATACTCGTATAGGTAGCCTTTAAAAGTCCGTCAGACAGATACAGAGTGATGTTTCTATGCTTCGGAAGGTACGTTAAAATGTCTGACCCAGTTATATTAGTCCAAGAGGCCTTCAGGAGACTTGAAAACTCCGATAACAGAGTTGGCGACTAACTCACATAGTATTGCGTTTAGTTTTTCCTACAAGCCTTAAATATTATGCCTATCTTGTTTATCTGACACGGAGTAATAATTGTTTTTGACCATCAAAGGAAGGTTATAGCAAAAATCAATAGATATGTAGATACTGATACCGTCTGTTAATAATAGCAAAGACAAGGTTACCATGCCCATTAAACATTGGAACCAATGAGTTTTATTGCCAATACATAGTTAAAGCTTAGTGGATATGGATGACATTATGTGGCATAATTCATGAATCTTTTGAGAATTTTCTCCGATGAAGATGATGATGATGGTTAAATTTAAATCAAAATTATTATTGATCGACTTTTTGTCTTCTGCCTCCGTTTTTCTTCTTCTTCTGTTCATGTAAGTAAGCGGCCAACTTTGGTGTCGGAGTTTTATGGTTACATGGCTTATCGACTAGTATAGTAGGCACCGTTATCGTAACCCTTCGAAGCTCGGAAGCATTTAATTCAAATGCCACATCAAACGTTACACATCCAGTTACTGACCGGTGGAGTTGCTCTACTTAGATTATCCTCGTGATATGTTTCCGTTTGTTTTCATATTGCCTTCGAAGATGCAAGTATGAAGAAAAAATGGTCACTGCTTTCCATGGACAATATGCACCGTGCAAGAGGGACGGATTTCTCGTTCGAAGAAGAAAATCCAATTAAACTCGTTAAAAAAATATTGCAGCCAATTTAATAGATGTCTATTATATATAATATCTAGCAAATAATCATCTCATTCACGTCATTTTCGGCCGCGAGGTGAAAGTTTCAAAAACATAGCCAACTAGGAAAAAAATAAGTCTGTCAAAGAAAGTTTATCCAATCGTGTTTTCCTTTTACTAATCTCGAGATTATATAATAAAATTTACATACTTTTACTTAAATTGTAAACACAGCATTTCCCTAATTTAACATAAATAGTCAAAATTTAAAATCCCTTCAAACCTTTCTACGATGAAAGAAAGTGAATCTTAACTAAGGCTTTCTGGGAATCTAGAGTGACCGACATTTATCTAGTAACCTGGTAACCCCGTTCAATAATATAGCAAAGGTACAACAAATACCATGGCCACCACATTGTTTTATTGGGTCGACTGACTAAGTAAAATTTTCGGATATAACAACAAATTTATCCCTACAACGTATAAAAATACAGACCAACAAAGTTTCCGCCATTAGGTTGTACAATTTTGAATTTAGAAAGCATGTGATAATATTATAGAATTATAAAAAAAAATTTATTGGTGTCTAATCAATAGCACAAAGTTGAGATTTACAAAGATGTTTACTAAAAAAGATTTATAATATAATAAATAAAAAAAATAGTTAAGATGAGGAATTAACACAATAAAAAATTGAAATTTCGCTGCGCATCAATGCGTGTTCTACGGTTATCTTCTGCGTTAGTACGTCTTGATTGTTATGTTCTCTCCGTCTTAACGAAATATTCTGTCAACAAAAGTTGGATACATCAACTTTTGTCGGTTCCTTTTGTCATACATGTTGCGCTAAAAACAATCCATTCATCCATATAAAATCTCCAATCCGGATTAGTAGATGTCACATGTCTTCGAATTTTTGTTTCTAAGACCTCCCTCACGATGTTTTCCTTCACCGTTTCGAGAACGTGGTATTGTAAATAATTAATTGGTCAACTAGCGAAAATCAGATTGAAAATCGGCGTCTGTGCCCCTGGGCAACCATGCTTCCCTTAAAACAATATTCAGGACTAATTAGATTGTTCAAATTGTTCCTGAATATTGTTTTAAGAAGAATGCTAAGAATGCTTTTAGAAAAAAGAGATGATTTACATTTCCAGTAAAGAGGTAGCTAGCTGACAATAATTATTCTATGTTCCAGGACCGACGAGCCGCAGTGTGTAGGCGTATTGATAGGGGGAAGGTACAAGGTTGCCGACTGCTTCATTACTAGCTGTATCAATCTATTATATTATATGATTATATGATTGTATATATTATATGATTGTCCTATAGCAGGCATATATCGAAAGCATTCGATTCAATAAATGGCCCGAACTCTGTATAAAAACACTTTTAGACATGGGTGCTCCAAAACAATTTGTTCACCTCCTAAGAGGTTTATAACAAGATGGAAGAGCCTCTATTAAAACAGATGATTAAGCTGTCGACCAATTTCCATCCTGCCGCAGGAATCCCGCAAGGAAGTATTATTTCTCCACTTTTTTTTTAAATCTACACAGATCTTATTATGAGAGCTATCACCCTTGAGAACTGGTCAGATGGAGCCGTAGTTGGTGGCCTAAAGATTTTGAATTTGCGTTATGCAGGTAATACCACCTTATTTGCAACCTGTAACCTGTACATGGATGGAAAACCTGTAAGAACCTTCAGCCTGGAGTTAAGTCAAAATGAAGATAATGACTATCGAACGTAATAACAACTCGCCGAAAATCACTGACATCGCAAACTGTACAGTCAAACGCATGTGGTATAGTCAAACATCTAATTACCTAGAGGAACGAGTTTCGCTCGGTTTTTTTTTTACTAACAACTTTACTTAAAGTTAATAGCAAAACCCTATTTAAAAAAAAAAAACAGATTGTTAGAGCCGTTTCCAAGATACGCGAAACAAATATATATATACAAGAAAGTTCGTTAAAAGTTATAAGATAAGATACACTAATTGTGTATGTGTTCACAAAATGTACCAAATCTATCGTTTCAAATAAAGTAACTTCTAGCATGCACTGCTATAGAATTTACTATCATAGGCATTGCGAGATAAATTGAAACCCCGCGCCACAGCGTATCACACAGTAGTTAATACTGCGCGTGTATACTCCGAGGTCAAGGGGGTTCCAGCCAACCCCATACGTATTCCCAGGAACCATCTTGGGTCTCGATCGGTTGTAAACAAAGTTGAATAGAATCCTCTGTTCAAAATTAGATAATGGTGCAATAACTGCTGTCGGGAATGCTTACTGAAATGCGCGTGGACAAAGTTCACGTGACTGTTTGTTATGAAAATAACAAACAATTTTAAAAAGTCTTGAGGGATTTCATCACCTAGTGTCGCCTGTCGGGTATTGCGTAAGAGGCCGAAAAAAAGCATTAGGTATTTATACAATTACATCTCTGGAGCGTGGATAAAGGTCACGTCCCACGCAAATCTAGGGTGTTATCGGGAGTGAGGGGCGCGGGACGATCGGGCACGCGCGGGCACCGCGACCTTGCCCGGCTGTGACTCTGCGACCTTGGAGCCGGCTTCTACCTCCCGCGCCACCCCGCCGAGCCACCCTTCGCCCACGCTCACCCCTGGCTTCTATCTCCCCCCTACACCTACGCCTCTTACAAAATTTAATATCTACCTAACGAGTGCGGAACTGAAATACAAAATGACCGGGATTTGACTTGCGTGAAGATGATTCACAGACTAAATTGCTGATTTTCAGCAAGCACAGATTTGTTCAGGAACACGGCTTCCGTAAACTTGCCCTATAAGTTCATGGAAGCCATGTTCCTGAAAAAATCCAAATGTAGCAGACTTATTTGTTTCAAATCTCTAGATATATTATTGTATAATAGAGAGTTATAATATAATAGATCCATTGAACGTTTCAATAAAATAAAAAAATAAAAATATCCAAAAGATTTTTTGTTGCGATTTTAGAATACACAACCCTGAAATCAAATATTTATGTCAACAAATAATGTTTTTAGCATAATTAGGTACTTCTTCAGCAGCGCATTTTGAGACTAAATTCAAATTGAAATTCGCAGCCATTCCTGAGATATCAAGGTGAGGCTGTCAGGGTGTATCTCACTTCGGTATACATACTTACCGAAAACTTTAAAGTTTTTTGATACATTGAGGTAATAATATTGAATTTCATTAAAAAATAGTCAATATTTTTGACATACAAACGAACATAATTTTGCTTTTGCCGATTTACGAATACATTACGCCAGGATCATATAATTATGGCGAACATTTTTTTTTAATTTTTTTTTTGGTATGGTATTTATATTATAAATAAAAAACTGAACGCATTTGTTGGAAAATGCATCACTGCTAACAACTCGACCGAAAAGGCATTTTTTTAATGTTTGTATTAGATTGGATAAGGTTTTTAGGGTACATAAAAATTTGAAAAGTTCGAAGAATTATTTTTCAATGTGATGCTACCACGTGTACAAAATTCGCTTGACTGATGAGCGTGAAATTTTGAATTCTAGACAGGACAAGGTATGACGCGTCAGCTAGTACAAATTAATGCACAGTAGTGTAGTGTATCGTCTTAGTTTGTTATTTATTTGTTGAGCATGATAAGTGAAGTGAGAGTACTCTGAACCGTATCCGCATCAGCCTTTGAATGTTACCACTGCAGGGTCACCGGCCTGCTCTCGATAATTGATAATGGTGCACGTGTGGGTTAGAACCAGCAACCTTTAGATTGAAAGTCGGTCTCTGTGCCCCTGGGCCACCATGCTCACTGAACAATCGAGCCTACGAGTATATCTAAAATACACGACCGATGAATGTATTTTATTTATCACAGTTTATAAATCGTACCCTTTATTCTTTAAAGGCTGAAAATTGAAATGTTATGAATTTATAATTTAATGGTTTAAGTTTGGTTACACGAGGTGTCCTGTTTCCGCGTGTACCGAGGCTGGCCTCGCGCCGCAAGGTTGCGGGTAGATTCGGGCCTTTCCGTATGACGCCTGGAGGTCTGTGACATTGAACGTCTGCTGAACAAACTCATATTTTACGCTAACAAGGATAGAGGAATGAAAAATATTGTTACATATTGTGTCCTGTGTTATAATATTAATATAATTATCGTCGTCGTGTATAACAAACAAAAAATATTTTAGATATGTTTTGGAATACCTAACTGAAACTTATCAGAGCGCGAAATTAGGTGAACTGATGATAAACTCGGAGAACGATCGGCGAGCTATATTTATAATTTGGTAGTTAAACCTAAGCTGCCATATGGCATTCTTTGTATGAAGTCTAGACGAAACAAGTGCTAATGAGATCAGGGGCAGTTATAACGCTTCTCAGAACACTCGGTAATCTGAAACAGGAAGTGGAACAATTCTGTACATTGTTCATTCAGATACGATGTATTTCACTATTATATTTAAAATTCTTAGTAATTGGCACCACGATAGTCACGACTTGGGTCTTCCTATTCCTAAAATATCATGGTTGAAGTTTATGTGCGGCCGCTGTAACCCGCGCGAACGTTATGCGTTTTAAATTTTCAATCTACATATCTGAGTAAAATAACGCGAATATGATTCCTAACATTAATAATATTTTACTATAAATATTAATATTCAAATAGGCATTGTTTTATTTTCATTTTATTCTAATTGGCTTTACCTAAATTATTATCGATATTATTGAATTCGTTCAAACAGATGATTAAACAAAATATGTTTTTACTAAAATATTTATAAAATACAAAGCAATCAATTGAGCTATTACTGGTTATAAACCAATTATATGACTGTAATAATTGTAATTGAAAACAAACTAATATGATCCCAAGACTAAAAAAAACTAACATTGATATTTGAAAAGTTTTTTTATTTAATTTAAATAATCGCTCATCGGCTACATACTGAGGAGTTCTAAAAATAGAAATATTATTATAAATTAATGAATGACGGTGAAAACATATATAGGAAAATAATTTATATATATGTGGGCTACGGTTTTAGCACGAGTTTTTATAGACGCGTGCATTAACATTAGACTTAGTTGAAATCTGATGCAAGATTAAGTGTTGTTTGTTTAAATAATGAAGCAATTCCTCGATTCTGATTAATCACCCTTATTCACCTTATTTGCCACTCTTCTGTTAAAATTTCTTTAAATCTTGTAGCCCATAAAATGACCTTTTTTTAATGTACAAAACAATTTATAACACCAGTGATTTTTTTAAATAATCATAAAATCATTGACATTATTTTAATTAGATATCGCAATTAAAATAATATCCAGTGACAATATCCTTTGCCAGTGACTCTTCGCTTCCACTTTCTGCCAGCCAGCTACCATTCGCAAAGCATTGCGCCACTCGGCCGCGGGGCGCCTTCCACTACGTTTAAATTCTCGGGGTCTCCATTGAAGAGCCTGTCTTATAGTGCTAAGCCCACGGCTCTTCAGCATATGTGACCAGCCTAGTACCACTTAAGCTTGCTAATCCAACTAAGGAGGTATTAGCGATGAAAAGCCTTCAAAGATTTCGTTTTGTTTGTCGTTACGCTCATGCCTAGACATCCAACTTTTTTTTAATATGTCTTTAACAGAGGAAACAGCGATCTAATACAAAACATTTTGTGAAAAGAAATTGCAAGTGATTCATGAAAGTTTACGAAGTGTTTTGCAACTGCCGGCAAATGTTTTATAAATTTGTATGACTTCAGGAACAAAGTTTATTTTTCTACAACCTGGTTTCGCTTTACTTTACACGAAAAATCTCATAAGAGATTAATTTCGATAAAAGGTTTTACTCCTCTTCTCCTCCTCGTAGAAAAAGCTGTAACTTTAAGTTATCCTTTTGTGCATTGTTTGTTTTTGTTTAATAAAGGTTTATAAATATAAAAGTGCCAGTATTTTCCGAAACAACGCATATTTTTCAATAAGCGTTCATCACCACTCAGCTACTATTATTTGATATATATTGATTATTTGCAGATTTAGCATACTCTGTATCAGCAATCAATAATGTACTAATAATGCACGTTAAACAGAACTTTGCATTCGGAGTTTCGGAGCGAACCTTAACGACTTTTTTAAATCTAAAATGTGGAGGCTGCCTAAACGTAGCTGAATTAATATATCGAGATCAGATCTGGCACAGTGAAAATAAAGCTACTGGGTAGCTGTGTTAATACTACGCAGTTAAATTATTACTCAGATTATGCTAAAACTGCCTATAAGCTATCAAGACTGTAATTGCGTTGCTATGTAGACACGTGCCACGTACCGAACGGTATGTCAAAGGAACCAGATATGATATAGCTACAGGTGCGCAGTTAAATCGATACTGCACCCTCTTCCTAGAATTGTTGTGGATGGGGATAGCGCACTAAAAGGGCTATAGTCAGGATACAGTGAAAATATATCAGTGGGTTATCGACAGGCTCACATTTAAACATATATTGGGTGTGTGAATATGACTCCGCCCTTTCTCAACAGATGTCGTTTTTAGTATTGTTTACGTGTACTAATAAATGACCATACTTGTATTCGATAGTACTGAATGTCAGCTATCTAACGCATTTTATGATATTTGGTTGAAGTGTAAGCAACAATTGTTTTCACCTTTTCGAAAATGTCGGTTTTTATTCCAAATAAACGTCATTTGCGGGAAGTGTTATTACATTATTTTATTGCGAAGAAAACTGCAGCGGAAACTTATCGTTTGCTTATGGAGATTTATGGTGAGCATGCTCCGTCTAATACAACTTGCAAGGAATGGTTTCGACGATTTCAAAATAACGATTTTAGTACTGAGGATAAAGAACATGGAAAACCACCAAAAAAATTTGAAGATGCTGAATTGGAAGCATTATTGGCGGAAGATTCTTGCCAAACTCAATCAGAATTAGCTGCAGCATTAAATGTTGATCGTTCAACTGTTGCAAAGCGTTTACAAATGATGGGAATGATTCAAAAAGCCGGTGACTGGGTTCCACATGATTTAAAAGAAAGAGACATGGAACGTCGGAAAACCATTTGTGAAATGCTGCTTCAAAGACAGCAAAGAAAAGGATTTTTGCATCGGATAGTCACAGGAGACGAAAAATGGATACACTACGAAAATCCTAAACGCAAAAAAGCTTGGGTGAAACCAGGCGAACCAGGCCCATCACAGCCAAAAATAAATATTCACTGTGCCAAGGTCATGCTCTGTATTTGGTGGGATCAGAAAGGTATTGTATATTATGAGTTGCTCAAACCCTCTGAAACTATTAATGGAGAAGTTTACCGACGACAACTAATGCGTTTGAAGCGAGCCATAGAAGAAAAACGACCAGAATGGGTGAATAGACATAACAAATTAGTTCTTCAGCATGACAATGCCAAACCGCATACCGCAGAAGTCGTAAAAAGATATTTAGAGGGACAGGACTGGGAAGTGTTACCCCACCCGCCATATTCACCAGACATAGCTCCTTCGGATTACCACCTATTCCGGACGATGCAGACAGACCTTACTGGAGAAAAGTTTACTTCATGTGAAAGTATCAAAATTTGGATTGACAACTGGATAAGCTCAAAAGACCAGGACTTCTTCCAGCAAGGAATACGAAAACTACCTGAACGATGGGCGAAGGTTGTAGGTGCAGATGGAGCATACTTTCAATAATTTTTTTTTTAATTTTGTAAGCGAACAAATGTGTTTTATTTTGACAAAAAAGGGGCGGAGTCATATTCACATACCTATTACTTTGTTTAATAACTTGAGTAGAAAAATTGGGGGACAATATTATAGAAAGTCTCTCAGTATATATTTTTTTTAATTTGGATTAAGTAACAATTGACTTATTTTTGGGCGTTTAATCTCATTTACCTAGTTGTTTATGAACTATTTCATATCAGATTTACAGAGTGATATATTAAAGTAATTTTTTCGTGCATTAAATCTGATATAATTAAGTGGTATGGCTTTCTCTTCTATCTTATAATGGCTAAACTCTGACTAATTGGATAATTAATAAATATTAATATACTAATAATAAAGTAGGAATTAGATATTTAAGACGTTTGTTACTGAGATGCATGCACTGTATCAGGGTGAAGTGAGGCTGCGGCGGAGGATGGGTAGCCGAGGAGGGAGGAGGGGCGCGGGTGGCGTAGGCAGTGGGGGAGGTTATCCGAGTACACGGGCACTGCGGGCCGATGCACCGAGTGCGAGTCAAGTGCACGGCCGGACATGGACCTGCGCGCGCACCCGGTCAATAACATCCTGATACATCTATAACAGACATATTGGACGGCAATTGCGCAATTTTGGTATTCACCTTTGACTTTTGCGGAAGCTGGATGTCATCGTGTCTTTCTATTTGACTTCAATTACAAACGGATGTTTTGAAAGTGGTTACTGCCGCCCATAAGCATCTGTTTTATTTTATTTAAAAGGTTAATATTATTATACGGATTCGAGAAGAAAATCACTTAACATTCAATAAATAAAGCTCAAGGGAAATAATTATGAAAGCGAAAGAGGCTTTGCGGTATGAGAAAAATTACGGCTTCCCACTAGCTTATGTTGCTTTGCTGAAGGAAAATATAAATATATATAAATTCCTCTTGAAATATAGAACAACTTAAAAGGAAACGAGATATAAGATAATATAGGTAGTAGCTATGTTTACTTCATACAAATTTTCAATTATGTAAATTACGTCTTACCTCTATACAAGGATTCACTGGTTCATAAGTAGTGTAGTAGTAGAGACACACAGTTGCGCAACATAAACGATAGTAAATTCTTTACATCTAAACGATTCCACGCTTCGGCGAATACGTGAAATTGTCAATTTCAATTCCTTTTTAATAACGGATAGCCTTTATAAAAAAAGTAGGCTCCGAAGTCATACAAGTCTGTTTGTGTACGGTTTTATCATTTGAAATACGAACGATATGCAATAAGTCAGAACAATTTTATTACAAAATACAAAAAGACTTACGACATAAAAAAAGATAATTTCAAAGTCGTCGGTATTTCCTTACTACGCTAAAGGTGACGTAATCATTATCATATCAGTATTTCCACACAGATCATGGCTATATCTATTTGCGCTGAATTTACTTCCTAATGGAACATTTTATTCTACGTAACTAACAATAAAAACATCCACGTTAGACTTGTTTGTTTGTGATCTTTATTTCCGTAACAAAGAAGTTAAAGATTTCCGCCCATATTAGGGTTCCGAGCCTCAAAAATAGTAAAGCTTGGCGGATCTTATTCCGCCATTTTTATGTGGACAACGAAAATTATTGTTAACTCTGATTTATAGTGGGTAATAACAAAGACGGGTGGGTTGTACATTTTTTAAACTACTTTGATTTGAGATATTTATTTTGCTAAATAGACTGATTTTTTTATTTTGGTTGGTTATTACGAAGTTTTTCAGATTTTATTTTATTTCACAGTTTTCACATAAAATATAGCCGCGACCAGCCGACAATATTTTTGACTCAGAATTGGCAAACTTTTGTATGGTTATGAATGTATTATCTGTAGGATCAACTTACTCATAGTTTTTAAACTAATTATTACGTTTTCCTTACCATGCTGAAGAGCTGTGTAATTAATTTCGAGTGACACTTCCAACAAATATAAGACTTATTAAAATCTATCGGTTCTTTTAGTTTAGCATCTAACTAAAATCTACTACTCTAATCTACTCTGAGCCGGCGATGTTTCAAGCACTATACTTATCAAAACAATCGCGCCGCTAATACGAAGCAAGGAAACTATCTCAATCAAGCTAATGGTTCTATTTTCAGACCTCTCCATTTTCCGGTCGTAGCGTTTTAATTCAAGGCTCGAGCAAGATCGCATCGCATGGTCATACGGATGAATTAAAACAATGCGAATCCTATCATACGGCCGAACGTCACCTTACGGCCTTGCATTCAGATAAATGATTTAATAGATGAGTCGTGACTGGATGGCGTGTCGCGTACGAACGCGGAAAGGCTCTTAGGGTCACCGGTGGAAGCGGTATCGGCCGCGGGACGGAAGCGCCGCAGGTGGCGTTAGCGGGTCGACGACCGCACGCCCTTCTAGTTTTTTTACCTCCGTAACCTCCATATAATGTGACAAAGCCGCATATTTTATTCTGTTATCTGAATGAATTAATGTCTTTAACTGTTTCTTCATAGTATCATATAAATCAATGGTTTTTTCTCTATAATATAATAAATAATTAATATTCATAGGCTAGGTCACGCTTAGTATTATGTATGATTGCAAATTTACAGTCTATGATCAATTTTCTCAATCTACGATCAATATTTAACTTTAATTTTGAAGAAATATTCTGATGTATCTCTATATTTTTCAGGAACTTTAGAATACTAGACAGGCTACAATGAAAACACCACGGAAGCCAAATTCATACCTAAACATAATATATTTCGACTGTTTGGTTTTAAGTTATACCAATTTCCTTGCAATGTTTTTCCTCTAACGTTTTTCAAATGGGTTATTGTACACATATCTACTTTTATCAAAGGCAAATTTACGTAAATATTCAATGAATAATAAACACCGGTTAATTAAAAAAAGCGATCTCGGATTTAAAGTCTGCGTCCGTATGTTGAACGCTTTTATTTCGAAAACGATTAATGTATACGAAAAAGACGAAGCATAAAACTTGAACATTGAAATTGATCTTGTGGATTCTACGATCACTGAAGTAAGTTCTGTAGGTTGAATTGTAATTTATATAGTAGGTATAATCGATAGCTTTGAAAAATGCTTACATGAATTGTATAGTAACTTACAGATTATCCTTGAATTTAATATTTAATTTATTCTACAAGTGGAAGATTACTTTAGTCTTATTATACTAACTCACTTTATGACAAAATTTTCAGTCAACATAAGCGTTTGAAACTAAATTAAAATAGCTAGTTTTTAATTTAGGCTAGCTTCTATCATCTTGTCTTTGCATCTGGTCTACTTTCGATTGGAAACTGCGACTTTCCAAGAAGATATTACTCAGGTTTCGAGCTCGTTTTGATTTTGCATATCTCTGCTGTAGTTACTGTTTGGAATTCTGGATTTACGAGTAGATACAGAAAATACTTAGTTATATTGGTCAATTATCAAATACTTACTCGTTACTCTGCGAGGTTTCAACTTTTTTCAGTAGACTCTTATTCTCTGAATACACTTTGTGTTCATCGAATTCACTCACACTAGTTTCTTTTTTTACAGGTATATGACAAATTTCTGATTTAAAATTGGAAAACACTCTTTTTATTTCTCTTTATTTAACATGTTCCCGAGGCGGGAACATTAAAGGCTATTTATCTTTAGGTGTAAGAGGTGTTCTTAATATTGCTTGCCTTTGAATTTAGTTCAGAAAGAAAGTATTTTATTACTTAATACTTGCTAGGTTAAGAGTTAGGGTACTAGCTTTGAATAAGTACCTTCGCACTTATTTAAAGTACTGTGTTAATATATTACGTAAGAGAATGTACGTCATTCCCTACGATAACATAAATATATATCAATATATTGTTGATTATTGAATCATAAGAAACTTTATTTCTCGTGATTTTTGTGTACCTAAAATATGTTCTTATGGGTGGTTTGATATCTAATATTCGTACATAATGAAATCCAAAATAATTTTTACAATTTTGTTTTATTTTAATTCGACAACCTGTCATTATATTAACAAACAAATGACTGAGCACGCTCACATACGCACATACAATACACACACAAACACACCGCGACCGGCGCTGCATTGCATTATAAATTACACTTATATAGTTTCTTAAATTAATGATTCAGTCTATTGCGCTCTCCTCGTCCTGCGCCGGCCACGCTCGCACGCGTCCTAAACGAATTATCACATATAATATATTAAAACGATCTGCGAACGATTACTATCCCTAAGTTTTTTAATTTAAAGTAGGTCGGGGTGGGGTGGCGGAGACGAGCGGCTCCGCGGGCCGCCCTCACGCCTCCAACATCTGTGGCATGTAGGAGCGCGGCGGCGACGGCGACTTCTTGGAGAGGTTGAGCGGCTCGGGCGTCACGTCCACCTGCAGCGCGAGCACCGAGGGCGTTTGCGGCGCCGGCGACGCGCCGCGGTAGCAGGTCAGCAGCGCGCCCGACCGCAGCGGACACTCGCCCGCGCCCCCCTCGCTGCGCCGCATGTACTGCTGGATGATGTCGGTGCGCTTGAGCTGCTCGGGCGTCATGCGCGGCCCCTCCATCAGGCTCTTGGCGAGTACGGAGTGCGTGGAGGAGAGCGAGGCGCGCACCGGGCGCGGCGAAAGTGCGGCGTGGTGCGCGTGCGCCGGGTGCGCCGGACTCGCGGGGTGCGGGTGCTGCGGCGGCTGCGGGGAGGGCACCGGCCGCGCGGGCCGCGCCTCCGCCTCGCCGGTGTCGCGTCGCATGGCGCGGAACTTCTTGTGCGGCTTGTACGCCTCGTCCATCAGCGAGGAGGCATCATAAAGCGGCGGCGCCTCGAGTACGCGTTTCAGCACGGGCATGTCATCCGCGGGCGCCGGCGGCCGCCGCTCGTCCGCGTGCTCTTCCAGGCTAGAGCGTGGGCTCGAGCACCCGGATCCAGGGCCGAGTATCCGCTCGTGCTTCTCATTGCCGGACTCAATGCCGGAGTCGGTGGGCGAGTCGAGCTTGCGGTAGCGGGGCGGCGGGCGCACCGGCGTCACCGTGAGACCGTTGTGTGCGAGGTGCGCCACGCCGAGCGCCTCCTCGTCAACGGATCCGCGCGAGTCGAGCCGCCGCCGGCCGGCCAGCGTGGCGGCCAGCAGCGGCGTGCCGCAGTCGCCCGCCGCCTCGCCCGACTCGCTGCTCGACACTGACCCGATGGGGCTGCGCGCAGACTCCTCGGCGCCGGACTCCATCCATAGAGCGCCGTCATCATCGCCCCACATTTGCTGCCTGAGGTACTCCTTGTGTTCCGTTCGGAAAACCACGAGCTTTTCCGTATGGAGCGTACTGAGCGTACGGAGATCGGGAAGGGTGTCCATCAGCTCCCTGAGGAAGCCAGGCCGGTCGGGCCGGTTCTGGGATATGACGGTCTGCAGGCAGGCCTTGAGCCGCGCATGCATGCGCTCCACCAGCTCGATGTTGCGTAGGCCGGGCCGGTCTGGGGTGATGAGCACTATGGCGCAGAAGAGACCGATCTCGGCATCGGTTAGATTCATGGAGTTCATGCGCTCAGCGAATTTAAAGGTGGAATCGACGAGGAATCTGGCATTGGCTCCGTTTTGAATGGAATCTCTTTTCATGAGCTGCCCATTCAGGCATATGATGCTGTTAAGCGGCGCGTCGAACATGCAGATTAGTCGCACGAACAGGGCGTCGAAGAGACCGCTTTTGAGCAGGGTAAACTTGTCATCCTGAGACAGGAGTTGGAAGCCGGGAATGAGACCGGCGAAGTCGATCACGCCACGGATCACGTGGGCGAAACGTTGAGAGAACTCCTTCTCCGATTGCAACTCCGGCGCCGGGTTGAGAGGGCACGCCTACGACAAGAGAAATAGATTATTAGTTTCATTGTACAAGTGGAATATTTGAGAGTAAAGTAGTTTTGGATAAATGAGAAAGTGATGAGTGATATATGTGAGATACTCACCAGAGTGGGTTGGGAGTAGGTGGGACAGTCACGAGCGCGCGCGCGCATGGCGGCGACGCGGTCGCGCGTGAACTCGCAGGTGTCGAGGTGAGCGCGCACCACGCGAGCCAGCAGCCGCGGGGCGTCATCCAGCTCGGCGGCGGCGGCCTGCTCGTGGGCGCGGGACGACGACGACTGTTGCATCGCTGCGAGGATACGGGCTTTCTCGCGTTTCGGTACGCGCCCGAATCGCACGGCTGCAACAAAAGAAACATCGATTTAATACATTGTGAATAGCGCCTAAGTTGCCGAATACACAAAGCGGTCGCAAATAACGAGGAGAATGTTGTGCAAGGTCGCGGCTAAACATACGTCGCGCTGCAGCTGTCGCTAAGTACGCGTGCATGCGGGTGCTGGCGCGCGGCCCGCCATGTGCACGCGCAGCTGACGGCGAGAGGGTAGAGTTCATCGCCCGTCGCACCGGTCGCGACCCACCCCTGTCTGGGGAGCCTTTACAAAATCCGTCCGAGCCGCGACCGCGTCGCTTTCGAGTGAGCTAGTTTTGAATGACGAGTGACAAAGCGCGATGCGAGGTCACGTTAAAAAGTGTTACGACTTTCTCGCGCTAGGCGGCGAGCTCGGAGCGAAACGTTTTATGCGCCGCGGGCCCGCGCGCCGCTTGCGGCGTTCGTGCGCGCGCGCTGGTGAAAGTGTTTGCGAGCTCGTCTCACGGTTGAAAACGAAAGCGGAGAGCGCCTCTTGCCATTTCTCCCGACTTTCGCTGCACAATGTGGGGCGCACCAGATGCGCGATTCAATTGTTCGCGCTCCATTATTCTCTCTTGTAAACGCTCTATTTATATTCGCTTTTGTTTCCATACATGTATAGTAACAGAGGGGACTTATAATTTTATATGAGGGCTCTTTCACCCCTTTGCTTACTGAGTCTTATTGATTTTCATATAAATTGTATGTTATGTTCCTATACATTATTATACAAATTTTGAAAAAAATAATGTTAGTGGCCGAAATATTTTTTCTTCGCGAACATATTACATTTAATTGATTATTAAAAATGCAAAATTAATTATTTCTAAAGACTTCTGAAGTTAAACAAATTTTTCATTGATATCAGTAATTTTTTTAAATTTATTTAAAATTTTGTGTTCCAGTGTGAATGTGTTTTTAATCAACAATTACATTTCTTCATAGCCAAAATTATTAAATTTATGATATTAAAACATTGAATATTATTTGAATAAGTTAGAATTATGATATAAATTGTATAATCAGTCAAGTCCCATATTGGGGTTGATGAATGATATATTCAAGCGTAAATAAAGTTTATTTGTTCCAAAAATAAAGTATAATTATTACCGAAAACAATGTCTAATTATTATCAAAGTAAGTGTAAAATATCAACATAAATACATACGTGCATTGTGATATTTCACAACTCCATTCAGAATCCCCTTGAGGATCGGTAAATCTTCACCCATGTTTGATAATATTAAAGTTTTTCACTAAGAACTAGTTCACAGCCTATGGCCACAGATAACTATAAGTTGGTAACTTTATGTTAAGTTTTTGACTAACAATTAAAAAGTTTTCACTAAGAGTCACATCACTCGTGGAACAATCAGCACAAGCACTGTAATCCGAATCGGTAGCAATCCAATGTTCAGCGTCGAAGAGCGGAGCGGTTGCCGTGAGAGAGGCTCGCGTGTCGTGTGCGAACTGGTGAGCTTGTCATAGCGCTCGCGAAAGCGTTGCGATGAGGGCTGACGACCGGTGCGCGGGCCGGACTCCCTCGCACTGCGCCGCGGCGCGCGCCGCGCCAACCTTGAACTTGAGCGCCGCGAGCGCGGGGAGGGGAGCCGTCAATAAACTCCGCGCAGGCCCCTGCCCCCGCGCACCCCCCCCCCCCCCTCCCCCTTCACAACCAATATTCGCTATTCGCGCTACGACATAACTAATGTCGCAGATTTGACATGTCAATTATTGTATGCTTCCTACTCATCTTAGTTCGTTGTTGTGATTTAACAATCATATTTAAATCCCACGAAATGATTTATCTGAACGTAAAAATTTGCAATTCTAATTGAATTACCGTATTACCGTATTGAGTACCGAACGTGGAACAACAAATTAACGCTACGACTACGAAACATGCTACTTAGCGTAGTCGTAGCACCTTGAGGAATTGTGACCTTATAAAGATGAACAATTGTGTTTTTTTTATTAATAACGTGTCATTTTCATTATTGTTTATTGAGTTTGTACAAAAAATTTGTAAGTAATTATACAAAAAAAAATCATGATTATCACAATTTTATAGAGAAATTGTATGTTTGTAAAATATTTTTTTATAATTTATAAAAATATAGTTATAAATTAAAGTAAAAAGCAATAAACGGTGTGTATTAAAGTGACATTTCTTATACATTGGTTTATATATCTATATGAGCTCAAAGTTTTTACTGTATTGTATTTAATAATGTATGAGAGCTAGGTAAAACAAACTACGCTACTAACTTACTTGTAAGAGTTAACCAATCGCTGACAACCGACAAAAATTAAGGGTAACTGAATAAGTTCAATTTTTATTCACAACGGCGAGTGGCGCTAAAGTAGCACTGAATATGCCGAGAAGCGCCATCTGTTGGCGAGTGGCAACATCGTATAATGCTACGAGTCTACGAAGGTGCTACGTTGCCCGCGGCACTACGAATTTGGTAAAGGGTTTTAACGTAGTAGATTTATGATTTAGGTTATTTGAGTTCATTTATGAACTACTTATTTCGTTACTTTTTGCATTTTTCTATGATGTGTATTTCCGAAGTTTTAAAGTTAGTAATGTTAATATTGTTTTGTATGTGCTGTTAATAAAACATTAATAACATAATGTTGTAAATAAAACATTATAAGTCAACAAGTCCTTTGAAACTTTCTAGTTATTTATTATAAAAATATCTGTTGGAGATTTTTTTAGTTTATTATTTTAGATTTTTCTGTTTATTTTAGTGTAGCATTACTTTTGACTTTTAATGAATTTACTAACCGACGTAAGCCATTCATAAACATTTAAATCCACTTCGTATGGTATTTTGTTTCTTTTATAATTCATAACTGTCTTGAAAAAATAAACATACCTAATCAGAAGATATTGTTAAAGAATGACTAATAAATTAGGCCGTAAATCTTTGCATGAAATAATCACAGTATGAAATAGTTAAGTGAAATTATGCGCTACGGCGGGGGATCATTAAATTGCATTACGAAAGTGAAAATATAAATTTCACTCTCGCGCTTACGAAATGCCTTTCTCTGCTTTCACCTCACGCGGACGCGGAGCGGGCGCGGGCCGGGCGCGGCGCGGCGTGGCTAGTGTCGCAACCGCGGCGCAGCGGGGCCGTCGCGGCCGTCGACCCGCTTAGCGAGCGCTCACCCGCGCTTGCATAACCGACCTCCCACACTGCGGCCAGTGCTTGCCCCCTCCCGTCACTGCCCCGCTCTGCTGCGAAATAGGATCTGCGAGCGCAGCGCAGGAGCGCCCCACTTGGCTAGCCGCTGGTGCCGTGCCGAGTCTTACTGACTTGGCGTGGCGCTACATGCCGCGACCTTCCTGAGCTAATTGCGTATGCATACTGCAATCCGTCGTGCGTACATTCATAGGCAATGCAATCAATTAGCGCCATGTTACATGAATGTCCTATTGCGTCATTTTGGCACACATTCATCCTAAGAATTTGGTTTTTGTCATTTTAAAGTATATTATTCCAAAAAAGAAGCAAATATCTACAAACATTATACAAGAAATTTATCTCAAAACAGGTGGTTTTATAGGCTTAAATATATTTGCTTATTTTTTAGAAAAATTTAAAATGTTTTATAGTTTTCTTGATATTTTTTTTACATTATTAAAGTAAAGTAACTTACCATCTCTGCTCATGCCAACGGCGATGCATTTTTTCAATCTGCAGTACTGGCATCTGTTTCTGTTAATCCTAAGGATGGAGCACTGCTGGTTCTTGGTGCAGGGTCTGTACTGGATCTTCTGTTGAATGGAGCGGCGGAAGAAACCCTGGGGATCACAGCTGCATTTAGATTCTCGTTCTGTGTCGGAGCTGTCGTCGCTGGAGCAGCCCGAGTCACTGGACTCGGTCCGTCCCTCCAGCATGCTCACCAGCACCGAGTGCCGTTCGCGCAGCTCGGCGCCGCACGACATCGCACACACAGTTCACAAGCGATCACTCGCCGAACACTACCACTGCCACTCTCCTCGTTACGAATATCACACTACTGACGATGGACGAGGCTTTCGCGCGCTGCACCGATACGGATGGCGGCCGACGGCGAACTGTGCGGGCGGGCGCCGCTTCGCGCGGCGCACAGTTACCCGCGTGACCTACTTGTCGGCCGCCGACCCAACCGAGAAAGTGAGAGTGCCCCCGGCCCCCGCGCGGGGCTCGCTCGCGCTCCTAACGGTCCGCGCCGCTCTAGAATGCGCCGCTGCCGCTGCACCGGTGCGCCGGATATAGGCCGGGCGCATCCCGGCGAGCGTCGCGGCGCGCGTTCGTTCACCCCGGGTCGTCGACCGTTCGATTGCACAACCGCACCCGCTCCCCGCGACCCTCCCGCTCGCCCTGCGGCTCCCGGGAGCTAGGGCACAGCCCGATCGGGTCGGCGACCGACTCTACGCTTGCCCGGTGACGTCACCCACGCGTCACGGCCTACCTCAATGCGCGCGCGCTCCTCTAGGGGCTGCACCGATCCAATTTAACTACCCACTTAAACGCAATATTATTGTACCGCATTACACACTTAACCGAACGAACCTACATTGTAATTAACCCTTATATCTGCGTAAAACCAATGACTAAAACGCTAAGCACCCGATAAAGTCATACTCAATTTGTTACGAGATAATAACTTTGGCATATTATGTTTACTGATCTTGTCGGTAAATATTTACTTACCTATAAGTAAATATTTACATATGTACAATAGTAAACAATAATTGAACACCTAATATGCTCTAATCGTGTTACTTCACTCAGCCCAGGTTCGAATTGTTCAAACATAATACGTAAGGCCTATTTGCAGTGTGATAATGAATGCTACCGACAGTTTCCAGGTTACGGGGTGCGAGTGGTTGTAGAGTAAGAGCTCACGACGTTAGGCCACGCGCGGAGGCTGCGCGGGGCGGGCCAGGTCGGTGGCCCAATTTCGCACTGCCATCGATCCATTGTGCGCTGTGCGAGTGGCCCATAATTGGTAGCAGCGGGCACTGACCGACCGTGCGGTCGTTGACCCGGTGCCGCGAAAACAAAACCTTTACCGCCTCGCCCCGCACTACACTTATCGTGCCTTCATTTTGTACGGTGCTACGAAAAGCTGTTAAGAGTTGGTCAAAACAAAATAGGTAAAACCCACCACAGAAGGTTTTTACTTTATATATATTGATAATATTGTGCTGACCCACTTCGAATAATAAATGTAGATACTCTACTTAATACGTTTTCCTTATATATTGTATTAATAACGACGCAGGTCAACGACCGCATACTAAGTAACACGGTGACTTCCTTTGCAGTTCTAAAAATTGAAATACTTAGCCGTGTAGTACAGTTAAAATTAGGTCATTTCATTATTGATCTCATTATGGAATACAATATTTTATGCACCATAATATAAAATTACCAATATGGTGTGAACGGGATTTGCGGTTAGGGTTTTTTCCTGGTTGGCTTTAATAGATATACCCAAACGGAATGAGGTTAGCGTTAATTCCTCGCTATATATTGCTAACATGACGCATGGATCTACTGGAACATAATGAAATAAATGGGCGAAGACAGACAGATCGCACGGCACATTGGTGAGCCGCATGAGTCAGTCACAGAGCAGGTATATAAATAAACTGGCTCATAAAATCCACATAATGAGGATTTCGTCAGAGCTATGTGGGTCGCACCCGCCATCTAGACTTTTCGACAGAGTTGCTGAAGCTCGCGATAAGCGATCGCCAACACTTTTTGTCGTTAACGTTACATTGACACAGTTCTCGGTTTTATTGTGGCACATTCTGATTTAGGTCGTTAAACTCGAGTTTACAACGTTACTAATTTTAACGCTGTATGCATTCACTACCATCGTTTATAATATGTTAACGCGTAGGGAAACCGCAAGGAATCCTAAGCTGTACCCAAAGAAGTCTGAATCTATTTCGCTAAAAATAACAAGATTCTTACAAGAAAATTGTATATCGCATGAATAAGTTGCATTGGGAAACATCGTAGGGAAAATAAATCAAAGTATAAAACTTTAGATCCGTTGTATTTTTAAAAAAAGCTTGAAACTGTCCCTTTTAAAGTAAATATGTAGCTACGAGATTACGCGGTCTTATGGCAAAGTTTAGCGCTTGTGCAAACCTTATGACCCTATCTTAGATATGGTAATGATGGCAATTTTCGCTAAAGCTCATCATCAGTGTGATATCATAATGACAAGTTGTTGGCTCGGTGGCGAGGCGTCATCGGCGATTAACGGTACCATCGGCCAACGACTCTGCCTGAAAAGCTGACGCACACTTTTGAGGAAGCGGCCTCAGCAATAAACTAAGCGGCAGAATAACAAGCAGTTTGTACTATACCTTCCATAGGCTAAAAAATAGCTATTACGTGTCGCGCAGGGTATATAATAGAGCTACGAGTGTAACAGAATAAATAACAGTATGTACTACGTGATTGCCCTACACAGATGTTAGCGATAACTATGAGCCGCTGACTCACGCCTGATTCACATCCCGTCCACGTATAAATATTTTTAGAACTATGGAATAGCTGTTTTTCCTATACTTGATAAGGTGAATCATTAATACAACTGGAGTTGTGTAAAAAATAAGAACAGCGAGTAATTCAATATATGTAGATAATGATAGCGGTTGGTTGAGTTGAGCTGATCGTTTGATAGGCCTTTAGACAACTCAATCGGTTCCTTTGTATTTTATAAATATAGCGTTTCTTTTTGTGTCTCAACTTTTTTCACCGCATTTACTGTTGTAAATATTATTTTGATTTCAAAGAAACTAAACTATATCACACATTAACTATCAATAACGCCTAGATCATTTAACAATAATAGCTTTATTTCATGTACGAACCTACTAATCTTCATTATCTCCTAAAATTACCATCATATAAAACGTAAACCGCCTTACGTGTGACCCAGTAGAGCTTTTAAAATATACTACTGCTATTCGCTAAATAGTTAACCAAATTTAGCCTGTGATTAGCCGGTAAGTTCGGTAAACACATATACCTACATTGTGTGGAACAGTAAATCGTACCCGCAACAGTCAGCGTATGATGTTCTCAATAAATATTACCAGCGAGAGATCAACGAACTTCAGCGCTGACAGTTCAAAAATAATGTGGGTTACGTTCACGTAGCGCGTACATTCGATGCCCGTAAAAGTTGTTTACGGTGAGAGAAGGCGGGCGCACGGCGCTAGCGAGCGAGGTCGTTGCCCGCGCCCTGCCTCAGAATGGTGCCGAAAAAATGAGCGACCCACAAAACGCGGAAATTATGTCGGCCACGGAACAAAGAGCCCGAGTTGGTTGTCGTGGCAACTGGATGCTCTACATCACTCGACGCTCTAATTCACGTCCTAAATCTCGTTCTGCCTAACAACATTGAAGATGGATTTTTGTTCAAAAATATATATTTTATTGGCATTTTATTAGTTGTTCCATGAAAATACTTTGAGCTCAGCAAATCCTGAAGTGTTTAACCTCGTTCACATTTGATCTGATGACACGAAAATTGTTAACCTCGTTCGTGTTAAACAAACAACAAAGTTCTAAAAACCGCATTTTATTCCTACGTGAATTAATGTCTATTTAATTAAAAAGTTGTATAAGAAGAGTTCGTTGACATCGATGCGTACGCTGGAACGCCCCACACACCTCATATCGAGCTATAAAATTACACGCTCTGTCGTCGTCATTCATTGAAAGCTGTTTCGGTTCGTAGCCGCTTTCGATAGTGGCAGCACTGTCACGATAACTCGTAAGTGCGACACCTGGTGGCGAGTGGCTGAACCAAGAGATCATGTTTTCATATTTTGCCGCTAGATAGCGCATTAAGTCAAGATTACGCGAATTGCCTTATTATGATGATTTAAAGATTACATTTTTACTGAAATTTCGGTGTTTAATATGTTTTGGTACCAATTAAAATATCGCGCACAAGTATTAACAAGCTTCCTTTCGATAGTATTGTAATGCTTTATATTATTATCAATTTTACTAATAATATGAATAAATCCAAACAAAACGAAACGAAAGGGACGGCAACGACGCGACGCGACGGTTGGTAGACTTGGGGTGAGATGGAGGCCAATCTCAGAGCTATAATAAGTGTTCACCGCTGCACAATGCACCAGACATCCGCGCCTGAAGGACACGCTTTGTCCTGCGAGTCCCAACTGCGTCCCGACGAACTTGAAATCCAAACCAGTTTACAGTACACTTGCACTTCTATCCCAGACGTTCTCGCATCGCTTTCACGCTCATGAATACGACCTTTGTGTCGGATGGTCGCATTTAATAGGTACTCTTTTTATGTCCAACTATTGAAAGATTACGAATAATGTGAAAGATGAGTTATTAAATAAAAATAGAGGTCATTATAATAAATATTTAATGTTTTAAATTAATAATTATTGAGGTAGTGATATGAAATACTGCATTGATCAACATGCCCCAATCACGTAAGTTCGCTTTATACCATCTTATTTTGCCTTGTGTCAGTGACCAGTCTGAGTAATTGGTGAAGAGTTAAAAGAATTTCGATGTGGTTTCCCCACGATAATCAAATCGGGATGTTTATATGAAATACCCGGAATTATATTAAGCAACACGAGCTGCATAAGAATAGAGATTTTGAACAAATAGACAAGGGGACGGGTAGGTCCCGATTAACCTTAACAAATTCAAATTGACCCCGACCCCTCGCACGTTGTTGCCACAATACAGGTACCAATGTCTGCACTTCAACTTTTAAATGACACGGCGTTCCCGTGTGATTGTTCCGGGATAGGTGAGTAAAAAACGTACATTGAATAGGGGCGTAGGGCTTGACCAGCGACTGTTCGAGGCCAACTGGTATCCGGCGACCCAAAAACAGTTTAAGATGCAACAAGTTCACACGATGTTTTATTTTATTGGATAACGTAGACAACGGTTTAATATTTTCAGTGAATAAGGTCATCTGGTCTGAATGTAGAGATTGTCTTCCGCGTACGATTGCCTTGGCGCTGAGCTTGTACGAGTGGCTACGGAGGAGAGCGATGGGGGCGGAGACACGAGACACTCATGTCACCCGCAGATGCACTTCCTACTTAAGACCTGGCACTACCCGTATAAGTGAATACATTAAGTATCCGTTTAATACCGATCCTGTTGAGACGTTTCTTATATAAATATAGGCAGAGGAGTGGCAGAAGGTAGTATCGTGGCGTTCGTAATAGGATAAGTGCTGGTGAACATACTAATATGACAGCTCATAATAAAAACAAATAACTTATTTCAAAATCGAATAAACCGAATTCAAAAACACATCCAAATTAAAAAAAAAAACAAGCATCTATATATAGGTTCACAATTGGCGAACAAACATACAATAAAGACATACTGCCAAACTGTGAATCTCTTCCTTTTATGAAGTCGGTTTCAAATACACCTGTACAAATCAGGATATGATATTTACCTTGCAGCCCTCACAGGAATGGACTCCGTAGTGGAAACCACTAGCTTTGTCACCGCAAACGCGGCACAGCACCGTGGTGCCATCGAATTCTGCAACAAAATAAATTCACTATGAGTTATGGTTGCAGAAAACTTGTATGCATCGTAGTCGTAAACAATTCCGCATATTTATGGAAGCTGTAAAGATTACGGCCTTTACGCGTGCAAACATCCTGAGTTCTGGTTGTGAAACGAGTGTGTATACCAAACAATCTCGTTCGTACACGTGATTACAGCGATACGGTAGCCTTGCCAACGCTTGTGGAAATGAAGAGCAGTCTTACTGCCAGCGATTTTACTACATCGATACAGTTATGTATGTACTCTGGCAAATTTGCAATGATTCGTAATATCAAAAGAATAATTGGAGATGGCTTCTGGGACACCACCAAATAATCTTAATTAAACTCGTTGCACGTCGCATCAACACTCGATTGCAATTCAAGCAACAATACCATTGCAGATTTTCAGAGAAAGAGCTTCGCATTACCTCAAATTAAACGCTTAACAAAACAATCTCGCTAATGAAATCAGTGACGCAACCTCATGTTGCGTGCGTCAAGGTGACACTGAATAGTTATTTTAGAAAGTGTCGAGTCTCTCTACTCTACATTGGTGGAGTCAACGACCCTTGTTACAGACAAAAACGCATTAGAAACAAACTGATTTTATTGGTTGCTTATAAACTCTCGAAATTGTGGTGATTGATACGACCAAAGGTCAAATTTTATTTGTTTAGCTGATATGAACATCATTCTTAATTGGATACGAGATTTCTTTTTTGGTTTTATCATCAAACATGGTCCGGTACATAATGGTCTAAGCGATTTCATTAGTAGGTCAATGATATGAATAGTCCCCTCGGTAACAACAAGTGTAGCGTTGCATTAGAGTCGCCGCCGGCGGCGAAATGCAGGCGCGCCATCCCAGGAACTGGTTCCTGCGCCCCCGAATGAATGCTCTCACTTTCCTGATCCATTTGTTTATTTGTTGAGGGATCGGGCAGGGCCTTTTGGAAGAAACTTTCTATTTCTGGCGAGCACTCGAGTCGGGTCGACGCACGGGCTAGTCGCTTTCTATGCTTACTTTCTTTTCTGTAAAGGTGCAAGGCCCTCTAAGTGATTTCGGTGTGATATGTAACGTGGGTGGGTCGGTACCTAGTGGATTACAATAGATGAGGGAAAGCTATATTCGTAACCGGTGCAGTTGCAACAGAGTCAGTGGCGTGCAGCCATTTCTCCGCGTGATGCAACACGCGCGTTTTTTCGCCGGCGCGTGTGAGAGTCGCGCGTTCGTTACGTCAATTAAGTGTCGAGGAAAGTGCGCGAGAAAGTCTCCCGTCCACGTAACGCGAGCGAAGCGGGCAGCGGGCAGCGAGCGGCGGCGGCGGCCGGGCAGAACCTACGCGGCCATTCCAGCGGATCTGTGTCACGGCGATGTTTGTTTGTAAATAATTCTTCTTACATCACGTCTCGTTATCTGTTTCCTTGATGACGGGCACGTCTGTTGTTACTTCCTTGTTAATTAGCACGGAATCGACGACAAATCATATGATTTCCAAACTTTCAAGATTGCTTGTCGCGGCTTTTCTGTCGGTGGTTTTCTCTTCGTTGTCACGTTATATTTATTGCTTACATTTGAAATTAAACTGCTACTAGTGCAATGTTACACCGTGAAGGTCGTCGTATTGTAAGGTATCAGATTCAAACTCAAATCAGGAATACAAGAACATAACTTTTTGATTTGCTTTGAAAGCAGTAGTTCATTCAACTTTGTCTGGTCGTCGTGCGTCGAGAGAAAAGTAAAAGTAACGTGGTGGCCTGGTGGGAGACGCACCAGCTGACGCCGCGTGAAATCAGCTATATTACCCATGTTATTGCTTCTCTTACGTAATTTTATAAATGATTGTCAACAATCATTAATTTTTATTCGGGAAAGGGTACCAACGGTAACTCTTTTGTTAATTCTGCTTCAAATTTCACGGGAGAAAACGATAAGATCATTAGGAGTCGAACGCAAATCAATAAGAGCACCCCGTCGTTAGGGCTCCTTTGAGCCTCATCGATTTGCACGGGGATTTTATCGATTATGCCATGGAGTGTTCATATTTTGTACAATGCCATTTTAATTGTTTACCGGCGAGCCCTTCCTAGCGGAAATGTACAACAGTCCATCCATCAAATTCGTTCTGCAAACGGGTAATCGTCTACGATCTGACAAATCTATATTTGTTCGCATTGTACTACCCTTTACCGTTGCATTAACAACTCGGAGGATTTTCATCATTAATCAAGGAAATCCATTAGTGATAGATTCAATGTTACATAGTTTTTTAAATTATGTTATAGGACAAAAAAAAATATTACCTAAAATACTTCATGGGAAGTTTAGGATAACAATGCAAAAACGAATTAGAAACTTGGTAGGTATGTTACGCTTTAATTCTCAGATGAGAGATATACTTAGGTATATATAAACAATGTTTACAGGAACCATTAAAATATGTACACCTACGTATATTAAATAAATGGTGTATGTACAACTTACGCTACTCGAGACTTTCCATTTGAAAATAAATAAGAAAATTTTCCTTGTTGACCTTGAATGTATATCGGTCGAAGATAATATTATTATTGAACTTATGCATAACCAATTGCGTAATTGCTATGATTGGATATTTTTCAAAATATTAGCGGACTAAACTTGTTATAAACTTATATGAAAAATCTAGTGTAAAAAAGATAATGCACATATTGGAATCGTGATCTACCTATATGCAACTCTGGTTCTCGCTCCTTATGAGCCGGACTCATCATGCGAGTGTGGTCTACCGGCGTGGAGGCGTCATAGCGCCCGTAGCTGCTGTCGGGGGACATCACTGAAGTCATTGATAACGTATCCCAAAACTATTTAATTGTTTTTTCTCTCACTGCACTACACGTAAAATCACATCGATGCACGTCAAATTTCAACATATATAGTTCTGCGCACTCTATCACTGAATATATAGGACAGGAGTGCACAGGCCGGCACGTCGCGAGGGATGAAGGTCGCGCGATCGCAACACTGTCGCTGCACGCGCTGCGTGCTACCCGCTCGAGCTCGATCGACGAACTGAGCGAGCGCCGCGCGCGCTCCTGATGCGAGTCGCGCGAGCCTTCCCATAAGAGTGAAAGTCTGCAAAAAGATCAGTGCTCCGTGCGATACAATCGCTTCGTCGGTGGGGCCGGAGACGTCGAGCGAATATCGCCTCTATCTGTCGACGAAGCCTGTCGGTCTGCGTTTCGAGGCGAGGATCGGTGCGGCTTCGAACTCCGGTCTCCGAGGTCATTGCCGCGCCGGCGGAGGACCAATCGCGTGCGCGTTCAGGCGAGCGCGGCGAGCGATTGGACCAGCGGCAGCTCCACTCCCCGCGGCCCTCCCGGCCCTCGCGCGAGCTGGAGTTCGAAGACCCGAACCTTGTGGCTCACCGCGGCCAAGGTCGCGCGAGAGCGGCACCGATGGAGAGCCGCCCGAGTGTTCGAGTGGGACGTAGCCGCTCTGTTTCGGTTGCGTCACACTACCAAAATATTTTTGGTGATGGAACGCGAGTGAACTTGAACACGGAATAGAGCTAATGGGTGGCGGGCTGCTGGTGGTGTGGAGTGTAGGTCGCACCGCGGCGGCGGCGGCGGCGGCGGTGGCGGCCGCGTGCCGGACTGACCCGCTGTCGTGCCGCCCGCCGCGCCCTGCTACCCTCATGACGTACTTACCGAATTACGAGATTATGTTTTATTTTGTAATCGTAATTCGTAATACGCCACAAATTTATATTTTAATTGAAAATAAATCACTCAAAATATTCTATCGCAAATCACAATTACCATGAAGATTACAAAGATTAACATTAAAATTTACAAAAATGTTATAGATAAATACTGGTAATTACCAATAAAATTTTGTTTCAGTGTAGGTTTGTAATCTAGTTCACTTTCCAGTGTGACGTACCTGGTATCCCCAGAAGCAGTGATAACAACTGAAAAAATAGCCATTACGTACTACCTAGTTTTAAAGTAGCCCAGTAAGCCCTATACATATAATTGGTACCACTACACATACGTAGAACGTAAGCATTAACTTGTTATTGATAAACATGTTCTTCAAACAATAGGTAGGCACATAAACACGACTTTATATAACATCTTCGGTTCGAATTGTCGTTGAGGTATTATGTGTCTTACGCGAACGGAAGAGAGTGCAGAGTCCGTCCGCGGAATAGTTATTTATGCGAGATAAAACGAGCGGCGGTGGGCGTCGTGGCGGGTGAACGACCTGGAAATTTTGGCGCAGGCCGGTCAAGGCCACTGGCGCGCAGGCGCTTCGCAATCATTTGGAACCTACTTATTTCTGTAATAATTAGTCCTGATCACTTGTGTTAAATAATAAAATTATACAGGTATTTAAAAAAAAAACACAAAGATGACTCACAATATAACAGTCTCACAGACTACAGACAATATTATATTGGCAAGTAGGCCAACCGTATATATAGAATAATATTCAAAATAAAAATACAAAGTGATAAAATCGTAAACAGAAAAATTGGTTTAGCTCTTGCCTATAAATACAACTTTTGACCCAGTAATAAAAAACAAGGAAAAAATTAAGTTGTCAATCTTCTAAGTTTAGCAATATATACATTGGTATACGATATCTGATTATACGCCTCCGTAGACTAGTTGGTTCAATAGTTGGCCTGGGCAAATTTGTATGATGAGCATAAAAGTTTGTTTTTGGGTATAGGATGTTCTGTGTATCTGTTTGTTTTTGTCACATGGACCTCATCTTCATCATCTCATGGATCTTAGTATAGAGGTGTGAGTGGGTTAGCGTTTACTTATTATTCATAGGTACAAGAAATATATCGGCACTTTTTGTTCAAGGGCTATCAATAGTTGCTATACAAATTCACTTTTCGTGAACATCTCAAACTACAAGGGCCGTGGTACCATAACTCACAATAAGTTAGTTTGTATATTTACTGCGAAGAAAAACAATCATAAATATAAACATCATAAGAAATGAATGGAGAGCAAGAGCAAGAACAAAGTTTTATCCAATTATTATATTATAATAAAAGGATAAAATTTTGTTCAAATTTATCATATAACATGTTGGTAAAATTACTTGACTGAGAAATGAAACGACAGATGTAATAATTTCGTTTTATGATCGCATTTTTTTCAATGATTGATAATTTTAAACCAAAGGGTTGCACAAACATCTGACAAAGGTGTTCGTTCCTTGCCTGTACTTACACTTTTTGCAACAATTATTTCGCTTCAATACTTTCCCTTTTGCACAAAAGGAAGCTTTTTAAAAGGCTTCGCAAATATCCTCCCACACGTGCACATTGCACATGGATTTACCATTTTTTATAAGACCCAACCCTTTTACAATATGCTAGTCTTGAAGGATGTTATTGTTTGAAGGCGAATTTAATGTGCTTTGTATTCTATCATTGGGTAGTACACACACACAAACAAATATGTATTTACATAAGTTGAAGTTTCAAGTAATTAAGTGTTATTTTTCTTTATTGTGGCCAAAACGGGTGTCGGAGTTTTCAAGCCGCCCGAATAACTACAAAATGGCTTATCGACTAGTATAGCTGGGACTGACAACTTAACGTGCCCTCCAAAGCACGGAAGAGCTCATATGCCACATAACGGTCACCCATCTAAATACTGGCCGTTTATTTTATTTTAAAAGTAATAACAGAAAATTAGTTTAAGTAAATTATTTAAAAATGCATAAAATGCATGCCCAGAGGCATAGACGCCGACTTTCAATCTGAAGGTCGCTGGTTCAAACCCACACGTGCACCAATGAGTTTTTTTCACTTGAAAAATTTATGTGCGCAATACCACGTTCTCAAAACGGTGACGGAAAACATCGTGAGGAAACCGGCATGTCTTAGAACCGAAATTCGACGACATGTGACATCTACCAATCCGGATTGGGCTCCCGTGGTAGATCAGAGCCCATTCACTCTCAATTATCGAGAGTAGGCCGGTGTCCCGGCAGTGGGAACATTAGAGGCTGGTACGGTACGGTATTTAAAAATGAGTTGTCAGCACCACTAGCCATAATGTAACAAGCTTGAAGTCTAAACTGATAATAAAAAAAATACATATTTTTGCGTAGCAAAAAAAAGGTATACGACATGTGTGTGCTTCGATTAAAACATGAAAGTGAATAGCAACCCGCTTTTTTACTTCCTTCCGCTGCCCTCGCTTTTAATGTCGGGGTGCGAATATCAAATTTCAAAGGCACATTAACTTTTACTATGGGATCAGATCGCTAACCTCATGCACATGGAGATAAGGTTCAAATCCATTTACTACCCAATTTTATAAAAACTGTGGAGCGAGTATCGTCAGTCGGTAGCCACATGTGTATTGTTCATTGTGACCGCAGCCGATGAGATCAACTCACTTTTGATGGTTTCAATTGATCGACGGCATTTTTTTCGACTAAAAAGTAGATGGCTAGCCATATTGTTTGCAATTTATGGTTTCCAGGTTTTTATACTTCCGGATTATTGTTTTATCCTGTGTAAGCGACGCCTTATGCACCTAAGCGCATAAAAACCGTCGCTTGCAAAAAAAAAAAAGCTATAATCTGGATGAAAAAGGACCAACGCAAGGAGATCGAATAAAACATGACCTCTAAACGCGTGTTGCAGATCTAATTTAACAGATGTAGAACTGGCATTAAAACCTCAAGGAAATAAGAAAAAAATATGCTACACAAAATAAAATAGAAGTTTAATGGAGTGGTCGGCCTTCTCACGTCAGCCGAAGGACGCTGGACAATAGGAGCGTGCGAGGGCCCACTGCCCGAACGGGACTTGGCACTATATTAACTTCAAATCCATTATGCCCCTCGTAAAAACGTTTACAACTTTCTTTTCAGGGAATATGGTAAATGATGGCTATTCACAATTGTTGACCGCATGTTTCATTGTTCAAATATGACATTAATGGCCTATTCTGCTTAACAAACCAAAACATGAATAAATTTAAAACTTCTTGAAATTTGGAAGATGGGTTTGATACAGATAAACAAATATATGAGTTAAATCTATTACATTACAGTACACGTATGGCTTAAGGAAAATCAATTATTAATCCATACCCAATCTTCTTATAAATAGAAATAAATAAAAATCAATTCCTATAAGCATGATGTTTTTGTAGTGCTCGAAAATCGAAAAATTTTCGTAATAAGGATTTTTTTTTTTGATCCGCTTATTACGTGGATTCGGAAATTTGGATGGTATTTTAATATGGGACCCGCGCGAAACCGGGGCGGATCGCTAGTTTTAATATGAATTGTAAATGTTACAACACTACCAATACGTGTGTAAATGCAAAGAACTCTAAATGCCTGAAGGTTAAATATGAGTGATTAATAAAGCTGTTAACTCATCAAAATAATGTTGACACCCCAGGCTTGTGTGTAAAGTAAGTCAAGGTTACGTACGGACATAATTATATATTTTTTCTAACAAGAAACACGTTAAACTTATATCGCCGAACATAAATAAAAATACATACATGAACCATAATAATATGTAACGCGCAATATCGAAGGCTGTTCTTATGAGTCGTTTGAAATTTCTACGAAACAGTCACGAGGAGCGGGTTAGCAAATTGGCAAGGCAACTATGGTTGTATCTGTGGTCATGGGCTCGAAACCCCGAATGTAACAGCGGTCAAGGCCTTGCCGAGCAAGCGGAGCCGTCGCGCATCGGAAACCCGACCTGACGGATTGTTGTTGTTCGCCTTATTCAGCCACATTAGTCGCGACGCAATAACCCGGCATAATATAACATACATTTCGTACAATTACCTTAGGTATTATTGTATAATTTATCGAAATCACCTGTCCCTTTGCCGAAACGTTGATTTATGGCACTAATTAATAAAAGGTATTGCCAGTAAGCTTATTAATGAGAACCTTAATGTGTCCAAAATATCCAAAATGTATTTCATAACATTATTTATTTGTAGATTTGGATTACATTTTAAAAATGCGCAAACGCTTATGTTGCGAGTGGAGCCGAGGCCGGGCGAGTTTTCCCGAAGCAGTGCGAGGTCACCCAGAGTCAATTACCCCGCACTCGCTTCATAGTGTGGAGATTTTGACGAAGACATTGTGTGTGCTAGCGAGCCATTATTCTTTCTTAGAACATGTCGTTCATCGTGACATGTTTCGATATATTATATTTCTGGATTTACGTAAAATATAGACAATGATATAATAATATAATAAGATAGAAGTAATGCCATGTGTTTCTACTACCTACCTACTAATTGACGTGCAACATGAGTTGATGGTTTTCGCCGAGAAGCTAGTATTTATTTCAAGTATAAGCAACTTAGACATATGGCAACGTCACGTGCTATTGCCAGTAAGTAAACATGTAGGGGGTTCAGTTGCTCACGTCTGTAGGTGCGTTTATGTCCTCGTACGAAAAGTAGCAGCAGAACTTGTGTCAAGTCCCTACACGATCCCCCGGGTGGTGCTAAAAGAGCAACAAAAACTTGTGCCAAGTTCGTCCGGAGAAGTATCGCCTGCACACTTGGTAATCCGCCGCCAAGGAGTGTGCATTCGCATTGCTGTGTTCCGGAAGAAGGGTGTGGATACCTGTGAAATCCTTGTCTCGGGTGATGGGCGCAACGAGATGCGACTTGGGCATCCTCATACTTCGGTTACGAAGGACCCCAGTCGTAATTCTGTTGTTGTGGGGACCCACTCGGCGGAGGTAACTACTTATGATGTTAAGTAGTTACCTCCGCCTGAGTGGGTCCCCAGGTCGTCCCGTCACTTATGTAAAATAAAAATAAACAGACAGAATAGTTGAGAACCCTTGAGTGTCTTTTTAGTAACTTTAGCTAGTCATCAAATCAAGTAAAATGAAGTAATAAAAATTTGGAGCAAGGTTTTTAGATACCAAACAATTAAACTTGAAAAACTGCAATACATTTATTTTGTTATTTGTTTACGGCTACAGTCTTACCAGAGTTAGATGACTTATATCGCTCGGAACAAATGAACATAGCTTCCCAGAAGAACCATTGAAAGCCTTCCAAGAATAGTTTATTTTGTTGATGAATAATTCCTGGCAAATGTTCTAATGTAAGAGGCCTTACAGGTCAGACGGCGAGAATTAGAGAATAAATGGATGAGTGCAAATCGGTTTCCTGATTGAATGCCTAAATTTGATCGCGATTATGTGTATGTCATACGATCCGTGTGATCCGGACGCTCTCAATCGTGGTCGACCTCGGCTGATTCGGCAACCAGTGCCAAGGCCAAGGTCGGATCGTCGGGTGAGTCCAATTAATAGCTATGGCTGATGCTTGCTGCTGGGTTGGGGCCCCTGTCACCGTTGACAGTAGGAAACGAAATTTTGTCAATGGAATTTGATGAAAGCCATTCGATCGGGGGGTGACCAAACTTAACCGATTTTGTCGCGCCCTTAAGTAGACAATAGTTTTATTGAAAGTTGAAGTAAATATTGGGGGACCAATTCAATACCGTTAAGGCTGTGCTACACAATTATACATTCATAAAATATATTATTTAAAAACAATTTTTGCATATTGTTTTGCTGCTACTTATTCACCTGATACCAATTCGATGTATGAATTTGTTTGAAAATATTTTTCTTAAAAACGTATTTAATTTTAGAATGAATATTGATGAATTCCCAGTAACTGGTAATATCTTGATTTATGTGAAATGGACTCTGCAATTAGTTTTTTTATTCAGATGAATTCTCAAATAATTTCCTATGTAATATATCTTTAAGTATTGTAGGTAAACAGGATGGCAGTATCCATCGTTTGTCAAAGTCCGAACCAGCATGACGTAATTTGACCTCCAAATCCCGGGCAAAAATATTATCCACACAAAACCAGAAGCTCCAATGACCTCAAGCCGCGTGATTCAGTCGACGTTTAAAATATTCCAATTATTATAAAATTGTTATCCGGATAGCGTGGTTGCCAAGTGGTTCGAACACCGACTTTGAATCTGAAGCTGGTTCATATTGTGGCGTGACCAATAAGTTGTCATTTTACTACTTATTTGTTGTTATATCTAGTTAGACTCCTGCGCTACATGAAATCCATTTACTATAATTTGTTGCGATGAGATCTGCGTCATTTGTGTCAATTAAAATTAAAATTATTAAATTTAGTTATTAATATCCGACATTGAATATACCTTTACCAAAATTGCGATATAGACCAATTCACATGGTCAAATACGCATTTAGGAAGCAAAATAAATTGAAATTATCACGCGGCCCGCCTAATAAACTACAGGAGAACTTCCTTGTGTTCAAATATCGGAACATGTCAATGTCGAAGTGCTGAATTAGCCGCAATGTCAGCTTCAAGGTGAAGCCACGAGGAAACCGAACTGTTAACCGACTCTAATAATACTAAACACCAGACCTCGCAATTTTTTGCCAACCAACTATTATTATACGTACATTTATTAATTTATGTAAATCTCTGCACAAGGATAGATCCGAGTTTTTGATGGATACAAATACATATCTACATTTATGACAGGTACGTAAGACTTAAGTTTTAAAACATAAGGAAGACATAATGAAGTCTTTATTTTTTTAAATAAATCGAATCAAAAATAAAGGATCGATTGGCCTCATACCTCAGTCGGTAGTCGGTAGTTGGATGTTAATATGTATTATATTATATTTATGAAAATATTACAATAAAGTACTATGTAAGTATTGTATCAGTATCTGCATCTCATAGTACAAGCTATTCTTAGTTTGGGGCTAAACGGCGCTATTTGAATATCCTTGAATATATTTAATTAATGACGTAAGTTGCGTACGAATGAGGATACTGCAACTATTTACAATGTAAACCATGTAGAAATATAGTGTAGATGAAGGGGATCCTTTCTCCTTTAATACATTTACCTTGATATTTACATCGGAGCCAGACTTCCTGCACCTGATAGAGGACATCTACTGTGTCTCGTAAATCTTAGCAATTATGAGTTAACTATTAACCAGTGCCTCCATTTAAAAAAACATTACGTACATCATGATAAAATTTCTTTATCACGAGAAAACAATGAGCGTGGGCGAAAAAAAAACAAGCATGCGCCAAGTGGATCATTTATATCGGCTATTGGTCCAACTTGGCTTTAATTATACGCTATATCCACGCTATGTAGTACATCTATAGTATCAATGGTGGAAGTGTTGCATAGTGAATCTGGTAATCAGAGCATTGCCGTGTCCCCCGCACGATGATGCACCGGTTGTATAATCTCTGCGGGTTTTGCGCGCGCGCAACTTCAGCGTAATGTTGCACTACTCCACTCACCTACAGCGCGCGAGAATGAGGAAGCAATCTGAACATTTCCTAGTTACATTTTAATCATTCGTCCTCGCAGTAGGTACTATAGGCTTGTGATATCATTGCCTTCATTATTCGCATAACATATTGCGAGATCAGATGCAAATAAACATTCACGTCTTCCTTGCAGGGTTAAGCCGAGCCTATATAGACAGTCTTAACAGTCTTGTGGGTAACACTAGCATGAGAATATAGGCATGAGAAGTGGTAAGCTCATCCGCTATTGATTTCCCACAAATAACTGAAAATTTTGCTTCAGTAAAATAAATCATTACCTATTCTCAATTATTCCCTATAAAAAGTTGTACCAACTATAATGGAATTACTAACAATTTCAGCCATAAATGCAAACAGTAGTTTGAAATACCATAAATATGTGTAAAGTAAATACAGAAAAAACGCTGATATATTATTTGTAAGCCATCATTATTTTCTACACTAGTCTTCCAAACCGAATACTTTCGACGCAATAATGTTTTCCGCGAGGAAAATAAAAGGTGGCCTCATTTAAAAATATCACTAAATTATACTTCGTCGCTCTGTTTTCGACGAGCGGTGTTTCCATCCATATGCGATTAACTAGTCTTTTTGAACTCGAACCAAATACATTCTAATATGAATGATAAATAAAAGACCGGAAAACGTAACGAAATAACACGTAAAAAATCAGACTGCGTAGAAGGAGAAAAACGTTCAAACTTAAAATATTCAGGTCATAACCAAATATTTTTGCTACAAACACCAAAAACATCAGACTATCAAACTATCTCTCAAGTTTGATACGATTCATCACAGTCACGAATAGCTGATTAGAAAATCGTTTGGAGGACAGATGGAGGCGGAGATGAGGGGAATGGGGCCCCATCGCGGAATATTGCGCAGCATTTGCTCCTGAAAACGTGTCCGTAGAAAGTTCACGGCCGCGCATTGACGCTGCCACCTGCCGTCCCGCGGCCCGCGCCCACACCGACCACTCCGTGCTGACAAACAGTCATACAACTTATACTATCCGGATCGGCAGTTCCGGAAAAACTCATTAAATATGTTTTTGAATTCTTAGAGAAACTTTTTTTTCATATGTATTAAATATGTACATACAAGATCACATGGTTGCATTGCTTGTTTGCTACTTATAACAAAGAAACTTTTAGCTAGGAACAAACTTCCATGTCACCAGAAGCAAAATGTTGGTTATTTAACAAAACTTTTTAGACCAATAATTAATGTGCCCATCATTCATCATTAAAGTCGTAATGTTACTTAGATCGTGTTATTATCTCATCGAACTAAAGCGTTTTAAGGTTATCTATTTATTTGAATTGAATAAGTTTATTCCATTTCAGATATTGCAGTCTGAAATGGAATAAACTCCTTCAATTGTAGCTGTTGTTATTACTATCACCCACGCAATGATAATGTAATTTCACGCAACTATCAGCTAGAACGTTATGAAGGACAAACCATTGTTGCGCTACTACTAGATTATTTACTATGGCAAGCTAAAGAGTACTAACTTACTTCCGCTGTACCTTCTCGCCAACACTCACACGTCATCACCACATTCAGTTGTATACTTATATATTATCGAACAGTAATTACGTGCATTATGTTCAAATTACGACATCAAATGGGAAACAAGGGCACGTGATTCATCGCGATTATCGCGCTCATTTTTTTTATTGAGCTCATAACATAATTCTAGGTTAAGTAAGCACACAATGCTTTTGTAATTGATAAGATTGTTTAAAGAAATGTTAACTTCCATAATATTATTGTAGCGCAACGATATTTTAGAGGTCGTATCGCATTAATACATCGAAGTGCTACGGCATAGTAGCAACCAACGGCTAAATAGTCTTTACAAGTCTCGACTAGGGTTCCCATACAAAACACAAGGTTAAATACAAAAGGGTGGTAATCGATTTGGTGATAACTGGCAAGGCTCTGGGCGGCGAGGTGCGGGGGGTTGGCCTTGGTTCGTTCGTTGGCACCGCGCGGCTCGTGTACGCCGCGCGATAATTTCGGCAGTGCCTGAGTCTACTGACCCCGTCGTTGTTCGCAACTCGAATAATCCCCTTGACTTTATTTAAATCACCCACTCCATCAATCGCCTGTCTTCCAAGCGGTTGAGAAAACATATCCATAGCTATTTGTTTTGTTATAAACTCTTCCGGACATCTGAAGAAGAAATTACCAACATCGCACATATACCCGTCGCAGGGACAGACCTACTCTCAGAAAACATGAGTACATGCACTTTATCTATCACGGGACTCAATTCGGAATACTAAGTAGATGGCAGATGCCTTGTTGTTTTGCATCAGCGCTTTCAGGACCTGCGCATACACTTTTAAAACAAAAAGTCATTGTTACACTTTTGGGTTTAAACCAACGGCATTAGAATAAAAAGTCTGCGCACTTAGCTATCATAGTTTCTGTGCATATTATTAATATTCATTTAGTATTTAAAATAAAACTTGATTGTTGACAGGTACTGCAACATATGCAGTCAGCAAATGAAATGTAAACGTATGAACCGTTTTTCTCCTGCTACGCAACAAGTTTTCAAATTTCGATCAATTTTATTAATCACTATGCTGTTTTTTAGAGTTTCGTATCGAAAGAGTGAAAGGAACGCTATAACGACA
This sequence comes from Aplocera efformata, assembly GCA_921293045.1. Lineage (NCBI taxonomy): Eukaryota > Metazoa > Arthropoda > Insecta > Lepidoptera > Geometridae > Aplocera > Aplocera efformata. Next base: position 7,926,173 of record OV121042.1, on the reverse strand, counting down.
TCTGTCATTCCTACCTTAAAGATTTGTATTTATCGAACCATAATGTATGAAATGTCCACACAATATGGCGTATAATCTGAAAAATAATGACATAGGTACAATTGTTGATAAGGACAACCCTCAGACAGCCGGTTCTTTTTTATTTTCAACGGTCGTAATGTAATACTTGCAAGATTTTTAATGTTTAACCGGTTCTTCTTGGAAGTGCTCAGTGCTAGATAATTGCACCTAGAAGAAAGTACACGACCACGTAATCCTTATTGTAGTAGCTACATACGTAATCACACGTAACGTATAATGATTTTCAGGGTTCTGTAAGATTCATAGAAAGCGTTAAACGTATAAAATAAAGTAAGAATTACTGTTAATGAGTAAGAAATTACTGTTCCGTCTGTTAATACTTATTTTTTTAACTTTATGTTATGACTGAGTGAATTGAACTTGTCATAATAAGGTTATTTGAATGTCGTTAATTAACTTATTGCAAGGACAAGGAATTTTATTTTATGATAGTAAAGAAGGACAAAAATATTTATCGCTAGTTATGATGGGAACTTCGTACCATCTAAAATTCCGAATGGAAAATTGGAAATTCCTTTTAAAAATTACTAATCATATTTTTTTTAGATTCCTTTCTTCCCTGTTCCTTTGAGATTTTCCTATACCAAACCACTATTGAGGCGAACAAAAAGAATTCACATACGCACGCTCCGGCTTCGCACGGGAGTACTATTGAAGAAAATGAGACCCTTTACACTATTATGAAACCCATTACATAACAATTATGTCATGTTTTGGATATCATTTATTGCAATATTCATATTTTTAAGATGTCTATGCTGTCTTTTGACCCACTTTGTATATGGAGATAATGAGCCAATTTTCTTTAATTTTCCCTACTATTTTTCAAACATTTTCTTTCATACATTGTCCTGACAATTACAAACACAACAAAAAATAATTAGTCAAATAAATTTATTTATTCCGTTCTGAAGTTTGCACACTAACTCACATATACTTATAAATTTAAATCTTTGAGAACTTTATCAATTTTACTTTTAATAGAAAATATATTTTACTTTGTATGTTATTAATAGGGAATGTAAGTCCAATCCACAAACTAAAGTGTAAATTAATGCATATTTTTATAACTGCTTCACAAATAACATTTATTGTGCTCGTGTAGGTAGTTCACAGAGAAAGTGCTTAGTACATACACTCAATATAAGTAACTTTCATTTCATCATAAGCAACCGGTTTTGGTAACTATTTATATAAATCTTCTATATTTGATAAACAACAATAAGAAAAGCCTTCATTATAACGTAAGGCTTCTACACAGTCCAACTTTGCCTCGTGGCTTAGAATTTTTGCGAGTGACCAACTCATTAGCTGTGCGGCCACGTTAAGAAAACGTATTTGTCATCAGTGTAAATATTTTGCGTAGGACGTGTTCTGTCCATTTATAAAATTGGTATAATTATATTATGGCAGAAACTATTACGTTGACTATAATACATCTACATAATAAAATACCTTCTAATTTGGACTTTGATAGCGGGATCTAAGATGGATTATCGCGCACACTGACCTCTTTGCCGGTAAAAAATAACAATAAAGCAGTCGTTCAACTTGGAATACTTATTTAAATATAGCTGCGTGTGCTAAAAATGTTGTTATTAAAAAAGGTATTGCGGTTACTATTGAACCGATGCCGATTTATTGGCAATAGGCAGTTTTGGCCATTGTGGGCACACTTCCTCGTCATCCAGCTGCCGGAGAAACGCGGCACCAGACTGCACCTTGCTATTATTAAAAAGTGAATTGGAGAAATCGACATTTACATAGTTTTTAAAGCGTTGTGGGTTTTTTTTACGCAAAATGTGGGAGGTGTGCGCAATGATGTCGTTTGCACGCTCCGCCTCGTGCCACCTGCCTTTTGGGAAATGTATTGACAGATTCGGAGGCGTGCATGTGTAAAACGTTTCCTCAATTCATTATCAAGTCAGTTAGAGGTTAGTATTTGCCGGCGGGCTGGAGCAGGGGACGTGGGTCACAAGTGGTGGTGTCGGCGACCGCTTGCGCGTGCAATCAACTCCGCGAGTGCGTGTAACGGTGCATCACGTTCTTGCTTTACCACTCCACTATCACAGTACTAAATAAAAAAATTGTAAAAACAATTTTTTATGAAGTAAAAGGCATAAAAAGGACCAAACGGTCCCAAACTTATAGATAAAGCGATAATGACAACGCTTAGGTACAAAAAAAATGCTCTGTGAAGTCCATTCGTAGCAGTAAACCTAAACAAATGACTTCGAAAGATTTATTAAAGAAATTATTACTAATAACGAGTTCACAGAAATTGTAACTAAAGAGCATTCATACAATTTTACCTTTTGTCTCGTTTCTTGAAGCATAACAATTGTTTTGCCGCAAAAAGAAATGTGGAACAATAGAAACTCAAATAAAGAGGACATCAAAATGGCCTTGTCCGAATGTCTGATGTGGGTTAAGGAATATTGTTGAGTTCAACTGGTCGGGAGTTGTGACCCACATTGTCATAAGATCAGAGAGCAACTGGCAAATTTAAAACCCTTGCTACCGTTTAACAATGGGCCACAGAAATCAACTAACCCTTAAGACGACGATTCCTTTTAAGCAAAGATTTAGAAGTTCAAATTTAGGATTTTTTTCGTAAAAAAGCAGGTAAACCGGAGCTCTACGATTGTTAAAAACGATGCGATTCGACCTACCCTTTCTTTTCATCTCGGATTTCACGAACAGGTAAATGTCCAACTTTTTGCAGAATGTGAATCTTTGTGCAACATTGCGATATCAAACTTTGCTGTGAACTAGTGAAAAACTGCGGAATATTGTTTATCAAACCTTTTCGATGACAAAAAATGGATGGATTGAACTTTTTATGGGTAAGTTTTTTAACATCCTTTTGTTAAATGAATTCGTAACCGACATTCCCAGATATGCGAGGCATTGTGTCTTCGCTAAATGATAAAGACGAAGGGATGCCTTTACAAATCTTCCTCTTAATGATAAAATATCAGCGGGATGCCGCTCAATATTTTCACAATATTGTATTTTTATAATTTAGGTATATTCACGACGGAAAATAAAATCACTCATGATAAAACTATCCTATAAATCAAATGGATTTTAGATTGCTGATCTTTGTATCAGATATTTTGTGCTAATAGTAATGACTAATGGCAGAATACCTCAATACGTGTAAAGAATGTTCATATAATACATTTTATTCTTATTTAAAGCAGTGACGTTTAATTGTGTGAAGTAACATGCCGTGTCGGCATTCTGCGGTATGGCCAGTGTTAATAGCTCAGCGGGAAGCTCGGACATTATTAGTGGTGACCTAAAAAATTTGAACATTTACTTCACTGAATAAGTTTCTCGCCCTTTGCTTGATAGCTGATGAATAATAAGTTTTGAGTGTTTGTAGAGAGTGCAACATGGCAACAGTCGCAGGGAACGGCGCTGCGCGGCGCGGCTTTGCGGTGTCGCGGCTGGAATCGGCAGCTCGCGAGCGGGCATAGGGCGAGCCCCGTTAGGACGGGGTGACTGACTCCACCATTGCAACCTGGTGCATTGTGCTCTAACGAGAACACAGCATTACGTGCAATCATAACAAGCGAGCCAACAAATATTACCGATGCCGCTTGCTTCGCCTTTGGCGCCGTTTATCCTCTATGTTTATGCCAGCGACACTTACCTGTAACAACAAACAACATAACATTACAATTGAACTCCGATAGCGTAACACTAGCTGATTAAAAATAAAGACTGCATTTTGTCGCTCGAATTCATTGTCTCAGATAACATCGGGGCCATTTACACATCACATAATTTAGATGCTAATGCTGGTATTGTTTCTAAGTCAAAGTCGATTAAATGGTGCGCATATATTAACTATTTAAAATAGGAATAATACCAATTATTCGGATGGTTTTCTTCAGTTGGCACAGGAAATGGGTGGGGTCAATGCTCGAATAGTGTCGTTCACTGTCGAAGGTGGTTGGTTACTGAACCTGAGCTGGCTGTCCTTGAAACTGCCACGAAAATTGCCGACCACCAACACAGGTGTAGTTATAGTGTCTTACAAGAAATAATGAGCACACACACACAATTCAACTCAGCTTTTGAAAGCTAACCGATAGTCATGTTGACTGTAACACGAAATTTCGATACCAAACTACAAGCGCGTCAAAGTAATAATAATGCTATGACAAAATTTAATGTTTATTGTATCATACAGACGAAAAAAGGCAATAATAATCATGTTGCAAATAAGGTATATTACCCTTTTTGGCAAAATTATTATCTTTATGTTGATAACATGGGATTTAGGATAGAATTATACGCCCATTCAATGTTACAACTGCCTTCTACTGCTAATTAAAATGAAAAGTATTTTCATCATTTATTAACATACTGCAATCTTAATACTTCATAGTTAAAATTTCAATTCTAGTACCGATAACGGCGTGATACGATATTGAGAATATTGATTGGTTAATGCCAGTCTGAACTAATTGCTGAAGTTACCTACCCGCTTAAAGTTTTCATAAGTTTTATTTCAATAGATTGGCAGTGATACTGGTGCAAGAAAAAATCTGTTTCGCATAATTTACTTACTACTGTCAAGTAGTACTATTTTTAGTCGTGCCGTTTTAAAGTAAAATTACTATTAAACTGGTAATTAAGGCCCACTCTCGACAAGATAGAGTGAATGGGCTCTAACGCCTAATAAATCTTGGCAGATATACATACAAATACGTTTGGTTACGGAACGTTTTTTACGTTTGTATACGTTTGTTGTAATGAATACAACTTTATTTCGATAATAGGATAACCTTAATAATTTTATTTGTCATCCCGGAATAGTAAGGTATCGCCTAAAAATGCGATTTATGTAAGGAATCGCTTTGTGTGGCATCACCTTAATAATGAGATTGATGTTATGTGCGCCGCTTCGAGTCGGGCCACTGACCGCTGTCGAATCTCAAGGTCTGCACTCGTGTAAACAAGTGTCGACGTAGGTACCTCACGAATACTGAACACCCGAATCTAAAATTTACAGGTTTCACTGCGATATTTTGGGACCATAATGTACTGGGAATGTAACAATATACCAAATTATTCTTTCATTTATCACTAACAACAGTGAATTTTGCAACAAAATTTGAGTTAAAAACTTTCCTTGTCGTACTCCGATTCAGTGACACAAATAAGTGCTATTGAAATGGTTCATCTCACATTCGCACGGCAAACCATATAGTTCGCCTTATTCCTATTGTTTTATTCGTCTTATTAAAATGAAATTAACCTTTCTTTAAAAAAAATATTTGAAAAAAGATCTAAGGCGTATTTATATTGTAGGTACATTGCTCACGCCGTTATCACCTATGTACATTTTAACACGTGGACTCTAAGAAAAATAACGAAGCAGAAGAGTTAACAGATAATTTGGTTCAATTATCTTTAAATAATATAAAGACGTCACCAGCGGAATATTGATGTCACTGGTTCATATTCGGTCGTTATAATCGTCATAATAAATGTATCGCGGGTTGTTTAAAAGTCAAAACCCTATCATTACACTTAGTATGACGATAAAAACATTCAATAAAAAATTATAAAGCAACGTAAGTGAAACCATATTTTCTACAAACGATTGACAGTAATATACAAAACATTCTAAATAAGTGTCGATCGCTAAATATCCTTAAATTTTATATTATATTAGTTCGATACCACATGCAAATCATGACCATGATGCGGTAATCGAAAAAAAAAACGCTCTGTAGTTAAAAAAATAGTACATACATACACTTCATAACATTTTCGCATTCATAAAATGAAATGGCAAGTTATGTGTGTTATGTGTCAACTTTTGGAATATTATGATATCACGAAATCAAAGTATGCCGCTCACATAATATTCACTCTGAATTTAACCCGTTCTATTGGACCAAAGTATGATAAAGATGAACCAAGCAATAGTAAATAATAAGGCCCAATATTCAGTTACAGGCTGAATGTCTACGAGCCGCTACGAAATTGCTACGCAGCTACAATATTGAGGGCGTACAGAATAAATAATAGTAGTATGTTGAAGGAGCGGTCAGTGAGCCAGTGTAGCAGTGTAGTAGACCAGTGGAGTCAAGCCGAGGTTTGCGGGAAAGGCGAACTTGCGATTTGGGGAAATGGTCCATCGGTCATGGGGCCACACGATACGGCCTCTGCTTGTCGGGCAACGCCTCATAACATCGGGGTTTCCAATACACATTAATATTTTATAATGTGTATTACAGAAACATGAAAATATTATGAAGTGTATCTTCATAATATATGGGTAATGGAATACTTTATTCAAATTTTTAATCTATATTGATAGAATTTCTTTACTTGTTTCTTTAAAGTTCAATGACTTTTAATCATTTCTCCTTGAATTTATCACTGTTGTCTTCCAAATAATTGAAGTGGCTGAAAGAATAATAGCGATAAGCGGCAATATCGCTACATTATTATCGGTCATTTTTGGAATGTGAAAGTTAAATGAGCAGTAAAGTTAATATTTCGCTTGCTTTATGATCTCAAAAAACGCGCGTGCCACAAGATGTGACCCGGCCTAATTAGACTAATTTAAAAATCGAATAAACCAACTTCAATTCTTTCATTTACTTATTTTAGCCTTTAGGGATGGAATTTCTTCATGGAATTTCTATGGGACTATCTCGGAGATACATCCTATCAAATTAACAAAGAATCATCCAAATCGGTTCTCAATTGCCGACGAAACATACATACAAAAGACAAAGCTGAATTGAGAATCTCCTCATTTTATTGAAGTCGGTAAACGTGTTATTCAAGAGGAATGTAAACAAAGTTTACGTTACATCCAATAATTCAAATATATGACGTCGTGCGAACCTATAGCTCGTGTCACGAACACGTGTTTTTTTTTTTATAATTTCATCATGACGCAATATTTTAATCTTGTCCGCTGGAATGATAGGACCGAACACAGCATATGGCACGATAAAAAATAGCTGAAGCTAAAGTTTCTTGTGGGGTTATATTTTATTCCTGGTTGAATAACCCGTAACCCGCACGATAAACGCGATTAGACAAACGCAATTTTCGAGCGAACGAACGTCAAAGTGCCGAGAATACTGAGAATACTGGGTTCAGAACAAGAAGGCGTCGCATCAGGTTAGAAAAAAGTTGAAAGCTAAAATGTATCAGATTATCTAGTCTTCCTGGTTCAAGAACCCAAGCCGACGCGCGACAAGACGCGATCAGGTAAACGCGATTTTCCGCCGAGTGCACGACAAAGCGCCGCCAGCGTGTCGTTTGATGCCGTTACCCTCCGTGAACTTTCCACTCGTTAAACTTGATCATCGGCAATGCTGAGCGCTTCACGCGATTATGTAACAGGTGGGTCGAGTTACTGGCTCGAGCTACGGCTGTCTTAGAAAGTTTCGAACTATCTCTTATGAAATATTTTCTTACACTTCCCATGCTAGTTTTGGTATACAAAACACCTGCTCATGCCCAGATACTAAGAGGCAACGCAAGAGTATTAGTTTAATTTGGTTTATATAATAAGCAAGTATGAGATTAGTGAAGTTGCCATTAATTCATAAGAAATTATTGAGTAGAGATAGAGAGATAATACGTAGAGAACGCTAAATATACGTAAAATACTTAAACAACAAACAACAACGTTAACACACTCACACCTCTGCACTAGGATTCCCTGTGTCGCAGATGGCATGGACAAACACCCAAGACCCGAGAACAAACTTTATGCTCACCACACAAAGTGTGCCCCGACCGGGAATCGAACCCGGGACCCCTCGCTTCGAAGGCAGGGCTACTACCAACTAAGCCACGGAGTCGTCAAAGATTTAAAGATTTCAACGAATAAAAAAAAAACCACTGATACTCAAAACTTATGCGCCTGCGCTTACTACGCTCGAGTGGGTGCCTTAATATCTTCGTTGACTTTATCATTGTCACCTCATTACTAGCTGTTTCTCGCGACTTCGACCCCGTGGTCTTTTTTTTTGCGCGGATTCCATTTCTTTTGTAGAATTAAAGTAGCCTATGTTACTTCTGAAATCCCGTCAATATTGGTCCAACCGTTTCGGTAATTAGCCGGAGCAAACAACAGACAGACAGACAAAAAATTTTACAATTGCTTGTTTGTTATAAGTACCTAAGGTATATACTTTAAAATGAATTTAGTAAAAAAAAAATTGACATTACAAAAAGAAACTTCAATTTATTTGTATAGATAAGTTTGATGACGTAATATGTAAGAATCTGAACGGATTTCCCAGTATATCCGATTCTGAATCAATGACCTGCAGTAACCTAACCTATCCAATGCACTTTTGCATCGCCTATCTTTTCCTGCTCATTATGATTCTTGCATTGTGCCGCATAGGTCTATGTAACGCACATATACCGGTTTACGTGTTCCATAGTTAGCTGCTCGTAGATAATGTCATACGCATGCGTAGCGCGTAATCAGACAGTCAGGATTCGCACGGTGAAGAGTGCAGCTGATGCATCACCGAGCGCAGGGAGGGAGGGAGATAGAATGAGTTCACTGGTATTTGATATAGTGCATCAAAGTTCTTTAACCCCTTAGCCTACCTGCGATTCTTGCGAATGAGGCAGCTCGGCCGTTGTCCCTGAATGCACCACTATCGAGCACGTATCTTTATAGGTCGCTAGTAGGCATTCTACCGTCAGCAAAGACAGCAAGGACACTTTTAGAGTTTCTTTTAGTCTTTAATTTCAAACACTGCTATCAAAAAAATACTGGAATACAGTTGATTACGTGAACTAGAATGTAGCGTGCGTAATGTGTGTATTTCACGGTTGTAGAAATTCACGATTCACGCCATGTTATGAACTAGAAACGGATCTCAAAATGCCAACGTGAGATCTAATTTACGAATAATATCCGATTAATATTTAATAGAAATCGATGAAAACAATTTTGAAAACCGCGACAATGATGTAACCACTAACTATATTATGGCAAGCACGTTCCGCGGGAACTAGCCGCATGTCAACTATAATCTATGATTTTAACAATTCGCGGCAGGTGGGGCCCCGCTGAGTTGGTTTCCGTTGTTTCGCAATAACCTGGGTTCAATGACGCCTGCGCTTCACGTTTATAATTATTGTTTATCGTCATGAGCGTCCACACCCCTTCGATGCAACGTGTCTCAATTCACTCGCCATAAACAGGAAGTTTTATCATTTAAATTGGCAATAGTTAGACTTTTAGATGCGGCCAAATAGTCTGTCATGTTTTATGTATTACGTACATGCATATCAAGATTTGCTATCTGGTGGTCAATTAATTTGAAAGTAACATTATTTTCATTTGTTGAACTATCATTGGTTTACTTGCTGCAATATTATAATGTTTATCACATTGCTTGTTACCAAAATATTTTCCATTGAACAATTGTATAATAATTGATTGTGGTCAGACGTAACCTAGTTATCCAACTTTAATGTCACCAACCATTACAATTGAGCGATAATACGGTGATAGTTGTGAAGGGCAATAAAACGAATATTTACGATCCAGTAACCCACAATACCGATAACAAAGAAAGTAAACAGATACAGATAATAAATTCAAGTCCAAAATAAATACTAATATTGTTTTGATATTGACCCATTTGGACCCGGAACTTTCCATATTCGCTGGCATCATTTCCTAGTCAAATATAGTTTGTGGAAAGACACTGAATGTATGTATATGTTAGATGATAATCGACAGTGAATTTTATTTATTTTATGTTTATGTTTTTTTGGTGTGATACTACAATTTGATACATCTTTGAATTTATGAATGATAATGATAATTCATATAAATATTAAAATATTACGCTACACAATATGTTTATTAACTAATTACAGATTAATAATTCATGGATCATGTTAGTTAAGGAGATCTCCTACTACAAGGATACTACTACTGATACTAATACCTTACCATTACTTTATGCCAACATTATCCTGGTATCCTTACATAAAACTTAAAGAATGCATTGTAGTTTAAGTAATAGATATTCTAAGCAATTGTAATAGGATTAAGTTAAACTTGCGATCAAAAAACACAGCACAAGTCGTGAAAGCAGGCGGGCGGCGCCGCGGCGTTGACCCCTGCGCGAGCGACGACCCACCACTCGCTGCCAACCGCACAGAGCTTTACCCACGACATGTCTAATAGACCTGCCAATTATTATCTATGTTACACTAACTTTACATCAATTCCATTTGGTAGTTAGGTATTCTTTATAAGCGCCTACACCTAACATTAATAACACCTTACTTACTTGTTTCCGCGATTAAATAGTAGGAAACGCGACTATTTCATGAAACGCAAGCTTTCCTAACAACCCCATCGATAGGGCAGATAGTGCCTAAATAGAAGCAGTATAGTAAAGTACGATTTGGATATGAGATACCTCAGAAGATACTCTGCCTGTCCTATGAAGTCGTCAACTAATCTTGTTTTATTATTATATTTAAATAATAATTTCTAAAGACATATCAGTTTTACTGCATAAACTTTAATTAAATAGATCTACTTATTATATTTCTAATAGAACAAAGTTCTGTAGCGTAAATAACAAATTGACTCATGCGATCGTTCTGCGCATTCTTCGTAACCCAAATTATTTTGTACCAACATTTTTTTGTACTTTTATCATGGTGAACGTCCGGGTTAGCAGCCGAAGAGTTTGGTTTCGTAAGCGGCCGTGGTCGATGACTCCGAGCGCGAACGTTCTAGTACTCACATCTGAATTCCCTCGTTACGTAACGGCGAGAAAGTTGACATCCGGCCAATCCGGCAACTTCGGATGCAGAGTCAGTGGACGATGCAGCCTAATTAGCATGATTCAAGTGCCTTGCATGTCTTTGAAGTACCATTGGTTTATTCATTAGTGACCTATATCTCTACCTACACCTCCAAGAATTCTGTGTTGGAATGTGCGATGTTTGCTCACGCCTAAATTTTTTTATAATTCATTTAAGTTACTGCTAGGCGTTAGGATTTTCTCTGTGTTGAGTACCTTGATCAATTGTCACTAAAAATATTTGTTTCTATATCACTTAAATTAGTTGTGCTTTTCCGGTTAGCTGTTTGTTTTGAAATAATACATGTTTTGATATCAAACAACATGAAACTAAAGATTCTTTGTTCTGAAATATAATTGGATCCAATAAGTGGGAGCATCCACCTGGTCATGAAAAAGGTGTCAAGATATAATACCGTACCTTACTGTACGCCACCATTTTCCTGGTATCCTTATCCTTACATATTATAAAATAAAGTCGCTCCCGCTGTGTGTACGCTTAGATCTTTTAAACTACGAAACATATTTTAATGCAGTTTTCAGCAATAGATAGAGTGATTCAAGAGAAAGGTTTATATGTAGTATACAGTAAAGAAACTGCCCCACATTAGTATCTATATTGCACCCGTACGAAGCCGGGGCGGGTCGCTAGTACATAATAATAAATATTTCCAATATTATTATCATGAGGCCGTCATGAAATGTCATTGTCACAGCGTTATCAAAATCGAGGACATTTTTATATAATTCTGGGTCAATGTACCGAGGCGATGTTTTGTTCGGGCTTATCTGCCCGGTGCCATCATGTATGCTATGTATGTCACTGATAGTATACAGTAGATTATTCCTTTGTTTGTTCAAATAAAATCACTTAATACCCTAAAAGGTCTACGAACATATAATCCTTCCATGGTAACAAAAAATTTGGGATTATCCCCATAATCTCTACTTTTTTTTATTTATTACACGAAATAAATCTTATGCTACAATCCTAACGACAAACTTTAAGATGGATGTGTGGATTAACCCGAGAGAATTACATATGTAATGAGTACTATATCAGGGAATTTTGAACATGACGGAATTAAGACAGTAGAAACGCATGTAACTAGTAAAGTATTAGTTATGGAAGTGTTTGTATATAAGGATAGAGATACGTCAAAAAATGCTTAATTGTGTTAATGAACACACCTTTACACAAGTGTAAAATACTAGAGTGAAAATATGTTTTACGATCCACCTTACAGTAGGATAAGGGCAAGAAGAAGAAAAAATATTTATGACTTAAGCGATATTTTGTGTGTCTCAACCGAAAGAGGAATAAACTTATAAACAAGTAGTTTAACTGTGGTTAAACACCTTCAAATTTCAAGCATGTTTAACTTATACGGAATACCACGAAAAACTTAAAGTCCATAGTCCTTATAGCATCTCATAAAAAGATATAAACAAATAAGCGTGTCGCTACAATTTAAAGAATATAATAAAACTTATTTAGTTTTGAACACATATAACAAACCCTATGGCTTGCTAAGATTTGGTACACCATTTGTCTACGCTATGCTGGGTGTCAATGCACTTATCCAGTGAACTAACATGAGTCAATGGTTGACGTGCTATGGCCGTATAGCGGAACTTACTGTCACAATCTTTAGTCGACAACTCATGTGAAAATAATTTATGGTAATTCATTATTTGACTGGTCCCACAGCTTTGTTCGTAGTAGGTTTGCCTTCTGCGCTGTAGGTTGTGAGTTCGATTACCACATGTTGCTACATGACAAGTATTTGTGTGGCGAACATAGATATTTGTATTCTTGAGTGTTAATATGTATAGTATGTAAGTATTTACATAAAAAGTCCATTCCATCAGTAATCAGTAATATAGTTTGTATTCGTTTGGTAGTATAAGCTATGTTTAGTTTAGTTATTTATTTACTGTATATTCATCAACATTCACTGTTCGATATAAACGCGAAAAAATATCACTTGTTATTTATAAATGAACAGCTTCGTAGCTTATTTTGCAGTAACTTTGCCTATAAAGCAAGGGCATTTGAAACATTGTCTGATGAGCATGATGTTTATTCTCGGGTCCTGGGTGTTTGTGTTAAGAATGCTAGTGCATAGGTATGAGTGTGAGTTCTTTGCTTAAAATCGACTTTAAATACTTACGAGATACATGTGATTCGAAACGTATTATACATGGAACCTTCTACTTACTTCTGCGTCTTAGCGCTAAGTAGCACATTGGGGAATATTATTAATAAGTATTGTGTTTAGGTAAGCTTAATTTTATGAAGAATTAATTTTGTCGTGCCGTACTTAACAAGCGAGTATCTTATCAAGAAAGGTGAACAACCTGTACGATTTTGGCCTTGGATTTGAAATATAATTTACACAAAATAAATTTAACAAATTGTGCCAACACAACTGAAAAATATGTATGTTTTTATTAATCTATACAAATAAATAAAATTAAAGTGTCTGTTTATCATGTCTAATAATAGCTTTTTACTAAATGCATTTAAAAGTATATACGGTAATTTGGATAAAAAAAACATCAGAAACTTTCGGTCTGTTTGTTCCCCCTAATCTTCGAAACGGCTGAAACGATATTAAAAGGACTTTCACTGGCGATAGCTGATATTATAAGGGGATAGGCTACTTTTATTTTAAATAAATAGAAAAGTATTAGGATTCTGTGTGTTGTTATGATGCGGATGAAGTCGCGGGGAACATCTAGTATAAAATATGGAATGATTAATTATCACCTACGCCTATACAAGTCAAGATGGCAGCAAGCTGGCTCAGAGTCAATGTAACCTAACAATGTTCAGTATTATTATTTGATTAAACTTACGTGATGAAGGATTAGGGTTGCTAGCTCTACGAAAAATTATACACAGATTTGCTTTAGGCAATCATTGGGTATTAAATGGTAATCTTCATCCAAGAAATTTATCTCCAAATTTAATTTTACAGTACCGTCGGTGATTATGCTATTTAAGAGAAACAAAAGTACAGATAATAACAGGAAAAAGAACATCAATGTTAAGGAATATACCGCGTTTTCTAAGTAGACACTCCTTGTTACTAGAATTCCTTCAACAAGTTACTATATCTTTAGGGTCGGCTAGTATGAAGTAGAATATTGTTGGACATTTCACGATTCGCCGTCTAGCCCCAAACTAAGCATAGCTTATACTACTTTTTTGTAAATAAATATATATGATACATTTTAAACATCCAGACACAGAACAAAAATTTATGTTCATCACACAAATGCTTGTCCTGAGTGGGAATCGAATCCTGAACCTACAGCGCAGAGCGCCAAGCTACTACCAACTGATCTGTGAGGCCAGGCTAAATTTGAACTCCAATTTAATATATGCACAGAATTACTGATAGGATATGCATGATAATATTCTCAGGTCGCCTGCCACAATCGGATGTGACATTTCTGTATCAGATTTTTCCTGTTTCAGTAAGTATTTCTGTTGTTTCGAATAGGATATTCAATCAGCCTTGATTTAATCCAATACGATTTTAGGCTATCAAATTTCTGGTACTCTATGAATTGTTTTATTAATAAAAATGTGTGTTATCCGTTTCTGCAGAACAAATAATTGTCGTTCAAGATTTATTTGATTGTGTGGGTGGCAACCCTACGTCCGCCAAATCGAAGCTCGCATGTTGAGGGTCACTGACCCAGTCGCGGCAGATATTTGTACAATTGTGTTTGTAGATTCGCTTCAAGGACGCGTCTTACGTCACTCCAGTATAAAATACCAATCGAAACAAACGATTTTGACCTCTATTTTTATCACCATTAAATTCAATCAGCTCAATAACGTGATATAGAATTTAAAATACTAACTCCGATGTGATTCGGTTAATTTAGTTTACATCGAGGCCAGAATCTGAGGTCAATAATACCGGATGTTGTTAATTTACTATTATTTGCAGTGAGTTTACCCAGTAAGATACGCCAGAACAGTATGACAACTTATTGTTAATGTGAAAGCTTGTTCTAGACTTAGGGTAGTCAAAGCTTGACTGACAGCTTAGTTCACAGTAGCTCTGCCTTTTGCGCCGTAGGTCATGGGTTCGATTCCCACCGAGGACAAACTTTTATGTGGCGATCATAGATGTATCTACATTTATAATACATTTTAACAGCCAGACGGGGTGTACATAAAGTATTTTCAAATAAAAGTCCCGGTATCTGATTCCCATAGTACAAGATAAGCTTAGTTTACGGCTAGATGACGCTGTATGAAATGTCCATGAATATTTGTGTATTAAAAAAGCTTTCATATGCTTCAGTGCACTGCACTTTCTGATAGTCAAGTGTATGAATGTAGTGAAAGCTCGTCTTAATTTGAGGCTAGTCTGAGCTTTCTGAACATTGACGTTTCAAATAGTCAAGCTATATGTACGATATAGATAAATGAATCGCGTGCAAGCTATACAAGCTAAGTACCTACTCGAGTCAGGGCGTCATCACCCGACTGAACCCGCACGACATCGCGACACCACGCGGTCATTCACCTCACTCCACCCTCATTCACCCCTACGTCACCCTCAGCATTCATAGCGTTTCACAACACAAACTTTGGGAACTGTCTTCCAATTTTGAACGAGGGAAGATTTTGTATTATTCGACTAGCTATTATGTTTTTAGGGTAGTATACCCAAATTATTCCTAGGTACGGAAACTTGGATATGCAAGTATCAATTGCAGTTATCCGGTTAATAAACGACTCAATTTCTCAATGCGGCTGTAAGTTTGTATGGTATTTGCCCAATATTTTTACCAAATGTGGACCGATATCGATAGCAAACTTTCGAGGTAGTCCCATTGAAATTTCATGAAATTTCACCCCTAAGGGCGAAAAACAAGAGGCTTCAAAGAAGTCTGTTTAATCGATTTTAAATCAGTCACTTGCTTTTTATCATATCTCTGTTTCAATATGATTCTGAGAAACTGATTTAGTTAAATGTTTAGTAGCCAGACTGACTTAAACATGGAGCAGTCATCAAACAGAAACGGGGGCAAAGCTACAGTTAACAGGTGTTGGTTGCCAAGCATATTTTATTGGGAAATGTCGTAACACTAAGGAACCGCTGTAGCTACATTATTAAACCAGATGGACACTATGGAATTTAAAAATATTAAAGACTTATAATTTTCCTAGTACGTCGATCCACTCCCGTCATAGAAGATTACATCGGCTGTTACCTAATATTGAACTAACGGACGTTCGTAGTATAAACGTACCAATAATGTTATCTGTCAAAAAGTTTCATATATTTTTAACTGGGCTTATAAACGCATGTTTTAACTTGCAATATAAATAATTCCCAGTTACATATTTAAATTAAATCTGATATATATCATTAATCAAGTGATTCCAATAAGAATCCGACAAGATTTCTAGCCTGCCTATCTTACCTAGTTGTCAAACGAAAAAGCATCCGAATTAGTGTAAATAAATTATTAGGTTCAGAAGTTAATAAAATATTTTTATAATCCGTTAAAAGCTCATCAATTCAGGACATGTCGCCCGATCTTATCGGCGTAGCCTGCGCAGGATTGTTCTAGACTAGAGTCGTACAGTTACCACCTAACGGAACCCACCCGTTTCCGCGTTAGCGCATTTATATTTCCTTTGTATTGTATAATATCAATAACATGATAATCTAAAATACCTTGTTAGGGCTTAGAAGCTTAGGTTGTCTTAACTTCAACTTCAAATCTCAAAACCTTTAAAGTAAAGTTATGTCAACTGGAAAAATGCAACGAATTTGTATTAGAATGCCGAAGTTATGTGGCAGCATGTGTCACTGTATACTGGGGCTAAGTTTTCGCGCCACAGTTAACCGATATAATGTAGGGGAGTCGCGCACATCGGCGGGCAACGACCGCGGGAACTTGTAACTACATCGGCGAGCTTACAGGCAAAACGACGTAACCGAGCCTACTGACTGTGGATTTACGCCGTTTTACCGCCACGCAACCTATTACCGAGCGCTTTGAACCCGCACTCGACAGGGCATAGGCGTTCTTCGCAATACTGATAGCTCTAGGCTTCCGCGTTATAGAACATCATACAAATTAGTTCACTTGTCGGATGGAACTTGTTCTAAATCATTGCTAGTACTGAATATAAGTACTGTGATCGTATTTGATTATATTATAATATATTAAATAATAGTAATGGGTAATGAAAACACATTGAATTAATGAGATAGTCCAACTTTCTACTTGTACAAAAATGCTGCTATCTACATAATAAATGCTATGTATTTCCAAATATTTTAAACGTTGGAATGCAATAAGCTATTTATAATAATTATGCAAAGGTATCCACAACTGCCGGCAAGGCTTGATAATTTAAGCTTTGTCGTCAGTTTATAACCGATACAAAGCTCAACAGCCGGGCTATAAATGCTCTACCTCATTCATCACTTGAATACCGGAACAGTACGAATATATCATAACATATAAACATACGAGTAATCGTACTGTCTAATCTCAATGGGCTGTGAACGCCCTTTGCCGGAAGACGTCATCGCAGAGAAAGGCCTGAGAAATTTCCCGCGTTACGACACCGGACCGCGACGAGCCAACAGCCCACCGCTGGAATTAGCGAGCGGCCACGATGGAAATGGAAAATCGCGAAGTGCATCGGGGGAGGCGACAGCGGGCGGGGGAGGGGCCCGGGCATTCGCGTGCACTGGCCTATATGCGGTGCGACGACACCGGCGCCCGGGAGCGATGCACTCTGAGTATATGTGAGTTGTGCCGCGTACTACACGCACACTGAGGCACAAACCTATTTTTCCTAGAGCTTTACAAAAAAGTTTATTTCAAAAGAATACTTTCAAGCTGAAGGAGATTGAAACGTACTATGAATTCCTGCCTTTGAAACGAGTCCTGCGCCGGTTTCTTTTGACGCTCTTGCAACTCAGATTTATTCCTGTAGTTGCATCGCAACCTACTTCGTAATTGTTGCGTAAGGTGTTATTAGTCTTGTAAATGATGACTTCAGAAGTGAACTGAGCTGACTAGGATGTAAACATTGATATTAAAAGTGAATTTACCTGGGACACAAAACAAAATACAAACAAGGTTTTATCATTAGTGCAATACCATTTGCAGGTCATTGCATCAGTTTTCATCGGTTACTTTTTATTCTTATAAGAATTTCCATATCGATTTGACCTATTTTTGGGCCTTGCAACGTACCATTTCCATGATAGTCCAGTCTAACATTTTGTTTACCGTGTATACAAACGTATTCGTACTTAAAAGTAATAGATTCTTTATTATAATATATTCGATAATTGTGATCCATTTCATCGAACGCCTAACTTTCAAAAGATTGCCAAATTAGAAAGAAAGTATTAAATCGAAAACCCTAGAACCGAGCTTTGTCCTCAACAACTCAAATCGGTAAACGATTATAAATAACTTCCAAAAAAAATAACAGCGCTAACTGTGAGAACTATTTTCAGCACTGATATAGGCTGATGATTATTCCTAAGAAAGAAACAAAAAGGTCATGACGAGGCCGAACTTTCAATTAATAAATAGGTAAAGCTGTAACAACGAGCGGGTTGTAAAAGTGGAACGGATATCGATTGTGTGGAATATGCACGAGCGCGATGGAGCGGGGTGACCGTGCAGGGTGCATCGGTTCCGGTCTGAATGCGCCTGAGTCACCGACCGGCGACCCAGACCGCGAAGCTAAATTCAGTTGTATTTATTTTGTATAATTGGTCAAACGGAAAAGTACATCTGTTACCAGTAAATTCAATGAAAGCGATATATCCATAAATATTTATTATTTAGAATGTGGATAAAGTTGTAACCGCTCCTTCCAATACAGAGAAAGTGAGTGTTCCAAAGTTTATTCTTGTTTGACTTATCTTAAATTACATATAAATGACTGCTTAATTTAAAATAAAAGTTGTTAAAAATAATAAAGTTATTACGTATTTACATTATTTAATTATGTAAGATAAAACACAATTATGCATAATTGTATGAAAACATTGCGTTTTTAAATCCATTTGCTTGCAATTTAATTCAGGTATAACAATAATATAAAGTAATTATTGTTCATTAGCGACCCGCATTGTTGTATTTTATTTCTAAAATAATAGGGCAAAGTTCAATGACCTCTGGAAGCTTACCGAAATTAAGTAGGTCTGTATCAGATATAATGTTTCCCTATGGAATATAATTGTTTGCTTACCTGCTAATTCACTTGGCGAGACAAGTTTTCTTCCGGACTCCATTTTATTTGGAACTTACGCATCAAAATATTTTAAAGTTTTGCAAAGTGAGGTTATGATCGGCGCGCGACTCGGGAAGGTTTGGCGCGAAAGAGCAAGCATGGAGCGAGCGTGGGGTGGTGCGCGCATGCGCCCCTGTGACGTCAATGGACTAACCCCCTACACCCTACACACTTAAAAATAATTAGTATTCTGGAAAATAACCTTTGGCTTTTGAGACCGGTGACTTCATTAGAATAATGAGAACAACATGAGAACTTCGCTGCTGAGATAAGATGATAATTTAAGAATATGTGTCAGAACTGTCACTTGAATTTTAAAATGACAATTTGAGTGAATGACAATAAAACTCAAAATAATAAAAAGAAGTCAAATCACGACCAGATTCACCTAAGAGGTTCTAATTTGGTAGTATATCGGCATTATGGTTTATCGGCAAAAACCATTATGCCGATAAATATACTCTCACTTTTTCATTTTCCATGAAGTGGCTCAATCACACAATACTTATTAAATACAGAGCAACAGTTCAAATAAAAACTTCCAATCAAACAATTATCAAATCTATATATGCTAGTAGGGAAATATTACACGGTTCAGCGATTTGTTAGGAAAACCTTCGATATACGTGTAGGCGGTGGGGTTATGAGAGTTCACGGCCGGTCCCACCCTGCCACCCCAGCTGCCCCAGCCTGCTTCTATTTTTACCCACCAGCTTTTCTAAGCAATTCTCGTCTACGAATGCTATTACCGAATGGAAATAAAATAGACTATTTTAATCTTGTGGTCTAAATGTCGATTAATCTCTTTTCAGATGTGTCTATATCTGGAGTTTTGATTATAGTGGAAATAATTTAATTTCATACTACATTATGGAGTCCCAAACCAAGCATAGAGAAGTACTATAATATGACAACCAGATTACTGATAAAAAAATATAATAATAAACTTTTTTGCCAATAAATACATATAATAAGAACAATCCACACTCCGAACAAAGATTTATTCGTATCACAAATGCTTCATATGGGTGAGAATTTGAACCCACGATTCACAGCACAAAAGGCAGAGCTGACCAACTGAAACGGGCTAACATAGACAGTCAAAAATAAAGAACACTGTGCACAAATAAAGGGACAGTGCTTTTGCTAAATGGTAGTTTGATCGAATACCTCTGTCAGATAGTTTTGAATTCATTATTATTTAAGCTATTAATTATTATTATCAATAAAGTAATCTTTCATATTCAGAATATTTTCGAACAGTCATATAAAGTTATAATACTTTTCAATACTCCATGTATTGAAAAGCTACTGAGATAACGAAAACCACAAGACGTACCAGCTTTAAAAAAAATACACGAAACGATAACTTACTATACTCAATACACGTGATTCAGCTGAAGGTTTCCATTGATTTTGATTTATAAGTTTCACAGACTTTCTTTAATCTACTATATACTACCTAAATATTCCTTTTCGCTACAAAAATATTGGAATTTAACTAATACAAAAGTACACCAGCTAAAGTATTAAATATAGAACTTTCTTTATGAACAAGCAGTTTGCCTACCTAATTTCATTGTCAGTGTAGAACGAGGTTTCAGAAAGGGCCTACAAGCGACATCTAGCGCGTGTTCCGTAAACTAGCTACTCGACACGAGATGGCGCTTACTCTCGTAGTCTTTTGTTGTGTAACAGTGCTACGAAGTTTGTTTTATGTTATAGAACGATTCAACTTTAAAAAAAAACAACTATTAGTTGTATGAATTAGATAATTTATTGAATCAAACATGTGGGCAACAGAATATGGTTAGCAAAATTTAGTTTTCGTGCGATGCCATTGTTGTATATAAAATATAAAAAAGTGATAAAATAATTTGAGATATTTATAATGTAAATGCAATAAATAATATTCATGATGGAACTTTTTATGCAAAAACATAAAAAGTGTACCTTATAATATGATCAAATATATTATAGAAATATATTATAATTGTATTGAGACACGCTTCGATGCTTGGTCTTAGAATTCCTAGACCAGAATGCTGCAGCCTCAACAACCCTTATAGATACCTCAGACAGTGATTTGAAATTTAAACTATATATTGTAAGTGTGTTGAATGTAATAGCATTTCATTCCAATAGCATTTCCGAGCGATATCCACACGGGTGGGTTGGCATATAAACGCGGGATGACCCGGAAACTTCTGAGGGGTAGGTAAGCTCAGGCTGAGGTCGTCGACCCCGCTCTCTAACCTACTCCGCGTATTTAGAGCAAGTACCGATACAGCCTACCACATCTGGGTCAACACTGACTCATGACATGACCCACTCGTTTAATCATCGACTTACGCTTAGCGCGCGATTACCAACACATATTTGAATGTCCATGTTGTAAAAATCTCGTCCTATTTTTGCGAGGTCGTAGTGTTTTAATAACATACTTTTAACTAACATTATTAACTTAACCTTCGAGTCAAGTCTGAAGCGACATTTAAAAACGCATGACGTAATGGCACATTGAACTAACTTAATTGTGTCCTATTGAATTTATCATCAAGGATCATAGATAGAATATATAACTGATATGTAACTATTTTATCAATCAATAAAATACTGGGTTTTGTCAAGGCGTGCCCGCGTACCTGGCAAAACTAATTGTTATCGTCTGGTTGACTTATAACGAAAGTATTATAAACAATAATTGAACCTTAGTAATTTGTTAACCGACCCACGGACAGTTCAATTTATCATTTATGTGCAAAAATAAAAACTTTCGCATTTTTAATTCAATACAAAGAATCTTCAGGGATATTTGCAAAAAAAGGCAGTTAAAGATAGCAATGTAATTATTTGCATAAGCAAATCATAAAATCTCATAAAATAAATTAGTATTGCATATCATTATCAAACCGTATGCCAAAAACCGAAAAGAAAGAATTCGCGAAAGAAAAGTAATCCTTCCATTAGGGGTTTCTTGCTTATTCTCCACATGGAGGGTTGGTTAAGGTTTTAACAGGTGTTAACTTAGTAATAAGAAGGCATGATTTTAGACAAATATTTATTTAAAAAAAAATATGTTTCTTGGTATTTTTTTAAGAATTCAATGGAAATAAAGTATTTTGACTTCGTCTAGACTATCAAATGAAAAATGCTTTTACATAAGTATCTACAACACATTTTGAATTAACAAGTGTCTGATTTTAAAATCAAATACAGGACATTTAATCCTCTAGAAATGTTACCCCTAAGGTAACATTTCTACGGGGCTTCCTCGGAGGTAAAATTAGCGAAGATATCACGTAACAAACAAACAAACTATATTCAAAACAACAACCTAAATAAGAACCTCTTTATTCTGAAGTCGATCAAAAGAGGGAGATCCGCTCTTCCAAGCATAATCGCGATTGACGTAAGGCGCTCTACTGTCCTGTTTGCTGACATACAATTTACGTAATTGAATTACGTTCGCCTGTAATTAAAATAATAGAAGCTTCTGCCCGCGGGTTGTTTCGCGTTGTGCCACTATAAAAGTAACCTATGGATTATTCTAGGTCATAGTCTGTCTATGTTACATATATTGATTGAATTGTTGCCAATCGTTTCAATTGTTTTAGTGATATCATACGTATAAATACAAAGATCCTTCCGAACACACATACTTTCGCATTTAGGACATTTTTCTATTTAAGATTATCTCTTGGTTTTGCTGAGACCGTGTCACTTATTTCAGCAAACGCGGCCATAGATGTTTCCAATGTACATAAGTAGTTCAACAAACCAAGTCATGACCTACTGTGCGCTAAAAACTAAGCAATCGAATATGGACAATGTTATTTAAGATTGCTTGTAAAAAATTGAGGTAACCAACAAAATGGTTGACCGGCTTACAAGATTTTAGGTTTTGCTAGGTTAGCGGGTTACTGGTGAAATACAACACGACTAAGTTTTATGGTATAATTGAAGTTGTCGATGTCTGCCCAACAAAGCTAATAAATTAATGCATGAAATAAAGTAGCTAAAAATATGTAGCTAGCTTGCATTGGCAACGCATAAGTTGTTACAAGTCATGCTATTGTTACCTAGGTGTTAAAATCATGCAGGTTAATTTTCATACTTTCATAAATATGGTAGTGTTGAAATACTATGGGTATTTTCCGCTGAGTTGCCTGGACGAGAGTTCGCGGTATGACGCTAGCGCACGGCGAATTGGGGTCAGGGCGGCGCGGGCGACGACCTGCCAGCCTCTCGCGGTCTCTGTACCTACCTGCCCCCCCTCTACACTACCCCCACTTATCCCCTATAAGCTCAGCTATCCTTAAAATGCATTCGTTTTCCAAGTAACGTTCCCTAGAGGCGATGATCGTTGATGTAATCTATGTTCTTATGCAATTATGTTAAGTTTAAGTAAAATATATCAGTTTATTTCAATATAAGCGTACAATTTCACAAATTCATATATGGAGACATTAGAAAAAAAAAACGCCAAGTCTGCATCATGAATGCTGTCGGCGTTGCTGATATAATAATAATAATAAAACTTAATGAAATCTATCTCTAAATTTAAATTTCTTTGTTTTACATACCCATTAATAAGAATCATACATAGGGCATAAAATAAATTTGTATGTAATATCTAGGTATTATTTAACGTATCCGTTAACCGCGAGCTCATTAATTTACTCTTGAAACTTCACGCTAACTTATTCTTTTCTAGAACGTTCTGAAGCTTATCTATGACCTTGTCAGGACATAAATGAATCAGACACAATAAAAAATCAAATGTGGAATCAATGCTGATCAAATATTCGTCAGTCAATTCAGTTCACTCGATCGACAAAGAAGACTTGATTCACAAAGAATATTTAAAGAATTGTGTACCTGTTTTCCTCAAAATAACATAATTAAGGTTACCTACATACCTACTGTGACGTTACAGGCGCGGATTTAGTGTGATTTAAACAGTTATTTGTGTGTGGGGTGTGCAGAGCGAGGCAACTGGCAGGCGTGACCTAATTGTCGGCGGGTGAACGAACTCGAGGCCTTGATCGCAATACCGCGCGCGCCCCGCTCCCCGCCCCCCGCTCCCCGCGCGCCGCGCCTGCCCGCCGTACGTCACCGCAACCGAAACAACTGGTTAATCTGTGCCGTAACGCTCAAGCGCAGATATTTCTTACATATTATTTATATTTGTTATTTTGTGCAAGCTTATCTGTTTGATGCTTTTCTTTTTGTTTGGTAAGTTCATGTACAAGTTAGAAAATTGTTAAATTACAATTTAGTATTGTAATAATGATGTTATACAACGTACAATTTGAATTGAATAATTCACGAGTATTCATCCGTTCATTTCGATCATAATCATTTTTAAGTCGTAATATTTGTGTGTGACTACAAGTATTTATTGTTATTATTTGTAAATGTTTGAATAATTTATGGGAAATAACTTTCATTTTCAACTAGATATCAGTTTGATGAAGTTGTTTAATGGGAAAATCATTCACCATTCACCATTCATATTATCTAAAACTTCGACTCACTGAAAATATTGTATTTTACTACTATTACAAAAATAATACTATTATTTAATTAAAGAAATGCTTTAAGTGAATCTTTTCTTTAATAAAAAAATGCTATAATATTATACTTATGTTTAGTTATTTACTGAATTACTAATCATAAGTAGCATTTTTTTTAAGTTAGGGAGATGACTGCTAAATCTTGCGAACTACGTAATGAGGTAGAGTTGCGAGGCAAAGGTTTGTCGCTGGTTCATGCTGTAACTGTCACAAGCCAGAGTGGGACAACAGTATGCTACAAGGCTTCGCGCAGATTATTATTAGAGTATCGGCGCTAGGTTATTCTGAGTCGACCTAGATAACGCGCGGGGCCGATGACCGCGGGCCCTCCGACTGCGCGAACGGCCTCCAAAATAAAATGGCATTCAGCGATGGGCTCCAGTTGCGAAACACGACTCGACCATGATGTCGAGCGCAGAGACTTACTCGCTTCTCTATGCGATTACACATAATGCAATCTTCATTGGTTGAGTAACTTGTCTATCGTACGTATAAATTGTATAGCATTTTTTTCATTTGAATAAATGATGTCATCAGGCGGATGCGGTGAACCTGCTTGTCTCGTACACTTGATGACATGCGGTATCCAATGCTATAACAACAGCAATATAACTTGAGTCTTCCACCATAAAATTATTGTAAGACCCAAGTCACATCGCATTGCACCCACAAGTTAGATCGGTGAAGATAATTTAGAATGTAATTACCGAATACCCTTCAAATCGAAACAGCAATAGAGTGCTCTAATACTTTTACTCAGAAATGGGTATATAAGTATATAAATCCAATTTACTAATATTCATTGTTCAGTAAAGATAGGAAAAAATGAGAATGTAGAAAACTAGTAAACCAAATAATTTTAAAATACTGGATTTGCATGTAGAAATGATCCGAATACCCCCTCCAGTACGACGATAACAGTAATATTGAAACAAGTAACATTTAAGAAGTTGAAGAATCAGCAGAACCCAAGACTATATTCCTTAGTCCGTGTCTGAGTTGCGAGGCGAGCGCGGGGGAGGCGCGGGTCGCGGGCGGCGGCGGTGATTAGCGACGTCGAATATAGCCGGGAAGGCCGAGGGCAACGAACTCCGCGTGACCTAGATCCGCGCGCCCCCGCCGCTACCCGCTCCCCGCACGAGGAATGACTACTCACAGGAAAGTGAAAAGGACATTCTTACAACCCCACTATTATACAACACTACGACATCGATGAAAACGGCACATCACTAAAATCCAATCACAACAATTGATAAACTAACACAATCGAACATTGCAATCTCGAGTGCACATAATTGCATCGTGCATAATATGCGATAATTAGGAAGTTCAAATAAGGTTAGTGAACCGCATGTAAACAATGGTCAGTATCAGCTGACGGGTCTCACCTGCCAGGACTCGGCCGAGGAGTTCTTCGGCATCGTTGGGCGTCGGCGGTGTGTCACTGGGATTCAGGTGGTGGCACTCTGTCACAGTCATGTCTGTCGGGATGTGCATGAACTGGATGAACCGCGCGACTGGGGCGCGTGCGGCCGGCGGCGGCGTCAGCGCGAATGGCGCACGCCCGCCATCTACGCCAACCCGCGAGCTCGTAGCCAAAGGTCTACGCGCCGCCCGCCCCTAACACCTTTACTACCCTACAGCCAGCCCGACACCTTGCTAATTCACACTTTAAAATACAAATACCAATAATTTAACATGTTGTTTTTTTTTAAGTTTACATAGAGATTTAGTAATTCGACTATTTGAGAGAGACGCAAAATAGTATGGTTCTCACATAAGCTAGCGCCCAATAAGGCCACATAATCTGAGACTTTCTCACATAAATCTTACGTAGGTAACTTTCGAGAGAGTCATCTAGGGCTGTAATGGCTTTGAGAAACATAAACTTTATCATAATGCATTCAAAAACATATTAGAAAAATTTGAAAGAAAAATTTCTCACAATTCACCGTCAATAATTGGATCAACCTATTTCAAGTAAGAACCGAACTGAAACCTAAAGTCATGAGGATTCTTAACAAAAATTATGTAACGCAAGTATTCAAATGAATAATAGTCTTTTTTATTGTATTCTAAAATCAACTTTGCGGAGAAATACTCAACATCTATTTAATGACTTTCAATACTAGTTACTGAATGAATGAGGGGGTCACCACTAAGGTTGTATTGTACCATCTATTGTATTGTATTTGACTTTTGGTGATATTTCAAAGTGCGAAGTATTTGCACGCCTAGCCTACTGAATAAATTAGTTTAAAAAATGTAAAATAATGAGTTAGATACATTATTAATTAGTTAAATATTTAGCAACATGGTTCAATAATATCAGAAGTAGGTTTTGGTGGCACTTCGCGTTTGAACCCCTTCGTTGTAAATGATTCAGTAACGTATTTAGGTCAGACGTCATACCCTCTACACTACAACCTAATTCATAAACCTAAAGACAAAGCATAATAGTTCATTATGCTGTGTCTTTATTGAGACAGGTAGTTACTTATTATTTTACAACATTAAAGTACCGATTATTAGTAATTTTACATATTGTATATAAACATAAACAACGTTAACAAACTCATACCTCTGCACTAGGATTCCCTGTGTCGCAGATGGCATGGACAAACACAGAAACACAAGACAAACACCCAAGACCCGAGAACAAACTTCATGCTCACCACACAAAGTGTGCCCCGGCCGGGAATCGAACCCGGGACCCCTTGCTTCGAAGGCAGGGCTACTACCAATTAAGCCACTCTCTCTCTCTCTCTCCTTCAAGTTTTGTGATTATTATTTGTTTTAATAAAGAAAAATTGTGTGCGTATCGCGATTGGTAAATAACAGTAAGAAACCAGGTGCAAATAAACGTGGCAAAGAACTTTTGTATTAAAGTAAACGTTATTCAAGTCAATGGTAAATTCTTTTGTGAAAACTAAAATTAAACCATTTGATCAAACACATTATAATGTACATAAAACGGGTTTCAATGACATGAAATATCCATTGAGAGTTTGATATCAAGTGTACGTTGGGCTAGCCGTTTCTCTCGTGCATAATAATACAGTGCTTTGAATACTTTTACCTGCTGGCGTTTGCAAAGTTCAAACTCTATAGGCTTGTTGGGTTAATTTAAAAGCATTTTTTATGAAGTTTTTTATGACTATCAATCCGAAAGCCTCTATTTCAAGTCAAAATGTGTTTTCAAAAAGCTGGACGAGCGTGATGAAAATATTGAAACATCCCAGGCTAGGGATGAACGTAGGGATGAAAATTTTATGTAACTAACTCGAAAGTCTACCATATCAAAATAAAAAAGAATTACACATACAATAAAAAAAAATTGGACGTCACGGCCAGTAGAAATATGACGGCATAAGAGGACGCGTTCTCCTGTTCACCTGTTTTTTTAATCGATAAAAAATGTTTTTGGTTACTTTTTTAACCCTATTTCACAAAATTGTTCACTACTTCCAAGTTAACGCCATTTAGACAAAATCGGAAGCGTCCAGTTCAACCCAGTGAACTGAAAACCTAAATCTAGAATTGGCGAATCGTCTGTGAGCCGAGAAGCGAGTTTATAGGCCAAGGCAACCAATTATACAGCTAGTGGCCCGTCCCGAACATTATCGTTGGGCTGTAAATAATGAGTTTTTACAGCGCGTCACAGCTTACCTAATTATAACATCGTGGTAATGAACGCACTAGTGTTCGCATTTTAAATTAGAGCTTTACAATTTGTTTGCTAAAATTGGTCACATATACAATATTAACCTTGATAATAAAAATATACCTTAGTTTTACTATCAAGGTCAATAGAATACTTATAATAGATAATAACAGAAGACTTCTTTGTTTGTATAGTTAACTATTTGTATAGTTGCGGTTTCTAAAATAATGTTTTAATAGTCAACTGTATTGTCTATTATAACTCTATTTATTGAATCGATAAATACCGCACGTGTTAGATTTATATCAATAATATAAAGTGCATAAATAATATTATATAAGTATAGAAATCATAAGGATAGCCAATTGTTTGGTTTCCAATTTACCCTTAAAGGAAGAGAAATCTGGTTACTGAGTCTACTCTCTCTGTTCTTTAAATAGCTGGCTGAAATTTTCACAGAATTTTAGTTTTTGTATTATATGATATTATATCATATAATAAAAATACAATCGGAGGTGCGATTTTTGTTTGTCTGTTTTGATGTAGAAATAAATTAAAAATAAATTTAAGTAATCCAAGTTTTGATATTCATTTCTATGCAAGGTTGGATTTAGCTTGTGGAGCACAGGTCATAGTTCGGGTCAAGCTGCAGCGGGCCCGGCCAGCATCAGGTCACGCTGACGTCATCGGCGGTCGTCCACCTCCCCACATTTTCATGCTTAGAGCTGGTTCCTGGACCATAAGGTACATAAAGAACAACTATAGTTATTAATTATATAATTTGTCACAAGAAAAGAAACTTAATATATTGATCTAAATAATAATTTCAACTACCTTCTTAATTTTTTTGTATGTCAGGAATTTATATTATTTATTTGTGTGAGGTTTCCACCTTTTTATTATAATTAAGCAAAATGAAGTGAAGCTCATGAATCTATAAGGCTGTTCAAACCATTTAGTGCGTTGGTAAAGCCCGCTATTTTTAGTAACGAAAACGTGAACAATACAAATTTCTGCGAAGCTATGTTTGCTTATATAGCACATCTTTTCCTTTCTAGATACATTAAGAGCTTTGCAATTTTGCCTCGCGTATCTGCGAGGCAAAGTTGTAAGACTAAAAAACTTAAATTAATTTAGCCTTCAATGTTTTTGCTTACTGTTGCTAGTACTGTTGCGAGTAAGATTCGATATAAGTTTGTAGATTGTTCCCGTATTTGATTCTCAATGCTCTTGTAGATTCGATCCATAGCCGTGTAGGATATTGTCATTGTCAACACATACGTAATACATGTTTTATAACAATATACCTGCGCAGCTTTATTTGCCAAACATAAACAAACATAATATAAAAAATGTACAACAAACATGGTTAAGTACATGATCAGTCAAGTCAATACCATCAACATGCCATACGTTACACAAGGTAAGTACGTAAGGTCCAATACTCATCGAACAGGCTTAGAACTGGCTAGGTTCTTGACCCCTTGGAAAGTGGACCATAATGACACCACCACTTTCATTTTCGCACAACTCTCACCGACGCGGTTTGAGATCGAAAGTGTACTACATTTGTTGCTGCGTGCGCGCAGCCCCCCCTCTCCCCCCTTTCAACTTTCCTATGTTGGACGCGCTTTCTTCTGAGTGGCAGTGCGAACGGCACTTGTGCAATTCGCTTTCTAATTGCATTGTGATCGCAGTGTGACTGATGACTGCTAAACATCATCTCACTGCCCTACTTTCTTATAGATATCGCTCAAAAAGATTGATTGATGTATTTGGTTCTCTCTTCTTCGACAAGTACAAGTTTAAAAAGAAAGCGCTATACAGAGACATAAGCGAAGATACAGAGAAAAAATAATGTCAAGTAAGCAGAACAGCCCTTAGTTATTGTTTCATCCACTCTTATAATTATTATAATCTACTGTTTTTGTATGTTTTATAAGTCGTAATAACACGTAAATAAAAAGTTTTAATGAGTTTCAAAATTTCAGAACAGTTGATCAATCAATAATGAGTAGATAATTAAAAATCTATGCTAAATTCGTTGTAAATACTAATAATTTAGGACTATTTCTGCATTAATAAGAGTTTCATGTCCAATTTCATTGTAAGTTCTGCAAAAAATAATAGCTCATCAATTTGCATAATCATTGATCAATTAGACATTACAATTATGAGTTAGATGTTACTTAACCAATAACATGAAACTATAATATTAAATAAGGTTTATGTTTTTACTGATTTGAGGATGAATTATTGTGTATGTAGAAATAAGTATGATGCATTACTTATTTCTACAACATTTGACTAAAATTCCCCTACAGTAACATAATGAAAGTCCTCAACTTGATGGAGTATATATTGTCAGGAGTGCAGACTATTATCTGCCAAGGTGAGCATGTTCTAATACAAAAGGAAACGCAGACATCTATATATGTATATTTTTTATGAAGGATAGTGAAACAAAACGTAGTGTATTCAAGTTAATTGGGTTTATTAAATGTCCACAGAAATATCTTATATTTCGGCAACAGGAAATTTAGAATATTCTATTAACAAAATATAATTTTAATTTTATTTTTGGGGTTCAGTTTCTTACGTTCGTCGGAGAGTGTCCTTTGAATCATGACTACGAGCCGTTATATCCACGTTTCGGATGACGGGTGCAACGGAGTGTGACTTCGGACATACTTCGATCAAGGACCAATATCGTAATACGGTTGTTCTAGGCGGAGATAACCACTGGTAGCTCTTCAGCTCGACCCGTTACTTCTGTTACATAAGAAAACCACACTTCAGCTTCTAATTTTAACAACGAAAGTTTAAAAATTAAAAGCCAGACGATTCGCTCATTCATCACAAAAGGAAGACATATATATCAAGAAGTGTTGGTTACCCAATAAAGGCCTGCATTACAGTCGGCATTCAATGTAAATGATCTATATATTTTTGTCATTCATTCAGTATAATCGCTTGCATATGCATTGTATGCTCATGGTAACAGGAAATAACAAACTGTGCTTCATATGACCGGCTTTTGTCTGGTATAACGGGACTTTAGTAACAACCAGGGCCATAAAACACTTTCTAGAATGTGTAATATTCCACTTATTATTATTTACTATTACCTGACCTACCTACCTGACAGATGTTTTCCTGTATTTATTCACAATTTGACAATCGGCTGTTAAACGACGCATTGGCAAAAATCCCATAGAAAAATGTACTTTCATTTTTAACCGATTTTCGATATTTTCCATGAATTTTCCAAACAAATGATGCTATACAAACCTTAACATGACTATTACACACACATCGAAATTGAATTTTTTCGGGTTTTAGCGAGACTTACGAACAGCAATTAATTTTTATAAAATACCCCGTGTTGTTCCCGCGGTTGGTCATCCTAAGGGAATAATGCACTTCTCCGGGATCAAAATTAGTCTTTGCGTTAATCCAGGATATAAGCTATCTTGGTACCAATTTGAACGTGAAGGAGGATCAAACACACTCACACACACACACAAAAACTTTCGCCTTTATAATATAAGTGTGATATAGATTTAAAATTTAAAAAACGCAATCATAGTTATGTAACTTCGGTTGAAATTTTTCTTGGTGTTTCACGATTTTAACTTCGCACACTCGTACCCATAAGAACTTTCTGTTTCCCAGATGACTTAGATACACAAAAAACAACACAACCCTCCTGAAAACTTAATGTTCGCCATTAGCGGGGGACAAATATTAGTCCCCGGCCGGCAATCGAAACTGGGAGCCCTCGCTTTGCAGGGTTACTAACAACGTATAAGAACGTTGTTAGTGGCCCTGATAAAGCCATTAAATACTCAATCTTAAAACATAAATTTTATTTGCGATGGTTGTTGAAGGTAGATAACGAAAAACACTAGTAATTGTATAACATAGTTAAGTTTTTATTTTATATATAATATTTAATAGCTGTTTATGAAAAATAGGTTAAGGTATGTTCGTATTAGTACCTATATAATAGTAGTATAAGACCTAATAGATGAATTGGCGCTTATTTCAAAAAGTCTTAATCCCGCTATGAATTATGATATGATGATGAAAAATTCTCAATTTTCCTGAGTTTTAGCTGATATTATACTTGACCGGGTTTTTACAAAAAAACATTAGTAGTACTGTTACAGTTCCGTCAAATATGTTACAGTACTACAGTGTAACATGTTTGACGATTTCCATGACAAGTTGTCGGTTGCGTTCACACTGACTAAAAACATTATGTTTTTGCCTCGTAAACTATGTAAGAAGAGTTTCAGTTCTTTTTTTATTCATGTTGAGTTTAGCTTCAACTAGTTGTGTGACAATAGAAACCTTGATATAAAACAGAGTTGTTAACATGTTTTTTGTTGGCTTTTAGTTAGTGGAAACCCACGTTAGTAAAATTCGAACTGTAAATATACGATGTGTGTTGCTCATTTCCATTGTGTGTTGCCATTTAAATATTTCAGCCAAAACACTATCGCAATTTTTATTTACAGACAGAAAGCACGCATATGCCCCTAGGCAATGGACTTGATCGCAGCAGATAATGCGAACCGTGTCGCGATGAGGATCTAGGTTTTGAGCACGTGACTTCGCGGGTATAACGAATGAAATGTATGATTATGTCAAAATAACGAGGGCACGCAATACACGGCGGTATCAGCTATTTGTGACTAACACAGTAAAATACATAATGGTCATACAAGTCGTTCAGTATTTTCATGGCTGTTTCATAACGTCGTACGTTGTATAAACTATTTATAACGGGCGATCGAGAAGGTCGCGTATGCTAGTACATGTTTGTAGGCAAAGGCGAGTGCGATAAGATTTATAACAAACTGTAAACAATCACGGCCATACCGTCCCATTGTACGCAACCTTGTGGAGAAGGAGCAATTAGTTGTGGCAAATAATGTTAAATGATTTGTAAAACTGAAAGTACCGCCAGATGTATTGGAGTGGTGTTGTTGACCTTGGAACCATTAAGATTGAGAATAAAAATATGCTATTGTTTTTCTTTTCAGAATCACTTGAGACAGATGACTTGAGAACATGAGATGAGATTTTGTTAGATTTTGTATCTTAAAACAATTGTTACGGTCCCGTACCTCAAAAGTAAAAACGGAACTCTTATAGGATCACATCGATATCCGTCTGTCTGTCCGTCAAGACTCTTTTTCTCCAATGCGTGAAGGTATCAAGTTGAAATTTCATTTATCAAGTACTCAGGTCTGCAATCCCTAGAAGCAGTGAAAAAATCAATTAAGTCAACGCAATCAAAAGCTACGTCCGTTTATGTCGCATCTTTTGACTCTTGCAAGAGAATCAAAACCTTAACGGTACTTCCCGTTAACCTAAAGTCATAAAATTTTTCATGAAGCTTAGTCATGTATCAAAACCATAAATTTGTAGTTACATCACAAATAAATACTTGAAAAAACCTACAAGTTACGATATTACCTACAAGTTCGTGCGGAACCCTCGGTGCGTGAGCCGATTCGTACTAGACCACTTTCTTTTTTAAATTCATTCATTAATAGAATGCAATATTACGTTGCAATAAACAAATATTTTTATTTGGATATTTTAGTTCTATACGCGGATGCTTTGGTAGAAGATAGACATTCATAATTGTGCTGCAGATATCGATTTTTTTAAGACAATATTTTGTTTTTGGGATAAATCATTGAAACTTTGCTACGGTATGGTTATTTTATTTTATGAGTTTGCTAGCGGTAATTTTTAACTTTAGAGACTATCACGATTGTATAGGTTATTTTATTAATTTTTCAGTTTTCAGGTTTTTTTTAGTTGGCCATCCACGGGAACCCTACATTTTTCTGGGATAACGGTAGCCTATGTACTATTCCAGACTATAATCTATCTCTGTGCTAAGTTTCACCCAGATCCGTTCGGCCGTTCTGGCGTGATTGGGTAACAAACATATATCTATCCATCCAAAATTTCGCATTTATAATACACTAGCTGCGCCCCGCAGTTTCACCCACGGAATACGGGGATAATATGTTACTCGCTGATAATGTAGCTTTTAGAATTTTTAAAATCGGTTTGTCGGTTTAGGAGTGAAAGCGTAACAAATAAACTCACTTTCGCATTTATAATTTTAGTTAGATAGTATTGAGGTGATATTATTTGAAAATTTTGTGGAAGTGTGGAAAGTTTCTTAAAGTTTCCTATGTCTCCTGTAATTTCGACGGTACCCACAGTACAATCCGAGATATAGGCACGTGAGTGCAGTAGATTTTATTAAAAGTCAATACATTTGAATTGTGTCATAATAAAATAACATGAGACAAATAATAATAAAATATGTTGACATTATTATCTACAGTACATGCTGCTTGGCAGCATAAACGAGTACAGAGATCCCTGGAATAACTCTCACGTGCAAATCCGAGAGAGATATCTATTCCCTACATATCAAGAATTGGATTGAAATTAGAGGAATTTCCTACTAAATACTGATTCAAATGAATACTTCAATGCAAAAAAACGTAAACAGTATGTAACCAGTTGACTAGAATTGTACAATACATTTTCTTGAGCTTATGCTATCTGAACTCTAGTTTTTATATAATGTGATATGAAAATAGTGTTTAAACAAGGACGATAATTTAAATTTTGTAAAAATAAAAATCGTCATATTTTTATTCCATCTAGTCATTGCGTAGTTTTCTTTTTCAAAAGTTTTCATTACATTTTATAATTAATTGATATTATCTCTAATGCTTTGCTTAAATATCTAACGTATGCATATAATAAAACAAATTATTAAAATTATGATGATGTGTTCATTAAAATTTCACTATTATAATGTAATTTAATACCATAGACTTTAAGACAAAATTACCATAATTATAAGAGTGTTACAAATAGTTTATTATACAAATGGGAAAATGTATAAAATATTTCAGAATAGTATTTACTTTTAACTTTTATGGTGTTTTCAGACCCACTAAATGCCTTGTGATAAAGCGAACCATGCAATACGTGGACAATTTTCCTCGCAGTGCAAACCAAAAGTAAGTGGCTTCGGTGGCGCGCAGCCTTGATCGCGCTGAATTGGCAATATCCTGGAGCTAGAGAAGCCCGATTGGCGAAACCTTGCGACCTGCAAAAGTCGGTCGATGAACTCAACAAGGCCGGCTCGCAACGCTTTCTTTGTTCGCCTGTCGCAACGCTCCGCTTCAGCCTCGGATCATTTTATTAAGCCTTCACTCATCTGAATTACAATCGCCGTACGTACTATGAACGTATGTGGCCGCATTTATTAATACATAACTACGCAAGGCGTGTTGTCCGTAGATGTTAGGCTATTAAACGCATTGTGCTCTTCAGAAATTTAGCGTGTTATGTACAGCAATAACATTGTACGAGCGAAGATCTTTTATACAATTCAGACGTATGTTGATGTTAACGTTTTGAATTTAATTTGAAAGATCTAGTGTACTAGAAATTTCGGGAACAACCGATAAAAACGTTAACATTCCAAATATTATGCAATCTAGTGATTGCAATACTTAGATTTGAATTAAATGGTATGGTGGTATTTAAAACAACAAAGCGGTCCAGTTATTTCGAATGAGATATTATTTGGAAAGGAAATTAACAAAATCACAAATCTTTGTGGTATTCCAATATTTGGTATGCTTTTGTGTCACCACTAAAAACAACCAAGAAAATTCTACAATTGTTGAAGTTAGCCCATCAAAACACTGAAATTAAGCAAGTGTCAAAAATATTTATATTTTTCGTAATTCTAGAATTTTGTGTGAAAGGCACAAAAGCGAAGAAGTCTAGTCAATTCTAGAATTTACTCAATCTATGTAGATACCATACATGGTATTTGTTTTCTATAACTACGAATCGATGTCTGCAGTTTAAAAATTGCTCCAAAATCTTCCAGTTCATTAATGACAGTTCTTAGTACAGAGCGACCCATAAGGTTTTTTTTGTTACAAGTTGTTGAATGATAGGTTTTATTTATATCTTAAGAAAATCCAAATAAGTCATCCTTTTTTAAAGTTATTTATTATATAAACTGTTATATATTATTAGTAAAAATTATTTATTGACATCGCATTATTATTATGCGCAGTGAGTTCATCACCCTATGATGTAAGAGGGAAAGTCTTTCGTGCTGATAATTTCTCTACACACTATAGTATAACGAACTATTATTACTTACATAATTTTATACTAACAATTAGAAAAGCTATCAAAATTATTCAATTTCCCTTATTCATTATTTTGTAATTGTCTTTTTATTCTGACGGTTGAATAAATTATTTTAATTTGGCTTAATATTTTTGTGGAGTACACACATTTACTTATCGTAATAAAATATTTTGTTCTTGAAAGTATTCGTCAATTCTACAGGCAAATCTTTGCATTTATATTTGGATTTGTTTTTGCAATAGTCCGGATACGAAAGCGAATTAATATTCAAATAGAAGCAAAGGGGATTGAACTCGAATATGTGTCAAGCGAAAATACTGAAATGTTATATAAATCGCACTTAATATGTACGCAAGTACGCTACATTTTACGTAAGATGAGGCCTATTCAATCACTACCGTCTGCCGGTTACATAAAATGTTTCAAGTATCTATTCATTACGATAAACAGGCTATTGTTTCTGGTGAACTACATTGAGCCTCGTGATGTCATTTCAAGGAAAATTGTATTTCTTGCAGAGCACTTACATATGATAAGGCAAACATGAGCGTTCAATTATGTTCAGTAGCAAAGCATTGCCAAAGGTATTTCATAATATTATAACTACATGTCTAATATTTAATTTCAGGTATTGTTCTATTAGAGTTAATTACAGGGTACATCTTAAAGACTTACAGAATGGGCACAATGCGATTAGACTTGGGTTTCTAATTATTTTGTATAGTACACTGTTATTCATTGTTACAGATTGTATTCTATATTATTGTGTCCTGTACAAATAATATTCTTCTTTTTATATGTAATGATAAAAGTTTATTTTATTCTATTTTATGCGATATTTGCTACTTCATGTTCATGTTGACAAAATTGACAAATTGTGAATCGGGACGGGTAGTAAAATCCAAATAAAAATGTTCGTAGCGCGTAGGGATGCTACGCCGGTTCCACTTACGAACAAGGTCTACGAAGTTCTATGCAAATCCAACCTGCTATAATAAACGAAAAACAATTGTCGTATATTAAATATGTCTGTATAAAATAATACGTGCAACAAAGACGAATCACGATTGATTCAAAGCCTTGAAAATAGTTTATAAATATTCGAAATAAAGCAAGGAAATGAATATTCGTGAAAATAATTCATATAATACAAGTCAAGTCAGGCAGGCCGTACATTCGAGAACAAATAAAGGCCATACATTACTTGCTGGGTCGTTGTTTCGCAGTTATCGTATTAGGCTCCATGGCCAAGTTGCAAAAAAGCAGGCGCGTGCGCAGGTAACTCAACGCGCTCACCGCCATCGGCACGGGGAGGGTCACTTTCACGCAGCGAGGCTGCGCGGGCGTCGACCCCCAGTGCCCTACTCCGCTGACCTACTATGAACTGAAACACTTCACTTTCATTTCTGAGAGTACTATTAGGCTCGAGGATGCGTCTTGCGTCGTCATCATTACACCATTATTGCGAGAGTTATATCCCGAGTTACCCAGCTTTCTTCGCGCACCAGCTGCCGCGGTTGGTGTAAAGTCGTCACGGCAATGCTTGCGTAACACTTGTTATTGGCGAGAGTGAAAGTGATAAGCGCTGTCTCCATACTAATGGAGACGGGTGCGTTGGACTAGCCGGCTCCTCACCACTACTGGGTTAAACTGTCACTACGCTTTCTTGATTATATAACTGACTTTTGCTTTTAATAGAGAAATTACAAACATCTTTATAGTGAAGATGGTGAATATTACAATCTTACTAATATACAATAAATGCGAAAGCTTGTCTTACGTACGTACGTACTTTGCTTATTCTTGCCTAAGATTTGGATTAAATTTATTATGATGGTAGTTAATACCTTGGATTAATACATGGGCTATTTTTATCCCGAAAAAGTAATGCAATTTTTTTAGTGAATTGAAATCATGAAAAATACATTTGCTGTCAGTTGTTTCCTGTCGTCTCATGTTGTTGTTAACCGCGAGGCGCATCTAGTTGGACATATAACCATAAATTGCACCTGCTAGCTTTTTACTTAATGCATTTAAAAGTATATTCGGTACTTATAACAAAAAATATATATTTCTTTTTAATATTTGTCTGTCTGTCTGTTTGTTCCGACTGATCTCTAAAACGGATGAACCGATTTTAATGGGACTTTCATCAGATAGCTGATGTTATAAGAAGTAACATTTTTTTAGTTTAGAAAAAGAAGTAGGGCTCCACCCAACTAAAAATTTTAAATTCCACGCAGACGAAGTCGCGAGAAACAGGTAGTAAATATCTTAAATTGTATTTAATATAAAATATTATCTCTAATTTTTATTTGTTCATAGTTAAAATCACAACATGGCGCTTAAAGAATCTGCCTCAATTCGCATACCACTTATTTAGGCCACATCGCTAGCATCCACGTTGAACCTAAAATCTCAAATTCCGAATTAGGACAAAACATCATTTTGGAATTTTCGAACCCGCCACCGTGGTTCGTATATCTCCGCGGGTCCTCGTTGATCTCGCGGCGTCTCTCGGAGCCCCGAGCGCAGTGCTATGTGGCGCTATGCTATATAGATGGACGGCCTCGAGGCATGCAGGGCAACGAACGCTGACTAGGCCGAATGAATTACAAAGTCCGAGTCGGTCGCGGCCGCTCCCTGCCACTCTGCCTGAGATCCTAGGCTCGCCTCTTACTACACGCCAATGCCTGCAACCTATGTCTAACTCATTGCCTCAAGGTGAAACCGACAGCCTCCGCCATTGCTGGCTTTCAAAGATACATTTATAATTGTGCTACGCAAAAACATGAATAGGAAAATGATTCAGAAAACGTTTGTACTAGGATTACCTGTGTCGCGGGTGATATGGAAAAACGGAAACACAAAACCAACACCCGAGACACAAAGTTCATGCTCACCACACAGTGTGCCCTGGCTGGGAATCGAACCCCTGGGTCTTCGCTTCGCCTCAACTAAGCTAGGGAGCTGGCAAATGGCATAAATAAGTTGCATACATTTCACATTTCAATGAACTAGCTACTTACTAGCTTAGAGTGATTCAAACTTACATACCTAGGGTTCCGGTGCTTTTTAAGGCTTCCGTCACCAAATTTGACATACATGGCGCAATTATAAGGATTTCTTTTATTGGTTGTCCCCGATAAACCTTAAAGGACAAAATCCCTAATTAAGTTTCTTTTTCAATAATACAAGTAAATAAAATTGAAATTTCTAAATAATAAAATTATAAGAAAAAACCTATTTTCAAATTTGTGTCTGACTTCCTTGTAATCTCCGAAACGGCTGGACCGATTTTGACGCTGGTGTTAAAAGGAGTAACTTAGGCTACTTTATTTACTACTACTTTTATTTTAGAAATATATAAAAGAATTAGGGATCCACTCAAACAGTTTGTTAAACTCCACGCGGACAATGTCGCGGGTAACAGCTAGTTTTAGATATGTTCAGTCTTCATATTTTTACTTTAGCTCTGAACAATATTATTTTAATATTTCTGGTTTAATAATATTGCTAACGTCCACGCCTACTACCTACTAGATTTAGGCCGAGGCTACATTAATCCGCGATACGCGAAGTGAGACAATGTGACCTAAATATTAAAAAAACTCAGAATGTTATCTGCAAAATATTGACGTTATTATTTACTCATAATTAATTTATTTACATTTATGACCATTTATGACCATATTTACATTTATGACCAGAACTCATATTTCATCAAATACTCTCGACAAGTGAGAGTGAACGGGCTTTGACCTACTACGGAAGCCTCAACAGATTGGTAGATGGGCTTATTTTAAATTTTCTGGGTCAAGGGCTAACTAGTTTCCTTACGATCTTTTCCATCACCGTTTTGAGAACATGGTATTGAGTACATACGTTTTTCGAAAGGAATACTCAAGTGCACTAAATCTGAATTGGCGACTTTTGAAATTGAATGTCAGCGTTCGTGCCCCTGCCCACCGCATTATCGCTAAGGGAGCATATTATTGAAAGTTCTTCCTAACTATTACTATACAACCCATTACCTTGTGATAACCGAATACAACTAATCACAAATTACTTCATCAGATAGCTCCGACCTAATTCGTGGTTGGGAATATCGATCAAGTAGGCCACAAGACGTATATAACACCAAAAGTTAAAAATAAAACACATCTCGGTTTTTCCAATTTAAAAAAGCCAACGTAGCAACACATGCATAATAAATTTACATATAAGGAAAAGCGCTTTATTATCGATAACTGTTGAATTTACATTTAGAACAGAATATAATAGAATAGAAAAACTTTATTTTAGCAGTCATTTGAATCCTGTGGATTAATATTCTTAAAGTTCTCGACTTAAATATGGAAAGGAATGTATATTTACTAGTTCATAGCACTTGGTCATTGGTTCATACTTTAGATTCAAAGGAATAAATAGGTTTGAGTTTTATTTTGTTCAGATAGTTGATTGACTAAAATAAACATAATATCTAATTGTTAATGCAATAGTTAATGTAATCGACTTACAATCTTAAGGTTGCTTGTCAAATCTATTAAGGCCTTGTACCATCATTTTACGGTTCAAGAACAGAAACCTCTAAGTGTGTAACACTCTCGTTTACGAAGAGTGGGTCGGAGGCTATGATGTGAGAGCATCAATAACATATAGATTCAAATCATTATTATAGTATCATACAGATGAAACTGTAAATTTGAATTACAGAAACAATGGATGGATTTGAATTTTTAATTATTTCGGAAACTTATTTAACATGAATAACCACTTTGGCTATGGACAACGAGTGGAATGAGTTAAGTGATATATAAAAATAACGCAAAAGTATTATAGTTAAAATGTAGTAGTGACAAAATTGACACAGCAGTCAAAGGAATGTTTCAACATTTACTTATAGTGACAAGGAACGTTGAAATACCAAGTACAGAACAATGATATAATTACAATACCACGCCAATCAAGGTTACAGATAACTTTATCCTTTTGAATAATATTAATAAATATTCATGAATATTTCACACAGCGCCACCTGGCCCCAAGCTAATCAAAGTTTATACTATGGGAACTAAATTACTGAGAGTTTTTATGTAGTACTTTTTAAGTAGGTACATAGATATAAGACTTGTCCAACTCAGAACAAATATCTATGTTTTTCACGCATAACTTGGGTGGAAATAGAATCCACAAGTCACAGCGTAGAAGGCAGATCTAATACCAAAAGAGCTATGAGGCCAGACAAATTAATTAATAGTATTACTTAGATATCAAATATGATTTTTTATTTAAACTAAGTCCCGAGTAGTATAACGTCATTATTTGTACTCAAAATAATAAATATCCAAGAGACTGTATACATTTATTAAGAGTGCCCTCAAGACGCGGAACCCAAAAATTAATAGCATAGAAAGATTACTCAGATTTTTAAATTTAAATGTTCACTAATACAAGACTCGAGTCAAAAGCTGGCCTGACGTAACGCCGCTGGGCTTTGGATGAGGCAGGCAAGGAGCAGCGAAAATGGGTTTTGTACGTGGTCTTCCTTGCCCTACACATTGCGTCCACTCCACCATAGCCAGTGCTTCGTAAACCCTAAAGAAAAAAAACTAACTGCTTCTGATGAAATTTTGACGCTGCAACCTCTGATTCAAATCAGAGATTGCAACGTCATGGCTATAACGGCTATCCTGACCACCTGCTGCAATAAAGTTTACAATACAAAATTCGTCTACGAGTGTGGTGTAGCTATTTCCATCACGCTTGAGGGCATCGGGAATGCCAACAGAGGTTGTTAGAATAAAATAACCGAGAACTCGATATTTATGTTCGACAATAATCCATGGCTTGTTAAATTCGCCAGCATTAGAATTTGCGCTCGACGCACGTTCGCAAGATAAGTCAGTCAGGGTCGGAGCGGTGCCGACGGCCGGCCATGCACCCGAGACACAGAAAAACAACACCTAGAATTGCAGTAACACAACATATTCCAACTCTCGATTGCACAATAACGAAGATTCGTAGCCAGCGATTTGAAACGCAGGTTACTAGGAAATTTTGTATTTTCTGTTTGTATGTTTTTGTTTGTCAGATTGTGTTAGGTCAGGCACACTATTGTGCAGTGAACCTACTGTGAGTAGTTACGCTACGCTTGCTTGCGACACCC
The DNA here is from genome assembly GCA_921293045.1 of Aplocera efformata. Classification (NCBI taxonomy): domain Eukaryota; kingdom Metazoa; phylum Arthropoda; class Insecta; order Lepidoptera; family Geometridae; genus Aplocera; species Aplocera efformata. Next base: position 7,883,299 of record OV121042.1, on the reverse strand, counting down.
GTCCCGCGCCCGCTCCAGCAGAGCTCGCGAGCCAGCCATGGGGAAAACAACAACACCCACGTTGCTGACGTGGCCTTACTCAATTTAAAACCAATGCAATAATGCATTGTGTTACTTCTATGTGTCGAAATATTCAGGGTACAAACGTTTTGACAATTTAAGGTATGATTTCTGTAGCTAAGTTTACAGAAATCATAGGATAGGAACCTGTCTGATAGGAGATCAATAAGACTGAACGAGATTTTTTACAATCACACCTGCCCATTTTGCCTTCAATGTTTACGTTACGATTACACGCTCATACCCCTGCACTAGAATTTCCTGTGTGGCATGGACAAATACAGAATCTTAAGAAAAAGCCCAAGACCCGAGCACAAGGTCTGCTCCGGCCAAGAATCGGAACCGTCTCTGTTTTGTGAGAACAAAGTCATCTCACAACATTCAAACATTTTTTTAAATTATATGTTCCTTGTTATGAATTCATTAAGCAAATACAACACACTAATGCCTTAAAATTCGAATACTTTATCAATGTTAAAAAGAGTCATCGCTGCACCGTGAAATGAAATTACGTAGAAAGTAATAAAGGCGAAGGAAAGATTAATAGGTAGCGTTTATAGCGATGATTACTGAGGGTGGTGGAGCCCGCGGGAGCGACCTACATCCCGGTCGGTGACCGGACTATATTTAGCCCGGGTTGCATACGCTATTCATACGTTATCACAAGTATTCACAACCTCATATGTCATAGCTCTCATACTTTCAATTTATTCATAATAATTCAAATAGGTTGGTAAACATTTCAGTACCGACTCCACGCTTTAAGGACAAATTTATTACGTAATTTATGTGGACTAAAATCTACCACAGTTCAACCTGAATTCACATGTGTTAAAGCTTGTAATTTTCATTAAGATTGAGGAAAATCTGAAAAATATGGTCGCTAATTTTATTTACACTTTATGCCTCCTCTCCGAGTTTTTTTTTTTTCTATGTACATAAAACTGTTTGCTGGCTTAATGCAAAGTGATGCATTTTCATACCCTATCCATGAGAATGAATAGACCAAGAAGCTGGAGATATTCTGTTTATATTTTTTCCGCCAAATAGGGAATAAGAGTATGCGCACGTATTTCATAGACCAATGAGACAATGCTTGTCTGCACTAAAGTTAGGCATTGACTTATGGCAAGGCTTTCCACAATCTATCAAGTCATGCGGGCAAGTGGTCTTCAAATAGTCATCGACACATTTTCCATTCGAATAACTCACCTTTCTCCAATCGATTGTAAGTTGATGACAGTAACGATGACGATCGATAGAAGGCTGGACACTTACCTGAAACAAAAACGATAAATTTATTAAAAACACCTTTTTATACGAATAATTTTATACACATGTGCGAAACTGTCATAGAAATAGAAATAACATACAGAAGTTCACTAATTAGATCTTCGATTTCAAAATTTATGTGCGGAATGCAGATATATTTTCTGAATGTAATTTAAAGTACATTCAGTCTCGCTTATTCAGAGCAGGTATGAGGCCCCTGGGATAAAGAAACCCATATTTCTAAGCCTTTAACGTTTATCGGTGTGTCCTATATTTTTTCAAACATCAATCGTATCGGGCCAAAATTTCCACAGAATGTAAATCATTATTCTAACAATAGAGTCTCACTTAGTTGGTTTTTTAATGATCTATATAAATGGTCCCAAATTTATTGGATTTATAACTTGCTCTGATTGATGAACAAGCAGGCTGATCTATTCCAGGGAAAGTAATTTAACCGATGAGTTCCTTTTTTGGCACGTCGACGACTCCACGGAAAGTGAAACCTTCACTGAAAGGAAGTATATTTTATGTGGGTTTTGCCCTTTGCCAGAGAAGATAGAGTTCTCTATCTCCATTTATGTTGGTTTAGTACAATAGTTGTTTAGTTTTACGATCTCTATTAAGATAAATCTATAATACGCGCCAGGTACAGTAAACCACTGATTTACATTCCTAGAATAAATCTAAACCCATTATTATCGTATAGTGAAACACTTCGAGCTAGCTCACTTCGGAGTCAGCGTATTTGCCTAATTGATCAAATAGATGTTGTTCAATCTGTTGCCGTAAGCGATTATATTTCATATAGAGGCAATACTTAAGTCGGTATTCGTGTGCTGCAGTCTGGCGCTCAAGTCATTACGTTGTCATCGTCCTAATTTTGCAGTGTCCTCGTTTTTGAGGTCAGCCTCTATCGGGGCAACGAACTCGTGCCCTTATCGCGGGGAGCTGCGGGACGGGAGGTGACGGCAAACCACTCTGAGCTTTAAAAGTATCACTATCCACAGACAGATGGCGCTTATAAACCATGTTTATAAATAAAAGGTTTCCTATTCTAATTAGTAATATAATATCTGTCACCAATTGGTTCTAAAACGCATGAACAAGTGTCGTCTAAACAAACTATGTAGGTGTTAAAAATGATTTTATTTGTTATGTAATTGCATTGCGTAACGTAGCATGGGTCCACAACATAATGTAAATTATTCCAATGCATCCCTATCGGTGTAGTACGTCACTCGCACACTGACGAGTGGCCCATCAGAACAGGAGCGTAGCGCGCACACAGGCGCGTGTGAACTGTAGGCGACTACGACTCGGGTCGTTGGCCGACAACCGGGGCAGCCTTGCGCTGTCCTCCGCGCCCTATTTCTGTCGCCACAGAGCGCCAGCCCTCCCCCCCCCTTGCCTCTAGAACTCTCTACTATGAAAATTATTTACTCCAATTCACATCACCTGAATTTTAGGAATTCACATTTTTCGCGAATGGAGGCAATATAATTTCAAATAAAATTGTATTCAAATAAAATTAAACTCAAGCATATGTTGTAGGATAGGTTTCTTCTTCAGTCAATTATAATTAATAATATGCGTATTTCGTTTTAACGTTTAGTTATGATTTCAAATGTATATTTTGGTTAGTAAAATTACTACTATTAGAAGTATATTAACTAAGAACTATTAGAAGAACTAATTATAATTTAGTGACATTATGTTACGTGTTAAAACGTTTAGTCATTTTGTCCTTTGTTAAACAAAGGAAAAAATGACTAAAATTATTATTTTCTGCTCTCATGTATCGTCTGGACTTACATGCGTTGTTAAACGTAGGTTTGTTCAATAAAACTTAAACTACTAATTTATAAAGTAAATTTTTGGTATGAACTGAACAAAACACTCTGAGATCTATTCAGAGATAACTAGGTACACGCATACGACCAACAATTTTATTTTACAACTTTGGTAGCATTTTTTGTAAATACAAGTAAATCGGTAAATTCAGGCATTATTTTAACTCGCTATAAACTAAAATAATATTATATATACCACATCATTTTAGTAATACAAATACGAAGTGTTGCCGAACCATCCTAACTAAAACTATCCCTGAAAATAAAAATGTTTGTGAGACTTACGCTTCATGAAGTAACTATACGTAAGTTTTCTACTTAACAAATCATTGAATAACATCGATTGTAATCAAGTGTCGTCAGTGCATGACACTTAAGAACACAATACTAGAACTCACATGGCCGGCCTGCTGTGTGTGTGTGTGTGTGACGTGGCGAAGCGAGCGGTGTGACGTGGGTTGCGTCAACTTTTACTCGCACTTTCTCGTCGGCGCTTGCGCAACCACCAAGGCGCAATACTGGTTCACTCACCCGCCGAGCCACGGTGACAATAACAACATTTCCCTCACTCACTCGAGCCATACATGTCAATAAATTTCAGTTTCAATTAAACCGCTAGCTGCATATGATATAATCACTCAAGAATCCACTGCACCTATTAACGGGCTGTCGCTTTATTGCACGACTATCCGACCTTAAATTAAAATTAATTCAGTCGAGTCTCAGTCAATTTACGACGGAGAATGTCTTACAATACCAGTAGGACCGTGGCACATTGGAATCGTATTAAGATATCGGTAACTTTAAGGTTAAACTGACTTTACGAGAGGGACATTTGCATTAAACGTAGAACAATATTTTCAAAATTAATGGAAACATTTTCATTGAAATCTAGTGGTAGGTAACGGGACGGTAGGGGGCGGCGGTGAGTGGTGGGGGGAGCACGCGGTACGTGCCCCAGTTTCGCGCGGGTGCATGAACTCTAACGAGGTAAGGCCACCGACCGACTCCGTTGTCAATGGAAAGTGCACTTTATTTTGTTACATTACGTTTAGTATTGGATTGTGGAGTTTGACGGCCGGTATATCGTCACAAAGCACCTCGCAACCGATACCACATGGAGGAGCTAGGCGTGATGCTAGATCCAGCTGTGCACCGACCTTCGCAATTATCACCATCCCGAGGTCTGGTATGTTGTTGGTTGCCTTACCTTCAATATCATTCGGAACGTCATAATACGAAACATTTTTCTTTCCAATAAAATGTAAATTATAATCAATCAAAGATTCACGCCGTTTTCACCGAATGTCGACTTCTCACATTAGAGCTTCATACTATCGCGGTAGACGTGATAAGTGGTAAGCTCATCGCCGACATTGTTTTCCCAAAAATATCTTTGTTAACACTTCAGTAAAATCAACATTCCTTACAGACAGGACAAAACCTATCCAACGATACTTACCAACCAGTCCGAAAATTATCGAATATGACAGCTGTGGTCACATAGTTCATAGTAAAACATGAATAACAATCGAGTGTGATACTCAAACACAAACTTGCAAGTAGACAAAAGATCCACATTTAGGTCAACGGGAGTAAGCGGCGCAACATTTGCGACACAAACAGAGCAAAAATAAATGCGCAGAAAATAACTTTTAGGTATGATATAAATGCCAACACGTACAGTATTTTGATGAATATAGTTGTTGTTGTTAAATTGAGATTTGTACATCCATTTCGCAGGCGATAATAAACTGACACAATTAACATAATTTCATATAAAAAAATTGAAAGATATTTATCAGATAAAAGTTGATTTGATCAAATCAAAAGCAACTTATTTACTCGTATCGGAGTTTATCTATTACGCTCACACACTTATACCCCGCACTAGGATTCACTGTGTCGCAAGTGGCATAGAGAAATACGGAAACCACAACTTCATGCTCACCACACGTTTGCCCCGGCCGGGCTTCGAACTCAGGACGCCTCGCTTCGAAGGCAGGGCTAATACCAACTAAGCTACCGAGCCGTCAATATCTGTCCGTCTACTCGATACATTGAAAAAAATAAAAGGAAAAAACTGTCAACGTTATTTTGATAATAACTAGCTGGGCTTCGCGGTTATATGAAGAAAATATATGTATAATACTTTAAGTGTTTCATAAACTGCAACCCAATTCAATCATCAACTGAAGACAAAATGTGTACATGCGCCTCATTTAAGCACTTCACGCCCGAGAAGATAATAACCAATTTTCCTCTTTTTAAAACAATAATGATGGGATAGCCAAATTTATTTGAAAATTAAGCGATAATTCTTTGATACGTAACTCAATTATCGGTATGAGACCTATACCTTAAGAAAATGAATAATTAGAATATTTCATACCTGAACTATTTACAAACATTTAAAGTTCCTGTTCTGTTAAACATCGTTTTGTTTATCCGAAGTTTTGTTTATTAGAAACTCTACACCTTTCATATTTTGAATATTTTCATTATTTTGAAATGTTTATTTTGAAAGGTTTATTTAAAAGCTTTCTTTTGAATGGTACCTTCTTTAATAAAGGTACTTGGGCGCCTATACAAAGCATGCGCTAAGTTAAAGAATGTTCATAATTTTACCTAAACATTCATTTTTCCTTGAATTATTAAATGAAAAATTTTGAATTTTAAATGGTTTCACTTTTAAATGGGAGAATTGTAAAATCATTTTAGGGTTTCATGCCTGAAGGAAAAAGAGTAGTCAATTACTAAACCAACAACGTCTGCTTGCTATACTTTTCAAAATCAATAAAAAAACTTTTGAACCGAGACATATAGCTGACTGAAATTTACCATAATATTTATTAAAACGTTTGCTTTAAAAGTAATTTGTTGAAAATACCATACCTATGGTTTGTGACTCAGAAGAGCGCTCAATCTGTTTAGCAATAATATAGTTATTGTCAGTATTCATACAAGTTGTGAGCACAAAGGCACAAAGTGACAGGCTCATGAATAAAACAATTGTAGTAGTATATAGGTCATCTCGTCGGATAAGTAAACAGCTGAGTTAGAGGGACGATGGAATAATCTCAACCCAGCTATATTATGATTCGTATAAAATCTAGGACATCTAGTGACGACAACACTCTTTTGTTTCTATCTACATGCATAGAGATTGAAATTGCTGAAGATTACATTATTATACGCATCACATTTACATAAGAACCCTAATTTTAAAACCAATCTACATTTAAAATACTTACGGAGTGAGCAAAAAATGGAAGAGATTTGAATACAAAGAAAGGTACATACTTATTTAACAAGATTAAATAATTTGTATTGTATTATGTATTCTTAAGTGAATGTTACCCTCATAACTCAACAAGATTCTCGCATATAATTGTTCATTGTTTGTTAAATATCCTGTTTATTACACATTTTAATATGCATTATAATTTATGAATGCTATTAATTCAGTAAAACAATGCATGTAAGCAAAATACGAGTAAACAACCTGCAATTGGGGCAATAAACTCCATCAAGAACACCAGATAATTTTGTTCGATAGTTAAGTAATTATCTCATTATGTTTTCGAGTCAATAGGCATATATCTTTAAATTTTTATGCAGATGCATGCCATATTTTAGTATGCTATTGAGTAAGCACAATAACCTCTTATATTACTAGTACAGGGACACAGGCTTAGTCTCGGTAAGTGAGAGTGAACGGGCCATTCACCACGGAAGCTCAATCCTGAAACTTTGAACACGGTGGCTTCCTCGCGATGTTTACCTTCAACCTAGACACGTACACAGATTCCAGGGAAAACCTCTTTGGTGCGCTTCTGGATTTAAAACAGCAGCGTTCGTATTAAAAGTGCTCCCGTACCAGAGGGCCACCACGCCCTCATGAAGTCAATGAATTAAGATTCGCTATGAATCATGACGTAATATTCGATACAAGCTGAAGGTTTGTAGGTACCTTGCCTATATGCATAAATGTAAACCTTTTCGCGCAGTAATGATATTAATGTAGATTAGATGATATCAGAATAATTATTCACGAATGCAGCATGTTAAGTAAAAGTCAAAGCATTTCCTTAGAATTCTTGAAATGGCTTTATATTAAATTTTTAATTTGACTTTATATTTAATAAACAAAGAAGCGCCTAATGAAATGATGTTTTTTTTTTTCTATTCGGAAGCATAATCTTTTATTATCTATATGTATCTGAAAATATTTATTTATTTATTCATTTATTTCGTTTCATTAAAGTTTCATATCTAATGAAATTGTTTAAACTTTAAAAATTAAAACTTTGTTCATTAAGGATATTTACGGAAATCAAATAAGAAATTTACGTTAATAAAAATTTTAATAGAATAAAAGAAAAATAAGAAGCGATATTAAATTTAAAAGTTGTTTCTTCATTTTTAAATAAGGGTAACACATCATGTACTATTATTATTCAAATCTATCGTCTCAGATATTAACATCGCGATCATGATATCTCTATAAGGTGATATCATCATACCGTGGTATCGTGCGGAGACCATGTCACTGGAGGTTAAGCCCTCCTCCCCCCATCCTCGTCACCCCCCCTCTCTGCAGGAGCAACAAACTCTACAAGGTTGCACACAGACCGACAGCGCTGTTACCTCGCTACATTTAGTCCCAGCAGATAAGACCTGATCAAAAATATACTATAACATGCATATTTATGACACGCATTGAAAATGTACTTATGAGTTGGTGTTGTCATTCATTCACAATAGAGTCGATCCGTGATAAGCGTGTGCGTTGCATCTGCGTGCATAGAGCTGGTTGAAATGTATGAAAGATGTCTTCTTATGATATGCGTGCTTTTTGCTCTGATGTTTCATTATAGTTGATACATTTTCATATATATCAGGATACTGTATATTGCTACATAAAAATTAGAAAAAAACAATTATAGACAACAAACTTAAATATTATCTGTGTCAGTTACGATATCAACCGCCCTTCTCCTACGAACTGTTGTTTTATGTTGTTGTGTCACATTGATTGTGAAGGTTTAACTTTATCACCAATGTTATAAATAGAAGGTATTTTATTATTCAGTATATTGTCTATTTAAGTATTACTACTTAAGCGGTATCGAAATAGTATTTCAAAAAACAATATATAAAAACGTTCCATCAAGAAATAGAATTGTACATGACTTACAATTCTATTACTTGACGGAGTTAATATTTTTTTACGTGTTATTATTTATACATTCAATTCAATAAAGTGAAAATGAAAATTTTCTTTATAATTTTCATTTTCACTTTATTGTATCAGGTGTGAGTAACATCATATTAAAATGTTAGGATAACTGTTGAGTGTGCGTACTGCCATCTATGGGCGAGTAGAGGAACTTCATCTCTTCTACTACACAATTTTCTATATTATAATTTAGTACCTTATTATAACATTTATACGAACAGGATAATAATGCAAAATAAATGCAATAGTTATTTGTATTATTGTAAGAAAAATATCTGTATTTAGTAGGCTACATTTCTTAACTTCTAGAATAATCTAATATTAAATGAAATAAAACAGTACAGAAATAACGAGTTACGTTTATCAGAAAAACCCTTGTCATAATCGGAATGACTCAAAAAGTATCACTTATTTGTTGTGGAACGGGGACGACGACCGCGACCAACGTGTGACGCACCACCTTATAATATTCTGACGTAAACACATTTTCCAGTTCTTGTTGATAGCCATCATACATTTAAAATTATGCTGTAAGCATTCCCAAACGATTGAGTGAAACTGCAATAACACTATATAATTATCATAATGCATTTTTCGGGATGTATTCCCGAAAAAAACATAATTCGATTTTTGCCAAATGATATCTTTTGACGAAAGAGTATGAAAATTCAAAATACTAAAGTTCGAGATATCTTTTTCACCTTGCGTAAGCTTCCTACTGCGGATCATAGCCCTACATACAAGAGTGAATGGGCTTTAATCTACCATGGAAGCCCAATCTGAATTTGTAACAGATAGAACACTTAAGCGACCAATGTATCGAAAGTCAGTATCCATATAACAATAACAATAAACGTAAACGTTATATAATAATAAAATAAAATTCACACTCATACCTCTGCACTAGCATTCCCTGTGTCGCAGATGGCATGGACAAACACAGAAACATAAGACAAACACCCAAGACCCGAGAACAAACTTCATGTTCACCACACAAAGTGTGCCCCGGCCGGGAATCGAACCCCACGCTTCGAAGGTAGGGAGACTACCAACGAAGCCACGCAGCCGCCTACTACCATTGGGCTCATCTTCATGCTCTCAAAAACCAAAACTGATGTACACCTGGTTTAGAACTGGGGACCTCCAGATTGAAAGTTAACATCCATGTTCCGTTTCAGGCGACGTAACGCCAACTAAACACATTAACGGACGTCTGGATTTGAACCTTGTATTGTATTGAAAGTCAACACACAAACAACTGAGCTAGACCGCTCTTAAAAACATTGGTGTATGTGTGGATTTCACGAAAACAATATTTTTTTACAAAAATAAAAAACTTAACGCTAGAGATTCTATAAAATGAGCTAATGCTACGCCGTAGACAAGGCTAATAATGCATATAGCAACGTTACATTAGCCATAAGCAGAATAATATAACTTAGTATTTAAAGTCTTGGGTGTTTGCCTTGTGTTTCTGTGTTTGTCCATGCCATCTACGACACAGGGAATCCTATTGTAGAGGTATAAATGTGTAAACGTTTTAAATAATATTGATGGTATATATAAATAGATAAGCTTTATGCTACAACTTAATTTACCATACGAAATTACCAAATGCTCAAAAATCTCCTTTCTTATTAATCCGGATTCTTTCGACATTTGATTAAATTTGGGAACGGCCGCTTAACGTAAGAGAGTGCTGCCATGTCTAAGGAATAATTGTAATACTATTTTTTGTTAAAAGCTCATTTATTGTATCCGACAATTTTAGCGCCCAAAACTTGACCAAAACTTGACTTGAACCAATACTTTATTATGCGTCAATGTATGCCACTGATCTACCCCAATTATTGAATGTAATTACACAACCGCTATTGAGGCAATTCGATTGATAATAATTATATCAATCAACAAATGTTATAAATTGTATTTTCCTGTGAGGATTTTTAAATTGAAACTAGTGGCGAAGTTGTGAAATTCGGTACAAGTAACGCCATCTCTATCAAGTTACTTGAAGCTCTTAACTTACAGGCCGCCTATAATTTGACGCCATCTAGCGGAGTTTTCCAGAACCAAGTAGGCTTTGAAGCAAGAATGGAGTTACGTTGTAGCTCAGGAAAACGCTACTAGAGACCGCTTTTCTGAGTTTTCCTTTTTCTGACAATTTGTTACAATACAATAACGTGAAAGCACTTATTTATTTTCACACCTTCGAACAACATTTGCTTAGACACTTACACTTTCATGTTTCGAAATGATGCGGAGTTTCTTAAACCAACAACCTCGTGTAATTACTTTTACAAGATTGTATGGTTTTGTCGGCACGGATAAAAAAAGCAATAAGGATAAATCTGAAAATAATAGCTACACTTAACATACATGCAACATAAATATATAAACAAAGATATTTAAATAAAAGTTCAGTTTATTAGGTGTCCCAACTCTGTCTGTAATGCGAGAGGATTCGATTCCTGGCCGAGTGGCCCCAGTATTGAGCATATGATTATTTTCTGGATTGGGTGTGAGTGTGTGAGAAGTGTGTAAGAACTTATCAAAAAAAATAAGTTACGCAGGAAAACGTTTGACATTATCTACTTTGAATAGAACGATACAGATAGAAAGTGGATTTGCACACTAAGAGTACTTTACAACCAATTTTTTATTAAAATATCTGTCATTATAATGTTGGTGAAAATTTATGGAAAATATCACATCTGTGATATCAAAAAATGTGTTTTTTTTTTTAATATTCTGTAATGTTCCTTACGTTACAGGAATTTCAACTTTTTTCACATCCATGTTGTTCGTGTGGTGCCTAAGGAGCAACATAAAGAAGCAGTAGAATCTATGCATCTATGTAAGTTCGTTTAGAGAAGTACTGACACCACACCTGGTAAACTACCGTCAAGCAGTAGTGTACTCGCATTACTGTGCGTCGGTGTGGGCGCTAGTGAAATTACAGGCGCATCAGACGTCCCCATCTCGGGTGACGGGCAAAACGCGACTTGGGTCTTCTCATGCTCGCATCGGGGAGTACGTAAGTCGTTAGCCACTGCTAAAACATAACAATATCAGCAGCTAGCAGCGTTTTAGCTAGCAGTTGCTCAAACGTAACACAAATTTTATTTTATCAGTAATCTTATGTTGCTGCTATAATAAAATAAACTTAGTTTTCTAAAAATTTCGTTGATCCCAGTTCCAATGGAAAGGAGAGGATTATCCAGAAAATAATGTATTCGCAGTGAAGAGAATCAGAATTTATTTTTCCCTGTACCTATGACCTACGAATGAAAACGATCCATCAATGGGCGGCGCTAATGCATTAGGTGCAGTAGTTTCCATCCGAGCTGATTATATTTGCAAACATTATGTTAACATAATGTAACCTCCAGCCGACTTTCGGACTATCGTCCGGAACACACGACTGACCTACAAACAATCGCGAACATTGAAAGATAACATTAACTGTCCTTTTCTTACTTGGACTCGGCAGTAACGTCGAGATGAGATGGAGAATCTCGTTGCGATGACGAGCCTCTGATGCTTCGCTCAATGTCAAGTTCACCGATTATTATTAGTACTCAATGCCACAAAATACACGCAAGCATGACGGAACACCCGCGCCAGTCGAACACATATAAACATCTCTGTTTGTATGTATTTGCTATGTTAATTATACGTTTATATATCGGGTTTTTCATCGGTCTGTTGTTTGTTGGCAATGTATGAACATCCTGTATTCATCTCTAAATTATATGAAACAAGTTCTCGCCTTTTGTAATGGTTAATATTTCAAAGTTGTAAAATGAATGCCAGGCCCTTATCTAGCTACTTTCCTATTTTGACGTGTTTAGTACGGTGTTGAGAAAGGCGTTGCTAGCAGTAGTAAAATAGCGAAATTTTCTAAAACGCTTTGGCATATCGATATTTACTTTTATGTCTGTTAGTTATCCAACCAAAATTAATAATAATACAATGTTCATTAAACTTAAAACATTATTAATTGATGCCTTAACAATTCTGAATGTATTTTTTATAGAATTATTTGGGTGTTTCTTACGGTGGTCGAAAAAACTTAGGAAATCCGAAAAATGTGTTTTAAAATTTCTATATTTTTGGTGAATCAAAGATAAAGACATATACGCTTACTTTACTTTTCTTGTAGGGCCTTGCTTGTGTAGATACTTGAAGTGCTTCATCAATTCCAATCAGTTTGTAGATGACGGATAATTATGTGCATACACCTAAATTAAGCAGTTCACGCCCAAGGAGCGTGAACCGCTTAATTCACCAAATTTCTTAGTAGGGAACCCTAGCGTCAAAAGTTTAGATACTTTATAAATTCAGTGATAGATAGAGAAGAATCGCAAGTTCGTAAGAATCACTAGTAATTTAGCTAAAGAGTTACATAACATATAGCTGCGAAGCTTATTATTAAATCTCCCTTAAATTGAGATATATTTAGTAATATCTGAATAGAATGGTGTAACATCATTAGCTTAATTGTATTTTCTTTTTGGACAGAACTCCCGTTTACGATTCCTAATCGTGCTTAATTTCTATTAATGATAGATTTACCCAAACTAAAAATTAATTTTCAAAATTATTTTTTTGTAGTAATTATGTTAAGTATCAATTATATAAAAAAGAAAGTTTGTTTGTTCGTATTTTATGCACTGCCGTACCGTTCATCCGATTGCGATGAAACTTGATCGACTTAATCCTTGCACTTGTGCAAAGGTTAATGACATCATAGTACAATCTGCATTTGTTTTTTTATGCGACATCTACTCGCCGGGATCAACTGGTCACACTAATATCATTACGGCGAAAGTTTGTATGTATGTGTGTGTATATTTGTTACTCCCTCACGCTCGAACGGCTCAACGGATTTGGATGAAATTTGGTACCAGGATAGGTTATATCCTGAATTAACACATAGGCCACATTTGATCCCGGAAAACCGCGGATAAAACCGCGAGGTGCAGTTTGTAATTTAATAAATAATGATTACAAGAAAATTTAAGATCAACGGAGTGAATAGTGTGTTGGCATGCGCATTGCGCACCCTGGACGCGTGCCATTTGGCCGTAAACGTTCAACGTCGAGTTTCGGTGAATACTTTAATGTTTTGAATTAGTAAATAAAATAGTTATAATTCATTTTAGTAATAGCCCACCATTCGACATAACTTGTTATGTATGCAGTTCACACAACGGGACTTTGTCTACTGCTTTTATCTTTGAGAGGCAATACAAAATAATACATGAACAAAATGTAAGAGATTCATGTGACAAGATGTCAAATGAATTTCTCAAAAACAAAAGTTCTCACATTACTTTGACGCTCTGATCTGTTTAATGTGAAATAGCCTTTTTTTATCTGGATTATTAGGGGGGACTTTTGAGTTGTATTGAATCAGGAATACATAATTAGTACTACCCAAAAAGATAGTAACGCTCCTAGTCTGATCATACGCACGCGTACAATAAGGAACGATATCTCTATCGTTTATATTTTTAGACCATAGTGATTCCTAGATTATCTATCTATTTGCTCTCCAACAGTGTAATGCTCCGTGGTAGTTGGAAAAATGGCCCTTATGGATTTTCACTATTTTTCTTGGCAATCTCGTCATACGGACCATCAAGATCTTAAAATTGAACAGTTTAACTGTTTAAAATACGCAACAAATTGGGAAAGCGATAAGATTTACCCCTCTACAGGCTGCTACTGGTTGCCAATTTCAGTCATATATAGATGCGGCTAAAGATCAATTTCAATTGTTTAATTTGTGTTCCGTCGTACATTCGTGCGTATGTTTAGAATATTCGCAAATAAAATATAAGTTTGTATCCCATAGGGATGCAAAAATCTGATCTAGATGGCTTATAGCTACTCGGTAGAGATAAGCAAGCCGACTCAAGATCAAATATCAAATATGCTTACTCTAATACGGTTATTCTGTGACATTCGTCCAAGCACAACAAATAGTTCTGTGCGTAAGCTTTGAACCTAATGTTTGACGACTGGGGGCAGACTGTTTGTGCAGTCGAGTGAATAAGCATCATTGCACACCACCCAGCCATACCAGAAGCCAGAAATGAACGGTTGTAGATTCATTATTACAAAAAAAGAATTATTATAGGAAAAAGAAACCGACTGCGCGAGAAGCTCCAAATTAGTTTTGTATATTTTTGTCAGCCATTTATAAAACCCTGTATTTTGATAACCCACACGATAGGAAAGAATGAAAAAAAATTAAGACATAATATAGATTTATTATCTTACGACACCTTTCAAGCTAAAATCTATCAAACCGTTTAGGCTATAGAGCGTGCCAAAGGAATATATATACATACACTCGAAAAATCCCTCCATCTGGCGCAGTCGGGTAAAAACTAGGAGCAGACGAAAGCTCGCTTTAACATTGCATCTCCTAAAGTAAACCTACATTGCGACCAATATTCCGAATGCAGACTGGTGGTGTCTGGCTCACGCATTCCCTCGCATCCCGCTGCAGTATTGATCGCGGCCATGACTCACGCCCTTGCCCGACATTCAACTACCCGTCTGCCCCATTCTACTCCATGCTCCCCACAACCGGCACGTTATCAAACCCACTGTCTAAAATTAAAGCAATTGCCATTAGTCGTGCCTAAAGCAATTTAAATGGAAATATCTGAAGGGTTTTGGAATCACATGAGACATAATATACTTTTTACGCTGTGTTTATGTTGAAACCAGGACTGTTGTATATATTGTCTATTTCTGTCATAACTAAAACTTAACTTGTGTAGTGTTTAAAAAGAACTAAATACTAATGTACTAACTGGCTGAGTTGGTAGTAACTTAGTTGGCATTCTACGCATGTCGTGGGTTCGATTCCCATTGGGCATTTATGTGATGTATGTTCTGTATCTGGATGTCAATTACTTTAATTTTTACTTTTACTACTATTATTTTTAATATGTATCATAAGTATTGTATCTACAAGTTGTTTTGTTCTGCTCTCTCTTTTTCTCAATCCAAATTTTGAACCAATTATTATGATTTTATCTGCGACTAATTATATATAGGGTGTTTGACGCCTATCTCTATCTATTTTTATGTTTTTGTGGACAATTTTTTCTTATCTTTATAGCTCCACTAGGTTTGATTTCGAAACGTTATTTTGTATGGAAGATGGTTTCTAGTTGTTTTTAGGACAAATCAGTGAAGATATATACATACATATATATTTTTGGTTAGTGTTGCAGCTATAAACTTAACTCATACCTAAAATTTTGTATTTTTAAGTTTAAATTTAAGCACGGGATTAGATACGCTAAGATGCTTTTTGTCATTAATGAGACTCAATTACGAGAAGATTAAAATTTAGTCTTTATTATCTTGATAATAAAGACTAAATTTTATTTGAAAAGCTTGCGAAATATGGTGCACTTTCATATGAATTATATGTTCATTATATGGATTTTTCATCAAGGCCACACACTAAGGTCAAAAATATATATTATCGTTATACTGAGACAAAGGTAAAAAAATCTTAGATGACTGTGATTCTGACTTGGTAGACAGCAAGTACCACTTAAAAATGTCACAGCTTTTTTGCTATGTTGAAATGATTAGACTGATGGTATTATCACAATAGGAATGAATCCTTAAATTGCAATTCAGGTATAGATAGAGTTATACGGTATTAGCCGTATTGCTATAAAAAGAGTGATCTTAAGCTTGTAAGATTCTTGAAAATAGTGCCCTTCAGTGCAACGTCACGTTATCGAAAAATCTTTTTTAAGACGACAACTTGCGGCCCTGATTGCCAATCTAGCGACCCCATCAGAACCAATAACAAACAATAAAGCATACACTCCATACGCTGTAATCCCAATCAATTAGGCACTAAGCACGCGATTTTAAAACTTGTCTTCATGACTCATTGTAACCACGTGTTTCAAGAAAAATATAATATTTCTCAACAAAATACTGATTTTGTGTTTCCCCTACCGGTCACATCTCTATAGCTATTCATATCACGTAATGCCGCCCCTGTGACCAGGGCACCCTACTAACTTTTATTTCGTTATTAGATCGAAGGGATAAGGGAGGAAAAGAGGGACTGAGCCGTCTCGAACTCCCTTCGCGTTTCTTACGATAAATCTTAGTTGATGTAGCTTCATCGATTACTTTAGGGTAAAACATTTGTGGCATTAAATAGTATGGCATAGGTACGTTTCTTCTTTCGTTGAATCGAAATAAACGTATAGATATTTTATTCTTTCATAATAAAAAAAGTTATATCTGGATGAAAAACATTTTAAATTGAACGTTGCGACACCTAAAATTAAAAAATTGCGGCGTCAAATCATAGAAGCTTGGTTTTTTTTCAGAAACATTAAACTTATTTAATTATTATTTTCATGATTAACGTAAACATAATGAAATCATAAAATTAGGTGATAATTCTAATATTATCTACAAATATAAAGATAATGGGTTAAAAAAAACTACACCGTGACTAAATCGCTTGAACACGAAAATTCTATTACTCGTTAATTCTCTCGTTGCATTACACCGGATTAGAATCCAGTGATCAAGTCGGCATGGCACATACTTTCCGTTGCGCGAGGGTATGGCTGGATCGATGCCGCCCCACGTTCACGGTCATCGCCCTCCGCCCGCCCTACGCTTCCGCGTCACCGAACCCCCCTACCCGTGACCCCCCCTCTCCTCTTCCATCTCTAAATATACCTGCCACTTTACAGACCGACGTTACGACACACAATTAGCTTGACTATTTGTAGAAAACTATTTGATCATTCTATCTCTGAAATCGATCAGATAGTTCGCCAAGAGTTTGACAGTTTATCATCTTTATTTATGTATCACATAAATTGACTGTCAGAGAGAACTTTAGAAATAGTCCTCAATTTTGGGAGTTTTATTATATTTCTATCTGTAGGATTTTTTGTATTTTATATTTTTAAAGAGTATTGCTCTAATACAGATGACATTCATAATCTAGATATTAATTAATCTTCTCTGAAAATTTGCGTCATGGATTTCTCCACAACATGCTGTGCGGAGTGCGTCTCACATTTGCTTTATTTCATGAATGAATTAAAAACAAGATATGACACGCTCTACCAATACGTAAACAAAATACTCAGCTTTATTTTAAAGTTCATGCTACAAAGCACTAAATTGGAGTGAACGAACGACAAATCAAAGTGCAGACAGAAAGAAATATACACATTCTGTCTTTGTCGTGCTTCAAAAACTCCAGTCTGGTTGTGACTGAGGGCAAAATTTGCAAATATAAACGGTCCACGCTCCCAGAGCTAATCACAAACCGTCTTGTTTTTAATATAACAAGTTTTCAAAGTTCAACAAAAAAGTTTTTGTTATACTGTGTTTATTCACCACGTCATGTAAA
The DNA here is from genome assembly GCA_921293045.1 of Aplocera efformata. Lineage (NCBI taxonomy): Eukaryota > Metazoa > Arthropoda > Insecta > Lepidoptera > Geometridae > Aplocera > Aplocera efformata. The sequence goes on along the minus strand of OV121042.1, from coordinate 7,865,436 downwards.
ATTGTTATTATGTACTGCCGTTTTTGACATTTTCAGAAATGCTAAATCACGTTTTAGTTGAAACAAAAACATAAATGTGTTATTTATTAAATAAGGTCATACATATAAGGTTAACACATATATTACTTAACCCCTCAGAATGCCAATTTTCAAAATTACTATAACCTCATAAGGGCTTTTTCTAAGTATGCGACATTTTTATCGAATCTTTGACTATGCTATAAACAGTCCATATCTATAATACGGAAGTGTTTATTAATACCCCCTAAAAAGTCACCCATCTGAGCGTTAACTACCGTGAACATTGCTCAACTCAGTCTAAAAAGAAGGATAATATTGGAAATATTTCAATAACTGAATTGCCATAAGTAAACCAGTGCGAGTTTAAACCAAATAGAACTAGGTGTATTCATGTTGGTGTCTGCTTGATTTTCCGAGTAAATATATTCTACAGTGTCACAAAGCCTCGTTACACGGAACCTATGCGTAATAGACTATTGTTCTTAATTCATAGATGATTCTATTTATGAAATGTGAATGAACTGTTTAGCTTGCAATAAGACCCTATGCCTCCTAGAAAACACACCGGATGTTGTTCAAACACTGACATACAAAACATACTTGTATTTAATTTAATTATATTATAACAAACAATACACTTTATAATCTGTTTAAAATTACAAATACACATTCAAAATAATTCCCTCAGAAATGCCCTAACCCTGATAGAATCGAGTAATGGGTCAATTGTACGCACGCAAAGCATATTACCGTACAAAAATACAAAATACAAAACGCAACCCTATCGATCCGGGTATCCGAAACTTCCCCTACTGACATAAGCTTATATTCTCCACCCCGGTATACGAAACCTACATAGCAAATTAATGCTGAAACTGCGTCAGACGCGACAAGTGGAAGTACTCAGACAGTGGGTAACTATATCTATACACTTTGTACATTTTCGTAAGTATATTGCAGTGAGTGGGTGAACAGACTGCAGGCAAAGCCGGCTGAATCCCGGAAAACTACCGACCCAGTCTAGACATGGGGGCACTTCCCCTCTTCACCGTCCTCGTCCCGCGCCCCTCGCTCGCCCCCCGTGCCCTGGCGCTTTCACCACCTACTTGCAGACATTATAAAAAGAGAATACACCCCAGCATTTAAGTGAAGCAGTGTATGACATGGGAACAAAAACCTAGGGAAATGGAGATGAAAAATTATAAAAGGTGTTTTCACGTTGCTTTTCAAGCGGCGACGCGACAGTTGTTTCGAGGAGGGCTCTTGTAAATTAAAAGGCTCCGTTTTGTATACCTTCATATATCAATACGGCACGTGTAAACATGCTTACTACGCGCTTGATAATTATTTTAATGAATGAAAAATGTTTAGCTAATCAAATTTAATTGGCAATTACCATTTCTATGAAGTTTAGTCATTAGTTTAACTCTATTAATTTATTTATAAGCAACTTATAATTTTGAGTATATCGTGTTAGAAAAAACATATTTTTCGGTGTTAGGTTGTGATTTTTCCATATCTTTAGGGTGGCGTGAAAGAAGCTACACAGGGTAGCAGTAACATTTTGTAATGGAAAGAACTGATATTTTTCTTATTGTTATTCCGTCAAATTCTGGTAAGGTATGGGTGCAGGTAAATTTAAAGGCACATGAGAACTTTATCTTAACTCAATTCAAAAAAATACTAACCTCCAATAAATTTTAAGCTTTCATACTATTATTTGATAAGCTTTGAATTGTCTTGGCGGTAAATATTTAAAATTATTAGTCAATACATGTCATAAAAAATTAAAAGTTTGTCCTGACAGCAACACTGATAGTAAAAACATTCAATATTCCTATTTTAAGAACTGACACTACAAGATACAGACTGCTATTAAGTTCAACTATACCACCAACGCTAATGTTTTATATATGTGTCAGGCAATCAGCAATATATTGATTGACTGATTGATACAAATGTACTGTTTCAATTAAGGAGTTTATATTGACTATCCTAGTCACAGAATGATTAGACACCTCTCCCATTCCCATTAAATTAGAAAAACCAAATAGCCTATGCTCTGTACCGATTACTGTAACTCATAGATGGAACGTCTCATGTCTCTGAAAAATCACCAGAACCCTCAACGAAAGACAACATATCGCTTTAACTAATTGAATTTTGTGACAGAAATAGGTAAGTTGGTTTTACTTCTCCAGGCAACCACTACAGCTAGATAATCGAATCTGGTTTACGCCTAATTGCTATCATGCCTTGTATGTTATAATTTTATCAATTTAAAAAATTAACAATTAAACTATCCGTTCTAATTGAGAGCAACAGTGCTTGTTCAACCCTCGCACCTACAGCAACCATTAGAGTATCAGCACCAATTGCATCACCTTGAATTAGACAATACGATATGCATGATTGACTATGCTGCAGTGGGTTAGTGAGAGTGAATTACATCGGATGGGGTGCGGGGGAGATGCATTGGGCGGAAGGGGCCTTGCAGACAGGGCGGGCAGTGGAGTGGGGCCAGACGGGAGAAGTCGACCGACGCACCTCGTTTCCGCAGCGTAGTAAGCAACATAGCTATAAGAAAATATCGTACACTAGGTAATCGTAGCCGACAATGCAGTACCAAGTGTAAGCTAACGGGAGGCATTTCAAAGGCTTACTTAGGGTGCAAGGGGAAGTAACACTGTAGGTTCTTTTTCCCTTTGTATGTAAATCCCTTTCCGCTACAATTAACTGTGTAAAATCTGCTATTAGATTTGCTTTAACGATGTTTTACAGTGAAAAGTAATATTAATCATAAAACCAATAATTATTTTTGTATTTACTTAATGAACCAACGGCCAGTCTATGGTCCCAGTTGACTAGCTTAGACATACCCGTAAGTACTTATTTTTAAAAAATAATTACATTTTACCTAGTGCATTCAAATTTAAATGAGTCGATAAGCCCAGCCCAGCAGGAGCTTGATGCTTAAAAGCCCATTAATTAGCCCAGAGCCAAGTAGTTTTATTATATACGCAGATTTTTTATGTAACTAAAATGACGGGACGAGCTGAAGTCCCACCTGATATTAAGTAGTTACCTCAGCCCATAACAACAGCAAAACGACTTAGGTCCTCCCCGACCGAAGTATGAGAAGACCCAAGTCGCATCCCGTCGCGCCCGTCACCCGAGACGGGGATGTTACGTCTCATGCGCCTGTAATTTTACAGGCAACCAACCCCATCCTTCCACCGGAACACATTGATGTGAGCACTACTGCTTGGCGGCAGATTCCAGATGTGGCGGTAGATCTTGGCACAAGTTTTACAGTTACTTTTCATTGCTCCATTCGCATCACCCAGGGGACACGTGTGGGGATTTAAGGGTGTAGGGATTAAAAATAACATCATTATAGTTCCGTAATTTATTTTAAAGGATTCATTACATTCGATTTTTTTTTTTTACATTATGCGATACCTCTCGTAGACGAGGACGCTACCTATATTGTATCACTTGTATTGTGTGTATTGGTAAAGATTAACGGTAACACCTAATTTTATTTAATAGATTTATTACGAATTTCGTCATTTTTTTTATAACGCGTTTTCCGATTTTAATTGGGTAGACCTCGATCAGGTACAGGTAGTATTGTAATTGTATGTTGTTACCTGTATAAATAAATAAATAATAATCATGGACATTTCACACAGCGCCATGTAACCCCAAAATAATTATAGCTTGTACTATGGGAACTAAAAAACTGATACATATATTGTTTTTCTAAGGGCGAAATAAACAATCAAAGTCAGTTTTTTCGATTTTTAAATTAGACATTTGTCGAATTTTAGATCCATAGAATCAATATCAAAAATAACCTCAGCCAACAGATTACTCAAATAGAAGTAATTATAAATCAATGATGATACACAAGATATAAATCTATGAATATTTCCGTGCGTTAGCCTCGCAAAATCTCGTAAATGGCACGATCGATTTTAATACATTTTTTTATCTTGTTATCCTGGGTACTGGTTTGGTTTATAAAAATAGAATGGACAAACCCAAAGGATATTTTTTTTCCAATTGTCATATTTTCTCAACATAATTGAAAAATACGGCATGGTTAATTTTGTACGGGAATTGTCTCTTCGGAATTTTAGGTGGTAATACCATTATGTTCATCTAATGTGAGCTCGCTGCCGAGATGCAGGCCGAGTTAGATAGCGCGTTCCTGACCGGCGGACCTTGGTCGAGGACGTCGACTCACCATCGCTGTATTATTCTGTGCCGCGATACCACTACTACAAGTATACTATTAAAACGTATTCTGGAACTCCTCGATCTCGCTCCAATCACGAAAGAGTGACAGGGATAACACTCGCAGTCGCAAATTCAAAATCGACATTGATGCACCGTCTGGGGATTATGTTCTACCATTGATCACTACTTGAGCCGCCCGATAACTTTCTACCTTTCCTGTGACTCACTGGCTTTGGAGAAACATTAATTAAATAGTATTTATTCAATGTTGATTTGAATAGGAACACTCTTTTTAAAAAATCTTCATGACGGTGGCTGAAATACAGCCACCGTCGCGGTGGCCGAAATAGTTCATGAAGATTTTTTTATTGTGACAGGCATATCAAATACATGTTAAATAATATGTCAGCAATGGGAATACAATAGTAGTATGCTCAGTAACTTTATTAAATTAGCCCGCTAGTTTACTTAAAAACTTATTAGCATTTATAGATCACACTCTATTGCAATTAGAAGGTTTCGTACGTTCACTTTAATAAGACCAGTCTAATAATTTTTCCAAGAAAAAGACACAGACGTCCTAGGACGCAGATTCGTTTTGTGACAAATATTTAATTCAAAAATATGTGCGTATTGTACCCATACAGTCTACGCCTGGACATAGAGACTTATACACGTTAGGTTGTTACCATACACCAAGGGTATATTATTAGCTACCAGTATAATCAATCAGGGAAGATTGACATCTTATTGCAATGGGCTACGAATAATGGATACTTGGATATCTATGCCTATAGTCATTACGCTACATAACTTGATGGAAATTTTCATTTTCTACTCAGTGTTTCAGAGAAAACTAATAACGTGATCGGATCTGGCGGGGCTGCTTGCTGGGCACTTGGGTGCAGCGGGGTCAAACGCCGGCCCGGGGCGGGTCGTCAACCGCGGTCCGGAGCGGTCCCATCACATCTATATGCGCGCAGAGCAAAAACTGCGCCCGCCGCGTCGCATGCGCCCCGCACTGAATTCATATTACAATATGAAGTATATTATCTTCTTTACAGCACTGCAAATACGTGAATGTAATAAATAATTGATCATTGGTATTTGATGGATGTGGCTGGCAAATAAATTCATTTTGTTTTTACAGCTACTGCATTTAACTGTTCTGTATTTGAAATTGCAACGTTGTTATTTAAAACTGAGGTGCTAATAATAAGCAGTAAATACAAGCATTCTTGAAGCGTTTTCTGAAAACTATTTTTAGACCCACAGATTCATACATATACAGTATGTTATGTGCATACAAAACAATGCCGTCAGTGAACTCAGTAGTACGTATGATATGTCGCTTTTTAGGGCTACCAAGGGATATCAACCCAAGGGATTAATGAAACCCTACCATTTATATCTATCTGTCTTACCTCTAAAAGGCTGTATGATACAATACAAAAGTCAATCGGTCTTAAGTAACCATTGGTATGTGCTAACATAAGCCGGTTTTTCGAAATTACAATAATAACTAATTCCAAATTGTATTTGTAGTCGAATTTAATATACCGTAAAATTACTTAGACAAAGAAGAAAGTCAATCAACTTTTCGCCAGATGTTGAAACCAAAAGAAAACCAATGTGGAAGTGAATTTCATGTTCTACCAAACTTGAAATAAACGTATGAAAAATTATATAGCATTCAATGGACTCACAAATATATAAGTTTTTAATTGCAAAACCCAACATGTTTTGTATAAACATATATAATAGTTTTGCTGCAGAGACAAAAGTGAAAAGTATTAACTAGTGTTTAGCCTGCTGGAAATAGTTCAAAGCTAATAATATGAGCTGCTTTTCCGTATAACGTAATTGAAGCCCACTTGAGTCTAACTCCATATTTTCACCCGGGAAGGTATCGTTCGGCTTCGTAAGCCACCGGCGCTTTCTAACGTGGGCCAACCACCCCACCATCTACTCTACCATAGATAAACTATATAACAGGTTGTTTATTTACCGACCATAATAATTTATATTTTTTTTTTCTATACCAATCGAAAAAGAGCTATTGTAACAAAAATTATCCGTCGAGACCATTTCTTGTTTTTTTCAGACTAACGCTCGGCAATTGATTTTTATACAGAAGACTTAGTAAACGAGTTATAACAAACATTATTCGTTGCCAAATAAAGTTTTATTTGAAAATTCAAATTTGCGGGCTATTATTCAAATGATTGTTTCTCAAATTAAACCCAAACAGCCTTTTTGTACATTCAGTGGTTACATCTTTCTGACTTACCGAACTGATCAAATAATTAACAAATTACAAGTCAAACATTCATATAAGCTCGTAGGTCATGTAAAATTTTGTCCTCAAACTGACATCATATCTACAAATACGGGGCCAGATGCCGCGGTCACTGCATTGCAAATCACACATTAGGAATCGAAAAACTTCATGAATACTACTTAAAGAGGAGCCCCTGAATATAATTCTGAACGAATTTTCTTGTAAAAAATATATTTGTGGACCATAAATTCTGTGCCACAGTTTTACGTTTAGTTTTTCAATTTATAAATAATGGATGATTATTTATAATTTGTAAAATATCTTATTGTCCGAGTCTGAACATATACTACATGCTAATCTGTCGACGGCCTGAAACAAATTTTCCATGAGTCATCGTTTCAGGAGGCTCGCGGGATTTCCTTATGACGAATATACTATATGAGTCAACCTTTTCCAGAAAGTGGACATATTGTTCGGGAATTGTTCAGAAGAGCTTTTATTGTTAATATTAAGGGGTCCTCTGTTGTTTAGTCATCATATTTTGTGTTTTATAGTCACAAATAACGATATATTTTATTCTTAATGTATAAAGACAAGACTAATGATATCAAATAAATTATTTCCTGTCACGGCACGGTTGAGTCTTAAAAAATGCATTGATCTCACACCCCCCTGCTTCTGCCAATTACATAACGTATCGTGTCCGCAATTGTAGGAGATTCTCATGCCCATTAATAATCCTAAGCTTTACGCAAGGTTTTTAACCTTATTTGTTGAATGAGATACATAAAACCAGTATACGTGACCGCACTTTTTATTCTCGTAGCTAAGTCCGTAGCGCGCGCTACGGGGGCTCTCGCACGTTCTACGAGCGTTGCTTGCAGGTCACTGGCACTACTCGGCCACTGCACCCGACTAGCTTAGATACTTCTAACACTGTAACTTTTTTTTCTATTGCAAACATTCCCAGCTCCGTACATTCAACCAGCTTTTATAATGTAACTAGATATCTACTTTTGCAAGGCAACGTTGTGCGTGGATCCAATGTGAGCTTTTATAAATAAAAGAAATGAAGCATCTACTAAGATTATGTGTTTCGGTCTGAGAAACACGAGATTTGTGATGTGGAATTGCAAGAAATTGATATTATTTAAATTCTATTATCTTATTAAATCTTATTTAAATTTTCTCAATGTTTTTCTAACTACGCTAGTTATTGGTTCACACAAAGCATAATTAACAACTTTTAAATATAAAACTTACAACTATTGGTTTATTTATTTATTAGCTAACAACTAAAATAAAAATATAAAAGCAGATGGTAATAAATATTTAAATATTAACAACTATCGATCAAGTCATATCATAAGTATATTCGTCGATTATGATTTCCTTATTATGGAGAATATTCCAATATAACCAGTTTAGATAAAAAGAAAACCAAGTTTTGTATTTATGTTATTATTTTGAAATAAATCAATGGATATTTTTTAATAAAAAAATTAATGTATTTAAACAAATTTTGGGAGGGCAACTGAGAAATTCTCAGCTTCTTTTTTTGCGTGGCTTAGATTTGCTTTGCTATTTTACCAGTACTCGCTATATTTTAATTAGTCATTTTAATGAATCACGCTATACACTCATTTATGAAGTATATTAGCCACTGTTGGAACTACCAATTGATTCCACAAATGATTAAGGTAAGTACAGTATATGCATAATATACAATATTTTACTCTATGCATATGTCCAAGGTTGCTCCTCCAGTGAAACTAATGTAAGTATAGCCTAGAGCGATGCGATAGCATCAACAATAGCTGCACGCTGCACCGCGCACGCTATGAATCACTTTCGCGTGGTTGCGCGCGCGCAGTCGATTCGCATCGAAAGTGCAACGGCCTGGTGAACTTCGCGCTACTTTGTGGGACGCACTATATTTACGCGCACATAATACTATAGAAAGTGTTTTAACGAATGTTGTATGCAATTATGATTTATCACATGTTTGAAAAGGAAGACTTTATTGTGGACTAATATAATAGCCTTATTTATATATTTGTTTCTTGTAAAATGTAATTGCAAAAAATAAGTTTTGTTGATATCTTATTATCAATGATGGAAATGATGGAATAGAAAATTAATGTTTTTGGTTAAAATCAATAAATAATGCAATATGCATATGGTGTTATCATTAATGTGGAAGAAGATGCTTTTATGCTTTATGCATCCTGATAACTTAATAATCAAATGGGTCATCATTATACAATAAAATTTTGAACTTAATGGAAAATCATATTCGATTACCTGAAACAAAGTAAACTAATCCAGATAGAAAAATATTGCCTTCCTACCTTCAATAATATGTTTACATTTCATTTTTTCATCGAATGAACAATTATGATTGGTAAACAGAATCAGCTGAAAAAACGTATTATGATTATACAAGAATAAGCAAGCATAGGATTGTGCTTACTGGGACTCAACGGTTTCTAGTAGCCTGAGTTAATTATTCGCTAACATCAGTCAATATAAAAACGTAAAATATATAATATTTTAAAAACTTTTATATCATATAAACATTTGAACAATTTAAATTAAACTAAATTATAAATAGAAGCCATTAGTTATATTTGAGGTGCGAAAACTGGATCCAGGCACGCAAGAAGCGATACGAGATATCCATTATTATCGAACCAATATATAAAAACGTCGAGCACATATTTTATGGTAATGCATGCCACGCGATGTTTTTTTTCATAGCAACTTCTCACATTACAGGTAGGTCGTTAGTTAAAAGCTACGCGCAGGAGTCTCGGTATCAGCTATAGCAAACGTGCTCTGAAATAGTCGGGACGGGATCTATTTCCCGGGCAGCTGCATGCGTTCGTTGCCCCTACGGAGGGCGTTAGAAGTGCAACGATCTCTGCAATTATCGCTGCGCCCGCGCAACTAAACTTGAACCGGCGGCAATGCGCCGACGAGGCCGTGCACCTCACCTTCTCTGCTTAGAAAGCAACACCTATTACGTCTAACGCCTAGAACTACTACTTGCTAATGAGTAAAAGCGAGAGTATTGGCTATTCAATGCAACATTGCCTTCGCAAATTGCATACTGGTACTGATACCTTCTTATGCTAAGTGTCTATAAAACACCAAAAACTGATTATCTATTGACACGATTACTCACACGCTTTCCTAAGTCAACCAGCTCGCAACACGCATCCATAATGCGATGACGATAAGAAAAATATTTGTACAAAGAGTAGTGAGATTGTTATGATATCTCAATTAAATTAGGTATCAAACGACATATTCAATGGGTATTTATCAAAACATACTCTGGCATGTTTTGATCGTGCCTTCATAATTTGGTATAGGTAAATAGAAGCCAAATGATTCAATTTTCGAATTTGATTTAATGTAAGCCCTCCAAACGTTCATCACTTGTATCCGAAATTAAAACACTTTCTGTAAAATCAACAACATACAACATTTCAAAGAATAAAGCCTTCCTAACCCACTTCAAAAAAGGAAAGGAGGAAGGTCTGTATATTTTTTTTATGTATGTTGACCGATTTCTAAGCCATATATCAACCGATTTGGAATTTTTATATTTTAGTTGTAAGAATATGCTGTCAGATTGGTCCCATAGAATTTTTATCAAAATCGGTACAATAGTTTGGTTGTAAGTATTGATCTCGGTTTTTTTCGATTTATAAATCCGATACTTGTTAAGTTATTAAGGTTAGATAGACGTCTTCTTTATTATTATTTATTATATGTATATGTCTCAAAAATGAAATGACGTGAAATCACCACTTCATTTCAATGAAAAGCGAGCGAAAAGTGCATTTCAATACCCTACATTGTTATGAGAGCCTGGTAGTCGCTTGCACTGAAGTGCATTCTCGTCGCTCGCGCAACTACGTCACCCGATCGATGCGTAGCGTGGATGAGTTAAAAGCACTGTCAAATGAGAATTTATTTTTATTTTTATTTATACATTTAAATGAAATAAAAATATGGTCATAAACATAATCATACAATGTTACTTTTATTTACAGAGCAGTCTTTTCTTTCTCAGAAAGTTGAGGAGTGTAATAACTAGGTTCTATATTCAATTAACAGACTGTTAACATTATTTGATCTGTCATAATATAAATCAAAAATATACACAAAGTCCTCTATTAGTTGAAAATAAAAACTAGACGTAAGAAAAGTTAAAATTCATAACTAGATACTAACTACTCATTAGCTTGGTTTTGCTTATTTTTGAGAATGGTTGATATTTCCATAGACATAATATTAATAATCGGCTGACCCATTTTGCTTCATACACTTGTTTTTGGAATTTCATTATTCAATGTATATGTCTTAGTAAGTTCAAGAACAATATTGAGCTGATAAGTCTGATTGCAATATACTGGGGCAGCTGAGCTCGCAAGGAGATTGCTTGTGCCAAGAAAATGGCGCGATGCATTCTTATGCAGTTCGTGACTGTTTTAACTGCGAGTGTGATAAAGACGTCTATATATTGTGCATCTGTTCGCGATAATGACGTGCGAATTGCATTTGTACTCATTTATCAAGTGCAGTAACACACAAAACACTTTATAATTATTTTGATTCAAGTTGATGGAGCTGGAAATAATGTATAAAATAAGGTTTTGATGCTAAAGTTGTTTGTGATGTTTGGCTGTACATTATATGAAGCAATATAAAATATATGTCAAGTCTTGGTTTTCTTTTCAAATTTTATAGGTGCGCGAGGCAGCGTGACTCTACACTATGGAAAGTGACGCACGGAATTGCGACTTATGAGCGTAGCTTCAGTTGAAAGGCTCAACCTTTACATAACAGTTAATAACAGTATTACAATAAATAAAAAAACTGTATTTAACCTGTTACACTAATGTACTCGGTTGTACGTTTGTGCAATGACCCAATGCATTTGACGTCGTGCTATGACGTAGCAAGGGCGACGCGCGCGCATAAAACAACTCCTTGCGTTCTTTGCTCTCCTGGTCACAAAGGTTCGTTCAGTGCACAACCCTTTTCTCGTCCTAAAGCTGGTTTTCTGAAAAGGACTATGTAGTTCAGAACGCATTGTGTGCAAATCAATCCAACTAAGGTGCGGCAGGCGTGCAACGCCACGCCAGAGATTGTTAGCCGACCATTTGTGTAAATATTCGACGTACGTGGAAATGTTTTAATATTATGCTTGTTAACATTTTTGGTCAAGGTTGCATAACAATGACCTCTAAACAAGCATGTTACATTTTGCATATTCTAAATGATAATAAAAAATATTATTAGCATACACCTCCGACATTTATGTAACAGTGTATAGGATTTTATTGTATGAGCAATGCAGCCACCATATCCATTTCTACGTCAAGCGCGCTCATTACTGTATTCTGGTTTGAACAAACCGGATAAGAAAGCCAATTTAAAAAAAAAAGTAATGCACTTTACCCTTTTGTGCGTATTCTCCAAATGAATCCGCCTAACGCTAGTAAGTGTTTTATAAATATATTGTAAAACAATTATTTCATTTATATTTATACTTTGATATCTAATGGCTATTAGATATTGTCTACTTAATAATAAACGTAATAAAAGTTTACACACTCATACCTCTGCACTAGGATTCCCTGTGTCGCAGATGGCATGGACAAACACAGAAACACAAGACCCGAGAACCAACTTCAGCTCACCACACAAGGTGTGCCCCGGCCGGAAATCGAACCCGGGACCCCTCGCTTTGAAGGCAGGGCACTACCAACTCTACCAACTAAGCCACAGAGCCATTCTTAGTTCAGTAATACTTCTGAAATAAGTACATTCCAGGTAATTCCTGTTCTTCAGTGAGGTGGATTGACAGGCGTGGGCTTGTTCAATCGTTCTCTCGATGTCGCGGCCATATTTAGGGAGCTCTTTATTTTTACCCGCGCCGCGCGTCCGTTGACCCTCCGACGTAACAACAGCTGCGTAAAATCATTACTAGAACCATTACTTCTCATGAAAACATCTAGAAATAGGACAAGACGTGGCACCTCAGTTTCAGGCGAATTAAATAAAAGTTTTATGACATGAAAGTGTTGATTCTCCAAGTAAGTGACAAATAAGAAGAAACTACAATTCCATAAATTAGGATTCCCTGTGTCATACATCAAAACCCGAAAACAAACTTTATGCTCATCATTGCCCTCAACTTTGCCTCGGACGGGATATGAACCCAGGACCTCTTCGAAGGCCTACGACTAAGCCTTCTCTACTAACAACTTAGCTACGGAGCCTAATACCTTAGTTATCTATTTATAATATTATTTATAACAGGTAGTCAAGTTTTACCTTGACCACGACTCTCAATACGAAAATCACTAAGGAAAACGAAGTAAGGGAAAATAACAAAAGGAAACAGAGTATTTGATAAAAATGTATGTCTTATCCTGTTTGACACAAGCGATCCACATTCAAAAAACTTACAAATTATTGCAGGAGACCGTTTTTTACCTACAATTACCTACAACCTCAACTCATACGACTTGTTTAATGATAATGACTAGGTTACATTCATTAAAAGATTATGATAATTCTGTATCAACCCTACTAAAATCAAAAATTCTATCATCAATCAAAATGTTTGGTCTAACGTCATGACCTTTAAACCCACGCAATAGTTCGATTTTAAACCAGAAAACATAAATACCTATGCAAGGTATGAACAATTTTATTCTGAGTGTTGCCAGTGGCGAGGCTTCTACATAGATTATTGAGTTCCGGGTGCATCCTCGCATTGATCGGCCGTGACCATGGCAACGGAGCGAGGGTCAGGGGCGCCCGGGCTCAGATATCGAGTAGGGCTGTCTGCAAGAACTAGGGAATATTGTAAGGTGATTTCTAGAGTAAAGGTGCTCACTCGCTCCATTGAACGAGCGTGACATGGAATCGCGAAGGCCTTGGATGGATGGATTCCGCATCACGGATGGATGACGGATTTTTTTTTAGAATAACTAGCAAGGCAGATAGGATTCTAGTCTCTAACAGGTACTATTAAATATATTAAACTAGAGAGGAGCGAGCCGCCTAACAGACTCGGATCAAGTTAAGACAAAAAAATAATAAAATTGTTCAAGCTGAAAGAAAACCAAATTTGATTGAATCGTGAAAGGTACTAACTAACTCTTCAAAGCATTGATTGGCTGATATTTTGGCACACAGATTCAAATGAGGGATGCTCAGACTCAATGTTCTGCATGGGGCTGCCAATATTTTATATTGAGATGCAAATAGCATTCCAGTAATACTAAATTCCATATAACTTTTACGGACTCTCGTGTAGTCTCGTGAGATCTAAATACAAAACAAGATGAACGATATAATAGGGGAGTTTGGGTTTGTTGCAAAATTATAATGCAAATGGTACCGGTTTACGGCTGCCGCATAATTATTATATATGTTTAAATTGACCCGAATAAGTGACCGTGGATCTAATTGATCTGAATCATACGAATCATTTGGGTTAAATTAGGATTACAGGATTATCTTTTAATGAGGGTAAGTGGAAAGCAGGATCACATCAGCAGACCTGGTAAATATGGAATTTGTACTGAGTAAGTGGCCAACTCTTCTGTCGGAGTTATCAAGTCACCTGGAAACCTCTGACTTGGCCCTAACCTTGAATATATACGATCATTCATCTAACTACTGGCCGTATACCTAGTCTACTCAATACTGTACTGACTTTCTTATATTCAATCGATTTTTCAGCAGGCATAGGCGTAGCAATGAAAAGCTTAGGTCAAGGGCGGCAATTGTTGCCTTGTAGGACAAGCGTGCCCAGCTCAATGTGCTACAGTAGCACGCTACTATTTTAGTGGGTACTTGTGAATTCGTAATCTTCATATAAGGATTTTTGTTTATGATTTCAGATTTTGTACATTTCCAACCTTTACATGGTTAGTTTCGCCATTTGAGAATATGGTATGAATTATCTAATGGTATCTTCTTACAACTGCACATGGGATTGACAATGTGCCACATATGTATGCGTGGTACATACCAACACTATCGGCCCCATCACTTAACATTCTGTAGTAGATAGTACTATCTGTTCGAAAATTGCAGTGTTTTTCTATAACCCATTTAAAATTCAGGTAATTTGCGGCAAGTATTATATGTATTTAAGGAATATTTTCATAGTGATGCAGAAATATAGTCTGATATATTTGATAGATGGCGCTGAAACGAATGTAACGATCGCACTACTCATTGCATCGTGAACATAACACTACAAGAAAAAACAGAGCAGAATCTATCTAGAGTAAACTGATAAATATGTACTTTCTATAATTAAGATAGACGGTAAATAACCATCTTCCTACCTCAACAAATATAAAAAATGCGTTCGCATCAGCGGCATTGATCGGCCGTGGCCATGGCAGTGGCAACACTGGCGCTGTGCGGTCACGGCCGCCCGCACCGGGCGCAGTGGGCGACACGCTCATCTCTACAGCGAGAGCAATAGGGTTCACACTTGACACATTAGTTCAACTTCTTATTTTATAATCTACGTTTTGATTCATTAGATCTTACTGTCTAATGAACTTGATAAAAATATCTATCCAAAAAAAATCTTACTCGTGTCCAATATAGAGACCTTTTAAAATAATAAATATTATTATAAGAAAAGAAGGACTTCGTTGATTTTAGAGGCCACCTGTGAGCCTTTATTCAGCGACTGCTTATTATAATAGTTTAAATCTCAGACTGAAATGTGGCATAAAGGTAATGTGGCATAATAAAGAAAACTATGCAACATGTCATACGCATAGTATAAAAACAAGAACATGCTTTGAATAAGTAGGTACATTCAACATATTTTTTGTTTTCCGTATCCGCGATGAAAGGAATGTTTTTTTTTTATTTACTAAGCTTGCCAGGATTGGTATACCTACATGGTAATAGTTTCACGGTCTCATTCATATTTTTTATACCTAGTATTCCTAGTCTAGGGCTGGCCTGAAAGTGTTTTCATAAATTGTCTATAGAAATAAAGTGTTATTTATCTCTATTATAACTTTAAGATTACAACTATTACGCGAAAAATATATCCAGGGAAATATTAGGAATTACTTCTAGAGTTTTCACAGTGACACGTAGGTACTCTTACCAAGTACATACTTGTAGCAACCATAATATATCGATAAAAGGAACAAAAGTATATTCTTTTGGAAAAATCTTAAATTAATAACAAGTAATAACTGGAAACATGCAATATTGATTTGATACACATAAAGGTTAGTGGTATCAGTATATTCTGTTTGGGTGGGTGTGGGTGGTGCGCAGAGATGGACCCCGCGGAGCCTGCGCTCTGAAGTTCAGGGCTACACGTGTACGCA
This sequence comes from Aplocera efformata, assembly GCA_921293045.1. Taxonomy (NCBI): domain Eukaryota; kingdom Metazoa; phylum Arthropoda; class Insecta; order Lepidoptera; family Geometridae; genus Aplocera; species Aplocera efformata. The sequence goes on along the minus strand of OV121042.1, from coordinate 7,849,485 downwards.
ACCTATAAACATAGCCTTGGTACTAGAAATTCAACTACCTATCGATCAGAGCACTATTTTTGAACTACCAATACGCGCAACAGTGGTTATCAGTATCACTATTTGATTATGGATTGTTAAAAGTGCCTTTGAATTTCTACAAGGTCAACAATAATTTTCGTACTGTAATCTACAAGACTATGTAATACACTTTTATTGCGTCGATTCAAGAGGCACCTCTACCGGCGGCTGTAACATTGCTCGTTTCTTATCAATGACCTTCATGCAGCTCTTGGACTGCAATAGCAAAATTGCAAATTGCCGATACCTAGCAATTCTTGGAAAATAATAAGGCAAAGCATATAGAAAATATACGTATCAATATGGTCTCATTTAAAAAGTTGGCCGTTATTTGATAATTACTGATCAATTTGTAGTTTACACTATACTACACGGTGAATGGCTGGGTTTACTCAACTTTATGAAATAGCATTTATGACCTTTGTTGGAAATTTGATGGGACAACTGCTAAGAATGTATGCGACCGTGACCCCTGCTCGGTCACGGCAGAGGGTAGCGGGTGCAGGGAGCGGGACGGGGTCAAAGCGAAGGACGAGCGAGGGGAGCTGAGGAACAACCCTGAATACAGCTTCCATGTTTCCATACCAACGGGAGGTTTCGCAAATATCAGGAAATGAGCTTAGATAGCAATTATACGTATTTAAGAGTGAGTTGTTGTTATGAAACGGTTTATAAGTGTTGCGAGTGACGCTTCACGACCTCGGCCAAGGTTGCGAGCCCACTTCCCTGTGTGCTCAGCCGTTTATAGCGTGAATGCTTACATAAATCTATACATTGTTCATACATCTGTGTATTTATAATAAGCCATATAATCTCGGCAAATTGTTTTCCGGGGTGTTTTACTAAAGGGTAGTACTTGAGTCTTGTTTTAATTTTGTCTCATTTTGGTTTGACAAACATTTTCTAATATTATACATAATTAGTATTTATTTAATATTGATGGATATTAATATTTAAATTAATATTTTAAATAAGTAAATTAAAAATGATAATTAATAGATTCAGGAACCACAAATGCTTAAACTTGACATGATTTCCTGATGCCTGTAAATCTGTTTTCTTTTATTTTTATAAACAAAGATAAATATTACAATACACGTTGTGCCGATTTTACTTAAAGTAAAATGCAGGTAGATGACGATGATTTATTACAATTTTAATAATCTGCGCTCCTCTTCACATTCTTATAATAATATTGTGATTTTTTTGCGTCTTTAATCCATCGATCGTCACTGGTTCTAAAAATGATTTCCAAAATCAAAGACTTCACGATTCCTGAAAATGTAGGCAATTTTATATGACCATAATTAACATTATTTATTTAGCCAACGTGGGTAAGCAGCGCTGGCATAATTGAATGTTGTAATTTAATCTTACAAATATGATAAAAGAAACGACGCACATTTGGTACAACACGAATAATATTTGCGATTTTTCCGCCAGATATATCACGGGCCTTAGATACCGCGAGTAAGTAGTTACAGGAAGTAATTTGCTCACAGAAGGTTACATGTTGATAACATAACATGTCGCTCAACACAGTTAGCTCTACACATGTGCCTCTTAGGTATATTGAATGCACTGATTTTCTATAAGAGTATTCCTATTGTTATATAAGCGATAATAAATAGTGAATATAAACATAATATGATTATTATTGTTGGCTTTTTTTTTAGTAGGGAGATAAATACAATTTGACAAACAGTCTTTGTGTCCATAACTAATATTAAATCTTAAATTTAACACCTCATATACTTCGATAAAACATTTGTATTTGGTTTTAATAAATTAAATATAAGCAACCCGGAAAATCGAGACTTAATCCGGTTTATCATGGAAATAATTTGACTATTTAACTAAACTTTTGCTTTATATTAAATTGATACATTTACCTGTATAATACTTTTGGTATATCATAAAATTATCAGTCATGGACGTTCGGGTCACCGTCATCAGCTGTGTGTTGTAATCGCAAACAAATAGGGTGCAGGGGTCGCAATCACCTGCGCCCGCGCCGTTGACATTGTCAGATAAGATAGGTACTGCTATTATTTTGCCAGTGTATCGGCCCAATGTCACAGTGACCTTAATGACACTGAATGACGTGCAAGCACGAGTTTGCTGTACTGACCTTGTGATATTTATCTAATCTCATTCGCTAAAATATTTTCGCGGGTTTGTTTTCCATATATGCTTGTAAATTAAAGGATACTTCAGATTTGAATTATAACATTGTGTCCTCTAGCGGTATAGCACGAGGCAGAGCACGTGCTTAGATGTCTTTTAAAGTTGATAGCATGACTTCGATTACGTTGCGGGTAGACCAGATAATTCACAATTTTGATTTCCTTAAGATAATCATATTATGAAGGAGATTTAACCGCTCGGTAGCTAAGTTGGTGCTCCACTTCTTTCAATTTCTACTGATCTTTAAAGTGACGGGCCCCGGGTTCAATCACCGCCTGTTCTCTGTGTATGTACAGCTGCGACACACCAAATCTTATTTCAGGGGTTAAACACTCACCTTCCTTTTTTATGCTTATATACGAGTATAATGGTTCAAATTTATTTAGTTTGGAATGAATTTCCAAAGTCACATATTGACTATGAGGCAGACGTTTGACATTTTGTTCATACAAATAAACGATGCAGTAGGTATGCGTCTGACCAATAACCTACCACGCTTGGGGTAACCTTAATATGCAGACAATCTCGCAGATGAGTGCAATTTTCAGATTGAGTATCCATTCACAGGCAGACCAAACATTGTACACTAGCTTGATACTCTATTTACAAAAAAATAGAGATGAGTTGAAATTATGTTGACGTCATCTATTCTTATAATCTCTATAAAGTCTCTATCTCTATAAAGTCAAAAGAAAAACGTACGCTAAAAAATAATCCAATTTAAATTTAATTAAATACGAATGTGATGCCGATGAAAGTTAGTGTGTGCTGGCTGACAGCCACTTTTATGGAACGAATGTGACAGGATGGAAGACTTAAGTCGTCCGCGACGCAAGTATGAGAAGACAAAAGTCGCATCGCGTTGCCCCCGTCATCCGAGACGGGTATATAACCTTCATGTAATTTAAAAAAAAAAAAAAAAAAAAACAACTTTAACACACTCATACCCTACTAGGATTCCCTGTGTCGCAGATGGCATGGACAAACACAGAAACACAAGACAAACACCCAAGACCCGAGAACAAACTTCATGCTCACCACACAAAGTGTGGCCCGGCCGGGAATCGAACCCGGGACCCCTTGCTTCGAAGGTAGGGCTACTACCAACTAAGCCACGGAGCCGTCACACACTCACACCCTTACACCGGAACTGAGTGCGCCACTGCTTGGTGGCAGATTACCAGATGTGGTGGCAGTACTTTTCCGGACGAACTTGTCACAAGTTCTTTTGTTACTTTAGCACCACCCAGGCGGTACGAGTTTTTGAATACGAGCGTTACGGCCCCCGGTATAAACAGAAACCTGGATATTTCGTTGAGGAAAATGTAGAAATTAACCGCCCAACTGCGATCGATACCCACACTCTAAGAGCCTCATACTAGAGAATTGTATTTGAAATAAATAAGTCAATATCGTAAAAACTACGCAGTATAAGGTTCAACCCAAACATCGTTAAAAGTGATTTAAACTTTTTAGAAACTTCAATTGTTTTTGCATAACTACTTGTACATATGTTGACCATCCCTATTTTCTTTGTTATTTGTACATTCAATTGTAAAGCGGTTTATATAGTGCCAATAGTAAAATCTATAAATTCAATAGTAAGTACCACCAATAAAAATTCAATTGATGGTACGAAACCTTCCGAGTGCGTGTGTGAATCGCAATTGGCAAGTCTTTTGGGTTCCAATCCATTTTTCAAAAGTTATAAAACAATATTTGTTGTTAATTATTATAGGTATAATAGTGAATATACTCATATAAACAAATGCCCTTGATAAATAACAGAGGGATTAAAAGTCAGTTCACAGTTGTGTGGACTAGCGTTCGATGAGTGATAATAATTGAATGTTTTATATATTTTATTTAGGTCAGTTGGTAATAAGACTTCCAAATTCATATAAATTTGTCCTAAAAAGCTGTGTAGGTCTAACATAAATACTTAAAAATACCGTTGAAGTTATATACTCGATCAGGGCTCAGCAATATGTTTCACAACAACACATGTAGTTTCAAGATTGAACTAATTGAACAGCCTGGGTTGGGTACAGAACCAAAAAATAGCGATCTTGCTGTACTGAAACCTAAGTAGTTTATAGGTACTCCAACACAATCAACAACATTTCGTATACGAAATATCGTAACCCTTTAGTGTAGGCCTCTCAGAGAAATATGGGATCAAAAATATTATTGCTTATCTTTGATCTCCAATTTACACGTTAGGATGACTAGAATGATAGCATGTTTGTGGATATATTGAGACCATTTATTTAAATAAGAGCCTATAGAAGGAGATAAAATACGCCCTTCTCTTACATTACTTTAAAAAAAATTTGTCCTGATACCATTTAAGATAAACACAATCACACAGCAGCTATATTAATAGTGATATAAGAACATAAAGAGACTAACTGTAGAGCAAAAGAGAACAATTTATTGTCCCTTTTTTGTGTTTGACCTATTGTGTGCATGCACCTAATTTTAGTGACCCGGCTGGCCTCATAACTGATCTCTTCCTTGCTCCTGTTCTGGAGGTCGTGGGTTCGATACCCACTCATTTGTGTAACTAACATAGAGGTTTGTTATGTGTATGGGTGTTAATATTTATTATGTGTGTGTATTTAAAAAAAAACTATATTTAGTTCCCATAATACAAGCTTAGTTTAGGGCTAGATGACGTTTGAAATGTCCATGAATACTTATACTTATAAATTACTTATCATTAAGCGAATAGTATATTATTATGCCCGAGGAGTTTTTTTATCTTCTAGGTTTGTATCATTGGTATTCAATTCTATTCATACGGTTTGAACAGCTACTGGAATATCACGATTTTTCCAAACAGTGGGCTAGACTTTACGGGTAAACACTTGATTTTACTCTCCCTCGTTGGCAAACAAACAAATGATAGAGTGATCCTTTAGTATTCCTTATTTTATCCGACGCCGACGTAGGGAACCATTATACGATGAGCAATTATGACGGCCACAATCACAATGCAAATTATAATATGCGTATATGTATCACGACCTTCATTAAACGTCGTCATTACCCGGAAGCTATTGTATAGCTGTAAATGCTCTGTTACAGTTTTCCGAAGAAGGAAGTGTTCACGACGGCCAAGGCGACGCAAAATTATAACATTCAATAACATAACTTGATAGCAATACCTTTAATAGTATCAAGGTTGACAACGTGATATGTAGGTACAGGCAACGTAATTAGTACCAAGGAATATATACCTGTCAATTGCACACAGGCGGGAACCAAGAAATATACAGGTCTCATGTACAATATATAGGTTGGATGTTACATGCATCAACCTGAAAATCATCTGATGCTAATCTTGTACGTTTTCTTTATGAACTTATTTAAGATAGAGATGCAATTTACCTATTATTTGTTATTCACCCACGATTTGATTGAATATATGTATATTATAGAATCGCTTTTAGCGATAAGGAATTTTTTTTTTTAATTGGTATTTTCATAGAGCATACAAAAAATGGTTATTAGATAGAGGTCACTCTGGTCGTTGGGCCATCTATACTGAATATCTTCTCGTGCTCTTGCTCTTATGCAAATCCACAGGCGTCGTACTGAGATTGGCCTTACTCCCCCTCAGTAATATCCTGAATCTGTGGCTGATTCATAAATTGGTTTTATGCACCATCGTACCTATTGCTATCTATTACAATATAATACTGATAATGTTTGATTTTACAAAACATAAATGTTTTAAAATTCTTGGATGTAACTTAGCATTTCATAATTTAGTGCATTAAGTTTCCACATTAATATTGCATTTTTTGCATTTTACAAAAACGGCGTTCATATAAATTACACACGTAGCACGGTAAATTCCATATTATTTTTTTGATGTTTTTATGCAATAAACTTACCTAAGTCTGGAATGGAGCTAGAAGGTTCCTCGAACAAGTTGATTGCTGGCTTCTGGAAGCGCGGTGGATGCGGTGGCGGCGGCGGTGGTGGCGGTCGCATGCACTGGATCACTGAGTGCTGTGGCGCCAGTGGAGGACCCAGCAGCACCGGGGCTCTGAACTCCTTGCCCGGAGGCGCCGGCAGTTCCAGCCTCCTCAGCGGCATCATCTCCGGCTCTCCGTACCCCACGTCCATCAGCTCTCGCTTCGGCTCCAAATTAGGATAGCACTGCATAGTTCCTTACAAATACTCAGTCACTATGTATAAAAATATAAAGAATCCAATTGTTCAGCACAAAAATATCTCAATAAAGACTAAAACCGTCCAAACACGTCCTAAATATTATTCACGAAAAATGCGGAAATCTTCAATGGTTAGATAGACATTTCGGCGCATTGTTTATAAAAGTTGAAGTGCAAGGGCGGGCTATGCCGGGCGCCGGTATGTGCGCGTATCGTGCGTGCGCGACGCGCCGCTCGGTCCGCGAGACTCGTTCGCTCGCCGCGGCCAACTTTCTCTCACTGGCGTGGCGGGCGGTCGCAGCCGGACGAAAGTGAATCTGCAGCGTGAGCCCCTCGCCCTCCGCCCTCAGGTGTCCCTGCACCGCCGCCCGCCGTACAGCTGCCCGCCCAACCTCGCCGATGCCGCTGCAACGCCCATCCGACATCAACTTTAACCTTAACTCTGACCTTTCAGGGAGCACTGCACTTAAAACCTTTGCCTCAGAAAACTTAATTCAGAATATACATTTTATTTATAACTAATAAAATCAAAAATATAAGGTCTAAAGAGAACGAGACCCATAACTCCTAAATAAAAACTGTTTTGGTTTTTAAATTGTCAGGAATTATGTGAAAAGTCTGAATGAAAACTTGGAAAGCGGATGAGCTTATCATATATCATATATAAATTGTACATTAATATTGTATTCCCAAAAAAATAAGTTTTATAAATCCCAAGCTTCAGACAAATTAACATTAAATTCATATTACTACAAAAAATTAAACCGCAGTCCTGAATGATTTTGTATGTTGGTTATAAACTAATTCTAGTACTTCTAACACTTTATTCCGAGATATTACTAAATAGATAGGTATACTTTAAAAAATCGTACCTACGTCCAAAGATGTTTTTAGGAAGTTATTATGATGCATGATGACATTAAGCACGTATGTTGATACGATCGAGTCAAATCACGGTCACTTCTAGGACAGCAAAGGTCGAGGTGAGGTTTGTTTAGCACTGAGCAAATGCCAAATTAAATAAAAATGTTAGTATGGTTCTTTTCCTCTTCTTTGAGCATCAGAATAATAAAACAATTTATGTATAGTTTTTAGTATTGCTAGCTGCGCCCCGCGATGCTACTCGCGGTTCAAAAGTAAACAAGAGATGGAAAACACCGACAGAAGTTGTGTTTTTTGCATGTCATTAAAAAAATTACATAGTTATTAAATTGTTGTTGAAGCAAATCATCCAAAAGCATCCAGATCTATTCAGCCCCAACGGCGTGAAGTGAAACATACATACAGACAAACTTCCGCATTAATGATATTAGTATGATTGTAATATGTAAATCGATTATAGGCCAAATGAAACATCGCAAAGTAAAATATAATTTAATTAATTATGTAATTTAATTAACTCCGGTTTGGTTGCCTATTCACGGCCAACAGATATATAATCATGTGAAACGGCAGCAATTATAATTGCAAAATAATAACAAGAGACATCTGCATTAATTAAATTCCCGCCTTCAGAAGTTTCAAATACTAGATAGTAGTAAATGACAAAACATAATTAAAAATATTAAAATGTTATACCTTATTGAGTGATAACATCGATTTATCAGTTCGGGCGAGTTGCTTTGTTACAATTTATTTACACAGAATCATATACATATAATACATGTTTTTATTTTTTTATATTATTACAGTACAAAGCACAAAGGATCTAATTGCCTTTGTATTTTCACCCGATTTCCCAAGAAGGAGGTTATCAATTCAGTTGTATATTTTTTTGTATTGTACCGTCTTTTATTTCGAATTCGAATTTTTATTTCTTTCTTTCAAAGTATGTGCTTTCAGATTGATCCCAAAGAAATTTTGTTCAAATCGGTTGAACAGTTTGGTTGTTAAAACAAAAAAAAAAAATTAGTTTCCTGTGACTTTTTGAATAAGGTATGAAATTGTTAAAGTCTGTATTTCCGTTTTTTTTATTTAACTCAGTAACTTGTATAGGCACTTATGTACCTATCGTTGTAAAGTGTCAATTATTAATTAAATATATGCATAATAATTCACTGACATTTTCGGTCCGGCACTATAGTCTATTTTATCCGCATGACTCTTACGTTATTTTACTCATTTATTGCATTATCACATATTTTTCAATAGCTGACTAATTATAACACGGTCAGCTAAAGTAACGAGTGTGTATGAAACAAAAGAGACCTTCACACAATTCCGACTTCCGTGACAGATGGTAAGCGATACCACAAATTTTTCCATATTTTAATAGTCATCGAATCTTCTATCAAAATCTATTAATCAACTACATCCATCAGACAAATACATCACGCTCGGATACATCAACATGATAAAGTACAGATTAAGTATTAGGTATATAGGCTCAAATATCGCGGAGAATTTTACTTAGTAAATTACCCTTGAAACCTGAAGAAATTGCGTAACATTTCTATTTAATTCGGTCAGTGTTAATGTGGAGAGATAGCGCGGACGAACACTATCGCTTCCGTAGGTACTCTCTGATACCGGCGTCACAGAATACAACACATGTAGTATCGATCCGACACCCGCTCAGACACGCACGCCTGAAGATTACATGATAATCATCTTCTAGATAGCAGAGACTGAGTTTTGTGCCTAAAAAGAGGGTTTTATCTACAACAGAAGATAATGCACGGTTTTTTTTATCGCCATTGTGACGTGCGTGATACGATGAGACGGTATGGGAGATAGAAAGCGTAATTGTATTTTAATTTAATTGTATTTTCTTTCTGATTATTCAACATTACGAAATGATGAATCACCCTAACTTTATTTCGAAGAGGTTATATTAAACGTTAATAACATAACGGATTAGAATAAAGTAAAAAAGTAAATATATTAAACATTTTTTTGTTTAAATTTTACTACTTACATGCCGACAACAAGTTAGTAATTTGTAGAATTAACTCAAATATTGAACCTCAACAATATCATTAAGTAGCAATTGTAAAACATGCAAACGCAATATGTGGCATGTGGTCTAAGTACATACGCAGAACACATGTTACAAGAAATATCAGGCTTTATAAGATTCAAGAATATCTCTTTTAAAAAATATTAAATATCTACTCAAAGAGGGTGTCTGGCGTAGGGTGTAGTGGCATTAGCGTGCGAGGTGACTCCGGGTGTGGCACGGGAGGGGTAAGTTGCAGTCTGCAGTAGTAACTAGTAGAGAAGCTGTGGCGGGGTGCGCCGGGGTCACTGCCATCGGCGGCTCACGGCTGAGACCAATGCTCGCGAATATTTTGGCTACAAGTCTCAATGACCCGCTAAATGGCAGGCTTCAGCAATCGATGGAGCTTGTGCGCTTTGTCTAGCCGGAGAATTTAAAGAATTTAAATTATCTATAAAAATAAATCAAGTTGAAGTGTCTATTGGTAATGTCAAAATAACAGCTTTTTACTAAATGCATTTGAAAGTAGATACGTACAACAAAAAACATTTTAAACAATTTTGTCTTTCTGTCCGTTTGTTTCGACTAATCTCTGAAAGGGCTGAACCTGTTTATGTATGTATGTACCTTCATAACAATTTCATCCAAATCCGTTGAGCCGTTGAAGCGTGAAGGAGTAACAAACATACAGACAAACTTTCACATTATTATATGAGTATGATTATATATAATAATAAATTTAATTGTATTAATGACGTTAGCTATATTTGAACAAAAGCCCAACTGAGAAATAAGACCGCTGATCTCGTTGGTACATATATTTTAATGCCGTTTCCAAGCGGTTTTACTATGATTTGGATGATAATCTTTCCAATGTTTACAAGTTATGAGCTATTTTTTTAATTTTTCAAAGGGGCAACAGTTTTCATAAATGTAATTTATTTATGTGACCTACGTGTTGTTGGGTCTCCATAGTTTAAAGAAATAAATAAGACAATATAAATATGACTTGCATTTTTAGCTTTCACATTATAACGTCTTCAAGATGCTCACCAAAAATAGGCTAAACTCTAGCATATGCGTATAGATAGATATTCTATGGGTATTTGGGAGTGAAAGTTGTATGGCGGTAAGGGCACCGGGACACGTCAGGGTGCATAGGGTGGTGCGCGCCTGCGCACTGCCACGCACCATGGCACGCGGTCACACCAACCATGGCTCATTGATCCTATAAAATAAACTAGCGGATACCCGGCGTGAAAAAGAATATATTTTGTGCATAATGCATTGTTTTAGTGACCAAAACCAGCTTCGCATTACTGTCTTTCTAATGAAATCGGTTGGATGGTTTCAAAGTTTATAACGAACATGGGTAGAAACAGTTTTTTGTTTTTATAGATTAGGATTTAATTAGATGTAAGAGACGAAATACCTAAAATTTAATTAATTGGAATAAATTTTTTGAAACAAACCAACAGTCAGTTAATAGCTCATAACTTCAATATTTGAGTGGAGATAGTAACAGTAGTCTGCCAAATGATAATTTTTTTTCGATGATTTTTTGCAATAGTTCTGATGTAGCACTCGTTTATCCGGGACCATAACATATGAAACTGAGTTGAAATATCGAGTCATCAAAACTCGCAAATCAAGGTAAATATCTAGGTAACTCGTAAAAAAAAATATAGCTTGTGTTGCGATAATGGTATATTAAAATTGTCACATTACCGTACCCATAATGATTTTTTGGTGTACATAATGATCCACCTTGTACTCCAAAGGTTGTGAATAGAGACGTGAACTAATAAGTTCGTTGACTGGGATGTATCGAGTTCAAATACAGAATACCATACAACATGGAGTCGGAACGCCAATTTTAGATTTTGTTTAAACTGATTGAGCGATATCGATAGCTATTTGAGCTAAACAAATTTAAACAGTAAATAAATTGGTATGAATTCTGAAATTGTTATGTTAAAATCGCCCCATGAGATCGGTGTAAATGCATTCTGCAGGGCGGCGGCGGCGACACTGGCGGCCGCCGAGATCGATATGCACCGGCTAGACGTATAATTCTTCTCCTACTGAACATGCTCCCTATGGATAGCATGGAACGCCATATTGCACTATATTCTTGCAACATTATATTGCTACTTGCACTCTAACTAAGGCCTTCTTTCTAAAGGTACCTTTTACATCAGGTACCGTGCAATTTTCGTAGCAATAATCACAACAAGTGACTGATAAAAATCGAAAAAAACCCGTCTTCGATCCTTTCATCCCTTATTTCTCGCCCATAGGACCCCCTATGGGCGATAAATAAGGTGGATAAGGTGGTTTAAATAGTGGAGTATACCCACACTCCACCATTTAAGAAAAAGAAACATCCAAATCGGTATACAACGGGCGAAGAAAAAAACACAAGATGCAAAATACGCAAATTCGTTTACTTTAATAACATATTTTTTTCAATTATTTTGATTTCACAGGCAAATATTAAACACATTTTGATAAAATTAATATGGGACCGATCTGAAAGCATATCCTTCAAAATAGAAAAATTATTTTCCAAATTGACAGGTCTCACAGCTCAGTTGGTAGTGGCTCTGCCTTCTGCGCTGTAGGTCGTGGGTTCGATTCCCACGCAGAACAAGCATTTGTGTGACGAACATGTTCTGTGTCTAGGTGTTAATATGTATTCGACGTATGTATTAAAAAAAAAGATACTAAATAAAGTATTCTATCAGTTATCTAGTTCCCATAGTACAATACAAGCTATTAGTTATTAGTTTGGGGCTAGATGGCGCTGTTTAAAAATGTCCATGAATAATTATTTAAATCGGCAGATAAATGACGTAGCACTGAGGTACCTAACAAAAATAAAAATACAACCGAATCGTTGAAGTTGGTTGAAACAAACGCAACTAAAAAAGACAAGTAAGGACCCTGATAACGCGGGTTTAAGTGTTTTTTTTTAGATATAATTTATATTTCTGCAAATAAAATGATCTAATACAAAATGCTTATCGAACCTCGTATATCTATTAAATGTTTTAAAACTGAATTGTATTATAATAAATACGAGTTTATTGGGATTTGAGTACTTATTGAAACTGAACTTTGGACAAAGTTCATCCCTTAAACCTTACAGAGTGCAGTGGAATGCCCTTGCGAGGGTAGCTCAATGTCGGCCTGTGGGTGCCAGTCGACGCCCTCGCATAGTTTATACCCCGGGCAACGCACCCCTAGTGAATCATAGCAGGTACTTTTACTTGCCTATTACTTTACTGTCCTGTGAATATACAATTCTATTCAAAAATGATGACACAGTGTGTCTGGTCGTTTACCACACAAATAAAAAACTTTGAATACGGTATAAATTTAATTGTAGTTACAATAATTATTTTTTTGTTGTTTTGATTGGCACATTATATTGTCAGCTCCACAATATTTTCGGTACAAACTATTTCGATCGGTTTAAAATATTCAATAAGGTTGGTCAAATTTGCTTGTACTTTGATTCTCATCAATAATTGTACAGCACGTGCTTCTTTAATGAGCAGGTGTGCTTACTTTTAAATTTTCCTTGTCAGTTAACGTAAAAATTGTAATACTATACAATAGAATAATAATAACAACCTTTTCATAGAGCACAAGAAAATCTACCGCACTAAACCATCCCGTATAAGGTGACTGATCTCAATCTGGCAAATAATTTTTTTATGGTCTTCCCAATATACAATTAGTAACTAATTTATACTCTTTTGTGTTTTCTTTAGATTTTAGAGAACCAATCTTGTAAATCGTTTTTGTACGTAGTTGGAATTTTTCGGGGACAGGTTGAGTTATTTTTTTTTTATCTGAATGAGTTACGGAACGAGCTTAGGGCCCACCTGATGGTAAGTGGTGACCCTCACCCATGACAACAGTAATGCGCGCGACTCAGTATGAGATCCAAATCTTTACTGAGTCGCATTCATCCTACTGCGTCCATCCTACATGTCCATGCGGAATCAAACGGACGCGAGCAACTGGACCCCCAAACTTTTTATCACTTGCTGATCAGCTGCTTTCTTCCAACTGCATCAACAGATGAGCTCACCAGAGCTACCATCATTTTTATTGTCACTTTTATGATACCGGTATCGGTATGACTCTCGTCATGTGGTTATAAAAGGTTTTAAGACATTACCAATCTAGATTGGTAGATGTCATAATGTTTTAAAATTCTTGATTCCAGGATATACCAGAGAAACCAATGGGAATAGACATTCCCCGTTTTGAGCACGTAATAAGATGTCTACGCCAATTGTGAATTAATTAGACTCTTTTTTTTTTATTTGATTACATAAAAATTTTATGAATAAATTCCAAGTGATGAAAGCATTGTAATCTGTTTATCCGATTTTTAAATCAGTCAATAATTAAAATTTGCAATGAATAAAATCTGTCTAGTTTCTGCAAATTGCTAGTCTTAATGACCTTTTGAATTCTCATTTTGGTCAAGAGGTTTGGTTTCATTTTGTCATTATTAGATTTTCAAATTATTATGTTTATTATTGCAAATTAATTGCAATTGGAAATTAATAAATGATTTTAATATATGATTTTTTACCCAAAGGATACAGGAAACCCTATTGAGCGTCTCTCTGCCTGTGTCAATAATTTGCATATCAATATTTTCTTTAATGTGAGTGGCCATCTTTGCCATCGAACTCATTATTTAAATTGATGCGAGATTCCTATGACTAATTATTTCCTATGGCTTTGTCCGCGTAGTACAATCATAAAAGTACAATCATAGTGTAAACACTAGGCATAAAAATAAACTCGCTGTGCCCACTACTAGGCTCCATAAGGTTAGCAATTCTTTTAAAGGTCAATGTGTACGCTTTTTTAACAAAATCCCGAGCGAAATTCAATTACTGTCAATAAGTAAATTTAAAACTGTCATCAAACGTAAACTTGTCGCAAAAGCTTACTATAAAATATCAGATTACCTAGATGACAAAAAGGCTTGGGAATGAATTTGCTCCACTCTAGACGCAGAACCATATTCGCGAATATGTAATACTGTCTCCGAGGGGTTTCTTGTCTGTTTCTTCCCCTCGGGTTGGTCGGTTAGGGTTGGAACAGACGTAAACTTAACAAATAAGATAAGCTTAAACATGAAAACTGACTGTAATTTGACATATCTGTGTGCATGTAATGTGCCTGGGGAGTTTCTGTGACACGTTATATGCTCACGAATATGTGTACATGCATGTGTAAAATTTGACGTGTCCAAATGATACTTGAGATCTAAAGGAATAAATGAGTTTGACTTTTTGACTTTTTTTGAGTATCGGTATAAAAATTAAACCGTCCGTCTAGATGTTTAAAATTTCAGTCCAAGGTAACAAACATTTGAAGGTCCATGTACGCGCCCGTTTTTGAGTAACCTTAAGATCCCTTCGTGCGTACCTTGGATGTATGTAGTTCACTCGGAGAAATACTGCTTCAAGGCTTAGTAATCCACCGACAAGCAGTACCTAACATGCATTCGTATTCCCGTAGTGTGGTTACCGGTCCCGGCATATTTTACATTCCCGGCTCAGAGAGACGGTTGCAATGCGTTTTAACTTGAGTCTTCTTGTTTATAGGCGATGCAGCTACTTAACGCCTTGTCAGCTCATTCCATCTCTCAGATTATTATATATCCCACCATACAAATGTAATAACGATTTCTACAGACCATCTCAAGCGAACCACGGCTATATTCGCAGCTACAGATCGAGTTCATTAGATTTCTGGTAATCAGTGGGTGACGGGGTGGGGTGGTGGTGCGGAGTGCGGGGCGCGGGGCGCGGGAGGGAGGGGCGCAGCACGAGGCGAGGCCGCGGTCTTCGCTGTCGTTGACACGGCCCGAGGACGCGCTCCAAGGTCGGGTCGCAGGGCCCTCAGTTGTCCCTGAATAAATCCCTTCCCAACTTTTTCCACCAGAAATATTCAAAACATATTTGTGACGCTTTATAATATGTAATCCTATTTACTTCCTCTTCCCTTTTTGTTGTTAAAAGACATGGCTGAAATTTTAAACATTGAAATTGAGAGTCTATACGTCATCTATGCATACAAATAAATAAGGTTGAAATGTCTCTTTGTAATGTCAAAATAACAGTTTTATACTAAACGCATTTGAAAGTATATACGAGACTAATAACAAAAACTTTTTTATTATTATTTTTTTTTTTAATGTTGTAATAATAATTAAATTCACGTAGTAACAAACGTACTTGGTGTGGAGGCAGTACTTCTCTGGGCGAACTATGCACAAGTGCTACTTTTTCTTGTTCCTTTAGTACCACACGGGGGGGTACTAGTAGGGATTCCTAAGGTTTCCTCACCTACGGACGCGAGCAACTGGACCCCCCAAAAATACTGCAATATAGTGTACTGTAAACTAACGCAGGGGTCCCAGCAAACTATCTACTCGTATGTCTAAGTAAGAACTAATAAGTAGTACCTGTTGTTTGGAAACTGGTATCAAAAATTGTTGTCTTCTTATGATTAATACTTGCTTCTTTTTATCCCGAAATAGTGATATATTTTTTTAGTGACAAAAAACATTTTGTCATTATTTTATTATAGTAGGTAACACCGCGGGGCGCAGCTAGTAGTAAATAATTATTATTTCTTCTAAGATTAATTGCTTATATATTCAAAGTACTTGTTACACTAAGGCAATCCTAAACGTCGTGTCTAATCCGGATTACGATGGGAATACAAGCAGAAACAATAGGTAGGTACACAAGTTAGGTAAGTATATCCATTATTGTGAACAGAAGCTCTTTATAACAATGCTTAATAAACAATGAGCGAGACAACGTGAAGGTCCTTACTCCTCAGGTTCAAGGCTTGACAGCTATAACTTACGTATTATCGTTATCACATGTATGAAAACATTCGTATAAAGCATTATTTATAACAAAGACTTCAATCAAGCGCCCACTTTCATTTGTTAGAGGCAGTTACAATAATAACACATTAAACAATTCTACAAAACAACTGATCAACTATTTATTTAATAAATTTTTTTACGTACGTGTAGTGACGGGAATAGCTGATAGCCCACTTGATGCTAAGTCAAGTACTTAGCAAGTACTGCCGCATATAAAAAATAACATAACGACTCCGGTCCTCCCCTACCCGAGTATGAGAAGACACGAGCATTCCGTTGCGTTCTTTTGAGACAGGAATATTACCGGCACCCACACCCGTTCACCGAAACAACAATGCGAGTGTGGTGGCGGAACATCCCCGGACGAACTTGCCACGAGTTCTACTGCTACTTTGGTTTACTCCTTTTGTACCACCCGGGGTCACGTGTAGGAACTCTGAGGGTATCTACTTACATAAGAACGCGAGCAACATGTGCTGCTAAAACATTTTCTACCAGTCAACCTGGTGGTTCATCAGTTGGTATGGCGCTACGAATAAACGATAATTTGGTATAAATCCGTAATAAAACTAAATTTGACTAATATTATTCACTTATTGCTTAAAATTGACTAATCAATATCATATTATTTAACATAAATTAATCTAGGTATAATTAATTCTAAATTCATTTAGGTTCAATCATCTGCTAGGAATCCATATTTCAAATCACATTTTCGTAACACGTGGAATAAAATTAAACTGAAAGAATAACGTATAAAAAGTCTGCAACAAAGTTCTCTGGGAGGCTATTATATCAAATTATAATAGCCTTCCAAAGAACTTTGTTGTGAAATTTAAACTAACAGGTCACCGACCCGAATGGAAACATGTTTACCTTATTATATCAGGTCAATAGAAGATTCTGGAAAACTGGCAGGGGGTTGCAGCTGTCTAGTGCCCCCCAATTGAGGGTGGTTAGCAGTTACAGTGCGTCATTTAAACACAAGGAACGGCGTGTGGGGCGCACTGGATGAAATGATACATTTATAGTTAAATAATCTAGTCTCAAAAACAAAACTCTTCAACCATTTGATAATGCATAGACGAAATGAATTAACCTACATTTTAATGAATATTTCTTGTACTAAGCAACGCTAAGCAAGCAACTTAACAAAGCTTGTACTATAGGTACCGGATCACTGATACAATGCTTTAATATTACTTTTTTTTGTAAATAGATACACATTGACACGTGTTAATACGTAGGCATGTTTGAACAATAAAATACTATGGGAGAATCTAACCCATGACCTACAGAAGGCAGAACTAGACACTGAGTTATGAGGCCAGTCAAAATTTAAATAACATGCATACGTCATGAGCAGCCTAAACGTCATTGGCGGCTATTATTATACTTTTGTTTATAGGATAGGTCTCTCTGAACATATTAAAGCGTGTTATTGCTTCGCCAGTAGAAAATCAATTACCGAGATGATGATCATTAATTTAGGACATTACTTCATACCACATAAATAAGGCCTCTCTCGTGACAATTTATTATTATAGGTAATTTATTTACGAACAGATAGTTAGCTGAAGAGAAGCTATTTTAAGAATTTTTTTGTTAAGTCCTATACGTAGATATAGTGATGTCCCATTGGCGATTTTAGCCCCAAAATAAATTCCTAGCTCCGGCTATCCGCATCGTGCTAAAGGCCAACTGCAGATAACGCAGGCACAGTCCGGAGCCAGACAGTCAACGTCCCGATGCACTCCCGAAGCTCGCCCGGTCCCTGCTCCCCCCCCTCCACCCTCCTCTCCTCCCTCCCACGCCCTGCTCCCGATCCAGAAGGACTTGTATCCGGTGCTATGGCTACGCACGCAACTTTTTATATGCATTCACTTATAGTCGAGGCGTGTTTCACCACTGTCTAGTTGCTAATCTCATATCTGACAGGTATCTGCGATGTGTTGTGTTCTTTCTACCCCTGACTATACGAGCGTGGTATAAATTTGACGGCTGTATCTGTCCGAGGTCAATTTATTTTAGCCAACGTATCTCCAAAATGGGAACATACCTTATATTTCTAATCTTTTTTTTTATTTAATTATGTTTTACTTCTAATATTTTCTGTCTGTCACAAAAATTAAATTTAGATTCCACCGCTAAAACTAGGGTAGGTATATATTACACGTTATATTTTTTTGGAAAATAACTTATTGTTGGAGTATGGCCAGTTCCTATGAGTTAGGCAACATAACTCCAAAAGTCTTTATAGTCTTTATAGTAGGTATATATTTTTCTTCAGTTCACAATCCTTAGAAAAATCAGACTTCTAAGTCAACGCAATCAAAAGATACGCGGCCGTTTACGCCGCATATTATGACTCTCGCAAGGGAATCAAAAGTTATAGGGTACCTCCCGTTGACCTAGAACCATGAAATTTGGCAAGAAGCAATGTCATGTACAAGTAAAGAAATAAGTCTGAAAACCGTAAAACCGTAAACAAGTTCGTACGGAACCCTCGGTGAGCGAACCGAGCCACTTGGCAGGTTTTATTTACCCATCCATCACAACAGCTGACTGTTACAGAGAACAACAGACTGTTCTTTTCCTACGGTCAAGGAAATAACTGAGACAGGTCGCGGATTCGATTCATGCAGTGATCAAAGTTAAAGGTGGATATAGCGAACATACGAGTAATAAGTCCCTTCACAATCGAATGTTATTACAATTAAGTTACTAATAACTTCTCTAAAGACAGTATTTTTTATATAATATAAGTTTTAATTGGCCGTTATTATAAAATTCCTCCGATTGTAAAGATTCGGTATCGATTATAGAGTGCCTCCCAAAAAAAACATTTCAAAATATCTTCCAGGTTCAGAATCGGACCTGTTAAAGTTTTAATATATAAATATAGATATACACTAATCAAAATATTTAATAATAAATTTTAATAATATTTACGACAGTAATTATTGGAGTCACCGGGTATAACCAGAAAATTGGCAACTTATTCAAAGATGAACAAAGGTTTGTGCTTGAATGTGAAATAACTTTGCCAATAAAGATACTTTGTTTTAGGCTTGGGAGTATTTATAGCAAGCTAACCATAGGTACTATCGCAATATTTCGATAATAATGAAAGACGGTGAAATGTTTTATAATCACCTTTTACTTCATCATTTACCTGATCTTTTTTGCATATAACCTCTACTAGCAACCCGTCTCGGCTTCGCACGGGTGGCAGAGCATATGTATATATAAATGTTTTTCTGTCTTAGTGTCGTATAAGCCTGTTGTGTCACTCATGTGGGTTAAATTAAAATGTAAACGATGTTCATCCTACTTGACGTATTTTTAATGTATTTTGTTCCTATTTCGGCTCAGCGCTGCGGTCGCGTCACGCGCATCGCATATATAGTTTTAATATACAATAATATAAATCAAATGCAAAAACCGATGGTCTAATTTAATTTAATGGGGAGCAAGAGATCAAGCAATCGTAATTATAACAGCTACGACGATGTGGAACGGTCACATGCAGAGAATTGCTAGCAGAGTGTGGATGTGGAGAGCCGACGACAGCAGTGCTTACTACGAGTTGCCTAAATCCAGCCTAGATTAATGTGAATTGATGAATGAAAATAAGGTCACAATTAAGTAAAATAGCAGTGTTTCTCTATTAAAAGATAACGAAACAAAACGGTTAGCTAAATGAATGTCAATGTTCATATTAATTAGGCCTCCACGAGCCTCGCATAGTCCGTGGAGGCTGCGCGCGCGTGTCAAGGCCGCGTCCTCGGCCGTGAACCGCGCCTCCCCGCACCCCGCACCACCTCTCACCACAATGGTCGAAAATCAACCTAATTTACTAGGATATACAAGCTATAAATGGTCACCTGATCGAAGAATTATCATGTAATGAATAAACGATGCCTTTACAAAATTCCCATCTAAAAGAGGTCAAGGCCATTGAGTATCCAATACCTAGTGCAAGTTGCATAAAAATCAATGCAGGATAATGTTTCCATCCCGATTTCCTTCTGTGTGAGATCGAAGTTCGATTCATGTTAATTCGAACGACAAAACGACGACCCAGTTGATATGGAATTGATGTGGTAAATGACGACCCCCGCCCATAACAACAGTAATGCGACTCAGTATAAGGTTTGGATCTTACACTAAGTCGCATTGATCCTGCTGCGTCCATCACCCGAGCCAGGAAGATGATACGTGTCATGCGCATGAGATTTCACCGGCAATCACACCCTTCCACTGGAACACAGTAATGCGAGCAATACTGCTTGTCTGCAGATTCCAGATGTGGCGGCAGTACCTCTCCGGACGAACTACACACAAGTTCTACTGCTACTTTTGGTTGCTGCTTTAGCACCGCCCAGGGGGAATCAAAGGGTTAACACCTTCGGACGCGAGCAACTGGACCCCTCAATGATGGACATGATATTTTGTAGATATTTCGCCAGTAAAAACGCACGGCTACTTGCAGCTCAACACACTTTCTTGAGCAAGAATAGGCCACCGTTCCTGCTGTTCTTGAGCCCAGTAGCTAACCTAGATATTGATATTTTCAGTTGTACCTATTGTATATATTCTATCTTTTATACTAACAGCAATAACGCCTATATAAAACACCCACTCAGATTCATACACGTGCCACAATGAGGGTTACGACTCGGTGAAGGTCGCGGGTCCCAAACTCCCTGAAAACGAGGCCTCGGCCATCGACCTCCTAGGAAATCTTCCAGGGCATCTGACCTTGACCTTTAAACGCGCAAGCGCCATACCATTTACTCAGTACCCTGACCCTGTTATGAAAGGATCTTTGTACAAACAACGAATACAAGGGTATTACTCTATCGAAAGAGCGAACTTTCTGGAAAAACAGATTTGGTGCCCATCTTACGTCAACAGCTTAAGCTCCCATTTAGGTTAAGTAAACCAATGAATTACTGAGGAGATTCTAATAATAGAAAAATAAAGATTAGAGGAGTTAACTTATAAATGGTACATTTCTAAATTTAACACCTACAAGTACTGTTAAACCATTTACCATAGAAATACATTAGTAACTGAACTAAGTACTATTTTCTATCATTCCGTATAGGGGATAAAGAGGCGCCTTAGTACAAAACTATCTTGGATATTTCAAGTTTTAAGGCTGATAATAATTAATACTATTGCAATATGCCCCACACCTCAAAGTCAAAGTCAAACTCATTCCTTTAGATCTCAAGATAAGTATTATTTGGACACCCGTCACGTAAAAGTCAGAAATGTCAGAAAAATTATATTTTTTTGTAGATGTTCTTATCTGAAAATTTGTTGTTACAGCGTTTATCAACATCCGGTCTGCATAATAGGTTCGCGTAAATGGTGCCTTTTTTTTTTTTTTTTTTTTTTTTCGTGGAGAAATGTCTTAGCATACCGCCCTGCCACGGGGAAACAGAGCGGTTATGTGGGACTACCCACTAAAACTCCACGGTGTCCTCCTCTGCCGCTTAGTGGCGGGAACACGGGAACGTTGTAACACACATCCGCGATCCCGCCGCAGCTGTCCGTTTCCGGACCCTCCATGGGATGGCAATGTATGCCATCCTCCCTCGCCACGACACGCCAGGACACGAGGCGCGTCGCAACCACCTCGGGGACCATGCCAGCGATAGGACGTCAGACTACCCCGTGTCAGACGCCCTAGGTCCCCATGCGACGGGTCAGGTCTGTGGTCCCGTCGCCTACCACTACGGCCGCAGAGGATAGGGAGAGCGGCGCCTCGCAATACCGACACTCCTCTTCCCCTGCGGCCCCACCGCGTCCGCCATCCAGCGGTGGCGACCCCGCCGTGGCCGCGGAAGGTAGGGAGAGCGGCGCACCGTCATACCGGCACTCCTCTCCCGCCGCGGCCCCTAACCTTCAGCTGCGGTGCTGCCCATACAGCACCGCAGCCCGCCTCAGTTGCGGTGCCCCCCATAAGGCACCGCCACCTACTGTGCCGCTCCTATTCGGCTTAGAGGCAAAGCCTAAAGGAGCGGCCCTCCCGGGTTCCTCTTAGCTTCACCGTGGGGGACCAGGCCACGGTTACTAAGCCCCCCCGCCCCGACAAGGCGGGAACCCACGGGGGGGCGCGTAAATGGTGCCTGCCAATTTCAATTGCTCAACTTCTGGCAGAACTCACTCGTATATCATCACATAAAATCAAGCAATATTGAGCCAATACAGAACACCAAATTTTTTTTATTTAATTTTTCTCTTATCCTTAGACTAGCTAGACTAACGCTAGAATTGCTTGTGCTGCAGTTTGCAGGGATACACACAAACAAACAAGACCCGCGACAAATCTCAACGCTTATCGCACACAAAGACCGCGACCGTGGATCTAACCAGGGATCACTCGCTTCCGAGGCACGGGTAATTACCAACTTAGCTACTCATATTAATTTATTAAAATATAATATATTAAAGATTAAAATATACGATTTGTTTTTTTATATGGCTATAACATAGCCATATAAAAAAACAAATCCCAGCCGGCGGCTTTGCCCGCGTGGTATCGGGGTAGGAATTTCCTATTTGTTATTTCAAGTCAACATCGTTGTCATCATATATGCTGAAAACTATGGCTTATAATCAAATTAAAAAAATTACTATAAGTAATCAATGGCCATATCATCATTAAGTACAATGTCATCCCAATATTTTTTTTTCTTTATCTAGGAGGAATTCATTAGCCAAATATCCAATATTAATAGTCAAATATCTATGGCGTGTATTGCTTTGTTTCCGTTATCAGCCCGTGACAAGAAGACGGAAGTTCTCATTGTGATTTCACCGCTACCTATAAAATTTTCTGCTGAACAAGTTATTTTTTTTATGTATCAGAAGTGACAGGACGAGCGGGAGACCCACCTGATGTCAAGTAGTACGTAATTTACTTTTAAGGATTAAACCAGTAGAAATAGGCGACAGAATTAGAAAAAAAAAAAAAATCGATGTACCTCGGGATATTATCATTGTAATGTAAAAATCGAACCGACTGCTGCTATCTTAACTTATTGTTATTAATAAATATTTGGAATCTGAATCTGAATATATCCGATGTGGAAATTATTAACAAAATATTTTAATTTGACTACAAATTCATGTGAAATCAATACAAGTGTGAATAGGATCTAATTGTTTTATTTGTATGTTGTTTACATTTCAATTTAGACGACTCCGTGGCTTAGTTGGTAGTAGCCCTGCCTTCTGAGAGAGGGGTCCCGGGTTCGATTCCCGGACGGGGCACACTTTGTGTGGTGAGCATGAAGTTTGTTTCAGGTCTTGGGTGTTTGTCTTGTGTTTTGTTTTGTGTTCAGGGAATCCTAGTGCAGAGGTATGAGTGTGTTAACAATTAAAATTAAATTTAACAAAACCTCTGAAAAAATACTGTCCTGTCCAAAAAAATACTGCCTTTTTACGACACTAAGAGGTATCTTTTGGCAAAGTTTGAGACTGATTTTTTTTTTGTTTTTTTTTTTTGCCTAAGAAAAAAAAATTGAAACAGGTAATCTGGTTTTTTGCAAGATTTTCGAAAAAAATTGAGGTTAGGGTAAAAATGATGAGAATGAATCTTTTTATATTTAACCTACACTTTTATATTTAACTTTTTTCGATAGGATGCACAGTTTAGCCATAAAACAAAAACTGGTTTCAACCCCTAAAATCAAATCAAACAGACTGCTGTTATCCAGGGTACCCACCCTTTTCGGTTCGATGTTTTTTCCATATTTTAAAATAGCTTATTTAACAATATACCGCGGGCAGATAGCTGGAACGATTTCTTTTTGTTTTTCAAACCCTATTTCTACTGGTCTAGATAGAATTACAGTAGGTTATAATAATGATAACTTATATACACTCATACCCCTGCACTAGGATTTACTGTGTCGCAGATGTATAATAATATAACAAATACGGAAATAGAAAACTGACACCCAAGTCCCGAGAACAAACTTAATGTTAACCACCAAAGTTTGCCCGGAAACCCGGGGATGCTCGCTTCGAAGGTAGTTTACTCAAAACTAAGCTAAGAAGCCACCAATTAGCAGATAAGAATTATAGATCACCAATAGAGAAACTAATTTAAACAACTCGAGATGTGGCTTTCCGTGATTCACTTTAGTTGCAGCTTTCACCAACGGCATCTTGAGTCAACTTTTCTGAAGATGCCTCGTGGAGAGGCGAATTCGAAATCGATTCTATTGTTGAGTATTATCTCAACTCAGGAGGTGTACCAACTCTTCCATCCTTACCTTTTTCAAATCGACTAAGGCTACGTATGTGTGGCTTTGTATATTATATTAAGCTGTAAAAGACGCAGCCGGTTGAAAGCATGTGCTAACTATGTTTTTCGACAGTAATAAATAAGAATAAAAATAACAATTACAGGTACGAGAGAGAGAGAGTGAGCCCCGGTGAGAGAGTTGCTCACTATGATGTATGGAAAGTACTAGCCATGTTTGTTGGAAATCGGTGGATCCCTTTCGAAGGATCTGCTCTGAATACTTGTTTAAAAAAACAATTTCAATAGAATTCAACTGGATTAAACAAAGAAATCGATGTTGCCTTTATATAAATCGAATCCAAATCTATGTAACATTATTTGTTTTCTTACAAGAGACGTGAGACATGTTACCGACATGTAGCTACACTTCGGCGGCGAAGGTAGTTAGGTAGGTACTGTGTAAGTAAAAAGTGTTGGATTGCAGTATGGCAAGCGTGCAGTCTGGTCGCAGGCGACAGGGGTGGTGGGAGAGTTGCTGGGGTGAGGCCAGACGGCGAATGAACTGCAGAAGGGTTAACGCTCGCTTCCCCTGCAATCGCTGAGCCCGCCCACGGTCTGAGCTTAAACTAATAAGTATCTACACCTACGCTTGAAGGCTTACCTGAAAACCTGAAAAATCATATGATTAAATAATTTCTCAAAATTAAAGACGAGATAAAACATATTCCCTGCCTATTACTTAAACTACAACGTTTATCTATCTGTCCCACCTTTACTGAACTGCATCTTCATACTAGATCATGAAAACCAAAATATTTCAAAATAAGTTGCGCTCTCAAAGGCACAACAAAAGAACTTTTCAGCCATTCCGTCGTCTCTTAAAATCATCTTTTGTAGACGTAAATGACGATGCTGATGACACTAAACAAAATAAAAAATTGTAAAATCATACAATTGAAATTACGCAACAGCAATATAACGGTATACGGTTTTTATTAAACATACATTTTGTATTTGAAGAGAATGTGAGTTATTTATAGTCAAAGGGTCATAGGATAGGGTTTGAACAAGTGTTAAGAAGATAAGAAGGCATATTACTTGTAGGTTCATATATATTTAAAAAGACAGTGACGTTTTCAAATATTTTTTTTAATATTTCTACGTAATATAACAATTATACCATTAATGGCCCAATGTACAACAAACATTGAGCCATAGATTTTAGAGGACAATGATACCTAATTGATGTTGACGGATTTACTGTTAAACGTTATTTAGTTCGAAAAAATGCTTATAAAAGTAGGAGGCACCGTAGCGAGGAGCAGAGCGACAAGCGTGAGTTTTCACGAGCTCCAACGAGCGCATAGAATAGGTATATTTTCAATGTGGTTTTTATGGTTATTTTCCACCTCGGGGTTATCTGCGGCACAGATAAAATAATGTTAAAATGTTGCCATGAGTTATAGCAAAGGTAACAAGTGTTGTGCCGAAAACATATACTGACTTTCCTCAAATTGCCATGAATGAATTAGAATAAAACAACAGCACATAGGGTCACAAAGGTCAACTTCAGAGTAGCCGTGATACGTCGGTCGAAATGTAGACCGTGCATTATATGACTTAAGTTTTTAAGCAATCATCGGCATCATCAATCAGCCCACTGCTGAAGATCTTGAAGGCCTCCTCAAGTAAGCACCTCTGACTCTGATTTACAGCTGCCAGCTATCTCTGAATGCCAGCCACTTTCCGGAAGACATCGCTCCATTTAACGGTGGAAGAGATTTAAAAATTAATAAGAATATTTTTTTTTTATATATTATTATTGACATAATGCGCAACTAAGTTGAACGCTTGTTTTATACACTTCTGTCTGTTTCATACTTCGTGCCAAACCAGCGTCAGCGAGTACCACACCGAGAAGTTCTGTGCTGCTCCGATCTGCGATAAAGGGAATCTTGTAAGGATCGATTCGAATAAATCAGACTAAATTTCTAGGATAAAACACCAGTTACTCCAGTTTAAATCAATTTTACGTTGTACCACGATTCCAATAATAGCTTTACAATAAGCAATTTTAATATTTCATTTTCTCAGATCAGTAATCGAACTCTGTTCCCCTCGCTTGGAAGGCAAGGTTACTACCATATCTACAAGGTTAGGGAGCCTTCAGCTCTGACAGTTGACTTTTTAGTTGTATCGCTGCAACTCTACCAATATTCCTTTTAATGAAGTTTTTAAGGCCTACTCGTAGAGTGTGCTAGTGCTAACAGTTCATAATTTAAGAAAAATCTACAGTTCAATTACCTAAATGAAATAACATCGCAAACTAAGACAAACACAATAATTTTAATCCTGGTAGGTACTTCTGGAGTGTGTACGGAGAGTTACGAGATGACAGCTAGTAAACCACAGACAATATAACACGATTAATACGAGTTGACTTGATGATAATAGAACATCCTATTTTATTTATTACTAGCGACCCGCCCCGGCTTCGCACGGTAAGTAAAGCATCAGTGTCGTATCAGAAACTACCCGTGCGATGCCGGGTTGACTTGCTAGTGTATTATACATATAAACCTTCCTCTTGAATCACTCTATCTATTAAAAAAAACCGCATCAAAATCCGTTGCGTAGTTTTAAAGATTTAAGCATACATAGGGATATAGGGACAGAGAAAGCGACTTTGTTTTATACTATGTAGTGATTATAAACGCGAAAGTGAGTTTATTTGTTTGTTTCTCCAATGTAGCTTACATTTTCAGCGAGTAATAAGTTATATTTTGTCCCCGTATTCCCACGGGAACAGGTTATACGAAGGTGAAACCACGGGGTGGCAGCTAGATGGCGCTGTTCCCTAGATGGCGCTGTTAGAGGAATGCACTTATAACTCTTTTATAGTTTAGTTTATAATTTCTCGCTAGATGACGCTTTTTTTAATGCACTTCGCAAAGAAATTTGATAAAACTATTATTATTAAAGTGAGCGAAGCCGCGGGCAAAAGCTACTTATATTATATAATTGCAAGGTAATATTAGGTAAATTGTAAATGGTGAGCTCGTTGCAGCCATAGTTTTACCACTAACAACTCAGCTAAAACCTTCATCTGTAAATAAATCTAAGTTAAACTAAATGCCAGGACAATTTTTATACCAACAATTTTTTTTAATTTAAGCCGGGCTTGATAATTATAATATTTAACTCGCGCTTAAGATAGTGGAATATAACATTTCTCGATAGTTATTATACTTGTTAAATTAAAGGTTTCGTCCGTAGTTTGATAAACCACTTGACAGGTGAAGAGGAAAAAAAAATGGAGACAAGACAACATGCCGCTATTAAAATTTTTATAATTTTGTTATTACCATTTGTTAGACATATATACAGTCGAAAAACATAACCCTCCTTCTGGCGCAGTCGAGTAATAAACGGCGATATTGTTCATAGTTGTAACTAATTTTATTAATGATGCATTCTCTAATAAAGCTCTGTATTTTCTCAATTTGGATCTACACATTTTCACATTAACAAACAATAATATTTGTTAACATGGATCATCGTTTTCTCGATATTTGGCTCAATACTCAAGATTTCTGAGCCAGCCCTGCTTCTTTTTACTTTACTAATGGCGGATTATTGAAGCCGCCATTAGTAAAGTATTCAATAATCCACCATTAGTAAAGTATCTATGGGACCTCCTTGGAGGTATGCAGCCACACACCCCATCATGGTATAAAAAATACTTACTACGCCACAAACTGTTGTTAAGATATCATTAGAACGATGGTCACGTGGGTGATAATAATTTCCTACTAGGTGACATCTTGGGCAATAATTTGAAATAGTTTTGAAATACAGAGAAATTTGCACGTAAACAGAGAATGCAACAGACAATACAACAAACATCACATGCATATGTCTTTTAAAGAATTGTGAAAGAATGATGAACGTATGATTTTTTGTTTCATGACGCGTACCATGTTTTTTTTTTCTTTTTTTTCAATTTTCTCACAGTTAATACGGCTGTGCCAATTGCCAATCAAGTTTGTCAGTTTGCCGTAGATCTGTACGTTTTGAGTGAATATATTCTAAAATAAAGCACGAAAATGAATTGCTTGTAAACTGTAGGTAAATAACAATTTTTTTTTACGAAGTCTCTCGGTAATATTATTCAGTGCAGCGTTTTATGATGTCAAAATAACAATGAACGAAAGATTCCCAAATTTTCTTTAACACTAAAGTACAAACATTTTAAAGTAACTTAACAACAGATTATTTATTAATATCCACTATCTAATAAAATAAATGATCGTAAAATATAACTCATGTATGTATTTTGGCAGGTTGGACCTGATGCTACAGTGCTACCATCTCACGTAGAACATTTCAGAAAACCCTCATTGGCTGCTAACAATTTTCAACTCGTTCCCCACATTGAAACGATCCTCCTTACCACTACCTCCATATTTATTAATTATTCTAGGTGTCAGGTATACACTTATAGTGCCAAAATGATGAATAACAATTTAAAAGATCTCATTTTCTAACTAAAGTCATGTGTTCAGTAAAATTAAAGACAGCGCCATCTAGAAATCATACGGTTAGACTGGCTTAAATGTAAATAAAGGGTTAAGTATTACACCAACCGTTACAGGTGTTTTATTCATTTTCCTTTCCTTTCTATGTGTGATTAGGAGTAATAGTTATATGATAGGGACCAACGTTCCAATGAGTCAAAAGTAATGAAAGCTAAACTTAGTAATAACCAGGCGTGCACGCTTCCAAGCATTTTTTAAGATTTCAACGTAAAAAAGATGACATCGACTAATAACTAACTAACTCCATAAACAAGAATCGAGAATTTCGTCAATATGCTTGATGTTTATACTCTGTGGTCGTAATCAAAAAACCAAACAATTTGTCATGTCAAGATTATCATGCAGCGTTACCAGAAGGGTAATAAAATTACGAACTTCATACATCGGTTTTCGGGAATATCCCGTAACCATAAAGTACAACCACTAACTGATTATGAAAGAAATAAAAAAATATAAGACGAGGCAGTATGGTTAAATTAGTAGTAGTAAATTAGTCTGCCAGTATGGCATCGGGAAAATTAGTTTATTTTATGATAAATAAAATATTTTTGCTTATTAGTGTGGTTACAATAGTTTTGAAAAATTTAATTTGTATAAGCAGGTACAGCTTTTTTATCTTTTCAGATGAACAATATTGAGCAGTATTATTAGGCGCTATTAATAAATAAGTGTACAATAGGTGTCTAGTAGTCAATTAACAACATTTAATAATCATCTAGCATCTCACCACTAAGGTGTTCATAATTATCAATTTACACGAAAGGAAGAATACGCCGAAACTAATAAAAACTAGATGGATTTTTTTGTATATTAACGGTCGGATGGCACCCGGATGTGTCGTACCTTTCGTAGATTTTCAGGATCTCATTTGTAGGATTCTCTACATATCATCTGGCAATGCTTTAGTCAAGTTGGGTCCCTTTATTGCGATCAAATAATGAACAGCACAGGAAAAATATACTGCCAGCAGGCTATTCAGAAAATGTCAATAAATTAAAACAATTTTGATATTGTTACGAGTTAAATAAAAATCCTTTCACCTTTTACTCAAAGGTTTTACCTTTTAGCCATAAGCTCAGTGGCGGATTTACAAATTTTCAAGGTTTCACTGAATAGTTTTTGCCGCCCTTGCCTCAACAATTGTCATATCATACATTATTTTTACAATTGCAACAATTTCGTTGAAATTGCATGTAAAATAATTTTTCGGTATATTTTTGAGCTAATCGAAGCTCAATCATGTATGGGTGGGTAATGTATGCTATTTACTAAATTTTTTTCCCCAAATTTGCCGCCCCCAAAATCTGCCGCCCTAGGCTCGAGCCTACTTAGCCTGCTGGTAAATCCGCCACTGCATAAGCTCAATAAGCCTTTTCTAGCTTGTGGGTTACTATCGTGGGAACGAAGTCATAACAAGTAGGTAGTGATCTGATCATT
This sequence comes from Aplocera efformata, assembly GCA_921293045.1. NCBI lineage: Eukaryota > Metazoa > Arthropoda > Insecta > Lepidoptera > Geometridae > Aplocera > Aplocera efformata. The sequence continues at coordinate 7,818,872 of OV121042.1, read as the reverse complement.
AGCAAACAGTGATTATCTCGATACTTTAAACAAGCAATTCTTATATAAAGGTATGTATGTATATATATTTATTTAAAGTATCTCGGAAGCGGCTCTAACGATTTGAATTAAATTTTGTGTTAAGACAGGGTTTTGCTCTTAAGGTTTACCTGTTTAATAATATTTTTTGTAAAAACGCATTTTAAAGATAAATCTTTTCCTCAATAAAAAAAACCGAGTGATGTTCGGTCGCCCAGGTACTATTCTATTCTTTAAACTCAGTTAACGAAATTCTGTTACATTTGACGTCTTTGCAGTGCGAGCCAAATCCATGTTCACGGTTCTCTAAGTTTTGAAAGACATATAGAAAGAGTAATATAGGCAATATTACTCTGCGTGAAGTTTAGTGAAATTATTTTCTTTAGATACAAACTTCAACATGATATTAAGACCAAGAGTATATAATTTGCTATAGGACCGCCCTCGCTTGTCGTTTCAGGCATAGTTATTCCGTTGCTCACTTCCCCTCAATGTCTGTCTGCAGGCCACCTGTAACCGTAGCGAATATTAACTGTTAGAAACTTAGCATGCGAGTCTACACTGCCAATTAACATCACTTATTTTAGAAATTATCAAGAATATTTTTATTAATGACCAGAGGGACGACGGGAAGAGAGGCTATAACACATAAGTCAGAAAGTTATACAGATAATAAAATAAAATGTATCAAACCGAACAATTTAACTCAGCATATGTAAGGTAAGGCAGCATAGGAGTCACCTCCTTGTGTAAGCACTAGCACACGTAAAGGAAGCAAGCATTGATTTGTTTAGCTTCCAATTCCGGAGCTGTACAATATTGGTCACACATTACCGTAACGTGTCGATAAAGCATAGCCAGTAATATACGGCACATATTGCACAGCCCCGGAATTGGAAGCCATCGATATACATGGAATATCAGACCGTGCATTATTAACACGTGACGCTAATGTATGACCAGTATTACGAAGCCAGTAATGTACAGCCTGTACATGACACGGATTCCATAACTGCACAATACTGTGCTGTGCATTATCTGGTCGTGCATTATTTTGGTTGTACATTACTGTTTCCCGTCAATGTCGTCACTGTTGGCTGGCTGCCTGTCTGTCAAATAAGAGTCATTTGGCAGCAAGCAAATTCATGAGATTTTCGTAGTTTTATCGTATATGTTTGTACTAAAGATTATATAAAATATGCCGAAGAACAAGGGAAAAGGAGGTAAAAACAGGAGAAGGGGAAAGAACGAAAATGAAACTGAGAAACGTGAGTTAGTGTTCAAGGAAGATGGTCAAGAGTACGCCCAAGTCACAAAGATGCTCGGTAATGGCCGCTTGGAGGCCATGTGCTTTGATGGCATAAAACGTCTATGTCATATCCGAGGGAAATTAAGAAAAAAAGTGTGGATAAACCAGGGGGATATAATACTTATAGGCTTACGAGATTATCAAGATGCCAAGGCTGATGTCATCTTGAAATATACACCTGATGAGGCAAGGAATCTGAAAACCTATGGAGAATTTCCTGAGACAGTTCGTATCAACGAGACGGTGGTCTATTCTGTGGATGGTCTGGATGAGGACATTGAGTTTGGTGATGAAGTTAGTTCAGAAGATGAAGCTGATGCCGTAGATAATATCTAAGATCACTAGCTCCATAATTTATCTTCTACAGTAAGTTTGTGTAAATTTATTTTGCTGTTATGAATAAACATGACTTTGTGATTTTTATATTAGTCTTCAACATTATTTCATACACCTAAAATTGTAATGTTTATTTATTAAGTCTGCATATCCTAACTAAACAATTCATGATGTAAGTGTTTATAACACATTAGTATGAGGTATTCCTTTATTATTTTTAAAGATTTAATACCTACTTCACCAGTCAAATTGTTGTAGTTTAACATTCCTTGAATTGTTCTCATTTAAGACCATTAAAAGTATTTTAAAAATATAAGGAATGTATATAAATTAAATAATTGTATCTTACAGAAATTTTCTGTTATTTCTTTACTAAATTACTACCACAGTTTGTAGAATAGTGTTAAGAATATTTCAATATTGATTTGCTGTCTAAATTATTACATTTTATCAAGTTCATGTGTTTACATTTATAGAAAATAGTCCATGATGTTTTAGTTAGGAGCTCAAAGGCGATAAAAAAATTAAAACCATAAATAGAAAATGGGCTAAAAACTGATGTCACCCTTGGAGATTAACATCCCTAAAGTAGTAATTCAGTGTTACCTATATATATTATTTGAGAAGTTACATAAATAATATTTACTTTCTTTTGCCAATTACTATGTCTATATATTTGCTGTCCTATTAGTAATACATATCTTTGAGTATCTTAGTTGTTTTTCACTGATAAAGTTTGTGAATCTAGTTCTCTATGCAATAATATAATTTTGCATACTTGGTTCAATGTCAAAGCTTTTGAAAAGCAAAATACATGTTGATAAAAGTATATGCTGTCCTTACTCCCTTACTTCATTCCAGAGGATGTAACTTTTTTTGTCATGTGTTTGTAATGTGATTTCTTCAACAACCAATTTGGATGATTCTTTTTTATTTGATAGGGTTCTCCCTCACAAATGTCATGAAGAAATTTAATCTTTAATTGAATGTGTGTCAACTCAAATAAGTGATGAGTGTCTGTTTATTTAGTTTTTCAGGCAGTCAATTGTTAATTTGATTACTAAGTTATATAATTAATTTCAATTGGTAACCCAGTAATAGGTTCCAGGTATGGCATTATCTATAATAGTACCTGGACAATTTAGCTCTGCTTCCTTTTTATTTTAACTTAATTTATATAAGAAACACAATTATACTGGTAAACATAAACAGCAAAACCCTATTTAAAGTAATGAGTACCTGGGCGACCAAGCTTTGCTTGGTTTTTTTTTTCATTTTAAATGTGTTTTTGTAAAAAGTTGTGTTTATACAAAAAGTACAATTATACAAGTAAAGTTAAACACAAAATATCATCCTAATAGTTTATAGCTGTTTACAAGATACATGAAATAGATGAACATTTGGATGTTCATTGTTTGTTTAAAATAATAAGATATCATTATAAAATAATTCAATTTAAAAGTGCATGTTTGTGCATTCTTTTTAGTATTAGTATAATAATATACATTTATGACTTCTCATGGTGGTCACAAAGTAATCTGGATTTCACACTACGGACCTTTGTTGAGTTATAATGGTGTAGGTAGTGAATTTACAAATAAACTACATTCATGATCTCATACCAAGTGTTCTGTACCACTGATATTCAATGAAATGTGGAATAACATTTTCCCAGAATATCTTCTTTATAATATAGCATATGGTTGGAAGGATACAGAAACAGAAGAACTTTTTTTGTTGATTGATTTATTTCCTCAATCTCACTTAATGTGGAGCACACATGTTTTAAAAGTAGGACAGACAGCGGGCTATTTGATACGATTTTCTTTAACATTTATGTATGGAACCATAAAAAAAACTCAGGGGTGACAATCGAGAAGTTTATGGCATTGATACATTAAAAATAAGGTATGGTATGGTATAGCCCATTCTAACATTAGGAATGAACAAAAATGCATTAAATACAACTACAGCTAAACATGTCACTGGTATATTAAGTTATTAATTTGGTATTTATATACATTCTTTGAAACTTTTGTCTTTGGGCCACAAAGTTACATGTCAATCATCAAGTGGTGAATTTATTCCAATAAAACAATTATCATCATGCTGTTCAAAAATATATATGTATTTTGTTTCACATAAGTATATTATATTTCAAAACACTTTGATTATTTAACTTATTTCGGGGGTCCATGCTGCTTGTTTGTCCCTGTAGGTGAGTAGTCTCACGGTCTCACCTATCTTTAAGACTTGGTAATCTTCTATGCGACTACTAGTTACTATATACTAGGTGTGGGTGCGGTGAAATTACAGGCGCATGAGCCGTTACATTCCCACGTCAGATTTATGACAGGCGCAACATGATGTGGTATTCTCATACTTCGGTAGAGAAGAACCTGAGTCGGTTTGTTGTCGGCGGGCGGCAACAAACCGACTCAGGTCAATGGGCGGCGGCAACCACTAAATGTCAAAGCGAGTGTTTATGTTTTCCATAAATGAACGCGGAAGGAAGTGGCGTCGGCGCAGGTTCACGTCAGTAGGGTTGCCACCCTTACTTTATTGTAAAGTATGGTACGTTATTTTCCACTTTATGAGAACAATAAAGTAAGCGAAAATACTTTATTTAGCATGATTTGATTTCTCTGCGATTCATTTTAAATGTATTAAAAATAACGCACAGGTAAAAAACCCTTGAAAAAAAAATGAATTAAGTAGCTACTTTAACCCTTATAATAGTGCTTCAAGGAAGATTTTGTACTTCTCACCAGACAGCAGACTGGCGAAGTTGTTGACATGACAACAAAACAGGTATAGCGTCCAATCTCTGTCCGGCTCACACGCACCCGGTATTGGTGCGCGTGAGCCGGGCAGAGATGTGAGAAACGCTAGTGACCAAAGTATTAATAACTTTAGTTACACAAAAAAAAGATGTACATGTAAGCGACATGATTTGTCTTTATCAATCATGTTTTATGACAAATGAATCAACACCGATCCTAAGGTTATGTTATACCCGAAAGAAATAAAAATGGATTTAATACTTTCACACAGTGACGTCATAACTTTTTTCTAAATGGGTCTGATACGGTGCCCTACAGAAGACGATAGGATCACCGACAGTGATTCACTGTGTAGGATCATGATCAAAAGACTTATTCTTGAGATGTGATACAAATCAAATGAGTCATTGTCAATCAAATAATATATAGTATTTTCTAGTAGAGAAGGCTATAATATTCGATTATCTGTAGTCTGTTTTTCTGACTCTATACAACACTCAGCCGAGTTGATGGCCGCAAGAATCATTAAGAAAATCCAAATACTTGTACTCAAGTCAATAGCTCTTTTGACGTTTCAGGCATTCGAACGACTCTTGCGACGCGGCTGTGCGAGTCACTTTTATTTCAGAAAACAACCGCTAGGGGTGCTTTATGTAACTCTATGGAAAGTCTAGACTTATGAAATATTACAAAAGTTCTGACTTGGGCTACTGGGATGTATAAGCCGCGTTTTATTATTTTTTCTATAATATCGCCTCATCTCGTTAGATTTAGAGAACTACGTTTAGTTACAGGTTAACTCTATCTTGATGGGTTGTGATAAGCCTGATAGTCTGGAATGGCCTATACGGAAAAAACCATAGACAAGAGTTTCGTGTGGTTGCGGTTGCCATGTTGCTTGATTTGATTTGATCACGGTCGGTCGACGCCATATTGGATTTTGTTGTGCTTCGAAAACATAGTGAGCACGTGGATTGTTGGAAAAAAATTGGTGAAATTCAGCAGTATTTACAATTATTCACCGTTTCGGAATTATTCAATAACATTATAGAAAGTGCAGAGTGTGTATTTTATTGAAAACCATCGTAAGTATGCTATCTATACCTTGCCGGTGGCATGATTCCAGATTTCGATCATGCATGTTCTTCCGAATAGTACAAACCGCCGCAAGCTGGTAAGCTGCGACGATTGTAATTTTTATTTTGATATCCATACCTAAATTGGTAATTCAAAACTTTGTATTATTCAAACTTGCTACGTACACTTTTCATCAAGATATAACAGTAAGTGTAATTGCGTAACCTTTCATTTACCATTCCACATTTGCTTACGTGTTGTGTAGCCGTGAAGGTTTCCTCACACCGCCTGTGACCCTCACCGGTTTAATATTTACCATTTCATTAATAAAATATTTAATCGACACTCATTTGATAATCGGTATTGTAGCAATCATAAATATTCCAGTATGTAAATAAAGTTCGTAATTTTTTGGTTTCTAGTTTTTAGCCTCGAAACATTTACAATATTAGTACTAGAACCCATGTCTGCTCACCATTGAATTACCTACCCTAGTTTTTGAAGTATTTTGATTATTTTGGGTACCTACTATTTTTAGTTTCCATGTGCCAATTTAGATTGTAAATAAACACGCGGACAATAACCTATTTAACGTTTGGTGTAATCACTGGTACAATCAAACTTGTGTCAGAAGATTACATTATATCCATGTGATGAATAAGAATTTTTGCAAAATCAAAATGGAGTTTTCACATGTAAGTATGTTACTATAATTTATCTAAAATTATCAAATTGGCAGAGTTAACAAAAGTCTTCTAAGAAAATGTGGAGAGGTATTATGATGTTGCTGACTTTTAGTTTATAATTTGCAAAGTTAAGTGTGTCCTTTATTTTTTTGTATTTTTTTTCTTTCTGTTTTTTGTACTAGTTTTACCATGGACTAAATGTAACATATGCTTCAATAGTTATTTTTTGTTTTAGGTTAATTCTAAAAGTGGCTCTTCAAAATGGCACCGTCTCGTCAGTTGCTCATGTGGTCTGTGCCATCTATAGCCGTGTTGCTAGGAATATTTTGGTTCAAGAAAAAGAGGGAATACGCCAAATCTGACCCTGGAGGAAGAGAACGATTGAAAAGCCTAAAAGAAGAACTAGCAGAAGCTCTAAATGCTCATGCTGAGGGTCAGAAGACATCTCCTTTAGGCAAAGTAGACCGTTCTATCATCAAGTCTGCTCCTATTGATATCAAACCCAATGGAACAAACTCGCAAAGGTCTTCTCCATTGGAATTGACTGATGAAGAAATTGACATAGAAATAGAAAAAATTGTAAGCAGGAAAAGATCTCTTGGAAAAGATAAAAGCATGTCAACAGGCTTTGACAATTTGATTGTCAGCTCATCTACAGTAAAACCGTCATTCATAGTGAAAGAGCCCCTAGTGTGTTCACCACTTCAAACAAAAATGTCTTGTTCAAATGACACTAATAATACTTCATTGAATAATGAAGAATGTACAAATAATGTAGATTTAATTTCTGAAAAGACAAATATATCTCAGCAACACAACACTCACTCTGAGATGATGTCTTCACAAACAAATACACAAGAAAGCACTAGTGCTGAGACAGAAGGTTTAAACAATGAACCAAATGAAAGTAATGACAGTGAAAGCAGGTTCTCCACAGGGCAACATAGACTTCTCTCCGAGAGGGATTCTGCAAACCACAGTCCTATAGATCCAATCTTAGCTAGTCCTTCAATGTGTCACTTTTCTGACAATCATAGTGAGGTAATTAATTGTTTCAATGAATACTTTCTTTTAGATGTCTATAGTTAAAGGGTGACTAAAATTTGTATTCTTCCAGGGTTCAAGTGACAGTGGTAAGGGTTGTTCTGAAGCCGCAAGTCCCCCTCCAGCCAACATGAACATAGTACCATCTGAAACAGCTCTTAGAATACATCAATTCCTCATATCACAGAGCTTAGTTGGGCTGCTTATAGGCAAACATGGGTCATTTGTTACCCAAATAAAATCAAAGACTGGTGCAACTGTGTATGTTCGCAGACACCCTGAGACAGTCAAACAAAAAATTTGTGCTGTAGAAGGTAAGTAGTTTTTCTAATATGTACCCAAATATTCTTAGTAAAATTGACTATTATTAATTGTATTACTCTATTTTTGCAGGAACTCAGAGTGAGATTGAAGCCGCTTTAGATATGATTAGAGAAAAATTCCCTGAAAAGAAATTCCCTACCTTCTCCCTTCAAGAAATCAGTGCTGAACTGTATCAAAGGCTCACTCCTCTTGTGCCAGAGTTCCTTCAAGTAAGCATTAAAACTATTGCTCATACAGCTATCATCCATGATCAGCATATTTTCATTATTTTTTTAGCTTATCTGTTCTGACTCATTTACCTATAGCTTTTAATGCACTGTCTAAAATATTTGTATTATTCTCATTTGACCCAATAATCTGCCACTAGTGGACAGAAATACTGTATGGGGACTCCTATGTTCACCTTATATACCAATTGTTGGAAAGTTAACCTGAATCAACATAATAATTTAATATACTAGGCAATAATAAAATAACAATATTTGCCCTTAATCCTTATCACATGGTAAATTACTTGATAAGTCAATGATTTAGTGCTACCGAAACAAATTTCTTTGTTAATTGGCTTTATAGCTCAGTTGGTAGTGCTACGCCTTCTCCAGACAGAAACAACAGAGCCATGTTCATATTTCTCTTCACATACTGACTTAATTTCAGTAGAAACACCTGGTTAATTTAGTTTATGGTACAATTTGACCATTTTAAACGCATTTTATCAACCATATTTTTACTGTAATCTTCATTATCAGCACTAAAGATAAAGTAATAATTTAAATCCCAAATAATAAGAAAATTTAGTAGCTGCCTGCGACAATGTTCTAGATATTTTGAAAATACCTGAATTGCGATATTTGTTCAATTCATACCTAGATCAGGACGCACGCGGCTTAGTCTAGGCTCCATGCTTTTGTCGAATACTTAAATTGTTAGGGAGTTAATTGTATGTTGCGAGGTCGCGAGTGTGTATTATCTTCACGGAGTTATCCCTCTGTACCCTCTTGTCTAGCTTCTGAACTACTAACAACTGAAAAAAATCTCATTCATAGAGGATCAACACATGGCACAAAATTACTTAGTTTTAAAACCATTGAGAGTGACCAGATTTGTTCTACTTGCTGAGTTTGATTTTGTATTGGTACATAGATCATTTTATGTTTTATTAAAATTCATTTCTCTTTTATTCTCAATTATGCTTTTGATTGATGAATTAACTTTTTTGTACGTCATATTACGTATTGTAATATTTGTGAAACATTAATTTTTAGTTGTTGTCCTATTTAATATAATGACATTAACTGGCGCCAAAAGGAAGTAAATAATGAAACCGCTCCTATAATTTTATTAATGTAAGATCCTTCGTTAGTCTTTAGCCATGTTGTGTCCTGCAACATGGCCAAAAGGCGATCTCAACAAGGCCACTTGAATGTTGCTTTTCAAGAAGCCAAATATTTAGTTAATATAATGAGTTACATAGGTCACGCATAATGTAAACGTTGATACTTATACGAAAGAAGTTGCGAATGTAGAATGTTTAATTGCAGCTAGTGGAATCCGTGAACAACGACACGATAATGACGTGTTTGGTGAGCGCGGGGCATTTCTTCCTGCAGCAGCCGTTGCACCCGACGTTTCCGTCGCTGCACGCGCTCCACCGCCTCATGGCCTCCACATACCAAGCGCCTGATGTGCCCTCCTTGCCGCGCCCTGTGAAAGGTAACCATAACCAGTTCACTGTTACGACATTCGCTCTTGCTCTCCATTCCGTGTCTTATGTCGCCGCCTCGTTTGGTACATATTGAAATTTTTGTGTCGCTCTTTATGTTACAGATTTTTTGATACTTGCGGACTTTTGATTGTTTAATAACCATAATACAACTTGTTGACAATTCGTATGACTGTCAAATTTTTATCTACACAATTAAAAAAAGAATTGAAGTGACAAATTGAATGTCAAAATAACAGTTTAATTAAATGCATTTGAAATTATAAACGGTACCTATAAAATACTTTTTTTTTAATAAAGAGAGAGTGTTTATTGCGGCTAATCTCCGAAACGGCTAGACTGCTTTTGACGAAACTTTCACTGGCAGATAGATGCTGATGCTATAAGGAGTAACTTAGAAAATTTTCATTTTAGAAAAAAATTAGATCTGCCCTAAAAAAAATTAAATTCCACGCGGACAAAATCTCGGGGAACGGCTAGTTTTCCCATAAAATTATGTATATTTTAAAATAGTTTTTTACACAAACACTGGTTTCTAGGGATATAAATTCTACCTTATGTGTGATATGCATTAGGTATGCATGAAATTATATATGGTCGTAAGATTATAGTAGCTAATTTAGTATGGGTATTATGCGTTTCCATGTCACATGTCACTTTTGACTGATTCATTACATTTGAACAATATTATTGCAATAACATTACATTGTACATATATGTAAAAATCGAAAATATCGACTTTTATTTTCATTCCTCATTCCTCATTTAGGCTTACAAATAATAAATAATCATCAAAATTAGTTCATTCACATCATTTAGTTAGTTGTAGTAGTAGTATTAGTGAAGAACTGACGTATCTACTACTACTACTACTACTACTACTACTACTACTACTACTACTACTACTACTACTAGTAGATACGTCAGTTCTCCGTCATTTATCAAACTAATTGGAAAAATATTTTTTTATTGTAAGGATATGCTTTCAGATTGGTCCTATAGGTATTTTATCAAAATCGGTTTAATAGTTTGGTTGTTAAATCAAAATAAGTGGAACAAATATGTCATCCAAGCAAACAAAATTGCGTTTTTTTTTTTCTGTGAATATTTTCTTCGCCATTTGTAATCGATATCGATGTAAATTTTTTTAAAGTGGTGGTGGCTAGAAATAAGGAATGAAATTATTGAAGCCGGTTTTTCTTCGATATTTTTCCGTAGTTTCAGAGTCACTGGTGGGAATGTTCTGTAATAGGAACAGTCATATACTATGCACAGAACTTTTTACAAGCGTTGTTTCAAAACGTGTCATGACCATACAGTTTCGAAGCTGGCAACTGTATCGCAAACTTAGTTTATCATACAAATGGATGCAATCGAAATGAAATAAGCCATTACTCGGTTGACATATAAGTGAAATAAGTGAGACCTAATTCTTAAGGCAATCGCGCACGAGGCAACCGTCTCGTCGGCTGCAAGGTTTAAATCAAATGCGCATACAATAGATTCGTTGGCGGCAGCGCTTAATCCAAATTTGAATCTGATATTGATCTTGAGTACTTTCTAATTAAGAAATTCCAATGAAGCATAATTTGGCGCATTCAAGATCTCTTATCAGTCAGTTTGACCATTGGTACCAAGTACGGGATAATTTAAAAGAGGGGCTGTAATTATTATAAAATTAAATATTTAGGGGAGCTTACCACACTTACTACTGTCAACATACTTCCAAAGGACAATACTGTATTTCCTTGGCATCAAAAATAGAAAATATTGTCATCTATTTGTACTGGTTACAATTCACAATAAAACGCAATAAAAAATGTGCATACATCAAGTCAAACGCAATTCTGCCACGTATTATAAACTGAGCGACTACAACAGCATTAGCACCAAATGCATTGCAGTATTAATCTTGGGCAGAACATCTAATGATAATTGTTGTGTAATGATCTCATTGTTGTTATGGCATAGAATATCTCGACTACTCTCCTTCTAAGCTTTAGACATCCTATGGCGCTGGCCACATCATTATTAGCGTTGATTCCTTCAATAAGGCTGCAGGATACCCGACTCGGAGACTACTAATAAAGCAGCAACAGATTGAGTAAAAACTGTTATGAGAATGACATATTATAGCAACATGGCTGTATATGTGTAAAAACTGCAGATTAAGTCACGGGAATATGGTAGGTGGGTTATCTACTTGTTCGTTTACTCACACCTATTTTATATTTATGTACAGAGGGATCAATCTGCGCCGCGCCTACCGAGAACAACTGGTATCGGGCGCAAGTGATATCCACATCCGAAGAATTGGACACATCTGTCGTTAAGTTGGTTGACTTCGGCGGTTACCTCACCGTCGACAATGACCAGCTGAAGCAGATTCGCTCCGATTTCATGACACTGCCCTTCCAAGCGACAGAAGCGCTGCTGGCGTTCGTCAAACCCGCCAATAACGGTAATTAATTGTCCTTTTTTTGTTTAGTTAATGTATAATAGCCGCTCACATAGTCAAGCCCCGTCACTAAAAATTTTTGTGTACAATACAACGTTTCAGAAACCTGAGAAATGAGAACCTTTGCTCGTCAGGATTGATCCTTGACCAGTCATTTGTATGATTGTTGAGATGTCAACCCTTGAATAAAATCCGTGACCCCTTTGCACTTTTTTTTTATTGGTACTAATGTGATGGGATGAGCTGAAGGCCCACCTGATGTTAAGTGGTTACCTCCACCCATAACAACTGCTTAGGTCTTCCCCGACTCAAGTATGAGAAGACCCAAGTCGCACCCCGTTGCGCCCATCACCTGAGACGGAGATGTTACGTCTCATGATCATGTGATTACATCGCCACCCACACCTTTCCACCGGAACATAGCAATGCGTAGTAGGGATTCCAAGGGTATATTCACCTACGAATGCGAGTCACTCGAGAAACTGGACCCCCTTAAAGCCTGTAATATGTAGTTGACCATATTGAAAAATATTCTCAATTCCGAAGGCCTTACTGCAGATTCATCCAAAAAAACGTTGCTATCACGTGTCCCAGTAGGAAAACAAAATATTCCCCTTTATTTATAGCATACGCTATGACTAGTATTTATGTTGTGGAAATTTACAGTGGTATGCATTAGCCGTCGTGAAAAAGCTAATTCGTAACGCGATTTCTGGGTCGATTGTGCCATGAATGATATTCTCATTTTATATTGAATCGCGATTATATGCTTAAATGCCAATAATCTGGGTTAAACAAATATAAGTCTACTGCGATTATTATAGTCTAGAAGGTCGCAGTTTTCCGCGCAGATAGCCACAGTTCTTTGCTTTCACTAAGTTAGTCAGTCTGTTTTGTCAGATAAATTTCATCATTTGAGCTATAAAATATAAGATGAATAAAAATAATTAAGCGCTTCGGTTATATTCATGGTTAGTCCTAAGTTCCAGTTGAGGCGAAAATTGTGTTGAACGTAGTGTGCTCTTTGGCCTTGGATATTTTTAGACTCATAATGTCCGCGTCCTCAAACTCAAACTCTTTTATTCAAACTCTTTTCTTTAATCCGTATTTCCAATAAGATAATAAGAGGAAACAAAGAAATCATTAACGTTATTCAATAGTATAAACATGCCATATTCAGTACATAAAGACAGCAAATCGTGACTTATCAATAATCAGTAAACGTTTATGATCAGTCGAGTATTAACTAGATATTTACAAAAAATGTCACGCGTTTCCACCAAAAACATCAAACATGAGATGAGATTGTTAGGCAACTGAACAAATTGGCTAATCTCGTTTGATTGATGATTAAATTCCATCACGAATTCGAAAATAGAATGGATTTAACAGCTTTTATAGATTAATCGAAGAATGCACGGCACATGAAAGACTCCATGTTCACCGGAAGAGTTTATCGTGTCGATTTTACTGCTGCCTCGCATTACTAATGAAAATAACAAACATCGTCAGAGGCGGAGTGGAGTGGCGAGGCGCTTCGCATCATGGCGGGCCTGACTGCGGGACAGTTGCTGCACGCACAAGTTGCTGGCTACGACGAAGCGGGCGTCCCGCTCGTACATCTATACCTCACGCTGCATCCTCAGGTGAGTCCACGTCACTGCGATACCAACCACTGACAGGAACTATCGACTTATTTAGGCCGAGACTCCATTCACCGGCGCCCTCACCCTTCCACCGGAAAGCAATACGAGTGTATCCCTGCTTATCGGCGGATTACCAGGTTAACTTGGCACAAGGTCTACTGCTAATTATTTTCCTCCTTTGGCACCCCACAGGGGTACGTGTAGGGATACACTTACGGACGCGAGCAACTGGACCCCCCTGGCTCCGCCTTCATTGTCTAGCCTATTCTGCTTCGAAATAAAAACGAATGTTTGTGAACTTAGCTGCTTTTTTCATTGTATGATTCCGAAGTTCAAGCCTTGACGAAATTGAGTGACCGTCGGTATATTGTTTTGCATAACACCCTCGACGTAAACTTCTAGACAATTAACGACTCACGCATTGTTTGTTTCCTCATAAACCTGGTTAAGGTGATCTGAAATGGGATAATATTTAGTACAACGGTAGCGTTGTAGTTGCAGCCTTCGACACGGCCACATTTCTCTCCACGAGTCAACTCTCTTGAAGATGCCTTGTGGGAGGTGAAACACGTGTCAATTCTACTATTGAGTATTTACTCCTTTATGAGAAAAATTTTGTCCCTTTTCAGATAATCTTAGTGATATATCTATGTTTATTATTTTGATATTAATATATATTATTTATAATGAATTGAAACACTTTGACCTTCGTTACCTGCAAATCGATGTCGTAGATGACCTCATGCAAATTAACATAAGGTCGTCCACATAACCGTAATTTATTTATAAAGATTAATGAAACTTTTAAAATATCAAGGTTTTGACAAAAATAGCCACATAAAAAGAAATTGGCACTTGTTCAATGCTGTAGTAAAAAAAAACTTCATTGAATTTTAAAGAAACTGTTTGTAAACGTCAATTCGGTATTAAAAATAACAAGTTTTCGCGTAACTTATTACTAATTTTGACGCTTCTTTAAACCGGCCTCTATGGGGAAAATAATCAAGGAACTATGGATTCCTTTTAAAATTGCGAGCTAATAAACAATATTTTTTGTGTTTAATGTTTCAGCAAGTAATATTCCTAAATCAAGAGTTGGTTGACCGCGGCCTGGCGGAGTGGGATGTTCCGCTCGACTCGTGAGCGCCGCGCGCTCGAGCCCACTACGATACTTACCACTTATTGAAGCTGACTAGTTGTATATTGGAATAATTGCATTTCATTTCATTGACACATGTACATAATATTTTACACTCGAGACTATACCGGCTACCTAAAAGTGAAGGCCAGGTCTCTCAATGGCTATGCTTTTAGTATCACCCTGATGAGTTGTGAGATGTAGCTGTTAAATTAATAAATGTTTATTTTCTAAAGGCATATTATTTTGATGTAGATTTTTTAATGTTTATGCTCTGTTATACCGAATCGTTTTGATGACGTAGTATACAAACAAATATAGGATTAGTAAACACCACTTGTTGACTCAATCCACTTATTGTAATGTTAAAATAAAAGCTAACAATTCGTCTTAGCTCCCACATTAGAAACGTAAAATCAGTATGCTTATGAATAACTATGATTGGTAGACATGAAACATAATAATAGATACTTGTTATTGATGTAAACATTACATAGCGAGTTATAAAATCAGAAGTCCAGGATGCTCATTATAATTTACCATGTTTGTTACTGCCCCTTTGCATTTCTATAAACTATAATTTTCAAATTTGTAATGTTCCTTTTTTAATACCTTTCAATATTGTATGTGCATTTCAATTACAACAATGCTCTTAGTGCCAAATATCTATCACAATATGTACTAACAGTTTCATGAAAAAGTATAATGAAAAACAACATAGTAGCTCAGGCTTTATGTCATTTACAATGTGCCTTTGGATCTCAGTGCTAGTTTGTGACAAAGCTGTAAGTCACAAAATGTAAATTTGAAACAGTGAAGTGTGTCCTCACTTTATTTATAATGCTTATTTTTTCACATTGTGCGTAAAGACTGAAAAATGTATAGTTATGTACAGTTATACAAAGTGTAAATTATGTGTAAAAAGAAGATACATAATGGAACTTGTGTGCCCGTGTGTCATTATGCTGGTATGAAAGGCTTTCATAATGTTCTTCATTGCTATGAATATGGCTGGAATGTTTGCAGTCAAATCCAAATTATATAGTTCCAACTATCTTTGTTATCTTTAAAGAATATATTCTGTACTTTTTTTTGGCAAGATGGGTACTAAACAATCTGCTGCAAATATTCAAGTCATCTACATTATCAGCCTCTTTGTGGTCAGTGCTTCCATTTTTCCTTTCAGATGGCACTAAACAGATTCTGTCCAGAAGAATTCAGCTGTCTACATTTATTGGATATCTTGTAAATTATAGACAGTTATAATGAGCACTTGCGTATCCTGACTTGTTGAATAAATTAGTGTAATTGTAAAAAGTAGTCATATGGCAATTTGATATTTTCATGTTTTTAAGTAATTTCAGTATTTTGATAAGTTGAATGATAGATAGTGTTCGTTTTAGAAATTTCTTGTATGAGTAATTTTGTAGTGACTTGGCTTTTACCTAGTACACTTGATTGTGATTTTGACCGTTATAATCTTAGATGTCAAGTCTATTTTGGATTATTTAGAAGAAACACCCCAGTTTCTTATGTGCTCGAATTTTTGTTTGGTTAATACACATGTGTGTGTAGTCTCAAAAGACCGCATTTCGAACTCAGGTTTGTTATGCAAATATACAAAATTCGAACCCATTCAACAACTGGTTATCCGTTTGCATTTTGTTGACGTCCTTATTTTTGTACATAAACTAATATATTTGCGGTTAAATCAATAAATTATCGTTTTAAATTAATTTTGTTTCCATGACCAATGGACTTCCCACTCGTTTTCTACCAAATTTCAGTTCACTTTCAATACCTATATCTAGTAGTTAGTATATTTATTACAAAATCGAATTTGAAATATTTAAATGTCGAAACTCAGTTACGAAGTCAGATCGTCCTAAGTATTATTTTGAGTAATACATTATTAGGACTGGATTAATCCCGAGTCAATGACCTTTTCATTGACTCGGGATTAATCCAGACAACTCTCAACGACATTAATATCTATCATTTGTGAAGTTATGTCCCCTGTCCGGGGTACCACGAGGCGAACAAAGGATCGCGCGATCACCATGGTGGCAGTACTTTTCCGGAGAAACTTGTTCAGTGCTATTGCTATTATTACTAGGGTACTCCTTTCGCACCGTGTAGGATATGAACACCCATAAGACTCGAAGATTTCGTTACACCAATTATGAGAAGTGATATAGACAAAAAGGAATTTACTAAAAATCTCGAAGCTGTGCCTCCATGTGCGCGACAACTCGCTAGCAGGTCGACGCCTAGAATAGAACTGCATTGCTGAGCTACACCAGTAGTGTTGACATGGTAATAAGTAATTAGTGTAATCCAGTTGCATTCAATCCAAACAGTTTTTAAGCTAAACGAGATATTTAGGATTGATTTTGAAATAAAAGTACACAAATAATATAATAAAATATATTGATTTATTGAAGTTACAATAACTTACACCTAAATGCCCAATCCACATAGATAAAAAATAATAACAAGTAACCATTCACTTGAAATATACAACAATCAAATCTTAGATTTGTTCATTATCAGGTAACATTTGTCAAAATATATAAAAGTATCTATATTAGGATACATCTTTAGCAAACATACTTCAGTGCCGTAAGGTTAATCGGTGACCCTGTTCATGTCAAGATAATGATAACAATAGTCCCTTACAATAAGTCTAATAGTCTTCTCGAAGTAAACAAACTTTCCCTTTAAAGATTTTTCTTTTGTTGTTTGAACCACATTAGGGGAATAATTTTACATCAAAATGCATCCCAAAAATTGTTCACGGACGATGCACTTTTCCTCTTGCTGTCGCAATATGTTCGTCATATTATAACAGACTCATTTTGCTAAAATATTAATACATTTAATAGAAGATTAATTCCTTGGCGTATCCTATACCTAAATGTATTAAAAGGGAGCAAGTTCCAAGCTTACTAGTATAAATTAAAAGAAAACCCACGCCCTTTTGTTTATGCAAGCATGGCGGTAGTGACCAAACAATTATGTATTTACATAGTCAAGTTGTTTGAGTGCAAATTAGTGGTATAAATAACAAAAAAAAATAATAAACTCTGTCACACTGCGTTCCGTAGTCAATAGTCTAATCAGGGAAAGTATGTTTAGATGGATCCGATAGAACTTCCATGCATATGCAATTCATTAGTCCTCATATAAAATTTAAGTTATAATTTTATTGTACATACATGCATATGATAAAAAAATTGTTTGAGCTATCATCACGTAATAATTATCACAATCTTAGGCATCTACACATATGCTTTTGCAAACAAAGTTATACATATATATATTACGAATATTTTGCTAATAAAAACAAAAATTAAATCTTAAAATAATTAAGGACACTGATGTATAAGTTGTTCTTGATTGGCTATATTAATACAAATGTTTCATACATATCAATTAAATTATGTGCGTGAAATTTTGTGCTGAACAAATAAAAAAATAATTTTCAAATTTGATTAAAAAAGAAATAGTTAAAACTGCTCATAATATTCACCACGGAAATTGTTCACATTGGCTGGTGGCCAGTTTCTGGTATACAGAAACTCCAGCAGTATATTTCGTGAACTACGCGCACATGGATTCTCTCGACAAACTCTTCATTGCCAGTGCCCTCTATGAAAATAATGTTTAGCTCCATACATCTGCAGAATATTTCTTCATCGACTCAAGTTTCTTGAGGAATTGGATGGCATCCGCCTCTGTCTTGCCGCCTTTTTCTACGATTGCTTTCACAACTAAGTTCCTCACATCCACAGCCATGTTCTTTGCGTCACTGAAATATGAAAAAAAAAATCATGTTGATTGATTCATGTAGATAAACTCTTTATCTTACATACCACCAGCATGAAATGACACCTCTTTGCGCCCGACACCAGAGACGGGGATGTTACGTCTCATGCGCATGAGATATCACCGAGTGTACCACTGCTTGGCGGCAGATTACCAGGTGTGGAAGCAGTACTTTCCGGGCAAACTTTGCTTAAGTTCCACTGCTACTTTTTGTTGCTCTTTTAGCACCGCCCAGGGGGAACATGTAAGGATTCAAAGGGACGGAGGCAAGCAACGGGACTCCCCCAAGTTTCTTAGTTCTCATTAAAATCGTCTTAGGTATTCGTATTCGTATCATTGGAAATGATATCCTATGGTAGCCGGCTGAATGTCAAACACACTTTGTCTCTCGTTATTTAATTTTATTTTTACAATATTTATAAATATTTTATTTCGATAAGTGTTTAGGTTATATTTATAGATGCCTAAGGCTAATTAAGATTCCATAATTAGGTACACATAATTTACGCAACACAAGTCATATAATCCACGTTGACGACGCGATTAGGCATTAGTTGTTAACGTTGTTATTATTAATCAAGAAGTTACATAAACCGATTCAAAACTAAGTAATAAACATAAACCGATTCAAATCTAATTAAACAGATAAAAAAATATTGTTCTTATGACATTTGAGTTGATTAGAAGTTGTATCAAATACGTTAATGTTTAGGTATGTTTAGGTATGCACTAGATTATTAAAACTTTGCTCTGAGAATTAATGAACTCTATCTAATGATCGTTTTTACTAACGGAACATGAAGGTTATTAAGCTTTCTAAGAGGTAACTGCTCACTCAAGGAGCTCCAGACAGTCCACTGCACAGTTTGTAATTTTTAATGTACATACATTATGTACGTACGTAAGTCACGCAGTTACTTGAAGGGTTAGGCAGAGCCTCAATGAGTCTCTAATAATAGATCAAAAACTCAAAATATACTTGAAATGGAGCGGTGATGACATTGTTCGATTTACTTTTCAAGCACACTGGAGTGACAGGCACTTTTTTTAGTAATCATTTACACACTCCTGCTTCTTTTGTGTCCTTCTCTGCCGCTTAGTGGCAGGAATTGCACATACTTCCGCGAACCCGGCGCGGCTGTCCGTTTCCGGACCCCTCTCTGGTCATCACTCCTGTTTGCGACCATGTATCCTGCATGGCGTGTCGCAACCACCTCGGGGGCCAGGCCAGCGAAAGGGCGTCATACACTCATACACTGTGCCGCAGATGGCATGGACAAACAACCAAACCAAGAAAAAACTTGTTGCTACCACAAAAGGCAGGCTAACACCAAGTGGACTAAAGAACCGTCTCCTTCAGAATGGTATATTTCCTTACCCGCAGATATAGAAGTGTCCGTGTCGGTTGCCGATGACGTCCCACAACTGGTCCAAGTCCTTCTCCAGCATGTGTGTGACGTAAACCTTCTCCTGTTGATCGCGGGAGAACGCCACGTTCAGTTTCACGTTGCCTTCTTTCTCGTACTTCTCCAATTCCTGAATATATGCACATTGTCAATATTGATTTTAAATAATCCTGATATATAACACAAAAATTGTTTCTACCTATATCAGTTATAAACTTTGAAACCATCCAACTAATGTGCCCTAAACCAGTTTCATTAGGAAGGCAATAATACGAAGATGGTTTTAGACCACTAAAACAATGCATTAGGCACAAAATGAATTTTTCAAAGAAGCCGCTAAAAGAGGAGGATCTTTAAAACAAAATTAACTAATTTCGGCCAACAAATCTCTTAAAATTGGAATGGTGAAACTATTTCAGAAAGATTCAATTCAAATTTGTAACTTCAGTTTTGTTTGTGTGTTTGTTACATGATTTCTTCGCCAATTGTGAACAAATGTGGAGGATTTGATATTTAAAAAGAATACTCATAAGTATTTTTCTATTTGATGTGACCACCTCGGCGCTTCACCCTGTACCTCCGAGGTACGTCCCTAAGGGCGTCAAAGTAGTGATGAAAGAATTGAAGTCCGTTTATTCGATATTTAAATCGTAAAAGCTATGCTTAGTTTACGGTTAGTTAGGCGGTGTCAAATGTCCTTGGTGGCCCAGGGACATAGACGCCGACTTTCAATCTGAAAGTTGCTGGTTCAAACCCACACGTGCAACTGAAGTTCACACGTTCACTTTTTCAAGTGAAAAAACTCATTGAGTTTTTTCACTTGAAAAAATTTATGTGCGCAATACCACGTTCTCAATACGGTGACGGAAAACATCGTGAGGAAACCGGCATGTCTTAGAACCAAAAATTCGACGACATGTGACATCTACCAATCCGGATTGGGCTCCCGTGGTAGATCAGAGCCCATTCACTCTCAATTATCGAGGCCGGTGTCCCTGCACTGGGAACATTAGAGGCTGGTACGGTAAATGTCCATGAATATTTACTAATTTCAGCCTTTAATATCATACAGAGGAAGCAGGATTATTTTGTTTATCAGCATAGGCCTTAGATTATACAGATAATTTCCACAATCAATGTTCAAATGTAACGCAATTTGTTTATAATCATAGCACGTGAACATTCCGGAAGCACGCAAAGGTCACGCTACAATCAAAATCGCTTCGTGCTGACGTAGACACGTAACTACTACCAACTGTAAGTTAATGTCAAATTTATGGGTTTAACATCAACTGGGCTGTTACCGTGCAGTCACGTCAGTAAGCTTAAAAAAATACAACAGATTAAACAATGCCTCCACCCATAGACTTGGCTGACGATATGTGGACAAGGTATAATTTTAAGAAGTAACTCACCTCTTGGTAGATGTAGTCCTCGTTGCGATGCCGACAGCCGAAGTAGAGGATGTTATCGCCGACCTCCTTGCCGTTGGCGCGGGCGAAGGCTCGCTCCTGAAGGAACCCTCGGAACGGCGCCAGGCCCGTGCCGGGACCCACCATGATGATCGGTGTCTGAGTCTGCATTGGTAACCTGATAACGAACATTTATTTTATAACACAAATAATAATTTATTTCAGATACAATATATTGTACAATAAAGTAAATATTGTTATTGCCATCCAGTGAAGCATTTACAAGAAATCATGTTTTCGTCAATATGGTCAAAATACTGTTGCTGCTCCCAGGCAAGCGATTAATCAGAGAGAAAAGGAAAACGAATTACAGAACAAGTTTACAACCACTGTTTCTCAGGGTTACATCAGTGGTGGTCCCAAGGAAATTTTCATGACAGAATGTCTCCCCTAAGGGCAAAAAGTAAGGTATAAAAGTTTCCAAGTTTCCAAGTGTTAACGCAAGTGTTAACTGAGCAGCCCAACTGTCAGTCATGTCAGTCTATATATTTTAACTAATTTAATGCTTGTTTGAGTATATGTAAATTTATTACGGTTAGTGATGTGTACCTATTACTAATTTAAAACTAACTTATAAACTGGTATGTAGAAAATATTCAGTAGAAATAAATATAGTGACTATTCCTGTTTGGTGACAATGGAATAGATGAAATATTTTACAACAAGTCAGTAAGTTTAGCAAAAATGTCGTTCGTAATTTGGAGGGTATGTTACGATGTTGCTCAAAGTTATACTAGTCGACATTACATGGTAGGTAGACATTTAGCAGAAGTACCTTATTGTACTACAACCCCGATTCAAGCAAATAGTATCCTCACAATAAATTATGCGTGATCTTTTTTCGTGAGTGTAAACTTCTAAAGGCAGCCTTTCAAGCCGCTGCCTCCGAATAACGTCCGAAACCACCTTATCGACTAGTATAACTGACTTCTAACATACCCTCCGAATTACGAAATGTGACTATCCCCATCTAACCTTAACTATGCTGACCTGTACAGATCAAGTAAGCTTCGCCACGGCCGCTACAATCTATCTTTTGTCAATTACCTACAGCTTATCAAATTTTGAGATCTGAATAAAAATGTTTATTCTACTAAACAAGTTTTATATTATAAACCGATGACACCGTCACGTCGCTCGACCGACGATTTAGTTTATTTGGCATTGCGTCATTTAGAGGGCAAAACACGTTTTCTTTTTTTATAATTCTCATTAAACAAAGCAGTCGCACGTATACAACTCCGTGGATGGCTTTAATATTTTTTATTTATTAAGTGGCTGTCTTTAGCAATGAATTAAGCGTTAAAATTCTATTATCTTTTTAGTTTCACACAGAAGACCTCTAACTGGATTTATAATTATTCTTATTATGTATTTTCGTACTCGGTAACATTGCGTCTGACAGGTCAAGAGCAGACAAATAAATATACGGCGAAATCAATTGGCTAGCACGAAAGAAATATCCCTGAGTAAAAATCAATGAAATATGTATTACTAGACTTATTATTCTGTATTTAAATGGTCTAGAGTTGTGGCTTCAAGGAAAACATGTCATTATAATTAATAATACTTCCTCTCTTAGAATTCCGTTAAGTGGCGTCTTAGCCCTATTTCAACTTAATAACATACATTTATTATTTACTAGCGACCCGCCCGGCTTAGTGCGGCGGTTTTAAATATAAAAATACGATACATCAAAATACGAACACAACAAAAAGAAATCAGCCAATTTGGTCGCCAACTCATTTTAAGCCATATCATTTGATGCTCCGACATCCACATGCACATGCATGTAGCCTTTAATTTTTATTTATTTATATCTGTACGCGGCATGCGTTGCAATGCTACGTAATAAAATTATTTATTAATTGATTTTGTGGGCCAGAAACCCTCACGCGCGTCCGCAGAACACCCTACTAAAGTATCATCACAATCTGATCAATGGTTTCGGAACGCAATCATCATTACATATATATAGCATCGCTAAGGTGAAATAAAAATTTGGATGGATGTTTACTTCACAATCAGCGAAATATTGTGCAATGTTCCACACAAAAGCTTACGAATAATGTTGCTAGCCAAATGTTTCCGCTTAAGAGCATAAATAATATTTTAGATTTAGACTTAAGACATGTCCTTGCATACTAGTCGTCCGTTCAACTGTACTTATATTGCCACATTCACGTGCAAGTACTAGGATTCTAGTATATTAAAGTTCCAATGATATTATTCTTGGACGACGCGCGGTTGCATTAAAATCGGGTCACAAACCCGGATGTATTTATTCAATAACTCCACTTGGAATTACTTAAAGTTGAAACCAACTGTGGTGGATTTTTTAATTAGGATGCGATCGATTGTTTATATCATTCTTGCAAGATTTATCAACAACAACGGAAATAAAGGTTCTCGGATAGCGTCCACAAACTGAAAGACGCAACGTAACCCCAGATGGACCGATAACACCAATTAAGGTAGCGTGGATGGTGGTGGCTCAAGACCGCTAGATGTGGAAATACATGGAGGAGGCATATGTTTAACAGTGGACATATATCGGCTGATATGGTGATGGTGATCACTCCCGTGCGTCCCGTGGCGTCTAGTATGACATTTTTAGTTATTACCTGAACTGCGACTTCCTGATGTAGACGGGCACGCGAGGTAGCGGCTTGCCGGGCTCCGGCCGGTTGCCTGCGAGCCACGTTGTCGCCACGCCGCGGTTCAGACGTCCCGTGGGCGTCTTGTATTCCACCACCACGGCCGTTATGTGCACGGTCTCTGGGTGAAGCTGCAACGCATATATTTATAATATAAGTCACGTTTGTAAAAACAACACGTGCAAGGTACCAACAAAAAATTAAGTAAGTATATTACGCAGCATGTTATACAGTTTTTATACGTATATAGCCCGTTCCACGGCGCACAAACCGGTCAAGTGCGAGACGGACTCGCGCACCGAGTTCCGCACGAAAGGTTTTTTAATATAATTTTTTTTTTGTGACGTAACAACAAATATACGGTTTTCGGATGTATTCCTTTACTTGTACATGACATTGCTTGCCAATTTCATGGTTCTAGGTCAACGGAAAGTAACCTTTAATTCCCTTGCGAGAGTCAAAAAATGCGGCATAAATAGTCGTATTTTTGAATTGCGATGACTTAGAAGTTTGATTTTTTCATTGCTCCTAGGGCTTGCAAATCTGAGTATTTGATAAATGAAATTTGTACTTGAACCTCCACACGTTTCTGAGAAAAAGGGTTTGGACAGACAGACAGATGGACCACGAAGTGATCCTGAACATAAAGTGAATATAAGGCAGACAATTTGGCAGTAGCCGTAAATTTTTTGATCATCAATAATTATCATCACGCGATGAAGTCATCAAAACATTATCAACTTGTATTTAGAAGGATCACGAGTTTAAAATCTTTCTTTGAGACGGACAAGTTTTGAACTTTTGTGATTGATAGATTGCAAGTAGTGACATTTTATTCCAAAGTATAACTACTTAGCACCTGGAGGACCAAGAATCACTCGATTTTTTAAAATTCAACGTTTTTGAAACATTTACAAGAAATTTTTTACTTGCGTTTTTACAAGAAATATAATTAATTATACAGATTAACTTAAATAGCAAAACTCTATTTGAACACAAAATTTCATCCAAATCGTTTAAGTTTTTATTAATCGTTAATTAATTAAATAAATAAATATTAATAAGATATAGAGAGATTGTATAGAGATAACTAGGTCAGACGGGTTTATTGATAAAACAGCTCAATTCAGTTCTTTGGGTAAACCACACGAAGGTCGTTACTTTCTAAAGGTTGAACTTAAAGTTATATTATATACCATTTAAAATACTCAAGGTTACTTTGCTTTGATGAACATAAACCATGTTTTTTAATGAGCAATTTGAAATACAATGTGTAGATGTAATTATTACCTTGGGACTGGAGGAAATTGAATAAAATCTAGGCTGGAGGCGAGGCAACAGCTCGCATATGTGGTCCAGAGCCGGTCTACACGATGGGATGTCTTCTAGAATGTGCACAATATTCCTACAAGCCTCTACTATGAACGAATGATACAGCGCTTTGCCTTCTGTAGAGTTGGTCGCCATTAGCATTAGCTTTTTCTTGTCCTGAAACATGAAACACAATATAAACAACATCATAATAGGAACTTATGAAGAATTCGAGTTCTTCATGTATGGAGAACTATATTATTATTGGGTGTGTGAATATGACTCCGCCCTTTCTCAACAGATGTCGTTTTTAGTATTGTTTACTTGTACTAATAAATGACCATACTTGTATTCGATAGTACTGAATGTCAGCTATCTAACGCATTTTATGATATTTGGTTGAAGTGTAAGCAACAATTGTTTTCACCTTTTCGAAAATGTCGGTTTTTATTCCAAATAAACGTCATTTGCGGGAAGTGTTATTACATTATTTTATTGCGAAGAAAACTGCAGCGGAAACTTATCGTTTGCTTGTGGAGATTTATGGTGAGCATGCTCCGTCTAATACAACTTGCAAGGAATGGTTTCGACGATTTCAAAATAACGATTTTAGTACTGAGGATAAAGAACATGGAAAACCACCAAAAAAATTTGAAGATGCTGAATTGGAAGCATTATTGGCGGAAGATTCTTGCCAAACTCAATCAGAATTAGCTGCAGCATTAAATGTTGATCGTTCAACTGTTGCAAAGCGTTTACAAATGATGGGAATGATTCAAAAAGCCGGTTACTGGGTTCCACATGATTTAAAAGAAAGAGACATGGAACGTCGGAAAACCATTTGTGAAATGCTGCTTCAAAGACAGCAAAGAAAAGGATTTTTGCATCGGATAGTCACAGGAGACGAAAAATGGATACACTACGAAAATCCTAAACGCAAAAAAGCTTGGGTGAAACCAGGCGAACCAGGCCCATCACAGCCAAAAATAAATATTCACTGTGCCAAGGTCATGCTCTGTATTTGGTGGGATCAGAAAGGTATTGTATATTATGAGTTGCTCAAACCCTCTGAAACTATTAATGGAGAAGTTTACCGACGACAACTAATGCGTTTGAAGCGAGCCATAGAAGAAAAACGACCAGAATGGGTGAATAGACATAACAAATTAGTTCTTCAGCATGACAATGCCAAACCGCATACCGCAGAAGTCGTAAAAAGATATTTAGAGGGACAGGACTGGGAAGTGTTACCCCACCCGCCATATTCACCAGACATAGCTCCTTCGGATTACCACCTATTCCGGACGATGCAGACAGACCTTACTGGAGAAAAGTTTACTTCATGTGAAAGTATCAAAATTTGGATTGACAACTGGATAAGCTCAAAAGACCAGGACTTCTTCCAGCAAGGAATACGAAAACTACCTGAACGATGGGCGAAGGTTGTAGCTGCAGATGGAGCATACTTTCAATAATTTTTTTTTTAATTTTGTAAGCGAACAAATGTGTTTTATTTTGTCAAAAAGGGGCGGAGTCATATTCACACACCTATTACATATTGATTTACATTCTTAGAAAGTAAAAATCTTGTTTCTGTTATACGCACGGAAGACCTAAAATAATTTTTTCTACAGGTGAGATGTCTTATTGTTCCATAACATTATTCAATGATAACAAGCTGAACAAATAGAATATTTCTGGTTGTGTACCTAGTTTTGATTCAAAACCATTTGTTACGTTGGGGTTAACAATATATTGTTGGAACAAGCTGTTTTCCGTGGCGGGCAGAGCAAGAATTACGCCTTCTATATTGGTATGACATGGGTTACATATGCAAATGTGCAGAGACGTGTACAGCAGTGAGATCATCTTTAATTACCCACAGCTAACTCAGCCAGCGTTAATTTCGTTATTTCTGAATGAGCCTAATATAGGTGAAACGAAAACCACCACAATAAAACAAACCTCATAAGCAGGGTTGATTTACAGCCAAACCCTATAAACAACTTACAGATCACTGAAGATAGAATACCATAGCAACAAGGTCAAAAACGTCCCTACATTTTTGGACAGATAACAATGTTGCCATGGTAATCTAACTCCAGCCATCTGTTAGTCGATTATATAGTTTGGCTGTAAGTGTATTTATATTATTATTATTATACTATAAACATTACATAATATGATCTGCAAATAAAACAGCGGCAAACTGGCCAGTATTTTGGTTTGGTTGGAATCTTTTAATATGACACAACAAAGAGACGGAAGCGTTATTACATATATTATAAATATATACCATTCAAATAGCGTATATTCACCCATATAATGCAGTAATCATAGTAGATTACATTTTGACCTCACGGAACATCCTTGTGCGAGTACCGGCTATATTTGGCGTTACAAAAACTAACCGCGCTAGCGTGGCCTTGCTAGACCCACACTCGCAAATCACAGACATTTCCTCGTCTTTGTCGCAAATTATACAGTAGCATTGATAATGCAATGTTTGATGGACAGTTAAAACAATAAAGGTAAAAAAAGATCATTTTATTTTCCTCTATTCTTCAAAAATAATATATTTTTATTAAAAATTATTTAAATATTGTTCATGTGCGTCATCGGTTTTTGTTTTATACGTAGTAGTTTTTTACCTTTACGTAACCAAATAGTTATCATTATATTTGCGTTTAGACTTGTTCCGTATTTTTTTGTCTGACTACATTCTGAGAGTCGTACTTGGATTAGGAAGTATGTGTCGAGTTATAAGTCGGCAAGTAAATACGAAGACATCATCTCATCACTTTCAATTTCTATGATATCTTGATGTAGTGGTGATCGTTTATATCGAGACGCAAACATCGCGGGTTCCATTCCCACACGAGACAAATATTCTTAGTTAATGTGTTTTGGCAACACTAAAATAAAAACGGCAAAAAGTACTCGACTGCAATTTCGGAGATATTCCCGCTCGTCCTCACGCTTCGTCCCCGACGAACGAAACTGCGTATTTTGCTACTTTGAAAGTATTGAAGTCGGTTTTTTTGGTAGTGCAAAACTTGGGGACGAGCGAGAATAACCCGAAACACGAATATACAGACGAATACAGTTTCTCCACTCTTTATCCATTCCATATTTATGACTTCACCAAGATATACGAATACAGAAAACTCGCGTTCAATACATTTATAACAAATGAACAATACTAACCTCCTCATCCGTACAGTACTCGGCAATCTCCCTGAGGACGTGGGTTCGCGGCAAAGCGGTGATTTCAACGTAGTGCGATAACGCAGTACGGTATGACGTAGGACACGGGAACGGATGCTTCTTCGTGCTCTCCTGATCCGTGTTTATTAGAGAGAATATCTCGTCCAAGTTGGCTCCCAACAACTCGCCGAGTCGGTCCACGAGTTTGCTGTCGTTGATGGGATATACGGCCACGTGGTCGCCTAGAAAAACATAATGATTTAAGCTTTTATTCATTCATACAGGAGGCCCGAGCCTCCGTACCAGCCTCTAATGTTCCCAATGCAGGGACACATGTAGATGTCACATGTCTTCGAATTTATGGTTCTAAGACATGCCGGTTTCCTCACAATGTTCTGCATCACCGTTTCGAGAACGTGGTATTGCGCACATAAATTTTTCAAGTGAAAAAACTCATTATTGCCCGTGTGGGTTTGAACCAGCCACCTTCAGATTGAAAGTCGGCGTTTATGCCCCTGGGCCACCACGCTCGAGGCCCGAGCCTCGCTTAATTTTAATTAGATATATTTTATTGTTTATATGATGTATAACGATAAAATATAATATGAATGACATCGAAATACTCAAGAAGTAGTTATTTTTATACTTAATACATCACTACATAGTATAAAACAAAGTCGCTTACTCTGTCCCTATGTATGCTTAAATCTTTAAAACTACGCAACGGATTTTGATGCGGTTTTTTTAATAGAGTGATTCAAGAGGGAGGTTTATATGTATACTAGCAAGTCACCCCGGCTTCGCACGGGTAGTTTCTGATACGACACTGATGCTCTAACCGTGCGAAGCCGGGGCGGGTCGCTAGTTTAATAATAATAGATACTCTCTTTTAAGGTTTTGATCTTCTAAGCGATAAGACCGCCCATTGTACATTATTCTATAAGATTCCTAGAACATTTATTTTTTCTGAAGCATTTTTGTGTGGTATTGTATACTAATTAAAATGAAATGTTGTTTGTTAGTTAGTGCATCACCTAAGACCCAGACATGGCTATTTCTTGTTTTAAAAGGTTTAATCCAAATTACGTTCAAAGTAAAATATCTCGAAAAAGTGAGGGACAAATGTTTTTTTCATTAAGACAGCTCTACTTTAGAATGGGTGGCTTATTTTAAATAAATGTATTACGTAGACTACGTGCTATTTGTTAAAGGAACGGTCCACACACCATTATGTAATTGACCTTTTAATACTCGCGTTAAAACATTTACACACAATAAGGTTCACATTAAGTATCTTTAAACAGAAATTAACAGAATGTAATTTGCACATCCATACGTACGTATTAGGGAAACTTTTGCTTGTGGCAAATAATATGTTGTGATCACTATAACAATTATACGTATGAATGTAATTTTCCTTCCGCATTAGCTGACTCTCACATAGTAAAAACCCATCCCATTTATCTGGGATTTTAAACTGTAGATTTGTATAAAAATTATCCATGACTGGCCTCATAGGTTAGCATTAGCTCTGCCTTCTGGTATATAGATCCCATAGTACAAACTATGATTAGATGGCGCAGTGTGAAGTGTCCAAAAATAATTAATTGCATTCAATTTATTTCAGGCAATATATTACAATACAAAATCTTTCCTGACTCCGGTAAGATTGTCAGTATGTGAAATTAGACATTACTTGGTGGCTGTGGTCAAAATATACAGTTGTTTAAACCATGTTCAAGACTTAGAAAAGCTATTATGCAATATTGCCCGCCAAGTTATGTTTGTGGCACTCTATTATCATCATACACCACGACTATACTATCGTGGATTGTCAACGTTATCTGTGCGACTAGATAATGTATGGATCTGTAACCGAACGTTTTTAGCGACGTAGGCAGTAGAACTAGTAATATAATCACACTATCCTACTCATATTATAAACGCAAAAATTTGTAAGTATGGATGGATGTTTGTTACTCAATTACGCCAAAACGGCTGAACGGACCTGGATGAAATTTGGCACAGAGATAGATTATAGTCTGGAATAGTACATAGGCTACTTTTATCCCGGAAAATGGACGGTTTCCGTAGGAAGTCCAACCGCGGGTAACACTGCGGGGCACAGCTACTATTATAAAGGCGAAAGTTTGTATGTATGTGTGTTTGTTACTTCTTCACGCTCAAACGGCCTAACATATTTGGGTGAAATTTTGTACCAGGATAGCTTATATCCTGGATTAACACTTGATTCCGGAAAACCACAAGCTACACTGCGGGACGGGCGCAGCTTGTGAGATATAAATAGATCATCATTCATCAAGTCATTCAGTCATGTCCGTAAGGTCACAATATATACCGACGACGGACGGTCCGTGACCTTTGAAAATGGTCAATAATGCATCGTTCCTATTCATATGGATTAAAAGGGGCAGTCACAATTTTAGAGCTGTCAATTAACTGCTGTAAAGGTTGCCACTGATGTCAACCTATAATGTAAAGCAAGAAATAAAATAATGTTCTCTAACAAAAACAGTCTTAGAACTGAAATGCAAAATTATTTTTTATACGCGCGAGATGTCGTAGATGATTATTTTTTATTTGAGGCAGAGTTGGTGCGATAGAAATTTCTAATTTTGCTATTTTTTTAGTCGAATTTTTAATCAGCCACTGGTTGTTATGATTAGGTTATTACCTAGATATATATTTTTTGTTTATTCTAATGTATATAACACATACCAGCTTCATAACGCATTTTCGAGTCTGAAATGTCTAGCTCGACATGGAGACATGATCTGCCTCCTCCTTGGTGAAGCTCTTTGTTGACTGTGATTTGAGCAAGGAATGGGTTCTTAGCATCATATGGTCTGCAAATAAAAAAGAAAAATAAGTTTCAATGCAGTTAAACCATGCATAAGAAAAAAGTTAAAATGTATGTAGACTTTTAATGAATGTGATATAAATAAAATATGGAAGTTATCATACATGATATTACAAATTCAAGCTAGTTGAAAATAAGCAGAAGTAGGGCCTTACATACCCCAACTAGAAACAGTAAGAATTCTTTGGGAAAATTAATATGATTTCACATTAACATTATCTTTTATAGTGACATTAATGTGATATTTTAAAATTATGTTTGAAAAAAGAAATAAAAACATGTTTTAACAACACATATATGGTCCTATGGATCAATGAAATTTGCTTTTAACATGAAGTTTAACTTACGGCCTTTGAACTTGTAGAGAATGCAATCTTGCAATTTCACCAGTGAATACATTGTTGGACTCAATTTCACCCGGAGTGTGGAGTACTAAGCTGAACTGGCGAGTCAACTCCTCTTCCCCTGTGCTCTCAATATTGAACTTCTCACATACAGCTGGCCAGAATTTATCTTTCCATGTGATGAAATCATCTTCAATGCTGAAAAGGAAACCACAATAAAAGTCTAATAGGAAATAATCTCATATCTATATAGGAAAAAATTATTGTTGTTGTTATGGAAAAAGCTCAAAACTGCTTATTTTTAAAATTTGGGTCCTATATAAAGCATACAACATTCGCAATGTTAACTTAATTCATAAATATGTGTAAACAATGACATGGCCTAACAGTATGAGAACCAAATTATAACATTATAAATTTAAACCAAATAATAACTTTTAATTGGCTTAACATTTCATAACTCACTTGGCATCATCATCTCCAAGCCCAAGTTCATACACTCTGCAAGCGCCAAGCTCCTCCAATCTTTTATCCAAATATATTGCTACAGCATTGTAGTGTTCATATGTTTTATTTCCTAAACCAAACACCTGAAAAAGGATATAACCATAAAACATAATGCCAAAACCATTTCTAAGATATAGTGCAGTCCCATTGCATTGTTTGAAGGGCATGGGTGTCCTTGAAATTATGGTATTCACAATATTTTCAATCTTTAAGTATCTGTGCCAAGCCCATTTCAATGTGAATAGAGTCTTTCTACTCCAATCATGAACAGAAAAAACCACTTTGCTACAAATGAGACCACCTTTTTACTCTGTTGTCTTAAAAATATAGAAAACCTCGGCATTAACACATGGCATAGAAAGACAAATTGATAAGCCTCATAGCTCTGCCTTCCGCACTGCAGGTTGTGGGTTTGATGTCTACTCAGGAAAAACATTTGCATGATGAACATAAATGTTTCTTCTGTATCTGGTATATATTATATGTAATAATAAATAGTAATTTAAATGTATTATGTTTTTATATAATAATTAAATTACTATTTATACAATAGGTAAAGATCTATAGAAAATAATATTGAATAGCGGCGGTAATTCTACTAGAATTTTAATACACAAAACAGAATAAATATAGTAACGTCAAATAAACAATTTCTTACCATGAAACGTAATTTGGCTACATTATAGGCAAACAATCGAGGTCTTAGCACTCGTGGTATTAGTCCAAAATAAACACTCATTATTTCACCCCAAGAAAATGAGCAAATTTATTGATTTAGTTAAATTAACAATATATTAAGTATGATGTAACCAAAACAATGGATATAAACCATCTCGTTTATCAGAGAATCGGTTGATAATCAGCTACTAAATGAAACTTCGATAGTTAATACAACGTGTTTCATATTCACAGAAATCCATTAATTTTAGATAAATTGTACTTAAATTAATGAAATCATAAGTTTTTCCGTCTTCATTTTTAAATCTTGGCTCGAACAGCTGTCACGGCACAAAACATAACCTGCCTACTAATAATGACAGTACAAAAACATTCGCTTGACGTGTGACGTAGGTGACGTTTAGTTTCATGTTGGTCAGGCGGCGATAGCACTTTTGACTTTACTACCAAAACTGGGTGCTTTTCGACGGCATTCCATACTTGATAAGATTTTGCTACTTTTCATGAATAACAAGAATAACAATTGCTTTTCTACTTTCAAACAGCGAAATTAAGGTCGCACGTAAATTGTTCATTTTTCATTTTTTGTTCATTCAAAAATGAAATACTCATTCAATTGTATTTAATTGATCCAAATGATACAAAATTTTAAAATATTCTTCTTGTTTTACGCCTGTTTCTAATGTACAAAAATTCCTAAAACAAAACCATTTAAGTATTGTACCTACTTACTTATTTACTTGTTAATTAAGTACCTACTTATTTACTTTGGCCTTAATGTAGACTAAAATTGCGGTGTTGCTGTTTAGAAGCGATAGTTATTTGGTAAAATTTACTAAAAGTTATATGTTTTAAAGCAAAATAATAAAGTAAAATAAATCGTACTTTATTTTGACACAATTTACCTTTTTTTCTACACCAATATATTTTATTTATACAAAAGAAGGTCACCCAAAACTTGAGTGACGAAGTAAATTACTAAATTGACTCGAGTCGCAACGCTAGGTCCCTATCCTAATTGATTGACGCCATTTTGGCGCTGTAAGCCATCTTGAAAACAGAAACCAAATATGTCCAAAGAACTCAAACAAATGATGACAACTTTGGACAATCATTTATTGCATAAATTCGTTCCATAAACACATAAGTGCAGCAGTTGTGGCGCTAAAAATTGGCACATATTAACCAATTATTTATAAATAAAAATATAGAGTGCCATTTCAATGTTATTTCAAAAATTTTTAAAGTTCTTCTACTTTAAAATTTTCTTGTATGTAGCTTTTCCGCTAGTGTCAGAGTTATATGGTTGTGATGAGTAACTATGGACAGACAGCTAAGACGCAAGGACACAACTGCAAGGATTCTGTTATAAATACTAGACTAATCAATCTTCGAACTAGGTATTGGAACTTGTGCTAAAACACTCACCTATGTATGGACATGCCATTATCAATAGTATAGTCACTGTACGCAAACGCAGTTAATGCAAGAAAGATTTCTGGTATTCCATTATTATTCAAATAAGATTCAAATATAATGCGCGCAAAGAAACACAGGGACAACGATCGGCGTCGATACGAAGACCAAAAAAACTTAACTTAAACTATTTCGGTATCGGCCAGAGTGCGATCGCGACTTTGAGATCATATTTATGTACCTTGGCAGGTATAAGCTGTAATACTAGTATGTCGGTCCGAGTGGCTAGTATTTGGTTGAACTTGGTACTTTGCGTTATTTTTATTCGTTTGTACTCAGAATCTCAATAATGTTTTGCGAATTACGCAATTACGGTACATACTACTACGTTTATTATATAATACTTACTGCATAATTCAATCCGGTTAGATCGGGGTCTCCATTCTTCAACCAGTCGTAGAATTCCATACAGTTATCTGTAGGGTCACCCTCGCCGTACGTCGCCATGCAGAACACAGCCAATGAATTGGAGATTTCTTGTAACTTGGTCAAATCTTCCTACAAGAAATATTTTTTTTATGTTTTTATTGGCCGCTGATCATCATCTTATTTAGTTTTACTCCTGTCTTATATTATATGTTCACTCTACTCTACCTCTTCAAAAAGGAGTAATAAAATGACGCGTGACCGTTTTTAAAAACTTAATGACCAAGTTTTTAAGAACGTTGACGCGTCCTCCCTCCGATCTAATAATCTTAATATTTATGCCTAGATGCCTAGAAAGAGCGGCCTAGAAAGTCATTATATTTTTTGAGAATTCCAGTACTTTTTCATTCTACTCTAGTTAAAAAGGTACAAATTCGTCTTTGGCAGCGGATATAAAATATGAACAACACTTCTAAAATATAAAAAAACGCAGGTGGGTTTACAGGACTCAGTGACACAACGCACCAAACTTTCGTGGGAGATGGGGTTGGAATATTACTATAGTATAGTAGAATTTACTAGCTAGCCCGCTAAGAACACTAAACAGAACTGATAAACTAACTATTTTAGTAATAGTATTTCTAGCAGAGTTAGCGGTAGATTTATCGGAGGGCCAAAACTTCGAACCAATTAATCTAATTTATTATATTAGAACGAAATATAAAAAAAACTAACCATATCACATTCCTCAGGGTCGGCGACCATACCCCTCATCTTATACCGAATGCCCTCTTTAGCCAGTCGGCCAGCGAATTCTTCTCCAGTACCCGTCTGAGATCCATAAAACACCACTAAACTTCTACCTGAAGATTTTAGTTTCTTTATGAAAGAGTTTTCCAATACTTGTATCGATCCAGCAGGTCTATGAACAAAGAAAAAATAAAATAAGTTTATTTCAAGAGGTTAAGTACAGTTTAATGATTTTTTTTTATAAAACATTTATTAATTACTTATGCTAAATTTTAGCGCGTTATCATTCTAAACGTAATATTAAGTTATAGTGAAGTTTGCGTAAATCAACAAATCACAACATACATGTGACGAAGAGACACTATTAAATTATTGGCCAACTATTGTATAGTTCAACAAATATTCGATAAAACCTTATGAACTCTATTAAATAAATACGTTTTATTAGAAATTTCACACAGCGTGTTTTAGCCCTAAACTAAGTATACCTTGTACCATAGGAACCAGATGACTGGTAGAATACATACATATAATACAATATTAACACCCAGACACAGAACAGACATTTATGTTCGTCACACAAATACTTGTCCTGAGTGGGAATTGAACCCATGACCTGCAGCGCGGAAAGCAGAGCTACTACCAACTGAACTGTGAGGCCAGTGAAGTGTTGAAGTGTGTATATATATTTTTAATATGTTACAGTTATGCAAACAAGCAAACGGCCCAAATGATGTTAAGTGGTTACCGTCGAATATGAACATTTGCTGCAGATGCGTTGCCTACTCTAAAGAACAACCATTAAATTTATCTTAAAAAGACCCATGTTATAACTCTGCCAAAAAACCTCTTTTTCTTCTTCTTATTTTTGGCCTTTTGCGTGATTTATGCCACACAAATTCTGCAAATTTCCGCCGAAAAACCTCAGAAGGAAGCTCATTCTACAATTGACAGGTCTTGGGCATGAAGTAAATATATTATGCAAGATGTCATGAAAACTCGTGCTCGTCATTGCCATGCATGATAAAAAGTGTTGGTAAATATTGCAAGTTCCTTGCAAACATTCACTAGCTGTTTCTTATCAGTATCACGAATTATAAGACAAAAGGTGCTTGCAACGGTCGATGTAATTCATTTGATCCATATCCTATTCCATTAACGATTATTATCAACTGGAAGGAATTGAAATACTATTGTCGAGTTTCCTTGTCTGATAAGCTTGGCGACAGTGAAAACGCCACACACCTTGACGAAGCGAAAATTATCTAATCTGTCCATAATGAGCCTATGTACCTACATGATAAATAACAATACATTACTAATTGTATATCGAAATACAATTCCGCGTATATATCTACTTATATTTGTTGTTTTCTTTACATAACTTGTTCATCGTGAGTTGGCACAAAGCGACTTGATTAATACTTACTAGGCAGGAGACTGATTTGTCATAATGATCACATTTTTTAAATAAGTATTTGCTACTAACAGCGTAATCAAATCTATTATTGTATAATTATTTCCAATACATATAAATCGCTTAATAGACGTCAAATTTGAACACACAAGCTACGTGTTGCTTGTGTATTGTAATATCTATATCTTATCTTGTGAAAATGATTTAGAAGTACTCGTAGTATTCAGTGTAAGTACACACAGGCGCTGTCTTCACGATCAGCTGTGTGTACAACAAACAGCTGCGGTCACAGTGGTGATGGCGGCCTAAAGCATCATTTGATATGAATAATTAATACGTTAATTTATTACCGGGTCGCATGAAACTAAGAACTCGCGTTCTACCTCTTTATTATTTTAATGATATTCAATAAAACTAACTCAGTCGCTCAAAAAATATCTACGAGACAGGTAGTTAATATTAAAACTGTACACGAACTTAGTGGGCAATTGATTTATAATCAGGCATATGGAAGATATGGCTCGTAGCTACGAGTATATTTGGTGGAAATCGGTAAAGCCGTTTCCAGATTCCAGCTTGTTTAACAGCCATTTCCAGCTCAGAAAACTGAAGGCATATATTGCTTAAAGCTTTAGCATTAATTTTAAACATTTAAGTTCAGGAAGATTAACCTAGAGTTGGTCACGAAAAACTATTTAATTACAGGAGACAACAGAGAGATTAAACAAACTTTCGTCACTTTTTAGGACACTTTTTCCTTTAGGGTTTAAAGGGAACTCGACGACAAACTCTACGTCTGTCTATCCTACTTTTTAACCGTAATAGGTAGCTGTGTATTGTTATGGCGGATATCTTACCATAATTTAAAATAAGTGCGAGTTTGTTAGAAGGAATTCAAAATATAACTTTAGATTTACTTCTAAATATACGATTTATGAATATGATTGTAATGTGATACGATATACGTTTGGTACAATAATGATGACTTGCTGTCGTGGAATTATCAGCCTAGAACCGGCTGTGACTCACGATAAAGTATCTTGTATTGTAACTCAAGCAGCTACGCAGGTCGTGATCAGAAATATCTTAATAAAATATAATAATAATAATAAAATTAGATTTTGTACTACATAATATAAATTAATATTATTATCTACCAATATAGTTAACTTTTTTTTCATTTACTTTTTCATACTTTGCTGAAGGAATACCTACTTGTATTTATTAATACCTTAAATTCAAATAGCTTCCATAAATAAGATAATTTTACAAAATATATCTGGATTTAAAAATCAACATCTTTTTTTCCTTCACAATAATGGCATAAGTAAGTTATTCTTTTTAAAACCTAGTAAATTTTTTCTCATTAAGTAAATCTAATCTGTGGTACTTGTGTACAATAATTACCATAAAATCCATCGCTGTGCTCATTTTATAGGTCTCCAGAAATCCTGATAAACACTCACAGTCATACAGATTCATGCACCAATATCTCTGTATGATGACATTCTGATGAAATAGCTTATTTTTACGACCTATGAAATAAAGCATGCAAATTTTTTTTTTGGTAATTTCAACGAAATTCTCGCACCAAGACAACGTAACAATTCTTGGTCTACACGGTTTTGGGAAACTTGACAAATTATTTATATACCTAAATACATTACATTAAATAATCGACAACTTTATTACTCGGTTGTGGATTAATTAATTACTTACAGAGGTTTGATTAACAGTGCAGGTAACACAAAAATCACTTTTAATTAAAACCAGTTTGAATATTAGATACATCTTTTCAAGCATTTTCTAGGGTTTTTTGGCACGGAACTTGTACGGAACCCTCAGAGTGCGAGTCGAATCGCACTTGGCTGGTATTCAAGCCACAAAGACCTCTAACTTAAGTGTCAGTGTCACCAGATCGAATCACAAACAACTTTGTACAAAGATCAGATGGTTTACATAGACTAAGCTGTATCTTTGCGTTATAAAAATAATTATAGTTCCAACTATAAACCCCTATGTAAAGTTTAGTTTCAAAATTCATAAGTAATTTAGAAATAGTAATTTCAGATACACCAACACAGAAAACTCAGATCAATTTATAATAGATCCACGAAACATAATTTGCACTTCCTCAGATGATTTACACATTGGTGCCGAGTTTTCGGCCTAGGCCTTTAAAAAGTATTTATTCATCCCGCACGATAATATTTGTCCATATTCGTCCCGCAATACCAAAATTTATTAAATATACAAAAAAACTTGGGCCGAATGTGGAGCTGAAAAGTAGGACTAAATAAGAATTTTTCATATAAAATATATTATGGGCCGAATACGGGCATAAATGCGGGACGAAAGCAGATTTTCTTTATGTGGGCTTAACTTGCTTGGGACGAATATGGCATAAATCCCTCAGATTGAGAATGTAGAACATTTTGAACAACTATATAATTATAATATATCAATGGAAATTATAACACTGCAATAAGACTATAAAAAGGAATCAAGGAATAAGCTATCAAGTCTATCGCTACCATTGCCTAAAACGAACAGGGCAGGTAACAAATATGCGTCGTAAAAATCTCATGGTGTACGCAACCAAACGAGCTTAGATAAACCACAAGATATTTTGTGATCCATCAAATCAAATAGATGTGTTAATAATTCGACACCGGCATCGCGAATGTGTGATACTGTCTCCGAGAGGTTTCTTGTCTGTCTCTTCCCTTCGGGTTGGTCGGCTAGGATTGGAACAGACGTAAACGACTATCTAAAACATGAAAACTAATTGTAATTTGACATATCTGTGTGCATGTAATGTGCCTGGGGAGTTACTGTGACACGTTATATACTCACGAATATGTGAACATGTATGTATAAAATTTGACGTGTCCAAATGATATTGAGATCTAAAGGAATAAATGAGTTTGACTTTGGTTGTTAAGCGACCCCGTTGACCCAAATTGTTAGTCATTTATTATATCACTCGCTTCAAAATGATAATTTTCAAAGATCATTAAATATGATAGCGAGTTCAGGTGTAATGAATTCAACTAACGACACTAACAGAATCGCCCCATAGGTCAGTTTTTTTTTTTTTTTTTTTTGTGTTTCCAGTACAAAATGGTATTCAATATTAATTAATATTAGAAATTTAAAAGCGAAAAAGGTCACTGACCCCGCAATTATAGGGTGTTACAGCATGCTATAATAGAAAATAGACAACAGGTGGCTTGTAGTGAAATCTCTCTACTACCAACTTGTTGAATTCATCCCACGTAGTGCAGAGTTATTGCTAAAAGACAATGAACCATTATGTTCCAAAGATTAATAATGTACTGTAATTCAAAATCTTGAAAAAAATACCTCCAAAATGATAAAAAAAACTACTGGGGCTATTTCGGTTAGTATCGTATAACCATTGTATAACATCGTTATTAATTAATAGTTTTACGAATGAATGAGTCTGAATTAGCTATCATATTTAACAAATGTGTTGAATGTGAAATATAGTAAAATAACCCTTCTGTTCAAATCGGGTAGTAGAACTGACCCCACTAACTGTCCTTTATCAGTACTACCAACATTTAATAAAATCTTTGAAAAGCTGATCTTAAATCAACTGCAAACACAATTTTAACGCAAATAACAACCGATGGTGGTGTTGAACCTCAACACCACCATCGGTTGTTATTTTTCACAAAATGCATTAGGTGTCTTCTTCATTCGTCCAAGGCTTTTGATTGCAAACACCATGAACTTTAATCAGGACGCTACACCAATAAGGTGTAAGGGCAATGCTCTAGATCTTCTTACATCTTTTCTCTTACAGTGTGAAAGAGTACAGAGAGTTGAAGTTAAGGGAAAGAGATCCCCGGGGTCAGTGGTAACCACTGATGGTGTATGAGCAGTGGTATGAGCGTTCTTCAGGGTTCTATACTGGGACCCTTCCTATTTTCAATCTACATAAATGATCTTCCCTTTATTGTAAAGGATGATCATGAGATTGTATTGTATGCAAACGACACCTCGCTTTTATTTAAATTTAAACGACAACCCTTAATGGGCGCTGTAAACAATGCTCTCTCTAAAGTAGTCAATTGGAACAATTTTCTGCCTAATCGAAAGAAAACAAAGTGTTTAAAATTTGTTTTGCCTATTTTATATATATATAGTATATATACTAGATACTTATGTCTAAATTAAAGATGAACAGTTAGAAGTCGTAGATACTACAACGTTCTTAACTAATAACTTTAGAGAATAAGCTTCAGTGGGGCCCACATAATGATAAACTGTCGAAGAGACTTTGCGGTATACGCCGTTAAAAAGATCGGCCTGCTCAGACGTTGATACCGCTAGGCTGGTTTATTTCAGCTATTTTCACAGCACTGTGTCATATATGCATACTTCTATTGGGGCAAACTATATCAACACCATAGTTGTGTTGCAGTAGAGGCGTAATTTACAATCTGGTTCCCCAAGAACCATTGTGTAAAATATTTATGGATATAAATATACTTTAATTTGCTTGTCAGTACATATACGAAAATTGAGGTACACTCGTAAACATATTAGCATGTTCACAAGTAATGTAAATACTAGGCATAAAAATAAACTCGCTGTGCTCATTACTAGGCTAAGGTTAGCTATTCTTTTAAGAGTTAAACAATGTGTATGCTTTTTCAACAAAGTTCCGAGCTAAACACAATTACTATCAATAAATAAATTTAAAAGCTTTATCAAACGAAAACTTATTTTAAAAACTTACTATAAAATATCCAATTACTCAGATGACATAAAAGCTTAGGAATGAATTTGCTCCACTATTGACGCAGGGCCTGATTTGCGAATCAATGTAATACTTTCTCCGAGGGGTTTCTTGTCGGATAAATTCCGGTTACTTGATTTAGAGAATATTGCATTATTTGCAAAGGCCAAGCAGCAAAGAATAGCTTGTGTTAATATGGGATAGAGGCAAAGGAAATAAGATGTATGCATTTTTTTGGGATAACGGAGGAGCAGTGATAGATATAATCTGCTACTCAGACAGTCGATTTTACCATTGAATACTTTATGAATGAATACCTAAAAGATCTAATTCTTTTCCACATTTCGAAAGTATAGACAATATATATGTATATAAAAAGAAGTGATCAAAAAATGTACTATAAAGGAGTTTTGACTTATCCTTTAAGTATTCCTTTTTAAATGTTAGTAGTTTAATGTATCAGATGTGTATATAAAATGGCGAAGTTCAATTCAATTCAACTCGAATTCGAAATCGCAAGCCGATGGTTCTGTCCGTAGTCATACTACTACATACGTATGTTGTTGTTTATACCAATGATTGTAAATTGTAATTGGCATTGTCAAAATTACGAATTTTCGATCATCAATTAGATTTTCGTAGAAAGCATTAACTGAGTGGTTTGTGAGGTAAATATAGCGAAGATTGTCACACCAAATCATCTTTAGTGTAATACATACCTCCGTAAGTGGTCCCCTATCCTCTAAAGCGATACTGGACCATATATGATCTGTGTTTTTGGGTGATAGATGTGAATACAGAAATGCCTATATATATTTAAATATGTTATTAACAGTTGGTTACGGTACCATCATGAATTTCTGCAGTTGCTCCACAATAAACAGATTAAAGAGGCACTCAATGAAACTGATGAAACATGACAATGTAGAGTACCTCATGCAGATTTACCTTTAAAATTTAACTGAAAAACAAATTTTTATACCAATCCTACCAACTAATCCTATTCTTTTATGTAAATGTAAAATTTTTTTTGATAATAATTAAAGTATAAAGTAGTTTATTAGATACTAATAACAAACTGTGTGTTTAGTTAATATTAAAGTGATTTATTATTTATACTCTTTTTATAATTTTATCATTTACTCCTTTAGTTGAGTCTTTGCCTTTCGTTAGTTTGCATTGGTTTTTAAGCCCAAAACATTCTTAGGTGTAGTAAGTTAATGCAGTTACGCACTTGTATGCATCATTTTGTTCTAAATTTTAGGTCATAACTCCAAGCTAACTTTTAAAATTTAAGGACTATTTAAATTTAGAGTTTTTGTGTTTAAAATTCATTTAGATATAACAGTTTTGAACTGTTCTAGATGATTATCTCTAATAAGTCTACAAAAAATAAAGTTATGAGTCCAAACTTTTTTCGGCTTATGTTTTTTGTTTCTCATGTATAAGTTATATTTTGGCTTTTACAACCTTTGTTCTCCAAAGTATCAATATATATATATATAGCGTTAATCTTAATAGGTACCTAAATGTCTGCCTTGGTTTAAAAATGGCTAATCATAAAGCCATTTGTTTAAAAGGCAATAATCATATATGTGATTCAATTAGTTTTTACCTGAAATACTATGATTTATGTCCTTGATAATAATCTTGATGATAACAAGACAACACTTTACTATCTAGTTCTTGTGCCTACATATTATATTTTGCGCAGCTTAATTTTATATCATTTGTAA
The DNA here is from genome assembly GCA_921293045.1 of Aplocera efformata. Taxonomy (NCBI): domain Eukaryota; kingdom Metazoa; phylum Arthropoda; class Insecta; order Lepidoptera; family Geometridae; genus Aplocera; species Aplocera efformata. Next base: position 7,775,523 of record OV121042.1, on the reverse strand, counting down.
CTTCCTCATTTTACTGTGTCAAAGTTAGGTTAGGTTACCCACCTTGATCTTAAGATTCCGTTGGTTTCCAAGTGTTATTCTAAGTTTATGTTTCCAAGTAGGTAATTTTAACAATGTTAAATGCTAATGGATCTAGTCTGTTCTTCTTTCCATGTTGGTTAAGCAACCTCTTTTCAACATTCATCAATATGTGTTTTATTCCTTAATACTAGAGCATATATTATGATATATTTAATGGCAAATAAAGTTGCTTGGAACTTTGTCATTTGTTCTGTATATATATTAAAATGCCAATTTGTGTTAATACAAAGTCATTTTTATTTAATTGCCTTTAAATACTCTGATATTCAACACTTGAATTATGCAAAAAGTATATGCTATATCTTAAAATTAAGTAAAGTTTTGGAAATGGATTCTCTCTGTTGGTACATCAACCAAAAGGTTGGTACATTAAATAGGTATAGTAGGTACCTACTTGTAATACCTATCATATAAATTAATCATTAACGTGTTGACGCGCGTAAATAATTATTGCTATACTGGTATATGTATTATATATGATGCAATATTTACGGTAGGGGTAGACCAAAAATTTAATAGGTAGCTATAGTAAAGTAGGGAACTAGGTACTATTTCTTTTGTTGATAGTTCAAGTTGGTACTTACTGTAATGAATATTTAGTGAGCTGAATTTCATCTCTTTTGTCTTCTTTCTTGGAATTGTAGAACCACCAAATAGTTCCACCCAGTAGAATGACAAGCACAACAATGTCAAATGTACTGAATAGGGAGCCAGCGGCAGCCGCCGCCGCTGCACCTGTGGCTGCATCTTTGAGTACGTCCTGCGTATTATCTGACATCTTGCAGGTTAACTGTCTTTATGCAACTTTTAACGTGGTTATCACGCTATATAAAGTTACAAAAATTTACGCGATAACAATTAACACGTCCGAGGAACACGCACACCGAATACAAATGGAGCTCTACACTGCACAGAAACAGACCGACTGACACTCACTCAACCGAACAACGTTGTGAACATTTTTATCAAAAAGAAAAGATACTGTACGAAACTGGCCAATGAACGAGAACGACTGACAGCCGCCGCGCTGCGTGCGCCGCGCCCCGGAGCCCGGAACGATTCAGCGACGCAATAATCTACGTACACTACACGCGCGCGAGAGTTTAACGTGAATGTCTAAAGCTGTCGATTCTAACAGATTGAAATAATAATAATTGTCTGTAGTTCACAATTTGATTGAGTACAATACTACTTATTTAGGATTGACCCTTGTACCAGTTACTTAACGTAAACTAGTTTTGTAATGCTAGTTAGGTATTCGTTTAAATAATATTATATATGCGCTGCTCGTTGTTCGCACGCCGCCGCTGGCCTCCGGGCTCGAATACTGACTAACAACAACTGATTTGATTATGCATGCCGATTGCTAGTGCCGAATGGCCATTGACGTAATACTTGAGCTGCGGACGTGACATGCTGGGGAAGAGCCCAACTGTGAGCCTGGTCTGACGTCAGGACAGGCTAGCTAGCTAGAGTACCTAACCAACCTGTTATGTAGGTACCTACAGTACACCTACCTACTATGTCGTGCCGTGGCGAAGTCACAAAGTAGATCAGTCGCAAACTTAGAGAATCAAAGTGACTCTATCTAGAAAAGCTAACTAACTTCAATAATTACGTTATGGCAAGCAAAAAGTTTTCAGCGCAATTTAATGAATAACGCCGAATTGAAAAATTCAACTGAATAATCAGTAAATTAATATTATTCAAAATCTGTGTCTGACTTGCCGGAACGACGTTACTTATTTTTGCACATGCGTTCTGAGCCACAGACAATGTGATAAATAATTCCTGTATTTAATACTTTCTTGAGTGCTTATTTAGAACAAGCAAGTCTAGGTCTAGGACTTCAAGTAGAAACTCGTCGTCTATACACAGACCTAGTTTACAAGCATCGCACACTTGTTCTATGAGAACATATAAGAGGCTGCGGTCTTCTTAGGTACACAAAAATAAAATTGCACTATGCATTTGATGCAATAAATGTAAATGAGTTTTAACTTAGCTATTAACTTAGGCAATAGTTTTCAGTCGTTGAACTTAGAGTTATTCTGTCAACTACATTTAGTCCTGCAGTTATCAGTTTTCACAAACGGGGTTCCACAAGGATACATTGTGGGCCCAATTTTATTTGTATTCAATTTGAACAGCGCGTGAATTTGTCAGGGCAAAGAAATAAAATCTCGTTTTTTAAACTTTGTATAATTTAAGAAACAGAGTAAGTACGAAATATAGTATCGAATCAGCAATAAAGGAAGAGGAAGACCGGAGAAACTTTATTTTATTAGAGTATAATCAAAAATGATTATTTCGGTGTGGTAAAGTAAAAAAAAATATAATCGCACTAATGAAATAATATTCAATATATTATCTATCTATCTTATTCGACTGATCTGAGCGAAATACTATATTTTAAAAAAGGTCGATCGGCTAAATGCCCTTGCTTAATCCAGATGATCGAATTCATAATCATGAAATAAGTTAGTATGTGATTGATAAACGATATCAAAACTAGATAAGATATTCAACTACGAAAAATATGCTCATGATTAATTTAATATTATTCAAATGTATTACTCATTCTCGTTTATTAATATGACTAGTGTTCCCGCGACTTCGTTCGCAATTGAACCACATAAGAAAAACACTTAACAGCAATCTGTTAAGTGTTTTTCTAATGGTAAATTTATCACCATCTAATATTATAGAAAAACTATTCCTAACGAATAAAGCTTATTTATTTACTACAAAAGTAAAATCAACTAATGTACCAACAACTAATTAACTCGAACAATGGTATCTACAACTTACTAAAAGAACATTTAATACAACAAATAAGGCTAATTATTTGCAAAAAAAATGCCTGCTTCTACCTAAGCTTTATCCTAACAAAATCGTAAACAACATAAGAAACAAAGTAATATTATTAATATAATAATATCTTGGCCGCGCATCACACCAAAACTACGAAACGAAGTTTCATTTGAATTCATTCAGTAGTTTCGACGTGATGCGCGGCCATAATACAGACAGACAGACGGACGGACGGACAGACAGACAAAAATAAAAAAAATACAGTTTTGGCTTCAGATTCGAATAAACTCCAAAAAAAATTTCAAACTATCTTTAATGTACAGAATAGGATCTGTTACAGTTTTATTATAAGTATAGATACATAAATAAGAGTTCCCTACTTACCAGGTATAAAGTACAATATTAATATGTGTATAATGAAATCGCACTTAAATCCTTTCACCCACCGATCTGACTTGTAAAGGTTATTCCCAAAAATGAGGTAAGCAGCTACCTTACGTTGCAACAAAAATGCCGTAAAAGAAGGAGTTTACCGTTTACCGTTCTCTTTTCAACCGACTTTAAAAAAAGGAGGAGGTTCTCATTTCGTAGATGTTACGTGATTTCTTCGCCAGTTTGCACGATTTGGACAGTTCCTTTTTTAATTTGATAGAGTATAGAACTTTAGAGGGGATGGTAAATAGGTAAAGTATTGGAGTCGGTCAATCCATTATTTGTGGTTTAACTAAATGGCACAGATCAGGTAGACTGATTTTATGAAAATTGTGATGTCACTCCATACCCGAAATAAAAGGTATGAGGGCGGATTCGGCATGGTTTAAAAAATTCGTTGCGGCAATACAAAGAGCACATCTTTCATTGATAGCATTTGTGCATAGGGATGTTAAAAACCACCCAATTTGGAAAATGATTATGTTTGTTACAAGAGTGTAAAAATGTTTTATGTTAAAAAAAATATTCTGATACCAGTGGTGGCCCAGGAATATAGGCTCCTACTTTAAATACGAAAGTTTCTGCTTAAAATCCAGTTATGCACTATACAACATTATGTGTACAATAATACCACGTTCACATTATGGTAAAGAAAAAATGGATACGACTTTCCTCTAATTTGTATACGGAACTACGTACCTACCTACCTAAGCAATTTCAACACTAGGGCCATTGATATAAACAAGTAGGAAGGAACAAAAACTGACCAGATGCCACTACAAATAAAGAAAAACTAGCGTTTCAAAGAGATAACAATTATAGTTGTACTAGCTGCACCCCGCGCTGTTACCCACGGTTCAAAACTAGCTTATGTGTTATTCCAAGATATATGCTATCCTAGTACCAAATTTCATCTAAATCCGTTGAGCCGCTTGAGCGTGAAGGAGTAAAAAAAATACACATACACATACACATATACATACTACAAACTTTTTAATTTATATGTGATAACTAACCTGTATTGTATTTGAAGTGCACAAACTCCAGTCTGATTGGGAGTGAAGAAAAGATGGCGAACCACTCCCAAGGAGCTAGTCAAGTATCATCTTGCTTAAATTAAAAATATACGAATATGTGATATCTACCAATCCAGATTGGGCTCCCGTGATAAATAAAAAACCATTGACTTTAGCTAGTTAAGAATACAATAACATTATAGGCTGGTACGGTATGTAAAAGCCGATGTCCCCCCAACAGAAAGTATAGTTTCCACAAATAACAAATATTTGTATAAAAAAAATTATTTACACTTTGACTGCGGGCCGCTTTCGTATTGTCGAGTTCGAGATGCCGGTTTCACACGCGCATGCGCGTTCGGCCGCACTGTCGTTGCGCCATGAAAAAGGATAGGCAACAGTGCGAGCGCACGCGCCTGGCGTGTAAAGTAGGCAAGCCAGCTGTGCGGCCCCACGCGCATGCGCGTTCTACCTATTCGTAACACCAGTGCGGATTTACACGCGAGGCGCGTTTGTATATTAAAAATAATATACAACAAAAAACAGGTGATTGGAAATGGCAGAGGACCTGTTAGGGGTGAATTCTTTACAAAATAACTATTTTGTTCAATGATTTAATATGTAAGTGTACAAAAGGAAAATAAATCCCAGTGGTCTTTCTTGGAACTATGTAGGACCCGAAAATTATTGTCCGTTGGTTATAATAACATCATAAAACACTTGAAACAGACTGTAAGAAATTTCAATATCTGGTTCACTTATTTATAGGTAATACGTACAATAAACATTTTGCTCACTGTCACCTTCTCAGAATTTCTTATCAGCAAACTAACATTGCAAGAAGCTTTTGTTTCTATTTTGCGCACACGGCGCACCGCGCCATGAGATCCTTTTTAGTTTTAGCGACGTAAATCCATTATTTGTAAATGATGTTGAACCCTTTGTAATAAGCCGAGCTACGGCCCCGCTACCAATTTTTAGTCAAATTCTAGGAATTTATCCGTGTTTGTCAGTGACTTTTATGTGAACATTACTAGTTTAGTGGATAAATAAATAGTAGAATTTAAAAAGAGAATAAGTTAAATCAAATTATAATATTATATATAAACCAAAAATAATGGCATTTACAATATATTATACCGCGTTATTGGAAAGTGGTCGATAACGATTTGTTTTCTACATATTTGAGGATATACTTGTATATTGCTACTTTATACAAGACGTAATTTATATATACAAACGCGCCACGCGCGTTTTCCGCACTGCAGTAGAGCCGCGTAAAACACAGCGTTTGTGTTTCGCCGCACATCCGAGACGAATATTGGTCAAACGCGCCAGGCGCGTGGGGCCGCACTCGCGTTCGGCCGCGAGAAACGCAACATGTGTGTTTTCCGCAGTCAAAGAGTTCTACCTACAAAAATTGAAGACGTGATTGTATACTGGTTATTTGCCGAAAATAGACTCACCAGAGCCAAAAAAAAGCTTTTAAAATTAAAATATGCCTCAAAGATTGTCAAAACTAAAATTACTAAAAAGACTAAAATTACAAATACCTGGTTTAGTGACCTACACTTTCTTATTAATCTGTAGTGTAATTCTGAATATACGATTCATAGACAACGATGATGCGGAAAAACAACGTCCTCGAGTTTAATCATTTATGTGTAGTTATGTGACGCAATAGGAGGTCAGTCACTCAAGGTGAGGGCCAGTCAGGCCACACATGCGTGCTTTGCTTGCTTCGGCACACATTATTTGCTGGCTATAAGAGGATCAAAAACTACTATCGATAAATGGTAATGATTAATATTGGAGTAAATGAAGGTTGGCCATAAAAAAAAAGACTAGCAGGGGTTAATAGCCAGCATGACCTAACTCGGACTGGCCATTTCATTCAAAGAGGGTGTAGAACGTGCTCAGCACGAACCAATTAGGCCGTGGACTGTGATCTCTTCCCGTATAAAAAATATTTAAATGATCTGTTTAAACTTTCCAAGGTTTATCGCAAAGAATTTTTAGGTAACCACAAAGGTAAATATTACAAACACATTCAAAAGTCATACCAATAAAACCTTGGTTCTTTATACTTTAGCTCAGCAAAACATGTTTTTTTACAAGTTTTTATTTACCTTGCAATGTTTGTATTATGTACCTATATTCGGGTTAAATCTAGCAACTGAATTTTAAAGCAGTTATCCTCAACCAATTGACATGAATATTTTCATACACGCGTAGTTTGGACGACAAAACATGGTTGGATAGGTGACATCATTCTAAATCCAATATGGCGGACGACCTAAGATGACGGACTAGATATTTTTTGTGCACGCCTATAATAGATAGGTATCAAATGAAAGTATTTTCTAAGAATATTACGAAAACTAAAATGGCTTCACTGTAAATCCAAAATGGCGGACTACTTATTTTTAAGCACATCAATAATAGGTATCAAATGAAAGGGTTTGCTGAGAAGATTACGAAAAATAAAATGTCTTCACTCTAAATCCAAGATACATGGCGGACCGCTTGTCTAATATGTGTATTATATTAAAGAATTTTCTGAGAAGAACACAGCGATAACTAAAAATAAAGTAATGGTAAAACATCATTTTTAAAAACAAGTTTTTATTTAATGCTCTAAATAGAAGAAAAAAAACTTTAAATGGATCAAACCTGATGGGTTTGATTTAACTGATGGTGAAAACCGCTTCAAAATCATTTGCGTGGTTGGTAATATCTATAGAAGACAGTTTACTAATTATTTACCGCACAATATGCCAGCTTAGTTAGACCTATGCTATAACCACACAAATTTGTCAAAAAGCAGAAAAAAACAGGTAATATTAGAAGAACAATAATTATATAAATAGTTTTAGATGCATTTTTACCATGTATTTGTATGTTTTTTACGCGATTACTTCGCTAATTAAGGAACGAATTGTATGATTCTATAATAATTTGATAGATTTAATTCTACCCGTAAGGATGTATTGGGTGTGTGAATATGACTCCGCCCCTTTTTGTCAAAATAAAACACATTTGTTCGCTTACAAAATTAAAGAAAAAATTATTGAAAGTATGCTCCATCTGCAGCTACAACCTTCGCCCATCGTTCAGGTAGTTTTCGTATTCCTTGCTGGAAGAAGTCCTGGTCTTTTGAGCTTATCCAGTTGTCAATCCAAATTTTGATACTTTCACATGAAGTAAACTTTTCTCCAGTAAGGTCTGTCTGCATCGTCCGGAATAGGTGGTAATCCGAAGGAGCTATGTCTGGTGAATATGGCGGGTGGGGTAACACTTCCCAGTCCTGTCCCTCTAAATATCTTTTTACGACTTCTGCGGTATGCGGTTTGGCATTGTCATGCTGAAGAACTAATTTGTTATGTCTATTCACCCATTCTGGTCGTTTTTCTTCTATGGCTCGCTTCAAACGCATTAGTTGTCGTCGGTAAACTTCTCCATTAATAGTTTCAGAGGGTTTGAGCAACTCATAATATACAATACCTTTCTGATCCCACCAAATACAGAGCATGACCTTGGCACAGTGAATATTTATTTTTGGCTGTGGTGGGCCTGGTTCGCCTGGTTTCACCCAAGCTTTTTTGCGTTTAGGATTTTCGTAGTGTATCCATTTTTCGTCTCCTGTGACTATCCGATGCAAAAATCCTTTTCTTTGCTGTCTTTGAAGCAGCATTTCACAAATGGTTTTCCGACGTTCCATGTCTCTTTCTTTTAAATCATGTGGAACCCAGTCACCGGCTTTTTGAATCATTCCCATCATTTGTAAACGCTTTGCAACAGTTGAACGATCAACATTTAATGCTGCAGCTAATTCTGATTGAGTTTGGCAAGAATCTTCCGCCAATAATGCTTCCAATTCAGCATCTTCAAATTTTTTTGGTGGTTTTCCATGTTCTTTATCCTCAGTACTAAAATCGTTATTTTGAAATCGTCGAAACCATTCCTTGCAAGTTGTATTAGACGGAGCATGCTCACCATAAATCTCCACAAGCAAACGATAAGTAACTGAAAGTATTGAACTCGGTTTATTCAATGTTTAAATTAGTCAATTATGCCTAGAATGATCATAATTTAATCTTTAATTAATGATTAGCAATATCGATATTTGTTTTTGATCCTTATTAGGCCTTATTAAGAAAAGTAATTAACGGACTGATTTAAAAAAATCGAATAAACTGACTTTTATCCTTTAACTCTCATCCTTGGGGTACATCCTACTATTTAAAAAAGTTACATCCAAATCGGTCCTTTTTGATGTATATGCTAAGGCACAGATCTGTGTAGGGTACCTCGACCGCGTAAGCACATATCAGTTTTATGTAATTGAAATGACGAGACGAGCTGAAGGCCCACCTGTTAAGTGGTTACCTCCGCCCATAAAATCTGCAATATCACTTAGGTCCTCTCCGACCGAATTATGAGAAGACCCCAATCGTACCCTTTACGCGAGACAGGGATGTAACGTCTCATGCGCATGTGATTTCGCCGGCACCCACACCCTTCCACCGGAACACAGTAATGCGAGCACTACTGCTTGGCGGCAGATTCCAGGTGTGGTGGCAGTACCTCTCTGGACGAACTTTGCACAAGTACTACTGCTACTTTCTGTTGCTCCTTTAGCACCACCACCCAGGGGATACGTCTAGGGAATCAAAAGGATATTCATCAACGAAATTAACTTAATTAAAATATAGTTCGAGCTGTTTTTATTTAAATCCTTACAAATGAATGAAAATGTTTATTTGGGATTTAACTTTCTTTGTATATATTATAACTGTGTGATCGGTTTTGGTTTTATGCGTTGACTTGAACAGCTATAAAAGTTTTGATCCAGTTATTTGATGAAAATGTGAGTAAATATTGCTTAGTATTGTTATTTCTAGTACCTACTTAGATAAAATTGATACACCTAACATTCGTAATTATCGAGTAATTCATTCAAAACTGCGGGCCCCAAATAAGGGCTATAAATATTTATATTTGTAGGTTTTTCCTTCATTATACGTAATTAAAAAATAAAGGTGATCATGGCCGCCGGGAAATCGACCCAGTGCGAGTCACTCAAGATTAATTGCATTTTTTTTCTCACGATTCATTGCAGTTTTATTTTAAACTTCTAGAGGTTATCAATTTCGTTGTAATGTTAAACGATTTGGAAAAAGAAAAAATTTGCTTATGACCCCTTTCGATATATGCATCTGGATTGAGACTTTTTTGTATACTTGCGAAAAAAAGGGTGATTTATAGGAAATTTAGTAAAAACTTATAGGATCACAAATTTATGAAATCAAAGTAAAAACTGTTAACTGACCAAAAGACTGGTTGAAATTATATCAAAATCAGTTCAATAGTTTTGATGTTATTTTATTAAATAAGAACTGGGTTAGGGCGTTGATATGTGAGAGTGCATACATTGTCATCTTTATATTTATATATAAAAATGAATCCCCATTTCGAACATCTTTGGTGAAAAGGAAGCCTTATGATCGGCCTATATCAGTCCAGGCACTGTGCCCCACTCCTTGGCCCTTTTGTGTTTGTTTTGGTCATTCAGACTGAAGATTCGGATGGTACTGTATAAGAAAAAGAAAATTCTGTTTTTAAATGTTTTTATTCTTATAAAATAAAATATAGCATTTTGCTTAATTTGCCGGTGATGATGGCAGTAATTTTATCTGAAATAGAAAAAAAAAACAAGATATTTAGCAAAGACACTGAATATTTTTTTCAGTTCATGTACCTATGAATAAATCAGATATGTGTAATTTTAATTTCATTCTCTGTCAATGAGATTCCCACAAAGATTTCATCATGTAAATTAGGTGTATATAATAAGTTATAATCAGATAACCATCACTGATACCTGTTTCATATTCTTTAGAATTTTGTAATAACCCTGCTGAGCGGACTAATTAACCCTTGGGCCGCATTCAGCAGCTGTATCGCCTGAATCAGTAAACTGATTGTTATTCAACATGCTTTTTTTTATGTGAAGATAGTGACGGACAAAACTGACGCCCTACATGATGTTAAATGTTTACCCCCTGCCAAAGTATGAGGAGACCCAAGGGGCTGTAACATCTCATGCACCTGTATTTTCACCGGCATCACAGCACACAGCAGCCAAAGCAGTGGTACAGCATGAGCGCACAGTTTATGGTCATAATCCCAACTAAGCAGTCCCCACCAGTGGGGATTATGACAACAAAAATAATATAGGTTTATTTGAAATTACTACACTACACACTCACTGGTGGCAGCTTAGTGGTGGATTACCAGGTATGTTGGCAGTACTGCTGCAGACGAATCTGGCACAGGTTCTATTGCTACTTTGGGTTACTCTTTGAAGAGACTCTGAGGGCACCTACCTATGGACGCATGCAACATGTACCATTACAGGCAGTAAATGGAAATGAATAATATTTTTCTGTTTTATTGCAATCACATAAAAGCATCCTAATATAAAAAGATATCTTTTAAAAAGTTCTACAAGTACAACAAATTAAATAAACTTACAGCAAATTGCTTATATGATGCCGATCTTGTTGGCAACATCTAACGCGTCGTAGTCCCTGGCTAGCCTGACATACGCCTTCTTCTTGCCATCAGGTCTGTTAAACAAAATACCATTAGTAAGGTAAACAAAGTTTGTATGGATTAATTCACTAAAAGTAAATCAGAGTTGTGTATTTTTTTATTTCATTCTCAATCAATGAGATTCCCACAAGATTTCATCATTTAGGTAAAAGTGAGCTGAAAAATAAACTAGATTTATAAATTTAAAAGGAGACTTCAATACTTTCATCCCCTATTTTCCACCCATATGGGTAGAATTTTTATCTATTTCCTCTTTGGTAGGCCTTAAAACAGTAACACTTCATAGAGTATGATGAAAGTGTTTAAGCACTTCCCCCTGTGCTAACACAATAAATTGAACTTAGTCACTCTTGAAAAAAGAAAACCCATGTTATTAGGGAGCAACTTATGTTGTTATTTGTTTTAGGTAATTTAATTTGTAATGTTCCATATTTTTTTGCAATATCTATATTATCACAGAAAACCAATGTTTGAGGTAGTGAGCCTCCTAAGTCCTATGTTAGATAAAGGTATTTAATTAATGTTGGATATATACTATATACCTATTATATATACACACACACCCTATCCTCAACCTAATGTGACTTTACATTGAATTGTCAAAAACTTTGACATTGACAAAATTTACAAGTCTTATTCAGAAATCATCTACATACCTGATAAGGGTGTTAACTTTAGCAACATTGATGTCATAAAGTTTCTTCACTGCAGCTTTGATGTGGTGCTTATTAGATGTGGTGTGGACAATGAATACCAAGGTATTGTTGTCTTCAATCTTCTTCATGGCTGCTTCAGAGGTGAGTGGGTACTTGATGATGTTAAAGGCATCCATGCTGCAGCAAGTAAGATAGATTTCAATCATAAAGTGTACACCTATAGCTGATAAAAAAAATATTGCAATATAAATGTAAATAAATTGCCACATGATAATGGCTTGACTGATTGGTGATTTCCATTTCATTGTGTTTGTAATGGTCAGAACAAGGCTTGTATGGAAGAAATTCTTTATAAAATTTGCATGACAAGGTGGAAATCTGGATAGTATTTGTGTATTTGCTCACACACAAGGCCAGACAGGTTCCTGGCTTTAAATAACACACTCATCATAGCTTTTACTTTGGGAAATAGATTACTACAGAATACTTCAATCATACTTTTGTTTGTAAATAAATAATACATTAACACCCAGAACAAACATTTATGTTCAGGATACTTAAAAAATTAGATAAGTGCAATTTGGGCACACCAAAGTTTGTCTAATTTGAGCTATAAGCTGGTCTTAATTTTCTTTGAAAATCAATAAATCATGAAGCCTAGATTATTTCAAAATCAAATAAGGATAATACAATAATAGGACAAATCTTACAAATGAATGTTCAGTTAACAAAATAGATCCATAAAACTACTAATATTATAGTATTTTTTATGTTTGTCTAAGTTATTACTAAGTTAGTAACTTTATACATAAGGGCATCAAATAAATGGAATATTTATATTACTGTATTATATTGTACATGAATATTCAAGTGAAATAAGTAATAATCATCATCAGTCTTAACTTGCCCACACTATCAGACACACTAAACTTTCACCTTTATAATATACTAGCTGCGCCCCGCGGTTTCACCCGCATAGTTCCCGTTCCCGTGGAGAATACGAGGATAAATTGATTTTATTTTTTTCGTTAATTTTCCAATGTTTTAATAGTTATTCTGCTATTCGGGACGGAAACAAATCCAACAAATCAAAAACCATGGCAATCGGTCCAGCCGTTCTCGAGTTATAAGTGTTGTAACAAACACGACTTTCTTTTATATATATAGATTTTATAGAAACCTCAAAAATTGTAGCCTATATGTTATTCTGATATATAAGCTATATTGTGGTAAAGTTTCATTCAAATCCATTCAGTAGTTTTTACGTGAAAGAGTAACAAACATCCATACTTACAAACTTTCGCCTTTATAATAGTAGTAGGATGTGTGAAGGGTAATATACCTTCACTTGACCCCAACCTTGTCTGATGTTCATGATAAACACATAAATAGTGTTGCATGAGTAATGAACCCAACACAATAAGAGTGTTAATATACACCATCTTACCTGTGCCCAGTACTCCCAGTACTGATCTTCTCTTGCACTCTTGATACAAAAAGTCTTAACCCTAAAGCACAGCAGTAGCCCAGTATACTATTTACTTACCGGTTTCTCTTGGGTAGAGATTTCCTAGGGTACTTTGGTTGCCTGGGAGGCTCAAAAGTCTTAGGCCTACGGAAGTGCACTGATGTGCGGATTTGACGAACACGCTTGCCATGTTCACCTTTAACAACCTGAAATACAAATCAATTAAATTATAATGAATAATACTATGAATGAATTTTGCTTGAGAGACAGGAAGCATTCCCCGTCTCTGAAGCATAATTCGACAATTGAGCAATCAAATTATTCTTATACCATGTTTGGTTTGTAATTAAATAAATTTATGTGGGTAATTCAATAATTCATACAATTCAGTTGTATTTAGTACAATTGTTGTAGTAGTGACTAATGTAGTTACCAGGGATATCATTGATTAAACTGTTCTGACATTGAACTCTTAAACTGAATTAGAAAGCTCATTAAATATTGCCAGAAATACTGTTCAGAAAGAGATGGTTATACAGCACCAGAATTGGTATAATTGTGTACGAGATATGATATTAATAACATGATATCTCACCTTCCTCTGGGCTTTAAGTGCCTTAGCTACAGGCTTTACAGCCTGTTTCTTTTGTCCCTTGATGCCAGTCTTTTTAGGTTTAGGGGCAATCTTAAGTTTAGTCGCAACAGGTTTAGGTTTAGGCTTGGCAGCTCCTGCGGCCTTCTTAGCCGAAGGTTTCGCGCTTGACTTAGTCTTCAAGGCGGCAGCTTTGGCAGAGCCGGGCTTAGCGGATGGCGCTGCCGCTGGCTTCTTCTCAGCGGGCTTAGCAGCCGCCGGCGCCGAGGCGGGCTTGGCCACCTTAGGTGCGGCAGCCTTCGGAGCAGGCGCCGGGGTTTTAGCAGATGCTGCCGGTTTGGGCGCCGCCGCCGCCGTGCTAGTCGACGCTGCTTTAGGTGCAGGTGCAGGAGTCTTAGCAGTACTCTTTTTTTCGGCGGGTTTGGACCCGCTTGAAGCTGAAAGTACGACAATAAACGATGACAACATAACCTCAACATGATGTCAATAGAAGTTTCGCATAGAATATCCAAATTATGATTGAGAACATCACCCCATTGTTCACGCTTGTGATATATACTTTGCACCTTTTGTAACACTTTACATTAAAAGAAGTGTATCATGTATGTATTACCGCGTGGCCAGTCATGTCACTTCCAACAACCGTGTCGAATATATTTTATGGATGTATCACATAGTAAATTGATGAGTAAATTTTCAGGTAACATTTCACGATACTTATTGTGGAAATTCACATACATTTTCCTCACTAAATGAATACGTACCGGATTTCTCTGGTTGCTTCTTGGGAGGCATCGTGACGAAAAGATGGAGGACAGTGACAGAGAAACATAGACAAAACAGAAACAATTTTTTTTACTGCCTAGCTGTTTAATCTGTGTAGGTGATTTCTGTTTTTTTTATGGCAACCCCCTACGTTGGTGCTAAAAGAGCAACGAAAAGTAGCAGTAAAACATGTGCAAAGTTTGAATGGAGAAGTACTGCCTCCACGCTTGGTATTGGTAATCAACCGCCAAGTAGCGGTGCACTCGCACTGCTGTGTTCCGATGGAAGGGTGTGGGTGCTGCTAAAATAACATGCGCATGAGACGTACCGTTCCTGTTTCGGGTGACGGGCGCAACGGTGTGCGACTTGGGTCTTCTTATACTTTGGTCAGGGAGCACCCAAATCGTATTGCTGTTGTTATGGGCAAAGGTAACCACTTAACGCCAGGTGGGCTTTCAGCTCGTCCCGCAACATTTGTCACATAAAAAAACCCGTGCGAAGCCCGTCGCTTGTGTTGATAAAGCGAATATCCTAACTAATCATAGAAATGTAATCGGTGGTATGGAATTATCTGTATGAGTCCAAATCGTATGGTGATGTAGAAAGTCGAAGGGCGACGGTGACCACTTTGCATTAGCTCATATCGCGCGCGCCTCTGTTTTTAGTCTGATAATAAACTTTGGCAGCAAATCTGTAAAGGAGGAAGTCACCCGTGTGTTTTTAAGCTGACACAACGGAGCGGCTATTAAACAAAAAAAATATTTACGCGAAATCTATAATCGCGAGCCGAGCAATCACAACATCGTGCGCTGCTCAAACCAAATCCCCACAACTTTCATGCAATGAACCATGGATTGCTGTATATCATTTGAAAGCTAACAAAATTAGCTAATTATTGTAATTTAAAATTAATTCAATTTTTTACCTATTATTGCAATAGGTCGAAGTTGTGTTTGTCTAAACTAAATAGGAACTAAATAAATAGACTAAACTAAAATAAATAGGAAGTAAATAAAAAAGAAAAAAAAAATATTCACTATTTATATTATTTCCCTCTCTATATTTCGTTTCGTGTTACCCACTGGTAGAGGTGTCGATTTCGAAGAGATGTTACAATAAATCAGTCATTTCTCACCGAAGTGCATCGCTGTCGTCCAGATCCTGATCTCCGAAATAAGTTTTTAGTCTCCCTGTGCCTCTTGTATACATTGAGCGGCTTCTTTATTGTTACACATTTTACTTAAACTCGCGAGCGATAAATAACTTAATTTACTGATTTATCTATATGGTATAAAATAAAATTGGTGTACAATAATAAAAAAAGTTACAGAAAACTAGCTAATAAGTTATCAAAACGTCTCATGCGTATGCGATACTACCGGCACCCACACCCTTCCACCCGAACACAGTAATGCAAGCACTACTAGAATTGATTCTATGTGTCCACCACACAGTACCTCTCAAGACGAACTTGGCACAAGTTCTACTGCTACTTTTGGTTGCTTTAGCACCACCTAGGGGATACGTGTAGGAAATGAAAGGGTACACACCTACGGACACGTGCGACCCCCGGAGAAAAAGGCGTAAATTGTTATATTTGTAATGAGTAAAACTAAAAGTTTTCATTACTATGCTTTCTCTATTTATTACACAATAATTAAGACATTTACAATTTTATAATAATATTTATATAATATATTATTGTGAATACTGGTATTCTGAGGGTTGTTACTAATTTCAATCACCTATCTTTAGCTTCCAAAATGAATTTGTCACTCCCTTTTACAATATAATCTACTACCCAAATACATTCCAAAACCTACCTATGTAGATTTGTAATAATTAGTATAGACAACTTTGTTAGCTGTATTTTACAATTTAATTCATAACCTATCAATGTTTGCACTGTCAATTCATCTATACAACTTCTATAGTAAATTGTAGTCACTTTGAGCTTGACTAGAACCAGCAGTTGTACGATGGAAGGATCCCAAATTTAGTAAGGGAGTGTTATAATTTGCAGCAGATCCTTGTTGGGGTGATGCAATGTTATTTATGCTTTGGACTGGTCTTTTCCCAATTATCAGGGGAAAACATTCATCAGGTATACAAGATAACGCCATTTGTATTCTTTTTAATCGAGCGGAACACTCTTCAAAATGATCAGTTATGTACTTCAGGTCAGGAGCTGTGGATAAATTATGATGCGTCTTTAAATTTTTATCAATGATTTTCATACCTTCTGTTGATGTAAATGTTACTTTCTCCCCACCATAGAAAAATAAGTCTATGTCTGTCCCATTTTCCATCAGTTGGCATTTAGCTAACGAAGTGTACAATGTTATTTTCGGAGTCTTTGCCTTGACAAGGTCAACAAAACGGGAAGCATATAAATATTTTTTCCAATGCTTTTGGGGTAAGTTATGGTATGAAAATACTTCATCTGGATGGGGGTCATATTCCATATTAACATTCCGAACTCTATTGTTATCCACCACATAAATTACAATCTTCATACCGTCTTTGGATATTTTACATATTTCCACCACTTTTTCTTCCCTATCCTTTCCTTTCTTTTTTATAAATTCTACTACAACACCTGAAGGTTCTATTTTCAATATGGCATTGCGTGTTCTGTGCGATATTGATGGTAGTCTATCTGCACACAGTGGTGGTACATTCAATGCATTAGCAGAGACACTGCAATGCTTTGGAATATTTTCTTTGTTTTCTTCATTAGTAGCAGCATGATGAATACCAGGAAAATTATTATTCTTTATGGAAATTTTGTTTAAGCTTTCAGCTAAATCTGTGTTGCTGCTACTACTTTTAGGCAAACATAACTTTTCAGCATGGTGTTTGAATAAGTCTGAAGATGCTTTTTCAAGTGGTACATTGTTGTAACTGAGTACATTACTACCATATGAATGTGCACTGTTTTCTTGCATTCCAGAGAATATATTAAATGATCTGGGTTTGGGTTCCAAAGGGGTCTGTTCTCTGCACATACCAAATTTATCCAAATTATTTTCTTCACTTCTAATTTTATGGCTATGTTGAGTGCTGTGTAAAGTTGTTAGAAATCCAGAATCTCTTGAAATGTCTTGTTTGCATGGTGTAGTACTAATAAAAGGATGATCCATAACTTCTTTCAAAGTTATTCTTTTCGTTGGATCTTTACACAAAAGTTTTTGCAACAAATCTTGAGCTTGAATAGATAGTTCTGCAGGAATTTTGTAATCAGCATTAATTACTTTATTTAAGGTTGTCTTAACATGCTGAGTGTGAAATGGTGGACTGCCCACTAGTAATGTGTATAACATGCAGCCCAACCCCCAAACATCCGCAGGGAGTCCATGTACTTCTCTAGAAGCAACCTCTGGTGATATATAATTGGGTGTGCCACACATTGTAACATGCTTTTCATCTGGTCCATTCAGTTGTGTTGCTAATCCAAAGTCTGCTATTTTCACATGGAGATCCTTTGTCAATAGAAGATTGTTCAATGATAAATCTCGATGAATAATATTATGTGCATGAAGATATAACACACCACACAGTACTTGTCTGAATATATCAGCTGCAGCCTTCTCGGAAAGGCCACGAGTTCCTAGTTTGAAATGTTTGGCTAATTCACCATTATGAGCTAATTCTAATACTAAATATACATAATGTGCATCTTCAAAGAAAGTGTACAATTCTAGGATGGCAGGGTGCTTTAACCGCGAGTGTATTGTGACTTCTTGTCTTACTCTTCCTATCATGCCAGCACTTGCCATCAAAGCTTTGTCTATCATTTTTATAGCAACAAATAATCCTGATCTCCGACATCGTGCTCTATATACATGTGCAAATCCCCCTTTTCCGAGATGTTCTAATATTTCATATTCTTCTATTTTTTCACCAAACATTTTAATTTCACTACAGTATACGGATGTCATGAATAAAGCTGAGCTGACTATCTGGCAAACTCATACATATCTTGGACATATTATCCATCATTGATGAGTATACTGAAAAAGAAACAAAAATTACAATACAATTCAAAATAAATTAAATGTGACCATAACAGTATGTCTAAAATAATACTATTTTACCTTATTTACAATCCATTTAGAATCTTCTATACTTTTATTTATTATTTCTTTCACTCTTTGAGGATCTGGTTCAATCTTGTGTTGTATGAAACTCTGAAAGGTGAAATGACATTTATACCAAACGGAAATGCTTTTGGCATTTAGCACAAACAACAAAAGAAGGCAACGTGTAAAGGTTCTGTTATTATTCTCAGTATATTATTCGATCGTACCTGCTTAACAGCGAATTTGTAATGTTTACAAGCGTCAGGAGGTAACCTTTCACACTGACGTAATAAATATTTGTACAACTTCAAGGATGACATACCAACATGAGAATCTTTTGTCGAATGTGACAATCGAATTAATTGTAAAAACATTTACAGAAATAATTGCGGGTTTTCAGTCGAGCAGTAGAAATAAATTCCAAACTTCACAGTAGCAAGCAGCGCGCTCGCATATCATAGATAAAATCTCATTCAATACATATATTTAACCGACCACAGACCACAGATACTATATTAGTTATAGTTATACCATAGTCTGTAATAAATTCCTGGCAACACTGCTTAATTCAATAGGAATATAGGAAACTGCTAAATCGGAGAGAAAATTGTATTCTCAGAGTAAATCACCGATTACATTATACAAAAGAATAAATAAAATAATCGACAGTTTTAAAAGTATTCACCATATTTTGGAATGGTTCCTATACTGCCCAATCAAGGTGACAGTCAATTGAACCTGCTTTTTCACTCACTTCACTCATATTTATAATTTGATAGAAAAATTGCAATAACGCAATGTCATATACAATATACAAAACAAAGAAAACCAACAACAAAAGTTTGCTTGCGCCGGGGATGAAACGTGGGTCCCTCAGTTAAAAGACAGGGTTACTTTAACAATTAGAGGCTAGATTATCCATAGCACAAATAGTATAAACAAATGCAAGTAGACATCTCTTAAGCTTGTCACCGTGCAGTTGTTGAACACCATTTATTTGCCGGGTAATAGAATCGTTTATTTTTCATTGTTTTTTTTACGTAAAATAATTTTAAATGTAAAATAGTTTTTATGATTGCATGAAAAAATTACTTTTGATTTACTCGAGATTAAAATCATGGCATAGAGTATCCTTCGTATAAATTATTCGAGTAAAAATGAAATTTCTGTCGTATCAACCTAAATGTTACCAAAATCAATTATTGAGCTCTTGTATAAATACTAATTGATTGATAATTAGATGATATTCTGACGTTATCATCCAAGAGGAAGCGTTAGATGCCATAAAACAGATTTAATCCTAGCTTGGTATTTTGATGGTACTCATAAATGTTACTTACTAATTTTATATATTAGCATCATTTAGCTATCTAACTATTATAATGACCCACCATACGGTCAATTGTAATTGTTACCTATTTAAGTAACGTAACTGTATAAAGTGAATATGTATATATTTATTATTTAGTCTAGGCTTGTTCGTTTTTTTATACTAGTAATAATATAATCATCTGTGATGTCTATCTTGCTCTACTCTATGGTTTATTCGTTCAGTCATTCATCTCTTGTCGCTCGTCACATTCATAATTATTTTTCTAGTTTCACTAAAATTTAATGCAATAACAAAATGAGTAAAATAATATGCTTACGGTTCCGTTTTCTCTGTAGTAAAATAAGTGTACTTCGATTGTAATTCATGACATGTGTTTTATATTTTGGTGACCTTCTATGATTCATGGATGTTATGATAGTCAGTGTACCATTTCTCCAGTTTGTGATTGTTACTTTACGTAGCTGGATAATGATTCGTAAATGGTAAAGTGGAATGGCACTCGTTACCATAAGACGTTCTCCGAGTGTGCAAACACCAAGAAAAACGGTGAGTATCAAACAAAGACGGAAGTTACAACATATCCATTGTTGACGATATTTTGATGCAGAATGGAAGGTTGGCAGAACCTTCAAAGAGGTGTTCTGTCAACTTCTGCCCAAAAGTCTGCTGCTCTATAAGTATCGGGTTTCTTGGAAGACTTCCTGCTACTGTGATACCAACCACCTGTATAAAAGCATTTAACAATGTTTAAAAATTACTACAAGATTGGTCCTGGTCCAGATCTGCAGCTTATGTTATGTTTGATTTTAACTGTGTTATAAATAATATGTGCGGAATTAAAAAGTAGGTTGTCTGCAATCCTGAATGTTTATTACAGTGTTAAAATAAAGTAACTTCATTGTATGGTATTGTTATTTTCTGTTATTCAAGTAAGTTGATATTAAGAAAAAAAATCAAGGAATATTATGTCTATTTTTAAGAGCACATATCATGGTTTATCTTGCTATCTTCTAAATAATCAGGTTTGTGATTATGATCCCAGAACTGAGAGAGGTTTAAATGGTTGTATCTAAAAATATATAAGCTATTATTTCTAGGGGCTGCATCTTATATAAGTTGTTAGGAGGCCCATGCCCTTTTCCTTTATGGATGTAAGTACCCTTTGATTGAGTCCCTACTGGTATCCATGGAGTTATGAAAGGAGCACAACTCTATGGATAGAAGTAGGAAGGAACTTTCATGTCACTAGTTCAATAAAAAAGATTCTTGTATGTATAATTAATAATCTTAATGCTAAGCATTAAAATGAAAAAAACATCTGTCAATCAATTACAAAGCACTTAGCTCTGTTTCCAGGCAACCTCATTAGTGTGTCTCTCTGCATACTTTTATCCCTCGCATGCATGTAAACATGTACCAATGTACTTATTATATTAAGTATGTGTCCTTTTTAACACACTGAAACAAAAAGGAAAATATTTAAATTTTTGTAATACCATGTTGAAAAGGATCATGTATTAAATCTTAAATTATATATTAAAGAAAGGAATTAGGGGTTCCTTGCTTCTTCTTGTCTATAGAGGTTCAGATAGGGTTTTAGCAAATGCCAAACTTATGTGATGTGATTTTGTGGAACATATTTGATAGCTTAGTAGATAGTAGACCTGCGGTTGAAGCGATGGGGTCCGGGATTCCCAGCAAAAGCACACTTTGTGTGATGAGTGTAAAGTTATTCTTGGGTTTTTGGTGTTACTCCATGCCACCTGCAACATATGGAATCTTGGTGGACGTTTAAAAATGTGACATTTCTAAGTCTTTTTCAGACTTAAACGTAAATAAATGTTGTAAAGTACCGAAAATGGTATAATTTATTGTATTTTGCTATTGTCCCACAATGTCCTGAACTTTGCATAGATAAAATGTGTGAAGAATGTGTGTGCAACTGCCAAATCTCAAATCTCTCCCGTTTTTGATGTAGTTATTAATGATCTATATGAGAGTACAGTGGTAAAGCTGCCGATACTGCTCTCTCTTTCAGCAAACCTATAAAAATTAACAATATTTGTATTCTCAGACAAATCACGTTTTTTACAACTTTCCATAGAGGAGGTCCAGTGGTATGGATGTGGTCTTAAAAACTGAGGTCGCTATTCCAACCCAAACGGCGCCAATGATAATATATTATATTGAATGACATTTTGACTGGAAAAATGATATGCGGTGTATTACGTTCTTAAATGATAAATTAAAACATCTTGGTAACGAAAAAGCTCAAATCCCATTATACACATAACATCATCTTATTGTTAATGCGCGTTAATCTGGATTTCTGTGGAGCTTGGCAGCACTTAGACCATGATCTTTTCCGCACGTTCTTATCGTAATAGGCCCAAATTATCGTAATTACCATAAAAAGCAATTAATCTTTTAAAAAATGGTTCGATTTCTTTATATTTTAAAAGAGAACAGTCAATTAGGTTTCTTTTAGTGAGCTGGTGTGGCACCCATATAGCGACTCTTTTTGTAACCAAGACTTTTTCAAATGATTCATAACTGTTTTGTGGCCAATGTTCAGTTTTTCAACAATGCCGTAACTACTAATAAGCCAATGTTGCTCCACTTTTTTTAGAAATGGCAGCAACGACTGGCAAAATTTACCATGTTTAAATAGACTTAAAATTACACGTTTTGCAATTTCAATTTTGGTTTTTAACCCCCGACGCAAAAAGGATATGTATAAGTTTGACCGCTATGTGTGTGTGTCTGTCTGTCTATCTGTTTGTGTGTCTGCCTGTGGCACCGTAGCCGTTCTTAAACGGGTGAACCGATGTGGGTGCGGTTTTTTTACTTCATAAATACCAATCAACCCAAAACATCGCATCTTTTTGGTTTTTATATCCTACATTTTTATATTCTCCATGGCTTGTACATAAACGAGAAATCTGAGAGTTTCTCTAGCTTTCTTATCAAATCGCTCTCACTACGACAGCGATTAGAGTATAGCGGGGTATCGCTTATAACAACCGCTGTAAGATCCCTATAGTATAAGTACTAGTCGCATCATTTTGCCCTCCGACATAATCATAAAACGTCTCATGTGCGTGTAATTTCACTGACACTTGAACGTGTAGTTTCAACTAGAACACAGAAATGCGTGTGCATCAGTGCTTGGCGGCAGAATAATAGGGTTTCCACATTTTGTATCCATGACTCCAGTAGTCATAATGTTTTTGCAGTACAACATGTGTATCATCCGATCAGTAAGATCCGAATTAATTCTAACTAAGGCTAATTAAGGCGCAATTGTCGCGATTATCCTTTGTTTGCCAGGAAAATAAAACAAGTTTTTTTTATTAAATAACGATTTTCCTTTTATTTAAATGCCTTTTTGTTACAGGATGAGGCCGAAAAGACTGATGAACTCATTGAAAATGATATTGGAAACCGCTTTAGTAAAAGGTAAACTACTAAATTTATATTCTCTTTCTGGTCTAAGGCGTCGTACTAGGCTATAATTATCAGGCATATTCACAATATAAGTACTTAAATCTATAATACACTTCCCATATTAGTTTTTTGTTGTAGAATCGTGTTTTTTCTGAGATTATAAATTTTAGAAGTAACAGTAGATTACCAATCAATTATCACAAACATTATAAAATGTGTAAAAATATGCGTTTTTACAAGACATACAATTACATATACAGGTAATCAGAAAGAGCAAAACCCTTTCTAAACACAAAATTTCATTTAAATCGTTATGGCTGTTTTCGAGATATGCGAAATAAATATACAAAAATTGCTCGTTTGAAGTAATAAGATATTATTGATTATGGATTAAGACGCGTAATGAAAATTAATCATTGTATTCACAATTAACGCTTAAATAATAAATTATATAAAGACTCATGTGTGCGTATAAATGTATTCCTTTCCTCATCGCCTCGTGTTCCTGTACGGTGGCGTTTCTATATTTACTCGGCTGTTTGCGCCGAGTTCAGAGGGAAGCTGCGAATGGTATGACGTCGGTTTCGGACTCGTCGGGCACATGAAGCTGTTTCGATGTAGTAGTAATGCGCACGCCACACGTACGGTAATGCCGCTGGGGCGCGCTGCGACCGGATGGCTCGTGTACTCGGTCTCTGCGGATACGCACCTCGCACTACCGCATCCGCAGAAAAATCAAAACCACAGTACCACAAGGTTTTTTGTGTCCATGTCGTCATGTGACGCGATATCTGTGCGAACTTGTGTGACGTTTGTTACTCGGATTACCTTTACCTTTTGTCTTCAACATGGTCGCCTTCAGGTAAACAATGCGCTCCGACCACATGTGATAAATTTATATGTTGCCCACTTATATACTTATAATATTTAGCTTTACAGCTACACAGCTTTTCCATATTTCAGGTAGTATTGTAGTTGAAGGAATTAAAATTCTGCGCGTTGCGATTTTATTATTTACATTACAGTCACATTTATACGATTTACACATGCATGGATCGATAAGGTTGATTATTTCATTGATAAGGTTCCTTGAGAATGATAATGAATTAAAATGACATTATATTTTATGGGAACGGCATTCGTTTTGATTGCTGAAACTGGATTAACATAGATGATATAAATACAGTTTTTTCGCATTGTCTTTGGACATAACACTGGCCTACTTACCAAATAGTCACATGCGTTAAAATGATTGGCTGGGGGAAACACCGATTCACTCACAATGTTTTGTTTGGAATTTAGTTCACATATTTTGAAAAATAAATTTCCAATAATAATCCAAGCGTCCTGCGCATTCAAATCAGGGTAGGTACACTACCGCTCCTAAAAATAATAATGCTCGTCATTTCTACGGTTCTTTTTTCAAATTGGTCACTTATTTTCCATTTGCATTGGAAAGCACATGCTTTTTAGCTTCGCTCTTTAAATATGTATTGTATGTATCAGGTTTTCAAATGTTATTCATATTATTAATTAATATAATACGTTATAAACTTAAAAATGAAACGTGGCTTTTAGAAGATAGATGAGTGCACTGAAGCAATTCGCTGTAGCTGTTATAACCATATAAATCATATATATATATATATAAAATATATAAAAGTAATAACCATTATACATTTAATTAGAGAAAACTAAATAATATTAAAAAGGCAAAGCACAATGACGCTTTCAGTCTTTATAGATTTCAAGCAACTAATATTCCTTCCTATAATGTATCGACTGCGCTCTGAATCACGAAAGCTTCCAATTAACTTGTATTCGTAACTAAACAGTTTATATTTCCCTTAAAAAAATTGTCATTAGCCATTCTACGTGGAAAGTCGGGTAGATTAAATCTAAAATGTTTTTTTTTTATGCGATGACAGTAACAGTACTAGCGGCCCATCTGTTGTTAAGTGATTACCGCCGCGGCTGTGACAGGTCTCAAACTTAGGGGTGATCTTATACGTTTGTACATTTTAATGAGAATCCATAAATCAAAAGAATAATTTCAAACAGAATAGGATAGAGGAACTCTTAGGAACTTTTGGGCTAAAACTGGAAAACGGTTCTAAATATTTCGAAATACTCTCAATTCGATTGAATGTTCGTGACACGATATTTCTCGCATTTTCCGATTTTTTAGTTTTGAACTTGTGAGTTAAGCGATCGTTTTTCTCTCAAGCAAGACCGATCAATGGGAGGTTCTTATGATTATCCTCCTAATATGAATAAATATTAATGGATATTACAGCGCCATCTAGCCCCAAACTAAGCATAGCTTTGGGAACCAGATCACTGATTTTTTTTGTAAATACTCGTTGTATTATATTATCGATAAGACACAGAACAATTATCTGTGTTCGTCAATAGCCCTGGGTGGGAATCGAACCCACAACCCATAAGAACCTCATACGATTTTTTCAAAAAAAGGGAACAATATCAAAATTATTCAATCTAAAAGCTGGAAAAATGTTACGTATGAAAGGACGTTGTTTCACAATTTCTTCATATTTAATTGTTATATTTGTTTGGACTTTTACTGAAACTAGGAGAGCGGAAACTTCCAGGGAATTTCTAATAGCCATTCGCGTCTGAAATTTGTCGCGAATTTTTTTGTATCACAATTTAATGGATAATTCTGAAAATTGGTACTTAATTTTTTCCCCAAAATCTAAGAGTTTACATTAACCAAAACAAAGGAAATTTGTAAATCATCATAATTGACTGTAAAAGTAAAATTTACTTTTACTTTAATAAAAAATTTAGGTCATTCTGAAATATCAAAAATGGTGAAATTCGGTTCGGCTCCTCTTTCACACGTCTATTTCTAATAGACGTGTGAAAAGATATGTACTTGCATACCACCCTGCCACGGAGAGACTAAATAATCATGTCCTAAGATCTAATGGTCTAGTATCCGCAAATATAATTTTAAAATTATAAATACTTACCAAACCCTACAAAAATGGTGAAACTACTAAATAATGAAATAGCTTTAAAATATTG
The DNA here is from genome assembly GCA_921293045.1 of Aplocera efformata. Taxonomy (NCBI): domain Eukaryota; kingdom Metazoa; phylum Arthropoda; class Insecta; order Lepidoptera; family Geometridae; genus Aplocera; species Aplocera efformata. Next base: position 7,749,168 of record OV121042.1, on the reverse strand, counting down.
TATTATACATAGATGAACCGTAAATGTCATAAGCAAATTGTAAAAAAATTACAAGTGCCGTTTGATTTTATTTTATCAAATCTAAGTAGTTATGTTATGACTGGAACTCTAACCTATCTGCCTATCGAAAATAAATTGCTCTGAGCTTGCGAGCTAAACGTCACGAATTGTTAGCAATTGCTCGTGTCCTTGCTTGATATTTAGAAATATTGAGTTGCTTCCTATGAACAACTTTAATAAAATATAATTTGCTCTTAGAGGCAAAAAAGCCTTACCGAACATGAAAACGCATATTTTTTGTATGATAGCCATTCAAAATAAATAGAACTACTTTTCGTCATGTCTTGAAAAATTGTGTGAGAGGTTGGGGACCTCACGACCTAGTTAACTACCTGACTACAATGTCTGATTCATGTCTTTTGTCTCATCGTCGGTTTCAGTTCTATGGGATTTAGAAAACCTGAGCAGGGCATTTATAGTTGCAACATATTATAATTTTTCTGCCTGCAATCATAATTGTTATGATACGTAAATATAGGAAAGTTCCTAATGAATAAGCTTAATAAGAAATTTAGTCTGTACTACATCAGATTAAGATTATTGCTGAGAGCTGTAAATTAGGTTAACGCAATAAATAAAGCTGTGATTTTATCTTTTGCCATGCGGTAAGTGAGGCGAGGTAAGGGCAACAGCGTGCAGCATCGTGCTCCGAATTGGGTAAGGTGCGATGGGCGGCCGTTTGCTCTCGTTCCGGACCACCTATAGTATGGGCGGGCTACGTTTTGGCAACACGCCGTCGCGCGTACTCGCTATTTTTAATGAACCTTGAGATAAACCGCCCTTGCCGCTTAAATACAACTCAGCATTTGTAAATTGTCGCGTATCATCCATATGCATTATAGTTCTATTCTTATCCTCCACTTCACCCTGCTTCCTTGTAAGTATAGCTGAATTCACTCATCCCACATGTTCCCGCAGAGCTATTTTCAGATGACCTCATCATGCATTTTACGCCCAATATACAACAGCTACCTACCGCTTTTAAAAGGCATTCGATCCGTATGAAGCTAAATGTCATCGTGGTTCGTGAAACCATAATTGCGTCTCGATAAAGGGTATTGGTATTTTAGGATTAATCGCTCATTGGAAGCGTTGCGCGATGTAATTGACTTGAAAGTGAAGTTGCTTGAACATAAATAGTACAGCGTTCTGCATTATGTTCATTGTATGGTGATTATTTGGGTGAAATTTGAGATGCATGATTCATTGGAAGCGGAGAGTGCTTATTACCGGCAGTGGCAGGCCAGCCAGCTTGTCGTCGTCCTCCGCGGCCGTCGAACGTGTCGACTTTAATAAAGTCTCCGACACTCGGATCGCGGTGAAAGGAAGGCTAAACGTGCCGCCTGCAAGACGAATTGCCGCAACTTTACTAAAAATGGCGTCATTCATACATTTCGCGGTTACATTATGCCTTTCAATAATTATACTTCCTCTGACGAATCTCGTGCGACTTTGTTGAAGAACCTGTTCAGGTTCAGTATGTTGAAATGTAATTTATTGTTCATTTTGAATGGTTGTATAATTGACGAATCTGTCGGTTCTTGACCTGAGCATACTGAACGGATGCTCCTTTGTTGCATCGGTGTATAGGAGGCGGATTTTTTGAAATAAGCTATAGCTAATTAGCTATTTTTAGCTATTAAAACCATTACCTTGATTGATTGAAATACCAGTACTTACACACTCATACCTCTGATCTTGAGGAATCCTTATGTCACAGTCGTAAGTGACATGGACACATACACAAAACAAACATTTAAACGACCTTAAAGCAGCTGATGAAAATTATGTTCATCAGCTGCTGCATAATTAAAATTGGTCCCAACCGGAGATATAAAACCAGGTACAAACCGTCGCTTCGGTTACTACCAGCTAAGCAACGGGAGCGTCAAAATCACAAAAATATATCTTTATTGCATTGGCCACAATCGGTTTCTGACGCTGACGCTCTACTGTTGCAGCCTCAATGAGTGCTATTTTGCGAACAAGGGCGCCGCGGTGGTTCTGGGCGGTTCAGATCGCAGCTACGGCGACCAGCGTCGATCGCCGGTGCGCTCCCATCCGCAGTCCGACATACAGCACCATCTACAGTCAATGTTCTACTTACTGCGCCCCGAGGAAACGCTCAAAATGGTATGACTTTCAAAGATCAGTTCTGACTGGAAAATGTGTGATATTCTGTTTGCAGTTTTATGTATGGAGAACTTATTTGACAGGCGGTGAAACTAGAGAGCGCCCACCCGGGCCGCACAAGATACCTAGTGGTGGTATGTCACGAAGAAGAGGCGGCATTGCTCGGCATCGACTGCAATGAACGCACCTCAGTAGGACTCATTCTGCGCGTACTCGCCGACACCTCCATCAAACTGGATGGCGACGGGTGAGGCATTATTCATTCCTCGCCAATAAATACCCAATGCAAATATGAGGAAACACAAGTGTGATTTTGATGTTTTTCCAAACCCACACTTGTATGTTTTCGAAGGTAAATCCCGCCATCAAGCGTGAACGAATGTTCGCGCAAAATGTGGAAGTATAAGGAATAAGCTTGATATGTTTCGAGTCTCAACAAGTTTGCGCTATTGTTGCAGTTAAATAGTTCGGATCAAAGATATATATGATTATAATTCTACAACAATAATCGCACGTCTCCTCCAATATGTTTGAATTCGGCCTGAATCACCAGTTTCAACAGATTTAACATAAGTACTCAAAAATTTTAACGTCTTTTACTGCAAAATAAATTCTCCATTATATTAATCTCTTTTCGCCTTCTTTATTATTTATTTACATCAACATCATTGTCATGTAAGTAAAATAGCAGGTAAACGTATTCAAATCCCAGCACTAGCCCCTATTTATTCCCTATTTATCTGGTGGTATACATACAACTTTACGACTCAACTTTTGTTTACTTCGACGGAAGGCAATAAGTTTGAGCGTGAATCATGCAGATCTTAAGTAGAGTAGACATATTAGGCTCAGTAAAAGGAAACAAAACAAACGGTATCTAAAAACTTAAGGAAACGGCGGTATTTTAAATTTCAATTTACCTTGATACAAAAGAAAATTACTAGTAATCGCAAAAAGGAAGTCATTCATAGTCTAAACCTGCTCAATTTTAGTAAATTACCCTTATCTGTTTGTGTGTTCACTACAATACAACGCAGTAATGAGTCAGTGCGATTGCGAGTTATTTATTGACCTATTCAGGTACCTACATACCCATAAAGTTTAAGACTTTTTCAAATCTTTGTAACGCTTAATAATCACAAACATCATCAATTCATGCCATTTCCCAGAAGGTTTCGAAGGCGGAATTAACTTATGGGTTACACTATCGATGAAACGCGCTTAGAAAATTCTCTATTATGCTCATGCGCGAAGGTTTGGTATTTCTTATGTAGCCAGTAAAAAGAACAAGGCATGACGGTCTTGCGAAAATGAAAATTAAATATTTCGATTCTCCGCATTTCGTTTTCATTCAAAGCATTCCAACAATCCAAAAGCGTATGACCCATTTACATAATCTATTTATTTGTTCATAATTAGGCACATTGTTTATCAAAGTAACGATATGCAATGGGGCTAGTTACATCACAAATATTTTTAATAAGTCTCAATTTAATTTTCATCATAAATAATGGATAAAATTAATGATCACCCTGACAGATCAGACGAGTTATCGTTCAGTACTAAAGTACCAGTCGGCTGTGCTGCGTTTCAAGTGTGTTCCGATCACGAAAGTTGGCATGATTCCATTTTGTATCCTTAGAAGTCGTTGCAATAATAGCAAATCATTGTTTGAAATCTTATACACAAATCAACTGTGTATACGATGTTTGTTTTGATTGTTGGAAAAATGCTATGACTTCAAACATTTTCCTGGTTGTTAGGGACGTTACGTTGAAATGTGCGTGACATATCCTCGATGGAGTTAATAAAACCACTAATATCCCGACTATTATTCACCATTCACCGAAATTTCCTACGGCGAAGTTTCAGCTTCTGATGATGAGACTTTATATAGTCCCTTTAGTATGGAACCCTACATTGTAGATTTATACCAAACATAAAAATTACGTACATCCATACCATACAATAAAATTGCTTACAAAAATGGCACATCATAAGCCAGCAGGCCGGCTTGACAGTTAGAGTCCATACCGAGAAGAGACCGCTCACCCTGTTTTAAGCAAGAACAATAACTAATTAAGGATTCATTGTCCGCAGAGGGTTCAGCGTGTGTGTGTGCAGCCAGCAACACATATTCAAGCCGGTGTCCGTGCAAGCCATGTGGTGAGTGCCGTACATCACATTTTTACGCGATAACTTATCTGTGTGTTACAGCGTATCGGTTTTAAAGATACAGTGCAAGTTAATCGATCATTCAGTATGCTGCCACTGCGTTTTTTTTAATGTTCTTACGGCCTCTGTAGTTTAGTGGTTCAGGTATAGGTACAGGTATATAGGCAAGATGCTTTTGCCACTTGTTGCGTATGATTATGTTTGTAAGATCTGAAAATATTTCTTTGGGATTTTCACTTTTGTAGAAGGTAATGAAGTAATAATATGTTTTATATTCGAACAAGTATTTCAAGGTTTTCAAGTACGAATTAAATTACAAATTACATAAAGATGACATTTTAATGATGATATCTATCTATATGTTTTTTAAACAAAAAAAGTAAAGATGGCGACAATAGATTGACATACAATACAATACAATTCTCTGTAAAACCACATGGTCGTAGGAGCATTAGCTGATATTGCATTTAATATATATTAGAACTATTTATAACAGTTCAACCTAAAAAAAAACTAAATGTCTTTCTTTCTGTGTTTACAATAGGTATAAAATGAAAAATTATAAATATAGATAATAAAAATAAAACTCCATAATATAAAAATTGAGTATCGTTTTCAAAAAACCGCCTTGAGCTATACAATCAATCATCATTTGGTCACGTGAAAAGCTCCCCATGTACCTAGAGATTGATATGCGTTTTTGGTATTGTTTTCCAAGATGGATAAAATGAATTTAAAAACAGCTTAGAGCTCAAAACCGAGTGGGATAAATTTCAAAACTAGAGTGTTGTTGACTACGGAGTCTTTAAAAAAAACAGGGCCGAGTTCAATGCCATCGTCATTGAAGTTATTGAAGTTGTTGAATTTATTAGCAAACACAAACCACGACACGTGGTTTGTGCACGATCTTCTGGCGATGACATTGAACGCGGCCCACGACTTCCTAGATGGTAGCCACCATTTAGAACTACGAAATAATCCGTCACTGCTGTTTGTAGGTCAGCATTGCAGACTCTGCATAGGGCAAGCGGTCGGGCTCGGGAGTTGAACCACTTCGCCGGGGGCAATTCGCATGCTTGGTGCGCTTACTACGAGAGCCATGTGGACTCGGACCGGTCCTGCCTCAACGAGTGGCACGCGATGGACAGCATTGAGTCTCGGCGCCCGCCCTCACCCTACTCTCTGAGGCTAAAGTGAGTACAATCGACAATGAGCGAGAGCCACATGAACTCACACCAAACATAACGTACAATTAACATTAGCATGCTAGCATGTTGGGTTGTGGCTATTTTGTAGATGCGTGTGTGAAATGCAAAGCCTATTTGCCTAGTTTTAACTTGCTAAATGCAAAACTAGGCTAAATTCATGATCCCGATAAATGTGTATTTGTCGCAGAATCGATGTTTCGAGTTGATTAATAATATAGAGCTTAGTGATTAATGGACGTAATAATTACGCTCGTATATTATATAAGCTGCGCCCCGCGGCGTTACCCGCGCATAATAAGGCAACACGAGACGATGATGAAAAATTGACAGAAGGTTTTACACTTTATAAAACTCTTTTTCGGGATAAGAAGTAGCTTATGTGTTGTATGCAGGGTATAAGGTAGCTTCATAACAAATTTTATCCAAATTCAGCCGTTGAGGCCTGAAGGAGGAACAGACATACATATCGACAAACTTTCGCATTTCTAATATTAGTATGACAATATATATTTCACTCGTTCATCACCTCCCGAATCCAAGTTGCAATAAACATTAAATAGACAATTAATTTTTTGCTAATTTGGGCATGTGTGTAGTACGATTATATTCGTTTACGCCTAGACCTAGTTTCTTGGCCTCTAAAAGGTTCGCACTTCCCCTGAAGTGCTAATTACTCTTATTATCTTGCATGCAAACATCAAGGATAGACGATTATTTACTGTTAGTTTTGGCAAAGAAATCTGAATGAATCATCTGACCTTTACTGAAACATTATTAGTACTGGTGAAACATTTTTAGTAACGTATTCGGGATAACGGTATTTTTTATTAGTCATAGCGTTGTAGGAACAAACAGACAAAAGCTAACCATACCAATTCCTTGTGAAGTAGATATCATGGACAGTTACAACCCTAACACCAAAATCAGAGAGAATTTCGTGCTCATCTCATAAATTTCTTCACTTCGAAGAAATTCGCATTCTGTTCCACGGCGAATATATCGCCTCAAGCTCTAATGTACGAGAACACATACGGTTTACATGCTGCCCAATTTAGCAGGCAGTATGTAAACACGATACTTCGATAAGTATCATCCACCATCTTCTACGACGACGGATTTTTACCAAAATCGGTTATGACATGAGTTTTTACATTTTAGTAAAATTAACTTGTCTTTTTCTTAATTCGTTTTTTTGTAATTATAAACATAATTACGAATCGCAAGACAGCACAGACGCTGTAATTATTTCGACGTCTGCCATTGCCACAAGCCGCATGCGATGTGAGTGGTAGAGCAGTATGTAAACACACTGCTCTCGATCCTGCCGCAGCATTTACGGCAACATTGCCGGCAGCGGGAGGAGTAGCGACAGGAGCAGCATGTTAACGAGGTTTAATATATTTCAGGCCACGAGAAAGGGACGAAACAGAACGCGTGATACGCTGCACACTAAAGGAAATAATGATGAGCGTGGATCTAGACGAGGTGACAAGCAAAGTGATCCGCGGCCGCCTTGAGGACGAGTTGGACATGGACTTGGCCGAATACAAGTCGTTCATTGACCAGGAGATGCTCACCATACTGGGACAGATGGACGCGCCCACCGAAATATTCGACCACGTCTACCTCGGCTCTGAATGGAACGCCAGTAATCTGGAAGAGTTGCAACGGAACGGGTACGTAAAAAAACTGTTATTTCTTACAGTCTAAATCTTTTTTTTGGTTGCTTCCTCTTGTCGAGGTTGCAGCCAACTGCGCAACAGCAATCCAAATTTGTCAATCGCACCCGGGGCCTTTCGCTTCTACCGACTAAGCCATGGACTCACCTATTTATTATAGTATACTTAAGTCGATCTTTACCTATCGTATATTCTAAGTACTTTATGTATAAATAATAAGTGTAACTATTAATAACCTTTATAAAAAAATAAATAAATGCGATTTGATTATGCAAGTTTTCTTTTATTTTAATTTCAGGGTGAGACACATTTTGAACGTGACGCGAGAGATAGACAATTTTTTCCCTGGTATGTTCGATTACCTCAACATAAGAGTTTACGACGACGAAAAGACTGACTTACTTAAACATTGGGATAATACTTTCAAGTACATAAATAAAGCCAGAAACGAGGGTTCGAAAGTTCTCGTCCATTGCAAAATGGGCATCAGTAGATCGGCGTCCGTAGTGATCGCGTACGCTATGAAGGCGTTCAACTGGAACTTCGACAAGGCTCTGAAACACGTCAAGTGGAAACGGAGCTGCATCAAGCCGAATACGAACTTTCTGAACCAGCTCGAAACGTACCAGGGGATACTCGACGCGATGAAGAATAAGGAGAAGCTCCAGAGGTCGAAGTCGGAGACCAATTTGAAAGCGCCCAAGACCGCGTCGAAGATAGAGAACAAGACGACGGATCCGATGCCGCTGGCGTTCGCGTTGACGGGGTCGTATTCGGGACGGCCGCGCTCGTGGTCGCCCGACACGCGGCTGGCGGGCGAACTCCTGCCGCCGCCCACCTCCGTGTCACTGGAGAACCTCGCGCTCGCCTCCGAGACGTGCTCGCGGCACATGCTGATGCCCTGCGCCGGCGGCAGCTACAGCGTCTCGCCCAATCAGATCATCCGGCTCAAGGAGGAGCGGCCCGCGCCCGCCCCCGCTCCCAGCGTGCGGCACATCGTCAGCGAGATCGAGAACGCGGCTAGCGACCGCCGAGAGTCCAGCCGCCGGTACCAGCGCCTCATCAGCTGCCTCCGCGCCGATCCACTGCCGCCCGTCTCGCACCAAACCTCGCCCTCCCGGAACATGTGCCACAAGAGTCCGCACTCCAATTCCGAAACAGACAAAATCCCTACCTGGGATCCAGGGGAGGCGCCCTGGCAGGAGGGCCGCGCCACCGACGTGGAAGTTATAGTGAAAAGTGACAGTGGTATCATAGACGTAAAGAATAAAGTGCCCGTGACGGAGAGTTCCGACCGGAACGCGGAGAGCGAGGAACGAAGGGTGGGAGACGAGGAGGCACCGCCGCCTAGCAGGCAGAGCTCGTGGAGCTCGTTCGACAGCGCCGTAGTTCTCGACCTGTCGCGGCATTCCTCCTGGGGTTCATACGACACGCGCGCAGCGAAACAGCCACCGGTGACGCCCGCCCCAGCCGCGGCCGCCGCGCCCGCCGCCGCCTGCGACCTTGGCATCATCACCGAGCACAGGGAGACGCGGCCGCGACCCCGGCCCGCCAACATCGCGGATAACGAACGCAAGTTCAACGAAACGTGTGCCATATTGAAGGAGTTGGCGGCGGCGGCGGCGCGCATGGGGAGCGCGCGCGATCGCGGCGCGTCTACGTGGAGCGGGCGCGTGTCGGCGGCGGCGCCCGACACGTGGCTGCGCGGCGGGTTGCGGCGCCGGCGCCCGGCGTGCGCGTCGCACGGCGACCTGCCGCGCGCCGCCCCCGCGCCCGCCGCCGCCGGCCTCGTCAGCAACCTCAAGAAGGAGTTCGAGGCGCGCTCGGAGGCGCGCGTCGAGTCGCGGAAGGGCGCGACGTCCGACGCGCCGGAGGACCTATCTGTGCGCGTGCTGGTGGATCGGTACGACCGGCCGGGGCGCGCGCGCTGCGAGTCGGCCGGCGAGGCGGGCGCGCGCCGTGACTCCGCCTCCAAGAAGTGCCGGCTGACGCCCGAGGGCGAGCGGCGCGCGCGCTGCCGCCCCGCGCCGCCGCTGCGGAACTCCTTCTGCGGAGCGGTGCGGGGCGCCCCGCCGACCACCGCCCCCGCGGAGCGCCCCCCGCCCGCGCCCACTGTCCTCTCCATAGCGCCCATTGACTATAACGATGTGCTCGTTTCAACTGTGATGTCGAAAGCTCAAACTAAAAAACAATTGCAACACGGGAAAACTCATCCGTTGACGAGGCTCAACCTGAATCGGTCGAATAATAGATGTTCAAATCCTTTATACAATACCATGTAGAAGTGTTTGTTTGTTTTTATTTATTATGAATTCTTGCCAAACTCGATATTTTATCTTCTAGAGTTTTATAAACTATATTTACAAAATTAAATCACTGTATTTGTCTTTCACATAATTTGTATTAAGCGGCTGTTTTGAGTAGAAGAATGTTAAAGAGAATAAAATTAATACAACTGATGTACAACTTTTACGTCTCTATTTTTTAAATTCGACTTCTCGGAGTGTTGTGTCACTACCCGAAGTCCACCGTCTGAAGCCTTTTCCCAGTTACAAAAGAGACGCGGGGTACATTCTGTATTTCACTTATCTTTTTGTACGTTTCTGGTATTTTTTGTTCTTTTCTTCTAACAGTTCCGAAATCAAAAGCATAAATGCAACCTGGATTATTTCGTATGCAGCACTCTGTCTGCGAAAAAAAACTGTACATAAGCTGACCAAATATGTAATGGAAAATGAAATAAAATGTAAACAATAAAGTCTCACAATTTTCATGTTAGTATCCACCACCCGTAATACGTTCGAGTCGGAACCGCCGCAAACTATGAGACTGGTCTGTGGCACCATCTTTCCACAGTATAGTTTGGATTGGTAGTTGTCTGGCACAATCGTTTCAATCAGTTTGCAAGATCCATAGTCCCAAAGCTGTATGCAATCCTTTTCTTGCCAAGAGCATGTCAATATCTGGAAAAATTATAATATGCAGGATACAGGTCGAAATGCTATTTGTAATTCAAAATATGGTTTTGGAATTGTCAACCTGCAACGAAACCTTTATAAAAGTGACATTATCGTATAGTGTTTGTTATTTATAAAAATTTGGTTGACTGTTCGAATTATAGAAAATCTTGATTGTACAAGTATTGTTTATTATATTCATTAATTATGCATTAAAAGTCATTTAAAAAATATTTGTATAATAGTCACTCAGGGAGACAGGCTGAAAAACTGATCCATATATAGCCTCAGTGACAATGTTTCATACAAGTCTAGCACATATTTTATTTTTAACAGATACACCGGTTGCCCTAGGGGGGACGCCCGAGTTTTGTGGGACTATTACCCGAATTGAACTTTAATTCAATTTTGTTTTAGAGTTACATGGGACCCTGGAGACGGTTAATAAGTTTTTCTCGCTAAAAACTTATAGGTAGTAAGGGCCCTCCCCTCATAAACTTGGTACGAAACAATGGAATTGGTTGACAAAATCAACATTAACGCGAGCAAATTCGAGGGTAAAAAATAACAAAGTTATAAATTACTAGTGATAGATATATAAGCTTAATAGCTGCAGCAATATTTTACTGTTACATGAAGCGCTGAGTTTAAATTTAATTTAATGCATTTTACACCAGGCGTAAAATAGTGCGTATATTTAGAAACAAATACCTGCTTTCCGGGTTTGTCGAAGTCCAAACCTTCTCCACAAATGTGTACGCCAACAAAAAAGCGGGTTGCATATGGTTGCCGGTCGTCCCAGCATATGACAGTGTTATCCCAACCGCCCGAGACCAACTCGTGGTGGGATTTGGGATTGAATGCACACGCAAATATTCTAGACGTGTGGCCGTCTACAATTCCCTTCCTTTGGCTGAAATAAAAAGAAAACTGTAATATAGTTGACTGTCCTCACAGTAGGTATTAGCTCTGCCTTGTGCGCTGTAGGTCGGGGGTTCTATCCACCCAGGATAAATTATGCGACGAACATGGACGTGTCTGGGTGGTAATATATATTATATGTAAGGGCACCGTGGCTTAGTTGGTAGTAGCCCTGCCTTCGAAGCGAGCGGTCCCGGGTTCGATTTCCGGCCGGAGCGCACTTTGAGTGGTGAAGTTTGTTCTCGGGTCTTGGGAATCCTAGTGCAGATGTTTGAGTGTGTAAACGTTTAAATGTAAGTACATATTTACAAAATATGATGGAGGTACAATACAAGTATTATCAGTAATATCCCATAACATAAGCTATGCTTGATTTGGGGCTACATGGCGCTGTGCTAAATTTTCATGTGCTCCATGAATATTTAATTATTATTTTCTTTTATTACACTAAACCCATCTTCATGTAAGAAAGTGTCATTACAGGACATTTAAAGTATTTTTCCAAACAAAAGTGATTTGTAATTGGTTTAATATAATCATTAAAAAGTTTAATTAGCAACAAATAAATCCTTACAGGCGAATATTCATAAACAGCGACTTTAAAGTGGCTTCGCGAAAGTGAACATCCTAATCCTGACTAATATTTTAAATGCAATTGATTGGATGTAATTTTGCTACCCCATTTGCCTCCCCCCATGTAGATACCCCATCTAACAAACCAGCAAAATTACATCAAACACACACTTTTGAACTTTTGCAATTTTGCCTACACTTTATCAGTACAAAATCAACATTAACGCGAGCCAAGCCGCGGGCAAACTACACATTTGTTTCACTTGAAACGAACTGTCACAACACAAAATGTTGTGACAGTTCGTTAGAGGTTTAGCGATATATTATAGTAGGTACCTACGCTGAAAGAGCGATGATCGCAAGAACTTTTGTACCTTATTTAACAGGTAGTCCAAAGGCAAAACACACCTGGAATAGAATGCTCGTTCCTGAGTCTGTGCTTCTTCGTCATACATGTTCAGTTTAGCATCATCGCCGTAGGTCACGAACTTGCTATACCGAGGATGGTAGTTCAGGCCGAGAGTTTGTCGTTTCTCTCGGATTGTGTAAAGGCATTGGTCATACTTATATTTCCAACATTTAATACAGCCGTTGACATCTAGAATATATTCAACAGACTACATTTGACGACAAAATTAGAGTTACATAGACGAGTAACAATAAAGCCTCTTTGCAAGATTTTGTTTAACTTGCTTCTGTCTTTAAAAGTCATTGGAATTTTATTTTTCCGTAACTTGCAGTACGCCTGCAAGACAAGGAAAAATAAAATTCCAATTTTGAAATTATTCTGCCATTATCAAGATATTTAATGTTTCTAGACAGGACGCTAATCCGTCATGCCCGAATATTCAAGATCTACGTAACCAGTTGCTTTTCCTTACACGTACCCTTTGATTCCCTACACGTACCCTCTGGGTGGTGCTAAAGGAGCAACTAAAAGTAGCAGTAGAACTTGTACCAAGGTCGTCCGGAGAGATTTGCCACCACACCTGGAATCTGCCACCAAACAGTGGTGCTTGCATCAGTAATGCGAGCACTACTGCTTGGCTTGTTCCGGTGGAAGGTTGTGGGTGCCGGTGAAATTACATGCGCAGGTGCAGGTACTAACAAGATGAAAGCAGCATATTGGTGATCGGATGGGCTTTGCTGACTGGACGATGTTTGATGGCTGTGACGGGTCCAGGGTAGGCCCGACATTCGTCGTCGACGAGTGTGTGAGTACAGCTCCCTGTGTTGCAGTTAAACAGTCTGATGGTGCCGTCGGTGAAGCCGGCTGCTATGTCGTTTACGTCCTCTGTGTACTTACAACACATTATTTCTTTATTTGTGTCGCTGAAATGTAAAATACATATTCAATAGTAATGTAAACATTATGATTTATGCGCCGTACCGCAAAAATGCAACGATAATGGTTGAAAAAAAAACCACGCACGACCACACAAAACTTATCATATTTTGGATATACCTACATTGCCTCAAAGAAGAGAAAACAAACATTTCGATGTTTTTACAGACAAGTGGCCGGCAAGTGCATTATGCATGAGATATTGTGAGCAGTTAGATTTTAGGTAGAAGGTTTTGAAGTTTGTTTTTTTTGGATATTCTAAGATGTAACGATTTGAAATTCTGTAATGTTGCACTTATAAATGAATAAATAAAATAAATTTACCAGATACGGAAAAACACAGCCGTCAAGCAAGTAATACCCTCTGTCGTCGGAAGTTAAAATAAAATTTTATTATGATTAAACTAGAATTCGCTAAAGATTATCCATATCTATCTTTATATTTTATTATTTGTAAATAATAATGTTCATAACCATGATAGTTTTAAAAATTAGAATGTTAATATTCGCGGAAACTAGAAATCGTTATGTATCTGTTGCCTGTACCTACATCACTAACCAAAATAGTAAAAATGTATCATGAGACAGTTTGTTTGTTTCAATAGCAGTGGCACTGTAGGTAATTAGTAAAAAACTCACACTATCGACAAAACGTTAACTTCGCCTTGGTATATTTGACTTTGTTCAGCGTGGTGAGAACGTTTTTCTACATGAGGTGTACTTGTATGAACTGTAATGATCTCTTTCTCAGGTGCAAGGCTTTTCACGTTTGTGTTAACGGCGGCAAAGCTTTTCCGAACCGTTTTCATACTAGATGGTGCCATTGGACCAGCTGGGGTTTTTCTTTGCGGTTCCATAATAGGATATAAATATATTCATATTATTAAATGTAAAAATGAGCCATGTAATTATTTAGAAACAATGTTCACCATGATAAATAAAAATATATATCAAGAAAAGACAACACAGAGTATTCTTCATAGTGACAGCAAGGTAAAATGTTAGGTGTCAGTAACTGAAAGAAATAAGTTTACATTTATACATATATCCGCGTGGAGCTTATCATTTATTTTGCGTGGATTCCTAATTAATTTTTAATTGTTACTCCTTATAACATCAGCTATCTTCTGGTGAAAGTCCCGTCAAAATCGTATCCATTTCGAAGATTAGCCGCAACAAACAACAAAAAGAATTAGGGTTCCGCACCAAACATTGTTAAATTTAACAATCGGGCGGGTACCTACAGCTAGTTTATGTAAAAAATAATAATATAAATTTATATATTTATTTACGAGGAATATTTGTCATTTAATATTGGGATTTGATCATCTTTATTTACGACACTACTTATTTTACAATGCCGTATTTGTGATAATATGAATTGAGTTGGTGAAAATGGAATTGTCACATTATGCGTAGAATAGGGCCCCAGTCTGTTAACCCTTTATAAATATAATATAGGAAGATGATACCATTCTAGTAGAAAAAATTGTTTTTGCAGTTTGTAGTCTCCGATGTGTTCATTAGTTCAATATTTGGTAGCTATGAAACTAAGAAGAATCTTAACATGTAGTAGTGTCTTAACTCACAACTATTTTGAGAAGCTAAAAATAAATAAAACTCCATTTAACGCTAAATAAATTTTATTCATGTCAATTGGTATTTTCACACTCAAATTAAAATATACAGCTTATATTAAACAACTCCGTAACTGTAGATATAATAGTAGGTTCTTTATTTTAAATTATATCACGGAGCAGCTACGACGATTTTGATGTTTATCCGCCGTGGTTTTACCAACAATATATTTTTATCACCCAAGACATAGTAATCTACAGTCGTGTTAAAGACAAATTTTACTTCCCTGAGACACGTAGGTACCTTGTTCTCATATGAGTAGTTGTGTGTTATAGATTGCTTAATTAACACAAAAGATGGCGACCATGGAATAAAATTGTACCTTCGTCTGATTCTGATTGCCAAGTAGACCCTAATTTAATAGAACAAACAACCCATTTGAGAATCAAGTACTTACAAGTTACACATACAATTAACATTGTTTTGATTCAAAGTAACTAAAATAAAAGGAATCTAATAAGATTAATTATTTATTCCACATTAATGGTCCAGTTAGACAGGCTTAAATAACGCGAGTTTATTTTCCAATTTGTTAGATCACTCGACCAAACTGTTTAAAAACGGAATCTACTGGTAGTGCCAACGAAAATGAAATTCTCTTAAAACACTATTGGTAATACCGAACAAAAGTGATTTAAAAATTTGATTGTATATCAAATTAAATTTTGATTGTATACGAATATTATTTAATATCATATCTAAAAGCCAGTGTGTGAAGTTAGGAAAACGTGAAAGAAAAATAGTTAGCAAATTTGTTTGGTGTTCTGCATCATCTCGCGTTATTCAATAGTTGCAGCAAGTTAAATAATAAAATAGACATTTTTTTTTAATGATTTGAGTATAACGTCTTTTCTCGTTACATGAGACTCGAAAATTTGGTTTGGTAGGTAACTAGTTGAAAAAAATGTAGCAACGAGCAAGTAGTTACAAATACGGATTGCTGATGTGATGACAAGCGTCTTAATTATGGTGGTAGTACTGATTCAGGTAATACATAATTGGAGGTAGATGCATCCTATTTGGAAGACTATTCTGGAAACGATAAATCAACAGGTACAAAATTATTACTACGATAAAAAAAACTACTCGTGAGGAAGGAAAGGTCACACATCAGTGTTCTACAACACTCAAGCGCGCCGATCAAGTCATCCGGCGATGTTGTAATGATTTTGTACCGGTCTTCAACGTATTAAGACTATATTTTACTGATTTTATGTTTAACAATTTAGAATGTGTCATTTGTATGACTAGTGTCTTCAATATCACATCTATGTAAATAAAATTTAAACGCATCACTTATGAAAGGTCTGATCTATTTGCCTATTTTATTTTAAATTTACTAATGAAGAAAATGAGAAGTACGTTTTTTTTTTCTATAACTAAGCATAAATTTACTATAACAAACAAATAAAAACCAGGCAAATCGGTCGAGCCGTTCTCATGTGATGCATGTGGAAATTGATTTTTATTTGTCTAGATAACTTTTTTGTTTTTAGGGGAAGAAATATTGGAAGTTGCATAATAGGAAAATTGGGGAAATACTGAAAGTTCTTTTTCAATTGATATTTTCTACTACTTGCGCAAATATCGTTACAGTTGATGATCAAATTTTCAATTAAAACAAGACTACGTCTGTCGGGTCGGCTAGTTCATAAATACAAATAATAAATATGTTTAGGTACACACGTAATTATGCGCATGTTAACATTTTTGACTTGGTTTATTGTTGGGAATTGAATATTAACGAAATGTTTTTATATCATTTTTATACATACGTACATGATGTAAATAAGAAATACGTTACCACTGAACTGGATTACCTATATCTAAGTTGTAGGTACCTCAAGGTTCTTTTGAATCATAGCAACACAGTTTTCTCTATAATAGATTGGTTCTTATTTAGCGATTTTACACGTGTATCAATCATTTCAAATACAATTTACTCACTGTTTTATCCTCGCTTGAGAAAATTGACTTTCTTGATAAATTAGCTTTTTTCAACAATTACTCAGTTGTATTAGTATGATTAGGATTACACATTTAACAGATGTAGTTTTCTTACGCGCTATCTTTAACCACAATCGACATACACAATACCTACATAAATTAGAACCAAACAACAAATAGCCAAATAAGTTAATAAAATCGAAATCAAGCATAAAACATACACAAAACAAAAAAAAACCTATGACAAAAATTAAATAGGTATGTGAAAATCCCTCATAAATTACTAAAATACATCATGAAAATTATTAGAGAATAAAATGATTTGCATACAATTTATAGATTAAACTATTGTATACAGGATTAGTAAGTAACAAATATTGTTACGAATTTTTCGTAACGAATTTCGCGTTACGAAAAATTCGTCTTCGATACATGGGTAGCATAGCATTTGTTTAACGTGATCAATCCTTAGAGAATGGCTAGGTTGTCTAAGGCTAAATCATTTGTGTACAAATTAAATACTAAATATAGGATGTATAGATTTACAACGTCCGTGTCATTTACATCTTCATTATACGTTTAATTAAATAGGCACAGCAAAGTAAATAAGTACATTGTATCATATAAAAATAAAATATATTTATTTTAACTAAAATTTATAAGACAGAAGTAGTGTCAAGACGAAGCCCAAAATACTCGAAACGCCCCTATGTTCTACGATTTATTGTTAATGTAGCTATGGCAAAAAAATACTCGTATATTTTATATACATTGTAACGTGCTAATAATTATTGGTCAAAAATTATGTAAATCTCTATTTTTACCAATATTACCTGTATAAGCTATTTTAGCATACATATGTATATATATATATATATATATATATATATATATATATATATATATATATATATTAGGATTTGATAAAGAATGATTATTTAAGAAATATATTAGATATCGAACTCGAATTTAAAAACATTTTATTATGATAAATTAGATTTTATGCACTTTTCGTATTCCCTCTCACCGTGTCAGAGGAAGCGAGACGTGATAGTAGTCAAACAGCGTCCAAACTTTTGGGCTTCCGCTGGATACTATTTTTTGGACAATAATGTAACGTCAACCTACATTCTTTATGATCATCAGTAATATGTGAATAAAATAAAAATACGTTTACCAACTAAGGTATGAGTTCTTAGATATGCTCGATAAATAAGATCTGCCGATGGATCACGGAACATTTTTAATTAGGGAATTATATGTATATTGCTTTTAATATGGGATTAATTCTGGGAGTGCATTTCTAGTAATAAGATTAACAACGGGAAATGAAACTTATTGTACTGAAACATTAATCTGGACATTATATAATATGATTAAAATATTTTACGTGCCCTAATGTATCATAATCTTATGAAAATAAAGTTTGAATTTGACATAACTAGTATGGATACAATTACACACACATATATATATATAGTGTCGCGTCGTGGGGATATTTAAAGGACTATATATTATTTGAGTTTAAGAGATTTGATAAAGGTAGGTACACTGTTTACAATTCAGTAATATTTTAATTATAATCTTAACAGAAGATAAAAAATATAGGTACTCCGTTGCGTTAATTTTTGGATTTACGCATACCTGGAATTTAAGCTTTTCACGATGTTTAATTGATTATTTTTACCTTTTTTTCCCCAAATGTTTTGACTGTAAGTCTGAAATTGAACGCCGCCAGGAAAAATAATATATTATTGCAAGTCTAGGTTGCCTTAAGTACTCATTTATTCTTTGTTATACACGCATAACCTTTATTATTATGCAGAAATCCTGATAATTGACATACACACAGGGTGTGATTGTTATTATGTACCGAGATAGGTTTTTATGACTTTCCTTAAATTATTGCGTCGGTACAAAATGACAGCTGCTGAGGTGTGGATTATTAAAATGTTGGAGGGCCAAATACAAATTTGGACAACGGAATTGTGGTGCCATTTCAATGTTCAATGCACTTTTTCCCCATGTTTGTATAAGGACCTCATAACATTTACCATTTTGAAATTGATGAGCAGGGTTGCAATAACACAGCAACCCTGTTTTATTCATCAATAGTCATGGCATGAATTTTAGTACGCGTATAAAGTGGCCGTTGACTCTGCTAGGTCGCTCTTTTTATTCACATTTCTTTCAACTCTGGATTCACACATTATTACATTTCGTAAAATATACTTCTCTTTTAATATTTCCTTAAGTTCAATCCGCGTCGATATTTAAATAAACATCTTCAATAACTAATATGTATATAATATACAACGAGGTTTGTTTTGTACTTCATATTTCGGGTAACGATAACATTATCTACAACTGCACTACTCACCAACTTTGTAGATTGTAAACAATTTACCTAAACAAACATCATTATTAAATACAACACACATACCTAGTAAGCACACAAAAACGTAACATTTATTTTGTTTTGCTTCTGTTCATCTGCTGCAACTTGAATTGTAATTGTAGTAAATATAGGACATATAGTACAAACATAAATGTGAAGTTTTCAACACAAGACCAAGTCAGCAAGCTAATCAAACATTTCCCTTCTAAAATTTATATTTTACTGAACTATTCAATCACATCTGTAAGATTGATCTCAAATTCTCAACTCTACATAGAGGTAACTTTTTTATTTTCACAGTCTTGCAATTTGTACAACCATCATTCAAGTTTTTAATTAAATTATTTACAATGGTTTTATCATCGCGACTTGCAATTATAGTTATATATATACCCATTCAGTAAACAATCCCACATCACAATAGTAACAAAAATATTCTATCTAATTCGTGAAAAATAGACATCTGTCATTATATTTTCATACCCACATCCACTTGAAGAAACAATATAATTTTATAATATAATATTTAACATTTCTTTAAATCAATGATCATAACAATGAATAGATTTTGCTATTTATTATTATCATATGAATTAATTCATAAAGATTTGCAATATACAGGCTGAGGCAACATAGTGACACATGCAGTAAAACAGCACCATACATTTAGTAACGTTTTTTGTATCATTTTGCTTGGAGTTCATAAGGAGAATTATATTTTTCTTATGATGAGCAACAATAGAAAGGAGCCAAAAGTGTGTAAATCATTAACCTCACGTTTGCGTATTACATTATTCAAAAAGTCAAAAGTAGTGTTAATCTACTTATTTTTTACCATAATTTTTTTACTTCATTAATAATTGTGTACTATAATGTTTTTACAATACACTAAACCATTTTTTTTACGATTTACTAATTAGCTTGGTGTTATCCTTATAAATAATGATCAGTGTAATACGGGAAAAATCTAGTATCGGTTTTGTGTCAGTGGGTCGAACCAACAATGTTTCTGTTGTGTCCAAGACCCATTTTCACCATAAAAAATTCTAAATTACTTTATTAATCATTTTAAACTTAATAATATATTACATGTATATGGTACTTGGTGCCATTATTTTGCCACACCTGTATGCCCATTAAAAACTGTTGTACATTAAACAATGGGTGGAACATATTATTTATAATAAATTGTATGGTTATTTCATCAAATAACAAAAAAGTAAACATACAATAAGTAGTAATTAGATTACTGCAATACATTTGTTTAAAGTGCTCAAATGCACCAATATAGTAAGCTATATAAGATTTTCTTGTATAATGTCAATGTATAGGTACATTACAGAGAGTTACATTTCTTTGACCTACCAGTAGGTATAAATATGCAATTGCAATCATATATATCACCTAATATTACAAAGGAAGCTATGTGCAATAATATTATTGCATTTATTTATAGAAAGGACCACACTTTTAGCACTTCAATATTTGAAAATTTTATTTGATATCCAAACAAAATATTTTTACTTAAACACTCTGTAATTCTTTTTTAATAACTAACTGATTTGTTTGAATTAATATTGAAAGATAATAATAGGAATTTTTACTTTCCATTTTCATATAGTTTAATAATACAGACAATAATAATGAGTTATAAAGGATGTTAAAGTATACTTTTAAAATAAGCATATCATGTATTAATCTCCAGTTCCTAAACCGAAGCAATGGATATCCGTACATAGGTTGCCATGGCAACATTATTTATTTGTCAAAAAATGTACACTTACATTTTGACAGATAACAATGTTGCTGTATATAAGAAGTTATATATCTATGAACATCCATTAAATCACTATAGGAACTGGCCATAAAAAAATATAGCTCTCACCTTTTGTGCTTTCTATGAGCCAGAATTTAATCAACACAATTATTAATTAGTTTCCAAAAATCACATAATACTAAGATATATATTGTTACTATTGGCATAAACTAACATAAAATAAAATTTTATTAATGCAATTTAGTTTGGGCAAAAAAGCTAGTCTGCAATAGGAGTACACCTTAGTCAAACAAAATTGTATTTTGATGTGTCCAAATGATACTTGAGACCTAAAGGAATAAATGAGTTTGACTTTGACTTTGTATGAGTTAGTGGCCAGTCCAAATTGCCAAACTAGCTGGAATGCTTATGACATGGTAATGCAGCACATCTCCCTTAACTTGATTTCTTAGATTTAGATCTAAGAGAAAGCAAGGAAGACAAAGAAAAAAATTATATGACATTTCCATGCATAGATGTGGACCAATTGGATGTGGAAGGCGAGAGAAAGAGACCTGTGGAGGAGTTTAGAAAGAGGCCTACACTACCGAGGTAACTACTGCATAAATACCAAGAAATACTTAAAATTTCAATTATTTCTTTTGAGACAAATATATGTACAATTCACTCTCAATTATCGAGAGTAGGCCGGTGTCCCTGCAGTGGGAACATTAGAGGCTGGTACGGTATATATACAAACAATATTATATGGTTTAATTGCATATGTAGTATAATAAATAAAGGCAATTTTATTTAACTCAATCAATATGTTAAAAACAACCTCAGTAGGTAAAGCTAAGCTAAGGCTTGTTTGTTGGCTGGCTTATTTTAAAAGTATTTTGGGAACTTTCTCTCACACCAACTTTACACTCATATTAAATGCCGTATCAAAGACTGCCTCAGTAGTTTGAAGTTCATTATTTTATTTATTTATATAATAATAAAAATACATATTATATTACGTTTTACCAAAATTTGTTTTTTAAATAATGTTAATAATTTATTCTTATATTCTCATCTAATTAGTAGGTTAAAGGCCATCCTGTTTCAACAAAAGCACATCAATAATTTAATTAAAAAGTTAGGTCTAAATCTTTTTCTAGGTGCTATTTGTAATATGGCTGTTCCATAACTGTAAATTACAATACAAAATTAAATTACTAGTATGGTTTCAAGAAAATCAACAAAACACAAGCAACACCATAATAAATAAATAACATCTGTAGCAAACTATATAGATACTCTTCACCAACAGAACAACCCATTTGTATATTGTAGATTATAAACAAAGGATAAAATTATCTAGTTGTTGCTACAATCACAGAGATTATTGTGAGCTTGTTGCATCAGATAATTAAATCAAACCGAATGGCCTTGGGATTGGTGTCTCTGTCCCCATTGACTAGAGGGTCCCTGTGCTGAATTACCTTGTTGCATCCATGAGAGGAAGTTGGGTGGAGCAGGAGGTGCGGAAGACGCCGGACCTGCAAAGGCACCTTGCTCAGAGCCACCGGACGGTATGTTATTTATGAGGCCCCAGCCCGCAGCTTGATTCAAAGCGGCCGCCACTAGAGCTTGATTCACAGGTAGTCCTCCCATACCAAGTGGCATACTTCCTCCTTGACCTTGGCCTCCACCTCCAGCGACACCGGTTTGCCCATGTTGACCTGACATACTCAATGCTTGCATGTTTACCATATCCATGTTGCGGCTACTCCAAGAATTGTTGTTGGAAGCACTGTGAGGGTGCCCTTCTTCGTAGCTTCTATTAGACATATTGCGTTGGTTTGCTGCATTTTTGTTTTGCTTAGGTGAGGCGTTGGAAACATTCACAGAAACACCTTTTATAATATGGTCTTGTCCACAGAGACTTTGTGCCACCTCTGGGTCTAGAAATGTGATAAAGCTGAAAGCTCTGAACGGTTTTGGTATAAATACATCAGTTACTTCACCAAACTGTGAGAAATATTCTCTTAAATCATTGGCTGATAAGTCTTCAGTGCAACGACCAACAAACACTTTACATGGCATTGAAGCAACTGAGCCTTCTTTTGAATTGGGTATCCTCACGTCACACCACCTGCCATCTATCATGTGCCTTTGCGCCAGCACCCGCATTTGTGAGGTATAAGACGCAAATCGGATGAAAGCAAAACCTTTAGACATACCAGTTTTAGGGTCTCGTTTTAATTGCGCCATCAACACTTCACCGAATTTCTCAAAATACTCCCGTACTGTTTGCTCAGTTGCTTTCCATGGCAGGCCCAACACTATTAGGTCGGAGCATAAGTTGTCATTCCTTTTGTTTTTGGAGCTAGAGGTATCGGAACTATCTCCACTCTTCCGTTTACTTTCTTTTGGAAAGCTACAAATGTACAGCTGATTGCCCCATCCTTCAGGGGGTGGATACAGTCGGCCGTCTCTTAGCCTGATTCCCCGGAAAGCTTTCGATTCTGGATGTCGGTATTTAAGGCCACAACAGCCAGGGAATTGCGCAGACACCGTCGTCAACATCAACGTTCCATCTTCTTCGACTGGTAGTTCTATGGGTTCCTCGTTTTCGTCTTCAGCCACGGGCAAGTATTCGAATGACATTATTTCTTAGTCATTAACGTTGTTGAGGAAAATTGATTTTTATAAACACAGATTTTACACTTATTACTATAAAACTGTACAATTCTATATCATAAAATAAATAAAATTATTTATACGTCATGTAGGGGCTAAGAACCCATTGCAATTTGCAGGGTTGAAATTGAAAACATAGCTGAATTAAATAACATTGATACTTTATGAAGGTCAAAATGGAAGGATATATTCATAACTACTCCACAGTTTGCCACACAGCGTAGCAGTTATCTTGAATGAGGTGACAGAATTCTACCTGAAGTTAAGTGGTTACCATCGCTCAAAAACAGCAACACGATTTGGGTCTGTCATCATAGATGTATGAGAAGACCCAAGTTCAAAAGGCCAAAAATAAGAAGAAGAAGACCCAAGTTGAATCGTGTTCACGCTTCACTATGAGACGGTGATGTAAAGTCAATTGAGTGTACATCATGAAAAAAAAACTCAATCCAACACTTATAAGCCAAAGCTAGCAAATTTATTGTAGACCTGCCTTCGAAGTATGGGTTTCATGCCTTGATTAACTTCGTCCTTTTTTATGACTAAACGACTAAACATGACAAAATTTTCCAATATTTGGAAAAGTCCCATATATATATGACCCATAAATGCCATAAATTATCATTGTATTATTTCCAAACTGACTATAAAATAAAAAAAAATTTGAAACTTATATCATATATATATATATATATATAGTTATTACCGAATATCACAGCTAGCATAATTGCTTAGAACACCACGTTTAAGACCCGAGAACACACTTCTGCTACTGCTTCTTGAGTGTACGAACATAAGTATCAAATCCTTTTAAAAAAACTATAAAATAGACAACTTTCAAAAACTCTTTGAATTGTCATATTATGACATATAAAAATCACAGATTAAAAAAATTCGATTGGTATACAGACCTAGGAAATATGTACTCAATAATAATGAATGATTTAGTTCACTTTGTTTTACTAGTGAATACTCGTCAATATTCCTATGCCTTTTACTTTCTTGTTTATCTACTGAAGGGTCCTCCTCGCGCTTCTTGTGTTGTTTTAGTGGAGAAAATCTTACCATATTGGTAACATGTGTTTTACACTTGTAACTTATCCTTGTAATCTTGTATTGTCTAAAGTAATTACATAAATTATAAAATTTTGATTTCAGGCATAAGTCAAGGGCTAATTTCAAATTATATATAGTATACATTTTTATAATATATGAAAGCCTTAGTAGAAAACAAGAGGTATTATGATTACAAGTAAAACAATGGAACTGTACAATTAGTACGTCAACTATTCAAAACAGAAGATAACCAAATTGCATACTAAAAATATAGTAAATTAATGAATAAAAAATAATAAACACTAAAAAAACTCAATTAATACAAAAACAATGTGGAATATAATCAAGCAAAATAATTTAGCTATAAATATTTCAATAAACTGAAGTTATTACCGAATCTTTGATATTTACTGCGAAAGTAAATTATTTTTTAATTACAGCCATAGAAATTTCCGTGAAAAATATAAATATAACAAATGTATACCACATTCTCAAAATAATATGTCTTAAATGCTCAATCAAGATATAATTATAACCACTTGCCGTTGACATTAAAAATGCTAAGCTAAATTTCAAAAAACAAAGCTCAAAAACAAAAAGTGGTATCAAAGGTACATTATTCACTAAAAGAGTTTTTTAATGATACTTTTTATTCATTTATTTGGTTAATTCATTGACTGGTTGCTTGTTAAACAATTTTTATAGTCTTTACGTTGTTTCATTTTCTTTTTTCGTCTTTAAGATTTAGTTTTAGCTTTAACTTGTTTTTTTTTTAATTTATTTATTTTGTATTGTACTGTTTCTAAAAATTTGTATTTGTATTGAGCTCATCGCCAAATATTGGCTATAATAATAGCAAGCTATATATAATTAAGCTCATCGCCAAATACTACTACCACAAAGTAGGTAGGTAGTATTCTATACTAAATGTAGTTATCTGTGGATAAATCGTACTACTACGTATTTCAGTTTTTCAATGCAGACTAAAATTTTATTTGTGGAAGCAATATTCAGATTATTTGCATAATCTACCTTATTAAATAAAGAAATATTGAATTTAAAGCTCTAGTGCGATTGAGTAGATTTTCATCCACAGATTGCGCGTCTTTACAAGATAAAACGGTAATAAAACTAACCTTTTTAACATTGTGTGTGTATGTATCTGCAAACGTATTGTTGTATTGTTTTACTGAGTTTTCGTCCTAAACCTATGATTTGATTGTTTAAATTTGATATGGATGATGATTCTAAGTATAAGCGAAATAAAGCCCAACAAAGATTTTACAAACCAGGTAGTGGTCCCTTGAGAAGATCATGTTATGGTTTCGATACTAAAATGGATTCATTCAACACTGATATTGATAGGAGAGAAAAATATGTGAACCACTATGGATCTCAAAACTCTGTGAATGACGTAAGTGATGGGAATAGAGATCATTCAAATGCCATTATGCGCCAAAAGAAACCAGAGCAACAACTCTACATAGCTAAGTCAAGTGACTATTCAATGGATGCTGATAGACTGTCTAGAGGTTCAATCAGAGGTGACAGTTCTAGTCAATACAGTAATAGAAGAATCCCCAGTGATTCTGATGATTTTGGCTACACTAGAAGTTCAGGGAAACATTCTAGAGGAACTAGAAGAGATAGAAAATTAGAAAACAATTCATATAAGGAAGGGTCTAGCAATGATTCAAATTACAACAGACACTTTAGACAAGCATCTGAAACTAGGTCAATATCTCCCACTCATTTCAATGCAAAAGAACAGAGGTCTTTGGATAGAAACAGAGATAGTAGAAGTATGGAAACTTCGGGTGGAAGACATTTGTCAACGGCTGGTGGAAAACCTCCTTCTGGTAGAAGAAACTCTGCAGGATATGTATCAGATACACCTAAACCTAAATTCATGGTAAATTTAGATAACATACCCCCAAGGTTCAGAAAGAAATATTTAGAACAGTCAGGGCATTATAGTTCAAAGAGTGTGGACCAAATACACAGAGATAAGCATATATCAAATTCCTCAATACCACCTTCATCGCAAGACCATTATAACAACCCTGGACCCAATTGGTCCCAGACTTTACCATCGAGGGGTAGAGGTAGACTAAGGGATAGTGAAAGTTTTGATAGAGAAAAATTTATGAGTAATTATATAAGGAATCAAGACCTGCAAAATTCCAGAAAATCTACTCCTAGTGGTTCATATGCAAATTTGTATGAACATCAAGCAATGAACAACCTACACATAACTGAAAAATCTGATATAATGGACAACCAGAGAGATATGAGTGAAACCGGTAAGCAGTAACTGAAAAACAATAATTATTGAATATGTTGAATTTAAATTTATTGTAAATGGTAAGTTAAAGTAAGAATCTTTTTCAGTACCTTTAAATGGAATAATTATGAAACCAACAACTGTATCTGACACCCCCATGGATTCCCAAAAGCAGGAATCTGATAATGACCATGACAGTGAAACTACTTCTCAGATATCATCAACACTTCTGGATGTAACAAACCTAGTAAGTAATTTTAGATTTTGCAAGGACCTGTTGGTATAAGTATTGTCATAACTATCAGATTATTAAAGAAATAGCACTTCCGTGCTTCACCTGTATGGAATTTAACATATTTGTATGGAACTCTAATTAATTTTCTTTTTCTAAAATAAAAGTAGCCTATGTTACTCCTTATAACATCTGCCAGTGAAAGTCCTGTTAAAATGGGTAGATTCAGAGATTAGCTGGAGCAAACAGAGACAAAAATATATAATTTTTTTGTTTGTTCTATATTGTTGGTACATATATACTTTCAAATGTATTTAGTGTGTTATATTGACATAACAAACAGACACTTCAATTAATACTAGGAAAGTGTAAGCCAGTTATTCTTAGGAGAACAATGGCAATTATGACCTCACTATTTGTCTATATCCTCTTAAACTACAATTTTACAAGTGACTAGTGTACTATTCTCTCTCTATTAATCTCTGCTTAACACCACCTTCCCTCAGAAGGCATGAATTATGTATGTCATTTTAGAAAATTAAGATTAAGGGGTGCATGTTGCTTGGGTCCATTACCTTTGAGTATCTTTACATATCTCCCAGGTATGTGGTTCAAAAGTAGTAGTAAAACTTATGCTAGTTTGTTCAGGGACTCCCATCATACCTATTTGGCTGTCAAGGGTGGGAGCCAGTGAAATTACAGGTGTATGAGACTTAACTTACTTATCTTAGAGTGACAAACATTGTGTTGCTATGACTTATGATCTCCTCTGCTTTAAGAAGACTAGTTATATAAATAGATGTATTATGGGTGGGGGATACCACTTAAAATCAGGTGGGTTGTTATCCCATTCTGTCACTATTGTCACACAAAAGTTAAAAAGTTAAAGTGAACTTCTCTTTATGTCTGCAGGTTCTGCACTGCAGTGTCCAACTTGGGAATGAAGTCAGCTTAAAGACTTTCGAGATAAAATGTATTCTCTTATTATTATTTTTTTTTTAGGATTGGACAGAAGAAGTTGAAAAAAATATAAAACTAGATGACGATTCTTCTCTCAGTTTCTCTCAAAATACAAAACCTTCTATAACAGAAGAGATTAAACCTGTGGAGCGGCGAGAATCAAAAAGAAGTGGTAGACCAAAACGTAAAGATAGAAGGTACCACTCAAAAGTTTATTCTGGTTACTTTGTTGAAGGAATACAGATTACAAAGAGACAAAATGTACAAGTTTTTATTATTAATGGTAGATGTAATGAGTATATGTGTGTAGATGATTGAATGACAATTGGTAATAGATCTACCTTCTGTGCTATAGGTTGTGGGTCCGATTCCCACCAAGAACAAACATTAGTGTGAGAAACATAAATGTTTGTTAATTTATACATACAATATATATCAACACTCAGTTGATATGTATTGTATGTATAAATTAACAAAAAAAGTTATATGTCAGTAATCTGGTTCCCATAGTATTTAAGATTACTATGTATGTAAAATAACTTTTTTCCACATGAAGAAGCTCTAGCCGAAGTCTCAAAAATAACGAAAAGAAATCAGAACGAAACAGAAAGGACAGTACGGCAAGTGTACACATAGATCACGATATAAATCGAAAGGATAGTATTGCCAGCATTCCATATGAATCATTACCCCCAAACATCAGAAACAGGGACAGGCGGGACAGCCACAGAAGTAACCGATCATCAACATTAGGAAACAGTAGAGATGACTTGGATCGGTGGCGGTCTCTGAGATCATACAGCAGGGAGCAGAGCACAGAAGGGTAAATTATTGTTATTACTTAATTTAATTTTAAAAATAATATGTTCATGCATACTGGTTTTTATGAAAAAGTTTAACTTGATGACTGTCAGCTCTGGTTTAGAGATTTAAGTTCAATGGCCAATTATTTTTTACTTTACAGGAGAATAGTGTCTCAGTGTAATAGTAGGGATGCTTCAGCAAACCGTGCCACAAGCCCAAGGTGCAATGATGGATTCAGACTACCCTCTGCAGTGAACAAATCTGCAGCTTGGATTTCCAATAACCAGGTATGTGTTGAAATTTCATAATTTTAAAGGTAGATTAGTAAAATCATGCTGTATTAAACAAGTTCTCCATTGCTTGCTTGCTCACATAATAATGCATTAAAGGCAAGGTCAAAGTCAAAATACTTTGTTACTTTCCTTTCGCGAGCATGATCCTGAACACAAACAATATAATGATCCTTGTCTATGTAAATATACATCTTGTTAATTGGTTAATTTTATAAATTGCATGTACAGCTCTTTTTTGCAAAACGAAATTAGCCTGGATATCTGAAATATTTTTGTTATGTACAGTATTTTTGTTTCCATAAAGTCATTGATTGTTGGAACCTATATTTCCTAGATATTAAGCTCATTTGTTTAAATATCAAAGTATATTTGTGTGTGTAAAATAAATGCCTTCTTATTTAATTTATTAAAGACAAAACAAAAAAAAAAAATTATGATTATCTCTACCATACAGAAAAGCAATAGCGGTTCCTGGGCCAATGGACGTACGCCTAGCATGGAACGGGGTCGCCAATCACCGACCAATGAGCGAGCACCCGCGGAGCCTACCTCAGGAGGCAGGTCGCACAGGTCCAAGAAGCGAAGCGGCCGAAAAC
Organism: Aplocera efformata; assembly: GCA_921293045.1. Taxonomy (NCBI): domain Eukaryota; kingdom Metazoa; phylum Arthropoda; class Insecta; order Lepidoptera; family Geometridae; genus Aplocera; species Aplocera efformata. The sequence continues at coordinate 7,719,465 of OV121042.1, read as the reverse complement.
GATCCGGAGCATCAGACCTCCATGCACCCAGCGCACCAACCGCCTCGCACGCCCCTACTGCGCCTCAAAATTCAGTACCCATGAACTGGCGCGAGGAAATATTGGCTACTAAACAGGGGTCACACGACAAGTAAGTAAAAGTATTACGTGTATCCGGTCTGTCCCCCCGGTTTAGTGCCCCCTCCACTTCGCATGACTCGGCTACCTCTCAGAATTTATCAGAACAGTACTGGCGCGTCGAAATATTAGCTACTAAACAGGGCTCACACGACAAATAAGTTAAAATGTCAAGCGGATTTATTTTGCTCTCTAGCGATCTCCACGCACGTTGTTTCACGGAATTCAGCGCCCATGAACAGAAAAATTTTACAAAATTTTAGAGCCACTTAATTTAATTGGTGCGAACTCTAGATTAATATTTTAATTAAATTGAGAGTTTAGAGATAACCGCCGAAGCATTAAGCGTCAACAATATTCGTCGAGAAGCTTTATTTTGCCTCGTTCTTTTACCGTCTTAGGATATTAAATGATCACCCAGCCTATCTTCTTATGCGATTGCAGTAATGAGACGAGCTGGCGGCCCACCTAATGTTGAGTGGTTACCGCCGACCATAGACAATGTTAATAAGACACAGGCCATCCACTGACACGGTATGAGAAAAGCCCAAGGGGCATTGCGTTGCGCATACTCTGAGACGGGGATGTAACGCCTCATGTGCCTGTATTTCACTGGCATCCACACCATTCCACAGGGACACACCAACGTGAGTGCGCCACTGCTTGGCGGCGGATTACGTGAAGCGGTGGTAGTTCTGCCTTTCCCCTCATTTCCTCTTCACGTATGTCTGAAACAAAAAGTTATAGACCAATAGTTTTAACAATAATTTGTGTATAAAGCAAGAAGTATGCTCAAAAATTCTCTGTTTTAGGCATCAAGAAAGTACGCGCCAGCGTAACAGACTGAACAGTACGCTATCAGAAAAATCTAATTCCGACTCCACTTCACATCCTGGGCTCATTATGCTGCCCCAAAGCTCAATAAATCATTTACAGAAAGATATGGGGTGAGTGTGTTTGTGTCATCGCAATTAGACATATTTCATGTTATGTTGACGGCTCGACACGATGCTACACTAATCTTCCATCGCTTATGTGTCAATAACTCGATGTTCAAATTTGTAATGTTCATATGTTAATTTCAGTCGAACAGCAAACATTGATACTCAGAAAACTCTGTATGACCACCACAACCCATCCAAACCAATCATAGTCCAAACCAATCCATCAAAGGTCGACACGAGAATGGAACACGGTGAGTAAATTGTGGCAAAATATCCAATTCAGGGCTGGTGGTACAATAAAAAAATCACTCTAGGAACTTCTTCATTTTTTGGTCTGTCAAAGATTTCTATTTTTTTTTAGTAAAAACTTATATTTACATTATTGTGTGTATTTACACATTCAATTTTATTTATTTACATTGTAGTGGCAAAAGAGTCGTCTCGAGGAGGTCTGGGATACGAAGCGAACGACGCGGCTCGAGCGGCGAGACATCGCACGTTGTTGCAAGAAGTGGACAGAGCTGACGTCATTTTGCAAACGCACGCTATGAGGGGGCCACTCTCTCTTGCCAACCATTGGAGTGACGTCAGTAAGACTAGGTTAGCTTGAATTTTGATTCTGTTTGGCTTAGAACTTTTGACGGCTGCCTAGCTGATGACTTGGTACTTACACTGCCTTTCAACTCTTCTCCGTCATACGTAATTACTTTGTAAGAATTTTTGTATTTATTTATTTATTTATTTATTAAACAGATGCTCCACAACTTACAGCATTACTTATTAATTTTTTGACTTCGCATTATTGAAGTTCGTATGAATGCGGCGGCGAACATTTATATTATAATATACTACAAAAGATTGTAAAGAAAAACGCACGCACCGGGTCGATAGTCGATAGGCTACTTCTATATTGTCAGTAATGATTAGTAAAAATATAATTTGTTTTGGTTTCAGAGTGTTTTTACAAAATGCTCTTCAGAAGCTTCTTATGTCAGATCTGAAGTATTGCCAAGCAGACAACATTGAGCACCATTTTTGGAAAATATTGTATTACAATTTTATTGAAGTGCTGAGAAAGAGTTTTACACAAATATCTCCAGAGGACAAGCCGAAAGTAGTGCAATTAATAAACACGATCATTGAAGAAGGGAATGTTTATTTCGAGAATTTGGTCCAAATGTTGGAAAAAACCTACAAGTTCAATATCGATGATTACATAAACGATAATCACATTTTGCCGCCGAAAGGACTTGGGTACTTAGGCCTTGCTTTGATCTCAGTTCAGAAGCTGTATGTATTTTTGGGCGATTTAGCAAGATACAAGGAACAAGTGAATGAGACAAACAACTACGCTAAGAGTAAATTCTGGTACACAAAAGCTCAACAAATTAATCCTAAGAATGGTCGGCCATACAACCAGTTGGCGATACTAGCAATATACGCAGTAAGTATACACAGCAAATTCATTATATTTTATCTTCTTTTCCTGTAAGTGTCTCTCTCTGGTGTCGGAGTTTTCAAGCCTCCCGAAGGCCTCCGACATAGCTTATCGAAAAAATTTGCCGGGGCCGACATAAGATGTGCCTGACAAGGCACGGAAGCGCTCAGATCGAATGCAATCGAAACTAAACGGTCACCAATCCAGCTAATGATCAGGCGTAGAGTTGCTTAACTCAAATGATCTGTTAGAACATCTAGGCAAGTTTCGCCATAATTAATTAACTTCTCCACGGGTTGGTCGGTTAGGGTTGCACAAACGTAATCTTTACAAATAAGATTAACTACAACATGAAAACTTATTGTAATTAGACATAATCTGTGTAAATATTATAATGTTCCACATCCTGTGACAAGTAACATGCGCACGTATATGTCTACTTGTGTGTGTAAATTTTGACAAACGATACTTGAGATCTAAAGAAATAAAGAGTTTTTGTTTTATGTATGTGTGTTTTCTTTCAGAGAAGAAAACTTGACGCAGTTTATTATTATATGAGGAGCTTAATGTCATCAAATCCATTTCATTCTGCAAGAGAAAGTCTATTATCACTGTTTGAAGAAAATAGAAGAAAGGTAACTAACCTTATTTGAAATTATTAAGTCATTACATAATAGGTGTTATCAGCTTTAGCTTCCTTTAGTTATTAAATCCAATACAATAATTCATAAACTACTTTTCTGATCTGCTTAAAAATCAAATCTGAAATTTTAAATTCTATACTTTGTTAGGACAAATTTTGTTAGAAATATTTTTAAATTTTGCTACAGTACTTAAATCTGTGAAAAAATGGCTTACATAAAAGCTTTCCTTACCTTTTTCTTATCTATTTTCAATAAAATTTATGGTATTTTAGTACGAGGCAGCAGAACGTAAGCGCAGAGCGGCATTAGAAAACAAAACATCTGAAAGTGGGACCAGTGACGCTGTAGATGCATCGAGCGCAGTAAAAGGGAATCGAAGGGAAGTGTGGGTGCGGCCTGGCGGACATCGCACCACTACGCCGCGAGTAGACCCCCAAGCCGAACAGTTAGCCGCTATGTCTTCTGTGGAGGTAGGATCTATTTATTTTTGTCTCTCTAGATTTGTACCACAAGTCTATAAGCATACTTTGTATTACATTCTTTAGCTATTTTATAGGATGTTTGCTGTAGAGTGATGTGAAGTCCACAAATACATATTAACCTAGTTGATTGATCGAAAACAGAAAGAATGACATGTTATTGTAGTGGAGCGTATTTACATAATATACAAGGCTAGTACGCGAGTTTTTCAGAATCCTGATTACAATAATACTCTAATAAGAACATTAAAACTGAAAAAAATCGTTCCTATCATAGAGAGTAGAGTTTTTTTATTTCAAATAATTGATTAAAGATCTACGTACGAAAAATGTAATGTAATTTTAATTCAAAGTCAAAGGTAAAATACTATAATATTTTTCACTAGAATTCTTAAAATACATGCATATGTCACTTTTTTTAACTGAATATTGTATCTATAGGAACATTCCTTCTTAATACTAAGTTTATCCCTTCTTCAAACCCTGTCCGACCCTCCATTGGAAGAACAATCTTTTTTCTAGTTCAAGTGATAGTAAAGTGTAACACATTCTAATATATTAATATCTATTTTTTTTTTGCAGTTGAATAAAACTTTCATAACAAGCTACCTTCACGTGCATGGGAAACTGATTACAAAAATAGGGTGAGTATTCAGTCAATGCCAAGGGGCAGTAGATCTCTTGTTAAAGCAACCCCTGTATATTTATTGTTGCATCAAACAGTGTTTGATATGTTAAATCAGGCTCAACGTGGTGCGGAAACCGACTGCTTTGTAGGCACACGCGTTTTCACCAGCTATCTTACCGTTCACATTTTGAGAGTTCGCAAACTCGTTGTGAGAAAACGAAAAGGCCCCTGCCTTCTCACACGTGTTCTCTCAATTATTTTACCGTCTACTTAGTTTAGTCACCAAACCAACTTACCATATCTATATTTATCAGTTTTAATAGTGTCGTGTATAGGGTTATTACACAAGGTCTATTGACCATGTCAAACCACCGCAATTAACAAAAAGTCTCGTTACTATAAAACACCATATTAAAACCCACGTACTTGCTTTCACGTTTTTGATGTTTTCACATAAAATTATGTACATTACACACGAGCCTTCAGTTCGCCCCGTCACATAAGTAGAATAAAATAAATTGTCGCAATTTCTATACTAGTTTCGGTATAAATATTAAAATGTGTTTGAACAGTATGGAGACATTCCACGAATGCGCGAGCCAAATGCTGCGTCAGTTCCGCGCGTTGCTGCATCGCAAGCCGCTGCCGACGCCGTCCGCGCGCCTGCTGCAGCTCACGGCTCTCAACATGTTCGCGGTGGAGACTACCGTCGCTTCGCTGAAAGGTAAACAATAATAATTGAAGTAGTCGGACTTTCCCTCTATCACCCTGGACACCCATCCCAGGGTGGCGTAGGGCACCACTGACAACGTTGAAGAGGTATCACTTGCTTTCTGAGTTAGAGAATTCAAATTCAAGTAGGAAGCACAGGCTTGCAGCGAATCGAGATAAGGCGGCACGGATTTCAAATCAGGAATCTCGGGGGTCTATTGCTCGTGCACTTTCTCGAGCGCAAAGGTCTGTTTGGATTTTGATAATATTTGTCATACTGTGATTTTTTGATAACTTTGTGAAATAAAAAATATCACGAATATATGAAGGGAAAAGTGAATTTAGAATTTAGAAAAATGTATCAGTCTGTATAAAAAATCATTCCTAACGTGATTATTGGATTAATTAATTTAAAGTACTAATATATAATAACGTAACATAATAATATAATAGTAAATATGCGCTGTGCACTTTATTTAAAAAATACATTATATCATAACTGTTGAAACAGCGATAAATCCAAATAAGTGCGTGTTCTGTAGTCTTCCAGAAGAACGGTGGTTTCATACTTTAACCCCTAATACATTGTTTCCATAGGAAACGCGTAAACCAATAAGAGTTCTATAACTTATTGGTTTACGCGGAGCACGCCAGCAAACCTCCGAGTCGGCATGATTTTTTCTCATCTTCAATAATTATCGTCATATTACAGACAATTTACCCCAAACCTTTAATAAAACCTTCTTACACCTAAACCTTCCACATAAATCTCTCCGTTCATTGTAGAAAACCGTATGAAAATCTGGTTGGTAGGTTTTGACTTTATCGCGTTTAGACAAACCGACCGACGCGGCGGGGGGACTGTTTTATCGTATATAGTGACAATACCCACGTTCGTTCGCCTGTACGTTAAGAGTGTCGTTAATAATTTGTAAAAAAAGTTTTTAAATATCTCACTTCCCCCCCCTAAAAAACCATCATAACGCCAATTAATTCGTAATAGATACCTACATCTCTAGTCATTCCTTTGTGAAAACAAATATTACGCGAGCGAAGCCACGGGCGCGAGCGTATCGCTAGTATACCTACCAAAAAATCGATGGCAAAATGCATTTGAATAGTAGAACTTGTGCTAAGTTCGCACGGAGTTGTACTGCCACCACATCTGGTAGTTCGCCACTGCAAGGTGGCGAATTACCAGATGTGGTGCGTTGCGTTGCTGTGGCTTTATGATGGATGGGTGTGTGGGTGTCGCTGAAATTACAGGCACTGAAAGCGTTACATCGTACAGTAACAGGCGCAACGCAATGCGACATGGGTCTTCAAATACTTCAGCAGGGTAGGTACGACCTATGTTAAAAATATCATGTTTAATTCCTACTCCAGTAATACAAAATAGTTCCGTGGTTTTATGAAATGAGTAATTTTTATTAACCGGGCCGTTCAATTGCACTAAGAATTCTTTATTACATAATAAAGATATTCTAGGCAGCAAAGCAAGACCTCGATGTCGTTGTATTGTAGAATACTAAAATAGAATTTAGTATTACAAGAAGTAGGTGGTGCCGTTAGACTCGGCTGCCTATACTCGTATAAGGCATGAATCACCTTGATATCTACGATAAAATTTAAAGCCTCTAGCCAGTCCTAAAATAACTTCAAATTATTCACCAGTCTGGTTAAATTCGTAATATATTATTCTTGTTGAACATTTTGATTATACTGAAAATTTATTTGGGTAATTTTTGCCTGTGGCTTCACTCGCGTTAATGTAGAATTTGTCAAATATTTTTGCATTAGTATGTATGTCTATGTCTTTTTCTGGACCCTTGACAATGTGTCAAGGGTCTTGTTCTGGACCCTTGTCAAGGGTCCAGAAAAATACATATACAAAATTTTATGATGATCTGTCTAGTAAAATAATAACAAACAAACAAAGTCACGTTCGTGTTCATAATGTTAGGATAGTTAGGAATAGGATTATTAACGATGAATTATGCAATCAGCATCATTAAAGCATTAGGTATAAAAACACGCAGAATTGCTTATTAGCTGGTGTTTGTCCCACACTGATAACTCACGACCTATCATTGAATTGGTAGATATTTTAGCCGTTTATAAACATTATATGTCTATTTGTATAGGTACGTTCACCCGAATTGCACCGTTTCGTATCTATTATAAAGGCGAAAGTTTGTAAGTATGGATGTATGGATGTATGGATGTTTGTTACTCTTTCACGTAAAAACTACTGAATGGATTTGAATGAAACTTTACCACAATATAGCTTATACATCAGAATAACATATAGGCTACAATTTTTGAGGTTTCTATAAAATCTATATATATAAAAGAAGTCGTGTTTGTTACAACACTTATAACTCGAGAACGGCTGGACCGATTGCCATGGTTTTTGATTTGTTGGATTTGTTTCCGTCCCGAATAGCAGAATAACTATTAAAACATGGAAAATTAACGAAAAAAATAAAATCAATTTATCCCCGTATTCTCCACGGGAACGGGAACTATGCGGGTGAAACCGCGGGGCGCAGCTAGTAGATAAATAATTAGTACCTACATAAATACACATCTTTTATTCTGAAGGTTTAAGCAGAGTTTAATGGACCGCCTTTCGCCTCGTAATATAACGTATACAAGTGTTGAGGTCATCGTGTCCATTGTACCCCCACGAAGAACTCAGCTCTTATTTATTTAAGAAGTTTAATTTTTCAAACCTCTCCCAGATTCAGAAAGTTGCGAAACAAATGCCGTATTTAAGTGTGGGTTATTGGAAGAAGTTTTTTTTTTGGGTTTTTCAACAAGGGTTGTTTGAAGGCGATATCAAAAAATCATGCAAATATCAAAAATAGAATAATATTACTTAGTGAGTACATAAGACAAACAATAAATATATTGTTGAACTTTTGATGTTTGTGTTCGTAGGAAGAAGGAAGAATGGGATCAATCCCCCGAGGTCAGTTGTCGATCGCAGCACGCACAACGTTAATATCTATATCAGCCACTTCTTTTATCAGGGATTCTTAGAGAGAATCTAAATCTAAAAATAATTTTAATTAACTGCCACTGGTTTCATTTTTAAGACTGGTTTTTTATTAAATTTTATTTTCACCCTTAATTTTTAGTCACTCACTAAAGGAAACTTGTTTCGTCAATACGTTCGTAGTCCGGTCAGCAATTAGCACTTGTTTACTGTTGAAGGGCTAATATATTTTGCTTGCGGACGGGGTTAGTTGAATACGCAATGCTTTGATAACCTTACAACGGTCTAAAAGTCTACTAGGGTCGAAAATATTAAATCGAATATGCACTAAATCGTTTGTTAGTACGACAAGCTAACTTGTTTTCAAATTAACGTTTTAGTAGTTTTGTGCCAAATTCGCAGTAGAATTGCTGTGTTCCAGTGGAAGAATGTGGGTGCCGGTGAAATTACAGGCACTTGAGTTATAACATACTCGACTCAGGGTGACGGCGCATCGCAATGCGTCTTGGGTTTTCTCATACTTTAGTAGGGGAAGACCTGAGTCGTATTATTGTTGTTTATGAGTGGCGGTAACTACTTAACACAAGCTGGACCGTTTGCTCGTCAAGTAAATTTAGTCGCATAAAATAAAGAATACGCCGATTAGCGTGTGTGCTACAAACTCACCACGAATCTGTTTTCCTTTTGGGGTTCACCCCATTTATTAAGACTTTTAAAAAAAGGAGGAGGCTTTATGTTCCAATATATTTTTTTTTTATGTATTATATTGTATGTTCACCGGTTTCTCGGCCATTTATTAACTGATTTGGAAAAAATCTTTTTTTGTATGAGTTATGCTTTCAGATCGGTTTGGTTGTTAAATCAAAATAATTGGAAAAAATATGTCATCCAAGTAAACAATATACTTTGAAAGTATTGAAGTCGGTTTTATTTTCGATTTTTAAATCAGTTACTTGTTAAATCGTACGAGTATATATTTTTTTTTAGTGAGGGTTACTTATTCAGCTTCTATCTCATCTATGGCCAATATTCGAAATTTATGTTACATGGAGATGTGACAACCTTAGACCGGAATAGGTGTTTACAATATTTTCTGCAAATAAACCACCTCTTAGTTCGTAATAAATTCCTAGATAGTACATATATATTTAATAAACAATTCAAGCACCTGTCTGCTTCCCAGTTATAATATCGGCTTTAAAATAGTAACACCATTTCAAATCCAGCAGCCGTCTTTATTGCTCCAAGTTATTTATAGATATGCTTTTATCATAACTTTGCTATAGTGCTTTCTATACACGGTAAAATTCATTTCCAACAAATTGACAGGCTGTCGGCAATTATGTGATGGAGAAATATGCATTTTATGGAGCATACAAATAAATATGAGAGCGGTTTTAATTAAAAACGCGCAATATGTAGGGCATACTTTTATTAACAGTTATTATTTTGGGTTTGAAATGTACCAATCCATTAGTTGGCTATAAAATGAGGCTAATTTATTAGTTTATTTATAGCCACGGTAAATGATTTCAAATGCTATAATAATAAAATCTATATGGCTGGAAGAGCTGTATTTTGTAATGCATTAAGAAGAGCGATCCGGCAGGCAGGTGATAAATTGAATTTAGTTCAATATCCTCTAAAACTAAGCCAAGTCTACACTGTTGTACGAAGTTTCCGAATGTTTCCGAATACCTGTGTGTAGAGTCCCACACCAGAGAACACCCTCATACTTAAAATTAGCAGGAGTCTAAAGAATGTGTATTATCATAAAAACATTTTCACGCCATTAACCCTTAATGTAACATTTACATACCATTCAACAACTCGTCTCTTCACTTGTAAGAAAATAAAATAAAAGAATAACAAACTTTCATGGACATTTCATATATAAGCATACAAGAAAATCGAGATTACTGATAGGAAAGTACTTTTCTTGCAAATGTTCTTTACAGATCATTTGAGTTAAGCAATTCTCTACCGGGTCAGTTATTGGATGGGTGACCGTTTAGTGGCATTAGAATTAAGTGCTTATATGCTTCGGAGGGCATCATAAGATGTTGGCCCCGGCTATTCTAGTCAATGAGCCGTGTTGGAGGCCTTCAGACTGCTTGAAAATTCGGTCACCAGAGTTGGCCCCTTACTCACACGAGAAGAAGTACCTCTTGTAAATACTTACATGTAATACAAATTAACAGCTAGACACAGAACTAACACCTATGTTCGTCACACAAATATTTGTCCTGCTTGGGAATCGAACCCCCGACCTACAGCGCAGAAGAGAGTTACTACCAACTAAGCTGTGAGGCCAGTCAAATAAAGTTACCGCTTGTGAAATATAAACTAATTAAAATCAGCGTCTCATGATTGTATGCTATATTTTATGTTACTAGTCATATACTCGTAACTATGACAATAATTTAATTAGTAATCGTATCGTAACAATATGTATTTTGCAACGATTCAATTTACAAAATTAATACATAACGTGATCTTGTAAGTGTGGCTATTTCCTGTAGCTCCGTCCGGGTGCAGTGAAGGTTTGTAATTACAAATTACAAGTTATCGGAGGTTGATGCACCGTTCCCTTCCCCGCACAGGCTGCGCCCGCGCTCCTCACAAATGCACACATTTGATGGAGACGGGTTCAACAAACTGAGACGACGCACGCCTCGCCCGGGAGACGACCGCACTTTTACGCCATTACTTGTAATGATGTTTTGAATTATTATAGAAAAATTACTGCGCACGACGCGACGCCCTTAATTACGGCGTTTGGCAAAGCGATGCCCTGTAGCAAAAAAGTTTTACGCTGACTTTCCGGGAAAGATATTCAGATAACAATGTTTTTATGCGTCGTCCTGTTGCATAAGTTTTTTTAATGATGAGTACCGTCGCTTATGGATACATGCTGCACAAAGATATAATATGACAGTCCCTCCTTTGTATTCGTTACGTTCCAGTTGCTTGCGTCAGTAGGCGTGTACCCTTTGATTACGTACTCGTACCCCCTGGATGGTGCTAAAGGAGCAACAAAAAGTAGCAGTAGAACTTGTGCCAAGTTCGGCCGGAGAGGTACTGCTACCACACCTGGAATCTGGCGCCAAGCAGTAGTGCTCACATTACTGTGTGTTGATGGAAGTGTGTGGGTGCCAGTGAAATCACATGCGCATGAGACGTATCATCCCTGTCTCGGGTGATGGACGTAGCAGGATGAGATATTCATAGATATTTCACACAACGCCATGTAGCCCCAAACTAAGCATAGCTTGTAATGTGAGACTAATATTAACTGATATAATAACTTATATACTTCTTTTTTTGTAAATACGTATTTAGACAAAGAACTAACTAAATAAATGATTGTTTCTTCGCAAAAACTTGTCTTGGGTGGGAATCGTACCCACGACCTACAACGCAGAAGGCAGAGCTACTACCAACTTAGCTATAAGGCCAGTTGTTAGTCGCTGAATTTTTTTTCAACATGATGGAAGACATATTTATTGTCTCTTCGATTCCGTGTTTTCTTATAAAGTGGTCCCTTGATGGCCATTGAAAATTGATGTAAGTAAGTGTTATTCCCTAGTTATTCCGAAATAAATTGCACTGGAACCCTGACCGTGATTGGCGGCCATTGCGCCCTTCGGTTAGGCAGTTACTGCCAGTGTGTACTCTGGCTGACAGTAACAGAAGGTATACCTGCTAAGTAGCCATTAAAATTTGTAAAAAAATCTATCCCAAGGGTGTAAAAGCGGGATAAAATGTTGAGTCTTTGATTTTTAAATTAAATTAATCTACGTTTCAGTTGCTAAGATTTTTTATGATGGAAATTTATCTAAATTGCGCCATTTAAAAGAATATTGAAGGCGCTCGTGAGTTACGATGGGTCGTCTCTTTATAGTGACAGGATAATTTTATGGCGCCGCTTTTATTTTGCAAAGGTGTCATGCAAAAATATCTTGTGTGACATGTTTTTATTTTTGTTTGCTATGTTGGCGTTTGCATGTTCAATCCCAGCTACGTATTTTTAGATCGCACTACCTATTTATAACAGACCGGATTGCCGAGACCGGTAGCTGCCGATGTATGATCCGGCGAGTCAGCGACACGTCTATGTAATATCACTGTCATCTAAGTCTGAATCCGGTTCTAGAATTTATTTTCAGAAAGATTGCATTTAATAATGGTTTACTGCGAAACTAGACAACTTGAAATAGCTTTTCGTTATATAATTTTAATTTATGCTCCTATTTTTGTTCCTACACATTCTTTATTTGAAAAACCCTTTCTATAATTTTAAACGAAACTATTATTTTAATAACATTTCAGACTTAAGGAAATTCGCGAAAGAAGTTAATGAAAAATATTTAAATAACTTAATATAAAAGATTTAAAATGCCTCACTTTTTCGCCATATCAATTTGGCAATCAATGTACCATACAGCTAACCTATTGCAGGTTAGCTGTATGGTACATTGATGCTACTCTAGTTAATAGTCCGATTGTTTGTTATTTCATATTGGACGCCACCGGGTTTGGAAAATCCGAGACCAGATTTAGCCACTTAATCACATGGAAGACCCCTTGTACTGTACGACCCCATATTTTTTACAAGATGGATCAAGGATTACAAAAAAAGAGGAAGATGATTATCTTTCAGTTACAAACGTTGTGCGATCCTTAATTCCTATAATCGGGCAATAATAAAAATCGTAAGGGAAATTGGGATTGGATCGACTCTTTATCTCTTTCCTTAATTAGATTGAACATCTTGCCAGATTATATAATAAAGGAAACAATAAAATAACATTTATCAAACAAATACATAAATAGTTACATAAACATTGTTTGAACTATAGGAACTAAATTACTAAGTAAATACTTATATAATATGTACTCTTTCAGGTAATTACATTCATATAATACAAATTAACATCCAAACACAGACAAAAAGATTTATGCTCATCGCAAAAATGTTTGTCTTGCGTGGGAATCGATACCAGGACTCATAGCGCATAAGGCAGAGCTACTAATTAGGTTGTGAGGTCAGTCAAAAGAATGAAATAGTACATGAAACACTTAAATTATAATTGTAATGACCGATATTCTAATTGAAACAAAATGCTACGATAAAAAAGCTTTCATGTACTATCGAATGATTAGCACTAGACAATGTTATGGGCAGTGCATGTCGTTCGGCTCCAGGCGAGCCAAGAGCACAACTCAGACTCAACCAAAAATGCCACGGGAACTGATCTCATGGAACTCTCGTATCTGGGCAAGTAAGTAGGAAGAGGGAGTATGACACATTTTCACATATTTCTGCCTTTACAGATTCAAACACTAACGGGGAGCGTTCGGCGTGGCTGGAATGCGCTCTGGGTGTGTCCTTACTGATGTTCGGCGCGCTACTGGAGCGTTGTTGCGCACTGCTGCCGGAGCCGACAGACACGCAGCATCACGCTGACGCATTACTTCTGATGCCTGCGATTAAGGTAATATAAGCTAACCGTAGCTCGAACATCTCATGATAACTAATCATAATCTCTGTCACTGCACGGCTGTACGCCACGTTGGAATCACACTGTGATCAGAGTTTCATTAGTAAAGTAAAGTGTTAAATTCTCCTTCGAAATTTAAAAGCATAGCATGAAGATGTCCGTCTATATTGATTATTTATTTATCCTGTGGCAGTTCGTGTTTGCCGATGTCGGTGGCTACCCGCGTTTGATCACGCATAGAGATCTTAAAAGAAGGCCGAAAATCCGTGAGTGATAGACTCACTGACATTCCTTTCTGTGACTTAGTTAATCCTCGATCCTTTGAATTTAGTTAATCCTCGTTCTTAAGTAATGTGGCCCGTAAAATATAAAACGATGATTTTCCACGATATAGTGTACCTTGTCCCATAGTCGTTATACATTTTAAATACCACACTTTTTATAGTTTAACCGGTGCTGAACGATTTACAGACTGCATCAACAACACCTAACAATGCTCAAAAAAACACGTGTTACACGTCTCGCGGACAAGTTCGATATATTTTCGATCCGTAACCATACATTTGTATGAATTATTTATTATACCGGCATTCAATTGGATTTAATTTATTGCAGGTGTGGTCCGACTGGATGCTTTGCCACAGTAGCGTGTGGAATCCACCGCCGACGTTTGAAAACTTTGAAACTGAGTGAGTGTGATTATCTAGTCGGTTTGTATTTTTACTTGAACATTTAATGTAAATATTTATTGTCTTTCAGCTGCGAATACGACCCGTGGGATTGGCTCGCCAAGCTCATGAACATCCTAGAAGCTTTGGACGACAAGACAATTCAATTAAAAAACGAACCGAAAGAAGGTGAGATATATTTCTTCAGCCGGCTTCGTAAACATGGAGCGTACTAATTTAATTGGCTAATTAGTTCGTTATAATGTTTGTGACGGCGGCGCGTTGTACCCAGAAGCCATTGACTAACAAAACGATTTACCGCAAATGGTTCGCTCATACAAATTCAACGATGCCGACCGAACTGGGGGCATAACGTACCCTTGGATTTTACGGTGACTCATATAGTATAAACATATCCTAACTAATATTATTGTTTGTTTGTTATGCATTCACGCGTAAACCGCTTAATCGATTATAATATCGATTAGAGATAGATGGGACCCTGGATACGGTTATAGGCTACTTTTTCTTTACTAGGCTACGTTTTGTTCACGTAAAAATGAACATTTGTTAGTTATCTTGAGGGACCTCTATTTGGAACGCCCATATAATTGAGATCGCGCCGCAAGGCAGGGCCGAGTTCTCAGCCAGGTTTCATATTGAGATGTATCGATTTGTGTTATTTTGCAATAAATCCATCTTCCCTTCTTTGGACATGCATATATTACCCACTTTTTATTGTTACGGAAACTACACACAGCACGTATCGGCTTAAATACTCAGACATGTTCTGAATCTTCATAGGTGGTTCTACGGAACACAGTTTGTATAGCAGTTTGTATGGTTGGGCGGGAACTTGCCATTGTGATTTGTGAATACCATATATAAGAATCGGAGCCAAGTCACGAATGTGCTAATGACGTGATTAACCGAATCCGTGTGATGCATGTGCAAATAGCGGCTACCTTACAACGATCGGTTGAGAATCCTGGAACAACAGGTCGCATGCTCGAACGCATGTTTTTATTTACACTGCATCCATTATGCCTGTTTATTATATGACTTGAATACATTCATCCTCATTAATCTAATGCTTAAAATCTTTATCATTTAACTTTCGTCTCGGTTTGCGGTTCAATAAGCGTCAGAGTTTTCTGAACAGACATTTTTGAAAATATTGCATAATGATTAAGAATTAATACAGAGAGAAAAAATTATACAAAACTAAAATCATTGCAAGCACTGAATATAAATTAAATGTTTCCGACTTTTAATTATATTCAGTTTTAAGTTTATTCGTCGCAAGTTAATATAGTAGAAAAAATATTTCAGAAGCATAAACAAAATCCACAAATCCTCAAATACTTCGTCCAACCATTCGCAAACAAATATACAAGAGGGTCTATAGGGTATTATTTCCTCATCGGAAAATGTTTGATTACATGTATCTGTGAAGGAAAAAATAGGTTGCAAGAAAACAAGCGGTATCTCTTGTCCAAATCAACAGCAAGACAACATGAGTCCTTACTACTCGTCTTCAAGTTTATGGCAATACCTGAAAAACACCACACATTGTATTCTTCTCATGATAGGATTGGTATGCGTGCGTTTGCCGGAAGACGCCACGCTCGGCGGCTTTACACCTCTCATGTACATGGAGCCTGGTGTGGCGTGGGTGCGTTCTGAACCCGCCGTGCCTTACCACGCCGCCGAATATGCGCTTAGGACACAGAAGCTGCTCTTCTTTGGAACAGAGTGAGTAATCACCATTTAAATTTTTTAACCGATTGATGAATGATTTGTGTCAAGAATTGTAAGAATTACGCGTGAGTGGGTGTCGAAAATGCATAGGAAGTGACAATCTTTTTATTTATACTCTTCTCTGCTAAGCTATATTTTTGGTGCCATTACAGATACCTAGTCGGAGTGGAGCCACCTGTTCTTCGGCTGGAGTACCCAGCGGGGGCGGCGCCGCGCTACGTCAGCGCAGTGCAACGCGCGCAGCCTGATCATCCACCCTTACAGAACTTAGTAAGTGCACCATACCCTGTACTTACTAGATCTTTCTGCTGATAACACGATCTGCATATGTCGTCGTGAACATCACGCAGTGATCAGTGCGATATTCTCAATGGGTTGACAAGGCCTGAACTGACGTCCTGCATATAGTATATTGTGCATTTTTCGACCCGTGTCTAAACCGATCTATCAAGTGGAATGTTTTTATATATACTTTAAATAAACATACTTAAATACTGCCAAAACTATTCCAGGTTGAAGATTTTGAAGACGACGATAGCGCCAGTGCACCAAGCGGACCGACCAGCCTCACAGAAGGCAACGAAAAAGGTGTGGAAGGAACGGACGCGGTGACGCGAAAACTACTGCGCCGGAAGGAACTGCTTGAGACCAGGAAGGCCACCTTGGAACGGCAACGAGAAAGAATGCAGGTATGTCAGGGAAAATGCACTAGTCGTTACTACCGGTTGACACATGGATGTGACTTCAATATGTAGCTGAACGTAGCGTCGAATGGTTTGTAGCTATCCTGCAGGAATGATTGCTCAGATACCGAAATCAGAGGCAGTCGGGAAATAATTCTGTACGTCTGAAGTGGGAAAAACAGAAAAAGAAAAAAAATACAGTCGGTTTGAAAAAAAATATGGTTTAACTCTCGGGAACCCTGTGGTGTTTCAAGATGATTTTTGCTTTGTTATATACGTAATAACTATTTATTTACTTCCGATTTTTTTTATAATCTTGTATTTATATTGTATACAATTTTTTTTTATGTTTCCTACGTTGGCTAATATTAGGAGTACAAATAAGTTTCCGCCGTTTTATTGTAGATGGCGCGGCACGGAGTTTCGGTTAGCTTTCGCAGATGATAACCGGCTTAAAAAATAGTTTGGACATTCAAGAACAACATAACCTATTAATATCATTGATTTTATATTGGTAAAATATAATTTTTATAAGTTGAAAATGTCAAAATTTGAGCCAAGTAAGCGTCATTTGCGGGAAATATTAGTTTACTTCTTTAATTTAAAGAAATCTGCTGCTGAGGCGCATCGATTGCTCGTAGAAGCATATGGTGAGGTTGCTTTGAGTGAGAGAACGTGTCGAGAGTGGTTTCAAAAGTTTAAAAACGGTGATTTCGACGTAGAAGACAAAGATCGCAGTGGAAGGCCAAAAATTTACGATATGCTGTGTATTTGGTGGGATCAGCTAGGTGTAGTGTATTATGAGTTGCTTAATCCGAGCGAAACAATTACTGGAGCCCTCTATCGAACACAATTGATGAGATTGAGCCGAGCTCTGAAGGAAAAACGCCCTCAATACTATTCTAGACACGAAAAAATGATTCTTCTGCATGACAATGCTCGTCCACATGTTGCGGCTCCCGTGAAAAAGTACTTGGAAACACTTGATTGGGAAGTGTTACCCCACCCGCCGTATTCACCAGACATTGCACCGTCCGATTATCACCTGTTCCGGTCCGTAGCACATGCTCTGACGGCGCAGCGGTTCACATCTTATGAGGATACCAAAAATTGGGTTGATTCGTGGATAACCTCAAAAGACAAGGAGTTCTTCAGACGTGGGATTCGAATGCTGCCTGAGAGATGGGAAAAAGTGGTTGCAAGTGATGGGCAATATTTTGATTAAATTTATATTACCGTTCTTCTACAATAAATATTTAATTTGTGTTAAAAAACGGCGGAAACTTATTTGTACTCCTAATACTTTGCCTAATTCACTAGCGTTTCTCTACTCTCTGTCCTCCTCACACGCCCCCGGTATCCATTGGATACTATCCCTATCAACGATTTCGTTAGTCTGCTGTGGCATTTACTGGAGGTCGGACCTGTGTTAAACTGCGATCTGAAACAAAACTATTACGGGGTGTGTTCTGGATAGCGGGGAAGGGAAGCACGGCTTGAAGCGCTGGCATGGCGCACTTCTAATATGAATTTTCTCGTATTGCAGGAGATACTGCGCAGCGGTGCTGGCAGCGTCGAGATAGAAGTGCGTCCAAGATGGCTTGTCCCCGATACCAACTGCTTCATCGATCATTTGCCATTGCTCCAAGCCATCGCTGCCGCGCCGGATCAGCCGTTCTTGTTTGCGGTACCGCTAGTCGGTGAGGGTTTTATGAATTTTCAAGTCTTTGTGCAGATGAAGGTACCACAACCAGTTTTGCTGTCGAACAGCCAGGCAGAATACAGTAACGCACTGCATTAATTGGATTATAGATAAAACAAAACCTTTTGTTTTTATTATTATTGGTTCTCCTACTCGTTATTTTCTTAAGATACAATCCTCTTCTTCTTTTCTACTATACTATTAATCTCTAATGGTTCATATGTATATAAATATATATCATTCACTATTCTAATTAGGAACATGAATGTTTCATGAGAGAGGTGACTCAGAATACAGTGAAGTAGTTTTGATATAAATTAATCTTAGCTTGATTTTAATGTTTTTCTTCGCACTCTCTGATGGAACATGAAAACATGCCAATTGTTTATCGTTCGCATGATACAATTAGAGGCGTACCGTTAAAAGGATAGGAGCCTGATCCTTAATTAAAAATTAACTGACACTAAACTGGAAGCGCTCGTGGTGAAGCTGACCTTTACAGATCATCATTAAACAACTCTCCAGTAAGTACTTGTATGGGTGACCAGTTTGTGGCATTTGAATAGAGCGCTGCCAGGTTCCGGAGGGCCCGTTAATATGTCGGTCGGCTATAATAGTCGATAAGCGACTTCGGGAGCTTGAAAATTCGAAACCATTGTTGGAAACAGAAAAATACTGAACTGATATGAAAACATTTGTTCATTAGTAAATTTTCCTTGCAGTGATGACCGAATTGGAAGGTCTACAAAAGTGTTCACGAGTCGGTGGCAATGCGACCACGGCTCTGTCGTGGGTGTCTAACGCCGGGTCGGGGGTTCGACTCGCCACGTCACTCGGCTCGCTGCTAGCTTCACGCGCCTTCACCGCCGAGAAAGCACAATCGTGGTCTACGAATGATGACAAAGTTCTGGCTACGGCACTCAATCTGCACGCTAACTTGACTGCTGCTGATACCGGTAAGATAATTAATCCTAATAATAAATAATACTGCTACACGGTTGGCGATTAGTCTTTCTAATCACTTACGCATAACATATTTGTTCTGTTATGCATCATAATAATGGTTTTATGATTTGTTACGCTATTGTAGCTTATCACCAAAATAATGCATTTATCATGCATTTCAACACACATATTGACAGACCATTTTTTAATTGACATAATAATGTTCAATGCTCATTATCGTTATCGCAGAAAGCCGCGGAGAGGACGACGAGTCATCGTGCCTGAAGCGCGTGCGCGAAGTGGTATTACTGACGGACGATCGTAACTTGCGCGTCAAAGCACTCGCGGCCGAACTGCCGACGCGTGACTTGCCTTCCTTCGTCCAATGGGCCGGCTTATGTCGCGACGATGCCACTACGGTAAGTTGGGACTATATTTGTACTCCTCGTCGTAAAATCGGACACCGACTTAAAGCGACGACAGTATGATGTTAATCGCCGACCGATTTTAATTAATCAATAATCGTATGCGTTCCTCTTATTCAGTCTATTCAGTTTCATTATAACTACTCTCTGAATATAATTACTCTTTATATTCAGAAATGATTTTCTAGGTGCTTAATTAATAAATAGCGATTACTCATGCTTGCATGCACTAAAAATGGAATGGTTTATTTTCTCCGGCCGCAGATACAACCCCGGAGTCCCGCTTCGTTAGACAGGTCACCTATAATCACTTGTCATTCTATTCGATCGGTTCCTTGCGTGTTTCTTGGATTTACATGAAAACGTGCTCCGAATAGAATACTTTATAAGAACGCAAGACGCTAATTCCCTGTATGTGGCATGTTTATTAGTGATATAACATTGACGTAAATGGTCAGGAATTGCTTAACTCAGGGGATGATTCGATACCACCGAAGTATTATAACTACTCAAATGAGTAATACTTACATTGTCTTGAGTGTATCGAAGCTTACTAGGAGGGGCTGGATGGCGCTGTTTCAAACGCCTACCAATATACAATATATGCATTCATATTTTTTTTTCTTTAAGTTACATGAATGCCTGAACTTCGACGAAACGTTTTATCTTTCTTGATTAGCTAGTTTTTTATGTATTCTAATAACCATCATGTTCTAGAAATCTGCAGTTTTCATTATGATTGCGTGCGTGCGTGCCGTGCGGGTACGAATAATCCGGTGGCAAAAAACCGGGTGGAATAGGAGCTAGAAGACAAAAGTATAGGCATAGCAAATCAGTTATACACTTATTTGAAAATTTTTTGCTGGTGAATTCGTATTATTTGCGCCGTTGACCATATTATGTATAAGTATAGGATATATATACTTAGCCTACTAATTTTTGATAGTGTCATTCTTCGAAGAGTCGCTTGCAAGAGCTTTGCTTGGTGAGAAGCGTAGCTCGAACTATGCCGTGTGGTTTGGTGAAGGTAACACGCAATTGATTTATGAAGCGCAGCACCAAGCGTCAGAGTGGCCGACGCGTGGTACGACGCACTCAATATAACCATGCATGGCTCACTGGACCATGTCGCCATAGCCACGCATCGTAGCTGTAGCCAGCAAGCGAAGCTTTTTCCTGTGTGTGTTCGGCAAATCTAGGTTCAATATCAAAGGGACAACATTGAGTAACGATATTTTTCTGTTACAGAATAAAAAAGCGCCTTCGGCGGATGTCTAGCCGCCAGTGATGCACTGTTAGTGGAACGCAACAAAAACAATGACGCCCATTCTCACTCTTCATCACCATGTGACTTGAATGTCGCGCTAACAAAATGCTTGAATATAATAATCGCATTCTTTTCCGGCGTAGCATATTTCACGTGAAACCGGAAATGTACACGGATGCACCTCATTATAGCATAGGAATTGAATAGATTAAGAAAAACTACACCAATAGATGGTCGGAATATTGATTTCGTAAGAGTTCCAGGATTCCACCTCTGTGTTCCTGAAAAACATTATTGTTATTTTTTACGTATTTTCTGTTTTAATTTTTAGGTGATAACGACGTTTCAGTTTTGCTGAGCTTTTATTTTTATTTAGATTTATGTAATATACTAAGTATATCTTTTATTTTTGTAGGTAGGTTATAATAATCAAAATGTAATTACGAATCTATAGTCGAGTACAGGTTGCATGGTCTCAATTCATTTACATTTTACACTATTATTGACTACTATTGACTAATGAATTTTAAAAGTCGTCGCACGTTTATTATTCTAATGATACTTAGCTTTTAGACACTTGTTCTTTTTATATTTCAATATTTAATGTGTGTTTACGTGTGTGGTTGCGTTACTCGTGCCATCGCTGGAGTTTGTGAGCGGGACTGCTAGGCGCTAGCTTCTTAAGTTTGGTTACTTTATGAATAGCATAGGTATAACGCTCTTTAAACACGCTGTCTTGAAATAAACTTCAAACTGAATATATACAAATATTTAGTAAAGAAAATGTAGTACAAAATATATTTGACATTATTGTTGTGTATCAATTCAAGTTTGTTTAGACTAGTTTACTTTACAACTTTATTCTGATCAATAGTTTTATTCGGCATCGATATGTTGAGAATGAAATAATACAGATTATTGTTATTATAATATGTTTATATGGTAGCTTTTAAAACGACGTTAATTTTTATAGTTTTTTACGAAACTATGAATTCTATTCTCAGATAAAATTTGGGTTACACTCGCGATGTTATGATCGTAGTTCACTATTTTCAAAATATGAAGTACACTACTATTTTTACAAGTTAAAGGATTTACGAGTAAACAATGATCCTCTAACGTACCTACTATTGCAACTTAATTAGTCCAAATATTATTTTGAGCTTCACATTAAATATTATATTGTTAATTGACTTGCAGATTTGTTACAAGTTAATAAAAAACACTTTTATATATTAGATATATTATATTTCTTTGTAGATAATAAAGGTATTATATAAAAACAAATTATTAATAACTAGTTTAACAAAATGTATGTATCATTTATTTTTCATTTTTGGAACAAATTTGATGCTGTTACTTTTAATCATGACGTTTTAATAAACATTGGATTATTTCAAAATTATTTAACATCTATTATTTAAGAACCCAGACCTAGTATTATTGTTAAACCCCCAACATACATAGAATAATTAAATGTAAAATGAACTAGAAAGAATACTTGCAAAGTACCATCTTATATGTATTGCATTAATCTATAATCCAATAAAAGTTCCAGAAGAGAAAAAATAAAAAAAAGGCGAAAGAAAAATAAACAACAGAGCGCTGCAATATTAAATACAATAATAATATGAATATATGATCATAATTATAACATTAATGGACAGTTGGGTGAAAATAGCTCCCATCGTATAGGGGGAAATATAGGACAAGCTCTTTAATTCCCAACAGTTTCAACTCATTCATCAAGATTCCATCGGAACGCCGCTCGCCGTTCCGGTGGAAGAGACGTGTCATCCCCGTCTCGGTTGACGGGCGTCTTATCACACTTTATTCGGTGAGGACGTGACGCGTATTGCTGTTGTTATGGCCAGAGGTAACCACTTAACATCGGGTGGGTCATAAGTTTCAAGAAAAGAAGATAAGAATACGTAAAGATAATACGAAACTTTGTATTACAAAGCTGAAGCGGCAAGTTACCTGTCGTGTGTTTACCGACCCCTCGGTGCTGACTTTGCATCATTTGAATCGGCCACGGAAGAAGTATTGCAAAAAGCTTTTTGTTATCAATAAAAGTTTACTAATGTTAGTGACTAGGGTAAATAAGTTGGTGATACTCATTCCATCAACCAGAGAGCCTTGATTAAATGATTTAACTTAAACCTACGCGAGTAACTTTATCGTCTTCTACCTGTCTAGACACTATAATTTGTAATTGCAATCCATTAAGTAAATAAATTAATCTATAATTACTAATTGAGTGTTTTTAATGTTTGATTATTTATTCCGTAGTGGGTTTATTAACCTACATAAACAACTAATTATGTAGATTTAAATAAGTGTAACTGAAATGTGCGAAGTCGAGAAAAACTAACTAGTCAGAACAGGGGTCTCGTCTCACTTCGCCCTAAGTAATATGATTGTGTTACAAAACGTTGCAACAAAGAAAACAAACTAACCCTAAATTAGTCCTACCACACTACGTCTTTATGTAGTCGTCACGCTGATAGCATAATAAAATTCTCTAGGTAATTTTATATTTATTGCTGTGAAATATGAGTTATCGTCCATTATACGCATACTAGAGAAGGCCAGATTAGCCTTGTATCAATAAAAATTGGATACAATTCTCGTGAACGTAAGGATTCGATAAAAGTGGCGACTTATCAGGCATCAAAGATGTGGATTATCCGCGCTTGGCAATGAAGCAAAGGTTACGGAACGGTCGAAGGGAGGAGCTCGCGTGTTGGAATAGAAATGAATTATAGGAAATCTATTCATTCGTACAAGTGAGAAATTCCGATGTTAGCCTTGTCTTGAGCAATGGGAATTGGCAAAGTTCCGACGCTCGCCGGCGTAGCGGGCTCGCGGGGCCGCGGTTGTAAAACCACCGTTATACTTATTTACCGTGCGCATCTTGTTTTAGGCGCTCTTTTAACGTGTTCAATATAAGATGCACTTTAGGAATGTTCAGACTTATAAATTAATCCTGCAACCATAATATTTTTATTATCAGCGGAGTTTTATGATAGGCCCATTACTCGGGACTAATAATGATAAATTTAATGTTCGTTGAGCCCTAGCTGCCGTCAAGACATGAATGACCAATTCAATTCATCTATAAAATCCTTTGAGTATACTTTTCTTGGATATGTCGGTTAAAATGTTCATCACTTCAGTATAATTAATTTAGTTTTAATTTTTGGATATGACATTGATTATGTGCTATATATGTGCTATATAGCACATCCTTGGTTATATATATATATATATAATATATATATATATATATATATATATATATATATATATATAACATAACCAAGGGTACCTTATGGTTCCTACGGTGAAATATGTGAGTATGAGTATAAGAAAAAAAGACTAAACTATAACCTTTAACAAACTATAAATTTTATATTAGAGTTTCTTACGATTTAAGATTTTATATGCATTTCGATACCTCTTCGTATGTATTAATGTATACCAGAAATTTGATGCTATTTTGTGCTTAAAGAAAAATGTAACTCGTCCAATCCAAACGATACTTGAGACCTAAAGGAAAAAATGAGTTTGAGTTTAGCCTTCTTCAATGTTTCCATCAATTTACCACAATCATACACACAAATTTTTTTGGTGGCAATATTGAACGAAGTCGTGGGCACAGCTAGTACTCGTATTACAATATATATTTTTAATTAATTGATTGACTTAACGGAACGATCTGAAAATCCAACTGATGTTGGGTGGTTGCTGCCGGCCTTAAACAACGGCGATAGGAGTGTCAGCGAAGTACAAAGAGACCCAATTCGTATCGGGGTGCAGCTGTCTGAGATGGGGATGCAACCTCAAATGCCTGTAAATTCTTCGTCACCTACACTCCAGTAAAACACAGCAACGAGAGTTCACTGCATGGTACTTACCATTTTCAGTTTTACATTATTGTACAGTGGTAGTACTTCTTTGGATGAAATTGGCACAAGTTCTAATCTAGCTATCGTGGCCCATTCACATCCGCTTGTCAAGTGCTGTTACTTGTTTTCATGCACTGGCAAAATTCTTACCTAAACTCTGTTCACTTGTCTTGTATGGCACAGCTTGTAATTAATAATTCATTACACAGGAAACTGAAACCATAGCTCATCTCAAAGCTAACAGAAGCGCGTGCTCGCTACTTGTGCATCTTGTATATACGATACGCACACAAACATTAAGGTAATTACCTGAGCCTTGGTTAAGCACTCTACTTAATTGCTACTTCCTTTGCGGAATAGATTGGAAGATTTTCATTATGTTTGTACTGAGGTAGATCCTATTTTACCTTAGAAACTATCGTATTTTTATAAATAATATATTATTTGTAATTGATAAATAACAAATCTGTTAATGCGTAATTAAATGAATGACATTGGAATCCTTGCTAACCGCACGATTTTTTTGTCTGAAACTAGTCTATAGCATTTATTTAATGTTTAAATAGACACGATTATGCCAGGCTCAGTCGATTCGCCGCTAACCACTAGCGGCATATATAAATAATAGGATCGAAATAGCTCAAATGCAAATAAAATTAGATATTTTTTTCAACACACTTGCTCGTTTTATATCGCTTTTAGAGCCATAAACAGCTATAACACACACGAAATAATAATATCATTACACACGAGTGCGTAATAGAATTATCTCTACAAAGTTAAATTTGTACCTTACTGCAAATTATATGCTAATAAACAGAGCATTTTCCATTAAACCGGGAAATACAGTTTTTTTAGGAACGACAAAGTTTATCACGATTTTTCAAAATGTGATAAATTTGTTTTGCCGAACTTTAAACAAGTAAATAAATATGTTAAAAATAAGTTTGGACTGTTGGACCTCGTAGAAACCACAATCATAAGATTCGGTACCAGCCTCTAATGTTCTCACTGCAGGCACACCGACCTACTCTCGATAATTGACAGTGAATGGGCTTTGATCTACCTCGGGAGCCCAATCCGGATTGGTAGATGTCACAAGGAATATACTTAGCTCTGTAGCATACGTCACCTGCTCACAGACATTGATAGCTCTAGGCTAGTAAAGTTTATTTCAGCTACTTTTACAGCATTATGTCATATGACATACTGCTGTGGGGGATGCTGCAGATATCAATACTAGATTTGTGTTTCAGAAGAGGGCTTTTCGTGCCATTTACAATCTGGGTCCCCGAGAATCATTAGGCACCTTGATTAAGGAGATAAATATACTTAGGGTTAATTGTCAGTATGTAAAGCCAGTAGGAGAATTTGATTTAAACTCGTAAATATATTAGCAAATTTACAAAAAATAAGAGACACTCATGCAATGTAAACGCTAGACAAAAAAAAACTTGCTCTGCCCAGTATGTAGTAGCTTCATAAGGGTAGCAATTATTTTAAAGATCAATGTGTACGCTGATTTAACAAACTACCCAGCGAAATACAATTACTGTCTGTATTAAAATAAATTTAATATTTTTATCAAACGTAGACTAATTTAAAAGCTTACTTCAAAATAGCAAATTACCTAGATGACAAAAAACCTTGGAAATATATTTGTTCCACTTTTGATGTAGGAAGTATTACATATTCCTGAATCTCCAGGTATGAAATACTGTCAGCGGGTGGTTTTTAACGGTTGTAAAGCCAACCAATATACAAAGCGTTAAGTATAGTAATCAAACCTATTCGACAGAGATAATACATGCACAATTCATATTGAACTTCTTTTGAACCGTAACCCGTAATATGACTAAATATTTTGACATAACAAAATATTTTTACGATTAACTATTTGTGTGGTACGTGATTCGCATTTAGGTATCAATAACGAGTCATGTTGTTGATAACTATATGTACAACGCCGCCAGGAATAGAGAAGTCACGATTTATTTTGAACAAAACATTAATATGCTATAAATATAAATAAAATGATTGATCATATATACCTGGCTGTATGCTTAAGAAACCGTAAAATGTAGGACATCACACTTCATGAAAATTCTTTTGTATGTATAAATAACACGCAACCGATTTAAAATTTGGAAAAAAACCAACCTCATTTTTTTCATCCCCTTCTTTTCATCCTTAAGTTTTAGCAATAAGGGAGAAATGAGAAAGAAACCAAAACGATTCAGCTCCAGTGAGTTATAATATGAAAGGTCTTTTTTTGGCATTCCATTTCAACTATCCGGCTGTTTTTTTTTTCTTTTTTTTAATATTTGTTACCAGGTCTCCGTGATAAATGAACAGATATTAAAAAAAAAAATATATAATAATAATTTGAAAGGAACTCAGTGTATACAGGTTTGGATGTTTCTTTTGTAAAATGGTACGGTGTACTCCCTATGGGTGAGAAGTAGGGGATGAAAGTATTGAAGTTGACATTTTTCAATTTTTTTAATCTGCCTTGCCTTATTTTATAATTTTATACCGAATAGTGAGATAAACCCATGTACTTACATGGTACAAGGAACCTACTTCTAAAAGCAATAGGTGGGAGGTATCGCTTCTTGCACAGCACAATATTTTCTATTATTTCGTAATAAAGGTTGGATATTTAAGGATATCCAGGCTGCATTATGGTGTTAAGGCATCGCGACCTTTTCCGGATTAAAGCCCTGCCGACGTCACTCTGTTGACATCAGCACGGACTATTATCTGAATAGTATCCGGTTCGTTTGCACGATGATCGCGCGATAGATTCATGAATCATCGCTTCACTCATTTAGGGTTCAATCTGTAAGGTCCTGACCTGACTCGCTCACAAACATTACGTTTCCACGAAGCGATAAAATATTAGTACAAAAAGTTTAAACACTTTTTGCAAAAAACGACCCTTCATTTTGTTCGTATCTATGAACTTTTTCTGTGACTAAATAAATATACGTAATTTTAATCCGTCACGAGTACAATTATTTATTAGGTAAGGTATTTGGTATTTATCTATTGCCATATTATGATTCAAATGACATCCTTTTCTTTGATGAAATTAAATTATATAGGAAGGTACTTTTACTTATTCATCATGTGTTTATTTGTATTGAGTGGATTGTGACAAACAAATTAAAATACAATAGTAGAGCAAGTCTATTCATTAAGATCATACATAGACATAACTACGCAGCTTTGTTCCACTTCCGTGGATTACAATCATAGAATTGGAATGATGAGTTTTTTAAATAACTCTGTTGGGGATATTAATTTTAGCCGATGATTGAGTTTTTTTACAAGGTAATCAAATCAATGATCGTGCGCTAGGACGGCGTTAGCTCATCCGCCAAGCATTTTGGTGGTTTTTGTGACCAAGCCGTGCGAGGAAGGCCTCAGTCGACACGATTTCTCAAAACAAATGACGACATGAGCTCTGCCTACTTTTCTCATTTTTAGCATAATTCCAAAAAGTAGGTAGATGTTGACGGGACGTTCACCGGCAGATAGCTGGTGTTATATGGAGTAACATATTTACATTTAGAAAAAGAAAAGAAGAAAGAAGAGTTCCTCGCAAAAATATTAAATTCCACGCGGGTGAAGTCACAGCGAGAAACAGCAAGTTTTGTAATATTATCTGCCACAGTAACAGCCTCTTATGTTTCAATAGATACAGCCCATTAAATGTACGAGTAGTAGTATGTTAACATACCTACACCTTTTGTTGTATGTATGTATTTCGACGGCTCCGTGGCTTAGTTGGTAGTAGACCTGCCTTCGAAGCGAGGGGTCCCGGGTTCGATTCCCGGTCGGGGCACACTTTGTGTGGTGAGCGTGAAGTTTGTTCTCGGGTCTTGGGTGTTTGTCTTGTGTTTCTGTGTTCGTCCATGCCATCTGCGACACAGGGAATCCTAGTGCAGAGGTATGAGTGTGTTAACGTTGTTTTTTCGTCGTTGTATTAACTAAATATTTATGTAATAAGGTTTCTGTTATCCTGAAGGTTTAGGCTTCTTTATAATAATAAAAACACTCCAATGACAAATTGTGAATCAAGTAATACAGGACTACGTCTGACGGGTCAACTCGTTAATAATAAATTATTATGTGATAATAATTCGTTCTCAGTTTATGGCAAACTGACAGTTCAGTGTACTATTATTAAATCATACTAGTAGGTACGGCAGGTAGTATAACGAAACCGCGTAGAATAAAAAAATAATAAGCGTCCTTAAAATTAACAGGTCTTCAAAGTACCCTTTCGAGCAACTGTATTGTGCTAAACTTAGTAATAAGAATGATCTATTAATTATTTAAAAAAAGTAACGTTTCCAAACATTTTTTAAGAATTTAACGGAAATAAAGTATTTTGACTTTGACTTTGAAATATTTTATAAAAATTTCGTCAAAGTAAAATATTCGAAGTTTATTATCATGTAGAAATTGTAGAGCTAGTGCTACGCGCTTGCGCAACTTTTAGCGGTATAGTTCTTCACGGTAGACTTCAACGCGCTGCAATGCGTAGACATGGTTTAATTTTACCTATATCAATTAACATACAGATCTGTATTAAATAAATCAAAATGGATTAACGCGAAAGCAGATATATTTTCTTCATGACAATAAAAATGTTAATAAAATGAGATTTTCCATTTTACAAATTTTTATTTCGCATCGGAATACAATTCACTGAGGTACATTTACACAACAAATGATTTTTTAGGTGCATAAAAAGCGACAGATAAAATACAATTTCTGTTCTAGAATTATTAACGACCTTGTGTAGTTTGAAAAATGCCATTACTGGACCATCAACGTTATGAGCGATATTATCCTTTGTTATTGTTAATATCTTAAAATGATTTATTATCTAAAATTAGAACAAGTATACTAGGGTATCTCTGTACATCTAATAATATTTACATCCAACATTAATACCTTTTAATATACCCACTATTGTAATAATGATAGCTATTAAATAATAATTGTACAATACTGCGGCAAGGGAATGCGTGTGCTCATCCGTAGAATTCAGGCTCTACTGAGCAGTTAGCTCGATGCATTTTCCAACAGTCACGTCCAACCACTCATTAATGAGCTTAGTTATAAAACACCCTGAGGGCTCTTAACTGCCATCCGGCAAGATTGCTTTTCGTGGTCGGCGTATATTAATAGTTATTTATCGGCAAAACAGAAAGAATCACATAGTTCGTGATGGACGCTCAGAGACAATGCGTCATACTCGTGCATCATATGCAGAATTGCTTACTTCTGATAAACGAGATAGGTTCCTCATTTAGTAAAATACTTTGTAGATGATGCAAGTGCTTGGTTTGTCGGACGTTCATCTGTGGAGAAGCGATATATCATCGTTTCTATCTCTATAGTTTCTTGGTAGTTATTAATTAAAATCGACGCAGTTAACGATCTATGCGATGGGTTTGTCGATAAATGTAACGGGGCCTGTACTTCGTATTATTTTGTTTAAAAAATTATAGGGTTCCCTTATGGTTGAGCGCAAACGTTATTTTACGTTTGGACACCTCTCGTACCAACACAGTTATGAATGATGAATGAATTGGCGGCTATTATTTTTTTACAGTTTGGTTTCATATTTATGATGTTTCGTTGAAATTGTAGATGCAACCTGCTTAAACATACGTTATAAATTATATACTTAGTTTATTTTTGAATATATTGGTTTTTGATCTACAATGTGTGAAGTTATTGACAGGTTTATAGCACCCTAAAAATATTATGTAAGTAATTGGAATAATATAATTTAAAAATATTATGTAAGTAAAAATATTATGTAAGTAATTGGAATAATATAATTTTTTTTTTACCTATACATTAACTAAATTTGACCGAGTACATGTTCTCCCATCGATCAAAGAGTAATTAAGACGGTGAAAGCTAGGCTTATTTTAATATTTTTTGGCTATATTCATACCATAATTGATATGACGGGAGTTATATTTAGCGCCATCTACCTCCAAACTAAGCACAGCTTGTACATATTAACATATTAACACCCAGACGTAGAACAAACATCTACGAGTATGTTCATCAAATAAATACTTGTCCTGAGTGGGAATTGAACCCACGACCTACAGTGCAGACGGTAGGTATACAACCAACTGAGCCGTGAAGCCAGTCAACATAATCATAATAATTGACAAGTAAGAGTCGGGCGCGCTTATTAATCAAATTCTAAAATAAAATAAAAAGTATAATAGATACCTATCTTGATATACACCTACTACAATATATTATATGAACGTATATATACAACCAGGTAGACGAACAAACTTAATATGGATTCTTATCCACCTCAAGTTCAATTTCACATGAATTTTATTTTAACCGGATAACTTTGATATTGGCATAACAATTCATATCGGTTATTTATTAAGGCTAATATAACACTCATAGGTTCCCGAAACGTATCAGAAATTATTCAAAAAACATTTCATTAATGCGATTTTTGTCGGCTGTAGTTTTAGAAGATGGAAAGAACATGCACGTTGAATCATCGTAAATTCGAAAACCAGTCGTATTCAGGCATATATCTAGTCTTAATTCTCTTCGACACTGACCCACCAAAACAGTTTTTTGTTAACATTATTATTTACCTATAGTAAATAAAAGTGTACCTTCGCAAATTCATTCCTAACATTGCAGTTACTATAACAACTGGTATAAACGTAATAATACGTTCTACTTAGAATAGCAACTTATAACCATTTCAAAGAAAGCCCTGCCCTTAATTTACGTTTATTGAGGCAAGTGAAGTGTCGCCATGACACCAGCACATTGTATTACTGGACCCAGGAAATATTAAAATGTTATTTGAAATCAACTCCAGAAGACATCTTAGATATCCGTTCGAGAAAATCATTCCAATTTGCATATTGTTAACCGTTTGCGTTATTTCAGATTTTATGGACTATCAATCAAAGTGAACGGTTTGTACCAATTAGTGAAATGATAACAGTTATTCCCTGCTCGTCCTGTGTACTCATTTAGGAACTCACTAAATACTTACTTGTCTGACTCGTTTATTCATGGAACAGGAATTTTGAATGTTTTTACAACCTCCCCAAAGTCATTACATGTTGCATTATACACTGATAAAAATATCATAAATGGAACTTTTATAGGTTTCAGTATTATACTTGCTCGTCTGAAGTTGGCTTAAATGGTTGGTTATGGCTATGTGCGCATTTGTAGCAATATCAAAGAGACACATTTATTATCTGTCATAAACATTTTTACAACTTTTATTTATCTAATTATTTACCTATACCATAACTGCGGTTAATATCGTTTCGTTTCTTGTTTTTTGAAGTTATGTTCTTCTTATGCACTTTTTAATATTTTCTCTGCGAATATTTACGCAGGACGTGTTGCGTACAATAAGTGTAATGTGTTACTCGTATTCAGAATACTTGAATATGAAAACAATTTTGCAACTATGTTCTTATATCTTATCAAGTTACCTAAGTTATTATAATAGATTTTGCTCGCGTTATTGTGGATTTTTAAATAATAATTTAATTCTGGACGAAGGTTCCTATGCCCTTTTGGTACCTCTGATAACGTGTATGCAAAAAATAATGATGATCTGTTATTTTAGGCATAAAAGCGTAAAAATCAAAGAAACTCACATTCGCATTTATAATATTAGGGATTATATCTACTGACCAATACTTGTTTCAGTTTCATTGGAAATTCCATTCTTATATTTTTCGAGATATTATGTTGCATTTTTGTCGCCTTGAGATGTTCATATTTACGCTTGAGTGACTTTGCGGTATTTCAGTTGAGTGGAGATTACTTTATTCAGATGAATGTAGGTCAAAATTCATAAAATATAGAACCTGCCGGATATTTTAAAAAACTCTCAACGTTTTGAGAACGTGGCAACTAGTTTTATATTAGTTTAGAATTAGCCACATACATAGCGTTTGTTGTAGCCACGATCAGGTCAGCTTTTGTACATTTCTACTTTTCATAGTATTTAGAAGGTAATATTAGAAAACTAAACAGATAAAGGCACAATTCTTGCAAAGATAATTATGGACTGAAACAAACTAGTAAAGTCAACCGAAGGAGGAGATTAGTAATTGATAGCCTTGGCAAGAAGACTTACGATAAAAAGCGACGTGTTATGTAAAATCGATTAGTAAAGCGCAAGCGCACCTATGATGACAAATTAGCTAATGCACTAGACGTGAGAGAACGCTAATGACGAAGAACAGCAAAACAACGGAAAGTTTACATGGCGCCGGAATTACCTTCCGCGAAATATTGCCATTAATTTGTCGGAATATTAATTTTTGATTTGTTTTTGGGCATTTTATGTGGTCTGAAATAACAAAATGTAGACAGCGGTAACGAGCGAGAAAACGGGTACTCTTAAAAGCGCCGTCCAGACACATAACTGTCGTTCGTGAACAATTTGCATTTGGTGCTAGTAAGTTGTTGTAGGAATGCAGTCTAAAGTATATCAATAAAAAAAAATATTAAACAATATTATATGATCCAAACACTACCATATTATTAAACTACTTCACTATTATTTTAAAGATTATTTTAAAATTCAGTTCCTTAGATACATCTGTAAATATTGTCCCATAAATAATAATACGATGTTATTTGTTTACCTACAAGTTGTACCTAATATTTGTCAGGAAGTGTTGTTAGGAAGCGGCGCCGGTGGCTGCATGCGGCATGTAGCTCCGCCGTACATACCCTTGAACCTAAAGTGGCAGCTCTCGGCCGCCTTGCCAATGACCCCGCCGGCGCCCGCGCCCGTCGTCTCGGACCAGCTCGCTCGCTAATTGTTATGTAACAGAGCAAAGTTACGTGCATCGCACCCGAATATCTGATACATTCCAATTTTGCCTCGCTCTACCCGCAAGAACACTTAATTGGCCACCAAATCCCCACAACTGCGGTATTGGGATACGCAAACAGGTTCGGAACGCGAATGCAGCTTCTTGCCAATCCCAAGGGAAGGTAGAGTCACTGAACTTGCACGTCGCATGCTACATCTCGCTCCTTACTTCATAGTTCTTATGATTGTAAAATCATTCTTTGTAAGATGCTGTTATTATTACGTTGAGAGAGGAATTCGCTGGCACGACTAAGACGGTTTAAGGATACCTTCGCTAAAAATTATGAGGAACAAACAAAAGATTATGTGATTGAGTTTCTTGCTTTGCATGAAAGTAATTTGAGTTCGCCTTATTGTTTTTTCTTGTGTTGTATATATTTCATTTTGCTAAGCAAGGTTTTATTTGAGCATATTGTGATTCCAACACGGTAATATCAAGGACCTCCTGTTAAATTTCAAGCAAGATTGATTGTTGATTAGCGTAGATTAGTTACGATTGAAAACACTTATAAGTTATTATAGTATGTTAACAAATACAATTACCTAGTAAAAAAAATTATTAAACACCAATCTAATATAGGTAAATGATTGATTTGTATACACTTTTCATAAAAACAGCACGGTAAAGTTGTTTGGTTGAGCAAGAGACAGCGCAAGTGCCCCGGGCTTTGTGCTAGAATTTAGATTGATATTTTTTGTCAGTTAACTCGGTCACAATAAGATGACAGTGGTAACAAGAGAAGTGCAAAATAGACTTTAGCCGTCCGTCGTAACTGAAAGTATCAAGGTTAGACGGTGGCGTGGCGGGGCGGCCGAAAGTCGGCTAACAGTAACAGTACACCTACGAACGGGCAAAAACCGGGCACCCAAAGATACTCGCACAGACGTTTACCTTTGTGCTTCACCATCCAATCTAATGACTTACAGCTGGTGAACGGACCGGAGACGTGTTCCATATACCTTGAATCAATGAACAGGATTTAATTAGCGATACGTTCAACTCGGACATGTAAATTTTTTGTATGTTCATTTTGCTCTGAATAATAGCAGAGAGAGTTACGTTGATAAGTCATCTGACTTTTTGATTAATTGGCGAACATTTCGGTTCGACAATTACGTTTTATGGTGAGACTAATTAGCATTTATTGATGTCGGAAATGAATAAAAAAAACTATGGGTATTTTTGTGGCAACCACTGCTGCAACGGCACAGGGGGGAGCGCCCGCGCCGGTCGTCGCCGCTGCGCACGAGCCCGAGGCCGCTTTCTCGGCCTCAATTTTGACCGAGAGTTGGAAGGCGCCCGCGCAGTGTTCTCATAGTCGACAAACCGATGTATCTATGTCGATTGCTTGTAGGCGGCCTTGAACGGCAACCATTAATTTGTGTGCGGAGCCGCCAGCCCAGTACCGTTACTCAGCGCCTGAATCTCTGACCGCTCGTTGATATCTAAAGATATACCTCTCCAACATGAGACACGTAAATAAATTTACACATTTCATAATTACAACTCATATTGATAAACTTTGCCATCCCTCTTGGCACATGCAGTTTAGAATTTTTATATTCTGCACATGCAGTTTAGAATTTTATCGATACTGTTATGGTCGTTGTTTGTAATATATTTTAAAGTTTATAGTAGTTAGTTGATAATGAGTATCTCTTAGTAACTATCTTTTTTCTTAATTAAAACTAGTAGGTACAGAGTTAGAAATACGCAAAACAAATGTTCACAATTCTACAATTCTGTCTACAATTCTATGACATAATTTCAATGCGTTGCAAAAGTTCTTATTAGATACTATCCTGATGATAAGCGATTACGAAGCCGAACGCCACAGCTGGACTTGGAGTTAGCTCGAGAGCACACAGTTACGTACTTAACGACTGTTTTTCCACTTAGGGGTAGCTACAGCCAGTTAGAACTTCTTGTCATTACCCTATGGTTTCTTCGCGATGTTATCTTACAGGTTCCGTACTAAGAGAGTAAAGGGAACCTGATTCGTAAGCCAATATCATATGACTGCACATTTGTCAAATTTAAGAAGCAAAAAACATGATGACACTTTTCATAATTAAATATTCATGGAAATTTCCACACAGCACCACTTAGCCCCAAAACTAAG
Source organism: Aplocera efformata (assembly GCA_921293045.1). NCBI lineage: Eukaryota > Metazoa > Arthropoda > Insecta > Lepidoptera > Geometridae > Aplocera > Aplocera efformata. The sequence goes on along the minus strand of OV121042.1, from coordinate 7,683,582 downwards.
AATAGCTTATTCTATGGGAACCACATAACTGATAGATATATTAATATATATTGACACAAAGACAGCACAAACATTTATGTTCGTCACACAAATGCTAATCCTGAGTGGGAATCGAACCCACGATCTACAGCATAGAAGGCAGAGCTACAACCAACTGAGTTGGCCACTCAATGATGACCGTGTGAATAATACATAAGTACATGAATAGTATGCTAAACTCAGACATCGCCGTTATGGTAAAGTATTGTGTCGCATTATATTTTGCAGAATTACAATTTGACCAGACATTATGCAACTGTTCAGTCTGTCGCGGACGGAAGCAACAGACGCAGAACAAAAAAAATTCTAAGTAAAATTTTTTACATCGAGGCAATGGTGATGATCGTTTTAATGCCAGGTAACTAGCGACAACTATAACTTAAAATATACGGCATCCGTCGGTTTGTTTCAGAGTTACGTAACGTAAAAAAATAAACCCCTGCATTAGGATTCCCTGTGGAACCCTGTGGAATTTTACGCTCATCACATAAAATCTCCAGCCGGGAATCAAACCCGCGACCCCTTAGCTTACAAGGCAGGGCTACTACCATTGATGTACAATATAATCCACGTACTAGGCTACGGAAACGACAAAAGATTCAATCATTTCAGAGCTGTAAAGACAATTTTCTGGACGCTAGCAGAATTGACACCAGTGTTTGAAGTGAGTTTATGTAAGAGTCCTGAATTAAAAAAAGAAATACATTCTTTCATCCCTTGTTTCTCACCAATAGGGGGTACCTTACCATCTTAAAAAAGAGACATTCAAATCGGTCTTTTTTCAAGTTATTTTGATTTGACAATCAAACTATTTAACCGATTTTGATAAATTGTAAAGCAATTTGAAAATCCTTGCAAATAAAATGAAGGAGAACGGAAGTAACAAACGAAAGAAAAATACACCTGAATTGATAACTTCCTCTGGAAGTCTGTTGAAAACCATACGAATTTCAAAGATTTTTATTCAATTACCCTATACAACATCAACTTTCAAGTTTGCGAGAGTTTAAATAATTAGAGCACTGCATATAAAGTCGTCTATTCGGCACCTTAGTGATACAGTTCAGTGTGCAAAGGTTGGTCCGGCAGACGACGCCACGCGGTGTGATCTGAATTCATATCACAGCCTGGGAATAGCTCAGAAATGCTCTCATTTAGCCATGGAAATCCTTCGCATTTTTAACCGCTACGCCTGGCCACTACGAATGGAGCGGTGCAAAGTCAGAGCAAAACCGTAGAATTTGCATACGAATGTATTCATTGGTCTTCAACTCTTGTTTAGATGAAGTAATGTTTATTAAAAGTATTTACTGGAAGAGGATTCAACTTAAACATATGGATCTCTGGGAGCACTGCTTTATTCACATAAAAAAATTATGTAATCCCGTGAAGATTTGAAGAAAATAACAGTGTTTCATAATTTTACGTTTGAAATGTTATATCACCTAAATGTCACATTCCATCACTAGTGAACTAACACAATTTGCATAGATTTGATAATGATCTTAACAAAATATTTTCGAACACTGATTTCATCATTATTTCGTGTGGTATTAATCAATACACACTCTAGCGCAAAAAGAGGGTTGTGATAAGTTTGACGCTTGATAATTCTCGCTGGTATGCGGTTTACTGAGTCTACGAGGTGATAAAGTTCCTGACAGTAGCTAGTACCTATTAACAGTAAAGTCTAATAAATCTGTACTTAAGTATACACACGTATACAAGCAGTTTACAAACACAATGGGACTTCCGAACGCTTCCTAAGTAACAGTGACGAGCAAGCGCGTGCGACACGACGCGACTCCACGATGTGCGACCATTGTTGCCTTAATAGATAATTAGTTAGATGCCGTTACCTAACACGAACCGATCGCCATCTCCGCGGCCCAAATCGCTAGATTGGAGGTAAGGGTGCCGGTACACTGCCGACTGAAGACTGAAGATACTATATAAGAGATATTACGCACAGCGAGCATTTTAAGTCTTCTTTTGGGATTCTAATCTTGTTACGGCCTACAAAACTCAAAATAATTTTAAAAGCTTAGGAAATTGTTAAAGGTTTTACTAAGCCTGCAGCTGTCTGTCCGTCTGCCTGTTCAATCTTTAAGGGTTCAACCTTGGATATAGTCTGTTCCTTATGAACCGCAATAGATAGCCGGTTAAAACCACCGTCATTCATGGTGGTCAGGCGCTAGCACACCGTGAACGATGTTCTACCGTCAATATAGAATTTGACGAATATTGATGTTACCAATGAAATAGTCGCAGTCATCATCGAAACGACCAATCATGAAACATTGCCCGGGTAATTTATAAGTGTTACCGGAAAACTGGAACACACCACACGCTCTAGATTTTGGGAACTTTCCGCACAGCCTATCACACACATTCAATCGGTTTCTTTCAAATTGGCGTGCCAATCGTGCAGACAGGTGGTACTAGTCACCGTTACCGTCTGTACATATGTATGAATAAATTTCGACCACACTACCTCAGTTCAAGAATTAATTGTGACACATATTATGTATCTGTCTCCTAAATCGTTGCTTCCAAACAAATTTCAAAATTTACTTAAACGATATCAATCCGGTTTTTTTATTAAAGATTATTGCATAAGATGCTTTTATGGGGTGTCCAAACTGAGAAACTGGATTTTGAGTAGATGAAACATAAATAGAAAAAACATACAAACATAAGTAAATTTAATCAAAGCGTCCAAGAACCACTTTTCATCTTAGATACGTTAACGTCATAACCTCATGACTGCGATTACTACAGCTATACCATGAATAACTCTGCAACACCTTCCTCCGGTAGAATAAATCTTTCCGACAAACAGACAAGCCTTTTTTCATCAATATTAGCAAACGAGGTATAAAACATAATTGAAATTTTTTACACCTTCCCCTTAGAAACCCCATCTGAGTGGTGCGAAAAGAGCATTTTAGAGTAGCAGTAGAACTGGCGAAGTTTGTCCAAGAAAGTACTGCCATCATATCTGATATGGTTGTATTTTTTTTGTCTCTTATTCAACCACCTCCAGGCCCTAGCAGAATACCAGCGTTGCACTGCCCGTCAGTACAACACATGCTGAGTTAGGTGCCTTTTGACTCCGGAAAGTAGGTCTACTGAAATATTTAGTGTATTATTATATATTTTTTGTTTTTTATTTATTTTATCCTTTTTTCACTTGTTATTTATAGTTTGATGTTTATTATTTATACCTACTTTTTGTCAATAAAGTCTTTTTCTTTCTTTCTTTTTTTTCTTATTATTAATTTTCTGCCATAATTTTAATGTTTTTATAATTATTAACAATAATGAATGTAATTTGTGTAAATCGGTTTTGATTAAAGTATTAACCTAAGATGCCGAGAGTGATCCTTTGAGAGTAACGTTTTTAATAGAGAGTTGAATTTTTAAATTCTATAATTGAATAGTTTAGTAGCGCTTAGCATGAGAAATAAAGGACACAGAAATGAGAAGTTTAGGCTTATATGACTATTATTTTACTATTTATACTTTAAGATCACGACTTTCTGAAAAGATTAACATTACAATAATATTATATCAAATTTTGCATTCAGGTAACAATTATTACGTAGTTTTGGGTGTTAATGTAATATTCGTAAACTGTAGTAATATGTCTATATTGTAATTTTTTCTTGAGGGTTCTACATTAGAATAATTAGCACTTAGGTCACTCGCACACAATACCTACTGCAGTTTTTTGATCATCTTGATTGAATCTAGTTCTCACGACATTTTAACTTTAACGGCATATTTTGTCTGGTCTGCGGAACGTGAACAGAAGTTATGTACAGGAAGTGAAGGCGAGCTTTTGTAATTACGAAGATAAATAAAGATGGTTCGCCGCTTAGGACGAAACAATAGTTACCGTAATAGAAACAAAACGTATTTGTAGCTTTATGGACCTCATAAATTTTGTCTGTGATAGTTTAATTTGCACCCTTATTAAACAGGAAAATTACATAATACCTACGTATTATGTTTTTCAAAACCAAAAAAAAAGTGCCTTATCTACATAAGGCACTTTTTTTTTGGTTTTGAAAAACATTTTTTTTGGTGGTGACATTGAGACAAGCTCACGTTTGTAAGCGTGGTCGTATAATTCCATATGCATATTAAAGAAAAATCTTCAATATGTTTCCATTTGGATTCATTTTTTACAGCAATATTTAGTAAAACGGGAAATCCTGGCAGGCGAGCGTCAGAAATGAGCAATTTCCATGAAGTCGCTAATAGGTGTAACAATCACTTCGAAATAAAAATAAATGAGCTAACACTGGCCTCTGATTGGTTTAGGTTTTATTATTTGTAAGTGTAAGTCTTGGAATCTTTAACCAATAATGTTCTCGGAATACATAAAAAAAAATATACTTTTCCTGAGCAATTACTAATTACTGAGTAGTGATTGTGTTAGTAATTTGCTATTATTGTATAGTCATCGAAAAATGGTAGGTATATATAGGTTTAGTCAGGGTTAATAATAAAACGAAATCCGTGATGAGGGTCATGAACACGATGCGATGGTGAGTCAGAGTATAAGGAAGATCTGGAAGCTATGGCGTCATCACCGGCCGCTACCACCGATCTCATCACGTTTTGCCATTTATCGCTACAAAACAGATAATCCAATAATCAAATCACATTATCGCCGATAAGTGGCGCATCTAAATCGTGGCTGTACGCCGCCATTGAGTTGGTTTTTCACTTTCAGTTAATTTATTATTTACTTTTACTTTTATCTACAATATTATCCACAACTTGTCAATTGCCACTGTACAACGTATTGTGCGTGAGCATTATAATATTTTCCCGCGTAGATTTTTTGTGCAAATGACAAAGTTCAGTCAAACGTGAATTATCTCGTGAAGTCTGAAGTGTGAATGTTTGCAATAGTGTGACACTGAGCAGAAATTAACGAAGAATTTTTCACGCGCACTGTTGATGATTCACTAGATACCCAAATAGAAAAATGTATCAGTTTTTTCATATTTAAGGAGAAACATTACATGTGCTGCTTATTAATAAAGTAGGTAGCGTTGGTGCGTATGAATTCCGTGCATTGTGATTTCATCGTGGTTTTATTGTGAGAAACCCGTCAGATTCCTTCGGCAGGTTTCCCGCTATTGCCATATTTGTTCACATATTCCTCGAAATATAAGAAAATAAATATGAGAACTTCAAGATTGGGAACATACTTCTAGGTTTAGGTAGATGTGAGCATCTAATTTTGTTTGTACAAAACATTTCCTGCAGCTAAAGTGCGCAATTAGTGGCTGTTTTTTGTTACAAATATCAAGTTTTCTTGCTAGCGCCGCACGCAGAAGTTGAACGTGATAATTTGAAGTAGGTGCATGCATTGGTAAGTATAGGTACTGGTTCTTTCTACGATGAGCGGCAATGAAGCAATATTCCAAATTTTCTCCGTAACGTAATTAGATGGCCGGATTTACCGTGGTCTCGACAATTTACACTTCTCTCTCCGTGGCGTGAGTGCTTGCACCTCCATTGTTCTACTTTACAGTTTAACCATTAAGATGTTAGGAACTTGTGAGAATTGAGATTTGTGTCATTATCCGCACGAACTTTATTTTGTTGATCATAAAAGAATGCCAAAACAACGTCAATTTGGTATAGCTAAATTGTAAAGATTGTGCAGTGAATGCTTGTTGATTCTTAAATTAACTCAGGTTTCTAGGAGTTTTCGCTCTTCATCACATCCAACTACGTACTATTTCCTTCGTATGTTTGGTATATCAAAATCAGATTGCAGTACATAGTGAAAAATACACATTAATTTATCTGTAAGCTATGCATGTGCACTGTATGTATACCACACATGACCTAGACATTGATTCTGAAAATATATTATCAAGGTATATTATTGTGTCCATTATAAACTCATTAGTGTAGCGGGCAACGGCACTCGGGCGCCAAATTACCAACATTATCAATTTATACTGCTACAAACAAAAAGTTGAATGTAGATGACCAGTTCCCGTTAACAAATTCGTATTGTGCAATGTGGAAGAAAAATTGTAAGGCATGTTTGTGGGTTATTACCGTATACTTGGATGTATAATGTACATGCACACTTAAATGCTTTCACTGCGCCCAACATCTATCATCATCACAGTACGAGAAACTAAAATAAGCGACAGAGCTTTGTTGATCTCACCATTTTTTATTAAAAGAACAATTATTATATATCGTGTTAAATTTAATCATTTCATTGCTAATAGGGTATTAGAAAATATGTGTTCCGGTTTATTTAAAAATGGTTTGTCTTTTTAAGAATTAGTATGAAAGTGTTCTTAAACTCTACAAGTGTTCCTCCGAATGGGTATAACATTCTTTTATAATGAATACTTGAATCAAATAATGAATTTATACTACTATTTACTTTAGATTTATTTACCGCGGTATAACTGCGTCCATTTTTTTAACTGCAGACCGGACTATAGGGCGTACTGTGTGATGTAGATAGAGAACAATATGCCATTTAATCACTGAAATGCAATAAAACCTGTTGAATTGAATCTCTTAATATAGCACAAAACTAGTATGCTTTAGCGGGTGTTCATGTAGTGTATATTGTACGCTGTCATACATCACATAGTAAACAAAACCAAGTATTAAGGTTCCTTCATGATGTCACCAGGTTCCATATGACTATTTTTCGGGTTCCGTACCCAAAGGTGCCAACATGACTCCTCCGTTACAAAATAAAATTATTATTTAAGTGGGGCTCCCATACAACAGCCCCACTTAAATATTATGCAAAATATATGAGCTACAAAGTCTCCTTTCGACGCACTTTTGGTATGAAATTAATTTATTGTTTGTGAAGCTAGATTATATGGGATTTGGAGGGTCCAGCTGCTCGCGTGCGTAGGTGAATACCCTTTGAGCCCCTACACACCCGTGGGTGGTGCTAAAAGAGCAACAACAAGTAGCAGTAGAACTTGTGTAAAGTTCATATCAGCCGCCAAGTATGGTGGAAGGGTGTGAGTGCCGGTGAAATCACATGCACATGAGGGTATGATTCGGGTTTTCATGCTTCATTGGGGAGGACTTTGGAGGGGAGGAATACAGACCGCTGTATTCAGTTTTTCATCAAACATAAAAAACATAAAAAAAATACATCCGAATTGATAACTTCCTCTGGAAATCGGTTGGTTACAAAATCAATGAATATGTTTAGGATGACTGCATTGTCGTAGTGTCGTCAAACGTTGAATGTAAGCTTTATGAATTTTTTTTTCCTAAACACTCAGATTCAAACAGCAAATTTGAATCATTGTTGGTTATTCTGGGACTGCTAAGATTTCTTGATTATGAGGCATTGTTCGCTTTTTGAAACTCAAATATAAGTTAACTCAACTTCAACTAAATTGTTGAATAGTTAAATTGTTGAGTAGTTGAATAAGGAAGTAAGTTGGAATACTGTTTAAAGCTCACATAGATGTGAAACATGACAGCATAAGAGCGCGTCATGTCATTTGCCGTCACGTCATACGTGTCGATTTTACTGCTAAGGCTTGCCAATGATGTTTCACATCAATAGTTTTTGAAAGCTTTTGTATTTTTTTATTATTATATCTTTACAAACCTTTAAATGTAGAACGTACTTGAGACTCTCGTAAAATATTCCACCTCTATTACTTTACTACCTCTACCTTTACCTCTATTTCTTTTGGGATAGATTTTAAATTTATAGATATTTTCATTCATCGACTTGCAAATTTTATTGATACAAAACAAAAGACATCAAATTTCACTATCATCTTTTGAGGCTCTATTGAGGCATTAAAAAGTTAGCACTTTCTTCCTCGACGGGTAACATACATGGTGCAAGATACTTTCAATCACGCCGCACAAAACATGTCAGTGAAAGTAATCTCCAACGGTTGATTAATTTTTGAATTGAATAAAATACAAGCTAACTTGAATTTAAATTTAATTGCAGGTAGAAATTTTCTCTCTGGGTGATGTTTGCGTGCTGTTTGACCCGCAATTACTCATACTCAAGTTTGTAAATTTTCCATATTTTTGGCCCAAATCAACCATATCGGAGATTTTTTAATGGCACATAAAGAACTTGACCTTTAGAGAAATTAATCTCGACTCTCAGATTTAAGTGAAATAGTTTCGCGTTGGTACGAGTACATACAAAGGTTGTGTACCTCATATACCTATTCCCTACAAATTACTGCCAACAATATACATATATGTGTACAATAAGGTACATTCACCCAAGGCAACGCAGGATATAAAAATATTAAAAAAAAAAATACAAATTTTATAAAATCCGGCACCATCTAGCTCCGAACGAAATATAACATATAATGATACATATTAACACTCATGTGTCATGCATGATACAGAACAAACAATTATGTTCGTCACACACATGCTTGAACTGGGTGGGAATCGAAGTTACGACGAACAGAGCAGAAAGTATAGCCACAACCAACTGAGTTATGAGGCCAGATTAACCAAATTACTGTACACATTTTTGGCTATGGCATTTAAAACTGGCACAGCTGGCAGAAAGTGGATGTGAAGAGCCGAAGATTGGGCTCAATGGAGCCTACTGGGAGAGACCTATGCCCAATAGGCTTATGTTTTTCTTAAATTGTGTTTAACTCTTAAATGTTTTTCGTTTTAGCTAATGAATAATTTTAGTTAAGGGGTAGATAAGGGGAAGGCACTTTGTTCACGTGACCTTTATAAGTTTGTAATTTGTACAATAATCACTCTTACTGCACTTATCACTACATTATCTCAAAAGGCTTTGTGAATCGTATGATTTTGGTGTTGATTTTTTTAAATCGTGCCCCGAAGCCATACTGGCAACAGGACTTGTTTATAGTATTATTTTGTTTTGTACAATATTATTTTCTTCCGAGTAGCCATCTTCATAAAGCTCATCTTTTTTCTTCTTGACGTGTGCTTTCCAGCGGAGCAAATATAGGCTGATGATGATGTAAAATTATGTGCAATAGCTAAAGTGAGGTCACGGAGTTCATAAAGTTAACCTAACTTTGCTTTTTCTAGCCAGATAGAATAACAATAACAATAATTTATTTAAAAAAGGTCTTGAGTTATTAAGGTACACAAATTAATAAAAGATTACTTAAAGATTAATAAAAGATTATTTGCGCATCATTTTAAAGAAGATGCAATTTCTGAACCCAATGTTTTACATTGGGTTTAGTAATTGCATCTGGTTGATCTCACCATTCAATTACATGCTTTGTAAACTACGTAGTACTATCGGTGCCACAATTTAATCGCTTTCTTAATGCGTACAGACACAAACAAATACGTAGAGTTGATAAATGACCTCGTTATTATAACGGTTACAACTACTGCATGATTTTCATTTCTAGGCCACTATATTTCTTTGTGAAGCATGTAGGTCCGTTTAGGCCAATCATGATTTGAATATGTTTTGTTCGAAAAAAGGAGAATGTTTTGATATAAATAAAGCTATCCATAACAAGCAAACAAAATTAAAATATTGAATAAGCTATAATTACATACATAATTAAAGTTAAATGTCATCTCTTGAGAAATCTTATCCGTCAAGGGTAGATATAGAAAAGACCTGAATAGAGGCATCAGAACGCGTCGCATCTTCAGCTGACCTCATCCTCGCCGACACCTTCACCTCATAAGCAATAACTAAAAAAACTTTTTAACAATAATATCTCAATGCATCTTCTAATGAGTAAATTATTCACGTAAACATGTGGTAGTCACATATATTATTCTAAAACGTAAAAGAGTTTTCGCATAATGCGTGTCTTGTGACTCATCCCTGTCCGTGTCGTTCTCACGAAGGTATTCGCAGGAAAGAGTTATTAGGCCATTATAATAATGTCACCGTGAGATTCGAACACAGAATGACCGGCACGGCGATGGATATGTTAGATGTTTTAACACGCCATCCTTCATGCAATTATAGAAAACTCGGCAATGTTCATTCAATCAAGAGTCGTTTTTATTAAAAACATAATTGAACCCGAATCGGAGTCGACACAGAAACACAACCTACATATACGCATGCGAGAGCATTCATAACTGTTAGTGTATGAAGATAAATATAGGGTGTCCGGCGGCGGCGGCGCAGGTACATTAGCGTATGTTTCGCCGAAAGAAGGCCGTGTTGCGACCTTCCAAATTGTGGGCGCCGATCGTTGACCGGAGTGCTTCGCTTCGTCACACTCAAGTGGCCCAACGATGCCAGCTCTGGGCCGGCCCGGCTCTCTACCTGCCTGTATCCTGACTAATAACTGGTGGTCTACATCCGCATAACAATTTTCCGCATCATTTTAGGGAAGTTAAATGCCTTTATGAATAAATCATTAAAAACTAATCGCCTCAGAATGATCATGTATTTGCAAATTTAAATTACAGCGATTATCTTTATCGGCAATAATAAATATTTTAGGCTAGCTTATGAGAGTTTCATTTTTATTTTACGGATTCTTTTATATGTGGTTGTTGAAGGCCAATGTCCGGTGTAATCTTTTTGCGATTTTCTTTGTTTTAATACAACTAATCCTGCTTTTATGAGTTTGAAGTATTTCAGAATCTGTATAATATAATATAAAAAATAAATCTGTCGCAAGATCTAATGAAAATGGCAAAAAATTACGTGAGCGTTTGTCTAAAAAGACCTTACCCCATTAGTCTGCCTCTATGTGATAATGAGGCATTAATTTGTTTATTAGATTCTATAGTCAATAAAAATACCGCATGAATCGGTACAGTAAGTTATTTTACCGCAGGATATTTAAGTTTGCATTTTAATAATTTTCTTGCTTTTATAACATGCATTTACATGCTTTTACTAAGCCAAACAGCAATCAAAATAGCTGATTACATATATAAAATGTCCGTTATATATCCGTACAACGGAAATATATCGTTATATAAATTTTAAAGGAAGTCTTGTGTACCACACACAGTCGATATTTCACTTTGGACACTGATAATTTAGTTAATTATAGGTTCAAAATCATCAAAGTTACACAACGAAAATTGTCGTTAGTTGTTTACAACTTTAGGCATTTTATATTTAAAGTAATTTTATGAAAATTAATGTACGACCTTTTCATTTGAAATGCAGAACAGCAGATCATTATTAACGTCTAGGGTAAATGTTTTGCCGCAGAAGAATGCAGACTGTTCCCGTAACCCTAGCAATTATCGTCCAGAATGGACACCGTGGGGTTTTTAGCCGGTAAGAATCCGGCGTATCCCGTCCAACGTCCCCGCTGCGGGCGGGACAAGATAATGGTTATCCCGCATAAAAAAGGTTAAAAGCTTTTCTCGAAGATCTCGCTAATATTCAACATTAACAGTTTTCTTTGAAGCTTTACTTATGCCTATAAATCATAGGCATAAATAAATAGTACATAGTCAAATACTAATTATCGTATAGATATGGTGGAATAGTTGTAAAAATTAAGTAGGTAAGTATAACAAAAAATATCATTCCGTTATACAATATCATCAGTCTGCATTATATTTGCTATAAAAAGCTCTTGACGCCTGTCACATTAAGTAATCGTTGAAAAATATTCTTTAACCGATATCACGTTATTCATAACAACGTTAAAAAACATGGGACTGCAAGTTAAAATGCAATTCGAAATGTTGTCTCGGAGACACTATGAAATATAACGACTTCACTTTTTGGTGCCCCGTAACCAAAAGCAAAAAACAGAACCGTTATCGTTTAGTACTGTCGGTCTGTCTATATGTTTGTATGTACATATGTCATAACCATTTGTTTCTAACTCAGTTTATAACTCATGAATGGTGTCAATAAGAAAAATATGTATTATATATAGGAAATCCGTTATTGGATGTATGGAGCAAATAAGCATAGATTTGTATTTTTTTTCCCTAAGATCTGTGGATTTTGTGATATAATAAAATTAAGAAAAAAAAATATTATTCGTGTTACCGAGATATTTACCATGTAACACGAACACGAATAATAATGTTCATAACCATGATAGTTTTAAAATTTATATTAAGAAAAAAAAACCCATTAGTAACTCTAATTCATTATATAGAGAGGTTCATGAAAACTATGAATATTTTTAATTTTCATGTACAATATTTTGTCAGTAATATTGCTGTCACACAAGGATACACAAACAGACGGATATGGCAATATTATAAACAAAACGAGTTATATATCAAATAAATAGTTTTGTTGTGTTTGTCAGATAATATCCAAGACAGTAGTACAGTAACTTTTATATTCAATAATATATATAGCGAAAAGCCTATTTAAGTTCTATCTGTACAAGAATGTCTGCAATGGACAGTCATACACCGAGCATTAGTGGACGTGGGAAAATGTAAATTTCTTATCTGCATAAAGTATTACAGCTAATTACCGTTACAATAACTGTTGAAATGTTTATCTAAAATGTGTCTGTCAACCTGACTTGATCCTTCTAATGGACCTTTGAGATACAATATGCCAAAATAAGTGAAAGGTAGCACAAGGAGTCTTATGATTTAATAGAAAATGATGTGCAGACAACATAGCTGGCTATAGAAGGTTTTAAGTTACTTGCTGTTATAAATACTACAATTAATATAAAACTGTTATGTGCTACCCAACTGATCCGAGCAAGTTTACGAGTAAAATTGCGAGAAATTCCTTAGTTAACTATTAATTAACGATAAACTTTGTGGGTAGGTGCAATGATTGCTTGAAACCCATCTAGAGAAGTGTAATCATGTTGTAATTGCTGGCAAGTTTACATGTGTCATTATGTATGTAATGCCCGCTTTGAGTTCCGGTTCAAGACACAGCCTCGTACTGGGAACATAAGATTTTCTATCCCACGTTCCTGGGGTGAAGAATACAATGCAATATCGCGTAGATTAGGTGAATGGAGTCAAGTAAACTTTTAAGTTTAATAGCAGGTGAGCTAGATAGCTCACTAAAGATCTAGTCGAGTGCTTCCCCTTTCAATCCACAATTTTCTACCCAATATTATTTTTACCCGTTCAACCCAAAACATGCTCCGTTCTACCTAATCCAAAAATCTAACAGTGTATTCTAAACAGTACAGACACCCTAAGGTCGCAGATATCTGCACACCAATTGTTATTTTAATAATATCCTTTTAGTGATATATTTTGTTTGAATAATTGATGATTTTACGTAACACTTTTTAATAACTTGTTAACAATTAGTCGAAAATACTGATCAATAAGGACATAAACAAGTATTCGCGGACCTTTCTAAATTAGCTATTTACGTAAAGTCATTACGTACTTTCCTTTTATATTTAATATAGCTCCAATCACATACATAAACACGAAGACGACACCATCAATTTGTATTTCACATCATTCCAATTAATTTGTGAATGTTTGCACGATTTGTTACCTACTTGTTAACATGTTGTCTCGTGCTTTTGTGCTGGTGATTGTGATAATTTGATGATAGGTGCGATCGGAGAGATGGTGACACGCGCTTCGCTAAATCTCACTAAGTATAGTGAAGGAGCCCGTCGGTAATTTCAATACAGAATGTGAGAATAGGCTGTATTACAATATTTCAACCATAAACCGTAGCTGGCAGATTTTTTTTACAGACTTTTTACACATTATTTGTTTCCATTACCAATATTCCAAAAAATAATGGTGGTAACAGTGATACGAAAACTTTGGTAAGGGAGTCTTTATCGCAATATCTCATTAGTTTTTATAGTTCAATATCTCATTAATAGCCCCTCACTGGTAAAAAATCCTTTTAGAAACAACTGACTGACTGACTATCTCACTGACAAAATCTGTTAATACTTCTTACAAAATCTGGTTTCCTAAATGGGAGCTGGTTTGCATTCCTGTCACAATGCAGTCTTCATGTTTCTCTAGCAAACCTATGGGCTCCTTCGCTATTACTCTCTGTGTTTGCTTTAAGAGTGTAACGCCCTTTGTGTTCCTTGTTTTGTTACAAAATATTGAACACCGTTTTATTTAACACCAACATACAAATTAGATATGACAAAGTGCTGACAGCAAAAGCAGTTTCACACAGTTAAAAAGAGGTTACGAAATGCTACAAATTTATGTAGTCACTCACAGCTACCGCTAAATAGATTAGTTATGACAGTATTATAGTACAATAGAGAGTGGGAAGCAATATTTAAATCATTAAAACGATTTTGGATAGATATTTCATCCAATAATCTGGTACTCAATTTGTCTAACGGTTGCTTCGCTAGACAAACTGAAATATTCGAACGCTTGGCTAGAAGTGAATTTGTCTTTGCAAAATGAATATCGGTAATTTAATTACTGTTGTATTGACCTAACGAGCTTACTTACACACTAGAAATGTTTAGGTGGCATTATTTAATGATGAATATTTTTTAATTTTCAATCACATAATATTCGACATCGTGAACAATGGAAGCTGCTCTCAGGTAACTTAAACGTTTAACAAACTCAGCGTTGTTAAGCTCATGTTGAGCACAATAATTTAGTATTGAATGTGTAAACAAGCTAATGGCATACCAAAGATCATGTTACGAGAATGGATACCAGTTTGGTGGGTCCCTGAACAAATGGTGATATGCGCTTGCACTGCACAAATCTACGCGATGCGATGGTGCGCTAAAGTGGGAATGCCAATGAACTTGCGACGGCTATTGACAGGTATTGCGTTAAGACAAATAGACGTTCCGGCGGCTAAGACGGACCTCCGTTCACTTGACCATATACAAGTGAAGTTTAGGTACCTACCTACGACCGCAAACCTCCTGAGAACTTCTATGTAAATAATCACTTATGGTAAATACGGAATTCTTGTAAGCTTGTAAGTACCTTAATTTTCTAACTGTACTTGCGTGTGTCGCAGCGCTAAATGTTCTAAGAAAATAAGATTTGTGTCAATAAAAGTTTGCTAGTTTACCGTGATGGAAAAGAAGTATGAGTCATCAGTGTTGTCGCTGCAAATCTCTTTCGATTATGACGAATATGTTTTTTTAGTTTTTTTGTATTCATGTTTGTCTGTTCTTTTGGTTTGGGAAACAAAGGACGAAAAAGTTAGATTCTACTTATTCGTTACAAATAAATATAATAAAAAAAGTTACAGATAATTGAGTATATTAACTTAAATGTAATCTACATTACTTGATACTTTTTCAATTATTATTATCCTTTTATTACTATTACTATTGATGAGACTGTACCACTTTAAGTGTAAATGAGAAATGGTGCCTCGCTCTGGCGCCAGCGTCACTTACATTTTATCTAGTTTATCTGTAATTTGCATGTAATTTTAACGACACTGCAAGGTGTGATTATTAAATAATGGTCAATGAAAAAACCTTCGACATAATTAATGTTCAAAAGTATTCATACAAAGTATAAAATAGCCTTTTATACTTTTACATCAAATGCAGCAAAATGGCAAAGCAGTCTCTAATCTAAACTCACCTCACACTGTTTTACGGACCCTTGTATGCAATTTATTCAATTCCAAGATATTTCAAATAATACTGTCATAATGTTACATTATGGCGTAACTGTATGCTATTTTATGTTCTGAGTTTAAATAGATTTTGTTGCGGTTGTAATATTGAGAAAGCAATCAGGACATTTCTTTTGAGAGTCAATAAAGTTCCGTATTCATGTGACGGGTACGTATAATATTAGTACAGTTATAATGACATGTTCAAGTAGAAATATTCTCTATTTCCATTTCTCGGTTGGATGAATTGGCGGCGTTGTTCTGATCGGCTGAAAGCAGAATTCATCAGTCGTTGGTCTGGTGGTTATAGATTGTGACACGGTAATGGGCCGGTCGGTGCGTGTGCGTGGCAATAAATCACTCGGAGGTACCATACCAAGCACCAGCCGCCCCACACTACGGATGCACACAACAATTCAGCGTCTACCAATAAATGTTATAGGTTTTTCTTTCTCGTGTAACTCGTTAGGTTTCTCATGTGAATTCCGCAGAGTGGTTGTAAAATAGGATGGTTTATTCAAGCAAATATACTGTGCATGACCAGCGATGTGTCAGTAAAAAGGGGTATAAAAGTTTTATAAAACCTTATGTTATAAATACCTTGGTGTGATTGTAAATCGGATTCTATTATAAATATTATTTATATAGCATTGAAATAATTTGCGTCACCCGGAGATATCATTTCAATTTCATAAATCCAAACAAACAATCGCTTACACCTCATACGCCTGCACTAGCACTCCCTGCACTAGCGAATGTTATTTGTCATGCAAGCAGCTTAACTTTTGAATCCCTGCACTTGAACCTCCTTAGTGGTGTTACAGAGCGCCTCTGGTGCTTCGGCTTCGGCTTCGGATGTGTCTTATCACCCACTGAACAAAGCCACATCGTCAACGGCTCGTCGTGTACCCCTAAGGTGTTTGGTGTAGCCACAGACAGAGCGCGGTTTAGGACATATCCTACTGTACTACACACCCTTAACAATATAAGACATGCTACTTCTTGGAACGTGTCGCCAATACTAGGACAACAGTTAGGCGAAAATTGACGAAAAAAAAAAGAAAAAAAAAAATGAAAATGAAAATTATTTAATTAATGTAGGATTATTGGAAGATGTTATTCTTGCATACCGTTAGTAATCAAAATTGATCTAATAATATAAACAATCTTCCCTTTTTACTACATCAATGAATCATACAGTTTTTATGGAATTTAAAAGTAGCGCAATTACATTTTGATTGTAATCTACAACTGTTTAACGTGTCATAAAACGTGTCCAAATAAAATAATCAACCTTATAAATATAAATATGTGCCTTATCTAGCAAGTAACATTCAATAAAAATGTAATCGTAATTATGTAATGACTTAAAACAACATTATTTTTATAGCTGGACTATTATACAAACAGTTGCGGAGGCTGTAAAGTGTGTAGTCCAGGAAGAGTGAAGACAATTTATGGCAAAAGGTCAGTTTCCGTCGGGTCAAGTCAGTTTCGCGGCAAGTTGCAGCACATTGTCTGCGCCTTCATTCCAAGACATCTAGCGGCTCACTACTGCTCACCGTACTGGCCATCCTCCGGTCTCACCACTATTAGAAGGCTATTCATCGTTATATCCCTAGCCTTATTTACATTGCAATGTTAATAGTTAAGTATAAGCGATACTGTCATTTGAAATAAATTGTATTGCTTACCTGACATCTTCTTGAGCCAATGACCCATAGTCGCTTACGGTACTTCCTAGATTTGCTGTGTACATTCCTAATCTTTATTACTTGCATTTACTTCTATACTCTTTTGAGTTTTCTAAGACAGCCTTATGTCTACTCGCGTGACTTTATTAAATAGGTTTATTATTATATTTCTCCGAATGTAAAGATATGACGAACTATAAAGTTGAATTGACAACCACGAAAGTTTAAGTTGTTTTTTGAAGAATTTAAGGATGTTAATCCTTTTTGAAGTTGCAGTATTCAGAGAGCATTACCGTTTAATCTCGAGTCTCGGCTGGGCGCTGCTGATACAGTTACATGCGTCTCTTTGCAGTCAGCCGACGTAAGGCCTAGACACATTAATATATATAAATAAGAGATTAGGTGCCAGCCTTATTTGAATTCACATGTTCCAGTATAGCGTTTAGTAGATTTTACTCGTATGCTTGAAATGTTGGCCGATTATAAAGTGAAGCGTTAAGCAAGTGTGAGGGGCTACCGCAGAGATCAGAACTTTTTACGGTTTTGCTCCGAAGTAACATACTAAAATTGTTTAGTGTGGAACGTTTATTTTTCACTCAACAACAAATACTTTGATAGTTTTATGGTTTAACTAAATATTTTTTTAGCGTGTAATAATTCAAAACAAAAGAAAATCGTTATATGTTCTTTTGTACCTAGTATTACACCTGAGAAATAGCTTGATCGCTTTAAATTATTATTATACAGTGTGATCAATACATCGATTTACATAGCGTAAACTAGAGTAATTTTCTAACAAGGTCTAACAAGAAGCGGTCTTTTTAGTTTATTTTTCAAGTATTTTGTCCAAGATCTATATTTTTGCTACATTATTACAAGATCAAAAAAAGATTTTAATTCGAGTTCGGTTCACCTTTTTCTGCTATAACTTCCCATATTTAAAACACCATTAAGTAATTTTTATTTAATTTATTGACACTAAATACCACGAAAAATGTGAACACGTCATATGCTTAACTTTAATTGGACATCTCATTTCAATTCTGATAATATTATCAGTGCATGAAAACCTGTAAAACTAAGAAATTTCAATTTAGTTTATCTCTATGCTAATGTATTATAACACTTCCTACAATATCCATACCGGTTTTACTACGTATTATTTGTATATGTACCTATATATAAGGTCTGATGTCCGTTTTCACGACTATGTAAGCATAACAGCTGGAGAATTCGGATTATACGAGTATTACCAAAACGATAGTTTGAGAGATTTAGTTGTTTTCGTCACATATTATGACAAAATTATGACAGTTAATTGTTTCTATGATTCTTACGAGTAATAGAAATACATTCAAATGCACTGAAAAATATAAAATAAGATTTTCTAAGAAGTGTGCGATAAGCGATTTCAAGCCTGGAGTATTACTTTATAAATTAAAAGAACTGTTTGTAAGCGATGACCAATCGGTCTACTATTCGCTAGCAATTATTAGTCAGTTTTTCTGTCTCTTTCGTATGAGTAAGCAACCAGCCGGGTGCTTGTTAAGGTTTTGCATATACATTTTTTAACAATTAAAAGCCATTTATGATAACCCACCAGGCACAAAGCCATTGAGGCGGTCCACAAAGAAACTCAAATCACGAATGCTTCCATTTTCATGTCACGGAACCTTAAAATTGATCGGGTCATGCTTCAACGGACTTTATGATGTCATCACAATATCGTCATCAATAAAAAATGCAATGGCGCTATTATTTTTTTGCTCTCGCGCTACGTTAAATTTTCTAATCAACTATAGCTTTTGGGTAAGAACAATCATGTGAATTGTGTATGGAATGTTGTTTCGTATTTCTTTTATAGAATTTTGCAGTTAAATGCTAAGTCATTGACTGCGACACGCCCGCTGCAAATTGGACATGAGGGCTGTTGATGGTTTCCATTGGCCAAATTAATTCGCTGAACTCCGCGCGAACATGAGGACACTGTAAAAAGTACAAGAACTGACGGAAGTGCAAACCATTACCATGTGTGAGACACATGCTGGCCTAAACTGAGCTTTGTGCTCTGAGTATGCAAATTAGGTAAAGTTGCCGTACATATATTATATTGTTATATTTTTTCTTGGAAACTTGGAAATACAAGGTTTTTCTATCACGGAAAATAAAAATGATCTAGTAATTTTTGACATATTCGTAATTTAATTTATAACCCCCAATTAAAAAGAGGAGTTTTATTAGTTTTTCTTTCTCTCTGCGAAGATAAATTCTTCTAACATGGTCCGAAACGGATGGTCTGATTTTATAACAGTTTTGTATAAAATTATCTTTAAGGGTGGTTCTTATATTTCGCAAAAAAGCAGGATGGATGGTTTATTTATTTTTTTGTAAAATAGCCTGCCTTTGGGTGATTCCTATCTACTTTAGTTAGGTCAATGAGTACAGGTACCACCTTATTATAACTTTTTAGTATGTAGGTATAATTAATTATTCTTCTAGAGCACGGGTGAAGGTCAGGGATATATTTTTAGTTATACTGTTTGTAATCGGCTGTTCATGATTTAAAAGGAAAAGTCGAACCATTTTTGAAATGATTGATTACTGGCGACGAGTAGTGGATCACTAACTATAAGAACGTGTAGAAAAGATAATGTTCGAAGTGCGGCCAAGCTTTGCAAACTATGACAAATCTTAGATTATCGCGTAATAAGGTGATGTTGTGTGTATGTTGGGATTCGAAGGGTATTGGTCATTATGAGCTTTATATTATTATCAGCTGCTGATGAGACTAAATAAAAAAAGGCCAAAGTTGATTAAACGCAGTTGTAATTAACGAGCATATAGCAGAATATCGACCATTGACACCACGAAATATAATACAGCAAGCCACCAATCGGGCGTTGCTTCCTTTCCGTTGCTTCAAAGCACAGCTATCATAAAAAGAAAAACCCTTTTTAGTATCCAATAAATTGCAAAGCCCCTCTCTACGCACCTTTATCACAAACTAAAGACCAGATTAAAAATTCGAGGTGGCGAGCTTTCAAAGAGCTCACCTGGGACAAATACGAGAGTCTATTGACTCGTGGAAATGGCTCGTAAATTCATACATAACTAACAAAAACATGTAGTACGAGTGTGTATAGGAGGTAAATCCGGGGTTTCAGGTGCACTTCGAGCCACCTAATAAAAGAACTGCAACCATTGCAGCGGCAGCGGTCAGCTTCCGTCTAGACAGAGATTATGTAAAATCATTCGTTTTTCACGTCCCTTTATCGTCATAGCAAATTTACATTGCGCATCTCGGATATTAGCACTCGTTTTATTTTATTACGTGATTTTCCGGAGATTTATGTGCGCTTTATCTTATTGAAACGCTCTTGTTTGCACTGCTACAACGTTTGCATTTCGACGGCGAATAAAAACAGAATGTCCTTAGCTAAACGTCGAGTCGTTTTGCTTGTCGCCATAACTGTAAACGAGTCGAATGGCTGTGAGCTTGAATAAATCGCATCGCATACAAACATCAGTGGATTACGAATTGTATGTGAGAACGAATTTCTAATAGAACAGATGGCTACACATCGATAGGAAATTAGCCGACTAATATTACTCATTGTCATTATTAATGACGGCCGCTCGACGACATGCCCTTCGCTGTATTTACAAAGGAGCGAATTCGCAATGTTTATTTCTATTTTGGGTCCCTCTGCGAAAATTGCGGAAACTTAATATAAATCGCATAATCCATTTTTGCAGGGGATGTTTCGAGAAGATAAATCTCAATCGGGGGTGAGGTGGGGCGGTGCAGTGGCGGGGGGCAGACAGCCGACGGGTCCAGAGCCGGCCATCTGCCGCGCCATAAAATCGATTTATTTAGCAACCAAGTTATATTGGTCATGTGGTTCTATGATGTTAAGTCAAGTCGCACCCACGCGCCACACTTGAGAGAGCGCTATCACCCTGCTATGATATTTACTCTGCCGCCGGCACAAAGACTCAGGAAGCGGACTCTTACGACGTAAAACTGTAAAGCTTATTGGGGATAGTTATATGATCAACAGAAATACATTTTCACACGAACACCAATATGGGTAGGAAATTACTGCTTTTATTTATGACAGTATAGTTAAAAAATTCTAAAGGTATCGAATTAATAATTCTTATTCCCATTAAAATATTAGCTTTGTTAAGAACTATTTAGCCCACGCTTAGGCCACATTTAGCCCTCATCTTTTGTTTGATGACTTTGCTTGATGAAAAATCGGGGTTATATGTTTGATGAATAATTCATTAAATTGGATTTATTTGAGGACTTTATCCACCTGTACATTGTCCATTCACGCGGGTAGACGAAGATAAATAATATTAAAAGAGAGACTTATCAACAGTCTTGGATGATATCCAGGGGTGTGCTAAAGTTTTCAATTTCAGTAGCAATTCCAAGACGGCACAGCGATGTCAAGCCTCCAAAACAGCAAGGATGAGTTGAGAAACTGTATCCACGTTACTCCACGTCATAGATGACGATAGCAACAAAAAACATTGTAAATGAGATGAAAAACTGCCTATATATTTTATATTTATATTATACATGTATTATAAATATAGTAATAAATATTTGTCATCGTGTTTGTAATAAAGACATTTTTCCAAGTCAAAGTCAAAGGCAAAAGTTGTATTTTGGTCGACGGACTTGAAGAACCTCTCGATATTTCTGATTAGTCGTAATCAAGGTACTTACAACGTTTACATCAAAATTTCAATAAAAACATTATCGTATAGAAGTTATAAACGGTTGTCCCGCGCTCTAATCTTATGAGGAAAATAAAATACTTCACTTATTTTATGACTTGAGAGGCTATCAAATACTAAGCAAAATATCAAACGAATTTGTTTAATATGAGACGAGATGTTTTCTTCCAATTTTCATTACTTAAGTTCGTAAATAAGTTAAAATAATTGTCGGAAGCGTATTTATTTTTCTTTAAGTTATTTGCACAAAGGAAGAAATTATAACTAAATGATAGATTTTACATTTTATTATTTTTGTTTAGTTTCCTCCAAAGAACGGGCTACATTTTTATTCACTTAGTACTAGTACAAGGAAGTAAGAACGTAAGGTACGTATAAAACTTGCAGAAACAGTTTCTTTTGATGTTATTAGCAAACATTGGCTTCCAAATAATTCCAATCACTTTACTCCGGCTACCTTCGTGCCGTAAAGTTGTTTGATTGACTTTGGGAAAGGTGTATTCAGACGTGAGGCGTGACATGTGAGCGAAATACCTCCGCCAGATTCTTGATTATCCAGTTGAACAACAATTTAATACAATGATTATTTGTTGTATCTAGTATTTTATCAGTTTGACACCCTCAATTACAAAGCAAAGTATGAAAATGAAATTTATTATAATAGAAGGTAGCGAGCATGCGGAAGAAATATGAAAAAATGGCTGGATCGAATGATAGAAATGACATATTTAAAAGAAATGTTGGTGAATAAATGATGGTAATATCTCTTTAATATACATAACTAACATACATAAGTTATATACATAAGTTAGGGATTTCTTCCTTTCTGGTTCGAAACGAGGGTCGGACAAGATTTGAACAAACTTATTAATAAGAGCGCGTGATGTAGGTAAATATTTATTCGAATTAGAAATTATTTATTTAAGAGCTCAAAGGAAATAAAGATCTTTGACTTTAGCTCTAATGTTTCTCTGCGTGTATACAAGCCTACCCTCGACAAGTAAGAGTTTTTTGGCTTTGATCTGTCACGGGAGCCCGATGCGGTTCGGTATACATTATATCAAATGTATTCGAATTTTTGATATAATATTAAGATAACGCACCTTCTCCATTTTGAGAACGTGTAAGTTACACACTTCATCAATATTCATTGTGGTACATCTAGATTAGATCCAGCGGTTGTCGGATTGAAAGAAAGCGTCTATGGCCTACCACGCTCTCTGAAGAACCAAATAAGAGGACCACAAAAGAGACGGTTAAAAAAAATGACTTACAGCTGAGATGCCAATGTGGTGTAGACACTATGACACGATAAGAAATGAGTATATGAAAGATTCTTATCGAAAATAGGGACCAAAAAGTTGAGGAGTAAAAAGTTGGCGTGGTATGGGCACATGACAGAATGGAAGAATCTCATTTAACTTGGAGACTACTTTGTATGGAAGTAGATGTATATAAGGGTAGGCAAGGGTAGGCCAAGGAAAATATGGGCGTGCTTCGGTAAAAAAGTATTGAAAGTACGACAGATAGAAGATAATGGAAGTAAAAAAAGGTACAAAGATGATGATCGCGAAAGAACTTTTTAAATAAACCTATTATTTAAAAAAAAAAAGAGTTTAAGAGTAGTAGGTAGTTCTTATTTTTTTACCGGAAATATTTCTTGTTTTGCGTGACCGAGATTATGTAGCATGATATACATACGGACGGATGGACGCCGAACTCTTACTATAACTGTTATATTAACATCCGGTACAAGATAGTTACAATAATTATGTGATGAGAATATGCTAAAAAGTTGACAGAAATGTTCATCTGGGACATAATCGGTGGTGACCTGCATATATTTACGCCTTCGCGAATAAATACAAATAAATAAAAACAGAGGTAGAGCCTCAGTGGGTCACATTTCACCTTGTGGGATATACTTTAATGGGAACGTAGACGTGATAAGTGGTAAGCTCATCACACCATTGTTATGACACGTATAACTCCGATATCGATGTCTGCCAGTAGTATTTTAAATTATTCTAGAATCATCAGACAGTTTCAGCAAGAAATCCGATTCTAAACCCATGAAATCAAGAATTGCGACATCTAACGGCAGCATTAGGATACCAATCCATAAAGCTTAAAGTTTATTCACTCTCGGTAGTAGGGAATACCTTGGTACCACATTAAGAAGGCTGGAATGAACGAACATAATTGAAATGCAGAATAAAACATCAAGCCTGGCAAAATGTTAGTGAGCCCTTTATAAATAACCTTCATTATCATCAACATATTATTGTGTGTTGTGTCTTGTGTCTAAAATTACATATTGCATCGGGGTGCATAATGTTAATGACCTCTGCCAAATTAATTCATCACTCCATCAAAACTAAAGGAAAATCTTTGTCTTTGATGATTCAGTAGCTGTAGGAAAATTTGAATCATAAATTGAGAACCGTTAAGTGTATACTCGTGACGTCAAATTAAGCTGGTGGTAGGCCGTTGCAAGAAATGATCACTGCAAATTATCCATCACGTACTTCCCCAGTTTACATGGATGTAAGAAACGTGAGTCACGGCATAGCAGAACAAAAAATACATATTACTTAGATACTAAGCTGACTATCGTAACCTACAAGATACCAAAATCTGTATAAATTAATGAATAAATAGGTGTTATTAATATTATTATTTATTTATCTATAACAAAAAAAACGGCTGGACCCAATTTGAAGGTACTTAGACTGGCATATAGCTAATATTATAAGGAGTAATTCAGGCTACTTTTAATTTAGAAAGCAACCAATTTAAATTTTACGCGGAAGAAGTCGCGGGGTAGTTAGCTCTAGTAAATTGTATACTTTTAATCATGGCAGCAATTGAACAGTTATCAAAACATTCGTACGAAACTGAGGCTAATTGAACATATTTTATGATCAACTTTTGGCCTCAGGATAAGTACGTAAGAGTATATCCTGCGGTGATAGTGATAAGAGGGCCAAAGGGAGTAAGTAGGCTTGCACAGAGCTCGCAGCAGCGCTGCGCCCGCGTCGCCAACGGCGCCGTAGCTCCGCCAACATTCCGCGCGATCGTTGCCTCCCTTCCTCGCACAGTCTGATGCAATATTCAACTTTACTGCGTCCTTGCAGTGCCGTAATTCATTATAACAAGTTTAATCGCTGTGAAGTCATTTTTATCATTTTCTCTACAGGTTCTATGATGTTTTATCCAAGGCCACTTCGGCGACCTTAATTACCGTCTGACTGGAGCCTCGGTTTGGATTATGATACGTTTAAACGGATCAAGGATACATTAAAGCTCTCAAAATAGAATTTATTAGTCTCGTCTTTGAGACTGAGTGGATGGAGATTGAGCGGAGGTAGATGAAACGCTTGAAGAAAGTTAAAGTACCCACACAAGTCCCCTTTATAGAATTAAGTTTTTGTCAATGCGAGATGTCCATTTTAGGTGGATGTCTTGGAAAAATATGGCCATCTCTTGTGTATTGGGCATATAAACCTATATATCAAATCTAGTCGCGCACGTTGACGTTATACAAATAAGGTGGCGAGTGTCTGTCATGTTGACTGGCAAATTGGCGTCGTCTCCGCATTTGTTCCACGCCGCCGCGCGCCCGCGTCCTGCCGCCGCCGCCAGCCGCCGCCGCCGGCCGCCAGCCTCTCGGCAGATCACGCCACATTCAGCCTTGCGACTCCCGACCAATGTCTATGCCATTGTCGCACGTTTCTCGGTAATTGGTTTACAAAATAAAACAACATGGGCTATTTAGGTAATTTACTGATTCACTTTTCTGATTGGAAGAGGCCTTTAAAGGTATTCCATTAAGTGCTTGGTTTAATTTAAATTTATTTAGGTGATTCTCGTCGCATTTTCATACAATGTCGGTGAATCCGTATGCAATACAAACCCTGGAATTGTTTGCCGCATGTATCTACTTATCTCTTTATAGACGTTTCGATAGCAGATAACCCTTTGGCACCGAAGGTACTCCGTTCGATAGCTTCGGTTAGAACTGCCGTTAGTTGTAATATCACACGCACAATCCTCATAGCATTGTATCGTAGCGCTAACCACTTTTCAAATATTATATCAATGCCCCTATTTAAGGTTCGTTGCGGTCGGGTTCTGCCCGAGTCCGTGTATGATCGGAGCTAACTTTAGAAAAGGCTACGATGATTAAGCACAGTAAATTTGAAAATTGATTTATTTTGTGTACAAAGATACCTTTGTAGCTATTTAATTTTGCAAAAAACAGCAGGATGCTGAGTCGGAGGCGTGTCGAGTGCTTCATAGGGCTGCCAGTCAGCCAGGGTAGTCATAGAAACAATTATACTGAGTATTATTCGTTCATTATCAAACTGAAGACGGGTAGACCTGCGAAAATTTGCACGGGTATCCATAAGTATGCTGTAATTTCGCTGTTAAAATTTATATATTTCTTAGTAACAGAAATTCGATTTAATTCTATCAAAGCCATGATGGCCGTGATTCAATCGTTGGAACATAAAACCAGTGTGTGCGAAGGATATCGGAAGCTATTTAGAAACAAGGGGTACAGGAATGGCAACCCTGGAGGAATGGCGGAGGCGGTGGAGAACAGGGAGGGGGAACGTGGCTGCTCCGAGTGTCCGCGGCTGTCGGGCCGGACTAACCCGTCGCTCCAGGTCAGCGCTCCAGCCGGCTATTTATAGAGGTGCCCCTTAAACAGAGTAATTATTCATTGATTAGCACTGCGAGGAATAGAGGATTGCGCTTCTGATAGCCATCGCGCAAACTAGAATCGTCGCTGGCGCCGCGCATCGACGCGCCGGCCGCCGCATGGTCGGGTCGAGCCTAGCGTACCGACGACACTTGAATGTTTTATGTGCTTCTTGTAGCGGTTATGTACGGCCTTCACGAGTTGGCAGAAGCACATCATGTACAAAATGATTTTTTTGAAATTATAATATATTCCAAAAATTTGATATATTTTGGGATATTATTTCATAATTCGTTTTTTTATTTACATGAATTGATTGGAACTTTTTGAAATCATAGGAGTTCTGTGACACGTTATATTTTTACTAATTTTTACTAAAAATTTGACGTGTCTGAATGATTCTTGAGATCTAAAGGAATAAATGAGTTTAACTTTATTAGACTTAGGAGGTCAGAGCCCATTACCTATCAATTATCGAGAGTAGGCCGGTATCCTGCAGTGAGAACATTACGGTACGGAAAGCACCTGAGACTATTAATGCGAAATGGTCTAGTAGAATTGGCTGACTACTGTTGATCAGGATTCATGACCGTGGCTAAATCACTTACTTATTATTATCACTTTTTTATTTTAGAACGTGAAAGTTAATATTTTAAGGCTTCTATTAAAGAAAGAATAACTTGATTACCATGTATTGTTAGTTTTAAACCAGGTATGATGCGTAACAGAGTGTTTTGTTTTGACTGCACTTAATTATTCAGCGTATATAATTTAAGGCATTTAATTATTTTTATCACAAGAGCATGGTGGACAGATACCGACTTTCATTCTGAAGGTCGCGGGTTCAAACTCACACACGCAACAAAGACATTTTCACTTAAAAAGAAATTGTGCTCAAACCACGTTCTTACAACGGTAAAGGGAAACATCGTAAGGAAACCGAGCATGTCGTAGAATAAAAAAAATCGAAGACGTAACATCTACTAAACCGGGTTGGACTCCCGTGGTAAATCAAAGTTATCAACTCTCAATTGTCAAGAGTAGGCTCAATTGTCAAGTAATCAGCCTCGAATGTTCCCTCGAACATTCGAGGCTGATACGGAATTATTTTTATTTATCATTCAATGCTTGTATCTGATTCTATCTCCGTTTCGTTAATACAGTAACGAATAAGTCAATGGATCATGAAAAGAATACATATTCCATATATTTACTTTGAGGGAGGACCACCTGCGTAATTTTGCCTTTTAAGAAGCTTGGAAAGTTAATTAAGTAAGTAAATTTGATTTAGTATTGTAGAATACTCGATACGATAAGAATTTCTCTAATGATTTTTGTATCTTATAATATTTTATTTAAAAAAATACATTTACTTATGAAATTTAATAACCAATTAATCCTAACCATCACACTAATATTATAAAGGTAAATGTTTGTTTGTGTGTGTGTGTATGTATGTTAGTTACTCATTCACGCTGAAACGGCTCAAAGGATTTGGATAAAAGTTGGTACAAGGGTAGCTTATATCCTGGATTAACACAATGGTTACTTTTGATCCTGTAAAACAACGGGTAAACTAGTAAATAGCTAGTACCTAATAAAATAAATGCAAATACGAGTTTGTCTGTTTTAACGCTTTCACGTTAACTAATCAACCAATCCTACCTTTCATCCTGAAGTAATAGTATTAAAGATAAAATGTACATTAAAGCATGTGAAGCCAAGCAAAAGTGAACAAATATTTGTGCTATCATTTTCCAATCATGCAGGATTTCAGACATTTAAAAACCAGGTGATTATTTTATATTAGCATATATAATACAGATAGGTTGCTCATTTGAGGCACAGTCTATCGTTGATTTATAAGCTCATGTTTATGAACTAATAAATTAACGAGGACTCCAGGAAGTTTTAGATTAGGATTGTTACCATAAACTGCAAGGAACTTATGGAAGGGCTTTATAACAATACATGCCTGGGTAGGTTTACAGTACTTGTGCAGGACGTACTTACTTGACGTTACTTGAATGCTATTTGGAAAACATATGCAGCAGACAGAACCGGCGTGATTCTGATTCGTACACCCAATTGTGTTATTCATTATCTGTTATAATAACACAATATTTATTACGAATATTGCTTTTATATACAATACTTTACTAAAAAAATTAAAAGGTAAGACAGATAAACTGACATGTTAGGCTAAATAGTATTTTGCAGGCTAAATTGGGTATTTTATTATTATTATTATTTGTTATCTTTAGTAAAACTTTTCTAATAATAGATACCTATAAAGTCAAAATATTTTTAAAGGTACGACGGACAGACTGGCATTGAGGCTAAATAGCACCTTTGAGTATGTTTAGCCTATAAACCTTTTGGGTACGGAACACTAGGAAGAGCGCTTCTTAAATCCTAGCTAACATTATAAATATGAATGTGAGTTTATTTGTTACGATTTCACGCCTTAACTATTCAACCGATCATCATGAAATTTTGTTTACACGTTGTCAGGGATACAGGCGGGCTGAGTTCTGGGCCACACCTAACGCTTTTCCAAAACTCCGTATTTGATGGAATGAAAATAAATGTTATTATATTATTATAATATTATTGATTATGTTTCCTCAATCTTTATGTGAAGATCGGTAATAATTGAATTTTCGGATTTTCAGCAAAAAAATTACAGTGTGTGGTATGCTTGATGTAGTTTGATTTAATTAATTTTGTTTTCTCCCAACTACAGTAACGTTCTCGCTATCCTACAAGTATTTATTGTAGCTTTTTGTAAGCTAATGTATGTGTTATTTTTATAATCTATAAGTTTCAAGCTGCTACGAGTTTGATTTGTTACAACACCACTAGTTGAGATAGCCATGGAAACTATAGTATACTTTTCCTGTATATTCTAATAATTTATTTCCTTAATATTTATGATTATTATCCAGAACCTCGCATTAATATCCAAAATCTATACTTACTACTATATACGCGAGTGAAGACACGGGCTAGAACTAGTAATTTTATAAAAGGTTATGCCATTAAAAAACTAAAATACAATATTATTTTTGTATTGTCGATACAATACAAAAATCCAAAGAAATTATTATGGATGGATGGCTTTGCTTTCTATTTACAATAAAGTTTACATTATAATATGAGATATATACATTATAATATCTCATGCACGCATATAACGCATCTCGCGTCATAATACTTTTCATAAGGTCGTATCGTCTTTATAGATCGTGAGAATAGTCCAAGAATCGAAGTCTATACAAATACATAAAATTGAAGTGTTTGTGTGTAATGTCAAAATAAGTGCTTTTTAATAAATGCATTTGAAAGTATATAAAGTTCTTATAAAACAAAATACAATTATTACAATTTTTGTTTGGTGTCTTTCTGACTGTTTATTTGGTTCTAGGACAAGGTGGTTCCCTCGCGTTTGATGTGATTGAAACTAAAAATTCAAAGACATGCAAAGATATACATATCTAGATTTGGCTCCCGTGGTATTAGTGCTAAAAGATTATTAATAAAAATTATTAAGAAATCAATTTGATCTATCCACTTTTCAAAGAAAACTCCCTTTACAAAAGTATTGTTATGGTTTATTATAATAATAATAATGATTGACTAATTTAAAAATTGACTAAATGACTTCAATACTTTCGTTTATTTATTTTACGCGCTTATTGATGGAATTTCTTATTCTTCGGAATATTTCTGCAGGACCACATTGGACAAAAATAAAAAAATAATCTAAAATCGTTCCGTAATATAGAAAAACAATCGCAACGCAAACATACAAAAAAATACAGACGAATTTAGAACCTCCTTTTTGAAGTCGCTTAAAAAAACTATTACGTCTGATTAAATAGGCTGTCCAAATCACTCTTAGATGCTTTTTTTGCTCTGTGCATGGGGTCCAAAATACAGTTACTATAAAAAAAATATTTGTCCATAAATATAATTTAAAATTATGCAATATATTTTACTTGTATAGTTTTTTAGAAAGATATAATACCTACTTAAGATATCTATGGGATATATTGTATATTGGATAGATATCTCTAATCACACTTTGTAGCAAAAATTTCTTGACATACTCTCTATGATGCATTCGTCCAATTATGTTAAGAGTACAGTAATAGTGAACCACCCTGTAGGTAGCTATAGCTTAGGATCACTTTGAGAAGCCTTTGAACACCTATCACGTATCAAGCCGTGCTCGATCGGAGGCTTGGCCGGTTTATATAATCGGGAAGTTCGTGGAAGGGTCGATTCGACGCGGTTGAATTTTGAGTTTCGGTAAGGACTGAATATTTTTTATACCTTATTTTATAAGGAAAATTTTAAAGATCGAATTAATTTCTCACCTACCTACTCTTACTATAGAATTCACTTTGAATCAGCACGAAAAGTCTGCCATGTGCAATTCCTGCATGAAAACGTAACGTGAATAGCATTACAAACGCTTCCCTATACTATAATACGACTGTTGATAAATAAGAGCATGTGATAAAACAACAAACATCGTAACGCCATCATCGAGAAGGGCTGGATATTTCGGGAATATCAATGATTTCATAACAATATTATGGGTATTGACTGCCGGAGAGTTCGATGCAGTTCGGCTGTGTGCGGTCTGGGCTGGGGTGGACAAAATCAATAGTCGCTACGAATAGCTACTACTACAGCCGTGAAATCTGCACACATCGCGTTTCTTTATTCGGCGTACGCCCGCCCGCCCGCGACCCCCGAAACAACCGAAATTATCCCCGGAACAGGTGGTGTCTACGATGAACTTTATGTCGAGGGTCGGACAGAAATTCTATTATGAGGTCACTTAAATTGCAATATATTGCGATGTAAAGAACAGGGAGTATTTTTTATAAAACTAGCTTATTGGTCGTTTATTTAGTTGCACGGTTGGCTTTCCATAATACGACTCGACTAACATAAGACCATAGATTAAAGACGATGTTGTTTCGTTGCGTGGAGGAAATGTTTTACGCTAGAATAAATAAAAAGGCGTCTTTGTGTTGGGTGTAATATATGATATTATATACATAATATATATTTTTCAAGTATGCAATAATAACGCAATAAGTATGCAAGTATTGCATATAAGTAAGCTTTAGAAGGTAAAACTGATTTTTATCAACTTTCAGAGCTACACGTACTTTGAGAATAGTAATATCTCCTATAAAAACCAGGTGAGTATCTACTTCGTACCGAAATATCTATAAAGATAATAAATAAAAAAAGCAAAAGGGACTTACCGCTATTACCTAATTAATGCACTCTGAAAAAGTAGACAAGATCTGATAAATATTTTGGGCTCGCAGAAGTCATAAACTACCCACTCGCGATGTGGAGCGCAGATTAAGTTTTGCACTGAAAGTCCACGTAAGAGACGGACAACCAAAGCATACTTAAACGGTCAACTATCAATCATATTTCTGCTACAGTTACGTCTTAAAATGTATGTCACATTGCGGATGCTAAGAAAATACCCTAATAATAAATTAGCATAGTAATGCCTGCGGCCGTTATATGAGGATTGAGTCCGCTTTAATTAATTTATAAAGCGGCGCTTGCGCCGGTGTCACTGGCCTTCAATTTAGAAGGATAAAATATATAATTGTGGCAGAGATCATGAAGAATGATGTAATTAGCGGCCGCTTTCCTTTTACCGTAAATAGATTGCAATTTCCGTCGAGACTGTCAAAACATAGAGGAAACTTCATGGTATGAGATAAAAATATAAATTCAATATCCTCTTTGAATTATATTTCTCAAGCATTAAAACTGCTCTATAAACCATAACCACATTTTCATTAGCTAGAATTATGTACTAAAGTTATAACATCATGACTAATTGTTATATTGCAGACTATTTCTTAAGCTTTAAACTATGATTTGATTACGAACTAGCTACGCCCCGCAGTGTTACCCGCGGAAAGAAAGTCAACATGAGACGATGGTGGAAAACTGATAGAAGTTGTTTTTTGCAAGTCACTAAAAAAGTTACTTCACATTTTCTGGATAAAAAGTATCCTATGTGTTAATCCTGGGAATCTAATCCAGGTCCCAGTAAATATATATTATAATAAGTGAACCCAAAACAAAACGGACCACCGTGATATTTATGGCCTAGGATATCCTAAACCCTGACTAAATAATTGCTACTGATTTAACGATTTAAGTTAATCATGTATATCGATTGGTAGGAACTAAATTCATTTTTCATTCATTTGTTGAATTTAGGTTTATGTTAGATACTGAAGTGGTTAGCGGAAGTTTAAAAGGTATAAAACTCTTTATCATTTTACCTATACCATGACTTCGCGACTGCATTACGCGTCACTATCATTTATCGAGAACATGGTCGCAACTTGACTGTGGGAATATGATTTAGGCTGGTAAGTACAAAGATCGTAACTATCTGAAACAAGCGATTGGCTGATCCGGAAATAGATACTGTGACCCCACGTCCAGCCCACGGCTACCTCGCCTGCTGGATATTATTATGATACCATAATCACATACTATAAACGGGCAGTCTACTATGTTGCATTATACTGTATATTACTTTATTAACTCGGGACTTCTATATTTACTTCCTACTAATAAGTATTCTTTAATCTAATCACGCACTATCATCTTTATTTGCTATCTATTATGCCAGAGTAGATATCGTTTATTCTTACCGTGCTGTTTTACGCAACGTCACGCTCGAAGGACGTCTCTTTTCGAAATCAGTTATAAATTTGATTGCTTTGATTTTTTTATGAAATGTGAATATATACGATAATTCGTGTAATATTTGAAAATATTCTTCAACGTGGAAACATGTGTTTTAGACATCAATTAATATGAATAATGTTAATCACGCTTAAGTAATAATTGAGATGGTACTAGTTCCACTATCACTTTTAGTTCGTCATCATCAACCCTCATTTTCAAGCCGCCAGGAAATACATTTCTTCGTAATTAGTGATGGTATCAATATAAGTCATTAATAAAACTCAATTTCAAAAATTACAGAAGTATTGCAGATATATGCATTCTATTCGAATTTCGAATTCGAGTCAGACCATAGTTAATAAAAAAAACCGACTTCAATCCCTTCAACCTTAATTCCTTTCACCTCGCTCTTAGGGGGTACAACACCCTACCATTTTAAAAAAGAAACGATAGAATCATCCATGCGATCTATTGTACAATGAACAAAGATTCAAAATACGCCATTTCGTTTACTTGGATGACATGTTTTGATTTAAAAAACAAATCATAGAACGGATTTTGATGAAATTTCTATGGGACCAATTTAAAAGCACATATCCTTTCAAATAAATAATTTTTTTTTCGATTCGGCTGATAAATGTTGAATAAGTGTTATATTATAATTCGAAAAAATATTTTTCGAATACCTTGATAAATGACGGACTTCTGAGGTAATAAAAAATATCCAAGTTGAAAGTCTGTTGAAAATAAAGTGCGCTGCATGAGTGTTGGTGTTTGTACTATTTGGGTGGAATGATATGCATGAAAGCAATTGCAACACTTCTGGTTAAACTAAAAGAGCTGTTGCCTGGATTACATTCACATTCGATTTATTTTGAAAAGGATAAAATACATATGGGTATTTCTAAATTAGTTTTTAACCTACTCAGAACTTCTGGCAAGTTTTACCACAACCAGGAAAACGCTAATCAAGTTTAAAATTTTATATCCGTGTTATGGGCCATCTAGCGCATTATAGTTTCTAAACAAAGTATGTATGACAAATCAAGATTCTGTCATGGAAGCAACTTAATGGTGTTTGAATTAACTTCAATAAACAATGATTATTTATTAACGACAACATTTTATTACGAGTAGTAGGTGATCAGCTTATACTATGAATTGTTAAATAGATAGATTACATCATACACATCATACAATGTAGTGTGAATCTTTACCCTTGTTAATATTAATAAAATAGGTTGATGTAGATGAGGTTAACAACTGCAATCGCATAGACATGAAGAAAGATGATATACATCTATGTATATAAAGTTTTTTTTTTTTTCTGAAAGTGTGTGAGATTAATCTTATCAAAACTAAACCCCAATAATAAAATGGTGTGAATGTTGTCACTAATATACATAAATGATTTGGTCGTGTCCTTCCGGAAGACATAATTAGCATGATGGAAACATGTTTTACTTTTAACGGTGGTTTGGATATTTTTTTGCAAGAACCGTTGGAGAGGTACATACATTAAATTAAATCATTAAGCCCTCAACTTTTCGAAGACAGGAAAGCGTTTTGGACCATACATATATATCTAATATATAAGTATCGTAAAGCTTTGATGCGGTGGGTTTAGTCCTTGTGGAGTAAACGTAGGATTTTAAAAAATTCGCACTTAATTATCGTGCGATTTGGGAACACAAACCGGGGTATCACTAATTATATTTTAATAATAATAAACTAATTAATCATTTGTTTCCAGAGTTTAGTAGGTACATGGTATCCATTTAACAATTGTTATGAAAGGAAATTTATTGAGATTACAATATACTTAATATAAACAGAGTAGAAAATATTCACAGTGACATAAATATAAATGTTATATTCCTGGTGGGAAAACATTGGCACCCAAACAAGGATGACATGTTATGGCGTACCAATGCCATCAGCCTGTTGGTTGTATTATATTATTGACCTTTTAAATTTTTACAACGCAATGCAACAATTAAAATGAATTAATAAACTTTAAATTCCGCATTTAAAAATTTAATATCGTAAAATAGATAGATATTTAAAATCTGTATAATAAATAATTAAACACTTAAAATTCTAGTTCGAGCTAATCATGAATTAACATTAATATAAAACTGTAAAAATAAATAAAATTAGAGTGATAGTATGTTAATCAAATCAGGTTAGTAAATTAAAGTCTAAATTGGTAAATAAGTATCTGACTAAATTTATCTATACTCATATTATAATAAAACTGTAACAGGTCCGATTCTGTACATTGAAAATAGTTTGAAATTTTTTTTGGGGTGCATTCAATAATCGGTACCGAAGCCAAAACTGTTTTTATTTAAATTTTTGTCTGTCTGTCTTTCTGTCTGTCTGTCTGTACGCGTATCGCGCTGAAACTACTCAATGAATTAAAATAAAACTGCACGAATTGAGGTCATACTACAAGGTAGGACATAGATACTTTTGCTCCTGAAATTCAGCATGGTTTCCTTGGGAAGTCAAAATTGGTTCTTCATTGTAATTCATTATAAGATTATCCCGTAAATATATCAAAGGTCATCGGTTTAGCAGTTCAGAAATTACAGACAGACATCACAACCATCAGTATTACGTTCAAATAATACCCGTGTTCCCGTGAAAGGTTCCTCAACACATGTTACGTCTTATGCACGAGACGTAACAACAACTCCGTTTCGGGACCAAGGTGCAACGTGGGTTTTTAGATACTTAGTTTGGGGAGGATCCTATTCGTATCGCTATTTTTATGGATGAAGGTAACAACTTAACATCAGGTGGGCCTTCAAATCGTCTCGTCACAATAGTAATATCCTACTACTATTATAAAGGCGAAAGTTTGTAAGTATGGATGTATGGATGTATGGATGTATGGATGTTTGTTACTCTTTCACGTAAAAACTACTGAATGGATTTGAATGAAACTTTACCACAATATAGCTTATACATCAGAATAACATATAGGCTACAATTTTTGAGGTTTCTATAAAATCTATATATATAAAAGAAGTCGTGTTTGTTACAACACTTATAACTCGAGAACGGCTGGACCGATTGCCATGGTTTTTGATTTGTTGGATTTGTTTCCGTCCCGAATAGCAGAATAACTATTAAAACATTAGAAAATTAACGAAAAAAATAAAATCAATTTATCCCCGTATTCTCCACGGGAACGGGAACTATGCGGGTGAAACCGCGGGGCGCAGCTAGTACAAAATAAAATAACCGGCCAATGCGCGAACCGGCCAATGTTCATTTCTGGGGTTTAAAGGAAACTAACTAGAGTTTCCGTCTCGCTATCCGAAACTATAGAGGCGTTGTACCAAGGTAGGTACCAAGCTTAGAACGCCTGTCGGCTCCTTGGCTTAGTTGGTAGTAGCCCTGCCTTCGAAGCGAGAGGTCCCGGGTTCGATTCCCGGCCGGGGCACACTTTGTGTGGTGAGCATAAAGTTAATTATCGGGTTTTGGGTGTTTTTCTTTTGTTTCTGTGTTTTTCCATGCCATCTGCGACACCGGGAATTCTAGTGCAGAGGTATGAGTTTGTAACTGTTTAAAAAAAACATGGAAATTTAACACAGCGTGATCTGCCACAAACAAAGCTTAGCTTGTAATAATATAGAAACTAGATCAATGTTAGATTACTCATATAGGTAGTATTTTTTTTTATAGTCATTAATATTTTTTTTAAGTCTTAGTCAAATATACGCCGTAATATCGTTACGTTAACACATTCTTACCCCTACCCGAGCAAATTCTGCCCCGGACGGGAATTGAACCCGAGACCCCTCGTTTCGCAGGCAGGCCACTGCACACTAAGCTATAGACCCGTCAAGAGAAATAAAATAATACATCATCTTTTGCAAATATCTGGGTTAGAACATAGAGTTTTCAGGAAAGTTTCAAAATTTATTAAGCAGTAAAACGTGAAAACGGCTCGGGAAAATGAAATTCAGTGTTTAAAATTTCGACTAAACCGAACCAAACCGAAAAGAATAGAATAATATTGTAGCTATTTGTTGACTTGCCTACTCCAAATACGAGTGGTACCTATCTCTACCTATACCTATCTCTTTAGGTATTGTGATTTTGCACGAATTGGGACGATGGTCAAAACATCTGTGCTAACATTACTAACATTGTGAACTAAAATATTTAGGTTAAAATTCTTAATGATCATCAATCGATTCATCAGTATGTTGTTATGATAAATCCGTAAATCACCTGTAGTTTACAGCGAGGAGTACCGGGTTCGATTCCCAGCCGGGGCAACTATTATGTTCTCGGATCTTGAATGGATTTTTTTGTGTGATTGTGTGTGCTCATGTCCCCTGCGATATATGGAATCCGAGTGTAGGGGAGGGGTATGAGTGTTTACGCGTTTGTAGATTTTTTTAATATAAGATAGTGTAACCGGGTAATATGGATCCCAAGGTCAAATTTGGATGTCGTTTTTTATTAAAACAGTGAACAATTATTTGCAATGCTCTCTTTTTAAGACACTGAAAACATCGTCGGGAAACCGGCAAGACCAAATCTCGAAGGACAATAGTGAACGAGGAGCCCAAGGTAGATATACCTTAGGCTCCAAGAGACAGAAAAGTACTAGTAATATGTCTGCGATAAATGAGAATATGAAAATATACATTTCAAGTAAGTTATGCCGCAGCCAGTCTCAGTGTCCTTAAACAGGATTCCTCCGTAATATCACGAGATGGAGTAAAAAGTAATCGGTAAGTGATGTGTATGCCGTAACGAATTACGAAGTATTGCATGTGGGATACGCACGCAGACTATGCACTGCGTATTGCCCACTGCACGCCGTCTCTACTGCGTTTTTCCTCTTTTTATCATCATTATTCAGAACCCCGAGGGTGATGTTTCGGAGCTTTTAAGCTCTTTGTGCCTCGGTTAAGTATAATCCGAGAACTGCTTTTATAATTTATTGAAGCATTACGTTCTTCATGAATATGTATATCCTTTTCTGATAAGCTTCACTTAGAACGCTCAAAGGGCAATCACATACTTAAAATAAAATAAATGTGGTATTCATAAACTGAATTGCCAAATTTGACGATGATCATTACTGCACATCGAGGTCTTAAGTGCTAGAAACTAGTTATCTTAAAATTATACATAACATGTACATCGATTACGGGAAGAGTCACGACCGACGTAGCCCGTAGGTGAGAATTTTGCTAATTGGCTGCATCCCATAGATAAGCAATAAAATCAATGGATAGGACACCGACTGCATCTTCAATTTATGCCGATGTGGATTCGCGATGCGCCCGGTCCGACGCCGACCCCCGCCACCGGACCTCATATTTATACGCTAAAGCGGACACCGCAAAGAGTTCAAACGTGCGTCGGGCGCTCGGAACAGTAGACGGTCGAGAGTAGAGAGAGAATCGCATCGCGCGGGTAGACGTGGGCGAGTGCAGTGTGCAAGTGCGTGCGGGTCGTGTGTCGCTGAAAGCTCGCGCCACGAAGCCTCCGGAGGAGCGACCAGCGTCGAGCGTCGAGCGTCGAGCGCGCGAGCGCCCGCCTCGCGTCAGTGCCGGCCCGGCCGCGCCGAAAGAACCACGCTCCGGCTTTATTCGAACTACTTCTGCTCTGGACACTGGACACTCATATTGTATCGACAACTTTAGATTTTTCTCTATCGCCACATCAAGTGATCGAGAATATATCCATTGTGCAGAACTGGTAAGTCACTTCGTTCATTTCATTAATTCGGCGTTGATATTACAAATATATTCGTATTATTTTTAGAAATAATGGCAAATTTAATAGTTGAATATTATTTTTACACTTAGTAAATATTAATAAATGCTACTTTTATGTCATAATATGTAATGGATGGGAGCTCGCCCCGCACATGAGCGTAGCGTCTGAAAAAGCCGGCCGCCGAGCTTTTCCGCTCTTACACTTCAGCGCAAATACAATACAATCACAATGTTAATATTTTTACCATGTTAAACAGTTATTATTGTCGGAAACTACAATTAATTAATTAAAAAAAAAAAAACATTATTTCACGGGAATCTAATTTAGCATAAAATAACATTTTATCCTTAAATAAGTTTTATTAAATTGATTTTTGCGCCTATGTAGACCGAATAATTAGGCATAAAATTACTTCTTTTATTTTACTATACTTACAATTGGATTCAACGGCCAATAATTGTTTGGAACACAAAGGTACCTTGTAATTTTTTTTTTAGTAGCTTATTCGAGTAAAACAACGGTTAGTATATAATATATTCATTATAATAATTAATGAAACACTAAATCAATCCTCAAGTCAATTAATATTGATTATTTATTGATTTTGGAAGTAAGAGTAACGTTTTATAGATAAAATTAGATACGATAATTGAAGTAAGAAGCATAAACGGAAAATAAGTACAATTATTAAGATTTTCTATGTTCAACTAATAACCTTCCTGAGTAAATACGTATATTTATTTTTGATTCGTTGGTTTTTTGATTTGATTTTGACACAATTTGAATTGGTTATAAATTCAATAATAAAGAACATTGTAGCGTGAGGGATCCGATAGAGACGCGTGCCTCTACAACGAGCGTAGCCGATTCAATACGTCACACTCACCACTTCTAATCATTCATGATTATAATTATAATATCGATTAAGAAAGATGCTTGATTTAACAAGATACCCAATTCTCGTATGTATTTGTCAGGTAGATTGGCATTAGACTGCATCGATACTGAATTTTGAATTGATTGCTGGATTTCAAATAAATTTTGACCGTAAACTCTAATTTTCTATTTTTAAAATTAATTTTATATGCATTTACTTTTACTTAGTATTTAGAAGATCGCAAGTTTAATTTAGATGTTTATAAAATATTAGAATTCGGGGGCAGATGTATTTACAATATATTGTATAATTGAGTTGGACATAGTTTTGGCAAATATAATTCGAAGTGAGTCTTATACAAAATTACTTCGTAGCTTTAATTTGGTTGCTTTGACATAAAGCCTTTGTAAACCATCTCTAGGGGCAATAACGCAAAATGTAATGCGCCAATCGATTTTTAATTGAATGGAGAGGCCAAGATTTGTTGGAGCTTAGCTCTGCATTGTCGACGTGAGAACACGCACTGCACGTACACTTTGGTGTCAAGTGAACAAACTCTTCGTGTGAACATGTGTCAGATACTAACTGTATCTGACGTTTATTTATTCAATCTAAATAAACAGCATATAAGACAGCATTTTTTCGTAATTCCTTCGACTTTGCACATCATATTCATTTCAAAAAGTTTAATTACAAATTTTGCTCGATAATATAAGTAATTTATGTTCACGGAAAAAGAATCCAATTGAACCTATGATATTAGCTATACCAAATGGTACAATACAAAGCATTCACCTCACTCCTTTATGTATGTTTGTGTATATTTTCCCTTATATTTATGTTTACGAATAATATGCAAATATCATGAATTACCGCAGTAATTTGTCTCATGAGCGCAGCGAGATTATTACGAACTTCAAAGTTAATCCAGACGATAGGCACTTTGGCCCCTGTTGTGTGTCTCGGAGTAAGCTCCCCTCGACGCAGGCGGTCGGCCTTTATTCACCTGGTTATAACTTTTCCCGAGTTTTGCTCGTGCCATCTTGTTTTTGTTGTTTCCCTTCCGCTAAGTTAACAAAGACAGTGAGATACTGAACATGACGCCTTGTGTTTTCCTCTTGTTTCTTTTTAAGTGAGTTTCTCTTGGATTTTTAACCGCAACTTTATAATACTTTTGTTATAATACCAGGCAGGGTGCTAAATATGAATTACTTTGTTATGATTAACAATTTAAAATACTTTTGATAATGCTCTTACTGCAACCGGTTCAAATTAAAATCATTTGGATTAAGGAAAAGCGTTCTGTTTGTTTGAACAGGTAGGTATGCCGTTCGAAACACATCTTATTATCTCACAAATTACGTTCAACTTTTTTCTGACCGTATACTTCTGATTTTATTTCAATATAAAAATATTGGCAGATTATTAATTGTTTCCACAAACTCAGACTGGACAATAAACTTTGATGAATAATTTCTAAAATACAAGGATAGGTTATAACACAGACCCTTTGATTCTATAAAACTCTTATAATATATTGTAATCAGTCACCACCTATAATTAAGGTGGTACCACCTATAATAGGTAGTCCTTACTACCTATTTCGAAAAGAAGATTATATACAAATAGTACAGCAAAATGTTCGTAATTTGCAAAGCAGGCTCACATAATGGGTACTTAAGAACGAGACGAGGAGACTTGAGTTACAGATTGTGATTTACTCTAAGGGTCGACAACATAACTCCTCTAAACTTTATGCCAGTGTTTAAATATTGACTTGACTTGACTCTACAAATTTATGTTTCAATGATTGAATTGAATCAGTTGATAATTTATACGTCTAGGTGTGCACACGAATGACGGACTTTCAATTTCGGTATTCCGTTTTAGGGGATGAATTTTTGAAAATATTTAGTGTACGAATTCTTAAATAATGCAGAAACCCATATATCCTAGCAACAAAACTTCTTAATTATGTGAAATGCGGGACTATATTCTATTCGCCCGTGATTGATTATAGATCATTCACTGCCGCTTGTTGAGATTAAGCCAGTGTCCCTAAAGTTGTTTTTAACTTACGGCCTACCTGATTTCAAGTTAACCACCGCCCATTAATAATAGCTAAACGACTCCTCACCTACCCAAGTATGAAAAGACCCAAGTCTCATTGCGTAGCGTTGTTTATAATGGGTACATTGGGGCATTTTTTTAACCAAATAACATGTTACAACGAGCTGACGGCCCTCCCGATTTTAAGTGATAACCGCCACCCATAAACAACAACAATACTTTCACGCCCGTCACTCTGAGGCAGAGATATAACGCTTCAAGTCTGTTATTTCAACTATACCCTTATGCGACTATATATATATACATTACTTGGTGGCAAATTACCAGGTGTGGTGGCATTACTACTCCGGACGAACTTGGCAGGAGTTCTACTGCTACTTTGAGTTGCTCGTTCGGCACCACCCAGGGTTGTATTACTGCTTAGTATTAGACTAAATACGTACGGACGCGAGCAACAGAGTAAAAACATAGGACATGGACATAGGAGGATGTTACCGATGTTTAGAAGTAATTTTAACATCAAATGCCCGTACAAATCAGTCGCTTAGTTCAAGAAAAAGACTAGAAATCTTCAAGTAAAAATCACGTATAATAAAAAGAAATATCCAGTATAAATGAGACAATGCCTTTAAATAGTGTGAAGACATAACGAGTGCGAATTATGGCGCGTCGCGGTGCGCTTGATTGCGCAAAGCTTGAGTTCAAGTCCAGGGTGAAGGCTCCGCGATTACGGCGGTTACCGCAGCTTCGCTTCCAATGGAAATTAACGCCCATTTACAAATTACTAAATGCTCTTATATTCTCTTCATTTGAATCTCAAGATAAGATGGTATTTCAGACTATTCTTTTTCATTGTACAATATATTTTTCAATTAACTTAATTGAAAAAAAATAAAGCCTGACCATACATTTGTGCCCAACAAATGTTTGGTAACCTAATTTTTATTGAGTTACGACCCGCCAAATAAAGAAAAGAAGTGAGCTTCGCAAAAAAATATTCAGTTTGTGTTTTTTTTATTTTATACATATAAGAAACAAATACGAACACAAAAAAGAGAATAACAGCCACATCGGTTGAGCCGTTCGGTGTTTTATATAATAAATAAAACAATAATATATATAATATAATTACTGTGTATTCATTAAAGTAAGAGAGCGTCAGTGACACCACCATCCTTTAATGAATAAAGGGATGTGCAACATCCTTCCACCATACGTGGCGGTCAATAAATTAACAAACGAAATTGATTAAATCGTAACATCGTTCATATTCTCAAAATGACTCATAAAAACAAATAAAACGATACTGCTGTAATTATTGATGATGGCTTCGGCAAGGCCGGCGTGCTTCCGACTCTTTTATCTTAAATGATTCGCTCGCAGTGAGGAAACACGCTTAGTTGACGGGAGCTAAGTGGCCGGGTGACGCTGTTCCTTCACACCTCACGACCATGATGCTCACTTACCTACCCAGCCGAGCTGTTAACCATAAAAAAGAGAACAATGCAAATGGTTAACACTCGGTCATGACATTCGCAAAAAATAACTCTAGTCATAGCCGGTGTAGATCCCGAAAGTAGACAGTCACGATTGTAAGGCAGTGGTAAAAACGTACGGTATAACTTCTCCGGGTGATGGTTATTGAGAAAAGACAGCTATAAAATGAAGCGTCCTTATAAGTAACGTCTGCGGTGAGTCCGGCGATTTCGCATTAATGCGTTCGCACGTGAATATGCGCGCGCAAGTCCCGGCGTGACAGAATGCGCCCGCGCAGTCCGCGCGGTCGGGCGCGGACGTCGCGTCGTCGCTGTCGCCACGCGCCTGCGCCGCGCCCGCTCGCTGCTTCCTGAGAAAATGGCAACTTATGGGGAACTGAATCTGGGCCTCACAGGTGCCGTTGACCCGCAACCTGCCACACTCGACGCACATGTGTTGCCATTCACATTTCATATTTACCCACATACCTGCGATATAGGTTTATAGACTCGTAAGAATCGAAAGCCACAATGGGGTGGAACGGCCAATGGTTTTAATGACGACTGCGGTGAATCAAACTAACAGGCATAACATAAGACTCGGCCATGAAAGCCTTCTCTCGAATGATTTAAAGCAGGTACTGTTTATTCTGTATATTGTAATACTTTAGTTGACATTGGGATAAATGCTATCTAATTTGATGGGCGATGCGCCGCGCCTTCATCGCGCTATTTGTAGGAGCCGACACCGTTACTGGACTACAAAAATGACGCAAAAACAACTTATACACCGTTTCTATTTTACTTGTCTGCCTTTACGTGATTCGAGTTTTCTATCATAAATACTCGTATTTTCAAATCTTATTTATTTTACGGCT
This sequence comes from Aplocera efformata, assembly GCA_921293045.1. Lineage (NCBI taxonomy): Eukaryota > Metazoa > Arthropoda > Insecta > Lepidoptera > Geometridae > Aplocera > Aplocera efformata. The sequence continues at coordinate 7,639,026 of OV121042.1, read as the reverse complement.
CCATAGCTCAGTTTATTGTACTATTCGGAGCTAGGGGTTGAGAAAAACATGTCCATGAACTTTGTTCTCGAATCTTGAGTGTTCATGCTGTGTGATTGTGTCTTCACGGTACCTGCTACACGGAGGCTCTTACTACAGTAACAGACTAACTTGTTTTAAGATGTTATATTTAAATTTATATTCTTATTCTTGCACTCCATCTCGTTTTGACGTTTTCTAGTATGATGGCAAAGGTCAATCTAACGAATATTAACTTAATTTGCCACTTAATGTGAAAAAGTTTCGCTTTACAAGTACGAGTACCTATGTGGTTAATGGTCCCCGATGTACGAAGTGTGGTAGTGAGCGTGTAAGAAACCTCGACACGGCTCGCCTCCTGAATACCAATATTAGAATATAACCAAGCTGCGGTGCCGGTCATAATGACCGATAAATAGATACATACGAATATGACCCCAAGTGGTCTCTATTTAAAATTCACATTCAAAGCCGAAGCGCTTGGTGCTCGATGCCACCAAACGGAATGTAGGTTATGATGTTATTTAGCTCGAGTTTTTTGCCGGTCTAAGTTTTTATTAGATACAATAGCGTGCTGATATCTCCTTTCTCGTCAATCAGATACGAATAAGGCGTGAAAGTAGTGACGTCATCGCACCAAATGTTCTCCAAATTACCCATGGCTATTACTGAGCTAGATATCTACGTGAGAATAAAATCACCCACATTTTTATATTGAACGCAGTTGAATAGTTATTCTAATTAATGAGTCTTGGTCTTTTCATTTTCTGCATGGGCCATATAATATATAAAATAAATTCAAACCATTCAATGAAGGAATAAATGTATTAAAATACTCGCCAGGTATGATTTACAGCTGCGTAAAAGAGCCTGAAGCCTCTATAAATCTGTACGCTTTGTGAGGTATGCCAAGTGCGGAGACTAACAATGAGGATCATATCAATGCACAGTAACCTTGTTTTATTTTCCTCTTTCCTTTCTTTGAAACCTTTCATGAGATTTATTTTAGCTTAGGTATTTGCATAAGATACTGAATAAAAGCCTTTCAATTAACGCGAGTGAATATAAATCCTGCGAAACAGGCACCTGCATATTTATGGAAGATCTCAATATTTCGATATTGAATCCGGTTGCGATTGGTGGTCGCGTGAAGAGATGTGTTCGCTACCTCCCTAAAGAGCTGGCTCTATGCCCACGCTCATAGCACCCACACTCTAAATAACAAGACAAATAGACATGTCCACTTTACCATTTACCGAGTAAAAATTCTCATGTTATGTTTGAATAGGTCTTTTACCAATTAGTATTTTGTACCGATATATATGACGTTTGACTCGCTTAAGGTTTGTCTGTAGCACTCAGGGTACTTTGAGGAGCGCCCGACACCCCCTCGGGTTAAAAGTGAAGTGTGAGAGAATAAAGAGAGACTAACTACTAACAACCCATTGTTTGAGCTTGAATTTTTTCTTTATTTGGGTTTTTAAAGGCGCAAGCTTGAACGCATTCACAAAGTTACTTTGCTGGGTTCTGCAATGAGGTAGGCACAGTAGTATTTTGGAATCGATATTAAGTCAATGACAAACAGAGGTAAGATGCGATACCCCACGACTCACCGAGCGATGTTTAAAATACAGATGGATATTTAATGCATAAAAAGAACTTTTACCTCATTTCGTGACCGAGAAACAAGAATTGGAATCTTTTATTGCATTTGTGATTGAGGTATCGCACATCGCGCTTCGTTTCGGTGAATGTTCCAAAAGAGTAGGTACCTACAGTTCGCCACATGCTTACGTACGAAATTGTACTGGTGTACATAACGCAATTACTGCGAGTTTGCCTACGTTAATGTGCGAATAAGAGTTGGTAACAGAACAGTCCATAGTGTCCGGTTGTTTTATCGTGCGGAACGTGCGATGTCATTGTCCTGTGAGCCGAGCGGCCGAGGCGCATACCTAACATTACCACCTCCGCGCACCGCCATGCGCACTGCGCCCGGCGCTGAAAACGTCTCGCACTTTTGATCTTTTGCAAAATAACGTAAACTTTACTTTAATAATAGAAACATTTTTCTTTGTGTTGCATTACAGTAAATATTAAACTATCCTTTTCTTATGCGCAATAGACCAAGTTCATTTTTAGACTAGGTATATCCTTAGCTTGGAAACGTACCTTCATTGTTCTTCGAATATTTCTCAATATTAAATAGATACACCTTACACCTGAAACGTGCCTCTAGCAAATAATGTTGTATATTAAAGCTTCGCTCCTGGGCGACCGAGTTTCGCTTTGTTTATCTGAAATTATATATTTTTTAAATAAGAGTAAATTACTAACAAGTATCACAATAATTTGCGAGATGGCGCTGTATTTGATAAAAACTTTTTTGTTTGTACAAATATGCGCTTTTTTAAAGAAATACAATTAAACAGGTAACGTTATATAGCAAAACCCTACCTAAACACAAAATTTCATCCAAAACGTTAGAGCCGTTTCCGAGATACACGAAATATATATACAAGAATCGCTCGTTTAAAGGTATTAAATATTAAAGCTTATATACATAATTAAATACGTTCAGTAAAGTTCACCCCTACCCGGTGAACAGACGGAACGCAGTAGATTTTTTATTCTTTGTTTTCCTTTAATCTTGAGAAGAGGGTCCTCTTTGGGAAGTAATACGTCAACTAAATCCCCACATGAATTATTCACACTTGGAATGCCCATAGGAAATGAGCACGAAAATATTGTCAAACGAAAACTGATTATTGTTATGAGATGGAAAGCTATACTTAAAAGGGTCTATCTTGGTGATAGTTCTCGAGAAATACACTACTAAATTGATAAAAGAATACAATAGTAAGCTAAGGTTTAAGATGAATCACAATTATTCAGGATCATTTACTGGAACCACGCGTAAGAGCGAATGAACATAGAACTAGGAAAATATCCAGGCAATTTTAAATTCAACTTTTTTATTCCCAGGTCTATGTTTCTTAACGAAATATTGTTCTACAAAGATCTTATGATGATGGAACTCTGAAACTCCCAACAAGAGAGCTTCTTATTGACAGGTCGCACTTTTTAAGCTAATGGTTATAACAGCCTTATAAGAAAATTATGAAAATTAAGCTTTTATTAAAATTTTATATTATACGCTAAATTACACTTTCATCCTCCCAATCCAACAAGTAACAAGAACAATAGTTCGTATACAAGCATGAGTCAAAGTTTGTGTCAGTTTACTAGTTGTGTCAGTTTCCGCCAGATCGCTACGGTTTCGTGTCGCTCGCAATTTAAATACCAAAGGGGCTTTAATTTAAAAGAGGTTCCAATAATATTTAAATGGTCATTAGCCAACCTAAGAGTATTAGTTTGATTCACTTCCTGATTTGCAGCTTCCCTGAATCTGCTTTAAAGCATTCGTGAGACGTCTTCACCTTGAGAGAACATAGGCATTTTTTTATAGTTTGTTTTTCCACATCAATAATGATAATTTTTATAAGTATTCATTTTATATCATGAAGCAAGAGCTAATCACGACTGTTACTGTTCTTATATCTGTTAAAAAATAATGCTTTATGGCGTTATGGCGATTTTGCTATCAACAAAACTGACGTAATACTGTAACTTCCTTGCTTTGACTTTATTCATATGGATAGACTAGCTACTGCCCGCGGCTTGGAAACAGAATTAAAGTTAACTTAGTATTTCTGTTATTCTTGCTTCTCATCTACCATGTCTAAAATTCAGTCCATAAAACGTTAGTCCAATCATGCAAACGTGATTTTATTTTATAAATTGTACATAATTGTCACAATCAGGGAATCTAACCCAGGACTTCTCACTTCAATGACAGAGTGGCTACCACGGAGCTGTCTTTATTTATATATTTGAAACTACAAATATATTGATATTGATTTTTTGTTTACGACAAGTATAATAAATGTTTTCAAATGATGTCGATTAAATACGCATTATGGAACACTAAGTACGAGTATAGTGAAACAAAAAAATGGTGTATCCGCAGAAGATGCTATTGAAAAGATGACACATTTCATTTTCCTTTCAAAAAATATGAATTACTTAAATACGAATATACTATTGGTGGTGGTACCATCGGTGTGCGAGTCAGAATTGACTTACCCGGCTTTCTTGTTCACAAAGACGGCAAAAAATATAAGATCCAACAATAATAGGAAATCAAGATATCAAGGGGTCAGCATTTCATTGAGAAACTATTTAGACAGACAGTCGGGAAGATAAGGAAATCGAGTATTCAAATCGTATATTCGCGATATAATCTCACTAGTACAGTTTTATTTTGTTAGAGTCAGTTGAGTTGCTATCTGGATCAAGTAATAAATCGTTAAAGTCATTTACCGACGCAAATTTTTTCTCAAGAAATTTATAATAATAATGAAAACTCGACTCTCGAAAGGAAATAGAGACGGAAGGAAGAAAAGCTTAGTTACCGGATATTTTATAATATTTATTAGAAAATTTTGATTCAGATATCCATTAGAAGACCTGGGGCCCCAATCTACACCTATTGTAATATTTTAGATTGTATTCAATTTCACCATCTCAGAATGTTTCACGAAAAAATATCAATACGAAAACTCGCAGTTTCCTTTAGTATTTTATTATAATAATATGAATACAATCATTCTTATTTAATATAAATAAATGAATGAAAAATATCGAGCGTAGAATATGCCCCGTGTGATAACTCACACCGTTAATGTGTAACGGTGTGAATTAAATGAAGTCCTAATTAATTCATGAAATAAATTGTTTGCTTCTGATATACGAGTAATATGGAATACACAAGGAATACATATATGACTGTCATTTGACTGCCACATTTAATGACTACTCATACGAGTCAGATTGCCCGATAAAACCAAGCAATTCTCTCTTTTTTCTTTTCGTGTGAGTAAGTGGATAGCTCTGATCAGTTCCAGCAGTTAAAGTCCCTACTAAATTTACTTCATTAAAGATTTTAAAGTTTATTTTTCTATAAAAGGTACTAGCTGTTTCCCGCGACTTCATTCGGGTGCAATTTAACATTTTCAATGCGCGGAACCCTAATTCTATATTTTTTCTAAAATTCCAATACCCTAAGCTACTCCTCATAACATCAGCTATCTGCCAGTGAAAATCCCGTCAAAAAATGTTTGGCCGTTTCGGAGATAGGCGCAACAAACAGAAAGACTATTTAATATTTTTTTGTTATAACTTCCGAATATATACTTTCTAATTAATTTAGTAAACATTTTGACTATCATTGACATTTGACAGCTATTATTTTGACATTAGAAACTGACACAGACATAACATCTATCTATATAAATAAATAAAATTGATTATATTATAATGAATAAAATTTACGGCGCACTCGTGTTGACGATTCATTAAAGATCTGTTTGAATATGCCACCTTATATGATAATTTTATTAGCACCTACAGCAGGTAGAGCCGCGGGCGAGTAAAACTACATCAAACGATGTTTTGTTTCTGGCAATTTGTGGCGTATGCATCCGTAAAGTAATGCCCCTTATTATTGCAGACAAATGCGCGTCATTTAGTTAAGTGGTTGTATAAAAATTGCAGCACAACTCGTAACGGTACTCACCCACCATTAACGTCCAATACATTACATAACATATAAGCGAAACAAGCTAATTTTCTGCCATGAATTCTCATTTCATGATTATTGGATATTAAAGTTAACATTCAACCAGATATACTGGCTGTCTGATACTGCCTTTTATTGTTACCAGGCTAAACGAGTGTTGGCTCCACAGGTTTTAACGAGCCTTTTATGATTGGATATTCCTTAGCTATTATATCACAAGGATATTGCACACACGTGCTATTTCTTGAAACCCTGATCCTAAATCATTTATGAATAAAAATCATCTTATTTTAATTTGATTCACTACGATAAGGACCTTATTTGCATTATCTACCTGTTTGAATAACATACGTACATACATGTTTGTAGGTATGATTCAAGAATACCGAAAAGAGTTCATTGAAAAGTATAAATATCGATCGTTAGTAAATACTTGACGTGTTATTTGCCTGCAATCGATGATATCGGTTAATGTTAAGTATAAGAACGGTGATGTTGATGTGTTGGGGTCGCGGGCCGGCGTCGGTGCCGGTGCGGGTTCCTTGGTGCGCGGGCGCGGCCCAGCCACCATTGTGGCTCCGACTTACTAAATCAATATTTGCGCAGATGTCGGCACAAGAGCATGCTATGCTTGTAGCGACCTAAAATTCATACAGCTTATATGGCAATGTTAGCGGTAAATTTTCTCGGCAGCTACTTGTAATCCTTCAAATGTGGGTCGGTGTTGCACGCACAGACTGACCCCGGCCGTGCTCTGCTGAAGGGTAATTCATTCAAATCGATGTTCGTGGCTCGATCTCAATTGCCGTAATGCTGGCTGTGGCGGGTTCCCGCTGATTCGGAACTGCCACATCGCAAAACCTTTTCTTTGTCCATCAATCCAAGACCTGTCTGTTCCATAATTCTCTATATACATAATTAGCCATCAAAAATTCATACAACACATTATTGCGAAATTTGAGTGGATCATTTATTATGACACGATAAATGTAGATCAATTTTTACGAAATAAATGATGGCATGTGTTAGGCAATGACAAAGCAATTCATTACGTCTGAGGTGACTTTCATCGATGATCTTAATTTCGCAAAATTTGTGGGTCAACTGCAAATCATTGGCACATTTATCATATTATCAGATTGTATTAATCTTAATTAAACTAAGAAAAACATTAAGGTATTCAGATCACTTTATGATGTTTTTGTCTTCGTGTGAAGCATGAACTGGTAGGCTGGCAAGCTGTTGCATTATGTTATTTCTATCATTGTATAGATAGGGGACTTGGTAGAACTTATACCAAGTTAACATAACTCTGGTCCTTCAGGCAAGTAAATAAATAAATAAATTCCTGTATTTAGATGTTTCCTAAGGGAAAGCTAATAAAATTGACAACGGTACAAAATGATGTAGTCGCAATAACGAAGACACCTTTTTAGTGGCACTTAGCTTATCTTGAATTTCTGTCTTGAATTAAGTTCACGTAAGCAGGAAATTTCTTAGTTCAGGTTTGCCTTGAAACTTACATTAGTGAAGCACTATATCTCTGGAGAATAATCCTTGGGTACCAAGCGTAATGAGCTATAACTCTTGGGTTTACGAGCTTAGATAGCTGTACACCCACAACAGGTAGTATTTTATAGAATGATCACAAATACGTACAGGATGTTTTACAGCCCCATGAATAATAGACAGTTGATTAAAAACGCACTCTTTATGGCTTACGTTTTATAGTACTAAATAATACTAAACCTAGGCCTATCTAATAATTATGGTTCCAGAGTACGTCGTTAAGTCATCACGTGATTATAATTGCTACGTCTCAATTCCCGACTAGCAAGTATATCATGATTATAATTTCTAAGCAGCCAGGATACGGGAGGGGATCGCATTCCCCTAGCACAGAGTATGTAAAAAACACGTGAGCTCTTTTTTTCTCTGACGGTGGTTTCCAAGTGAAAACGAATAGTATAATTTTCTAAGCGATGACCACGATTCCCTTGTAATATGATAATGCGATGTATAAATATTTCATGTCTAGGGCTCTTTATTATCGTTTTTGCGCTATAACCAGTTCGCTGCCATGCAGTCGCACAGCGAAAACAGGAGCTTTGCCATTATTGTTATTTTTGTACTCGAGTCATTTCATGCGATGCGATTCCATTCCCGTGGAGTTGTAAACGATTCACATGCAATCATACCTTTTTATTTACTCTCACTGTATTTTGTAGGCAAGAATTACGTACTGTGTATCACTTTAATAGATATACGTTACGTTTCGATAAATCAATGATTACCTACTTCAGATCAATCAGATGGAGGCACAGTAGGCTTTAGTAAACTATGCTTTGGTGCATATCTAAATGGGTAACGGAAAATTCCTATAGTGTTTGTGTTACTACCTATACGTGCTTGCGCCCGCTCGTTTAAAGCTAAGCTGTAACGTTTTGTAAGCACTTGCCATTCATTCTCCGCATAGAGATATGGCTTGTAACGACTGTTCGACCGGCTATCGGCCAGACGCTCGTAAACACTGTTCGACACGAAGCATTCCAAAGAAGCTGTCAATGCTACTCAATAGACATCAAACCTTGCCCTCGCTTCCTGCTAGCAAAAAGCAAGTAGCGTAATGTAAAATCACGTCTCATGGTTAACAAATGCTGGACAGATGTAATTAGATTTCACATTAAAAGGGCACCGGGCTCAAAGGTCACTGATTTACTGGGCAATGAGTCCGCACGGGGTCGTGCGTGCAAGGGGTTCCACAGGGGCGCGGGTTAGCAGTCGCTTCACTAGACAGATGCCACTATCCGCAGGACCATAGAACGAGGTGGCACACGTACCAAAACAAATCACTTACAAGAAATGCACACCATGCCTGGTATAATTTTCAATAATAACAGTCTACCAGCTGGGCAGACTAAAAATGCATTAAATCAAAAGCCATTATAGGGTGGAAAGAGAAAAACGTGAGAGATGTCTGTAAACGGCAATCCTGGATATCCGGGGCTGGTCGTCGACGCGGTGGCACAGCTACAGCTCGGAGCAGCGCGGGGGCAACGCTCATCGTGTGAGCGACGCGCCCGCGGACCAACAATCGCGAATTCAACGTATGCCTAGCAACAGTCACTCACACTAAAGGTGGCTTTCTTCGAACACAGACATAGAACGCACTCACGAACCGAGGCTTTGACGACTCTAAGCGCTAAACGCCAGCTTTTCTCATGAAGAAATGCAAGAGGATATATGCAAAATTTTAAAGAGCACGTTTGTTATTTGCGTCACACCTACTTTCAATAGGCGGAATGTAGACGGCATGCGTGTGAAATTTTAATGATTTGGTAGAAAAACCCCAAAATTAGTATAGATCGAATCGAGATCACGAAATAGCATGGAAATAAGATAATTCGTAGTAGTGCTCGGGCTGAATGCTAACGTGAACTAACGGTGGCGAGGATGTCTAGTCCGAATTTTGTGAAACGTTCGGTATTCATACTTCGTTGAATATTGCGAGCCGCTGCACATGACCTTATCACTATGACTATATCACCGGCATATATAATAATAACTTGTCACTTAATTTAAAATAGATCGTTTGAGGAATAGTTTTGAATAATGTATGTAAATTCACACATATATAATAATATGCAAATACTATGTATTTAAGTCAAAAAGTATCATAATCATAAGTTTATCAGTGTTCTGATAAAAACAACTGTTATGTGATAATTTTAAGTGGTTTCCGCAAACTGATCCTACCGGCACAAAATTTACGCGGGTCATTGAACCGCGAGATCCAGCCTCGTGAAGGAAACTAATATTTGCTATCTTCCTACGTATTCCCTTGAGGGGCAAGAACCCTGCCACGTTGTGTTACTTCTGCGCGACTGAAATTGCTCTACATAAGTGTCGTGATACTGTAGTTAAGAGTAAGTTCCTTCCACAGAATAGCGAATATCACAACTATAAATGCAGGCCGGTCTATTATTGTTGAGAAATACTTAGTTACAAACTTAATTATATAAAATTGATATATTATTTAATTATTATATCATGGTATTTGGTGGGTGGAACAAATAAGTTTTGAGAATAGATCCATTCCATTAATGCGAAGATTCCTCGAACAATATAAACAATCAAAATTCGTTCTAAAAAAGAAAAGGACACCCAAAAAAAATTTCTAGTCATAATTTAGTGCAGATTTCTTAACTAGTTCTATATTAACACCTATAACGAAGGAAACTTTCCGCCTGGTTAGTAGGTCTACTATTCGATATTAGCGGTTGTTTCGCCCGAAGATATCACAGGTGCATATAATTTAAATTGCACTATAAAATTATAGTTCTGGAGGCATTCCGTGTAATCTAAGTGGTATGCAGTTCGTACATGAGTTGGCTGCCTAACTCGTACGTGACTCCGACTGCCGTTACGACCGCTACACTTTGCTGACAATTATCGCCTAATAACGATGTAGTGTCGTCGTGGAGCCGAATCTAATAAGTCGGGCGTCGGCTCAGGTCCACGACTCTATGCAAATCGCGGGTAATTTACGACGGCCGATAATCGCGATACGCGTACGTGAGCGCATTGTGCGAACGGCGCGCGCGCATTGTTGCCTCCTCGAGTGAATTTCTTTGAGAGCTTTCTTACCTTCCCGTGAGAATTACTAATCGGTGCATTAACACGATTTCATATGCATAAACTTCGATCAAAATCTGAGATTAAGTATAATAAAGTGTCGGTACAAACGTAGCGTTTGCGAAGTAGGCGGGAGCCGTGCCCTCCTGCCGGGTGACCCTCGGGTCATCGTGCCTCGCATCTATTGCGCTGCTTTTTAGCATAACTACTTATTCCGGGATGGAACTTTTATTATCTGAACTATTTCATGGTGTCAGATAATATATATTAAATATAGTAATATGTAAGTGCTACGCTTTTGCTACGAGAAAAATGTTCCTTTGTGCTAGAGTTTTATTTCATAAGGTCATAAAATAAGGTTAATGTGAATGTCGAATATCTCGTGTTTATTTATGCTTTTATGTCTATGTATGTCCTATGGTATGGAATATATAATTTTTTACAATCTCCAATATAATTAAAGATAAATGCATAATAATGGATCCCGATCTCGGAACAAGTCGTCCAATGTTCAAGAAATTGGTGTCAATGCTCGCTGCGGTTGCAGTGTTCCGAAATTATGTGTTGGGCAACATTGCAGTCAGGCAGACATGCCGCTATATCAGGCGGGCACCGACCCACCGCGGCCGATCGCCCGATCGCCCACTGTCCAATAACGCCCTTCTGATATGATCGGATCACTTTATCTATCGCGAGACCAAACTTAGTTGGTCTCTCGTATTGAACCATTTGTCCACAGATAAATTAACTTCATTTGTCAAGCTGCAGTCGTAGCTTCGTAGCACTTACGACTGTTTGTGCAAATTGAAATGTATTTGATAAAGTGCGCCTCGGTAGCCCATGCACGTTATTCCATTTATGTTTTCAAGTGCATTAGTATATTTTAATCAAAGTAACTGTTACTTTGATGTTACATACCGCTGGGGCAAACGGTACGCCAAATTATGCTTGGGAATTGGGTTCTCATTGTTTTCTGTGAAAATGTGTACGCTAACTTTGAGATCGAACCAGTTATTTTCTCAGTATGTCATTGTATCTGGCTCTAAAATTTATTCATAAAACGACACAATTTCTAATTCTGTAGATGTCAATACCAGAAATTTCTGACATCAATAGATAACTCTATGTCTGGCACACGTGGTATTTTAGTGAAGCAAATAAATTGATAGTGGTGTACTCGCGGCACCCTCACCCTCCCGAGAGGTGACTTGCAGAGAGCGTCTAGACGGAGGGACCCCTGCAGATATCCACATAACTATATCGCTTATAGATTTTAATGTATTTGCGCACATTTAAGAGACGTCTTCTTTCGGAATAAATCTAATATCAATGCAAATATGCTCTGTTTGGATAGAGTACGAAGCTTTGCGAAGAAGCCTTTGTGGTGCAGTGAATCGGACAGAACACTTAGGGTAAGGCAGGTGTCGTAACTAGGGAGAAAAAGGTCTCCCTTGTAGAGTGTATCATAGGCAAGGGAGGCTGTTGAAAAATGCCTGGTTGTAAAGAGTAGGTATACTTATATCCGTAGGATCGTAGGTAGCATAAAAGTTTATTCGTGTGAGAGCGGGTGGATGCGTTCCCACGGTAACGATCGGCTTGAGATTGCAGCTTTGGTGTCAGGAGTTATGATAATTCCCCTATAAACTTATTCGAGTATGCCTTATATCGTTTACCCGAGTACAAAAGTTATTTCCAGTTTTACATTTGCATAATATAATTATTATTTTAGAGATAGTCAGACAAATTCCGATACACGTTTGGAGTTACTATATTCAAATTATTGTAATTGAATATATTAACTATTGGCATGAATACGTTCAGGGTCAAAGCAGATTTTGTTCCTGGCGATCGTTATTGGTACCTCGTGATTGGCTTTCATTCAATTCAAAATAGATACATAATAGGCACTTGACAGCCAATTATAGAATCTCATCAAATATGTAGTAGAATTTTATAACGTTGTAGCAATAAATATTTTTATCGTCGATTTCGTTGTTAATCAATATGAAAAGTGAAGTTCAAAGATGCTAAGTGTAGGAAACGCTGTCTAAATCTTTGTAAAGCGGATGGTGGCAATCATTGAAGAAACCAGTTTTAGGATTTATTTGTTTGTAAATTATCTTCGTTTTCATTAATTGTAAGTAATTAATCAAACCTATTTAAATTCATTTTGATCATTGCTTGTTAACTTACTTCAAAAATAGAATACTATGTTTGATTAGAATTCTATGTTTTTGATAATTCTCTTTGATCTGATAGGGTGGTCCCTTGATGGTGCCATGTAATGAAATAATTCCACCCTTAAGGCGCAATGAAAGTAAGCAATGAAACTATTGACAGTCGGTTAAATACATTTTTGCCTCGTTAAGTTTTGCAACTAAATAAATATAGAGAGGTACTTGATTACAGATAACAAAGTACAAATCATTTATACAATACAGTTTCACACTAAAAAGACGCACACACAGTAAAAAAAATGTAAGTTGGTGAAATACTTTGCAGTGACGATTCTGTACTTTAGTGACGTTTCAAAGAGTTTTGTCTACTTTCTGAGTTTGAAAGCCTTCAAAGCAAGCTGGCACTAACATTGTTTAGAAGTGCCGCTGTTCAATGGACAGTAAAACTATTCACTCAAAGCAAAGGGCCACATTTTTGCGAGAACCTCACGTTTCCGCGTTCCTAGAAGTCGCCGCATTGAAGACTGCTATTGCCAAGTAGTAGGCTAAACAAAAATCGTAAACCCAATAAACGGTACAATAATCGTAATTATTTTTGCTATAATGGTGGCTCGAAATAAATAAATTTATAATAATAAACGTTTGCATACTCATACCTCTGCACTAGGATTCCCTATGTCGCAGATGGCATTGGCAAACACAGAAACACAAGACATGGATGACATGAATGTCCAGGAATATTAATGGCCATTTCACACTGCGTCATCTAGCCCCAAACTAAGCAAAACTTGTACTATGAAAGCCAGATAAAGATATTATAGAATACTAAATTTTATTTGTAAAAGCATATGTATTTAACATCGCACAAAGGCTTGCCCTGGGTGGGAATTGAACCCGCGATTACCTCAGAAGGCAGATCAACTATAACTAAGCTGTGAGGCTAAACTATACTATGCATTGTTGGTTTTCGTTGGTATATCGAATAATTAAGGAATCGTTTGATTCAAGAAAATGTTTGCTATCTATGTATTATAAAAACAATGACGGGGAAAAAGTATTCACAGCAGAAGCAGAAAGTACCTTAAATTGTAATGTCAAAACACATATGATCAAATATCAACAAGAAAGAAATTAAATAGTCTAACATGCCCGTAAACAGCTTGAGTGATACAGTAAGTAGGTACGATATAAGGGTTTCGTTCCTAGCCTCACCTCCACTCCAGCACGCGTCGATACTTACTCCCGACACAGTTCGCTGTCCACGTGCCATCTGAATATATTGCTTCTAATACTCCCCCGGGACTATACTATCAAAGTAACATACGTTGCCTCCAAAGGAGGAAGTAAATACAAATCAATTACGTTTTAGTGTTTCTTTGTATCCGAATGATATTAAACAGACAATTTAGAGAATAGATTGAAAATTTCGCAAAGGTATACAAAAGTTTGATAGTATAATGTGTATAGTTTTATGTTAGCAGTTGCTTTTGTTTGTCTTCTTTGTATTGCTTGTTACAAATGTTAATAACCTCCAATGATTGGTAAAAGCATCTCTTTTTTTAAACACTAGCGTGACAATTCACTTTTCCGATATATGGTTCTAAAGTACGCATATAACAAATTGTTAATAACAATGGTTCTAAAGTACGCATCTAGTATCAAAAACGGAGGTTCTCACTGTAAAATCATTTCCATTTCCTATAAACGAAACTAGAATTGATTAAGTGTAGCTAATACGAATTGTGCATGCATCAAGAAGAACGCAATTATGTGAAATACAGATTAAGTAAACACTTTGATACACAATAGAACACTTTTCCGGTATTCATGTAAAAGTAGCAAGTTTCCAAGGGCCTCTTGCAAAGTTGGTAGTAACCCTGCCTTCGTTCTGTAATCCCTGGCCGCAGCAAACTTTGTGTGATTAGCATGAAGTTTGTTCTCGAGTCTTGAGTTTGTTATAAACTTAACTCCATCAGTAATACCACAACATGTCACGCTGATATGGTAAAGCGGCTACAAACAGTATCCCAGTCGAATAATGATTCATCGCCAAATTGAAACTGGCAGGCGACGAAATTGCACGCCAATAGTGGGGTTGTTGTAGTGACAGGTCGGCACAGGCACTGAGTGGATTGAGATGGACCATAATTGATTGTGTTTTATTGTCGCAGAAGGACGGGGCCAGATGGATCGGCGGCGCGCGGCGGGGGTCCTGCTCGCGCTGGCCGCGTGTGTCGCGTACGCGACTGCGGGTAAGTTTTCAATAAATTTCATTCCTGTTTCTACGGAACTTTTACTCTAGAACCCCCCAAATTTTAATTTTATTGAACTAACAGTTAAGAGACTTAAGACAGTAAATTACCACAGCAATATTGTTTATCAGTCAAGAATGTATGAAACTATTTACGAGAATACAATCTTCTTTCAACTAGCTTTTTTTTTTTTAAACTTGGTTTCTTGAAACTGGCTGTTATTGACTATAAAGTTATTTATAAAGTAGATGTCAAGAGGCATCTTCTACTTGGGTAACAGCAATAATACTGATGGGAAAGTTTATAGTTGCATTGTTCAGTGCATGTTTCTATGTGCATTGTGTAACTCTACCCTAAAACAAATGGTCGCCCGTAATTTCACGCCCTTCTATGCTATTTGTAATAATTTTATACTTTATACAGTAGTTAATTTTCAGTAAAAATTTTCAGTAAAAATTTAAAAACCTTTTTCTATTAATTATTGCGAGTATACGATGTAATACCATCCATCTCATTCATCAAAATATGTAGAAGCGATCCAAATAAACAGGTACTGTATTAGGGAAGTTTTGTTGCTGAGAGGAAAGTAACTTTGACACTACTCAAATCATAACTTGCTGGGTTCTTTCTGAATAAGAAATGGCTTTAAAACTAATACTGGATATCAAAACGAAATGTTAATTTAGGTTAGTAGAATACATTTAACTCAAAAAACTAACGAAAAATATAATCTTTTTTTTACACTCTATTGCCATAAATGGGCATTAGACCAATTATAAGTGTATGGCCATAGACGTATAAGCCTATAATCGCTTTGCCCGATCGTCAGGGTGCTTAGTGAAAAAGAATCACGATTTTCAATTACCACGGCTATCGAATACTTACCAAAACATAAAACGTGCAGCCTAGCTAATAAATAACTTTTCATTTAAGTCATAAATATTATATGAAATTTGAAACATAAAACACTTCCGTAGCTACAATGAATAACGGGAAAAATAGTGTGAAGATTATAGGTGCATAAATGTTAATGTGATTATATCGGTATCAGAGTGATTCTTATTTATTGTTTTATTTGATGGCGAGGAACAAGTATCTACCGTTGCTTTGTTTCGTGACCCGGAATACGTATTCTCGTGAGAAGGTTTCCTTGCACGATACCGAATCTACCCGCATGTATACGCAGTAATCAGCCGGTGAGGCTAATACGGTTCAAGCTATTCGGTGATGACCCTATTCAAAATAATTGAAAAGAATTTGCAGAGTGCACCTCATCTACTATTTTAACAGACTATTTAGGTTCTAAATAATTACAGTCACATACCGTATGTGCCTCATCCCGTGTGATTTTAGTGTTTATACATAAATGTTTCCCAGAGCAGAGTTGTTAGTGAATAAAACCATCGATTCTAAATAATAAACGCATTCGTTTGGAAACGATGATGTCCCATATCGATCTGCATCGAATGTTTAAGCATGACGTATCTTGAATATTTAGCCTATATTATTATTCATGCGATATAAAAGTGAAGTTTCGATGCAAATAAAATACCTGTTCTGAGGTTATTGATCCACACAATAAAATCTACATAAATCACGTTAATACTGCTGTTTACTTTTTACCAACCAATTTTAATAAAGCCCGTTAAATTTGTTAGTGGGACAGGAAGTCAATCAGAAAAACCAGCATACTTATGTGTCATTATATTATACAATAATAGTTAAATGGAAACTTAGCAAACTTTTGAAGCGTGACAGTATAATTTCTGGGAATTTATGTTCAATTTTATTTAAAGTATTATAATCGGTATATATATATGAATAATGTATGATTGAAAATGGTATATTTCATTAGTTGGGTGTCACTTGTACAACAGCCTGGGGAGAGATCGGCGAGAGAGGAAGCGAAGTGAAGTGGCATGGCTGAGCCGTGATGCCTCCTCCCGGCTCGCTCCCTGCGCATAACTGTACTGTGTATCTCTGTGTGCGTGTCTCTTTCGCGATGCATGTTATTAGATGATGCTATTTTTGTTCGAACAGATTTAGTATCCTTAGCACGGTTACTTCAACGAATTCCACTTGAATTTATGTTATACATAGGAAGTATTCAAATGAGACCTACAATGTTTAGGTCTACCCGTGTGAACTTCATCACGAATGGCGACCACGGCGACATTCATTCATTGAAACGACGATCCATATTAATGTAGTGCAAATTTTAAATTCATGCTGTCTCTTCGTTTCTGTCGCCCGGGCCATATTCTTAGCGCACGATTTCGCATTAAGTAGTTTTTTGTTCGTGCAAAGCCATCTCCAACGTCACACTTAGGTATACGTAAAGCGATTCATTAGACATCAGGAGGATTAGTGATGCTACGACACGTAGAAGTCTTTTCGATTGAGTGCTTATTATTCATTTGGGCGTTTCGGAATTTGTAGACCCCGTCGCACCAAGCCCGCGCGTGAGAGTAACCTACATCGAAAATTTTTGTATTTAGAACGGTCTACTTTGCGCCGATCGGTGTGAAAATTAGTTTTTCTACTTTGAGTGAATCAAGCGTGAGAGTGAATTGTATTATAATTGAAATGCAGGCTAAGCAAAAACTGGCTGCTAACGACATTCCTGGCGACCGTTAGGTGGACGATCTCGCGGCGCGGCGCAGCGGCGGCGCCACTCGAGTCGAGGCCGTGTTCCACTCAACCCCCGCCATATAGGTACAGGCGGTTCGGGCTGCGCCCTAACGGTGCCGAAGCTGCGTCGCCATCGATAAGCTCATTCTAACAAAGAGACATCGTGATACTAGCTTTTGGCACACGCAATCCCTCTTTGTAGGTAATTGTTGGCATCAATTCAGTTACGGTGCGACTACTAGGACGTACTTTGGTTCTAAGCTTTATTCCAATTTACTTTATTAAAAAATTACTTGCTTCTCCTCAAAGAACATCATAGTGTTATGACATTATAAACATAAAACCTTAATAATTATTATCTCTATCTATAATTATAAATTCATGTTTCTATAATTCACAAACCCATGAAAGATACATCCGAGGAAATAAATTTTAATTTATAATCTACAATCATGTTATGGGTACAGATAACAGAACCGCTATTTATTGGTACTTGCATTTGTAGGTAGCTGGTACTTATAATGGAAAACATTTTCGGAATGTAACTGCGTTCATTTCGTAAGTTAATTGTAATTACTATCATTTAGTTCTTGTAGACAATCAACGGCAACCCGCTGCATTTATTGCGGGAAGAACGGTACCTTGTCGAGAGCTGGTGGTATACTACTCGTACCAGTCAATCGATTACATACAAGGCGCTCGGGAAGTTATGACTTTTGCCCTGAGAGGGGAATTACAGTAAAACTGCGGTTTCGATGTTAACGACGCGCTCCGTTAGTTTAATTACGGCTTTGTCGCGTCGCCGCTCGCTTTCAGTAATTATACGCAGTAAAACGGATATGTAAAATGACTGAGACGATGACCGATCGCGGTTTTGAGCGATTTGCAGCTAATATCCTGCCGGCTGTGACGAACTTAATAAGTTCGATCGTAAAACGGCTGTAATTCGCGGAACGTTCGTCTCATGTTCTCTCTGCGATTAGTTTTAGGAAAGGTTCACTTTTTATTATGAGGCCTGAAGACTGACACCGTGTCACATGAATTAGTTTAAAACTCTGGGTTTTTAAATTTTGTAACGTTTGCGTTAAATTATTAAGACGAAAATTAAAATAATAACAATGTTTTGTTGCAAACACCAATGACTAAACCATACATTGAAAGGTGGTAGGTAATAACTGTGCGCCATAATAAGCAGGCGTAACTTATTGGACACGAGTAGATTCTGCGCATGCGCTGATAAGAAAAATACGAAATTGTGAAAATGTCATTTTAACGAAACTATGCACATAATATAGAATTTTTGCGTATCAGCCCCTTATACTCCCACTGCAGGAACACTGGTCTATTGTAAACATGTAAAAAAGTTTTGATCTACTACGGTGGCCCAATCCCGATTGGTCGAAGTCATAAGACTTAGAATTTTAGGTGTTATGAAATGCTAGTTTAGTCACGACATTTTTCTGCATCGTTTCTACACTCGATGGTTCCCAAGTGGATTCGAAACAGTTACTTTTGGGTTCGGAAAGTTAGCGTACGTAATCGTAACGTAATCAAATCAATTTCTCAAAATAGTTGATGCAACTTATTAAAATGGTTACGCACTCTGTATTTTTTATTAATATCTCATTTTTTCTGTTTTCAGCACCTACAGCGAGCAATCACACGTCCTTAGATTTATATGATGGTGAGTTATTGACATGATTATAAGATATTCCTCTTTCTTTTGGAAATTTGTTCAAATTTAGGGAAAATGTTTGTCAAGAGCACGATTTTTAATATTTGTTATATTGAAAGGATGTTTTCATTATTGTTTCCCACTTAACGATGATTTCACTTAATGCACCTCTTATTCATTGGGATGCCAATAAATACATATTAGTAAATTTGACCAAAATGAAATCCGGAACGCCATATAGATTCATTTGACGCTCCTTTATATAGCTTATTTGCTAGACTACAGTAGTTGGATGAATTTACAAAATTTTACCGCAAAAGCCGCTGACTGAACGGTTTGGCCAAAGTTTAGCCCAAACCTCCGTAATGAACGGTATGCGTAGTGCTAACGCTCTGTTCTAAATTGGACGCTAACTGATCGAATACAGTATGCCCCAAACTATTTATTAGCACATGGTTGAGATGATAAGAAAATGATTATCCAATTCTAATAAAAAAAACATGTTTTACACATTGTTGCCAAAACCAGTAAACGTAATTTACAATGATAGGTCAAGATGGTTTTTTTACAAAAGCCTACTAATGTCCCGGATTTCAATTTCCTATGTATTAGAAAGTACGCGGATAATCTTAGATTCTGGGAAAATTAAATCCATACGGAAATAAATATGTGATATACAGTCAAGTAATGGCTATTCTCCAGTTTTAGGCAATGTCAATCGAAAATTTAGTCAACAACAACACCGAACCCTGAGCTGTAGTCCTAAACTACATATAAGAAAAATATTATTTAATAATTTCAGGAACTGCAGACGGCTGTTACTACAACTTCCAGCATTACGGAGAAGGCGATCGCATCATGACAAACGAACCCTGCCTTAACTGTACCTGCCACAATCGAATGCTGATGTGCTATCTGAGAGTCTGCCCCTTCACCAAACCCATCGGTCAAGACTGCACAATAGAGAAGCGGGCGGACCAGTGCTGCCCAATCGTGACGTGCCCAGATGGTAGGCTTTCGACTTTTCGATCTTAACACAAACGTACACTATATAAAACGAACAAGTGACTGATTACAATCTATATTTTGCACTTTACCCGTACATTTTCTGTGAAATTTCTATGGCACTACCGAAGAGGTGAACTAGAGAAATGAAATAAAAAAGAACTGGGATGATTCTTTTTTTATTTCATCTCTCTGCTTTCAGATTGCATTTAGATTGATCCCATAGAATTTTTGTCAAAATCGGTTGTTAAATAAAAGTAACTTGAAAAAATATGTCATCCAAGTAAACGTAATTGCGTATTTTGCTACTTTGAAAATATTGAAGTCGGTTATTTTGATGTTTAAATCTGTTATATAATATGTTTTTACTAAACATTTAAAGAAGCCTGAATATCTCTAAGATCGGTTGTTATACATTTGTTTTAAATCTCATTTCATATGTTATGTATTATTATTTATATTATTTATCATATATGATAATTTACTGAAACTTTTTTTATCAGTTCCTGTTGACCTGCTGACTTCCACCACGACGTCGCCAGCGGAATACGGAGCCACTGGACTCGGAAAGCTAGACAAATTTGGCTGCAGCATACACGGAAAATATTTCCCAGAAGGCTCCAAAGTACCGCCAACACCGAACAAACCTTGCGAACACTGCTACTGCATACGAAATATGACGACTTGTGTAATGCAAGAATGTACTCTTCATGTCGACGGATGCACACCTATCTATCACAAAGATGTCTGCTGTCCGGTCCGATACTCCTGTGGTATGTATCGTTTAATATTGAGAACATATTTTTTTTTCACTCTTTTTTACTACTCACCCTAAACTGAGAACTAAAAGAATTCCGAATAATTTCGAAAAATCGAAAACGGCTTTACACCCGAAGTACACCGTGTTTGGTATCTATGGATGGAAATTAATGAGCAAAATATCAAAAAACGTCAAAAGTTACATAGTTAAAATCATTATTTTCATTCTTAAAACACAGTTTACAAAATTTCCAGTTCCCGGATAGCTTAAAAACCCTAGATTTGGAGCCAAAATTTAGAAGCCCGTTTTCAGATTTGTTTCAAATATCAGATATGTACCATATTTTAGCGTTGTAGGATTATTGGAAGTATCCTAGAGGATTTTCAATGGGCAAAAGTGAAAGTTATTAAAACAATTTTATCCGAAGTATCGTGAAAGTTTATGACTAATGTGTTGGCGTACCTGCTATATGTTTTTTGATTAGGATTCTAATTTTATTTAATTAGAGTCTGGCTTCTGTAGTTTTATTGTTGGTTATTAAATTAAATCTGTTATTAACAAATAAAATGTGATATCTGTGACTTTAACGCAATTTTGGTATTCATTTAATGTTTTATATAAATGTATTTTGATTTTCTATATAATGCTTTTATTTTCAGATCACCCTGAAGATGAAATGCCACTTCTTGATGACTTGTCAACCACAGTGCGCCCGACACCCGGTTTCCTATTAACGACAACTACTCTTTCACCAGTAACACAAATGTCACAAGATTGCCTTTATGAAAATAAAATAATTCCTGATGGAGCGCTAATAAAGACTGAAAAAGCTTGTGACCACTGCTATTGTATGAAAGGGGATATTGTATGCGTTGTTCAAGAATGTGGTACCCCAATGGAAAATGAAGGAAAGAATTGTACAGCTTTGTCTCCTCGAGAAGGTGTTTGTTGTCCAGATACGTATATTTGTGAAGGCGATGAACCAACAACAGGCATTTATGATATCACGACCGAAGCAGATCAAGATAAACTATTAATAACACCACCTAGAAGGTCTGGTTCAGAAGGAAGTGGATATAGAAATGAACCTGATGATATACCTAACACTGAGTCACCGTCTGCTGAAACTGAGGGAAGTGGAGATGATGAAGAAATTATTTATTCAACAGTTTTACCTGAAACCCGTAAAAATGAGTCTTCAGAAGTAACTTTGCCAAGTACAGAAGAACCTAATGAATTTATTACAATCGCTTCAACTAAGGAGCCCGCTTCTGAATATTCGAGTGTTAGTGATGAACATAAAGATATCACTGAGCAGTATATACCGAGCACAAGTTCTTACATTTCTCAAGAAAGAGTGGAATCATCAACTGCCAAAGGTTTAGATGAAGATATTGGTTCAGGTGATGAGGACTTTATAACACCACATGAAGTCGACACATCGTCATCTAGTTTACCTTCTATTAAAGAAAATGAACCTACAGTCTCAAATGAACAAAATATTGTTACGACGGAAACCTACAAAGAAACTTCCAAAACTTACATTGAAGAACCCACAACCAGCCAACCAATGGCGGAAGATAAAGAAAATACTTACCTGCCTAACGTAGTTACTGAGAAAGATGAAATGGAAGTAACAACTTCACGTCGTCGTCTAGACGAAGAAGAAAGTTTGACAACTTCTATTAATGACAGTGAATCTCTTCAAACTGAAGGCAATCTAATACAGACAACTTCCAGCATACCATATATCGAAGTAGGCGAAAGAAAAACTACTGAGTCCGGAGAAAATAATAAGATACCTGACAAAACTGATGCACTTTCTGAAACGGAGACTAAGTCATCATTAGATTTAGACTATTCAACAAGCGCATTAGGAATAGAAGCAGAAATATCAACCGAATCACAGGTCACCGAAATTGAAGGTATCGAGAGCACAAGTGCTGATATTGATACTCATCATATAACGATGACTACGAGCACACCTTTGTTGGAAGAAATTGAAAAGGAGCCAACTGAAGAAATGTATAATCCTGATGAAAGTGTGCCTGAAAAGCCTTTGCCAAACATAACGTTACCAGATATTTCTGCAGAAGAATCAACTGGAGACAAGGACAGCTTGAAACCTGATTTAATTGACGAAACAATATCAACAAACATTCCTACAACTGTTGCAAACCTTGAAACTGATGAAATAGCAAGTACTGAAGCTGAAACTGAAAACGTTGAAATGAGTTCAGAATCGCAGCAATATTCTCCCACAACAAGTGCTCCCGTATCTGAAGACGACCACAAGAAAATTACAAAGTCAGATGACAAGTCAACTATTGTGAATGAAATGGATCAAGCTATTGAATATAGTTCGGAATCTTCATATTCTCCTACAACGAGTGCTTCTGCTCCTGACAGTGACCATGAGAAAACTACAAAATCTGATTATAGAACTACAACAGAATCTGAAAACCGAGATGTTGAAATGAGTTCTGAAACTGAAAAATATTTACCCACAAGTGCTTCAGAAGATGATATCGAAAAAATTACTCAGTTAGATTACGTCGAACATGTGATGGTAACCACAGAGCCCCAAAAATACCATTCAACAAGTAGCACCCCTATTATTGAAGAGGATACTAAAAGAATTACTGAATCTTATTCTGCAATAACCGATGGGCCTGGAACAAGTGAAAATGTTTTAGTTTACACAGAATCTCAAACCCATTCTCCCACAACTCTGGTATTTGAAGAAGATATTAAGAAAATTACCCCTACTGACTCTATTGTAACTATTGGACTTCATTCTGACACTGGTGTCACCGAAAACTTAGAATCGCAAAAAGATTCTCTCACGACAAGTGCTTCTCCCTTGGAAGAGAAAATCAAAAAATCCACTCCATCAGATAACACTGTAACTGAGACAATTAATATCCAACAGTTTGTGTCAGATAGTATGACCACATTGCAAGAAAGTGATTTTACAACCGATGAACCTGATAAAGGCTTAAATACAATACCAAGTGGGTCGGCTGAAGAAGAAATTACAAAACCTCCGGTATCAGGAACTGAAACAGAAAATAAATATAGTGACGAAATTGAATCAGCAACAGATATTACTAAATATACAACTTTGGTATCCGACACGTCAGCGTCAAGGGAAGATCAATTTTTGTTGACTACAGAAACAGCTATTCATGAAATGATTGATAGCAATACACCCGATATAGTACAGAAGATTTCTGAACAAACTACTGTGGCAATCGATGTCACTGATAAAATAACACATAGTCAATCTTCGCACACTGTATCTCCTTCAATAGAGCAAGTAGCTGACACTTCAATACCTTTAACTACTGAAAACCTAGAAGAAGCAGATGCTAATAAACCCAGTGCAACATCTGGCTATGAATATTCAACACAAGCTACAGGATCAGAAGATGACTCAATTATAGATAAACATGAAACAAGTGCACCATCTACTGATATTAATTCCGAATCCACAACCGCCAGTTTAGAAGAAAATGAAATAATTAATGAACCAAGAATTCCCGGGGAAGGAGATTGTCTTCTAAATGGTGTAACATATAGAAACGAAAGTGTTGTACCTAGTACAAACAAATGTCAATCCGGTTGCAAGTGTATTAGCAGCATCATTAAATGTGATCCGATAATTTGCAGTCCTCCCCCGGAGTATATGGATAACTGTCAAACAACGTATGATTCACCAGATTCTTGCTGCCCCACATATGTATGCGATCATAAGACAGAAACAATGCCTCCCCAGTCTCATAGTCAAATGACTGGAACTGAAGAAGAGCCTCCGATTAAATGTAATGGCGATGTATGTGTACCTAGCGTCTACCCCTCTGAAGCTCCAAAACAACCAACAATAGATAGCCAGGAAAAATGCTCAGGAGACAAATGTATAACTATTGATAAATTATGCAATGAAGAAGGTTGTCAAGCTACTCCAGTTATACCTTGCGAAGGTAGTGAGTGTGAAGATTCATCTGACAATATTCCACCCCAAAAACAGCAACCTTGCGGAAATGGTGAAGACTGTGACGTGCCTGCTAAGGAATGTAGCAATGGAAAATGCGAATCTGACGAAGACACTTCCCCGAAACAACCACAAGATAAGCTCGACATTGAAAAAGAGTGTACTGAAAAGTCATGTAAAAGAAAAGATGATTCTGGGCAAGTTCAACACGTACCTCAAATGTGTTCTGGCGATGACTGTCAATCAATTTCAGGTCAAGAAACTGCAACTACAGTTCCTATAACAACAAATGAGGCAGAAGAATTGCCTGTCAATACAGAAAAATCCACTGAAATTACATCAATCGACGAAGATCACACAACTAAACCCATCGAAGTTACAACTACAGAGCCAGAGCAGCATAAAACAGATATCAATTTCAAACCACAATCGGAACCGGTAACTACTCAACAAATTTCATCGACTTACCTCCCTGACCTAGATAAGAACGAGAAAGAAGGTATTACTGATAGCCCTGTACTGCAAGAGTCCACTTACAGCATTGATGAAAAGCTTGAAACTGACTTACCCGAAACATATATAACAGTGGAAAGTGTTGCAGATATTGAACCAGTTGCCAGTGTAACCACAGAAATATCTGATCATTTGTTTGATATAACCGTCTCACTAGAAACAACTTCAAAAGCACAAGAAATTTCCAAATCAACGCAAGAAAAATCAAGTACAGAATCAATAATAGCTGTTATTGAAAATGAAACCACACCATTTGAAATGGCTGAAATAGATACACAAACTAAACCGACCGAAAAAGAAGTATTTGATGATAAGAAAACTAGTACTTTACAAGAGATTTCGACTGAACCATCGATAGGTCATACAGAATCTTTGGATACACCAACTGAACCTACATATATAAAAGAACTAGCTGATAAAACCACTGTTGTAGCTGATAATATGTTTACTATATCAGAGGCTCATGGTATCGAATTAGAAAAAGTGACGAAATCACCAACATTGAGTGATACAGAAGAAACGACAAAATTAACGAAAGACATAACAACCAAATACGGCATGGAATATGAAACTACGACATTCTTAGATTTCAGTGGAGATGAAAAATTCACTACTCCAAGAGATACTTATGACTCAGATATACACAAACCCACAACATCTAACGAAATTACATCACAATTACCTGACAAAGAGTCATCGGCTCCTCACGAAGGAGATATACAAGCAACGACACAATCTTCATTAGAAAGTGAGGAATCTACAACTCAATCTGAAGATAAAATATTTAGCAAACCAGAAAATGATAATATTCAAGATGTTACAAAAATACCAGAAGATATAAGAGAAGAAATAGCAACAGATTCATTGAGCTCACAAAGCACCGAATCATCTCAAGTTATCGAGTCTGAAGTAACGGATACTACTAAATTGCCTCTGGTCGAAAAACGAACGACAATTGTATCGGAAGATTTAAGCACAGAAACACCGAAACCTTCCGATTTAGTAGTTCCAGAGGCAACTGAATATCCAAAAGATACTGAAAGTGCAGAAACTAGCACAACTGAGGTACCTCCATCGGTTAGTGATGATACATTGATACTTTACAGTACTGAAAAAGATATACCTCAATCTCCAGATATAACAAAGGTCGAAACCACATCACTAGTGACTGAACCAGCTAGCAATGAGCCATATGACGAAAATACACAAAAGTATACTATATCTACGGAAATCACTGAGAATGAAGAAGTAACATCGAAACCTTTAGACAAAACTGCCACAGAAACATCAGTAGTCAATACAGGTGAACAGATATATACCAAATCTGAAGAGAATGTTGATTTCACAATAACACAAGAAACACCTATCACAGACTCATCAAATCTTGATGGAATTTCAAGTGTTACTGTTACACAAAGATCATCCACATATGAAATAAGTACAAAATTAACAAATCTTGATGAACTAGAATCTGTTTCTACTGTAGTTCCCAGCGAACAAGCTACAAACCAGATTATGACAAACCAAAGTGACAAAATGCCTTCAGACTTGGAAATATATGGAACAACCGAATCTTCATCAGAAAAATCAGATTCACAGCAAAAATTAGAAATCACTACTCCCAAATATACAGATGAGCAACATAAGCTAGACCCAGAATCACACTCTCTAGGAAAAATTACAACTGCTGTACCAGACACAGTTCCTGAAATAACAACTCCATATATTTCAGAAACAGAGTCAAAGACCACAAAACCTAAAGTGAATGCCAATGAACTTACAACAGAAATGCTGGAACAGTCACAAACTACCGAAGCCACAATTGAGCTGGTCACAGAATCTGAAATCAAATTGACTACAGCTTTTACGGACTCACCTGATCTTACAAAGGAAGATATTACATCACACATTGAAAATGTGTACATTCCTACAAAGGCTCCGGTAGATATTACGGGAGAACCAGAAATTAATTTGGAAATGACTGATTCTCCTAAGGATGACGATTTATCTACAACTGAAACTAATATAAGTACTTCGGATAAAACGTCAGCAGACCAGAGCAAACCAGAAATACAAGACTCTGGGGCACTAGACATGGAAACCGAAATCACAACAGTAGACAGTATTAACTTGGATGAAAAAATAAGTACACCTGCACCGACGATTGTTTCAGAACATGAAAAGATGGAAGATACTACTATTAATACAGAAGTTCCAGTTTTACGTGAGAAAGATGATAACAGAACATCTGATACACCATCATTACAAGCAAATGATACTACTGAAGTTCCAGTTGATATAGAACAAAAACCAGAATTAGCTGAACCTCCTAAAAAAGAGCAATCAGAAGAGTCATTAGACATGGACACCACTGGAACGCCCTCCGCTTTAGAAGATATTACTACAATTCAACCAATCGTAGAAACAGAAACGAAATTACCTGTAGATTCTGAAATTATTGCAACAAGCCATAGTGATGCAACTGGTGTTCCTGAACCATCGCCAACTGAACCTTTCAAAATGGATGAACTCGAAACAGAAGCTCCTGCTTTTACATCTGAATATGCTCTTGAAGTTAGTACTACAGAAAAACCTGTTGGTATTGTGACTGCAACTGAAACAAGGGATCAGTCTGATGACCATTCAACTCCAAGTGAGTCGGATGATGATTCTCACTCTATAACGCCTTCTTTCATATCTTCTACTACACTAAGACATGAATACGATGACGAATATACAACACCATCTACTAAAACTACAGAATCAAATATCTCAGTCGAACCTACTGAACCATCTCACGAAATGCACACAGAAGAATCACCTGAAACGACTCAAAAGAACTTAGAGCTTGAAGTTACTGAAAATATTGTAACAGAATCTAATAATAGACGAAAAGGTGAAGGAGATAAGATTACCGAAACAATGATTTCTGAAACATCTGTTGATCAAGAATCAAGCACACAACAACAGCCTTCGATAGACTCACATAAATTATCAACAGAACCACAAGAGGATTTAGGGACCGAAATAACTACGCAAATACCAATAGAAGTGGAACCGTTTAAAAAACAAGAAGAACATATTGTAAAAGACACAGAAACGAGCGCTCCAGACAAAGAGGATTCCGCAATAACCCAACATACTACAACAGAATCTGCTGAACCGATTACTAAAGCTCAAGATAAAGAGGAAACACCCAGCACGATATCTGATATTTCAGATACAAGTCCTTCAGTAGTTACCGCTACTGAGGTCCAAGAAGCTGCCCAAATAAGTACAAAATTCCCAGAAGTTACAAGTCCACCTGTTCAAGATACTGAAAAATCATCAGAAAACGAATATACATCGACACCTAAGCTTGAATTTATTGAAACCACAACTGTTACCAAAATCCAAGATGAAAGTGACAAAGATATTAAGATTCCCAGTACAGGTTCTGATGAAAAGCCATTTGAAACAGTTACTGAAACTCAGTCTGCTCCAATAGATGTGATAACGCAGAAAATAGAAACTACTACAGAATCGTTTGAAGAAGAGTTTATAAGTAAGGTCACAAGCCCTGAAGCATCGCAAACTACACCATTGGCTGACAGTGAATCAGAAGTTAATTTGTCTACATTATCACCAATATTTGCGGAGGAAGCTGCGACATCACCAGGACAAATTTTGACGACATCTATTGAACCTATCTTATCAGAGGAACAGAAACCCACTAATGCCATTAGTAATGAAATGGACGGAGGATCTACCAGTAAAGTTCCTGGATCAGAAACACAAACAACTGAATTTGTCACACTCACAGAAAAACCTATTCAAACTGAAACATTCCCAGAAAAATCAAAGCCAGAAAAAGAAATATCAACAACACTAAAACCAACTACTGTTATAGCAGACGAAATTTTCACATCAGAACCAATTGTTGATAAATTTACAATGCCACCACAAAAACCAACAGAAACTGTTGCAATAGAACAACCTAAACCCATTCCCACTGAAGATCAACATACAGACGATATACTCACTCCTGATGAAGAGGCATCTATCCCGTCTAGTGGCACCAGCGGATATGGACAAGAGCCAGATTATATGGAAGAAGATCAGACATTTGGCCCAGGGACATGCCGATATGGAGGCAAAGTCTATGTGTCTGCTCAACAAATACCAAGAGATGATCCCTGTGATTTCTGCTTCTGTTTCAGAAGTGACATTATTTGCTTACAGCAGAGTTGTCCCCCGCCTATTCACGGATGTCATGAAGAGCCGATTCAAGGATTCTGTTGTCCCCGTTACGAATGTCCAGTATCGATGGCAACCACGGTCAATGTTACCACGACCACAACAACGACAACGACAACTCTGCCACCTCACTTCCCGGTCCACTCGTACAAGGGATCTGCGCAGAAGAGAGGCTGTCTCATAAAGGGGCATTCCTACAAAGTTGGAGAGGTCGTTCGCGCATCGTCGGGACCATGTTTACATTGCACGTAAGTAAAACAAAAACTTTTTCATTTCATTCTTGAATAGTGAATTCTAGGTGGAATGTTCACTATCGAACTATTGGGTAGTGCGAAATAAAACTATTTCAACAAAGAAGTACTCAATTGCAATGTTTTGTTTGTATGTAGATAGATGATATTTTTTATTGAATAGAATATGATCTTATACGTAACTTAGATATATTTAGATGTACACTACATATAAATTAATTAACAGACTCAAAAGCTCTTTGATGCTATAGTAAGATTTAACGGAAAATTGGTACAATGTAATGGGAAATTAACATATTCCTGTATGATTTCAACAGATGCGGAGGTGACGGTCAAATGAAATGCGATCCTAAGCAGTGCACTCCAGAACCTATGTTGAGGCAAATGATAGCAGCGGCAGTCTCAGCAAAGCGACGAAGATGAAAAATTTCGATAAGTCATAATTTGTTTCGAACGTAATAATCACATAAAGTACCTGTGTGATAAAAATTTCCATCTTCTATTCATTCAATGCACAAGAATAATGCTCAACTCAAATTATCCCGATGGAATAGTGTAAGATTTCGTGTCATAATATGTAGTGATCGATTTATTTTATTATTGTTGTTAAATTTCCATAGTGTCGTGGCACGCACAACTCAGTTCATTTAGAAATCAGTCATGACTGTGATGATTAAAATGTTTTAAAAGATAACGTTTTCCCCTGATGAAATTATTGTGAGTCTTCTCTTCAGTTAAGGCTAATTTATTTTAATATTTATCTTTGTCTAAAGTGCCAAACGATAGTGCTAAGTTGTAAACGACTATGCCTTTATGATAAAGAGGTTCAAAATTTTATTTGTGACGTTTATCGAAATTACTGGCCAAAGCGAAGCTTAATGGACATGTAGGTTCATGAACCGACGTCTAAGCGAAATACATTCAAGCTTCGAGGTCAACGACGAGATCGCCGAAATCTTGACCATTTTACAAGTAAACTTATTTGTTTTTACCCACATAAGTTTAGTCAATTCCTTTATTTTTACACGATGTTACAATGAAATTTCTAGTATCGTGTAAGTGTAAAGTAAAGTTAAGGATTCCTGATGTAAATGCCTTACTTAATTTGTAATAATTTATATATTTTAGGTGTATAGTACTTAAGCCATGTTTTGAGACCAGTGACTATTATAATTTTAGAAGTTAAACGAACGCCCTTTACATTGAGAAAAGGTACGGTCGATGCAGTCCCGGCCAGCGGCGACACGTCGCGAATCGCTCGACTGGGATGTCGCGCGGCGCGGTGCGGTGCCGCGTGGTGCGGTGCGGTGCCGCGTTGTGCGGTGCGGTGCCGCGCCAGCCTTGACCGGCGCTTTTCCACCTTGCACGTCTTACAGAAAGTGACAATTAACTTGTTTTCTTTAATTCGTGGAAGAAAAACTTCAGCTACAGCACTAATTTCAGTGATCTGTAGCGGATGTAATCGTTTTGTAAAGAATTTTAACAATATGATATTGTTACACCATATTGTAGGATTTTTTATAACTTTTGATATTGAAGTGCTGGTAGAATTTACATTAGCGCAGATTAAGATAGGTACGGAAGTCGATAGGGCTTTTGTGATCGCTTTTGGTTTGTGCGAGTAGGTTTATTCAAGCGGTCGCATTAATTCGTACAAATCTTTTCCTGTATACACAGGTTGTAGGTATAGTTATTATAATTATTCTTCTTATTTATTTAAATTCTTAGCGGTAACTTTGATTTCTTTTTTCAATTATATTTACTGAAAACCGAAAATTGTTTTAGCAAAATTATAAAATCGATATTGCCATGAGAATAAATAAATTCAAGACCATGTTTATTTTAGTGTTTACCAGTCTAGCGAACTAGCTATCTGTACAATAATTGTGGAAATGACTTTTCAATAAATATTCCAAATGAGTTTGTTTGTTTATTTTTACCCTGTCATAAATTAGTAAAATATAATAATTATTAGTTTTCAATTTTAATATTACTAAACAACTTTGAGTGAACATCGCAACTGACACATGTCAGACACATGTTAATCGCAACGAAGGTCTCGTTGATTTTACCTTTAAAAATTATTTCCGCTTCTATACTATCGCGGCAATGGAACATTCACGGCTTTTAATAAGCATTTATCGCGAGCTCGTGGCATGGCGCTGATATTGCGACGTTCACCAAGCTCCAATTTTTGTTTTGTTGACGTGTTGACGACGACAAACAAAATGGTATGAAAAACCGAACAAAATGGTATGAAATTCTTACCGTGGAGGTTACTCGAGAACTGGATCGTGTTCTCGTCGTGATTCACTCTCCCGATATGATGGTCCCTGAGGATGGGTATGGGTATGGTTGAACATTGGCAGCAGCAATTTTTTTATATGGTCATATATTTATAATATATATGTGCTGCTTTGCGATATTAAAGGGACTGACATGATCCCGATGCTAGAGAAAGTATAGGATTTTTGGAGAAGAAATTGTGACAATAGTTTTGACAATCCTCTCTTGATGTTATCTTTACACTTAATAATTGAACAGATTGAAACGTCAGGGCTACCTAATGGATCTTTTAAAACGTTCCAACCCAGCTCTCTTAAAATTTTGCGTAGTGGCTAAAGTTGTGTGTGGTCTGGCGTTATTATAATGAAACACTACATTAAATGAAATGTAAAATAAACATTCATGGACATTAAACTATGAGAATAAAATTACTGATAGAAAAATTATATATTACTTATATATATTATAGTTTCTTTGTGAATACATGCATATGTACATATACATTTACACCCAGATAGAACCATCATTTATGTTCGTCACACAAATGTTTGTCCTTTATGGGAATCGAACCCAAGACTCCGCGCATTAAAAAGAGCTACTACCAACTGAGCTGCGAGGTCCATACTGGCTGTTTGATTGTTATGTTCTTGTCCAATAGCTGTTGTAAGGAGAGATTCAAATCTATGGTTTTTCAATACTCAATACTCAATACTCAATAGTTTATTGTATTCCACAATGTAAAAACAGATGTTATAATATTAGATACAGATCATCGTGGACCCTGTTGGGCACAACAATAATATGAAATAGGAAAGAGAGAGGAGGACGATATTATTACAGAAGAAACGTAATGATTCAAGATAATGATTTAGTTAATATAAATTAGAATAACATACCTAGACAGGCGAGTCAATCTGGTTAATGTTAAGCGATTTGTCATTAAAGTATTCAGTGATTGTATAATAGGCTTTTTCCGTCAATAGTATTTTTAATCTTTTTATAAATGTCAAGCCATTCGATTCATTTTTGATAGTAGTTGGAAGGTTATTATAAAGTTTAATAGACATAACGTAAGGGCTCGAGGAATGTAGCTTGAGGCGGGAGGTAGGTATAATAAGCTTGTTTTTATGTCGCAGAGTACGGCTTGCATACGTTTCTTCACGAGTTTTATAGAAGAGATTTCCATGCGGTGAAGGCTCATAATGAACGATGCTCTTCCAATACTACCATATATTTATTTAATAAGGACTCCCAACACAGGATACACTGACATACGACCTAAAATAATCAAAGGTCTTAAAAAATAGTGGTCCCGCAATTATAGGGCGTCACAGCATTTTCATAGAGACAACCAGGCAACATTTAAAAAAAGTTGAAAATATAAGAAAAACCATTATTATACACAATATTATCATAATGCGCGTTAATCTTGTTTTGCCTATGTCTGTGGAGCTTGGCCACACGGTCTTATAGTAAGTCACCAACAAGTAGACGATCCACGGACATTAATATGACATTGGAATTGTGTAATGTTATTACTGATTTTATTTCGTTTACAGTTTTTTATTTATATTTTTAAAATGTGACTTTATTAATGGAATCGTGAGTAGCCAGGTACAAACAGTAAAACCAAAATAATGGAAGAATAACTTGAATTCACGTTTGGATTAAATATTTTGCCTTTAACAGTTTTCTTGTAGCTTTAACCGTTATTATGAAACCCTACAAAGAAATACAGTAAAAGGACGCGACGCCTTACGTTTTAACGGAGGCAAGCTTCAACAGAAGAGTCATAAAAAGTTAGGAGCAAGCGATACTAGATGGTTTTAAGTTTACCCAAACATACCACACCCACGTCGTCAATTCTATTAACAGCGCGGCTGTGATCGTATCAACATTAGGTTATTAAATATGTGAGAAATATGCATGTTGCAATAGTTTACTTGTAGGCATGCTTAGACCGTCCAAATTGTATATAGATATTGAATACTTTAGAGGGGCACTCAGTTTTAAATTAAATGGAACCTATATTCAAATCCTTTCTTTTTAATTTTCAAATACATGTATAATATTAACTTGTAATACGACCTATTTCATATTTACTTTACCACACAAGATATGATGATAGGGCTAATGCCGGCTGGCTAGAAGCTACCACGCTTAGGTTGAAAATCTGCCGCCAAGGACTACGCAACATAACTTTAGAACAAAGAAAACATTGCTGACGAGTCAGTTTGTAATCCGACACTACAAGTAGTGTTTACCAAGCGATAATAGATGTTTTACATTAAAATATGTAAAATTCTTACTCAACCTACAACCAGAGACTAGAGCGCTGTCCACACTACCCCAACAGTTTAACATTGCATTCGATAGATGTCTCTATTCCACGGGCCAGTGGGAGCTCGGATACCCCGCGGGAGACGCGCTCGGGAGGGGTCACCACTAAAGGGTACCTGTCATGAACCACAGATGTCGTTCACTACCCGAATCGCAACGCGGATATAAACATACAATAACTCTTTACTGTAAGTTTGAGTGTTGTTTGAACAATACAATTTTATTGACGTGTCTTACAGACGTCTTTAAAATAGAATATTGTTTTTTAGAAGAATTCACATGTACATTTTCGCTTGAGCCGCATTCAATGTCGTAGATTTCTTATCTACTATAGTTAATGTAGATCAAATTGCATTCTCATATCCTTTTAAATTTTTCGAAGCATGAAAATGTTGACTAGTTTACGACTATAAAAAATATATTTATTTTTGACTTTTTTCGTCTTCTTGTTTCGTGTCGTAACCAACTCTGGTGTCAGAGTTTTCAAACCACCCGAAGGCCTCCCACGTTATCGACTTGTATAACTAGAGCTAACATCTCAAATTACCCTTTTTTTTTTTTTTTTTTTTTTTTTTTTTTTCGTGGAGAAATGTCTTAGCATACCGCCCTGCCACGGGGAAACAGAGCGGTTATGTGGGACTACCCACTAAAACTCCACGGTGTCCTCCTCTGCCGCTTAGTGGCGGGAACACGGGAACGTTGTAACACACATCCGCGATCCCGCCGCAGCTGTCCGTTTCCGGACCCTCCATGGGATGGCAATGTATGCCATCCTCCCTCGCCACGACACGCCAGGACACGAGGCGCGTCGCAACCACCTCGGGGACCATGTCAGCGATAGGACGTCAGACTACCCCGTGTCAGACGCCCTAGGTCCCCATGCGACGGGTCAGGTCTGTGGTCCCGTCGCCTACCACTACGGCCGCAGAGGATAGGGAGAGCGGCGCCTCGCAATACCGACACTCCTCTTCCCCTGCGGCCCCACCGCGTCCGCCATCCAGCGGTGGCGACCCCGCCGTGGCCGCGGAAGGTAGGGAGAGCGGCACACCGTAATACCGGCACTCCTCTCCCGCCGCGGCCCCTAACCTTCAGCTGCGGAGCTGCCCATACAGCACCGCAGCCCGCCTCAGTTGCGGTGCCCCCCATAAGGCACCGCCACCTACTGTGCCGCTCCTATTCGGCTTAGAGGCAAAGCCTAAAGGAGCGGCCCTCCCGGGTTCCTCTTAGCTTCACCGTGGGGGACCAGGCCACGGTTACTAAGCCCCCCCGCCCCGACAAGGCGGGAACCCACGGGGGGGATCTCAAATTACCCTATAGTCACGGAAATGCTCAGTTGGAAAAGCACTTATCGATCATCCAAATAGTGACCGGGCGGCGAGTTGCTTAACTTAGATGATCTGTAAAAGCATTAAGCGTAAAAGCGCTTTTATCATAATAATTATAATATAAATATTGTGTTGTCAATGAGTGTATCATAGAGGAGACAAAACACTCTTTCAGTTATATTACCCTTTTAAATGCAATGAATTTTTTATATGACAGAAATTTACTTATGATTTTTGGGAAACAGAAAATCATCCCGAGCCCCAAGAGCAGAACCTACATATTCAAACAGTGTAAATACCTGTTCTTGAAGTTGCTCCTGCAACTCTCTTCAACTTTTCTACTTTTTGTTCAATAAAATCATAACATGGAATACCGTTCGTTGTACCTACGTCATTTGAATTAAAAAAACTAACATGCAACTTAACTTTAAATTTGACATTCATAAAGTCTTGACTCCTTTTTGGTTTAAAATATTACGGTAACAGTATTATTGTAGTAGTAGGTACCTATTATTCATGTTTTTTAGTTTATAAAATTAGTTTGATAAATAATCTAACCACTGTGTCTTATCTAAAATCTTATATGTCATTATTATAGAATATAATAATTTAACGCTTAAATAAACGTTTACACACTCATACCTCTGCACTAGGATTCCCTGTATCGCAGATGGCATGGACAATCACAGAAACACAAGACAAACACCCAAGACCGGAGAGCAAACCTCATGCTCCCCACACAAAGTGTGCCCTGGCCGGGAATCGAACCCCTCGCTTCGAAGGCAGGGCTACTACTAACTAAGCCACGGAGCCGTCATATTAGTAGAAGAAATTAGTATCATTACATGATTAAAATTATATATTTAAACATTGTTCGGGTTTGAGTGATATATCAAGGTGGTACAAAAGTATACTACGAATATTTAACCAGATTCCAACTTCACGTAGGTATTTCAACGTTAAATTCTAATTACGAATACACAGCCAAAGAAGAGGAAGAGTATGAGGGAAAGATTTCATAGATACGTTTTATTTTGTTCCCATTATTTGCAAACAACGGATTTTACTCACAATTAA
The DNA here is from genome assembly GCA_921293045.1 of Aplocera efformata. Taxonomy (NCBI): domain Eukaryota; kingdom Metazoa; phylum Arthropoda; class Insecta; order Lepidoptera; family Geometridae; genus Aplocera; species Aplocera efformata. The sequence goes on along the minus strand of OV121042.1, from coordinate 7,602,210 downwards.
ACACAGTAGGTACATTAAACGTCTACCTAAGTGATTTATAAAATAAAAGAATGGTTATCACGAAGATAAATGTGCTAATTTACTGGTAAGTGATTCATAACCCAAATTCTGCTACCGGAATATCCATACTTTTCTCAGCAAGCTATTTGTTACCTATGTAGAAATATGTACCCTCAATTTGAATAACCTCCTCTCGCTCGCACAAACGTCGTTATACGTTCTCCCTTTCTCTCTATCCCATTACTTTTATATTGTTCGCTAACTTTCTTGTTTGTATAAGCAAATACACGTATTTGAAAGTTTGTATATTTGTAGATTATATTGTACAGTAATAAGCAGACTGTAGCATTACTTTGCTTAATCAATGGTAGATATGTATACCAACTTTTTTTAGGGTTCCGTATCCAAAGTGTAAAGGAAACCTAGACCTACGTTTGTCTGTCTGTTTTAATTAAAGAGCTGTATTTTTTTTAATCCGTAGGCTGAATTGTATTTACAAATGTGGGTTTGCAAACATTGATGTATTATTTGGCTGATTAAATATTCGATTAAACCGACTTCAAAACTTTTATCTCTTATTTTACACATTTAGGAGTGGAAATCCTTCATGAAATTTCGATAACACCATCTTGGTGATTTGCTGTATCAAATTGAATAAGAATCATCAAATTCGGTCCACAGGTAGGGAAGCAATCGCGTTACAAAAATACAAAATACATACAGCCGCACCTCCTTTTATAAAATCAGTTAAAAACACAACTCGACCAAATATGACTGACTACACGTCAACAAATACAGCGTAGTGGCCTAGGGGCACAGACGCCGACTTTCAATCTGAAGGTCGCTGGTTGTTTATTATATTTTTTGAACACACGTAAATAAAAACTAACATGATATCCGTAGAACAGAATCACTAAATAAAAAATCTATCAAAATAATGACCAAACGAACGTTGCTGAACCTGCACGAGGTATCTGAGACCGACAGTTTAACTTTTTAAGTTGACGGTGAACCCCAACCATCCAAATAATGACACACACAAAAACTCAAAAATAGTAATTCAGAGTAACCAGAGTTTATGGGCGGCGGTAACCATTTAACATCAGATGGACCTATTCACATAAAAATAAATCAAAATAAAATTATACGTAGCTGTACGCATACGTAGAATATATTATTCAATCTAACCTACTACTCAACATTACCGTGTCTGAACTGCGATGAAGAAATTGAATTTCCGGCTAAAAGTCCCTAATCCTACCGGATTCGCTAAGCAACGTCCAGATCAGATAGTCATCATCATTTAATTGGATGAAGTTTAAGTGCACGTTTAATAAAGAGGATCCTTGTATAAATACTACGTACCCTAAATCGTTAAGTGGGAAGAACGAAAATTATGTTAGAACCAATGAAAAACAATGATTCTATTCTTTTACTAGAACAAGTTGTTAAATATATGTCTGTAAAGAGTTTTTTTTCACTCGACTCTCTTTTAACAAAAAACCGGATTGATTATAATAATCAAAATGGCCGCATATTGAAGTGAAGGACATTTTGATTATGAACATTTACAGAAGACTGATTTAAAAAATCGCAATAGGTACCGACTTTATTACTAACATCCCTTATTTATCACCTTTAGTTTAGTTTAATGGTAGGATTTACCCCTCCTACCTTTTCAACAAAGAAACATCCAAATGGTATAAAACGAGCGACGAACAAAATGAAAGGAAAGCAAAATAGGCAATTCCTTTTACATATTTTTTCCAGTTATTTTGATGTATTTAGCAACCAAACTATTGAAAATAATTTGATAAAATTTCTGGGACCAATCTAAAAGCATATCCTTTCAGATACAAAATAATTTTACAAATTATAAATTGGTTGATAAATGAGCACTGAGCTAACAAACACAAAAACCGAATTGATAACCACCTCCGGAAGTCGGTTGGTTACAAATTCAACGTCAAGTTATCCCAGATTGATATGAAGATGCGTGTTCCAATGAAATTACAGTACACAACCGGTGAGGTATTCCATTTTCAGTGTATCTACGGAGAATTTAGGCGTTTGATGCCTAAATATAGCGTCGATAAAACCACCATGATCACAAGCGACAAATTTTAAAATAACACAAGCAACCAAAATACTTTTCTGCCATACTTTTGGCCCTTACGGTGAAATTTATCCATTATAATATATGACTCCGCCCCTTTTTGTCAAAATAAAACACATTTGTTCGCTTACAAAATTAAAAAAAAAATTATTGAAAGTATGCTCCATCTGCAGCTACAACCTTCGCCCATCGTTCAGGTAGTTTTCGTATTCCTTGCTGGAAGAAGTCCTGGTCTTTTGAGCTTATCCAGTTGTCAATCCAAATTTTGATACTTTCACATGAAGTAAACTTTTCTCCAGTAAGGTCTGTCTGCATCGTCCGGAATAGGTGGTAATCCGAAGGAGCTATGTCTGGTGAATATGGCGGGTGGGGTAACACTTCCCAGTCCTGTCCCTCTAAATATCTTTTTACGACTTCTGCGGTATGCGGTTTGGCATTGTCATGCTGAAGAACTAATTTGTTATGTCTATTCACCCATTCTGGTCGTTTTTCTTCTATGGCTCGCTTCAAACGCATTAGTTGTCGTCGGTAAACTTCTCCATTAATAGTTTCAGAGGGTTTGAGCAACTCATAATATACAATACCTTTCTGATCCCACCAAATACAGAGCATGACCTTGGCACAGTGAATATTTATTTTTGGCTGTGATGGGCCTGGTTCGCCTGGTTTCACCCAAGCTTTTTTGCGTTTAGGATTTTCGTAGTGTATCCATTTTTCGTCTCCTGTGACTATCCGATGCAAAAATCCTTTTCTTTGCTGTCTTTGAAGCAGCATTTCACAAATGGTTTTCCGACGTTCCATGTCTCTTTCTTTTAAATCATGTGGAACCCAGTCACCGGCTTTTTGAATCATTCCCATCATTTGTAAACGCTTTGCAACAGTTGAACGATCAACATTTAATGCTGCAGCTAATTCTGATTGAGTTTGGCAAGAATCTTCCGCCAATAATGCTTCCAATTCAGCATCTTCAAATTTTTTTGGTGGTTTTCCATGTTCTTTATCCTCAGTATTAAAATCGTTATTTTGAAATCGTCGAAACCATTCCTTGCAAGTTGTATTAGACGGAGCATGCTCACCATAAATCTCCACAAGCAAACGATAAGTTTCCGCTGCAGTTTTCTTCGCAATAAAATAATGTAATAACACTTCCCGCAAATGACGTTTATTTGGAATAAAAACCGACATTTTCGAAAAGGTGAAAACAATTGTTGCTTACACTTCAACCAAATATCATAAAATGCGTTAGATAGCTGACATTCAGTACTATCGAATACAAGTATAGTCATTTATTAGTACACGTAAACAATACTAAAAACGACATCTGTTGAGAAAGGGCGGAGTCATATTCACACACCCAATATTTCTATATGATCACTTTAGAAGTCATGCTGTCAAATAAAAAAGGTATAATACTTAATAGGTTCACGGTGCTCAAAAATATCGCGAAACAAACATTCAAAACACAACGAAACCTCCTCCTTTTTTAAAATATTTTAAAAACGCATAGGTACATATTTATGTAAATATTAGACTAATTATGATAATAATTCAACATTATTTTTAGTATAATGGAAAAGCAATTTTCTTCAAAATCCTCTAGAATTATCATAAACATTCATGAATAATTTCTAAGAAGCTATTCCCGAGTCTATAAACTATGTTGTTGTACCCATATCACGTCAAATTTAATGGAAAGTGGGCAGCTGCGTATACTTTACTGCTACGGGTAGATGTTAAAAATCACTTCTTATTTTGAATCTAAAAATAGTAACCGATTGTCAAATCTTTTGAGATTCATCCAATGAGCGCTTTTATATTTTTTCTGAGTCACGATACGTTTTACCGTCACGTGTGAAATGGCCTGTAATTTTGTTGCCATTTTTAGGTACCTGCTCGTAGTTACTGTCGATCCCGATAGTACTCGTATACTTTAGTTTTAAGCTCTAATGTTTCAAATTTTCCTAATGAAAAGTTGTTTTGGCCAAATGAATAAAAATGAAAACTTTTTGATGGCGCGATTAGTTAAAAATGAGGTTGTATCTATCTTTTCATTTGGCATGAGCCCGCGGGTTTCGCGAAGTCCCGTGCACCATCCCGAGGCGCGGCGCCGCCCCGCTCAGTCCGCGGTCTCCATGGCGACCAGCTCAAATGACGTATCGATCCCGCGGAGGGGTCCCCTCCCTCGCGGGGTGGCGCCGCTCCACCCGCTCGCGCCCCCCTTGCACCCCTGCCTCCACTCGACCGTTGGCCCATGCAAAATGACGGATGTAAACTTTGGATATACCTCCTTGGAAGAAAATATTTTCATCAAAATGAAAATGAGGTTGGTAATGTTTCATTATCCTTTCAATCCACAAACGAAATACTTAAGATTGTAGGTAGTAAGTAACAATAACACGGCGGAACAAGATATTGACTCTACCAACGCCGTAGCACCGCGTAGCACGTGTGTAACTAAAGTGTGTAAGGATTTGGGGGTGCCTGGTACGATTCCCGACTGGGAACTGGAAACTGCGTGATTAGCATAATAGATTCTTCTCGGGTCTTGGGTGCTTGTATTGTTTCTGTGTTTGTCCGTATCAACTGCGACTATCTATCTATTGTATGTAAACTAATATTATTTTAATTTTATAACGACATTCTTGATAAAAAACATATTATAGAACACGAATAATCATTATGAACCAACAAAATTCTTGAAATTATCAACAAGCTTAAGTATTAAAATTTGTAACATAATATGCATAATAGTTCCATTTATACAGCAATAAGGCATAGACTGAACTATGTTTTTTATTTGTGTACTTTACTCTACTTAGTAAATTCATAAAAGTTTATATTACCATCTACCATTTAACGACTCGTTCACATGACAATCGACAGTTCGTCTTGACCGATTCGTATTTGGATGTATTGTTCACAATTCGTTAGATAATAAATGTGCGCGTGGGAGTTGATGGACGATCAAAAATGAGCGACAATAGAAGCGTTTTGAATCACGATCACGGATTAGTAAACTTGTGAATGATCTGTTATGTATCGGTTGATATTAATTGGCTATTTGATTGTTGATGTTTTACACAAACTCTATAAAACATGTAAACTGAGAATCAATTATGATATCTATACGAATAAATCAAATTGAAGTACGTTTGTAATGTCAAAATAAGAGCTTTTTACTAAATGCGTAATTAAAATATATGCGACAATTACGAGAAAAAAACAATTCTTATATTTTTTTGGCTGTCTGTCCATCTGTCTATTTGTTTTGGATAATCTCCAAAACGGCAAGACCGACTTTGACGGGACTTTCACGGGTAGATAACTTATGTTATTAGAAGTAACTTAGGCTACTTTTATTTGAGAAAAGTAATTAGGATATCGCGCAAAAAAATGTTACATTCCACGCGGACAAAGACGCGGGAAACATCTAGTTCATTATAATTAGCCCAACCCAAGCTCGATATCTATACGCAATATCGAATTCAAATCAATTTTCGTCGAAATTGTCTATCAAGTTCTTTTAGATATTTTCATCCCAGGGATAAAAAGTTAGATACATTTTTATGTCTTTAGAAGCGCATATCTCACCAAGAAAAGACCGTAGATAAATACTGAAACAGTTGATTGTTTTAGTGCGTTTAAATCTTAATATTTAATCAGGGCCGTTCAAAAAGTTAATTAAAAGATATCTAACGAGAAAACTAGAACATAAGATCAATGTTTAAAATAATCAACAAAACAAACATTCTAAATAACTGTTTACTACAATATTTCTAAAATACTGTGCAAAAAAAATTGAATTATTTGTTTATATAAAAAATTATTTGTTTTTCCTTGTTGGCCACTGCACTTATCTTCCTTATGCCAAACACTAAAAATAACTAATAGAAACATACGTAGTAGTAATACATTGGAGCAATGTACAAAGCCATATATTTAATCTTAACTATACAAATTCAAAACGAAGTTCTAGAAACAACGACCAACTTTGATTAGTTTCTGATATTAATTTCCTACGAATGTATAAATGCAATCAAGGCCTTCTAATTTCATTTTCCTGGTGGGAAGAGTAATTTATATCGGGATGAGACTAACAGCTTTAATAAATCATAGATTATCCTGACACTGACATGCAATATACTTTTTATTCCGTTTTTCAAATATGTATGATTAATAGCTTTGAAACTTCCAATAGAAAAGTTGTATTGCAAATGGAAGCAAACATAAAACCGACAATTTTCTATTAAATTCGTCACTATCTGCCTCAGAAAAAGGGCGAAATACCAAATGGGTAACCATATTGTTACCTAGCGGCAACGTGATTTTCACATATAAGTAGAAGGAAATTAACAATTATAACAACATATAGCACAATATATTAGTAGACAAGTAACTGTTATGAAAATTTTACCATGATAGTAATATTAAATACTCGTACGGATTCATTATGCAATCACTTCCTGTGTCTGGAACGTATTCATTAAACGAAAAATAGTAATACACAACTAAGAACTTGATTTTTAAATAAAATCAGTATTTAAACGTCTACTCTAAAATTTGTTTCAAACATTAACATAATTAAGTGGTTCTCAAAGTTTTCCCATTATAAACTTAGCAAGAAATTTTATTTTTCCCTCAAGTCATGTGTCTTAGTGTGCGCTCGTGTGGACGACTCAGCGAATTGGATTTTCCGTAGTGTGGGTAAACCTACTTTTGCCGGGAGAACAGGGAAACCTTGGAGATTCATGAAATATTAATATCAACGACTGAGAACTTATTCCAAAGGTAATTTAAGCTCTATTGCTAACCTTATATTGTGCATACGAAGTTGTGTATATAAGATAATTATATCTACGGGTAAATGATTCGTAATACCGGGTTCTCAGATAGATAGATATTAAATTAAACTTACTAATAATAATTGCAATGATTTGCCTTTAACTCAAAAACTGCGTTGATCATTTGATCATCATATGGGCTTGTTATGGTTTATAGTTCAAAACATACATCCCTTGAGAGTTAGGGTTTGTAACGTTTGGGTGTGGACCCCTAAAAATTAAAACTGAATACATAATGCCGAATAATCAAATACAAACAAATCTCGTATTGATACCGCGAATAGACCAGCAGACTACAGGACAGGTCAAATATTTACAAAAATCTTTACATATACAGAATATTTCTGTTACTGAGTAAATTTCTTCAGTAATATAAAAACTTCTGTGAAATTTAATTAAGATTTGAAAAAAACGTTACATTACAATTGAACAAGACCCAAACTGAGTAATGAGAAAGCGAACGAACACATCTTATTTAAAAAAATTACGTTATTATTTTATTAAGAATTCAAAGGAAATATTTTATTGGCTTTGACATCTTCTATATAAATAAAATGCCGCGTGTATCGACCGGCTCGACCGATGTGACCGTTTTTTGTGTTCGTAATTCTCAATACATTATTTATATGAACGAACAAACATACCTACTTAATATTTTTTTAATAAGCGTTCTTCTCATTTTCTTCATTACTAAATTTTACGCGTACGAAGTCGGAGCTAGTTGCCATTTACAAATAAAACATGCAAAAATTAAAATAAATAATGAGATGAACTATTCCATCTCTTTAAGTTTCAGTCATAACGTCTTCCCTCGATGCGAACTAAGAAATATAGATCCTCGCGAGCAAAACCTGTACTAAATCACTAGCCAGCATTATTACACACAAATAATTCCACGAACAGAGGAATTTATTTATCGGCGATAGATAGGTTTCCAAAACAAAATTATTTATTAGAGTATTTATTATACTCTCTTTCACACTATCCCAGACTTAAAACTAAAGAATGAACAGGAAGCAATGTTTATTTTTCTCTGATGTACCTTTTTCTTGAGACTGTATGACGTGTTTAAGTAATTTTTCAGTTCCACAAGCAGGTAGTTATTTCTGATTTTGTGCCGTAGTATTATAGACAACAGGCTGCATTTTTTATGTTAAAAAGTGTCTGGTCGTTACTAAGATCCACCATTTTTGCCCGACCGAAAATATATAATTAAATAAAATTGGAACGTCTGTTTGAAAAATAACAGTTTTTTACTAAATGCATTTAAAAGTATAATACGTTATAATATAACAAAAAAAATAACCATTTTAAATGTTTTTGTGCTTCTGTGTGTCTGTCTGTTTGTTCCGGCTATTCTCCGAAATGGCTGGACCAATTTTGACAGGACTTTCACTGGCGGATAGCTGATGTTATAAGGAATACCTTAACATACATTTATGTTAGAAAAGAAAAAAATAATTAGGGTTCCGCCCCAAAACAAAAGTTCCACGCGGATAAAGTTGCGGGGAACAGCTAGTATAAGATATAATAACAGTTATGATAATTTTGTTACGTTTTTAGCACACTAGCCACATTTTTTATCTAAGAACGGTAACTTATAGAAAAAATTTAAGATTTCCTTTAGTATAATTACTTAAAATTTTTGTGCAAAACATAATACATATTTATATATTATTTTAACAATATTTAAACTGAAATAACGTATATTATAGTTCAAAAGATAAAGCCCTATTTAGTTAACACAGACAGACAATCATTGGAAACTTAGTAACACCCTAAAAACAACATCAACAGTAAAAGACAAAGTTCATACAATATTCGTTATTAAGAATGCATTTATCTACGAAGTTATTAAGTACAGTTAACAATTTCTCCTCAGACCGGTTCTTGGTTACAACAAACTAATGTATACTTTATGACTGGTTATTTGACTAATCAAGACGTCACTGTACTAAATGTTCCACTTAAGGTTTACTGCGAGAATAAATGCCGTGTATGTTGATGAATTCAATCATTGCCAGCACTAAATGATTACTGTAAATTTTTACGATAATTTTTATGGATTACCATATGAAAATTGTTTTTATTTAATCTATTAATTGTTCAAATGCGAGCTAAATAAGTGCGTGTGACTTCGTGGTACAGATGCTATTTTGACTATCAAGTCGAAGGTTCAAATCTAGACATTTATACACAATAATTATATCGCATAAGTGCGCAATTTAGAAACGATGACAAATATACTATCAATCTGAATTGGACTCCTGGAATAGACTCGAGCCCGTTCATTCTCGCTTGTCGGGAGAACGCATGTGACCTGACAGTGGTAATACTAGAGGCTGGTTACGGCACGGAAAAAAATACAAGTTCATTTTATTAAAGGCGTTATGAATCGCTCCTTTTCACCCGCGACTTCGTTCGTCTTCGTGGTTCAATTACGAATGATGTTCCATTCTGTGTATGACACTATTATTCATGCGAAAGTCCGAAAAGCCCTATTTGACCTTTCTTAAGATGATCTAATAAAGCGGTAATATTTAGTATGTACACCTGTCCTAAACTTTCTTTTGTTAAAAACTGAATGTAAACATAATTTTATATGCCCTACTTGATTAACTCGCGAAAATTGGTAGAATATAAAAATTACATTTATTTATGAATGAAACGATCGCGCAATCTTACTGAAGCCCACATCTCCACATCCCCATATCTGCATATCCTTATCGATTGAAGTGGGGAAAATGTTTTGCACGTACGAGTTGATACGAAAATCGCAATTGAGAATAATGTGGGTGGAGACATTTTACGTTATATATTAAAAATCAAATCATTTGACTTAGGTATTATCATACTTCGGTACGAGCTGTAGTTCTGATATTGTTTATGTGTACCCTTTGATTTCCTACACCGTACCTCCTGGGTGGTGCTAACGGAGCAACCAAAGGTGGTGCTAACGGAGCAAAAGCAGTAGAACTTGTGCCAAGTTCGTCCGGAGAAGTACTGCCACCACACCTGGAATCTGCCGCCAATCAGTAGTGCTCGCATTACTGTGTTCCGGTGGAAGGGTGTGGGTGCCGGTGAAATCACATGCGCATGAGACGTATCATCCCCGTCTCGGGTGATGAACGCAGCAGGGTGAGTGCAACTTTTTGTTTAAGATCCAAATCTTATACTGAGTCACATTACTGTTGTCATGGGCGGGGGTCGACTTACCACCAGTGAACTTACCACCAGGTGGGCCCTCTGCTCCCTCTGCTATAATCATAAAAAAAGTACAAATAGAAATTGTTGTAGGGGGTATCCTAAAATGCTACGATTTGGCATGTTGGCAAAGCTTTTGTGACGCAACTAAAGTTCCTACTCACTGACAACTGACAGCTATTTGGATAAAGCTAAGAAAATTGCGAGGCAATAAAATTTACATATATCATTTCCGAGAATGTTCTTTTTATTACCTATCATATTTATGTTATTATAATATATTCCTAAGTAATGTTTTTCTTTTGCAATCTAAGTGGTCACCGCCATTAACTCAGGTCCTTCCTTACCGAAGCATAAGGAAACCCAAGTCGAGTATGACGCCCGTCACGCGGAGACGTATTGCTTCAAACGCCTGTAATTTCACCGGTACAGCAACGCGAGTGCAATACTGATGTACAGGTATGTTGTCGTATTTGTACTGACGAGCATCGTAAAAGTTTTAAAATGTGCAAATGTTTCAAAAACCTGCAAAACTATCGGAAATAAAACGTTTAGAAATGTTTACCAAATCTTAACCATACTCCATGAGTATATTACCTAGAACCCAACAACCTCTTAGATCATCGGGGCAAATCACCAATTATATACTGCTATCTTTATTATGATACTGCTATCTTTATTATGATTGTAACCAGAGTTTTTTTATTGGACTAACTCTTTTTGCCGTAGATGGCCTTGACAACTGGATGCTGACTTTTGGTGAGAGCGGAAGGCACTCTATTATATCTATTATCTATCTATTAAAACAGCAAACCAAGCACAACTTAGTTAGTTAGTTTGGCTTGCGGCTATCAAAAGTAGCTACAATGCAAAATGAACCTTAAAAAAAGGCCTTATAAATTTGAAGCATACTTCAATAGCGTGCTTCAGATTTATAAGACTCGTATTAAATGAAATTAATCTCATCAAATTCGCAAACCAACTTGGTACTATCATCATGCATTTAATTAATAAGTTGCAACCCGGGCAGCGTTGACTTGCACAATGGGATAGGGACAACCCTCCTCCACCCGGCGGCTGGAAGGCCCATTGTCCCGCATTCTATCACAGAGGAAATAAAGATGGTATAACATGTGGAATTAAAACATCAGTATAATTTCTTCCGCGTTTTGGCCGCGTTAAGTCGGTTCCGGCTTTTCTAACAATAAGCTATGTCGGAGGCCTTCAGATGGCTTGAAAGCTCCGGCACTAGAGTTGGCCATTTACTCACACGAAAAGAAGAATACTATTATTTGTTCTGTTTAGGTTTCCGTACTTAAAGGGTAAGTGGAAGTAAGAGAATCGTTATTGTTATTAGCCTACTATTGATAAATATATTTCGAAGTTTTATTTTGTCAGTGATAATTACAGTGAGTGTGATAGTTGTATAAACTACAAACTGACAAAGAACACATGAACAAAGTGTCTTCCCCTTAACTAGACACTGTGAGAAAAGTTCCATTGGACACATACTTGGAAATATTCTAGATAGCAAATTTAAGTTAAATTAAAATTATTCATTAGATATATCATCATCAGCTAGATCTTAGTTTTCGTACTTTTCATCCAGAAATAAATGCCGATCGATAACCAGAATGGATTGAAAAAAACTACATTAACGAGAACGAAGCTGATTGCAAAATCATTTATTTTACATAACCATGTATTCGTGATGGTTCCAAATGAGTATGGATATAAATGTGATTATATAAATAATTATATAATACAATATTAAAAAATTCTTCGCCCAATCAGTATTTGAACAGTACCCTTTTAGTGACATTTCTACTGATGCTCCCAGCTATACTAGTCGATAATCCATGTCGGAGGCCTTAAACACCAGAGTTCAAAGTCAAAGTCAACGTCAAAATAATTTATTTACGTTGAATTCCTAAAATATTATGATAGATCATGCATTCTTACTTCTAAGTTTAGCGCTTATTCAAACCCTATCCGACTCTAACAACCACAAGTTGACCACTAACTCACACGAAAGCAGAAAAACTATGAGTATATTTGCGGTTGCACTGTTTAAGTATTTACCCTGTGCTGATAGGATGTTATGCCAAGTATCGCCAGTCACTTATATCGATACATCCGTCTGCGTTCGTCATCAACGGCGAATTTGCGTACCTTCAGTTAACAAGCTCTTTTGAAAACCAAATCTTTGTTACAATAGTTTTGTAATGATTTACTTAGATATTAAAGTGGGGGTGTAATTAATTTTTTGATCTGTATTTAGTGATTTTAGTTAGTGTAAAATATAAGTATTTTGTATTCTTTCGGCTTTTGAAATAACATTTTAATAAGTTTACTGTTTCTTCCCTAAGGTTTCCTCACACTCACACAGAGTCTGTGACAGATTAGAATCGATAAAACGAAACGATACGAAATTGTGAACAAAAAACCGACTAAGATCGATTTGAACCACCAATTGTATATTATTATTTGAAATTAAATTATTTGGTATTACAGCAAATTAATATTGTTTTTATACACACTGAATTCGTTTCTTACCAATACAAGTTTTACCTACCTATAAAACCAGAACCTTTATAAATTGAACATAAAACCATAACATACGAGCAACGGAGACATAAATGCTCTATTTAGGTACTTTTACGAAGACAAACGAGCATCGACAAATCATGTTTTGAAGAGATGACACAGAGTCGCGCGCTGCTTCTTGTCGCCTCAAGAAATGTGTGTGGACTGGACGCATTCTGGTACGTAACACGTTATTGTAACGCATAGTTGCATCGGCATTATAATGTAGTGGAGTTATTAGTGGTCGGATCGAGAGGCTCTCTGCGCTGGCAACGAGCTCAGCTGTCAAGGCCAACTGAGGTCACTCCACCGACGCTCTCCGAGCCACGATACCAGCGACCGGTTCTACAATTTTTAGTCTCTTTTTATTTTCATTTTTGTATACACAGCGCTGAGACTAAACAATGTTTATACGAGTCAACATGGAATTAACTTTTATTGCATACGACTGAAATAATTTAAAACATGCTTTTATACTTATTTAAGCGGAGACACGAATGTAATTTTTATGCTGTTTAAATTGTTTCGAAGCTGTATTTGAAAACCACAGAAAATGTTTTATGTTATAGTTGCAATTGTCGATCGTTGCAATGCTTAGATTGAAAATAAAATGTTTAAATTGATTAATACTTTGGTTACGTGTCAAGTAACTGATTGATTATTATTTTTGTTTCAGGCAACATTAACTTCCTTAACATGCAACTTTGTAAATCCATTTTATTAATGTATTCATTTGTAAAGTTTAATTGTTGAATATATCAAACATAAATTAGATGCAGGTGTTCCTAAAATTAAATCAGAAATTCTAAACATAATTATTAAGTCAACACTATCTATTTATGATAGTTACTAGGTTTGTTTACTTTCACAGATAGTTTGTTTTTTCTCCAATGTTTGATGGCCGCCAGATGGCGCGAGTACAGTCTTTATGTTTAAGATACTGTATGGTTTCATTCCTTAACGGCTATAAACATGGCACCCTCGTCGTCGATGGAATTTTTACATACACACACACTTACTCTAAATAACAACACAATTTACTTAAATGTAGTCGTTAAGATTCTTGCACAGCTTTCCGATGAATTAAACAGCCAATCAATGAGATAAACATTCGTAGCGCGGGCTCAGCAAGTAACATGGTGACTCATAGTTTGTCTTGAATATTTATAGTTGCATTTTCTAAAAACATAAAATAGAAAATAAATTTATAAATAATTTTGGACCGCAAATTTTATAGATGACCCACATCTGTTTTGTTATGCCCGAAACGAACGATATTTTGTTACTGTTTTAATTAAATCCTTTAGTTCTCGTTAGTGAAGTGTAATTTCGACAGAATAATAAAAAAAAAACTGTGAGAATAATGAAGTATCAAGAATGATTATATTTTGCCCATAGATAAAGTTTATTCCAATAAATCCATATACATTAATGATAATTATTTCATTTATTTGTTATTACATGTTTGATATTGTACTTAGAACTTAAAAGTAGTTATCTATTATATAAAAAATAAAATGAAGGTATCTATAAAAATAATAATAATAATGAAGTAAAATATATTGGGTGTGTGAATATGACTCCGCCCTTTCTCAACAGATGTCGTTTTTAGTATTGTTTACGTGTACTAATAAATGACCATACTTGTATTCGATAGTACTGAATGTCAGCTATCTAACGCATTTTATGATATTTGGTTGAAGTGTAAGCAACAATTGTTTTCACCTTTTCGAAAATGTCGGTTTTTATTCCAAATAAACGTCATTTGCGGGAAGTGTTATTACATTATTTTATTGCGAAGAAAACTGCAGCGGAAACTTATCGTTTGCTTGTGGAGATTTATGGTGAGCATGCTCCGTCTAATAATAGGTGTGTGAATATGACTCCGCCCCTTTTTGTCAAAATAAAACACATTTGTTCGCTTACAAAATTAAAAAAAAAATTATTGAAAGTATGCTCCATCTGCAGCTACAACCTTCGCCCATCGTTCAGGTAGTTTTCGTATTCCTTGCTGGAAGAAGTCCTGGTCTTTTGAGCTTATCCAGTTGTCAATCCAAATTTTGATACTTTCACATGAAGTAAACTTTTCTCCAGTAAGGTCTGTCTGCATCGTCCGGAATAGGTGGTAATCCGAAGGAGCTATGTCTGGTGAATATGGCGGGTGGGGTAACACTTCCCAGTCCTGTCCCTCTAAATATCTTTTTACGACTTCTGCGGTATGCGGTTTGGCATTGTCATGCTGAAGAACTAATTTGTTATGTCTATTCACCCATTCTGGTCGTTTTTCTTCTATGGCTCGCTTCAAACGCATTAGTTGTCGTCGGTAAACTTCTCCATTAATAGTTTCAGAGGGTTTGAGCAACTCATAATATACAATACCTTTCTGATCCCACCAAATACAGAGCATGACCTTGGCACAGTGAATATTTATTTTTGGCTGTGATGGGCCTGGTTCGCCTGGTTTCACCCAAGCTTTTTTGCGTTTAGGATTTTCGTAGTGTATCCATTTTTCGTCTCCTGTGACTATCCGATGCAAAAATCCTTTTCTTTGCTGTCTTTGAAGCAGCATTTCACAAATGGTTTTCCGACGTTCCATGTCTCTTTCTTTTAAATCATGTGGAACCCAGTCACCGGCTTTTTGAATCATTCCCATCATTTGTAAACGCTTTGCAACAGTTGAACGATCAACATTTAATGCTGCAGCTAATTCTGATTGAGTTTGGCAAGAATCTTCCGCCAATAATGCTTCCAATTCAGCATCTTCAAATTTTTTTGGTGGTTTTCCATGTTCTTTATCCTCAGTACTAAAATCGTTATTTTGAAATCGTCGAAACCATTCCTTGCAAGTTGTATTAGACGGAGCATGCTCACCATAAATCTCCACAAGCAAACGATAAGTTTCCGCTGCAGTTTTCTTCGCAATAAAATAATGTAATAACACTTCCCGCAAATGACGTTTATTTGGAATAAAAACCGACATTTTCGAAAAGGTGAAAACAATTGTTGCTTACACTTCAACCAAATATCATAAAATGCGTTAGATAGCTGACATTCAGTACTATCGAATACAAGTATGGTCATTTATTAGTACACGTAAACAATACTAAAAACGACATCTGTTGAGAAAGGGCGGAGTCATATTCACACACCCAATACAACTTGCAAGGAATGGTTTCGACGATTTCAAAATAACGATTTTAGTACTGAGGATAAAGAACATGGAAAACCACCAAAAAAATTTGAAGATGCTGAATTGGAAGCATTATTGGCGGAAGATTCTTGCCAAACTCAATCAGAATTAGCTGCAGCATTAAATGTTGATCGTTCAACTATTGCAAAGCGTTTACAAATGATGGGAATGATTCAAAAAGCCGGTTACTGGGTTCCACATGATTTAAAAGAAAGAGACATGGAACGTCGGAAAACCATTTGTGAAATGCTGCTTCAAAGACAGCAAAGAAAAGGATTTTTGCATCGGATAGTCACAGGAGACGAAAAATGGATACACTACGAAAATCCTAAACGCAAAAAAGCTTGGGTGAAACCAGGCGAACCAGGCCCATCACAGCCAAAAATAAATATTCACTGTGCCAAGGTCATGCTCTGTATTTGGTGGGATCAGAAAGGTATTGTATATTATGAGTTGCTCAAACCCTCTGAAACTATTAATGGAGAAGTTTACCGACGACAACTAATGCGTTTGAAGCGAGCCATAGAAGAAAAACGACCAGAATGGGTGAATAGACATAACAAATTAGTTCTTCAGCATGACAATGCCAAACCGCATACCGCAGAAGTCGTAAAAAGATATTTAGAGGGACAGGACTGGGAAGTGTTACCCCACCCGCCATATTCACCAGACATAGCTCCTTCGGATTACCACCTATTCCGGACGATGCAGACAGACCTTACTGGAGAAAAGTTTACTTCATGTGAAAGTATCAAAATTTGGATTGACAACTGGATAAGCTCAAAAGACCAGGACTTCTTCCAGCAAGGAATACGAAAACTACCTGAACGATGGGCGAAGGTTGTAGCTGCAGATGGAGCATACTTTCAATAATTTTTTTTTTTAATTTTGTAAGCGAACAAATGTGTTTTATTTTGACAAAAAGGGGCGGAGTCATATTCACATTCAAAAAAAAAAAAAATTATTGAAAGTATGCTCCATCTGCAGCTACAACCTTCGCCCATCGTTCAGGTAGTTTTCGTATTCCTTGCTGGAAGAAGTCCTGGTCTTTTGAGCTTATCCAGTTGTCAATCCAAATTTTGATACTTTCACATGAAGTAAACTTTTCTCCAGTAAGGTCTGTCTGCATCGTCCGGAATAGGTGGTAATCCGAAGGAGCTATGTCTGGTGAATATGGCGGGTGGGGTAACACTTCCCAGTCCTGTCCCTCTAAATATCTTTTTACGACTTCTGCGGTATGCGGTTTGGCATTGTCATGCTGAAGAACTAATTTGTTGTCTATTCACCCATTCTGGTCGTTTTTCTTCTATGGCTCGCTTCAAACGCATTAGTTGTCGTCGGTAAACTTCTCCATTAATAGTTTCAGAGGGTTTGAGCAACTCATAATATACAATACCTTTCTGATCCCACCAAATACAGAGCATGACCTTGGCACAGTGAATATTTATTTTTGGCTGTGATGGGCCTGGTTCGCCTGGTTTCACCCAAGCTTTTTTGCGTTTAGGATTTTCGTAGTGTATCCATTTTTCGTCTCCTGTGACTATCCGATGCAAAAATCCTTTTCTTTGCTGTCTTTGAAGCAGCATTTCACAAATGGTTTTCCGACGTTCCATGTCTCTTTCTTTTAAATCATGTGGAACCCAGTAACCGGCTTTTTGAATCATTCCCATCATTTGTAAACGCTTTGCAACAGTTGAACGATCAACATTTAATGCTGCAGCTAATTCTGATTGAGTTTGGCAAGAATCATCCGCCAATAATGCTTCCAATTCAGCATCTTCAAATTTTTTTGGTGGTTTTCCATGTTCTTTATCCTCAGTACTAAAATCGTTATTTTGAAATCGTCGAAACCATTCCTTGCAAGTTGTATTAGACGGAGCATGCTCACCATAAATCTCCACAAGCAAACGATAAGTTTCCGCTGCAGTTTTCTTCGCAATAAAATAATGTAATAACACTTCCCGCAAATGACGTTTATTTGGAATAAAAACCGACATTTTCGAAAAGGTGAAAACAATTGTTGCTTACACTTCAACCAAATATCATAAAATGCGTTAGATAGCTGACATTCAGTACTATCGAATACAAGTATGGTCATTTATTAGTACACGTAAACAATACTAAAAACGACATCTGTTGAGAAAGGGCGGAGTCATATTCACACACCCAATAATTTTGTAAGCGAACAAATGTATTTTATTTTGACAAAAAGGGGCGGAGTCATATTCACACACCCAATAAATAAGTTCTGATATACGAGGCATGTGAAACTGATCAAGTAAAGTGTGGTATATAATTTTCGCATGAACTATAAATAATAATAATAAAAAAAATTGATGGACATTTCACACGTAGTTACTAGGCATAACTTGTACTTTATGAACTAAACTATCCTGAGTAGGAATCGAACCCACGACCTATAGTGCTACATCCAACTGAGCTATATTTTTAACTAAAAATTAAATGCAAGAAATGGTCAAAAATAACAAACAAGCCACTGAACTTGTTAAATAAAAACAAATAGATTACGCATGCTTGAACGATTTCAAAATGTGTAATCTATTTCTTTAATAGGTACCTAGCTGTATTTGAAAATAACAAATTCTACGAATTAACGTGTTAATTTGCTAAACTTTAACCAGGTAAATGTTGTTAAATATTTTATGAGTCATGTAATTGCCAACAGTAACATTGTTTTATGGTATTCAAGCTTCGCTAGCTATGTGTATCAGTTAAATAGCGTCCGAGCGTTGATAATACTGGAGAAATATCAACGAACTGAAGAACAATGGCGTATTATGTGGTAATATTAGAAATATATTCGTTTGCTTATGCGTGGAAAAAGTATCTAAACAAATCGCAGCATTGTTTTAATATACTTGACGCAGGGTTGAAGCGACCGCATACATATGGAAACATTCCATAATAGGTGCCTCTGCGCATGTTTTCTATTTTTATTCACAACCAAATCATCATTTAATCCTTAAGTTATGGAATCCGATTTTCATCGTAAACCCACTTTATTTGTTCTCAAAAACCTTATTTACATACGTAATGTGCTTACCTTTGAAGGCAGGCTCTCTGGATTCTATCCTATTAAGTAATAGCTTCGTATTATGTATAACTTTTCTCACTCTGAATATCCAGAAATTTTATCATATCCTAGTTTGAGACGAAAAGGAGTGTGGCTGTAACCATTATAGTAAGACCTGTCTCGCCACGTCAGCTCAGAAGGAAGTTGAATCAATCCGGATGTTTCACTATGATTCTGTGGATCTTTTAGTGTGGTCACATTCGAGGCTTCGAACGAGTAACTTGTCGGGGTCATAACCTGTTTGCGACCCCTCCCGAGACGGGACCCGTGGCTCTGCTTGGATGTACTCTAGTGACCTGAGTTATGGACTTATGAACTGTTAAAACAATATTCTGTTGAATGGAACATTTAGTATCAGAATTTACCACATCCTAGTAATTTAATTATAACTTCATATTCTTTTAAGATTATACCTGAACACTGATTTGATTTATGGTAATTCGTATTTCTATTTTCGATTGCATTTTTAAGTTTTTATTTCAAAAACGAATGATAATACGACATATATCACAACACAACAACAACTATTATACATATATATTGTTAATCTTAAGCATTCGATGTATGGCAGTAATCCTCGCTAAAGCTACATCCCTCCTTAATTTTAAACTGTCCGAGTTCTAGTTATAGTCTACAGGTAGAGAGAGTCGCGCGGGACGAAGGGTTGGTATAAAATTCAAATCGTCTGGAATGGTCGATTGGAGTTTGTTTGCGTAGGGTATTTGATTTGTTGAAATGACGTCGTCGACGTGTTGTATTTATTGGGCAGTGTTCCCTGGGCCGTGGATATTGTTAAGGCACACAATGGCAGTGCAGCGGGCCGTTGTGCCTTGTGAAATGTTGCGCGACTACTTTTTTCGTCTGGATTCTATACTCACGATACTCGTTTTTTAAGCCACGAGCCCGAGATGTACAGGTTTATCTGTTTAAAATTTATTAACATCGAGAAACAATTTAAAACCTTTTCTATAGACAGTGCATGAGCGACTCATGATGAATGGAAATGTACTAGGGATGTTAATACTGTGCACCGACTAGGTAACTGCTTTAATATTTATATTTATTGATTATAGTTATACCATCATCCAAGTTATACTGAAATTAAAGACTTTTTATTGTTAACCAATATACATTTAGCAACAAAGAGTATTTAATTTTTTTTTAAAACATGATTGAACTGATGTTTGAATGATCTTTATAAGGACTTTGCTTGAAGGCATGATTGGTAAAATTACTAGACATGCCTGACCCACTCCTACCGTACTAGTAGTCTAGTAATGTGTGCTACTCTACCGTAATCGTTAAAGATATTTGAGACTAAAATAACTCACTTTTTTATTTTAAGTATTATTTTAAGGAAGATATATCATAAACTCACCTTGTGAGATGAGTTGTCAATAACATAGTCTGTTATTTTACGGATTTTTACATTGCTAGCCAACTTTCCGTTGCTTTGTATGCTTGTGGCTGGCCTCACAGCTCAGTCTGCGCTGTAGGTTCGATTCCCACCAAGATGAACATAGATGTTAGTTCTGTGTTTGGATGCGAATTACATGTATGTATTTACTATTAGTGCACCAAAATATTTGCAGTAGTGCCGATTCTGTTGATGTCAAACCAAACTATACAGTTAAAATAATAATAAGAAGTGTCAAAATCAATTTTAATTCATCAAAACAAAATTATGACCACTCTTTATTCAAATGTATCAAATTTGAAAACCCAATTTAAAATTAAACTTCAATTTCATCTTTGATAAAATTGAAGTTTAATAATTAATGGTATTTTTAAGGCTTACTACGAGAATGTCATGTTCATATCATAGAAGATACAGACATAATTATCCTCTTCAACTACATGAAAGAGCAACATAAAATTGCTGCCAGTTTGACGAAGAAGGTTCAGTAAAACAGAGTCTATCGTAAAAAAACTACACCCAGAGACGGAGATGTGTATGTTCATGCCACCTATGAAGTTATTATCTTTTATAGTCCTATTGTTGAAACCTTCTCATACGTTTATATCATATTTTCCTGAGTTCTAGAAGATTCGAAAATAACAGAAAAGAAAAAAAGTTTTTTAATCGTAAGAGACTTGACATATGGCTACTGACACATAAGAAATCAATTCATATATTATAGAAATTGTAGATAACTACACAAATCACAACAAAGAATGTAAATACAAACATAATTAATTACAAAACAAAAAGCTCTTAAAAGCTTTCCTTTCCAAACTCGTAGGGTTGGGGCGGCGCCCCTCAATTATTAACTATACGAACGTCTAGGCTGGATATTCTTCTAAATGAATGTTACAGCATCTCTGTTTTATATTTCATAACATTTATTAACTTACATCACTTGTTTGTTCAAATAGGATACAACCTCGACATTTAGGTATCAGTTTGGAGTAGTTAAGTAGACCAGTACGAGTAAATGCCAAATAATATAATTGGTTTGTAAAACTTAATGAGCAGATATTGGTCAGAGAACGTAGGATATGATATTGACAGTCTCATTTAAAAAATAAATATTATATAATAGGTAAACTATTCGTGACGTTAAATTAAGTTAAGACGTCATTATTGGTGATTGGTTTTGTAGCGCATGATTTGAGTGTAAGTGTATGTGAAATTACAGTCTAACAAGTCGATCCAACATCAAATTTTCAGGTCACTGCCCAATCCAATGTCTTTAAGGTGCTTTTCTAAGTAACGGAGGATTTAAATCACATTACTTTTGTTATAAGCTGAGAACACTACTTATTTTGCCAGAAACTAGAGCAAAGTTACGCGTGAAGTTTTATTTTTGTCGTAAAAGGATGGAAACACATTTTCCATCCGAGGAAATGATCGAGTCGAGATATTTGAATAATACCAAATATGATTTTTAGGCCTTAAAATTGGAACCAGCTATGTATCCAACTCGTAGCACGAGTACTGTATGATTAATTTAATTCTCGATTCACTTAATCTTCCCTGATGAAGCCGGGGTAAGTAAACTAGATAAATGGTTTTGCAAGGATTTTGTTTTGTGGTTCCGTAAAATATAAGGAAATTGAAAAAGGTTATCTTTCCTTATTCGGTCAATAACCCAAATATTATGGAAATAAAGCATAAAATATCCATAACGAAATAATTAGAATAAACCATCTCTCATTTTGTGTATTTATAGGTAATTATGATAACAGCCCACTCAACAATTAGGTACAGTAATATTTGTATCGCTCTACATATATTAATATATATATATATATATATATATATATATATATATATATATATATAATATACTATATATATTAATATATATATATTCGAACTCTAATATCGTCGTATTCTTTGATAAGTTTAACCTCCGCAGAAGACGTATAAAAGTATCACTGGTATTGAAGGTGAATTACATATTGTTTCGACACAGTACACCGAAAAAATATTGCATTTAAGAATTTTTAGGTAGAATATACACCTAAATATACCTAAAAATTCTTAAGCTGAACTGATAGTATGAAGTAGTGAAGAGAATGCTTATTTTATTTTTAAGATTAATTGCATAACTAGCCTAATAAGTGTTGTATTAACTAAGATATAATTGTTAATAAAATCCTGGCATAGTTGTGTGACATTTCATTAATTCATTACAACAAATTTAATTTATTACACCCTGATAACGCCGTGTTATGGCACAACTGGACATAATATTTTTTTCGTCTAAGATGAGTTAAGATATTTTATTTTTTTAACATGTAATTATTAATGTCACAACGCACACATTGTAATGTTTCTTTAGTGACTCGTCTTTAAGTGTTTCTTTTCTTAGCGCAGAATAAATGAGTTTGAGGAAACAAATATTATTTATCTTTTTAAAGCATTTCAGATTCCACTACTTTTATAAGCAATTGATTTTCTGGACTAAGCTCAATACCACTAACAAATGTGATGTAATCATGTAAGACTGGCTCCACAGCTCGGCTGGTAGTAGATCTGTCTTGCGCTGTAGGTCATGGGTTTGATTCCCACCCAAGTTGCCTGGGTATTAATATGATTGGCGTTTACAAAAAATTATTTATAAATATATCAGTAACCTGGTTCCCACAGTACGCATAGCTATGCATAGTTTGGTGCTAAATAGCGTTATGTGAAATGTCTATGGGTATTTATAATCAATCTCCAATAATTTATTGAATTTAATTAAGGTTATGTTTGTTGAATTTTTTGGTTGTAAATTTGAGGAAAATGAAGGAGCGTCCCGCGCTGGGACGAAGCGAGTGGAGAATAACACATGGGGTGCAGCGAAGGGTGCGGGGTGGCCCACTGAAAAGTGCGCGGGTGGGGCTGAACAAACTCGCGGGGACATTCAAAACGAGACACACACTTTCCTATTTTTGTTTTAATCTTATTTTTAGCATATATTATTAATATTGTAGTTGAACCAAAATGTTTGATATCTGTATGAATATACAAATAATATTTAGTAATGCGACAATAACTACGTGTTATTTATCAGTGACCCAAAATAGCATATTAGACGTAATATTAAGATATTATTTGGATTATAAGTTAATAAAGAAAGCTGACCCAAATTAATCTCAAATAGTGAAACACATTTTTCGAAACCAAGTATTAATCGCACGAAATTAGTTTTCGACAATATTTAAAAATAAGATGGCAATTTGCAAGAGTTAACGCTTAGTTAAATATCTTTGTTGTAAAACAAAACTAACAATGCCGCAGCCAAACTACTTGTTTTAGACACAATATAGATAACAGTGCTATAGAAAGTGTGTCACATTCACGTTCGAATGAAGACGCATCCGGTCGTAAATCTTACGTAAAGTATTTGCGATAATTAAAAATATATATTCATAAAATGGAAGGGAAAATCGTAGCCGCTGTTGATAGTCCCTCCAGCATGTACTCTCAAATAGGGGAACAAGCATTTTAGCATTACCCCCGTGCACAACTCTTCCCGCGGGGAGGGGGTGGGCCCACGGCGACGTAAAAATCAATATGCTGGAGTTGTTAAATCACGCTTATAAACGAGCACTCGTCTTCGTTTCATTCCTGAAACTGCTCAAGTACGAGTTCAGTTTTCGTTAATAATAGCTTGAGAGAGTATTTACCTACTCGGCTTACTTGACTGACCAGCCTTGAACATGAAGTACCTTAGGAACTATTAAAATTAAAGGAAAACTCATTTTTGTACTTGCGGGATATTTCCTAACCAATTATGTTTGAATGTTTTATCGCCAAAAGAAAAGAACCAAAATGTTAAGGGCAAGACATTTCAACCGAAAGCTTCTCGTTTAAGAGGCGAACGATAACTTGAACCAAATTTTTATTTACTCTACCATTTTCAGAGTTCCAAAACCAGATTTAAAAATGTAGGCCATTTTTATCTTAGTTCGGCAGCCATTTCAATATTATATATGATAGAATAGGACCAAGGAGCATATAATAACTACGTTTTGGAAGGGACTATTTCTTTCGTCACTGATAGCCGATAGATGTCATTTTACACATAATTTGACACAATTTCTTGTTGTCTCTCCTGGTACTGTCTTAAAAAATAAAATAAGTAACGTTGCACTAAAATTTTCTGTGTCGTAGGTGGCAATAAAAACAGAGAGAAGAAACAAGACACGAGAACAAACTTAACGCTTTTACACAAAGTCTGCCCGGCCGGGAATCGAACCCGGAAGCCCTCAATGGTAAGATACGGAACAGTTATTATATTAATTTAACTCAAAGTAAGAGGGCTAAGGAATTTTAGAATCTTAAAATACAACAAATAAACAAACCTATTAACTATATACTGATACATTATAGGTACTTTTAGTGTCAATTATTAGATAGGAGGAACTCTTTGATCTCATTAATCGAGCGAGTGGAATTAATTACAAAAGGTCAACCGACGAACAATAGCCAGGCTCGTTCATTTTCTAACACGAGCTATGCAACATTCATAAAATACATACATAAATTTGTAAAACAATATTAGGGTTCAGTACCAAAGTGTAAAGGAAACCCTTTGACTCATAGCTTATTACTTATAGCTCATAGCTTGTTATATGGGAACTAGATAACTGATAGAATACATAATATAGTTCATTATTTTTAAATACATATTTATAATACAAATTATTGTAACACCCAGACACAGAACAAACATTTTGGCACACAGATGTCTGTCCTGGGTGGGAATCGAACCCACGACCTACAGCATTTATAAATTCTAACAATTATCTAAATATACAAATGATGGTATATAACCCTTGGTGTGAGAATCTGTGACCATTTTAAAAGAAACTTTTACTGAACTTTCCAAATAAATTTACAATCACAGTGGAAAATTAATATTTCTGCAAAAAATAAACCTTTTTGGCTTAATTTTTGCTGCAAATTATGCAGTTTTCATTACAACACAACATGAATACAAGCATCCAGATGGTATAATTATTAACTCAGAAAGTAGGTAACGGTAAGTAGAAAAATACAAAATAAATTCAAACTCGACTAAGGAGTTGACGCAATAATCTACCAAAATAAAGTACTTCACATGAGGTAACGCAGAATTCTCATAATAGAGTCTGTCATACAAAAATCGGTACTAGTACGACTCGCTCCATGTTTTTCGACGATAGTAGTAAAGCAGGATATACAACTATGAATAGAAATACTAGTCATAACGCAGACGGCAAGTATAAAACATGCGTGTCTAAAGTCGGGCGCTATTGGAACAGAAATCGATTATATAATTGGTCGCCTACGTTAGGACTAATTTTTAACCTGATTTAAACGAAAAAAGACAGTTACATTCAATTCTGTTGTAAGAAAAGATAGATCAAGTCGTAGTTGTCACACAAAGCTAAGTTCTTTCTCCCTAATAATACAAAAAACATGAAATAAAATGAAACGTTTAATGAAAGGAATTTCATAAGCCCAATATCGAAGAAGAAAGATTTGGTTGGAGCATGTAAGAACACGCCCCACTCAGAATTTGAATTTTTAAATTAAACTAACGTTACACGCAGTTCAACGACCCTGGCGGGCTCCAAAACAGGAAGATGTGATTGTGTACCAGAAAGTATAAGTACCAACTCACATCGCTAAACCGAAGGGATAAAAATAAAAACAAACAGTTAAAGAATTGGGGAGAATATATTGATTTAGGTCCATCTCTCTTATCCCCATTTGATTGACTTTGTTTGGAGATTCTTCGAGATATATTGCTAATAGAATTTGTTCTCCAAAAATGGAAACAATTCATCGAGATTGTTGTTTGAGGAAACAGTATTTCGTTTTACAAAATTATTTGTTTTGTCACGACGCTTTTATTCATATTTTCTTAGGCTTGGCTGCTTTTCCTCCAAGTTTGTTCAACGAATGAGTCTCTTTATAAAAAAACTACAATTTGCTCAAATCTTGTGATAACCTCATTATTTAAAATATTTTACCAAGTTTTGTCAAAGCTACTTCGAATTTCTCATTTACTTCCTCGTTCCAGGAAAAAAATTAAAAGTTTCTACACTTAAACTTCTGACTCCGAGATTAGGTCAGACGAACCTTTTTTCGAATCCATTAGGAGGTATTTTAGTAAAATAACTGAATTTATGAACCGTAATCGACACTCAAATTGATGTCGCACTGACAATAGCTTCTACGGATTTTATTGCTTACTCCCTCGTAATTCCTGCTATTGGTTCCGTGGGAGATTTTTAACAAACTGCGCTTATAAATTGGATTCATATCAAGAACGAGTATTTTGCAGGAACATGTTCACATTTTGGGTTGGTTTCAGGTTTGTGATTTGTTCTATGTAATTTTTTTTGTAAAATATTATGTATCTCTCTTATGGAAATCATAATTCTCCTATGTAAATCACATAAGTCTACAAATTACATTTGACTTAAAATAATTTGTAGAGGAACTTTGATACATTACATGCCTATAACTGAAATAATAAAAATAAATTAAATGATATGAATGATAATGGTTCGAAAGCAATCTTAACATAAAATTATTATTCCACAAAACATAATTAAATTCAAACGAATACACTCCCTACACAAAACAAGAGTGGGATAACGAATACCTACACACACACACGGCTGGATGTGTGTAAACAAGCTCCGTCAATATCGCAACATATATTATATATGTATGCATACAGACATATACATTTGTATACAATTTGTACAGGCATTGTGTTCGCTTAGAATCAGACGTATGATTGCTTTCCCCTTTACAGACTTTACATGTTTGAAATTTTCGAAAACATGCGAGTAGTGAATTGTTTTAGTAATAAATGTTTTGATCAAGAAACAATGTCGTGTCTCTAGCATTTTACAGAACAAATAACAGTATTATTTGCTCTACCAAATGTAACTATATAATACTTCACGCTGCTACAAATTCAATAGTAATAAAAGTTTACCTATAAATGTCCTTTGAGAAATTTGAATCAAACAACTAAGTGGATCTGTAATAAATAATTCATACATAAAAAATAATTAAACAATAGGTGCATACTTAATATATGTTATTATCGCGATAAAACATGAAATAGTTGCCTAAAAGTAAAAAGTAATATTACTTGTCCCGTTAAAGTGGGTCACCCTCTAGCCCCCAGGGGGAACCCCTCCCCCGGCGCCGTCTCTCGTGCGCCTCGCGGCTGTCCCCACTACCCACTCCACCCCCAACATTCATTGTGCCGCAATATATTTCTTTTTATGTGCAAACAGAAAAGTCATTTATTTAAATTTTCTCACGAATTCGTATCGCAATTTTATTTTATTATATTATCTGTATCGCATTTAGAGTGCTCTGCGCTTATATCGTCGTATCAGCACGTACCCGGGTAGGTACGGGTATCTACTGGTGTACAAATACGAGTACCTATGCTGCGGGCCACGTGCTCGTGTATTTCAATATAATTTCAATTCAATGTAAGCTTTCAAACAGGGCCGTGATTAAATATGTTTTATATCATGCTTTGATAAAATATTGAAAGCTTATCTTTCGCAAAATATGGCCGATGCTATCTCCCTCTGCCGGATCTACGTCATCGCTGTTGTCCCCATATAATTAGATTTAAAGCTCTCGACGTAGAAGGGAATAATATTAAACTCAATTGCATTGCAAAGATCACAATTTCCCGGGTTCAACA
Organism: Aplocera efformata; assembly: GCA_921293045.1. Classification (NCBI taxonomy): domain Eukaryota; kingdom Metazoa; phylum Arthropoda; class Insecta; order Lepidoptera; family Geometridae; genus Aplocera; species Aplocera efformata. The sequence goes on along the minus strand of OV121042.1, from coordinate 7,574,012 downwards.
AGAAAGTTGGGCAATTTAATATAACGTTTTTGCTGTCTTGTTTTAAATATTACCGCTGCCTTGAAGTTTTTAGAGGTAGTATTTTGCGTATTACGGCTTATTATACTAAATTTTTGCATGTTTTGAAATCACGCTTATCTGCACTAATACTTATGCTAAAACAGCATCTTCCTACCAATGATGGTAGGGTATAAACTCAGACCATGGTTTGAAGAGACGGTTAAAAGGACGGTTTTAACGGAGTGGAAATGTACTCATGCTCTTTTTATTTGGGTTGATTTCCTTTTTTTGGTTCCCTGTCACAATTCCATAAATATAAACATCTACAAAACGAGAATAAATTATATACTGATCATGCTAAACAATATTATAACAAATAAACATGATAATTTCTTAAAAGAATATGTAGTTTTCTAAAACACTATCATCATTAATAATTTGAATTGGTTATACTTATTCCGCTAAGCTAGTCTAATGTATAAGAATCTATCTTTGACGACTCCGTAGCTAAGTAGTATTCGCCCTACCTTTGAAGCAAGGGGTTGAAGTTCATGAGGAAACTATATCAAAAATGGTATATTAAATGGGAGTTTAGTGATAGTGGCGGAGACTTAGCGATTATTAAACTAAGTTATTAGGAGCACGTATTATTTTTGCGAGTAGCAAGGACACTACTGCACACATTGCGAGCGATCAGTGCAAACATGTATGCACTTATCAATTGCAATTATTGCAAATAATTTGCACTAATCATAGCTAATAACTTATATTTAGTACTAATTAGCACCTGAACCAATTATTATTTACTTACATTATCTGTTAGCTTTATGGGTAATATTGCACGAGAATCAGTAGCTAAACAGTAATGGGCTTCACTCGCACTACACGTATGTACTAATGACTCAATAATTACTAATTATTTGCATTTGCACTCAAATCCTAATCAAAATCTTTGAAAATTTAATAAAATCCAACTATTGTCAAATATGAATTTGCTGATGAATTGACTTGAATGATCCGCTATAGAATTGCCAAACATTCAGGAAAAGAATTGCTAACGAATGAATCTATGTAGCCTTTTTGGTCCTAGGATTTAAAATTTGGGGGTGTGCTCCATATAATCAATGTAATGTAATCGGGGCAAAGATCTAGACAGTCCCCACAGGTCAGATTCCCGTCTAAACTAATACGCCATGTTGGAGGCCTTTGGGTAATTAGAAAACTCTGACACCAGAATTGGCCACACGAATGGCGGTAGCTCTGCTTTCTACGCTATAGGTCGTAGATTCGGTTTTCATCCATGACAAACATTGAATGTCAAATCTATCAAATATTTCATCGATTACTCTGTACAATGCCACTTTTCACGCAATTGGGATTAAAGTCAACTTATGGGTGAATTATATACAAAAGATAATTGATTTCACGATTACATATAGAACACCTTACTTACGGGATTTAGAGTTATCACTTTAAAAAAGCATCTTCAATTTCCATCCTAAATTCCTGGAAAGAAATGCAATCATATTTAGAGGAAGGTGGAAGTCATGCCATTCCACAAATAGGATATACTGCTTATTCGCAAAACATTTTACTCACGGGAATATCTAGGAATAGATATTACCTCAAGATACCGCATTATTTTTATTTGTACAACAGAATGCAATTTTCATACAGCCGTGGTGGCGTAATAACCAATCCTCAAGTACTCATAACTTCAGTTTCTGCGCTTCATATAGATGTGACTATTTCTCTACTTTCCCAAATATAGAGGCCGTGCTATAACTTAATTAAATTTTCGATAAAAATCTCAATGTACTCGGAATTTGAATAAGATTCGCGGTTAAAAAGTGAATATGAGATGAGAAAAAACTGACTTCACTTTTTATATAACCAACTATTTTATATTAGCCACGTAATCATAAAATATTTTTCGAATAATTTACAATAGATTAGATTTTTTTTATAGTCACTTACGTATTTAATGTCAAAAGTCGACAAGATCAACATTGCGCCTAAGAATATTGTAATCATACTAATATTATAAATGCGAAAGTCTGTCTGTATATACATGTTTCTTACTCCTTCACTCACTCCTCAACGCCACGGCTGGGATGGGCATGGGAAAATTAGCCCATGTGTAAATCTACGGTATGAGCTCCCTTCAAAACAAATTTCATTAAAATCAATTTTTATGAGCATATAATTTGCTTTCGAGTCTCTCTCGAGAAATGCACGATTTGTATGAAGTTCATGCACGACTTCTTATATTTTCATAATTCCTAAACCTTCTTATTTACCAAAATAGTGGCATCAATTACTCACGTGCAGACGACGTGTTTAGCCATGAGCTATCTATGAGAATCGTGTTCTCAGTATACCATTACAGCATCGGCAGAATCAGTAAAGTACACACTAGTATTGCATATATCAGTCAATCAAAACTAATTACATTCATGGCACATAATGCGTAGAGGCGTAGCAAATTGACGTAGATCGTTCGTAGCACCGTAAAGGAATCAATTTTTTTTTTTCAATTTTCAGGTATTGTTTTAGCAATATCAATTTAATAGGTATGATGTGTGATATGTGTTATGTCTCCCTATTAAAACACGTTAGAACGCCATAACTAGAATAACTTATTAAAGGTTATCGTTAACAAATCACCGCTTTATTGTTATAGATAACAAAATAATATGCAAATAGTTCTGTTTTATTCATAATAACTGTGCCTATACTATCAAATAAGTTCCACTTATGTATTTATATCTTCAAATCGCACGAATCAATAAAATTGATTGACAAACACAACAGCTCAATAAAATTGATTGACAAACACAAACAAGCAAATTACAGGTGTCAGCAACTAAACCATCGGTCGGGTTCGACAAAGCGGCGATAAAAAGCGAGCCGTTCATTCATGGCTGGGCCACGCGCGGCCGCCGGCAGGCGCCGCCCGGCATACATCGTGTCACACGCATTCTTTGACAGCTACACCTCGTTTACCTTCGAATTACTGGTTTGCCGTGGGTTTGCCTTTGCCGCATGCCCACAATACCGATAATTTCTCCCACTGACATCTATTTAGAAATAGAAATTCTCAAACTCAACCAACTAGTAGAACTGCCGGGACCGGTCGAACGAGAATGCGAGCGAAGAATGCAGTTGCTCATCTCGTGATTTATCTGTTTCATCTTTCTACTTTTGCTGCAAATAGTGCAGTTAATCTGATATAGTCCAAGCGATCGACAGGAAGCAAAGCCAAGATCCAGACTGCGTCAAAGGCCGAGGGTCGCAATCACGTCTAGCTATTTGGGCGGGCGGGCGTTTACCTTGCGGCTGACTGATCGTAGTGATTCTCGCAAATTGAGTGCCGTACAAGCATTGTTGATATCGGGTGAATGAACTTAACCCACTTACACCTGACCCTTTCTTGCAAAGGAAATCATTTTGCGGATTTGCCTGAGGAAAGTTAAGGTACCGTCTGCTTTTATTTTCATTGAGATGGCATATAAACAAGGCTGGAGCGGGGTCACTTAAAGTTAGTGTCGGCTCGTAAACGTATCGGCCAGGCGGCTACCGGCGGCGCCCCGCGGCGACCGCACTCGACACGGTGCCGCACGTCGCCGCCGCCGCGGCCGACGCTCTGAATCGCACCCATTCACACATTATCTTAGACTGGATAAACCCTTGTTTATTTTCAATTTCTCTTAAGATATTTTACTTCATTTCAATATTTATATAACAATGATTAAATTGCAATACGATTATTTAACATAGGCCCACGTTCGTGAATTAATGTTTGATTTGACGTGAAAAAATTGTAATTTCTTTAATGTGTTTACAGAAGTAGCAATGTCAATAGACACTTCCATATGAAAAATATATAATTTAGCTGGTAAATGAAAATGTGTTTTTTTTAAATTAAATTTATGCATTTTACTACACACATCTGTTGCACAAATAACGCCTTTTTGGTACTTCTAGCCGAATCTGAAAAACCATACAACATTTATTATATATCTCCAATTATTCAGTATAGAATTATACGGGTATTAGTCTATCTTTGCAAATCTATTTTATTTCAAAATTTTTTTTTGGAATTTTTCCTATAGGTTTAAAAAAATATTTGCAATAATTATCTATCATTTATAAAAAAAACGCATAGACGCGTTTTTATTCAGTAAAATCAAACTGTTCTTTTGTGTCCAGTATCCAGGTAAAACAAAAGAGGCCGTTAACAAATCCGAGAACATTGAGCGAAACGTTGCGATTAGAAGGCGTGTCCACAATAGGCTCCCCTGGGAAAGGCGGCGGCGGCGTTCCGACAACAGACAGCGGGTGTCAGCCAGCCACGTGCTACCCAAGGCCACTCGCTTAGTGTCAAGGTCATTGCCACTCCAGCTCGGTACACGCGGCACCCACGCTTCTCCTGTCACCACAAATAGACCGAACTACTCCGCACCACGCTGGTTTACCGCAACTCGCCACCGACGCACGGCGCGCGCTCCGCCGCTCCCAGACACTTTTATGACACTTGCATACGAGAGGCTAGACTTTGGAACATGGAATTATAGAAGATGCTGTCTCATAAGATACCTTAGGCTTAGGAGCTTGGTCCTTTGTTGCTTCACTTTCCTTCTTTGCCTGTTCGTAGAATAAGGTAAGGCCTTCCGGATAGTGGACAGTATTTGGGCAGTGGCAGCTAAGTTGGAAATAGCCCTCTTTCAAAGCGATGGGCCCCGGATTAGATTTCCGGTATTTTTATCATAGCCTTTTCATAGACATAACCAGTCACTTACAGATATAAATCTGGTAGAGTTACTTTGGTGTCGAATTATTTAGGTGTGATGTAATTATCTATATTTTTATATCAGAAAAGAGGCTCATTAGGGGAGAAAAAGGCGATTTACTTAACATATGTATCTATATAACTTCTGAATAACTTGGAATTGGGCAGTAAAGTAAGGTCATGATTTGTCTACTTGAAACAAATTTGGGGAATCCTAGCCATAGATGTTGCAAAGTACTGGTCTAAAACAATATAATGCATGAAACATCGACTCGATAGAAGAAGAAGTACAGGCACAGATTAAATATTGTTACTTCAGGGGTGGGATTACGAAAATGTTACTTTACTATCAATATTTAACAACCAGGAAAACAATGGTGCCGATGAGTTCACCAACATAGAACCTCAGACGTATGTTAATTTATTTTACTTTTAGTTTTTTTTAGTTTTTTAGTTAGTAGAAACTCAACTGAAAACAATTATCTGTTTTTTAAATAAAATGCACGTCTTGTATTTTTGCATAATGTTTGTAAATAGCTTTAAACACATCTTTAATATTTGTTTGAGGAAGATAGAACTTAATATAAAATTGCAAAGATCAAATATGATTTTTTTTTTTTTGTACATTACACAAATCTTTCCGATTACGAAATTTAACTCCATAGGGATCACACCCTCCAAATTTCAAGATTCTACGAGTTACGGCTCAGTCAGACAGGAGTTTGATTATTTTTTAGTACTTGGTAAGTATGTATGCGGTAGGTATTCTGGATTACCAAGGAGTACTTGTGTTGCTGTATTCCATTGGAATTGTGTGAAATTACAAGCGTATAAGGCGTTGTTTTCCTTTTTCAGTGTGACAAAGTAACGCGACTTAAATCTACTCATACTTTCATAGTGGAGACCTAACTGTAAAGGCGTCCATTAATGCAACAGTGAATGTGCCTATTGGTAGGAATTTCCTGGGCGTAAAAATTATTAGTGTCAGCAACTTTAGTCAACAAACCTGACTAAGAAAGGCGAAAACTGGTTCTAAATATCAGAAAAATTGTGCTGGTATTCTACAAAGAACTCTACGTATCTGTTCATTTGAAATGGGAAAAAGGGAGTTTACGTTTAATTGTAGTAGAACAGCATAAAAAAATAATTCTGTATTATTTATCAAAGCCAATATCTGACTTACTAATATTAATCCGGTAGCTTCAACACCTAAAACGTGAGAAAAACGAATCTCATTTTATAAAAACCTCAGTGAAATGAAAAAGCAACAGTTAGTATACTACAATAATACTTAAGTATGTACTTATACACATAATACATTTTCACACGAGTTCAAAGTCTCAGAACACTTTCATCATTTAGTAAAACGCTTAAAAAATTTAATACTATCTGTTAGTACTACGTAAACTGTAGATACTTGCATAATTACATACCGGGACTCGTGGGAAATTCCTGTAGCCAATGGTCGTAATTTCTTTAGCGTGCCACCATTTAGTTACTACAGTCAAGAAAGAAAAATTTAAAAGAATATATAGCGTATAGATTAAAAATAACAACAAAATATTTGAAATCATTAAAACGTATGAAACTACTCACTCCTTTGACATCATCCCTAATTATAAAATATAAACTTAATACGTTATTGACTTACGTGAAAATAATATTGGTAGGAACTCAAACGCAAATCGTGTTTCACAACTTCTAATAGTACTGAAGGATGATTAACGCTGGCTTCGATAAAACGAGCTTTGGTACGTGAATAATCTTTTATAGAAACAAAGCCCTTCCTTCGAAGCGATGGTCCCGGATTCGATTCCTGGCCGGGACACACTTTGTGTGGTGAGCATGAAGTATGTTCTTCGATCCTGAGTGTTTGTCTTGTGTTTCTGTGTTTGTCCATGTCATCTGTGACACAGGAAAACCTTGTGCAGAGGTATGACTGTGTAACGTTGATGTTCAGTGTTTATAAAAAAAATATAGAAGCTAACCAATGATTAAACAGATATTATTCAATTTCCTGATTGAAATAAACATTACTCGTATATGCCAAGCTGTTAAAACGCAATTATATATTAATACTTATGTAAAATACTCATTAACTTAATAATAATAATTAAAGAGTCAAATTACGTAGCTTTATACGCAAATCGCATAAAATAAACATAGTGATTTGTAAAGAAAAGGTCAAAACGTAATTTGTTTTTTTGCATAAAACTAAATTAATGAGGACATTTATTGTAACCGGCCATTGTTTCTGTTCGATGATGAGGAAAGGATTTTTCTGGATGGTTGTATCGATTATTGTTAGCGCTATTTCTGGCCATTTGCTGACAAATGGTAACTAGCGGTAGTTCACCCCAAACAGAGAACGCTCGACTTATCATCATTGAATAGATTTCATAGCTATTTCTTAACTTGAGTTGCCTGTCTATATAGTTGATCATGATACTTTGGGTCTAGATGACTCTAATTATCATGCGTTTGGTATCAAAAGCTTTTCTTATTTCGTGTAAGTGGTCAATTCTGGTGACGATGTTTTCAAGCCGCCAGACCTCCGACATGCCAAGTATAGGTGCAACCGACATCTTAACGAGCCCTCCGAAGCACGAAAGAAGAAAAAGAAGCTCCGAAAGATGGAAAAAGATGGATTGTTACTATAAATTATGATAAAACCGACGACTTAATCAAATATGTGTTACAAAATTTTTCTTTGCTTGTAGATTATATTATGAATCTCTGATCTGCCCTGAGTATTTATACTGATCCTAAAATAGATAGAACCAGAATAGACATCAAAGGGCACATAAATTACCAAATTAGCACTCACTCAGCCACTCACCATCTCACACACACACACACATTATCCACATACGTACACACCTCCGCACAACTTTAAACAAAAAGCCACCATACACAAAACCACACATGTGCACACACTTAAGCCCTCATACACACCCCGTATGAGGGCTCTTCTTGTAATTCTCTGGTACGAGACTGGTGCTATCAGAAAATCCCACACCTACGCAGACAACCACACACCATTCATGTCATACACATTCAAACATTACATCTCGATCGTTCCAGATATTAAGTTTTGTAAAAGTAATATTATTGAATAACTAAAAATGTAATGTACGTATTCAAAAGTTATTTTATGTTTCAATTAGGAAGTAAATTCTCAAGATACAGGTTCTTCTTAGTTTGAGAATCAATGTACAAATATATTTATGTAACTGTTTTTTGACGCATTTATCTTCATATAGCATTATTATTATTATTAAAGAAAGGAAATATTGAGTATATTACCGAATATTGTCAATCTGTTCCTTTGGTTGTGGCTCAAAAGCTAAGACATGCAAATTTCAGTTCATAGTAATATTAGTACTGTATAAAAAAAATTGTTAACATTCAAGCAAAAAGGAGGATTCCGGAAGATTCAGGAAGATTGGATAAACGTTATAATAAACGGTGTGGAAGTATTGGTCGGATATACCCATAAACATACAAACCCGCGAATTCCGATGCGTTCAATTTTCGATTTTCTAATTTTAACATTATAAAATATCAAGTACCATTAGCAGTTAAGGGCTAATGGTACTTGATATTTTATAATGTTTATTATAAATGTATAATGTTTATTATGTTTTTATAATGTAGTTATTACTTTATAATATCACAAATGAATTGAGTTTTCACTCTGATCTTTAAAGCTTTTCTTACCCAAGTCAATAAAACTAAGTTCATCCGTTTCTAGAATCCTGAGAACAGAGTTAAATAGATAGATTGATATAACACTCTTTAATGCATAAGAAAAACATGTACATAGGCGAAGTCAGTGCTATTTAGCAATTTCTACCAGTTAACTTTGGGTATTATGTCTATATATGGATCCACAATGTTTTTGCTACGAATTTAGACAGTATGTACTCAACTTAATTGGTGGAGGACGAGCATAATTGGTTTATTCCAGTCCCCTCTTCAATCCGATGGAACAGGATATTTATTTGATTGACGTCATAATACGGTATGCAGACGTAAAGGGAACCTTGTTAATTCCTTTTACGTAAGAGATAGAAACTGATAATGCAGTGAGATTATTTATAATTATTTTTGGTGTTGGTATTTTGGAGCATTTTGTTCATGCGTATACTAAACTTGGTTTTTGAATTCTAATATAGTATCGTATTATGTATTGTATTGTATATAATAATTAACATGAGAAAATTAACATAAGACTGCATGGATAGAACATGAATTTCAGCCGTAGTTGTGGGTTTCAGTTCCGGACGTAATATTCAACATGAATTCAAATTAAAATTCACTTAAACGTATTGTAGGTCAAAGCTTTTAATAAAAACGAGACTGTTTTTTCTTTCAATCTTGGTTTACGCTTAGTGAAACTGTATAAAGATGCACTTAGATCAATAACCAGATAAAACTAAAATCCGACGCTACATTTATACATCATGGTTCGAAAGCATAACAGTTTGTGAATCCATTGAATTATTTTAGTACTAACAATTAAGGAACTAATGGGAAATTCAGGATTCAATAGAGTATACCTTTAATCCCTTCGTCTGTTAGAACGGGATCTCTAATGAATGACGTCAAATTAAGCTCTAAGCTTAACAGAAAACATTACTGGAACCTTAATTCGCGTTTAAGGCAAACATAGTGTGCGGGGTGAGTGGTGGTGTGGAGACGAAGGCTGCGGAGCCAGTGCATGTGGCCATGGAGAATTGATATTCAGGACGTAGGATATTTCAGTGATTTAAGCTTTGAGTTGTTAAAACGTCATTGGTTCCAAATATATCTTCCAAATCAGGATACTGTAAAATGTAACTGTTGACATTAATTCTTAATTGTATTATACATCATAGAAATAGATTAACACAAACACGAATATGAAGAAGAAAAACGCTCAATACTATGTTGTAAAGATAAATATAGCACAATAATAACTAATAAGTTGTCATTAAACAGTTTCACTCGTCCCTTGTAACAATATTATGGTTTGCTTATTATGGTTTCCACATCCTTGCCTTCAGGCGGCTTAAAAAATCCAAAACCATGACCATAACTTGGCAGCACTTCCGAAAAAGTAGAATTGGCTTGTGTTTCACACTTGGAAGCGCTTCCGCAAAAATCGTAGACATGTCTTAGTTTCTTGTCTCGTGGATATATCGTTCTAGATGTGCCCCTCGCACCACACACCCGTGCGAGGGGTGCGGGGGCCGCGGGCAGGGGCGGTGCGCCGCGGGCCGCCACTTCTCTGTACCCGAGGAGCGCCGGTACACCTCTGTTTCCGGCCGGGCTCCCTCGCGGATTCGCAAGTACCGAGTATACGCGCCGGCCCGCGTGCCTCACACGTGGCCGCTCTGCTGGTCACTGACAACTGACATACCGACCTTTTTACGCGTACCCTATTTATAACACCTGTAATCAAGGTCGATTGATAAACAAAACTTATTTCTTTGCCGAGTGTAGTTGACTTGAAATAAAATTAGTGTTTCAATTTGGTTTCAAATCTATTCGTTCGGTTTTCTTTTTTCATAATTGCATTTTTTTTTCTTATAAGTGGATTCTTCGAATCCGGATTTCGGTGCAACACGAGATAGACGTGATAGTACTCGTATCTCAATAAAAAAGTGAAGAGGGCCCCCCCTCTTCACTTTTTTGTCTCTTCACTTGTCTCAAAAAAAATCCCTCAAAATGTGTTGGTAAAGTCGTAGTCAAAAGTGATTGCTAAATAAGATGCAATAATATTTTTGTAATTTTAGATTTTCCTTATATATACCCAAGAAATTACTAAAATATCACCTTACCTTTAGATTGTAAAGGTTGCCTACAACACTCAAACTTCAAGCATTCTAGAAAAGTACTTAAGTACATTATTGAATTTCCTTATAACGGGGAAAAATATCTCAAACTAAATCTTTAATTTTGCTTAAAACATTTTTGAGTTAATTCTGATCACATACTATTTTACTTTCGTGCAAATTATTATTGGGTGCGCAAATAATAATTCTTTAAAGTAATAGGGAATATTGTACATTACAAAAAATCTAATTGTCATCAGTCAGTAATGTAAGAACAATAAATGGACCGAGTAAGAATAGTGCAAAATATTTCTACGAATGACATAGAATGGAGTCTCAGACAGCATTGGACGACCATGACAGGTCCTACAAGATTTATAACATGTACAAGGTAAGTTATAAATAAAGGCACGTCTTTTCCTCAAAGGGTAGGAAAAGATTAAGTCTGTGGGTTAGACAGAGCCTCTACAAACTTTTCAACTTCAGATTGAACAACCGTTTAAATGTAGACTTGATATGTGATGAGATCATCCGCCATTGTTTTCATTGATAACTCTTCTTTTACTTTCCTCCAGTGTGATAGCTAAAAATCTATTTCCAGTACACAACTTATACCAATGACATTCACCAAGAAGTCTTTGCGAAGGTAAGTTAAACCCTTATTTAAACAATCTGCTCTTGGATCTGACTCTCATTCACTAACAGGAAGGGGAAAAAAGCTGGCGACCATATAAATTTCCAATTTCATCCGAAAACCGAAACACCATACTAACTTTTGGATACGAAATAAAAATATTATAGTATCTTTTTGTCCGTATGGTATGAACATACAATACAAGCGCATGAGACATTTCGTCTCCATGTCTTAGCATGACGGCGCGGCGCCGACGGTGCAATGCGACTTCTTCCCATAAGGAATAGTGGAGCTCACATTGCTGTTGTTATGGGCCAAGACTACCGCTTTACTACCAGCTGAATTAGAAAAATATAAATTAAAATGGGTCACTTTGATTTTTTCTGGAAGTTGGAAATGAAAACCAAGATGCCTCGCTCAGGATTTTATGAGAGTTGAGGCGTTCCTTCACTCTTACGAACAATATCTGAAGGAGCGAATGAAGCGAGCGAAATGAGCGATGTTCTCTAATTCTTCTTGGAGGCATTTGTAGGTATGTATGTATGTAGGTCTGTTCCTCTAAACTCCCACACCGTTTATCCAATCTGCCTGAAACTTGGTAGATGGAACATGATTGACAATGACAAATTAGGATATTAGTTTTCCAACTAAATTAGAATGTTTTTGTGATAACGGGGGTCCAAAAAGGGAAGGGATTATTTTAGACTGTTTCTATTTTTTACCCTCTATGATCTTCAACTAACCCTACAATTTGAAAATTTGTATATCTGCGATCTAACATTATTCCAAAATGTGTTAATTAATACCTATATATCTTTTGATACCAATCAGAGTATAACTATTGTATTAGTTATAGAAATATTCGCCGGAATTTAGAAATGCTCTGTGCCAAGTTCATCCGGAGAGGTACACCTGGAATCCAAATTCCTGGAATCGCATTACTGTGTTCCGGTAGAAGGACGTGGGTGCCGGTGAAATTACATGCGCATGAGACATATCACCCCCGTCTCGGATGATGAACGCAGCAGGATGAATGCTACTCAGTGTAACATTCAAATCTTATACTGTCGCATTACTATTGTCATGGACGGGGTTTTGCCACTTACCACCAGGTGGGCCCTCAGCTCGTACCGTCACCATTTTAAATTTTAAAAAAATTCTATGATATTAATTCTTTACATGAATCTTAAAATGAACTTAGTACTAACGAACTATTCGTTAGTACCTACTCAGTTCATTATGAGAATGTAATATCATTTGCTTTTTGATAATTTGAGATTGCTCTAAGCCATAAGGCCGCCCATTGTACTTCACTTTATGTCCTTGTAAAATACCTATAGGTATGATTTATTGTACATGTGAATGGTGTATAATAAGGAATTTTCTATAATTAAACTAAAATTTAAAAAAAATCGTTGCTTAGGATTATTTGATTTTAGGAAAAATATGAAAACGGTCCAACCTCGTAGACAGAGATATAAAAGGGTACTTTACTTTAGCATTACATAACGTTATTTTTTTTCAAATGTTATTACGATACTATAATGTTACTGACATCAACAAAATTAAAAATGTTTAAGGTACTTTCAATAAATATGGTGATTTAAAGTCTGTATTAAAAAGACTCTTAACTTTTCTCTATTTTGTTTTGATTTTCTAACTCAAATTCTAACTACGTGGGCGGTACAAATATTTGATCCCGTATTTATAATACATAACTATTTACCTCTTGGAAATAGTTTTCTATTTCGTAAATCACTGATATCAGAGAAAATATGTACATATTTTTATGTTTATATTATCAATAAGTTCCTCCTACACCCAAAATGGATTGATAGATTTTCTTCTGAGAAAATTGTCCCCTTCAATCAGATTGGAAAAATGAACGAATGTCCTCGTTTCTCGAGAATCATAAGATTGGTATTTTTTTGATAGCATTTTATATTCACTCTTCCCTCTTCATTCAGGAGAAACGACTCTATAGCTTAGTTCCTAGTAGTCTTGCCTTCGAAGCGAGAGGTCCCGGGATCTACTCCCGGCCGGGCTCACTTTTTGTGGTGAGCATTAATTTTGTTGTCGGAACGGATTGGTGTTGTATGATTGTGTTTATTTCCATGCGACACAGAAAAGCCTAGTGCAGGGGTATCAGTTTTTAAGGGTTCCGTGCCTCAAAAGTGAAAAAGGGTCCCTTGTAGGATCATTTCACTTCATATTCTGTCAGTTTGTCAAGACCCTTTATCTCAAGAACACATGAAGATATCAAGTTGAAATTAATATCAAATACTCAGGTTTGCAATCCTTAGGAGCAGTGAAATAAATCAAACAAAAGTCAACGCAATCAAAAGAAACAGCCTTTTATGCTCCGTTTTATGCCGCATATTTCAACACTCACAAGGGAATCAAAACCTATAGGGTACTTCCCGGTGACCTAGAACCATGAAATTTGACAAGAAGCAATGTAATGATTCAAACCGAAAACCGTAAATTTGTAGTTACATCACAAAAAAAATCTATGAAAAAGCCTACAAGTTACACGTTTACTTACAAGTTCGCGCGGAACCCTCGGTGCGCGAGTCCGACTCACAATTGGCCTGTTTTTTTATTGTAGGTATGTCACGGCCAAATTAATTATTTAGTTACTCGTATTTTAAGTAACAATATCCCGATGGAACTCATTAAAAAAAATAAGCAGAACTTTTTTAATAAGGCAGCATTAGTAATTATGTTTTTTTTCATTCGTTCATTAAAATATAATTTCTCTATATTCATTTGGTGTTCATGCGTAGTTTTTACTACGCTGTATGAAAACATCACTTCCTTCTAAATAAGTTATTCTAGAACGGAATGTCATTATTATTTCTAAAATGTAGGAAAGGTACACCAAAGCTAATTGCGAACCGGTTCCAGACAAGACTGTTGCGATTTGATAGATTAAAAACAGCTACCTCAAGTGGCCAGTGGATTAACAAGGCAGATTTAAAGAATCTGATCGATTCTGATCCGAACGGTTGAGACAGTAGGTACTGCTAACAATAAAGTTATGTGCAGGAATTATTAAATCCGTTACCTGTTTTACTTAACATACATCTTAAATTGCCTGACAACTATGGCGCATATCCCGGCGGATGAGATAAATGTAATTATTGCGGAAACCTCGTTGCGCGAGCCGAATCGCACCTAACCGGCTTTAGAAAATTTTTGCGATACTAGTAGTTTCATCAATTATGTCTCATTATTTTAATAATAATATATTCTCTTTTTCGTGTATGTGTTCAACTCTGCTGTTAGAGTTTTCGCCCTAAAGCCCAACATGGCTAGTATTAGTATAGCCGGAACTGACATCTTAACGTACTCTCCAAAACACCGAAGCGCTCATTGATACTAAATGAATGTATCATTCATACAGCTCGAATGATACTAAAATGGTCACCCATCCAAGTACCGGGTGTTTAACTTAGATGATCTGTTAAGAAGGTCTAACCAAACTTCGTTATGAGCGCTTCAAGAAGCAGAAGAAGAATTTTAAATCTTTTATTGTTTTTCTAATTTTCTTTCTTTGCCATTAGGCAATAGATACGGAGAATACATAATATACAATTAATAAAACAAGTATTTTTACAAAAAAATAAAAAACCCCTAACACTTCTTCGCAAAGTTTAATTATATTAGAATATTCTATACAATATTCTATTCTATGATGACCTAGGAGACAGCTGTATTGATATGCACCAAACATGGTTAAGATCCCTCTGAGATATCAATCAGTTGAAATACAAAAAACTCTTAGATAAGAAAGGAAGTACAACATCTCTTTCATATCAGCAACATTCCCTCACAATAGTATGCTATATGGCATAATACTCTGGTATTAGCTGATTATAACTATCCTGGATCAACTACGAGCAAAAGGATTTTTTGAATGCGCTTTCTGATGTTGCTCTATGTGTGTTCTACAAAGGTGAATGTAGCTTTTTATACTAACCAGACTATGACGAAGCCAAAAGAAGCATTCTGATTTCAGCTCCTATGTATGTATGTTTATCGTAATTTGACATGCATCTTGATTGAAATGGCAGATTTGGTACGCAAATAAGTAAGTAGAAAATAAAAATAAAATATCATTAAATATATTATATCATATAGTATAAAAAAATCATCATCATCATCAAAATATCTGTATATTATTGTAAATATGTCTTATAGACTTGAATTATTTTTCTTATAATATTTTATTGTTTTGTTATAAACTTGTAGTTTTGTAATCCCTACAGTTAAAGATTAGTTATACTATAAAGATGCAAAAAAAAAATATTGTCAATAACTAAAACCCGAATACGCAAATGCTGTTAACAAGCTTTTAATGAAAATTGAGTAGTTCCGACTACTCACACTTATTATTGTAATCGGAAAAGCCCGGAGGATTTTCCGATTATTAAGTGTGAGAAATAAATGTGAAATTGGCCTCCGACTACTCAATTTTCATAATAATCTTATTGGTTACGCATATATTCGGGTTTTAGTATTTAACACTATATAAAAATTATTAAATTTCATTAATCAAAGCGGGGGATTTAATATAGCGATTCTATCGAATCTTACGAATTTTTAAGAAACAATGTACATTGTGTTTTCGGAAACTTAAAATAAATAAGTTGCGTGTGAAAAGTAACGACGAGCTGTAGGCAGTTGCAGTTCCTTCTTATCTAAGTAAATGTTGTACTTTGTAAATTGATCTAGATATACCTGTATATCAAGATCTATATATAGATACTTATTGTAGGTACTAAACAAATATTCAACCCAAGTTCTCAAATTTAACTTCTCAGTTTAGTGCAGCCTGTTTTAGTTTTCGGGCATCCTTTTTGGGTGACGAGATTGCAGACAGGTAGTTTTTTTATGAGGAGAGTAAAGAAATGAAGGAGTGTACAGCAGCGCCGCGGCGGGGCGCGGCGGTTCCGCGCACTAGGCGACGACGCCGAGCAAGGCGCGAGGCGGAGGCGCCCCACCGCAGCGCGCCACGACCGACCGCCACGCAGTCTTCCCGCGCGACCCGCACGTGCGTCAGCGTGCCTTTTCCACCTCCTCCCACTAAACACTTACGAACGATATCCAAATACTCAAGTATTCAAGTGGAACAAATTAATATTAGGAAAATTGGTGCATCTAAAGTGCCGGTGGACGCACCGCGCCACTAACCTAACTATAGTGCGATGTATGAAGTGTTGTATCAATTAAAGTTGTAATTGTATTATTTTCTACTTCCTCCGAACATTAATTACTTACATCTTATGGAACCGGAACGCATTCATTAATGTGATATTAATTATATCTGCGACGTGTTGGATGGATATATTGCTGAAAATTTAAATGGTAGGTGAAACTTTCTCCGATGGGATTTAATAGGATTTTGTTTGTAGTAAGTTAATTTAAGATAAAGTTAAGTGATTTTATATTTTAGTTGCAAATATAGTGTAAATAATTTGTATGTAAGCTAAATTATTATACTTACATACACTTAGAATTAGATTAGAATTTATTTAACTTAAAAATAATCAAAAATCAATATATTTTGACACGCCGACTTATACCGACAATCCAGGTTCAGGTTTTAAAATTAAATTTTAACTTATATTAGCTAATAATATGACTTTACTGTTAATAAAATACAACCGTATCTATAGGTTACAACTGGGCCATAGATATTGATACACAGAGATAAGATAGCGCGTTAATTTATGTATTTCTTGGTCTGTCGTTGTCCTAAAAATAAAACTGAATAAACAGGTCGCGTCGTAAACCCCAATTGAATTTTATTGGAAAAGTATTATCATATTTATGTTTAGATTATGTCTTACTTATTTATTTGGACTTGTTTTCTCTTAAGTTATGTGATAGTAGAGCCGCTTGACTCAATGGATTGTACATTTGGATTGGGATAACAAAATCGCTTTAGGGATGACGTCATGTCCTTATTGACAGGTAGACACTATGGAAGGGGGTAATAATGCGTATGCCTATCACATTATTGTACCAGCTTCTTAGATTTTTCTGTCCAGTTAAGGATTAATGGATAGGGAGGAATAATTACATGCTCTACTTTTTTAGACATCTTCACCATTCTCTTAAGAAATTCGTAAATTTAGTTATACGCCCAACGTGTTGTGTTAAATGAAAGACTAATAAAATACTTGGGGATGTTCTACGTTTTTTCGTCTTCTCATTTTTACGTGAAACATTTCGGGTTGGTGATAATTGAATTGGATGTAAAATGTCCCATCAGGCTCGGAATAGCGTCCCTGATGAATTGCCTGAACCTGACCTATTCTCGACTAGTGAGAATCTAAAAGTATGACATATTTAACTTGGACAAAAATTGTTATATCAATTTATTGACAAAATAATACTTCCCATAGGAGAAATGACATTCAGCTTTTCCCAATATTTTTTATAAATTTTCCTCTTGTTCTCTGAAAATATGCTCAGACACTTGATATTTAAATTATGTTAATATTAATACATAATAAGTAGAAAACTTGATGGAAACACGTGCGTATTTCAATTGTAACTTTACTAGCCCAAATTCCGATCATACGTGAGTACTTCCTAAATATTTATCACAGTATAAAAAACATATAACGACTGATCCACTTGTAATCTTGAAATTGAGCAACCTAAATCGTGAGATCAATGACCTTTACGTTCAATAAATAGTCGGTGAAGGGTGTCTCCACTGGAGTTTGCTCAATTTTGAAAGATAGTATTGTGAGTGATTATTAACATGTACCAAAATGTTTTCCTATATTTTTTGCAGCTCGATACTGTTATATATAGGTTATAGATTTTCTTATAGGTAGGTATACCATTTTTTGTGTTTATACAAATACTAAACATTGTTATGAGGGCTGTCATGAGAATATATGATTCCGACTCCCACACTTAAGGATTCCATTGCTACCTATCGAATTGAATTGGATATATGCGTCAGAAACACGCATTCTGCGAAAATATCAGCCCGCTACGGCTTATATTGTAGTTCAAAAGAACAAGGACAGACTAACAGACAGACTTTTTAATAGGGTTTATTTTACCCTGAGGAAGTGAAGAAAGTGAGTAGACCATAATAGTGCCTTATTTTATTACAACTGCTTCCGACGAACTTCCATGCTAATTTCCGATTGATATCTACCTAAAATGTTCCTCCAGACTTACTGAATAAAGCTAAAGTTCGTTTATAAATTGTCCTTGATGTCATTCAATTAAATTAATATTCCATAAACCATAAATTTTGTGGAATCATTTGGTTTTCATAAAAATACATGTATTTATATGAGTATTTATAGCATGAGCGTTAGAAAGGGGATGCAAGGTGCCACCCTCCAGGCTCCCACACTCATCCCCCTCGGCCTCGAACGAGAGGTAAAATATTCACATTTTTTCAAGAAAAATTTAATCAAATTACTTAATTTAAAAACATGCGGCCATTTTATGCAGTGAGTCCCAAACAATTATGTATTAGGTACGTTTACTGTTACATTTACTGACTAAATTCAATTTTGAAACCTTCACTGGCCATACGAAAGAATAATAAATACAAAAAAGACAAAAGCAGAAAGTAAGTACATACTTTTCTGTACATCAATTCAAACCTATGCTTGTGAATCAAGAAAAGCCTAAAAACTGTACCATACTAAGTAAGTACTTAACTTAGGACATCGCCGTATAGATTCTGTATATTATTTATCTGTGTCTAAAGCTTTTCATAAAAAAATGAGTTCCACAAAAGTATTGCTGTTGCGAAATCGGGAGGCCTACTCCGATACTCAAATCTAAAAGTTTGAAGCTAATCAAACGTGTAATATTTCATTTAAATCGAACCTTGAATGTGAGTACTTAAGTTTGATATTTGAGTGCAACTGTAAAACTGTGTTCTTTGTACACTGAAATCTCAAACCTTGTATAGTAAGTTGAAGGTTCAATTTCAATTACGTAGAGGATCGTTTAATTGACTTTGAGACTTGAAAATCGTAGTTATCATGCACCACAGAATATAATATTTTTGGATTATTCTTCTAATAAAATAAAACGAGATCGTTGCATGTAATAACATAATTCCAATTAAATAAGTTTAAGGCAAATACATAGGGGTTTTACGTTCAAATTTTATTTTAATGTGTATGAACCCTTAACAAACTTACTTAGTTTTGACTTAAATCAAACGAGAATTTTATACAATATGATACGGTCATGGATAGATAATATCTTAACCTTTTTAACCGCCATGGTCTAAAATATAAGACACAACATCGATATCACAACACCGCCGTCCCATAAATAAGATAACAAATAAGACAGTGAGACAAAAATATATCGATTAAGTATAGCTAATTTAGCAAGGGCTAATTGGTTAAGTTTATTTTTAAACGATTCGCGATGACATATTCGAAGGATAAATATTTGGCGGTTGTAGGTTAATTATTGTCAAATAATAAATAATAATGTCATCACGAAGGTTTCATTGATTATTCGTGACGTAAAAAATAAAAGCCGTCCTTATATTGAGAGGTTTTCAGGGATAAGATGTGCTCTATTCTTAGGTAAAGGTATATTTGTAACAAATTTCATCTTAATCTATTTTGTGGTTATGCCTAAATAAATACTTTCGCATTTATAATGTTACGATTTAAAATGCACTACATTTATTATATGTAGATATCTAAATAGGTAGATACGTATTCAGATATAAATAGTGCAGAAGGTAAGGCGAGCAGACAGGTGCCCTAAAAAACGGAATCAGTGGACCATAGCGAAGCCTTATTAGGGCGTTGTTAGCACATTTTATAGCGGTAAATCCATTCTTACTACAGGAACAATAATCCAATAGGTCTATGTTGCTGGCGTTTATAGGTAAGTACCTATTTTGAGTCTCTTCACTAAAACTTGTACCAAGCTTTTCCGGAAAAGTACTACCGCAACATCTGGTAAACATAACACTGCCGCTAAGAAGATGTCCTAAAATCAAAATCAACAAATATATTGTACAAGAAAACATTACAAAATCAAATTAACCGGTACTTCAAATCTACAAAACCGTTATATTGACAACCGACTAGATTTTAGATTTTTTTTTTTTTCTGCTTAGAGGCCGCAGGAAACTAGATACATAATTTGTTACTTTGTTATTGGCATATTTATAATAAATCTTCCGGAAATGGTACCGAGCTTACAATTTGAAATTTATTTATTTTTTTGTAATTAATCGCTACTCCAAAGCCCGCAAAATATCTTGATAATAATATTCATAGTATTACAAAATGTTGTTTGACAACATTTTGTAATACTATATTGCAAAAATACTGAAAGTCATCTAACCGAGAAGCTGTAAGTATAATTTGTTATGTCTGGGATAATTATGTTCGCAAGAAGAAAGGAGTCCATCATTAATTGGTACCATTACCAAGTTGGAATCATTTCAAATGATATCAGTTATTCACAAGATCCATATTTAATTATGTTTACGTAAAATAATAACTGATCCCACAACTGACACAACAGTGAAAGATACTTTACTACACTTAATACTACACAAAATACTTAAGCAAACGTATAACAGAAAACATGAATCAGGCCCCACGTTTTAAGCTGTATTTACTAAGGGTGATATTCATGTTCTTATTCATGAGAGGGTTATCTACAAAAAACGGACAAAAAACCTAAACATTGACCACAAAAGGTATGCACCTGTTTCATCTAAATGTCGCGTCTCACCCACATTTTGTAAGCAAGTTATGAAAGCGTTCCAATTTGTAATAACATCAATTGATTTAACGCTGTTTTAGTGGAGGAACGGGGTCACTGACCGACAATTACGTCCTCATGGAGTCCACTACATCCCAAATAGACACTGATGGTATGCTTTATTTTAATGTTTCGTTGCTCAATGGTCCATCTATGAGTTTAGTTGCAGCAATATTTATAATGCTATCCAAAGATATCTGTTCACTCAAAAAAAGTTTTGTTTAATATAGTGATCGCCATTGTGCGCCATTGTGTGAAAATATAATATACAGAATTGCACTCTAATAAAGACCTAATTAATTCAAAGGCAATTGCTGTAGTGTATGAATCTATATTAACTATAGATAGTATTTTTTTCGTGTACGTTAAATTAGCCTAGACAGGTCAAAATAAATACGTTGTAATTTCTTAGATGTCGGTGGTTATTTTTTAAGCAAATATCTAAGTAAAGCATACTTTCCGAAGTGTAATAAGTTGCCTACTTTTGAAGACTTTCTACTTTCCACGCTCTAAAAACATTATTAGAAACATCGTATCGTTATGGATGCCACATCACAATCGACTACTGTTCAGATTTTTAATTGTGTAGATCAACGTTTTATTAATCATTTAACTAATGGTTAAATTTGTCTGCTATGGATTGCTTTTATTTATAGGCTGAGTTTGCTTTAGACTGGTACACCTTCCTGCGCTATATTTCCTTCTTAAAATACCAGACCTAGGTACTGAAAACTTTCACGTTACTTTGGCAGTATGTAGATATAGGTACAAGTTAGATTTATATCTAAAATTGTTTAGCTTCTACCATTTACTCAACGCTAATTCATAAAGCACGATATACGATACCCGCCTCTGTTTTCGCTCACCGACTTCCAATATAAGGTTGTCTAATATGGTTATTTTATCAATAACTAACGTTAGTTACGAAATTCTGCTGCACAGAAAGCAATTATTGGCGTGTCCTTTCACTTGCCTCTTGGCGTAGGTACCTACGAACTTGAACATATTCTGCGGTAAGGCCCATTGGACCACAGCCGGTGCCACGAAACCGGTCCGCGAGGCATGAGACCAACTTGTGGCTCAAGGCACATACAATGTTGATCAATCGCATTTTGGAACAACGATTAAAACGGTTCTCATATTTGAAATGAGTAGAACTTATCCGAGATCTGAGGCATTCGTAACAATGATACGATGCTACTTAAGATAACAAAATAGATCCTTAACATAATGAAGTACATCCAACATAACTTTTAAACTGTATTTTTTTTATATCATGGCAATATATTGTTGCGTTTGCCCACGTGGACCTAGTAAACGTGGTCAGTGTTCTCCGACCTCCTGTCAAGTCACCCCATCACACGTCAAAGTCAAAACTGGTTTAGGTTCTACCTAATAACAGTTCACAAAAGTCCATAAAGAAGAAAAAGAAGAATTTATACAGGTTTTGACTGAAAAGAGCTGGTTGTCTCATTCTATAAAATAGCTTACATTGTAGACCATACTCTACGTCTATTTTGAATGATTTATCATCGTTTGCTATGTTTTAAATTGATCGTGGCAATAAATAATACAAATACAAACTGACACAGACAGACATTCGGCACGAAACTTTACGCCATTCAATATTGTAATCTTAAGAAATACCTTTCGACTAACTGGATCAAGAATTGGCGCACAAAACTGCAATCAGCAACACGAAATAAACATTACAAATTAAACCAGCTTTTCTCTATTCGAGTCCACGAAAAATAATCTGACTCTTCTTATGTCATTAGTAGGTATAATGTTGCAAAAATACTCAAGCCATATACTACTATACAACGACTCTACATCTTATATTATAAACGCAAAATTTTGGATGCATGACATTAAAAACTAGAGACAACTATTACTGGTCAATGGTTTTTAGAATTTAGATTGCGTAAAAGGAGAATCAAATCCTTTCCGGGGAAACACCATGAGTCGCCCCTAAAAAAAAATTGTTTCGGATTGTTACAAAAAAATTATACATAACGTATGATTTTTTTATTAAAAATAATTCTGCTGCTACTGCTATTGATAAATATTTTTTGAACAATATGTATCAATTCCATTGAATTAGTTAACAGCTATTTTGAACTAAACAAATAACCAACTCTATAAAACAATTTGTACCTCTTAAGCACTAGATACTAAAATTAAGCTTCGATTATATAGCTGATAATGTTGTACCTCATATATAAATAACATTTCATTATTTATTTTATAACAAAAATAATAACCTGCTATTATTTTATTATCATGCCAGAAACAAATTGAGTTTGCATCGCATGCTCATCTCAGTTTTCTTTAAACGGTGAAGATGCAATCATCAATTTACTTAGGCCACTCAATAAGACCCGGGAGGAATGTAAAGGGGTTTACACACTCGTTAAATTTGTATGACACTAAAACCATACCTAAGGGCACCAACAGGAACAGTTTGATTTAAATATTATTTTATGGTTTTGTATCGGACAGCCCATTTGGAGTTTAATATAAATAAATATTTATTGTTTAACTGTGTACAAAAATCTTACCAATATACCCTAATGTGGCAACAGGAATGGCACTTAAACTACAGACTCTGAATGTTTATAATTTATACAATTTCATAACCAAATTACCAAGATTGTTTACATGCCACACATTTATGAAATACTCTTTTAAACTGTAATGCACCTTTGGAAAAAGCCAGTTTTTTTAATTTTAAAATTTTGTGTATGATTACATAGTGAGTGACGGATAACATATATAAAATGTTGCATTGAAATAATATCAACCTAGTTTGCTATGATGTGTGTATAACATTTTCATGGAGCTAATATTATAAAGAAAACACCGTGTTTACGACGACAACACTCTAGTGTGTACACGCCGTAAGATAAAGTAAAAAGTAATAAAATTGCTCCTAACTATCATGTTGGTAAGTTAACGAGATTGTTGCGGTCCACGGATATTGGAATTAGTGTGATCACTAAATTGCTCATGGACGGAAAATACGTGCTAGGAAATCCTGCTTTTAAACAAAGGGATTATTATCTATCTCTTGAAACGAGCACTTTACTAAGGAGTCTATCAGTCTGCTCTTAGATAGGTACTTTAACACGTAACTGACCATAAGAAGATATAATACAACACCATACAGAAGTGAACAATCATCATGAAATACCATAAGAATTTTGTAACGTAAGGTATGTCACAAAAATCCATAGACGCATTTGAAAACGTCCTCTGATTCCCACTGCAGGGAACCGGTCTACTCTCGATTAATAAAAGTGAATAGGCTTTGATAAGGAGCAAATATACATGCTCCAAAAGTAAACATGTGATATCCTCCAATCCGGTATGGTTGATGTCACATGTCTTCAAATTTTTGGTTAACATGTCAGTTTCCTCACGGTGTTTTCCTTCGCCGTTTCGTGGTAACGTGACGTATCTGCATAGATGTACCAAATATTGTATATGGATTGAAAAGACCTACTAAAACAGGGTGCGTACCATACTGTCAAACCATAATGTCGCTCAAAATGGCTGCCGTTGCTGTATTAGTCTTATGTGTATCAATATATCATTTATCGCAAATTATTGTATCGATACACGACATGTATCATATTTAATAGTGCAGGTATACATCGTATTGGACTTCTTAAATGAAATTAATATTTCAAATACAAATAAATATAAATGAGAATTGAATGACTAAGATTTGGCTAAACAATCTTGCCTCGGTTACAATTGTTACAGAATATCTAATCGTTAGGACTTGGGACACAAGCTACAAAAAGAACCCAAAATTGAAATATAAAAATTTCACAAAATTTAACAGGGAGGCAATTATTCAAGATTACAGCTTTGGTAGATGCTCTTTACGATACAAGATCTCAATCTATTTTTTTTAACCGTCCGACTACTATTAAAGGAAGATTTCTCAATGCGGCTGTATGTTTTTATGTATGTAACGCGATTTCTTCGCTATTTTCGATTTAGATGATTCTTTTTTTAATTTGTACATATATCATATAAATTTCATAAAGCAATTCCACCGTAAGAACTTAAAATAATTCGGTGTATTCGATTATTAAATCGATATTTTTTTTCTATTGTTACAGCGTCCTGAAAACCTGGAATCACCGCTGCCTGCCCCGCGGGACGCAAAGCATATTGTTTACAATATGAATGATCAGGTAGGACTACAGTGGCAGTAACAAATGTCATGATAGAAATTATTTAAAAATCTTGGTCCCATTACCAAGATTTATGGAGTGAAATCATGCTGCGCTTTGAGTCCCTACAGGGTAGGTACATGTAAGGACTCAAACTCCCTGGGTGGTGCTAAGTCGCAACCTAAAGCAGCAATAGAACTTGTGCCAAGTTCGTCAACAGAAATATTGACACCACACCTGGCAATTTGCCGCCAAGCAGTGGTTGCTGTAGAACAGTAAATGTTGGTGAAATAACAGGCACTGGACGCGTTACATCCTCAACGCAATGCAATGCGACATATAAAATTATACTTAAATTGGGGAAGACCTGAGTCGTCGACTTATCAGGTGAACTTTTAGCTCGACACTAAAATTGCATAAAAAGCGCAAAAAATAGATATAGGTAAACTTAATGAAAACCCTCTAATAAGTAGGTATCCCTGGAATGAAAAACCAACAAGAATCTGGATACAATAGCACAATTACAGCGCTAACTTTTTACTGGCATTATATTGTGATTGTGAATTGAAGACGTTTCTTGTGCCTCCTTATCATTGTCTTAACTTTCTTTGGGACATAAAGGTGCGTTTGTAACGCATCAAAAATAATTATTACCAATTTATTATAAAGAAATGTCCTGACTGACTAAATTAACTATAAAAATATGAAATAACCGTAATTAAATGGCTAACTGACAGACAACGTAAAACCTAAACCGTTGAATAAAGAAACCTGAAATTATGAACTTGCTATAAGGGGACACAAAGAAATTTTGGTAATTCGAACTCAGATGGGTCCAAAATCGTGTGAAAAGAAAATGCTATGTAAACCGTTGGAAGTAGACCCATGAAATTTCATATGAACATTCCTGAATTATAATAAACTAAAACTGGCAACACGTTAGCAATTACGAAGATGTTTAAAAATTTAATAAATGCGAAATACGCACAAGACAATGATTTTGATAATTCTCAAAGTCTTCCTGTGTAGATTTAGTAATTGTGCTGGTGTTGGATTCTAGTTTTTTTCTTTGGGAACCCGAAATCCGACATTTAAATATGTAAATAATTTTAATTTTCACACTTAGAAATGTATTTAGTAGGTAAAACCAAACCAACCAAAGTTGCTGGTAACAAATAAATGCAAATTAAAACTGGAAACTACCCGGAGTTTTATGTTATTATACAAGTTCTACGACCCCAGACGGATTATGTTCAAAGAGTCCAGACATCTTACAACTTCTATTGAAACGGAGCGTTCGGGGCGTCTCATCAACACGGAATAAACGTAGAAGGGATTTTGATTTATTTGTGACTACTCCCGTTTATTATTTCTTAGATGGAAAGTATCAGAACGTAAATTATATTTACTTATGAATATTAGCTAGCTTGTTTCATCTGCTATCGATATAGTCAGGATTCAGTATTAGAGCCCTCGTATAAATAATACCTTATCTTTTCTGATGGAACCGTATCAGGAAATAACTATTGTACAAGTAAAAACCCTCAACTCGGTGTAATGGTAATGAGTTTATGACCTTGAAATGGCTGAACCGATTTTGATAAAACATGTCTAAGAACCACCACTAGAAAATCTGATTTTAAATTTTAAAAAAAACCGCACCCAAATTATTTCACCAATTTAAGAGCTACGGTGCCATAGCGGTCAAACTTATAATACCCCTCTTTTTGCGTCGGGGGTTAAAAATACCATCATTCGTAACTCGTAAAGAAAAATCCGAAGAAAAAAGACGTCTATGACACGGTACGTCTGAATGGTCTCATGTGAACCAAAAATCGGCACCAAATAATTAGATTTTTAATATTGATTCGTTTAAGATGATAATCGTTTGATTAGTTATGATTTGTTAATTGGTTAAGTTTTTAGTCTACTGACTACTAGAGTCGTGAATGTCTCATCGGCATTTTATAGTATCCGATTTTACGACACAAACCACTGTTGTACGGCCTTGGGCTCGTGTCCGTTGTGATTTAGCCCTATAATATGTAAGTATCTCCTACGTGATGCAAAAGAAGCGACCTAAGGTGTAGCGAAAGAACTAAGAGGCATAACATCCCCGGCTCAGAGTATCGAGCAACACGATGCAACTTATGCGTTCTCTTACTACCGAATATACTAGCTCAGTATTCGTGAACCTGACTCGTACCTACTAATTTGTTATGGATGGCGGTAACCGCTCAGAATCAGATGTGCCATCAAAGCTTTCTGTCATTATAGTCTCATAAAAAAAAGTCATAATATCTATAAATAATCATAAAATCAGAGAGCGGTACCTATGTTTCATAAACAAACATGAACATGAATATAAGGCAAATAAATCGATGTTGAAAACAATCCCGAAAACAGAAAGTTAGAGTACCACTGACCCCCCTAACGATTCACGAAGGAAAATCACTTCATTTAATTTTTTCCGGGTCAAATCTTAATTCGACTGGACTAAGTAAGACATCAGCGCGAGTGCAACACTGCCTGGCGGCGCATTACCAGGTGTAGCGACCGTACTTCTCCAAACGAATTTTACACATTTTATACTGCTAAGTACTTTAGAATACCTCCAAACAATTACAAGGAACATTATTATGTATTTTAATTTTTCAGCCATTGTGCCCCACTGCATTGTGCCTCCCCTCCTCCTTCTTACCCTTCTCTGTTCAGGACACTGATGGTTATCAACCTAAAATCTGCAAAAACGTTAACCATTTTAGTAGGTCTATACGATTAGGTAGGTACATAATTAAAGTTATTCTCGGATTTGGTATGTTTCACTCTAGCACTTTTCCTATGAAAAGCGCGTTAAATTTTAAATAGACATTTTACTTATTCATTTTGTTTCAGACATTTCACACACCATCATTTGGCGACGAAGAGTTTGACATTCCATTGATGCACGGTCAGCACGCCACGGGAGCGGTACAAAACTCCCACATACAATACGCGCAATTGCACCACTCTGCTCCTCAGGTTTGTATTTGAGGCATAAAGCTTTTTTTGACTAGTCCTAAGTTTTTGGCCAAGATGACCTTGAAAACTTTACGCAGGCTTTTATCTTTAGGACGGATACTTGCACTTTTTATAAAAGAATCTTCCGTGATTAAGGGAAGAACTCGCCTTATTTGTAAAGATCAATTTAACAACTCGTCATTAAACTGATTAACAGTTTATCTTATAGGTACTTAAAATAATTTACACCTATAGATACTATGAAAAGGATAGTAAAGCTACAGACTAAAACTATTCGATATTTGTGAAACTAGTAGATAATAAGACAATTTTATGAGTAGGAGCTATAAGTATATTCGTAATCAATGCATATTACATACGTGACTACCTAAAAATAAGCAATATAGCATACCTATTTTGTAAACTCAAATGAAACTGACAAGTTACAGAACGCTGCCCTACTTTTTAGATTGGTTTTTATTAAATTTGAATTGCCTATCGATGGATTCCGTTCTATATTTTACGAGCGACAGGGTTGGCACGATACAGAAAAATGAAGACTCTGAAATTGAATTTGTGTTATGCAACAATAACAGTTGTAGCTTCTAGGTATCAAAAAAATAACACCCAGATTTGTGTTAAAATAATGAAACCTCATTTTCTTTTTACTTTTCACGTCTTTTGTAATATATTAGGTATATTATGACATGACTGTCACATCACCAAAATTACAATAGCTAAAGGACTGTAGAATAGACAATGAGTAAATAAAAAGAAATATTTGGGCTTTTGAATAATATGAGAAATTAGAAAGAAAAGACATTTTGGGTTTGAAGTATAAAAATTTAGAGTTGAGTAATTTATACTATCCTTTAAACTAACTGGTATCTAGTTAGTTTTCGGTCAAAAACAGCGTCAAAACGCCAAACTCGAAATACGTCAATGTCAATACTTGCATGTCAATGTCAGCAACCTTGTCCAACCCAAACAAAACAAAGTTCATTTCATTTTATTTTGCTTTGATTTTTGTTATTTCCCTCATCTTTAATTATTTCCCTTATGTTTTGTTACTTTTATTTAGTTACGACTAGGCAACATATCAATTACATCTTCTAGTCAGTATGTGAGTAACTAATTTATGAAAACAATTCTGCTGTTGGCGTTCGAGTCAATGTGGTCATGAGTTTAGGTCATGGACACGATTGCTGAACATATTAAAGTACATTAATATTTATTACTCAGGTCGGCATGATGAACCCAGCGCAAGATGGCTTGGCACCTCCCGGCGGCGCACCTTCATATCAACAACCACTGTATTTACAAGAACCACACACGCCTGTAACGTCACATGGGTATGATTACATTCAATCTTACTATTATATTGAATCAGATAGTTTTGTACAACATTTGCATATTTCAGAGGTGCTGGTGCCCCAGCTGGGAACTATATTATCCAGCAGCAACCTGGAGGTCAGCAGAGGTTACTGATGATGCAGCCAAGCCAAGTGATGAGTGGGCCTCCAACGCCTAGCACGCCCACCCAGCCGGCGGCCCCCGTCTATGGCTCACCTCAAAGGGCATCTCCTCCAGGAACTACTAGTGATGATTCTGATGACAGTGTACCATCACATCATTCACAGGTAACTTACATGCTTGAATGATTTTTTTTACTTTTAACACTGAAAAATTGCATGTGGACCATAACAGAATAAAAATCACTATTCATTTCTCACTTCAATAAGTAGTTTTATAAAATTCATGACAAAATTCTTGCCTAGTTATTTCATTATATTTGTTTACTGTCATAAATATAGTTCACTGGCATTCAAATATCATGATTTTATTGCATCAGTAATTTACATAATTAGAAAATAACTAAGTATAGAAAATCTAATGAATTGGTTGTTTGTTGGTAGTTGCCTGGTGATGCGGAAAGCCTTCTGCCTATCCATTATTGCTCAGCGAGCCGGCAGCAACAAACTACGCTTCATCAGGTATAGGCAAATTTTATCGCTTATATATCGCTTTTATCTAACTGAAATTATTTACAATATATGTTTGTTTCGCCAATGAACTATATTTCATTATCTTTAAGTGTTATAATTGCTAATTTTGTTTGTGATTACTGCTTTTTTGTAATTTTATTAATCAAATTGTCTTCCAGATAAATGTTGGAAACATGGCAGTGAAAAGATCTTCCCCTGAACCAATTGACAATGGAATAAACAGAGGTCAAATGCAGAAAAAACCCAAGGTTCAGAAAAAGAAGAAAAAACGTGATCCCAATGAACCACAAAAGTCAGTTAAATTACCTGATCAATATTTTAAATTTATCTATATTCAATGAATAGTATAGTAAATATCATTTTTGTTATCCAGGCCAGTTTCAGCATATGCTTTGTTCTTTCGAGACACACAAGCAGCAATCAAGGGACAAAATCCTAATGCAAGCTTCGGGGAAGTCTCAAAAATTGTAGCATCAATGTGGGATGGGCTGGACTCTGAACATAAAAGTGTAAGAAGAATCGTAAAATATGTCAATGTACTACCATATTTTTTAACAGATATTTTATGGTTGATAATGTTTTTCTTTTAGGTCTACAAACAAAAAACTGAAGTTGCCAAAAAAGAATACCTCAAGGCACTTGCTGCATACAGAGCAAGTCTTGTATCTAAGGTAACAAATCTGAAAGTTTAAAAATAATCAAGATGTTGTTGTTTTGCAGTATACCGCAGATTTTTTTTTTTTCTAATATATTAACAATACCTTTACAAAAATGCTAAAGGCCGCTTTGTAAAATAACCTTGAGACATAAAATAAAAGAAAATGTCTATATCCCAAGACAAAGGGCGGAACAAGTTTGCGCAACTGCAACTAAGCTGCCATCTACAAGCTTTGCTCTTTATAAGCTTTCGCATTTCGGTTCAAACTCGCTAGATGGCGTTGCAATTTTGTTTTTGAGGGAATGAAAAGACAAACCTGTGTTTCCAACTTAACACTTTCGCCGCTAGATTTGGTATAATTTTATTAACTAAGTCTTACACTGAAATTTGATACAGCCTCAATTTATCTGTAAATCAAATTCATCCAGGTTCACGATGTATCAATATATCCATTCAAATAGAAAAGTCGTCTAAAATGTTATGCGTATTATTGTATTATTTCCCGAAGAAAATGAATATAAAAGTTAGCTGAACTTACAGGTACCATAAAAAAATCAGCTATTCAATGCGCGTCGAGTGCGATTCTTTAAAATCATCACTCATTAAAAAAAAAAAGTTAAATACATAAATTAAAAAGTAAAAAATCCTTAGAGCTATATCAGAATTATTTATAACTGCAGCGAAAAATATGTAATAAATAACTATTCAGCAATGAGACAAAACATTTTAATTCGATTTCGCCTCAAATCCTAACTGCGAGTTGGTAATACTGACCGAGTTAAACGAACGTGAACGAAAGCTCAAGCTCCACAAACAAAGCTAGCGTCTGTCTAGCATTGCAGTAGCAAACAATAGTAGCGAAGTGTTTGTTTTTAATAAAGCAGATATAGTAATTTGGTTAGTTCATGAAATCGATTCATTTAATAGTGAAGTGAACAAGTGCTGGTAGATTTCGATAAGCTCTTGGTCCTAGAGCTTTAACTTTTGAGGTTAGACAGTTGTCTATTTTTAAAAAGAAAGAAAATATACAAAACAATACATCCAGAGACGCTCAAACAGGTTCTTACTTCGTTGCAATGTGCATGACGTTCACGCGAGTGTTCCGTGTCCATCATTCTATTACTGTGTGACCAAGCAATACTCTCATATTGTATTTACTTTAAGGGAGGTGAACAAGAAAACCAAGCGATATACAACCATAACAACAGTGGTAATACATCATACGGAAATTATTATCAAGGACAAGCCTACGGTAATGGTCATTCGCCTCAGGGGTACACAGGAAACCCACCCCAAGGATATTCACCGCAAGCATACTCAGGGGGACAACCTCAGGCTCCGTATGCAGGGCAAACGGCCCAAGGGTATCCTCCAAACCCACAGCAATCACCACAGAGCTATCAAGGAAATATGCCTATAAATTCTCAGAATTACCAGGTAATTTTTTTCTTGATCCTTGCATACATTATTTTTTATTCATAATGTTCATTACACATGGTACATTTTTAAATATTCTAAATATGCCTAGTGGAGCAGCTACCATATGGACCGTAGGTTGTGGGTTCAAATCTATAAAATATGTTATCTTGATAAAACAGTCTGAAATGGATTCAATGAATAATATTGTAAAACAGAAATGACATCTATTTATACATCAGTCTTGGGAAGAGCTTACTATAGAAATTATCCTATGAAGTAAGATCTATTTATACATGTTATTATTATATAAGTAAATCTTTTATTATCACATCATTATTATGCATAAAATTAATTAGATATTATTTATCTTTTGAAGTTTGATAAATAGAATATCTCAATTTCTAATTTTAGGGTGTGCCTGGACAGTCGCCCCAAACTTATCAAGTTAATCCAAACACATCACCACAAAACTGCCAGCCCAACATTGCCCAGTCTCCGCGAAACTATCAACCAACACAGTCTCCAAACAGCTACCCTGCTACAGGGATGTCACCTCCAGGATACAGACAAGTGCAATCACAGTCACCACCAATGGGCTCTGTTCATGGAATGCAATATCATCATCCTCAGCAGGTAATTTTTATTAAAATATCATCTTATTAGAACCATGACTTTGACATTTTAGCTTCATACTAACAAGTTAGGTTTTAAAACAGTAAATATATAAATAACATTTTTTTTCCCACAGCAAATGCAACAGACTCATCAACAGATTCAAGCTCATCAAGTGCAACAATATCAACAGCAGCAACAGCAACAGATTCAACAACAACAATTACAGCAACAACAAATTCAACAGCAGCAACAGCAAAATCAGCAGCAGCAACAGAACCAACAACAGCAGCAGCAACAAACTCAACAACAAAATCAGCAGCAGCAACAAAATCAACAACAGAATCAGCAGCAGCAACAACAGAATCAACAGCAACAACAAATTCAACAGCAGCAGCCAACTCAGCAACAACAACCTCAACCGCAGAATCAAATTGCTAAGATCGAACAACATTCTCCAACAAGCAATGGAAACCCTGGTGTGCCTCATCAGTCACCAGAGGCAAGTATCTTTTATTCCCAAAAAAACTTATTATTTTTCTAATTACAAAATAAAATTGTAGTGTGTTTGTAATGTCTTACAAAATGCAATAAAAACACATTTTTTTTTTGTCTGTCTGTCTGTTTCTGGCTACAATTTTTTTGTCTGTCTGTCTGTTTCTGGCTAATCTCTGAAAGGGCTGGACCGATTTTGACGAGATTTTCACTGGCAGATAGCTGTTGTTATAAAAACAAACTCAAAAAAATCACCATGACAAATAACAGCTACTACCTACTTATCTTAAAATTTTCTGCCGATACTAACTATTATTGTCCTCCATGTAACTTGTAATGTTATTTCAGCAGAATGAAAATCGAGGCACGCCGTCTTGCATCCGGCAGGGGTGCACCAACCCAGCCATAGCCAATAGTGAGTGGGAGGATGAATACTGTTCCAATGAATGTGTTGTCAGCCATTGCAGGTAACAACACTTTTTGTTGCGCTTTACAGGCAGCCATTCCCATGATGCTGTCATGCCATAAGTTTTAACTTTTATTTGTTACAATTTCTGTAGGCTTTTTGCTTTGTTGAGTATTTAACATTAAAGTAGTTTATTTAATTGACTTCTCAGCCTGCTGCTACTGCTAGTTGATACTTAAACATTACTATGTCTTTCTTTTTTCAGAGATGTCTTCAGCTCATGGGTGGCATCAAACAACAGCAATCAAATACAAAATTTCTCAGCAGTGAAATAGATTATAAATATTTTAGGTACATATCAAATTAATTAAAATCCATCTCCTATTATACATACTAAGTAGTGAATTATAATATTTTGTTTTGCCTACTTTATGTTTATAATTGGTTAAAAACGTAAATTGTTTATTATTAATATTAATTTGTTAATGTTATGGCTATTCTAAGTTCTCTATTCTGACTTGTATACCGTATTTTTACTTGAGTAATGTAAACAACTATCAACTGCAATAAATTATGTATTGTGTGTAGTTGATTTATGTAGATATTTTAGCTATGAATTCTGTTCAGCATTTGCTAATCCTAAAATGTGTTATGTTTGGTTTATAAAATAGGTAATCAGTATTTGTTACATTTAATTATCTCTATCTAGCATTTTCTTAGACTATACTTTTATATATTATGAGTAAAATAACTGAGGCTAATGCTGTTTAGGGCTCTGGCCGAGGTATTGTTTAGCTTCAAAAGTAGATCCTATCTCAGATAGGTACCTAATAAATTGTTGTTATAAACACGATAGTTGTATCGGTTGTATCGTATTTTTCATAAATTTAATATACATTATTAGCAAGTTATCCCTATACTTCCATGTAAATTGAATATTTAATGAAAACTTATAGCAATACTACTCATTTCTCTAGGAGTTGCCTTTAGTCTAAATAGTATTTAGCTGGACCAAAATTTTTCTTTGTACTTGAAGCTATTATGATAAAAATATTAGTGAACTAAGTAATGTGTTTGATTGTATGTCCAATACAACATGAATAATAATTCTTATATCTAATAATGTAAATATAATTCTCGCAATAATAGAAGTAGTGACTCAGATAAGGGGATAACATTTATATGTTATTTATTTAGTAGTGAATTAGAACTTTAGTATTAAAACAAAACAATCGTTTTAATAAATGTAAAGTATGAACATGTATAAAATGTAATTAGAAATTTGATTTCATTAAATTTCATAAGCAATGTATTATTTCGAATTAATTAAGAAGTCCCGCATATCTTACTTTTTTTTCTATGAAGCTCTTTTTATGTCGTCTAATGTTGACACTATGAAAATATTAGATTTTCAAGTGTATTTCAGTTTTATAATTAGTAGGTTTATTTTAATAGAGTCAATAATTTATAGACTATATCAAATTGACTTTTATCGCAAATTCTATTATTTATTGCTACTGATATGGGTAAGGTAAATTTTAAACAGACCATAATCTGGAAACTTGATTATCGTTGCTCGTATATTTATAAATTTTCTTCCTATCCTATCCTTATATCCAATAGGAAGAAAACTAATAAATATACGAGCAAACAAAAATTATGTACAATAATTGAGCGAGATTCAATTACTTTTATGGATTTATCAGATACGCATGAATTGGAACATTGCATTATGTTCATACCTACGTCAAAGTAATTAATTCCGAGTTACGACTAACTACAACTCAAGTTCAATAATGAGGAGTATTTAGGCTAATACCGATTATCAAAAATTTACAATTTTGGTGTAGGTATTCGGCTAATAAAATAGGACTGGCGAACAAAGACATACCTACCTACCTTAAAGTGGAAAAACCATGTAGGTAAACTGGCTATTTGCATAAAATAAGCAGAATAAAAGTAACAGGTTATTAAAATAATATCCCCGATCGGGCCATATGTACTTTCGGTCGGACAAACATTTTCGAACTCACTAACGGTGAGTTGATGATTAGTTAATTTTTGATATGTCATTGCAGTTATGTTTCAATCTTTGCTACTACACATTAAAATGTCATGAAACATATTATTATTAAATGAATTTAATAATATATCATTCATTTTTTATCAGGTAAAGTAAATTTGAAATCTACTATAATCATCATATTTTGGAAATGTTCCCTTTGTTTTTATTGTGACATCCCTAGCTAAAAATCTATTGCCACATGTATGAAGCAGGTCGCTTGAGAACGAGGTTTAAATGAGTTTTTCTCACTAATGGGGGAAAACTCATTTAAACCTAAATATCTAATGGGCTAAATTAAGGGAAATTAAGCCCATTAGAATTGATAAAGTGAAAGTGCCCGATCTTTAGAACTTATTATGTTCTGACAAGCAGAGGTCAAGAGCTGCAAGTGTTTGGTAGAGAATGATATAAAAGATCGCCTTCGTCCAATCTGCATTCGTATAGAGAAGAGTGCTAATATGAATTATATGTGGACTGGCTAGCATCATGGTCAAAAATTTACACGAAGTGGCCACAGTTGTAACATATGTGAAAATGGCGCCCCTAAACTAAAAACTACGTTTACATGCTGCCATTGCCAGTTACCATCGAGAGCAGTGTGTTTACATACTGCTTTCCCGCTCACATCGCTTATCGACTTGCGGCAATGGCAGACGTTGTAGTAATTACAGCGTCTGCGCTGTCTCGCGATTTGAAGTTATGTTTAATTTTAAAAAGTCGAATTCAGAAAAAACCTAGTTAATTTTACGAAAAGATAATCACCTTGAAAGGGCGGAACCGATTTTGATATAATAAAATATCTCTAAGAACCACCGCTAGAAAACCTGTTCATAAATTCAAAAAACCGTAGGTACCCTAATCGGTTTATGAGCTATATAGACAGACCACGCACCACAAACTCGAAAGGCGGTTTGGCAGTAAAGACGACACGAACGTCCGTTTTGTCCTGGCGCTCGGGGTGGTGTGAGCGATGGGGCAGAATATAAACACGCCTGCCGCTTGCGCTGCCCGTCCTTTGAAGTCCGCACAAAAGGCCGCTAATTTGGGCATTGCCGGGCAGCATGAGCGGCAGCGGCAAGGGCATGAAAAGTATCGTGTTTACATAATGCCCTGCCCAGCTCACTTCCCTGCCCAATTGGGCAGCATTTAAACGCCGCATAAAAAAGACAAGATAGCACGCACGTCCAATTCGTCCTGGCGCTTGGCGATGTGAGCGACGTGGTAGCATGTAAACACGCCTACCGCTTGCGCTGCCCGTCCTTTGACGTCCGCACATAAACGGCTCATTTGGGCAATGCCAGGCAGCATGAGCGGCAGGACACGACAGGAGCATGAGAAGTATAAACGAGCAAATAGCGACGCTGTATGATTATGTAT
Organism: Aplocera efformata; assembly: GCA_921293045.1. Classification (NCBI taxonomy): domain Eukaryota; kingdom Metazoa; phylum Arthropoda; class Insecta; order Lepidoptera; family Geometridae; genus Aplocera; species Aplocera efformata. The sequence goes on along the minus strand of OV121042.1, from coordinate 7,536,747 downwards.
ATCTGTGGACGAGTCAAGTTTCCAAACAGTGCTGCCACTTTAGCATTTTTTGGTGTTATTCAGCATATTTTGTGTTGTGTATGCGATCTATGTGTTTATGTGTTATATGTATTTGCACACATAGGTAGCATAAATAAAAATCAAATTTCCCAAGATAGCTAGCCTTTCAATCATATTTTTTTAAATAAATATTCTAATTATTATTTATGCCTTCGTGTTGGTTAGGGCATAATAATAACTATTATGATAGCCAAACCATGAAACTGACTGTAATTTTAAAAGTCTGTGTGCGTGGGATGCTCCAATTGGAAAATTGAAAAATTGATTACTTATGCACGTAAACTTTAACGTGTCATACTTAAAATCTCAAGAAATAAATAAGTATGAGCTCGAAGCGAAGGGTTCCGGGTTCGATTCTCCGCTGGACAAAACATTGTATGATGAGCTAAAGTTTGCTCTCGGGTCTTGGGTGTATGTGTTTGTATCTCCCCCAAATGTAGTCCCAAAATGTAGTAGTTTAAACCTGATCACTAATATTAAATTAAATAGTCTTTGCTCAAAACTGACTCAGCATTTTTAGGGTTACCTGCTCAAAAAGTAAATCTATTATTAAGGCTACGTCTGTCTGTTCAGCCCAACTTTAGGGGTTATAGGCCCCTCTTTTGAACCACGAGCTGTGGCGGGCGAGAATTTTTATAAAATGGCATTATTATAGCAGATTTCAAACACATGAAATTGGTCATCCTATTTCGGTACCCCAATCACACCTATAGACATTTTAGCATTTTCTTTAAATAAAAATGATAAGTGGCAACTCCGCACTGCTCCCAAGTTTCCAATCGAATCCATCCAACACTACATTTTTCCCAATTACTATTTCAGTTTAAAGATTTTTATTTATCTGTAAATATTAGGTATTTAGGTCCTTTGACAGCAAATGTATATTTTATAGGAATTAGTCCCACAAGCTGTGCGAGTGATGAACCAAATTTGAGCAGATTACCATCAAAATTCTTGCGTCTGAAATTATAGGATTACCGAAAGGACTATGATGGACGGAAGCGACTTATCATCTGAAAATAATCGTAAGGGTATATTTTCACAAGCATGTACACGGCTCTCACAGGTTAGTGATTGGTAAATAATTATTTAAATATGAAACCCAGTCGCTGTCACGTTGCTCTCACATGTTATTGGGTACTTGGAGTATAGCATTAATGAAGTCACCATTACCAAGGCCAATTTTGCTGTCAAAATTACATGATATCAATAAGTTATATTATTTTAGTTGTTTGGAACCTATCAAGTGGAACAATCATAACATTACATATTTTTGATGATAAATAAGACATTCAGCTAGTAACTTTCTCTTATTAACAATTATGCTTCCAGTTATATTACTGAAAATTAGAAGATACTTTCCTAGCTCTTCAGGAATAGCCACTTATATTAGATGCAAACTTAAAATTTGCTTCAGTCACAATCGGGCTTAAGTCTGTGCAACATGTTGAATACAATACATCTGGCATTTATTGTTATCTCTTTTGTGCTACAGTATGCATATTAACCGTCTGTATTGGTATATTCTAATATAGCTATTTTGGTTGTGTTTTCCTGCATTTGGACCAGATTTTGCTAACAAAAATCAACACTTTTACTTTCACTATAAAGAATGAGTGTTTTTACTGGAATGTTTTCTTTAACTGTTCTACTTTCATAAAAATACTAATTAATACTAGCATATTCAAGATAATTCTCCTTCCATGTTGTGCAAAGCTGACAAAATAATTCTCATTTTTATTTATTGTATTAAAAGTTTATTACAAGTCACACTGATTCCCTAAATACTCTGGAAGGGTTGATGAGAGCTGAAAATAAGAATAGAATAGTTTCAGAAACAATCATAGGCAGCTGTAAGATATAACAGCAGTTTCATAAATATGTAGTTGTAAGTTGAAACTATTTTTCAGATGTACCAAGGTACTCTCGACAATTGGACACCCTATATGAAATCAAGATGGGTTGGCAGCGCAGTGCTGTTAGCTATATTCATGCTGCGAATATTTACAAAACAAGTATGTATCATGCATTGTAATTACACATAAATATATTTATTAAGTTTAAAACCTTAATCTCTTTAGATAATAATTAAAATTGCTCTCTTACCTCACAGTAAGAGTAAGCAGAAGGTGGGCTGTAGGTTTTGGATTAAATTCTCGCCCAGAACAAACATTTGTGTGATTAATATAGGTGTTTGTTGTCTCTGGGTATTAATAATTTAGTTACAAAAAAAATACTAGCAAAGTATTCTATTTGGGGCTGGACCGCACTGTGTGAGATGGCCAAGAAATAGTGTCATAAACTAAAATCTAAGTACCCAAAAGCCAAAATTATAATGAAAATTGAGTAGTCCGAGGCTGAATTGACACTTATTAATCAGAAAAGCTCCATCTACTAAACATGCAAGTAGCATATTTTTAGTAGAACAGAATTAATAATGTTTAATTAATTACAGGTATTTTAAAACTGCTAAATAGATATAAGAAAAATAAAAATAAATTTTAAATTAACATTATTAACATTCTTATGATATATAAATATTTTTTTTTTCTTTTTTTTTTTGGACGCTGACCTGTAGTTCGGACAGCTCCATCAGAAGTCTATAATATATTTCAAATTACTACTATTTGTAAACCAATTCTGCCATTTTGGATAATATTGTAAAAATAATAGTTAGTAGACAGTCTAGACACTTCTAATAATATCTCATTTGTCAAATTATGGAAAGTAGTAAGAAGTTATGTGGGAAAAGATATATGGGCTTAAATTATAATCCCCCTATAGGGCTTCGCCATAATCGGTTCAAAAATACATGTACTTATGTTTTCAACTATATTGTGCCATATAGACTATTTTGGGCCTATGTTTATGTAATGATTTTGACATAATTATTGTTCGCAGTGGAACAGTGAGAATTGTATGCACGGATGTCCTGAACAAGGGTATATTGTGCATTCTCCCATTACTAATATCTATGGAGAACATTATGACAAACAAATACACCCATTGAATAAATATGTAATATGCCTGACAAAGCAGCAAAGATTTCAATTTAACTAATTTTAACTAACCAATAATTTTTTCAGGGCTGGTACATTGTCACATATGCTCTTGGAATCTATCATCTAAACTTGTTTATTGCATTCCTGACACCTAAGATAGATCCTGCAATGGATTTTGATGGTGAGTTAAAAAAAATTATATTGATGTTTCTGTAGATTAGTTGGTTACCTCAAAGTGAGGGGTTCCATGTTCGATTCTCGGCCAGCATAATCTTTTTGTGATGTCTTAAAGTTTGTTTTCCTTAGGTGTTTGTATTATGTCCAGGGTCCAGGAATATGAGTGTAAACATTATTTTATTTTTTATTTCATTAACATGATTAAATACATGTATGTAGTCAACCACATTTCAAAAAATGTTTCATTACACGCAGTTTCTTTCTGCCAGATTTTTTAAGTGATATTCTAATCTTTTTGCTTTATTGTCTTATCTTATCAAACTCTAATCAAACACTGATCTACTGAGTAAGCTGTATAGAATTTGTTGGTTGGCCTCATTTGGTAGTAACTCCTCTCCCCTGTAAGTCAGTGCAGCTACTACCAACTGAGCTGTCAAGTCAAAATATGTTTTATATCAGATTATATCCTAAAAAAAATAAAAAAAGATACTTCCATGTAATTTAAAATACCTACACGATCATGCATTCTTAATACTAACTTTAGCAAGTTGTAAAAACCCTATCTGTACTTCCATGGTAAAGCACAAGCAAGAAGCCCCTAATGGAAGGATCACGTACTTTTCGTGAGCACGATCCTATCCACTATCAATATAATGTTCTTTATGTCTACGTATACATTTTGTTAGTCGATATTGCAATGTAAACAAGTTGTTTTGCGTGTCGTGGTGAAGAGTGAGACAAGGCTAAGGCGTTTTATTAAAAAAAATACCTGGAAATATTAGAGACCTTTCATGCTGCTCGTAAATTGACCCTGAAGCTGATCACTCACACGAAGAAAATCATACAAAGCTATTAGAACACATAGACATAGTAGAAGTAATGGAATCTCTTTATCATTTCAGATGATGAGAACGGCCCAGCTTTACCAACAAGGTCTACTGAAGAGTTCAGACCATTTATACGACGATTGCCAGAGTTTAAATTTTGGCTATCTGTAACAAAAAGTACCCTAGTCGGTTTCTGCTGTACTTTCATAGATGCTTTCAATATACCAGTGTTCTGGCCAATATTAGTCATGTATTTTATAACACTGTTCTGCATTACAATGAAGAGACAGATCAAGGTGAGAAATAATTCTTTAATATTATGTAAATATTACAAATGTATTAATGCATTTCATGAACGTAACCTAGTTGGCGGTAGTTGCAGTGGGGAGGTTCTGGAAAGCCAGATAGATATCTGGGTAGGGAAACTTTGTGATAACCAAATTTGTTCTTGGGTTTTGGATATGATACCTGCGACAAAGAAACTGTATGTGCGTATTGGTATGATTTATTTATTTTAAACAACATCTAATAGTTTTTTAGAAGTTAAAATTGGAATGACGTTACGAGGAAAGTAACATTTTAATGCAATGAGGACAAATATTTTAGTATGGGTCATACTAAATTATTGTTTTATTGTATAAAATTTGGCCGGCTGCAGGATGTGTGATAAAATTGGAATATGTTTATGTAGTGGCGTGTGTCTATGCTATTATTATAAAAATAGTTCTATAAAATCAAGTTGGTGTAGTCCAAGTTGGTGTTAGACGTGACACGAATCTTGGTGCTCCAATACAAGCCACATAGCAGAACCGAGGGCTAAAGTAAAAGTTTAAAGTGAAGGTTGATCTTCCAAACGGCTGATGGAACACCCATGAATCACGAAACTTAAAACGTCAAATAGATGTATCGTCATGTTAAAGCTGCAGGTTGGCTCCATAGGCTTCCGACCTTTAATGATGAAATGAATGAATTAATAATGAAATGAAAGTCACAGTCTGATTAGAGACTAGTAGCGAGGCTCTTCAATTCCGTAATCGGCTATGGGAGATGTCATAAGGTGTGGAACAGGAGCAAACCTATAAGTCCTCTTCTTTCAGGTTCTCAAAAGAGACAAACACGCTTGTTTACTCCTGACCCACTTAAAAGTTTTTCTCACATGTCCTAATATATTAATGAAGGAAGAAGAAAGGCGTAAAGCCATTTTTTGGCTAAAATTACTTTTTAAGATGCAGTTCAGTTGAGCTATATCCAACTTTCTAGTTAAAGTCCCTAAAAAGTGTAGCCACAAATGTTTAGCTCATAAACCGTTCCCTCGGAAAATTGCAACGTCTTTGACTTTAAATGGCGTATTATCATCATCACTACATAGTATAGAACAAAGTCGCTTTCTCTGTCCCTATATCCCTATGTATGCTTAAATCTTTAAAACTAAGCAACGGATTTTGATGCGGTTTTTTTTTATAGATAGAGTGATTCAAGAGTAAGGTTTATATGTACAATATAATACACTAGAAACTCACCCCGGCTTCGCACGGGTAGTTTCTGATACGACACTGATGCTCTACTAACCGTGCGAAACCGGGGCGGGTCGCTAGTACGAGTATATAACAATACTCTCCGTAAGAACCATCGTTATTTTCTAATTTGAGACCTACACAGATATAATTGCGAATAGCCCCAAACTAAGCATAGTAGCTGAGACCTACACAGATATAATTGCGAATAGCCCCAAACTAAGCATTACTGATATAATAATTATTTAGAACTTTATTTGTAAATAAATATATTATTATCCGGCTACAGAACAAACATCTATGTCCATCACACAAATTTTCGTTACACAACCTACGGCGCGGAAGGCAAAGTTACTGAGTTATGAGGCTAGTCAAATGTAGACCGATAAATTGTTTAATGAGTCTGTAAATTCACCGTCACTTCAGTGGAACAATTTATTAGAGTGCATTGCTGCTTGACGGCAGAAATAAGTATTGTAGCAGTTTTTATCCAAGAGGCTACTGACTAAACTCTTCACAAAGATACCAACTGCAACTAATTTTAATTTTAACCCAACCCAACCCTTTTAACCAAGGAGGAATTTAGATCACATACGGCTAAGTTTAGTGTTTGGCCGTATGTGATCTTATGGTCAATGCTTTTAGGCAACTTACCAAAAGAGATTATCGGTTTTTAAGCGGTTTTGGAAGAAGTTCTTAGTCATATTTGGTGGAAATTGGTGGAGCCGTTTTCAGGGTCATCAGCTCATAATACGTTTTTAAAGAGATATTGATGGTTGTTGGTGCTTGAAATTCATTATTTCAATACAACATACAATTTCACTCGAGATTAAACTTAAATTCGCATCCTAAAACTCGGTTTTTTTTTTCGTGTTTGCTCTTACCTCCCTCTTTCTCCAGAACTTCGTCACATTATTGAGCGTGAAATCCCACCAAGACCCCATATTTTTGTACAAGCAATTATGTATATTATAGCCTGTGTTTTTTCTTTTTCAGCATATGTTGAAATATCGGTATCTGCCATTCACCCACAGCAAGCCAAAGTACAAAACTGTCGACTCAGCAGTCACAGTAAACTGACGACGTTCTTGTAAATTAAGGACCCTAATGTATGTTATTAAATTAACTTAAAACGTCTGTTGTATGCAAATCTTTCTAGAAATACAGTTTTTATTGTAATGTTTTTTGATTATCTGTTTTCATAATCGTAGATAGCCTAGCCTAGTCCTTTTCCCTAACAAAGTAAACAAATGTTTATTGGCACATTCACACCTGGCGGGTTACACTACCGTTAGGACGTAGACGAGATAAGTATTGAGTTCATCGCCGCGATTCTTGACCCAGAAATAACTCGGCTACGCTATCGTCCTTCGCTTCCTGTAAATTATACCTAATTTAAATTATATCCAATAGCTAAGAGTTATCATGATCACAAAATTATTTATAACTGGTACTAAAATCATCAGATAAATGCTAACGTAGCTTTAAGATACAAAAATAAATTTCCAAGTTATGGAAGACGTACCTACAAGATCATGCGGACTAATTGCTAAGTTTGCAATAGAGCAAACGGCCATACCTGTAAGAGCTATCTCACAACGAGCATGTGAGGATGCGCGAATCAAATCCGCTCCGCAGAACAAGCTTCTTTAGAAAACAATGTATTTTACGTAAGTATATAACGGATCAAACAAATTTTCCGTCTGATTTACTCAATAGCAATATGTAAGCTGCATCGCAATGCTTGCACAACCGTGAAATACGAAGATGGGACGTAACATGTCTAAGTATTGGGTGGTTGAATATGACTCCGCCCTTTCTCAACAGATGTCGTTTTTAGTATTGTTTACGTGTACTAATAAATGACCATACTTGTATTCGATAGTACTGAATGTCAGCTATCTAACGCATTTTATGATATTTGGTTGAAGTGTAAGCAACAATTGTTTTCACCTTTTCGAAAATGTCGGTTTTTATTCCAAATAAACGTCATTTGCGGGAAGTGTTATTACATTATTTTATTGCGAAGAAAACTGCAGCGGAAACTTATCGTTTGCTTGTGGAGATTTATGGTGAGCATGCTCCGTCTAATACAACTTGCAAGGAATGGTTTCGACGATTTCAAAATAACGATTTTAGTACTGAGGATAAAGAACATGGAAAACCACCAAAAAAATTTGAAGATGCTGAATTGGAAGCATTATTGGCGGAAGATTCTTGCCAAACTCAATCAGAATTAGCTGCAGCATTAAATGTTGATCGTTCAACTGTTGCAAAGCGTTTACAAATGATGGGAATGATTCAAAAAGCCGGTGACTGGGTTCCACATGATTTAAAAGAAAGAGACATGGAACGTCGGAAAACCATTTGTGAAATGCTGCTTCAAAGACAGCAAAGAAAAGGATTTTTGCATCGGATAGTCACAGGAGACGAAAAATGGATACACTACGAAAATCCTAAACGCAAAAAAGCTTGGGTGAAACCAGGCGAACCAGGCCCATCACAGCCAAAAATAAATATTCACTGTGCCAAGGTCATGCTCTGTATTTGGTGGGATCAGAAAGGTATTGTATATTATGAGTTGCTCAAACCCTCTGAAACTATTAATGGAGAAGTTTACCGACGACAACTAATGCGTTTGAAGCGAGCCATAGAAGAAAAAACGACCAGAATGGGTGAATAGACATAACAAATTAGTTCTTCAGCATGACAATGCCAAACCGCATACCGCAGAAGTCGTAAAAAGATATTTAGAGGGACAGGACTGGGAAGTGTTACCCCACCCGCCATATTCACCAGACATAGCTCCTTCGGATTACCACCTATTCCGGACGATGCAGACAGACCTTACTGGAGAAAAGTTTACTTCATGTGAAAGTATCAAAATTTGGATTGACAACTGGATAAGCTCAAAAGACCAGGACTTCTTCCAGCAAGGAATACGAAAACTACCTGAACGATGGGCGAAGGTTGTAGCTGCAGATGGAGCATACTTTCAATAATTTTTTTTTTTAATTTTGTAAGCGAACAAATGTGTTTTATTTTGACAAAAAGGGGCGGAGTCATATTCACACACCCAATAATTTCACTCCTTCAATTGTTATTACGAACTTTAGCACCGTAGAGCAAGGTGACATGCTTACAAATAGTTTTTTTTAATGAATCACCAGCACAGGTATAGTCCACAGCTGAGGATTGAGGAAGAAATTGAAAACCTTTTACTGATTACCGAGCAGATCACGCGGCAAGATTGCAGAATGCTATAATAAGTGTGTCGAGAGCGTATGTTGCGTGTCCTGAGATAACTCTAGATTTCCTTTATGCATCCCTTGGACGGCCTCAAAGGAGTAACATGAAGAGCAATAGAACTTATTCCAAGGAAGCACAGCCACCATAGCAGTTATTCTTACGCCAAACTCTCAGCGCGATGGAAACATTTGATTATCGGTGAAAATACAGAGATTTGAGACGTTCATGCGAGTCCATCATCCCATCTCGGCGTCAACATGAACTTGAATTATCTCTTAACTTGTTAAGGAGAACCTATGTTGTACGCAGGTAACCATTTTACATCCCTTAAACCACATGAAAAAGTTGTGCGTACTTTAAATATATATTCAATAAACACATTTCATTCTCAAAACGGTGAAGAAAAATATGGTGCGGAAACCGGAATTGCATTGGAATTTTTAGTTCGAGGACATCTAGAACTAAAAATTCCAATGCAATTCACATGTTCAATCCGCGTTGGGTGGGACCCTCTGCTAGATCAAAGCTCATTTACACTCACTTGTCTGGAGTAGGCGGCGTCCATTCACTGGGAATATGTTTGTCAATCAAATCAAGATATTTTTTCCATCAGGTTCTTATAGGTCATTTTTTTACCCGACTGCACCAGAAGGAGGATTATATTTTTCGAGTGTATGTATATTTCTTTGGCACGCTCTTTAACCTTGATCAATTTTAGTTTGAGAGGTTTTAGGTTCATCTTAATTGTAAAAGTGACACTGGTGGCTGGGACTTTTCACGCAGTCGGGGAAGAAGTATCAATCTCGGAACAATTAAGATGACAGCTACGTATCTTCCAACTTTTTAAAATTACTTATGTGTCGAATTTGCAATATTAAATTCATAAAGAATGCTTTTTAAAAAACGTACCCCTAAAATTATCTATCAGGGACAACCATTTTTAACCGACTTCTTAAAAGGAATAGGTTTTGAATTGGGCTGCATGTTTCTTTTTTTATTCTACCAGAAAATCTGCTCTGGAGTCAAAATCTAAGTCGAAGATATCACAAAAATAAACGTCATAGATGTGTAACTTGTAAATTTGAAAAATAAATGCCTCATGTGTGTAATGAATGCCCGGATTCGAATATTTTATAGTTTTATTCTTTTACAAACTGTATGTATTGAAACTATAATGGTATATGATACAATTCTCTGAAGATTTTAGAAGGTACCATGCATAGCACATCTACCGCCAAGCAGTAGTGGTTCCATTACTGTGATCCGGTGGAAGGGTGTGGATGCCGGTGAAATCACATGCGCATGAGACGTATTATCCTCGTCTCGGGTGAAGGACGCAGCAGGATGAATGCGACTCAGTAAAGATTTGGATCTCATACTGAGTCGCACGCATTACTGTTGTCATGGGCGAGGGTCACCACTTACCATCAGGTGGGCCCTCAGCTCGTTCCGTCACTCATTCAAATAAAAAATAAATAATTAAAAGACTATCTATATAAGTACATAAATATGCACATACTTTGCATCTAACTCATCACAGCAAACGCTGAAACAGTGCAGGCTACAACCCAGAGTTCTCCGGTACTTCAAGGTGTTGTACTAGCTGGGGTAGGATCTACAATAGTTAACAACGAGGGACAATGCAGAAAACACTCTTGTCACGTCAGTGCAGGCCCAGTCGCCCCCACCCAGAATTCATCCTTATCTATATCGGTGGCGTATCTTTTCTGTATTGATATTGATGTGTGGAACCGGCCAAAGATGCACCATCATCGTCGGGCGTTCTCCAATTAACGCGATGTGATTGTCAGATTAATAATCCAGCAATGGCCGGACGCCGCTGCCGAACGCGACTCAGCATACATGATTGCTGGTTTGAATTCGAACACGAGACAAATGTTTCTTTTTTCTAATGGCCTACAAATATTTATTGCTGTTTTAGGTGTTTTGGTAATTGCTTGTATTTCTATATTCACTAAAATATTATTTTATTCTGTGACCCAACCAGGATGTACCTAATCATCGTATTTTTTGAGCTCTGGTTTTTGTCAATGAATAAATAGGTAAATAAAATTAATAACTAAGTTCTTAGAAAGCAACGGCGACAACGAGTTCATCACTTGTCACATATTATGCTCTCACGATAAAACACAGTGAATCTGTGCTAATTTATAACAATTCCTAACGTAAAAACCTACAAATGAATATTCAATGACTCATTGTTTGTCTTATCACTAAAATATTTGCATTGGAACCTAGGCAAACAACAACGCAAATAAACGACCGTCTGGCTAGAAAGTTACATAGTGATTGTTAGGTTCCGTATTTATCGCACGCTAAAATAAAAGGTTAAAAATAGTAGCTGGCAGTAAAATTAAGAAATTGGTACCGTACTGTTTCTGTTTGTGCTACTACCTACCTACTCGTTGAGGCGACCCAGGGCTATAGATACTTATAAATAAAGTAACAGACGATGCCAACCCGAATAAATTTATCAATTTGAAAAAAGATCGCTAGGTATCTACATAGCTACGAGTTTAGATTACCAAAATCGATATACATAATAGACATGTAGGGTTGTAGGTCAGCCTATAATAACTTCTATATTGATATACTGAAATTGAAGTCAAGCTAAAGTAAAAAAAAAAATAGTACAGGTTAATATAAATATAGGAAAGTGAGCTGAACTGAAAGATGATGCATATATACATACACAAGCGTCTTCATTGTTGGATTAACATTATATTGTGCCGCGCCCTTCATTAGCGCAAGCGTGATAAGATGTTCGTGACATGAACCATGCGGAAGATGAGCGTTAAAGGCAACATTATGAAATTCATATTTCCCGCGCATTATTCACATCATACATCCGCCATGCGAAGCTTTTCAACTCCCAAAATTACCTCTATTACAAAATATTTTTCTATTATAAAGTGTGTACGAATATTATTAATAGATAATTAATATTATACTTCATTCAAGAATAACATGCTATTCAATTATCGTTAATAAGTAAATTGAACACATTCAATTAATATAGTTATAATACATAAAGTGGATATACGAGGGAGTCGGACTCTATATAAAATGTTGCATTGATAATTTTAAATATTTTGCAATATCAAATACTGCATACATTGGTCCACGAGAATTTTTAATCTAGTAAGTACTTAATGATTAGTACATTTATAGAAAAATGTTCTGGCAATATTGTTCTAAATTGCCAGTACTTGTAAATAAAATAATACGAAAAGTGTTTTATCGCGCTCGCTCGCTCGATAACCCTGTTTATTTTATTGACCACTCGCCAGATGTTTGCGCATTGTTTTTCAGTGCGCAGTAGTTTCTCTGTCGTGAAATCGAGATTCTGTATTAGTATTATATCTATTCTGCCATTTTGAAAATAGTGGCGTGTATGGATTAGACCTAGTGTTTTTTAGTGACAAATATGTCCGGGAGCAATGATAAAGTGTCGACTACGCAGCGTATGATCCAAAGTGTTGCTTTCCCTCCCAGCCACAAGCTCACAGTATCGGAAGTATTCGATGAAAAATCTGGAAAGCCTCTACCAGAAGTATTGAAGCAACATTTTATCCTAGAAGGTCGGATTGAGGAAAATGCGGCTCTACGAATCATTCAAGATGGTGCCACCCTATTACGTTCAGAAAAGACGATGATCGAGATAGATTCTCCTGTGACGGTATGCGGAGATGTCCATGGACAGTTTTACGACTTGATGAAATTGTTCGAGGTGGGAGGCTCGCCAGCTTGTACCAAGTATTTGTTCTTAGGTGATTATGTCGACCGAGGTTATTTCAGTATAGAATGTGTTCTGTACCTTTGGGCTTTGAAATTGTGCTACCCGAAGACTTTATTCCTATTGCGCGGTAATCATGAATGCCGACACTTGACAGAGTATTTCACCTTCAAACAAGAGTGCAAAATCAAGTATTCCGAGAAGGTATATGACTGCTGCATGGATGCCTTCGACTGCTTGCCTCTAGCTGCGCTCATGAACCAGCAGTTCCTATGTGTGCATGGTGGACTTTCGCCCGAGATCAACAACTTAGATGATATTCGTAAACTAGATAGATTCAAAGAACCACCTGCATTTGGAGCAATGTGTGATCTCCTGTGGTCAGATCCACTTGAAGACTTTGGAAATGAAAAAAATGCTGAACATTTTTCGCATAACTCGGTCAGAGGTTGTTCATACTTCTACAGCTATGCAGCTTGTTGTGATTTTCTACAAAGAAACAATCTACTGTCAATAATACGGGCTCATGAAGCTCAAGATGCTGGTTACCGAATGTATCGAAAGAGCCAGACAACTGGCTTCCCAAGTCTCATTACTATTTTCTCTGCACCCAATTATCTGGATGTCTACAATAATAAGGCAGCCGTCTTGAAGTATGAGAACAATGTGATGAACATCAGACAGTTTAACTGTTCTCCACACCCTTACTGGCTGCCCAACTTCATGGATGTCTTCACTTGGTCTCTTCCATTTGTTGGTGAGAAAGTCACAGAAATGCTGGTCAATGTGCTTAACATCTGCTCTGATGATGAGCTGATGACAGAAGGAGAGGATGCTTTGGAGGAAGCTAATCTCAGGAAAGAGGTCATTCGCAACAAAATCCGTGCTATTGGAAAAATGGCACATGTGTTCTCAGTGCTTCGTGAGGAGAGTGAATCTGTTCTACAACTCAAAGGACTCACTCCAACTGGCGCTCTTCCACTGGGTGCACTCTCGGGTGGAAAAACATCGCTGAAAAATGCTCTGCAAGGTTTCTCTCCAAACCATAAGATTACTTCATTTGCTGAAGCTAAAGGTTTGGATGCCATCAATGAACGCATGCCACCCAGGCGTGATGGCCAGCGCACTCCAGACCCTCAAGAAAAGAAACCACATGTGAATAGCAATGCACACTCGTGAAGTGTTAGCTTCTATTTTCTCTTCAATCCTTACTCTTTGGTCCACAATTATAGTGGTAGTGAAATATGTGTGAAGGAGACTCAGCTTTTGGAATGATATTTCACATTCATAATAACTAGTTGGATTTGAAGGGAATTGTTGTAATGAATACAAAATATTTTAAAATTTGGATTTAACTTTTTTTCAATAGTTGAAGTTAAAAATTTCTCTTAAGATATTACCTCTCGATATTTAAATAATCAGATCTGCAGGCAACAAATTTATTTAGTCAATTAAATGATAAGGTATGCACATTTATTTATGATGCGCTGCACTGTTTCATTTTGGTAACGTACTAATTATAAATTTTTCATATGAAAAGACATGATATTGTAATGTAAATTATTAATTCAGATTGTCTATGTATACTCTACATTGTTATCTACATTAGTGAAAATTAGACATGTCTTTAATTTTCAAAGCATAATTAGCTGTGATATTAAGCGATGATCTATGTATTATTTAATAGCAAATTGCTAGTGGTACAGGCATGTTCATTGGCTAATCATGCATTGAAATCTGTAAAGTGAGTGGAGAAGTCTCAGCTTGGGCGTGTCTTTATATTCTATTTAAGTAATAAAATTAATTATGTACTATAGTGTGCAGCACTGGTGTTGTTGCCTGCGGAGCGTGTGTGCTGTGTAAATATGCTCTGTGCGTACACACACGTTGTTGCAGCTTTAACACTTGCCATATTATTACTCTCTTTAATATCTTTGCTACAAGTTGTACTTAATTGTATTTTATTGTACAAAATATATTAAATTAAATACTATCTATGAACTATTACTTAACATAATTTATATTTGGGTGTATGCTGGCCCCATGTTGCCTGCATGCAGCTGAACTTGTATGCTGGAACATCACATATTAAAGTTTCTTAGCCATAATGTTTCGGTATATAAGATGTAGTAGTGGCTAGTCTAATTGCAGATTTTCTTACAGCTTCTATTCAAATTTTCACTTATATTATAAATAAGGTTAACTATTATATTTGCACTGTTGGAAAATCTCTTTTGGTCTGCCAAATAATCATTAATCAATGCAATAAGTTCATATTGTGAATACTAAAAGAGTGGCTTACATCATTTTCAAATTTATTAAGTATTTTATCTCAATTCAGTGTGTAGTCCTTCATATGTTCTGTACTTTTAAATAAATTTTATCTATGTAAAAACTAACAATATATTTAATTTTATTTTGTACTAATCATGGGAAGTGTTGTTTTATCCTTACAAAATATATTAACATTGAGCTCCATAATAGTATGGTTTCAATATTGTCCCTGCTCTTGAGTAGGTGTTGCACTTGTAGAATTAAATATATTATAATTTCACTGTGACACAATAGAAGGGAAAACAAGTTTTTGCTGAAAACATATTTTTAAATACAAGAAAATATGTTTGAATTGCGTGCCATGCATAATTGCTTTAATTCGTGGGGAAGAAGTCATTGAGAATTCGAGACAATCAAATAATGCCAAGTCTACGAAATTCTATAGTTTTAGTCATATTCCTCTTGTCACAAGTTAAAAATTATCTATTATAATAAAAAAAGTTTCTTTTTTTTTACTATTTTATTCAAGAATTGTTTCCTAGAAACTGATCTTTTGATCTTATAGAATGTCACTTCCAATTTATATACAAATTTATCGAATTTGTATAAAATTATTAGCTAACAGTATCAGTTCTATTTAATAGGCTTCATGTGAATGCCGCTGAACTGGTCACTTAATAATATGATAGGGTTTGACTTGGAATTCTAAATTAATTTAAATAGTGTAGGTACTTAAAAGGCATTTATTTCTTGAAATCAGTTCTTTGTTTTTTTAGTTTTTATGATGTCTGCAATGGTACTACATTTGTAACCAATTTACTCGACGTAATTTTAGTAAACGAGTACTACTATTGAAACAATGTGTCTCAAACGGCACGCAATATCAATAGCAAAATTTTGATTTTACCAATAACCTCGAGGCCGCCCGGAAAAGAGGGTGACAAAGTTATTGCTAAAGTGGGAGTGGTTACGTTTCAAAATGAGGGTGAGAAAAACTTGAGTTTATTTTAAATCAACGTTTTTTCACCCTTATTTGCGTTAATGATATTGCGTTTGAGACCACAATTCAACGTTAAAATTCATTTTCAAATACACGATTTTTATTCATTTTATTTTGCAGAAAAAATAAAATGAATTTAAATAACATGCCTTAAATTCCACATATACAACGGTTAATTTAAAAAAAAAAAAACTATAATTCTAAGTGAAGTTCACTGCTCAACACTAAGTTGAATAATATAATTTGCCAATAACAATACGGTATATCGACTAGCATAATAGGCTGGCATGTGTCAGTACCAAAATCGAAAGTGTATACTTAATTCGTAAAAGAATACGAATCTTTTACGAATTCTACAAATATTTTGCGAGCCGCAGTAGTGACCGGCGAGTTCCATTAACGACATGTATTTCCTTAGAATTCTATACAATACATTTAACACGAGTACGGTAACAAGCACGAGCCAAGCGCGTCAGTACATTTGTAAGATATCTACACAAAAATCCTTGTAGAATGTACATAACATTCTATCAATTAAAATTAGCGCCAATACAAATGCGGGTAGCAAGTAAGCAACTGGATTTTGTTGAAACGGATATACCTCTAAGTATTTTCGGGGAACTGAACTGTCTGTCTGTCATTTGTAACCATAGAAAAATAGAAATGCAGAAAAGTATATATCAAATCATTCAAAGTTGAAATTATTTTTGGGTAAAAGAATGCCATTACCCAGCCCCATTGTACCTAATTTGCTTCGTCATGTTTTCTTTTGTCTATACAAATATTGGTATGTTTCGCGTCACAGCAAGTAATTTATTGTGAGGAAATTAATGAAACCCAAAGTTATTTCCACCACGGTCACAGGCTACATAATAGTAATTGTTCCCCCTAACGGCGCATTTTCATAAGTCGATTTTTGATTAACATCATTCAGGTGCGTGTGTGAGATTTCTAACGCCTGTTATGATTTGATCCTGGTGAATTTCATTCCATGTAGCAACTAATGAAAGTCTGTCTGTCCGAATTGTCAGACCCTTATATTGCTTTCATTCAACTGCAGTGGATGAGGCTGACACCGACACCCCAACAAATCTACTTACCCATAGCATGGTCATCCTCACAGTTGTAGAGTTGTTGTAACGGAAAATCATTCAAGTGTAGGCAATGTTTCAGCAGTGCTACGGATGTTGCTGATGTCTGTAGCCCACGGTGACCGCCCGACATCAGGCGGACCGGGCCGCGCAGATAAGCCTAACACTATCGTAAAAATTGGCTGTAAATAATGTTACTTAAATTTTGTTTAAACTCTAACTGATGGTTTCAGGCGGTACATTGTTGTCCTTGTTAAAATGATGCGAAATGGGGTATGATTTTTTTTGGTTATTCTAATGACAATGACCAGCCTAACTAGCTGCGCCAAACAACTCTTCACGCAAATTATTTATTCGATGATAAAAGTACATAGTACACGATTTGGGTGTTTTTTAATACTTTTGTAGCGGAAGCCCCGAGTCGTATTTTTGTTGTTTATGGGCGGTGGTAACCAATGTTAATTAGGTGGACAGTCTTTTGAACGAGAACATCCGCTGTGAATTTCCCCTGGAGTGGATTTGACATGAACGAGGAAAGAATGTTTAATTCGCCTGTAAATTCACTAACCGACGTCTGTGTACCAAAGCTGGTCCTTTTTGGTTGCTCTTCTCGAAGCAGGAACGGGTTTGCAGAGTTATTTTAAAGAAAACAATAGTGGCGATAGCTTCACCACTGTCCACCGTCGCGTCTATGTACAGCAATGAGCCGCCTAGTCTCGGCTAAAATAATATTATGAATTACTATTGCAATTCTAGGTGTATCCTCCGCCTTTAGTCTGAATCATTTTGTTGTTGCCACAAAAATAAGGTAGTTACAGTGGTTGATATGTAACCAGTTTCAAAAGGTACTAGTTATGAATGAAATACTAATTGCAAAACTTCATGTAGGGATGACGATGACGGATTTTTACAAGTTTTTATTTAACTTGCTATGTATGTTCGAGTAAAATCTTGCAGCTGAATTTTAATCCTCAATTATTTCAAGATGAAATTTTCCATTCACGTATTATATTGTGATAAGCTTGATCCTTTGATAGTAAATCCAATATAGCGAACGGTCCAAGATGGTTACGAAAAAACAAATACATAGGTCAAGTAATATCATTCTTTATTATTAAAATATAACTTTTTACTGACATATCTTATATCTATATCATGTAATGGTGGGACTGTATTTTCCTCACAATGTGGCACTTCATTGTAATTATTCATGTAACATTTGCTGGAATCGGTACAAATACAAGACTTAAATGTTGAACTTTCTCGTTTATCATTATCAGTTTCAAAATGTGAGAATGGATCAACTATTGTGTTAGTATTATCTGTGTGCGGAGTCAACATCAAGTTTGAACTCGGATAAATAAAAAATGCAAACATCGTGAGAGCCACGAGGCACTGTATGGGAATGGCCGTTGACCAATATTTTAAAGGGTAGTAATAAATGTTGAACATGTGCAAGTAATAATCAGGGGTAAAAGCCCATAAACAGTATATCCCCAGAATTATTTTACTAAATAAATACATAAAGAACCCATATAGAGATCTGGCTGGGGTAGGCGCTGGAGTGTGTTCTGGCATAATTAAAATTAGTTTTTAAATTGATCGTTAGTTTTAGCTATTAATGTAATGTTATTGAGAATTGCGTTGAGGTCTACTCGAAGGCTCTTCAACTCCTTGCCGCTTATGACTCTGAAAATAAAAGAAAAATATTTGCTGGGCAATAAATAAAATTCGAAATAAATATCAAACACGCACGACGCTACTTGGGTCGTGTGTGTACCTACTAGCTGCGGCTTTGTAAGTTATATTTTATTCTCTAAAGAATGACAAATTATTATTGTTTTGTTCCCAGTGCGATCCCCGCTTCTAATTTATAACTTAAATTTTCATTGTATTCAAATGGACTGTGTATAATACTAGTCTAGCTAACCAAACACGTCAACACGCGGCGAGCAAGTTTTCTTGTTCAAAAATGTTTACTTAAAGCGCAACGATTTCAACCAGCTACCGAGTTCACCGACTTCAAAAAGGAGGAAGAGCACGAAAATCTACCCTATTACATTATTAAAGTTAAAGCACCACCCCTCTATCTCGTACCGTTTCGGAGACTATCTTTATAATGGCTATAGATTTCTTTAGAAGATGGTTACGAGCCTAGAAATTTCAAATAAAAAAAATCCATATTAAAATTAGTCTATACGTTTAGGACAACATGTACCTCAGAAAAACCTAGTAAAATTCTTTACTTCTTGTCCATCAAAGGTTGTCTGTAAGAGATCGCTTTAAAGCGATAAGACCGTCCATTGTATCACATTACTTTTGAATGTGATACAATGGACGGTTTTTTTTAATGATTTCTGTTATTTTGTTTGTGTGCGCAATAAAGTGTTAGCTATCAAACATGTTTCAAACATGTTTGTCTGTAAGTATTTATAACTTTAATTTAACTCAAACCTTTCAAGTTCAAAACATGAAAAACATGCATTTACATATATTTTATAGATAACTTTTCATATTTTTATTACTTGATTAGTGATTTCGGCTATATTCGTTGAGAAATATCTTCATCAATAAATTGGTGAAGACAAGATTACTGGCTGAGTGAACTTTGCTTTTCTGTTAAAGAAGATTGTAAAACTTACATTTTAATATAATCCCCAAATGGCGAAATATCTCTGGTTATTCCGTTTTTCCTCAACACCTTATCTACATTCAAGACATCAGATGCTAGCGCAGCTAATTCTTTAGATGGAAACGGAACTCTCACAGATCTGAAACATTCGGTTTTTAATAATTTTGTATCAGTTACAATACAAGCAATTATCTAGCTGATCTGGCAAACGGCCAACTGTGTTATGTTTGTCTTCGACTATTACAAATGGGTATGTGGGACATTGTGTTGTCTAATTATAGACTTTCCAACAAACATAGAACTTAATAGCTACTTTTTGAATAAACAAATGAAAGAGGTGATATCGTAGCGATGATGACACACCTGGTAGTGTCGTCGATTGTACTTGTTCGTATCATAGAGTAAATATATACCTATAGGTATTTTCGAAACTATAGCTATAGATATAAAGATTTAATAGATGGGTTACACAGTCTTACTAACTGTATATACACTTGCTGCGAGCTTATTTCCGCAAACTAAGTAAAAGTTTCGTGGCAAAGATCACTTTGAAATAGCCCGACTTCCGACGCTGTCCGCGCAAAAAGCATTACAAAATGCGGTAGCGTATTTGTGAAATCGGCAACATAATCCGAAGGCTGTTTCATTGACGGTGTCAAAATAGAAGTGGCACAGCACATTCCATGGGCGAATGTATCGCGACGATCATTAAGCCGTATCGTAATGAAGACTCGATAAATTAACTACACAACGGCGCCGGCGGCGGCATATCGCCACGACACGCTGCATGAACGCGACATCACGTCGTTTTGCACCTATAGTTTTTAGGGTTCCGTACCCAAAGGATAAAACGGGTCCCTATTACTAAGACTCCGCTGTCCGAAATTTTCACAGATGATGTGTTTCTGTTGCCGCTATAACAACAAATACTAAAAAACAGAATAAAATTAATATTTATCTCTCATGCAAAAACGAGATTTATATTTTTTTTATATATATACGACCCTTCGAGCGCGAGTCCGACTCGCACTTGACCGGTTTTTTTATAGATTTTTGATAAATGCAAAACTTGACCGACGGACGCGCAGAAAGTACAAGTCGCACTAATCTTTTTGATCCATCAGAAGTTAGCGCTTACGAGGGCTAATCGCTGCGCAGTACGCATAATATATTCAACATTCGTTCTGGAAGCCGCTTGGTGCTAACTACGATGGCTCAAAAAAATTGGCGCGACCTATACCTATGCCGCGTCACGATGTTACTGTGATCCTGCTACGTTAAATCGCCGTGTAGATATAATATGGTATGACGCATCGTTTATTTAGCTTGCTTGCTATCGTCGTATTATCGAGGTTGCAATAGGTACATTCTGCCGTGGAAAGGGAAATCGAAATGGTCGATCTATTAAAAATGCAGGTGACATGTCCATATTGAGTTCAGTAATTGGATGTGTGATCTATTTTAGTTGAGGACACAAGCAAATAGACAGTCTATTTGCTTGTGTCCTGTTAGCCTTATAAAACTGACAGCTTTCTTAAATTAAAATTTCATAGGTATCTATATTGCTTCATATTCCATGTTTTAAATTGTGATATGCAAATAAAGAACTAAATTGCATGCCCCTAGCAAATGAATTACGAAAACATATAATATATTTTTTTAATCAAAATATAGGTAAATCATAAAAACAGTTAAAAAATCATGTCAATATGTAAAATTTTTATTTAGTACCTACCTACCTAAAAATATTCATTTATTTATTTATAATAGATTAATGAAAATTACTGGTTGGGCATCAACTGATTTGTACTTATGAATAAACTAACAATTACTTCATCCAAAAACAAATCATAGCAACATAGAATAATTCCATGATATCTGTAGCTGGAATGTATTGCCAGCCTTCTGTTAGCAAACATGATGGAGTCAGGGTTTTTATAAAAAGTGCATTGAGATTTATTAATTTATTGAACACATGTACATTAACAAAATGACTGGATAATGCAGAAGTAAAAACTGTGACACATTTTCTAGTGCCCGTCCTTAGGAACTAAGGAAATCTACACATTCAATAGAACATCAAAAATTGTTTTAAGGTTATAAGATTTAAAACAATACTAGATTTTTAATTTAAGTATATATCACTATAAAATTTTTGATGCTAATGTATTTAAAAATTTAACTAGATGTCACTGTGCACAACAAGCTGTGGATTTCTGCCATGCAGAGTTGTACACTGGCACTGGGAGGAAGTGGTACAGTGCAGTTTAAAGGAGATTTCTCTCAGTTAAGAGTTCTGGACAGTTGAGCCCGCAAAGCATGCCACAGAAAATCTGAATTTGAGTATTATTTTTAATAATAAGTAATCACTGCCCACTACTGTTTAGATAAATTTAATAGTATTAATTAAGGATATATTTTAATTTACAATCAATATGACCAGGTATTAAAAGCTGTCATTTCTAGTACCTTAATATAAACAGCACCAAAAATACCACTGTTTCAAAGCAAAGCAGTCCACATGATATTATTTCAAAGAAAAGCAGCCTTCATAATTTAATAAAATTTAAGTGGCTGTAAAACTGAGTTTATACTAAATCTGCCTGTAAATCACTACAATATTATAAGAGCCTAAAGTTTATTCTTAGGTCCTGGTTGTCTGGCATGCCTGTATCACAAGCAAACAGAATGCAAGGATTAATGTGCAAAATGGTAAAATGCAATTCATCCTACTATTGATATCATAGCAGAGAGTACTCATGTTTAAAGTTAGGCTAAGCCGGTGCACTGTGCACTATGTAACTAGCATACATTGTTCCTTTGAAGTTAAAATTCAGTTTACTCACATTATTTTCTCAGACATCGTAACAAACAAAGACTAAAATTATGTACAAGTTATGTTTTGCTTTTATTAAACATTTGTTTTTTTTTCTCTTTTTGGCATCACACGGCTTGTGTCCTTGTGTATTGCCATTCTTCTGTTGTTAGGAAGCATGAAGTTTTTTTTTTTTTTTAATAAAAATTTGGGAAACAAACGCGAATAATCATTGGCAGGAATCAGAATTAGGATAGGGAAATGCCTAAACATTTGTTTATTTTTAACGATATATATATATTGTATGAACAATTAATGTCAGGACATTCGCGATCAATGGCTGCGTAAGCCATGATTTCAAATATCAATACCAGATGGCGCTGCTTTATAGTTGGTAGGATATCAAAAACAAATTTAATGTCAATGTCAACATTCAATTGAAACGTATAAAATTGATGCAAATCAAATCAACGAACGAATACGAAATGAAAATAATTTAGGAACATCACGAAATTGCCGCATTCAAGACGAAACAAAAACGAAGTGATTTTTTTCCATAGAGTACAGACACTTTTTCCAAAAATCAAATATTTTTGCTATCGTGACTTTTACTTCACGACGAAATTTGTGTCAACGGACGTCAAAACAGTCATTTATTGAACCTTTTGGAACAATTAGAATCGAAAATAAAATGCCCTAATTCAAATCCTGGGTGGTTCACTCTATCTAAAGGGATCGTACAATAATACTGGGCTGTTGTGGATAAAATATATAAACACGTGATGCTAATGTAATGTGATGTGATGAGACCATGGTGGCCCAGGGACACAGACACTTGACCTTTAACTCTGATGGTCGCTGGTTCAAACCCACACGTGTACTAATAAGATTATCACGAAAAATTGCGCAATACCACGTTCTCGAACGGGGAAAACGTCGTAAGGAAACAGGCATGTCTTAGAACTAAAAATTCGAAGACATGTGACATCTATCAATCCGAATTGGGCTCCGTGGTAAATCAAAGCCCATCAACTCTCAATTATCGAGAGTAGGCCGATGCCCTTGATGCTAATGTCAGCTAGGAATCAACAGCCTGATAATTCGTGTACATGTGTGTGTGTACTTTAAAATATAAAGTTAAATATGAAGTGTAATACTGCCTCTGCATATCAACTGGTGTGGATATGCAGAGGCAGTATTGCACGCCACCGGCCACCGTAAGCATGATTCAACCAGTTTAAAAGTTGTCACGATATATATGGGATGCACGGATGTGCTCAACTCTACTGACATAGACAATGTGGCACATTGGTTCGAACAATGATGGGGCGAATGTATCATACTCAATATGTATACTTAATTCGCTTAATTATTAAATCGCGTTAAGTTAAGCTAAACTATTGTAAGTTTAGCTTAACTTTACGCGATTTAGATACTAATTCTATGGGTAAATTATTTGGTAATTATTTACACATTATCATCACTTCGTCGTATTCAAAATTAAATATCGACATCCAACTTCTAAATAGATAAAACAATCAATAATTGGCACACTTACAATTTTATTGAATATAATGAATATCTTCAAAATACGTTCCTGACATGGAAAAGCAGCACTCTCGCTGTGCTAGTAGAGTAAATGTACGTAATTACACGTAATAATAACTTGGAATTATAAGGTAATACGTATTGACTTGACGCTTAAAATCTAGAACTTCGTCGTTGTCAGATTAATTAAAATCATTTTATTTTGTAAAAGATTTTTATTAATATGTTCAAACACAATTTCTATTTACAATACAAATTACTTTGTAAAAATATTCATTTTTGTCTTATATTTTATTGATTTATTAATTAATTAATCGTAGGCATCACTAAAAATTATAGAAAATGAATTATAATGAAAATATAAATTTCATTTCATTATAAGTACATACACAGAATCGATAATAATTTATAGCGCAGTCCAGTAAGGAGGCTTGGAATAAAATTGTATAATATTAACTAATAGCACACAGCTAAATATGAATGTTAATTACAACAAAATATCCCCATCGCATTACAATGTAAAAAAAACGGAATAGCCAATGAGACAAAAAGGTATCGGCCCATACAATTAAATAATTAAATTTCACAAAGACAATCCAATCCAGCATACATTATTCACTGGAAACTTAAATATGTTTGTAAACAACAGATTTAACTACATTATTATGATCGTTATTACGTTCGATTATTAAATTTTGCGATACATACAAAAATATTATGTACTTCGGCTTAAAATACACGATTACTATACGCATACTATACTACGGGTCAAACGCACATCAGGTATTCTGGATAGGATGTTTTAAGCAGCCAGTTCGTTATTCGCGAGGCGCCCACGAGGATAGACCGAGCGTTGCGCTCAGCCGATTCGGAATTATAGGAATCCTAATGTGTGTCGAGCCTAGGTCCATTACACGCATATTCATCCAGCAGTAATACCACTGTTTGGTTGAATTCTATGTTAATGGTATTTGGAACATGTCAAACCCTTATTCAAATAGATTATTTTTAATGTCAACCTCGGCGTTAGAAGATTGAACTTACTTCTGATACTAGGTTTAAAGAAACATCTGCGATCTAAAAGCGGATTTTTTATTAGTTATCAGGTTCTATTAAGGTTCTAAAAAAAGTTTTTTTAACTTTTAGATTCAATATGGTTAAGAGGTTCAGAGCCCGTCCTCTATGGCTAGTTAGGACGATAGCTTGCTGAATATAAGGAAAGTAGTGAAGCCTGATTATAAAATCGCTCTAATACGATCATGACGGCGTGTAATGCACCTACAGCGGATTTTACAGTCATTTGTCCGTCGGCGTGTATTTTACATATTTACTCCTCAGTCTCGTTTCAGTTACACTTATAGCTGCCGAGCTATTAGTGTAACTGTGAAACGTTGCTTTTAAATGGTGAGGTCAAAGTGACTGTAAGGTTGTAGTACAGTTACACGACACTGCTCCCATACGGCACGTGGCGATGCAGATAGAACGCTCGCTGTCCACACGCTCTGTTGGTTACGTTTACAATGATGCGGATTCCTGGATGAAATGAAGTGGGCCAGTGGGCCGCTTGCTTGAAGCGCGCAATACGCACGACGTTTACATAGACTCGGCTGGCATGTCATTGTAAAGTGTATCTGCAAACTACAATTTTAATTTTCTTATGGTGTGCGGGAGCGGTGTCGTATATGAACGTTTGGTCTACTGAGGGTTTAACGACGCGGTCCCCAGGCGGGGGAAGGGGCAGCGGCCGCGGGGGCCGGGGCGGCTGCGCGGGGCGCCCCCGGCATAGTCGGGAAGTCTAAAGTTGAGGCGGTGTCGGGCGCTCGTTGCTCCCACGGCCCGCCTTTCACTACGAACCCTGGGCCGGGAGGTCCGCTCGGGGACGCGGCGGTTCCGTTCTCTGTCGCCGAGGCAGTGGCAAGCACATCACCAAAGTCCCCGAGAGAAGGGCCAGCAGGACGCTGGTAGCGGTCCACGACATCTTGCAGCTGTTGAGAAATTAAACATTAGTTAATATGATTATGTAACGGGACTGGCTAATGGCCCTGATGTGACGCAGTATCCATTATCCTTTATCGTGGAATTACTTAATTCTTACCGTCACCAAAACCCTACAAGCCGGAACAGCAATGCGAGTGTACTATATAGTGACAAAAATGATTGTGGTGGCAGTACTATGTGGACGGACAGCACATACAGTAAATTACCATAACTTACTGTATATACAATGTTAGTAAAACGTACTGTATGTACTAGGTGATGGGGTCATACAATAAAGCCCTAAAGCTGGTTCTACGATAATAAGAGCTTGTTTACGATAATTTTAATAAACTGAATATTCTCTGATGTTAATAAACTACTTTCTTCTTACGAAAGAGAGTTAGCATATTAACAGTTGCAGGTGTAGTAGCTAAAAATAGATTTATGGACTAAATTATTATTATTATGGGTTATTATAGAATGAAACTTGAATAAATAATGTCAAACAAATTAATCTAATTTACAGTACTCTTCTGCTACTCGTTTAAACTTCGATTAAACTTGATTTAAAATAGAAGATATTGTTTGTACATTAACCAATGTCATTAGGGTCACTGAGTCGGCAGTTGTATAAACATTTTTTACCATGAGTCGAAGTATAGTATCCGGCTTCGTGAGTTAGTTGTTATCTATGCATGTGGAATTGAAATTATTAGAAGTCGACAAGCTATATTGGACGTTTTCGGGCGGTTCGATAATTTCCTCTACTAGCCACTGTCTCTCTCGAAAAAAGAAGTATTGATGTTGGTTTAGAAAATACCTATAAATTCGCCTCTTTTCCATAAGGGTGCGAAGAAATCACGTTCTTCGTAGAAATCCGTGCGCTACGATTAAGAGTTTCGTGCAGGTAGCGCATTCTCAGTTCCCATAAAAAAGAACTGTACGTAGTTTACCTATCGGTTTAGCCGAGGGGCGACGCCTCCAAAACTTCCATTCACATTCGTAAGATACATACCGCTCATATTTAATTATTTGTGAAGCTTAAAATACAACTCACGTATTCCTCGGCCAAATTAAGTAGATGGTCTTTAGCATCGAGTACGTTGTCTTCCTCCCCGGCGATTACTACAGTGCTGTCCTCGTTGTTCTTGGGGAACCTGATGTCCACACGGTACTCGTCCATGATGCGTTTGATGTTCTTCCCGCGGAGGCCTATCAGCCGCCTGTGCACGCGCGGGTCAATGTCCACCTCCTCGCGGTATTGGCTGTCCTGATGGACAAAAGCTTTGGTTAATATCTAGAAACATGGTTGATAGCTTATGTCCCCGTCTAAGAGTGAGCGCCCCGCGATGCGATCTCTTCGGTAGAGGAAGACCTGTGCTGCTGTTTAAGGGTGGCTCTAACCACTTAACATCAGGTGCGCCTTCAGATCGTTCCGTCACTTAAACATTAAAAAGAATAGACTGATGATAATAATAAAAAATAATATTTACTTGCTGGCGAACGATCGCCATGATGGCATCCTTAGCCTGATAAGCCTTATCCTCGTAACCTTGGATGGTGATGACGTCATCGTCAGGTTCGCCACGCTTCGGCAGATTAATCTGAACTCCGAAGTCGGTGCGTATCTTGGTAATGACGACTCCACCCTTGCCGATCACAAGGGGATGGTATTCGGGATCCACTTGGAATTTCAGCTCAAACGACCTGTCAAAGTTCGCTTAATTTAGACATTTCAGGATACAAAATAAGGAATACAAAACATTACTCTAAAACGCAATTTACTTTGATTTTAGTTGTTTTGTGGAAGAAAACGTTTTCGAAGCCATCTACTAAAACTTGTTAATTTTTGTCAAGCAGAAGAAAATAGCCAAACTTTGGCTAAATAAACTTGCATGTACACTTATGTACACAGTTATGTGTAGAAAACCTTCCATATAACGGTAATACGGTATAAAATTAATTCACAAGTATAAATGTTTGTTATTTAACATGATACATATCAGTTGACAATATAAACTGATGTGCCCCACTGCGTCTGTATATTTCAGCATATAACCAACTGTTGGGATTTTAATTTGGTTTCCAGTAAAATAGTTTCTATGAAGTAACTATCTTCATTCACTGATTTGTAAATCAAATTAGAAATAACTATTAATCATTAGTTGTAATTTCCGGCGTCATTCATAAGCCTAGCTATCATCGAAAAAAAAAAAAAAAAAAATGTATGTCACTATGATTCTACATAATTGGAAATTCGAATTCCAACACAAAATGTTTAATTATTATTCATAGGTAACTTGATTCCATAGTCGTTAATGCAAAGTTGGCCCTATGTTAATAAAAATAAATACTAGTTTACACATAATTTATCCAATTCCATTGAATTTTGAAGAGGTTAGCTATTGTTTTACGAAAGTTTGCAATGTGAAATAGAACGTAAATCATTTGGTTTTAATGACCGAATGTTACTTGTCTGCTGTGGAAATATTATAATATATTACTTGGTATAACATTCAATAAATATTTATAGCATTTCACGTGGCGCTATCTACTCTTGCTTGTGAAAGTAACTGTACCTGAGAACTCTATCTTCTTTTTCCTTTTCCATATCCACAATTTTCTCGGTTATGGCTTCCTTCGCTTTTTCAACATTTGTTGGAGTTCCTGTCACCTTTAAAAAAATAAATATAATTATATGCAAAGCTTAAAAATAAACCAAGATAAAATTTTAAATTCGTTATTTATTGTAAATAACAGTACTCGTTCGCAGTTTAGGAATGCTCTGTCTATTTAGACGACACAAATAAAAACTGGACATGATTGTTTAGTAATTGCAAGTTTAAAGAGCTATATCTATCGACCTAGGGTCTATAATCCCTCTGAGTAAGTGGCGGAAAAGCAGATTAATTTAGTCACTTACTCAAATTAGGACCACAGACGGCATAAATAGTAGCAAATTACCTTGACAAAGTCGCTGGTATCATCGTTGGGCGGCAGCAGGATGTGGACGTCGTAGGTCTGCATCAGCTCTCTTCGCTTCTGGCCCGCTAGAAGACGATGCAGTTCGTTGGGGACCTCCACTTCAATCGTAATTGGCACCTGGTAACAAAAACAACATTAATATTAAATAGGTATTAAACCACCATCGCAAAACGAGGTACGTATTAAAACAATATGTCTGAGATAAAGTAGTAAGAAGCATCCACGGTAAGGCGCTTCGCGAGTCGTACATCGAGACAGACTATTCTTGTTCTCAAGAATGCACAAGCTTTACTGGTTTGAGGGATCTAAAAGAAACATACCTGTTCTAACAGAGCTTTCTTAGCAGCCTCGCAGTTCTCGGGGCGGCCGGTGATACGGATGATATCATTGGGTCCGGGTTCCCCATTCTCCTCGCTCTCTCGCACGGGAACATCGGCGCCCTCTGTGTTGTCCCGTTCAGGGAACTTTATTTGGACATCGTGCTCTGCCGTAATGTCCTTGACTTTAGCTCCGCGAGCACCCATCACGGTGCGGTGATGTCTTTGCGCAATAATGCATTCTACTGTCACCTGTCGATGTTAAATATTTGAATGTAGAGAAACAGTTTTATAATCGAAAATATGAGTCATAGCTGTCAAATAACATTTTTAATCACATCTTTATAACTTGGAGTGTTGTTGTCTGTCTATACATTTCCTTAATAGTAATATTATTTGACCATTATCAGAAGTTAATTTGCACTGCGGTGTTGAGATAAAATTAACTTCAACACAGCATCACATTTTTTGGGAGGTTTTTGCCTCACCTCATGAAATTCACACTTTTTTGGCCGCTCGCTACTGACGCAGTGCCGCGGTAACGATATCTGCGTAAAATTCTAGTTTAATTTCTACAAAATTCGGTGAATAATTAGTAAGTACCTTAGCTTCCAAATCTTCGATGATCTCAGCGATGCGCACTTTAGCGGCCTCAATGCAATCCTTAGGGCCCTTGAGCACCACTCGCTCGCTGTTGACGCCTTGCCGCGGGAAGGATATCTGCACGCCGCCGCATTCGTCCGCAATACGTCGCAGTACCTCGCCGCGACGCGCGACGAAGTGGCGATGATGGCGCGGTGCGACCATCATCTCTCCCTCAGACACGTTGCTGATCTCTGCCACTGCAGCTTCGAGCTGCTTCTTAGCTGCCACCACTTGCTCCTCGCGACCTGCGTCAGTGTAATCGGTGATAATATGTTCAAACCTATGCCTCTCTGCACATACGATTTTTATGCATTATAATTCTTGTTACAAATTCGTCTACGTATAATAACTACTTACTTCGTAACACCTCACTCTACGTATAATACTAACAAGGGAAAGTAAAATAAAAATAAGTTGCATTTGGCACATAGAAATGATTCTAAGTTATGCTTCTGTGGACCTGTCTCAAAGTCTCCTGCTTTATATGGCACTCTACATAAAATAGTAAGTAAAAAAATATTTAAGTCATTTTTGTACTTAGCAACATTGACACGCATTTAGAAAAAAAAAAAGTGTTAATCTGACAAATATCGAGTTCATGAGTTTTCTATGCTTACCGATGATGAAAATAGCTTCCTTATCCTCGTCTTTTTCAGTGGGGAAGATGATGCGAGCACCAGTTTGTTCGCGAATCTTCTTTATATTAGCACCATTCTTGCCGATAAGGAACTTGTGGTGGTCGGCCTTGGCTCGGACTTGCGCCGTGTGAGAGGTGAGCTCGCGTTCGTTCGCGTGAGCTAACAGCTGCTGCTTCGCCTTCTCAACATCTTCAGCCGGGCCCTTGATCACCACTTTGTCGCTTTCGCTCTCCGCGGGAGGGAACTTAATCAAAACACCCCCGCACTCCTCCATAATGGAATGAATGAGTTTGCCGCCGGCTCCGATCAGCGAGTTGTAGTATTTAGGCGAAATCTTAACTTCCTCGGTGACAATATTCGCTTTTTCGTTGTGAATCTGCTGTATTTTCTTGACAGCTTCCTCGACGTTCTCGCGTTTGCCGCGCACGGTGATGACGTCACTGTCGTCGCCCTCGGCCGGGAGATCGATCACCGTTTGAGTTTCATCCCTAATTTTTCTCAAGTTAGCGCCGCCTTTGCCGATAATAAATTTGTGGAATTGCTTGAAGATTGGCACCTCTTGGACGTACGAAGATTCCGCAATCTCCTTAAGTAGTCTATTTAGATATCTTTCGCATTTCTCGATATCGTCCTGGGGTCCTCTCAGCTTAATTGGACTCCTCTTCTGTCCTTGGTCGGGAAGATTAATCAAGACATTTTCGAACTTTTCACGAATTTCTTTGATCTTGTCTCCCCTGACACCAATAAGCGATTTAATATATCTATGGTCCACATAAACCTCTTTCGTCCTTTCGTTTTCCAATTTCGAGACCATTTCCCGCAATTCCTTCTCGGCATCGGCGACGCCTTGATGGCTGCCTTCAATACGAATAATATTGTTACCTTCGCTTTCGATAATACTAATTACTACACCAGTCTCAACCTTCAGTCTATTTACTGAAAAAAAAAAGAAAATATATAAAACCAATCATATTGGTAAGCAACAAAATTTAAATGAGTTATTTAGTTAATACTTACTGTTTGCCCCACCCTTGCCGATAATGTGCTTATAGAACTTCGGGTCTACCGAGAGTTCCACGAAAGTGATAGTTGCGAGCAAATTCTTGACAAAGTTGTCGAGTTCCACTTGCGCGCGCTCCACCTCTTCAGGCGGGCCATCGATCTTCACTTTATCTTCAGAGTGAGTTATATCAACGTGTACCTTATGAAAAACAAAGTCATGTTTTGAAAGATATATTATATTAGTATGTTATTATATATATCGAAATAATCAATCGAACATCGCAAACTTTGATAAGTTTCAGATATTTTAGAATTACCTTTGAGAAGTCCTGAGTAATCTTTTTAATGTTAGAGCCGTTCTTTCCGATAATGTATTTATGAATCCAAGTTGGAGCATCTACAGTGGCAGTTTTCACAGAGTTTGCTTTTTCGCACACCTTCGATAGAGCTGTAGAAGAGAAATATGCATGAGATAATCAATTGAATTAAATTCATTCAAAATCAAGTTGTCTAGTTATTTGTAAATATCCATACACACCTAAGCCAATCTTGTTATGAGGTCCATGGAGAGTGATGGTTCCGGTGGTCGAGTCAGGTGGCGGCATTTCAACGGATACGCCAGTTTCTTTCAAAATTTCTTGTATAGTGGTACCACGGGCGCCGATCACATACTTGTGTTGAGATTTGGGTACTTCAACCATAACCGTGGAGCATTTCTTGACCTGATAAAGATGATTTTATGTTAATTTATGATTAACTATCTCTCATCATGGCAACATCTCATACTCCATATAAATGTTCATCCACTATTTAACCCTGGGAAATATATTTCCTTGCTGCTTGCTTAAGTTATGTACGAAACTCCTGTATCTGTCCTCCTAAATTCCACCCATTTCTTTAGTCTGTGCATTGCAACACTAGTTAATAAAAAGTAGAAGGTTTCATTTGAGGTTCCTCTTATGTAGATGCTATAATTATCATTATCATCGAAGCATACAGGTATGGCTTTCAAATTAACATATCTGAGCAAATGAAGCCCAGTGTAAAAGAATTTCAGATAGTTAAAATGTGTAACTTTTACACCCAAGACTTGCAGACAAAAATCATGCTAACCACACAATGTGCGTCCCGGTCGGGAATCGAACCCGGGACCCGTCACTTCGAAGGCAGGGTTACCAGCTAAGCCACAGAGCTTAGCTGACAGTAGCCCTGCCTTCGAAGTAGCGTTGGAAATGTATATCACTATAAATCTGATACTATATTAATAAAATAACAATAGCACCGATTAACATAACGTAGGTGGATAACTGATAACCTATGACTTGAACATACTATAGCATTTACGATATAAATGCAGATAAAGTTAGTTACCATTTCTTCGTGGATTTGTTCAATCTGAGCCTTGGCAGCTAGCACCCCATTCTTCTCTCCAGCGATGACGATCTCGTTGCTCTGAGTGGACGCCGGGGGTATATGGATGCGAGCGCCGGTTTCGGCCATAAGCGCAGCGGCTCTTTCACCGTACGGGCCCTGGATGAACGGGTGGTAGATCTTCGGGACCGTAACACGCTCCAAAGCCTTACGCGACTGCCAAAATGATTATTCATATTATTATATATAACGCTTTCACACTCATACTCCTGCACTAGAATTCCTCGAGTCGCAGGTGGCATGATCACACAACACAAACAAACTTTAAATAGAGGCCGGGATAAACTACTGAAATTTAATTAGTATTAGTACGCATTTAATTCCAAGTCATGAAGAATGACGTTAGGATTGTGAGGTTTGTTCAGTGCGTTTTTAGAACCCCATGTTTTCGGATAATAATTGTAGGAAAACCAATTTTCCGAAATTACTACAATTACTATTTGAAAACACGGACAGAGCCTACTTTATTATAAACAAGGTTCCTATTCTTACTCTATATTTATATACATTGAAAACCAAAGTTGAAAGTGATTATCATGTGTAGCAGCTGTATAAAAAGTTTTAATGTGTATCATAGTCAACATTTTTGTTTCATACCTGTTCCTCCGAACAAATCCTAATCTCATGTTCAGCTTTCTCAATGCCTTCCTTAGTACCGGTGATGGTAATAGTCTCGCTGTTGTCGGCAATGCTTGGCACACTGATCTTGGTAGCAGTCACCTTTTCGAGGTCCTTCAACTTCTGACCAAGCTTGCCCAAAATCCAGCGGTGGTGTTCCTTAGGGATCGAAATTTGCTTGCTAGCCTGAAATAATATCAATATGTATTATACATATATCTTCGCAAGCGAAATCCATTCCTTGCACAGGTGATTATGCATAAATAACTTTAAAAAAACAGGTTCATTAAGTTGCTAAATTAAAAGCGTTTAGTTAATTACCTGTTGTTGGAAATGAGTCAAAATCAGGCGTCTAGCATCGAGCACAGCGCTATGCTTGCCAGTTATCAGAAAAGTAAGACTTCCATCTTTGCTCGTAGAGATTTCGATATGGGCGCCAGTGTCCTTGGTGATCGATTGACAGGTTCTCAGCGATTCACCCTCGCCGAAAGTGTTCGCATTATCGAGTTTCCTTTCTTCATATGGCACATGGAAAACCTATAGACAAAAATGTGTTATTGGCTGAGGCTTTCAGCGGGAAGAGTCAATCATCATCGTATCTTTCATTTGAGTGTAAGTAGCCAGCTCTTTTGTAGGTGATTTCATGCTGGAGCATGGCTTATCGACTTCGAGCGTCTGTCACATAAAGATGACGTCTCAGACTTATTCGGAACCGACATCTTAGTGTGACCTCTAAAGCACGGAAGCGCTTAGTACAACGTCACTAAATGGTCACCCATCCAAATGCTGACTGGGCGAAAACAAGCCTAAAATACCCCACAGTATTTAAATCCTGAATGCTTGGTTTCCAAAGAACAAATGAAAGAACGGACTCTCCGTTGTAGGAATGGCATTCATAATATACAGAAAACGAAACAACAGTTATTAACTATAAAATACATTGTTGTATCTAAGAAAGAAGGTATGTAGCATACATAATCGAAATTCTTATCAGAAAATCGTGTCACAGGGCATTACGAAACCTATTACTATCAGACGCATTATCATTATGCTTTCGTTTTGATTATTACCTAAACGTATTCAATTTATACTATATAGGCTACTGTAACCGTTCCAGGGGCATGATAAAAAATACACAATGCGAACGGTTTTGGCATATAACATATACAAGAATAATGGCTAAATATAAAAAGGATAATGACCATTTGACTGGCCTCACAGCTCAGCCAACTGAGATGAGTTGTGTGCCATTTCCACTGTAGGTTGTCGGTTCACGTACCACCCAAGACATATATATTTGTGTGTCACATGTAGATGTTTGTTGTGTCTGGGTGTCAATATGTATTATATTATGCATTAATAAAAAAAATATTATTTCAGTAATTTGGTTCCCATAGTATAAAAAAGCTAAAAGTGGGCGTTATCATCAAACTAATTTGATGCGAGATAACGCTGTGTAAAATGTCCATGAGTATTATTATTAAAACTGCCAGGTTGGGCACGCTGATTGGCAATAGAAGGGGACAGCTAATGGCGGGAGGTGGCTGGAGGTATTGGCTATGTTGAACCGTATGTCTGCCGTAATTGACGCTAACTGAGAGAGGATTATGACCAGCAATTAAGTAAAATAAGCTGAATATGATGGTATTGAATGTGAAAACCGAGGTCGTTTTGATATTGTTTAAGTAGTAGGGGCAGTAACCACTTCAAAGGTAGACTGTCTCGCCCATCATATAGTCATATAAAAAAAATATTGCTTTAGCCACGACCGGGCAACGCACCGGTCGCGTCACGCGGGCGACCGCTTGCTCGCTGCGTTTTACCCGAGCAAAATTGCATATCAAAAACACACTTATAAAATTCTTAATACGGCTCTAAATTGCTTAGTGATAATTGATTATTTAATAAAACATCGGAAAGACCGACTTCAATAACTTTATCATCTCTAATTTTGTACGGGTAACCTTACCATTTTAAAAATAAAACATCCAAACCATTCTACAATGGGCGAAGAAAGTCACTGGCAAGAAAAATACGCAATTTTGTTTACATGACATATTTTTTTTCAGTCATTTTCATTCCAAATCCAAATTATTGTACCAATTTTGATAAAATGTCTTTGTAACCAATATGAAAGTATACCCTTTAATGTAAAAAAGCTTCCAACATCTTCTACAATCATCGTCATATTTCAGTCAATCTACACAAAATCTAATGAATTATTCACATTCAACTTCCTCATGGACGACTCCGTCCATTGCTGAAATCTGTATTTGTTTATTGTCAGACAAAGAGATGCGGCAGAGGAGTTTGTTTCATATGTAACTATATGAACATCCTTTGGCTACTGTTACTTATTTGGTCACAAGAGTAAAACTCAATCCTGTCAGAATCAGATGGAAAGTCAAAAGTCTTACCTGAGTATGCAAAGTAGATCCAACTCTAAGCTTATTGGTAGCTTGTTGGATGTTGCGCTGCACCGGAGGGGCCGAGTGCGGCAGCGCCGGGAACAAGTCATCATAGGCGTAAGAGCCACTGTTGTCGTATCCAACGTTATTCATTTCCTCAACTTGCACAGGTATGTCAGAATGTCCGGGAATCATGTCTCCAACCATCATGGATTGCTGATGCATCATTTTCTACTCCTCCAGCAGTCCTTGTCCGCGCCAAGTCGTTACAGTACTGTATAATACAAGCAACAATTCTTTGATCCCTTATTTCTCATTTAAAAAAGAAACATTAAAACTGGTATCCAACAGGCGAAGAACAAAGTCATAGGAAAGCAAACATGCAATTTTGTTATTATACATATTTTTTTCTACTTATGTTGCTTTAACTACCAAACTATTTTATTATTAAAACCGATTTTAATAAAATTTGTATGGGACTAATTTGAAATCATATTCTTTCAAATAAAAAAAGAATACTCCAAATCATAATAAATGATAGAGAACTGAGGTAACAACATGAAAAAAATACAACCAAATTGAAAACCCCCTCTGGAAGTTAGTTGAAAATTAGATTTAATTTCACAGACTATGCATCTATACATTTATGTTAAAAACATTATAGGAGTCATATTTGAACAACTGTTTAAAGCTTAGCAAAGTCATTGTGATCACTATTTTAATAATTGCTGATACATTGGTTTATAACCTGAAGGACACCAAATGAAATGGTAGCTCAAGTCAATATTGACGTCATCCATTTGGATTGGAACTGAATAAATAGTAGTATTGTCATGAAATTGAGATTACATTTGAAGGATTGTGGAGTCCGAATAAAAATATGCTTGCCATGCATAATCTTCCAGAGCGTAATGAACAAGGCAACTTATGGAATTATTTTGACAATTACATTTTAATGCCACAGTTCTATCTCTAGTTATAACTCTGGTTGTCAGACCAGCTATACAAGTTTTTCGTTTAGTAAACTAAATTATTTAAATCACTTAAGCAATGTTATTAGACACCATAGTTTAGTTGGTAGTAGCATTCAAAATGAGGGATCCCAGATTCAATTCCCAGCTGGGTGTTTGTATTTTACTCATACTCATACTTGTAATGCAAGGAAACCTAATGCAGATGTATGATTTTGTTAATGTTTTATAGTAATAAAACAGGTTTTTACTGTTATACTTATAAATTTTCATGGTAACAAGTTCAGCTCCATAGCCAACTTCAATATTTAAAAACATTTTCTTGATAAGGAAGCTATATGAGACTTTCATCTTTATGCCAAGCCTAGCAGTTAATGTTACCCAATCACATCAACCTGGAATCTTAACTTGGAAAAGCTTTATGTATATGTATTTCAATTCCATTTTGTACTTCTATAAAGCATTTGGATTCACTATATTCATCACAACTTTGTTCAAATTTGATATTAAATAAACTTAAAAAAAATCATAGTTTTGGAATTATAATTTTTGTCTTTTTTTTTTCTACCACCAAACAATTCTTTTTGGTTTATTGGAATCAAAACCAACCTACTTGCATAAGATGCCTTATGCATCATGTTCATTTCAAATTTATTGCAAAAAAATATGCTTTTCTCTAGAAAAGTATTTGGGGTAACTACAGAAATATTAATTAACATTAGTATATTACTCTCATAAAAATCATAACTACTGTGAAGCTACATGCTTATATTATGTCTCTTAATCAAAAATGTAACATTGCTCCAATTGATATAAATTAGAACTAACAAGCTCTGCAAATGATGTTTCACAAATGATAAAATATGTTAAATTTGTTATTGATTGTTAGAATTAGAACCTATTAACAATTTTGAGAATTGAATAGTGAATATGACATCTCCACCAATGTAGTGGTAAAATTGCTACACATTAAGGCAATCATGGTATTGTTACTAAATTGAATCAAAATTGTAAGATCTTTGATCAAAATATGTAAGCTCTATTTGATACTAATTGGAACCAACAAGCTCTGCTAGTGATGTCTCACAAATACACTTGTTTTACGAACCCAATCGGTATCAGTATTTACAATTAAAAATTCCATCAATATGTATGAGGTGGAGATAGTCGTATTCAAAATCACTTTGAGAATGTAGTTGGAGTACAGAGATCCAATTTTACTCATATTTTGCTTACACATGTGCTAAGGAATGGAATAACTAGCATTGGCATCTTGCTTTTGATAATACGTGTCACCTTCCAGCACATTTGACGTGGAACCAGTCTACAGCATTTTATCAGCACTTACCGAAAGTACTGTAGCAAATCCACCTAGAAGATTATCCTTTTGACGCCAGGGTCGCTTTTTCCTTCTCCTGTGTGTAAATCAATAAACAATAAAGCATTAAATGTAAAAAATAATTAAAAGATTCGATCCAAAGCAAAAACACACGTACCCAGCAGGCCGAGGGCGAGAGAAAGATAGTCACAGATAAAAAAAGTTATCAACGCAAAAGTAATGCAATGGATGGTATAGTCGAGAAAATAGACAAAATAGAAAATACATAAGCGCCATAGAGCTAACTAAATCGGTATTTAGTTAGCAGCTGCTCAGTGTTATTTAACACGCTTTTATTGACATAAAATTTGATAGCTTACTTCGCTAGGCATGCGTGGAAATAGTATAATGACAGTAAATAGTATAAAGACATTTAATATGTATTTTTTTAAACGTTTACACACTCATACATCTTCACTAGGATTCTCTGTGTCGCAGATGGCATGGACAAACACAGAAAAACAAGACAACACCCAAGACCCGAGAACAAACTTCATGCTCACCACACAAAGTGTGCCTCAGCCGGGAATCGAATCCGGGACGCTTCGCAGAATTTAACGATAGCGAACACAATGAACTAAATACAGTTATTAAAGTAAGTCTCCATATAAAAATTACTGAGAATATTATTTATCATTCTACGCAAACGCAATGGATTTTTTTCCTGTCAATGTGTCATTGTCAAATCAACCATAATATGAGTTATCTATGACATAAAGAAGAAGAAGAGTTATCTGTGATGGATATAGTAAGAAAATAAATTCTCTTTTTAGTCTGTGTTTTACGTAAATAGCGTTATATTTGTGAGTTAGAAAATATTAATAAAACTTGGGTTAAAATCAACAGTAACCGAAGAATTGCAGCTAAAGTTACGTTATATTTTTCCCAATGATATAATAGTGAAAATGGATAAAATTCCAAGAACTCACGAAGGTATATGGTATATGGAGTGATGTGATGCCAGCCATTTTTGTGAACCCCATCTCATTCACATTTTCGTGCTTGGTTTTTGTACTTAGCATTTTACATTATGTTGTTATTCAGCCACAAAAAAGGCTGAATAACAACATAATACAACACTTTATGCGTAGTTTCAAATATTGATTGTACTTTGTATTTTCTCTAACCCAATTTCCGAGGTACCCAAATGATCAAACTTCGTTTCGCATGTAATTTGTATGAATGTGCTGAAACCAAATCATGTTACCGTTGAGACCGTAAATATATGAAAATACTATACAAATTTTTATTCTTTCAGCTATTGAAGCTCAGATTCGTGAGATACAATCTAAAAAAACTGAGCTACCTGAAAATGGCTCGAAGGGTGTATCCCTTGGTGAAACCTACTATGACAGTGATATATATGACAATGCTGGACAACAGGGAAAGTCTCGTTATGATGGCTATGTGACCTCAATTGCTGCTAATGATGAGGTTGAGGATGATGACTTGGAGAATGTTCCTATTTCTCAAAAGAGACCTGGTTACACTGCTCCAGCTTCATTGCTGAATGATGTAGCACAGGTTAGTTTAACATGTTCACTTGCCTCCATAAATCAACCTTCTGTAGAAAAAAGAAAAACCATAATGTAACCTTATGTTTTTCAGAGTGACAAGGACTATGATCCATTTGCTGATAAAAGGAGACCAACCATTGCCGACAGAGAAGATGAATATCGTCAGAAAAGGCGTAGGATGATTATATCTCCTGAACGCTCAGACCCCTTTGCAGAAGGTAAGATTCACTGTAAATTTTTCTTTTACCATTTTTATCCAAAGTAGCGAGTACATATTTGAAGATAACATTGTATTGTTTATAAATGCATATTAATTGTTTGCAGGAGGTAAAACACCTGATGTTGGTTCTAGAACCTATACAGAAATTATGAAGGAACAATATTTACGAGCTGAAGAAACAGAGGTGAGCATTTTTTTTAATAATCATACAACAATTAATATCTCTTGAATGACCATTTATGTTTTACCTGTTGCAGTTAAGAAAAAAATTAATAGAAAGAGCAAGAGAAGGTACTCTGAAACCAGTGCAGCAGTCTAATGGGGACGCACCAAAGCAAGCACCCGCAAAGCGCAAAGGTCGTTGGGATATGAGTTCTGAAGACACACCACAAGTAAAAAAGACTATAGTAGCAACTCCTACTTCTCAAACAACTCCATCATGGGATACAGAGGTATTGTAATTGAAAACATTGTGTAAACTTAAAATATACAATATATATTTATATTATTGTAGTGAATTCACAATGCAATTAAAGGATACAAAGACATCAGAATATATTGAAATATACTCAATCAATATAAAACTGTTGTGTGTGTGTGTGTGTGTATTAATAATAAAATAAGTGTTACAAGAATTATATCTTTGTGCCTGAAATGGAGTTCTACCATGGTGCATATATATGTTTACTTGTGCATGTAAATTTAGATGTGTCCAAAGGATACTTAAAATCTCCTGTGACCCCTGAAATACACTGAATTGGAATGAGTGCATATAATCATCATCATATCAGTCAACAACAACAAACATATATTATTTATATATAAACATATATTTAAAACAGATTTAAATATAATACTCCAGAACTGATTATGTTTATTATAACATTATAGAGGGGAGCATGGGAAGAGACTCCCGGCGGCGGAGGCCGCGGTGGCGAAACTCCTGGAGCAACACCGTCAGCCCGCGTCTGGGATGCGACTCCTGGACACATCACTCCAGGACACGCCACGCCTGGTCGTGAGACGCCTGCTCAAGCCGCATCGAGACGTAACAGGTGGGACGAGACGCCCAAAACCGATAGAGGTGAGTTACCTTAGAAAAAAAAATCCAAGAAACAAAATTCATATAATAATGTTGGTTGATGGTTGATGTAATGGCAGCTCAATTGCCGGTGACTGCAGATTTCAAAGTATCTGATTTTCATATAATAATTACTGAAATAAAAAAATAAAGAGCTAAAGCTACAGAATACATTCTGTTGTTGAGCATTTTCCTGCCTTGTGGGAAATCTCTTCTAACATTTTATCCCCCCAACTTCACTTGATAGCCGCTTAATATAGCAAGTGGCTCAGATCACCCTCAGTTGTGTAATTGAGAGTTAACTGCCTGAAAACTTCTATTAAATGAGTAAATAGTAAACATGGACGCTACATTTTCTAATTCTAGTCACCTTTATTAGTCAGTCGGTAAATTACCAGAATATTAATTATTAATTAACCCCAGTATGTTTTTAATTTTAGAAACACCCGGCCACAATAGTGGATGGGCTGAAACTCCTCGAACCGATCGCGGTACTGGAGTAGACACAATCCAAGAGACTCCAACGCCCGGTACAAAGCGTCGTTCGCGATGGGACGAAACACCGGGTGCCACGCCCTCGGCTGCAGCCACGCCGACTCCGTCACACGCCACGCCATCCCACGCCACGCCGTCCCACGCAACACCGTCTCATGCTACGCCAACTCCTCACACACCTGTATTTACCCCTGGAGGAGTAAGTAATTTTCAACACTAAGATTATATGAAGCTTATGTGGAAAGTGGCCTAATGTTTCTCTTTTTTCAGTCCACACCAGTAGGCGTGAAAGCTATGGCAATGGCCACACCTACCCCGGGCCACGTCGCTGCTATGACCCCGGAACAACTGCAAGCATATCGCTGGGAGAAAGAGATAGACGAGCGTAACAGACCTTACACCGATGAAGAACTCGATGCCATGTTCCCAGCTGGGTACAAGGTTTTGCCGCCCCCTGCCGGTATGTACATTCTAATGCGGGCTAATTATAGTTTTTATTATCAGGCTTCTTTCTTTTATAAAATATTTAAGGTAACACCATAGTCATTAATCACAACTTTAGTTTCAGGAATCTCTTTTCTTTATCGTCGTGTGGGTTTACGTCGTCATAGTGATAAATAGAAAATGTGCGATTAAGATGAATTACTTAGTATAATAATTTCTCCTCCATTTCTCTTTCAGATGAATGATGACAATGGCTTACAGTCTCATGCCGTGGAGCAACCAGACGCTTTATAGTTATGATTGCTGAATGTGATGAATAAGTTGCATGCTACCGTGCG
This sequence comes from Aplocera efformata, assembly GCA_921293045.1. Taxonomy (NCBI): domain Eukaryota; kingdom Metazoa; phylum Arthropoda; class Insecta; order Lepidoptera; family Geometridae; genus Aplocera; species Aplocera efformata. The sequence continues at coordinate 7,494,336 of OV121042.1, read as the reverse complement.
GCATGAGACTTGTAGTTGGTTAATTTGTTATGTTGTTGGACAGGTTATGTTCCGATTCGGACGCCGGCTCGTAAGCTGACCGCAACACCTACTCCACTGGGTGGTACCCCAATCGGCTTTTTCATGCAGACGGAGGAAGCGGGCGGATCAGCCGCAGCCGCCGCGCGCCTACTCGACCCGCAGCCTAAGGGAAGTCAGCAACTGCCCTTTATGAAGCCCGAGGACGCACAGTATTTCGACAAACTGCTTATTGACGTTGATGAAGATGCTCTATCGCCGGAAGAACTAAAGGAAAGAAAGATAATGAAACTGCTCCTAAAAATTAAGGTATTTATACTACACTTAACATCACCGCGGCGGTCTTTAACAAATTTACTTTAACCTCTTATATTTTTTTTATCTTGTTTTTAGAATGGAACACCTCCGATGTGCAAAGCGGCCCTGCGTCAGATTACGGACAAAGCTCGCGAATTCGGGGCTGGACCGCTTTTCAATCAGATTCTGCCGCTGCTCATGAGTCCAACGCTGGAAGATCAGGAGCGTCACTTGCTTGTGAAAGTTATTGATCGAATTCTCTACAAGTTGGATGATTTGGTGCGACCGTACGTGCACAAGGTATGTCACATTGTTATGAAATAACTGTTTTTTTATAATGGAAAATTTAATTGCTACTATGGTAATATAAATATTGTTTTACAGATATTGGTCGTAATAGAACCTCTTTTGATTGACGAAGATTACTACGCTCGTGTTGAAGGTCGTGAAATTATTTCCAACTTGGCTAAGGCGGCCGGCCTGGCTACTATGATCTCGACAATGAGACCCGATATTGACAACATCGACGAATACGTGCGAAATACCACCGCCAGGGCTTTCGCGGTTGTCGCATCTGCTCTAGGTAAGACATTTTGATTTCGTAGACTTGCCATTTAACTTAACTCTTAATTCATTTCTCCGCCATAATTATCCATGAACTTCAACTTCTCTGGACTGTACTAATAATAGTTATGTGGATTCAATAATGATTTTTATTTTTTTTAATTATAGGTATTCCATCCCTACTGCCCTTCTTGAAGGCCGTGTGCCGTTCAAAGAAGTCTTGGCAAGCTCGCCACACCGGTATCAAGATCGTACAGCAAATCGCTATTCTAATGGGATGCGCCATTTTACCCCACCTCAAATCCCTCGTGGAAATCATAGAACATGGTAAGCTTCATTACATTAAAACAACGCAAAAAAATCCTAGGAAGTATTATCATTTTACGTGTTCAATAAGGAATTAAATAACTACAAAATATTTTTTATTATAGGTTTGGTAGATGAACAGCAAAAAGTCCGTACTATTACCGCTTTGGCCAGCGCCGCCTTAGCCGAAGCCGCCACACCATACGGTATCGAATCGTTCGATTCCGTGCTCAAGCCCCTGTGGAAGGGTATCAGAACGCACCGTGGTAAAGGTCTGGCCGCTTTCCTGAAAGCCATCGGTTACCTAATCCCGCTCATGGACGCGGAATACGCTAATTACTATACGCGTGAAGTGATGCTTATCCTGATCCGAGAGTTCCAGTCGCCTGATGAGGAAATGAAGAAGATTGTGTTGAAGGTGCGTACAACCACAAACGATTATAGATTTCGTGATATTGAAAATAATGCCAATGCTTATGCCAATTAAAGAAATCACTCCTTGTTTTAGAGATAGCTAAAAATGCAGGATGCATGAATTGTACAATTTTATTTGAAGTGAAATCTTTAATCTAAAGTGAAACTCTTTCAATTAATTTGCGATTACAATTCAAACATATTTAGGATTTTGTTTACAAATTGCCCACTAGATGAATGTGTGATTTTATGTTTATAGGTAGTAAAACAGTGTTGCGGCACAGACGGTGTGGAACCCCAGTACATTATGGATGAGATATTGCCGCATTTCTTCAAGCATTTCTGGAACCACCGCATGGCACTCGACAGACGAAATTACCGGCAGCTGGTCGATACTACTGTTGAGATTGCAAATAAGGTTAGCCAAAACTCTATTATAATGTGTTATAGCTATAAAGAAATGCTCATATATGTGCTCGTGAAATTCACGTGTTCTCAGTGACTGGCGCTATGCGTTGCTCCTTGGGTCTGTATATATAGGAGATTACCTAAACCATCCAAAAAAAAAACAATTGATTACTGCAAAAAAGCACCAATCACAGAGTTGAAAGGGAAGCGAATATAAAATAATGTAACTAAGAAAATAGACGCCTACAACAAACAGTGGTTTTATGTTATAAGTTGATGACGATAGTCACATAATATCCTGTTTTCAGGTTGGAGCCTCTGAAATTATAAACAGGATTGTGGACGATCTCAAAGACGATAACGAGCAATACAGGAAAATGGTTATGGAGTCCATCGAAAAGATTCTGGCGAACTTAGGCGCTGCCGATATCGACTCAAAGCTCGAGGAAGCTCTCATTGACGGTATTCTATACGCATTCCAAGAACAGACTACTGAGGTGAGCATACAATTGTAGTGTTTATAATATCCGCTTTGAGAAATTATGATAGGACACAAATAATAAAACTCTAAAGTGTTTTACACATACACCTTATACTATATTATGAATGAAATATTATGAACTATATTGTACTAGTCATAAACGATGACACTATAAAACCTTAAATATTGGTAAGATTGCAATAATTTCTTCTCGCTATGTACGTAAAATTGTCTCATTACGACTACGCCACTACTTTGTCAACCAGTCAGAAGAAATCAACCAGCATGCTAACTGGTTAACTGGAAGGGATTATCCATTATCCATTTGCTTTTACAGGATGTGGTGATGTTGAATGGATTCGGTACCATAGTGAACCAGTTGGGGAAACGCGTGAAGCCGTACCTGCCGCAAATCTGCGGTATTATCCTGTGGCGAATGAATAACAAGTCTGCCAAAGTCCGTCAACAAGCCGCCGATCTCATCTCCCGAATCGCTGTCGTCATGAAGACTTGCCAAGAGGTAAGCTTCATTTGTAAGGAACTGTGAAAATGATCGTAATAAGTAAAATGATTTTTGTATTAACTAGATAAAGGTATAGTATTCAGAAAATCACAAACATGTTAACGTCCCACTAAATCATATCACTATAAAAGGAAAGGTCTGACAGCCCTTCCTTGTATCAGAAAGTAGACTAGCAGTATCAGACTAGCAGTAGTGTCACTTATTCATGAACCGACTTCTTTCAGGAAAAACTCATGGGTCATCTTGGTGTGGTTCTGTATGAGTACTTGGGTGAAGAATACCCTGAGGTGCTTGGCTCCATCCTCGGCGCTTTGAAAGCTATCGTTAACGTCATTGGTATGACGAAAATGACGCCGCCTATTAAGGATCTTTTGCCCAGATTGACGCCTATTTTGAAGAACAGGTAAAATTAACTCACCGTTATCATTAAAATTATGAATAATTTGTAATTAATTTATACACACCTTATTCACAAGGCAGAATGTAAAGGATACCATTTGTATTGACTTCTTGCATATTAATGAATTACCATTTTTTTTCTCTATTCATTTTTCATACTTATCGCACTGGTTATGAATGGCATTTTGTTAATACCAGTTTCCATTTTCAGGCACGAGAAGGTACAAGAAAATTGCATAGACTTAGTCGGACGTATCGCCGATCGTGGGCCGGAGTTCGTCTCTGCTAGGGAATGGATGAGGATATGTTTCGAACTGTTGGAACTATTGAAAGCGCACAAGAAGGCTATCAGGCGAGCCACTGTGAACACATTCGGTTACATCGCCAAAGCTATCGGTCCTCATGACGTCTTGGCGACGCTGCTCAACAATTTGAAAGTGCAGGAGAGACAGAACAGGTAAATTCAGTACCCATTTTTATTCGTCTTCAAAAAAGTAGGAGGTTCTTCATTCTAGTATATGTATTTTGTTTTGTATGTTTGTTACGCCATTTCTTCGGCAATTGTCCGACGTCCCGTAGAAATTTCACGAAAATAGGTGCGTGAAATAAGGGATGATCGTATCACTGGTAGTGCTTACGTGAAAAAGACAGCAATAATCTTACAGCTGTCAAATAAGGTTTTGTTTTAGTTTGACCACCACAAAATTGATAAATAAACATACATGATTTTATTTTCCATGAATATTATAAAATTTTTGGAACCGTTAAAGTTAAAGATCATATCCATCAAAAATCACCTTTCCACAGTACAAGTTGCAATGTCTTTCTGTCCTCAGAGTGTGTACGACGGTAGCTATCGCCATTGTGGCAGAGACATGTTCGCCATTCACAGTACTGCCAGCGCTAATGAACGAGTACAGAGTGCCGGAACTGAACGTACAAAACGGCGTGCTGAAATCACTGTCGTTCCTGTTTGAATACATCGGGGAAATGGGAAAGGATTACATTTACGCAGTGTGTCCCTTGTTAGAGGACGCTTTGATGGACAGGTAAGTTATAATTATTTGAAAATCATTCCAGGGTCTTATATTGAGGGTAAAGCATAAAAATGCACTGGCATATTTTGGTAACAGATTACAAATTTGTACCCCTCGAGTTGGTGGGTGTTAAGGTCCGATTTCTAGTATGTATGTGTGTGTCCTATAATACTACAGCAGAAAAAATTAAAAGACTTGTAGAAAAAATTATAACTCTATAATTTTTATAGGTATGTGAGTAAAGTGACGGGCAAGCTGCAACTCAAACACCTAATACCAGAGTATAAACTTCACGCTCACCCCGCAAAGTGTGACCCGGTCGGGATCGAACCTGGGACCCCTCTCTTCTAATGCTGGGCAAATAAACTTCGGCGCCGTATATTGGACTGCCACATCTACAATGTACAGTACAATTAACATATTATACTCTCGGTGTATTATTTGTCGTGACGATTATCTGTCGGCGGGCTGGTAACGTCCCGTATACAACCTAGAGCGTGTTGGTGGCGTGACAGCATCAACGGCATCATCGCCCTGAAGCCTTATAAACCTACTTTTGTTTGTAACCTATTGATTTTACGTTTCAGGGATCTCGTACATCGTCAGACTGCGTGCGCAGCTATAAAGCACATGGCCCTCGGCGTCTATGGATTTGGATGTGAAGATGCGCTCGTACATTTGCTGAACCACGTGTGGCCGAACATCTTCGAGACCTCGCCGCATTTGGTGCAGGCTTTCATGGATGCAGTAGAAGGCATGAGGGTCGCACTTGGTCCCGTCAAAATACTTCAATATGCCTTGCAGGTGAATATTTCAATCCATTTTCTATCATCGAAATATCCTCTTTTTGAGCATGCATGAGAGTTTGTGCAGCGATTTAGTATCACTACATTTTGCTGCCAAAAGGTGCGCACGCGCCATTTGTACTCGTGGATCAAATAGTACGCGTTTTCAATGATACCATGTCTTATAAAGAAAAAAAACAACTTTATTTGCTCACAATTTAGGGATACACTTTGTAGAAACGGATAATATTTGCTTCGCTAAGGTATCGTTAAGGCTCCGCTGTCGTGGAAAAGGGAATTGTTAGAAAATTTCGAAACTGTTTTTGATATAGCTATAACGTATGCGTTTTCTTTCCGGCACGGTTTTTAACTTTAATTGGTTTTGGTTTCAGGGTCTTTTCCACCCAGCGAGAAAAGTTCGCGATGTATATTGGAAGATCTACAACACCCTGTACATTGGTGGACAGGACGCTCTCGTCGCTGGGTACCCCAGGATACATAATGAAACCAACAACCATTTTCTCAGATATGAACTAGATTACTTGTTGTGAAATATTTAAAGCGTAATAAATGTCGTAATTCGATACATTTACTTTTTGTGTAGATATTTAAGTAGGTCCAAGTGGCGGGGTACACTTACGCAGTCTTAAACTAAACTTATAGGTTTTCTTTCATGAAGTTAAATATTTCCACTGGGATGCCAATTCTATTGCGTGTCAATTAAGAACACACGTTGCAGGCGGCGTCCTAGATAGAAATATTAATTTTTAGATTTGTTAATTTACAGAATATAAATGGCATGTCCGCTCCAAACGGCTGTGTGTGGGGCAGTGGCGGATTTACCAGCAGGCTGAGTAGGCTCGAGCCTAGGGCGGCAGATTTTGGGGGCGGCAAATTTGGGGAACGATTTTTTTTTTTTTTTTTACCTCTTATAAATTAGAAAGATTTTTCTATGATGGTTTTCTGTTAACTATTGTGTATATACAATAGTAAATAGCATACATTACCCCGCCCATACATGATTGAGCTTCGATTAGCTCAAAAATATACCGAAAAATTATTTTATGTATGATATGACAATTGTTGAGGCAAGGGCGGCAAGAACTGTTCAGCCTTGAAAATTTGTAAATCCGCCACTGGTGTGGGGCACAGCTAAAAGACAGTTCACCGCGCTACTGTGATAGAACATACAGTGTGGATTGACTCTTTTAAATCACGTTTTCAGCGGTTTCATACGAACGAAAATACAAAAATAAAGTCATCCAAGTCGATTTTAAGACACGAAAAGCGTGGTTTATGCCAATAGAAACGGCACCATAAAACAATCTTTCAATAAACGCATGTTATAAGTTTCAGTCCCTGGTTGTTGAATTCAATGTCTCGTTCAATAGACTTCCTCTATTGAACGTAAAATGCTTATGTTCATACATGAAATTGCAATGTGCCAGATACATATAGTTTTTGGTTACGAGTGTGATTTTCGTCGATCGATACATTAAAGTGAAGACCCATTTTTACTAGTCAGATGTTTTTTTCTTTCCCCACACCAAAAACAACTTCCTACTTGTAGTGACAAAAACTTATACCGAAGTAAATTATTTCTGTACAAAAACTATTTGATGCTTTTCGTACTCTGAGAGTAACTTTTGTGAACGATAAAAAGTCTAGCTTACACTTATAGAACACTCATTATTGTTCCAATGGACGAACCTATCATTCTTGATCTTTACTCTGTTTAATGTAATGGAATATAATCAAATTCGAGGTTTTCTTGAAAATTGGGCAAAGTAACATTTTCGATATTAGAATCCACCGAAACATCGCGATTAAGATCATAATTCGTAAACTTGGTCGCTTTAGCCTGGTAACCTATTCTCATATACAAGGGTCATACTAACGCTTACCATGCTTTACAGCATAAATTTCACTAACCCCGTCGTTACACCCGCGAATAATTGAAAGAAATCGCTAAGAGCAGAATAGTATTTCAGTTTAGACAACAATGTATGGTACAAACGTATAATTAGCTATTACCCCAGCGCACGCGGATAAAGCAGTTCAATAGCGCTTTTTCTTGCGACTAACTTTACAAATTTCAATATTTAAGGCTAACTAAGAACTTTAGCGTAATGCTAGATAGCTTCCTCATGAATGTGGCTATCATACATATACAAGAATATTTTTTCAAATCGGATTGGTAGTTCAATAGATTAATGCGTTCAAACAAACATTTCAGCTTTATTAAATTAATATAGATTAAACCTTGAGCTGGCCTGGCCATTATTGAAAATTATTATGTATCCATAGCCCATGCAAAATATAATTGATTAAACAAAAAATGTCTACATATGGAATAAAAATCAGTTATCAATACAATAATAGTTTTATTATACACAATTTAATGTTTCCAATCAAAAGCTTAAGCTAATTTTTATTTGCTTCGGCAAGACGTAAAGGAATAGGAATGTACACTGGGAATGACTAGATCGAGTTTTTGCTATCAAATTTGCCTTTAGCATTATTTGGTACCTATACAAGTAAAAAACTTAATAAATATGAGCAAAAATACTTATAAAAAATAGCTACATAAAAGCCTACTAACTTGGAAGGTAAATATTACGCTCGCCAAGATGTTTTGAGACTATAATACTTTGGATTAGCGTACAAATTGGCAATATAAATAGAGAGATCGTTTTGTGTTACCACATGTTTTATATATTCTGTTACGAGGACCTTCCTCTGGCGGAAACATGAACGAGAGAACCACTCATGATGGTCTGCCACGTGCAGCCGGTGACGTTGTCTGCCGTGACTCCTTGTCGTCGCAGTAAGCTGCCATCCGAGCATACGGCCCACACTTCTTGCCCCATGCATGACACGTGTTTGAAAATAATTTCATCTGAAATCGTATATTTTATTAACAATTACAATTATTTTAGAAAATCTTGGTAAATCCACATTTCGGTAATCCTAAAAAGAAAGACAGGTACCCAAACTAAGAAGCTCAGTGCCATGGGAAGCCGATGCTCCTTGCCGGAAAAGTGTTATATATTATACTAGCTGCGCCCCGCGGTGTTACCCGCGGTTGGACTTCCTACGGGAACCGTACATTTTTCCGGGATAAAAAGTAGACTATGTGCTAATCCTGACTATAATCTATCTCTGTGCCAAATTTTATCCAGGTCCGTTCTGGCGTGATTGAGTAACAAACATCCATCCATACTTACAAACTTTCGCGTTTATAATATTAGTAGGATATGTATAGTACCTCGGCGATCAAGCTTAGCGATCTGTTATCCCGGTATCGATTTCTACATTTAACAGTTTTCATAAGTTGTTTATTAGGTAGGTACTTAATCATAAATCACAGTTTATATACAAAAGAGTTTAAGTTACAATTTACAATTAAGTAAGATCGATTTGAACACAAATTAGCAGGGTTCTGATATCAATGGATGGAAATATACGAAAGTGATGATCAATTCAAGTTACGTACCTGATAAATACTTCCATTCTTTTCCATCTTTCTGACTGTTGTAAACACCCGTTCTTACAGCAAGAGAACCATTTGAAAGTATCACCCAGGCAGCATTAACGGTCAATGATACCATCTTTATATGAACTGTTTTATGGCTATAGGGGTATCCTAATTTGGGTTGTTCGATTAGTTTCCAGTTAGATCCACCAGGGTTATCTTTGGTTATATCTTCCCTGTAATATAACTCTCCCCTGCGCCCTACTGCCCAAACTGCATTGTTACAAGTGCTGATAGCGATCAAAGACTGAGGACTGTTCACATGTTCCCAATGCAAACCCTGAAATGAAAAAAAAAACACAAGAGTGATATATTTTATTGTGATAGTGTTATCTATTTGTGTTTCTACATATATTATGTATACTTATATAAATCAATTGCTGTTCATTAGTCTCGCTAAAACTCGAAAATGGCTGGACTGATTTGGCTGATTTCTATTTCGTTGTGTTCATAGTAACCAGGTTTGTTTAATATAATTTATTCGGAAAATTCACGGAAATCGCGAAAAACTTACTGTACGTTTTTCTATAGGACTTTTGCCAAGATGTTTGACAACCGATTGTCAAATTGTGAACCAAGGCAGAAAAACATTTGTCGGGTCAGCTAATAAAATAATAAAATTCAAGTTAATTACCGCATGTGTGGAAGCGGTTACCCCAGTTCGGTAAATAGCGTCGCCTCCGACAGTGATAGCCCAAACGGAAACTTCATCTCCTTCGTTCTAAAATGAAAATAAATTTCAATTTAAATGTTGATATATAGTAAACAGTACCTATACTGCTATAGTGTTTGTATTTTTCTAACTCAAACTTCGTCAAACTCATTTATTCCTCTAGATTCAACTCTTAAACATATAGTTTGAGACGGGAGCTCCATATGCACATTACACGAACAAAGATATGTAAAGCTTTCGAAACAAGTTTACGTTTCATAAGTTTTAAATTTATTTATTGTATTTCGCTTGGGATTTTGTTGAGAAGACGTACACATTGGCTTTTAAAAGAATTTCTAACCTTACCGAACCTTACTGTTTACATTGTTATTGTCACTTTTTGTTGTGAACATGATAATTTATGTTTACATCAAATTCTCGTATATGTACTGACATGTAACCGTTAGTATTTTCATGTCTTTAAATCTTTTACTCAATGATTGTTAGGGACCCAAAATTGGAAATTGCGAGAACAGCCCTCTTCTGCAACACAAATATGATGTTGATATCTGCAGCTTGCCCCCACAAAAGTATGCCATAACATAACACATAAAAAGTAGCTGAATTTAACCAAGCGGTATCAACGTCTGTGAGCAGGTGGATCTTTTTGATGGGGTATGTCGCAGAACTACTATAACTTTTGAAGTGAAGACCCATCCGATGTTAAGTGGTTACTTCCATATACAACAGCACTACGACTTATATCCTCCCCGACCTAAGTATGAGAAGAACTACGTTTCACCCTGTTGCGCCCATCACCCGAGAGGGCCGTGAGGGCCTAAGTCTCATGCGCCTATAATATGCGCATCGTTGCTTGGCGGCAGGTGTGGAGGCAGTACTTATCCGGGCGAACTTGTCACAGGTTGTACTGCTACTAGGTACCTTACTAGGTGTAGGGATACTAAGGGTTTTTCTCATACGGACGCGAGCAACTGGATCCAACAGTGAGTCCGAACTAGAATTCAAATTTACCCATAAAGAGATATCCAGCAGCGCTGTGCTCCCGACGCGAACCCAAGGACCTTCGGTATTTATTTGTGCCTTTCGATACCATCGTCGCCGTCGCACACAGTCTGTGAATACTTTTTTTCCATGGTAAGGAGCAGGGAAATCTGTGGCGTATTGCCATCCGTCGCTGTCAACACCACCAGGAGTGTTGTAGTCAATCATCCATTCTGATATCTGAAATTATTGAAGTCAGTATTTTTTGGGGGAACCTGGGAATAAAAATATTAACTAATGACTCAATCACAGTACAATTAGACAATCGTAATCGTATTAATAGGCGTATTACACCAACAAAATGTCGTAAATGCATCCATCTATTTCAGTCTCAATTGGTCAGCAGAAATCGTGGCGTAAATAACTTACCCAATGCCAATGGCGACCGAGAAGTTTTGTATGTTCACGAGTCCGTTTATGTTTGCCGGTAACATCGCTCCACATGTATCGATCTGTGGGAAGTCCGGTTGAAGTATACCCAGAAAGAGGATTCCATCTTTGGTTCTCATAGACACAATAGGTTTGAGTGTCCGTCATTGAGTGAATACCGTCTTTGCTGCCTATGCCTGAAATTATGAAGTAATTGATATTTATAGATAATAGGTATTGTTGAAGCAATTTAATTTAGGTTATTAAATTGAGGTACCAACTTATTTGTCCGTTTCTAAGTACCCACCTTTTAAAATCCCACCTCCCCATCCTCCTGTGTAAACCCAAACACGATGGTCATGTGATATGCCCCAAACTATTCCATTCTGGGAACACTCCACTCGACGTAAATAGCCTCCAATCATTCGCCAAAACATTTCTTCAGCTCCTATGATTAAGCTTGTTGTAGAATATTCCATACTATAAAGTTTCAATGGCCCTTTAACTGACACTGAGGTAATACTTTCTGGGTTTAATCTATGTTCATAAAGACAGAAGTGTTTGTCATTAACTCTTACTTTAAAAACTTGTACATCACTAATTATTTCTATGGAAAATTCTTGTCCTCGGGAAACAGGCAAGTCGTGCCTTTGTTCAACTCCCCAGCTGCCAAAAATTTTTGTATTGCACACAACAGTGTTCTCGTCAAATCTCACATTAAAATGAAATGGTATATCAGTTACTTCTGTTTCAACTTTATGCCTTTGCTTCTTTATTTCTGGCCCTTCTAAATTAATGTGAAATCTTTTAATTTCATCAAACAAACTGCCAATTATTTTGATTTTACTTCCAGGAGGAAAATTATTATTTAAATTTGTAGAGTATCCTGTCATAATATCTTTTCCGAATACTTGAAATTCTTTGGTAAATGTGCCATTTTCACCTGTACTAAAACTAGCCGGCATTGGATCCCAATTCAACACGTCTCCAGAGTTAGTGATTGCCCAGACTGAATTTGCTGATGGTTTACCATACAGTTCATTTATTTGAGATGTGATATCCACTAAAACGCTTAGCCACTCCTCTTGTTCCATTTCAGACATAAACTGTATTTTTATGGTACTCTTGTTCTGACGTGGAACTGATAAACATATTCTTGGATTCCCAGGTTCTGATATGGAAAACACATTAGTTACTTCACTCAAATTCAATATGGATTGGATGGTACCATCAGGTTGAAAAACAGATAGTGTTCCTATATTTTCAATGTCATTCCAATAAAGAGATAGTATGCAATCATCACTGGAGCTATTGAAATTAACTAAGCGAGCCTCACAGCTACGAGTCCATCCTTTTTCTTCAACAGCCACACCATAGTTTGTCAGGTCTACTGTCTGATTGTTGTTTCTGCTTTTCAGATGTTCTAAAATTTCAATTCTCCATTTAGCAGATAAATCTGTATTATGTATATTATGAGAGTCTGTAAACCAATGGGGTACTTGAATAGTGTCAACATGACAAGCACCAGCTTCTACGAAGGCCCAGGATGTGTCACAAGTGCCCCAAGCTGTTTGACTCACTTCATCATCAAAAAACATTCCTGAATCAACATCAAAGACACTACTGTCACTGTCTGGTTGTGCTTCCATTCCTAAAACTGACCCCACACTTCTAACAGGGCTCCAAGCCCTGGGGTTCTTCAAAGTAGTTTCATAACTTTTCCCTGTGAGATCTATGCTTTCAATATTTACATTTCCTTTAGGTCTAGTTTCTTTAGGATGTTTTATTGGCATTGTATGTTCAATAGGAGCAGAGTGTGATTCCTCCCAAGAATTTTGTAAATGTATATTTGTTTTGCGCTCTGGAGTTGCCTCACTGAGTGTGGTCAAACTGTGATGTTTGGCATTGGAGGCAGATGACACAACACTTGCTGAGCTTGATGTCCTGCTTAGTTGCATATTAGCCTGTACCATTCTCCATCTTTTTCCTGTCAGCTCTGAAGGTGTAATCCCACTTCGCCAATATATAGATTTATCAGTTTCTCCAATAGCAAACACTTGATCATTAATTCCAACTGAAACTTGAATCATATTTCCTGTGATTTCCAGCCACCCACTTCCTGTAGCAGAAGATTCTGAAGCTCCAGCACTATTCCCATCCATTCCTTTCCTAAACCACACTCTAGTATCAGAGCTCACAGCCCAAGCCACATTATAGCCAACAGATATAGACAAAATTTTAGTTTCATTTGGTGATTTTACTTCTAGCCAAGCTTCCCCAGTGGGACAGTCTTTGGTGATACCTTTCCGAATAATAACTCTTCCAGTCCAAAGTAGAGCCCAGACTAACCCAGTAGGGCCTACAGTGATCTGTTTGATATCACAATTTGGAGGAATACTAATATTGATCCATTTAAGACCTTCTGGAGAGGTTGTGCTAACACCAGCTCTATACATAACTCTACCATGAGCCGTGATGGCCCAAACTGAGAGGGTGCCAGGAGCCGCATAAGGCATTTGATTGCCACCTATGGTTACATCAATAAATGGTTCCTGTGTGGGATCTTTGTGCAAAGGAGCTATGGCACACCATGAGTTCATAGCACTAAATTTTCTGTAGCGAATCCATTTTCTTCTTCTTACACAAGACTTCCATTGTTTAGAAGATCCAAATTGGGCTGGAAAATCTACAGCATAGCTCCAACCATCATGATCTAGAGGTTGTCCATCAAGTGTGAGTTCGAGCTGCCAATCGCCTTCCCACTGCCATGCCATTGATGGTAATCTAATACGATCAATTGATCGATCTTTAGTGCCATCTTGAGATGAAAAATGATATCTGTCCGTCGGTAGGAGTCGGCTACTAAATCCATCAAGGGGCAACCACCTCTCATTTTCAAAGGATTCTTCTTTGACTCGAATAGGGATTTCCAAACCGTGAACGTGGAGATATATCTGACGATCACCGCCAACCGCCCAGAGGAAATGCGGCACTGCAGAAAGAGTCTTGAACTCTAATCCTAGGTACATGAATTCTCTCCAGCAGGAGCCACTGGTTGATAGGGCATAAACTTTGCCTTCATTGTTGATAGAAAACAGTAACGAATTGCTAGACATAGCAGCTATTCACTAAGTGAGAGACATTCACCAAAATAACTGTACTTATAATACGTAAAATTGTATATTCAAAGGTATTAAAGTAACTAATTTAACTAGATCTTTGATGACCACCACATAATAGTGTCTTTTCTAGCATTGTTTTTTTCTCTAAAATTGCAAATATAAATAGTAAAGGCTGCACTCAGGTCTACGAGTCCGTACCTATATTGTACGACCAAGTAATGTACAGCACAGAAAGGAATGTATAGCACTGTATTTCGCGAACATAGAAAACATCTCTTTCGTAAATAAGAGTAGCATAAATTAAAAATAAGGTTAAACGGCGAAACAAGGCAATCGTGAACATAGGCTCAAGTTCGGATTCGCGCATGTACAGTCACAAGGAAAAGCTTTGGTACTTCTGAATGAATTTGAGAAATGCAGCTGAAACTTTGAAATTGACTCATAATTTTGTATTCAAATTTAAATATTAGGTAGGTACTTGATTGAACAATACCATGTAAGAATTTCATGAGAATAGTCCTATTGAGAAAGGTGAAACTAAATTTTATAATTTATATTATGTACCTGTGTCGAATAAATTCACAGAACAAAAATTTCGCTAAAATTTGGTTAGTATTTTTTATGATCATTCTTTTTTTGCTCTCTATAATAACAAGAGTCGCTTACTAATACCGAAAAACTAATGAACTAATAATAGGGTATTCTACTATGTTTGAAAAAGTACTTCAAAATGTTGAGTTTCTTAATAAAAAGCCAATAAAAAATATATTTCGTCAAAATAAACACGCTTTTTTGCTATAAAAATAAATTAAATATTAAATTAATCTCGCAGAAACGCTGTCAGCCATTTTAGTGACGTAATATTGGTAAAAACAACAGTCGTGTATGTACGACCTACACTCATTCAACGTAACAGCTATAAATATTTGGTGTTGTTTTGGGAAAATAATGCATTACAAATAAAATGCTCTGACGAAAGAACACAATTATTACTGCTTGAAATTAAAGTTGATTGATAAGTAACTAGCGGTTTACACTGAACTGACATTTTTTGCCTATATGACGTCACAGCATGGCGGCTCGTGTTTTAGGTCACGTGACATACAGAATAAAAATTGAGACTTTTATAGAGTTTCATCATTTATTTTCCACTACCGAAAGTACCCTATTATCAAAAGTAATTGGTAATAATTTGGTGTCACGTAGGCAGATACAACAACATAACATCTTTGGAGTTGACTATACTATTATGAGAGCAGTCACGCACTATGAACAAAAGCTGCAGCGGCAATGAGATAGCCTTCGGTCGAGCTCGCGACCCGAACATTTACCAATACATCCGATTCCGATAGAGATGCACTACTTCCCTACCGGCTACTTGTTTGTAATCGATTTTTATATAAACTACGACAAACAGACGCACAGACAAAAATTTTAAGAAATTATTTTTTTTGATTTTCGCTTTCAAATGTATTTACTTGAAATTACAAATACACTAAATTTTATGTTTTCAGGGTATCAGGTTCTATAAAGGAAGGGGAATTTAGTAAAAATGCCAATATAACGTACACATTTTCATCTTTTATTTCACTTTTCCTGAAACAAACTGCAATTATTTATTTTTATATCACCACCATGTAAAATGGTGGATTATGGTGGAGGGCTGTGATTTTTACCATTTTGCAATCGATCCGCGTGTCAGAATTGTATCAGAAATGTATATTGAATATCAGCTGTTTCGTGACTATATAGACATATGCAAATTGATAAGTTACATTTAGTTTTCACTTTAGTAAATACAGTGAATAATGTAGATACAACCTACATTCTAGGTATTAAACATGTATGAAATGAAACCTTATTTTAACTCATATTAATTTTGGCGAAACTTTAAAAAGGATCAAATAATGTAACAAGTCAATTCGTAAATAATCATACTAACAATTAATAACAAATAAAATATTAAGATATTTCTTAATTATTAGGTTCTAATTAAATGGTATACTACCAGTACTAAATAATTATCACAATGGATATACCAAGTTCATTAGTTTGGTTTGGTTCGATTCCCGGCCGGGACACACTTTGTGTATAATGAGCATGCAGTTTTTTCTTGGGTCTTTATTTTGTGTATGTGCCATCTACGACACCGAGAATCCTAGTGTATAACAGTCCAATCCATTTTTATTATTAAAATATACTGACATATATATACAGAACATCTAAGATAAATTAAATAAATAATAAACTACATATATTATAATAAATATTAATAACAAAAATCCTCCTAGGCACATTCACTAACTTATTTTAAACAGTTGTACAGGACTTTTACCTGCTTTACTTGCAAGTTGTTCTTTGTCTAAATGTTTCATATATGCTAAAAAACATGTCCATAAAAAGCTACAGAGGCTTATAAATGGAACTCTGTTCCTTGGTGGGATTACGCAAAAATTGAACATTGATATTGCAGGCCATATTGAAGTGGCAATCTGTAAATAAAAAGAGAATAATTATTTATGTACAAATTATCTTATAGTTTGAGTTGCATTGAGCTGCGTCCATCACCCAAGACGAGGGTGATTATATCTGATGCGCATGTAATTTCACCGGCACACACACCCATCCACCGGAACACGATAATGCGAACACTACTGCTTGGTGGCAGATACCAGGTGTGGTGGCAGTACATCTCCGGACGAACCTGGCACAAGTTAAGTGGTATACTTACATACCATGATGGATAATAAATGATTCATAAACCAACATACCTTATAAGTAGGCCAGAATTTCACTTTCACTTCAGAAACAGCTTCATCTAATGATTTTGATTCTAAAAGGCTCATACCAAAGTAAAAGCTGCACATCGCCAACGGACTGTATGTTATAGTTTCCACAAATGTCTGCAACCAATGAGATTATAAGTTTCTTTCTTACCAGGTCAATAGTTGACTAGATGATGAATAGTGAGCTTCAGTGGAGCTCTCCGTGTTTTGGAGGGTAACGTAAAATGATGATCTCGGCTATAGTAGTCGATAAGCCATGTGCAAATCCTGTCAGTTTTTCCCATCGTCTCATGCTGACTTTTAACGGCGGGGTGCGTCCTTTTTTTTTTTCTACCCTTAGTTACCCTTGGTGGGTAACCAGAGTTAGCCACCTAATTACACGTATGTATTATTATTACACTTAACTATGACTGATACGAACTTATGTTAAATTAGTTAGTACATTAGTAGAAGTTATTTACCTTAACCAGTCCTAAACGAATAGATTTCCCAGGCCAGAAATGATTGGCGATTGTCAGCCACGCATGAAGTGTAGGTGCAACGAAACAAGTCCCCCATAAACCGTACCGAGCACATCTCCACCAATCGTAATTATCTGAAATTATAGGAAAGAAATAAGACATTTTAGGCTGATTGATTGAAATCTATTGGGAGGCCTATGTCCAACAGTGGACGTTTGCCGGCTGATTTGACGATGATGATAGATATGAAATGCAACTCACCGATTTTTCTTCCTTCAAACGATTGTTGGACTATACTAGATAGTGGCCAAATAATCGCATACGCAGCCATACCTCGTGTCAGAGGATATTTTTGAAAAGTCCTTAAGACATATTTACTGAATATAGTCATTATGGGGTAAAGACTATATTCTATCTTGACAGGAATTTCATATTACACTGAAAAACACAAAATATTATGTAGGTAAGGACTTTTATTGAAAGAAATAAAATACTGCGACATGAGTTCACACAAGATAATAAATAAAATACTTAACACCAATACAAACCTATATAGCCATTTCTGGTAGCTGTTACCAAATTTGTCGACAATGATTTACTCTGGTAGCATGTTTTGGTTTATAAATCAACCATTTCCACCGCTGCGACCAAAAATGGGGAAGGTTCAACACAGTAACGATTGGTTTCTTCTTCTTCTTCTTTTATTTATGGCCTCCGTGGTGAAGTTATCCACGATTTGCCAGTGTCAAGTCGCAAGAATTATTTGGGCCGATATCAGATGGAGAAACTTGTACGAAAAAAAAACGATTGGTTTCACGGTTATGTCGCCGAGTGATGACATTATTCTGTCAATGTTCCCAATCTACAACCAGTTTTTTTTTTTCCTCTTCGTACGGCTTGTGCATTTGCCAGAGTCAAGTACAACTAGTTATCTCAATAAATGATTCGTTCATTCACTCAATTGCTTCAACACGATCGTGAACTTGACACATGAAATAGATAAAATATTAAAAACTAGCTAGAGTAAATGGCGGGAAGCTTCAGAGCAGAGCAGGTTGGCTACGTTTTTTGGTTCCGAATTTTTTGAATGAATTTAGTTAAGTTAGTCTAATTAAGTTTTTTCTTGATTTTTTTTACCGAATTCAAAAAAGGAGGAGGTTCTGTTTTTTTTTGTATATTTTACGCGATTACTCGAAGACGCCTGAACCGATTTGGAAAATTCTTTTTTTTTTTGAAAGGCTTATACTTCCCAGTTGGTCCCATGTAAATTTTATCGAATTCGATCGAGCGGTATTTGAAAAATCTAAAAATTTTATACATTGATGATATTTTCGTTTGCTCCGTAACCTCGCTGTCTCATTGCGTTTAGCTGGCCTACTCACATTGTATTTATTAAAATGGTAGGTCGTACCCCATAAGGGCGAGAAATAAGGGATGAAATAATTGAAGTCGGTTTTTTTCGATTCTAAATCAGCCACTTTCAAATGGCTGAGGAACCAAGGCCGAGGTTGAGGCTTGTAAATTACTATGGAAATGGCTGAGTAACCGGCTCCTAATTTTATGATTAAATTAGCTTCAAATCAGGATCTGCTATAGAAATGAATTTCTTGTTAATTACTAAGTGAAGTAAACATAGTCGCTCACATACTTGCGAGTGTGTAAACACTGCAATGTGTGTAAAATAGGCATGGTTCCATTTCTGCTGCATCTAAGATGCTAAAAAACATGTAAAGTCAACGTTAATAACGAAATGGTTCCTTCGGAATCTTTTGACTCTGCGCCTTATGTTGTTCTTAAACACTACGTCAACAAGAATTTCCTAACAACGCACGGCATTATCGCTTTTATATCATCTTACGTCTCTCAGATGGGTGTAGTCAGAGTGGCCCCCACTGATCTATCTCCAGAAGAGATTATTGAATGCATATCAGTTCCCAATGGCTGTGGTAAAATATTAAAATTTAGGTGCATAATCTTTAAACACAAACAGTGATTGTAACATTTGATGTTCAAGTGCTACTAGACTATATTTTTATGTGTTATACTGCATTATTAGTCCAATTGTATACATAACTGACCATCCAATGTTATAACTACTGTCATTTTGGCCAAACAAAACTGCAGTTTAGGTCCAAACCTAGTTTAGGTATTGCTTTTGCTTTTGGTCAAGAACATCCTGGGGATATGTGTAATGTAGATGATTATGTTTCCTATTGTTTGAGCGGTGGTGTACATTTTGCCACCAGTAAAGTATGCCTTGAATATATAAGATAGCAAAAAATTAAAATTTCCTTGTCTGTCAGAGAATTATTTTGATATGCTGATAAAAATAATAGCTCAAACAAAAAAAATTATTAATGACAAGAAATTCTATGGTTGGAAGAAATATTGTCCGTCCATTTCACCTACAACAAAATCTTCCGAAGTTTTGACGTTTTATAAGACGCTTTAGAACAGCCGCTTTCTCAATTATGCTCTCTTCTCTAAGTAATAATTTCTAAGTGTTATGTTCACCCATCATTTCCACCACATAAATTGCTTACAAACACGATTCCAACATATTTCATATGGCCATATGGCCTACAAGCACCTTTTTCTTAAGCCAAGCTAAAAGATGTTCTATCGAACACTACTGTAATACAGCGCCTGGAATAGCCTAGTTTATTCACTTTTTGCCCATCTTGGCGCTACAATACGATAGTATAAATGCAAAGCAACATTTGTTAGCAACGTCCATTCTCCGCCTACGGTTGAAATGGAATGGAATGGAAATTATCAATAATGTCACGGTACAGGTGTCATACCTTTGACATGAAAGGCGCAAATTGTGTTGCCAATTTTAAAACCCTATAAAAATTCTGCAGGTTCATAGTAGTATCGTTCAAAGTTTTGTCATTATTCGAGTTATCGAGATATTTACCGTTATGTAAGTTTTGTTTACTCCCGATATTTCGACGCAGTTTCATGTGTCATGGTCCCGGGTAAACTGAAATCTGCAAGGTGGGGTGTGGACATATTTGGCAGACATCGCGGTCTACCCTCTTGCGCACTCGATTTTTATGTTCGACCACGTCGTGTCGTTGAAAACGAAACTGGTGGTATGAGTACCACCCGTTTTCAATTACAATACGATCTCGATCTCGATTTAACAGCCCGTATTGTGTTCCTTTACTCGGCAAGCTATAGTGCACTGTTTGTCCAATATACGAACATCCACAGTTGCAAAGAGAATCTTATACACGCAGGGTTTTTCAAAAGGCAAAGAGTCTTTTGGGGATCGTAAATATTGTGCAATTTTCTTACAAGGGTATAATACAATATGTTTTCGATCGAAGCCTTCTCAAGGACTTTGGATATCTCATCCGTCACTCTTTTGATGTAGGTAAGTACCTATTTAAGAAAGGCTGGTTTTCGTTCTACACCGCACCTGTAGTGAGTATTTTTCTGGGAGGTATTGATTTCACCTTATACCCATTTTTCCATAGGACGTGTTGTACGTGATTTAGCTCACTTTCTAGGCGATCCTCATTACATAGATCACACGTTACGAATGAAGCTGTCGAGAAGATACCGGTCTGTATGTGTAGGTTTTCTAAATACCACCATGTGATTTTTCCATCTTCATAAATATCTTGGTAACTCGACTAATAAAGTTCATAACCATGATAATTTTAAAACAAATTGTCACTGGTTATCATAAAAATAGCTAAACATTTAGTTAAGAATAGGATTGAATTGACTATTTGACTATTATTTCTTAATCGATACGGCTTCAGAAAAGGTTCTTAAGTTCTAATGCTATAAATTAAAAATTAAAAAAAAAAAAAAATATATATATATTTTTGTTATCTTTTTGTTATCTTAGGATTTATTTAAGTTTTTTTATTAATTGTACTAGCATACAGAAATACATATTGGCACTTCACATTAAGTTAAAGTAAGTTTCTAGTTTGCACCTGAGAGCTAGCCGAAGCTGAGATCCCTCGTCTCTAAATACAAGTTCCTACTTAGTTAGAACGAGGAGTACCACAGCATCCCCTGGTTTACAAGGTCAAGTCTAATAACTACTTACCATTGCCTACTTAGGTTAGCTTAAACCTAGACTTGTATCTTCAACGAATAAATATTTTTTTTTTTTTTTTTTTTTTATCCGCATTAGTGTATTTACAGCAGACATCCGTGTAAATACACTACAGATATGATTTTTTAGTTTATTGGACAGTTTTATACGACATAGTATGTAAATGAATGGGTTCTTCTCTTCTATTACAAAATATTACCATCAAATTATTATACCAAACATGCGGCCGTTTATAAAAACATTGTAGGGTTACAATAATTTGTCGTATGAAAACATTCAAAATAGATTTTCTCATAAAATATTACATTTAGAACAACGGATGATATATCATATTCAGTGAAAATAAATGCGTCAACGACTTAAACTTAAACTTTACCTATAACACTGCTAACCAAATTGGTTGACTCGGATTGGTCTGCCTGGTCTTTATTCAATCATTATATATGAATTTTGTATCTATTTGTACATACAATGGTTGGCAGGGTTGATTTAACTATTACTGGTATCAGGTTCTAGGTATAATAGAATGGGAGTTTAGTAAAAATGTTCAGTGTATCGTACATATTCTCATCTTTTATTTCACTTTTCATGAAACAAACTGAAATTAGGTATAATAACTTTTACTCAGTCCTCAATTTAAATATCGCATTAAGGTAGAGCGGCACAGTCATTTTACCATTTTGGAACAGTATCACATGCTGTAATTGTATTGTAAAAGGTTATGCAAATTGTTTATTAACATTTATTTTTCACTTTATATTAGTGATAAATAAGGAACTAAGTGTAGGTACATTTTGTTCTTAATAATTTTTTGTTATTTGCGAAAACTAGGCTTATTATTTATTAATCTCTATTGGCAAATCTAAAAAAAAATCTAGATTAACAGCTCTTAAATAATCATTCTAAAATAAATAATTCTCGTAAATAATCATTCTAACAAATAAATTCAGGAGGAACAATGATATAATATGATAATTCTTAATTTTTAGGTTTCTTATTAGATGGTCATACCAGAACTAAATTAATATCACAATGAATACTGAGTTCATTAAATAATAATTCTACATTTACATAGGTAATACTGAACATAATAAATAATTAACTATAATATAATATATATTTATGACGAAAATCCTCTTAGGCACATCCACTAACTTAGCTTAAGAAGTTGTACAGGACTTTTACCTGCTGTATTCGCAACTTTTTCTTTGTCTAAATGTTTCATATAAGCTAAAAAACATGTCCATATAAGGCTACAACCGCTTATAAATGGAACTCTGTTCCTTGGTGGGATTACACAAAAATTGAACATAGCTACTGCCGGCCATATTGAAGCGCCAATCTGGAAATAAAAACAATATAAAGTATTAATATGATTTACAGATAATCATAAAATTAAAAAAAAAACTATTTCCCTAAAACCTCTTGTGTGATCGTGTTGGAAATAATAGAATATCATCATCAAAACCTGGAAACTTAACATGACTTGCCATTCAAACAATGGAATTGTGCATCAATCGAAGATTCCACTTCACCAAACACAGTTATAACCATTAACAGTCAAACCCTATAATCAACCTGCAGATTACTGGTAATCTGCAGGTTAGCATAGCAACATTGTTATCTGGCAAAAGGTCTATACATTTTTTTAACTTGAATTCAAAAACATATTTCAACTCTATAATTGATATGAAAGTTCGTGTCCTCAGTTTGGTTCGAACCAAAAATATTGCATTCTAGGACAATGCATAAAAAGTGATTCATAAACCAACGTACCTTATAAGTTGGCCAGAATTTCACTTGCACTTCAGAAACAGCTTCTTCTAATGAGTTTGATTCTAAAAGGCTCATACCAAAGTAAAAGCTGCACATCGCAAATGGAGTGTAGGTTATAGTTTCCACAAATGTCTGCAACGAATGCGATTATAAGTTTCTTTCTCCCTATGGCATCGAGACCTTTTTTTTAGAAAATAGAGTGATTATGTGTTGTTAAGTAACTTTTCACCAGATCAATAGTTGGATAGATGGCCGTTTATGAAGCTTTCCGTGGTATGGAGGGTACATGAAATTCGAGCCATATTCGCCTTAAATCTCCATTAGTAACTCCCACAGAGTTGGCCAATAAATTACACTAAAAGTACGCTGTGTTCCGGTTGAAGGGAATATGTGGGTGCCGGTTAAATCATATCCTTAATCCATTGATCCTGCAATTCTCAAGGCGTTTAATGCTCAAGGGCTCACGGTTAAATAAATCATTATTAGCTTTTTTTTTGTTGACCAAGGGGAATCTGCAACAGATACACCGGTTGCCCAGGGGGGACAACCGAGTTATGTGGGACTTTTACCCGAAATAAACCCCTCCGGTGGCCGACCTCTGCGCATTCGAGAGGCGATGCGCATACCATTATTAGCTGTCAATTGTAAACTAGAATGTACCGGACATTCTAGTAGGATATTATCTCGAAAAACTTCAAGGGACGATATTTACGTGTATCAAAAAGTGTCACACCTTTTTGATATACGCAAATACACATGCCTAGATTGATCTAGAACTCACCCCACCAGGTCAGCATTTTAGGTCACAAGTTATTGACATACTTGAAAGTAGTAGACAATCGAATCTTTCAAGTGCTTTGTGTATTTTATTGCAATATTTTTTTATATTATATAATTTTAATAATTATAAATAATTTTAAACGTTAAATATGCCGAAAGCTATAAAAAGTGACGCTCGGAATATTATTCTAAAAGTAAAATCATTTTTTGAAGAAAAAGCTCGGCAGCAGGCTGCGGTCATTCCATTTCATCAAGTAAAAGTGCGTACCAAGGGTTCCGTAGGTAGGACAACTTAAAGCTTAAAGTTGTTTTTAACTCCGACACTAGAGGTGGCCACTTAATTGCACGTATGTATTATTATAACACAACTATGATTGATACGAATTTATGTTAAATTTGTTAGTACCTTAATTGTAGTTCGTTACCTTAACGAGTCCTAAACGAATAGATTTCCCAGGCCAGACATTATTAGCTATTGTCAGCCACGTATAAAGAGTAGGTGCAACATAGCAAGACCCCCATAAACCGTACCGAGCACATCTCCACCAATCGTAATCATCTGAAAATATAGAAAATAAATATAATAAATACATCTTAGGTTCATAAAAAAAAAAAAAAATTTCAGGTAAAGTAGCTGAATAAACGGGTCTATTTTTATCCTTAAAAATCACTGGTTCAAACCAATCGCAGGCGTGATCAGTAAATTCAAAGCTGCCAAACTCTCGCATCTGGTCAAATGAGTTTCCAACGACCAAAATAATTATAATATTTAAAGTTATGAAATGCAACTCACCGATGTTTCTTCCTTCAAACGATTGTTGTATTAAACTAGATAGTGGCCAAATAAACGCGTACGATGCCATACCTCGTATAAGCGGATATTTTCTAAAAGGCCTTACGACATATTTACTGTATATAGTCATTTTGAGTAAGAACTATTCTATCTCGACATGAATTTCATATAACACTGAAAAACCAAATAGCACTAAATATAATGTAAGGACATCTATTAAAAGAAA
The DNA here is from genome assembly GCA_921293045.1 of Aplocera efformata. Taxonomy (NCBI): domain Eukaryota; kingdom Metazoa; phylum Arthropoda; class Insecta; order Lepidoptera; family Geometridae; genus Aplocera; species Aplocera efformata. Next base: position 7,469,461 of record OV121042.1, on the reverse strand, counting down.
TAAAATACAGCGACACGACTTCACACAAAAAAGAAGTAAAAGATCTAACACCAGTAGAAACCTACATTCTGGAAATGCGCCAATCACTCACATACGTTGAAATAATACTACTCGTGGGATTTACACACAGACAAATCAATCATATATGAACAAATGAATCAGTTTGCATGTGTGTTAACAGCACGATGCGTAGGAGTCGACCTTGGCTAAGAGCTTCCGTATGTATTTACGGAATAGAATATAGTGATGTTTTTAACATTGGCTACTTACAAATCTTTCGAATCGATTATGGCTGCTACAGCAAATTGGATCGGTCGGAGTAATCCCTTTGGTGTCCAGCCAAACATAAAAACTGTCAATGTCATTTATGACATTCACTGACAGCGACAGCATACAGCGCTTTTTGTTATGGTTGTTAAAAGCCAAAAAGAATAAGAAGAAGAATGTCGTTGACAACCATTGCCTGTCATTGATTATATTGAGATTTGTGGGTTGGGTTGGTGATGTGGTGGGTGTTTTTTTCAGTGATTTCTTCTTCTTCTTTTTTTTTTTTTTTTTTTTTTTTTTTTTTTCTCTTCTCTTGGCTCCACACGGCTTGTGTATTGCCATTCTTCAAGTGTTTTTTGAATTCGGTAATAATTTTTAGTGAACATCAATGAAGAATAAATAAAAATTTAGGAAACTTAATACGCGAAAAAATATTTTACAGGAATTTGGGATAGGAAAAGGATCAGTAGGGTAGGATAGGGTAATAATATTTACAAAGGTACAAAATTTCAATATTTTACAGTATACAATAACAAAACAATCACAATTTTATGTCATTTATACAAATGAATGAAGCAAGAATTCGGTATATGGCATAATCTGATGAAGAAAGAAGAGTAACTATATTAGATGGCAACGGGACACGAAGGGAAATGAGATCATTATAAAAGGGAACATGGTCATATTTAGTGCAGGAAAAAAATATATGATTAAGGTCCCCATAATCATATCCACAGTCACAAGACGGATTATTAATGATTTTCATTCTTGCTAGATGAGCTGGAGTGCATGCATGTCCTAATCTCATTCTTATCAAAATAGTTGTTGCTCTTTTGCTTAGCTTAAGTTTAAAAAACCAAGGTTTTACTGGTATCGACTTTTGAATGAGTTTATAATATTTGCCTTTGTGGTTACTTGAAAATTCCCAAGATCTATCCCAAGATTCTTTGAGATAAACCTTGGGAAGTATAACCAGATCATGTGAATAATTTTTAAACGGGAAGAGATCACCACACTTTACAGCCTCATTTGCTAATTGGTCAGCACGATCATTGCCAATAATATTACAATGGCTTGGTATCCAAGCTAAGTTGACAGTAAAACCAGCGGATACACATTGATAAAGCTTTGTTTTAGCTTCAAAAATAAGAGGGTAATACGTTTTGGATCTGAAGGGGTATTTTATAAGTGTTTGTAATGAACTCAATGAATCACTGAAAATTACCGATTTTTGAAGTTTCATTATTAGTATGTATTCCAAAGCCTTAACTATGCCAAACAATTCTCCAGTAAATACTGATGTTTCTTTTGGTAGTTTGATTTTTTGTACAATATTATACTGTTTGTGATACACTCCTACACCAACATTGCCTGTTGATGCATGTTTTGAAGCGTCGGTGTATATTTGGTGCCATTCGCGCCAACGGTCATGTATTTTAACTTTCAAGTCAATATCTGCATATAAATCTCTTCGATCAATATTTAAATTAAAAATAACTGTAGGGGGGTAATCAACGCTTGGAAGTTGGTATCAAAAATTGGTAAGACATTTGTTTGATGAGTTGGTGCGGATAAAGTTCTAAATTTATTATAACTATTAACTAAAAGTGGTGGATTTTTATGTTTCCAATAACTTGCAGTGAGTATTAGCCCTGATAGCAGTTGTAATTTTGGAATAAGTGGACAGTTAGTAAACTGGACCGAACGAAAAAAAAAACTATTAGCTAAATATTGTCGTCTTAAACTTAGAGGTGGTTCAACACATTCCACCTGTAAAGCATTAGTTGGGCTAGATTTCATTGCACCTAATATTATACGTAAAGCTTTAAATTGGATCATGTCTAACTTCTCGTATGCCGCAACACTGCCAGGTTCCAAAACGTAGGTGCCATAATCCATGACACTTCTTATGAGAGCATTATAAATAAGTTTCAAGGAATAAGGATGAGCACCCCACCAGACTCCAGTAAGGCATCTCAAGATGTTCAAGTTTTTTTCACATTTCGAAATGACATAGTCACAGTGTGGATAGCCTGTAAGCTTTGAATCTAGAATAACTCCAAGAAATTTAGCTTGGCTCTTTTCCGGAATTATGTTGTTATTGTAGATTATGTTTGTAGGAGATGGATTACGTTGGCGAGTGAATGTTACTATCGTACTTTTAGAAGTTGATAATTCTAAGCCATGATAATCAAGCCAAGATTTTAAGGACCTTAACGCAGTTATTAAGTTATGACATGCAGTATCTATAGAGTTATCTGTGGAGTATACCAATAAATCATCAGCGTATTGTAGGATATTAACACTGTTACTAAGAGTCGCTTCTAAATCATGAGTGTAAATATTATAAAGAAGGGGGCTCAGAACCGACCCTTGAGGTAGCCCCTTCCATGCAATCCTTGAGAGATCAGTGCAATCTAAAATAATTTCACGTCCCGATAAAATATTTTGAATAAAATTAATCAATATGGGCGGTATTTTTAAACCAGACAACTTTTTCCGCAGAATTTCAATAATAACATTATCATATGCTGATGTTACGTCTAAAAAAGAAGCTACAACTGATTCATTATTAGAGAAAGCTATTCTGATATCTGTTGTAAATACAGCTACGCTATCCATTGAGCTCCTTCCTTTTCTAAATCCATATTGGCTATTAGATAAAAGGTTCTTATTTTCAACATACCACTCAATTCTGTTTTTAATCAAATGTTCAGCAATCTTTGTTATAACAGGGGAAAGAGCTATAGGTCTATATGAAGAAGAGTCTGTAGGATTTTTATATGATTTTAATAAAGGCAACACTATTTGGGTTTTCCAAGATGGAGGAATGACACCTGTCAACATGACAGAATTTATTATTTCTAAAAAATATGTAGATGCTTTCTCGCCAAGATGTGAAAAAAATGAGTATGGAATCCCGTCTTTTCCAGGAGCCGTGTCATTAATATCTGCAAGAACGCCTTGGAGCTCATTCAAGGAGAAAGGAACATCCAAACCATACGGACATGGAGAAGCAGTGGAAAATAATGTAAACATATCAATATGAGGCACTGTTGGTGGAGCTAATCTATCTAAAAAGCTATTACTCAGGGTCGGGGGCATAGTGGAGAATGAGGAAGAATTTATTGCGGCTCTATACCGTCTAATATTCCTCCAAACTTCAGACGCTTTAGTGGTAGGAGATATTGTGGAACAATAACTTTTCCAACGGGAAAAGGCGGGAAACTTCGAGAAGGGCGGTCGCGATTTTTTTCCCTCCGAAATTGAAAATTTAAATATTTTGTAAATAGAGATCAGAGGAGTGTTTGGTATTTGTTAAATATTGTAATTAATTTGTAATTAGTAGTTTAGTATAGTGTACATATCGTATTGGTAAGTTTTTAACCCTTTTTTTATGGAGGAAACTCCAGACCCGGGGGGCGGTGTCCCTCCGGTTGGAAACTTTGTTACAATCCCGTCTGATGTAGTGGAAATGGATGTTTCTCATAATAATGATAGTAAAGGTCATAAGCGCAGTCGCAGTCGCAGTCGTAGTTTGCATAAAGTGTGCAAACACTGCAATAAAAAAAAGAAAAAACATGGTTCCCATAGTGATCGCAACGATTCTGAAATCAAGGCTTGTCATTGCACAGAATCAAGTACTGAAAATTGTAACAAAGACATGAAAATTACCTCAGCTATTGCCTCTAATATTTCATCCACAATAACTACCACAGAAACACATCAAATAAACACAACACCAGTAGCAAGATCTCTTTATGAATCAACAGACACTGCTCCTTTTGTAGTACATGTTCAGCGTCAAACAGATACCCCAAATGATGGAACCACACTCCATCCTATTACGTTTGGTAAGTTCTTAAAACGCCATGCCTTCCATAGCATTATTAATGGTAGTCTGAAAAGGATAGGCAGAAACAGAGTGTCTTTAGCTTTCTCCAACCACCTTGATGCCAATACGTTCATCAGTCATAAAAGTCTGGCAGAAAATAAATTAAAAGGTTTTATACCAACTTATAATGTCACACGGATGGGTGTAGTACGTGGAGTTCCCACTGACCTAACACCTGAAGAGATTATAGAATGCACAACAGTTCCCGATGGGTGTGGAAAGATTTTAAAAGTAAGGCGCATTAATTTTAAGCAAATAACAAATGGTGTTACTGAGTGGAAACCAACCCAGACAGTGGTTGTCACATTTTATGGTCAGATACTTCCAAACAGAGTCTACATGTGTTATACTGCATTACTTGTTCAGCTATATACCTATCCGACCATCCAATGCTACAACTGCTGTCGGTTTGGTCACACAAAGATTCAATGTAGGTCTAAGCCGCGTTGTTTCAAGTGTGGTCGTGAGCATTCAGGTGACTCTTGTAATGTTGATGAAGAATATATTTCTTGTTGCTTGTGTGGTGGCGTACATTTTGCTACAAGCAAGTCTTGCCCAGAATATTCAAGGCAAAATAAAATCAAGTTTTCCATGGCTGATAACAGTATTTCATATGTAGAAGCCTCAAGGCTACACCCACCATTGTCTAGGTCATATGCAGAAGTACTAGCTACATCCAAAGACCAACCTACTATTGAAAACAATCAAAAACAATCACAGAACTCAATTTCTTACAAGAAAACAGTTTTTGCCAAACCCCGTTCCCCACCTAAGTTCACCAAAGGATTTGATCAAAAGGCACACAATTCATTAGTTCAAGAGCCATCTTCTAACCTGTCAAATGGCTGTGCCCTTAAGGAGGGCTCTGTTGATAAATTACTAAGCATAGCAGATGTTATCACCTTATTAAAAACATTGTTAAATTCAAATATCATTGAACCGTCCAACGCAGCCAAAATAATTGAAACAATCAGCATGTTAAGCAATCCCAATGGATCACAACAGATCCATAGCAGTTCAATGGAACTGCAGGAGTGTAGTAAGTAAGAAACATGAAATTATATATTTAATTAATAAATATGACCCATTTATTATAGGTTTAGCAGAGACCTGGTTGAAACCAGGCTCTGCTTTTAATTTGAGCGGCTTCTGCTGCCTCAGAGATGATCGCTCTGATGGATTTGGAGGAGCCGCTCTTCTCATTAGAAGAAATATTTCTTTCACACAAATATCTTTACCCTTTAATTCTAACTTCTCAGTAGTAGCCTGTCAAATTAATAAAACATCTTTTATATCTATTTATATACCTAAACCTTCCTTACAAGCATTTAATGATCTTAATAACATTTTATCTGCTCTTCCAAAACCCTGTATTATAATGGGTGATTTCAATACCCAGCACAGAACATGGGGAAGCTCTTTGTCCAATATTTATGGGGAAAATCTACTAGAATTAATTGACACACATAACCTATGCATTTTGAATGATGGAACACCAACTCGCCGTACTAGCCCTTCTGAAAATGATAGCGCAATTGACCTTACCATAGTATCTCCTAGCTTAGCATCATCTATACAATGGGCAACATTATCATCTACACATGGTAGTGATCACTTCCCTATAATATTAAAATTTTTGTCCTTTAATGTAAATAACAAACCCCAACCACCACGTATGAAGTTTAAAATAAATAATGACAAATGGAATGATTTTAAAACTTATGTAGAGGATAAAATTAGTTTATTAGCACATATCTCTAACAATATATTATTGAGTGCAGATTCATTTTGTAATATTATAACAGAAGCTGCAACTTCCACTTTTGAAGTTAAAAAAACTGTTTCTGGAAAGATTTCATCACCACCATGGTGGGACGCTGATTGCAGTGTAGCTGTAACCCAGAGAAAGAAGGCAGAGTTATTGTATAACAGTGATATGTCAGATGTAAATTATGATAACTTAGTGGACCTAATTTCTGAAACTAAAAAGTTGTTGAAACAGAAAAAATCTCAAGGATGGAGAAAATTTTGTTCAAGTATATCTCCTAACACAAAACCTTCTGAAGTCTGGAATAATTTGAGAAGATATAGAACAGGAGTAAGCCCTTGTTCATATTTAACTTTGCCTTCTCTGAGAGACAGTTTTTTGGATTGCTTGGCTCCTCCAACAGTTCCCACTAAGTTTTTGTTTACAACACCAATCCCTAGAATACTTCCTAAATGCCCATATGGCCTTGATGCTCCCTTTTCTTTATATGAATTACAAGGCGTCCTTTCTGATATATCGGATACTGCTCCAGGAAACGATGGCATTCCATATTCATTTTTTGCACACCTTGGTGTGAATGCACTCCAGTATTATCTTGACCTAATAAATAGTATAATGTTGACAGGTGTCATTCCGCCATCTTGGAAGACACAAATAGTATTGCCATTTTTGAAACCCAACAAAAATGCTGCAGACTTTATGTCGTACCGACCCATAGCTCTTTCTCCAGTAATTATCAAAATTGTTGAACACCTTATTAAAAATAGAATTGAGTGGTTTTTAGAACACCGGAATATCTTGCCTAACACTCAATATGGGTTTAGAAAAGGTAGAAGCTCTACAGACAGCGTTAGCGTGTTTCTGACAGATATTCGTATTGCTTTTTCTGACAACGAGTCTGTTGTTGCAGCATTTCTAGACATCCAATCTGCATATGATAATGTTCTGATAGAAGTTTTGAGAAGGAAATTAGATTTATTAAAAATACCACCTTTTCTCTCTAATTTTATTCAAAATATGCTTACTGGACGTGTAATTAATTTGAACTCAACTGATCTAACGAGGGTTGCATGGAAAGGATTGCCGCAGGGTTCTGTTCTGAGTCCTTTGTTGTATAATATATATACCCATGATCTGGAATCATCTGTTTGTGACACAGTTAATATACTGCAATATGCTGATGATTTGGTAGTCTATCATTGCGATAAATCAGTTGATACGGCTTCATTTCAATTAACACTCGCATTGAGTAAACTTAAAACATGGTTGGAAAACCACGGATTAGATTTGTCAACTTCTAAGAGTACTGTGGTGGTATTTAGTCGCCAGCGTATAAATTCCCCAATAAATATTTATTATGATAATATTTTATTACCCGTTAAGAGTCACGCAAAATTTTTAGGTGTCATACTGGACTCTAAACTTACTGGTCATCCACATTGTGATTATTTAGTAGCTAAATGTGAAAGATATTTAAATTTGCTCAGATGTCTCAGTGGTGTGTGGTGGGGCGCTCACCCCCATTCATTAAAATTAATATATAACGCCCTGATAAGGAGCACCATAGACTACGGTACTTTCCTTTTAGAACCTTGCAATGTAGCAGCTCTTAAGAGATTGGACTCAATTCAGTTCAAAGCGATGCGTATAATAACGGGAGCAATGAAGTCCAGTCCTACCAACGCATTACAAGTTGAATGTGGTGAACCACCTTTTAATTTAAGACGACAATATCTGGCAAATCGATTTTATTTCCGTTCCTTACAGTTTTTGAATCATCAACTTCATAACAAAATTCAACTTTTATCTGATCGTGTAACAACTTCTTCTTACTGGAAACATAAGGTGCCTCCTACATTGGTAAACAGTTATAAATTATTTAAAACTTTATCTGCTCCAACTCATCAAAATAGCGTATTACCTATTTTCAAATATAGCTTCCAAGCACTAAATGTTCCTCCCACTGTTTTTTTAAATTTAAATATTGACCGTTGTGATACCAATGCGAATGTGCATTTCAGATCAATTGTAGATAATAATTGGCGTGGATGGCATGAGATCTATACGGATGCCTCAAAGCATTCTACATTAGGAAATGTTGGTGTCGGTGTTTACCACAAACAATATAAGATTGTGCAAAAAATTAAGTTTCCCTATGAGACGTCAGTGTTCACTGGTGAATGTTACGGCATCGTCAAGGCATTGGAATATATATTGCTAATGAAATTGAATAAAACTGTTATATTTAGCGATTCTATGAGCTCTTTACAAGCAATAATCAAATATCCGTTTAGATCTAAATTACATTATCCATTAATAATTGAGGTTAAAGATAAATTATTTCAGTGTTTCAATGCTGGTCTTTCTGTTAACTTTGCCTGGATACCGAGTCATTGCAATATCACTGGCAATGAACGCGCAGATAAATTAGCGAACGAAGCGATAGAGTGTGGTGATATCTTTCCCTACAAAATCTTTTCCCAAGATCTAGTGGCTCTTCCCAAGACCTATCTCAAACAATCTTGGGATAAGTCTTGGGAACACTCTAGCAATTACAAAGGCACTCACTATAAACAAATTCAAACTAATATACCTTCAAAGCCTTGGTTTTTTAATATCAGACTAAACAAACGAGCTACTTCTGCTTTAATAAGAATGCGGCTGGGGCACTGTTGTACTCCAGCTCATTTAGCTAGGATCAAAGTTTTTAACAATCCCTCTTGTGAATGTGGCGATCAATATGGAGACCTCAACCACCTATTCTTTTCATGCAGCAAGTACGATCACATTCCCTTGTATAATGACCTCATTTCACTCAACGTCCCTCTTCCTACTAATGTTAAAGTCCTTCTTTCCTCTTCAGATCCTAATATATACTATGTGTTAACATCCTTTTTAAGTAATAACGATATTAAAGTTTAATTTATTCTTTTTTGCCTTGTATAAATTTAGTTTTATTAATATTTAAATATTATTTGTAAACCTTAACCTCTCCTGATCCTATTCCTATCCCGATGTATATAATTTTATCCCGTGTAAATGTTTCCCAAATTTTTTAACTCGTGTAAATAAACAAATAAGACAAAACCCAAAAGTAACAAGAAAGAAAGATTGGAGTAAATATAAAATTGAAGACAAGAGAAAAAAATACTTTCAGAAAGAAACCACATATTATCTGTTACTTGACAATGGCAAATGCATAGAAGTGCGACGCCAGAAGAAAAGAAAAAAAAAAAAAAAAAACTTTTCCAACCTTGGAACCTCTTTCCTTTAAGTAGTTTTTTAGTGTTAGCCATAACTTCCATTAATTTTTGAAAGTTATCATCAGTCATGCTGTTTTTATAAATCCACTCTGCTTGCTTTCTTTGAGCGACAGCTTCACTGCACTCAGAATCCCACCAAGGTGGTGATGGTAGTTTTCCTGAAGCACTATTTTTTAAAGGAAAGGTAGAATTGGCAGATTCTATTAGTATGCCACAAAAATAATTTGAACAAGCAACAATATTATCTTCCAGATGTGGTAGAGAGATGACTTTATTTTCTACACAATTAGTAAAATCACTCCAATTATCATTAATTATTCGATACTTCATCCGTGGTGAGATTCTAGGTAAATTACTAACTTTAAATGAAAGAAATTCGATTACTATTGGGAAATGATCACTGCCATAGCTAGATGACAATGTTTCCCATGTAAGACTTGAGGCTAAGCTTGGAGATACAATAGTTAAATCAATAGCACTATCGTTTTCAGTTGGGCTAGTACGTCTAGTTGGAGAACCATTATTTAAAAAGCAAAGATTGTGCCTGTCTGTGATTTCTAAAAGGTCTTCACCATGAGAATTAGACAAGGAGCTACCCCAAGACCTATGTTGAGAATTAAAATCACCCATGACTATAAATGGCTTAGGAAGTAAAAGCAGAAGATTATCTAGATCATTAAAGGACTGTGTAGAAGGTTTAGGTATATATATTGAGACAAAACAGACTTTATTAATTAAGCAGGCTACGACTGAGAAGTGTGTAAAGTTAGGTAAAGGGACTTGTGTAAAAAAGGAAGAATTCTTAATAAGAAGCGCGGCTCCTCCATACCCATCGGATCTGTCATCCCTGAGTATGGAGAAGCCACGCAATTTGAAAACAGAGACTGGTTTTAACCAAGTCTCTGCTAAAGCAAAAATAAAGGGGTCATATTTATTAATTAAATAAATAACATCACTTTTTTTGCTATGTACACTCCTGCAGTTCCATTGAACTGCTTTGGATCTTGTGTGATCCATTGTGGGTGTTTAGCAAACTGATAGTTTCTACTATTGTGGCAGCGTTGGACGGTTCTATTATTTTAGAGTCTAATAAGGACTTTAATAAAGCAATAACATCAGTTATGCAAAGTAATTTATCATTCTTTGTATCTTTTAAAGTGCAACCGTTTGATGTTGGTAGGGATGGTTCCTTGACTAATTCTCTGTGGGCTTTTTGATCAAAGCCTTTGCTCAATTGAGGTGGTGCACGTGGCTTTACAAACACTGTTTTATTGTAAGACACAGAAGTAGGAGACTTATAGGAGTTATTATTATTATTTACAGTTGGTTGGTCTTTAGGCGCTGCTAAAATTTCCGCATATGATCTTGATAATGGAGGATGTAATCGTGAAGCTTCTACGTATGAAATGCATCTATCCGCCATTGAGAATTTAATTTTCTGTTGTCTCACGAATTCTGGGCATGATTTTTTAATAGCAAAGTGTATTCCTCCACACAAACAACATGACACACAGTCCTCATCTATATTACAAGTTTCGCCAGCATGCTCTCGCCCACATTTATAACAACGTGGCTTTGACCTACACTGTAGTTTGGTATGACCAAACCGACAGCAATTGTAGCATTGGATGGTTGGGTATGTGTAAAGTTGTACAAGCAGAGCATTGTAGCACATGTAGATTCTATTTGGCAGTACCTGACCATCGAATGTCACAACCACTGTCTGGGTTGGCTTCCAAACAGGCGCGCCATTGACAATTTCTTTAAAATTAATACGTCGCACTTTAATTATTTTTCCGCAACCATCAGGAACAGATGTACACTCTATTATTTCCTCAGGTGTCAAGTCTGTGGGAACGCCACGGACAACACCCATTCGTGAGACATTATAGGATGGAATAAAAGCTTTGAGTTTATTTTCTGCAAGACTAGGATGATCAATGAATTTATTGGCATCTGAATAGTTATGGAATGCTATGGAAGCTCTATTTCTACCAATTCTTTTAACACTTCCATTTACTATACCATGGAATGCATGTCTGTGTAAGAATTTACCAAAAGTAACAGGGTGAAGTGTGGTGCCATCATTGGGGGATTCTTGCTGTCTTTGGACATGAACAATAAATGGGGCAATATCAGTGGGTTCATACATGCACCTTGCTACTGGTGAAGGATTCTGGGGGCGTAAATCAGTAGTTGTTGGTGAAGGAGGTTCGGTGGGAACTGTGTTAACAATTTTATCGCTCTTATTATTATCACTTTCACATGAATCATCTTGTTCCACACAATGACATCCCTTGATGGATTCATTGTCATTGGATGATTCATTGCTACTTTTAAAACCATGTTTCCTTTTTTTTTTGTTGCAGTGTTTGCAAATCTTATGCAAGTGCGAACGACTGCGCTTATGTCCTTTTGTTTGTTTAGAACGTTCATCTATCTCCATTTCAGATTCATTTGAAACTGTTACAAAACTACCAGCCGGAGGAATCCCTCCCCCGGGATCCGGCGGTTCCGCCATCCAAAAATATTTACAAAAACTTACCAGAAGGTTATATGCACTACACTAAACTACTATACAAGATATATTTACAATATTTAATGATAAAACAATACCCTACTGATCAGTATTTACAATAATTATTAATTTTGAATTTCGGAGGGAAAAAAATTCGCGACCGCCCTTTTCGAAGTTTCCCGCCTTTTTTTTTTTCTTCTTCTTCTAAATGACTTTTTGTGTTTCAGTGATTTAGTGGTTCCTGACCAATTATTTATTTTTTTGTTTTGTATTAAAAATATTCTATCATCTCTTTGGAGTACGATTGAACCAAACTCGACTTTTTAGGATATTGTTAGAAATTAAACATTTCACCCATTATGTCGTGGTTATTGCCTGATTTGTTATTGTAGCAGAAGTAGGTAGAGTACAATGTACCAAGATTTTTGACTACTTCATTAAAATTAAATCAAAATTTGGTTTTAGTTGATTTACAGTTCATGTTTGTGATACATTCATTACATCAAACGAACTTCTGTAATCAGTTTTTACAACATGCCGACTTATTACGAATGGTAAGATCTTCTCACCTTTCATAATATTATATTAGTATTTTTTGTAGTAGCTGTGTTGAAACTGGACAGATCAAAACAGCATTTAATTTTTCAGGACTACAAACAAAAGAACAAATTCTATGACTCGGCAAATACCATCTTTTGAGGTTTCAAATCATCCACTAAAATCACAAGTTGTAACAGTGGTAAATAAAGTATTTATTTATTCATAAAATCTATCTATATCAGAATCGCATTTATATTAAACTATTGAATCTATCACCATTATTCCAAATACATATATATTAATAATAACTTTTTGCAGAAACAAAGTCCAAATAAATCATTCATTGACGAACTAAACAAATGGAGTTCTAACTTTGAAGAAATAGACCCTTTGCTTAAATTTGAGCAAATGAATTTAGAGGAAGTAAGTTTTTTGACATTAAAAATCTTTTGCTTCTTCAAAAGAATTTTTTTTTTAATTCCCTCTTATTTTAATATAATTTACAGGATGTGATTATTTTGGAACCTGTAGATGAAGTCACAAATTATGTGAAATCATGGAACAGCAGACGCACAACCATACTGAATAAATACACAACTGGAGAAAAGTTGACCATTGTCAGTAGCTTTCTGCCTGGTGGAGAAAAAAGTAAGCAAAAGTTTTTAATTTTCTTAAGCCATGGTGTGTTAACAGACTGTTAATGTTTGATTTATTAGAAGGAAGTGTGTGCCCATAGTGGCCTTTTAATAAAAACTTATATTCTGATACTAGAGGCGCTTTAAATTTTTTTCAAATGTTCTCAGAATAACAACCTCTTAAACAATTCAAACAACATGACATTTCTTGTTAGCCTTCATACTTTCCATTAGCTATAGGCTGGGTGAAACATCCATAAGCTGGTACTTCCTACTCACTGGCTCTCAAAATCCCACAAGTACACAATAATTGTGGATGCTCTAGTGAACAACGGTTTACCATCTATACAGTCAAGTCAAGCACAACAGAACTTTCCTCTGTCAAATATTAGTGAAATACCATTTTTATCAACATTACACCAAACACCACTAAGGAATTAATTCCAGTTTATGCAGTGATTTTATTAGTATTACAAAAATGAAATAGTTAAAAATAATTGCATATATAATTGCAATTACTGATGTGGAATTAGAAATTCCTGGTGTTAAGTGGTTACTATGGTCCTCCCCTAACGAAGTATGAGAAGACCCAAGTCTCACCCCGGTGCTCCCGTCACCCGATACAGAAATGTTATTCCTCATGCGCCTGTGATTGCACCGGCACCCACACCCTTCCACCGGAACACAGCAATGCGAGTGCACCACTACTTTGCGGCTGATACTGTTCCTCATTGTACTGGTTATATTTTTTGTGCTTACTCAACGAAACACTAATATTTTGATAATTTTTTTATTTTATTTTATATTTTTGTTGGATTCAGTTAGTTCCTTTTCAGCTCTTATAAGACAGGTTTCCAATCTTAATGATAAAGTGAAACACAGACTGGAACAACTGGATCAATTTGATGAAAGTTCTGTGAGGAGAACCATAGGGTTGAGCCAGCAAGAATATGTCTCCAAAATCAGTGTGCTTAATGATGAAATCAAAAAGGTTTGGATAATTTTCCAAAATGCTTAATTTCATATTTCTCTAAAACAATCTTGTGTTATTGCATATGTGCATGATTTCAGGCTTGGGATACAGAACAAAGGGTGAAAGCATTTAAAATTGGGATTCAGTGCTCAAAACTATTGTCTGATATAACTGTTATGCAGTTCTATCCCAGCAAATTCATATTGATAACTGACATATTAGATACTTTTGGAAATTTGGTGTTTGATCGATTAAAAGAGAAGAGTTTTGGGTAAGGTTATTAAATATATTAATAAACTATGTATTCAGTGTTCACTAGGCACCAAAAAGTATTGTCTAACACATAACTGAAAAGGAGTAACACATAACTGAAAAGCTTAATTAGTTCATACATCCTTTTATGTACACTAAATGCCCACCTGTAAAATACACTTTTCTCCAGCCTCAAAGGTTTGCTGGAAGAAAACTTTTTTAGTGTTAAGCTCACCTAATAAGTTCAAACATTCTTTTATGTACACTAAATTCCCACATGTAAAATTCACTTCTGTAGCCTCAAAGATTTACTGGAAGAAAACTCTTTTTTTGGGTAACCCTAAAAAGGGTTGCCTTTGAACATGCCATTTTTTATTATTATTTTGTAATTTTTATTTGCGTACAATTTACAATAAAAGCATTAGAAATAGTAACAGAATGAATGTAGCTAAAGTCAAAATGTAGCTAAAATGTTAAATTTAACACACATGAAAATAAAAGTTATGATTAGTTAAAATTATTACATAATAGATTCCCTGAAACTGATTAGTTTGAATCTAAACTCAACATCATCCAAATTTTGTGCAAATTGAATGACTACACAATTCAAATTATAGGCAGAAGATTATTAAGAACATAATGGAAATTGACTCCAAGCTGGTTCCCGAATCAGCCAAAGAGACGTGTCAAAACTGGATGTATAAGATGGCATCAATCAGGGAGCTATTACCGCGCCTCTACATGGAAATGACCTTGTTGAAATGCTACGTGTTTATTTCCAAGGACGAAATAAAGCCGGCGATCGCACGGCTCTCGATTATGATCAGAGGGATCGGCAATCCATTAGTCGCTACTTACTTGAGAGTCTACCTGTGTAAAGTGGCTTCTCGGTTATTGGGAAGGGACAGTGAAGAGTATTTTTACTTTAACTTGAAGGAATTTCTTGAGGAGTATCAACAAGTAAGTTTATAAAGAGTAATTTAGTCTGGGTGTTAATATCTATGTATTTACAGAAAACAGTACTAAGTATTTTATCCATGATCTGGTTCCTTTGGTAAAATTTAACTGAGATAGTGAACACTTGGGCTGGCTGTAAAATACAACTTGAAGATTAAATCTATACCCAACTCTAACTCGAAACCCACATAGATACTCTCCATGATTTCAGATACATCAAGTCTCTATGAGGAAAAAATATGAGGTACAACTTTTGACCTGTGACAAATACCTGAGCCTTTATATGCCTGCTGTTGATTGGCTACTCCATGGCACTCTCAACTCCAATAAATGCAAACTTACACTTTTGGAAGAGTTACTTAAGCAGTGTGAGCTGATGGAAAACAAGTAAGCGTGCATGCTACACACAACAATATTTCATGTGTAAGCTGAAAACTTAAAGGAAATCTTTTTCTTTCAGTGAACTGTTGCTATGCTGTATTGTTTCATCATTTGACTCCCCAGGCATTATAAAGAAGGCATCAACGATTTTAGAGTTAATTCATAAATCTGCTGACAAAATGGGTAAATTTAAAAAACTTACTTTTTGTAGAGTAGAGTTAAGGAATTTTCATTGGTGCTATCCGCTAAAAGTATTTAGTGCAGTTGTAGTGTAGATCAAATAACTTAATTGGTTTCGCCCCGCACCACTGTAACGCCGTGGAGAGTACTAAGTTCTAACTTAGTACTTAAGTGTATGGGCGAGCGTCTACCTTTTTATTTAATACATATCCAGAAGAAATACTATACTTTTTATAATGCGAAAGTGACGTTACGGGTTGAAGGCCCACCTGGTAGACTCCACCTTTAACAACAGCAATAGGACTTAGGTCTATCCTGACAAGTATTTAAAGACCTAACATGCGGTTGCGCGTCATGTAACGTCTCATGCCCCCTGATATTTCATCCTTCCACCGGAAACAGCAATGCTAACGGACTGCTTGGCGGCAGATAGGTGTGGAGAACTTCTCCGGACGAAACACCCAGAAGATACGTGTAGGGAGGGACTCAAAGGGTCCTCAGCTACAGACGCCAGCAACAAGACCCCCAGATATTTTTTCCATTAAGTTTAATTTATTACAGTGTTGTTGAACGAGATATTGGCATGTCTCGGAGAGCACATGTGTGCGACGGAAGCGGACAGCTATCGCCAGGTGGCGTCAGAGTCGCTCATACAAACGTTTTGGAAGATCGCCAGCGGCATGAGAACCACCGCGCATTTCTTGCAAGTTTTGGAACCCTGGCTACAATTCGCTTGTACACATTTGTCGGTAAGAATGTGATTGCCGGATTTACGACACATTTTGCCAACAAGATTTATCGTTACGTGTTTTACGGACGGAATTTACACCGTCACTGTTTATTGTTACTCTGTGAAATTCCATCCGTAAATATAAATCAAATTATTGGCATGGAAAGTACTAAAAGTCTTTGGGAATCAAATTGCCTGCTACATTTGTGCAGGCAATTTGATTTAATTGGCATTGAAGTCACTTGTCTTTTCAGTCTTCACAGATCATCTCTCTTATCTATCAATCAAAAGACGTAATATTGAAATTATTCAGTAATTTCAAGTTCAGCCATTTTCTGAAATATAATCTTTTAGCACCCAAAATTACAGTTTATGGACCTAAATATTAAGCGATTTTGAACGATAACATTTTTTTTTCAGTCACAACATGTAAATATCCTACTGCGAGGCACGATACGAAATATGATCAAATGGGGACGGTCGGCCGATGAATTCTCTGGAAACTTTTTGTTCGTTATCAAGAGGATGTTGAAATTTATACCCGACGTCGAAGAAATATTTTTAATGGTAGGTATTCTATAATTATTTAATAATACTTGAGTACTCAGCTCGTCAGCTCAATCAGATTAAATAAAATCAGAGTTCAACTTCGTATGACGGTAATGGAAAACATTGTGAGCCATGGCACAGTGCTAGGGCTGATGCCGGCTGGGTAGATTGAGTTTAAGTCAACCCTCAAATTGAAGAAAGTCTGCAGCCTAAGCACCTAAGTGTTTCATAGGAAATTAATCTAAATCAGTAAAAAAATATGGAGGGGTCTTAGTAAAAGATAGTGTATAAGTATCAAATTGTTATAGAGTGGAAGTGGATTATGTGAATGATTTTTTATATTTAACTTCAATGTTAATGAGGAATATGCGAGAAGGAAATCGAGTCATGGTTTCTAGCAATAATTGATTGGTGGAAATCGGTGCCGCAGTCTTGTCTTACCAGTGTGATAGAATTTTCAGACTATTGATATAATATTGGGGATATTCTAACGAATAATAAGATAAAATCGGTGCGATAGGAAACCCTCGGTGTGCGAGTCCGAATCGCATTTATCCGGTATATTTGTAAAATTAACTTGTTTAATATGTACAGGACGCATTCATGCCGCTAGTGGAGTTGGCGCAAACGCCGAATGCCCGCACAATGCTGGCTAGAACAATACTCACGATATTCTTCTCGCGATACGACTGCGTGTGCATAGACGATCATATCGTTATCTCCAGTATAATGAGACTCTGCTGTATACTCCACGATTCTATTAAGTAAGTACCAAAAAATATGCAGTGGAAAAAAATACTTCTTTCTTCATTAAAAACTAGCAGTATCCCGCGACTTCGTCCGCTTGGATATTTTTTACGTACATAGATAAAATAAATCCTGGATAAGAAAATAGATAAATATTCATGGACATTTGACACAGCGTCCCTAGCCCCAGAAAGCATAGCTTGTACTATGGGAACTAGATTGATAGAATACGTATACATGAAATATCTATCAAAACCCAGACACAGAACAAACACTTATGTTCATCACACAAATACTTGTCCTGAGTCCATCCCACGACCTACAGCGCAGAAGGTAGAGCTCCTACCAACTGAGCTATAAGGCCAGTCAATAATTTGGATGTTTTTATACCTGTACCAAGCGGTCGAAGCCAGCAGAAGCTAGTAATACATTGGTGTTTCTAGTGCCATCACCGTAGATGATGAAGCGAAGGTATGCAGCGATCTAATCAACAAGTTCGTGCTGGCCGTCACCTTCCAGGACGATCTGGAGCAACAGCTCAACTTCTACGTCGAGTGTCGCGCGTCTTTCATCAAATTAGATGCGGTGCTCGTCGCTTTGGTTCATGTGAGTGCATAAGCTTAGCTAACTAGATTTCTGTTTCTAATGCCGGGAACGTGAATAGTGTAGTGAAGGTATTATCACCAAGTTTGGGGGGTCCAGTTGCTCGCGTCCGTACGTGAGTACCCTATGAATCCCTACACGTCCCCTTGGGTGGTGCTAAAGGAGCAACAAAAAAGTAGCAGTAGAACTTGTGCAAAGTTCGCCCGGAGAAGTACTGCTTCCAAACCTGGTAATCTGCCGCTAAGCGGTGGTTCGCATTGCTGTGTTCCGGTGGAAGGGTGTGGATGTTTATGAAATCACTGGCGCATGAGACGTAACATGTCCGTCTCAGGTGACGGGCGCGACGAGGTGCGACTTGGGTCTTCCCATACTTCTGTTGGGGAGGACCTAAGTCGTATTGCTGTTGTTATGGGCGGAGGTAACCACCCATAACAACAGCAATACGAGAGCAGAGTGTGGTGTTATATCAATATGTCATTCATAGGTGTAATGGTGCAATAATATTATTATTTTTACACATAGGCAGTGAACGCGTTGTCGACGCGCGCAAGTTCGGCGCAAGGTAGATGGCTGCACCGCGCATGCGCCGCTTATTGTTACGTCACGGTCCCGTCACTGCGATGTACGCTTTGCAAAGCGCAGATGTACTTGCTGTCGGGACAAACGGCACTGCTCAATGACTGCATTGGACAGGGTAGGTTTTTATTAAGTTATATCTCAGCAAATGAACAGCTAACTTGCTGTAAGCGCACACTAAGTGGCACTATCTTTATTGCGAACACAAACAAAGCACTTACGGTACAAAATAGAAATGTTGCTACCTGCAGAAAAATGTTCAAGATTTACATCATGAATAGAGAGAAATTGAAGAATGAAAGATAGACAATCATCATTTCAAGAATCTCATATGAACAATTTTACACAATAAAAGTCCTTAATCTTAATATTGTATAATAAGTTAATAAAACTTCTTATACTAAGACTAAGGACTTTTATTGTGTAAAATTATACCTAATTTGCTAATACCTAATTTGCTTTTGTTCTTTTTAATTGGCTTACTTGTTTTCAAGAACTGGACTCAATAATAATAATACGTGTGACGGCCTGGCTTGTTGATAAACCAATTGGCGAACATAGTATTGGTGGATATCTCCATAAAATATTTTTACGAGTAAAAATATTTCACTTCTTGAAAACAAGTAAGCCAATTAAAAAGAACAAAAACAAATTAGGTATAGTATCATTAAAATAAATATGTTTATGAACTTTATGACGCCACGAATTATCATTATCATGATCTTATGTTTACAGCGGAGGCGAATTTCAAGGCTTTGATTGGGTTGATACCAGACATTCCCGAGTTCATTGTGGAAGATGGACAGAAAAAACCTACACATTTCAAAGTAGCTGCCATTTTAAGCGATTTCTTATCTACTCTACTGGTGTTGCCTGTAAGTTAAATCGCTATGCCGATTGTCCATTTTTCTCTGATTCTGTTATGCGGGAAATAGATTTGCAAAAAAGATCATGCTCAAAAAAACCACAATGGTATCCTTTGATAGGGCTTTCTTGTTTGTACTGAATTACAACTAAAAAGCGCAGAATATCGCTCGTTAACAACAGTAATGGTACATTTCCAAATATGATGTTTTGAGTAATTGACGGTTTAAATATTTTCGTTGATTTCAATTTATATTATATCTGTTATAATAATAATATTTTTGATTACATTAATTTACATCGATTAAATACAGAGTTTTACTGTGTGGTATCTAAGATTCTATTTGTATAGTCAGTCTTATTTATAGTTGTGTAGCAGTAATGACTAGTATTTTTTTTCCGTACCAGAATATTTTGTTTTCTGACAATTGAAACTCAAATTTGAGTTGATTTGTATGTTAGAAAGATTTTACGATTGCCTACCATTCTGCATAGTTGACACACATTACGAGAATTCGGTATTGGAACGGACCGACGATAATATTGTATCGGAAGTTAAGGAGGGTGAGAATGCAAATTATTTCTCATCGTAATAGTCGTGAGATCAAAAGTAATTAGGCAATACAAAAAAAAGTGTAACGGTATTGTTCCGTTTTTCAATATGGAAAAATAGTATATTTAAATTTGGCCTTTTAAAACGCACCGCGCAAGCGTATTTGCTTAGGCTATGCTAGGCTAAATATAGTTTAATATTTTACAGGATAATGTCGATAGCAACTGTAAAGCCTACATACTGAGTGGATTTATAAAAACCATGGAGATCATTCATTGGAAGAAAACGGACCCCTTGTATTACACTACACTATTGCGTACACTTGATTTACTTTGCGAAATGACTCAAGAAAATTACGCGTACCATATTGAAGGAGGTAAATTATTACAAATTTATCCATTATTATGTGTAAAAAGTGCATTCAGCAAACAAAATTGCGTTTGGTTGTGCTCGCGTCCGTACTACTTACGTCCGTGAATACTGTAAGAGTCGTATTTTTTTAAGAGATAAAATATCACATTATTTTTTTTTATTTACCGTGATTTTCAAATCATACGGTAATTTATTAATTAGACCTTATTAGACGAAGGTCCTCGTCTTCCTCACAACGTACAGCTAGTGTGTATTAAACCACCATTTTGAGACAAATTTGTGAGTGTGTGTTGTTATTGCTTTAAATTTTTTTTTCAGTTCTTTCCAACGACAAATTGTACGGATCTGAAGAAGAGTTCATAGATATTATTGAGAAGTATGCCACAAACATATGCCAAGAATTGTTGGTCGTTCTAAAAGCACTGGGTGACAACAATGAAACCAAGAAACAGTATAATTTAGCTCTAGAATTGTTCTGGCGCGTTATCAGAAAGGGCGATTTACAGGAGCGACCCATGACAAGTCTGGCTGCAAACCTTTGGATGTTATCTCAGAAATTGCAAGACTCTAATGATAAGATTTCGGTATGTTGTCGCTCTGATAGTTTGTGTGAAGTTATCGCGTTGGAACGCAGAACGCGATAACTGCCTATAATATTCTTCATCATTATCATCATATTTTTTTCGGCGAAGCATGTTTTTCGCTTCTACACTCATTAGGCGATATCAAATCATTCACTCGTTTTCTTTCATATCCATTCTTCTACAAGTTTTAAGGAAACTTCCATGTATTTATAAAAAAAAATGATGTTCGTTAGTCTCGCTAAAACTCGAAAACGGCTGGACCGATTTGGCGGATATTTTCCTTTTTGTTTGTGTCATATAATTTCTTAGGAGAATTCACGGGATCGGAAAACTGAAATTACTTTATCGTATAGGATTTTTGCCATCAGTTTGACAGCGGATTGTCAAATTGTTAATCAATACAGGAAACAGGTCGGTTGGGGAAGACCTTAGTCCTATGGAGTTTGTTATGGGCGCAGGTAACCACTTAATATCAGGTAGCCCTTCAGCTCGAATCGTCACATTATTTTACACAAAAAAGGAAAACAACTGTCCGGTCATCTAGTTATGAATAAAATGCTTATGATTAGGGATGGTTTCATTGTTTGAATCCTCGATGTATTTTACATAGTCATACAGATAACTATAACGTATTTTAATCGATTGTTACAGAAAGCAATTCTGTCATCACTGCAGGCTTCGTCTGACCCAGCTAGTCAGCAATTACTACAAAAGCTAACGAATTAATGTAAAGACATATGGATATATTTTGTACTCATTCGTTATCTCATCATAATTATTGTACATCTTTGTAATATTAGGAGTACAAATAAGTTTCCGCCGTTTTTACACAAATTAAATATTTATTGTAGAAGAACGGTAATATAAATTTATTCAAAATATTGCCCATCACTTGCAACCACTTTTTCCCATCTCTCAGGCAGCATTCGAATCCCACGTCTGAAGAACTCCTTGTCTTTTGAGGTTATCCACGAATCAACCCAATTTTTGGTATCCTCATAAGATGTGAACCGCTGCGCCGTCAGAGCATGTGCTACGGACCGGAACAGGTGATAATCGGACGGTGCAATGTCTGGTGAATACGGCGGGTGGGGTAACACTTCCCAATCAAGTGTTTCCAAGTACTTTTTCACGGGAGCCGCAACATGTGGACGAGCATTGTCATGCAGAAGAATAATTTTTTCGTGTCTAGAATAGTATTGAGGGCGTTTTTCCTTCAGAGCTCGGCTCAATCTCATCAATTGTGTTCGATAGAGGGCTCCAGTAATTGTTTCGCTCGGATTAAGCAACTCATAATACACTACACCTAGCTGATCCCACCAAATACACAGCATAAGTTTTTTTCCGTGAATATTCGGTTTTGCTGTTGATGTTGACGCGTGGCCAGGTAATCCCCATGATTTTCTTCTTTTTGGATTGTCATAATGTATCCACTTCTCATCACCAGTTATGATACGATGTAAAAAACCCTTTTTTTATGTCTAGCTAGCAGCATTTCACTTAAGCATAATCGGCGTTCAATATCTCTCGGCTTTAATTCGTACGGAACCCAATTTCCTTGTTTATGAATCATTCCTAATGATTTTAAACGATGTGAGACTGCTTGCTGAGTGACTTCTAATGTTAGAGCAAGTTCTTTTTGTGTTTGAGATGAATCTTCCTCCAATAATTCCTCCAATTCTGCATCCTCGTAAATTTTTGGCCTTCCACTGCGATCTTTGTCTTCTACGTCGAAATCACCATTTTTAAACTTTTGAAACCACTCTCGACACGTTCTCTCACTCAAAGCAACCTCACCATATGCTTCTACGAGCAATCGATGCGCCTCAGCAGCAGATTTCTTTAAATTAAAGAAGTAAACTAATATTTCCCGCAAATGACGCTTACTTGGCTCAAATTTTGACATTTTCAACTTATAAAAATTATATTTTACCAATATAAAATCAATGATATTAATAGGTTATGTTGTTCTTGAATGTCCAAACTATTTTTTAAGCCGGTTATCATCTGCGAAAGCTAACCGAAACTCCGTGCCGCGCCATCTACAATAAAACGGCGGAATCTTATTTGTACTCCTAATAATTTGTTTTGTATCGATCGAATTTCCTTGATCTCGTGTAAATAGCATTTATTTCACTTGTTATTATTTTGCTTTACACATTTTTTGTATATTTGTAAGTTATAGCTACTACTTTTATCATTCTAATACTATAGTCACATAAAAATAATGGAGAATGGTCTCAAAATATACAATTTTAAGCAGTATTTTGTTTTATTAAATCATTTATAATTGTTATTTTTAACCACTGTTTTTATTTCCTGATATTCTGATTGTCTTAAATGTGATTCTCTATACCTCTTGGATAAACCGAGAGACTGGTTCATAGATGTTTATGAATCATAGGATCTTGACAGATTGTAGTGATCAAAACGCAACTAATGAGGTTATTTAACAGGCGATAGCAAAATATTGATTTTCATATCGTAACATGAACATGATTCCCTACATCGCTGTGTGCACATAAATTACAGAACATAGTTTGGCCCGGTCTAGAATAGAAACCCGAGACCCCCATAGAGTTAGGACTACGGACGTATTGTTGCCATTACAATCGTGGTAACACGTTAGATATTCGTGGTTTCTGATATCCACGGCAGCGCCCCAGACACCAACAGTTTAGGATGCACGAGCCATGGGTGGTAATGCCATCTGATGTTAAGCGGCTACCCTCCGCCCATTACAATAATGATACGACTCCTCCATAATACCCTATTTTTCCTTCACAATACCCATTGATAAAATTCAAATACCAAGCCGACTTCAATTCTGACATCGCTTCAGATCATGTTTCTAGTCAGGAGTGAAATTCTTATTTGAACATAATTAATAATTGTGGGTAATTACAATACTGATCGTGTTGTAATTATCCACGAAACGCAACTTACAGTTGTAAATGAATGAGGTAATTAGAAATCTGTCGTAGAGATGCTGATTAGATCAGTGCCGTTCCAGATTGCCCTCTAGGGTCGGCGTTTGGGCGATGGTGTTGCGGTGGAGCAAGCGGACATTGTCCGCCTAGACACGCTTGAATGGTGCCGCGCTCGGTTGCGCCTATCTTTCACCTGCGCAACATTGACGCCTATAAAACCTTGTCTTTTGGATAATGTCACGTTACTTTCATCTAGACACAAACTAAGAAAACGACTGTACTCGGCGGGAGCAGTCAGTTACAAAGGGACACACTGGGTTGATACCCACTTTGAAGGATGTACAAACTGGGGCGCTTGGTAGGAATCACTCGTTTGACTGACTGAGTTATGGTAGAACGTCTCAATCTAATCGAAGGTAATTATTGCAGTTGGTGTTATGGGCGATATGTGACGGAGTGTTTTCCAGTGAAGAGCAAAAGGGATTCGTACAGCCACTGGATTTTGGACCTATATTCAACTATGGTGATTCTGGTAAGTGGTTCCTTTTAAAAATTCAGTAAAGTAGAGTAATTACCAACTAACTTAAACTAATGCTATTGCTTGTTATCGTTTTTACAGGGTTCGCCTCGCTGGCTTCAAATCCTATAGCCGCTGCCGTGCTTAAAGTAGATAAAAGTGAATATCCTCAGTTGTTCGACACTATTGTTAGTAGTTCTATCGATTCAATTCAAGCTCAAGTCGCACCCAGAGAAAATATATTTTCAGCTGAGCATTTTGGATTCAATCCGATTGCAAGTCAGAATTTTCACCCGCTTGGGAAATCCGCTAGTTTGGTTGCACAACCGAGGCAACATCTCCAAGCTCAGTCTTTACCTAATGGTCAGCAACTAGCGATTCCTCTGAGATATGATATAAGAACAGTGCACGATGCCGATTACAAAGTTTATAAACCCGAAGAAAATGAACAGGGCGAGGAAATATTAGCCGCTTTGAAAAAGAATCCTTCCGTCGCTTCATATTTTAAGCCTTCTGTGACTAACCTGGAAGTAGCACATCCGCTAAATTATCGCAAGCAAGAACTAAATAATAATGACGAAAGCGTGGAAATTGAACAAAACTACAAGCCAAATGCTTATCTTACAGGACCATCCCGTATTCGCAGATACACTAGTGGACGTCAGCGGCAAAACGTAAGAAAGAATAGCGAAGAAGAAGATCCCTACAGCTACAGACCTAAAGCTTTCGATAGCGAAGCATACAGTGCATACACAGAAGAAAAGGACCCGAACAAGGAGTACGACTACCCATATGGTGAAGACTCTGGGTATGACCATAAAGCATACGAAAGAATAAAAGAGTTATCAGAAAAACAAGCGGCGGAAATCAAACAAAATCCAGGGAACTGCAAAGAGGTGCAGAAAGACGGCATGACTTGTACAACATGCAAGGATCCCAAAACTGGCGGTAACTATGAGTCCTGTTCATATGTCACAGAACCGAAAAACAATAAGTATGCATATTCCAAAGAAAAAAAGTTTGATAGTAATGACGAACCTGATGAACCAGAGAGTGAACAAAAAACCGACCAACCGAATACATCGGAAACATTCGAAAAAGAAGGCAAAAGAGACTCTCCAAAATACGCCAAATTGACAGCAGAATCTTCGAAACCTTACAGTAACTACGAAGAAGATGACAAAGATAACCATGATTCTCGCGAAAAATATAAGGGTTATTATACTCATACATCAAAACCTTCTCCAAGCGAAGCTCTGCGTGCTTCAAGCGAAAATTCTAAAGATGAGTCTGAATCAATACACAAACCTTATAATTACAAAGAAGCATTACCTGGTTTTTACACCGAGAATGAACCGAAAAAAGACGTCGAACACGTTCTGGCCGAGTTCAAAAAAAAAGATAGATCATCGTGTAAAAAAGTTCAAAAGAATGGAATGACTTGTTTCCAATGTATCGATAAATCGGGACTCAAAAACGAAGAATGCATGTACGTTTCAGAATCCGCCCCTAAAAGCAGTCATTTAGCTTACCAAGAAGTAAAAGAATTCACATCAAAACCACCAACTCTCAACATTGAGAATCAAGGTGCGGCTAGTCACGCCGTAACAACTGCGCCTGTTCCAAAATCTGCCGCATACGTAGTTGAAAATAGTACTTATGGTAGAAAATTAAAACGCAAGAAGGCGCCTCAAACTATAGCGTCATCAGCCACAAAACCGATCGTTAGTGTTCTTCCCGTCGTGCAAGCGCCGGTGCTGTTGAGTAAGACGCGAAAAGTTAAGAGAAGCGTGGAATCAAACGCTGATGAGAAGGCAAACATAAAAGACGAGACTAATATACCAGCACCCGAAGAATTTTCCGGTGATAGCTCAAAGGGTGCTTTTTGGGCGGAAACAATGCCGCGGTACAGCGCAGCTTTAGGCGTTACGTTGCCTGAGTACATGTTGTCAAGGTCAGAACATGAAGTTTCATTTGACGAAACCGTAGCAGGCGCGTAAGAGTGGGCATATTAGCCAACACTATCAGTATAAGTAGAGCGTGTCCGTTATAGCTCATTAAATAAAGCCTGACCAACAAACATCTAAAAACGTTTGTTACGTAATAAATAAGATTTCACAGCTACGAAAGAGATATTAGTTTCGAGTCAATGACCAAAATTGTCATTATCTTACTAAAAACTATATTGAAAACTGCATCAACTGCAAAGTACAAGTGTTGTCTATGATTTAAATCGTAGATTTTACTATGCGTAACCTTAGCACTGATTTAAAATACGCAGTAATAACTGGTTAATTCATATGTTGTTGATGTTATTGTTATCTAGTTTTAACTATGTAAAAATAATTAAAAAAAAATTAGATTTTCCGTTGTTTTTTTATTTCTCACTGAAACGATTGAGTTGAACATTAAACTATGGAACACTAAGGCTGACGCAGTTCAGTTTCGTAATTTATAAATTCCCCTTTCAAGGGCTATTGTGGGATTGTTGATGAACAGAATGAAAACCGTTTGTTGGCATGGTATTCGGTCAGCGTCCTATTTGTCAATACTGTTTTAATGTTCTTATTTCTACTGGTAATTGTCCAAGTACGACGTCACTGGGAACCTATTGTAGAGGCGCTCTACCAGACTCGGAAGAAAGTAATTAAATTCAGTCGTATTCTAGTCATGCATCGGATCAGTGTGCTTCGTTTATAAATAAAGTTGAACGAGATTACGAGCCAATAATATAGTAGGATATTCTGCGATCTTGCACAGCTAAAGTGAACTGTTGGGATTGATCAGAGCCGGCGAAGCGGCAGACTTAACTGGTGCACTTGTCTGGTTTCAATATTTCAATTCTAATTAAATAAGTAAGTATTTTACATTTTATTTTAATTTTGATGATTATATTGTAATTAGGTATGTAATTAATAGATTTATGCACTTCGATATAACCATTAGGTTTATAAATTATGCAAATTACAACGATCTAAAATCAATAATTTTCCTAATTAACGTCGGAGTTTCGAATTGGGTGGTATTAATGGATATAAAAGTTATTTGAACAATGCCGAAATGATGCAGTACCGCCGCAGACATTGAAAAAAATGATTTCTTGTATCGTTGCCAACCTTTGTTGATTGAATAAAAAACAGGGTTATCCAACAATTGCGCAGTGATTTTCTAGGAGCTCAGATTGCTCTACCTCTTTTGTTATCTTTGGTAATTGCAACAGTTTGTTTTAGTTCTAGGACTTTTTATACTTTAAAACCTAAAATGTCAACATACAATAATTATGAATCCATAATAAAAAAAAAGTAGAAAATTATGCAAGTTATTAACATCCGGCATTAATAGACAGGAAAAAAACAAAATGCATTCAGTGGAAGTCGATGATGAGGAATACGTGGACGTACGGACATTGCCGTTGAAGCCGCCACAGCCTCTAGTGCAGCCGAGCCGAGCCGTGCGCCGCCCGTGGCACCCTGTCATGTGGGACGACTCCATTGTTGGAGTCACTCCACCTACAGAAAACAATCAAGAAGATGAAGACGAGGTAGGTTTTAAATGTCATAAAAGCCCTGTCTAAGAGAAGGCTTTTAAGGCAGTATAAACTTAATAGGCATGAAAATATGACTGTCAAAAACAGCATAACTTATAGGTCGCTTGTTGAATTAATTTGAAGCGCTCGTGATGAACCTTGCCTAGATGTTCTTTACAGATTGTCTATGTATTCAGGCGACTTAAATACTCAGATACCAGATTTGATTTAATGCTTATGTGTTCACGTTCGTTCTACCTCGATCTCCAGAGATCAAGAGTAGCTACCACGTACCTATATAATAATGGAAGAACTACATGCGTGTACGACCGACGTGTCAGGTCTGTTGTTTGTACTTAGCTGAAATATTCAAAACTGGCCTCAAGTTTTGTACAGTCTACAATCAAAAGCTATGAAAATATAACAGAACAAATATATTTTTATGAGACAAAAAGTTCAATTCTGTGTGTGGAATTTCCTAGATCAATTTGGCGGTGGTGCCGTTTATTAGAAACAGCGGCGCTGCGTCCGGGAAATTGTGTGATAAATTTATCAATTCGAGTCAATTGCTTTGACTCGAATTGATTAATTTATCACTTCATAATGGGTTTTACAAACATTGGTGAAGTTTCGTGATTCTTAAGTCAAGGCAAAATATTTGCCTTTGTGAATAAATTATAGGCCTTTTGTATGAATCGAAATTACCATTCGCAAATTCAGTTGGCTATTTCGTTTCATTGGCAGCAACATTGTGTACGCCTCATTTCACGTTCGGTTTCTTCTTACAAATACAGGATCAATTCTATTTCGGATGTTAGTCGGTTAGTGCTCTACGAAGGAAACATTAAAAAGTGCATGTGCGTCATGAAAGATTGTAAGAAGTGATGACGATATTTGTGCCAATTTCGGTACAAAACCAGAGCTAATAATATACTTTGTGTTGTGCTTTACTTTCACACAAACAGTGCTGAAATGTATAGCAACACTGTTTTGTATGTTTGAATGGGATGATATTTATTGGTGTTGGTCAGTATATTGCCCAGTTGAAGGTAATTGGCGTTAGGATTTTGGGATCAGGGGGGCTATTATGCTACGCCCAATGTGAGAATATGTATTAAAATCAATTAAAGCCAATTCTTGAACTTTTCATATAATGTTACATACAAAAGCTTTCGCTAGTAATGTATAAATTTCTTTATTTTACGATAATAATACAAATGAGAAAGAAATTCAATTATTCTAACCCTTGCTCCAGTGCGCTAGAGATCTGATTCCTGGGTTTAGTTTTTTTAATGTAACCAAGTGACAGGAACTGCTGAAGGTCCAACTGATGTTAAGTGATTACCTCTGCCTATAACATTATGAATACGACTTAGTGCCTCCCCGACCGAAGAAGATCTAAGTCGTACTCCGTTTCACCCGTCCCGAGACGGGGATGTTTCTTCTCATACGCATGCGATTTCATTTTTTATGATTATGTAGGCAAATAAATGGGTCTTGAGAGAAAACATGTTAGGTTGTAGGGACCAACTGGATTTTCGAAATTGCAGACCTGATATAATCCGTCAACAGGTCAACCTTTTATGAATAGTTGAGAACATTAAAAGCAAGTGAATGTAAGATGTTCGAGAAAATGGAATTTCAATTTCTGAATATGTGAAAAATTCATTGATTTCATTTGGCCCTAACAAACTAAACTTCTTGGAACTGGACTTGATGGAATGTTCGAAATCTTTAAGCATGATAAATGCTTAAAGATTTCGAACATTTGAATTACGGACTTAATCAATGATTTAGGCATTACATAAGCAATACAAAATGTTGAGCCACTGGTCCAAACATCTTGACGTCAATTAGTCTATTTTTGGGAGTTCTTCTTAGTAGTAAAAAAAATGATGAATACTTACCTAAAATACTCATACAAATATTTGTTTCAGAACAAAAGCGCGACACGCGAATATCCTCACAAGCAGCGCATACGTAACCTAAGAAAAATGATCGCGGACGGAAAAGTGAAGCCCACATCGGAGACATTAATCTTCTTCCTTTGTAACAAGTTCGCTGTTTCCGACGAGAAGCAAACCAAGATCAGACATGATTAGATGAACCATTGTGTACCATTGCTAGAAGTAGACAAGAAATTTCCGTAAGCTGTTTTGAGCAATATGGAATTGCTAGTACGGAAGTTTCTGTGTGATCGAAAAAATTGTTTGGAGAGGAAACATCGACATATTTTAATTTTATTTATGGTGCATCAACACGCCCAGTATTTATGAAATGATTAGGATAGTAGCTTTTTCGGAATCTAAATAAAAAATAACAATTGGTTCAGCTGGCGTCAAGCTAAAATGAAATCTACTTTGACATCGCTCAAATTGTTGCTGACCCTTTTACTCTATATAAAACCGAACGACATTAGTTTAGTTTGGCCTGACAATAAGGAATCAGCACTAAAGAGTAATAAAATTAGTAAAATCATCAGAAGTCAAATTGAAGAAACAACATAAAAAAAGGATTGGACCTATCCTATACAAGCTACATTAGAAGGTAAAAAGGAAACTATTTGAGCTAAGAAATTCAGATTCTTATAATCTACATAATTCTATTTGTTTAACAGCGAAAATTGGACCAAAGGTTGTAAAAAAAATTTTGCTTGTCCCATTGGACCCATAAAGCTCTTGTACAAGGCCGTCCAATTGAATTGAAGTGAAACCATTGACGGATACGCAATGGGCACCATATTATTAACCCTCGATTAAAAACAGGGATGTTAAAAGTTCGACGGCTGTGTTTGTTTGCCTCTGTCTGTGGTCCTGTGGTCAATTACTTTGAGGCAACCGATCTCTAAAAGGGATAGTTTCACGACTTGTAAGCACATAAATGGTAGAGCCAAACCATATATAGTGAAAATCGGCAGAACCGTAGGATTATTAGCAATAATTATATATTTTGAAGTGATTTTGATGATTGTTGCTGCTTAATACTTCAGTCTTACTTCTTAATACACAATTTCAAAATGATTTAAGAAGAGTTCGCAAATAAAAACTTGGGACGGAGATTTTTTTGTAGAATTACGCAGCAGACGGCTGAGATGCATCCATCGGTTTTCTAGAAGAATATGAAACTTTTAATTTACTATGTATGCATATTTTATATTCCCATGTAACTGAGTTTTCAGTATTTGTTATTGTAATTTATACTAATAAACTATTATTTTATACGAGATTGGGTTTGTGTATATGCAAAACAATGTTTCTATTAAAAATCTAGCTTTTTAACTTTAATTAATTTAGAAATTGCAGTACTCTTCATATGAACATAAATCTCTAATTTACATAAAATCTATTTATGTATAAAAATTATGCAGAAGATAATATTATAATTTACACAAATGCGACAAGTGCATTTCCTATCGACAAATTGACTCATCCACAGAGATATCCGTCCCGTAGACATCGCAACTCGGCAGAGACGTAATTTTCGAAAAACAGTCATTAGGTACATATACTTTATATTCTTCATAAAAATCATCTAGACACAAGACTTTTAATATAAAAACAAATCGAGTTTCTCAAATATAACTTATAAAGATTTTTATGATAACCGGAGCGAGGGCGGCCCGCGTGGGACGAGGTCGCCTTATTTACAAGGAGACGAGGCGCCGTCACCCCGCGCCGCACCGCGCTGCCATAAAATAAATAAAAGTGAAATAAAATGATCTCACGACACGTCTCGGTCCGTCGCGTTCCCGGGTGGTTCCACGTTGTGTCCACGAGCACTAAAGTTCACTGTGAGCCGGAAGAGTTGGGCCACGTGGGTATAGTCACTGTATCACTGGTGTATGGGGACGGGGACGGGGCTAGGTGGCGGGCGGGGGCGGCGCAGGCGCGGGCTCGGCGGCCGTTGATCCCGTACTGACCCCCGCCCCCGCACCCGCCGCCGCCCCCGTAGCCGCGCCGCCCGTCGTCTCCTCCTCGTCCTCTTCCTCGGGATCGAACTTCAACATTAGTTGTTTGAACTGTTGGACAAAATGAATGCTATATTACATCCGATAAAAAAACGACCGATAAAGTTCATAACATTTACGAGTACATCTCTACCTGTGATCAAAGAAGTTTATTGAATACTTTGTTTCCTTCACTTGAGAAAGGCGAATCACTTTCAACATAAGGCATTAGATGGTCAAAAAGCTTAACATGGAAATAAGTTTGATGTTAAATTAACCACCAGTTAAATTAACTATCCAATTGAAAACAATTTGTGGACAAGACAATAATAATGGATGTAACTTTTACTATTTTAATTACTATTGGAACTTAAAACTTTACTAAATAGACTTTGTTACTTACAAAACAATATTTTAAGATTGCTCGAATCACTGAAAATAAAATAGTGGTACCAGTATACCACATCATACGATCATCATTTCTCGAAACGCCTAGTTTTGCCAAAAAGATTTGCCTGACAATGCTCGACAAAAATGTATTTTAGTGCAATAATTGTCAAGCCCGCTTCCCTATCAAGAGATACACGTATCATGCAAATCATATTGGCTAGACCTATTTCCAAGATACAATGGGATTTAAATACCTCGCCTCTAGTACCCGTCTACGAGTCACCGCCGGCCTTCCTCGTCCAACTTTTCGCTGAGCTGTGCGATCGTAGCAATAGCTCGAAAGTCGTTCCGTCGAGACACCCTGTTCTATTACATGTTCACTTGTTCCCCATTGTGTAGAAACAGTTTTCGTCAGTCCACTGATGGACACAGATCCATCAGTGGACTGACGATAGTGAGCTGCAAAGATCTCACCTCTAGGTAATCGTCCACGAGTCGCCGACGGCCTTGCTCGTCCAGCTCTTCATCCCGATCTTCTTCATTGAGCTGCGCAATAGTCGCCTTCGGCTCAAAGACCGGTGCGATTCGCCTAGAAATCGCCTTCTCGTACACTTTCACGCTCTCCGACGGCGAATATTGTGTGATTTTTCTAGAACGAAAATAATTATTTGTAAGCTCTGGAATTTGCGAAGTAATCAGTTTATAAAAAAACGCTAACGATGCAGTTTTAATATGGTTACAAATAAAGCAAAAATGGACCTGCCGGCCGCGTGTAATCTGTGAGCTGTCAGTGTTCGGCAGTTGTGAGATACTCACGCGTCAGTGAACCCGTACAGTTGCTTGAGATGTTGCTTCAGCACCAGTAGTAAAAGACAGCCGCGCGCCTGCCGCATGGCGTCCCGCAACGGCCGCGTGTCTTCCGGTAGCCGCGTGACAAGTGCTTCTGCTTCCTCGTCATCCTCCTCGTCTAAAAGTTCCTTTTCCTCCGATATTGCGGTTTGTTTCAGGCCCTAAAGATAACGATAAATATTGTTTAACACATACCAGTGTACTAGGGTTCCCTTTGTTGCAGCTCACCATAAATATTATGCTGATCACAATAATGTTTGCCTTTACGAGCAGGGTTATAACCAATTAAACTATGGAACCGTCGAATGGGAAAATTACTCATTAATATTAATCTAATGGGTAAGATTTTAGCCTGATTTACATTCAAACAGTGTTTGAGTTGTTGGGTTGTTGATCAAAGACTATCCGCTTGAGCTGCATCAAATAAACATTCTGTGGAGCGTAAATAGGATCTTTAAGAGGAAGAGCTAATATGTAGCTGAAAAGTTTATTTCCAGTATCCATTCTTCGTATATGCAACGCTTACAAAAAAAAACTCCAATGCAAATTAACTACGCTTAAAAATAAAATAGCATCTACACACCTCTCGAAAAACCTGAAGCAAGTTGGATCCTGACGTCGAAATGATGATGTCAATGTGGTGTATAATAAAAAGTGGTTCATCTTGAACTTGGTATGGGAAGTAACTTAAATTATCAGCTAGGTACAACATTTGATCTAAGGGTGCCGTCTGAAAATAAAAAAAGAACATTATTATGAGTAGGTCAACAAATCCAACTGACACAATAAATTCAGACAGAACCACAGTGTTGCGAGTATAACGGCCTGTTCAATAAACCTTTAACAGCCTATGTGTATTACCATGACAGATGTATAAATACAACTTAAGCCTCACTTGTTAATCTACAACTAGTGTACTTCTTTAACATTCGCACTCGATAGTTGTTTTAGAATTTAGTTCATAGTAATCCACGGCCATGCACCTATTAGCGTTATAACAGATTGATAGCATTTTTTTCTATTTGATTAATCGCACCAAAACCTGGTCTCAGACCACTTAAATGTAGCATTGATAGGAGTTGATGGAGAACTTACCGATACATCATCAAACTGTTTTAGTAACGACAAAACTAACGCTCGCCGTTGTGGCCTCGTATTCCTTAATAATGAGTACAAGAAACCATTTAGTGCAGACGGTAAGTCATCTAGGTCTTTTTTCCTGTAAATAAATTGGAGTTATCATTTCTTTATTCCAAAACATTCTAAATTTCCGCTTGTAATTTAATTTCTGGAGCATAGAAGCTTACCTAAACCCACGTATGACACCATTGTGCGTATCAGCCTGTAGTATTTTTTGTAACTGATATGATAGTTTGATACCGAGTTGTGCTTTCATGTGAATGAATCCAGGGTATTTTTTATCAATCTCTTGTAAATTCTTGTCTGCCGTATGTGATACTGTCACTTCCGTGTCAATGCTCATACATATGAGGTAGGGAACAATCTGAAAACACAAAATGTAGTTCCCAAATCAGGCATTACAGGCAAAAGTTATAAAGTTCACAGCCTTGATTCTTCAAGACGTGTGTTATTTTCCCTCCGGCCGTTTTCGTAACTGGGATTCGCAACCAGTTGCGAATTAAGAACTTTTAGGGGTTATTTTAGTTGAGCGAGATTATCTACATTAATTTAAAACAACAGCATTAAGACTGTTGTTTTAAAGTCGGCCGGGGCAATACTATCCTGTTGACTCCCTATAAAAGGACTGAAATTGTCGTAGAGCAAAACATTTTTCAGGGTATATAGCGATGCTATTGAGTATTCCCACATAACCGGCACCAGCATCCATACTCTTCAAACCGAAACTCAGCAAAGCCAATACAACTTGGCGGGAGAGATAGGTATGATCGCAGGGATGGACTGGCTTCAGAGCTCAGTTGGTAGTAGCTCTGCCTTGTGTTATTTTTTCAGGACAAATTTGTGTGACGAACATTAAATATTTGTGCTGTGTTATGGATGTTGTTAATATGCAAGTATTTACAAAAATGTACAATATAAAGATAAGATCAGTAATCTGGTTGCCATAACTACACTTAGTTTGGTTTTAAACGACGCTGAATTAAATGCAAAAACAGGTTTAAGAACTTACGAAATGTCTGTGATTACCTGAACAGGATGCACTAAACCCTGTGCCAGAACAAGTTGTACTACTTTCATCGCGCTAGATCGCACCACCGTGCTACCGTGAAGGAACGACCCAAGAATCTCTTTCAAATACAGTTGTATCACTGTCGATGCCATGCCGGAAGACACGTCGCCCATTTCTTTGAGATTCTCGTGTTTCGATCGCGTTGACCCTGAAATGTCGTAAAGTATTATGTTACTAGATATTTTTTTATGTTACGCATAAATTAATAGTAGAAAGAGACAATAATGTTCTGTGCTAACTTCAGGGCCACCAAGTTTTGACTACGAATCTACAACTGTATAGCGGACATATGCAATGTAATTTAAAGTAAAATACGAAGTACTTACACTCTTTATCCTGCCTGATCATTCTCTGCTCCTCCTCTTGTAAGTACATTTCAATATTCCTCAGCACATCCGCTTTCATATCGATAGGTGCAAGATCTGACGTCAAAAGCTGATGGTAGAACTCTTTCAATTCTGGCCTCAGCATGAACTCGTAATGCCTCACACATACGGAGCCCAGCGCTTTCAACGTGTGCGACACAAAGTCCTCATCCTCCAGGCCGACGAAGAACAACAACGTGTTATACACTTGCTCTTTTATGTCAGCCTAGAACAGAAATTATAAGTAAATTATTTAAAATATTCACGTTTCAAAAAGCTCTAGAAATTAATATTATGAACTTACCGGAAGACCTTCTATGACTTTGGCTTCGGTAAAGTCAAAGTACCGTAGCAAAAGGCCTACGATAAATAGCGACCTTCTAAAGTGAGGCCGCGAATGTGATGTTCGCGCCAGTTCTGGGTCCCTCTGCCAACTGTTTTTCCAGTACAGGAGCACATCTATAAAGGCATTTTTGTTAATTGCAAGAACACTTATCTGAATTATCAACTTTCTGTACAGGTTTCTGAGCATGACCAATGCAGACCTAGAGAAGCACAATAGATAATTAAAAATATATCACCTTAAACCAGTAGAAAACCACAGTTTGTTTTAATTTATTAAAGAACTTACTGTGATACTTTTGAAAAACATCTCGAATGAGTTTGTAGTTGTGCGTTAGATTATTGACTATAGCCGCTAAGCACGCTATACAGGAGGCAATCACGAGCTGCCCTCGCTGTAGGATCAACTTTACAGCATCTTCCTCAAGCTGCGCTAGAAAAACCTCACTTGGGTGCTCCATCAAAGGCACTACCAGTTCTAATGTCGATGCCACAGTTGACATTATCTGTTGTTCGTACTGGTTCTGAAAGTAGGAAGATTACGTAAGCGTCCGCGAAACAGTTGGAGAAACCAATAAACTTGATCGAACCACTTACTTGACATTTTAAGCTCAGGTACGGTTGTAATGTTAAGGCATGGTTAACTAGCAATTGAGGCCTAATTTTAGCAAATAAATGCAGTGTTGAAAGACACGCTAAGATTCGCTGTGATGAGCCCGTTCCTGAAAAGATACGTATTATTTTAACAGTACGTACATGTCTAAAATGTAGATTGTTTAATTAAATCTTATTCATTAAATGACAACTTTATTATTTTATTGAATAATATTTACCTTCTGCGCTACTTTCTTCTAGCTGAAGTAAGCTTTCAATGAGGCAGTCCACGATTTGTTGGCACGCAAGTAACAGAGATTTGGGCGGCTGGTATATTATTTTAGTTGAATCGTCTTTGTCCTCTTTCGGTTTGAACAACTGAAAGTTAAATCATATCATAAATAATTTATTTATTCTTATATAATTTATAACATCTAATTTATTTCTTAGTCAGTCTCTTTGTTTGATGGTACTAAATATATAATTGTTTTTACTTATATCTTTTCAATTATTAATTAATTTAAATATATTACGAACTTCTAATATTTATGCGTCAACTTACAGTCATCAACAGCTGCTGAAACCATTCGAGGCCGATGTCCCTTGAGGATATAACTACATCTGTGATGTTGAGGACCTTCCTCGTGAGCGGATCAGCGGCGGCCGCCGTCATATCGAGCGTGCCGGGACGCATTGTATTCGCGCACGGACTGAACCACATGTTCTGAAACACCTCCATTACCAGTTTCCGGATCCCCTCCTCGTCATTCACCCTCCTAATCATTTTTACACAAATTTCGGGGATCTTAGGGAATTCGGGGCACTCTATACAAATGTCTTTTAGAATTTTTATAACACGCTTTCGCACTGACACTCCTGTATCCTGTAAGTAAAAAATTAAATGTTTCACTTCTGACTTTTGAATTGGGTTCAGGGCGACCTTTTATCTCTTTCTGATAAGATGTCCAACCAAATTAATGAGAGAGACAGAAAGTTGTTCTAATCCCAATTTAAATTTCCATACCGTCCAGAGTTGCTTCCAGGAGTTAAAAATGTACTTACCAATATTCGGTTTGACAACATTCCATAATACTTGTCGATGAGATCAGGCCGGCTGAGCACGAATTTGCCGACGAGGTCTACAGCCGCCTCGCGCACGGCAGTCGATTGATCGAGGAAAGACCGATTGACGCCAATTTGCATATCAGGTCTCGCCAGTACTGCGGGATCCGCCTCGACAATCATCGCGAGACATTTCATCGCCTTCGTTCTGATCGCTATCGTATTCTCACAGAGTATCACCAATATTTTCCTGAGGTACTTGTCGAAACTTTGTGAGAACGATCTCTTCGAAGCTAAGTACTGCGATATGAGCTCAGCGCCACCGTAGTCGATGTACGATTGCATGACTTGAACTTGCGTGCCGCCCTGGTACCTAAACGGTCGGATTTTCTCGAGAAAGAAATGTTTCCGCCGTTCAATCGTCTTGAACTTCTCCGCCGAGATTATCGCCGAACTTTTCTTATCATGTTTGGATTCTTTGAGGCCACCGTCACTATCTTCGTCAGCGTCGGACTCCTCGCTAGATTCATCCTTGTATCGTTTTTTAGATTTCTTAGTCTTTTTGGTGGGCGAAGTGGTCTTCGGCTGGACCACTAAATCTCTGAACCACTGCGTAATATAGAAATGCCGCGCACAGTTCCAGGCTTGGTCCTTTTGTCCGTTTATAGCGAGGTAGTCGAGGAGTACACGTTGTAGAAATTCGGTCCGCTCTTCGTCTTCATCGAGGCCCGATGTCGCATTCTGCGCAGGCAAAAAAATTTTTGTTTCGTTATAAACATATTAACCGAAAATGTTCAGTACATTATTGTTGTACTGAGACGACTCCGTGGCTTAGTTGGTAGTAGCCCTGCCTTTGAAGCGACGGGTTCCGGATTCGATTCCTGGCCGGGGCACACTTTGTGTGGTGAGCATGAAGTTTATTCTCGGGTCTTGGGTGTTTGTCTTGTGTTTCTATGTTTGTCCATGCCATCTGCGACACAGGGAATCCTAGTGCAGAGGTATACTCATACCTCGATGATCGATCGTGTGATCGTTTATTATTTATACTTATCACAGTCGCTGAAGCAGTAAGTGTGAGCGGAAGGTACCTGTAATAACGTGCCGTCCTTTTCCTCCTCGGCGCGGATATCTCGCACGACTGCGTCCATGGTGGCGAGCTTGGCCCGCGACTGGACGCTGTCTCGACGTAACCGCGCCGCCACTAGACCCAGGTACTCTAACGATGCGACGCGCACTGACATCTCCATTGATTTGTCCGACATGTATTTTACCTGTAAACATAATTAATTATACTGCGTATTGACTTGAGAAAGGAAATTCACTTAATTCGATATGAAAGTTGTTTTTTTAGATAAGTTATATACAAAACGTAAAGGCGATTCCGTTGAAAACTATATCTGATAGTGTAGGCGTCTTATCAAACTCTTTCACATACCAGCATAGTTCCAAGTAGACTCAGCAGCAGCTCAGTGGCGGGCCACTCGGGTTTGTTGACGGTGGTAAGTAGATCGTGCACGAAATTTTCAAACAGGGGTCGAAAGTCGACCTCCTCATTTCGACTCCGGCACTTGTTCAGAAATGACGTCAGGAATGTGCCGCCCACACTGATCGCTGCTTCGTACTTGGATATTATTAGAAGATCTTTGTCTACATGCTGAAAACAGAAACACAATACATAAGTCAATAAAATATTATATTATACTCACGATGTCCTTCAATAGTGTAGAATGGATATAGAACTTACTTTTTTACCATCAGAAGTCTCAGCTTGGTCCTTGTTCTTGTCTTTCTCGTGAGATTTGCACAGAGTTTCAGGCAATGTTACAACACATTGGACCAATTGCAAAACAAGTGCCGTTAGCATTTGAATATGTTGGTCCGAGCTCAGCTGGAAAGAGCGCAGGTTGTGCTTCGAACTCGGGATACGAGCAATAGACGCTAAAATATCTTCGAGTAACAACCTCCGGTGCTGTTCATACTTCGTAAATATCTAAGAGAATGGAGAAGTTGTATTAGGTAAA
The DNA here is from genome assembly GCA_921293045.1 of Aplocera efformata. Taxonomy (NCBI): domain Eukaryota; kingdom Metazoa; phylum Arthropoda; class Insecta; order Lepidoptera; family Geometridae; genus Aplocera; species Aplocera efformata. The sequence goes on along the minus strand of OV121042.1, from coordinate 7,429,503 downwards.
CGGCGTTTTTTAAACACATTGAACTGTAATAGCTATGGTTTGACACAGAATTTTAAATTCAAATAAATTTAACTTTATTTGTTTTTTTTTTTTTAATTACATAATTGGGTACAAAAACTAAACTATAAGTAGTTTTTTTTTAAATACGCAAATTTTATCTATTGATGTTAACCCTCTGATCTGGTGCATCGGAAACACATCAAGCGACAAATGACTTGAACAGAAGAGTTTGTATGCACTCTTAGGAAGTGTAGTAACATAGACACCTTCAAAAACATAATCGCGCCATCGTAATTTGCGGTAAATATAGCAATATTTACCGTAGTAACGAGTTTCAGAGCCGCCAGTTGTAGCTCACTGACATTCTCCACGAAGAACGGAGATACTCCGACAGTGGACGCGTGCAGTACAGTCGTGTCAGTCAGGTGATGCGCAGCCAAAAGTTCCGAGAGAAGCGTTACGGACTCGTGTGCATGAGTGTACAGTTCTCGTATGGCGCGCGTCGAACCCGCCCCGCGGCGAGTGGCATTAGTGGCACCCCCTCCGCGACGCTTTCGGCCATCCACTGGAAATTATAAAAAAGGTTTACCTACGTGGCTCTATTTCAAAATCGTAAGAAATACTTATATTACGTCAAGTAATGCTAGTCATTACATGTACTAAAGACGTCCCCCGCCCCGCCTGTATGTCTGAACGCGATAAAAAAAATACCAAACGGATTTTTATACAGTTTTCAACAATAGACGGAGTGATAAAGAGGCAGGTTTAAATGTATAATTTATTAAGGTTTTGTGTAAATTGATTGAAATATGACGATGATTGTTGAAGATGCCGACTGGGAGCTTTATTGGGGCGAAACGCGTAAACCGAAAGAGTTATGTCAAGAAAACAAGGTATAATGGAATTATTCCTCTTAAAACGGTCTTATTGTGTTGCAAAACACAATTGCTACAGTTACACAATAATAAAAAAAATATTCCTAGATGATGCTTTTAAGCATATCTTTATATTAAGCGATTTTTTTCATTATTTAAGTATTGTTATAAATTTGAATTAGACCATCGTTCTTGCATTTTATTTCATTAAAACTGTAAGTAACATTAGTGTTTTTGGTATGCAATTTTGCGCGGGCACAGGAGCAAGTACCTGCCGACGCGACGGGCGTGCGCGGCGCGCCGCCCCTTCATGGGAATAAAATACATTAAAGTACGCCAAGTAGGAGGAACACCTAACCTAGATTACATTTAATTCTAATCCACATACTCGACGCAACAGGCACATACGGCGGAAAGAATTAGGCTCTGCTACCCGTGCGATAGTTTCTATGATAAACAACATCTTCTTAATTTATGGCTTACGGTATTTACGTATTTCACAGTATTCTATTAGGATTACAAATAAGATTCCGCCGTTTTATTGTAGATGGCGCGGCACGGAGTTTCGGTTAGCTTTCGCAGATGATAACCGGCTTAAAAAATAGTTTGGACATTCAAGAACAACATAACCTATTAATATCATTGATTTTATATTGGTAAAATATAATTTTTATAAGTTGAAAATGTCAAAATTTGAGCCAAGTAAGCGTCATTTGCGGGAAATATTAGTTTACTTCTTTAATTTAAAGAAATCTGCTGCTGAGGCGCATCGATTGCTCGTAGAAGCATATGGTGAGGTTGCTTTGAGTGAGAGAACGTGTCGAGAGTGGTTTCAAAAGTTTAAAAATGGTGATTTCGACGTAGAAGACAAAGATCGCAGTGGAAGGCCAAAAATTTACGAGGATGCAGAATTGGAGGAATTATTGGAGGAAGATTCATCTCAAACACAAAAAGAACTTGCTCTAACATTAGAAGTCACTCAGCAAGCAGTCTCACATCGTTTAAAATCATTAGGAATGATTCATAAACAAGGAAATTGGGTTCCGTACTAATTAAAGCCGAGAGATATTGAACGCCGATTATGCTTAAGTGAAATGCTGCTAGCTAGACATAAAAAAAGGGTTTTTTACATCGTATCATAACTGGTGATGAGAAGTGGATACATTATGACAATCCAAAAAGAAGAAAATCATGGGGATTACCTGGCCACGCGTCAACATCAACAGCAAAACCGAATATTCACGGAAAAAAACTTATGCTGTGTATTTGGTGGGATCAGCTAGGTGTAGTGTATTATGAGTTGCTTAATCCGAGCGAAACAATTACTGGAGCCCTCTATCGAACACAATTGATGAGATTGAGCCAAGCTCTGAAGGAAAAACGCCCTCAATACTATTCTAGACACGAAAAAATTATTCTTCTGCATGACAATGCTCGTCCACATGTTGCGGCTCCCGTGAAAAAGTACTTGGAAACACTTGATTGGGAAGTGTTACCCCACCCGCCGTATTCACCAGACATTGCACCGTCCGATTATCACCTGTTCCGGTCCGTAGCACATGCTCTGACGGCGCAGCGGTTCACATCTTATGAGGATACCAAAAATTGGGTTGATTCGTGGATAACCTCAAAAGACAAGGAGTTCTTCAGACGTGGGATTCGAATGCTGCCTGAGAGATGGGAAAAAGTGGTTGCAAGTGATGGGCAATATTTTGAATAAATTTATATTACCGTTCTTCTACAATAAATATTTAATTTGTGTAAAAACGGCGGAAACTTATTTGTACTCCTAATATGTATATTCTGGATCATACCTTTCTTTTTGGACGTCGACTGAATGCTGTAAACTGGGTCATATACACAATAAATTGTGTTATTCAGTTGGAATTTTATGAACATTATAATCCTATCTATGACGTCTTCCAGAAAAATACGCTTAGGCATACTGGGCGAAGTCATCACGTACAGAGCTGTCAAGCAAGCGTCAGACGCACACATGACTCTTTCTAATGCAGACTCAACCCATATTTGCCGCATTTCCTCACTATCCTCCTGTGAAAATGAATAAATAATACATAAAATAAATTAGTTGTTTTGAGATTTCTGAAACAATTAAATTCATTTATAAATCTTTACTGACCGGATCGCCAACAAGGGACATTTTCTCAGCAGCCCTTATGTTTTTCTCCAATATATTTAACAATCGAACTAATCTGTCAGAAGGTATTGCTTCCATAGCACCAAGATTTTTTAATTTAGCTGCTTCTGAACACAGCTCTTGAAGCTGATAGCGAGGCAGTAAAAGTTCTTCAGGAATGTCAGTCCCCTCTGTAAATAATTGAATATTTGCATATATAAATGAAAAGATTAATTAAAAGTGTTGCATTTAATTTGGGTATAATCAAAATGAAAAAATCAGGATTCGAAATAATCATGTTGAAGAAATATTAACTATAGCTCAGGTTGTATATACACTCATTCGAAAGATTTTTTTTCCAGAACTTTCATTCAGATAAGAAACAGTCTGTTTCTTCAGAAATGTACTTTAGTATTATTATTATTTGTAGAACTCTTTATTGAATATAACATCATAAATAATAATTTAAATTGATTAAAAAATAAATAAAAAACATGTTCTACTCACCCATTTCCTCCGTTATAAGTACGTCATCATCAATGGTGTCAAATACTGATTCTATCAATTTGTTAAACCGTTGATACGTATTTGTTTCCATCAATTCATCCACGGATAACATTTCAAGGACAGGTACTAGCCTCCTTTCAACTTTTCGAAGCTTTGGTCGTACTGAAAATAAAGCGAAATATAAATATTTTTGTTCTGAACAGATAATTGGATACTGGATAAAAGAAAATAGATATTTTAGTGCTTTTGGCGAAAACACGCATAGAAATCGCCACAGTGATAACGCCCTATTTTGGTTTGCTTATACATTATGTGGCAGAGTGCTAAGTTAAAGATAGTTGTGTTTACCTTTTTTGTTGTTACATATTCTTAAATGTGTAATTTTGTTTTTAATTTTTAAGTGAGCCCTAAATAAAGTTTTTCTATTCTATTATGTTAAGTGTATGTGTATTACTAAAATCTCATCAAATAATGGAATTAAGTATTTACCAATGGTTGCCTCTGATTCTCCTTTTTTACTTGCTTCTTCATGTTTCCGTTTGACAGCTTCCCAATTTTTCTCTCTAGCTATATCGATTGCTTCCTTTTCTTTATCTACAGCAGGTGTATTACTAATGGGTTTTATTTTAAGCGGCGCATTATCGTCAGAATCTGATTCAATTGCGCTACTTTTTCTTGACCTATCATCATTAGGGTATTCATGCTTTTTCAGAATTCCCTCCTAATAAAAAATAAACATATATGTTAGGTATTGAAGTTAAGTAATTAAGTACCTGGGCGACCGAGCTTTGATCGGTTTTATTTCTTGTAAAATCATGTTTTATCTGAAATTATACATCTTTGAAGTAACAATAGATAATCAATCAAGTACCACAAAAATTTACGAGATGGCGCTGTATTAAATTTTCCTAATTTATTATTCAAAATGTGACAAGAAATACAATTATACAGGTAAAATTATACAGCAAAACCTTATAGTAAAAATCTTGAGGTAATAAGATATAATATGAAACATCTTAAAACTTACCGATAGTCTACCAATTTTAACAACTGGGAATTTGATAATGTTTTTAGTAGGCTCTGGTTTTTCAACAGGTGCATATGGGGCACCCATTGAAGGCTGAGGCACTTGAGGTTCCTGACGAAGTGGTGAGGGGGCTACACTGGCCTGGGCTGGGGACTGGCCTGTCATCATGTTACCATCTAAAATAATATGTTCATTGTTAATTGATGAATATACAACAAGAATCTTATTTAAATATGATTCCAGATAATCTGCTTACCGTGTTCAAAAGTCTTTTCTTGAGATTGCATAGTCATAGGTTGATTGCTTTGACTTGATGGCGACATGGAGAGTGGATCTCTATCCTCTAAATTGGTTCCGAAATTTCTGTTATCCTGCACAGGGCTACTGTAAAATCCACCGTTTTGCGAATTTGGACACGTCATATTTGACAGTGGACTTGTGTAAACATTGGAAGCATTAGCACTATTCCAAATCGGTGACACATTATTTTGGGCAGAGATGTTTACTTGACTTCCCGGTCTAGACTGTGATGGTGGAGAGCCTATATTCACATGGGGAGACGATAGGCTTGGAGGAGCAAGTAACTGCTGGTTTGGAATGGATGCAGATTGCACTGCAATTCCAACTGGTGATGGGCTTGAGGGTACAGCATTATGTGATGAGTAACTGTATGAAGGTGCTGGTGAAACACCATTAAACTTTGATGTGTTTAAATGGTTGCCATAATAATTTCTTTGCTGTTGATCAAACACATTGGGATTCACATTCAAGATTGCCTTTAATAGTTCAGGTGTAGCTGGTTGCGGGGCTGGGCTCACAGAATTTGTTACATTTTCATCCTTCAAGTCACTGAAATACATTCATTATAATTATAGTCTTTGCCTATGAATACATGTTCTTGCAATGGAATTAGGATATTGTTGCAACTGGTCATAGTCAAGTATATTTTTTCTCTGCTCTGTAAAGTACCATCCATACTGCTTAGACCACCAGACAAGACCATCTGATACTGCTTAGCTTTAAAAAAATTAAGGAACTATTCCCTTTGTCTACAGTTATCTTTCTACTTAAGATAATAATTTATTATATGAGTACCTACTTTATGCAATAAGTAGCTAATTTGTTCAAACATTAGATGAAATCTTATGGTATATATAACTGAGGTTGAATGGTGGGTTGATGAATTAAAGTTACACTTTTTACAGATAATAACAGTCAATATTTGCCTTATGATTTATGAAATTGAAAAAATAAATACATTCTTCATTAAACAATCACAGAATAAATTTTGCAGATATATATGTTTTAGTAGAAGTGACAATTCTTTTTAATTCTTAGGAGATAAAGATTTTTGACTTTGGTGATGACTAAATTTTATTTGACAGTTTTAAAAATAACTAAAGTTTACAAATGCCATTGTTGGAAAGAAACCTTAAAGAATAATCATTGTTTTGTAGTAACAAAAGGGAGGCACTCATGCACCCATCTACTTTTTTTACTAACTCTTTCACTCTTACTCTACTTGTGTAGAATTTGTTCATATTTAAATTAATCTTTACATTGTTATTAGTTGTTGTTTGTGGTAGTGGCAGTGTGATACTTATGCAAGCAATAAGAGATTATAAAAAAACCATACACTTTTAAAAAACATTTCATTGAAAATGTAAATTAAGTGATATTATTTATTTGAGTTTGATTGGTTTTGCTTTAACCAATTTTACTATAAATAACACCAAAATTGAATATACCACTTTTTGTTAAATAGAAAATGTTTTGTGATTGTTTAACATTATGAATGTTTTATTTTCAAGTTCGATTAAAAAAAGACTACTGCCATCTTTTAAATAAACTTTTGACTATAGATTTGGGCCAGCCACAATTCTTATTAGTAAATTTGCTATCTCAATAGGTACTTACATAATAATAATACAGATTGTATAACTTAAGGGAAGGACCTAATTCGTCTTTAAAGCAAAGCAGTAACAAATGAAAATGGTACTAAAATGTATTTAATCAATTGGACAAAAATCTCAGAGGGGTACAAAATTTTTAACTTATGATTTAGCAACAAGATTTTTGAGATTCATTGGGACATACCCAATTAATCAGGAATATTTAAGCATGAATATTTTTCTCCCATATTTTACATTTTTGACATTTTTGAAATTGTTGTGTGTTATTCTGGGAAATAGAAATGGTGCATTTCTATGCAAGCCAATAAGTACAGAATTCAACCATAATTTAGCATATAAATAAACTCTTACATGTGCTGGACTGATGTTTGCATAAGAGATTGAAGCAATAAAGTCACCAAATTGTCATCACGGGTTGCTAGAAGTATAGCAGCCTCCTCAGCAACACGTGGGTGAAACAGTTGTGACTTGTTATTTAATGTGGATGGTAAGGGAGTTGGTAACGGCAACACTGGTAACACTGAAGACAAAAGAAAAAGTTACAAAATAATTATTAAACCTTCCATATAATTATAAAGCCATTCCATGTATAGTTTTGGGTCCATTATAGAAAAACTACATCAGTAATCTGCCAAGCAGTAATGCACTTGTCAAGAGTCAAAAATCTTGATTTCCACTGAATAAAAATAAAAGAACACTAAAACAAAAAAATACTACCAACAAGATCAAGAAACCTATTGCAATAAACTTGAGTCTTACTGGGCAGAATTGTGTGCATGTTACAGTGATTGGCAGTTGGTGATATTATAGTCCTTTTATTTTTCATATCCGAGAGTGACAAGCACAACACATCAACAAAAAGCCATTTTTGATACCAATTAACAGACAATCCAGACAATTAATATATAAATTTCTTCCACTTATGTATCTATGGTTTTTTTATTATATGTGACTTGTGATGGGCCTAAGGTATGATTGTTGGTGCAGGAATAAGAGGAAAAAACGAACTGCAATGACAGCCCAACTTACAAGTTGTAAGTTGTTGGTCTGAATCCAAAAACAAGCTTGAGCTTCCGATGAAGGAAAATAGTATGAGTAAACCTTTGTAAGGAAGGACAAATTGCTGGTCAGATAACTGCCAACCTCAAGTAACTAAATCTGCTAACAAGTCTAACAAGCCTCACTTCAAATCTAGATCTCAATCCAGGTTTTCCCTTGCCCTGATCAGTGAAATGCAAACCTATCAGTAACAATTACTCTTACTCTTTTAATTGCTTTATTTGTAAATACATTTTACATAATACTCTGAATACTATTAACTGTTGAAATTGACATACAGTTTTACTGTAATGTGTAATTAATTTGCAGAGAAATGTGTCCAGTAAACTAAGCACATTGGCAAAACATTCAAATAATTAATTATTTTCCTGCAGGATCAAAGGACCTTCAGAAGTCAATAAATGAATAGGAAATATCAATCACAGGCAGCTCATATGAGCTGCAAGTGAATGCTTTTATCCAATAGAACCATAAATTTTTCCAGCATATAATCTTAATTTGTCAGATGTAAGACTTACGGTCTGTGAGGCTGGCTACTCCAGCTAAAGTTGTAATTGGGACACTTGGTATGTCCCTTTCATTCATCTTGATGTTTCCACACTTATTTCCCAAGATTCATTAAAATGTTCCTAGAAGTAAAAAGAAAGTAGGTATTTTCCTGCTTGCTTCAGCAAAGATCCAATTTGTTTGCGAACGTCTTTCACATTTCACACACGTAACACTTTTCATGGTATAAAGTACAGGTACGTTGCCAACGGTATATTTTTACCAATTAGTTTTTCATTTTGTGATATCAGTATTTCGGACACTGTTGTGTAAATGGGGCAGCCGTCAATTTGATGCTTTGTTGTGCGTTGTGCATCAAATCAAAACGAAGGTCAGCGCATCTGTGCGACACTCCCATTACAAACACAACACGTACATTTTGTCACCACGTACGCTGTTCGGTATTCATTAAAAACTATTGATTAATACTCACTGATACATTATAGAAATTTTATAAAATTAAACATCAGACAAAATAAATTCATTCCCAACATTTAGCTCAAGGAATCAAGAGTGTTGCCAAATGATTGAAATTTTCACCACATGACGCCATTACATTATTTTTTTTAAATTACAGATTCAAAAGTAGTTGCCAACTATGCACTCTCAAGCAAATATTTCTGTATCGTGTGTACGGGCCTTCTACTGAGGCTTTTTTTTCAGGCGGGCGGACGTGGCAAGCTTTGCGGTTGGATAGAATAATTAACATCGGGGGCCTATAATAAGAATTCCAAGAAGCTACGTAATAATAATTTATACTGTAGTGAAGATTACGCTGCAGCTCTGCCAATATTCCGTTTCATAATATTTTCACGGTCTAGTGAAAGTGTGCTACTATCTCCTAACTTTTTCTTTTTATTGCTTCTTCTTCCTCTTTTTATTAATATTTATTTCTTTCTTTTATTTTTTAATACTTTTTTCTTTTAAATTTTAGATTCCTATTTTTTATTCTTCTTCTATATTGCTTGCTTGGCTTGGTTGATTTGAAATGTCATCATGACATTGACAGTTAGAAACAAGTTTCTGTTCTCACATATCAATAATAATATTGATAAATAAAATAAATCCATAGTAGTAGGAAGGTAGCACAGCTATCGAAGTTTTATTGATTTAGTAGTTATCTGGATAGCAACGGAAGCAACCTTTGTACTGAATATATTTTTCTTTTCTTTCAGTCATTCACTGTTTCTAGTGTTTAGGAGATACAGCATTGTTCGAAATGAGGCCCCAAAACTTAAATGTCTCGTGGATCATGAAATATATTGGCATCCCTGTAACAATGGGATTGACTGTGTATGGATTGCTGAGTCATATTACTCATAATAGGAGAAGGACAGCATTGCAAGGAAAGGTTTGTTAAATATGAATTGTGTTCAGTTTTTCCGATACTATGAATAATTTATCATACTGTTTCCCTAGATTGTGGTTATAACCGGAGCTAGTTCAGGCATTGGGGAAGCACTGGCGCATGTATTCTACACACTAGGATGTAAGGTGGTACTAGCAGCTCGCCGAAAATCTGAACTTGAAAGAGTGAAGCAAGATCTTCTCTCTAGGAAGTTAGTGAGTGTATTGTATTATGTGTTTAATTTATATATTTTTTTAAAACAAATGTTTCCATTAAATCTATTTTATTTAAATGTTTCAGTCCAATACCCAAGAGCCTATTGTTTTGGTATTGAACCTTGCAGATTTGGATTGTTTGAGTGATTTTGTACAACAAGTGTATGATCAGTGTCATCATATTGATATTTTAATAAACAATGGTGGAATTTCTTTCCGAGGGTCTATACTAGAAACAAAAGTTAATGTTGACAAAGAAATTATGGCTGTGAATTACTTTGGATCTGTAGCATTAACTAAAGGTATGTAGTCTCTTGCTTTGTTTTAACTGAAAAACTGAAACTGTTTAATAAAATTAATTTTGTTTCAGCTGTCCTCCCTGGAATGGTCAAGCGAAAGAGTGGGCATGTTGTATTTGTTAGTTCAGTACAAGGACTCATTGCTATCCCAGATCGTTCAGCATATGCAGCATCAAAACATGCTCTTCAAGCCTTTAGTGATTCATTAAGAGCAGAAATGTATCAGCATAATATTAATGTTACCGTTGTCAGCCCAGGATATATCAGAACTAATATTTCACTGAATGCCCTTACTGGTTCTGGAATAAATCATGGAGGTCAGTATATTCCAATGTTTTTATCTTTATATTTTACTATATAGAAATAAAGCAGTTTATGTATACTCATAGTAAATGCTTTGAAGGAATTCTAATGGATCCACATATTAATCTAGAATTATCATATTTACAGTGATGGATTCAAGCACTGCAGCTGGATTCACACCAGAATATGCTGCAAGCAAGATAGTTGATGCTGTTGCTGATAAGAAGAATGAATTGGTTGTTAGCCAGTTTTTGCCAAACCTTGCTATATTTATGAGACAGGTTGCTCCAAGTTTGTATTTTTGGTTCATGTATAAAAGAGCTAACAAGACGTCTCTTGAACAGAAATAGCACTAGAAAATACTAAAATGATGAATTACAAAAGTAAAGCTCGAGTCAGGTGTATATATACAATTTTGCATTTCATGGGTAATGGCTATTTGTATTTCTAGTTCATTTATAATAGTACTAACAAAATATAAAGCAACAATAACAAATTTTAAACAAAGTTATTGCAAAGCAAAGCTAGGACAAGGTTTAGCTATATTGCTATAATACAATTTAAATTTCATGGCTGATGGCTGGTATTTGAATAACTTCTCACTAATATTGCAAAATAAAACAAAATATTATCATATATCTATAAAAATTATGACTTTCCATAGCATAACTATTAGTTTCTTGCTCACATCAGAATCATCGCCAATGATATTGTGCCCATAGCCGACCCAGGCCTCTTTATGTAAGAACTTACCTATTAAAATAAAAAATTCACAAATATTTAAAAAAAAGCTATTTTGTTGACAGTTAATACATCAAGTGCTACTGACCCGAATTGCGGATTTTTTGAAATGTTTTGTTCAATGCCGGCGTCCCGCCTGGCGGGTTCTGTTTGTTTGCAATATTTACTAAACTAAGCTGAATATTTTTTTTTAACTTCCCTACTATAATTTATGATGGCTTAAAGAATAACGAGTTTAAACATTGTGATATAAAGAAAGTTCTTATTCAATCAATGTCACGATCACGCTAGGCGGGTTTATTTATTGAAGATACTCGGGGGGGTTTTCCTTAAAATTCTTATTAATAAAATTTTCCAAAACTGTATAAATACTCAATAACAACGACTCTTATCGCTATGGAATGTGGCTCCTATTGTTTTGGCGGCTGGGTTCGAACGGTTCCGCGTACAATACTGTTTAGTTTTCAACCATATTTTGATTGATTAGGTTAACTTAGCTTGTAGGGTTTTGTATCCCGGCCAAATAATTACATCGCAACATAGATCAAGTTAAATACCTCATTACAATAATAAATCTGCAAAACAAAGGTTATATTATCAGTATTTACTTACATAACGGAAACAATACCATAGAACAAAAAAATATAGGTACTTTTCAACGGACTTCTGGAGGAGGATATCAATTTGGTATTATGAAAAAAAGGAAAAAAAAAACTACTGAGAAATGAGGTAACAGACATACCTTATTTCTACGTCTTTTAAAGATTTGGAAAACATTTTTAGAAATTTTATCAAAATCGGTTCAATAGTCAAAATAACTGAAACAAATATATATCATCCAAGTAGACGAAATTGCGTGTTTTGCTTTCGATTTTTTCTTCGCCCCTTGTATACCGATATGGATATTTCATAAAATAGAAATCAGTATACAACATACAGATATGGATTTCTTTTTTCATAAGGAATGAAAGTATTGGAGTCTGTTAATTTTTTTAAATCTATCCCTTATTACATCATATTGTACATTATATATATATATATTATATATATTATTCATTTACATCAGTCATGACGTGACTTGACTTAAAACTTCTTGTAATCTTCTAAAATCTTATGTAACCTTATTAGTACAAAAATATAATAATAAAAATTTTGGTGGTTTAAATGATGTCAGTAACATACATTTTAATAGATATTTTGTCCTTGACCACACACAAAAACACGTTAATCTATGTTTAATTGCAAAGTTACAACTCAAACTACCAACAAAGTAATAGCAATACTCATATACTTGCCTGATGGGTATACCTAATGAGTTAAGCTATACCTTTGACCCGCCTGCATTACGTTTAAAATTTGTGGTGGTGGCGAATGTGTTAAGAGATTATATAAGACTGGCGTCACAGCTCAGTTAGTTGTAGCTCTGCCTTCTGCACTGAAGTCATGGTTAAGATTTTCACTCAATTCCCAATCATTTGTGTGACGAACATAGTTGTTTGATCAAAAAAATACTCTTTAAGCCATGCCTTTGAAGCGAGGGTTCCCGGGTTCGATTCCCGGCCGGGGCATGCTTTGTGTGGTGAGCGTGAAGTTTGTTCTCGGGGCTTAGGTGTTTGTCTTGTGTTTGTCCATGCCATCTGTGACACAGGGAATCCTAGTGCAGTGGTATGAGCGTGTAAAGGTATCGTTTTTAAAAAAAGTATCACTTTCTATCGCTATCTAATTCTCGTAGTAACAGCTATACTTAGTTTGAGGCTAGATGGCGCTGTGAATAATGTCCATGAAAATATTTTAACAGAATGGCATATTTTTAATATTAAACGAAAGAATAAAAAAAATTATGAACTTTTGCAAAATTATGGAGTTATACATTTCAATGAAATATGTAGTAATTATTTATTTATATAAATGCAAGGTAAATAAATGAAATGTCAGCCTCACACAATTTTAATATGGCGGTGGAAAGTTAACAACCCCTCCGCAAACAAGCCACATTTGAGGTTGGCTTAAGTGATCCTTTAGTTGAGATCAAGGCTGTCCTACCTTTTTTTCATGATTGCCATACTTACAATTTACTGCCAGTTGACATGTCAATACATAGACTAGGTTTTGGTAGGATTGCCGCCAAGTAGTCTTTTTAATGTTAACTATCATTAAAGTCTTTACATGTACAATGTTTTATTGAGTCTCTTTAATATTTTCCTGACATTTGTACATACAAAATTTGCTTCTGATGTCTGGCTCCTAGGTCCCTCACACTATACTAAAACACATTAATTTCTAATAATATTATAGCAAAAGACAGGATGGGACATTCTGTATATAGGTTTTTAATTATATAGTTTTAACAACCAGCAGACAGTCTAGTTTGTGTAGATCCAGAAATGTATGCTAGATATTTGAACCTTAGACTTTATTTAATATATACTAGCTGTACCCTGCGGTTGGCCATCCCACAGGAATACTTCACTTTTTCAGAATAAAAGGTAGCCTATGTGACAATCCAGGATATGTCACATACCTTCATAACAAATTACAACTAAATCTGTTCAGCCATTTAGGCATGGAGTAATAAACTTACGCACCCACAAACATACATACTTTTTCCTAAAATTATAATTTTAGTGTGATTTAGGGACAGGCAGTAAAATATTGTTTCATTATAATATTTTTATTGCATTAGAGTGACTTCAAGATCACCAGTAACAGCTATATAACAGAATATTCTACTGCTAACACTATCATACTTGATTAACTAAAAAGCTCCTTATAATATTTTTGTACAAGTTTTTTTTATCTAACTCTACTATAATAACATTTTTTACATTTGCTGTATCGTACAGCAAAATTATAATTACATTTATTTTGACTTAGATATAAAAACAAGTTAAAATTGAAGTTTAAAATAAGTTTTGCTCCTACATAATATTTCATGCAAAAATAATGTACCTCTGCCAATTTCAGCTTTTGACCTATATATTATGCAATTTTTTTTAAATGGCTTGATTTATTTAAAAACATTATAAACTCTCCATAAACAAATAGCTGCTGCTGCAAGGGATACAGTGGTATGAAGTATTATCTTTCTTTTGTTGTCTGTATGAACAAGTACAACAGGTTTAGCAGATGTGAGATCACTTAGCATTGGCAAGGTGGATAGATGTCGGTGATCTTTTTCTTCTTGATACTTGCAGCAAGGATCCCATTGCCAGGACAGTGTGTAGCATCCAGCGCACAACACGGAGACTACACCAAATGGAGTACAGGCTAATGAGCTCCACGCTATGCCTGAAACAATTTTATCAGATATTGAACTTCTGTTTAGAGGACCAAGGATCAATAATAATAAATAGGAAATAGAAAAATATTGTAATTGCGAACTCCTAATGTAATACTATTAGTTTTAGATTAACATTTGTAACCTTAGCTTGTTTTTGACTTAATTATTTTATTTTTGACTTTATGGAATAACTATATTAATTTATGGTCTGGTTAAACTGTTCCATCAAAAATCACTGATGAATTAATTTCAAAAGTATCATTCTAATACCAACTAGTCTGAGAATAGAATAATGGCAAGTGTGTTGAATAATAGGAAAATAGTATCCAGCTTGATTAGAGCGAAATGGTTAAAGCTGCAAGACGTTCAGGCATGCCCAATATCCCAAGAGAACCTTACCTGAAGCAACACTGCAGAGTCCACTGTAGACTGAAACCTTATGCAAGAGGTTTCCCACATAAATCCATCGAGCTGTTTCCTCACCCAGTGGCTCTGGCTCTATAACAATAACGCTCACACCGGCCTCAAGTGCTCTTTCCAATTCCATTTCAAATTTAATGTGGGCATTTTCACTGTCGTAAACTTCTCTTATGATCGCTACACTCGATGGCTTTAGGTCACTAAAACAGATATGATAATTAGTGTAACAAGTTTATAATCTAAATAAACTACTTTAAAAAAAATATTTTGATGATAATAGTAATTTCTTCAAAAATTTTGCTATGTATTTACAACCTGTCACTTTCGTCACCCGCCATCTTTAATTTAATAGACAATAAAATTAAAATAAACGAGACAGTCAGTGTCGCCAGTTAAAATTTTCAATAATTATAAAGAACGGCAGGTTTTATCAAAAAGGTTTTATCTATATGAGTCAAACAAAACGCCACTGCAAACGTCAGTCCGCAGTCATAGACAAACATACAAAAAGTATGCTTTAGTCTGTGCGAACACAAACAACAAGTCATGAAAACTGATAATTATCTAAGATGTTTAATGCATAGCGAAAGCAGGGATGAACAAATAAATTGTGAAATTAAAGTCAATGAGCAAGCTGTGTAACAATGAATGCTTTTCGCGGCTATGTTTCCAAAATCGATACAAGATGGCACTGCTTTGCAGTAGGTAAGATGTCAAAAACTAATTGAATGTCAATGTCAATATTCGATTGAAATATTTTAATTTGAATCAAATCAAAATAAACATTCGAGACAAACACAATATTAGAAATAATTTAAAAAAGACCGGGCCCATTTGTAGCAATTGGCAAAACAAAATGAAACATTGTTTTCCTAAGATCGTTTCCTCATACTGGGTGTTAATACGTAATAGGTGTATTAAAAAAAAGTACTTTAGGTATTCTAACAGATAACTAGTACCTTTGTTACAAGGTATGCTTAGTTTGGGGCTAGATGACGCTGTCAGTAATAATGTCAATGAATAAACATTTTTTTATCGTGACTTTGATTTTACTATCCTCTTTGTGTCAATCAAAGACAAAATAGTAAAAAGTACCATAAAAATAAATAATAAATAAATAAAAGTCAGTGCTAACGCTCATCAAAGAATATTATATTATACAAACTTCGCACTGAGAGCCGGCGTCTGCTCCCCTGAGTAACCGCGCTCTTTAAAAACTTATTTTCATAATTCAAATTAATAATCCAATAGCAATAGAATTCTATCGAGTTTTTTATAAAGATCACCACTTTTCAAATTTCTACCAGGATTGATGAATTTGTTACACACTCCTTCAATATCTGTGAAACTGATAAAACATGAACCTCAAAAATGGTTTTTCCCAAAAAAGCAACGACAACGTTTAGCTATAATTATGAATCCAAAACTTGGTAACCTTTTTGCGTAGGTTTTTTTTATGAAGATTTCTCTAAGATATATTTTTGAGCGGCTTTACACGATCAACGATCATCAACATAGTCGCAAATTTTAGATAGATAATTTTAGTACTTTCGGTCCGCCAGCGCCATCTTGTGAAAAGTAGTGGACACTCTCCTATGTCCGGATTCTGATCAATTCCGCAAGTATCGAAAATGACGTACATTCCATAAGATTCCATATTACATTGAATAAGCGTTATGAATAATACAATACATTGAATAATACATTACATTGAATAATACAATATGTTATTATTTTATTTACTTATACAGTTGTTTTTCAGATATTTTTTTTTACTGAAAGCCCGTTTGGGGAAATCTGGTTCATGGATAGCTCTATGACACAATTAATGAGAAATAAACGTTTACACACTTATATCTCTGAACTAGGATTCCCTGTGTCGAAGATGGCATGGACAAAGACAGAAACGCAAGACAAACACTCAAGACCCGAAAACAAACTTCATGCTCACCACACAAAGTGTGCCCCGGCCGGGAATAGAACCCGGTACCCCTCGCTTCGAAGGCAGGGCTACTACCACTAAGCCAAGGAACCGTCAAAATGTTTTTTTATTTTTATTTTACCCATGCTGCCTAGTCGATCATCCACGTATAGGTTTCCGTACTCAAATAACGAAAACGGAACCTTTATAATTTCATCCTGTCCATGTAGCCATTAAATTGGCAGAAATGTTAAAATACGTGTATTCTAAAACTGCAATTTATTATTGGAATTATTATAATAATTAAAACATTTGACTAAGTACATCGAAATCTTGGCTATGCTAGAACTCTTAGATAATCGTTATATCAAGACGCTACGCTGCTGAGCTGAGGTGCTTTATGAAAAGCTACAATTAGTGTATAAGTACAGAACATTTATTTTATAACAATTGCATATGAATTAAACTGGCGGACTCCAATTGGAGGATAAGTTAAGACGTTGGATGGCCTGGTAGCAATGGGCGTCATCGTATATGGCAAGTTATAGTACTTTGTTTGGAGTTAGACGGCGCTGTTCCAAATTAAACAAAAAGTATATCACCTAACAGATGCCCATTGCTTCAGAAAATCCAAGAATATACAATCTTATACCCCGGAAAGCCGGGGGCTAAGCTTTTAGATGATCATGCATTGATGGACCGGAGATATTTAAACATGATTTTTATTTTTATTTAATTTTATTGCTAGTTTAAAAGGTCAATATAAAATGACTTGCATCGCAGATGCGCATGGGGACGAAATGGATGCTTGTTTTAGAATTTGTAGAAGAATTTCGAAAATGTCTACTGGCCGTCTAAAAAGCCTCGTCGGACCGCATAAGGCCCGCGGGCCTTGGGTTGGTCATATACGTGCTAACTGGCTCAGCTGATTCTTCCCAACGTATTAATCTCAGAACGAAATCGATAAAACCAAGCTATGTTTAGTTAAAGTAGATTGTGCAGTAAGGGAGATACTCATGCCCGTCTGGTTTCTTGCCAACTTGCCATTGCATCAACCAGTCCAACAAATAATATAGTTATGAAGGTACTAATTAAAGAACTGTTTAATATTTCTTTCCACAGTTTATTGTCGCCCACCATTTGCGTTCTAAAATCCGCTTGCCTGTTTAGGCAAAGGTGAATGTTGCAAACTGAGCTAAGATCAAAATTTATTTAAAGAAAAAACACATACGGTTTCAATCTAATATGAACTAAATTACAATATATTAAAGTGTAGAATACTTTGATTCAGTTTCGTTGCTTTGGTCGTATGGTAACGTAGGCATTTAGATATTGCTAAGTTCGAGATACTTACATAAAAGGCATGTGTGGGTGCAAGGTTGACCTTATAGGCTCTACCCACAAGCTCTGCTGAATATTTGTATGATTTCCCGACAGCCTACGTTCAAAGCTATTATCACCATATTGGATTGCGTTAATCGATCTATAATACGAATCGTTAAATATTTTTTTAACTTTTTTCTCTTTACGTAAAGAAGATGGATTTGAGTATCAAACAAATCAATGGATAAAAATTAAACTAGCCAAGGGTGATACGGTGGTACGGTATGGTCTGGAAGTCCATACCGAAGGTGCCGTTCCATTAATTATATCTTGTCAACACTAATTTTTATTTAATATCCATAATATATTCCACCATTATATTACAGTGGGTCATGTCAATAGAAAACAAATGTGTACCTATATTACAATTTTGCCATTTCGATATGGAATCCTTTGTTGACTCTATTATGTTCCATGAAGAGATATGACGCAATTATTATAGTTCACAGCTCGGTCGGTAGTAGCTCTTCCTTTGTAGCTGTAGGTCATGGATTTCATTCTCACACAGGCCAAAAGTAGTTTGACAATCACACACGTTCTGTGTCTGGGTTAGAAATATTGAATAATAAAAATATACTATATTATGCATTCTATCAGTAATATTCTAGCTCCCATGTTACAAGCTTTAGTTAGTTTAGGAAAGATGTCGCTGTCTGAAATTTTAATCAAAAATGTATGCGTTCAGCGTACGTCAAATAATACAGTGTTGAATTCTTCAGAAATCATTTTCAAAGTTTGGTTCAAATATATGTAATAATCTATAATCAATCTATATATGTATATATAGTTAAGACAAGGGCACGATGATGTTGGTCCCGGCTATAGATACTAGTCAATATGCCACTATCGACAACTTAAAAACGAATTAAAAACTTCGTCAGCAGAGATGGCCACTTACTGACACGAAAAGAATAAAAAAGTGATTTGTATTTAAAATTATATTTTACCAATATAAAATCAATGATATTAATAGGTTATGTTGTTCTTGAATGTCCAAACTATTTATTAAGCCGTTTATCATCTGCGAAAGCTAACCGAAATTCCGTGCCGCGCCATCTACAATAAAACAGCGGAATCTTATTTGTACTCCTAATAACATTTGCATAATACATATAAAGAGTACTGAACACTGTTCCATCGGTTCCAAATAGTTTAAATAGCGTAAATAAAATTATATTACAATAACTCTTCGGTTTTCATGAAAATTTGGAAAGCATACGAATATTAAATTACTATGCTTCATTATTACGAATATTAGACAATACTGTTCACTCCACTTGTATCAACAGTATTGTTACGGTAATCGTGTCATATAAACAGAAGTATGCTTATGTCTATATAAAGAAGACATTGCTCTAATTTAGAATCAACACGCATAAAGAAAGTAAGAATGCAATAGTTTTTACAGACGTAATTTGCAGTGTGGGCACAGATTGGTCGCTGTCGAATCAACCTAGCCAAATGGAGTTATGGCAATCTATCCAATGTCCAATTTGAGTATGGAGCGCCCTCCAAGGATATGGCACATTTGTTCTTCTGCCTATATGAGTAAGGCTGATTAGTTATTGACTCGAGAAGAAGAAGTCTTTACGAATACCTACCTATTTAGAAAGAGTAATAATTAATTAAGTATTTTGCATACAATATATCGATTTCCGTTCAAGTCGTACATGTATGGTTCCGTACCCTGCAAGTATGAGAATTGTAATTACGTAACATTTTTAATTACTTCGCATATAGAAAAAAATACTTATTTGCCATGTACGTAAAGAACTCTACGACAATATCGAGTACTGCATGCTAATGCTAATGCTAACAAGCCAACACCCCTAGCTGTACTACATTTTGCGTCGCTAGGGATTTTGGACTAGTTTCTGTTTATTCTTATCCTTCAGAACGATATCACCTGAATAAATAAAATCGCTTGTATCGATAAGAAAAGTATCAATAATATTTAATACCTAAATTTAATAATTAACATCATTAACAACCTTTAGTTAATATATTAATCTACCATTTGGAAAATCCTTCAGTAACTACCCATTAGTTACTATTTTCCAATTGTTCTCTGTTGTTCTAAATTTACTTAAACATTAATCCCATCGTTCCCCGGGTATATATATATATATATATATATATATATATATATATATATATATATTATATATATATATATATATATATATTATATATATATATATATATATATTTCTTCACAATACAAGCAGATGTGAATTTATTCCTCGTTGTTGTCATCAAAACCAGTATGTGCAGTATGAGACCAACGTCTACACAAGCTGGCGGTTCACACGACCCTCCGAATATTTTAAATATATGTTATTCTATTTAACACCACATAGGCACATGGCATCTTCGTCTGCGTTTTCAGCCTTTGAATGTGGTTTTTGTTCACCCTTCTAAATTTTATCAATGTGAAACTCCAGTGTTGTCAGCAGAACGTCGAATTGTTGCAGCTTTTCTGTAGTCTTGTTAGGGCCAGCATCAACGGCCATTGTCATATTTTCCGCCGACCGACTCCTCGTCCTTTTTTTGTGGATACGTAGCATTGTTCATTACTAAAGCAAAGAAACTGTATTAAAATTTAAAAAACCGATGATTTCTACCACATAACGGAGGGGAATAATGGGGTACTCTATCGTGCCTCTTAGCTGTGTTCCCATTATGCCTTATGCCTATTATTCTATTAAATCCATAATAGTCAAAGCAAATTGATAGATAGATTCAAAATAAAAAAATTACACAGGTTATAAACTATGACAAAGAAATGGCGCCAAAAAATATTTTTTCTCGTAAAATCGAATGCATGCTCTCTCACCTCCGGTCACTACCGCACGAATTGGCAATCTAAAATGGTCGATTATTGGTGAGTAAGACACACAACTACCCTCTCTAGATACTTGTCTATATGGGTGGCTCGGTCCCTAACCTACTTTTAGGTATACAAAATCGATTTGGTATATAGGTAGCTTACCTACTCAATTTTAACCATTCTACTATATCATTCATGTCACCACTAAGTGAAGTCACCGAAAACATAATATTATTAAATAAGTACAATACCTATCAAAAACACGTCTAATAACAGAAAGAACGTGACTAGCAATTAATTTATCCGTTTTACACTTGATTAATGTTTTTATACGTTACAGCGTACTTTCTAAAGCAGTATTGTCATGATGAT
This sequence comes from Aplocera efformata, assembly GCA_921293045.1. Classification (NCBI taxonomy): domain Eukaryota; kingdom Metazoa; phylum Arthropoda; class Insecta; order Lepidoptera; family Geometridae; genus Aplocera; species Aplocera efformata. The sequence goes on along the minus strand of OV121042.1, from coordinate 7,408,327 downwards.
TGAATTCAAACAATATGGGTTCTAATGGTTGTTTACTTGGCTCAGTAATGGTGCAGCCCCATTGTAGATGGTCCGTGGTCGAACGGGCGCGGGTATTGAACCCAGCCGAGTCTGTGGGATTCTCAAACGTAACGCAAGCGCTTCGTAAGAAGTCCCGTGGCTGAAACGCCAGCTTCTACGCCAGAGGGAATTCTTACCTTAATTTTGCGTTAGTTCATGTAACTGCCGCGAGACTTGTTCTTTGGTGTGCTCTCGCCATGTCTTGTCTCACCTCATGCTCACGAACTTGTAAACCTGGAAAATACCGTGGACATAACTCGTAAATATAATACCAAATGAGAATTCTTACGTCTGTTTATCTACTTAGCGGGACCGGAGCTTAACATAGCTTGTACTACGAGTAAGTAAGATTTTATGTAAACTGCTTCACAAATTTAATCATGTGACATGTAATTATAGTGTCGGGACGAGTTGATGTTAAGTGATTACCTCCTCCCATAACAACTACAATACGACTTAAGGTCCTCCCCGACCGAAGTATGATAAGATCTTAGTCGTACCCCGTGGCGCCCGTCGCCCGAGACGGGGATGTTACGTCTCATGCGCATGTGATTTCACCGGCACCCACCACCACCCATCCACCGGAACACAGCAATGCGAGTGCACCACTGCTTGGCGGCAGATTACCAGGTGTACTTCTCCGGGACTTTGTACTTTGATGTGTTCTACCACATCAAACCTCAAATGATCAGATTTGTAAGTCTCATCCGAGGCACTCGAATGAAAATTATCGAAGTGTAACAAAATACGGAAATAGCGCATCAGTAACACGAATAGTTTTTAAGCTAATTGAATTAAAGTGTACGATGAATGGTTGTCTGACGTTTCCTCGTTACTTTTATACGGGCATCCTGCAGGCCTGAAGGCTAAGTATTTATGTACATCCTAACTAAAATTATACTGGCCGAGTGTGATTCAGTCTTGTACACTGAGTATAGTAAATTAGGCAAACAAATTTTATACTATTTTATTGTTTTGTTACTTTCTTCACTTCGGGCTATCAATACATATATGTTTTCACTCATAAAATTCTATATTATGACTTGAAGTGGTCGGCTAAAGTCCAGAAAAATGAAATTGTGATATTATAAACAAATTTAGGGTTTAGGTAAAAACCCTTAGAGTCCCTACACGTATCTTCGGAGTGCTGCAAAAGGAACAAATGAAGGTCTGATACTTTGTAATAAAACCTTTGCCAGATTCGTCCAAAGAAGTACTACCACCACATCTGGTAATCCACCGCCAAACAGTGTTGCACTAGCTGTGTGTGATCCGGAGGAAGGGTGTGCGTGCCGGAGAAATTATAGGCGCATGGGCGACAGTAACCACTTAACATCAGGGGGGCAGTCAGCTTATCATCATCAGTCATAAAAAAAAAAATTTAATATTTCAATAAGCAAAACCTGTCTAAGTGTAAATTAGTCCTATTTGAAGAACCGCCTTAAGTTTCAGCACATTAAAATACTTTCATTTATAAAATTGGACACCCACATCAAATAATTAACTTTAACAAACATTATATAATAAGATATACTAGAGAATACGAAAGATTTTTATTATTAGTTCAGTAGGTTATCGATTACAAAAAATACGAAAGATTTCAAAAGTTGTCGCGTTTTTAAATGCCACGGACGTTTCAAAGGCGACTTCACTTCAATAATATTACCTGTGGAATTACCAAATTAAGGATCTTCTTGGGAACTCGATTCTATTAGTTCTAGTAGTTAATCTATTAGATATCTGTGCAATATTTATGTGCAATCTAACAATATTTAAAATTGAATTAAAATTATTTAAGTAATCCATGCGAGGGTTTGGTTCTTCCGTGCTCTCTTCTTTACCTTTCTACTAACAAAGCTTTTGTAGTTATAATTTGTGAGAATGTGGCCGCAAGTTTATTGAGGTAGTTACCGTTAACGTAGGCGGCTCGTAGGCAGCGGGAACGGAAGCAGCCATATCCTGGCCAATGCCACGGCCGAAGTGCCTGTTTGCATATAATCACTATCGTTATAGCTCATGGCTTCTGGTTAAATTAAATGTGCCAATGGTACCATATGAACACGTGATTTTCTATCATAATCTTTAATTTTTTTTTATTGTTACTTAATATCGTCTGACCCCTAGACCCCTAGTCTAGAGTTGTTCTTGAACGAATCTTATTAAATTATTGTAGAATAAAATAATATATGAATGTTGAAAATATTATTTAAAAAGATGGAAACGTGCAAATGGGTGGAGAAATGCGAATGCGAATTTTAATTCTCAAAGACTCAATGTCGTGTTTGCTAGTAATAGATATGAATATAACGGCAACGGCTTTGATCACTAAATGTTTCTTGAAATATACCTCATCGATACTTTTCACTTTACAAACGTGTTAAAAGGAGTCCTATAAAATCATTAGATATCCTAAAAATATTTATTTGTATCGCCTATGTACCTACATATGTAGCTTTTAAGGTGCTGATTCTTAAAATATCCTATTTGGTTGTAACTATTAACATTGAATCTTTGCGGTCGCAAAAAAAGCGTTATGCGCATGTTTCACACGCTACGTAGGTTATTGTTTGAAGTTTTTACTATTCTGAATTACCTACTGGCATGGTATCTGAGTTACTTACCAAACTAATAGACAGGTATGTACGTTAGCGTTTCTTGTTTCCAGACTAGAGATGTATAAACATTAGTATTATCTTATCTATCTAATAACTGTTACCTAACTAAAAATCTGAAGTCAACATAAACATAAACCATTTTTGAGTTCAGATTTATACATTTTACCCAAAGGGAAAACCATGAACAAGTGAATACTCCATGAACAGGTTTTGCTATAATGTCATTTATGTTGTATTTTGAAAAGTGAGTTCACGACAAATTGAAAAATAAAATCATCAGGATTAACATAAATCGAGAAGATATAATGTCAACCAAATAGCGAACTTGAATGGTTGTTACCTAATTTAAGAACTGATCAGTTGATCAGTCTAAGACAATATTGTTAAAGCGACGGCGGCGCCGGACGGGCGGCGATGTTGTCATGGCATGCGTCAGTCCAGCGCCCTTCCCCTCCCCGCCACTCCCGCCGCTCCCCCCGCGAATACCCTCTGCCCGTCACGGTCACCGAGCAGCGTGACCTTTCGCTGAATATCCACAGCTAATATTGCGTAATTTACACTACCATCATTCCCGGCAAAAACAATTATGAATAATAAAAAGCCAATCAATGACCGATGAGCTCTAGCAAATATGCATTGAATACTGTAGATGGCCTAAGGCACTGTATGTTTATCTAATACTTATTTCAATACTTTATAATTAAGTAGGTGTATGGCTATAAGTTAACAAATTATGTTAGTTCCAGTTTCTATCACAGATTTAGAATAAACTTGTTTGACAAGTGTTACAACATTTTCACGTTTATTTGAGTATTTATTTCATAGACTGTACTGTAAAGTATTATTAGTACAGAAAATTGCAACAGATAATATAAATCTTGGGGGATAACATAAGCTTGCGTCCGTAGTGACTACCCTCATAATCCCCACACGCCTCTCCTGGGTGGTGCGAAAAGAACAAACCAAAGTAGCAGTAGAACTTGTGCTAAGTTTGTCCACTGTCACCACACTTGGTAACCCGTAGACAAGCAGTGGTTCATTCGCGTTGTTTCGGTGGAACCCTTCCACCGAAACACAGGGTGGTGCCGGTGATATAATAAAATTAAAATACTCTTTTTGTTTATAATACTTTCAATTATTTCATTCAATTCAAATTTAAGGTCCTTTTATATAATTTATTTGAAAAATCTTTACTCCACATATTAAAGAAAGTACTCCAGCAACAAAAATATAAAATCTGTCTAACGAATTTTACATAGTAATAAGTAGTTAAGCTTGAAACATCCTTTGTTGCTTGTTGTTCAGTGGAAAACGCCTATTCTTCATTAAAATATCTGTAAGTAAAAAAAAATGAACCAATTTAAGGTTTAGCAGATGCTTAAGGTTCGGAAATTTACCATTAAAATTAATAATAAACTAATTTGCCAATACTTGCACATAAAGTGATGCAGCCATAGTCTATGATGAGTAAGCTAAACGGGCGACTCTAGTGTGCAAGGCCTTTAAGCCCAAAAATATTATATATTTAATTGGTACGCTTGTGTGCATCAGTGCAGTGGTATTACATAGAACTCACGCGCACACTTCATTATGTTTTGGCTTCAAGGCAGAGTCAAATTTTGTTAGACATTCTCCTTCTCTGTTTATATTAATTCTATGTTGAAGAAACTGTTACTGATATAATCTAAAAGGAAAAAACGCATTGTTATGTCGAGAAAGATTTAAATCAGGCTGTTATACTTTCTATCGTGCACAAAGAGCAGGTAAGTAGAGAAATTATTGACAGTGGAATTAGAAGATCTTTACTTCTATAGATTAGTCTATCTATACGATATTCGACTTCCGACAGCCTCTTTTATCAGTTGTATTGTTGCCTTTTCCAATATTTTATAAGAGTATTGTTTAGGGTTTATAGGTATGCTTGTTTTATCTATAAAATACTGTTTCTTTAGAACCTTAAGTTGAAGTGGGCTGGATTTTTTACAGCAATAGTTATTATACAGTTATCCTGAGAAATTTCTTTATTCAATATAAACATGTTATTGTGTAACGAAATTTGATGTTGTATCTCACAATATCTACGTAACGTTTTTTTTCTGCTAGTACCAACACTTTTTTTAGGTATTGTGTAATGTTTTTTCGGATATTCTCTTAACAATGAATAAATTATAATCTTTTATGTAGATGATTATTAATTAGTACCTTAGCCTATAATTATAATTGAAAATTAACTGACACTGTTTTCTTTTCAAATTTAGTATTTTTTTTTATGTATGTAATTTTGGGGAAACTAGATTCCTTTATATTATAAAACCGACACGTCCCGGCTTCGCACGGGTGCAATGTAAATACTAATGCGGGGCAGTGTGGATGGAATGTTTAATAATATTATGATTAGTCTTTTTAAGATATACAATTCCGATCTACATTAATCTAATCTATCTCGTAAGGTGTAGCCAGCGTTTGCTAAAGCACACAAAAATATGTTTGTTACGACGTCCCATTACGAATTTCTCGGCTTTTCTCTCCTATAATATGCAAGTGTACCTACATATAAACTTTCCTCGTGAATCACTCGTTCTATTGCTGAAAACTGCATTAAAATACGTTGCGTAGTTTTAAAAGATCTAAGCGTACAAACAGCGGAAGCGACTTTGTTTTATACTATGTCCTAATTTATTTCGTTGGCCCAAAAACTTTAGTATGTCTGGAAATCGATCTTCAATAAAAACAATGTTTGAATTGCTATCCTTGCGTTTAGTTTAGTTATTATCTCTTTGATTTTATTTATTGTAGTTTGTTACAAATATTTTTTGTTATTCTATGTATCAAGAAGTCGGAATCGCATAACCACAAGACCGAGATATGAGTAAAAGTTTTTAGAGACAAGACAGATCTTTATAAACCGGGCGCGTTAGCGACATGAGGGCCGTGATCACAACTACCATACAAAAGACTTCAACGCGTATCCGCACCATGAGAGTAAGTTTATATATTTGATTTTTTTTGCTTTAATTGTAGATTTAATTCGGTTCTAAATCGCACACCGCGGGTTCCGTACAACCAACTCATTTTGTAGTATTTTACAGCTATATGGCAAAAACGGAACTCTTGCAGATTCATCCTGCCTATCTGTACGTATGTTACCCGGTGCCCGGTGTAGATCCATCTACATACATGAGAACGAAGATAAATAATATCTGGAGAGATACCTATGTGCTTTTAAAGCAAAACAAAGTGTGTTACATATCTAAAAATAAATTAATATATGGTGTATAAACAAATTCTAATAAAAAATGAACCAAGGTTGTTCCGAAAATACAATCTCTTTTTTCTTGAAACTATTTTGAATTGACAGCTAATTTCTAAAGTTAATTACAAATATTAATAGGAATATATCATTAATTTAGGTGTTTTAGTATGTCATTTATAAATAACGTAACGCATTTAAAAAATATCTAATGTATTTTTTAAGGAACTCATCAATCTACAAATAATTAATCTTCATGCAATGTTATTTAAAGATTGAAGATAAAACATTTTTTTTTTAAATCATAATCATTGGAATCTTCAATGGAAGTATTGGATCATTGGAAGCTTTTCAAGAAGCTTTCATTGGAAGCTTTTTTTAATTTCAATTTAATCTCAAAATGTATTTAAATTTTGAAACTAGACTAATGTATTTAAATTTTTGTTATTCTTATTATTGTTATTCTTATTTTTATTTGATTGTAATTATTTATTGACGCGCCTTATGTGACATCCATTGTCATTTGGCTAAATAAATGAAATATGAAATAAAATATGAAAGAAGTAAAGAAATAGAGAAACGCATACGTAATAAAAAAATGAAATTATATTTTAATTATATTACACTAGACAATAAATAAAAGGTATAAGAATATAATACAACAACAACAACGACAACGTCCTCTTCTGCGGAATTAAAAGATTTTCTAATTCAAAATCCCCGTCTTCTTAATTTTGAGGATATGGTACAAAATTAACACACAAAATTCAAAATCCACCTTGTATTTTTAATAGAGTTAGAGAGTGAAAATTGCATTAGTAAGAATTTCGAATGGCCTGTGTATCTACAGTGAGAATAAGTGCTTGTGAGGATTAGACGATTACCCTGTTTTTTTTGCTGTAAAATAAGGTCAAAGGATAGCTGACCAAAAAAAATACAGTTAAGATTCTCGTTATAAAGATTCAAAATCTTCGTCGTTCAGCTGAAAATAATAGAATATCAGATTGTATTTATGTATTAAAAACCACCTACTTTTTGAAGGCTACTTTCACATAGATATATTGTACAATATTTGTTCCACTAAAGCAATTTCATTAACCATACTTTTTCTTTATGAATATGTATGAGAAGTATGCATTTGGAACTGTTTTATCACATGTGCCTACATATTTTCTCGGAAATTGTCTTGGAAGCATTGCGGTAATACAGTGTGTAGTAATTTAAAGTCAAATTACTTTATTTCCATTGAATTCTTAAAAAAATAACTTGCAAACGTCACTTTTTAAAAAAATAAATATGTATCTACAAGATCATGTGTTTTTATTACTAAGTTTAGCATTTGTTCAAACCCTAACCGAACCTCCATGAGGAAGAACAAGAAAGAAACCCCTAATGGAAGGATTACTTTGTTTTTGCAACTATGATCTCGTTCACACACAATAAAATGTTCCTTTTTTATAATAAGGAACTATTATTGTTTTTATTGTTGTGATCGATTGGTTGATTAACATTATGTATAATCTTATTAATCAATATTGAATTGATATTACGATTTGTTAACACCCGTTTGACGGAGATTTGCAAAAGTTAAATTGATTGCTCAAATTTACTGCACTACGTAGTTCCTCTGCCTTGTAGTGCGCTTCATGTACAATTACTCAAAAACAATAATTGGTCTTGTCGCGCCTTGCTGTGTGCATATTCCAATCATAAGCGCCACCGCGTAGTATGGCTTTAGCTAAATACAACATCGCTATAAAATATATAATTTTTTTTTCATCATTAGATATGTACGTATGCATAGTATACGCACATCTGTGCATCAAGATAATTGAACATTGACATTTATTCAGCACGACACTCGAGCCTTTAGTTATTACTTCCTAGTTTTAGTATGAACAGTAAACTTTGACAGAGTTTACTGTTTTATGGTGACATAATATTGAATGAAAAAGCATCTTTCAAAGAGAGTTACCTTTAGTCTGTACTGCAGTATTTCACTGAAAGGAAATTGCAGCTCATAGCTACATTTTTATAGCCCTATGAAATGTTTGTAATTTGTATCTATATATATATATATATATTATGGTCCCATTAAAATGTCGTAAATCTTCTTTGTCTAAGAGTAAAATTCAAATATGTGGGATCGCCAGACCACACACTTTAAGTGGCTGATAGACATGCTGTCGTGTTTAGAGTGAGTTACATCAATTAATTTAAACGACAACAAAAGCCAGTCGAGCCAAAAAAGGGTCACGCCATTTTAGCGGTGGTTAAAATGACGTCATATAACGGTTAATCATAATATCTGTTTTTTTTTGTAATTTTCGTTCTTCAAGATAACAATATTTAGCTTCTTCCGCAAATAAAAGTAAAAAACCTTAGTAACCTTAGGGTTACGTAGGTGCTCTTACGAGCTGCAAACGCCTGTCGAAAACATTTTTGCCAGTGTGACACGCATGCTGCACCGACACAGCCCGATGGCTTTCTTTTACATGCATACTAACGTGTTTCGTCCCAGTGATTTTATTTATGTTAAAGACTCTTTAAAAACTATGCCATTATCATAAACCGGCCAAATGTGATTCGGATTTACACACCGAGAATAGATATAGAATAAAAGTCAGAGGGTGCACACTTTTATTACTGTAGAAGCGTATATTGATTGAGATTTATACGCTACTTCTCTACTGTCATAAAGCGATTTTATTTTTAAACCATCCGATGCGTTCTGGATCAACGGTCAGTCGCTTGCGGGGGGGCTCGGCCTAGCCGAGCGATGCTTGCGGCAGCCTAGATAACGGGGGGTAGTAGCCCACTGAGATTCTTTCCGGGAAATTCGTTCAGCTCGAAACCCGTACCCACCGGGTTACGAGCTAGAAAGGGAGACGAAAGACCCGAAACTTAACTATTTTAATTGTCTATTTTAAGGTCCCTGACCCTAGCCTACTCTCGAGCGAGCCTACCCCACACTCAAAGGTGCACAGTTTTTTTTCATCCCTCATTTCTATTTATGTACTATGATTTATTTCGTAAGTTCCGTATATAGCGGTTATTATTTAAAGGTTTCTAAATAAAAAAATAAATTGTGCCACATAACAAACCCTCTAAGATTTCACCTACTTGAACTGGTCCTACTAATGGTTGGAAAAATGCCGATGCGAGTCACATAAACCTTCATTCGCTTAGATATGGCTCAAAAGATACAGGCTCTTTGAAACAAGAAAAGACATATTACAGGCATGTTAATTATATTATATTTCCTTTACCATTTGGTGCTGGAACTCTGAATAGTTTTGGCTGTCTCTCTTGCTCGAAAATGCGTGATTGTGCAATCATAGAAAGTATCAGAAGGACATCTGATTACTTCCGTAATGGATGATATCAGAAGACTGACGCAATGGAAAGTGGCCAATTAAGATGCATGCGGTGCATACTTGTCCGCTATGAAATCTTTCCAGCCGAACAATGAACGAAACATTCATAAATAATGAATTCACTTTTTAAAGATTATCATCTACGGGCTTATTTTTTGCAGATCAATAAATTCGACTTTTCAATAAATTATGCTAATCATCTTTCTTCCGGAAACTTAAGTTTGATTGGGTGGTGAATTGAGCTAGATCAAAAATGTTTTTTGTATATTTTTGCTTTTTGGTATTTATTATAATTGTAAATGAGAGGAACAGTAACTCTAGCATCTAAAAGCATCGTCACTGACGGCCGCTGCCATCGTCGTCATGGCATCTGCTCAAACACGCGATCGTTGAACCCTCAGCAGATTGGAAGTACAAATAGAACTGGTATCTCTATACCGCTTCTTTATAATTCAATTAGGCATGAACAACTCTCACGCTACCGTTTAGACTTTCGTGGAATGAGTGGTAATGTCGAGCGGGAAAAATATGTTTGGTGGATCGTTAACTTAGTTCTATGAAAAGTACCCTCCTAGATCTTCGGCTGTAGTTCTAACATTACAGCCTGAAGCCATTGAAAAGGGGATGACATATAACATGGCACTAACAGAGGCACAGGAGAGAATCAACCTCCAGGAGATGGGGATTGGGCCTCTTAAGTATCGTCAAACGGCTACAGGTGCCCGCATGTTGGAAATACCGGGCGTCGAAAGCAGTGATAAAGCGGACAAGCTGGCGGAGAAACTTCGCGTTGTACTTGCTGAGGTGGCAAAGGTGGACAGACCCACGAAGTGTGCGGTTATAAAGATCATAGGTCTTGATGATGCGGCCACGACAGAGAAAGTAACCACTGCAGTGGCTAAGGCGGGAGGATGCGCCCCGGAGCTTATCAAGACTGGAACAATACGTTTCAGTCCGTATGGTGCGGGCTCAACGATTGTGAGGTGCCCGGTCACGGCAGCCAAAGTGCTATCTAAGGCGGGCCGATTACTTGTCGGGTGGAGTGCAGCCAAAGTGACGGTTCTTGAAGAACGCCCCATGCGATGCTTCAAGTGCATGGGAATTGGGCACACACGTACTCAGTGCTCTTCATCCGTAGACCGAGGGGATATGTGCTTCCGATGTGGGGTTACAGGACATATGTCTGCGAGCTGTTCAGCCCACCCACGATGCGCAGTATGCGCCGATGCGGGGAGGCCATATGGCCACACAATGGGGGGGAGCAACTGCAAGCCTCCTCCATCTAAAGGAGTAGTAGCAACTAGGGCCCAAGAGGTCCCCAGTACTAGGTGCAGTCAAGAGCACCGGGAGGTTGTGATGTTGGATTAATTAATGGATCAAGTCCGACATTACAACTTCCTACAGACGAACCTCAACCACTCTGCTAGGGCGCAAGACTTATTCATGCAGGCCTTGGCAGAGTGGGAAATTGACATTGCTGTCGCTGCCGAACCGTATTATATCCCGCCTCAATGGGCTGGGGATGTGGATGGCTTGGTGGCGATCGTAACAAGAGCTGGACCCCCACTCTCAGTTGTGGAAAAAGGGCCTGGGTACGTAGTGGCCACATGGAGGGAGATAGCGGTTGTAGGTGTCTACTTCTCCCCTAATAGACCAACCTCAGAACTGGAGGTATATATGGACCGTGTGAGCGCTGCAGTTAGAAGGCAGGCGCCGCATCAAGTGCTCGTCTTAGGTGACTTAAATGCGAAGTCTCGAGACTGGGGCAATCCTATAACCAATCCTCGCGGAGAGGTTGTTCAGGAGTGGGCGGTGATGTTGGGTTTATCTCTCCTTAACCGAGGGACAGCTAACACATGCGTGCGCCAAAGGGGCGGATCCATAGTGGACGTCTCATTTGCCACCACAGTGCTTGCGCGCCGCGTGCAAGCCTGGCGGGTCTTGTCTGAGGTGGAGACCCTTTCGGATCACAAATACATTAGGTTCGAGGTCTCCACCTCAGAAAACTGGCGTGAACACCGGTGTCCAGAGGGGCCCAACAAGTTCCAGCGATGGGCAATATCTCACCTGAACGTGGAGCTTGCAAAAGAGGCAGCTATAGTCCAACGTTGGAGCGCCGCTCACTCCGACGATCCAAACACGGCAGCGGGTCAGTTTCGTGATGCAATGACGGTGGTGTGCGATGCGGCCATGCCGAGATCCCGGCGTCACCCGCCACGAAACCGGGTTTACTGGTGGTCAGCGGAGATCGCTAATCTTCGCGTCATTTGCTCAAGTACTAGGAGACAGTACACCCGGAGTAGAAGACGACGGCGACAGAATCTCGATGGCCAAGATGAAGAGGAGAGCCAGCTGTACTCAAACTATCGGGAAGCGAAACAAGCACTGCAGCTGGCTATCAGCCAGGCAAAGACCAGGGCACGCGAGGACCAACTAGAGGGACTGAATAGTGACCCATGGGGGCGTCCCTATCGTGCAGCACTTAAGAAGCTGCGCTCTCAGGGTCCCCCAATTACGGAGTCAATGCAACCGGAACTCCTAAACAGGGTTGTTCAAAGCCTTTTTCCGACTGATCCAGGTAATATTTCACCAAGGATGACAGTACCTGTATGCGAGGTTGAAGTTGAAACTGCGGTCATCCCTCCGATTGGAGATGTGGAGTTAGAAGGCGCTGCTATCCGGCTTAGTTTGAAGAGGAAGGCACCAGGTCCGGATGGGATCCCGGGAAAGGTTCTTCGTATAGCCCTTGAGGAGATGAGTATGCAGGTTCGTCAAATATTTGACGCATGTCTAAGATCAGGCGAGTTTCCTAAGCTGTGGAAAATCGGGCGGCTGTGCCTGTTACCCAAGGAGGGTCGACCATCTGACTCTCCCTCCGCCTACAGGCCAATCGTGTTGCTGGACGAGGTCGGAAAGCTATTTGAGCGAGTGATAGCATCCCGCATCGTCCAGCATCTTGAGGAGGTAGGACCAGGACTATCAGATACGCAGTTTGGCTTCAGGGCTAAGCGATCCACCCTAGATGCCATGACTTTACTGAAAACCTGGACAAGACAGGCAGTTGCAGACGGCGACAAGGCGTTGGCCGTATCATTAGATATAGCCAATGCATTTAATAGTCTGCCGCATAGTGCAATCAAGGAGGCGCTCCGTTTCCATGGTTTGCCTTTGTACCTACAGAGATTGATCCACAGCTACCTTCAAGAGAGGGAGGTGGCTTACGAAAGTCGTAGTGGTGTAGCCCGTCATCACGTACAATGTGGAGTCCCGCAGGGGTCAGTCCTCGGACCACTCCTCTGGAATTTGGGCTACGACTGGGTGCTCCGCGGGTCCTTACTTCCAAGGATGTGTGTCATTTGTTACGCGGACGACACCTTAGTCGTGGCCCGAGGAAGTGACTTCCGGGAAGTCATGCGGCTAGCTACCGTAGGTACCACTATGGTGGTCGAGCGTATAAGGCTGCTGGGTCTTAAGGTCGCCCTCTCCAAGACTGAGGCATTATTATTCCATGGCCCACGAGGAGGGCCCCCTCCGGGAGCTAATATGGTAGTGGATGGATTTTCTATCCCGATTGGAGCCCAAATGAAATATTTGGGTCTTCACTTAGATGGAAGATGGAATTTTGGAGGACACTTCCGGCAGTTAGCCCCGAAGGTGATTCGGGTTGCAGCAGCACTAAGTCGGCTACTGCCAAATATCGGAAGTCCGGATGCAAGTTGCCGCAGGCTTTACTCTGGAGTTCTACGGAGCATGGCACTCTACGGGGCTCCACTCTGGATAGATGCCCTCAATGCCGACAACAAAGCATTACTGCGTCGGCCACAGCGTGTCATAGCCGTGAGGTCTATCCGAGGATATCGGACGATATCGTGGGCGGCAGCTTGTGTCTTGGCGGGTGATCCCCCTTGGGAGCTCCAAGCTGAAATCCTCGCTGAAATATATAATTTTATTTCAGTGCGGAGGGCCCGTGGGGAGAATCCGGCTACGGAAGAAGTGCGACACACAAGACTCCTAGCGCAAAACGAGCTGTTGCGCCGTTGGCAGGAGGACCTGGCTCCACCAGTCTCTGGCCAGAGAACAGTGGACGCCATTCGCCCGGTCTTACATCAATGGGTGCAGAGGCGACATGGGTTACTTACCTACCGACTGGTGCAAATACTTTCTGGGCATGGCTGTTTCGGAAAGTATCTGCACCAAATCGCGAGAAGGGAAATGACCCCAGAGTGCCATGAGTGTGGGGCATTGGAGGACACTGCTTCCCACACCTTGGAGGAGTGCGCGGCATGGGGTTCGCAACGCCATACGCTTTGCTCCATAATAGGAGGCGAGATTTCATTGCCGAGCATCATCACTGCGATGCTCAGTAGTGAAAGATCGTGGCAGGCAGTAGGGACCTTCTGCGAAGCGGTAATGCTGCAGAAGGAGATAGCGGAGCGGAACAGGGAGGATGATGCAGAAGCGGACCCGATCCGGCGCAGACGAAGAGGGGAGAGAAGGAGGCGATATGCTCACCTCCTTGCTCTTCCTCAGTAAAGGAGCCAACGGGTAGGGGTCGGGGGACTCCTATTCCGCTAGCACGGCTCCTTATGTCTGAGGGGGATCCCATCATTACGTTGCCAAGGATCCCCCGCATAGGTGACCACCGATATGGTTACACTGTTGGGGCGGGATAGTGAATGCTAGATCGATCCTATCTCGTCCCACCATAGCAGTCGACGGCAACCCGCGGGTTTTAGTGAGTAGGACGGACACTATGTCTGGGAGCCTCACATAACCCTTCAGGTTCCCCCGGACCTGAAGGGTAGGCGTAAATGCTTTTCCCGCGGTAAAAAAAAAAAAAAAAAAAAAAAAAGTTCTATGAAAAGTAGGAATACTATAATATTATATATATGAAGGTTGTTTAAAGTTTGACATCCACTAATTCTACAGAAAAATGGAAAAAACATTGCATGTAAAAATGTTGCAGCCGACAAATTGAGTTTTTGTTTTGAATGTTTTCTCTGAACTCCAGAAATAATTACTTTATCCATATAATTAAATTTTAACTTCCTTTCAAATAAATAGCACTTACGATGTTGGCAAACGTGGTCGTAAATTCGGTATCAACTGTCAACAGCTTTATTCGGCTCTCTCCATAGTCCCTGTTTTTTGAAAATTGATTGTGTTTAGTTCATTCTCCATCGCCTCGTCTGAAAACCTACTCCTATTCCCAAAACTCTAGTCTCAAACCAAGTTTGAAATCATTAAATAAATGTTACTGTAACGAGCATGTATTTCAGATTTTAGCAAACCATTCTACGTAAGTTTAAGGTTCAATTTAAATAATATAGAGAAACTTTTAATTGATCTATAATACAATTTTGAGTATTGAGATAGACAGTAGGCCTTCTGGGGTCGGCCATGTTTTCGATTGATGCTCTGTGGGATCCTTTTGGCCTGCAACATTCGACAAACATAAAAGCACAGTCACACTGCAACACTATTTTAAATATTTTTATGATTGTTATGCTTTAATTTAAAGCGCTTATTTTGTGGCCAGAAATAAGAAGAAAATTTCACTCACTTCTGCAGTTCTTCAAATGAGTCCAAACCCGATATAGGGAACTAAAAACAATACACTGCAAGTCTGTGTCACTTAACCACTAATGATTAGAATTAGACTTGATTTCATTGATTTCAAATACTTTGCAAAATTTCACTAGATTGCGGTGATACATCTTGATAGTCGAGACTATGACCAGAAAAATATTTTATAACTGCAAATATACTATGATTACAGAAATTTAAGAGATATGTAAAATGTTACAAAAGTTTGTTATATTCTACTACATTAGGACTCAACACTTAGGGATTGTGACCCCAGTAAGCTCGCAACACTTGAACTTAATCTACAATCACATCAAGCGGACAATACTCCGCTTTATTGTTCGCCAACAGCCAAGCTATGCATATGTATCGTCGTCATATAAAACTGGCACTAGATTGGTATTGCATGAAACTTGATGTGGCCGCGGCATTAATATACCTGTTCTACTGCCAAAGTGGTAAAACATCATCATATTTTGTCGTAAAACGTATCCGGTTTTAACATATATTTCAAATCGGATATGAATGATTGAAACATGGGCTTTACTATCAGCATATACTCTTCTTTAATATAATATAATACCCATATTATATTAAAAAAGGGTTAGTAACTCGACTTAAATGTGTACATTTAATGTGAAGTGAAAAACTGCTTCTGTATGATTTTCAGGATGCATTTTAAAAACCGGTTACAATTTGGGTCCCGGTTTGGTATTTTCAAATTGTTAAATCGTACGAAGTTATAATTGTACACCGCTAATTAATTGATATTCAAAGAAATATTTTCTAATAGGCAGCAGACCTCTAAGTCATTCGAAATAGAGGTCGAAATCATTTGATAACTTGCGCGCATGGCTAGTAATATGTACACAGTGTCTATTCAGCAGTAAAGCATTTCTTATTATTTCCCGTGCATCGAGTTCCGTGATCATTTGCTTTGGTGATATCACCATTTTAAACATAACGAAGAGTCGTGCATTCGCAAAGCTTGCCGGATGACATGCCTGTATTATATGGCTCTAAAATACCTACTGAAACCTCTTGATGTGCTCATCAGGCACAATGCAAATTTGTATTTCTTAAGAACATATTTTGCTATGTATCAAACACAAAAAAAATAAAATATGTTTCCATGGGTCCAGCTGTTTCTTAGCATGTATCAACCAGAAAAATGAATTTTAAAATAGAAATAAGATGTATGCACGTTTGGTTTAAATTTGTTTAGACCGATAGAATTCGAATTAAATTGGCACTATTATAATAAATAACATACTCTGTATTCGAATAATGAATACAACTTTATGTTTAGAAAGAAATCGTTGTAAAAGTTCCGTGCACAAAATTACCTATATGTTTACAAGTTGTTCAACCTTGTCAAAACTATCATAATCGATTGAAAAATAAAATGATCCCAATTCAAATGGAACACATAGAAATTCGTAGTTACTTAAACCGAAAATATGCAATAATATAACCGATAATATAACCGGCTCCATGGCTTAGTTGGTAGTAGCCCTGCCTTCGAAACGAAGGGTCCCGGGTTCGTTTCCCGGCCGGGGCACAGTTTGTGTGGTGAGCATATGTTTTGTTTAGGGTCTTGGGTGTTTGTCTTGTGTTTCTGTGTTTGTCCATGCTATCTGCCACACAGGGAATTCTAGTGCAGAGGTATGAGTGTATTAACGTTGTTGTTGTTGTTTGTGCCCCTATTATGCTGAAATGATACGATTTTTGCATTAGATATATATTGCGGTTTGTTCACACGATATGCGTAATGAAGTTGAAGACCAATATGTAGGCACACATTCGTACATCAAATGGGAATTATAAGGAAGATTACGGACCCAAGTTGGTGACAATGCAATTCGTCAAAACTGTTTCGTATTTATTCGGACGTATTTGTAATTTATTACGATTCGTGAATGTATTTATGTATCTCAAAGGTATTGATGGAATATTTAATAAATAAAATGAAATTGTATCAAATTACGATCAAAAATCAATTCGTTAACATGCGAATGAGCCGCCATACTCACGTATGATGCGGCAACAAACTCATTAGGGAATATTACTACCTATTATCATCATATGCGAGACATAAGATGCGAAATATCTCGCATATTTATTCTCGTGCTATGTTATGTGTTATTATTTATTCGTTTGTATTACTAAAAGCAAATAGCTATATATTTTAATTGGCAACGTACCTACCGGTCTAATTTAGTAAATCTGATTTCTACAATTGAAACATCTTATAAATTATTCTACTATACCTACAACATTAGAGGACGACCACTTTAGGTTATTAACAACTTGCTTGTTTGGTATTTAACATAAAATACCTTGCGACAAAATATGTACAAAAATATCCGGGTGGTTATGGAACTAGCTCGTCTTCTCATAAATTATTTAACAATAATAAACGTTAATAACGAGAGGTAATAATAAAGGTTGATTCTAAAATATATTTGTTTTTCTGCAAGCTGTACGCAACCTTGGCATGGCAAACCTTTTCATATGAAAAGAGTTGGAGGCAACGATGCGCGAGGTGCTGATGTCATAGACACAAACATAAAATGCTAACGCTAGTCTTCTTAGAATAAACTAGTTTCTGGCTCGCGACATTTGCCGCATCAAGTCCTTTCGTTTTTGAATTATTATTATATTAAATTTTCAGATGCAGTGCTATTTATTCCTTGTAAGAAAAAGATTAAAGTTTAATTACCAAGATTATAGACAACGTGCGTAGCCTTTAATGTTTCCACTGCTGTGGTAAAAGCAAACTCTTGACAAGCAAGAGTTAATTTGACTTTGATCTACCATGGTACTGGAAATCGGTTTCGGACTAAAAAATTTTTATATAAAAAAAATGATCTAGCGCTTTTCGGAATGAAAGTCAGCGTCTGTACCACCACGCACTTAGCGTGCGTTTACATTGCAAATATCAAGTTCCCTTATATGGATATCTCCTAGAAAGTAAGTCCAAATCCTAACAAAAACATTGACGTAATTTGTCAAAATCATGAACGTAATTTCACAACTATCAGTCAGTCAGAATTATAGATTTTATAAATATTTTTCTACATAAAACAGAAACAGAAGCTGTAGGGTAATTACATGAGAAGTTGTCCTTTAAACGCAGATTTCTATGCCAAGCAATGAGATATAAGTTTTATTAATGCATATGACGTGATGTTAAGTCAATTAAGATTTTTATAAAACGATTGAATTACTCATATATCAACAAGGGCGGATGTTTGCGAAGCCCACATAAACTACAGTATGTATATTATAAAAGTACCTAGTTATATATAATATACTATATATACCCAATGGTATGTGTTTATAATTTTTCAGAACAATGTAGAAGCTGTGTCGTTCTCGTCCTCGGTTCGCCCCGTGTTTGGTGAACGCTGTTTTTATTGCAGCCCGAGTCCAGACAAAGACGCACAAAACGATGTCGACCCCGTCTTGTATCGGGAAAGGCTGACATTCAAACGCCCGAATTGACTTTCAGAACAAAAGAATGACATTCGACAGTTATTCATTCCAAGTTTTACTGTCGGCAATAAGCATTGATAGTCGAAGACTTAATTTCATCTTGGAATAATCTTGATTTGTTTTAATGATGATCGTACGTGATCTCATCGTAGATGAACTTGAAATAAGATGTTTGATTGATAAGTTGGTAAGAAGATGAAAAAAATAATGGATTATTTTGCTCGATTGTTGATGTGCGATACAACAATAAACTTAATCAAATAAATTACTTGTATTATTTGTTTCAATACAAGTTCTGTAGTACGATATGGCGTAAAAATAGATTGAAGCAGTTGTAAGGTATATTCTTTATCTAATAACTATTCGAGTTGTATTAATAAATATTGTAATACGAGTCAATTAATTTAAAATCAATATTTATGCAGACGGTTCCGTAGCTAAGTTACTAGTAACTCCTAGTACTAGTAGCCTTAAAAGCGATGGGATCCGGTTCGATCTCCGTCTGGGACAAACATAGGTAATGAATATGAAATTTGCTCTCAGGTCTCGGTGTTAGTATGAGAGTGAAAGCTTATTTCAAGTTAAATTAACGGTAGATACTTCTTTATTGCCTCTGAAATAGTTGCTTAAGTTAATCTCGACTTCATGTCCCAGCCTCAAGAGAATTAATATGAAGAGATGTAGATAGTTCCCGCAATCCCGTGCAGATCACGGACTAATTGTGAGCTGATTGCTTCGGCCATTGCTCCTTGCTTATGCATTATGCAGCCGAGCCTTGCATACACCGCCCGCGGACAATCGCACCACATTTAGTTTTATAAACGGCCAGAGTAGGTACCTGTTTAATATAGAAGGCAAAACATTACGTTTATTTCAAATAAAATTATTCGATTCGGTAAGAAATGGAGCTAAGAGCACCTAAATAAAAAAGATTATGACAAGGATTGTAGTGTCTATAATCCCTTTACTGGCATGGTAGAGACTGTCATCGTATTTTATTTGAATCTACTCGTTTCTTTTATTTTCATAAGACGAAGGAAAGTCTTTTTTGTGATTTTAGTAGCGTCCCCTCGGGTTGGTCGGTTAGCGTTGGAACAAACGTAAACTTAACAAATAAGATTAGCTTAAACATGAAAACAGACTGTAATTTGACATATCTGTGTGCATGTAATGTGCCTGGGGAGTTCCTGTGACACGTTATATGCTCACGAATATGAGCATTCATGTGTAAAATTTGACGTGTCCAAATGATACTTGAGATCTAAAGGAATAAATGAGTTTGACTTTGACTTTGTTAGTAGCGTAATGTGGGTATGCAAGAACTTAAATCAACTAGAAAAGCAATAATGTTACCTTATAGTTATTATAATAAAATTATACTCATACAATATACAAATAAATAAAATTAAAGCGTCTGTTTGTTATGTCAAACTAATAGCTTTAACTAACTTAATTTGCAAGTATACACGGTACTTATAACAAAAAAAAAACATATTTTAAATTTTTGTCTGTCTGTTTGTTCCGGCTAATCTCCAAAACGGTTAGACTAATTTTGACGAGATTTTTAATAGACAGATGAAAAAACGAAAGATTTTCACGAGCGAGTCGCGGTGAGTGCTAGTTAATAATTAGGTAATATATTAATGTACATTTCACACAGCGCCATATAGCCCCCAATTAAGCAAGGCTTGAAAATATCTGGACTACTGATATAATACAATACCTAAATAGTACTTTTTTTAACTTAATAAAGGAGCGAAAATTATTGCGAGCTCTAAGGTAAAACTTCGTTGGCTATCGTGTTGCGTTAAACTTTCGGGCTAAGTAGGGATAATCTACTGTTGTGATATTTATGCTATATGCACTATCACTGCAAGTTTTCAAACAATTTAGGAATGTCTTGGTGACAATTTTAGTGTAGATGGAGTTAATTAATGACCTTTTTTGTGCGTAAAATTATTTAGTTAAGCCAACTTTAGGATTCCTTCGACTAAACCTCATTATGAAGTATACTTACGTAATCGGTCGCTTTGTTAATTTAATCTACTTTTAAGCCTTTTTAGGTCGAGTTAACTCCAGAAAGTGAGTTCATCAGAATTCGCGTTCAGCACTGAGTTTGAAACCCACTTAAGGACATGTGTGTGCGAATTCAAAATTGGCAGACCAAGCTACCTAATAAATCAAAATGTTATTTACTTAACAAAGTATGAGAAATGTGTATTGTTTAACTGATGTAGTAGACGTGCCTTTGGCTAAGTGTGTTACCGGTTCGTCCAAAGATGTATTGCGTAAGCAGAGATTTCGACAGCGCGGCCGCGCGGCGGATATAGCACGGGGCCGTCTTTCGTAGTGTATCTACACCTACAAGTATTATTTGAACAGCACTGCTCACCGCTTGCTAAATGCAAGAACAAACGGACCAAGCCCCAAATAATAGATCTCTCATGTTATCGTTGACAATATCTGGAGAAAAAAGAAACTTAGTTATCTTTCTGTTGATTTTATCATATTGACTTTCTGGAGTTCCAGAACTATTAAACGAATAGAACTCCAGAAAGTCACTAATCTGAATACAACACTTGTAAAATTTTAGCAACTGTTACGAGTTTTGTTTTCAGTTTAGCCGATAGATATGATAAAACACATGAAAGAGTTATTAGACTTACATAGGTTTACATTTTAAAATTACACAGTTAGTATAAAGCTAATTGTGATTTATTTTGCCGTATTAATTATGTAAATATTTTTTACACACTCATACTCCTGCATTACCCCGATACCCTGTGTTGCAAGTGGTTCCTATAGACAAACATAACCATTTTTTTGTACATTTTATTACTTCAGCTTTACAGCCACGAATGTATTTCATTACGAAGCTTGAGTGTGGGTCGGGTCAGGTATTAAGTCATCGTTTGCGCTCGAAAAGATGATCTCATGCTTATAGAGAATCATTTTTGAGGTTCCGTACCTAAAAGTAAAGGAAAGCCTTTTACTAAGGCTACAAGGTCTGTCATTTAAAAGGCTGTATTTTTTAATGGCTGTAGCGGGTTAAAATCTTCGCAGTAAATGTACTATGATCAGAATATGTGTATCCCAATACGCTCACAACTAACTATTAAAACTATTGGTCAAACGGACCCATTGGTCAATTGACGATCTTATTAACACTTGAAATTTTAAATCAACTATTAATATATAAAGGATAGATTCTCAATTCATTTTTGGATATCAGAAACCTGTGGAAAGTGAAAGGAATACTTTTATATTAGGTACCAACTGCCTGAATTACTTCAATTAACTTAATGTGTACAAATGTGAGTCGAGTGTTAACACAAGTAAACATGTAAGTACCGACGTGGCTATCAACAAACGATTTGCACAAGGTTTTTGGGGTCAGGGTGGTTTGAGCATGACAATGAAGAATTCAATAAGTTGTATAATCTTTTAAATCATACATTTTCACGAAGCCTCTCATTTTATTCGCTTTAAGATATGTAATTTACATTTGTACGATCACACCTCACTGGTTTTGTGAATAGGTTATAAATTTCATATCGTCTATTGAATTGCCCTTAATAACAGTGGTAAACGTATAAACCAGTACTTGTAATATTTCATTGCCGCATGTGAGATACACAAATGAAGGGCGTTTAAGCAAAACATTCTTGTTGGAGAAAACACGTCGAGATTGAGGTTCCACGAACGTTGTTAGCATATATAACCAGTGATCGTCTGCGCTGGCATAGCTGATTGGCTGGCACCGCGAACCTTTTGACGGCCACCACTGACAATAGATTGAATATCAATGAAATATTACCTTATGTGACGGTGCCATTCATAAAAAATATGGCTAATGAAACGTGTATATAAGTGTCCTCGTCCCTTTTTGTCCGAGGCTATTTCCAGATATTATCACCACTTATAATCACACAAGTTTTACTATCGCAAATTTTAATAATATTTCTTGAATCCTCGGGTCGACTACCTAATGTTTGGCGGTTCGTTACACACCAATCGAATAATAAGCAAAACCAGTCGAAGCAGTGACATCATCTTCCTGTGCTGCAAGAGGCCGTGTCCTTTGCAAATTAAAAATGTTGCTTTTAATATTCCAAAATAAATAAATAAATAATAAATTGTTGGTTGGCTGTTCGTTGGTAAGCGCATCACTTGTGAACGGCATATACCGTATGATAATATTTTTTGTTTTCAGAGAGAGTGTCACAAGAGATTAAGTTCTGAAACAAAATAATATTCATCGAGAAATAAATTGATTTTTATATTTAGTAATGTTTTTCTGCTATTTAATCAAGCTGTGTCTGTATCTTGACTTGGTATATATTATATCGAATAGGGTCAGATGTTGCATAATTTCAAGCGATCCATGGCAAGATTACAACGCAGCCCATTGTTTTATTTTTTAAGTTTAAAACAATGAGCACTGCGGATGAAGTGCAGCGCCTGCCCATCCATAATGCTGTCGGCTAAATTAAATAGCCATTTGTGTACAGAGCTTACAAATAAAAAAACATATGAAGGTTTCTGCAAAAGACTTAAATTTACCAAGGTAGACATTAATAAAACAAAGTCAATTCAATTCCCTTGTATATAGACTCATGAAATTAGGGTAAACTATATAAATGACTAGCAGCCCGTCCCGGCTTCGCACGGGGTAGTGACATAACTACAATAGTTGGACATATGCTACCGCGGAGTTTTTTGTAGACATTATGATGTTCTTCAATATTGTTGTACATTATTTTGTTCTATCGCTAATAGTTTCGGCAGCGCATTCGACGAAAGACATTTTAAGACTCATTTTTCTACACCTTCGGTTAAATTGTTCAAATTTTACCAAGGATCCCTAATTTTTTTTCAAAATGAAATGTAGCCTATGTCAAATTGGAAGAATGTAGCATTCTATTGGTGAAAGAATTTTTTAAATCGGCCCAGTACTTTTTGAGCCTATTCATTACAAACATACAAACATAGGTACAAATCTTTCCTCTTTATAATATTAGTGTAGACATAATTTATTGTGTTTTAAGGTTATATCAATGTGTTTCTATTTTTTTTTAATGAATTTATTATCAGACAACTTTAAAAACCTTGGCTACATAAAAAATATTATAAATTGCAACTTAGAACAATGGTAACATTTCAAAATGCTCCCAAACCTTTTTATAGAAGTGGGAATAACTATAATGTTTATGTGCGATTTTTGATGGAAAGTTCAGGTTTAACGTCTTTACACACTCGCATTTCATTTATTAAATAGTTGCCATCACATCACCCGGCTAAGCGGGTAAAGTATGCAAGTTGGTTTCAATGTCCTTGCCAAGTTGAAGGTATGTCGTCGGCCACGGTCGGTGGATCGACAAGATGGCGGTTATGCTTCGGGGACTTCAGGAGAGGGACGGGGGTGCTCGGGACAGGTCTGGTCGCGGCATCGCCTGGCCCTGAGTCCGGTACGAGCTCTATTTTTAGCGCTGTGTCACCGTTCGCTTGCGCTTGCTTAGTACCGCTCTTCAATAGGAGCGCACATGCGCGCCTCAGAACTTTTCATATACAGAGATTTTATCTTTTATGTGATAAGACAAGATATCGTATTTAGCATTAAAAATGCATTAAAATAACTAAATTAGTATAAGTTTATAAACTATGTAACGTAACTCGAAAGTCGAAAGGTGCATGAAAATAACTTTTGCGAAAGATTATTACAATAATATTTGAATACAATTATCGATTTTTTTTTAAATGCCAAGTCCGATTTAGCTGATTTTTATTTCGTAGTGTTCTTAAATGGCGGAACAAGGCTTGCATGAAAGATTTTTTAGGAAAATCCTCTGCAAATATCAGAAATCTGGAAAAGGACTGAAATTGAGCTTTTTATGGGATTTTTGAGATTACGTCCTTTGAAAGCGGATTGTCAACTGTGAATCAATACAGAAAAACAACTGTTGAGTCAGCTAGTTTACTTCTGAAATATACCTACTTATAAACAAGCCAGATTCTATACCACCAATTCTAATCACTAGCTGCTAATTTTGTTTGAAAATGTTTAGCCACATATTTGATGGAGTAGACAAGAGATGGGCACAAATGCACAGCTGCGTCGCGGAAGTTAATGAAAAGATCAAGATCAGCACGAAAATATCTCGTGCTCAGGTTAAAATCCATTAATTTTTTAATGAATGCTTTATTAAACATTATTATTAGTCATAATAATTGACCTTATATCCCGCAGAATTATTTACACAAACCGTCATAGTTGACAAAAACTGTGTAATACATAGATGAAGGTCGCGTATTTTTTCTTTATATAAAACTCAGCGCTGTCCTCACATTGTAGCGGTCATAGAGGCGGTAGGAGGTAGTCTTTTTTCATTTCAATCACGTATATCGCTCTGTGTAACAGTAAGTAACGCGTCATGATGTCATCGGCATATGATGGGTTGTGTACCCTTTTGGAGGCTAGCGTTATATAAAACGTTGACACCTTTACCTTAATTTCGTGTAGGGAGTTGGATGTTGAATATTGTAAACTACCTGCTACTGCTAACTAACTACTGCTTCTTACTTGCCACCAGGCAATAAATAGCCTATGTCAATTTTAAGATATATTTCTATCTCCGTACCAACCACTCTTGCAATCATTATTAGCGGGATTTACTATAGCAGTTTTCACATATTAAACTAACAAAATTAAACCGTAAAGAGAGTTTTCATTTGAATTGCCTGTCAGTTATGTCTATTTTTTTTTTCTTATAATTTATAATACAATATTAGGTGAAAACCTAACGCATTTCTTATGAATTACCTTGTCGTGGCAATAGTGAGTTCACTACCGTTATTGCAGTGCCACGAATATTAAATCATTTAAAAAGAGCCATATTTGAAGACACTTGCTTTGATTTACCTTGTTTTCGTCATTATTGCGATAAAAACACAGCATTGTACATTGTACCTGCATATCTTGCTTCAAAACTGTAAAATATATCAGAGTCCTTGCCTTTTACGTAGTAAAGCGATTAACAAGCGTATCTAGATCCATTGTTTTTATGATCTGGGTTGATTTAATTACAATTAACGAACCTCGCCCAACGATAAATAACAGTTATCGTTCGTCATCTTATGAATGAACGCTTTGGAATGGATCCAACCACAAAAACTGCGCAATGGCATAGTTGAGTAATACCGATACCGGCTGGTGCTTACGATAAAGTCGTTCGTCAAGGAGCTTTCCTACTGAGGGTTTTGCACACCCACACGGACGCAATTTTTTTGATGTCAGCATGTGAGAGGTGTCGTTCAGCATTCATTCTCTGCTACCTACGCGGGCGCCGTCATCGTCGTCGAGGACTTGGCGCCCACGGCCCAGCTAACATTACGCAATATACAAGGCATTTGTAGAGCCTGCTCGAGTTGATTTAATCATTATTGAAATCCATTGAAAATATATTTGTATTACATGATTGAATTTTGGTTCCAGCAACGAGTTAGAACACTTATTTTAATGTCATGTGAATACTAGCAGCACTTGTGGAATGAAAATAGAAGAAATAAGAATTGTCTTCCCACGATTTCAAAGTTGTGTTTATTCTCTTTTATTTCGACTCTCTTAATATATATTAAAAATAATAATAATGATTACCTCAATGTACCTAATCACTTTAAAGTAAATAGTAATAACTGAGTACTATTTAACTAACCTTTTTCTACATCAATAATTATCAGGTCGGGCAGTGAACAATTATTGAAACCGGATTTAGTTTTTCTACCCATCAGTATCCCACAAGAAATTATAGAGGTATTGTTGAGTCACAACTTATGACCATTCTTAAAAAGCCTTATTAATAAGAATTGCTTTAACATGGACAAAAGTAATCTACCAGTTTCCTATTACAAGGTACTCCTCCACAAGAATATTATGATTCACTGGCATTTTGCCATTTCCAAATAAATCTGTATGAAATCAGAATTTATCTAAAACTGTGCTCTACAATTCGTTGAATAGTTGACTGCCTTGATATTTGATTGTGGATTTTGTTGAAATGTCATGAGTGCGATTGGAAAAAGTCGTGGCAGCTTGCATCGATTGGACATACGTTCGTGTCGCATCGCTCGGAAGAAGAGCCGGCGGGCGGCTCACGTGTTGTTGCAACACTTGGAGAAAGTCAAACTCGTCTGGCGAAATCACACCCACAACAATGTGCCAAATATTCTACATACAAATCCCTCAATACGTATATGGCCAGCGTCAAGTAACAGGGCAGTAAAAGTTGTTTTAATACGTAAGCACAATACCAGCAAATGAGAATCAAGGGGAAAATAATAAACTACGTCTCGTATTTAATAATATATTGTAAACGACTCGTCAACAAGTTTTGTAGACGCCCTTTATTAAAGACATTCCACGGCAATTAATAGCGCTGTTTTTTAAAGGTAATAACGACCAAGGTCATTATTTTACAACCATAAACCCATCTTGTAGCGTTGGCATAGCGTAATTTCAAGTTCATGCAAAATTACTCGATTTTTAATAATAACCTCAACAAAAAGTAGGCTTGTCATGAGAATTCAATAAATTTTTTTACGATCTGTAAAATTAAAATATGTTTGATCGTTTTTAAATAATTTATGTATATTAATGAATGCATTGGATTTGATTTGACATTCACCAAGGAAGATATAGCACAAGCTGAATACATGTTATCAACATTTCTCATTCGAAACAAGAGTGATATCATAAAATACCATGTTATAATAAATAATGATGATAGAAAAGGATAGTCTTAACCATATGATTATAACATAATAACGGCATGGCATAATGTTACGTGCGGACACGTATGCGATGCAACCTTGTACGATGGCGGGCCATGATTGCGATGGCGAGCCGACCGTGACACTGACGCGGGTTATGATAATGATGACTTATCTACGAGCTGTTACCGAGATTTGGTGGAAGTAAGGAGCCCGTGCCCTCCAAGTAAGTACCTCTGAGACCGTTATCCGGTCACCGCTATGCCGCGCTGTGCCACACCGAGTTGGAAAATTACTACAACATTCAAACCTTTGGGAATTACAATAACAACGGTTCATACTATAGTTTAAACAGGTAGACCGTGTCTCATGATTCAATTTGATAATTATAATCTACATACTTTTAATTTTTTATACAAGTGTGTTAATTGATGCCTAGAATACTCACACCATGTTTCTTTTACATATCAGATAAATAAATTATGGAGCTACCTAGTTACGAAGTAATGCTATGGGAAACAAATTACCAATAGAATACTTATATACAATAGAATATTTATTTGGTAAATACATACTTACATAAATATAAATGTTTGTCATGGGAGAGAATCAAAACCACGACCGACAGCACAAAAGGCTGAACTACTACCAACTGAGCTATGAGACAGTTGAAGATAGAATGTAAGTTTACTCAATTATGGCAAGGGTACATATAGTACCTAGGTATAATTTAAGATCAATAAATGGTAAAGGATTCTTCAGACAAGATATCTAAAAAGTGAGTAATATTCAACTATAATTCGGTATAAGTACAACTATAATTTTGATTGTAGACAGATATTGGTCGACCTGGTTTTGTTTCCTTCACAATCAACCACAAATTGCATGAGAACTGTATTAAAATTCACGCTACTCATACACGTATGCTGAACAGTTAAACGACTCACATCATTGCTTTAATAGTGTTATTTTTTTCCGTACCGATACCGTAGTTTACACTTTATGATAAAAACCAGTTATAACGTCTAGTTATTATATATTGTTAGAACATATAACATATATAATATATTGTAATGAGGAACATAAACTTCGGAAAGACGGAAAAACAACAACAACAATATAATTGTCATCATATTCATTTCACGTCCATTAATTTTAACGCAAAAATTATATACAAAGTTTAAATAACCCCGTTTACAGTAATATTTGATATATATTATGTTTGAAGTACACCAAATGCGTCTTAGTTGTGTTTTGCATGCATATCCTGTATAATTTCCGCATTTTACAAAAAGTGAAACATGCGTTGTAAAAAACCAGCTTTCCAATCTGTCAACGAATAATTTAAGCTTAAAATTACCATTTCAAGATTCAAGTTTGCTATTTTAGTGATTAAATTATTTGAAAATTGACTGATATGTAGAGTCTGTGAAGTCTTTCAAAATATTCATTGATATACCGCAAGTCACAATTCTACTTAGTGTACATCCTTTAAAAATATACCACACTCATTATTAGTTTGGGCATTCAATTTTAACTCCAGGTTCTTTACCATATATCTAGTGTTCTACTTCAGCACCATTATCAGAACGTATATAAATGATAAACACTGGACTCTAGAAGACACTATTTATTTTTGTGCATAGATAACTGCTCCCAGTGATATGCCGGGTTATGCCTGTTGTACAAATAGTATTATTGGTAATGCAAGTGATTTGACTTGAATGAAAAAAGGTGTACGTTGTGAATATGTTCTGTAAGTGAAATGAGGGTATGAGTGTGTAAATGTTTATTTATTTATCTGTTAGCGATATAATTGCTCGTACTTGCATGAAATATCTTGCAAAAACTTCTATAGCTAAAGTTTTATGTAAGAACTTACAGTACTTATTTCAGAAAGAAAAATAAGAAAAAAAACGCATGTAATCTTATAATGTTACTGTTATGATGACCAGCATTAATGAGGCACGCGTTTGTTGTACGTATTTTGTTTGAAGAAATAGTGGAGTACTGATAATTATGAAATGAGCAGCGCGTTACAGACTTTTGAATGAAAGAATTGTTTTTTTTTATGCTGGAATAGTGCAGTGTTAAGATGCATAAAGTGAGGAGCGCGTTGAAGTCTTTTGTACGAAGAAATAGTGAAGTGTTAAGATGCATGAAGTGAGCAGCGCGTTGAAGTCTTTTGTACGAAGAAATAGTGAAGTGTTAAGATGCATGAAGTGAGCAGCGCGTTGAAGTCTTTTGTACGAAGAAATAGTGAAGTGTTCAGATGCATGAAGTGAGCAGCGCGTTGAAGTCTTTTGTACGAAGGAATAGTGAAGTGTTAAGATGCATGAAGTGAGCAGCGCGTTGAAGTCTTTTGTACGAAGAAATAGTCAAGTGTTAAGATGCATGAAGTGAGCAGCGCGTTGAAGTCTTTTGTACGAAGAAATAGTGAAGTGTTCAGATGCATGAAGTGAGCAGCGCGTTGAAGTCTTTTGTACGAAGAAATAGTGAAGTGTTAAGATGCATGAAGTGAGCAGCGCGTTGAAGTCTTTTGTACGAAGAAATATTGTAGTGAAGTGTTCAGATGCATGAAGTGAGCAGCGCGTTGAAGTCTTTTGTACGAAGAAATAGTGAAGTGTTCAGATGCATGAAGTGAGCAGCGCGTTGAAGTCTTTTGTACGAAGGAATAGTGAAGTGTTAAGATGCATAAGTGAGCAGCGCGTTGAAGTCTTTTGTACGAAGAAATAGTGAAGTGTTCAGATGCATGAAGTGAGCAGCGCGTTGAAGTCTTTTGTACGAAGAAATAGTGAAGTGTTAAGATGCATGAAGTGAGCAGCGCGTTGAAGTCTTTTGTACGAAGAAATATTGTAGTGAAGTGTTCAGATGCATGAAGTGAGCAGCGCGTTGAAGTCTTTTGTACGAAGAAATAGTGAAGTGTTCAGATGCATGAAGTGAGCAGCGCGTTGAAGTCCTTTGTACGAAGGAATAGTGAAGAGTTAAGATGAGGGCGTTGAAGTCTTTTGTATGAAGGAATAATGAAGTGAGCAGCTCGTTTAAGTCTTTTATACGAAGAAATAGTGAAGTGTTAAGATGCATGAAATGAGCCACGCGTTGAATTATTTTGTTTGAAGGGATTATTACCTATAAACATAGATTAAGATTATGACAAGAATAAACTTATTTGTTACGCATACTGGCGAACTTATCCTCAAAAATGTCGAATGTGTAGTTAAAGTTAGGTACATCTTAGGTATATTACAGTCTCAAGACCCTAATTGTAATTAGTTACAATTTAACAATTAATAACAATTAATTTAAATGCACGAAATAAAACCATAAACCGCTGATAAATTTTAGTAACTGCGATATGACTCTTTAGTTCTACCTGTTTTTATGAGTTTTGAATAGTCTAGTTTCAGCAAATACCAATATATTAAACAAAATAAATATCAAGGAACTAAGGAACAAATTATGACTGTTTTTTTACGGAAACTGTTTCAAATAATAATACTAATACTTTTAAATTAGATTAATATGCCTAGATTAACCACAAATAGCAAACGAAAATAAAAAAAATAATACAGATGTCATTTGATAAAGACAAAAATGTTATTAATTACTAATTAATTGAGTGATTTGGAAAGTCAATAAACCAACTTCAATACTTTCATCACTTAGTTGACTCAGTTAGGGGTGGAATTTGTTTATAAAATGTGTGTTGAGAGAATGGGAATGAGAATATATGAGAATTCGCGTTACAAACAGGAAAAATTACATAAAGCCTAATTGATAACCTCTTCTTTTTTGAAGTCGGTTAATAACATTAATGTTACATATATATTCGAACAAATAATCCTACAATCGTTTCTGCTGTATGAGGAAAAGGAGAATGCCCTTTATATTTTATTTTGAAGGTGACATCATGACGTGTCACCCTGTTATCTGACTTTTTGAAATAAAAATAAAATAAGCACTACATTACACAAAGACTCGGTAATATAGATGTAAATAAAAACTTATTTTCATACCTTCGTATACATTTAAATCAGTTCTTTGATTTGCTTACCTTCAAATTCAATAGCCGTATTCTAGCCAGACACAATCGAATTGTAGAGCCATTACTTTGAATAGCTTGATAAAAATAAATGTAATTGGAGATGAGAAAAAAAAGAGTACGTTTATTGAGGTCGGCTCTACATCAGAGTCGCGGCTCACTTTATCCAATGGGAATGTTCTGTGATTGTTACACTCACAGAAGTCATGATTTTATATAGTCGGTAGCTCAATTACATTTAGTTATGTTTAGTGAGTCCTCTTTATAAGGCAAAGTTTTTTTTTTGCAGTTTTGGCCCTCAATCGTAATTAGAAAGGTTAAAGTTAATGATTTTTTTACTAGATTCAAAGTTGCATAAGACACTCAAGTTCTAATTGTATAGTTTAAATCTCTAGATTATCTCTAGTTGGTTTTTTCATGTTTATCGACATGTTATCAAGTACATACAGCTGAAAAAGTAAGAAGATTACTTTTTGCCAGTTGAAACGAGTTTGATGTTCGTTTAGTCGCCTTTGTAGCATCGCATGTTTTAAAGGCAGAGCAGGGCTGGCAAAAGCTCGGCCAGTGGGAAATGCGTTCGAGGGTGAAGTGCAGGGCAGAGAGCGCGGGCGCGCGCGGGCGGAGCGGGGGAAGGCATGCCTGCGGGGGCCGCGGCGCGGGGCGCCACAACCTGCGCGAGCGCCAAAGCCTACGATTTCGCCCCGCGCTCAGTCATTGTCCGGCCAACATCTCGGTCGAACATTACAACGACCGGCGCGACGTCGCTACTTTAACTGTCGAGTGAGTGCCCGTTAAACGAACGGTTTACTCCGAAACCTGGAGTGTAGGTGCAGTGCCAAGTGATAGTGTGTTTTTAGCTATACAATTAAAAGTGTATCGCTAACAAGTATTACTGTCAGCGGTTTGTGGCGAGTTCCTCGGAGTTGCCTAACGGCTGTTCGCCTACCGGCGAGGGAAGGCGAACCACTTAAACCGGGAGGAATGAGCCCCGTACACCACCGTTCCCGCACTCACCGATGATCTCAAGGTAAACCTTCCAAACGTTCTTATTGGGCTGCCTTATTCGAATAAGATATAGTACAATGTTGTAAGCGCAAATTCACACGACACGGCCTCATGGCCGCGCTCGCATTCTACCTTTACTCTATTCTGATCTCATTCTAATAACTTCTTTGGTCGCATTTCTTTGTGGAGACATTCACTTAACTACATCCAATTAAAAATTAATGCAGTAACGAACAAAAAATGAGTGAATAAAATTTTTATTTAAGTAACAGGTAATCTCTCTAAATATATGAATCCCTATTTCCCTTGGTCACGGCATTACGCGGGAACGGCTTGACCGAATTTGCTATTTTTTTTTTTTTTTGTTATTGTCAGTAGACAATTTTGTAGAAAAATCTCGGAAAACCGCGGGTAACACCGCCGGGCGTAGTTAGTATTTTATAAATATGCAATGTATATTAATATATAAGCTTGTATTTTATAAGAAAGTTAAAATTGCATTTATTTATTTTTCACATAATGCGCTTTAAACTCTTTAACAATCGTTATGTTACTGACCTCATTAACTTCATGTATAGAAATCTGTTATTTGCAAGGTGATGAATATAGACAACACTTAAGTAAACACTTACTAAACTATTAATTTCAAGATAACTTAGAAACAAAATGGTGTGCGAACATGAAGCGAATATTATATAAATACTTATTGAAGTGAAGTACAAGCTACGTACATAAAGTACAACACTTTATTTCACTTATGCAATGAACGCATACATTTCCATATAGGGCTCAGGAGATTTTCCTTAGAAGTATCCGTTAGGTTACTTCAACTTGCGCCCGATGATGCAACGTGTGGAGAGCTTATTGCAAAGAAAACGTTGAAAAATACATTAATTGAAAAACGAAGGATATATATAATATATATATATAATATTTGCTGATATTATCAATGTTAAGATTTGAAATCATGCAAAAGCACTGAAAGGTTATCTTTTTGACTCATCATCAGGCAAAAAGTGGGTTGACTAATAAGGGAAAACCTCATCAGTATTTTTTTTTCACACTGAATTAAGGTTATAGAGCGATTTTTTAAGTTTTACACGTAAATCGATTTCTTTAGAATGATATTTTTTTAATTTGTGCTAAGAGGATGTTATAGATAGAAATTACAAAAATCTGATCAGCATTCGAATGCTACCAGAAATAATTTTAATAAGTAGGGAAGATACAGCATGTCATAAAATTATAAAAACAGTAATTGAACATATAAAAACGCCAAATCTAACACGGATTAAGACAAAAATATATCTACTCGTATATATTATGTACATACCTACTGCAGCACCAAAGAGTAAAGTGACATTTATTACGTATTTTTAATTATTATAATCATTACTTGAATACCAAATCGAATCACAATTGTAAAATAAAAACAATGATACTATAGGATTTTAAGCGTTTCTTCGTGATTTTATTTTTACTTTTTGAGTGGGCGAAAATTGAAGTTAATGTTACATCTTATATCAATCGTAGAATAGTGACCTTAGGCACTCATACATGCGGTCCACGCTAGTAGCTGATGTCAAATCTTCCCTTTTTTAATCCATTAATCAGTGAGCATGCAAAGTCGATATAGATAATGTTTTAGTTGTGAAAAATGCGCTGCGTTTCGATTCGTCAGATCTCAAAAATAGACCTCAGAGTGACTTTCACGTTCGACCTCTCCGTGCCTTTTGTCAACTTTGCCTCCATATCAAATAATAATGTACAAGCATTTCCATTTATATTGCTTTTGCTTGATTGACATTGGCGTCACACTTGACATTTGGCACACTAGTTTTATAAAGGCGAAAGTTTGTATGCCTGTGCGCGTATGTTACATAGAACTACTTTTGCTCCCAGGAAACCGCGGGTCGCAGATGGTAATATTATAACAAAATTATCTGTATGAATTTTGTATTAAATACTTTACGACTGGTGGTCGTAGGTAGTTACTTATCTAATAGACGTTCGAATCACTGTGACACAGATGACGTAGTATTCAGCCTTGCATAAAGTTAACATAAATGAATATTTCTTCGACAATGTTTTACTGTAACTATGTTTTCTCTTTGCTTGTTTTATTGTTTGAAACAACGAAATAAATCGAAACCAAAATTTATTTTCAATTGTGTAACTGTGTAATTGAAATTTTAAATTAATTCGTAGCAATTTACTATAGGATCAGGAGACCTACTCTAAAACGTGTTGTATGCAACATGTTTTAAAAAAATATTTTTATACTACAATAAATTAGAGTGATTATCGCAAAATGAAGATGGTCAAGTTGTACTAGGGGAAGCTTGACGATTTTTCGTGGAGTCAATTTTAATGGTATTATTTTATTTTTAGATATGGTGACAATTTAATTCAATGTAAAATGTCATGTCAGATGTCGAATAGTGTCCTAGGGGTCGTAATCTCGACTCGATCTTACAGGTAATAATAACTAGTATTATTATCGTGAAACAAAAATAATAATAATTGCCTACAGTAAGTATAAATTTTTTTTTATATCCACCCTGTTACATGAAACGCTCTTTAAATTTAATTTAATGTATCATCCCACATCGGGCGTAGCCGCCAGGATATCGCCATAGCGAATAGTGTCTATTCTAAGTTTATCGAGCGTTGCGACAACAGAGGATTTGGCACTCTGTGCCAAAATTATGAACCGTTTGAGGATACCTAAGTTGAAATTACCATTTTGCACTTTGGACATAAACTGATTGTACTGTCAGCGTTGATAATTTGTCTAAAATTAGCAATTTCCGTCTGAGTTAACTTAATATTAACATATCTCACCACAAAGTTCATGTTTCCGTATTGTTTCGCACAGTAATCATGCGATTATAGTTATTCGTTAGATACGCTTGAAATGTTACAACCGTATATTTTTTGTCGTTGTGAAGAAGACCTATAACACAGGCAAAGTTAATGACGAATGACCGCCAAAGAAGTTTGATAATGATCATGCAGTGTTATAAGAACTTTAGGTGTTGCCTACATGACTAAGGCATTTATGTTTTTCTAGTTCATATATATATAATGAAATATAAATATGTAACGCGTTAAAAATACATAAATTTTTGGCAGCATATTCGTGCGTATGCAACTATGCTACAAAAGAGGTAACACGATACATCCACACAAACTATGTCAAGTAACATTGATTACTATTAAGGGATCACGCTTATTGATAAGATAAGATTGCGCCTTATATTCCAACCCTGACAGAGCAGACTAAGGCGAAGGTTCGAAAGAGGAATCTTTTTGGTCGTATGTTAAGGGCATTCCAATTTCAAACTTGCACTTTTTGACATAGTAGTTAGACAAATATTTGTTTTTGATTACCTGATTTAAGTTTACCATAACGAAACTGGCTAAACAAGATTGCAGGTGTTAAATGTGGAAAGTAAAGACAGTAAATTTACTTAATCCAAAGACCAATTTCTAATGGTCCTATCAAATGATAGGTTTCTCAGTAACTCACCAACCGTTCTTCCAATCTTCTTGAAACTTAATTTGTAGATAAGTAATGTTGCAACAATTTAGATAATTTTTTGCAAAATGGTGCCAGATGTGGTGCCAGTACTTCCCCGGACGAGCTTATCAAATATTCTACTGCTGATTATGGTTGTTTCATTTGCACCACGTGTAGGAAGGAAGCAAGCATCATGGTACCCCTGTAATTCGAAAATTATTGTATGGATATCTACTAAAATTAACTAGTACCACTTTTTTGCAAATATTCTCATTATTTGATTTTTTTAATCCCAAATACAGTAGAATTCATGTGTAGGTAAGTAACTTTAAGAAAGAACACAGTTTCAAATAGTGCCAATCATTTGGTTCAAATAGTGCCAACTATTTGACCGATAACAAAGTTATCCACCGTAATCGGAATTACAATTCAATTTCAAATTTGTAGGGAAAGTTCTAATAAGTTAACTTCCTTGATATTGTATAGTTTAATATTATTTCAGAGTTGTACTTTTCCAGGTAAAGATAAAATGCTAAAATGATTAAATTCCTTTAAAAAAGCTATTAACCATTCAGAGCTGATTAACTATGACCCTGAAAACGGCTCCACCGTGTTTCACCAAGCATGGCTAAGAATTATCAATATACGAGCGTTAATAGAAAAAAAAGCTTTGATTTCGAATTCTTCTTTTGGAGTTGTTTAAAGGAATACATGGAAAGACCATACCCAGCTGTCAAACTTATTTACCCCTTTTTAGTCGCGAGTTAAAACAAGTGTGACTTATGTGGATTTATGTAGCTGAAAATATGAATATATTGCCATGTTTGCGCCACAATGTGACAGTATATTCATTGGCCTTGTCTGCGGTTCAGGTAATATTGCGAGCGGTAGGCGCACCTGTCGTCTAGTACAAGCACTGCAGCGACAAGCGGCCGATTTGACCCGTTATGTCATTCCGTAATATCACTATAATGTAGGCCCCCATCAGTACAAATCCCACACTCTCACGCCATGCACCATCAACCCATCCATCTGCCGTAATGTGTGAGAAATTCTTTATATTACTACTGCGCAATTTGCTCGTGATATTGATTGATTATAGTGTTTCAGTCCAATGTACGAGTAATGGCAATGCATCTTTTTTAAATCTTTGTAGGCATGACAAGTACTTGTTGTTTAATGTGTCCAACGTTGAACAATCCTATGACATTGTAAAATAATTTTAGAATACTGTTTCGGAAACCGATGGCATGATATGATATGGCTGTAAGGTGCTATAAAATGTCGATGCATAATCCGTAACTGATCACTCATCCTCAATTCATAATTGACATCGTTTCGTACGCTCTGATTCCTATCATATGCCCAAGTTCCCTTATAACTTTCAAGGTGATTTAAAACATTTAAAGTTATAAAGAGCAGAGTCCATAAATTTTTTCAGTAAAAATATTTAGAACCGACGCTCTTAGAATTGCAACAATTTCCACCAAAAATGGATAAGAACTTCAAACTTTTAGCTCTCCTACTTCCAGTTGAGGTGGTATCCTTTGTCCGTAGCAAAACAATATCACAAATAGTTCACAGAGGTTTCAGTTGTATTCCAATGCTTTACTTTAAAAACATCTATATCACAAAAACGTTTATTGCATGAATTACCAGATCCCTTTTTGGCTCTTAAAAACAGGAAAATAATTAGATGATTAGATCTCTATTGGCCGAAAATTATAATCGCGCTATTAGCCTTAACGTGACGATGACAGAACGCAAATTATTCCAAGTTTGAATACTGTCTAGACCGAGTATTATTTCACCTTAATTTGTGAAATCATTATTTATTTGGGTTTCATGTCATATCATGAATTTATTAAGCAGCAGGTAAACTAGTTCCACCGTAGTATTTACCTATATCTAGTTATAATACTTACTTTAAATACAATGCAGTACTCTGTAACTGTATTAGTCACAAAGAAACATTATTATTATTATTATTGTTACTCCCTACGCCACTGATCGCTTTCTCATTGGACCGCTGTCAAAATTAATAAAGATTGGATTATCAGGAACTATTCTGTAAGGTGTTACTTACTTACGAATAAAATGATTTCGTTGAAAGGTTGACCCCATAAGTCATAGTTTTTGATGTGACTCATGTGACGGGGTGAGCTAACAGCCCACCTGATGTGTAGTGGTTACTGCCATCCATAGCAAATAGCGATACGACTTCGGTCCTCTTAGAAAACACAAATTAAATCATTTCTCGTTTAGACGAGGATGTAACGTCTCATGCGCTCCAGTACCCACGCCATTCCACAGGAACACAGCAATGCGAGTTCACCACTGCTTGGCCGTGGAATACCAGGTGTGGTGACAGTACTTCTGTGGACGAACTCAGCACAAGTTCTTCTGCTATTTTGGGTTGCTCCTTTCGCACCTCTGAGGCGCTACACATGTCATTTAGGGGGGACACGTGTAGCACCTCTGAGGTTACTCACCTACGGACGCGAGCAACTTGTAGTAGGGTAGTTTATGGTATCATTGTAATATATTTTTTGAAATTCATTTCTCAGTCCGTGACTTTTTAGCAAGCCTCTATATATTAAATACTTACTTCTATGTGGTAGATATTTGTTATATTTTTAAATTTATAGGAATTTTAATAGCCGCATGTAAGTATTTACATATCACAGAATCACAGTTCGATTATTTTAGCGGTTTTTAACAGTTTTCATTTCTTGTTCTTGTACTTATTCCGCGAGCGAACTCTCATTCAATTCCCACGCTTTCAAATTCCCTAGGTGCAATAATAGCATTATTTCTGGCTTCATGTATGGGCGACGGATTCGTGCGAACAACATCATGAGGCCAAAAGCTTTGTATAGCGTTTGGATGTACCATTAGTAGACGTCGATCTTTTCAAACTAAAACAAAAGTTGTTTATTTGAATACTTGCCACTCAAATTGAAGAAAACTTGTGATTTGACTTTTTTGTGATGAACAACTTGAAGAAATTAAATGCTAGATTGCCTAATGTGTTTAACAGTGAACAAAGTTATTGGGTATATAAAAAACTTAAGCGTTTAAACTAAAATATCAAGATAGAACTAAGTAGTAGTATTAGTTAAATATCAAGTCGTAGCTCGATAGTAGTCTTTATATATAATAGTTAAACTGATGAGTAAGTGCCATATTAGTAAGTAGTATAATATTAAAACGGCGGAATCTTATTTGTACTCCTAATAAATATATTATACCAGGATATAGTATTCCTGATTCGTGACAAATTCATGATGCCTTGGTAAGCCACGTTCCTTGTTTATGTTAATGAGCATATCCATGATCAGGTATTAAAAGACAATAATAGAATCAACACAATGGAGGTACCTTTATGCTACTAGGTAATAGTATTTATGTACAGATGGAAAGCACGCACTTCATTAAATAAATGAATATTCATGGCCATTTGACACAGCGCCATGTAGCCCCAAGCTAAGCATACTATGGGGACAAGATTACTCATAGAATATTACATATTATCTTATAGTACATACATTACCTATATGTTAATCCAGGATATAAGCTATCCCGGTACAAATTTATTAAGTAACAAATATATATATGACACACATATATACTTACAAACTTTCGCCTTTACAATATTAGTGTGATTAACACTTAGACAGATTAAACATTCGACACAAATGTTTGTCATAGATGGGAATTTAACCTACGACCGACAGCGAAGAATGCAGAGCTACTCACTATACTCACAAATTTGTGACCACCGGAACACAGTGGTGCGAATGCACCAATGCTTGGCAGCAGATTTCAGGCGTGGAGGCAGTACTTTTCCGGACGAACTTTATTATTGATCAATTGCTTTTTCTTACCCTATTAATATAGGCACACCTTTATCGATACAAACTTCCTATTCTCAACCATTTTGGGAGATCTCTGAAATCGGTCCAGTAGGTCCAGTATAAATCTTTCAAATGTATATCATTTATATATTAAATGTATACATTATAATTATCTGTACTATATGGATATATAGATTTGGTAATACCAATGGGTGGCCTCATCACTGACAGCGATTTCTGCTAGGACATTTCTATGGTAATTTTTTAGCACATATTTAGTTACATCGTCAAGGCTAAACATACTGACACAATATTTCAAAAATATTTGTATATTATGTATTTAAACTTATTTAGGTTTTTAAAGTTTTACCTATATGATACGAGGCTACTTTAAACCTTTTTGTTGTTAATCAAATTTTATATGGTAATAAAAAATACTTTAAGTAAAAGTTTTTTTTTTTGAAAATTTCTTATCGCTAAGCCAATTTTCAAGAATGCGTTACTAAATATCAGAAAAACAACTGTGATACACGGATGGACATGTGAGTGATTATCAGAAATGGTTCCGCATTATCACGAGATGATAATGGTTCCGATTTTCTTTTCAAAGCACGTCCGATTATGATACTTTTTACTTTTGAATAGGAGCATCAATTTTAAAGCTATGAGGATACAAACAAACTGCCCGGACAAACAAACAGGTATATTTATTTATACAGGAAGTCGCATATACCTAGCCGTTCAACTTATAATTTTATTTTGCATTGCTTTCTACACCGAGTGCTTCTACATAGAATTTCATAATTCCATGTCATTGACTCGCTGCATACAACTTATCATTGACACTGTTTTTTATCATAAAAACATAACAACGCCAGTAACGTATTGTCATTGTTCGGCCAATATCTAGAATATAGCTTTCTTTACTAACTTTTACACGATTTCATTGCGGTTCAAAACATATCCTTGAACGTGAAGGGATCAAAATATATAAATTTGATAAATACTGGATTTTAAATTATCACAGTGAACAGCGAATAGAGCTTCAGAACCTTAATTACTAATCTATCAATCACTAATAGGTGCTATCCGTAAAATTCGATTTGAGTAGAAATAAATGGCAATGAAAAATTGTACAAAATGTAACTTGAAACAGTTGGTAATGGTACGTATCGGCACTTGCAACGGTCGCTCTACTTGCAAGTCCTCCAAGTGGCGAGCGTGGATTACTTAATATTCGTGACGCAAACCGTAGCCGTGCCGTGCGCCCGCGCCGCATCGTCCACCGCCCGCTCCTCAGCGGAAGTCGGTCTGGCATGCCTCGAGTTTTTCTTGTCCAACCGATTATCATTGAAGCAATCTGAAGTAATTTCATTTTGTTGTTGGAACTATTTTACGTGCTAATGAGACTGAAAGTTATTGTTCTGATTGAATCTATTATGTAAGTAACTCTGGCAGGTATATCCCGAAGTTTGTTGATTGCAGAACAGTCATGAGACCGATGTCAGCAAGAAAGCAGCGTGGGAAATTAATCAATGATGCGTCCCGCAGCGTGATTTAATTCAAAGTTGATAGCTTTACTGTGGTTGCTATATCGGGAGCCCCCACATTCGGATCTGAGATCGTTGGTGGTGACTTAATTTGGCTTAAGGTCTCTTGTAAAATGATGGCAATTTCGTTAGAAATATTTGCCTAACAGAGGTATAATAATTTAATTATCCTCCTGTTTATACGAGTGTCAAATAATTACGTATCCGCAAATCTAAATACAAATAAATAATATTGAAGTATCTGTTTGTAATTCTAAAATAATTATATACACAGCTATATACACAGAGCAGAAGGCAAAGCTACTACCAACTGAGATGTGTAACCATGGATTATACAATATATAAAATATAATCCATGCTTTAGACACGAGTCATTTTCGGTCCTCTGCAATTTTTTATTAAATAACCCAAAAATATATATCAAAAAATCTCGTTCCTCTGTTACATGTATGAAGTGCGACTCATATTTTTTTGTAAATTCACATGTTTAAACTTCGTTTCATATTATATACAAATATTCATAGTGTCAATATAGTCTCTGAGTAAAAAGCTTTTCGACATATAGACGTACAGGACGACACTATGAGGTTCCGTAGGCAAATTTGAAGGCATTTCACCATATCAGCACAAAAGTTATTAGGCCTTATTCAAAAGTTTAATGTCTTTTATCACACAACCCTAAAACACCCAAAATGGATAATATATAGATATGATATCGATTAGTTTTCTTTAATGAATTAGCCGTTAAAGAGTTTTTATCGTTCAAGACAAATTCAAAATATTAAGCAACGAAAGAGTAAGTGCCAAATTAGTAAAACATGACAGAAGTAAAAGTCTGTGAAATATGCGCTTCGAAAGTCATAAAATGTTTCTCCCCTCTAACTTTTTAACTCTCATAGATTTATAAACCGTTGTCTAGAACAGAATCTCTAACACAGTACGGCTGTGCATCACGTTAGACGTTCAAGTTCTTATTTTGAAGCATAGAATAATGTTAATGTGTAAAGTTATATCGATATTGGATTTGATAATATGTCATCTGTCACTGAACGAATGAGTTACCTCCCGAGCTGCATTTTCGTGCGAATATTGTCAGTACTGAACTGCATGTCTTGTATTTTATGAGATGATGTGGAAAATTCTAAACTGTTGAGGAAGTTGAAGTCGGGTAACAAACACTACCAACGAAAATTTTGTTTGTAACTATTTTGGAAACTAATTATTTATTATTATTATTATTTTTTATATTAGTTCTATTACAGAACATATTTAATAAATAAAATGCAATCGTTGGTAAGACCAAAGATAGAAAGTATGAATTGCACTTGGCTGGATTTTGATGCTGATATGACGCAATGGACAACTGTAGAAATGTTATATTATAGTAATAGCAGAATTAACTATAGAAACGGTGATATTTGATTACAGTGATTTATAAATGTGACGATTAATACGCTCCAACTCTAAAAGATACCAGCATTTTAAATATATATTTCACATTGCATAGTAATATTTTAGGACTTAAGTTGTTCCTTTTAATAATATTGTTTATTTTCCCATAGCGATTCAATTAATTTTGCTATATCCGCTCGCATGCTCGACAAGTTTTTGAATATAGTAAACGGTAGTAGTACAGTATCATGCCATCGAAAAATTAATCTTATACTTATTATTATTATGATAAAATTGCTTGTGCTTGTTGCTAATAGCAACTTGAAATGTACGATAGGCTCGTTGTGCTGATAAAACAATGAGATATTTAGGCACCAGGTTTTTTTAGTTCTGTAATTCTGGTTGTAACATTATTCATTTAACTCGAAGTTTTCCTAGCATATGAGTTTTGTAAGTTATCTACATAACCATAAAATTTTTAATGTACTAAATACGAATTGTTTGCGTTTCGACTAAACCCGGATCTGGGTTATTTGAATAAGTAGTAAATTCATGTGCTGTAGTGGAAGATAAATAAATATGCGTCACACTCAGGAAAAGTCGGTAAATTAGGTCTTTACTTATGAGATTAATTTGGAAAGTTTTAATTTTCTGAACGAAATTGATTGATTGACTCAGTGACACAAAGTTACTTTGTTTGCAGTGATGGGTTTGAATATGACATTCATGATGATTCAATGCTTTATGAGACGGAAAGTTGCTAAGTTGGAACTTATTTTAAGTAAATAAATGAATAAATTTTCATAGTTACGGATACAGCGATATTTCAGAAGAAATAAAATCTAAAGAAACATTATTAACTGTGTTTAAAAAAGGATTAACAATGTAACCTTAAATGTAATGTAGCTGTTCTTTACTTATCATCTAAGTTAAGCAACTTTCGGCCTAGTCATAAGTTGGATGGGTGACCATTTAGTGGCATTCGAACGGAGCGCGTCCGTGCTTATAAAAAGAATAAATTTTGACTTTTATCCCCTCTCCCAGTGGAATCGTGCTAAATTTCGGAATTAAAAGTATCCTATGGCCTACCTCGTAGTATGAAACCAAGTTTCATTTGAATTCATTCAGTATTTTCGGCGTAATGCGGCCAAGATACAGATAGACAGACGGATAGACAGAAAAAAATATAGTTTTGGCTTCAGTACAGACCATAGAGTGCCCTCCAAAAAAAATTTTCAAAAGTATCTTCAAAGTACAGAATCGAATCTGTTTTATTATAAAACTGTATATTACCGTTTTATTATAAGTATAGATAGATTTCACATGTTGATTGAAATGAGAAGTCTAATGATATCGTATTGACTGGTTCAATAAAGCGGCTATTTCATATGTAAAGACCCAAATTTGTGCACGCTACAGGAAGTGAAGCGAGTAATAAAATATCATTGAAGTGTGCTGCCTACAAGAACAGCAACTGTAACCGCTCGCTATTGAAACAGTT
The DNA here is from genome assembly GCA_921293045.1 of Aplocera efformata. Classification (NCBI taxonomy): domain Eukaryota; kingdom Metazoa; phylum Arthropoda; class Insecta; order Lepidoptera; family Geometridae; genus Aplocera; species Aplocera efformata. Next base: position 7,364,305 of record OV121042.1, on the reverse strand, counting down.
GGTCTGTACCGCTATCACCACTACTGATACCGTTCGCAATGCGCCACTCACTTCAATCGATTATTATCGATCATACAACCAAAGCAATTTAGTGTCCATTCGACTATCCAGTTCTAGTGAACGTACTTCACAGTAAAGACAAAGGAATTGTTACGAGTTATTTTAGCCTTTCGTATTTTATTAACAAACATAGGCATGAAATATATATTATACTATGTATGCATATGTTTTAGTTTTAAATTAATTTATCTATCTATATAAAAATGAATACCCATTTCCCTTGATCACGCCATAACTGAGAACAATTTAACTGACTCCATTCATCTTTTTTTTAATGTTTTCTAATACTTTGTTCTTACGGAAAGATAATAAGAATATTGGCAGAAATTGCACGGAAAATTGCTAATTGATATTTTCAAACGAATTAAAAAAAGAGGAGTCTCTATTCGACTGTATGTTATATTTTGTGTTTGTCGGATTGCGATTTAAGAAGTTTTTTCACTACTTCTAGGGATTGTAGACTTAGAGATTTTGATATTGATTCAAACTTGATACCTACCCCCCCGCGCGTTCCTGAGAAAAGCGGTCTTGACAGACAACTTTACTGACGGACAATGAAGTAACCCTACAAGGGTTTCTTTTTTCTTTTTGAGGTGCGGTACCCTAAAGATGTTATACTAGATCACAAGTTATCCATTTATTATTTAATTTCTACTATTGATTGAAGGTCACAAAACAGTCACATTTTTCAGCCCCATGTGGCTGTCTCTTTCGTACTGTCGTATTTCGATTTCTGCCAAATCAGAACGATTCTTCCTAGTAACAAAATAATACAGGTTGTAACTTTAACAAGCCGTTATAACTTAGTTGTTCTAAGTTTGTTGTTATTTAAATGTCACGTCACGGCTTAACCAACCTATAAGACATTCAATTAGGGTAGTATGGGTACAAGTGCAGTGTAGAGTGACGACAAGAGATATAAACCGTCTATACTGTTGGTGTCTAACGTTGGACACTGATAAGATAGACTTCTTAAGAGAGAAACTATCGCTTGAGTATTGTTTGCAGCCTACTTTCCGTATGAGCCGAGTGCACAACGCCAGCAAGTGAATGCGACGTGATACCGTGAAAGTGAATGGCACAAGCCAGTCCGCAGCCGCGCGTTTTGCGAACATTTTACACCCGATTTGATACTACGAGTACATTCGTACACGCAAACCCATGTGGGTTTATGTACTTGTGATTTTGTGACGTAATGTCTATAAATGCGCGAACATTACGGTTTTTTTATTTGAGTACGCTTTTCTGTCTTTGTGGTGACATAATTACTCCTATAATTATATTGTATTTAGTTTCATTATCGACAAACTTTTACTTTTGTTTCGGTTATGATTTATTGCTACTATTTGATGGTTACATAAAAGTGAAACACAAATGAGCTAAAAGTTTTTACGTAAAATACAAGATGCGCGGAGGTTAAACTACTGGTCCTAAAACTTTGAGTATCTAGTAGAAGTTATAAACGAATTTGGAAATTTTGCTTATGAAACGGACAGTGATGAGCTTTGGGAGTGCATCCCGACAAGAGGCCGTGATGTACTATAATAATACTCGTATAAATATATTCTGGCATTACACACAAATATTATGGAACAAAGTTTTATTGAGTACAAGCAACATGCCCCGGCTTCGTACGGGTAGCAGAGCATACTCGTATACCTACATTCTTTTTCTCCCGTAGTCTCGTAAGTATTCTCTTGCGTCGAGCAAGTTAGATTAAAATGTAACTGATGTTTATCCACTTGGCGTGTTTTTATGTATTTTATATTTTGTTGCTTGCTGGTTGAATTGTTACCCCTGCACAAAACTGCATAACAAAAACCCACTTAAAGCGAAGATGTGATTTAATTTCTTAAGTACACCTATTATGAATAAATGTAATTTGACTACAAGAAATAATAATATAATGTTAGAAATAAATGTGTAGAAATTGTATACAAAATACGAAACTTATCCTCGACTTAATATTTTTAATGTTCGTTTATATCTCTAATTGTAAAACTATATTTATGATTTTTTTTATCATTTTAACTCGTAGAAAAGAAAAATAATAGAATTATCGAAACATTTTTGTTTTTAAATCAATCACTTGTTGAAAAAGTGATTGCATCTCCAAGCAAGGCATACAAGTATACTTTGACTGTGAATAAGACACAAGTGGTTCCGGCAGTGTTGTGTTGTGACGAGACGAGGAAATAGTTAATAATATCTGTACTCATACACAAATCGCTTTCTTTATATAATAACCTTCCATAGAGTGCAAGGAGCCCAATAACATGGACGCTGACATTCCATCCGAGGTCGCTAGTTGAAATCCAGACGGACACAAGGCACGGACGAAACATAAAGTCTCAAAAAACTGAGTCACGGCTTTCGTTTCGTGAAGTTAAGGTTAAATTCATTTAATTCCATTTTCTTTTTAATTGTCTATATCTATTTTGTACACAATTATATTCGAAGAGCATTTAAAATAATTGTTGTATGAGGCATCTCACAATTTATATTCAACCTCATCCATGTTATGCGATTCATTCAGTCATCAATTTAGTAGTTTTATTATTATAACTTTATTTATCTGCCCGATTCTATGTAAAAAAACTGCACTCAGTCATTTCGGTTAACATCAACCGATTTGCAAAATTACTTTTTTATTTAAAAGGATAAAAAGGATATGCGTTCAGATTGGTCTCAAAAAAAAATGTCATCCACGTAATTATGGTTTCCCGTGACATTTTTCTTATTGTCGTGCCGTTTTTTTTAGAAAGTTCCAGGTAGGCCTTTAAGACTCCCCCCCCCCCCCCCCAATTTCATCCAAATCTTTACAGCCGTTTTCGAAATACACGAAATAAATAAATATGTTTACAAGAATTGGTCGATTAAAGAAATAAGATTTAATTGTATAATATCCATTCGTGACGTCTGCAACAGACTCATTAACCAGATTACTCAAGTCGCATCCTGTTGCGCTCATCACTCAAGACGGGGGTGTAACGGGTCATGCGCCTGTAATTTCAACGGCACCCACATCCTTCCACCGGAACACAGCAATGCAAGTGCAAGAGGCAGTAAAGAGGCAGCAATGCAAGTGCAACTTGGTCAAGTTCTACTTCTACTACCAGTTATTCTTTGCGCACTACCCAGGGTTTAGGGACTCAAAGGGTACAAACCTAAAGATGCCAGCAACTGAACCTCCAAAAATGTAGTAGTAAAAATAAATGAGTAAAACAAAACGCGAATATTTCTGAATCTCATTCTGCATTTGATACAGTTACCAGTGACCGTACTATTCTTCTCCAAAAACACACAGTAGTGGAGCTCTGAAATAATTACAATATAGGGGTAATAGGTTACCCGTTAATGATAATAGTAGTTAGCTTTACTTTATTCGATAGTTAATAACTCTAATATCGTAAATGAGTAAATTATATTGCCAGGTTGTAGAGACAATAGTTAACATATTTCAAAACCCATGTTTTTAATCTTTTTCCTTTAATTGTATCACTTAAGCAATAGCGTTTTTATAAACTCCGCAAGCATTACCTATCTTTCTTCCGAAATTTGAGGAAAATTGGATAATGTGGTGTATGTATATTGGTCGGATAAACCCTTATACATATACCTATCATGCCGATTCGTTAGTACAAGTAGAATTCGAGAACGACATTCGTTAGCTCAATTGCTTAGTTTACTTGTGAAGATAACCTGCGTTAGTTGGATAAATAAAAATATCCTTAATATTATATCTTTTGTTACAGAAACAATGTATATAGACAACCTACCGCTTGTGGTTTGGACTATCCTAGTAACAACGACATACGTGAGTACAATCTATTTCTGCTGACAATTTATGTTTCAAAAAATGTATGAAAGCGTTGGTTGCAGTTGTTACAGGTTACCGTGGTACTACCGCTATAACTAGCCGGTACTACTGGGAGTACTAGCGGTAGTACCACGGGTAAGTTACAGCAATAGGTACTTCCACTGACGAACTCTTTACATACAATTAGTTCTACTGTTACTAATACGTATTCCATTCGCATTTTTGATACATATATACGCATAAACCTTTCACTCGAAAGTAACATGTAAAGTTGCATGGCTATGTTTTTATGCGACTAATGTTACAGGTCGAGCTGATAGCCTACCTGATGATAAGTGGCTACTGCCGCCCATAAACAGCAAGAATACGACTCAGATTTTCCCCTATTAAAGTATTAGAAGGCCTAAGTCGTATCGGTTTGCGCCTGTCACTCGGAATCAGGATTTTACACCTCAAGTGCCTGTAATTTCACCGGCACCCACAGTCTTCCACCAGAACACAGCAATGCGACTGCACCACTGCTTGGCGGCGGTTTACCAGGTGTGGTGGCAGTTCTTCTCAGGACATACTTGAAACAGTTGAAACTGCTACTTAGGGTTGCTCCTTTCGCACCACTCTGGAGATATGTGTAGGGAGTCTGAAGTTATTCACATGCAGACGCGAGCAACATGGCCATGATACTCTACTACTCGTAGCAGAGGTTCCAATTGTATGTTTAATGTTTATCCGGGAAAGTACTGACATCATATGTATTTTCTCTGCTTCCTCAAACCAGAACAAATAATAGGAATGCGAAACGACTGGTTAAATAAAAAAGTTATTAAGGTAAGATATTATAATAAATTAAAACCTCTGGTCACTCGTACTGTTTTCGCATAATAATTATACTTACATTTGTAACATGACTAGATGTTACAATCTAGACTATAAAATATCCAAGAAAACCTACAGTACATTGTTGCATGTCAATATTTGCGATACATTGTATTGCATTGGTATAGGTAACATTTTTCGTACAGTTTTTTATGTTCGGGATGTATATGTTTTATATTATTTGAAATAATATTTGCTTCACAGGTAGCGACACAAAGCCAATATGGGATAGGTTTAGGAATAAAACGAGAAGTATTTTTCTTAAATTTAGAAGACGGCTATTTTGGCTGTCAAGTAAACGAATCTACACAAATATTGCAATTATATGAATTATCAAAATTATGTGACGGCGTGCCCGACTGTTATAAGGCATCCGACGAGCTCAAGTCAGAGTTAAAATGCACAGGTACGTCCAACTATGTACACCTTAATTGAATACAAAATATTAATCTCAACAGAAATTCAATATATCTTTGACTATTCTAGATGATTGTACCAAAGAGGACGGCGCCAGGTGTATAAATGGTGCTTGTCTAAATGGAGTGTGCCATTGCAATGATGGTTTCGGGGGCTGTAACTGTCAAGAACCAGGTACGTTTTAATCAAAATGCTTTAATTAACACGCATCATTGCCGGGTGCTATATTATTCAAAAAAGTATACTTACGTTTTACTTCCCGTTCCAGATGTAAACGAATGCAAAGATAGACCATGCGATGTTTTTGCACACTGTACGAATACGGTCGGTAGTTTTCAATGTTCGTGTTTCCCGGGCTATGAAGGCGATGGTTTCTCTTGCAGAGGTATGTTCCGATTCTAATTTTAATGTTAGTTTTTTGCAGCCATTTTATTAGTAATATTATTTATTGATATAATTTTTTTTAGATATTGATGAATGTGCGGATCCTGCAGTTGCAGCACGATGTGTCCAAAACGCCGAGTGTTGTAATCTTCCAGCTCATTTTATCTGCAAATGTAATCGCGGCTTCGAGGGAGATGGCGAGGAAGAATGTCGAGGTAAGTCATAATTCATACAGGGGTATACTTAAAATACACACACATGTAATTCAATTGCTTAAAATAGTGTAAGTACCCGAAAGGTATTTTACCGAATATGGACTCATTCGTTCATAGATACATTTCTAAAACCAACTTTTTTTGTAGATATTGATGAATGCCGACGACCTGGTGCTTGTGGTGCTAAAGCCCTCTGTCAAAACTATCCTGGAAACTATACCTGTGCTTGTGAAGCGGGTTACACCGGGAATCCATTCGATGGGGTAAATACTAATTAAATAGCCTGCGAGCATATGGATTTAACGATCGATATAGCTATTTATAAAAATCCTTTAAATTATTGATTTTATGCATGAAAAGTTAACGAATAGTGTCAGCTTATGTTTTCTTCTTAGAACTAGAAAGACAATATTTTTTACTTTTTTATTTTTTTTCTTCTTTATTTTTTTGTTACCAACGATAGTTGCAAACAAAATGATTGTCCAGCTTTAACGTCCATTCTGTGAACCTTTATGATCTATAAACTTATCGAGAAAAGATCCGTGCTCGCAGCATTTTTAGTCAAAATAATATTATATGAACAATCAATAAATTAATATATTTCTTGTCAGTGTGTTGATATAGATGAATGTGCGAATGGCGACAGTTGCGGGCCGGGCGCCGTGTGCCGAAACATCGAAGGCGCATACGAGTGTAGCTGTCCACCAGGCTTCGAGGGAGATCCACGCGTCGGTTGCCACGACCATGACGAGTGCGCACGCGCATCTTGCGGCCGCGGAGCCCTCTGTGAAAATCTCCCCGGGGCTTATCGCTGCTTATGTCCACCAGGTTTCACGGGCGATCCAGACGTACAATGCGAGGGTAAGTTTTAGCTTAACGCGCCAATCAGTAGGTGCGGCGTTAACTAATCCATTTCCGCCGATATGGTTTAACGCTTTCTTGTAATAACATTCAATAACTTGATGGCGTTTAATGACCCGCGCTGAAAACTACCATTCAATGACGTGGTAGCGCCACGCTTCTACTAACATAACTGATCATAAAACATTTATAAACAATGTTATCAAGTTTTTCAGCTAGGTTTCTTTACCAACGGATCTTCAAAGAAAACGACATTTCTACATCCTACTTTCTTTCAAGGATATGTTTTGATCGACTTCTTTCACTTGTCTGATCAAATTGTGATATTTGGCCTTCGTTTTTCACTTCCATTTCTTGTTTTCCGGCGGTTTGTAATCACTTCGCGTACCGTCGTCTGTCTGTATCTTCTTCTTCGTAGTGGCTGTTGGCGTATCTAGTGCGTATGTATGAAATTCATGTACTGAGCCCGTTGCTTTTGTAATTAGACATGCGTTATTTTTTGCATCAGACGTGGATGAATGTAAGAGTAACAAAGCAGAGTGCAGCGCCCATTCGCTGTGTACCAATACTCCCGGAAGTTACGTGTGCTCTTGTAAACCTGAGTACACTGGAGATGCACGAACACCTGACGGCTGCCATGATGTCAATGAGTGCGAGACATTGGAGCGGCCTTGTGGTACGCATGCTCTCTGTGAGAACGCTGACCCTGGATACAACTGCGTATGTCCACAAGGATATCGAGCCAATCCCAATCCACAAGTCGCTTGTGAACAGGTTAGTTAAAAACTTTACTTTTCATATTATTGTTTAAATTATTTATTCTAATGTTTGGTTGTTTTTTTAAGGTTGATGTTAACACTCTATGTAACTCAAATTTCGACTGTACAAACAATGCAGAATGTATTGAAAATCAATGTTTCTGCAAAGATGGGTTCGACGCGAAGGGATCTATTTGCGTTGATGTAGATGAATGTTTGCGTAACAAATCGATATGTGGTGAAAACACGATGTGCGTAAACAGTTTGGGTGGATTCATCTGCGAATGTGTACCTGGATTCGTAGGAAACCCGCCACGAGTCCCCTGTCGTGCTCCTTGTGAAGATGTCAAATGTGGTGAACATTCTTATTGTAAACCTGATGGGTCTGAAGCATATTGCGTTTGCGAAGAAGGTTGGACGTTTGACCCTACAGATATCGCAGCAGGATGTATAGATATCAATGAATGTGATTCAGCTTTAGAGTCAGTTGGACGTTGTGGCACATACGCAAGATGCACTAATACTCTTGGCAGTTTTGCATGCCAGTGCCCTGAAGGTTATACGGGGGACGCTTATAAGCAATGTTTGGATATTGATGAGTGTCAAATAGAAGGTGCATGTGGCGTCGGAGCAGAATGTACAAACAAAGACGGATCATTTATTTGCGAATGTCCCGAGAGCACCATACCAGACCCGGATGCGAGAATAAGATGTACTGAAGTTTTATCCTGCAAAAGCGATAACGATTGTCCTGGAAACGCTTTATGTGATCCCACAGCGAGATGTTTATGCCCGGAACCAAATATTGGGAATGAATGTCGTCGTAAGTATATAAATATTTACGTATCAGCCTCTTATGTTGCCACTAGTAGCACACCGGCTTACTCTGGAGTGAGTGAGACTTTTAACCCGGATTGTTACATTTCTTTGAATTTTTGTTTCTAACACTTGCAGTTAATTCACGATGTTTTCCTTCACTTTATTGAGAACGTGGTGTTGAACGCATAAATTTTTAAGCTAAAATCTTGTTCTTGTCGGTTGAACCAGTGTCCTTCAGAATAAAAGTCAGCGTCTTTACCCTGGGCCACCAGGCTCTCTCCTTAATATATTGAATAAATTATTGTTGTATTAAATGCCTTCCGTGTGTGATTGTGTGCAGTCATGTAACCAGAGTATAATATTTTTCAGACCCTTGTGAAGCTTTACAGTGTGGCAGTAATGCAGAATGTCTTATTAATGGTCTCGTTGCCCAGTGCACATGTCGAAGTGGATTTACAGGAGAACCAATGTCTCCTAGTGGATGTCAGGATATCAATGAATGTCATGACAACCCATGCAGTGTCGGAGCTGTTTGTAAAAACTTACCAGGGCATTTCCAATGCGAATGTCCAAGCAGTTTTAGTGGAGATCCATATTTGGATGGCTGCATTCCAGGAAAAATGCCGGTTGAATGTAGTGAAGCAAATCCATGCCCTCAAGGTGAACAATGCATTTTACACGAAGGAGAAAACGTTTGCATCTGTTCCCAAGGTTTTGCTCGTAGCAAAGAAACTGGGCTATGTGAAGATATTAATGAATGCACCCAACACGGCCGTTCACCTTGCGGTCTTAATGCAATATGCAAGAATTTGCCTGGCAGTTATGAATGCAAGTGTCCTACTGATTACAGCGGAAATCCATACAAATACTGTGAAATTTGTGATGACATAAACTGCCAATGCCATCCACCCTATAAAGTCGTGGATGGAAATTGTGTACTTTCTGGATGCAATAAAGATAACAAATGTGGACAGGGTGCGGAATGCATCGTTATATCAGATGGAGTCAGTTATTGCGCGTGTCCCGCTGGATACTCGCAGTCAGTGGACGGCGCTTGTGAAGATATCAACGAATGCACAGCCGGACAACCTGTTTGTGGATTTGGAGCTGAATGTATCAACACGCCAGGCTCTTATATTTGTAATTGTCCAACTGGTTATGGTAAAGACCCCATGTCCGGTCATTGTTCGTTGAACCAAAAGCGGTGCATAAGTGATTCTGACTGTTTCCCTAATGAAAAGTGCATACAACCTGGAAAATGTGTATGCCCTCCTCCCTTTTACCTCGATAATTCTGATGGACAAAAATGCAAGAGCCCGTGTGAACGATTCACTTGTGGTATCAACGCAAAATGTACTCCAAGTGATCCTCCCAGATGTATGTGCATGACAGGCTATGAAGGAGACCCTTATACCGGATGTACTAATAGAAATGAGTGCCACAGTGCCCCATGTGCTTATGGAGCTATTTGTCATGACAAAAAAGAAGGCTACCAATGTGACTGCCCCCCAAATATGGTTGGAGATCCATACAAAACTGGATGTACGTAAAGATGTTTTATATTTATAATTTTCGCAGGTAGTTCTAGGTTTCATGGTTTAAAGTTTACTATGTTATCATCATTTAATATTTTTAGGTACCGTCGATGAAACATCTTCGCAAAAACTCTTATGCAGTGCAGACAACGAATGCCCAAATACACTTGCCTGTCTGAATCGCACATGTTTCTCCCCGTGTGGTAGCGTTTCTTGTGGACCGAATGCATTTTGTGAAGTCGATAATCATGCAGCTTGGTGCCGTTGCAATCCTGGATACACCAAACCAGAAGGCGGGAAATGCATTTCAGGTAATAAATGCCGAAACTTTCTTAAATATTCATAAAAAATTCATTAATTTCTTGTAATGGACATAAATATAATAATTAGCTTGCAATTTGTATAAAAAAAATGAAATAAAATGAATGATTTAATGTTTAATATAGGTAAGCTACCGAAATATTATTGAAAATATCATGTGCATTGGCTATTTGCGGCCACTGAATTTATAATAGTGAACTTAATTTAATAAACTTAACTTAATATCATGCCTAGACCGGCCGCAAATAATTAAAAAAAATAGATAATAAGGACATGCTGTTTGACCTTAATTGATGTTTTGCTTTTTGTAGGATGCGATAATTATTCATGTGCTATTGGTGCTCAGTGTATAATATCGAAAACCGGTCCAACATGCATCTGCCCGGAAGGAATGGTAGGAAACCCATTCCCTGGTGGTGCTTGTAGAAGAGATATATGTGGACCAGGCATACCGTGTGAAGAACCATTGACTTGTGTGGCGGGCCGATGCCGACAGCGCTGCGAAGGCATCGTATGTGGTTTCGGTGCGTCTTGCGATCAAAGTACCGGAAAATGTACATGTAATGCATTTTTTGTTGGAAACCCTGATTTATTGTGCATGCCACGTAAGTATATTATTATGTTAACCTTTGGCCACATAAAGAAAAATTCAATTATTTTAAAAATAAAATAATACAAAATTGATTGCAGCTGTTTCTCCGCCTGCATGTGACCCCCATTGCGGTGAAAATGCCCACTGCGTGTATGGGCAAAACAACGCATGCAAATGTAATAAAGGCTTCACTGGTAACCCTTACATAAAATGCCTACCACGCAGACAAATTACATGCGCTAAAGCTTCATGCGGTCTTAACGCAGTGTGTCAACAGACAAGATCACATGTAGAATGTTTGTGTCCTCCGGGATACTTAGGAAACCCGAATATACAATGCACGGACATAGACGAATGTATCAGTAAGCCCTGCGCAGAAAACGCAATCTGTATAAATACTCCTGGAAGCTTTAGTTGCATATGCAAGAGTCGTTACGTTGGCAATCCGTATGAACTATGTTCTCAAGTTGCCATTTCAAAGTGCACAGATGGCAGTATTTGTACATGCTCACATAATGCAACATGCCCAGATGGTTATATTTGCGAGAAGTCTAAGTGTGTAGATGTGTGTCGTACTAAGTTATGTGGTCCAAAATCGACCTGTGATGATGGAATATGCCATTGCCTTCCTGGACATAGCGGCAATCCAAATGATTTGCAACGTGGCTGTATTGCTGACAACAAATGCATGGTAGATAGCGACTGTAAGGATTCTGAAATTTGTTTCCAAGTCGCAAAAAATTTTAGAAAATGTGTGGATTCTTGTAGTAAACTTCAATGCGGACCTAATTCTTTGTGTATTGGCGCTAACCACCAGGCACATTGTATTTGTGCTGAGGGATATGTCGGAAACCCAATTGATGTTAAAACCGGATGTCATTTACAACAAAGAGATCCCCATGAATCAGAATGTCAAGAGAATAGTGACTGCTTTAATTCACAAGTCTGCGTAGAAATTGAAGGAGCTACTAAAAAATGCCTTGATTTGTGTTCCACCATAGCTTGTAGCGCTAATGAAATATGTAGAGTCATGGATAACAGCGCACGTTGCGACTGTAAGGATGGTTTCCTTTGGAATCCTGTCAGTTCTACTTGTGAACAGCCGTCAACCCCAAACTGTAGAAATAACAATGATTGTGAAGATAATGAGTCTTGTCTAAAAGATGTTTTAGGAGTGAAAAGATGTGAAGACAGTTGCTCATTATTTACATGTCCTCAAAATTCCAGATGTGTATCGAAAAGTCATAAAAGCCAATGTGAGTGTTTGTCTGGATTTGTAGGTAATCCAAACGATCGTGATGGTTGTATAGCGATCAACAAAAATCAATGTATTGATGACGCTCAATGTCGGGAAAGTGAAACATGTAAGACCATCGGGAATTTTAATAAATGTGTGTCAGCCTGCCAACAGATCACTTGTGGCCCAAATGCTATTTGTGTCACAAATAACCATGCCCCGAAATGCCAATGTCCCTCGGGACCATACACCGGAAATCCTGATGATCTAGAGAAAGGATGTCAATCTGTTCCATGTATTTACAATGATGACTGCTTATTACATGAATTATGCAATCGTTTAACTCACACCTGCGCAAACGTTTGTACGGAAGATTCTTGTGGCGAAAACGCGGTATGCATTGCAGAAAATCACAGAACGATTTGTCAATGTCCCAGTGGTTACAAATCGGATCCAGTACCTGAAATCGGTTGTAAAAAAATTGAAGCTTGTAACCCTAATCCATGTCATCCAACAGCTGTATGTGAACCAAGGCAATCATCTTATGTTTGTAGATGCCCAACTGGATTTGTCGGTGATCCGAAAAGAGCTGGATGTAAAAAACAATCTGAGTGCTCTAATGGCGACCAAGATTGTCCTCTTGAAGCAGCATGTGTTGAAGGTCGCTGTCTAAATCCATGCGAGGGAGCTTGTGGCATTAACTCATTATGCAAAGTCGTAAACAGAAAGCCAATTTGCATGTGTCCTGATGGTTATGAAAACTTCAATGGCAATGCGTGTAAGAAAAAGTTACTTACATGTACAAATGAACTTGACTGTAGTGGAGATGTTTGCTCAAATGGCCAATGTTTCACTGCTTGTAGAAATTCGAGTCAATGTGATTTAGGTGACGTTTGTTCGAAAAATTTATGCATAACTCAGTGCAGCAAACACTCGCAGTGCGGAATAGGAGAAGCTTGTGTAGGAAGCCAATGTTTAATTGGGTGCAGGAGTAATGAGGAATGCCCTAGCGAAGAAGCTTGTGTAAATAATAAGTGTGTAAATCCATGTTCATCAACAAGAGTATGTGGGCCAAATGCAATTTGTTCAAGAATAAATCACAGTACAACATGTGAATGTCCTTTGGGTTTTCAAGGAACCCCAACTCCACAACAAGGTTGTGTGCGGAAACCAAGTTCATGCATGAGAACATCAGACTGCCCACCTGATCATATGTGTATTGGATTACTTTGTCAAGTACCATGTAGAGATAACTCAGGATGTGCCATCGGGGAAAAATGTAGTGATAATAAATGTCACAAGATTTGTCATTCCAGCAGCAACTGCTTACATGGCGAACATTGCAATTCAGGACTATGCGTTCCGGGTTGTAAAGTTGATTCTGATTGTCTAAATAATCAATTCTGTAAATCATCAATATGTCAATGTACACCAGGATTCGAATTAGCAGATGATGAGTGCGTGAACATCAATGAGTGTATAAATAATTCATGTCATCCATCTGCACAGTGTGTTGACACTCCCGGGTCATTTAAATGTGTTTGTCCGGTTGGAGCTGTAGGCGATCCTTACATAAGCGGTTGTTTATTACCTAACCAATGTAGAAGTGATTATCAATGTGACGATTCGCTAGCATGTATGAGAGGAAAATGCTCGGATCCATGTCAGAGTAAAACATGTGGGTCGAACGCAATTTGCTCAGTCTTGAAACATAGAGTAACATGTGCTTGTGAAAAAGGATATCTTGGAAATCCATTCGATATGAAAATCGGATGTTTTAAGGTAGAATGTGTGGATGACTCTGACTGTTCTAGCGATAAATACTGCAATACTCGAAGTAACAAATGTACAGGTAAGATATTAACAAATACATATCTTTCTTTCAATATTTTTATTGGTAAGCTACGAGTAGAATTCATTTTCCTTATCTGCAAAAAAATAGACAGGTTTGACGCTTTTGACGAATTATGAAGAATTAATATTACTTTATTTGTTGTAGATAAATGCGGAGAAACAGCGTGTGGAGGTGGATCTTGTAAAATTGAAAATCATAAGGCAATGTGCACATGTGCTCAAGGTTACGAACTATCTAATAATAAGTGCGAAGACATAAATGAGTGCTTAAATAATCCATGTCCACTCAATGCAAATTGCATAAACAATGCAGGGTCATATTTATGTAGCTGTGTCAATGGCACCGTATTAGATGCTAAAAGTGGTAATTGCAGATTACCCGGACATTGTTTTTCAGACGATGATTGTTCCGATAAAACCAAATGTAACAAAAATAATTGCGTTAACCCTTGTCAAACAATGTCCCCATGTGGTGAAAACGCAGAATGTACTGTTTCCAAGCATACCCCTACGTGTGAATGTCCGTTAGATAGTCAAGGGGACCCGTATACAAAATGTATCAAGTATGAATGCACAAAAGATGCCGATTGTTCAACTGAGGAAGCATGTGTTAACTATAAGTGCAAGAACCCCTGCGATATCCCACGGGCATGTGGAAAATATGCTGATTGTATAGCTAAAAACCATATAGGACATTGTTCCTGTTTATCTGGATATACTGGTGATCCAGTACTTGGATGTGTACCTCTCCAGTATTGTACAGATGATAGCAGCTGCTCGTCGGGTACAAGATGTGTTGACAGCTTATGTGTCGGTAAGAATATTTATTAGAAGAAAAAAACGTGCACAAATCTTGATTATTACAATTTAATACTAATTTAAAATTTCATTTTAGGAATTTGTCAAAATGCAAGAGATTGTTTGGGTGATCAAGTTTGCATCAAGAGCACTTGTCGAATTACTTGCAATTCAAATAACACATGTCCTGATTTTCAATTTTGTCTCAATAGAATTTGTACAAAAGAAATTCAATGTACTACCGATAACGATTGTGGCGACGATGAAAAATGTTCAGTTAGTAGAAAGGGTCTACCGCAATGTGTTAAAGTCTGTGAGAGGCAACCTTGTGGAAGGCAAGCTACTTGCGTTGGAAGAAATCATCAAACTTCTTGTTCTTGTGCTCAAGGATTCTTCGGTGACCCGATTCAGGGATGCAAACGAAAAGAATGTGATGTAGATTCAGATTGTTCCGATGATAAAATGTGTGAATCGAACTTATGCAAAATTGCATGCCTGGCTGGTAACAATTGTGGCGAAAACACAGTTTGCACTTCAGAGAGACATAAGCATGTTTGTTATTGTCAACCAGGATATACAGGAAATCCTCTCAAACGTTGTGTCGAAATAAACTGGTGTGAATCTAATCCTTGTGGCAACGGAGCTGAATGTAAAAACATGAGGGATCGTGCACTGTGTAGTTGTCCTACTGGAACCGTCGGTGACCCTTATGAAGAAGGCTGTCGCAAAGCTCAAGAGTGTCGCTACAATAGAGATTGTCCGTCAGTAGCTCGTTGTACTGTTGTTGATGGAATCAGAAAATGCACAGGTAAACAATTAAGTAAGATTTTAATAAATAAAACAGGCAATCCACATTAGTAATCTGGATGCGAAATCTTTACAATCACATAACAAACTAAGATTTTATTATGTGGTGTAAAAATATTTTAATACATGGTATTGTAGTATTTAAATATTTTTTCCAGGTAATGGAAATATTTTTCGGTGCCTCCGCCTTCACTTTATACTTATGTCTATTTATAAATTAATATATTATTGTAATTGTAGCTACATATAATTAAAACATTTTTTAGATGCCTGCGATGATTTAAAATGTGGTACTAATGCTGAATGTGTAGCTGCAAGACATACTGGCCAGTGTAAATGTAAATCAGGATACATTGGAAATGCTAATAATGGATGTACACTTCAAGAAAAGTCATGTGCAAGTAAAGAAGACTGTTCAAACGATCAATATTGTCACAAAAACATTTGCAAAGGTAAATTATTAATATATGAGTAGGTTTACGAAGTCCCTGACTGTCTGACAAATAGAGAACATGCAGCCGGAACTGGGGGTAGTAGACTTGATATTTGGAGGTTGTGAGCGAGAATAATCTGACAAATTCGCATTCTAAAATTGGATTTTTATTTAAATTTAAAGAAGTATCCACCTTCTCCTATGGAAAAAGCCACGTAAATTAGCTATTTTCGGAAAATAGATTGATCAAAAGTCAAGAAACAGGTTGTAGCTAGTATGTTAAAGGTCTATGGGTCAAAATATGGACTTTGGAAGATTCGAGTGAGGTGCCGTTTGAAAGACTTAAAAGATTGCAGTTATTAATAAAACATTTTATTTCAGGGGTTTGTCTTGTTGATGAGGAATGTGAATCTAATGAGAAATGTTATAATGGACGTTGCATCAATCCTTGCAAAATGGAAAAAGCTTGTGGAATTAATGCTTTATGTCGTACTGAAAATCATGTGCTGCAATGCAGCTGTCCACAAAGCTTCACGGGAAACCAAGATATGGAATGTGTTAGAAGTAAGTGTAATTCGCTAAACCTAATAACGTCTCGGCTGTATTCAAAAAAATTGAGACTTTTTTGTATGTAAACTGATTTTGTCTTTTTTATTGTAAAAAAATATATGTGGTGGTCCTCCAAGGTGGTCTCATAAAAATATCAAGACAAAAATCTTATCGAAGTGCTAAAAATAGATAATAAAGGTTTTGATGTCGGTTTTTTGGATACCGTCAAACAACGCAAGGAAGTGTCATATTTTATATTTGTATTAGATTATACTTATTTTATTATTATTATTTATTTTCATTTTCAACTTAATTGACTTAGTTATTCGACTATTACTGTATCATACAATAATGAAAATAGCTGTGATTATTTACTTTTTTCTATTTTTAAATAAGTTGTTATTTTTTTTTAGTGCCACGTTTATGCGGTTCAGCCGGTGAATGTGAAGATGGATATGCGTGTCAAGATTCAATGTGTGTACCTCAATGTAATGCCGATGAAAACTGTGCTATGAATGAACGATGTTCTAATGGAGCTTGTTACTGTAAGTTGCTTTCACCTTTCATCATCGTGACCGAAGCTAAATAATTATATCTTAAAGTTTTAATAGTGTGAGTATATATTTATCTGTAAAGTACAAGTACAAACTGACGATGACCATATAATTTCAATTGGTAGTACGGAACCGATGGTATGTGTATTAGGCCGGTTTCTATTATATTTATACATATAAGTTTATATACTGCAATACTTAAAACAATTATCATTACCTTTCAGTAACCTGTCGTGTCGATAACGATTGCTTCTTGGGTCATATTTGCTTGGAAAATAGCTGTCAATACGGCTGCAGGCACGATGACGATTGCGGACCAGACCAGCTTTGTAAAAATAACTTTTGTCAAAACCCATGTGATATAAATATTAATCCTTGTGGACCAAACGCTCAATGTTCGGTAGCGGAAAGAAAAGCAGTTTGTTCTTGCATCGATGGTTTAATTGCGAATCCTACACCAAACGTTGGTTGCATCAGAACGTCATCGCTGGCCTGCAGGATGCACACAGATTGTGCGGAAGGATGGAGGTGCGAAGACGATCGATGCAGGCCAGCATGCACTGTAGACGGTTCTAATTGTTTACAAGGAGAACGATGTGATTCAGGTGTATGCCGGTATGCTTGTACAGCAGACAGTCATTGTTCCGATGATGAAGTTTGTGATGGACGAATCTGTGTCACGGGATGTAGATCGCACTCTCATTGTCCAAATGACCTCGCATGCATATCAGGACAGTGTGTAGATCCATGCACAGAGCCGGCCACTTGTGGCGCTAACGCACTTTGTATGACTAAAGACCATCGTCCGGTGTGTAAATGTCCGCCATCCCTAGTAGGGAATCCAAAAATTGTATGTAGGAGGACAACTTCTCCTTGTGATCCGAACAAAAACTGCCCGGAAGGATTCAATTGCTACGGTGATTCATGCCATCCATCATGTAGAAGGTATATATTGTTGAATTAGGCTACTTTTATTTTGGAATAATTTCGGCTTTGCGCAATAAAATGTCATGGCCGAAGTCGCGGGGAACAGCTACAGTTCTTAATGTGTTATTATGAATTTGTAATCATTGTTTATGAATGTAGCAAATTGCTTATATATTTTTAAATTTTCAGCGATAATGTATGTCTATCTAATGAAAAATGCATACGTGGTATATGTAGAGTAGTATGTAATAGTGACGAGGCCTGTAATGATGGACATATTTGTGAAAATAGAATTTGTAAACAAGGATGCCGAGATGACACTGCCTGTGACGTGAACCAAGCTTGTCTTCGGGGACAGTGCAAAGGTATTTATATTATTTAGTATAACAGTAGTTAGATATGTTATGTTTTTTTAGTTAGAAACTTCATATAAATATATAATATATAACTTAAATCAAATAATTATTCTGTTCTTAGATCCATGCAGTCAAAATGGAATATGTGGAATTTGCTCTGAATGTCAAGTACAAAATCACAGAGCTCAATGTAGTTGCTCAGGCAATTATACAGGCAATCCACTTGTCGAATGTAAGAAAAATAAATTACTTTGTGATGGTTCATGTCCCTGCGACGATAGCGGTTATTGCACTTCAAACTGCGAAGACAATTCTGATTGTTCTTGCGGAGAGAAATGTTTCGATGGAGGGTGCAGAGCTATTTGTTCTGCAAGAAATAAATGCCCTGAAAGACAATTATGTCGACAAGGCGCGTGTGTTCCCGGTTGTAATACAGACAGAGATTGTGGTGATGATATGCTATGTTCCTCAAAATTATGCATTAATGCTTGTAACGAAAAATCCTGCGGAAATGACGCAAAATGTTTGGCGACAAGACATAAAGTGGTTTGTAGTTGTCCAAGTGGTTATTCTGGAGATCCGTTAAAAGAATGTCTCCCATATGAATGTTTGCAAAACGAAGACTGTGGTACAGACGAAACATGTTCTCCTGAAAGAAAATGCAAAAACGTTTGTTTGGGAGCTTGTGGTGTCAATGCAATCTGTCGTTCCATAGAAAGAACACCTCAGTGTTCATGCCCACCAGACTATGTCGGAAATCCAAAAGTAGAGTGTTCCAAACCAGCAGCAGGCAGTTGTTTACGCAATCCTTGTGGAATAAATGCTCGTTGCCGGGATTTAGATGATGGAAGTTATGAATGCACTTGCGCTCCTAACTGCTTTGGAAATCCACAAAAACAATGTTTCTGTGGTAATATGGAACGCTGCGCTTACAAAACATGTGGTAACAATGCACAATGTCAAATTGGTGTCAATGGTGAAGCCCAATGTTATTGTCCACGAAATTACCCTAACGGCGATCCAAATATTGAATGTAAGTATCCGTACCAGCCTCTTATATTCCCACTGCAGGGACACAGGCCCCTCTCGTTAACTGAGAGTGAATAGGCTTTGATCTACCACTGGAGCCCAATCCGGATTTGTAGATGTCACATGTCTTCGAATTTTTGGTTCGATGACATACCGGTTTCCTCACGATGTTTTCCTTCACCGTTTCTAAGAACGTGGCATTGCGCACATAAATTTTTCAAGTGAAAAACACATTGGTGCACCTATGGTTGGAATCAGCAACCTTCAGATTGAAAGTTGGTGTCTGTGCCGCTGAGCCACCACGCTCTCAAATGTAAATCTAACATACATTACTATAATCAAGCAACCAAAATAAAAAAAAATATTGTTTATTTAACATACGAATATTTTCAGGTGTTCAGGAACGAAGCGTAATTGATTGTCGGACAAAAGGTTGTGGTAAAAACGGGGAATGTTTGAGAGAAGGAGCAGAGTTTGTTTGTCGTTGCATTCCCGGAACTGAAGGGGATGCTGATATTGAATGTCATACTAGTGAGTATTATAATATGTTTGAATATCTCTTGACACCGTGTATAAAAATGCACATGTTTCCAAAGATTACTTTTACTTCATCCCAAGGGATATTTAAAACGTGTAAAGTAAAAAAACCCTTATTGTACTTGTAAATACTAGAGGCTAGTACAGGTAATAGTAACCTTTGGTTTCTTCAGTTTAGGTAGGTTTGCATTGGGTGTCAATATTATACCATTATAAATAGTTGATAACTAATCATCGCTGTCATTAAATTATGATCAGATTTCACAAGATCTCTTTACAATACCTAAAATAGTAGCATGGAAGTGTTTGAATAAAAAATAGAAGAGACTATCCATTTAAATATTATTGTCACATTCAATAATTGAAATTTCTAATGTCTCTATTTGCATTGAATTTTAATTAGTGGAAGCATTCTCACCGTTCGTGCTTAAGTTATCAAACCGTCAGTAACATTTTGTTCGGCTTCATGTACATATCGCTTGTATTATAATCCGTTATATACATATCTCTGGTCATAAACTGTCAGTTTCAAAAAGCATGCACTGTCTCGTGAGAAAGTTTCCTCTTCGCGGCTGAAGGCACCGCTCTTTCGACTCTGCTTTCTTCTTTCAAATCTTCCTAGGTATCGAATGCACCAGTGACAAGGATTGCGCCATGGATCAGGCGTGCTTGAGTTTGCACTGCGTGGACCCATGCACAGTGCGCGGGGTGTGCGGTGAAGACGCACTGTGCACGCCGCTGATGCACCGCGCGCACTGCGTCTGCCCACAGTGCTACGTGGGGCAGCCTCGGATGGCTTGCCGTCCCGACCCAGCCTGCAAACCCACTGGAGATCACAACATCACCTTCAGTTGTTCCCGAACAAAATCATGCCCATTAAAACTGGCTTGCGATCTTGACACTAATCAGTGCCGCAACCCCTGCCTTGCTTACCAGCACTGTCGAAGAAACCAGAAATGTGAAGTGCGAGATCATAAGCCAGTTTGTGTATGTAGAAACGGATTCGCATTGAATGAGAGAGGAGAGTTGACTTGCGCACCTGAGCACGCAGAATGCACAAGAGACGAACAGTGTTCATCAAACGCAGCATGTCGAAATTCCAAGTGTGTGAATCCTTGCCTGGCGTCGAAAGATCCAATGTGCCCGAAAGGAAAGCAATGTGAAGTGGTGGAGCACCGGGCAATATGTGTGTGTGTGGAAGATTGTCACCCAACGGTGTCAATATGCTTGAGAGACAACGGGTGCCCTAATAACTTGGCATGCAGAGACTTCCAATGCAAAGATCCTTGCAAAGATGCATGTGGTGGTGCCCCTTGTTCAGTTGAAGATCACCACCCAGTTTGCAAGTTTTGCCCGAACGGATTCACACACGATGAGAGACACGGCTGTGTTAAAGGTAATTTTAGTGAATGAAATGTTTTATTATTGTATTAGATCTTTTTAGCTACTTAAACAAGATTGAATAATCTGTTTTTTGTTCTTCATTATTACAGGATTTGATATTCTCTACTTTATGTCTTCATGCGGCCCCTTTCTGTCTTTCTTTTGTATCTGGCATGTTCATATATATATTTCTCCACAGTTGAACTCCTTCTGCATCAGGTAGATTTCAAGCATGGTATATGAATTGTATTATTGTGTACAGATATCGTTATTGAATACTTTATTATAACTTCACTGATTCATTTGGTGGTGGGTGCGCTGCCTATTTTATTACTTCTAATGCTTCTGATAACGCTTTGGCATTAATACGAAATGCAACAAAAAGCCACGAGACAGAGTTTGCAGTACTAAAAACTATAATGCCTCTCTTATGTTTCTAATATTATAAATGCATCAATAAATGATGCTTATAACGACTTGTAATTTTATTATATCCGAAGATTAAAACTCAAATGTCTGATCAAAATTGCTATGTTGTAAATGGTAGTAGTATTATATAGTAAGTATAACTATCTTATTGAATATTCTATCTCTTTATTGTTATGGCTGTATTATTATTGCATCTGTCGGTTCATAGCCGATAGAGTAGAGGATTTCCAAATTCAGCGTTTAAGTAAAATATAGCAACATATATTTATATGTCGAACATCTTCTAGATAAGAGGACGCCAGCAGAGTCAATTCATGTGTCCTCAGCATTACAGCTGTCATTAGATGTTTATTCTTAAAATGCTTGGGAATAAACATCTTAATCCAACTATCCAACCTATATAAAATCTTATAAAGACTAAATGCTGGTGACGTTCTATAAATAAATAATTTGAATGTGTACAGCTGCCGAATGCGGTGGCCACGAGCAATGCGCACTGGGGTTGGCGTGTATGAACGGTCACTGTGCAGACCCGTGTGCGCGTGGTGGCCCTTGCGCAGCCGGCCAGCATTGCGCCGTCATCAACCATCAACCTGTGTGCTCCAAGGGTAGGCTTTGTTACATTCACATTTCTAAGATAAGTTTGTAGGAATCCTTGATAACCGAAACAAGAATAGGTAAAGAATATAGAATTATATTATATGTAATAATAATAATAAATTAATATAACAAATAATTATATTAATTTATTATTATTATATTTCTAGTTAATTGTTGGATTAGCAAGCTATGTAAATGTAATGACCGCATATAGCCAACCCGACACTTAGACGACTCTACAGTAGTTAAGTTTGATTGTGAATCGCGGTTTGATAACTTTTAATGCTAAACTATTTCTCATTCTTTTCATAGTGTGCCAGTGTCAAACTTCCTCAGATTGTGCAAGATTTCCAAGCACGTACTGTGATGGATGCGTCTGCATTGCAAGTAAGTTTATGAATGTTAGGCAGTTCTTTACGTCGAAATAATTTAGGCAAACAATTAGGCAAACTCTTGCCAGGACGGCTTTACTTGAGTGGCTTCAATAAGGAAAATACAGATTTAAACGTTGCATATTAATATTAACTAGAAGATCCCAGAAATTTATATAATTAATCCTAAGCAAATCTGACACTATTAAATTTGTCCTCCCGCAAATTTTTAGGCCTTTTAATTGATGAAAGCCTTTGAATTACTTTCTTTGAATCGAATTTGTATCAGAGCTTCAGATAGAACAGTTCCGTTGAATATTTGAACTGACGTTAATTGTGGCGTACCAAAACTCTACCACCATTCATCAAATAAATATTCCTACAACTTATATATATGTATATGTAGCACTATTTGGGAACAATGATGGCTGGGAATTGTTGAGATAGCGCCAGGAAATAAAAACAACGTGGTTTGATAAGCTCGAAAGGCGTATCAATATTATATACTATTGTAATTATTACTATTATTTGACAATTAATATTTTTTTTTACTCATGGGTTATACGCAACACCTCAACTTTTTAGCAAAAAAATAAATAAATTAAACATGCAGAGACACCAGTATATTTCGAGTGTTTAAGCCCGTTTGAATGACAACGAACTCGACTTTTTATGTTTTTGGATACAGTATCGACCTCAAAATATTAAGGAAGTAGATAATAAATATTTTCACATTACAAAAATGATAGAGTAACTACTTCGAGTATAGTTTAGGTTAGATTTGACTTATCTCAATGAGTTCAATGAGATTTTAACAATTTTCGCACTATCTGGCCCCTCAACTCAGTTGTAACCGTGCCATCTGCTTTTGTGCTGTACATCGTGGGTTCGATTCCCACCCAGGACAAACATTTGCGAAACGAATGGTTGTCTAGGTATTAATATGTTTATAAGTATCGAATCGAAAAAATGTATAAATGTTAAATACGCGTCCGTAGGTGTGTACCCTTTGATTCCCTACACGTACCCCCTGGGTGGTGCTAAAGGAGCAACCAAAAGTAGCAGTAGAACTTGTGCCAAGTTCATCCGGAGAGGTACTACCACCACATCTGGAATCTGCCGCCAAGCAGTAGTGGTTGCATTACTGTGTTCCGGTGGAAGGGTGTGGCTGCCGGTGAAATCACATGCGCATGAGACATATCATCCCTGTCTCGAGTGATGGACGCAGCAGGATGAATGCGACTCAGTAAAGATTTGAATCTCATACTGAGTCGCGCGCATTACTGTTGTCATGGGCGAGGGTCAACACTTACCATCAGGTGGGCCCTCAGCTCGTTCCGTCACTTATTCACATAAAAAAAAAAAAAAAAAAAAAGTATTCTATCAAAAATCTCATTCCCAAAGTACAAGCTATGCTTAGTTAGGCTAGATGACGCTGTTTGAAATGTCCATGAATATTTATCTTTTATTTTAGTTCAACTTTATTTTAGAATATATATTTAACTAAACAATTTCTTCTTATCTAATATTTTAGAAGACCAACCCTCAGCAAATTGTGCTCATTGTCGCCCTGGAGTACCTTGCGATCCGTTCTCAGGAGCCTGCATGGAAAGTAAGTAGATTCTACAGTCCTATTGATATTGAAATTCACATTTTCATGATATAATCCAATTAAATGATTGCCTAAGTGTTATTTTGTGTGATATTAACATAAATAATATCTAAAAACAAATTTAAAGGTACAGGAATACATTATACACTCTATACTATTAATATAGATACTTTCACACCATTGACGCATCGCGGACTCTGATACGGCAAGTCTGCGGCAAATATGTTACTTGTGAATAGCAAAACTAACTCCAGATGAACTGGTTATTGCTATAGATCTAGCATACCTACCATTTGTCCGATAAAACGCCACAAAATACTGGCTATTGTATCACGGCAGACCCGAAACTATAGTTATATTTTATACCTACTATGTACAGCACGCTGGGACAGTGTAAGTTTTGTTGGATACTACTTATCTATCTATCTTATCAAAGTTTTTCTTATTATTTTGCATCCTAATCTATTGTGCTTAAAAAACTATAACTAAATTGTATTATTTCACATAGACACAATTATAATAATACTAAGTTCCAAATAATGGACAGTATAAGACATCTTGAAGCATTAATATATATTATACTTATTCTCTTCTGGTGGCTTTGGTTAAAATAAAAAAGCTATATACTTTTCTACTTTATATTATATTTTCTTTGTAGAAATCTTCCTTAATAATAATTTATACATTATTTACCCAGTTTTTATAATTTACAAATCTATTTTTGCTAATTAATATGTATAGATGAGTAACAGTACAATTTATTAATATTTTTAAATGTAATTTAAAAATGTACTCAATACTCAATTTACAAAACCATAGTAATGAAAATAGGTACATCTTTTCATATTTTATAATAATTAACATTTTATGTTGTTACGTTCCTATTAACAGATGATCAACCTAAAAATGTCCTACTAACTGAAACATACTCCGATATAACCGCCACCAGTATGGGAAGAATGGGCGAAACGACAATAGAAACTACTTTGACTAGTGACGAACCTGATAATTCTTTGTCCGATCTCTCTGACATTACAACAAAAGTAACTTTAACTGACTCAACATCATATGAATCGGGAAATGAAATAATATCTGATTCAAATTACATGCCCAGTTCTACGACAGAAGTTATATCAAACGATTATACAGCTGCGACTCCTTCCACTATTAAAGAAATCATACTTCTAGGCTCTGATCACACAGAATCAGTTACATATACAATTGACAGAGATTTCGTAACAGATGCTACAACGATACCTACTCTCCCAAAAATAAATACTCAATCAGATGATGAATCGAGTCAAACGACAGAAACGTTCTTAACTACTGATATTACAGACCTCTATAATTCAGATTATAATTCAACTTTAGAGACAGACGAATTAGTCCAAAGTAGCAGTACTATGCATGGCCAAAATACCCCTATGCCTCAAAAAATATATACTAATAAGAACTTTGAAAACAAAAACACGAAGACACCAGACAATCAAAGAAAACTTAACAATAATTATACTGAAATACCCTTGCATTCAAAAATACCAGTAACTACACAAAAATATAAGTCCAATAAAGTTACCAGTATCCAAAATGAAGACATAAATAGAACAGACAATAAAGTAGAACAATCAACAACTTCAAGAAATGAAATAACAACAACTAACAACGACGAAAATAGTGCTTTAGAAAATTCAACGGATATGTCAACAAATCAGCAAAATGAATTTTTAGATTTCACAACCCAATCTTTAGACATAAATGATGAGAGGGATACCAACTCACTTAATGAAGTAATATTTACTAATACATTAACAATCAGCACTGAAAATAATTTGTATTTGCAAACATCAGAATCTTCCACTATTTCTGGAAATTTAACTGATGATAACATTAAAACTGACTCTATATTAATACAAGATGTTACTGTAACTTCACTGGATCAAAGCTCAGAACCGACTCAATATAATAATTTAGAAACTGTAACTTCGTCCGAACACATTTCTAGCACATTATCATCTGTAGAAAAAAATACAATAATTACCGTAAGTAAATTGGATTATTCATCTACCGATTTACATTTAGATGGACAAATGTCAATCACTACCAGTCATACGTCGGACGTCACTACAGGTATAGAATCTACTTACCCTGAAATGGTGTATACTACAAAACCAGATACTGAAATAAAAACAAAAAATACAGGCGACTCCATTTTTGAAACCAATAGGGATATTTTTATTAATTCTCCTGATCACATCGATAGTTTAGAAACAGTATTTCCAACGACCAGTAACTATGAAATGACCACAGAAAATATATTTTCTACAAACCTTTTAGATAATGATGTAACATCAAAATATTCAAAAAGTTACACACCTGCAACTAAACCTGATTATTTTGAAAACACTGCAGATTATAATACCGATGATATAACCAACTCTACACATGAAAACGATGCAAAAACGAACCAATCAAAACAAACAGTAGCTACATTTGACATCAATCGGTCGGATATAACTACAACGGAACATTTTATAACTACTGATTATAAACCTTCTACAGATTATAGCAATATTTTAAAAAATGAAAATCAGAATGAAGTAACTGAAATGACTACTTTCGCTTTGGAAAATTCTACTGAAATCAATATGCTAGAAACTGAAATAAGTTATTCTGAAATAGGGATGACTATCCATAATACATCGACAATAGGTAATATTCCCGAAAGTGGTTATACAATTTCTAGCCAAGATAGTACTGAAATTACGGAAAATATAACCGTAACCGATACCGATACACCAGTCCCTGGCTCCGAAAGTTCTGAATCGAAACATATAACACATACTCCAAGGTCCTGGACGAAGTCCGATGAAAGTTTATTTGATATAACTACAGCTAGTTCTAAAGCATTGCCTGAATCAATAAATGCGGCAGTTGATATAATAAAAGATGGCTCGGAAACGTTATCTAATAGCGACAACGATATTATCGTAAACGAGTCTACTGAGGTCACAACATCGACAAATATTTATGAAACTACTCCAGAGCGAACTTTTACAATACAATCTATTATTGATAGTTATTATGAAACGAATGATAATAAACTGATTACCAAAGCAGAATATTCTACAACACTATCAGATACTATAATATATAAATCTGATGTTACTGACCAGTATTCTGTAACCACCAAATATATAGAAACTACGACTAAAGAATCGATTGCAGATAATACCATAACATTACTAAATAGTACTGTTGTTAATGGAAAAACGACATTGGTGGAAGATTTTACAACGTTAACAGATTTTAATACGCAAAAGCCTGCGACGGAGTCCAATAATGATGTGTTTAGTATATCGACAGATTCAGAGTCATCATTTTCTAATACAGAGAAACTGCCAGGCATATTAACAAAAGATAAGACTTCGGATGGTAATTTTATGACTACTTCTCCTGTGAACAGCCTTTTAGAAAACGCAGAAGATAAATATTCTGAAACTTCAAAATCTGACGATACTCAAAGCACAACAGGTAGCACTGACATTTTAACCGAGGCTCAATCTACAGTTGACTATTTTGGAACTTTGCAGGAGCATACGACACAAGAACAAAATTATACTACGGCAACCGATAATATAATATTTGATACAGTTACGGAAGATTTTGTAAAATATACCGCGACGGATACAGTTACATCGGTAAACGATTCTATTAATTACAAAACACCTGTGTATAATCATATACCAGCAGCCGACCATTCCACAATACCATCTGTTGATTTATTTACCGAGAAATATACAATATTATCTGAAAACTCTACGGATTATATAATTCCCTTAAATCACTCTCTTTCATCCGAACCAGTGACTGACAGTTACGAAAACTCTGCAACAAATTCTGAAACAATAGCGTTTGATTTAACTATAGAAACTACTAGAACCGATCACACTGCAACAACTGGTGTAGATACCACGAATATTTTTAAGCATACAGTCACTTTGTCAGACCAAACTACCCCTTCTTCTAAATCAGCGACAGAGCAAATTGGCAAATCACCTAAAGAGACTGAAGGAAGTTACATAACACAAACGGATATAGCTGATGGCTCCACAGAAGTCACCACTGATTACCATCATTCTCCTAGCACAGATAAATTTAAATATAAGATTGGTACAACTCCTGTAGATAATTATATGACTGAAACGGAGAGTACCACAGTACAATACGTAAATGATATTGAAATTACAACCGAAGAGTCTTTATTCATAACTGAATCCTCTAAAGATAGAACCACTACCGGAACAAAAGTATCATATTCTGCATTAGACGTGGCCAAAATGTATCCTACAACTGATATATATCCCGAAACAACATTATATGATTCATCCGCAGACAATACTATATCTATAACAGATCGCACTTTAATTAATTCAAATACTTTTTCAACTTCTATTGATCACACAACGCATAAACCAACTCAACTGAAAACATCTCATAGTAGTACGTTTTATATGACTACAGGCAGCCCAATCACATCAAAAATGGAGACAGAAATGGAATTCTCACTGGAGCAAACTGATGCTAGCGATAAAAATAAATTTATAACATCTTCTGTACCAACTGAGAGTAATAATAATGAGGCAAGTACTGGTACTCTCATCGATTCACTATCAAATTCCACAGAGAGTATAATTGAGCCAACTAGCACCGAAGGGTATGCTTATATTTCTACAACTTACTCCAAAAATACACTTTTAGATACTTCAGATAAAACTACTCCAAATATAGATTCCTCCTTGATTATATCAGACAATATTTCAACTTCTCTAGACGAAATAGCTCACAGTGAAAAACCATTAACAGAATTTAATAGCGGTACGTTTGACATGAATACTGATAGTTCTGTTACTTTAGTTTACACTGATTTAGAAAAATCAACGACATCAATTGATGCCAAAACATCTGCCACCAATGATATGTCCAATGACAGTATAATAAATTATACTGTTAAAATACCAGAACTCCAAGAACCAGAAACCATGTTTTTAGATACTACTACTGAAACTATTTCGATAAAAACGGATGACACATTATCTGATTCAAGGAAAATGGTGATATCCTTGGACGATGTGAAAAAAGGTCAGAAGCCACATATTGGGCCTAACAATAATATGTTTGACATACCCACAACATCTCAGCTCAGTGTAGACAAAACTACACAAGGTTCTAGTAAACATGTTCCTAGTTATGTAACAGAAATTACTACTGCAGCAGATGAAGTTCAGATGGCAGAAGATGCATCTACAGATAACTCTATTTTATCATTGGGACAATCTACTGACACCAATATGTTTTGGACACAACCTGCAACTTTGTATTCAGAAGTAACCACGGAAAAATCAGATATATTTGTTACTGATAGTCTTCAAACGCAAATAGATTCGAAAACTACAATAAATTTTTTGGATAATATCAGTACAACGTCGGTTACCAGCTCAGACAGCACTGCAACTTTATGGGAACATTCAAAACAGGCTACAAAACCTTCGAATAAACCAGTAATCAACCAAATTTATACAACGACTGATAGTTTAAAATACAATATAAACCCAACATCTAGTACCTCTGATGCATTACGAAGCGATGACAATATAATTATTGAGCATACTACTCACACTAACACTGAAACTAATATGCTTTCGGAAACTGAAGATAGCTTAGATAAATATACAACGGAAAGCTCGTTTTATATATCAGATGACACCAGCGATACGACAAGTTATTACGATGATACACTATTAAAAGAGTCTTCAACGTCATCTATTGACGATAAACTAGATGATTCAGTCACAAGGTTAGATCGTACAACAGAAAGCTTTGAATCGTTTACAACACCCGGTCACGTCGAAGACTTTATTACAGTAAAACCGGAAACTTCCATAGCCAGTCAAACATCAGTTACTTATGTCACTGCTACTGATTCTATTACAAGTAATATATTGTCAATAAAACCTACAACAGAAAGTGTAGGTACCGCTTTTAACTTAACCGAAGGTTCACTTGGCCACAAAGAAAACGATACATCCTTTGTATATTCTTCTAATAGTGATTATAGTACTTTGTCGACGAAAGATATGGAAACTAGCGCATCTGAAGTAACTACTACTGATGCAGAAAATTTATCTGACTATACTAGAACAGTTCAGGAATCAGTAACTGAATATACAAGTTCAGGTTCTTTGGATTTGTTGGATCAAAATGCAAATGCTACAGACCAAATTATGACAAATTATTTTAAACCCACTATTGATAATTCACGAGACGAAACGACTACAGATAATTTTCAACTAGTCATTACAGAACAAGGCAAAGATATTCTATCAAGTACCGAATTCATATATGTTGCAGACACTAATGAAAGATCATCTCCTTTATTAGATTACAATGTAGATGGACCGACTAACCCGACAGACATTCAGGGGACATCACTCAATGAAACGGTAACAAGTAATGAATTTATCGAAAGCTTAAAGCCGTTGAATTCAACTCTAAGTACATCTACTGAGAATTTGTCATCACGGAGAAAAGATGTCGATATACCTGCTTGGACTGACTCGACTTTAATTACTGATTCAACTTCGACTGAGACTTACTCAACAAAAATCACAGAAAATTATACATGTATTACAAACTCACACTGTCCGGCGGACAAAAGCTGTATGAACGGAGTATGCCAGAACCCATGTGAAATGCTGCGGCCTCAATGTGCTGAGAACTCTACCTGTAAGGTGGTTGAACACGCCGTCGTTTGCGTATGCGATGCCATCAGTGGGAAAAACTGCTCCAAAGGTATGCATCTTAGGTATTTAGCATACTCTTTTTGAAATTATGTAATCAACTACAAATGATATCCCCACCAGTGTAAAAAAAATGTATGTACTGTATATAAGTTACCTATATTAGTTAGGTATTTTATCGGACAAATGTGTAGAGAAACTAGATAGGTGTCATTTAAAACAACTTAATAATACATTGTAAATAAACTAATATTCATGTTTTAAATTTTTAACTCACTAATATAATAAATGTAACATGTAACATAATAGAATCGCCTGGGACGCCCAAGACACCAGAACCTTGTCATTCTGACCGGGATTGTATAGAGACCGAAGCCTGCTTTATGGGACTGTGCCAGGATCCTTGCGAATTTGACAATGTTTGTGGCATAGGAGCCAATTGTCAACCGATTAAGCAGAGACCAATGTGTTCGTGCCCGGCCGGACATGAAGGAGATCCTGCAGTTAAATGTTCACCTAAAATATGTAAGAATTAACAATTAACACTACATATGCTTTGATTAAAATATCTAGTGTTTAGTTTTAATTTTAACATTACTATGCATTTTGCTGTTGTTATTACTTTTATGATGTAAAGAACAAAAAAAATATTATTTGATCGTTATTGCTTGTTATGTTATGTGTCATCTGTATTGTGCATAACATACCTATCTTAAAAAATAACTGTATCTTAATGATCAGAATCCTAGTAGGCCTTACGAGTTTAATCAGATACATCACATCAATAACCTAATCCCCCTACTAGGTTTCTGATACTGAATAAGTGACGCAATGCTTAGGAAGTACATCGAAAGTGACTAATTGAAACCCTCCTCCTTTTTAAAGTCGGTTAAAAAGATAGAAGTTGTTCTAGTACTTTGTAAATATATTATTGTTTTATCTCTATAAGTTTAATTATAAGACTACCCCAAAAGCATGGCATTATGTTTTTGTATGTATCTAATGTATGTATATATCAAATATAGGTAATCTATTGGAACCAATGTTCCGCGCAACTTTATTAATTTTTTTCTTTCATAAGAAGCTTCTCCTGACAACAACACACATAATGTGTAGTTGTCAGGAGAAGCTTCAAAAAAAGAATTAGTAAAATTGGTCCAGCCGTTCACGCGTGATGCCGTGACCAAGGGAAATAGGGATTCATATATATATATATAGATTTCAAGATTTGTCATATCGAGGGGTTCATTGTCAGTGGGTTAACTTGTAAATACTACACCATTCAATATAATTATGCTATAGGCACAAGGACATAGAAAACCTAAACTTCAATAATCTCGTCACCATCTTATAATTCATTTTTTATAAGAATTTTACTTACTTCGGCATTCCAGTTCTAATAGAGCTAAAGTTGTGCCGGATTTAAGTCGATTATTAATATCGATATCGAAATATTCATTACAAAAGTAGCCGTATTGAGAATATCGTATTTTCAACCGACTTCCAGAGGAGGCTATGAATTCGGCCTCACTTCCCCTTTGTTAAGTTCTTGTCACTTGTTAAGTATGAGTAAATAAGTATAGTGTTATGTATAACCGAATTAATATAACACTATACATATTTTGCTTGTATGTGTAATAAGCTTTCTTGAAGAATTTTTCGTAGAAAGGAAGCGCTTCAAATCCTTTTGTACTTTTTTTTGTATAATACAAATTCATTTTTATCTTGATCAGCTGGTTGCACTAGAAACGAGGACTGCCCTTTGACTGAAGCTTGTATAAATAATGCATGTCAACACCCATGTGCCATACACAATCCTTGTGCACCCAACGCAGTTTGTATAAACACTAATCACGGTTCAGACTGCAGCTGCGTAGAAGGATTCCAAGGAAATGGATACGTTGGATGTGTACCAGGTAAGACTCATTCAGAAATATATTGACATAAAGTATTTTTGACAAAAAATTATCACTAAAAGGCTTGTATTTTCTAGTATCTGATCCTCGTTCAGTATGTCAATATGATGAAGACTGTCCGCCAGAGCTACTATGTGACAGACTCAACAGAGTATGTTTAAGCCCCTGTGCACGGGATAAGTGCGGCGACAACGCAGAATGCATTCCGGCTAATCACGGTATCCAGTGTAAATGTTTCGCTGGGTATACAGGAAACCCTTTCTTGGAGTGTTTCTTAGGTAAATCTTATGATATAAATTATCCCAAGCTTTTGGTAAATCCAATAATTATGACCAATTATTACCATACAGTATATGAATATTGATTTATTTATTTTAAATACAAAATATCTCCGCGGTTATAATTCCAGTTCAAGGATGCCGATCAAACAATGAATGTGCGAATTCAGAAGCTTGTATTAATGGTAAATGTTCATCTCCTTGTCGCTGTGGAGTAAATGCGATTTGCGATGTATTAAATCATCGTGCGTCTTGTAAATGTTTACCTGGCTATACTGGAAATCCACAAGTTGGTTGTGAGCCACCATCAAATCCTTGTGCGCCAAATCCTTGCGGCACTAATGCGCTTTGTGAGAATGATAACGGAAATCCCATCTGTTATTGTCCTAAAGGATTAACCGGAAATCCGTTCAAGAGTTGCAGTAAGTAAATAAATTAACTTTCAAGACCATTTAACCGTAGTATCAAAATAAGTCAATGATAATATTCCTTTTTTTTCAGTCCCCGAAGGTAATGAATGTGAACCAAATCCCTGTGGTCCATTTTCGGGATGTAGATTAATTGATAATAAACCAGCATGTTTCTGTTTACCAAACTACGAAGGAGACCCCCCAAGACAGCCGTGCAGTTTACCAAACAACCCATGCAACCCATCACCATGTGGACCTAATACACAATGTATCATACTACCTAACGGATTTGCCAAGTGTACTTGTTTGCAAGGTTACATAGAGAGCCCTAACACTGTGAGAGGTTGCATAGAAGCACGAAACCCTTGCGAACCAAATACCTGTGGAGTAGGAGCACGTTGCGATCCGAATAGAAACCCTCCTTGTTACTGTCCTGATAACACAGAAGGCAATCCATATAAATCTTGCAGCAACAACCGAGAATATTTACCACCAATTCTCTGTCACCCGGGACCTTGTGGACCAAATGCTGATTGCTATGTAAGCGGTAACGATGAGTTATGCTTCTGCAAAGCGGGTTTCACTGGAGATGCCCGCGTAGGCTGTCTACCCAAGAGAACTCCATGTAGTCCCAATCCATGCGGTCCTCAAGCTCTATGCAATGTCAACTATGATGGGCAAGCTATTTGCTCATGTGCTGCAGGGAGTATTGGCGATCCTTATGGTGACGGTTGTCATTCACGAGAGTGTGAAGTAGACGATGAATGTAAATCAAATAGGGCTTGCATTGGATATAGATGTGTCGATCCTTGTCCAGGAGCTTGTGGTTTAAATACTCAATGCCATGTTGAAGGTCATCGGCCTTTGTGTGTTTGCAATAAAGGATTTATCGGAAACCCTTTGATTTGTTGTTTACCACCTGAGGATCAAAAATCAATAAGTCCGTGTAGCAAATCGAAATGCGGGGTGAATGCAATATGTCAAGATGTCGGCGAAGATGCACTATGTTATTGTCCACCGGACTTTAATGGCGATCCACTTGTAGAATGTAAACAAGAATGTACTATGAATTCAGACTGTGCTCCTAATGAAGCTTGTGTCAACAATAAGTGCTTAGATCCCTGTTCCATTGACAACGTTTGCGGACTTCATGCAGTATGCCTTTGTTCTGATCACACTGTATCATGCTTATGCCCAGAAGGATATATAGGCGATCCGCTGACTCAGTGTCTGTACCGACGTAAGTAATTTTATATTTCCTGCTTGCTTTTAATCTGTTTTACTCTTCATAACAGTTTAGTTTTAGTACACCTGAACCCTGAAGTAAACTAGTTTCAAATTAGACATCTCTGTGTATCAATTAGTAGATGTTAGAGTTTGGAGAGTCATTTTTGTTGTAATTTAGGTAATAGTATGTTGGTTAATTTGCAATCTACTTAGTTATGTCTAAAATGACACAAATACCAACGGCAATAATGAAATTTTGATTATTGCCGTTGGTATACTAGCCGCCATATTGTACGCCACACGGTATTCATATATTATTCGATTGCAGCGATTATTATAACAACGGACAATACCACTGCTCAACCTTGCTCACCAAACCCGTGCGATCCAAATGCTCCGTGTGACAGTTACGGAGATCAGTTTGCGATTTGTAACGCCTGTGTAGGGCATGATGCAGCCAACAGTCCATCATGCCGGCCAGAATGTGTTATGAGTTCAGACTGTGGATTCAATAAAGCATGTTTAAGGAATAGATGTGTTGATCCTTGTCCTGGATCTTGTGGTGTTAACGCTGAATGTACCGTCTATCAACATGATCCAATTTGTCGATGTATTAATGGATTTGAAGGAAACCCATATGAACATTGTAAACCTTCAATAAAGCGTAAGTACTCAGTTAGTCTTAATGTCTGTGAAATAAAGTCATATTAGATAAAGCTTTTAATAAAAAAAAATATAATTATTTCAGCCCACGAAATGTGTGATAATCTCCAATGCGGTGCTAATGCTGTATGCCAAAACGTAAATGGAGCGCTTACGTGCCAATGTCTACCGAACTTTTTTGGAAATCCGTTAATGTCTTGTCGACCTGAATGTGTCGTTAATAGCGATTGCTCACCCGAAGCGGCTTGCTTGAACAACAGATGCGAAAACCCTTGTAGAGACGTTTGTGGTATTGGAGCAATATGTAAGACAATAAACCATCATGCTGTTTGCTATTGTGAATCCGGACAAACTGGTGATCCATATATAAGATGTCAATCTGCCCCTATTGTACCACCACCACTGTACGTATGCGATCCATCGCCTTGTGGACCTTACAGCAGATGCTTAGTATCGGCGACTGGTTTGGCTGTATGTTCATGTTTGCCAGGACATAGAGGAGTCGCTCCGATGTGCCAGCCGGAATGTGTTAGCAATTCAGACTGCTTACAAACAGAAACCTGTGTCAATCAACGATGTTTGAATCCCTGTCAAGGCAGCTGTGGTATTGCAGCTGATTGTCTTGTAGTAAATCATAACCCAATATGTAGCTGTAGATCTGGAAAGACCGGAGATCCATTCGTAGCTTGCGCGGAAGCAGATGATGTCAGACCTAACGACAAGAACCCTTGTCTGCCTTCACCTTGTGGACCAAATTCAGTTTGTGAAGTAAGATCCAATCATCCAGTTTGTTCGTGTCGTCCCAATTACTCGGGTACTCCTCCTAACTGCAGGCCAGAGTGTGTGATAAGTCAAGAATGCCCATCAAATCAAGCATGTATCAACGAAAAATGCTTAGACCCGTGCATCACCGCATGTGGAAATAATGCACGATGTGATGTAATAAATCACATGCCTCTTTGCAGTTGTTTGGATGGGTACAAAGGTGATGCATTTGTAGGTTGCGTAGCGATATCGAGAGAAGATCCCTTAACACCGTGTAACCCGTCACCTTGCGGGGAGAATACTATTTGCACAGTTTTAAATGATATGGCTCGTTGTTCATGCATACCTCCTAATATTGGAAACCCTTACGCGGGCGGTTGTAGACCAGAATGCACGTTAAACTCAGATTGTCCAAATCACCTCGCATGTTTATCAAATCACTGCCGGGATCCATGTAAAGACTTATGCGGTGCAAATGCTGAATGTCTTGTCACGAATCACGTCCCAGTATGCACATGTTTCAATGGTTACGAAGGGGATCCGTTTTCTTCTTGCCGTCGCAAAGAAGTAAATCCACGTAAGTATAACCTCTCTTTAAAAACAAAATTGATGTAGGGCCAAAATAAATAGTCATGATTTCATTTGATGACATTTGATTTTTGTCTTTCTAGCATACAGCGACCCCTGTAAGCCGTCACCCTGCGGTGCCAATAGCGAATGCCACGTGTCTAATGAACGCGCCGTATGCTCATGCCAGCCAGGATACCTCGGAGCTCCTCCAGCTTGCCGCCCAGAATGTGCTGTCAATTCAGACTGCCCAGCGACCAGAGCTTGCATCAACCAAAAATGTAGAGATCCGTGTGTAAACAGTTGTGGCCTGGATGCGCGATGCCATGTTGTAGGACACAACCCGATATGTTCGTGCCCAGAAAACTTACCAGAAGGTGACCCCTTCATAAGATGCCACAGAAAAAGTAAGTTCAAGTAATGTCGTAATCAATGAACCCAGTAAGTGTTTATGTTTATGAAGGAATCTGAAAGTCGGAATTGTCCTCGTAGGACATATATTTTTTTGTTATCGTATCTTATGATGACAACACGCAAATGCCATATGTATATGCTAATGAGTTACTAATAATACAATAAAAAAAAAAAAGCTGCTAATTATTTTTGTAATATATAGGACATATCATCATCTTCCTGCCCGTGTAGGACATATATATATATATATCTATACTTATATATGACAGTGTAATATGATCGTAGAGACGTATGATATCAGTAGAACTTGTGCGAAGTTCGCCGTACTGCCACCACACCTGGTAATCTGCCGTAAAGCAGTGGTGCACTTGCATTGCTGTGTTCCGTGGAAGGTTGTGGGTGCCAGTGAAATCACATACGCATGAGAAGTAACATCCCCGTCTTGTGTGTGATCAACACATCAACAACAATTATTAAAATATTAAAATCTTTTGGAAGAAAAAAGTAAACTGTATAAAAATATTTTATTCATACAGGTATTCAACATCCAGCACCTGAACAAAATCCATGCGTTCCATCACCATGTGGACCACATTCAACATGTCGTCGAGAAGGCAACCGAGCAGTATGTGCCTGCGAACTTGGCACCTTAGGAGCTCCACCTGCGTGTCGTCCACAGTGCGTGATCAACCAAGACTGTCCCCTCGCGCTTGCCTGCCTTGTAGGCACATGTGTGAATCCATGCGTCGGCTCCTGTGGATTTAATGCGCGATGTATCGTGCAAAATCACCAACCTATATGTTCCTGTGACGAAGGATTCTCAGGAGATCCGTTTGCCGGATGCAATCCAGTCGAAGGTAAGTCAAGACCATTATACTGCGCATTGCACTTAGTTGTAGAGAACATGCATGTAACTTGTTGTTTCTTCTTTTCGTACACGAATACGTATATAGCATGTATCATACATTTTCAGTTCAGAGAGAAGTACCTCCTCATCCTTGTATCGCATCACCCTGTGGACCAAATGCTATATGTCGGGAAAGAAACGGTGCTGGTTCTTGTATATGTGTAGATGGTTTTTATGGTGACCCTTATCTTGGATGTCGGCCAGAGTGCGTTATGAACAGTGATTGCGGTAGAGATAAATCTTGTTTCAATAACAAATGTGTGGATCCGTGTTCTGGGACATGTGGACAAAACACGGAATGTAAAGTTGCAAACCATATTCCTTCATGCTACTGCTTACCTGGATACACTGGAAACTCTCTTCATGCATGTGTTCCTGTACTGAGTAAGATTTCTTTCTTTATCTGTTTCTGTACTTGTATCTTTTTCTTTGAACTCTTTACTTATTTTTCATCCTTTTCTGTACAAAGACCTGCCGGAACCTGTGGATCCCTGTCATCCTACACCTTGTGGACCGTACAGCAACTGTCGTACATTTAACGATCACGCTGTTTGCACATGTGTTGACAAATGTATCGGTTCTCCACCGAATTGCCACCCGGAATGTATAGTTAGTTCAGACTGTAGGCCGAACAAAGCTTGCGTTAGTCAAAAGTGTCAAGATCCATGCCCGGGCGTATGTGGAGTTAATGCTCAATGTCAAGTTATTAACCACAATCCAATATGCAGTTGTATTAATGGATATACTGGCGACCCATTCGTAAGATGTTTCTATGATGAAAGTAAGTTTATTTTTATTATGACGTATTTTTACATTTGGAAAGAAATTCCAGTTAATAAAACCATACTTTCTTGTCAGGACCTATGGCACCTATAAACAGTTGCATTCCAAGCCCTTGTGGACCACACTCGCAATGTAAAGAAGTAGACAATATACCGGTATGCTCATGTTTAGAAAATTACGTGGGACGACCTCCTAATTGTAGGCCAGAATGCGTTATGAATGTCGAATGTCCTGGGAACTTAGCTTGCATCTCTGAAAGATGTAGTGATCCTTGTCCAGGCTCATGCGGATTTCATGCCACTTGCATGGTAGTAACACATGTTCCGATATGTAGTTGTGATAGAGGATACACTGGAGATCCTTTCTCAGGATGTTCACTTACTCCAAGTAAGTTTTCATAACAATGTTTGTTTGTACTTTATGAAGTTAATACAGGAAAGTCCACTAAAATGATAATTAATTATTTGTAGCCATCGAACCTCAGTACGAAAGTCCATGCTCTCGGTCACCTTGTGGAGCAAATGCCGTTTGCAAAGAAAGACACGGTATCGGATCATGTTCATGCCTTCCTGATTACTACGGCGATCCATATGTAGAATGTCGACCTGAGTGCGTGCTCAATTCCGATTGTCCAAAAGATAGAGCTTGCACAAACAACAAGTGTAAAGACCCTTGCCCTGGCGTGTGTGGTATGAACGCCGAATGTCGCGTAAATAACCACGCTCCGTCTTGCGCGTGTATACCAGGATATGAAGGAAATCCATTTACATCATGCTACATAAGTAAGAGACATATTTTATTATTAAGTTTA
The DNA here is from genome assembly GCA_921293045.1 of Aplocera efformata. Lineage (NCBI taxonomy): Eukaryota > Metazoa > Arthropoda > Insecta > Lepidoptera > Geometridae > Aplocera > Aplocera efformata. The sequence goes on along the minus strand of OV121042.1, from coordinate 7,324,636 downwards.
AAAAGTCGCTCGTGACTATTAGGCGTGATTATCAGCACAAAATTTTGCATCTGATCCCCCTTTTTACTGCTTATTAAGAGATTAAAACAAATTTGTTAAACATTATTCCTTTCTTACGCCTTTATATATTATATTAAGCAAAATAAATAAATATATAAAACGTATAAAGAATATACATCCTTATTTGAATGATGTCCGCTCGGATGAATATTAACAAAATTATGAAACGAGCTGAAATCTTTTAAAACAATATTTAATACACAGCACAAACCAATTATTTAATTACCAAATTCATTGCTATATTCTCTCCCCCGTTTAATTAATTAATTATTTTTTATTAATAATGAATAAATAAATGCATTTTAGGACCTATCGAAAACCCCGTTGATCCATGTCTACCTTCACCTTGTGGACCATACAGTGAATGTCGCGAAAGCAACGGCTATGCAATATGTTCATGCCAGGAACATTACTTTGGTTCACCGCCTTTATGTCGTCCCGAATGTATGGTTAGCAGTGATTGTATGCCAAATATGGCGTGCATTAATCAGAAATGTGTTGACCCTTGCATTGGATCATGCGGCAGAAACGCAAAGTGTATGGTGGTTAACCATAACGCTTTATGCAGTTGCCCACAAAATTATGTTGGAGATCCATTTGTACATTGTGCCTATGCAGATCGTGAGTGTTTAATATATTTGAAAATTTAACAAACTTTTTAACAAAATAATATCCTAATCGAAAAAGATTTGAAATGCTAAAATAAGCTTTCTCACAAATTAATGTAATTAACAAAAGTAATGTTACAAGAATTAAAAAGACACCCGAACTGAGAGTGTTCTTTACGAACTTTTAGTTCAATCTTATTAAGAATTTGTATTAATAAGTGAAACTGAAAATTGCTCCATTGATTTACACCAAACATGGTTAAGAACCATTTTTAGTATACCGGCAGTAATAAAATAAACTAACAGAAGAAATTGCTTTGAAATCGGATCAAAGATAGATAAACACAACAACTTTAACCCTGCGGCTTAAAAGGAGCTTATTAGTTTAAAAAAAAATATATTTAATTTTAGAACCTCAACCAAAACCAAGTGGAAATCCTTGCATTCCCTCACCATGTGGTCCAAATTCTCAATGTCGGGTAATAGGAGAAACACCAGCATGTTCTTGTCAAACGGGCTATATTGGAAGAGCTCCTAACTGTCGCCCTGAATGTATGTATGATGAAGAATGTCCAAGCAATTTGGCTTGTGTACGCGAAAAATGTATTAGTCCATGTGAGGGATCCTGCGGCAATAATGCAGAATGCCACGTCATAAATCACAAAGCAGTATGTCACTGTCGCGATAGCTACACAGGTGATCCATTCAGCGGATGCTATTTTATTGGTGAGTGGTAAAAATTTTACAGAAAAAGTGATATTGTTGTGAAACTTCTCTAAAAAAAGCAATTCATTTAAGAAATTAAAATAATATAAAGCATAATTATAACAATCAATAAACTAACAAACGAGTTTTAATTTATAGTCACAATACCAAGTGAAGATGAAACGAATCCATGCAATCCATCACCGTGTGGGCCAAATTCTATATGCAAGGAAAGATATTCCGCTGCTTCATGCACGTGTCAGGATGGATATTTTGGAGATCCTTATCTTGGATGTAGACCTGAATGTGTAACAAACAACGACTGCACATCAGACAAGGCCTGTTCAAATAATAAATGCGTCGATCCGTGCCGGGGTGCCTGTGGAATAAATGCTCAGTGTATCGTAGGACATCATACACCAGTATGCTTATGTATTGATGGCTATGAAGGCAATCCTGTAGTGGCTTGTAACCCGCAAAGAAGTTAGTATTAGTTTAACTAAACTAATATACTTTCATTGTCACGGAAAGTATCTTTATGCTAATTAATTATATTATTTTTAGCCATTCTTGCGGATATAAATCCATGCGTGCCTTCGCAATGCGGACCATATAGTAACTGCAAAGTAGTAAACGAGCATGCGGTTTGTTCATGCCAGGATGGATACGTGGGATCACCGCCCACTTGTAGACCAGAGTGTGTAACAAGCACTGACTGCCCGCAGCACCAAGCATGTATTAAACAAAAGTGTCGGGACCCTTGCCCAGGAACGTGTGGCGTAAACGCCCGATGTCAAGTCATAAATCACAATCCAATTTGTACTTGCAAAGCAGGTTTTACTGGCGACCCGTTTGTTACATGCCAGTTAGAGCAAAGTAAGGATTCGTTATTCATGGAAATAATAATAAAAATAGCTCCAATTATAAAATGTTTTGTTATTTTTTTTACCAATGTACTTATATCACAATTTCGTTTCGTGATTATTTATGTAATTTTTTTTGCTTCTTTTATACGTATGTATTCATATAATTTCACATCTTCAAATGTCTATTTTTTTCATATTTCATCTATTCTGTGTCTTATTTCCTAATCTGCTATGTTTTCTTTCTTAGAACCTATTGTACCTATTGGACCTAAAGGAAATCCATGTGTACCTTCACCATGTGGTCCTAATTCTCAGTGTAAAGTAGTGGGAGAAGCGCCTGCATGTTCATGCTTGCCAAACTACATTGGCGTTGCACCAAGTTGTAGACCTGAATGTTCCATAAATGCTGAATGTCCTGGTAATCTTGCATGTCAAAACGAAAAGTGTGTGGATCCTTGTCCTGGATCTTGTGGGTTTAATGCAGAATGTTCGGTGGGAAATCATGTAGCATTGTGTAATTGTATACCTGGGTATACTGGTGACCCATTTAGCGGATGTTCACCAGTACCACGTAAGTAAATGGTTAAAATTGACCGAACAGAATGCAAATATTATTGGCAGTATTTGCTTTTAATAATTTTTTTTTTTTTTCAGATACATCGGAACCCCCACCCAACCCTTGTCATCCATCACCTTGTGGTGCAAACGCATTATGCAAAGAGCGTAATGGGGTGGGATCTTGTTCATGTCTGCCGGAATATTTCGGTGACCCATACACTGGATGTAGACCAGAATGCGTCTCAAACTCAGATTGTGACCGAAACAAGGCTTGTTCCAACAACAGATGTAAAGACCCCTGTCCGGGAGCCTGTGGTATTAACGCGGAATGTAGAACGGTCAACCATTCTCCTACATGTACTTGTCTTAATGGTTACTCTGGCAACCCCCTTGTACGATGTGAAATCGAAGGTACAGTTAAACTCAATAACATAATTAAATAATTTAGATTAAAATGGTATAGTGTGCATAAAAATTGTACGTTGTACACTTGTACACCGTACAAGTTTGTACGCTATACATCGTTTTGGGTTAAAAACCGGCCTTCTTGTCTCATCAAGATGGCACGTAGAGGTCAATTTATATGTTTCAATAGCTAAATTAGTCGTTCGTTTATTAAATAGGTAACGTTATCGACCGAATATGTTACTATCACGCCTTATACGTGGGATTACTCTCAACAGGAATGTTGATTAGCAATAATACGACCTTCAATCCCTCCTCCAGAGAAATAATATGATGTTTGTAGTATATGTCTTAATCATGCATTTTTTCAGCGTTTATAGATAAACAAGATCATCCAATAAATCCCTGCCAACCATCGCCATGTGGGCCCAATAGCCTCTGTCGAATCGTGAACGGTCACAGCGTGTGTACCTGTGAGGCTGGATACATTGGCACAGCACCTTCTTGTCGCCCTGAGTGTATTGTCAGCTCTGAGTGTCCACAAGACAAGGCATGTGTGAACAAGAAGTGCATTGATCCGTGTCCCAACACGTGTGGCATAAACGCTAGATGTCAAGTTATTACACACAATCCGATATGCAGCTGCACACCTGGGTTCACGGGTGATCCTTTCACAAGATGCAGTCCAGAAGAAGGTAAGGAAGGATTTAACGAATAATATAAGATAAATAGATGACACTTTCGTGTACACTAGATATCTTACAGACAACCTTTGGACGAAAAAGAAGTATTATAAATAAGTTTAAACTAAGTCAAAGAACTTAATTTCCGTTAAATTCTTATAAAATTACTTGAAAAAGGCCCTTTTTTAAAATAAATATATACCTACAAGAACATGCCTCCTTAATACTAAGTTTAGCATTCGTTCAGCTTTGCATTGCTATTACAAGTTATTTTGCATTTCGTGGAGTAGAGCGACGTCAAGCCATGGCGTTTTGTCATTGACAGTGTAATATGCCTTCTTCAAACACGCTAGTCGGGACTACTCGTAAATGAAAACAATTTATTTTCAGTAATACCACCTAATACTGATCCATGTGTACCGTCACCATGTGGACCAAACTCCGAATGCCGCGTCATCGGAGATCAAGCGGCGTGCTCTTGTTTGCCAAATTATATTGGAAGAGTACCGAACTGCCGACCTGAATGTACTATTGACGCTGAGTGTCCTAGTAATGCAGCTTGTATCAATGAACGTTGTAAAGATCCCTGTCAAGGTGCATGTGGTCGCAATGCGCTATGTTTGGCTGTAAATCACAAACCTATATGTTCATGTCAACAAGGATTTACTGGTGATGCTTCTAGTGCTTGTAACCAGATTATTATGTCACGTAAGTAAAATGGAACTGCGAATTTATCAATTCGTAATATAAGTTTACTTGTAAGCCCCTGTAAGCTTTCATAATTAACTGTTTTTTTAATTTTATTTTTAGCTACTGAGATGACTCCTACTTCAAGCCCTTGTTTGCCATCACCTTGTGGGCGAAATGCAGAGTGCCGAGAGTATAACGGAGCTGGCGCTTGCGTCTGCTCTGAAGGATATGAAGGTGATCCATACAGTTCTCAGGGATGCCGCCGCGAGTGCGAGAGTAATGACGACTGTCCGACTAATTTAGCTTGTACAAGATTCAAGTGCATCGATCCATGTCCGAGGACGTGTGGACAGATGGCCCAATGTACTGTCGAAAACCATGCACCAGTCTGCACATGTCCTAGGGGTTACACAGGAGATCCATTCTTCCAGTGCAAAGAAATTTCCATACCTAGTAAGTACCATAAATAGATTAATAAAATATTCAAAAGTATCATAAAACTAGTTATTTTAAAGTAGAATGTAGAAATCAGTCTAACATTGTGTGGTTGGTATAAATAAAATTTATTGCCTAACCCGTATGTATGATAAGTAAAATTCTAATAAAAATGTATTTTTAAAATTTCCATGAATATTTATTTATTTATTTAAACAAAAAAATAATTTCTTGATTCTTTTACAGTGACTCCACTTAACCCGTGTGAGCCCACACCTTGTGGTCCTAACAGTCAATGTAGACAGGCTAACATGCAAGCAGTATGCTCTTGCCTTCCTAATTACATTGGATCGCCTCCGTCATGTAGACCTCAATGTATTGTTAACAGCGAATGTGACGTATCGAAAGCATGTATAAATCAAAAATGCGACGATCCCTGTCCCAACACTTGTGGTTTAAGGGCTCATTGTCAAGTAAAAAATCATAATCCGATTTGCACTTGCCCAGCTGGAATGACTGGTGATCCATTCACACAGTGCTACTGTAAGTATTTATTCATAATTGGCAACAGTATGATTTCCCACCAATTTTAATTAGAAAGAAAATTTTGTTGAATCATTCAAAATTATTTGACATTTCAATTGATTGTTATTCTTTTTAGTACTACCACCAGTAACGGAACGTCCTCCATCTTGTACTCCATCACCATGCGGGCCTCATTCACGGTGCCAATTATTATCCAGTGGACCGGCATGCTCATGCTTGCCTGGCTACGTGGGATCACCACCGTCATGTCGACCTGAATGTACTATCAACTCCGAATGCCCAGCTTCATTAGCTTGCGTGAGGCAGAAATGTGAAGATCCTTGTCCAGGCTCGTGCGGTGTCGAAGCAAATTGCCATGTTTTGAATCATGTTGCTGTGTGTGTTTGTAATGATGGTTACACTGGAGATCCTTTTTCACGATGTTCACTGATTCGTCAAGGTATAATGATTTTGTTCACAAGTAGGTACATTAATAATAATAGAAAAATGGTTTACTTATTCGTAAAATTTTATTGCAGTTCCGTCTACACCAAGTCCGTCAGATCCATGCAATCCATCACCTTGTGGACCTAACGCAGAATGTGATAAAGGATTCTGTACATGCTTACCTGAATATAGCGGAAATCCATACGAATCGTGCAGACCCGAATGTACTGGAAGTCAAGAATGTCCCAGAGATAAGGCTTGTTTTAGAAATAAATGTCGCGATCCTTGTCCTGGTGTCTGTGGACAAAATGCTAAATGTGATGTTATAAATCATATTCCTACATGTTCGTGTATATCAGATTTCACGGGTAACCCATTTACTCATTGTCAAAGAGTAGAGAGAACAGAAATAACCCGACCACGAGATCCTTGCCATCCATCACCATGTGGACCTAATAGTATATGTAGAACAACAGACAATACAGCAGTATGTGCCTGCCTGGAAGGGTTCCAAGGTTCTCCCCCGGCTTGCCGACCAGAATGTATTGTGAGCTCTGAATGCCCTTCGACAAAAGCTTGTGTTAATCAAAAATGTATTAATCCTTGCATTAACGCATGTGGGATATCTGCACGCTGTGAAGTAATAAATCACAGTCCGATCTGTAGTTGTAATCCAGGACAAACTGGGGATCCATTCAAGAGTTGTCATGATGTTGTAGCTATACCACCTGAACCAGTAGATGCATGTAATCCTTCACCATGTGGACCAAATTCTCAATGTATGGAAAGAAATGAGAAAGCAAACTGTCGATGCATGGAAAATTATGTGGGTCAGCCACCTAACTGCAGACCAGAATGTGTTATTAATCCAGATTGTCCATCAAACCAAGCTTGTGTTAGGAACAAATGTATAGACCCATGTCCTGGTTCATGCGGAGTTAATGCCGATTGTACCGTAGTGAGCCACACAGTATCATGCAGCTGCAGAGAAAAATATACTGGAAATCCGTTTATGCAGTGTGTTCCACAAGAAGGTTTGTTTTCCTATAATTTCAGTTCAATGTATGTATACTAGTGGTGCGCCTTAAACTCGCAAACTATAATAAATTGTCATTGAACTAGTATTTAAACAACGTATTTATTTAAATATTCATTCAATGAAATTTAAATAGTATTCGCGAAGATAAAATATAAGCAATTACGTTCACAAATATTGATTAATTTATTCAAATAAAATTTTAGCAATACTACAAACCAATGTCAATATGATGATTTTAAAGTGAAACTTAGATAAGGGTTGTAGTAAGGGACGCAATTGTTTAATTAGATCTCGAGTAACTAGCTATTGTGGCTTCAATAAGAACTCCCAACTACCCACTCCAACACAACTCCCAACTCCCTATATTTTTTGGAAATATTGCCTTGTAAATATTTAATGTATTCTTCAATTTCAGAAAATGTCTCTCAGCCTTGCGTTCCATCGCCATGTGGTGCAAATGCTATCTGCCACCAAAGAGATGGTGCTGGCGCATGCTCGTGTTTAGAAGGGTACCAAGGCAATCCATACGAGAGCTGTCGTCCTGAGTGTGTACTTAGTTCAGATTGCTCGGCAGATAAATCTTGCATTAAAAACAAATGTGCTGATCCATGTCCAGGAATATGTGGAAGAAATGCTGAGTGCACCGTCATCAATCACGTTCCAAGTTGTGCGTGTGTTAAAGGACATTCAGGGAACCCGTTCCAACAGTGCACGCCCGTCGTGAAGGATATACCATTAACACCTTGCCAGCCGTCACCATGCGGTCCGAATAGTATATGTAGGGAAAATGGGGGCTTGGCTTCATGTGAATGCCTCGCAGACTATATCGGTACTCCACCCGATTGTCGACCTGAGTGCATAGTAAGCAACGAATGTCCCGCAGACCGCGCTTGTCATAAACTCAAATGTGCAGACCCTTGTAGAGGAACTTGTGGAATAAGTGCACATTGCCAGGTAGTAAACCATAGTCCACTATGTAGTTGCCCTGCTGGAACAACAGGAGATCCATTCAAACATTGTCTCATCATCCAAAAGACCGAGTATGAACCGGAACTACCAAAACAGCCATGTCAACCAAATCCATGTGGGCCTTATAGTGAATGTCGTCCACTCAACAACAACCCGTCTTGTTCGTGTATTCAAGGATATGTGGGAGTCCCGCCAAACTGTCATCCAGAATGTCTTGTTAACACTGATTGTCCTTCGCTTCAGGCATGTATTGCTGAAAAATGTAGAAATCCATGCGAGGGATCATGTGGTTTTAGAGCAGAATGCCGGGTGCATGACCATATACCAATATGCAGTTGCCCAACTGGTTTCTCTGGCGACCCATTCATACAATGTTCTGAAGTAATAGGTAAGCATATGAAGCTTTTATATTTAATCAGTTTGAAGTATGCCTTAAACCACAAGGTGATAATAATTAAATGTCATTTTTATTTTAGTACCAAACACTCCGTTGGAGGATCCGTGTAGCTTATCGCCTTGCGGAAGCAATGCTATATGTGAAGGTGGATTGTGTAGTTGTGCACCTGGCTATTTCGGTGATCCGTATATCGGATGCAGACTCGAGTGCAGTACTAATGGAGAATGTTCACCCACTAAGACCTGCCAGGGTGGCAAATGTGTTGATCCATGTCCGGGTGCGTGTGGCACCAATGCCATATGTTCAATAAATAATCATATTCCGTCTTGCACGTGTTCTCCGAATACGTCTGGGGACCCGTTCACTTTATGTTCGGAGATTGTACCTAAAGGTCAGTTGTAGTCAACTAACTTCTACTTACTAATGTTCGATTGGATCATCCTTAAAATCATAAGTCATCAGACATTACTTAATCAATTATAATAGCTGAGCACATTATTTACAGAAATAAGTAAATCGGCGTGTTCACCTTCCCCATGCGGTCCGTACAGCGAATGTACTGTCAGCGCCAATGGTGCTGCAGCATGTTCATGCAGAGCTGGCCACATAGGATCTCCACCGTCATGCAGGCCAGAGTGTCTCGTGAGCGCTGAGTGTACACTGCAGCTGGCATGTATCGACCGCAAGTGTCGCGACCCTTGTGAGGGCGCCTGTGGCCGGGGAGCTAGATGCCAAGTTATTGCGCATTCTCCGATTTGTACATGCAATGACGGTTTCACTGGAGATCCATTCACATATTGTTATCCTGCACCAGGTAATTTTTAAACATTCATACATTAGTACGTTTGTCTAAAAAATCTTAAAAAATATATGATTGTTTCATGTTTACTTTATTTTTATTTCTAGTTCAAACTCCTGAACCAGTCGATCCATGTCAACCATCACCTTGTGGACCAAATTCAATTTGTGTTAAGTCTCAAGAAACTCCGGCTTGCAGTTGTCAACCTGGTTTTATTGGAGCCCCTCCAAATTGTCGACCTGAGTGCACGATCAGTGCAGAGTGCCCAGCAACTCTAGCATGTGTGTCACAAAAATGTAAAGATCCTTGTGAACAAGCCTGCGGCCCCCGAAGCGTCTGCTCGGTAGTTGACCATCGTGCGACATGTGCTTGTGAGCCTGGTTTGGAAGGAGATCCATTCCAGGGTTGTTCATCGCCTACAGGTAAGAATTTGATAAAATAGATTACGAATTCACTAAATTTGTTGAGATTTGTACAGATTTATAGTTTCCAATCAAACCAAAATTTGATCGATGATAAACCAATATGAAGTACCTACCTTCTGTTGAGTGCATTTTAAATTTAACGATAAAGCAATAAAAAATACAAGGTAAATAGTTAAATTTATGCAAACAAATATTCATGTCCATTTTAAAGTTATACGTTTATATACGTGCATAATAAATAACACTGCTTTGCAAAAAGTGATAAGCGATTCATGCGTTAAATATGTGCTTACAACAAAATAAAATTATCAAAAAAATACGCCTCACACGGTTTTGAGTAACTAAAATATGGTTGGATCTTCATGGATGTTTTCACTTTAGGACTAAGTAGCGACCATGCCCGCTGCGAGGTCTTCAAAGGTGATCTTGTCTATGGTGAATCTATTCATACGCTTTAGAAAGGTAGCCTTCGGATAAAGTCGACAAAATTAAGAAACTGATTGATGGGATGCTTCCAGAAGGGTCGTTACCCATTGTATAACTTTTATGTGACATTAATGCCTCGCTTTTGACCGGAGCACGCGGAGATAACATAGCACTTACAGTAAGCTTAGGTCGTCTGCGTGACGGCCGCTTTGGAGGTGCGCTAGCGATAGTGGCGCTGTCGCCGGATGAGGAGTCACTAAATGTCGCCGAGCCCAGCAAGCTTCAACTAACGCTTCGGATCAAGGAGTGCTTCAACGGTGGTTGAAGGTAACTGGTAAGTAATTTCATGTTATGGAACAACAATTTCAGCTCCGCCGAAGGTAGAATATTTAAATCCATGTGAACCGTCACCATGCGGCGTAAATGCTGAATGTAATGTACAAGGAAACGCTGGCTCATGTACCTGTATACCCGATCATTTCGGCGATCCTTATCGAGGTTGTAGACCTGAATGTATAGCTGACTCAGACTGTACTTTGATGCTCGCATGTGAGAGGAACAAATGTATAGATCCTTGCCTCGGAGCATGTGGATACAATGCAGACTGCTACGTGACAAATCACAAACCAGTTTGTAACTGCAAGTCTGGGTACACTGGCAATCCTCATTCTATGTGTTCTATTACACGAGGTAAGTTTTTAATTTGACGAGAACAATTTATGTTACTGGTATATGCATGTGTATATTGTATAATAACGTGTTATATTTTCAGAAAATGATATCGCAATTGTTAATGTTTGCAATCCATCTCCATGTGGTATAAATGCAGTATGCAAAGAAATTAACGGCCAACCTATTTGCTCATGTCTACCAAATTACCTCGGTTCACCGCCGAACTGCAAAGCCGAATGTGTTGTTAATTCTGAATGCAAACCAAACAGAGCATGTGTCAACCAACGATGCATAAATCCATGTCCAAAGCCTTGCGGCCAAAACACAGAATGTAAAGTAATCAATCACAGTCCTGTGTGTTCTTGCAAGAATGGATTTTCTGGAGACCCCTTTACAATGTGTAGTCGTGTATTACGTAAGTACTTATTAAACAATAAAAAAAATCTGGTATCAAAGAGTTCCATTGTCATTGTTTTCAACTTCTTTATAAAATTATTTTAATTTCAGAAATATCTCCGAGTACATCTGCGCCTTCTGATGTTTGTTCACCATCTCCATGCGGCCTCTACGCAGAATGTAGAAATATAAACGGATTAGCATCGTGTTCTTGCTTGCCAACTTACATTGGAACCCCTCCATTCTGTAAGCCCGAATGTGTTGTTCACTCAGATTGTTCCAGTGATCAAGCATGTATTGCGGAAAAATGCAGAAACCCATGTGAAGGTTCTTGTGGACTGTACGCAAAATGCTTCGTGAACAACCATATTCCCGTCTGTTTATGTTCAGAAGGCTACACAGGAGATCCATTTAGGCAATGCATACCGAAACCACTTCAAGGTAAGATGATATTTTAATATAATAATGATATCTAGGTATCAGGCTGCACATAAAAATTATACAACACAATTACAAAACCCTATAGGTACCTATAGAACATATGCACCTAAGATACACATAAATAAATATTTAAGAATCATTTCCGTGCGTTTATCTCGCAAAAACTTCAAAATTGTTCTTTTTTAATATATTTTTTCATGTAAATGTACGGCTCAATACTGGAGCGATTAGGAAAAAATAAAATAAGGTAAAACCCGAATAAACAGCCGAAATTGGTTATATTGGTCTGGGAATTGCCACTTCGGAATATCAGGTGGCATTGTCCCGGTGATATTACTGGCGAATCGACGTATAAGCTTCGTTCAAGTTTCTGAGTGAAGCTTGGAATACGATGCGACTTTTATTTTCTGTATTTTAGTAGGCAATTCTCCTTTACACCAAGCGGCACTTGATCACATAATAAAATAAATTATGTCTTATTTACAGAACCTGTACAAACTGGTTATAGTGATCCATGTCAACCAAGTCCTTGTGGACCAAACACTATTTGTAAAGATGGAACTTGTTCGTGTATTAGAGATTATCACGGCGATCCAAGCCTTGGCTGCCGTCCTGAATGCGTATATAATACGGATTGCCCGCTGGATAAGGGTTGCCAACAAAATAAATGTGTAAATCCATGCATTGGAACATGTGGAGTTAATGCAATCTGCGAAGTGATGAATCATATACCAATGTGTTCTTGCCAAAAAGGAATGAGTGGCAATGCTTTTGTGGAATGCAGAACATCAATAGGTAAATGTAATTATAATAACAAGTAATCATATAGAAATATACAAATAGCAGTAAAAATTTAAACTTTCGCTTCGATCGCAGCTTATTACTAATTATGGTGTTGTCACTATGATTAAAACATACTTTGATTAAAAATGTTTTGGTGTTTTAGTGGCTGTGATAAACCCATGCAATCCGTCTCCGTGCGGTCCAAATAGTAGATGCCAACAGTCAAATGGTCAAGCAGTTTGTTCCTGTGTGTCCGGCTATCGAGGAAGTCCACCGACTTGCCGCCCCGAATGTGTGGTTAGTCTCGAATGCCCATTGAAGGAAGCTTGCAACAATCAAAAATGTGTGAATCCATGCATAGGAGCATGCGGTTCTGGAGCCATATGTGACGTCATCAACCACAATCCTATCTGTACCTGCCCCTCGTCATTTACTGGCGACCCGTTCGTGAGATGCTTCTTTATAGGTTCGTATTTAGTTCGAGTTAAATAAATTACAATTCAAATAATATATGAGTGTACTCTGAGTAGGAGTAAACTGTATGTACTAAACAACCGAACATTTGTTTTAGCTGCTGTTGAAACACAAGTAGACCCTTGCGAGCCATCACCATGTGGGCCTCATTCAATTTGCAAATTAAATAGCGGAAGTGCTCTTTGTGCATGTTTGCCAGGATATAAGGGCGCTCCTCCAAATTGTAGACCAGAATGTATAAGCAATAGTGAATGCGATTTTAACATGGCGTGCTTAAACCAAAAATGTTCCGATCCTTGCATTGGAACTTGTGGAACTAATGCAGAGTGTAGAGTAGTAAGCCATGCTCCACTATGCATATGTCAACCTGGTTATACTGGGGATCCGTTTTCGTATTGTACTATTCAAGAAACGGTAGAACGTGTAGAAATTTTGAACCCATGCAATCCAAGTCCTTGTGGTGCCAATGCTATTTGCCGGGAACAAAGAGGAGTAGGTTCATGTCAATGTGTAGATGGCTACTCGGGTAATCCCTACGAAGGTTGTCGACCTGAGTGTGTTGTTAACTCCGACTGTCCTTTGAACCTAGCTTGTTCAAGAATGAAGTGTATAGATCCATGCCCAGGCACATGTGGTTCAAACGCTTTTTGCCAAGTCAATAACCATATGCCATCTTGCATTTGTCAACCAGGCTATACTGGAAACCCGTTCAGTTATTGCACTATCATGCAAGAGCGTAAGTATATCACTACAATCTTTTGTCAAATTTCGAATATTTTTTGTTATTTGTACACAAATACATTTTCTTATGTTTTTTTTACAGCACACGTTGCAGATGCAAACCCCTGTAATCCATCACCATGTGGAGCAAACAGCCAATGCAAAGAAATTAACAATCAAGCAGTTTGCTCTTGTTTAACAGATTTTATTGGTTCTCCCCCTAATTGCCGTCCAGAATGCGTAGTCAGTTCTGAATGCCAGTCTCATTTGGCCTGTGTGAATCAACAGTGTGTGAATCCATGTGAACGGACTTGTGGCAAAAATGCTAACTGCAATGTAATTAATCACAGTCCGATCTGTGTTTGCAAACAAGGACTTACTGGAAATCCATTTACCAGCTGTTATCCAATAAAAAGTAAGTACATGCGAAATCAGTAGATGAAAATAAATATTTTGTAAATACTGTTGCTAGCGTACCTACTTAGTCATGTACTCGTATAAATACATGTGCAAGTTTTCACAAAATTTATATTAAATTTATACCATTAGACCAGTCGGATGAGAGTTAGACAATCATAATACGGTACATGCAGTAGGTACTTTCCTGGACAATTTCGGCTACGTGTACGACTCAAACTTAATTGATTTTATTTACTTATTGTAAACAACATCTTCTGAGTTATATAATAATGTATGTTCCCTGTAAGGGCGTTTTTATTATGAGTGAGGAAGCCAGAGATGATATTCAATAATTACCTTTTGCTTCTAGTATCACAGCCACCTCAACAGTTACCTATGGATCCATGTCTATCGTCACCTTGTGGCTTATACGCAGAATGTCGTAATATTGGAGGATCACCTTCTTGCGCCTGTCTACAAAATTACATCGGAAATCCTCCTAACTGTCGACCCGAATGTACGATCAATTCCGAATGTCCAAGCAATCAAGCGTGCATGAACGAAAAATGCCGAGATCCATGTCCAGGAGCCTGTGGACTAAACGCTGAATGCCATGTTTTCAATCATATTGCTCAGTGCGTTTGCATCGAACAGTATATGGGAGATCCGTTCACGCAATGTGTGCCGGCCCCGCAAGAAGATTATTCGGAATCCGATCCATGCAATCCATCTCCATGTGGGTCAAATGCCGAGTGCGATGATGGCGTTTGTACATGTTTACCAGAATACCAAGGCGATCCATATTTCGGTTGTCGACCAGAATGTCTTATAAGTACAGATTGTCCACAGGACAAAGCTTGTGTGAAGAAAAAATGTGTCGATCCTTGTGTTAATACTTGTGGACAGGGAGCTATTTGCGACGTGTATAACCATGTACCAATGTGTACATGTCCAAAAGGATATTCAGGAAATGCTTTCATTGAATGCAGGCGAGTTCAAGTAATAGAAAATGTAAATGTATGTAATCCATCACCCTGTGGACCAAATAGTCAATGTCGGGATATCAATGGACAAGCTATTTGCTCCTGCTTGCCTAACTACACTGGAGCACCGCCAACTTGCAGACCGGAGTGTATTTCCAGTTCCGAATGTGCCCTTAACAGGGCATGTTCTAATCAGCATTGCATTGATCCATGCAAAGGAAATTGTGGGACTGGTGCACTTTGCCAAGTCATAAATCACAACCCTATTTGTTCTTGTCCTACTGGTTACACTGGAGATCCATTTAGAAGATGTGCACTAGAAGGTATATTTTTAAAATTGTGTGTGGATTTGTTTTCTATTTCTGAGATGAAACAGAATAAAATTGTTATTAATATGCAATATTTTTTGCAGATTTAGTTCCTCCCACGTATGTTAATCCGTGTGAACCATCGCCTTGCGGTCCTAACTCTATATGTAGAGTGGTAGGAAATTCTCCATCATGCGCTTGTCAAGAAAGTTTTCTTGGCCACCCTCCGAGCTGTCGACCAGAATGTATAGCAAACTCAGAGTGTCCAAATGATATGGCATGCATTAATCAAAAGTGCAAAGATCCTTGCCCCGGCTTGTGTGGTACTGGAGCTGAATGCCGTGTGGTAAGCCACGCTCCGCAATGTATTTGTCCCGCTGGGTTTACTGGAGATGCTTTTATAGAATGTAAAGTCTTTGACGACGTTCCTCTGACTCCGTGTTCACCTTCGCCTTGTGGACCAAATGCAATATGTAAAGAACAAAGAAATGCAGGTGCATGCGTGTGTCTACCGGATCACATAGGAAATCCATACGAAGGATGTCGTCCAGAATGTGTTGTGAATTCAGATTGTGCTACAAACTTGGCCTGTATACAGAACAAATGCAAAAATCCATGTGTTAATATCTGCGGACGAAATGCTGTATGCAACGTTATTAACCATGCACCGACTTGTGAATGTTTGCCTGGTTTAACGGGGAGTCCTTATGAGAACTGCTATGAAAAAATTGCAGGTGAGCGAGAGTGTATGATACTGTTTCGATATATTTTTTAGAACAATATCCATGAATAATATTTGTATATTTTTTGGCTTACAAATAACAAAAATAAATATCACAAATTTGAACAAAATTGTGCCCAAATAACAACTCAAATATTTACTTGAGTTTTGCTATGCTAAAAGCAAATATTATTAGATATAAGCCATTAAGATTTTTAAGCTAGGATCTGCAATAAAATATTGAGTTATCAGTAACATCATAACTTAACAGTAAGGTTTTCCATTACTATAATAATGCACGTTATTAACCTTAAATTATAAATCATATCTTATTATAATTTGTTTTTACATTTTTCAGATGTTCCCAGTGCACAAAGAGATCCGTGTGTACCTTCACCATGCGGGCCGAACAGTATTTGCAAAGTTACCAACGACCAAGCTGTTTGCACATGTCAAGCTGAATTCATAGGCGTCCCACCTGCTTGCAGGCCCGAATGTCTTGTTAGCTCAGATTGCAATCAACAGCAAGCATGCATTCGCAAAAAATGTGTCAATCCATGTGAAGGAGTATGTGGCCAAAATACAGAGTGCAAAGTTATTAACCATAGTCCAATTTGCACATGCAGATCGAGCTACACGGGTGATCCTTTCAGCAGGTGTTATAAAGGTGAGTTAATACCGTAGTTCGGAAAATATACTTACAATACATGAAAAAAATTGTATTGTTCAGAATGAGGTACTAACACTTATTTTTTAATTATAGTTGCAGTCGCTGACGTTATCGCAACACCGAGCGACCCATGTCTGCCGTCTCCCTGTGGACCATTTTCACAATGTCGTAATTTAGGAGACTCCCCATCATGTTCCTGCTTGCCGCAATACAATGGCAGTCCACCCAACTGCCGGCCCGAGTGTACGATCAACAGTGATTGTTCAAGTGATAAAGCCTGTGTCAATGAGAAGTGCATTGACCCATGTCCAGGATCCTGTGGCTTAAACGCAAACTGTAGAGTACAAAGCCATGTTTCTATTTGCACTTGCATAGATGGCTATACTGGAGACCCATTTAACAGCTGCGCATTAAAACCAATAATCGGTAAGTAAAACTTAATGCAACATTATTTTTCTGATATTTTTTATATAGGCATATTCTTGTTATAGGCAATTCATTAATACTATATTATAAAGTATTATACTTCTTTACAGCACCACAAGCTAGTGATCCATGTAATCCATCGCCTTGTGGACCAAATGCAATTTGCAATGACGGCATTTGTACTTGCCAGCCTGAATATCACGGTGACCCATATTTTGAATGCCGCCCAGAATGCACAATCAGCTCAGATTGTCCCATGGATAAAACATGTGTAAGACAACGCTGTAAAGATCCTTGTGTTAACACATGCGGTATTAATGCTATTTGTCAAGTTGTGAGTCATATGGCTGTTTGTACATGCCCTGGAAGAACTACTGGCAACGCATTTATACAGTGTACTCCTATTAAAGGTATATATTTTCTTTTGTCCATTTCACATCTATTGAGCATTATTATTTTATTGCCAACGTAGTGTATCGTAATATTAGTAATTAATGTGATCAAAACTTTTCAGACACTGTTCCATCAAATCCATGCCAGCCAAGTCCCTGCGGTCCACATAGCCAGTGTAGAGAATTCAATGGCCAATCAATTTGTTCTTGTTTGCCTGGCTACCGAGGTGCGCCTCCATCATGTCGGCCAGAATGTGTTGCAAGCTCAGATTGTTCCCTAGACAGGGCTTGTAATAACCAGAAGTGTATCAATCCTTGCCGAGGAACCTGTGGCGTGTCAGCTATCTGTCAAGTTATAAACCATAACCCCATCTGCTCATGCCCAACTGGTTTGACGGGAGATCCGTTCACTAGATGTACATCAACTCGTGAGTTCTTTATTGCGTTAATTTAATTTTTTTACTTGTTATAAATTAACAAATTATTTGGCATTGACAACAATTATATGTTTAATACATTTTCAGCCCCAACAGTAGTCTCTTTACCAAGTAACCCATGTCAACCATCACCGTGCGGCCCTAACTCTATTTGCCAACCTTCAAATGAAGAAACACCTTCGTGCCAGTGTATGCCCGAATTTATAGGAGCGCCACCAAATTGCCGTCCAGAATGTCTTGCCAACAGCGAGTGTGCCTCTCAAATGGCTTGCATCAACACGAAGTGTAAAAATCCGTGTGCTCAAGCTTGTGGCATTAATGCTGAATGTCGAGTTATTAGTCACACTCCCATCTGTCTGTGCCCTGAAGGTTTCACTGGTGATGCTGCCGTACAGTGTAATACGAATAACATAGCGTCGATTGAACCAATAAATCCATGCACACCTTCTCCTTGTGGAGCAAATGCAGAGTGTAGGCAGCAACAAGGAGCGGGTGCATGTATGTGCATCATAGGGTATTTCGGAAATCCATACGAAGGATGTCGACCAGAATGCTTAGTGAGCTCTGATTGCCCAAGTGATAAGGCATGTAATAGAAATAAATGCATTAATCCGTGTCCAGGAACGTGCGCAGCTAATGCTGATTGTCAAGTTGTTAACCATTCACCTATATGTACTTGTCGACAAGGGTATACTGGCGACCCATTCAACCAATGCATTCTGAAAAGTGAGTTCATATAATATACTAATTCAAAAAGCTTATGTATAATTTTTAATCTTATATATTAATTGTTACAGCTGAAAGTGACATTCCAACAAACCCATGTCAACCATCTCCATGCGGTCCCAACAGTCAGTGCAAGGTTTCAAATGGGCAAAGCGTATGTTCTTGTTTACCCGAGTATCAAGGATCTCCACCAAACTGTAGACCTGAATGTGTCGTCAGCGCTGAATGTCCTTCGGATAAAATGTGTAGAAACCAAAAATGTGTTTCACCTTGCCCTGGACCTTGCGGAAATAACGCTGAATGCAGAGTTATCAATCACAGCCCTATTTGCACCTGCAAGCATCAATTTACCGGAGATCCTTTCTCAAACTGTTACGTAGTTCCAGGTAATGCGATTAGTTATCAACGTAAATACGTTCTATTCTGATTATTATGTCAAACGTGAAACATTTGATTGGTTCTAAATAGCTATTATTGTCTTCTAGTACAATATAACAAAACTTTTAGTTGTCCAAGAAATAAATAAATATAATAAACATTTCAGTTTCAGAACAACCACCTTTCCCTGAAAGAGATCCATGTGTACCATCACCGTGTGGACCTAATTCAGAATGCCATAATCTACGCGGAATACCATCCTGTGCCTGTTTACCTAACTTTGAAGGCAGTCCACCAAACTGTAGACCTGAGTGTTCTATAAATGAAGACTGTCCGAGTGATTTAGCTTGTATGAATCAAAAGTGCAGAGATCCATGCCCGGGTTCTTGCGGAATCAATGCCAACTGTCAGGTTATACAACACATTTCGGTGTGTACTTGTGCTGATGGATTTACTGGCAATGCATTTACACAATGCAGTCTTATGCCACCAAAAGGTAATTAAGATCTTGAAAATAAATAACTTTTACTGGCATCGTGGCTCGTACTGATTTCAGAACTCGTTAAATACGTATCTATTCTTTTTTGTAATTGAAGAAGATAAGAGATATAAATACAATAGTTTCTCGAACTATTGGTATCAAAATAGGTATAGGATATATAAAAAATAAAAATTTTCTTAAGAAATTTTTGAAAAATTCATTTTGACGGTATCTTCGTTAAAAATGCATCACTTGTTTCTTTTTTTCATACAAAATGAAAATGACTTTATTTGTAAAATTCACGTTGCCAAAATTCCATGTACCAATTTTTTTTACGTTGTAGTTATTGTAAGTATTCAAGAGGTTTTTTTAAGAGAAAAAGGTGAATTTAATAATAAAATTACCGTAGCAAAACGTTATAGAACGAACATAGTCACGAAAGTCTCAAGAAAATTTAATAAATGATGTAGTCTTACAAACCTACATACAGTTACAAAAGCGTTTTTAAAAACCAACTTGATCACTTATTACTATTATATGAATATATATAACTTCGTTTGCAGCTCAAGATGACCTCTGCAATCCGTCACCTTGTGGAGCAAACGCCGAATGCTTTGACGGAAAGTGTACATGCTTACCGGAATTCCAAGGTGATCCTTACTTTGGATGTAGACCCGAATGCGTGCAGAGTTCTGAGTGTGACCGTAACAAAGCTTGCATGGGCAATAAATGCAAGGACCCATGTCCCGGAACCTGTGCATCCAATGCAATTTGCAACGTTGTAAATCATATACCAATGTGCAACTGTCCAGACAGGCTAACTGGAAACGCTTTTGTGGAATGTCGACCAATATTGGGTAAATATTTGATTGTAATTAACATAAAATCGTATATAATTTAACAACAACGATTGTTTTTTTTATTACAAAATTTCATTGCAGAAGCAGTTGTGACAAATCCTTGTAACCCATCCCCATGTGGTCCAAACAGCCAATGTCGAGAAATTAACGGTCAAGCAGTATGTTCTTGTGTTCCTAATTACATTGGAGCACCACCGTCCTGCCGACCAGAATGCACAATAAGCTCAGAGTGTCCACTAAACCAGGCTTGCAGCAACCAGCGATGTGTTGATCCGTGCATCGGATCGTGCGGTGTCAATGCGGATTGTAAAGTTGTTAATCACAATCCCATATGCACTTGCCCATTATCATTCTCTGGAGATCCCTTCACGCGTTGCTTCAAACTACGTAAGTGTACATTATTTTGTAAAACTATGAAATATATTACATACAATATTGCACAATCTAATAACATATTGTAATTTACAGCTGAAAGATTACCAGAACCAGTTAATCCATGCACACCATCACCATGTGGACCCAATTCAATCTGTAGAGAGGTTAATGAAGCCCCATCTTGTATTTGTATAGATGGCTTCCACGGCCATCCACCAAATTGTAGACCAGAATGTAGCAGTAATGAAGAATGTTCTGGGCACTTATCGTGCATCAATAATAAGTGCAAAAATCCGTGCGAAGGTTCTTGTGCCGCTAACGCTGAATGCAAAGTCGTCAGCCACTCTCCAATTTGTGTATGTCCACAAGGATTCGCAGGAGATCCTTTCTATGGATGCACTCCTGAAGTAGTTCATTCAGAGCCAAACGTAACACCGTGTTCACCGTCCCCATGTGGTAGAAACGCAATATGTACAGAAAGGAATAACGCGGGGGCCTGTTCCTGTGTCGATGGATATTTGGGTAACCCGTACGAAAGCTGTCGACCGGAATGTGTTGTTAACACCGATTGCCCATCTAATAAAGCGTGTATCAATAAGAAATGCGGAGATCCGTGTCCAGGAAGCTGTGGTACAAATGCGGAATGTCAAGTAGTAAACCATGTTCCCCTATGCACGTGCTTTAAGGGATATACAGGGGATCCTTTCAAATACTGCGTCTATCAAGGTTAGTATTTATATGTTTAAAAATATAGACGAATCGTTTGTATTATTAAATCGATCTATATTTATAAAATCAACTTAATGTGAAACGGAAAAGTATTTCCATCTCAAAAAGCAGATCATGGTGAAAAATAATATAAATTACTCCAAATCAAATATTCTGTAAAGTATGAGCGGACTAATGAGCTTCAATATACCTAATTTAGGTGTGAACCTAGTAATATATTAATTTTATCATGTTTCAGAATCCCCTCCACTTCAAGCTGCAGTTGACGTATGTTATCCTTCACCCTGTGGTCCTAACAGTCAATGCAAATCAATTAACAATCAGGCGATCTGTTCATGTTTACCTGAATACGTCGGGGCTCCGCCAAACTGTAGACCTGAGTGTATTGGAAGCTCTGAATGTGCACAAGACAAGGCTTGTGTTGATCAGAAATGTGTCAACCCCTGCCCAAGGCCATGTGGTGTAAACGCAAATTGTAAAATGATTAATCATAGTCCAATTTGTTCTTGTAGAACATCTTATACAGGAGATCCATTTACGATTTGTCGACCTATGCAATGTAAGTTGTCCTTTATATTATGTCACACTTTTAATGTTAAGTCATTAAGTTTATATTTATTTATTTAATTTTTATAAGTTTTAATTATTATAAGTTATAATTAAATTTACTTATAAGTTTTAATTTCAAACCTTGCCAAATGCTTTTATTTCATTAGTAAACTTGTTTCGAATAATATTAGTATTACGAGTATTAATCGGTTTTGCTTTGAGTAACGAAATTAAAACAATGTTTTAGATGATGTAGTTCCGGATATTAAGAACCCCTGCAGCCCATCTCCATGCGGTCCGAATGCTGAATGTCGTGTTATTGGCAACTCTCCATCTTGTTCTTGTTTAGCCACATTTATTGGCAGTCCTCCCAACTGCAGGCCTGAATGCACCATACACGCTGATTGTCCTAGTGATCGCGCCTGTATCAATGCTAAGTGCCAAGATCCCTGTCCAGGATCATGTGGTATATTTGCTACATGCAGTGTTCTCAATCACATACCAATTTGCACATGTGTCGAAGGCTACGTAGGTGATCCATTCACTAGCTGCAGGCCACAACCACTGGAAGGTACGTATTATATTTGTTGACTTGAATGTTCGGTATCATATTTATTACAGTAAACTTAATTTGGAACAAATAACGATATAAAAGGAATTGTTGTAAATGACGGTCCAAGATTAAAATACTCTATCGCAAGTATTAACGCCTTACTCCAAAAATTCTTATTAGGTTTCACAGTTACAGTTTACATTTCAAAATGATTACCCATTACCCATGATTATTCATAAATAAAGAACACCATATTTTATTTTTCAGTGGAACAAAGTATTGATGATTGTTCAAACGTCCGTTGCGGTGCAAACGCTGAGTGCGTTAATGGTCAATGTCAATGTTTACCCGAATATCACGGTGATCCATATTTCAATTGCCGACCTGAATGTATATACAGTACTGATTGTGATTCACAAAAAGCGTGTGTTCAAAGGAAATGTATAGATCCCTGTATCGGGGCATGTGGACAGAATGCATTTTGCCAAGTTGCAAATCACATCCCGATGTGCAGTTGCAGCAGCGGATTTACTGGAAACGCTTTTATAATATGCAGCCCTATTAGAGGTAATTAAGGCGATAATTTTTTTATTGTTATAGATTTAATCCATCTTTGATTTGTAATAATGATTTTTGTACAAATTTTACCAGATACTCCAAGTATGCGACCATGCAGCACAGCAGTATGTGGGCCAAATAGCCAGTGCCGTGAAATTAATAATCAAGCTGTATGTTCATGCTTGCCGACTTATTTGGGGACTCCGCCGGCATGTAGACCAGAATGTGTATCGAATTCAGAATGCCCTCAAAATCAAGCTTGCATGAAGCAGAAGTGTATTAATCCATGTATCGGAGTGTGCGGTGTAAGAGCCGTGTGTGAAGTAGTGAACCACAATCCTGTGTGCGCATGCCCATCACCCCTGGCTGGAGATCCATTTATACAGTGCAGTCCTGTTTCTAGTGAGTTGATTATTTATATCTATACTAATGACTGGCGTCACTTAGGCCGTTGTGTAGGCCGTAGGTTGGATTTCCATTCAGATATTTGTGTGACGTAAATATTATTTGTTTTGCTTCTGGAATCAATAAATTTATAGTTTATCGTCATGTAAGTTTGTTGCTCCTTTACGCCTCAGTGGCTGAACGGTTGATATTTGTTATGACGGTAGCTCAGACCCTGGAAAAATAGGCATTTTTTTATCCCGAATTTTATGTCGACGAATCTAGCATATTCATATAATAAATAAATGGATTACTTATAATTAATTATCAGTAAACTAGTTTCTATCGTAAAAGATATGCTTAATTTGGAATAGCAGGTGCTGTGTGAATTTTCTATTAGTATTAATGAATTACTAACTTTTTGCAGTTATTAAGGTTGCCTTTGTTTAGGTTTCTAACATTTTGTTAAAATTATTATGTTGCTAAATAAATATAATTATGTTGCTTTTAGATATACCACCAGCTCAAATAAACCCATGTCAACCATCACCATGTGGACCAAATTCAATATGCAAAGAAATCAACAATAGTCCTTCTTGCATATGTCTGCCAGAATTCAAGGGACAGCCGCCGTATTGTAGGCCAGAATGTGTAAGCAACAGTGAATGTCCAACGCATTTGGCTTGTGTTAATCAAAAATGCAAAGACCCATGTGCGCAAGCATGTGGTACTAACGCTGAATGTCGCGTTGTAAGCCATTCCGCTATGTGCATGTGCCCACAAGGTTATAACGGCGATCCCTTCACTGGATGTACAATACCAGCTCAAATAGAACTTTTAAGACCATGTAGTCCTTCGCCGTGCGGCTCGAATGCAATATGTAGAGAGCATGATCAGGTCGGGTCTTGCGTTTGCAATGAGGGCTACTTTGGAAATCCATACGAGGGATGTCGGCCAGAGTGTGTGTCAGACTCGGACTGCCCAGGAAATAGAGCTTGCACAGGCAATAAATGTCAAGACCCTTGCCCTGGAACCTGTGGACTGAATGCAGATTGTACAACCGTGAATCATAAACCGACCTGTTCTTGCTTCTCTGGTTATACTGGAGACGCATTCCGAAGATGCAACCCTATTCCATGTGAGTTCTATGTATAACCAAGAAAAAGCTATTATATGCATAGTTGTTTTTCACTATTCAAACAATGTTTCTTATTTTTCAGTACAAGAACCGAGCTCCGTCAATGTTTGCTACCCAAGTCCTTGCGGACCATACAGTCAGTGTCGTGAAATAAATGGACAGGCAGTGTGCAGTTGCTTGCCAAATTACAACGGTGAACCACCAAATTGCAAGGCTGAATGTTTATCGCATTCTGATTGTGCCGCAGACAAGGCTTGTGTAAATCAAAAATGCATTAACCCGTGTCCCGGACCTTGTGGTGAGAAAGCACAGTGTAAAGTGTTCCATCATAACCCAATATGCAGCTGCAAAGTAGGGTTTACAGGAGATCCATTTACGAGGTGCTACGTTAAGCCAGGTAAAAATATTTAAATCTTTATTCGTTGTTCTACATACGTTGTTATAATAAAAATACATAATCGATTCCTTTTTTCAGTAACCCAACCTCAGCTGGATGAGACTAGAGATCCTTGCGCTCCTAGCCCTTGTGGACCTTTCTCTATATGTAGAAACTATGGAGGTGAAGCTTCATGTTCATGTTCACCAAATTATATCGGTAGTCCTCCAAATTGTCGGCCTGAATGTGTGACTAACCAGGACTGCATTAGTTCTTTAACGTGTATAAATGAGAAGTGTAAGGACCCTTGCCCTGGCTCTTGTGGACAAAATGCCAGATGTTCAGTGTTAAAACATGTTGCTATCTGTACTTGTCTGGAGGGGTACAAAGGCGATCCATTCACGTCGTGCTTCTTACAGCCAACTCAAGGTACGACAGCCTAAACATTCAGAAGTTATTCATTTAGTACCGGTATGGTTCTATGATGTAATGATATTCTACATATTATTTTACAGATATAGCATTAGACCTGTGTAATCCTTCGCCATGTGGATCTAACGCTGATTGCAACAACGGTGAATGCACTTGTTTACCTGAGTACCACGGAGATCCCTATATTGGTTGTAGACCAGAATGTACCGTTAGTACAGATTGTCAGAGAAACCAAATATGTGTTCAAAAGAAATGCGTTAATCCGTGTCCAGACACATGCGGCACTAATGCTATTTGTGAAGTTATCAACCATATACCAATGTGCAGCTGTCCAAGTGGATACACGGGAAATTCGTTTGTATCGTGTAATATAAATCAAGGTAAATTAAATATTTATCTATGATTATAATTAATTATAATTAAAAAACGGTTATTTAAATTTCTTATTTTTAATTTTAGCACCTGTACCGTCGAATCCATGCAATCCGAGCCCATGTGGACCTAATAGTCAATGCAGAGAAATAAGTAGTGTTGCCGTCTGCTCGTGCCTCCCTGGATTCTCAGGAAATCCTCCAACATGCCGACCAGAATGCACAACAAGTGCTGAGTGCCCATTGAACAAGGCGTGTAACAACTATAAATGTATCAATCCCTGTAAAGGTGCTTGTGGCATTGGAGCTTTATGTGAAGTTGTAAATCACAATCCTATCTGTTCATGTTCCATCGAATTTACGGGAGACCCATTTACTAGATGTTTACCAAAACGTAAGTGTTATTAATTTACAGTTTTGAATTTCGTAATTAGGCATATTTTTAAGGTCATAATTTACTTACAGCATTGCAAGTTCCAGTACAAGTAAATCCTTGTCAGCCATCACCATGCGGACCTAATTCCATCTGTCAAGCAACAAACGAAACACCTACTTGTACGTGC
Organism: Aplocera efformata; assembly: GCA_921293045.1. Classification (NCBI taxonomy): domain Eukaryota; kingdom Metazoa; phylum Arthropoda; class Insecta; order Lepidoptera; family Geometridae; genus Aplocera; species Aplocera efformata. The sequence goes on along the minus strand of OV121042.1, from coordinate 7,298,304 downwards.
ATGCCCCAATTTATTGGGTCACCGCCAAACTGTCGTCCTGAATGCACCAGTAATAGCGAATGTGCGAATCATATGGCTTGCATAAACAGCAAATGCGGTGATCCATGTCCTGGAGCTTGTGGTACACTGGCGCAATGTCGTGTTGTGAGTCACACACCAAACTGCGTGTGTCCCCAAGGGTACACAGGCGATCCCTTCTCATATTGTTCAGAGCTTTACAGTGTCGCGCCCATAGAACATATATCTCCATGTACGCCTTCACCATGTGGAAGCAACGCTTTATGCAAAGAAAGGAATAATGTGGGTTCATGCACCTGTGCTCCTGGATATTTCGGTAATCCATATGAAGGCTGCAGACCGGAATGCAGTGTAAACACTGATTGTCCATCCAACAGAATATGCCAACAAAATAAATGTCAAGATCCTTGTCCTGGTACATGCGGCGTAAATGCTGAATGCCAGACTGTGAATCACGCGCCGATTTGTACTTGTTTATCTGGATTTACTGGAAATCCTTTCCAAAACTGTATAACTATACAACGTAAGTATTATTAAACTTTTTTAAAGATACCGTAAGCCTTCTGTTTATTAATAGGCATAGATAATAAATATTTTTTAATTTTTTTTTGTAGATGTTGAGCCACCAACGGATCCATGCAAGCCATCTCCATGCGGACCGAACAGCATCTGTAAAGTGTTGAATGAACAAGCCGTGTGCTCTTGTATACCTGACTACCGAGGCGCTCCACCAAACTGTAGGCCAGAATGCGTTGTCAGCGCTGAATGTCCTATAAACAAAGCTTGTATATCATTGCAATGTAGCGATCCGTGCATCGGCCAATGTGGCACGCATGCTACATGTCATGTCATAAACCACAGTCCGATTTGCTCTTGCATGGAAAGATTTACCGGTGATCCATTTAGTCGATGCTATCCATTTGTAGCCCCGGTACAGAACGAGCCACCTAAAAATCCTTGTCTACCATCTCCTTGTGGACCATTTAGTGAATGTAGAGACGTAGGTGGAATTCCATCATGTACGTGCTCACCGAACTATATAGGTGCACCACCAGCATGCCGTCCTGAATGCACAATTAATGCAGATTGTCCTAGCAATTTGGCATGTATGAACCAAAAATGTAAAGATCCATGCCCTGGTTCATGTGGATTAAATGCTCAGTGCACCGTTAAATCAAATATGCCAATATGTACCTGCATAAGTAATTACGTCGGGGATGCATTCACGGAGTGTAAAGTACAAGGTAATTAATTATAATAAAAGCCCCCAACTGTCAATGCATATTTTATCCTGGTCTTAGAAACTTGATATTCGGCAGGTGTAATGATGCACTATTTCAACAGTTTACATGAATCAAAACGAACTTTAACTTGTTTCCAGAAATTATTCAAGACGAGGTAGACCTTTGCAATCCCTCACCTTGCGGTGCCAACGCAGTTTGTAATGACGGAGAATGCTCGTGTCTTCCGGATTACAATGGAGATCCGTACTTCGATTGTCGGCCCGAATGTGTCCTTAGTTCAGACTGCAGCCAAGACAAAGCATGTCTTAGAAACAAATGTGTGAATCCATGTAACAGCGGCGTGTGTGCATCTAATGCTATTTGTGAAGTAGTCAATCATATACCGATGTGCCGGTGCCCAGAACGTATGACTGGAAACGCTTTTGTTCAATGTTCACCGCTTCAAGGTAAATTAGTTGATTGTTATCCTAAAAGTCTGAAACTACTCACTAAATAATAAAGAAACTAAAAAATAATTAAATTCCTCTTTTCAGTTATCAACACTCAACCGTGCCAAACTAGCCCGTGCGGGCCTAACAGTCAATGTCGTGAAATTAATGAACAAGCAGTATGCTCGTGTTTAGTCGGATACATTGGAAGTCCACCTTCTTGCCGACCTGAATGCACAGTCAGCACTGACTGTCTACCAAACGAAGCATGTAGTAATAGTAAATGTGTGAATCCATGCATTGGTGCTTGTGGAGTAGAAGCGAAATGCCAAGTTATAAACCACAACCCTATATGTTCATGCCCAACATCTTATACAGGCAATCCATTCGTTAGATGTATTCTTCAAGAGTTTACTCCTGAACCAAATATAAACCCTTGCATTCCGTCACCTTGCGGTGTAAATTCAATTTGCAAAGAAATATCAGGTTCTCCTTCATGTTCTTGCCAGGCGGGCTATGTAGGTGCACCACCATACTGTAAACCTGAGTGTATTACTAATTCTGAGTGCCCAATACATCTTGCTTGTATACATCAGAAATGCACTGACCCTTGTGTTGGAGTATGTGGAGTAAACGCAGACTGTCATGTACAAAGTCATTCCCCTGCTTGTTCTTGTCTGCCAGAATATACTGGAGATCCATTTATAGAATGTCACAGAATTACGATCATTCAAGAAATTTCGACTCCTTGCCAACCATCTCCTTGTGGCGCTAACGCAATTTGTAAAGAGTTCAATGGTGCTGGATCTTGCACGTGCTTACCAGAATATTTTGGCAATCCTTACGAAGGCTGCAAGCCCGAATGTGTGATAAACACAGACTGTCCTTCAAACAAAGCTTGTTTACAAAACAAATGTCAAGATCCATGTCCAGGAGCGTGTGCGCCAAATGCTATTTGTCAAGTAGTGAACCATGCTCCTTCTTGTTCTTGTGACAGAGGTTACACGGGTGATCCTTTCCGCTACTGTACTATCGAACGTAAGTTTTTTACCTTAAATGTTTTTATTTTAATCATAGCTATAGGTACTTTGCCGGCATTTATCTAAATGTAATTCTTGTTACAGAAATCGTACAAACACCCATGGGTGTTTGCCAACCCTCGCCGTGTGGTCCAAATAGTCGGTGCATCGAAGTTAATACACAAGCAGTATGCTCGTGTTTACCAAACTACATCGGGTCACCACCTGGATGCCATCCTGAATGTGTTACAAGTTCAGAATGTCCACGAGACAAAGCCTGTGTAAACCAAAGATGTAACGATCCTTGCATCGATGTTTGTGGAATTAATGCAGAGTGTAGAGTTATTAATCATAACCCAATATGTCAATGTAAACAGCGTTATACAGGAGACCCATTCACAAGATGTAACCCCGTACCACGTAAGTTTATTATATTTGTGATTCTATTTTAATATAATATAAAAATTTGTTCATATCCTTCATCCAGAGCGTTTCGATAAATATTCCGACCACGACGTGAATAATATATATCGCAGACCATATCGCGAGCAAAACTATCTTAGTATATATAAACTTAGGCGTCCTAGCACAACAGCCAAGACCCGAGAACAAACTTCATACTTATCACACGAAGGAGAAAACGTATTTATCTACTTTTATCGCATGTCAGTTGTTTTATTTTTAAATAAAAATGACTATTTTATTTCATGTTTATCATAGCTTATAATAGTAGACGGGATATAGTTTGCAATATTTAGGTACATATATATGAAAATAAACCGTAGCTTAGTGAACTAAATTAGCTTAGCTGGCGATGCACCCTAAGATTATAATCAACATAAATATGTTATATATTTTAACTACTAAACCTTTGTTTCAGCTCCTGTTGCGAACGCTGTACTGGAACCATACAAAAATCCTTGCGTTCCGTCACCATGCGGTCCTAATTCCATATGCCAAGAAAGAGGAAACGTTCCGTCATGTTCATGCATGACGAACTATATCGGATCGCCTCCAAATTGCAAACCTGAATGTACAATCAACGCGGAATGCCCAACTTCACAAGCGTGTATACAACAAAAATGTCGGGACCCTTGCCCAGGATCTTGCGGTATTGAAGCTGTATGTACAGTTTCACGGCACACGCCGATTTGCACATGTCCAGAGGGATATACTGGTGATGCATTCACAATGTGTAAACCAAAGCCACCGCGTAAGTTTTAACACAAATTGCAGTGAAATGTGATATAAAAAGAAAAAAAAAATAAACAATATATTAAATTGCTTTGTATTTACAGAAGCTGACGTAGTCGATAGATGTAATCCATCTCCTTGCGGCGCCAATGCAATCTGCAATGATGGCTCATGTTCTTGTATAGATGAGCATCAGGGCGATCCATATGTGAGCTGTCGACCTGAATGCGTGCTCAATACTGATTGTCCAAGAGATAAGGCTTGTGTAAGAAACAAGTGTGTCGAACTATGTTCAGGAACTTGCGCTACTAATGCCATCTGTGACGTAATCAATCACATCCCAATGTGTAGTTGTCCTCAAGGAATGACCGGCAACGCTTTTTACAATTGTGAACCTATACGAGGTAATCATTTCTATTCATTTTGTTAGTTGTTTAACAATAAAAAGGGGAATGCGCAAAAGTAGCGTCATTTCTAAGTTTCGTGACCACACAAATAAATCATGTTATTCTAAAGAGCTTTTCAAACTATATTTCGTCTAGACAGCAACCGTCTAACGAAGGCATAATGGCGCCAAGATTAATAAACAATATATTAGACTTTAAAATTTTTGTTTACATTTTAATCGAAACAGGAGTTAAGGGACTACGAACATTAGTGGGACACTGGTCGTGCGTAGTGGGGAATCGCACATGAGGGCGATGTACCCGTATAATGACCGATATGTGGTTTCTGGGATGGGGACCATATTAAGAAAATAACTCCACACGCATAGTTTTTGGTTATCATAATCCGAAATTAAAAAGAAAACGAAGCAAATACTGTCTTAATTATTTTATATAAGTACTCACTAAAAATATAAGTACAAGAATTTTTGATAGATTGTATACTTTTTTTACCATTAAATATATCATTGATACTTTGATGATATAATCGCATGACAGGCGGCTCCGTGGCTTAGTTAGTAGTAGCTCTACCTTCGAAGCAAGAGGTCCCGGGTTCGATTCCCGGCCAGCGCACATTTTGTGTAGTGAGCATGAAGTTTGTTCGGGTCTTGGGTGTTTGTCTTATGTTTCTGTGTTTGTCCATGTCATCTGCGACACAGGTAATCATAGTGCAGAGGTATGAGAGTGTTACAAAAAAAAAAAACATCATAAAAAGGTTCTTCAAGTCTAATATCTCAGCCTTATTACTGCGAAAAAATGGCGCTGGTTTTATCATGTTATTAGCTTATAAAATAATAATAACAGTTTGAGTGGCTGCGCACAATTTTTCACAAAACCCTTAAATTGTGCATGTTCTTATTAATTAAATGTTTTGTTCGATAATTCATAAATTAATTAAACCTTTCTATTTTCAGTTCCTTTCATTACGAACCCATGCCTGCCGTCGCCGTGTGGTCCAAACAGTCAATGTAGAGAAGTAAATGGACAAGCCGTATGTACTTGCATACCTGGTTATAGAGGAAGTCCACCTTTATGCCGACCAGAATGTGTGGTTAGTTCTGACTGTCCGCTTAACAAAGCATGCAGCAATCAAAAGTGTATCGATCCTTGCGTGGGTTCATGTGGAGTAGAAGCAAAATGCACTGTTGTGAAACATAATCCCATCTGTAGTTGTCCGCCCAAATACACCGGTGATCCATTTGTCAGATGCTCGCCATACAGTAAGTTTTTGGTTCACATAATTCTATAATGTCATATTTAATTGAGATATGGCGTGTAACAAATGACAGTATGGTTGATCCTCATTAATTTTCATTTTAGGACCTCCTGTAGCTGACGTGACGCCTTGTACCCCTTCGCCTTGTGGACCAAATGCCATATGTAAAGAAGTCGGGGAAACTCCATCATGCACTTGCATGCCTAACTTTTTCGGATCGCCACCATATTGCAGACCTGAATGTTCAAGCAACAGTGAATGTCCAACCGATAAAGCCTGTGTTAATCAGAAATGTAGAGATCCATGCGTTGGCGCTTGTGGTATCAATGCACAGTGTCGCACCATCAGTCATTCTCCGATGTGCTTCTGTGATAATGGTTTTACAGGCGATGCTTTCTCAAACTGCTTACCACATCAAACGGTTGTTCTTGAGCAACCTAGTCCTTGCGAGCCTTCGCCTTGTGGGCCAAATGCCGAATGTAAAGAATTCAACTCGGCAGGCTCATGTAGCTGTGTGCAAGATTATATTGGAAATCCATACGAAGGGTGCCGGCCAGAATGTAGCGTGAATTCAGATTGTATACCAAGCAAAGCGTGTATCCGTAATAAATGCCAAGACCCATGTCCTGGCACTTGCGGACCCTTAGCTGTGTGTACAGTAGTTAATCATTTGCCCTCGTGTACGTGTCCACCTGGTTATTCTGGAGATCCATTCAGCAGATGCGATATATATTCTGGTAAGAAAGAGTAATCGTCACTATCAGTAGCATATTTTATGGATATATTATATGGATATAAAGTCATTTTGCCAGTAACAAAATAATAAGATGCAACGAAGTTTTATTCGTGTATTGACTTCTTATTTTGGTTATTTTCAAATAACATTTTATTTACTGTTTTTTATTTTTTTATTTATAACGTTATAAACAAATAAAATGTTATTTGACAATACACGTTTAAAAAAATACCCTGCAGAATTCGTAAATTCTGTATGCTGAATCGTACGATACATATACGTAGCCAATACCCAAGACCCAATGTTCATGATCATCCTAATTTACGAAAATCATATTTTATTTAAAAAAAATTTTTTAATTACCTCTACTTTATGCCTGTAATATAACTTACTATTTTCAGAACCAATGGATACTGTGACTCCATGTCAACCCAATCCATGTGGACCTAACAGCATTTGTCGCGTAGTAAATGGTCAAAGTGTATGTTCATGTATGCCGAGTTATATCGGCTCTCCACCAGGCTGTAGACCAGAATGCACAGTTAGTGCAGAATGTGCTAATGATAAAGCGTGCATAAATCAGATGTGTGTTGACCCCTGTCCTAACCACTGCGGATTAAACACAAAATGTAGAGTCATTAATCACAGTCCAATTTGTACTTGTACTGCTGGTTTTATTGGAGATCCATTTACTCGCTGCTATCAACAACGTAAGCATTTATTTCTTTATTATGTTACATATGTTTGGGCACACTCTTAATTGGACAACGAGATAATTTTCTTTTTTAATTTCCAGCACAAGCGATACAACCTACACATCCATTTACAAACCCATGTGTACCATCTCCTTGCGGTCCTAATGCTATTTGTCGTGAAATTAATGATACACCATCGTGCTCGTGCATGCCGGATTTCCAAGGACAACCACCAAACTGCAGGCCAGAATGTGCTATAAATCAGGACTGCCCGGCTAACAAAGCATGCATCAATATGAGGTGTCGCGATCCTTGTCCTGGCAGCTGCGGACAAAACTCTGTTTGCTCGGTATTCAATCACCTGCCGGCGTGTACATGCGCTCAAGGATTTACAGGCGATCCGTTTACGTACTGTAATATAGTACCACCAATTGCAGGTAAATTTTAAATATTTTTTACTTATTAATTCAGCAAAATTTCTGAAGTGACTAAGTTGGTGACCGAAGCGGTGTGCGGGCAGGATGGGCAACCGATCAAGTGTGGCATTGTTTGGAAATTATTGCCACAGTGACAATTCATCTGGGTATTGCAATTAAAACGCCATTTACACTTGCACGGGCCCACTTGTGTTACACAAGAATTACCAATTATAAAACTTAGCTGATGACATGCTAATGATTAATCACTAACATTGAAAATCTGGTCTTTACAGATGAGATACCCTTAGATCCTTGTAATCCATCACCATGTGGATTTAACGCTCAATGTAGAGATGGAATATGCACGTGTCTTAAAGAATATCACGGAGATCCCTACTTTGGTTGTAAGCCTGAATGTGTCACAAATATGGAATGTTCTATTGACAAAGTTTGCTCTGGAAACAAATGTGTAAATCCATGTCCTGGAACATGTGCTCAAACTGCACAGTGCAATGTTTACAACCACATTCCAATATGCGCATGCCCTGAAGGAACTACGGGCAATGCTTTTGTGGAATGTCAAACAATTCAAAGTAAGTGACATGTTGCTCTGTTATTTTTTTCTTTTTAAAGGTTTTGTTAATTTTCTTTAATTGTCATATATATTTTACAGTTACACATCAAGAGCCATGTAGACCAAGTCCATGTGGTCCAAACAGCCAGTGCCGATCGATAAATGATCAAGCTGTTTGTTCTTGTCTACCATCATTTGTTGGCAGTCCACCTTCTTGTAGACCAGAGTGTACCATCAGCGCTGAATGTCCACTTAACGAAGCTTGTAATAACTACAAATGCATAAATCCATGCACAGGAACATGTGGCTACGGTGCGAGATGTGAGGTTGTAAATCACAATCCTATATGTTCTTGTCCATCGCAATATACGGGAGACCCGTTCTCACAATGCACTGCCATAGGTATGTTCATATTGATGTATAATTTTCACTTACAAATATTCATTTAGGGAAAGGTTTTTCAAAACATTTAACTTATTATTTCAGTTGCATCACCACCTCAATCAGTTGACCCTTGCATTCCATCGCCATGTGGACCTTACTCTGTGTGTAAAGTTATTGGGGAATCCCCAACATGCACATGTCAGAGCGATTACATTGGCGCACCGCCAAATTGTCGTCCGGAATGTGTCAGCAACTCAGAATGTCAGGGCAACCTCGCATGCGTTAATCAAAAATGCAGAGACCCATGCCCCGGTAGTTGCGGGTATAATGCTGACTGCAAAGTAATCAGTCATGCTCTGATATGTTCTTGTCCGTTTGGTCAAACAGGCGACCCGCTCGTGTCATGTAACCCTATACAAGGTGCGTATTTCCTTATAACTTGTTTTTTTGTGATACTAAAATATCTGAAATGATCTGCCTTTCGCAAACCGGGGTTCGAGAGGCGTTATCAATTTATATAGAGATTGAGAAGCGAGGAGTGTTAAGGCCTTGAGATTTGACCGTTGAGTAACAGTTAATTAACGTTAATAAAATGCCTTAATAAAATAAAATGCCTTTCAGAAACTTTAGTTCATCTTTATAATTCTTAGTAATATAATTAACGCTACTTCTGTTTCAGATTCAGTAATCGAATATAGCTCTCCATGCGATCCCTCGCCTTGCGGTATAAACGCTGAATGCACAGAAAGAAATGGTGCTGGATCCTGCCGATGTGCGGAGACATTTGTTGGCAATCCTTACGAAGGATGTAGACCTGAATGTATTATTAACAGTGACTGCCCACCAATGTTAGCTTGTATGCAAAATAAATGCAAGAATCCGTGTCCAGGTATATGTGCACAGAATGGAATTTGCCAGGTTGTCAATCATCTTCCTTCTTGTTACTGCCCTCCAGGACTGACAGGAAATGCTTACGTTAATTGCATAGAAAGAGTTGAAGGTATGTATTTTTAAGTTTCAATTTGTATCATATACCTATTTCACAAGCTGTATTACACAGATCATCATTACTTTTTTAGATATTGCTCAGCCAACTCCATGCACTCCTTCACCGTGTGGTCCGAACAGTCAATGTCGAGAAGTTAACTCACAAGCCGTATGTAGTTGCCAACCTGACTTTATGGGTACTCCGCCGAATTGCCGTCCAGAATGCACAATCAATAGCGAATGTGCTACAGATAAAGCATGCATGAACAGGAAATGCGTTGATCCTTGTGCGGGCCAGTGTGCTAGAAACGCAAATTGCAGAGTATTTGCTCATAATCCAATTTGCTCTTGCAAAGATAGATTCACTGGAGATCCCTTCACTAATTGCGTGCCAAGTAAGATATATATTTTACGTTTAGATATATTTATATCCTCTTTAATATTGTGATCTTAATAACGATGTCTATAACTACTATTATTTATTTTCCAGTGGCAGTCCTATCAATACCATCAGTACCGCAAATAGTAAATCCCTGCGTACCATCTCCTTGTGGACCGAACTCACAATGTCAAAATATAAATGGCAACGCCCGTTGCTCATGTCTTCCAAATTACATTAGTTCTCCGCCAAGATGTAGACCAGAATGTTCCATTAATTTGGAATGTAATGCTATAATGGCTTGTATTAATAACAAATGCGTTGACCCATGTCCAGGAGCTTGTGGCAATAATGCTCAATGTAATGTTATAAATCATTTGCCGATATGCTCTTGTACCCCTGGATTTACTGGAGATCCTTTCAGCAACTGTCAAATCATGCAGCAAGGTAAGACCGAAAAGAATAAAACTATTTTTTATTTGGATTAACAACTAGAACCAACGTTTAATAAAATGTATACTTTCACTAAATTACCATCAAAATAGCTAAATAGGCGTTTTTTAATACTAATATGAACAAAAATTTACATTAAAACGTTTTTAAATAGCTACTTTAATTTTCGAGATGTTAAAAGACTTGAATAATTGCTTTCTTTCTAGAACCTCCAGTTGACCTCTGTTCGCCTTCTCCTTGCGGTTCAAATGCTGAATGCCAAGATGGCATCTGTACTTGCTTGCCAGAATACCAGGGCGATCCGTATTATGGATGCAAACCTGAATGCGTTCTCAATTCTGACTGTACCAGAAACAAAGCCTGCGTTAGGAATAAATGTACCGACCCTTGTGTTGGAACTTGTGGTTCTGACGCTATCTGTGAGACTATTAACCATATACCGATGTGTTCTTGTCCATCTGGATTCACTGGATCTCCTTTCCATTACTGCAGAGAAGTACAAGGTAACTTTTAGATATTATTTTTCTGACTAACTCTTCACCTGCGACTTCACCCAAGTGGAATTTAACAATTTTTTTTGCGCCGAAACATATTTTTTTTTTTCTAAAATAAAAGTAGCCTATGTTACTCCTTATAACATGAGCTATCTGCCTGTGAAAGTCCCGTCAAAATCAGTCTAGCTGTTTCGGCAGACAGAAATTTATAAATTGTGTTTTTTTATAAATTTTAAAACGTCAACGTTATGAACATTATTATTAGAGTTACCGAGCTATTTACCATGATTTATAACCATCGTATTATACCTAATTAAAAACGAAACCTGTGGTAGCATCGACGCGGTCTAACGTGAAAAACGAGTGCCCAAGAGGGTAGACCTATATGTCGGTCAATGATTTGCATACCCTACCTCGCAAAGACTTCAGTTAAGGAATTATCGGGAGTCAATAAAACTCACAATATCACGGTATCTCGAATAATAATTGTTTTTTTTATACGTTCCGTATATACTTCCAGATGCATTTAGTTAAGAGCTATTATTTTGATATTAAAAACAGACACTTAAATTTGATTTATTTGTATAGATAATTTAAAAATCGAAATTTTCTTTCAGAACAACCAACATCTGCCAATTTGTGTGTACCGTCACCATGTGGACCAAACAGTCAGTGTAAAGAAGTAAACGGACACGCTGTGTGTGTCTGTATTCAAGGTTACATCGGCAGTCCTCCAAACTGCCGCCCAGAATGTACAGTCAGCTCCGATTGTAATTTAAACCAAGCTTGTTCCAACCAGAAATGTATAGACCCCTGTCCAGGGGCATGCGGCCGCAATACCCACTGCATTGTAGTGAACCACAATCCGATATGTACTTGTCTCTCTGGGTACTCTGGAGATCCGTTCTCGTATTGTGAATTTATACGTAAGTTTAACGTTTTTTATTTCTCAAGTTTACAATCTCACTTACTCATGAAATATCTAATTTTGAAATGTTCACATAATTGTTTCAGCGGCCTCTCCTCCTGTGAAAGTTAACCCTTGTCTACCATCACCTTGTGGACCTAACTCCCAATGTACTGAAAATGGAGAAAGTGCAGATTGCCGGTGTCTACCAGAGTTTATCGGATCACCACCAAATTGTAGACCTGAATGTACAAGTAACACCGAATGCGCCTCAAATATGGCCTGCATAAATAGGAAATGTAGAGACCCTTGCCCTGGTTCGTGCGGAGTTAATGCTGAGTGCAGAGTAGTCAGCCACTCACCGATATGCATTTGTCAGAATGGCTATAGCGGTGATCCATTTTTAAGATGTATCATTGAAGTCGCTGCGGTAGAACAAGAACGACCCACTCCTTGTGTACCATCGCCATGTGGTGCCAACGCAGAATGTAGAGAACAAAATAATGCCGGATCCTGCACTTGTTTGCCTGGATACTTTGGAAATCCTTACGAATCTTGCAAGCCCGAATGCTTAATTAACTCTGATTGTCCATCAAATTTGGCTTGTTACCAAAACAAATGTCACGATCCTTGCCCTGGAACTTGCGGTATAAATGCATATTGTAACGTTATAAATCACATACCGAGCTGTTCTTGTCAAGAGCAGCACTTCGGCGATCCTTATAAGATATGCACATTTAAGGCTCAAGGTGAGTTTTTGTACATTAATTATTATATCTTACTGTATTTGTCTTATGATATAGAATAGCGACCCGCCACGGCTTCGCACGATTAGTAGAGGATCAGTGTTTCAATTAAGAAACAACCCGTGCGAAGCCGAGGTGAATTACTAGTACTACATATAAACCTTCCTCTTGAATCACTCTATTGCTGGAAACTGCATTCAAATACGTTGTTAATAGTTTAAAAGATCTAAGCGTTCAAACAGCGCGAGCGACTTTGTTTTATGCTATGCAAGGATTAATGAATAATATTTTATTTCTAGTGGAAATTACGGATCCATGCAACCCATCGCCATGTGGACCTAACAGCCAGTGTAAATCCCAAAATAATCTGGCAATATGTACTTGTTTGCCTAATTATCAAGGATCACCACCTGCGTGCCGACCAGAGTGCATAACCAGCTCGGAATGTCCTTTAGACAAAGTCTGTGAAAACTTTAAGTGCATATCTCCATGTACTAACGCATGCGGCATTAATACAGAATGTAGAGTCATCAAACACAATCCTATCTGTTCATGTAAACAAGGATACACAGGAGATCCATTTTCAGTGTGCTCAATAATCATTGAAAATCCACCCACCATGCAAGAACCCGTCGACCCATGCTTTCCTTCACCATGCGGTTTGAATGCCCAATGTCGAAATGTTGGAGGAATTCCGTCTTGCTCTTGTCTGGATGGATTCTTTGGAAGCCCACCCAACTGCAAACCAGAGTGTGTTTTAAATACAGATTGCAGTAACGACAAAGCGTGTATTAGTATGAAATGCCAGAACCCATGTTTGGGATCTTGTGGATTGAACGCAATATGCAATGTTATCAAACATGTACCAGTCTGCTCTTGCCCCAGTGGTTATGGGGGAGATCCATTTTCAATTTGCAATATAAAACCAATTGGTAAGTAATTTTCGAATTGATCTACTAGATTTAAAAGGGTCGTGTAAATCTGATGTGACAGCGTCAAATCAGTCACGTTTTACATGTAACTCACATATTTTATAGCAAGTTTGTGGTGAGTCTATAATTTTTTTTTTTTATTTCAGAACAACCTCAGAGTGTTGATCCATGTCATCCCTCGCCATGCGGTCCTAACGCTGAATGTAATAACGGCGTATGTACTTGTCTGTCTGAATACCAAGGAGATCCTTACTTCGGCTGCAGACCAGAATGTGTATTGAGTACTGATTGTCCAAACGACAAGGCTTGTTTACGTTCAAAGTGTACTGACCCATGCCGTGACATGTGTGGCGTCAATGCTGAATGCAACGTTTATAACCATGTTGCAATATGCAGTTGTCCTAGTGGAATGACGGGTGATGCTTTCACTCAATGCATCAAAATTGAAAGTATGAATTGTTCTTATATGTCCCTAAGCAAAATAATATAAAAATATATAATTTGATATTCTTATTATGTTATGTATTCTATATTAACACATGTGTATAAATTTTACAGAGCCTACGAGAAGTCCATGTCAGTTATCCCCTTGCGGACCAAACAGTGTATGTAGAGAAGCAAGTGGACAAGCAGTTTGTGCCTGTGTGCAAGACTTCATTGGAAATCCACCAAATTGTCGACCGGAGTGTATTCAAAGTACAGATTGTCCACTTTCTCAAGCTTGCATAAATCGGAAGTGTCAAGACCCTTGTCCAGGGTCTTGCGGAACTAATGCTATATGCAATGTCATTAAACACAACCCAGTTTGTAGTTGTCCTTCGAGATATACTGGTTCTCCATTTAGTCACTGTTTCGGTAAATATCACTGTGTTATTATTAAAATTAAATGTAATGGTAAATGAGAGCGTGAGAGACGATTAGGAAGATTGTAAAAAATGAGAAATAATTTTTAATTCTGTTTTTAGTTCAAGTTGTGGAGGAGCCAATATCAAACCCTTGTGTGCCATCCCCATGCGGTCCAAACAGCATTTGCTCACCATCACCTGATAACAAATCTCACACATGCTCATGTCAGCCGACTTTTGAAGGCATTCCACCACAGTGTCGTCGGGAATGTGCATCAAGCGATGAATGTCCTTCAAATAAAGCATGTATTAATTACAAATGTAAAGACCCTTGCCCTGGATCATGTGGAACAAATACAGTGTGTGCTGTCCGCCTGCATAGCCCGATGTGTTCTTGCGAAGAAGGATACACTGGTGATCCATTTATATCATGTCACCGTACACCACAAGTCAATGAACCTATAGATCCATGTAATCCAACACCATGTGGAGGAAACGCCCGATGCAAAGTTTCAAGAAACGGAGCTGCTGCTTGCATTTGTGAGGTCGGATACTTTGGCAATCCATATGAAACATGTAGGCCCGAGTGTGTCATAAATACTGATTGTCAGTATAACAAAGCTTGTCTGAGAAACAAGTGTGAAGATCCCTGTCCAGGAGTATGTGGCTCTACCGCAACTTGCCAAGTAATTAATCATATACCATCATGCAATTGCGCACCAGGATATACCGGAAATCCTTACGAATACTGCCATATTATAATAAACGAACCAAGTAAGTCAATTGGCATTTAACTAAATAGCCTGTCATGTAGTATTACGTTGGGTTTTAATTTAATACTTTGTATACCTCGCCCTAGCTTTAACATCAATATTTTGTGTCTGTCAAATTCATAATAGCATTTAATTATGTTTTTTTCTTTTTTAGCTCCGGAACCTTCTAATCCTTGTATTCCAAACCCTTGTGGTAGTAATTCCTTATGTCGGGATAATAATGGTTTGGCATCTTGTTCATGCATGCCTGAATTCTTCGGCTCACCTCCCAACTGCCGTCCAGAATGTACAGTCAATTCGGAATGTGATCCAAACAAGAGTTGTATCCGACAGAAATGCATCGATCCTTGCATCGGTGCTTGTGGCCAAAGCGCTCAGTGTAGAGTTATTAACCATGCACCAATTTGTAGTTGTAGAATTGGTTTCGAAGGCGATCCATTCATTAGGTGCTCTATCATTGAAAGTAAGTAAATTCACTTATAAAACTATATATACATTGTACTTATTTAGTAGCAGTACAACTTGCGCCTTGGGGAACTACTGCCATCATACCTATTTCTACTTGAACAGTATAAAATATAAAGGCGACATAAATTTTAAATTTCAGAATCGCCGCCGGCTCCCGAACAAAACCCGTGCATTCCGTCTCCATGTGGACCGAATTCTCTATGTCAGGCAGTTAACAAATTGCCTATTTGTACTTGCATGGAGAACTACTTTGGGTCCCCACCGAATTGTAGAGCAGAATGTACAGTAAACTCAGACTGCAGTAGTAGTACAGCCTGTATCAATCAGAGATGCCGTGATCCTTGTCCGGGATCGTGTGGTTTGCAAACAAATTGTCAGGTGTTCCAGCATGCTGCTATCTGTAGCTGCAAAGAAGGATATACCGGAAATCCTTTCCAGAGTTGCTTCATCCAAGACAAGATAGGTAAGTTTATTAGTTTAATCAATTGGTTCAATTATTAACCATGTTAGTTGAAAAAGCTTAATAAAAGCTCATATACACCTTAATTCGGGTTTCACCACAGTTTGTGGAGACGATTATTTCACACATTCTTATCAAATGAGCTACTTCTTATCACCAGTAATTTTTTTTTTTCAAAGTTATCGATTTTACCACTCATTTCTCTGTTAAAATCCATTAAGTTATTTTAGTGAGATCGTGAGATATCGAGACTTTTGTACAACTTGACTTTTTCAAACCTATTTTGCGGTTATTATGCGGTTAGTCTAAGTTATTTGACAATAGCGTAACTATTATTTTTCGTGCGTATATCTTGATCCACTTTTTCAAAAATGGTATCAACTTTTGAATGATTATCAACTTGAAAGAGAGACCAAAGCTAATGCGTCTTTGAAACAAATACAAACTGTATATATTTTAAAGATAATGTTAATTATGTTATGTCGCACTTTTTCCTTTTTACCTACCTTTTTACCTACAAAAGGAGGGTTATGTTTTTCGTCTGTATTTATATTTATTTGGCATGCTCTGTACCCTTGATGGATTTTAGCTTGAGAGGTGTCCTTAGATAAGTGTCAAAATACAGGGTTTATAAATGTTTTACAAAAATATATATTTACTAAGATTATGCAAAAAATATATTTAAACTTTAAATAAAATGAAAAAAAAAAGAGTGAATACGAAAGGACTTGCTCTCACGACCGAAGACAGTAGACGAAGTAATTCAAGGAATGAATACTTTTAACATGCGAAATTTCTAATGAGATCATATTACAAATCCTAAAATGAAAATATAATGACATATTGAAGTATTTATTAGTCCTTATCCTTGTTTCAGAATCTTCACCTGTTGAATATGATAAATGTAATCCAAGTCCATGTGGATCGAACGCCGAATGCAACGATGGAGTTTGCAAATGTAGACCCAACTATTTCGGAAATCCCTATTTAAGCTGTCGACCTGAATGCACTATTAATTCTGACTGTGCACCACACTTAACTTGCGTGAGAAACAAATGCATAGATCCATGCAACAATCTTTGCGGCCAAGGCGCACTTTGTGAAGTGTATAACCACATACCTATGTGTAGCTGTCCGTCGAACACCACAGGAAATGCATTCTTCTCTTGCTCACCGATATTAGGTAATTCTAATTATGTTCTAAAATTTAAATACTAGTAATAATGTCGTAGTAATTTTACATTATGATATAATCTGGACATAAACAAGTCATTTAAAATGTTATTATATTTTTTTTAGCTGTACCAGAAATAAGGCAGCCTTGTCAGCCATCTCCATGCGGGCCATACAGTATTTGTCGCTCAATGAATGAGCAAGCAGTTTGTTCTTGTTTGATTGGATACATCGGAGTACCACCCTCATGTCGACCAGAATGTCTGGTGGATTCTGATTGCAGCAGCCTGATGTCGTGCTCTAATCAAAAATGTATAGAACCGTGCCGAGGTTCATGTGGCTTAAGAGCAGAATGCAAAGTGCATAACCATAATCCAATATGTTACTGTCCAAATGGCTACACTGGAGATCCATTCACGCAATGTGTCTATGTGCAAAGTAAGTATATTCAATTGAGCATTCTTTTATTTTTATACTAGCTGTCCCCGCGACTTCGTTCGCGATTGCTCTCCCTGCAGACTAACTATTCACATCTATCTATTGTATACCAATAATAAAAATGTATCGTACCAGCCTCTAATGATCCCACTGCAGGGACACTGGCCTATTCTCGATAATTCAGAGTGAATGCGCTTTGATCTACCAAGGGAACCCAATCCGAATTGGTAGATATCACATGTCTTCGAATTCATTGTTCTAAGAAATTCCGGTGTAAGACAACGTCAATTTTTCAAGAGAAAAAACTCATTGTTGCACCTGTGGGTTTCAACTAGCGACCTTCAGATTTAAAATCAGCGTCTATGCTCCTAGGCCACCGCGCTCCCAATAATAATCATAAAACTGTAACAGGTCCAATTCTGATTGAATATATATATTTTTTTTATGGAGGAGCTCAATATTCATTATTGAATCCAAAACTTTTTTTTCTTCGTGCATCTTGGCCGTGAATCACGACATAACTTCTAAATTAATTCTTATGAAACTTGACAGGATTAGTGTTCATACTACGAGGTAGGACATAGGATACTTTTTATTCCGAAAAGCACGGTACCCGGGGGAGAGGGGATGAAAGTCGAAATGTATTCTTAGCTGTAATTCATTAACGCGTAGTCTGATTTCTTTTATTCTTTTTGTGTTATAAAGGAGGTACTTTAAAGATTTCTCGGTAAATATTTCAAGGTATTCGGTTTTGTAGTTCAGAAGTTACAGACATCACAAGTTAGTCTTGGCCGCGCATCACGCCGGAACTACAGAATGAATTCAAATTAATCTTAGTAAAATCTTAGTTCATACTACGATGTAGGACACTGGATACTTTTTACCCCGATATTCAGCACGGTTCAGCAAAATATATTTAATGTACAGAATTGAACCTGTTACAGTTTTATTATAAGTAGTTATAGATAGGTTATAATTTAAGTTAGATTTTTATCTTTACTATTTACCGATACTAACTGTATCTTTACTTCGCACAGGTGAACCAGAACCACAGAAAGCACCCTGTGAACCATCACCCTGTGGACCTAACTCTATATGTCGGGTTGCCGGGGAAGCACCAACATGTTCATGCCAACCTGGATACTCCGGATCTCCGCCGTTTTGCAGGCCTGAATGTATCACCAATAGCGAATGCAGTTTTGACAAAGCTTGTATTAATAACAAGTGCACCGATCCTTGCCTGGGCGCTTGTGGACATAAGGCAGAATGCGTAGTTGTTAGTCACTCACCCCAGTGTAGATGCCAACCAGGGTATGAGGGTAACTCTTTCGACCAGTGTTTGCCGATTGCAGGTTAGTTTTATTGTTGTATAAACTTTCATGATCGAAGTACTTTCTGATAGTACGTGTAAAAAAATATGACGAAAAAGATAGTTGTGAACTTCTTTGCCGAACATTAACGTTGGTATAATCAGAGTATAATATAATATACACCGCAACGTACGGACAGAACACTTTAAAATTTTCATACAATAATTGCGAGAAATTTTCTAGGTGCACCTGTAGTATTAGGAAATGTTAGAAACTCACCTTGATTATATTGTTTTTTTTTTTTTTTTTTTTTTTGTGAAAATAGAACCGTCTAATATTACGTTATGTTTATTTTTAGTTTCACCTCCTAAACCAGCGGCACCAATCAGACCCTGCGAACCTAGCCCATGTGGTCCGAACGCCATTTGTCAGGAACGTAATAACATTGGCAGTTGCACATGTATGAGTGGCTACTTTGGCAATCCCTATGAAGGCTGCCGACCAGAATGTGTACTTAACTCTGACTGTCCAGAAAATAGAGCTTGTATCAACAACAAATGTGATGACCCTTGTCCAGGTGTTTGCGGAACAAATTCGCAGTGTCAAATCGTTAATCATGTCCCGAAATGCAGTTGTGTATTCGGATACTTTGGTAATCCATATGAGAACTGCGTTTTCAGAGAAGGTAACAATTTTAAAACCACTAATTTGATTAAATCTGATAATTAATATAAAAAATATTTTTCATAAATCAAAATATTTATTTACAGAACCCCCAAGTGATCCATGTAGGCCATCGCCTTGTGGACCTTACAGCACTTGCGAAACAGTTAATAACAATGCTATCTGTGCTTGCTTACAAGAATATATTGGCAGTCCACCGAACTGTCGACCAGAGTGTTTGACTAGCCCAGAATGTCCTCTTAATATGGCATGTGTCAGGCAGAAATGCGTCGATCCGTGTGTGGGAACATGCGGAGAAAACGCTCAATGTCGGGTTCATCATCATAGTCCATACTGCACATGTAATCCTGGTTTCGAAGGGGATCCATTTATAAGATGTATACAAGAAAAACAAAAAACTCCACAAATAATGAATCCCTGTGTACCAAATCCTTGCGGGCCGTATGCAATATGTAGAGACATAAACAATATCCCACAATGTAGTTGCAAATCGGGATTCGTTGGTGCTCCACCTAACTGTGCTCCCGAATGTACCATTAATCAGGATTGCCCTAATGACAAAGCATGTGTTCGAGAAAAATGTGTAGATCCTTGTCTCGGTTCTTGTGGAGCTAATGCTGAATGCCGAGCAATGAATCATGTAGCAATTTGTACATGTCGACGTGGCTACAAGGGAAACTCTTTTGAAGGGTGTTATATCGTTAATGGTAAGCATTTTAATATAATTTAAAACTGATTTTAAGATCTGTTCAGTTTTCATTTAAATCAACTGAAAATATTAAACCGAATTTATAATATTTTTAGACCCCGAGCCACCGTCTCCTCTGGATCCATGCGCTTTGTCACCGTGTGGCAGTAACGCTATTTGTGACGCCGGTATTTGTTCATGCATTCCTGGTTACCACGGAAACCCTACAATCGAATGTCGGCCGGAGTGCACAATAGATAACGATTGTGACAAACAAATGGCATGTGTTAATTATAAATGTGTAAATCCATGCAAAAACACCTGTGGTTTAAATGCCGTTTGCAACGTTTACAATCACATAGCGATCTGTGAATGTCCGTTACCGCTACAAGGTGACGCTTTCATAGCTTGTCGACCCGTTATTGGTATGTATTTTTCGGTATATATTGTATATATCTATAGTCTGGCTTATTAAATAAGCCTAAATTATTACCCTTATTTATATACTGACTAATAATACAATATTTCAGCAACATCTGTGACGGATCCATGTACGCCGAATCCTTGCGGAACAAACAGTATGTGTCGCGCGGAAGGCACTGTCGCACACTGCTCGTGCCGTCCACCGATGTTGTCGGAACCACCGGCGTGCCGGGCAGAATGTCGCGCTAATGACGAATGTCCACCACACCTAGCTTGCAGGAACGGCAAATGCCGCGATCCCTGTCCCGGCGCTTGCGGTGCTCATGCATATTGTCGCACTGTGATGCACTCTCCGATATGCACATGTCCAACAAACTACGTTGGTGATCCATTTACTAGGTGTTTGCCAGGTATGTTATATCTTTTCAAGTAACGGCTCCGTGGCTTAGTTGGTATTAGCCCTGCCTTCGAAGCTAGACGTCCCGGGTTCGATTCCCGGCTGGAGCTCACTTTGTGTGATGAGCATGAAATTTGTTATCGGGTCTTGGGTGTTTGTCTTGTGTTTTTTTGTTTGTCCATGCCATCTGCGACCCAGGGAATCCTAGTGCAGAGGTATGAGTGTGTAAAAGTTTATTATTTACGTTTATTATTTTATTTATTGTTATATTATAACATATTGTATTAAAACTCTTAACTTATTCAAAATTTTCGCAGCACTTGAATCTGAGCCGAGTGTGAAGACACCGTGTGACAATTGTGGACTGAATGCTGATTGCGTCGACGGTGAATGCCGCTGCCGACAAGGATATTTTGGAGCGCCGCCTTTCTGTCGTCACGAATGTCTCAGTTCTAGTGATTGCGAATGGCGCCTAACTTGCGTAAACAGACGTTGTGTAGATCCGTGCCCGGGAGCCTGCGGCCAGGGTGCACAATGTTCTCCGGTTGCTCATGAACCACGCTGTGAATGTCCCCCATCAACGTTTGGAAATCCACTCATTGAATGTCGACCCAACGATATGATCCGTAAGATAGACAAATGAAAAATTGCTAATATAGTCAGTAAAGAAAAGTCGGTCCTGTACGTAAAATGTGATGTAAAAACATGTAGGGAACTACAAACTCGGCAAGTCCAAGATTTTACTTTTAAGGCTTAGGCATGGGTCTTACTTGTAAAACTGGGTGAACCGATCGCATCGTAGAGAGTAAAAAATGCTAATGTTAAGTTAGCTTCTACAAGTGCTTTTCGTTTCGTATTTGCTGGATTTTATAATATATCGATGAATACAAAGATTGATAAGCTATTTCATGTTACAGCTAAAATACCAAATGACCCATGCAATCCTTCGCCGTGTGGACCTGGAGCAATATGCCGCGCTAGAGGAGCAGGAGCATCGTGCGAGTGCGAACCCGGTCTTCGCGGTGACCCATACTCGGGCTGTCGACCTGAGTGTCTCGCGGACTCCGATTGTTCTCCATCCAGAGCGTGTATCCGCTCGCATTGTCGCGATCCTTGCCAAGGCACTTGCGGTGTCGGGGCAGATTGCGAGACTGTCAACCACATTCCTCTTTGTTCTTGTCCTTCAGGAACTAGAGGGAACGCTTTCGAGAGATGCGATGTTATCATGTCACGTATGTATTCAAAATTTGACATAAGACTGTATTTTCGATTGGACTTGTATTTAATAGCTTATACCTATTATATTAATTGATTATCGTTTCGCAGCTCCGCCATGCAGTCCATCTCCGTGTGGTCCAGGCGCCTTGTGTTCAGTCTCGTTGAATGGTCATGTCGTTTGTTCGTGTCCAAGCGGTACAAGTGGTAATCCAGCAACTACAGGCTGCCGACCAGAATGCGTTGTAATCTCCGAATGCCCTAGAGACCGAGCCTGCGTGCGTAATAAGTGCGTTGACCCATGTATTGGCGCTTGCGGCACCAACGCAATGTGTCGAGTTTTCGATCACGCACCGATATGCTCATGCCCACCTGATACTACTGGAAATCCATTCCATGATTGCGTACACAGAGGTATGAGTCAAATTTTCCAAAAAAATATTCGCTTATTTACAAATTCAACCCAATTCACAGAATAATTCATTTTCCTTATTACAGAACAAAAACCAACGACCAAATTTGATCCTTGTGAACCAAACCCTTGCGGGCCCCACGGCACATGCAGAGACGGATTCTGTACTTATCCAGAATGTATTGTGAATGACGACTGTCCTGGAGACAGGGCATGTATCAACAGAAAATGCACAGACCCATGTGTAAACGCTTGTGGTCTTAATGCTATATGTACTGGCGTCAGACATTCGGCTGTTTGCTCGTGTCCAGCTGGCTATACAGGATCTCCCTTCGTTCGCTGCGAGCGTATCATTATTTCGACACCAACGCCTCCGACTCCTGAATGTGTGAGGGACGACCAATGTGCCGACAGCTCAGCTTGCATTGACTCGCGATGCGTGCCTGTTTGCGGTCCCACCAACTGTGGTCTGAATTCCCGCTGTGTAGCAAGACAACATAGAGCTCGGTGCACTTGCCTGCCAGGATACGAAGGAGACGCTTACAGAGGATGTTATTCAGGTAAGTTATTCTCTGAAGATCATCTATTTCATATCTATTGTATATAAATAAAAATCAATTCCCTATGTATGAAACATTATCATTTTTGTTGTGGTCATACTTCACAGACACAAACTTTTACTTTATTGGAAAATGTACTAGAATCCAAGCAGGCGGATCGCTGGTTCGTGGTGGTTGGTTGATTCTGATAAAATCAATGATTGTTTCAGTTCAATGCCATAGCAACAATGACTGTCCTGACGACGAAAGTTGCGAAGGAGGTTCATGCATGAAAATCTGTTTACGAATGCGCTGTGGAGATGAAGCTCATTGTGTGGCTCGTGGACACACGTCATCATGCGAATGTAACTCAGGTGCCCGCGGCAATCCATATACCGGATGTCGTAGGAATGAATGTTCCGTTGACGACGACTGTTCCTCGTGGTTGGCCTGCAGAGGAGGCAGCTGCGTAGATCCCTGTCCAGGGTCGTGTGCACCAGGTGCTCTGTGTAATGTGGTGCGCCACTCTCCAGCTTGCGAATGCCCCCAGGGCACTCAAGGCAACCCCAAGATAGAATGTCGCCAAGGTAAACATATTTATATTATTGTTGAATTAATTTAAGCCGCATTTTTATATAAAATAATTTTAGTGCGCGTCAACAGTAAACGAGAGATGACTAGGGTTTAGGTACGCGCAACTGACAAAACATATTATTTTGTATGTTTAGTGCAATATACAGTGGAGTGTGAAAGCGACGCTGACTGTGGACCCCAACTAGCCTGTCTGCAAGGCAGCTGTCGAAACCCCTGCGAGACGACTTCGTGCGGTACGAACGCGGTCTGCCGCGTCGCAAATACCCTACCGTTCCGAACGCTCATCTGCGAGTGTCCCAAACCTTTGGTTGGAGATGCATCAGTGCAATGCAAGCCAAGTAAGTGCCCAATTTAGTTGTTATTAGTTTAAGTAATAAACTTTGTTTTCGTGGGAATAAAATTTTCCAATCGGAGGGACTAGTAGTAGGAGGGACTGTTCTAGTAGTAAATTATGAAGTGGCACACTACCAACCATACGTTACTCTGCAGAGTTCGTCCGGGGAAGTACTGACCCATACCAGTTTCAGCCGCCGAGCGTTGGGACAGACGTAAACTTAAGATATAAGATAATAAAACTAAAACATGAAAACTGACTGTAATTTGACATGTTTGTGCATGTAATGTGCCACGTTATACTCTGACGAATATACAATACATAAATATGTGTGCGTATAAAATTTGAATTGTCCAACCATACTTGAAAGCTAAAGGAATAAATAAGTTTAAGATTGAGATTCTGAGTTTTGAGCTGTCACGAGTAAGGTTAAGGGCATGTGTAAAATGCGTTTATTATATGATTGAACATTCCAGCTCCATGTCTGAGAGAACAGGTGTATTTTGTATCTTGAATCTTCTTCCTATGATAAATATATCACAAGTCAAGAGGAGAAACAAGAGGATAGGACCACTCTACATCAGGACAGACGCCTACTCATGCCTAAACATGTTATGTATCTCATTATTATCATATAGGTACACAGGATAAATGCTTCTTCGCGTTTAGTTGTACGTAAACCCGAAAGAGGAAACAAAATCTGGTTCTCTCATTCATTCATGAAAAAATAATAATTTATCAGTATCCTCTAGCAACTCGAGATGGAAATGAATCCATAGAGATGCGGACTATGGGTATGTTCACATGATCACTGGTGTATTACATCTAAGTGATACTTCTTGCCTTTCACGAACACGATAATTTTTGTGAATACACTTTCTTTCTGTACATAATTTATGTACGTGCGTGTAAATATTGTACTATACTAACGTTATATATGTCAATTCTTTATTGATATAACTTTTTCCGAGTATAAAGGTTTTCCGGCAATAATCCACGATAATAGAAATAACACGTGTCAACTTTATTCGAGCAGGGGCTGAATGCAGTGCAGATAATGAATGTGGCGAAGAAGAGACATGCCAAAACAAACGCTGCGTAAACGCATGTGCAGGCGCATGTGGTGTCGGCGCTGAGTGCAGAACCATAGCACACAGACCACAATGCTCTTGTATTCCACCGCTGCAAGGTGACCCCAACGTGTCTTGTTCGCCAGGTCAGTATCATATACTAATTTATGACATTTGCCATCCAAAAATTTAGTGTCTTCAGCAGTCTACTTATTATATACAAGTGACAATGGTCGGTCTCAATCTCACAATTTTAATCCGTTTTGGTGTCCATTACCTCACCCTGTCTTAAAAACGTACTGCCATATTTTAATTTTTGAGATTACCATAATACTAAAGTTTTAGTGTAAGCTCATATAAACGTTCATATTACAGTTTCGAATGGCAGAGAATGTACATCGGATTCAGCGTGTGGCACAGCCGAAGCGTGCATATCGCGACGTTGCGTAGCGGCGTGCGCGGCGGCTTGCGGCGCGGGCGCTCTATGCGAGGCGCATGCACACCGTGCTACTTGTCGCTGCCCGCCCGGAACCGCTGGCGATCCAGCTCTTTACTGCTACACCAGTAAGTACCTTAGATACTATTTAACCATTTTATTTCTATATTCAGAGATTTTGACATAATGTATTTATTTATTATTTGAACACTTCAAATCAAAATGCCCAAGTATCCTATAAATATAGGTGTTAACATAACAATAAATAACGATCAGTTTTATATTAATACGTAGTTATAGAATGTAAATTCTAATATAGGTAATATTAATTTTAATACAATATTTTTTCCTTCAGCTGAATGTGCTTCGGATGAAGACTGTCCATTCGACAAGGTCTGCATAAACGGTTACTGTCAAGATCCATGCGCCTTGGGAACACCATGTGGACGAGATGCTCTTTGCGAAGCTGTCGCACACGTTGCGACTTGCCGATGCCCACTGGGCACTCAAGGCGACCCACGTCGTGCATGTATATCCGCCGTCTGCCACTACAACGAAGACTGTGACGAAACACAAGTCTGTAATCGCTTGAACCGCGTATGTCAACCCGTGTGCTCAGAGACTGCATGCGC
Source organism: Aplocera efformata (assembly GCA_921293045.1). NCBI lineage: Eukaryota > Metazoa > Arthropoda > Insecta > Lepidoptera > Geometridae > Aplocera > Aplocera efformata. Next base: position 7,272,142 of record OV121042.1, on the reverse strand, counting down.
ACCGGGAGCGCTGTGTACGGCCCGCGGTCACAGAGCTGTTTGTACGTGTCCACCTGGTTACTCGGGTGATGCGTACGCACGCGGCTGCTCGACCACATTAGACAGCCCTGAATGTAACGCGGACGCAGATTGTTCAGCGCCACTGGCATGCGTGAATGCTCGATGTACCGACCTGTGTACCGGCTCCCCCTGCGATCCTGGGCTTCTGTGCAACACCGTGGACGTGCTACCATTGCGTGCAGTGGCATGCACATGTCCTGAGGGTGGCAGAGCCGCTCCTGACTCTGGTTGTCGACCACCCCCAAGCGCGGAGTGCTCCGTGGATGCCGACTGTGCCCTCACTCAGACCTGTCGTCGCGGCAGTTGTGTTGAAGCTTGCAGAGCCGACCCTTGTGGACAAAACGCCTTATGTGAATCCATCGACCACGCTTCGCATTGTACATGTCCGACAGGCTATACTGGAAATGCGAGAATTGAATGTAACACAGGTAATGGACTAAAGCAATTTTTTTTAGCTATAATCTCCGATAATGATTTTGATTGATACAGATTTAATTAATATTTGTACGGAATTTCAGTGCCTCGTCACCCAATATGGGAATGTTATAACGACGAAGAATGTGGTCCGGAACGCGCGTGTATGGACAGAGTCTGCGCTAATCCTTGCTTGAATGCGTGCGGCGCTGGTGCGCTTTGCCGTGTTATTGATCACAAGCCACAATGTTCATGTCCGAGAGATTATTCGGGTGTTGCGACTTTACATTGTGTACCACGTATGTACTTTTTTACTTTTAATACTTACCGTTGCTTTAATTTAGTAACAAATATATATAATTGAATGCGTTATTTCATTATATATAATACAATATATAATTGAATGCGTTATGCATTATTTCAGCATCTGGAGGAAAAGTAGGCCCATTAGGATGTAAAGCAAACTCAGACTGTCCACTATCACAAGCTTGCGTAAACGGAGCTTGTGCTAATCCTTGTGTCTGTGGCTCCAACGCAGAATGTTCTGTTGTAAGACATCATCCTGTATGCTTCTGTGAACGTGGATATTCCGGAAATCCGTACACAGGATGTACCAAAGGTAATAAAGTTTATTTGATCTTATATGTACACTACCTTTTATATTACTATGTTTTTTTCCATGGTTTTTGAATAAATTGCATTACATCAAATCTCTTCAACAAAACAACATTCATCTTAATCGTGTTACCCTTTGAGTACATCTCTATTATATATTATTACAGATTATTTTTGAACAGGTTTTTATTTGCTACTGATTGGGACTTAACTCACAGCTCAGTTGATAGTAGTTTGCCTTCTGCGCTGTAGGACGTGGGTTCGATTTCCACCCAGGATAATCATTTTTGTGACGAACTATGATTTGTGTAAATAGATGTTTTTTCGGCGTCTGGCTCATAAAATGTATCACATGAATGTGTTTACAAAAAAGCATCTACATACTATAATATTAAATTATTTTATTCTGGTTCACCATAAAACAAGCTATGCTTAGATGGCGCTGTGTGAAATTTCCGTGAATATTTATTTACATTTATATTTTCAGTTGGGTGCACATCTGATTCAGAGTGTCTTGATAGCGATACTTGTTACAACGGCGCATGCGTTAACCCATGTGTAGTTGATGCTCCATGTGCTATCAGCGCTGAATGTTATGGAAAAGGCCACCGACCTAACTGCAGATGTCCTGAAGGCACTATTGGAAACCCATTTACAAAATGTCAGGCAGCCGAATGTGAAATCGACAACGACTGCAATGACGACAGCGTCTGTGTTAGAGGCACTTGTCGTAACGCATGTTCGGCAGACGGAATAAGCCCATGCGCTAATAATGCTGAATGTTTCCCACGAAATCATGCTGCTTCATGTAGGTGTCCTACCGCTCTTCCTCTTGGGGATCCTACAGTCCAGTGTCAGAGACTCAACGTAGTCGGCGATTCCGAATGCCGAGTCGATAGCGACTGCCCTAGTGGACATGCTTGCCTTCGAGATGAATGCCGCGAAGCTTGTAACGAACTCAAACCTTGCACTGGAAACGCACGTTGCTCAGTCTCCGATAGCGTACCCTTCCGAACATTAATATGCCGCTGCCCTGAAGGATACATACCTGAAGAAGGCGGCAGTTGTAAGCTTGCACAATTGCAACCAATGAGTTGTTCATCAGATCAAGACTGTAATGACCAAGAATCATGCGTTAACAGAATATGTCGCAACCCATGTGATTGTGGAGATAATGCTGAATGCTTTATTCGAAACCACAGACCAGTTTGTTCTTGCCGAGACGGTTATGATGGTGATCCGTACCGCGCGTGTAGAATTGTTGGCTGCCGATCTAATTCAGAATGTGAATCTTACGAAGCTTGCATCAATGGAAACTGCATCACTCCTTGTCTCTTTAATAGCACATGTGGACCTAATGCCGAATGTTACGTGGAAAGGAATCAACCTTTATGTCGCTGCCGGCCTGGATTCGAAGGCGATGCTTTTGCTGGATGTAATGCAATAGAATGTAGAACGAACGGTGATTGTCCAGAAGATAAACAATGTAAAGCGCACAGATGCATTAATCCATGTCTTACTAGTCATGTTTGTGGGCTGCGAGCATCGTGTCTTGTCAGAAACCATATTGCAGTTTGTAAGTGTGATACAGGATACGTAGGAAGTCCATATGTAGAATGTAAACCTCAATTTACGGCAGAATGTTATATTGATGCTGATTGCCCACCAAAATCTGCATGCTTATCGGCTAAATGTGTCAATCCGTGCACAGCCTTACGACCTTGTGCTGCTCCAGCAAGCTGCGAAGTATCACCAACACTACCTGTGCGCACAATGTTATGTACTTGCCCACCCGGGTACGTCAGCAACGGCGGCGGTATCTGCCGACCGACAACGCCTCTTAATGATCCAGTATGCGAAACTGACAATAATTGTACATCAAATCATGCATGTGTTACATCTGTTTGCAAAAATCCTTGCGAATGTGGACCTAATACAGACTGCCAAATCAAAGACCATAAACCAGTTTGCGCTTGCCGACCAGGCTTCATAGGAGATGCGCGAGTAGGATGCTACGAAATAATATGCCGTTCGGATTCACAATGTTCCGACGATGAATCCTGCATTAACAACAAATGCATCCCGGCATGCTCCGTCGAACCCAATGTTTGCGGAGAGTCTGCAGAATGTTACGGCGCAGATCATCGGGCTTCGTGTCGATGCAAGATCGGTACGATCGGTAATCCTAACATTGCCTGTACGCCGGTCGGTTGTCGAGCTGACTCGGATTGTCCCAGTGATAAATCCTGTATTAACACGAAATGTGTAAGTCCTTGCACACCAACAACTTGCGACGAGCTAGCTGAATGCCGTGTCCACCTTCATGAAGCTCATTGCATCTGTTCCCCCGGATACCGGAGTAACGATGTCGGATGCGAAGAAATCACAGAACCTCAGTGCTCGCGTGACATCGATTGTCCGTCTGGTACAGCGTGCATCAATGCCAAGTGCGTCAATCCCTGCCTAGGCTCATCGCCATGTGGCACTAACTCTGAGTGCAGACTTGTTGATACACTACCAGTGAGAACATTAATTTGCGAATGTTTACCGGGATACAGAGGAAATGCTCTCGTAGAATGCATACCTAACAAACGTAAGTAATGTCAATCAGTTTTATTTATTTTCCGAATTTGAAATATGATTAATTTTTTTTTTTATAATTACAGAACCAGGTGCTAAGTGCGTGGATGGGCAAGGTCTTAACAAGTTCGGTGAGTGCGCGCCGTGTCGTGCCGAAGAAGGGCGTGTGGTAGACGCACGCGGCCGCTGTGTGTGTGACGCGGCCCGAGGTTTCAATGCACGTGGGGAGGAGTGTGCCCCTGGCGGATGTCGCGCGGATAGCGACTGCGACGATAACTCACGCTGCCTCGGCGGTGTCTGTGTTAACGCCTGTAAGGCTGACCCCTGCGGAACCTTCGCCACTTGTGAAGCGTCAGGACATCGCTCACATTGCACATGCATTACTGGGTACACTGGCAACCCTAGAATTCATTGCAATGCCTATCGTACCGACTTCCCGATACCGGAAATGCAAGTACGTGTATTTTGTATCTACCGAATCTACCGCATAAATTGCACTTCATGGAAATGAACCATAAAATACAATTTAGATAACTACTTTTGATCCTACACAATTAAATGTGATTTGTATTCCGACAGGTTCGCTGTAAAGCTGATGGAGTAAGTGTGGGCTTGACTATTAAAAACTTTACTGGAGTATTGTATGTGAAGAGCTACAGTAAAGATGAACGCTGTCGCTTGGCAGTAGACACATCTAGAGACGAAGAAAGCCTTGTCGACTTCACAGTCCACTTCGGTGATTGCGGCTTAGTACATGTCAATGTGAGTCACCATCGCAAATTAAACGCAGTGATTTCATAAATTTTATTTTCGGATTTTAAATGAACAGGTTCACTCACCATAAATGTATTTTGCAGGGACTTGCCAGCTTCGTATTAGTAATGCAGAACCATCCAAAACTAGTGACATCAAACGCTAAAGCGTTCCACATAAAATGTATCTACCAAACCGGCGAACAGAACGTTACTTTAGCTTTCAATGTATCTATGCTGACAACTGCTGGCACCATAGCCAACACTGGTCCACCACCGACCTGCTCTATGCGAATCGTCTCTCGTTCAGGTGACGAAGTTAGCTCTGCTGCGATCGGAGAAAACCTCGTCCTACAAGTAGATGTTCAGCCATCCAGTAAGTGTAATGAATATCGATTGCGATTTCTTAATGGTATTTTTTAGGATATGTTCATCAACTTTTCATATTTACAGGTATATACGGCGGCTTTGCTCGCAGCTGTATCGCGAAAACAAGCGATTCGTCGACAAATGTAGAGAATGAGTATCGTGTGACCGATGAAGATGGATGTGCTACTGATGCTGCCATATTCGGTGATTGGGAACGAAGTGAAGACGGTAGCGCTTTGAGAGTGTCATTCAACGCGTTCAAGTTCCCCAGTAGTGACAATATAAGATTCCAGTGCAACATCAGAGTATGCTTTGGAAAATGTCAACCAGTAAGTGCTTGCACTCCTTATTTATGAAAAGTCCATGTATTGATTCTCAATTACGGTTCCATTTTTGTTCTATACAGGTTCCCAATATTCAAATTCTAAATACTATTTTGTGATCTGCAGGTAAATTGTCACGGTGCTGACGCTTTCGGAAAGCGCAGGAAACGAGAAGCGATATACGACAGCTCCATTGAGGGGCAACTTCGAGAGGAGGTGACTGTAGAATCAAACCCGATAGTAACGCTGCAGCGTCGTGACCCATCTCAGGTGGCTCGGCAACGCGACGGCTGGTCGGACGGTACGAGCGGCGCATCGGCCGGCGGCGGCGGCGAGGTGTGCGTGTCGGCTGCAGGGCTGGCGGTGGCTCTGGCACTGACGGCACTGCTGGCGCTGGTTGCGGTGGCGGCCGCCGTGGCATGTTGGCTGGTGGCGTGGAGACGCGCGCGGCCTCCGCCCGCTCCGCTCCCGCACCCACCCGACTTCCCTAACCCGCTGTTCCAGCGCTAAGCTACCTAGTCCTGCGCCCCGCTCCTCCGTCGGCGCCGGGCGGTGTCGGCTCTTTCTTCTCACTCACTCAGCTTTAATATGTGCGCGCCGCCGGAGGACCGACGGGCGAGGACGCTGCAAGCGCCGCGCGGAACAATCCGCGCCCCTCGCTCGCGCTCGCAGCGTCCTCTATGTTATGTTAGTTGTACTTTTTTATAAATAAACGTGGAATAGTCGCCTCCTTCAAATTTTGTGATATTCATAATATAAATTTTCGAAATCACCATAATTTTATGTAATATATTAAATATAAGCATTCAAAATAAAATAATATTAATAATAATAGATCCGTCTTTTATTAGCCACAAAATTTCATTTAATTGCTTAGTTGCTAAATTGATAACCAGTGTTACAAGTTACTACTTGTTAATTGTAATTGTAATATTAAAGGTATTGGATAAAACCTTTAAATTTCAAGTTACTTGTGTAAGCCGTTTAGGCTATAGACGGTTATATTAATCAGTCAGGACTTTTATTATTATACCTACTTTATAAATAAATTATCGAGGTAAACAGATATGTAACTATTGTCAAGAAGGACACAGCACACAGAAATACAATGAGTTATATGTTGCTGGCCAAGGCCTCGAGCAATAATAACTGTTCCGTATAAGAGTATATTAATATACTTGAAAACTTCCATTCCATTATGATTATTTTGTTGCATTAATGTTATCAGTCTATACTATAATAATGTAAGATATAATTGTAATATTGTTTATAGGGAGTTCAGTTACCTGCGTCCGTAGGTGTGTACCCTTTGATTCCTTACACGTACCCCCTGGGTCGTGCTAAAGAGCAACCAAAAGTAGTAGTAGAACTTGTGCCAGGTTCGTCCGGAGAGGTACTGCCACCACACCTGGAATCTGCCGCCAAGCAATAATGCTGACATTACTGTGTTCCGGTGGAAGGGTGTGGGTGCCGGTGCAATCGCATGCGCATGAGACGTTTCATCCCCGTCTCAGGGATAGCGACTTTATATATTAATTTGTTTTGTAGATGTTTTGCAAATTAAGTTCTCTCTTGGTTATTGTACTAAGGTAAGCTATTAAATAATAATCTAACCTGAATAGCCAGTAACCATCGTTACGAACTGAGAACTCTTTTTAGGTAATGTTTCTAAACATCAGACTTTCTTTCCGAAAAATATAAATGATACATGACATCAAAAGATAGTATCGTTCAACACATGTCCAAAAAGATTATTTAAATAAAAGATAAAGCAAGCACAAGCAATCATAGATACTCAAGCGAGTTTGTGAACGTTTTCATTAGAACTTTTTATTGTAAGGAACCCTAGGAAAAAATCAAGCAGGTACTAATTGAAAACTAAGTAATAGAATAGGGGGACAAATCCAAGCAACAGTTGCGAAGGAAACTAGTCAGTCGAACATAGGTTATTTTGATAATAGCTCGTGCCCAGAAACAGAATTATAAATTGTTAGAATATTTACAAGAAAATATGGCGAAACAACTGATAAAATCTAACAAAACATACAAACCAGTGTGGTAAGTTTCTACTATTTTTTTTTAATGTGAATATGTTACGGAACGAGCCGAGGGCCCACTTGATGGCAAGTGGCGACGCCCGCCCAACAGTAAATGTATAAAATTTGAATTTTACACTGAGTCGCATTCATCCTGCTGCGTCCATCACCCGTGACGGGGATAATACGTCTCATGCGCATGTGATTTCACCGGCACCCACACCCTTCCACCTGAACACAGTAATGCGAGCACTACTGCTTGGCGGCAGATTCCAGGTGCGGTAGCGGTACCACTTCAGTCGAGATTGGCAAAAGTTCCACTGCTACTTTTGGTTGCTGTACGAGGGGTACGTGTAGGGAATCAAAGGGTACAACACACCTACGGACCCGAGACTGAAAATAATGTTACGGAATAAATATTTATGATACCAGCTAAAAGACTTAATAATGAGTCTTTTTAATTTTTCAAATTCACTACATGTTTCATAATTTACTTAATATTGATGTTTTAAAGTATGAGAAAACCCAAGTTGCACCCCGTTATAACCGTCACCCGAGACGGAGATGTTTACGTCTGTTTTTTTATGTGTATTAGCTCAATTCTCCGTCATTTATGAACCGATATTGGTTGATCAGATTGATGTCATAATTTTTTTATCAAATGTTGTTAAATATTTTTGTAATTAAATTAAAGCAACTGGAATAAATATGTCATTCAATTAAAACGAAATTGCATATTATGCTTTCCAGTTACTTTTTTCTTCGCCCGTTGTATACCCAGTCTAGTATCCCAAAATAGTATGACTACGTGATTTCGACAATTTTCATTTTGGTAGGTCGATTTTATTATTTTGGAATACTTATCTTTGATGTAGAAATGTTTGGAGCTAGAATCATATTTCATACCCAGGTTGTTGTAAAAAACTATTATACATCGAACGTTTATCGTAATTAATAATTGTCTAATATTCAATCAAAATCTAAAAAATACTGGCGGTACGGAAACTTCTGAATACAAATCACATTTACCTGGTTAAATAAATTGAAACTTAACAGAAGTGCCTCTTTGTTCTAAGTAAATGTCAATAGGTACATGTCAATAGGCCAGGAGAAGACCCAAGTCTGTAACTGTCCGTAAGGATTATAGAGCATTTGTTTTTTAATATACAGCCTGTATATGAAAACCTTTTAAAATGTTTATAAAATACCTGTAAATATACCTTTTAAATAGTTTCTTAATAAATTCTTATTAAAAAAGAAAAGGCTTAATAAATGTAGAAAACCCAAGTGCATAAACGTAAGCGCAACCGGGTTTCATGGACAACATGAAGCGCGGCGGCATACTCCCCCCCCCCATACCTCCTTCGCAATATGCCCCCACCACCTGGTGTCGCACGTTGCTTACCAATTACTTGGCTTTGCTGCGATTGATGAACCAGTCAGAGCAGTCGGTCGACCAACTACCGACACGGCGCTATATCGCGCCTATCAGTCAGTTCATTCATTTCATTAGTTAAAAGTCGCGCGTCGCCGACGCACGCGACTCAGTCACCGCGCGATGACCCTGTGACGCGATAGTTATGAGTAAAAACGAAATGCCGACGGAAGTCGCCGCACCCCGCGCGGCGTTCCACGTGGACCAGTATAACGAACAGGACAAGGAAAACTCGAAGCTTCTTAACGTGAATGCGCCAAATCCAATGATCACACCTTCCGGACAAATGCGCAAAGTCAAGAGTTTCAGCGACACACACAGGATTCGGGATGTGGCTGCTGCTTCTGGTGCAGCGTCTGCAAGAAGCCTGCGTCCTTACGAGCAAGTCACTCCATATCCTGAGGGTTCAGAGAGTGGAGCCACAAATTATGGAGCTCCGTCAGTCCGGTCCCTCGCTTCTATTGGAATGGGATGTACCGACGGCCGCAAAATGGTTATAAGACGAGTACCAACATCACCCACGGAATTATTTCATCTAGTACGTCCTCCTACGTGAGTACCTCTACGAATTAATATCTTCCTCCCAGCCGTCATCATTCAATTGAGCTAAGTAGGATCATGCACAGTCTCTCTTATCAATGTTTCTTTTCACTTAAAATAACAAACGAAAGGGTTTTAATGCCTAGTATGTAAAGGCATTAAATATTAGGTTATCTAATTAATAACTTTCAAATAAGAACACTGTTACGATGAAAACAAATAATATTTTACCTATTTTTTCATGAAGCAATTATTTGTAAGATTAATTAATTATTTTTTTTAAATTTGTGACGTTGATAACCTTCTCGATTTTTTAACAGTTTGCTACAAGTATGTTTTCTATAATATAAATAATAATATTTTCTCCTTAAAAACTTACTCAATATAAATTTGTATTAACATCAAAGATCCATAATTATTTTATTTTGGGATAGGTTTGATATGAGGTAGGAAGCATAGTTGATTATTGAGTATGCGTTGATTAATAATGTTCGTTCAGTTTGATCATTGATATATTGGACATTGGGATTGCACTTATTCAAAATATTTAGTACCAACGACTTCTGTCTGTCGTTTTCACAAAGGAAGCCCACAAATTATAGCCGTTCCCGTTTCCTTTCTCGTTCCCATTCATGTTCTCAGTTCCCTTACCGTTCTCGATCCACATCCCGATTACCGTCTCAACTTATCAAATTTCCATTTCAGTTGAATTGACGATATAGTAACATAGTCATGCGAGACCAAATACCGATTTAAATTTTTTATTGCTATACTTTTTTGTTTTAAATCATTAGCCAATCACAGAATTTCAAGCATTAAACAAATGATATAGCAAAAACCTGGCATTATCTGAGTGATTTAGCATTATCTGAGTGATCACGGGAAAACATTTCTTTTTATCATAATACTTTGATGAAGGGGTGAGCTGAAGGCTGATAAATGGTTACCTCCGCCATAAAAACAACAGCATCACGACCTAGGACCTTCGATCTAAGTCACATCAAGTTTCTTCGCATCTGATAGGTACTAGCTATAGGGTTCTCACCTACGCGAACCGAGCAACTGGACCCCAACGTAACGTAAAAGCAGCCCAGTTCTTACCTCTTTAAGAAAAGACACGAATACTCGAATGTACCTAGACAGATTTTAAGAAGTCATCTCATCATTACAAACCTAATATTAACATTTTAAGATTTTGTATGTCGTTTTGTATGTCGCTGACTTGTTTTAAAACCAAAAATTATAAGTATTTTTGTTGTAAATTATTTCAGTATATACATAACCAATTTATCAATGCACGCCGACAAAGTAACTAGTTGAAAAGTGCCAATTATTCCAAAATATTTCACAAATATTGTTAACACTCATATAATAATAATGCATCAAACAAATTTTACCTCTGTTTCATACTATTTTGGCTCTCTCTTTCATGGATATATTTTTATCGTCGAATTATAGTTGGTATAATAATACAAACTATAATATCATTAGATATAGTATTCATAGATAAACAAAAACATATACATGATTGTGTGATATATGAATATATGTAATATGTATATTAACATCACAATCATTTATATCTTTGGACAATGTCAATGTTTATTAGTAATAGTTAATAAGGAGTCGCAAGCAAAGCCAAGACCAACGCCGATGCTACCAGAAGGTTACGTGAGCAATAGGTACTATCAGTGATAAAGTGCCTACGTAGAACAAGCACTAGGTATAGCTGAAATCAATAAATCACTTTATCACATAAAATATTACATAACCAAAATATTATAATATTATTTTTCTTCATCTGCAATTGTCACTATACAATACAATATCGATTGTGCAACACTATTTACCTAAACCTATAATATCTTCAAAGTTTGCTATGTAGTACTGTGACAGCATAGCAAACTAAACTTTATTTCTATTATATTTATAACATTTTATGATTATTATATTTTATCTTGATTTTTCTGCAGGGATTTAGTTAATTTTTTTAGGACTCAGGAGGTGCTATTCTGTATTTTTACAAAAATAAGAACCTAGTTGTGGGACAAAGATTATAAGTTACACCCTTACTTAATAACATATTACAAACATATTTAGTCGACTTCAAAAAAGAAGGAAATTCAATGTCCCTTTTTTAAGGTTCCGAAGGTAACGGAACCCACAAAGTTTCGTCTTGACCGTCTATACGTATGTCACAGCCATTTTAATTTAAGAGACTATTAGTATTCATGATATTTGAAAGTAAGTTAGCTCATAGGAACGGACCGCTACGTAAGCAGCAAATTTAGAAAACAGAGAGAATTGAAGTAGGACTGAGGTAGGACTGGGTACACAGATAAAAAGAGGATAAGTTAGACAATATATAATAATTATTTTTTTTGGCTGTAACTATAACATATATACATACATATAGAACACACATATATATATATATTGGGTGTGTGAATATGACTCCGCCCTTTCTCAACAGATGTCGTTTTTAGTATTGTTTACGTGTACTAATAAATGACCATACTTGTATTCGATAGTACTGAATGTCAGCTATCTAACGCATTTTATGATATTTGGTTGAAGTGTAAGCAACAATTGTTTTCACCTTTTCGAAAATGTCGGTTTTTATTCCAAATAAACGTCATTTGCGGGAAGTGTTATTACATTATTTTATTGCGAAGAAAACTGCAGCGGAAACTTATCGTTTGCTTGTGGAGATTTATGGTGAGCATGCTCCGTCTAATACAACTTGCAAGGAATGGTTTCGACGATTTCAAAATAACGATTTTAGCACTGAGGATAAAGAACATGGAAAACCACCAAAAAAATTTGAAGATGCTGAATTGGAAGCATTATTGGCGGAAGATTCTTGCCAAACTCAATCAGAATTAGCTGCAGCATTAAATGTTGATCGTTCAACTGTTGCAAAGCGTTTACAAATGATGGGAATGATTCAAAAAGCCGGTGACTGGGTTCCACATGATTTAAAAGAAAGAGACATGGAACGTCGGAAAACCATTTGTGAAATGCTGCTTCAAAGACAGCAAAGAAAAGGATTTTTGCATCGGATAGTCACAGGAGACGAAAAATGGATACACTACGAAAATCCTAAACGCAAAAAAGCTTGGGTGAAACCAGGCGAACCAGGCCCATCACAGCCAAAAATAAATATTCACTGTGCCAAGGTCATGCTCTGTATTTGGTGGGATCAGAAAGGTATTGTATATTATGAGTTGCTCAAACCCTCTGAAACTATTAATGGAGAAGTTTACCGACGACAACTAATGCGTTTGAAGCGAGCCATAGAAGAAAAACGACCAGAATGGGTGAATAGACATAACAAATTAGTTCTTCAGCATGACAATGCCAAACCGCATACCGCAGAAGTCGTAAAAAGATATTTAGAGGGACAGGACTGGGAAGTGTTACCCCACCCGCCATATTCACCAGACATAGCTCCTTCGGATTACCACCTATTCCGGACGATGCAGACAGACCTTACTGGAGAAAAGTTTACTTCATGTGAAAGTATCAAAATTTGGATTGACAACTGGATAAGCTCAAAAGACCAGGGCTTCTTCCAGCAAGGAATACGAAAACTACCTGAACGATGGGCGAAGGTTGTAGCTGCAGATGGAGCATACTTTCAATAATTTTTTTTTTAATTTTGTAAGCGAACAAATGTGTTTTATTTTGACAAAAAGGGGCGGAGTCATATTCACACACCTATTATATTCCAAATACATACATAAATACATATACATAAATTAATAATAAATCTATATTTTAAGCTATAAGGTAACTAAAAGGCTTCTATAATTCTTTATAAATTCAATACTACCTGAGAAATGTGTTCCTAGCCCTAAAAATATTTCTTATATCTCAGTAGTTGAATAGCTAGAGCGGAAGCCTCCTCTAACTATTCAACTACCATCTTATGAGTTAGTCAATGTAAAAAAACGAGAGAACTATTAAAGAAAAGCTATCGCATTGCTGTGGCAAAGCATTTAACAACTCCGATGGGTAAATAAACATAAACAAACTGCAACAGCTCCAAACCTAACAGAACTTCTAAGACTAATAATCTCCTCACTTAGACCTTGACCTTGTCTGTGTCGATTCCGAAATTACGAGCTCATAAAGCAAACTCACAAGACAAAGTCTAGTCATATTATTATTTTTCTGTGGTATAATTACAAAAAATGGTTTTATAAAAGCGGTTAACTCTTTCGCACGGTTTCCTCATTTGTCTACTATTATGATAATATTAAAATATGAACACAATCGACCACAATGACGTCAGTGTCTTGTAGGGCACTACCTACGAAACAATGACTTCTTATGCTATAGGTATATCGTTATACTTGTGAGCACTCAATGGTGCGAGAAAGGGGCACCCAAGTGTTAATTTGATTGCTATACAAAACAACTTGCTGGCATGTATTGGGTAGTTTAATTAAGACTTGATATTTTAATAAGGCTTTGACTGGCGTCACAGCTAAGTTAGTAGCTCTGCCTTTTCCGCTGTAGGTCGTGGGTTAGATGTACATCCAGGACAAAAACATTTGTGTAATGTGTAAAATATGTTTGTTCTGTGATTGAGAGTCTTATAAGTATGTATGTATTTGTATTTTTTCAGTCTTTTCACTCAAAAGACTGGTATAAAAATCGAAAAAAAAAAACGATTTTAATTCTTTTAGCCCTTATTTCTGGCCCTTAGGGGGTAAACTCTACCATTTTAAAAAATAAATATCAAAATCGGTATACAACGGGCGTACAAAAATGTCGCACGAGAGCAAGACATTTTACTTCGTTTACTTGGATGACATAATTTTTCTAGTTATTTTGATTTAACTACGAAAATCAAAACGTGTCCTTTCGAATAAAAAAACTTTTCACATTGGTCGATAAACGACGGAGAATTGAAGTAACAAACGTTTTGTTTAAAAAAAACTTACCTCCTTGGAAGTCTCCTTCCACTCTCCAAGTTGGTTGGAAATAAGAAACTATATACTCTACGAACTTCTACTCTACTGGCACTCCATGTATGTATGTAGAAAGGATGAGAAAAACATCGGCACATTGGTGTGAGGACTACCATTAGACAGGCCTTTATAAATAGTTTAGAGATTTCTGAATATGCTTTATAAGTGAAATGCATCTTAAGGTTCTTCATAAAAATTTATACAAGTGTGCGTGGTCCATCAAACAATTATTTTAAAAATTATGTAACACACTATCAATTGTTCTGCAGAGTTCTGTGTTGCAAACCTCGTAATGGAAGCCGATTAAAAAGAACATAAAACAAATAAATGGCTTGTAGACAAAATCGTCTACAAAGTCGACGAATTTTTTTTTTGTGTCACTTTGCTATTCTTAATCTCTATCAAACAAATAGCTTGACATGTTAACATGCAATTGTAAATTTATATTATTTTTGTTTTGTTCGTTCTATACGTTCGTTATTACAGTTGGATACTGAATACTACTTTTAGGTGCGAATATTAATGAATCCTATTTACTAGTCGATAAGTCGTGTAGCCACAGTTAGCTACTTACTCACATGAAAGAAGAGAGTGTCAAGGAGAAGTGCACTTACAATGCTGAACAATTTTCATACAAGTACGGATGCTGAGATGTTTCAAAGTTTTCAATATCTCAAAAAAAGAAAAATATAATTGTGACTCTGTGATGGCACAGTGTCAATAACTCACTCTCCAATCTTCAACACCGTTAGACCACCTCAGCATATACCAAACCACCACACCGGTCTACATCATACTATTAGGTGCAGCGGCACTCGGTATGAGCCATTTAGATCGAGATTCTTGAATAGAATTGAAGTCGAAGATACGAGATCTATATCCGCACCAAATAAATCCGGACCATGGACAAATTTCAGCGACTCTATATTATTTCCAACATATTACACCCCTCTTCAGCTGTCGAGGGCTTGAACACGTAATCCACTATGTAAAGTAATTGAAAGTGCTTGTACAATCTACGATAGCGTAAGGATATTATTGCAAACTCAAATGCAATAGAAATCCAGGGCTTTATTCGCTGAAATTTTTGACACGAGAAAATCCTTAAATCCGAAGATTATGTAGGGAGTTTGGGTCACACGACCTTCAAGGCTGAGGCGATAACGCTGCAATGTAGCAAGTGTCCACACAAGTACAATATCCGCCTCAACACACGACGCAAACACTACGATTGATCGTGTGCCCGAGCCGCGCGGCCTTATCGCCTACCAACATGATAATGATTTTAAAATACGTATTCACACTTATACCCTGACAGCTAAGGATTAGGTCATGATATCTGAATGGTTTTTAAAAGATCTATGCAGCCAGATGGAAATGGTGTTAGAAGTGCGGTCGTTGACCAAACAATTTGATATTTCCTGTCTGCTTTGTGTGTGATAAAACCGTTGCTCATTGCTCACTGCCACTGTAGAGACGTACAAAATATCAGGCTCGATTAGAAATGATGAATACTCGGTATAAGTAGCAATGGAACTTGTGCCAAGCAGCCCCTCCCGAGAAGACACCACAACTGATATTTCTTCTCCAACTAGTGGTGCACTCGCATTGCTGTGTTCAAGGATGCTAGTTGGGGGTTCTCATATTTGGGTCGGGATGAACCATAATCATTGGCTGTTGTTTATTGGCAGCACTACGCAATTAACATCAAATGAGCTGTCAGCTCGTATCGTATATTAAGTAAAATATATAAAAAAAATATCAATCAAACCCATTTTGATACTTAGGATGGGAATTTCCGTTTATTTAGAGGTTAGTCAATTTCTTGCTGAATAAAGAATGATCCGATTACACGTAGCGTAGTGCTAAAGGAGCAATCAAAAGTAGCAGTAGAACTTGTGCCAAGTTCGTCCGGAGAAGTACTGCCGCCGCCAAGCAGTAGTGGTTGCATTACTGTGTTCCGGTGGAAGGGTATGGCTGCCGGTGAAATCACATGCGCATGAGACGTATCATCCCCGTCTAGGGTGATGGACGCAGCACGATAAATGCGACTCAGTAAAGATTTGGATCTCATGTTGTCATAGGCGAGGGTCACCACTTACCATCAGGTGGGCCCTCAGCTCGTTCCGTCATTAATTCACATAAAAAATGTGGCCAGCCCTGTTCCATTTGCGCTGGGCAGAATTGTTGCTCACGTTATATATCTTAGTTAAACGACGAAAATGAGAGCCTTATGCGGTCCCACTACTATGTATGATTCTATCAACAATCGGAATGTTAGGTCAGCGCACAATCAGTAAGCGAAATACGACTACAGTTTTCTGAAAGTTCGTGAGCTATACTATAATCTTGAACACGAGTCATAGTCTCATCGCACGAGTGACGCCCGGCTATTTGTTTACCTTCACATTATCAAAAACCATAAATGGTGGCGATTTTAGGATAGGTTAAACCTTTGAGCTATGTAACGTCACTTTAATCTACCTTCATTCACCATTATCCAAACAATTCTTTCAAGGTTGTGTATGTACCTATTCTATTCGCAGGCAATTAGGGAAAGATACATAGAATACTTAATCATGGAGTTCAGAATAGACAAGTTGAATTACCGCTAAGATTTAAAAGCTCAGCAATATAGTTACAATTTTAACTTACGGTTATCATAAAAATTGTACTTATATATACTATGTGAATGTATATGTACACGTTATCTACATTTGTTTGAATATTTCAGAGTTTCGGTAAACATGACATTTTATTTGACTCTAAAATTAATCTACCATGAATTATCTTAGACATGTTGAATCTCTGAAGAGATCTTTTTATTATTTTTCTCATTGCACATCAAATATTTGTTTATTGGTAGATATATATTTATTACATTGTTTAGCAGACATGATAGCATTTTCATTCTTTGACGTCAATACAAACTCTATACGTTTAACTCGTAATCCTAATTGCCTATAATATAATTTAAACTTGTAAATCTTATCTCCGAACTTACATACCCATTATATAATAATTATGTTTTATTTATACTAATTAATGTGCGAATTGTATTTAAGATTGTAATTACTTTAATACTAGTTTCACTTGTATGCAGGCCACCAGATGAAGAATCGGCATCGCATGAAAGTGATTGCGAAGAGGAGGAAGAAGACACTACAGTCCACTTGAAGCCAAGAAGGCCTTTTTGGGCCAACAAGATTCAATTCGTATTAGCATGCGTCGGCTATTCCGTGGGTCTTGGCAATGTGTGGCGGTTTCCTTATCTGTGTTACAAAAGCGGAGGAGGTAAGTTCATTTTGAAAATACCTTTCACATTTCTAGTGGTCTGCCAGGATATGGAAATAAGTCTGCAGTACAGTCAACCACTGATGATAAAAAACCGAAATGGTTGCTTAAACCGTCGCTACTCGGTGGTCATCATGTATAGAGGCCCAAACTAAAGAAATATGCACATATCAGTGCAGGCAGTGACAGGGACATGTCAGATTCGTTCTCGTGCCACGGCACTGAAGCTCTTGCGTCCAAACTAATACTTAGGACGTAAATAAGTATATATTAATGTCCCTATTATACTAACACTTTGAAGAACTGATAGAACTCATTATAAGCGCGTAACAGGTTTTTATTTTTCAAAATAATTAGAGAACCCTACGTAAATTGCACTTATGTAACCCAAGGTATCGGTGAGGAAAGGCCTAACAAAGTCATAAATTGGCGCGCGTTGCAAAAACTATTAATACACAAAACTCATGTTACAGTTACTCATCATTATCCTTAAATAAGTCCGCAATTACTAACTATTATAATATATTAAGTCATAATAACCGCTTTGTTGTTGGTTTCGACCCGTAACGACTTTCGTATCATGATATTAATCCTTAATACTAAATAGTTTCAGAATCAGGGTTGATTAAATGTATTTATAAAAAGAAACATGTAAATTATTATCGGACCTTTCGTTTAGAAGTTACGACGTACAAAGATGCAGCAAGAAAATTATTTGCCTAGGTACACATTTTATTTTTTGGACATTAATCGCGATAGTATTACAACTCTAAAATGCACCAGTACGAGCTGGGGCGGGTCGTTAGTAGTGAATAAATTCACTATTCATGCGATGATCAGATTCAACATTGTGATTACACTCGCGAGGAGGTTGGGGGATATCTGACCTCTATGTACAGCTACTATATACCGTAGTACATCCCGGATGCTTGTTATTGTCGGTTACTGTTTTGGGGGGTGAACTCACATGCAGTGATGCATGTGATATCAGTCACTGACTGCTCTAAACTAGAGATAGATAGATTAATTACCATTGGAACGTTGTGTATTTGTCAAAAATAAACAAATATAACACGATGTGTATATTTGATAGAATACTTTTTTGTGAATACCTACATATTATATTATACAAAAATTACCACCAATCAAAATGTACCCATGATATTTTGAACTTTTTGACACTACAATATAAATGCGACCTGCGGCATTTCATTACTCACCCACATAGTTCCCGTTTTCGTAGGAATACGGGAATAAAATATATGTTATGTTATTCGCTGATAATGTAGCTTTCGATTGGTGAAAGAATATTTATATAACAAATAAACTCACTTTCGCAATTATAATATTAGTTAGGATACTCATGGACATTTCACAGAGCGCCATCTAGCCTCAAACTAAGCAAAGCTTGTAATTAGGGAACTAGATCACTGATTGTCCTGGTTGGGAATTGAACTCACGGCCCACGCCGTAGACAAAGCTATTACCGATTGGGGATTTTGAACGAAAAACTTGACAAAATACCCTGAAAATAGGAGTATACAATAGACCGAAAAACTATAAAACAATTTTTTTTTATGTTATTAAATATTAGTTTTAAGCAGTTTGTCTTTTTCTGCGTAATACGCCTTTTAGATGCCTAAACAGAAGTTATTTTTTTTTTTCTTTTTAAATCACGCCTCACATATTTTTGGTCACCCGTATTTAATTTACTTATTCGAATAAAGTATTATATAATCACGCCACTAGAAGCATGGTAATTTAAGTGACAAAAAGATGTCGTGCTCGTCGTGACATTGCTGAAGTCCGTTTCGCTCACAGGAAATATTATTTAAGATGGAGTATAATAATTCATAATTGCTGAGCCATGAAATGTGACCACAATGTACCTGCTATATCATACCTGTGAGGACATCAATCATATTTTATCACTTCCACTTAACGCGACTGCTCTAATAAGTCTCGATCGTGTTAACATCATTAATTACCAACAATCGTTATCTATCGAGCCAAAACTTCTAGAGAACTTACAAAGCAACCGTAATAAAGGACTTATCTATGTGAGTCAAGTAGGTAGCGGATATCACATTCAAGGGAAAATGAACAGAAAATCATTGACATTCATAATAAATAATTAAATATATAAGAATCAAAGTTGATTGCCTGATTGACTGTCGGAATTGGTGAATACACAACGCACCGGTTACTTCTGATTCTTCCATATTCTTGGGTATATTTGAAAATCCGCTTTCAAAAAAGTGGTATGGCGTAAAACGCATATTTTTTAGAACGTATAAACTTTGACATATGATTCCACAAAGAACATTTTACGTAAGATATCAATAAATATTGGGACAGTTTTCATTAAAAATACATGCATTTGTTTAATCCGAGTTTTAAACTTAATTATTGACAAAAATCATGAGAAATAGTTAGAATCTATATTATTGCAATGCCTTATAAAACAAATGCCTTATGCCTAAACAAAATATTGATCATGAAACCACATGCAATGAAGTGTATCTAATGTATTGTGCACACAAAAGTTCGTGATCGCGCGTGTTTGTGTCTCCGCGCGCTAACTGAGGATGGTTGGCACGGCCGCATCAACTACACGACAAAGCGGCGTAAATTACAGCTGATGGCTACGGTAAACTGATACTTCAATGCAATCACGGCTCGCAGACGTATTCTCAAGATAGCAAATGATTTATTACTTCTTACGGATAGGATATATTTAGCAATTGATATTTTATTTCTATGTAACAAGGTGTTAAAGTATGAAGAGATAATTCAACTAAGGATCTACACAAGTGTAGGAATGAGACGTTGGTTCAGGATAGGGTCGTTTAATATATATTTTTTTAAGGACGAAGAACCTCTAACATTTGCCTACAACGCCTGCCTGTATATATGAGCTATAAGAGGTAGAGGATAACAGATGGGGGTTGCAGACCGAAAACTAAGCTGTTAAGAAGTTTTTTTTACGTTAAAAAGTGACACCACAATCTGAGGGTGGTAAGTGGCGACCCTCGCCCATGACAACAGCAATGCAACTCAATATAACATTTGGATCTTACACTGAGTTGCATTCATGCTGCTGCGTCCATCACCCGAGTCGGAGATGTTACGTCTTATGCGCTTGTGATTTCACCGGCACCCATACCCTTCCGTCGGAACACATTAATGCGATGGCACCACTGCTTGGCGACAGATTACCACGTGTGGAGGCAGCTTCTCCGGGCGAACTTTGCATAAGTTCTACTGCTATTTTTGCCACAGGACTCCCAAACTGGTCGCATATGACTAGTTTATTTATTGTATGTAAAATATATCCTAGATCAATAGACCTTTTCTCTAATGGAAGTGGGGAACAAGGAGTAACCCGTTCATTATTAATGTATTATTATAAAGCACGCAATATGTTTAAGAAATCTCGATACAGCTCTTATGAAAACAGAATAAACAAAACTCAACTAAGATTTATTCCAAATCCGTCATATAAGTCGTGTAGAGACAGGTTTCGTTCAAGTAAATTTATAATATTTTTTACTTGGACCTGCCTCATAAGTACCTGTGCCTGAGATTCAGTATGAGTAAATTACTATCCTAGGTTAATCACACAATTCCCGCAGGTCAACTGCATATGAATGACAAATTGGTGCGATTATGTTACAAATGATCGCTCATTTGTAGTATAAAACACGAGTTCACAAAGTTTTGTTGATTCCAGTTACATGACTTGTAGGTACATAATATACTAAACTATATATACATAGCATCTCAAAATACTTGTGTATCAGCATCACCCCTCTGATCTTATCTCACACTATGGAGGGTCAGCACAATACTTCCTCTGACTCAAAACTAGTTGTTACAACTGTATAAAGTGGTCTATTATAGTAAGTGGTATATTTATTTGTTACAGGTGCATTTCTCATTCCTTATTTCATAATACTCCTCGTCTGCGGTGTGCCTATGCTCTTTATGGAGCTCGCTATAGGACAGTACACGGCTCATGGGCCAATAGGAGCTCTATCTCAAATTTGTCCACTCTTCAAAGGTAAACTATGTTTTTAATAAACAGTGAATATACTTAAAATATTTAAACATTTCCCAGATGCTAGTAATTCCATTAGTATTTTTTTGAAGTGAAAACTTCTTTAGCGGCGTTGAGCACTTTTTCTGTAATGGGTATAAAATCTTAAACTCGCGTCAGGACACGTGACCTGATCGAAAAAGCGTAAGACGGATGGAGAGTAGACAAATTTTCTCATTCGATTTTGAACTTAACCTTCAACATTTTATGGTTGATTTTTCGGAGAGATAAACTTTTTAATGTAAAATAATTGTAATAGTTTTAAAGTGTTAAATTTTTAATGTATAATAATATAAATTGTCATGTTTGTGTACGATAGCGCAATAAATGAATATTGTATTCTACCACATAAATGATATTACTTTTATACTGATAAAGCAATTGGTGCAAAATTATTCCCTAACCATTCCAAAATATCAAACATGCTCAACGTTAATAATCAAGTTTTCACTTCTGCCGGCACTCCCGGAGTGCAACCCGTCTTTTTTTTATAAGAGTCTTGGCTTTCGGATCCTAATCCTTATATAATAATATGATTATTGTTGGTGAGGGTGACAAGGCATACACTGACGTCCCGTATAGTGGTGATTTATAGATTGTCTCCGGGGCTGAACCCTACCCCATAGTCTAACTCTATAAAGTAAAGAAGGACTCTCGATTGTCGGCAACACTGTCTCAGCGTCTGCTGCGGATAATCAGACCCAATTAGCTTTTGCAGGCCTAGCTATAGCTTCATATGTTGCTGTGTAGTAGATATGCTTGCTTGATACTCCAGAAGCTAAAGAAAGGTCACTATGAAAATACTAGGCTACTCTTACTTTACATACCGTTATACAACTGAAATTAATTACATTATTTCAGTTGTATATTCTTTAATACGCCCTGTCTATGCTGTATGAGACCAGGAGATTTTTTTTTTATAAATTACTATTCTTCTGAATATTAAAACACTGTAATTAAATTAACTGAAATTACAGGTGCGGGACTCGCAAGCGTGGTGATCTCATTCCTAATGTCCACCTATTACGCAGTGATAATTGCGTGGGCCATATACTACTTCTTCACATCATTCAAGACCGAAGTTCCATGGGCCAGTTGTTCGAACAGATGGAACACGCAACAGTGCTGGGTGCCATACCATAACCACACGAAACCCAACGGATCACAAACACCCACCGAACAATTCTTCGAGTAAGGTTTGAATATAGTAACAACATAAGTAAAGCAGTGGAAACACTGAGTAGATTACATTTATCATATTCAAGGTCTAGCTAGCAAGACAGGGTTATTGAACGGAAAATTCCTGACGCGGAACCGCTCGCTGCCTAAAACCAAGAATTGAGAAGAACGTCAAGAAGTAAAAAATCTGCCCCCGCGCTGCTTACTGTGAGGATGTTCCATAATTAGTTACGTGTTGTAGGATTTTTAGCGAGTTAATACATTTTTTCTCCTCATGAATTCAACATGAGCCCGCTTTCACAATGCTATTCTAAAATTAAAAGAAAATTTTACAAATGATAATATCTAGCTTCTTCGCGCCGCTTTGTCTACTTGGACTAAAAGGGCTTTACGCATAATTTGTGAGTAAGCTCACTAAACTCTCAGCCGTCAAACTACACTATACCACATCCGTAAAATTCGACGTTTTAAGTTCTATATTATAATACGACACCCCACACTCGACATCATATTGATATGATATTCATGAAAATTTCACACAGAGCTATCTGATCCCAAATTAATCATAACTTGTATTGTACCATGCGAACCAGATTAGTGACAAAATACTTAAATAGTTCTTTTTTGTATGTTCATAAATGTAGATAAACATGTATGTTTGTCGCACAAATAATTGCCCGAGGTGGGAATCACAAACTGTGGGTCAAAATACAACAAAATTTACATACAAAAATGCATGATTATGAAAAATTTTGCGACCACTCCCAATAGTTTACAAAATACAGGGTATTATCATTATATTTTAAAAATATTCTTAACAGGTTTTGGGAAACCTTATTACCCACACTGTAAATTAATACGCCTCAATAATTCATACACCTCTTAATAATCAGGTCTCAGACCAGCGCTTTAGGCTACACATTGTCTATGCGTCACTCTGCATCCTCTAGTATATACTATTGATTTGTCATTCATATATATAAATACAATAAATATAATCAGTATCCGCTGTGTGATGTCTTGAATAAGATAACTGAATAGGTTCCAAAGAAACATAGCTTCCGGTAGTTGACGAATTTGTTTTTACTATGTAAAGATACTTTCGCGCATAGTAAAATGACTAATCGTCATCCTACTTTTATCAAATGTCGTTACGTTGAGATAATGTATATCGCGCTAACTATATACTGATTATTAGCGTTACGTTTTAGGTACATTTATTGAAAATCGACGTCGAATCTATGATATAGGTATATGATGTTAAATTGTCATCTAAGAGTACGATCTCGTGAAAGGGAAAATAAAATAACCACCCCCATAAATAATGCATTCGCGCACCGCCCTCGGTATGGAATTTCCATACCAACATATTTTTTTTAACTTTCGACTAAAATGGATGAATAAATAATAAATAAATAATTATGAACATTTCACACAGGTTTTTGTTATTTTGTCGGTTGTGTTTGTCTGTCTATGTGTGATGAAAAGTAATGGACCGATTTCAAAGTGGTTTTGAAGCGAAAACTGTTACTGTTACTGTTACCGACACCTTTGTATTGTAGTCGGCTTTTTTTTCACTTCTGTCAACATATGATTTTTTTTCTTATTTTTTGTAAATCTGTAGAGCCATTTCCAGGGCAAAAACTCCAAAAACAGCTCTAGCTTTAAAATGAGGATGAAAGACCCGTTTTTCTAAGTGCACTCGAACGGAGTCAGCGAAAATCAGTGGTTTACTGACTTAATGATTTGACTGATAAACTTAACGACAAAGTCTCATTTCCATTCCAATCAATTACCTACTCTAATTTAATCATTGCCTATTACTTAACACAGACACAGACTTATGTCTTATGTGTAAGCTATGTTTTTGGTAAATAAACAATTTTGTATTTTTTTTTTGTATTAAAATATGCAACCCGTCGCTTTTTTTTGGGTTGTTGAAAAGGTATCTAATCTTTATAGTTACAATCATGCTAATAATTATATTAAATCACTGGGTATTTTGTTTTTGCAGGAAGAAGGTACTGAGCATGAGTGATGGTATTGAGTACCCTGGTGGCATGCGGTGGGAGTTAGCAGCTTGCTTAGTCTGTGCTTGGGTGCTAGTCTACTTCGCCCTATGGAAAAGCATAAAATCTTCCGCTAAAGTGCGATATATTACAACAACTCTACCATTTCTACTAATTATAGTCTTCCTCGGCCGATCACTGACACTCGAAGGAGCAGACAAAGGCTTGCGGTTTTTCTTCAAACCTGACTGGGAATTACTAAAGCAATCCAAACCTTGGGTGAACGCAGCTTCTCAAATATTTAATTCGATCGGCATAGCCTTTGGATCGATGATAATGTTTGCCTCTTACAACCGATTCGACAACAACTTCCTTCACGACACTGTAGCAGTATCCTTAATCAATGCAGTCACTAGTTTGATTGTGGGAATATTTACTTTTGCTACAATTGGAAATATTGCTTTTGAACAAAATACTCCTGTGAAAAATGTTATCGCTGATAGTGAGTATTTTTTGTGCCCCAAAAATATAACTGCTCTTTCATTTAAATATTTTCAGAGTTTTAGCAGGTTATAATAAAGATTTATAATAATTATATTCTCTTTGATTGCAGGTCCTGGATTATTATTTGTGGTATATCCACAAGCGATTGCAAAAATGCCAGCACCTCAGCTCTGGGCAGTAATGTTTTTTTTTATGTTTCTATGTCTCGGCCTCAACAGTCAGGTTCGTAAGTGGAGTGTACATACATTTCATCAAGCCTATTCAATTAAATTTGACTTGATATTTTTTTCATTTTACTTTTTTTATTTCAGTTTGCAATCGTTGAGGTGGTAGTAACATCCATCCAAGATGGATTTCCGGACATGATACGAAAAAGACTCGTGTACCATGAGCTGTTGGTACTGTGCGTCTGTGCCATATCATTAGTGTTTGGATTGCCTCACATATTTCAAAGCGGCATATTCGTGTTTCAATTGATGGACTACTTCGCAGCCTCCCTGAGCATAACGTATCTCGCGTTTTTCGAAGTAGTCGCCATAGCTTGGTTCTATGGCGTAGGCAGATTGTCAAGAAACATTAAACAGATGACTGGTAAGTTTCTTCAGTGGGTAAAGTTAAGTTGTTCCTAAAAACCTCAAAAAAGGCACGTTAGAAGTTGAATAAAGAATTATTATTCATGCGCCTTGATTATAGAATATGTTATCGCTTGTGACGATTACCTTGACTTTATACATTCATATGGCGATTTTTTTTTTGTTTTGTGTCGGTATCATTATGCAGTGTGCTCTCGAACAGAAATGATCTTAATCTAGTTTTATATCAATAAAACACAATCATATATCTAGCCACCAAAGGAAATGTGTATAATACTGCTGTTATCAGCGACAATCAGCACCAACACACCCTAAATTGTATTTTATCTTTATAGAATTTTATTGTGTTCGCTGAAAATGTCTGACACCGTGCAAACAAAATGTTTTCCATGCATACAATAAATGTAATACTGAGTAAACTGTATTTTCCAGGTCGTTACCCGTCGCTATACTTCAGATTCTGTTGGCTGGTAGCATCACCAGCACTGCTTCTCGCACTGTGGGTGGTTTCGATGGTAGACTACACGCCTCCCAGCTACAGGGACTATGACTATCCATTATGGGCGCAGGTTCTAGGCTGGATAATCGCTTCCCTCTCCTTACTCTGCATACCAGTGTACGCCATCGTAATAGTCATAAGGTCACAAGGAGACACCTGGATAGAGGTGATTATCCGGAAGTTTTTTATGATTTTTAAACATAAGTGAATCTCTCTGCCTGGGTATTATTAGGTCTGTCTAACAAATACTGAGATACAGTGACAGTAAGTACAATATTGAGGATATCGGTAATGATGAATTTTTGCCGAATATCTAAATGAGATTACCTACTGCAAGTTTATCAATAATATTAGGTATACCATGTATATATACCATGTATATATGTACACCTAATATAAATCAATCAGTTACTTTACATTACTCATTAAATAAACATCGAAGAATACAAAAGTAGATTGGTGAATGCTGATAGTAGCGGAGTGACCGGCTAGTGTTATCTTTCATTTGAAGATTAGCTTACTGGCTCGTGATTTCAGCTTGAGAAAAACGTATTGACTAAGAAAAGTGTTTTAATATACTGGCACCATATTCATTTGTTAAAGATACTATTTTAATTTTTTCAGAAATTGCGTAACTCGATTCGACCGACTTCGCTGTGCGAGTGTGGTATCAACGGTTGTGATATATGCTGCTCCGAATCGGACCCCTCTGAGGATAAAACAACAATAAACTAGTCGTGGGATACCCAATGAATACCTAAATATAGTGAAATAGCATAACTTAAACTCATATTTCTAGCTTCAAAGGAGACAGTAGATATGACGAATAAACAACTCAATAAGATAAAATAATTTATAATTCGAAAGATAAATTTATATAGAATGCACACTCGACCCTAAAACTACATTTGTAAAGAAACTTAAAAAGATATAAGGGCAAAAAATAAAAGGGCGAATTAATTGTTAAAATTTCACGTTTCAGAACAGTTTGAAGCTAAAACTCTGAAATCCGACAGGTTTGAAGTCCGAATTATCCCTAATTTTTCATTTAGTCACGAAAAATTGACTTAAGACGAGAGCGTGCTTGGGCCATCATAGGTAAAGATGTCGACCTTAATTTCAAATCCAGATTTGCACCAATGAGTTATACGTCGAAACCCAGCCGTCAAACTTATTAAGTCATTCTTAGTCAACGAAGGAAACAAACGTAGTTTTACTGTAAACCAGTAGATCGCAGACGCTGCTAACTATGCCACTGGGTCAAATTATCTAGATAATTTATATTGTTCTGATAATAACAGATGTTTCTAAAAATACATTTCTGACGTAATCATTCTCGATGTTTCAATACTTTGTAAGGAGAATATGTCGATACGAAAATATTTCATCATCTCCTTACCCTTTTCCCAATTTATTATTTATTAACATCTCATTCTTACTATATTTTTTTTAAACCAAATTTGATACATTCTGTAGCGCCGTTTGTATAATTTCTTGAATCATACAATACTGCAGTAATTTTTCGTTACAATTTAATTAATTTAATAACAAAATTATTTGTAAATAATACAAATATTTCTAAGAGAATTCCATCTTATTTAATGATAGATATTCTTTAAAGCCGAGATTTACCAGTATTCAATTGCTGACTTTGAATAGTGTCAAATAAAAAAATCAATGTGATCTAATGTAACAATGTTATTAAGCTAATATTATAATGGTTAACCGACTGCGAAACAAAGGCCACAAGCTCGGTTCCCGCAGTGGGAAAAATATTTGTGTGATCTGCAAATATATTAAACAACTCTAGTTGTTGTCATTTTTGACACCTAAGACTGAAACCTACAAGCGAGGTTAGGACCATAATGTGCCTTTTGCATGTTACAAAAAAATTATATGTTTTTAATAAATAGTTACGAAAAAACCTGCCTCTAAAATATCTATCTATATAAAAAAACCGATGGCCGTATGTTAGTCCCGCAGAAGCTCGAAAATGGTTCGACCTCATTGGCTGATTTGTATTTCATTATGTTTGTAATTGTCAAGACAAGGTTTTTATCTATAGAACTTTCGTGGTAAATTCTTTGGAAAATTCTGACATACTGAAAGTACATTTTTCCATGGGATTTTGGCCACTAAGTCCTTTGACAGCTGATTGTTAAATTGTGAATACAGACAGGACAACATCTGTCAGATCATCACTGTCTCACACTCTTCTTATAGGTAACACAAAATTAATGAAAAAAAAATCCCCTTCTGCATGAAAAACCCTAAATTATTATTAGCCCAAATTATAGTGTTGCTCTCACAATTAAGATGTATCTAACAATACCTCTCCAGCTGTAATCCATCAAGCCCTTTAGGCTATAGAGTGTACCAAAGAAATATACAAACATACACTCAAAAAAACATAACCCATTTTCTGGCGCAGTCGGGTAAAAACACATTATGCTTGTAACATCATACATAATATATTACTTCTAAGTAGGTAGATTACATATTATAAATTTATATAATAGAATGAGTTTTGCTTTTGCTTATTATCTGAATGTAGTTGTCCCAAATGAAAATGAATAATGTTGGAATGTAAATAAAATAAATGAGTTTAGAGTTATTATTATAAGTTTTTAATGTAAGAAGAATCTTAATAAAAGTTTGAAAGTACATATATATACATATATTTCATTTGGCTGATACCCTTTGAAAGTTATTGGTCACAAGATAATAATATTTATAAAAAATATTCCAAATTTATATAAAACTAGCTTATGCTAGGGGCTTTGCTTGAATTTGTGTAGATAATGTAAATTATTTCTGGGTTGAAAGGAACCTCTTTTCATGTATGCATAAATACATGATCAGATAAGAAGTTAAGATGTGAAAGTGTATTAAACATACTCACTTTTGCATTTATAATATTAAATAGGTATGTTTTAAAGAAGTTACTAAAAGTAATTTTTTTTAAGTATAAATCAAGCAATACAATAAATTAGTTTATCTAAGTTATAGAGACAGTTAGAAAATAATTAAAAGATAAATTAACTGTTTTATAACTATTGTATTGAATAGTGTAAAAGACTTACAACTAGTTTCTTAATCTATTTCTTCCTCTTCTTTGATCTGGTACTGATATCATCATCTGTATGGCTGTCATTTTCTGTATTGCTATTGTCTTCCTCATCACTATCCTCCTCATCATTGTCTGTATTGCTATTGTCTGCTGGAAAATATGTCTTTTAAACGCCTAAGCCTTCATTATTATTTTTATTGAGTGGTTTATTTTATTTGGGTAATATAGGTAGATTCTAGACTGCCTCAACAAACGAAGGTTCTATGTTGCTTTATTCAATATTTATAGCATAACTGCAGAACTGCTGATAATATGAATAACACTAGGTATCTTTCAGTATTCATAAACAGTAAATAGGTAAGGCATTCACTCCGCTTTTTGAAGAGTAGGTCTCACGCCCTGCTTTGAAAACATATGCACATTTAACAGAAACAGAAATACTTAGGACAATCAAAATAAAAAAAACGTGCGAAGTTATTACCTTCATGTTCCTGAATCATCTTTGTTAGAGTTTCATTTGCATATTGCTGAAAATTAGTAATCGACTGCACGAAATTGTGAAGATCCATATCATAATTATTTTCTAAGATAATCCTATCGTTTTCAGTAATAACTAAACGAAATGAAGGTACCATATTTCACAGATTAACTAAATATAAATAAAATAAATAAATGACAATTTTTATATTGGCGAGCCTGAAGGAAGATAGCTGATGGTCGCCAAAAAATGCTGTTACCTTTTTCTATTGTGCTGTTGATGAAAGGGACAACAAGATTATGCTGCTAACTTTAGACTAGCCAGGTTATCTTTGTGGGAAAGTGTAATGGACGACCAAAATAATGTACGACCCAATAAAGCACTGCACAGTATTGTACAGCCGTTGTGTGACATGAGCATGACACTGATTCCAGGGCTGTACATTAATGACTGTGCAATACTGGGCTAATTTTAGCGATTCGCGACTACAAAGTGGATAGTCCCTAGGCTGTTAAGCGGCTCTGTGGACTGCGACTCAGTACCTTTGCCTCATACATCGGAAAGAATTTTCAAATAATGCAGGACAATGCGCGTTCCCATACTGCAGCGATAGTCTGGGAGCAGGGCTACTATAATCGGAATCGTTCTCAATTCGTACAAGGGAGAACCCTTCGGAATCGGAATTGTTTCAGTTCCTATCTGTATTCTGTTTTTTTTGTTCCGTTCCTAATCATGTCCATGAATGTATTTCTTGGCATCATTTTAAAGAAAATAGGAAACTATAGACGCGAAAAAATATTATTAATAGCTTTGGGTTAGGAAAAGGATCAGTGGGGTAGGATAAGGATTTACAAAGATACCAAATTTCAATATTTCACAGTATTTAAAAAAAAATCCATTATGTATGTTGCTGCGCGGTTAGAGCCCGGATCTTTTGACATTTTAGTGTTCTTTTTACTCTATGGACGACAACAGGACTCTCTAGTGATTTTCTTTGGAGTCTTTGGCATTAGTATTGGTATTGGTAGTCTGTGCGTGTGTTAGAACAAATGTGTTAGTGTTATAAAATTTATAAATGAGAAATACATAACAATGTAGTAAAGTCGGAAGAATATACTCACAGACTATGCGTGAATACGGTAGGTTTGGCCCTCTAATTGGAGCCGTAGATGAAGGAACTTCTAATGTGAAATTTATGGTAAGTTAAATTTTTCCTCTTTTGTTTATTACTTGAATTACTGGAAAAGAATATAAGTGTTGTATTGTATGTATGACTGCATCAGACTACGAACTAAATAAACTGCTAATCATATATAGGTTTTTATTATTAAGATGTAATAAACCAAAAAATCATTGGTGCTCAATCATCTGAGATCTCAGGTGATCCATTGCTTTTAGCTTCTTTCGCCTTAGACTAGTTAGTAAGTACTTACTTATTCACCTACAAAACGTAAAATATGTTGAAAGAGTCCTTAATTGTCATCACTGTGATGACAATTTAGCCCGTTTGAGGCTAGATCTAGACTTATTTCTTGTTGTCCAACCCTAATTATTAAACCTCTTAGCCTGATTCTATCTCATAAGGGTACTTAAATAATTACCGCAAAAACTCTTATTTTAAAGATTCATTTAAAAATTTTCTATTTATAATTTAATATTTTTTAGTTTATACAAATATCATTGCTACAGTTTAATAACTATTTTTGAGAAGAATAATTCTGTAATACATTTTACAAGTAAATAATGAAAAACTTTCTATAACATATAAATTTGATTGGTTTACCATATAACCTGTGGATGTCTATAATTGTGTTCAATCCTCTAATAACTCTTCAAAATGTTCTTCACAATATATTTCACAACCCAAATTAGAATTGAATGCAATAATTTATGCAACTTAGAGCATGATTTTTTTGTACAAATTACTTTAGCTTTACAAATAATCATTAATTTACTTAATATAGCGCTAAACAACATGGCCTAAAATCTAAGGACTAGGTATATTTTATATCATTTATAAATTAAAATGTAGAAAACATATCATTGTGTTAAAAGAAATGATCAGAAATAATTGATTACAGGTATTTGCTGCTAACACATCTGAAGTATTGACTTATCACCAATTACCTATCGCAAGATTCAGTCCTCAAGAGGGATGGGTGGAACAAGATGCCCTGGAAATACTCAATGCAGTCCTTGAATGTATTGAGGTAATCAAAGTGTTACATTATTTATCTATTGCATTTTTTTTTTAACACACTCATACCTCTGCACTCGGATTCCCTGTGTCGCAGATGGCATTGACAAACACAGAAACACAAGACAAACACCCAAGACCCGAACAAACTTCATGCTCACTACACAAAGTGTGCCCTGGCCGGGAATCGAACCCGCGATCCCTTGCTCGTACAAGATGGCGCTGTGTGAAATGTTGGTGTATATTTATTTTTTGTACTTATGTCATTTTTGTGGGAATGAAGTGACAGTACTTGCAAATAGCCAAATAGCCCAATAGCCAATGCAAATTGCCTCTCCTTTAACCATTTAACCCTCAGCTGCGGTACCGCAGCCCGCCTCAGTTGCGTTGCCCTCGGAAGACGCCCTTACCTACTGTGCCGATCCTATTCGGCTTGGTGGCTAAGCCTAAAGGACCTTCCCTTCCCGGGTTCCTCATACCTTCACCATTGGCATAAGGCACAGTTAGACAAGGCGGGATCTCTCAGGGGGTATAACATTGCCCCACCCTATCCTATATGATTAATTGGACCCCAGTTAATTCATCTCTGTTTTGTAATTCAAACATGAATTACTATTCCACTTGTTGCAGGTAACTGTTGATAATTTAAAGAAACTAGATATAAATCCAGAGGATGTTGTTGGCATTGGAGTCACAAACCAAAGAGAAACCACCATAGTATGGAATTCAGTTACAGGGCAACCACTTTATAGTGCCATCGGTAAGTTTTTCAATGCAAGAATGGGGGTTGACTGTATTGTAACACATGTATGACGTAGCAAAGAGTTATTATATGATTGATAAAGAAGATCTCGGCAAGCGTGGTCACGAGCGCTTCAGTATATTATTAACAATGCATGTGTTATATGCTTTGTTGTGCAAAATGGCAAAAAATACAGGTGCTCTATATAACTAATATATAAGGATATCTATGGTATTACTTTTATTTTTACAGTATGGTTAGATGTAAGAACTTCCAAAATAATTGACGAGCTCACAAAGACTAAAGGTGCACAATGCATAAATGCTGTATCACAAACCAGTGGTCTTCCACTTTCCACATATTTCTCGTCGGTAAAGCTCAAATGGCTGCTGAAGAATGTGATAGCTATAAGAGAAGCTGTAGCTGCGGGAGAATGTATGGCGGGTACTGTAGACTCCTGGCTAATATGGGTAAGTATCAAGTTGGGATAGGTACAGACTGGACCCTGCCACCTTACCTGACCATGCATTCTGACGTATGTTGGAACAGAAATTGCATTATAATCACACATTAATCAAATTGGGATAGCGATCCGCGTTTAGCTTACCAACCAATGCAGGCTTGGCAGGTAGCTTGGCTTGGTTACGATCAGCACTTTCAGGTGAAATAAATATAAAGATCAATTTTATTTGCGCCCGCTGTAGTTCCGTGGATTGGCTCTACTTTTGGTAGGTACACTTGTTACATACACGTCTCATCAACGAACACCAGATTCCTGGGTCAGATAACGCGACAGCTAAATCATTTGCCGTTGTCCTCAAAGCACTGAACGCAGAGTCAGACCAACGTGTCATTTAACCTGAAGCTATTGAACTTTTCCACCATGTAATGCGATGATAGGGACGGACGGGGCGAAGCCTCGTGCTGTGAGATCTCCCCTATAATAATAACATTACTTCTTAAGACTTTACTTTCCTAGGTACGCCCCACATCTCATGCGGTTGTTATTTCACCGGCACTTCGAGTGCACCGCTGCTTGGCGGTATAGGTATATTGGCAGCGGAATGCCGGGCACGTCGCTTTCAAATCAACCCGCTGAAAGGTCCTCCGCGAACGAACTAGGCACATACTCTACTGCTAATTAGGGTGGCTCCCTTAGATTGCTTATCTACATTCCTATGGAAGAAAATTACATTGATCCCGCAATGGGTACCTACTGTCTTGTAGATAAAGCCTCGCTTGTCAATAGTATGCCTTTGTTCCTGCGTCAATGTACCTACGGCTTACATGTAAAACATTATATTGCAGAATCTGACTGGTGGCACTCACGGGGGCGTCCACATCACAGACGTATCTAACGCATCAAGGACACAACTCATGTCATTGACTAGTTTGCAGTGGGATAATGGTTTATTGCGATTTTTCGATATACCAGAGACAATATTGCCAAAGATCAAGAGTTCCGCAGAAATATATGGTTACGTTGCAACTGGATCTCTGTTGGGAGTGCCGATAGCTGGAGTAAGTACCTACCTGTTGCTCTTAGTATTCACATAAAAGCTATTTTGGGCACATCGTATCTATTTAATTATTTATTTATTTTCGATGAGATGACCAAACCATTTTCAGTTTTGTATGCCTCTGCTAAACTTCTTATAATAATTTGTGTTTGTCACCCAAATGCTTGTCCTGAGTGGCATTCGAACCCACGATTTACATAGCAGAAGGCAGAGCTCCTACAAACTGAGCTATGTGGCCAGCAGTATAAAATAATTTTATATTGGTAACTTTTGTATGTTGTTAACCTTGGGAGCAGATGAATGACGTAGGTCTGTACAAGTATTTCCCACAAGTACCTGCTGATGTTACATAACCATTCAAGATAATGTCTGCATATCCAAACAATGCAATGTGTATTTTTGAAATTATAATCTGATATGAATTGAACACTACCTACAAATGCCCCATTTTCATTATGTCGACTGCTTCGTAGTTAAGTTGCTAGTAATCCTGCCTGCGAAACAAAGAATCCTGGGTTCAAACCCGGGCCGAGTCAAACTGTGATGAGCAAAAAGATTGTTCTCGGGCAAGGGAACGCAAACAGCGTTGTATGATTATGATGCATATCCAAGCCATATGCAAAGCAGTGAATCAGTTTAGGCGTTTGTTTGTTTTATGTATTACCTGATTCAATATAGAAACGGTCGCTCTGCTCCAAAATAACTTGTAATATTATTTCAATATTGACTAACAAAATATACCTATACGTAAACAGGAACATTTTATTGTATATGAGCAGGATCATGGTCCCGAAAAGCAAGTAATCCTTTTTTAAAAGTGACGTATCCAACTATTTTTCTAAGAATTGAACGGAAATAAAGTATTTTGACTCTGGCTTTGTCACTCATTACTCTTACAAATTCCTTGTTATTGTTACCGTTATTTGTTAATGCGGTTTAGTTTTGTTTTTGTATTTTAAACGTTTCGTTGTTAGACGTTTGGAGATATAAAATATGTCCCCTCGCAAGCGAGGCAAGGTTATT
The DNA here is from genome assembly GCA_921293045.1 of Aplocera efformata. Lineage (NCBI taxonomy): Eukaryota > Metazoa > Arthropoda > Insecta > Lepidoptera > Geometridae > Aplocera > Aplocera efformata. Next base: position 7,236,832 of record OV121042.1, on the reverse strand, counting down.
CATAGTGATACACGTCAAATAGTGTACAACATGATTAAATATTTTGAAAAAATCCCGAGCTGTATCATCCATTCGAGTATAGTAATGGTCGTACTACCATGGCCATGGGATTATCAATTATCAATAGTGAAAATAATAAATGAAGGTTGTTTAGTCTAATAGGATCGTTTGCATAAAAAAAAGAAATTATATAAATCTTTGATGTATTGTCTAGCACTCAATTTTACACACATACTTTTGACATACGGAATCCAGTAACATTTAAAAAAAAATAACCAAATTAAACCAAAGGTGCAATTTTTTTAAAGTATTGAACCGCTTTTGAATATCTGTTATGAAAGTATTGTCGTGATCCACAAAATATTTTTTTTATTTTTTATATTTGTGCTGAATTGGTATATTGGTAGGAATAATATTGACGCATATAGCGTATATTTTACACTAGCAACCCCGTGCACTAGCACTCACGAAAGACTTGTTCTCACCATCCTATGGTAAATAAATAAAGTGCTAGTACTATGCCTAGATGTCCATACAATGCATTGTAAAACTATATATTTCTTTCAGTGTTTGGGTGATCAGCAAGCTGCCTTAGTAGGTCAAGGATGTATGCGCTTTGGACAAGTTAAATGCACGTTTGGCACTGGAAGCTTTCTGTTATACAACACAGGTATTAGAAAATATCATACTCATGTACATTTTACAAGCTTTACAGACCTCCTCTTTACACCACCTCTATTCTAATGTTACTGTTCTAGGTGACTCAATTGTTCATTCACAAAACGGGCTAGTGACAACGGTGGCCTACAAATTAGGGCCCGAAGCACCTCCTGTGTACGCTTTAGAAGGATCTGTAGCGATAGCAGGTAGGTATAATTTGCTTGTTTAATTATTATCGTCTGGTAACTATGAACATGCACGTGTTCTAGTATTTATAAGCTAGTTAATTACAAGATTGTTCAGCTCGGCCCCGGCCAGCAAATGTGTCAGCTAAGAGATTGGCTCTAAGTTGAAATTCCTATGTAAGGAATGATCGAGTACCTTTTATTATAATAAATATTTTGGTAACGTTGACAAAAAAAAAAAGGAAGCTTAGTATCAATAGCTTTCGAGTACCTTCCTTTATCAAATGTGAATATTTTATTTAGGGGACACATTACAGTGGCTGCGTGAGGGACTCCAGATTATAAATGACGTGAAAGATACGGAGTCTATAGCTTCTGAAGTATGCGAAGGGGACGAAGGCAGCATTTGTTTTATTCCGGCCTTTAATGGATTGTACTCGCCGCATTGGAAGAAGGATGCTAGAGGGTAAGGAAACTATACATTATACAGGTCAAACTGTACTACATAGTCGTCATTATTTTCATGTACCCTTAACAAGGAAAAAGCTTATAAATGAATAGTGTTGCCACTTTCTTTATATTTTCGACACACACACAATGTCTTGTCTCTATGCAAACTCATATCTTGTATGACTCGTTTATAAACTCTTTGCCATGCTATACCTAAATCCTACTACTAGGCGAAAGTTTGTAAGTATGGATGTATGGATGTTTGTTACTCTTTCACGTAAAAACTACTGAATGGATTTGAATGAAACTTTACCACAATATAGCTTATACATCAGAATAACATATAGGCTACAATTTTTGAGGTTTCTATAAAATCTATATATATAAAAGAAAGTCGTGTTTGTTACAACACTTATAACTCGAGAACGGCTGGACCGATTGCCATGGTTTTTGATTTGTTGGATTTGTTTCCGTCCCGAATAGCAGAATAACTATTAAAACATTGGAAAATTAACGAAAAAAATAAAATCAATTTATCCCCGTATTCTCCACGGGAACGGGAACTATGCGGGTGAAACCGCGGGGCGCAGCTAGTTAAACAATAAATGAATGGCTAGGTGCCAAGAGTTCAGAGATTGTAAGCACACATTCATTTTAAATCCGGGAATATTACGTGTTCCAGAATTATGTGCGGACTGAGCAGTAGAACGCGTCGGAAACATGTAGTTCGTGCGGCGCTGGAGGCGGTGTGCCACCAAACGCGTAGCGTAGCCGCAGCCATGGCGGCCGACTGCGCGCCGCTGCGGCGTCTGCTCGCCGATGGCGGCATGGCGCAGAACGCTGTGCTCATGCAGATGCAAGCCGACGTGCTTGGTATCCCGCTGGTGAGTACACGTGCCCGCCGACTGCGCCGTACAATACTGAATCTCCGAGCCAGGTGCCAGCTCCCGCTATCAGCACAGGGTAAATCTATAGATATAAAAATGAATCCCTATTTCCCTTGGTCATGGTATCACACGTGAACGGCTGGACCAATTTTGATAATTCTTTTTTGGTTGTGTTTTTTATGCTCAGAAGGTTCTTATCAAAGAAAAAATAACAAAATTACGTTGATAGTTAAGTTTTATTAAATAAAAATAACTTTGACTTTGACGAGCACTACAGCTTGGCGGCAGATTCCAGATGTGGTGGTAGTACGTCTCCGGACGAACTTGGCACGAGTTCTACTGCTACTATTCAGGGTAATAATAATGAGCTCTTAATAAATGATTATGTTATTCTAGATTCGGCCCCTGATGACGGAGAGCACGGCCCTGGGGGCCGCGATAGTGGCAGGCCGCGCACTCAACGTGTGGCCTGTTTCCACGCCCAGCCCACCCGCTGACACGTTCCTGCCGTCTATATCTGCTGAAGGTACTGATCGAAGGACATGACAAGGACATCCAAAATAACATAGTGGTGTTTAAAAACTAGGTACTAAAGCAAAGTTTGGTGTCCCCAGAGAGGATTAATACTAACAGATGTGTTATTAATGTGCAGCAGACTGGTTCTGATAAAAGGCCTACTAAAACTTCAGGCCGTTTTGGTAGCCCTTTTATCTACTATTACGATCGAAAAGGTAAAAAAAATATCGATTTCAGAAAAGGTATATTTAAAAAAAGCTGTGATAGATAAAATTACTTTAACCTCGCCCAACTCATCTCATTGTGCTGCCGCGATGTTCCGCTGACGGCTACAAATTGTTATTTATGGGATAAAAAAATGGATAACATTGCGGGCATGACTAGTAGTAGTACGAGTACCTTCTTCCTTCGCCACGCTTCAACTATGTGCCCGTTACATAATGTAACCTATTTTTTTGCAGAAAGAGAAATCCGTCGATTCCGGTGGGAGGAGGCGCTTGAAAAATGCATGGGATGGGTTACCGACGACAATGACAAACGAAATTTGATGCCAGGTAATAGGATTGATTTTACTTTTATGCTGTGATTTAGTGCCACTCCAAACGATCATAGAACTATTTTCCTTTCGCAGATGAAACAGATCGTACAACGGCGGTGCTGCCTCCAGGCTTGTTCTTTTTAGGAACTGCCCTTCTTGTGATTTTAGCAGATAAATTAAAAACGTTGTAGAATGCGGTTGTAGGTTCGATTGCAGCGCGTGGCCGTTCTATGAGATGATATGGAAAGAAAATAATACGAGTTATGACCTATCTAAAAATAGTATGTTTCGACCCATTTGACACTAGTTACCCCATTAGGTCCATTAGGTCAGAAAACAAGTGTCAAATGGGTATTGTATCGAATGGGACACTGTATTTGTATCGAGACAGTTATTGGATATTTTCTTTTGAAACGTGTTTTGAAATGTTTTATGAAGTTGGCCACTTAATAAAACGAAAAAAGATCAATCATTAAATGTGCAAAAGGGATTCAATACCTTGACATAAAACAGTATTTTTAACATGTTTTTTGAAGATACTTACCCAGTGGAAACCGACGGTAATATTGACAATATAACGGTTGAGCGAAGTTGGCGTTAAAATGTACAACGCTCCGATCCATTAGAACTTAGCTTGGCCTCTTTCATATTTGACGGATTTGAGCACAACGCATAATATATGCATTATTCATTTTGCTAGCGTTGAAATAGGGTAAAAAAATTAAAACTCCCTCGCGCTATCCGCTACGCGGTGTTTGAGGACGATTTATTTTCCATTTTAACTAAAAACGATCAGAATAGACAACACTATCAAGGCGCTTCGATTCTTAAAATCTGGAATAGATTATAAAGATGCAATATTTATATTCTAAGTCCTAGGTTTAATCATAGAGGAAGTGCCCGAATCGGAATAGTTTTGGAAAAAGTAAGCTTCAAGAATTAAAATGTATAACCCCTTTGAATTAGGGCTTACATTAGATAGTACTCAATTTTCCTGATGGGATGTGTAACGTTTGTTTTGCATAAAATGTCACATAGAGTTACAAACTTCCCTTACATAGAGCTTCTCATGGAACGGCGCTTCTCTTAGTCATTAGTTACTGAAATAACAAATTGTACCTCCAAATCTAGATCGTTCTAATAAAAGTATTAATTTATGAATAGTTAAAAATTGTTACCTATTGTTTTAGAAAAATAAATATGTCAGATGATGCGTGGAGTTTAATTTCCAGTAAGTAGATGCTTTAAACTAAGGCGTATCAAGAGTCGCGGCGTGGGCCTTCAAGGAATGCGCTGCCTCATACTACAAATCCCATTTTTTTTTCTTGGAGAAATGCACTCACATACCTCCTTGCCACGTGGAGATAGAGCGGTTATGTGGAACAAGGTGGTAATCAATTACCCACTTAAACTCCACGGTGGATCTCTACGGTGCTCCTCGGCGGCTTAGTAGCGGGAACACGGGCACAAGTCTGCACATACTTACGCGAAATACTATTATACTACAAACACCGAATCTTACCTTAAAGTAATCAGTACCTACACCTAATTTTAAGCACGAAATATAATAATAACACAAAAGTACTTTTATTTTTTCTTGCAATTAATATCTAATACATTTCTTAAAAGGTATCAATGATCAAATCATTAATTCAAATGAAAATTATTATCAATTAAATTAAAATTTTAGTTCATTTTACCGTATATTCTTTTACTCTCGAAATCTGGCTGAAGATGAATTATCCTTTACTCGGATTTTTCAATCAGAACTCGAATTACAGGGACGTCATACAATGATCTGCAGGCTGCTGTTGGTAATTTTTTTTTTTTTAATTATGGCATGGAATCTGTCAACCCAAGCAGCCTCATTCTGAATCTGTTATTATACTACTCGCTGAGAATTGAGCGATCTTTTAGGATAAATAACCCACAGGGGGTAACTTTTCACAGATATCGTATGAAAAGATTTGACAGTACGCTTTAAAAAAGCTTATTTTGACTTGCTTACTAGATCGAGCAAACCTGCGAGTCAGCATGTTACTTCTGATCGCCAATTTCAAATATCAGTAGCAATATTGAGTAAGAATGTATTTCTTACGTAACATATTATTGTTCGATGATATGTGGCTGAGCCGGCGCTGCCAGCTGCAATTTGTTATTAATGGTTGTAACTTTATAAATAATCTGGCATACACACATGATAATTTTTTTTTGCTATTACTAATTAAAAAGGCGCTTGGTGTGAAAATATTCCAAATTGTGAAAATTCAGTTTTCTAAGTTTTTCGTAAAATAGCAACTCTCTAGGTCATTTCTAAGCGGCTTAGATGTGATTGCAATATAAATAAGTGTAGGTATATGAAGTTTTTATTTAATGAAACCGTTACAATAAATACAATGAGATTAGGGGTATTTATAGCATTTTCTCAAACACAATCAAGTATGATCAGCCTTTTATCACTGCTAAGGGTCTTAATTTCACAGTTTTCTTGCTGATTCCTGCAGCGTGGCAAGTATTGACAACATCAGTTACATTCTTATAGGACTCTGGAGATTCTTCCATTACTAACTTTGGAGATGCAACTCTGATGGAAATTCCCATAGTCTCCAGCTTAGTGAGTACTTCTTTGTAGTCAATGTTACGCCTAGATTTGGCACGAGATAGCGCTCGTCCCTGTAATAAACAATACAATTTAAATCTGACTATAAAACTTTAGATATCTGTAATTATGGGTCATCAAACTCAAACTCGTTTAGATCTCAAGTATCGTTTGGACACGTCAAATTTTACACACACAAATACACATATTCATGAGCATCTGACGTGTCATAGGAGCTCCTTAGGCACGTTACATGCACACAGATTTTGCATCTGTTCCAAATCAAGCAAATGTTAACCCTCTGAAGTCTTATATCATTTGAGAATTTGCAAAACCTTGAAAAAGTCTATTATACTTAGTTGATTTCAAACGGAACTGTATTGTATCAATATATGTTGATGACCTCATTTATTGATTATGTAATACTTACTGCCCCATGGCAAGTTGATCCAAATGTTTCTGTCATACCCTGATGGGTTCCAGTGAGGACATAACTGCATGTTCCCATAGTTCCACCAATCAATACTGGCTGCCCTGTTAGCTGGTAGTCAACAGGAATCAAAGGATGATGAGGAGGAAATGCTCTTGTGGATCCCTTAAATTAATAAAGTCTTTGTTATTTTAAAATAGTTCTATTACCTCAACAGCAAATCTGCAGTGTTGCAACCATACATACTCCTTGCCCAGGACATAGGATGCTAGATTAAATGCCATGACCAAAAAAAAACCTATACTATACTATACATTACATAAACACATAAATGCCATTGGACCAAGTTTTAAATAGCACTAGGCATATGCAATGTTTACCCGGAGAAGTACTACCTCCACACCTGCTAACCTATGACGCCAAGCAGTTGTGCACTTGTACTACCATGTTCCAGTGGAAGGGTTTGGGTGCAGGTAAAATTACATGCGCATGATTAACATCCCCATCCCAGATGACACGGTGAGACTTAAATCTTCTTATACTTTGCTTGAGGATGACACATATTGCTGTTGTTATGGGCGGATGTAACTATTTAACATCAGGTGTGCCGCAGCTAAACCCGTCACTTTTGTAAAAATTGTGAAGACACTTTTTTTACCTTCCTGTGCACAAGCAAAGTTTTCAGTTTTCCATCCACAACATGTTCTTCAATCTTTGCAACATTATGGGAGACATCATAGATAACATGCATATCAAGGTCATCTGGAGCCATCTTGAACTGTTTTGCAAATGCTTGACGGGTCAAAAATGTCATGGAACTTCGATTCACCCATGCAAAATTGGCAGCTGCAGCCATGGCCTTCAAATAATCCTGTCCCTCAACAGAATGAATTCTAGCACAAGCTAGCTGACGATCATTTGTTTCAATCTTGTCTCTCTTCATTGCTTTCTCCATTTGTACAAGAGCATCAGTAGCAACTTGATGTCCAAAGCCTCTGCTTCCTGAATGAATCATGACACAAACTTGGCCTATTCTCTCCAGACCCATTTTTCCAGCAGCATATTTATCATAAATCTCATCAACCACTTGGATTTCTGCATAGTGGTTGCCAGCACCCAATGTGCCTAACTGTGGTAACCCTCTTTTCTTTGCCCTGAGGCTTACTTTGGATGGGTCAGCATTCAACATCCTGCCATACTCCTCACAGTGTTCTTTATCTTCTGCCCAGACGTAGCCTTCCCTCAATGACCAGTCCATTCCCATCTCCAGTGCCTCTTCTAGGTCACGGGCATTCATTGGGATAATACCTTTAGAGCCCACTCCTACTGGGATGTGGTCAAAGAGGCTCTGTGCCAGTTGTTCCTACAAAAAAAAAATTAATAAGATATTGAATAACAAAATACAAATTTTAGGGAACACAGGGCAATTATTTCGCCTGGTACCTTTACTGGCTGCAAGTCCTTTTCACTAAGATTGGTTCGCAAAAGTCTGACACCACAATTGATGTCAAATCCAACCCCACCAGGTGATACAATGGATTTGGGGTCTGCTATATCAAAAGCAGCCATATTTCCTGTAATTATATTACAGAACTTAAGATATTAAAACAACAAAATTAAATGCAATTAGGCAGAGTGAATAAGGCATTCCATACCTAATAAGAACACTTTTTTTTATATACTTACCTAATTACATTGCTGATTATATTAGGTAAGGGTAATTTATCTCAACGTACCTATTGCAAATCCATAGCCCGAGTGAACATCTGGAAGTCCAACAGACCGGCCTACAATTCCCGGTAGGGCTGCAACATTGGCTATCTGTTTAACACCGGGAAGGAACCCTCCTGTCATACCAGGTCTACAAGCATTCCTCAGCTCATCTAACATCAGTTTTTCAAGCGTTGAGTTGACATAGAATACACCTTCAACGTTCATGTTCGGCTGGAAGCCCTTTTTGATTTTCCAACAGTAAGGGTTAATTTTCTCAAGATACTTGAGTTCTTCGTTGTATTGCCTCACCACCATTTTACAAGATTGATTAGTTCTTTCTAGTACGAAAAAGCAGAAATTAAGCTCCTTAAAACATAAGCCGAAAACATGCACCAAACTAATTAACCACAGACCATTAATTCGTCAGTAGGCTTGGGCAAAAAACATCGAGCGCATCAAACAGAAGATACTTCAAATGTCCATAACTGATGACTACTGGTTTGATTGAATTTCTAGTGATGTTGTTTTTGAACTTGTAGAACAAAATAAACACGGATGTATGAAATTCACCAACAGTTTATTAGCACAGCACAATTAGGAAGCAGCAGATGAAGAAGAGTAGAATACAATGAAAATGAAGTAAGCACAGAGAGATAATGATTATAATGATTAGATAATCATTATAATGATTATCTCTCTGTCTATTTATAGATCGAGGAAGTTTATAATTGTTAAGGCACAAGCATTAAAAACAAACACTGTTTTCATATGAAATAAAAATATATTGTGTTTGAATAATGATGCGAAAACTGACGATCTATCGATTTATCGATATTCTTCATTCGATAATGATAGATACTGTTTAAAAATGTCGGTACGATAAATATCGACATATTTTTTCACTTGCCCATCCCTATTCTCCAGTAACATTAAGGTCTTTGCCACAGACTAATTAAATGTAGATACGGCCGACCAACGGACGGTCCAGGCCTTTTTTTTCTAATGGCAATCTTGAATTTTGGAAATAATATTTGTCAGTACCAGCGTCACGTCATTCGTTCGTAAATGATTATAGTTCCAGAATCTAGCAGTCCAGAGTCCAGCCCTTCTGTATTAGTGCCGTCTACAATGTCAATGTCACATAAGTTTTATTCATTCATTTTACTTTCTATATAATTAGTCTGTGGTGTTTTTGATTTTTCTCGATGTTCTCGATTTCGTAACCAGCTTCAACCTCAAAAATAATAATTTGATTTGGAAAAGAGGCATAAAAGCTAAACTATGGCGGCTTTGATGAAGCTAAGACAAATGCCTCTGATGCAGCGCTGTGTTTGGAACCACATGAACAAGCTAAGCCGTGAAATATCCACTTCCAAAAAGAACAGTGATACCGCTTCTACTGCAGCTTGTCAACCAAGCACTGAAGATAAAAACTGGGTTAGTTATGGTTTTGACTTCCAAAGCAAAGAAGAGGACACAAACGTTCATAATGCATCGTTTTTCTTCTCGGTCACCGTGTGTCTTGTGTTCGGTGGATTTGCTTGGGCCTATGCTCCTGATGTCAATATGAGGGACTGGGCTCAACGGGAGGCTTTTCTAGAACTGCGTCGCCGCGAAAAAGCAGGAGTACCTTTGATAGATCCTAATTATGTTCCTCCTGGCAACGTCAAGCTTCCATCAGAATCCCAGCTTTGTGATATGGAAATCGTAATCTAATTGTTGACCATAAATAGAAATTCATTGTACATGTAGTTAATTTATAAATAATTTACTGAAAAATATTTAGTTTTAATCTATTTTTCATATAACCTTATTATAAATATTTCAAAAAAATACTCATATTGATGTGTGATAGCAATATTGCTGATAATAAGGACCCGTAGCATACAGAGGTATGGTATTTTTTAGGTGCCATCCATAAATTAGGTCACACAGATTTTATGGTTTTTTGACCCCCCATCCTTTTCATAGATGGTCACACTTGTGAAACCTCCACCCTGGTGTAAAGCACATATTTATCAATGTTATATTACAGATATAAATAAATTAAAACAGCAGTTTTTCCCAAATTTATTTTTTTAACATGTCACATCACAATGTCACGTTTTGTTGCCATAATTATGGTATGGTAAAATACCAATACTTTGATCATCAAAATCAAAAACAAAGTAGTATGCAGCAAACAAGGCACTGAGGAAAAAAGATAGAAAGTTAAATATTATATCTATTACAGTACAGTTGTGGAGCAGTATGGGTTTTGTACCTGTCTCTGATGCTCCTGTGCACATATTGTGTCACACTCATAAAGTCATTATTTTGAGTGTGCTGCGAAAACTATTGACAATTAATAAAATTGTGTACTATATGTTTATACTGTTGCTGCTGCTACTTTATACTCACACAAAAGTCTGCAATGATATATACCTAACTATGAAAACAAGTTGCTCAATCTTATACCTCATTTCCATATTAACAAAATAAGCACCAATCAATCAAATTGTTTAAATAGCATACATTTAAATGTGGTCTACATGTTTTAAGTAAAACTACACTGATTTAAATGATTAAAATCATTAATTTACCAATAAAAAAAGATCTAAAAAAGAAAATTTTACCAATGTGGACAAAATGAGAGTTGTTAAAAAAAAGGTTATCATTGTGTACCTACCTCAAAAACAAGATAACTACTAGAATAATAGAGATAGCAATAAAGTGTTTTGGGTATCAAAATCGTTCCACCCCGGGATTTTACAAAAACATTCACTATCGGTGATTTGCATAATTCAACATAAATAGAAAAGTATGTTTATCTAAACTGTCTTGATTTCTAAGAGACGTCCACCTGTTGTGGCAGCATACACACATGTTGAATTAGCTGTAAGGGCATTAATACAGCTGCCTAAATTAATATCTCCTGCGGCTTGGATTTGTCCATTGGTTATTTGCCACCTTTTCAGACATCCATCCCAACCACCAGTCCAAACAAAGTCACCATCTGCTGCAATGCTAGTGACAATCATGTCGCTCACCTGCAAATAATATGGAATCTTACATCATACATCCACTACACTATATGTTCCTCCTATTTTTTGTAAGTTACGTATTATTATAACTAGCGACCCGCCCCATATATCTCGTAAGGTTTAGCCAGCATTAGCAATGTAAGCGTCCAAAAATATGTTTTTACGACATCATACCAATTCATTAAAATTCTCAGCTTTTCCCTACTACTCGTATAATAGGTATGTAACATAATATAAAACACAAAAATTGTTTCTACTTTTGTCCGTTAGGTATAGACTTTGAAATCATCCAACCGATGTTCCCCAAACCGGTTTCATTAGAAAGACAATAATGCGAAGATGGTTTTAGACCAATAAAACAACGCATTAGGCACAGTATGTACCTAGATTTCTTTTTTTAGCGTTATACCACACGCCGGGTATCCTCTAGTTACCTATAAAGCTTCCGGAAAAAATCTCTAAATGCTAATGAAAACCGTAAAGAAATCCGTTGCGTGGTTTAGAAGTTAGCGGAGAAACAGACACGAAAATTACACTATTTAGCTAAAAGATACTTAGCTTTTCCACTCTTTTTGGCTCTGTTAGGCACTATTTTGACCACAAATTTGGTAACACGGCGATGAATGTCCATCCATCATCATCATCATCAGCCTTTATGGGTCCACTGGACATAGGCTTCTCCAAGTAAGTGCCACTGAGCCCGATCTTCGGCTCTTCTCATACACTTTCTACCAGCCACCTTCCGTCGCTCCATCTGGCAGGGGGGCGCCCCTCGCTACGTTTGCCTACACGCGGTCTCCCCAATGGTTATCGGTTCTTGGGCATATGTGGCCAGCCCACTGCCAGTTCAACTTGCTAATTCGTTAGGCTATGTCGATATATTAAAAATACATAACCCTTACCCTCAATTCGTGCGCTAATTTGAACTCGTTTTCAACAGTAGCATGATGTAGTCTCAAACTGAAACCGTCCCTAGCTATCACAAGCAGCCAGTTACCATTTAGCATTATGGGAGCTCTACCTTCCATCGTATGGCGTGTTACGAATCGTGTTTTAGATTCCTCTGAAATAGGAAATTGTAAGTGTTACGGTAAATTCACTAAATATATCTAAATGCTTAAATAAATCGGTCTACGATGGGAAAAGAAAAAAATTCGCAGGAAAGCAAAATACGCAATTTCGTTTACTTGGATAAATTATTTTTGCCAGCTAAATAAAATACCTAACTATTGAACCGATTTTAATGAAACGCCTATAGGATCAATCTGAAAGTACAACAAATAAAATAAAAAATCCATTGATAAATAATGGAGTAGGTACTGAGGTAACAAACATACGTTGGTAAAACACTTCTACCTAAGCTGCAATGTTACTAGCCTATAATTTCTAGTAAGATTTTAAATACTTTTACCAGGTAATAGCAAGAAATATTTGGATTGATTTAGAAAAAGGATCTTGGACGAAATCTTATATAAATAAATTAACTATGCTCCATTAAAAAAAAAGGAAGTGGATGCGAAAGAATGACCGAGTCGTTTATTAAACGATACCTATAGTTATCGTAGTTAAGCAGCGCAATAAACGAAGATTTTTAACCTTAAGTGTTTGTGAACTTTGTTTTAACAAACTGTTATGTGAAGACGCCAACTTCTTACCTACGTAGGTACTCGTACCCACTCGTACCTGGCTTAATTTCGGTGACAGTTACATAGAGGTCCCGAACGGTGTATAAAAATGGTGGCCGGTACTGCAAGCCCTTTACTTCTTCAAGCACGTTGTACAAGGCCCTCAAAACATTGTTTTCGTAAATAGTAACCTGGTAAAAAGAAAACATTATACCTGGAGTATAGTTAAAACATGAATATATTATTAAAATATGGATAATGCTAATAGGTAAAAGAAGAAAAGACGAGTGGGATGGGGTGAACTTGAAATTACTCATCCTGTGGAAATTGGTGTAATAATAATTGTTTAGCTTCTTTCGTGTGATTAAGTGACCAGATGTATTAACCCTAAACGTACATTTCCGCCTTCATCGCCCGTTAAAATCTCAGTTCCTGAGACAGTCAACGTGATAACATCAGATTCAGTTTCTCCACCACGTGCTAGCTCAGTGATCTTTTCGCCTTCAGAAGTCCAAACTCTCACTCCTCCGTCGTTAGAAGAGGAATAAACCTTGCCTCCACCAGCTGCGATAGCAAACAGTTGGACTGCGTGTGCTGCCCATGATTTGCCAGGTTTCAAATCAGCGTCGTATGTCTGTATAAAAACCAATAAGTAGGTACTTTGTATTTATTCAAAATTTGAGGATCTCGCTACTCAGTGGCGGATTTACAAATTTTCAAGGTATAGGCTGAATAGTTTTTGCCGCCCTTGCCTCAACAATTGTCTTAGCATACATTATTTTTACAATGCAACAATTTCGTTGAAATAAAAAATCATCGTCATAGAAAAATCTTTTTGACTTCTATGAGGTAAAAAAAAAATCGTTCTCCAAATTTGTCGCCCCCAAAATCTGCCGCCCTAGGCTCGAGCCTACTCAGCCTGCTGGTAAATCCGCCACTGTCGCTACTTTTAAAAACCATAGCTACTCATTCTGATCTCGTTTTACATAATTCCGTACCCAAAATTGAGGGAAAAGAAACCCTGTTCTAAGCCCATGTCGTCTGTCTGTATGTCAGTCATTTCGAATCGTGATAGTTAACCATTTAAAATTTTCATCGAATATGCGCCCTAGAGATCGTAAAATATTAGTGGCACAGAACCTTCGGTATGCGAGCCATATTGCGTTGGCCGGTTTATTAATTATGGAGCAGTTATGCAATATATATTATTCCCACTATAATTTAGATAATAAAATAAACTTACTTTTATGGATCCGTCTTCTGTACCAACAAACAGCTTGCCGTCCCAGGCTAACACACATGGTTCAGATTCTAGTTTTATTTCATTAACCACCTTCAAAGACATTATTTTTCTTAAATAGCACGATTAAGTTTATTTGATCAGAAAGCACGTATGTTGTTGCCAAAATATGAATGGATACTACCAGAAGACAGAACGCGAAACATCCGAGTTTAAAATAAACTTGCGGTAGGACGTCAGTGAACTTTTCACCTAAACATACCTAAATAACTTTTCTAGATCAATCTCCACCAGCCCGTCAAAATAATCGGGACTAACATAGAGTGCGCATATAATCAGATTATACAAAACATGTATTCATGAATATTTCACACAATGCCATGGCTCTAACTAAGCATATCTTGTACTATGAGGAACTAGATAACTGATGAATACTTAAACAGCATTTATTTTTTAAATCGAACCATATAATTGGTGTTTCCGCTGTTGTTACCATTAGCATTATATAAAGATACAGATTTCACATCGGCATTTTATACCAGACTTGTACCGGAGCCACGACCAAACAGTATACGTAAAATGTTAAATTACATGATCCTGAACCCGACTAGGTAAAGATCAACAACAACACAGTCCGTATTTGCTATGTTGAAAAAAATAGGCACATGACATTATCGCTATGAATAAATCTTATTAATTTAAACAAGTAAATATAATATAATATAATAAATATTTATATTTTTCGCGTATCTCCGATATGGAGCCCTAAGCGGATCAAGGTGATTATGTAAGATAATAAAGTTCACATTATTCCGTAAGCATGGTTAACGAAAGCCTTACTGCAAGTAATAAGTTGCTTCGATCCTCTACAAACTCTACTTTACCTTCTTGTTCCACAAGAATGTTGATGCGCGTTGAAATCTTTTGTGGTCTCAGCGTGAAATATCCGTTTCGATGTATTTTCCTTTAAGTTAACAAGGTATCCCTTATTTCCATTATATTTATGACAAATATCAGCCTATATTTTATAGCAAGATCCAGCACGTGCATTTTTTATTATTTATTGTCAAATGTGACTATTGACCGCAATACTTCGGCCAACCTACAGCTTAGATGCCACCATCTACTTCGGAAAGAAAATGATAGTACAATAATATGCTCACTTACTATGCTACTTTAATGGGGTTTATATGAAGGAATGTCGCAATAGCGTATAGGACATGTCTTCATATTAACGCAGGCTTCATAATAAATAGGCTAACAATTACCTTCCCTAATTTCATATTATTAGGTATCTATTTATTTTTTTGGTTCTTTATCATGGAAACGGAGTTATACCTATTATTATGCAACTATAATTTGCAGCCAAAACATGTAAGAGATTTTAAAACGTAATTTCATAGTAGGTAGTTTCATAATGGCATTGTAACAATAGATTTGATGCCCTATCCGGGTCGATACTTCCATAAGTATATACTTTGCGTAACAAGGGCAGAAGACTTCACTGATGAGTTGATGGTGACACAATAAATTCATAACAATCCTGGCTCGCGGAAGAGTCCATTCTTGCTACCCGAGAAAGTGAAAATGCTAAATTGCTGTTATGGTGCCGTGAGACATTTTTTACCATTGTAGCGATTGTTGCAGTTACATCACTATCCACATGCGCACGCCTAATGGCTTCAATATAGTAGGTACTGTTCTACATATGACATATGCTACTGACCTCCCAGTATGTGAGTGCTTAGCTAGATGAGAAAATGAGAACCGGCCATCTTTAGCTCAGGAGCTTGTGTAATGATTGTAAACCCAGCTTAAATGAATATGAATTATTTAAGGTCGTTCCTCTCAGCTAGAGATAGTTATAAAATATTTAATTAATGGCTAATTTCAATCCGCAGCGCGGCACAATTTTTACTGCTGTATTTTCGGTTTTGCTTTAGTTGAAATAATATAAAAAAAATGTTAATTAACACGGTTACTAATCCACAAGAGCATCGAAACAACAAGAAGGGGTGTTCATTATCAAAGCTTCTTAACCCGTATAGGGTTTAGAAGCTTTAATAGTAAAATGGTGAATGAACTTTAGCAGTCAAATATGCACTGCGCTGCGCTCTCTCATATCTGAATTACCTAGTCCTTATCGTCCTTTCGTAACTGTTAGGCGGTTTCAAAATAATGAATAACTTAAACTTTTTATATGCATATTGACGGACGCTTGCCTTTTCAATTCTATTTTTAGTTCTCGTACTTAAAGTCACAATAATTTAGGCTTCGGCTGTAAAGAGGACTTGCTCAAACCGGACCACTATTCACATAATGGTAGGTACAATATGACAAATCATTGACTCCTTCTTCAATGGTTTTCATGTATGTAGACACGAAAATGGACAAACTCTACATAGCGATGTAACCAGCACACCCGACTAATGTCATAGAAGCAACGGGTTGTGATTATGTAACAATACATGTGAGCCATCCTATTGTGTAATTCCAAATAAGTACCTCCTTACTATTTTAAATAAATGATTAACATGTTTTCGCTTTTAGCGTAGCACTAATTAGTATCTGTTGGACATCAACTAGTTAACACCTTTCGTAATAATTTTGCTGCTGAAAATTTTCTTCTTCAGTCAGCGCATGTAACTGACGTGACTCATTGGACATGCTAAATATAGCGACGTTTATTTTCATTCGCTTTTTTAACTAAGAATCTATTTGATTATGTTTACTGGTGACAAATTAGCTTATTTGTGTTTTGTCTTTTTCTCTCGTGTTATTAATTGATGATATGCGTTGGTGAATAACGTCGTGTTGATTTGACGGAGGGTAAGGTCAAACAAAACTGACTTTAGACAATCGATGTCAATCAATTTTAAGGAATCAGTTTTCACCTCGATAAATACAACAACTTCCTCAAATAAAATGAAGGTTTAGGTAAATTTCGTCCTGACGTGTGAAAGTTTGTCCTGATGTTTGTTACCAAACAATTTATAATAATCAACCAATCATTTGATATGTCTCGTATCTATACACATATCATAAGTGCAATGCATGCTTCTTGAATTTGATACTCGAACGTACCTATTACATGAAGTAGTGATCCATAGAAGTAAATATATGGTGAGGGTGTCTGGTATATAAAAAAAACTTAAGTTATAATTAGAAAACATTTAATAAGTATAAAATATAAAAAGTTTATTTACAAACACTCACATCAATTTGATGTATTAAAATATAAACTTGCACGATAAAGTAAAGTTAACGTTTGGCTTAATGCTAGCTAAGACTGACTGCACTATACTTTCTGTTCATCATTTTTATAATCATCAGAGCCTGTAATTGAGATTTTTTTTGCGAGATTTACAGTACTTTTTTTGGAGCTCAATGATCACTCAATGTACCAGATGGTGTATTGCGTTCAACGCCTTTTGCTTGGGAGGATCAGCGCAGTGCAGCCAGGATCAGCTGATTCAGTCCGTATTCTGTTTAGGGGGCTCCGTATTCAGATGATGGCGCAGAAGCGGGCGGACCGTACTCGGCCTGGGGCGACGCAGCTGGGTATCCTTCCTGCTTCTGCAAATAGCAGAATTTGCACGTTATTTAACATTTATATCATATAAAGAAATACAAAATAATCTGACCGATATCAAGGCTCAAGCTTAGTTTGGGGCTAGATGGGCTGTGTGAAATGTCCATGATTATTTATTGTATACTAACTATTATCTATCAACATCTTTATTAACTAATAAAGAAAATTTAAGTATCTGTTTGTAATGTAAAAATAAAAGCTTTTTACTGAATGCATTTGTATAAAAGTATATACAGTCCATTTTATTTGTCTGCCTCTCTGTCTGTGTGTTCTGGCTAATCTCTGGAACGGACCGATTTTGACGGGTCTTTCACTGGCAGATAGATAATCTTTAAGGAACATCTCAGGTCCCAGGCAGACATATGCAGCCGCCAATCGTAAAAAACAGCTCTTTTGTTAGCGTGAAAGATAAACGCCGAACATCGTAATTAGAACGCTTGATATCGTAGGTAGGTAGATATATACATTTTTTTAAACAAGTCCTTTTCCATATATTTTAAACGACTTAAAAAAAGGGAGGAGATAATTTATCTAATATTATTGGAACTGTAATATATTATTACAACATATGATAATCTATTACTACTTCCAAACAAATATACAAAATTTTATAGGTGTATGTATGTATGTATGTATGTTTGTCCACACATTTCTTCGAAACTATTAATTGGATTATGACCATTATGTATTTATTGACTTACATTTACTTCAAATTAGGGAACAGTGCAAGTTTCATTAAAAAAGGTTATTGATATGAGCTAAGCATGTGGATATCTTCGCATATTGCTGACAGCATATGATAATTCTTTTTTTTATTTGATAAGATGTACGCCGTTGGTCTCACTGAATTTTTATGAATTAAGCACTCAAGCAAATATAAGGAATGAAAGTATAGAAATCGATTTTATAGATTTTAAAATCAGTCTCTCATTGGATCGATATTTCTATTAAATTTAAGACTGACTTTGAAACACATTGTTCGTTTCAAAATTAAAGTCTTGCATGAAATAAAAACATTTTGGTATAAATATTTAACTCCCAACCTTTACAAAAAAAGTAGGTAGTATATCAATCAAAATTGGAGTGTGCTACGGAATAAAAGCTTGATTTAGTTGTTAAGAGTACCTATATGAATTACATTAGAAGTATAACTGAGTTAATGCTATTAATGAGCTAAACTTATAACACGACAGAAATTCTACTACGAGTATAATATTTTTTATTATACAATAATGTGACCTCAATGTGTCAAATCAAAAATAAATGATTGGCTAGTTACGTGCAGTACACGCCGCTCTAAGTGTCGGTAATCAATGTTATGATTCCTCTACAGCCACTTTCGTTTTGCGGCTTCATTTAAAATTCTGTCTGACCCGCCAATTATATTCATATTTGCATCATAGAACTGTTATTATGTTATATTTTACAACATTCGTATTACCAAAAATCACTTATGTAATAAAATAAAGCTGTAATTTAGTGCATTTCATCAGTAAATGTGAAAAATAATTAGGTATCTTATATATGAATACTATATATATATATATATATATATATATATATATATATATATATATATATATTCTTTATTTATATTAAAGATTTTTGTTTAATGCGTTCAACTCAGTGAAGTCAGAAGATGTTGCGTCAGTATAATGATGATCGCAGGTGTACTGAGCACTTTAGGTTTGGTAAATAATGCCATTACAATGCTTCCTGGCTAGATCGTTCCAGGAAATGCTCATAGCGCACTTTCACAAGACATTGCGAGCGCATCCTCTCGAGTCAAGCAGTGAGGTGGGGCAACACTCCTCAACTCCTTGATATAAATCAGTGCTTGAATCAACGACCGTGAAAAAACACTCACTTTATGACAGCGTAACATAATATGACGTTAATAATAACCAATGACTTCTGCGATTGTTTCCCACTAAAAACTAACTACTTGAGTTAGCTATTATTTTGCTAGATTTAAAACTCTCAAGATTTTATCTCTAGCCATTTGCGGTGCTCTTTTGTTTCATAAGCACCACTTGTATAGTAGTTATTTCAAGAATTTATCGGCAAGGTCATATATATTATTTCTGATAGATGTGCATTTAATGATAATTTCAAATAATATCCTAACATTGATCACTTACCTGAGTCTTGTATCTGATGAAGTAAACCTCCGGTTTTGCAGGTTGCGTGGGCGCGGGCGTTGGGATCACAATGTCGGGCTGCTCCTCTGGTTTCTTCACCAACACGTAGACAAGAGTCTTCTCCTCATTCTGTGGCTGCACCGGAATAATGGGCGCGGTCGGGGTCGGAGGGGTAGGCGCTTTGATGAACACTATCTTGTAGTGCTTCTGGGGAGGAGGCACGTAGATCTGCTTGCGGGGAGCTGGGTACTCATTATCCGGAGGTGGAACGTGCACGTATACGTGCTTATGAATTGTGGGCTGCTGCTGGGGGGCTCCGTACCGCGGTGCCGGGGCGCCGTACTGCGGAGCAGGCGCTCCATACGACGTGGACGGGGGTCCGTACGACGAGGGAGGCTCCGGCCGCGCGACGACGCACGACACCACGGCCGCTACGAACAAAGACCTCAGCACCTGCACACACAAATTGACGGTTCACAAAGTGGTACTATTTAGGTATTCTGTGGGAAAGGCAAGTAATTCATAGGGGTAGGCTACTAGGTGTATCTAGCACTTGAACACTCAATCTAGATTCACTGTCCTCGAAAGCAAAACCAAATTACTGGATCACTAGGTCGAATTTTCACTGTCACGAGCACCTACCCTTTTATCACACATCCTTAGCACGTTACACACGAGTTTGAATAGAACAGTGTCCAGAAACCGGGCGTAACCTGTGTTTATAAGAGATGTACGCTCCATATCCGGGGGAGGGGGCACTTTCGATGGTTCTCATGCCTTGCGCAACGCGATATGATGGTGCTCACGCACCGCTCCGCACCGCCCCGTCGCGCTGCCACCGAAGAGGCGCTAGGCCGCGTTGCGCGTTTGGCCTTCCCGTAGCACGCTGCAGATTGTATGCATTTCGTTGCAGCACAGCACGTTACGTTGCAGCATACGAAGTGGTTATCTATAAAATTGCATGGGAGATGTTACACCGGACATTATACACGCGGTGAGGAATTAAAGTCGTCTTTACAATGCATTGCTACTTTTCGGAGCTCTTCAGCTGCCACGTCACATAAAAAATAGCATGTTACCTTTGAAAATCGATTTTTAGAAAAGGCTTGTTAATAAAGATTGACTAACAAACTCTTCCTTATATTATACTGAAGGCTCCGTTTGATGAAATCGCTAATGATTATTCAATACATTAATGTTATTATTTATTTTAATGACATAAGACTTCTCATTAAGCTTCTATATATACAAATGAATCCATATTTCCCTTGGTCACGGCGTCACGCGTAAACTGGACGGACCAATTTTGCTAATTCTTTTTTTGTTGTGTTTATTATTGGCAGAAGGTTCCTATGAATGAAAAATTAAGAAAGTTGCGCAGAAAATTTCCGGAATTCCGCGGGCGCAGTTAGTTACTAAATAATATTCAAAATATTGAAAAATTACTAAGAAATATAAATATATATGAAGCAGAATAATGAAATTGAAGAGTACTTAAGTAACTTTTAAATCCAACTCAAGTCATTCCATCGTGCTTGTATGCAATCCGATGTAGCATTCATGTACACCGATACGCTATGCGCATAGGCGAAGTATTCAAAATATTCATTATATACCTACTTACTTCAGTTTACCCGGCGCACGCGCATAAACAACCGTTCAATAATTTGCTACGACGACTACGTGAAAAGAATTATTCTCCTAATCACATAATTTGGTTTCTTTCGATGTGGCTACTGAAAGGTAAAATAATATAATTCTAATTAATTGAATCATTATTCATATTAAGTGTATAATGTCCTGACAAACTCATTGAATGACATGAAATTGTACCCCTTAAGGGTCCATAATCGAGTTTTAGTCCTTCTGAAACCGTTTTGAGTAAATACGTGTAGATTCCATAAATAATGTAACATGTGATTAATAATTTTTGAAAAAATATCCTAAATATGTTATTAGTGCCGATTGTTATGAAAATCCTGTAAGTACCTGTAATATTTTGCAACAGTGTTAGACTAAATAAATATTTTCAAGACCCAACGGTCAATATTGACCTCAATAACTAAACAGTTCGAACAGATAATACAGTAATGCAACAACTACTGCTTGGCGGCAGATTCCATATGTGGTGGCAGTACCTCTCCGGACGAACTTGGCACAAGTTCTACTTTTGGTTGCTCCTTTAGCACCACCCAGGGGTTACGTGTAGGGAATCAAAGGGTACACACACGGACGCGAGCAACTGGACCTCCCAAAAGATGAATTAACAACAAAAATTTTATAGATTCTACCTGCATCTAAAACAGATTTCTCACAATATAGTAGGATAAATTACAGTTAATGATTGTGCATGTCAAATTGCGCTCAATGCAACGCATTTTTTTAAGAGACCTGACTTCATTGTATACCTTGCTGAAACAAACATTAATAAATATTACACGAGATATGGTATATGTCTCAATAGGTGTATACTAAACTTTTGTGATTGCTTTGGTACTTAGTTGTTTTAATACAGTAGGTATATTTAATACCTATGTGGGAATAACTGACCTCTCACTGACCCTACTCAGGCCTATAATGTAGAAATACTTGTAGAGGTATGCAAGTGGCGATGTAACTTAACAGTACCCATTTCTATCTGGAACCAGTTGATTTATAATTTAAGGCATCGAAGAGCGAATGAATGAAAACTTTAAAAATTCAAAACTTTCAAATTATTTAGTAGAAATTTATACTTAAAAATTATACCCAGGACAAAAATACAGGTCTATGATATGAGAGTTAGGTTGGTACAAATATCTACATGCCAAATGTAGAAGTTTGTACTTCTGAATGTTTTCATAACTTTGACTGGTGTGTATAGGTACCTACTATTATACTGGTGTGTAAGAAATACTCAATATCGTGAAAAATTTAGTCCTTATAACAGAATATCATCTAAATAATGCTCATCTCATTTCCAGGTCTGGCGTATTGTATTGACGCTATATAAGATCTCATGGGCAGAAAAAGCTTCACATGTGACTGGGTGAAGAACACCATTGTCTTAGTCACAATCACAATAATTGATTAGAGTACGTAGATGTCGGACACGTCTCGAGCCCTCAGTACGCCATTGACGGGATTGATAAGCACAAGCTTAAATAGCCCATACATAAGAAAAAACAAATATAATATAATATAAATACATAAATAAAGTGGGTAAAATATTAACGACATAATAATGGCGGGGAATACACGGAGAAAAATAAGTCGATTAAGAGTACAGTTTCCGGTGAGTATAAAAAAAATTGCAATACTTTAATAACTTTGTGATACTATTTTCTAATCAGGAATTTTGACTCGACTTTCGTTATTACGATTCTTACTCAAATGGCATCTACACTCTACAAAGTAAAATAATATAAACATGCAGTTTTTATTTGGAATAGTTAATTTTTAACAATTTACTGAAACTAAGAATGACGGCTACATATCTGGACAATTTAGTTGTAACCCTATTCCAAAGCAGTTTTTAGGATTCCGTAGCCATCGAGTATAGAATACAACTCATTAGGGAAAATTAATTTTTCTTTCGTCCTATCTTTCTATCGTCCTACTTCTGATGAATTTCTCTTCAGATTATATCGCCCGGACTTGATGACAGGTAAAAGTTTCATATTATCATTGAAATGATATATTTTAAATAAGGAAAGTTTGGCGGAGCTTTTCATAAGAAAACAACGACAGCGATGAGCTCACACTCGTCATGTCCTCTTACCACGATAGTGGGTGAACCAATAGGTGACAGAAGCCATTGAGGTTCTGCCTGCCTACCCTAGAAAATGACTCGAATCTATCATTTACCTATCTATATATATCGGTGTATGTGTGTAAGTGTGCATATGAACATGTTTATAAAATTTACATAAGAAGTACTTGACCAGCCTGTAGAGAACATCACGGGCCACAAAGCCACAGTTGAACACATGACTTTTACTTTTATTTTTATAAAATGTTACTTGTGATACCTACATACACGGTTCAACTTTAGTCTAAATGGCGGGCATGTTTCTGGTATTGAATCAAATTAAATGTCTAGTTTTTTTAAGCTCATTTACACACACTATTTACTATTATGATTCATTTGAAATCAAAACACTATACTCAAGCATTTAGACAAACTTGCGTAAGATTCAAAGTTTCAAGCGTAAGAAATGCAAGAATTGCGAATGAGAAGGTACAAGGTACCAACAAGAAAATGAACATTTTTTACTCGACTAGTATAATTAGTAGCTTCACGATGTAACCTTTGACATGTTATTTTGCCTTGGACAGACGAGGCGTTATGTGTAATCAATCAACGAAGAATCCCAAATAGAAAAAAATATGAAAGTAAAAGTTATAATAAAATCTGAGAACATCATCTTGTTATGACTTTCGATTTACAGGGTCTTCATATTAAATACTCTTCTTTGACTTCTCTAGAATGCACAATAATTATTCTCTAAATAAATTAGACAACGATCGATGATGTTTTCTTGCAAAAGACTAATGCATAAAAGATACTAGACACTATAGATAAGACTACACACTAAGACACACACTAAGCATCTGTTAATATATCCCAATTCTGAATTAATGCAATAGATAGCGTATGGGAACTATCGGATTCGAAAGAAAATAGAAACGGATACTCAAAAACATACAGGGTTCCAAAATACTCAAAGCCAGGTAAATTTACATTCTTACACATAGAATTTTTATTTTTTCTCGTCTAACTGCGAACCCGTGATCCATCTCATTTAAGAAAATATCTCATCTGAAAGGTGAACATAAACATATACAAAATATAAATATAGTTATTTTTATTGAATCTTATTTTTAGTGGATCATAAACTACCGATTACACAGTGAGGTATGATTTCTGACTTTTATTTTCCCTCTATTATTTATTACCTTACTATAATGATATTAAAAGATAAGTTAATATAATGAAATGAATAGAACGTAAGCATATTTTCAGAAATCATTTATAAATAAATGAAACTGATTGTGCTCGAAAATATTTATGTTAAAAAATAAAATAATAGAGAATGAAATTTAAAAAAAAGTTCACGTTTTGGTCATATTGGTTAAATCATATACAAAATTTGTATTTAGTTGTTGGTATTGTTGGGATTATTGGAAGTAGAAGTAATGTTTTTTTCATTTTAGTGATTTATTACCAGAAAATCTCGGAAAAATTATTAATATTACTGGTTTGAATTGTTGGAGCAAAATTCTTTTATACCTTACTTGAGGTAAGCATTTCGATCCCTCTTATTAGAGAAATTAGACGACAATTTTAGTTCCATCCAAATTTCGCAACCATTCGGTACATACATATCAAGTTTCAGGACAAACACATATCTATTATACCCACAATGTCGATTCTTCCAAGTAGAATTAGGGACACTGTACTCGCTGATTTAGGTAATACGATTCTCTAGACTTTAATGTTGAGCGTTTCCAGGGGTATAGATACTGACTTTCAATCAGAAGGTCGCTTGTTCAAATGAGTGGCGATTGTTTTAGTATGTGAAGGCCTTCCGCAACTTACTCTGGAACTCATGTCTATTTAAATTGTGGAGCAACTTGAAGAAGAGAAGTAGAACTTGAGCAAAGTTCGTCCGGAGAAATCCTGCCACCATGGTGCAGCATGACTGCTTAGCAATCGATGTGCACCACACCTTTCGACTGTAACACATCGTCTCAGAGTGACTAGTATATAGGTTGTATTTTTTGCATCCGTCGCCCTGAGACGGGATTGTAATGTCTTATGTGTCTGCTATTTGACCGGCACTCGTACCACTGCGGGTTACCAGATATGGTGGCAGTACTTCCCCGGACGAATTTGGTACCCGCGCATGCAAGCATCATGGATCCCAATACCATACACTTTTTTTTCTACATTTATGCCTCAATAACTATAATCTGAAAATCATGAGGTTCATTATGTATTTTCCCGTTTTAACATCATCAGTGAATACGTGACAGGTAATAAAGTCATCGCCGCCAATATTACTCTTCGAACCATTCAACTATGCTTTAAAGAGGGTAAATGTTAGCTTGAAATTTGGTATTTTCATTTAAGATTTACAACAAAAAAGTATCGTATTATGTAAGTATGGTACCTATAAGCACAGATATTATAATACTGTATAAGTGAGATAGTGACATTTTGTCATATTTTGTTAAACCATCATCGGATTGCAATGAAAAGTTGTTGAGTTAGGTGGGACCGGGACCAGTACAAAATTCAAACGGGAAGGGAATGGGTATAATTTGTGACACTGGTAGGTACACATCTTTTCAAAGTAGCTAGATGAAAGTATATAGCTTTATTAATAAAAAAACAAATATTATATTATAATTTTCTAAAACGCGAAGAACAAAACTCCTAATAAAAATTTTGGTAAGTTACTTATGTTAGGTATATGATTAAAAAAAACCCGACATTGCTTGTCAAACATTGTTTTAAGATCAAGAAAGTGTCAAGAAAATTATTATAAGTATATCTTTTTTTCGTTTTTTTTTTTATATTGCCTATCTTTTCATACCAAACAATCTTATTATATTTAATAGAACACTGTCAACTAAATTTAACGAGTTTAATAGATTAGAAAACGATGCGAGAGTACCGAACGACAACGTAGAGCCTGTCAATCTTGTAATCTATTTGGTCGCCCATAACTAATTCAGTAAGTAAACAAAACCAGATCATCAACGGCCATTCCTAATTGTTTGGAATGTATTATGAGACACGCATGGTAGAGGAGCGGCTGAGCCCTCGCCGGTGCCATCCGGATTGAGGAAGCGCGTTCAAACGAAAACCGGATCATTCCGCCTCGCACCGCTGCCAGTTATCGCTGCGCTTACTGCCTTACAATAATACACCACCATGTCATTTCACATCACGCATACATTCGAGTTTATGAGACGGCATTATAACACCAAATTAACACCCTATTAGAAATGCTTGGTTAGCAGCTACTATTGGAATCAAATCCTTGAAAATGATGAAGTAAATAACCATTGATAGAATCATCTCATCCCTTTGGTAGAATAAACCTCCCTTACACATTAGTTAGTACATTTTCCCTGGAATAGATTCCCTAGATAAACAACCTCGCACTCGCATCAGCAAGAAGTCTTTAACCAATTAGCCGGCAATTTAAAAGTGTTTTTCTAATTTATAAAAGACAAAACAACCGAAGTAGCGAACCTATTAAGGCGTGATCAGCCCACACGTCAATTAAGCAATCAATCACACCTTAGTTGTCTCAAATCAACTCAGTAGCAAAGCAAAGCATTCCTATCCTAATATAAAATAGTAAAAT
Source organism: Aplocera efformata (assembly GCA_921293045.1). Classification (NCBI taxonomy): domain Eukaryota; kingdom Metazoa; phylum Arthropoda; class Insecta; order Lepidoptera; family Geometridae; genus Aplocera; species Aplocera efformata. The sequence goes on along the minus strand of OV121042.1, from coordinate 7,209,872 downwards.
AGTATAACAAATTACCTTTGATTTTTTACTTTAGTAGGTAGTTACTCTAAGATATGAAAGAAAGCACAGTACGTGTTTTGTTTTACGCGCAACAATTTGATATTCGTATCGAATCGACTGATCATCGTAAGAAAGCAAGCCTTAAATTACATATTCATAATACGGAAGATATCTTTGAACCAAATTATTTTGTCTAGCCTCACAGCTCTGTGGGTACCAACTCGTTTTTCGTGTCTTTGATTCTTACCCAAGAGAAACATTTGTTGGATACCCAACTACCTTTTGCCTTAAAGTTGGAACGAGAGGTAATGGCTACTGTACTTTTATCAAACCATGTATATTATAATTGTTCCAGCTAATACTTATCTGTTTATCATCATGCTGGGGGATATGTTTTGTATCAGTAGCATCAGCGTCACCCAGCATACCATTGCCAACGGCCACCACAAATGAAACGGTCAAAGATAACACGCCAACGACAGAGCTATTTCACTGGGAAGACTACAGCGTTTTAGCTAGTATGCTCGTCATATCTTGCGGGATTGGAGTATTTTACGGATATTTCACGGAAAAACCGACAAGCGGAGATGATTTTCTTCTAGGAGGCTCGTCAATGGGAACCTTTCCCATGGCTTTGAGTTTGGCAGCAAGGTTTGACATCAAACATTTTTTTTATACATTTAGTATATTTTTCTTTTCAACTGACTTCCAGAGGAGGTTATCAATTCGGCTGTACTTTTTTGTATGTTCTCCGACATTTATCTACCCATTTAGAAAATTATATTTTTGTTTGAATGTATGTGCTTTCACCAATCTGAAGTATAGCCATAGAGTTTTTATCAATATGGGTTCAATAGTTTGGTTGTTAAATTTTGCTTTTGTGTGACTTTTTTCTTCGCCCGTTGTGTACCGAATTGGATGTTACTTCTTTTTAAATAAAATGAGGATACACCCTTAGGGCGTCTAGGGCCCTTAGCGTTGTAAATCAGCCATTTGTTCAGATGATTAATAATCTTTTTTTTTTTCAGTTTCGTGACAGCTATAGAGCTACTGGGAAATCCAGCGGAGATGTACATGGCCGGTGCACAATTTTGGATGATTTGCATAACGTTTGTGATCATTGTGCCAATTTCAAGTCAACTTTACCTGCCTGTATTCATGCGACTGCGACTAACATCTTGCTATGAATATTTGGTAGGTAATTTAACTAAACTATGATTATGGAAAATACTTCTTAATAGAAGGACCTAAATTCCAATTAGCATTAATTAAAAAATACCTCTGTTTCAACAGGAAGTTCGTTTCTGTAAGACTGCTCGCGTGTATGCAAGCTCATTGTATATGTTGCAAATGATATTGTATACGGCCGTAGCTGTTTATGCGCCGGCACTGGCTCTCTCTGATGGTAAGTTACCTCGCGACTCTAACAATCGAACCAACTATGTAGTTTCAAACTGAATTGAAACGAGCTGGTGTATTGTGAGAGTTTCGAGGCCACGCAGGACTTGGACCACATTATTTAAATCGAGAAGAAATACATAACTATATAAGCTGTCATTAAAATCTAACTAATAAAGATAGTTCATTAAAAATTTAATTTATGAAAATTTGGATGAAATAGTAGACAAAGATCTAATTTTCACGTTTACAGAATATCCGCAATTACGATCTCAAATTAGTAGCGTCGTCATTACTACACGAATAATAAAGCTATAACAAAACAACTATGAGTACACCTATTCTTAACGTAACTGTTGCGGAAACCACACATATTTTTAGCAATCAAGTCGCTTTCGTCATTCGTCGTGAATTTGGGTAATTCAGAACGGGCATAGCAAAAATTGCACATAAAGGTGAATCCTGTGGGAAGTACAAACGGTGTGAAAGCGATGTGGTATTTGTATTCTAATTTAATTGAAACAACGAATGTCAATAGCCAGTTTGCAATAGTAACGTGACCAAATATGTGGGTAATTTATAGTATGACGACTTCATTTTGCATTCAGCAGCAATGGATATTTGGAATGAGTATTCTTAGCACGACAGACGAAATAATCTTACGCCGCGTCATCGATTTCAATTTGGAAATGTCTTTTCTTCAATACAGGCCTTTGTCTTTAACTTACGACTAACGTTTGAGAATAAGGTTACAAAATAAAAATCTTAATAATTAGTTTTGGTTGTCAAGTCGAGTACCTACGAGTACTACTATTGCAGGTAATTTTAGAACAGAACTTTTATGCAATAGGTTATTTAACGAGCGAGCAAAGTTCTATAATTAACAGAATTCAAAAAAGGAAGAGGTTCTCAACTCGGCTGTATGATTGTTTTTCTTTGTATATTACGTGATTTATTCGGCAACTTTGGACCGAATTATATGATTGATTTTTAATATAGGGTGTGCTTCCGAATTGTAAAATTGAATCCTGTTGAACCACTATATCAAAGTATATTCAGTATGGCGTCAAATAAAGGCCTTCAGGTTTTGATCACCACTATTTCAGATCCATATTTTTTGTATTTTTTTCATTAAGGTATTGTTTTACAGAAATTACCAAAATTAAAAACCGCTCTTTAATCATAAATTCCTCAGAGACCAGGATAAAAAAAATTTGCAATTGGTACCAACCAGCATAAATAACATTCAAATTCTTGTCTGGTACTACCGAAATGAACTACCAAGGTCACAACCAATGAAATTCGCCTGTCGCAATATGCACTTAGATCATCAATCGATAAAATATTCGATGCAGAATTTTATTGGTTTATATTTCATAATAAAGAGTACCTACTCAGGTATTCAAAGTATCTTTGGATTGCTAAATGCGACATCGATAAGTTTACTATTATGGGTCTAACTTGACGTGATAATGGTCGTTACGGTCATACCATGGTGCATTGAAAACTGACCAGAGGCTATCAAGACTTATCTAACTAACGATGCACTCAAAAGTGCAGTGCTATGCAATGGTGTCCGAGTGTACCTTAAATGGTTTCGTAAAACTTGAATCGAGCCCATCACACAACGTACCATTTAGATCTTGAAATAATGCTGGGGCGTCATAACCATAATTCAACATATGCACTCTATTTCATAAGGTGATAAAAATGGTAGGTTTCGTGTCATCCGTTTAGTTCGGAAAATAAATATTAAATGTCTGTCAGTGTTTGTATCGAAATAGATATTTGATATTTTCTTGTTATGAAATGTGTTAATAAGTTGCATGGCAATACACGCGTGGCTAAATGACTTCGTAGAAAATAGAATTTTATACATGGTTTTGTAGATTTCGCGCCAGTAACATAAAAGATATTATAATAACACATTGGTGGTGTATATGCCCACCCTTTCTTATGCCCCATTCTAATACGACATCTTGACGTTATTATCACAACATTGTTTTAGGGCTGGTCAATCAGTTCAAATAAATTGTCTGATACATCAACAGCACTTAATAACCGACTTGGGCTTCAATTCTTTCATCCCTTATTTCTCATCTTTAGGGGTACACCCTGCTATTTTAAAAATAAACATCCATATCGGTATAGAACGGGCGAAGAAAAAAGCCACAGGAAAGCAAAACATGCAATTTCGTTTAGGTACATGGATGACATAGTTTTCTAGTTATTTTGATTTAATTACCAAAAGAATGAAAAAATTTTAATTAAAAAAAAATAAGGGACCAATCTGTAAGTATATTCTTTCAATTAAACAAATAATTTTCCAAATCGATTGATAAATGACGAAGAACTGAGGTAATTGGCTTATCATAGAGTAACAACTTCAATATTATAATAAACATTAGAAATCTATCCAAATATAAGAATTTAAATAAGTACATTTCTTAGAAATAAATTAGAAAATGTCGATAAAAAAAACATTTATAGTCTTTGCGTGATCGTAAATAATTGAAAATCTTACAAAATCTTTATAAGACATGTTGTTTGTATCCTCTGGAAATTTCCGCAGAAGGCCATAAACCGAACGCCTTTAGTAAATTTAAAATAATCTCTCTGCGCAGTCATTGAAACGTACATGACTTAGGCCTTTTCATAATGGTTATTGGATACAGTAATTACTACACATATCTCCTAGAGCGGGATAAGTGAGGTTTTTAACTCGTTTTGTAATAATAAAACATCAATTATATAACCTCAATTTGTTTGACGACTTGCTAGGTACCTACTCTCATTAACAAATTAGTTAATAACTATATCTGCACAAACAAAAACTTCTAAGAAACAATAGATCTGACGTAATATTTTAAATTTCCTGGTGCATTATTCTTCCCTTTCGCACTTTGTTTATAATTCGTTGGTAGGTACTTCTATGATTTCTTTTTCTAATTTATATGTTAATTTTTAGCTATTAGTATAGTCTGCGTTATTGGTGTAATTGTACCTGTAGTTGGTGACCATTTTAGAGACATTTATGTAAACAATGTTTTATGTGCATAATTAATTTGTGTGCTGTGTTAGTTTATAAAAAATAAAGGATAATCAAACAGCTAATATGTCAGCACTAAATCTTAATTTACTTTTATTTGCAGTAACGGGATTGAATACTTATTTGGCAGTAACACTAGTGTATGTCGTTTGCATTTTCTACGCATCACAGGTCAGTTCAAGCAGTATATATTTTCTTTTTATTTATTTTTTTATGTCTTGATAAATAATAAAAAAATTACAGGGTGGAATGAAGGCGGTGATCATGACAGATTCTTTCCAATCAGCTGTGCTTGTCGGCTCGTTAGCCGCGGTGCTGGCCATGGGAGCTAGCAATGTCGGCGGTATGGATGCCGTTTGGGACTATGCGAGACGCACGGACCGTTTACATTTCTTTGAGTAATTTATGTTCTAACTATGCATGGAATGTAACAATTTCGTGGGTAAACCTGTTTCATATACAGTTTCTTACGTAATTAGTAAATTGACTCACAACCCCGTTACTAGCATTGCTATGCCACGCCCTTGTATTGCATTATTATGTTATGTGGGTTTTGGTGTATCAAGGCCTTTACAAATTATTTACATCATTGAATTTATTTAATTACGGCATATTCGAAATCTTAGCAATTTATAAAAGATATGCAAATAGGTTCAGAAATTAGTGTATTTTATTCATAAATAATTACTTTAGGAATTTATTGAACGAACAACCAACACGTGCGAAATTCTACAATTCTACTTGGACAAATTATATAACACAAGAACTTTGTTCATGAAATATGAACAATACAAGTCAACTTTGTTCATATTTCATGAACAAAGTTCTTAAAGCGAATGCATTCGTATGAAATTTTAGTAGCGATCAAATTATGGACCAATCAAATGTTAACGAGCTAGCTACGAGTAGGTACTACACACACGGCAGACCGTTTTACTAGGAAATTTACCTGACCCGAAATTTAGTTTTAAGGTCAGGATCGGGTCAGTTTAAGTAATAACGATGGTTAGTAACTATACTTTAAATTACACGATTACGGCGGAGGCCGAGCCAATATTGTTTATATTTTTAAAAGTATTTTAATTTCAGGCAGTGAAAATCTGTATTAAAGATCGATTTATGCCTTGTTTGGTATAAACATTTAGATAATAATGACCACATTTTCAGAGTTGAAAATAAAAACCTTTCAGTTTTTAGGATTGGGAAAATCCTAAATAATAATAATAATAAATAAAAATTGGTTGTAAAATAATAGTCATAATACCAAATTTCCCCGTTTTTGGAGTTATTATTATTATCATTTTATTTTCAGATTCTTTTACATATTTTTATATATGAAATATTATTTTTATAAATTTTAATATTTTTTATATATCTATTTCGAGATGTTTGGACCATTCCAACCATTTATTACCTATCCATCCACCGAGTTTAAGACATTGTTTAAGCAATGTGTGTGTGTGTGTATGGCCGGGCAAACCCACATAACTCGAAGGGTACTCCCTTCGAGTTATAATGGCAAACCACTAGTTATGTAAAAGTTTTTACAAATATTGTAATACGGCTTATATTCAGCATAATATAATATTTCAGCATGAATCCTGATCCGACGGTGCGACATTCGTTCTGGTCAGTGGTCGTGGGAGGCACTATGTACTGGACCAGTATGTTCTGCGCGAACCAGGCATCGGTTCAGAAGTACCTCTCCGTGGAACGCATCGGACAAGTGCGCGTGGCGCTATGGGTGTCGGCTATCGGTCTGATCGCGGTATACTCCGTGAATTTCATGACCGGCGCCGTGCTTGCGTTACATTACGCCGATTGTGATCCGATTCAGGTAATCACGTATGTGTTTATTCTAATACCGGTCAGGTTCCGTAAGTATCCTATCGTATAGTCAGTTGTCGTCCAATTTTGTAACGTATCTACATATTGCGTCGCGAGCCAAATTTGTACGCTACTTTGTAGGCCTTTATTGACGAATTACCCAAAACATTCACGGCTGTTTTGTTTTATGCTATTTATATTTATAATTGACTTCGTTCGCGGTTGCTATCCCTGCAGCTAGTCACATTAATAATAAAAAAATGGTGTTTGCCATTGTCTTTATGTGTTTTTAATGGTAAATGTATCACCACAACTAATAGAAAAATTACTACTAACGAATAAGCTTATATTTTTTTTCAAGAAATGTAAAACCTAATGTTTTACTTATTTATTTATTTATTACATTTCAACGCAAACAATGATAATTAAACTTAATGAAAATTTAACACTAATTACAACAAATAAGGCATCGTATTTACAATGTAAGTTTGAACGTAAGTAAGGGGCTTTTGCCCCTGCTTACGTTCAAACGTTCCTGTACATTCCGGGGTTTAATAACTTATATTCTTAATTCTGAGGGTTGTGATGTCTATAATTTAAGAACTATAAAACTGGTGACTTTGAAATATTTTTGGAACAATCTCTAAAGTAACTCCATTCTAACAAAAAAAAGAATGAGTGAAATCGGGCTACGTATTAGTGAATTACAACAAAGAATACATTTTGACTTTCATGCCCTCTCGCAAGGGAACCGTGCTGAATTTCGAAAAAGTATCCAGTGTGTAAAAGTATGAATTATATTTGGCTTCAGAATCGATTAGAGTGCCATCCAAAAACAAATTCCAAATATCTTCAATGTACAGAATTGGACCTGTTACATTTTTATTATAAGTCTTAGGTAGTACATAATAAGTCACACAGGCAGAAGCACTAATAAAACTTTATTATTTTGTCTTTTTCGTTAGATAAGTGCCTACATCTTAAAACTGCTATTAAATTTAAATACAATAATGTCGGTCATTATTTAATTTTCATGGCAGTTACATCACTTTTAATTACGCAGAATACGGCTAATAGCCAGTTTACATGATTTTTTCCACATTAATATTCGTAAGTACTGTTTAAAATGTATGTTGACGTTTGCGGGAGCTATACTATTTTCAACCGACTTCCAAAGGATATTTTTTTAATGTTTGTTACTTCAGAAACTTATATCAACCAATTTGGAAAATTATATTTTTGTTTGAAAAGATATCGTTTCAGATTGGTCCCATAGAAATTTCATTAAAATCGGTTTAAGAGTTTGGTTTTTAAACTTAGTATTTTACTTTTCTGTGACTAAATTTTCCCCCAAGGGCGAAAAATAAGAGATGACAAGCCGGATTTTCTTAAATTTTTTAATCAGGCAATTAAATTGTCATAAAACAGGAAGATTACTAATACATATCCTCAAATAACCAATAAAGATTGCAAATATAAGGCATTAAAATATTCATACTAACTTACCACAGAATGGAGAGATCAATGCATCGGATCGTCTTCTGCCGCTTTACGTGGTGAGGCAGCTAGGTTTAGCACGGGGAGTACCAGGCTTTTTCGTAGCTGGCATATTCGCTGCCAGTCTGGGGTGAGTTTAAAATCAGTGTTTTATTGGATGCCCTTTGGGAAACTTGACATTATTTTTGGTTAAATTTTAAAGATAAATGTGCCGAATTTCTACTTAACGGCTGTGAAACGCATGCACGCTAATATAATACTGACTCAAAGTTCTGGATCTGAACTTCTTCATGAACGAGGACATAACCAGAAAAGTCCAGTTGGGATACCGGTTTCAATTTCACAAATGCTATAAGCAATTTAAGAAACTTCAATGTGTTTTGTTATTGCTTGGCTGTCGCAAATAATGATGATAGGTACTAAATCTGCAGTGCCACTCATACATATTAGTATACTCATACATAACAAAGGGATGAAAAATGTGGGGTGGGTAGTAATTAGATAGATCTTATAAATTAGAGTATTACAATTTATTTAATTAAGTTAACGGATGATGAGTTATGGACTTAGTTTTTTATTTAATAGTTGAGTAAAATAAACCCTCAGTACCAATAAGCTAGATAACTTTCTACCATACAACCATAAATATACCATACAAACAAGACAAGTACATTGGGTATTAATGAGTAGTTAATTGAGGTATATATAACCTATAAATTTCCACAATATTATTATTTCTTCATATGTCATAAAAAAAACGTGTCCACTAGGCAGGTTTTTTAAATTATTTGCATGTCATAGAGAATCATTTGTGATTTTTGACACAGGACGGTAGCCTCTGCACTAAACTCATTAGCAGCGATAGCTTGCCAAGACTTGGCGAAGGGACTTCTAGGCCTCACTTTACCGGAAGACAAAGGAGCATTGGTAAGAACAAATCTTACAGCAACGTCACAGCATGATGATATTGCGTTGCGTATTTCGTATTTTATTAAGGCCCTAATATCGCCTTAATAAAATATCCCTGTTACCAAAGGTTTGGAAGAAAAGCCACCCTGTATCGTGATCGTATCCTGTTAGATATGATAGACGCATTCCTATAGAATCGGTCCATACGGTCCATATTAGAATATAACGTACTCAGATTATTTGATGCTGATAGGATCTAGTCATTGCTATTTCGTTCTTTGAAATACTAGTGATGATGATTTTACAAATTTAAATGACATCTATAAAAAAATGTACAGCCGTATTGAGAACCTGGAAGACGTGGACTATGTAGCCCTATATGTCTTTCAAACCTCATTACTTCACGTTGCGTTTTTAGATCTAAATAAATTGACTCACTAATTGTAATCCAGATAGCAAGATGGGTGTGCGTCGCGTTCGGTGCTATATCTTTCGGGTTGGTGTTCGCCGTGGAGCACCTGGGACCAGTTCTGCAGCTCGCTCTCTCCTTCAACGGTATGGCTGGCGGTGTCTCCCTCGGACTCTTTACCCTTGGCATGCTGTTTCCTTGGGCTAATGCTAAGGTCAGTACATTCTTATAAGACTTTTTCCACCTTCAAAATAGGAGCGGTACAGTGGGTTGGTGGTGCTTTATGGAGGCACCGTTACCTTCCGCGGCAGGAAGGTTTATGAGTGCATTTCTCCACAGAAAAAAAGGGTATGACTGTATAAGTCATTTAATGTCATAATTAACCTTTGTTTACTGTTCAAAACATCTGTCCCAATTTATGGCTTAATTAGTAGCAATTCATATAGATGTATATAGGTCATATAGATGTATATAGCTTCATCAGCATAGGCTTTGGTATATCATTTGAATACCGTTTTTCCAAAGCATTTGAATCGTTATTCAACTTCAATTGTTGAAAGAGGCTTTAGACGTCCAGAGTAACGTTATTATATAGATACTTACATCGATTACAGTTAGTCACGGATTACGGATTTGATGATTCTGGCCTACCTATAGGTACGGTAGAATGTTCTATGTTGTAATGGGTGGGTATAATTCTGAGAAGTATTTAGTTAAGTCTTTTTAAGTATCCCAAGCTATTAAATTCACATCCATTCTTTTACACTGATAACTTGAATGCGGAAGAGGCTTGGAAACTTATAGAATGTCGCAAAAGCAACGGTAGGTATGTCTCTTTTTATCTCTCACATAAAAATCACGCGTAAAAACATACTTATTATTAAAGCTTAGTAGGTACAACATCTCGTGCGAACATATTCGAAAATTTAGTCAAGATTAGATTAGGTACCTACTGATAAAATAATACGATATATAGTCGTGGAGAAAGTCTTTTCGTATTTTGTTTGTATGAAGTTTTAATTCAATCTCTTGGGTTAACACTGTTTCTTAGAATATGATAATACCTATTTTTTATTTATTTATAAAAAGGTTTACTTTCAAAAAAATAAATAAAAAGTAACAAACTATTTTCAGCCATCTTTCAATTGTTTTTCTTTACAAGAAAATGGATGAATCTACTGAAGAAATACGATACATTTTGAAGTTTTATTACAAGAAAGGTAATGCAACATAAACCGCGATAAATAACATGCCGTTTATGGTTTAGGCGTTTTAATGTAAAATTTTAACTTAGTATATTGAAGCCTAAAGTCTGACTTAGCTAGTTTTATATAATATATTAAAGTCTTTTCTTCGCAATGGATAAAAAACCGGCCAAGTGCTAATCGGCTCGCGCACGAAGGGTTCCGTACCATTATCTATAATAAAATACAAGTGGCGCCATCTAGTTTATTTATATGGAACTATATCCTAAGAATCACGTTATTGTATGAGAGCCCCCTTAAATAATTATTTTATTTTATTTTTTAATATCTGTTATAGCGGCAACAGAAATACATCATCTGTGAACATTTCAACTCTTTAACTATCACGGTTCATAAGATACAGTCTGGTGACAGACAGACAGACAGACAGACGGACAGCGGAGTCTTAGTAATAGGGTCCCGTATTATCCTTCGGGTATGGAACCCTAAAAAATAACATTGAATTGTGTATTTCCGCAGGGTGCGGTAACAGGCGGTATCGTTGGTCTTCTGGTTGTTGTGGTCGCGGGTGGAGGTGCGCAGTTCGCGCAAGTACCGGTGCACCGCTTGCAGACATCCACTGCAGGATGCTCTGCATCCAACCACACCATGGACATAAGCCTTGTGTAAGTTAGTTCAGATGTTATGATGCTAACTGATCCAGCAGATGTTTTGTCTTACAGCTGTATTTTATTTTTTAGTTAAATGTAAACAAAATATTCACGGATATCAATAGCACCATGTAGCCCCAAAATAAGTATAGTTTGTACTTTAAGGATTAAATAACTGAGAGAATACTTACACAGTACTTTTTTTTATATACTTACATAAATGTTTATCCTGAATTGTCTGAGTCGAGCCCACGACCTAAGTACATCGCAGATGGCAGAGGTACAACCAACAGAGCAGAGAGGCCAAAATAAAAAACATCTATGATTTACCCTACAATACTGACTTTTGACTTAAGGCTCGACTTAATTTTACTAGCCTTTCTATCGGCTTACTCTCTTATTAAGGAATCGAAGTCTATGTTTTCTGTAATTTAAATTTTGATTGACAAAGTTGCCAAGTTGGTCAATCTCGATAGAGTTATTGTCGATCGGTCAACATCAGTTGATGCCAATCATGAAAGGACGCCAGTGGCGCCCCTTTATGCTCGACCACCGATGCGACACGCGTGTCGCGAGGGCTGCGCCGCGCAAATATAATATCAAAAATACGCAAAGTAGGTTACATAAATTTTAAGCTAACCCACATGCTCGACGCAACAGAGTGATACCAATTTACGACAGACAAAAACAAATTTGGCATTTACTCTGCTACCCGTGCGGCAGGTTGAATTTTATTGCTAATATCGATAAGTTTTATTTTTAGAGAGCCTCACGATGAAGCAGTGTTCTGGCTTTTCCGGGTTTCGTATCTGTGGTACTCCGGCTTGGGATGCGCGGCCACGCTGGTGGTCGGGTTGTTGGTGTCATTCGCGACTGGAGCCACGGACCCTGCTCAAGTCCCCATCGACCTCATCTCGCCACCAGTCGTGAAGTTCCTCAACTCCTTACCGAATAGATTTAAGGTAAGATTTAATGACAGACATTATTGACAGCGAAAATCTTGACTTCCAACATTTTGTCAGGTGAATTAAGTTTGTTTTAGATCCTGATTATGATCCCATCTTAACCAAATACGAGTATGTACTCTAATCGTAGCGTATATCTACTGCCCGTTGTTCTTCAACAGAAAACTTTAGGGGTGCCAACCAGACTGGGGTCGGAGCGCAGGCGCAGTTCGAGCGTGCGTCCGCCAAGCATGGCCGACGACAAGGACACGCGGCGTCGGCGTCGGCTGTCCGAACTCGCCGGGGGAGTTTTCTACAGCGACGGGTCTACACTCACCCAAGGGCACGACAACCTCGGCCTAGGCTTGGATCCAGAGAAACCTCCACGGAGCGACGGCTCACAAATCTGCATCAAACTTGAACCTACCTCTTACAGCTCGCAACACTAATTAATTGACGTAAACGAACACTACCAAAGTTAGTGCTTGCCAATTAATATTGTAATATAAAAATCATATTAAATTATGTCAGTAGTAATTTCGCAGTTTATTATTAAGCTAGGAATACTTAGTGTTGTTATTTATTTATTTGGTGAATCTGTTTGTGCTATAAATGTGTTTTATTCGAAGAACCAAAATTAAGTTTAGAAATTATTAAATAATCAAGAATAAGTTAAGAGTTTTGTTCATGGAGCAATATCAATAGGTGAGTTGAGTACCTAATATATTAGTTAACATAAGATTATGGTCATATACCTGCATAGGATAGACTGGCTATCACCATACAAATGACAGATAAATTATGTGCCAGTTTGAAGCGTCAATTATGGGTGTCCCTTGTAGAGAATCTATGAATATCGAAACGAAACAAAACAAAGCCTTTACAAGTGATTTATAACATTAACATGAAAATGTTTTAAAGAAAAGTAAAAAGTAAAATCCATAAATGAAACAATATTTATTTTAATGGCGATGTCTTGGTTTCGTGACTAATTGCTGCGTTAAACAAATCAAATCGATTTTCTGGTTATCGGAAGTACCTACATGTACCTATTACCTATTTCTGATTAAGTTCAAAAACTATTTAAGTGATAGCGATAAAAATGTTTTTACAGATATTTTCATTGTCATTTCAATTTGTAAACATCTATCGCGAGCTATGTTGTTAAGAATAGAAAAACGTGGACGATCGCGACGGCTTCCGGGAACGATCGATGATACCCCCGGCGGCACCTACAGTATACCTCCTACCTATACCTTCAAGTCTTAATGGATGTCTGCGATACCAACAAAATGCCTATGACGTGGTGACAACTACCTAAACAATGTAAATAATTTTAAATTTGTTATAATTATTATTATCATGTGTTGAAAGATTTTAAATACCTAAGAACTTTTATGCCATTTACAATAATTTTATGTTATTGCACTAATTCGTTAAAGATAGGATTATATATGAATTAGATTAATTTTGTATTATAATTTGTACCTTAAATGAGGCAAATCCAACATAATCCCTACAGTAAAGTATAAAAGAATGTCATGATATAATGAAAATATCATACCTAGGTACATAAGTTATTCAATATTAAAAAAACCCTAGATAAGTAAATATAACTTAATGTGGGAGTATTATACACTTTCATCCACTACCTTTTTAAATTCTAGACACATACTTAACTTACCTGACAATATTTTTTACGTAGGCCTGTTTTTTGGGTAAAATGCAGTGGACATAATGATAACCAATTGTATCATCCTATTACTTGTATTTCACAATAAACTTATTATTCATTATATTTGAACTTGACTTTAACTGATACGAAACTATTATTTCATAATTTATTATGAAATCATACTAATATTATAAATGCGAAAATTTGTGTTTGCATGTTTGTTACTCCTTTACGCCTACACGGCTGAACGGTTAGGATGAAATTTCTTATGAAGGAAGACCCCGTCTCAACAGCATACATAGGATACATTTTATGCAATTTTTTTTGTGACACGCTGAAATCATCTTTTTCCAATTGTCTCATGATGACTTTTTAACAGCGGGTAATAATTGGGGTACGGCAGGTAAATTTATAAACCATTGATGCACAAAAACAATAAAAAGTGGGATTTAACAACAAACAATAAAAAAATGGTCCTTAACATTTTATTCTAAATTTACACTTATTTACTTAACAAAGAAAGGCAGAAACAGGTCACTATTTGTGTCTAATATAGTATATGTTATATCATAATCAGATAATAAAGGTATACACATCATGTTTATAGAATTGCGCAACAGCAAAGTGAATCATTTAACTACCTAACCTGCCTTCCAATCATACAATGTATATTATGATTTTGAATATAAAATTCAAAATATATTTTGCAAATAATATAATCTGCTTAACAATCAATTAAAATGCAGTGTAATAATATTAATAATATAATTTCAAGATAACAGATCCTGCTGCTGTAATGATTGTTGATGAATTTCTTGTACAGTTGAAACGGGTAATGTAGCACTCACAGTTATTGGCGGCATTCCTGGGAGCGACACCGGCGTCACGACTGACACACTGGAGGATATTGGAGGAGGCTGTATTGGTGGCTGACCAAAGCTGCTCATATCAAATGTAGGTACTAAACTTGGAGCGCTCTGTTCATAAGGATCTTGAGTACTCTGAGCATAAGGGTTTTGAGTACTCTGAGGGTAAGCGCTTGATGCTGGCACTTGTGCCTGTGTATAGTTGGGCATCATTGGTATATACGGTTGGGGCTGATTCATTGGAATACCGGGTAAGTTAGGCAGTGGTGCTGGAGGCTGCATATTTGACACTGACGGTATACTTCCCAAGTTTGTGAGTGTGGCATCTGCAAAATCTGTAAGAATGATGACAATAGTTTGAAATTACTGAAAGAAAGTTATTTCAATATGCTTCAATGAATTGTTAATGCTTACTGCTGGAATAACTAGCCATATTTGAGACAACCGACTGGGCTTGAGACATAGGTTGCTGTTGTGTGGCTATTTGTGGATATGGTTGTTCTTGAGATACATTACTGCCCGGAGCAAAGTTAACAGGGTTCACTAAAGGAACACCTGATAGGAATCCCGGTGGTGGAGGGTTCTGGCCTATTTCTGCACTAGGGCTCGGAAAGTTTTGCTGAGAGCTCATCAATGGAGTCTTGTCATCATTAATATTTAGATTTTGAATCCCTGCTTGTAAGGAATGTTGAGTACTTGGTTCAGAAACCTAAAAATTCAATAAATATTTTTTTAATGTCTGCAACATATTCATACATATCAACAATATATCATATTGATTATACATTAAAGTATATGTATTTTACACATACCACTGGTGCAGGAGCTGAGGGAGGTGACAATGTATTATTGATTCTTATTGGAATCCTATGCAAATATCCATATCCAATTCCACATCCAAGACTGCCCTCTCCTCCCCAGTTTTGATTTGGTGTTATATGAATTTCACGACATGTGTCATCATTTGCATTGTATATGTAGAGCTTCAAGGCTCTTCCTTCATGAGCTTCGATGAGGGTAAATAAATCCTCACTTTCATGCATAATAGAATCAGCCCCAATTATGTAATCAGAGAATGGCCTAAGTCCAGCAATCTCAGCAGGAGAAGATGGATGTACTTCCTATACAAAAATGAGTGAAATTTAGCTTAGAACAAAATAAGTTTATAAGAGGCTATTTGAGTTATAGTACATACCAAGACATGCCAAACATTTTCATTAGCACCTTCAAAGGAACAAAATCTTATGCTGACCCCAAGCAAGCCTTGACCTCCCCAAGAGTCACTAGGAGTCAACATTACTTCGCGTACAGATTGAGTTTTACTGCTATACACGAGCATTTTAATGGGACGATTTATGTTATTCCGTAGCAACTCTTTCAATGTGTCGTTGTCTTGGTCCAATCTTACATTTTCGATAGCAACTATGAAATCAAAAAATGATTCTAGTTTGGCCTTCTGACCCGGAGATCCATCTTGCACCTATAATAAAAAGTAAATTGTTATTTTCCAATTGTAAAATGAGTTTACAGGAAACGCCGAGGTGACTATAAACCAACCCGTAAAACATGATATCCTTCAGAACCGCCTCCAGGGACTCCGGCACTCTGGGAGGATCCCATTGTGTTCTCGCGCAACCTGAAAATTTGATTATATTAGCAGTTCTAGGATACCTCTTCAATTTAATCTGAATATTCACAAATTTATCTCATTCGAACTTTACTTGTCCTAAATTTCCAACATCAACATATTTTTGACATTGACGTTTAAATGACGTGGCACCAATTTACCACAGAAGAAAAAAGATTTAAGACTGTCTCCGATAGGCTCACTGATTATGTGTGACTCTAGAACGCTCGGATATTTGTCCCAGTGAAACCAAAGAACAAGCATGGCAGCTACATTATCTTATATTATCATAATAAGCGACACCTATCAATTATATATCGCTTCACAAAACAGTGGTGAAGCACTGTTTCGTGAATCTAAGCGATATATAATCACCACCACTACTCAAAGTCAACTATCGCAAACCATTATTTTCACTAAATATCTATTATGGTGTATGAAAAATTTGTGCATCTAAATATATTTCAACGTATTCTACACGGTATAGTGGACCATTCTAACCATCATACGTTACGTAGAAATCAGACCGTTGCATCTGAATTCACCACGACAGATTCCGGTCCCTAGTCCAAACTTTTTTCTGGAAGGACCAAGTGACGCTTGTTTGTGCGACCGACGACCTGAAGCTAGTCACTCCCACATTTAAATTTAAAAAAAATACGACTTAAGTCTTAGCAGGGGAAGACGTAAGTCCCATCGCGATGCGAAATTAACCCCGTCTTAAATGTAATGTCTCATGCGCTTGTAATTTTACTGGCATCCATACCCTTCCTCCGAAACAAAAATGCGAGTGCATCACAGCTTGGCGACGGATTGTCAGGTGTGGTGGCAGTTCTTTCCGCAAAACACGGCATAAATTCAACTGCAACATATAGTGACTTTCAAAAAGTTGGGCTGGAGTTCCCTGCGGATTAAGAGAGCAAACGAAATTTACCTGTAATAACATCGTAATACGATTTAAAGTAAAACAGTTTTAAAGTGGTTCGCTACTTTGAGATTGAGTAAAATCAGTTCACTTCTTACTGCTACTGGGAGACTACTTTAAAGCAGTAAATGTATGAATATTCTGCCAACATCCATCCTAAAATACCTTGTAAACCCTGGTTTACAAAATTCAAATCATCATCTATGCACATCTATCTATGACATCTATCAACATCAGCATAAGATATATATGTATCGTGTGCTCATCCGTATGAGATTCGGACACTGCTGTATCCCAGTCCACTTGAAGATAATTCACATTAAAGACTCGTCTCTATGCGAATGCGGATTGGACGAGGGTGAACTTAATGATATAGTCCCCTTTTAAATCATTCAATACTCTACCAAACACTTGCAGCTCTTGACTTCTCTTTCCCACTCTGCATAACAGAACTAAAGATCCAAGAATTTATAGATCTCTTACTCATTTTATTAATCTTAATGGTTTATAATTATAACGGGGAATATTATAATATATCAATTAAATAATTTTATACAGCTATACCGGTCAGATGATGCGTAGTACACAATAAAGCCAAAGATGTCACCGTCTAATATAAAAAATAAAACAAAACATTATGTCAGCAGTCAACGTCAACCATCAACATCATTAAAATTAAATCTTAAAACGAAAAATCTGGGAGATAAACGAGATATAATCAAGACCTCAGTTAATTTATATTTAAAAGAATATTTGATATCACTACAAAAAACATAATACTGCAAATGAAATAATATCAAAGTACACTAAAGCCTTTAGCCCGTTAATGTGCAGGGAGTAGTGTTTTACTATTGTAATTGTAAGTTGGCTATAATTTTAGATAATGTACTGTTAATTATTAATCAGCAAAGACAGTGAATTTAATATTAATTACTATAGTATGAATGCTATGAATTCCTATAACAAATTCCTCCACCGAGATAAATTCAGGGTCAGGGTGTGTCAGTCGTATAAATCTCATCTGTGTAACACTGGTAATTACCACTCGAGCAATTACACATATTTTATTTCTAGATATTGAAAATGTAGGTGACATAGTCCATAACATAAACTAAAAAAAATTTCAGATTAGTTGGAGTGCCTACCTAGATATTGGTTTTTAAAATGTCCGAGTGGAAGCATCTGATATCTGAATGGCTCAATGAGTATGCAGCACTTCAAGAAAGTGAAATAAAAAGTTTTGCTGCAGAACATGAACACAATCATGAGATTGCAACAGCAATCTTCAACCTGTTCTACAGTGAAGATGAAAGTGATGGTCAAACAGGACACATAATTGAAAATGAAGCCCAACTTGAGCAAGTATGTGCTTATGTCATCCTGGAACCTCATACCAGCCTTTTGATATTCCTACTACAGTGAAAAGATAGTGACACATAAAAGCAAGCTATCAGGGAGTCTAGTATGGATTCATACTTTTTTTTTCTTGGATAACTTTACTCTCACTTTCAAGACAATGTGGTCTGTTGAATAACTTTAATTTCAACCTTAAATGTATTAATATTAATCATTGGATCAAATTCTCCCCTCTATTGTTCTAGTGCATTAATTCTGATGTATTTGAGTCTCCATGAGTATCTTCAAATGCCAGTGTTCTTCATTAAATAACTAAGAACAAAGCATTGTAATTTTCCTTCACTATTTTTAGCTACAGAGGTTGTTTATTAGCATTAGCAGTTCTCACATATCCAATTGAAATAACTGAAGCAAAAGTATCTTACTGGAATACTACTTGCAAAAGAAAATTTAATATTACTAACTGATAGTTAAATTTAAATAGGTTTGTAACAGATGTGGATGTGCCAAATGCGCAGGTTTTACTAAACACTCCAGAGACAGAATGGCCTAATAGTATGAAATAGCTTTTAAAATGAGTATATAATACCTTCAGAGGTGGCTTTATCTATAGTGCAGCGTGTATATTGCACATGGGCTCAGCGGCCTCAGCTCTACTAGAGGGCCTATCTTACTACAGGGCACTACATGGGCTAGAGACACTTCTGAGTACCTAGATTATCTGTAAAAATAAAATATAAAACTAAACAGTCACATTGTTTATATTTCAGATATTGGAAAGTGTCTGTGTACAGCTATTCAGCTTTTACAGATCAAAAGAGGTTGAACTTCAAAGATTTACCCTGCAGTTTGTGCCCACTCTTATATTTAATTATTTGAGCTCTGTGGCTCAGAGCAATAAGAAAACATTTCATTGTATAGAAACACTACTCATTGGTAAGTAATACTGTATACCCTTTAAAACTCCTTTGTGATTGAAAACAAGGTGATTTTTAAATATAAATGGTTAAAAAGCATTCAATTTTGTTTTCATTCATTTAACAGGATTGTATAACTTTGAAGTGGTTGATGAAACTGGAAAACCAAAAGTTGTTTCCTTCAGACTGCCCTCACTGGCTCAAGCTTCTATTTACCATGAAGTAAGTGATGCTTATTAATATTATAGTAACCTAAATTTTTACTGGTAAACACTTATTTCTAAACTATTTGAAAAATAAAATCAATATGTTTTTTAAACAAAAATTATCTCTTTCGTTTTACATGAAATAATAATGAAACTTTGTTCCCTTGTGACTACAAAGCCTTAAGCTTTACATAATTTGATTTCAGCCTTTATCTCTGGGAGCCCAATTCCTAACCGAGAGTGCACTTAGAAGATGGGAGGAGTGTAACACCAAGCTTGTGAACTGGGGGCCTATGTCTCAAGTTGAAGCACTAAATGCACAGAATCGATTGAAAGTGATGTCAGCACTTCTTTTTATATATAACCGCCAATTGAGTTTATTACCTAAACTGGCACTGAGACATTTTTGCATTGCAAGTTCCAGGTAATAATTAATAATACTCCATGATTTTTTTTTTTATATTGTCTGGATATAAACAGCAGAAAATTAGACACAACATGATTTAATTTATTATTATTCAGTTACAACATATTTAATAACTAAATTTGCATTGAATTTACTTACATGAAAAACTCCAGATAGTATGACATGCCATTGCAGGCGTAACATAAACTAATTATTTTCACTGTTACAGGATAGTTACTCAAGGGTTCAGAAAGAGGAGTTGTCACAGTAAGCCCATAGCAAGAATACCAGTTTCATCCAATTTACTATTAGAAATGGTACAAGGTGCTTACTTTGCTATGTTCAATGAGTTTTATACCCTTGCATTCCAAGCAGTAAAAGATATTGACCGAAGGGCTCAGTATGAACTGTACCCAGATGTTATGTTGGTCACAAGTGCAGTCATGAATTCCTTGAAAGACAATCCTGCAGGTGAGTCAAATCTCTCGATAAATAACAAAAGTATTTTATTACACTTAAATAATACTATTTTAATTCTCTCTTCAGATAAAATAGATATTACATTGAGTAAAACGAGAATGTAAAAAACAAGATTTAAGAAGTGGTAATTTTTTGTTTACTTTTACAAATATTGTATCATTTTTGATTGTGATTTTAAATTAATTTTGTAGGTCAGCCATGTGATGGTCCCATGGGTATAAGTGTAGCCCTCTCTCCTGCAACAACCACAGTTACCATGTCAAAGTCGATGATTACAAATGCATCATTCCGAACTAAGAAGCTGCCAGGTGAGATTTTTATACATACATATAATATGTATACACATATTTATGGAACTCATGTCATTAACCATATTTACCAAAACTTCCGCGAATTTAATACATTACATTTTTAATTAAAGAAAAGTCTAGCGCGTAAATAGCTTTTATTTTGTGGACCCGGAGTACATGGATCAGCCGCCAGGAAAGTGAAAGGTAATGATAATT
Organism: Aplocera efformata; assembly: GCA_921293045.1. Taxonomy (NCBI): domain Eukaryota; kingdom Metazoa; phylum Arthropoda; class Insecta; order Lepidoptera; family Geometridae; genus Aplocera; species Aplocera efformata. The sequence continues at coordinate 7,189,020 of OV121042.1, read as the reverse complement.
GTCGTGAATTATGTCGACTATCACAAAAATATTCAGTATTTGTTAAGTGGTAATGACAATATTAGGGTTGAGACTGTTCCCTAAGGTTTCTATCAGGAACTAATAAAATGAACTCATCACGTACATGGTTATACTTGAAAACTGCATTACCTCCAGATCGATTAAGTGACATGGGCATCCGGGTGTTAGCCAATATGGATGATGAACTACTTGAAGTAAAGATGGCAGATCTCTCAATGCACGATGTCAAGATATGGAAGAGATACGTGGTCAAAGTATTTTCCATCATGAAAAGAAGCCATTGGAAAGAGAACCTATTATTATGTTATCTCAATTAAATTCACAATAATATATGATTTACGACGGACTGAAAAACTAAATTAATTAAGCTGGTTCTTTAGATGGTGTCATGACTTTCCAAACGCCTGGCGTTTACAAGTGGAATGCAGTTATGGTAGACCTTTTATTATGCCAGACTAAAGGCACAATAGCAATCGCATAGTAAGGCACAAAGCAGCAGTAAATAACTGTCGGATGAATTACTAGCGGATAGAGAGCATCATTTATAGTAAATCATTGGATAAAACTCTATGATCCGATTTTCTTTTCGACGTTGCTACTAGATGACAAGAGTACGGATATCTTCATCTCGTCATCATGGAATCGCGTCGCGGTTTTACTTCCTGTGGTAACACTCAGTCTGGTATTTTAGTCAATGTACGAACACTGACTTTATAATTATCAAGACCTCGTGAGGGTAGTTTCAGTACATTCACTTTCCTGACAGCGGTCCCATGTACTCCTATTTACCCGGAACAACGGTAAAGTAAAAGGTAGTAAAGCGATTAACTAAAATAGCACATTGGAATCTTCTCACTAAGTAGGTATCTTTTTAGGTCTCTGTATTTTTTATGTCAATAATATGACCCGTCTCTAACTAAAAACAGTGACAAACGAATTGGTGGCAAACTCGAATATAGCCAAGAGCGCTGCTTTTCCGTAGATAAAGATATGGCAATATTACCTTCCCGTACGTAGGTACCTAGTGTGGGAGAGCTTTACGTACCCGCTCCGTAAACTTTCTTAAATTTTCACTTATTTTCGTTTACATACCTACAGATACATACAAATTTATACTACCGAACTCATGCTCAACGTCACGTAGCTTGGAAAACTCGAACAGTTCTTGGCTCAAATATCTTTCAAATTACTATGAAAAGGACAGTACTAGCCAGACTTACACAGAAAGTGATCCAGATGATATAGATTTTACCAGCAGCACTTCATCTGTAGACGACAACTTGGAAGAAATATACAAATCTTAAGGTGTAATGGTAGACTTTATTAAACACAAATCTAAATGTGAGCTAGTGTAGGATCACGTTAGAGGAAGCACAGGAATGTTAGAAGGAGAAGTATCGAAAATCCTAAAATAAAAATAAAAAGCAGATAGGTATTAAAAACTATGCCACTCAATCATTCTCGATTATTCCACTTAATTGGATATTATTATTGAAATTTTAACAGAATCACCTTGGAGTATTTAAGATAGAACCATCACTAAGATATCGCGTAACAAAACAATATTCGAAATCCGAAGCTACAAATTTTTTGAAGTCGCCTGAGAATCAGTCAGAAATATTTATTTCTAACATTTACACGAAGACATGATCTCATTGAAAACTGTTTTGTCAGAGTGACTACTTCCTGCTGCTTCCCCTACACAAGCTTTTGTAAAAACTGTTGATCGAACTCTCAAGATTAGACAGCACAATGTTATTTATCAAAATAATACTTATGCATCTTAAACTTTGATTCAATAAATAAATGGCTTTGCTAGCCTTTATAACATGTCCAATCAACACCTGTTGTAATATGCATTTATTGTGTGTGTCCCGGCACAGATAATACATTACACGTCCGGGCATGAACTAGTGGTTATGTATCATGGGGGCTATTCTACGTCCAATGTGTGCCCATTTCGGTATGGAAATTTCGGTCCATGTACGATTATTCTACGCTCCTGGTAAGATAGTCAGCTTGAAGGGAGCTGACTACCATACCAGGGGCGTAGAAAAATAATCGAACATGGACCGAAATTATCGTAATTATCGAAATTATCAGGATAATGTCTATTACAAATGTTATTATAATGTCACTCCGCCCGCTCGTCTTCGTCGCACGCACTGCGCTTACGAGCTACGCAATACGTGTCTTGTTCTGTTTGCCAGAATGCAATATTCAAATGTTGAAGGTGTGGAGATGGTACGATTGTACGCCATCAACGGAAATAGTTTAACTTATTCTGGGTAATCGAAAAATTGTTTAATCAAATATTCGGCTACTTATTTAATATACCTTCTACAATCGACTACAAATATGGCAAGAATGCGCAAAGCAACAGCTTGTATTTATACAGAAAATGAAGACTGATTCCTTAATCAGCGAAATCTCCTTGGATTTCGTAGCAACACTTGCGATAACACTAGTTATCCTTGGACACAAACTTACTAGTATATCCAAATCTACTAATCCATCAAGTAAATTTCTGTTCCACTTCAAAATGTTACTGCATACCTACTAGCTTTTTGTCCGTAACTATCAAGTGAAAAAAGTCCTTTATTTTGAAAATCGTTTAATCCAAATTTCGCATAAGTTAATTCCAATTTCAAGCAGGTGTACAGGAATACTTACTTACGTAAAGGATATTCGAACAAAATCATCTGATAAAAAAATATTTTACATATGCGCTATTACTACAGAATAATCCCATAGAAAAATATTAGAACCTGATTTAAAACAAAAATGTCAAGTCGATCCAGTACTTCTCAAGTGATAAGCGAGCGAAGGTACGAAGTTTCTTTCTACATAACGAATCGTGGGGCATGCATGTGGGACCATTTTGCTCGAATCCGTAAGTGACAAGATTTAGAGTACCTACACGTGACCCCCGGGTGCGGATGAAATGAGCAACTTGTGCCAAGTTCGTCCGAAGTAGTACTGCCTCCACACCTGGTCATCCGCAGCCAAGCAGCGGTGAAGTTATGGGCACTTAAGGCAAACATATCCATCTCTCAATCTTGCTGACACTTGGAATAAGAATAGATCAAACTGGCCGCAACTTGGTGAAAATTAGTGAAATTAATAGATTTTCTGGTTCTCAAGATTGGGGGGGTTTAAAGAAATGGGGGGTTTGGATGTCAATTTGTGAAAATAATCGATATAAATTTATATCCATGTAGAAAAAAGGACTTAAGTGTTACTTATTTAGAAACAATTTTTTTTATGACTGTAAGACAGCTCTTTTACTGAAGTGACCATAATTAAAAAACCGTAGGGAATTTTCAATAACCCGTAAAGCCAACATACACGCGATATTTAAGTGCTGTATCTGAAATTTGGCGTAGATTTTGATACAAGTAAAGCAAAAAATATTTTAAATTTGTTAAAAAAATGAGGCATATCCATAAATCGACTAAACTTAGTTGAATTACACCGACAATTGACTGTACATCTGAACGTTATGAATGTGTTAACAACTATCGCTAATTTTTAAAAGAATGACGTCTTATGTTTAAAATGGATCTAAAATCATAATAATTAAAATTAATACATAGTTCACTAGTTCACACGTTAAAATTGAGATTGCGTGGTCGAATGCCATGTCAAACAGTTCCGGTCGATATAAGTGAGGCGTAATCAAGTGGGACAAAGGTCATACCTATTATAATGACATAACGTTCTTGAATTCTGATGCGCTTAAATGGAAACCGATCTTACTTTTGGACTATATTGACGTGAGAGATATTCAATGCTGTATTTTCTTTACAGATGACATTCCTATTCAAGCTGGACAAGTCGTGCCTACGGAGTCGACAGACATGTTGTCCTCGATCACGGAAGAAGGCGAAGCGGAATCAACACCTTTACAACGAGGGATCATTGCGCGAAATTCTAAACCCAAGCTTACCTCCTTCCCCGTTCTCGGGAAAAAGGCTAAAGACACGAAGGATAAGGCAGGACTGTCAAATGAGAAGAAAGTCACATTGAAAGATTCATCTAAGGGTATATGGAACTCTATGAGCAGCGGTGGAGGGGATATGGTGGATGTTCAGAAAGACAATTCCTCCGATGCTAACGGTAGCATGAAAGATGAGAAGATGTCTATGTCTTCTATGCTGAATAGCACTGAAAATTCAGACTCACGTTCGCAAATCACTACGGACTCTATGGAGTTGGATAGTACTACGCCTCGATTCGCCGCGATGCAAGTCAGTTCGGTTTGATAGTTTGTTTTATTGCTACCGAATCGGTGTATGAGGTGTAGGAAATCTAGTCTGGATTTTTGTTGGCTGTTCTAATACTTCATTTGATGTCTTCTCTAGGTGATGGATGTGTTCATTCATACAATGTGCGCTTGTCAATGACGCGGTATATGGTTTAATATTTTGTACAAATAAGAGATTTACCATGGTTTTCCATAAATTGTTAAAAAATATCGTAAAATGTTTCTGTAAAAATAAAGCAACTTCAGTATTATTGAAACTTGATCACTATTATTACTATATGAGGACTTAAAACGTCTCAGTTATTTACTCAGATATATATATCTTATCTACACCTACTTGACCTCTTGAATAGATATGTTATAGTACAGCTTTGTAACTAAGCTGCGAAGCATTTTAAATTATTGCGTTAAATTTGTATATATAAAAACCTAACATGAAAACTATATTCGTTTTGAGCATTATTGCATTAGTTGCTTTACCGTCGTCTGTGGCCAAAGATTTGATTGTGGGAACCAGTTACAACGCGCGCCTGGGATGGCAACAAAAAGCAGAGTACATGGGCATTCCCTTCAAGAAGAGGGTAAAAGAAATATTTTATTCGGATGCAAGTCAACAAACCATCAAGGTAAGCTCTAAATTTCACTATTTTCATAACAACAGATTTTTTTCGCGAAATGTTTCCATACCAAAGACTTGTGTGACGAATATCGATGATTGTTTTGAGTATTTGTGTTCATCATATGCATTTACAAAAAAAATATTATTATATCTATGTATTCTATCAGTAATCTGGTAAGCTACCAGTAATCAAACCTTGTATTGCTTTGAACGTCAATAAAACTTATGCCCAGCCTATAATAAAACCATGCTTTCAGGGAGTGATAGCGCGGGAGGCTAGTCAAACTGAGGCAACGGCGACCATCACAGCGGGGGGAGTGGGGTTCCCTTACGTCAACCTCCGATTCAAGAGCGAGCGTGGCAGCGGCATTAACTACTTAGTAGAAATATACGTTTGATTTTACCAATTACCAAATTACATTGACATCGTAAAGTTCCATTCAATTATTTTAGCAGGAAACTATCTTTTTCAAAAATTATTATATTAAGTATGTTTCGGCCTATTCTCAGTAATTCTTACCAATAAAGCTACTGGACTTTTTCCTAATAGCCTTTCAGATATGCGCCTGGCACTTTGATGAGAACACTTTGGATGACATTAAACGTCACGTCGTTATGGGTGGAGATAATCACTTAACATCAGGTGGGCCTTCGGCTTGTCCAGTCACATAAGTAAAATAAAAAAGAATCAGTTGAGTTTAAGCGCGATGCGACAACACTTGATGAAAACATGAAAAAACCAATCATAATAGAGAACAATGTTTGTTTCTGGGACATAGAAATGTAATTATAAATTTGATATAATCTAATACGGAACAGGTATCCTGGAACCAGTAATCATGGTTCCGTCTAATCCCCCATGCTTCCGCACTATAAAAACCCCTTTTCCGAAATTGAACTCATCGGTGTTTCCGTATCGATCACGTCTGGTCGACCGTTGATTGGTTTCTAGAAGTTTCTGTAGTTTAACGATGGTGGCTGCTTGCTCGTCCCGTTCCATTTCGTTGATAAGTACTGGCAGGTTAGCAGTACATACCCATAGATAAAACATTCCCACTGAAATATATAACAGTGTATATTGAGATTATTCAACTAATAGGTGATTCCAAAATTATATTTGCATATACAAGCAAAATATCCACACAATAATGCCACATGTAAAATTTCCCCTAGAAAGCCAAATTAGTTTGGGGGGTCTAGTTGCTGCCTCCAGACCTGGAAATCTGGCGCCAAGTAGTGGTGCACTGCACTCGCGCCACTGCTTGGCGGCAAGTCGTGAAATCACGTGCGTATAAATTCCCGTCTCGGCGTGCGTGCGGCTTGGGTCTTCTTATACTTTGATCGGATAGAATCGAAGTCATATTGTAGTTGTTATGGTAGTACCTCTCCGGATGAACTTGGCACAAGTTCTACTGCTACTTTTGGTTGCATGGTTGGTATGTATCTATTTACAATAAAAAAGGTACTATATAGTAAGTACAACAACCTACGTATATTGTTTTAGTAATATGGTTCCAAGAGCTATGCCTAATATTGGGCTAGATGGCGCTATGTGAATGTCAACGAAATTAATATTAAAAAATACAAGATAAAATACTTACGTAAAAAAAATCCTCCCACAACGCTGGCTCCGATCAAAAATCCAATGTCCATTGTATTTTGTTTGATAAAGAGCAATCCCGTGGCAACCATCATGGAAATTAACATCAGGCGTAGTAACTCCAATATGATATATGCGAACATCATAATATTACTGCACTGTAAAGTAGTAGTAGTCAAGTAGAATTTAATAGACCATAAACTAGAGAACAATGAACACGTGTATTTATTTTTAGTTGAAAGGGTTACTGAATAGGTATATACTAAAAGAATGAGCGCGTCATGATAAAACAAACCAAACAAGTTTGTACAAGCAAGTAAGTAGGCCATCCTACGGGACCATTTTTCCCAGGATAAAATCTAGCTATAATCTTACTAGCTAGGGCCCCGCGGGTTCATTACGTTATAGTTTCACCAAATTTCCCTAAGGCGCATTCCCCGATATAGCGCCATCTAGTGAGGAATTAGGAAGTAAACTAAGTAACAGCGCCATCTATGGAAAACTGTAACGAACTAAACGAAAATTTCGAGGAGAAAACCTGCGCTAAAATAATCCGCAAAAACATAATTCTAAATTTTGAACCATAAAATGTAGCATGTCATTACTTACAATATATGCTCCATAAATATATAAGATACACGATGTTATGTAAACACAACTTATCCCAATGAATAAAGATAGGTATTTCTTAGAATCTGCAATGAATAATAGGTAAGGTTAACTGGTAAAACAAAGGTTTAAATATTTACTAGGAACAAACATTGGAATTTTTTTAAAACATTACCTTGCATTATATTTTCTACATAATCCTTAGAATAAAAAAGATTGTAGTTACTATTCCATTCACCAAGCTCTGCTTCAATCTCGTAGGAGTAAGAATATCCAATGCAACAAGCTGTTAGTACTAACGCCCCCTGGACCTAAATACATTTTTGTGTACCTTAGAAATTTTACTGAGTAGGTTATTTAACCTAAAAAACAAATTCAAAATATACGGATATTAAAAAAGAAGTCAAAAGTCTTCATACTAAGTTGATCTTTTGATCTGATTAACAATGGATTTGGTCACCGTCTTTTTTTTATAATGGACTAGCGGCCCGCTATAAATATATAGCCTATGTCATTCACTGGAAAAATGATTAAAATCGATCCAGTAGTTTTGAATGCTTTGATTTATTCATTCATTACTGCCCGTGGCCCGCACGCGTTAAGTTCCCGCCGCCCCGGCCGGCCGGAACCGCCGCAAACGCTACGCCCCGCAATTTTTAAATATGTAATATCTTCGAAAATATTCATTAAAATCATATGCTGTAAAGGGCCATATAGATCTATATTAAATCAACAATGTATTTAAGGTATTTAATTAGATAAGGATTCATGCTGTATTGATTAAAATCGCTTCGAAAATTAGCCATTATTTGTCGTTAAAAGTAAATAACAAAAAAATGTTATTGTGGGATATCCATAAAAGATAGACATATACCATAGCGGAGTTTTCTGTAGACCTTTTCAATGTGTATAATACTTAGTACATTATTTTGATAAATCTCGTAGGGTTCAGCCTGCGTTTGCAATGTAAGCGGAAAAAAATTAATTATTTACGACATCACATTAGAAACCTCAAAAATGGCAGTATTTCTCCACTATTTAATGGATGTTGTTATACATATAAACCTTCCTCTTGAATCACTCTATCTATTAAAAAAAACCGCATCAAAATCCGTTGCGTATTTATAAAGATTTAAGCATACATAGGGATATAGGGACAGAGAAAGCGACTTTGTTTTATACTATGTAGTCATTAAGAGTTCCCTTATGACCACTTCAAAATCTGTAGGTACAGTAGATTTTAGAAAGAGTTCAATCGATATTTCTTCCTGATTCCTACAACCTCCTACCAATAGGGAAACGGTAAATTATGCTCAAACAATGGTAACTATAATATAACGAACGAAAAGAAAATTGATCACTACCTGACTTAGAAGGCTAATTACAACAAAAAACCCCTGCTTAAAAAACGTAATAAAATCCAAAAGTATAGGAGAAAATAAGTAATATTACATTACATAATAACAATAATTAAGGAAATAGTTCTGAAAATAACTTTTTATCTGAATTTACATTCAAGAAATATTGAGATTTGCCAATATCTGACTCCTTTGGTTCAAGTTATTGTGATGTCTGTAATTTCTGAACTACCAAACCGATGACTAGAATAGGATGATCATGTTGATGACTGAAGGTTTTACTTACACATAGAGACCAAAATGGTTACGACGACTCACCAATGAAAATGTTCCTATAATTATTCCTCCTAGTCTTAATGAAAACCAAAAACAACAACTGTAAACCAGTGCCATTTTTTAATATGGCCGACACGCCCGCATTGTACGGTAGGTATTTCAAAATAACTCAGCCAGGGGGGGTGGTTGAAAGGTGGTGTTAAACCACCTGATGGTTGTGACAAGATAAGGTTCCATGAAATTTAAATAACTAGCTGACCAGTTCGTGACTTTGTTCGCGGATGTAGCATTTATTAGCATTATTTGTTACTAGCTGCGTCCCGCGGTGTTACTCGCGGTCACCCATTCTACGGGAACAGTACATTTTACATAACGTAGGTATATGCTAATTTACTTCCATCCATCTTCCATCCATGCTACTCAATCAGAATCCATGCTACTCAATCACGCCAGAACGGCTCGTTCAGCCGTTCTGGCGTGATTGAGTAGCAAACATCTAAATTTTCGCATTTATAATAATAACATTATGGCGGATAATGTTACTATTATAATTATGGCGGATAATGTTAATGTTACAAATACCTACTTTGGATTACATTAATACAATAATTATAAGTAAGTAGTACTGAACCCTCGGATGGCGAGCTACAATATAATTTAGCCGGTGTTTAGGGTTCTGTGCAAAAGCCAAGGGGGCCAAGGTGACAAGGCCTGCATTGCCGTCCCGCGTAGTTTTATGCATTGCCTCCCATTACTAACTTAACCTACCATTAGCCAACTAGTAGGTACATCGCCTTGACATGAAGAAGGAGTCTGTCGTTGGCCGCACTATTTCAGAGTTTGCTGTGGTAAGTATGTTTATAACTGTCAATTCTATGGTTTAAAAAGTTTAATGAAAGAAATAATAATTTTTTTTCACAAATTTCAATACGAGTCTGATATATATAATGAACTTTTAAAATTTGGTTAGACTTAACGGTGTGGATTATTTTATAATTTGAGTTAAGTTTGCCAATTTAAGTTATTGTTGAAGAAAATTTAAATCAAACCGATTTAAATTTTCTTCAACAATAACTTAAATCCATAATTAGTAAACATGCTAACCTGCAAATGTTATGCAGCAGTAGGTAAATATATAGATAAACTCTTGTAAACACAAAAAATAACAATAATATAATAATAATAACAATAAATAACATTTTATTTTCAGTTTATTAGGACAAAGTCTGGTTCGGAAGTTTCAAATATGGACTTCCCTTAAATTTCAGTTTTACTTCAACCTTACATTGAATAATATAACTCGTCCTAAATACAGATAATTGCTGATTCGTGTGTTCTACCTACATAATAGCTGTTTGTATTGATCCGGACTGCTTTTGACGTGTTTACATGGTATGCGCCCACTGCGCTCATGAGACAGTCAATTAAGGTTGGTAATTATCTATCTATACTTAAAGTAAACCTGTCACATTTCCAATTATGTAGATTAAAGATATTTTTTGGGCCGGGAACCAATTCTAGGCTTTTTTTGCATATTTTAAGGTATTTGTAGTGTTCGACTAACATTCGCCTGCATATTTACTTGAAATACACCTGAAAGCTATAGACAATGAGTTTGGATACCCTAGTTTTGAAGGGACTACAGGAAACTGGGACACTTGATCCCCATTTTGGTTTTTGATTCATATCTCTAAAAATGTAGTATAATTTTGCAGAATATTTGTCTATGACTACCTAGCTAGTCAATTTATCATTTTACCTTTTTGCATCATTCAATCATGAAATTATTTATGTTAATCTGTTTCTTTTGTGTATGAACCTTATAGGTTATTTATACGACAATTTTCCTATCAGACCTTTTATGCATTTGTCGTATAAATAACCTTGTAACCTAAAGTTATACCTGTTCACATACAACAGGAGAACATAGCATGGATAGAACTGCTGTCACATATCTTGCGAATAAAAGTTCTTCTAAGCTTTGTAACCGACGGTGCAGCTCTACTAAATGCGCTAGATCGGTCAGAAACAAGGTCGTGTGACAACAAGGTATAACTTTAGGTTACAAGGTTATTTAAACGACAATTTTCCTATCAGACTTTTTATGCAGTTTGCAACTGCACACGACTTTCCACCGGGCACTCCAAGCCATTGGTGGAAGGTTCGATTTCAGAATTATATGGACTAAAGGTCACAGCTAGTGCCTGGGCAATGATGAAGCCTACGTCCATCACAATCTGAGACAGTTATCGCTCCCGCTCACAAAGGAAATCAAGACCGACTTAAAACATACTTCATTGAATCAAAGCTCAAGCTCAAAGCATGGTAAACTCTGGGAAAACACACACTAAAGCCACATGGCTTTAGTGTGTGTTTCCCAATTATTCATTTTTGCAAAGAGAATATCACCTTGTATCCATAACCTAGCCGTAGCCGGTGACAGTAGTGATGTGCCAACTCGGAATAAACACGACTCGAGTTAACTCGAGTTGAAATACAGGTAACTCGAATTAACTCGAGTTCAACTCGAGTTAGCAGGAAGAAACTAAGTATTGACTTTTTTACTTATTTGTTCTTCCACCCAACTCAATACTTTTGCTGATTTTGTTTGTTTGTTGTCAATCAATTGTTGCAATAAGAACATTCATTCAATTATAATACTAGTTTGTTTGTGAAATGAACAAACAACTAAAGTGAAACAAAATAAATAGAATTTTTTGAATAAATAAATGTTATACAATGCTGAAGTCAAAAATCGAAATATATTTTCTTGTAAGTTAACATTCATAACACAAAATAAACCTAACCTCAAACGTCAAATCTGCAACATTGTGACATTTGTGACCAGTGAATACAGTTTGATATGAGAAAACTTCTTGTCGTCGTCGGTTTCGTTCGGGCCGGAGTATTAAAGCGAGCTGCGCGCACCCCCAACGAGTGAATCGCGGTCTCGCTCTTTCGCTTGATTCGTTTTTTTACCGCCAGCCCAAACTCGAGTTAGGAAGAATTCAACTCGAGTTAACTCGACCTGAGCACAACTCGAGTTGACTCGAGTTGACACATCTCTAGGTGACAGGCCTTCGGATTATATATTATCTATGCTCTTTATTGTACTAAATATTGTTTAAATTATCTGTGCAAGGAATTTTCCTGGATTTTCCGGTATCGTAAAATAATAATGTCGTTTATTGAGTAGAAAAGACTTAAAAGATTTCGTGTATTTCGTTTGTGGTGTTGTGTGTGCATGAAAAACTATGGTCTAGTTAATACATATTCGCCAGCATCCTTTGTAATCTGTGTTCCTTGACGGGTTGGAAAAATACCCAAAAATGGAAGAAACTACCAACATAGGTTCCTTACCTGATGAAGTAATATTATTGATATTACAAAATTTATCCCACGTTGATTGCAATAACTTCAGGAAAACATGTCACCGATACAATGATTTATTAAAACATAACAATGGCTTCTGGAGGGTAATCTACCGGAACACGTAAGTTTTAATTAATAAATCTAGGCTTTTACATAACTAAAATTACCCACCTGTTGTCTGTGAATGTCTGATGATATGATAAAAAAATATATTTTTGATCAAGCCAGGTGTGTACCTAAATTTGGTTGAAGTAGTGAAGCAAATGTATTTAAACAAAGATCAAATGAATAAATATAAGGATATTCCACATAGCGCCATTTAGCTCCATCTAGCTTGTACTGTTGGAACTAGATAACTGATAAAATACATAGTCCTTTTTTAGAACCAACATCTATGTTCCTCACACAAAAATGCTTGTCCTGAGTGGGTATCAAACCCACAATCCACAGTGTAGACAGCAGAGCTGTTACTAACAGGACTTTGAGGTCAGTCTACTCTATAGTACTCAATTTAAATTTAATTCATTGTTCGCATTATTACATAAAAATGTTGAATAATATTTTACAATTAAAAATGGTATTAAATAAAAAAAAAAATTAAATTAAAACCTTTAAATAGATTGACTCATTTATTTTTCTTAACTGATTCATCTAGTTCATTTATTTTAAATTCCACTAGAACTACTTCAAATAGTAGCAGGAAACTATTACAAAACTCCTGATGTTGGTATATAAATGGTAATAGAGATATAGTTATTTTAATTCAATATATGACAATTTGATATTTCGTTTTACAGTACAATTATTTATTATACAATTCTTTATTTTTGAATTTTAGGAACTTACTGAATAGGATAATGCAATCATCTTTTATTGCTGATTTGCAACAATAATGACTGCCTACACAAAAAATATCAAAATTTATTATAATTATGAATGTTCTTGCAACTGTAATACACAATATGTCAAGATGAAAAATCAAAGTCAAAGTTATTTCTGGGGTTTTTAAATTTGTATTAAATTAACTTGTTGTTTTATTTTTCAGAGTTGGTGACGTTATTTATAATGTGACTGCGTATCATTCATGTGGAGATTGGTTGAGTGATCTAATGGGATACTTGAGTCTTAAAACTCAAGTACATGATATAATTGGTGACATGTCAGCTAAGCACTTTCGGTATGTTAAATTAATTTTTTTATTTATGTTCACCGATTACTCTGCCATTTATTTAGTATTTATGTTGATATTATGTGAGCCTAAGGATCAATCATTATTTACCAACCAAACTATTTATTTAAATAAATGTAAGCTTTACCACTTATAATTATAGTATTTCATTAGTACAGTAATATTCAAGTGTCTTTTGTATTTCAGGGAAGTTCGCAAAGGTCTATCTATAAATGATGTCACGAAGATGTTTGGAATAGCCCTGTGCACTAATACACACTATTACATAACTATAACCATCCTTCAAGATTTTATCAAGAAAGCTAACCAGAAAATCAACTCTTACAAAACGGATAAGTGAGTGAGCTATGACACCTAGTGCATTCTTTATGTAATGAATGATGTTTATGTTAATTATTCATTTCATAAAGAAACATACATTGTAACATTTGTTTTCATTGCAGGCCATATACTTTGACAGAGATACATTATGCAAAAATCTCACTGTGCTATTTGAGCCACACCCTTTTTGCTATAAAATGGGTGCAACTACATCTCCAAGAAGAGCTTCATCCTGATGTTGTGCTGAACTTTTTCATGCAGTGGATAGATCCCACAGAAATACGTAGAGAAGAGGAGGTTGTGGACTTGGTAAGTGTTATAATTACTTCTCAAAAATTACAGGCCCATGATATTACATCAACATTTGTACCACAATGCTATATGATTTGGGTCTTCCGCCACTTATATTTTAAGTTACCAAAGTGAAGTGAAAAATAGTAGTCCTTTCCACACATCTCAACAACACATTTTGATTTCAGATAAATTCATTAATTTACGATGTTGAAGTGTTGCTGGCAGGACGTAATCAAGCAAGGTATAGACATCTTGTGCCCGGTGTTGATACTCAGTATACGTGTCCTAAAGGGGTTTACACAGATATACAGATATTATCAGCAATTTCCCATTATTTGTACAAGGAAAGACGTGCGGTTCTTATGGAGGTTGCAAATATGGATACGCTTGATATTGTCAAGGTAAAAATTTTGAACATTATTTTAACTCCTTCAATTCTGGGTAGGGGTGACTAGGCCTGCATTGACATCCCGCATAGGGGTGTGCATTATCCCCCGTTCTTAACTAAACCTACCCAGCCATCCCAACGCCTTTATGTACCGTAGAAGGACTGGGTTGTTGTTTCAACTTTTGTAAGCCTGTCCGGACTCTGGTTTCTTTAGTGACAATGTACTACATGTTGTTAACCGTCTCTGTTGTCCCTGTTTAAAATGGATAGTGGTGATGGCCCACTATCGTCCGCGGGTCCTTGTTTTCCATTTCGGAATATATTTTAAGTCTGCTTTTGACGAATCTATATAGGATACAAATAACCCAAAGGTTGTTCATATCCTACTCCTACTGGTTCGTTTAATTAACGCCATAGCTTTCTTATTCATATGTAAATCTGTTTCTGTTTCTGTTTTAGACGGTGAAATCAAATTGCGGTCACGCTCTCACCTGGGGCAGCATATATCAAGCCATTGCGAGAGGCTTCGGTGTAAATACGTGTTCCCTGATTGCCTTTCCGAGCCACATGTATCTAGAGTGGCGGTATAACCGACAGAAGCTCATTATCAGTCTCGACAAGGGTGAACTGCGCCCGAGCCGCTCCTGCCCATTTTCTGGGAACGCGCCGCATTACAATAACTACAGTTATTCTCCAGACACGTTTCTTCAATACGCTATTACAGCATTCCTGAGGCCTCAGGGAGAATACAGTACATGGTAAGTGTGAACGTAAGTGAACAAAAAAAAAACTATTAAAAATTTTTTAATGGTCCCTTTGGAGTCAGTTATACATATACCCAGGTAATTCTAGTGCTAGGGTATGAATGTAAAAATAAACGTTTACACACTCATACCTCTGCACTAGGATTCCCTGTGTCGCAGATGGCATGGACAAACACAGAAACACAAGACAAATACCCAAGACCCGAGACTTCATAAATTCATGCTCACCACACAAAGCGTGCCCCGGCCGGGAATCGAACCCAGGACCTCTCGTTTCGAAGGCAGGGCTACTACAAATTAAGCCACGGAGCCGTCGTGGAACATCATTAATCATTATGGTATAATCTTTATATCTATAAACATAAGTCATGGTCATGGTCGTTTAGGGTTGGAGCAGACGTAAACTTAACAAATAAGATAAGCTTAAACATGAAAACTGACTGTAATTTGACATATCTTTGTGCATGTAATGTGCCTGGGGAGTTCCTGTGACATGTTATATGCTCACGAATATGTGTACATGCATGTGTAAAATTTGACGTGTTCAAATGATACTTGAGATCTAAAGGAATAAATGAGTTAGACTTTGACTTTGAATGAGGTAATAATAATTAACATCATTAATAATTGCAGGTATACTGAAAATGCATCGCACTTGTTGGACTTTATAACAAACAACCGCAACAGCGAGTATTTCAACTTTATCGGGATGCTGCGAGCGTGCGCCCGCGAACCCGGGATGTCTATGCCATTCACCATAGAATACGTAAGCCTAATAGCCAGATATTAACTATGTGAGATAACCTTTTAGCTTTCACATAGTGAGGTAGCCGTAACGTTTTCCAAGAAAATAATTAAATGTTACTATAATTATAATACTAATTCAACTCATATATGGATTTAAAAAAAATCGAAACTTCTATACTTTCGTTCCTTATTTCTCGCCCGTATTCTCGCCTTACCATTTTAATAACGTAACGTCCAAATCGGTCTTCAATTGGCGAAGAAAAAACTCACAAAATTCGTTTACTTGGATGATATATTTTCAGTTATTTTGAATTAAATACAAACTTAAACGATTTTGATGAAATGTCTATGGGACCAATCTGAAAGTACTGTATATCCTTTAAAATTAGAATAAAAATTCTAAATCTGTTGATAAATGTGGGAGCACTGAGATTACAAAAATTATTAAAATTCATACGACTTGTTAACCTCCTCCTTCGGCTGAAAAATCAACTCGAGCCGTAAGAAACCGTCGGCATGACTAAGGTTAGCCTTAGACTGTAAACAAAATTCTATTTTTGTTGAATTTGATGACTTAATAAACAATATCTGAGCGTTACCGTGTTTTATTGTTCGCAATGATTTAATTTTAACATGAACGCAATATTGAAGCCTAAATGAAGAATTAAAAGAAGCTATTTAACTCATAATATTTTAATGTTTGTTTCGCAAAATAAAATTAAATGTTTTTCAGATTCCTCGTGAACATAAGGAATATGTGCTACGTTTGATGCGCTTGAATAGAACTCCGCCCCGTATACAATACAGAGATGTAAGTAAAAAAAAATCGTATAATATATTATGTGAATAACTGTCGATACTTGTACTTGTCCTGCCTGCCAAGCGGGAGTCTGATCCTGACGGGGCAAACATTTGTGGTTATAATAAAGTTGGCTTTTGACTCTTGGATGTTGTTAATGTTACAGTATAGCAGGTGGCAGCAGCCGTGACTTTCGTTCGTCTGGGTGTTAATGTGTTTTATATGTATTTAAAGACATCAAGAACACTTTTCTATTAGTAATCTTGGTCCATAGTAAAAGCTACAGTTTGGGGCTTGAAGTGGCAAGAATATTTATTAAGTTTTTTTTTCAGTTGACCGTCAAACATCACACAAGCGCATTGAAGTTCACTGTTGGTATGATATGCTATCACAAGAAATTCGAATATCTGTGCGTGGTCCGCGATTGGGATTACGAATGCGTGAATGAGTTCAAGTACCGCGAGCAGAACAAGAGCTTAACGCTGGGGCCCAAGCAGCCGTTCTATCACCTCATAGCCATAGACCAAAGTGATAAATACATCGCCCAAGGTACGAAACTTCTCGAACCAATGTTTGACCAACATGAGACAAAGCACACAGTTGGCCGCATTTCAGTTTATATTTTTTTAACGGGTATGAAAGAATGACACATTTAGTACTGTTCAAAATTTCAAGTTAAAAGTCTGAATTATTATGTATGAATTATATGAATGTCTGTGATTAATATCATTACAAATTACACATACACTGGAAAAGGATGTAAAAAGCGGTAATTTTTCTATTTTTAATTATAAATTAGCTGCGCCCTGCGGTATCCGGGTATCCGGGTATCCGCTATATATTATATATTGTAGTTTATAACATAAATTTAATTTTCGTTACAGAATTTTTGATTTTTGTCGCGAACCCACCGCGTCTTTATCATTTAGAACATCGCCTTGGCAAGGAGTTTACCCACTTCAATGGTTTCTTCTATGAACCAAATGCCGAGAAAAGGGGGATTTACCCTGATGATATGGCCATAGCAAACATGTATGCTGAGAAGGCGCATGCGCGGTTGTAAGTTGTTTGTATTTATAAGATGAATAGTCTTATTGATCATCGTTTGGCATTATCAAATTAACGTGGCTTATTGTTGCAGGGGTGCGAATCCAGTTAATAAGTAATTAACATCATGGTACTAGAGGATATTCGAGCTACGTTCATCGTTGTTCTACTATAATCCGCGCAATGCGAATGTATGTACTTACTATATTTCGTGCGGTCACCACCCACGAAGCCACCCTTTAAGGGTTAGGCAGCACCGTTCTGGGACTATTTATACTATGGTCCATACGAGTGTCAATTCTGATAATCAATCAAAACTAAAATTGATTGTCATCTCTGAAATTAATGTATGAATCTACACCAATGTCCAGTGAAGATGTGACAAACGGTGAGTAATAGATAACGTTCCTTTATAGCTCCCACGAATGACTCAAGTTAATACTATTCACATCTCTTTCACCGAAGGGCTAAGCAGAGCTTCAATAGGCATATTTTCACCTTGTAGGTTACACTATCGTGCGAATGTTGACGTGATATCGTCCCTACTATTTCCCAACTAATAACTAGGCAAAAACTTTCTAGCTTTAAACGCTGTAAAAAATTGCAAACAAGTCTGCGAACTCAATAAACCTACAGAACACATAATACATAAGTACCAAAATGACATCAATATGTAAATTTCGACGCGGTACCCTACCTTTGGGATACCGGGATCGATTCCCCCGGGACAAGCGTGTGTTGCTTCCACTTGCGACACGGGGATTCCTATGCAGGGTTATGAGTGTTAGTTCCCCTTCGCTGTATTGAGAAAAGTTTCACTAACAGTACCGGATAGCAGTTGAAAGTGAGCATAGGAGCTAACTAATTATGGTATTATAGGGTAAGCCGTGACAGGCATGATTTGAAGAAGTGTTCGAAGGTGCAGCTCATAACATATAACAGTATTCATAAATATTTTGATGTGTAGCGTTATGTAGAACATAATGTTTCTGAAATAGTAGACGACGGCCACACCGCGAGTTAAAATCACTTAGCTTGCGTAGCTACGTCGTTATTTCATTAGGATAGCTTATAGTTTAACTTATCAGCCTATAATAGCCATCCTAAGGGAACACTGCACTTTTCCGGGATAAAATGTAGCCTATGTGTTAATCCCACTTTTCGGGATCAAATGTATCCTGTGTTAATCCAGAACCTATCTTGGTACCAAATTTCATCCAAATCCGTTCAGCCGTTTGAGCGTGAGTAACAAACATATTGTACATAGGTACATAATGTGATTAATATATTCGAAGGAGAATTTCTAAATTAATAAAATTAATCATGAAATCTTAGCAAGTAGCGATAATGAAATATCTTAGCTCTTGACTCAGTCACTTGACTAGACTCAAAGGTATGATCATATAATCATACGGGGTTGCAGCACATTCTTACCTCATACATATCAATGCTTGTAAATCTCTGCTGGAATAGCATACATAAATTTTGCCGTCTGTATGTCGCGCTTTGAACAAAAGTATGCAGCTACGTGAACTTAATTAGCTCGCTGTGTGGAATTTTCTTTAAGAACATATAATGATTAATCTAGATCTTTAAGATATCCTAATACTTTAATTTTAAGGTTTGTAGTATGTATAAGGTGTGAGCTAGTCTATTATAATTAATCAATGTGGAACGGCTGTGTATCCATTGAATGCCAAAAGGCGAATTTATGTTGTCCAATGGATATCAAGCGAAGACCTTCGAATGTCTGCGTCAAACCGTAGTCATGTGGCGAGTAACAGCCAGTTTCAATATTCAACTAGATAACCATAGTAAAGCAAAGTAAGGCTAATTGCAACATATCTGACGAAGCAAAGCACAGCGCATTTTTATGATTTTTTACACTACTTTCGCGAAATTATATCTGCATTTGACACTGAAATCGATTGGAATTGTTTCAATCAAAATTTATGTAATAGCCCCACTTATCCCCCGACAAAAAGGGGCTAATTTGACAGCTGTGTATTGTATTGTAGTAAATTTTTTTTCGTAAGTAAGTTCATTGCTGACGATTCAATCAGATTAAACCAGAGATCGAAACAAAGGCCTGTTTTAAAATTTACATTTCTCGTTGACATAATCTCAAAGCAACGTTGTTAAGGTTTAGTCATTTAAAATGCGCTGCGCTTCGTGTCACCCCCAATTGTCAACGGCACTTTTAATTGATAACAATAATTTTACAGTACACTATAGCTTTAAATAGGGAAAAATGTAAAACACAACACCTTACTTTAAAGGCAAACAGCATTTTTTCGGAAATAACATAATGCAACAGCAATATTTCGCAAACCTTATGTAATGCCTACCCCCAAAAGTTTCACATTTTTTAATATTTAATGGGTGTGACTCGTTGGGAAATTATCTGCAAAAAAGAGTTGCAACCAGTAACAATGTGACTCGATGAGGTGTTACTGGATGGGAAACCACCGACGGCTCTTGTTTTGAAAACTTTCATATCTAATCACTATATTTGCAGCATTTGACCTATGTTATAAGGTTCCGTACCCTGTTCTTTCGTGTGTTTAATCCTTCCGAAATACTAACGGCCGATTAAAATGCCACAAAACTGGCTTCCATCCAACTACTACCAGGTGGAGTTTCTTAATTTGACGATTTGTGAAGAACACATCGCAACGAGCGCTTTCTATTACGGTCGTAATAGAAAGCGCTCGTTGATAAATAAGATTATTTTATTTTACTGCTAAAGCCGGTAGGGCGGTATGGTATTCTTGGCATGCAAATCCGAATTGCACTTGTCCTGCTTTTTTATGCATTATATGAATATTAGTAAAAACTCGTAGAACCCTACGAGTTAGGCAAGAAACTATATTTTGACTTGTTTATGCGTGGCTCGATGTAAACGAAAAATCATAATTCAATAGCAACGGTGAAAAAAGCAAGTAACCATCATGGCATTGTGCCAAATTTAGTAATTCCAAAAACCAAACAGTTGAGTCTGTGTTTAGTGAGGTTTGCGAAATGGCATGCTTGATGATAAACAAAAAGCTTTTTTATAAACAAACTTAAATTGGTTGCCGATTGCCTTTGCTGAACGGTAATATCTCGTTTACACATCAACTGTTTACAGGAACTTTTTTTTTATTATCTGGATATTATCCTATACTAATAATTATTACAAATGTAATCACCTTATTAAAACGGTCCTGTAAACTGTTTATATGTGAACCCTCTTCATTAATGTGTGTAGAATTTTTATACTTAGAACGAGCGGAGCGTAGATTTCCCTTAGGGAACTTTACTTTTAATTGATCTCAAGTAAACCAATATCAATTTTTCGTAATAAAATGTATTACTGATTATAAATAAAATAAAATAAACATCTCTACAAATTTATTTTTATTCTTTCATTTCACTGCAGTGCATAATAGTGACACATTTAATGAAACGAGATCTTAAATCAAACCTACTGGTGTTTTTGCTTTCTGTTTCATAGTGACACTACACATTGAAGGTATCCGTGCTACAGTTATCTTACTGGTAGGTACTGACGTATTTTCATAGTGCACGGCACGTAAATATAAGTTAAGTACATAAAATCAGAGTGATATAATAGCAACATGTAATTTTGGGGGCCAATAAATGTTATTACTTGTAATGTGAGTACATGCCTATTTATATTTTCTTTGTACCAATCTGCAAGCCTACCAACTCAAAAGATTTTGGACAACTGATATCATAGCAGGATGTTGATGAAGGTCAGGATGATAAACGGGTGAACTCTTAATATGAGCAAAATATTTAATAGTTCAAATTTAATTTATTAGTTCTATCATGTGTACCGTAAAATTGAGTACAAGAAAGACTACTAGCGGTATTATTGTGATAGCTTCAGTACATAGTTAATGTAATGGATAACAAGAGAGCGCGTAGCAAACACCCTTCTAATCTTTTACTTTGGTCAAGTCAGTATCAAAATATATGTAAATAGATTTAACATAACCATTTACTAGCCCCAATGTTACTATTGGTTATAAAATATGTTGTTCGTGACTCTACGCTGGAACTTACATTATTTGAATACATGAACACTATCATTATGAAGCAATATTTGGCAAAGGTTACAAAAACGGCACAAAAATAAATGTTAAAATAGTTTTCATACAAAATTTAAATTCAGGAATGATGAATTTTAACAATCACCGCCATAATAAAAAGCTACGCGTACTTAAATTTTATGTTAAAAAATATCGAAAAAATAACTAATTGAAAATAAAATGTATGTAAGCAAAGACACTAATGAACTACGCTTACGAACAGTTGAGAACGTATAATAAGTTCTAATTGCAGCAAAAGTATTAATGCGGTCGCAGTTTGATTGGACACGCGTAATGAGCAAGCAATTAATCAAGTTTCTCTCGGCAGGTAATTTAGTATCTATTTATTTAATTAGTTTCAAGGTACAATTTTTTTACTAAGGTATAAATGTGATTACATGACTACAATAGTAATTTTACCTACTAAAAATAAACTATAGTTGGCAGCAAGATATTTTGTACCGTCGCAACACACCTAAAGAAGGTGGCAGAAGTTGACAGGAAAATTTGTAATAATTACTCGTTATAATAATCGAGATCAAGTGTGAGCGACGACATACCGAACACAAACATCATAAGTGACTGAAAATTACAATTAAATATTACTGAATGCCTATAATGTATTTAATTAATTATTTATACACATCACAGGTACCCAGCATAATAATTCTATTACGAAAATTTATAGTAACTTGAGTTTTAAAAGCATAAACGTATTAACTGTAAAATAAGGTAGTTATTTAATAATTGAGAAAAACATTACGGTCACTAATGCGATTAGTGATCGAAGTGTATAAAGAATGCAAAAAATTTAATTAGGACTCTTTCCGAAATGATGCAGAGTACAAATTAACATTTGGATCATGTTTGGTTTAAAAGCTATTTTAAAGTTATATTTAACTGTATGTTAGTGATTGAGGTACGCCATTGACAGTCTTTGATTTAAGGACCCCGTTTTCGTATGACATTATTGTCTCGCGGCCATTCTCCGAAACCCTGAAAATGAAACATTAGCAATAAAATCATGATACACATCATATGCTCCTAATATTTCGATTTTGCTAACGTACTGTTCTAGAAAGGTATGAAAGCATGGGTGGTTTGATTTCCGTATGGAACAAATTTTATCAAGATCATTTAGGCATTAAATGAAGAAAATGTTTTACTTTTGTAAAATTAACCTTTAGTTGAAACGTAGTGGGCCAATGGCTCAAAACACTAACGTTTAATCAAAAGGATTTCCGCTTTAAAAAATACGTACGCAATATCACGTTCTTAGATCTGTGGTTTCTGTTTCTCAATGCTGCCAACTTTTGAAACATTGACACACGAAGTTCAGGTACCAATAGGATAGGACGTACCGACAAGGAATTTAAGAAACTCAATTTGAGCACTTACTTTTTAGTAGTCATCTTCTTTCCGTTGACGATTCTCGTAGTAGTTGTGGTGCTCCTCATGTTGGCGCTGCCGGGCCCGGCCAGCGAGCTGTTGAACGTCGAGAACGAAGTGAAGGCGTTCCCGTTGGCGTGCGCGAATATGTCGTCGAGTCCGTGCATGCCGAACCCGAACGGATTCAACAGGGAGGACGTGAGCGACGTGCTCGGGTGACTGCGGCGCGAGTGCCTATGGTGGCCGTGCCCGTTGATTTCTACAAATAAAATTAAAAAAACATTTATATTTGAGTAAGCTTTTTTATACGTTTAACTGTAGTTTAACCCTGTGACGTTTGACCTCAGTACACTACTTGCCCGATCGATACTGCTCCGCCTACATTTTGCGGAAATAACAAAATCGTAATGTCCTTCAAATACAGTCATTTTGTAATAATCTTACCATTGCGATAATGTTTATATAATTTTCATATGGCACAACAATGACATAGTAATTAGCATCAAGTTATTATATCATTGGCAATACATTGACAATTATGCATAATGTGCATTTATAATTTCAATTGCTCAAGTGATTCGCTAATGACTGTTTTAATTCAAACTGAAGTAAGGGCGTCAAGAGAAACGCAAGCTCGCCATAAGGCCTTGCATTTCGGAGTCTTCTTTTGACGCGTAACTTGAGTTTTACAGAGTTTTACGTTAAACATTGAAACTGTTGAAAGTCAGTTTAATAAAGATGATTTTATGATGTCATCAAAAAATATCGATAGAAATCTATAAAATGATTGCTGTTTTTTAATTTCACAGGGACCGAACGAGACCCATCTGGTAAACTATAGTAACTTATAGTATAGCACTTAAACTATATTTTAATTTTCTGGAAAAAATTGCTTAGTTCCCTAGACCGTCCTGTACAAGCATAATATGGAAAGTTTTGCAATATTTATAATATGATGTATAATAAAGAATCATCTATAATTTAGTATGAGTTTCGTCTGGGATCAACAATCGTCACAGAAAATATTATACATAAATTTTTACAACTTACTACTTGTACATTCATATAGGTATACTAACGATTTTTTCTCGAAATGTTATACAAAACCAGAAGAGGGCACTTTTCATCTTGTGAGCTTCACTGTTACGGGAACGTACCAGCAAATAGGTCGCTGAACTGTGAGCCACCAAAGAACTCTCTGAACACCTCCTCGGGATCGCGGAATGTGAACGGGAAGCTGCCGTAGCCGTACTCGTAGTCGTCATCGGAGGGCGCGCGCCGCCCGCGACCGCCGTTCAACCCCTCCTTGCCATACTGGTCGTACACACGCCGTTTCCTTTCTGCAAGCAACACACTTACCGATCAAGACTTCCTAATCTGGTGGGCTATTGACTTGGTTATACAGCAGTGTGACAGCAAAGTTACTCATTGTCAGTTGATGGGAAAAAGACAATCTTTTTTTTATTTGCACAGCGAAATAGGAGCAGATACTAAAAATTGTTCCAATGGAATATTTTCATCGGATAACGATTGAAATGATGAAGTATCAGTTGGTCAGAGATGAATAGTTATTAGTCAAATCAATTCAGTAACAGCAAAATTGTATGGCTAAATGTAGACGAGTGTGGTGAAAAAATAATTTAGTAGACACCAACATGTCAGGTGGCATGGATAAACACACTTTGAGATCATCACACAAAATCTGCCTCGGCCGGGAACCAAACCCAGGACCCCTCGCTTCGAAGGCAGGGCTACTACTACTACTAAGCTACGGAGCCGTCATCATAGAAGGTGCATAGATAATAAGTTACTTTAGGATTTCTCTCATGGAGTTTTTGTAGTTAATACATAAAATTACCACAAAATCTGTGAATGCGTTGTCGTATTCACTTGCTCTCGCTGCACCAGCGTAACAGGCTACTTGAGTGCTGATAACACCTTAAGTAAGTATGAATGTTACTTCACCAACAAAACAAGTTTATTACTATGTTATACAAATTATAACTCCATTCCAAAATTAATATACTGGTTATTTTAGTGTAGCTTACAGAATTTAAATGCAGTGAAGTTATTTTATATTATAGGTATATAATTTAATATACAAAAGCGAGACATAGCAGGTATGTTATGAAATAAAGTTACGCAATCTCTGGATAGTTAGTGGATTTCGTCATTAATTAATATCACTCTGCTAAGTAAAACAAGACATAAAATCAGGAAGCTGTTAGAATATGAAAAAGATTTCTTAAAGTCCTGACCTAAAGCACAAAGTCTTACAAAAACATTAATCATTCGGTTTCTTTCTGCATAATGCATATAAAACTGTGGGTGGTCAAACAGTACGAAACGACGACGCAAACAAAACCTTGACCCTTAAATGTAGACTCGTAGCTGTTTCGCAAACCTAGCGGTAACTTTTTAATAAGATGCATTTCAATAGATGGCTAGACGAGACATTAACTTGACTCACATACTTGTAATACCAATACCGTCACATGTATAAATGTTGATGATTCACTTTTTACATGTGGGAGTTGCCAATAGGCACCTTCCAATGCATGAGCCAATTTCTTTTAACTTATCTTAAAATTTATGACCTTAGCAACAAACAAGATGTAGTTTTACGATGATCAATTGTTAGGGGATCAAGCCCAAAATATCTACCATAATCTAGTGGGATCTCACGCAAAACTCATTGTGTTAGTGATGGCGGTTGGCAGTATTACGAACAAGCATTTAAAACCAACAAAAAATAACTCGATGTCTCATGTTCTGAATATTATCATACTCAATAGATGTACTTTGTATGCACATACATACTGGATAACGATTACTAATTTCTACTAATGATAATATTCACAACTGACTCAAAGTCAATCCTACGTGAAATGGACAGCTACCAAAAAAGCGGTGGAATGGTGTCTCTCCAAAAAACCCTTTGAAGCTAAAGTGCCGATGGCCATTGACTCCATTCTTGCTTTGGTATCTGTGACTGTGACTGTGATGACTGGTTCCCCGAGCGTCATACACTTTCCGCTTGTTTTCTACCCAACAACAAAATCACATTTTACACTTCCTCATTGAGCATTAATAACCTATTTAATTTAATTAACATTTAATGTTAGAAAGTTTACTAGAAACATTGGTAATAGGTACCTACTCTATAAAAACATTAAGGTTGTTTATTATGCCTAGATAATTGTATAGGCTTACCATCTGAAAGCACTTCATAAGCCTCAGAAATTTCTTTGAACTTCCTGTTAGCCTCGTCTGCATTGTCTGGATTCTTATCAGGATGCCATTTCAGAGCCAGTTTTCTGTAACTGTTGCAAAAAAATATTGTCCATGAATATCTAATTATTTAATTTAACATTAAACTATTCCAGTAGAATGTAACTGCACTTATTTGTATATGTTTTTTTTTTATGTTTGTTACACGATAATAACTAAATGTAGACCGATTTGGAAGATTCTTTGTTTATTTGATAGGGTCCGAGTTGAAGTCCGAGTTGGTCCCATTGAAAATACATGCCAATTCCACCAATAAGTAAAGTATTAAAGTTGGTTTCCTATTGATATAGTGCTATTAAATCATATTATATTTCTTTTTACTTTGAGCTCCAAAAATATAGTTATAGTATATATACCAGATTTGGGAACAACTGGGCTTAGAAAAATACATTGAATCCATCTTCTATCTCATTTAGTCAACCTTCTCTCATTTACTCACATTTCAGATTCAATAAGCTTTAACTAAGTCACTTTGCATTTCATGAGACACACCATTAGAGCTGAAACCTAACAATGCAAGTTCAATACTGCTTGACATGAGAAATAGGCATGGTGACAGTACTTTCATATACAAACACTGCATGTTAGACTATCCAGTTAGCTCTACTGCTACACCTGATAATATGTTTGTGTCATAAAATATTGTTTGATCACTACAAAAAACTGATAACTGCATGGAAACTCAATACTTGGTAGTAAACTTACAAATTTCCAGAATTGTAATACTGAATTAGAGTAAATAAGTTAAAAATAATAATGAAATACATGAATACTTTAAAAGGTACTATAAAAAGTATAAAGTTACTCTTATGTTACTACTCTAAAGGACACACAATAAAATAATATCACAATGGACTTACGCTTTTTTTATTTCAGAATCTGATGCTGTTCGAGTGACTCCTAAAATCCTATAATAGTCCACCATTGCTGGTCCACCTTAACAGGTGTATAATTCTGAAACAAACAATACATGATGATAATCTTTTTATATATTAGTTGTACCGTTGTAGTAATACTACAACAGTTTTTAATACAAGGCTGTGTAGATGGCTGATAAAAACACATTTTACAAGTGTGTTCTAGAAACTTCCAATTTTTTAGATAATAATATTAAACTTACTTATTTGTTAATTTTTTAATAATATTATAATTACTACTATTTAAATTGTATATTTAAGGTCACTATATTATTATTTATTGTACCTACACTACCTGACATGTAACATGGCATTATCAATAAAATTTTGTATTGTTGAAAGTAATTTATGCCCTGCTTTATTTAGTATGATTTGATATGATTCTTCAACTTTACACAAGTAAGCAAACACAAAAAATGCAGAAAAATCAAATGCCATAAAAAGGACTGTTGATCTGAAAAATGAACTTGAGTCTTTTGTTCCTGTGAATAATGCTTGACATTCACAGTAATTGGATAACTGCTTTTTATACACAATGAAAGTGATGGCACTAGCTGTAGGCACACCTCAACCCATAGACAACAATAACACAACTTAGGTCCTGCCCGACATAAGTAAGAGAAAACCCTAGTCACATCACATTGAGCTCATCACCTGAGACATAATGTCTGCTACACCTGTGGGCAGGTTACATTAACAGGTGCAGTAGCAGTATGTTATAAGTTTATCAACTGATTTGCTTTCTAGATTGGAATGTGTGATCAATTTGATTAAGGCCACATGCCACAAGAGAGCCATTTCTAGAGACAGCAGTTCAAAAAGTTGTTATTTAAACCGATTTTGATGATCATTGTAGCTTGAAACTTTGTCTTGCCTATAATGACTTACAATTCATAAAGAAAACAAAACATTTTCTATGAATTTTTGTTTATATTGATAGTCACTATCTAATTTACGAGTGATTTTCAAATCATGCTATGTATCCTAGGCATGAAAAGCTGTTTTCCAACTAGATATGAAATATTGTGACAACATAGTACAATGGTAAAATTGGGATTTCTCAGAAATATTTTATGGAAAGATGAGACGAGCTTTCGATAATCTAGTAGATGGCTACTCGAACTTTCTTTGTTATACACAGTCCTAGGGCAAATCCTGGTCGATATTACCTTTAGTAGAACATGTAACCTAAGTACATTGTCAGTAACATGTTCTTCTGAT
Source organism: Aplocera efformata (assembly GCA_921293045.1). Taxonomy (NCBI): domain Eukaryota; kingdom Metazoa; phylum Arthropoda; class Insecta; order Lepidoptera; family Geometridae; genus Aplocera; species Aplocera efformata. The sequence continues at coordinate 7,160,434 of OV121042.1, read as the reverse complement.
CCACTAGGACTACAAAAACAAACAAAATACATGCAATAGATATGTACTTACAAGCGCAAATGCAGATGAATATTTTTCAGATGTTCAATTTGTCAGATGACGAAAATTGGGATTATGATTTTGAGACGTTTTGCTAGTGTTTTTTTGTGTCTGATTCTGACTTTATCCTGTTTCTATTGTAATGTAATCAAATCAATCAATCAATCAAAATGGGCACAAAAAGAAAAATGATTCAACTTCAATTCACATCACATTCAATTGCAGCTTGCGCGTTGAATGAACTGTGACAAACCGTCCTGTCAAAATCAACAACGAATAATCAGCTGTAACTGTCAATGTCAAAACAAAAGCCAAACTTGCCAAAAAGTAGCCACTAAAATACCAGTGAATTAATGCCATTTGTGCAGACAGTGCAGTGGTATACCATTATAAGAAATTTATAGTACGAAAATCAGAGAAGTCTATATTTTATGTGAGAGAGTACGGTAGTCTGAAGTTTTTACCAGTTCGTTCTGGGCATAATATAGCAATGTGGCACTGCCAAGTGAACCATAAACTATGTTTTTTAATAAATTTCCATTTCGTGAAGAGCCGGTAATGTACAGACAGTGCAGTAGTCTATTTACCTTTACGTTAAAACCTCTTGAATGAAATACTACTAGAGAAGTTTATTGCGATGCCATCTGGTTGTCCAAAGGCAACTTTACTTCTTACTTACTTCTTTTTAAAATGTCTTTAAATTTATCTGTCATTTGTATGGCGTTAGCCTATCAAATTATTCATGTAGTGCACTCCACTCCCACATGAATACTCGCACACTCTTAGATCGCGTTCAGTTTCTCACCGGCCGGCTGTTCAGTAACTCGGTGTGACGACTCAGTGGAATTTCGTTCCCGTTCAGTTTTACTGTCGGATCATCACAACGGTCAAGCCGTAAAATCCATGTTTTGATCTACCAACGCTTGTGTGCGTGGCGGCAGTATAACAGCCGTGCAACGTTGGATATGTTTTGGCTTCATCATTGGGTGAAAGGACAAGAAAAAACGTCAAATAAAAATTCTGTTAAAGTAATATATTACTTGGGAGGGTTTTTCTTTTATACTAATTACTTACACAATTACATTAATCTGCCAGAAGAATAACAGATAATGTTATTATTAAATTAATGTAATAAAATATAATTTTATAATATGCTGATTTAATACAGTTTTAGAGAATGGTAACTAAGATTTATATCTTATTTATAGTTTTGTAGTATTAATCATGATTATTAAAATTTGATTTACCTTACTGGAATGCATTTGTCTTGAAAAATTTTACGATTTCCTAACATTTGGCATACCTAACTCTAAATACTTGATTTCGGAAATGTTCCTGTAATTAATCCAACCGACGATTCAACGTGTGACACGAGGTGTTCAGTGTGACCGGTGTGATGATCTAACGATATCATTAAACGAGGTGAAAGTCAACCGGGTGATCACACCGTGTTTCTGAACGGCCAGTGTGTCATCGGGTGATCGCTGGGCGTAGCGTAGTACCTGAACGCGTCGACCCAACACTCCCACATCACACATCACTCATCTCGTGACTCGTGTGCCTTCAAAATGAATAACAGAGACGCTTTTAGAGATTTCTACTCAGAGATACGTATATTCTCTAACTGGAGATATACAGCTTAGCTGAGGCCAACCATCGGTATTCAGCTCCGTATCTCATCCAAATTGCATACTGCTGGTTAGAAGTTGTTTTCTACGCGTCTCGCCTGGGGTTGCCAGTGGAGCAGATTTTTTTATATAACTAATAACTGAATGAGCTGAAAGTCCGCCTAAGTGTCCTGTTAAGTGGTTACTTACCTCCGCCCATAATAGCAGCAATACGACATAGGCCCTCGCAGACCGAAGTATGAGAAGACCCAACTCGCTCCCCGTGGCGCCCATCACCCGAGACGGGGATGTTATCATCTCATGCGCATGTGATTTCAGAGGCACTCTTACACCGGAACCCAGTAATGCGATTGCTGTGCTCCTTTATTGAGAGGTTATTAATCACATCAGCATAACAAAATTGTGGTGTGGTGAAGGGCATCGTTCATTAGGCGGCCTCTCTCCCTACCATTAGTGATCACCAACACAACTCTGCGTGGCACGTCGTACTCTATGTGACACTTTTAGCTGCTCATGAAGGTATGTAGCGCACACTTCACACACTGATTTACAGCATTAGTCATTTAATAGGTATCATTTTCACATTTTCCAGGTAACAGGTCGAGCTGGAGGCCCATTTGATGGTTTAACGAGGTTTGACCATTTGATGGTTTGGTGGTTACCTCCGCCGATAATAACAGTAATGCAACTTAGATCCTCCCCGACCGAAGTATGAAAAGACCCAAGTCGCACCCCGTTTCGCCCGTCACAAAGGGAACAGAGGGAAACCCATTTGTTCTGTCGACCCGATATATTTGAAATCACCCAACCAATTTCGTTCATAATAGGCACCCACTCACGGACGAAGACTTTTAAATGTTTCCGCCTAAAATAGAAAACAATAACACTCATCTAATTGTTCTGTGAAAACATTGTTTACATAAACATTGAACAACTAAGCCAAAGAAATCAACAACCAAATAACCAGTATTAAGAAAATGTACAGCGAATAAGTATTACATGGCCAGAGTTGGTTCATGTAACAATAAGGACGTGATACTATGGAAAGTCTCTTGTACTTTAAAACTTTCTTTATTTTACGATAATTACACAATTAAGAAAGAAATTGAAACTATTGTAACAAGCTATATCGAGAGAAGAATAGGGTCCCCAAAATTAATAATAAAATACGATATATGAAGGTAGGTATGTAGGTATGTATGTATAATTCAATTCAATTTAAGCCAGCTCAGAACGGTTTAAATATAAATAAATAGACAAACGTTTACCTACCCACTCATAACCCTGCACTAGGATTCCTTGTGTCCCAGATGGCCTGGCCAAACACATAAACACAGTCAACACAAACACCTAAGACTCGAGAACAAACATGATGCTCACCACAGTGTTCCAGTCGGGAATCGAACCCGAGACCCTCGCTTCGAACGCAGGCCTACTATCAAAACGAGAGTCTCTTGCCTGAAGACTTTTGCTCTTATGTCATTTTTACAGATTAAGATTATTTGGAACTAGCTGCGCCCCGCGGTTTCACCCGCATAGTTCCCGTTCCCGTGGAGAATACGGGGATAAATTGATTTTATTTTTTTTCGTTAATTTTCCAATGTTTTAATAGTTATTCTGCTATTCGGGACGGAAACAAATCCAACAAATCAAAAACCATGGCAATCGGTCCAGCCGTTCTCGAGTTATAAGTGTTGTAACAAACACGACTTTCTTTTATATATATAGATTTTATAGAAACCTCAAAAATTGTAGCCTATATGTTATTCTAATGTATAAGCTATATTGTGGTAAAGTTTCATTCAAATCCATTCAGTAGTTTTTACGTGAAAGAGTAACAAACATCCATACATCCATACATCCATACATACAAACTTTCGCCTTTATAATAGTAGTAGGATAGGTTAGAAATAAGGTGGTATATTACTTTGATAACTTAGTGCTAATTTTATTATAATTTATATAATTCTGTGATATTATTGTGAATATGATACATATGCACTGAATATAAAAAAAACCGACTCGTTCACTCTCTGGGTACGAAACTCTAAAAAATAATTGTTCGAGGCCCTCTGGAAACACTTTGATAGAACTGCAAGAACGACCGGATGGTCATAATCGGTGGGATGGATTTATGTAGGTAGCTACGTAGGCAAAATTACGATCACAAGACAGGTTCGGTGATGTAGGTAATGGTTACGTACCTTAAAATAACATTTGGCTCTTCCGGTGACTTCTGCGTGCCAATCACGAACAGCAAGACATTCCTAGTTTTTATTTAAAATCCAACTTGTTTGAAATTTGCAAGTATCTATTCGTTTTGTTTCATGAATCACAGGTCAATATGTATCACCATCACTATAAACTAAATAGTTTTATGCGAGATCCTTGTATACAATATTTCAAATCACACTTTCATTACCACTTCTGTTAAAATTTTACGTTTCGAATCGTACCTCAAATTAAATTTGTACTAGGTAATTAAAAAGAAAACATTAATTTGCACATTATTAATCACTGCACTGTTCGAATTACAACCATGGAAAAATTTCTCACACTAAATCAATAAAACGTTGTAGGTATAATATTTATTTAGTCTTGTGTGGATATGTTAAAACAGAGCTTAGGCAGAGGTAGAGCGGTAACCTAACCGCACCTTATGTCCGCCGTATTCTGTACAAACGAGCCAAGAGCACGTTTTCTATTGACTGAAATTCGAACTCGAAGACCGTGAAGTTGGACGGGAATGGAACTGCGAAGCGCAGACGACACAACACGTCACAACATTACATTCACAACAACGAAAGCAAGCAAGAAAGATGATGGCTGGTTGGAACCAGCCCATAACGAATTAAACCACATCGATGATAATATCAATATATTTAGCGAGTATAATTGTTCATGGCTCTACGCTGCTGCGAGTTCGAAACTTACACAAATAATATGGTTTCATCAAAGACTCGAACGATACATTTATCGAAAACATGCCATTAGTATTCAAAGAAAGTTTTTCAAAAAAATCTAAGGTGAAGTTTCTCTAACATCAAAATAATATAGGTACCTTTACATATACTTTAAAAAAAATTAATCTGACTCTTGTTTTTAGCATTATGCATTAGGATTCGAAAAACCACGAATCTTATCAAAAAACATTAAAACATTATGAGATTAAATATTATTCGTGGAAAGAAACTAAAGAAGTTTATTTCTTTAGAACATTCTTTAGAATCTATGTAGATATTTTAACATACTTCAAAAAGGATGAAGAAGATTGAGACCTTTCCTTTTTTAGGGTTCCGTACTTAGGTACCTCAAAAGTAAAAATCAAACCCTTAGAGAACCATTTCGTTGTCCGTCTGTCTGGCTGTCAATTTTTTTTACTCAGGTATGCATTATGATATCAATTTGAAATATATATCAAATACTCAGGGACTGCAATCCCTAGGAGCAGTGAAAAAATAAAACTTTTAAGTCAACATTAAATAAATAAACAATTCAAAAATACAGCCGTTTATGCCGCATATTATGACTCGCAGGGGAATCAAATCCTATTGAGTGCTTCCCATTGACCTAAAACCATGAAACTTGGGAAGAAACAATGTCATGTAGCACAAGGAAAGTAATAAATACGATAACCGTAAATTTGTAGGTACATCACATAAAAATATAAGTACTTATAAAACCTTCAAGTTCGTGCGAAACAGTCGGAGCGCGAGTCCGACTTGCACTAGCCCGGTTTTTTATTTAATAGAGTATACTTTCATTCAAGTTCCATAGAAATATCTAAGATGAGAAAACAATTTATCAATGAAAAGTATTTAACCGTGACAGTTTTTATATTATCAAAATAACTATTTAGTTTTATTAGTCAAAAAGTTTTAAGCAGCAATAATCAGCTATGAATATGAAAACACTCTTGATTATTGTTTCCATTAAAAACATTCAACGTTGTGTTTGTTTCGCAACATGTCCATTAAATTCAATCATTCGTTTAAAGTTGGCGTTATGCCTCGCAACCCGGTTAAATTGTGTTACTATTTATTACTGTATTTATTTATTACTGTAATTGTATAGATATACTTGCTAATTGTTAGTTGACAGTCGCTTACGAGCCAATATTATACCTATAATTCAGCCAAATTCGGTTCGCCAGATATGGTATTCCGAGATCCTTTGAGATGATCATGTGGGTGACACTTGCTTTCGTCATTTTCGCTATCGACGGTTTATTTTAAGACTGAAAACAATATTCCTTGGTTTGCGTTGATCTCTGTTATGTTGTAATATACTACTATGTACTTATGCGTAGTCATACAATAGTGATTCAGTGGCTGGGGCTTTTGTGATCATCTCAGTCCACTGGTCAACGAGGTCGACAGAACTGGATTAAATTAATACTCAGGTGATGATATGTACCTGTGTACCATAAAGTAGAATAATTTATTTTGCTGCTCTTGATGTGCACTACATAGAATTATTCATTTATGTTTTGAGTATTTTAGCATAAACACTCGTGTGTGCACTATGTGGCTTCACTACAATATCTGGGTAAAATTTTTGAAGTGTTACGAATTAGCACTCTTATATCGAAACACTGATGAAACAAACATGAATTTTCGAAATAGGTACTCTTTTAAACTTTAATGCACCTTTGGATTTAGCCAGCTTTTTATCTACTTTTAAAATATTTCAGCACTTAGTTGTTTTAATTGTACCTACTGGTAGGTTGTTATAACTTTGGCTTTATTAACAACATTTGCTGCCCTTATCCTTTCTAGGGGAGTCGGAACAACAAGTTTCCTGCTTCTATTCCACTTCCATTTTCTTACTTCTTTTTTTACCCATATCATCTTTCCCACAGTCCATACATCTTTTCCTTACATACATATTTTCCATACATCTTATACATCTGTAGTACGCTTCTAGTTATACAGGATTATTTAAAGTTTGTAAGAATGATTGTAATTGATTGTAGGTACATCACGTAGTCGATATGTTATATTGATGTGTGTTCTTCCTAAATAAACAAAATAAGACAATTACTTATTCTTAATTTATGGAAACAGGAATATAATAAGTAATAATTTGATGGCCAAAACAGGGCTTGAATATTGCAAAACTATGACGGGGCATCAACCTAAAGTAAGTAGGACCATAAGATTTTATTTCAAACCCTAATAATCATTCTTAAGAACTGAAAACACCATTTTATACATGTTAAATATGATTTCTAAAAGACTCTTAAATGTGCCTAGTACGATATTAGCTGTAAAGCTCAAAAATAATATCTCAGTGGCGATCTATTTAAATCATTGGAGTGCGCAAATAGCGAGCGTCCCGTCGTTGTGGGCGAAGCAGCGTCAAGAATTTTTTACCCGAACTCACAATTTTAGAAGTTAATTTCGAAATCAATGGAAATTATTTTAATTACTTCCCCAGAAACGCGATAAATTGCAGCTCAGAGTTCAAATGTTAACTAACCTATTAACTCCGCACTATCTCAGACACAGAATTATAATGTATTACCTAATTAAGATAGGGCCGATACTAGTGTAGTATTTAAGGTTTTCTATTGCAATGAGTCACAGCCACATAAAACCAGATAATTTTACAAATAATAGATACTTACCGCCAAATTAAAGATGTGTAAACGACACATAGGGTGCTATTTTTGCACTCCACAAGAGGTGTTTTAATTATAGAACTAGACAATAATATTCGTTAGTAAGAAGTTATGCACAGCTTCTAAAAATAATATCACGACCGTATCGTCATACATGTTTATGCAATAATAAGAGTATTTGGTAAAAACTTTAGAATTTGAGGACGGTTAAAAACTAAGCTACCTACATGTAATTGTTTATGTACCTTTTAGATCAACGAATGTTATAAATCTTATAAAAATCAGTATGAAATCCTTTAATACCTACATAATCAACAAATATGTGTCGATGACAGTGAAAAGGTTTGTTGTAAATGTATTAGTCCATTCGTCATCTCATCACCATATTTAATCCATTGCGGACATAACCCTCTCTTATTAAGTGCCGCCATTTATTATAAATATTCAGCTAATTGCATCTATTGCATTTTCTAGCAAGCTACCTTCAGCAAGTCTGTTCCATCGGGCTGGGTCATAGCACTACACTACGTTTGCCTGCTCCCGTTCTCCATGTCGTAGTAGGTATAAAGTTATCTTAGAGAGATCTAACAATCTATTTAAACAGCGGGTAAATAACTTATACCATTAAAAAACAAATAAAACCGGCATCCTATTTACCATTTTCATTGAGTAATTTTTAAATCTATATTAGTTTTTTCCAGATAATATCTACGTTAATAAATGTTCTGTTAAAAACGGTACTCACACATTCTAAGATTCACTTTAAAAGACATAATCCACGCGTACACTTTTAGAACACGCGTGAGATGCTGGTCACGTCACGCCTGAATAAGTACGAAGAGATAAAAACTCTAGAGAAATAATAGATAACGTTATGAAGGTATTTGCCATCATCGTTTGTACAGTCATAGCTAATCAATTTGAAATGAACTGCATGAATTTACGAAGGAAACCTTAGCAATTTACTTCGTATTTTCTTTAAAAGCTTTTTCCTAATAATTATGGCCCTCAGGCTAAGCGGTTTGACGAGTGGCAGCAAATTTGGTTATACCAACACACACAACTTCCGACGAAATTAACGAGTACGTGTATGAACAAAGTGAAATCGCTAAATAACGGAAATCTTAACTTGATCTTACGCGGTAAGTTGTAATTCGACTTTCGACACTGAAGACATTCAAATATAAGAAAAAAACTCACGCTAATAGAGCTGCTCTGATTTCCCTTTAATTCGATAGCGTGGTTATAATAATTCTACGGACCAAATCAACTACCTAGCTATAGAAACTTGGCAGTAATCATCGTTTGTGAAGGTGAATGAATAAGGAAGCTTTGATTAGCCTTTTATTAACAAAATCAGCTAGAGCTTCAGCTAGCAAGCTTCGTAGGTAATAGAATTAATTGGCAGATTTTAACTAAGAAAAAACATTCTGTAATTCTATGATGTAACGCAAAACACATTTATTTACTTAAGGTACTTATAACAAAGGCGAAGTTAACCCTAAAAAGAGTTTTCAACTTGTAAACCTTTTTCAACTTTTTATCTTCTTAATTCTAGTCAATATTCCGCAATGATCAACCAGCAAAGTTATCCGCTGATCCTTAGACTTTTAATCGTTTCTAAATAACGCAAAATAATGATATTGCTGCTTGCTAGGTACATCGATAGTTATATTCATAAATATAATCTGTTAATTTAAGTACGTATTTTATGTATATGTACCTAATAATTACTATCGAATGCATTCTTAATATTACTACCCCCACGCACGCCCCCCTAATTATGCACGATATGAACGTAGGCAGACACTCGGCCACAGCCTGTTGATGACACGTTTCCCATGTACGAATGGTGAATCATTAATGACTTCGAGTCTTTGTTTGGTCCAGACAGATTACATATTTATAGTCTTGTCTTGTCTTGAAAACCCAAAAATGAAAAGTATTCATACAGCGACAGACAAATTAAGATGTTCAGATAAGTATACTGTTGTAGTAAAGCTTAGTTATACCTACTAAGTATTAGTATCGCAATTTTGGCACAAATCTTTGTAATTAAATGAGGTATTTGATCGTAATGCTGAGAACCTTCAATGATACTGCCATGACGACTATACCATAGTAAAATCGAAGGTGATGGTGATCTATTCCCATAGATATTGATACAGTATTCGTTCCAGGAGATTACCAATCAATCCAGAGATGTACACCTTCTCGCCCCTTTCTGCAACAGCTACAGGAATCGATTGCATTAAAAATCTAGTAAAATATGGCAGGTCACTTCCTTGATTTTTACCTGTACCTGTGAAAACCTAGTGAATTAGTACCCGTGTTCCACCTGCTTTCAGAAGCTGTCAGTTCTCCATACTTTCCGGTACCTTGTTGTTTAAAAGCTGTTCGGATCTCGTACAAGTGGGAGATATCTTCGGTTTACTGTGTGGGTTAAACAGGCTTTTCTTTCACTACTTCTATATACGTCCGTAATGCAGAAAAAGATAGAACCTCTCGATCTCGAGACAGATACCTAGACGAAATCTTCTTCTTTAGTGTGAATAAGTAGACAACTTTTGTCAAGAGTTGTAAAGCAGCCGGAAGGCCTCCGATGTGACTTAACGACTAGTATAGCCGGGACCTACATCTTAACGTACCCACCGAAGAACGGAAGCGTTCAGTTCGAATGACACTAAATGGTCGTCCATTCAACATCTGACCGGGCCGAAAGTTGTTTAACTTAGTTGATCTGTAAGGAACAGCTAAACCAGCTGGGCCATGAACGCTTCATACTAGAAGAAATGATACTGCAATTGTCAGTTTTAAATCATATAGAAGCCGTCATATAGAATAGACGATGTCTTGGAAGCACTAAGGTAACCTTTGTTTCTATCGGTTATGTTATTAATACAATCAGTATTCAAATTGTGCTATTTATTAGTTTTTTCGCTGCGGTCTGTCGTCAATCAGGAGTCCGGTTCGGTTTCTTTGAATGCTTTGGGGTTTATATCACAAACCACATAAAGTTTATACCAATCTTGTTCAGCTTGTCTTCCGATAGTTAGCAACCACTATTTCTGTTACTATTATTATTATATTCATTTTCATTTATTTGTCAATAATTACTTGGATAATATTTTATTTTTTATTTTTCTCGTTTCGTATTGTATTTTAATTGAATTATGTATCCAAACTATTAATATTCACACGATAGAAGAAAAATAGAAGGGACATGTTGGTGTGTATATACACACACCAACATGTCACTTCTATTATCTGCCATCCAAAGTTTGCCTGGAAGAGATCGTCTTTAGCGATAAGGCCGCCCATTGTATTACTAATTGCATTGTTAATAGTTTATCGTTTAGTTTTTTTTTTAATGATTGCTGATCAATAAAGTTTTACATATCTACATAAAACCCTTTAGCGTTTCCCCGGGCCTGCTTTTTAGCATTTTTAACGTTTGTATGGACAAAATGGAAAATCTTGGAAATCAAATAGTAAACCACGTGAGCCATAAGTTATATATTTGGAAGACATATTTCAGACGTACATCGATAACATATTAAACAAGATACAAATTTAAAAAAAAAATTAACTTATCATTAAAATAATATATGGCACTTTGTAGGAGAACAAATGCATTATAAAATGCAAACGTACCAACTAATACTGAAAATAATCAAAATATTTAACAAATTACAATTCCTTTAGAGTTTTCTGTAATTTGTCCAAATATATTTCAGCGTGTTTCGGTTCGAAAATTAAGGCTGGTCTAAGACGAATAGCATTTTCTCCACAAGTCCCGCTCAAAATACCTGAAATAATCAAAACCATAACTTTAGGAAAAATCAAAAAACTTATTTCTACAACCTCATTTTTTTATAGTTCATGTCTTTATTTAAAGATCAGGTGAAGCAAAGATTTTCGCGTGACGTAGACGATGAAAACATTTACCTAATCCCACCACCATAATCTAATACCAATACCCCACGCACACGCAACAGCGTTAGCAATTTTGATTCGCGCGTTCCACAACGCGTTCTCTAACAGTACAGTTCTTTCAAGATTATAGAATCTTTTAAGATGGCCGACAATTATTTTCGACAATTTCTATGAATTTATAATAGACAAAACAGTAGGTTCAGGCGAGATAGAAAAGTCGTTTTCATTTTTGACCAAGATTTATATTTTTTTATGTATTTTCATCGAATGCTCCGCCATATAACAACCGATTTGGAAAATTCTTTTTTTATTTGAAATGGTATGAGATTGGTCCTATAGATTTTTTTTCAAAATTAGGTCAAAAGTTTGGTTGTTAAAGCAAAATAACTGGAAAAATATGTCATCCAAGTTAACTTAAATCCAAGTATACTTTGAAAGTAGTCGGTCTTTTTCGTATTTTTTTAATTTTAGCACTGATTCCGAACTCGGAGGGGAGCTTTCTATGTTAGCGTACGAAAATCTTATAATAATAATTACCATTTTTCTTCAAATCGGCGTTTATCTTGTCTCTCGTCTGGGTCGTACGAGCATTAAACGCCAGAAAGGTTCCGCGCCCGCGCACGCTGTGTATAACGCCTCCAAACTCATTTTCAAACTGGTGAAGTCCATCCTTCAGGATCGTCCCGGTTTTGTTCACCAAACTAATCAAGTTCTCTTGTTTGATCACTTTCAAAACGCTCTCCAGCAGGATCAACTTGCCCGGGTCGCCCATCCAGGTGTTGAAGATACGATACGCGTGAGGAGCTCTGGAATTACACAATGAAATTATAACCTCAGATTGTGAATATAATTAATTACAACTTAAAAGCATAAATAACTGATGCAGTAATCTGGAGTTGAAGACTAATATCAAAAAAACATTAAAAAAAAATACAAGAAAATTACACGCATGCCTTTAGTCGGATTTATTTAAACCTATTATTATGGAATTCGAATCATCATTAGCCCACATTATTTCACTGCTGAACATAATCCCTCTTCACATTCAATCATCCATCCATCCTTCGCAAGTAGCAATTAGAATGCACATTTTGGAATTAGAATGCAAATATGTTGGTTGATTGATTGACATTATTTACTTCAACCATAACAAGTACCACTTATATTTCTGTAGTACATACTTGAATTCAGGGTTGAAATAGAATCCTCCAGTCAACATCTTCTTGCTGAAGGTGAGCACGTCTGGGGGGGAGGGTAGTTCGAAATGCTCGTAGCACCACATTTTTCCAGTCGGCCCGCAGCCAGTCTGCACCTCGTCGATTATGAGCGCTACTCCTTTCTTTAACACCCGAAATACAAAATTAGTAATGACCATAGTACAGATTGGTGGTAAGTCATTGGCTGTAAGTAGGTATATACCTACTCAACTAGTGTACCTATTTATTTATTTAGCGTAGTGTGCTACTACGCTAAATAAATGGTTTGAGTCTTTAACGGACATAGGTATAAACAATTTTGTGATTTGGTGGCGAGAGGACTGAGATGCGTTGCGTACAGCGGTATCATTGTTCGTTAGACCAAAGAGCTTGAAGGGTAAGAGAGCACGTACATATATTTTTGATGTGGAATCATCGTGACGGACCAAGACATGTTGATTCGAAACATTCTCATTGTTTTGCTCCTGATACTCGTAATAAATTGTTGGAGTCAAATTACATAATAAAAAAATCCTCTATACTTATTGAGTGAGGTATCAAAATACACTAAAAACTTATCTGTTTAAAGGTCACGCTACTGTTTTTTGCTTTTTCAATAATTGCAGTATTGTTTTTTGTTACTTCAATAATATCATTTCACAAAGCAATTTAAGATAAAAATCTGTTTGCTATTCTTAGGGGCTTATAGACACAAACCTCTTTGCATAGTTTTTGAAGCCTCTGGAAGAATTGCGGTGAGGCCTCGTGATCCCCACCCTCGGACTGAATTGGTTCCACAATTATTCCGGCCACTGGGTTTCCTTTCTTGTTCCATTTTTCAATGTTTTCCGCTACTTGCTCAAGACATCTATTGAAGAAGGGCGTTTAATTAAATATCATAAAAAAAAAATTACTAACGTCACCCACAAATTGGCAAGGCTACCAAACAGGAAATTATTAATAAATACGTATGTAATTTTTATAAAAAGCTGTCCTATTGTATTTGTTTGTAATAAGAAAAGTATTTTCGTCATTCATAAACGTGATGAGACTTAATATTTATTAACAATTTGTATATTTTACTGCAACCACAATATCTCAAAAGCGCTATGAAACTACTTTTTTAAATCAAAAAGAAATTAAAGTCAGTGCATTACAACAAAATTAAAAAGTGCGTCATACAAAAGCATGAAATTAATTAGCAGAGTTACTAAGAAATCTCATATTCTAGTAAGGAAGGAAAGTAGGTAGAGAGAGGTACTAGCAAAAGCATTTCAAACAGGGGAAAAAGGAATATTACTACACCAAAGCACTGCCTTCTTGCTTCGACTTCTTCAGCAAAAGAACATACTAGGATTCCAAGTGTAGTTTGTAGATACAATCAAATGAAATAAAAATGTCTGAAATCAAGAATAAAACAAAAGTTATAAGAAAATCAAAACAAGTTGAGAAATTACTATTTAAGGCTTAATATGATGATCATCGTACTTGTTGTCTTCGTCCAGATTTTCCCGTTGATTTTCGTTGAGGGGGTACTTGTATCTTGGAAATGGTGTCACTGGCCAATCAAAAGCAGGACAATCCAATTTATGAATGGGTTTGGACCTTGTCGTTGAAAGAGCGCCAAATGTTCGTCCATGGAAACTTCCCTGAAAGGACCGACAGAAAATTATGATAAAAAAATCGCGTTCTATTCTTCCATTAGAATGTGAAAACTCTTTAATCATATAGAGTTGACACATGGCCGCCGACTATTATTTATTGCATCATTTACAGTGTTATATACTAGACACTTTATTATTATATAATTATATAAGAATTATAATAAAGCGCTTTTTAAAAGGAAAATCTAGTTCCTTTTTGGCAATTGAATGGCGTTGTAAGAAAAGATCAGTATATTTTTCCATTCCGTATAAAGGCAATCCAGCGGTCCATCTCGAAATCGAAAGTAACGTTGATCTTGGTCTATTTCCAGTGGCCGAATTGAGGTCGTTTCAAGATTTTTCAAATGTTTCTTATATGATTTTGCCTGTCGCTTAGAAGGTAGTATCTAAGCGACAGACATCAAAACATTTAAAATAAACTAGTGCATGACAACAGCTCAATAAATTATTATTCCTATCATGTGCTTATCATTATCAATTCTGCTATCAGAGAACTTGATTTTTCTATTTAGAGGGCAGATAACACTCTATATAGAAATGTGATAAAAACAAAGATAAAATATTATAATAATATACTTGACATAGTTTCCATTTGCAGAAACAATATTAACAATATCACTTAAGGTCGAGGTCTCCTTTATTATTTTTAGAAATTTCCTTTGGTAGATTATTTATATAACAATGATTATTTTTTTATGTGAGTGAGTCAATGATGGTCAATATATTTTAGAGTATCTGACCTCGGCTAGATTCTAGGGACAGGACTCACCTCAAACGACATAATCGACATATTAGGTGACCCTGGTGCTTTGTTAAGCATGCACGACTCCAACTCCTCCGGAGTAAAGGTGGTAGATCCACTGCGTTGTTTTGATCGGTACCACATGAATACAGCTTTGTAAGCGTTCTCGTTGGAGCAAGAGCCGCACATCATAGTAGCTATGTTGCTAAGGCCTTTTGGCGCCACGGTCATCAAAACATTTTTCAACATTTCAGGCCAATCTGTAGATGGAAACACTCCAGTGGCAGGCCGATTTACTAAAGCCCTCTGTAAAATAGACTTTATATAAGATTTTGAAAATTGTAATTACAGTATCGTTGACTTTGCTGGACAGCCCCATAGCCTAGTTGGTATAAGCCCAGCCTGTGTATCTCAGGGTTTGTTTCCAGACTTGGGAATGAGTGTGATATGACCAAAAAATTTGTTGTTGGGCCTTGGGTGTTTCTGTTGGGTAATTTCCAAGCTTACTGCCACACTGGAATCCTAGTGTAGGGGTACGAGTGTGAAGGTGTGTAGTTTTTTTACACTTCAACAACAAATTCTGTAAATGGCGACAGATAGTGTGCTGAACACATAAAAAAATTACTTAACTCTAGCAGTGAACTGGTTTATTTTTATTTAATCTAGGCTTTTATTAAGAAATCTAGGCATACTTACTAAACTATGCTGGTTATCAAAGGCTTTCAATAACTCTGGATGGTTGTACCCAAGAGGAACAGAAGAAATCTGAGTGAATGCATCTAGAAACTCATTGCCATCTGCATCCACAAAGTAGTTGCCAATACATTTGTCATAGTCAGCAAAAAGTTGAACAGATCCAGCTTGCTAAAATATATAAAACATACTCAGTTTTCATGTGAATAAGAATTAATATTCATTGGGTAGAAGAAAACCAGGAATGACAAAGTTTGGGAACTGTCCATGTATTTGGTGTCTCCACCAAGCAACAATGAATGAAAGGGGTGATGAAGCAGAAGATGGACATCTTGCCAAAATGATACCACACAAACTGCATGTAGCTTATGTTGTGCATGTTTTTTTTTATGTGACTAATGGGAGGGAATCAGTTGACAGTGCTGTTAAGTGATTACTACTGCCCATAAACAACCTCAAAATGACCAGTCATTTTGTGGTTGTCCTACCAAAAATTATGAGAGGGCAATATCTCATGCGCCTGTCATTTCTTCATTTAGGAGTAATTTTAATAGACAAAATGTCCACCCTTGCTTCAACACTAATTAATTATACAAAAAGAAAAGAATTAAAGTGATTAGTAAGTAATTCTGTATAACATGATCTAACATATGGTAGGTATGCCTCACTTGTAATTTCTCCAATTCCTGTAATAATTTCTTTGACTTAGGTCCAGGAACTTCAGTTATGATTGATGGTTTAGAGGGCTCTTTCAAAGCAGCAGTTGATAAACATCTTGGATCTGAAAGAGCACAAAAATCCTGCACCAGAGAAATATAAAAGTACAGATTTCCGTTATTATTCACAGCTCCATTGCAGAGGTGTTTGAAATCCTGCCTTTAGGTCAGGTCAGGTCTTGTATATTTGAGTTGTGTAATAAATTTATGCATGTCACCTGTGACACAGGGAATCCTAGTATATGGGTGGGTATTTAGGGATTATTTTTTCTAAATCAAGTAATCACAAATTTTGGTTAATCTATACAAATAAATAAAATTGAATCCTGTTTGTAATGTCAAAATAAGAGCTTACTAAATCCATTTAAAAGAATAAATGGTATGCTTAACAAAAAAACTATTTTTTTTTATTTGTCTCTTTATTTCTTTGTTCCAGTTAATCTCCGAAATGACTGCACCAATTTGGACAAGACTTTCACTGGCAGGTAGCTGATGTTATAAGGCTCAACATAGGATACTATTATTTAAAAAAAATAGTTAGGTTTCCGCACAAACAAAATGTTTAGTTCATGGCGGACGAAGTCGCGGGAAACAGCTAGTTTGATATAAGATGCAAGTCTAGTCTATAAAAAACATAAAATCTGGGATTGTACTTACTAACGTAATAAACAGATATTTTGGTAAATTTTGAAGCACTATTGAAAAGTATGTCTAGGGCATAGGGCGTCTGAAATAAGCACAATAACTCATTCTATCAATCAAGGTTTTATGAATATGACCTTCCCAGTTGCACGAATGTATAATTTATTAGGTACCTAGGTAAGTAGAAGCTATATACATGTAGCTGAGAGGATAGGTTTGCTTACTTGAAAAACGGATGTTTCTGATAACTTTGGGTGAAATCTTTGACCGCAGCAATGCCATACTTCTGTGGAATGAGCAGACCAAAACTATGTAAAAATTAATAAATAGCAAATTAAAAGTAGTCACGATATTTCCGGCTACGAAGATACCAGCAGATATGAAGAATACATAAACTATTGTTTCTATTATTAATATATTATAATTTACAAACCAGTAGTTCACGCGCGATCTATATCCTTAGATAGTACTCTGTGTTGTGGGCTACAGAACAGTACTATACTATCCTACCCTTGCTGTGAGCTCTATAGCAAACTTTTCTGTAGGTAGTGTAGTGATTACTTGACACCAGTGTTGTTATCGTAAAAATCTGGGATGCCGTATGTCACATTCTGATTTGTCGTATTTTAAGGGAAAAATTACTAAAATGCCGTATGTCGCGTGTGAACAGGCCCTTAGGAGTAGACCCATAAGAACGACGCGTGTATGTCGGCCTAAAAGGTTTCTCTAGTTCGCCACTTTGCCGCTTCACATAAAGCAGGGCGCTAGAGTAGCTTGTCTATGGCGAGAGTGTGAGACATGACGGTCGGTGCGCGCGAGTTAGTTTTGAGTCAAGTGTGTGATGTCAAATATAATCCGCGGCTACCGTCTCAACCCGATACTTGTTTTGTCTTTAATATTGTGAAAACCCCAATAAACTTTATTACCGAGCCAGAACCTATATTATTTTCGCTGTAACTGAGCTAGCCGTACGCGAAACGTATATAATTTAAAAATATTTATTCCTCATTTGTTTGTTCTCCATACAGGTTTCTAATCGTTTCTATAACTTCAGATTCATTCAGATTTCTCCGGCTATCTGCTGTGAGTGTGCTAAAAAACGTTTCGTTTTACTTACATTTTTCTTGATACGGCATTGAAAGGCCTGCCGTATACCGTATTTGGTAAAAAAAACGGTGAATTACGGTTATTGATACGGCAATTGCCGTATCAATAACAACGCTGCTTGACACAGTGTTGCCAAATACGTGAATTTCTCTCCGAATCCGAGCCTTTTTTTATTAAATCCCTACCGCAAGGTTAGAACTTATACATCTTTATTTAATTTATTTCGTTCCTCACAAAAAAAGAACATGGGAATGGGTTGGGTGAGTATAATTTATTTCCTATCTACATTGTTTCTCTTAATATTCTACCTTCACTTTCGTTCTATTTACATTTCTTATCTTTTTATTTTTAACTTAATTACTTCTTATTTTATTTTTCATTATTATACATAAGTTATCTTCATTATGTTTTATACTTATTTGTTGTTTCTAAGCTATACCTTTCTAACCCGTAGGCTGTGAATCCAAACCTTACTTAAATATCTCCCAAAAATTAATACAAAAGCGACTGAAACGATCAGTAACTTCAAACGAACAATCGTTTTATAAGGTCAAGAAATTTCTTGTAAATTGATTTTTCGTTTTTTTTTCTTTAATTTGTTGTTTCCCTTGAATGTTTATATTTTGAATACGTTCATAATTTATTTTATTATTTAAATTTGTATTTCATTTCACTGATTATTTAATATGAAATTTTGTTATGTATAATTATAAATTATTGACATATTACAAATTATTTATAGCTTGATTGACAATAATAACCTACATGCTAGATTATTTAGTAGTTATTAAGTAAATGTTAAGAACTGGTATTTTAATTATTAATATCATCATATTTTATTATTATTTAAGTGTCATGTCTTCTTATTATGACACAACTGAAATGTATTGACTTGTAACAAAATGTTATGTATAAAATAATCTGAATCTTTAATACAGCACTCGAAAGTTCATTAAGCGACCGTAGTTCCTATTTTCGCTGTTACGTAGATTTAATGGTCTAGCACTAAGTTTGCTCATTTATCGAATAATGAATGTCTTCTTCTTCTTCTTCTTTATGGTTTTTTGTTTCTTTAGCCACATAAATTCTGCCAGTGTCTGGTGTTTGGCTGATCAATCAATGTCAATGAAATTCAATCCTGACGACTGACTTTGACTGTTGACATAGCCTCAGAAGCCAAAAATTAAGAAGAAGAAAAAGACTGTTGACATTCTTCTTCTTCTTCTATAACTATTGACATTCATTGTATGCACGCTAACAGTCAAAGTCAGTCGTCATGCATGCTAATCAAATTTGATTGGTTAAAGATAAAGACGTGAATGAATACGTCCGCCCGTAACCCGCAATCAAAATAAGTCTCTTTGCAAAAATAGAATAAATAAAATATCAAAATTCAGAAAAGATTTACAAGTGTGCTAGGATAAACCAAGCAAGTGAAATATAATGTTTGCTACTTTACGACAAAAGTTGAGATGGGGTCCTATTACGAGTCCACGCGAAAATGCAAACCATCAAAGATCGCTTTTTTTGGTAATATTTCTAGGATTACTTGAAGAAGTTTTGTTTTGGAAAACCACATGGCTGTCTTTATCGTTTATTTTCTCCTGGCAAATAGTATTTTTGTAAGTATTCATCTTGATTTAACGTCAGCCTAACATTGTTCACATTTCTGTTTTCATAAACCTAGTCTGATACGAATACCTCTAATTGAGTATCAAATTAAGGCAAGAACCTATTACTTAAATCCAAACAGGCATTCGGAATTATCTCATAACTCACATCAATTATTCTATATAAACTTAGGTAGCTCATCAGACTTCAGGTAAACAAAGGATAACACCATTAACCATCATCTTGCCATAAAGCCTATTTTAATTGGTAATATACTTAATTATGTTTTTAATTCCACAGTATTTGTATCTACAGACAGATCAGCTTAGTGCAATTCATTTTCTGCGTCACTATAACAGTACTTTTGATGGATACATTTGAAGTCTGGCTTAAATACAAACATAGAACTTCCTGTCTTAAAAAAATGGCTAATCATGATTCCACCCAGTTTAATATTATTATCAGTAAATTATCGAATTGGATTATTAGAAGGTGGCAAGACTTTGTTTTAGTAAGAGAAACAAATCATACTAAGGTATGTATTTTAGTTCAACTTGTTTGGAAATTGAAGACCTTTCTTTTTATATTAGATTAGAATTTAAATAACAGTATCATATATTTTATCATGCTTATCTTATAAAAATATTTTTTCAGGCATTTCTCTCTATGAATATTGTATTGGGTACAATATTTTTCTTTGGGAAGTATTTTAATGGGTACATCATAATTTACGTCACCTGCATGTTCTTGTGTGTTGCATACAAAGTTATTCCTCCAGTCAAAAAAATATTATCACACATTGTACAGGATATTGGTATGGCCTGCACTATTAATTGAGTGACATAGATTTTGGTTTTCAATTATTATTTCATAGTAACTTATATCTTACAGAATCTGAAGCCGAGCTTGAGGGTCTTATCCCGGAAGCATCAGATGTAGATATTAAACTTTTATCAATTGAGCCTGAAAAAAGTGGATCTCAATTTGTGGATGATAAGCAAAGCTTAGGTATGGAAACAGCAAGTCAGTGTACTTTTTTTGTTAATGTTTTGATAGGTGCTCTATTTTAGTATAATACATTTTAAAATGAGTCCTCTTAGGACTTTGTGCCTGCATGCCAATGAAGGCGTCAATGCTACATGCTATGCTTTCTGACAAAATATGTGTTACATAATTATTTCAGATTACTGGAAACCTCATGATATACCTATAGAAGAAGCCAGTGACAGTTCTGAAACCAGTTCTATTGTAACCAATTTTTCTATTGAGAAAGCGCAATCCCTTCATAAAGATGTAGAAACTTCAGACTCCAGTGAAGATGAATATATTCCACTTGGTAAATATACATCTCTAAATAATTCAAAGCAAAGTTGCTGTCTGTCTGTTTCTCGACTAACTTCTAACCATACAATGGATTTTGATATGGATTTCACTATCAATTGCAATTTTTTACCTCGATTGTTTATGTATACATAAATATCTATATTATAATATATATAATAGTTATATTTAATATAATATACATGCATGTTATAGTTTTATAGTTGAGAAAAGACAAGAATTTCATTGATTGGAGATGTTTCCACTAGTCTGTAAAGCCGACTATCCGGCTTCTTACTTTGTACATATTTCTCAGATTTTATTTTGATAAAATTTTAATTGAGCTTTTTCACTTTAAGGAATCCTGACAGTATTTTCTTTATGTTTTACACAAAAACACCAATATGGCCAATGCAAAGTAAAAAAAATGTTTCGACATGCAGAGGTTGCGGCTTACGCGCGAATCACCTGTAAACGAGCGTCACGGAAATTGCTAAATACCTCCAAAAGCGAATAATCCGACTTGGCCGACTAATAGGCCTCTTAACAACCGACTAATGTGAGCTAGTCGGCTAATAGTAGCCCATGATGCTAAATGTGGATTGGCCGCGGTCCTATATACATTAATATGGTACTCAATAGGATGCCAGGTGTCCTTCCATAGGATCATCTCACGCTTGAGTAAATCCCAAAATACCCGTTTTAACTCTCCTACTATAAAATTATAGTGGGCACATCTCTTGTAATGATGTATATTTTTCGGCTCCTAGATTGCTATACCTTACGACCTAAGTCTTTCATATCACACACTACAATCGCGCCGAGGCCTGTCACTAGCTTTATAAAAGCTGTTGTTTTGCATCCTTACCACATATTTGTAGAATCGATTGTAGAAGGATTGAAGGAAGATTGTATTATCATATATTAATACAAATATTTGATAGCCGAATATTTGATTAAACAAATTTTCGATAAACCAGAATAAGTTCTCATGACGTGCAGAATAAGACCCCTCGACACGCGCGCATGCGTAGTATAGTAACGACGACCGAGCACAGCACAGCTGGCCGTGCTGCGGCGCGGACGGAACTCCGCGCCGTGTACCAGTTCGCTAGATTTTTGGTTATTTATGTACTCATTTCTTAAAATTCAAAAACGTTAGGTGCACTGGATTTTATTCAGAAAACAAAATTTTATTACAAATTTCTCTTTCTAGGACTTAGGACTGTCAAAAATAATAAAAATACTTAATCTCAGTCTGCGTCGTTTGGCGTGTTCGAGTTCGGCTGTTAGGCGGACTGCTCGTCTACTGTCGAAACATTTGCACGGGCAGGGTTAAACCTGGTTGGGCCTAGGTTGGTTCCGCTGATGGCGTACAATCGTACCACAACTTGAAAATTGCTCCATTCTTGCAAACAGAATGAGATACGTGTTGCATAGCTCGCAAGCGCAGCGCGTGCGACGAAGACGAGCGATCGACTGCTGCGTGAGCGGGACCGTCCCGCTCACGCAACTTCCGTCCCGCCGGGACGGAAACCGCTCCGCGAAGAGGGCGGTGGCCGGAGTTTGAAAAGTCGCCACATGGGTATTTATCATAGGCGGCGCGCACCGAAGAACAGCGATTGATGTGTTTAGTATTCGGCACGCGAGGTTTTATTACACGGGTGATTCAAATTAAAATATTATTTAACCATCGTACACGTATGATTTCTTTTTTAAAAAACAATGTTCTAGAAATTATATATTTTTATATTTTATAAGAATTTGTGTTATGAGGCAGGGATGCAAAACAACAGCTTCTATGTATAACTTTAACATTGTCAGAATTGCTCTAATGGATTCCTACTTGTTCACATTGTATTATTACTATTTGCAGATCAGCACCAAGAGCCTCTTCAATCAACTTTAGAAGTGATAGAGCCAGCCAGTTCATGGAGCAATAGTGCTTATAATGCTTTTTGGAATGTGACTGGAGCTGTTACAAATATCATGCAGACTGAAAAAGACAAAAGAAAAAGAGTGTCTAGTGTTGATTCTTCAGATGGCTTTGAAATGATTGATAAAAATGATTTAGAAAATTAGAAACATATCATGGTTAAGCAGCTGGTGTGGTAATCGGAAGGAGTATACTTAGATTTTGAAATAATCTTTTTCTAAATTTTAGAAAACATCTATCTTAAAGATGATCTCTTTCCATTAGTTCAGAAAGTACTGTAACTGTATATTATTTCAAATTCATAAGTGTGTCCTCCTATTGTTTATAATTTCTATAAATACATAGTCATTTAAATAATTTGTTTGGTATTTAATTTTAATAATATTTATTGTAATACAAATGACTTTTCATTCAACTTATGTTGTAATTTGACACCCTGACATGCTTTCTAGCTTCATCATCAATTCCTTGTGTTGTTTTTTCAATGCTTTGAGGCGTATACTATTAAATGTGTTCCGGGCCACCAGAACTTCCAACATTGGCCTTGACATCTATAAATAACACCAATATTTAATGAGATTAATCAAAGAACTAAATTCTATTCAATAATTCATTATTAACAGTTGGCATATATTTTGAGAGCAGGATTTTTTAAATTCTGATGTATCAATCAATATTTAATCTAATGGCTAGTTGCTGTTTCAAAATTCATGAATTTCTTCAAGAATAATAACAATATTTTTATGCATACCTTATCAACAATATGTCCTATAGCAATTGTCCTTACAGCAGAATTGTGTTGTCGGTTTATGATGTCATCATTCTCACTCTGAAGGGCTTGATTATCATAAGCCTCATCTTCTTCTTCTTTCAAAATAGCAGGTAAGTGCGTAAGTGTCTGAAAAATAATTTTACAAAGATTTCAGAACAATATAATATGCTATTTACAAAACCATTTATATCCATCAAATTGTTCCAGTTATTAGGAATTTCATCTATCAGCCACACTATCAGGACATTTGCTTGGTTCTGGTGGCTTGGTAGTGACTTGCTGAACCAGTTCTGCATAGAACACTGATGATATGCACATTCCCTTGACTCGCTGATAGAGCATCAATGTCATAGTGAAATTATACCACTAGAGAAGTCATACAACTAAGCAACAAGCAAGACTCCTACATGTGTGGCATGTGTACATCCTAGATTTCTAGTGAGAATACTTATTGTGCTTATAAAACAATTATACATCTATTAGATCATCAAAACCATATAACACTACTTACTTTGAAGTTGTTGGACAATAGGGAGTCACTATTATTTATTATTTCCATTTCAATTTCTTTTCTAATATGTGAAGACCCTTCATTTACCGATTGGAAGCAAGTTACTTGTACCTGTTTTTGCAAAATGATTTATTAAAAATGCAGTCTTACAAGAAATATAATTATACAGGTAAACATTAAAACCCTATCCAGACACAAAATCTCATGCAAAATAAATATACAAGAATTTCTTGTTTAAGGTGTTAAGATTAAATATGGTATTGACACTGCTAAATAATCATAATATTTACCGAAGGTGCTTTTGATGTCTGGTCAGTCAGGAACACAGCAAATATGATACCCACAAAACTTGGATCCATTCTCTGATACATGAACTGAGTGGAAAGATCTGCAATGAATGTAGGATAGCACCTGATAACAATCACTATTCATAACATTCCACAATTTTAATATTAAAAGTGTTCATAATGCTTTGCCTTTACCAAAGGTTTGGTAACAAAGTGTGCTGTGCTGGCATATCTCAGCAATTATAACAGAAGATTGGTGGTTCAAGATACAAAATATTACTGACCTACATGTGATGGCCAAACTGTGATGTGAGGATGTGAGTGATACCAGCCCACTACACGCAATGGTCTCCCAAATTCACGGGCCAATTCTTCGGCTTTCAGTGTGGCTTGCACTAATTGTTCTTCAGAAATCTCCACGCGATCTGGTTTCTTATCAAGTCGCCGTAAAATAACCGAAGAAACTATGCAGACTAATGTGTTGTTTTTGTGAACCTGTAAGAAATATAATACATATTTGTAGTTTCCATTGAATATCCGGAGAAACGAAGCTGGCTCGGCGGTTATTACCTCTCCAATGAGTAAACCCATTATTTCTTCTTTTTCTGTTGAGAGAGCATGTTGCATGCACACCAGAGCTACATCTGATGATAGCAGTACTTTATTCAACATGTTGGACGTTATATCGTGTTGGTTTTATCTATTTAATGCAAACGAAACGACAACAATCGAGAACAACACATCAACACCTTTACGAAATTACAACTTTTTGTGTCTTCTTTATACACACAAATTCTGCCAGTGTCTGGTGTTTGGCTTATGGATCCGTAAATTGGTGGGGCGAGAGTAAATCAAAATATGACCAGTGTAAAACAGGTGGGTCATCAATTTATGTAAAATTGAAAACCAAATTAATTACTGTAAAACATTCTAAGTAAAATTGTACAACAAATAGGACAACGCAGTTTGTAAGTCTGATAGCTGTATTTACACTTTAATTAAACAAAAAACGATGAATAGTGTATTTACATGGAATATATTTTAGAATTTTTAATGATTTTTTATTAACAAATTTAGACATCAATAAATTTATTTGGGGAGAAAAAAATAAGGATAGAATGCATGTAAGGGACGTAGGATGATGGGGAAAATCATGAAGAAGAAAATCATAGAGCGAGTATCGTAATTTTGGATAGCTATAAAATATGTTGTCCACGGACCCTCACTAAACCATATTGAATGATCCCTAATCTAAGTTTGGTCAGAAAAACTGGTATACTAGAATTTCCTAATCTTGTACACCAGTTTTAAAAAGGGCCGAAGTTATTAATGATTAGTTATTAATTTAAAGAACGAAGGAAGTTGGAGATCTTTCCATTCATATGACCAAGATTCGCGGGGAAATGTTCTGGTAAGTAAGCATGAATCATGGGTGAATGATTCATAGTGTCCAGAAGAGCTTAGCTAATTTATTTGCTAATTTAGCAAATGAATTAGCATTCTCGTTCCCAGGTATGCCACAGTGGCCAGGTAACCAGGTAAAAGTGACTTTCAGACCAAAAAGGTGAGACACAACAATCCCGAAAGAAACCATATAGAAAATAAAACTTGACAATGGCAAACGTATAGAAGTGCGAAGCCAGAGGAAAAGAAAACAAAAAAAAAAAGATGATTACAATATCGCGTCGCCAGGTTATCTGGGGATAAATATCATAGAGTAACATTACAATCCTTGTATTTTGATTGGTAGGTTGATTACGTACAACCAATCACAGCGTGGAGATTGTTACCCCACCCCAGTATCGTAGGGCGACGCTGCTGAACGTGATCCTGTCTGTTTGTTTGTTCAGTTTATGATGCATATTCTTTCTTATCACAAAGAGCACTTTTTTATTATACCGTTACAAAGTTGGTGAATACCTTTTAAGAATGACTACAAATGCTTACGACAAATCTAATAAAGATGGATCACGAACGTATAAGTGCTACGAATACGCTACCAAAATATCATTGAATTTACACCATTTGAAGAGAGATGAAAGGTTTTGTGATATAGATCTAATTTCTGGATCAACGACGATTAAGGTACGATACACTAGTCGAGTATTTAGTGCTATTCTAGTCAATCCAATGAGTAGGGTAGGTATGTATCTACCGACATCTAGAATACAACTCCCAACTGATAGACAACTAACAACAGACCTTATGGTCTGGAAGCAAGACACAGGCGATCCTTATTTAACTTAGATGAGATCAATGATATTATTTTTAAAAAGATTCCCCTATTGGCATTATTCAGGAATTAAAGTTTGTATAGATGTGGGTTTCACTCATGCTTCTATATTGATTGGAATAAGCTGAGCATTGTCTTTCAGTTAGTTGACCTGTTTAAGAGCTTTTTGTAGATCTTATACTAACATTTCGCAACTCAATGTATGGTGAAGGTATTGTTTGATAATAGGTAGGATTTTTTTTGGATTACTTGATTTTACTATGAAATCATCCATGGTTTTTCTTAGAGATGAAACAGATATCCGGTAACAGTATCCGGCTGGATAGGCAGCTTACCGGATAACAAATGGCTATCCAGCCGGATACCGGATTTAGTAAAAAATATAAAATTTAGTTAAGTTACATACTTACTCTACATTATCTAAGTCACATAACAGGTATAAATAGTAATCACAAAATTTTCATCAGTCAATAAATTTCATGAAAAGTAACAAAATTTAAGTAAGTTGTCTCTATTTTTTATAATTACAAGTAAAGAAGGGCTTGGGAATGATCAATAATCTTTACACACATATACCTCTGCACTAGAATTCCCTGTGTCGCAGATGGTATGGGCAAACGCAAGACCAACACCTGTGTGAAAGTGTGTCTCGGCTGGGAATCAAAACCAGCACCTCTTACTTCGAAAGCAGGGCTTCTATCAACTAGGCCACAGTGCTGAGGATAATTTTAAACTTCCATTTTAATCTTTAAACAAACTATAATATTATGTTAGAAAATTTAAATACATATCTATATCCTCCATATTGTATTGCCAGCATTTAACTGACAGTTATTAATTTTGTTCTATTCCAGGCTCATCGAGTAGTACTTGCAGCCAGCTCAGAGTATTTTGATGCTATGTTCAGTGTGGGCTTAGAAGAGAGTCATAAAGGACATGTAGCTCTACCTAGTGTCCCACCAGACATCCTAGCTAAAATAATAGACTTTATTTATACAGGTAAATCACATTTTATTATGAAGTGCTCTGGACTAGCTTTTTACTGTGGCCTCATTCATCTAGTTATTTTATTTTAGTATTCCAGAAGAGCTATTGTATTTAAGGGTTCTAAACCTAAAGGGTATAAACAAACCCTCTTTTACTAAGCCTACATTATCAGATTGTTATAAGTATAAGGCAATACCCTGAGCAACCCCTTCTCTCTTACGCTAATCCATGGTGGAGCACTGCCACAATGTTTTGTATATGATGTTTTTTTATTTAGTTGCTTGCGAAATGACAAAAAAAAAACATGAACCGATTTTGCTGATTTTCTAGGGAAAATATAAAAAAAAATTACTTTAATATTTATTATAAATATTGATTTATCATCTATTGGTGTAAGGTAAACAAACTGATGTAAGCTTTACATAAAGATGACATAAAACTGCTTTTTCTATTCCTCTGTTTTTTATGGGTCAAAAATAAAAAAAATCAATTTAAAACATATAAGCTGTTTTTTACAACTTCTAAATTTTACTAGATTGCAGTTATTATAAACTAAATACTGCTTGTTTAGTTAGGGCCTCGTAAAATGGCTATAGTATAAATATATCTCTTTCTGTATTGATTAATATATAGACGTTTTTCATTGTAATCACACTATTATTATAAAAGCGAAATTTTGTATGTTTATATGTATATCTGTTTGCTCAAATGGCTCAATGAATTTGGATGTAATAAAAGATATCGAGGATATAAGCTATCCTGACACTATTAATAGCATATATCTTGGATAGGCTAGTTTTGATCCCAGAAAACAGTGGGGCACAGCTAGGTAGACGAAAAAAAATAAAGTGGACATTAATGGAAGGCACTATTGGTAATTACCTGCTGGGACTTTTAAACTTCTGCAAAATAGGTAAATTTATAGCAAATATTCATTGTGTTTGTCAATGTTTTTATGTTAATTTAACTTTTTTGTGTTATTGTTTTCAGGTGAAATAGTTATAGATAAAGGTTCAGTGCAACATTTACTAATAGCTGCTGATATGCTGCAACTAAGGGAACTTGTTACCGGGTGTGGAGAGTTCTTGAGAAGGGAATTACATCCTTCCAATGCCCTAGGCATATTTAGGTTTGTCAAAATTTAAATTTTAGTTAAGTGTGGGTTTTGCCTTTAGATCGATGTCAGGGAGCCGGGGCTTGCATTTGTTTGAAGTGAAGTTTCTTCCCTTGGATGGTTGTGTTATCTGTGTTAGTCCATGACACCTTTTTGGTTTTGAGTTATTTGGTTTGAGGTTTTGAGTTATTTAAACAACTTCATTTCATCCGCCTCTTTGTTTATATCATATTGAGTCAATCAACGATTTTAAACTCAAATATATAATATTAAATAAGTAAATCTATATATTCTAATGTACATTTCTGTTCTGTACTAACTTGATATGGTATTTAACTGTAATGAAACTAGGCCCCTTGTGGATCAGTAACACTTTCGGTAAAATCAACAACTACTTCCAATCGAAATAATATAGTTTCTTTTTTTCCACAGATTTTCAGAAGCTCACAACTGTATTGAACTTGCAAATGAAGCATTGGAACACGCTCAGACCAATTGGAATATAGTGGCGAACGGCGATGAGTTACTTGAACTGCCCCTACAACAACTAGTCACACTTTTATCATCGGAACAACTTAAAGTAGACAGTGAAGCACAGGTAATATAGTGAGTTACGCTTCAGCCAAACCCTATAATTAAATTACAGGTTACTGGAAATAGATTTCTATTCTGTTTTTCGCATCGATTAATATGTCGCATTCTCAACCGCTTAAAATTGGCCTCTGCCAGATACTGTAGAGGTGCAGGTGGTGTCACTTAATGTACATGAGAGCAAGTGTGGCTTATCTTGAATGGGGGCTCCGCATTCGCATTCGCATTTCATTTTATTCAACAATAAGGAACTAGGAGCACTGTTTTACGTCATAAATGTTGAAACGTGATGGTGAATATCAACATATACAGTACTAAAAATAATGTCTATATTGCATTTCTAAGGTCTTGAAACCCCATTTTCCTAATTTGCAGCAAATTTTGCAGTAGCTCGTGCCCAGGGGACAGATGTTCCGCTAGCTTTACTGAAGGTGGTTTTCCGCAAGAATCTATAATGACCTTTCAGTCGGGTGCGTCGAAGTTGGTATCCGTAGCGGACCGCCGTCTGTTTGTCATGCTACTTTACGGCGTCAGGTGGCGCTATATCAGCTAGCGTACCACATCGTAAGGGATATTGGCTTTTTACCCCCACGCAAAAAAAGGGATGTTGCCCGTGTGTGTGTGTGTCTATCTCCGTAGCTCTTAAACAGATGAACCTATTAGGGTGCGGTTTTTTTTTTAAATAGGTTTTCTGGCGGTGATGGGTTTCATCAAAATCTGTTTAGCCGCTTCGCGGTAATCAACTCATTACCATTACACCGAGTCGGGGGTTTTTACATTTTTGTAAAATGAACTTGTAGACGCGCAGTTGCTATAGTAATCTATATCCAGTAATCTTTTTGTTGAGTGGCCAACTCTTGATATGTGCGATCATCATCATCGACAATTTATACCAACGATTGTGCGAAGACGTTCTGACTGTCAACATTATAAAATACACCTTATAATCTATATAACTTATAAGCTATTTACTTTAGATCTGTAACCGATTTCAAATAGCAGGTCATCAATAAGAGTGAATGTTTTTTTGTACGTTTGTTATGCTATTTCTTCGCCAATTTTGAAATTATTCGGACGATTCTTTTTTGATTTGATAGGATGTACATCCGAGGTGTAAAATAAGTGATTATAGTATTCAATTTATTCGATTTTTAAATCAGTCTGTTATTGGTTAAAATATTTGTTTATTTTTTCAGGTTCTATACCCAGCTTTGAGATGGCTCGAACATGACTCTGTGTGTCGAAGACGTCATTGTTTTGAAGTTCTAAGTCATGTCAGACTTCCCTTAATATCGCCCGAAGTGCTCGACGAGGCCATCAAAAACGTTCAAGATCCATCAATAGCGGTTGCGTTAAAGACGGTCCGGAAAGATATGGTGAGCGAATCAAAGAATAGCACTAGGATTCCTTAGTGACCCCTTAGTACCCTTCCGCGCAGCTGGCATAGATACAAACTCAATCAAACAATATAAACACCCAAGAACAAACTTATATTCACCACACTGTTATGTAGTATAGATAATAAACGTAAAATTAATTTCCTACCGGGTAACTAGTGATTTATAATATTATTTGGACATACTATTCTCTCGTTTGGGCGAATCGACCCCTTAGTTGGTCAACAACCCCTTCTTAATTACCCCTGGTGAAAAAAGGTTGATAAGTTTATAGTGTGTGTCTGTCTGTGGCATCAGCTCCTAAACGACGACTGACGGGGTCGAGAGGGTTCTTAGCTATCATTGTCATTATTAAAAAATCATAAAGTTTTGATCTAGCTTTACACGTTACCTATATGCACACTTATTTTTCCACACGGCTTCAATGAATACGGGTGCAATTGAAAGTTGTAAAATGATCAAGAAACGTGGCCATACCCAATAAAAACATATATAGGTAACTAGAAGGATATGTAGTAACTTAGCTAAGAAAGTTGCTCAAAAAAAGAAACTAGGTTTCTTTCTTTGATCATTTATATTCCCGTCGTTACATTAAACTAAACGAAAGGCCCGATTAAATTCTTTATTGAGATGTGGTGTGTACATAAATCAACCATAATTACGAAACTATTTAGTTGGATATGAATGCAATGTCATCATCTTTCTATAACCCGTGTTTTGATTGACTAATTTTAACAAAAAGAGGTTATTGTGTCTTAGATACTTATATTAGACCTATAATAGTTAAGAATTTTTGCTCGCAAATATACATCTTTCTCTTTATAATATTAGTTTAGATGTTAATGTTATTGTCACGACACCGCAGTTCTAAATAGCATCACGCTATATTATATTTTATTATTGTACATCCTTGACAATAGTTGTTTTGCGTAGAAGTCAGGTCGCGGCGCGTTGGTGCCTCTGGGGGCAGAGCCGAGGGCGCGCGCGCGGAGATTCCTCCTGGTCGCGGGGGGATCGTGCCGCGACACCGCCACGACTCACCCCCCGCTCATCAACGACAACATACTCTCCACTGTGATCAAATACGACCTTCTTAAGGGGTGAGTCGTTTTCTTGGTGCAGATTCCTAAGCACTACCATGCAGGGTGGCGTAAAGAGTAGTCAACCCAATAGCTGTGGTGAAGGCCGTAACGCTTGGTATGAAAATCAAAGTTTGTGTATGATTGCCTGGTTAACTGATTTATAAATCCAATGAACCGACTTTTTACGCCCTTAGGGGTGAAATGAAGAAATTTCTATGGGACCATCTCAGATGTGCTCCAGTACTTGGTGTGGTGGTTCTCCGGGCGATCGTGGCTCAAATTCTATTGATACTTTTAGCACCACCCAGGAGACACGTGTTGGGAATCTGAGGGTACTCACCTACGGGCGCGAGCAACATGTTCCCCATATTGAATGTAAAGTGTAGTTTTTTTGTGTACGATTTTGAGCACCTGTGTTATAATAGAAGTCATCACACTTACTTTCATGTCAAACTTTCGATTTCCTTTTCAAACGATCTTCGGATTATCGGCTGCATTATTTTTTCATTTTTTTTTAATTTTAGGGAAGAACGAGAAATAATCGATGAAAGCATTGAAGTCGTTTTTTTTAAAATTTTACTTCAGTCACCTGTTCGAGATGAAAGTCTTAGTGTAGATTGCAGAATCTAACTGCTTCTATACAGAACGAATGGCTGGTACTCCAAATCACTAATTTAGTTTTGTATTTACAGGGAATGGGAGGATCTTTCGCCTATGGGTATAGCGAGGATACAACCTGGTGTCGCTACGCTAGGCGGGCGGGTTTACGTCGTGGGTGGCGAACAAGGCAGTCAGATATTAGCCAATGGAGAGGTTTATGATCCCCAGGTATGGTCCAGTTTGGCAAGCAAAACACAGATACAAGACCCAATAACAATTGTCAAAGTACTTTACTTCCGTTGAATTCTCTAGTGCCGGAAAGAGAGAAAACAAAGCTAAAATTCGAGGCAAAATTTTAGATGATGACATATTGAACTTTATCACGATCAATAAAAAATGTACTTAAAAGTATTCCATTCTTGTTTAGACAGATAAATGGACGAACATAGCGCCAATGAAAGAGGCTCGCTGCGAATTCGGCATCACGGGGTGGAACGGGAATTTGTACGCGTTCGGCGGCTGGGTCGGCTCCGACATGGGCGCCTCCGTAGAAGTGTACGACCCTTTCATGAACGAGTGGATGGTATGCGGTCGTATGCCCGAGCCCCGGTTCGGAATGGGCGTAGTCAATTTTGAAGGTGAGAGCACCTCGACAGATGTTTGTTCCCTTCATGCACGAGTGGATGGTATGCGGTCGTATACCCAAGCCCTGATTCGGAATGGACTTAGTTTTGGTTATTTTTTAGGTCTTATATACATAGTAGGCGGGTGTACGCACACACACAGAAGATACACGCGCGACCTGCTGTGCTACCACCCTGCGTCGCGCAAGTGGCACTCGCTGGCTCCCATGCACCACGCGCGCAGCCAAGCCGCCACCGTTATACTGGACAACTATCTCTACGCCATCGGCGGGAACGCGCCCAAACGTAACGTCCTCACATCCGTGGAAAGATACAGCTTTGATGACGTAAGTTCAACAGCTTTGATGACGAAAGTTCTCGACTGCGCGAATGTCACTCGCTGGTTCCTGTGCACCACGTTTGCTACCTGGTACTTACTAGCTTCTTAGAATAACGATTGCAGTCAAGTCGCTACTGTGATACTGGACAACTATTGCAGTAGATAAGCAATATTGAACAAACGATGCAATGTTGGTTGAACGGATCGAATACTTTTCCAGGGCATTTTTGAATATTAAAGTAAAATATTTTGCAAACCGTGAAACCGTGAACTCATTATATTACTTTTTTTCTTTTTATCTATTTAATCCTAATACCTGTCATAATACAGGTCTTATTAACCGACTACTTATTACTGGTAATTTGATAGTTTTTCGTGAGTTTGTTACGCGATGTTTGCTCCAATTGTTGGCAGATTTGGATGATTCATTTTATATTTCATCCGATGTGGTGGTACCTCAGTGTTGGTGAAATTTCATGAAGAAATTCCAAGGCCGTAAAATGGGCGATAGCATTGAAGTCTGTGTATTGGCCTTAATCAGTCTCTTGTTTTTTTGGTAATAGGATTGCTGGGAGGAAGTGGCGAGCCTGAAAGAAGCGCGGGCGGGGTGCGCGGCGGGAGCGGCCGAGGGCATGGTGGTCGCGGCCGGCGGCGACAGCGAGAGCAGCGGAGAGCGAGCCTTCTACCGAGCACGGACCACTCTCGCCAGCGTCGAGATCTACCACCCCGACGAGAACGTGTGGCGCGCCGGCCCGCCGCTGCCTCACTCGCGAGCCGAGGCAGGCGCGGCCCTACTCTGACACTTGCTCACTACTCACATCACCGCGACCATCACTACCAATGTTCGTTGAGATCTATCTCCCGATGAGAATGTGTGGAGCGACGGTCCGCCCCCCTTTGAAACTAAGAGCCTCCACTGATACAAGAAGCAAGGTGCACTGCAAAATTTTGGGTGGATGAATTAAAACGTTTTTACGAAGAACCATACATGAGCCGGTGTTTTAGCGAAGGCCATCACTCACTCTTCATCTCATCGCACTACAACTGATTACCACACTTTACTGCCAACGTTTATATTTTAATAATCCAGGCATACTTTTATTTTGAGTCAATACTTGTTAAATTACTCTCTACGATAGACCTCCAAGGCACTTTCTTTTGGATACAGTTCCGACTTAATCACACCGGTGAGAGATTTTTTTCTTTGTAGCAAATAAATGTTTGATTTGATTTTAATATAAGTGAATCATAATGAGGGCACAGGAAAGTAAACGCCTCAGAATATAACGAAATTTTGTGTTTTTGAGATTTATCGTAGTTATTATCGTTCCTTACAGGTCTAGGACGGCACAGAGCCTGTTACCTAATCTTGGTTACTAAATGACTGACTCTAGGACATTTACAAGAATTTATAAGAACATGTTCTATATTTGCAGACTATTGTCGCGCAGTCTGCGTTTGCTTTTATAAACGTCTTAATAACCTATGGGTAAGAAATCTGGCTTAAGTGGATGTATATGTCAATAACGCATTATTACCTTATTTTTATTTAACATAGAATAATGATAGTTTGATGGAGGTCCCAAATTCCAATGAGCAAAGAATCTTCCAATGTGTAATTTAACATAAATTTATTATCTAGCTAAATATGCAACCAAATAAACTGTTGCATGTTGATATATATTATAGTTTATTTTATATTATGTGTAATCAAGAATGATGCATAAAACAATATTATGTACAAAAGTATAGGTATGCTGATTTGAGTTAGTACATTTGGTAACTACTTGGACTAATATGATTTGATATTCATATGTTGTTTGATTTGGCTTCTTAGTTGTACAAATCTATTGTTTTCAGTCACAAAATTATTGAGCCAATGATGATGATGGTTACAAGTAACTGAAATTGCGCTTGATAGTTTAACCGTCTTAATATTATTTATACGCGTAGGTACATAGATTTGGTCTATCAACTTGGTAGCGTTATTAAACATTAAGTATATATTATTAAGATTTTAAATAAGTTAAATTAAATGATATTAGATATTAATATAATTATCAAGGTAATATTTAATACGTGATTTATAAATAAATCAATTTAAACACACTAGCATTTTATTATGTATGTTCCAGCCAAATAATAACAACCAATACATTCAGATAGTCAAACCAGGAAATGTTGCATCCTGTGCATGGCACATGTCGCCTGCTAAATATATACGTCCAGCCAATCCTTCAAAGAGAGACGCTGGCCGATCGGGTCGGTGTAACTCCGTGCCAGGTCGTTCTACTGCGCACCATTCCGCGAAGCAGCCGGCACGATAAAGATGCTTTGGGTTCTGTAATACCAAGTAAAAATTGCATTGTTTCAAATAACGAGGCGTTTTTTTTGTTGATTATTTATTTTACATAAACACACTATCTGGTAATACATACACTAGCTAGCTAGTAGTACTATTATAGTATAGCACTATAATAAGCAATATATATATTATAGTATTTCCCTGTGGACATCTTTTAATTAATATAAACGGTTTTTAGACTGTTAGTTTGTAACGTTTTCGGTGCAGTCAACAATTATTTTGATTTAGAATGGAGTAAAATCATCGAACGTTTTCTTTTTCAGTCTATCTTTTCATATAAGTCATCTTGTTGCATAAAATGAACTACTTCCTTCTTAGAAACTATTCAATTTTTACTTATTACCCCACTGCGCGACGTTTTTATTTTGACCTATATTTTTATTTTGAATCAACAGTAAACTATATAAATATAAAACTAGATAAAATATTATGTCAATTCCAAAAATATCACCTTAGTTAATTATATTTTTGGAATTGACTTCGATGAACTGTTAATTTTAATGATTTTCAAATACCTATTCCATGATTACCTTATCATAGAATAGGTACTTGATAATAATTTTTAGGTTTTAGATCTATGACAATTGAAAGTTGGTTAGCTAAGATTTTCACTTTTTTTTTTTTTTTTTTTTTTTCGGTGGAGAAATACTTTACGTATCCCCGCCTCGCCGGGGGGCGTGACGGGGTATGCCTCTACCGACTAAAACTCCACCGTTGCTCAAGCTAGGACTAGGACGGGGCTGCGGGACCGTGTGAACATTCTCCGCTGCCCCGTCAACGTCTTCGTCCGCGTCGGTCCGCAGACCCGCCTCGAGAGGAGTGATCCCCCCCATTCGGCTCGAGTGATGCCCAGGAGCAAAGCTGGGCATCAACTCCTCGGGAGGACCTTATCTTTGGTGAGGGGTGCCGGATGCCCCCGCATCCGACGCCCCAGGTCCTCCAAGTGAAGACGGAGCGCGAGCTAGTCTAGCTCGCCTCCGTGTCCTCACCCTCCGGAGATTTTCACTTATTTCATCTCAAAACAAGCTAATAAAGTTCGCTTATTAGGTCTTAGTAGCGTGAAAAATAATAATTATCATTATAGTTTTTTTTTTAATTATATTTCTACGTAGTCGGGATTTCTTGTTTTGTAATAATAAAACTACACTTGCCTTTGTTGCGTGGTACAACTGAAGAAAAGCATATGCATTTCCACTAACTCCGTGACATAAACTATATCCTTTTGTGCTAAGTCCGCGTTCCCAAATAACATCACCCAAATGTAATGCAATTTTCATATATTTCTCATCTTCAAACACCTATAATAAATAAATTTAAATTCTACAAACAATACATTTAAAATTCATATAATAAATTCAATCTCTAAATATAATAATTACCTGTGATGCTAAGATACATAATGGAACAAATCCTGGTGCGCCATGACACCACTGAACCAATTTATCTTTAGAATTAGACTGCAACGATGATGGAAAATTTCCACTTGGAAGCTGCTGGTTAACCAACCAATCCAAAGTAGGTTTTATGAAGTTATTCATTTCAATTATATTTATATAGCGGCGAGCCTGAAACAAAAAATAATAGATTCCTACGAAATAATAATATATAACAGCATTTCTAAAAGCAAATAGTAATAGCAAGAAGCATGTCTCCTTCATGGACCGTGACGATTATATACCTACTCTTAACCTTTGGGCGTGCACTAGTCG
Source organism: Aplocera efformata (assembly GCA_921293045.1). Taxonomy (NCBI): domain Eukaryota; kingdom Metazoa; phylum Arthropoda; class Insecta; order Lepidoptera; family Geometridae; genus Aplocera; species Aplocera efformata. Next base: position 7,122,970 of record OV121042.1, on the reverse strand, counting down.
CTATATTCTTTGGAATTTTTCCGTGTCCGTGATAGAGAGAGTCGACGATAATTGTAGCGCATTTAGCGTTTTTGCTGCATCCACACCTTACATATCCGCGTGCTAACAAAACCGATTTCAGCGTACGTTAATTTGTTCACAAGGATTTCTTTGATGTTATTGCAAGGCATTTAATACATTGGCATGTATTCACAAGATGTGGACGCAGCATAATGAGAACAGCATAGTATAGCACTAACTTGCAATAACATGTATAAAATACCGGCCATTCCATGTGCTGCACCTAAATAAATTTTATCATGCCACTGCCACAAAAGAGGACTTTCCGATTTCTGTGATAACGAGAATTGCTTCCCAGATTTCAGTATTCCGTTAATGACTTTTTCAATATGATGTGCTGGAATAATCTCTTTTCCGCCTATATGTTTATTCACAAATAACAAAGCATACAGGTATCCAGCTTTGCCATACAAAATTTCATCAGGTGAATCGTTAAGGAGCGAAATTAATGACATAAGTCTGAAAATTAAAAAATAGTGGTTAATTATTGCCTAAGTTGCAGTCAGTGCAGATATAGATTGATTATTTGGCGATGTCGGTGAGCCTAACCTATCCACCGAATGCATCTCACTAAAACAGCGTCGCGGTAGATCCCATCATCGACGGCGATGCGGGGAGATAGGTCCTTTACTACTAGGTGTGCGACAAACCGGGTAACAAAGGCAACGCACTCGGAACAATGGCAGCAAAGAATGGAGGCCTTTACCCTGCAGATCCAAAGGCTAATAATAATAGTAGTAATAGCAAAAGTAGCAGGAATGATCGGCCACGTCAATGTACTATATAATCAGTTATACCATATTCAGAGACTTGCCCCTTGGCGGGACCACCGCTATAGGTCATGGATTCAACGATTATCGAGCCGATAGTTGCTTCGGTAGATGGTTTTATAGCGAGAAGCCTCAACCAACATCTAATGAGGCTTTCGCTAGACGACTGGTTCAAGGATACAGAAGGCGGTATGCCATATCACGGTCTCTCTGCAGCCACCGATCGCTTAGGTCCTACACAGCGACTAATTTTTCTACTATATGTTTTTAGTATGTATGTATGTTTATAATTTATATAATCATTTAACAGTAACAAAATTCAAACAACGAGAAAACAACAAACAATTGAAAAGAATCCAAAATATTATTAAATCTTCGTAAATAAATGTAATTAGATTACCTTGCGGCTAGAATTGCGTAGTTAGGAACATTTTCGAGGCGCTTTTTCTTCAACTTGTATGATATAACAGTTCCTAAAGCAAGCGGCCCAGCATCTCCACAAAGGAAACTGATTCTCTTTCCTTTTAAATCATCAATGTTAAGAAACTTCAATGATTCCTATTCAAATAATGAATATAATTGAATTGATTAGGTAGATCAAATCGTCACCATACGAAAACAGACAAAAAAAAATTGTCCCATAGATTCTTATATTACGCAGTACTTCCCCAATAAATAAATAGACGTTTATTCATCAAACGCACATGCTACAATGAACCTTAAATGATCACTATATTCATAATTATAATAAGCTAGCTGCGGTGTTACCCGCAGTTTTCCGGGATCAAAATTAGCCTGTGTTAATCCAGGATATAAGCTATCCTGGTACCAAATTTCATTCAAATCCATTGAGCCGTTTAAGTATAAGATTGTGATCTTACACTGAGTTGCATTAATTCTGTTACGTCCATCGCCCGAGACGGGGATGATACTTCTCATGCGCATGTGATTTCATCGGCGACCACACCCTCCCACCGTAATGCGAGCACTACTGCTTGGCGGCAGATTCCAGGTGTGGTGGCAGTACCTCTCTGGACGAACTTGCAAAAGTTCTACTGCTGCTTTGGATTGCTCCTTTAGCACCACCCAGGGGGTACAAGTAGGGAATCAAAGGGTACACACAACTACGGATGCGTGCACTACTATTTACAGTGTTGGATCGTAAGGGTATTTTTTATTTTGATTAAGGAAAATATTAACAGAGTTACAATGTCAGTGATGCGCTTATCACCTGACCTGTTCCTAGGTTTAAAACTGAGCCATTAAGAATCTGCATGAATTGTGTACCTAATGTTAGACAATGACACCCATAAAATGTCAGATAACATTTACAGCATATTGCCAGTCTGGATTATCAAATACCAATAGAAACAATTATTGAGTACCTTCATTAGATTCATGTCTGAAGATTTGAGAGAACTCATTAATAAGTACATCCCTAAGCCAGCCGACCCAGTGTACACAGTTCCATCATGAAAAATATCACTTTCCATCTTGGATGTCAGAATGGAGAGTTTGGTTTTCATAAAATTTTGCAGTTTTAAATGAAATTGCTGTGAGATCTGAAAATGAAATGAAAGAGTATAATTTATGCTTATTATAATTCTGCTAATTTGTATGTAGGTCAATCAATATTGATAGTTGAATGCATTACATTATTAGTAGGCTATGTGTGAGAGTATTGACAAACGAGGCCTTTAGTCTACTGATTCAACTTTGTTGACCTATATCTCGCAAAGTAATTTAATTTGTATTATTTCTTTGTTACATGTGAGTGTTATAATTATCAGTGCTTTGCTCAGTGACACGTTTGCCTGCATAGGACATTCAAAATTTCTGGAAAATTTACGTTGTTGCCATGAAGTAATGACCAGAATTTTAGTGTGACTGACCAGAGAGAGATTACCAGGTCCAGTTTTCACCTTTAAAATTAAAAAGAAAATTAACGTTTACAAACTCATACCTCTGCACTAGGATTCCCTGTGTCGTAGATGGCATGGACAAACACAGAAACACAATACAGACACCCAAGACGCAAGAACAAACTTCATGCTCACACAGTCCCCCGGCCGAGTATTGAACCCGGGACCCCTCGCTTCGATGGCAGGGCTACTATCAACTAAGCCACTCTACATTGTATCTGTAGTCTGCACTAATAACTTATTCATCAGTGCCTTCTTTCTTTGCTGTTGGTCTTCGAGCGAAGTCGCGAGAACTGCTGGTATTTTACCAGCTTTATGTTTAGATTTTTTCTATGCTTCGTTATTTATATATAGGAAAGCTGCAACTAAAATTAGCAATATTTTATTCATTATTTCTTACCTGATCACCTGAATCGTTAGTTATATTATTTGCCGTTTCCGAGGAGTAATCACTGTAATTGTTTTCAAATGATCCGTATGAATAGGAAGCCATTGTTAGTTTAACTCATTTTAACTCCATTTGTTTTTTTTTTCTTCTTTTCTTTGGCTTCACACGTCCACTTTATTTGTCCACCACTCTACACTGATTTTGCCACAGATAAATAAGTATTTTGCTGTCACAGAAGTAGAATATAATTAAAGTAGTATTTAGTTTTTTACATACATAAAGTTTGAATTTGAGCAGTCAAAATACCTAAAATAAATACTTATAGCCCAATCTCGGGCTACTAATACTTTATTTGTAAACTCATATTTATTAACTATCTATAAACACCCAGACAAAGAACAAAAATTTGGTTCGTTTCGTAAATATAACGGAGAAAACGGACTGGACCTAGTACCAACTAAGTTGTTTATTTTTATTTTTTGTCTTTTTGCTATTGCTTGTCGTATAATTCTCTTTTTATGCGTACTTACTTCCTAATGTAACTTATTGGATACCTGTAATGTAAAGATAATTAAATGAAATGAGTTTAATGAGTGCTTTTATGAGTGATTTAAAAAGCAAAAATAGTTCCTGCTGGCTCAATCGATGCGATGACTATGTTTTGTCGTCGGTCATAGATGATCTATCGTCGGTTGACTTGACAAACTTAACTAGTTGTTCAGTAAAGAATCAGTGACAGTGTCAAACGACAGATTTCAATTGTTTCACGCGTAAACACAGAACATCCATATAAGTTTTCGCAGGTTTTTAGCGTTCGAATAAAATTTCGACGCTGTGGGTGTATAAAAAGTTAGTCACAAATTAACCACAGACTAAAATTAAATGAACGTCGCATATTTAATTACGGGCTAATGTTAAACTGAAAGCTTAAGTTACCCCGATTGACTGTACGATTTTCACGGGAAAATTTAAACTCAAAAAGTAGTATCAAGGGTATCTTATTCACTTAAAGAGTTTTATAACGATGTTTTTTATTAATTTATTTGATTGCCATATTTATAAACCTTTATTGTTTCTTCCATTTTCCTTTTTTTCTATTAACTTAAATTTAGTTCTATTTTGTAGTCTACGTGATTAATATTGTTTGTGCGAAATGGGCAGACTGTGTTGTTCTACCATAATTTGTGCTCATCATTGAACACCCATTACCTTTTGATGTACAGTTTTAGCAATAAAGAATATTTGTATTTGTAAAAATCAATCGACCCTCCACACTCACAGATATTGACCAGCCGGTGTCTCATTGGGCTAACTTCGGGCTCACAAACTGAACACGACCAGGGACTTTTGCGCGCTGCGCCAAATCCTTAGCTAGACATAGACAAGATGTGTAAAACTTCCGGTTGTCAAGTTACGTCACATTTATGTCAATGTCATGTCAGTCAAAATTGAGGAATGGAAGCAGGAGGAACGCAAAGCGCATGCGTTTCACAATTTTCGGCCATATTGTTATGACGCATACAAGATCATAGGTCTCCGCCAGTGACGAGTCTTCTCGCAGTTGACGTGGCTACTACGTACCATCCCGTTCACCCACTCCGGACGCAGCATAGACGGTGACGAGGAATACGTAACTGGTGAGTGCTTGTGAAGACAAAACTTCCAACTCGTCACAGTCGTATCTATTTGGATTCACAAATAAAAATGAATGTTACATGATATTGGAATTATCGAGTACACTACAATAACTTCAAATAAACGCTGCGAATCTATCAAATGTCAGAGACGCAATAGGGATTTCCGTATCCACATCAACTCCACAATCTATCGAGATGATTTCGTGTCACGACTTCAATGCCCACCAGTACGAGGGAAGCAAAACAAATCCAATTTATGTTATTCTTGGTGTTCAACGTGATGTTGTTAAACAGAAAATCCACAGAAAGATGACCTTGATTTTTAGGTGACCTGAGTAGCCATGGAGGGAATGGTGGAAGAAAATGGCACTTCTGGTGGATCAGGTGTTCCCGACCCATTGGCGGTCGCGAGTTCTTCGGCCGGTGCTCCTGGTGCTCATGTAGTGGCTGTAACCAGCATAGTGCAACTCACACTACCAACACAGGCCCCTTCTGCACAGGTATATCTCATGTTTTTCTTGCTTAATTTAATTTCTATATACTAAAAAAAGCTGATTCTGTTTTTATTTTTAGTGTTGGTTGACATTCAATTGTTTTGTTTTTTCAGGTGCAGTCTGTAATCCAACCTAACCAACAATCTGTAATCCAAACCGCATCAAACATACAGTCAGTACAGTTACCAAAAGGAAATGTAATTCTTGTCAGTAAACCCAGCTCAGTAATACACACAACTCAAGGGACTTTGCAAACATTGCAGGTTTGTTATCATTGGCCATATTTTTATTCAAAAGAACAACTAGTGTCAAATATGTTTGTGTTGTATTATGTAAAAGATTAGGCTAAATTAGTATCAAAAACTCAGATAAATAATGGAAAGTGTCAAAGGATATTATTCTGACCCTTAACAACCTGAGACTCCTATCAGTTAATCTACTGACTAATCTCAGTTAATTTGAGTAGGGAAAAGAAAACATAATTGATGGGAATGCTGAAATTAGTAAAAATCTATTTAATAATGTTTCCAGATTAAACCTGAACCCAATTCATTGTTGAGCTCTCAGGGCCAGTCGGGCAGTGATGACAGTGCAAGTGATGATGAAAGTCCAAAAAGAAACTACAGGGAAATGCTAACAAGACGCCCATCCTACAGAAAAATCCTTAATGACCTTGGTGGTGCAGAAATTGCCGGTGAGTAGTATGAAACTTATGACTCTAATGAATGATGAAAACAATGTTATTACAACACATGTAATTTTATACAACACACACTCATCAGAAGGGAACTTGATATGAACTAAATGTCTTTAGTCATGGTTAAAATCTACTCTTACTACTGAAGGTGACATGGGGAAATTTAGATCAAATACTCAATAGTATAAGAACATGGTCAAATTACAGACAATCGCATGGGGTCTAAACCAGGATGCGAGAATGAAGTGTCGCTGTCATCTTCTTTGTCATTTGCGCCAGGTCAGTTAAATGTGCAGCCGTTGACACTTTTTGTTTCTGTGTGCAACATGTGTCACTAACCTTGTTAAAAGCATCATACCATAACTTTATACCGTGATATCACACGGCTTATAACCACCAGCATTATACATCATTATTTGTGTTCATTGACTGAGATTTTATAGCAAAATAACATTGAAGTCACACTGACATATCTCTTTCATACATTTGATATATCTTTCCTAGTGTGCGCTAGCTTTACAGGTGTCATTCTTCCTAGGTTCTCTCGATTATGCAGTTGCACAGTAGTTGAATCAAGGCTATGGGAGGCCAAGAATTTGAAAACTTGACATATTTTTCCCAAACATAATTGTTACCTCGACTTGCTTTAGGCTGTTAAGATTTTGCTGCAAATGAATTTTAGAGTAATTTATAGGTGATAAAAAATATGAGTTATAAGGGATAAAAAAATATATATATGTAAGTATTGTATTGTATTGTGGTTTCCTTTATGACTTTATGATTTTCCTATAGTCTAGAAGGCTCAATGGATTTCAAGTGTGAGGCATTGATAGAACCCTCTGGAGTGTCATAGGCTATATCATAAATGCTTATAAATATTACACATAGGTGGGGTTTTGGTATTCTTGACTCATTTCCACTTCATCTATACATAAGCCAAGTTAAACAAAACAATGTGATAAGATGGGCATTGGATATACAGCAGACACTTTTCGTTTTATTTGACATGTTTTCAAAATATGTAATGATTTCATATCAATATAGATATTATTTTAGCATACACAAACATTTACTTTACCTTTATCCTTAAAATGCCAGGCAACGCAATGACGTCATTACCGAGTGAGTGTTTATTATTACAATCGATGACGTAATTTGCAGTGAAGAGGTCAAATGACGTCATGCTATGAGTTCATGCTGTTGAAACTTGTTATAGTTGCAAGTACATTTGAAGTTGTTTTGCACACAATAAGTTGAATTGTATGATAACATAAAGTGAAATTCGGAATATAATAACACAATCACCCTCTAAAATATTTCATAATTGTTTCAATACATAATAATTCATAAAGTTCAATTAAGTCTTTTTGTGGTGCTTGGGATCATATTATCAGAACTAACAATGTTTAGCAGTTTTTAAAAACTTTGCACTTTTTATTGTTTACTTTTTCGCTAGTATAACATTGTTCGCTAGTGTGATTGATGATGCTCAATGCTCAATAATATGAAGAGTTAAAAACCAAAGACTACATCCCATTGCATACTAGAAGAGTTCCATTGATTGCAATGAGTATTTTGTAGCAGTCCAGCATATTGCAGCAATTATGATTTTTTTACTTCATCAGCAATAGCTCAAACAAAAATTGATGCCGGTTGGCACGTCTCAAGGTAATATGCTTTTCCAAAGTTTTACATAGTTTAAATCTGGAAAGTTTTTTAAATTTATGTTTTCAACTAACGGCTGCTAAGTGCTGCTTTTTGAGGTTATTTATAATACAGTGGAATGTGAGAAAGAAACTTGTTAAGAATAATAATAACTTTCAAGTTTATTCAATATATAAAAATCAACACTCACTGTGACTCTAGAAGTATGAAACAAACTTTAGGCGATTCTATGGGTACCATGAGAAAGAAATGAAGTAAGAGTATGAAAACCACTCCAAGTATTGAATGGGTGATTCCAAGTATTGGTGGTGATACACAAATGTGTGGTTTTATGCACTAGCCCACTTGATATTTACTTACAGCCTAAAGTTACTTAATCAATCATGGTGAGGGTGTTTACGCTCGCCATATGGGAAAACAGCTGGGAATCTCTGTGTGATGGCTATTGCAACACAACGCATTGTGCTGTTTATGTTTGTCACGCCGCAGTGCAATGAAAGCGGCGACTACATTAGTACATACTATTAGAACAAAAGCCAAATCATTTCTACAACTGTTTTTCATGGGGATCCATGTTGCTCGCGTCCTTTGAGTCCCTTCACGTATCCCCTGGGTGGTGCGAGGAGCAGCCCAAAGTAGCGGTAGAACTTATGTCTAGTTCATCCGGAGAAGTACTACCACCACACCTGGCAATCTGCTTTCAAGCAGTGGTGCACTTGCATTGCTGTGTTCCGGTGAAAAGACGTGGGTGCTGGTGAAATTATAGGCGCGCGAGACGTTATATCCTCGTCTCGGGTGGCGAACGCGAGAGTGTGCGACTTGTGTCTTCTCGTACTTGTCAAGTTTGACCTGTGGTCATAGAAACGATTGTCTCCTCATTAAACTAGAAAATGTCAGCATTTGTAAGCGTAAATGTTTGTTGTCAGTGATTCCAGCGGGGGCGCTGCAGACGGACGGCGGGTTGCACACGCTGGCGGTGTCGGGCGGCACGGCCGGCGGTGCCATAGTGCAGTACACCACCAACCTGGACGGACAGTTCTACCCGCCGGGTAAGTGCCCGTAAATACTTAGCTCACCAACAAAACCATTCCCGAATCAAATGAACATTGTGCACTATCATTACAGGGCCTATGCTAGAAGATCAAACACGTAAACGAGAGCTGCGGCTTCTGAAAAATCGAGAGGCTGCGAGAGAGTGTCGACGTAAGAAAAAGGAATATATCAAGTGTCTCGAAAACCGAGTTGCCGTGTTAGAAAATCAAAATAAAGCCCTAATTGAAGAACTTAAATCGTTAAAAGAATTGTATTGCCAGCAAAAGACAGAATGAGGTCCAGCCGGCTGACGGGTGTTCCGTGCTAGCCCGCCGGTGACAGCTTCCACGCACATGGTGTAGGTGTGCTGTGCTGCACTCGAAACAGAATGTCAGTCTACATGTCGTGTTTGATTACGCTCTCGATGACACGAACGATACAGAACTGTTATTCTCAGTTAGGTACTAATTCATTTCAAATAAGATTATGTACTATGGATTTGGGTGTTTATTAACCCCTGAATATAATAATTATTTTTCATAAAGTATTGTTAGATTATATGTTGTACTATTGTTATACTTTTTATAATAGTCTGTTCTGTTATTGTTTATGATATTTCAGTTGTTTGATTTTATATGCAGTAGACATAGACTTATTTGCCTCCCGATTTAAGAATGTTGGAAATCGGTATCTGTTTTCTCCTTGCATTATTTTGACACACACTTCAAGCTTTATCTACCATTCCAAATTTATTGTCAACTATTTGACCTGTTATATCATAATGTTACCGGTCTTGTTATAGAGTTCAGTTTATCATTGTCTTTGGTCAGCAGTTTTGTCCTTTACAAATGTTCTGATTTCAGGTGGTAGTCAATTGTAATGTCACGTGACGTGTCTGTGATCCAGAACTCACGGAAGCAGAATTTGAGTTAATTAGTATTCCGCACACCCCTTCACAGGGTGTTTGTAATGGATAAGCCAAAGTTAAATAATCTTAGTTATTTTGTGCAATAGCTGTATTGCAGTGTACAGTTTTATCTATTTCTTTTCTATACTTTTTAATGAACAGTAGTGGAATGTCTAACACTAATGAAATATTTGTTTTTGTACATTGTGTATAAATTAACAATAAATTGATGTAAAAAATTGTATATATTACATTATTATCATAGTTATATGGACAAAGTGTTGCGAGGTTTGTTCACATCTCTAAAACTGTCAATATTTTACTGTATTTTTTTATTACAATGAAAAGATTTATAATAGAATAAGAACCTACAAAGTGTAGGTATATAAAATACATACATATTAACATTTTATCTGTTATTATAATTAATTAAGCAGAATTTGTTGTCAAAGGGTAATTTTAATTGACCAGGCTAAGTTATTATGAGAATAATTATTATGTTGTTTGCCATGATTGAAATGTTTGATATATGTATTTGTAAATAGACATGTTACCTGAAATGTTGTTATGTCTTCGCATTTCAAAATCGTCAATGTTAAAACGAACGGGAAGAGCCAGATGTTACTATATATATATATATATATTATATACTAAATTATTATTCTATCTTGACATATCGGTCATGGCAAGTGATTTTAGGTTTAAATATAGACATTGTGGAAAGTGCCTTTAAATTTAGAATCTAAAGTTTATACCAACAACATAGCTCTTTATGTTAATGCTATTTATAAAATTAATAATAAATATTATGTAACTGTTTGATGTAAATTAATGTTTTATTTTTCTATGGCTTTTAAGTGTACCATTATTATTTTATTTGTCTTTTAACTAATTAGTGCCAAAGGCGAATGATCACTAAAAAGTTATCTTATGAAGAAATTTAATTCTGTAATTAGCATACTTTAGTCAAAACGGCATCAAAAGTAGTTGTTTGTTAGTGATATGAAATATCAGGTCTTGTTTCTTACCCAAGTTATTTGTTTGAAAACAATAGTGGCGATTGTGGCTTACCATTAACTGTCTCCCATAGTTCTAATGTTCATCATTTTGAAATTGGTCATCTATTAGTGGAGCAGTTACAGATTTATCACTCTAATACCATTTTGTTTTGCGAAATTTTGCCTGAGTGTTTCTTCGCTGTGAGCACACGTACAAACACAGATACTGGCTATATTAGATATGTTGTAGGCCTTCAGGCGGATTGAACTTTGCCACCAGTTGGCCATTGACAAAAAGAACTAGTAGCTTCTAAAAAAATTGATTTGAGTTCATTAGTAGCTGGAATTGGCTATAAAGAACTATATAGCTCTAAAGTGTTTACTTGCGTTAAAAATCTAATATTTATAGATAAACTAGCTGCGCCCCGCGGTTTAACCCGCATAGTTCCCGTTTCCGTGGGAATACGGGGATAAATTTTTCATATTTAATCCAATGTTTTAATAGTTATTCTGATATTCGGGACGGAGACATATATAACAAATCAAAAACCATGAAAATCGACCCAGCTAGTCTCGATGTATAAGTGTTCGAACACCCGACATTGTTTTAATTATTAAGATAAACTATTTTTTTTTGCTATGATTATGTAATTGTAAATCACATTTATGAAAAAACTCTCGATTAAAAGAATTTCGGAACCCTCCGAAATTTAAGGATGATTTTTGTTTTGATAAGTAGGTAATAAATAACTATTTATGTTTCCATAATCTATTTTTTAAATGATTATGTAGTTTTAATGAAAATAACTTAATTATTTTTATTGTATTTTTGACGTTGCTCTGCTAATAATACAGAGCGTTTCTCAACTCTTTGTCGTGCCCTCTTACCCCCGATATCCATAAGATGCAATCTCCAACAAGTTTGTGGGAAGTAAAAAATCTGTCTTGAAGCGCTAGTATGGCCCACTGTTAAGTAGTTGGGCTTTTTAGTATTTGCTGCGACCAAAAAGTCCCATGGGTACTACACTGGAGATGTCTTGCATCTAAAATTTCGTAAAAATTTATGGATGTTTTCTACCCCTCTCACTTATCTCAAATTACTATCATAAATAATATAAATACCTACTCAATTAGAACGAGTGATGAGCTTAAGCTTTTCCAAGGTCATGATTCTAAGGGTCATCCACACCACAGTGGCAGCGGTCGTTTCACTGTTACACAATTTTAAGCTGTATCCCAATAAGGAAATGTATAGTTTCGCTTGAAAGACTGATTGAATTATAAGCCGCGACTGACCAGACTCAAGCGGTGCTATACTATGGGGATAGCTTCAAATCGTTTAGTGAAACATTTTCATTTCGGTGTGAAATGAACCTTTTTTTTTTTTTTTTTCGTGGGGAAATGCACTCTCATACCGCCCTGCCACGGGGAGACAGAGCGGTTATGTGGGACTAGACCCACTAAAACCCCACGGTGTCCTCCTCTGCCGCTTAGTGGCGGGAACACGGGAACGTTAACACACACATCCGCGAACCCGCCACGGCTGTCCGCGTCTCCAGACCCCTCTCATTTTGGCACCGAGTGCCACGCCTTAGTTAGCGACACGCCAGAACACATAGCGTGTCGCAACCACCTCGGGGACCTGGCCAGCGAAAGGGCGTTAGATGACCCCGTATCTAAACGCCCTAGGTCCCCATGCGACGGGTCAGATATGTGGCCCCGTGGCCTGCCACTACGGCCGCAGAGGATAGGGAGAGTGGCGCCTCTCAATACCAACACTCCTCTTCCCCTGCGGCCCCACCGCGTCCGCCTTCTAGCGGTGGCGACCCCGCCGTGGCCGCGGAAGGTAGGGAGAGCGGCGCACCGCTATACCGGCACTCCTCTCCCGCCGCGGCCCCTAACCCTCAGCTGCGGTGCCGCCCATACGACACCGCAGCCCGCCTCAGTTGCGGTGCCCCCCATAAGGCACCGCCACCTACTGTGGCCGCTCCTAGTCGGCTTGGAGGCAAAGCCTAAAGGAGCAGCCCCTCCCGGGTTCCTCTTGGCTTCACCGTGGGCAGCCAAACCACGGTTACTAAGCCCCCCCGCCCCGACAAGGCGGGAACCCGCGGGGGGGTGTGAAATGACCCTAATTTTCTTGAGCCTAAATAATACTTAGTTTACATAAATGAATAGTTGGCCCGCGGTTTTCCAGAATTTTTTTTTTTTTTCTTGCCTTAACCTTCTGACAATTACAAACAACAAAAAAGGAATTAGCAAAATTGGTCCAGCTGCGTGATGCCGTGACAAAGGTAAATGGATATTAAAAAAATCAGAAGTAGAGTAAATTGGTTCGAATAATTTTTATTTAGAAGATCCACGTTGCTCGCGTATATCGGAGTCTCTACAAGTACCCATTGGGCGCACGAGCTACCCTATAGTACCAAAAGTACTTCTACTTAGTTCGTTCGGAGAAGCACTGTCATCACACCTGGTAATCTGTGTACCTATAATTTCACAAATGACCACAAACTGCATCTTGACTAAAAATGTAAACCAACTTTTTTATTCCGACGGCGCAATAGGCAATAGGCCTATCGGCGCATCAATTTTTAGTCGTAATTTGTGTTGCATTTTCTGTTTTATAATTTTTCTGTAGTATCACAAACAATACAACGAAAGAAATAATTTAATTTAAATAAGTTAAAAAAATCCTTTTCCCTGACTATTATACAGACTAGTATAGTGCTACTACCAACTGAGCTACGAGGAGATAGCTCAATTGGTAGTAGCACTGTATTCTGCGCTGTAGGTAGTGGGTTCGATCCCCACACAGGAAAAGCATTAAGCGCTCATGACAAAGTTATGCAAGCTTTGTTTAGTTTGATTTTAACTAAACGAAGCTTGCTTAGCTTTGTCATGAGCGTTTCGTATAAATACACCGAAAGAGTAAGGGTAATGTTTTTTCTGTGTGGGGATGGAACCCACTACCTACAGCGCAGCGCCTGGTCTATATTGGCCCCTCGCCTACGTATTTCGAAGATTTTCAAAATCAGGACATTAGCTTGATGTTAAATTAAAACAAGTTGAAAATAATATATCCAAGTAAACAATACTGCATATTTTGCTTTCTTGTGACTTTCTTTGCTTGTTGTATTGTATACCGACTTGGATGATTTTTTTATTTTCAAAAGTTTAGGGTAGGGCGTGAAAGGTATTGAACTCATATTTTTCGATATTTTTAATCAGTCACTTTTCACTCTCAAGATAGGTAAATTTCATAGGTCTTGAGTAAAAAAATCACTGGCACCCAAGAAAAAAAATATCATGGGTTGTAAGACAATAGACAAAAGATTTTCATGGAATTCAGCTAGTTAATAGTATTGGTTGGTATTATAAGTAATGACACAAATATAACAATAAGAAATTTATTTGACCATCAAATCATGACAAAAAAAGACTGCAATTCAGTGTAAAAATACACTTTAAATAAAAAGCAGTAAAGTTTTAGTCTATGGATGTAAAAGTTAATAACCTGAACTTCCTTTCTATGTTTTTATACTTCCATTTTGTCAAATTAAGTTGATGAGCATTAATCATCAAAATTTTGTGAAAGCAGAAAATTAGCTGCAAGGTTTTCATTTTTTTCACAGGCAAAATATGCCTGGATGACCATGTGTTCAGGAAAGCCAAGGGCTTTTAATCGCTCTATGGCTTCTTTGTCTTGAGCTGAGACTTGGATAAGATTGGGTTGTTCAGGATCAGGATTGACAAGTGGATTCTCTTCAGCACCAGAAACATCACCCGCTAATGTGGCATCTCTGGCAAGAGCAGCGATGGCTCCTGCTGCCCCAGTTGTAGCACCTCCAGACGATGGGGCTGATGGTTCATTTAACATTCTGACAAAAGCTTGCTGGTGTTGGCTAATAGCTTGCAATAGAGCAGGGTTTGTTTGTCCAATTTGCTGGAGCACTGCATTAAGCAAATTGGGATTTTGTTGAATAACAGCTCGCATTTGTTGAAACTGTGGTTGACTTCTTAGGAATGCTAATGGGTCTTCTTCTGCACCCTCTTCAGCTTCTTGTTCTTGCAAAAGTTCTTCAGGGATGCCTGTTATTAGATACTCTACAGCTCTTTCACGATTATTAAAGGAAGCATGTAATGCTTGTTCCACTTGTGGCCGACTGTATCCCATATCCATGATACTCTGAACTGTGGTTTCAAAGTCCATGTCACTGGATGCTTCTTGTGGCTCTGCTACACGCTCAGGTTCAGGTGCTGGAGTAGGTCTAGCAGTTTCTTCTACAGGAGGGACTACTTTCGCGTCACCGCTCTCGGTAGATACACTTTCTGCACTCGCGGGCACCGATGTAGAAGGCGGTTGGGCATCCGTAGGTTTTGGCTTTGTCACCATAATAACAACGAATTTTTTTTCATCTATATTGTAGGTGTTCAACTTACTGTCATCGGATAGAATTTTTCCTGCGTAAATAAGTCTTTGATTGGCAGCGGCATATTCTTTGCCTTTTTCGACTTCAATTTTGAGCTTGAGAGCTTTGACGGTTTCTTGAGGATCAATTTCTATTTGAAATGATAGTTGTTGCAAAGTTTTTAAAGTCACCAACATTTTGATTCACATGCACGACAGCACAATGATGCAGTAACTTTATTTGTGTACTAAAATAAAAATCAGTCTACACAATTCTGACTCGACAAAATTATGCAGTAAACATAACCTCCAAAATCTTGTTTTGCACAGACTAAAAACAAAAAAGCAGTGACAGCAGTAGCATTTATCTATACGAACAGTTGCTGTAGTACGCACTGCAGCAATATCACAGGGAGAAATGTGGCAGCACAGCACTACACTTTGCAACTCTCTTTCCAACCTACTTAGTAGGTATGAATTTTTAATCAATTCGCCGTTTAAACGCCGCCCGTAAACTTTTGATCGCACGCACTCTCATCACCACTGCACGAAACGTTGGGTTAGTGTAGTTTGCTAATACTATCACAAGATTCGTCTAAGAGTGACGACTGACCATTCGCATAATACACGAGATGTGTCGTGTGCAATGTTTCTCAGCTTATAAATGAATACTGAACGTCTTCAGAGAAACAAAATTAAAATTTAGATCGATACATCCATAATGACCAAAGTAACCGCACGCGACGCGAACACAAGCCTGAGTTTTTTCGACGTTTCAGGTTGTCGAACGTTGCAAGCGACTTGGTTGGATTTGTATTAGTCACTTGTCCTTCAGGCAACGCCCGCCAAAGGCGCTTACAAAAGTCGGCCGCGTCGCATGCGTCGTTCTGCGAGTTGTTTTTGGGAAATTGATTTAACCCCTTTCAGATCATACTGACATGGACTTTGGTAAAGTAAAGTCTGAAGATTTAAAATATTACAGAAAGTTTCCTGGGTCAATAGCTAGGTAGTATGTTAGGATACGGTGCGGTGATGAGTGAACGGTTGGTCTGTTTCCCACCCAGGAGAAACATTAGTGTGACGAACATAGATATTTGTTCCATGTCCGAGTGTTATTAAGAATTATATTATATATAAAAAAGAACTATTTAAGTAAGCTTTCAACGTAATCTAGCCACTATGCTTAGTTTGCTTTAGCTAGAATTGGGCTGCGTGAAATATCCATGAATATTTAAATAATCAATTTTATTTAAAAATATGCATTTCAAGGCTCCCCTTGATGTGTGATGTCTTGAAGTTAGGTCTGTAAGATACCCTTTAGAGCCCGTGGGTGCTGCAAAAGGAGCTAAGCAGCAGAATAAATATAGCCAAGTTCATTCGGAAAAGTACGGCCTCCACCTAGTACTCTACCGAAAAACTCTTGGTTCTGTAGCAGAGTACCAGGTACATGTATCAGTGGAAGTTCGAAATCACAGGGGCAAGATAAGTTAAATCCCCTTCTCAATACATGATAAACCGTAAAGCTAGCCGCGTTACACTTGTTGTATAAAAACTCGTGAAAACGCAGGACTGTCGGAGCGTGTGCTAGCAAATTATGATATGACGTTCCAATGTCTACGTAACCTAGTGAACTTGGATGGACGGGCCTGACCACCATACTGTCTAGAACCTATTGGATGGACGGGACTAACCACCATACCGTCTAAAACTTATCTTAATGCCATCTATTGGGAACATGCAAAACTATTATTTCTATTTGACTCCATTTTTCTAACCTTTTCGTATTTAATAATAATGGTGTGCGTTAATTTACAAACCCTTCACAATTTCCCTTATCAAAATGAGAAATGCGAGATACGTGCTAGCGCAGTATCATGTCATGATTCACTCCTATGACTCGCGATTTAATTATGCTGTACGTAAACGTGGAATAAATAGATTGTTTGGCGAGTCCGCTGGAGTGAGGTTCATCCACTATTATTGTAGGAATGGTAGCGAATTTCTATTAGACTGATATAAAACACAGATACCCAATGTGGTCTTTAACGGCTCCCAGAAGTCAGCTTAAACCACTTATTTGTTGGCCCCCAGAACAACATCAATGTGGTTTATGTTAGTGAACAAAAATGAGACTGTCATTTTTGGGATCAACAAATTAGATTATTTAATATTAAGCTTGGCTTTAACTACGGCTAAATCTAAGAGATAGAGCGCTACATGCAGTTTTTCTTCACCTGTATGAATCCATATAAATAATCCAGTTTTGAATAAATAATTGCTAGTTATTTTCATTATAGCCATGCCACGAACATCCAAAATGGCGTCTTTTGGAATAAATTAATTTTCCAAAATAAGGAATAACTCAATGAAGTTATCAGTAAGCCATGTCCAAGAGAGAGGAAATTTGAGTTTTTGAAGTATTTGAGTTGGCTCTCAACCAAAACATCGTATTTCGTCAAAGGTGGTCGGGTAGGTAATCAGATACCTAAATATTTACTTTTCGCTACTTTGTTGGAAATGACCGGACATGATTTGTGCAGTAGCGTGTTTGGCAGACTGTTACGTAGCACATTTTTATTGGTTGTTTTGTTTCAATAATTAGTGGAATTTTGTTTGATATTGCAGTTCTACGTGTTATTATGTATATCCTAATGCATGAAATGTATCATGTGTTAACTAGCTTATTTTGAAGACCTTTCGAGTCCTAGAAAAACGTAAAATATTTCTGTGGTGATGCTCTTCACAAGCAGTAATTTTTTTTTACAATCATCTTTTAAAAAACTTCCTTCATGGAGATCGCAAGCAAACAAATGGTATACAGCCAACACATGGTGTACAGTACGAGACCCAAGTTATGGTTTGTTCACAATAGTTATGGTATGGATATATGGACCATGCCTTGCAAGCCACGAATGATCGTATAATTTGAGTTTTTTTTTAGGTTTGTGAAGTGTTCCATTTATTTGGCCATCATTTTTGCAACTAATATTATACAATTTTTTTTAATATTTGGGTATTAAAAACCAAGGTATATGTAGCACTTTTAAATACAATTTCATTATTTCCGAATTCAGGATTCGAGCCCTCAGGCCAGATGCATAATTTTCATACAAACTTGTTATTCGATGGTTGTACTTAATAAACCTAGCAAATAAATAGTTAACAATATAAATGTTTTGAATACATTGAATTTTGGTCCAGTCATTCTTACAATAATCTTACTCTTGACGAGATTGATTTTGATAAAGCATGTCTAAGAACCACCGTTAGAACACCTGCTATTAAATAAAAAGAACCGCACCCAAATCGATTTACCCGTTTAAGAGCTATGGTGCCACAGACAGACAATACACAAATAGTGGTCTGTTAACTTATGTCGTCGGGCGTTACAAACTAAATCCGATTACCACGCGTGTCCAGGGGTGCCGCTATTCTCTTAATTTTACGAAGTTGAGCATGGGCCAGGTTAAATTATAGTATAATATACTATAAATTTAACATTGCACAGAAAACATATCGCTCGGTATAAAGTAAACATAGAAATGAATGTTATTTAAAAATGTATTTCTTACATACCTACATCATAGGTTTACCTTATTCTAACTTACTACTTAGTATTCTTAATTTGCTAATAATATTAGCTTGAACTAACATAATATTTCACAAAATGTGTACATACTTTAATAATTATATTTTGTCAATTACTTTATCGAGTGTCAGCTTTACAGTAGTTACCTTTTTTGAGAAAAGCACAGAATATACAATAAATACTATGAATTCATAATAACTGACATGGTACTCTAAACTAGATGGGATAATATGGGTGAATGTAAATTATATTAATATTCTTTGTAAAATTCATCACATTCTTTACAATTTACAAACAGATCATACAAAACTTATAATTTCACATTGTTACTATATAGATAGGTACATATTTTCAAGCTTGTCCTTTTATGTACAATACACTGTCACTTCATCATGGTGTAGTTTCAAATAACTTTTCTCGAAAATATTTGATTTTTTGTGCGAAAAATGATTCTAAACCCTCAGCACATCTATAAAATTCAGAGTCTTTTGGGTTGAAGTAACGACAATTATCAAATATTTTAGTCATATCACCAATAAATTCACTCAACGTACTGTAACTAAGTTCGTTCACTTTCCTTTCGACGGTTTGTAAATCTGGAAATAAATTAATTTTTACGTTAAAATTGTTTATAATAATAAAAATACGTAAGTAATATTCTCGTTTGTCCTTGCACATTGGGAGTGAATGAGTACGGAACGACCTGAGGGCCCACCAGGTGGTAAGTGGCGACCCCCGCCCATGACAACAGTAATGCGACTCAGTATAACATTTAAATCTTTGACTGATTTGAGTTTGACTGCTGCGTCCATCACCCGGGACGCGGATGATACATCTCACGCGCATATGATTTCACCGGCACCCACACACTTCCACCGGAACACAATAATGCGACGTAATACTGCTTGGCGGCAGATTCCAGGTGTGGTGGCAATACCTCTCCGGACAAACTTGGCACAAGTTCTAATGCTACTTTAGCACTCCCCAGGGGGTACGTTTAAGTTATCAACACAAATTATCTATAAATAAAATTCTTCATTAGTAAATTACACCCGAGCGTAGCTAATTACTAGGATGACTAGGGGCTAAACTGGGATGTATATATCTGGAGGTTATAAGGATTTATTTCTCAATGTAAATGGAAGTAGCAAAAATTTAAGAGTATTTTTATTTGACAGCTACAATAAGTTGAAAACCTTCAAGTCTAGCAGCTACATGAGTAATTTTTTTTTATCATAAAGAGTGTATATCTTTTTACTCCAGAAAATAGTCAATACCATCAATAGTTACCTATAGTCAGTGTGTGCAAATGAGACAAATCTGTGGTTTGTGGGTTAGAACAGCACACACACATTATGACTGGCATAAATCATATAGCTGACGTGTTTGACGGTTTTCTTATTGGAGCTATATAGCCCTTTGTTAACTGCCTTTCATAATATAATTCTTACCCATGGGTTCCTTGATAACCTTATAGTAGGTTGGTGCTTCTCTGGGATCCACAGGTTCCATGAAAGGCCAAGCGTTTTTATGTAACTGAATTTGTTTAACAAGCCTCTTCAGGTTTTCTAAGTCCTTATTAGAAAGCTCCTTCATGTTTGCATAGTTGTATGTATTATTTTTTTGACAATTTGGACACGTATACTCGTCGATATTATCTGCTTCAGATTGTAAAATTCCCACACATCGGCCATGGAACCAATCCTGACATCGATCGCAGCAAATGTAAAATCTGAATCAAACAAAACGAAATATATAGAAAATGATGTGAGCCAAATTAATCATTTATTTATAAAAATAAATTCTCTATTATACTTACTGTGAATTGTCATAAGGTTGCCGACACAGACAGTAAAGTTCTTGCGTCTCTTCGGCGCGACGACAATCTGTACAAATATATTCTTCCATTGTTTTACTACTCTCTTCAGTGACTCCGACACAGTCACCGTGGAACCAATTACTGCAGTGCTCACAACCAACATAAAACCTGAAATAATAAATATAAAACACTGCTATATGCTTAAAATAATAAGGATATGGGCAACAATTAAAAAATTAATTAATACAATAAAATAACATGTCGGTATCGCAATTACGATAAGCCTGGATGGATACCGGAGTGGTCTAGATTTTAGTTTAGGCATACTCACTTTGTACAATCATAAGGCGTACGGCAAATACACAAAAGTTTTTCTTTTTTATTCTTCTTGTTGGAGCGAGGCGTCGGAGCGGCAGCGGTGCTGCGCTTCTTGCCGCTGCGCACTTCCTCTTGCTTGGTGCGCTCGGCGCGCGTGCGCAGCGCTAGCTCCGCGGATAGCTCCTTCTACAATAAGCAATAGAGCATTCAAATAGTTTATTTCGTTATCACACCAAAGATAGTTTTTCTGTTAGAATCACAATTAAATTCTCCCCTCTTAAGGCTCAAGGTTAAGGTTTGCCTCTCTTTTCTACTACGATCCCGCCTGCATAGAAATTGAACTTTAAATAAAAGCTATAATTTGTTTGCGATAGCAAAGTCAGCTTTTATTTAAAGTTTTATAAGCTTTTTTTATAGCTTTTATTTAATTTTAATTATAGCTTTTATTTAAAACCTGTTACGCGATTATATAAGAAATTTATTAACAGCTTTATTGTCTTCAAAAAAATTAAGTGAAAATGTTTGTTACAGACTTTAAATTTCCTAAACCTAAAAATGATTTTTAAATCGCTATTCAATGATCCATACGCACCATACGAGTAGATCGATGCATTTGAATTACTTTAATATCTTTAGTGACACTCGCAAGATTAACATACATCGATTGGCGTAAGAATAACGCGATAGGTCTCTAGAGCGCCACATAGGAACTAACATACAGACACGCTGATAAACACTTTACCTCTGCATTACTCAGTCGGATAAAAAGTGATGCGTGTTTTCGTACCCGAGTACCCTAAAATTGGCCCAACTGTAATAATATGACAAAAATAACAATACATGTTATAATAACCAACCTGTATTTCAACGCCAAGTTCCTTTTCCAGCAGCCCCCGTTTCTTGATGATCTCCTTCTTGAGCATTTCTTTGTGTTTGAATAGAAGCATCTGAAGTCGGGAATGGTTGGAGGCGGCACGACGTCGCTCCTCGAGCGCAGAGGTTGGTTGCGTGCGGGGCGAGGGGGGTGCGGGTGATGGCGCGGGTGTGGGCACGGGCGCGGGTCGGGGAGCGGGTGCTTGGCGGGGCGAGGGCGCGGCCGGCGGCTGCGGCGGCGGCGGGGCGGGTGGTGTGGGGGAGGGGAGCCGCGTGGAACGCTGCCGTTTCCGCGGACTGCTGTCCACCCACTCGTCGTCGTCGTCGTGGCGTGATGAGGCGGCGCGGCGCCGCGGTGGGGGAGAAGGCGACTCCGACACCACCGCGATGGCCCGCGCCTCCCGCTGCTCCGGCGGCGGTTGCGGTTCGGGCTTCATTCTCTTTTCTTGGTAGCGCTGTAGTTGAAGCAACTTTTCCTCAATCTCAGGATTGAGGTTCTCTTGTTTCAGTGCACTCTTTATAGCTGTTGAAATAGTTCCGTGTATATATTTGGAAAAGCTGTTGAGACGCATTTTCAAATGAATGACCTTATAAAATGAAATAAAAATACTTACTTTGTTGAATATAATCAGGGGTGAGAACAAACTTATTACTTTGGAGACGGATATCTTGACCCGCATTCACTATGTCAGTCTTAGTATTATTTTCTTTAACATCCTCTAACTTGGACGGTGTAGCTTCCTTATGGCTCGCCGCTTCGGCAACATTTTCTTCGCCATTCAGCAATTCTGGCTGTTTTATTTTATCTTCCTCACAAGTACCCTATAAATTAATTATTCTTAAAATTTTATAGTACCATAAAATTTTCACATTCATATGATTCCCATTGTCCACTCCAAAGTGATGATTTAATTAGGCTATGATTAATTATATGACTGGATTGTAATAACAAAAATAATAAAGAGAAAGGAATGAACCAAGGTACAAACTAATAAGGTCGTAATCGGTTTGTGGGAATATATTAGTCATATTATTTTATAACCAGCAATAATATTTTTTACATTGATTTAAGTAGTAATAAACAAAAAGTGTGTCTTATAATCTATAATATTTAGCTTGTGAAGACAGGTATGAAATTATATTGCCCATACACCCCCACAAAACGTTTTAAATAAAACATAAAGTAAAAATAAAATTACAAAAACAAACGGGACTTTATTAAATAAAAGTCATGTTTTACTATAACAATTTATTTACGCATAGTACCTGGAATATTTATAAATTATTTAGTTTGAAATAGCTTAAAAGTATGTATTACATTACATAGGTGGTGTATGAGCAATTCCGATTCTAGGTGTATTTCAATATACTTTTATGGCGACTTAAAGTTTGAAAAGAATTCGTTTCAGATGCTCTAGCAATACCTATTGTATGGTATTTTGAACACACCATGTACAGTTGCATCAATTAATACAAATATATTTTTTTTTAAATGATCTCATTTGAATTAAGTCAATATAAATTATAATCATTATATTGGCTGTATATTAATCGAAAAAAAAAAAAAAAAAAAACATTTCAATCAATTATAACATCAACTTGTATTTATATCGTAATTATACATTATTAAAATGTATAAAGGATTATGGCACCATTCAATTTTAAAATTATTTTTAAAATTGAAATAACCAAGTTCAATACTTTAATTCCCTTACATACATCTTGTCATGGAATTTCTATGGGACCACCTTTGAGATGGTACACCCTATCAAATAAACAAAGGATTGACTTATGATTACCCATGGTTGTGTTGTTTCCTATCAAGATATAAGACAGCTTTAAGATATATAGGAACCTGGAGTATTGTTATTCTATTTATCTAGTTGTTAATTTTAATTCAATTGTTTTATATTGACTACAACTTTACACTACTTTTTGACAAATGATGCTACCCAAGGAGTTTGAATTTATCTCTTAGGTATTGCCAGTTATCTGAAACCAGTTCAATGTCCAAAACATCACTTTCCATACAGGATTTATTCACATAATATAAAAATACGTGAGTTAATGTTAGGCTTTTTTTGGATTGGAATAATTCATTACCAAAATTAACTGAATATGTATAATGATTTACTAAAATCATTGTATTATTACAGGTTTGCCTTAATCTGAACCATTTAGTGTAAAAACTATTTAGTTTTAGGGATACATTAACCAATAAATCCCAACTTAAAAAAAATAATACTGTTTGGTATCATGAAATATAATTTAAGTTAGTCAAATAGCTTAAAAATGGCATGTAGGAACAAACAAAAATATTATGAATTAACTGAAATAATTAGCTGTTTTGGCTAAGTGGCAACATAAAATAAGGTTTTCATCAGACAGCATTCTTCCAATTCCAATAATTAGACTACACTTTTGGATATGTCCTATTATAAATAAATACTTAATCAATACTTAACTAATATTTTACATTTTTTGGTGTTTTCGACAATGCATAAAATGATTATTGCTGATCACTCTTATCTATACATTAATCGAATTGTCCAGTCTTATATGTACATAATTAATATGATTATTGAAATCTAGGCTATCACAATGTGTAGACCATGGGATAGATCAAATCAAGCGCCAGTCAAAATTAAGTTTTTTTTGGTGGACGTTGTGGTTCATATATTATGGTGGCAACAATAAAGTGAAGTTGATTTGTTTAAAAGAGTGAAAAACGGTTTAAATTTTTTTATTAACTTCAAAGGTAAACATCTGTTGCGATGTGACGCGTCAATATGTTCACCTCATCAACAATTACTACTAGACATGGAAAGAATTTTTACGAATAACTTGTGATAAGAAACATGCAAAGCATTTTCATTTGTCACACATGCTTCATCTGCTCATTTGCTCTCAACCAAAAGAGCACATAGAGTGAAATAACTATAAAATACATCGGAGTGAGTGGTTACGAGATTGTGTTAAAATTAGAGAAAGAAACAAACGTATTCAATGCGTTACGTGACGTGACTCGGAGTTCAGTACAAGTTAGGTGGGCATCTTTCAAACCTTGTTTGTTAAAATTGATATTAAAATCCGTATTGAATCAACCAACCTGGCTTCGGTTTCTAGCAAGATGTTGAACCAAATGAAAGAAAGATTGAAATCAAATGAATCCCGATTTGGATGTCAATGCCGTCCAGGTAAGCCAATGAATATAAAACAACTAACTTTTGCTTTAGTGCCATCTAGTTTAGAAAACTGCAAATCAATCTATACACGATCACATGTTTTATCCAAAACTCTAATTAATTTGAGTAGCGAACTAACAAGGTGCGAAAATTTCAAAATTTATGTAGAAACACAAATCATTATGTGTGATAAAGTAGTCGAATTCATTTCATAATAAGATATATTTGAATATAGCAATAATTTCCATGCCTAGGGCAAATATTTTGAAGAATTTTCAATCATCAAATAACAAAATAAATCACTTCACAAGAACAAAAATAAAAAAAAATATTTCCATAATGAATGATACCCTCCAAATGCTGACCATAATTCGACAATCTGTAACTCACAGTAATCAAGTATTTCGTAAGAAACCATCTGATATATCGATTTTAGATATAATTACAGTTAGCACGTTAGGGATCGCCCGAAAGAATTAGAGGAGTTCTCTTAAACGTGGTCGTGGACGGTGCTCGCGTACAAGAGTCTCTTAATCACTCCCAAACTTCAGCTGGGGTAAAAATTGGAAATTTCCTAATAATATCTAAAATTGGCGTTTAACGAAAATCGTAGTTCGTATTTTTTCTTTTGTTCGTAGAGCAATTGTTTGATGGCAAAGTTCCGGAGAGATTGATCAACTCAAAAAAACTGCTAACCGCCTCAAGATCGCTGATTTGTAGACATTGAAGTTTTAATCGAGCGCTGATTGGATGACATTTGATTTGACGGTAAACTTTTGGACGATCGGCTTTTGTTAAGGGGGGATTTGATTATCATGAGTTACAGATCCTCCAAACAACTTGGTGGGTAACTTTTGCTTAGGAAACAGGCGTCTTAATTTGATTTATTATTTTATATAGCCTTTATAATTTTCATTTTTTGTATATAAAGAGACAAAACCCTTGTAGCAAGAAGATAAATAAATTGACGTCATTTTGAAAAAAAAAAAAAAAAAAAAAAAATGCCAGGATAGTTGTTTACATTTTTGAAGCTCGCGATGAATCATTACGGTCGACAGTCACATAAATATAGAAGATTTATATGGATTCTATAGTTGGAATTTGTTATCCAAAACAAGCTTTCAAACATCTTTTACTTTTGTATACGAAGTGCCACGCAAATATATTCATTTCGGTTTAGGCTTACTGGTTCACATGACACTTTTAGTCATAATTCTGCTTTCCATACCGTTTTTCTTCCTAATATTTTTTTTAATGTTTGCTCGTCATAACACCACTGCGCCACAAATACTAGTGTTATTGTATTTTAAAATCAGTACTGTATATCAAATACAAAATGACGTTATATTTAAAAATCTAAAATGAAATTGTCATATTTATATTGTAATAATACATACAAATTAGAAGTCTAATTATTTCTACTCCAGAGAGGAAACTATTAAAATTTTCTTCCGTCTGTCTCACTAAGATAGAGCATGTATTTTTGGACCATAAGGCGCAGTAGGCTGACATTTATACAGAATATGTTTTGGTGACGGATATCCTAACAAATAATAAACATTCCCTAGATATGCGAGTACGAATCACAATTAGTAGCTTAGATTAATTAATTTCAAATAATAATTTATAAAAAAAAATAGGATCCATTATTCACGCAATCGCCAGCTGTAGCGAAACTGACCTAGTCGCTACGCCCCTCGCAACCTATTGGCTATTACAATAGCTCAAGTAAATTTTCAATGAGTTTTCAAAAGTATACAAATTGTACTGTAAGAGTATTTGTAAGTTTTTAGTATTTGTATATAGACATTAAAAAAAAATACGTCTATATTCTTTAGTACTTGAAAATAATTGTTAAATAACTGTTAGTTTGATAAATATTAGGATAAAAACTAAGTATGTAATTTTAAATTTTGTGAATACATTGATTTGTCTCCAGTAGATTATGACTAGATTGTTATGACTTGTGAAATTAGGACTGAAATCGTAATGCGAGTCAATAGGCCATCGCTTTCTAAAATGAATATGACCAGACCAAGCCTTGAACCGAAAAAAGCAACAACGCATCTTAATCACTTTTTAAGAGCTCTTTGCTTTTGCCGTTTCGTACTTGTACAAGGTTTTGTTTTATTAATTCAATTCTGTTGTGTACTAACAAGACTAAAATATATTCATATCGTTGAAAATAAAAGTGAAAATAAGGGAGTTATTCAAATTTAAACATGACTACACTTAAGGGTGAAACAAGGTAAAAAAGGTGTACATCACGTCTAACGGATTAAGTTTATCAATAAGATTATTCTATTAAATTTAAGATTCATAATAGAATTTTCCATTTTCCAAGCTTTTTTAGTGCTTCATGATTTTAACTTAATAAAATATAAAATTTCAGTCAAGTTCAGTGCTCAACAGAATACAGAATCCTCAATAGAAGAGGTTTATGTAGTAATAAGAAAAATTACATAATCCTTTCTTTTTCAAAATGGCGACTTTTTAGTTTGTCAGTAAGGGTGTATTTATATATGCATTTTCTATCGAGGGAGGAGCG
This sequence comes from Aplocera efformata, assembly GCA_921293045.1. Classification (NCBI taxonomy): domain Eukaryota; kingdom Metazoa; phylum Arthropoda; class Insecta; order Lepidoptera; family Geometridae; genus Aplocera; species Aplocera efformata. The sequence continues at coordinate 7,095,660 of OV121042.1, read as the reverse complement.
GTAAGATTTATAGAGAAGGACTAATCAAATAAATAGTGACTAAATATAATTACACCCTTACATACCCTTTTTCCATGTTTATTACTTATGTACTAGGTATGTTGTGTCCTAGTAATAGTATATTACCTGATGCGGCGGCACAGCTATTGTCTGTAACGGTTGTATTGAGTGGATCTGATGCGTCGCGACCGGCGTCAGCGGCGGCGGCCCGAGCCCTGCAGGCTGCACAGCCAGGTACATTTTCCTAGGTCCGAGCATGCCTTGCTTACCGGTTGATTCTTGAGCTAAAGTTAAAAAAATCTATTAAGTAACAGCAGCAACAAAAAGTGAATGCAAAAATATTGATATCTTAAGCATACCCTTCAGAAGTTGTTGCTTCACTTGATGCTGTACAAGAGCCAACTGTTGCGGTGTCAATGAATATCCAGTGAGACCCTGTAGGACAATACTGGGGCCACTGCTAGTTTGCATCACCTGTAAAACGAAAAATTGTTTTCTGTAGTCATAATCTTAAGCGATCAAAGGCCTGATTAAAACTAAAACATAAGTAAGCGCAATTACCTGCGCAGTGACAGTTTTTATGACCGTTCCGGGAGGTTGACCGACAAGGAGGCGTTTCTCTACAAGTTCATCTTCGGAGAGTTCCGTTTGCTGTGGTTGCGGAGGCGGCGCCGCAGCGATGATAGGAGGGGGCGGCGGCGGCGGATGCGGCGCCACGACGCGAGGCGCCGGGGTGGGCGCAGGCGCGGTAACCACACTGAGTCCGCCACCTGCGGGACTCTGGCCAATATGGGCGACTATCTGCGCTTGGTTGTTGCCAGTGGGCCGGATAAGAACTTGCTGGCCGTTGACCGTAGCGAGTTGTATCTTCCCCGCGGCGATCTGCTGGACGAGCGCCGGGTTGTTGACCACGATCTGCTGCGTAGAAGGCTGCCGGGGGCGCGGCGGCGCAGTACGCTGCACGACGGCCATGGGAGCCTGCTGGCGTTGCACGAGCTGACCTTGTACGAGCAGCGTCTGCATCCGCGGCTGCATGGAGGGCCGCGCGCCCGCCTGCACGAACACCTGCTGCGGCGCCGAAACGATCACCTGTTGTTGCGACTGCACGACCACCTGCTGAGGAGCAGGTACCACCATCTGCCTATTGCCTTGAACGAGAACTTGCTGTACGTTCTGAGGGGTCCGCGGTTTCGGTTCCTCTCCAATCTTGGAGATAGTTTCCTTTTGAGATGGATTTGCGTCTGCGGTTTTCGGACACGTGGAAGTCGCGGCTACCAACTGGCCTGAGACTCCTTGCTGGCCCGCCATCACGATGTGAAGTTTCCCATCTGGCATCTGGATCAATTGTTGCCCTTGTAATAGTCCTCTCACAGAAATTTTTCCATCTGGAGTTCGCAATATTTGTACTTTTTGCGGGCCTTCTTTCTGTGGCGTAGACTTATTAGAGGGTCCGTCGCTAGACTTTGCCGCTCCACTAAGAGGTTGGCTGATTACTCTGGTGGTACCATCTGCTCCTTTCGTCATTATAATTCGTCTACTTCCTATGACTGTCTTTTGGCCTGTAGGAGTACTGGAATTTGTTGTCAATAATGAGGTCAATGTGCTTTTTCCAGAGTTTTGATTTGGCGCGGCTTTTGCTTTATCTGTAAATGCATAAATAGATGAATAATAAAGATAAATGCAATAAGTTAATTACACAATAGAATACCATACCTTTACTTTGCGACATTTCAAGTGCTCGTTTTTGTTGATGTGCTGCTCTCTGTTCGCGTAATTGTTGTTCCATTTTATCTTTGAGATCGGCCGCGTTGGCAACTGGCGGCGCAGTTCTCTGCGGCAGCTTGCCGGTGGAGGTACGCGTCACCGGGGTAGCTCGTTCAGTGCGCTCTCCGTACTGACGTACTTCCCACAACTCTAGTTTATCTTCGTCAACCCACTCTTCTGATACCTACAAATTGAGTTTATAATTATAATTGTTTAATTATATAAAATTCCAGTATAAGAATATTTATTGAATATTTTTATACCTGAGGCTCTGTGTTTTGAGGAGATTCTGCACGTTTACGTTTTCTAAGGCCACTACGAATAGATGTGACTTCGCGAACTGTTTTAGGCAGTTCGAGAGGAATTACTACTCTACGACGGAGATATTGTGTCCGTTCCTGAAACTGTCCTATATGCCGATGTTTCAACAATTCCAAGGATACAATTTCCGTATCTGTTGTAAGTTGATGTTTTCCGTCGGCCGTGGCCGGCTTAGCTGCCATGTCATCCCATCGCAAGCATGTCCACATAATACGAAGTTGTAAGGCCGCAGTTGCTAGCCATTGGAGATTTACAGTGCGATACAACCAGCATGTTTTCAATAGCGGTCTTGCACAAGGATACGGCCACACGGATTGATTAGGTTTTGCGCTGTGACTAAAACCTGTAACTTGATTGTGGCCGCCTTGCCTTGAAAGCCTTTTGAGCTCATTGTTAGGTAAAACCATAATAGTTTTGGCTTTACTTTTAGTGTGGAATGTGGAGCACAAAGGATATTTTACAGGGGTTCTTTTCTTTTTTTTTTCTACTGCTGATGTCTGTACTCGTTTCAGATATACTTTCCCTTTAGGGGTTTCTGTTGAATATACTCTAGCTATTCCATCAATAATTTCTTCTTTGACTTGCTTGTCTTCGCGTTTCACAGATTTATTTGGACCAAACCTTCTGTTTACTGTTGCTCGGTATTTCGGTTTATTTTCTTCATTTTTCACTGTAACTGAGCATTCATAAGATGAGTCTTTCACATCATTCTTCTTACTTAAACTGGATGACTTTGATGACCTGCCTCTTGAAATTTTTAACTTTGGTATTGGTGGCCTTATTTTATCTTTATCATCAGAAGTCTCGTCTGTTTGTTCATTGTGATCACTGTCAGTCAATTCTTTCAATGGACCAATTTCCACTTCATTTTCTTCATTGTTTTCACATGTTATGTCAATATCCATCTCATTCCCTACAGCCGGAACAGCAGACTCTTCTAATGTACTTTCTGATTTGAGGAGATCAGTATCAATCTCTATCTTTTCTGCCTTCAAATTTAACTCATTTTCACTAGATTTCCTCTTAACAAAATTATCTGTACTTTTATTGTCACATTCTTGAGCACAAGCCACTGCAGATAACAAATCAGACAGTATGTTCTCATTAGAACTTGCATTGAGAGAATTTTTACCCAATAAATACTGCTCCAATATCGACACCTTAGAATTTTCTTTAGAATTGCCAAGCAAAGTAGAAGTGTTAATCATACCACCTTTTAACAATAGAACCAGTTTATTTATAATTTTCCCTTTAGTAAGACACAAAGGTGAATAACAGTTTATTCTCAACTCTGACCCTTGCAAAATATTTGAAATATCAATTTTCTCACAACTTTGTGAATAGCACTTGTAATGTTTTGTTATTTGGCATATGTTTTGGTACTTGTCTCTAAGCAAATCAATATCTTTTGATGAATTTAGATTATGTTTATTTTCCGTTGTCGGCGCACAAATGGACGATAGATCCGTTTCAGGCTCATCGTTTTCGACATCAATATTCTTTTCATCTTCACTTTTAACATCAGCTTCCTCTTTTTTTATGTTAGCTAAAATATTAGCCATTTTTTTCTCTTCCATGAACTTTAAATATGTACGTCGCGCTAGAAATTCATCTAATTTACATTTTCTAGCCATTTTAGGATAATATCTGCGGGTTGAAGAGCTAAGAGCTTTTTCGACATCAATTTCTTCAAACTCTTCGTCTTCTTTCTCAACCTCTAAATTCCGCATTGACGGTGGCACTGGTAAATAAAATAAAATAAATTAAATTAAATGCTAATTTGCGTTGCTGTGATTGTTGATGGAGATGGATAGTCATAATTGAGGAACATTTTTAAATTGTCACATTTTAAAAATGTTCCTCAATTATGACTATTTTGGTCATGAGTCTGTCACATCTATATTTCATATAAATTTCGAATACTGGCCAGAAATGTTGGGTTTGATTTGCATGGAGCGCGATATTGCGTTGCACCGCTGCGGTTACGCGCTTACAGTAAAGATTCGAGCTTTGAGGACCGTAAAACGAGCCGCCGACCTTGCACTAGCGGCTATCAACACAGTGCGGGCGCTAATACAAAAAATTCCGTCTATAAAAATTAGTATTTTCTACATTTAAATGCAGAAAATACTAAATTTTACGTTACATATATTATTAATGAAAATGATTAGTGTCTTACTAAGTGCCATAGAAATACATTACATTACATACATATTTGAATAATGAGTACTTACATTTATCCTTGACTTCTTTATTCTCGGTATCATTTGATATCAAATACTCATAAGTTTTGGGCTCAACTGCAAGTACTTTTACAATATTCCCTTCACGAACTCTGACTGCAATTTTTGCAGGGCCACTATATAGGTTAGGCTTTGAAGCCATGATATATTTCTTATGTTTTCTAGTGGAAGAATTCCATAGCCAACCCCATTGGCCATGGACTCTGTATTCCTCTCCTTTTTGTTTCCAAATCTATAAAATCAATAAAGGTATTGTAACATAGAACCTGGAATTGATTGGATATACAAATCCTGGAATGAAGAAATCAATATTCAATACTCCTCAACATTGTAGAAATGGTACCTTTTTCCTTACTCATCGAATTCTAAACCTTTCCTAAACCTTTTTGTCTTTTTAGTTCTACTCAGTCTTTGAATTAGTAATAGAAAAGTCGACTCCTGAAAAAAGCCTTAAGGAATAAAAACCGGCCAAGTGCGAGTCGGTCTCGCCCACCCATGTCCCGCACAAACTTTTAGGTAAACGTGAAAATTTTAGGTTTTTTTCTTATATTATTTTTTTGTGATGTAACTACAAAATTTACGGTTTTCCGATTTATTCTTTTACTTGTGCTACATAGTATCGCTTCGAGCCAAATTTCATGGTTCTTTTTTTTTTTTTTTTCGTGGTGAAATGCACTCGCATACCGCCCTGCCACGGGGAGACAGAGCGGTTATGTGGGACTAGACCCACTAAAACCCCACGGTGTCCTCCTCTGCCGCTTAGTGGCGGGAACACGGGAACGTTATCACACACATCCGCGAACCCGCCGCGGCTGTCCGTTTCCGGACCCCTCTCATTTTGGCATCGAGTGCCACGCCTTAGTTAGCGACACGCCAGAACACATAGCGTGTCGCAACCACCTCGGGGACCTGGCCAGCGAAAGGGCGTTAGATGACCCCGTATCTAAACGCCCTAGATCCCCATGTGACGGGTCAGATTTGTGGCCCCGTCACCTGCCACTACGGCCGCAGAGGATAGGGAGAGTGGCGCCTCTCAATACCAACACTCCTCTTCCACTGCGGCCCCACCGCGTCCGCCATCTAGCGGTGGCGACCCCGCCGTGGCCGCGGAAGGTAGGGAGAGCGGCGCACCGTAATACCGGCACTCCTCTCCCGCCGCGGCCCCTAACCCTCAGCTGCGGTACCGCCCATACGACACCGCAGCAAATTTCATGGTTCTAGGTCAACGGGAAGTAACCCTATAGAATCTGATTCTCTTGCGAGTCCGTATGCTCCGTTTTGATTGCGTTTATTTAGATTTTTGATTTTTTTTTACTGCTCCTAGGTAGTGCAGACCTAGTATTTGATATTAATTTCAACTTAAAAAGGGTCTTGATTGTCTACAACGAAATTATCCTATAAGGATTCCGTTTTTAAGTTCTATAGAAATATGAATTTTTAATGGCATACCTGATGGCGTAGTCCAAGTGAATATTTCACAAAGTTATAAGCAGTTCGATATCGCTCTTCTTCTTCATCCCTTTCCTTTTTTTCTCGTTTATCAAGTTTCTTACGCTCCTCACGCTCGGCGGCTGTTGTTCGCACAAGCTTCACATGTCCTAGCTGCTCATGCCATGCCGGAACCCACACTGCACTTTTTATGCATGACTGGAAAAACATGTAACAACATTTTTGAATCTCATTAAACAGATATACAAGTGAGTTAGCGTTCATTTACAATTGTAATACATACCTGCAAAACACAGAGAGCTCTGGAGAAGTCACGAGGTACTTGACATGATTGCACAGCCATTACCCAAGGTTTTCTCAATAAAGGCCAATTAGGATGCATGAATTGTATCACAATATTCGACTCCAGATGCATCAATGTCTGTCTCAAAGTACCAACCAATAATGGTTTGGTGCCTGAAAACAGTAAAATAAAAGATTTGATGTTTAAAAATATAGAAACTGTGCGACCAAGAAACGCTCGTTTTTTTTTTAAATTCTCTTTTTTCTGTAATTATATTTATTGGACACGTACGATCGTATCGAATCGTAAAAAAGTACTGTTACCATTGGACGTGAGCCGAACATATTCCTACTTGAATGTCATATAGCATGGCGCTACATGACATCCAAGTAGGAATATCACCAATCAAGTACTACAAATATTTCCGAGATAGTGCTGTATTAAATTTTCAGCATAGATTATTATAATAAACTTTTTTTGTTAAAATATGCGCTTTACAAGAAATACAATTAATTATACATGTAAACTAATACAGCAAAACCTATCTAAAAACAAAATTTTATCCAAATTGTTAAGAGCCATTTCCGAGATATGTGAAATAAATATACAAGACTTGCTTGTTTAAAGTAATAAGATATAAATGTTATAGTATAAGAGAAGAGATATACCATTAAGAAGGCCAATCCATTTGAAATCTTGCGAAGATGCCAATGAAAATTTGTGAGACATGTAACGTTTCTTGTCCCTTTCTTCATTTCTTTGGGGTTTATTCAGAGCTAATGGGTTAGTGGTATACTGATTGATATAATTTTTGAAATTATTTTCATTTCCTAGTTTAAAAAATCCATTAGATATTTGGTTGGACTTCAGCCTTGTCAGTCGATCTGAAACTGAAATCACCAGAGATTAAAAAATCATTGTTGTACTTTCAGCAATAAAGCTTATTAAAAAAGCAAATGTTTTATTGAGCCATACAGTTATTTTTCAGTACCATATTCAAGTCACAAAAGTAGATACTTATAACTAACCTTCTTCATTTTTTTTATTTTTTATTTTACTAGCTCTCATTTTTTTATTTTCATCATCATCAGTGGAGTTAGGGTCATCATCATGTATATTGTCACTGACAATGGTGACTTCATTCACAACATCACCATCACCATCAATAGTTGGAACATCATCTTTTATATCACCTAACTGTAAGTCAACATTATGCTTTTGTTCTTCTTTTAATTTCCTTTGTTTAATTATGTTTTCATTCTCTACTTCTATGTATGACTTTCGGTTGCCTTTGGACTGATTTGTTAGGCGTTCTGTTATATCTATTTGTCTTAAAATTTCATCTTTCATTTCTAATAGTTCACGGACTAATGGGGTTTCCATTTCTTCAGAATCCAAAACACATAGCAGTTCTTGAAATTGTTCCCGGGTGGAGTAATACCAAATATCGCCATTCTCAGCTTCACTAAAACCATAAAATGTCATATGTGTAACAATTATAATTAAAAAACACATATAAAACTATTATGAAATAATGGCGCAATGTTGGTCAATAATATAAAATTAATTGTGTTTGCTTACACAAAAATTCGTCTTGCAATAAACCAATATTTTCTGCCATGTCTGTCAAAGCCCAAATGTTCATGACGACATAATAAGCCCTGTTTTTCTGCATCTGGTAAGCAATCAGTCACGCCTACAGTTTTATGTAGTTTGCATAGTGCACATTGCCAGTCTTCAGAAGGTACATCTACTAGCGGTGGATCAACACATTCCAGGTGATACACTGCCGGACAAGTTTCACAGCACAGTAGATCTCCAAGACGGTGACAGACTCGACAGTGATCATCGTAATGTATAGGAACTGAAATAATACAAAAGTGATATTAACCACTTGAATGCAGAATACCAGCATTGCACTGTTATGTAAGGGTATTGGTTCAGTACAACACACGCTGACCTATTGACCCAGGCATGGTATATACTATACCATAGTTATTATACTTATGCATTATGATATTATATTCTGATATCCAGAAACAAGAACAACAATTTACCAAAAAAAAAAAAAAATTTGGCCATAAATGATTTAAAATTGTTTAACAAATGTTAAACAATTTTTAAGTGTTAAATTTTACTTTGTAAGTGTTAAATTAGTGTTTTTATACATAGGTAAATCTTGATTTATCTTAATATATATAAATAACGTGTCACGATGTTTGTCCGCGATGGACTCCTAAACTACTTAACCGATTTTAATCAAATTTGTACACCATGTGCTGTTTGATCCAACTTGAAAGATAGGATAGCTCACATCTCAATTTGTGATCGCAATATTATTTTATTGCAAATTATTTGTCTATTATTTGACAAAAACATTAGCCACATCAATGCGTGGCCGGGTCAGCTAGTTTTTAATAATTTTGTATGATATAATGTTCACTGATAAATAAGCGTAAAAGCATGGTAACAAACTCATTGGTGCACCAATGAGTTTGTTACTTTGTCACACAAAAAGGGCCCACTGGCGGCCTAGTTGCGGAAAACAGTCCGCTCTACAAGTACAAGAGTTTGTTACTTAAAAAATTTTTGTGCACAATACTACATTCTTAAAACAGTGAAGGAAAAGTGTTAGGAAACCAAAATGTCTTAGAACAAAAAATTTGAAGACATGTGATATCTACCAATCCAGATCAGGCTTCCATGGTAGATCAAAGACCAATCACTCTTTATTATCAAGAGTGTCTCCTCAGTGGGACCATTAGAGGCTGATATGGAGGATAAATAGGTGGTACAGGTAATAATGTATGTTAATTTAGCTTTTTTGTGCACTAGGTCTTTGAACCTAATTAATTATTATGAGAATAATTTAATGAAATTTGTATATTTTCAAATTTTATTAAATTAATTAATCAACATATCTGGGAAAGGGACTCTTTTGACCTCTCCTAAAAATGTTGCTTATTTTTTGAATTTCTTGTTTTGATCAGAGGTATAAATAATAACTTACCTTCACTCAACAGGTCATCGCGTACTGGATTTGTTATCAAAAATTGATTGCACAAGAAATGTAGAACAGTCAATCTATTTTCCATAGATGTAAATGGGTATTCACAAGAGTTTAAAATTTTCACCACATTTTGATCAAATAATTTGTCACTCTCCACATAAATCCTTAGAATTTCAGGCCATGTCATAACGTCTAATAAAAACAAAGTTATGTTAACACTGTCTTTATGGTCCAACGGACCAAAATGGGTTTGTTGAGCATCTTCTTCTCGTAGTAAAGCTTTCAGTAACATCATATGTATTTCTATAAGCAAATTGCTCTGATCCTCACAACTTATAGCTGCACAAAAGTCTTCCAAACGAAATGGTGACAGCCTCACTAAGTGCCTGAAATGCCGTAATACTTCATAAACACCAACTGCTTTAAACACTAATCCTTGGGGAATAACTAGATCATCAGATGAGTTGGGGAGTTCTAGGGGTGGGATTTGTCGTTCTTGTTGTAGCCATAGGGGATCTGGGCTAAGTGGACGAAGCATGTTGCTGTTGATCTTACGAGGAGTTCCTCCCGTGGTGCTATAGCTGCTGACAGAGAAATCACTGTCACTGGCAGGTCCATCAGCCGCACTTCCGTCGGAACTTTCGCTTCCACGCTCATCTTCGGGCTCCGATTTATCGCTGAAATCATCTCCGAAATCAGAGCCATAATGATACTCAGACTCATGAGTATCGGCTGCTTGCGGATTGTAACCTCTTCTCGAATACGATCCTGACAATCCTCCCCTTTTATTCTTGTGTGATTTCCCTCTTAGCTTTCTTGTACTTCGTCTACTAACATCGCTTCCTAGAGGTGAAGACGCTCTTGACGCTGAAGGTGTACTTGCAATAGATGCATTTCCTAAGTTTTGCAAATATTTTGGTTTTTTCATCAGATGGTATTGGAACTTTCTGTTCTTTTCAAAACTCCCCGTCTTCGGGGGTCTCCCGCGTTTTTTTGCCCCCCTTCCTGACATCATTGATAGCAACTGTCAATTGTACAGTGTTTTGCACGTGTATCGCTCAAACATAGTCTTGTTTACAATAACAAAAAGATGGTATTTCATTTTAGTTCATCCTAAATCCAACGCTATCATGATCCCAATCGTCTGGATGCTTTGGTCATGCGAAACGTAGCACACCGACTCAATTCACAACAAACACACTGTCTCTTGAGTTTGTACTGTAAACTCATATATTTCACTATTTATATATTCTTCATTGATTTACGAAGAGAAGAAAGAAGGCACCAAAAATTGTAATGACGCGAAATGCGACGAGTACATGCAATTCTGAAACGCCCGATGCTGGCTTCCTATTGGTCGATTAGCAAGTCCGCCATGTCGTTTTTCGTATCTTGTGGTTAGTGATTTTCATTCGAGCGTACGGACCATTAATATAACCATCACACTGAATTGATAATAGTTTGAAATTATTGATTACTTATTTTTACGTAAAGGATCTATTTCACAAAGAAATACCAAAGCAAGCCAAGACATTTCAGGAAATACGAATACAGAACACTTAGGCGGCCATTTTCTTATTTTCAAAGATCATCATTACACTAACTTTTTATAAAAATATATTTTAAGTGATATTTATAGCAAATCATAACATCTAAAATAATAAAATACAAATTAAGAAACCATTAATAAATGAATTAACTAATAAATGTGGTAGATTTGGTTATGTAAAATATTTCCGGATATAGCTTTATATTGTTTATGGTTATAAAATTCTACGGAATTGCCAATAACAAATTGAGGCCACTGTTCTCTTGCCAAAATAAATCTTCGTTCACTCGTATTTTATACTCTGTGGGTTATAGTCACTGTCTTCCTTGTGAGACTGATTAGGTTTTGCGGCCTGTGGTTTCAATCCAATACTGTATAAAACTGTATAAAAAATAATTAGCAAAATGTGTGTTAAATTTTCCAAGTTATGCAAAAGCTATGCAAATGCAATTAATTTATCTGCAAAATTTATGGAAGGTTTGATTTTCATATTCATGTTTTTATTAATGATTGTATATTGATTTATTAGTATTAGATTGACTACAAAATCATTGAAAGTTGTAAAATATCTTCCGTGTAAATAACTATTCAGCGTTATTTATTTAATTATAGTGTTAATAAAGCTATCAAACTTTTTATTAGCTTACAGGTATATACAATTCGGTATGTATTTTAGTGCTCAAATCTATTTTAGAATAAATTATCACGTAAAGCAAGATCTACGATGAACTGTAAAACTTCTTTAGCACAGTAGCATATTACTAGCAAAAAACTGGCAGGCGTCATAAAATAAAAAATCATCTTGTTCTAATCTCATTTATTTACAAGAGATATGCATATGTTGTTTTATTTTTTGTATCAATGCAATGGATGATATAGTATAGTCTGTGATATGATTAAGAAATAAGTACTTAACTAGTCTGTGCTGTGGTGGCGAATGGAGATTTTGGTTCGATATTTGGGGTATTAAGGTTAATTTTATCACAGAATAGATTTTATAAATTTGCATTTGCATGTACTTATTAGGTAAATTAAAATATCTAAAAAATAATTTTAACAGACGTTTCTCTCCACAGTGATTGTTCCGGCAGCGATTCAGTTAACCCATATGGATAATTTAGTTGACTGAAGACCTTTTATAAATTGTGTTGTGATCGCTTGCTGTATCTTCTCCATTCAAAATGTATCACATGAAGAATATAATTAATCATACCGAAGAAATAAATGTACCAAAATGCATGTACTATATAAAAAATCCGAACGAATCCTTGAATAACGTTAAAGACGAGATTAATTTAAAAATTTGTAACCAGGTTAAGAAGTTTCTTAAGGTTTTTGTCACATTATCGTATCATTTGTTAAAATTTTCTTTTCATTGTAAAAAAGATACTTATTCAGAAACATGATTTTATGCTACTATAGAGGCTTACTCCCAATCTCAAAACTTCAAAGTATGTAAGCAATCACATATCATGATTTTTTTATGTAATTAAAATTGAACTAAAAACTTAGGTCATATTTTCAGGTGAAACTATCACATTGGCTTGATCATGAAGTTGAACAAGTCATTAACTTGATAACTTGAATTTTGAGAATAATGAGTACAAAAATTTCCTTCTATTCAGTACCTTTCTACTGTCCTAAACTACTTGTTTAATAAAATTAAAACATACTTTTTCAGATACCAAACAATAGAATGACTGAATTGGAACAAAGACAAGAGGTGCTTATAAAAAAGCTTGATATTCTTTATGATAGAATCAAAACCATAAGTTCATACTGTAACCCAAACAATGGAATAGAAAATAATGTGAAAGCAGAAATAAACATTAATCCTTCAGTAAGTTGAATTAATTAATAATGATATGGTACTTGCATAAATTAAAAAAATTACAGCTCAGTTTTGGTAGACCTGGCTTACAATCAATCTCATACTCACCTTATAGAAAAAACATGAAGAAACTTGCATGGTAGTAGGTCAAATACACATTTTTCTTGCTTTAGAGCCTAGCCTAGCCTAGACACATGCTTTTGTTTAGTTTAATTAGGTTAATATAATGTACCTAGGCACTATTTTAGTATTATGCAGGAATGTTTTTAATACAATATGATGTGGTCTATTTCAGATTTCAGCTCCAGATGAGGTAGTTTTAGTGGTAAATCCTGATAATTTACCATGGTATTTAAACAAAATACTACAAGATCCATCGGTTGTAGTCAATCTGTCATGGCACATTCATTCATCAGTTCCAAATGAAAAAGTCCAAAAAGTCAAAGCCTTTGTGAAGAGTTTAAAAATTGCTGAGTGTCATTCTAAAATAAACCTGAGGCTGATTTTCGAAAGTGGTAATTGTTTTTATTAAATAATTGTAACTTTTTTATAAACAACTAGTGTCAATTTTCTTGAAATCAACCTGAACAAATCTACTTACATTATTCTATTTAGTCTTTTTTTCTCTGCATGTAACATAATGGAATTTTTATTAATTTTCATGTCTAAAAAATAAATACATGAGTCATATTTGGTAATATTTTGTACTGAATAATTAACATTAATAATTATAGTAGAAGAATAATATATAGATGAGTAATGTAATGTTAATTGTGAATTACTTTTTACTGGTTGTGACTGGTTACCATAACAGTTTATCAAACATGTCAATCAATGCATTGTATATAAAAATGAATTGCCGTGTGTTAGTCTTGTTACAACAAAAAAAATGCCTTGATAGATTTAAATATTTTCTCTAAATACTGTGTGGTTAAGGAACAAGGTAATTAGGAAAAACCTAAAGAAACAACTGAAAAATTGAAATTGGAATTTTGAATAGAATTGCCTCTTAGAGCTTGACCAGATTTCCTAGTCAACAATAAAAGAACAAAGTAACATAATAATTAGTTCTGTGTGCAAGTTTTAAAAGGTTAGATGTTGGTTGTTTATTTGGTTAGATGTTTATCACACAATATAATAATTTTATAAAAAAAAAAAATATCATGACCGCTCTTTATGACATGTGGGAGATCCAATCTCACTTCGTAGGTTTATTAAAATCTGTCATGACTAATCTCATTTAATTATTTTTTTTTCAGTTTCGGCTGAGGCGGAGTTGAAACTGTCATCTCTAGCAATACCCATTGTTGGTACTGTAAATATATTGCGATATCTGTCATATGTCTACCCTCATGCAGTACCATATGATGGTGAAGACTTTGAAATGGACTCTCTGCTGGACATATGCCATTTGATGGAAAAAACACCAGATAAATGCAGAGAAACCATAATCAAAAAGTTATTTGCCAGCTGCAAAGACTGGATTTATAAAAATAAATATTCAGTTGTAGATTTAGCTGCATATAATAACATAAAACAATCTAAAGCTAACATCAAACATGTACCTAAAGCTTGGTTTGAAAAATGTGATATGTGTGTCTAAATGTAGAGCTCCATAATATTTCTTGAATATTTGAATATACATGTATGATTAATTGACATTCTTTAAATTGGTCAAACCCTTCATCTTTAATATAATGTTTACACACTTGTGCCCTGCACTAGAATACCCTGTGTCACAGGTGACATGGACAAAGACAAGACAAACTATGCTCATCACACAATCTGCCCCAGTCGAAGATTGAAAATGGATCCCCTTGCTTTGAAGGCAGGGCTACTACCTACTAAGCTAAGGAGCTGTACCAAAACTGGCTGCCTAAATCTAATACTTTTCCAATATTAGGAGGTTGAAATAAAATTCACAAGAACTTTTCAAATTGTGTAATATTCTAATACTTTTATGTGATAAAAGAGTCTTATTTTTAGTTCATTCATGTTATTTATCACTACAGGAAATACATGTTTTAAATTAGATTCAACTGATAGATTATATGCTGCCTATATTTTAATGAAGCTGCTAATTTTTCCTAATCTGCCTTATATGTGGCACAAGTAAATTTGTTTTTAAGATATTTTAGACCTTATGCAGCCAATAAGATACACATATCAGCTAACACACACCTCTTAGTACGAAAAAGGCATGATGATACAACCAGTAATTATCATTTACAATCCCCACTGATCTAATCTTAATGCTGTGTTCCATCTCTTTCCCACGCACTCTTCGTTTTTATTGGGTGCATTACAACAAGTCTTATACATAATGGCACCTGCTTTATTGCTAAAATTTTCATTTAAGTAAAGGCTTTTTGTACTTAACTACCTAAAAAGTATAACTTTACACTAGTCAGGAATGAACATCAAACATTGGTAAAAATACTGCCTGGGACCATATACTACGCCCTATATGACATGGTTTACAAAATTATTTGTATACCAATTTAAAACGATTTTTATACAATGAAGACAAATTTTAAAATACTACGGGAAGCTTTACTATTTTTTGTGTTCATATTTCTACGAGAAATATTAGAGAAGGCATAAATTGAATTTAATTACACATGTCCCGTAAAGGTTAAAAATTGGGCCCCCTGGTTTATACTACGGAACTAAATAATATTATATTTATAAAGAAGATTATTTGCCATTTATCTACTGTTACGTTACATTAGGTAATTGAGGTGATCTGAGAATAGAGTTATAATCCAAGATATAAATTGTTCAAAATCTTGGCTCGTGTGTAACTTACATTATTCAGAGGAATACTATTTGATTCTGGCAAGTAGTAGAAGCTTATGTAATGCTATGATAATATCAAAATATTTGTAAGTAGGTATTGTACAATACGAGTTTTACGAGAAAATAGTAATGAAGGAAGATCACAGATTTACATAATTCTATATTTGTGCCAAACTTTTTCAAATAGTCATGCATAATGCATGTAATGCCTAAAATTATAGTAAAATTATTTAAATCTCCTGATTTATGTACATTATTATATTTAAACTACAACTATCAGTCGATTGAATATTTTAAGTATCATTTTTGTTAAATTTGTTCCATTTATTTACCTTTAAACTTCATAAGATTGAATAAAAGAGTTTTTATGTTTTCTAATTAATAAAAATATTTGTTACTACTTAAGTAATAATGCTTACTACTTAAGTAATAATGTTACTATGATTAAAGCATGGCATGGAAACCAGAATTATAATCCCTTTATAATCAGAAATAAGCATAGTACTTAAATATTTTAAATTAATTTAAAGAACACATTTTATTTTGGATACTTTGTTTTCATTAGACATAAATATATCAAAACTGGTTTACATGTAAACGACTATAAAAAAAAACGCTTTTGCCTGCCAGTCTCTTGGACTAATAAGGTAATATACAATCTTAATAATATAAATTATTAAAGTTAGCAAAAAATGCATTCCAAAAGAAAAATCGAGATCTTAAATAGTAATAAAAATAGCTAACATAATTAAATAGCTGCAATTGAGCTGCCATTTTCACTACTTAAAATATGCTTTTAACTTTATTTTTTAATTAGTATTTTAACTTTATCCTTATTTATTAGAAAGAGGTCAAAAGTTTATAAAAAATATTATAATAATAGTAAAGATTAAAACCTTAATAAAATTCCTACACGACATGTACAAAAAGCTACACAATAATATATTATAAATAAGGAATGGACAGTGAAATGAAAGCCAAGGGTGTAATCACGATGGAAAGGCGACAATCAAACCAGTTGCAGTCAGTAAAATCGTTTTGACGCTTGTCTTTAAGCTGAAATAAAATGGCTCGACCAAATTGTTTCAATTCGGGTGAAAAAAGCAGAACTAGCACGTCTGTTGGATAAATCTGTACGTATATGGCTAATAATGGCTTATGCTCTAAATATGCACAGTTTGCGCGGAGGTGAGTGCCAACGCGCCGGGGGACTGGTGTCATACGAAGGAAGAGAAGCCGGGCAAGGGCGCCCGCGATCGCGCCATGTTGTTCATAACAATCTGGCCGCCGTTGAGGCTGACTACCGCGCTGCCCTCTGGCTCTGAATCCGTGTAACTTGAGTATTGGCGGACGGGCCGCTGTCGCTTCCACGCCTGCCGCAGCGTGTCGTTCACGTTTGCGTAGTGATTCACGAATGAGTGCGGCTCCGATTTGACACTCTCGTTTTCGCTCTCCGAATTCTAAAAGAAAAAAGATAATTAATGTATTTGTCAAGTGTTGTTCCATCTTTGGCTTCACAACCGCTTAACATCGACGAGATCAGATGGCTAACACCCGGATTTAATTTAGTTGGAATTGGGAGTGAACTCGTTTCTTTTTTCTTCTTGGTAGCAAGATGTCCCACTTCATGAAGGAAAAAAAATAATTTCGATCACACAGGGTTAGCCACCAGGTCCAACGAAGGTTTATCGAATAAGTAAAAAAGTTTTAACTTTGGTGGAATGAGATGTTACTATACAAAGGCGCCAATTCTGTTGGTGTTACCATTAACTGCAGTAAACGGTATCGTTGGATATCTGTTTCATATTGACTAAAAAAGACGACAATAATTTTCATGCAGTAAAAACCGATTTTTGCTACCTTTGTTGCCAATAGAATAGGCGCCGTAGACATATTTCAAAATGATTATCTGTAACAGTTATGGTTATTTTTTTACATACTAAGAGTGTATGCCGCTAAAGTGCATATAGCAGTCATTTCCCTCTAAATAAATGCGAGTGTTATTTATTATTATTAAAGTGTCCTATTTAGCTACGAAGAAATACGATAAAGGTCCTACTTTACTAGTCTGGCAATCCAAACTTGTCACAAGATATGCGTCTACATTATGAAACACCTTTGACAACATTTTTGTTTCATTTGTTTAGTGTTCATATCATCAGTAATGTTTTTTTTTTAAATTATAACTAATTTTAAATTTCACGTTGAAAATATAACAGGTTGACTGTAGTGGTACCCGGGGATCAGAAAAACCGATTCATAAAGCCGACTAACGAGCAACAAGCGTATAGGCATTTATTTCTGTCGCATTCACTTGACTACTTGCAGTCGTCAAAATCGGTCCATCTGTTTCGGAGATTAGCCGGAACAAACAGACGGACAGACTGACAAAAATCCTGACAGACAAAGGCCTGTTTATACTTTCAAATGTAATTAGTGAAAAGCTGTTATTTTGACATCCCAAACAGAAACTAAAATTTTATTTATGCGTTATATTTATATTTTTTTATGCGTTATTCATAAGGTTAAACAATGGATTCATTATGGTTATTATAACCTTAATCAGAATGTATCTTACTGACGATACTATAAGATACTGACTGGCCTCAGTTCAGTTGGTAGTATAGCTCTGCCTTCGGTCGTGGGTTCGATTCTCACAAAGGACAAACATTTGTTTGACTAACATAAATGTTTAATTCCATGTTAACTTCTGTTAACTTTTTATACATGTATTAACAAAACATACGTATTCAATCAGTAATCTGTTTAACTATTTTTTTAATTTTAGGCTCAAATTAAAAATAGCTAAACAGATTATTGATGGCGCTGTGCCACTCATAGCCACGGGATTAGTAATAAAATGGGCGGTAGGTACATAAAATCTGAGTCATAAAGACGGGAAGTTATTTCAAAGGGTTCTTTTATCTCTAGATCTTGAAGCTAACGATGTTATTTACAGTTTTGTTATTTTTTATTTTTATACCGGGTAATTATGTATTGAGGTGTGACAATATTTGTTAGCCAGACTATTAATAATTACCAATATTGAAGTATAATTATAATACATAGGTATATCAGTGGAAGGAGAAAATATATAAACTACAAGTGCCGACTGCGACGGAAAGCGTGACATAACATATCAACGATATTTACCGTCAGGTCCGGGGGTGTAGAAAAAAAACAAGGTCGGTTAGTCGCACAGGGGGTGTTTAAACGACGCTAATTTTGATGGTGATCACCTGTGAATCTGAGGAGCTCATTTCGGAGGGCTTTTCCGTAAGGGACGAGTCGTCGGGGTTCTCGTCGTACACTTGCAGGCTCTCGTCGTCGCTGTGGTAGCGGATGGACGCGGGAGAAGGCCTGGGGGGTGATTTCCCGAGGGTTGTTTGCTTGCGGCGTAAAGTTCCCGTTGCCGCGGTCGCACTACCGGCCGAGTTTTGCCGCGCGCGGTACACATCCATAGCTAGGGAACTGCGCTCTTCTGTCTCTCCGCCGAGAGATTCCTCCAGAGTCCTTTGCGCTTCTTCTGTAACAAGTGTCAGATTCAGTAGCCAGATCGACTGCATGTCCAGTGTTTGTCTGAGGAAGTACTTGCAACTTACTCATTTCTGTAGCTAAATAGTCCAATCCCATTGAAGGGTCTCGGTGCAGGTAAAATTACAGGTGATTACAAGTTGTATTGCTGTTGTTATGGGCGATGCGTCATTTATTCACAAAGGGCTGTCAACATGACTCTTAATATACAACGCTCCATTTGTGCGATTGAAGTTATATTTGATTTAATATTCTGTAAGATCAAATATAATTTAGCGTAAGCCGGGTGGTAGATTCTTACCGATATTCAAACTTACTTTTATACTTGTAGCTTTTGCTCTTGACGCAAAGTATAGCGATGACCATGATGATTATGATTATGGACGCGGCCGCAAGCGCTACCATGAACCACGTGCTCCGGTAGAACGGACGATACTGGAGATACCCATATTCCAGGTACAGCTTCGAAGGCGTGACTATCACCTTCTCGCTGTAAGCCGGGTTGCTTATCCCATACACGTTGTATGCGATTACTCGGAACATGTATGCAGTCGATGGTAGGAGACTTTGGTACGAAATGGTAAACTCGTCTAGTATTCCGTTGTTGGTCCGCGTTATCGTCTCCCATCTTGTGTCATCTGCGCATAAAGATTATATGCTTGAAGAAAGAAGCAAATATGGATTAAAAAAATATACTCTAAACGCTCCTACGTCGTATTTACATAGGTAGCATAGGTGGGTTAGTGAGTTTGAAAACGAAGTATTAGGTGATATTAGACAGGCAATGTGCAAAGGATTTGGAAGAACCGAAATTGGGTCTACATTCCAGACTTACAAGCTTGCCACGTCTCCTTGGCTGCGTTGATTGGTGAAATAAAATGAAATAAAATTTTTACATAAAATAATACAATACATTATATTGATCAGTGGTGAAAATATTGTTAATTTATATCATACAAATAATATTGTCCTAAATAAGTGAAATTGTTTTGAAAACACCTTTATTGTGATTCGTGGAGCGCGATGGAATCAGTCTGTAGATCGCACAATAGAAAACGTTCAGCGAACGCAAAATGCAAAACATCAGGATTTTCTCTAATATAAACTGCATTAAATACAGTCTGAGATTACACAGTTATGAAAAGCAACTTCTTAGTCCATACCTTTTCTTTTAGCCTCGATATAGTATCCAAGTAACGGTCCGGTGCCCGATGGTGAGTTGGTCCACTGTAGTCTCAACGCCGCCGGATTGGGCGATAGTTTGAGGTCCGTCGGTGCTCTCGGAGATCCCACTTGTGGACCAGTACGTATTTTAGCCGTGCCAGCTGTTCCCGCGCCAACTGACGTCACCGCACGTACGGTGAACACGTACTCTGTCTCTTCTTCCAAGCTGCCGACGGCGAGCCGCTGTTCGTCTACCTTCTGTTTTACTTGTTTGCTGAATCCTTTAGAAAAACAAGCATGGTCAAAATTTACTAGAATATCCAATCTTCTGTCATATTTTCAGCCTCTGTTGGCCAATAATAGGTATTAGAGCCTATTTTTGGCTGCCAGAGACAATTCTTTTATTACCAAATGGTTTCATAACACAAATCATTACAAAACTGACTGCTTCTCAACTTGGATGAAACGTGATGATAATTGACCGAGAAGTCAATTCCCGGAAATTATTACTTACATGTCTAGTTTTTGTAGCTACGTTACAAAAGCTAGACATCGCGTCTCTCTCATGAAACTTAATCTCTCGCAATTAAGTTTAAGTATTACCTGTAATTCAGTGCCCCATAGGTACCTATATGTTTTTGTACTTACGTTCATCTTGTTCGACGGTTTCATAGGTGACGAGGTACGAGGAAACAAGTCCGTTGCGTCGATGCGGCGCCTCCCACGAGACAACCAAACTGTTCATTGTGATGTCTGTGAACGTTATGTTCCGAGGCGCGGACGGAAGGCCTTGGTGAGTACGCACTAACACGGCACTGGATCGCGGACCATCTCCTGCCGGGTTGAAGGCTAGGACCTGTTAAAGAGGTATTATAAAACATTTTAGTGACTTTAGAAGTGCATACGTAGAGTGATATAAAAATACGGTAAATTAATGTTCATACAAGCTAACTGCTGACTCTACATACATTTGAAGTAATATGTTTAATAGTATGATAATTGAGATAATCTATACTAAATAGAACCTGACATTTATTTGAACAAGTTGCAACTTGTCTACCAGCTTCTAAAGCTAGAGTAGACCACCTTCCGACATTCACAAAGTATACAATATTTATTTATTATTATTTTCAATTATGGTTTAGTAACTAATTATTTATACTTTACGTTTTATGCCTAAGTAATGTTAAATTTGTTTTACTATAGAATTTAATTTATCGATGTTACTTATTTATATTTTCTGTTTCAGATACAAGGTAAGTACGAGTGGAGGACGCCAATCAAATTTAGGTACTGCATTTGTCGAAATCCATTTTTGAACAACGCGTTTATTGTTGAAAAGAAAAGTTGCAAAGAAATGCTAAAGAAGCTCCTGAAATGTTAAAATCAGTGTATGGTGAGAATGTAAGAGTCTAAAGTGTAAGTGTGTGTAAGTGTTTCTAAGTGGTATGAGCGATTACAAAGTGAGAATAAGTCGGTTGAAGGTCAGCTTCTGGACGTCTTTCAAAAACCAACGAACACGTAAGACTGGCACAAATGACTAATCGATCAAACAGACAGACTGACGGACAGACAGAGACAAAACAAAACTCGTATATCCTTTGAAATTCATTTGGTAAAAATGACATTACAGACAGACACTTCATTTTTATTTTTTTGTATCTATAGTATCTGGATAACTACTAGGTAGTGACGTAGTATCATTCCCGAAGAGCGACCTTTTGTTTCCTGTGTGCATGAACTAACCTGTATACGGTACTGCGTGAATTTGTCAAGGAACACAAGCGAATGTGAAGTGGCAGTTGCGGACACCACTTCAATCTCTTCTTCGTTGCGACGACCGGGCTCGGGGTCTTCGGGGGATTCGGTCACGATGTAAAAAATCTGTGAAATATTATAAACAATGAATAAAATTAAGTTTACTGTGCCCGAATGTTAAGTAATACTATTTTTGGAGATGGTTCTTCACCTGCCAGGTACAATTAAGGAAAATGGTGACAATAACACTAATTACCTTATAACCAAGCAGGTCTCCGTTCTGGTGCGCCAGGGAGGGCGGTCGCCAGCTAAGCGCCACTTCGGTGGGCGACAGTGGCTCGGCGGCGACTTCTGCCGGCGGCGCCGTCGGGACCGCCTCGCCGACCCACACGACTGCCGGCGTGCCCGCCGGCCCCGCCCCTTGCGAGTTCACAGCGCACACGGAGATTTCATAGTTGCGGTCCACTGACAGATCTATCAGCACCGCTTCTTCAGTCTGAAATAAAATAATCCATGTAAGTTGAGTGACGTCATGTATATCGGAATCGGAGCGAAGATCACGTCAGAATGTTTTGTTTTATGATAATTTCAATACAAAGTGTTATTATT
This sequence comes from Aplocera efformata, assembly GCA_921293045.1. Taxonomy (NCBI): domain Eukaryota; kingdom Metazoa; phylum Arthropoda; class Insecta; order Lepidoptera; family Geometridae; genus Aplocera; species Aplocera efformata. Next base: position 7,073,346 of record OV121042.1, on the reverse strand, counting down.
TAAGTCAACTCCTTGTTACCGAAAGGCAAATTACATATTCTTTTTTATTATTCTTATTGTTTGTTGTAGGTTGATCAAGAAGTTCGTCAGAAGCTATTTTCCCTAATCTAATGGCGCCCAAAGCTTGTAAATGGGCAACAGTCATTTCAATACCTTTATATCATCTCAGCTTTATAGTTTGTTGTAGAGCGGTTTGCAGCTGGTAGTGAATGCGAATTCGACTTGTAGCTACCAGTGAAAGTGGGACAACGTAGGTGCTACCCCTACGTTCTCCCTCGTCCAGTGACACCCAACGCTTTTAAATAGCCAAAAGGTGGTACAATACCTTGATGCCAGGTACGTCAAGCTTCATAGTTTGCTGTAGGGCGGTCGGGAAGTCCGTCAGAGGCTGGTAGTGTATGCGGTAGCCGCCCGTGCGGGCGTCGCCGCTCCAATGCTGCTCGCTCAGTGGAGCCCATTGCACTCGCACGCTGCTCGGTGTTATTGGCACCACGTTTAATTTCTCTACCGCTTTGCTTGGAGCTGAAATCATTAATGGTTGATTTAATTTAAAAACGCTCTTTCTGATTAACAATCAAGAACAAGCAATAAATGATAATCATCGAGATTATGACGTAGCAATGAACTGAATTTTGAACTAAAAATCCAATTCAAATATATCTGGATTTATTCATACATTCATTTGTGATAAATCCAGAATTAAATACCCCAACAAACTAAGATAAGTGTCGAAGTAATGTTAGATAAGGACGTATCTCAAGACTCACTAACGCAAAGAGGAACTGGTATAATCGTAGATTAAGACTGCGTTAAATCACAATCAGTAACACAGGTATACCGATTAAAGTAGGCCATAGTACTCGTAGATTAAAATCGGTGACCTATTTTAATCGGTCGTAGAGGCCTTACCTGCAGGTAAAGTGCGAACGGTTTCAGTAGCGTTGCTGTACCGACTTGGACCGATGTCGTTGGTGGCTCTGATCCTAAACTGGTACGCTGTGTACGGTTTTAGCCCTTCTGCCGTATACGATGTAGCGAAGGGATCGACACGTTCTGGGATAGTCTGCCAGGTTCCACCTTCCTCCTTCTGTTGGACCGTGTAGTATCTGCAAATAAAACTCATAGAAGTTATTATTTTCATCAAATAAATGTCTTTATTACTTTTAAAAATACAGTCACAAGATCGTAAGGATCTTCAAGGCAAACATGCTAATCTGCAATCCAATACAGTTATCATATACAGAGTATAGATATTATAGAAAATATTATTAGCATCCGAACAGATCGATTAAAGTAAATAAATATAATTGTTATCTTTTCACTTGTAGATGACCATTAAGACATTTGGAACGTAGCGAAAGCGCTCAGAACGCGCGTCGTATAAGTTCTGAATATAGAAGTCAAAATCATCACAGAAGTCCTCTGCCACAATTTTACTAAAATGTACCTCAGTGGTGCGTATCCATCATCGCCGGGCGTCCAAGAAAACGTGATGTGATGCGGTTGCAGCAACGAACGCGCAATATTGGGACGAGCGGGCGGCGACGGCGCGGCCCGGTTCACTGTTGTTAGTACGAGAGCCCTCGCTGTGATGCCCCATCCAAGCCGCGTCTGTGCCGTTACCGAGAACAAGTAGTACTGCTCTGACGCTAGTTCCGTCGCCCTGTGATCAAAAGCATACGAAATTTAGTAAAATATGACATCTCATAATCTAAACTGATAAAAAATAAAGACGCTGTCGCCTAAATCATACAAAAATATTTAACTCACCTAAAAGTCCGGTCTGAAGGCAGAAATTCCCTCGAAAACATATGCTGGGATGTACTATTGAGGTGATAGGTAACTTTATACGCGAGTATTTCACCGTTTGGGTCTTCAGGCACGTCCCAGATGATTCGAGCAGTCGTAAACGTTACGTCCGGGAACGACACGTTTGACGGAGCGCCAGGTGCTAAAACATGAAAATTAAATTTGTTTTGTAGGTTTCAAACTTGAGGCAAACTTGAGAATAAAATTTTATTCAAAAATATACGTACTATCTTCGAAAGTTCTAACAGTAAATGGTGGGTTACTGAGTGCTCCGTCGCCTAACCTAGTGTACCCGAGGACTTGTATCTGATATACGACGTATTTTCTTAGTTCAGTCAGAGTTATCGTATGAGTTTGATTGGAAGGGATCGCTTGGCATTCCACTTTTTTATGTTCAGGCCGTGGGGGCGGCACTACCGCCGCATAGCACACTTTGTACCCTTCAATTAGACCGTTTTGGTCTTGTAAGGGAATGTCACCCCAAAGGACGACGACTGTTGTTGATGATGTTGCGTTCCCTGATACACCGTTCGGTCCTGCTGATGGTACTGTGGAAATAAAATTGAAAAAAAAAAAAAAAAATACAGTAATTGAAAATTAATTAAAAATTACATTAAATCCAAACAATGGGCAAGGAGTACTAAGCTCTATATATGTATATAAAGAATTAATTACCAGCTTCTCTGGTGCGTTCAAAGGCCGTCGGACTTTCTTCAGATACGCCGACTTCATTAACGGCTGTCATAAGAATTTCGTACACGGACCATTCTTCCAAGTTGGAAAGTATGTGTGAGTTCGCCGTGTGGTCATCGATAACTATATACAGGGTGTCATTTGTTCCACTTCTCTTGTACGTGATATTGTAGCCTTTAGGGTTGCCGTACCACTCGCCCTGTTGTAACGGCTGGAAAACAACATCGGAATAAGCAAGTGCTATCCAAATTTAAAGTGATATCATAACACAAGATATCACTTACAATCCATCTGACGCGTAGGTTGGTAGCACTGACAGCACGAACTGTAACGTTCCTCGGTGGGTGCCTCGGAGGAGCCTGTATGGTTTGGAACTCTTTGCAAGGTTCGGAAGGCGCCGACGATCCAACAACATTAGTTGCTATGAGTCTCAATCTGTACGTAGTGAACGGAACGAGGCCCTTGACGAGTATGGACTGAGCGTCTGGCGCGTTAACTTCGTATATCGTTACCCAGGATGAGTTACGAGCAGTTTGAGCCTGAAAAATAACGATTTAGTAAACCGGTGAAGACGTTTGAATTACAGGGTTACTGGTAACTAACGCATAACCTCTTAAAGGTGACTTAGGTACATCAAGACTAATAACTTTTGTTCTATGACAAGATTTTTATTTTTTATTGGGCATTTCTATTTATAGTTTGCTCTGTCTCCAAAATGTAATATGTACTATGTCTTAATCTGTGACTCCCTAGTGAGAGTTTATGCGGAGTTAAGATTAGACCTATAAATTCGATTTTATATGGGAAAAAGTTATTGCATTAGAAAAAGTCTTGAAACAAAAGTTGTCAGTCTTGATGAACTAAAGTCACCCTTAACAGGTTTTACGTTAGTTACCAGTAACCCTGTATAACCAGTCATTAATAAAATAGTGCACATACACATACAGTAACGTAAACTAACCTGCACCGTCCATAGCGATATCGAAGAGTTGCCGTCGAAGCCAGGCGTGAACTGCAGCAACACTGAGAAGGCTTCTATGTTTGAAAGGGCAAGGTTTCGGGGCGCCCCGGGCAACACAGGCTCAACTCCTGACTGGATGGTGGCGGCCCTCGGCGCACCTTCGCCTACCCCAGTCACCGCGCACAGCCAGAATTTATAATGAGTGCTTGCCTATGGAAAAAATAAATTTTGCAAATGGTACCTACGCAACATGTTCTTCCAAGATAATATAAATAGTACGACCCAGTTTTCTGAAATTATTTTATTAATAATTATACGTGGTTGTCTTCATAATTTGAACCATAAAAGGTAATTCATATATTTGTATGTGCTATAAAAACGCATTGATTGTAACTATTTGTCATCATTTGAGATCATCTGTGGACTTATCGAAGAAAGGCAACATAGGCGATCCAACGAATAATTAGTCTAAATTTGATTTAACTAATCAATTATGAGAAGAAGTATGTGTACCTGCAAGTGTTCCACTTTGATGCTCGTTACGTTTGGAGGTAGTATTTCTTCTCTTATCGTTTCAGGTTTATCTTTAATTTGGTAAGTTAATTTGTAACCGATAAGAATGCCATTAGATTTCTTCGGTGCCGACCAAGAAACCCGCACTGCACGGTCGGATATATCATCAAATAGCAAATTTCCAACTTCATCGGGAACTGAAAATCAGGTCAACAGCTTTACTACTATACATCAGATATTAGAACGATATCAATTGAAGCAGAAGCGCAAATCGTATTAGGGTTACATTACACGTTTATGTATTAATTTATATGCACAATGTTGAAGTCACTCGCTCGTTTATGCAGGAGCTACTTGACTGTCTACAAACTTTGAGCAATAAAACACATTAATGCTGCCATACTGAACAGCTTATAGTTGTTTCATATGCGGTAAAGTTTAACTTCAAGTGGAATAAACCCGTTTCAGACAATTTCATTCAGACCAAATTTCACCTCAAGCAGCCAATTTAAGCCAACTTTACTGATGCAATAACCCCGAAGCGTTAAATAAGTAGGTATGCAATACAATTTAACTTTACTCACTATCCTCCTTCGTCCTGACTAAAATATAGTCACTCCGAGGGCCATCTCCCGGTTCGGTGAAGCATAAAACAGTGATATTGTATTCGGTAAACTTGTCGAGGCCACTTATCGCGGCTGTTTGTTCCGTGAGAGGGTCTAACAAGTTCGGTGGAACGCTAACGATCTTTTGTTCGGTATTGGCATCTTCAGATTCATCCCATCTCCAAGCCTGGATTTTATAACCCTGAAACATGCGAATGCTCAGTAAGCTTTTACATCCCTACAAATACGTAAGTATTTTGCTGGGTTGTGTATGAATTTACTTGATTTATTCCATTGATTTTCTGCGGATTCGGTGGCGTCCACCACACCGTGATCGCTGTGGAGTTGAAAGGTTCGCATCGAACGCTGTCCGGCGCCGCTTCAGGGATGCCTTCTTTTGTTTTTATCGTATAGCTGTCGGAGAAAACTCCTACGCCTTTATCGTTGTAAGCGGCGATTTGTACGTTGTAATCTTTCCACGTAATTAGATCCTGGACGAGATAGTTTCTTTGGGCTTCGTTAGTGATGTTCTGGTATGTCCAAGGACTGTTGTCATATCCGCGTAGTCTGTATCTAATCACGTATCCGAGTATGTGCCCGTTCCGGTGTTCCTCTAAGGGTGGTTGCCACTGAGTGATGATCTCTGATGAAGAGCGCGCTGATCCCATGAACCCAACCGGCGGGCCAGATGGAGCTATAAATCATATCATATATTTCATATTGATTGCATCCAAATGTCAGGCATTGAAACATTCCGAAGTCGAATTCGCGTTAGTTTTCGATCAAGTTATTACTAAAACCTTTAATTATTATTAATGAAATTCATTGTCAATTGACTATTTTATCTATCAAGCTTAAAACAAATTATTATTATTAAACAAAGATATATTATTTAAAAAAATGTCAATGCCATAACATAATAATGACTAAATTAATAAAAGCTATAAAAAAACCAAGCATTCACTTATAGTGGTTTTTTTTGTTGAAGTTCTTTAGTTACTTTTATATATCCTCAATAATTATGCTAAAAACAAAATGTATTTCTGTCATGCTACGAATTATACCACTAACCTTTATCCACCTAAAACGGCGAGGTTCGCATCATATATACTAAACATTATTAATTCAAACCAATTCAAAATCAGGAGCAATACAAGACCAAATAAAAGTTAAGAACGGCACAATCTAAACTAAATAATCAAGAATATCCCCATACCTTGGCAGCATATTAGATCGCTGGCGGCTTGTTTACAAAGAGAACACAGTTACTTAGTTATATTACTGAAACGCTTATGATACCGGTGAATGTTAGTAGCTCTAGCTTACTATACAATACAGTCAATTATATTTGTGCAAATGAATTACTAGGTAGTTACAATACCTATATTCAATATTATAATCTTAGCACTACAGGTGCAACAAACATGACTGTTACTTTTATGGTAGTGTGTCAATCGTCAGTCGGTATCTCTCACCTTCCTGTGGCAGGGTTAAAACATCGGTCGGATCCGATGGAGGACCTTCCCCGACGGTATTCACAGCGGAGACACGGAACTGGTAGGACGTAGCTGCCTTCAAACTGGTCAGCAGCACCCATCTCTGATTGGCCGATACGTTCACTGGTTCCGTTACCCAGTTGAGAAGAGGGTCTGGTGTGGGACCTGTTTACAACATTAGGCTGATATTTAGAGCATCATAGGACAATATTAACTGAATCATTTCAAAAGTTGACCTTGACTTACCAAATTCTGGGACGACGCGTCTCTGTACAATGAACTTCTGAATGGCAGAGTTGCCATCGAAGCCAGGTGTCCAAGTCACGTTGACTGCGCGTTGTTGAGGGGTGTCTATTCTCATGGCTCGTACATTAGTCGGCGCAAAGGGCAGTTCTATGACGGAAAGCATTGCATTTCGGGTGTGGTTCCCTCCAGGTGACGTCACGACGCATGTATACTCTCCAGCATCGCTCGCCCGCACAGCCTGGACTTGTAGCGCTCCCTCCGGTGTTATCCCAATTCGAGAACCAGCAGTCATAGCCCTAAAATATTATTTCAGTTGTTCTACATCAATGTTTTTTAATTTAATCTATATTGTTTCACTGCTGGCCAAAGGTTTTGCCTTTGAAAGGTATCCATACACTGGGTTCAATGATAAATATGTTATTAGTAAAACAATCAATAAAATTGGGTATCAACTCACTGTTTGTTATGGAACCAGTCTATATTGTACTTCACATTCGGATCGTTAGAGACCTTGCACTGGAGCGTGGCGGTGTGGCCCAATAATACCCGTGTATCAACAGGCGGGGCAATTATCTGTGTTCGCACTGAAAAAAATAAATGTTATTTTTTTTTCGGAAATAACTACAGCGCTCGGTGACTTGTTGCTACACGGCTGTGTAAATAAGTTGTAGTCATCTTGCCTACGAAGGGTTCGATTCCCAACCGAGACAAACTTTGTGCGTAATTGTTTTCGGGCTAGAGAATCGTTGTGCATGGATTGATGATTTTATAAGCATTCATACGCGTCGTGTGTAAACGTTTTGATGGTTCAGTAATATAGCTACTTTTTTAAATAACTCTATTTTTTCATTTCTGTAAAAAGCTTAACAACGTAAGCATACACCATAAAATTTTATTGGGTAACTACAAAACTACGTATTTTTTTTTTTACAAACTTTGATTTAACTTGCAATGTATGTATGTTTGTCCGGATGGAATCTTGCAACTGAATTTTAAATCAGTTATCTTTAAAAGATTGAGCTGAAATTTCGTATACACGATTATTTTGTATGACATTTTGTATGAATACATGCTGTCATTCTAATTCTACAATGGCGGATCATCTATCATCGGGCTAGTTAATTATTCTGCACTACCACAGTATGGGTATCAAATGAGGGCTTGCTGAGGAGAACTCGAAAACTAAATGCTTGTTTTTCAAAAGTTTTTTTTACGATAAATTTATTTCACCTAAGAAAAGCGCCTGATTTGAGGTATTTCTTCAAAATTGAATTTCCACTGCAATATTTACACAAACATTGAATGCATGTTAACGTGATACACCTATGCCCGACGCCTAAATGGGTTTACTTAGCTTCACTTACCGAGTTACAGTTTGCGTTTAGACATTTGTATACAGTTGACAAGCGAAAATCATACCTAATACTGTGACATAAGCTTCACCGGAAACATTTCCAGCATCATTATGTCGTACACACGTGTATTTTCCCGAGTCGGCCGTTGTGGAGCCTGTGATTAACAAATCACCTTCATCCAAGACTTGGAGTCTTCCAGAGGGATTGTTTAGGTGGGAATCTGAAACAGGGACAAAGATAAATTTTGTCATAATCCTAATTAATTTATTATTTATTTGGAACATAAGTAATACCATATGATCATTTGCGATGTAGTTTGTTTTGCTAGTTGTGTTGCTGGTGGTATGAGCACAAGTACAGCGTGACATCAGCTTACTCTGCCTACCGGGCAGAGTCAAAGTATACAAGTATTTTGTTATAGTCACAGTTATGGTATAAATAATGCATTACGGTATATGTTTTGGAAGGCATTCTTTTGTTGCCTCGTAGTAAACACCTCAACAGTTTTGTTATGTAACCTCCAAAGAATAATGTACACAGATGATTATGAAAACTTGTGACCTACTTAGTGTCAAGTAATTCAGAAAATGCTATATTGTGCCAAATAACTGTTTATTTACAATGCTTCTTAAGGAAATAATATTACTAGGCTGTGTTAGTGTGCGAGAAAATGAATTAATTTATTTTCGTTTTACTTTGAAGTGTTTATATTCTACAATATAGACACGATGTATGTAAGTATTAGCTGGATATCAACTAGTATAGCTTAGGATATATTATGTCAACAACAAAAATTATTAGCCACCATAATTTTTTAGGTATATATTATAATATATTCATGGACATTTCACACAGCGTCATTTAGCTACAAACGAAGTTCATAGCTTGTATTATGGGAACCAGACAATTGTTAGAATACTTATACATAGAACTTTTTTGTAAATACATATATATTATATACTTAATAACACCTAGAACCTAGAACGAACCCACGACATACAGAGGAGAAGGCAGGCCACTACCAACTGAGCTGTGAGGCCAGTGGAATTATTATGATCATCGAGAAGTTAGGAAACCATAATTATATGTATTTCTAACTGCAGCACTCCAGTCGTGTTAGAACTTAACACAGATTAAAACTGATTATTGATGACGTCCTCTAGTAAAAGAGCTCAATGCATTTTATGATTACCCCTGAGGCCTACTTACCATTGAAGTACCACGTGACGTTAGGGGTGGGCGCTCCGATGGCCCGGCAGCTGATGGTTGCGTCTTTCCCATCGAGTACGGTGATGTTTGATGGCGGAGTCTGCATTATTGGCGGGGACGCTACAAGCCACACACACTCAGTTATTTTTACAACTAGCGACTACATGATTAGTTAACGGATTACTTCTATTATAAAGAAACATTTGCGGTAAAAAAATGTGATGATGTGGGAAATCAAATTTAGCATGCATAATATTTAGCGCAAACACCAAAAGTCCACGTCGTGTTGATGCTCGAGTAAATGTAATATAAAGTTATTTCATGCTCTTAATTTACTACCAAAAGTAACAAGGCATAGCTTCTTTGTACGCTAAAATGTTCTACATACATAGCCATGCTTTTAAAGCCCCAACGTAGCCTTAAAATGTGCCTCTCCGTCCGCTAGCACTTAACAGGCACTGCGAGTGCTTACACTTAGTAAGCTGTTCAGGTGGTAGGAAAAAATACGTAAAGTTGCACCACAATTTACTTCTTGTTTATTGTTTTTGGTCAAGCATTGTATGACATCATGCGATTAGTATATCCCTGCGTAAGGTGTAAGATTAACGCGTCATTAATACCTACTAACTCGATACAACATGCTGTAAGTTGTATAAAATAAAACATAGTGAATAAAAATCAAAATCGAAGATAAAATAAATATTCCTAATTAAGATAAAATAATAAAACACAAAAATCACTCGGTGCTTCCAAAACAATATTGCTGTAACAAAAGTGCATCAACATCATTTGGTATAATATCTTACTGCCAGTATCGAATTTGAATGTTTTGGCCTTTTTATCCGTCCTCATTCTTATTAACTTCATGTGACTGCGTGGGAATCGTTTACTGTCCTTAGCTGCATGATACGACAGTGAATAGTTATTTATAAATTTGTATACGATGATACTAATAGTATGATGAACACTCATTGACAAACTGAGGTGGCGTCCGACCGAGAAGCGAGTTGTGGGTTCGATTCCCGCTCGGAGCAAGTGTAATATTTGCATCCTCTGTATATAACGTAACATTATCTATGACACATAGATAATCTGTTTGTTCCTTGGTAGTAGTTATCAAGTGTTATCCTGGCTGTCGGCAGCAAAGTTAAGTAATGGCGACGATCAGCTCACCAGTTCTCGCGTCTACGTTTTTACGATAATATAACCCATATTATCGTAAAATCGTGGCCTATTGACTCTTTTCCTACACTTCGAAGCAAAGGCGTGATATATGTATGTACAGCTGATATATGTAAAAGAATTAACATAGTTCCAGCACGAACTCCAGAGGACGACTGTCGTCCTGTCAACAATATTGCCCTATTGATACATTCAAAGATTAAAATTTCTACTAAATAAACAAATACTATTACGAGTACTATTTAAATCACGACCACTACTATTACACGGATCCCAATTTTTTTTCGGTGCTTTGGCATCCTTTGCCTTTATCGATATAATCCACTTGGTATCAAGTATCAACAAAGGCTTGCCGGCCTCAAAGTGGCCCCCGTCAACGCATTGGTTCCCTTCCGTACTCGGTTCCGCTGCACTATAGAATAATCATAAGCTGTTTATCGAGAGCGAACGCGATTTTTGGGCCAGTTAGTCCGTTACAGGTACCTAATAAATTCAAAATATGGTCTAAATAAACACAAGGCCGCCAAACGGTCGGCCTTGGGTTAAACCTTTTAATTATATACATCTATGGAGTGTGCGTAAGTTATTAGTAAGTAGCAAGTATAGAAAAACGAGAAGAAAGTTAAACTTCGGCAATGAAAAATGTAAAGGCCTTTAATCCGAAACTAAATAGCTAGCTAACTAATAGCTAGCTTCTCATAATAACATGTACAGGAACTCAAACATTATTTTCTATTGTTCACATAATATCAATGGTGAAATTACATATCGCGAGACGTTGATTTGCTTCATTCCCATGCAACAGCGTATTCAAGAATGCGCTTTGAACACGGAACTTGCACGGAAACCTAACAAAAACACTGTTCAATTCATAGCAAAAGTTAGAACTTACTTTTAATTTTTAACCAAGTGTAAATGGACGTTTCGCCAGCATCGTTGCTAGCAATACATTGATAAATGCCCATATCCTCCATTTTCAGTTCGTTAATTATGAGCGAACGATCTACTTCCACTCTGTATCTGCCTCCGCCGTCGTCCACGTCAAGATTGTCGGTCTCCTCAGCTCCAGCACCGACACTAGCAATTTTTTTTGAGTCCTTGTACCATGTTATACCCGGTAAAGGTATACCATGAACGTTACACTCCAAAGTAATGGTGCTTCCAAATTCACCAAACGTCTCAGATTTCAAATTTGTCAAAAAAACAGGCTTTTCGTATACGGTAACCGAAGCAGACGCCGTAACTGTGGCAAAACCCCCCGTCTTCAGCCTGGCTTGGCAAGTGTACTGTCCTGTATGCGTTAAGTTGGCCGATATCAGGCTCAAAGTTCTGTTCCATTGATCGTTCAAGTCAAAAGTTATTCCTGCCAAGTCTATCATAATGCCGTCTTTGAACCACAAAGTTTCTAGCTCGTGTAGCGGTCTTGCGTTCGCAACACAATACAGATTAGTGTATTCCTGGCCTTTTATTATTTTGGTATCTTGTGGTTTTATTATAATTTCCGGTGGAATTTCTTTGTAATCATCTCCATAAACACCAAGCTTGATGTATGGACTATTTTCCTCCTTACCTAATTGAGTATTAATTGCTCTAACCCTGAAATACAATTTAATATAAGAAAACGCTTATATTTTGTGAAATACTACGTTACAGATAATGTTTATGTAATCACAACCTGTATGCTTTTTCATCCTTACTGGAAGCGCTTAAAATAACCAGTTGGTGCTTATCCGTCATGGCATATTTTTGGTCATATCTCAAAGCACCGTCTTCGTCCTGCCAAATTACAGATGGAGGTGGTTCGGACTCTATTGTTGGAAAATCCAAAATAGCTGCCCTACCGGATTCCACAGTGATTTCGGGTTCAGTAATTTCTTCAAAAACCCCCATGTCTAAAATACATAAAAAATACATATTTGTATGTCAGAATCTCGTACATATTTTGTCACATAATTATAAAACGCAAATTTTCATATATTCCAATATTGATTACCTATTCTATTCAGCTAAAATATTACTTACATGCTACAACAATGTTGTTCTTTTCACTGAATATTGCTCCGACGTCATTTTTAGCTATACACTGGTATGCGCCGGCATCTTGCCTTTGGGTATTATGAATTTTATAGAAGAGTTCTGAAGAATAATCACTGAGCGGCAAGCCATTTTTCAGCCACCTATACATGGGCTGTGGAATTCCTGCAACAACGTTTGAGGCATACCTAATGTAACTATTAATTCAAACACAAACTAAGTTAGGTAATAATTAATCGATTAAAATTTAAAAAATTGCTTACCCATGGCTGAGCACTGGAGTATTTTTGTTGTGCCTTCCCGGACAATACTGTTTGAAGATGATGGCTGCATACTAAACCGAGGAGGCTGCATTTGTACTGTAAATAAAAAGCAGAATTCAGAATTATATTAGGAGTACAAATAAGTTTCCGTTTTTTAACACAAATTAAATATTTATTGTACAATAGTAGAACGGTAATATAAATTTAATCAAAATATTGCCCATCACTTGCATCCACTTTTTCCCATCTCTCAGGCAGCATTCGAATCCCACGTCTGAAGAACTCCTTGTCTTTTGAGGTTATCCACGAATCAACCCAATTTTTGGTATCCTCATAAGATGTGAACCGCTGCGCCGTCAGATAATCGGACGGTGCAATGTCTGGTGAATACGGCGGGTGGGGTAACACTTCCCAATCAAGTGTTTCCAAGTACTTTTTCACGGGAGCCGCAACATGTGGACGAGCATTGTCATGCAGAAGAATAATTTTTTCGTGTCTAGAATAGTATTGAGGGCGTTTTTCCTTCAGAGCTCGGCTCAATCTCATCAATTGTGTTCGATAGAGGGCTCCAGTAATTGTTTCGCTCGGATTAAGCAACTCATAATACACTACACCTAGCTGATCCCACCAAATACACAGCATATCGTAAATTTTTGGCCTTCCACTGCGATCTTTGTCTTCTACGTCGAAATCACCGTTTTTAAACTTTTGAAACCACTCTCGACACGTTCTCTCACTCAAAGCAACCTCACCATATGCTTCTACGAGCAATCGATGCGCCTCAGCAGCAGATTTCTTTAAATTAAAGAAGTAAACTAATATTTCCCGCAAATGACGCTTACTTGGCTCAAATTTTGACATTTTCAACTTATAAAAATTATATTTTACCAATATAAAATCAATGATATTAATATTAGGAGTACAAATAAGATTCCGCCGTTTTATTGTAGATGGCGCGGCACGGAGTTTCGGTTAGCTTTCGCAGATGATAACCGGCTTAAAAAATAGTTTGGACATTCAAGAACAACATAACCTATTAATATCATTGATTTTATATTGGTAAAATATAATTTTTATAAGTTGAAAATGTCAAAATTTGAGCCAAGTAAGCGTCATTTGCGGGAAATATTAGTTTACTTCTTTAATTTAAAGAAATCTGCTGCTGAGGCGCATCGATTGCTCGTAGAAGCATATGGTGAGGTTGCTTTGAGTGAGAGAACGTGTCGAGAGTGGTTTCAAAAGTTTAAAAATGGTGATTTCGACGTAGAAGACAAAGATCGCAGTGGAAGGCCAAAAATTTACGAGGATGCAGAATTGGAGGAATTATTGGAGGAAGATTCATCTCAAACACAAAAAGAACTTGCTCTAACATTAGAAGTCACTCAGCAAGCAGTCTCACATCGTTTAAAATCATTAGGAATGATTCATAAACAAGGAAATTGGGTTCCGTACGAATTAAAGCCGAGAGATATTGAACGCCGATTATGCTTAAGTGAAATGCTGCTAGCTAGACATAAAAAAAGGGTTTTTTACATCGTATCATAACTGGTGATGAGAAGTGGATACATTATGACAATCCAAAAAGAAGAAAATCATGGGGATTACCTGGCCACACGTCAACATCAACAGCAAAACCGAATATTCACGGAAAAAAACTTATGCTGTGTATTTGGTGGGATCAGCTAGGTGTAGTGTATTATGAGTTGCTTAATCCGAGCGAAACAATTACTGGAGCCCTCTATCGAACACAATTGATGAGATTGAGCCGAGCTCTGAAGGAAAAACGCCCTCAATACTATTCTAGACACGAAAAAATTATTCTTCTGCATGACAATGCTCGTCCACATGTTGCGGCTCCCGTGAAAAAGTACTTGGAAACACTTGATTGGGAAGTGTTACCCCACCCGCCGTATTCACCAGACATTGCACCGTCCGATTATCTGACGGCGCAGCGGTTCACATCTTATGAGGATACCAAAAATTGGGTTGATTCGTGGATAACCTCAAAAGACAAGGAGTTCTTCAGACGTGGGATTCGAATGCTGCCTGAGAGATGGGAAAAAGTGGTTGCAAGTGATGGGCAATATTTTGAATAAATTTATATTACCGTTCTTCTAAAAATAAATATTTAATTTGTGTTAAAAAACAGCGGAAACTTATTTGTACTCCTAATAGGTTATGTTGTTCTTGAATGTCCAAACTATTTTTTAAGCCGGTTATCATCTGCGAAAGCTAGCCGAAACTCCGTGCCGCGCCATCTACAATAAAACGGCGGAAACTTATTTGTACTCCTAATAGTTAATAGAACATCAGGTAATGTTTGAATCTTTTCAAGGGCAAGTGGGAAATATCTAGGGCACGTTAAAATAGATAAAAATATAAGTTATTATTACTGAGTTTGATTTCAGAGCCGACAATCGGCAGGGAGGCTCTTGCTCATTGACCGGAATATTGTACAATATATTATGTCTTTTACATTCCAGACTTGCTCCGAAGACTAATTAATCAGCTGTCTAGACATTTGCCACGGAACACTTAATTTCGTTAGAGTATTTTTTGATGTTATCGACAGAAGTTTAGTAAAGAAAATAGCACAAACACGGCAAATAGAAACTTACTTGAGTTCTTAACTTACATCCCGTGCAAAATTCTTGATACTCCTAAGCTTACCTACCTTACCTACTGCTCTTTACACGCATTGATTGTGACGTATATGGGTACAGTTTAGCCGCTAGGCCTGAACCCTTCCATTAGAATTGTCACAGAGGGACCATTAAACCCCCGCAAGTATAAATTTAGTACAATCCTTTGCCATTTATAAAATCTTCAGAGAGTTTACACACGCAATTTGGCGGTATTTAAGGGGTTGGAGTGAAGTATCTCTAAAAGCACAGTCGACAAATTTATCCGTGATTTTATGGTCGCTTACAACATGAACATTGTCTGGTTCGCTTATAGAACATTACGCCATTTTACTATTTGAATAAGTTTCTTGTGGGGTCAGACGGGATTAACGGGACGGGATTCTAGTAAACAAACAGCCCGGAGCTATAGAGTAAAAGTTCATAACAAAAGATAATATGTAAATAACTAAATGGATACACACTCTAACTCTGCATGGTCCTTGCAGGATTCCCTGTATCGCAGGCCTCATGACAAGTAAATACAATGAGAAATCACTGAGACCTAAGACCCGAGAACCCGAGAGTTTACCCCAGCGGGCGATCGAACTTGGGACGTCTCGCTTCGAAGGCAGAGTTAATACAATACATTACACTGCCGCTAAAATTTTCGGGGCGAGACGCAATATAACTGACTCTACGTAACGGAAACCAATAAGTTATTTTTTCGGGGCCTAGTAGAGCATACCTACATGCTCTACTAAAGATCAATCAATAAAATAAAACCAAAAAATACGAAATAAATATCGATGTTATTGACATAGTACATTACTAATTAAAGGGAAAAATAAAGAAACGTGGCTTAAATTAACGCAACAGGAAGCTCATCTCGCTCCCGCTGCAGTTTCATCAGTACAATTTATATTGTATACTTTTTACTGAGCTCTCGATTGACTGCATTAAACTGGCCCAGTTACCAGCATCCAACACGTGTTGAGTATCATGGTGATTGTTTTAAGATCAGAATCTAAGTAAATCGGTTTCGAAATTAATTCTAATCGAAAATAGAAAGTACTTCAATCTGATTAGGTATAAGAAGAAACTCATTGTTGAAATATATATAATGCTTCTCAAAATAGGTTTCAAAATTGTAATGTTTGGGTTATGTATTTAACCCAAAAGTGAAGTTATCAATTTTTATCAGCACACTATCTAATGATCTACTGTACCGTACTGGTACAAGATAAAATCATTACGAGTATATGATTCAAGGAACAAAGATAACTAGCCCGGGGCTTAACCGCCACTTTTTATTATATATTTTAAATTGCTTCATTATTATCGCTTTTTAATTAATTTCCACTGTAGGATATCACATGGTTTGTTTTAACTCGTATGTTACAGCTGGGCTACTTTTATGTCTTAAATAAGCTCAAGGTCGATTATATGATAGCACAAATTTATGATTGCGTGGATAACTGTGGATAATCTGTGCCGTTACATGGATAGCTGATCCCCGCGTCTTCGATCGCGTGGAATTTAATTAATATCATGATACCTATATATCACCACTATTCGATTCCACACGTGTTAGAACTTAATAATTTGAACTAAATCTGTTATTGTGTCTTAACTATCTTAGTTAGGCATATATATATACCATCTTGGACTTTTTTGTGAGTAATGATGAGCGCTATAAAACATGTAACACTATATGTAATGTATCGTCAATAGTCGCAGTGTACGCAAAATAATGACTTTTAATAGGCAACACTTTGATACCTTGGGTTACCTTGTTGTAATTAAGGTTGAATTCTTTAATTTTTTGAATATAAATATATCCACTGGTACTCGGTGATAATGATAGCTTTGTAATAGAGATATAATTTTTTAATTCAGTTGAAAAGTTTTTATGTTAAATCCTTACAAACAAACAAAAAAATCAAATCTTTCCTCACTAAAATATTAGTATATACAATATATATAAAACAAAACAAAGAGGAGATATGCTCGATTCGAATAATCAAAAGATTTTGGTTCTGTTTCATCCGTTCTCGTGTCTGTGCTTTAATCGTAAAACCTGCTCACCTAGCGAACAATTAACTAACTATAACTAACTATAGACGAAAGACAGAAAAATGTTTAGAGCCCCATATTGAAGGGAAATTAAAATTTTATTTGAGTTAGTTAATGAAGCTTCACGTTCAAGCTATAATATTTTTATATAATACTGATCGTTGTTGTTCTCTGAAGGTTGTGGCTGAGAAATTCCCAGAGATTCAATGTAACATATTATACATGATTAGGTACCCGAACTCAAACTGAAACGATGTTTTATAGCGTAATAGAACCATAGAGAAAAAAAAACATACTGACATGAATATTGCATTGCATTTCAGTTTGATTGCTTTTTGGAGCACATACAATTCTATGTAGAAAAGTAAATTTCATTGAAAATGGAATTTAATTTCATTAAGCAAAACAAACTTCGTAAAATAAGTTTCATTTACGTATTGCGACCAACTGGGTGGCTCGGGTCGGGAGCAGATGTTTGGGTGAATAAACCATTCCTAATAAAGTTTCATAATATTTTGTATTGTACGTACCTATGTATTGTGTTTTATTCACGATACTATACTCATTGTTCTGTAATTTCATTGTATTTTACTTACTAAGAAGTATCCCATTATGTATGAATGACTAGAACGTTACGTACTTAGTTAAAAGTAAAGTAATACATGGGATGGGAACGCGTCAAGCCAACCCAAGGCATCAATATCGAAAGAACCGTTTCCGTTACGTGACTCACACCCATGGCACGTTTGCTGGATGCCAGCGGTTACTAACATACAAATGATACCAGTTTAAAAGGCTTTAATTTTCTGAGAATTCTTGACCATCAATCTGTGTGTGACTGAAATATGCATACGACGAATGATTAAAGTAGGTTACTTGTCAAATTTTGTAGTCACTATTTATATAAATGATATTTGTTTCTTCCTCCTGATAGTCGGTCGTGCAGTTAATAACAGAGTGCCCAGCTGGTAACATGAGCCCCACATTCACCGCAAGCCGCGCCCACCGTGCACCGTCTGGCGACCGACAAAAAGAGCCCTTGCACCACGTAACGTACAAGGAAACCTTTCGATTGGCTTTGTACGCTCCAAGGTATAAACTCGTCTCTCAGAGAAGCCATGAAAGTTCCCTCACTTTAAGGAGGCCTTTACATTATTGTTTTTCTCAACTAAGAAGGTATAATGTTCCTCTCAGCACCAACTGGCTGAATTTGTACTACAGTCTTGTTCAGTGTTTGAACAAGATTGTAGTACAAATTCAGCCAGTTCAGATTAATTAATTGCAAATCGTTCAAAGTAAATACCCAGCAGTGGAGCTTTAACGAAACGTTTACGGCTCCAATTACCTGCTTGTTCAGCCACTACTTCTTTCATTTTGATAAATATTGCACAATGACGCTACAAGTTTTAGGGAGGGATAAAAATAAATATTCAAATTTCAAAGTCAGCATTTTTCATCATGTCATCAAATTTTTTTGATGTATGGAATATTTTGAGGGCTGTAATTATAATCTACTTCCCAATATCCCGTAAAACAATATTCTAAAATAACCACAGTACCGTAGAAGAAACAATCCTTTATTTTAACATATCCTGGTATGTGACATCTGTAAAATAGCAATAATATTAAATGAGGCTTATTAAATATGCACTCCTATAAAAATCCTCCAAGTGTATGCCTCGTTTGATCCACGATTGATGACCAGCACCCATAAATTGAAAACGAAATATATGGTTTACGTTTGCAACGTTTGATTTCCAAGCGCACATGTGAGCTTCAAATTTATTGATCTCAAATCAACAAATCCGTAGTGTTTCATTTTGTGAGCATTGCAAGATTCGAATAAATAAAAATGTGGCCAAGTGTGAGTCAGATTCGCGCGCGCTTCACAGGATTCCGCACGAACTTGTAGGTTTTTACATGTATTATTTTTTTCGTTACGTAACTACAAATATTCCTTTTTTTTCAAATTTATTGGTTTGAACAGTTTTGATTCTCAACTCAAACTCGAAGTGATACTATTGGTTCCGTTTTTTACTTTTGAGGTGCGGAACCTTAAAAACATACTTTTGGGCGCTAAATCTGCTAATGCTTGCTAAAATTTACGTGATCGATCAAAATGATGTATGTACTACGAAATTGTATTACGACCTACGTCACACAGTGTACAACCGTGCGAAGTCGGCGCGGGTCACTAGTCACTACATAGTATAAAACAAAGTCGCTTTCTCTGTCCGTATGTCCCTTTGTACGCTTAAATCTTTGAAACTACGCAACGGATTTTGATGCAGGTTTTTTTAATTGATAGAGTGATTCAAGACGAAGGTTTATATGTATAATAACATCCATTAAATAGTGGAGAAGTACTGTTACTTTTGAGGTTTCTAATGTGATGTCGTAAATAATTACATTTTTTCCGCTTACATTGCAAACGCAGGCTGAACCCTACGAGTTTTATCAAAATAATGTACTAAGTATTGTACACATTGAAAAGGTCTACAGAAAAGTCCGTGATGGTATATGTATATCGCTTATGGATATCCCACAATATTTTTTTTTGTCATTTACTTTTTACGACAAATTATTTTCGGAGCGATTTTAACCAATACAGGATTAATCCTTATCTAATTAAATACCTTAAATACATTGTTGATTTAATATAGATTTATATGGATTTTTTATTTTTATTTTGATGATGATTTAAATGAATTAAATGAATATTTTCGAAGATATTACATATTTAAAAATTGCGGGACGTAGCGTTTGCGGCGGTTCCGGCCGGCCGGGGCGGCGGGAGTTTAACGCGTGCGGGCCACGGGCAGTAATGAATAAATCAAAACATTCAAAACTACTGGATCGATTTTAATCATTTTTCCAGTTAATGACATAGGCTATATATTTATACCCGTGCGAAGCCGGAGCGGGCCGCTAATATACTATAAATTATTATATGATAAATCAAGACGTTTGATTTTGAAAGCTATTGTACTTATTTACTTGCGTGCCGATAATTTCTGAGGACTCATTTCATGCGTGGTGAAACACATAAATCTAGTATAACTCGAATCCGCAACCGGTCCAAGTTTAACTACCCTCGTCCAATACCAAAATACCGTGGTGAATAAATAGCCTCCATTATTTTTACCATTCTGCATAATACATACTGAACGGAATACCTCTTTCTAAAAATATATTCATTCACACGTCATTCATTCATTCGTAAGGTTATTCGTTTCTCTTTAATGTATTAGTAATAATTCTTAATATCAATTGCTATTATATCCTATTGGACATGTTTTTTCATAATATATATGTCATTATGAAAAAAACATTTCCATAATGAGCCTTGATCAGGTTCGTTATTTTTTAACTGTTGGTGTGTTGTAATGTCGAACTGAGTCATAATGGTCTATGACTTACCGTAGTTTCTGCGCTGATATTTCAGTTGGCCGCAAAGAGTATTTTGATCATTGTAAGAAATCGTAAGTTCATTCATCGATTTTTGTACGGAATGAATAGGGATAGCTTTTGACGATTTCTGTCATTTCTAGTGAGATCCCTACATGAAACAGAATTCAATGGCATAGAAAGATAATTTTTGATATTTTAGCATGTTTTTCGAGGACTGTAAATTTTTTCCAAAATTTGTGAATACAGTTCAGAATATCTCAAAAAGTTATGGATGGTCTTCTGGGAAAGTTTGTTTCCTGTAACTATAATAGTTAAAGTACTTGCGCTTTCTACCCCGTCTCAAAAATCCACTTTTTGAGACTTTTGATTTTGGAGTTTTTTTTGACCTTATGGACCATAATTGCTTATCTGAAAATCCCAATGAAATCTGTTCAGTAATTAAAGCGTGATGTGCCAAAACTTAAAAAACGGCAGTTTTTCCTTTAGGAAAGATTTTAAACTAGTCTTCCAAAACTATTAATTCAAAAATACAGTGCAGTCTTTCAAATAATTTTTAATACTACCTAATATGTAGGTATAGAACATAAATGGTACCTGAATGAGACCTGAGATTTGACTTATTATTATAGAATCACGCGAAAAGAAAATATGATTTTCACTCTTGTTTCCAAAATGTATGAAATGAAAGGCGCAACCCAAAGCAGCAGAAGAACTTTCAAGTTCACCCGGAAAACCACCACACCTGGTATACTGCCTCCAAGCAGCAGTGTACTCGCGTCGTTGTGTTCTAATAGACGGGTGTGGCGGCCGGTGACATTACAGGCAGAAACGGACCCATTGCGAATTACATAGTAGGAGTCCTATTGCTGTTGCTTACGTTCAGTGGTAGCTATTGAACATAATGTGGGCCTCAAGCTCGTCCCTCACTTCAATAACAAAAAAACACCCATTTTTGTGTTTTAGTCAACACAATTCAGTCTACAAATTTGATGTCTACCCATCCAGTAAAACTTTTTCAAATGGAATATAATATTAAAAGATAATGGACTTCTCCGGTTCGTAAGAAGACACCATATTGCACTCAGGTGCAGTGTCTGGCCCGTCCGTCTCTGTCGCCGTCATGGCAAATATCATTTCATTCTTCACGAATTGCAGTTTTGAAAGATCTTTCGTTGTCTAGAGTAATAACTTAGGAAGAGTTCTTTAAAACTTTTCGTATTTTACTTATTATAACGTTAAGATTCATATAACAAACTACAAAGAAACATAGGTACTTAATCTTCCTAATATATTTTTTATAATTGGTTACAATTAGAAATATCAGCAATACTAATATATAAATTTACTAAAGGAAAGGATTAGCCGAGTTATTCGTGGGAAAACAATGGCGGCGTCGAGCTCACCACTGGTCACGATGGCGTCATTCACAAGGTGATAAGTAGCCAAGTCTTCTTTTTCTGTCGAATTACAGTTAAGTATAAGTAAACCTATA
Source organism: Aplocera efformata (assembly GCA_921293045.1). Classification (NCBI taxonomy): domain Eukaryota; kingdom Metazoa; phylum Arthropoda; class Insecta; order Lepidoptera; family Geometridae; genus Aplocera; species Aplocera efformata. The sequence goes on along the minus strand of OV121042.1, from coordinate 7,051,380 downwards.
CCATCAAAACCCTGTCTAAACACAAAATTTCATACAAATCGGTAGCCGTTTCCGAGATACGCGAAATAAATATATATACGAGAATTGCTCGTTTAAAGAAATAAGATAGGATCGCCATGTCATAAAATATAACAAAATGACGGCAAGTGCCTACAAAGCTTAATTACGCATTAATATCTGAGAGTTTATAAATTTTCAATGGCTGGCCGTAAAATAGTATACGAGCATTCTTATGGAACAATCAAAAGGCGACATACGCTCAGGACTTGCGAGTAAGTCATCCTCGGGGGAGCGTTGCTCGCGTCCGGAGGTGAATAGTTTAATCCCTACACTTACCCCCTGGGTGGTGCGAAAGGAGCAACAAAAAGTAGCAGTAGAACATGAGTAAAGTTCGTCCGGAGAAGTACTGTCTCCAGGCCTGGTAATTTGCCGCCAAGCAGTGGTGCACTCGCACTGCCATGTTCCGGTGAAATCACATGGGCGGAGCGAACCACTTAACATCAGGTGGACCACCAGGTCGTCCAGTCATTTTGATCACATTTAAAAATGAGTATAAGCGTCCACCTTGCGTCTCGTGACGACGCGAGTCACGCAATCAATCAGCACGCAGCTTACGTTATGATTGGTCCATATGAATGCTCGTTTACTATTTTACGGCCAGCCATTGAAAATTTATAAAGTCTAAGATATTAATATATAAACTTCTAAAATATATATAAAGAAAATTTGAATGCAAAATTGTAACTAAAATACTCTAAGCGACTCAGTAATTCTTTTTTATCGGAAGTACCAATGGTAATAACTTTTTTTCGTAACTAAAGTGACAGGACGAGCTATATCAATAAATTTTGGAAGTAGTGAAAGGCATTTCATGCTTACAAATGCACGTTACGTATTTATGTTAAATGAAAAAACAATCATGTATTTCATTTCTAATTGCGTTTTCCTAATCTGTTGAGGTGCGTAATCATGCAAACTATGTATTTAGTGGACTTCTACTCATGTCAAACCGGTAGGAAAATAAGTCATACTGCTGAACTGAGTTAACTGTTTCAGTGGAAACGTATTGATTTCTAGTGTAAATTAGGTCACAGCACAGGCTTTTTCTGTTTTATTATTTAAAGAAAAAGGAACCTACTCGTCAATGTGAAATGTTTGTTGCTTCATCCTGATAAAATACTAGGTTTACTTAAATATTAAAGTTGAGGTCATTTTTATAGGTCTGTTATCGGGAGTTGGAGCCTTCGTGGCCATTCGTCTACACTTCTATTGTCTTACATATAACAAATACATATTATTATTTATTCAAGTTGTGTTAAAAATAAATTGTTCTACTTTTTATCAGATTTCTCAAAAGAACATTTTCTACTAGACTATGTATTTTGTTTGTATACTAGATTGTTATCAATTGTTAATTATTCTATTTCATTATGCAAAATCAAGAGGAATATATCCTATTTTGACAACCAATTCCACTCATAAAATAGGAACAGGTATTTCTTTTTTAAAATCAATCACTTATTTTTGTGTCAGATTTGTTTCATTAATTGTATGAATTGGATATTTTGTAAAAGCTTTTTAAATGTAAAAACTACGGTTTTGGTGATTTGTTTTTCATCTTCAGTATTAATCTTGTCCCTATCCTTTAGTAGAAATGAGAACGACATCCAGGATAGTTTTACCGCCTTGAATCATGCGAGAGCGGTTGAAAAGGGGCCGAAGCTACACCAAATAACCGATAAATAATTTACTTGGTGCTATAAACAATAGCCTATACATATTGATGGAGTGTATTCTACCCAATGATTATTGTACCACTATTTAACCTCGAGTATTTTATGTTCCTAGTATTTCCCATACACGTCCATTGTCCATCATAGGTTTATATATAACATAACATAACATAATGCGAACATACCCCTCAGGGATATCATTAAAATAATCGATATGGATTTTCGCCAATAACATAAAAAGGCTTTCAAATATACATTGTTCCTTGTTTCAATCAGGGCGTTTTAACAAAGAGCGCGTCACGTGCCGTTGCCCTGAATGACCATGAGTAAAAATAGAAGCTAATCGATCCCTTTTATTCGTGTCACCTGTTCGTAACCCGAAAGGCCGGGACTTGACTTATCCCTAATTATGTAATTTCTTTAAGTAATATAGACCAATTTTCTCCTTATAAACCTTCAACACAACAACATTTAATTATTATTTATTTATTAAAATTCAATTTAAAGCTAAAAGCAAATGTTTGAAATTTGAAATACAGGCATTCATTCAACTTCAGTAAATGGAAAATAAAATGCCAACAATAACGAGTAAACTTGAAGCACTTTATGAATTTATTATACGCGATTAGGTATTACGCACTCGTGGCGCTTTGGAATTGTTGTCATAAAAACTTGAGAGCTCCTTTCATGCCAGACGCCAGCGGGGTGGGTATGCCGCCGGATTCTTGTTATTCCTTCCCGCTAGGCGCGTAATGAAGGCACAGCAATAACATGTTACTGCCAATAACAAACATTACTATTGAACAGGTAAAGAACAACAGATAATATATTTTATTGTGACATTTTGTGATACGACGATGTAGACATCTTAATCAATACCTTTGAATTATTTTTTATAAGTTTAATAATGGCTTCAAAATCCGTATTTTAAGTTATCAAAATGGTTTTTTAAGCTGACGTATATGATTACCAAACTCACAGTGAGTTGTAAAGATAAAAAAGGGTCAACTGCGATAATAGTAGCAGTGGTTTGTTTGGGAAAGCTCCTATCATTTCCACTTGAAGAGTTTTGATTGCATTGTTCAAACCACAATCACAATACAAGATTGAGCCAATTTGCTTAAAGGAACCCTTACAAACGTGCGCGGTAGATGGGCAATAGGAGGCATTGAACCCTGTCCTGTCCTGCCTGTTACTACGAAGCTTCATTGCCTGTATTTACGCGGCTCGCAACATGTTTTAATATTAATAACGCCATACACACGTGACTCCTGGTAGATGCTTTCGCGAGTAGAGCCTTTATGGGTGATGTTTACACTCCCGACGACGGCCACCTTACGTGCGCTGACATTAGTTTGCCTTCGAGATAGTAAAGTTTCTTACTTGCTCCATTCGTGATATTACTTAGAGAAGCTGAAACGTAAAACTTTTTCATGCTACACACAAAGTTTATTGAGCGTCGGTGATTTAGAATATGATTTTTTTGTCGATATTAAAATAAATAACCATAATTGACCAAATTAATAAAAGCTGTAGTGCCAGACATTGCTAGGGGTTGTTTAAGAACTGGGTATTATGCAAGTGTTCGAAACTGGTTGCTTCGTCACCTTAAAACATACGTGTAGGTAATATGACGATTTAAATAAATTACTTTTATGTCGCCTATTAAGCACTATCCTAATTAAGGTGCCATGCAGTTATAGCCAAATAAAAACCTTTAACTAACAAATTTATGTACCATAATAACAGAACCTTAAATTTTTTGTTGCAATATCTATTATAGTTTAATGTGTTATTGAAATATCTTAAGCATATCAATAAATGATCATTCAAATCGATTTATTGTACAATTAAAACATACAAAAAAACAACACTGCTCCTTTTTTTTTTTATAATAGTAAGTTAAAAATCTCTTTAAAAATTATAAAACTACTTAAATGTGAACAGCTTATGGAAACGGCTAAGCGCGATTAGATTTCGCAACCGATGTACCGCAGATTATACCGTATCAGCCTCTAATGTTCCCACTGCAGGGACACCGGCCTACTCTCGATAATTGAGAGTGAATAGGCTTTAATTTACCACGGGAGCCCAATCTGGATTAGTAAATGGCACATGTCTTCGAATTTTTTGGTTCTAAGACATGCCGGTTTCACGATGATTTCCTTCACCGTTTGGAGAACGTGCTATTGCGGACATAAATTTTTCAAGTGATAAACTCATTGGTGCTTGTGTGGGTTTGAACCAGTGACCTTCAGATTGAAAGTCGGCGTCTGTGCTCCTGGGCCACCACGCTCTCCCACAGATTATAATGTTAATATTTGTTGTTAATCCACAATCTCAGAAAATTAAATTTTCACTGGTACGGACCGCAGGTCAGAAGATACAACCCTAAAGTTAGAACAGACATACATACATATAAATACGTCACGTGCCCTGTTTTTAGCCTGAGAACATTTTATATTTAATTCTTTCTGTAATAGATACTTTAAATAATTATAATCTCGCACTTTTTCTCCTGAATATAATAATATAGAATATATATTGTATATAATATAGCAACTTCAGTTTCGAATACCCGCGATATTAGCTAGCCCTAGTTTGGGATCCAAAGTTACTCGTACATTTTTGTTGCATAAATAATGTTCTGTTCTTAATAAAGATGTTTGTATTTGTATAGGATTAGTAACAGGGTTTCTTTCAGCCCTTGGGTATGTGCCCTGATTTTGATCTCTACGCCATAACAAGAATACTTACATAGCAAATAAAAACCTATTCAGGAGTGCAAATGTGAAATCCTTAAACACGCATCATTCCTTGCTATTACCCTACCTCACGTCCTATGCAGTCTGAAGGGCTATTCTCTTATGCATGTGCATAGTATGTGAGGTAGCATAAGTAGTGTAAGTATTCCACAGCCACACAATATTAAGCAGTCTCTATATATAATAGTCAGTACATGGTCAGAGGACATTGAGACTTAATTTTTCAATTTAGTGGGTATTGTATAATTTCACGTGAAAATAAGTCGCGCGATATTCGTTATTTAATATTTCAGGTCCACTTTGGAGTTTGTGAAGTTCATTAAGGTGGATGATAAATTATGTATTGTGCAAGTTCGCCGGAACGTTCTTGTTCATTTAAGTCACACTTCAGTCAGGTCGGGACATGAGAGCGCGACGAAGCCGAGGTCGATAGAACATAATTACAACATCACCTGTCATACTCCTGAAGTTTTCAATGCCCATTTTCGCCAGCAGTTTTGTCATTATTTGCAAAACAAACGGAAAACGCTTAAAGGAGCTATTGTCCATGAGGAACATTATAAAGAAAGTACACTATACATTCTGTGGAAAGAAAGCTCATGAACTTGTGCAGATTTAGTCACCAGCCGCCAAAAGGCCAGCCTTGGGTTATGCCAGTGGACTATGGAGCGCAGTATCTGGGGAGTCTTGACGGACCGTATAACAAAAATAGTGTTTACTGCTTCATACTGCGCTCCAAAATCCAAATAGCAAAAACAGCTCTCAAAATTGGTCAGTCACCTCAACGAGGCTGGACACGTCAGTTTTATGCCGGTAAAACTGTGTGAATGGATCAGTAATATTAGTTCTCAGCTAACTGACTGCGTAATTGGTCTAGACTTGGTGGTGTTGAGATATGTTATCGAAGACTCCTTTTAAAAAAGTTCATACATAATAGGATTTCTATGAAAGAGAAATGGAGGCCATTACTGTGCAATTAAAAAATTCAGGCTGATAGTAAATAATTATTAAGCTAATAGTTAATCAGAGGATGATAATGTCATAATGTAGCAAAACATTATATTTTTTGGTCATGGAGGTGAACCTGCTTCTAGTGTTCTAGTTGCCCTGGTGTACAACAGAGTTATGTGGGGTTTTTAACAGAAATACACCCTTTCCCTTATCATCATAATCATATCGGCCGACAGACGTCAACTTTTGGACATAGGCCTCCCCCATAGTTTTCCAAATCAAGCGGTCTTAAGCCACTTCCATCCGCAGTCTACCCGCGAACTTGATGATATCATTCCATTGGGTGGTCCTACACTGCGTCTGCCGGTTCGTGGTCGCCATTCGAGAACCTTTAATCTGCCCTTTCCTGGGCCCAATTAAACAGAACAGATGGGCAAGTAATTCAACGCAATGTTTGTTACATATCAAGTGGGGCACCAAGCAATGATCTTGCCTGCGTGGCTCTTACTTAGGGAGAAGCGACTGTGCTAAGCATCTCTCCACCCGAACAGAAGTTGGATGGTGACCATTAGGTGGCATTTGAATTGTGATATTCCGTTCTTGGGAGGGCTTGTTAATATGTCGGTCCAGGTCCATAAGCCATGTCCGAGGCCTTCGGGTTGCCTTAAAACATCGATATCAGTGTTGAGCATTAACCCACACAAAAGAAGCCAGAGCGTGGGGTCTGCACGCACCCTAGTTTAATCAACACCGTTGTTTGCTGCACTCCGTGCCAAAGTTTGGAACAAAATTTAGTTTTGCTGGAACTGGGGCAGCATATTCTATTGTTGATTAATGACCTTAAGAATATTCTAGCATCCATGATTGTGCTATGATTGGCGCTAATTACACTGAAAATGTTGAAAGGGTATTCAGTGTAGTGGACAGATAATTAAAAAAACATCACTAACAAGATGATGAGAAGTATGGGAATCCTGAAATATCAGTATAAATCAATGAGAAAATAAGTAACATTCCTATGCAGCCTCAGCACAACTCAAATTCAGATTCAACTTCAATAATTCAGATTGAGTTTTAAGGATTATACAAAAGGGTTGAAGTATTAGCTACAACACCTATCTTGAACAAAGTTTCTACATATTGAGAGTCATATTTGAAGAGGTACTTGTTATCTTGTGATTTTTAAGACTCTTATTTGGCACCCCCAAGGTTTATTGTGAATTAATGGTAACTAATAACTTAACTGGGATTAAATTAACAAATAAAAAAAAAAAATTTAGAACTAGCTCTTACACGCCGCTTCGCTCGCGCACGTTTATTAATGGTAATTAATAACATAATTGGGACTACAATAACAAATAAACAAAAATATATTTAGAACTAGATCTTACCCACGGCTGCGCTCGCGCACGTTTACTTTAGAACTTCTTTAACCTTTCTTTATTGGTACTTCATTATATCTCTACATAGTGGGCCGCTAGGGAAAATGCAGTCTTTTGAATTCAAACAGAAGTGACAGGACGAGCAGGAGGCCCACCTGATGTTAATTATTGTAGTTACCTCCGCCCATAACAAAAGCAATGCGACTTAGGTTCTCCCTGATCGAAGTATGAGAAGACCCAAGTTGTACCCCGCTGCGCCCGTCACTCGAGACGGGGATAATGTCTCATGTGTCTGTAACTTCACCGGCACCCACAGCCTTCCACTGGAACACAGCAATGCGAGAATTACAGCTTGTGCGCAGATTACCAGTTGTGGAGGCAGTACTTCTCTGGACGAACTTTGTACATGTTCTACTGCTACTTTTTGTTGGTCCTTTAGCACCTCCCAGGGGGTACATGTAAGGATTCTAAGGGTACTCACCTTTGGACGTGAGCATTTGGACCCCTCAAAGAATTCAAAAATTCGATAGGGTAATGAACGGCATCATCTTTATGGATCACTGTAACTATTGAACAGTAAAATATTTCTTCCCCTTCAAAAGACTTGAAATATCATTAATAGTCGCTGCTTGCTCAAAAAAAAGTATAAAAATTAGAATTCTTATAAAATATTTTAAGTCAGCCTTTTAACGGAATATAAAATTCGATATAAACTTACATTCCCTATGAATTTTCTGTGTTAGTAGATGCTGACGTTATAAGAGGAATATGTGTGCGAAATTTTAAGTTTCTAGCTCTAAGGGTTTTGGCCTGTGCATTGATACACCAGTCAGTCACTTTTGCCTTTTATATATTATTTACACTACCATCTTAAAAACAGAAACATGTAAATCAATATAGAACAGGCAAAAGAAAAAGTCACAGTTAAGCAAACCATGCAATTTTGTTTACTTGGATGACATATGTTTTTTCTTTTAGTTTTTCTACCAAATTCTTAAACCAATTTTAATAAAATTTCTATGCAATCAATCTGAAAGCATATCCTTTCAAATATTTTTTCCACATCTATTGATAAATGATGGAGAACAAAATGAAACAAACACATAAAAAAAAAATACAGGAAGATTGATAATCTTCTCTGGAAATTGTTAGAAAAGAATAATGTCAAATCATAATACTATTGGCCAACATAATTAAACTGATGTAATGGTGGTATAATTAATAAATTCACCTATCTCATCCCTAGTAGATAAGAGACAGCAGTAGCGGGATATCAAGAATTCACTGGCAGTTGGTTCAATGGAGCGCATAACCATATTCTTCTTTCGAGTCAATATTCCAAACTTAAATTAGGTTTTTGTAGAAAAATTTTTTTTTTATGTTCCAATCCATAACCATATAAAAACAAAACTATAAATTGGTAATAAATGTGACATCTATGCATGGTGTTTTATCAGACTGATAACAATCTGTTATATTGTAATAACTTACAAGTATAGCTTACACAAATAGCAGATATTATTGTCTCACCTACTATAGCAAAATTGAAGTAAAAAAATCATGTTAACTGAATAATCACATAAACTACATAAGAATATAGGTATTATTCATTAAAACATGTTAGCGACAGATGATGCATGAATCTTGCATTTTTTATAAAATAAAATATATGTTTCACTAAAATAACAACAAAACATGTAGTTAAAATATGTTTTTAAATCCCCTAAACGTTGCAAAATAAAAAACTAAAACACAACACCTAGACCAGTTTAACTAGGCCAATGGGATCTAAACACAGTAAAAAATTTATGAGTCTATGTCACCTATTCTAGGCTTTCGAAGACTACTACAAGGGTTGTTTATCTCAATTACAGCACTATGATGTGTGACCAACAAACTTTGCATAATAATATTACTTCAGATAATCAAATCAAGAAAATAGTTACCTGTTGTTTCAATTGATGATGCTAGATGAAACGTGATGGTGAAGAATATCACAAAAGTTCCACAAAGTTTTGAACACATCCTAGACCACCACTCTAATTCTTCCATGGCAAATTCAATGTATATTCACAATGTACATATATAAATCATTGTTTCATTCTTCACTGACTTTATTACTGTTCCCAATATTCATTATGTGTTGGTTGCTAGGACATTGGGTACCAAAACATTCAAATTCACATAAAAAAAACACCTGTGGAATTTACTATTCGCCTTGCAACAAGGGATTACTCACTTCACAAGTTCACTCAACTTTGGAATGCAACGTTACTATTTCTTTGATTTAACGTAAATAGTAAGACACTAACTGAGATCTTTAACAACTTTATTAGTATCTAAAGCACTGATTTGAATATTAATAAAAGTTTGAAAGTACAGTTTGAAAGTTTTGAAACTTCATTGCACAATCGCGATCGCGACCGCTCTTCACCGAACCAAAACCAAACACGATGGATGAGTGAGAGAGACTGAGTGTTTGTGTGTTGCCGCACGGCTGTGTAAATTTCCCCCCAAATAAATCTTACATATAATATCCCCGAAAACTGTGGATTTCCTGGTATTAACAACTTTTCATAATATAATTTTTCGTTGACTTAATTGACTTTTGTCCGGCTTCACAGCTCAATTGCTTTCTAATTGGGAATTGAATCCACAGTGGCGGATTCCCTCCCAAAAGAAACTTTTGTGTGATGTTATATATTTTACCTGTCTGTATTTATCTTTATTTCCGTTAAATTCTTAAAAATAACTTAGAACTGTAGGTATTATTCTATCAATAATCTAGTTCTTATATTTTTGTTTATTTTGGATCTAGATGGCGTATTGTGATATTTAATTAAGTATTAATAAATATTCATGGACTGTTTCCGAATAAAATAATGAGTGTAGTGTTTCGATTTAGGTATTTTTACAGTATTTAAACACATAACGAGAAGTGCTAATTTTATAGATCGTTTACTTGTGATACTTGATGCAACATTCCGACTTCGTGAGTGAAAACTATGCCACGATTCATAATTATAAATTTATTAGTTGCAGCTTGGCATATTTTTTTAGAATTTATCTAAAAGAAACGAAAATACGCAAGTTTAAAAAAAAAATGTTGTCGGTGATATAAACATAAAAAATGCGACATCATGGTATTTTTGAAGTTGGCTTTTTGTGAGTCTATTGCTCTGAAATGATAGGCACAGGCAGGATATATTCATCTAGCATTTGATAATAAAACGGTGAAAATATTTTATTATTTCAAACTTTTCATAAGCCTATAATAAAAAAAAATATGATTAAAATTGTCGTGTTAGTTACCCAAGGTCCTATTTATTTTCAATCTATATTTGAGGTGGTTAAAGGTTCCGAAGGATTTTTGATACATTTCAATAAATTTGAAGGTTTTTTCCTTACATCTAAGACATAACATCCAACTGTAAAATAACGGTCCATCCTCTATCAACGAACGTGGTCGTACTGAACGTAAAACCATGGTAAGGATGCCTTCGCACCAAGATCTACTGAAGTGTGTACGTAAAACAGACACCTAACGGTTGGGTGGATGGATGAGAGCATCATTAGGAGCTGAATGGCCATAAATGCACCTAGAGAATTTTCTTGTGTACTTAACGTACACGAGAAAATAATTCAACTTACATAAATGAATGTTGATAGCTATATTGGACCAAAGTAAATAACATTAATTTTACTTAAACTTTTCGTAAAAAGTTGTTTTTTTTTTTTTGAATCCGTGTAAAATGATTTTTGCCTGAATAAATTGTATGTTTTTAAAACTGTTAACACCAATTGAATGACCGAACGACTTATTTACCACAGAATTTAAATATAATATTTGCCCTGACCGAACATATGATTCTAAGAACTCTGTTCTTTTATGTTTGATTGCTGGATTTGTAAAATAAAAATAACTAAATTGTACTTCATTCCATAATGATTACAATTTAATTTTGTATCAATTACGAAATAATTTGTTTTCAGACGCAGATCTGGATTATTGAAAGTATTAAAAATAGTGAAATTACATAGGTCTCCGATATATTGGAGTGCCAACTGTGTTGACTGAATGTATATATTTCCATATTGAATATAGATCTTGAGTCGTTGTGTAGAAAATCGTCACCACAGTCAGAAGTTTTCAAAAGTACGTTCTGGGGCATAACTTTGTAACACTGCTGCAACGACAATTCGATGTTTTTGATGACACACATTCACATTATAAATAATAATAATAATTTATATCCCTTACATAAAAAGACTCCCGCTCAGTTAGGTGATCTAGTAATTGACTGAAAGCTACGTTAACCTTGGCCTATTTGATATAACTTTATTTGAAAGAGATAGATAGATAGATCCTTTGATTACACGTACCCCCGGGGTGGAGCAACTAAAAGTAGCCGTAGAACTTGTCTCAAGTTCGTCCGGAGAGGTACTGCCATCACACATGGAATCTGCCGCCAAGCAGTAGTGCTCGCATTACCGTGTTCCGGTGGAAGGGTATGGGTGCCGGTGAAATCACATGCACATGAGACGTATCATCCCCGTCTCGGGTGACAGATGTAGCTGGATGAATGCAACTTAGTGTAAGAACCAAATCTCGTACTGAATCGCATTACTGTTGTCATTTTCTGTGTGATACTAAAATGAGAATTTTTGGTCTTTGATTTACATAATAGTTCCACACTAAAAAAAGATCTATTTCTAGTAGTCTTGCTAAGTCTTTAATGATAACTATCACTCCTACTCATACTTATTTATTTACTCCATATGAACGGTAAACGCTAAAAGAGGGAACATTACGTTATGTAGTAGTCTTTAGAGACTCCAACTCTAAGAGTTTTAAACAGGCAAGACTAAGTTGAGTACTTAATTATTTCATTAGTTTTCATCACATAAAAAAATAATAATTTAATCTTATAAGGAATTAAGCTGATAATGATACAATAAAAATGATAAAAATAATTAAATAATGAGTGTATGTACGCTTAACAGTCAGTAAGTTAATTGTCACTTAAGGTAGACTTTGTTTTAATGACAATTTATCAATGATGTCATATATAAAATATCAAACGTGTAGAAAATGGTTCATAAAAGCGTTAAGTAAAGGTATAATATTTTATATTTCTATATTTTCGATATGAGGTGTCAAATGTCTACGACCAATTATCTCAAAAAGTTGAGTTAGAGAACCGATCGATTCTTCAGAAGCCAGTAATAAAAAGAAGAAGAAGAGATATTATAGTTAAATGTCAAATGTTGGTGTCATCTTGAATTTCAATGGCAGCTTTTTTGAAGATTTTGATAGAAAGTCCAAAAATCCCTGGATCCAAAATATTAAGTTAATTGAAATCACTGTCTATCAATGTTGATATTAATCACAAATGTGCTTTTTTTTCAAATTTAAAAATAACATTAACTCAGACTCAGTAGAATTTGTGTGACTAATGACACAGCTAGCCAAAAAAAGAACTGATTTGTCCTTTTTAGAAAAAGTTGACAATTTATTTCCTAAATTGTTATTTATGATAGCTTATAATCATAAAGAAAAAGTAAAGTCTTAATAACTTCTAATATAGTCAAGGTATTTGTTTAAAACATTTTTTTCTTATTGTAGTATGTTGCAGCACTGCCTTAGAGCTTTACAATTTATCTGTGCTTCTTTCTTTCTTTCGAACCGTTCGTTCATGTCATTACGGTTCTCTCGGGCGGGTTTTTAAACAAATCCTAGGTAATCTTTGTTTTTATCGGGTTAAAATATAAATCTGCTAAAAATATGGTGAATAAGATTACTGCGTTATGTCTGGGTCAACTTATTTCATACTTTTCTGAAATAGTGTTGTGGGATAACCTCTTTCTTCACGGTGTTGTTTTGACGGGTTTCGTTCCTAGTGAACTTCTACTGTTTCATATTATTCAAGAATTTAATATTTATTTTCAGCCATGGTGCGTATGAACGTATTGAGTGATGCTCTAAAATCAATCCATAATGCTGAGAAGCGCGGAAAGAGACAAGTGCTTATTAGGCCTTGTTCTAAAGTTATTGTCAAGTTTCTGACTGTGATGATGAAGCACGGCTACATCGGGGAGTTCGAGATTGTCGATGATCACAGAGCTGGCAAAATTGTTGTCAATCTCACGGGCAGACTGAATAAGTGCGGAGTTATTTCACCGCGATTCGACGTTCCAATTAATGATATCGAGAGATGGACTAACCTCCTGCCATCAAGACAGTTTGGGTAAGGATTGTCACTTGGCTTTAATTTTGTGTAGATGAAATAACTTTTAGTTGTATCATTGTAGTTTCAAAGTAGGTAACTAAAAGTGTGCTGGAAAATATTATTTTGGTGTTCTTGTTAGTTGGAATGCTCCATGATTTCATAGCCAATGTCATGTTCATGTTTGTTTACATGCTCAGCTGATAAATTGTGTGCTTGCTTGGGTCATTCCCCATTTCACTGACAAAACAAGGTGACTACTACAGACTGCCCGTTCACTGCGGTAATCTAGTTTAGATATCTTAATTAAAGTTTATTAACATAAGTAGGCACACTAATGGTATGGTATGCTTATGCTTACTACTAAACTATATACATAAAAATGAATCCCTATTTCCCTTGTTCACAATATCACAAGTGAACAGCTGGACCAATTTGGCAAATTCTGTTTTTGTTGTTTGTTATTGTCAGGGGAAGGGTCTTATGAAATAAAAAATTAAGTAAGTTGCATGGAACATTAGGAAAGTTAAGAAAACATAACAACCATATTAACTTTCTTGCTTTTCACAATTTCAACTTTTCCTAATGTAACCTCAGAGTACATAACTATCAGCAATTGACAAAATTCACGCTGCAAATATTATTCACCATAATAATTAAGACAGGACAATGTCTGTCATGTCAGCTTGTAATAAATAGTGTTCTTTTTTATAATGATGATTTTGTGCACAACCACCGCGGATCGCCAATAGTTCTTGTTGGTAGACATTTGATAAGTTGTGCTAAATTAAAATAAAGTAGCATTGTCTGATATTCTATTATTTTTGTAGGATATTGTAAGTGCTATTTTAAACATGTTTCAGTTTATAAGTTTTTTACAATAGGCTACATTTTGTTATAAGAAATATATTCAGAAGGGCAGAAATATATTCATTTAAAACTATGTGTTAATCAGAGAAATTTAAACTTGTAGTAAGACCAGCAGGTGCAATTAGCATTCTCTTACCATGAATTAATTATGGAAAGAGAATTGCATCTTCCGTGTTTCCAAGGGCTGAACTGTAAAATAAATGCAAAAGTGCAAACCAGTTTCAATCTAAACAAATAAATAAAATTGAAGTGTCTCTAATGTCAAAATAATGCCTTTTTACTAAAAGCATTTGTCTATTTATTCTGGCTAATCTCCGCAATGACTAGACCGTTTGATATGTTACTTTCACTGGCAGATAGCTGATGTTACATGGAATACCTGTGGCTACTTTTATTTTATAAAAAGAATTAGGTTTCCGCTAAAAAAAACAGGTAGTCTACAATAAGAAAGATATATACCAAAATAAGTAACATTGTATGTATGCCTAATAACCTAAATATTTACATTTTATTGATTTCAGATACCTGGTTCTCACAACAAGCGGTGGTATCATGGACCATGAAGAGGCCAGAAGGAAACACTTGGGAGGAAAAATTTTAGGCTTTTTCTTCTAAGTTCAATAAATAATGTGAAAAACATTGTGTTTATTTAGAAAAAAATATCAATGTCTGAAGAAAGCTCTATCTGCATGGCAGAAATTGAGTTTGATGGCAAAGTTTATTTGTCAAGCTAAATGAAAGCTTAGCTATGACCCATAGATTTGATATTTGTATAGACATTAATGTTTTCTGTACACTTGTGGCCCTCACATTAAATCCATCCTTTATTCACTAATGGCATATTGGATTTAACTTCCTCCTTGATATCTAAAATCAATTGATTGATTTAGTAGCAGTAGAACTGGTGCCAAGTATGACCGAAGAAGTCCTGCCACTACACCTGGAATCTGTCTCCAAGCAGTAGTGTTCGCATTACTGTTATTATTAGTGTTACCGGGATATTTACCATGATTTGTGAGTTTTGTTGACTCCCGATATTTCGACGCAGTTACATGCGTCATGGTCCCGGGCAAACTGAAGTCTGCGAAGTGGAGTGTGCAAATCATTGGCAGACATATCGGTCTACCCTCTTGCGCACTCGTTTTGTACGTTCGACCGCGTCGCCGCTACCACCGGTTTCGTTTTCACTTGTAATTCGATCTCGACACACAACACTCACTGTATCGGGACGAGCCACAGGTTCCGTTCGGTTCGCATTACTGTGTTCCGATGGAAGGGTGTGGGTGTCGGTAAAATCACTTGCGCATGAGACGTATCATCCCCGTCTCGGTTGATGGACGCAGCCGGATGAGTGCAACTCGGTGTATGATCCAAATCTTAAACTGAGTCGCATTACTGTTGTCATGGGCAGGGATCGCCACTAACCACCAGGTGGGCCCATAAGCACATTTCGTCACCAATTCAAATAAAAAAATAATAATAATAATATGTAGCTCCAAACTTAACTTTTCAATGGACTGAATGAAGCGCAATTGTCCAAATGATACTGAACTCTTTTACTTGTACGTTCTTTCCTCCTTAGCAGCAAGCACCAACGGGTGAATCTTGTTGGATTGTACCCTACATCGGTATACGAACATTTCCACAATGTAAAGACGGTATTTTGATACACGACCTTTTTGACAGAAAAACAACCCATTGACTGACCTCACAGTTGGTATAGTATTTCTGCCTTCTGTGCTGTATTTGTGTGTCAAACATAAATGTTTGTTCTGTCTGGGTGTTATTATTATGGTTTATATGTAGGTATGTATTCACCAAAAAAAGTAATGAGTATTGTATCGGTAATTCATATACAAGCTATCCTAGTTTTGCGCTAGATGGCTCTGAGTGAAATTTTCATGAATATTTATTTATGTTGTGAATTTAAGAGTCTCCAAGCCTAGCCATAAATAATGACAGAAAATGTCTACACTGGATCCTCGGGATACGTTTGCTCGTTTCTTCACTGTTGTGAGCATACCTGCACATGTTTTTTCTCTTCTCTTGGCTTCACACGACTGATGTATTGCCATTCTTCAAGTGGTTTTTGTATTCATTATTATTTATTATAATAATGAATACATCATAGTAAAAAAAAAAACAGGAAACTTAATACGGGAAAAAATATTTTACATAGATTTGAGTAGGGAAAAGGATTAGTAGGGTGGGATAGGGTAAAGATATTTTAAAAAATACAAAATTTTAATTTTTCACAGTATAAAATAACAAAACAATCACAATTTTATGTCATATATATGAATGAAGCAAGGGTTAGAATACGGCATAATCGGACGAAAAAAGATGAGTTACTATAATATAATATCACGGCAACAGGACGTGAAGAGAAATGAGATCATTAAAAAAATTATAATGATTTTATAATGATGAATTATTTTAGAGCAGGAAAAGAAAATGTGATCTAGATTCTCATAATCATATCCACAGCCACAAGATGAATTAATAATTATGTACTTTTTTCATTTTTCACAACTAAAGCTGAAAACCGCCATCTTCTGGTGAGTATCATAAGCTTGTTTATCACTCTAAATACTGGTAGATGGATAGATGGCGCATTTACTATTGCATTAGATGACCATGAACCATTTGAGTCTACTATGAGTATTTTTTAAATTGAAATGAAAAGGGTATTCTCAGCAGAGGGTGTACGTAAATTGGTTTTCTCGCCATACGAGACACTAAAGATTTAAAGACATTTCAAGAAAAATGAATAATCTTCATATCTAAAAGATATGTAGTTATAAGGTTTAACGGAACGCAACGAAAGACCTGTGACCGTAGACAGAGAAACTAATAGACCCAATGACGATTCCTTTCGTACAAATAAATTGTAAAAATGTTTTCAGAAATAATAAATAACAAACTTTTTTGCCTCGTAACGTGTGTCGTGTTATTTTATGTAAAAGTGATAGTGAGAAGAAAATTGTGTCTTTTCACGCGTAAGTACGAAGGTATTGTCCATAAATAGTATAGATTCTCAGTGACGATGTATGTCATAGCATCACTGAATTATATATATGTCGCTTTAAAACTCTGAAGAAAATTGGAATTTGTCGAGTATTTATCATTCTTATATAACCTATTATTATTTCCATGTAAGTGTTGCCAGAGTCAGCTAAAAAAAATTTCGATAAAAAAATATTGAGTCAACAATGCAATGAAAACAATGTATTTTTTCAATACATATTTTGTAATTTAGTGATTTACCTTTCAGATACAAGTTGATGAAAGCATAATTCAACAAAATTAAGGTCAGCGTCGGTGTCAAGAGCCAGAAAAGTCCAACAAGGTTTTTGTATCAATTTTGTATAAAAAATAAATATACAAAAAAGAAAAACTCGTTTTGTCTTAATTAAATCCTGAAACTAATTTACCCTATTCCATCTAACATCCCAAAACAGGGGAATGCAGTTACTATGGCAACATTATACGCATCTACATATAGAAGAAGAAGAAACTTTAATCGTCTCCTCGCGGTTACAGAGTCCCTTGGTCTTTTAATTTCTCTGTCTACGCTTAATGTATTTTCTTTTTTAGTCTGTAGACTCACCGTTCAGTAGTATCGTCGAGCGACCACGGCTGTAAATAAGCAAAATTTATCTCGACCACCAATCACAGCACTTAAACGTTTGCGTTCCGCTATTTTACGCTTGCTTAACGCGTTTTACAACTTCGGATTTTTCAAGAAAAACGAGTGAATATATTCTTTTTTGTTTTTATGAACTAAAGTATTCGTCAAGTGTGTACTTTATAGTAATCTTAAAACAAATATCCATTTTATTTAATTCCAATTTCACGAAAATGGAACGTAAGTGATCTCACTTTGCATCTCATGCTGGCGAGAATACCGATTCACACTCGAGATCTGTAGGCGAGAAACAGCGAGAAATTAGTGACATCAATTACTTCAAAATCGTGAGATGATAACCATGTAACTAAAATCATGAACGAACTAAGAATTGGGTCCTGGATCTCAGTTTTGTAGTGCAAACAATTCGAGGAGCTCTACGATGTTTAAGCACTTCTCCGTTAATTTTTCTATTAAATGCATTTCAATTAAATGTTGATATTAATAAATAGCTTAAATCCGTAGTTATTAAAAGCATAATTCACAAAGTTGGCAAAAAACAGTTGACGCATCAACAAAAATTTGGATTGATTTTGAGAACCTTAATCTAAAATCTGCAGTCTTCCTTGGTATAAATTTAAATGAAAAGCTGCAGGGGTGAAAACAAATAGAGGCTCTCGGCCAGAGACTACATTTGCGGTACGTAGAGTAAGGGCTTTTAAAAAAAAGTTATGTATCGGTTAGTTTATTTTAATTTTATTCATAGTGCTATGCTTATGTATGGTATCCTGCTATGGAGGAAAATTGCAAGTACAAGTTTTATTTGAAAATAGCAATCCGTGCAACATATAACATGTGATCACGTGAGTATCTGGAAGATAAATTAAACGATTAATATTCTTACAATGACATCATAGCATATCTTTGAAAATGTTATAAAAGTTTATAAAAACCGGTTTGAACAGGCGCAAAACAAATTTTACTAAAATGTTCGCTTACTAAAGAATTTAAGAATTCAACGATTTTTTACTTACTTAAAAAAGGGAGTGTGATGTTAGAATGTTAAAAGTGATCTTTAAAGATTATTTAATACAATTTATGGTACTAATAATCGATATTCACAATAAAAGTGGCAGATGAAAGCAGCGCATAACTCATGTATGTTCGTATGCTTGCTTACCTACCAAAACACAAACAGGTACGCTGTGTAGTAGCGTTCACGTTCAGTTCAAAGATTTGTACGCCACGCCAGCCATCACAATTTGTGGATCCCCGTTCGCTCTAACGCGTTACGCTTCAGACCGGAGCCGGGTCGTAATCATAACGTCGTCAGTTGGCCAGTTGCGCGCCGACCGGATCATTCTACGCCCGCCACCGACAGTGCGTCAGTGTTAGTGCCTGTGTTCGTGAAACAAACCTCACTACAACTGATAATGATGGCTCCCGAGACGGTGGTAACTGTTGACCACAACAAACCTGCGCCCCAAGGCGGCCCACCCCCGCAGCAAGGAGGCGCTTTGGATTGGATCAAATTCGACATCGACTACTTCAAAACTCCACCCGGCTTACTAAAAGTCGTCGAATTAGTAAGTAGTTCTTCTACCTTGCCCAAAACTATGTCAACTGACGACTATCGGTAATAGATTCTAACATTAGTGAGGCAGGTAGGTAGAGTAGGTAGATTTCTTATTTTGTTTGAATGGAAAGTTAAATATCGATTAGTACGTAGTCATTTAATTTTTGATTTTACTTTATAATTAATTTTCCGATACCCTTATAAAATATTATAACTATGTAACACTTCCAGCTCCATTAACGTTCGTGCGATGCCGTTAACAGTTATTGCGACCCTCTAACGGCAATGTAGATAGACCATGAACATGGGAGAAATGTTGGTAAAGTTGAGTGTTTATTGTCAGGTAATAAGATCCGCAAAGTTATTTTAAAGATTTATCATAATTAATTCAAGGTTGTTCAAATACAATGGCTTACCTACCTTCGTCACGGATATATTTAGGTATGATGTGGCGAGAGTGAACATTGTATTTTTGTAATCACCATGCATTATTGAGGTCATAGTGCATTGTGTACTGTCGCCGAGAAAATAAATGCTGAGATCGGTTTTTGAAGTGAGGTCAGTAGGTAAGGCTGCGGGGTGGGGAGCGGGCCGACACAGCAGGATGCTGAGGAATGCACCCGGAGTGGAAAAAATAAAAAAATGGATAAGTGCGAGTCAGGCACAGAGGGTGTATGTTTAGGCTATTAGCTCAAACATACAGTTTTATTATAAGTTAATTTTATTGATGGGTGTGATAATTCTCGTATTAGAAGTAACATTAAAAAATTTAAAAACTCCTTGGAGATTTAGCCGTGAATATTTTGGGCAATAAAAATATCTATAATGCATTTTATACCCAACATATTCATGGCCGTTTCCTACTTTCACACATTCATTAATTAGGTAGGTATCTACAAACAATTTTACATCGTGACTTATATTTTCCTAAATAATCGCAGGTTTATTTACTTTTGTTAAAGCAGTTGGTAATCGTTCGAAAATCTTAATAATAGGTACCTACCTATATTGGTATTATTTAGAATTTAACTAAACGCGTGAAAAGACACGTATGAAATAATTTAAAACTACGTATAAATAAAAGTATTCACTTAATGCATGTTTCGTAACGTGGGACAGCTACGGTTAAGTAACAAAGGTTGAATTAATACGTCCACTCACAGTATATCTGACGTTTCTGTCAATTACTCTAATTGAGTTAATCAACTAATTAGATACCTTGTGTAGAGTTAACTACTAGTGGCCTATCTAGTAAAATACTTGAATAACACAATAGACAACTAGGAGGGCTATTCTACGTTCAATGTGAGAAGATACATTGAACTCAGTTCAAGTTAATTCAGAATATAACAGTCAGGACATGGAAATATGGAGAGTTTCCTCTATTAATTTATAACTTTCTTTAAAATATGATTATAATACTAATTCAAAAGAAATTGAAATTATTGTAACTTGCAAGATCGGGCCGAGAATACCCAATGGCCAGGGGACAAAATAATTACAACACAAAAACTCAGAAAGCTTCTCCTCTAGTATTTTATTATCATCTTTATACTTATACTAAATATATCGATATTCTATAGTAATTTAATAAAATATAAGGCGTAGAATAAACCAATAAAACTTGAGACCCCACTCTGCCACACTAGAGGATTCTGGAGAAGGTCAACGCTGAAACGCGAAATAATCTGCGTGGTGCCCCTACTTTCGTTTTTAGTTTTATTTACACTTTCATCCATTTCTACAACAATTTGTTTTTGAGATTTCTCTCCAGTTCAGTCCTCTGGCGGTTCATTAGTAATCCTCGAGCATACAGCGTCGATTAATTTCGCATTCGTAGCTTTTATTTGAGAGCGACATCGGGTGAAAGTTGGCATCAAAATGAAAGTAGTAATGTCAACATGTGGTCTGAGTGGGTTCTGACGACGCGAAGCCCCTTGAGCATCGCGGGCCGGTGTGACAACCTGCCGGTTTCTCATCATTTCCCTCGAATGTATTATGGTCAATACAACTCTACAAATAAACAAAAGTGGTTTTCTGTAGCGAAATTTTTACTGCCTATATCAAGAATACCAATGTGTATGTACCTATCTAGTTTTAATAAACAGAGACAACGGGTACCTGTAAACGACACACAGTAGGTACCTACAAATTCTATCTTATGAAAATATCTCCTTTCTTACTTGTTTTACGATGAATATATTTTCATATATTAGGTGTACAAATAAGATTCCGCCGTTTTATTGTAGATGGCGCGGTACGGAGTTTCGGTTAGCTTTCGCAGATGATAACCGGCTTAAAAAATAGTTTGGACATTCAAGAACAACATAACCTATTAATATCATTGATTTTATATTGGTAAAATATAATTTTTATAAGTTGAAAATGTCAAAATTTGAGCCAAGTAAGCGTCATTTGCGGGAAATATTAGTTTAATTCTTTAATTTAAAGAAATCTGCTGCTGAGGCGCATCGATTGCTTGTAGAAGCATATGGTGAGGTTGCTTTGAGTGAGAGAACGTGTCGAGAGTGGTTTCAAAAGTTTAAAAATGGTGATTTCGACGTAGAAGACAAAGATCGCAGTGGAAGGCCAAAAATTTACGAGGATGCAGAATTGGAGGAATTATTGGAGGAAGATTCATCTCAAACACAAAAAGAACTTGCTCTAACATTAGAAGTCACTCAGCAAGCAGTCTCACATCGTTTAAAATCATTAGGAATGATTCATAAACAAGGAAATTGGGTTCCGTACGAATTAAAGCCGAGAGATATTGAACGCCGATTATGCTTAAGTGAAATGCTGCTAGCTAGACATAAAAAAAGGGTTTTTTACATCGTATCATAACTGGTGATGAGAAGTGGATACATTATGACAATCCAAAAAGAAGAAAATCATGGGGATTACCTGGCCACGCGTCAACATCAACAGCAAAACCGAATATTCACGGAAAAAAACTTATGCTGTGTATTTGGTGGGATCAGCTAGGTGTAGCGTATTATGAGTTGCTTAATCCGAGCGAAACAATTACTGGAGCCCTCTATCGAACACAATTGATGAGATTGAGCCGAGCTCTGAAGGAAAAACGCCCTCAATACTATTCTAGACACGAAAAAAATATTCTTCTGCATGACAATGCTCGTCCACATGTTGCGGCTCCCGTGAAAAAGTACTTGGAAACACTTGATTGGGAAGTGTTACCCCACCCGCTGTATTCACCAGACATTGCACCGTCCGATTATCACCTGTTCCGGTCCGTAGCACATGCTCTGACGGCGCAGCGGTTCACATCTTATGAGGATACCAAAAATTGGGTTGATTCGTGGATAACCTCAAAAGACAAGGAGTTCTTCAGACGTGGGATTCGAATGCTGCCTGAGAGATGGGAAAAAGTGGTTGCAAGTGATGGGCAATATTTTGATTAAATTTATATTACCGTTCTTCTACAATAAATATTTAATTTATGTTAAAAAACGGCGGAAACTTATTTGTACTCCTAATATATAAATCAAATATTTTCATTACAAATGTGTGTGTATGTTTTTTGTAAAATTATATCTAGCAACATTTAGAAGTTCGAGTGCCGAAAGTACCTAAACCATTTAAACCTCAACTCAATGATATTGATAAATAATATATATATAATAAAGAAATGGTAATTCAAATGAAAATAAGATAATGAAAATTGCGGTTCGGACTCGCACTCGTAGTGAGGGTTCCATACCACAGATTGTACTTTGTTAGGATATTCGCCATCAGTACATATTCGGAGAAATTTCCAGGCCGATCCGAGAACAATTGAGCGGGGCGAGAAAGACAGATGTCTTATTTAACTCGCTTCGTGTGGGCGAAATTGCGGAAGCTTAGGTAACCGATACAATACAAATCTTACACGAAAAATAAACATTCCGTTCCTGTGATAAAATACATGAGTTCTGAATGTTTCATAATTTGATCTAAGTAGTTTTGAACATTGAACGAACATAAAGCGAGACATTTCACATGTAAAAAGGATGATAGATTATATATGCAGAAACATGAGTAGGCTGTTATAACAATATAGTAGTTAGTGGGTGTTCGAAAAGATTATGCAACAAAGCAGAAAGTAGGTTCTTGACCAAGAGGCGTAAAAGTTCTATTAGGTGCAACAAACTATAATAATTGAATACAAAAAATGGGGACGTTCCAAGTGGGCACGATAAGCTGAGACATTTGGAATTTTCATCCGGTTTTCACCAATATACCTATTATAATATATTCAAGAGGAACGTTTAGGTGTATGATGTTTGAATATTTTCCGCAAGTAAGATTATTTCATAGTATTTTTTGTCGAAAATCGTGCCTCCTAAAGGCTTTCACGGCGCTGTGTAAATTTATAAAAATATTGTATAAAATAAAATTTTTGGTGTGCCTAATTAATGTCGCCTGTGTGAAGATATTTGAGCATACCGAGTGAGGTGGTTATGAATCAGTCATTACTCAAGACCATGATATATATTATAGTTTGAAACGTAGCGTTGAATTAGTTGGAAGGTGACATTATGTCGATGCGTAGGTATTTTTACTTGAGTCTAAGTCCTTTTCCAGTTGATCAGTCTCTAAAGTAGAGGCAAGACTAGGACAAGTTGCCGCATTGAGTACGCCTACAAGAACCACATTTAGCAGCTTATGAAGGGAAACCTTCTCATTCCTTTATAGCGATAATTTAGGTAGGATCTAATATAACATACACAAGATTAACCAAATAAAATTCAACCAATTCAACATGCTAGCCAAAACACTTTAATATAATATAATCATATATTAATTTTCAAAAATTAATAAATTATTATTATTATACTTTTTTTAAACACAATATTATAACTGAGATAAGCAGACATCTACATGAGAAAGAAAGCTATATGTATACTAAAAGAGACATAGTTTGGTATATGATAGTAGTTCAAATAAACTAATTTTTCAAATTCAGGAGATAAGTACATGGTTTTACTATTTTTTTTAATTAATTATTACAACTACATGTGTCGGTACTAGTAGTCTTATTTACAAATTCATATAATATTATATTTAATGTTGAAAAAATGGTATGTAAAGTGATGGTTCTGTCTGCCCGATTCACTATCTTTCATGTCTCATATCTTTATCGTTCAACTGGCGATATATTTAGATGGATGTGCCACGGCACAGCCGGATATTTTAGGACAACACACATCTCTTGTTTTCTTATTTTCCTAGATGAGCGTCGTTAACCCAACGATCACTAGCAAACAGGTCATGGAAAATTAAAGACGGGTATAAACGAGACATGCATTAGCAATTTATGTAACGCGATTTATTTTCAAGGAGAATGTTTTTTAGTAAATTGCTTCCGTAGAAGTAGTAGTAGACTTACACCTATCCCGTGAGGAGCAATAATTGTAAATTTTGTCGTATAGATACAAACGATACTTGATTTCTGAAGGAATAAATAAGTTTGATTTTGAGTTTGAGTTGTGTGGCAGTAATCACTTAACGTCAGGAAGCTCGTCATTTTAATCGCCAACAAAAATAGTTCTCTGTTCCCGTCGAGTTAAATAGCCTTAGTCATACGGAGAGAAATGACCTCTGCCTTTTGACTTCCAACACCACTTGAGTGGCTTCAATAGAAGTTACGCTACTTATCCTTAATAGACGTAAGTGAACTGAATTGAAATAGTAGAAGAATTAACTAATTATTATAGTAGGGAACCGAAAAGCATAATTTAACATCTAGTTTTTCAAAGAAAGTCCGCTCTAATGTAAAACAATGGTAGATGACGATAGCGAACTCATCGTTTTCGACCATCCGACCGCGACGGTCTTCACACACCGCGCATTCCCTTACGTAATTGCTCATTGTTCGTTCTTTTAGGAGCCTACTTACCTTAGTACGGTATTCGAACACAACGTAACAAACCAACAACTAAAAAACTGCAATATTGTTATTTTATAATCAGTGATGTTTTTAAGTTTTACTGTGCAATCTTGCAGGAAACCGATTTGCTATAATAGCTATAATGGAAGGCCACTCCGTATTCAGTTGCAGCTATTGACACGTCTCATTATCTGTATGAGAAGTGAATCGTCACAATAGTTTCGACATCATTGTATAAAAGCATTTTGTTTGTAAACATTGACTGCCTCTGGTCGGCTCCTGCTGGTGTAGCGACAACGTCACGGTTGCGAAATCAAGGTCATTGAAATTGAAATAACTTTCTTTGAAAGTGTTTATTATTTCTTTGTATTATGGATATCAAGGTCAGTAGAGTTCGATCGGGCGTCGGTATCGATCGCAACTACTACTACAAAGCTGGTGAACTAGTGTATAGAGTCAATAATATTGTCATTAACCGGCGTTCCATTAAGTACTATGACATGAGAACGCATATGTAAAATTGAGTATATAATTCTTTAATTGGAAGCAACAAAAATTTCTATGAAATGAGGTCAGTTTCCACCTTAAGGAATGTAGGTGGGTGGCAAAGGCAGGCAACTGAGCATATTTGACTAGGCAGCATGAGCCCAAATAATGGTGGGCTGGTACTTTGTAATCGATGTCAGACTAGATCTGAAGATTGCGTCATTCAGGGGAGCGTGAGCGCAACAAATTAAAATTTACACACAGATTCAAATTGGAGACCGGCAACGTGTTAAATATTAAAGTTGTCTTGCCTTGACGGAGGCGAAGTAGTAGGTACCTACCTACCGACATTATGTAAATACCACTTTGAGAAGTAAAATAATATTTCTAGATTCGTGTTTCATGCTATATAGTTGCTCTACCTTGCCTTTAGGATTAATACCATTAGGCGGCTATCATTGAGATATTGTTTTTTTTAATATATATGAAAAAATGATCTATTAATTTTATTTCCCATGAGATGTTATTAGATAATGAATTTATTTCATAAGCAGTTGACTAAAATAGCTGAAATTTATTATACCTCTTCGGCCAATTATTATCTATGACTGATGATAGCAATCATTGGCAAAAACAGTTGACTGATTGCTAAATTTGAAGGGTGTCAGTACCGGTACTGGCACAGACTTGATAATAGAACCTACCAGATTTCAATGAGACTCCTGAAACAGTCCATCATAAAGTTTCAGCGCGACGGGTGAGGTCATGTGATGCGACTTAAGACTAGGTACGAGAGGACGAAATTTGTGTTGGTATTGTTTAAGAGTCGGTCTTTATGGGGATTGTAATATATAAATTGCTTCACAAGACGAGAAATCAGTAGAATGGAATACTTATCTCAGCTTTTTCGTGATAATGTAGTTGAAATCTCGATGGCTGAATAGAGTTATCATAACAACTCGATATTTTGGAATTGAAACGTCCCTAAGTTTACTTCGCTTTGAATGTTCCAAACGCCCTTGTACAGAGTATGGTCGTTGAACCGGCTAGAAGGCGCTAGTCAATACGTTCAGAAGTTTGGGCTCTAGCCGCACGCACCCATTGACCCGAATGCCATGCTGCCTGATTGCATTCTCGCTTCGCAATCGCGTACTTTGTCGACAGTAATGAACGAAAAACTAATTGAAACTTGTTACGTAGTTCGTATGTATATCGTATAACGATACGGTATCGGACACTTCACTTCAAAGTGTCGGTCGATCGATATATCCATTATATTTTTACTATAATAAGTGTTTTTTTGTTGCTAGTTCTTTTATTGTTTGACAAGACTTTACTGCCGCCGTATTTTGTTTGTTTTACCGGTCTACTTACATAAGAGAATGGATATAGGTATTGTAAATTAAGTATAACATTGACAAGACTTATGTACTGCCACTAATTAACTGTGTAAAGGACGAAACGATTAATTTATTTAAATTATACACTTATTTATTTATGAATTTCAGGAACTTATTCTTCTATGATATGAAAATAATCAAATACTTTATTTATTAGATTTTTCGTGATTTAAGTTTTTCATGAAATATTTTGTGTTGGTAGATTGAATCTTATTACTTAAAACGAGTGATTCTAGTACATATATTTATTTATTTTGCGTATCTCGGAAACGACTCGTAACGATTTGGATGTTTTTTTTTATTTAGGTAGGGTTTCGCTATTTAAGCTTCCCTGTATAAAATTGTATTTCTTGTAAAAAGGCAAGTTATATCCAATAAAAAAAAAACAAAACCCGGTCTAAGCTCGGTCGCCCAGGTAATGTAAAAAGTCACATCAGGCGTAGAGAAGGGCCCCCGCCAAGATGCAGATGTCATGCGTCCATAAATGAACGCCCGAAACATCTACATTGCTGTACACTGATGATTAGAATAATCAATCTGGTTTGATTATGGACCAACTGCTGAAATTTGCATCAGTATAATAGGTGTTCAAGCAGTTTGCTTAGGTGTTGCAGTATTCTACATACAGCTATTTGGATATTCCCTTTAGGTTGACTCTATTATAAGCAATGAATTTGCCCACCATACTTTTTACCAGCCAAGTAGGAACCTCCAGTCTTACTTTCAGCGCTATTGTGTAGGTTAGGTACTTAGTACCGGTACCTACCGTTACTGTAGATCTGGAACTGTCAATCTGCCGATCAACGATCCGATTGTCCAAAGTAGCTCGCTTCACTGCATCCTCTTCCATTCGTTCCACGCGACCAAGCAAGCCATTAGTACAAATTATTTACGGTTACATCGAGTTGAATACAATTTTTCCCCATCTTTATAACTTAAGGTGATACCAGTGGTGACGAATTCCAAGTCAATAGGACATCAAGGAAATTAATTTAGTATAACTAAATAACTTGCCAATTCATTCAATAGGGGTTCATTACATATAATATATGTATAATACTATAGCCGGTAGCTATAGTATTATACATATATGTAATGAATTATGTAGTCGCCGCCAATGTAGATTGTTATTTACCTACCTGCCTTCCACTCTTCAAGGACAGACATCGCAATGGAATTTATAAATATGCCCACTTGTTTTATATTGTATCATAAAGGAAATTTGTTTCTAGCATTACCAATTTTCACTTTTCTATTACAACATAAGCATAAAAACGCAATTTTAGAAACACAAACCCAGAAATCTTGCTTTTCCCATAGTCATTGTTTATACAAATAATATAAACTTCTGATTCATATCGAGAGTATAATGTATATTTACATATAAAGGACACATTACATGTGCAAGTGCACATGTAATTCCTGGGCGCGTTCAGGTACTTTCATACTCACATTGTGTCGAATCGGAAATCCGGCCACGTTTAGTTATTTGGAGCGAGACTGCAACGTGTAAAAGCGATGATGGTCTGTGAACCCATTGATGTGGGTTCGGAATGGCGGTCGCGTCCCATACACATACGCATGGCGCGGTGGCGACAACGCACTTTCACCGTGTAACTGCACGTGCCTCTAGTGACACACTTGCGTGACCTGGTTCCACATCCTCGGGATGTAGGGGGCACGCAAAATCAAACTAGTCTCCAGTTGTAAGTTGGCAAACCTCGTCAACTGACTCTGAAAATATATTTTCCTAAATAAACGAACCAAGATAATAACAATCTCTGAATAACATCTATAGCTTTCGCCACTTTCAAGCTTAGGAAACCGGATTCATAATGTTAATGTTTTGTGTCTGGTTGAGTGTGAACAAGGCTATCGTACGGTAGTGTGGTCTGGTCATAGAGTAGTAGAGAAGAACTCGCTTTATTGAAATACGTGTTCAGTTATCGGTGGAATTTCTACAAATAACACCTGTTAGTGAGTTGCGACAGAGTTTGCGCGATATGGAACCGGTTTTTTGTTGAAGCCGTAGCACTCGACAAGCTCTATGCATAACTAGCGGCAAAATGAGGCGAAAACCACTCTTTTGAGACTTTACTCACAGTTAGTGGCTCCAGTTACTATATTCAAGTAAACCCTTCCTAAGAAAAATGTATGAAAATTAATAATTATCCCATGTTGTTTTATGTTCACTCGGCTAATCATGGCACGCACAACAGCCATTTAAAATTTAAATATGTACTTACTTGGGTACATACAGCTGCGTAAGGAGGTTAGTTATTTCATAATTTTTGTTAACCTATTCATATACAAATATGAACTTCTCTGGTATTTCGATATCAGTAAACAATACGAATGTTTACAACGAATTAAGTACGAATTTGCAAGCTAGTGATGTTTACAACCATTAATCGGCTACGATAATGGTTGGTCCAATGATCGGTCCACTGAAGATAAGGGTCTATATTTACCAGTTTACCGGCAGTCAATAAGATAGTCGACCGCAACAACTACAAAAAAGTGATACCACATTTCTAAAATTATTGAGTGAACCCACGACCAAGGTTACACACCCACAAGACCAGTTATTTAGTATCGAAGGTTATTGTTGGCATACCTTGTATGTAGGTACCTACTAGATGCGATGACGTTATGTACGTGTCATGCAACATGCTCTCATCTTCTGTTTAACTGCGACGATGACGCAAGATCAGGCCAATTTAGCAATTAAAGTGGTCAAATGTATGAAGCTTCAGTCTAGTCTCGATCCTACAAATATAACTGTTTAAATAAATGAAAGTGGACGAGACTGACAAATCTTCTTACTTACTTTCTTAAGATGCGTTCTCGCCCAAAATGAGCTGTTATTAGCTCATTTTGGTTTCTGTGTATTACAAAGAGTATTTAACAAAAAAAAAATCGTAGTAATTAAATAAAAGCAATTACCTATAATACCAATTATAACGTAGATATCATTATTGGAAACCTAACAATGCCAGTTTAAACTCCAATCACAAGAATTTATAGTTTTCGTAATTACTGAGACGGAGACTAATATTTATATAATATTATATTGTATAATATAATATTGTTATAATGACGTTTGCAATTTTAATGAATTAACAAATAACCGTCTTTAGGTGAAATAGAAGTACTTATTGGCATAAGCACACTCATAATTTCATTATGAAACATTTTATGTACTCAAAACTACAAAAGTAATAATTTTGCTTCATTGGGATTGACACTGGTTTATCTAAAACTGAATTTGTACAGTTCTTTGACAACGATAAGAATGTTTTCACAGTGGATCATTATCAGTGTCATAATGACATGAGTCACACAGATAGTGATAAACAGCAGGATGTGTCGAACTTAATATTGACCATGTTCTTTACAACAATGTACATTTTATCGTTAGAGTTCCGTACCCAAAGACTAAATAGGCTTATTGGGTTTCCCTCCATTACTAAGCATACGACGTTTACTTATCCTACGTTCTGTATCTTTATAAGGGCTGTATCTTTTGAAACAGCCGTGGCGGGCTGAAAACTTCACAGTATATGTTTATGGCTTTGAATATAAACGTCTATACTGACAAATGTTTATGAAAAACTTTCTTCACTTCTGATCTCTAATATTTAACAACTTGTTCTATTTTTTCAAAAATGATACGTACTCGTTGTTGTATAACTTTGGCATGTACGCGAGAGGTTTATATTATTTACTAAAATTAAATAACTTGTGAGTTGTTTGTAACAAAAACTAAACATTACCTTGATGACGTTAGTAATTGGATTTCAAATAACACCTTCGCTTAAAATATCATCAAAATTCTTTGTTTATATTATTACCTCAATGTAGCATTCGGTATTTAACTGATTTTAGTTCAGCATCAATTATATTTCTGATTGGGGCATAGATATATTAAATTCCAATTTATAAAGTGGTCTCAAAGTATTAATGATTTATTTTAGTACATATGCGTTTTTTTTCTGTGACCAAAGTGACGGGACGAGCTGGCGGTCCACCTGGTGTGGTGACCGCCGACCTTGAACAACCTCAAAATGATTCAGGATCGCCCCTACCAAAGTATGAAAAGACCCAAGTCCCATCACGTCGCACTTTTCACTTCGAGACGGAGATATATATTCTCATGTGCCTTTGATTTCACCGGCGTCCACACCTTTCCACCGGAACACAGTAATGCGTGCATTGGTCGTAGAATTACTCCAACCGAACTTTCCATAAGTTTTACTTCTGTGGTGACTCCATGTCTAATTTTAGTACGAAATGTGTAAAACTACAATAGTTATACTAAACCAGTTTCGATAATAAGTGCCACAGATCCTAAATAAATATTACTGTATTTTTCAGGTTCTTGGCATCCTGTGTATGGCCTTAGCATCTCCGTGGTATTCAGCCTGGTTCGTCTTCGTCGCCGTCACCAGTTTCATCACAACTCTTCTGTGGTCCTTCGTATACATGTTAAGCATCAGAGAAGCCTTAAAACTACCCATTAACTGGGTTTTATCTGTAAGTATGACAAAATTTTATAATACATTTATTTTATATAATTTTCCACATCACGATTGTGCTATAAGCGATGACAGCTCCGTTGGCTGTGATATCGGCTTGCAATCTGGATCGTGAGTTATTTAAGAAAAAGCTCGAACCTCCGGTGAAAAAATAATTCTTGAGAAAACTATACTTACGATGATGGAAAGGGAAATGCCCCGTATAGCTCGTATCAATATCTTCGTTACTTGCTGGTTAATTTTGAACATGCAAAAGGATAAAATTCAGGCTGTGTTGCATTTTGGAACTTATGTAGAGTCTTGTCACCGATTTTCTGTTCGTTTACTCAATGTTAGAAAATAAACTTTTCAATCAATATTAAGATCAATCAAGAGTACATTGATTGAAAAGTTTATTCATTAGTCATTGAGAAACGGGGCTGAAACGTGGGCATTCACGATGCGGCTTGGCATTAACTCAAAGTGGTCCAGCAAGCTTTGGAGCGGGTTATGTGAAACGAGGTTTTTCGACAGAGGGCCAAAGATAATCTACTTAGCACATAGGATTAGCATGCTGAAGTTGCGGTGAGCTGTTCATTTACCCCGAAGAACCGAGAACTATTGGGGTCGGTTAGTTATCGATAGTAGACCGCAGAACGTGTATTCGCAATGCCGGGCTCATTGGCCTATGTCCAGGACTTGGCCAAAATAAGTTATAAATGAGCAATTATAATTTCTTTAAATAAACTTTGACAGCGAAGACTTAATTATAAACTATCTAAAATTCCTTAAAAACTGTTTAGGTACTCACCTAAAATATAAACATTTACAGTTTTAAGTAGGACGGCAGACATTGTTCTTTTTATAATTTTAGATGTTTCTTATGTCGTACGTAATGGATATTGCAGAATTTTATGTTTCTTTATGAAAAACTAAGCATAATTTACGAGTGTGGATGTAGAGTTCCAATCGAGATCTAACACAAGACTTTTGTCGGTTTCAGGAGCTGATCAGCACGAGTATTGAAGCGCTAATGTATCTGATTGCTTTCATCGTGCTTTTCGCTTCGACGGCAGCTTATAGTGGTGCTTATGGCTATGGAGCCAACGTTGCAGCTGCGGTAAGTTCACTTATTCAATTAAAATGTAAAATTGTGTTAAACATCACATGTCATTCTCTTCCTAACAAACAGCAAAAGTTCCATTTTCTCTTGTGTGGCATTAAGCAATAATTGAGACAAGAGTGCCGACTTTTTTAATAATTTTTAAATGGAAAAATGTTGGTTGTATGGAATTAATTTCGATAGCTAAAGTGCTTATTGTGGTATTGTATTATAATATTTCTGTACGGTTTATATTTATGGTTATGGACTATTTGGTTTGAATATCTTTTGAAAACTATGTTTTTATAAGTTTGTACGTTTTTTTGTTTTAAGGGGAAACATTTTTACTACATCTCCCAAAGCTGCGTCTCATTTCAAGTTCTTGCGAGTCTTCAAATATTTCAAATTAGAAACGTTGATATCTTAGTTTCTCCGTGCATGTGTTGGTGTTGATTTTAAACAACCAATACTTTGTTGGTTCGAACTAAAAATGCTTCGACGGACTTTCACCCAAGCGTTCGGAACCAGTTTTCTTTTTGCATCGATTTGATATTTCTAGGAAAAAATCCACTTCCCTTTCAATATAGATAAAATAACGCACTTCAGGGCTTCATTTAATTCATTGAGTTAATTTAATCCATTATGGATTCTTGTTTGTGTAGGAATTAGGTAACTTCCATAGGGCCAATTAGGTCAACTCTACGCGAATAGTTACTCGTCTCAAAAATATGATTACCTAAAGTATATAAAAAAGATTCTGCATGAAAACATGCGCAATTATCACTCTTCTACGTAAGCGATAATTGCTTTGCCATTAAGTTTGAACTTATCTGTGAAGACAAAACTTAACTCGTATAGAAAATCTCGCACTCAAAATGGTTAAAACCGATTTGTTTGATACTCGCATGAACTCCTCAAAAATGCCAAATATCTCGTAAGAGATGATGTTCATAAAAGTCGAGAATTCGCAAGCAAGAATCTTAGTTTTACCAAATAGGTATATTTCGCTTGATAGACACTAGTAGTATGCTAAAGGTTACTTGAGAATCTCTTATATTTATATGCTTAATCGTTTGATAATATGTGTCTTGGTAATCTTATGGTGATTAGTGCTTGTGATAGTAGGGTACGACTTCTTGCCACGAAACGTACGATAAACTTTCTCCATCAAATTGTCTCCCTGTATAAAAAGGCAGGCTAACTACGCACAAAAGTAAATTAAACTATTCGATTCCTGCTATTGGATTCGGATAGGTATGTTTTAGATTACATGCCGGTAATGCCAAACAGGCATCCCTTGACCAGCTTACAAATATGTCAAAAAGGCAAGGTTACAACGATAAGTACCTATATGATGTTATGTAAATATGCAACCAGATTGTTATATGCCATAATGTTGGCGACCTTTCTACAATGGACTGGTTTTTGACTTACAACAGAATGTCTCTTCGTGCTATTTAAAAACGGGTCAACTACGTACACTTAAAATTCACTAATAAGCTAATGAAAATATGAAATTCCATGAATGAAAATTGTTTATTTTAGTTCCGTAAATCCCTTTGAAGGCTGTAGATGACCTCATTCAATACTCATAGCGAAGCAACAGTCATCCACAAATATTACGCATAATAATTCGTGTTAAGGCACTATCCTGCATTACATTATGAATGAGTAGGTACTTATCGAACAATTCATAGCAAATTTTGTTAGTAATTGTCGCCCACCAGAGATATAGCTATCTAATTATTATCTTCATGTTACTATAAGATTTGAATATTTTGAATTCCGCAAATTATAAAATTATAGTATATCAAAATGTACCTATCGGAATGAAAGTGGAAACCATCATATAAACTGGCATATATATCATATAATAATTCTAGCTATTCAAGGAATAGAATAGCTAGAATTATTAAAGTCATGAAAAAGCTATTAATACTAGAATACAATGCCTAGATCGAACGGAAATAACTGACAGGCCGTTCCGAAATATAAAGTTGACCTTGGCCTTATCGAAATAAAAATAGACTGGCTCCGTGGCTTAGTTGGTAGTAGCCCTGTCTTCGAGGCGAGGGGTCCCGGGTTCGATTCCCGGTCGGGGCGCACTTTGTGTGGTGAGCATGAAGTTTGTGCTCGGGTCTTGGGTGTTTTTCTTGTGTTTCTGTGTTTGTCCATGCCATCTGCGACACAGGGAATCCTAGTGCAGAGGTATGAGCGTGTTTCGTTGTATGGCCCGTGCGGTAGTTCATGGTTGAAACTGTCTCCATTTTTCGTCAAAACCCCCTTGGTCTTATTTTTAAACCAGAAACGATAGGCCTATAGTTTAAAATCGTCTGTAGGCAATGGCAAGGTAGTTGGTTAGTTTACCTTGTGTTTTAACTAATCTGTGTTTTTGAATTTAAGGTAAAATAATGATTTCACGGCAGCCTTTTAGCATCAGATGCAAACAATAAAAAATAATCGGTTATACACTCGTACCACACCCCTGCACATCACAGGTGGGCAAACAACATAACACAAACATCCGAAATCAAACATAAGCATATCACACAAAGTTTGCCACGGTTGGGGATTGATGTGGACCCCGCTCCGAACTTTACCTAAAGTTGACAGGAGATAGTGATATCAATCTTTTTTTTTTCATATCATTTCATTGATCCTATTGTGAAGAATTATATAGAAGGTTGCTTACATTCCACTTTTTTTTACAGGTGTTTGGCATCTTCAACACTGTGGCTTACGCAGGCAGTTCATTCCTGTTATACAAAGAGCACAAAGCGGCGGTCTCGTCGGTTGCGTGAGTAGCCCTTGGCGAACAATACGGGCTCTCACCAGGAGCCTTCAAAAATTTCGTTCGCATTCGTCTCGCTTTCCACTTTACATTTAATAATCGGTATAACATAATAGCTCACAGAATATACTGCCGTTGGTCACGATATGTTTTAAAATAGATTTATACTACAAGTTATTGTTGGGTTTTAACGCGCAGTTCCAATTTCTGACTTTCCGACGGATCTGCCTTGTATTGATTTCAAGATTTTGATGTTTAAGGAAACTTGTTGAAATATCAAAATGTTCTATTCGTAGAATTAGGTATATATCTACCCTATATTTCACGATTATCAATTTTAAGCAATCTGCAGACTAGTTAACTCTCATTATGTGCACAAACAGTGCTGACCCAAAGTTTTTTTCAAATGTAAGTATTTTTTTATTAAGTTGAGTTGGGAAATGATTATACACAAATGTGGACACTTAAGAAAATAAAATTCATAGCTACTTTAGCACTTTTTATCAAGAGTCTTATTCTTTAATTCATATAATATGGTATAGGTACTTATTATAATGAGTAATCAACGGGCGATACCTACGTGACGTGTATAAATTATATTAATAATCATATTAAACACGCATTTATTTTGGTAAATTATATCTACTGTTACAAATAATGAGGAATAAGATACAATTTTAGAATGAATGTTCATACCAGGTAAAATAAATAAATCTAAAAATCACGATGACCACTGCAATTTTGCTATTTTCGTTTGATATTTTAAGATGAAATGAGATATATTATTTATTACCTGTTTTTATGAGTTTCGCAAATATCAAAATATTATTTTAACAATGCAAATTTTATTTTACAAGTGAAAAACATTATGTAGAGTAATTAAAATACATAAATTAAAGTATCATGCCTACATCGGCCGAAAATAGCTAATGAAAATGGCAAATAAGACAGACAGGTGGTAGATCTTTTGTTCTTATACTAACATATCATACAAAAATCATTAAAGTGTTGTTAAAATAGATTTTAGTTTAATTTGATGCCGTCATATTCGTTGTCCATAATGATAAACTGCAAAATAGAAGTATTTAGCGACCGACGTATCAACTTATTGTTAAGAATTTTATGTTAAAAGTATAAAATTAATTATTATAACTTATTATGGTTGTTATATTATTATGTTAGCCTAGTCTTATTAAAGAGGGAATAAGATATTAATGAACAAAACGAATTATTGTAACCTTTATAGTTTAAATATGAGTGAGTTGAGGCGTGTGTACTAAGTACTCATAAGAATGTAAAAATATGCTTTTTCTAACGATTTCATTTCCATTCTACCTTGTAAAAATCCGTCCAGAATCTCTACCTAAGTATTAAGCATACAATATTATAAAGGTTTTTACCTTAATATATTTAAATACCACATAAATATATTATATATTAAAATACCACATAAATCTTACATCTTTCAAATAAAGTATAGTGATCGATAGTGCATCGCCGTCTCATTTGCGTAGTCATGACATCGGTTTTTGCAAATAGTATACAAATTTTATGGTGTTGTCAAATGAAATCGTAATATATAAAAGTAGCTTTTATATTTTTTAAACAATGCTGATTAAAACGTGTTCAGTTTAATGTTAAATGTGTATTTTATCTTCGGACAGGCATTATTCAAAAGTTCTAACTACTTTCATAACTTAGAAATTTACATTATACTCGTAATGCATTTTAGACCCTGCAGGTTATACAAGACATACAAGTCTAATGTCTATTAGACATGAGTTACCGTTTATCATGTACTAAATGTTTTTTTTAATACACCTATTTACTACTAATAAATCAAATATCTACCCAATATTTTTCGAATTAATAATATCCAATTCTTCTTTATCCTTATTGAACGTAACCCAAGCTAAGCTTGATATTTCCTGATGTTACTCAGATGTGTTTTCTGTGCGGAGAAAAGGTGCACTTATGTAGCAATTACTATCATGTTCTTTAAACAGTTACTTCACGAAAAGGTGTTATTTATAGTGCCTAAAAATAATTAAAATTATATTGTAAAAAGAAATAAATTTATTTTAACATTAAGATAAGTTGTGCTTTTGTTTTTTCTCCTTTAATGTAAGTATAAATAATATAAAAAAATGAATTGCTACACGTATGAAAGTTCATCATTTGAAAGTGGCTTGACCGATTGTTTTTTTTTTTATATGAATGAATGACGGAACGAGCTGAGGGCCCACCTGATGGAAAGTGGTGACCCTCGCCCATGACAACAGTAATGCGTGCGACACAGTATGAGTCTTTACTGAGTCACATTCATCCTGCTGCGTCCATCACCCGAGACGGGGATGATACGTCTCACGCGCATGTGATTTCACCGGCAACCACACCCTTCCACCGGAACACAGTAATGCAACCACTACTGCTTGGCGGCAGATTCTAGATGTGGTGGCAATACCTCTCCGGACGAACTTGGCACAAGTTCTACTGCAACTTTTGGTTGCTCCTTTAGCACCACCCAGGGTGTACGTGTAGGGAATCAAAGGATATACACCTACGGACGCGAGCAACTGGACCCCCCAGCAACCAACAGGACAAATACAGCCCAATTGATAACCTCATCTAGAAATCGGTTGATAATACAACATATGACTATTATTATCATATAGTTACAGCGGTTCCGCAGCGGTTCAAAATATACTAGGATTCCTTTCTGTGTCCCAGATGGCATGGATATACAATTACACAACACATAGTTTCATCTAAGAGCTCTACGCATAAATGTGGTCGACACTTCACTTTGAAGGGAGTAAAAATATATTTAATAGGCTAAATACGTAGGTGAAAGCCTCCAGTAATTCTTAAAGTAGGTACACGTATTCCTTATCGTATTTGGCGGAGAAAATGTTTTCCAAAAAGTGCATAAAGCTTCTAGAACTCACTGTCTAGATACGTGTAAACAAAAATTTACCTTTTGGTAACAAAACTAAAACACCTACAAGGCTCTAGCGGCTTAAAGAAAATATACGATAAATAGTCTCAGTTCAGCGATTACCGAATGAATGAATAAAGGAGATGCGAATCGTAATGAGTCATGGCGTGGTCGGCCGGCGCCCACACGGCAGTCTTTTCGAAGGTTCGACATAGTTCGCTCGTGCAGCCGCGCGCTTTTCTCCTGTTTTCCTGAACCAACACAAGTAAGTTGAATTTGATTTTAATGTAACTATAGTTAGTTGATCTTTTTCCTTAAACTTCCTTTCATTTAGCTCCTCAGTAATAATTCAGTTAAATTTTTGTTGGCAAATTGTTTGTTTGTAAACAGTTTTATGTTAAATCCATGTAGGTAAGTATTTATTGTAGTCCACAAGATCCACAAGTAGGGTAAGGCCAGAGAAATCACATAAAAATCTACCCAAGGTTTTGAAGTGCAATCTGTCCAGTGAAAACATTGTAACAGTGGAGTCAGTGTAGCTATCTGTATCGAGAATTTTATATACTATACTATGCTATTTCACGATAACATTAAATTCTTTACAATCGTATCGTTTCATATATTTAATACGGAAAAATAGATTGAAGATAGAGTTCCATACGTCTACAAAGTTTCTAACTTTGTAGACGTATGGGAGGGTGCAATATCCTACCCTCAGACGTGTCTGAGTCACTGCTTAGAGAAAATCTATACGTACTCAGTTTTCACTGGTACAGAGATTAAGTCGTTTACAGGTTGAAAGCGTTGTGTGTATTTATAGCTATTATATCATCAGAAGAATTACAATAGTAGGTAATCGTACTGTAGGTATAATATGACTCTTACGTCCCTGCGGTGTGTACATAATTAAATATACATAAATTCACGCATTTTTCCCCAATTTGTTATTTTACTTTATATATTTTCTTATCTCGTTGTATAACATTTTATTCATATAATACAAAATAACGAGAGCGTGGTGGCCCAGAGGCACAGACGCCGTCTTTCAATCTGAAGGTCGCTGGTTCAAACCCACACGTGCACCAATGAGATTTTTCATTCGAAAAATATATGTGCGCAATACCACGTTTTCGAAACGGTGACGGAAAACATCGTTAGGAAACCGGCATGTCTTAGAACCAAAAATTCGACGACATGTGACATCTACCAATTGGGCTCAGATCAGAGTAGATCAGAGCCCATTCACTTTCAATTATCGAGAGTAGGCCGGTGTCCCTGCAGTGGGAACAGAGGCTGGTACGGTACAACATAACAGTAAAAAAAATATAAAATAGAACCACGTGACTTTGAGTAGGACTGAAGCGGTCGATTTTTTGAGCTGCAGAGAGGAACCTCACGATGCGAACCATGTCTAGAAATACTGCCTTCTGTATCCGGCCAATGATCCGTTTAACGAGAACCCCTTTAGGTGTTGATTGAGGCTGTTCGCTATAAGGCCGTTTACCGACACGACAATCGGCTTGATATGTTTGAATATTATAGTTATAAGTATTGATAAGAATGGAACTTGTAATTCTCAAATTAAATTATTGTCAAAACTGAAAACAGCAATGAGATACATTTTTAAGTATTTTAGTATAACCTAAGAAAGCCGTAGGATGAGTCGATCCCTCAAAATGGGTATCGTTCCTTTTTTTTTTGCTTGTACCCTACGCCTTGGAGAGGCGTGGGGTTATGTGTGACTCACCCCCGACACTACTCAGAAATAGCAGTGCTGGGGAAATACACACTAAAACCCCCTTGGTGTTCCTGCACTACGCCTTGACGCTGGGGCTACCGGTACGGTATCACTCTTCCGCGGCCCCAGCGGCAATGGGTAACGTTCCTGCTGTTTTTGCCTGCAGTATATTGAGTATCTCATGATAAGTAAAGCGAACATAGTAATGGATCTAGGGTATATGTTCTCGCGTCTGTAGGAAAGTACCCTCAGAGTCCCCCCCGGGTCGCGCGCAAGGAGCAACGCAAAGTACCAGTAGAACTTGTGCCAAGTTTGTCCGGAAACCACCACACCATGTAATCCGCTGCCTAGTAGTGGTACACTCGCATGTTCTAATGGAAGGGCGTGGATCCTGGTGAAATTCCAGGCGCATGAGACGTTATACCCGCGTCTCGGATGGAACACGATGCGACTTGGGACCTAAGACCTGCGGCCGCAAAGAAACAACAGCAAAACGTGCTCTGTTTGTGGCGGTGGTAACCACGTAACAGCAGGCCGTAAACTCGTATCTAAAAAAAGACTTGAGGTTACGTTTGTATGAAAGCAAAATGCATCAACAGAATGTAAATAATACACGAATATGTTTACAATGCGAGTCAGTCGGCCAGTCGGCCTCGGCATATAAACAGCACTGGATGTCATGTTCCGCCGACACATGTTGACCTCCTCCGTAGGACGGCCACCATTTTGGGCGGGCGCTGCTTAGTAGAATTATGATATTTAAGAGCCGAGTTTCATCCTCATACTTTTAATCCTAAGGCCGCTGATTCAAAGCCATATACTGGTTCAAAGAGGCTGACATGGTATTTAATATTTATAAATCACATTATAATATTGCTATCTTGTCAAAAAACATAACATAAAAGTAGGTCATCCCAATCAAAAAAAATATTTTTATCCCGATATTTATTGTTCTTATTGAAATGTGTTAGTTACGTTTTCTGGTCTGAAAATATATAAAAAAAATATTTATATTTTCTTATAGCACCTTTAAGGTCCTGCAATATTACTTTTGAACTCTTTTTTTAGTTTCAATTTATTCGATTGAATCTTATCGTGTTAAAACAATCTTTAGGATGGAATTACGACTTTGATCAGTAAGCGTAGTAGAGTCACCGTATTATTTACATTAAAATATTCAATTTTATATCTTTACGTGTCTCTGTTAATATAGAATTATCGATATTAGACTGCCTCACTTACCAATCGTTTGTATTTAAAACTGTTCATTCATTAAAGTTCTTACATTAAGTATAAATATAATATCTTATTATGAAAGATTATTACTAGGTCAAAAATTGTAGAAGTTTATCAACCACAAGTCTTGCCATAAATGTACATAGAAATATTTGAACTTTTTCAGGTACCCAAGAT
Source organism: Aplocera efformata (assembly GCA_921293045.1). Lineage (NCBI taxonomy): Eukaryota > Metazoa > Arthropoda > Insecta > Lepidoptera > Geometridae > Aplocera > Aplocera efformata. Next base: position 7,009,973 of record OV121042.1, on the reverse strand, counting down.
GTCGCACACCGTAACCATTACGAGGACCACCGTTGCTTCCTCCGGCACTTCAGTATACGTTAACACCGGATACTTGGGTACCCTGCCAGGACTTCTGAAACTAGCTCAACTGGTACCAATACTTTTATACTATTTACACTTGTTTTGACAGCTCCAAAACAGAGTTAGACAGCCTTCGAAGTTTTATTTCCAGGTTCAATACTAGGACATCGTATGTCAAGATGATAAATGTATTCACTACTTTACAACACGAACAACCCTGTTATTCAGTTATTCCATAGAATTCAGACTATGAGTGTGAAAGCTCTGAAAAGCGTTTATTACCAACATTAAGCAACTTTTTAATTGACATTTGGTAAGGTCCGGAATAGGTATAAAATGATTTTCGCATTGAATAATTAACGCTTTATTTAAATACCTATAACGTTCTTAATTTGAACTGAGGTATTCAGTTTAACCTATTTTCCAGTGACATAAATATCATCGTTTCACAATCATCTAGAATTGCGTCAAGAACATCAAACTAGAAATAACACACTTTTAAATAAAGATGATATTTATTAAACATGGGATATTTTTCACTACAAATAATGTTAAGGTACAGAAAATGAAGCTACTTCTAGTATTTAGTTTGAAGTATACCTAATCTAGTCTAACTTGTGTGGATACCTTGAAATTAAAATAAGATGATATATAACATATGGATGTAACTAACTGAATATAAATAATTTTCGTGTCGATTTCCTTAGGTATATGTATCTACACTACACCAAAGTATCCTACGGTAGCATGATGTCATTCCTTGCGTCACCTCTGCTGAATTTGTTTGCTATAGTCAAACCACAGTGAAACTAAAAGCTATGTTTAACGTTCACATGAGCTATGAGGATAGTCAATTTATTAAATGTTTGCCAAAGTAGGTTAATAAGGTAAATTAAGACTTTGCTAGAGTAAATTAATATTGAAATTAAATTAAATGAATATACTTATTACTCCGAATCCTACTCGTTATAATTAGTACTGATAATGGTTTGACTTGTCACTGACATTATTATTATTATTATTATATAATTGGAGATATGATGCAGTTATTTGAATAGAAATGCAACGATTATTCCCTCCTTCCTAATGTCACATAATACCTTGTCTATCTTGAATTGAATTGAATTAATAAAGTTTCACTTTAATATAATACTTACTCTCAATTTCAATGGTACGTTTTATGTTATAAAGCTACCTATTTATTTACTCCGACCTCTATTTTAACGCGGCCATGACTTCATGCAGGCTATTCCTGGAGTACTAAGAATACACAAACACTCTGAATTGCAGAATAATTTCTGATTTTCATGATTAATCTTCAAGTTACTGCAGAGTGAACGAGGTTGAGTTTATTCTCTTCTTCAACATGAACAGAAAGAGGATAGTCGAAACCAGTGAATAATATACCATCGTATGAGAAACTCTGTTGGTCATTGGTCTCTTAGACTAACTTTGACATCGATTATTATCGATTATTTCCCTATGATTGCGGGTCACGTACGGTTTAATAGATATAAGCAGGAAATGTGTTTCGGGTCTAGGCTGTAACATTACCCTCTCCATTTGTCCATACATTGGTATCTGGTAGCATATTTATTGTAGTATAGCCTATTTGGCAGTGGTTTCGTAGCGATTTGTATTTGAAGTGAAAAAATGTCCAACGCGCCGAAAGAAGTATAGGGCTGTTGGGCATTTTTTCAAAATGTGAAAAATCTGGACCCCCCAAAATAGTAATTATAGTACAAAATAGTAATAGTAAAGTTAGAATTAAAGTAACTAATAATTATGTTTGTTAGAATTATAGTAACTAATAATTATGTTTGTTAGAATTATAGTAACTAATAGTTATGTAACATGTTGTAGGTGTTAAACATTTGGGTATTTTTTTCAGTTGCTGGGAGCGGCGTGTGTAGGAGTGGTAGCTTATTACATCGACAACGGGCGCGGGGGGTATATCCAGAAACCGGAACTTTTCTACCTGCTGGTGGCGACTACGTTCCTCATTGGCACCTTTTGTCTGCTGACGGCCTGCTTGTTGTCCATGTCAACTGCTTCTATAATATCCAAAACTATTTATGTAAGGACCGCTCAATAAGAATGTAGTTGTTTGTTTAAGATTCTTAGAAGGTAGTCAAAACTTGGTACCCGCTCAAATCATCCATCATACTACACTGGGGTAGCGAGAGTGAGTGATAGTGAAAACAGACGCCGTTAGTACTTATTGTGCACCGAAACGACACAACTCCATACAGACACCGTATATATGTTTGTATGGAGTGTAGTTGTTTGGGTGGCTAAATTCCGCCGTCTGCTTCACTCCTTATACATCTCTACATACCTAGTATAAAACTATGTCGCTTATCCGTTTACTCCACCTAAACCCCGCAACGGATTTAGATCCGGTTTTCACCATCACGTAGAAGATTTTCCACGAAAAGTTTATATGTATAATACATTAATATTGTAGAGGAGAAAATCTGAGAATTTAAATGGTTTGTAATGCTGTCGTAAAAACAGCACTACGGACTACGGAACTACGGATGTACTACGGAAGAGTTTGACTCAAAACTTTTTTTATCTTATGAAATGTGAAACGATATCACTTTCCACGTGAGGTTAAGTGGTCGCCTAAGAACTAAGTCGTTTTGCTAATATAACAGATATTAGCAAAACGACTTAGTTCTTCCACTACTTTGCTATGGCAAGGAAAATTGTATCTTGATGTATATATTCGCTACTTTAGATAAGTGAATGAAGTGTAATGTGACCTACTCCTATATAATCCACGATTCTCGATTCATCTGCGTATCTCTACGAGACATCTACGAGGTACTTTCAATAAACCTGCGGGCGATCTATGTACGAATAGTCTGATAGTGACAGGATTTTTTTTTAACCTAAACTGAATGCTATTTCTTTTATCTTGCAGGAGTTGATATATCATGGAGTTGCATTTATTTTCTATCTGTGCGCTGGGCTCACTCTCATTATAGAAGTCAATCACCGGACCTATTCCCGTAGAGAATATGAACCTTATTTTGCGGCATCGGTAAGATTTTATTTATCTTTTTTATTTGATTAACTCAGCCCCGAGGCTAAATTGGAAGTAGCCCTGCCTTCCAAGCGAGGGGTTGACTCCCGACCGGGGTAAAATTTTTACATGGAGCATGAAGTTTTTTCTCAGTTATTGTTTCTGTGTGTCCCTGCCAATTGAGACACAGAGAATCCTGATGAAGGGGTATGAGTGTTCTAGTGTTTAATTTTTTTTCGATATGATGTCGGTTCAATTTATACGATAAGCCATGTCGAAGGCGGTATGAAAACTCTGATATCAGTGTTTGCAACTTACACGCAATAATTACAACACAGTGTCTATTTACGTAGATTTATTTACTTAAATATCTTTTGGTTTTCAGATCATGGGACTTATCATGGCGGGCCTATATTTGTTGAGTACGTTTTTCGCGAATCGTCATTACCGAGGAATATAAGATAAACTTTTAGGAAAAACAACCTACCCACTTTTTTCGAAGGTCCACATTTATTATCCGATTGCGCCACATGTAGGCTGATTACATAACTTTCAATTCAATTCCTATCAATTTCATTGTGAAATGTAGAATCCGTTTTTTATGCAAATTCCTGTTTGGCTTATCGTTAGTTCCTTCGACTGCCGCGCGATATTTTTAATCAGACGCACTATATGGATTTTACGTTTAATATGATAGAAAATGTTTCATTCAAAAGTTAAGTAACCGACCCACTGATGTTACCAGTTAAACCAACAATTGTCTTTTCTATACCGAAAAAAATCACACTATACTTATGTATAGGATTATTATGCTTAAGTTGGATGCATTTCGATGCTTTAAAAAATGTGTATTAATAGAGTTTGTCATACCTGTTTTTATTGTGATTCGATAGTAGACGAAGTTCTTTACCTACCAATCATCAAATTGTCTAAGCTAATGGGTCTTGTACAATTGAGTCTGCAAGTGCATGCAACTACCTATTGCTATGACGACAGTTTTCTACTGTTCATTATTTTTTTTGTGTTATTAGTAACTAAGGTAATTTATTGCATATTGATATATGTGTATGATATTGATGTATGTGTTGTCCTATAAATTTAGATAGGGTTATTCAAGTATATTAGTAAACTGGTTCCATAGTAGGTACAAGTTATGCTTTGTTTGGGGCTAGATTTGGGGCTAATGAAATGTCAACGAATATTAATACAAATAAAAAAAACAGCTTCAACTCGTTTTCATGGGTATTTTCAACTATATCTGACTTATATTATGGTTATAAACGCTTAAAGTAAACAAGTACATTACAAAAGACTAAAGACCAAAGTCAAAATCAAAACATTAAAATTGTAAATTGTTGGCCGTTTCATTGTCATGAAGGATATGACAATGAAACGGTTCCACCGATTTCTGCCAAACATAGACTAAGAACCACATTGCCAACCATGGTGGTTCGTTCAGCGATTATAAAATAAAATTAAAAATACGAGTATAAGCTGTATTTAAGTGAATATCCAACGTGAATGTATTTTTTAAATGAGATTAAACTAGATTGACCAGCAAGATTCAAATTCGGGCACATTGATCTGCTATGGCTTGTGGCTTTTCTCGGATCTTATAATAGTGTATGGATATTTCAGTCTACACTATCATAATATGCGTTAGAGCAGCGGTCTCGCGGAGCAATTTTAGAAATAGTAATGTTTATTGGACCCCTAAAACATTAAATTTTCTTTGGAACCATTTTTTATTAATTAACTATTAATAAAAAAGCTAAAACATTAAATTTTAGTATATGTTTTTTATACAATATATGACTAGGTATATTTCTTTATTATAGTCTACACTATACTTTCTACTGTGCAATAGGCTTGAGGCCTGAGGAAAATGGAACTTAAAGTATTTCCTTGTCTACTTCTAAGTATTCAAAAAGTATTTTAATGGATCTCAAAAATGTTGAAGAGTTCATTAATATATAAAGTGCCATAGTAATAAGAGGACACAATTTTATAATATTAGTGACTTTTATACAAGTTTTTATATTAATATACCAATTTTATGGCTTGTAGTGTAGTTATAATATTATTCATTGAATAAAATTGGGTCGTCTTGCAAAAATTTTTAAACTTTGCTATTGATGCTGATTCTGTTGGTGTTAAAGCAAACTAAAATTATTTCGTTTGAAATAAAAGCGACAACAATATTTTTTTAATTCATTTTAGGTTAGTTTGTTGCTAACCGAATCGACACAATGGTCTAATTTGGCTTAGATTAATTTATAATTACTTTAGAATTTTGTTGTATGTTCTCGTTGGTTATTGGAATTAATTGTTTCTTATGTTTTTTTAAACCTTACTCGAGGGCTTGTTGTTGTTTCCTGATTTAACACAAAATTATATTGTATTTAAATTTTGCAAATATGTATATATATTAAAATATACATAACCTAGAATATTTTTTTGTATCAATTTCTAACTGAAGTTTTATTTGTAATCAATAAAACAAAATGCTCTTATAACGTAGAATAGTAATTTGGAAAAGTGACGTTGCCCAAATTCCTGAAATTCCATATTTTAGGAATTAACCCCATTTCTGTAATAAGTTATAAAAAAGAAACCGCATCTTCGTCCAGGCGAGGAGGTAGGTACACCATTCGTCTATGTCCATACATATTTTGTATATTACTAAAGTGACGACCTGAAGGCTCATCCGATGTAAAGTGGTTACAGCCACCCATAAACAACAGCAGTTCCCCTGAAATATAAGAAGAATAATTTTGGGGTCCATGTTGCTCGCGTCCGTTGGTAGTTGCAAAGGTAGCAACCATATAGATACCAATCTGTTGGAGCAACCTTAGAGAGCAGTAAAACTTGTGCCGAGTTCTTTCGGAGAAGAAGATCACGCGCTTTGCACGACTACATAGATTAATATTAAATTATTTATTTAATAACAATTGTATTCAATAATATAAGCCACACCATGCGTTCTGAGGCCGGCGCCAAATACGCCGCTGGCGCTGTGGCGTTTCAGCGAGTCTTGGTTCGAGGTCTATGCAATCGAATTTGCCGTTGATCTATGTATTCAGTTCCCGTGCACATCTAGATAACAGTTGATGAATCAATCTGGGAAGAAGATGAATCACATCCGATCCAGTGCTACATTACGAAATATATGTAGGTAGGTAGGTATATATATAACCTGCTGAACTAATACGATTTATTTAATAACCTGTTCAATGGAATAGACACAGCTAAAAATAATTTCTGTTTCGAACTCAGATCATAAATATGATGATTGTGCTCCACCATACATCATATGTATTGTATGTACGTTATCCGCCATACAAGTGCCGCTGAAATATGTGCATTACATTATTTTACCCCTTTCGAACAAAAACCTAAAAACGTGGATCGAGGACACTATAAGCTGAAATATTTATTAAATTTATTCATATACGATATTTATTAATGATGAAGCATAAAATTTGTTCATGGGTCTTGGAGTATATGTGTATGACCATGTCATCTGTGACACAAGCTATGTGTGAGTATGCGTTATTCTCTATACATACTATATTATTAATGAACGGGTCAATGAGTGAGTAAACAATCACCAAGAATAGAAATTAACCCTCCGCTTTGTGCGTTCTATTTAGAGATATTTTCAACAGCCGTGTGGGATACCGGCACGCGACAATCTAAATAATTCCAACTTTAGTCGAGGCAACACATGTTCCGCTGCTAGAGGAAAGCAGGAGATTTAAAAAAGTTTTACATAAAAGATCATAGATTTTTTTTTCGCAATATAGGGCAAGAGTTCCCTGAACTTTTATTGTATGGGCGTAAGCCAAACATCTAAAAATATTTTGTTGACTAACACTGACCGCGTAAATTGTGAATTTGAACTCTAGCTTCCCGTAATGATAGTTCCGAATGTTGTTCTGGAGGGAAATAGTTGAATTGTGAAAGGGCACCCGTCGGTTGGTTTGTGAGTGTGGAGCCAGAATTGAAATAGTGGAATGGCTCGAGGGCCGACTATAGTGCGGGTGCAGCCAGGAGGCGGCAGCAAGGGCGCCGGCATCAAGTGCTGTTGCTGTCGGTGCTGTGAGTGCATCAACTTCGGGTACCTTACCTCCCAGCATGGCCTTATCAAGTTGGCTCAAGCGGTAAGTGAACATTTTATTTATTATAATTACTCCTTTCTAGAAACAATCGGCAAGTATTATATCTTTGGCAGTTAGAATTCAGCCCTCGAATATTTTAAATAGACCATTGAAAGCTGCAAATATTTAAAAAAAATTAAATCCGTCGACTAAAAATATATGTTTTGTCGTTATTGTGACGTATAGAATAATATAAAAAAGACAAAACATAAACTAAACTAATATGTAATTATGAATAAAGGATAAAAATATTATTGAAAACTTTAATAAGAATTCTGATCTTCGTAAGACACAAAATATGTTTAAAAAATTAGTGAGACCGTGGCTCAAAAGGTAAAAGGACCTTTAGAGATTTCAATTTCCTCACATTTATAGCATTGAAAAAAAAATCTATTATCACCGTATATAATACACATTATTGGCAATAATAACTTCAGATGCTTGGAGGTCTGTGCCAGAGTCTCCTGGTGAAGTATGGGATGTCTGAAGCTAGCAGCATGGGCTCCGCTTTCCACGGGTTCCTCACCACGGCGTCTGCGTGCCTCCTCACCACTGCGCTTCTCATCACTTGCTACGTGCTGTCTTCTAACACACAACAACTGATACGGCAGTCCATTTTTGTAAGTATACTTCGGCTATATACATTGAAAAGTGTGTTTTAGTAATTCTACCAATTATCAGCTAGCAAATCTTGTGCCACTTCACTCGAGTGTACTGATAAATTCGTGGACACTATTATATTATATTATCCCATAAACTTTTACGATAAGTCATGGTGTAGTTTATATCACTCGGAAATTATTTCGTAAAATTCAATTTATATAATCATAGGTAATATTTACAAGTATCGACTGGACAAGCCGAAGTTTAAGATACTTATTTAGGCCATGGTTCAAATATCTTGATTTACATGGTTTGCACCTTCCTAACAAATATTACAAATTAAAAACCTGGAGCAAAAAAATATATTACGGACATAGCTTTATCCATAGCGCCGGCTATGATAGATTACTTGTTATAGTACTTTTCTTTTGTAAATACATACATAGAATAGAATACATACTAACACCCAGTCATAGAACAAACATATGTTCGTCACACAAATGCTTGTCATGGGATCGAACCCACGACCTACAGCGCAGAATGCAGAGCTACTGTAACTGAATTTATTAAAATTCCAGACTTGTTGGTAATTTAGTATAACCGGGTACTGGTAGGAGGAAAGTTTTATTGCGGGTACACAATGGTGGCGATGAGTTTACCAGTTGTCCCATCTACATGATGAAAAACGGCCATTAAGGCTCTGCCTAACCCTTTGAGGGAAAATCGCTATTCAGATCTATTTTCAGGTGGGTCATAGAATACTATGACACACCTTTTCGAACCTGATAATGCAACTAAATTCTGTTATTCAAGCAGTCGCTATACTCGTACTAAACATAGTATTTTTTCAGCTGTATTTATTTATTCACGTGTTTGATTGTATTTATAGGTATAATATTGTTTATTAAAGTAACAAATTATGTTTGAATGGTAGATACCGATATCATTTTGTTTTATAATAACATTCACAATCAACTTGCCTCATAGCTCAGTTGGCAGTAAGCTCTGCCTTCTGCGCTGGTTCGATTCTCACCCGGGATAAGCATTTGTGTGCAAACGAATAGAACGTGTTAATATGTACTATAGCATATGTACCTATCATCAGTATTCTATCTAGTTCCAATATAGTAGAGCTAGATGGCGCTGTGTGAAATGTCCACGAAAGTTATATCTTCTTAATATATATAAATTACGTGTCACGATGTTTGTCCGCGATGGACTCTTAAACTACTTAACCGATTTTAATCAAATTTGTACACCGTGTGCAGTTTGATCCAACTTGAAAGATAGGATAGCTCACATCTCAATTTATGATCGCAATATTATTTTATTGCAAATTATTTGTCTATTATTTGACAGTCACAATTACAAAAACGTTAGCCACAGCAACGCGTGGCCGGGTCAGCTAGTATAATATGTTTTATAATGTTGTAACTAGTGATATATTTACGTGTCATTTATAGCACTTGTAATTCATATCTATACGACGTACAGATAATTACTTTAGCGGCTTGACTGGAGTAAGTGGGTTAAGCCGTGTCACGTCCGTTGCCTCATTGTTTGCTAAATATTGCGCTCTCATAAAATAATAAAGTCATTGAGAATGCTTGTAGGAATACTCCATCGCAATCATAGGCATAACATTGTCTGACGTAAGTAACAAAGAAAACCATGTTATTTATAAATATTTTTTATAAAAAAAACATGGTTTTCTTTGTTATATTTTTATAATTAGCTGAACCAAACACAACAATTTTAAAGAAGGTATTTTGTTATACTTTCAAATGCAGTACCTGGGAGACGGAACTACGATCGGTTTTTTTTTGTAGAATCCTTTTTTATATTTGCTATACGAATTACATATTGATTAACATAACAATTACAATGTTACTATTGGATGTGAACCGAACATATTCATACTACCACAAATATTTTTGAGATGGCGTTATATAAAATTGTTTTTTTTTTTTTTTGTAATATAATGTGTTTCTACAACAAATACAATTATACAGCAAAACTCTTTGTAAACACATTTTTTTATCGAAATCCTTAGAGAAATAAATAAATATTTATACAAGAATCGTTTACTTGGTTGTTAAATCAAAATAACTGGAAAAAATATGTCATTCAAGTAAACGAAATTGCGTATTTTGAATATTGTTTTTGGTTCACTTACACTAATATTATAAAGGCGAACGCCTTCTAAACGGCCGAACAGATTTGGAAAAAAATTGTGTTGTAGGCAGCTCACACCCAAGAATAATTTCATACAGTCTACTTTTTATCCCGAATCAGTGAAATATTCATCTGAAATGGTAACTATACTATTAGTTACCGTTTTTAGTTAACAGGAAGCGATGGCTTTGACCTGCGTGCTCTTTTCATTACTGAGCCCGTCCCATTTTAAATAACCGGGACGTGTTTCCCCTTAGAATGCAGAATGAATCACTGTCTAAAATTGGCGCCGTCCTGAGGCCATCCTTTTGATTCCCTGCTCAGAAGATTTTTTTAATTTAATTTTTTGAGTTATTTTGCCTTTACCCCTACTGGACCAAAGATAACGAAGTGCAACATTGTCAAAAGTATGTATGCCACTTAGAACAAAAAAATAAAATCAATTTTATAAATTTTTATATCGACGGATTTTACGGTTTTCACGGTTTAATTGGGAGGATCTAAGTCGTATTGCTGTTGTTATGGGCGGAGGTAACCATTTAACATCAGGTGGGCTTTCAGCTCGTTCCGTCACTTAGGTACATAAAACACGATACGTATGACGCTTGACGCAATAAGCTGATACGCCAGAAAAACCAATGTAGGCACGTATGAAGCCGGGCGGGTTGCTAGTTAATTATAAAATGAAGATATCAATCAAATTGATACTTCATACGTACCTATTAGTATTAGTATAGATTAGTTATGTCTCGCCCAAATATTACGAACAAAGCTTTATTTCTCTATTTATCCATCATGTATCTATATCGTATCACCTCTATTGTTCCTACTGTAGGGACACTGGCCTACTATCGACAAGTGAGAGTGAATGGGCTTTGGTCTACCACTTGAGCTCAATCCGAATTAGTTTATTGGTACATGCCCGTTTTTGATGCACGTATGGATTTCATTCAGCGACCTTGGGGTGCAGTCTGTGGTTATACTATTAATTAGGTTAAAATATATGTGAATAGCAAGTAACGTGAAGTGAAATCTGATTCTAATGGAATGTCTTGTTGGAAACGCCTTTCTCTTCCAGGAATGCCTGTTTAATGCCGTGGCCTGTTTCCTGTACCTGTCCGCGTCTTCATACATGGGAGTGGCGGTGAACATATACCTGTATCCGCGGTATGCTTTGGTTAACATGTATGCTGCATATCCCGCCATGACTGCAGTTTATGTGAGTGTACTTTATAATCCTTATATCGATACCGACTATATCTGTATGGGAGCTATATAGCTGAAAGCAGAACCTTCTTTATCGAAGTCAAAAATACATCGCTTCTTTTGACAATTTCAGTGACGCAATCTTCCGAGCAATTTTTTTTAAATTATTTTTATTATTATAGGGCGATCAGGTGGAACTTAAACTTAACAGATCATTATATAAATTCTCTGCTCTAAAATTATTTAGTGTCTCAACCGATGGTTGTTTGTCTAATGAAATTATAAGAAGAAAACACACTATATTGTTTTAATTTTTGATTCGTATTTTTGTAAGCTTCCCCATCTATTGTTGCTATATATGTGATCAAAGATGCCACAATGAGCTATTAATACTATTCCTACAGAATAGTAACTTCAATACTATTATTATATGTGGGAATAGTATTAATAGCTACATAGAACTAACTGTTTGTATAGTTTGCCAGGAGATACTGCCACCATGGCAAGCTACTACAAACAAAGGCAAGGTCAGTCTGCATACTCAAAGGACCCCATCTTTATGTGTTATAGTGCGACACAACTTCAGATGTCTTTATTTGGACTGGACAATATTTTGTTGGCCGCAGATGACCTTGACAACTTTACGCGGGCTTTTGGGGATAATCGAATGTTCTATGCCGGGGCTCGGGAAAACCTAAGTCGATGAATGTTGGTATAGGTAGAGTTACCATTTAGCATCACATAGGACTTTTGTCACGATGGAAACGTGGTGGGCAGAAATCTACTAATAAAATTTAAACGATTTTATGTTTTAAAATACATTATTTTGTTTCAGTATGTTGGAGTAATCCTTGGAATCCTGCATGGAGTCGATGCATATTTAGCCTACAAATTTTACAAGAATCCAAGAATGTTTTGACACGAAGCCGAAACACATTTTAAACTAAGTACATAACATGTTTTATTCATTGATTCGTGTTATTGACATATTTACATATTTTCGACGCTCTATCTCTAAAAATCTAGCAAATATTTGCTAGATTCTATGCGACTCTATAGCTTTAATATACTTAGAATTAAGTTATATATTACTTATACGAATTTAATTCGCATTTACCACTCTCACGAGATTAACATTCGATGATGTATTAAAATAATACTCTTTATTTTATATTAAAAACCAGCTGAATGATAAGAGTTTTAATGCGAGTCCGTGCCAGGTACGAGTCACCGCAATACTAACTACTGCCTTATCAGTGGCTCAGTCAATAGCCAACAACCTTGCTGACGACACTAACGGTACATAGCTCCGGTGCCAGCAGGTAGTGCAACTCGTTTGCTTGTTTGGATAAGGTTTTCTTGGCTTCAATGTGTTTCCCGCATCAAGCAAGTTGTCTTTAGTGCCTTTAGCCTACACGAGGAATTCGCACATTTAGAGAATCGATTCTTACAAATCGAATTCAACAATTTTTTTTTTGTTGTTTGTTTTTCGATAAATTTAAATCGATAAATTTGACAATATGAGCTAACGGCACACCCAATGCTTACTGCCGCCCAACGACAACAAAACTACGACTCAGGTCCCCTAGCGAAGTATGAGGATACCCAAGTCGCATAGCAGTCCGTCCGTCGCTCTGACACTGTCATCTGAGAGGATGTAACGACTCATATACCTGGTATTTCACCGCCACCCACATCCTTTCACCGCAACAAAGCAACGCTTGGCGGTATGCTCCAACGAAATTGGCACAAGTTATACTGCTACTTTTGGGTACTTCTTTCGCACCCCCCTCCGGAGAATAAGTGTGGGGACTGTAGTTACTTACGGACGCAAGCAAAGTAACTTATTTAAAACATTCCATTATCTAGTGATAATGGAATGTTTACGCAGGATGCAAAATTTCAGCTCAAACGGACTCGCCTGTTTCACTCAATAGAGATACCTATTGGGAATACCTATTACCTATTAGATCACATGGGATTTGATCTATCCCAGGAGCCCAATCTCGATTGGTAGATGTAACATGTTTTCGAATTTTTGGTTGTGGAACCATAGATGTTTTCTTTCACCGTTTTGAGAACGTGGTATTGAACACACTGGTGCTCGTCCGGATTTCAACCAGCGATCTTCGGATTAAAAGTTATAACTTACTAGCTGCGCCCCGCATTTAAAAATTTTACATGAGACGGTCATGATGATCCAGGATATGAGCTACATTCATAATAAATTTCAACCAAATCCGTTCAGCCGTTAAAGTGTTGAGACGAAAATTTAACCAATTCTAAAAAAAATCTGTATAGACATGTATTATCTTTGGTGGAAGTGACACGTCATAGTTTTGAGCGAAAATTACAGAAGTGCCGAGTTGGTTATTCCGTTTCCGTATGACTCATCTGTGACGCTATATTCATGATTAGACGTAATTTTGGTTGAACTTTAGAATATAATATTTATTTATAAACGATTATTAAAAAAGTCTGATCAAAATAGCATTGTTAATTTGATTAATTATGAAACATAAGTGGAAAATTTTTGTTTACGAAAATAGTTGGGTACTAATAATTAAATCTTTAGGTATGTTGCGAGAGCAGATAGAGGATTTCATCGATGTAATATAATTTTCCTATCTAAAGAATGTTTAATAGCGGCTTATTTTACGGCGTGAGGCCATAACATAAAATAAGTCCCTGCAATTGAAAAATGATTCTTTTGCCACAGTATTTCAAAGTTTATATTTAGAAAACTCACAAAATTCACGTATTCTAAATAAAGTATGCTAGCTACTAGATCCGCGTTGATTGTGCAAGCAACCTCCGGCACTGGAAGTCACTGGAAGTAGTAGTAGATATTACAAATTCTTACTCGCATAGGCTCCTACTATAATAATCAATACTAGAAATTAACTGTAAAAATATTGATTGTTAAAGTTGACTTTTAATTAGATAACGTAATTGTTTCTTTGTATCTTACCTAGTTAATTTATTAATTGATTGAGAGTTTATCTGTACGACGAATGTTCGTTAATATTGTATTGAAAAAGGGGCGTTATTATCGTCAGTGCGAGAATCTCACAGTAGGATTGTGTTACAAGGGATTTCTATTGTCTAGTGCAGAGCGAGGTTTTCGGGCGCCGTGTCTACGCTACGGGTGATGATTGTAATATTTCTTTCGCCGTTGATCCCACAGTGAGAGACGCGCCGTGGAGCGCTGCGCATGCGCCTATAAAACATCAAGGCGCCAGAGCACATCATCGTTAAAATTTAAAAAAAAACCTGTTGAACCTGCCATAGAATAGTGCCAGTGTATTTAGTGTGTAAAATCAACTTTGGAACTAGTTGTTTTGTTTAGTGAAAGGAACGGTCGCCGTGTCGTGTCGTGATACGTCTGCGTGTTTATGTAAGTTCGTGGAAACCTACAGCTTGTTTTGTATTCTTTGCGTTCGAGGTTCGACACAATAGCTGCCACAAGCATTGCTTAAACTCAACTGGTTGTTGTGCCACTTGCTAAGTACAATCAGTATTGTTTTTGTCCTTATCTATTTGACTACTAATCTATAAATCAGGTATATTGATTTGATTTGCGACAGACGTAAATGCAGAAATTGAAATACCTATAAATATTTTAATTATCATTTTACTAATGTTGTCAAATATATCTACATTATGTATCTGTTTGGTTTGTTCCCATGTTCAACGTACACTGAGTTATGTGTAACTATTAACTAAGTGTATATAATATAATATCATAATGAAATCAATGCTCTGCGAATGGCACTGGAACATGCCATACATTACTTCCGTGTCGTTCATCATGGACTACTAAAGAAGGATAACCTTCGTATAGAGCCTTTTAAACAGTCGCGTGAAGATAACTTATTCAAACAATACACGTAGCCATGTTAACCATTAGTTTAATGGTAGGGTGTTATCAGGCTTTATTTCCACAATCAATAATAAATTAATTAAATATTTTACTGACGTTATAGACAGCGACATCTAGCTCCAACCTAAGCATCGGTTGAACTATAGGAACTATATTAATTATAGAATATTCAAATATGTAGTAGTCGGTTTTTACAAACATCTAGGGGTACCATTTTGCTCGCGTCCGGAGGTGAGTACCCTCAGAATCCCTACACGTGTCTCCTGGGTGGTACGAAAGGAGCAACCCAACGTAGCAGTAGAACTTATGCCATGTTCGTCCAGAAGAGGTACTGCCACCACACCCGGTAATCTACCGTCAAGCACTAGCATTGCTGTTTCGGTGGGAGGGGTGCTGATGAAATTACAAGCGTACAAGACGTTACATCCCCGTCTCAACGAGATGGGCGCAACACGTTACGACTTGGGTTTTCTCATACTTTAGTACGAGAAGATTTTTGTATCGCTTTTTATGGGCAGTAACCACTTAACATCTGGTGAGCTGACAGCTGGGTGGAAATGGAACCCACGATTAGAAGGCAGAACTACGTTAAGGCAAGTGAGATGGCGCTGTGTGAATATTTTCGTTATATAAATTCGTCCATGGATTTTTTAAATATAAATTCCGTTACAGAACGTCATAGATAATGTGTATTATTTATTTATTATCTATCAGTCCTTTGTTGATCTGATATCAAAGTAATTTATTGCAGCAAGAAAACCACTCATTATTGACGTCACAATTGTTATTTAAATAGACTATCGTTCAATACCTCAAATTAAAAAATCATTGGTCTGCTTGACCCTTATCTTAGGAGCCTTGACAGAGGTAGGCCATTGCGCCATCCATTAGAATAAGCAATTTGTATTTAATTAATAAGTCGGGGTGATAATCTTAACGTATTTTGTAAGTAGTTGGAATCCAATCTTTGGTTGTACTAATTGTATCAGACTGCTTAGTATTTTAATTGCTATTAGCAATAATAACCAAGCTTAAGCAATATAAAGAATCAGCGTTTACATGGCGTTCTTCCTTTGGTGCCATGAAACTTAGAAATATTACCTAGCTTTGAATTCTGTTTGACACTTTGATGAGTGTCGGAGGAGAAAGTGGTTTAGATGTCTTTAGGAAGAGACAAACGTTGTAAAAGTTCACTCTCAGTATCACATGAAAAAACTCAGGTAACTTTGCAGCACACGAACTACAAGTAATGAAATAAGTTTGAGTATACCTTTAGTAATTCCATAAAATCATAATCAGTCTTTATGATAATCGTAATTCATAATTCCATAAATCATGAGTATTTCAGTAGGTGTGACATATACGAGTATTCTTCTGTTGTTTCAGCGTGTCTTAATTAGTTTATATTAACTGTTTTAGTTAAATTGGAATTTAATGAAACCAATTAATATAATATCATTAGATAAGTAAAAATATTTTACGAAAAAAATACCAAATACGTAAACGCCTTTCTACTAATTCTTCGTTATATTCAATCTATATCAATATTAATCGGTTCTTTGAAAAATTATATCAACCGATGAAACCTTATCTATAAATCTATATATTCGAATTGACACGTCATGTTGACAGGAAAAGAATGAGGATTTATTAAGCGATAGGTAGAAACTACTGAAAACGAGCTACCTGTTTTTTTGTCGGTTTTTGACAAGTTGAGTTGTTGTAATATTGTAGTAAGTAGTGGCCTTGACAACTTTACACGGGCTTTGGGTGAGAGCGAAAGGCTGGACTATACGTTGTCGGTCTCAGATGAACGGTTCTGCCAAAAACAAACGACAAATCCATCAAGAGTTTAGAATATACACACATACCGTGCCTGCCTGTATTAAATATTCCATGCCTGTATTTACAAATCACTCAAAAATTTAGAAAGGTTTCTGAGCAGTCCATCAAAATAAATAAATAAAGAAACGCTTACTATCATCATTATGTCTATCTATACCAAATTAATAGTATAATGGTTTTTATTTGTTTCTATCATATTTTTAACAGAAATAAAAGAAAACAATAAGTAGCTCTGCTTTCTGCGCTGTAGGTCGTGGGTTCGATTCCCGCCCAGGAAAAGCATTTATGTGCGAACAGAAATGTTTGTTCTGTGTCTGGGTATTATTATATGTGTGTATTTAAAAAAAATACTAAATATTTTCTATCAGTTATCTAGTTCCCATATCATCCAAATATGTCAATGAATGTCAATTAATATTTATTTTATTAATTTGGTATATAGACATGATTTTAACATAATGTTGTCAAGAAATAAAACTACTTAAATACAATTTCCTGTTGCTGAAGAAAAATCATAAAAATAATAATGTAGGTAAATCACGACATAATTAATAATGAATTAATTAATTTAATTTAATTGTGAAAAGTTAAGTGGACAGAAAACAGCCTACAAAATTATTTTGATTTGTTAATTCAATATAAATATTAGATATAAGTGACTGAATTAATAAATATAAATACTTAGTTCAATACTAATATCCTCTGGGGGTAAAATTTATATTCCCCGGAGGAATACGCAACCATAAAAAAAAAACACCAAAATCAAAACCGCAAGCAAAGAAATCACGTAACAAAAATATAAAAAGACATAGAATTCGATCAAAATATGGTGATATCTAAATAACACAAACATCAAACAAATCATATTTTAATCAAGTATGCACTTCAAACAATAGTTGTCGGTAACACTAATCTCTCTTTCCTACGTGATAGAATGCACTCAATAGTACCTTTAAGTATTATTAGATAGTGTATGAACAAGCTTGAATTTATCTTTAAGTCCTCGGCAAATCTGTTTAGTCAGTAAGTAGTATAATGGCACAAGTCGTGATTTCGTTACCATAAGACCCTTCCAATTTTTGAAAGTCAGTGATACTGTCGCTTCAAGACTTAAGCATTACACATGCAGGGTCGGATAGGGTTCGAACAGTCGCCAAACTCAGTAATGAAACAAGGAAAATATTTTTTTATGTTTTACTTATTACTTTGGATAGGAATGGCTGAGCTGCCAATTCCAACGAGTTTTCTTTAAGAATATAAAGAAATAAAAAACAAACTTAAATTTTAGGTTCATCAAGTCCTCACACAAATTACATACTCTAGTTCGGGGTCGGGCTCGGTACCTATATGTTTTACCTACAGCCAACGGCCAATTATATTGCCAACTTGGATGTGCGGGGATATATTCTCACATTCACACCGTAATTCAAGACAGCTAATCTGCCAGCTTTCAATCGAAGCAACGAAAATTCGTGCTAGGCTCGACAAATCAATGAGCAAAGAGTAAATATCCTATACATAGGTGTATCCTTTGTGCAATCAATGTTGCCCGTTGTGTATCGGCCAAAGGATGAATCGTAATCTATTGTGCTTCCCCAATTGATTACGATAAACGATCCGGATACAGTAGGTGATTGCATTCGTGCTGATTCTTAAATACTAAAAATGGAAAACCAAGTTCTAGTCCTCCTAAAGGTTTACTTTGAAGATACATATGAGTTAAAGTACATACAAAAAACGCGGCAGCGGCAACTACCACTTAACCACTACCACTACCACTACCAAGTTCCTCAAGAGCCTCAGAGAGATATAGAACGGTTCTTGGTCTTTGCCAAGGCTACTATTGTAGTATAGTATTATCACTACATAGTATAAAACAAAGTAGCTTTCTCTGTCCGTATGTTGTACGCTTAAATCTTTGAAACTACGCAACGGATTTTGATGCAGTTTTTTTTAATAGATAGAGTGATTCAAGACGAAGGTTTATATGTATAATAACATCCATTAAATAGTGGAGAAGTACTGTTATTTTTGAGGTTTCTAATGTGACGTCGTAAATAATTACATTTTTTCCGCTTACATTGCAAACGCAGGCTGAACCCTACGAGTTTTATCAAAATAATGTACTAAGTATTGTACACATTGAAAAGGTCTACAGAAAAGTCCGTGATGGTATATGTATATCTTTTATGGATATCCCACAATAACATTTTTTTGTCATTTACTTTTTACGACAAATAATGGCTAATTTTCGAAGCGATTTTAACCAATACAAGATTAATCCTTATCTAATTAAATACCTTAAATACATTGTTGATTTAATATAGATCTATATGGCCCTTTACAGCATATGATTTAAATGAATATTTTCGAAGATATTACATATTTAAAAATTTGCGTCACGTAGCGTTTGCGGCGGTTCCGGCCGGCCGGGGGCGGCGGGAATTTAACGCGTGCGGGCCACGGGCAGTAATGAATAAATCAAAACATTCAAAACTACTGGATCGATTTTAATCATTTTTCCAGTTAATGACATAGGCTATATATTTATACCCGTGCGAAGCCGGAGCGGGCCGCTAGTTATACAATATAAAATACCAAGGCCATTGTCCGCTGCCAAATGTGAAGATTTTCAGTAACATCTAGGAGGTTTTTGAGAAATGTGACCGGATAATTTCCATTTTGCCCCATGGTCGTTTAAAAAAGGCGCGTCTCTTATTGTTTTGTGATTTGTATTCCTATATAAAATATAAAACTATATTAAAAGACGTTGCCGTACGCACGCACGGTCAGTTCCCCGCTGCTAGATACTACTACGCGGCTGAATAACGCCAAGTCAACCGTATTTCATTACTGAATGAGTGTTAACGTTAATATTATTGAACAAGCGAGAGAACGAACAGCGCAAAGATGAGAAAAGAGATAGCTTTTTCAAATTGACTTGGAATAATTGGCATTTTACATGTATTTAGTATGTTTGTTTGACGAAAACTCCCTCACCGTTCGTCAAATTTTCTTGAAACTTGTGACGCTGTTGTTGAGATAGGTATTCCAAAAGGGGATCAAAAAAGTTAAAGCATAAATCTTGGAATTTTAAAAATACACAATTATGATATTATGATACGGTCTTTTCACTAAATTACCAAAAATGTAAAATTTTTAGGGTAGGTACTTCCAGCGTAATAAAATACTAAATAAGTATTTAGTATTACTGGAAATTATTATTATAAATATTTTATCAATTACATTTTAATATATGAAAAAAAAATCTTATGTATTTCCTATGACATTGACTATTAATTATTTAATTACCCTTAATTGTAGAGTTTACCTGCTAACATTAGTAATCATTTCATTATAACATTAGAATTTTATCAATTAGCACCTTTCAAATACAATAAATAAGTTTCGAATACACTAGTGGCCCTTAGTGATTAGTATTCCAATGATATGAGGCGTTCGCTGATTCAGTCGAGGCAAACCAAATTGATAACTGAAGTGACACGTGCGCAGTTTGACGTCAATAAAAACGAATCTCCTGTGGGTTGATTACCCATAACATATTTGGTGATATAATTGTTTTAATTTTATTATGTCAAATACTAGTCTAATACGCGATAATAATAAGACCAGAACAAAATTATTTTATGGCCCCATTATTCAGAAATTAGTTTTGTGGGATCGTCCATTAATCACGCGAGGCTCATAAGGGGGTGAGGGGAGGGATCACGAAATTTCACAAGGATCGGTGAGTTGGCTATAATTTAATTTAATGTAAATTGTCACACCCGGTGCAGATCGGGGCCCATGGTTTATTTTTAAAGTCCATGACAGTGAGGAATTAATAGGTGCTCGTGCATCGTGTATCGTACATCGTGTCGAATGAGGCCAAAAGTTCGCAAGGGTACCCGTGGTCTCGGCATGAGGATATCCTACATCCTATTTTTAACAATAAAAAAAGATAATAATACAAATAAGGCCTAATTACTAAAACTATAATTTAAGGCTTTCAAACGCAAGTTTCAGTAAATATGCCATGCAATTTTTATGCAATTCATTCATTATTTATGCGCTTCCAAAGTTGACCAAATAATGAAGCTACTTGTGGTGTTTGGTGCGGTAGTAAGATAAAATCAAAGAACCATTTTTTCCACATTAATTAGGCAATATCAATCTTGAGATCTTTAGATTAGCAATCACGGCTACCGTACAATCAAGTCATGATTGCTTACGTCAAACATTAATGTGTGGTTCTATCCAAAATCTTGCCCAATCCAATGTAAAATTTTCAAGGGCTTTAATAATTTAGTAATTTTGTAAGCAATTTCCTCAACACATCGACCACTATTATGGTCATTGTGTTGAGGAAATTGCTTTGTACATACTTGGTTAATTAACATATTATCGAATAATGTACATACTATAATAATTTAAATTTAAATTTCTACTTGTGCAGGAAGGCGTCGAACCGGGGGCTAAGCGAATTATGGCGAAGTATGAAAATTCTGCCAGTTGGGCAGATGAAGGTAACTAAATATTTTATTACATATATAAATTGTTAATGGTAAGATCTTATAAATAGTACTAGGAACCTTAGACACTAAGCTTTAATGGAGTTCACACATTTCCAAATGTTCAAAGACCTGCAGCTATCGCCGTCAAAAAGATCCATATATTCACTGACGTTGATACACCTAGGCTAGTTTCCGTACCAGCCTCTAATGTTCCCACTGCAGGGACACCGGCCTATCCTCTTAAACTGAGAGTTAATAGGATTGGTAGATGACACATGTCTTCAAATTTTTGTTTCGAGAGCCGGTTTCCTCACGATGTTTTCCTTCACCGTTTCCAAAACGTGGTATTGCGCACATACATTTTTCAAGTGAAAAACTCATTGGTGCACGTGGGGATTTGAACCAGCAACCTTCAGATTGAAAGTCGGCGTCTGTGCCCCTGGGCCACCACGTTCTGTTCTAGTTTTTTTTTCTGTCAATGGACAATGATTGTTTCGGCAGAACGAAACATGATAAGTTATTGGGTTTTTAATGTTTTGTTCATAGTCATAAATAATGAAACGTGCCGGCTTCGGCAATGACTAATCTGAGGATTCCTGATTTCTCAAAGTCAAACACGTGTATAATTCTAATTTCGTGGATTTTCTGTGCTCTTCGTGCGACTCAAAGAAACCACCAGACGCTGTATTACGTTTGACAATCCCGTGTGCAACTCGTTTGCCTAAATTGTAATAATCATAATCTTTCTGTTTTCTGTTTTACAAAAATACTTAAGACCGTGAAGTTTCACTTCTGCGCTCATCACACAAAGATTACCCTGGTCGGAATTTAAATCGGGACCCCTTGCTTCGAAGACAGAGTACTAAGCCACGGAGTAAACGCGTTTGGTAGATGTATAGTGGAGATGTACGTACCTAAGTACTAAATAAAAATCAATCTACTTATTATATCAAAGAAAGTTGGAAAAGATCATCTGAGTTAAACTCTCCACCCAGTCAGTATTTGGATGGGTGACCGCATAATGCCGTTTAAACTGAGCGTTTCCTTGCATCGGAGGGCACCTTAAGATGTCGGTCTTGGTTATACTAGTCGAAAGCTTTGAATTGCATGACTTTTTTTTTGGTTTATTTCGTAACTTCCTTTTTCACCTCAATGTTACCAACTCAAACATTTAAATTATTTTAAGTTTAAGTTTTTTAACTTATTTGTAATACCGAAGAAAACTATTATTTTATAAATTAAATCTGCCGTTTAGAGATTTTTCATGTTTCAACAAATTTTCTATACCTATTTCAGATTTCATGCAAGTGACCGTGGACCCCAGCGTCTCGGTATCGGTGCTGTCAGAAGAGGTGCCAACGTTGACTGTTGCCACTATAGTTGGTGTGGCGGTCGTCGTGGTAGTCGGGATCGCAGCAGTCTTTTTGCTGGGAGTATTCATTGACTGGCGGCACCAGTAAGTGATAGTTCTTATTACTATTTCAACAGAATTCCAAAGGTTATCAATTCGGTTTTCCTTTTTAATGTTCGTTACTTCAAAACACCGTGGTTTAATAGGATTTGGAAAATTCTTTCTTTCTTTTGTATTATCGGATTGGTCCCGTTGAATTTTCATCTAAATAGATATAAGTAGTTTGGTTTTTGAATTACAATTACAATAATAATGTGTCATTCAAATAAATGAAATTGCTTATTTTGCTTTCTTGTGACTTTTTTCTTCGCCCATTGTAGACCGATTTAGATGTTTCTTTTGTAAAATGGTTACTACCATTGGGCGAGACATAAGTATTGAAGGCGGTTTTTTATATATTTTTAAATCAGTCAATTATTTGTATGTTGTTAGGTAGAACTCTAGTGGTTTACATTTCATCTTACGAGTTAGGTACATGGGGACGTAGGCGCGAGCAGTGGTGAACTTGTCGCTGCCATTGTTTTCCTACGACAACAACGTGCTATAATATCCTGCAGTAAAATCAATCATTCCATAATTATCCAATAGCCAGAATGGAGATTTGACTTTGACCACTAATCAGTCACACTTTCTTAGTCGATTGAAGGAACTCATATAAAACTACTCGTATAAAATAATATTGTAATTATAGAACATATATTCTGAGGAGTAGTAATTTATTGCCCACTTTCATTTCAGAAAACTTCTAGAAAAGAAAATAGGAGAAGCCAAGAGATTGAAGAACCAGCGGCGGCGTATCAACACCCACCCGGAAGACGACAGTACAAGTATAGCCAATAATATGGAAGAGCCGGGTCTGAGTGTTCCTCCTGCGGAAGTTCTTCGTAGTATACCATAGACTATGAACCAAAGTATACTAGAAATTTAGTTCTAACATCCGCAAAGTATGGAGTTGCAACGCCTGCAATTGTTTCATTCAGCCGCGAGTTAGCGACTCATTTCAGACTCGCTTATATAAATTATATACTTAACATAAAAGTCCATAGTACGACTTGCAGCTCCTGAATTGCAACTCTGATCGAAAATTCGGAGTACTAAATGGCTTTTCTAGTACTAGTACATACATAATCTATATAATTAATAGAATTTAATAGGTTTATAGACTAGAATATTTATAAAGAATAAAATAAGCAGGTATATTATCAATAATTCTGTAAGTTAAATCAGTTGATAGTTCACTTAATTGGATAAATATGCGACCACTAGGTTGATTTATGTTTTAAGGAAAGTACACTATTTAGGTGTATTAAAATACCAAAAATAATCACTTTAAAGTCTTGATCTGATCAGCTAATTTACATACATAGTAACTAGCTTTTGCTGTTTTTTTTTCTGAATGAAGCGTATGTTCTTTTTTCAAGTGTAAGCAATATTTCATGATGATCGCAAATGAAGTCACGAACATCGATTAAGTCACGCGTCAATTACTCAACCGATCATCAAGCGTATTAAACAAACAAACTCACATACGCATTTATAATATTAGTTAAGATAAGTCTCCAACAAGGATACGAACCTACTCGTATCTACTTGAACAATATGCAGACCGAAAATTCCTTATGAACAATCAATACGCGCGCGTCGTCAGAGCGAAGGCATTTAGCATCGATTCTATATCTAAATAAAAAGTTTAATTTACATTAGTTTAACTATGATAAATAAATTTCATATTACAGAATATATTTCTAATCACCCGCAAAAAGAGTTATAAATTAAAAACAATAAAAGTACATTTAAAAATTATTGAACAATCGAGCGAAGCGAGCGTCATTTCTAATTTTACATCGACGAATCGCCATTGTGGATGTTGTTGATTGGTTCAACCAAAACTTTCACACCGTTTATCCAATCTTTCTGAAACTTCATAGGTAGATAGTAGCAATGAAATTCGGATGGCAGTTAGGGCTGAAATTTGGTATATGTACAGCTTTTATGACACAAACACTGGAAAAGTCTATAAATCGGAGTACTCTGGGTAATCTGGGTATATCTATGAAAAAGTGGCAAAATTTTACATTACTATACTAATATTGTTGAAAGTGTGCTTAATAAACATAAGGAATGTAATTTCTAGCTATTTATACCTAAAAATCACAATAATATCGCCTCCACCGTAATCACAAATTGTTGAAAACAGGTACTTATTAACAAACCTGTGATTAACGGTGGACATATCCCAATCTGAACTTTTGACTATCGTAATACCAAAACCAAAATTTCAGGCTAATAAATTAGTAACTATCATAAGGATTTTAATATATTTGTTGCAGTGTATGCCGTAACGGTACCTAGGTTTGCTAATTCGAATGCGATTTTATTATCCATAGACATTAACTAACATAAGTGATATTGTAGAGGCTGCTAAAATGACGTTGCTATCAGCCTCTTGACAGTTAGAATAGACTTTTCAATACATCACGTATTAAAAAAAATCTGTTTACCTGTTTCCTTTTGATTCAATTCGGTTGGTAAAAAAATATGATTTTGTTTTAGCGAAGACCAGTGGTGGCAGGTTCAGGTGGTGGTCGTTGGGAATAATCCCAAGTGAAGTCATGTTCTGGCAGTATAAACATCGCCAGATTCTAATTAGGCCATAGTGTATGCTGTGATGTTGTGACTTGATTAATTGTAACAAATACATACTTACGTACTTATTTCTTAAATATTTAAGTTTTGATTTGATCTTAGATATTACTTAGAAGAGATGTATTCATATTTATTAAATTTTATGATTATCATAATGTTAGTATAATTCGTGACTTCACGGAATCTTGGTTTTCTATTACTTAATTTAGTGTGTAAATGTTATTTTCCTCACCTCATCCTTTTACCCAAATACTACTATCATTGTTACTTTTTGACCCGTTTTTATGGGTATTGAGTATGGTTATACCTACTTATTTCCATTGAGTACGCCCGCCTTCGAATGGGTCCCGGGTTCGATCCCCAGCCGGGAAAAGGGAAGGATAGATAATGCTACGCATTCTTCTAACGCATTGCATTCGTACTACTGTTTGTATGTACTCGTAATATCACCGGCTCACACACCGTCAACTGTCACGTAACAGTTGTATCGTAAACAGTCAAGTAAATGCTAGGAGAGTTTTTCTACGTAGTTCTAATAACATTATAGGTACATTATTTGCCTAATTAAGTTGGCGGAAAGGTGGGGGGGCCATTTTCATTCTAATGAGTCCTAAGAAAAGAGTGTTGGTCCTCTAAGGTTATTTTGAATTGAACTAGAAGAAATAGTTGAATTTTTAAGTAATTATTTTAGATACTGTTTGATTTGAAATTGTAGAAGAATAAACGCATTTTACTATGGTTTCACGTACGTACATGTAATCATGTTATTATGCAAAGGGGTTATTTTTTATGTAACAATAGTGGTGCACAGTAGGAATGCCGTTGGTGCGGTTAACTGCAGAATCATGTACCGCACAGGTGTATTTCATACGCGCTCGTCTTTCAGAGTTGCGACACCGCATACCTATCTACCGTGCAAATACTGCAATTAGAATAGATTCATACGATAAGTATAGAATATTAATCAGTGCCCCCCGATAACAACACCTTTATGGCTGTGATTCGTAGCGACCAATTACTGTGCTAGTACCGCGCGTATCGTTCTTGGTCATGCACGGACCCAGACAATACTGATTTATCTGCGTATATTTTATTTATTTAGAAATTTTTAAAATGCTTTCGTGAATGTAAATTAGCGATGGGCAATTCAAAGTCAAAGAAGGCTCAAAAGGTGCCAGACAAGTTTTTTGAACGGGAAAGATGGAAGGAACAGAAGCGCGAGGAAAAGAGGAAGAAGATGGCAAATCCAGCTAATAAAAGATTTGGTATGAAAGACTCGCCTTTACCATCGGTGGTCCTAGGACCTACTGGAGGGTCTGCGCCCGCGCCGCCGGTGCCACCGCCCTCTCATGTCCGCTCCTACGACGATGAAGCTCTTGCACGCATGCGATATCAGTTGCACAATGACTGCGATGCCTTTTTGCTAAACAATATTCTTCTTTCCGTGCAATTTTTTGAAAACTATGAACGGTAAGTTTTGCTTACACTGACAAATGTTTATACATTTGACGTGGCGGATCATCTGTTAGGAAACCTTCGTTTTAAAATTCGGTATCTGTGATCTGTGTGGTTAGGGAGTGACGTGCCCATATATCTTTACCAAAGAGACGTATGCAAGAAACAGAAAAACGAACAAAATATTTTGTACATGGAACATTAATTCAGATAGAAAAAAATTAACATTACTTTTTTTGTCTGGTGAATATCAGCTTCTCCATGGAAAACTGGGTCATTTTAAAAATTCGAGACTAGGAAAGGTCTTTTCAAACTATTATTATCAGATAACCTTATATTATCTCAATATTTAAATTATCTATGACGACTGTGAAAATTAAAACCTAATTAACGAAATATTTTGTTGTAATTTGTTTGTAACATAAAATCAACGAAGAATGATGAAATACAATCGAGTTTACATGCTAATTTTAATGGTTCTGATAAATTTTCGCAAACATATGGATTTTACTACATATTTTTTTATTTAATTTTATTTATAGAATCTTAATAGGTACACAGTTATGAGGGATTTCCTGAGACTTGATAAATCCAATGTAGCTATATAAACAAGCAATTTAGGTAAAGCTGGATTAAGATAAATTATTATTGTATTATCAATTGATTAATTACAATGACTGCGCTGTACTTTTTCAGACCGTGTGACCGCTCATTAAATATTTTTCCTACAATAATAGTTAATGATGGATCTATAGTTCATTATTATTTTAAACACGTATATTTTATTACTAGCTGCGCCCCGCGGTTTCACCCGCATAGTTCCCGTTCCCGTGGAGAATACGGGGATAAATTGATTTTATTTTTTTCGTTAATTTTCCAATGTTTTAATAGTTATTCTGCTATTCGGGACGGAAACAAATCCAACAAATCAAAAACCATGGCAATCGGTCCAGCCGTTCTCGAGTTATAAGTGTTGTAACAAACACGACTTCTTTTATATATATAGATCTTATAGAAACCTCAAAAATTGTAGCCTATATGTTATTCTGATGTATAAGCTATATTGTGGTAAAGTTTCATTCAAATCCATTCAGTAGTTTTTACGTGAAAGAGTAACAAACATCCATACATCCATACATCCATACTTATTATACAAACTTTCGCCTTTATAATAGTAGTAGGATAAACACATAAGTATTTGTGTTTTGTCTTGAAGGTGAATTCAATTTTGGATTTGGGAGATGAAGAATTCATAATTTAATTGGAAGAGACGTAATAATTTTAGCTATTTAGATATTTACATTGTAACACAGCCACGATAGTCTATTATTCATTAATGACCTAATTATGGCAGAATTATAATTATTTAGAATTGCCGTTTATACCCTATTAGATATCAAAAGCGTATTGCCATTAAAAAAAAAATTATATTCTTTAAATATTTTTTTATTCAAATTACAAACAATACAAAAGCACAAATTTAAAATACCCTTATAAAGAAGAAAAGAATAGCTGACTGGTATTAAAAATTGGTATATCTAATAAATAAATTTAAAAGAAATGATGTATTAATAAACTTAAATGGTACGCAATTATGTAGGTATTAAAAACCAGCCGCAATGCAACAACAATAAATCTATTCTATAACCTTAAAAAAGAACACTGACTTTTACGATTCTTAAGGTTTCTGGTCCTAAATAAGGACCCGTTAGACCCGTTGCGTAGACCAATGCAAGCAGAACTATAAAGATCTATCGACTGATAAAAGTGAGAGGTAATTATGATAAGAGAAATAAATATTAAGCTCTATTGAATGATAGTAGTAGGTAAATATATCATTCAGTCTATTTATAAGAATTTATCGAGGATTTGTAGCAAGCGGTGAGTTTTGATTTACAAAATCACGCCCTTATCAAAACTTTGATTACATATGCCGTGATGCCATCGCTCAAGAATTTTCTTCTTTCAAGTAAATTTCCACGACTTGATTGATTAATGCATTGTTTTTGTGCCGAGTAATTTATTTGCTTCTACAGTTCTTTATTCTAGTAAATTGTTTTACTCAAGTTATGGAATGGTCCACGTTATGTAAAGTGGTTCCAGCCGCAAATAAACATCAGCTATACGACTCAACTCTTCCCCTACCGAAGAGCTGCTTTAGTTCTTCTCATACAGAAGAGCTAAAGCGCATGCCCGTCAATCGGGAAGGTGACGTCTCATGCGCCTGTAATTTTACCGTCAATAGATTTTCAAGAATTCAGTCGTTTCAGAGAAATGCATCAAATAAAAAACAACCCGATGAGTGAGAGAGAAAATTCGATAAACGAAGCGATGGTTCGTCGAAACAAGCACGTGTTCTTTGCTGACCGCCTTCAGGAGTGTGTGCATGAGCACGTGAGCTATCAGCGGCGCCGCGGAATGACTGAGCCTCTTTCCGCCCCGAGGATGTTTGTCATCTACGACAATGTGGAAGCCAGTGAGCCCGGAGACACTTCTGACTATAGCGCAGTTCTGGATGCACCGTTTTATAAGCTACGCATTGAGGATTGCAAAGAATTAGGTAGGTATTATATCGGATATTTAAACATAATTTATATTTATATATACTAGCTTTTGCCCCCGGCTTCACTCACGTTAGTGTAGATTTTTAAATTGCAATTGATTTTGGGATGAAATATTCCTATATTATTTTCTGTATACAGCGAGTATACAAACGTAACCACTAAACCGATTTTAAAAATTCATTCACCCCTTGCTTTCGCAATTTGGTTGATCACTAAGTCCCAAATGACCGATTGACTGTCGTAGACATAGATAGACCCCACCAGCGTGAACTGCTAGTCGGTCACGTATCACATGCTGCTCATGTGGGGGTCGTAAATGTTTTAAGAACGTGGATGGTAAAATTGGACCCGAAAACGAAGAAAATCGAGTGACAATTCGTTGAAAGGATATATAAAACATCGTGTTTTAAAATGTCCTTTGATATGCTTATTGTTCACGTTTCACTCAGTCAACGCAAGTGAAAAAAATAGACAAAGCTGTGGAGGACGATTTGTATTGGTCTAAAAAAAAATTGTTTGGGCATCGACACGAAAAGAAGAAGAACGCGAGTGAAGTGCCGGAAAGTTCTTTAGGTACTCAAAACTTGTTAATTGATAAATAAATATTCTTCGAGTATTCTTTCCTACGTGCACCTAAATTAATTACTCTACATAAAGGAAACTTCGAAGTATTAATTAAATCTTGATGTTTCAGGTTATGTGAAACTAAAGAAATTAGAAGTTTTAGAGAGCACGCTGCAACAAGAAACGGATTTAATAAAAGTAAAGGACAAGGACTCAGATGACAGTATATTTACAGATTCAGAAAAGGAATCATTGGATTCTGATGAAGCTCCTTATGTCTCAAAAGGTGAGGAACTATTACAACAAATAAAATCAAAAATTGAAAAATCTGATGAAACAGAACGAAAAAACTACTTAACAAATGAAACAAAAATAACATCAGAGGCAATTAATAAAAATGGAAGACGATATAGCGGTCCTGTAAAACAACTTAGCATGCAAGTGGCTAAAGGTAACTTATCAAACTTAGAAAATATTCGTTCTGCAGCTTCGCTCGTGCCAGAAGAAATGCAAGCAAGAGATCAATACACTAGTACAATAGATGAAAAACAGCATGAAGAAATTAAACCAAGAAAGTCTATTCTCAAAACAACAAGAAGATTCAGTGGTCAATTAAAAGACCTCAAAATGAAAGCAAATATAACTGATAGTCGTGCTGCATTACAAGAAATGAATTTGTCAGAAGACACCGAAACTTCTGGTTACAGGTCAAACACCAGCAGCCGTCAGACTGAATCGAGTGAAACAGAGTCTGACTATGGCTATTCTACAATTACAGAATCGGCTACGCCTAAAAGAATAGAACTGAGCCTACAGCCCAACTATGCATCTGGAGTATTACCAGATGAATCATGGACAGTGAAAGATGTTCGTGCTATCAGCCAATGGAGTGATGATGAGGATGAAGAAGTAGATGACACAGCTTCTAAATCATCTCTTTCACGAAATTTATACGAAAGACAGTATTACCTTAATTCTTCAGAGTTTATGAGTAACTTTGTGGACAATTTCATTTTAAATATTGGAAGCGGATTAGGTATATCTCAAGATGCCATTAACAATGCACTCACGCAAGGAGCAAGTATTTATTGTGATTCAATAAAGAATGGACTTAAGATGAGGTGCGAAGTATTTCCTGCCTTGATAGCCGCTTGGCCTAATGCAGCAAATCAATGGATTATACGAGAGAGAAAAATTATACAAAACCCGAGAACTAATTTCAGTTATCAGTGGCCAACTAAGTATATGGTCAGCAAAGCTATTGGTTTCGGTTGTTTATTGATACCAATTGGATTCAGACCTAAAAGGGGATTAAATCCTGAGCAAACTGTACAGTGGAAAATAACTTTTCCAGCTGCAGAGCGCTATTTGGAAAGCTGTTTAGCCCATTCTCACATGAGATGTTATTTATTTACAATGGCATTACACAAGACATTTATGGAAAACGAAAATTCTAAGATTGGTTTAGATGCAAGTCATATCAAGAATCATTTATTTTGGCAATGCGAAGATAACTATGCGAAATGGCCTGAAGATCGCCTCGGTGAAACTCTAAGATTGTTTCTTCGAAGTTTTTATGTTCACTTCGGACAATCAAGGTTCCCAAATTACTTTATAGAAAGTTGCAATGAATTTAAAAGTATCCCAAAACCCTTGTTGCTAAAATTACAACGAAAATTGGCAGACATACTAGAATCTCCTGTAATGCATGTTCTTAACGCTGTTGAGAAATTAAAGTACAACAAAAAGGAATTTTATCCATCTTTCAATTGTCACAGACTGTATGAAATTTTGACCTGTAAGAATCCCCTTCGTATAATAAACCCCAATTTACCCATTGTTGCTACAAATTATAATGAAAGTTCTGAAAGCGAAGATGATACCGATACCAATTTCTGGGACAAAGCCAAATCTCATGACAAACATTACCAGTGGAAAAAAGAAAGACAAAGACAAATGCAAGAGAGAAGAAAAGCTCAGATGAATATCAAGAAACAAAAGTCTTCAGGTATTCAAGAGAAAGAAATCAATAGAAATGTAAGCAAAACTGATGCTTTAATGTGATGTAACGATGCATTTTTATGAAAATATTGTAATTTATAATGTTTTTTTTTCTTACAGATAATATTGCCTTCGAAAATGGAACCAGAACGTAGACGCCTGATTCTGGATTTTTTTATTCCACATTTCATCGCTATGGCACGATCTAGCGAAAAATTTGATGCTATTAAACAAGCTGTTATATATTTAGAGCAAGCTCATAGACTATGCATTCTTTTACTAGAAGAGCCGGCTGGAGATACGACAGGCAATGAATACTTGGACGTAATTCGCGATAAATTAGCTGATTGTCAACGGAAGCTAGTTACTCAAGGAGGCTTTAAACTTCCTCCGCGAAGAGAATCTAGCTATCTAGATAGAGGGGTTCATAATGTTGTGCGTAGAGAAAGACCCAAATTTGAGAACATAGTGAATCAAGATTTGCCGACACCGACTGAAAATCACGGTATATCAGCTTTCACGTTTGTAGATGTTCACGTGGAAAGTTCATCAAGCCAAATGAAGTTCAATGACGGCGTAGGCGAGGAATCCAAGTTATAGATTTAATTAATTACCGATTAGGTAATAAAAAAAAATGTTTTTTTTTACGACATCGCTTTACTTGGTAAATATAGCAAATATATGCAATATTTGCTATATTTACCCAAAACTGACATTATGTGGTAGCTATGTTGTCTGTATTTGTACAAAAACGCAAATAGCACAAACACATTTCCGTCCACGTGTTGGTTTTTAATCACACATTTTTCACACAAATTGTACATTTGTAAGCAGAATTATTTGTGTTTGAAAGACTTGCCATATTTGCAATCAATTTATTTGGCCAATTACAGCAATATAAAACCTTATTTACTTCAAGAAGGGAAGAAACGTAATGGATACGCGAACTCATTGAATGGTGAGTTTGCGTTCAATAACGTTACCGAATAAGAGTAAAAATGTTGATTATTTTTTATTTTTAATAAATACCTAAGTAATATTATATAATATATTCATTTAGTTTCGACACAATTAATTAATTAATTGTAGTATTAGTTAGGTGCAACGCTAACTATTATCAGATTATCTACACTTTTTGTCTTTAGAATCTCTAATTTTAATAGGGGAGATTATTAATAGAGGCCTGTCAGACCTGTGTGTATTTTGTTACCGTTGAATTTGATAACAAAAACCTTCCAGATTTGAACACGTCTTTGTTAGTGTGTTTTCTAGAGTGTATTTATAATATTATTTTTATAGCTTCTACTTACGACGGTATATATATGTATTCTTAATGCTATCGGTACTATGGTTATGTATTTATTTAATTCAGTATATAAAAAATATGTATTATTTATGTAAATAAAATAGTAAGCCGTAGACTCAAACTTCACTTTATTATGGAAGAAATACCCAATCTATTTACATTACAATATTTTTGTGTTTGTATTATTTTTAACACTTTGTCTCCAACAGTTTAAAATGACAATGATTTAGGAAATCATACGACTTATTCAACTAAGTGGATTTACACCAGCTACCATAGCGAGTAATGCCATTCTGACATACATGCCATATTCAGCCTGCCTGAAGTAGGCTGCGCGAGGGTCTGAATCAAACTCCGCGGATATCTCATCTACTCGAGGCAAAGGGTGCATTACAACCATACGTCTCCGTGCGCGCGTCATCAGTTGGGGAGTTACCACCAGCAATCCACGCGTCTGGAACAACATAACTCATTAGAGGTCGTCTTTAGAAACCCTTTTTGAGTCCCTAATTACATAAAGGTTAGGATTTATATAAAATAAATGATCAATAAATAATATAATAATAAATATATGAAATAAATGATCGAAAATATGGTCGATTTTCTAAATGTCATAAATGTTGTTTATTATATACAAAAGATACCTAAGGTTGTACCCTGTATAGATGTGTATGTATTTTCGATGTCTTGGATTTGATACCTACTTAAATCTTGATTATTTCTAATTAAATTCATCGTTCAATGTCCGCTGATTTGATAATCAACCTTATCACTATGATCGTTATCAAGAAGATTGATATTTGAAATGTGCCGAAATCAAACATCACAGCAAATTGATAAAATAGGCAAGAAATAAAATAAAATAGGTACCTTTTCGTATTCTTCTTGACTTTGAAATCTTTCGCGTTGAATACGTGTCATGTATAAAACATGTGTGTCCGCAAGGACGTCTTCAAGACGGTCATAGACTCGCTGAGGTATGCCTTTAGATGATAAGTATTCCATAATATGTTTAGGCATCCCCAATCCCGGTGGGCTAACATACTGCAATTGTACTTGGTAGAGTGTCAGGAGCCTGGCTAAGGAATGAACTGTACGCCCATTCTTTAAATCACCAACCATTGTAATCGTGAGGCCATTAACAGTTCCAATTTCTTCTCGGATTGTAAAAACATCCAATAACGCCTGAGTGGGATGTTCACCGACTCCATCGCCAGCATTTATAATAGGCTTTCGAGAGTGTCGAGAAGCCCGCTACAAAAAACGTTAGCTTTTAAATCCATCGTTAGTGATCAATCAAATTGAAATTATGTAATGGGAAGGTACTTACTGCAACTGCACCAGGTTCAGGATGCCTTAAGACTACAACATCAGAATAACTGGCCATTACAGCCACACTATCTTCAAGTGTCTCGCCCTTCTTGGCTGAGGAACTAGTTGCGTCGGTGTGAATCACAGAACCGCCCAGCCTCTGCATCGCAGCTGCAAAGCTGCAGCTGGTACGTGTGCTTACTTCATAGAAAATAGAGGCCATAACTTTACCACGCAGAATATCATCTAGGACACGACCCTTATTAACACTGATCTTCATAAATTGGGCAAGATTAAATATATCATTAAGCGCTTCTTTGGTGAAAGAATCAACGGTTAAAATACTTTTGCCAAACAGATCACTGCGTTGTCGTTGAGATAATGAGTGTGGAGGAATATAGTTTGATGAACTATCACATCTTTGTCTTATCGTAGTTTGCGTAGGAATGGGAGACATGCTTCGTAACCCTGTGATTTCATTAAAGTGAACGTTAGGCTTTACTAATCCTTCCACCTTAGATGGTTCATCCAAATCAAAATCACTAAGTTTACTTAACTCTGCAGAAGTATGCATGTCTAGAGCAGAATTGGGCCTACTAATAATTATCTCTTTCTCTGTTTTTTCAATAGTAAATGTTGGGTAAGATTGTTTGTTAGGTGCGGGCCAGTCTCGTACGTTTTGACCAAACCCTGGAGGAACCAAAATTTGCCCTTCGACATAAGCTATTTCACCGCGCAGTGTGACACGGTGAACCGCTCCACAAACGTGCATGCCTTTAAATGGAGTCCACTTTGATTTAGAAAATTCCATTGATTCTGGAATAGTCCATTCATAATCCATATCGACTTCGACATAAGTATTTGGCTGTTCAGGTAAGTTAAATATTTTGCGTGGATTTCGGTGAAATTTGTTAATCAAATCCTCCATAGTTAAACGTCCTTGATGTATAGCATTGAGAAGCAGTGGTAAGATAGTTTCAAGTCCAGGAAAACCAGGTGGAGGCTTTTCAGAATTTTTTTCCTCCACTGAATGGGGGGCATGGTCTGTTGCAAATATATCTATGACATCTATATTCTTCCAAAGCTCCGCTTGATCTTCGGGACTACATAGTACGGGACGTACTTCTGCTCGTCCGTGACCTATACGATCAAAGTCAGCGGTGCTCAAAAACAAGTGGTGAGGACAAACTTCACAAGTCACTTTAAGTCCCCTATCTTTAGCTGCTTTAATAATTAATATCTCTTCTTTACGTGCTACATGGCAGATGTGAATGGGTCGGTCAAGTAATGATGCCATCAAAATGATAGCACCAGTCTTCTCGCGCTCAGCATGTGCACATATAGGCATTTTCTTTGGCCAATTCTGAAGATGTTTTTGCCATATAGTCATGTCATCTAGCATAAGAGTGGAAAATGTTTGATTAAGATACATTTTGAGTGAAGCCGCTTGAGGGGCTAACTCTGCTGCTGTATCACAATTACTCGAAGAAGCGCCCACGTAAAGTGCATAATCGCAACGAGCACTCACACGCGCTAATGCTGCGGTATAGTCAAAGGAAGTACGATCAATTACTGGTGGGTTAGTGTTTGGCATTGCACATATCATGGTGATACCGCCGGCTAGAGCTGCTGCGGTACATGTGTCAAAGTCCTCTTTGTAAGTGGCTCCTGGCTCACGAACATGTACATGGACGTCTATAAATCCTGGTAGCTTTATAATATTCCTTGATGTCATACAATCCGTATGAGTTTTCATATGTGGAACACCACCACATCGTAACATGGCCTGTAAAAATAAGAACTGGTTGTATATAATTGCATTACAATGTTATCGATTTTGTTGGTAACAAACTCAACTAAAATAGACGTTGACACCTCCAAAATAATTGTTGTCTCTAGTCTATGTAAAAAGAGAGGTGGACGCCGTTTAGTTTAGGTTTATACAAACAAAAACCGCATTTACCTACTTATTTAATTATCTACCTGGACTAAAAGTTTTGCACATTTCACATCAGTCACTAGAGGGACTGCGTAGTCTACAGCCAACCGTCTGGTTCTATACCCGTGAGTACTGAATGAAGAGACTCTGCGAGCTCCTCCACGCATTGGCAAATTTATGACCAAGTCTAGTTGTTTCTTTGCCATGAAATCAGCCAGATGCATAAGTTCTCCATCCGACCTATCATCTTCAGGATCGCCAATATGATCGAAAGTCCATTGTACACTTTCAATCTGAAAAATTACATGATTTAATGTATTTTGGTTCAATTACTGTAAAAATAATAAGTTGTTTGATATGTTTTCATTAATAATGTGTTATTGTGATTTATGTTGATTACTGTCTTTATGGTATAGCTTACATACCTCGATACCGTGTTCAGTATAAAAATCGCCGGTTCCCATGCTCGCATACAATTTATAACCCATTTTTTGCAGTATACGGACGCTGGGTAAAAGTTCCATTTTATGCTGAAAATAATATTCATATAACAATGTTGGAAGGATTAGATATATTAAAATTATTCTAATTATTTTGCTTTACGACAAAATTACCTTAAATGTTCCAACTGATAGTAAGATGGCCTTTTTAGGTATTCTAAAACCAGTGCTCATCAATGATTTTAAATAAGCTTCGTAACGGTTTTCTCCAAAGCATGCTACTTCACCAGTAGATGCCATCTCTACTCCCAATGTAACATCGGCTCCGGCAAGTCTCGAGAAAGAAAATTGTGGCACTTTAACACCCACTTTTCCGCATCCAGTCATGATATTAGCTGGCTCCATGGGAATACCTAATATAAGTTTTGTAGCTGTAGCAACAAAATCGTGGTCTAAAGTTTTAGATACAAACGGGAACGATCTCGAAACTCTCACATTGCATTCGATTACTTTTAGTTCATTATCTTTTGCTATAAGCTGCATGTTGAATGGACCTGTTACGTCTAATGTTTCTGCAATGACACTAGATATTTCCCGAATTTTTTCCAATGTTTCTTGATTAATATCTTGTGGTGGTGTGACTAGCGTCGCATCTCCAGAATGTACTCCCGCATTTTCGACATGCTCTGATACCGCCATACAGTAAATTATTCCATCAGATGCAACCACGTCCACGTCGATTTCTTTTGCATCCATTATGAACTTTGAAATAACAACAGGATGGTCTTTGCTCACCAGGCTAGCTGATTTTAAATATGCTTCCAAATCTTGATTGGAGTAAGCAACGTTCATTGCAGCGCCACTAAGTACATATGACGGTCGCACCAAGCATGGATATCCCACTTCGTCACAGAAACTTACAGCAGATTCTAGGTCAGTTAGCTCTTTCCATCGGGGTTGTAATATTCCTTTACGGTCAAGCATTCGGGAGAATTTAAATCGGTTTTCAGCGTTATCTATCATGTCTGGTGAAGTTCCTAGTATTTTAGCTTGTTGTCTATGCAGATCCATTGCAATGTTGTTTGGTAATTGACCACCCATTGACAATATAATCCCTTCGGGATGTTCAATGTTATAAATATCCATCACAACTTCAAACGATATCTCTTCGAAATATAATCTGTCGCACATATCGTAATCTGTGCTAACCGTTTCAGGATTGTAGTTCACCATTATAGTCTTTTTCCCTTGATTTCTAACTTCTCTTAAGCATCCAACGGCGCACCAATCAAACTCTACAGAACTTCCAATT
The DNA here is from genome assembly GCA_921293045.1 of Aplocera efformata. Lineage (NCBI taxonomy): Eukaryota > Metazoa > Arthropoda > Insecta > Lepidoptera > Geometridae > Aplocera > Aplocera efformata. The sequence goes on along the minus strand of OV121042.1, from coordinate 6,971,565 downwards.
CTGTAAACACCAGATCCAAGTACCATGGTAAAATCTCCCGGGAACTCTAAATCATGGGTACTGCCATTATAAGTCATATATAAGTAATTAGTGGATGCTGGCCATTCAGCAGCTACTGTATCAATTTGTTTCACAAATGGTGTGATATGATATTCCTCACGTAGTTTTCTGACGGCTAACTCAGTGCTTTTTATGGCTGCAGCTATTTGTTTATCAGAAAACCCAATTTTCTTTGCTTGTTTCAAAATAACATCGGTAATGGAGCCACTATTAGTAGCTTCCAAAGTTTTGTAATAATCAATAATATTTTTAAATTTTCCCAAAAACCACTGGTCTATTTTTGTTAACTCATATAACTTTTCAACAGTGTAACCTTGCTTTAGAGCAGCAGCCAAGAAAAACATCCTTTTGTCGGTCGGTTCCCTGAGTTCATTTTCATTTACATTTTTAATGTTCGGATCAAAACCATTAACGTTTTCATCAACCATTCTTAAAGCTTTTTGAAAAGCTTCTTCGAAATTTCGACCAATAGACATAACTTCACCAACACTTTTCATCGAGCTGCCGATTTTTGTGCTAACTCTATTGAATTTAGCTAAATCCCATCTTGGAATTTTCACAACACAGTAATCCAGACTCGGCTCAAAGCATGCTGTTGTGACTCCGGTTACAGAGTTTTTAATAGTGGGTAATGGAATACCAAGGGCTAGTTTAGCAGCGACGTATGCTAAAGGATATCCAGTAGCCTTACTAGCTAATGCTGAACTCCTCGATAATCTTGCATTCACTTCTATGATATAGAATTCTTCAGAATTCGGGTTGAGAGCATATTGAATATTACATTCACCTACAATGCCAAAATGTCTAATTACTTTAATAGCAGTGTTTCGCAGCATGTAGTATTCTCTGTTCGATAAGGTCTGGCTGGGTGCAACGACAATAGATTCTCCAGTGTGTATACCTAAAGGATCAACATTTTCCATGTTACAAACAGTTATGCAGTTGTCATAAGCGTCTCGCACAACCTCATATTCCACTTCTTTCCATCCTTTTAGAGATTTATCAATTATCAACTGATCTGAGTGTGACAATGCCTGATGAGCGAGTGCTTTCAATTCTTCTTCGTTATTTGCAAATCCGGATCCTAGTCCTCCTAGAGAAAACGCAGACCTTGCCATTACTGGATAGCCAATTTGCTTTGCAGCTACAATTGCTTCATCGAGAGAAGTAACAGCAGCACTTGGGGCAACTTTCTCTCCGATTGAATAAATCTTTTCAGCAAATATTTTTCTATCTTCGGTGTCAACAATAGATTGAATGGGTGTTCCTAAGACCTTGACGTTATATTTATCAAATATTTGAGATTTCTGTAATTGCACGCCACAGTTCAAAGCTGTTTGGCCTCCAAATGTTAATAAAACACCCGTTGGTCGTTCGGCTTTTATAACTTGTTCTACATATTCAGGGGTAATGGGAAGAAAGTAAACTTTGTCTGCTAAACCCTTTGAAGTTTGTACGGTTGCAATGTTAGGATTAATGAGTACCGTTTGGATTTTCTCTTCTTGCATTGCTTTTACACCTTGAGATCCGGAATAGTCAAATTCACCTGCTTGTCCAATAGAGAGACCACCAGATCCCAATATTAGAACCTTTTTTGGCCTTTCATTAATTATAGGTTTGAAAGTCAGTGTCTTGGTGATCATATCATCAATTACACATGATTTTTTATTCTTAAAAACCTTAACGGCGTCTATAAAAACATCAAATAAACATTCAAGGTCTGTGGGTCCTGCGGTATGTTCTGGATGAAATTGTACACTGAAAAATGGTTGTGTTTTGTGTATGATTCCTTCATTTGTTTTGTCGTTCTCGTTAGTAAACAAAACTTTCCAATCATCTGGAAGAGTCTTGGGCTCTACTGCAAAGCCATGGTTTTGCGAAGTCATGAAACACCGGCCTGTGCCATTATGTGTGCAAGGCAAATTGTGGCCACGATTACCATACCTAAAAACAATTCAATCTTATTAAAACTATCTGTAAAAACTGTCAATTAAAATCATGTGCATGAAATACATACCTTGTTTTATAAGTTTTGCACCCAGCTGCTGTGGACAACAGCTGATGTCCAAGACAAATACCAAATATTGGTTTCGTTTTGTTTTTCATTGCCGTACGAATATTGTTCACGACAGTCCTGCAAACTTCTGGATCACCAGGACCATTGCTGATGAACAGACCGTCATAATTTTCGCTAGCGTTAAAGTTGTAGTCCCATGGAACCAAAATAACTTTAGCGTTTCTTTTTATCAAACATCTGATTTGATTGAATTTTAGACCACAATCAATGGCTATGATTGTAACTTCTCCATTCGTGTTTAATATTTTCTTTTCCTGTAATCATATATTGAATTCTTAAGAAATGTACATTTATTGTACTTACAACTTTCATAAATAACTTTGTTTGATGGCATACCTTTATCGACACTTCAGCTACCAAATTTCTGGTATTTGGATCAGACAGTGGTGGCAGCGCGCGGGTCGGGGCAACACCTTGTATTATTCGACCCAAAGTGACTCCCTCGCGAAGTCTGATCGTCAGAGCTCTGGTATCTACATCACAGAGGCCGGGAATACCGTGTTTTGCTAGCCAATTGCCTAAAGAGCGTTTTGCTCGCCAGTGACAAGCTCGCGTACTCACTTCTCCAACGACTAAACCAGCTGCCCATATACGGTTGGACTCGAACCATCTGTAAATAAAAAGAAACACATAAGAAACTATAATATTTAGTTCGGTTTCGAAAGTTGAAAATTTAAGAATTTAGAATGCATATAATGGTAATGAAACGATAAGATTATTTTGGTAGTAGTTGAGTCAATTGACTCATTGTCTCGTTTTTAAACGGTTCCAGAGGAGGTTATCAATTTGTTACCTTGGTACTCCGTCATTAATGAACCGATCAGGAAAATTATTTTATCTTTTGAAAGAACATGCTTTCTGATTGGTTCAATAGAAAATTTATCAAAATGGTGGAAAAAAATATATCATCCATGTAAACGAAATTGCGTATTTTGCTTTTCTGTGACATTTTTCTTTGCTTGTCGTGTACCCGCTATGGGTGAGAAATCATGGACTTGTATCCATGATTTCTGTCTGACTGAAGTCGAATTGATTTTTTTTTTAATCATCTTACGTAATATCTTCTACATTACTTAAAGATTTTTAATTTTAAATTAGTTTAGTAGTTAATTAACTAGTAAAAACAATATTTTACCAAATGTAATTGAATTTCTTTCAAGAATGACAGTCGCCAACTTATAATTTGTTTGACAAATTTCAGTAGGTTATATTATTTTAATACATATTATCCACTACGTTCATAAATAAAAACGTACTTGGGTAAACCATATTCATCACGTTCCTCTTCATCCGGAACGCCGTAGTTGCCGATGAGCGGGTACGTAAGCACAAGGAGTTGTGCGTGGTATGATGGGTCAGTCAACGACTCGGGGTATCCAACCATACCGGTTTGGAACACTGAAAACCAATAGAGATGTGGAGATAAAAATGATTATATTATAAGACGAAAAACTAATTTGTACCTACTTAACCTTATGAAAATTATAAGGGGGTCCAGTTGCCCGTGTGAGTAGTGATTACCCTTTAGATTACACGTACCCTCTGGATGGTGGGACAGGAGCAACTAAAAGTAGCAGTAGAACTTGTGCTTTAAAGAAGCCTCCACACCTGGTAATATGCCGCCAAGCAGTGATATTTTTTTATATTATTTATTTCTCAAAACTACTGAACCGATTTTGATGCAATTTTTAATCTTTAAGAACTTTTTAACATCAGATTAGTCTGCTCACAACCTTAATTGAGGTTGGTATACCTCAATTAGGGTTGTGGGCATGCCTACCGTGTCCACAACGGTGGTTTCGAGCTTAGTCTTGGATGACAGGCGCAACGGGATGTAACTTGGGCCTTCTAATACTTGGGGATATAAAACTTCTTACTGATATAAAAGTTCTATCTTCCTCCTGGGGGAAATACACCGTGATATGGCAAAGATAAGTATGTAGGGGAAGAATGAGAATCATATACAGGCGCATTCCTCTTATAGTTTTATCCGCTGACACTGTAGTTTTTTACTTTGTGTTTTGTTTAATTTTTTTTATTGGGTGTGTGAATATGACTCCGCCCTTTCTCAACAGATGTCGTTTTTAGTATTGTTTACGTGTACTAATAAATGACCATACTTGTATTCGATAGTACTGAATGTCAGCTATCTAACGCATTTTATGATATTTGGTTGAAGTGTAAGCAACAATTGTTTTCACCTTTTCGAAAATGTCGGTTTTTATTCCAAATAAACGTCATTTGCGGGAAGTGTTATTACATTATTTTATTGCGAAGAAAACTGCAGCGGAAACTTATCGTTTGCTTGTGGAGATTTATGGTGAGCATGCTCCGTCTAATACAACTTGCAAGGAATGGTTTCGACGATTTCAAAATAACGATTTTAGTACTGAATATAAAGAACATGGAAAACCACCAAAAAAATTTGAAGATGCTGAATTGGAAGCATTATTGGCGGAAGATTCTTGCCAAACTCAATCAGAATTAGCTGCAGCATTAAATGTTGATCGTTCAACTGTTGCAAAGCGTTTACAAATGATGGGAATGATTCAAAAAGCCGGTGACTGGGTTCCACATGATTTAAAAGAAAGAGACATGGAACGTCGGAAAACCATTTGTGAAATGCTGCTTCAAAGACAGCAAAGAAAAGGATTTTTGCATCGGATAGTCACAGGAGACGAAAAATGGATACACTACGAAAATCCTAAACGCAAAAAAGCTTGGGTGAAACCAGGCGAACCAGGCCCATCACAGCCAAAAATAAATATTCACTGTGCCAAGGTCATGCTCTGTATTTGGTGGGATCAGAAAGGTATTGTATATTATGAGTTGCTCAAACCCTCTGAAACTATTAATGGAGAAGTTTACCGACGACAACTAATGCGTTTGAAGCGAGCCATAGAAGAAAAACGACCAGAATGGGTGAATAGACATAACAAATTAGTTCTTCAGCATGACAATGCCAAACCGCATACCGCAGAAGTCGTAAAAAGATATTTAGAGGGACAGGACTGGGAAGTGTTACCCCACCCGCCATATTCACCAGACATAGCTCCTTCGGATTACCACCTATTCCGGACGATGCAGACAGACCTTACTGGAGAAAAGTTTACTTCATGTGAAAGTATCAAAATTTGGATTGACAACTGGATAAGCTCAAAAGACCAGGACTTCTTCCAGCAAGGAATACGAAAACTACCTGAACGATGGGCGAAGGTTGTAGCTGCAGATGGAGCATACTTTCAATAATTTTTTTTTTAATTTTGTAATCGAACAAATGTGTTTTATTTTGACAAAAAGGGGCGGAGTCATATTCACACACCTATTATTTTAAATGTAAATTGCCACGTTTGCAAAACAGCTTATGTCTAAATTATTGCAAAGAACAAAGCCAGCGAATAATATAATATCTTTATTTGTTGGCTTTGTTCTTTGTTTATAGAAGGTACGGGGGTGTAGCATCGATTTTCTTATGGCTTGTCAAGAGTATGCCTATGTATCTGCAGTGGCAACATTAGAGGCTGGTGGGTACACTGAAGATGTCACGCTCCGAAAACGCGTAGTTACATAAAATTAAATGCAGTTTGATGAGCGGCTTTTTGACTCAATTTCACTTTCGTTTTGGCTTTTTGACTTACTTAAGTGCTTTCGCGGTGGAGTATTTTTATAGTTGTACACGCTATATTGATTCGTCACCCAAGTGAAAAAATATTAAAAGCAAGAATAATGAAAGAATTCTTTAGATTGAAGAATTAATAAAGAGATTTAGAAATTTGTCTTAACTCGAAATGTTTAATTTTTTTAAACTATAAATATAAATGTAATGAATACTGACCAACTTCTCCCTCCACCGGCCGCTGAGCACCGAAGCTCCGACCTTGGAATATGGAGCCGTCTGCCAACACGAGACAGCATGGTGGACCAACTTCACAGTTCAATTCTCTTTCTCCCATGACACTGAAAAAAATATAAGTTAATACTAATACTAGTAACATTTTATCAGTAATTACATTAAAATAGCAGCTGGTCCAAGATAGTTTTTACCATTTAGGTAAATCATACAAGTTAAATTCTAATATAATTGTTTCTTTTTAGTGTCTTTTTCTCTTTCGGTAATGTGATATGTTATGGTGATTCAAGTTTCGTAACAATACATTTTTTCTTTGCTTGGTGATCACGTTGTCTTACTTTCTGAGCTGTTTAAAAACTCTAAAACGGAGTGTGAGAACTTGCTTTAGTTATTATTTAAGGTAATAAGCTAATGCGCGCGCACTTTTTAAAATCATTAATTTTCTGATGCCTGTGATGGGTAGGTATTTATTAAACCCTTCGACTAGTTCCACATTTGACGATAATATAGGCCGATAATGTCTGGCTTTCTACTTGACCATTCAATTTAAATTAATATCGGTAGGTAATTAAATTAAAAAGTGGAGATTAAGACTGTTTCATTGTGCGCAATTAATGGTATGCAACGAATGGTATTAGTACCATAATTATGGTACACATTATTCAGAGTATCATAGCATATAATATAGTATGCAAAAACATAATAATAATGTCATTATTGTGGAACTTTATAAGTCTTTGGTATCCCAATAATGATAAAAGTTCAGACCAAGATCACGGTTACGAAACCACTCACAAAAACGATAAAAATATAATTGCAATAATGATGTTACATCTGCAGTAGCGATGCAACTTGCTCTTCTCATACTGAGTTAGTTGAGGATCTGAGTCTTACTGATGTTGTTTATAGTTGGGAACCACTATCACCAAGTGGCATGGTATCGTCGACATTAGTATGGTATTTTTGTATAATGCAATTATTAGAATTCTGTGATACCCTGAATAATGATGGGGCACCACATTTATGAAACGAATAGCATAGTTTGCGCACCATGAAACTCTCCTTATTTGTTCTGAATAAGTACCTATTGGTTTCCCACTTGACGATAATATATAGGCCGACTTAAAACCTGCCATTGTCAGACATCGTCATTGAATTACGTGTAATGTGTTTCTACGTGCTGTTTTATTTAAGTATGTACATATTGTTTCAGCCGGGGCTAGATATTAAATGACCGAACATTCTAAATTAGGTGTCCAATAACTGGTGTCCAATCTTAGAGAGTCAGTAATATAACCAAGACTTGCCAGCGGATATAAAACAAAGGTTTTTAGAAGTAGATTTAAAGAGTATTCACAAGCATTCACGTCAAAAAAGAATTGAAAGAAAAAAGGTGCAGCAAAAAAGGTCGTGGTTACGGCCACCCAAAATCGCCCAAATTCGGGTCGTTCAAAATGTATTGCATTTCAAAGAATACATTGTTTGGCATACTTATTGAATTTGCCTGCTGCGCGCCGATGTCAAAATTGTTGCGCTGCGTTCCTACTAACATTAATTTTTTTTTGTCCTCCTGTCGACTTCAGTAATGGTGTGACCATTTCAAATAAATATGTGATTTAAATTTAATTGAAAAATAAAAAAGATTTTTTCATGATGTTGATTTTTGATTTTGACTTTAACTAACTTCATAGACTACTCTACGACTAATGAAGGTTCCTAAATAAAAGCCAGACCAAACAACAACTGAACTGTTTTTTTTAATTTTCATGTTATTTGCGGTCGATACATTATATTTTAATAAAATAAAAGTGTTCGCAAGTCGACCGTTTACATCCAACTTAACTGTGGAAATGACTTGATTCTTGTTATTTTTAAATACAATGATGATATTTGTGGAAACTAGATATATGAAAGGGTGTGGGTGCCGGTGAAATCACAGACGCATGAAACGTGCCATCCTCGTCTTTTTTTGAGTGTTATTGCTGTTGTCATGGGCGAAGGTAACCATTTACCACCAGGTGGGATTTCTGCTCGTTCCGTCACTTCTTCACATATCATTTTTTTTTTATTACAAATGAATTACATGGGACCGCGATGTACCCAACATAGAAAGCATTCATTAACTAATTAATTTTGGAACTACCATAACTACAATTAACAAAAGAGAAACAAAACTTGAACAAAAATTTTGATATTCGATCAGCATTGGCACCTTTCGTGTTATTTTAAACATACTTCAAAAAAGGAGTAGGTTCGGTTTTCATTTCGGTTGTATGTTTTATCTAATATTAACCATTTCCGCGTTCTTCACTAATTGCTTACTCATTTTGAAGAATCTTGTTTTGGTTTGATAAGGTATACTTCCATAATATCACACATTATATTTTTATATACATTGGAGAAACAATACCCCTCTTATGGGCGAAACATAACATTAGTTTTTTGAATTGAAGTTGGTTTTACCGACTTTTTAATCAGTCATTTGTTAATAATTTAACTACGAAACCAGGTTATTAACCTACGCACAAATATCGCATAATCGAACTTATACTCACGTTTTGTAGGTTCACTTTGCGCCCACGTGGTTTTTTAAAAGCCGGAGCAAAACGGTCCGACGCTGTCGCGGTTTCCACGACGACAGACCGGTGACCGGTCTGGTGTGGCTAGCCTAGCTGGAGCTCTCCGCGTCTTATCGTACCCACGATACGGGTCACACTTCAAATATGTTGTGTCTCTGCATTACACTGCATAATCTCTATTTCCATCTCTTGCGCTCGTTACTTGTTAGGGTCCTTCTAAATTGTTAGCATTCTCTCGCGTCTAATCTACACAATAAACAGTGCTGAACTCGTTTGATTGATTGTTTCATGTCGAATTGACTCTTATGTTACAGGAAATAAAGATCAGTAACACGTTTTTGATAATAATGTAAGCGTAACCTTGAGGAAGCAGAAGCAACTTAATTATTTTGTTTAGCTCATACATCGGTGTGAATATAGTTTTAAAAAGCGACCTGAAGTTTGTTTAGAAAATAAAATTATTATTATAATAATATTCTTGGACATTTTATACAGTCAAAAACTATGCATGGAAACCCGATATCAATAACTGAAAACAACTTCTTACATATAGTCAATTATTTTTTGTATAAATACTTACTTACATATAATTACAGCTCAGGTAGTAGCTTTGCTATCTGAGCTGTAGGTTATGGGTTCGCTTCCCACCCAGAGTAAGCATTTGTTATTGTTTATCTAAATGACTTTTGACAGGTTTTATCTTTTTGTAGAACGCCATCTAGTAGCCTTAATGGAATTAGATTTTATTACTTATTGCTACACAATTATTAATAAAAAAAGGATAGTTACTTAATCGACATACATATTATACTTCGAGATGGTCCCATAAGATCCCCCTAGGGGATATCTTCATGGAATTTCCCTAAAATAAATAAATTAAAGTGTTGAAGTCGGTTTACGGTAACCAGTTAACGTAGAAAAAAAATAATTTATTCAATTATTGTTCAAAAAATACTACTGCGTTCGTAATGGGGAAGGAAAAAGTAAACGAAAAATTCGAAGACACGAAATTACGAATTGAGCTACAGTGGTAAAACTAAAAGCCCATTTCCTGTCGCTTGTCGAGTGTAGGCCTGCGTGTATTATTAGAAACTCATAGGTACTGTTTGTTTATGAATAACCACAAAAAAAAATGTGCGTAATCCAACAACAGTTAACAACCTTGCAATAGTCGGTTAAACAGTTTCTCGATGTCTATTCGTTCGTATATGCGACTATCATACCATACACTTCTTTAAGCGCAGCTGAGTACGTTATGGGAAATGTAGAAATAAAACCGTAAGCCAATATAAAAATATAATAAGCTTCACTTAAACTAACTATTGCAGAATCACAATCGTCACTGAATCCAACTTTCAGCACTACGGTTGTCCAGGATTGGGTGATCTATCAGCTTCACGTTAAGGTCACTCGAGGGTTGGTTCAGTTCCAGAATTTGTATTACATTTTTCTCAGGAGCTTGTTTAAGCCAAACTCCTGGCAAGTAGAGTGTGACCTGCGGGCCAACCGTCGGCCAGTATCGTCCGAGGTTGTGGCCATTTATCCAGATGTATCCCTGCGGAACCGAAAATCATATATTAATGGGAATATGGGACTATAAGCGTCTATAGGTTAATGAATTGCTTTGCTGAGATGTTTTTGGGATACCGTAACAAAATAATTTACCCTTCCCATCATTCCTAATCTTTTTATTAAGTCTACAACGTCTGCCCCACCTTCAATGGGCTGTATCTTTTGTCACAACCGTAGAAGGTTATTTATCACAGAGTATACATATGTTATTATGGCGAATATCCTAACAAATATATCAAAATACGATTGTTGGTGCAAAACCTTCTGTGTGCAAGTCTGAATCGCACTTAGCTACTCATACCTCTACTCTAGAATCACTTGTGTCGTAGCTAGCATGTATGTACACACAAAATAATCATGTTGAATGACCCAAGACCCGAGATCAAAAATTTGCTCCGACCGGGAATGCCAGACGGAATCTACGTTCAAAGACCATAATGCACAAAGGCAAGGTTATCCTGCCTTTGAAGCAAAGTCAACTAACTTGCGACTGTTGTCATCATCTTTCTCGACTCACTATAAGCTTGTTACTATTAGTACATTAGAAGATTATGAGAAGATAATGAAGATGATATTGAAGAAGATACTGAAAATCATGAATACCTAATATAAATTTAACTATAACTATGTTTAACTATACTACATTTAACTATATAAATAAGCAATAATGCAAGTAGGTAAGTAACCTATAAATTGTAAATGTATATAACAACATTAAAAATAATATAGTTAGTGCCTTTAATTAAGGCAAGAGCAGTTTCTTCTAAGGCAAGCAGTTAACTTATACAAGCAAGTTATTCCTCCAATCATTATCTTTTTATTGGTTATGGCTTCTATGTGTGATTCAAGGCTTCTGGCATGTTTCCTGGACGCTCATTTTTGGGGAAGACTGTAAAGACCCCCGACTCCGCGTACCCTTCACGCCATTTTACAGGGCTGCCTTCTCTAAAATTTACAACAGCAGTCTAGCCCGACTAAGCAGAGCAGCCAGAGCTCCCACTCAGACTGATTTTGTACCCAGAAGACCCTAACATTACCAACCTTATCCCATCCGGTTGTGTCGATGAATGTGTCCAACGGTGTCCCCACCGAAAGGGTGAACTGGCCCTCGTACAAAGTTGGAACTTGATGGCTTGTTTCCGTGGTCGGTGGATCCTTCAAATCAATATGTTCTAATGGAAATCCAGTGACTTTCCAAGTTAAATCCAAAACTTTTTTATTATATGTCACTTCGCTCAGAATTCCCTGCAAATAAAAAGAAGAATTTTATTTATATAGTTATAATGTCAGTGGAAATCATTACTCAAAACATGAACAAAGAAAGGCTTCTTAAGAATCATCCCCTGCACTAGGATTCCCTGCGTGCATAACCAGCATAACACATAAATTAAATCCCTAGTGCAAACTCCATGCTCCAAATCCAACACAAATGTTCATCGACCTTTTGACCCTTCGTTCCGTTAGCAGGGTTATTAATCAGCTACAATTCCGTTTGAAACCCCCCCGAAGGTTTAGGCAGAGCCCTAATCTGCCAATATTGTGGATTACACTACCGTGGGAACGTGACAAGTGGCGAGCTTATCGCCGCCATTGTTATCTACCGAATAACTCTGTCATAGATAATATATTATATTATCTATGACAGCGTTATTCTATAATAATAACAGTACCTACAACAATAATTCCGGGGTAAGTCACTCATTTCATAGTTACTAATAATCTAACAGGACTAGACGTACCTTGAAATCGTGTAGTTTATTTCCGTAATTGATACGACCTTGATTTTCAACAAGCAATGATAAAACTGACCCATTTGTCGAACTCAGTGGCAGTGAATAAATTTTATGCATTCTACTAATTTTACCTTTGAGTACCTGAAAACAAAAACTATGCTTTAATGAACTACACAAAAAGTACAATAAATATTAAATAAATATTCATTGACATTATACTGGGGCTTTTATATGGGAACCAGATTTCTGATATAAATATTTTACAAATACATACCTATTCTGCTTAATAATGGCCAAACTTATTCTGGGTGGGAATCGACCCCACGAACTACAACGCAGAAACTAGAGCAACTACCATCTAAGCTGTAAGATTCAAAATATCTTCTCCTTGTTAGACTAGGGTTGTATTTTGTTTAGATATTTGTTCTGTCTGAACAAAATTAATGTACAAAATTAATGTCAGAAATATGATGCCCATAGTATACAAGCTATGCTTAATTTATCCATGAATATTTTATTATTTAAACGAATCTTACCCCGTCAACAAAAACAAATATCAAATCCTTAGGTTTCTGTATGTGCAATAAACCATCCGAGTCATGTAGAGTAGTTTCATATAGAACAAAACCTCCCCGTTGTTTCAGAGATTCAAAAGTAGGCAAATGAGAGCCTTGGACATCATTGTATTTTCTTCCCAGAGCCGCCCTGCCTTCAGGTGATAGAAGATTGAGCTTGGCGGTAACTGATACCTTTCCAAAATTGCCTTTCGGTGATGGCTGAGGAGGGTCAATGTTGGCATCTTCAAAACCGTACTGGAAATTATAAAAATGATTTAGCTTATTTTAACAGTTTTCATATTTATATATAATATGTTCTTAAAAATATATTCTTGGAGATATTCTTTACTTTGATTTTGATAGTAAACGACGCAACGTAACCACACAATAAAGGCGTCATTCGAGAATTCTGTAAAACACTCAAAACAATAAGAAACTAATATTTAATTGTACCTCTTTCAAAGCCTCCCGAATCGCAAAGTATTTCGGAGTAGGATCACCGGCTTCTGTCAATGGTGCATCGTAATCATACGAAGTTATATCTGGCTGGTATGTGCCGCCGTAGTTTGCTCCTGAAATTTACACAAGGCCTTACGTGTTATGATTCAGGTTCGATCACACACAAATGAGTCCTCTCACGATAACTCACCAGCAGTAAATTCAAAGTTAGTGCCACCAAAGAATACGTAAAAGTTAACGTTGATATTGTGCTCCAGCATATCTTTGAGGGTTCTCACCACGTCTTCGGTGGATGTCTTTGCCATATTCTCTCCCCAGTGAGTAAGCCATCCGGGGTAGTATTCAGAGTTCATCAATGGACCACTAGGCATAAACTGGCGCAGTGCTCCGAATGTGTTTAAGACGGCTGTGTGAAAGTAAAACACAGTTAAGTGGCTAATATTATTACTGTGCACGAATAAACATGTTTGGTGGTTGTGGCATGTGATTTGGATCCACATGACAGCAACTTACAACAACAGCGATAGAAAGTTTATTACTGTCAAATACTTAGATACTTCCAGAGAAAGTATTATAAATAGGTACCAATACTAATGTTAAGCAAATAATTTAAGTGCAGGTAACGTAGACATTTCTCTACTATTAAGATCAAGCTTGTAGTTACTATAATACTAACGGCTAGAGGAAGGTGGAAAGTCTATCGTAGTGAGCGTTTGGGGGATGGCTCCTTTAGTAAAATAGGAAGAATAAGCGCCATCAGTGGTGTACAGAAGTGCTTTGGTACCCACGTGCTTGGAAATTATACGTTTCTGATCTAGCTTATACGCCATGTCGTCGCCGTAGCTGCCGTACTCGTTTTCTATCTGGTAACAGATAAAATATTATAAATACGCATTTAAATTATAATGCAGCATACATTATAATATAGCATACTAATATTATAATATTGTATAAATGCGAATGTGAGTTTGTTTATTTGTTTTACGCTTTCACGCGTTACCCACTCAACCGACCATTATAAAATTTTGCATATACGTTGTCAGGGGTACAGAAAATGGCATAGGGTAAATGAATTCCAGAATTAAATTATAGTCTAAATATCTTCAGGCAAAAACTAGTTCACAGAACTAGAAACAGAACTATGCTAGATATACTTATAGTGAGATAATGATTTAGCCATTGGGATTGAAAGAGGAAATCTTTTAATACCTGTACGAGGATGATTGGTCCGCCGTTACCAAATAGAAGTGGTTCTAAAAGCTCAAATAATTTATTCATCCAAATCTCCGTCTCGCTGGAGAAGTCTGTAAATTATAAATATTGGTTAATTCTCGAAATGAATGAGGAGGCGATCGGCAACTTTACATGTTTACTAAAATACCCATTCTGCCTACCTCGTCTACATAATATAATGGCGCATTGATGTTTACTATAAGGCTGTGTTTATTTTAGTTTGAAAATTTATAAATTAATGAGAATGGATAAATAAGAAAAATAATATATTCAATACAAAAAGTAATATAAAAAGACAAACATTTGACAATGAATACGCTAACCATGTACCACAAAAAACAGTTTTTTAGTAATCTGTACCGATAACAAGCTGCGATCTGTGTGCCAAATTTTTTTTGTTTGTTTACCTTTATCTGTTGTTCTTAATTTGATGTCCGGGTATTTACTAAGAAGCCAGTATGGGAGTCCACCCTGCCAAATAAGATCAGTCAATTATTAAAATACAAATCATCAAATCTATACTACAGACGATAAAAGTTTTTGGTTGGAGTATATTCTAGTAAAAAAGACATACTTACCAGGTCTCTTTCAGCGCATATGTATGGTCCCGGACGCAAGAGAACATGCAAGCCCTCTTCTGCCGCAATCTTTACGAACGTCACGATATCATAGTCTCCACTGAACCTGTACTGCCGCTCTTCTGGCTCATGGTGACTCCATTCTATGTATCTGAAGGAAATTTAATGAACACGGTCTCGAAAAGTGTTTGTTAAATATAATGCTGTAGAATAAAAAAGTATTAATGAAATATTGCGAATAAAATGTAAGATTTAATCAGAATGTTACTTTTACTCAGATTTAGTAATTAGATACTAAAATAAAAAAATATAGATCTATTTACTTATGATTACGCGTATTGTCTTTTCTATTATTGTAGAATAAATTGGAAAATGTTACTCCTTTGAGGAGCTAAAATGTATAAAAAAATATTTTTTACTATGTGTTATTGTTCTGAATTACCTCTACCTCTTTATCAGTGGTGATTTCGAAAACTTACTAAATGACAAAATAAATATTAGATTTATTCCTTAATCAATGAAAATTTTTGATCTGGGCGTATATACCTAAATGATAATGATACTATTTCTTCTTCATGATAAAATATCAAGGCTACGTCTCCTCGTGTTTATAACCCTTGGATTAGACCGGTTAGAAGAAAGAGAAAGCGATAAAAGAAATCAGGGTTGTGCCTTCCAACAGCAATAACTTCATAAATCTTGAGATTGCAGATTTGATGACGTAGGTGGTAACCATCACGTTATAAATAAAGTGAAAAGTTTAAGCATGCTCGCATAGACCGCATGTATCTATATTTAATGTAGCTCTGAAGTGTTACAGTCACGTCGTGGGTACTTGACTCGGGGCATGTTTGTCTAGCATTGCAAATTAATGAATCAAATCACGATTCTATGCACACTAGAATCGTGATTTGATTCACTTCTGCAGAAGTGATACTATACCGGCAATATACGCCGGCAATTGTGAACTTGCGTTGCTTCTGTTTATGAAAGCTAAAGTCTCAGTACGGACGTAGCGCGAGGTCTAGGTCTTCGTTCTCATAATTCGGTAGGAGAGGAACTGAGTCGTTTTGCTGTTGTTTATGAGCGGCGGTAATCACGTGCCATTGGGCGGGCCGTCAACGGGTTTCGACTCAATTCAGCTTGTTCATTAATAACAGAACGCACGTCCATTCTACTTATTTACAGAAAAATCTACAATCTATAGCCAAGAGATATCGTCAGTCGCCTTCAAGCGGTGACGGATAATTTTCACTACAATTTAAGCCATCGTAGCCGCAGATGTGATCTGTCGTCACAGAATAACTAATAACTAACAGGCACCGCATAATTTATGTATACCTATACGTAATTGTATAGGTAGGTTCCTATAGGGTTTGCGATGTAAATCAGCTGATCTCATTTCGCCGATTTCCTAGTCTACCGGATATCGACTATAGTACCTCTCAAAAGGTACTGACAAGGAAATATGTACGATATTTTTGGAATATTACGTGGCCACAGAATTCAGCCCCGCTGCCTTCAGCTTACGTAGACGGTCCCGCCAGTACTCGGCTGGTAGCCTGAAGTAATGTAAGGAGCCAGACACGATATGGAGACGTTGTCCATCCAACATGAAGTTGTCCCCTTCGATACTGATGTGGTGACTCATATTATGGATCTGTGAATTCGACGAACCAAGTCAATAATTTTCTTAATTTTATTTGTTATTCGAGTGGTTATACAAAGACCGACTGGCGTCGGGCAAACAGTCTGAAGTGGCTTATAGCATTAAAGCAGCGTTTGTCTCCGAGTGGTTCAAAGAGATTCAGGTAAAAAGTAAAAGTTTACACGCTCATACCCTTGCACTAAGATACTTCCCTGTGTCGCAGTAGCATGGACAAACATAATACAAACACTAAAACAAAGTATGCACCGGCCGGTGTATGCACAGCGAGTACCAACAGACATCGTCTGATAGATTGCCGATCAGTCAAAGAATCCAAACTGGGTTGTTTTTTTTTTCGGCTACTTTTATTGCAGTATATAATATAGTACGCGCCTGTACTATATTTAAATACAATAATGGTACCTTGTTAAAAACATGTCTTCACTCTTTACGGTTCACCGCCTTGCTACTCAGACATGGCAAGCATCACAAATAAATTAAATAAGCCATCGAGACCCAGTTATCAGGTACCGATTCTTTCGAGTCCTAGGACGACACCGAGTACCCCGTTTTTCTGTTATTTTTCTTTTGTATCTACTCTTACAGTGCTAACTTGATGACAAAAATCTGTTATGTAGCTTCAGATCAAAAATGTAGTGCAATACTACCAATGTAATTAAATCAATTATAATCGCTACTTATAATAAAATTCAATTGTCTTCTGCCGAATAGATAATTTATTAATACAGATCTATTTAGTTGTTTTCAAGTGAAACGTGTTTTACACAAATCTCACTGTGAAAATGACGTCTACTTACCTATTCCAATGTAAATTATTTGTTTTTTAAGCCCCGTTTGAGGAAAATTAACGAAAAACAAGTGTATTGAACCAATTAACACACTTAATATACCTACCTACATATTTGATATTAGGTATAACCTATTTTTGTTAAAAACTGTGTATTATAATGTATTCTTGCTTTATTTAAATGAACTGTTTCCTTAAATAACCGAACGTACTGAAATAGTAAGATAGTTCTCATTTCATAATCTGGTTTTTCTATGACTCTCAAGACTGGAAATTCTCGGTTCTCTTCTAACCGAGAATTCGGTTCTTATGTACATCCTATGCGTCGATACGCATCCATATGCTTTTGACCAAATATCACAAACGCATCCGCGAATGGAAAAAAGTGTTTTTCTACTTACTACACATAAAATGCGTCTATTACTCGAGACGGGGATGTTATGTCTCATGCGCGTATGATTTCACCGGCACCCACACCATTCTACTAGAACAGAGCAATGATGCGAGTGCACCACTGTGCAGTTTACCAGGTGTGGAGGCAGTACTATAATGGGCGAAATATGCTCAAGTTCTACCGCTACTTTTTGTTATTTTTGGACTCTGAGGGTATTCTCCTATGGACGTGACCAAAAAAAACCCGAATTTGCTTCCCCTAGTGAAGTTCCGACATAATGCGCGAAAACGGCGCACGTACACAACGACGCGCAAGTACTTGAATTTCGATCTCGGTCATATCTCGGTCGAACGTAGCCACTATTATTTATTCTGTGGTCGATGTCTCGCCCGAAGGACATCGAATTACATGAATGTCCTTCTAACGACCTACGACGACGGATGAAACAAATAAATAGCTAGTTAAGTGCGATTCGAACTCCAACACCGAGAGTTCCGTACCACCGATTTATTATTAATTGTTAAGAAATCCGCCATAATAACACATCGTTTGTGAAAATTTAAATTACGGCTCTCCATCTAAAAGATGCACTTTAAATAAAGGACATATAGATAGTGTAGGATTAGTAATAGTACACTTTGCCATTCAGCCCTGTCTGTAACGATTATAACTGGCAATGTCAGTCTGGTGATGTCGAAATAGTGGACTGTGCACATGGATATTAATAAGCTGCATCTTTGATCGTTGGCAATATAATCTCGTTTCAATCTCGTTCACACGTCGTGTAGATGGCGTACAGCCTGTATTGTATGTTTACAGAGCCATAAGGTCACGAATTCTATTCTCATAAATTATAAAAGCTCTTTCATGATTTTAAAAGGTTTAAAACAAAGAGATGACAATTTTTTCGCAGGTTTCTCGTATTTAATAATAGTTTTTTTTATTTGCGGAAACGATATAGAAAGACATGTTATTAATTCTTGATATGTTGGCCGAAAATCGCTTACAAAATTAGCATAATTTTACTAGAGACTAAAAATTATAAAAGTGTTCACATGTTTAGAAATGTCATTAAAAAGACGGATGAAAGAAGATTACATGTGGAAGAGATGAGAATGATGGATTAAGATGGATGTGTGGATCCATCCATACATCACACTTGATGGATAACACGAAAGGATGAAGTAAGTGAGTAGGTATGTATGAGGAAGTTTGAAAGTGGCACCAGTGACAGAAAATTTTAATGGGAATCCTTTAGGTTGGTATGGGCATGTAATGAGGACGGATGAAAGGTACGTAACAAACAGAGTGAAGAATATGAATGTGCTTGGATGGAAGGGAAGAGAAAGACTAAATAAACGATGGCATGGATTGTGTAAGGGACTACATGAAAGAAAAATGGGTGAATGATTCGATAGCGGCTGATAGAGGACTGTGGAAGCAAAAGTAATAATGCACCCACCCCAAATAAATTGTGAAACGGGTAAGGGGGTGATGATAATCACATGTTCGGCTACGGTAGTGTCTGGTGCCCACAACACAAGGGAAAATCCAGCGCCTGGCCCTGACGTGTGTCTCCTATCTTATTCAAGATCAACTTAATTAGTTGATCTTGAATATTATAATAAAGATTATAATAACAATTACCTGTCTCGATGTCATTAATGTACTGCTCGTATCCCTACTCAGTCGCTCCGCTGTTGTAAGGGCTTCAAAATAACTGGTCAGCACTAATATAGCTGATGCAAGTTTACTGCACGTGAACCTCATCGTGATTACTTATGCCAACTGAAAATAAATAAATTATACACAATATTCTTATCTACATATTTGTAATAATCAAGCACCTCATTAGGAAACTTGAATAACCACTAGCTCCGAACATTGAATTTTACTATGTTGTATTTTTGCTTCTGTTTTTCTCACAGACAACAAATACTGATACAATGTCAAACTCAGACCTTTCATACACAGGGCTACGCAAATCGTCGATACTAATATTGTTTCTACTTACGTTGAAAATACGCCACTAAAGGCGAAGCTACTACGAGTACACGAATTTACAAAATGCCCGACACAAGTAACTATGAAACTATAATTAACCTGTTAAATTAACGGCCTTTCCTACTGCTTTTTAGCTTATTTTATAATAATATCTTTTTCGGATTATTCTTTTAACTTATAATTGTACAAATAAGGATACTTCTCAACCTCAGAAACAAATCGGATATTCAATAATTGCTTCGCCATCTTAGAAATCGCAGCAACGTTTGTAGCTACGATCTCGCCAGGAAGGTAGGATGCGACTGGACTGGTGGGCGACGAATGAACAAAATATCGGCAATGTCTATGCAGACATATTATAAATTTGTATTGCAGTAGTCGCTTAGAGACTAAAATCGTCCGGCATCGAATTTTGCGTAGCTTTGTGTACGAAGGGATTTATCCTTAAGGTCGATGTCGCGTATTCCTTTTTGCATTTTTTTTTATTCTGTATAAAGCTAACAGAGATATAACTTTTTAAATTATATCTCAGTTCGTATGAGTTTAGTATACATTTTAGACACGGATATTAACAAATCATGATTAAAAAAAAAACCTAATAGACCGATTTAAAAATGTATAAATTGACATCAATACCTGTATCACATATTACGCCCAAACATGGAGTAATATTTGTTCATTCTTTGGTTTCTGTTTAAAAGAAAATTATATTTTTTTAAATGTAGAACAAGGAAAAACCATAGAGGTTGCTCCTATCGCACCAGCCAAAGGAGCCCTAAACTAAGCAAATTTTGTATAATGAAAACAAATCACATGTTTTCATATTACAAAACTATGGGATCAGACCTTGTGTAATCCACAAGGTAGTGGTCCTACCAACCATACCATACAGAGTTTGACAGAGTATTGAGGCTCTAGATGAATTTATATGAATATGGAAATAGGTATTATTATTACATAGAGAAAATTACAGATATCATGCATACACGTCCATGTAATTAACCTCATACGAGTATACTAAATAATTGTCGAACTTAGCATCTAAGCATGCAAAAACATAACTTTTTCTCACCATTCACTGTGCATAGGTATGGCAATGACCCTTGCCCGTAGTCTAGGTTTCGAGTGACCTGTCTTGACCCCGAGAAGCGGGCGTCGGCGCGTCGCTTGCGCTTGCGCACCTCGCCACAAAGGTGGGTTACTGGAGCAAGTGTGGTACCAATTGTGATAAATACTGATAAGATATTGGATTGGCCGACACGTCCACTCCTCACGGCACTAAGGTTGAAACTCCGAGCGAGCTTACGGTTACGAAGGTACAATACAACGAACAAGCACTACAGTGCCGCATGTGTGGTCGGTTTGCAGATTACAATAGTCATTAGTGTATTTATAAATTATTTAGAATTGGTAATGCCGGTTGTAAATTTTAGTAATTAGTCGATTCCAATATTGTTTTTTAATACGCACGGCGTTTATGGTACCAACTAAGTGATAGTAAGTAAATAAGTCCATTCGTTAGTCCACTATGCCACACAGATAAACACTACAAACTTAAAGCACCCCTAAAGTAAAATAGCAATTTAAAAATAAAGAGACACTCGCGATACCGCGAGAGTAAAATTTAGCTAGTACCCTAGGGTACTAACCCATTTGATATATAGGTACCTATATAATAGATGTTTAAGAGAGGGTTTAATTTATATATTAGGAGGAGAGAGGGTGTATAACCGATGTTTAGGGAAAGAGTCGACGAATTCTATATTGCAGGTGCGTATGTAGCAACCGTATAACTTGTGCCAATGTCGTCCGGAGAAATAGGTACTACCATCATAGGTAAAAAACCTATACTAATTTCTCTAATGCCTTTTGTGTTTACGTTACTGCACAAGAACTATAGTAAAATAATATCAAATTCGTGGATAAATCTGGGATTATTAAAATGTATCTGGGCGACAAAGCTTCGCTCGGCTTCGTTTGTAAAATCGTGTTTTATCGGAAATTATATTAAGTAGATACGAATTACTTAAATAGATTGGTTAACAGAATGATTGCATTGGTACTATTGGATGTAAACCGAAAAAAATTCATATAGCGCCATCTTACAAATTTTTAAAGTAACTAAGTATGAATAAGTTCTGTATTGTGTGTAGTCAAATAAATGTTTTTTCTTTCTTTTCTTTTTTTAAACAGCAAAACCCTATCGAAACACAAAATTCTATCCAAATCGTAAGCGCCGTTTCCGATATACGTGAAATAAACAAATATACTTTGCCTGTTTAAAATAATAAGATATGTAAATTAAACACAAATTTTATTTGATAGTTTAGGTGGTATATTAGCTCAGGTGGTTAGTAGCTCTGCCTTCTGCGTGGTTCGACTCCCACCTAGGACAAACATTACTGTGACGAACATGGAAGATTGTTCCAGGTGCGGGTGTTAATATCTATGTATTTATATTTACATAAAAAGTACTACCTATAGGTATAAGTTTTTCATCGTTCGTTCCGTGTACAATGGGAGATAACTGAAGGAATACTTATTAATACTTCTATTCTATACTATACCTATAGTAACCTTGGGTCTAGATGACGCTGTGTGAAATATCCCTGAATATTTATTTATTTAAAGAAACAAATTACATAAACAGCTGCGTCAAGAACGGTCACACCTAATGACCTCCAAAATTAAAATTACAGTCTCATTAAAAAGTTGAAAACAATACGAAAGACGCCCACGGAATTGAATAAGTAAATGTTGGGGTTATGACTTATCTTATGATCTACACGAGGAACAGAACGGTTACTTAATACGTTTAATACGTTACTTAGAACAAACACAATTTAAAAAATGTTTTCCTCTCTGTCTGTTTGTTCCGGCTAATCTCCGAAACGGCTGGACCGATTTTCACGGGACTTTCACTGGCAGATAGCTTATATTATAAGGATCATAGGAATGCCATTTATTTTAGAAAAAAATATTTAGTGCTCCGCGAAAAAAAAATTACAATTTCCATACGGATAAAGTCGCGGGGAACAGCTATTTTAATATAAAACTTTTGAAATACATTACGTAGTTAATTTTCCTATGTAGGAAAACTTTAAGTATAGGTTTCTTTTGTATTTATTGTACAATAAAAGGAAAAGCTCCCTGGGAATCATTGCATGAATGATGCGATAATACTCCATAGATTCACAGCGTCTCGTAGGTAAGAGTATTCCATTTCCGCATTATTATAACAATGCGCGGAAAATTTAATTTATAAAGGCTGTATTTCACTTGGCTTAGTTAATTTGTGTAGTGGTATAAAAAATATAAGATCCGCACATGGGAAACCACAACATGCCAAATATGTTTTGCTTATTCAACACGTCAAATACGTGATTAAAAATCGATGATGAAGAAACGCAAAAAATTGTTTGGGTATTTGGGCAAATAAGGCAAATTATTCCTAATACATCCTATACCCGATTAGCATATGGGACCCAAAGAGAAATGCCGGCATAACACCGTTTGCTTATTTGTTCTTGTTCTAAAGTTCTGCAGATGATAATGACAAATAATTAATTTGTATTGTAGTAGTAAAAACAGGTGTATGGTCTTTACTCCAGGGAAGTACTGCTGGCATACCTATGCTGTCAAAAAGTAGTTAGTTCAGTGTGTTCCGGTTTGAAGCGTAAGGGTGCCGGTGAAATTACAGTCATGAGACATTGCGACTTCATGTTCCAGGTGGCGACCGACGTATCTATATTTTGCGATACGACTGATATTTTTGTTGTTGAGCAGGGAATGAAACAACAATAACAACAACACAACAGCCTACAATATAATTCGTTTTACAGGATCTAAAACAACATATTATCATAACGTATTTCTCGGCCGTCGGTTTTTATGTGAGTTACATATTCGTATATCGTTCTCAATACAATCGTTTTTTTATGACATGTCATCTCTGAGTTAGGCTAAACAATAAAGGATGTCTATGTCTATTTTTATCATTCACATGTTTAAGTTTAATATACTGGAATATAAATATATACTGGAAGCAATTTACAGGAAAGCAATTTTAGTAAAGATGAAACGGTACTTAGTTTTTGGACATACCATGTATAGGTTAGATTTCTATAGCTCCGACATCCCGACAAAGTGCGGTAGATTCAAGGACATTTTCGAATCCGGGGGAAAGTTAATAGTGTAGTCTCTACTTTCGACAAGATTTATTAACAACAATGTAATCTTTTTCATAGGTGACACCCCTAAGGATATACACAAGCATGGAATGATAGTACACGTATGCAGCGTGAATCGAAGCATAAACTATGGGCTACATTTCACGCGGTCTTCACATAACAATATAGATTATGCGGATTTACCACACATCAGGTGAAAACTTTACAAATAATATGTACTTATCGCAAACTAATGTCAACTATTGTGTGCCATCATTACACTCCCACAGTCATTCAGGAGAAGGTTTAATATAGCGAATCGGAAAATGTGGCCTTGTTTATAAACTTTCTTATACACTGCAGTACTATAAAAGTCCCATCAAATTCTAAATCGATCATATGTTTGTCGGTAGTAGTGTTTTAGAATTATGTGCAGAATATTCAATTTAAGACATAGACTTAACAGGCAATAACCGCCGACTTTGTATGCGGTAAGCCCTAGGAAATCGAAAAACGCCAACCAATTTTCATCAGCTTCTCTGTTAGGCAACATATTATAGCAAATATTTTGGCGATCTATGAATTCGATCAGTTGGGTCATCAACTTGAACCCGTCACTTTCATCAGATATAAAAAAGGTAGATACCGTATGTAATGATAAGCATAAAAGTCATGGTAAAAAACTAACGGTGTGCACATTTAACACAATAAGCGGAGCAACACCTTTAATTCTAAGCGGTATCCTCTGCCCATAATAACAGCAATACAACTTGTCTCTTCCCCTGCCCCTTAGGAATAGAAATAGCGAAGTTGTATCACATCGCACTTGTTATCCTGAGATATGAAGATGGAACTATAATTTCACCAGCACATCTTTTAAATCACATTATCTATGAAGAGCTGAAGCCATGGTGGCAGTATTTTTCCAAACCAACTTTGTACAAATGTAGTCGTATATAATGTGTCATGCCTATATAAATAAAGAATAAAGAATTTACTGTAAAAAAAAATAGTTTCAAATATATAAATATTATACCTACCTAATTACTTACTGCTCTGTAGTCACAATAGTTCACCTGAGAGTTCATTACGTGCGCCCTAAGAACTTTGGAAAGTTTTTAGTCACTTAGAAAGGTCGCTGATCCAAATTCAGATGAGCAAAGATATATCACGATCACTAACGCTTATCGAGAATAGGTCTGTGTACCTACAGTAGGAACATTAAAGGTTAATACAGAACTATGGCTATGTTGCACGGCCACCTAAAATGGCCATCCCTAAAAGTTTCGTATAATATTTTTTGTTTCTTTATTGACCTGAGACTAGACACTTCTGAAGTGGTAAGGTAAAAACCAAGGTACCATAGTGAGGTTGAATTGGACGTAAGTAAAAAGTTACACTTACGTCCAATATACCAATAGTATATTGGACGTAAGCATAACTTTTCATAAGTTTAGTGAAGTAATCGTTGAAATAAGTTAAATGTAAGTACATACATATTTACTTTCACACATTCACATTCGCATCACAGCATTGTTGACATCAAGTTGATGTCGCCGTTAAAATCAAGTGAACCATCAGCTCGTTTCGTCACAATACATAGAATGTTATTAAGTATGAACAACTTACAAAATACCTCATGATTTATGAAAGTTATTTGTGTGAATTTGTCACATTTTGTTGTGATATACTTTTATGGAAACCTTGAGTTTTAGTTTTACCTCCACTGGTGTGTTACATCGGCGTTTGAAATTTTATATTCATTGGATGGAATGAGTCCTAGAGGGCATCATGATACAAACGCGAACGCAGTTACTAGTTAACCATCCAACAGGTTCTGATCGAAGTAATTGCTAGAAGATATAAAACAGGAACTATCAAACCGTATTACTGAAAAACACTCATTTACGAAAATTGTATGATAAGGTTTTTTTTCTGGTCCAACAAAATTAAGCGCGAATTTTTTAATACCTGTTGTGGTCAGTCTATCCTTCTGTACCACGCTGTTAATTATTTATGTTTATATGACATTCAACTTAATTGATAGAATTAGTATTACAGGGAATCCTCGTAGTCTGCTTTGCTTTCTTTATTGGCATTAATATCTACAATGTCTCGTACGAGTACCTGTGTTCTCACCGCGAGCAGGCGGGCTGACCTAGTGTACGCGCGTTGAAAGCGACATCGGCACCGACCCATAATGACAGTGGCAGGGAAGGAGGAACCGGCGCGGCGGCGGGCTCGTCGCGGACAGTGCACGCGCACCTCGCCATGCGCACACGCTCGCCTCATGGCGCGTCGCCTGGCGCTGCTGGCGCTTCTGGCGTGCGCGGTCGCCGCACACCGCCCGCCCGACACCTCCGACGACATCTCCGACTCAGAATCCACGGATCCTTTCGTACTCTTCGACGATTACGACGACTCCCGCGACACCACCCCTCGCCCGCGAATACGCACCGCAGCCCCCCCGATCAAACATAACTTAACTAAAGTGATTTTAATGGGCAAAGGCCCGAAAGTGAATGTGCCGGTGAAAAACACCAAGGGGGAGGACACAAAAGTAATAAAAACTACTAACATTAAAATACAGACGCATACGGTGAACTTTATAGTGACTAAGTCGCCGCCGTTGAAAAATAAAGCTACGAAACGACCGGGCGTTCAGCACATACTAGTGCAGGTTCCCGAAACTGAATACGTGACTAGAAGAACTACGAAGAAGCCTCCGCCGAGCCGCCCGCCCACTATTGGGCGGTCGACCACCCGCCGCTCTACCACCACTCGGCGTACGACCGCCCGCCCTACGCGCCGCACTCCCAAAACCACTAAAGCACCTCAAAGCAGAAAACCTACGTATTCACATAAGGATTCTGGATGGTTATCGTCGTTTTTCCAGAAAAATAAAGCGAAAAAGAGCGCGAAGAAACCGGAAAAATCAGGTTGGTTTTTAGGTGGGTTTTTATTCAAAATTTGTGATATAAGGCTGAATTCGTCTTCTTTTACCCGCAACAGTGTTTGTTAAAAATATTGATCCTTTGCTTACATCTCGAATGATCCGCACGTGGAGAAATGTGCGTGGGCTATTCTGCTCCGTAAATGAGAAGACACCATTAAATTCAATTTAAGCCAGCTCTGAACGTTTCATGTAAAAGTAGAGACATGAAAACATGTGAATGTGCGTCTAGTGTTTCATGTTTTTATTCAATTTAGTATTTTTGTGATAATTTTAGAGAAATTTAATTTATTGTAACCCGACATTGAACATGAACATGATACATTGAAGACCCGTATTCGCACAAACTTATCAGTTTTATTTCGGGGCGGTTCATTTTAGAGGGGCAATTTTACGCCCGATGTGATATGTTTTAATAAATTATTTACTTACGTTAATTTCTCAAAAAAAAAAAACACTTGGAGACAATACATATTTATATCCGCTATGCCTTCCGCTCATTTAGGCTTAGTGAAGAGAACAATAAAATTATCACAGAGAATATGTACTACGAACTACTACTGGTCTAGTTTCATAATTTTTTAGGGTTTCGTTCCGTTCCGAAATTTTTTCTAAGCTTTTAAAGAATTTTTTTCTCTCCTACCTTCAAAGGTATCTTATGAAACGTCGTTTATATATATAATTATATATATATATATAGTAACAAATAACTAAAAATACTACACGTTTGAATCACATTTAGTCTGTTTTTTTTTTAATTGTTCAAATATATCATCAAGTATCATCCTCACAAGGATGATACCATTATGATATTGGCGCTGCTTCTACTAATATCACACTAAACTGAAAATAAACCAAACGGCATCGACCAAAAGGAACACCAATAATTTTATACTAACAGAATCTACACCATTCATAGCTTTCGACTGCCCGCAACAGCAATTAAACGTAGCCTAAATATTATTGCTTCAAATTGCTTCAGTAGTATTTGCGTGTAATGGAGTGATCCAACTGAATGTCTGTTATATTTATAATGGATTTTCAGTACATGGAGAACGGAATTTCCAACGGGGAAAACGCAGTGGCAGTTCTTAGTGTGTGTAATGTTTATATACCGTCTGCCTTACTTGTACCGGTTCCGGCAGTTCTCTTAGCCAAGGCAGTCGGAATTCTTAGAAGTTTAATCTTTCATTGAATAAATGGATGTGATCAAAGTAGTCTTACTCTTTTGTACTATAGGTAGAAAGTAAAATAACTTACATACAGTTAAGATAACATGCCCATCTTGTCCAAAACAAGATTACCAAAGCGTAAGCGAAGACATAACATTAAGTAACATTCGACTGATGGGATTTTAATCGTCATTATAAAAACACGATCACACGACTTCGATTGTTTACGTATTCATAACCATTACAAGATCCATTTAAGATATCCGAAGTACATGTTAGTAGTTTGGTGCACGATACAAACACAATGTAAACGTTTTTTAATACAAGTTAGGTATTTAAGGAACTACATTCTCTTCGATCATCTGTTTTTCAAACCACAACCTGAAAGTTTACCGCAACTAGGACTCACGACAAATCAGCAGTTTTCTAATTTCTATAGATGAGATTAGAGATGTAGTTAATTGGCTTTGAATAAAATATATGCTCTGAGGTTAGGTTTTTATGAAGAAATGGAAAATCTAGGAAACATTTCAATCACATTCCAATCGCACTTTAACGCAGAGCAGTCTTATTTTAATTTATCTATTTGTTTCTAAGTGCTGTAAAAGTTTTGTCCTTTTTATTTGTTTATATCAAAATAATTGTTTATAAAAAAATGCGTGTTTAAATCTTTCATACCTCTGTTTTATGTAAGGAGATTGTAGATTGTAGATTTTTCTTGTAAATTCACTACACCATTATATAGCGGTATCTAATGGTTTAGTGAATTTTACTGCACCATTACCTAGCAGTAACCTCGACTTGAAAATTTAAAAAAATAATATAATGCCAAAAGTTTCTGATTAAAATTTCTGTGTCATACGGGCAGAGAGAACAGGCTATAAAAGTTTCACATGTCTAAGGAACCCTAAAACATTTGGGCCCATATTTTTTGCTCCAAGCTTTTTATTTTCGATTGATTCTCTATAATCGATTCCGGAGGCTATCATTTGATTATCAGACGTCTCGCTGTCCATCAGTCCTGTCATACCTGTAATACACTTTCTCTCAGTAGTTAAAGAAGATTATTAGTACGGTAGTAATCTGTGATTAGTACACTGAAGTTAACTAGTACATTGAAATAAAACCTTCATATTTATTCTAACATATTTTAAAATTTTTAATGTGTTTCATAATTTATTTTTTCGTTAGAGAGCATAGTAATGTAGTTCCCAAAAATTAAGTGAAATTCTATTTTTGTATTTCAGTAGGTATATAATATCAATACTTTCAACTTAATTTGTTTTTATTGTTGGTCAATCAATAATCATAAATTTGATTCTTCTTAGATCTTTACTACGCAACGTATTTTTATGGCAGTTTTCACCAATAGTGATTCAAGAGGAAGGTTTATATGTAGTACCAACAACTCACCCCGGCTTCACACGGGTAGTTTCTGATACGACACTGATGCTCTCGTAACCGTACGAAGCAGGGGCGGGTCGCTAGTAATATATTAAATACGTCACATCCGAGAACCACTAACTCAATCAAAAAATGAACTGTGGAATTTATAATGCCACAGTTTATAATACATTAAATATACAATTAGTAAGTGACTTAAAACATACATATTTTTTTGCACCCGGTAAAAACACATAGGTACTTTTATGAAAAAAAAAAACTATGCTGAAAATTTTATACAGCGCCATTTTATGGTACTTGATTGGTAATTTTAATTTCGGATAAAACACTTACAAATTCGCCCAGGTATTTTTTTGTATTAAAACTCATAACATATTTTACTTATGCCTAATTCTTCAAATTGTTATATAATAATAAATATATTATTACATAAAAATATAAAAATAAATTCTACAGAAATCAACAGAAAACTAGTTGATTGCGAATGAGTGAGTGAGTGTGGAATTCGTAGAAAACTTACGGTTTTGACTTATGTTACTGTGTTCCCTACTGGTCTGAATAGCGAGGTATTTTGATATTTGGGAAACGATGCACCAAATCGTATCTCATTCGTAAGATGCTGTTTAGTGCATCACTAACATATTACAAGATAATAATTATGAAAACCTTGGATTACACACGATTGTCAATGTAATTGATTGATTGTTTACCGTAAAGAATATTAAGCCAGATCATGGAACAACTCGTGAAGCGCTCGTGGCGATGCTTATCTAGATGATCTTTAAAGATCACTTGAGTTAAGCAAGCCTCCGCCCGGTCAGTAGTTGGATGGGTAACCGTTCCGTGGTATTTGGACTGAGCGCTTCAGTCAGATATCAGTCCAAGCTGTTCTAGTCGATACTTGAGGTCTAAATGAATATATGTGTGAGTTTGATAAGCCATGTCGGAGGCCTTCAGGCTGCTTAAAAATCCAACACAAAAGTTGTTGTTTAAGTACACGAAAAGAAGAAGAATGGAACAAGTAACATATCAAATGGCATTGAACTTTGACAGGTAAATTTAAATTACACATTTTGCACGTTTCTTTTCTTGGATAAAAGTTGCCTTGATAATTTTAAATTACACATTCGCTCTATTTCACGTATACATATAATATGGTTTGATAGCTTAATGTCGAACAATATTAACCTAGTAACCGTAGTACCGTAGAATAACTGCAGGCATCAATGTTAATATGTTAGTTTATTTCATGATTAGTGAATAATGATAGCGAACTCGTTTGTGATTAATCATAGTTAGGTCTTATTATTTTTCATTGGTGACACTTTCTTTTTTTATAAGTGACGAGCCGTAAATATTGCCATAAAAACAGCAATAAAACTCAGGGCCTCACAACCCAAACATGATAAGACCTAAGTTGCATTCCATTGCATGCCTTAGCCGAGACGGGCATGGACTTCTCATGTGCTCAGGCACATAACAGTATGTTACCGGTATCCACACCTCTCCACTGTCACACAGCAATGCGAGTATACCACTTCTTGGCGGCAGATTACCACGTGTATACCAGCAGGCCGTATTCCTCCGAACTAACTTGGCATCTGTTGCATTGCTACTTTAGTTTGCTCCATTACCGCCACCAAGAGGGTACGTGAACCAAAGGGAACCTAGCGGAATAAAACCTACGAATGCGAGCAACATGGACACCGCAAAAAATTCATTAAAAACTAGCTTTACATGTGCTTATCTACCATTATTAATAACACCCACCGGTCCGCTTTAGGACCATGACTGTATCTACACATGGGTGATCTCACGAGGTAATTATCGATGACCTACCCCCTTATTTAGTTTTATTTTCAATCTATCTGCGCCCCGTAGTGTAACTCGCGGTTTTCCGGGATCGATCATGGTACCAAATTTCATCCAAATTCATTGTTCATACAAGTTGTTTAAGCATGAAGGACTAACAAACATTATATTACAATATACACTTTCGCTATTATAATATTAGTGTGACTAGTTGTGCCCCGCGGTGTAACTCGCTTTTTTCCGTGATTAAAAGTGGTCATAAGTTAATTGATATAAACTATCCTGGTACCAAATTTAATCCAAAATCCGTTGAATTGTTACAAACATACACACACGTACTACTTTCGCTTTTATAATATTAGTGTGATTGATTTGGTACATTGGTGGAAAGTGGTTGTTACATGTGGTTGGAAAAACATTCTTTGAAGTTTCTAAACTAGTGGTTTAGACTTTGAGCCCTGTCACGTGCCAGTCAGCCAGGATTTTGATTCTTAATAATTCATGAGTTATGGACAGAGGATGTCGATTACCATAAAGTGGTTCATAAACTCGAATGTTCCTCCTTTAATTTTCAGGTTTTTTCACCAAGATTTATAGTTGGTTTGTGGGACCTAAATCATGGTTTGGAGGAGGAAGCTGGTTCTCGAACGCTGGTGCTCCAAAACCAGTTCCCATAACTACGACCACGGCTATGCCTCTAACGACCTCAGGCAGCTGGTTCCAGAATCTTTTAGAGATGGAAGATTCCAATGACGGCGCATACTTGGCCAGTGATACTAGTACAAGTAAGTAACTTTCATTTTATACTGTCGAGGATGGAACAAATTAATAGATTATTGATATTTTTTCTTCGGCGTTCTTTTTCGGCGCCGACAACCGATATGGCTATTTTTGAATAATGTTTCATAACAACATCGAGTAGTAAGTATGAATATATGGTAAAACAGCTTGTGTATATGAGGTTGTTTTCGAGAATAATACTAATAAGTATCATCCGCTTCCGTATCTCGCGTTACAAACCTTTATACTCTACAATCATTATCGGTGAATGAGCCTTAGCGGACCAAGAACGCATATTAGCCGCTAGTCAATGGACACCTCAAACCATCAATTATAAAATACCTCTGAAATTAGCCGAAAACGTACTGGAGATTTGGTTCCCATCATTTTTGCTTTACCCATCATTTTGGTTCCCATCATACGGCACTTTTTCTAAATAAACCCAAAATCGGAATATTGCTCGCTAGAAAAATGAACTTCTAAGACTATTTTATGAGACTTAATAAGACATACGTGAAACAAACAAACACACAACTCCAAAACACTTATTCCCCTGCATGATTCCCTGTGTCGCAAGTGGCATTGACTTACAGAAACGGGAACAAATTGCATATTCACTAACACAAATTTTTGCCTGGCAGGTAATCAAAACCAGGACTCATGGCATCGAAAGCAAATACACTACCAATTTAGCTATAATTTTTTAAATAACTATGTATTCTATGCTGTGGGAACCCGGATTTGATAAAACCTAAATTACACATGCATGCATATAATGGCTGAGAAAGATGTGCATGTGCCTAAATTGGTTTACTAAGTACCTAACTATTATCATACACACATTTTACTCTAGATATGCTTTCACGAAACAGTAATGATTAGCGATTTATTTCTATTAACGTTACGTTCGTGTGGCACACCGCGGGCGTGGCGGGTCGGAACAGACAGCGCAGCGCACGTGCATTTGTAGTTTTTTTTTTCACCTGATGTTAAGTGTTTACCTACGGTTATTTAGGACCTCCCCGACCGAAGTATGAGAACACCCAAGTCGCATCTTATTGCGGTGTGGATGCAGTATTTCTCCGGGCGAGCTTTGCAGAAATTCTACTGCAATTTTTTGTTGCACGCTAGCAAAAATATAGAAAATTGTTAGTCTTTTTATACGGTATATTATACAATCTATATATTATATTTCAAACTATTTCATTATTAAATAGTCTATTGTATTCTCCAAGCACGTTAATATTTTATTATACTCATTTTTATCTGCCCCATACGAAATGTTAAAACATATACAATTTACATCGCATTACGCTCCATGGGTACTTGAGTATGTTAGATATGTTAAAGTGTACTCATCACAGATTGTTAATTCTGGTTTGTCAACATTCACCAGTCTTCACACTAGTCAGTGTAGATAAAAAAATAATTACCGGCGGATCTCATTCTCGGCCAGATGTGATATGTTTCTACATTCAATTAAAATTATACAAGTACCTGTCCTGTGGCTCGCGTCCGTAGGTGGGTACCCTTTGATTCCCTACACGTACTTTGTGGGTGGTGCTAAAGGAGCAACCAAAAGTAGCAATTGAACTTGTGCTAAGTTCACCACCACCCAGCAGTAGTGGTCGCATTACTGTGTTCCGGTGGAAGGGTTTGGTTGCCGGTGAATTTATCATCCCCGTTTCGGGTGATGGACGCAGCAGATGATGGACGAATGAATGCGACTCAGTGTAAGATCCAAATCTTATACTGAGTCGCATTACTGTTGCCCCTCAACTCGTTCCGGCACATAAAAAAGCACAGAACGTTTAACAAAAGTTATTAGAAGTAAATGTTGGCAGTAGAGTTTGTGCCAAGTTCGTTCAGGGAAGTTTATAAAAACTAGCTGCGCCCTGGGGTGTAACCCGCAGTTTCCGGGATCATAATTAGTCTATCTGTTAATCCAGAATATAAGCTATCAAATTTTATCCAAATCCGTTGAGCCATTTGAGCGTGAAGGTGGTACAAACATACACACACAAACATACATACTTTCGCCTTTATAATATATGTAAAATACATTCCAAGTTTTTATCGTTCTTCTTGTATCGCTGGATTTTGTGCTCATATTTAACAGGTCCGTGTCAAAATGCAAATATTTATAAAAGCTTATATTTCATAACTTATATTTGAATACTCAATGTTCACGACCAATTTATTTTTATTAATTTATTACCTGCCGTATATCACTTAAGTATGCATTAAAAACGAATGACCAAACATTATATTTAATTTGACTTAATTTCGTATGAATATTGGCAATTACGATCAGTCAAGCCTATGTAAATATTTTTAGATACTAATACGAGTAGTCGCCTTTTTACCTCTATTTTATTTCCACCACCTCACAGCACTAGCTAGTTAAAATTTGAATTAAATTTATTTCATGTTTATTGAATGGCTTTGAATGGTTGGCAAATTCCATTGTTAATATCGTCTTGTTAGAGGCTTTACATGACGGATTACGACGGTCGTTATTTAAGTATTCTAAAGAAAAATATACCACAGAATAAATACAGAAGGTACTAAAGAAATAAGCTTAACAGTAATTATTATGATCTGAAACAATTATTCTCGCTAACATTATAAGAGTTAGGTATTCATAACAGGTCAATGATAAAAAAAACAGCAATGAACTATCACAAAGTCATTGCTCTAATGTACTGATGAGCTGTAGGTATGTATAGAAACGTTCCCTATTATACACGCCCCTGAGTTCGAAAGTAAAGACATTATCATTAGTTGGAGACTTCTGTATCTCACTTTCTTGAGCTATTACATAGTGTTTAGGTGTTCATTGAACGTCATATTATCATACCAGGCTTTCCCGTGTCTAATCTAACTAATTAGACAGATAATCAACAATACACGCCTTGTTAATTATGAAAATTACTTTTTTAGATAAGAAGTCCACTAAGAAACCGTTAAAGAAAAATTACAAAGGCTATCAACTGCTCCGCACGTATCCGGATGCCATGTGGAAGGTCCAAGATTTACTGGAGTTGCAGGAAGACGCCCAAGGATCGGGCCTGATGTGGTGGACGGCACCATCTCTCAACGGCTCTACAGATTTACTAGTGCCACCTGACCTTTTGGCGGATGTAAAAGACCATCTCAAATCTTCAAAGATCGACTTTGACGTGGTCATATGGGATTTGCAGGTATTCATTATTAAATGCACAAATTATGTTATCAGATTTTTTGTTCAAATACTTTCTAAAACTATTGTTACATGCCTTACAGAAAGCGATAATGTATGAGAATCCACGCCTTTCGAAGAAGCAGAGGTTAGAGCTAGAACAAATCCGAGGTCATCCGATGACATGGCGGAGATACCATCGCTATGCGGACATTTTGCGCTACTTGGAATACCTACAACATTCTCACACTGATGTGGTAGAGCTCATCCCTTTGGGTAGATCTTCTGAAGGTCTTCCTCTTGTTGCAGTTAAGGTATTTATTTTGTTCTCACGCTTCGACGTAATCTTTTAAATCTTTTCTAGTGCACTACTTTTAATCTGGGTATAAAAATTACCATATAATCAGGACTAGTTGGGAGTTCTATCCCGGGAAACACCTTTCTGCCAATGGTAACACTCTTTTTGGTATATCTGAAATCAGCATTTTCTTTGCTCTGTTTTAGATTTCCTTGCCATTAAATAGGACAGCAGAAACAAATACGAGCACAAATGGCGGTAAAAAGAAGTGGAAACTACGCTCGCGCATGAAGCCGGCAGTTTGGGTGGATGGAGGTGCGCATGCCAGGGAGTGGATAGCTCCTGCCGTAGCCACCTGGATGATAAATTCCCTAGTTGAAGGAGAGAATGGTCAAGGTTAGTATTTAGATTAAGAGCAAATTTGCAAAGAATTTTTTTAAAGCTATAAATGTATATGGAAGGTAAATGTATAATGTTGTATGGCACAAGTTAAGTACATGATAAATATTAGGAACATTGGATTTTGTTAAAAAAGCCTACACATTGACCTTTAAAATAATTGTTAGCCTAGTAGTGGGCACAGCGAGATTATTTTTATGCCTGTTTACATTACGATTGTGACGTTTTTTTTTGTGAATTTGCTGCGAGACATGTTGTGAACTCACATTAAATTAAATTTTACCAGCACACTACGATTTATGAATTCTATTTACCTAAAACGTCTAGTCTCAGTTAACTTATTTAACTCTCAGTGCAGAACGAGGATTTCGAAATGAACGTACAATATAACATTCATTGCGAAAAATTAAGTAGCGTTCATTTTTTTCTGTCGGTACAGGTCATGACATGGAAGTACTAAACCAAGCGGACTTCTACATAATGCCAGTAGCGAATCCTGATGGGTACGAGCACTCACACACACACGACAGACTGTGGAGGAAAACGCGCTCGCGACTCCCGGATCACGCGGATGATTACTACGTCGGCTGGTCAGTGAAAACCCTCTATTACCTATAGCTTTAAGCCCCACTTACTTACACTTACAACACTTACTCTTCCTTGTCCAGTAGCGGATCAGTCAATCGACGATAAACTGCCATCGCTTGCAGTAATTAAAAAAAAAATACTCTTTATTAACAGCCATGTTTTGATAGCCATAAATTTAAAAAAGGCTTGGAAAACCGCAATGTTAAATTAATTAATTAACCTACGACAGGTTACATTTTAGCCGTCAAAGTGTTTATTGGCCTTAAAACATCATACTTAATGCGAAAGTGTGTTTATGTTCGTGTTTATTAGTGGAAAATCTTTACATATACGAGCCGACAATAGAAAATTAATTATATTGCTAGTTATGTGCGAAATTGTTACTTTTTAGCGTTTATTTCTAAGGATTATGTTTTTTTAAATACTAATTATGTACATAACAACTATACGTTATTTAAATAAAAATTCATTCGAAATTTAGCGGCATAGCGAAACAAAATTCACATTTGTCTTAGAAAAAAGGTAACTAATACAATAAATCAAATAATAAACTAAAATTCACATTTAAATTTAAATATTATATTATTAATAATCGTAACAGGTATCATAAATAAACAAGATGATTAATGTCCACTTTCATCATAAATTATAAAACTGTAAATATAAGTTAAGAAAGTGTAAAAGTCAGTTTTGACTCTCTGTGTCTCAGACTATTCGGCCTCCAACTACATGTTACTATTATATTATTAATTAACATTAAATTAATTGATAATGAATTCTGGGGGGTCCAGTTGCTCGCATCCGTAGGCACACGGACGCGAGCAACTGGACTCCATACACCTACACATCACATAAAAAAAAACATAAGTAATCAGTACCTCTTATACCCAAAAGTTACCACCATGATTATAATATTATGAAGAGCAATTCACGCCAGCAGATTTTGCCGGCTTTTATCATAAGCATTTGGCACATTCTAGGACATCTAGTATGTCACCGTAAAAAAGATTTCTTGGGATATTTGAGTATTATATATGCGTTTCTGTAGCAATTCAGACCATGACTTATAAAATAAGTTTTAATATACTTTTTAATACAGTTTTTATTTAAACTTTAGTTTAAATTATAGTTCTAAATGAAACAGTTGGTAATTTAGTAGGTTAACCAAATTAAATTAGAAAGTAATCTTAACTAACGGCCAATGCTCTAGGTACGGTCAGAAGTAATGACAAATAGGATGTACCTACGAGGAGGTACATCCTGTTTGTCAGATGATAAAGAAATTGAATCTCTGTTTTAATGTAGGTATGTATTATAACTGTGTGTTTTTTGTCCAGCTGTTTGTAAATCTTATCTTTTAATGTAACTAATGGACTAGAACAAGACAGGTTTCCCGTGAAAGTTGCATTAAAAATGTTGAGTTCACAATTTGAGCACGCTATGGAAATTTCAACGGATACTGTATTGTATTATAGGTACTTATAGTTACTGCTACTGCCAATGCTCTGTGTGAATCTGTCACATTCCTATTCCACATAATGATATATATATAACACTAGCCCAAAATGACTTTTGCTCCGTCCTCTAATGAATAATAAATTTGTGTTCGATTTAAAATAATTAATTGTCCGTATATGGACCCGTAACCCTGTCTGGTTACGGTTACTGCACTGCACCACTGCGCAAACCGAGATTACAAACTTACAAACAAGATTACAAACTGCACGATTGTTAAAATAACCCGTATATATCAAACGATTAAGATTTCGAGCTTTGAAGATGTAAAATGAGCGGTTGACCACGACGGCTAAGACATGAGATAAAAGCGGGCGCGAATCCAACGAAATCCTGATCGCAAAAGTGGGGTTAAGCAAAACTACGGTTATAAGTGACTCCGAAAAACAGATTATTTCTATCTTATTACTACTTACCACCCATCACATTTCAAGTATCTATGTCCATTAGTTTAGGGTGTGCGTTCTCTATATGTCGGTCAGGAAGTAAAACCTATTAATATGGATTTCAGGTTTCCCTGGAACTGGGGACAGACGGAATGCGTTGGTGTAGATGCGGACCGAAACTGGGACTACCAGTGGGGTAATAAAGATGCCTCAAAGGACCCATGTTCGGACAACTATGCAGGCACTCATCCTTTCAGCGAGCCCGAAACCAGAGCTGTCTCCGAGTTCTTAACAGAACATAGAGGGCAAATAAAGGTTAGTGTCAAAATTATATACCTTATACACCTTTATGGAACAGGTAGTCAAGAAAGTTTTTTTAATGTTTTGTAATTACGGAACTACAATATAATAAAACGAGTATGGGTCTCCCCTACTTGGGCATGGGTAGATCTAAGCAGTAGCACGTCGCACTTGTTACTCTGAGACGTAAAGATGGAATTTCTGACCGGAACACTGCAATGCGAGTTCATTACCCCTTGGCGGCAGAAATGAGTATGCTTGCTATTATCATTGTCTTCCTTCTATTGATTTCTATTTGAATAAATATTATAGAATAACTATTTATTTCATATTTAGAAATCACAGCTGAATTCACTAGTTCATTCTCGTATGGACTAGTATTGCTGTTTTATCATAACATGCTAAAGAGTGATCCAAATACTTTATCAGTGGAGGGCTTTTACTATAAAACCAATGAGTGTTTATAGAACTTTTCATAATGTGATCGCTTTTTTATTTTCATAAGGCAAGTAGAATGGTCCACTTGTTGAACACGACGCAACGCAGGCGCTCTAATTAAGTCTAGTATTTTCTAGGCGATGTCTCTTGTCGTGTGCCCGATGTACCTATACCTGCCATTACACGCAATCGCAGGCTCTAATTACCCGTCCATAGAACTAAGATTAATTATTTCCCATAATTCGTTTTCACTTGATATTATCTACCCGCTAGAGGCCGAAAACAAAGCAAATTGAATTGAAAGTTTGTAAGTTCGACGAAAAATTTATAATTGGTATGTTAGCTTATAATTCAGAATTTTGCTTTCTTATTATTTTATGTGTAATATCGCGGTTATTTTCACACGCCATCGTGAATAGAAATCAGAAATTGTTGCTGCACGTCTTGACGGCAAGTGTAGCCATTTATCATCGTTCCAAAACCGTAAAGGTAGACCGCACATCGATCGCGGGAAATTGTGACATACTACGTTATTCGGTCATACCAGCACATACAACATTTTCATCATAACTTTCCAATCGAGTCTCTTCCAAGTGCAATATTTGCGATAAAATATATTATAAACTACTGAATATTAGGTGGAAATTGGCAAAAGCGAAGGACCTGTTGTAGATTATACAATAATAATAATATACGATAATATCATGTCAAGACTTTACCTAGCGTAAGTTGATAAAGTTATAATGGTCATAACTTCTGCCAGTCTACTCTGTTCCTACTCAGTATCTCTACCTTCTCTAACTTGTGCAAAGTTTGCCCGGTAGTAAACTGCCGCCAAGAAGTGGTACATTCAGATTGCTGTGTTCCGACGGAAAGGTGTGGGAGCCGGTTTTTTTTTTTACGTACGGGCTGAGGGCCTCCTGGCGGTATGTGGCGACCCCCGCCCATGTCAACAGTAATGCGGCTCAATATAAAATTTGTATCTTACACTGAGCCGCATTCATCATGCTGCGTCCATTACCGGAGACGGAGATAATACGTCTCATGCGCATATAATTGCACCGGCACCCACACCCTGGCACCGGAACGCAAAGTGAAAAAACTCATTGTGCACGCGTGGGTTTGAACCACAGAGATTCAGACTGAAAGTCGGCGACTATGCCCCTGGGCCACCATGCTCTTAACAACTTCTGATAATGTAGGTATTCTTAATTTCCAGGTTTTCATATCGCTTCACGCATATTCCCAAGCGTGGCTCATACCCAGTGCTCACCCGCATACTTTTGCTGACGATGGGAATGACATGGAGATGGGCAAGCTGGCCACTGCTGCTCTTGCAGATTTGTTTGGCACTAAATATCAGGTGCGATGAAATACAAACGAAAATTCATTTTCAGATAGAAAATATACATAATATAAAAATAACTAGTATAATCTAGTCATAGGCCTAACAGACCTTATTTTAAAGGTTATGCTGTCCATAGATTGCATAATCAGACCAGACTTGAAGGACCACGTGCAGAACAGGACCCACAAAACATTGACTATAGAATTGAAAAGCATGATCTTTGCTAGAGTTGGCTATAACCATGCAGTGCTATGAAGTAGTGCACGTACTAAACAAAGTCAGCGATTCTAAATCTAGCGAAAAAAGACATCAAAAATGAAAATATTGTCATATCAGCAGTGTTTTTTTTTTTAATTTGGCTTTTTTTATAGTAAATAATTTTGTTTTGGAATCTTGATGATACTAGAAGAAAAAATAAAACCTGTCAATTTATTTATTGGCCACGAAAATAATATTGGAGTTAGATAACCAAAGCGTTTAGATTTATAAATTGAAAGTAATACGATGTAACTCGGGATAGGTGAAGGTGAAGGTGAACAACTTAGGTGAAGAGTACCTAAGCAAAGCACTGAGGTTAAGATCCACATAAGTCATTTCTATATATTTTAAACTGTTTTTCCAGGTTGGTACTGCATCGGATATTCGACAAGCAGCTTCCGGTATGGCCCATGACTGGGCGAAGGCTCGCGCCGGAATCAAATATGCGTACCACGTGGATCTTCGGGACTCTTACGGACCCTACGGGTTTCTGCTACCTGGTTCTCAAATCGTGTCCACAGCTCGCGAAACTTGGCAAGGAGTCAAGACTATTGTTGATAACTTAACATAGAAAGATTCTTTCGCGATTTTAAAATCCTTCGTCGTAGCGCTTGGGATATAGGGGTATTCGTCCATCACACTACCGAATTTCTGAACCGGATTCTGAAATATCCCTTGTTGCATCGTGACTCAGTAGTCCATCCGACTGATGTAATTAGTACAAGTTGATGGATGAGTCTGGCTGTGTCACAAATTATTTTGGGTGTCTTTACCTACACTCACTACTTGGGTATAATTAGGTAATATCGGGAGTCAACAAAACTCACAAATCATGGTAAATATCTCGGTAACACGAATAATAATAATTAGGTAAGTATATCAAGTAATGTATAACAATAAAAACTCAATTCTTATTGTTATAAATTACAACACGGAACACTCAATATTTAAAGTAAACTCGCACGTATAAGTAGGTACCTGTGCATTTATTAAAATATAGGTGAAATGTTTCCTTTATGTCTCTACGATGTAGACAGGCGAGTTTGAAAATTATTTTGGTGATAGGAAAAACGTACAAAAAATGTAAATTGATTGCTCAAATAGATTAATTAATTTATTTAGATAACTAGTATATAAAAAATTTATGAAAATAAATTGCCGTGATGAAATTTGAAATTGTTCTTATTATAATTATCATTAAAAATTTGCTATTTTTTTATACCACCCATCGTGATCAGGTTACCTCTTCCTCACCCTCGGATTCATTAGTTATTGTTCCCACTATAATACCACAGCCACAAACTAGAGTCAATCTACTAGGCAATGGGCACGGAAGCCATAAATTGTTAGATGTCAATATATATTTTCTTACGATTGTTGTAAGTACATTTTTTGGATTTTACCGCAGCTATGGTGCTGCAATGATGTAAATAGAAATATGTACTTGTTTCATTCAATTACTGATATATTCCTTGAATACCCTTTAGTGGTTTCTTATATGCGCTGTCGTCACCAAAGCATGGATTTATAAATAATAATAACAGTTTATTATTAACTAATAATGCGTACATACTACAGCACTAAGTCAATACTAAAAATCAGTACATTAATTGTTTATAACCACATTGGTAACTAATGTTTTACAAACTACCCTTTTTTATCTCTCAAGAGGTTCATACTGTGGGTACCTTGTTACCTATTTCTGAGCATTCATTTCAACATCCACGCCCTAAGATGCTCCAAGCGAACGGAGAGTAGCAACTTTTTGTAACCTAGTTTATGATCAAAAACTCCCGACGAAAAAGAGGGTGATATAAGTTTATAGTGTGCATCTGTCTGTGGCATCATAGCTCCCAAACGACTGGACCGATTATGATGCGGTTTTTTTTTGTTGAGATGTAACTATAATTTATCTGTTCGGGCGTTTGATGTTCATCAGTACCTACATAACCATCACCCCGAGTCGGGGTTTTTTATATTTTCGAAAAAATGATGGTGAACGTGTATCACACAAAATATGCCTAGTTATGTTTTTATTATTAATGCATACCTCTTATTATTTGTAAGTACTTATCTCTAACTGAAGGAGCACA
Source organism: Aplocera efformata (assembly GCA_921293045.1). Lineage (NCBI taxonomy): Eukaryota > Metazoa > Arthropoda > Insecta > Lepidoptera > Geometridae > Aplocera > Aplocera efformata. The sequence goes on along the minus strand of OV121042.1, from coordinate 6,928,919 downwards.
TTGACTTAAATATTTACAAGAACATTATTGGTGATTTTAATATTTCATAAATTTTTCACCAATACTTCTACGCTACTCAGGTCAACTTAACGACGACGATTTGGATTGACTTCTCGATGCAGCTCTACTAATCTTCATCTTTTAATTTTTGGCTCCTGAGGCTTTGAGACGCGCAATTTTGCCACTAACGACATTGATCAGCAAGATTTCACATAAATAAGAAAGAAAAAAAATATTCGACTACACATTGACACAATACATAACTTATCATTGTATATACTATACTAGTATAGTATTATTATATCTGTGCTTGTACATACCTACCTATATAACTAACAGATGGAAATACTATAAAAAATGCCCGGTATTGAGAGAGAGTGAGTCATTTTCAGTCTTATCAATGTAATACTTTCTTCTTTTACATTTTATGGATTCAGTGGTTTAATTTTATTTACTTATCTAATGTAGCATCGATATAGTAAAAGTTTTATTTGATTGGTTTACAAACTATTAGTATAGTAGTTTTCTGTCTGTTCTATGTCAATGTCAATGTCATTATTCAATTATTCAATTCGTTTTTGTCAGTCATTAAGTAAGATAGGGATGGCAATTGATAAAATATATCGATTGATATCCGTACCAGCCTCTAATGTTCCCACTGCAGGGACACCGGCCTACTCTCGATAATTGAGAGTGAATGAGCTCTAATCTACCACGGGAGCCCAATCCGGATTGGTAGATGTCACATGTCGTCGAATTCTAGGTTCTAAGACATGCCGGTTTCCTCACGATGTTTTCCGTCACCGTTTTGAGAACATGGTATTGCGCACATAAATCTTTCAAGTGGAAAAACTCTTAGGTGTACGTGTGGGTTTGAACCAGCAACCTTCTGATTGAAAGTCGGCGTCTATGCCCCTGGGCCACCACGCTCATTTTCTATTGATATATCGCATGATTATTCATCCATATTCCCAAAGCATTCGAAATTAGTAAAACAGAATAGTCATAAGAAGCACCTCTGCTTGATATACTCGCCTATCAAGCGGCTTCTAATGTCGGATACCGTCACAAAAGATTAAACACGAAACCAGAATTGCGTTCAAAAATATATCGAAATTGATACGAATTCGATTATCTAAAATAAAAATCGAATATCGATATATCGCTATTTAAATTTCGACGATATTTATCGATAATTGTATGGAAAAGTATCGATATGTTATGTATCGATATTTTTTGTCCAAGCCTAAAATGAGAAGAGGTTTTAGGTTTAGGAAAATAAAAATAAACAAATCTGTCTAAACAATTCAGTCTATTGAGATAATCCTAATGCAGCAGTAGATATGGGTAGTGAGACGGGGTTTTCCTCTGCCGATGTAAAATTAAACCCAACAGGATTTGATATATCCATTAGCACAATTTTGACTCGCGTAGGGGCAGAAAAATACATAAGTATATTTCGGTAAGACTTAAAATGAAAGTTATATTTATTTCTTTATATAACAGCTTATATTTTAAAAATATTAATATTTAAAAAAATATTTTTTAAGTGAGTTAATATAATGGTAAATATTTTTTTACTGAGCTATGTCAGTAAGTGCCGACGAATTATCGACGAATACCTCGATAATTCGTCGGCACTTGACACCTGCACCGGTAGGAGTGCCAGTAGGTATGTGTAGTAATAAGTAAATAGTAATAAGTTTACTACATGTCACATCCATACTCCCGAAAAATTGTTGTCTACCATAAAAAAGGATCTCATTACACAATACCTACACAGAAACCTTATAATATGTCTCTAATAGAACAATAGATTTAAAATAATTACAATTCCGAAATTTTACCATGCTCGAAATATTGGCTGCGTTGCCACGTTGAATGGCAGTGTTAATTTGTTAAGCTAATTATAAGCCAGAACTTGAATCAGTAATTTTTGCTCTTTGGGGCCCAGTGTATATTAAGATGTTTCTGAGGATGCCTCGCTACTATAGTGCATCAGGGATTTTTTCAAATGTATGTAAGGATGATTTGTATGCAATAATGTGAAAAATTCTGCACCCCATATATGGGAGTCCCAACAGCCTGTTGACTCTGGGTATTAAGAAACATCCTCATCTAATGATTTAACCAGTTGAATGTTAAGTGGTCCAATCAATTGAAATCTGTAACTTATACATTAAAATAGTTTTAAATGAAGAATAATACAGATTTGTTGTTCTAATGCCCTGAAACAAAGATTTTTATTATTTCAGAAATATATTTACTAAATAATTAGTATGTGCCCCCAATTGTAGCAAGTCCAGGTGTCTTCATAATATACATTTCTTTTTCTAGGAAACACAACATTGGACAATGTACCTTGACAGAATTGACAGATGAAGATCTTGCTAAATTAGGAGTAGAGGAAGCAGATATTAGAAAGAAAATTATTGATGGAGTGAAAAACTTGCCTATATTTGATGAAATGTCTTTGCAATTGTGAGTTATTTTTCTGTCAAAAGCTACTTGCTCATTATAATCAAGATTACTGGGGCTGTCTTACAATAATTTTATCTAAAATCAGAATGATTATCATTATTTTAAGAAAGGGAAGAAAGGAAGTTTTTTTTTTTTTTTTCTTTTTTATATTGTGCCTCAATTTGTTTTTCTTCTCTCTGTTTATTGTATTGTATATGTGTGCTAATACATCAAATAAATGAGTGTCTATGTCTATGTCTATGTCTATGAAGTAAATTTGATATTTTCATTTTTTTCTTCTTAAATTAGCGACAGCCTGAATGTTCATACATTGGCCCATACCATTAAGCTAGTCTAGGTCTTAACAGAACTAAAAACAGAGTTTATTTATACTGAAGTAAGTATTTGAGTCATTAACAATTTGTTTACTTCTCTAAGCACAATTTTTTTTTTTTATTTCAGATCTGATAATGTTAGTAATTTGAATCCTATAGAACTGGCTGATATATTAGAGGAAAGTTGTCAGCATTTAAACAGGATCTATGTCAGTTTAGTTACCAACACAGCTGCACTGAAAAAGAATTCGAAAATAGCAGACACTATACTATACAGAGACAAGTATGCATCAGATGTGGCTATCACTACACTTAGTGAAATCACCAATAAATTGAATTCAATGGAATTAGCCCTGCATACTAAGATGAAGGTAATACATGGTATTTGATCCCTGTCACATATAATCTTAGAAAAAAAAAAACTGCCATGTCACATGCCCATAAGTTATGGTCATGTGGCTTAAATCAATTAATAGCATATTATAAGCAGATTATCTATCAATCATATAGAATACAAAATATAGAGCAAAAGATATCTTAAGTAATGATTGTATAGGTTGAACTCTACTGTTGAACTCTGAAATAATAAGATTTTATAGTAGCAGCAGAACTTGTACCAATATCGTCTGGAGAAGTACTACCTCCATATGTGGTAATCTGCTGCCTGGTAAGCAGTGGTTGTGTGTTCCGGTGGAAGGGTGTGCGTATCAGCGTAAATACAGGCGCATAGGCGTAACATCCCTGTCTCAGAGTGACGGGCTCAACGCGGTGCGCATTCGGTGTTACTTTAGAAGAACACATACTTTAGTAGAATAAGAGCATAGTCCTCATTTTTGTCGTTTATGGGCGGTGGTAACCATTAAACTTCAGGCGGGCCCCATACTCGTCCTGACACTTTAGTTACATGACATAAAAGTACATGCTAAATTCTGATTTACAAGTTACTTATTTTTGAGGATTACTTAATTAAAGAGTAAAGGGAACCATAATACTCAGAATATCATAATCATGTTTAAAGCATGTTCAAACAGGACTGGGTCGGCTGGGTTGGTGCAAAGGTCTGTCCTGTCTGGATGATAAAAAATCCTCGGAATATCGTCGGGGTCACCAAGAATATGTCTTGGTCTACTGAGATAATTAGTATCTAGAGCCAGCAATAGCCACGCTTTATTTGTGTAATGCTTATGCTTAATTTCAGATAATCACTCAGAAATCTAACAGAAGGAATAAAAATCTGATCGTTGGAACAGTGGGCAGTGCTGTAGCAGCTATGTTAGCAGTGCTATTTGTGAGATCTTTGAACCAATTGAAATAGGTATTAATTGATATTGTTAAATAATTTGTTGCCAAAGATTTCTGAACACTTCCAAAGCATATCCAGATAAGACGATATCTACTATGACTCGATGTTTCAAATTATTATCGTTATCACTCTGTTTGTTAATAAATGTTTCTACTATTGACAGGGTTGCGTTTGCCTTTATGTGACCACTGAGTTGATTATACCTAATCAGATCGTACTCAGTCAGATCATACCTCGTCAGATCAATCTAGGTAGGATTTGGCTGTTACTTTGCAGAAGTCCATGTTAAGAAGAGCTATTAGCGGAGTTATTAGAAGTTTATTCTAATAACTCCGCTAAACTTCTAATAATTGAGCAAATACTCAATAACAGAATCGACACGGGTCTAGCCACTCCACAAAACGTTTTAAGGAGCCTTGACTCCAGATGTAGCTGTATCAGAAGTTTTGTGGAGAAGCGAAACACCGTACCAGGACCACATTTGACAGGACTGACAGGTTAGATTATGGCATTTGATGTTATAATAGTGAAAATAATAATAGTGAAATAATCCTAATAGTGTGAAATAATTAAATAACACGCGCACGAAGTCGCGTATCTCTCACTCAACCACAGTAGAGCAGCACAAAACTAGTATAATATTTATTATCTGTTCCGCGATTGTCGTTTTTAGGTAGGTACCTACTATATTTTTAACAGAATAAATTATTTTTTTTCCTCGGAATAAATAAATTGATCCTCGTGCAGAGATATGAGTGTGATAACATTGTTTTTTTTTTTGTATTTTTTCAAAATAAGAAAAATAATCGAACGAAAAGATTTAGTGGACGAACTGTTTATAGACCAGTTGAAATAGGGTTAAATAGAACAAAAAATTCGTTTCAACAATCTGACAGCGGGAATTTGTTAAACAAGCTTTTATTAACACTAAGCTCAAAAATTAGGATTTTAGTTTTTTTTTCTTCTACAAAATATAATCAATATCAAGCTCAAACTTTGGCAAAAGATACCTTTTAGTGACGTCAAAAGGCAGTAGCTTTTTCGGATGGAAAAATTCAGAGGTTTTTGTAATTTTTTTTTTTAAACATGCTAAACTTTCTTCTGCTGTCCTAAAACTGCGTCGTCTATAGAGTTCAGATTTGGCTTACTTATTCGCTGTTGCGTCTTCTTATAAAATCCTGTCTTATTCCCAGTGCTCACTTCCCAGTTCACTCACACTCAGGAAGTGAACTCGTCGCCTGATTCGCTTGGGCAGGTATCGAACGCTTTCAAGACAACTTTTCTTTCAACTTTTTACGCTAAAGTTAAGAATGAACTTTAAATATCGAATATATTGTACATGTATATTTCCCTGCGTAGCAAGGTGAAGATCCTTACCATAATTGAATTACGCTTCGAATTACTATTACGTATGTGATGCAACACATGTCATTTTACCTAGGTAGGTTATTCAACTTTTTCTAAGTTATTAATATATAATAACAGTCAAAAGATCGGAACAGAATGACGAATTCAGTCAACAAACAAACAGGAAGTCGAATGATTGCCGAAAATAAATGTATATCCGTTTCCCACTTTTCCCAATAAACAATAAGCAAATCCAGTTGTGGCGACCCAATTGTTTCGACCTCACCAATTAAAAAGTGTACCTAAGGTAAATGATGAATTGGGTTGTTTGAGCGGCGGGTGTGACGTAGGGAGCGGGGATCGGCGGCAGCGCTCTGGAAGCGGGAGCACGCCGGCCGCGGCCGGTAGCGGAGTCCCGCGCTCTGGACCGGCGACCGGGCGATACCTTATTGCGGCCGAGAGCGCCAATTGAACCGCGTGTCCGCTACTCGCGCCCAATCCGGACGTCCCTACTCCCGCGATATTTTGGACGAAACGATAATGTGAATTTGGGATAACAGGATGAAAAGATCGTGTGCTAGAATGTATTGGATTATTTTATTTATTGTGACTATTTATGTTCATAAATCGATTCCTCAGAATATTTTTGAAACAGGTGAGTAAAATAATTTGATATTTTATTTACGAGTACCTACATCGTAATGGTATTGAGAATTATAATATCATTTTATTATTATTATTTTTATTTGATGATCGAATCTGGGCAAATGAGGAAACAATGAATTTGTAAATTCCTCCCGATTAAGACCTTCGTCTATCATTAGATTTTGTACACTAGGGGACCAACAAGAGATTGTTTGCCGTTATTCATGTGTGAAGCTAACACATCTTTGAATGATAATATCAGCTAAACTAGATTCGAGCCCAGGACATTGTCCTGTGCACTGCTGCTGGTCAGCAACTAATAAATTGAATCTAGCAGATACAAAAAACGTCTTGAATGGATGGAATTCCCAGTCCAGTTATGAATACTAACAGTCTAAAGGTTTTTAAAATGTTGCAAATATTTTTCGATGCGAGAATCGAACGTCTTTGCCGGTAGCTCAGCTATTCAACTGTCGATACTCACATGCGCAGAGTTGGTCTAGCAAAGATAGTTGTTCCTAATTCTAGTGGATGCAGTGGTGGGACATAGCGCAGAGCTGCCTTGCAATGTCACAGCAGAGGTGCAAGACGACAAACTCACCGTGCTTGCCTGGTACCGAAATGGATCGTCGACAGCTTTCTACAGGTAGGGTGCATTGTAATTGCCAAATAAGTCAGGTTCAAACGTAGATTCGATTCCCGACTTGGATGAAATGGCGAGTCCATATTTTTTTAAACTCACGACCTTAGGGTAGTGTCTAACACTGCATCCCAATGTCCCAATACGACATAGGTCATCCCCAACTGAAATATACTGAATTCCTGAGTCTCGTAATACTCGTAATATAAAGTTCATATGTAGGTAAAGCTAGATATAAAGTCTTATTGATGTGGTGATATGATATGGGAGCTAAGAATGTGAGCTGGTTAACAAGTACATATCCCTTTTACTTACAAGAAAAGCTTGCATTACAAAGCTAGATATTTATCACATTTTTGATACGCGCAATCACAACGATTTACTCCGAATGACTTACTTACGACATCCGAAAATAGTTACAATCTGAGGACCCCGCAACAGTACTAACTGGAGTCGCGGGTGTCCGAACCACGATTGACTGTTAGATATAAATTGGATAAACATATGATGTTTCAAACACTATACTAAATTATACTCGTATACCATATATAAACATGTGTTAGTTTTGCGATGGTCGGGTAAGTGCGCTGGGAATTCGAAACCGAATTTTAGCGGTTACTCATCTCTACTGATAAGGAAATTGAGTAATTTTAATGAAGATGGCACAGGTGCGGTCGAAGTTACCTACCGACTTACTTGGAAGAGACTCGCGTTACAGCTTATATTATTCACTGTAACGAGATTATATTTGATAATAAATAAAGAAATGCTTATAAACCCATCATTTACCATCATCATCAAATGATGATAAATATATTTTGATATCAGTGAGAAATGTAACATACTCAGTTATTTATAGGAACCTACCTGCGTCAGATCTACGTAGTATACCCTATAGCACGAACGCCAATTTTGAATCCGAAGTTTGTCCCATAACAATTAGATTAAACAATAGATTATTTCTTGTATCTCTAATTAGCAGTAGATCTTCTGCAAAGTTCGCCTCGAGAAGTACTGCCTCCACACCTGGTAATCTGCCGCCAAGCAGTGGTGCACCGACATTGCTGTGTTCCGGTGGAAGGGTGTGGGTGCCGGTGAAATCACAGGCCCATGAGACGTAACATCTCCGTCTCGGGTGATGGACGCAACGGGATGCGACTTGGGTCTTCTCATGCTTCGGTTGGGAGGGACCTAAGTTGTATTGCCCTTGTTATCGGCGGAGGTGACCACTTAACATCAGGTGGGCCTCTAGCTCGTCCCGTCACTTCAATAGGTTATTTCTTGCAAAAATGTATGTGCGCAATATCACGTAGTACTAAAAAAGGACACGATATGTCCTAGAATCAAAAATTTGTAGACAAAGCATGAAACCTGCTTTGTCTATCACTGGGATCTATGATAGTTTAATTACCCATTCACTTGCTTTTCGAGAGTATTCTATAATATATAAATAAAAATATATATATATATATATTTATATATTATATATATTTATATATATAATATATTATTATTTATATATTATATATATTTATATATATAATATATAAAGAAACATCCAAATCGGTATACAGTCAACGGGCGACGTTTGATACTTATTGCCACTTTATAGGTCTTCTAGTGGCATGATCCACGTTAGGTTATTTAGTAAATTATTTTTTTATGTAATTATAAGTATTATAAATATACAAATGTACTAGAGGAAGCTTTTTAAAAAGAGGAATAATTTCAGGCTAACGATTAGACGATTAGACACATATCGTAAAGAACTCTCCTCAATACAGAGTTTAATCATCTAACAAATTTGACTTCTTTGGCTGCGTTTAATTATTTTCCTCTTAATCCCTTTTTCCAGTTTTCTCCCGAGAAATGAATTAGGTATATTTACACTATTTCTTTGTATATAATCTTGATCTCCGAATAGATAAACATCTAAATAATATGCATCAGCAGCCGCGACTTGCGTGGCGAGGATGAAGACTTAGCAACAGCGTCTGGCGGGCGGTATCGGCTCGTGACCGGCGATTTCGATGGTCTGGATAAACTGCAGATCGTCACCGTGAAGTCTTCAGACGCTGGGGTTTACCAGTGCTTTGCAGACTTTGCTGCTAGCCCCGCACACAAAACCTTTGTGCAACTCAACGTTATTGGTATGCTCATTCCTCATGATCTACCTCCGTGTTGCAAAAGTCCCTTTTATGTGGTTTATTTCACGAAATGAGCAATTTTGAGGAGTCCAGTTGCTCACTTCCGAGTACACGTGCCCCCCTGGGTGGTGCTCAAGGAGCAACAAAAAGTAGCAGTAGAACTTGTGCCAAGTTCGTTTGTAGAAGTACTGCCTCCACACCTGAAAATCTGCCGCCAAGCAGCGGCGTTCTCGCATTGCTCTGTTCCGGTGGAAGGGTGTGGGTGTCGGTGAAATTACAGACACATGAGACGTTACATCCCTTTCCCGGGTGTCGGGTGCAACGTGATACGACCTGGGTCTTCTCATAATACAGTCGGGTAGGGTCTGAGTCGTATTGTTGTTGTCATGGGCGGAAGTAACCACTTTCAGCTAGTCCCATCAACTTCGTAGTATAAAAAAAGCACCCAAAACAAATTTATATCTACTGTAGTCGGTTACCTGTCACCCTAATATTTGAGACGTAGAGGAATACGATGTCTGCGTGTTTCTCATTTGACTAACAAAGGCGTAATAGAAATATTTGACTTTAACTTTGCTGAAAGAAGATGGTAAAAATATTTAAAACGTGCTACAGTCTATCAATTACGGACGTACAATAAAATAATCAAATAAAAGTATTTGTTTTGACACAAAATTATTCAATTAATCACTAACTAGTTAGTTTTTCAGTATTGGTTTTGGGTTTACCCTTGACCTTGATAAAAATCTCGATAGATTTATCACATCTATAATATCATAATTAAATAATGGTTCACTGCAACAGAAATCATTCAGAAATATGTTAATTTATTTATCTGCAATAAAATAATCAAAAGTGCACGTTTTTTACGCCATTGCCCTTTTGTTGCCGCCCAGTTATCTGTTTTGACTTTGTTTTCAATAAAAGTACAAAGAGTTTTGCCTATCCAACGAAATAGCACCGCCACTAATTGGAGCGCGCCGGCTAATGAGGATGCTGACAGCGCCGGAACAATTCGCTTCATTTATTAAACAATAACGCTACGTAAATATTACATCATTAAACTACCCACTAGTTTACTTCTTTTTAAGTAAGTTAATTGATTAGTAAAATGGATTAAAGCGGATTAGTAAAATGTTAATTATTAACGCTTAATTATTTATTGTTTCGATCTGCCGTAGGTACTAATAATTGGGATCACTAATAAGTATTGTGTACCTACTTTAAAAGAGCAAATTAGTTTAAATGTTTTATTTTAGATTTTGTTTTTCGTATGACATAACTAGTTCCGAAGATTACGTAGACAGAGGTTAATAAATATAAAAAAAAAAAACATCTCATTGCCAAGATATGTTTAAAGATTAAATTAAGATTAAGTTCAAATTATAAAAGAAACCCAGCGGGTTCGGTACTCTTAAAATTACTTATAATTTGTAAATCAGCAACATGAAGCAATCTTTAGTCATTTCCATTAATGTTTACATATGACTATGACTAAAGATTAGTATTTTTATGTTATAGAACCACCTCGGCATCTGTGGGTGATCCACGAAAACGGTACCCAAGTCGCGAAAGCAAGCGCTGGAGTCAACATCAGTCAAAATATCGGCCCTTACTATGTCGGCGATACCGTCCATCTCTTCTGTGTGGCCTTTGGAGGTAACTTGGAGCATCTACTTTTACTGTTTTTATGTTTTGCATGTCGTATTGCCGCCACCCGGAAACATGAAGATAAAGTAACTTTGAGTTTATAATCTGGAATGAAAGTCACAAGTTGTCAAAAATAATTGATTGATCCTTAAAATTCTAATAATGGTAAGACATTGAACGTTTCCAGAACTTTTACTAGAACGTCAAGGCTATTTGCTTTAGGAACGTCTCTTTTTACAGGTAAACCTCAAGCGACATTAACTTGGTGGACTGATCAAAGACTGCTCAAAAATGCATCTACGCCTCTATCGGAGCAGCGCGTCCGAAGCGATGTTAAGTATGGCCCGCTTCGGGGCGAGGACCACGGCCAAGTTATAACTTGTTTCGCGAAGAACAACGATAAAACCGCTCCTTTATCCATTGATGTGGTTATCGACATGTTGTGTAAGTAATTTCTGTATAAAAGTGCAATATTTAGCTTTATTTGTAAATCTATGGACTTGCAGGTATTTTGCTGTCGCTGACCGCATGTTGCTGGTATGCTTAACCAAAGGGTCAGGTAGTAAATAATGAAACTAACTCATATAATGTACATACATACTTACTAATCCTGAATGGCTTAGTGGATTTTCATGTAACATAGGGTGCAATCTTTTCAAAACAGCTAAATTGTAACTGAGTGAGGTCGCGCAAATCTTTCTGAGGCTTCGGAAGTAAGCTGCAACTTAATGCAGACTTAGCAGTCACTCGCGCCTGTAAACGCTTACTTTAGAATAACTTACAAATGCTCCAAAAGATTTGCGCATTCTATGAATTTCTGGAAACCTTAACATTTTGGCTCAGTGCCTCCAGAACTAGTTACGCTTCGAAGCAAAGGGAACGAGAACGGACGCATCCGCGTGGGGGAAACTCTGGACTTGCAATGTCGAGTGCTCGGTGCGCTCCCTCCGCCGCCGATCATGTGGCGGATAGATGACACCCAGCTGCTCAACTTGGAACAGAATATTACGGTAAGTGAACAGGACACCCTAAACTACGCACTCATATTAGTCTAGTCGCCTAAATAAAAAATTGTGGAAATTCTACAACAGGTGAGAGGAATTCGATGACCTTTTGGGCCCTAAAAAAAACTGATATAGGGGGCCAATATACGACCTACAAAATAAACTAAACTAACTCTCTTACAAGGGTTCCATTTCAAATAGATTTATATTAACACATTTTCTGTGAAATTGAACCAGTTACATATTATGGTCTAAAAAACAGCCCTACAGTGTATGGACAGACGTAAGCTTACTAATAGAGTTCCGCTCACAAATTTTTGAGTGGTAGTACCCCTAAAAAATACGATGTTCAATAATAGTTGTGTGTTTAGACGGAATCCGCCCAAAGGCTGGTCGTGAGTGAAATCCAGCTAACGATGGACCGGGAGTACGATGAGTCCAGCGTGACTTGTTGCGCGCCTGCGTACACGCGACACGATGAGAAGTTTGTTTGTGCTGAGAAACTATCGCTTACTATCTTACGTGAGTACCTTTCAATTATATCCTCAGTACAGTAGAAAGCTCAGGGTTGACTGGCCTCACAGTTCAGATGATAGTAGCTGTGCCTTCTGCCGGCCGTGTTGGTCGTCGGTTCAATCCCAATCTGAAGGTATTGATCTAAAGCTGTTGATGTTGATAATGATTATTATTTTATTTATAGACCCTCCTGCCTTACAAATTGTGGTGGAAGATGATTTGGAAGATAACAACACGTTGGTGGTCACGAAAGGTTCGAACGTCAGGATGGCGTGCAGCTTCCAAGCGAACCCTGCTGTTTATCAGTTGATTTGGTTTCGTGAGGTAATTCACCAATCGTCAGTATGCCTAAATGTAGTCGTTTCAATATATGATCAATAGAATATAATCACTACTTTAAAAGAGAACTATCTTTCATTGAGTCCTAAGACCGAAGATAGAATGATCTGATTGAAGAATGGATGGCGTTAGGCAAAATGAAAATACAGAAGCTAAATACAATAGAAATAAAATACATTAAAAATACGCTAAATACGATTAATACAGGTACATTATAATTTAACATATGCTTGATGCAACTAGCTGATACGAGACTACAGCAGAAAAAATGTAGGCATATATGCTCTGCTGCCTGTGCGATGCCGGGGCGGGTTGCTAGTTGAAGTATAAAAAATATCAGTGGTGGTATAAGCTCAATACGGTATGTGTTTCAGGACGACATAATCACCCCCAGCAAAGACGGCGGCGAGGTGGTCCAACCGTTCCTAGAGCTGGTCGATATATCGGAAGCCGACGCCGGAGAGTACGTATGTGCCGCCACCAACGACGAGGGCTCTGCGTACAGTGAGCCGGTCAACATTAACGTCACGTGTACGGTATCACTTTATTTTATTATTATTTGACGGCTCCGTGGCTTAGTTGGTAGTATCCCTGCCTTCGAAGCCTGGAGTCCCGGGTTCGATTCCCGGCTGGGGCACACTTTGTGTGGTGAGCATGAAGTTTGTTCTCGGGTCTTGGGTATTTGTCTTGTGTTTTTGTGTTTGTCCACGCCGTCTGCGACACAGGGAATCCTAGTGCAGAGGTATGAGTGTGTAAACGTTTACGTTTTTTTATTGTTCTGATTTAGTGTCTTCTATTGCCTTGTCCACGCGGGACGCAATGCTGCTACGTTATCTTACTTTTTTGCCACCACTCACTAATGGTGTAATTCATCGATGCGCAAAACTCATAAAAAAGAGGCTGTGGGTTTCCTTTTGGAAAGAAGGCATGTCTTGATTTGATAGCTTTATATATACTTTATCTAATGAGAATGTTTGATGATTTCTACAGAAACTTTGTAAAAGTGAATTTAACATGGTAAAACTACTATCAAGTTGTAGGCAGCTATTCAAATGTTTAGTATATCAACTCTATGTTATAAGTAAACTTATCAAATCATCATGCACTCACTTTCCAAAACCAGAATTAGTACCTACTTGTTTTAATTAAAAGCGGCTCGCGAGTCTTTCTTTCGTATTTCAGATTTTATAAAGATTATTTAATCGCTACGTTATATTTTTGCTGATGCTGTACATTTTCAAGTGTCAAATATTTATTTCTTAATCATGAAAATCCAATAAGCCATTTAGGAGACCCGTTAAAGTCTATAAAAATGATAAGTAGTAGGTACTTGTACTACACAACTTATACTATTACACTAGTAAAACACAAAAATATGTTGATATTGAGCAGATAATATTTTATGACTTCTACACATACTTTGTGTACGCAGGGTGTAAGACAGCGCCCGAAAACTTAAGGATGAGATACAGCGTTCCCAACTTAGGACACATATTATAAACTATAAACTATATTATCATATTATAGCTATTATGGATAAAATGATACTGTAGCGATAGTACGGAAGCCCATGTTCAGAATGGATTTGTTACAGTTGTAGCAATGTTGTACGTGTTCTTGATAGAGAAACAAGTACAGAAATACATTTATTTTGACACGAAACAAGGGCAAGAGGAAACCATGACCTCAAACATACATAAAATTAATAGATTTTTTGTAACACCTATTTAACTTTCATTTTTAACAACCATGTTTATTGTAATGAGGAAATTAATCATGCTTAACCGGTTAGTTTTCGGGAGCTGTCATGTTTATAAGGATTCTAAATAACACTGATTTCTACTTCGATAACGAATAGAAATTTTAATTCATATCTGATATACATATTTTATATCTGATTTTTTTTACTTCATATCTGTATATCAGATCCATCATACTGTGAAGAAGAAAGTATAGTTGAGTATGGTTTGGGCGAGAACGAGTCTATCAACATAACATGCAAGGTGAAATCCAATCCGGAGCCTACTTCTTACCGCTGGGTGTTGGTGAACGAACAAGTGAACATTACCACGATGAAAAATCACCCGCAGACGACGGTTGACACCGAGGATAATGTATTGGTGTATGAACGAATTAATAGCACAACTTACGGTGAGTTAAAGGTATAATAAGTACAAGGCTTTCCTAGTCAATAGTACTTTCTTGAATGGATATGATACCGGCACCGAGGACTTTCGTGCTTCTTGGGGCAAGTTGGTGGCGATGCAGACGACAATCCAGAACCACGCAGGTCTTAACATTCCACCAATTTTATTTCTGACGTTTTTAGGAGTAAAAAGGTAAGAAATCTATGTTTTCATTAATTAACCGACTTCCAAAGGAGTTGGTTATTAATTGCATTTTGTTTAGATTTGTTGCCTCAGTACTCCATCATTTATCATCTTATTTTGTAAATCGGTTCAATAGTTTGTTAAATCAAAACAAGTAAACGAAATTGCGTATTTTGTGTTCCCGTGACTTTTTTCTTCGCCAGTTGTATACCAATCCGGATGTTTCTTTTTATAATGGTAGTTTACACCCCGGGGATGAGAAATAGGGAATGAAAGTATTAAATCGGTTTTTAATTTTTATTTACAAGCTCTTGTTTATTTCAGGTACCCTATTTTGTTGGGGAGTAAATGGCGTTTCCGTTAAAGGACAACAGCACACTCCGTGTACGTTTTTGGTGACCGATGAAACGATGCCGCTCCCGCCAGTAGACTGTGAAGCTGTCAAGAACACGGCTAAAGATATTACTGTTAAATGTGTGAAAGGACATGATGGTGGACTTCCTCAGGTATATTTTTTTTTCTATATGGTTTAGTTTCGCCTGCTTGATATTAAGATAACTTTATTGCAATAATTACATTTAAGTAGTAGTAGCATAATATTACTTAAAATGATAATTGGCGGCATTATCCCTGAAGGGATTTCTTCCAGACAACCACCTCACTAAACTTGTCATTTAATAACTCTGTAACTCTGTCGTAGTATATATACTACGAGTACTTCCTTAGGGCTGAGACACCGAACAGCTCTGTCAATACATTTGACAAATATTTTTAATGTATGTAGATTTCATAAGAGATACCATTATAACCGCTGCAAAACCATCGAATCGTCTTTAATTTATATGACTGCCAATGTTTATCTTGCCAATGCCGCTGAGGCGCTGACTAATACCGCTTAAAATATCTGCTGCTCCCGAACTAATGTCAACTGTGTCTCAGGAAAAACAAACATCCTAACATCATTTTGTGATATAATAAAATTTAAAAAAAAACATATTACACAAAATACGAATATTTTATTACAGAAATTCAAGTTTATAGTGAAATCGTCAGATTCGGATGACCACATACTCTCTATAATTAGCGGAGACCCCGAATTCATAGTTCCTGAGCCAAAACAAGAGAATTACAAGTTTGTAATAGTAGCTTTCAACGATAAGGGAGAGAGTAAGGCTTTGGAAATTGAAAAAACCGACGTGATCGATGAGTCTCAAGGTAAACTTATGTTAAACATACATTAAAAATTACTAATGTGAGGTACATACGTATAATCACGCCTTCCAGAAGAGGAAATTTCCACTGGTTATGATCCTAGCATACCTGTTTTATTCATCTGCCATCACATAACTATTTTGTACTAGCTGTCCCAAGCTTGGGAACCAAATGATTTATATAATACTTAAATAGTACTTTTTTTGTAAATAAACACAATTCACCCAGCACAGCACAAGCATCTATATTTGTAACACAAATATATTGTATGTTCTGGGTGGGAATTAAACGTGATATACGCGCCGAAGATATATCTACCACCAACCGAGCCGTGAAAGTAAATTCGCTGATATATTCCTGTATCTTCAGTTCCAGAGATGCCAGTCAGTGCCGTGTCCAATATAACAACCTTATCTTTGGCTCTCTTTGGGGGAGTGCTTCTGGTCGCGTTGGCGGCTTGCGGTCTAGTGCTGTGTTCGCATGAACGAGGATCGAGGCTGGATTTACCGAGGGCTCATTCCGATCCGCCCTTGTGCGCTTATAACACTGAAGGTAATTAATGATATTTCAATATTTCGTTTTATCAACAAAACCATACGAAACCGTTCAGCCATGGGGGCCACATTAATTGCATCCGCAGGTTATTCCATCTAGAACACGTGTCGTCAGTAGTAAAGGAGTAGTAGTAGTAGCAGTAGAACTTTTGCAAACTCTTCCTTCCTTTTCCTTTCGTCTGGAGAGTACCATGCCTAGTAATCCGCCCCCTCCATGAAGCGGTGCACTTGTTGTGTTCCGGTGGCAAGGTGAGTGTCATTGAAAACAGGCGTATAAGACGTTACTTCTCCGTCTCTAGAGTGAGGGGCTCAATGCGGTTTGTTGTTCTCATACTTCGTCGGGGGAGCCCACTCATACTGATATTGTCTATGGATGGCGGTAATAATGGACTGACAGACGAATATGTTTTAATCAGGGCGTCTCCAAGCCTCGTACCGTACCAGCCTCTAATGTTCCCACTGCAGGGACACCGGCCTACTCTCGATAATTGAGAGTGAATGGGCTCTGATCTACCACGGGAGCCCAATCCGGATTGGTAGATGTCACATGTCGTCGAATTTTTGGTTCTAAGACATGCCGATTTCCTCACGACGTTTTCCGTCACCGTTTCGAGAACGTGGTATTGCGCACATAAATTTTTCAAGTGAAAAAACTCATTGGTGCACGGGTTTGAACCAGCTACCTTCAGATTGAAAGTCGGCGTCTATGCTCCTGGGCCACCACGCTCTCTTAAGCCCCATTAACACCATATTTATTTATTTATTAATGAAACTAGGGTCCACAGCATTATTTCTTAAACATAATGTATAGTTACATATTACTTGTCTCAGCCAATTCGAACCCTCCTTTTATAAGCTGAGCCATATACAATAAAAAAATATAAAAAACAATCGATCGACCGTAACAAGACGGCAATCAATTTCTAAGTACCGTGTCTAAGATAATTGTTACGCAGGTACCAAATATTTTCAATCCAACGAATTATTGGGTGTGTGAATATGACTCCGCCCTTTCTCAACAGATGTCGTTTTTAGTATTGTTTACGTGTACTAATAAATGACCATACTTGTATTCGATAGTACTGAATGTCAGCTATCTAACGCATTTTATGATATTTGGTTGAAGTGTAAGCAACAATTGTTTTCACCTTTTCGAAAATGTCGGTTTTTATTCCAAATAAACGTCATTTGCGGGAAGTGTTATTACATTATTTTATTGCGAAGAAAACTGCAGCGGAAACTTATCGTTTGCTTGTGGAGATTTATGGTGAGCATGCTCCGTCTAATACAACTTGCAAGGAATGGTTTCGACGATTTCAAAATAACGATTTTAGTACTGAGGATAAAGAACATGGAAAACCACCAAAAAAATTTGAAGATGCTGAATTGGAAGCATTATTGGCGGAAGATTCTTGCCAAACTCAATCAGAATTAGCTGCAGCATTAAATGTTGATCGTTCAACTGTTGCAAAGCGTTTACAAATGATGGGAATGATTCAAAAAGCCGGTGACTGGGTTCCACATGATTTAAAAGAAAGAGACATGGAACTTCGGAAAACCATTTGTGAAATGCTGCTTCAAAGACAGCAAAGAAAAGGATTTTTGCATCGGATAGTCACAGGAGACGAAAAATGGATACACTACGAAAATCCTAAACGCAAAAAAGCTTGGGTGAAACCAGGCGAACCAGGCCCATCACAGCCAAAAATAAATATTCACTGTGCCAAGGTCATGCTCTGTATTTGGTGGGATCAGAAAGGTATTGTATATTATGAGTTGCTCAAACCCTCTGAAACTATTAATGGAGAAGTTTACCGACGACAACTAATGCGTTTGAAGCGAGCCATAGAAGAAAAACGACCAGAATGGGTGAATAGACATAACAAATTAGTTCTTCAGCATGACAATGCCAAACCGCATACCGCAGAAGTCGTAAAAAGATATTTAGAGGGACAGGACTGGGAAGTGTTACCCCACCCGCCATATTCACCAGACATAGCTCCTTCGGATTACCACCTATTCCGGACGATGCAGACAGACCTTACTGGAGAAAAGTTTACTTCATGTGAAAGTATCAAAATTTGGATTGACAACTGGATAAGCTCAAAAGACCAGGACTTCTTCCAGCAAGGAATACGAAAACTACCTGAACGATGGGCGAAGGTTGTAGCTGCAGATGGAGCATACTTTCAATAATTTTTTTTTTTAATTTTGTAAGCGAACAAATGTTTTATTTTGACAAAAAGGGGCGGAGTCATATTCACACACCCAATATTTAGATTCGTTTCCATTTAACACGTGAGTGGTTTATTAATTAACCGTTAGTATGGACAAGTTTCACTAATAATATCAATGATAAAAAATTATTAGAAAAACTACCGAATTTCGGTCAAATTTTTTGTGTTCATTTTTTATCTGACAGTTTCGAATTCATATTAAATAGGTTACAACAAATCATTTAGTTTGAAAGTAGATACAATAATAACTTATAATTATAACCGCAATAAATTATCCATGACGAATCACTTAATCGCCTTTCACTGCTCATTTGTGTTTAATGTGCTACTTTGGTGGACTGTTTATCAGACATAGCTTTCATGTTTTGTAACGAGGTTCAAATTGCAGAATCTAATTGCGAGACGTACCACGATAGCGAGGATGGTAGCGAATGCAACGTGAGACGCACAGAGTCCTTTAGACGAGCCGTGTCAAGATACCCATCGAAGAACTTCGACGTTCGGAGAACAAGCTCGTTTCACTCCGCCCGATACATGAATGATTTGGAGCCAGAGATCAAATGTAACGAGATGCGACACAGCAACAACTGCCGAGTGCACTCCTTGCAGAACATAAGCCGCAAGAAAGACATGGATGCGTTGTGCGACCATCTAGTTCTCCATCTTCCGGCCGAATCGAATTACAACGCTCCCAGGCCTGTTAGTTTTTACATTTCCACTAAATAATTTCTTGTTTGTGTGATAAAACACAAGATATTTTCGTGGCGAAGTCTAGTTTAATATTATTGAAGTTTTAGATTTCAAAGTAAGATTAATGTTTTGAAAAGATACTTTAATTAGAACCCCTGCAAAAAATGAAATCGGCGTCGATGAATCTGGAACCGGTTACAACGATTACTACCAAAATGGCTAAGAAACATTTTTCATACATCAGCTTAATACTTTAATTAAAAAGTAGCGTTATAGCCCGTGATCCGACTGATATTACTACGTTCACCGACATCTATTTTTTTATATATATTGTATAACTATGAATGGGCATCATCGGCAAAGATTCGTAAGATACCCGTTCATGATTAAATATTAAAAAAAAAATTGATTAAAATTCATGAGCGTAGTTATTTTGCAGCCGGATCCAATTTCCCAATTTCCTTTTCAGATGAACACGTTTTACACGATGCCTAGGAAAATGCGCCAAAAGCTAGCCAAAGAAATAAGCGACGAGACATCTGAAATCACCCAAACATCAGATGGATTCTCATTGCCCCCTCCGCCCGATGAATTCGGAACCTATAGAGCAGCGACAAGAATCAAAGATATTCCGACGAAATCAACTCCGACTTACACGACAGTTCATAAAAGAACAAACTCAATCAAGGAGCCTCCAAGACAACAATACACACAAATGTCTCCAATGAACACGGTCGGAGTGCCTACCATAAGTGGCAATCAAAACACCCTGTATACA
This sequence comes from Aplocera efformata, assembly GCA_921293045.1. NCBI lineage: Eukaryota > Metazoa > Arthropoda > Insecta > Lepidoptera > Geometridae > Aplocera > Aplocera efformata. Next base: position 6,908,732 of record OV121042.1, on the reverse strand, counting down.
TACCCAGATGAGGAACACCATGGACAGGTAAATACGAATCCTTTCGATGATGATTCAACGTAATAAGAGATTTTAATTTAATGTTTCGTTTCAAAGGACGCGCAACCTAGCGGACTCGTAACTCCTTATCACAGAGAATCTGGATTTTAAATAAACTGTGTGAGATGTATGTATATTGCCTATTACTGAATTATAATATTGTTAGAAATAAATGAGACTAATAAGGCGATAACTGTACATAATTTAGATCTCGCTCAAGCATTTTTTATTTAAACCTCGTACTAATTTGCACCGATCAGTAATAAGGTAGATAGTAAAACGACTGTATTAGATAATTATTTAGATCATTTATTTACAAAAATAGAAACCATTTTAGTGTCTTTCGGTAGTAAATCACTTTTAACGCTTATACACCAACATGATTGTAGTTATTGAACCACACAAAATTAAATGATTTCTGTCATTTTCTTTTAAAATTTTTGGTGCCCATTTACGACCGATAATATTTTTTTTTATGTTCATAGCTATAATGAAGTCCAGCTTTTGCGTATATTACATGTTTTTTCACTTACATTTTGATAACTTCATACTTACATATTTTACTAGTTATTTTTAATGATGTTTGGTTATGCACAAACTATTTTAAACTTTGGAAATGAATGAATAAATGAATCAATTAAATATTTTAGATCTATGTCGGTTGTAAATAGTCCAAAAATTGAAAAAAAAAATTATAATTAAACATTGCCAGAAACCATCTACAAGAATCAAGCATATAACAAAAAAATAGAAAACCATGTCAAAATTTACATAAAGAGCAATTAACTCATACTAAATCCATGCGTTTAAATCAGCTAGTATTTCTTTCACTTATCAATGAAATTATAAGTATATTCCAATTAACCTAAGCCACTGCTATTATTACATTGATGAAATTAATGGTTTAATATTGTAATAGAATAATCAATTTTATTATGAATTGTAATTACTTAATTGTCTTACGTAATTGTTGTAAGAAATCTACGAAAATACAAATTTTATTTCAGTCATGTATTTTCCTTTTTTCCCTACCTTTGTTAAAGTCTAAGTAATAACAATAAGTAGACTAACACTGTGTTTCTTTAAACTTGAAGTTCAACGAAATATCACGTTATGATTTTTTATAAGGATCTCTCGTAAAAACTGGATAAAAATTATGTAATAACAAGGATTTGTTAAGAATAAATTGGTGGCGAATATTTACTTGTTCAAAGAGAAAGTGTTAATTAATTATGGTTCAGACTGTACAACTAAACCTAAATTTTCTAACAATTCTTTAAGATGACAGGCAAATTATCAGACTCGATAATTTTAGTCTTATTTGAATTCGTATAAAGATATTAAATACTGAAGCTTATATTACATACACTTTGTTTCTGGATGAAAAACTTTTGATACTTGTAGTAAACATTTTCTATAATCAGTACCTAACAGCGCGGTTTCAGTTAGTTTAATGAATTGTAGTATAAAAATACTTACAACCTTGGCTAAAGCAGATTTTTCAATGCCCAGTAAATGTTATTTATAGGATTAAATATGACACAAAAAGTCGATGTAAAAAAGTATTGTCGCTAAGTATAAAAATATTAAGCTAATCATAGAGATGTTTCATATTGGGCTCTAGGAGTGGACATAAAGGGCAAAAAAACAGGTCTCGTAAAAAAATTAATTAATATATTGTACATTAAGATACGAAAAACATTATGATACAATTCTGCCAGCGACTGGTACATAACTGATGGCTTCGCAAATTACTGGGTCGAGTTAATAACGTCTTCTTTTAATAAGGTTATTATATTTTAGGGCTACCATGGCCCTTGAGTGGCATTTGAAAGACTTGACATTGACAGTTCTATGGTTCTGGTTGTTTGGCGATGGCCGGGCCTAGTGTTGTTATCCGGCCGCAACGTTGCCAGATGGAGTACAAAAAGAATGAAGTTCGTACTTCTTTGGTCATGTCAGGTGTGAACAAAAATGTGTGTATTGAAATATCATAACATGCTAGTGAATGTATGAAATAGAAAGGAAAATAACAAAAAATAAGCGGAAATCGTGTTGATGGAATATATATTTACATACAGCTGGCCCAGGCTCCATACATTTATGAAACATCTCTTTTCACCCGATCACTGATAAATCTGTTATAGTTGTAAGACTAACTTACTATTTCAATATTTAACTATAGTTTCAATCCATGCGATCTAAATGCGCCTGCGCCACTGATAGTCTGTCTATGAGTAGTTGAGTGTTTGGTCGGGCCTGAAACAACACACAATATTATTGCAAGATAGGGGATGAATAAAAGAAAAACATACACCTACATTTATAAAACACCTATAATGTATTATGACCTCTATCAGCGAGATGTTGAACATTTGCTGCACAAACAGCTTACTAGTCATCCCTGGGAGACCCCAAATAACACTACATTATTTGACAGTCGATTGTCAACCTGTCTTAGAAAGCGGCAGTAGCGGTGACATGTACCTGTAAGGAGCAGAGCGCCGCCTCGTGTAGGTCCTTGCAGCGGGAGAGCGCGCGGCGCCGCAGTGCGGGGGCCAGCGGGCCCAGTTCTCCGCGCGCCGCTTCTAGGAGTAGCGCCGACACGGCACACACGTGCGTCTCGTCACCGCATCCGAGCCACACACGTTCGTTCACGCTCACCAATCTATGGAAATCATGGAATTCAGGCATACCTTTATTTCAACAATATCGATTAGAAGAGGTTTAATAGAAAAAAAAAAATGAAATAATAATTCGTATAGAACTTGTAACAAATATAAACGAGAGTTGAGGCATACAATCGTGATTGAAATAGAGCTGGCCATGTTAGTATAAAAATCCATAACAGAGAGATAATGTACTCACTTTATATAGATATCCAAAACTTGTTCCAAAGAAACGCCGATGTTCAGAACAGTTCTAAAAACCATGCTTTGATCCGCTTGCAGTTTACAACTCATTATTTCTAATTGACGCACGATAAAATCTGAAAGTGAGAAAGTGGCTGGTCATACAAAGAATGACTTTGTAACTTCACAAGTTATGGTGTTTTATATTTTATAGGATACAATGTATTTTTGAGAAAAATGGGTCAAACTGGCAGTTAACGTGAGGTGTCAAATCTGTAGTTCAAGGCTTATATAAAACTAATTAGCGTAGACAGCTTTCAACTTTCGCATTCAATGTTTATTGCTTTCTACTTCGAAATATGTATTATTTAAATCTTTTTTTTTAATTACCTAACCACATGAGGGGATCCGTAACTATGTATGGAATTGAAATTTGATGGTGCAGCAGGCCTAAACAATATAAATTATATCGTTATTACTAAAAGAAAATTCAAAAATATATGTGTGATACTCACACAATGGGAAACAGTGTCCGGTATTGACATATTCCCTGCCGAGTGACGTCAGTTTGCTGAGCACAGAAGATAGTCTCTCATCAGGCGATGGTAAGACTCTCGCCGCTGCTTCTGCTTCGGCGAGAATGTTGCTCCATATGTTTTCAACTAGTAAAGCGTCATTATGACCCGAGCACTGGACAATAGCCAGCTTGCATTCCCATAGGTTGTACCGGTCGGCATATTCTTCATATAACTGTCAATGGATAAAAGTATTTGATCCCATGCAAATACAAGGAATGGATAAATATTGCGAAGCCGAATAACCAAAATATCAGTATCTATTAACGGCTATCATAAATGGCGGAGTCTCCAAAAGTCACTTTCACGCTGGCAGAACGGAGCAAAGCGCATTTTTTACTGCTAAAACTTTATCGACTGGAGCATTCGAGTACACTGAGTTGGACATGCAAACCTTCGATAGTATAAATAATATTGACATTACTTCAATTTCTGCAAAGTTGGATGTATTCCCTCTAAAAAATAAGCTGCACTACGATACGTCAGATATGAAATATCCCTCAGTCGCCCTACGGTAACTATTTCACATATATCAAAGTCATACTTAGTCCGCACTGCCATCAGGCCTTTTCCAACTATAATTTTACTCAGATTGCACAGACACTAATTCTAAAACGGCTCTTCAAATTTGTACATTTAAAAAAAAATTGTTAATTAAGCTGCTGTATCTGGCGGTTGCAAGTGAATGTGCATATGGAGACCACCATCATATGCCAAGATTTCGTTCATACACACCTCTCGCGGTAACTGACATACCGCGTAGTCGTCCAGCCACTGCATTGGCGGCGTTCCTATCCAACGTCAACCAACACACTATTCCAATCCATCGAAGTCATACCTGTGTAATCTCCAGTAATTCGTCATCCAAGCGCTGCATTTGGTGGTGTTGCGGTTGCAAGTGCCGCGGCAATGCAGCGGCGGCGGCTCGTACTGCCATCTGAACGCGCGCGACTTCGGCCACTTCTTCTAGACGCCGCAAGAGCTCGCCGCCGCCCGACCCGCCTGCGCCTGCGCCTCTCACGCAAACAACACCCGACGACAACCAGGACATGCGTTGAGCTAGCGTGGCGCCGGAACTGAACATAATTTATTTGAGTCAAAGCGATAAACTGATTGCTTTTTTTTCGATTTATTGACTTGTTGTTTGGGCCAATATCAGAACAGTGGTAAGTAGAAACAGCTACACCCCTGTTGCATTTATCTGCTACTGAATGCAAGTTACATACCAGTTGACGCACCACAGTTACACTGGCATTGGAACAGTGAACATAAAAATACATTGAAATGTCGTTGTATAAAGCTTGGGCAAAAAGAAATGGAATTAGGTAATGTGGGTACCACTTTCTACTTGTTTTCGACGGTCACGCGCACCTATGACACACGCCTGTCAAATAAGACAAGGTGTTGCCAACGTAGCCACTCACCCTATCACTACACTAACGACCTTCAAACTCACCCGGGTCGTGTAGCGAGTCCTTCGAGCACCTCTGCTGCGGACAGGTGGTCGCCGCACTGTTCCAGAACCTTCCATAATAAATCTAGAAGGTGCAAAGCTGCGGGCGGGGAGGCGGCCCTGGCAGCCGCTTGGAGGTACGTCCTGAGACTTGGAGGGGGAGATGCTCCAAGTGATAGTAACTCTGCAGAAATAAAAGCGAACAAAAAGTGCTAATTACTGAACATCATTATTTTTTAATCAGTGCTTATTTTCTAACCTCGCCTGTCAGCTATTACCGCATTATTCACTTCATATCAATCCTCATACTTTCTATAACATACATCTCATGTGTTCTTTTAGTACCGATATTCGATCATCTTTACAATGTAATCACTAACTACGTGATGCAACTTAAAATGCAAACTTAAATGGTTCTCAACCAATGTTGAAAATGTCAATCACTTTCACAATGTACATTTTATGTGCGTCAGTACTTGTCACTCATACATATTGCAGAATCTTCATTTGTATATATACATTTGTATTCTGATGAACAGAAAGTTTTGTGTATGTGAAAATGGTGCTGCTTACCTGAACCTAAGTTTTTCGACACAAGCCATTCGTAGACTGCTACATGTAATAGTTCATCGTTGCGTGATAAACATTCCCATACTAGTTTACGGCCCTGAAATATAACATAGATGTCCCACATAAAGGCAAAATGGTAAGGGCAAGTACAATACAATTATTTTCAAAGTTAATTATGTGAATGTTACGTTTTAAAAGTTAGTGTCAAAACAACGATTAGCACACGCATTATCCTCGTCTCCGACTGAAAAAATACCTATATGTTATACTATTTAATGCTTATTTCGATGCTAATGCTTTGAGAGTATTGCATATCAAATTTTAACGTATGCGTTGGTTATAAAATTATCTTCGATTTTGATATCCGTCAGTTTTTACCTGGAAATTTGCATCAGCGGGTGACATAGTGAGTAAGGAATCGTTCGAAGGCTGCGATCGCATTGGAGATGGTTCATTACCAGAGGTTTCAGCGCTGCGCTCATATAAGCGTTCCAATGCTGCACATACTTCTCGGTAGATTTCCATCCTAGGAAAACATATATATTAATGAATACCTGTTTATCTGGGCTTTTTTTGAAGAGACTAGAATCGGGATTTAATCGGACTTTTAAGACTTCTTACCAAAACAAAAATCAGTTTAAAATATTGTAGGGAAATCGAATGTGTTCTACATTCGATTTCCCTACAATATTTACAATAGAACAGTAAATTTCGCACGAATGCGCATGAGACATTTGATGTTCTACGTCACAAATCAATTAGCGTTTTTCTCTTTCACCGTCGTTAGTGTTTCTTAAGAGGGAAGACGGATACTGTATTCTGTGCTGATTTCGACATTGTATTTTACAGCTTGAGGAAATATTTTTACTGTGTGACTTAAATGGAATGGTTCAATGGAAACCAAGTGCCTGAAACTATAGGCAAAAGCTGTCAAGTATTCGGCGATGAATTTTGAATCTATGATAACTAGTGTTTACCTTCTGTAATAAATGAGATGTCCTTCCCTGTCTTGCGACGGTTGATCACTCTTATAGAAGTGTAAGGCTTTGTCCTGAGGGTCCAGTTTACTCGCACAAGCCACACAAAGCTCCACCACTCCGGAATAGAAGCCCGCTGATACTAGCTTACTGCACACCAACGGTAAGTTGACATTAGGAGCTACATCCTGAAAAATGTTGTAGAGTAAAAATCTTTTCTACTATCATAATATCAATTATCATACATTTTTAGTAATATCTAAATCTTAAAATACAAAGTAACTTACTTTGCACAATTTTAATGCATGGTGAAGCATTTCCTCCCGTTCTGATGGATTCTTTTGTTGTTTTGCAAATATCAACAGTTCATTGGCCTTAGAACACGTCGCATCTTCCTGCCTATAAAGTGTAGGACAGAGTTGACGAAGTTTCTGAGATATTCCATCCACAGAGGCGTTATCCCGTAAGTACCCGGCGACTAGAGATCCTAGGAGCAAACATGCTACTTCTTGCCCTCCTACTAGTAACTCCCTGAAATAAATTAGTAATAATCAAAAATTAAATGCATTTTTGCATTTCATATCTTTGGTAACAAATTTGGATGTCTTGTGTTTTGAAAATAAGCAGATTGAAGGTAACAATTTATTTGATATATTATATAGTTTTTTAGCTTTTGGGCAAAATATTATGAGGATATTATATGTGCTTGCCTAAAACTGGCAGCATGCAAAGCATTTTGTTGATCCTGGGGTAGACTAGCAGCAATCACGTGGAATTGATGCTCACAGAGCACTTTCCACAAACTCAACATTTCTACTGATAAATCTGAAACAAAATGAAAGAAAATTTAAAATTGACGGCTCTGTGGCTTAGTTGGTAGTAGCCCTGCCTTCGAAGCGAGGGGTCCCGGGTTCGATTCCCGGCCGGGGCACACTTTGTGTGGTGAGCATGAAGTTTGTTCTCAGGTCTTGGGTGTTTGTATTGTGTTTCTGTGTTTGTCCATGCCATCTGCGACACGGAATCCTAGTGCAGAGGTATGAGTGTGTGAACGTTTATTATTATTATTAATTATAATGTTGTACACTTAACTAAACTAACATTATAAAAAAAGATTAGATATTCGTATGTTTGTTTTTACGCTTTTCATCATTTAATCATACTTACTTATAAATAATTTCAAGGCTTGCAAAGACGCGTGTTCCTCGGAATGTGGTGGTACTAGCGTGCGCTGCATGAACGTCGCCACTCGCTGTAACTTTTGAACGACGTACGCGCAATCTTCACCCGTCACTTTGCTACTCATCTAAAATACAAATTTTATTTTATTTTTTATTGTGTCCCACTGCAGGGCAAAGGCCTCCTTCCTTTCCACTCTTTTCGGCTCAGGGCATTGGTGGTCCAACTTTTGTGGTATGAGTATAACTCGTCCTGCTATCTTCCACGTCGTCGGTTAAGATGTAGCTCCAAGCGTACGTAAAAAAGCACGTAAAATATTGACTTGAACGTTACAAATGATAAAATACGTAAAATACTTACGAATTCCTTGTTATCGGGCGTCTGAGATTTCGATACACACTTCAAATTCCAAATGGGAGATAAGATCCTGCCCACATAGATGTAGAGTCCATTATGTTTTGCGCTGAATTCGGCCTGCATTGGATAGTTTGGATCTCTCTGTTGTTGAGTCATGTTGCCATACGCAGACTGGTTGAATGGCGTCGGGCTCATCATGTTCTGATGGTAAGGTGACTGAGGTATTATCGACTGGGCAGGAGATCTTGGAAAGCTTTGGTTCATTTGGCTTTGATATGATTGATTCAATGTCCCTGACTGTACTTGTCCTTGTTGCCCCCTCACGCTCATAGGAGTAGACATTTGGCGCGGCAAAAATTTTGGAGAACCTAAACACATATTAATTTCAATCTATCATTAGTTGCATGTATAATATGATCTATTAATTGAAAGGCTAACTTGCTAAATAACCTTTTTCGTAGCTTTATAATAGCCCTCGGTCAGGATTGTTCTGATCAAATCTTTCCATCCGTTCAGAATAATCCATGCAAGTTCAGAAATGTTTAAATAATCTTAGTTGCATTCAATGTAAAAAAGCTACAATATTCATATTAATATGGTATATAAACTTACCTATACTGGACGGCATTTGAGAGGGTGGCTGGTAAATGGGCGAAGGTTGAAGCTGGCTGCCGTAAAGGAAGAACGCTCGTGTCGCCCATTCGCTAACTGAGAGGTCTCCACTGGTCTTGTCTTCGCACGCTAGGTACGCTGCGCAAGCGCATGCTTGCTCAACGGTATGTAACTGTTCAGGTATAAAACAAGTACCATAAGTACCTTTATTTTTATTTGCTACTCTTTGCCCGAGAATTTTAGCAGGGACTCGATTGCAATACATTTGCTAATGCGGCAGCTGCGATATAATCGCAATGCGAAGTATCATCGATGACAACGTAACATAATAGAAGCAACACGATACATGATCGATGAAAACGAATTTCGAAATTTCGAAATTCGAACGAACGTTTCAGATTTTCGTTTCGTTCGATTCGTTTCTTATTCGTAATAAATAAAATAAAATAAATGACCATTCCTTATTTTTTGTGACCAGTAGATAGATAGATTATAATAGATATTCACAAAATAACATTCATTCAACTTCAAAAAATTACTATCTTTAACACTTGCAGCGTACTTCAAAAATTTCTTTCTTTCAACCAATAACCCAAAATCAGATACATCATCACGCATTATTCCATTTGGCCACAAGCCCGCGGAAAAGCGCAAACCCCTCGAGAGATTAAAAACAAAATATTTAAATAATAATAATAATATGTCCAGTCCAATGCAATGGGAAATTATAAAATCTACTTACTGACCGCCATGTCTAAATTACCTGGAAGAAATCCCTGATGGGATGTGCATCTGGACCGCGGCAGTCGCGCAGCAGCTGCCGAAGCACGTCCGGCGCGGAGCCGGCAGCCGCCACACAAGCGCCCGCCCCAGTCACCACCGCCCATCGAGAGACGCTCCACAGCTCTGAAATTACACTTGAGACATAAGGCGACCTCCGTCACTCATTCAAGATTGCGCGTTTAATATCGCTGCTATACTGCTTTGAGTATCGTTTACGACAGAAATACAAGAGCGCGCGGGTTTGAGGTCACTTTTGATGAAGTCAACCTGGTAACGAGCAAGATGAATATTAGCCACGTGGCAATTAAATTCAAAATAGCGTTGTATGCTTGAGGGAGTCAAGTGTCTGGTACAAAATAAAATATAATTTAATCTGTGATATAACGTATATCTGTGACGTATTATGCTATGTTAGGCATACCATTTATTTAGTTAAGGAACTTAAACACACAGTAGACAGAGCCTTACCGTTCTTGGACAACAGTGCAGGCGACAGATAAGCTGAATGTTGAGGTGGTAACGCGGTAAGCGCCCAGGCTGGTGCGTCTAGAGCAAGTATCGTATGAGCTTCACTGAAGCCCGCGCCTCCAGCGACCGCGCGCGACAGGCACCAAAGAGTCTCCGCTTCGCCACCGCCACCGGCAGAGCACACCATTACTAGAGACCCTAAAACAATAAACAAAGTTTAAAATCGAATGTTTGTTTTGATGTGAAATATTATTCTTCATATATGAAGAACAGGAAGGTTGACAGTTTCGTTTAAAGTAGACCTGGTGATCAATTATAACGAACTTGATATTAACTTCATTCTTTATTAGTTATTTTAGTTAGAAAATACTATTTATTACACTTTGTTATTTTCACAAGTAAATCATCTTTTTCATGTAGTTAATTTCTTATAAGGTTAATTTAAAACCCTAACACCAAGGCTTAAATCAATGTAAATTCTCACCATTTTCATAAACAGCACTGTGAACTTGTTTTGGCTTTAGTACTGAAGCGTTGGGCGTAAAACCAGGTGGCAATCTGACGTGAAGTAGTGAGAGGTACTGCGGTCTTTGAACATCACCTTGGCTAGTACTGAAAATAGCTATATTTATTAACATCCATTTATACTGCATGTACAAGCATAAACATCATACATTTAGAAGTACTGACATGACCTTACCTAGGGTGGGATAAACGCATATGTTCTTATAATAGTTCAATTCTCTTTTAGTTAAGAGTACCTAAAAGTACTGTTTACTATTATATTAAGCCATGATATAGCTAGCTATATCATAGCTAGATTAAAAGTTTCAGCGAAATCGGTTCAGGAGTATTGGCATATTTTTATACAAAACTAGCGTACAGTGTGTGTGATATGGGTGCGTGGTTTACAAGTTATCGGATAAACAGACAGACAGTTAGACGCGGAAAGCGACTTTCTTTTATACATAGAGAATAGAACCAAAATGACGTAATTGCAGGGAGCTGGAATGGCTGCATCTCAATTAATTCAAAATGAAAACTTTAATAGCTTCGTCATAATGATTTCGATAATTTAAAAATTAAAATATTATGTAATGAGGATCAATGACATGAGAGATAGTTTATATAAATTATTACCAAACGGGGGCATACCTCCCCGCGCTCCTCGACACTTTAGATTATTTAATAAATAAAGTTTACACACTAAAACCCCTGAACTAGAATTTCCTGTGCCGCAGGTGGCATGCAAACACAAAGACCCACAAGAAACACAAGATCGGGGAACAAATTTTACACTCATCGCAATCTGCCCCGGCCGGGAATCGAACAGGGCTATTAACTGGCCGTCAAATACCAATGCAGAATACAATTCTTAAATCGTTAAAAAAACATTGTAACTGAGATGCTCCAACTTACTCTCCACATCCAGTGTTAAAATATAATCTGGCGCCAGTCTGCGTCACAGCTACCAAATTCAAATGCTCACATTCTGAAACATCTACAGCTGATATTGCTATGACTGGTTTGAAGTTTATAGCCTCCAATGTTCTGAAAGTGAATGGGTACCCAACGTAAAATAGTTATTGTAAAAATTAAAACTGTTTGTTTCAAAAATTACATCAAAAAATTAGACATTTTAATATTTTGGTGAATTGACAGTTCACACAGCGCCATATAGCATAGCCTGAAACTATATATAGCTTGTACTAAGGGAATATGATACCTGATAGAATACTTTAAAGTACTTTTATTAGTAATTACATATACACCCAGACACAGAACAAACATTTATGTTCATCACATAAATGGCCAAGCTTTTGTGTGATGAATGAGAATTGAACCCACAACTTACAGCGCAGAAGGCAGAGCTGAGCTGTAACGCCAGTCGTTTATGATACAGAATTATACACAATTACATAGATTTCTGTCTTAAAACATTACATGGCACATACAAATAAAAAAAAGTTGCCTGACTTATAAGATTGCTCGTAAAACATAGAAATAAAGTGATAAAAATCTTACTTAACAATATCCATAGCCAAGGACACAATTTTTCCTTGTGATAGTCTCACTACTTTACTCAAGCTTTCTCCATCATGGCCGAGATCAAAGACTTCTATGCAGCCCTTCTCAGTCAATGCATATAGAATGTGCCTTGAGTTGTCCACTTCTATTTTGACTATTGGATCTTCATCATATAGTGCTGCATTCAGGAATGACGGCACAAGGAAAGATAAGGCACTTGTGGAATGATTTACTTTTTTGCAGTGTTTTCCGAACCAGCCTAATTGTGCCTGAAATAAAAAAAAATTTATATAACCATTATAGCGCTTGCAACTTTCTGGGCTTCTGGGCTGGCTAAAAGGGTTACAGACCTACATTTACAGTTTTAGAGTTGTTAAAAGAACATTGACACAAAAGAATAAAAATAATTGCTTATAATAAATCTGCAACATATTTATTGTAATTTAGCATTCAAGAATCTTAGACCATTTGAGACCATGTTGCTCGCCTTCATAGGAATCCCTATACATATCAAAAGGAGCAATGTAGAAAAATAGAACAAACCTGATAGGTGATTTCATAAAGACACCCATCTTTGCCTCCCATGAACATTCTTCCCTTAGCAGTTGATTTGACACACATCATTGAAACACCATCAGTGGGAAGGACAAATACTGGCTCTGGGACTAAATGAATTTCTTGAAATTCTCCTGTGCCATCATTTTTACTATTTGAAAAGGTAACCCCTGAAATGTGAATAAGTAATACAGCACAATTCAAAAATATACAGATTTTCACTTCGCATAAATAGTATTGTATTTATAATCAGCGACTTACCTAAAACTACAATTTCTACAGTAGTGGTTAAAACCAGTAAATATTTTACAAAACTCTGGAAGACGCCAGCCTTGGGCTTCACCAAGCCAACGCTAACTATGGTCTCCCCCAAGCCATCAAAGTAGGCTACATCACTGCCATGTTCAAATGCCCAAACATAAATATTGCTATCTATTGCCAGCCAAACTCTGCTGATTTCTGGGAATACTCCCATCAAACAATGACACTGCATATCTGAATAGTAACGTTAAGAAAACTGTAAATGGGCTGTAAATACAACTGTTGATTTATATCCTGTTTTTTTTTTTTGCATTAAGTGTAACAAGAATAATGATTTTTTGATAGAAATAAGTTAAAGCTGATAAGTATCAACTCTACTGTGTAAGAATATAAAAATCAAAACGTTATGATTATATTCATATTATATAAATAAATTAGAAATTACAGAAAGTTTCTAAAAAAATTAAACATTTACATACAATTTAAATAAAATATTCTACAGTTAGCAAAGGTTTGAAGCAGTTGAATATTCACATTTGACACAGGTAATATAGATAATTTACAAAAGGATACGAGCAAAGTGTTCCATGATTTCTGGTGGCAATGGAACTTTGTTTATTATCTTCAACTGGGACAAGTTTGGATGATTCAAAAGCGCTGCAAGATTCCTGTAGTCTCCGGCATTTAGACCACTGCATGTTGGATTCCTCTGGGCAGCTATACCGGTTATCTAAAATTTATAATGAGAGCAATGTTATTATTTTCGTCAACGACAGTTGATGAAATGCTGATGTAAATTAGCGAAGCATTAGGAGCTCTAGCCAGGAATGTATGAACTTTAGAAGCTTTACAAATGACAAAAAACTACAAACAAACCTCTAAAAAAGAAGGGCGCGAATTATCTGCGCAAATATACCGGTCCAACGTACAGCCAGCTAGCTCCAACGATTCAAGATTCATTTTGCTGCTGATTATTGAACGCGAACCGTCAATACTATCGCTTATTACAGTCGGCATCTACAAACAGCATGATAAAGTAAAACACAGGTTTTTCACAAAGTTTTGATCAACGATTTAGTTTCAGCCAATCACAATTTTTGAGGTTATATATCTGTCAAGATTCAAGATTGTCAAATCAAACTTACTTTTCACAAAACAACCTTTACTATTTAATAATAGAATCCTCTAAGTTTTGTGAACCATTATCGTACAAAAAAAAATATTACATTTGTTATTCGTATTCGAAATGATTGATTTTATTTATACAATTCGATTGCGATTTACAGGATTATTTAAAACTGAAACGTTTTAATTTCAATTCAAATCAACAATGAATGAATGAACAAACAACAAACTGACAGTTTTGCCAACATTACCGAAAAAACTAGGTAATTATAGCTTATTTGGCCCAGCCATGAGACTTGTTCGAAACATTCAACTCTCATGTGATTGTGATTATCACAAAAATAGTTTTAGTACTAGTTGATTAAGGGAATACCATTTGGTGCTGTATATCATCAAAACAATGAGGGCTTCTAGCGGCTTTATTTTCAAAATCGATACCAGATGGCGTTGCTTTGTAGTAGGTAGGATATCAAAAACAAATTGTTATCCAGAAACTATAAACCATAACTGCAAACCAATAGGCGATAGGCAAGCCAGGCTCAATCATTAAAACAAGGGTCGGCGTCCGGTTATCGATGTATAAGCAGAGGTTTTTCGTTGTAAATATGGCCTTATTTGTTAGGTATCAAATTTTCTTTCAGTAAGTTGTAGTTACAATTATTGCTTTTAATGTTGAAAAAAAAAAAAGATTTATTCCATAAAATAAGGTGTATTTTTTTCTATTAGCTGTGGTGATAAATATATCAAAAAAACTAACACTATTATTTAATGTGTTTTGTATTTTTAATGCGAATAATTAGTCTACAGGGATGGCAGTCGCAAGCGAAGTTGCGGGTGCAGCTAGTAAAACAATAAAAAACAATAATTCATTTATTGAATCTTAATCACGTTATTGATTAACTTGGGCAGGTTATATTATTCATTTCAGTATATCCAAACAAAAAAATAATGTATATTAACTTAATTATTTCGATTGGTGTGACTTCAAAAGTTAAGCAACAGCTCTCCCTTGGGTTCGCCAACCACTTCTCCTTCGAAAATCAACTGACCGCGAAGATACGTTTTCTTTACAATTCCTTTCAGTTTGAGTCCAATATAAGGCGTCAACTGTAAGTAAATAAATATCAAGTAACATATAAATTACCTTGTTATGTGGAACTGTCTGGATTACCTTAGATATTCATGAACCCGAACAATTTGTCGGGGAATCTGTCTGAAAATGTGTTTTATTTGAAAAAGAAACTACAATAAAATTATTTAAACAGTTTCCCGCCATATTTAACTTATCCTTCTGCCCAAGAAAATGTGTGAATGTCGACATATACTCATTTTCTTGAAAATCATTATAACAAAAATTGTGCGGTCAAGGACCTAATGCAGTACAATTAAGTGTAGAATACGAAGTTGGTTTAAGCGGTTTTAGTCAGGAAATCCTATATAATCATATATAAGAAACTTTTCTCCCGACTGACCGAGTGTTTATTTTATTATTATATTTATTTCTAAGATTCTACCCTCATATTACATTGCAGTGTCGACAAGAGTGTACTATGAGATCTTTTGACAAGTGAGAGTGATAAGCTTGAATCGACATCGAAGCCTAATTTGATATTTGGCACAAAGCTACATAGACCTTGCCGAAAAGGTAGCCAGATACTTAACATTATATCTTCTAAATTACACTATCGTAGAAATGTAGACGGTGTAGCCACGTCTGAACTTAGATTCATCGCAACTTTTACTTTGCTACGAATCAGCTCTTTCCAATGTTGGTTCTACCACATGTACATTTCTTCACGATGTGTTATGTTCTTTTATCGATGTAGGTATCTGCCACATATATTTGTTAACAGTTAAAACTAAAAATAAAATTCGGCGTCCACACTACGGCCAGTACGTTCTGTAATTTTTTAACTAATCTTATTTTAAGTAAGCTTATTTATTTCTTACTAACCTTGTTTTTGTGTCTGATAATGTTTTGTTCTACGGTGAAGTGGGCATCAGTATCTAAGAAGACTAGATCTGCGTCTAAGCCAGGCTTAATGGCTCCTTTTTTGTGCTGTAACCCACACAGATGAGCAGGTCCAGAGGATAAATATTTGCTGACGGATCTAAGATCTAAATTACGGGCACTTATTGCTGTCCAAAATAGCGATAAACCTGTCAATAAAATGAAAGCAATTATTGCGATAGTGTTGCTATCTTAAATTTATACCGACGAAATTAGATTTCTCGAATAATCCATCTCTTGTTTCGCCCGACTAGATAGAAAAATATTGCAAGAAAAATAAGCCAAATAGATTGTGGGAAAAAATAAAGAAGGTACCAAATTGTACTGAAGATATTCCACCCCAAGCTTCTAAGTGATTGCTGCATTTGAGATCAGGTGTGCACGGCGAATGATCAGATACCACTAAGTCCAATTTATCGTCCAGTAAGTACTCCCATAGCTTTTCCTGTAATTAAAATAACTCAATAAATAAAATAGTTGAGTAACGTACTCATATGTATAATAAATTATAAATGGTTGTATTGTCTTTCTAAAATCAACTGATACGAAAAGTTAAATATAAGGCGCCAAAAATAGTTTAAGTAGATTATTCCCTATTTTGCAGTTGCGGATAATTTCAAACTTACCCTATTGCTCTTGCCCCTAATTGGTGGAGCACACTTATATTCACTTTTCCCATTAGGAATATCATCAGCGCTGAAAGTCAAGTAGTGATGGCAAGTCTCAGCGGTGATTCCCGCGTGCCAGGAACCATGTCCTCTGTCCAGTCTGGCTTTTCGAGCTTTATCCAGTATTGGTACGACGTCAGCGGATGAAACGTGGACTATGTGAACACGAACACTGAGAAGGTAAATTATTTTCATACGTTACTACTAGTATTATATTTTAATATCTGTGCGTTAGGCAAACGGCAAGGCCAGAGCGAATATTTCAAAAGATCCATTTTCCAATGTACTGGATGCATAACTGTACATATAGATTAAAAAATAATAACAAAGTCATTGACAAAAAAACTGACAACACTACCAACTGTGCTGTCCTGACAAAGTAGGAACTTTGAGAAACAGTGATTAAGACAAAAACAGAAATGACTTTCATAATCTATAGGCTACTTATCTTACTTAGCACAGCTGCAGATGAAAAAACAAAAATCAATTAATTATAGTTTGAAAATGAATGTTCAAAATTTTTCCATAGTTATATTTTTTGTCCCCTTACCGACACGACCACATAAAACATCTATTAATCAGATATTTTCCACTATACTTACCTATCTTTTGTCCCTCATTCTTACTAACAGTGAAATTTAACCGTTAAATCAATTAGTTATCAGTCTAAGCACAAAAATGTGAAAATTGGCCAAGTATTGTAATTAGTAAAAAGTATTTTGAAATAGCTAATCCCAAATCATATTTTTGTACTACGGGAACTATTATTTTACATGTTTGACACAAAACAAAATATATGTTACATCTATGTTCGCGCAAAAATGTTTGTCCTGGGTGGGAATCGAACCCACGACTTCTATATAACTGAGCGTCAAAGCCATTCTGTTTGTGGTTAATTGTATCACTCACTCAGTTTTTTCGAGGAAACTAGATATCAATGTAACTGCATTTAGTTCCATTTTAGGGGGCCGCGTTTCGAGGTATGTCTTATATTCTTCAGGATCTGAAACATTTAATATTCAGTAGTTTTAAGTATGTAAATATTCATAAATTCCCTTATGAATAGTGAGTGACATACCTCTCTTTTTATTTTTTCTCTTAGTGCCAGTTGTGTTATCTTCTTCCATTTCAGCATGAAACTGAAAGAGATTCGACTTTTACAATTAAGGTTTTCAACGCGCTCTTTTGATATTAACTTCAATAGGTACCTTCACCTAATTTTGAAGTGCGATTCAACGGTAAATGTACAAATTAATATTGAGATTGATAATAAAATAGCATGCATTCTATTTAGTCAATAATTACTAAATTAGTGCGAGAATAAAACGCTGAAAAGAATTCAACGCGCTGCATTGCTACGAAACTCAATATAACCAGTTTTAAAGTGGTACCCAACGCCATACTTTCTACTGAATATTGAGTTACATTTGGTAAAACATAAAATTACACATACCTACTTATCAACCAGGCAGTCCGCCGGAGGATAAAATGTTTTAACGTAAACACGTTACAGAGCTCCCTTTGAAAAGATTTCAACGCACTTCTTTACGACGAAATACTTTATGTTAATATTAAAGCGCGTTTCAATCGTGTATTATCATATTTATTATACTAATATTAACAAATGCAAAAGTTTCTTGGTATGTATATTTGTTACTGCTCCACGCCTCAATGGCTGAATGGATATGGATAACATTCATTATGAAGTACCTGACTACTTATTATCCTAAAAAAGTGAAGTACCTATTCTTATAGGATTGCCAACCGTGGGTAACACCATGAGACGCAGCTAGTCTTCCATATAAAATACCTACGCTGTAGTAACCAAATAGCATTTAAAAAACTACTTAATTAATCAATATAGGTAACAAATTATAAAAGAAACATCAAACATACAAAATAGTCCAAAACAAAAATCACGTGATGCCAATTCCTTAGAATCCATCACAAACTGCGTCGTTTATTCTAAATATAATATAAAATTTAAAACACCCAA
This sequence comes from Aplocera efformata, assembly GCA_921293045.1. NCBI lineage: Eukaryota > Metazoa > Arthropoda > Insecta > Lepidoptera > Geometridae > Aplocera > Aplocera efformata. The sequence goes on along the minus strand of OV121042.1, from coordinate 6,890,226 downwards.
TTTATTGGAATTATTGAAACTATAGACAAATTTATATTGCAAAGCTGGAAATATTTAACAAAAACTTATGGCCAGTTTAGGTAACCGAACGGCTTCGACTTACAGCCAATAAAGAGCCTGTCCCTTCTAACGCAGCAAAAGCTTTCTCCAAGTCTTCCCGCCCCACATTAGGGAACTCGTCGACGCCGCTTGGACAAAGGAAACACTTGAACCCCACAACTCCAGCATCCACGAGATCTCCAAGCGCATCCTAAAATATAATACAATATCTTATTTTCAAAAAACAGGAAAATATATGGCAGATACACGGTAGGACTAATTATTATGGACCTTCTTGTTTTTCTTTATTTATTTCGATGCAGGTATAATTATTCTCTTTGGGTAGAGACTTGTTCTTTTGGGAAATTAGTTACCAGATAAGCCAATAGGTACCATGAAAGATCGCTACGGTATGACTCTAGAATAAATAATGAAAGATGGATTTAAACCAGCTGCCTTAGAGGGTTACCACCCTCCAACGATATATTATTATTATTTTTCAAACTTATACTTTGTTTGGGGTCACAGTCATAAGATGTTGTGGATGTGAGCAAAGTGAATGAAACCAATCCGTTATGGAGTAACAAAAGTCAACAGCTTATTTTATCTGAATATCGATTTCAAATGTGATCATTGAATCACCTTTAGATTTAAAGTTATCATTTTATTGTGGAAAGACATCGATAAAATTCAGTCCTGTTTTTTATATCATTAAGATCATTTTAAATTGATGGCACACCCACGAAAATTGATAAATTTTATTCACTTTGCGCATCGCTAATATTTTCCATTATTCTTTATATCATAATGATAAATAACGGGCCGTGGTTGTTTTTGAGATTCAGTTTACTACGTGGAAAAGTACTTCGCAATGACGAAAATTCCATACATTAGTAATAAAAATAAAAGAGCAACATTTAATTGTTGTAATTTCATTTAGTTTTCTGTCTGTCTGTCTTTCTGTGAAGTTACTCTTTTCACCTTGTGATTGTTTCCCTGCCGTGCCAAGTAATTAGTAGGATTATTTATCCCATGGCATCACATAAATCAACTGGGCACTCGGTGACGGTGTATAAAACAGTCCTACTGAATTAAATTACTGGTTTAAAATTGCATGTCTGGTACATGCAATTTTAAACCTAACCTATTGCCTATACGTTTGAATATTTCCAATTTTACCTGGTTGCCTGGAATAACTCCGCCCCAAAACCCAACATCCACGTAGACGTTCTTCCTGGCTGCTGAAGCTTTCATTTTAAGGTTTTCTAAGGTTGTTGTTGGCGGAATGGAATTTCTGTAATGTATCATTATTCACTAACCATCAATTTGATAGCTCAGAAGAAGTTTCCAATACAAATAATACGTAGCTTAATAAAGTATGAAACAAATAAGTATGATAAAAGCCGGGTAAGTACTGTGTTTTGAGTTTTTAAGTATGGAGGTAAGGTGATGGTTTTGGTCCCAGGTGGGACAGATATTAGTGACTACTGCCGCGAAAAACAACAATAGTAAGCGCCTGTCCTACCGAATTCGCATCGCGTTGTGCCCGTCAGTCCGAGAAAGAGATGTGACGTCACAGGCACCTTTAACTTCCTAAACACAACGCGATTGCATCACTGCTTGGCAGCGAAATACAGGTAGAGTATACCTAAAATGACTTTAGTACAATTTCTGGTTCTGCCACTTCTGCCTTTTGCACCGCTATGATATACGTATAGGGACGAGATTAATCATCTAGAGACTCACACAAAATCAACCCTCCCAGTTTCAGGAACGTTATAGTTGAGGGATGAAGTTTTAAAGTGTTTTAAACATACTTACAATGGCATGTCGACAATGGTGGTGATACCACCTGCCGCGGCAGCGTTGGTCGCAGTACGGAAACCTTCCCATGCTGTGCGTCCTGGTTCGTTTACGTGGACGTGCGAGTCTACTACACCAGCAAGCAGAGCTAAATTACCACCATCCACCACCTTCACATACAACAAAGTCAAAGTAAAAAATCTTGAATTCCGTCCATTTTTTTAAAATAAATATGTATTACGAGATCATGCGTTCTTGTTAGTAAGTTTAGCGCTTGTTCAAACCCTATCCCACCCTCCATGGGGAAGAACAAACAAGAACCCCCTAATAGAAGGAATACTTTATTTTCCCGAGCGTGATCCCTTATACAATATAATGTTCCTTATTAGATAAATTACAGTTAGCATGTCTGTATACGAATAGAACAAGGTAACTTTTCCTACCAAAAATCCCCGAAAATCTTCAACTAAGGAGGAAAGTGGGTACTAGTGTCTGATAAACACAAAATTATAGACGACTCCTTATCTAAGTTGGTAGTAGCCCTCGAAGTCAGGAGTCCCGGATTGGATCCCGGGACACACTTTGGTGACCATGATGTTCTGGGGTTTGGGTGTTTGTCCATGCCATCTGTGGCACAGAGAATCCTCGTGCAGAGGTATGAGTGTAAACGTAGTTTAAACGTTTTTAATAAAGTTTAATTACAATTTTGCTACAATAAGATACCTAGATTTCTTTATTATTGGCTCAGATTGGCAGCACACAGTTATCGTATAAACTTCACACCACAAAAGTGGTAAAAAATAAAAAGCAATTGAGAAGTATTTTTAGAAGCTTTCATTTGGGTTTTGGCTCCTGCAGGTCGATTCCCTTTTGTGGTGTCCGTATATTTGCAACTAATGATACTGATAGTTACCGACACGAGGACTAACTTGATTGGGATATAAAACCTTCCAAGAAGCCCTAAATATTTAAGTAGAAAAGATTAAGCAATGCCAATGTAATTTTGAAATTAAAATTAGAAGGGTAATCGGGTCATAAACAGCAAAACAACAACTTTGTTGGCAAAACTCTAACAAAACTCAAAACTTTTAAATACCTTTAAAGCACAAGTATCGTTTGGACACGTCAAAATTTACGTCTTAGTGCGCATATAATGTGTCACATTACATGCATACATATATGTAAAATTACACTCAGTCTTCATGGTTTAGCTATTGCTATTTGTTATAATGATGCCTGTTCCATCCCTAAACGACCAAGCCGAGTTAAAAAGCAGGCTAAAATTCCCCTCGGAGACAGTATTTATTACCTACCTAATGAAAAAGTTAATCCTGTATAAAGTGTGGATAAAAATCCTTCCAGGCTTTTTATCATCAATTTTGTCATCAAGGTAATTATAGAAAGCTTTTTAAATAAGTTTACGTTTAATATTATAAAAACAATTGACATACAAATTGACCTTTAAAAGAATTGCTAACCATCTGGAACCTTAGCAGTAGGCACAGCGAATTTATTTTTATGTCTTTAAATTACGATTATCACGTTTCTTTGTAAACATGCTACGAGTGTCTTATCAAATTCTAATGCATAAAATGCAAACTAACATTCAATTAATTTCATTTAACGACATGTGAACGTAATATATTGCATATCCGATTTTTTTGCCATAAAGTGTAGTAGTGCCATTTATATGTCATGTAGGTGGAAAGAAAGGTATAGGTAGACGGCACATGTGTGTGGTTCTCAAAGGCTAGCTAGCAATGGCGAGCCCATTGCTAGCTAGGTTTTCCCCACGAAAACTCAGTTTATGATTTGTTTCAGTTAGTCAACTTATATATAAATATCAAAACTCTAGCTGGCTGATTTTGCACTAAGGTAAATACTAGCTGATTAAGTTCTAAAAAATTATTATAGGCTCTGAAGCTAAAAAAATGAGTGTGGTAGACATTTAAAAAAGTACCCAAAGGCAAATTATTACCGTAATTTTTCCATTGCTCTCTGAAATCAACTGATTGGCTTGTTCTATCGTCAGTATTTTCTCAATAATTCCACTTTCATTCACCAACACTCCTCCATCAGAGATACAGTCTTCGGTAACTAGACGCTTACTTAAAAACAATTGTTTAGGAAGCACCATTATGATAAAAGTGATTTGCTAGATATCATTAGAATGATATCTAAACAAGATAATTATGGCACGGGCACGCGACTGCCGCTTATGACTTGTTATTTATAACTAAGTACATAACATATTGTAGATATTGATTCAAGAATGTATCTCAGTCATCGGCGTCGTCGTTATTAAATTACAAATCACAATAACTGATAAAAACGAGATAAAAATTTGTAGTTGTCAAGTGACCTATATGCTACATTTACCAATATTAGCACATTATTTTTAATGAAAAAAAATAATTAACTAAGATTAGATCGTATTTTTTATCTCTTTTCTTCCTTCATTATCTTCCCAGAAAGAGAGACTTCCAATCAAAATCGGTCAGATACTTACTACTTTGGAATCTTGTTTATGGCTTTTGCGTAGTCGGGTTTAAAAGAGTCAAATAAATTGAATAAATTAAATAATTAAAAAGAGGCAAATAAATTGTAATATCTTCTATAATTTATTTGACTCTTTCTAGTAGAGTAAAATGATCCATCTTTAATTTCAGATATTTTTATAACATAACTAATAACATTTTTAGAATGTGAGTATAAATCAAGCCCATACAAAATATTATCAAATATTGGGTATTATTCAACCAGGGGACGATCAAAACGCTCAAGACGATAACCCCATTTGTCAATTTATAAGTAGTTTTGAAGTTAACCTTTTGGCTTCACCGCATTCGGGTATAAATAATGCACTCGTATGATTAGATTTCAAGCCCGATTTTTTTTAAGTAAGGTTTTTAGTACTAAAATAAGGGAAAACAGCACATTATACCTACTGATTATATGTCTTTTTATATTATTTTTTCTTAATTTCGAGTATTTTTATTCATTATCTAGGCCGCTTAAGTTACGGCAGAAGCCTGTGGTGGGTCAAAATTATAATCCCGTTAGGCACAACAATAGAAATGCAATGAACCTTTAATTAGATATGACGGTCCGTGGGCGAGCTGTGTTAGTCGTCGAATGTTGACGAATCGAGCAATAAATGCCAACGTCTCGCCTTGAACTTCGCCTTGAAGAGCACGCGGGATGCTCCCGGCCATCGCCCGCTGCGCCGCCGGTCTCATCCCATGTACCTCAACTCACAATAAACTGTAAACACATACCGGTTCCGCCTTCGATGAAGGGCATGATCCAGATTCCGAGCGAAATAATATTATACCAAAATAGCCAAAGGAAATTGTTCATTTTTCGTACTTATCAAACACTAAACTAACTTCCTCATGCGAAGTCACATATTGTTTTTATTTAACAAGGGCATTGCCAATTTCAGGGTCTACTTGGTGTACAGTTAGATGGTGTGGAGGCGGCTCTGGCTTGACGGTAAACAATGCGAGTGACATTGGCAGCAAGAAAGGAAGAGACGCCGCATGCATAGTAATGATGGAGGCGCCCAGCCGCTGCACTGAGACACCACGTAGCCACCACCTGACACTCTGACAGCCAACAAATGCAGAGTTGGAAAACATTTATTTTGTTAATGCATTGTACCTATTCGTATATAAAAGGGCGAGCAATGTAACATTATTTTCATTCATTTCATTAGACTGACAAAAAATAAAAGAAAATTTTACGTAATAAATGATATAAGACAGCTCCGTAATCTTGTACCTAGACTGCAGTCCTGCTGGGGCTGCTGGCCGATTCCCGACTGGGACAGACTTTGTGTGATGAGCAGATTGTGCTCGAGTCTTGGGTGTTTGTCTTGTCTTGTGTGTGTTTGTGCTCTCACTCTATGTTTGTGCATAGAAACCAAGAATGTGCAAAAATACATAAGTTATATTAATTGCAGAACAATAATGACTTAAATAACTTTTTATTCGAATTTACATTCAAGAAATATACAGAATTGACAGTATCGAACTTCTATGGAGTGATCTGACTTTTACAATAGACCCCATTAAACCTATACGATAAAGTACACACGCCAACTTAAGATGAGCCTTACGTTCAAAGGTTCTTGTACTTTACGGGGTTCAAGTTATTTGGACTTAATACTGAGGGTTGTGATGGCTGTAATTTTTGAACTACGCAACCTATGACCTTGAAACGTTTATGGGACAATCTTTAAAGTACCTCCTTACTAACAAAAAAGAAAGAATGAAATCGGACTACGCGTTAATGAAATACAACTATGAACACATTTTGACTTTCATCCCCTCTCCCAAAGATGTTTAGAGGAAGCAATCTTCATTGACTGGTCATTATAACAAAAAGGTATCAAAAAAATATAATTTTAATATGCTAATGGAATTTGTAATGAACAGTGGGTATGTAAGATATGCCATGATTAGCCCTTTACCAAATTTATTCCATTGTATTATTGTATGGAAATTTATAGTGAATCATATTGATGAGTTTGCTGATAAGTGGAAGAAGAACATCCTAAAGTTAACAACTACTGGCTAATGTAGAGTAGCGTACTCGCCGCCAAGTACAGACTTGCTACTGTGACTACTCATTAAGTTGGTTTCTATCTAAGTAACATTTTGATGCAGAAAGAAAATCAAAAGTATTTATTTTTTATATTGTATATTACACTAAAATACTTTAGTTTACTGAAAGCCCAGTGTAATATACAAATAATTGGTGAGTAATAGTCATATATTTGTTTCTAATGAAAAATATTTAATGAAACTATAAAATCTAACGAACTAATATTTATTGAACTGAAAAAAATTAAATCTTTTATTGGTTTCATTTATCTAATCAAATATTTTAATAATTAAATTTTCAATTTGCTATGACAACAAGTATTTTTTATATAATAGTTCGAGACAAAGGTGTAAAAATTCCCAGTTTTCACTATTCCCTTACCAGTGACATAAACGCTATGCTAAAGTCTTTTTAATACGACACCAAATTCCAAAAACAATATTATGTTAAAATTGTTACATTTCACGCAGACGAAGTCGCGGGAAACAGCTGACATATAAATACAATCAAATCTATAATACATAATGTAAACTAATTATTACAAAATATTTGTTTCTGTCACAATGATATATAGGCACATTGACACTATTAAAAAAATCTCAAAGGAACCGGTAGTAGGTATTTAGATATAACCATTTGTCTCGTATAGGGTGACCATTAATGAGAAAATAAAAGCGAAGAAAATATAAGCATTCTCAAAAATATTTGATAAAAGTGAATTACTTTAGATAAAAGAACATATGTATCACACTTGTATTGTGAAGCCGAAAGTTTGTATGTATGTGTATCCATGTGTGTGTGTTTGTTACTCCATCTCAACGGCTCGGCATTACGCTCAAACGACTCAACGAATTTGGATGAAATTTGGTACAAGGATACCGTATTATATGTACTGTATTATATGTATACTGTATTAACACATAGGCTACTTTTAATCCCGGAAACCCGTGGGTAAACCGCAGGGCGCAGCTAGTGCTATTATAATTCTCGGATACAAACAGTTATGACTTGAAACACAAAAGACACAAATCTTATGAAATACTAAATATTAAGTAGGTACCTAATCGTATATATTCCTTCATGATGTAAATTCTCCAAAACTCAAAAGGTTCTTATTTTTTTGTGAATATTGTTGACAATTTAGGAAAAAACTTGTTTAACACGCTCCAAAACATCACTGTCCCGATCATCCTACAAAGTTTGTGCATTCTTGTGAGGTGAGATGCGATTCAAAGCCGAAGTATCAGAGTATTTAACACTAGGCGTATCGCGAGCGGCCCGCTCAGTCGCACGACATTCGCGACACCGACGAATCCTCTCAGGATAACGCTTTAAGCATCCCTCTTTAACACCAAAACAATAACATAGGTAGGTCTGAGTTTACACTCCTGTCCGATCCTAAACCCAATATTATTCTTTCGCATTATTATTTTTTCTGATTACTGCAGATTTCATAGCATATTTTACTACAATGGAGAATTTTAGTGACACAATTTTTTTTGGCATTTCAGATAACATCAGTCGAATCCAAAGCTCCCCCCGCTATGGGGCTGAACTCCGCACTGTGGGTAAGTTATTATTTGATTTTATTTTAAAAGTTTCCTCGCGTGTGTTTTATTAAATTAAAATTCAAAAACGGTACATATTTCATAATAGCTTCTTAAAAATTAAATAATAAAATCAGGCAAATAAAATCAAAGAAAAAAAATCGTGTATCCTATATTTTCTAAACAAAATCTTTATTTATAAACTTTAATATCACATAATATTTGTTGAAACGCTAATAGAATAAGCAATTAATAGCCTTTAACTTGGCTAATGCTATTGACCTCTGTTTCAAAGTAGCTTCTGTTTTAAGAAAAACATAAAATTGTATTTCTATTTCTAACAGGAAGACGCAAATTATTGGAAACTGTTGTGTTTGCTTTTCCGTAGTAAATCATTATTGTCTTCGCCAATTGGAGTGTCCCAAAATGTCTGCAAGTGAAATTTTTATGCGGTTTGGCTCATTTCACATGCACGGTGTTTGACCCAGATATAATATAATGGTTGAAAGTACTGACGTGTATCGATTACATTATGCAGGGCACTGGGACTCGTTCAGGATCAAGGCTATCGTTTACTACGTCTATAAAGAAACAAGATAGGGAATTCGAATCATACAATCCACCGGTTTTAAACCACTTTTCAGTCGCTTCTTCTGAGATCGCGAAAAAAAAAATATATGTATTGTGCTATGTATTATTTTCCTTCATTTTTATTTTGAAACAGAATCAACAGCTCTTAGTCGATAAATACAATAACACTTTAAATTAAACATACAGACAGTGAAATATTAATCTCACAAAAAGAAAAAATATTTTTTACGGAAACTGAAAACAGACATATTATATTGTATAATATTATATCATGTTATATATTATAGATGTTCTGATACTAACCAATTCTTCGTTTGCTCCAACTAGACTCTAGCTTGATACATTTAACTTTAACTACTCAAGTAACAAAATATTAACGAAATATGTTTGCTAAAAGTTCCGAAAGTTTAAATAATATTTATATTGGAAATAACTTATTCGAATTGGTGAAGACGTACATAATAACCATGGTGAAATAGAAGATTTTACACAGCACAATTTTTCTGTCGTAAGTTACACGAAAATATCTATCTTACGACTAATAAGTAATCAATTTCTATTCAGAGCACATATTCAGAGCACACCATCACTAGCCGTTTGTCTCGTTTGTTTTATATTGTCCATTGAACCATTCTTACTTATTTTCAAATTAAAAAAGGTATTCGATTTTTAGAACATCATTGCTCATTGTATTAGCCAAAGGTTCCTTATTAAACGAATTTACTTGATATCCAGGTAAGTACGAGATCATTTATCGCAAAAATAAAAAATAATTGTTGGCTCATTTGCGGTAAAATTATTGGATATTCAATGCACGCTCAAACATCGCGTACCGGTCTTTCGGCCGCCAACCAGTGCAATGCAATGTCATGCAGTAAGTCTAAAAACTTAAATTCATGAGAGGGTAGACATTTAAACCCTTAATTGAAGCCTAGTGACAGTTTTTATATTTCTTACGGTATAACTTATGTATGACAATTTAATCATAAATGTATTTCTGGTTTTGTGTCGTTTTTGTGTATAATCAGTTGGCGTTTTATACGCTTTAATCTTTAATTAGAGACAGTAAATATGGAGGTTAACATAATACCGAACTATGAGAAAGTCATAGCATACTTTTTATCCCGGTAGCACGTGGGCTAAGCTGGTAGAAACTACCAAATATTAATTGACAAAGTCAAAAAATACATTCATACCTCGCTCTCGATTAATTTTAAATTATAAGCAGTTTGTATCCCCTAAAATCGATATGAATGCTGAGATTGTGCCAACAACATAAGCATGTTCATTTTATGGTTTCAAATTATATCGGAGCTGTGGAAAAAATATAACGCTTGTCCTAATCGTCGGAGATATGTCGCGCGGAAACACCTAAGACTGGTTGGGATGATGACGATGACCCCGAAGGCAGCCGACTACCTGCTTCTGGTTGCCTGCTTTGCTTGTATGCAAATTGTGTTTTCTGAACAACCTGAGTCAATGGACCCGCTACAGATAAATTTTGCACTAATTTATCAGGTCATCTCTCCGGTTCCCGCACCTATTAAATTCAAATGAGTTTGTAGCCCAACCCAGCCAAATAAACGTTAATCTTGGGTCTGTCTAGAATAGATTAACAGCCAAACTTTATTTTAAATAACTGGATAGTTGTATTTTTTTAATATCGACTTACACATTTGGCAGAAATGGGTTTTGGAAGTCAAAAGTCGGAATCCTATTTCCGTTATTAATTCTCGGCCTGATCTCACATCTTTTAATTAATTAAATTTAAATTGGCATGATTATATTAAATTAAAAAAAATACTACTAGAGGAAAGGCAAAGTATTTTCATGTCCTTATGTAACATGAAACTTTCTGAGCTGGCTTAAATTGAATTGAACGTATCTTCTCACATCGGGCGTAGAATAGCATTCTAAAGCAGTCATGAACACTTTGGTACAATATTAACAATAATTCATTGACCTAGGGCCTGAGTAAAGTGCGTGAATAGTTCGTTTTCAAGAGCGATCTCCGTACTACGGCTTTGTTGGTTAGTAACTTGCCTTCGAATTGAGTAGTCCCTGGCTCGATCCCCGGGCAGGGCTAATGTGTGGCGAGGCTGGTTGTGTGTTGTTTGTCTCCATGAGCAGGGCTTTAGTCTGTAGGCTTATTGATTTGATCTTACTTACGAATGATAATACAATTTAAGTGGAAATTTTTATCTCGCTTCGGTTTCAAAGTTTAAGACAAAACATACGTAAGACAAAACGTTTTCATTCTTAAAAAATATTAGAAAACGTCGATGTTTTTAAAAAATGTACCTGCATGATTCATTCTTATTACCAAGTTTAGCGCTTATTCAATCCCAAGAACAAGTAAGAGACCCTTAATGAAAGGATTCGTAACATCAATTGTATTTCTCACTAGATGTTAGGATCCTAATAATAGATGTTCTGTGAAACTTTTTGTCCGCTTACAACTTATGGTTGAAAACACGCCCTTTAGAGAGAGGACAGACAGCTGTTAGCTTTGTAATATGGTTTCCTTTATCCTTTGGACGAAACCCTAAGAATGAAGTAGGTATTTGGGAAAATCATGCACGAATATTATTGACCTAATAATGAAGTTGTTTTGACCTGTTATACAAAAAATACAGATTGTCACATGAACTAATTAACATAAATTAGATATTATTTCTATCATTTGGTTACGGTACTTTAAATCACCGGTGGTCGTTGACTCAAAATACACAGAGAATATACACAAAATTTCGTAAATAAACCTGTCTTAAGTGTTGATCTTGACTCTTGTCAAGTTATGTAAATTACGCAAACTTCGTGCGCTATGCTTCATCGATGGGTCACCGACCGATCCACCCACACTTCTTAACATTTTCAGTATAAATCAAATAGGCGACGTAACCCTCATTAACGGCTTCTTTGAACATCTACAATTCTATTGTGTTCGAGCAACACACTAACAGCAGGGAGTACCTACAGTCGATACGCTTTATCAAATGTTTTTGCACCATCTCGAATACCTAACGGTATTGAACGCTTAATTCGAGTGTCCCCAGGTAATTGATTCCTATTCGCATGTCGAACAGTAAGATGTTCGCACACAAAGGTTTTTTGTAATCAGGGTCAACAGACTCTGCACGTTTTGTTCAACAAGCTCATGTTAAACAGAACACGAATTCGGGTGTTCGGAATCAATAATTTGGCATTACCTGTTCATGAATCTATTTACCTGCCTATCCACTCCTATAATTCTTATGTTTTTATCATTGCAGTGTGCTCTGGCACTAGTGCTTTGCACAAGTGCCGTGGGATCACCACGAGTGGGATCATCATTTGCTCGAAGTGCTGTTGAAACCATCCCTAATCATGAACCTATCGCAGTTCCAATTCGAGCGTCAGTCGAAAGCATTCCACTTAGGTAAGCGAATAAACATAAACGGTTTACAACTGTTTAGTTTGTAGTGAGTTTCTGTTAAATCTTTTCATTTTTAATAACGCAAAATCTTGATAATCAAAAGGGCTCTTCGTGAAGATCGACAAGGTAGACTACCTCTCCGTGATGCAGTTGAAAAGAGACCTATTTCACTTTTGGATAGAGAGTCATCACTTAAATATATTGAAGATGTTGAGAGCATACCAATCGAACTAGGAGGTCTGAAATCCTACTATGGAGCAGCTCTGCATTTGAACAAGTAAGTATTTCAGTCATATGAGTGCTTGTGTATTATGCTTGCAAACTGATTATTTAATATTTTCTACAGCAGTACACAGCGTAACGACGAGAGACTACAACTTGGCAATGCTAACTTACAAGAGATGCAGCAGACATCTGGTGGGGCAGCGGCTCGAAAGCTGGTGGTGTGCTATATGCAGTCCTGGGCAGCTTACAGAGCACCCCCGTTAGCTTTTACTGCTGGAATCGTACCAAAATCATGCACACACTTACATTACGCCTTCGCTCATCTGCATCCTCACACGTATGCTGTCCTGCCGGCCAACGAAGACTATGATGTCGTTAAAGGTATTTTGTGACGAACTTAGTTTATATAAATTTGGGAAAGATAATTTAAATTTAGTCCGATATGTAAATCGTTTATGTTTATTATCTTCAGGTGGTTATCGTATTGCTACTGGCTTGAAACGAAGAATTCCAGGTCTTAAAGCGATCATCAGTGTGGGAGGCGAAGGCACAGACCGCCTTTTCAGCGAGATGGTTCTTGAACCTAGAAGAAGAAACATGTTTGTCGAAAGCGCTGTCGCTTTCCTACAAGAACATGATTTCGACGGACTAGATCTTCACTGGGTTTATCCAGGTAAAAAATATACATGATTTAAATATCACAAAATTTACTCATTCTATTTTATGTGACTGTGTATTGAATTTCAATATTTATTTTTAGGAGAAAAAGATGACAGAGAAAAAGACTCTCTAACAGCTCTGCTTTACGAACTTCGTGAACAGTTCTCATCGTACGGTTACCTTCTCTCAACTGTACTGCCTCCGTTCAGGTAAATATCCAAAAGATAAAACTATTTATTTGTATATTATGACTTATTACACTTTTTTGTAAGTGATAATATATTTGGCTCATTTTTGCAGGTACCAGATTGAAGATGGTTACGACCTCAGTGCGGTCAGTGGAGCAGTTGACTACACCACCTTGCAGGCGTGGGATATGACACATGGAAAACGTGACGAGCCTCCTCCTAGAGCTGTCCAACATAGTGCTCTACATAAGGACCCTGGTGCTACTTCCAGGGACCAAAGATACGATAATATTGTAAGCCAATTAAACATTTATTTTGTAACGTACTATGAGAAATAAGTACATGATTCTCGGTCGATTTCTACCAAAAACAATCAAACAGCAATCGGTACGAGGACTCCTAAGAGTATTGGAGTCTATATATTCAAAAACAGACTGAAAATCCAACGATAAGAAGGATAAGATTTTTTTTCTTGATCCAAGATCTGTCTATATATTGCTCAAACATTATATCCCTACGGACTGAAGCAGACAAAATAGTTTTAGTCTGTCAAAACAATACCGCTCCATACGAATTGTTACTTGAATACACTAGGTTTGTATGATGCGATGTCGTCTTGACAAACATAAACGCCGTCATTTACTTTACGTCTTTAATTTTCAAGAAGCTGATTTACCCAAAAACGTACATAACAATTTTGTTAGAGATGTCTTATCACAACTTTGTACGATAATTTGTATGTTCTTTGTAGGAGTTCATGGTAAAATATATTATGCGACATGGAATGGCAGCAGAGAAGCTGGTCCTCGGCATTCCACTATTTGGTAAAAGCTATACACTAGCAGCTTCAACTTTACCAGCGCCAGGCGCTGCAATAAGTGGTTGGGGCGATGAAGGACCTTACACCCAAACTAAAGGAATGCTTGCTTACTTCGAGGTAGGAAATATTCATGTATTAAATCATCAACAAAAAAATGAAAATTGTGATGACTGTTGGTAATTATCAAATTACATATTTGCTTTTAGATTTGTATGGCTGAACGTGAAGGAAAAGGAGTCAGTGGCATAGATGAAGCCGGTAACGCTTATGCCGTATTTGATAATCAATGGGTTACATACGATACTCCCGCCACTGTTCTGGAAAAGGTACAGATTGGTATAAATTTTTTTGATAATAATTATTTGATTGCTTTTTCTAAATAAACCAATTTAACCAAATAAATATTGAATGTAACAGATGAAATTCGTTGTAAATGCCGGTTTGGCTGGAGCTGCTGCGTGGTCTGTTGACATGGATGACTTCCGAGGACTTTGTGGCACATCCTTTCCAATTTTGAGTGTAATATCTAATACTTTAAACGGTAAATACAATTCACTCCTAAACAACAGAAACCACATATACCAATTGACTTTTATACATATCTCTTAACTCTACCATAAACAATTTCAGGAGAAGCAGTTCAAACTGATCAATCAACCCTAAAGATTGGATCCTGCGACTCTGATTATCCTTACCTTGCATCGGATGAGGAATCTTGCGCGCACTTCCATTTCTGTTCAGGTGGAATTAGCTACCGAATGAATTGCGAAGAAGAAAGACTGTATGATCCTTCTACTGGCTTCTGCGGGTATGTTTGCTAATGATACGAGTAAAATTGTCTAGACTGTAGTATAGGGTGAAAGTAACTATGAATTGGAAATATACTTAAATTTATTTATTTCGCAGCCATTCAGACGTTGGTAAATGTATGCCAGGACAAAGTCTGAGAATAAGCATTGATGACGCAACGCGTTATTTGTCACAGGTCTACGAAAATGATTTTGAAGTAAGTTTGATCAAAATCCTTAAAAATACAAATTTTTATGAAAATATATGGTTACATATGTTTAATTGTATTACAGTGGAACGATGGACAAAAAGATTTGCCTATGACGATGAGTAGAGAACCGGAAAGACTATTATCATTTGAAATGGACAGCAAAAGAAGTAATTATTTAATACAATATTTGAAGTATTTTAATTAGACCTGTATGATTGATTAATAATATTTAATGATCATTTGCAGGTAAAGTGAGTGACAAAAAAGTCGTTTGTTACATGACGAGTTGGGCTTTCTATAGACGTGGCGAAGGCAAGTTTGTTCCGGAACAAATTGACACTAGACTTTGCAGTCATGTGGTCTACGCTTACGCATCTCTGTCTCCTGATGAGCTCATCGCTAAAGAGTTCGATCCTTGGACTGACAGCACTAACAGTAAGCTAACTATCGTATAAGATTGATTACTGAACTTTCAAAAGTTATCGTTATTAACTTGTGTCATTATTTTCAGACATGTATGAGCGTGTGACATCATTGAAGGACGTAAAAGTTCTCCTCGGATTAGGAGGATGGACTGATTCAGCAGGAGATAAATACTCACGATTAGTATCATCAGATTCCGCTACAACAAAATTTATTCAAAAGCTAATCCCCTTTCTGCGAACGCATAATTTCAATGGTCTTCATCTGGACTGGAATTACCCGGTTTGCTGGCAGAGCAACTGCAAAAAAGGAGCCAGATCTGATAAGGCTAACTATGCTAAATTCGTACAGGTATGTCGAGTTAATTAATAATGTAATAGGTGTGTGAATATGACTCCGCCCCTTTTTGTCAAAATAAAACACATTTGTTCGCTTACAAAATTAAAAAAAAAATTATTGAAAGTATGCTCCATCTGCAGCTACAACCTTCGCCCATCGTTCAGGTAGTTTTCGTATTCCTTGCTGGAAGAAGTCCTGGTCTTTTGAGCTTATCCAGTTGTCAATCCAAATTTTGATACTTTCACATGAAGTAAACTTTTCTCCAGTAAGGTCTGTCTGCATCGTCCGGAATAGGTGGTAATCCGAAGGAGCTATGTCTGGTGAATATGGCGGGTGGGGTAACACTTCCCAGTCCTGTCCCTCTAAATATCTTTTTACGACTTCTGCGGTATGCGGTTTGGCATTGTCATGCTGAAGAACTAATTTGTTATGTCTATTCACCCATTCTGGTCGTTTTTCTTCTATGGCTCGCTTCAAACGCATTAGTTGTCGTCGGTAAACTTCTCCATTAATAGTTTCAGAGGGTTTGAGCAACTCATAATATACAATACCTTTCTGATCCCACCAAATACAGAGCATGACCTTGGCACAGTGAATATTTATTTTTGGCTGTGATGGGCCTGGTTCGCCTGGTTTCACCCAAGCTTTTTTGCGTTTAGGATTTTCGTAGTGTATCCATTTTTCGTCTCCTGTGACTATCCGATGCAAAAATCCTTTTCTTTGCTGTCTTTGAAGCAGCATTTCACAAATGGTTTTCCGACGTTCCATGTCTCTTTCTTTTAAATCATGTGGAACCCAGTCACCGGCTTTTTGAATCATTCCCATCATTTGTAAACGCTTTGCAACAGTTGAACGATCAACATTTAATGCTGCAGCTAATTCTGATTGAGTTTGGCAAGAATCTTCCGCCAATAATGCTTCCAATTCAGCATCTTCAAATTTTTTGGTGGTTTTCCATGTTCTTTATCCTCAGTACTAAAATCGTTATTTTGAAATCGTCGAAACCATTCCTTGCAAGTTGTATTAGACGGAGCATGCTCACCATAAATCTCCACAAGCAAACGATAAGTTTCCGCTGCAGTTTTCTTCGCAATAAAATAATGTAATAACACTTCCCGCAAATGACGTTTATTTGGAATAAAAACCGACATTTTCGAAAAGGTGAAAACAATTGTTGCTTACACTTCAACCAAATATCATAAAATGCGTTAGATAGCTGACATTCAGTACTATCGAATACAAGTATGGTCATTTATTAGTACACGTAAACAATACTAAAAACGACATCTGTTGAGAAAGGGCGGAGTCATATTCACACACCCAATACTAGCAAAGAAAGGTATCCATTGTATCTTAATGCAGCCAATTAATGACGCCCATTGACGTACAAGTACAACAAGCCATATTTGTTTTAAAAAATTCTTTGTTTTAGGAACTTGCCAAAGCATTACACGGAGCAGGTATGGAGCTCGGAGTGGCAATTTCTGGATATAAGGAAGTTATCGAAGCTGCTTATGACTTGCCAATAATATCTAGAGAGGCAGATTTCTTGAGCGCCATGACATACGACTATCATGGAGGTTGGGAACGGGCGGTGGCTCATCACACTCCTCTGGTTCCGTCACCAAAAGATTCTCTGGCATATTATTCTATTGTGAGTAAATCTTCAGTTATTGCTCAGTTATTAAATTTATAGAAATTCAATCTGCTAAAATAAACTTCAAAATTCCATTTTTTTTAAAGTTGCACCGTTAATCTAGGTCCTTAGAGAAACAAGTATTTATCGTATTTCTGTATTGCAGCAATACGCAATTAAAGCGATTATTGACGGTGGAGCAGACCCTAAAAAGTTGCTTCTTGGCCTGTCTTTCTACGGTCAGTCATATAGACTAGCTGATGTCGAAGGAAGTAAAAAACCCGGATCCCCGGCAGCTGGTCCAGGCGAACCGGGAGAGTTTACAAAGCAGCCTGGAATGTTGGCATACTATGAAATTTGTTACAGAGGTTCGTTAAAATGAAAAGATTTTTCAGTCACACGTTAAATTTATTATTATACTGACACATTCTCATTTTACAGAAAAGAACCTGCGGTGGAAATCTGGTCGACAAGAAAACGCTGGCCCTTACGCTTACTCAGACAATCAATGGGTGGGCTATGATGACCCTAAGTCCATCACAGAAAAGGTATCTAATATCACTACATAGTATAAAACAAAGTCGCTTTCTCTGTCCCTATATCCCTATGTATGCTTAAATCTTTAAAACTACGCAACGGATTTTGATGCGGTTTTTTTAATAGATAGAGTGATTTAAGAGGAAGGTTTATATGTATAATACACTAGCAAGTCACCCCGGCTTCGCACGGGTAGTATCCGAGACGACACTGATGTTTTACTAACCGTGCGAAGTCGGGACGGGTCGCTAGTTATAAATAATAATTTAACCCTACTTGTTAGTATCTTAGTCTTAGTATCCCTAGTTATCTTGAACTACAACCAAACATTGTAACTGCAATTATTTAAGACTTATTTCAAGATTGTTATCATATTTTGATGAAGTTTCATGTTACGTTTTGTAACATGTTTGTAAAATCAAGATTTAGTTTTTGGATTAAGTTTATTAATCAAATTCTATCGACTTAGGTGGAGTGGGCCTTGCGTCAGGGCTTAGGCGGAGTGACTGCCTGGGCCATTGACCTGGATGACTTCAACAATAGATGCTGCGCGGAACCTTCCCCTCTGCTACGCGCGGCGGGCAGGGCTTTGGGCCGCCAAGTGCCTTCGCCCCCGACTACGGCTTGCGAGAAACCACCACAGCCAGTCACTCCTGCACCTCCCACTACAACTCCTATTGCCTCTGATGGTAATATAACTATGAAGTTACAATAAATGTCGAGCCGAAATTTCCCTTTGCTCGTACGGCGGGCAGAGCTTTGGTTCATAGCTTGTACTTTTAAATAAGAACTTTTAATAGACACATATATAAAATACATACATATTAACACCCAGAAGCTGGGAGTCCATGTTGCTTCCGTCAGTGGTTGATTAGGTGATTACCCTCAGGGTACATGCACGTATACCCGGGTGGTGCAAAGGGAGCAACCTAAATTACTAGTCAGGCAGAGTTCCTACCAACTGAGCTATGAGGCAACTCATATTGGCTTATCATATTGGTAAGGTATTAAGGTAGGAACAGAAGTCGCTGTTTATAGTAATCACGATTTGTCGCAAAGCCAACATATAGACATGCCTGGATTTATTTTCAATGCAAAACAAAATATGATCGGTCCATCCAGTGACCGAAAATGGATTTTCTAAAACGATAGTTTAACCAGGTTCAATGGGAGGCGGTGCGCCTGCAGGGGACCACGATCACGGCGCAAGCCACGACCACCACACGTCTACCACATGGCCGAGTTGGCAACCACCGTCCACGGCGGCAACCACGCAACAAACTTGGTGGCCGGCGGCTACAACCACTTCATCCACAACCACATCCACAACTACGACCACTACAACTAAACGTCCCACAACAACTAGAAGAACGACAACTACGAAAAAGCCCGCTGATTCAGGTATGTATTTGTGTTCATTGATGTGTTAAAAAAAGGAAGGTGGGTTTGCTTCTCGGTCGTGGATCGCCTAAATTGAATGGAGGCACAGATATTATAATACTATACTACTCGTAGTAGCGGAGGTACACAATTTGAATTCAGGAGTTCAGGAGGAGTTTGGAGTTTGTGAAATACAAACAGAGTACGTAAGTCTCTTGCTATCTTTAACATTGATTCCCACCACCATTTTCCTCATAGCAAAACATAGCTGTGTGTAGCCAACTTAAACTATACAGAGTATAAGTTGGCTATGAAAGAACACGACCTTCTGACACAAGTACCTATACTTATTCTTAAAATAAGTTCCCAAAAAATACCGAAAAACCCCAAATACGAAATAGGTTCTATTAACAAATACCTACCTCGATAAGCGAGAACAGATCAGAATGAGTTCTCAAATACTTCAATAAGACCTATTTGTGATATATTTGCAGGTTCTATAGAAGGCGCACCGTGTACAGCCGGCGAGTACCACGCGGCGCCGAACGACTGCGAGGGCTATCTCCAATGTGAAGGAGGAAACTGGCGCAAGCACAGCTGCGCGCCAGGGTTGCACTGGGCCGCCTCCGTCAATCGGTGTGACTGGCCCAGCTACGCTAAGTGCAAAGGTATGTCAGTATTCCGCAAGTAATATGCCGGCCCCTGCTATACTAGTCGTTAATCGATGTCGGAGATCGGCCAAAGAATCTCCACCTTTATATCAAGTCTGTTAAAAAAACGAATTCTATACTCTAATTTACTATTATAATTTATGCCCTATGAGATAAAAAAAGAACCACCCAAATATACAAAAACAAAAACATACATCCAAATTAAACATCTCCTTTTTTATGAAGACTGTTCTTAAGGAAAAATCAGTAATTTATTAGACCATTTTTGTTTATTTGTATGGTAAAAAATAAATTTATTCTTATAACACTAATCATACATCATCGATCTCATAAGTATGTGTGTCCACAGAAACGGCCAGCAGTGAAACCAGTACAGCCACGAGCACCCTTGCGCCGATGACATCACGACCACCGCCTCAACCGACCACAACTAGAAGAACCACAACCACCGCTAGGACAACGACCACGACCACAACCACAACCACGACGACTACAACAGCCAAACCAACCACCGAACCGGCTTATCCAAGTAAGTTTCGTGGAGGTATTAAAGAGGTGTAAAACGTGCAAAGGGAGCGTGGTGGCCCAGGGGTAAACACGCCTCGGAAGGTTGCTGGTTCAATTCCTGAAGGGATGATCTAGTGGAATCAAGTCTTTTAAAAATGTTTTTTTTTTATTTACCTTATTTATATGCTGTCTCAAAGTGATGGGCGCAACGTGATTTGGGTTCTCTTATACTTCAGTACGAGAGGACCGGGCTCGTATCGCTGTTGTCTATGAGCGGCAGTAACGACTTAACATCAGGTGGGCTGTCAGCTCGTTTCGTCACTTTAGTCACTTTAAAAAACCTCATGGTACACTACACTTTAGGTTAAAAAGGTACATGCCTTGTTACAAACAATAACTTGGCTTCGAAGCCGTATTAATAAATTGCTTTTACCAAGGTGGGCCATCAGAGGGAGGGAAGTGTAGCGGCCAAGATTACCACCCAGTGTCTGAAGACTGCAACGCCTACTTGCACTGCGATGGCACCGTGTGGAAGAAGCAACACTGCGCGCCCGGTCTGAACTGGAGCGCCAAGGAGAAACACTGCGACTGGCCCAAATATGCCAAATGTGAAGGAGGTAATATTCGGCGAAGCATTCATGGCGTGGCTTGCTTACCTGTTCTTTACAGGTCAACTAATAAACAACTTTCGGCCCGGTCAGGAGTTGGATGGAGCATGTTAAGATGTCGGTCCCGGCTTTACTAGTCGGTGAGCCATCTCGGAGGTCTTCGGGCAGCTTGGATACTCCAACACCTCAATTGGCCACTCACTCACACGAAATATTCACATTTTAATCGATTTTAAAAATGGTGGTTATCATTTCGGCTACATGTTTTTTTTGTATGTTTGTAACGCGATTTCTTCGCCTATTGTGGACGGATTTGGATAATTCTGATTTAATTAAATAGGGTTTTCCTCGAAGGTGTCCCATAGAAATTTTATGAATAAAGGTCAGGGTATTCTGCTTCCAAGCAGTGATGTACTCGTGAAAGGGTGCCGGTGGAAACACAGGCGCGTGAAGCGTTCAATCCCCTCAGGAATCCCCTGAGGGTGACGGGCGCAACGAGCAACAAAAATGGATTCGACTTAGGTCTTCATACTCAAGGATCCTTAACTTGTATTACTGTTGTTATGAGCACGTTTGCTCACACTCGTTACGTAGTAATATAGGAAATTAGCTTATACAGGTAAAAAAAATTATTGACAACTTTTTTAATTTATTGTTGAAATATTTGTATGCCAGTTGCCTGGTGATACATGTGAATGCAATCCAACATGTACCATGTACCAAGTTTGCTAGAAATAAATTATTTCTTTCTTTCTTACTCAGTCTTGGCAGACTCCGTCAGTTCCCAGTCACCATCAACTGCGAGACCAACAAAACCAACGTGGACCACCACGAAGGCGCCAACTACCAAACGTAAGAAATACTTTATACGTACTTTTAAAGAGGCGTCTCGGACTCGATTCCCGGCAGGGGAAAAATTCTGAGGTGGGCATGAAATTTGTTCTCTGCTCATGGGTTTTAGCATGCGATAAAAAGACTCCAGTACCAGTGTGTGAGCGTTTACTTACGATTACTAAATTTTCCGCGGCATATTGAAAACAATAACGATAAAATCCTGAAAACCTTTCAGAACTGCTATATAAGCAGGCAAAGGATCATCAAAATTCTTCTTTAAATTTTGTGTGGTGAGCTTGAACTTTGTTCTCGGGTCTCGGGTCGGGTTTTGGTCTTGTGTTTCTGTGTTTGTCCATCTGCGACACACCGTTATCCACAACTTACTTAACAGAAAACAAGTAATAATTATACATTAATTATTACTTATTTTCTGACTGTTCTTTACTTCTAATGTATAACTGTTTGTTAGCCCTAAGAAATAAATAAATTTAAATTCGTAGGCCCATCATCAGAAAAGCAAGAGAACGGCGAATGTGGTGGTAACGATATGCACGCGCCGGCCGACACCTGCGCGTCGTACCTGATGTGCGTGGGCGGGCGCTGGCGGAAGCAGCTGTGCCCGCCCGGCTTGCACTGGGACAGGCGCAGCAGACGGTGCGACTGGGTCGAGTTCGCTATGTGCGATGGTAAGGGCAACCCTTTGTTGCACTTAAATAAATAAAAAAATGTTGTAAGTATGTACAATTTGGATATAGATGTTTTCAGTTCAATCAGTTTTTTGAATTGCTTCCCACTATGTAAGCAAATTCAAAAAAAACTCACGTCAGAGAAAGAATTCACGACAAAAAAAAACAGTCAGTCGCTCAGTCGCTTTTCTTAACTTGTCCGTAAGTTCTTTAACTTGTCCGTCAGTCCAAGTTAAACTGAGCGACTGAGCTATAATCAACATTATGCTGAGTCAGAGTCCTTTTTGTGTCTGCTAGGTTAAGCTTTTGTATTATTATTTTTTTCTTGTTTTTTTTCTTTATAACCACTATAATTATTGTGATGTTTAATTGTAAGCCTAGTGGCACAAATAAAATATTTTTCTTTCTTTCTTTTTATGCTCTATTTTTTTTTGTTGTGTTTTCTTTCTTTGGCTTGAGTTCTTTTTAAATTTGCTTTAGTGGGAAGCAATTCAGAAAAATGATGATAACTAGCTACATATTATCTACTCCAAAATTTACATACCTACAACATTTTTTTTTTTCATTTTTTATTATAACAATCATACATACTTTCAAATGCTTTCAGCAAAAAGCTGTTATTGACATTACAAACGTATGTTGGTTTCAAGTGTTTTCAATTTTATTTATTTGTATTGACAAACTAAATAGTTTAGACCGGACGAGTAAATATAACAAATCTATTTTACAGTAGACAAACCTTCCGCGACCAAGTCTCCGATGCCGCAGCCCACCACCACCACTACAACCACGAGACGTCCAACAACCACGACGACTACAACAAGACGGCCCACAACCACAACGACTACAACAAGACGTCCCACCACCACAACAAAACGACCAACATCTACAACCACAAAACAACCTATAGAAGATCAAAGTTCCGTTCCGAGCAAGGTAAAGCGTTATAGAACATTAAGATGATCTGAAAAGGGGGTAATATTTACCCCGCTAAACTTAATAATTGTGTTTCCCAACAAGGCACTGTATAAAAAATCTGTAAAACCGACTTCAATAATACACTAAGGGCGGAAAATAAAGGATTAAAGCTACCGTACCATTGTATAAAAGAAACATCCTAATCGGTATATAACGGGCGAAGAAAAGTCACAGGAAAGCAAGATACGCAATTTCGTTTACTTGGATGACATATTCTTTCCAGTTATTTTGATATAGAACCCATACTATAGAACAAGTTTTGATAAAAATTCTATGGGACCAATCTGAAAGCATATTTTTTCAAATGAATAAATAATTTACCATATCGGTTAATAAATGACGGAGTTCTGAGGACACACGAATTGAAAACCTCCTCCTTTGGAAGTCGGTTGAAAACGTATTTCCCTGCACCATCTTTCATAATTTAATAAATTAAAAATCTTAATTTATATAAGCTACAAATTTTCATAAAATAAAAAATAATGTCCACCTGATTTTGACAACAACTGATTTAGATAATTATTTGTTGTTCTTTGGGTAACAGTCCCTTATAATCGTACCATTAATATGGTAATCAATGGCTCAAAATATCAAAAACTTCTACAGGATTGCATCACGGGAACGTACCATGCGCATCCCAAATGCGAAAAGTTCTACGTATGTGTCAACGGACTGATGATAGCCCAAAGCTGCGCCCCTGGCCTGGTGTGGAGACAGGACCGAACCCAGTGCGACTTCCCGAGCCAAACATCTTGCACCGACAAAAGACAAGGAGTGTCCGCTCCACTGTTGGACGCAAGTGGCACGATGAACCTGATTGACGACCAGGAACAACCCAGTAAGTCTTTGAAACTTACATGTCAGCTTAAATTACCATTTTTGTTGCACTCAAGTACGCTAAAATAATTGAGAAATATCTTATGCGGTGATTCTGATCTAACTCCTCAGTAATTTTGAACATTTGTTCGAATATCAAGACGAACAGTCCAACTACCATATCGTTCCTTTTTTTCAGAATATTGTAACAACGGCGAATACGCCACATTCCTAAAAGACTGCACTCGCTACCAACATTGCTTGTTTGGTAAATTCGAAGAGTTCTCTTGCAGTGCTGGCTTACACTGGAACCAGGTATTTACATCAGTACCACACAACACTTCTAACCAGATCATTGAAACAAATGTTGACATCTCTACTGAAATTCACAGGACAAACAAATTTGCGATTGGCCGAAAAACGCAAAATGCAAGAATAAGGGCACCACGACAACATCCACGACAACATCCACGACCACATCTACGACAACACCTTCAATGGCCGAAGAGCATGATTATATACCGCCGCCTACAAAACCGATTGATACTGTGCCAATCCAAGGAACGCAACCAGATATATCAACCAGGCCTCAACTACTAAACTGTAAGATCCAATAAAAGTTGTTGTGAGAAATCTCGCTTATATATTCAAAATTTTGAAATAATTTATAATCATATAATGTACTATTTTTAGCCCCTTACAAACTTGTATGTTACTATACGAACTGGTCTTGGTACCGACCTGGCATCGGCAAGTACAGCCCTGAAGATATCGACCCCTCTTTATGTACACACATCATCTACGGGTTCGCTGTTCTAGGCGACGATGGGCTAATTATGGCACACGATTCGTGGTCTGATTATGACAACAGTAAGTTATCCTGATCTATATGTATTTACCTATATGTACACAAGTACAAGTGACTTATTTAAAAATCGAAAAATACAGACTTCAGTACTTTCATCCCTCTTTCTGTCGCCCTTTGAGTGCACCCCCACTGTAAAAAAGAATTAAAATCAGTATACAACGGCTTATTTTGCTTTAACAATTATTTAAATGATTTTGATAAAAAAATGTGGGTCCAATCTGAAAGCATATACATTAAAATTAAAAAATAATTTTCATAATCAATTCATAAATGACGGAGAACTGAGGTTAAAACACATCTACAATAATTAATCTTTCAGGATTCTATGAACGAGTTGTGCAATACAAAAGGTACGGCATCAAAGTATCATTGGCAATCGGAGGATGGAACGATTCAGCCGGTGACAAGTACTCGAGGTTGGTGAACGACCAAGGAGCACGCGCTAGATTCGTAGAGCACGTCGTACCATTCCTCGAAAAATACGGATTTGACGGATTGGATCTGGACTGGGAATATCCTAAGTGTTGGCAAGTGAGTGTTAAATTGTTAAATATTGATACTTTACAATAAATAGCCTAAAACTAAGTTCATTAACCTGATAAATGTTTGCAGGTGGATTGCTCAAAGGGCCCTGACTCGGACAAACAAGGCTTCGCCGATCTAGTCCGGGAACTGTCAGCCGTATTGAAACCCAAAGGCATGTTGCTATCCTCAGCCGTATCGCCAAGTAAAATGGTTATTGACGCCGGATATGACGTACCTGTGCTAGCAAGGCATTTAGACTGGATTGCAGTAATGACCTACGACTATCACGGACAATGGGATAAGAAAACTGGCCACGTTGCACCATTGCATTACCACCCTGATGACGATAATACTTACTTCAATGCTGTAAGTTCAGAACAATTAAAACAATATCCATATCTACCACTATATTAAGTACCTACTTCATTATGATAGTATTCACTTCCTTGCAGAACTACACGATACATTACTGGATAAAGAAAGGTGCACCTCCTTCGAAACTTGTGATGGGTATGCCAATGTATGGACAGACTTTCACTGTAGAATCTCGAAGGAACCCTCACGGAAAACACCAAGCTGTGGGCTTGAATTCACCTGCTAGCGCCGGCGGAGACGAAGGGGAATATACCCGAGCTAAAGGATTCCTAGCATATTACGAGGTACTGTATATACCGACCACCTAAATATAGTGTAGTATCTAGCAGTAGAACCTAATTCGTATGTGCAGTGTTAGTCCACAGAAGTACCGTAAGAAGTATTAGTTACTGGATTGATGTTAAAACAGGAAATATATTCCTTGAACTTGTACCTTTGACATTTTCACCTGCTGAAAAACATAAATACAATTCTAATTTATTAATGATTTATTTTAGATCTGTGACCGTATTAGATATAACGGTTGGACCATGGTGAAAGATCCTTTGAAACGCATGGGGCCTTACGCTTATAAGGGCAACCAATGGGTGTCTTTCGACAATACTGAAATTATCAAAGAAAAGGTTAATTTCATGAAATCGATGGGTCTTGCCGGTGGAATGGTTTGGGCTCTCGATCTTGATGACTTTAGAAATAGGTAAGACCTTTGGGTTATTTTGGATATTTTAGGAAAACACAGGATTACAATTAATTTATCGTTCTACCGATGTTACACAGGTGTGGCGAAGGGAAGCATCCGCTCATGAATGCAATCAAGAACGGACTATTAGATTCAAGTAACCGGGAACCATCAAAACCGATTGAAGACCCAGTTCAGTCGAAGCCGATAATCGAAACAGATAATTCCTTGGACGACGATTTAGATGACATTGAAATAAGGCCTTCTGGGCAAAGACCTCCAATAAATCCAATCATACCAAGCATACAAAGTGATGTGATACATACTACTAAGAAACCACATGCCGAAATTAGTGCGTATGTAGAAGAGCGTTTCAAAGTAGTTTGCTACTATACTAATTGGGCATGGTACAGGTAAATATATCGAATAATTATTTGTTTTTATCATTAGGTAAAATGATTTTAAGCTGAGCACTGTGTACGGTTTTCTAAAGTTAAAAGATGATAGAATTGCCACCATTGACAGCTGCTTTTGCTTATCACCTTGTGCTGTCACTAGACCGTAATAACAAA
The DNA here is from genome assembly GCA_921293045.1 of Aplocera efformata. Lineage (NCBI taxonomy): Eukaryota > Metazoa > Arthropoda > Insecta > Lepidoptera > Geometridae > Aplocera > Aplocera efformata. The sequence continues at coordinate 6,862,896 of OV121042.1, read as the reverse complement.
ATTAATAGTAGGGAATCAAAATAAAACATTTAAGTATATACTAACTAAATTTAATTTTTAGACCCGGTCCTGGTAAATATACTCCGAGTGATATTAATCCATCTCTCTGCACGCACATAGTCTATGCCTTTGCTGTACTGGACAACTCGCGCTTAGTGATCAAACCTCATGATATCTGGTTGGACGTTGAAAACAGTAAGTCATCAATGTGAGTTTTTTACTTAAAATATTCCTATAGATATTAAAAAGAGTGAATTTTTTTCTCAGAATTCTATGAAAAGGTAATTTCCCTGAAGTCTCATGGCGTCAAAGTCGTCTTAGGTTTGGGAGGCTGGGACGACTCAGCAAGTGACAAATATTCAAGACTTGTGAATAGCTTTTCTGCGAGAAGGAAGTTTATCGTTCATGCAATGGACTTCCTGGAGCAGTATGAATTTGATGGGCTGGATCTTGATTGGGAGTATCCCAAGTGCTGGCAGGTTAGTACCTTGAACTTCTTTTAATTTTAAGCTTCTGATCAAGAACCATCGCAATTGCATAAACATTATTTGCTAACACGATTATTTAAAATGAGTACATTATTTATTTTGAATTCCTTCTGTTCATTCAGACAAACTGCGAAAAGGGACCAAGTACTGACAAGGAAGGATTCGCAAGTCTCGTGAAAGAACTGCGAGCTGCTTTTGACAAACGTGGTCTTTTACTCTCTGCTGGTGTCTCAGCCAGTAAACGAGTGATTGATGTTGGTAAGTACCTAAATATTGTTACGGGACTGTCCTCTCAGAATAATAGAATAATCATGAGTTTTGCCTTCCGAACTTTACTCTATCTTTTCATTAAAAGTTCTTTCTGTTTTTCAGCTTATGACGTTCCAATTTTGTCAAGAAATTTGGACTGGATTGCGTTAATGTCGTATGATTATCATGGTCAATGGGACAAGAAGACAGGACATGTTGCTCCAATGTACGCTGGCAACGATGACGATGATCCTACTCTCAACACAGTAAGTGTTCATTGCGATCGTTTATTTATTGAGACAGTAGCCAAGACAGTAGTGTGTTGTTCTAATAAATCAGTAGGTATTGTTACACTTCATGCAAGTAATAAAAATGTAGGTAACTGGGAATCATTTAGGTATGAATAGAATATCAGTTATCACTACAAAACTGGACTACCAGAGAAAAAACTTTTCACTTTTAATTTCTTCTTTCAGAACTTTACCGTGCATTACTGGATCAACAAAGGAGCAGACAAAGAGAAGCTGATACTGGGAGTTCCGTTTTATGGCCAGTCTTTCTCTCTAGTGGATAATGTCGGCACTGGACTCGGTGTGCCTTCTTACGCAGGTGGTGAAGGAGGGGACGAAACCAGGGCTAGAGGATTTTTGGCATATTATGAGGTGAGCAAGTGTGCACTTTTTCCAAACATCTTGCCTTAAGCAACATAATTGGATTTTTAGGTTGATGTGATGTAAAAAAACAATCATTGACAAGTTCATTTTACGAAAATGAAAAAACTTCCGACTTATGGTCATATACTGATAAAAATCAAGCGCCTAAATCTTCAGAAATTATAGCTATGAACCATGTCGACTACGCCAGCCTATAACAGAAAAAAAACGGATCAAAATAGAAGCTACGATACACACTACAAATTTATAACAAATTTAGATACAAAACTGAATAATTCCGTGGAAAGAAAACAAGAATCATATTGCAGCTTTTACTCGCTACGAAAGTCTGCTTACTCTCTCTTCCAGCAAATCGTTTCAAAATAAATCTAAACGGCAGAGTTCATAACAGGAATTATATAATATTTCAGCAGCAACTTATAATAAAAATTCATTTCAGTCCTTACTAATCGTGATTTCTCAACAGATTTGCGACCGAATCAGAGTCCAAGGATGGCAAGTAACCAGGGATGCTGGTGGAAGAATGGGACCATACGCCGCCTTAGACGATCAATGGGTTTCATTTGATGACGACTACATGGTGCGCCATAAGTCCGAATACGTTCGGGCAATTGGTCTTGGAGGCGCGATGGCGTGGGCTTTGGATCTGGATGACTTCACCGGCAAATATTGTGGATGTGGGAAATCACCGCTGTTAAATACGATCAACCATGTGCTGAGAAATAAGGAAGCGCCACCCCCTTGCCCACTCGAAGAAAGTAAGGATTTTAAATTGCGGTTGTAATCATTTTTATCGCGAACATAATCAAAAATATTAAACTATTATTTTGTTCAGTTCAAGCTCCAGAAACATCAACAGCAGTCGTCTTGCCTGGAACTACAAGACCGACGACCACTATTACAACGACTACAGAACGTGTAATACATGAACTACCGACGGAACCACCTATGTACGAAATTGGAGTAAGTACTTTATGTTATAAAACTACAACTTAAAGTATAGCAAAAGTGTATGTAGGTAGATACTACAACGGATTACAATACAATGATTTCAGGGATCAAATTTAGAAGGAAAATCGTGTTCCGGAATCACCTTCAGAGCTGATTCTTCGGACTGTACCAAATATTACCTCTGCATCAATGGGGAGTACACGCGGTTGAACTGCCCAGAGCCACTTCACTGGAACAAGAATCACTGTGATTTACCAGCAAGGTCACAATGCAAGAACCGAGCACATCTGAGGATTACTGGACATGAGGATCCAGAAACAGAGACTGATAAACCTATCATCGCTTGCTATTTTACCAGCTGGGCTTACTACAGGTACTCAAATAATATAATAGTTAAGACTGAATAATAAGAGAGGATTATACAAATTCACTCAACTAAAATGAAATGTGTTAATTAATCCTCATTTTTAATTTCAGACAAGGAAACGGCAGCTTTGGACCGGAAAAAGTAGACCCTGCTCTCTGTACACACATCATCTACGCCTGGGCGCATCTCGATAGCAAATCGTATAAAATGGTTCCTGGTATTCCTGAATTGGATGTAGAAAACGATTTCTTTGGAAAAATTACTGAACTGAAAGAAACCGGTGTGAAAGTCATTCTTGGAGTTGGAGGCTTAAAAGACTCTGAAGATGACAAATGGACACAAATGGCATCCAGCGAAGAAAATAGAATGACTTTTGTCGTCTCCGTTTTAGATATCCTTCAAAAATGGAATTTCGATGGAATTCAAATCGCATGGCAATACCCTGTTTGCAAACAAGTGAGTTATTTTGCTGCTCTGTGACATCCTACTGCGGGTGTTTCACTCCTACGCTATTCATTCCTTTACATGGAAGACAGTCGTCTCTGCTACCTGCTGGCATCTGCTTTCGTTTCCTCTCGATGATAGTTTTGCCTCGATTCAGCGATGCCTGGCCCAATCAGAACAGTTATGTTTCAGCCAGGCACTAGGTATTAAATTCAATCTTAAATAGTTTGAACTACATATTCTAAAAACCATTACACAAAAACGTAATTTGTTCGACGGCTCCGCGGCTTAGTTAATAGAAGCCCTGCCTACGAAGCGAGGGGTCTAGGTTCGATTCCCGGCCAGTACACACTTTATACGGTTTGTTCTGTTGTTGTTTTGTGTTTCTGTGTTTGTCCATGCTTTCTGCGAGTCAGGGAATCCTAATAGACACAGGGGTATGTGTGTGTAAAGTGTAAACTTTGTTACCACAGGCTCCGTGCAAGAACGAATCTCCATACGCGTCATCACGGGAAGATTTCAGTGATCTTCTTATGATAGTATCGAAGTATCTACGTCCCCATGACTTTGAACTATCTGCAATGGTGTCGGCGTCCCCGAGCGTAGCGTCACTGGCGTACGATCCTAGCGTATTGATGACGGAACTGGACTGGGTTGCGATAGCCGCTAACGACTACACCGCGTCTCCAACCGGCAGAACGGCGTACTTAGTGCCATTAGAAAGCAGTGAAGTGGCTGGAACCAACAGTTTCGTAAGTGTTATTTTTATATTATTGTAGATCACTTAGTACAATAAGTATTGTGACATGAGGATGCACAGCCATTAAGATAAACCTACGCTGCTAACTGAAGAGTTATGTGCATGGTGAACAATAAAGGAAAAGCCATAACATTTTGTATATTAGAAACTAGCGACCCGCCCCGACTTCGCACGGTTGTAGAACATCAATCAATGGATAGATATAAATTTAATGCCCAAAGGCAAAAATTAAAGGTAGAAACGATTGAAGTTATAATTACTTATTTATTTTCTGCATTTTTTCTTTTCAGAACTCCTCCCTAGCGTACTGGATTAGCATTATACCGCCGAAAAAGTTGATAATGAACGTGCCTGCCTACGCCCGCTCCTACACCCTGCGAAGCGCATCGAACGCTATGCCCGGCGCGCCAGTGTCGGGGCCGGGTGACGCGGGGGTCTACACGAGAGTGGCCGGGTTCCTTGCTTATTATGAAGTTAGTAACAGTCTTTCTGCACCAGTGTGCAGCAGCCAAAGCACCTCACACTCTGGTGCACGATAGTATAGGTGTGTGAATATGACTCCGCCCCTTTTTGTCAAAATAAAACACATTTGTTCGCTTACAAAATTAAAAAATTTTTTATTGAAAGTATGCTCCATCTGCAGCTACAACCTTCGCCCATCGTTCAGGTAGTTTTCGTATTCCTTGCTGGAAGAAGTCCTGGTCTTTTGAGCTTATCCAGTTGTCAATCCAAATTTTGATACTTTCACATGAAGTAAACTTTTCTCCAGTAAGGTCTGTCTGCATCGTCCGGAATAGGTGGTAATCCGAAGGAGCTATGTCTGGTGAATATGGCGGGTGGGGTAACACTTCCCAGTCCTGTCCCTCTAAATATCTTTTTACGACTTCTGCGGTATGCGGTTTGGCATTGTCATGCTGAAGAACTAATTTGTTATGTCTATTCACCCATTCTGGTCGTTTTTCTTCTATGGCTCGCTTCAAACGCATTAGTTGTCGTCGGTAAACTTCTCCATTAATAGTTTCAGAGGGTTTGAGCAACTCATAATATACAATACCTTTCTGATCCCACCAAATACAGAGCATGACCTTGGCACAGTGAATATTTATTTTTGGCTGTGATGGGCCTGGTTCGCCTGGTTTCACCCAAGCTTTTTTGCGTTTAGGATTTTCGTAGTGTATCCATTTTTCGTCTCCTGTGACTATCCGATGCAAAAATCCTTTTCTTTGCTGTCTTTGAAGCAGCATTTCACAAATGGTTTTCCGACGTTCCATGTCTCTTTCTTTTAAATCATGTGGAACCCAGTAACCGGCTTTTTGAATCATTCCCATCATTTGTAAACGCTTTGCAACAGTTGAACGATCAACATTTAATGCTGCAGCTAATTCTGATTGAGTTTGGCAAGAATCTTCCGCCAATAATGCTTCCAATTCAGCATCTTCAAATTTTTTTGGTGGTTTTCCATGTTCTTTATCCTCAGTACTAAAATCGTTATTTTGAAATCGTCGAAACCATTCCTTGCAAGTTGTATTAGACGGAGCATGCTCACCATAAATCTCCACAAGCAAACGATAAGTTTCCGCTGCAGTTTTCTTCGCAATAAAATAATGTAATAACACTTCCCGCAAATGACGTTTATTTGGAATAAAAACCGACATTTTCGAAAAGGTGAAAACAATTGTTGCTTACACTTCAACCAAATATCATAAAATGCGTTAGATAGCTGACATTCAGTACTATCGAATACAAGTATGGTCATTTATTAGTACACGTAAACAATACTAAAAACGACATCTGTTGAGAAAGGGCGGAGTCATATTCACACACCCAAATTTATCTAATGATGTACATTTAAATTGCAAGGTACCTTCTACCTAATACCCTTCAAGAGAAAGACGCAAGAGATTCAAATCCCTTAAAAACAAAACCGATTAAAAAATCTCTATCGGTATTACAACCATTTCATACTCATTGTTCTGGCAACACGTCTGTGATTCTTTGTATAATAACATTGGTCACAATAAAACATTGAAGCTATGCGTAAGAGTTACCAAGGGTACATAGACAAGAAAAATGAGAAGGAATGTAAAGTCTTCTTGTTAAGTTTACCTATTATAGCGATGTCTGTATCAACAACCAAAATACGATCTAATACAATTACTTACATTTCGTTCTAATACATATATTACATTGTAAGTACAAATATTAAAAAATCTTAAGATAAGACACACTGCGATAGGTATAGACGATTTGCGATTATTCAACCTTTATACCACCCTATTATTTGTCCGGATTAGTTAAACTGATAAAATAAAGACAAAAAGAAATGTAGGCCTATGCACGGACTTTTGCTTTCATGCTCGATTCCAAATTAAGTCGCATTACACGCATGTAGTAGGTAAACGAGAATATCGTCTTAAACATGAAATTACCCTGGAATACTTTTTTCATAAATAAAAATGAAGGATAGTTGACGAAATACCGGAATAAACTACTGAAAAAAAAACTCAACGTGTTTTAACTTTCAGATATGCAACGGGCTTCGCTCAGAAGAATGGAGAGAAACGCGAACGCTAGACGGAACCTTCAGTGTGCATGGAAGGCAATGGGCGTCGTACTTGCGACCCGAGGAGGTCCATAGAGTCGGGGCTTCAGCCGCGTTGGCTGGACTTCGGGGGGTCGGCCTTTGGGCCTTAGATCTTGACGACTGGCGTGGCGACTGCGCATGCTCCCCTCTACCACTACTCACTGCGCTACGACAAGGACTTTTAGACCCCATGATACCCCCCGCAATCTGCATGTTTTGAAAAAGTTATCTCAAATCGTGTTGATTTGTATGGTGACATAGTGATCCGCGAATATTAATAATTTAGAGACATTCCATGTGGGTACAAGATGTACAACAAAGACTTTTAGTAAGATAGTTCTAAGACAAAAGTGTGTAAGGTGCTTCTTGTGATATTGTTCGTAAGTTCCTTGATTTTTACTCGAATAAAGTGAAAACCTAATTAAGGATTTGAGTAGAAGTACGAGGGCTTCGTTTGTGCTGCGAAACTATTGCACAATATGTTTTATAAAGTAATGGTAATACACCAATGTTTCCAGCAGTTCGTAGCCTTTCTTATTTTAATGATTGTGTTTATCTATGGAAGTATACAATTACCTCCTACTGGCGGCGGCGTGGAGAGATGGGAATGAACCATAAAAAAAAAAAAAATCTTAATTGTGTAAAAACTAGTACTGAAGTCTAGCCAACTAGAGTTGTTCATACATAAATATAATTGATGTTCATGAAATGTTTTCCTTGTTGATAATACCTACAAGGAAAACATTTCAGCGTTGCCATATTTCTATGTTTGCCCTACAAATTATATTACATAATTTTCCATCCAGTGTTATATATAATGTGAAGTAGGCTAGAGCTACTTTTAACTGTGTCCTTTAAATATATACCTACTGCTGCATTAGCCAGACACTTTCGAATTAATAAATTAATGTTAATTCATTCTAAATGTTTAATTATTTTACCCTTACTTTTTAAGAAGTTTAAAGAGATAATTATTTTGCGCATCTATAAAACATTTGTTGAATTAATTCCTGACCTAATAAGTCCTTCAGGAGAAAGCGCGAATCCATGCCTTTAAAAAAGGTCTGCGCAATTATTAAAAAGCCCAGTAAGGAGCTATAGCGGGATCGGTACAAATGCCAGATATTCATACATGACTAAAACAAAAGTAACTAGTACAAAGTCCGAAGATCATAAGTACATTCCTACATGACACATTCGTTTTAGCAACCTACCGAATTAATATACTCGAATAGAACGAGAATCACGCGAGCGCGACCTTGGCTGTTATTCTGCCGCGGTGCGTCGTTAGGTTAGGTTATGTTACTTTGAATTGAAATGGTGGTGAAATAATCAAAGGTTTTTCAAATAATATACTGGACAAAATTTGTTTGCCTCGTAAGAACAGTGTGATAAATAAGTGTTCAAAATTATAACTAGAATAGGTAACCTTACCATAACAGTGATATTTGAGTATTTTATAGTTTTAAGTAATTCATTTATCAGTGATTTTATAGTACGCTTGTGATAAGCGAAAAATCTAAAAAGAGGTTCCCTTTTTATTAAAACAAATCATAATAGACGCTACAAATAACCATGGCCAAACATCTGTTTGCGCGTATAATTTTCAACTCTAATGCAGCAAGAATAAAGTCGACTTCCGTAGTCTTTGGAAACATTAACTGTAAGAAACTACACACAAATGAGGTAAGTTCCAAGCTAGTCAGTGATCGAATCACTAATAACTATGAACTTTAGTAAATAGGAACATTTCTTCAAAGGTGTGACTAACTTCTAAAGAAAAAATATCAATGAGTTTAATTCATTGTACCTATCTCTTAGATTTTATAGATACAAATCTATTTACTAAAGTTGATAGTAAAGGTGATTCGGCGATTCACTGACATTATAATAATATAAAATTCAATTCAAATGCTCGGTGTCCTGAACATAATAAATAAACATAAAAAAAATAAGTAAGCCCATTCAATATTTATTAAAAAAAAACAATAATATGACATAATATAACAATTATAACTACTTATAATATAACTTATCATATTTAAGTATATTTTATTGCCAATGAGTTCATATTGCTTCCGAAGGTGAGTGAGTATCCGCAGTCTCAATACGTGTCACAGGTGATGCTTATAGTGGTAACAGTAAAACTTGTGCCAAGCTCGTCCGGAGAATTACTGCCACCACACCTGGTATTCCGCCGCTTAGCAGTAGTGAACTCACATTGTTAGATTCCGGTAGATGCGTGGAATTGAAAGATGTCCGTCTGGCGAAGAAACTGGCGAAGTAGTTTTTCGATTGTTCAGGAGCGGAGTAACGCTTAACTCACGTCACCCACCAAGTCAACTAAGAAAAAATCCGTCGTATTATAATATTCAGGAATAAGGCCCAAAAAGAAGCTGAAAAAAAGCCGATTTTTTTCAGATTCCCACTAAAGAGATCCAAATTCCTGTGCCGTGGGGCCACCTGTCGGCGAAGGTTTGGGGTAACGACGGGAACCATCGACCTATCCTCGCACTGCACGGGTGGCAGGATAATGCCGGCACCTGGGACCCATTAGCCCCCATGATAATCAAAGATAGAGCCATAATAGCGGTAGATTTCCCGGGACATGGACTATCATCTTGGATTCCCAGAGGTATACAAATTACATTTCAATAGATAAGTCTAGGCTATTAACCCTTATACTTTGATATAACAAATTCAATATGTTCATCTCTTATTTCTCGACCTACCATTTTAAAAAAGAACCACCACATCGGACAACGGACAAACGGAGGAGAACGGCAACGGATGAAGAAAAAAGTCACAGGACAACAAAATACGCAGTTTCTTTTACTTGGATGACATATTTTTTCTAGCCAGTTTGATTTATCAACCAAACTATTAAACCGATTTTGATGAAAGTTCTATGAAAAGAATTTTTGATAAATATCGGAGAACAGTTAACAAACAATAAAAAAAAAATACAACCGAATTCTCTCTTTAAAGTCAGTTGAAAAAGAACAACTTAGAAACTTGAAATTTCATGGGTAGGTCAAATCTACCCATCTATAAATCTGTAGGATAGGTCAAATAATTTTTCAAAGATAAAGAAAATGTAAGTTAAAATTTGTATTATAAAATTTACTTTTTTTCCTGTCTTTTGAGTGGCTCTGTCGGGAGTTTTCAAACCGCTCCAGGGTTCCAACATAGCTTGTCGACTAGTATAATTTTATTGCTTCATCGACTATAAGCTGAGACTGACCTAATATACTATCCGAAGCATGAAAGCCCCTTGGTTGAAATACCATAATTCCCATCCTTAAAAAACTAACATAGATGATCCGTAAATAACATTTATGCAAGCATCACCACGCGCTATTGACTACCTCGTGTCTAATCAACAATACTACTGTGAATGCTACAATAAAATACAACAAGTCAATACCTGGCAGTCGGAAGTATGTTTTGAGAAATCAAGACTTAATAATAAAATAGCTTGATAGCGATGTCAACTGAAATGAGACAGATTTGTAATAATATATTTCTGATTTCCACTCCGGTGGTGTGACTTGTTCGTCGCTCTTATCTTATCATAGCCATGCAAGTGTTCTCAGTTAATCAAATCTAAATTATTTAATAAAATTATCTTTGTCGCAACGCGATCTAGCTAAAATAATAGGTACTAATGAGGAATTCATATTTTTTTTTATAACAAGATATTTGTTTCAGGCATGCAGTACTACAGTTGGGACCTTCCAAGACACATACTGGCCTTAAAGGACTATTTTAAATGGGATAAAGTATCGCTATTAGGGCACTCCATGGGGTCGATAGCGGCTCTACGTTTTGCCAGTACTTATCCTGATGACGTCGACTTCTTTGTCGGAGTGGACAGCCTCATACACGATGATTACGATTTAAATTTCGTAATTGATAAGTATCCAGTTGTCATTCGAAAATGCCTCAACGCACAATCTCGGTTAGAGGAAGAACCACCCAGCTACACTATGGAAGAAATAAAGGACAAGTGGTACAAAGGTACAAGAAAATCAGTCGAATTGAACAGCGTCCAATACCTAGCGAACCGCGGGACAAAACCGTCGAAACAAGACCCGAACAAATATTACTTCTCTCGAGACTCGAGGTTGAAGTACACGTTATTCAATCCAGAGGACAAAAAATTCGTTGAAGCTCTCATTCGGAGATTAAAATGCCCTACCTTGTATATTAAAGCGATCGACTCACCGTACGCTACGGATACGTTTTCGGTAGAGATGCGCGAAATCATCGAGAAAAGCAATCCCAATTTTGAGAGCAACTTCATCCCTGGGACTCATCACGTACATTTAAACAACCCTGACAAAGTTTCACCATTGATACTGAACTTTTATAAAAAATATAATGTAACTCACTAATTACTCAAAGTTATAATCATTTAAAAATGTAGTAATTTAAAGTTGTTACATTACACTTATTATTAATGTACTTATTCCTAGTGATGTGTGGTTTCAATCCATGAAATTGCTTAATTATGGTAAATTATTATTGTATTGTCATTTTGAATTTAACATATTGTACACAATATGGTGAAAAATATTTGCCAGATAATAAATAGGCAATACTTTGTGATACTTAAACAAAAATAAAAAGCCTAGTCATTTATAATGAAACTTGTATCTTTATACACTATTAATTTATTACATATTTATAAAATAATAATAATAATATATTATTATAAATGAATAGCTACACATTTAAGATAACAATCTCAATATTATCCTATGATATATTGTATTCCGAACAGTACCTAATAGCATTAATTTGAATGCTGACTACTTATTGAATCAGGATTACTAACATTATCGCAGGCCTGTATACCTTTTCTCATGGGCAGGACTTTCATCAGGACATCTTGCCACGGCATTCCTTCATTTACTTTTACAATTATTTCAAACACTGAAAAGAAATAAAGTAATTTGGTATTATATCTTGTCTATTTTTTATGTGACATTAAGAAACAAGCTTACTGTTTAGTGCCTTCATCTATAAGAACAGCTTACAGCTTGGGTTCTCCCCTTATTAAGTATGGGAAATCAGTAATTATTTATGTCATGAAAGTATGGAGTTTCCTAATTCTATTACACCCATTACTTTAGTAGTATATAAAAATGAGGTTCACAACTACTGTTTTACTAATATATAATATCAGTATTACAAACTGCTGATATTTTATATAAGTTAATAAAATAATAAAGCCTCACCATGATCAATAGTCAAAACTTTTCTTGTTTTCATATTAATATATTTGTCTAGTGGAAGCTGTGCATGTCTTATTCCTTGTTCCACGGCAATCTGATGACAAAGACCCTGAAAGAAGACAATTTGAATCAGGTACTTTTAGTTAGCACTGTGAAAGTTGTGATTTTAACTAGTGGAAACCTGAAGTGTGGGTGGTACTATGCTAAAAACAAAAATGTATTTTGTGCCTACATTGTTTTAGTGGTCTAAAACCATTTTCACATCGGTTGGATAGTTTCCTATAATAGACTTAGGAAACAATTTTCCTGTTTAATATAATATATTAAAATTTTATGTTATAAGGATATCAAACAACATTTTTGCAAAGCAGTAGCAAAAATCCCATTTAACAGTTGATTAAAAAGAGAATTTTCAGTTTGTTTCTTATGCTTGAATTCAATTGCCTAATATTTAGAATTAATCTTCCAAGCCACAATAAGCAGATATCTACCTATTTTGATGTTTTATTATTATTCCCAATCCCATATAATATATATTTTTTCTAATTTCAATGTGTGACAGAACGAGGGCCTACCTGGTGATAAGTGGCAACCTCCGTCTGTGACAACAGTAATGCGAGTCATTATAAAATCTTAATCTCACACTGAGTTGCACTCATCCTGCTGCTTCCATCATGAGACAAGGAATAAAATGATAACTTATATAATATAATGCAAATGTATGTATAAGTGTCTTTAATGCATTTGAATAAGCTAAAACACAGTTTTTTCAAAATACTATGTTTTTAACATTAATACCTTACCACTTCCATATTTTGAATGAAATTACTAAAAATATGTATGTTGAATAATATATTAAATTATATTTTTTTTAATAACTATTTATATTACAAACCTTGTGCTGATTGTGATCTACTAATCCTCCAATCACATAATATGTATCCTCTTCAAATTTCTCAATTGTATTTTCTGATTCACTTGTTAAATACACAATTTTCTCCTTAGCAAATAGTTCCGTGAATGATACATTATGGTATTCTATCTAGAAATTAATGATTATTGAGAAATTTTTTCATCAAATCAAACATATATCATATCATTTTGAAACCAATATTTGATATCAATCAAATATTGGTTTAAAAATTATACTCACATCCCAGTTTTCATATCCATTATGACGAGCCATGTCATTTTTGGAAGATTCTCCCAGGCTGGTTAGATAAAATTTTACTGGCTTTTCTGAACGTCTGTTAATAGAATAGCATCGTAAAATTTGTTTTATGACTTTATATCTATCTTTTTCTATCATGAGATTATCAAAACTTAAATCTATGGCTATCCCAATGCTACATTTCGCTTTTTCAACTGTCATTTTCTTAAGTGCTTTTCTGCTAGGGCCCAAATCCCTGTTTTCTTCACGAGCCATCCGTCTTCTTGCCTTAGCACTTGCTTTCTCTTTGGCTCGCTTTTCTGCTTTATGATTTTGCCATTTAACTTTTCTCAACCACTTTCGCATAACGTTCTTCGAATAAGGTCGTGGAATTTCGTTCCCATCATCATCCCTCATGCCTGGATCAAATTTTATATCATACAACGTGAGCTGCTTAGATCGATGTTCATCCCAGTCAAGCAGCTGCTGGTCTTGAGGACAATCCACTGTTACATTATCATCTTCAACCATTTTTACTGGGACCCTGATGCTATCCAATATTCACAGTACACGTGCTCACCGGTCACCGGACCGTGGTCGGTGATATTCCAACAAATACTATCTTAGAAATCTATTTATAAGAAAGTTAAAGTTTCCACATGGTTTACAGCTTTACAGTTTCTATTCTCCTGCTCTGCTTACACTAAATCATCAAAAATGACATTCAACTCAACAGCGACATTGGTATTGTGACAAGTGACAAATGACAAGTCCTAAGAACAAATGAACTGTTAAATGGATTTAGGCAAAAAATATCGATATATTAAGATATCGCTATTTTTCCATATATTTACCGATATATGTTGTCGAAATTTTTATCGAATTCGTATAATTTCGATATATCTTTTAACGCGACTCTGACTTCATGTTTAACGTAAATAAAATAATAACAAGTTAATCACTATAATAGTTAATATGAATTATACTTTAGAATTATTTGCATTTTATCTAAGAGAATCGTGTTAATGTCATTGTAATGTAATTCAATAATGTATATTACCTATTAATTTGCGAGTTTGGGATAAACTATACAGTATAAGTACCTAAAGATTCAGAAAAACAATTAAACTTATCTCCGGTATCTTTGAGTAAGCAAACATTAACCTAATTTAACCTCTGCGCTGTGATGGTCGCTGAAGGGAACATCAGTTTCTGATAAACTTTCACCGAGTTGAGTTCAGTTTTGTTTGTAAAATAAGTTACCTATGTCTACAGTAAGTTTTCATTTATAGCAGACTTAATCCAGCTGTTTATTTTAGTCAGTTAACATTTGTAGTCATGATAAGCGATGTCGGCCCCGTTGTTAATAGAGTAGGTAGGTAATTATACCTACCTACTCTAATAACTTTTTTTTAGGGTAGAATACAATAGGTGTGGTCGGATATCACCTACATTTTATAAGATGTAATCTATTAGATTATTTATTAGGTACCTACCTAAAAGAATAAAAACGTAAATTAATGATTAACGGGTATTGTACGGGTCATCTAAATTCGAAGAAAATATTCCAAAAAAAAAAGACGGCTCCGTGGCTTAGTTGGTAGCAGCCCTGCCTTCGAAGCGAGGGGTCCCGGGTTCGATTCCCGGCCGGGGCATACTTTGTGTGGTGAGCATGAAGTTTGTTATCGGGTCTTGGGTGTTTGTCTTGTGTTTCTGTGTTTGTCCATGCCATCTGCGACACAGGGAATCCTAGTGCAGAGGTATGAGTGTGTAAACGTCTATTCTATTCCACATCAGGGCGTAAAAATAGGGAATGACAGTAATGGTTTTAATAAGTAAGTATCTAACTATTGTATGAAGATACAATAAGTATTTACTAACATAAAGCTAACAATAAATAAGATAAGAACAGTCACTCAGCTACTATATACCCTTAGCATGTCCAATGTCGTGTTTCATATTATGCAACATCGATAAAGACAGAAGGAGCAAAAGTTCTATTCTATGTTCATGTTTCTATTCTATCTATTCATATTTAGGTAAATATTTCGTAGGAGAGCTACCAGCTATGGGGCGGATGTTTCGAAGAGGAGCCTTCAGCCGTGTTGCGGCGTCTCAACGACTCTCTGTCAGTAGATTCACGCTTGTTTCACGAAGATATCCACGGGAGCCGGGGGTGGGCGAAAGAGTTGCATAGAAGTGGTCACTTGTCGAACGAAGATCACCAAGCTATTCAGGAAGGACTTGATAAAGTAAGATGACAATCCAAAGTAAGCTCCTGTTCATGTAGTGGAAACAAAAGGTTAAAACGATTCAAACGTTTTATTCCTCAATAGTGCGAGTAAAATAGGTATTTTCCTTTTGGTTCATGTATTTGTAATGATAATGAGTCAATCAAGGAGCGTGCGTGACATTCAAGGATACCGGACGCTAAATATTGCACATAATATTGTAGGTACTAGCTACGCCATCCATCCTACGGGGAACGTTTTTGCTCTCTTACGAAACAACCTACAATTCTCACTGATAGATGGACGATAAATAGATACTAATAATACTTTTCACCCTTTTTAATGATCGGTAACTCATCATTAAAAAAGATACTTGACTTCCATAGGTAGAGCAAGAAATTGAAAAAGAAATATCTAATACTGGCAAGCTAAGCGATCCTGAAGAAGATATCCACTCAGTCGTGGAACGTCGATTATTCAAACATGCTGGTGAGGCGGCCTTGAGACTGCACACGGCTCGCAGTCGCAACGATCAATCCGCCACCGACGCCAGATTGTGGATGTTGGCAGCTCTACCAAAATTACACGCTGCTATAGCGGAAATCATTAAGGTATACTGTTGATATCTATAAAAAAAGAATGTTTTTTTGTTTCTTACTTTGCGGCCTAGCATGATGTCGGCCTCGAATGCCGCCGATGCTCCGACATGGCTTATCGACTAGTATAGCCGAGGTCAACATCTTTACGTGCCCTTCGGCTACGGATCATTTTAAACCTAAAGTATTGGGGAATTTAAATTTACAATCACTTTGATGCGACGCTTAGAATATGGTGATTAGAAATTAACAATCCCATTACATAAATTTAGGAGCAATCAGATATTTTACATCTTAGTTATGATCTCCAATATCAAATTTCAATAAATACGTATTTATAGGGCTGGAATCAGAAAAGAACAAATAGATAGGGTTGATTGTGATTGGATCTTCCCTCTTGCCCTCATGGTTACTTGCATCTTTCCTTTTGTTAGACTGTTACTTCGATACTATACTATACTATACTAGTTAGTATAACCACAATAGGTAGGTATCATGACATGACACTCTAACCACTTTTTGTAGCCAATATATAACCAAAGTGTTACAGTAAAAGTTTTTTTTGAAGATTGAGCTTGTTCAGAAAGTTCAAAGGTCAACAAGGCTAATCTGATGGACATAGGCAGAATAACGACTTGGTTCCTATAAGACCACAGTCGCAAAGCATTGTGCTCGACAATTTCCCAAAGTAAAACGTCGCTAGTGTAATGCCCGTTATTTCTAAATATTACTTACTAGATTAAGTTATGTACCTACCTACTATACCAAGAGAATATTTTCTGATAGGTTTTGTTAGATCGAGCCGAAAAAGAAATAGACATCATCGCTCCAGGATACACTCATCTTCAGAGAGCCCAGCCAATTCGATGGAGTCACTTTCTTATGAGGTATGCTTACCTCAAACTTAAATTATAATTTAATTATACTTAAATTATATTCTATTCTATTTTATTATATAATACTTGCTGAGTTATGTGAATTTCAACCGCAGTTTATCCCCATCTCTTTAGGTTACACGACGATCTAGAAATACAGATATATGGTTTCGGGGAAAGTTGGCGCAGCTCAAAAGTAACAGTTTCTTACAGCCATGCATGGAGTTTTCGGGATGACGTCGCTCGTCTTGAAGAACAGAGGACTAGGCTGTCGAGATGTCCGCTCGGCAGCGGTGCATTAGCCGGCTGCGCTTTACCTATCGACCGGCAGAAGCTCGCTGAGAGCATTGGCTTCAAAAGCGTCACCCCAAATTCTATGTTTGCTGTCTCTTCACGGGATCATATTGGTGAGGCATCTTTTAGATCTGATGGATTGTAACACATCGCTATCATACTGATAGGTATTTAAAAATAACTTACACATCTTGATCCGGCCCGCGGCTGCAATTAGGTACTCATAAAAATATTGTTGGAGGATGATTGTTATTCACATTATTTAAATGCCGCAATAGTATATTGCGCTGCGCCCTGATCGAAAACGCTAAAGACCCTGTTAATGGAACGCTGCGCGCCCTTTTCCACACTATCCATTTAAAAACAGAATGAAAATGTCGTATCATGTCAGATTTGAACCAAGTCTGTATCTTTAACCTCTACATCTGCCTTACAATATTTGTTTTGTACTCGAACAGAAAATTTTCGTGATTATATAAAAATATACAATATTTAGAGATCAAGTTATTTTACCCTCTTTAGCACCTACATGGTTATATTGTTGCAGTGGAATTCTTGAACTGGGCATCTCTTTGCGGCATTCATCTCAGCCGATTAGCCGAGGACCTCATCATTTACAGCACGCAGGAGTTTGGTCTCATTCGCTTTTCAGACCAGTTTTCTACTGGTTCAAGTTTGATGCCTCAGAAAAGGAACCCAGACGGCTTAGAGCTGGTTCGAGGTGCTGCAGGCCTACTCCTGGGGGATTCGTTTGCATTCAGCTCCGTGATGAAAGGACTTCCAAGCACTTACAATAAAGATCTTCAATCGGATAAAGAGCTCGTATTCAGGTCATACGACAGGATTTTGGACTGTCTAAAAGTTACCGCAGGAACAGTGAAAACGAACGTTGTCGAAATTTTTATCGAATTCGTATAATTTCGATATATCTTTTAACGCGACTCTGACTTCATGTTTAACGTAAATAAAATAATAACAAGTTAATCACTATAATAGTTAATATGAATTATACTTTAGAATTATTTGCATTTTATCTAAGAGAATCGTGTTAATGTCATTGTAATGTAATTCAATAATGTATATTACCTATTAATTTGCGAGTTTGGGATAAACTATACAGTATAAGTACCTAAAGATTCAGAAAAACAATTAAACTTATCTCCGGTATCTTTGAGTAAGCAAACATTAACCTAATTTAACCTCTGCGCTGTGATGGTCGCTGAAGGGAACATCAGTTTCTGATAAACTTTCACCGAGTTGAGTTCAGTTTTGTTTGTAAAATAAGTTACCTATGTCTACAGTAAGTTTTCATTTATAGCAGACTTAATCCAGCTGTTTATTTTAGTCAGTTAACATTTGTAGTCATGATAAGCGATGTCGGCCCCGTTGTTAATAGAGTAGGTAGGTAATTATACCTACCTACTCTAATAACTTTTTTTTAGGGTAGAATACAATAGGTGTGGTCGGATATCACCTACATTTTATAAGATGTAATCTATTAGATTATTTATTAGGTACCTACCTAAAAGAATAAAAACGTAAATTAATGATTAACGGGTATTGTACGGGTCATCTAAATTCGAAGAAAATATTCCAAAAAAAAAAGACGGCTCCGTGGCTTAGTTGGTAGCAGCCCTGCCTTCGAAGCGAGGGGTCCCGGGTTCGATTCCCGGCCGGGGCATACTTTGTGTGGTGAGCATGAAGTTTGTTATCGGGTCTTGGGTGTTTGTCTTGTGTTTCTGTGTTTGTCCATGCCATCTGCGACACAGGGAATCCTAGTGCAGAGGTATGAGTGTGTAAACGTCTATTCTATTCCACATCAGGGCGTAAAAATAGGGAATGACAGTAATGGTTTTAATAAGTAAGTATCTAACTATTGTATGAAGATACAATAAGTATTTACTAACATAAAGCTAACAATAAATAAGATAAGAACAGTCACTCAGCTACTATATACCCTTAGCATGTCCAATGTCGTGTTTCATATTATGCAACATCGATAAAGACAGAAGGAGCAAAAGTTCTATTCTATGTTCATGTTTCTATTCTATCTATTCATATTTAGGTAAATATTTCGTAGGAGAGCTACCAGCTATGGGGCGGATGTTTCGAAGAGGAGCCTTCAGCCGTGTTGCGGCGTCTCAACGACTCTCTGTCAGTAGATTCACGCTTGTTTCACGAAGATATCCACGGGAGCCGGGGGTGGGCGAAAGAGTTGCATAGAAGTGGTCACTTGTCGAACGAAGATCACCAAGCTATTCAGGAAGGACTTGATAAAGTAAGATGACAATCCAAAGTAAGCTCCTGTTCATGTAGTGGAAACAAAAGGTTAAAACGATTCAAACGTTTTATTCCTCAATAGTGCGAGTAAAATAGGTATTTTCCTTTTGGTTCATGTATTTGTAATGATAATGAGTCAATCAAGGAGCGTGCGTGACATTCAAGGATACCGGACGCTAAATATTGCACATAATATTGTAGGTACTAGCTACGCCATCCATCCTACGGGGAACGTTTTTGCTCTCTTACGAAACAACCTACAATTCTCACTGATAGATGGACGATAAATAGATACTAATAATACTTTTCACCCTTTTTAATGATCGGTAACTCATCATTAAAAAAGATACTTGACTTCCATAGGTAGAGCAAGAAATTGAAAAAGAAATATCTAATACTGGCAAGCTAAGCGATCCTGAAGAAGATATCCACTCAGTCGTGGAACGTCGATTATTCAAACATGCTGGTGAGGCGGCCTTGAGACTGCACACGGCTCGCAGTCGCAACGATCAATCCGCCACCGACGCCAGATTGTGGATGTTGGCAGCTCTACCAAAATTACACGCTGCTATAGCGGAAATCATTAAGGTATACTGTTGATATCTATAAAAAAAGAATGTTTTTTTGTTTCTTACTTTGCGGCCTAGCATGATGTCGGCCTCGAATGCCGCCGATGCTCCGACATGGCTTATCGACTAGTATAGCCGAGGTCAACATCTTTACGTGCCCTTCGGCTACGGATCATTTTAAACCTAAAGTATTGGGGAATTTAAATTTACAATCACTTTGATGCGACGCTTAGAATATGGTGATTAGAAATTAACAATCCCATTACATAAATTTAGGAGCAATCAGATATTTTACATCTTAGTTATGATCTCCAATATCAAATTTCAATAAATACGTATTTATAGGGCTGGAATCAGAAAAGAACAAATAGATAGGGTTGATTGTGATTGGATCTTCCCTCTTGCCCTCATGGTTACTTGCATCTTTCCTTTTGTTAGACTGTTACTTCGATACTATACTATACTATACTAGTTAGTATAACCACAATAGGTAGGTATCATGACATGACACTCTAACCACTTTTTGTAGCCAATATATAACCAAAGTGTTACAGTAAAAGTTTTTTTTGAAGATTGAGCTTGTTCAGAAAGTTCAAAGGTCAACAAGGCTAATCTGATGGACATAGGCAGAATAACGACTTGGTTCCTATAAGACCACAGTCGCAAAGCATTGTGCTCGACAATTTCCCAAAGTAAAACGTCGCTAGTGTAATGCCCGTTATTTCTAAATATTACTTACTAGATTAAGTTATGTACCTACCTACTATACCAAGAGAATATTTTCTGATAGGTTTTGTTAGATCGAGCCGAAAAAGAAATAGACATCATCGCTCCAGGATACACTCATCTTCAGAGAGCCCAGCCAATTCGATGGAGTCACTTTCTTATGAGGTATGCTTACCTCAAACTTAAATTATAATTTAATTATACTTAAATTATATTCTATTCTATTTTATTATATAATACTTGCTGAGTTATGTGAATTTCAACCGCAGTTTATCCCCATCTCTTTAGGTTACACGACGATCTAGAAATACAGATATATGGTTTCGGGGAAAGTTGGCGCAGCTCAAAAGTAACAGTTTCTTACAGCCATGCATGGAGTTTTCGGGATGACGTCGCTCGTCTTGAAGAACAGAGGACTAGGCTGTCGAGATGTCCGCTCGGCAGCGGTGCATTAGCCGGCTGCGCTTTACCTATCGACCGGCAGAAGCTCGCTGAGAGCATTGGCTTCAAAAGCGTCACCCCAAATTCTATGTTTGCTGTCTCTTCACGGGATCATATTGGTGAGGCATCTTTTAGATCTGATGGATTGTAACACATCGCTATCATACTGATAGGTATTTAAAAATAACTTACACATCTTGATCCGGCCCGCGGCTGCAATTAGGTACTCATAAAAATATTGTTGGAGGATGATTGTTATTCACATTATTTAAATGCCGCAATAGTATATTGCGCTGCGCCCTGATCGAAAACGCTAAAGACCCTGTTAATGGAACGCTGCGCGCCCTTTTCCACACTATCCATTTAAAAACAGAATGAAAATGTCGTATCATGTCAGATTTGAACCAAGTCTGTATCTTTAACCTCTACATCTGCCTTACAATATTTGTTTTGTACTCGAACAGAAAATTTTCGTGATTATATAAAAATATACAATATTTAGAGATCAAGTTATTTTACCCTCTTTAGCACCTACATGGTTATATTGTTGCAGTGGAATTCTTGAACTGGGCATCTCTTTGCGGCATTCATCTCAGCCGATTAGCCGAGGACCTCATCATTTACAGCACGCAGGAGTTTGGTCTCATTCGCTTTTCAGACCAGTTTTCTACTGGTTCAAGTTTGATGCCTCAGAAAAGGAACCCAGACGGCTTAGAGCTGGTTCGAGGTGCTGCAGGCCTACTCCTGGGGGATTCGTTTGCATTCAGCTCCGTGATGAAAGGACTTCCAAGCACTTACAATAAAGATCTTCAATCGGATAAAGAGCTCGTATTCAGGTCATACGACAGGATTTTGGACTGTCTAAAAGTTACCGCAGGAACAGTGAAAACGATGGAGGTAAGGACTTAAACTACTGTAGGTATGTAGGTACCTACAGATTGTACAGATCGTTAGATTAGGAATTATTATTTATTTTCGTGCATCAACAAACACTGGCAAAACCAATCATTTCCATGTCACGTATTCACAAGGGAACAATTGTCCCGCAACTTCTATCTTAAGAGACATCACGCGATATCATCGCCGACATTATTCCTGACGACTTTTTTAAATAATGTATTTCTTTCTACACCTGTAGACAATAGTTGTTCAGTTATTAATAGTAAGCTTATTAGTAGCAATTTTTAACGGACTTGAAAAAGGAGAAGATTCTCAATTCGGCTGTGTTATTTTTGTATTTTTGTTACGTGATTTCTCCGCCAATTGTGAATTATTATTTTGAATTGATTTTGAATCCTTATTCCTTTTTACATCACGAGTTGGGGCCATAGAAACTTAAAGAAATTCCACTCGGTCAAATTCCAAATTTCCTCGAAGAAATTCCACTTTAAGTTTATACGATTTTTAGGGTTCCGTACCCAAAGGTTAAAACGGAAACCTATTACTAAGACTCCGCTGTCCGTCTGTCCGTCTGTCACCAGGTTGTGACCCATGAACCGAGATAGTTAAGTTGAAAACAGAAAAACAGAAGAAAATAAATATTTAAGGTTTTTTAAAAAAGTCAATTTCAGATTAACGCTGCAAAAGCCCGAAGTGGTCTCGATCCGGGTATGTTAGCGACCGACCTGGCTCTCGCTCTCGTAAGGCGAGGCGTCCCCTTTCGTCGCGCGCACCATCTCGTTGGGACCGCTCTTCGACGCGCTGCCGCCCTCAATGTGGACCTCGGGAACTTACCGCACCACGAGTTTGTGGCCATTTGGTAGGCTTCATTAATTTGAGCAAATAATGGATCGATTTTATGTAAAGTGAAAATCTCGTAAAAAATAATACCGTTTGCCTCCTGAAAAGGGACGTATAATATCCTGTTACTAGTTTGCTTCATTACACAATGTTTGTTTCGGAAAGCAAATGTTGCACTTACGCTTGGCGACATTTTTGTTTTGTCACTTATTTTTTTTTTCTCCAGAGGTGACATCCGAAATGAGAGGCATGTGAATGATATATTATAAGAAAATGTCAATTTTTAAAACTTTTGTTTGTTTGTTCCTGCTAGACCGATTTTGTCGGGTCTTTCCATGGCTGATATTTTATAAAGATACTTTTGTTTGAAAAAGAAAAAGGACAAGTTTTTCCACGCTGTCGCGATGTCATAAAATGTTACTTGTAGTTTTAACCGGTTTTTACCTGTCGTTAATAAAAAATTATTAATTTTCAGCCCGGAATTCGGTTCAGAGGAAGAAATCAAGTCCATATTCTCGTGGGAAGCCAGTGTCGAACAATACGCAAGCGAAGGCGGAACTGCGAAGAGTTCTGTCGCTCATCAAATTTCATCATTACGCGCTTCGCTTATAAGTCATAAGTAACCTTGTAATTAAATATCTACACAGATTAAAAATAATGAAACTACATAATTTTCTTTGGCAGCGTAATTTTATGTTAGTTTCAGAACGGGTGAAAGTGTCAACCCAGAAAGTATCTAATATTTAACCAGTTTTATAACTTAGAGGCCTCGATTCGGCATTAAGGCAGAGCATTAACTTGTTCTCGGATCTTGATTATTTCTCATGTGCTTCTGCGTTTTTTCATAACAACTGCGACACAATATCGCAATCGTTATGTTATTAAGTTCTTGTTGTATTAAAACTATTTTTTTTTCTATTATTACTAAAAATCTTTCAAGCAAAGTTTGTAATTTTTATGATTTATTTTTTACCTAAAACCTGTTAATCGCGGTGTATTTTTGGCCGAGGTAACCGGTAGTTTTATTGTGCAGTCCAATAAATCGGGTAATACTGGTAGGTTACTATTAATATAACTGTTTTTGTTATTTAAGTACCATTATTTATAAAATGGATTGAAATAAAAATATACTGGGACGTCACTAATGAGTTGTCAAGTACGATGACGCTGAGTAGAGTAGGTATTGGTTCGCGAAACTGTCTCGAACAGCATTGTGGGTCGGATCGCGATTCCGCTTGGATGACCACCCCTACAAGGAAAAACAGTTACGCTAGACGGTGGAGGTTATAAGATGTTTTAGTAATGCATAAACTATTCTAAGTTCGATAAAATACTTTACAATTTTTTTGTATCTATCCGTCATGTACAAGAATTTTTAAACTTTCCACTTACCTACTGCCAGCATCAATATGGCCGAGCTATAAAATAGACCGTTACTTAACAAGAACCTATATTGTACACTATTAAGTTAGTTTAACTAGAAAGAAATAATATTTTATTTTAAAAGAAACATTCACGTGGTTTTCTCAAAAAATAGGTATGCAATACCCCCACGGTTTGTTCCCCCTAACTGACGTGCGCCCGCTTACCGCCCACCATGGTTTCCACAACTTAATCGGCATTACACATTTTATAGTCATCGCAGGAAGCAGGACACACGAAAATTAAGAACTAAAATCGCAATACAAAATACATCCTGCTTACTACTTTGTATATAACACAAATCGTCAGTAATTTTTAAAAGTTACAAGTTTAATCAAATCTTGGATTAATAGACCTCTAACAAGTTCGGTAAGTAATTCAAATTCGTGTATTTTTAAACCCCGACTAAGAAGCTGTCACTTTGTCTTGGCCTTGTGGTATTCTTAAGAAGCAAACGTACCTCCAAAAACCAACGTACATCCTGATTTCAAAGCATTTTTTTTATTTAATATTTTTAATTATTTATTATGAATCATGGTTATTAACTCAATGTCAACAGCTAAATACATTTTAAGGGATTTTCCTTAGCTGCCTTTTAAAAGTTTAATCTTATTCAATAACATTCATTGTAACGTGGTATCTTAGGGTCCCAAAAGAATTTAATTAACAAGTATTATTAGTGAAGCACTTGTAATACTTATTAATTAAATTCCTAATTTCTAAAGATAAATAGCCATATTTTTATCTCTTGTTCTCTATTTGTGTTTAAATTGATAATTTCGTTTCTTTAGGTGTATACCTACATAATGGTGACTGGGAAAGAATGAGAATGAAATGTTTATAATAAACATGACATGACTACTTCTTATAGAGATATTTAAGATATTATGCTTTGTAACTTGAACAAAGGTTACCTAAAATGCTCTTTTCGTATAGCCCTTTCAGCACTCTTCTCTTCTCACGCCGCTTATTTATAAATGTCTAACTGATGCTAATCAAATGATGCGTATACCTCTATCGTAAAACTAGCTATATCAGTTTTCGGATAACTAAACCTTAAATTATTTAAGGGTCGAGGCAGCAAACACGATAATTACATATTGTCTCTTGTGATTTACTGTTAATTTTTAATACCTACTTAGGATTCGAATAACGATGCATCGAAGGAATTCCCTGTTTTGGGCGGCTTTGCTTCTAATGACTATGATCGAGGCTTACGATGATTCCGAGAACGAGATACCCCGATCCGAGGCGCTGATACCTTACGAGATCAATGAAGAAGTAAGACAAGTATACACACTTAGGTCTTCTCTCAAAGGGATTGACATGAACCACTTAGGTCTTCTCTCAAAGGGATTGACATGAACGCATAATAGGTCTCCTTACACTGTAGGTTTATTTTCCATTTCGTATAAATAAAAATGCTGTCCTGAGTGGGAATCGAACCTACGACCTACAGCGCAGAAAACACCACAAAGATTGCAATTTAAATAAATTATTCATGTTTTTCTTTCTCTTTAAATGCAAAGCCTGTATTAATTTATCAAATGTGTTTGAGTGTGTAAACGTTTATTATTTATTTATTTTGACTAGAATGGAATGGAATCATATCACTAATGCATGTGGGAAGATCGGTAAAGATAACTCTACAATGGACGATTTTGCGGAACAAATCCTTCCACTTCAAATTAATCCATTAACTCAATTTATCTATTCATTTCACGTCGGTATTCACAAAGGAGCTATTGCTATCATTAATGAGAAAAGAATGAGGCTTACCATAGCTCCATAGAGACAGATATTATATTACTACAGAGATAACATCGATAAGGTAACGCGTTACAGCCTGGCTACACCCGATTTGCATTTAATCCTACTACAACTTCCGTCATGAAAGATCTCAAACGGTATATGTAATTTTATGATTTTGTCAATCAAGCTGCCACCTACTATAACCATGCCATGGTACAAAAACATTAACGAATGGCAATGTTATACAACAAATTGCCAAGAGGGCAAATTTGCTTCCGCGACTGATGCGATCTTGGTTTGATACACTTTTCCCTTACTCCCTACCAGTGTCGTAATAGGGTGGTGGAGATAAAGAATTACCTTGTAAATAAGCCCTAACAGCCAAAGAACAGTTAGATATTATTTTGTTTTATAATCTGGCAATGATCGAGGTATCCGTGGTTGTATTAAAAAAACGTTTGATTTACAGTATATTCGCCACATATCATCAATAATCAACGCATACCGAAGTGACAAGGCAGGAGGACGCCTCATCATCGAAACAAACTCACAAATCGACACCAAATACAAAACATGGAAACGTAATGCAGATCTAATAAACTCTCTTTTAGCGCTTCCTAAGGGATTGAATGATGCCGGTCGATGAATGTTCTAATGATTAGTACCCATGCTTTACTATATACCAATATTATATACATATAATTTACCCTAAATTCTTATAAATTTTTGAAAAAATATTCTTGTATTATATTTATTCTTAAAGTTCTGTTTTTGTAATTAATCAAATAAAAGTAATGTTGTTATCAAAAACATTTTATTGTACCATGTTTATTCATTAATGTTATTCTAAAACACCTAAGTGTAACTTATAAATTTAGGAGGTATTTACATATTTCAATTACAATAAACAATGACGTCGATTTTTTTTATAAATTTTGCACTTTTTTTCTGACAATGAAAATGACCAATATACGTTAAACGTGCGATACACATTGCTTTACTGATAGTTGTATATATATACTTAAGTAGAGCTATGGTACATTTTCTAAAATCTTAAGTACTATTGTTTGTAGTACAAAAATAAATTATTAATCTGCACATACATTGAATTTTATGATTCATACAAACGAGTCTATTCTGTGCAGATACAAAAAAGGACTGCTATTATTTGATACTTTAAGGACCTGTTTCACCGCTGTCCGCTCTAAGTTCCATGCTATCTTACCAATCAGATAACTGTGACGCTGTTTAAATTCCTTCTGTTTATAATAACAAGAAGTCACATAACTGTTAGATAAAATAGCAACGTAAATAGGTAGTTCTGTACAGCATCAACAGTATGAACTATTCAAGTGATGTTTTACGGAAATTATTAGCATATTCATTAAAAATACTTAATTATTTAATAAGTACTTAAGATTTAACGATCTTCAATGTTTGACACGAAGTGAAATAAGTGTATGGCATGATTACGAAATACAGATCTTATATTAATAAACGGCAGTTTATTATCATCATACAAGTTTATCAAACCAAATACGAATGTAAATCCGTTGGAAAATAGAAACTTTATTTACAATTACGACTACTTAAAGTAGTACAGCTACAAACATTATATAACCTCTTATCAACTTTTTGTAAGCTGGACTTTATATATGACCATTCACATTCTTGATCTGTACTTTAGGTTTGTTATGCATTAATATTATAATTATAATTAGTGGTTCGTAGTGATTGAACTTCATTATTTTATGTCAATTTCTAAACTTCAGACGTCTATTTCTTAATGTATCTAAGACCCGAAACATACTGTGTCTGTTATATATTGAACTCTAGTAGACAAGCGTAAAGGAAATTGAAAAGTTACTCTACTAGTATGCGATGGGGAAAACGTGAAGGAGAACCGTTGCCGATGTGTTTAGAACTTGACAGGAATCCGAGCGCCCCACAACGCCAGAATCCAGAATCGTCCAAGTCTACCGTGATTATTGCACAAAGGCAGAGCCAAAAACCGAACATAAGTTTGTACGCTCAAATGCTCATCCCTAGCAGAAAGAACGCGAATGGTCATGTAGAAACTTTAAAAAAAGCCAGTGACGGCCGTACTGTTGCGTTTAGAACTTGAGCGAGAATCCGGGCGCGACGTTGAGCGACCGCTGGTGCAATTGGAAGCCGCCCGAGTCGTCCGAGTCGCCGCGTGAATACTGCGCGTAGGCGGCGCCGCCGGCCGGAGGGCGCGGGCTGTGCGTGGTGCGCCTGTTGCCTTCAGACTTGGCGGGCCACGTCGGGAACATCGCAGGGTCTATCGCTACTGGTTGCTCCTGTAAGATTACATTTTCCTGTCAATTTCTAGCCAACAAGGCAAGCGACTGACACAAAGTTGCATCTTTAATGTACAGCAGGTATAAAGAAATAGGAAATCAATATCTTTGCATTTACGAACACTCACTTACGCGTTCTTTCAACTTTGCAAAATATGTAAAATGAAAAATGCTGTAAATAAAACGTATTTACATTCGCTAAAAGGCATCAAGGGGCGTCTACCATATGCATAACGTCTCGCTAATATATCGTAACTCTTATTACTTGAGTGCTCTTAGATCGTTACATGTTTCATTACATTCAAAAGATACAAGGTCGGGTGCCTGCTGAATCACTGTAACTTGCCACATTTAAATTAATAACTCTGCATAACCTGAAAATATCAGCAGCAATGTTCTGCTCTAGGAAAGTAGAATCGTTACAGTACTACACTCTTAGTGTTATTTGTAGGATGTGTGACACAAAAAACGATGCGAATAAAGGGTTCCCTCTTCAACAGGCATCTAGTGTTCCGTCACTTAGGGTTAAAATCAGACCAAACGGAAATATCCTCGCTTTTTTTATTACATGTAATTCATTTCAGTACATATTAAATCCGACGCACAGTTTATGCACTCAAGCGCAGATTATGAACAAATTTGAAACTAACCTTAAAATAGGCATGTTCCAAAGCGGCGTCTGCCGTCAGTCGTTTAGCCGGATTGTATGTAAGGAATCCCTGCAGCAGAGAGAGGCCGGTCTCGGAGAGCAGGTCCGAGCCGATGCGCTGGCGCAGGCCGCCGGACGGGTGGTCCGCGAACGTCATCTTTTGGACGGGAGGCAGCTCACTGTAGCCGGGCCACACCGCGTCTGATGGCGTGCCTAGATCCTGGAATTAATACAGATTAGTAAATATATGCCAACAACTCATTGAACGACCTAAATCGTCTTGTAAAATGCCATAGTATACCACGAGGAGGTCTTTTTGACAAGCTCACAAAATCTATTATTCAGAACTTTGTCGCAAACTATCTTATTGCTTAGCGAATCTAGACATGGAGATCGTTTTTGTTAAGTTCAGCTGGGGATCAACTCCGACCGCGGCTCGGAGCTATATTTAAACAGAGTCCATCAGAGCTTCTGAGTATCTGTTTGTAAGCTGGAATTACTCGCAATAAGTTTCCTTGTTGCTAGTCCGTTCCAAGATGAACTGTTCCTGTTCCTAACTAGTTCCCCAAGCTGTGAAAATCTTATGAGATTGATACAAACCTTGAAAATGCGATTCAACTGGTCAACTTCAGACTTTCCAGGGAATAAAGGGTTCATGGCTACGAACTCTGCAAATATGCACCCAACACTCCACATATCAATGTGAGTGGAATATTCTTTGCAACACAGCAGTAGTTCCGGTGCGCGATACCAGAGGGTGACAACAATAGGCGTGTATTGACGAAGCGGGGAGCCGTATTCTCGAGCCAAACCAAAGTCGCCAACCTGCAAAATTGAATATTGCTTAAATCTAGCTTTGCAAGTTTGTTATTGAGAAAAAGCAAAAAAAATGTTAAATAAACATACCTTTAATACTCCTTTATGTGACAACAATAGATTACTCGTCTTCAAATCTCTGTGCAATATCCAGTTATCATGAAGGTGGTGCACAGCTTTGAGCAATTGAGTCATCAAGCATTTGACTTCTCCTGTAAAGTCAAACCATTTATGAATTTTAGAATCATCAATACATATTCGAATATAGTACACAAATGGAATTCTACGAACCTGGAAGAAAAACTTGTTTCTTTCCCCGCATAGTCTCCATGAGACTCTTGAGGTCATGTTCCACGTAGTCCATAACGATGAATATCTTGTCCATGTTGGAACCGACGACAATCTCCCGGACGGTGACGATGTTGGGATGTTGGCCCTGAAACAATCAAAGCGGGGTGTGCGACTCGTTAGTAAATGAAATTGGACGACGGGCTTCCTACAGAATTTCGTTCTTGGCATCATCTTACCCGTTACATTGTAAAACATCTGAAAATGTATGCTTCACTCATCACAACAATTTGTGGCTACACATCGATATTGAATATACATTGATATCAGTATCTAAGGCACACGTAATTTCCAAAAACAACATGTAAAACAATCAAGTAAGTATTCAAGTATATGTCTAGCATACTTAAAACTGAACATAAAGTTATCCGCTCTAATTCGACCCTGGATTATCATCAAAATTGTATGCATCATGTTTAAGCGTACAGTTGCTAAATTAACGTTCATTGTAAATACTCTGTGTGTCTGTCTGCAACTGTTCTGGGGAATATGCCGTAAGCCGACGAATGTATGATAAGAGACTAATGAAATTGCAATCAATATTATTGTGTAACTCAAGCGACAGACGGATATCATGGTCTGAACTGACCGCATATCAAAAGACAAAAATAGAAGAATGGCTTATGCTCATCAAACGGAAGCTAAGGACAAAAATAGTCTTAAAGTGGAGCACTGAATTGCGAAACTCCAAGCTTAAATTCGACAGGAATTAACTACAGACAAGGCTCTTATCGAAAGGGGAGTCAACTTGCAGCAGTAATGTATTGAACGTAGACGGTCACCTCTGCAGCGGTTCTGTGCTGTCTTCACAGTTCTCGCGCTCGACTCACTTGGCATGTAAAACAGAATTACTTTCGGTCACATCGAACAGAGATTTGGTCAAAATTCTATTTTTCCAAGTTATAGTTCGGTCAAACTGGAATATTGAGTACAAATTGTAAATTACAATCAAATTTAATTTAGTGTTGAACTGATGCCACAATTATGGCATAATCTCAGGGTTACAAAAAGTGTGCGTACTGGCAAATTTATAAATAATATTCTTGTTAATTTTATACCTATTTATATGTGATATAGCTTTTATAACATTTAATTCGAGCCATCCCATTTCGCCTGTAATGTATAGGCTATATTACACTTGTCTTGAGGACAAGCTTATAATCATGATTGAAATTAATAACAAACAACTCCCAAGTTTTGTTGGAAGTTAATGGTTATTAGATTCAGTCTTACATTGTGTTTTTGGATATCAGTGTACACAAGTAATTAAGCTATTAGTTTTTATACAGACTAAGTAATCAAGTAAGAAAAAAATTATAACATAAAGTTCAGTTACAAATGCCGTTTTAATTTAATGTAATTAGTAAGCTTTACTTATGCTCTGTCCGCTGCGAGTTACCTTCAACTGAAATATTGATAAGCCCTTTTTAGGATTGGATTCAGGGTACACGGTCATTTAGCAATTTCTTTCATTGTAGAACTTTTCGTAATCTCTCAATGAATCTTTAAATTAGTCTTCAATTTTTATCAACAGCCACAGTTATGATATCAAGTTGCCATTTACTTTGGGGCTTCCTGCACTACTAACTGTTAATTTCCTTATATCTGACTTGTAACAAATATATGGGATGCTACATTAATTTCAAAATAAACAAAAGTACACCATATACAATACAATCCAGTAATATAGTCTAGCGGCAGATACGAGCCCTGTTGACATAATAAATAAATACTCGTTAACATTTCACACAGCACCATCAAGCCCAACCTCCCTCCCCACACCAACACCCACACACAGCCACACACCCATCCCCACACACACACTTACACTCACACTGATATTTCATGTAAGATCTGAGCGAGTTTCAGATCGCTATTTCACCATAACGATGGCAAAGGCATACGGGCAAACTGTCCTTTTGACAAAACCACAAACCTAACAGTGTTGAAAGTCCTAGTGCAAGTAAAAAATCTCGCTTCATTATGATACTACTAATATCGGTGTGTTGTTTTTGATTGCAACAACACCCACTGAAATAGTTTTGACAGTGTTTCAAACACTGACGTCATAATATAATCGTCGACCCATTGCTTTCGCAAAAGTTCTTAAATAAAGTGAACTTATGTGAAAGCAATTCTAGAAAACCCGTACTTGGTTGCATTCAATAAGCAGTAGCAGTAGAACTTGTGCCAAGTTCGTCCGGAGAGGTACTGCCACGACACCTGAATTCTGCCGCCAAGCATGAATAGTGCTTGCATTATTGTGTTCCGGTGGAAGGGTGTGGGTGCCGGTGAATTTCACCGACATGAGACGTATCATCCCCGTCTCGGGTGATGGAAGCAGCATAATGAATGCGACTCCGTGTAAGATCCAAATCTTATATTGACTCGCATTACTGTTGTCATGGGCGGTGGTCGCCATTTACCACCAGGTGGGCCCTCAGCTGGTTCCGTCACTCTTTCACATAATTGAAAATAAATAAAATGAGCAAGCAAGCAATATGTACGCCCAGGATTCTAGATTTGACGTCAATACTTAGGTCACTCATTCATGATTCATATACACATTAAAATACCAAAAGCAACCTCTACTACATTAACCGAAGCTCGAATAAACGTGTTGTTACCGAGAACAAAACTGAAGACTTTTCATTTTTAACTTGTCAGGTGATTATAGAGTTGGGTGAACGATCGACGCTGAAAATTCAGCGCTGAACGCAACGTAGGCTTGGGTTATCGCAATAGTTTAACAGGCTGCAATAAGATAAAATTGTAGATTCAATTTTTGTACTGTGACGTGGTTAGAAGAATACATTTTCAGATTATTCTACTAGTGAGTATCATTACCTATAACTTAATTAATTCAACGAGTTATTTCATGGCATAAGATTAGATCATAATTTCCAGTATAATTTGAATCGGCAAGCCAGGCTGTAGCCAACTTCGGTCCTTGTAAAAGGTTCAGGCGTGACGTGCTTGCACACTTGATTCACTCGAACCTATATGACAAGAATCGAAATGATTATTCAAAATTAGTGGATCGTTCTGTGTTGCTGCAGACCGCTTGCATTACGTTTGCGCGGGTTGCTGTACACAAGGCATCATAAGCCCCGGTGTTTATCAGTCTCATAAACTGTTCAGAAATCCCAACGTTGCCAGTTCCTAGATGCGCTGTGCTATTGTGTTTAACGCAACGCAAGCTGTCTACAGTCAAGGAAAAACATGAAATAAATCGTTATAAAAATTACAACATTACGTTGAAATTACAATACACTTAAAATACTTGTGGCTCTTCTCCATTGATGTGATAAATTATACGCAAGGTGTAACTACTTTTCTTCTTCGTCGAAGAAGCATCATGGCGTAAAACCTCGATAAATTGTGTACGAACATCGAAATAAGTGACGTAAAATCTCATGATAGCGCTAATAGACTTTGATTTGGTACCACGAGACGATTCCAGAGCGAAATTATAGATATCATTTCAAGTTAATCTAAATCCTTGAGTATTTATAATATTAAATTATTAAAAAAATGTATGATACCTTTAAGGTACCATGCAGTTTAATGATATATTATAAACTGCTCAAAAATATTTAAAACAGACAAAAAAGATTATAAAACAGACAGAAAATAACTAAGACTCTTCTTTAACTTGCTATTAAGAGTGATTTATATCTTCGAATTCTTTTAAAAATTTCCCATGGCAATGCAGTTTTCTAATGATATCTAAAATGCTATTCACTTTTTATTATTTATACTTACAACAAAATTAAGGCAATCACGGGATTGTTGAGACTAGTTCAATTTGAAAAGGGATTCTTTATAATGGTTTACTATTAGACAGCAATGGCTGAGCATATTTCGTTTTAATGGTTTACTACTATTAACCATACAACAACATTTATTAAGTATTGTGTCGTGGAGCTTTGTAACAACACTACTAATATACTAATCTATTGAAAAAGAGCACATACATTAATTATGTTTATTAATAATTAAGTAACATATATGTTAAGAGTAGGTCTATTTCCTAGTAGTTGGAATATTAGGTGTTGGTACGGCATAGTTAACTTGTTATATACAGTTTAGTATTCAATGAACCCACCATAAACCTTCCATCAATGACATGACTGAAGCCAGTTGAAAAGTAATAAATAGTAATTTTGTTAAGCAAAACAAAACATACATTGAGTGTTTTGGTATCTTTACCAAACTAGAAGAGCTAGAAGAGTTCAGAAATGCTACACCAAGCACAGCAGTATCATTAAAATCATTCATATAACTAGCGTAGTATAAAATGCAAATGTTAAAGAAAATAGTGTGCTCTATTAGATTAAGCATAGGATTGAGGTTTTATTTCGATTTACTCGGTGAAACAAGATAAATAATGTTAGACTAGAATCACATCACTAAACCACATGATACGGCAAGATAAAGGATGATCCATGCATTCTAAGACTAGGAAGACATAGCATAGCGTGATCTACTGCTTGCATGTGGCCTAGTAGCCTAGTATGGTTAAATTATAACCAAGGATTATTCGGTAAGTTTAAATCGGTTACCTTCGGCTGGACATCAGCAGAATCGTCCAACAAGGCTCAGGCAACAAATACCTGGACATCGACCAAAGACTGGTTTCAGTTTTACTGGCCGATTCAGCTATGTTCAGCTGATGGCAATCAATTAAACTTACCTAACAGGTGTCCTGGAGTCAACTGAAGTATTTAAGTTAAAGTCAGTAGATGCTCGGTTATGCTGATTCATCCTCTAGTTGAAAACTTCGTCGAACAAGCAAATCTCGCAACTGTAAGCAGTTTACCAGTGGCACGAAGTTCGAGTTGAGTTCGAGTTGTAAATTTTGATTAAGTTTTATACAAAAATGAAGAAAGAGAAAAACGGAATATTCACTGTGAACTTCTGTGCTCGCATAAGTTAGTTTACGTAATCGTGAGGTTTCACTGACGAAACATCTAGAAAAAAACATGATAAAACTTTGTTTACCGTAAAAATACCGAACACGAATCGATACTCGGACCGACAACGCAGCTTCTTACTAGTTTCTTTCAGATGTTTCGTCCCTGGAACTTATGGTAAGAGGCATTTGATTGTTTTTCAGAGTAGCCTACTTATGAGTGCTTACAAGTATTAAAATAAACTTAATACAATACTATTAAATGCGGATAAAACATGCAATCAGTTATTTAAATCACGTCGCCAAAAATGAACCAAGTGATCAGAGTTTGACAATACAGTATTTTTTGCGAGCTAAAGGCAATAGTATATGATATAAGCATTGGGATTTTTCCCACTGTTTGAATGTATTAAAAATATGACAATCCATTTGATATTGATCAATTGGTACAAATATGTTAAAGATAGACTACAACTTATATCTTGCATTGCATAGTAATACCAAAATGCAACAATAATCGAATGGAAAAGCATGTACTCAGGTAAATATAATGTGAGCAGAAAATGAATTTCTTGTCTCAAAATTAACCCTGTTCCTATGTAATAATATGAATGTTAGACGAAATAGGTCAGATAATGATGGTGTTTTGTATTATAAAAACAATAAAATAGTCTAAAATAAAGGAAAAAGCTACAGTTGGTAGGTAGGTAGTACCAAATAATAAATTACGTTAATAAATTAACGTTATGGAAACTCAATAAAAGCATGATACAAATACGTAAACAGTCATGATGACTATCGTTAACATCGTGATCTTGTGACACAAATTAAATATTATCAGATGGCCGGCCGCGTCTGTGCCTATTTAGTTTGTACATGTACCATCCACCAGCCTTGAACACCGTAGATTAAATAAAGCCTATCGCTGTCGCTTTCCAAAAGTTGTCTGAACGCAGTAGGACTTTGAAAAGGTTGGTGCAACCTTTTAAATAATATAAATTTATTGATTTATGATAGAATAATAGTTCATCAAGCCACCAACCGATGTGGCGTCAACTTCTGCATAATCAGGCTCTGGGTGTCACGGCAATACTTTAGAACTAAAGAAAGCTATACAGTTGTGGATTTCACCCATCTATATCTAAAGCTTCGGTGGCTGTGTCAAATTTTTAAAGACAATGTATTCACTACAAAGTTAATTGAATACAAACATATTTGCACAAAATGGACAATAGTAAAATTACAAATCTATTTTTAACCATATGCCACCATTTGCGTTAAAAGCCCACGTGACATATGTCACGTTTTGTGTTAGCAGAAAATAATAGCACGCGTGGTATGCAGGAATTTGTATCATGTTTTCAAACAGTAATTTCACTACTTATACAGCGTGTAACACAAGATATGGGTAACGAGGGGTGACCTCAGAGCCAAGTATATTAAACCACATATTGTACATGGTACAATGACACACATGAGTCACTTAGAATGGCACCGTTAGGCCATCCATTTCATTTTCATAACCCATTTGCGGGCGACCTACATTTTTTATCATTAAAGCTGTAAACTTTTGCGTAAGTCGTTTAGTAAATACATATTGCCAAACATATTGTTAATAATAATTTT
Source organism: Aplocera efformata (assembly GCA_921293045.1). Classification (NCBI taxonomy): domain Eukaryota; kingdom Metazoa; phylum Arthropoda; class Insecta; order Lepidoptera; family Geometridae; genus Aplocera; species Aplocera efformata. The sequence goes on along the minus strand of OV121042.1, from coordinate 6,826,388 downwards.
GTAAATAAATTATCTCTTTTGGCTTAAAATATCCAATAATATTTTCATTATTTTAGGCCATAAGAGATATAATTTATTTATAAAATTATTCGATTATTTCAATGGCGATTAAAATTGATTCTTATTCTTATTCCTTTATACCACACCCCCTGGTTACATGCTGTATAACTTATTCTAATTATAAAGAAGAATTTACGAAATACTGTCTACTGTCTTACCTGAAGATAATTAGGTATATTAAAATAAAATAAATGATGTATCGCTATCATAGATATGTCACTTTCGATGTTCGTACTATAGTAGTTATAATTTGGCAAATTACTTTTCAACGAACACGAAGGGATCATCCCCTGTAACAAATTCCTTATAAGATACTTAGGCCCGCCCGTGTATCGAAGTTGTTACCCGTGCAATGGGTCACACCTCTAGCACTACCCTCTTGCAGGTAAGAGGTGCGGGGCCTGTAGGAATAAAATACAAGGCATTAATACAATGAATTGGACACGTGAGCCATCGAGTGCTTCACAGCTCGCGGCTCAAACAAGCTGCGCGCAATCTAAATATCGAAATATTGTAAAACAATACCTTCAACGAGAGCAGTGATGCATTATGATGGCTCAGGTGAGCTTACTTTACAATAATAAAAAAAAACATGATCCCACCTTCAATAGGGTGTTGATTTCCCTCAATGATGTAATGGGGAATCCTTCCTTTTCCTTTTCCATTTTGAGTCGTTTCAGAGCAACAATTTCCTCAGTGGTTTTGTCACGAGCTCTGTAAACAACGCCGTACGTGCCCTCCTCTATTCTATTCAGACATTGAAACTCCTCAACTGAGCGACAACCCTATAAAATATTATGAAATACACATCAGTATTTTTTTATTTACAGTTTTATACACCTAATCATACAGTGAATAATGTAATGTAAGATGCATACATGGTCATTCCCTGCAAATAAATAATGCCTGAAAACAGTTTGGTCAAAGACGAATGACCTCAAAATTTTTGATGATACCAGAACTAAATCGAATTTTGGTAACTAATTTAGAAATAACGACTTAATACAAAATATAGTCCTTACATCATACGTCCGAATAAAGAATCAGTGTATTACTTGCTTCAATCAAGTGCAGCCTGGTAATATGAGACCGATGGGAAACACGGCTTCCAATGGTTAGGCTTTGAATATTCTGATGCAGTGTGGCTGTGGTTACAGTTCAATGTAATGGGTTGACACAAATTGACGATGATGATCATGATTGAGATATGACTTCCAACAATGTTTCAGACATTGTTGGAAGTCATATCTCAATCTGTATCAAACTGTACATTACAGATTTGTGCAATAACCACTAGTGATGATGTTAGTTGACCCTAATATTGTCTACTTTCTAGGGTTATTGAGTCTTGATTGATACAACCGTGCAAGATGATGCAAGTCGTGCATCTAAAAAGTTTTTAACCCCAATAGTAATTACTTATTTGTTTTCATGTCAAATTTTCATTTTTTGTGTTCTCTTTAATTCATTAACACAAATGATGAATGAAATAAAGAGTTCACATGATCACTATTTTATGAAAACACTGTATATGTGTACTTGCTGCTTTATATCTTGGTTCAATGACTGATTGTGAACAATAAGATCTGAAGATGTGTGAAGTATTGCAATAATTCAGATAAATGTGGTTCATATTATTGAAAGTTTGATATAGCATAAGTAAATTACCTGTAGAGCTGGGAAGTATGGTGGTAGAGCACTGATGGTCTCTTCCCTTATTTTGGCTTCCTCATCATCCTCATGAGGCTTTTCCTCTTCAATATTTTTCCCATTTTCACCGGGAGGTGGTGGGGAAAATGAATGCGATCTGCTTCTACTCTTAGATCGGGATAGGGATCTGAAAAGTTTGGGGTGATTTGAACTGAAACAATTTTCAAATGCTTTAATTTGATGTGTCTTATCAGTTGGTTTGACTCCCAGGACATACATTTTTGTGACGAACATAGATGTCTATTCTGTGTCTTATAGGTACGTACTAGCTTTTGCCCGCGACTTCGTCTGCGTAGAATAAATACTACGAGTTACCTTTTTTTTCTCCGATCTTTCACACCGCATACTATTTTATTACTAAAAAACACCGATCAGTGGTTTTGTCGTGAAATGTAATATCTAGGTATCAAACAGAATTGAAATCATTGAATTGAAATTGTAAATAAATTCTTTCTTTCTGATCAAAAGTATATTAATGATGACTTTTATATCTCTATGGTCCAACAGAGAACTAAAACTATACTTAACAGCATGTGTTTATCTATTAGACAGTAATAATTTCTGTCAATATAATATAATATTATAATATTTCTGTCAATTGATCCTGTCAGTAATTTTGGTTTAGTTAAATAATCGAAAATAATAATAACTACCTCCTAGATCCACGAGATGAAGGCGAGCCATGGTCAGATTTGGGTGAAGGAGACTTTGATTTTGCTATTTGTAAGGAACTATCATCTATTGGTTCATTCTCAAATTCTTTGTCCGATTTTTCATCCCTGTCGTCTTCTGATTTTGATTCCTCGGCAGTCTCTGATCCTGTGCTGGAACTGTCATCATCTGTCTCACTGTTGGAGTGTTCACCTATAATAATGAGAACATTTAGTATGTTGAAATACTAACATGCTTATGTATGATCAATCAAAACATATACTCCTTAAGTAGGGCAATGAACCAGGTTATTACTACATCTTACCATCTTCGGGTTCAGAATGAAGTGACTCACTCTTGAGCTCATTATCACTAGCGTCTGATACAGTGACAACAGAATTGAAGGCAGGCGAGTGACTTGTTTTAGTCTTCTTAGTAATTGAATCTTCAGGTGATGGAGATCGCTTCTTACCGCGACGCCTGCGTTCTTCGCGTCGTGCTTCGAGCTCATTACGTGACTCATATTTTCTTTTCTCCATCTCGCGTTCTATAATGGAAAATTATCTTAAGAAACATCAACTATACAGCTAAGTCTGATTCGGGCTTCAGCGCCGATTACCAACTGACTGTTTTTTTATTTATTTTTTTCCACTGTTATAACTTCATGAAAATTTCAGCCAGCTACCTAATTGGTTAAGATAAAGCCTTTTAAAGCATCAACAGACATTGTAAGGTTAATAATGGGTTCCTTATACAGCCCTACCTGACCACAACAGTGAACATTTTTAGATATTGTGTATAAAAATGAATTAAATATCAATGATGATATGCCAATGGGTACTGGTGCATTTCATTCTGGCCTATCTCCAATGAACACAGTTATTTACAAGTTGTATAGCAAGGTAATTTTTCTATGTGATGTCAACCAACTGGAAATTCATCACTACTGGAAATTCTAATCTGAGACATCACAATGCAAGCCGGGTAAATATAGTTTTGTTCATAATATTGATTGCAAAGTGTTACATAAATTTAGAGAATAAAAATATTAACATACCTGCTTCAAGCAATCTTTTCCTTCTCTCCTGTTGGTTTTTATCAAGTGCAGTATGTCGTTCTGCTTTCAAATCCTTATCAGATACATCAGAATTTTTAGTAGGTTCCTGACTTTGCAATTCTTTTGTTATTCGTTTACTTAGCAACCTCGACCGCAAATCTTCTAGTTCTTTATCACCAGAAGTTTTGTCTCTGTTTTCTTTCTCATTATTTTGAGTGCTATGACTTTCTTCTGATATTAATCTCAACCTTGATTCTATTCTTTCAGTACCTGGACGTTTCCTTTCCATGTCAGTGTATTTATATTGTCGCTCACGGCTCATGTAACTTTCCCTTTGAACTTCTTTCTCTTTGTAAGCTTCTCTTGACCGAGGTACATCCCTGAATGATTGGTTTGCATTGTCTCTATACATTTCCCTTTCTCTATAATGCTCCCTTTCCCCCCTTTCCCTATAAGAATCTTTATCTCTGAAAGCTTCTTTCTCTCTGACTTCTCTGTACATATCTTTTTCCCTATATGGTTCCTTATTATCTCTATACATTTCTTTTTCCCTGTAAGCTTCTTTCTCTCTGTAAGGTTCTGCCTTGTCTCTATAGGCTTCTTTTTCTCTATAGACTTCCTTCTCCCTATATACTTCTTTTTCTCTATAAAGTTCTTTATCACGATATGTTTCCTTTTCTCTAAATGCTTCTTTATCTCTATAAAACTGTTTCTCTCTATAATATTCTTTGGACATTTCTTCACGATCATTTTTAACCACTTCTCGTTTTGCTTTCTCAGACTTGTCACGGTCCCTGTTGAAAAAGGTTTAGGATAGATCTACAACAGTCCCAAGGACATGTTGACATACCTTAAATGACACAAGTTACATTATAGAAGCAGTTATCATGAGCCATATAATGTATTTTAAAAATAACAAAATAATACTAACCTGAAAAGATGTTTTTTCTCTTTCCTGGAACTCTCTTTGTATCGGTCTTTGGTAGACCTCTTGTGACCTCGTTTATCTCGATGTGAAGGTTTTATCACAGCTTGAGGAGGTTTTATAATCAATGAATCAGCATTGTCTCGATCTTCATCAGACAAGCTAAAAAACAAGATTTTTATAATTTTATGGTCAATGTGGTGAGAAAATTCACCACCATAATCAGACAGAGGCTCCCAAGAAAATCGGCCTTATTAAAAAAATGTGAGTTACATACCGTTAATTATTTCAATTTGTTTAGACTTAAACTTGCACTGAACAATGTGGGTACATACAATGGTATGGGTTCAGTACAAATATCATAAATAAGTACTACATCTTTCCAGAAACGTACAAGCACACCAGAAATCAAGGCAAATGCAACAATGAGGAAAGTAACCAAGAAAATTAAATAACATTTTCTTGTAAGCTTGAAGCTTTTTAACATTGATTTTGAAACATTTCACATTAAAATGTAATTAATATATTTAGGAATTACCTGAAATCCATTTCGTCTTGCACGGGGCTGCGCGCTAATTCACCATCCTCACTTTGGTCATCTTCGTAATTACTCATTCCCAAAAAATCTTGACACACAATGAAATAACAAAACAAAAGCACACACAGAACAATAACTGATCATTTAATTACGTATAGGTTCAATAATGATTGCTTTGGGCCATTAATTTTCGACACAAACGAGAAACACTAAATTCAAGAAAGGAACTCGACAGTCGACACCGCCATCTTGTTTTCGTCAATGTGATGTGATAGATAATGTCATGTCATTCATGTCACTCTCATTCCACCTTCCGCCATCGTTGTTTAAAGCCGCGTGATATGTCACTCAACGAACAGGCGACCCTCTTGAACCCTTTGAATGTAACTTCTAAATAAACTGGCCATATTTTGTTATAATTAACCCTAATGCAGAAAAAACCTGCGAACGTACATTAACTTGGACATTGGCAGAATTTGTGTGGCATAAATCACACAAAAGCCAAAAATAAGAAGAAGAAGAACCCTTTTAAGATTTTTTTTATTATGATCCAAAGCAAAACTAATTTTTGATTTTGATCTTTTATGAAAGAATCATAATAATGTTTCCGAGAATACATAAATTTAACTAGTGCAATAATTTCATTTATTTCCGCCAATTTTCGATCGATCACAAATTTCAAGAGATGAAATTGAATAGAGGTTAAAATATGGACGTATACCTGCGAGATATCACAGTTTCTGAATAGCGATCGTTGGGTGTCGAAACTGTCCCAAAGTCGGAATTCTTTTGACATTAAGGTGGTCGAAGAACGCTCGCTAGTCAACGGTCTACCCGTTCACCAAAATATCAAACCAGCCAGTACCCCTAGTAGGAGTTTTGATACTTTTCGTAAACTACATTTCGTATTGTTTCTTTCCATACATTTACTTGCAGCGTCCTGGAAACTTTAGGGCTGAATCGAATGGTAGTATTCGGAAACGAAAACAGTAGTTCGAGCAGCACTGTCTAGCAAAGTTAGTAGAAACGACCGTCAATTTATCTAATGTGAACTAATAATAATAGTGCATTTTGTCTTTATAAAAATACAACAAGGGTTAATGTTTGGGTCTATAAATAAAATAAGATCTTGTAAACAACATTATGTACAGTAAATTATTTAAATTTGACAATACCAGTAAAACAAAACCATATATGTATAACAATTTATGTTATGTTTATCCAATAGGTTTGGTATGTGAGAAAATAATTTTAAGTGGCAATGAAAACTGAAGGAGAAACCGTAATGTCAATCAATAAATCACAGCACGCCCATGGTATTGAGCAATACCATGGGCGTACTCAGCTTCTGGCCTAGGGGGGTGCCCCCCCCCTAGGACAGATTTTTTTAGGTAGAATCGTTCGCGGCTTTTTTTCATACACACTACACAAACACACCTACATGAAACATTAGGTATATGTAGTGTAGTGTGTAGCTGTGTAGGGCAAACAGCCACAAATGATCCTGCTTTATAGGTAGTTAAATAAATATAGGTAAATTTGACTAAGCATGCATTTTTATTTTAAATTTCCATTTCCAGGGAGGGGCAGTAGGCCACGATTTGAATTACTAATCGCGAAATACAGTGCCGTACATTTGCTGTGCATTACATTGTCGTTCAATACAGGGACTCAACTGAAGGATGGATTATTGGATTACGAAATGAATAAGGGTAATAGTAACCCCCATTTCTTACGTTTTTTACTCGAATTAAATTTCTGGACTGCTCTGCTTATCTGTGCAGCGGTGCTTTTCACTTTCAGCTTGAAAGGAATATGCTGTGGAAACACTTGGTATATAATATAATAGTCTGTGGAAAGAAACACTTGTTTTTCAGAAAGATAAAACATAACAAAATACCCATTGTATCTTAGTGTAGATAACTATTATTTTTTGATGCTTTATAAGCTCTGCTCTATACCAATTCTAACTAATGGCTCTTTACTTAAACCTCAAAGTTGATCAGAAATTCTAGGATGAAAAAGCGGTGTTGAAGATCATGGTGAGCCTTAATGTTTATGTAAAAGATAATTTTATCCCTTGTTAGCGGAGGCTTTTAATAATACTCAGACAGCACATACTATGTAAGCAATTTTTGTTCATGAAATAATTCTCTTTATACATGAATAAAAACAATGATTTTAACGAGTAGGTAGATAAACAAATAATTTTAATAGTCTAGGCTCAACGAGCTAGTCCTTGGGCCTAGACTTTCCTTCAATCACAATTGGAGTGGAGTTTGTAAACCACTTACGCAGTGCGTAACAGAGAAAATATATTATTAAAAAAAAAAAAACACTTACTGTCTCTTATGGTGTTACATTTATGAAAACCTTAAATAATATAGTGTGGGTATAATACTTGTAGGCGTATTTGGTCCAGATTTTTATTAATATTCTACTTGTAAAATAAATTATTTAAAACTTCAGAATAGCAAAATACTTAGTACAATAGCTAATGCTATTGACAGCAAAGAAGAGTTAAAAAAACGGACTGAAAATGGAAAAGTAGCCCTTCGAGAACTTCTCAACTGCATACAAAATTGCCAAAACCGTTATGGAGGAAAATCAGAATTGGCTACTGAAGACGACATAAGGTAATATTCAAAGAAGAAATTTGATCAAATTACTCATCTTATTATTAGGGTATATAATGCCATGTCCAGAATTTGTTGGTAGTTTATTAGTAAAAAACAACCCAGAAAATACTTAATGGTTCTATTCTATAGGCTAGTTTCAAATTCAAATCTGTACATAGTATTTTTATTAATACATGAAATATAAATTTTTTTTGTAAAGGATTATACTAATGGTTGTGATGTCTGTAAATTCTGAACTATAAAACTGATGGCCTTGAAATATTTATGGGACAGTCTTTAAACTGCCTCCTTTGTAACAAAAAGGGATAATGAAATAAGACATCAACAAGTTAATGCATTACAATTCAACTAAGAGTACATTTTGACATTCATCCCCCCAGCTCCCAAGAGAACTGTGCTGAATTTCGGGATAAAAAGTATCCAGTGTTCTATCATGCTAAGTTTCAATAGAATTCATGCAGACAGATAAAAATGAAAATAAAATTACTGTTTTGGTTTTATCAGTGTCAAGATATATGTAAATACATCGTTTGTTATTAAGTTATGCCTTGTTGATTTTTTGACCGGCCTCTTGGGTCAGTTGGTAGTATCTCTGCCTACTGCACTGTAGGTTGTGGGTTTGATCTCTACTCAAGACAAGCATTTGTGTGATTAACATAAATGTATGATCTGTGTGTATCTATCTGTATTTATATATACTTAATATATATTCTGTACGTATTTAGAAAAAAAGTACTTTATAAGTATTCTTTTACTGGTTCATATAGTACAAGCTATGCTTAGTTTGGGGCTAAAAGGCGCTGTGTGAAATGCCCATGAATATTTATTTAAAATATAATATGTTAATTGCTGCAGGATTGCACAGTTGTGTGAAAAATGGGAAAAAGTACTAAGTCATGGAATCAGAATGAATCTATCAAGCTCTTCCATTCAGAGTTTGGTGACTGCTGGCCTTAATTTTACATTTAACATCATAAATGTTGGTAAGTATCTTTACATGTTACATTGAATAACATGAAGGCCTTGTAGTGAAGCTTCCTTTTATATTCTTTATAGACCATCTAATTTAAATGTCTTGTCACCTGGTCATGAATTGGATGGGTGACTGCTACTGATCACTTCCATGCTTCGGAAGGCACTTTAAGATAAATAGCTTTGCTATATTATTTAATACATCATGACAAATCGGCTTACAAACTTGTACACCACAGTTAGACATTTACTAGACACTTTATTTACTTTTAGACTTTGTTTAGACATTGACATTTAATGTTATCGAATAATTTTAATGATATATCCCTGGCATTGATGAGCCATTTCTTATCTTATGGGCTATACAATCCTATCATCACAACCTGGACTGGTAACAAGTAAGCTCAAAATGTATATAAGTTAATCAAATTAAAGATTGTCATCATCTGTGAATATGTTCTGTGCAGGGTATTTTGAGAATAATTCAAGACTTTTAATAGATAATATTTTGTTAGTTGTCCAGTATAAATATAATTAATAAGTGGTGCCGAATGTAAAAATAATTAATTGAGTCTTAATACATTTCAGGAAACTCACTATGGAGCTATACATGTTTACATCTCACAAAGCATGAAAAAGAAAGATTTAAAATTCTCTCAAATATCAATACCCCAGTTGGATACTTCCGGGCATTTCTTAGAGCAGCTTTAAATGAAAGATCTTTAGAACGGTAAGTCAGCAAAATAAACTGGACACAACAACTATTTTCCTGTGATTATTGCATAGGTATTTAGATATCATCATCTTGATTTTTTCTTATTTATTGATGTAGTTGGTGATGGTATAAACAAAGGGCTAGGCAAGGACGTATCTCGCCATAACAACAGTGATGTGACAGTGATTCTTCAAAAGACCTTGAAACACCTTTCAAGGGTTTCTAAAGTACTGGAAGGGAGGTCTAATTCTCATTCATTGCACCTCTATTGTGCTTGTTATGCTATGAACAGTGTAGTAGCCTTCAAAAGTCTCTCATTGTGCCTGTCAGCAGCTACAATGCATTCACTCCTTTTTTTTATAAATAGTTTATTAATTGGTATTTTTCCCTACCATACCATTATTTTTACTTCTATCACATGACTCACGCTAACATGTGATCCATCCCGCCCCTTTATTGTATGGCTATAAATTATAAAACATAACAGAAGCCGTGATCAAATCTCTCGAAAAAAAAGATTCTAGAAACTAAATGTCTCAGTGCCGGATACTGACTTTTCAGTCAGCGCAGCGTTAGTTTATTATCGATTTCTTCTACGTGTAATATTAGAAGTAGATAAATCTGGCCCATCGGTATATGCTGAAGCTTCGATTGTTCCATGTTGCGGACGTGATACCTAGGTTGTTATAATTTCAGATATCTCCAAAGTTGGGTAGCCCATGGTCTACTCCTGGAATATTACGACGAAGGCGCCCTCGTCAGAGATCCCGAAGCTTGCAATCTCCTACCCAATATGGCGGCAGGTAATATCAGTTTCAAACAAACATTATTATCAAGGCCAATGCTCGATCATGTATTAACGTATTTCAGGCTTATCATCTATTTTGTTTGCATTATCAATCGACAGAGCTGAGTTGAATGAACAACAACAGGCAAACCAAGTGGGCAAAGCGGAACACGTCATACCCCTTCCGATGCCTGTCAAATCTTCGTCAAACTTGAAACGGAAACCTTTACGCCAAGTCATATCGTTTGACAAAAGTGACCAACATGATCCACCGTTAGTTAACAAAAGGTCTCCGGAAACCAAAGATCAGATCGATGACTCAATGTGGAACAGTGCACCGGCTACTTGCCTCAACTCGCCAGATCCCAAGATCGGCTCGCGTGTTGCTTCAACCAGCGAACCGACCAGCTCGGAATACAAAGGTTTTAGGCATTTCTTCCCTGACAGTGTCAAAAGTATGGATAGTCCGTCTCAAATTCTGACAAAGTTATCGGAACGTGCCAAAGAAATGTTCTCTTCATCCAGTAGCATAGACGTGAATGTGATCAAAGACGATATATCTGAGCTTAGTATTAATAATCTAAAGATATATGAAAGCGACAGCGAGGATATCGCCGTGAGCATCGATGGCAGCACATCCTGTTTGGAATTGTGTTTCACTGAGGATGAGAGTGTGCCAGACGAGAAAAGTTTCAATTCCGTTCTAGAAATAAAAGAAAAGGAATATATCAATTTACAGTTGAAGTGTAGTCAAATAGAAGTAGCAAGTAAGGACAAGATACAGAAATTAGAAAATGTAATATTGGATCTGAGCAAGTAAATAAATTACAATAGAATAATAATAAATATTTATTTGGTGTTTTTGGGGCCTTTTAAAATACTTACTAACTTTTTCATCCTATTTCAGAGAGAATGATAGGTTGAAAGAACAGTTGAGACATTACATGTCCGCAGTAGAAATGGGTAAAGCTTTAAGAAACAATAGCGTGGACAAACAAGCAAGCAATGATGAAGAAGTCAGCCAGTATGAAAGGAAACTCGTTCAGGTCAGTATGGACGTAGGAGGTTACACGCGCCTCCACCTGCACTTACTATTTATACAAATCAAAATTAAAAGCTGTTCGTGGAGCACTTAAGGATAACTGAACTGATTTGGCAAATATTTTATTTAATTATTTGAATACCGTTAAGGAAGGAAAAATTGCAAAAGTAAATCATCTTTTCTCTATGGGATTACTGCTACTACGTGCGCAAATGTCTTGTGACAGCTGATTGAAGAGCAGATTCAAGATTGTGAATCAAGAGATAATAATGTGGCTTGGGTCAGCTAGTTATTAAAGACTTACAGACTTTTGTGAAACAAATTTTGAAATAAAACAAACCTATATTTGGTTCTGTTTAAATTTGTAGGTAGCGGAAATGCATGCCGAGCTAATGGAGTTCAATCAGCATTTGCAGCAGAAATTGAAGGAAATGGAAAGTGCATCGGCGCTGGAAGTGTTAGAATACCCAGAATCAAATGTCAAGGCTTACATACCCAGCGCTTTGCTGGTTGGGAAGAAAACTCGCTCATATCATGTTTATCAAGTAAGTTATTAAAAACTATGTCCGCCCTGTGCTTTTCAAATTTCTCTAAACATAATGTAGTATTGTTTCCATTGAATACTTCTGTTTTTCAGATATTTCTCAAGATCGGCGCAGAAGAATGGAATGTTTATCACAGATACGCCAAGTTTCACGAACTACACACGCAGCTTAAAAAGTGCCATCCCGATATTGCGACTTATAATTTCCCACCTAAGAAAACCTTACGGAAACGAGTAAGTAACTGCTAAATATCGGATCCATTTTGAAGTGACACAATTTTATTCGTGTTATATTCGAGTAGCTATAGAACGCTCAACTTCCATGCTCACTCGATTTCTACGAATTTTATGGGTGTTTTATTAGAGCCTTATACTATACGGTAATAGTACATTATTGCAAAGGCTGTGAAATAGGCAAATGCAGGTCGAGTATGAGTTTCACTAATACGAGACATGCAATTGCCATTTCCGCCGTGGCATATATAGTTCTTTTCTTAAAAGAATGCAGGGAAAAAACGTGCTTTAATATTATACATTTAATTTAATTAATATTAAAAGTTATAATAGGGCAATTACTAAAAGAAAAGAGTATAATAATATAATAACTCCAGCACGCCGTTTCATACAACATTGCTGGAGAGTTGCAAAGTTCCAAATTAAAAAAACGCTCCTGCAATCGATTTGTTTTTCTTTGTTAGTAAATTCGTACTCCGCGTGTTCTTTTTTCGAAAATAATGACAATATTTCCATGCATGTTTGAGAAAAAATATTTGTAACGTGACAGGATGCACACCTCGTGGAACATCGTCGGTTGGCGCTGCAGGCGTACTTGCGTCATGTTCTGCTCGTGCTGCCCGAACTGAGGGAGTGCACCAGTCGCGCCCAACTCATCACTTTACTGCCTTTCTTCGGGTGAGGTATTATTTCGCGTATGGCACACAAAATTCAATCTTTTGTTACCAGTTATGGCGAAGCGGTATATATAGTGCCATCCACGAAGACGCGCCCCACTCTTCTACCTAATCGCTTACAGTGTGAAATATTTTGCAAGTGTTTTAGTTATGTCGATACGCACATAACTTCACAGACTTTTTAATTTAATTGAGTTATCCTTTTAATGATTCTTTTTTGTGATCATCAAAGCTTTTTCGAGTCTTGGATGATTCTTTTGTATGTTTGTTTGTTCAAGAGCTTGTGAAACAATGATTCTGCCTACGCACGTAGGCGTTTTTTTTATAGTTTCACAATTTAATTATTATTATTATATTTCAGGACTTCATCTACAAGTACAGAAAATGGTTTATCACACTCGATGAACAGGCAGCAATCGATTGATTCCATCTCTACTTACAATGCACTGTAGTATTAAATTAGATTGTTACAATTCCACTCGCTGTTCTATAATAAGACGGAACCATACAGACGTTTAGGGTGTAGGTCATAGACATAGACACGCAGTTTAAAACAAAATCTCTCACACGTATAAGGGCGTCTCGTACCTTAGGGTAATTCCGTAAGTTCACTGATGCCCAGAATTCACAAAGTAATTGTTTACGTCAAATTTGGGTCAAATACGCGTTGTCTGGATATAAAAGCAAAGATGACAGCGAAATGCTCATGAGCGATATGTAAATTCTTAGAAGTAGTAATGTCTCAATTAAGGACATCTAAGTCTATGATATAGATTAGCAGTGTCGATTGGCTAAACTCAGTAAACTAGCTAATATAGTATTTATTAAGTTGTGACAGACTATAAAAAACTTACAACGAATGAGATACATTGATCCTTAAGCCTATAAATTACCTGCTCGCGTATAATTGATAAGAAAATACATACACAACATCTGTATTGCATAACCAAAACGTAATTTTAACGGGTGTACATCATACATACACTCTTTTTTTCAAGCAATGCAATGGCCGCTTTTCGCTTTGTGTATTACCTACAGTATTCTGAATAAGTAGACGTGGTAAAAGGCATGCTCATCGCCGCTATTATTTAAAAAAATAAATTAAACAAACTCATGAAATACATCTTTCCCTTAAATAACTCTGCTAATATTGTGCTCCAGTGAAATAATCTTTCATTAATTTATCTAATTTTCCATTAATTTAAACAAAAATAATTAATTATCTACGAAGAATACCAAGAAGGCATATAAAACATAAACATGTTTTTTTAATGTTTTATATGGCAATAGGGCAAAACTGGGCTAAACTGCGAAAGTATGATTATTTGATCACAGAATTTATTTCTCGAATTTCTCGAAGGTTATTTTGCAACTTTACTATGTAAGCGTCTGGTAAATTGCCTGTTATAGCGTTTATCTAAAGTGACCATACAAATTACATTTCTAAAATGAGGTAATTTAGTGGTACTTCAGTTATTACGTATGTATTTCAAGCAATAAATATACTTTGACTTATGTGATATCAGTCAAGTCAGTGGAAACTGAAAAAGAAAAAATATATAATTGTCAAGTTTTTATTTAACTTGCTGTTTTTGTATGAATGGATGTTCGGGTCAAATCTTGCAACTAAATTTAAAGCAGTTATCCTCAACCGACTGAGATTAAATTTTTCATACAAGTTTAGTTTGGATGTCAATGCATGTTGAGCAAAGTGACATCCTAAATCCAATATGGCGGACTAGTTATTTTTTTGCACGCTCATATGGGTATCAAGTGAAAGGGTTTGCTGAGATGGATACTAAAAATAAAATAACTTCACATTCAATCCAATGTGGCTAGTTAATAGTAGTCTATGCAAATTGCACATAAAGCTTCCTCTTCTGAATATTCTGACTCATCGTCGCAAATTGCAATTTCGTTTACTTGATCAGAAGATGAATCTTCATCATCACTTTTAAATATTTTTTTTAGCCATTTTAACCTTTTTTTTTCTGGTTGTAGTCTCCTTGCTTTTAATCCCTTTGGTAAGTTTCAGTTTGTTAAATTTTTCTTTGGTACATTTTCCCTTTCATTGGTGTGCTTGTCAAGATTTCAGAATGCTATTAATTCTTCGTTCTGTTTTTATTAGAGATGAGTTGTTGTGGCGGTGGGCTTACAATGGAGACAACATTAGCAGAGTCAATAATTGTTTGATTGTTATCAGTATTGGTCTCATACCTTTCTTCAATACCCAGTTGTTTAGCTACACTGTTACAATGTTTGCGAAATTGTTCACTCGTTAGGCCAGAAAATTTAGTTGATGTAGTCCGAAGATGGTTAGCCAGTATTTAAAAATGTCTTCCCAGCTTAGGAGGGTTTTTGTAGTTACCATCTTTATCTTTCGCTAAAGCATGCCAGTTTGCCGAGATACTTTGTACACCGAAATGCCTCCTCTTCCGAGAACAGTGTCTGTATTTTCGAATGTTGATACATTAGAAAAGCTTTTGACACAGAACAGAACTGCCATTACCCCATTAACTTTCACAATATTTTTTATTTAATTTTAGATGCCACGTTAAATAAATCGCTCCTATTACCCGACCGCTCCCCTTACCCCGCGGTACAAGAAGTGCTCGTTTAAAAAGTAAAATATCTTAATTTTTTTTGGAAATCACCTTGTAAGAGGCCAACTAGAGAGTTTTCGTTCGATGACTTATCTAATATTTCTCTTATTCATGTAAATTATTGGTAACAGTTGTTATAAATAGGTTAGGATAACATCTACGAGTATTCAATATAGGTACCTACTTATGTACAAAACCAAGAGCTGAATTGTTTGCCTGCTCTGTGAGAGATATGCATTACAATTTTGTTGTATTGTTACGGGAGCTTTAATATAGTTTTACCATTGGCGTGTATAGTAATTAAATAAATACAAGTAACTACAATGATTGTACTTAGGTGTATTTATTTAATTATTAATAAAGTTTAGACTAAACAGCAATATCATAAACATTATTCGATAGTACAAAATACTAAAAATAACCACTATTTAACATCAATGCAAGTTAGATCAAAATTTTGACCTCATTTTATGTGATTTCGTCGTATAAAGATGGCAATAAAACAGAATATAGTACCTACTATAGATAGTAAGTTAGCCTTAAGTAAAACACCTCGAGTCTTCACATTATACCAGTTTTAGTAATTGTGTTCATTACGTCGAAAAAGAATTAACTATCGCGTAATTATTATATATTCTATCATTATCATACATTATGGTTTGCGGACAAAGATTTATTCTATAATACTTCGAATTCTTGTGACGATATCATCAATTATCAAAATAATTGAATATCGGCAAAATGGTAGGTTCTCGCCTTAATTACAATAAACATCGAAAAATGTTTTATTATTTATTCTTAATTGGCAGTAATATTATTTTATTTTATTTACTGTTGCATTTTATTTACAATATTTATTTTTGACAGCGGACAAGTATATTAACAGGCATATGCCGTCCAATTCGCTTCTAACGAATTGGATGGAATAAAGTACCTTATCCTTTACATGACAACAAGTTCTGTATTCAAAGCTGGAAGTGAATGTACGTTTAGATGTAAGTTTTATACTCTTGTAACGTTACTTTGTATTGAGTAGCAATTGTAATTTCGATGAACATAAATAATTAAATCATTACTATTATATTTACTATCAAAACAGAGTTTAATGGTACCAAATGTGATATTATTTAGTTATCTGGTTGTAAATATTGAATTTTAGTATTTAAATTTATTTTAATTTATTGCACGAACTCTAATCTATTTATAATGATACCCTATTTTGTTTATGCAAACTTATCCTTGTAAACAACAGTATCTGGTTAGTTCGTATGAGTCTGAAATATGTAAAGTCCAGTTCCTATATTGAACTAACGAACATCCCATGTAGATACCTAATTATAGCAATACTGTTATTTATTTGTCAAAAATGGATGTGATTTATTTACAGATAAAGTTACAATGGCTATATATCTACAGACATTCGGTAGTTCACCATGGAATCTGGTCATGGGTAAAGTATTTTATTCTTTAGGTACCTAGATGTTTGTTAATTTTGTTTTGTATGAGTTTGAAATATATTGGCGTCATCGAGTAAGTTACAAATTGATTTAAATGTATAAATATATTTGTCATTAAAAACGATGTTTTTGTTTTTTACCGCAACCTATTTGGGATTTACTTTATGATAGCATATTAATGTCCAGTTCCTATAATGTGGTAACGGACGTAGATAATCATAGCAACAAGTTATTTATTTGTCAAATATGTACTTATCAATGTTTCTACTTATTTTCCAAATAAATAACGTTGCATTGCTGTTGCTCAGGTATAGATTATTCCCAGTTTATAGGTTTATTTAGATTATTTTAGGTATTAATATCCAGATTGATTTTACTTAATAATGAATGTTTTGTCTTCCTCTGGAATATTTGAAAGCCCGTTTACATGCTACCGTTGCTCCTCGCGCCGTTTACGGCAATATTGCCGTAAATAAAATACCTTCACGGAAGGATCGAGAGCAGGGTGTTTACATTACAATTTATGGCGCAAAAAAAAACAGCTGAGATGTATAAACTTATTTTATATTGTATAATAATAATAAAAAAACAATACGGCAATCAAAATAATTACAGCGTCTGCGCTGTCTTCTTGCGGTTCGCAATTATGAATTCGCTCGTATAAAGGGAGTCAAATAAAAATACAGTCTAGCAAATTAAATTCATAATTTTATTTTTATAATAAATAAAAATCGAGAAAACACTCTTTTTGAGAATTTTCTGTATATTAAATACATCATACAAAAGATGTCAATACAAACTAAATCACTTGGTGCAAAGGCAAGCCTGCCGGTTTGGGGTTCGCCCGAGCGTGGACCGACGGCCCGCGGCTCGGGCCTTTATGCAACAGGCGAGTGGAAACCGAGGATAGCCTCTTTATAAACACTACGTACACTTTAACAAAACAACAAGACTTAAAGTTAACAAAGATACAGTGTGTGCTTTCCTCGTGGAATGCATCTTTGCAGACATCTGTTCAGAAAATATAATGTATTTGATCATGATTTTAAAACAAAAGTACAATAGAGGTATGTAAAAAAAAAGCGTATTACACTTCAAAAGTGAACAAAAACTAGATAATTTAGTTATATGAAATATAATAAATAAAACAATAAAATCGAAGTGTCTAACTAAAGTGCAAAATAATTTACTAATAACTTTATATCTAAACAGTAAATGTATTGCAACACGAAGAAGGAGCTTTGGAACCATTGAGTAATTTGGGGGCTTAAATTATATTTCAGCCGGTTTTAATCTCGAAAAATAAATCTAAAGTTGTGATTTATCTTTGGTTTTGTGGAATTGTCATTGTGGATAGTTCCATAACTCCTCTAAGGAAGCAGCCAGAGCATAGAGGCGTAACGGCAAACGCGAGTCGCCTGTAACTGCCTGCCCCGGTCTGCGACCCGAAGTGATTATTTCATAAGTACTTACATAAGTTACAGATCTACTACGAAGCTGATACATCTTAAAAGCAAATAGAGAACTTGAACCAATCGAAAATTTTGTAGCTCAATTTTCAAAGGTTTTTCAATTTAATGTTACTAATCTGGCAATAGGAATAGAAGTAATATTTTTGTTTGACTATCTGATTTTATCTCTATAGTAAGCCACTGCCGTTAATGAACTATTTAATATTAAACAGAGCCAATATTGGTGCTGATTCTGTTGATGTCAGACGAACTAAAACTTAAACTGAACAGCATCCATATCAGTTCATTTCATGTGGCGTGAAAGAGACAACAATATTTGAAGGCTGTCCAAATTGATTTTTGTTTAATTTAGTGCCAACAGAATCAACACCATTGGGACTTAGTGACTTAAATTACTACAGAGACGATTTACTATTAAAACGCGATACAAAATTAAAATATTTTAGCTAAAGAACAATCACAGCTCAAAAGCGAACGTGAGGGTGACGCGCAGTAAAGGGCTAAGCGAAAGGTGATATGAATGATAACCAAACATAATCATCTTCAAAATTAGCAATTCTGTCGAGTAACGCAATGCAATAATACGTGAATTCATATGAATAATTAATTACTGAAATATTAGTTGAAAGAGATTTTCATACTCCAGATCGGAATATAAAAATCACCCACTAAAATCGTGTCGTGTCGTGAATCCGTCTGGTGCAAGCCGTGCCTAGAGGCAGAGAACTTGCTAGTGGCAGCAAGTCGCCCAGGCACTCGCGCGTAGCAAACCAATCTCAACACACCGTACTATGATGGCCGGAGGTTAAAATAATATGGAGATAAACTAGACAATTAAACTACATAATTACCATCGAACATGCTTTGGCAAACGCCATGGGTTAAAAATTATGTCATGTTCATATTTTTAACCAATAGCTGGTCTGCGTTCAATGACAACGTCGGACGATTGATTGACCACAATACGTAGATTGTCTTCAACGATGTCATTGAACGAAGCCCAGGGATTACACGATCAATATTTATTCCTGTCCCTATCTAAAGCTATATAATTGAAAGAGAAACACTATGATAGACAAATATTGATTGTGTAAACCCAACCAATGATATCGACTTTGCACGTTCGACGGTGGCACCATTCATTACTATTTCTTCTCCTCGTTACCGCTGCCCATATCTTAAGTGCTCATGTTATCACCCATAACACCTCGTGAATATATACCAATAGTTTTCGTTTCGTTATCTAAATAAATGCTCGAATGCCGGCATATCAACGCTTATCACAATATAAAAATATATATATTAAAGAAGCTTAACTACACTACACATTGAAGATGCACACTGCTATGCATTTACCACCACACGTAAAATAAACTATAACGCGACCGCTCGTGACGTACTATACCTTTTTTTTTGTATTTTTAAGTTTTCTTTTGTGCGGCAGCATATGCAAGTCTGCAAATAACTCACAGCATATTCTTATAGATAATGATCTTGCATGATTGATTGAAAGCCTTTGTTTATCCTTTAGGAATGAAATGGAGGCGTCGGTCGGTAAGTACTTGGTGGCCTCGCGCGCGTAATGGTAACTGGCTCGGTATTGTTTTGTACTGAATATACTCCATATCATAGGTACCTCATTTCTCCATATTCATTCCAGAGATATATTACTAATTTTATAGAATATTCAATTTAGAACAAAATGCATGTGGTAAGAGTTTTAATACTTTAGTCATTTCATAAAAATATTTGTATCCGATTCATTTTAAAATAGCGACGGTAATTAAGTCCGCTCACGTAATAATACTATTTTCACTGGTACCTGGCGATAACCGACAACGAAATAACATACTTGGCTAATTAGCGAAAAGCTATTACAGTTTCTAACTCATGTGCACTTAGTTTTTTAATGTAATATGCTCAAAAGATTAAGCCTAGGATAATCTACGATATTTTTCCCTTTTTTTTTGTTTCTGCTTACATTAGGCTTTTCTTAAACACACAGTAATATAATGGGTATATTTTCAAAGAATGATTTCGCCGCCCGTTTAGGTACATCTATGAAATTTCATTTAATTCTTTATGGAAATCTCTTCAACTTTCATCTGGAAAAAGATAAATGTTAGTTAAACAACTAATATAGTAACAATGCAAGCTTGGATCGAACTCCAAGTACCGAACCAGCCTCTAATGTTCCCACTGCAGGGACACCTGCCTACTCTCGATAAATGAAAGTGAATGGGCTTTGATCTACCACGGGAACCAAATCCGGATTGGTAGATGTCACACGTCTTAGAACTTTTAGTTCTAAGACATGCCGGTTTAATCACGATGTTTTCCTTCACCGTTTTGAAACTCAATCTCCAATTGGATGTCCTCAAAACGGAAGAAAAATATGGCAAGGACAAAAAATTCGAAAGCATGTGAATATAAAGCAATCTAGTTTAGTTATACCGTGTAATTAATGCATTTTTTTTAATTTGACTATTATGACGGGTCCAAGAGACAAAAAGGTTACTGCCGCCTATAAACAACAGGGATATTGAGTCAAGCCCTCCCCTATCCAAGTCGCATCGCGTTACGCCCATCACGTTAAGACAGGGATGTAACATACGATTGAAAGCGTACGTGGTCTCCGGCAACTAAATTTCCTGTTAAATTTCAACAAAATCCGCACTCTTCCAGTAGTGCAAAGCAATGTAAGTGCATCTCTGCTTGGAAGCGGATTTCCAGATGTAATAGCAGTATTTCTTCAAACGAAGTTGACACAAATTACACTACTACATTGGGTTGCACCTTTTGCACCACCCGGGGGTCTCATGTAGACTCCGAGGGTACTTACCTACGGCCGCGAGCAACATGGACTCCCATATACTCTCGCTTGTGTCCCTGTGAGGTTTTTATAGTTAATTTATATTATTTACTCACCCCGTGCGCCGACAATGATAGATTTCCTCTTGATGTCCTGCGCAGGCGCGGGCCGCACCACGCCCGGCGCTCCGGAACCCACCAGATGTCCGCCACCGGCTCTGATCGGTTTGGCTGAAAATGGACATGTTACATACAATGTCCTTAATTCTCCTGGCATCGGCTTTACAGTACAATTAACTTTACTACCTTCGAGGCTATTAGATAAATGTAATGCGAGTGTTAGCCGTAATTATTTAGTTTCTTACACTGAGATTATCTAGAAAATCCACAGTAGCCCTAAGTAACGATAATAGGGTAAGTTGCTTACCAATTTGTGCCTGTGGGCCTCGTCGGGCAAGATTCTTCGCGCGCACTGCTTCCTTGATCCTGTCCACCTCGAATTGATACCTCTTGCGGTCGCGCATGGCGCCATCCTTCGCTTCCTGCAAAATTTATTTTACAAGTTAATGTTATCCAAATCTCGAAGTGTGGAAACCAGTTTCAATGATCTGCAAATATTTGTTATAAGGCAGGGTGCAAAACAAAGGTACTTGTAGTTTGATACCCAAAGCACAGCAGATCCTAATTGACAATCAGTCTGGGCTCAGTCTACTGTCTGATATGCATTTAATTGTTCTAAATTCTAACCCACTAAATTCTAAATTCTCTGTATTTGAGATTGTTTTGAGAGTGAGATGTTTACCTTGAGCGCCGTCTCGAGTGCCTTGACTCGCTCCATGGTGGCTCGCAGCCGTTTCTCGAGCTTGGGCACCTCGCAGCGCAAGTCCGCGTTGTCGCGCACCAGCTGCTTGTGGACCTTCGTCAGCTGTTCGAGATTGTTCTCCAAGAACGAGATCTTCTGTTTCTGGGCGAGAGAGCCTCCTTCCTCTTCGGCGCCTTCCTCAGAGTTGTTCGATTTCTTTATCCTGGCCTGTGAGTTTGTTTGGAGTGGAAAACCTTGTTAGTTTAATTATGGCATATAAATTTTCCTACATCGATAGTAAGTGTGAACTATTTTCGTACGAAACATACAAGTACAAATGAAAACGCCTGTGGCTCTTGTTAGACAGGACTTTCGAGTCACCTCTAGAGCACTAACGAGGTTGAAATGTTTTTGCTGTTTTTACTGAATTACACGAAATTGAACAAGCTACTTATAATATAATTATCAAGATATTTTTGAGAAAATATTTTTTAATTTATGCATAAATTCTATTCTAGCTTTACCTGTAAGTCTTGCACGAAAAGTTTGCGCAGGTTGTGTAATGTCTGCAATTCTTTAGCCACGGTGTCTTCCAATCCTTTGAGATCGGCGCGCGCTTGTTCACGCCGCTCCACGCTTTGACTGCACAAAAACAAAGAATAGTTACTTCAGTGAATTACTGAAGCTAAATAATGAGCAGTGGCTATACAGGGTTACCTGTGAACATAGGAGATCTATCTATGGCCCAACACGCACCCATCCATATAC
This sequence comes from Aplocera efformata, assembly GCA_921293045.1. Lineage (NCBI taxonomy): Eukaryota > Metazoa > Arthropoda > Insecta > Lepidoptera > Geometridae > Aplocera > Aplocera efformata. The sequence goes on along the minus strand of OV121042.1, from coordinate 6,803,924 downwards.
ATCGCCGCTCCACGAATTTAGGCCGAATCGTATCAGGTAATGCCAACCCCCGGCAGAATGAATATGAATGGGATACGTGCGGAATAAAATGACAAATCAAAATTAAAAAGCGGAAGGCATTACAAGACCTCGCACTACGACTACTCTGTACTTACATCCAAGAGAAATACAACATACAAAGTTTTGTCGCATCGTTTTGAGAAAAATTCAACATCAAGGAAAACTTTGTAGTTGGGACATTTTCTTAAATAGATTAAATTGTGGAAACGGGGATAGGCCGCGAAGTTTGTAACGTGCAAAGAATTTGTTCATTTATTTGAACTGCAAATACTCAACATAACATATTTAGTATTTGCATGGACTCAAAACATTTTGAGGCGACATCACTCATCGGCATATTCGAGTGCATTCAGACTAAGGAAGTGACATGGACACTAGGAATAGATAATGCGAATAAATGCTAACTTATGTTTTGTGATTACACGGAATGAAAAGTTAGTTGACATGCAAATGCAGGCATAAAATATATGCTATTATGTCTAAATGCAATTATTGGAATGGAAAGAATAGTTTGTTTGATCCCTTTCACTATTTAGATTAGATTTAAATTTCAAATACGATAATTTGATCACTAAATGGTTCCATTACACCTATCTTATTTTATAGTCCCTAAGTTTATATAAATAACAATACTACACTATCACGTCTTATGATATTAAGTTATTACACTAGCCCGAGCAAATAAGTACAACGAATAACACCGTTATAATCATTCTGACGTATGAGCATTAAAAACCTTTTATGTATAAAAAAATATTTTGATAAAAATATCTGCACCAACTCTCTATACATTTAAGTTTATTTACAGCCATAATATGTACAGAATGGGTTCAACAAGGGTACACCAAAGCATTCTAAAATTTGCTTTAAACTTTGTGCAAGCTTTAAAGTAGCCAAGTTACCATTCCATTCATTCATAGAATGTATTTTTATAGAAGTAGGACTTGGTTACTACAACATTAAACTCAACAAGTTAAGTCTTTGTACATCTTTACACAACATTCGACGTTACACCTAAATAACAAGGCAGTAAATGGATAAACACAACTTTCAAATGCATCAAAGAATTTCCTTTCTAAGTTCAATAGCGTAGAATTCAGATCGCTATCACGACATTAATTCTTTATGATGATGAAATTATGTTATGTATGCAGAGGTTCGAAAGAATTTCAATCGATATAATACCTAAACTATTGTATATGAAATATATTTTCTAAGAGCACAATAAGTAACATGCTAACTAAACTACACTATAAAAAAATATTTTTCTAATCAGGTTTTATCAAAACTGGGATGTAACTTCGTAACTAGCTGTCGTAAATGCTGGATCGACTAGAATAATATTCATCAAAGCAAAAGCTTATAAAATGCATGAATGAGTCAAACCAAATGGTTAAAATAAATTACGATAAAAGATACCACTGGCTTACATTGCTTTTTGAGTGAAAGATTTGTACTAAAATATTATTGCTAAATGAAAGCAATACAAGCCAGTCGCCAGTTAACAAAAGCGTCGGGATATTACAAATTCGTGGATATGTCACACCCACTATCGGGAATAATGGTCAACATTGTGATTGATAAATTGAAAAGGCACTGCAACTAATATTGTCCAAGTGTGCGAGACATCCACGTATCACAGAACAGATAAAGCTTAAACCAAAACGACAATTTGCGGGTAACGATGGGTGAGAAGGATCATCGTGACGGATATAAGTAGATGTAACTGGAGGGGATGGATGTTGCAGGAGTGTCGGGGGGATTTGGGGATTGCCGAGAGCGACTTTTCCTCTATGGCCGTGGCCTTTTCGAAGCCGAATCCGTATCCGTATCCGAACCCTAGTTTCTCCCGTTTCGGGGATATGATGTAATCTTTGTCAATGTCGTGTTTCAGCAGTGTTTGCTGATTGGCGACTTCTTTCTCGGCCTTGTCTAGGTGACGTCGTGAGCGTGACACTAACATGAGCTCCTTCAGTTTGGCGGATTTGTCCGCTTCCTCGCGTTTCAGTTTTTCGTAGTCGTCTTGGAGTTGTTGGCGCGCCAACGTCTGCTCCTGGTATGTACTGTGAACAAAATACAAGTGTTAGGACATTTTGTATCACTCTGTTAAATGTTACAATAGTATCGATTCTATTAGCATCAAAGTAAATTAAAATGGACTTGCTACGTATGCTACAATAATAGTGATGGATGCCATTATAGTTTTAGTTTATCACACCAATAGATCTATAATAAATATCTTTGATCCTGTATTTTCTGTGGAAATAAACACAATATTTATATATCAGGAACTTAAGTCAGCAAAAAGCCATATTTTAACAAAAAGAAGCCTGTTTTACGCAGTTACTATTGATGAAATATAAAAAATTAAATAGTTTGTATGGTCTTTATGTGCCTGTTATTTTACCCGCAGCATCGTAAAACTAGAATGAGCTCCCGTGCAATAGCTTTTAGAGCTGCTTCGCGGGTCAATAAACCTTACAGTACCAGTATAGAGGCGACAAAATACTAACTCCTTGAGCTCTTGGTGCTGGCGCTGCAGGGCCGCGAGTTCGTCCCGAAGCGCGGAGAGTTGCGTAGCGTGCGCAGATCTGAGTTGTTCCAGTTGCGCTTCCAGTGCGCCGCGAACTTGCGAGTCCGCGCGCTGTTCCGCTGCCGCCAGTTGCACGCGTTCTGCCGCCTGGGTAAACAACATTGGGTGATATAGCCGCAGTTAATTCTCATCAAAACACTTGTATCAAACATTATTCAGAAAGGGGCTGATTAGGAAATGGTCATCAAGACGGTTTATTTATTACATGGACTTCTATGAGATAAATTAAAAATCTACTCACGTCAAGTGGGAGCAGCCCAAGTCGTGTAGACTATTTCAATTATTGACATGGTAAAAGAAGGTACCTGCAAGGGAGCACACTCCACGCACAAATGCGTAGGCTGCCTCGCGTGTCGAGAGATCAGTAAGCGACACTCTAATACAGACCTCTTGTATTCTGCAATCTATAGAAGACAATAGAGGGTACCTGCAAGCGAGCACACTCCTCGCGCAACGCGTCGGCCGCCTCCTCGAGTTGCCGCTTCTTGTTCTCTGCCTCGCGCATCGACTCCGCGAGCGAAGCGCATCGCGCTTCGTGTTGAGAGATCAGTAAGCGACACTCTCCTAAAGACCGCTCATACTCTTCAATCTATAAATAATCATAATAGTTTACATTAAGTAATTAAACAGAGCATTCCAATCCAATAAAATGTATGAGAATTGTTTCTTAAACTGTGCGCATATGAATTTACTCTAAAATTCCTTATTTATATTGCTTGTATTAAACTGTATCTTAAACAGAAACCAGACTGGTTGCTTCCAAATTTTTTTCGGATTCAATAAATATTGGATGAGCCACATAGTGATAGTGTATAGGTACTTGGGATAAATAGTATCTGGGCGATCGAGCTTCAGTCTATTTTTTGGTTAAATACAATTATACAGGTAAACTTAACAGCAAAACCCTATCACAACTTTATCCAAATCATTAGAGCCGTTTCCAAACTACGCGAAATAAATATATATATATATATATATATATAATATATATTTACAAGAATTGCTTGTTTAAAGTAATAAGATGAAAATAAGCTGTAAAAGCAGATTTGTTAAATGGTTTTAGCAAACATTCGGTTCGGCATGACCAAAATTATATATCACGTCTAATAGTTCTAATAACTCTGACTTAATAATAACTTCCACGCGTTATAGATCAACATTAAAGTCAAATGATAAAATGATTGGTTACCTTCTGGTTGGCGTCAATGTTGGCAGACTCAAGCGAGTGGCAGCGTTGAACAATGTTCTTCACTTCGCTCTTCATCTTGCTGATATGCAGACGCGCCACGGTGAACTCCTCTTCCAGCTTGCCAACTGTGTCCACATTAAGTTTGAAGTCGAGCTCGGTGCCACCGACAGCGGCGCCGATCTCAGCCAGGTCGCGCAGCAGGTTCGTAAGGAGTTCTGCGATGCGTTTGCGTTGATGTGCTGAGAGGTCGCGGAGCTGTTGTAGCTCTGCTGTAGCGGTCGCAAACGCACTCTGTATCAAAACGTTAATATAAATTCGTTGAGGGATCAAACATATATGTAACGGTACAAATTAGGTTTAAAAGAACAACTTTTCATAGGAAATATTGGAAAACAAATTTTGTTGCTACGTGCGCGTCTAATTGTGAATCAAGACAGGACAACGCTTTATTTCCATGACACTGAAGCTGAACGACTCTTTTCCGATAGGGCTATAACCTCACAGCGATAATTGCGCATTTGATACTTTTATGAATTGAATTGCTAATAGGCGAACTCTCGAACGAGAGAAGCAAATGTGCCGCGACGGCAACGGCCGCCGAAATGCAATCAATCAGACTTAAAAGGTTACAGCCCCAAAGAGCCGTGTCGAAAGTTCAGTCCTGGAATTAAAAAAAACAAAAGATGCATGAATGAAAGTCCATCGACTTTTCTGTAAAACGTTGACCTAATGACCTAATTGTTGCTTGCCACAATAGAAGTTAAATGTACGCTATAAATGGGATAATTGCATTGACATCCATTTGCAATGTTTCACATAAACTGACCATAGAATTTTTAATTTATTATCTTTTTGCTAATTCAACTAGCATTTAATCAATTAATCTAAAAATACTAGTTATTTTTTGTAGTACCATGAGTATTACAAAAAATGCTATGCTACACAGAAAAAACGTATCATCACCTGCTTAGTCTGCAGTTCTTCAGAGAGCTGGTCACACTCCCGACTCTTGCTGTCAACTTCCTGCGATTTTTGGTCGTAGTTGACGGCGAGTTCCTCCAAAGCCTGGAGAACCTCCTTGACTTCCTCCTTGGCCGCTTCGTTCTCCTGCTGGATGCGGTTCATGTCACCCTGCAGGGCTTCGTAGTCGCGCCTAAATTGTTGGATATAATTTTTATCGACACGAAGACTTCGTTTTTAGGAATTATCTATGGAGTGTGTATTTCTATCACGTAGAAGAAGGGTTCAAATGAAGGATAGATAAAAAGTAATTTCAATCCCAATTTAAATTCATCCAGTCATAAGATAAATTAAATAAGTGGTTGATTAATAATTACTTTACTGTTAGTTATAGCAACTTGCTAATTGAAGTAACAGTGAAAAGCTTCACCTTGTGCAAGCAATGAGTTCTTCCTGCTCCATCATCTGTTCCTTGAGCTTCTCCACGAGTTGAGAGTGCTGGTTGATCTCCTCATCTTTGTCATCCAGCTGTTGGTAGAGAGCTTCCAATTTTCCTTGCATGGCCGCATCTTCTACCGCGCTCGATACCGCAACTGGCACTGGAGGCTATAGGAAAGAACATAGTAAAAATATAATTAAGCAACACGCGTAAAAATTATGTATCCACTAAATATTTTTCATGTAATTGACATGCATGCGCATGGATGCAGATGCCACAAAGAAATCATAAAACTATTATGGGTAAACAAATATGATATGATCAACTTACCGGCACTGGTGGCTTCTCCTCAATGAACGAAGTGATAGGAGTGACGGCTTCGATTTCTTGCAAGTTTACTTGTTCCTCGAGACGTACGGTCTCACCAGAGCGCCAGCGGTTGAGCTCAGCCTCCAATTTTTCAACCTGTACAAATCCATAAGATTTGTTATAGGTTAATTTCTCTACATACTTTGAAACTGATAATACAATAAAGGTAAAAATACAAAACATTGGTAACATAAAAGTTTCGTTCATTGTTAATCTGTTTACGATTTACGTTAGCAATGTTGTATGCAAATGTACCAATTACGTCCAAGTCTCATTATTTGAAATCCAGAGTAGTGCAACATAGTAAGAATCTTCGATACATGTTCAGCAAACAAAGTCTTTGTGGGCAGTTATCTCTTTTCTATCAATACAGTCCATTGCGTATTTCGAATTAGGTATCAACCCGATACTAGAGATGTGTTACAGTTAAGATTAGATTATACCCAGGAGTGACGATAATTGCAAAAACGTCAAAAAACAAAAACAGTTGTGAATGTGGAACACCTAGCTATGTAGATAAGGGTTAAGACAAATATGTAATTAAAAAATCATAAAAAATTCAAAATTAGAAAATGTGTATGATCTTACATCAACGTTTCCAAATAGCTATATATTTGGAAACGTTGATGTAATGATCACAAGTTTCAAGTTCTCAAAACGGTGGAGGAAAGCCTCAAGTACCACTCGTTACCAACATAGATTTTATATTTATATCAATAGTAGTCGGAGAACGGTGAAGCAGTTCTTCTAAACGGAAGCTTATTTGTATAGAGATCCCGATATAAAATCTATTAATAATTTAGACGAAGTCAAATATGAACATCAAGAGTGGTTTGCAGACTACAACTAGCTAACTTTAAACATTCAAGAACACTGGTACGCATTTATGTTCCGTTAATCCTTTTGCAGTCGCGTCGCAGTTCGCATTAGTCTACTATTTTCGTTCGACACGAGAGGCACAACGAAATAGTCTATTCTGAAATACGCAATAAATTGTACGTCTTGGTGATTTTTGGCCAGATTTTATGGTCGTGAGTATATTTAGTGCGGAATGCGTCAGGAAGTAGTTTCGAATATTTAGATAGCGAGGTTTTTGCATTTCAAGGATTACTGGCGATTTATTCCATTCTAACGTACCTTGCCCTTGAGCCTAGCCACTTTCTCCTTTTCTCTTTCGTAGCGGCGCTTCCATTCTTCGGCAGTGAGCTCCTCGTTGACGCAAACAACATTCTTAACAGTCTTCGCTCTGTAATACAACAATTAGCGCGTAACATTACTTTTCTAAGGCAGATTACAATAGATTAGTGAAACCATATTCTGTGTAACGCAAACACTAACCTTTTGCCGAAGTCCAATGTACTCTTTGTCTCGCTTTCGTTGAAGGACGCTGGTGAACAGCAGATAACAATAGTAGTCCTGGCGTTACCACCGAGTGACTCTTGTAAGATACGGGTCAGTTTGGAATCTCTGTAGGGGATGTGCGATTTGTTTCCATCAGCTAACGCAGAAATGACATTACCGAGTGCAGATAGGGATTTATTGATGTTTTTGGCTTCATCAAGCACAGTACCTTCAGCACCAGTTTTCGATACCTATGTAGGAGAAGGGTTTTAATAAATAAATCCGTAAATATAGAAAGTATGTACAATGTAAAAAGAAAATGTACCTTTTCTGAACCAGCCAAGTCCACAAGATACAATTTTCCTGATAGTTTCTTTTGATTCTCCAAGTTTTCTTGCTTTACATTTATAAGGAAGACTGAGTGAGATCTAGATGAGTGTTCGTTCATGTCTGAAATGTAAAAATAAATAAGGAACAAATCCTATAAAATTGTATAGACTCAAACTATTAGACATAAATAATTCATTACTTGTGACTGCAATGTGACGATTTGATTTTCCTTCTTCAATAACCTCAAACACTTCCTCTGGACTTGATACAAATCGTTCAGTAGCACCTTTAACAAATGGGACCCTATTCTTGTCTTCATGTACGCTGAGATTTACTTTAGACACTGAAAACAAAGGATATCATAACAAACATGTTAAAAGTAATAAAAAAGAAGTAAATCTTATTAAAGAAATCTTACCATCTAGCAAATCTCGGATCTTGTCCATGTATATTTCAAAGTATGACACCTTTATGTGGAACTCCAGGTTTTCTTCCATTGCATAGATGTGGTTGAAAATATCATTTACTATCCGTGGTATAATACCCTGTTTTCCTGGATCACCTACAATAAATAAACAGAAATAACCATATGCAAAATATTTATACACAAAATGACTTCAAGATATTCATATGATATGAATACAGACCTATGACACCTTCCATGGTATGAGTCTTTCCAGAGCTGGTCTGTCCATATGCAAATATAGTGCCGTTATATCCGGCAAGAACATCAGACACAATGCTCTTTGCCGCTTCATTGTAGACCTTTTCTTGGGTTGCATTTGGCTTGAATACTTTGTCGAATAAGTATACTTTGCCCTGAGATAACAAATTAGAATTACTGCGTGTATTTTAAACATGTTAAGGTTTCACAATGCAATAGTTAATGGAGTCAATATTTTTACATGATATCATCATGGGTTCAATAATAAAAAAAATAGTTAATCTAGTCTATGTGATTTGTTTTATATTAATACAACTAGCAACCTATAAAAAAAGGTGAAAAAGAAAAAAACTTGATAAAAATGATTAATTTTCCTTATCATTATTCAATACACATTATATATTGGAAATATTATTAGGAGTACAAATAAGTTTCCGCCGTTTTTAACACAAATTAAATATTTATTGTAGAAGAACGGTAATATAAATTTATTCAAAATATTGCTCATCACTTGCAACCACTTTTTCCCATCTCTCAGGCAGCATTCGAATCCCACGTCTGAAGAACTCCTTGTCTTTTGAGGTTATCCACGAATCAACCCAATTTTTGGTATCCTCATAAGATGTGAACCGCTGCGCCGTCAGAGCATGTGCTACGGACCGGAACAGGTGATAATCGGACGGTGCAATGTCTGGTGAATACGGCGGGTGGGGTAACACTTCCCAATCAAGTGTTTCCAAGTACTTTTTCACGGGAGCCGCAACATGTGGACGAGCATTGTCATGCAGAAGAATAATTTTTTCGTGTCTAGAATAGTATTGAGGGCGTTTTTCCTTCAGAGCTCGGCTCAATCTCATCAATTGTGTTCGATAGAGGGCTCCAGTAATTGTTTCGCTCGGATTAAGCAACTCATAATACACTACACCTAGCTGATCCCACCAAATACACAGCATAAGTTTTTTTCCGTGAATATTCGGTTTTGCTGTTGATGTTGACGCGTGGCCAGGTAATCCCCATGATTTTCTTCTTTTTGGATTGTCATAATGTATCCACTTCTCATCACCAGTTATGATACGATGTAAAAAACCCTTTTTTTATGTCTAGCTAGCAGCATTTCACTTAAGCATAATCGGCGTTCAATATCTCTCGGCTTTAATTCGTACGGAACCCAATTTCTTTGTTTATGAATCATTCCTAATGATTTTAAACGATGTGAGACTGCTTGCTGAGTGACTTCTAATGTTAGAGCAAGTTCTTTTTGTGTTTGAGATGAATCTTCCTCCAATAATTCCTCCAATTCTGCATCCTCGTAAATTTTTGGCCTTCCACTGCGATCTTTGTCTTCTACGTCGAAATCACCATTTTTAAACTTTTGAAACCACTCTCGACACGTTCTCTCACTCAAAGCAACCTCACCATATGCTTCTACGAGCAATCGATGCGCCTCAGCAGCAGATTTCTTTAAATTAAAGAAGTAAACTAATATTTCCCGCAAATGACGCTTACTTGGCTCAAATTTTGACATTTTCAACTTATAAAAATTATATTTTACCAATATAAAATCAATGATATTAATAGGTTATGTTGTTCTTGAATGTCCAAACTATTTTTTAAGCCGGTTATCATCTGCGAAAGCTAACCGAAACTCCGTGCCGCGCCATCTACAATAAAACGGCGGAATCTTATTTGTACTCCTAATATATGAAAACATTTGCCTAACCAGTCTCATTTCAGATATCCTGCAAAATGTATGAATATATAGGAGTATGTATTTATGTTTTGTGAATCAGCCTGTTCTAACACTATAAGAGTGACATCATCATCCTCTGGAATTACATCTTGTGCTACTTTAATACACAAGATAGCAAAAATCTTTTGCTTTTCCTGATCTTACCATATCTACTATATCTAACACATGTGTTTCACAGCTTTTCTAGATGGGGTGATCTAGAGAAGCTCATATGTGAGAAATACATATGTCTTAGATTAGAGCTCCCATGTGAAATTTACATGACATGTTAGCTTGTTAATGTTCTTTGCATATTTTTTTACAATCTTAAAACCCTTAAGCTTAAAACTTTTGATTGATTGTAAAATACAGAAAATGGAAAAAAATATCCCATTTTTTTTTTCCATTTTATACATGTTTAATCCAAATGTTTTGTATGTTTGGTGTGATTATGTAATAAGCATTCAAACTTAACTAACTGGAGTAGTTGATATCAATCATACAAACAAACTCTTAATCATTTATACCCTTGCACTGATGCATGATAAGTAGGCTTTCAAAAGAATAAAGGTTAGGTCAAAACTATATAAGAAGAGGGATGTTTAAAAAAAAATAGGAGGGAATAGAGCATAGCAAATAGGAATCCTTCCTATAAACAAATTCTTGCCAGAACTGCTATATGCCACAAATCAAGAATGTACTCCTCACAGTCTAGATCATTAAAATATGTCTTATAACCATTAGACCTATATGGTATCTTAAAAATATCCTCATAAGTTGACTATATTAATGGTACATATTTGATTGTTTATAGGTCAGAGTTCTAACTCAAACTGTATTTAATCTTTTTCAAATCATCATGTTCATTTTGCTATTATGTTATCTTGACGCTATACAGAAAACACTTGTTCATTGTTTCCCATCTCAATAAATATGCCACAATAATCAAGTAATACATTAAAATATAAAATATGCTTATAACAAAAAAATTATTATAACATTATGTCATGGTACATTAGTACTTTGATTGCCATCTCACTATTAGCACCAAAACATACTTTTAGATATCTATTTGTTTGTATTTACAACTTTAATGTGCTGGAAGTAAACAGGTGCCATATGTCCGCTTGTAAATAAATGTCAGATGTAATCAATAAATAGAATGGAATCACTAGAATAATAATTATGTCTAATAACAAATTCTTGCCCATAGTTTGTAAGCATTATGTAAACAAATTCAGATAGGGGTAAAATTATTCAAAGGAATCTTTGAGAGGTCAAGGTCGAGAAGGTATATTTTGTATTGATTTTTACAAAACAAAGAAGTCAGGTTGATTTAACAATATTCGGTCCGATTCTTGAAATTTACGCGTTCATAATCATAACCATCGAAGCGGAATAGAAAAGAAAGGCCATTTCGCAGCAGGTGAACAACTTGCGATGTAGGTATTAGTCATCATGATCTAATTTAGGGCGATGATAGGGGAAAGCAGCAGGGGGTATATGAATATTTTCAGACTTACCCCTATAGAAATGCAATTATCGTCGGGTCCTGACGGGAATTTCACAATAAATTTCGACCCAGCCTTTTCTTCAGAGTCATTCAGTGGCCGAAATCGGCATACTACTCTGATGCTGTCTTCGGCAGCAATCTCACGATCAGCTGCCATGTTTCCCGAAAATAAAACAGCTTACACTAAACACTGTCTAAGCAATTAAAAAATAATATAATAAGGGAACATAAAAACCGTGCATGAAGAACTACAAAGTTATAATTTTGTCACTGAAAAATCTTCATGACAGCATTATCAAAATGTCGGCCATGTTCTTTGAAGAAGAATGGCCCGGAATGGACCTCATTGGCTGAACAGTCGACGTGTAACCAACTTAACAAAAAAATCGATTCTTATTCTTGCATTCAGAATTCAGATACGTTCAAGATATTAGCCCATAAAGTTGACTGCAGATAATATATTAAAAAAAACAATTATATGGTATATAAAAATATGGTATATTATAATAAACCAATTTAAATAACATTCTCATGAATAAAGAGTTCCACAGATACGGCGGCGTTGGAGTTTCCTCTAAATTATTTTATCGTCAGATACAACTGTTTATTCATTTAAAAGAGGGATAAAGTAATTCTGGTTTCTTGGTAGAAACTTTTGGTTCTTTGATAGGAAAAATAAAATTCACAATCCTTAAAACGCTAGAAAATTTAGCTTTCAATTCCATTAATAAGTACCTAATACACTGGTTAATATAGTCATCACAAGGGAGTCTCAGTGTGTGCAATATTTTATGCGATAGGTATTGCGTGCCTGTACGCCACTTTGGTAATTACTAATCTTAATCTGACCACTTTCCACCAAGGCGGCGGCGCCGCAAATTCTATCGCCGCAGTCGATGTTAGCGTGGTAAGCGCATACAGTTCTGCTTAATGAGCGGCTACCTTAGATATTTTGATTTGATGATACCTGTGCCATAGATAATATAATACTATACTAGTACCTGTGTACAGAATGATTAATGGCGAATGAATGATGAGTAATTGTGGTTCGATCAACAACAATAATTCGATCAATCATTCACTCAGTCAAAAATACTTTGGTGGTGGTACTAGTTAGGTTTTCGGATTTTTACCTGTATTTGAGTATTAATTTAAATTTATTTTGAAATATGCAATATAATCTAGATACTGCTACAACGCTTAAAGGCTGGTAAGTCGAAATATAGTGATTTTCTTGGTTGTCTTGTGTACTCTTGAACTAAACTTGTGGGATGGCTCTATTCTCCAATCTGCTCATGTACCCAACCCACGGGACTGACCTGATTTACTTGCAAGAAAAAATAACGTATCTCTATCTTGTTTCTTTCTTTCATGTTAAATTCAAGTATTCCAAACATTTCTACTGTTAGAGCTTAGTAAAAGTTCTAATATTACACCACATCAATAAGTTTCTTGTAACTAAAAGGCTAAAATAGTAAATGCACACTCATAAGCCTGCACTGGGATTCCTTGTGTCGCAAGTGGCATGCATACCCACAAAATCAACACAAACACCCCAGACCTGAGAATAAACTTCATGCTCAGTTCAATAAGAGGCCCCTGCCGGCATTCAAACCCAGGAAACCCCTCTTCAAAATATTGATTTTACACTCGGTTGGCCATCCTATGGAATCCATACATTTTTCTGGGATAAAAAGCCATCTATGTGCTATTCCAGACTATAATCTATCTCTGTGCCAAAAGTTGTCCAGACCTGTTTAGCCATTCTTGCATGATTCGAGTAACAAACATTCATCTATTCAAACATTTGCAAATTTTTTGTCTTCTATTTGCATTCCAATTTAGGGAGCAAATACTGATATCTCAGACTGGGATTAAAATCTTCCAAGTATTTTAGATATGACAAGAAATAATGCTAAGGAGAAGAGCGGCAACTGGCCATGTTGTTTTATCATTGATAATATTGAGTTGTATATTATACACCCTTTCCGCAACAAGTCAATGAATCTTTAGATTCATTGACTTGTTGCAATCTAAATCTTGGGAAGCTTGATTTGTTTTTATTACTATTGTAAATACTATGAATATCATTATTTTTCTCTTTACTATATTTTTGTGTATATACAATACATATTATTCATTCACATTTATAGATGGTACTTGCTCTCTTATACTGAAGACAGGTCAATCACCTCTTATATTGAAAGGTATTCAGGTGCATTTTGGAAGGTACCCAAAAAAGGCACTTTTGTCCCAATGCAGCTACATGGCCAGGCATTAATAACAACTTGTTAATAATACTTGTTAAGTATAATATAGGCAGTACCTGCGGTTTCACCTGCGTAGTTCCCGTTCCCGTAAGAAAATGGGGATAAAATATAACCTGTGATGCTGTATTCTTTAAATTGAAACAGTTGTGTAAGCATGAGCATAACTTACAAATAAACTCACTTTTGCATTTAGAAATTTTGTTAGGATGTAGGTTATCACTGACTTCCATAGAATAAATGAGCTGACATGTCAATGAATGAATGAATTGAAGGGCAACAATTTGCTCAAGTTATCAACTACAATGCGATTTTAATAAGAATGGGATCAACATAGCGCCATGTTGTGATTTCACAACTGGAACTGGGTACTGGGAACTGGGTGTGCAATAAAAAGGGTAAAAAAGATGACTTATTTTTATCTTATTACTTTAAACGAGCAATATTTATTTATTTCACATATCTCGGTGTTTAGATAGGGTTTTGCAGTTTAAGTTTACCTGTACCTGTAAAAAAAAATAGATACAAAGTATTGATGATTGCAATCATCTTTAATATCATGCTGACGGGATCAAACAACCGAATTGTTCACAATTGACTAATTTTAATAAAATGAAAGATTCGGGTCATTAATTGAAAATTACGTAAAAAGCGCTGATCTATTTTGAAGCTTGTTCTGTTAACCGTACATCTATAAATGAAGCATCTGAGAAATCTGAGAGCCCGTCCTATTCTTATCTTAATCGCATTTTAGTGCACTACACTAATTTTCGTTCCTTTTACACTCATATCTGTATACTGATGGTTTACTGCGTCATAATGTCGTCAATCATTTAGGGACCAAAACAGTGAAAGTCCCTCAACCGGCGGTCCATATGAATTAGGTTTGGACCAAATTAAATTTAAAATAATGAATCTGAGCATTCTATGCAATGTTTTACTTTCCATACAAGTCGATATGTTAGGAATTATTATGCTTTCTTTTGTTCGCTTCCTGTTCTTGCATGCAAAGGGCGAGTGCAGACGCCCGCCAAACCGAACGGGAGCGGTCGTTGACCCGAGCCGTCCACCCCCTACCGTTATCATCGATAAATGGAAACCTGGTCGGGGACTGCACTTAAAGCAGGATTTATGGTGGTATTCCCCGTTAAGTCTAATAGGGCCGCTGTTGCTAACAAGCGACCGCTCCTTTTAGAGAAACCTGGCGTTGTTGCTATGGATATCTGGGATTTGAGACGGAAACAAAGAAACAGCAAGGAGTCCAAGTTCATTACGTTATTCGAAGATCAATAATGAACATGAATATATAAATAGTTTATTCAGTTGCTTTACTACAATTTGTTATTCAAAATAATAAGTTCTTAATAATAGTTGACACTAATGTAGTGTTTACGATATTTCCCGAACATGGAAAAAACCGATACTGTCTGGGTGGCTATAATCTTTACCAAGATTCTCGTTTAAAAGCTTTAAAATGAGTTTTTTCTTCAATGGCGACTTAGAATTACTTGAAATTGATGGACATCGTTTACAATATTACTAAGGCTACACTTACGTAGCATTTGATTCATCGCCCCGTTGTTGGTTAGCTGCTAACTCTAATGACGTAATTTGTGCGACCTACAGACACCGGTTTTGTATTAATTTGAGGCCGTCCTTTACAACTGCTTACCTTCAAAAATGTAGGCGGTCGAAATTCTGGGACTTACGCACTGGTTTTATGTACAGAAAAGCGTGTTGTAATAATCATAATGCATATAGTACCTTTAAAAAAAAGCTGGCCGATATTTTGGGTCTTACGCAATGGTTTTACTTTTGACCAACCAAAAAGCCCTGCCCTTATGTATAGAAAAGCGTGATGTAATAATAATGCATACTGTTCCACACATATTCGCATTGATTTATTTGTTTATTTCAAAATAACTTTCTATAAACACACTAAATAACTGTTGTCCTATATATGCCTGTTCTTATTCAATTGTAATCACATCTTACCTCATAATTTACCTACGACATCTATTCTATTAAAGTTAAGTAGGTCATGGAAAGGTCTATTAAACATTTGAGTTACTTCTTGCTCCTTTGACCCATTTTACGTACTGTAAATACTCGTAGATGTTCATTGAGGATAGCATGTTCTTCTGAAGTGAGGCTTATTGAATCGAATATTGATTCCGAGAAGAAACGGTGACGACGCCCGCCTGTATCACCGCTGACGAAGTTATTTTCTGTACAATTAGTCACGCGTGTATCCGGCGCGGGCGCAGGTCGTGTTCACAACATTTCATTTAAAATACCGCGTAAAGTATTCGTAACAAGATTGTACAATACTCTTACCTTTTAAGAACGTGAAGTATTATTTTCTCCATTTCTTATCACTTTAAGTCAATAAGGCCATGATTATTTTTTGTAGAGCGAACGCAGAGCTCTGATTAACGCTCATATGCAATTGAAATTGGGAGTGTGGGCCAGTGTTTTGTTTAAATATATATTCGTGAGTTGTTGTGATCGTTATCTGCCTATTTTATAATATATAAAATAAATAACAAGACTTCAAATTGCACGATATGTGAATGAGCTTCTTCACGAGGTGAACACAAGGTGTTTTTAATTTATTCACAAACAAGACTGCAGTGGATCGAATTGGGTCACCTGAAAAATCGATGCCTCTTTAAAATTGAAATCAGGTATTGTAATAGTATATTAAGTCTTTAATTGTAAGTTGAAACTATTATTATGCTAATAATGTATTTAATGATAATATTGAGCCGTCATTATTATAATGAAGATTCAATATTTTTAAGTCACTACATTTATTATTGGCAATGATTAAATAATCTCCGATTCGTTTTTGCTGGTATCACGATTTTCATGCATTCATTCACTTTGTAGATTCGATACCGAAGCGTAGGTGGTGGCCCTTTCCCATTCGCCGCCCACAGGAGTTTTAGGTGTCGTCAAACAGAGGCGTACCTACATAATGTCTGTAGTGTAGTCATTGTAAATCTTACGTCTCAGCTAAACCTGGTGATGACATAGGTGAATTATTAATTTATCCAATGATGTTACAATGCAGCCGGCAAGGTGACGGTAAACACTGTTACTATCACGTCTATTTATGTTGTTCGTTGATTATGATGGAAGGCTTTTTGGACAGGTAATGAAAGCTGCTTTCGCAGTATTTCACTATGTATTCTCCTGGTACTGGCATGATACCGTAACTATATTATTTATCGTGAATCTTTCAAACGACTACTATAACAAACATAGTAATCATTTAGAATTTCTGTCCCGTATTATAATTCAATCATAAAACACAAATAAATAGTATAGGGTACAATTTAATTCTCCGTAAATCTATACAAATAAATAAAATTGAAGTGTCTGTTTGTAATGTCAGAATAACAGCTTTCTAATAAATGCATTTGCAAGTAAGTATGTACGTTACCTATAAGAAAAAATAAATTGTTAAGATTTTTGTTTGTTTGTTTGTCTGTCTGTTTGTTCCGGCTAATCTCCGTAACGGCTCCTTATAACATCAGCGACCTGCCAGTGAAAGTTTACAGGCAGATAGCTGATGTAATAAAAAGTATATGTATACTTACATTAAATATATTTGTAAACAAAATAAATATGT
The DNA here is from genome assembly GCA_921293045.1 of Aplocera efformata. Taxonomy (NCBI): domain Eukaryota; kingdom Metazoa; phylum Arthropoda; class Insecta; order Lepidoptera; family Geometridae; genus Aplocera; species Aplocera efformata. The sequence continues at coordinate 6,786,833 of OV121042.1, read as the reverse complement.
GTACTTATCGCGAAAGTTTAAATAACATTTTGGATATCTACTCACTTATTATACAAAAATGCAATTAATTAGGGTGTTATCTGAATTGAAATTCACGCCCACAAGCTCATTTCTTTTTTGGCCTTGACACCAAAACGACCCGTCTGTGCTCCGACCCTATTCGAAAACCTTTTTCCTTTCACGGAATGTTTGCATAGTTCTGTTGGTTTATTTCAAGCTTTGGGTGTTTGCGTGTATATGCAGTGTAGGCACCTATAGCTTATGATTGATCGACACTTCCGGGCGTTGTAATTGCAATACGATAACAGACTCATAGCGAAATGTTTATGAAAAGAACGAGGATTGGTCCGACAATCCTTTGTGTAATAGACGCAATAAATAAGTGATTAAACCTCTCTTTGTTGTAGATTTTGATCTGAACCATTAACTAAGGCACATCAAAAATGCACATACCACGATCGAGTTTACTACGGGTATGTGTGTGGGCGGGCTTGTTCGCCTACTGCTGGGCCCAGCGGGCGGAACAACTGCTCGCGCAAAACCCTTGCTCCAGCAAGACGACATGCAGTGACTGCATACGAACGGCCAGCTGCGCCTGGTGTTTCGCCTCTGAATTCAATGGACCGCGATGCTTCAATCCGGCAATGGAGGGCGGCACAGGGGGCTGCGACGAAGCGTTTATCTTCAACCCCGATAACCAGAAATCTATTGATCCTCTATATAATCAGGAGTTAAGTAGAGGTGAGTTTTCTTAATGGGACTCACATATATGTTAACATGAATATTGGGATAAAGACGTTAGATAAATATACTTTCCGCAAGTTTGATTTGTATAATGAGGAAAACACTTAAAATTCAATATATTCATTCAACAAATAGCTCTGTGCAATTAAGTTATTAAATGTGAATAATGATATATTGTAATTAGATCCTTGTTTCTGCAGGACCAAATTAAAATATGAATTTTATTTTATTTATTGTTGACATGTATTATTATTTCAGCGCAAGGCCGTATGAGGGTGAGTTCCTCGGGGTCATATTCTCACGAAGAGTCAATGAGTACCAGCTTCCAAAGTAGCTCAGGGTTCGGAGCGTCCGGAAACGGCGCTGCTGCTTCAGGAGAGAGCTTGGTGCAGATGAAACCTCAGAGGGTTAAGCTTCAGTTGAGACAAAGTAAGTTCTGTTTTCATTTTGGTGGTTGCCCCATTGCTTAGCATTGAGTAGATCACACAGATGCAAAGTGAGAAAACCGAAATTAATACTTTTCTGAGCAAACATTTGTGTAATGAACATAGTAGTTTGTTCCCGGGTTACAAGTGTATTTATTGTGTTTTTGTGTAGAATAACAGATAAACATGAATCCAAATTACTAATTTTATTTGTAAGAAACTTGATAGGTTCGATGACATAATTGTTATTTTATTTGCTATTAAAACCAATTCTGATGAGTAACATTGATATCTTTTCAAAGAAACTATTATATATCAGGGCCAAGTGTTTCATTCAACGTTGATTTTGTACGACTTAATCGTAACCTTTCCATTTCCAGACCAAATGCAAAAGCTTTCGTTTGCGTACTCCCGTGCCCAAGACTACCCGGTGGATCTTTACTATCTCATGGACTTGAGTAGATCTATGAAGAACGACAAAGAGAAGCTTAGTACCCTCGGCAGCTTGCTGTCGGCTACCATGAGGAACATGACCTCAAACTTCAGAATCGGGTTCGGTTCGTTTGTGGACAAACTTGTTATGCCTTATGTATCCACTGTTCCTAAAAAGTAAGTATCTTGAACATAGAGATTGATGTAGACTGTGATTTTTTTTAAATGAATCCTGTGTATAATGGTTATGTGCAGAGTTCGTTCGGAGAATGAATGCTATTTCTGCCACAAAAGTGTATGGCTATTCGAAAATTTCAAGTATATGATAATATATATTCCAAAATCATCTAATTTGTTCAACATCTCAGGTAATGTTGGATAATCTGGCTTGGATATTGTCTTGAATCTGAGCCGCCTGTTGCTGAAAAGAGGATCTCATTAAGATCAGACGATCCATTTTCTCTATTACTTTATTACATAACAACGACAAATAAATATTTTTATTTTTTATGTTTTAGTTTGATATCGCCTTGCGATGGCTGTGCAGCGCCTTACGGGTACAAGAATCAGATGTCCCTCAGCAATGATACCGATTATTTCGATGTAAGTAAAGACTTCTGACTGATTGATTCAGATCACGCAGATCGATTCTGTGATGAACAATTTATTAGAATTATTTTGGAATTTTTGGATAAACTTGCGGATTTTGTGTACTTTTAACTCTCGCTGAAAATTTAATCTGAAAAGTTTAGATATTTACGATAGTTTTAATATAATATAGAATTTTACTTAATTTGTCTTCTCTTCGGTGGGTCTGGTAGGTCCTAAGTTGTAACGCTGTTGGCCTGTTGAAGGGAAGAGCAGGAGCTCTTCCCTTAAGATCAGTAATATAAACAAAAAACGTAAAAAGTGGCCCGTTGTGGTTCTTCCTAATCGGAGGAAAAGGCGGGAACTTCTTATGTATGTAGAACTTTTAGACCTATAACATTTGTATTGCAGAAAGCAGTGGCCTTGGCTGATGTGTCTGGTAATCTGGACGCTCCCGAGGGCGGTTTCGACGCGATCATGCAAGCCGTAGTTTGCAAGAAAGAGATAGGCTGGCGTGACCAAGCTCGTCGTCTCCTTGTCTTCTCGACAGACGCTGGATTCCACTACGCCGGCGATGGCAAGGTATGAAACTATGAAACTGTGAATCACAATGGAATATGAGATTCATGAATGTTTTTTGCAATATCTGTACCAATACAGCAAAACAAGTATCTAGAAATACTGCAGATGGCTTACCAATTCATGGAGATGATGAAATCAATGACTAGGTGCCATCTGCGTACATGCACACACATACATAGCTTCTCTTTCACACACCATCCGCTATCAAAGCTTTAACACTACCACCAATTATTTGGGTAATCAGAAACAGCTTTCAGCCACATTATGAGATACGCTAAAGGTTCTAAGAGCTTTTCCCAATGTATATTTGTGTCAGAGCTAATTTCTAATATTGACAGTGTCTTTGTTATAGCTTGGTGGTATCGTTCAGCCAAACGATGGTCAATGTCACATGGAAAATAATGCCTATACTCACTCGACTCTTCAGGACTACCCCAGCATCTCGCAGATTAATTTAAAGGTAATTAAAACACGATATTATCAAACCTGCAGGTTTAAAAGATTTAAGGGTAAAAACAGCGGGAGCGACTTTAATACTATGTGAGGATAATGATTACATTTTTGTTATTCTAAGGTCAAACAACACGCCATCAATGTGATATTCGCGGTAACATCAGAACAGATCAGCGTGTACGAACAACTGAGCAAGCACATCGAAGGTTCCAGCAGTGGGGTACTAAGCAACGATTCTGACAACGTGGTGGATCTCGTACGGGAACAGTATAATGTAAGTTTCTGTCTCTGTCTCAACTATCTCTGTCACACATTAGTCCAGGAAAATAAGGATTGCACCTCAGAATTCGAGCTAACCAGCTAGATTTTTGCATGGACCTTTGTTTTGACCTTCTAAGGTCTGAAAAATCTAGTATCATATTGTGCCAGTGTCTTGAGATATTGATGGTCAAAGGTCATAAAAATCGTTTTCTCACCAATATCTCGTTTGCTTTGCACTCTACGACATTTTAAGTTATTAAGAAAGATAAAGTGCATTAAATTCTCCACAACTTGATCGTCCAAATCAATATTCGATCATGAGCCGTTCTTGAGATAGAGCGTAAAGAGTGGGGAGTGTTCCGCCCTATTCATGATAACTCAACCTGGATACTGTAGAGACATGTACTCTCTCTGATCAAATATGATGAAAACTGACTTGACAAGACACCTTTGATCTTCTTACATTTAAAAAAAAAATTTTTTGTACTTTTTTGTTTCATGATGCGATATTAATTCGAATACTGCCCAATAAATCAAAGATAACTTGTAGAAAGAATATTTTTTCCTTTCACGTTATTTACTTTCTCTGCGATATTTATGGTCTTCATCGGTTGTTGCGCAATCCTAACGTATAGTATTATAACTTGTTTTATTGTATCTTTAGTTATAAAAACGATTGGTTTGCAGAAAATTACGTCAACAGTGGAAATGAAAGATTCATCGAGCGACGCTGTGCAAATACAGTATTACTCATCGTGTCACGGAGGCCAGGACTTGGTGCAAACAAACAAATGTGATGGCCTTAAGGTATTAAAATATTTAATATTATACTTCAATAATTATTTTGAAGGGACTTTGATTCTACAATTTTTATCCTCAATCAATCCAGGTCATGATCTCTCCTGGTGGTAACTGACGAAGCAATCGAAAAGTAGTCAGTTGACCAAGCGTGCTAAGTCTATTAATAGCTCGATACTAGGATATGTCCTGTTGTTCAACCAAGTACTAGGTTGATGTAGACGATTGTACGTAGGTAAATAGGGTTGGAAATGCAGAATTCTTTAATTTCTTTATTTGCCTAAAGAAATTGAACAGGCCACTTTTGATAAATGATAGGCTTATTTAATGAATTTATGACTCTTGGTTCAAGACCACACTTACAGACTCATACAGGTTCAAGCACTCCTTCGCTGAGCCTGAGGGGGTCACGAGTAGGGTAAACCTAGAAACCCCTGAACGTTGTCAGCTTTTTGAAGTAACATTATTTCATGTTTGTAGGTGGGAGATGTAGTGGAGTTCACAGCTGAAATAACATTAAAAGAGTGCCCGAAGGACCGCAACAACTGGAGACAATCATTCGATATCTCGCCCGTCGGTATCTCCGACAAACTTACCGTCGAGGTTGAGATGGTCTGCGACTGTCCGTGCGAACAGCCTGGACATCATGTAAGTACAAGTTGGTTTCTTACGCGAATAACGTGCGAAAACATCGTAAATATATGTGGAGGTATTATTAAAACCTGTGTATATCGATATATCTTAAGAAATATTCTATTTTCAGGCGTTCAGCAACAGTCCATTAGTATGCAGCGGCGAGGGTGTTTCCGCATGCGGTGTGTGCGTCTGCAACCCCGGCCGCTTCGGAAAGAGTTGCGAATGCTCGGCCCATGGGGGCGTCTCGGTGGAACAAGAGCGCGGCTGTCGCCCCACCAACGCTAGCTCCGGCCCACTGTGCTCCAACAGGGGGACTTGCATCTGCGGCGTGTGCGAATGCAACAAGATGGATGATACATCCAAGGTATGGTTACCTTAGCTGTTCTTTAAAATTCGCGGATAGCGCTTCAATAGTATAATAGCGTGGTTCAGTAGTATAATGATATTAATTTCAACTTGATACCTCCACGCGTTCTTGAGAGAAAGGGTCTTGACAGACAGACAGACGGACAACTTGAAGTTATAACGGTTCCGTTTTTTTATTTTTGAGGTACAGATTCCTAAAAGTACTGAAACAGGTTAAAGACTTAATTGCACCATGATTAATGAAATAACTTACAAATAACATAATTATAAATAATTAATGAAATCTAGACATTGTTGTCATTGAAATAAAATATTACTATAGTGATTGATACAGGCGTTGCGTGCCTCAATAGACAACCTAGCCGCATAACATCAGAGGAAATGTAGTAAACGCAAGTCTGTATATAAAATTTTATATATAAATTAGAATTGGAAAGAAAATATCGAAAGACGATGAACTGTGCGAACTAAGTAACAAGTATTCATTCAGGTGATATCCGGTCCGTTCTGCGAGTGCGACAACTTCACGTGCGACATGAACAAAGGCCTGCTGTGCTCCGGTCCCGAGCACGGCGAGTGCGTTTGCGGGAAGTGCTCTTGCCGGCCGGATTACAGCGGGCCCGCCTGCCAGTGTCTGAACGACCAGACGCCATGCCGCTCACCCGGTATGTAAATAATAAACGTTTTACACATTCATACCTCTGCACTAGGAGTCCCTGTGTCGCAGATGGCATGGACAAGAAGAAACACTAGACAAACACCCAAGGCCCGAGAACAAACTTCATACACGTCACACAAAGTGTGCCACGGCGGGGAAACAAACCCGGGACCTCTCGCTTCGAACGCAACTAAACCATGGTTATGTTTATTCGCATGTCACAAAAAACACAGTAAATAAATAAAGATTCTTGATTCTTGATTTATGTTGGGTATTTCGAACCTAGCTACGATGCTGTCGATAAGTGCGATAAATTTTAAATAATAATAATTTTAATAAATAACAAACAGTTTATTTTCTTTCAAGTATTTCGTAATTATTTCGGAAAATTGCTTTAAATCATAATTTTGTTTAATTTATGTTTTTAGAAACCGGCGATATTTGCAGCGGGAACGGGGTCTGTGTTTGTGGACAGTGCGTTTGCAAAGTTGACGACGACAGGCACTTCTCCGGCAAATACTGTGAGAAATGCCCCGTAAGTAGCTAATACCTTTTTTAACTTACACGTAGCCCTTTTCTCACAACATTCTGCTGAAATGGAGTGTAATGGACGAATGACAATGTTGATGACTGAAGTAAAACGATATATATACTTGACTGTGCATATTGTTTTACCTCAGTCGTCATTAGATACAAAATTTCGTTGTACAATATAAAATACTCGTTTTTCTAAGAAGAAGAAGGCCTTGAGCCTTCTATTCGAACTCCTCGACCAAAGGATTGCTAGTACCTATGTCAATTAGGTCCTTCTAGGTTCTTCTTTATGCTATGCTTTAAGGTAAGCATATTAATAAATGTATTGTTTTGCAGACGTGCCCCGGTCGTTGCGGTGAATTCAAAGATTGCGTCCTATGCGAAGTGCACAAACGTGGAAAGAATTACAATCCCGACACGGATGGCTGCAACGACTGCAATCTGCATCCGATCATCGAAGAAGGCAAAATTGAAGGTAAAAGTCGATTTCGATTATCATTCTGAAGCTGTTAATTTCAGATTCCGAATTTTGGATCTTATGTTACCGGCGTTTTAGTGTATGTGGATTTTATATCAAGAGTTCTGAAATCGATAAATTTTTACTCATAGGCATCATTTCCAAAAGTGCATTCAAGTTCAGAAGGTTCAAGATGTAATTTCGGATTCAGGCAGTTTTAAGTGGTTCAAAATATTTGTAGTAATATTGTACTTTCAAAATACCACATAGACCAGACTTCGTTTAAATTGTTGCAGCGAACGAATCTCGAAACGAGCACTTGTGCAGTTTCTACGACGAAGAAGACTGCCTCTATGTGTACGTCTACTCGTTCAACGACGCTCAGCATTTGGTGATAAGAGCGCAAAAGGAGCGCGAATGTCCGAAAAAGGTAATTTCTAAATTCTTTATTTAAAAAAATTGTGTTTATATGAATTGTCTCTTTGTACATTTTAATCAGTGTTTTTGTGAGCATAATTATTCGAGACAATTAAAATTGTCGGTGAACTTTAAACGAGCCGGCTATTGTAGCTACTGATGAGTTTACGGCTACCCATGTCGCGGAATATCTCTGGAGACACGCTGTTATTGTGGAGGCACAAAGCTTTATATTTTATTTGTTAAAATTAATATACATTCTGTACCGTCATCCATCAGGTGCCGATCCTTGGTATAATCCTGGGCGTGATCGCGGCCATAGTTCTGGTTGGTTTGGCTCTACTGATGCTGTGGAAGATGGCTACCACCATCCACGACCGCCGCGAATTCGCGCGCTTCGAAAAGGAACGCATGATGGCTAAGTGGGATACGGTAAGTTCAATATTATTTGTTTTTCTTTTAGCAAGAGTACCATAATGGATTTTACAAAGATTTTACAATGTGTAGGTGCATTGTTTTCCCAATAACTCTGTGGAAGTGATTTCACTCAGATTGTTAACTTTGAAGAAAAGTGAGTGAAATCACTGTTAACTAAGATTCGTGTTTTGAAATGGAATATTATCTAGTTCGCCATGTTACACAAAAAACATCATTGTCATTTCTTTTTGAGTTTTTTTAATTTTTTTCATAGTGTTTATGTTCATATTATTTTTTTGTGTTTTAGGGCGAGAATCCTATTTACAAGCAAGCTACATCTACGTTCAAAAACCCCACGTATGCTGGCAAATAATATAAAGTATTGTAATGTGAAAGTAGTGATTTAATAGCGCGATAGTCGTTTTTGTATCGCATTTATCGACCCCAATAGTCAGTAATTGAACAAATCAAATGATTTATAGAATTTTTTAACGAATGTAAACTTCTACACTGAAAGTTTCAAGATGCCTTAAAAATGTGCCTTTTTCGAGTATAATAAATTTTCTCATATTTTGGCTACTTCCGTTTTCTGAATTATGTTTAACAAAGTGCCTGAACTTGTGAAAAGTTTACGTAATTTATACAATAACTTCTGATATGAAACTATGCGATGTTATCAAAAGGTTATTTTATTATAACTTGGCAAGGTGATAATACATAACGCAAAAGCTCGTAAAAGTATTATGAGTCCATTAAGCTTTGATAGCATCGCATGGAATTACACGTAAGTACAAGTTTTCGCCAATAGTAGCCTTCCATCTAATATAAGTAAAGAAAGGTCTGTTTGATATAATCTCAGAGTGTCTTTAGTACGCTTTTGTACTTATATGTGAGTGTAGTGTATGTCGTATGTACTTATGTTGTGTAGGGAGGGTGGACACATTGTGATAAGTGAAAAACTGATTGATCTATCATTAATTACTCCGCGTTGTATCACACTGTGTTCATTACTAGTTGTAGAGACAACTCTAGTTACGTATTTACCTATATAAAGTTTGTTTTAATCGTGCTTTTGTAACTTGTGTACTGAAATGATGTTAATCTCTAAATTAGGTTATAAAAATAATGTCACATAAATATTACTTTTGGTTGACATCGTTGTCGAAGACTATTTAGATTTTGTTTTGCTTGAAATACACTGCCAAAGTTATTTATTTTTGAATCAATAGAAATGTCGCGATCTTTATGAGATTTGAGCAAATTATTAGTCAGATATACCACGAAAAAATATTTAGTATACATTTAGAATACATTTTATATACAAAAAAATATTTAGAATACATTTTATATAAGACTTAAGTTAATTACGAGGGATTTGATACAAATAAGCTTGTTCACGTAATAATCATAGTTTTATAAAATGTTGACGACTTCCGCTTAATGTTTGGATTTGTGCCTTGACTAATATTATGTAGTTTATAGTTGCCATTTATAACTCGATAGAGATATTTATTAAAAATTAATTTAAATAATTATAAAACTTAGTCATGATGTATGTTATACAAAGATGAGAACGTATTTTCGTTTTCATCACCATTTTATATTGTTCAAATGAAAATATTTTATTTGATATTTATCACTAAGTACAATACATTTTAGTTTTATTTTATGAATCTTTATATTATTTACAATGTAAATATTAGTTTGTCATAATTCTACCAGATTCTTATTTGAAGCAGTTGTGGCTTTTGATATCTAGTAGCTAATAAATATTAACAGATACTATGCGTGTATTTTTTGTTTCCACGAATATTGTTGTATACAGCTACATAGCTTATTTGGTAGTCTACCTTCGAAGCGAGAGGACCCCGGTTCGAATTCCGACCGGGTCGAACTTGTGTGATGTGAGCGTTTAGTTTGTTTTCGGGTCTTGGGTGTTTGTCCACGCCACTTGCGACATAGGGTAACCTAATGCAGGGAAATACTTATACAGTGTGCAATTATTACGTTATATATAACCTTACTTCGTACTACGTTTCAAAAAGACGCTCTTACACACGAATATAGGTTTCCTCATTACTAGCGGAAAGAAATCTTGACCCTTTCTACGAAACTTTATCTTTCACTGTACAGTTTTAATAACACATTGGTTTTATTATTTTTGCAGCTGTTTATGTTAAACACAAGTATACTTCTATATATGAATGTGTGTTTATGTTGCTGCGAGAAATCGTAGTTATCTGCAAGCATCTATTGTATAACTAAGCCTATTCATTTCCGGAATGAGGCAACAATTAGAACGGCGTTTGGCCTCGGGGGGGCGGTCAAATCCGGGCGCTTTGCAAACGATTTGATTACACGTCTATTATCTGTTCGTGAAATAGCAGACAAGACGAATGGGGCGTCGATCGATGGGAACATTGTGTGCTTCGATTTTGTAAAGGTAATTTTCATTTATTGAATGGGCTGTTTACCTATTCTAATACAGGCTTTGTATGGAAGAAAAATGGAGGCTAAATATTGACATTAGAACCCCAGGTTGAAAGAAAATTTAATGTACCTATAGTTACTGTTGTTCAAGGAATTTTAGGCGCCTCGCAATGGCATGATGCTTTGAGAGACTACATTTTATACGATTTAGCGCACGCTTTCTTCTCCAAATGTTGCAATACTTTCAAACCCTGTAATTGTATTATCGTTCAATATTACGAGATATTTATGCGTTGAGCGATTAAAAAATTGGATCTCATACTGCAGTAGGTACTACAAAGTCAAACTCATTTATTCCTTTAGATCTTAAGTATCATTTGGACACGTCAAAGTACAAGGAATTCGGAAGGGTTCCTAAGTGGAAATGAACTCGTAAAACATTGTTTGTTGCCATAGTGGGTCTATTGCGAGGTAGGCCAACATAACTTATTATCAATATGGGTTGGACTCTAACCATTATAGGTTATCATTAGCACGTGCGCAACCAGCCACAACCCAATAATATCTTAGTACATTAGTCCATTTCAGGCCGATTGCGTTGCGTAACGTTCAGCGTGTCTCGTTATATTGCCTTCTTGGGAGTTAGGAGATTTCATTCAAGCGTAAGTGTTTTGAAACCATGTTGCTCGCGTCCATAGGTGAATGCCCTCAAAATCCCTACAGGTATTTTTAGGTGGTGCGAATGGAGCGATCTGAAGTAACAGTAGAACTTGTGTCAAGTTCATTCGGAGTAATGGCAGTATTACTCCGAATGAACTACCTACCTAGTAATCCGCTACCAAGTAGTGGTACGCTCGCTTTGATGTGTTTTGCTGGAAGGGTGTGGGTGCCTACTATTAGTTACTGTGGTATTTGATACCCACGGACAGGCAAACGACGCCTACGCGCACTAATAATGGCAAATACCAGGTGGTACCTGGTTCATACAAGCGTAGGTTTTATATATTACTTTTGACGGAATACTCATTAATAAAACATTTCCCGATGGAAATAATAGAATGTTGGCATGCAGGGGGCTAGATATTTTACGCCCGATGTAATAAGATACATACAATTCAAGCCAAATCAGAACGTGAATGCGTTAAAATATGTAAAGATTCCTGTAGTAATTTCTTTCATTATTTTACGATACTAGGTAATAGGTACTAAGTATTTAGGAAAACATTAAATTGGTGGGACCAGTTGCTGGCGTCCGTAGGTGAATACCCTCAGAGTCCCTACACGTAACCACTGGGTGGTGCTAAAAGAACAACAAAAAGTAGCAGTAGAACTTGTGCAAAGTTCGCCCGTAGAAGTAGGTACTGACTCCACGCCTAGTAATCTGCCGCCAAGCAGTATTTTTGATTGTTGTGTACCGGTAGAAGGGTGTGGGTGCCGGAGAAATCACATGCGCGTGACACGTAACATCCCCGTTACGGGTAACTGGCGCAACAGGGTGTGACTTAGGTCTTCTTATACTTCGGTCGGGGATGACCTTAGTCGTATTGCTGAGGTGACCACTTAACATCAGGTGGGCCTTCAGCTAGTTCCGTCAAAACAGTTGCATTAAAACATATTATAACAAAGAGAGAATGATTAAAGGTATCATAGAATTCATTGAATTACAGACTAGTCTTAACAAGTTACGACAAGTTTAAATTGAGGCGTAGGATTTTAGATTTTCACATATGAAAACCGACATTATCTACTTATGAGACACCCATAAATATTGATTGTTACCAACGCCAAGCGTGCTGGATTGGCTTCCAAATTATTAGCAATAAAGCCTTCACTCATCGGCGTATCGGTAACATGCATCTATCATTAATAAGCCTTGAAATATTGGAAAGAAATTCAATTTCCGCACTTCGTAATGTAGATCTACCTTATCAGTTCGACAGCTTATAAGCAGTTTGGCGCTCCTCCATTTCATAAGAATGTGTGGCGTACCGTCTTGAGCGACATGTTATTAGGTTTATATTTGGGCTTATAGTACCTATTGTTTGTCGATATATGTACCACCCACCCCACTGTAGCGTGGGGAGGTTTTTATTTTGCGAGAAACTTCAATATACCTAAGTTACGTGCGTATGCCCGAGAACGTTAAAACAAAGGTTTTAAAACAAAAGAACTGTGTGTTTTAAAATGGAGAGAGAATCTAGTTTATCCTACTTAGATCCTAGAGCCGATCGACAATATTCGGCTAAGATAAAACGTCAACATCATAAATATAAAGAAAAACTTCACTGATTGACTGTTCAGTAATTATTTATGATTTTTAAGAAATAATTATACATAACTTTTATAACGTTTATACAAAGTCATTAAACGAAATTAGAGATTGCACATATATTCTCACAATACTTGTTAAAAATATTTGCACTTATCATTAATTATGAAAATACTGCAAACTATATTTATATATTTCAATAAGCAATTTATAAAAATAATTAATATCTGTAGAACATAAACATTTATCCGCTATAAAAGGACGTCATAATAATAAACAGGTAGTTAAAGTAACTGATACTAAATAATAACAACAATGGTAATATCTGCTGTAAAAAGGCGTTATTCTTTACGAACTGTATTTTGTATTCCTTCTGGAAAACAAATTATATTATTATAATAACCACTTCTATTTTTCAAATCATGTGTGGCTTGTTGATAGTCTTATCGAATAAAATGTGCCTGACTATTTTGAAAAACAATTTTCATTCTAACTTTTAGATATGGGCAGTTTTCTTCTGACAACTTTTCAAGCAACTGATTTAAATATTAGATAAACTTCATACTTCTCCACGTTAAATCTTTTCATGGGGCTAATTGGCAAAGGTATCTCGTAACAAACACACAAACAAGTCAGGTCTAAATCACGCTTTTACGCTTCATTAAAATGTAATTGAAGTAATTCCCGGTTTTTGACCTACAACCGATATTGACGTCTCTCATATTGTCTCATATTTTTAATTTATATTCTTCTCTAAAACTACATTTGAGAAAAATGTGAGCGAGTTATACCTTGATGCGATTTTTGTATCAATCAGACTATTGTTGGCCATCTGCGATAGCTCTTTGTCCTTACTGATTTCTTGCTGTTAGTTTTGCTTTAATATATAATATAAATAATTTCGGACGTCGTCTAAAATGGGTCGTAGTCGCAGACAAATCGGTGATCTTTTACGGACGTCTGTTGTAGGCCTTAGCTGGATATTACGTATTTGTTACATCATTTAATATATGCTACGTATAGCGATAGACAGGTACACATTGTATCTCGAGAGTTACTTAGACAGGGTCCCGGGAAGAATCATTGTCGTGTGCCCGGGCCATTCATTGGGCTCTCCCGGTCACCGCTTGGATTAATAGATACCTCCCCACCTAGAGACTCGGGTCTCACTTTATAGATGGTGTATTTATTTGGCACTAAATTCCTCTGCGCGCCTTTTATGCTGGCAGTAGAACACTATGGTGTAAATTCCGTTGTCTAAAATGAGTTTAACAGCTTAAAAATAATGCTTCTCTCTGGTGTGACAAACCTGGTGGAGAGGATGGGAATGGGAATGACGCAATGTTTTCTACTAATTATAAAATATTATTTTACTTACTCAGGTACGTCAGCTTATCAATAATTATATGTATTAAGTTAATAGTAAATTAAATGAATCATATTGTAGGTATCAAAATTAAATTGCATTATTGCCATGTTAAGGAGTTTTTAATTAATGAGCATTATGCGATCTGGCTTAGGCGAGTCGAAGATATATCTAGATATATCTACTAACTTACATAATACTTTAAGTATTTAATACTTCCTCTTCGTCTTTATCATAACTATAAATAGGTATGTCAAAACATAATAAACAGGCACCTACGTACTAATGATGATCACATTTCGTGTAGATATGTAAGTACATTTTCCCTACGTCGGCTTATAATACCCTTCCTTACAACCACGCTATTAGGTACACAAAGGTAGTTGCTTCTTATGTCATAAGCCGTATTCAGAGGGATTACATTTATGAATGAGTTTGTGCTATTACAGAACTGGTAATATGGTATAATCCTACATTACGAGGATCTACATTTCGGAAAAAAAGAAATTTTGGCAGTACCTATACGGCCGCATGCCTATTTATCGGCATGATATTTGAGAACTTTTATCTGGGTGCAAGTCATGAAGTCACTGAAACCGCGTGACGTATTAAATGTTTTTTTTTTACACAAACTTAATCTGTTCATTTGTAGATACTAGTAGTACAAGGCCTGCGTGCTGCGGTCAGGGCAAATTTTGTCAATTTCAGGTAAGCTGGAGGAGATAAGAACTATTTATTAGGTATATTGTCTTGAAAATTACTTTTTATACTTTCAATACCTTAATGATAAATTTAATCGACATTCAGCACTTTCATTAAATTGTTTATAGTTACCGACACATTAACAATATACAAAAGGCTCCGCAGGTGGCTCGGCGATTAATCACGGCAAGGAATTCTCGGGCTCGGGGCGGGCGACGCGCTGGGCGCTGGGCGGGCGGAGCGGCCGCGGGCGCGGTAGTGCCGCCGCGACGCCGCGACGGTCGCACGCCCCGCCCGCCTCCACAGCCTCCTTGTCCTCCCGCGACCTCCCGAAACAGACAACAAGGGACAACGGGATCACAACAAACTAAATTTCTTCCTCTACAAAAAGGTAAGTAGCCCTAACCGATAGACAGTTATCATCCTGTTACCTGGGATTGGCGGTTACGTTCGAACTTTCGTCGCGCAAAAACTTTAGAACTTTTGATAAAGTTTCATAGTTGACTCCAAACAGCCACAAAATGACTTGAAATGTGGTTTGAGCATTCGGTTAAGTAGCAAATTTATAGAATTCGTATATTTGAATATGTTTAGGGGAAAACTTTGACTTTATCGGGATCCCAACCTGTTGAGTTTTACCTACTTCATAACCTTTGTAATTTGTGCTTTCAGACTCGATTTGTTAGAAAACTTTGTCTGGGTGATTGTAATTCAAGAACAAAAACAATACCCACTCCATTCAAAGTATTTTGCGAATTTAATTTACCTCCCATTGCTTTATGTTATGATTGAGTTACGGAGTTATAACTTACTGAATTTAATAGATATACCTATCTACCCATTATGTTCTTAAAGTAAACATTTGTTATTTAGACTAAGTTCTGGAAGAGCGTCAATAAAGAGCCCGCTTCCCACGGTGAAACCATCCGAAACTGAAACCTAAATAAACACCAGTTTGCGAAAGCTCGCTTATCTTCAAAAGCGTGTTTTCAACGGACCCGTGAAGTAGAAGAATTGATAAGCCTTCGTTTGTGTTGATTAAAAGCATGACAGATAACAAACATGAAAGAAAAGGTCTAATAGACAAAGGAAGCTTTTTGTTGGAGCGGAAAAACTGATATGAAAACAAAAACTTTTACGACTTTCAAATGGATGGTATCCGAAAGCTGTTGTTTTATCTTCATTTGTTTCTATGTATGTAGTTGAGACTTTTAGTTTTTTCTTGTTTATATATTCGTGTTAGTCTACTGAAATTAGTTCGTTTTTAATGTTGTCCTATACATATCGTATAAAATTAATATCGTTAATCATATGCATAAGTAAAATCTATATCTGAATTTATGCTTACATTTGATATGTTTCACACAAATATGCCCCGCCTGGGAATCAAAGCCATATCTCGCTTTGCAACGCCAATTCATTCCAACTAAGCTCAGAACAGATTCAGAATGTAGTCATTATTTACTCACCCACTGGTGTAAGTGGTTAATAGGTCTGTTCCAACCCTAACCGACCAGCCCGAGAGGAAGAAACGGACAAGAAACCCCTCGGAGGAAGTATTACATATTCTCGAATATCGTCCTGCGTCTAGAGTGGTGCAATCTATAATAAGTATCTCTATTAATATTATAAAATCTAATATGTTTCTGTTTGTGTGGATGTCAATTGGTCAACACCCTTGTTGACTATTACGAAATTATTGATTTGGTCGTCTAAAAATCTGAAAGTACCTTGCTTTGATTTAAAAAACAATATAGGTAGGAGGGAATATACGATAATTTGGTGCGTTAAAGTCAACCGTTATTTTCGTTGCGGTCTTAAAAATACTTGGAAACGTAGCTTTTTTTTAGTAATTATGTACCTACAAGATCAAGGCGTTCTTATTACTAGCTTTAGCGCTTGTTTTCAAACCGGTAACGGGAACGTAAACATGAACGAAGACATTAACGGGAACGGGAACGGGAAAGAGAATGAGACCAGGGACAGGAACTGGAACGAGAAAATGGATGGAAACAGAAACATAAACGGGAATGGGTATAATTAGTGAGACAGACATTAATTCCTTTGTTAAAATGAAACAGCACGAGCGAAACCGCGGGCGGGTCAATATTAGTAAATATAATTTTGCAAGCCAGACGACTTTCCAGGAACAATTTAATCAAGTTCCAATTGAATAATTTGCCCGTGTCTGTGTACACGGTGTCACAGAGCGGTGTTGTCTACTTCGCATTCTAGGTCCAATGCCAGAGCCTCATCATATTTAGTAGCCTCGAAGCTGTCCTTAAACATATCCATGAGCATTTGGTGGATATTATAATGCACTTATTTTAGCATACCTGGCTTAGCGTAGTTTTCTAGTACTACCCACGGAACCGCTACTTCATTCAATTTCTTGCTATCCACGCGTTCGCTTGCGTTGTTATGTGAACGTGACTTTACGTCTTAATTTCATTACTTTAACTCCCGGCTACAAAGAAGGTTGTTATTAACTTGACAATTAGGTTTGTATGTCTGATGCATGGGTCCATTAGGGGTTAGAATTCAAAGCACTTTTTATTGTATGAAGGCTGGTAAGTCGGAGCCGTTTCTAGGACCAGAATATTGAATATGAATTCAATTTATTTCAAATTTTCTTGTTTTTGCGTATAATATTTTCATACATTCAAAACGCACATTGAGTACCTATGCCTGAGGAAGGAGTATTGATTGGATTTTGAAAGGTTTGTAACATATATTCTTCCGAACAAATTCAAGTTGATATCAATGTCGAGAGATATGAATCCGATCTTGTTTTTATTACCTACAGAATAATAGCGACTACGAAAGGATATCGTAAATGTAGGTACGACAGAAATCCTTTGAACTAGAATTTTGAATCTCGAGTTCATAAATTTCGGACTCTGAAATGCTCTTAATTGTAGTAAATAAAATAATACTTTGTTTTAATAAGTCAATCACAAGTTTTGACGTAATCTATTTTAAAATACGGCTTTTCATCGAAGTTTATCGACTGAAAATTATACAATTGTAAAATACCCAAGTATATGAAATTATAAAACTACATATGTCAATAGGTATATGCAGCGTTTCTGATAATATAACCGTAGCAATCAATAAGCTCTGTAATCTGGGCCGTTAAACAAATAATAGGTACAAAAAATATACATTACTTACGCAAACAAAGTAAATTACAGAAATAAAAAAAAATCTCTGTGATCATGTTCACATTGTTATTGATTCCTGACCTAAATGTAATTCAGCCTTAATTAGCGACAGGAAATTCAGTGGAGTGGAGCGAACTATCATATTATGTGTGGGGTTACAAGGGTTTTGTTGATGTAATGATGTCGGCCGTGATTGTGTCTCGGGCCGACGATGCATATCGACGCGACCGCCCCCCCGCCCCCGCCGCCATACCCGCCCGCCCGCGCGAGCTCGCTGCATCCCGGATATCTGGGCAACAGCTAACTACGGACAGTTTTCTTTACATGAGAAAATATAGAAAATGAGTTATCTGCTAATATAATAACAAAAAATATAAAATGAAACTTTTTTTAATATACAGCTGCTCCTTATATATCTACATTTCATGTGCTCAGATAGGTATGTCGAATTTCAGTCGGTTTTCAGTATTTAGTTTATTACTAAAATTACGCCTGTGCCAACCAGGAGCAATGTGAGCATAATAGGTAAATTAAAATAATGTTGTTTGTAATCATCAAGCGATAAGTAAATACATCGAAATTATTTGGTCTGAGAAGAATAACGCTCACCTACTTACATACGCACCCCTACTTTAGAATTCCCTCTGTAAATGGCATACGGAAATACACATATTTACAATACAAAATGGTTTTCAATTATAAAAATGTGCGCCCCAGCCGAGAATACAACCCGGGACTTCTCTCTCCTAATTTGATCCCATCCCTAGCAGGGTTGCAGGCCAAATTAGCAGCGGAGCCGGCATTATAAATAAATTCCTGTATCATTCCCACCCTGAACACGGCGGGCACGTCACCTGGCAAAAGGTATAAAAAGTATTTCCACGGCATTTCAATTTGTAAATAGCTAGAATTTTTTACCTAGGGTCAGGAAATTTCGACAAAGTCATTCAGATAATGACATGCCCATTCTAGCTTAGTTTGCTGCAACCCGGGAAACAAAGAGACCGCCATTTTCCAACTCTTTCAAAGACAATAAGTTCGCCTGTGCCCTATCTTGATTATTAACACCCGGTCAGAACTTTCTATACTTATGACAACTTTTTCTTCAGAGTTGCTTTTTTATGAGTAGCACCTACTTTGTTATCTGTTATTCGGTTTAGCCTCTTTCTGGTTTATTGATAACGTATGAGTGTTGTATTATACGCTCATACATTATAATTATGATTATATTATCGTAGAATAATGCTTCGCGTAAAACGCGTGATCTTGTAGGTAGGCCTACCTAAAATAAGTGACATTTCTAAATACATATTTTATAATTCAACGGAAATAAAGATTTTTCGATACTGTAGGTTCACTTTTAACATTCAAATTTTTGTGTAAAAAACACCTACTTACACATTAATATACTTACATACGTGTACACAGTATTATAATCTTCTTTGTTCTTTCTCTTTAAAAGAAGCCTCATAATTTTTAAAAGATTTTCATTGTTACTTTCTTATTAAATTTTAAGTGATTGCAGCTTAAAAAGAACCGGATAGAATACTGTGGTAGAAGCCCGGTTTCTGGAACGAAAGGAGTTCAATCGAGTTGGATATTCATGGTAGGAGCCAGAGGGCTGGTATTGGCACTGTGTACCGTTGGCGGAGCCTTCTACGAGGCACCTGACTTTCTGCACAATTTATATAATTGCAAATTAATTGGTGTGGTTTTACGTAAACGTATTTTTAAATAATTAGTTACGCCAGTAACAAGTTTTTCGTGAATTGGAATTTAATTTTAATGTGGAAAATGGTTATCTGCTTCGATGATATTTTACCATGCAATATGGAAATGGATGCATTATGGAAAATGGCTATTCGGAAAAAATTATAGGTTAGGTTAAAAAAATACTTTGTCAACCGTAGAAAGAAGGAAATACATTTATTTGATTCCAGTGAGACATTCAAAATAAATAAAAAAAGCTTAAATAAGTATTACCTATAACAAAATAAATAATATAAACACACGAAAAAAATGATATTATCCATTTTTGGAATCAAATGGGTCCAATCTCAGCATAATGCCACCCAGAAACCAAAAGTGGTCGTAGAGCGGCGCTGTTTTTCTTATTGGGGCTAGAAGTGAAACCCTAGTTGTACTACTTTAAAATGCAATAACTGCAATAGCTAGACAAACATGATGGTGGAGGTGATAAAGTGTAACTTCAAATCAGATTTACATTTCTTGTTTTGAAGAAAAATGTACAATGTTATTACAATATAATATTTTTCTTCTTGGTATTAATCTATGATTATCTCATTATAACAATGATACTCGAAATGCTGAAAGGTCAAATGGAGATCCCATCTAGAAACATTGAAGAATGTCGAATAATTCATTGTAGATTGTCGAATTCGGTGCTGAGATTTCGACACAATTAAATATTATGATGCTCACATACAAACAATCCCGTAACTGTAAAAGCTGGTCAAGGCGGCACTAACACAATAGGTACCCAAAGCTGTTTGTATCGTGTGCAATCGCTAAAGTGTTACAACTGGCGAGAAGAATCCGTAAAGTACATACTAACCTAGTATATACTGAATACCTAGATCTAATATGTAGCAAGGGCAGAGTCAAACTCATCAAAAACGGGTAAAAAGTGAAAAGTCAATTAAAAACAATCCTTCCTTTTTAAACGAGCACGGGCTCTGGCCTCAGGGTACCTAGTATTATAATATCTGTACCTATACGGACCGAGTGGTTCACTAAAAGCGCGCTACAATGCTTGCCTGAGTAGTTGCGACATAACCATCAACAAAGAAATGATTTTTTGAACTCTATTGTCTGGACTTAAGGCCGAAAAGTTAGTCACTCTGTCACGGCTATAGCCACTGTTACTTCACTGCTATTTATTCACAAAATCTTACCATGGTTGGAAACAGAAAACATAAATACATCAATAAAATGTACAATGAAACGATGTACATATGGTACATACTTGTCATTGATATAACATTTCTTACACTGCGATCATAACAAAGAAAATCATTGCTTTGCCAAGATGATAAACATTCAGTCATCAATTCCATCTATAAATAAACATAGAACGAAGAAAATAATTTTGGTTCAAAATAAACACTACCTACTAGTTGTACCCGTACAGCTTCACTCGCGTTGAATCGATATACCATCCACTCAAATATTTCATTTTCATTCAGTTCATTTTAATCAATTGAATTTCTTTAAAAATAATAGCTGAGTAATATGTGCACGAGTATATTCTCAAATTCAGATTGCTCGCGTCCATAGGTGAGTAATACCCTCATGTGTGCCCCGGGTGGTACGAAAGGAGCAACGCTAAGTAGCTGAAGTGGAAAGGTGCGACGTGCCGGTGAAAGCGCATGCAATATCCTCGTCTTAGATTGACAGGTGCAACGCGATGGGATTTGGGTCTCCTCATACTTCGGTTGGGTCGGTGAGCCTACCGCTCGATGCGTCACTTCAGTCGTCCAAAATAATATAAAGTGGTTGTCTGGTAGAGAAATAAAACAAACACCTTAATCTAACTAATTTAGACCAAAAACCTATTTTATTTTGTCAACTAGGTGCGCCTCGCGGCCTTACTCGCGGAGGATCAAAAGTAGTCTATGTGTTAGGATGTAAGCTATTCTGCGTACCAAATTTCGTCAAAATCGGTTGAGCCAACGGATGTGGACGAAATCCATGGTGTAACAAACATACACACGCAAACAGATACACATACATACAAACTTTTGCCTTTGTAAATAATATACAATAAGTGATGAAAAACACAAAGATTTTTTTTTACTCAGGATTGCGTATATTGTAAACACGAGCGATGTAAGAAAAAAAATGATCTTATTTAAAAAGAACATGTGATTTTTCTCATATACATTATTTATAGATGACAGTGTGACAGTGAATTTTATAATAATATACCTATAGGTTCTATAATTCACACATTCTCATAATGTTCCTTTTTAGGTAAAGATAGTTATTTGAAAAAGAGCGGTAGGAAAGAAGCGAAGTAGCGGAAGATATAAATTTGTTCGGACACAAAAAGTAGCGCAACGAGTGTTCCGCTGCAGGGAACTGAATGCCGAAAAGCAGCGAGGTCGCAGAAAGAATAGGGCACCTTATCATCGTAAACTGCATACATTGACGACCAACTCAAACGATGGATTTCCAAAGCATAGGTAGCATAGCTTTGTAACTGACTGCAAAAGGTTCTCTTCTTCGCCAATTGTGGATCGATTTGGATGGTTATTTCTTTGGAAATATTCATGCAGAAATTTCATCCCGTAAAATTAACAGTGAAAGCCAGTTTCTTCGAATTTTTAATTAGTCAATTATTGCATTAAGTATCTCGCGTTATATACGGTTACTCAACCGTAGAATTTCCAGTACCAACCGTCCTATATTAATGGATGCTTTCAGCACGGTAACCAAAGGTATTATGTATAGCTCTTTAGTTCATCCCATTCAGGAGAGATGGCTCACAATGTCGCCTTTGAGCTGCAACAGCGGTGTTTAGTCGCATCAAAATAGCCGCATTTTCACTTGACCGAGTAAGATACGAGTAGCTTTCATGTTAGGCATTAGATAAATAATTCTGTGGGTGCGCTCTTGCTTGTGACTTACATATGTCAAGTCACTGTGAGAATAATACATACGAGGGTTCAAAGAGGACATCATGTTTCTGAGTCCTCTTTGAATCCCTACGCGTATATCCTGGTGGTGCAAAATGAGCAACCGAAGGGTTTAAGGGGGTCCAGTAGCTCACGTCTGTAGGTGAATTTATAATTTAAAACCTTTTCAATTCCTACACGTAGCCCCTGGGTGGTACTACTGGAGCAACAAGAGGTGGTAGTAGTAGAACTTCGGGACCCAGATTGTAACATGCGAACAGCCTTTTTCTGCTACATAAATAGCGTGTTCCTAGTGCAAGGGAAAAAGAGTGTAAAATACATTATTAGACATTACATAATTCAAAATGATTGAAGCAAAGATGATTTAAAACATTCTGGAAATACGAGTAGCTACGTTAATTCAACAATACATTAATAACACAAAAGGTACCTTCAAAAGCTAATAAAATTAATTAGTATTGCAATCAAATTACCACGAATAAGATTGCATGCTACTAGGTACCTACTATTTACTTATACCTGCATAAATGTGTTCTTACATACCATTCAATAAATAACTCGCATAGCAGAATGTAGGTCATTACTGTAATATTGAATAGAATCGGCTAAAAGCACAATGTGCATAAAAGGCGGCTAGCCTCCCATTTCCAGAGAAATAACGTCTTTATCAACAGCTTAGGCAAATGAAACCCAGCGACTTATTATTCTAAGTAACAACTGATAAATATTTTCTGAGCCGTGTTATCATTAATTATAATTAGTGACACTCATGTGCATTAAAAACCGCCTAAATGTGATTCGAAATTGCACGCTGGTTCCGTACCAAAAGTTGTATTTTCTTTTTGTGCAAACCCTACAATTTAGCGCATTACTATGAAAACTTTAGTCTGTCTTTAAGCTCTTTAGGGTAGGGCAGCCATACAAACATTTTATGCTTAGTATTTTTTACGTGATGGAAGAGTCGGCGCACCTGATTTTAAACGTATAAAGAACTGAGCTGCTTTTGCTATTATTCTCACGTTTTAAACACAGTTAATAACAAATGAACCGAAAAAGCTGTATATAGACAACTATTTATCCATATAACAGACAATATAGGTACTATATAGTACGACAAATGCGAATTGACAAGACGAAAGTTACGCACCCACTCCTAGATTATTATTTATTTGTAAGGTTTTCCGTTCATTTTCTTATTCCTTAGATGAAACGTCCTTTGATTTACTTGGAATAAATACGGTTTCATTATTTATTTTTCGTATACATATTCGGGTAGATATAAATTAAAGTTTAGTTCAACCAAGCCTTACTAGTTGGTAAAGTCGATAGATGTAATAATATTAACATTAGGTATTTAAATATAATATATGTTATTATTATTATATATCTATGGTCGAATATTATTAACGTTTGAAATAGCGATCAAAACATATAGATTCGAAAAAGATCAATCGAAGTGTGCACGATGTAGCAAGCTACGCACTTGCATGTTACGGTTACATCGTATGTCAAAAAGAATCGGAGGCAGTATTAGGTATTTAACAATAATAGTAATCGAGAACCATAGGTTAAAAAAAAATCTCGGTTTAAAGGGAAATTTGAAATGTAATCCTAATTACGTAGAAAACATAATGCTTGGTTTGCTACTACCTGAAGGTATAACTTTATTCACAGGCAAAGCTTTGTTCTGGTACTATCGGCGAGGTGACACGGCCATATAAGACTCACATTAATTTGTTACGTACAAGTACTAGTATAGTATTATAATATCTGTGGTACGAGTAAGAACTATATTTGCTAAGTTAGTTGGCTGCCGGCTAGTGAATACGGCCATGTTTTGCAAATCTTTTGTTATCCCAAGACTAAATAGAATACATATTATAATTAATATAATAGTATAATACGAACATAATTATGTTATTACCCATGGGTATTGTGAGTGATCCAGAAGATAAAGTACAATAAATTAAATTGAGAATAACATTTTATTTTTCAATTGCTATCCCCTTTCAGGAGTTGCCAGCCGTGCCTTTGACAACACTGTACCTACTGTCAGGTTACGCTAACTATTTAACACCACAGCGTTCTTAAAGCGAACGTAAATTGTAACAAACAAAAGAATGAATGTTTGTTTTTAACAGTATGGACCTAAATAATTCGCACATGCCAATTAAACGTCTGTTAAAAGCTACTAATGTATGAATAGAATTTAAAATTAATTATATCGGGACTCACTTTTAGGCTTCGTTCTCAATCATTCACCATACATTTTGAAATATTTTAACCGATCTCAAAAAGGAGGATGAGAATCTCATACTGCATGTTTTCTTTAATGTGTGTAATTCGATAATTCCGGCAATTATGAATCAATTTTGATGATTTGTTTGGTAGTCATCTTTCAGAGTTGGTCCATATAAATTTTATCCAAATTGGTCGAGCGGTTTTTAATAAAGAAACAAAATGAGACTCGCCGGCTGTACCCCTTAGGTATCTTTCTACTTAAGGGTGAGAAAAAAGGGAAGAATTGAAGTTGGTATTTTTCGTTTTGAAATCATCCACTTGTTAGAGCTCTAAGTTAACACACTCATACCTCTGCACTAGGATTCACTAGGAGTTGAATTTACACTTTACGTTTATAATTAATATACAGACACTATAATTATATTAATTCTATCATCAACGTGAACTTGTCTTGGAAAAAATGAAACAAATGTATAAGAAACAGGAAGGCTTTGGAAGCCTTCCCACGGCAAAAAGTTTTAATTAGGTTTAGCTACGAGAATTATCCCATTTCTGCCAGCGCCCAAATAACAGAGGGTTGTTAGTGTAGTCATCTTTACAATTGCAACAAGGTTAAGCCACCCAGTCCGAATTTAGATGGTTAATTAATAATAATAGCGACATTTAGTCTGTTTGTCTGAGTAAAAAAGCTTCTTCAAATTAACGAAATCATTTAACTTGTTTATAGACTAATAAACAACATAGAAGTTTATTGCATTACTGCCGCTTGAGATAAGTAATAGCAATACGACTAAGGTTCTACCAAAGTACCTATTTTTGATGGATGGATCGGGTACTATAAATTGACAAATCCGTGACTAATGGAATTTCAATCAATCGAACAGGGCTCCCTGTTATTGCGAATATCGACACTCCCTGTTTTGTTTTTACCCATTATTGGTTTGATAGGTTCTGAACGATCACCATATTCGGCAATAAGTCCACGTGGTCAGAAGAGTAGGTATGTAACCTGTATGAGTATAAATAAATACGACTATGTTGCTCTCCGGTTTTTGTGAGGAACATAAAGTGCAAAAGCAAAACATCAATCACGTACGGCATGTATATACCTATTATAGTTTTCTATTCAACTCTCACAAAGCATAACATTGAAAGCTGGGTGGGTATGTATTTTTCTAGTTTCATCTAGACCATTATTTGTTTCCGTTTTGTATCATGTTTTCATACATAAATGAGACCCAGTATAGTGCGCGTGCCGTATCTTGTTTTGATACCTCAATGACCCAGTATAGTGAAATCCCCGCCACCGCTCACAGATTGCAATGCAATACCGAGTAGATACGAGGAAAGTTAGAATTTCAAGACAAATAGGGTCGGATCGGGTCGCGTTTAAAGCAACCTTATCTCCTTCTACATGCCTCCTTTGCAAGCCATACACAGAAGTTTACTCCGAACTTGTTAGTCTACGCCGTTATGTCACAAGAATAATGCACCTGCAGAAGCGTTTATACACGAAACTTAATTCTTTTTCTATTATATATGTAACTAAATTCTTCTATAAATAAAAAAATCTCTCTTCTTTTCTGCGGTTAACTTAAAGTTTGGTTTTAACAGGGACTACAAAGGCGGGGGCTTGAAGTCGTTTTAGATAAATTATGTTGTTTACATAATTATTACATACAACGTATTTACATTAAATACCTGGCATTCACCCTTATTAATACCACAAGATTACTTGAGAAAGTAATGTACATATATGTACATTTGATATCGTACATATCATTGCGAATAAAATAATTATGATATTAAATCTTCATGTGAAAAGTACATAACACAGTTATGCGAGTATTATTTTAAGGACGTTACGAACGTTTAAGACGACATGTCTACTCGTAATAAACCACTCTTCTGTTACCAAACAAGGTATAAAGTGGTTTTGTTTTTGCCGTAATCAGGTATTACACAACGATAAACTGGCTATCGGGCCCTTGTTAAAATAACCTAAAGTGATCTTAACATCTAAATTTTCGCGGGTCTGCAGTATTAGTACCCAAATAATATAATAGTTAAAAATATTTTATTAAATAGCGCATACATGTGAAAAAATTGAGTCCGTTTTCAAACTTTCAATATTAGGAATAAAGATCATTTGTGAGTATTTATCGTATGCAAATTATGCCAATTGAATGAAACATTGTTTGCGAGTTCAGGGCGAACCACGATCCATTCGTACATAATATGGTTGTTGAACTTTCTCTGTGGTCTCTCCAGAATACTTTCAACAGGCAGCTTAGATTGTCGTTCGTCAGAGAAGTACAAGGAGTACTGGTAGTGCACTGTAGGAGATTCGGCTCTACATACTTAATTACTATTTGTAAAGGTATGCGACGGAGATACCTGCACTTGGTGGTATGCTATGTACCTACACAATCACTCTACTCGTAGTTATAACATCTAAAGTAGATACGAAACTTCCGATGTTGTTATTGTCTTCAGAAAAAGAAGCACGGGCATAAAAGCTTATGGGACTTTGCAGGAACCTAATTTTCTATTTCCCTGTCAAGTCCATAAGCATACCAGCATCAGGAGAAAGGGTGTGACAACTTAGGACTACCCTATGAACCAACCAGGAGTTATTACCGGTTCTTGGCTTTTGAGCTACAGCTTGATGTTTCTTTCTCGCTGAAATATCATTATATTAGAATCTACCACGTTTCAGGAGTCAGTTTCCTAATCACTGACTCCTGAGAGCGTGCGCTAGCAGAGCACAGGTAGATTTGATCTGATAAACAAAAATAAAAAGGACGGTTTTCATACGTCACTAACATCGGTACCTACATAATATAAACAGAAGTCAAATCAACAAGCTATCGTGTTTTGGAGAGCACATTAAGATGTCGGTCCCGGATAAAGTTGTTAAACCAAGTCAGAGGCCTTCGGAGGGCTTGTAAACTCCGACACCATAGTTGGCCACTTGCTCTTACGAAAGAAAAATAAGAAACACAAAGGTTAATTGAAGCCCTATTACTAAACCATCAAGGCTAAAATGCTTGTCTGTCTGTCTGTCAGTCCCAAATTCAAAGGGCTATAACTTTAGCACCAGAAAAAACAATCGGATTTTTTTTAATGGCATATTCTGTCTAAAAAGAATATTACAAAAATCTATACTAGTATGTATTCTATCAGTATTCTACTTCCCATAGTACAAGCTATGCTTAGTTTGGGGTAGATGTTGTGTCCATGAATATTTATTAATATTTAATAATTCATAAAGTCTGAATTACACTTAACGAGTTTACCTTAAACTAATTTTCTAAATATCTCATGAAAATTAATTTCTTGATTGTCTATTGAGGGTACGAATAACAACATAAAACAGGTTCAATTAATACTGAGTCATTATTCGAATTTTACGGTATACATATTTATAGTATCAACTTCAAAGGATATCTAAGTATCGAAGGAAGCCCTTGGGGCTTGTTTACATCAACAACATGACTGTTATTTGATAAGTCCCCAACTATAGGTATACTTCAATATACATACCTATTTTGTGGTTTAGGAAAATTTCGTGCCCTACTAGGAAAATAATTAACTTACATAACAAGTAACTGATTTAAAAAACGAAAAAAGAACCGACTTTAATACTATACTATACATACATTCTTATTAATGTTTTGTTCTGTGTCTGTGTATTAATATGCTTGCTGATAAATGCTTATCCTGAGTGGAAATCGAACCCATAACTACAGCGCAGAAGGTAGAGCTACTACCTAATATATTTCTATGTTTGTGGTACATATTATATTATAGTATTATATATTTTTTATTAATCTTAACCGGAGAATGCCCTAAACCAATTTTTTTTAATCCATAAAAATAAAATTTAATCTTATAACAAATCAGTCGAAAAAAATAGGAACAAGGACTTTTTAAGCGCAGCTAGCAGTTATTTGTAGTTATTGTATGGAAAGTTACGTTCTGCTCCTTCTATTTCCAGCATACAAATGTTTGCAGCTACCTATAAGCTTATGCTCATTGTGTCTCGATCTAAGCTCTGTTTGCTGTACGGAACCATTTAATTATTATATAATATAAATACTGAATTTCATATATACCTGATTCTTTTAGTATTAAATATAAAAATAATTAAAATAACTTCAAATAATCTAAATTCTCTGACCGCCTCCTTTAAGATTGTTAAATTGTGAAGATTAGGACTAAGCTCCACTTATTTGGTGATAGGATAGTGGGAGATTTAATTTTCGTCCATGCGGACAGTTACTTGGTGTTTATGTACATATAAAATTTATAACGTGTGTACAGTGTTTAATTTGCAAAAACCAACTCAATCTAGACGAAAACCCTTCGAAATAGAGCCGCGGGTAAAGTTGAACCACTTGTTCGTTCACGTCGCCTCGTATTTTGCAAGTTTTATTTTTATATCTTATTCATGTCCACGGTTTTGTATTCAGTTCTTATTCTATTTTCAGTTTCATTACAAAGTGCGGTTTAAGTTAAATAAAACCAAGTTTGCAAGTCTAATTACCATCTCGGGAACAAATGAATATTATTAATACATTTTAACTGCTTAACTTATTAACTTAGTCTGGACTAAAAATTATATAGTTTCTAGGCATTCTAGTTTTAAGCATCTACGAGTATATATTATAGTTTCAAGGCATTTTCTCGCTAACCGTATGAAACTATAACAAGTAAACTAAAAATACTTGGTTCTAAATGACGCTTTGGAGTAAAACTTGTATTAGTTTGTCCGTACAATCTGTACGGGAAAACTAATGAGTATGAAACCCGCAATTAAGATCAAACTTTTGTCATTTCTGGTTCGGAAACGTTTAGGCGATTGGGTTGAGGGCGATCTATTTCAATATTGTCCTCTCCACCCTGATCGATCCTGAACCGAAGTTGAAAGGGTTTTACACCTGCGGTTTCCTACCATTACGTTCCATCAACAAGTTTCCAAGCGCTTTCATACATAAAATGTCATTCCTATTGTATTGTTAATTTATTTGGGGCAGATTTATTAATTTTAATTTGATAAGGGACGGCTTTTGCTTTAACGGTTACCTAATGAGGGTCAGGTTGTTCCATTAACTTATCTAAAGTAAGTCAGAGTCCGCTATGAAGTGTTTCCGCTCAGATTAGGTAAGTAAGAAGTTCTACCACGGGGACGGCGAATAAATAAGTGCCATAAATTTCAATTTGTTGTTCAAATGATGAGAAAGGCTAAGTGGTAAGGACGTTGGCCTTTTGAAAGTCGTTGGCTTAAATCGGGACGTGCAATAATGAAATTCGCTTGAAAAATAATGTGTTTATTATAATAGAAAAATAATGTTGTATTACCGTGAGGAAACAGATTTATCCTTGAGCCAACAACTCGAAGACACGGCACATCTGCTACTCCGGATATGGCCTCTAATCTAAGCCTTTTCACTCGTTTTAGCACTAAGCTTGTATCTACTATAAGAAAAAAATAAGGCTTGTACAATTCGATAATAGCATCTAAAACAGGGCTCCCTGGGACTACCCATTTTTGTCAAAGGCTTTTTGTTAAATATTGTTGTTGTAATTTTTGTAAAATGTTATGATATGTGTGCTACTTTAGTAAATAAATAGATGTCTATGTCTATGATATCCCGCACAAGGTGTATTAGCTCTAGCTTAGTTTTAGCTCTAGCTTCTCTCGTTTCTGCACAGTGGATGCCGACATGCGCTACTATTGGTTCCCATATTTTAATAGATGTGTCAGAAGCTCTTTCTAATTGTGAATTTCCTCCTCGGCCTTTGCAAGGCCGTTTGCCGAGAATAATTATATGCCGGTGATTGCTACACGATTTCGGCGTGTAAGTATTAATTGCAACGGTTACAATAGGTTAGTTCTCCAATGTTAATGTATGAAGCCAGTGAGAGCCAAGGACGGTGGCACCACCTTAGCCTTGATATACGTAAAATGGAACAGGCGGAACAAAGCATGTGGCGTGCGGAAATGTACGAGAACCTAATACTTAGTCGTGCTTTTGATAACGATTTCGCTTTCGCTATTAAAGTGGTTCAGACCTAACAAATGACTTCAACATCAGAGACATACCTACAGTACATTAAATGAACAATAAGTGAAATGACTATTTGAGTGATTTATGGTTTATGTTTATAATAATTAAGGGTACCTTTTCGAATTTTCCTACGAAACTCACTATTCCACCCTTTGATATTAGAACGTAGTTATTAATTACTTTAAATTATACATTATACAAATAGAAATAATAAAAAATATGTATATATTACGTGCACATATTTTTAATTTCCAAAATGGTTGGTCTTTTATTTATTTTGTGCATTAAATCTGAAGCATGATTTTTTTTTCTCTTTCTTTTGGCGTCGATGCATGATTTTATAATTGAGAATCCATCTGGTCGTTTTTTTTCTGTGTTTTGCCTAGTGGTTTAGTTTTTTGTTATTTATTATCTGTGACCACTTTGTCACTCTATACGTGGAAGGCTTAGTTTCCTTGCTACGGTATTCTAACGTGGTTTAATTTTTTATCTAGGTAATATATACCTTATAATTTTAAAAGCCGCTGTTTTTATTTACCGCAAATATCCAGTTTACATGATTATTTTCGCTTAAATTTTCGTAAAAAGGATGTTTTGTTATCTTTAGAGGATATTTTGATGTATGCGGAAACTCATAAAAATATGAAGATCATTAAATAATTTTATAACTATTAATAAAAAAAATAACAATTTGCTAAAATTTAAACGATCATCAGAAACCTTTTTTATAATTTTATTCTCATTGAAAAATTCATGATATTATTTTAGGTAGGAGAAAGTAAATATACCAAGTGACTAATTTTCACTTCACTCGGAAAGTTTGCCGTAGAAAGGGAAACGGAGCAGCGGAGGGCACGTGAAATTATTCACGTTTCACAACGTTTAGTAATCGTCGGACCCAAAAATTGCAGTCGATATACCGCATAAAAACCCTACTGGGTGGCCTCGTTTTTTCAACAGGGTTAACCCTATTCTTAGGTCAACCTCTTCAAATTTAATTGTAATAGTTGTATGGTATTATTTAATTAAATATATAAATATTCTTGGACGTTTCGCACAGCGCCATCTAGCCCCAAACTAAGCGTAGTTTGCACTATGAGGATTGGGTAACTTGTCCCGAGTGGAAATCGAACCAAACGACCTACAGCTCAGAAAGCAGAGCTCAGAAGGCGGTCTCAATCTGAGACGTAACATAACTAAGACGTAACCTCGCCTCGGGTGACGGGCGCAACGTGATGCGACTTGGGTAGGAGGACTTAGATCATATTTCTGTTGTTATGGGCGGAGGTAACTACTTACCATCAGGTGGGCCTGCAGCTCGTTCTGTCACTTCAGTTATATAAAAAAGTCTTCTCTTATCACAACTAAGATAGAATCTGGAATATCACCTGGAATCTGCCGCCAAGCAGTAGTGCTCGCATTACTGTGTTCCGGTGGAAGGGTGTGGGTGCCGGTGAAATCACATGCGCATGAGATGTATCATCCTCGTCTCGGGCGATGGACGGAGCATGAATGCGACTCAGTGTAAGATCCAAATCTTAAACTAAGTCGTATTACTGTCATGGGCGGGGGTCACCACTTAAAACAAGGGGGCCCTAAGCTAAAAAAAAAAAATAACTCTCAACTGACGAAGAAACTGGATGGCCTTTAAATAATGCCCTACTTAAATTTCTAGAATATACTTAGCGAACCAAAATGATAAATAGGTTTGGTTAAGTGTGAGTCAAAAAGGCACTTTTTCTTTTCTTATCTCGTCAACAGTAAATTAATCAATTAAGGCTATACCCACCAGTCGTCAAGTTGATTATGTGTTATGATCGAAATACTGTTTAATGTGATAAAATAAAAATAACTGAATCTAAAAATAGTTAAAAAAAAGACAACAAACTATGCGCTTGAAACAAAATACAATATTACTCTTTCCATAACGCTGTCTAAGCAAACGATGAACAATCATGGTCCTGGTGTACAGTCGAAGAGGCGCCAAAACGTCCTCAGCTTTTAGCCTCTATTATGGAACCCTGAAAATGTTATTAACAGTAAACACACACCTTTTTAATTTTACTGCAATCATGCAAATGCCAGCAATTATATTGCACGATATATAGCTGCAACTTTCTAAAAGTTTTTAAATTATCCAAGCCCCTTGCAAGCGTTGCCTTTACAAGTACGAAAGTTTGATTTCAGTGCACTAAAGCAGCTATTATTAGTTTTCTTTGATACGTTTATACCTAAAAACCTGTATTCTTGGAAAATAACAAAATGACTTTCCGTCTACATTCCGGGAAATTGCGAAAGCTACGGGCGTAGGCTATCAATCTTCTAATGACGGTCGATTTTATTGTTAAGAATTTCGACAAACATTTTTCCATCATCAACATAACAATGAAAGAAAATAGCACTTCTTGAGCACGCAATACAAGGAAGTCGTTATAAAAGAGCTCCTATTATTTTCGAATACTGTAGAAAGTTCATAAAGGGTGCTTAGTGATGGTGAATCAAAGCGGTGGGTGGTGGCTGGTGGATCGCGGCGCGCGGCGCGCGGCTCTCGGCGATGAGGTATTCATTGTACATCGCTTCACTCAATTGAACCTTGGTCACGCCATTAATCATTTCGACACCTTTGTAAGCGATATTAACTGTTCATTTCACATTTTCTATCGAGGGGTTTAATATTATTTATCGGGTTATTAATTGCGGTTGATTTGTTTTCTTTGTAAAATTAAATTTCATATGCATAACTCGAAAGTCTGAAACAATGTTTTTTTAAACTAACAGCATAATTATCCAATGTTTTTTTCCAGCTGTCTTTACAAAAAGGACCCAGCTTAGACTCTTAGTGACGACCCAAAACTTTCCCACTCTCATTTATAATTTTATATTACAAAGCAAGCACCTACATCCATCGTTACATCAAGGCTTAGGCGTGACTAATTAAAGACGCTGGTTATAATGAAACCGAATATCTAATCTCAGCAATCCTAAGCCCGTGTTATCTTTATTCATAATTACTGTGTTTATCCGCAACACGCTTAGTTTTGCTCGTCCCACTAATGTTCTTCCTCAATATTAAAATATAATGTACGTATAGAAAGGAAGCCTTTTAATCGTTAATTTAAGTGTACCTATTAGATGAAAAGGGCATACATCTTCATATACAAAGATCGACGATCTCTTGAAACGGGCTAAATTAATAATGATAAAATACGACTAACATGTACAAGTAAGTGACGCAGTGTAAAGCCGTTGCCGGGGCACATTTTGTGTGGTGAGCATGAAGTTTTTTCTCGGGTCGTTGTCTTGTGTTTCTTTGTTTGTCCATGCCATCTGCAACACAAGGAACCCTAGTGCAGATATATGAGTGTGTAAACGTTTTTTTTAATGTATTTATTGGTATCTAAATTACCCACTTTACATAACTATAACCGCTTTACTAATTAATATATAATTGGTATTTAAGTGCAATATTAGGTCAAGAAGATTACTTAAATGATTTTAAGATCCAACCGCTACGGTAATTTTACGCTATTGTAATTAAAAGTCTAGTTAAGTCTAGTTAAAAGTAGGTAAAATTGCATGCGAGATATAGTCGGTTAGAATTGATACTTAACTTCGAAATCGTGGCGGAAACCGATGTACCAACGTATAAAAAAGCTTGCGAATAGCCTTGCCATTTTAGTATTTAACCTAGAATAGGTTGATGGAATGATAATTGTTGACATTATTGTATGTATTTTGAGCGTACATGTAAACGTTATGCAGTTTATCAAATTGCTATCTCAACTTCTTTTGTTGTCGGTTGCATTTGCCCTGCAGGAAACATCGTTATTAATGGTTCGATTTCAATAATTATTGTTGTCAACTAGCCGTGTGACACAATGTAAACGCAGTTCTAGCTCGATACTTTGCCAGGAAATTTGAAATAAAAATTATGAAAAATTATAAACGATTAAGTAGATGTTTCGTAAATGAAAACCCACGGTAAAAACAACACTATGCAAGGTGTCAACGCCTCTTCCATAAAACGATTGAAATAGAGCTATCTCGTAGCAAGCGTAGCATTACAATTCGTAGCAGTGATCTTAGGTTCCGAACCTGAAGTGTATGTAAAGGGGAGTAATCTGTTACTTAACCACAATCTCTATCTCAGGGGCGGACAGTGACTTTGTGGCGCCCTGGGCTAATACTATTTGGGACCTGCGTAATTAATCAACTAATTAATATTTTGTCATAAAACTGTTACATGAACATAAAATAATTATTTACTAAGTACACGGTATATAGGAGCTGGGGGCCCTTAATATCTACGAGGCCTTGACTGCACCCTAAAAAGCCCATTATGTTTCTTTTGGGTCGTAATAGGTAGTTTAAATGTTAAAACAGAATACCTTTGCTATAATGGTGGATATCTTAAACAGTATAATTAGTGGTATGGAACCCTTTCTATGTAAGTCCCATTCACATTTGAGTTGTTGGTGTGTGCGTTTAAAATGTTAACACTGAAAGACAATATTAAAATTAATAAAGATGTAAAATAGCAGTGATGAAGAATTTTGCCCTTAAATTCGAAATAGACATAAAATGTACAGTTATTTCTTGCGTAGGATAACCTAATCATGATTTGTAATTCGCTGAAGACTGACGAGATAATTTTGTATATCATAACAGAACCGTCTAGCTTTGATGCCAATTAGGCCTTCAAGATTGTATCATAAAGCCCATGCTAATGGAAAAGATATATTCTTGCTGGTTTGTAAGGTGGAAATATTGATGTTTTATTATTTGTTGTGCCGTGGGTTGAAACTTATTTACGAATACCATTCCCTTAATGTGAATTGATATTTTAACTTGTTAATTTACATTAATTATTAATTTATGTCTAGATTTATAGCATTCGAATTTTAACTGGACCACAAATAAAGGTAGTATTAATGTCCAATATTCATCAAGGCTTGACAAGTAAGTTATCCAATCAAATAAAATTTGAGATATTTGAGAAAGAGATTAATGCAAAATGTTCTTCTTCGTAGCATGTAATATTAAAATGGTTAATAATATAATCTCTTTATATAAAAAAAATGCTATTAAAGTGAAGATTTTATAGTGAAACTAGCTGTACCTGCATCCTCGCGTGGAGTCCAATAAATGCTATAATTTTGATAAAATGTGCCCAAATATCAAACATCGGAATACACTGAATTTAGAATTTTGATTTGGGAGAGTGAATTTATAAGAGTATTTTTTTTTTACAAAACTTTCAATATAATATATAATCATAGGTCTATGGTTAAAATCCAGAACGGCATCAATGAAAATTTACTAGAAATAATTATGTTCGCAATGTATGATGTATATAACTTCACAGTTTTGAGAGCGTTGTGCTTTTATCATCATGTCCTAGAACTAAAACCGGACTATTGCCTACTTTACCTTCCAATGAAGATATAAGCTAGGGCTTCCATCTAATCAATCAATCAATCAATTCACTTAATCATTAACTATTATTAAGGCATTAGGATAATTTGCTCGGAGTAAATTACAAACGTTACGTTACGTTACGTTACGTTATAAAGGGTACAATTTTTTTTCCCGGTTCTCCACTAAAGGGTCAAACCTGATGGAGAAAAAGAGAATACCCCTGATGACGCAGCGTCAGACAGCTATTACAAACGAAAATGTCCCGAACGTCCTGAATGAAAAAAATACCGATTTATAGATGTTTTTGATATAGTTAATCACGAGAAACGAGTACAATAGAGAGATGTTCATTTTTATAAGCTCTGATATTGCGGCCGGAGTTATTTCTAAGACCTCTTCAGAGGAGGCACCTTTCCTAATAAAAGGAAAACTTTTTTAATAAATAAGAGTTGGGCTTAGGGATTTGGGTATTTATGAAACATACTTTTCGTGCTATGAATATTTGAATCAAAGTATTTATTTTTTAAACTTATGGGTGAAACTTGAGAATGGTTGTTTTCAATTGATTCCATTATAGGTACATTAT
This sequence comes from Aplocera efformata, assembly GCA_921293045.1. NCBI lineage: Eukaryota > Metazoa > Arthropoda > Insecta > Lepidoptera > Geometridae > Aplocera > Aplocera efformata. The sequence goes on along the minus strand of OV121042.1, from coordinate 6,750,157 downwards.
ATAATATTTTATTAAATTTTTAACAGAAGAACAAGGAATTTTTTTTTTTTTTTTTCAGGTATTGTTTACCAATTAATAGTATTAGTTGGCAGGGGAAACTAAATTTAGTATTCAAAGTAAAAGATAACGCAAGCTACAAAAAATCATAAATGAAAAAATATAAAAAGCGAAAACTAAATAAAATAACTACTCGTATTTACCTACGCAGAGCCTTCTCCATTTCTACGTACATATACAATTTAGATAATTTAATAATCAGCTTATTGGTTGGCGCTGACTCAAATTAGATTGTATAAAATTTGATAGTTTATGTAAATATGCTCAATACTCAAGCTTTTCTTCTTTCTTTTTGGTTCTTTTACGCCGTTTTGAATTTTTGCAGAACATTTTTATGTCAGTAAATCGACAGAACGAGATTTTCATCTGATTTTAATAGGCCATTAAAACCCATTAAAATCATCAATACGATTCATGCCTTCCCCAACCGAGACAGGGTAGTAATGTATCATGAGTCCTTTAATTCACCGGCAGCCACACTTTTCCACTGGAACACAACAACGAAACAACACCACTCTTGGTGGTTTACCAATATTTCTTGGGAAGAACTTGGCACAAATTCTACTGCTACTTTAGGTTTCTTCTTTCGCACCACCCTGAGGATACGTGTAGGAACTTTAGAGAGTAATCTACTCAGCTACAGGTACGGGCAATATGGTCTCAATAGTATGTGGCCACTTTGAGAACTTACCTACGATGTCTATATTTCAGTGTCGAAACATTGATCCTCAAAGGCCCGCTTACTCGTGACCGTGACCTCGCAAGCTTAAATGTTTTGTGTTTTGAAGCAATCTAAGTGAGGTAACGAGCTGATGGCGCACTAGATGTTACGATGTTACTGCCACCCATTTACAACAGCTGTACGACTCAGGTCCATAGTGTTAGAAGACCCAATTCGCATTGCGTTGCGCCTCTCATTGTAATGCGTGGATGTAACGTCTCGTGTGCCTGTAATTTCACCGGCGCACACCCTACTACCGGAATACAGCCGCGCAAATGCACCAGTGCTTGACAGCGGGTTATCAGGTGTGCTGGCAGTAAGTATTTTTCCGAACGAACTTCGCATAAGTTCTACTGCCACTAAAACGTTACTTAGATATTAAATGTTGATCTATAAGAAATCTTCAAACGTAGCTTACTTATATACGTTTAAACGATAGTGGTAAACCTGTTGTCATTGTTTTGTTTAGTTTATTAATATGACTTAGTCTTCACGTCATATAACTCTGCTTGGAACTTGGAAGCCCTGCCAAAGAAAACCATAATGGTCGGCTATTGCATTGTGCTATCACGTGATGACGTCATTTGCTTATCACAAATCTAAACGATTCACCCTACTCAAGTTCCGTTTCACATTAGTAACCCTCCGTTGTTAGCTCCATAAAATGAACTTTAATCGCAACGTAGTACAAAATTACTTACCGGTCGTTTGATGTGCCCGAAATCCGTATCCTGCGCTTATTAATCCTCCGCAAGTTTACAAAACAGATTATTACAATAGGGAAATTCACTGAAAAATCTACCGTCAATATGAGATGATGAGACATTATACACATCTTTAATACTGTTCCTAATTGTTTCAAGTATTTACTCAATTCGCTGAACTAAAAAATACTCGGCATGCATTGTGGTGATATTCCCAATATTATTTATATCAATCCGCCCACTACAGAAACATGGAGAATTTGAACCAGTAATCATAGCATTTTAGCAATAAATATTATTGCTGAAATGCTATGAATTATTTAGCAATAGTATTCATAGCATTTTAGCAAAAAATATTTCACTTACGCAATGAAGCAAAATTTTGAATTAATTGAAATAGAAATGTTACGGAAGAACGGGGTTTGGAAGGATAAGTTTTATGCAACGAAAGTGTCAATTTTGTCATGCCCACATGTCCTCTGCGTGTGGAGCTACCCACTCGCTCGGCTATCCGTGAACCAGTGTTTTGCATAAGCGGTTCTTGAGCTCTTCATAAACTTTTTAGCAATCTTTATGCAATCGTTTTGTATCATTGCAGATTTTCATCATTACATTGGTTTGTATAAGCGCTAAACTTAGTAATAAGAACGCATGATCTAGCAGATATATATTTATTATCCAAGTCCAAGTATATTTTAACCATTTAACGGTAATAAAAACTTTTGCGATATCCGAATTATTTTTACGAATAGACAATAATAAGAGCAGATCAGAAACGTATCAATATTTTAATAGAATTGACTTTTTGTCATGCCAGGCATGGCGTCGATGTTTATTTTATGTGATCACGAAACGAGCTGATTCCGGTCTCGACTTGAATCAATACCTTTACTAATAAGCTACGTAAGTACTATCGAATTTGTATTTATATTACTTATTTAGGAGGAAACAATTGGGAATAGTTCCTGTGCACCGACCAACGCTACGGATGCGAGGTTCAATATTCTGTAAATATTTGATCAAGTGCCGATCATCCCATCCCAACTACCCTATCTCGTTTTCGGCTAGTCGGGAAGAGTATTTGTTTAATTAAAGCACATAAAATTGAAAATTTATGATGTAGGATTAATCTAATCTAACCAGTTAAGACAGTAACATAAAGCAGTGATACTGTTACTATATTATATATCTGTTATAAATCTTATGTTATATTATTACTTTAAACGACCAATTTATTACTTTATAGGAGCAATTCGTGTACATATATTTATTTATTTCGCGTATCTCGGAAACAGCTCTCACAATTTGGATAAAATTTTGTGTTTAGATTGGGTTTTGCTGTTTAAAATTACTTGTAATATTGTATTTCTTGTAAAAACACATAACTTTTTTTCAAAAATACTTTTTTTATTTTGTATATACAATTTTGTATATTACAAAAATAACACATGTGAGTGGAAATTGAACCTACAGCCTACAGTGCGAAGGCAGAGCTACAAGTAACTGAGCTGTCGACGCCACTCTGACAAACAATAATATTTGCATATTGTGCAAGTGAAACGCCCACGTAAATACTATAAGTTCATTGTATAGTATAGCCTTATATAATAGTTGGGCTATAGTTGTATCTTAACTGTAAAAGCTTTTAAAAATCTGTAAAATCCAATAATATATTTCGGCACTTTTCAGCAAGTTTCAAATTAGCCAAGTTACATCGGCCCAAGTACCACACAGTATAAAATAGTATATAAACTACTTTTACTATTATATACTCTGTGTAAGCAATAGATGTTTGCTGGTTTAATGGATTATCGAGGGTCGGCACTTATTGAAAGCCTCCCTCCGGTATCTCAGGATATAATTCCGTTATACCCTGAGATATCGGAGGATATATATCTACGTGAAAAGATTGTTTTCCAATTAAAAACGTGAAACATTTACTTACCAGCAAGAATATCTTTCATGGTATGCATGAATAAAATTATAAGTTTTGATTTAAAAAATGTTTTGTATTAGTAACAATAATCACATAGATTAATTGTAACTTATAATTACTCAATCAAGAAATCCGACGACTCCCTGCCTTCGGTTCGATTCCCGGCCCTTCACTTTTTCTCGGGTCTTGAGTGTTTGTCTTGTGTTTCTGTGTTTGTCGATGCCATCTGCGACACAAGGAATCCTAGTGCGGAGGTATGAGTGGATAAACGTTTAGAAAAAAAAAATCCTCTCATTAAAACATTTCAAAGTCAAGCTTAGTCTTTTTTGTAGACTTTAGAAAATAATTGGAACAAGCTACGACAGCTACGCAGCTGGACTCTAGAATATACTTTTTCTTAATCCCGCCGAGGCGAGCAAAATAGACACCTCAAAAATATTGTAATTATATTATATGTACCTACGAAATGTATGGCTGCGGGTCGCAGAGAAAATGTGCACATCAAAAAGTTCTCGTACCTACTCGTAATATAAACTTGGTTAAATCCAGCACGAGTCTGAACGCGACTTTGTCAATCAGAGCAGATGTAATGCGATGTTAATTACTAGGGTTGGCAAATACTCGCAACGCGTTCGATATTAGGTAGGGAGATATTAACATCATAACATACATATTATATTGTATAATGTGAGCAGAATCTACAGAATCTACTTATTATGTCACGGGGACAAATAAGAACATATCATACTTATTCATTTATAACGAAGAAAAGTTTTTTTTTTATTTGTTCTCTAACAATTTCGATGAAGTTTTGTATTAGGTTAGCTGTTTAAGTTTACCTTTATGATATTCATTCATGTATTGCTTGCATTGTTAATGTCGGGTATTTTGGTAGGAAGGTGATATGTAGAGATGTGGTCACATCCTAACACCTAACATTCTAGATTTTTGAGATTACGAAATTATACTTAATTAATTCTTATATTAAAATCTAAGGTTTTGTTAATGAGATATCAGCAGTCGCTTTCGAATGAATAGGTAGACAATTTGCATCCAATAAACAGAAGTATAATAAGTAGTATATTGATTTGAATATTTGAGATCTATGACAGTCTAATCTAAAAATGCGCACACATTATTATAAATACTAACACTAGCAACCCACCCCCACGTCGCACACCCGTATGACAAAGAGAGTATTTTATATGTCTATAGGTATTATTTTTTCTGTCGTAATGTGGTAGGAGTATTTTGCGTCGAGTATGTGGTTTAGATTAAAATGTAACTGATGATCCTACTTAGAGTATTTGTAATTTACCAATTTTATTCCACGACCGGGTGGTGTGGCGGTCTCGATCGCCCAGCTTGGTGGCCGCGTATTAAACGCGCAAAAATGCGTATGAAAAACACACTAGTTAAATACTTTACTACTGATCCCATTTTTTTGGGATAAGAACATATTTAACCTAGTTAATGTACAGAAAATTATAATTTAAAATAAGTAAATTTTTGGGTAACAAAATAGAAAATTATGTTAAAATTAACTGCGCTGAATTTTTCAGCGCAAAAACGTTTGTAAAGGTTCGAATTATTAGGTATAAAGACAATAAAAAATGCAGAAAACGATGTCTCATTTTATTTTATTATGTCCCTAATAAAATTAAATGAGAGAATATATTAGTTATTTACATGTGAAGTACCAAAAGCTGATCAGAAAAGAGGTAATATTTAGTACCTACACCTCTGTATGGACTTCCGCAACGCCTGAATACGTTAATTATTTTTAAAATTATGTTTAAAGTTATTGTGGGTTAATCTCAAAAGAAAAACATATAGATAAATAGATTTGTGGCTTTCCTTTTCCAATAACGGCGACTCCAAAAATTGTATTCTGAAGTCTTATTTTAAATTCGATCGTTCAAACCCTTTGAATCGACGCTGAATTTGCATTTAAATTACCGTCTCAACGGCACAAAACCATAAAATAAAAAATGATTAGGCTTAACTAACATTATTGAAAAAAATACTTACACATTTATTGCCATTTGAATAACCAAGTTGCTTGGCAGATTCATTATTTTTCTTTCATATTTCGCATTATGTACCTATTATATATATTAGCAGTTAGGTACCGTTTCTCTATCTTTCATGTGAGTGGTCAATTCTGGAGAATGGAAAGGAGAGATCGCTGTAAAGCGATTCGCTGCAGTACATGATTGATGTTGGAAGTGAAAGCGTTGCTTACATAATTGTTTCTTACTCCGTTAAACAACAACTTGTTTTCAAAAACAACGAAGCCAAGACAAGCAAACATTTCAAAGTTTTGCAGTTATGGATAATATAAATTGAGGAAAAACAAACAAAACTTCGAGAATTTTCCAGATTGTTATTACAACCTCGTCAAACTTGGTAATAGAGCCGCAAAGCTCACTGATTCGATCATATGGGAATCAAACCCACTGTCGATTATGTTGAGACATAAAATTCTTCTAAATGTAATTTAGAAACATTTAAATACAAAAAATAAATAGATTTAAATACAATTATTGTCATATACATAGTTGAACAATTACCTGCTTAGACCGTCTAAATTGGTAATTTATTCGCCAATTGTGGAGTGTTTTGGACGAATTTTTTTTTGACAAGTTGTTTCTCCTATTTCATGAAGAAAAAAGACCAAAAATGAGTGAACTAAATATTTAAAAACAAAAATATTTATTAGCCATCTGTTACGGAAGGAATGTGAACCGTGAACCACATTTAACTTCACTACTTCAAATTAAAATAATATTCCGTGATAATATTATAAGCAAAATATACCGCTTAACATCCAGAAACCATACCTATAAACCGCCCTGTCTCTTAAGTCAAATGAATCCTCTTTACTTGTAAATGGAAAGAAGTCTTTATTTTGGTATTTACCTTAAACGGTTCATTGTGAAGGAATTCTTATCTTTCGCAATAGACATGCTCTGCCTTTGCGCTGACGCGGACACTACCAACCAACATATGCCATGACCAGTGAGCGTGTTTGTTTGCCAGTATATATTATTCTACATCGTAAGTAGCTGATCTGCTGCCTGCTATAAAGAAAGCAAAACTTCGGTACTGGAAACCGAAGTTCTTTAATTTCCTTTGTTGAATAAACGCTTTGTTGTGCAAAACAGCTTTCGAAAGTTATCGCCAGCCAATGGAGAAACCTTCGTCAAAATATTGTAGGTATTCGTCTTTTTTAATAAGCTTTACAAATGTTTTGCTGACTGGCTTTAGGTTTAAAAGTATGAAGTTATATACTTTTTAATGTTTCATTCTCACCCACGAAAACGTTTTTATTAGGACTACAACACGTGCCAGTTTGTGTACTTTGAAAGAGAACTTTTAAAATTTGTTAGGTTTCTGTACTTCACAACGAAAAGTAACGAAGTGATCCCATAAGGACCGATAGCCCCTGTGGACCCTTATGGGATCAATTCGTTATCAGTCTGTCTTTTGTCAAGACCCTTTTTCTCAGGAACACTCAGCAGAATCAATTTGAAATTAATATCAAATATCAAGGTCTTTAATCCCTTGAAGCTGTGAAAAAAACTTCTATGTTAACGCGATCAAAAGATACCGCCGTTTTTTTGTACCATAAGGCGTAACTTGTATAAACTTTTTCAAAAAATATGTTTCTTTAGGGATATCCGAACAAATAAAAGTTGGTACTTTGCAGGTTTTTTATTGATAATTATTATATGACAGAACGTAAGGTTCATATAAATTTTTCAAGTGTAAAACTTACTGGTGCTCGGTGGGTTTGATTTAGGGACCTTCAGATTGAAAGTTGACGTCTGTGCCCCTGAGCCAACACGCTCCAACGCTCCACGCTTTTTTTCTATTAGCTGTAGTGATAAATTTACCATTAAAAAACTCTTAGAAAACAATCGCCAACACCATTGTATTAATGCGAATAGATAGTCCGCAGGAATGACAATCGCGAACGAAGTTGCGGTCGCGGCGAAGTTAGTCTCGTAATATTTGTTTCGAAGAGATTAAGATTTAAGTACTCACATTTTAAAAGGGATTATGCTCGCGAAAAGAGAGTAATCCTACCATTAGTAGATTTTTTCTTGTTATTGTTTAAACGAACGCCAAACATAATAATGAAAAGAAAGATTTTTGATTGTAACATTGACTTTGCAAAAATTTCCAAGCACTCATTCAGATAACTTTCATATGCTAAAGACCCAATTTCACCGACAATTCCGACATGTTATCTCCAAAAGTGATACCTACAGCAGGAGCGAATGTGAAATGTATCAAAAGTATTATGTCAGAGGAAGTACTGAAAGTTCACTCAAGATAACCTATTTACCTGAAAGCTACTTATTTTTACCGAAACATTGACATAATTTGAAAGTCGTATATAGAAATGGCTTTATGTTAAGTATGTTAATAACTGGTATTCAGGTAAACATTTCATCTTGTAGAAAATATACAGTTATCGGATCCGTAGCTTAGTAGGTAGTCCTGCCTTCGAAGCGAGGGGTCCCGGAATCGATTCCCGACAGTGGAAGGCTTTGTGTAATGAGCTTAATGTTTTTTTTCGGAATTGGGTACTTGTCTTAAGTTTTTGTGTTTGTCCATGCATCTGACCATCTGTAACTAGGAATCCTAGTGCAGTTCTAGGACAGTTATGGTTTGGATAAGCTCACCATTAATTACGTCTTCACTGTAGCTACGTTAGCCACTGTAAAACGACGCCTAAATATAGGCGTCGTGTATCATCATTATCCGAATGAGTGCTTTGTAATTTTATGTAAAGTCAAAGTCGCAATCAAAAATCTTTCTTTTCATTGAATACTTAAAAAATACTTGGAAACGTTCTTATTATTATGTTTGGCGCTCGATTAAGCCTTGTCCGACCCTCCATGGGCAAGAACAAGAAAAAACCACTAATGGTAGGATTACTCTCTTTTCGCGAGCACAATCCCTTTTAAAATGCGAGTACTTAAATCTTAATCTCTTCTATTATCTCTACTATTATGCTTTAGCATAAAATAATATTCATGTTAAAATAAGCATAATTAGTACAAGAATTACTCTGTATTCCTGTTAGTAGCCTACAAATTGATTGATTTTAGATTACGAAGGCTGCAGACTTTTTTTTCTTTGTTTTTTTTTTTTAATGTGATTAAGGAACATAGCAATGCGAGCACTACAGTTTGGCGGCAGATTCCAGGTGTCGTGGTAGTACCTCTCCGGACGAACTTGGCACAAGTTCTACTGCTACTTGTTGTTACTCCTTTAGCACCACCCAGGTGCCCTAAATATAGGCGTCGTTTATCTTCTATTGTACGTTATCGTTCAAGGAAGCGTCAGATACCATAACACAGGTTTCATCCAAGCTTGATATTTTGATGGTACCTACTTTAAAATGTAGCCTACGAATATTGTAACACATCTATCGGCCTACCTATATCATATAATGTACCTTTTATAACCATTATAAAATGACCCACCTTATGGTTAATCCGTGCAAATTACCTATGTGAGTAACGTATTGTCTGAATTGAAATAAATGTATTCTTGTTCAATTCTAATAATCTTGATTCTAGTGCTCTGCTAAAACAATCACTTTGTTAGATGATGTGACTATCTATCAAGCTTCCTATATCTGAGTCGCAGCCTCCAAAGAAACCGTCAATCTACTTTACACCAGGATGGATCGGTTACCGGTTGTACCTACCGAGGTACTAATCATGTGGGACGGTCACTATATTGTCCCGAATTACACATAAATAACATTAATAAAACTTTCGAAGGGAATCCAGCTAGTAAAACCCCAAACAAAAAATATTCTTTACTAACTGTTCCCCGCGACTTCGTGTGCGTGGAAAACATTTTTTTTGCGCGGAACCCTAATTGTTTCTTCTTTTGCTGAAATAAAATAATCTTAAGTTACTCCTTATAACATCACCTATCTAGCAGTGAAAATCCCGTCAAAATTATAATAGTTCAGCCATTCCAGAAATTAGCCGGAACAAACAAACAGATAGGGAGGCCACAATTTTGAAATTTGTTTTTTGTTATAAGTATCGAAAATACTTTCAAATTAATTTAGTAAAAACCTGTTATTTTGATGTTACAAATAGACAATTTAATTTTATTTATTTGTAAATTAATATAGATGAATAGATAATATAATATACTGGTGGTTATTAGGGTGTAATTAAAATAGGTATTATTCGAATTTGGAACATAAAATTTGATACATAAAAAGATGAACATTGACCACGATGGATGAATAAAACTATAGAAGCCTGAAACTTGCCGATGCAAATTTGTTTAATCTGTGCTTTAAGTTTGAACTAAAATATTTATAATTAATAATTTTAATGATGGCAGATATAAGGTTAAATATGCTATTAGAGTGGCATCAAGACTGGGAGGATATAAACACGTGGATTTGGGTGAGCTTAATAATTGGTTTACTTAATAGAAAGTTTTTAATGACAGCCTAAGTAGGTATTCCAAAATTTGACATCAACATTTTTCCATGAAATAAAATTTAATAAATTTGAACTGTAAAAATAAATATTTAATTATTTAAAGATAAAATTATCTCCTTAATATTGATATAAATCGTTATAACGTCAGACATCGTAATTTACTTAGGTCATATGTAATCAACTGAAAAAAGCAGTATATAGGTACAATACAGAATATAGAATTAATTTCAAACTGTTCTTAATTTGAAAATGGAAGTAGGTAATCTTAAATCAAAAGCCTACGGCGTTGAGATTAATTTGATCACAAGTATTTACAATGGCCTTTATTGCCTTGTTCTACTAAATTAAGAAAACTCTTAAAGCAAACGAAAATTTTGAATTACTGATATTCAATTACAAACAAAAGATTTCAAGCTGTTTGTTGTTTATAATTAAACCTGTTATCTACATAAAATTTTTGGTTCTTTGTATTATTTATGGTATCTAGGTATGTACGAATACCATTATTCTATAATTCCTATTTTGTTTTAAATATTTACGAAAGCCTGTTTTAGGGTTCCGAATAATATTACTCAGCTTGACTGGCCTCATAGCTTAGTTGGTTGTAGCTCTGCCTTTTGTGCTGTAGGTCGTGGGTCCGACTCAGTACAGGCATTTGTGTGACGAATTACACTTTGTAAATACAATATAATAAGTATTCAATCAGTTATCTAGTTACCAAGTTATCAGTTATCAGTTATCTAGTTACCTAGTCATACAAGTTATACTTAGTTAACGCTAGATGGCGCTGTGTGAAATGTCCATCAGAATTTGTTTAGAATGTATGTTATGGCGGTATAACAAACAAATACAATTGGTGGCGGTACGGTATCCTCATTGCGCGAGTCAGAATCTCGCTTAGCCGGGTTATTAAGTAAACTTTAAACACTATGAAATGAAATTAATCTTCATGAAATGTCATAAATTTTATTAAGGTCTGCTTTAATATTTTTTACAAAATAGCTAGAGCGAATATGCTCATAACAGTAATTAATTGTATTCTACAATAGTAGTCTTGACCAGACGCTTATACATAATTTCAGCTTCAATAATTCAAAAATATTTATTTACCTCAGAAACATTGAATCAGAAATATTGGTAACGTCACATAAACATGTAATATATACATTTTTAAATTTCACATATCTATAGCAGTGAGATAAAGAGTCTTAATCATATAAAAATATATTTTGATGTGGTATAATTTGGATGAAAATGCAAACATTTAGTATAAATAGTTAGACTTGTTCGTTAAACGATAATACTTTCATGATATTATTTCATGATTCTAATTTCAAAAAGTTCGTAGCATGGAGCGTGTAGGCTGTACATAAACTATGTAAAGGTAAACGCCTACGCTACGTAGGTTTCTACGGGCTCTACGGTTATTGGATTCGTGTAGGCAGGATATACAGTAACCGGATTGAGCACACGAATCGCATATAATATACATAGATCTATAGCAAGGTATGGTTTTACACGTTCACTCAGCGTTCTATGTTTAAAGGTAGTTTCAAAACAAATTCGGTCTGTCAATTCTAGCAAATTCAGAAGCTCTTCCGATTTTATCTATGTTATAGCACATAGCGAAAGATTAATAAATTAAGATTGATAACTAAATCATATTTTCGGTATTAGTGGAAAAAATATTTATGAGTTTTTTAAACAGTTATAAATACCACACTTATATTATAAAGGCAAAAGTTTGTATGTTTGTGTGTGTGTATGTTTGTTACTTCTTCACGCTCAATGTCTTGTCAATCATTCGGTCCGTAAAAAATGTAACTGACGGATTTCAAAACTGAATTAACCGACTTCAATACTTATATTTACTTATTTTTCGCCCTTACCGATTGCATTTCTTCACGAAATTTCTATGCGACTACCTCATCTTATCAAAAGAAACATCCATATCGGTATACAACGGGCGAAGAAAAGAGTCAGGAAAGCAAAATACTAAGCAATTTCGATTACTTCTCAAAAAAAAATCTTATTCGGTTGGTAAATGACGGTAACAAACATAACAAGAAATGATTGAAAAGATAAATTATTATAAAAAAACCAGACTTTGTGATAAGTTCCAAATTAAGATTAAATACATAATTTGTATGTATATATTGGCTTACAAAAGCCACTAAAATCTTGTACTTTGATATCCCACTTGTTAGGATTTGAGGATTTTTTTTTTTACTTTTTTTATAATTTAGATACCTATAGCCAGTGACGCTCTCGCAATTACAACGAATCAAACGACACCTCTGAAGCTAAAACCCATCAAGCCGTTTGGGCTAGCGTGCCAAACAAATATACATACAAACATTCGAAAAACATAATCCTCCTTCGGACGCAGTCGGGTAAAAAAAACTAATTTATAATATATTTTTTTTAAAATCGGTAAAATATTGTTAAAATTACCTAGTATACAATTATGGTAGAAAATATCCTAAAAATACCATTTAAAAGTTAGACAAACTGACTGCTAAAATTTTTACTTAAAGACCTTGTAGTGACGTTAAAATGCCATCTAGTGGCAGAAGTTTGAGCAGGTTACGAATATTTTAACCCGGCAATGTTCGGAATCTGTGCTTTGCTGCAACATTCTATGCAGGTCTTTATTCGTATACTCGTAGCATGTCGTTGGGCGTTGTAAGAATTTAATTCACGTAACCTCACATAGATGGCGTTCACAAACTTACTGCAATGAAATATTTTTAACCACCGAAAGAGGTTAGAAATATTTCATAGCAGAGATTACAAAGAGGGGTGTTGTATGTTGGACAGCTGTTTGTGGTGGTGGGCTCCAAATGTGTGATTCTATTTCAAAGTGGGTTTTTCTATTACAAATTGTTGAAGGTTCTGGGTTTATTGGAAGTTTGTCGGCCGTATCTCTGAACATTATTATTTACGGTTTAAATTATTGTTGCCGTATAAAACTTTAGTCCTTCCAAACATACAATTTGTTCGTTAGTAAAAACAACCTCGGATGAGTTGATATTAACCGTTTTGTAAAATTAACTTGTTCACATAAATTCATACTCATACATACAAACTTTAGCGAAATACTTTTTTAAATGAGTTAAACAGATTTATACAAACATTTCGGTTTACAATTTTTAATAAGCTAAGTATAAGATGAATTATAATGGGGTTTGAACATTACGTTCATCACAGACAAAAGTATGTTTAAATGTGGAAATAAAATTTGCCAAATGTCCAAACGATACTTGAAATATAATGAACAAAAATAAGTTTGCTCTACAAAATGAACTTAATGTGAACTTAAGCACGTGCCAAAAAAAATATTATATTGCGTAAGAAGTTCGTCTGTTTCTTTTTACTTTCGTTTCGTTGGGTCTCTGTTCCCACAGTGCCGCCTGGGACAGCTGCAAAATATAAAGGGTCATTTATCTAAGCAGATGAATGCAGGACCAGCGAGGATGGGTGGGGCCTACGAGTGGAATTATGAAATTAGAGTACCTTATAAACGTTAGTGTTTTATTTTTAAGTTCTAGTTACCTTTTTACGGTTTCGGCGTCGTCTAGCACCAATCCAAGCATAGTTTGTACTACGGAACCAGATAACTAAAATTATATTTATTGTAAATGATACTTTTTCTTTTAAATTGCGTTTTTACAAGTAATACACTAAGGTAAACATAAAGAGCAAAACCCTATCTAAACACAAAATTTTATCCAAAGCTTTAGAACCGTTTCCAACATACGCGAAATGCATAAATATTGTATAAGTACAAGAATTGCTCGTTTAAAGTTATAAGATAAAATACTTAAATAACACATGAACATCCAGACACAGAAATCACATCTACGTTCATCACACAAATGTTTGTCTTGGGTGGGATTCGAACCCATTTACAGCGCAGAAGGCAGAGTTACTACCGACTTAGCTGTGACAACAAAAACTAAGTGGAATGGCAATAATAGATTGTACCGCGTTCCGCGTTAGGGTTCCTGTCCTCATACCTAATAACAAAGACTTTGAAGAAGAGTGTGTACTTAAATGTATAGGTATTAAGTTTAGTATCAATATTTATCTACGTGTAAGTAGGCCTACTTTCTCAAAGACTGAATTTAGTAAGTATAATAGAATAGCTGCCACCTAAGTATATTCAGATGAGGCATTATTTCCATATTCTTTCTTCTGTGTCACATTAGAGATATAAATTAAATTTAATAACTAGCTAATCTATACTAAAAAGAAAGAAAGTCCCTACTAAACAAACACTAAAATAGGTAGTTTAAATACATTTCCATTCATTGTCTGTAGGTTAAGTAAAAAAGTGCCCTTTCCAATCGGATACAGAACCCTAAACATCCCGCATGTCAATAATATTATTAAAATTCTCAACCGAATGTAGTTGAAGAGATCTCGCGATGAAACAGTCTCGCACTCACACATGCAAGCACACTTTTCTATCTATCATAATCGTAGTGCACAGCTCGCACACGTATACCGCTTCATTGCTCGCCCGGCCGGGAGCGATTCATTGATCCGAACCCTCCTCGGAAACCCGACAGAGACAAAAGAGGGCTGAGTAAATTGCCTGCATTCTTCGCTGCCTTGCCATTCACTATACCATTTCCAACCAATCAATGGACTAAAGTAAAACTAAAAATGTTGATAGATTAGGTACATCAATGAAAATTACAAACAGATAAACTTTTTTGATAATATCTAAGCTCTTATAATTATTGGTTAGTAGAATTATGTTTAAATTTAACTTTTTATGGTGATTAATAATACAATAATAAAATGTATGATGTAATTCATTCGCATTATACGATAAAACGTTATTACGATTAAAATTAGTTTGAAATAAATGATGTCTTGGTACATAATTTATTTCAAACTAATTTTAATAATATTTCTTTATAAACGTTTACATAAAAGATTTTATGTATACGTTTATAAAGAATATTATTAAGAATATTTTTTTATAATCATTCACTGGCATATCATTAGGGGATCCGTGAGACCTATTCGCACTTGCTTTTTCTATGAGAGAATGCTACTCGTACCTACTTTGACAGACTGTGTAATTAAATAGCGGAGGACGACATTATTATGGGTGTCAATGTGTCTAGGTATCTTATCGTACCATAAAAGCAAACTGAGCCTATTTATTATCGGGTAGTTCCCTAGATAGGTATGGTATGTAATTGACGTTCTAACTGTTTAATGAGTGTAAGACTTGGCCTTTGGTGAAGGCATGCTTGAAGTTATCACAGAATAAATACTGTAATAACTATTCTAGTACATGGTACTACATCAGTTCTTTATTATTATATTGTAGGCACAAAGGCCCGTTCTGCCAGACCGTGACCATCCATGCGATACTTTGACATTTCCTAAATCAGCTATATGTTGACAATAACAAGGTCGTAAATCGCAAATCCAAAGAACGCAAATCATTTCGAGTGATGGGAGTAAAAATTGTGAAACAAAGATGGCACATGTACTATCTCCCTTTAAAAGCCGAGATGTTGGCGGCGTAATCTATCTCTTTTTCACTTTGACGTTCACGCGAGATGAAGCAGCAATCTCGTACTTGAGTGGCCACGCGCGCTTGTCTTCGTTTCGTTTCGTTCGTTGTTGCTTGCACATCGACATCAACCGTTTCCAGTGCTATACAGCGCGTTCCGTCGCGTCGCGCTATACTCACATAACCTAAAAAGTTTAAAAATCCTGTTAATTTTATACTTTCTTTTGTAATATATCATTAAATACTCATGATTACCTCGAATTTATAAGTTAGTGTTGTGAATAATTACGCCCAGTAAAACGGGGCGTACCGTGGAGTGTATTTTTGTGCAAAGCAAAGTAAATACAAACGGCAAGCTGTGGGGATCAGGGGCCTTTTTTTTGCCGCCGCAGGGGATGTACTATCCTGTGAGTATGGACGCTGTTTTATCTCTAGCCGACGCTTTTGTGGATCAATAATGTTCATTTAACTATCCCGTCCTGGACTCATAAATTTTGAGTCATGGCGATTTTGTGTGGATATTTTGTCTTGTGAATGAACATGAAAACATTCCTATTTTCTCAGCATCACGTAACAGTTATAGGGTATGTATTGGCATCGGAGCTAGTTTTCCATCTCGAATCAGTCTTGTCAACATTGAGGGATGGCCTTTTAGTTTTAAACTACCATAATAGCAAAATTTGAATTTTAAAGTATAGAGGTACAATATTTTTCAAGGATAAATCATGTAAACAAAATGATGAGAATAACAAAATTGAGTTATTTTTGTTGGTTAACATTCTGATATGAAGAAACAATGAACTTTGTAAATAATCTGATTCCTCTCATGTCATCCTTTGTTGTGACATTGAAGAATGAATGAATCTTTTATTTGCTATCCTTCTCTATCATCTAGTTAGAAGTGTGAGATCACTAATTCCTGAAATAAAGAAAACAATAAAATTAATTAATGTGTTGGTTCCAAAACCTAAATAAAGCATCTAATTTTGTTATTGTCATCTAGTTTTCAAAATGTTTTACATAAGTTAGGTCAACCAATGCAAATGTGACAATGGGGCTAGTATAACAATCACACATAAAAGGACATAAACACTTGTTTAGTTTAATGCTATCCATTGAGCAGAAACCTTCGACTGAGATAAATAATGTATATCAACATACATCAACTGTTTTATCAATAAACACAATTTTAGAACTCTACTCGAGTGGCAGGCAGACAGTGCTAGTTCCTGCAACAAAGTTCTTAATTAATGTTGCGGTATTTTAACAAGATACAAGGTCAATGACAAGGAATAATTTTGTAGTAAAATGTTGTAATTGGTGACTTAATATGCACTATTCCTTATAATATGTTGGAATTTAGGTACCTTACCTATCATGTTGAACTGGGAAAATATCACTCTAACCCTAATTATCTTGTATGTAAATACAATAACTAAATGGGCAGACTTTTGTCTTTTTTGTACTCTTAGTATGAACATTTAAGTATTTATATATTTGATGGCTCAATAGCTTACTTGGCTCCATATCTTCGATGCAAGGGATCCCGGTATTGATATCTAGTCTGGGCATACTCTGTGGTGGTACATGATGTTTGTCTTGGTCTTGGGTGTTTATCCATGCCACCTGTGACTTAGGAAATCCTAGGGTGTGTGCTTGTAACCATTTAAATTATGAGGACTAAGTCTAAAATTATGTTTTATTGTAGATTAAGATGGTTGGAAACTATGTAAAATACTACTGCTGAAACTGCTGAAAGCCGTTAAGCACAAGTATTCAGTTAATAATAGTTCCTGTATAGGAGCAACATTATTAACTACATTCAGTTCCAATAGCATATTCAAACTAGCATTATTTATACTTAAACACCTGAGGCGAGTCGGACATAATTTTTTGTATGAACAGATGACTATTCCAGCAAAAATCTTTCACATTTGCCCCATATTACCCTAAAATTTGAATTCATCCCATTTTCAGACCAATATCTGATAAATTGACATTTGTAACATTTATTTTGTCATAATCAGCAAACTAATGAACAATAAGTGTTACACACTAAGGAGTGTTTTTGTACACAAAATAAGACATAATCATTAGTTAATTATGGGTAAATGTGACAGTTTTGATTAGAAAGTTTTAATTGCCTCTGGTAGTATTTACAGGACAGTATTTACAAATGCTCTATTGATTACAAATCTTTATCTAAAAAAAAAAAAAAAAAAAAAATTGAAGTGTCTGTTTGTAATGTCAAAATAACAGCTTTTTAGTAATTGCACTTGAAAGTATATAAAAAAAAATGTTTAATTCCATGCCGGCGTAATTGCGGGGAAAAAAAATCAATTAAAAAGAGGATTATCCAAATTGGCCCACAATTGGCATAACAAATACACAAGAAAAAAAATCATCAGCAGAATTGAAATCCTTTAACATAAGTTGGTTAACAACAACTTTCTAATTACTGTTTCAAACTAACCTCTTTTATCTCAAATATTTTTAAAAACATTATAGAGTTTAAATGTAAACTATTGTAGGTATCATTGAACTTATCTTGTCTTGGTTGACTTGTAAGTAGCCTTTGCAAGTACCTAATTACTTAATTAAGTAATTGGTAGCCTAAAATTGGTTTATACTAGCTTAAAGTAAGGAATAACACTTAGTTACACAATAACTATTATGAGGGTATTTATAATTAAAGTTTCATGAAAATAAAACTAATTATGTACATGTGACCCCAGAGAGGAATTTTTGGACTCCTGTGAAAAATAAAATAATCCTAATAATATAGATACTATTTTGTAGGTATAGGCATTTTATACAATACTTATCATGATTAAATGGGTGTGTGAATATGACTCCGCCCTTTCTCAACAGATGTCGTTTTTAGTATTGTTTACGTGTACTAATAAATGACCATACTTGTATTCGATAGTACTGAATGTCAGCTATCTAACGCATTTTATGATATTTGGTTGAAGTGTAAGCAACAATTGTTTTCACCTTTTCGAAAATGTCGGTTTTTATTCCAAATAAACGTCATTTGCGGGAAGTGTTATTACATTATTTTATTGCGAAGAAAACTGCAGCGGAAACTTATCGTTTGCTTGTGGAGATTTATGGTGAGCATGCTCCGTCTAATACAACTTGCAAGGAATGGTTTCGACGATTTCAAAATAACGATTTTAGTACTGAGGATAAAGAACATGGAAAACCACCAAAAAAATTTGAAGATGCTGAATTGGAAGCATTATTGGCGGAAGATTCTTGCCAAACTCAATCAGAATTAGCTGCAGCATTAAATGTTGATCGTTCAACTGTTGCAAAGCGTTTACAAATGATGGGAATGATTCAAAAAGCCGGTGACTGGGTTCCACATGATTTAAAAGAAAGAGACATGGAACGTCGGAAAACCATTTGTGAAATGCTGCTTCAAAGACAGCAAAGAAAAGGATTTTTGCATCGGATAGTCACAGGAGACGAAAAATGGATACACTACGAAAATCCTAAACGCAAAAAAGCTTGGGTGAAACCAGGCGAACCAGGCCCATCACAGCCAAAAATAAATATTCACTGTGCCAAGGTCATGCTCTGTATTTGGTGGGATCAGAAAGGTATTGTATATTATGAGTTGCTCAAACCCTCTGAAACTATTAATGGAGAAGTTTACCGACGACAACTAATGCGTTTGAAGCGAGCCATAGAAGAAAAACGACCAGAATGGGTGAATAGACATAACAAATTAGTTCTTCAGCATGACAATGCCAAACCGCATACCGCAGAAGTCGTAAAAAGATATTTAGAGGGACAGGACTGGGAAGTGTTACCCCACCCGCCATATTCACCAGACATAGCTCCTTCGGATTACCACCTATTCCGGACGATGCAGACAGACCTTACTGGAGAAAAGTTTACTTCATGTGAAAGTATCAAAATTTGGATTGACAACTGGATAAGCTCAAAAGACCAGGACTTCTTCCAGCAAGGAATACGAAAACTACCTGAACGATGGGCGAAGGTTGTAGCTGCAGATGGAGCATACTTTCAATAATTTTTTTTTTAATTTTGTAAGCGAACAAATGTGTTTTATTTTGACAAAAAGGGGCGGAGTCATATTCACACACCTATTATTTTTTTCTTAATTTGTAAATATTTGTAGTATGCATTTTGAAAACTATAATTTATATCAAGAAACATGCAAACTTTTATTAGATGTATATGGACAGCAGTGTACTCGTAGCTTTAGCAGCTTGAATGGAAAACTCACAAAACTAAAATAGGGACACAGAGGGATGAAGGGGAAACAATAGTTCTTCAGCAAGTTCTTACTCCTTCAGTATCAAATATACACATGAACGCTATATGTCCCAAGTGGCATGCTTTCTAAAGGCAACCATTAAACATTCTTGGTGCAAGCCATACCTTAGATAAATTTAGGAAAACTCAAAAATCCATAATAATTGACACAAAAGAAGGGTGCAGAGAGGAAACAATCATTCTTCAACATATTCTAACATATTGTTTTTATTAATCTGTATTACCTATCTGAAGGTTAGTTTCCCTTTGTTTTTGGTGCGTTTTACCTAACCTCTCTTCTTAAAATTAAATGTCGGACTATCAAAGGAAATATGTGTATTAGTTTTTATCATGAATTCAACAAGGCTTTATTATGCCCAATTACAATGGCATGGATATTGTAATTGGGCATACAGGCTTGAGCGTCAGTAGGTACTCGTTTGTGCGTGGCTTCCGTTTTGACGTGGGTAGTTACTTGCTTACTCTTTGAAATTTTAATAAAACCGTTTTGGGCCCTGCTTTGAATATTAGAGCCGAAATGACGGGCGTCGGAAGGGGAGATTACTGAAACCCGTTCATGGCTCAAGGTAAACGTGAAAGCCGACCAGAGATGGTAATAAGGACAAATTATTCGCATTCCGGCCCTTTGTTCGTCTCGAGTTCATGGGTGTTTAACTTCACGACTTGGTCTGGCTAGGGGACGACTACCTGCTACCTGATTCAACTTAATGGTACTCAGACAACGACTTATTTTTCGCTGGGTGCGTATCGAACCGAAACAGTTATTGCTTAAAAGTATACAAAGTTAAAAGCAAAGTGATATCGTATTTCATCATTTCATGAAATCTTCGATGGTTGATGATATCACGTTTTATTATTTAACATTATTCATTAACTATAAGTTTTTTTTAATAAATTAAAATTAAACATAGTATTAGGAGTACAAATAAGATTCTGCCGTTTTATTGTAGATGGCGCGGCACGGAGTTTCGGTTAGCTTTCGCAGATGATAACCGGCTTAAAAAATAGTTTGGACATTCAAGAACAACATAACCTATTAATATCATTGATTTTATATTGGTAAAATATAATTTTTATAAGTTGAAAATGTCAAAATTTGAGCCAAGTAAGCGTCATTTGCGGGAAATATTAGTTTACTTCTTTAATTTAAAGAAATCTGCTGCTGAGGCGCATCGATTGCTCGTAGAAGCATATGGTGAGGTTGCTTTTAGTGAGAGAAAGTGTCGAGAGTGGTTTCAAAAGTTTAAAAATGGTGATTTCGACGTAGAAGACAAAGATCGCAGTGGAAGGCCAAAAATTTACGAGGATGCAGAATTGGAGGAATTATTGGAGGAAGATTCATCTCAAACACAAAAAGAACTTGCTCTAACATTAGAAGTCACTCAGCAAGCAGTCTCACATCGTTTAAAATCATTAGGAATGATTCATAAACAAGGAAATTGGGTTCCGTACGAATTAAAGCCGAGAGATATTGAACGCCGATTATGCTTAAGTGAAATGCTGCTAGCTAGACATAAAAAAAGGGTTTTTTACATCGTATCATAACTGGTGATGAGAAGTGGATACATTATGAAAATCCAAAAAGAAGAAAATCATGGGGATTACCTGGCCACGCGTCAACATCAACAGCAAAACCGAATATTCACGGAAAAAAACTTATGCTGTGTATTTGGTGGGATCAGCTAGGTGTAGTGTATTATGAGTTGCTTAATCCGAGCGAAACAATTACTGGAGCCCTCTATCGAACACAATTGATGAGATTGAGCCGAGCTCTGAAGGAAAAACGCCCTCAATACTATTCTAGACACGAAAAAATTATTCTTCTGCATGACAATGCTCGTCCACATGTTGCGGCTCCCGTGAAAAAGTACTTGGAAACACTTGATTGGGAAGTGTTACCCCACCCGCCGTATTCACCAGACATTGCACCGTCCGATTATCACCTGTTCCGGTCCGTAGCACATGCTCTGACGGCGCAGCGGTTCACATCTTATGAGGATACCAAAAATTGGGTTGATTCGTGGATAACCTCAAAAGACAAGGAGTTCTTCAGACGTGGGATTCGAATGCTGCCTGAGAGATGGGAAAAAGTGGTTGCAAGTGATGGGCAATATTTTGAATAAATTTATATTACCGTTCTTCTACAATAAATATTTAATTTGTGTAAAAAAACGGCGGAAACTTATTTGTACTCCTAATAGCATAAATGTAGAAAAACGATTACAGCCTACCGCGAAGTAAAACTCAAGTGGCAGTTGGCTAGAGCTGCAGAGAGACCCTGACGACGCGTGCAGTGCCCAGGCGTACCGTCTAGTATTGGTGAATCGTATGACCCTTGATTCAGCCGCCTAGTGTAATCTTTTAATATTTATCGAGGCTCTTTGCTAGGCCGTTCATCGATACGAATATCGGGATATTAATCTTTGAATCTAAATCTCGTGGGCCAATTCAAGCTTCGTGCAAAGATTATCCTTGTCGACCTTCACGAGATTAGCGTCATGTGGGATAGCGATGTCAACAAGTATTGCCCGACGCGGCACTCTGAACGGTCTATTATCACGATATTAGGCGTATTGGTAAAATAGTACGGTCCGTGATAATATTTTGAAAGAGTGTGGCACGGCCATTTTCAAGAACTGGCGCCTGTGCGTAGTAGTTATTGTATTTCAGGTTTTACAAGGCCATATTTTAAGGCAAGGTGCTTTTGGATGTTTCTGGCTACAAGGGTTTGTGAAAATACTCTTCATTAGCCGGGGCCTACGTTTTTGTGAACTCTTTAGGGACACTGAAGACTTTGCTGTGAAATTATGGACAAATAAATCAAAACAAAAAGTAGGTATTGTAGTATTTAAAGATAGGTTGGTGTTATAGTTGTCGTGTATATATTTTCGGGTTACTCGTCGTGAACTCACCCGTGCTGCTGCTTTCCCTCACGGTCTGGAGTGCTCAGTACCATGATTTCCTCCAGTTCTCTTTTGTCAAGGAGAGCGCAGTGAGGTTTTTTTAAATTATTCTGGTCCCGTACTCGTTGTGGATATTGAGATTTATATTTAGGAAGACACGAACACAGTTCCGGGAGACGTCCATTCTCATCACCAGCTAGTGCGGTTGCGCCGCATGAGAAAAATAAGCATGACAAGGAAGCAGAGAACATTTTTTTTTTATTGTCCTCTCTATCTTAGTGGCGGGGACACGGGAATATTTGGACACTCATTCGCCATACCGCCGCTGCTGTTTGTTCTGGGGAGCAGAGACATGACCCAGCCGCTGGAAGTGCGAACCTTGTTCGGTAATTTGGCTTAATGTACGCAAGAGGCGTTTCGTGACCGACTGTTTAATATTCATGTCCACTACACCTAACAACATACCAAAATATTTGTAGGTTTCAAACCAGGAGTAAGATTTTAGATAGTATTGTCTCGAAAACTAGTAGATTTGTGGAGTTTACAACCTTCCAACGTACGCTGTTGCTTGTCCTCACACGTATCCACTCCAAACTCCATGCCGCTGAACGCTGAACACCTGAGTGATGTTTAATCTGCCTTACTTTTTCGGTGTTATGTATTTCTTTTTATATATATGGCCAACAGAATGGCTTATCTTTCTAGCACCTGTGCTTAAACGCCATAGAATACCGAATTTTATCTTCAACTCGGCTTTCAAATAATATTGGCCCACGTAATACCAAAAAAGCTAAAGAAATTTTGCACTATTTCATGATGAAAATGAAATTACAACGGAATTTGATAAAAGGGCTTTCGAGAACCGCCTCAAAAGTAACTTAATCAAAAAAGAGTGATAGCAATCTACGGGACCCTTTGATTTATAATCTTATATAAAATATTAATAAGTCCTTCCCGACATGAAACCTTGAGATCAAATTAAATGGAATTAATACAACGTACAGACGTTCTCAAGTTCAGGTCATTAAATAATTTTGAGGTCTTTTGTTATATGATGATTGACGAATCATTATTTTTAAGAGACTCTTAAAAGTGGAACAGCTTTAACTCCCTTTCTTTTTAAGTCTCCGAGGACTTACCTAAGCATTCATTTAGAATGAAACCGACGGCTTGTGTTGCCATCTGATTACCGCGACCCATTATTATTGTATTGTAAGATATTTAAATTTAGGATGGTAGCTTCATATATGTATTGTATATATTAAATTCTAGCTGTAATTTACTTAATTTACTCTCATTTTACCCTTATTCCTTTTTCTTATAACATCAGCTATCTGAGTCTTGAAATAGATCCCACCGGTCCGATAGGAGATAGCCGGAACAAACAGACAGACAGACAAACATTTTAAAAATGTTTTTGTTGTTATAAGTTATATTATATTTAGTAAAAAGCTGTTTTTTGATATTACGAACACTTCAATCGTATTTATATGTCGCTAAATTAATAATTAACCGACACCTGCTAAAATGGGTATGAACCATAGGTACCCTTTACCAAAATACAGCGGATTTTACGCGACACACCCTACCACTGATTACATATTTATATAAACCCTTAGTTGAGGAAATAAATTACGTGGTAAACAAAGCTCTCATAATTTGCGAGTTAATCTAAAACATAATATGTGTTACTGTTCATTAGAAAAAGTACTATAATTATTACTATCCGCGGCAATGCTTAGGTAAGTCACTCAGGTCTCTTAGAACAGGCGTTCCTAAAAATTTTAAGATAACACAACAAATACCTTTTATCAAGTGAATACAAATCAAAGACATTGTAATTCCAAAAACAAAAAATGTATTAGATATATTTAAAAGTAAATTATTTAATTTAAAATAACACTGTTATTTAATTTAATGTGTAATGTAAAGAATGAAATTGTTTCTCTGTTTTATCAATATTTGTTTTATAGTTCTGAATTTATTTTTTGTATGAGTGTAAGCTGAAAAATAAATTCAGAACTATAAATGTCTAGATAGCCTTTTTGGTAACTTCAGGATATTCACTGCTGGCACCAACGAAAGACTCATTCAGAGATAAAGACTCAGACTTTTCATAACAATAAGAAATATGTAAATCGAACTGAAGGAATCGAAATAATATCTTGATACCATATCGATATCACTCATAAGAGTAATAAGAGTCATGGTCATTTTGGTAACAAAATGATGATGGCCATGATTAAAATAGATTTTAGTAGTCTTACATAACAGGATTAAAGTTCCTAAAATGATGAACCGAACGTTACTTTTATATGGGTTAATGAGGACCCGACCGAAATACACAGCCATCAAACATGATTATCAATATTTTCAGTTGTTGCAGTACTGTTGTATCCAGTAGTCTGTTTTCCAATTTGCCCGACACCATTCTAACATACATACCGCCAAACTATCACATTTATATAACAGTATGATTAATTAAAGTTGCGTTTGACTACATACTAACAATTATGTTATTTCATACGCCTAATAAATTTGTACCTCACCATAAAAATTAAAAAGAACAGTAAATATACAATTTACACCAGTCAGTACAATCGGCGACCACTAAGCATGACTGTTGTTATCTGAAGAAGCATGACTGTTGTAGCAATGTTAGTTGGTTTTCAATGGTGCCGTAGTGTATGACAGCAACTGTGTGACGCTAACTATTAGTAATAAAAAAACATATATTTATATACTTAACTCATGAAACAGAAAATAATATTGTATTATTATAATAATAAGAAAAATTGAAAATAAATTGTTCGAAAAACAACTTACTTGATTATACAATACATATTACATATATTAAATCATTCATACATTTAATTTGTTACATTACTAGGTTCATATAAAAAGTACTAATAAATCTTTTACTCAATGGTATCACCATTTGAGAAAGGGATCTTTATAAATCAACTAGTTCATAAGTAAATTTCGAAAAAAAACATGTTTGACTTCATTAGATCTGTGATATTAATAAATTTTCTCGTTTATGGACTTACTCTTAAAATTTCTGGCTTAATTTGAATCCATATGATAAGGATATTTTGAGCCTGCTGCTCACAAAATTAAATTATTTCTGACAACTGTAACGACACCTTCAGATAGCGCCCCGTCTCCGACGGCTGCCTGACAGATCCAATGCGATTCCAGTCAAACGAAAATTGTTTCTAGCAAATGTGATTTGGGTGAAACTTGAACGAACTCACGTCATAACCGTATTTTCAGATTATTGAGTGTGGAGAAAATAAAGGTCTGTTATTTCGGTGAAGGCAAAACAATGTAAGGGAATATTTAGCAACATATATTTCTGTACTCTGTGGCATGAAATAGTAGCGAAATGAATGTGCCATTTCTCTTTGAGCGTCGTTTCAAGCTAAAGCCAAAGGCCCCCACCCATGGCCCGCAGGCGTTCCATCAGTCTCAACAGCACATGTTGATGGATCCAGAAAAGCTTGGTATGTAAGTCGCAAGATTAATTTTAGTAGCAGTAGAACTTGTGCCAAGTTCGTCCGGAGAAGCACTGCCACCACACCTGGAATCTGCCGCCAAGCAGTAGTGCACGCGTTCCTGTGGAAGTGTTTCGTTGCCGGTGATCCATATCTTATACTGAGTCGCATTACTGTTGTCATAGGCGGGTGGGCCTCAGAACGATCCGTCACTTGCTCAAATAAAAAGTTTTCGCTTACGAATCTCAGCAACCAATGCCTCTTAGCCACTCTCGATGTTATTCGTGTCGAATTTCGACACTGCTTTGAAGAAGGGTGGTTACGGGTGGAGTGCCTGGTTACCTATATAACTCTCGAGACAGGTTATAACGAATATAAAAATAAATCGGTTATTATAATATGTGTCTGCTAACAATGCTACACTAGCCTTCGTTAACTACATCTCTTCTTACAGGGTTTAATGACCTTTAAATCATTGTCGATTCCGGATTCTGTGATATCGTTATCCTTTCTAGTCTTTTACTACCTTGGCCGCTGTTATCAGCCTGTCGTGACTTGCGAATTGTGGCATTTCATAATTATACACATCAGCTACGACTAGCTGTAATATTTCACCTCCATAGTAACTTCGTCATTATTCGGATAAAAGTTAGTTTTAATAGGAACTTGGTTTAGATAGACAGAGCGATAATGAAAATTGAGCACTAATGTTTACGGGTATCGTGCCCAAAAGCTTACTAATGGGCCTATTAGTAAGCCTACGTCTGTCTGTCTGTGCTAAAAACAAAATCTCTTGAGCCATATACCGTAGCGGGGTGAAGTTTTCACATTATGATGTATCATTCATAAGGCGGATATATTAAAATTAAAAAATACATGGTTCTTCCTCTCCATGTATTTTATACATAATTATTCGCACAATGGATGTTTGTATTATATTTTTTATTGAAATTATTTCATGTTATGCTATTCCGCCCAATTCAGTTTGTTTTGATATAATAAATGTCCCATTTTGTGTAGTCGCATAATTTTCTTATATATTTTAGAAAAATTGGCGGGTGTCCAACTGTATAGATATCAATTTAAATGGCGTCGTTTGGTATCACACGAGTGTCGGCGACTTGAGTGCTATTACGCATGATTTACATTTCCCTACGTCCGCTTAATTTACCACATAGGACGAAAGACAGACGTTCCTTATCGATGGCTCCGTAGCTTTAGCACTGCTTTCAAAGCGAGGGGTTCCATGATTCCCGGTTGGCAAAGACTGTGATGAGCATATTAGTATTTCTCGAGTCTGCGGTGTTCGGCTTGTGTTTGTGTTTGTCCATGCCACCTGTGCCACGGGGAATTCTAGAATTCTGGTAAAGGTTATTTCACGTCAAACATTATATTAACTATAGTTATTAGTACCAAGTACAAAAATGAAACAATATCAAACAAGAAAGTAAAATGAGGATGCAAATAATAAATAATTATTAAAAATTATTAAATCAAGTCAATTGCGTAATTAATTAATAGTGACATTTTTTTACATAATTTGATACATTTATATGCTGCATTACTATGTCACTTAAAAATATAATATTGCATATTTTAATTATATATTATCTTTCTAATCTGAAATTCATGTTCAATGCTATGTGAAAGGCATTCGGCTAAAAAAGACTTTAAAAAGTAAATATATTTTTATCAAAACATGATATATTATAATTATACTATGTGTAGTATTGACAGACATTCTTATAAGAAACGAAGTTAGTAACGGCTTGCATGAACAATTGATCGACATGCTCGTATTGTTAAGGATTTATTATAGGCTTCTTCCTGTTGTATCTTTTGTTCACTGATTGGAAGACATTGCGTGTTATTCAGATAACGAGGTCATGTTATCTGCGGGTCGGTTAAACTCACCAGAGTTTTTATGCCTTACGTGTCTAATATAAGCGCTCTGATAGTTGTTTTTTCAGTCATTTTATCCAGTTTTCTACACTTTCAAGCTTGATAATCTCTGTTTACGAAACAGAACTCAGCACATTAGTGATACAAATATTGTTGAAGAAATAAGCTATTTATTTAAGATAAAGTCTCTTGACGGTTTAAATTCTTCGTTAATTAAGTCGTTTGATTTGGATTTAGGAAAGATAATCTGGTAACCTCTTGTTTATTATACCTCTGTGCTGTAATTTGACGGTTTCAAAGCTAGGCTTCACTCATTCTAGAATTTTGCCGGCAAAAGGGTTATGTAATACATAAAGTTTGGTCTCTGATATCTAGGATGGTCTCTGGTATGTGACTTTGCCACCTATGACTCTTATTGAGATTTTGTATATACATATATATAATATATATATAATAACCTACGTGGTCTTTACTGAGGACTGTCTGGATTTTCTTTATCTGGAAGACGAATAACAAGGCCGGTTATTCGTACTCGCGTGCGCAACCCTCTAAATCTACACACGTAGCCCTTTGTTGGTGAAGTCACAACTAGGTTTTATATTTCATGTGGAAGGACGTTTGTCCTTTGTGATTCCTGAAGCGTTTTGGTAGTAGTTTACATCTAGTCAGCACTGAAAGCTTGTACTCGGCATGTATCCGTAGTGATTTTTTTGGTAAAAAGAACTTGTTTTATGTTATATGTCGAGTTCCAATTTGGAACTTTGATCTTAATATTCTAAAAATGCCGTTCTATTGTTCCTAGACTCAACTGTATCTATTACTGTTTTTATAATGGCTTACACCATTTGGTATTTGGCGACTTCTACTCCTTTATATGTGGCTTGGTTCGATTCCTCCTGTGTGCAGATCGGACACAGAGGACATGTTAGTAGGTGTGACATCTCTTGCGACGTAGCTCCGCAGTAAAACTGGATCTGGGCTGGGTCACAAACCGTTGACCATATTTACTCTCCAGCGGCCTACTTCGGCCAATAGACGATTCACTGATTTCCATATTTTATAGGTTATTGCAGGTTGTGCCCAGATATTAGATGGTCTGCTGGAGCTATTTAAAGTCGCGAGGTGGGCCACATTTAGATCTGCTCAGGCTCATTTTAGCATCTTTAGGATTTGTGTCGGTAATCTTCTTTAAGAAACTTTTTCGGCTTTTCACGCGATTTGGTGGCATTTGATAGCCAAAATGACGGCGCCAGTTCCTTGCTTCCATTAACGATAGAACAGACTATTTCTCGACAGATGCTAGCGCAATGCCTGAAAATACCGTACAGATAAATCATAGATTAAGAGAGAGAAAGCAATGTTTCTTGGTTATCTATATCCAGTTATGTTAGTTAACTATTGCAACTGGCTGTTAGACGTATCGATAGGAAGGGAGAAGATCCCATTACTCTTTTATGTTTGTTTATTGAGCCGTGTACACTTCACGAGACTAAGAGCTTTAAGTTGGTCGTCGAGCTTTGATTGCACCCAGTGAGCCGGGCCGGTTCGCTCAAAAATGCACGGGTGAAAGGAAGCTACTCCAATGTTTCCGTGCCTATGGAGCCTTGAATGAACTTTATTTGCTTGTTTGTGTTTCTTTTATCATTGTCTCTTTGTTTATTCTATGGCTATACAGTCGATGCTTGGACCTATACGACCTAATGAGTCGATTAGTTATCATTTATTACTTTCCCTATTAATTATGCTGTCACGTGACATTGATAGAAATATTGACTTGTTTGTGTGATTTAATGAACAAATATGTGGTAGCATACTGATACTGCTAAGATTATCAATATTGTTTTTTTTATTGTGTTGTTATTGTCCGAGACAATTTACTTCTAGCAGATAAAAATATCTTTTTATAATAGCTGGCAAATAAAAGCGAGTGTGGTTGTATAAAGTTCGTTGATCTGCTCATTATTTTCTTTGATCCCAGTAATAACATATAACAATTTATTTTTACGGTTAATTTGTTCACGCATTGGAATCTACCGACCGTGCCAATGTCTTGTAGAGGCAAGCAAGGTAAACTACTCAATTGGTGCCTTGTACTGCGTAAGATAAACTACCACATTGTCTCCTGTTGGCGGTTTGTGCCTCAGCTGAGCATTAACCACTAACAGTAATCCAGAAAAATAAAATTCATCAATAAAAACAAATACTAGTTCTGTCTGAGTCAGGCTAGCTGTTACATCTCTTTAAATCCACGAGTGAGTAAACGGGCGGCTAATGGAAAGCGCTTTTGTTGAGACAATCGTATCGAACATAAACACATGTCTGACGTTAATCATAGTTTCAGAGACTGCTAAAGCGTTGCGGTAAATTCGTAAATCAACTCAAGATTGCTTTCTTAATTTGAATATTTTGTGACCTTTGTTTTAAATGCCACATGCTTGTTTATGATGCTGGCCTTCTAAAATACCTATAGCTATACGTAGTGTGTACGAGTTATTATTTGCTTATGTATAGGGACCTACGAAAACGTGCCCGCATTTACTTTGAACATGCCGACATGCTCTAACAACCTCAACGGGTTTTTAATAGTAATACTCAATTCTCGGTATATTATAGGTAACAAAATGTTCAAGGTAATCATAGAAAATATATGCCTACTTATTCGACAACTGTTCAAAGAGATGCAAAGTGCGAAAGTTGTGATTGATGAGCCGCTATGAGTACTTTCATGAAAGTTGGAAATGAAACTTTGGAACCTGTCCTTAGGGGGGTTTGGAAATTCCCACTTTTACCAAGTGGGAGTATGCATACTATCTCAAAAAAACAATTTAAGAAAAGCGTTTTTTCCGATGTAAAAATTACCGTGAAATTGGATGCGTATACCTATTTCTGTTATTAATCACAGCTTGAAATTAATTTAATAATGAACATGATATTCTTAGCAAAAATATTAGCCCAATAAAACTGCTCATAATAACATATATTAAACACTAGTAACAGCAGGTTTGACTTGATATTCGAAAAAACTCCGCTTGATACTCAGTATCTAATAGATAATCATTAAACGCTTGAGATTGTAGGTATATACTATTACACCTCTAGGAGCCCAGTTACTACGCAACTCGGCCGATATGTGCAATTGTCCAGATGACTAGCGTAAAGTAATTACTCTAGTCTGGCTAGATCTAATGTTACTCTACTCCGTATACAGTTCGCGATAACATTAGTACGACTGAATAATTATGACAAACACACATTTCGGAGACCTATGATAATCTTGTGATCTGTTAGATAATTCTCTATTATAAATATTTGAATAGTTCTCCAACCTAATTATAATGAATATTGTTCGTATTATTTTGACATTCCCAAGTATATCAACGAATATAAATACCTAGTGTTGATGATATGCGTCTGATACCGTATTAAATGATGGATCCAACAAGTAAACTTCTTGTTTATTTACTTTATGCTGTTTGATAATTATTCTACAGAGGACTTGGTTTGAAGATATATTGTTCAAGTAGTGCTCCGCATCATACAAAAATCCTGCCTATGTTATTGTAATATATCTAGAACTAAGCCATGTAATACATAATATAATAGATTCAATAGAGAAAGAAAACGCTGTTAAAATCATCCTCGGTAGTGTTTAATCTAACACCCAAATTAACCCTAGTTATTAGGATTACGTAGCATAATATTTTTTGGAAAAGAAAAATATTTATAACACATTCTAAAGCAGCCAAACAATCCAAGCTGTGGTATAACCATCATGTCATTGTTGAAATAAATTACCAAATTCGATAAATTAATAAGTATAAACCCATTTATATGACAAACGGTGAGTTGACAATAAGTTTTATTATGAATTCATGAACTTGTAAATAAATGTGATTATAAATGTAAATAAAAAGCTATTTTTGAACTGTTTCAACGTAACCACTGTTGCATTTGCCTCGCATAGTTCGTGCTCGTGTTTCGTAGTAACCGCGCAATGTAAATGCACTGATACACCGATCCAGGTGAATAGGGCAACTTATCCCAATCCAGAGAGGCGAATGAAAAATATTTGGCCGAGTGCCAAAATTGCTGGTTCGCGGCGGCGGCGGCGGCGCCCGCTTCGGTGGGTAGTGCTCGGCGTCCCGATGCTACGCGACGCCCCTCGTCGCGGACATTGGACTCGATAACTCCGAGCTCCGTAATGTAATACCTACCTGCCTGACATGACGCTCAAGTGCATTATTTGCGCAGCATACTAATACGTTTACGTAAATACTCTTTGTTACCAAAACGCTAACATTGCCGAAATAAACGACCCAAATAAGCAAGGCGAGATAGAGATACGCATGATACTATCCCGGAATATAGAAATGTAACGAGATCGTAAGACCCCTGAGTACGGATCGGAAGCATAAGGGGATTGGAGTTGTCTTCCAATCATACCAAATACAATAGGAACGCGGACATATAGATTATAACGTTATTTACTTTGTGTATTTCAGGTGAGTAACGGCAATGTCATCGACACGGGAACACCTACCTTACTGGTATTTACTATTTTTTATTAAGCATGTAAATGTCGTGCAAGTACTAACACTCACTAACAACTCACATTTAGCAAACTGTGTCTTCACATCACCGTTCATTATTAACATAATTGATATAACAATCCTCTAGCTGATCTCATGAATGCCTGCAAAATTCATTTAGAGTCAAGCGGATCACGGTCTGTACTCACCAACCTAACAAATTCTGGCATGCATTTTGGCAGGTACAGTGAAAACCGTCTTGTTATATTTATTATGTAATGATTAATTGAAATTAATAATTTACTTTTAATTCGGGTTAAACTCGGCTTTTCTATCGAGCTCTATTTCACTCGTCAGTCGCCATGCGACATGCGAACTATGCCAAGTACCTATGTATCTGTATGATATGATGTTTTTCGGTATTTAATATATCGTACGCAACATACACATTACTGATACTGTCTTCGGAGTAAGCTTCGATGTTTGAAATACACGTGAGGTACAAATATAGCCCGCATTATTTTCAAGTAGGTATAAGAAAATGTTCATGCGTTTATTACGTGCCGACATGAGACTTGGATTTGGTATTTCTTAGAGATTTTTCATCAGTCTAATATATGTATATAATATGTATATATAGCTTTTTGTTCGTTTTTGGTAGTGAATTAGTTTAAGAGATATTTTGATGAGTCTATTGCGCTTACGACATCTGCATTTAAAAATCTAGAGAATCATGTTTATTGCAAAATTGATGAACATCTCCCTAATAGATAATCGTAATGATGTCGAATTAAGTCAGATATTGATGTAAACCAGAAACTAGC
This sequence comes from Aplocera efformata, assembly GCA_921293045.1. Classification (NCBI taxonomy): domain Eukaryota; kingdom Metazoa; phylum Arthropoda; class Insecta; order Lepidoptera; family Geometridae; genus Aplocera; species Aplocera efformata. The sequence continues at coordinate 6,716,743 of OV121042.1, read as the reverse complement.
ACATTAATACACTCAGGCATGCGTTAATTAACATCACGCGCAATTAATTAAGATTTAAAAATATAAAAATTGATCCATTGGACCTTCAGCTCGTTTCGTCATTTGAGTCACATTAAATAAAATTGTATTTTTATTAAAACTCACCATAATTTGACTCTTACGGACATTATCTGACTTTTTTGTAATATATATTTATATATATTTGGTTAATTCAGAAGTTTTTTTTAATCCACGAAAGGAATTAACCACACACCCACGAATAGACGAATATTGAGAACCTTCAGAAGGGGTTTCTTGATTGTTCTTCCCCATGGATGGGTTTGAACGATCGCCAACCTTACTCATATGAACGCGTAATTTAGAAGGTATTCTGTTTATTCAAGGGACATTAAATTTTACTTTGACAAATTGTTACAATTTATAATACCCCTTTTTAGAGGGGAGTTAAGCAGGTAGATGGGGAAATCGAATGGGAACCTATATATATATATTGTGTACTTATAGCACTGGCGTCATGCAGGATGTCGAGATATCTTATGTTAGGAATGTATCGAGTTCTATTTGCAATAATCCAATATTTTAATAAAAGGTTGCATGATAATGTGCGGAATATTGTCTACTTATTTATATATTACTTTATTTTTATGAATTTTACCTTTCTCATATATATATATAGTCACTTCTTAAAATTTCTGCGGAAAAACCTAATAAATAGTAAAAGTACCATTGCAAAGGTATCGCTTAACAAACATACTAAAAAACACACCTGCTCCTTTTTTTAAATTGGTTAAATGTTACTATGGTATTGACTTTTTCTTTGACATCCATTTATATATAAAATACATAATATATTTATTTGTTTAATTTTCATAATATATTAATAGTACAGCACAGTTACAGTGGAGTACCTAAAGATTTGTTTAGTAACTATGTAGACAGGTTAAGCAACATTTAGATTTCATGACATGGGGCATAATTCTCACTGAAAGGGTGACATAAATTTCTACTATGCGGTTCGGCACGTAAATCACCAGTTTTATGAGACAAGAAGCGCCTGTGTCGTGTCAAGGCGTGAGATCCAATCGGATCCGATCGTATGCCATGTCACCTTTGAAAATTGTCGTGTATCGAAGTACCCATTAAGTCCTCGCCTGGACTAGTGCCAGAGGAGGGATATTATTAGCACGCCTACAACTACTGAGTTAATCAAGCTCAAATAAGATCAATATTTCCCGTAGGTGAGTTGATAGTATCAGGGCCAGTCGCCCGTCTGTTAGTATTACCTGCCGGGTCATTCTGGGACAGACGGTGCCTCGAGACGTTATCTGTATATCAGTGCAAGATTAGCGAGTAGACGTAATAATCAATTACTAATGACAATTAGGATTTAATGAGAACTGTAAATAATTACACCCATATTTTTGATGCTAGACTGTAGTCAAGAGATGATAAATCTACGATCACTCTTTTGTGGTAGTAGGCAACCGTCTGTCGAGTTTAAACAACAAAGGTCATCCTCATGGGTGCCATCTTGATGTGCATCTTAATGTGCCATGCAACTAACACCTGGCAAAGTAGTGTTAAGGCAAGCTACGCCATGAGCGCTAAAATAAACTACTAACAAATGTGATCATATGTAAGTGTTTTTAAGTGGTTCCTTGGTGACCATCGGTTCCTAACCTAACCTAACCGTAAGATAGGAAAACCAGTTTAAGCAACAGGTTTTACGTCGGTTGTGGTCGAGAAAGAAAAACAGCTTGAGTAAAATGGTAGCCAAATAAAATATATTTCAGATGAGTCTTGAAACAAACATAAATATTGTTTTCTGCGGAACAATTGTGAATAACTTCTAGTTCAATTATATAGTCCAATAATCTTGATTAATTAATGACCACCTACTTTCTATGCAGTATTGTGTTGTGTTGCGTGACGCTCGCGTGAGATGACTGCATATTTTCTGGAGAAATGAATATTAAGCAGCACAACATAATGAATAGGCACCTACACCAGGGTCAGACTTTATAACACGAGAGACAACTTGTATGAAATGACACTTGTTATTACGCTGCCAATAATGAGTATCGAAAATGGCACACATTTGACAGGGGATATTGGCCTTAAACGTGTTGATTTTTGGCTGCATAACAATGATCATATTTTGCTGATAATAAGGATTTTATTCAATTAAGTCTGTCATATTATAAAATTTGTATCAGCTTGAGACTTGTTTGCCATTCTGTAACTGCACATTAGTTCGCGTAACGCCGCCAGGGCAATTTCGATTTCACAGATTGGAACCAGGCATCAATGAGCAATTCAGATGCAAATGAAAGCGCAATTCCCAGGGACCCTCTATAATTTCGTTGGTCTTCAGTATCCAATAAAATTATCATCTGATAGAACGAGTCGACTAAATTTTCTTGCTGTATTTTTAATTTATTTTGACAATCAATACGACGAGGGTTGAAATGGTTAATTAACGTGATCGTTGGTCCGTTCAATAGAGTTTTACGTCGTGTCCAGTTTCAAGTATTGGCTCGTCGGGTAGCGTGATTGCGTAGCTCCCCTGGAGCAAAGCTGCTAACGTCGCCCCCATCAGTTTTAAACGCTACAATACCTCACCGACCAGTTTAAAAAAGAAAATGAGCAGACCGACGAATTCGTATGATTTATTTTCACGATTAGTGGCTCAGTCAGTACTGAATTAAAGTTTATTTTCATCACCATCTGTACTGTATCCAGATTTTACGATTGGTGAGTTACAGTATTTAGGTAGGTAACCGCTTCATCTTCAACTCATTATCGGTTAAGAGATTTCTGGAATAAACAAACCGTTAGTGTGTGTTATTCTTGGAATTTCAGCAACAGCTATGTACGGCAGAAATAAACGTGTACCAGAAGTCTAAATATATCTAAAATGTGGCGGCCATATCTGTTTAATAAAACTCTTGGCATGAGAAGCCACGTCAGGAATTAACCGTTCCAAAAATTACCATACTATACTAGTCTCTAATTTTCCCACTGCAGGGATAGTGGCCTAGTCTGGGCAAATAAGAGTAAATGGGCTTTCATCTACCATGGGGCCCCAATACGGATTAAGAGATGTCCTATGCCTTTCGAATATTTAGTTCTTAATTAACAGCCGGTTTGCTCATGATATTTTTCTTCCTTTTTGAAAATGTGGCATCTCGAAAAAAAATATTTGTTAAATAACTATGTATTGGTCTGGTCAACTTTTACATTGATAATACCCCTAAACCACCACGCTCTCTAGTCAAACTGGACTGTGAATGCTAAACCTAATATTCTCTCGAAAGCCAATATAAAACTTTTATGAAGTGTATAGAACAAAGCAAGCAATTAACTTTATAACCGAAACATGTGCTTTTTGGTAGCTAATAATAACATATTCACTTGTAACTTAGTACCTTAGCCTTAGCCGTGGTATGAATGGCGCAAGTCTCCATGCGCGTGTTTGATTTGCATACATAACTAAGCAACAAACGCATGCTGCTTGCTAATAGCTTACATCAGCTAATGGAGTTCTTTTCCAATTGTTTTAAAAACGTCCGTTCAAAAAAGAATCAATGCTTTAATTATGTTGGGAATCAATCGAATACAAAAAGTCAAATTTTTTTTTGCTTGTAAAGGAAATCGAAAAGATGTAATTAATTTGCGTGCTTTATACACCGGGCTTATTGCCCCAAGTACTCCAAGATTATTTCTCAAACTGCTCCACGAAAAATAATCCTTACAGCCCGTATTAGTATAAAATGTATAAGGGTCGTCTCTTTGCAGCTCGGAGTCTGCGCGGACTTCTTTCCGATGTTGGATTCGTGTAATTTATATCATTGAATAATACAAACACCGCATGATTATCTTATCATAACTAATCTAAAATCGAAAAAAGGGTCGTAAAATAGTTGATGAAAGTATTGAAGCCTCATTACAAGCATACTTTCATCACTTATTTTACGCCCTTAGGGGCGGAATATCTTCAAGAAATTTCGAAGGGAAGAACACCTAATATAAGTATATAGAGTACTCACTATTGTACTGCACAGTGATTCTACAATTTATCAATTTAAATAATGATTCTCGAAAACACAATCAAAACAATGCACAGTATACACAAAATAAACTTTTGTGTGTTGTGTAAAAAAAGTGTTTGTTATACACTGTTAAGTGGTCAACATAACTTCACTTACTGATATTACAGCATATCGGTGAAGCTGTGCACCGCGGTTTCACCCGCGTATAACTTAAATCAATTAAGCGTAATGCCTATATACCCATGGCCTCCCTCATGAATATGGCAAAAATATTTTTTGAAATCCTACCGGTATTTCCAGAGATTAGCACGTTCAAACAAACAAACTCTTCAGCTTTATTATATTATAGAATAGATGAAATATCGCAAAACAAATGTTAAAAAGCAGTTCGCTGATCACTACTGTTCGTAGCGAGTCCGCGTCAAGTTAAATATGTATATTTTAAAATTATGATATCTCCTAAGATTCTTGAAATCAAATGATGTCAAGGGCAATTTAGTTCAAAATTGAATTGTGATGAAGAAAGAACATGTTTATTTGGATAATGATTAATATCATGTTTATGAAAACATCTTCGGAAATAATGTATTATTTTATTGTAGAACAAATTTGATTACTATAAAAAGTATTATATTGAGTCAACCTTAAAATATCCACATGATGTGGCGGACTTTTTTTTAGTACTTGTAAAAGGAAACAATATTCTACATGATTTTTGAAAACATAATTTAGTTATGGGGGCATTCGGGTAAAAAGGTAGTTTGTCAAAAGGCGCACTGTCAAAGGTCAAAGCAAATATAAATAACTTTTTCTCGGGTACAATTTCCTTGAGTTCTTTGAAGTACCTATGCAAAGTGCAAATTTATGCAAACAACTCAGCCATATCAAACGATATTGAAACTTATTTTATTCATTTTGTTTCATCTGGAATATGTATTATATTAACTGCAAGAGTTTCATAACTGTTATTTTTAGTTGTCTTTGACTATGATAATTTTGTACTCCATGACATCTAGTTAATTCATTCGTGAATGATTAATGTCATTCACGAATACATAGAAAATACATGAGATGAATGGATCCATCATTTATTAACCGATTTAGAAAATTATTTTCTATTTGTAAGGATATACTTTCAGATTGGTCCCATATTATGGTATTACTTTCAGAGTTAGTTAATTGTAAAACAAAACCGCCATTTTGTTTAATAAAAAAAAAAAACGAAATGGCAGAATTATACACAGCCGGCTGACTACCAAGGCGCTTACCTATACCTTATTTATCAAATTATGATAAGTTATTTAGAAGTTATGCGGGAACATGAAAAAACAAACGGGTTGAAACCATTACTCTCCTTTTGGCTTCGCCGTAGTCGGGTAAAAAGAGACGTTCTAGGCTAAGTAAGGATTTATTTTACCTTTTGGGTACGGAACCTATGAAACAAGTACCTTTCTTACTTATTCTAAGGGATCTACAGAAACATCATGTTGAAATGATGTTATGTTTATATTACGGTTTTATACCTATAATGAGGTTTTCATGTAAATTTTTACTCGATTCACGAATAATACGGTAATTTTCTAAAGTGAGTTTGTACCGAGCAGGGAAAATATTTCTTCTTCCTTTTCACCATTGCCACATTTGACGCTTTATTCTAACGCCATAAAACGTCGATCAGATGTAATCAAATATTTATCGATTCCGGTAATTCGTTGAGCGGCGCAGATAGACGCAACGGCGGGGCTGCGGGCGAAATTTGTTGTTACGGGGCGAGAGGAGTTTCGAATTATTGGTAACTGGGACTAAAGGCTTTGAACACTCTGCTGAAACCTCAAAGGATAATCTTACTTAACAGTCCCTGTTTTGCCCCGTCATTAGTATTATTCTTTCAACGTAGAACGGCTGACAAAGAGTGCACAAAAAATGGCTAGATCGTGGTGCCAAAATGTACTCGGGGTGGTTCCAGGTACACCACACCTTATAAAGAATAAATCGTTATAATATCCTGCTAACTAATATTATAAATGCTCAAGTGAATTTTACACCTTAATTACTCAACCTCTCCTCATGAAAGGGCGTATCTTTCACTAACGCGAGTGAAGCCGTTTGAAAGAGCTAGTACCTACGCTAAATAAGTTTAGGCATGCTTCAGAAGAAATGTCACGGGGAAGGTTTATTATGATAAAATCAATCGATTAAATAAAAAATAATACAATTAAATTAGTCTTTAACGTGTTCAACACACGAAAGTTATGTGAATGCGAAGTTTCATGTAAGTTTCGGTTTCGGCCAGATGGCATACTGAACATTTTTGGAATTAACAAACTGGTACCTACTTCCATACAAACTTTCATCACCTACTTAACGGGCTGAGAGGATTTATTTTTAACGATATGAAGTACTGGTGTCTCAAATTTCATACTCAAAACATTGCGTTAGTTTATAATTATGTCCTAATACTCGTAGCTAGCTTGAGAGACGTTGTCTTGTCTTGGTTGACAATGTGATATTCAGCTGTCAAACAATATTTGTGCGCGTCCTAGTCCCATAGGATTAAAGCAATTTTAAGTTTTTTACGTATGATGTACAAATCCGTTCAAATAAAGTTTTCCTACCCTTATGCCTTATTCCGGTGATCACGAATATTTGATAAGAAAATCACTCATATCGGTCCTGCCATTCCGAAGTGATGCGGTTGCCAATGAAAATCATTTAAATTTTATTTACATTGGAATAGGTATCGAAACTTTATCTTTTTCAGTCAGCTTCTACACAAACTAAAGGCAACATATTTTTTAAATGTAATTTAGAATAATATCCATATTTTCATTTTGTATTATATTTTTATATATAAAAATGTCTAAGGTACCATCGTGGTATCTTGCTTGTAAGCTGAAATGTGACAAATTCCACATCACACTAATATTATAAAAGCGAAAGTTTGTATTTACGTGCGTATGTTTTTTTTTACTCCTTCAAACAACTAAACGGATTTGGATGAAATTTAGTTCCAGGATAGCTGATATCCTAGATCACCACGGGGCGCAGCTAGTGCTCTATAAAATTAGACTTAAAATATAATAAATTTGGTTAGAAACAGTTTTAATGGTAAACTGTCTACGTAAATTAAATTTTGCCGTTGAGGCTGAAATATTCAAAAACTTTAGGGTTTAGGGTTCAGGTACAACTGAGAGTCTAATCTGACCTCTTATGCTGTTTTAAGTTGACGAGGAAATATTCATAGAATAAAAAACATTCTATAATCAAATAATAGAAATGCAAAAGTAGTTGAAATATAATAATGTTAAGGTTTACAAGGTTTACAGTTAATTAAGGTTTACAACTGCACTGCGAGGCCAGTCAAATATAAGTTATATCAACTATGAAATACTTCTTCCCTAGTCTCACAATTAATGACCAATTATCCTTATTATTGAAAAAACGAGCTAAGTTCTCTGATTTGACTTAGGATGTATCGGGATTTATAGATATTAAAAACTGCCAGATAACATTGCTCCGAACTTTAAAAAAAATGGTAGGTGGTTTGGTATTTGTTCGGTTGTATGGGTGATTCTGGGGGCTCTAAAAGGTTATCTGTTCGGTGAATCAAGAGTCCTTTGAGGGGTAATTGTTTCATTAGGTGTACTAAATTTTTGTTGATTAAAGTTGTGGCCGTTGAATTGTTTTGTAATGCTTAATTAACTGAAGGAAAGTGTTAGTGAGAGAGACAACAATAGCTGAGACAAGTAGTGATACTTGTCACGTCTATGTTCCCATGATAGTGTATTTATTCCACGTGGTGAAACGTAGCACATTGAAATTTTAGCTCTCTCTCTTAGAGAAAATAAGGCATGAATTTATGTACCTAAAAGTATTGATTTCGTTGACCCATTTAAAATTAATGGTGTAAATTATGAAACAGAACGAAAAGAATGCCGTTAGGATAAGTTTTCAAGTTTGATTTAACACTAACAGAACTTAATATATTATATAACCTAAATGACCCAGGTTTTATAGGAGATTACTTTCCGAACAAACTGTGCCCAGACAGACAAATGCTCCGTAACGGTTTTTTAGATATTTTTTAGATGACTCAGCAGACATGCGGTTTAACTTGTGCCCTTTTATCTAAAATAACTAAAATAAATAACATCTTGAGTACTTCCAATAAACACACAACCACTGAAATGTGTCAAACGTAATAAAGCTTTGTGTCCTAACTAAAACTAAACGACTGTAAACTAAGACTTAAAATAATCTAGGAAGTTTGTAAATTGTGCTACCGAACTAAAAAATAAATTCACTTGTCGGTTATCTTAACGGTATTCATGAATTTACTAATTTCTGTAAATATTAAACAATATATTTCGGGTGTGACCTACAGAAAGTCTAGAAATGGCTCAAAACCTTCCAGATCAATAATCGTAGGCTGCGAGTGCTCAGTTCGGATTGAACCACTACTTTAAACCTGATCTGGTTTTTTTAAGTTATTACTTTCTTACTTATTTCTGATCTCATTACTACAAATCTCTTTTGGTTTTCAAAGCGGTTTCTTTGGCTTAAACTGGCGTATTAACTATAAGATGTTTTTTTGGTGAAAACTGTTGTAGCTGTTTCGAAGATCATTATAATTTCAACCATAATCCGGAGTTCGTGTTCCAAGGCTTATATTATGATGAACAGGACTCAGAGTTCGAGGGCAAACAAGTCGGTGATATTAACAAAATATTTTGAAAACTAACCTACTATTATAAAATGACGGCTACATCGTCTAATATTATAATTGGGTTATATTAAGGTCGAGTCAGAGGTATTTAATAACCGACGATTTCCTAATAATATATATTTAGTCTTATTCCATCTGCACTAAAGCATGCTGCCGAGACATATTGTCCTTGATTTTGACCGTATCGAATAAAGCGGTGCTCCATGAGTAAATAAACGTATCGATTGTGTTGATTGTCGAAGGGTTTGTTTTAGCCTGTAGCTATAGACCGGGGCGGGCGGATGTTCGCAGTAGGAACTCGTTTCAGCCGAGGATAATAAATAATGTAGCGGTGAGTTAGGCGGATATTGGCGCGGCTGACATGTGCGGGCGGAGTGCCGGCGAACGCCCGGAAGAGAACTATTCCAACCGTTTACGAGCGAATTCTAAATCCCCATCTCCATTGTCGAGAGTAGATGCTGGCGGATAATGCTCCTTTGACCTCGCTCTTATTCAACGTTTTGAATTTGTTGTTTATTGAAACATCAGTGAGATGCATTTGAACTAGTTTTATACAGGATATAAATTTGCAGCAGAACTTTAAAAAAAAATATGTTTTTTTTTGTGTTGAGTGATTGTTTGTGAGCCCTATTGTTAAGCATAATCGTTTCAACTTATTCCACATTCATTTCAAAAACACTTCGGCTTTCCATCTAATACTTTCAATTACAATTAGATATTTTAAGCATTGCAGACAAGACATGCAGAATATATTCAATGCATTGTCCGTGGGGTGGGCCACGTGTACCTCTATACATTCAATATAATATATACCTGTTATTACCGCTCGTGTAGCAGCTTAGATCAACAATTCGTCTGAATTTTAGCATGGCGGTGTTGATTTTACTTATAATTAACATTATTAGAAGCGGCAGAAATTATCCATATGCATAAAATGTAGGTAGCATCGAGGGTGCCGGGCGGAGGCCGCGCGCTTCGCTAAGCACTGTAAATACTCCCCCGGTCACGTAGCGCTGCTGCAAACTGTTGAATATTAATACGAAATAATATTCTCCATAAGAAATCCCACTGAAACCGAAACTCGTGCTTGAGTGGGCGAATCTCGGCGGCAAAGTAAATTCTTTCTCGCACGACCAAATGTAATATTGTATTGGGAGCAGGTTACAAGTTATGCATGAGTTGTATTCTAACAGACGTAGGAATTTTAATGAATTCTGATTCTATATTATGACAGGCTCTACGAAAGCGTGAGTGAAAATATTGCAAATGTGCTCGAAAATTTTAAGAAATCATTAATATATTGTATGTCGTACAGACAGCTAAGAGAATAATAATGGCGTGGCAACCTTATTAATTTACTTGTTTTTATTGAGTTAGTCTTTCTTTATGACAAAAAGATATATATTAGTTTTTAAGTTGCATGCACAAAAAATAAAGTTGTGCTCATGCATATGTAGACATTATCTTATCGTTGCTCTGCTGGTAATGACATTAGCCAGCCATCTCGGCCTGACAATAGTGTACCAAGAACGAATAGAATACGTTTCTAATACATAAGATAACTAAGAAATCTCACAAAAATACATCGGATTAAGTAATGCCGACTTTCTTAAACGGCGGTACGCAGCTGTTTTTGAGAAATATAGAAGCTCAGTCAAGCTGCGCTAACGCAGACATGACACGGCATAATATCGAATATCGAAAATCGACACCCACCGACTAAAGTAGACGGTAATAGGTCCAAAATCATACTTGAATCAGTCGTCTGTTTTAAACCTAAAGTGTAATTCCATTAATCCACACCTTTGTGAACGCAACCGATTTACGTGATGAACCGTGAGCGATATCGCACGCCTGTCATTCGATCCTCTGATTATCATATTGAATGCGGTTCAGCACAACTCTCTGTAAAAATGAAATGGTTTTCCATTTCCAATCTCTAGTTTAAATCCAAACAAATTAGTCTCCTGGATTAGATATATATAGTAGTATACAAACGAGTTTGTTCAAATTTTGATAACAAAGTTTGTCTGAGATTTACCTTGTTACAACGCTCAAACTTGTTTCACCTAGTCGCTTCTAATTGTTAAGTTCATACTAGTTACAGTTTTCATGAATTAATTCTGCGTTCATTATACAAGATTTATTACGATCTAAAGATAATCAGGAACAAATCGCTTGGATACAATTTGGTTTAAAGCTGATGAACAGCATAAGTTTTTTTAATTTTCTTTAATTATCTTAAAACAGGATATAATGATGTGTTATCTTCCTCTATTTATATATATACCTTTTATGAGATTTTTTATGACCTATGAAAATTTTAGTGAAAACATGTAAAATTAGTACTTGCGGTATCCAGACGACTTAAAATTCATAAGACACCTTTTAAAATTAAAAAACAATAATTACCAAGATCGGACAAAATAACTAAGGAAAATGGCAAAAAATACAGGTGCCGTTTCAACGGTGTGGATTTGACCTAAATAGAGTAGGTACCATTTTGAATGTTTGTCGCTTTCGTCAGATTCAGCGGCAAAACTTTAACATCTTATGGGATGAAAGCGACCAAGTTTCGTAAGTGGGTCTTTAGATCTTGATATCATTTATCAAGCTCTAAAATTATATAGATCGACGACACTTTCTGAGAAAGGAATGATTAGTGATATTCAGTTATAATTCTTAATCTACCTTAATCGAGTTGGTTAATGTTTCGAATACATTTATATTTATATGTTTATGCAATCAAATTTAATTAAATATGTGACTCGTCTTATTAGTATTATAATCAGCATCAAACTTTGATTAGCGGTAGTCTCCTGTAATAAACCGGGTCCGTGTCAACATTTTTTTTTAATTACTTCTATTGTTAACCGCCATAATAATATTTAATCTTTGAAAATTCTAGTACGTAACGACTTACGGTTCAAAAGATACCTTTAATCAACTAACAGCTTACATATTTATTTGTAAAATAATGTATGATTATTTTTAATAATAAAATATAATTATTAATTTGTTAGAAAGTTCAATATTCTATGACTAAATAACAATGAACATGTACAATGTTCATTGTTATTTAGATGACACATCTCGACACCGCCGACAGCACCAAGCCTAAACTATGTGTCGCGTTCAATTGCAGTTAATTGGTCTTGATATAATTACCTAATTGTGAGCAGGGGTATAGAGCAAATATCCGTGCGTATGTGCTCTACCCGGCGTCTGCTGACCATTGATTTATTTCAAACAGTTTTTTACACTTATTAGTTAGTAGACTCGTGTAGCTTGCATAAAACACATGTAAAGTCAGAAGATAACAAAGATCGGATTCGAATTGAGACCATCAGACAGGGTTATCGTATCGGAAAAAGCTTTTTTAGCCCTATATTACGAGCTCATGCATTAAAACATTATTTTACAACCAGCTTTCAACGTAAAAGATAGACTAGACAAAAGGAAGCGTATAATGTTCGACAAGTTTTCGCTATTTCGAGATTTTAATGAAGCGTTTCAGTACAGTACTGGCATTCCGGACTTTCTGTCAAGTAACGACTTGGTTTACATTAGTCCAATTTTAGGAATACCGGGACTTAACGGGGGCTGTTGTTTGAGATGAATAGCAGACCTGCTCTATAAAAAGTATGTTTGTTTACGTGATCGTCAGCCGGATACGACCGAGAGGCGGCTCACCACGCGTATTAACGTAATGGTCGTTCTCACTAGCTACTTGCGTTGCAACGACGGTCTCGGTTCACTGTATTTAAAAAACCCGAGCTGAGCTCTTTTTAAAGATAACGTTAATATTTGGATCCTAAGTGTACGTTTCGAACCTACTAGATGAGCCAATAATTTGATTCTTTCCAGAACAAGACTATTCAAGAGGAGAATATCAATTTTGGTTAGTTCTGGTAAAAGATCTCTCGAAAGTCTATTTATTGATCAATGTGACTTTAAGTCGCGTTTCTGAGTTGAATACTTATGCTGTACTTTATTTATTTGATTATTGCTAACACGTCTGTTGCGTGGATAGAATGAGTCACGAGCATTGTGCCGTCGTGTTGTTGCCATAAATAGCTACGGCAACTAGAGGGTGCTAAGGCAGCCAGCCACATGTTCCCAAGCCAAGTCATCGCCCGCTGCAAACCAGTGCCGCGGTTGGACAATTTAGAACTCCAAAGCGAAGTACCCTTCGTTCTGTACAAGAGGGCCGAGACGCCCTTCGCTCTTGCATGTGTCGCCTCGAGCGGTTCTGAAGATGACATTTTGCCGTGAATTTTAACATGTCATTTTATTTATTTACCCACATACAATGTTCTGATGAAAAAAATATCCACATAGTCACGTACTTTATTGGTTCGTGGGAGTTTAATAATGTTGTTAAGAGACGTTATTCTTAGTAGCTGAAGGATTTATTACTTCTTTTTGCGTCCTTTTCACATTTCGGAAATAACAATGTTTATTCTTCATTCAGCTATGTGGGTATCAAGTACTTTTAGAAGCAATAAAAAAAAAACATCGTTTCTTCTAATTGTCACCGCGTCAATTAAAATGTTCAATTTCTAATAAATGTCATTCTAATCGGCATACCAAGTTAATTAATCGTAAAAAGATCGTTACAATGTGCCTAAAACTTCATGTGGGCTGAACTTTCAGATACGTATATTACCTTCCAGAGAAGTACTGCCACCATACTCATTATTCTACCACCAATGCGAATGACCACTAAGCCCATTACAAAGGTCATTCGCATTGTTTATAGGTGTTGTTGCCGTCAATATGACGTTTATCCTCATGTCTGAAAGTGATGGAATTTTCTGTACCTACAAGGGGAGGACCTAAGTTGTAATCCTGTTTTATGCCAAAGAAGAGCTGACCACTTAACAACGGCGAGCAATTCCTCATATTAATCAAAATTAAAAACTAATGATAATCTCAATATAATAAACCCCATATATTTAAATCTGGTTCAAAAAAGCAGCTTAAAGCTTTCTTTTATACACCGCCCCATTGTAAATTTTACACAATAAGTGATATTATAATTTTCAGACTCTTTTAAAATCTCTCCGTTTAATATTCTGAGCTAATGTAAATGTTAAAGCTTACCTACTTTTTGATTAAAAATACTTGATATTGTGTTCATATTTGAATGGATGGCTTGTGGTTTTATTATATTCGTCGTTTACTACTGTTATCAGTCCCGGGACGGTGACTGTAACGACACGCTACGGCTGGAGCAATTGCGTCCATTAGCCACTTCCTAATTTTCTCTTTTCCTGTGTTAATCTGTCTCATGGATGAAACTGAACTAAACATTGTAACGTTATTATTTGCAATAGAAAAACAAAATATATTTGCTCAACATAGAAAATTAGTAGATCGTCTTACGAGTAGTTGTAAACTTGACGATTTTCTAATTTTGATATAACGACACGGTATGTCGGTAATCTTTGTAAAGACTGTTTGAAAGTCAAACCTGCCTGCCATGATTAATAAACTAGGGTCGGGCTATTTTTGTAAAGAATGAAAATGCTCGTTACATTGAACGCCCCCGGTCATCACATTTTTAAGGGCAACACGCCGCCGCGCTTTTCTGTCCCGGGATGAGGTCTGTGTTAGCTCTTATTCGCAATTTAATTTTGTTCCCGGCGGGTATTTTGTACAAAATAATATAGGGCGCGGGTGCGTACTGAACAAGTTGCTTAATGACTGTGATATGCTGGAAATTGAGTCGGTTCTTAAAGTTAATTCAGACACATTCACATTCGCCAACAATATTTTACTACGGATAAAGTAAGGTACGAGATATGAATGAGCTTAAGTAGGTAGGTACGTATCAAATTTCGTTTATCTTTAATCCAGCTGCTTTTGCTTCCAATTTTTGCCAAATTTCAATAAATTGTCAGACTGGCTTTTCATTAGGCTATTCGTTGAATTGTGATTGTTACTGTCTATTTTCCACAAAATTTGAACTGTTAGGTATATGTATGTCATCGATATAGAAAACGCAAGTATTTTGATAATATTTTTCTAGCCAGAAACAATGCTGCTTGAACTCCAGGAAATATTCGGTAGTGAATAGGAAATTGACTCACGCAGTTTTGGTGCGGAGCGATGCAACTCGAATTTTGGCACGAGCTCTCCACGTCGATAATTCGAATAGCAGCCTAGAAACGTCAACTATACGGGGCTTATTTATTACGACAGAATTAGTACATAACCCACCTATGCTGTCCCTGAGACGAAATTCTTGATACGTTTTGTTGACTCGGGTTTGGGATATATTAATGTCCAGCGACACGTTCACGGCTTCACACGTGTTGACAAGCTTTATTTATCTCAATATGTTAACAGAATCTTTCATATTTAGTTCATTAATATTTTAACTAGTCTTTTTACAATTTTCAGCACATGGTGGGAACCGGAATGAGTCCGTTCCCCGCGGCGGCGGCGGCAGCGGCGGCTGCGGCTCAGTACGCTGCCAACGGGGATGCACTATCGGTTAAGGCAGAAGGCACACCCCAGCAACCGCCGCAGCCGCCAATGGTGAAGAGCGAGGGTCCGCCGCCGCCGGCACCCATGCCGCCGGCCAACTTCTCTCCGCAACCGCAACCACAACCACACCCGCCCAATTCAATAGACAATCAAAATACTACTGTAAGTTATTTCACAAAATATATTTTAAAATATTTTTGGGGTGCTAATTATACTTATATAAAATCTCGAATGATTCCAGCAAAGCGAAGGCGACAATAGCGAAGAGAACACTCCAGTGAGCGTAGCGGCGTGTGTGGCCCAGCAAGCGGCGGTTGCAGTGGCGCAGCACGCGGCGGCGCAGCAGGTGGCAGCGGCGCACGCGGCGGCCGCGGCCGTCTCCGCCGCAGTCGCCAACGCGAACCAACCGCCCACCTCACCAGAAAAAGCCCTCGTGCCCGTCTCGCAAGCTTCACAACCCAAACGATTACATGTCTCCAATATACCCTTCCGATTTAGGGACCCCGATCTCAGAAACATGTTTGGCGTACGTATTTTACTTATTATGCTTGATCCACGACACTGCATGCGGCCTCTGTCCCAAATTATGAGCGGAAATATAAACGTAACGTTTTGCTTTTCAGCAATATGGCACAATTCTTGATGTAGAAATAATCTTCAACGAGCGTGGTTCCAAGGTGAGAACTATTCTTTTTAGACTTCTTAATGAAGTGGCCCGCTAAAATCCTTCTTTGCAAGGGTTCTAGTGGGCCTCTGTTGAATACTCTTTATTGTCAGTGTTCGCATTGACTGCAATTGCCAAGGTTTCACTTAATATTTTTAGGAAAAGATTGTTATATCTGCCTAATTAGAAATAGCGAAGAAATCCAATGGCATGTTGCAATCTATGTTTCAATTTAAATTTGATTTTGTGTCCTGGTAATGAAGCAATAGTATGTTAGAATTCAATATAAAACTTAAGTGTACTATACGAATTACTCATCCAATACAAAAGGTATACTTCCTTCTTAGCAATCTATTTCAGACTAAGTCTGATCTGTGCTCTGATATTGAAGCATAGAATATGATGTCCTGAATTTACATAGACACGGTATAAAAAAATATTATGTATGTTTTTTATGACACACATAATATATATAATATTATTGTATTATCTATTTAAAAAGAGTTACAAGTAACTTTAGGTTATATTATAGCAAAACCAACTGGACTGCCTTTTTAAAAGTTAAGACTTTCTTACTTGTACGATACACTAATTTCCCGAAGTCTCAATTTGACAGATTTTTATGGGTTTACTTTAATGATAAAAATTCATTCTATTGCTTCATAGCCAAAAATCAATTTATGGAATAACAATTTATTATGGTAAAAACTACTTTAAAATCAATTATAATATGACTCTCTGCTAGTTTATTGTTATTCCTTGAATTATTCTGACTGTGTATAGCACTTATTAGCTATTGATGTTGTTTTATAATTTATTCTTTTTCTTAAATCTGTGTAAACGTCAGTAGCTAAAAAGTCGCTCTTAATTTTTGTGATACAAAATATTGCTGCCCAAACCAAATTAAATGTCTCATTGATATTTTTTATTCTTATCATAATTAAAACGTGCAATTTGATTAATAACTTCATAATAATTATTACTTAGTTTAACAAAATTTCGAAGGCAATGGGCTTAGTTAAATTTAATCAATTGTATTTGAAACCAACTATTCTTTCTCATAGCATATTCTTGGTTTTAATGTTTGGTGCAGTATCTCTAATTGCATTGTATATTATCATTTTAATTCAATATCTACCTTATAATTTTCAAATTCTGAACTATATTTTGATTTATACTTTTGACTTATTCCTGTGTTTATTGTTGTATTTGTTTTCTTGAACTTACGTAAATGTTGGATGGATTTTAATGGAATATGCAATACTTATACTTATAAAAAGTAAGTCAACGGTGTAATCATAACTTAGGCCATAACAATGAATTTACACGATTTAATGATACTCAAAAAACAACTCACTGTAAATTATGAAACTTCTAAGCAGATGACTTTATTAAAATAATTTTTATAATAATTGATTGGATTGAACGCTTTTTTCGTGTTTTCTGCTTTTCTTGTGTCAGTTTGGTGACCACTCCCCGTAGTCCATGCTCGCTCAATCAAGAAGTAATTTATCTCTTTTGAAATACCTAATAGTTCAGAGATATTATTTTTTAATTAAAGCTCTCATTGGGAAATGCAGAATTAGAGAATGTTGCATCGTCACTATAACAGCTGATTTCCTAAGTCATCATTTCAGGACAGCTCTATTATCCATTACTAATAAAAGGTTACGAATTATGTCCATTATCCAAACTGCCCATTTATTCCTTAAACAGAATTATTAAATAATATTTTATTAGATCTGCCTAATCTTTTTATAACAGTTGATTTATATATTTGATTAATATATTTTCTGAGTGATATATTTTAAATGAATTTATGATTATGAAATGCATTTCTTTGCCTGAACTCACTATTAACAGGGTATCTTATCTCTTTTGCAAGTTGGTGTGTAGTTTGGATGGCATAATTATCATTTTAAAGTATTATTTAATCTCCAATCTAATTTTTTAATGTTCCTAATATTTTGAGCTGAATTGTTATGAAATTCGTCATAGCTTATTAACCAGGGAAACACCGAATAATTCTCATTAGTTTGGGCATGAAGTAAATACCGCTGATCCTGAATACGCAAAATGTAATAAAAAGTTAGAGCATTTCAATCTAGATATGGTGCATTTTAGTTTAGACTTTCTCGTATGTCTTCTGTCTTGTTCTCGATTGAAGTCCGTTTAAGGTTGTGAGAGAGCTTGTTGCACCCGCCGTGCGCGTGCGTTGCGTTGTATGATTAGAGACGATAGTTGGTCCTCTTTGTGTAGGTCTTTCTGCCCACATCTGTTTTGTATCTACTTCTCTTTCTCTCTGCCCAAATCATTGTTTTCCTATATATTTGCACTCAGAATGGTAATAATAGAGCTGTCATTGCTTTGTAAGTGTAAGCGTTTCGTACAATCAGCAATTTGATTGCCACTTTCACGACTCGTTTCTTCCACTGTATTGTGTGCTGTGCTAGCTGCTTTTTGTACTTATGGGCTATCACCATGTTTTTAAAGTTTGTAGTATTTATGAGCACGATATACTGATTCGAATTGTTGGATTCTAATTACAAAATTGACCCGGCACAGGCGAACCCCGTGTTATCGGGTAAATGTCACGTGATTTTATAGCTTCATACTACGAATCGTGCATAAGAATATAAAACTTTGTGATTACGAACAATAATTTTAATAAAAAATGCTTATGATTTTACTACGCTTAGTATGATGGCACTGTAATTTAATCGCACATGTTAATATAATTTCTTCACATTTTTCATGGAACGAGTTAGTATGTACGAGATGGTGTAGAAATTGCTCTTAAAATTAGGATTAGTAGATCCTTACTTGAAGATTAAGCAAGACCATTAGACGATCACACTTAATATTATGTCTATTGCCTTCATTAATAGAAATATGTACAGTAAAATATGTGTATTTTAAAATACTCGGTTGCTAATGTTTCTAGCAAACTAGTACATGCATGAACGGTGATTTTTCTATATAGAACAAACTGCAGCTAACATTACACACAAATATTTGTCATTCTGGTAGTGTCTGTGAAATAGTAACAGAAGAGAGTTATGAATACTCGTCGATACACCATGATACAATCTCTAATAGTACAGACTACTTAGGTCGAGCGACGTTACATGAATTATTTACTGTAATCCAAACGCTTATGTGTACCCATTCAGCTAGAAAACGCTCAAAGTATCAACGTAATCAAACGATATCCTCTCGATATTTCACTAGAATTATTTAAATAAAGAATATGCAATGCATAAATGTTAATTTTTGTTGCACGTTGTTTTTTGAGCGACGCTGTTTTTAATGCATGTTTTGTCTGTCTTGCATGCAGGGATTCGGTTTTGTAACATTCGCAAATAGTGGTGATGCGGAGCGAGCACGAGAGCGTCTTCACGGCACCGTGGTTGAGGGCAGAAAGATAGAGGTGTGCATGACTCAATGAATACCATCCGTAGCACTATGTAACTTATAACATCCCGCTCCTACGCCCACCGCCCACCGCAACCTGCGCCGCTCGTCTGCTCTGTAGTTACTGTCATGCTAGCGCGCAGTCCCGCGCCCACGCCCGCGCGCCGCGCGCCTCGCGCCGGCCGCTGTTTAGCACTAAGTATGCCACACTCTAATCCACAAACAAACCTTATTTATTTTGTCCCTTTACTCTCTAGACGGTCATTTAAAATGCCGATCGAAAGAGTGTCTCACAGAGAAATGTAGACAGAACCGTATCGTCACATTGCCGCAGAGGTAAGATACAACACACAAATATTATCTACAGTTCTATACACCCCAGAGTATACATCCAGAGTCAAATCAAACCTTATCCGAGGTGATGTCACATAGTCCGTTGGCTGAAAAGCTCGGACTTGGCTGAACACTTGACAGTTTTTTCCTTACCAAATCATCTTGAGCAGTTCCCGAGTACCTACCTAACCCAAAATACACACAATGAAAATGTCTCAAATTGAGATATTTTAACATATTAAGGAGCCTTTTTCATCACGGCCCACAATTAGTCCATACATGAAGAAGCCATTGGCGACATTTTGATATTTTAAGACCCCATAGTAAAAACGTAGTAAAACCTTAAATGAGGTCTTTAAATTTCTATTATCCTAAATCAGTAATATAAATCATCTTTGTAGCTGTAAATCAATCTATAGTTATGCTTGGAGGTGGGTTCGATTCCCACAATATGAAATAATTTCATATATTTTTCAAGGGATAGCTTCTTATTTTTGTAAGAACTAAAGAATATAAATTCTGACAAATTTTACTTCAATATCAGGTTAATAATGCTACAGCGAGAGTCCAGACAAAGAAACCTCCGACGGTTCCCAACGGTAAGCATTCAACTGTTCATTATTGCAACGTTCAATTCATCGTCACTCCTTGAATACTTCTGTATAACATGTCTCAGTTAAGAACTATGTTCACAAATCCTCCCAATAATTACACCAAACGCAGAGAGATTTTACTTGTCACCCTTTTACATACATAACACTTGTTTGAATTTAATGCATCTTGGATTTTCTTTTTTAATCCATCAGTTATTCTGGCTAGAAATGGATCAGTTCCCACTGTGGGTGAGAGAGCTGAATTTGTAAAAATCAGTGTTGTCCATGCCATGTCAATGTACCTATTATATACGGCTAGTTCTGTTGTCTGAATGCAATTAGGTGAATGCTATTTAGAGAATGAGTCCACTGTCAGCAGCCGGAGACAGTCTGCGACCGGCAATCGACAATCGCACACTATTTATTGCGACATTTCATTTATATCCTTTTGGTACTTAAATTATTCCTGAAACCCGTAACTGACTCAGAGTCACAAACTCTAATGTACACAGTTGGCTGTCTCCGGTGTCACTGTTGCCTGATAACTTTATACTAACACTTCCCAAATACCACCTACAAATGGCTTCTTAGATGACATAACTGGTGTTATGCTTGAATGACATTATATCCTTGCGCATACTATTTTCTGGATGACTGAATGTGCCTTTAATCTTGTACTATAAATATTTTATTTCCGTAGTGGCGACTGTCTTCTACTATTGCCTTAATCGTCTTAGACATAGATATGCCGTATTGTTTAGTTGCTTATATAAATAATGTTATTTTGTTTCAGTGTGTGTACAGTGGCCAGAAGGTGAGATACCCATTCAGTATATTGTATGAATATCTTTGTTAAATACACTAAAGCTTTCGCGTTACATTTATTATAATAACATTCATTCGAGCATGAAATTTCTTTATGTGGTGGGATTATGCGGTTGATTAGAACTAAAAGTACTGCTCGATCAGAATTTGAATGTGTCAGATTGAAAGCATTTTGTAAAAACCCAGCGGCCATGCTTCCTTAGAGCAGAAAGTCAGCGGCCACTCGCGTGTCGGAGGCGGCACGAGCGGGCGCTGGCTCAGCCGGCTCGCGACTAATGTGGCATGGTCCATACTCCGTCTCGATGTGAATTGTGTTATCCAATTTGTTATAGCCGTCTCGTCGTTTTATCGCATTTTAGTGCACAATGTTATAATTGTAGCGATAGATTAGTCATTTGTGAATAATTCTGACTGTTTTCGTATTAGCTTTCTTTTTTCAAAATTCACTAAATTTTACATTCGGGACACATCGTATTAAACATGACTGCCGAACACTGCCGGATTTTCAAATGTGCCTCCTATACTAAGGCTGGTCCTGATATCGCGACGGGGAGATACGTGGTCGCTAGCTGCCTGCGTTGCCACCTTACGATTGGCTTATTAAAGCTCAGATTTCGTCGAGTCTTGTTTGGTATCTTGCTTGGCGCACGCCTTATTACCGTTCCAAAAAACTTATACACAAAAGGAAATACCATGAATAGGATAATATTATTTATCGTATTATAGTTTTCTCGGTTAGTCGAATTCACTTTGATTTGAGATCCCAGGAAACGTTTGTGCGTCTGGCTAAAGATAATTAGTTCGGAAACCCCATAAGAACCACATTTGAGTCCGCCTACAAAAAAATTAAATCAAATGAATTAAGTCGAGTTCTAACGCCATCTAATAATCCTTGCACACCTATGACCTATGGCAATGGTATGGCAAATTTTAGCCTGAGCCAGTCCACGCTATGAAACAATCGAGTACATAGTAAATTTGAGCCACTTTTCGATAAAGGGATCTGATAATTTAGGGAATGTAGGCTACATTCCCAAAAAATGCATCCAAATACATTATATAAAATAGTAAGTGGTAATAGTGTGTAGAGGCTCAAAATGAGCAACACTGCGTGGTAAATAACATAAAAGTGGCACGGTGTCAATGTGTAGAATTGTAATGTATGCCCGGCTTGGTAATATACAGAATAAGTGTTCAACAAGGAGTCGACATGTACAGGCGAAATGTGTGCGCAAGGCCAAAAACATCAGGAACATAAAGCGTAAAATGCCCCGCGTGGTGATAAATAGAGGTGGAAACACACGAGTGAGTGGTCAGTGTGTAGAGGCGCAATGTGTGCGCAGGGCTCCGGGTGTCCGGCGTGACGTGGCCGTGGCTGGGCGGAGCGCCGGCCGCCGCCGCGGCTCCGCCGCTCGTGCTGGCCCCGCGCGCCGCGCAGCGACGCAGGTAACCCTCGCCCGCATGTTAGAACTGTGTGTGTTGCATGTAGCCCCTGGCGTCGCGCTTCGCGGCGCTCACGTCGCGCGCGCCCGCGACCTGCGCCCCGCGACCGCGCCCCTCCCACCGCACCTCCTGCCCCGCGCCGCCTACGCATCGCCGATGCACGCGTACGCACCGTGAGTACACACTACCAACACAATCTATGCAGATTTACAAATAATTTCAAGCGCATGAGACGTTACATCTACATCTCCGTCTCAGGGTGACGGGCGCAACGCCATGCGACTTGGATTTTTTCACACTTAAGTTGGTAAAAAACCTGAGTCACACGGTAGTTGTTAAGTGGTCAACTCGTCCCGTCTTTTCATTTACACAAGAAAAGTGTCAATTTTCGCGCAAATTTATATTTGCCTGTAAACGTAAAATGGCAATTGTCAATGTTTTATTATTATTGTAGGTAGCTAAACTAGTGGCAGAATAGATTGATAACGTATTTCTAACTAATTATGAAATAATTATATATTAGTTTAAATTACTCTTTAATAATTGGCTTCCAAATTGATGAAAGATTTTTAGAATCCGATTCAGATGTTCCAGAGATAGCCCGTCCGTATGTACAATATGTACATGTACACACAAAATATTCTTGTTATATAAGTGTTACAACATAAATTAAAATATATTGTTACGTTGTAATAGGTGTGTGAATATGACTCCGCCCCTTTTTGTCAAAATAAAACACATTTGTTCGCTTACAAAATTAAAAAAAAAATTATTGAAAGTATGCTCCATCTGCAGCTACAACCTTCGCCCATCGTTCAGGTAGTTTTCGTATTCCTTGCTGGAAGAAGTCCTGGTCTTTTGAGCTTATCCAGTTGTCAATCCAAATTTTGATACTTTCACATGAAGTAAACTTTTCTCCAGTAAGGTCTGTCTGCATCGTCCGGAATAGGTGGTAATCCGAAGGAGCTATGTCTGGTGAATATGGCGGGTGGGGTAACACTTCCCAGTCCTGTCCCTCTAAATATCTTTTTACGACTTCTGCGGTATGCGGTTTGGCATTGTCATGCTGAAGAACTAATTTGTTATGTCTATTCACCCATTCTGGTCGTTTTTCTTCTATGGCTCGCTTCAAACGCATTAGTTGTCGTCGGTAAACTTCTCCATTAATAGTTTCAGAGGGTTTGAGCAACTCATAATATACAATACCTTTCTGATCCCACCAAATACAGAGCATGACCTTGGCACAGTGAATATTTATTTTTGGCTGTGATGGGCCTGGTTCGCCTGGTTTCACCCAAGCTTTTTCGCGTTTAGGATTTTCGTAGTGTATCCATTTTTCGTCTCCTGTGACTATCCGATGCAAAAATCCTTTTCTTTGCTGTCTTTGAAGCAGCATTTCACAAATGGTTTTCCGACGTTCCATGTCTCTTTCTTTTAAATCATGTGGAACCCAGTCACCGGCTTTTTGAATCATTCCCATCATTTGTAAACGCTTTGCAACAGTTGAACGATCAACATTTAATGCTGCAGCTAATTCTGATTGAGTTTGGCAAGAATCTTCCAATTCAGCATCTTCAAATTTTTTTGGTGGTTTTCCATGTTCTTTATCCTCAGTACTAAAATCGTTATTTTGAAATCGTCGAAACCATTCCTTGCAAGTTGTATTAGACGGAGCATGCTCACCATAAATCTCCACAAGCAAACGATAAGTTTCCGCTGCAGTTTTCTTCGCAATAAAATAATGTAATAACACTTCCCGCAAATGACGTTTATTTGGAATAAAAACCGACATTTTCGAAAAGGTGAAAACAATTGTTGCTTACACTTCAACCAAATATCATAAAATGCGTTAGATAGCTGACATTCAGTACTATCGAATACAAGTATGGTCATTTATTAGTACACGTAAACAATACTAAAAACGACATCTGTTGAGAAAGGGCGGAGTCATATTCACACACCCAATAGAAGAATTATTTTCTAACCAAGATGCAACATTGACAATTGAAATTAGTCGTCTTCTGGCCACTTTTTTGCAGCTCTTTTGTGGCTCTGCCTTCAAATAAAAGTGCATTACATTACACGGGTTATCGCCCGCGTTTATAGCAAACGTGCCTTAAGTGAGATTTTTTCAAAGAACTCTGCCACTAATTTGTTAATAAGTAACCATTTATAACATGAGTGCAAACCGGCATCAGATTGCTGAAACGTTACAATAAATTAAGACATTTACATTATCACAATTAGATTCATAAAGAATAAATTTCCGTTCGGTATACATAGCCATAGAAATTCATAAATTGAAATCATGAAGAATAAATTTAGGTACAGCAAGAGTATGCGCAGAACTACTTGAGATAAGACAAAACCGTTGCTGCATAGATCGTGTATCTGCACCGCACCGCACTCTCACATTAATTTCCCTGCTCAAATGTTTCCTGTCCGATTCCTTAGCGAAGTCTTTGAAGATGGCATTCACTGGAATATTATGAAATCACACTGAATTGTCATATTATTATGTTACTTACATTCCAAAAATACAAGTGATTTATTGATTGCATAAAATCTACATCAGTACCGTAGAAGTATGGTTAAACACAAAAGGTTTGAAGAAAATTTCGCAAAAATGTTTTTGTATTGGATATATTATGTAAATTGAAATTATTAATTTCAGGAGACCAGATATGCTATCCTATGTCTACCGCCCAAATCCTTAACTACCCAATCCTCTTGCATCCCACCTCCACCGGTATGAATTAATATTTAAACTAATTAATAGCACAATGTATCTTAGAAAAGCTACCATTTTAAATTCACATTTTTAACTAACTCGGATATTAATATTGCAACTGGTTGTCTTAGCTCCTAGAAATAGTGCTCTTCTATCTCATTTTACAAATTCAGTAAGTATTGGAACTCGTTAGCCTACCTATCTGCATCATGTATAGTTTTCTTCCCTTCTGCATCTTTAGATGTACTGCATATTGTAACATTTGCATCAAATGTAATTTTATTACATTAGTTGACTGGTACAGCAATAGTGTTGTAAATTGTAGAGCTTACATCAATCATTTTAATACTAGGTTAATGTATTGAAAATATATTTAAATAATTGTTATTTACTATGTGTTATTTACTTCACTATTACCTGTTTCGATTCGCAGTGTGTATTACGACCCATTCTTAGCAGCGGCTGCAACGGCTGACTCCAACTATAGACTACAGGTGAATATACACTAGTGGTAGATGACAGCTCTCAGTGTCACATTGATATTAGGACTGCCATACACGATCAAGTTTATCGCCCATTTGCATGTGACTTAAGATTTGATCGAGTATACTTGACCGTGGGTGGATGTTAATTTGCATGACAAAAGAATTTGGATATCGTCAACTTGATCATTCTTCAAATATCTTACATCAGCGAAACAGTACGCCATGGTTTCGGCCGACGTAGAATATGAATTGGGCTGTCAAATTAGTGTGGTGTACATGGGCTAACTGTAAAATTGCATCAAGCTTCAAGTAATCATGCAAATTGGACGACAAAGTTGATGGTGTATGACAGCCATAAGCGGGCAACATTGTCTGATTGAGATTATAAAGTTGGTGGCGTGACGTGCGTGTGTGTTGTTGCAGGCGGCGAAGCCCGCGGCCGAGGTAACTCGCCCGATAAGCGACTAGTCCGTATCTCTATCGCTTCCCGATTCATGTTCCACCACGCTAGTATAAGTTTGTTTTTCATCGTGGAGTGAGTGCTGGGATTTTGTTTGCTCCTTATTATATTCGTATAGTCCCATTGGTTGGTAATCCACCGTAACGCAGGGTGCACATTGTGTTTGTGGTAACCGAGATGGAGTGTGCACTGCGCTCGAGGCCGGCCCGCGGCCCGCCTCCATTGCTTTCTCTTGAGTTTTACTTGTACGTTGTTGGTATTTGTGGTGGGTGATTAGTTATAGGTCTTTGCTCAAGCTGCCACTTGACTCGATCAGATGCTAATCTTGTTTTCATGCTCCAAGTAGAACATTGAGCCCACAATTTAATTGCAACCCTTCGAAAGTACACTAACAATCACAAATTTCGTAGATAGTTGACAATGATCATTGGTTCAATCTTATTTGTACTTAGATGTAAGTATTTTTTATTCTCACTTCCGTATTGCATGCTCATTTTCATTTGACAACGGCAAAGGCGATTTTCTGTAACATTACCAGTTCGGTCAACTACTGGCATTATTATCGATTCGAAACTCGGTAAATGTGTCGTGTTACAGAAAATTTATCATACCATTATGTAGGGGAGTGAAGAAAGCTGCATGTATATATCTTGTAAATAAATAGTCCATTTTCCAATACCAACACGCTATGTTTTTATTTCAAGTAACTTAATTAAATGCATCGGTCTGGCTTTAGTCTTTGGCTATTTACGTCGTGATATCGACTTCCTGGCTCATCTCGAAGGATGAAGCGACCTCACGGTTGGATCTTATGTATGGTAAGATGTCAACAGTTGAAACACAGATTGGTGATATTTTGAGTGGTATTATTGCATTTGTGGGCTCATTGTTCACGCAATTTCACGCGCCCTATTATTTTGATGATCTGAAGGAAAATATCAATATGGAACAATTCATAACTATATTATAAAAAATACTATCTGAGCAAGCTTCATTAGTGAAAATGGCAACTAAACACTGATTATGAAGGAAACTTATTCACTCATACAATTGAAAGCAATCGAATTCACACATACACAAGAGAGATAAGAATTCCAACCCGTTGTTGCTAAAAAAAAACTTTTTTTAAACTCCTTGACAACTTAAAAATTGGGTCTTCAACTGATTAGACAATAATTCCATTCTCGGATCTTCACAAACCTTAATTAAATACTTTCTATATACGTTATTGTATATTTATTATACGTTCCATATAATAAAGATATTGTTTCGATTGTATACCTACACTAGTCATTGTCCATTCATCGGATATTTTTTTTTAACCTAATTTACCTAAAAGATTTTTATCACTTTTTCGTTTAGCGTAAGCTCTGATAAGACTAAGTCACTCTGGATACCAGAATATATTATATAAAATTACAATATGTGTGAATGTTTGAACGTTGCATCACGTGTCACAAAGTGTGCTCGTCAAGAAATGCTTGGAAAGTAAATTTCACCACCTAGGCTAGGTTCGCATAGATGTATGGCATAATGTTTATTTGGAACAATAACTAAGGCATATCAGGCCTATCGCAGCACATTTTTAGTGCCAAGTCAAAGCATTATCTACTATGATGGCGTTGAAAGAATTAAACATTTTATAACAGCTCGCGTGGTGGCTCCAACCAGTAAAATTTAGTTGAAAAGGTTTTCTTGTCGCATACTAGTCCACTGGAAGCCGACACTAAAAGCGGCCACAAGTAGCGAGCATTCCAAGGTTTACTTTTAACTGCGTGCTATACGAAGTGATTTATAGGTCTCGCAACTTGTGGCCACGACATACCCAGTGTGCACCAGGGCTTGACGTTTGACAATGTGTAGGCGGCAGCGGCGGCGGCGGCGGCGGCTGCTCCCCTGCTGAAGAGTCCGCTGAGTTCAGCGCAGCACGCAGCTGCTGCGGCGGCGGCAGCCAACTACGGAGCGGCGGCGCGCGCGGCCGCGGCCGCAGTCAGCGCCGGGCCACAACCCGCCGCACTTGCACCACTTACGTAATTAGTTCCTTTACATACAAATAAACGGTTACACAATAACACCTCTGCACAGGATTCCTTGTGTCGCAGGGGGCATGGTCTTGGGTCTGACAAAGTTAGGCCCAACCGGAGATAGCCCCGGGTATCATATCCGATACGGCAACCGGCAGAGTTTACAATATTTTAATAATAGGCAACAAACGAGTACGCGTATACAGAAGTTATAATAGTACATTATGATACTCGCGTAAAAAGGTCAATAAGATGTTTCTTACTTGAACAATAAATAATTTATGTGCGCCTAAACGACCTTGAGAGCGTGGTGGCCCAGCGGCATAGACGCCGACTTTCAATCTGAAGGTTGCTGGTTTTTTTTTTTTTTTTTTTTTATTTATGTGAATGATGAGGCACACAAGCTAACGGCCCACCTGATGGTAAGTGGCTACCGTCGCCTATAGACGCTAGTAACACTCGAGGTGTTGCCAACGCGGTGCCTATCAGCTAACACGTGCACCAATGAGTTTTTTCACTTGAAAAAATGTATGTGCGCAATACCACGTTCTCGAAACGGTGACGGAAAACATCGTGAGGAAACCGGCATGTCCTAGAACCAAAAATTCGACGACATGTGACATCTACCAATCCGGATTGGGCTCCCGTGGTAGATCAGAGCCCATTCACTCTCAATTATCGAGAGTAGGCCGGTGTCCCTGCAGTGGGAACATTAGAGGCTGTTACGGTTACGGTACGGTAAATGACCTAATCAATGAACGCAGACGTCTTAATAACTCGACATTGTGCAGGAAAATCCAAATATTCGAAAACATGCAACTTGTAATCTGTTTATTGATAGATTTTTAGTTTCTTAATTAGCTGTAAGATTAAATTTGTATAATTTGATTTCAGATATGGTAGAGAGTATGCAGATCCGTATTTAGGACACAGCATCGGTCCAGTAACAGGCTACGGGGTACGATATTAATTTTAAAATAATATTTTAATTTCTTTATTGTAGTCGAAACTGGTTAAGTAATTCATTGAATATTGTTACAGACCGCAGTGTACAGAAGTGGTTACAACAGATTCGCGCCATATTAAGCCAATGGAACAATTTGAAGATTTTACTCGAATATGGAAAATACCTTCGTCACCTTTACCCAAAACATGACAATGAACTCTCTTGAACGTACAAACGTAATTCTTAATATAAGGATAAAAAGTAATGTTGCTAGCCAAATTTTGTATAGAGAAGCTTGGATAGCGAATTAACACTACTAACAATAATTCGGTAAGTCGAGTTGTGTGTAGGAATGCGCTCGAGTGCTAATACCTACTAGCGGTCACGCCCTCTCGCGGGAACTTGTCACGATACCAAAGTCAGCAATTCTCTAACCGAAAAGTTTATTGCCATAAACTATTAATGTAAATTATTTGTATACTAATGCTATACAAGTGCGAGCAGCTAAAAGTGCATTCATCCATTACGAATTATTGTGAGAACAAAATATATAATGTAGATATAATCAAATTATACGTACGCGACACGAGGTAGAGCGGACTATCTACATTTGTAAAGAGATGCAGTTGTCTTAGTGTAGAGGTTACACTCTATTGACAATAGAGACATATTTCATTTCCATGTAATTATTGTACGGAGATATTTAGTGAGCTTTGCACTTGCATATCATAAATAAAAATTGTAAATAAATAAACCCCAATCACATGATTACTCGTATTGATTAGAAGTTTGAATAGCGTGTTTGCTAGATAGACTTTATAGTCGTTACGAAATGCCTGCAAGGGCTCACATTGTTGATTCAGTTCGTTCTACTCGAATTCTACCGGTATCCAATATTAAGTACTCATAATGTCTAGTTATTGCCACTAGTTTCTCATTAGTTACATGAATTAAAATATCTCTATAATGTAGTGCTTATGAAATAAATCGCTAAGGGCATAGAGTAGCTGGATCTGCCACCGTGAATCTATTACAAACTACGTTTTATGGTGCAATTTTTATTCGGTGCCATGTGTTCGGTTGTTTACAAATGTCTTTATTTTCCAAAAAGTTACCTTAGATCCTTTATTCAAGGTAAATATTAGCAATTACGTACATAGTTAAAATAATTTTAGATGACATTTACCAAGTATACCGTTGGATAAAATAAATCTAAATCGACGATTTAAATAGCGACTTATTGTCCAGTTCTTGCTTTTGCATTGTTAATATTCTATGAATATGCTCCGCTGCGAAGTACGCAAAGTATTCTATACGTCACTAGTTGCCAGTAGCCCGTGGTGCCCGTGGCGCGTCACAAATATTTCCAAACTAGACTTCCGTCTTAGATTAGTCATACAGAGTACTGTACGGTTCGCCTCTATGTTATTATAATGAATCGCAAATATTCAGCCCCTGTTTAGTCATAAAAATAATAGTAAGTAATCGGTTGCTAGTTATAAAAGTTTACTGAACTTTAGGTAACGCTTTAGCTGTAGTGGTTAAGAAAAGAAGGGAACTCCATCGAGTTCTTACATATCATTGAGATTTTCTCCTTGTAATTTGGTTTTACGTAGATGATGGTACTTCTATCTTGAACGATGTCTTTTTTTACACAGCTGTTTTAACATTTTGTCTGGGGTGAGCTACATTTACTTTTATTGAACAAACACGCAAACGGGTCCAACCCTTTAGACGTCGTAAATTTTAGATCTAACTTTTTCATTAGGATTATAAAATAATTGTTACTTACATCAATGAATTCGCTCAAAGTTTATACCAAAGCACAAAAACCCATCGATTCGTAATTTTTCGGTGAATTCGCATGTCATTAACCTCTCAATAGATTTCATAGTCTTTCATTCGGAAAAACTTAACAAATCTAAGAGTCGCATAGATTACTTAGACTTATTTTTTTTTAACTTTATTGTAAACATTATTAATAATAAACTCACGTATCTTAGCATTTTTTTTAAGAACATTTTTTTGCCAAATTCAGTGAAATGTCGAATCTATTAGATCTGAGATGATTGCAAATAGTTATTCTAATATAACTGTTTTCAACTTGTATTTGTAGATACATGTGTGGATTATTAATATAATGACTCATATTTGATTCGGGCACTCTTCCAATTCTTACCGGTATACATTTCACAACTTTTACGTACAACTAGACGATAGAAAAGCCAATGGCTAATTTATAACATTAATGCGACAAATCCATGACAATATATTCGTTTATCAGACAGGATTTCTAGTCTTTTGCGCACAACTAACTGTAGGGAAAGGTGCTTCACGTAAAGGTTTCATGTGATAGATATTTACGGAATTTAGTTCTCGTAGGTGCCTACATACGTCTAATTTTTCATTGTATGATTTGAATAGGTTTATTTTTAAGCTTTGTGTCATAATTTCTGAATGATTCATACTCTCACCTTGTAGTGCCACTGGCTTAATATTTAGATTATTTTAATGAATACGTTGTATTACGTAACTGTCTTGTTGCAGCTTCGAACAATAATTTGTGCTTTATTTTTGAATACTCATGTGTGGATGCATTATTATAAGAATTTTTTGATTTAGGGATAAGTAACATAAATGCAACTTTTGTATCTTTAGTACAGAAAAAGTACATGTGATTTATTTGATCATTTTTTAGTTATTTTGGCTAGTTCGCGAATAATGTATTCGTTATATTTTACAAGTGAATGAGTCGTCTGTGAATACAGATCAGAGCGACAAGTTATTTATAATTTCGCTGAACACACAGACCACGTAACGTGTACTAGTTACTCAAAAATTAACTTTTGATATGTTATATTAGCTTTTATTTGAATTTGATTATTTTGATTATTGATCACAAGAAAATAATTGATTCTTAGTTTAAGTACATTTCATCTTCTGATCGAAGCCAAATTGTTATATTATTGGGAGAAAAATCGGAATTTAAATTACATATCTGACAAAATGGTTAGTGTGCTACAGGAATAAGATTTGAAAACAAACATCAAGGACAATGTATGTATTATAAAATATAATCATTAAAATTAAGGATAATGTATTTTTTAAAGCCATTTGTTTCTCCGTTTTTATATAATGTTAAATTTTCATACTATTCTTGTTTCTTCATGCTGTGCACACATTATACAATCGGCTTCGTTAATTATGAATAAAAAGTATACATCTTATAAAATGTGTTGTTACGTAGTGCACGGCGTCATATCGCCGAGTTGTTGCGGGTGTCGACGGTCGCTGGCGGCGCGAGCCCGAGCTCGATGCCTGCTGTTGTGCGTCGCGTGTGCAAGTGTAGGAGGAGCGCCCTCGTCGCATCGTGGACTATTCAAACTAATCCAGTCGTTGAAACTCTTCCAATAAACCCATATTGACAGACAGTGGCACGATTCTTGCCTTGTCCCCAGTGGGGGATATCTTCTGTTGGACAACGGGAATACACCAACTTTCTTACCGCTGTCTCGACGACTGGATTGCTATGAATAAGCCACTTTGGTGTTACTGGCGGCCTCACCGCCAAATGTTGAGCGTATAATTTGTACCCTCGGGTTGATGTTGTTGAAGTAGCCAGTTTATAAGTATCACTTGTTCGTCAATTGCACTCGTCGGCGGTGTTCCGTTTGTTTAGTAGTCCCGAATAGGGTTAAATATCACATTTTTACCTAAATTAAAATTAATTGCTATTATTCAAATCGAAGGTGTATTTGTTGGTGTGGTGTTTTTTATGAAACCATCGATTGGTCCAATTTAGACTGGATATGTATGTAGTATACAGACGGCGCCTTATTTAGGCTCGTATGTATTTTACATAACGCTTTCGATTTGAAGTATATTTTTCCAATTATGGCAGTCGTAGCACCTGCACCTACCAACTCAATACATTGCTCATCTGATGAATCTATGTGAGAATGTAAAGTTATGAATACAGTACAATACTTGGTAGATAATAAATCGCTAGTGTCCCGAAAATGGTTTAGCTATTTTGGGCGCAGAAGAATTTCATCAAGGGCCTTGTATGGTGTACTTACTTGAAAGATCTTGAGATAATACATTGTCCCACTAGATTCATCATCAGCAATGTCACGACACATTTTGGTATTAAACATCGAAACTGTAAGACATTACAATTACAACTTGTTGGTACGTTGGATGTGCTACACTTGCAATTTTGCGTATCTTGTAGAATGTAAATCTGCGTAATTGAAATGCAGATATACGCTGAATTTTCGTATATATTCAACCAGTATTTTATCTACAAACAATACCGTGCTCAATTCCCGTGTCTATATTATAAGGATAAAAGTTAAAATTTTAAAGTTTTTTGAAATTACAATAGATTTGTTATATAAAATTGAAAGTCTTCCGTTGGGCACATTTTATAGACTAATAGCACATTTTATTGTTGCACGAAATGTAATATATTGTGCCGTTTCTTTTAAGTAACTCGAAGGGAATGTACGAGCCAAGTGCACAGCGAGCCCATTAGGACTAGGATGTGATATAATGATCAAATTACACAGAATTCATAGTTTTTTATTTTCGTGTGGCAATTTCCAAATGAATTGCAGTGCTGATTAATTACGTGATTACTTTTTATTGTAATTTGTAAATAAAAAAGTTTTTCTTTTCCAATGAATATTGAATGAACTAAATCATTTGAAGCCTCTGGCCTTGTGTACTCATTTACGTTATCAAATAAATTATAGTATGAAAATATTTTTTCTTTTATTTGCTATTCCCTTTATTAATAAAACCTAATAACTCACTATGTTGCGTAGGAAGTAGACACATTACGAGCTATTTCTTTTTATTTTATTTTATAATGACGTTGTTATTTCGCAGCACGCAATCAACAGAAGCAAGGCAATTAATATTTCTGATTCGAAAAGGTACTGGCGAATGAAAGTTCTAGTAAACTACAGAGACATGTACAACTAACAAACTCATCCTGCGCGTCATCTGCTTTTTTATTTCTTTATGGCTGAGTTGGTAGTAACTTTGCCGTGTGGGTCATGTGTTTGATTCCCACCCGGTACATTTGTGTGACAAAAACAAATGTTTGTTCTGCGTCATATTAACACGTCATGTGTTAATATGTATGTATTTACAAAAAAAAAATACTATTTAAGTATTCATCAGCTATCTCTATCTATTTACCATATTACAAACTATGCTTAGTGTGGCGCTAGATGGCGCTGTATGAATTGTCCCCGAATATTTAAAGAAGCTTCCTCCCGAAATAGAAAAATGATTTATTCTATATCAGTCGTCAAGTTCTCATGGTACAACATGGGATGGTCCAGTTATTCGCGTCCGTACTTCACGTACCAGGGGGTACGTAAGGGTATAAGTGCTGGTGCCCTTTGGCGGTGTTGCTAAAAGAGCAACAAAAAGTACCTAGTTGTGCGTAGTTCGGCCCGAGAAATACTTAGTATAAAATATAAGACCTATGCCGTGCGAATGCATCTTTGATCACAAAACGAGCAAACAGGTTCGCCAACCTATACGCCACCGATGTGTTTTTCAATTTTAAGATTTTGCAAGATTGCAATTTTACATGTATGTACTTAAGTATGAAAACTTTACAAGTGCAGTATATTGACCTAGCCGCTCGACAGCACATTCCTACACACAGCCGTTGTACACAGCTGGTTCACATTCGGTAGTATAGTGATTGGCTGTCAGTGATAATAATTATTTTGTGATGATAAGATTGCAGTTCTATTTGATAATGAATTGTAGGCAATCATTCTTTAGTATAAAATAATTAAAACAATCGGAATGGTGAGATTATCTGGATGGGGCGATAAGGGCTTCCTTTGCGTCGCCGCTCGCGCAGTCAGTCCTTCGATGCGCGAACGCCTCGCCCGCTCAATACAGTGCAATTATTACTTACCTTTAATGTGAATTAAAAATACATAGACTTATTAAAAATCCCGAGTTAAAATGGTGCTGTGTCCGCCTTTTAAGTGGTCTACTAAAGGTGGATTTAACTTGAACACCGCAGCTCGGCCCACCACACCAGCGCGACGAGAGACCATCGTCGTAAGTAAATCCATTGTTCTACTTATTCACGCAGCACATCACACGACTTAACAGTCATGCTAATATAATACGATTTGATTTGGCATTAGGAACCTCGCATTGATAAGCGATGTGGTGATAACAGTACTATGCAAAATTTATACCTACCTGTTATTTCTATGGGAAAAGATTAATTATTATGATTGTCTATGATTGAGGTGTCATGACTAGCATATTATCATAAAAATATGTTTGAAGGCTTACGGCGCACATCGATACTTTTAACAGATTTTTATGTATATTCTATGGACTTTTAGTGCATTTGAATGCATAGGTTTTATTTTTGCTTAACGCAAAAAAACATAGTAGTTATGTATGTTTATGATTCTTTAGTTTAGTGTTGGGCTTTGTTATTAAAGTACCTATGTCACTTATCTTACCTATGTTAGATTACATAATGAAGCCTATTTTCATCAATACTCTCATAACGTTAGGAGGTAGGTACCTACCTAATAATTCTCTAGAAGGCATTCTTGTTCACTGAAATTGAGAATCGTGCATCTCTGGAGAAAAATCATACAGTTAGTTGAACGTATATTTTGAAGCACTATTTTCATTCCTATAATAACAGGTCTAATATGTAACTATAGCTACCTATTTATAACCCAAGAAGGAATTAATACCGGAGTTGTTGATGTTGAGTGAGCATTGTGACTTTAACAATATCCTGTGTCACAATACACTAAAGAAACAATTAATCAAAAAGTCAAAAAGAAGATTTTTTTTTTGCCTCAGCTCAATTTGTAGTTGCTTGCTCTGCTTGTCGTGGGTTCTATTCCAACCCAATACAATCATTTGTGTGACGCACATAAATGTTTGTGCATTCTGTCTCTGGGTGTTAATATGTATTTACAAAACAAGTACTATTTATGTATTCTTTTGATAATCTAATTCCCTGATTACAAGTTATACTTAGTTTGCGGCTAGATGGCGCTCAATGAAATGTCTATGAATATTTATTTATTTAACTCTATTTAATATTTATTTATTTAATCTTAATCTGTATCTAAATGTAGATACTATAAATCGTTACTATAAATCGTCGTTTAATCGTTGTATGCGGAAAATGGACTTTATCTCTGCAGTGATTGGAACTTATCATTATTAAATTATCTTTCATCTATGAAATACATTTTGAGGGTATAAAATAACGAAACAGACCTAAGTAAATTAAAAATGCTTATGTGCAACACACCTAGTAATTACTGCATTATTTAGTTTACTTTTAGTAAAAGGTGAAACAAAATCAAACCCGTGTTTATTATTCTACATTTCAGATATACCCTGAAAATAAGGAAACCATACCCCATGCCGATATTCAACCATCAAACGGCCATGTGCCTGTTATGCAAAGTATCAGTGTGCCAATGGACGAGGAGAAGAAATATAGTCATATCAGTCTAAGAAGTGGCTACAGAAACGACTCAGAGGAATATAATTCTTCAGCTCGTGCTAGCGACGTGTTATATGATGAACGGAAGAGCAGTGCCGGCCGGAAGACTATATCTGAAATCGTGAGAGTCGATCCTGACAAACGGACTCGGAGAAAACGAGGCATCATCGCACCACATGCCCCGTTTGATAACATTCGCTCCCCTGTTGATCTCAATTATGAAAAATTCGATAAAGACCTGGAATCTGCTAAACAAATTGAAAAAGCTGTTATGGCTAACGATTTCCTTAAGAACCTTATGGATGAAGATAGATTAAAAGCTGTCGTAGAAGCCATGAGTTCTCAAGAATTCCCTGCGGGCAGTCTCATTATTCGCGAGGGCGAAAGTGGCAGTCATCTCTTTGTATCGGCCCACGGACAATTCGAGGTATTGAAGGGTGGGCAGGTAGTTAAGACCTTTGGACCCGGAGAAGCTTTTGGGGAACTGGCCATTTTGTACAAAGCTAAACGCTTTGCTTCGATACGATGTAAGTTAAATTTAATTGGGAAAAATGTTTGTTCGGTGTAGTGTATAATATATTGCCTTAGCTCAATCTTTGCTAAACCTGGCACACTAGCATATAATTTCTACGTTTGAGCACTAACAAAATTACGTTTAATAGCCACTAAGGGCTTCAGTGAAGACAGATAGAAGTAGCGTACGAGTAATTGAATTGCTATAAGATTTCAAATTACGTTCATGCAGGTATCACAGAAGCCAGAGTATGGATTTTAGAACGACGAGTGTTCCAAAAAATAATGGTGAGAAGTGGTCGTCAGGAACAGGAAGACAATATCCGGTTCCTGGAGTCTGTTCCACTTCTCCAGGGCATCGATAAAATAGAGCTGGCGCATATCTCCGATTTCTTGAAAAGGGTCAGTTCATTAATTATTATTTATCTTACAATTCCTGTACAATAATTTCGTTTTCGTAGCACTACAAGATTAGTAGAAAATCCATATTTGCCAATAATTGTTAAATCAATGATGATAAGCAAATAAGACCTAATCATTATCAGTGGAGCACTTATTTATAATATTGCGGCAACACTTATTGAACTTGAATAAAGGTACGCATATTTTATTAATGTCGTTGCCCCATTGCTGCTAACTATAGTAATGTCATTAATGCCGAGCCACATTTTATGATTAGGTGTGGCCACACTAAAGTTTGTGCCGTTTTACACTAACTCATTGCCAGTTCTTGTTGGCCTAGTCTTATTTGAGAGGGGGAGCGCGTCGGGCTGTTAGTCACGCTCCCCCCTCAATGTAATCACACATACTTTAAAGTCAAAGGTTTATCTGTGTGTGTTACTCCTTCACGCTTAAACGGCTCAAAGATGTTGGATGAAATTTGGTACCAGGATAGCTTTTATCCTGGATCAACACAGAGGCTACTTTTGATTCCGGAACTGCGAGTAACACCGCAAGGCTTTTAAATAAATCTTGAAATTAAGTAGCGTCAAAATAAATTATTCAAGCATCCTATAATTTTTTTAAGAACAACGTTACCTGCTTTAAGATTAACAATAAATTAGGCCAATTAAAGGTTCAAATCCAAAGTTTATTAATTAAAGCATTTATTAATTAACATATTAAATTACAATAAGGGATTTTCTACGTTCACCAACATACGTTTATCATATCACCCACCATACAAAAAGAAATGGTGATAGTTATTAAAATCTGTTTTTGAAAAAGTACTTCTAACGATCTAGCAGATTTTAGCTAAGTGATTCAAAGTTGAATTGAAGTGAGTTGATTATTTGAATTGCACATTTCGTAGGAATTCTTCGCAGCTGGTACGCCCGTGGTACGACAAGGGGACCGGGGGGATAAGTTCTATATAATCCGTGGTGGCACAGTTCTGGTGACAAAACGCGATGGTGATGGTGGTGAAAGACGTGTAGGTGTCCTCAAACGAGGGGACTTCTTCGGCGAACAAGCTCTACTTCATGAGGACCGGAGGCTTGCCACTGTCACGGCGCAGCCCCCTGGTGTGGAGTGTCTGACTCTAGAACGTGGGTAAGTCATATATCTATCCTATGTCAGCTATATAGACACTAATGACCTATAAGTATATAAGTGGTGGCTTGGTATGTATGAAGTGCAATGAAATATTGCAAGTACATAGCTACTACTTGCAATATTTCATTGCGCTTGTAACATTTGACAGTTATGGATTTGGTCAGTTGATGAATCCTTCCTCTAAAATAACTTTTATCGTGATTATCACTGGAAACAAAGAATATCACTATATTTAAGAAAATGGTATCAAAACCACAATATCTGGCTCGGGATAAAAATAGTAATAGTTTTAAATCATGCATACATTTAACAATTCACTTGATTTTTTGGCTCATATGACTTGACATACAATATTCTAATAAGTAACTGTGACTCATAACCTTCTTAGAATAATGTTATACTGTGATACTCAAGCAGAGCCATAAACTAAACCCGTGAATATATACACGACCTGCTTACTCGTTCTGATCTGTACGTTAAGAAAGGTTTTAGTATTTGTTTCCAGAACCATCTTGAATCTACTCTATTCTGCAGAATTTATCGATGAATAAAATGAGCTTATTTTAAATTTCATGAGATACATTACCTTGTCATGAGATTCGATATATAGTGACCATAGAGACGATGATTCCCTAATCGAGCTTTATTTGACAGGAACAAACAGTACCTATAGTGATAGTCATGATGTCCCTTAATTTTTTATTGCTCAGGCCTTTCACGGATCTCCTTGGTAATATCGAAGAGTTGAGAAAAATTGTTCACCGAGTACCGAGACCGTCACAGCAAAAGAAAACTTCACAAGTAAAAAGCGGTGGGTAATTTTAATCAACGCTAATTTACGGTACATTTGTAATGGGAAATTAGGAACGATTCAATAAGTCGTCTCTATAAACATCCTCTGGGGCTTTCCGACTTTGCGAATGAGTCATTGGTAAAGATACCTATCAAATAGAAATGGGCGATGGGAAAAATACCAAAATTTTATCGCATCGGATTAAGATATTAATCTGACAAATCTTTGTCAAATTAATATATTATTATATAATATATTAATTATAATTATTATATATTAAAATATTAATCTGACAAATCTTTGTCAAATTATTGTATTATATATTAATTATAATTATTATATATTAAAATATGAATCTGACAAATCTTTGTCAAATTAATATCTAAATCGGAAACCGCATACGCCATACGTGAGTACAAAATCCTTGCGCGTATCTAATGTTTCTATTGTAGCGCATAGACTAGTCCTTAAAGCTCATATTTAATCATAATAATTAAATGGACCTTAGAGCTCATATTTAAACCGCCGCCTTATGCGTCATCCGTGGATCCCTTTGATCTCTTTACATTTCGAATCGCTCGTGATTGTTTTCTTCGTTGTTTTAAGCACGTTTATTTTAAAAAAACGTTACGTTACCTAGTATTTTTTAAAGAATTCAACGAAAATAAAGATTATTGACTTTGAATGATGGATTCCATATCACACTCAGTCCCCCAACCAAACACGGTTCCCATTCGTCAACGTTTTACCAATTGAGTCATTGGGTGGAATCTTTAGGAAACTAGCAGGTGTGTATGTTGTCCTTTGCTGAAATTGATTTGTTTCCATTCTCTCATTCTTGCAACAATGTGAATAGTAAAAAATAATATTCTTTCTAGAATTCGAGTATGTAGAGCTTAAAGACCTAGAAATTGTGGGCACCATGGGTGTGGGAGGGTTTGGTCGAGTAGAGCTTGTGCAATACAAACCGAACCCGTCACTCACATTCGCGCTGAAATGCTTGAAGAAAATCGAAATGGTGCAGCAGCAGCAGCAGGAACATGCTTACAACGAGAAGCATATCATGATGGCTTGCGATAGTGACTTTATTTGCAGGTGGGTAAATTACAAAAACATAAAAAGAAATAAATATATTGTAAATAAATAAATATTCATGGACATTTAACACAGCGCCATCTAGTCCCAAACTAAGCATAGCTTGTAATATGGGAACTAGATAACTGATAGAAAACTTTATAAAACAATAGTCAAAAATAATAATCTAAAAATAATTTGGAGCGTAGGCCCAACTCCTACACAAAAACAATGTGTAGTTCTCTCGGTCTATCTTGAAACACTTATAATCATTTGTGTGCTTGCTACTTCAAGTTTTCCAGGTAACTAAGGTAGGTAGGTATCTAGTAAGTGGGTAGAATTTATGTTTTCATTATGCTACGTACTCGTACAAGTTTATAATACATTTAAGGCTTTAAATGTAAGCTGCCGTAGCATTTCACCTATTTTTATAGTAAATAAGTGAAATGAGTAGAATTTCTTCATTAGATTCAACTAGATGCGCCCGCGGCGTTACTGACGGTAAAAAATTAAACATAAGTCGATAGGAAAAAGCAGACAGAAACTTTTTGTAAGTCGCTCAAAAGGATTTTACAATTTTGGGTAAAAAAGTAGCCTTTATGTCCAGGGTAGGAGCTACCTTCATAACAAATTTCATCCAAATCCGTTCAGCCGTTGAGGCGTGAAGGAGTAACAAACATGCAAACAGACAAACTTTAGCAATATTAATATTTGTATCATTAAAAAAATGATGAGAAACAGTTTTTGACTCATTTATTTCGTTACTACTCGTAAATATCACTTTGTAATGGTATCTTATACAGCCAGGTACCAAAGAGATTGTATTTGAACTTCATACACATAAAACACAAAAAGAATTTCTCCTCGACCAATTATTTCCACAAAAACCAGCGTTTAGGCATTTTTTATGCCTGCGCGATAACCTAAATTCTAGCAATTTATGTTTGATGGGACTATTCATATTCCAGATTATATCAAACATTCAAAGACAACAAGTACATCTACTTCCTGATGGAGCCAGTGCTGGGCGGAGACGTGTGGACGATACTGCAGAAACATCGGTTCTTCTCTGAGAATGTCGCAAGATTCATGTCAGCCTGTGTGGTTGAAGCTTTTCAGTACCTACATTCCAAAGACATCATTTACAGAGACCTTAAACCCGAGAAT
Source organism: Aplocera efformata (assembly GCA_921293045.1). NCBI lineage: Eukaryota > Metazoa > Arthropoda > Insecta > Lepidoptera > Geometridae > Aplocera > Aplocera efformata. Next base: position 6,674,923 of record OV121042.1, on the reverse strand, counting down.
CTGATGCTTGACAAATTAGGTTACATCAAGCTGGTAATTAATCATCACGGTCAACTTTTGAAATTTCCGTTATATTTACCTAATAATATACTCGTACCATAGCAATATTAGATAGCTGGTGTTGGAGTAAGCATTATGAGAAACTTTACCGTTATTTCAGGTGGACTTCGGCTTCGCGAAGAGAATATCTCCAAACAGCAAAACATGGACATTTGCCGGCACGCCCGAATACGTCGCCCCAGAGATCGTTCTAAACAAGGCAAGTTTACAATAATTCATTTTAAACTCGCTGTATTGCTAAAGTCAATTTTATTGATCCAATTGTTTCAATTTAACAGGGCCATGATCGGGCTGTCGACTGCTGGGCGCTTGGCGTATTTGTTCACGAGTTAATAGTTGGCAAGCCTCCTTTCCGGGCGACGGGAGGCGATCACATGAAGACATACACTCTCATCTTGCGAGGAATCGATGCCGTCGCTTTCCACCCAAGGGTTCCCAAATCTGCGCAGATTCTCATACGCAAACTTTGTAGGCCAGTCCCCGCCGAGCGCCTCGGATACCTCAAAAATGGCATTCTTGATGTAAAGAGTCATAAGTAAGTTAAGGTTACTTTTGAAATATTTTTCATTTAGCTTTCGCCACATGACAATACAATACAATAATAACATGCCACTATTTTGTTAGTATTCAGTTCATGGAGCAATTATTATTCATTTCAGGTAACAATCAGTCAATGCCATACGCAGATTAGGCTGTCTATGTACCTATTAATGTCATTCTATTTAACTTGCGTGGTGATAATTATTTTTATCTTTATAACATTCTTAAAATAGGCTAAAAATCTTATTACTTTAAACGACCTATTCTTGTATATATCTATTTATTTGTTTCTTTATCTCGGAACGGCTTTAACGATTTTGGATGAAATTTTGTAGATATATAGATATATATATATTTAGATATATTAAATATATATCTATATAGGATATTGCTGTTTATCTGTATAATTGTATTTCTTGTAAAAACGCAAATTTCTATATACATATATAAAAAAAAAAAACAAGAAATCCAAGCGATGCTCGGTTGCCCAGTTATATTATACGTGCTATTCTATTCTATTCTGTTGATTAGCAATATCTGTGATTGTGGTAATTACTACCTTCAATAAATTTACCTTGGAAGAAAACAGAATGGCATATTCGTATTTGCGCAAAAAGTCCTCATTCGTAAAAATTACAAAAAATAGGAACTTAATAATTTAAATCAGTCATCAAAGATTAAAAAGGTAAAAATAACAAAAAGGATTTAAATGCGAGTCCGGTGTTGACCTTGCTGATAATACTTATAGGTAAAGATTCTGATCAATCTTACGATCAAATAACAGAATATGAAACTGATTAAAAAGTGCTTGGAATAAACTTATGAGTGATTTATAAAATGTTTTCCTCGAATAATAAAGTAGGGATCAATCAAAAGTGAATCTTCTATAATTTGAGTACCTATTTAAATAAAAAAAACGTTAAAGTAATCTATGGTCGCGATTTGTTGCTTCGCCTCACAATCGCCAGATGACACACCGATCGTTCAGAAACTCGGTGTGATCGCTCGGTTGATTTGAACCCACGCTAAATGACTTCGTCGGGCGATGATCGCTGTAAAACCACTGAACGCGCTCAGATCGCGTCGTACGTCAAAAAGACTCATGGCCAATGCTAGAATAAGTATATAATTATATTAACGATTAGTTTGTTTAGTTTCTACGAGCCCTCTTTCCGTGGCCTCGCCCGCTACAACAAATCTCTCGCCTTCGTATTGACCCACTTCGATTTGAAAATATTTAAATTCTTTTTTCTGGTAGAAGTCAAGCAAGTCTGTGGATTTATTTTTGTTTGTTTTCAGATGGTTCCTAGGCTTTGATTGGGAAGGACTACGTGATAGAAAACTGAAAGCTCCGCTAATACAACCCGTTGCCAGTAATTTGGACCTTTCTAACTTTGAGAAGTATCCCAAAGACAAGTTGCCGCCTGATGAGAACTCTGGCTGGGATATGGACTTTTAAAATAATCTTTTTTTAGATTTTGTAGGTCTTACTACACTATTCGTTTTTATTTATAGGAATAAGCCCAATTTTTTAGTAGAACCCTTTAGGTAAAGCTTCCAGTGATACTAGCCTGTTATTGTTTTTTGTATTTAGTGAAAACCCGTTTTATTATAATAACTTTGGATTAAACCTTAAATTTGCTCAAATCCTTTAAATGAATGAGAATAAGTTTCTTAAATATTCAGTAAGTGTAGATACAAAATACCAATAAATATGTAATTCAAGATTGCCGTTGTTTTATTCTTAGACTCAAATTCATTTATCCCTTTAGATCTCAAGTATAGTTTGGACACATCAAATTTGTGTGTACAAATAAACATATATTTTATGCACATTACATGCTCACATTCCAGTACAACATCATAACAGGTTAACCCTAAGGCGATGATATATGTTTGTATATATGGCAAATTACAGTCAGTTTTCATGTTTTTGCGGTGAGTTCATTTTTATGTGTACTATTTACAGTTTTTTAGTGATTGTCACTTTTTTTCTGAACAAGTTAATATGTTTACGAGTGTACATCCAATTCTCGTTTAATAACAATACATATATTGTACAATACATATTATAAATAGTTAACCCCGTTAGCTATTTACAATATGTTTTTAGTTCATTTTATTGCACTAGCTTTCCCCGAGCATGGAACGCATGCCACTAACATTCGTAAGTGACATGAACTTTCATAATACACAACATATACAACCAAACCCGTGAACCAACTTCAAACTCACTTAGTACCTACCTACATGAATGTACCCCGGTCAAAAAAATCGAACCAAAGATCCATCGTTTTGCGGTTACTACGGAGCTACGGAGCTGTCTACCACATTATTCTATGATAACGAGCCACATTCCGTGAGAATGAAGGTTAGTGGGGAGAAGAACCGGTGCGCAACAAGTGCCCATGCCCTTCACTAGGGTCGCCTGATGCGTTGAGCTCATAGTTTCACATTGCATTTTCTAATCATAAACATGGGAAGACTAAGTTCGTAGTAGTGGAGCTATCCACTTCTACGAACTTAAGAATCAATGAAATTTTATCTGATGATGAGGAATAATGGTAAACCTATATTTATTTTTTAAAACAATGAAATAAATCACAATCTTTATCTGCTCAGCTTCAGCATAAGGTCAATGTCGATAGATTGTCTGAAGTTTAACAAGTCACTGATTTCAAAATCGAATAAACAGACTTCAATACTTCTTTCCTTCAAAGGGTCGATTATTCCCATGATATTTCTACAGTCTACCTTAGAAGTACACCATCGTGTATCAAATAAATGATGCAAATCGTTTAACAATAATAGACATACAGTCGAATTAAGAATTTTTGGAGTCTGTAAAAGTACTTTTAGTCGGTAGATCCGGCACTAAAAAATATCGACGAGCTAGAATAAAAACATTGGCCAAGATGGTTTTATATCGTTAATATAAACTATATATATATTGACTGGCTTGGAACAAATGCAGAAAGGCAAGTCAACTATTGCGGGAATTGCGCGTGAAAGCGCACTAGAAAATAACTTGTTTCACACTTTCAATGAACTAAATTAAAATGCGACCAGGGCGCAGACCGGTACAATATTTATCTAGGACTGTACAAATCTATACCTGCTATGCATAGCAGTACCGTCTCTGGCGGCTTATGTTTGATACAGGAATGAGAGATCCAATCCAATAGGGAGTGGTTGCAACTGTACTCTGTCAACCTAAAATCACTCCGATATTCAAAAACACCATCGAGCAGCCTGTATTTAATTATTTATGTATAATCGTTCGTCCACATCCAGTGTGTAGCGGTCTCGCCGAAAGGCATCACGCGTCGCGTCGTCTCTCCTACCGCAATGCATACAATCACGTTGATCGACAAATAAAAACGACATTCAATATCATAAACCCTACGAATCGTATGCATACGTGGAGAATAATGTGAACAATATCAAATGTGAATCAGTTTGTGGGAACGTACAACTTTCGCAGTTTTATTTCAGAACCGTGAGTTTGTTTGTTGTTAATAGAAGAACGAAGTGGAAAGATGCCAATGAAATCCGGAGTTCATTTACAAAACAATAATTGAAATAGGTCTTAAATGTGTCAGAATAAGTAGAGGCACGATGATAAATAAAACATAGAATATGTGCTGTATCAAATTATAAAACAATTCGTATTCTAAATTAAATAAAAATACCGAGAGGCAGGTAGGTCGTTTGCCTACCTACTTGTTAAGTCACTCGGGTACAGTTAGACTTTTGCGTAAATTAGGTAGGTATTTACGCCAACTACAACTATATATGCTGTACAAAATGTATAGTTTGTCAGCATGTTTCAGCAGTCCAAATCAAATATTAAAAAATCAATAAAACTATTATTTTTACCTGCCGTGCCACGGCCCAAGGATTCTAATGTAAACTTTAACCTACTTATTAATAGTCTGTTCAATAACCGCATCCAAAATGGTTTAAAAATGTTATTTGCAAATCATGCTAATATGAACCATTATCGAAATGTAGATAGAGAGTTTATATCTGAGCAGAATAAAATGAGGTGGGGAATTTGGTGATCAATCAAGTGCAACGGATGGTGTCAGAGCAGCGACCTCGCGACACATCATGGAGGCATTCTGTCCTCGAGAGGATGTCGAATGTCAAATGCATGCCATGGCAGCGGCTCTGCACTCGCTACACCTATATTGTGCCACTATAACTGCTGCACTTATGTGCTGCTGTGCGCTCAACAAGGGCCATAGGTGAGTTTTCATTCATATAATTTGATCCGTCTCAATGGTGCTTCCCTTTTTAATAAATTTTATTGTGTTATTATATTGATCAAATACATCACTCATTTAACGAGAGCCAGTGGGCTTACTCTGCTTACGCACTTATATCCCAGCACTAGAATTCCCTTTATCGCTGGTGGCATACACACACGCATTCAACCCGAAAATACAAGTTCATGCTCATAACTCAAAGATTTCCCGGACGGGTTTCGAACCGGGATTTGGTTCACAGGCTATCAACTTAACAACTGTCATACACAAAATCCTGTGCACGAAGCGTAACAAATTATAAACCGTTACGTATAGTCGAAGTTCGTTCTGTCCGTGATATACAGGTACCTGTTCACTATGACTTCTTTTTTTGTTGTTTGATTAAAAATAATTTATTCCAAAAACTAGATTATTCTATAATGTATAAGGAATCCATAAACGTTGAATCAGCTGATGAAACGATGCGGTTTCAAAGGTAATTTCGCCCTGTCTGAAAACGTGCCGCCACAAGCATGACTAAATAAGTAGGTAAATTGGTGTAATCCCACAATAGTTTTAGTAGCCGTAGAACTTGTGCCAAGTTCGTCCGGAGAGATATTGCCACCACACCTGGAATCTGCCGCTAAGCAGTAGTGCTCGTATTACTGTGTTCCGGTGGACAGGTTTGGGTGCCGATGAAATCACATGCGCATGAGACGTATCATCCCCGTCTCGGGTGATGGACGCAGCAGGATGAATGCAACTCAGTGTAAGATCCAAATCTTATACTGAGTCGCATTACTGTTGTCATGGGTGGGGGTCGCTACTTACCAGGTGGCCCTTCAGCTCATTCTGTCACTTTTTGAAATAAAAAAAAATTATGTTTCCTAGTCAAACTATTTATTTTTTTAAATATTCATATTTATTTTTATCCTGGCTTTACAATACATTATTATAACATATTATTTGTAACATGACAACATTATGTTGTTATGAAACTCATCAGTTGGAGACTGTCAGGGATAGGTATGGTAAGCGAAACAACTAGTTACGAGATTTAAAGGGTGAGCCACGTCCGCGCGCATTCAGATGATCGGGTGACACTGTTGTCGCAAAACTAAATCAACGGGTTAGCGCCCCGCCGCCCCCGCTTCCCCGCGCGGACGAGCCTACAACGCCTGCATTTATTTTACAATAAAAAATACAAAAAACACATTTGGTACACAAATTAAATAAAAATATTATTTCTAAAAGCGTCGCCTACATTTCCCCTCCCTAGTGCTGCTACAGCACTCATCACCCATAGAGATAGGTGCGACGCGTGTCGCGTTTCGCCGTAGTATGCCGGACTTAGTCTTCACATCGACCACACGGATTCGGCCATCTCTTCCTTTCAGAACAGCCTGTATCAGCCGCGCTTCACACAAGTCACCCATTCTGGGTGGACGAGGTTGAGCTCTTTTTCTTCTACATAACTTACATTTCGAACTTATATACTTTACAGTAGGTCGTAGTCGTATCCAGTACCTCTGTTTCAGTTCGTTTACGACCAACTCCTGATTCCCGTGACATGCCCTCACGTGGTAGTACTTCACAATGAGGTGAGTAATATGACAGCGGCCATCCAATATTACGGGACGCTCCACATAGGTAGGTACATCGGGTGCGGCGTCAATGCGGCCAGCCAGTCTCAAGAGGCCATCATCACCAATCGTCGGCGTCAAGGTAAGTAATTTACTTTTTTTATCTAACATTTTTTTATGTTTCAGGTTGTGCAGGTCATCTGGGAAGGATTTCATCTGGGAGTACTTCAACAACATGATCTCCGCGCGTTCCATCATCGCGCCATCTGCACCAACACAGGTAAGTTTCTTGCATCTATTTATAAAACATAAAACCATACACATAGATCTCACCAGTCGCAGCCAAGAAGAAAATCTTTCGGGTTCGGGAACAGCAGGTAAACACGCAGACGCAATGTGGATATTATTAATGCATTCCAGGTCCTCATCGCGTACATCAGGTAGCTGTATCTTGGATTCTCCAGGCCACGACCGTTCTTCTTCATATAAAAATGACGGCCCGTATAACCATTCATTTTTCAATGTTTTTATTTCGCAGGTTTCTCGTGTGGCGATATCGGCGACGTTCAATTTGGTAGGTATGTATCTCCAATCTTCTATATTCGTCAGTTCGTCTAGCTCACCGAGACGGTGAGCGATGTAAGCTTTGTAACTGCGAGTATCATTACGTATCCAGTGTAAAACAGTGGATGAGTCACACCATAATATTTTTCTCTCAGCTTTTATTCTATGTTCATTCATTATGTTATAGGCTAATCGTCCTGCCATAACGGCGGCTTGTAGCTCCAAGCGCGGCATCGATACATACTTCATGGGCGCGACTCGGCATTTACTAGATACAAATGCGACTTGAATGTTTTGTTCTCGATCGATCCAGCGCCAGTATGCGGCAGCGCACATCGCCTGAGTTGAAGCAACGTAAAATATATATAGCTGTAGGTTCGTATAGCGGCCGCCGGTCGGGAGCGGCGGCGAACTATTCGGTGCATCTGCACTGAGGTGGTGCGTCTCGCTCTCGCGCGCAGGTATAGGGCTGTGTTTACTTCTAGTTGCCGACTCGTAGTACCTAGGTAGGCGAATCTGATTGTTGTTTTTCATTATGCTAAGCCACTCAGTCCATTTTATAAATATTTGATCTGTAATCTCATCGTCCCACCTGATACCGGATCGCCATGTATCTTGTAACATGATTTTGCCTTTGATCGTGATAGGCGAAAGAAATCCATAGACGTCGAATATGGACATAAGTACTCGAAGCATCTCACGCTTGGTAGGTCTTTTTAGTCCAAGCAATATAGGGGTGGGAATTTTCTTAAATGATACGTCGAATCCCAAGTTGTCGTCCGTCGGGAACCAAATAAGATCCAGGGTACGTTCTCCGTCGTATAGCTGTCCTTTTTTGAATTTTACAGATGTTGAACTTAAGTTTTCTTTGGGTACGTCTCGCAGCACAGACGGCATATTACATGTCCAATTTGTAATTTCAAATCCGCCCTGTCTGTGAATGGAGGTGACGTCATTCACAAGTTGCTTTACCGTTTGTTCATTTGGTAGCGAGTCTATATAGTCATCGGCGTAGTGTTGTTTATGTATAGCTTGCACAGCGGCCGGCATTGATGACATAAATCTCTCTGCGTTTTTGTTTTTTATAAACTGCGCGACAAATGGGGAGCAGTTAGCGCCGAATATCAGGCTAGTCATTACCCAGGTTTGTACGGGATCTTCAGGCGCTTCTCGCCATAAAAAACAGAAAGCATCTCGGTCTTCATCTCTTATTTTAATTCTCAAAAACATATCTTTTATGTCACTTATAAGAGGATAACTATAACCAGTCCACTTGGAGAGCAGTACTATCGGTAGTTTTTCCAGGATAACCGAAACAATGTTCATTCCGTTTAGGTAATCTTCGCGTCCGATGGCGGTGACAGCGGCGACACAGTTTCTCACTTTCACGGAGAACGGAATGATATCTTTATGATATTCTTGTGCCATGGGACGTAGTTTGTATATGTCCTGTAGAATCCTGGAAATTATGACATCAGGATTTCCGAACTGAAGTTCAAGTGTGTTCATTACATCGACTGCGGAAGTAGCACCAATTAGCAAGGCTGTTACTGCTTCTTTGGCTGGTCCTTGTAAGCTCTTCCTCAGCCGCCTCAGGTTCTCTTTATCACTAAAGTTACAGACTTGAGTTAAAGCCTGTTTGAATTGTAGCCATTCAAGTGGATCACCAGAGTAGTTTGGTAAGTCCCTCGGCGTACACAAGTGGTTCAGCATTCTATCATTAGGTCTGCTGGCACTAGTAGCGGAGGCAGCGGCCAGGTCTTTCAGCGCAGACGCCAGGGCCTGCACGGTTTCATCAGTGCCACTAGAAGCAGGTAGGTAAGCTCCGAGCGCGACTTCCGTAGTGGGGTTTTGCGGGCCAGCGGGATTCATAGGGTGCAGGATCGATTCCTGCGGTGCCGGACGCAATACATCATCACAGGTACCACGGCAAGTGACGTTCTCAGCTTTCACTTCATGTCGACTACTTTCTAGCCACTTCTCCACAACGCTAGCATTTTTTTCGCTATAGCATTTTTCTGACGGTAGGCTGCAGTTGCTGCCCTCGTCTTCCAGTTCCGCAAGCTTCATTTCTAGTTGTTTATCGATCAATTCCATTCTAATTTTAGCTTTCTCTTGGGCGGCTTCTAATTCAAGCCTTTTCTTCCTTGTAGTAATAGATGAAGTTGACGATGACTTTTTGCGGGTAGATTTAACGACACTGAGTGCTGTGGAAGTTCCCGGTTGATTTAATACCATCTTGTTCCCGGAATCATCAGGTTCCACAGCTTCTTTCGGAGTGCCGCGGCGATCACTGTTGCATTTTTCAACTTGCAGAGTATCTTTTTGCTGCACGCGAGCTCGATCTTCTTCCTCCTTTTTTCTCGCGCTTCTGGTGCTAACCATGCTTCCTGCCGGGGTACGAAGCATTCAAAGATCCGGTTCGAAGACCACTAATGTCAGGGATAGGTATGGTAAGCGAAACAACTAGTTACGAGATTTAAAGGGTGAGCCACGTCCGCGCGCATTCAGATGATCGGGTGACACTGTTGTCGCAAAACTAAATCAACGGGTTAGCGCCCCGCCGCCCCCGCTTCCCCGCGCGGACGAGCCTACAACGCCTGCATTTATTTTACAATAAAAAATACAAAAAACACATTTGGTACACAAATTAAATAAAAATATTATTTCTAAAAGCGTCGCCTACAGAGACAATAGTGTGTTGTAGTACTAATGTGCAATATCTATATATCAATTGCCTTTTGCGGCAGACGCATACGATGGCGAGGACAAACGTTTCGAGGAGTATGCAGCCTTATACTTGGGGCAGTGTGGTGCTGCGGAGCGGCTATGGCGTTGCTTCGGCCTGCGGATACCGTGCGGCTGGTGGCATCGCTCATGGCCCCCCTGGCTTGGCTCGCGGCTGCCGTTTTTCATGTCACCCTGTGGACTAGACGCACCACTGCACCCATCCTCTACCTGGCCATATACTGGCTGTTGTCCGCCGCTGCCTCTGCTGCCGTGTTCTATCAACACATGGCGTCCGTTTCTGGAGTGACGTGGAATCACATGCAAATATACATTCAAGGACTTTCGACGTTACTGTCGGCATTGTTATCTGTGGTGGACTGTGTCTGTTTTTACGATGAGGTATGTTGTAAGATTATATTATGATACATTTTTTCTTACCATTACTTATGGTCTGGACAATGCCCGATCAAACTTACATAATATTTTATACCTACAAACAATACCAAAAACGATCAGTATCTTGGTAAATAATAATAATACTAGCGGCCCGCCTGGCTTCACACGGTTAGTAGAACATCAGTGTCATTTTGCAGTAAAATACGATGAGTAGTTTAAAAGATCTAAGAATACAAACAGCGGGAGCGACTTTGTTTAATACTATGTAAGGAAGGATATGTCTATGAAATATTAATCATAATATGTAAGTAAATGCATTCTTGTTTTTAATTTATAATCTAACTGTGCACTACCTACGAAATTATATTTCCACAATACCCAAAGGTAGAAAGAATGCTAGAAAATAATGCTTCCCAGCATTAAGTTCACTGTGAACTGTGTGTAATCTTATGTGCATACAATGGGATTGGTTGGACCATTAAATTAGATAATCGTAGGCATTCAATTGCTATACATATGCATATCGAGTAGCAATTGAATGAAATATAGATATTGAATGTTATGAGCGGATATGTTAACAATCATGGGGAAAAATAGTACTCGTAAGTAGCTGATGCAGGTCGATACCTCTTTGTTCCCGTTCAGTTAAGTGGGTATTACTAGAACGGTAGGGACGTTAGCCTGATAAGCGCTTTAGTCTCATTATTTGTTGCATAATTCCTTCGTGGGTGATTAAGAAATGCTTACATTGAGCAAAGGATACGTTGACATTATTTGTTCCGTCGTATTAGTAAACTGTATTTTCAGACGGCAAACAGCAACATGCAAGGCAATTAACTGGGTTTACGTATTTCGTTGACTGTAGGCGGGTCAATGTCATAAATATTAAAATTATTTTGCTAGTAGATAGTTCATTCGGCTTCATGTAACCACAATAGTTTTTACTTTCAGGAAATGAACGTTGCTTATATTATCTTGTTTGTATTTTTTTCTATAATATAATAAGTTATAGAAATATACCCCAGTAGACATTGAATTTGAAGTTTTAATTCGGATGGAACTTCCCATTTTGATTAATGCACTAATTTATCGATTTCCAAATTACTTTAACTTGCTCAGTATTTGAGCTGAAAACTAGGCGAGAATTAAATAGCCAAGACAATAAGAACATTAATGCGTGCATGTTTAAATATGCACTTAAATGATATGCCGATCGGCATGCATGGTCTGCACTCTTCAAGCAAGCGAGCGACGTAGACCGAGTTCCACTTTCTACATTGTTATTTACATAAATGCGACAGGTCGGAACCATCACGTTAACGTTGAAAATGCATATATAACATGGAAATATAAGATTTAATGTCGAGGATGTGCATGAGTCAGACAGACTTCCGACGCCACAACCGAATCGTCTCCGAGTTCAAAGTACCCACATCGGTCTACGTCTGGCGCCGCTCTAGATAGGATTTCCTATAACATACATTTAATATTAAACACTTCTTGCTATTTTCTTTGCACTAAATGCAGTTAAATTTTAATTCTTTCGAAATCGATTTTCTATGTACGCGATACTGAAGCATACAAATTATATTATATTGATACAAATTATATTAAACAATAAATTGCAGATCATCAAACGTTATGATAATAACCGGAAATCTTCTGAAGATTCAAAAAACATTTCTTATAAACACAACGACGTGCATTTCTATTCAAAGATATCATACTTTTGGCTGAATTCTTTGTTATACAAAGGATACGAAGAGCCATTGGATGAAAACGACTTCGGTGAAATACCTGAAAACGAACGATCCAAGAAAGACTACGACAAATTTTCCAAATTATATTGTCCTCAGGTACTTCTTATTATTGCTTATCTGATGTATTGCTTCAATAAAGATTTGGTTATTATTTTATGAACTTTATCGATTCCAGGACACCAAAACAAACAAAGACGGTCCGAATATATGGCAATGTTATTTCAGAATGGTCTGGCCAAATTTTTACGTCGCTGGTATATTAAAATTCTGTGGAGATTTAATTGGCATGGTGCCCGCACTAGGCCTTGCTGTAGTAATTCAGTACATACAAAGACCCATTACTATTTATGACACCAGCAATCATGTCACCATCGAAGAATTTTTGGACAATGGTTACGTCATGCTGCTCATTGTTACTATGGCTCTGATCAGTCAAGCTTTTCTATCACAGAATTCAACTCATCTGGTCATGGTTGAGGGTATGAGATTGAAAACAGCCTTGCAAGTTAGTATTTTCTGTGATTATTCTTTTTGAAAGTGTGTTTGACTGCGAGGCTTTTAAATAAATGATGTAAATTCCACTCATCATTATTGTTAACAGGGTGTGGTTTACAACAAATGCATGAGATTGGCTCCATGGTCTTCGACAGATGCTTACGAAAATGAAGAATCGCCCCTTATACATAGTTACGAAGACTCTTCGACGACCCGCACAGGCCTCATAACTAATTTAGTTTCTCAGGACACGTACAATATCATGTCCTGTGTTTGGATTTGTCATTACATTTGGGCAATACCGTTAAAGGTATTTATGTTTTCTAATAATATCGTTTGATATGTAAATTATCATCTATTTCACTCAGTAGTGAAACGAGCACTGTTTCTACTTAGTCAAATAAATTATTTGTTTACCGTTTTAGGTTGCTGTTATTTTATACTTGTTGTACAGAAAATTAGGAATAAGTGCAATTATTGGAACTGCAGCTAGCGTATTTATTATAACGCCGTTACAATTTTATATTGGAAAAAAGTTGTCGGACAATTCGAAGGAAGTCTCAAAATGTACTGACCACAGGATATCCAAAATGACAGAAATAATACAAGGAATTAATGTAATCAAACTTTACGTTTGGGAAGATTTATTTAAAGAAAAAATATTGCAGCTCAGAGAAGTGGAACTAAAACTTTTGAACAAAGATTCAATTTACTGGAGTTTTCTAAGTATGTTTTATTTTAAGCTGAATGTATGAAGTTTAAGTTGAAAGTGGAAACATAAAATGAACTTTAATTTTCAGCTTTCACAACACAGGTATCGACTCTACTGATAACTGTTATAACGTTTTCAACATATTACATGCTAGAAAAAAACGCTGGTTTGACAGCAGTCAATGTGTTTGCTGGATTGGCATTTTTTAACCAACTGGCGGTTCCACTTTTAATCTTACCAGTCACCGTGCTCATGGTGGTACAAGCCGTGGTAAGACAAAACAACTATTAACGAGATTGTTGAAATTCACATGATTTATGACATAGCACTACCAGAAAATAAAAGTAATGATTTAATATTGCAGGTTAGCACTAGAAGGATTAGAGACTTTATCGAACTACCAGAAGCTAATGTAGCTGATGATGTGAATGATGACGAATATACAAAAAAAGAAAAGTTTAATGACGCATTCGTTGAAAATACACCAACAGAAGAAGTAACGTTTTGGGATAAAGATGAAGATAAAGAGACTGGAGACGCAGAGAATGACGATAATTTTTTGGAAGAGGAAACTTCTGGCCACGGAATTAAATCCGAATACATTATTAGTTTTAAAAACGCAGCATTTACATGGGGAGTTAAAGAAGATACCTTATTGGAGATTGAAGATTTAGATATCCCAGCAGGTGAAGTACATTTCAAATTCATAATTTATAATCTTTTCACTGACCTCAAAGTTCAGTTGGTAACCCTGTCTTCTGGGTTCGACTCCCACCCAGGACAAGCATTTGTGACACAATAATACAATGATTCGGTGGCAAGAGACAATGTCGAGTTATGGTTTTGCGTTCTGGTGAGTTAGTTCCCTTTTAGAAGAGAAACCTGAAGAGCTCTTTTTATTAATTTTTTTGGACCATTTAAATACTGTATGTAGTTCAGCGAGAAAACCTCGGATGGGTTCACGTATAGCTTTGACAGGCAAGATGGAAGCGCAATAATCCTGTATAGATGACAAAACTAATTATATTTTTTATTAATATTTTAGGTAAGCTTATAATGATCGTTGGTGCTACTGGATCAGGCAAATCATCTTTCCTCTCTGCATGTTTAGGAGAAATGTTTTTGGATCGGGGAGACGTTACTTTTAATGGGTAAGTTCAACGTATATTCATGAAATTTGATGTCGTGTAATGTTTTAACACAATTTAAGTGATAAAAAAAATGTGTCTTGTGTTAGTCCGAGATCTACATGGTATGCGGGTCAGCCCCCGTGGTTGTTGGAAGGATCCGTACGTGACAACATAGTTATGGACAGTCCTTGGTGTCAGAGAAGGTACGCACGGGTGCTGCGCGCAACGGGACTTCGACCTGATTTACAGATTCTACCAGGTATGAGGACACTTAAACCATAAAACAGTAACGTATCTAGTAATAATTCCATACTTTTTGTTCATGATTTTAATTAACTGTTTAACTTATAATTGCAGATGGAGATGCTACTAAACTAGGTAGTCATGGTGCACCTTTATCCGGTGGTCAACGCATAAGGGTATGCGTTGCCAGAGCTCTCTACTCCTCGGCTAGGCTTTTGGCATTGGACGAGCCTCTGGGGGCATTAGATGCAGCGTTAGCGAGGCATGTCGTGGCCAGAGGATTGGTCCCAGCTGCTAGAGCGGGACGGGCCGTGATCCTTGCAACCAATCGTCTTGAGCTCATGCACTATGCTGACTTAGTAAGTGCATGTGGTATTTGCTCGAATAAGTAATTACTACTTCGGATTACTTCGGAAGTTAACTACTTTCGGATTGGAATTCGATTTCCAGTACTAATTGACATTTTAGTGACTTATAGGGTTACCAAGAATAAGACTCCAAAAGACCTTAATATCAATGATATACCCAGTCAGCTTCGCCAAAATTTTACTGCCCGAAACCGGAAGACGCCTCATAGTGGTGATTGAAAACTATTTAATTTTCAGGTCTTAGTGATGGAGAACGGTCGTGTAGCCGGATTCGGAAGAGCTGGCAGCGACGAAAATGGCATCCTGTGTAGATGGGCGCACATGGCCGGTGAAGCCAGGGCAGCGGCCGCTAGAGCCGGAGCAGGCCCACCCGGCGGAACCGCTAGAGAACGATCAAGGCTTGTACGGGCGCTGAGCCGGGCGAGGTTTAGCAGATGTTCTTCTGATGATGCTATAGTACGTACAGAGTTGTCTATTGTAAATGTGTCTTATACTTTTAGAGATATCTTATACATATTGTATATACCATGGTAATAATATACCATTAACTAATGAACACATGAAATATCTATTTATCTTTCGAAAGTCCATATTCTCTGAGATGGTGAGAGTGTCATCTACAGACCCTGCAGGCTAATAGGTTGCACTCAGGACAAACCCGTTAGGGCTTTTTGAGTGTTTTATTGATTTATTCTGTACTAACCTTGTAATATTTAAATAAAAAAAAAAAAAAAAGGTTTCTCCCTGGTGCTGGAAAGGAGAAAACTAAAGTAGTGGTAGAAATTGCGCGAAGTTGGTCCGGAAAAGTACGGCCACCGTACTTGGTAATTCGCTGTCAGGTGAAAGTACACTCGTCCTGCTATGTTATATTTATATAATAAGTGAACTCTATGTATAAAGATACTAGTGAAATTACAAGCGCATGTGCCATTATATCTCCGTCTCAGAGTACAATGTCGGTTTGTATCTTTTTTATGATTTGGTTTTGGACGGCGGCATCGTCTTAGCTTCAGGTCATCGTCACCAAATTTCGTTACTTATAACACATTTTATAAAGAATAAGAAAAATCGTTGTTTGCTTAGCTGGGTATAAGCGAAGCCGCAGGTGCTCACTTGCTATCGGAAGTACCTACCTGCGTGGGAGGCAGTTGGAAGCGAGCCACAATACACCCGAGACCCTTACTATCCAGACAATTCTCATCACCACCGCTCACCATGAACAATGCAAAGTAAGAACTGTTTTTGTTTATTTCTATTATAATTACTTCCCTGGTTTAATTTTTTTTTTTCATATCTGTGAATGTGCGAGCACATAGGGGGCACCATAGACATCGCGCCCAGGGCACCGGTAATGCTACAACCGGTACTGGTCGTACCTATAAAATAAGACGTTATTGCGAAAAAAAATAACTTAACATTAGTTGAGTTATTTATTAACTACGATGATTTACAAGGATGAATTAGCTTACAAGGATAATTGAATGAATTATTTAGTTACGGTAGAATACCAATGTCAAATGTTTTATTCGTAACAGTAGAACTAATTAATAGGTATCATTTTAGATTATTCTATAAAAAAAATATGAATATGATATAACTACCTATAGTATTATAAAATCTGTGTTACTACCATCCATTTATATATTTTTGTATGAATTATTGTACTAATGAATGTTTACTGCCTAATTACCTCGAGCTTGATGATTTCAGATGGCGAAGAGACGTGAGGCGCGCAGTAAGTGCGGATGCGTCTGATGTGACATTACAACGTGAAGCGAGTCTGCTGCGCCGCTGGCTCCGTCCAAGGACACAGCGTACACTCACCAGGTTAGCTGTGAAAGTTATACAACTTGCACTATATTCACAAAGTTCACACGTCTCAATATGAAGGAGAGGCTTTTAATAGTTATAAATTAGTTTTAGTGGACGGATGCAGTCAATAGTGCCTGCATCTGTTTGCCTGCATTCGCATAATTAATGTCTTTTAAAATTACTAAATTACGACGTCGTAGTAATTAGTATCAAAAACATTTAAAAAAATTTTTTTTGTTACTTTTACTTAAATAATAGTGTGAACCTACATAATTTAAGACCTTTTTGGAAATAAACTATTATTATTATTATTTAAAATAAAACAGAGAAAAGTAAGTTGTGACGAATCCGACACGGGACCGATATTAATAGAATTCTAAGAGTAAGTGTTATCACCTGATAACACCTAGTCTTAGAATTTCAGAATATCGGTAGCATGGGAACTAGATAACTGATATAATACTTATGAATATAGTCATTTTTTTAAATACATATTATATTAACACCTAGACATATAACAATCATCTATGTTCTTCACACGAATGCGTCTGGTGGCAGTCGAACCCACGACCTACACCGCAGAATGCAGAGCTGCCAACTGAGCTGTCAGTAGAAATATGATTATGCCCCAAGATTACATACAAGTATTGGATGCGTTGTTTATTAAAATGTACACAGTGTTAGATTAAGACAACAATTAAAATGTTACTACCATATGTACTGATTTCTTTGTGTTTAAATTGTTTCTCAATTGAATTCAGTTTCTCAATTTATTTTCAATGTTTTTCAATTTCAATGATCTTTATAGGTGGACACCAAGAACGCTCCGACGCTTGATAAGCTCGGACTCCGAATCCCAAGCTGAAGATATCACAACTAATGGTGAATATCAACCATGTCTATTTGCTAATTCAACTTAAATACAAGCAAACCGTCTCTTAGGCCTACTCAGCCGTGGGAACCCTATGTTCCCACGTGCAGTTAACAAGCCACACAGCTGATATTAATCTGTTACAAAGCTAATGAAACCACCATGTTAAGACATGAAACTATTCTAGATATAAATAATAGCAGGGATATTTAATGAGATATCATTTTACTTTTAATGAGAGCCAAACTTAGCGAAATTTTGTAATACAAATGTATCTAAAAAATACTTTTACAGTAATCTCAAAGGAGATTTCTTTTTATTTTAATTCACTTAATTTCACTTTTTTATCATAAGGAGCAAAAGGTGAGAACGCAGCTGATTCGGTATTAAGTTCATTGACATCTAATGGAGGCGAAACCGTACCCAGTATCGTTGTAGAGGAACCCACAAACTCCAAGCAAGATAATGAAGAACCTATTGATGAGGTAAGATTTTCCAACGAGTTTGCTGACTCACAACGTGTCTACATTTAGTAGCGATTGTAAAGAAATAGAAGCAAAGTAAGTAAATATAATCAATATAGCCAAAAAGCGCTGAAAATAGAATTTTATAAATACAATAGTTATAAAATAATTCAAAATGTCACAAGACATCGGCCTTATAGAGGAAATGAGGTAACCACAGATAAAAAACCACAAAACGGCTTATAAGTTATAGTTACAGGTACCGTTAGACCTTAAAGCCGATTCAAATAAAGAATCAATAGAGGTGAAAATAAATTCATACGAACATTATTGTCAATTCTATTCATAGGTATTTATTATGGATTTACGGTGAAAAAAGGTAAGAATAAATGAAATTAGGATTTTTACCTGCCAATCTATACTGGATTAAATATTTATACATTTGTTTTATTATAATAATTTTATTAGCATACAATATGGCGTGAATACGCACTTGCCTGCGGCTGGTGGGGCGCTGCGTACTGGGCGTCAGCGGCGGGAGCACAAGCGCTGGCGATCGCAGGAGATTTCTGGCTCACCCGCATCATATCCGGAGCCCCCAGTGAGGTCGCTGGCCACCAGGTAAACGGCCCATAAATATTGCAATCAAAACTTTTTCGTAACTAGGTGCGATTCTAGCAGTATGAGATGTCTCTGTCCAGCTATGGGAAAACAGTTTCTATACTCAACAAACAGATGCCTGCAAATAGATTACCTACACCAAAAGTACGCATGAGTCGCAGTGTGTTAAAAAAGTTATTAAACTTAAAACTTTGATAAAAATTTCATTTCATGAAAATGTACCTCTTATGCAGATGTGGGGAAGCGTGCGCGTGTACGCATTGCTGTGCGTCTGTTGCGCATGCGCAATGTGCATGGCGCAGGCGGCGGGTGCGGCAGCGGGGGCGCGTGCGCGACGCGCGTTGCACGAGCGGCTGCTGCATGCGGCATTGCATGCGCCACATGCGCACTACCACACCACACCGACGGGGTACATACTGCATCGCTTCTCAGCAGACATACTCGTTGTCGATAAGGTAGTTTTATCCTAGTACCAAGCCAAGCAAGACAATCAGCATATACACGCACCAGATAAACATTGCAAAAACTCATATCTTCGTTGATTTAAAATTCTCCTGATGTTAAGTCCGTCCATAACAACAGAGATACGACTTGGGTCCTCCGACCGAAGTATAAATCGCACCCCGTTGCGTCCGTCACTCACACCCTTCCACCGGAACACGTCAGTACGAGTGCACCGCTGCATGGCGGCAGATGACCAAGCGTGGAGGCACTACTTCTCCGGGCGAACTACTGCTACTTTTAATTGCTCTTTTAGCACCACCCAGGGGGTACGCATTGAGACTTTCAAGGGTATTCACCTACGGACGCAAGTAACTGGACCCCCCAAAAAATTAGATTGAGTCATTTATTGTCGAAATAATCCTTCTGCCAGACTATAACATCCGTTTGATATATCTTATCGAAGATTATCTCTAGTTATTATATATGAAATTCAAATTCATGATTATGTTTCAGAAATTACCAACAGCTATTAGCCGCTGGGCTCAGCTAATGCTGATTTGTGCGGCTGCCATTTTGGTCAATGCTGTGACGGTTCCGTGGAGCTTAGCGGCATTGTTACCGGCCATACTTTCCTACTTGATGCTGCAATCTGTCTATTTATGTAATGCGAGGTAATATTATTTTAACGTTATTTATATACATCGCACTTTCAATCAAACAATCCAATTGTTTGATTGGTTGATCCAACTGTTTGGATACAGACGCTACGTTTTAAAGATTTTTTGGAAAACATCCGTATGGTAATCTTAACGATCCTGAAAGCTCAGTTCTTTTTTGCGGCCTTCGATGAGTCCTTTCATAATTTTACCGTAAAAACGGTATCGTACGTTATCGTCCGTTACCGTTAATCAGACCAATAAAGGGTTTGGGATAATATACCGACGCTTTTATATTTTCAGAACGATAATTATGACGCCAACGGTATCATACAGCAAACATCTATTTTACATGATAGTTTTACAGGAATTACTAAATTCAATGATACGTTAAAAATGTGCTACGATTTGTTTTCAGGGAACTTCAACGTTCTGAAGCGCGAAGTGCAGCGGGCGTGGTGTCGCTATGCGCGGAAACATTCGCCGGCGCAGCCACGGTGCGCGCGGGCCACTTGCAGCCTCGCATGCGCAAAGCATTCCTGCGGCGACTCGATACCAACCACAATGTGCTGTTGCTTCTGAATGCAGCTAACCGATGGTTGGGACTCAGTTTGGTAAATATAATAAGTTCTTTTTATGTCGCTTAAGGGACGGAACGAGCTGAAAGCCCACCTAATGGGTTTTCGATAATATCTAAGAACAAAAATTTACGTCTTGGGCTCTAACCAAATTTAGTAGCATCGGGTTCGCAACCAAAAACGTATTTAAATCAATAAATACATGCGCTTTTTTCAGGACTTGGTTGGCGCAGTAAGTGTGTGTGTGTCCTTGGGGGTAGCGCTTTGTGGAGGAAGCGCGGCGACAGCGGGCTTAGCGGGCACATACTCGCTGCTACTGCCGGCTTACCTCGCCCATCTCGCGAAGTGCAGAGCAGATTTGGATCAACAACTCGCCGCACTTGAGAGGGTCCACGTGGATACTAACGTACCCCAAGAAGACTACAGAGAAGAATGTAAGCGTATCTTACCGAGTACATTTTCAAGACCGACAAGTCTAAGAGACCCGGTTATTTAATTCAATAACTTTACATTGCAGGTCCTATTCCAACAGGCTGGCAGAGGAACGGGAAAATTCAATTAGAAAACGTCAGTATACGACACGAACCCGGATCGATACCAATATTGAACAATGTAACTCTTACCGTCGGTCCTGGAGAGAAGGTAAATATTTCATAGTTTTATATTTCATGCATACATACGCTTCGTTCAACCAGAGAGTTCTAACAAGAAAGTACCGTACTGCAGCAAGTACCGTAGCAAATTACCCTGTAACTAATTTGCGTGGAAAATAGCGCAGTGCTCCATTTGACGGAATTCATGCTGACTGAACCGATTTGTAACAATTATATTTGTATTCACCAATCCCAAATACTTTCAGGTTGCAATATGTGGAAGAAGTGGCTGCGGGAAATCGACCCTACTGCTATCGTGCGTGGGAGCCACTACCATTTCGAGCGGCCGAATCCTTCTTGACGGAGAAGATATCACGCGAGTACCCCTGAGAACGTTACGTCACAGAGTGGTTGTGTTGCCGCAAGACCCGGCTATGTTCTCCGGGACCCTTCGGGAGAATCTTGATCCACTTGCTGTGCACACCGATGAGGAAATATGGAGCTGTTTGAGAGCCGTCGGGTTGTACGATTTCGTGAATGCTCAACCGGCAGGGTTAGGTAATGCTAACTAATATTTTTATCATTGATTGTCTGCTTTTTATTATATGTTTAGAATGTTCTACAATCTTCTATTCCGATAACGAATCAGTGTTAAACTATCAATAGTTAACTGCAACTGTGCCGTTGATAGCACGAACAAAAGCACACAAATAAACAATTTGGTCGGGGAGGACCGTAGTCGTATTGGTTGTTATGGCGGAGTAACCACTTAACTAAGGTGGTCACTCGGTCACTTTCATAGTAGGTATAAATGTATAAGCCTTCAGGCTTCTGAAATTCTTTCCCAAATATTTGTTTAAGATTGCACCCTCCAGGTGTACCGCTCTTTATTTTTGTGTAAAATTTCTTGTTATATGTTTCAGAGTGTAGCATAGAGCGGTCTCGCCGCGGGTGGAGCGTGGGTCGGGTAGCTCGTGCGTGTGCCGCGCGGGCCGCATTGCACGCGCGGCCTGCGAGCGCGCTCCTATTGGACGAGCCGGCGGCCGCATTGGATGCACCGGCGGAACGCGCGTTGCTCGCTGCGATGGCCGCTGTCGCACCGCATACCACTATCATCACAGTTGCGGTATGATCGCGTGATACATTAATATAGATTGTGCATTGCACGCTCAGCGATAACGGTACATGGACAGCATCAACTCTCGTCCAACGATGTGTTACAGGAAACATGCACGTCATGGTTGCGATCCGAACTCGTCCTTGCTAATCCTTAAAATCACAAACCGTGAGGAGAATCATTTTAAAATTTACTTCGATGGAAATAAATTTTTTAAAATATTATTTCTACCTAAAAACAACTAAAAGACGTCTTTAGGAAGAATCCACTCATGTTGATTTCTAATTTGTATATTGCTTCTTGCAAAAAACAGATTCTCCTTTATTTTAGTTGCGTTTATTCCAAGTAGTTCTGTTGATTGAACTCTTTTTTAAGTGATGTGTTCTTGTTTTCAGCACCGTGTATCATCGGTGCGCGGCTACGACCGGGCTGTGGTGTTGGAAGACGGTCGCGCAGCGGAGCAAGGCACGGTGGGGGCGCTTCTCTCCATGCCGACCTCAAGGCTCGCCCGCATGCTCGCGGCCGCCCATCGATTGAACTGAACCATTAAGAACCAATGATTATACTTATCTTTCTACACTATACAACTTTATTTTAAGATAATGGTAATTTGTTTATAAATTAATTTGGTAAGATAACGTTATTTTTTTTAACAAAACTTTTGTTAAAAAAAATAACGGTCCTGTCATTATCGTGTGTAGATTTTTTTTATGGATTCCGAGCGTTAGTTTGATATAGCAATTGGAACCGCCATGATAACGGGAAAACTAAAATGGCGGGTGATATACCTATATGGCTCATGTAACTGCTTCGAATCGAAAGCCATCAATTCTCATAAACATATTAACAATTAATTAGGTAACAATTATAATAATGAACGGACGTTTTTTTACTCGGAGAAATTTTACTTCTAAACTAGTAAACTGTGACGAGTGTAGTTCTCAACAGATGGCCAGCAGAGGCCAGTCAGTAGCTAGATAAATAAACATTTATCTCAGCAAATAATTGTAACTTGCACATACATAATGGGTATAGCAAGTAGATATATGTATGTGTACTGTAGATACAATATGCCAAACGGCATTGGTTTTGCACAATCAACAAGACCTACATTTGTGCCAAACTTTTCGTACCATGTACGCAAGACAATGACCATATGCAAGTGAGTTTACCTGCGCTAAATTTGTGAGTAGCTGTAGCTATGCAAATAAATAGGTTACGCACCTACTTATAACTCACTGGTGAAATGAAATATTTAATATTAGTGGAGTGAGATCTTTGAAATCAATGTTTAATAAGGGTCAATTCAAATTGTGAGGACAGCTCAGAAATGAAATTTTTTAATTTTACTTAATATAATGTTTTCATGCATAAGCTCAAATACTGCTCATAATTTTACTCTCAATTTGAATCACCTTAAACTAATGCTAGTTATAAAAAATCCAAAGAATGTAGTGTTTGATATTCTATATCAGGACAACGGGAAGTAGAACTAAACATAAAATATAGTCATTAACGTCCTGTTCCTACATTCAACTAACGATTAACTGTAGCCTACCTACTATTGACAAAAATAAGAATATTTAAATATATTATAACTTTTGACAAAAACCAGTGTTGCTAGTTATATACGGACGTCTGCTACTTGATTATAGGAGTTGGGCTTATGTGACGAGACTGAAAAATGTTATTATTCCAATATTTTGACAATACTAACGGCATTGTTAGCATGACTTAATAAAAAAATAAATAAACAATAAAAACTCCCAAATTGTTTCCATTTTGTATTTCCAATAGAACAACAATTGCACATAACTCATTTAAAGCTCACATCGATCGGTGCGCGAGCGCACACGTACACGTGCTACCAGAGTCAACGATACTTCATAAAATTATATCACTACATAACAAATTACAACAATATTACGTTGGCACCAATTAATATAGTAATATAAAACGTTTTGTGTCATTGCACAATATAAAAATATTTTACTTACATGTACTTACGTGAATATAATTACATTTATTCTAAGTTAAATCTCCAAAACTTTCAATAAATTCTTTTTTTTTTTTGTTTCCTTATATCTAAATTGGTATTCACGTCTATCGGACAGGACGGGTATATAAGTTTACATTTCGATGCTGACTCTAACTCGTGTAATACATAACTGATGACTGTTTTACAAATCTTTGGTAAAATACTTAATATTCAAATATTAAGTTGTATAAAAATGTATTTGTGAAATATTATCTACAAGGCACACTAAGTTAATTAAGGCAATTTATTTCTTAAAGGCACAGGTGTATTTGTATTGAAGAACAATTACAAAAGCACACATTTCATGGCATTTCTTCGTATGCCCAATTTTAAACCCTCGGACAGTTAACAAATCTTAACATTCATATTAACGCTGCAGTGAACACCAACGATATGTTTAACATATTGTGATAATATACACGAAACAATATAACAATTTCGATGCATAAACATCTCAATAACATACATCTCAAGCTGCTTTATTTATATCACCTCCATATACTACATTACAATGCTCCTTCGCAATATTTTTGTCATAATGCAAACGAGAAAACGTCCAATAACAAATCTTCTTGCTCCTTGAGGTATTTTCCGACAGTGACGGTGAGAATGGCATATGCCAAATAGGCGGTATATGATATGAGCAATCAGAATGACAGTTTATCTTTAATCATATTGAATATAGACATTTAGTATCGGTTAAACTAACAAAAATAACATTTCTCCCATCAATAAACCCAAAGAACAAATTCAACAAACGAAATCCGTAATGCTTAATTCCTCTCCCAAACAAACCATTAAACAATAATGACCATAATCGGTGGCATTTTTTTATCGTAATCGTATTAAGACTTAACTAAAATAGACTTTGATTGATGTGAAACAATAATCTCTATTGGCTCATATGCAATAGACGAGTATTACTTAGTTTAGATTTATTTGGGTAACAATAACGCCGATCTATTGGTGCAAGACTGAATCTAATAAGTATTGAGTCACCGGTCTTAAACATCAACTAAGCTATACAGCATCCATCTCGTTCTTGTTCATACAGAGTAAAATAGACCAGCGATCATTTGAGGAGCCAAAGATGATTTTATTAAATTTGATGTGAACAAAAGCGACGCCAATGTTCACTACTTTCATAATAATTTGTTATTATTTTGCAAAGATGAACGAGATTGCAAAATGATAATAAAATTATACAATGCTACGACAAAACGATGTCTAACTTTGGACGTTGTTTACCACTTACTATCACTATCAATTACAAGACATTCGAAAGAGACGGTGACACAAATAGAAAAAAATATATAATTATCATTTAACTTGCGTTACATAAAAATGGCAATGAAATTCTTTTTTTATTTTGTTTGTTAGCAATAAAAATGTTTACCGCTCAGCATGTGCTGCATCAGTGGTGTCGCTAATTCAGTGCTGGTTTTCTGTACACGCCATAGCAAAGATACAAGGTAACATTAAACAGTTCTTAGTATAAAAGCGAGTCTGCTTCTGTTCACAAATTAAATTCAATCATCAAAGAATCAAAATCATATTGCTCTAGATTCTCTTTAATGAACATTTTATGAGGACCTCTAATTAATCTTCTTTCATACAAACTATCGGTGGTCATTGGCTTGATAACTAATTGAGAAGAGTCGTTGCATGCAATAAAGTATACACAGAGAATTATTTCAGAACTAACTTACCCAAAAGTATATATTATGAAGACTATAGAGAAAGTATTTATTCCGTAGAATAATTATTTAGGACGTACGCCAAAACATAAACTAAATAAACCTGTTGTCTTCGTTGGCGGCCTTGGAAAAGATAAAAGTTAACCGCACTTATGATGACGTTTTGAACATGCATCTTGAACATCAATATAACATCGAAGTCGAAATTGCATAATTTTCCATGAAATATTTTGGTGTAGTTTGGGAATGAATGGCTTATTTGGGAGAGGACTTGGCGAATCGTTATGAGGGCTCGCTCTTCACGCCTGCGTTCTGAGCGACCGCCGCTCGCGCCTCTTCCGG
Source organism: Aplocera efformata (assembly GCA_921293045.1). Lineage (NCBI taxonomy): Eukaryota > Metazoa > Arthropoda > Insecta > Lepidoptera > Geometridae > Aplocera > Aplocera efformata. The sequence goes on along the minus strand of OV121042.1, from coordinate 6,648,859 downwards.
AAGACGCTCCGCGTTCGTGAGGATATCCGTCGTGGTGCACAGCAGTCGGAGGGAGTTTAGAACAGCTGGAATTGAAAATTAGTATCTGTGAACGTACAAAGAATACAGAATACAATCCCAGAATACAGTACAAAAGAATAATTTGAAATAACGAGCTGAGAAACAATAGCAATACGAGTACGCAATACTCGTTCCTTCCCTACCGAAGCACGAGAAGACCGAAGTCTCATCGTGTTGCCCTCGTCACTCTGAGATGGGGATATAACTCCCGTAATTTCACCGGCACCCGCACCCGCACCCTAAAACCGGAACACAGCAACGAGAGTGCACCACTGCTCGGCACCCGATGACCAGATATGGCGGCAGCACATCTCAGGTTTCAAATTATTGCGGTCTGTTTAAGTTAAACTGTTAAATTGAATGGACGTAATTTTAGTTTGACAGCAACAAAATAAGTACCATTCTTCAGAAAAGTCTATATCAGCCTTTACCGAAAAATGGTGGTTATTTTATAAATATCAGTGTAAATGATATTACGTGTTGTGTGTGATTTTTTACTTGTTTCATATTTTTCAGGATAAAACCCAGAAAAATGAGGATGGCCATCCGCGGGTAACACTGCGGGGCGCAACTAGTTGATCATAAATATTCAATATATAGTGGTATCTCTCGTTGTGATCATACCGTGTGCTATCTAACGTGTACTCGTAAATGTTCTTGCAAGTATATAACAATAGAATAATTCCACACGCTCAATAATATATGTTTTAATTGAAAATCTCTACATAGTGGTTGAATGTTTGTGTGTGTGATTGCGTTTACCTGGTCGCAGCTCAACGAGCGAGCAGTGCTGTTCAGCCCACAGCAGGGTGGTCCGCACGAGGTCGGCGCCGCTGCCGCAGGAAACGCACGCGCTGAACGAGTCCACCAGAGCCGCGCTTACTACGCTGAACTGATCTTATATTGAGGATCGTATCCATTTTAACACTCGTTAATATCTATTCAATTTTAAAAGACCTTTATTTCATTTTTTTTTTTTAAATTAAAACTCGTTAATATCATCTACGCATTAATGCCCGGTAGGTATGTGGTAAAGAAACTTTCACGCAATTGCCAACAACTGTATTAAGATACTGCAGAATCGTATGAACGAAGCGCGAACGACACGTACACTTTGATTTTTACACGCATACATAATAAGTTCTTGCAATTTCTGCGAAAGGTTAGGCAGAGCCTCATTGTGCCACTTCACACCTTACGGGTTACACTATCTTCCAGAACTTCCCACATGGTATCTTTTCCCTTTTATTTTTCATTCTCATTTATTAATACTTATACTCATTTATTAGACCGTGGGAACTTTAAGGTACAATTGGTTACGATACATAAGAACATCTTGTCCAATAAGTAGTATTTATTCCGTCAATTATAGGTACGTTGTTAATTAAAACATTTGAATACTGGCGACTCATCATAAACATTTATCCTACTACTATTATAAAGGCGAAAGTTTGTAAGTATGGATGTATGGATGTATGGATGTTTGTTACTCTTTCACGTAAAAACTACTGAATGGATTTGAATGAAACTTTACCACAATATAGCTTATACATCAGAATAACATATAGGCTACAATTTTTGAGGTTTCTATAAAATCTATATATATAAAAGAAAGTCGTGTTTGTTACAACACTTATAACTCGAGAACGGCTGGACCGATTGCCATGGTTTTTGATTTGTTGGATTTGTTTCCGTCCCGAATAGCAGAATAACTATTAAAACATTGGAAAATTAACGAAAAAAATAAAATCAATTTATCCCCGTATTCTCCACGGGAACGGGAACTATGCGGGTGAAACCGCGGGGCGCAGCTAGTAGGCCTATAAAAGTTTGATAAAATAGATTATACAGTGTCGTTAGCCAAATTAGTCATATCGCCCGATAATATTTTAAGTGCCAAGGACGTATAGCCCTAAAATATTTATAGTGATGCAATGAAACGCGACCAACGCACAGTTTAACCTAGATAAGCCGAAGTAAAACGAGAGAAGCACATACAACTTCATTTGTTTGAAAAATGTCGCTTATACTTAAGTGCTAGAAATTATCCAGGAAATAAGAATGTTCAAATAACATATACACGCTATCAAAATTATTTTGTGAACTTAATGCGTGAATTGAAACTGACCACGAAGATTGAGATAGAGAGAAGATAGAGTTTAAAGAAAATAAAAATTATCCAAATTATCATCTTTGATCTGTTGACAGAACATAACAAGATATAACTATTATATATTTACGCCATTTCGTACTCAGATTCCCTCGATACAGGCTTAGCCTAGTGAGGAAGCGAACAATAACGATCTTTATATATTAAGTACCCAGCGTAATAAGAGTAGCTATTAATTAAGTTGATGTATTAAATATTGTTAAATCATTCTTTGTTTCTGCAATTAATATATTTTTCATTATTTTTTTTCATTCTTACATAGCGCCTCTCTTACGAACATTGTCGGTAAGATTCCCTAGAATTGTATGTTGTAAAGGATACGAGCCAATACTTCCAGTTGTGCATGGTTCGGTTGGCCACGTGGCGCGCGAACATTTCTCGTAGACGGCCAGCGCGCGCCCTCGACACCGGCGCCCCCGTCGCAGGCAGCAGCGAGTGGCAGTTACTAGCATAACAAGTAAACAGATGAAAACAGTGATAGGTATAGCCAAATGGGGATGTCTAAGCTTCACCAAGAAAAATTCTAAAAATTAAAATCGAGAAATTGTGAAAGAAAAATGATGACTTACGATATCGAATTATTGAGACAGTCAATCTGTTGACGTAAACTTTCCATTTCCTCCTTTATTTGATTCCTCTCTGCTTTTAGCTGCTTTATGTACTCGGCGCCCTTCTGTAGCATCGCCGCTTTGCTTATCTAAAAAAAGAAATATGTCCATTATCGCCACAAAAAATAAACGATTCGAAACAATGAAAAAAAACTATACTTTAATATTTGAAGATTATTTGAATAACATTAGGTTTAGAGGTGTACTAACTAAATATTAAACCCTTTTCAGATCATCTTAACATAGACTTCTCCAAAGTAAGGCCTGAATATATATCAATTTTCTTAAATTTTTAAAAACTATTGTAACATAACTGTTTGAAGACAGTTGTTTGTCTGTTGGCGGAACACTGAAGCCAATGGTCAATCATTGGCTTCAGCGTTCTTCCGTGACTAAAAATCTAGAAATAACCTAGAAACAGTTAAGATACTCTACTGTTTCTGGGTAATTTCTAGATTTACTAGAGTTGTTCAATGAGACAGTGTGACTCACCTTGGCGGCAGGGTTGGTATTGAGGTGCGGTATGAGCGCTTGAAGAGTATCAAATCCGTTTTTGATGTTGTATCGCCGTTTTTGCTCTGCGTGTAGGTGGGTACGACGGGGCTCCCTGGGCGAACCCGCGCGCGGCGACCCCGGCGACGTCGGCGGGGATAACGACTGAAAACAAAAGCTTATATCAAATAAATTGTCTATGACAACGACACATGCTAAATACCTTCAAAGATATTTGGATTTAAAAGATATTTATTTATTTTTCTAATATACTGGACAAGGCCCCTATTCAACTGCATATGTTATATGAAATTGTTTATTTCCTTATTTATTTTTATTTACTTTACAATTTGACAAGGCCTTTGTACAGCCGCTACCTGATATGTTTTATTGACTATACCAAGTGTTCCGCAGTGTCCCTACGGTTAATAAAGAATATGAATATGAAAGACTAGTAGCTATGCTTATTTTGTCCATGTATATTTATGTATTATTAACACAGCATGACAAAAAGATTTATAACCCTAAAATCTTTACATAATGATCTGTCTTTGGACACTGATTAAAGTTGTCTCGATAAAAGTCTCTTTCATACGTCATCGGAAGGAGAGAGTTGTAAAGAGAGATAATGTTTCTTATCTTCTACCCATAAGTGAAAACTGTTAAAAGGCTCATCAAAACTATATTTTTCTGTATAATAATCATGTATGACATAAATAAATAAATATTAACAAGGAAACAACATCTTACTTGATGCGGCGACATGATATCGCTGCCGATGGGAGACGGCTGCCCTTTCCGTATCGGCGACTTGGTGGGATCGCTGTTACCGGCGCCCTCCTCATTGCTACTCAGCTTGTATAAGCTCTGAGCTGAAACGTTATTCAAGTTCTAGAAAGTTGCAGATACAATTTATGCCGATAATTGTGATTATTGAAAAGGGAACACGGTAAAAACCTGCTGTTGTCTTAAAATAGCCCATGAGTAATAGGCGTGATAACCACTTTATACATTGAAAAAACCAGTAGTTTGGATTTTTAGTGATATAAGGATCGGGGCGTGTTTTTATAAATTACAATTAGTGGATGATTTATCCAGAAGCTGAACAAAAACTAAGGCTGAAGATAAACTTGATGTGTAGTTTATAATTGCCACATTTCGGGATTAAGTAATGCCATATCTAATAGTATATTTTTTTCCATTTGTGCATAGTAATAATAGTAGCAGGATAAATAATACAAAAAATGGAAAAATCTGTGTTTGGTTCAGTTGCTCAAGGGTCCTCAAACTGACACGCTAGATGGTGAAATGCCTCTTCAGATTAGGAAGACGAGGCATCGTTGTTATAAAAAATAGCAGAAGAATAATCAAAAGAACTTCCGTTGGCTGTTCAATTTGAGCACGATGCCAAATTTTCTATTGCAATCGGCAAGAGAAAATCCTGTGGTCTTATGATTTATTCACATAACAATGAGGGCAGCTTAAATTCTCGAATAGAGAACCGCAAATTTCAAGCAAAGCTATCTTTGCACGTACACGCTATTTGAAAAACGACGGGTTTAACAGTATAAAATTCAAGTCAGTCAGTTGGAGTGTATAGTATTGTTGAACTGACAGTGTTGCGCCGAGAGAAGCTGGGCTAGCATGACGCTGGCCTGCGGAAGCGTCGGCTCGGAGGCGACGCTGTTGAGCGGAGGGGGGCGTCGCGCGCCTCCCGAGTCGCCGACGCCGGCGCCGCCCGACGACGAGCGCGAGCGCAGGCGGATCGCGCCTGGCGTCTGCTCACGGGCCTGAAAATTGTACACTGCAAAACTAACAGCTACATACACGTGGAAAAACAACTCGGACACCGAGTTTACATAGAAATAGCCCATAGAACGAGAGATAACAGGCGCATGCACACAATGACGCGCACGAACGATCGGATCCGAAATCGGAGTTGGTCAAACCCAACCTCTTGATATTTGATAGTCGTACGTGACGTCTTGGTATGCGTGCCCCTGTTTCGCTCGATGTACGGGACCGTCCTATTGTAGCAATTATTTGGCTCAGATGCACATAGAAAAAATTTGGGTGCGATGTAGCCAATTTGGTTACCCATTTTACTGTACTCCAAAGAGCTTTAAAATTCAGTTCTAAACACGTTACCACTGCAAAATATTTTGAAGCAAAAGTCTATTCGGATAATTCATATATATTCATATAACTATGGATATGATATCCACATAATGTAACCTAGACATTTTGCCAAGTAGATCTGATCTTTCGAGCGCTGACTTGGCATTTATTATGCTTGATTTCCAATGATTCCATACACTGGGCCGGGGATCAGTATATAATATACTAAGTTCTTAAGAGATTGGCAGACGAAATTCCTTTCCAAGTTATTTAGATTTTTATTTAATATTTTTTCTATCCTAATCTTAAAATGCGTTTCTACAAAAGTTGCCAGAAAAGTGAGCATGAGACAACAATGCTTATACCTAATTGTAACAATTTATAAGAAATTTTGATTCATTGAAAATTATTTAAATAATTCATAAAATTATTACTTTTCTACAATATCAAAAATTCGAGTATCTTTGATTTCGTCAGATTTTGTTTGATTTTGTCAGATTTTGTTTGATGAAATAAATAAAAGCAATCACAGATAGGTCTATAAATAAATTGCTATAAATATGTATCTCATATATTGTACTCAGGAGAAAAATGCATATCACCTGCATCCTTAAAACTATCAAAGAATCTGGGTAATAAGCCGTAAATCATTTGCACAAATGTTGATGTTTTTTTATCACGAAATAAGTTAAATAACAAAGGATACAGGTGATACTTATTGCAACCTTCTATGCAGGCTGCATAGAACCACAAACAATAAGCATATATCGCTAACATTCTTGTTATAAATACCTCTTAACAGTCGGAGACATCATCGAACGCGTTCGGTAATCTGAATTTAATTGCAGAAAAATAATTACTCTACACCAGGCCTATACTGGGTCGCCAATGCAACACGTGCTAGCCCAGTGCCTAACTTACCTCACATTCGAATCCCGCGATTTCATTTCATTCCACGCGCGAGCGATCTAAATCGCTCTTCGTATTTCATCTGTTGGTCAATAAATGTGGTCTTGTAGTCATGCCCCGTATTAGTGATAGATAACATAATCAAATTGTAACAAATATCTTTGGATAATGCGATATATATTTTCATCGGCGACCGGCCCAAGTGGCGCGATAAAATAGATTTAAAATTATCTCTAAACAGCAATTGGAACAAATAAAGCGTTAAACATCAGACCACATCATATCTACACTTAAAACTATAAACTCAAGCTATTATTTGGCATGAATAGACAAGGAAACTGCACGGCTTCAAGCTACATACAACTCCAAAAGCAGATTTTCATACAACGTTCAAAATATATTACAACTCATCCATCAATCAATAGCTTATCTACGTAGGTCGTATATAACGCATTTCAATAAAGTACCTACCAGTTGATAATAGACCTGGCTAGGAATAAATTAATCTTACTATCTAAGCATTGACGTATGTCACTAATTCTAACTCCCTGGAGTTTATCAGTAACTGATAAAAGCTTAATTCTCAATAATACTTGTTTGCCGACATTCACCGGATGACCAGACATATTATTTTATATTTTATGCATGTATTTAGGCCGCACTCATCCACAAAATAACGGCCAATACTTAGAGTGTACCTATTCACATTCATAAAGGTTTCGTTATGATGAATGCGGTGGTACGGTATTTCACATTTACCATAAATAAAAAAAAAATGCGAGTTATTTATATGCGAGGCAAGTAGAGCCAATCTTTATCAGTTATTTATTAAAAACTAGTTTTGACTTCTTGTTTAGGCCGCTTTCACTGTGACCGCAGTATTTTTACTGCGGAAACAGTAAAATCTGTCTAGTAAAAAGAATTTCATTAATGTACGTACGACTCCTAAGTAGGGAGAAACGAACGATGTACTAAAAAATGTACTTGTTGACTGATTTTCTACAGCTATACAATAGTCTAAGGAAATATAATAATATTAAGGTTCTACAGACAATATGTTTAGTAACTGTAGTATACATTTACCTTCAGCGGTTCTAAAGAAGCTTGTAACCGATCAATTGCAATGTTCTCGCCCTAGGAACGCCTAAACGGAGGATCCACACTTTTTGGGAAATTCATAATTTCCAACCCTAAAGCCTTAAATTTTTGAGATATCCTTCCAATTCTTCCAACCTGCTAAAGAACAACACACAAGCCAAGCGTTGACTCACCCTGCCGGCATGTTTGGCGGGCTCGTGTAGCGGCGGCGGCGCCGGCGCAGGCGCGGGCGTCGTAACCGACCAATCGGCGTTCAGCTGCGAGCCGAGCGGCAGGCTATGCGAACGATACTGGTCCTTGCTGCGACTAGGCCCGGGACTGTTTGCACTAGCTACTGTCGACACCTGCTTACAAAATGCGAAACTGGAGTCAAATTCTCTATCCCAAAACTCAGAATTAATTTAATAAATATTCCTCTATAAAATAAAATACGAACTTAAAACGCACAGTCAAACAGACGTGATGTCTCCTTTCAGGTGTACTCAAACCTTTAAACTTCAATAAATGGGCTAATTTCTATTATATCATGGAATGGTTCACTTCTGAAGTTGTCATATTCATTCATAGCAAATGAAACTCGATTCGTTCATGTTCATTCTCAAAATTCTAAATTTGAAGTAAATACATGATTTACAAAAGATATCCGAAAAGAACTAGCTACAGATAAAATAATTATTTTAGCTTAATATGAATATTCAAGGTTCTAATCGCTTTAAAACAAATCAGAAGAAAAATTGGTCCGTTTTTGGTAGTATAACCGTGTTCTTTGATCCTGATAATAATAATAAATATTATCATTTTCGTTATGGTAATCCAGATGTTAATTATATTAAACTAGCGACCCGCCCCGGCTTCGCACGGTTAGTTGAGCATCAGTGTCGTATCGGAAACTACCCGTGCGAAGCCGGGGTGAGTTGGTAGTGTATTATACATATAAACCTTCCTCTTGAATCACTCTATCTATTAAAAAAAACCGCATCAAAATCCGTTGCGTAGTTTTAAAGATTTAAGCATACATAGGGATATAGGGACAGAGAAAGTGACTTTGTTTTATACTATGTAGTGAAGAGCTTAGTGTCCTACAACAGGGTAATCTTAGGGTAGGTGTTATAAGTGATTATACTTCTGTACATAGACAACGGAAAAACGACTCAGGTCCCCCCTGAGAGTATTTCGATTGTCCATAGGTGGTGGTGGCCACTGAACATCAGGCGCGCCGTCAGATTCTCCGGTCACATAATCGCATAAAAAAAAGTGAAACAACTACCTACACTTTTATCGCAAGGACACATTTTTTACGAAATGTTGGCTGGAGACGCTGAATATTTTTTACTATTTTTTATTTAAATTGGCATGGCATGTCTGTATATAGATTCATCTTTTGCTCAATGTCATTCATTCACATATAGAGAATTGAATTAGCATGGGTTTGTTCGGATAAATGTGTGTCAATATGAAAATTGCCTCATCACTGTGACTTTATTGTCAATCGCTATACGTCATCGTTATTTGTTATCGTCCTCGCGATCAGTAAGGCGTACAGCAAATATAAAAAAAATGTATTATAAATTCCATGCAATTCATCTTTAAACGTGCTGTAGGCTGGTAGTTCAATTCCCACAGACGAATCTGTAAAATTTTAGGAAGTTATTATTCTGCTCTTTCGACGTTCCCACCGCAGGGTCCGGTACCGACAAGCATATATTATAAATGTATGTGTATATAGAGTTCCTACTCAAAGGCTAAATAACGCTATTACCAAGTCTACAACGTCTGTCTGTCCTCCAGGCAAGAGGATTTATCGATTTGAAATTTATCTATACCATCTATCCTATGGCAGGCTAACCTAAAAAATACTCTTCGGTGATACGAAAAATCGGCGTGCGAGTCCTAATCGCACTAACCGTACAAAAAACGACACGATATAAACCGTACTTCGATAAATAATAGATTGCTTTACCTGAGGCGCTACAGCAGGCGGCGAAGGCATTTTGAACGAGCGAGCGCTGCTTGGCGACGAGGCCGGCTTCGCTTTGTACTCCACAGGAGTTGGCTGCAGATATTGCATCTGTGGAGAGGTCAGTCGCACCGGGGTGGGTTGAACCCTACTCTCGTAGTTTTGAGGCGCCTGGTTCATACTCTAGGGGAAAAAACGTTCTTGTGTTTAAATTCTTAAAATTCCCGTTTTAAGCCTTAAGTTGAATGTGGACCGCGGCCGACCACCAGGCACCGGCGTGGCGTCTCATGAGCCTTTAATTTCACTGGAACAAAGCAGCGCGTATTCCACTGCTTGGCGGTGGATTACCAAATGTGGAGGCAATACTTCTTTACAGTGAAGAACCTGCACTCACACCACCCGGGCGACATGTTTAGGAACTCTTACTCTTCAAAGCTTCTTTTCAAAGGTTTTGTTGCCCGGCCGGGAAAAATTTGTATAATAAGCATAAAGTATGTTTTCAGTTTATGCTTTTGCTTTACTTTGACGGTTTGTGTGTATCCATGAGTGTGAAATCGTTCGCTATTGAAACAAAACATTTTTTTTTAAATAACAAAGCCTGTGGTCATCATATAGTATGTGTTTGGGTGGAACTATCACAGCCGGCTTTGATGTCTTTAAAGACTGAATTCTGCCTTTTCTGGTGGGTTCTTAGTATATGTAAAAGTAAATAAAATGACTTGACTAAATAGACAGACTGAATTATTCTTTGCGCTCAATAATAGCACCCAACTTCAAACACTTCAAACAAGTATTCTTGGGTGTGTTCTTGAGTGGTTTTGGATTGAAGACTTGCATTGCATTACCCTAAAATTGAATATAGAATCTCATGTGCCTACAATACCACTTTCTAGAGCGGCTCTAGGTCTGTGGACGGAGTATACATAACATGTCTCAAATAGCGGATGTGTACTAAGCTTTGGAGTATTCAGGTATATACCTGCTGACTATAGTGCTGGTTGCTCGGTTCGGTATCTGGTTGGAGAGCTGAGATCTGGAACGAAGAGCGATCGACTTATCCTGAAATCTGCTGCGGCCCTGTTCCTCAAAGCGTACTCAAGTGTACTAGAAACCACAGCGAAGTACTGAAGTATATACCTGCTGTCCATAGTACTGGTTGCTGGGCATCTGGTTGGAGTAGTGAGCGAGGCGCGGCCTAGGCTTGTCCCGATACCCAGATCGACCCTGTATCACTATAGTGGACGTGTATTTCGTCGCCACCGGCTGCTGCAAGAGTGAGACTGTCTCGGGCGCCGTCTGCGACGGAGGCACGGCTGTGAACGATACATCTGCATACGTTAAAATTTATACATCTGCATACGTTAATTTTTCGGTAGTGGTCATTCCAGATCACCGGTCTGGAATTACCACTACCAAAATCTACTTCCAGACGGTCTACCGATTTGATCGCAAAATCTAATGCAAGATAACGCGATATCCTTAAATACAAACAAATGAACAGTGAGAAAGAAAAAAACGCAAAAAAATTACACTCTTTTTATAACCTATGAAAAATAACCAATCATCTGTTGCTCATGCCATATTGGAGAGATGGACGAAATGGGCGTGACATAATTACGTCTTTTCCCAATATGCTGCATAACATCTACTTATATCTTATCAGTACAGAAAAAGAATTATAAATCATCATGAATAGTATAAACAACTTCATGTGACGGGGATGCCATATTTGGATTGGGGAACGAAGTGGGTGTGGTGTTCTTCAAAATACGTCATTCTTAAGAAAAATGAAGATACCATTAATAAATCACATCAACAACTCTTCTAATCAAAAGGATTAGACACTATCTGGTAATACAGTATCCGGTATCTAGCATAAAGAATGTCAATTGATAAAGTTATTTTAAATAACCAATAAGATTAATCAGAAAAACGAATGATTCAAAAACTTTAAACATCAAAAACGATGTCCGTATGTTGAGATTTCTGTCCAGATAATCCAAATTCCTGGCAACCTTAGTTGCAATGGTTTCGAAAAATAAAACTTTAGATGAATTACCTGCATTATACTTATTAAAGCATGTTTCCGGCTGCGTGGAAATTTTAGTAGTGTTGCCGTATCTAGATTTCCCGTAAACATTGGTGTGCATATCCGCTGGTGCATTGTGCTCGTAACTGATCGGCTGGAAGGGCAGCATCTCTTGTCCAGCGATCATGTTGTTTTGCATCTCAGACTGCGTGAACATCCGTCCGTTATCGTACATTCGCATTTGCTCATTTTTTATTGTTTGCTCGGTCATTGGCATCATTTGAGTATTGTTGGTTGAGCCTAGAAGAAAGTTTACCTATCTTAGCTCCGCGGCGGTCACTTTTGACAGTCATGGAATTTCAGCATCCGTCTACAGACTTGTATGAATGTAAACTCAATAAACGTTATGTTGTGTCGTATGAATGGGTACCAATAGTAAAGTAACTCTTTCGAGTTATCACGACGACAACGAGTTAACACGTGTTTTATTCGCTACTGTTGACTCAGAAAACAGTAAATAGTTACCAAAAGCAAATCCAAATTACTTGTAGTCAAAGAATCTATAAACAAATTCACATTATCTAATTAACTATTTGTACCTCCAGATCCATTAGATAAACAAGATAACACAATGCCCACTATCGTGCATTCTTCATAAATTTGGGAAAATCTAATCGCCTGTAATTTGTTTTATTTTGTCACAATTACCGTGCATCTGAGAGGACATCGACATCTGAGAAGTAGGCATGGTGGGGGCAGTAGAGGTTTGGTTGTATCCTTGCGGGTAGTCCACTGACATTCCCTCCCTATACAAGTTCTCCTCGCTAGGCACGGCCGATTCCTCAGGCACAGGGGGCAGCCGCGGCGTCGATAGCAAGTCTGCAAAGCGGTACGAGAAATCTACGTGACAATAAGTATGTTGGTTTCGGAGTAAATAGGTTGTACTCATCTCGTTGAATATAAATCTGCGATAGTCAAATGATATCGTAACTTGTAATTCTGGGGCAAGGACAAAAATACATTATAATATAATAAGTAATTACAATAATTTAAGAGCAACCCCAGGGTTGTTGGATAACGCTGCGCAACAGTCAATTCTATATACATAACATGTCAGGTCAGGATGATGCGATGATTGAATTTTATTTGTAATTCATAAACAATAAGGAAAAAAAAATCATTTTCTATGTGCTCACCTTGAAGTGGTTCCAATGTGTCCATAAAATCGTCCAAGTTAGGTTGCAACGGACCTAAGCTGGGTTGAATGAAATCTGCTAAACTAGCTCCTCTGGCTGAAAATAAAAAGAGCTTCAATAAACAGCTGTAACAACACAATTTGTAACTTCTATGTAATGTATTGGGTGTGTGAATATGACTCCGCCCTTTCTCAACAGATGTCGTTTTTAGTATTGTTTACGTGTACTAATAAATGACCATACTTGTATTCGATAGTACTGAATGTCAGCTATCTAACGCATTTTATGATATTTGGTTGAAGTGTAAGCAACAATTATTTTCACCTTTTCGAAAATGTCGGTTTTTATTCCAAATAAACGTCATTTGCGGGAAGTGTTATTACATTATTTTATTGCGAAGAAAACTGCAGCGGAAACTTATCGTTTGCTTGTGGAGATTTATGGTGAGCATGCTCCGTCTAATACAACTTGCAAGGAATGGTTTCGACGATTTCAAAATAACGATTTTAGTACTGAGGATAAAGAACATGGAAAACCACCAAAAAAATTTGAAGATGCTGAATTGGAAGCATTATTGGCGGAAGATTCTTGCCAAACTCAATCAGAATTAGCTGCAGCATTAAATGTTGATCGTTCAACTGTTGCAAAGCGTTTACAAATGATGGGAATGATTCAAAAAGCCGGTGACTGGGTTCCACATGATTTAAAAGAAAGAGACATGGAAAGTCGGAAAACCATTTGTGAAATGCTGCTTCAAAGACAGCAAAGAAAAGGATTTTTGCATCGGATAGTCACAGGAGACGAAAAATGGATACACTACGAAAATCCTAAACGCAAAAAAGCTTGGGTGAAACCAGGCGAACCAGGCCCATCACAGCCAAAAATAAATATTCACTGTGCCAAGGTCATGCTCTGTATTTGGTGGGATCAGAAAGGTATTGTATATTATGAGTTGCTCAAACCCTCTGAAACTATTAATGGAGAAGTTTACCGACGACAACTAATGCGTTTGAAGCGAGCCATAGAAGAAAAACGACCAGAATGGGTGAATAGACATAACAAATTAGTTCTTCAGCATGACAATGCCAAACCGCATACCGCAGAAGTCGTAAAAAGATATTTAGAGGGACAGGACTGGGAAGTGTTACCCCACCCGCCATATTCACCAGACATAGCTCCTTCGGATTACCACCTATTCCGGACGATGCAGACAGACCTTACTGGAGAAAAGTTTACTTCATGTGAAAGTATCAAAATTTGGATTGACAACTGGATAAGCTCAAAAGACCAGGACTTCTTCCAGCAAGGAATACGAAAACTACCTGAACGATGGGCGAAGGTTGTAGCTGCAGATGGAGCATACTTTCAATAATTTTTTTTTTAATTTTGTAAGCGAACAAATGTGTTTTATTTTGACAAAAAGGGGCGGAGTCATATTCACACACCTATTACTATATGAACTTTTAAAAATATTCTATGATTAAATCTTCAAATATTAAAATCTTGGGAAAAGCACAATATCAATTTTAAAGATGTCTCGTTTACTTGTATAGCGCATTACAACACGAGTGGTTTAAGCAGATTGTGAAAGTTTACCAATTTCCCTGCAGTCTGGGAAGGCGAAGGGCTGGTGATTTGTGATGGTGGAGAATAGTGTGTCTGTCATGAAGTTGAGGTAGTCCTCATCTGTCAGCATGTTCCCCGCCAGGTCGCTGCATTGCGAGAACGACTCCACCGTGTCCATGTCCGAGACCTACAAATAGTGTTTCAGTCAGAAGGGCCCCCATTGCAATCATCTTATTTCACAAATGCGTTTTTACTGTCTGTGGTAGCACGCTACACGCATCTGTTGCTCTCTGTCATCGCATCCGTTCTCGATATGTTCCCGACTCTTTCGAAACGGAACACTGGCAGAGTTGTAGCGTCAATCAAGCTGAAAGAGCCACAACTATAAAGTGTCTATGACGGTCGTAACCCGCAGGGCTTATTATAATACCGTACTTATGTGTTCCAATAAATGAATTAATAAATTCATTCATAAGTTGTTTCAACGGCAGTAAGTATGATTTTTTTTATAGAAAACTGTGTATATATGTAAATATGCAAGTAGTTTTGTCTAATAAGTTTAATAAAGGTACATTCAATATGTGAGCGATACATACCGCGTCTTGAACTGACGTATCTCCTTTTCCAAGGAGTCGCATTATATGAAACTTGCGCCATTTTTTATATTCTGCAATGACAGCCTCCGCTCTTCTTTTCCAATATTTTCCTTCTAATATTGTTGTCTGGTGAAAAAAGCATTAAATATAATAGGAGGTAGAAAATAGTTGAATAATGCTAAATCCAACTTTACTTTCAGTACCAGATTCCCGATTCTAATACTCGTTGGGATAAGACATAAATGCTCAGGTTTTAGTATTCAATACTCGCTATCTTGTCGTGCGTCACTGTTCAGGGTTAAATGAGAACGTCATCCAAAAAATATGGTTTTAATTAACACACACGCACACAGTCAAACATGCTCAAAAAACAAACTTGATTCTCTTCACACAACGTTCTTCCTAACCGGGGATCGAACCCAAGTAATCTTGCTTCAAAGGCAGGGTTTTTACTGAGACTGCTCCTTAGCTAAGTTGTAGCTAAGGAGCAGTCCTATACGATTTTACTATTTGCATTTAATTGTTCACTAATTAACAACGTCTATTTGGCTTTAAAGATTAAGTCTTAATAAGTTTGTTTCATTAATTACCTCTGGTTTCACGTGTGTATCAACATCCAATGGAGAAGCAAATTGGCATACCAATGTATTCTGTTTCTTTATGACTGAAAAGAGAAAAGAAAATCAAGTTGATAAAAACCAACAATTTAACAAAGTAAAAATTGAATAGAATTGTGGCCAACAGTTAATTTACCCATGAGTAACGCCCTTCTTTCTCTGGCACCAAACAACATAGTTTCTTTTATATATTTTTCTGCGATTATGTATCGAATGATCGGACACAGCCTACCCAATATTAAACAGTATCCCATGCCCATATCATTACGGCTTGTATAGCTGAGACCTCACAATTAAAAGGTATGGCACATTCCGAGATATAAAAAATATCTAAATCTATGAAGTTGAAATAAATTAGATACTACCATTATAAAAACCCAAAGAATAAGAACAAGTCATGTATAATATAACTACGGTTATAAATCGTTACAGCAGAAATTGTATCAATAAAATGTACAATATATATTACAAATTCACTAGAGTGACGCCTATAGCGGCATAGAGGTACTAATAAACGACTGAGATGTAAAGATCACGAGTTCGTTTTAAGACGTATGGTCTCGTTATACATTTCTAGGCGTACGGGTGTTCTCGTAAACCGATACCTGTGCGTGTTCGTAGAACGATACCTGTACCTGATAGTTTTAAATATTTGTGACACATTGACGGAAACCCATTGTGGGGTTTTGTAAACTTCAATGTTTATTGGATAAAACACTTTTTTTTTTGTTGTGGTGGAACATTATCCAATCCTAACTAATATTTCATATGCGAATGTGTGTTTGTTTGTTTATTACGCTTTCGCGCCTACTAAACAGACAATCCTAAAATTTTGCACAAAGCTACAATATTGTCAGGAGTAGCTTTCGTGTAGAAGTAAATTATTATTTAAAAATCTACACTAACGCGAACGAAGCTACGGGCAAAAGCTAGTCTGAAAAATTTAATTTATCCTAATTTCTGTTAGTATGTAAAATACAAGAAAGCGTAGGTACTTGTAGTACTAAATATCGCAAATTGGTTCGTTCATTAGAAAATCCCTTGAACTAAAAAGACATCACGAAAACGATGCTCATGTTTTACATAATTGCTACAAGAAGCGCGATAAAGTCTGGCCAATTTTAACTAATCAGTAGAAAATGGGGGTAAAGTCAAACATGCCTTCTACGAGTGGTTAATTAAAAAAAGTATTTATCATGATTTATCACAACGCGATAAGTATTTGTTTATGACACATCGTCTGTTACATTGAGTTATCTGCAAGCGAAAACGCAAGTATGATGTGATAAAATATAGGTGCAAATCTCAATCATATATGCAGGATTATCAAAGCTTGAAGTAAAGTAAATATATTTATTCGTTTGGTTGTAAACATCAGTATTGACAGCTTCGAATACGTAGCAAATCGATATTTATATTATAAATAGTGTCTAATGGAATGTTACAAAATTTTCTAGATCAAAGAGATACTTATAGAAGTAGACTTAATGTCTTCCAACTCTACCGCTTACTCTATTCCAAGAATTAATAGCATTAAACATTAGTATTTATGTCACGTTTAACAGTATGGTCATCTCTGATGCCCATAAGACAGACAGACATTCATTTATTTGCTACGTAATCACACATTAACAATCATTTATAAATATTATATTCATTCAAAATATACTAGGAAAAAAGAAAGACTACGCAATAAAAACATAAAAATTAAACATAAAAAGTGGCGTGATGCCGCAGCTACAAATTTTTTTCAAGCTAAGAATATGACCTAATCATGAGTGAACATACCCTTATTTTTTACCATCATAACAAATTTAAATAAATAAATCCGTTCAGTCGTTGACGTAGTAACATACATTCAGACAAACTTTCACATTATTACGCCTTACTTCCTTACTGTTCCCCGCGACTCCCGCGTACACGTGGAATTAAACATTTTTTTTTTTTTTCTAAAATATATTAACCAAGTTACTACTTAAAACATCAGCTATCTGACAGTGAAAGTCCCATAAATATCGGTCCAGCCGTTTCGGAGATTTGACGGAACAAAAAGAAAGACAAAAAAAAATATTGAATTTTTTTTACTGTACCATATATACTTTCAAAAACATTTAATAAAAAGCTATTATTTTAAAATTACAAACAGACACTTCCATTTAATTTATTTGTATAGATTAGTATATTAATAATAATCTTTATATATTGATTAACATTTATGTAGGTATTAAGTAAGTTTATACACAAAAGTATTAAATTCCTAGAAAATGTTTCAAATCGATAACACGTGTTTTTGTTTTATTCGCAACACTGCTCTACGATTTACGAATTATTCGTTTCCAGCTCTAGTGTTGTGGACCAAGTAAATAGCAGTTCACAACCTATAAATATTTATAAGAATTAAATTTTATGCCGATATATCGGACTGCGCCTATTCTTAGTTCTATGACGTCAACGTAGATCGTATCGTCTCTTGGTTTATTGAGAAAGTATCCCGAACTACGTAAACGAATAGAATCATTATGCCTACCTCAATATTATTTTATAATGGTGATATATTTTTTGTCACATGGCGGTTTATGTCATGAATCACCGTGACTTCTCATTTTAAGATTGAGAGGTCACGATTATCTTTTATGACACCTACGTATATATAAAAATGTTAGTATATATTTTGAATACTTTTGTATTTGGTTAATATATTATCATGTATATATCGTTATACTAACGACATACTCCGTAGGACATGCAAATGAAATAATGATAGTGACAGTAGTGATCCTGCAGTTAGAGGGAGGCCATCGTGTAAAATATAAAATATTTGTCAGAAAAAGCACTAAACATTATACAGTCACTACTAAAACTCGATTTGTATTGCAAAGTCTCGTGCAAAAGCTTAACACGAAACTAAGTCTCGTAGCGTAGCATGTGTTGTTTGTTCTCTCATTAACAGCACATCGCAGCGCAGGTCAATATGTATTATTCAACCACTTATACGAGGTTGGAGAGATAAATCTTTACGGTCTTTGTATGATGTATGAAGTTGTAATGGAATTTATTTGGTTGGATAGTTTGCAACGGGCCTAAAAGTTGTCATTTGAAAGAACTGACCGATCGTCCTTATGGTGATTAGTAGTGGAACGTAAAGTCCGGGTTAACGCGCGATAAGGTGATGTTGTGTGATGGTGGGGTTGTAAGGGCATCGTTTATTATGATCTTTAAAGCCGGGCAAAACCACTGATCTTCCTCAGATTTCTGCTTGTTTCGGCCTATTCAGAATTCTATAGGTAGAGTATGGTTAACATCAAGAGGACTGTTAAAATTACTTGTCGGAATATTAAACCAAAAATGCTTAAGTTTCTGCAGCAACGGGATCATGTGTATAATAATTAATTGTAATAACACTTGGCAAAAATTGTGTTGAATTTGTTAGTTGATTAGGAAGAAACTTTTTCCATGGTAACACATAGTCTAGATCCCGCTAGAATTGCCCGTGTCGTGACAACCATAGCAGGATCATGTA
Organism: Aplocera efformata; assembly: GCA_921293045.1. Taxonomy (NCBI): domain Eukaryota; kingdom Metazoa; phylum Arthropoda; class Insecta; order Lepidoptera; family Geometridae; genus Aplocera; species Aplocera efformata. Next base: position 6,629,923 of record OV121042.1, on the reverse strand, counting down.
CTATATAACGCGACCGAAATTAAAATCCTAATTTGTCAATCGATTGCTCAAAATACTAAGCCGCCGCGCACAAACAAATTATAACACACTCATAGGATCGCTGAGTTAACACATAAATATTACGGACTAATGAACAACAACATCACACAAATTTTTGTGCTATCCACGGATCTAATCTGATACTCTTACTACCTAGGCAGGCAGGTCAGCTTAGGTCTAGGCAAAGCCGTCGAGTATATTTGGTAGAAACACATAATAAAACAATACTCACACTGCATATGCCAGCATCTCCATATGACGTTGTTCAATCTGATCTTGTCCTTCCACCGAAGCTTTATACCTTTGAAACGATTCCATTTTGGGGATGTTAGTTTTTGTCTGTAGTCAAAATAAAATACACAAACATATCAGAAATAAAGATAGACTCACCTGTATATTCCTTATAAATCTAGTCACAAAATGGTGCTTGATAAAAGCATTTTATTAGGTAGGTTAACTATAAAAGTCCTCGAGCTGGTAAGGAACATTTTGACATGAAAACAGTTACTCAAATTCATAATTAAAATGTATAAACAAAATATATTGTTATTTGATAAAAATCGACAGCCTAAAAGGTAGAACTGTACTATACTGGTAAATACGACGAGCCGCCAGACAATCAACAGTTAGCTCAGTTATCAGCAGCGCTATCATTAGGCGATCTTAAGCTTAGTGCAAATAGCAGTTTGATAAGAAACGTACAGCCTATCTTATCTGCAGTCTCTACCTGTTTAAATAGAACCAATATATGAAAAATGAGTTTTAAGCTAGTGAATCATAAAATAAAGTAATATATTCATAATGGATATATTCATAATGGTCAAAATATATTCCAATTTTTTCCGAATAAAAAAAACTTCAACCACAATCAATGTTTGAAGTTTATTTTTGTGTGCAGTGAACGCATCTAAAACATTATTGTTGACGTAATTGTTTTGTTTTATTAAGGTTCCAAACCATACACATACATGGAAATATGGATTGAATCCACCCAATTCCTAGACACTGCACATTCAATTATTCAATTAATGATATTAAAAATAATTATGTCGGCTTCTTCGCGATAAACTGCTAATAACTGTAGGCACCTAAGTAATGCTAAATTATTTAATAGCCAAGTTTGAAATAACCGAATTCATCCTTGATCGCATTATCAATAGGCCAATGTATAATTGCACTGTTATCTCGACATTGCAAAATATTGAGGAGATCTGATCGAAAATACTAAGTGAAACATGGCCATTTTGAATGCAGCTAAGATTATTACGTTACAACATGACAGACATGCGACACTGAGCTGCAACAGCATTGCCATCGTTGCTCGTCACCATGGACGTCTCTTCTATTATATTGACCCGTCTGGGTCACTATCAACTTAACTCAAGAGCCGTTTTTGAGCTATAGGCGTCGTGAGAGTAGCTAGATAAGGTGACATGGATCTGAGCTGCTTTTAATTTGAAACAAGAACACTTCAGGATTGGTAGGATGCACCATTGGAAACTCGAAATACCCTCAAAAACCAGTGATCTTCAACGAATATGAATGAATGTCTCGCGGCATACCAACCCGCTGAGGGCGGACGCGACCGCTTTTTACTCAGGTTCCCCATTGTTATGTGCCCAAGACGCATCAGCAACCCAAAGCTTTCTTTGATGCCATACTGCAAGTTAAGGATGCAACAATAATGTTTTCACCACGTTTTGTGAAACTAATGGCAACCACATTCGATTGCGTAAGAAGCAAAGATAACGACTGAATCTGAGAAATAGCAACACCACGTGGTCAGATAAAAAAATAAAAATAAAGATAATGCATAAGCTCGGGTATACATGAATATAATTAATGTGTGTTCCAGAAAATAGTGTAGCCTTAGGAAACAGGACCAACCTAATGTCCCACGATTTCGCACAGAAGCGAATTTGTAAAAAATAATATAGTTTCGTTTCGTTTAAACACTGTTGCGTCACTCATCTTAGGTGATATCGATTTATTTTTAATCTAATTAATTTTCAAATGATTTTTATCAACCAAGCCGAATTGACATTTGACAAATTTAGCATATATGTATTTTTAATACATTATATAAATATATATAATACATAATAAGAAAATAATTCATGAAGGTATTTTTTTAATCGACATTGACGCCTATTCTATAAATAGAGCCACATGAGTTCTGTATTTACTCCCGAAGCCATAAGATGGCACATTAGCTTTATAGATAGACTTGTAATGTTTATTTTGTGACTTAGTAGCAAAGTTTTCCGCAATCGCAGGTCATCACGTCATACGTAACATATGATAGAATGTTACTAAACACAGAATGTACCTATTATAAATAACAAGTTTTAAAGTAGCAGTAGTTGTGCCAAGTTTGTCTAGAGAAGTGCTGCCCCCACACCAGGTAATCTGCCGTCCAGTTGTAGTGCACTCGTATTACTGTCCGGGAGGGTGTGAGCGCGAAGAAATGCGACTTGAGTCGGGGACGTCTTTTATCGTATTGATTTTGTTATGAATGGAGGTAACTACTTAACATCAACTTGGCCAGCTCGTCCAGTAACTAGTGTCGTGTACAGAATGTACTTCATAATAAAATAACTTAAATTTACGTAATGGTATAGCTCCAAATTATTTGTCCATATTTATCATAATATTCACCATGAGACCCTGCTGAAAAAGCCGAAAAGTTTCTTTGGGGATTCTTCAGAACACAAAAAAGTACTCCTGAAAACTATCCTAGAAATGGCTGCTCCACCCAACATGTTTAATAGGCAGAAAATATATTTTAAAGCAAGAGGTGACACAGGCAAACCTTAACAAATGCCTTGACAACATTAGAGACATGGCAACTCTCTTTGGGATTAGAAAACCCAGAAGTAGTATCAGCTAAATACTCATCCCAAATACTAAGACTTTTCATGCTAATAGTAGAGGAACTTTGTCTTGTTTAGCTACATAAGAAAACATGGAATATTTAATATGTATATGAGTAAACAATATACATACCAGGCAATGGGAAACAGGTACTAGATATCTGATAACAGAACACAGAGTATGCAAGAGGCAACATGGAAATAAACCAAGGTCAATCTCATCTCTTTCATATAAACTTTGACAGTCATCATTTTTACTGTATCACCTGCAAAACAGGGCAGTCAAGGAGAGTGGAGTAGGCACATTAAAGCAAAGTTAATTAGAATTTTAGTGTCAAATATAAAGACAGACATAACAGAGTTAAAAAATTTAATAGATTCTAACAAATCACCGCAAATGCTGAAACAGTGCTGCTAACAACCCAGAGTCATACTTCATTACTTCAGGGAGTTAGGCTGGCTGGGGAAGGGTTAAGTTAACAATGGGGGACAATGCATAAAACAGCTCCACACAGGATGTCAGTGCAGACCCCAACCTCACCCAGAATTTGAATTATAATTTGGACAAAAAACCTAAAATATACCTTTGACTTAAATAAGAAAGCAAATTTTCTGCACCACAGCAATTATGTTATGTAAAACCTTTTTTACATCAATATTTCATTATTAAATATTGCTATAATTTTGACAGCAAAATCAAAAGCAAAGCTAAGAATATCTATTCATAAAGCACGTTATCTTGGTAAATGACCTGTGTCTTTTACACAGGCTATGATGACCTCCCCTTATCTTTTGCACACTAAATCCAATGGAAACATACTGTTTCCTTATTTTTAATCAAAATCAATATATAAATAATATTATAATAAACATAATTAGATAATGCTAGCAGATTCACTTCTGACAATTTGATTTTTAGAATCAGTAGAAAGTAAATGTTATTAATTTTGAGAGAGGTTCCTATCTTCTTGACAGTACATAATGATTGAAAGATCTAAAATGACTAAATAGAGAATTGGCTTTGGGAGATTACATTTTTTGGCTACTTTTCAATGAACTTTCAGAGGAGATTAATGATTTGGCAGTTTTTTTATTTATATTTGTTACCTCATTTCTTGGTTATTTATCAACCGGATCCAATCTGAAAGTATATGCTTTCAGATTGGATTGGATGATCCCATAGAAATTTTATTAAAATCAGTTCAATAGTTTGGCAGTCAAATCAAAATAGCTAGAAAAAATATGTCATCGAAGTAAACAAAATTGCATGTTTTGCTTTCCTATATTTTTTTTCAGGTTTTTACCGTTTTTAAAGTTTCTTTTTAAAAATCCCTTATTTCTCACTCTTAAGGTAGGTAAATAAGAGTGAAAAATAGGGGATGAATGAATTGATATCAGTTCTTTTTGGATTTTTAAATCATCCACTTATTAATTTAGTTTATATATTTGTGACATTTCAGTTGATAAATGATCATTGTGAGCTTTGCCTATTCATAGCTATGCTAACAACTTAGTGTTTAGTGTTCAGAACACCTATATTTTGGATAGCAAACTTGGTATACAAAACTGTGTAACCTCTGTATCTACAATTATTGGATGAAATTGGATTACAAATATCTCATGCAAAGTCTAAGTTATAATTAGTTTAGTAGAAGCAAAGAGAGACAGTAGATAGATGTTCTTAATTACTACTCCATTCCACTTGATTGTGTCAGTTATCTTTATCTTGGAATCAATTATATAGATGAAACAGATATCAATAAGATTCAGCAACAGTCTAATGAGTTGATAAATACAATTAATATTTAGCAGGAGCATCTTAGGCAATGAATTTAAAACAACATGTAAGATTTAAATTTCTCATAACTTAATTGTGGTTAATAATACATGGTTGTTGAGAGAGTCATCAAGTTAATCAGCTTATGTTATTATAAATAGTGAATAATAAGAAAGTAAAATTCAATATGGAGATCACTTTGATAATATTGTGCACTAGGCTTGCCAGCTGACTTGTACAACCAATTGTTCAATTATTATATATTTATATCTTTCTTAGTTACACAAACTGTTAATAATTAATATCACAACATACTACTATGTTGCCTTGCAATATAAAGATAAACATTTTACTACATTTTAACATGTGATAACAATTAAAACTCTCTTGTTTAAGATTTCATTGGTGTTTATAAATCAAAATTTAATCATTAATATTATTTTGAATAACCATTGATGATAGCCCCAGTGTTCAGAAAAGTAAAACAAGTATATTAATTAATAATAAAACTCACCTGTATGCTAAAGTCATACATTTGAACAATTTAGTGAGAGATATCTCTATGGAAAGTTGTTGGTGTTGTTGACTTTCTTCTTTGTCAGTTGGAGAGAATGGTTTCGGTACCCCTGGGACGGTATACGTAGCAACAACAGAGACTTTTTGAACATCTTTTTGTTCTTCATCAGGAACAGTTACAAGATCATCAAAATCGTCTTGAGCTTCAGCTTCAAAATGTGATACCATAAAATGCCCGGAGTGAATAGTTTCCTTTTCAGGGCGGGCCTGCCGTTTTCCTACATGATTCATGTTTCCGTATATTATTGTTATAGTTTCCGGGAGTTCAATAATGTTTCTTAAATTAGTTACGTTTGATTAAAACCCTGGATCAACTTTTGGACTTATTTTTACAATTCACTTCACTCACACGCACAAATGTTTTTTTCAATGAGTTTGACATGTATGACATGACAGACAACTTGACAACAAGAAAGATTGCCAACAACAAAAAAGATAACTCGCTTCTCCGTTATGTAAAGGGGGCAAGCAATCTAATCCGAACCGAACACACAACGCAGCTTCTGTTCAGCGCTTACAAAGTTCATACAAGGTAAAATTTCGTTTCAGGTATTTGATATAAATAAAAACATATATATTTTTGGCTGAAAGATTTAAAATTCAAAAATGGAATTGGATCTTACAATTTTTTGGATAGTTAAAAAATTCAAGTTGAAGTCACAGTATAAAAAAACAATTGGTGTGTATTCTAATTACATAGATACTAATATCGTGAAGTATTGGTACAAACTGATGTCTGTAATTATATTTTATTTTAAATAAGCATAACGCCTTGAAACCGTATTTTTGATCGTTTATCCGTACAAACTGAACGGAACCCAAGACACGCTCACTAGTATCGCTCGACTCGACGATCACAGTCACAGACACAGCCAACATAATAACAATGCGGAATTGTCACCCGGCTCGTCGTACTACCGTCTCTCTACATATCTATCTATTTGTTATCTGTGTCAAACAAAACCTATTTTGTCGGTTTCGATAGTTTTGTGTTTGTTTACCTGATTTAATTTCGTAATATTTTTGAGATTAACATAATATGAATTCACCAAGCTCTAAAAACACGACGCAATACAAAAACCTTATCTTTAGACACAAACAATCGCCAAAAGAGTTGAAGGATAAAATGCGAAAGGTAGGTACTTGTATACATATTAAAACATATACCGCATTCTGGTATACTGCACCGAAACATCTGTATCTCCTACCTGTAAAGTGTGTAAAGAGACAGCAGATAACTTGCAAAAAATATTAATTAGGATGTAATTTTGCTAACTGAAAACAACCCACTAACATCTTATACTTGAGATATTAGAGCTTAAATAATGCACTTTCTACTGACTATATAAAGACCAAAATGAGCTGACAATTATTGCCTAGCAAAACTTGTTCACAAGATTACAACCCATATTTTGATGATGATTTATTTCATGCCAAAAAACATAATATATGATAATTAAAATGCAATTTTACGACTGCATACAAAGAGTAAAAGCTTAAGCACAATAGGACTGAAAATTGTGAAGTATGTCAAATACAATAAATTGTTCTTTTTGTCTTTATCATTATGTTAGCTGCTGTGTGTTTACATTTATCTGTAGTGGTATGTGGACCACTAGTTAACCAAAACATAACATCCTGTTGATATTTGTAGGTACATGGAAACATCCTACAATCAATGATGCAACCATTCATTTATATTGAAATAGATTTTTTCACATACATTTAAAGTATAAAATGGTCACAATATTGTTTACTAAGTACTAATTAAAACTATCTGTGTAGTGCAGGTAACAGTTATAACTTAGTAAAAGGTTTTCTAATGTTTACCTTGCAGGAATACTAAATTTCTAATGTACACCAAAAACAGTAATGTATTTTGTAATAGGTGTAAGTAGAGTGCTAGAGCCTTTCACCCTTATGTTGCTCAATTCTGTTTGCAGAATTATAAGGACAAAGTACAAAACTGTCGAGAACTGTTAATAGACAGATTTCGGGGAGCAACCACAGAACAAAATTTATGTCAAACACTAACAGACATTTACAAGAGCATGTTTGATTTAAATGAACCAATTGAGAGTGATGAATTAAAAATCCTTGAAGAATTAAAAAGTGAACTGATTCAAGAAGAAATGGAATGGTGAGTTGCTGGTGAGTTGCTGAGTAAAATGATATTTTGTTGGTTTGTTTTTTAGCATTCATGATTTTTATGGGAAGTTTTCATTAATTAATAGTTATTTAAATAGATCAATGTTTTTAAGCTCAAATATATTGAAATTACCTATGCTCAATATATTGGAATTACAATGTTAATCATTTCAAATAATAATAAATATTCATGGACGTTTCACACACATCTAGCCCCAAACTAAGTATAGCTTATAATATGGGAACTAGATAACTGATAGAATACATATAGTCCTTTTTTTGTAAATACATACTTATAATACACATTAACACCCAGACACAGAATAAACATTTATGTTCAACACACAAAATGCTTGTCCTGGGTGGGAATCTGAGCTATGAGGCTAGTCAATCATGTACTACTGTAGTACTTTTTGAGTGCAGGTAATTCTTTGGTCTTTTGATATACTATGAGCATTTTGCTATGTGACTTATAATATCCAAAATTAAATAGCTCTAGGAGTAGAACAATGAAATTTTTTGCAGGTGGCTTAGGGAATATGAAAAATCACAACTGGACAATGTTGATTGGTCTACACTGGAACAAGATGATGAAGTAATTTGCCCAATTTGCCAGAAATCCAATTACAAACTGGAAAAAGGTTATGTTTCATGTTCAAATTGCAAGATAGAATTAAACACAACTAAAACTCTATCTGAGATAAAGAAGTGTATTTTGTCATGTTTGGAGAAGCATGGTGCTCAGTGTAGCCAAGAACCACAGTACACAGTGATCCCAGATAGTAAAGAATCACATATATATTTGATTTGTGATTCTTGTTCAGAAATGAACATATTGATTTAACTGTTTAACCTTTATTTAACAAATCCAATAACTTACATGATTGAGGAAGAGCTCCAGCTATTTCTAGATTATTACAAATCGGAACACAAAAAAATATCAAAACAAGCTAATAATAAAAAAATATTACTAGTTGTCTGAAATAGATTACAATAAGGTTCAATTGACATTGAGGTACCAGTGGCAAAGTGATGGGCAATTTTTTTACTATACCTACCATACCAGACTCCAGTGGAGTGGATACCTAGTAAATGAGTTTAAATCTCATGTTTTGGTTTTACATCATACCTGGTATAACCCTCTTTCTCTCGTTGTCCCAATTCACGAGGAAAGAGACCACCGTCTGGTGCGGCTGCAAGCCTTTGCTTGACGTTTCGATATGACTATATGCCGAAATGTATGCCGCTGGATTCCGGTATCGGCCACGGCCAATCGGAGTGAACCATGATAATTGTACTCGTCTCTCTGACATTGAAGTATCTTTGTATATGTGTAATCGCTTCATAATAGAGCTGCTACACTAGCCGACCTACAAAGCCATCGTAGCGATTATTACTTAGAGGAACTTGAAAAGACACGGCGCGTGGCAGCCAAACTTCTGATTTTAACATCTCTAACTTTCTACCGATGTGTCAGCCGCTATTAATAGTCTATAAGGCTTAGAGAAAACGTCAGAAAGCAGCAAGGCAATAATAGTTTGGATTTAACTAATGTATACATGTTATTACTACCTACCTATATTTCTTAATTTCCTGTTAAGTGGTATTGTTGGTTAATAATTTTATGAAATTGTTATAAACTTTGATACTGTTCTTATTTTTATGTTGATGGTCTTTTCTGTGGGCAAAAAGTATAAATAAAACAACAATTTACAAAATAAAAAATGACCTTTTTAATTCAATTCATGAAGCATGGTAACAAGGTATATTGTATATTATTATTTTCTTTGTCATTATATCGTCGGAATTAGAACATTTTATTATACATGATTAAGTTCTACCAAAAGATTAGACTAACGGTAACTTGTATAAAATGTACATTTATATTAATATGTAGTATAAAACAGTACCATTACTTTACTCATATATATATATATCTATATATATATAAGGGCATTTTTTGTAGTTTGATTATAATCTTTATCTTTATATGTATATAAATGGTCTATGCTATGCAATTAGTCTAGGCCTGAAAAAAGTAATTCTCAGTCAATTACAATACATTATATAATTTATTATTTTTGTATTAAAATAGTGAACAAATATTGCATAACTAATGCTTTTGGTTACTTTAAGGCAGATTTACACTAACTCAATAGCATTTATTCTTCTTCCATATATTCCGTCGATATTTTGGTAGGTGGACTGTACCTAACAATTATTATTGTACTTTAACTTTTATATATCCCAGAAATACTTTAATTAAACATTTTCATTTATATATTCAACATGTTGGTTGATAAGTTTCAATCCATTCAATCATTATATAAAATGTATGTATTACATAAATCCAATAATTTAACAACTGGTAGAATTATTATAACATTTCTAATATTGAGATGGTATTTCTTCACAAGAAAGCTTTTAGAGACAATAAAATGTTAGCGATAAAAATGAGTGAAAATAATAAATAATTACATTAAAACCTCTGTTAACTCGACCTTCCTAGAAATGCGTGTAGATATACTTATTATTCTATTAGGGAATCTGTGTGGAAAATAAACAATAATAATTGCTTGGTACTGTACTCTCACAATAATACATATATATATGAAAATACCGCACTGTAGGAAAGTCGAGATCAAAGACAATTTAGAAATTAGTGCTTATCTATATAACATTTTTATTTTTGTTATTATAAACTAAACAATCATAATCTAAATTCAGCTAATTAACGTTAGTGTACGTTTAGGGCACGTCTATAGGTATATTGATTCTACGAATTTGGACAAAAGTTCCTTTGAAACAAATTTACCGTCACATCACAAATAATTATTACTAGACTTGCAACGAATAGTATATTAGGCAAAAGTATACAACTTGTGTGTAGCGTCAAAATTCGTACCGCTGCGATTATTTCGCGTGATATTTGTCGGCATAGTTCAGTTCCTAGTCTTTTTTTAAATTAAATATTGTAATATATAATGATTATTTGATAAATATATATTTTTATAAAATAAACCAATATTTTCTTTCCTTTTATCAATTATCTAACTACAACAAAATATACTTGAGTATTCGGTAATCGGCCGAATATAATAAAAATAGTTGAATAGGACGCATACAGAATAATAACTGAATATTCATTGCAAGTCTAATTATTACCCATTTACATTGAGTCTGAACAATTTAAAGCTATTTTAACAGCAAGGAGTCGTCGGTTAGCGGTAGAGAAACATTAAATTTAAAAAACGATTCCATTAAAAATTACCTATAAATACTTTCTAATTTTCACATTTCAGTATGACGTTTACTAGCACTCGGCAATGATTAAATTGGAATCACTTACGTGTCTGGACAGTCGCCGTGGCGCTTCTTTTCGATATACATGAGTATGTGATTTTTGATTGATGTTATTCAATTCAGAACCACAAAACACACTAAAATAAATGTAATTAAGTATAAAACGTCTCAATCTTTGTAGATTTATTGAATAGTGTAAATTATGAAGTGTTCTAACAACCTTTCAAATTGACATATTCCATGGTAATGAAAACAACACTCATTTCTTTTCGATTGCATTATTTCGTAATTTTTTATAATAACTATTGCATACTTAGCAGTATATAACAGTTACCAAACGAAACGGCTTGAAATAAACGAAGACTGAAAAACAGTAAATCAATTAATTGTATACAAATTAACTTGTTATTGACTCATAACTCATAAGTAATGCAAATAGAATAAAAGTAATGCATTCTTAATAATATTTATTAAATCGTCTCTTGTTAACTATAAGTATTATGTATGCATTATGATGACGCGTTTACCTAATTTTCTAATGATTTTCGATAGGCACAAAAGTATGTATTAATAAACGAGCCCCTGATTTAAGTGAACCAAGTATCAATTTTAAAAACTAATAGATCATGGACTTCGGATCAAGAGCTTAAAACGTCAAAAATGTATGCAATTTTGCAAATTTTTCTTTAACATTATTTATATTTATTTTATGCGAGATTTGAGGGTGAATTAACCGAATCTCGATTTCATTGGATTTTGGACAATGATTGTTGAACATGAATTGAAACTGGACTGCTTTCGGATTCACAAGAAATCTGTTATTCTGATCAAGTCCATTTACTAATTCTATGTCCAGGGCGTCACCAAGGGGAAATGTTCTTGCCTAAAAGTCTCTTTCATATAACTTTAATATAAAATTGTCTTCAAATTATCATTTCTCTTTGTAGGTTTACAAAAAGATCTTAACACAATAAGGCACATGTACATGTGCATAAAGTGTTATTGAATAATTGTAAATTCCGACAGTTTATTACTATGAAATTTATAGCCCTTCGAAAAATTACCAACCAAACAACAAAATATATTTCACACAATAATCTGTCGGGAGTTTTCCATTGAACAACAAAATTTTCCATTTAAAATAAAAAAGTAATGAGGTTATTTTAATAGGCTGTTATTGTGTCTTATTTTTAAACGACCACGATATAATTTTTACACTGACATTTTCGTACAAAAATATGCTTCTCAACTAACCTAAACAATAAATCTGTTGGAAGCCAATGTAGACACACCCTTAAATCATTATTATAAGCACGCTGGATTACAAATAAGCATGTTTGATCCATTACAGTTAGGACAATCAAACGAACAAAAATCAATCTATCTAACATAAATTCCAAATTCCTAAAGCATAATATCATAACATCATTACCATTTTCTATTTATCATTCGTACTAAACCTCACTTTTTGAAAAATATTTTTCGTTTTCTGCACTGCATTCTAGTTCAGGGCCGCTACTTACTTAAGATACCTGACTACTTTTAAGGTCAATCAGATGTGGCGGTCATTTTATCAGCCAGTCCGACCGCACGGACCCTTTCGATCAGGTGAGATCGCGGTCATATGCTTGACAAACGCTAAAAAAATGAAACTCGTTTCTAGACTTACGTCAGGTACAAAAAGTCAAAAAATATTTTTTGACACTACTGCTTTAATTACCACTAGAGATAACGAGTCCACTGCTTCCGTGGTGTAATTGTGGTATTTCATGATAATATACCCAAAGGAAATTCTGGGTTACGGGCTTTAGAGGCCGTAACCTAGAATTTCCCTTGGTTAAATGATTTGCAAAAGAAATCTGCGACTGCGCATTGAAAGTTGCAATACACATGAATTGAAAAGGGATATCAAAATCAAAGATATTGATTTGAATAACTTCTTCAAATCATTACCTCTGTTTTTGATAGATTAAGAGGTTCGCTTGACTTGGGTTTAGTAAGTTGATAGGAAAACATATAATTTCTTTTTGGCATTATGTAACACTTGGTAAAAAATACAGTACACGGTGATTCATATCATAACTAACTTAAATAAGGATCAAAAATTGATAATTAGGTAATTAACATTTTAAAAGTGTCTATATACGATCGGTTTATATAAACTGACAGCGAAAACTGATAGTTCGGTTTTATGCGACACCTTCGCATAACAACTGAACCACCACGGAGTAATGTGACTGCGCCAGCGCGACAACGTATTAACAGATTGACAGATCTTTACGGGAGTCGTAAATAAGTAGCGCCCTCAGCACACCAACGACAATAATAATATACTAAACTACAATTATTCCTAGTGGAGGTACTTACTATATAGGTAGACCCTGGACGTCCATATGGTCTTCTTGAGCGTGACTGTGGGCAGTGGACGCGGGTACGGTGAAATAATTGTGGTTGTGAGGCAGACGAGGGCGGCGAGGGGAGCGCGCGGTTATCACGCGCGGCTTGTGAATTTCGTCCATCACGGACGGCGCCACATACGTGAAACCCTACGGCAAAGTACCACAGTTTTAAATGACGGAGAAACTCTCCGTAGCACCAAAGAAATGTAACTACGTTAGACTCGGAGCTATGATTCCTTGTCACAGGTGATAACGCAAACATCCAAGGTTCAAGAACAAACTGCTTCACAAAACGTAAACCTTTCAAGTTAAAACCATTGTATTTGTGTAGATACGAACTTCACTAAAGGTTAAGACGTATTAGTTAAATTAGACAAACTGTTGGAAGCGCATTTAAACACCAATAGCGTAGTCATTTATTTCGCGTTATCTGTATCATTCATAATAATTGACCATTTTTGTAAGCTATCTTTGTAACTATATTATGTGAGAAAAATATAACAATCCAAATACCTCGGCATGATAAAAATGCAGATAACGTTTTTTATCTATCAATAAGTAGCCATAAGTTGAGAGCGGCTTTAATAAATCATAGCATGTTTGCACTGCTGTAGTAATATGAAAGAAGAACCTCATTACAATGATATTGCTCTTCTAGTAGTGATCAGTTACGATTTATTTGACATTTTATATACTCGAATAAACAATTTATTACCTGTCGCTACTGAACTAGGCAGTACATAAATTGAGTTTCGTACTTTAACCCCCAAACTATAATGAGTCCTAATAAATTTGACGGTTGTATTTGGTCTGTATTGGTGTGTTGGTGGTCTCGTGGCAAATCACTCAAATGCCACGTATGTCCAAAACGGATGGTCCGATTTTTTTTTATAATAGCTGATATTTACCTTTTTTCTTTGCTATGTATATTTGGTTTTGATGTTCTTTAGAAGATTTAAATTAAATTATTTAAAATTACCAACAAATATGCCTAATGACCATATACTATTAAAAACAATAATTAAAAAAATATTGTTGCTCGTGTCTGTAAGTAAATAATTTTTGAGTCATTTGAGTAAGTAAAAACTGCCTAGTTGTCCGCAAAGGTACTACCTCCACACCAGGTAACTTGCCGCCAAGACTGATGCACTCGCATTGTTGTGTTCCGGTGTGAAGGTGTGGGTGCTGGTGTATTGTAGTTACAGGCGCATAAGATGTTTACAAGACGACAGTACAAATTAATCCAGTTATTCGCGTCCGTAAGTGTACCCTTTGATTCCCTACACGTACCCCCTGGGTGGAGCTAAAGGAGCAACAGAAAGTAGCAGTAGACCTGGTGCAGGCTTCGTCCGGAGAGGTACTGCCACCATACCTTCTCACTTCTCGTTCTGTCACTTTATCACATAAAAAACAAAACATTTTTGAAGCTAATTCACGCGTTATCTTGCTCAGACCTATAACACAAAACACCCACCAGGGTTAAGTTACTTTTCAAGACGATTTTTACTGACTGACATTGACGAAGCCATGCCAGCAGACTTAGGAAAGATTCCTCGCTCGTTTTAGTAATTGTTCGTCTATTGAATAGTAATTATTATTACCTGGAACATAAGATTGGCACTTTCACTAAGTGTGGATTCATCTGGTGAATCTATAGGAGTCTGTAGTGTGAATCGTGTATCAAACTGTGAGACGTCATCTTCGCTTGCCTGTAAAAAAATTAAGGAGTGTTAAAAGATACACTGTATGTTATATAATAGCAACCCACCTACTAATAGCATTAGGTATTGACATAGGGTAGGCAGCGTCATGTAAAAGAACAGCGAACGGTTTCAGCGAAACGACTCCGGTCCTCAACCGCCGAAGTATGAGTATTGCGATGAAGCGATGAATAGATATGGGATAGAATAGAATTTGTATGATTTTTGCAATGATAAATCTGTCGGCCTGCAGCTGTTTGCCTGCTGGCCTAGACCTCGAACTATTAGCGCTATAAATACACATGCGCACTACCAGCGACGCGTTCATCAGCTGCGACTGGCTAGAACTCGGGCGACCGTACAGACGGACTTACGACCTGGTGCCAGTCACCTGCTGAAGGTCATCTACCTTCGTACACTCCGCGCCCCACGCCAAACGGGCACTACTGGAACCCGCGAGATATGGGCGCGTGAATAACCAGTCACTGCTCAATTAGCCGAATAGGGAGGACGCTCCAATATATAAGAAAACATTAAGATTTGCATAGAAACAAAAAAATGCATTTGTGAATCTGTGGTAGATACCAATTGAAAGCAAATATGTACTCTAGCTCAGCGAAAGCCCAAGGCGACAATGAGAACGTTACAAGGCTGGTACAAGTGTGAATGTTGAAACGAAAAAAAATTACCAATTTAGGTTTAATAGGTGGTTCCAGTCTTCTAGCAAACACATCGTCCCAGCGGATATGTTTGAAAAATGCGTGTCCTCTGACCGCGGCGGCACCGTTAGCCCCTAAGCGCTGCGTCTCTGATCGTTTCATCAGGCGTTTTATGAGGTCTCGGGCGTCCGCTGTGAGATAGGCTGGTAGCATCAGCTTAGCTTTGAGAATTTTTTCTATAGTCTTTGTGCGATTATCTCCTGTGAATGGTGGCTGAAACATAAATGATTGTCTGATAAATAGCTAACCACTTATTAGGGTTGATGTGTTATACTATTAATGTGTGCTGTCCAAAATGGCAAGTATGTTGTGTATTTATGAATTAAGCTATTACCTGTCCAATCAGCATATCAAACATCAAAGCTCCTAGACTCCACCAGTCAACTGCTTTGCCATGTCCACTTCTGGTAAGAATTTCTGGAGCCCTAAAACATCAAAGCATAAACACAATCACACTTATATTATAAAGGCAAAAGTTTGTATGGCTGTGTGAGTGTATATTTATTACTCCTTCATGCTTAAACAGCTCAATGGATTTGGATGAGATTTGGTACCTGATAGCTTATATCTACATTAACACATGCTACTTTAGATTCCGGAAAATCACAGGTACTTTTGCTTTTTTGCACAGCTACTTTTGCATAAACTTAAGTTTAATGCTTAAAACCTGGTCTGAGCTCAGTTAGTAGCTCAACCTTAATCTCTGCACTACTTGTTGTGGGTTTGATTCCCACCTAAGTCAGGTCTGTGATGAATAAAGATGTTTTGTATGTTACAAATATGCATTTAAAAAAACAAAGCTATATAAGTATCAGTAATCAGATTCCCATAGTACAAAATATGCTCTTTTGGCTAAATGCACTATTTGTAATATCTATGAATAATTATTTTTGTACAAGGATCTCAAACAAATTACTTACAATGTTTTATTTAACTACCAATTATCATGAGATTTAACACTCTCACTGATACAATATGAAAAGATTTTTTTTCTCTACTCTTAAATTAACCTCACAAGAATTAAGCTTTAAAAACAAAAAACTGCTGCTTGTTGTTGCACAAAAATGGAAAATCTATCAAGCATAGCATTAACTATTAATAAACAAATGCTTATTTGATTGGTTAACTAAAACACTTAAAAATAAGCATGATGTATGTATGATACTTACATGTACTCAATAGTACCACAAAATGTATGAGTGACAATTCCCTCTTGAATATGTTCCTTACACAGACCAAAATCAGTGAGTTTTACATGACCCTGGGCATCAAGGAGGACATTCTCCGGTTTTAAGTCACGGTAAATTATACCTAGGCTGTGCAAATGTTCCAATGCCAATATAATCTCTGACAAATAGAAGCTGAAACAGAACAGGCACAAATTTCTATTGTAGTACAAATCATTATAATTCAGTAGTATAATAACAATTATGTATACATAAACATATTGTGTAGAAATATTACAAATTAGATGGTCCAGAGGTACAAAGGTTGAATTTAAATCGAAGATTCCTTGTTCAAATCTAGATGTATACCAATGAAGACTCAATGGTCAAAATCTACCCTTCTTTCTTTTACTTTTTCAATAAAGATGCATCGCTTGAAAAATTGCTTTGCACAATGCAACATTCTCAAAAACAGTGATGGAAAATATCATGAAGAATGCTGCATGCTTCAGAAGCAAACATTGGATTCATGTAGAAAATCAAAGCCTTCAAAAACTTAAGAAGCAGATACAGATTACAAGTAGCACCAAGCGTTAGTTTCAGAAAGGTGTACTTGTAACATTTTCTTAGACTATTATTTCAATAGTTAAATAGTGGCTGGTTAATTAAATGCTCTCTCACCTGGCTGTATCTTCCAGAAATATACCTTCCCGTTCAAGATGCATGAATAGCTCACCACCACTCAAATACTCTAGGATAAGGTATAATTTACCACCTGTTTGAAAAGCATATACTAATTCCACTATGAAAGGGTGCTGAAAAAAAAATTGTTTACATTAGCCATACCAGATTTTCGATTATGTTAGTCCTATTCAGCCTTTTATTTTTCTTATCTGGTATTGTGGTCATATTTGTGTTTCTACTTTCTTTTTTAATGATTGATGCTTATTTTGTTTATACTATGGAACTACTGAGATTTAATGGATGCTATCAGTCCAGTATGTTAATTACCAATTATAATTACCTTGACTGCTTCTAAAATATTCCGCTCAGCTTTAGTGTGTGCTGTGTCTTTCTGGTTACGAACTATTGAGGCTTTTTTGAGCACTTTCATAGCAAAGTGTGCACCCGCATCAGGACCTGTTATTTTTCGGACTTGGAATACTTTCCCATATCCTCCTTTTCCAAGTACTTTGCGAAGTTCAAAATCTTGAGGACCAAGACGTTTGCACTGGCCAGGATTCACATTATCTTCACATAGTTGAATTGTCTCAGAACCTTCAGCACTGTACAGAAAAATTCAAGTTTAAGTACATAAAAACTAGGATACATATTTAATAAATTATTAAGTTTACTTACTCTACAATAGTATTTACATGTAGTTCAGGATCATAATCCACCTGGAATATGTAAATTACGGTGGCATTATTGCATATCACTTGAATTGTACTTTTGTTTTCATGAATTACATTTTAACTTTACTTTTGTGGGAGGTTAGATAACTGTTGCAACTAAGGCGACAGCTAATAAATCTACGAGTTGTAGATACAAGAATGGTCAAAAATTTTACTCTGATAATTATAAAAGTAATATCACAACTGAGACGAAATTTATCCTTGACCATCACGAGAATATAGAACAAGGTTTTAGGTTAGGTAGGTAAAAGAGAGACTAGCATTTGGGTACCTCATCAACATCTATAATATCATCTTCGTCGGAGTCTCCAACAGTTACAGTATCCACATCTAAATCTAAATCAAAAACTCCAGCCATATACGATGACATTTCAAGATTATCACATCAGCAACACTGTTATTGTAAGAATGCAAGAATTACAAATAAGTTCTTGGTAATTATAAATGTTACATAAGATAAGTATGTAAATTTGAGATTTTAATTATATGAAAGAAATAGAATTGTATCAATAATTGTTATATCTTTCAGAAACCACAAAATTGAAAAAATTTGGAGACGAACACTGCTGCTGCGTACCAGACTGACAAATTAATTTCTTTTTCATTCGATGAATGAATGAATTGAATGCATAGACTAATTACATGTACTATGAGGGAATGCAGTGCTGCAAATGCAAACTCTCATTACCAAATAAGGCAAATTTCACAAAAAAAAAAAAAGAAGAAATCGTTATGGAACGAACTTTTAAATTATGACGATGAATTTAATGTTTTTTTTATCCGACTACGGTGAAGCTGAAAGGAGGGTCAGGAGGAGAGGGACCCGTATGTATGTATGTATGTTCGTCTGTTCCAGCTTCAAGCTTGAAGCTAAACTTCATATATTTTAGATATTGATTGTAATAGATTGATATTCCGCTGGTAATAGGCTATGTTAGTTTTTAAAACTTTGTTTAATTCTTAATTGTCTTGGGGGCGCAAGTGAAGCCCGATGGGAGATGATATATTATTTGTTTTGTTAATTATTTTAGAAATAGCATTATATATTATATTAAACTTTAACATAATTTCACGTTTGATATGAGTATTGATTTTGTTTAATTAAAATATATTTCAATAAACATATTGTAAAATAAAAGTATTTTCATTGAATATATTTTTTTATTATTAATTTCAACTTATGTAGGTATTTAACACTTAATACACATCGTGAGGGCTCTTTGGTGTAACGCGTGATGTTTAAAGGATAGAAGATACTATGTACCAAACCCTATACACGAACTTAAACTCGATATTACGAAGTTAAACTCGACCTGTAGGTCAATATAAATAGGCGACAGAATTAGGAAAAAAAATTCATTACAGCAGTCTGACAGGGAAAAAATGGAACCCAGAGCTGCTATTCGGAGTGGAATGGGTGGTGTTTAGGAGTTGAAATCAGTTTTTCGCAATTTATGGCTAAACTGTACATCCTAAAAAACTGTACCTACATCGAAAAAAATTTAAAGTAAGTTGTAGGTAAAACAAAGATCAACCACTTTT
Organism: Aplocera efformata; assembly: GCA_921293045.1. Taxonomy (NCBI): domain Eukaryota; kingdom Metazoa; phylum Arthropoda; class Insecta; order Lepidoptera; family Geometridae; genus Aplocera; species Aplocera efformata. The sequence goes on along the minus strand of OV121042.1, from coordinate 6,610,266 downwards.
TTCAACCCAATTTTACCCGAATCATAAAAAATAGTGCCTTTTATATTATATGGATATATTTTTATAGTTGAAGTATTTAAGATAATGTACTATAGTGACTGTAAAAATTATTAGCATTTTTTTTTATCTGGTCTACAAATTCGTGTGAATTCAATACAAGTATGAATTGTATGTGATTTTTTTATTGCTATGTTGTTTTATTTTCTATTAAGATGATACATAATAAACATACATATGATTCAAGTAAAAAAATGGTTATATCACTTGATGACAATTATTTAACGATAAATAAGCAAATAACCAATTTCGGATTTTTCTATTGCATATGGTATACTTCTATTGTATATGGTATACTTACGTATACCATTTTTTATCATTTATCGTAAGTAGCCGTACCCAGAAATAAGTGAGCCAAAACTCAACTCTTAAAAGGCGTAGTTTTACGAGGAATGGCAGTAGAAATTGCTTTTTTAAAAAGAAAATAAAATTCAACAAAAAAATCTGAATATTTCCATCAAAAAGATATACAGGCAGTATTTTTGCGATACTAAAAGATATCTTTAGGCATAGTTTAAGCTTCATAGAGTATTTTTTGTTACCGAAAAGTAATTAAAAAACGAAACACAAAATTTTCACGATTTTGTCGAAAAATTTTGAGGTTAGGGTAAAAATGGTTGGAACAAAAGTCGTTGATCTTTTTATTACTACATAGAATAACTTTTACATTTAATTTTTTTCGATAGTATGCTCAGTTTATCTATACATTGCGAAAAACTGGTTTCAATCCCTAAAAACCCACCCCATTTCAACCCGGGTTGAAAGTAGGTCCTACTATCCCGGTAGTCCCGGGATAGCAGCAGTCGGTTCGATTTTTTTTCCCTCTTTTACAATAGATTGTTTAACAATATCCCGCTGTCAGATTGCTGTAACGATTTTTTTTTATTGTTCAAACCCTATTTCTGCTGGTCTAGTGGTTCCTAAACAAATCCAGCCTCATTTATGAAACGTTAGACTTAACCGCCTGAAACATCAAAAAACTTGGATTGGATTCTTTTTAAAATGTAGGAAATGGAAACAATGAATGAATGAGATGAAAACTTATACAGAGTATTCAAAGTATGCCTTCATGAGTATGTTCTGAAACTATATACCGGAAATATTTCTTATACTATATCATTTTCAAAATATCATGCACAAGTTACTATATAGATAAAGTTAATATGAAACATCTTCATATCGTTGAAATCAAACATAAAAATTATTATTTTTCTACTATGATGTTATTAAGTTTGTATTTTCCGCAACAATATATTTTATAAATTTCTTTCCAAATTTGTTCGAACGCAATTGTTTGAGAAATTAAAAGTGAGAACGAGGGTTGAGGGGTGTAAACATTTATTTTGTATCAATTTTTAGTTTGTTTCTAGATATATGTATACAGTGTGAGTTTCAAACCGTAGAAATATAATATCAAAAGCATACAATATTATAATGTTATCCACAAAACACTTATACTTGTGAAACCTTTCAATGGCTAGTGACAGCGACAAAAGTTCGAATAATCAAAACTTGGAAGGTTCTCTGAAACTTATAAAGAAGCACGGAAACTGTGATAACCTTGGTAAGTTGGGTTCATATATAGTTTAGCTTTAAGTTGAAAAAACTTTTGAATTAAATATTTTGTTACCATAACCTTCTATGCTCAAATGGGGCAAATTCAATAAAAGCTGTTAGCACAAAAGACAAACATTCAAGTACATACTTGTTAAATGCCCTTTTTAAACATTTTATACATTGTTTATTTTAATAAATGAAATAATTCATAACAACTCACAAACAAGTGATTGCAGTATTATCTATTACAATAGGCATACAGCGATCACTTGTTTACTACACTTTTGTAGGCATTACCTCTGCTGACAGTCATTGGTATTGATAGGGAGATATAATCAACTCTTTATATCTACAACATGATTTTCAATAAAACTGCGTTTACCATTTTTATGTGTTCTCATGTAATTGAAAATAGATGACATGAACAAAGGTATTTTACTGTATACCATAACAATGTTGGTATACCTATTATTTACTTACTTGCTGTAGCTGAAATCAACTACCATGTAGGAGGGTTTGTGTTATATTAGCTAGTGTATAAAATAAACATTATTGATAGTGAGTGATTTAATTGAAAACTATTTTATTACACAATGGCATAATATGATTTTTGAATTGGTGGCTACATGAAAAATTCTTTTATTTATAAAAATATTTTTACCATCAATAATGCATGATTTCTAAAAAAATTAACTGTAATATAACTTGATTGAGCAATTTGAACATAAGAAAAGGATAAAAGGCACCACTTTTTTTCAAGAGTGACAGAGATAGCACTACTGTGTATTGTTTACAAAGTGTCAAAAGATAAATGACAGATGCCATTAATTCCAATCAGTATAGAGCAAAATGGGCAAAATAAGAGTTTATATTGTGAATGTGATGAATCATTTGTAGTAAATGCTAGAACAGGATGGAATCAAAAGAAATGTTATCAGCTATGACATTAGAAGAAAGCACAACAGAAAAAGTTCCATTATTACTGGAAGAAATTCTAAAGCAAGTTACACCACACAATAAGATTGCAGACTCATTACAAAAAGATTACTTGTTTATTGTAATCATTGTCTCAATGATGGAGAATGGATTTATTCCTGTTGATAATGAATGTCAAATAATAGACCATAGCATGATCAATACGAAACAACTATCGGAATGGAAAACTCAATTGGGGGTTTATGAGGCGTTATTTGTTCTTAATGGATTCAAAAATATTTCATTGAAGCTTATAGTGAGCCCATTAGGTGCTATGGCACTTGTAAACATTGTCATCCTTGACCTTGATTATGAAGCTTACACTGTGTGTCTCCCCATAAGCAGATATGTGGTTTCAGTTCAGGCCACAACAATACCACTGATGTTTCGTGACTTAAAGCAGCTATCAATGACATTAAAAAATAAAATGCTTGTTACTATAAAGAGTAGAATACTTAGTCACCATGGTTATGCAAGCGCAAGCCTATTTGGATTACCTGAAGAAGTTCTATACAAAATTATGCTCCATCTTCATATTAATGATGTGTTGAACATATCAAAGACATGTATGAGTTTGAATATATTATTGCAATCTGATGTTTTATGGCATGATATGGTGAGAAGAGATTTTATGGACTCCGAATTTTCTTTAGATAGCAAAGAGTTTTCATGGAAGGATGTCTACAAGTATGCATATATTAAAAAGTCTAATAAAATGCTGGTACAGAAGCGAAGACAAGAAGGCAGCCTGCATGATCATATGGACTATGCAGATTATGTGTATAATATAGACAATCCTATGTGGTTGATGTAGTTCATTGTCATTTATATGTGTTGCTCTAAAAATAAATGTTCAATGCTAGTGCTTGTTTTATTTTGCATTTTTTTTTATCTTTTTATCTCTCGCTTGGTATAAGCAAAATGACCCTTATTACCAAGCTAAGTATAATAACTAATTAAGTAGAAGTAGTATAGGCTTAGAATCCTCATACGATTATTTCCTTAGTTGGAATGTGATGGTAGCAACAATATTTATTATAATTTAATTTATTTATCGATTGTGATGCAACGGCAGGCCCACCTCATGTTAAGTGGTTACCTTCACATATAACAACAACTTAGGTCCTCCTTGACTGAACTATGAGAATTGACCCAATCACAAATATATAACAGTATTGCTTTTACCACAATTCTAAACTTAATATGATAAAAAGAAAAGATTCGTTTTTTTGTATGTTTGTTTGTAATGGATATACTAACTCAAACTAAAACTTAACTTCTTAACCAATTTTACTTTCACCTATTATCAAGAACTAACTAGGGGTGACTTCATTTTCAATAAAATAGAAATCACTATGGAAATTCAATAATGTACCCAATCAAGGTAACAACAATTTGCAAAACAGCCCTGCCAAGATGGGGGGGTAACTAGTCTTAAATTTTAATACTAGGACCCCCCCCCATCATATTAGTCTTAAATTTTATATTACAAATTAACTTCAGAAAGTCCTAGCTTATAAGGTTTCATACCTAAAGAGCAAAGGGACTAAAAATGTTACCAATCCATCAACATCTGTTTGTCCTACGTCAAAGGGCTATAAAGATAGTTATTTGATATTTCACAATATGACAGATATCCCTAGGGTCGACTCAAATAATTCTTTGGGGACATGAAAATAGGTTTGGGGTAAACTTTTCTTGGACAAACTCATCACAAGTTCCTACAATAAATAAACTGAATGTAATGGGATATATAGAATTAACAATTTGCAGGTTTGTTAGAGTAATACTTGACTGAAAATGAAACATTTTGTTTCTTAGGTCAGCAAGAGGAAAAAAACAACTTGGATGTGCATCCGGTTGGAAAAGGCGGTCGTAATTTATCGCTACCCTTCGATTCTGCCACGGTTAATGGAGACATAAGTGAGTCATTTTTTTTTAATTTTTTTATGGAAACAGCAATATATATTCCACATCGTGAGATGGCTCGCAGGCGGTGCATTTCCTTTTTGGTTCAAGTTTGAAAAGACAGAATTGTGCCCGAAGATCAGATTTGTTTTTAATGAGGTGGGTCACTGAAATTGTTTTTCAAAAGTTGCCTGCTGTTGGCCGAGAAACAAGAAAGTAACTTAGAAATAACTAAAACTAGAAATTAAAACTTCGAAGGAAGCGTAGCTATCGTGTCGGGTATGTTGTTATTTTATGGTGGTAACTTATTTAAAAGTCGCCCAATCCCAGTCCACTGGCCCATCCGGCGTCTCTGAGGTTCATTCGTAAACTCATCTATGAGGTGGATGTAACCTCATTACATCCACCTCACATCTGCTACGATTTGAATTTTTTGGAGACTTTTAGCTTTTAGTTCGCGTCATATAATTTCCGGCGTTAACCGTTTCCTTTGACAAAGAGTTAGATTTCAAGTAGCTCCTGAGAGTCAGGGTCCAACTTAGTAATGTAGATAGAACCAACGAACAACTTCTCGTATTGTGTTTACGTGAAACTGTAAACAACGCCTCAAACGTCATCAACAAAATTTTCGCGTGGTAGCAGGTATAATACTTGCTTAGCGCTTATCTGTTTAGGATACACAACTTAACAGCTTAGTTGTTTTTCAGTGTGTTCAGTTGTGTTCACTATGACTGGTCGATTCGGTTACATATTATTGGAGTGCAGTCCACTAATTTAATGAGTGGTCAAATTTATAAAAGTTGTTTAATACTTTGTGAAATGCAACTGGATTGATATCACGGCATCTAGTTGGGGATTAAATATAAAAATGCTATAGCCAATTCATATTTCTATACTCATGTAATACCTTTAAGTACCTACGTATATTGATTCTAGCCTGAGCATGGCTTCCATAAATCACATTAGTCAGTTGCATACACGTAGCATTGGTTTGTTATTGACGACGTAGAAAATGATACATTTATAAGTCTTTGTTTTATTATATCATCAGTGCATAATTTGGGTTACTGATTATATTTGACGAACGAGTAATATCCGTCAGCTAAATCAAATGATAAACATTAATTACGAAGTTACAAAGTATTAGAGTAATACTTAGCTCAATTTCGAAGAAGAAACGAAATAACAAAAAAATCCTTATGAAGGATCCGATAGAGTTTGATGTGCCAATGTTAGTAATAAAGAAACGTTATCTAGGTACGTTTCCTACGTTTTTTAATAGTTTCAAAGGATACTGAATATAAATAATAAATAGATTTAAAAAAATGTAGTTATTCTACACTCTACAGCTATAGTGACATCGAGTAATGGAAAGCCTTAAATCCTAAACTTTAAATAATAAAAAGTTATTCGCAATCTGCGACACGATAATCGCCTATCCTTTTGTCGTGTCCGTGAGCTAGCCCGGAGAAAATCGGAAGGGTGAGAGATGCGCGCGTGGGACGCGCCGCGCAGCGTCCACCCGCTCGCTTTCGCTTCTGTGGCGCCGCCATCTCCGAGTTGACGTGTGTAGTGTGCCGAGCTAAGCGTCAGCGTTCGTTGGGAGTGCTCCGTAGATGTAGGGCCCTGTGCCGTGCTTATGTGCTGATGGGCTGGTGTAGATGAATGGTGGAGGGCCACCGGGCGCCGCGCGACAAGCCGCCGTGGCGGTGCTACGGACCCATGCTCACCCACAGTCGCTCCGATGGAGATTTCCCTGTGTATACCAGAGGTGAGCTGACCGAACGCTTGCTCAGATTTTGCCTTAATATTCTGAATAGTTATAATTTTTATTTTTATTAAATGAGTGATTACACCCATTTCTGAATTTTCATGCCACTACAATTATTTATGTTTTGTACTTCAAAAGAAAATCAACATTTAGTGTATTAGTGCTGTTTTAGGTTTATTATATGTGGTATTTTCAATGCTTTATTCATTATAATTGGGATTCGTTTGTGCATTCAAACATTGTAAGCATGACAATGTGTCCGATGTGTAACTAATAGTGGCGTCGGAATGTCGGATTGCCCAACCAAGAGATTTGTAAATCAATATCCTTGGACGGCTGTGTTTACAGCTATGTAATGTTCATACTCCATATTTTTTCAGTCGTTTGATGTTGTAGTATTACACATATTTAAGATAATTTTAATTTTAATTGAACATCACTACAAATATTATTATTAAACCGTAATTTGATTGTGAATGTAAACAATTCTTTGACCTATAAAGTTATCAAATTTTTAAACTTTGTCAAAACTAGGTAATTCAATGTAAATACGGCTTATTTTTGGAAAATTGTGCTCTCATGTTGTTAATTTTATTCAGGCTTCATTGCATGAATTTTACGCTACGTAGGGCGCTAGCATGAAAGCATGGTTCACTTATTTACTAGGGCGGCCTACACCTATTAATAAACATAGGCTATACGCCTAATCTCACAGTGCCCTCTACATCCATTAGGCCAATGGAGTGCATAATGACTATTGGAGCAGAAACTGTTGTTTTTATACCAGTCGACATTGAAACTAGCTAGATTGTAATGTAGCCTAACCTTCGTTATATTCTTCTTGTTACATTTATTTTTATAAGCCATGAAATTATTGGCAGACCATCCATTAGGTAATTTTCTAATTCCTAAATACATGTAGTACGAAGTCGTGAATTCAGTAAATTATTATCATTGACATCGTAAACAAACTAGCTGCAATCGTAGAAGAAATATGTAAAAACAAGTACCAATGGAAACTTCATGATAAGTAGTCAACGCACTATCATTTCTTTGCTATCTAATCTTTGTGGCTGTAATATCTCAGTTTTAATTCGCGTTCCGATCTACTTAGACACAAATATATTTATTATGACAAACTGAAAAGTGTGATGTGTATGTGGAAATGAAATTATTGTGTTTCAAGATGATAAGGAAAGCGAGACATAGACCTATTGATGATGATATTATTAGCGATTCTGGAATTATAGAAGAAAATGATTGTGATAGTAAGTAAGCATTGCAATTTAACATAATAATATTGTTAGCTCTTTCTTTAATATAAATATACCTACTGTGAAACATCAAATAGCGAACGATAGATAAATACGAAGAAAAAAATTCACGCATACGATATGCGTGAATGTTTTGTACAATTAATTAGTTTCGAGAAGAGTGATACAAGTGTAATGTCAAGCACTTGACATAAAACGGCCTTCTAATTTCGATTAGGTCTCATATTCTACAACTACCTTTCTATAATCTTGTTAGAATCTAGATGGCTGTGAAAATTCATCTATAAAAATACCATGAATCCTTAATCTTTAGACAACACTAATCAAAATGAAACTCGGATCAAATTAAACATTTATTGAATTAATCAACAGATGCTGCTTACTAAATAAAATATAATAAGTAGTAACATAAATACAAATTCTCATGCTGCGAATAAAGTTGCATAGTTGTCTAGTCGAGCTAGTTTCCCCTTGGGCCGGTAAATAGTCATTGAAACACGGCGGCGCGGTGCACTATACACACCTGCTATTATTCATAGTTGCGGGAAGCGGTTGCGGGGTTCGCTTATGACGTGACATGAGCCATTGATGTATGTTTTCTTACTAGCCCTATGGATGTCAACATCTAGTACCTGTCTATACATCGTACTTACCCAGGGATACTAGTTTGAGATCTGAATGTAAACATATCTTCTAAGAGTCATGTGAATTCATAATAATGCCCACTTGAGCTTGAACTATTAATTAGGTATATCGTTAGCTTACATTACTCAAATACAATAATCTTTTTTTATAGATTCTGTGTGCATTACCAGAGATATTCACAGACACTAATAATACTACTAATAATTATTATGTGTCCAATACACTTTTTGATGTGTTATTTCGTTAAAAACATGGTCATATATACTGATCTCGCTCAATTGATGCCAATGTGATCACAAATGAACTCATATTTAAACCATCAACTGCTCGTATGCATTTTGAAGTGAACTAAAGGACTTGAGATTCACTAATTGAAGATTATTGGAAGCAGGATTGACTCATTGTATCTCCATTCATCAATGCACATTATCTTACAAGCGACATTAAGAAACATTGCAAAATATGATCAGTGTTTTATATTATAACCAAAGTGCTGGTAACTTACTATAAGAAAACGTTCAATTCAATTAAACTAGTCGGTTTACAAATACCGGCTGTGTAATATTGAGAAGGGCCAGTGTGATGGTTGCACTTAACAAATAGACCAAAACAAAAGTGCGGTGGTGGATCCCGTTCCCGTCCCATCACACCGGCTTCGTAACATCATTAGTTGTATCAGAGTTTAATGTGCGCGCTCAGACTTGCCAAGACGCCAGTCAGTTCTCTCGCCACGGTTCGACGAGGCGAGTCGGGTGCATTTCAACATGCAGGGACTGAAGCAGGCAGGCGAGCCCCCACCCTGCCCCGCGCCAACGTCTCGGCCCGCGCGCCAGTTTGCCGTTGAGCGTCCCTCGCGGCGCAGGCACTTCGTTATGAAATCGCGAGTGTTTTGTTGATGCCGGTTACTCTTGTGTGCTTTGTTTGTGCCCGTCAATGGTGTCATAAGTGTTGTTTGGTACCAAAAATGTGGTGTGTGTGACATGGCGAGACGTAGTTGACATGTCGCTGAGCGCGCCCGTTCAGGCGGTGCGCGGGACGAGAACCAGCAGCCTCGACACACTGGACTTCCAGGAGCGCAGGCAGTTGATTGCCAGCTCGTTATCTCTCACTGACTTCTTGCACGTTGGTGCGAAAGAAGTGGCTGCAGTGGCCGGTCAGTTTGCTTTTCAAAGTACCTACTACATCTTCAAATACTCTAGCCGCATTCCTTAACAATAGCTTTGCGCAATCTCAGAATCTTGCAGTTTGTGTACAAGACTCTAAATTACACTGCACGGGTATATTGTACATTTCTCCGCTTAACAGTGTCTGAAGAATTCATGAAGTTTCTCAGTCGTGCATAACTGAAAATAATAGGTGGTTTGAATTTGAATGCCTCACATTATAAGAAACAGCCAAATATGCGTATATAATATTCCTTTATTATTTTTTATGTTGTAAGCTTAGAGCCCAGATAATAGTGGTATGCTGCAACAATCATCGAAATCCCTTCAACAAAACCATCCGAGCTGATGACCTTCAAGAAATGGCTGGACCGAGTTCTACCAAATGTAGCTAAGAACCAAATTTCATACACCAGCTTTAAAAATTTGGTATTTTTTGGACACCAAAAATAATTACCAGGCCATAGGTACATATAGATAGACCGGCAATCATATACATATCCTTTATTTTAGTCGGGGGTAAAAATACAATAGTAGAAACATCCTTGTTTGTAAAACTACAGTCGTCTCTGAAAAGTAAATCAAAGACTACTCTGCGCCGGTCGGCTGTCCCCAAATGGACTTCCACTATCACGCCATCACGTTGCGTGCGTGCAACCTACAGGAGTGGTTTGAAACGGTGATGACCGTATTTTTTTATGGTAATAATCATGTCTAGAGTTGTCTATCTACTCGTAATTTGTTATAATCCCTGTTTACTCTGATGATTTTGTTTGGTATCTCTATGAGTCTACCGAGCATGGTCATCTTTAAGCCTTTAAATATATCGAAAATAAATGTCCATATCGGGCAAAAATGGCTTTTTCATAGCATCTAAAGTTTCATGGTCGAACTCATCACAGACAATGTTGCCAATTAAAATTTCAATAGGTAGCATGTTACCAAGAATGGTTGTCCGGATCCCGGAATAACCTTAACTTGGAAATCTTGCTGACAGCTTCCTTGGGGTCATTAGTAAGGTCAAATGTAAGCGGCCGTAACTTGCTCGTAACTATATTGAAGTGGTGATTATCTGCGCACACCTATTAGGACGCAGGGAGTGCTATTATGCCTTTATTAGGTATGATAAAACTGGGCAGTCTATGTTACAGGAAAACTACTAACTTTCACAAAATCTTAACTACATTATCATAATTCCAGATTGTAGTTGTTAGACTACATATTTTATTAAGTTTTGAATCTTCTCGCGCCACGCATAGTTAATTATCTATGTCAAATATGACAAATAACAATATGTACAGCAGATAATAATGATTTAGTTTGGTGAAAACTACGTAACGAGGGAAAGTTTTCTTTGTTTGTAATAATGTAAAAAGATCAAATCAGTGATATTTATCTCCGGAGCATTATTCACGGTTTGGTGATGTCACATTGCCGTTTTCACCGTCACCGCCATTTACAAGTGTAACGGTATTGCTTTCATTTATTTAGTAGTGTTTCGTGTAGGATGACGTTAGGCTTAGCTAAACTAGACCGAAAAATCTGAATTCTGCTTGCTCATACTCGTAGTTGTTACTCGCAGACGTGCGTGTCATTTTGTAACGTTAATATTTCTATGTATAACACGTAAAAATGATTTCTATATATTTTGTAATTTTATAATATCAAATACTCGTGACACTTATGTTTCGCAAACAGTCTAGGCATTCTTATTCTTATGTAAGACTTATTAGGGATCTTCATCCAAATGGTTATAGTAAGCAGTATAACTATGACTACAACTGTCTGTTCTTCCATCTATTCTTATCTATTGGTGATTAACACAGGTTATATATAATATATATATAAATATGTATCACATGTTACCGAATCTAATAACTAAACGAGCAATTCTTATATCTTAATATATATAAATCTCGTGTCACAATGTTTGTCCTCAATGGACTCCTAAACCACTTAACCGATTATAATAAAATTCGCACACCATGTGCAGTTCGATCCAACTTGAGAGATAGGATAGTTTAAATCTCAAATTATAGTCGCAATTTTAATTTATTGCTAATTATAATATCGTATGACAAAAACGTTAGCCACAGCAACGCGTGGCCCGGTCAGCTAGTATATATATCATGTATCATGTATCTCGGAAACGGCTCTAATGATTTGGATGATAGGGAGGAATTTTGTGTTTGATAGGGAGTTGCAGTATAAGTTTACCTGTTTACCTACCTAATTGAATACAGCGCCATCTCGTAAATTTTGTAGTACTAAAATGAGCGAAGCTCTGTCGCTTAGGTACTATTGTTTAAGTTTACAAATCTGAATAGTGCTTGGCCAATACACGTTACTATTCTAAATACTCTTTTAAAGGTTTGATATTATGCTTCGATCGTTAACGTCATTAACTTAAAAACAGTGACACCAAAGTAGAAGCAATCATCAAAATTTCTTTAAAAGGTATTCAGATCCTAGAATCAGCTCCACCGATTTCCACAAAAACTTACATAGAATAATCTTCCAAATACCAGCTTTCATAAAAAAAAAACGCTTTCAAATCGGACCACCTCCTTATGAGACAGACGGACAGACACAGCCTGACAGCTGTGTACTTATAACAATAATAACCCCTCTTTTAAGTCAGAAAAAAGAACCCTATTTATTCATCAGGAGCTAATAAAACAATTGAGTCAATTTTGCTATAATCTATAATATATTATAGTAAAATTGACTCAATTGTTTTGAGATACAACGACATGAGCTGGTGGGTAATCTGTACAAGATATTTAAATGTACTTACTAGAATAATTCCGTAGAGAGATAACGTGTATGAAAAGGTAAACTGGTTGAAATATAGAGCCCGTTTAATTACCAATAGACCATCGTATGACTGAAGTTTCACCTGATTTTGATTTAATCTGAAATCACTATGGGAATCTGGAACTTAACTTATGTTTATGATAAAGAAATTAGTTATTGGCACACTAATTGTGTACAAAAATTTGGTCTTAAGAATGAAACGTATCACCAGCTCATACATTTCGGATACATAATAATGTGGCAGCAGGAATTAGTTTTAGATTGAATTGAAATTCGCGAAAAAAATGTATTAATTTCATAATCAGTAATCATTTAAAAAAAAATGAACGGAAATGTAGTGTCCCAATGTAAGCTCTGTACAATACGAAAGGTCGGTGTCGGCGGCCGGCACTATATCATATCTTGCTGATACTTCTCACAATAGCGACACGACATGATGCGGGCAACTAACTAGGTACAGCTCTTGTAAATAATACACATAAATCATCGTCCACAGATACAAGTATACAATTATCAACGTTAGGTAGGTAGGTAGGTGGTTGTATTATTAAAGTGTTAACTAGTAGTGTTTCTTTATGCATGTGCCACTCGCGGTGCATAGTAATGATATCGGTTACGCAAACATCTTTCTAAATCGGTGCAATCCTATCACGCAGATTTTCTCTGATATAGCTCTGAACCATCATTTGATTTAACATGTAAATAGGTATTTATGTGTATAACTCTAGTATTTTTATCCGCCATCAAAACACGTATTGTTATCTCTAATCTTTTATGGTTATATTGTAGTTTACAATAAAGATTTCTGTATTGTAAGTACCTTCATATCATACAGCTCACTATGTACTTGTTGATTTAACAAATGCCAATAGGTACAAATGCAAAGTAAACGTTGACTTCGGCACGTATAAAGGTCACGGTTGTCAAAGGTAAGAGGACCTCAAACCGTAGAACAAGGTTAGGTGTGAAGTGACTGCGTAGTGTGTGGTGAGGACGCCCATGTATCATTCCAGGTGGGCGCAACCGACCGACGCAATGGCATAACTATGACTCACGCCACTACTAATCACTCATTCACTAATCGTACCTACTCAACCGCACTGAGCTGTGAATTACGTCGAGGATCGCATGGATGTATCGTCAAACTTGTCAAGTATTTACAACATTAGGTACCGTAACTTTTTATCCCAACTAGACTAGAGTTTGTATCATGACGTTTTCGAGGCTGTGGGATGTGTTTAAATAAATATATTACGTTCTAAATTTGATTTTATTTCTCAGGGTGAAACGATCATAGTAATTATTGCATAGGGTATTGCCGTTGTGAGAATGAAGACAGTAAATTGAAACAATAAGGCACACAATACTCGTAGAAGATACGAGTACAAGATACGAGTACAAGTCGCGAATATGATGATTGACATCAAGCTAGCTAATCATCCTATCAAGTTACGAACAAAATAAGTCTCTTGTTATTCCCTCGGTAAGCTAGTTACGAATCGAAAGATTACGGCCTCAAACTAGTACTAGTAATAGTAAACTTTTCTTATCAGTTCGTCACTGAACCAAATTCTTTCGAAGAGTAATTTTGGTGATAAGGCATTCTCTACTTTAGATGTTTTTTTCACATTGTCTCGTTTGCTGAAATCACTCCATTTATTCCTCACTTTCATTTATCATGTTTCCTCAAGTTATTGTATTTTGTATAAACACTTGTACTTAGATGCCTGTTTCTTGGAAACTTATTTCGATTTCGACTGACGTCGTATGCATATCAATTATCAGATTCTCGTTGTTACGCATGCATTGTGTGTTGTGTTCCTTGCCATCGTTCTATCTTATTTCCTCAAGAGATTTATAGCGTTTGTCTTGTTGAATTGCTTAGTAGGAGTTGCTTAGTACATCTAGTGGCCACTCCAACTAGTCCATCATATCAAAGGCTAGATTGATTGTGTAAGAAGTGAATGGATTTATGCGGTCACAATACCTACGAAAGACAATTCAGAGCTTTAGAAGCTTAGAGTTATGACAGTATCCTATCTTTCTCTAGGAGTTTTTGGAAGTCATTTTACACCTTGACCATGCAGTTTTGGACTTTTTTCCGCCATAAGAATCCACGGGCATCTAATATGAGGAATACGCAGGGACGAGATAATTTCTCTTTGGCATGTGTGTGTAGTTCTCGTTGGCATTGTATTGCAATAGGTACGGACAGTTCTTAACAATAGACTCTCGACATAATGGGGCCATTGATTGTGTGGATGTATTGTATCTATCGTGTGTATGTGTGACTACTATTTTGTACTGATCATGAAAGCACCTATTTTTGTATTGACGTGAGAATGTCTTTCCAATGTCGTTATTTGTTATGCGTTTTACATACAATGCACATAATAATTTCTAATCTAATAGGCTGAAGGTGACATAACTGTTTATATTGACTTTTATAATTATATGATAAAAGTGTATGTTTGCCATCTCTATTTTTCAATGTATGGTTGCTGTGAAAGTTACTATTTCCTTTACTTCGGGAAGTGATGCATTAGAAAATAAAGTGTGACAAACTGGATGCTCAGTAACGACAACTCATTAAACAAGTAAACTTGGTGGAAATGGTATGTGGATGAATAGGTGTAATTAAATAATCATTTGTGTCCAAGCCTTATATAGCCAAGTATCTAAAGGAACATACCACGTAAAGTACTATAAACACAATTTAAATAATGAACGACTTATTTTCTATGTATACCAAAATAGGAGGCAACCTCTTGGGGGACCTGCTCTTCTTCTTTGTAACAAATGAGGTCTGAAGCATCATTAAAAACACGTAACTGCTCGTTGATTAAGAATACTTAAAATTGAAAATAAATTCTATTGTAATAAATATTTCCACACTTGTTGCAGCAAAGAAACAAAATGGTACTACGGTGCGCACAAATAGCCTGGGATCAGGTGCACGCACGCCACCTGTGGAGAGGACCAAGTCAAAGTTTTCTGCATTCGGCAGATTATTCAAGCCATGGAAGTGGAAACGGAAAAAGAAATCTGAAAAGTTTGAGGCTGCTTCTAGAAGTAAGTAACAGTAATCATACCACCATATCCTTACATAGTATAAAACAAAGTCGTTCCTACTGTTTTAAAGTATGCAACGTATTTTAATGCATTCATCAATATGAAGGTTTATATGTAGTACTAGCTGATCCGGCCACGCGTTGCTGTGGCTAACGTTTTAGTCATATGATAATATGATTTGCAATAAAATAATATTGCGATCATAATTTGAGATTTAAACTATCCTATCTTTCAAGTTGGATCGAACTGCACATGGTGTGCGAATTTTATTATAATCGGTTAAGTGGTTTAGGAGTCCGTTGAGGACAAACATTGTGACACGAGATTTATATATATTAAGACTAGAATCTCACACCGACTTCGCACGGGTAATTTCTGATACTAACGGTGCGAAGCCGGGGCGGGTCGCTAGTTAATATTATAAATGCGAATGTTTGTTTGTATGTATGTCTGTTACTACTTCAGGCTTCAACGGCTGATCGGATTTTTGGATGAAATTCGATATGAAGTAAGCTCATACCCTGGATTAACACATAGGCTTCTTTCTTATATTTTAAAAAAGTGAAGTACTTTTTTCTGTCTTGCAAAAAACAAAGTTTCGGTCAGTTTTTTTTCCATTTTCTTAGCGCAGCGAGCTGGCGCGGATAGTAAATTATAATGTTTACACACTCATCTCTGAACTAGTAGTCATTTCTTAAGGTGCAATACTAAATCAAGACCCGAGAACAAAGTAATTCTCAACACGCAAACTTGGCCGGGGGTCAAATCCTGTTTAGCGTATATATTTTTTCAAGCCATAAACTTTAATTTGCTTTATACAAAACATTTGAGTTTTCGATTGAAAATTCAGGGTCCCAACTACACACACTTGTCATCAAAACATTTAATTGCAATAAAAAGTAATGGGCAGAATGATGCACGGCTCGAAACGACAAAAGGAACACAAAGGGTACCATTATGTGAAAAAACCAGGTAGTTGACACACCAAACCACAATAGTTATCTGTGGCATTTGTTCAACCGTATTCTCTGTTCACATTGTTAAAGTAGTTATCAATTTGACATTTATTTACAAAAACGTTACCGCTTTACTTAAGCGGTACGTTTTTTACGTATAGTACAATACATACATGTACTATCAGTATAGTACAAGCTATGCTGAGTTTGGGGCTTAGTTGAGTGAAATGTCCGTAAATATTATTATATTATTTTTACTACGTTTATTTATTACTAGGGACTCGCCCATACCATCATCAAGTCATACAAACGGTCGGGCCGTTCTTAAGTGATGCTCCGTGATGCATTTGTGGCAATTGATTTTTATGTATAGACTACAATTTCGAGCGACCATCTGTGTTAAACGATACTTGCAGAGCGCATTCCGTCAATCGATGACAGTTATGTCAAACAACTGACCGTTATGTCAAACGCTATAAGGTTACAATAAAAAGTTTATATTGTCAAAAGCACTAAGAAGTTACATTAGAAAAGTTAATATGACCGCCAAGTTTTTTTAAATTTTTTAGTGTTCCGCGCAACTTTCTTAATTGTTTCTTTCGTGAGAACCTTCTCCTGACCATAAAAAACACAACAATTTTTTTAAATTAAAATACTTCATAGGGATTCATTTTTATATATTATATAGATTTATGTTCTTAATATTTTTCTTTATGTACTTGTCCACAGCATTAGAGAGGAAGATATCCGTCCGAGCGAATAGAGATGAGCTGGTGCAGAAAGGCATACTTCTTCCCGAGAGTCCTGTCACGCCGGTACCCGAAGGCAGTAAGTTCCTTCAAATTATTTCACATAGCTAGCTAAATGATACCTTATGAGTTATTAATTATGCGCACCGGCTTCGTACGGCTGATTCGGAAATTTTTGATTACATTATTGCATTCCGCAAGGGAATTTTTGATTACATTATTGCATTCCGCAAGGGAATGCAATAATGTAATCAAAAATTTCCGTCTCCATTTTTCTTAAATAAAATTCACCTATAAATAAAATGTTAAATAATGTATTTAATTTTTTTTCAATTGAATACATATGATTTGTGATATTTTTTTATAGTTTCCGTCATTGCTTTCCCATGAAAATCTAGTTAACGCTACCACAACTATATGAACATTGTCCGCTTATGATTAATTACTAAGCTGAACAAGCTATCGATTACGTAGATTATACTAAAATTAAGTGCCGTTTATTCAAATAAAAAGTAAAAAGATCTAATTCTCTGTTGATTTTATTTAAAAAAAATGAAACTTTATTTTTTTAATATATAAAATACTTTTTTAGGGTTCCGTACCTCAAATGTTATTATTTTATTATAAGTTTAGCGCTTGCTTATAATTATTACTATCCTTCCCATCAGTAGAAAAGTAATTGCAAACTTTAGTTACAGTATCATTTGTTCTAAATGTTTGCTTAACTATCATGACTTGACATTTTTGATTGGATATGAAATATCGTGGAGAGATGCTATGCGAATGGAAAGTATAGAATGAATTCCAGTCGTTACTTAGGCCTGCGGGTAATAAGCATGCGTTTACGCAATTATTTTGCTATGAACTCTCACTATTCGAAATGGTTATATATTTTATCAAGCTACAAAATTAACTTAAAATTGACGTTGACGTTGGAACGCGAATGTATACCATATAACCGAAATACATATAGTCCCAAACAAGTGATTAAAAAAATATTCAACCACTCTGATTAAACGTTGGGAAATGAAATTTTATCTTATTGAAATTATATTTTTATTTATAGATTTTGACTTATATTTTATATATCCGGATGGATTTCTGTATAAAAATCCAAAAATTACTCAGTCATCATGAAAACGGTTCCAACAATTTTCAAAGTATCTTCTTTATACTATTATATATAATATTAAAATAAATAAAATCTATCAATCCCTTTCGGTGAAACGTTGCCACAAAACAATTGCTGCACACTGCAGCTGCATAAATGCAAAAGATTCAAAAGTAACTTTATTAATGACCGCTGAATTTAAAAAAAAAAATCTTAGAAAGATCTCGTTTTCTAAAAGAGTTTTAAAAGGAAACAGTTTTTAAAGGAGGTGTTTATCGATTCCTCCTTTTTTTTCGTTTGTTACCTAATTTCTTCAACAATTGTAAACCGATTTACATGTTTTTATTTTATGTTGATACTTCCAAAGTGTTTCCATTTAAATTTCATAAAGAAATGTATGTTCCGTACGCTACGGGTAAAAGAAAAAAGAGTTTTTTAGAAGAAATCCTTATTACGGAGGGTACAACAGACACATAACAAACATCAGTGTAACAGATGGTCCTCCTGAGTAGGAATCGAACCCACGACTGAGCTGTGAGACCACTTGTCGCAGAGGTAGATCACTTATTCTGTGAGACTCATGCAAATCAGTTTTACCTAGAGCGTAACGAAATGCTCGTTACCACTCTCATTATGTCATTTGAAGTACTTCTTTAGTTATTCATGGCTTCAAGTCTTGCATAATCCACACAAATTGACCAGCTGTTGGTTATGGAGTGTAACAAAACCTGGGATGTGGGTAAACTAATATTAAATGAGCACAACAACAGTATACTGCAATTTAAATTGATTCGTGATTTAATTTTGTTGCTCTAAACCAACATCTGTTTACAAAAATAACTTAATCATAGAAATACATATTTACCGAGGTTAATGCTTCCTAAACCCTAGAAAAATTAGTTTCTTTCTAGTATTATACATTCTTATAATAAAAGTTAATCTAATGTAACCCTAAAAGTTTGATTGTTCTAAGGAAATCGGGGTGTCGCTCCAAACCGCTGCCGGTAAATTAATATTCTTACACACGCGACGTGGGATTTAAATGAAACGCACGAAGCTTTACGTATTTATTAATATAAAATTTTCGTTTTAGCGGGATCCAGCGGAATAACTTTAGTTCCTGTAGGATTCCGCAACAGCTTGCGGGATACACAGCATTAAAGATTTCTAAATTTGTTACACTAATAGATTGAATCTTAAGTTAAAAAAATATAGTTTTGTATGGGTTACGAATATTTTTGGATTTCTATAGATGTGGATCGCTATCGGTGCTATTCAGTTACTCATACGTTATCGAAAACCACATTTAAAATGGTAACGAACACAAAACGATAAAAGCCAAACCGCATCAGTATCAAAATTATACCGACTCCGACGGGCGATATACAGTTTAGGCTGTTCAAGTGTTCAGTTCACATAGGAAGTATTGGTGTGTGAATATGACTCCGCCCTTTCTCAACAGATGTCGTTTTTAGTATTGTTTACGTGTACTAATAAATGACCATACTTGTATTCGATAGTACTGAATGTCAGCTATCTAACGCATTTTATGATATTTGGTTGAAGTGTAAGCAACAATTGTTTTCACCTTTTCGAAAATGTCGGTTTTTATTCCAAATAAACTTTATTTGCGGGAAGTGTTATTACATTATTTTATTGCGAAGAAAACTGCAGCGGAAACTTATCGTTTGCTTGTGGAGATTTATGGTGAGCATGCTCCGTCTAATACAACTTGCAAGGAATGGTTTCGACGATTTCAAAATAACGATTTTAGTACTGAGGATAAAGAACATGGAAAACCACCAAAAAAATTTGAAGATGCTGAATTGGAAGCATTATTGGCGGAAGATTCTTGCCAAACTCAATCAGAATTAGCTGCAGCATTAAATGTTGATCGTTCAACTGTTGCAAAGCGTTTACAAATGATGGGAATGATTCAAAAAGCCGGTGACTGGGTTCCACATGATTTAAAAGAAAGAGACATGGAATGTCGGAAAACCATTTGTGAAATGCTGCTTCAAAGACAGCAAAGAAAAGGATTTTTGCATCGGATAGTCACAGGAGACGAAAAATGGATACACTACGAAAATCCTAAACGCAAAAAAGCTTGGGTGAAACCAGGCGAACCAGGCCCATCACAGCCAAAAATAAATATTCACTGTGCCAAGGTCATGCTCTGTATTTGGTGGGATCAGAAAGGTATTGTATATTATGAGTTGCTCAAACCCTCTGAAACTATTAATGGAGAAGTTTACCGACGACAACTAATGCGTTTGAAGCGAGCCATAGAAGAAAAACGACCAGAATGGGTGAATAGACATAACAAATTAGTTCTTCAGCATGACAATGCCAAACCGCATACCGCAGAAGTCGTAAAAAGATATTTAGAGGGACAGGACTGGGAAGTGTTACCCCACCCGCCATATTCACCAGACATAGCTCCTTCGGATTACCACCTATTCCGGACGATGCAGACAGACCTTACTGGAGAAAAGTTTACTTCATGTGAAAGTATCAAAATTTGGATTGACAACTGGATAAGCTCAAAAGACCAGGACTTCTTCCAGCAAGGAATACGAAAACTACCTGAACGATGGGCGAAGGTTGTAGCTGCAGATGGAGCATACTTTCAATAATTTTTTTTTTTAATTTTGTAAGCGAACAAATGTGTTTTATTTTGACAAAAAGGGGCGGAGTCATATTCACACACCCAATAGTTTAGATAAAAATCTAACCGCGCTGCATCTGAAGGTCCTTTGTTCAATAAACCTAACATCCCCGACTTAAAAAATTTGTTCTGGTGCTGCACCAGACATCTAACAGGATTGAATTGAATCGTATCGAATTATCTTTTTCGTTAGACTTTAAGCCAACACTTGCCAGAAAAACATAAGAACTATATATAACTGGCTATAGAACTGGAAACTGAAAATATCCTTCTTCAGATCAGATTTTAAACTAGCAAATTGAGGGGAATACGAAATAAGCGGGCGGACGGAACCCATTGTGCATTCAATCATTCTAGATTGGCTATTTCTTCTTGGCGTCAAATGAAAAGAGAATTGTAGCGCTCACCAGTTTTGCATAGCATTTAGAATAATGGTTTTTTATTGATCATTACAAAGTATTGCGGTGCTTTGAAAAGCAGCTATGATTATAAAGAGACAAATTTTATTTGATTTAATGTATTATATCTAGGGTGTAATTTTTGGGTCCCTAAAACCATTGAAACGATACCAAAAATGATGTCACAAATGGAAGTCAACATTATTTATGTATCTATGTATAATTGCAGAAAAAATTAGAGGGCATGTGGCATTCAAACATCATTCCGCATTTGGCCCGCGTGGTAGAATATAATATCGCTGCTGTGGGAACGTTACAAGCCGATGATTAATATCGCATGTAGCAATTTTCGAACCGATTTTCACAAATAAGTTTGTAATGAACGTGAAATTGAATTTTGCATTGTGCACGTTGAGAACAATGTGTCGACCGTATATGGAGAAGAAGCATTTTCGCAAAAAAAAAAACGATCACTGTCGTTTTTCTTGATGAGAGACGAGCAAATTGTCGTCACATCATTATGATTGTTATTTCAACGTATATACATTGGCAGCGGAGTTATAATGGCACAAGATGTTACGTATTGTAATTAACTCGCGATTTCAGCATGAGACGTTCACATGTGCTTAAGAGAATTAAACACATGCCAGAACCAAACCCCCAACCTTTGATCGAAAATTAAAAATTACTGAGTACATTTTACAGAGAATTCAACTTAGTAAGGTATTGTTACATCAATAATAGGTTACACAAAAGAAACACGCTGTGTTGCGAACCTAAGTTTTGTTTCAAGCTTTTGTACGACGTCTTGTGCAGCGCGGCAAAGGTTGATGCTGGTACCAGGACTCGTGATATTGGAGATCAACATTTCTGTTGACTCATGACCGTTTTTGATTTGTTGAATAGATGAGGAGTCATCTCCGACGTATGAAGAGGCGCGAGGCGAGACGACGCAGCAGGAGCGTCACGCAGGGCTGGTCAACATGCACGCCGCGCTGCAAGCGCAGCTGGCGCAGCAGTTGGCGCAGCAGCAGGCGGCGCTGGCCACCGCCATCGCCGCCGCCGCCGCGCACCACCATCACCAGAACAATAACGTCATTGGTGAGTGAATTACTATTTTACCTAAACAGACTGAGGAGGAACAAGGCGTGTGGAATAGTTGACGTAGCGGCCTGAGGACCAAAAGCCATGAACAATATTTAAGAATACTAAAACTGATTTATTTAAATTTTAATATATAATGTTATAGAACTCGCAGCTGCTGTATTTCGATTGAATTTTCGTACAACAACACAGTCGAGTTGATAAATTGAGATTAAGAAAATGGACGCCCGCATAGTTGGTGAGCGTAATTTGTATTGTATTCTTATTTCATCTAATTCTAAACAATAAAAAATCACCTCCGTTCGACGTATGTTAGTAAAACGTAGAGCAAAACGATGCAGCACAGGAGAACCACTCCCTATTTAATTTGTCGTACCACATAGGGATGTCCAAAATGAATGTGGTACTTTTGCTGCTAGCAGGTGGTATGTTTTCATACACCACATCAATAAGTGGCGTGTTGCTTAGGTCAATGATACCACACTATACTTAGGGCGAAGTCTTGTAGCTGTCGTGTGATTGTGTGCCACCTGCGACATAACGAATCCTTTTTTTTTTTTTTTTTTTTTTTTTTTTTTTTTTTTTTTTTTTTTTACCGCGGGAAAAGCATTTACGCCTACCCTTCAGGTCCGGGGGAACCTGAAGGGTTATGTGAGGCTCCCAGACATAGTGTCCGTCCTACTCACTAAAACCCGCGGGTTGCCGTCGACTGCTATGGTGGGACGAGATAGGATCGATCTAGCATTCACTATCCCGCCCCAACAGTGTAACCATATCGGTGGTCACCTATGCGGGGGATCCTTGGCAACGTAATGATGGGATCCCCCTCAGACATAAGGAGCCGTGCTAGCGGAATAGGAGTCCCCCGACCCCTACCCGTTGGCTCCTTTACTGAGGAAGAGCAAGGAGGTGAGCATATCGCCTCCTTCTCTCCCCTCTTCGTCTGCGCCGGATCGGGTCCGCTTCTGCATCATCCTCCCTGTTCCGCTCCGCTATCTCCTTCTGCAGCATTACCGCTTCGCAGAAGGTCCCTACTGCCTGCCACGATCTTTCACTACTGAGCATCGCAGTGATGATGCTCGGCAATGAAATCTCGCCTCCTATTATGGAGCAAAGCGTATGGCGTTGCGAACCCCATGCCGCGCACTCCTCCAAGGTGTGGGAAGCAGTGTCCTCCAATGCCCCACACTCATGGCACTCTGGGGTCATTTCCCTTCTCGCGATTTGGTGCAGATACTTTCCGAAACAGCCATGCCCAGAAAGTATTTGCACCAGTCGGTAGGTAAGTAACCCATGTCGCCTCTGCACCCATTGATGTAAGACCGGGCGAATGGCGTCCACTGTTCTCTGGCCAGAGACTGGTGGAGCCAGGTCCTCCTGCCAACGGCGCAACAGCTCGTTTTGCGCTAGGAGTCTTGTGTGTCGCACTTCTTCCGTAGCCGGATTCTCCCCACGGGCCCTCCGCACTGAAATAAAATTATATATTTCAGCGAGGATTTCAGCTTGGAGCTCCCAAGGGGGATCACCCGCCAAGACACAAGCTGCCGCCCACGATATCGTCCGATATCCTCGGATAGACCTCACGGCTATGACACGCTGTGGCCGACGCAGTAATGCTTTGTTGTCGGCATTGAGGGCATCTATCCAGAGTGGAGCCCCGTAGAGTGCCATGCTCCGTAGAACTCCAGAGTAAAGCCTGCGGCAACTTGCATCCGGACTTCCGATATTTGGCAGTAGCCGACTTAGTGCTGCTGCAACCCGAATCACCTTCGGGGCTAACTGCCGGAAGTGTCCTCCAAAATTCCATCTTCCATCTAAGTGAAGACCCAAATATTTCATTTGGGCTCCAATCGGGATAGAAAATCCATCCACTACCATATTAGCTCCCGGAGGGGGCCCTCCTCGTGGGCCATGGAATAATAATGCCTCAGTCTTGGAGAGGGCGACCTTAAGACCCAGCAGCCTTATACGCTCGACCACCATAGTGGTACCTACGGTAGCTAGCCGCATGACTTCCCGGAAGTCACTTCCTCGGGCCACGACTAAGGTGTCGTCCGCGTAACAAATGACACACATCCTTGGAAGTAAGGACCCGCGGAGCACCCAGTCGTAGCCCAAATTCCAGAGGAGTGGTCCGAGGACTGACCCCTGCGGGACTCCACATTGTACGTGATGACGGGCTACACCACTACGACTTTCGTAAGCCACCTCCCTCTCTTGAAGGTAGCTGTGGATCAATCTCTGTAGGTACAAAGGCAAACCATGGAAACGGAGCGCCTCCTTGATTGCACTATGCGGCAGACTATTAAATGCATTGGCTATATCTAATGATACGGCCAACGCCTTGTCGCCGTCTGCAACTGCCTGTCTTGTCCAGGTTTTCAGTAAAGTCATGGCATCTAGGGTGGATCGCTTAGCCCTGAAGCCAAACTGCGTATCTGATAGTCCTGGTCCTACCTCCTCAAGATGCTGGACGATGCGGGATGCTATCACTCGCTCAAATAGCTTTCCGACCTCGTCCAGCAACACGATTGGCCTGTAGGCGGAGGGAGAGTCAGATGGTCGACCCTCCTTGGGTAACAGGCACAGCCGCCCGATTTTCCACAGCTTAGGAAACTCGCCTGATCTTAGACATGCGTCAAATATTTGACGAACCTGCATACTCATCTCCTCAAGGGCTATACGAAGAACCTTTCCCGGGATCCCATCCGGACCTGGTGCCTTCCTCTTCAAACTAAGCCGGATAGCAGCGCCTTCTAACTCCACATCTCCAATCGGAGGGATGACCGCAGTTTCAACTTCAACCTCGCATACAGGTACTGTCATCCTTGGTGAAATATTACCTGGATCAGTCGGAAAAAGGCTTTGAACAACCCTGTTTAGGAGTTCCGGTTGCATTGACTCCGTAATTGGGGGACCCTGAGAGCGCAGCTTCTTAAGTGCTGCACGATAGGGACGCCCCCATGGGTCACTATTCAGTCCCTCTAGTTGGTCCTCGCGTGCCCTGGTCTTTGCCTGGCTGATAGCCAGCTGCAGTGCTTGTTTCGCTTCCCGATAGTTTGAGTACAGCTGGCTCTCCTCTTCATCTTGGCCATCGAGATTCTGTCGCCGTCGTCTTCTACTCCGGGTGTACTGTCTCCTAGTACTTGAGCAAATGACGCGAAGATTAGCGATCTCCGCTGACCACCAGTAAACCCGGTTTCGTGGCGGGTGACGCCGGGATCTCGGCATGGCCGCATCGCACACCACCGTCATTGCATCACGAAACTGACCCGCTGCCGTGTTTGGATCGTCGGAGTGAGCGGCGCTCCAACGTTGGACTATAGCTGCCTCTTTTGCAAGCTCCACGTTCAGGTGAGATATTGCCCATCGCTGGAACTTGTTGGGCCCCTCTGGACACCGGTGTTCACGCCAGTTTTCTGAGGTGGAGACCTCGAACCTAATGTATTTGTGATCCGAAAGGGTCTCCACCTCAGACAAGACCCGCCAGGCTTGCACGCGGCGCGCAAGCACTGTGGTGGCAAATGAGACGTCCACTATGGATCCGCCCCTTTGGCGCACGCATGTGTTAGCTGTCCCTCGGTTAAGGAGAGATAAACCCAACATCACCGCCCACTCCTGAACAACCTCTCCGCGAGGATTGGTTATAGGATTGCCCCAGTCTCGAGACTTCGCATTTAAGTCACCTAAGACGAGCACTTGATGCGGCGCCTGCCTTCTAACTGCAGCGCTCACACGGTCCATATATACCTCCAGTTCTGAGGTTGGTCTATTAGGGGAGAAGTAGACACCTACAACCGCTATCTCCCTCCATGTGGCCACTACGTACCCAGGCCCTTTTTCCACAACTGAGAGTGGGGGTCCAGCTCTTGTTACGATCGCCACCAAGCCATCCACATCCCCAGCCCATTGAGGCGGGATATAATACGGTTCGGCAGCGACAGCAATGTCAATTTCCCACTCTGCCAAGGCCTGCATGAATAAGTCTTGCGCCCTAGCAGAGTGGTTGAGGTTCGTCTGTAGGAAGTTGTAATGTCGGACTTGATCCATTAATTAATCCAACATCACAACCTCCCGGTGCTCTTGACTGCACCTAGTACTGGGGACCTCTTGGGCCCTAGTTGCTACTACTCCTTTAGATGGAGGAGGCTTGCAGTTGCTCCCCCCCATTGTGTGGCCATATGGCCTCCCCGCATCGGCGCATACTGCGCATCGTGGGTGGGCTGAACAGCTCGCAGACATATGTCCTGTAACCCCACATCGGAAGCACATATCCCCTCGGTCTACGGATGAAGAGCACTGAGTACGTGTGTGCCCAATTCCCATGCACTTGAAGCATCGCATGGGGCGTTCTTCAAGAACCGTCACTTTGGCTGCACTCCACCCGACAAGTAATCGGCCCGCCTTAGATAGCACTTTGGCTGCCGTGACCGGGCACCTCACAATCGTTGAGCCCGCACCATACGGACTGAAACGTATTGTTCCAGTCTTGATAAGCTCCGGGGCGCATCCTCCCGCCTTAGCCACTGCAGTGGTTACTTTCTCTGTCGTGGCCGCATCATCAAGACCTATGATCTTTATAACCGCACACTTCGTGGGTCTGTCCACCTTTGCCACCTCAGCAAGTACAACGCGAAGTTTCTCCGCCAGCTTGTCCGCTTTATCACTGCTTTCGACGCCCGGTATTTCCAACATGCGGGCACCTGTAGCCGTTTGACGATACTTAAGAGGCCCAATCCCCATCTCCTGGAGGTTGATTCTCTCCTGTGCCTCTGTTAGTGCCATGTTATATGTCATCCCCTTTTCAATGGCTTCAGGCTGTAATGTTAGAACTACAGCCGAAGATCTAGGAGGGTTGAGCTTAATTTTAACCTTGCCAGCTGTTGCCTTTTTTGCCGGCTTATTTACGGAAACATGCGGGACCGCAGGAGAGGTGGCCCTTTTGTTTCCCTTCCCTTTTTTGCTCTTTTTGACCACCCTGGTCCAGGCACCCTCTGAAGGAACTGGGAACTGAGAGGTTTCCTGAGCCACTTTTAAGGCAGGAGTTGGAGTACCCCCTTGGCTGACCTTCTTCACTGGTCTCAGGGAAGTTGGGTCATCAGACACAGAGCTGGATATTCCAAACTTGGCCTGATTATCAGTCTGGGGAGCTGATCTTAGAGTGATCTCTAGAGGAGCTCCGGTCACCTTATTTTTGTCCGCCGCAAGAGGTGGGCGCACGGCCTTCGTCTCAGACAAGCGGGCATCAATCATTTGCCCCGCTGTGATTATGAGTGAACGCTTCAGCTCTTCTAAAACAGTCTCGTTCAGCAATACTGTCGTCGATTTCTGTTTTTCAACGGGAGCGGCTGTTGCCTCAGAAAAGTCCCTGCGAAGCGCTTTAATCTCCGCTCTCAGGGACGCTACTTCTTTTCGAAGGCGGATATTGTCCGCCGCAAGTCGGCGCGTTTCTTCTGCTTCGGTTCTGGAAGCAAGGGTTTCCACTACCTCTGTCAGAATCGCTGCAGACTTATTAAGCCGGCCTTTGAACTCCCCTTTTAAATTACCGGACTTCTTGGCCACCTCTAGTATGCAGGCGATTTTTTCCCCAGCTTGCGCCCTCAGCTCCTGGGTGCTGAGCTGGCTTGCTGTTTCTATCTCCTCAGGTTCATCCTCTGAAAGCACTACTGGAGCAGGTTTTTCTTTTCTGAAAGCTCTGCTCCGCAATGATTTTTCGAACTCCTCTTCTCGAGCTTCGTCCCGGAGCATTTTCAGCTCAGCTTTGGCTCTGGAGAGACCAGCAGAATGTCCTACGGCTTGATGCTTACCCCTCCTAGCAGTGGTAATCTTTGCCGCAGCTGTCACGTCTGTCTCGGTATCTGATCCTGATGGCGTTTGGATCAGCACCGAGTGATTTCTTTTCCGCCCAGTATCAACCTCAGCGGGGTTCTGAGCCACCTCCTTAGCATTAGCAGCCGTCTTTTTTTGTATCCTCTTAACTCCTCCCAACACGGCCTTTCGTGAGCCAGAGTCAGTAGTGTTAGCACACGCCTTTGAGGCGCACGCTTCCATCTCTATTCCTCCATTAAAATCGGAGGCAGTATCCGAGTCCGATTTATTGAGTAAGCTAGGGTCGTGTTCACGGAGGCCAGCGAATTGCTGACCTACGAAGCAGTTGTTGCCCCCCCCAGAGTACGAGGGGCAGCCCTCCACTGCGGTGGAGGGGTGGGATTCCCCCTTTCGGGGACCCACCTGGGGACCATTTTTGCAACTACTTTGATTCATTTGGATTTGATGCTCCACATCACTGTCTCTTTTTTAATGGGGTGAGCTCCCCATTTGATGTGGTCTAGCGGCTGGGTAAACCCCAACCATGACAGAGTATGCGATCTCGGAGCCGAACTGATGTACAGTTCAGCACCGAGACCGCACTCTCCGTCACTCCCCTCAGCGACCACCAAACCTTAGGATTTTGCCCTCGTCAGTATAAATATATAAATAGATATAAGAGTCCCTCCGGCTACCCCACCCAACAACTAAAGCCCCCCTACACCCATGTCTACACACCCATTCACACACACATCCACACACACATGCACACACATACACACAACAAACACCCTCACTCACATACACACACATACATACACACGTACATACCCGCGGCGCCCGATGGTTTTAGTTCCTTACTTGGAAGAAGTAAGTACTAACGAGCTTGGTGAACCACGTGAAGGATACCACCGGACTTGCCTTGAGGATCATCGCAACTGTGAGCTACCCCCAAGACCTCACCACCTACCCATCCGGGATGAGTAGGTAGGCATGGCCTTATCCAAGCAGTGAAGCCACCTGGATAAACCCAGACCCGCCCGACATAACGAATCCTAGTGCAAGGTTATGAGTGTGTAAGCGTTTATTATGATACAAACGGACTCTGAATTCTTTAAGAATGGTCCTCCCCACAGAAGTATGAGATACAATTTGCTGCGCGTTGCGCCCATTAACGTATCATGCGCCTGTTATTTAACCGGAACGTAAAGCAAGCACTTCTCCGGACGAACTTGGCACAATTTTTACTGTACAATATATACTTTAGGTTGCACCTTCCGCACCCAAGGGGACACGTCTAGGGACACTTGGGAACCTGAACAGGGAACATGAATAGCAATCCTCAAACGAGGTAACCTATGTACCGGTTTTATGATAAATTGTCTATTTTCACAGTGTTACAATAAACGTTCGTAAAGTACGTTACATTTATATATATTAGGGAGTCGCTTGCTGTATAATCAGACTATTATTATAAAGGCGAAAGTTTGTATGTATGTTACTCCTTCACGCTTAAATGACTCAACGGATTTGAATGAAATTTGGTACTATGATAGCATAAATCCTGGATTAACTTGTATGCTAGTTTTTGTCCCGGAAACATATCGTTATGCATAGTTTTGTTGTAGTGATTCGTATATCACAGTATTGCTTATAAACAGTTCTATTGTATTCTAGTTTATTTGATTTTTTACTATGCAGGATAATGCATTATACTATTGAAATGTGAAAATATAACTTAGAACCAAGTGAAACAATATACGTAACCTTATACAATATATCTTTTGAATGTTATATACATTCAAAAGGTTTTCTTGTGAATTAACTATCTCTAATCGATTAAATATTTGTAGATATTATTTTCGCTTATTTGATAGGAAATGATTAGTTACAATAGATAACAATTAATCTTTCACGTAATTGATGAACGGGATGAGGCACGAGTACCTATTAAGTCAAATGTTAAAAGGTTTAATCTTACGTAAAAATCTAAATACGTGTAACGGAAAAATTAAGATTCTTTATACCTATTTTGAGATCCGCGGTTTTTAGAGTTCCGTATCCAGAGGAAACTATTACTAAGCGTACGTTTTTGGCTAGAATCTTCACAGGATATTTGTCGTTATGGCGGATGGCCAAACAAAGAAATACAATGGGTGGTACGTAACCCTCGGTATGAGAGTCCGAGTCACTAAGTAGTTTGTACTCTTCTAAATATAATTTTTCAGATTCAGAAAAGTTGTTGTTCCCATATCTGAAGTACAATGAGAAATACAAACATGGTACGAACAAACAATCACAGACAATTTTAATATTCAAGATATTTTTTTGAATACTTGATCCTAAATAATTTGATGATAACAATAATGTAGAAGTGTTATTAGTCTTATTAGTAAAGCAAATATTTATTTCCTTTGCTCCCAGCATCTTATCATTATTTCGTTACAAATGTGTGATAGCATAATATACCTACTTTAATATCACATAAAATATTGTATCGTAATTCAGTATCAGCATTATCATATTCCATGTATTCATCAGCCACTCTCGAATCCAAAAGTGACTGATTAATATCGGCACATAAACTACCTTTACCAGTCGGTGTCGATATTTTAGGACCACCCAGAAGGTACATATATGACAAAGATTGAATAGCTAAGATACGCTCTTAGGCAAAGGTCTCGCAAAGGTGTAAACGTCACTAAATGGTTATTCAATTCTAGTGATGCTATATTGTAGAGCTAGTGGACTGAACGTTTCTAGCTGATTGATCTGAACGAGTCATTGTATGGTGGCGATTGCGTCCCAGTACCTATCAAACATAGTGAGCAATATAAATTGAACATACCACTTACCCTGTCAAGTCTAAGCTTGTGTAAGTTAAGCTAATTATTCTAGCAGACAAGTAGGTACGTAAAAGTAGGTTGTCTAAAAAGTAGGCACATGTTCGTATTACTCATAAAGAAGCCTTATTATCGTTTTACTAATGCTCTGTTTTTGACATTGGAGTATTTCATAGTTTACATGATGATAGTTTTGTCCGTGGTTATCGGTGAAAAACGATTTTGACCGTTTTGGGAAAAAAAATATTTGCGGGCGGGATGTATCGGTGGTATGAGTATAACCCGGAACAAAATATGTCAAAGAAACCACAATAACGTACTTGGTATGGACGAAGTATCTACTGCACAAATATGCATCATGTATTGCCATAAAAAATATAGAGGTAGTATTTTGTCATTTCTCTATGAAAAACTCAAGGCAAGTGTTACAAAGACTCGACCATAAAGTTATATTCTTACACGCAATTGTTGGGAAGTTAGATAACTGAGTTTAGAAATATCATATTGTACTACGATACCTATATCAGATTTGACTTGAAATAAAAGTTCTAATTTATTAATAAAAATTACTTATTATGACGTTAAACAGACGATAGACATGCAGAAATGTGAGTAAGTTGTTTTACAGCCATGTGGACCAAGCTCATGTCTTTTCTGTTTGAAAGTTGACGTCAGCTTTCAAACCGCATCAAAATTGGACCGTCTCCCATTCGCTTGGGAGCTACGATGCCACAGACAGGCCGATAAACCGACACAGATATACACTACACGAAAAAGAGTGGTGTAAGAACACCCCTGTTTTTCGTCGGGGGTTAAATAGTTAATAAATACGTAATTTGTTTTATTTATAGGCACGATAAAAATGTTTTAATTACTTCGAAATGAGAACTTGTATTCCCGATAGAGATATCAGCTACTTCCATTTTCCTATTTCAATTAATTAACCGCGAACGGTGTATTCCCTTTGCTAATTAAAAATGTGTCAGTGTACGTTTTGCATAGCGTTATGTAGAAGTGCGGTGCGTAGTTACGCGTGGCAGGAATTAGCGGCATCCTGGCAGGACGGCGGCGGCGACGAGCGTTGACCCAACTGGCCATCGCCACGGACAGTAATCGTCTTGCTTCATCACCTGCTGACGTCACCCATACAAGCCGCCCGTGCGCGGGGTTCCCCGCACGCTGTCATTGTTAAACACTATTATAAAGCTTTTGAAGAGCTTATTGTAGTTTATGGATGACTAATTTAGAATATGATTCAGCGTACCGGCCAAAATTCTAATGAATAGTAAAAGAGTTTCATTGAGCTACAAAAACCAAGAAACCATTCTAATATTATAAATGCGAAAGTTTGTCTACATGTATGTTTATTTACAAACAACAATTTATTATTTAGACTTCCAAAAAAACACTGCTCCTGTCTGTTTTTCCTCATCGTCTCATGTTGACTTTTTAACCACCGGAGATACCCGGGGGCGAATTTAGTAATAAATACATTTCAAAACGATACTACATTTATCAGCCTTTTACAATGCCCGTTGCCATGCTCATTGAGTACTCGTTACAATGTAAATACCATCAATCATGGCTACGCTAGTCTCGAAAGTCTATAATTTATTCGCGCTCACACTAAAAGGCAGGTTTCTTTCAGCGTTATTGAGCACGCAACGAACGTACTTCACATCTCACTAGCAGCTCCTTTGAAAGTATGCTTATGCCTAGATTGGTTTCAGCCTACGTTACGTTTTCCCGGCATTCCCTTTGTTGCTCGTCAGCATTTGACGTGAGGCTGGCAAATGATGCTTTTGCTCTTTATCTTTGAGTGTACCGGCGGGCATGAGCTAGCTCATGGTCACGTTTGTCATTTTCCCTTGCATATTCGTCTCTCAGCAAAGTTCCTTAAAAAAAAAAAACACATTATATTCACATCAAATGACGTAGAAAATATTGTTTTAGTAAATTAAAACCCAAGGGAACCTAACGTTTCATCTTTGCGACGCGCTCTTACAGGTTTAATGTAAACTTTAAACGTAATGCCGGTTAGGTTTCAAGAGGGTCTTATAGCGAGGGGGTCGCGAAGTCTAGGTGATGTTGCCGGTGGTCGGGGGTTGTCGGGGGCGCGGGGACGGCGGCAGTGCGGCGCGCGCCTCAGTGTCGGTCCGCCCGCGCCCGCGCCCGCCGGCCCGCGACCTGCCTCTACCTAAATATACCCTGTTACCCTGCTACCCTTGCCTCATCCTAACCTCAATAGTCTACCTTACCTGCCCACCCAGTTTTCCATCTGTCACATCCCTGAAGATACTGACGCACTCTCCTAATTTGCTCTCCACAGTCACCGAATCGGTGTATAAGAATGTTTTTAACTAGGAAAGACGGTTGTGATTATTTATGTTGCTTATCGTTGTTATCTAACTAAAAGTAAAGTATTTTAATATAATAACATCGATTTAAATCTCTTACCTTGATTTCAATTTATCGGATATTGATAATTATAAGAGTAATTATCATAACAAACATTAAAAAGTTTATATGAGTACCGATTTGCCGATATCGCAATATCAATATATTGCGTAAAATCATTTAATCGATTTAAAAATATGAAGTTACAATTAGTAATGTTATTTGAAACAGTGTGTTTGAAACATTTCTGACGCCCAACTTAATGAGAAAGCCACTTAACTAAAATAATCTTTTTCGCTATTGTAAAATGTTTTAAAAACTATTTTGTGAGTGACTTGGTATTTATTTTATTTATATGGGTGTCGCGAGGTGGAAGTTCGCGTGCGGTATCGATCGGCGGCGGCCTGGCACGCGATCGCGGCCGGTGCACCGGCACTGTCCCACGGCACCCTTTCCCATGTTCCCATGAAGAAACTGTACAATTAATTTTCAATAACAATAAATATATCTTAAATACTAGAAATAAATTAACACGCTCCCTGCTCAACACTTCCCTATCGGTTATTCTGAATCGCGGCGCAACACGGTCTCATATAAATGAAGATAGCTTTTTGTAGAAGATATTATGAAGACGAAGACTGCAAGTGGCTCAAATAAATAAATTAATGTTTGGTGCTCGGCATCTAATGTAAGGGATTCACAACTTTCCGGTGAAATTAGTCGGAATAGTTGTGGGAATGAGGCATACGGAGTGATTGGATGAGCGGGCGCGGGAAGGCGAGTGTTTAGAGCGGTGGGTGAAGGCAGGCGCGGTGTCGCGAGCGCCGCACCGCGGCAGGCGCGTGCCGCCGCCGCCGCCGCCGCCACGAGCTCCGCCGCCGCCTCAGCGGGTGTCTATGATGGGCTACATCATGGGATGCGCTTGCTTGAGAGGTGCGTACCTCCACCATACAATGACGTAGCTACCTGTAGCTCAACCATATGTTTTCATATAGGTCCCGTAGAACTTTTACCAAAATCGGTTCAATAGTTTGGTTGTTAAATCAAAATAACTGGAAGAATTATGACATCCAAGTAAACGAAATTGCGTATTTTGCTATTTTGAACGTATTAAAGTCGATTTTCTTTTCAATTTTTAAATCAGTTACTTGTTTTCAAATTCTTATCAAAGCTAAAAAAATCTCTCATGTAAGTTTTTGAAATTTTTGCACGATTTCCTTTGAGCTAGATCGCATTCCTTATCCGGGTTCGAAATGACGCACCCAGTCGCCGCAAGACTTGCATGACTGTACATAATGTAACATAATACATGTTTGTGTATGATAAAATATTGTTTTGTATTCTAACCACGTTGGCCTGTGCATCTATTGAGGGCCTTAGAAATTCCATTTCAATTACTGAACGCGAAAACAGAATCCAATTTGACATTTCTGGAACATCTTATAACATTGGCGAGAAACCGAGATAGTATAGATTACCTCCTTTTCCAGTCGGCAAAGTTCTGTTACTGGTTATTGAATAG
Organism: Aplocera efformata; assembly: GCA_921293045.1. Classification (NCBI taxonomy): domain Eukaryota; kingdom Metazoa; phylum Arthropoda; class Insecta; order Lepidoptera; family Geometridae; genus Aplocera; species Aplocera efformata. Next base: position 6,575,471 of record OV121042.1, on the reverse strand, counting down.
CTGAACGTATTGTCAGGTCTCCGCGTTGTGCCCACCGCATCTTATCTCGCGACTCTGACGAGACCATTTTTATTTTTTTACCGTTTTCACGTATGTATAATAATACCCGTAACTAATGATGGTTATGGTAGTGTCAATGTGCTAATAAACATCCTGATTAAACCAGCTTTCTAATTGTAGTGTAGGAAAGTAATTTAAAGGTTTAGTACATAATGGTCTAGCCCAGTCTGACTTGAGATCCAATTAATCTGAACCATACAGGCGATTATAGTGCCATCACCGTCCAACGCGAACGCCCGCGTTTGTGGGATCAACATTTAATAGGTGACTGACTATTTCTCGTACTTCGGTAGGGTTGGACCGGAGTCATGCTGCTGTTGTCTATGGGCGGCAGACTATCATTATATTATTGTCATCTAACGCAGAGGGCAAAACTCACCATTGAACATTATTGAAAATTGGCTGAGACTTTGTTATGACTGAATCCATTTTAAACCTGTGACACATGACGATCGATCGAAAATATGCAGTGAAATACTCTTGATATTATGCTTCTCGACCGTGATTTAAGGCGAATGCAATAATCTTTCATATCATTTGATCAGGAAGGGTTAAATCTTTACAAATTATAGTATCTACTAAAATATGAAAACAGACTGTAATTTGACAAATCTGGGTGCATGTGGTATGTGAAAGAATAAACTTGTGCCTGTAAATTTTAACGTATCCAAATGATACTTGAGCTCTAAAGGAACGAGGAATAAAATTATATATAAGTCTCCAGCTGCAAGCAAAATTCACGTTTCGTAAAATTCCAAATTATTCCACGTTCCATACAGTGCTTTGACATGGTTTTGCGGCATATCTGGCTGGCCAATTGTTCCGTCGTCGTATTCCGCCTGCCAACTGAGCATTATCATATCTTACAAAAACTGCAGAATCTTAAATCATGCCGTCTCGTCTCCCAATCCTCAGTGGTTGCGCTGATACGAAACTGGTTTGTATTACTGAGCATCTGAAATGAAAAATATGAATATGCCTGCAGGAACTTTTTTTGCCAAAGCATTTTTTATTATTTAGTTTTGTTTCTATTATCAATTTGTGGAAAACTTGTAACCTAGTGGTTTTTTCGGACTTCGGAACGGACCAACAATGTCGGTGCCGGTGAAATTACAGACATTTAAGACGTAACATCCCAGTCTCAGAGTGACTAGCGAAACGAAATGTGACTTTGGATCTTCTCGTACTCAGGAAGGCCCGAGTCATATTTGTGTCACTTTAATCGCATAAAAAACATCTAAGTCACAGATTCTTGAAAAATTGTGCGTTTAACATGTCTTCCAATTTGTTAAAATGCCTACTCTGTCTACAATAAGTTGATAGATACCTAAACGCGTTAATTGATTGGGAAGGTTATGCTCTAATGAGTAATTTACCAATTTAGTTAAAATCAAGAATGACTACAGAAACATTGTTATCCAGCGAAAGCGGAACCCTTTCACATGACTCCATATTACTTTCCAGAGTGTCCCTTACAATAATGAATTTTCAGTATTGTCAGAACAGTAGGTAATATCCTAAGCCAAAACTTTCACTAAGATCTTAGGGTTTTACATAAAACCTGGCCTTACTTTACTCTGGTGCAGATACCCTAACAAGGCACAAGAACGATCGGTACATAACCGGTATTGCTCGCATGAGTGTGGAATTAGTATGGACCATACAGACTCGATTGTAGAGGTGAAAACGTGGATACTTGAACATCGTTAAAATCTAGTTTGTCGGTATTCTATAGAAAACATATCAAAGATTCGAAATGTCCACTGAAGATGCAAAATTAAATACCTTCATTATCATTCTTAAATCAGACGGCTGAGTGCCTTTTTATTGATATTCCGCCAACAAATATGAATTCGGTAGGTACCATTCGGGCTCGCCACACAGAGGATTCTGTACCTTGATAAATATTTGTTAGGATTATTAATTATTATTCCTAATTATATAAGTAGTTATATATAAAAAACTAATTATAAAACTCAAAATTAGGATATCCGCCATAACAACACATATTTTAGGAACATTTCCTGCCCACTATGGCTTTTGGTTCAAAACATAAAGCAGCAGGAGAAACATTGTACGCTAGTAGAAAACCTGAAAAGAATTTTATTTAGCGTACGTATTCTAATAAATAGATTTTTGTTCTGTTTGGCCTGACCAATATTATTTGGTATTTGTTGACTAGCTTGCTCTGCCTTAGGCCAATATCTTAGCTTTTTATCAAAATATTGGTATAATGATGATCATACTATACGAACGGAAAAATATTAAGCATATTAAGTAGGCAGTGTCAGCGACCTAAGTTTTCTGAGTAACAAATGTAAAGTTGGCATTTTCGGCGGTAATTGGCAGGTGTTGTGCCAAAGGACTCTTATTGTAATTTAAATTCTATTTCATTTACCACTGAGTTCTAACAAACGTACTTCATTTGAATTTCTAATCAACTCAACTGTTTTTTAAAATATAAAGCCATCAGTATTTAAAACAACCTTTTTTGAAATTTTTACACAATACAGTAATTATAGAGGCTAGTTACAAGAAAGATGGAGGTAGTATAGGAACCAAATTTATTTCTAAGGACACCCAATTATATATAGGATACAAGGGACATACAATTTAAAAAAAATATATTATACAATTAGTATTATTATGGCCCTGCAATCACACTATGATTGCATTTGCCCGAATAGTATCTGGACTCGTCGCGAAAACAATCATACTTCAGTTTGTGAATTCGTGAATTAAGAATCAAATAGTAAACATCCTGTGTTTGTTCATAAAATCATTTAAGATGCCGCTGCTTTTCAGCGTACGTGTTATTTGAATTCGTATAGAAGATGGCGCTCATACAATTTATATTATCCTAGCATCATTTGCTGGAATATTACATGTACTATATCATGTACAACGCAAACAGTCTGCAAAATAAATTTCAAATTATGCATATTAAAATGCAATTTGCGGTTCATCGCACTCACAAAATGTTGTAGTGCTTATATTAATGTTCATCGTGGCACGAGCACTAGATGAATGGCGATAAATTAAAAATTCAAAACAAAGGCGAAGCGATGCGTGGGCGGGCGAACGGCAAAACGCGGAGGGCGGGCGGCGATCGAAGAGCGCGCGCGGTGCTCGGGGTTGGGGGGCGAAGTAACGATCGTGCGGCCGGCCGCAGTCTTCCAGCCGCCAGCGCGCCGCGAGCATGAGTGACGTCGGCACGCTCGCTGCCATGGATGCCTTCGCGGGCGGCGCCCGGCGGAGGCCCGCGCGCCTGCCGCCACCGCCACCCTTCGTGCCGCCGCCGCCTCCGCGCCACGACCACTACTACGTGCGCCGCAAGTCCCCCGTGCCCAGACATGGAGGAAACCTCACCCTCTTCACGCGCACCAATGGTACCCACCGGCACCGTCCTCTCATTGCACCGCATCGCACCAGCACACCACCGCACCACCACCATACATTGAATATTCCAAGCATGCTACTGTTTGTATCAAGTTATCTTAGCCGGTTCGTCGCTCGAGACTCTTATCATTTCCACATGCTATATCATGACTCTTCGTAGATAACTATGATATTATCGAAATCACATTTCTGTATCAACTGCACTTTCATTGATCGAAACTGTTTAGCATGCTCTTGTTTGTTACAAACTAAACCACTCACAGGTTCAGACTCACAATGTCAATGTCACTACCACAGTTTGTTACTCGTGAATTTTTTCTAGTTTTTAATACTTCTATTAATAACCTTCCTCCTGTTTCTGTACATTTACTTAATTACCTTATTTTTTGACACGTTAAACAAATCTTTGTCTTAAAAAGTCTTTGAATGAATCGTGCATTAAAATTTTAATTTCATCATATGACGCATTCACTCACTACATTCTTATTATGACTAATAAAATATTTAGAATCAAAATCTAAGGCATTTTTATGTACCTCTCATAATGAGAATCGGCCATGTTTCCAATTACAGCAAAGGACGTCTTTTTTCAGGCAATAGCACTAAATGTTCATTGTTAGCTCACCCAAAGGTACGGAGGATAAAGCTCCTACGCGCCCGAAAACCTTTCATAATTTTACAGCAATAATCTTGTTTGAATAACCTGTGTACATACTCGGAAAGGCTTTGTAATAAAATATTTATGTGTGTACCCCAACATTACATAGAGAATTTTACTGTGTCGTGACATCTAAGAGCTTAACGCCCACTCGGATACTTTTCTAGTTATTTTCATAAACGGATTATTGTGAAAACACATAGTTCAGCACTTTCATCCGAAATTAATTTCTGCTGTTTGTAAAGCTCATCTCTTGCTCGTAAGGAAACGACGCGCATCGAGAAAGGCGGATGTTTATGATAAAGCATGCTCCATGTGAATTCGAGGATGGAGATGTCAATAAATAACAGAGTGGCGTGCGGTGGCCTTGTGCAACTATTTGCGGCCTGCGCTTGCGAGTCTCGAACGGCGGCGCCGGCTCCGATATTGACCGCCACTGTCGCTTTAATTGCCTCACGAATGTCAATCAACACGTTCCGACGAAATGGCAGTCGAAGTGTCTTCCGGAAACGCTGCATCTTATATTATTGTAAAGATCATTTCTCGTAAACTGAAAGTCATAATGACGCATTTTCATTAAAGATCCGCTATATTTTGTTCGGTTAGTTTGTGTGTGCAGACTTCGTTTGGGGAAGTATTGTACCTACTCATTTATGCCTCCAAACAGCTGACTCACCATATATAGCTAAGTGTACCAATTAATGTCACATGCAAGGTTCCACCATTAAGAGAGACGGGTACAATGCGATGGATCTTGGGTCTTTCCATATTTAAGTAAAGTAGGAAAGAAAATAACGAACATAAATGAACTGTCGATGACAAGAGTATATGCAATTTCTTACGAAATCTACGAGTATTATTTATTATTCCGTGAGTCAAAAATAACCAAATTAACATTCCTTCCAACAAAATACAGCATTTTTGCCTTATCACCTCCATATTTATGTGCTCATGTTATCTTTACATTGTTCTCAATAAGAAAGGCACCATTTATTTTTACTAGCTGCGCCCCGCGGTTTGACCCGTGGTTAAATAGTCAACGTGAGACGATGGGAAAAACTGTCTGAAGTTGTGTTTTTTTTCCCAGAAGTCCCAAAAAGAATTACTTTACTTTTTCTAGATAAAAAGTAGCAAATGTTAATTTCATCTAATCTGTTTAGCCGTTTAGAGTCGTAAAGGAGTAATAAACATACATACCGACAAACTTTCGCATTTATAATATTAGTATGATTATTACTAAGCTGTAGTACACGCGACTAGAGTACGAGTATGTGGGAAGATGAAACATTACAATCACTTCGATTATTATGGAAAATGGCATAAAGGCAAAGCAAAAATTTAGAGAATGCGAAACTGCTTCGAGGGTTGTGGGCGCTTGCCAGCCGCGGGCCGCCCTTGACCCACCGAGTTGCCTCCGGTTTCCCGCCCGATAAGGGATGTGAGAATAAATTCCTATTTTCCTTTCTCTGAGATTTTATTACCTATCCCGAGAGGTAAACCATGTTTAATCAAAGGTCACCTAAGCCAGCCCATTACGAAACTCGTTTGGTATTGTACTTTAGTGTGCTGAAAAATAAATAAGCTCGCGTAGGATCAAAGAGACTGATATACGAGGCACATTATCTTCTACCTGGATAATATAATTAGAATGTTTAGAGGTAGTTCCATCTAAACAGACTCGAATTTCATTCATTGCCATTTGAGACGACTAATTTAATAAACACAAGTTCATTTTATGAGATAAAAATGGCAAACTATTCTTCTTACTTTTTTTCAGTACAAGTAATATAATTTCTAAATCACGTTTATGTATTTTCTTCCAATAATTCGTATATAAAGCAAGGATCTAGAAGATTTTTGACACAGTACGAGACATTTTGTGTTGTTCCACTCCATAATATTAAATTTCACAAAAGCGTATTTCACAGAACTATGAGTAGTGGTTTAGGCAGGGCGTTGTTTATATTTTAGTAAGTCAGTAGGGGCATGTATTAATGTATCCCCGGAGCGCAAATAGGTGGTCACATCGTGCTAGCCACACCTTCCATTCCATTTATTCTGGTATTCGGAACTGAGACAAATACAACAAATCAAAAACCATGCAAATCTGTACCGCCGTTTTCGAACTCGGCTTTTTTATATAAAACAAAGTCGAGTTCAAGATTCGCATGCAGCAATACATAATAATCCTTGTGACGATAACTCACATACCGAATACTTTTCGTTTAAAATGACTCATAGCTATTTGAAAAGCTTTGTGCTAAGTTGTTAATTTTACTGCTGCTACCTTTCTAATCAATTTTTGATATCTTGTGTCCATTATAAATATCTGAAATATTTTCAATGAAAAACAAAAGTTGAAAATTAACAAGTCGACGCCCGCCCACATGGCAATCGTCAATGTCATGACTGCTTCTCGTCTACGTCTCCCGAATTCCACTGGCCAATACTGCGCGACCCAGTTGTCGTCTCTGCTGATTATATTGTCCTCGTTAAGAATTCAAGAATATTCCTCACTGAATTGCTACGGCAGAAATTATAAAAGAGATATTGAATTAACGCTACAATAATAATTTAACGTTACCATTTTCTTTTTGATAGCGATAAGTTCGTCATGATATATTAAAAATAGATTTAGCTTTATTCAGTTATAATACACTGAAATTTATGAAGTACAAATACACTAAATAAAAAATGAAAACGTGGGCACTGACACAATCCTAGTGATTTAATAATTTAACCAAATTGTAAAAAACAGGTAAAATGTCTCAATGAATCATCAGAAGCTGAAGTCTCCCTTTATCTTGTGAGGTTTATAATTTACGTTTGTTTGTATACAAGATTACACGTCGGATTACTCGACGAAGACGTGCCCAGTCGTTGCACACCGCACCTGCGTCGAACCGGAGTCTGATTCGTACTCTTGACATTGTCCGTCGCTATTGCTGGCGCCGGCGCCTTTCTGGAAAAGTTATTCAATAAGGCATTATCGGATTCCAATTCCGGATAACAAATCTACTATAATTATAAATGCAAAAGTTAGTTACGGATGATTTCCGCTAATATTATGAATGTGAATTTTTGTTTGTTTTGGATATTTATATTATGTATGTTTGATACAATTTCACGCCAAAACTACTGAACCGATTTGGCTGAAGTTTTCAATACGGATTAATAATAAACGATGTTTTAAAATATATACGGTTCTTTATCCGATACTACGTGGAAAAATCAGAAGACGGTAGAAGTAGACATAAATGCTAAATGGAAACATTTTTTAAATTGGTAAACTGGTAAAAGGATGATTTTATTTGATCATCTCAATCTATTTGATAAGTTCAAGCAAAGACAAATTGATTAGTGTCATTACATAATTTAAAACAAAATCCCCCGGTTTGACTGTTAAGTGTATAAATACATTATGGGTTTGTAAATATGGTGATGATTGTTGAAGATGTCTGAAAAAGTCATGCCGACTGGGAGCTGGCGTGTGTTTAGAAATGTGTTTTTGGTATGCATTTTTGCGTGGGTAAAATTCAGCGAGCAAGCAGTCGCTCACTGAAGCGACTGGAGCGCTGTCCGTTCATGGAAATCAAATACATTAAAAATACGCCGACTGCGATGAACATCAATTACATTTTAATCTAACCCACAAGCTTAACGCAACAGGCTGATACTACGACAGAAAAAGTGTAGTGTGCTACCCCTGCGAAACCGGGGCACATTGCAAGTTAAATAAAAATAAGAAACGGCTGCCCTAAATTCTTCTTAGTCATTTTCAGATATTATTAATTTTGACTCAGTAAGTTTTTAACATAAAGCTCTGATCTTCAACTGCTGGAGCAATCTGAAATATTTTCTACTGGCATAACATCAATATTACCTCGCCAAATTACGTAGGTAATATTGCTCCGAAATACCAATCGCGTGCTTCAGTTGTATTTTGGTTGCCAATATCCGATTTGACATTAATAGCAAATTGATGGTACCTAAAGTTTCCAATTTACGCCTCGAATTCTGTAAAATTCTAAATGAATAGGTATTTGAGTTGTTTACCAACCGTGTTTACGATAGAATTGCCAAAACATATTTTATGTAAGAAATAGCGAAATGAAAAGTACGTTGACAAAATGTTATAAGCCCAAAGACGAGAACCTCCATATTATTTTTCGAAATACTACTCGTGTTTAATTAATATTAATCGGTAATTAAATGAGTCAAATGCTTCCCCGCGTGTCATTACTTTTGATGCGAGTAATTCCCTCGGATTGTATAAACATTAAAGGACGCAGAGGTTCGGTGAACACTAGCACGTGTAAGACCTTACGTAATGCTGCAGCGGACAGATGTCCTCGGCTTGGGCGGCTAGGCCAAGGGCGGCGCATTGATCGGTTCTCCCGGCGACCTTCCCGATGTCAAAGGATGTGAACGCGCTCGCGCACCCTTGAAACTATGAATGTGCGGTGTACTTCTTCGCTTGTACATCCGTGTTTCTCCAAGGGTAGTTTCATAAAATATAATAACCCAATGTGATTTCCCGGCGATCATTAATTAACCTCTTCAAATAATTTAAGCCATTAATAAAATTATTCCTGTAATTTTGCGAAATATGTATCCAACCATTAATTTCCGCTTTAGCAAAAAAATTGCATAAAGCTGAAAAATTTTACTTTACTTTTACTTTATGTTTATATACGCACAGTGCAAGAGATGTATTCGGCTTGCTAGAAAATAATAAGCACACGATTTCGTATAGTAAGTTACCTGAAAATAGCCGCCAACTTTTATATAGCCAATAAATAAAAATTGCTAACGGATATTTGATATCGCTTTAAGTGAACGAAGCGGCTATAAGCGAAATCAAATGTCCTTGTTTCCGTTGTCCTTGTCGATCGTTACTGTAGCAAGGGTACACCCGGATAAACGGTACAGCTCGGCCAAGGGCGTATCGATCAACTCTTGTGTGAGACATTCGTAATATAAGATGATGAAAAACGCGATCATATGGTTATAGTTGAAAAAATATTATGCATGATTTACATAAGCTAGTAGTTTGCCCCGAACTTAGAACCCGTGATCAAAGTAAAGTCATAAATCCTAATTACTGTTCTATTCTTAAAAAAATACTTGTGACGTCCAGTTTTTTACCTAATATGTAACTACAAGATCATACGTTCTTATCAATAAGCTTAGCTCATGTTCAAGCCCTATCCGACCCTCTTTGGAGAAGTACCACCAAGAAACCCCTAATGAAAGGAATACTTTCCTTCGCGAACAAGATTCCGTTCACAAAAATTATAATAATGTAACCTATATCTGCTTATACATCTTGTATGTCAATATTGAAATTAGATTTTAGAAGTTTTCTTCGTGTCGTGGAGCAAAGCGACAGCAGGCCATGGCGGTTTATCATTAATATAATCATCAACAGTAAGTACGCCTTCTTCTATATCATTAACATTATATATTGAATTAGTATTATATTCAATGAATTCTATTCCAGTTAAAAATTTATTCATATGAAAGTAGCACTACTAATTATGAGTACCATATTAGTGGTTTTACTAGTTAATGGTAAAATAGTAAAATTACCAATATAGGTACTAAAACTGTAGACCTCGTAAAAGTAAAACTCGTAACTGTATAATTACGAGAATATTGTCAAGATACAAACTAAATAAACAATTTTTTTTAAGAAACTGGAAAGATTTCCAATTTTTCTTAAATCACCTAGGTTTAGGGATTTTAGTTTTAAATAAACTGTTTAAACTTCGTCTTTCCGCAACCGCTTCCTATCTACCATATTTCAGAAAGATCAGATGTCAATGCGTCTTATAGTATTCAAGAACTTTGCTCGATCGTTGAATATTTTTTGCAGCTACATAATAGTTGTAGTTATGAATAGCAATTTACATGGTTTATATATACAAACTCACTTTACTAATTTGGGTAGGATTAATTAAACAAATTACTTTGCCCTGAAACAAATTACTGAAAATAATGTATTTTCATAACTTGAGTAGCCTTTTATCGAAAGCTTTAGCGGTCCCTCGGGTTATTATGGTTGGATAAATTAAATATTAATCTTGGCTAGTTACAAATTCAATTATGAAACGATAAAGACTTACTTTATTTTTGAGCGTGGGCATAGTTTCTAAATACCCTTTGCTAGTAGGTGTTCGTGACATAGGCGTATAACAATGAAATAATAGATTTTCGCAGGATCATATTTTCATAACATACTTTACTAATAGTTTTCGTAGAATTTATACTCACAGTATTCTCTTATACTATACTATATACCTACTGGATACTTACTTTGCTTCAATTCTAAGACAATGTTATCCTCTTGTTTGATAAAGAGTACATACTTACCTATTTATTATTGTTCTTGTTTCTCTGAAATATTTTCTGCGCTTGGTATTCTGTTAGATTATGTACCCGTAAGCCCGCAAGCTCTGAATATTTATATCCATCTGGAAAGATTCATTTATATTGAAGACGTCGTCTCGTCTCATCTCGTCTGCCGCGCTCGGAGGATAATATTGTTCATAAACACAAATAGCTTCGGTTGTTTTATATCATTTTTGTCATTCGTAACGTTAATCATTATGATTGTTCATATTTTAAGAACATATTGCATCCATCAAAACGTATATAAATAATTCCCTCCTATGGAATTTATCTTCTCTGCGTACCTTCTCTGTCTGTATATCTTAGATATAAATCGCTTCCAAGCTAACACTCCTGCTGAAGAATAACTCAGTTAACTCCAATAATCTAATCCCGATCAATCCATATGGGAGTGTAGAAAGTCGCACGCAGTAATTGGCAGCCTATGTCACAATTCGTTTGAGTAACTTAGCCGTAGCGGGTCATGAAATTCCGAGGCTGGCGCTACCAGGTGCGCTGGTTACTGATATTGCTTCATAGAGGCAAGGCGTCTAATAGCTCCTGGATTAAACCATTTGTTTTGTAAGTATGCAAGTTTTAGTGTTTCGTGACTTTTTCATATTATGATCACAAACCTTAAATCGCTACGCTATCGTATATTAGGTACCTATACACTCGATCTGTACCTTAGCGTTATTTTACAGAAGTTTTGTCCTACTAGTAAAGAAACGCCAAGCGTTGATCTCGGGTTTCTGGTCATTAAGTATTCAGTACACATTATGAGTGGATTTTGTATAAATGGAAAGTCAACTATCAACGAAGTGTGTGTGTCCTTTTACATTGAGAGATATAAATCTGAAGGATGCTCGAGATTTGATATGTTTTAAACAGAGTTTGACAAAGATCCTGTGCGTTACAATTTTCTAAAATTAAGGGTCTATTATTGAAAAGAATTTTCAACTGTTACTACAATTTTGCGTTGGAAAGATTATCTTGCTTGATAAGGTTTTTGTTACTTATGGATTGTTTTCTATAGGATCTGTCGGTCCGAATGCCACAGATTTCATTTCTACCAATATAAAACAATAACTGATTTAAAAATCGAAAGAAAACCGACTTCATTATTTTCAAAGTAGCAAAATACGCAATTTTCTTTACTTGGATGACATATTTTATCCACTTCTTTTGTTTAAACAACCAAACTAATGAACCTATTTTGAGAAAATTATCAGAAAAAAAATATCTACGGGTCCACTCTGAAAGCATATCCTTTCAAACAAAAAAAGATTTTTCCTTAGCGGTTGATAAATGGCGGAGTAATCGATGAACATACATAAAAATATATATACAGTGGAATATATTAGGAGTACAAATAAGTTTCCGCCGTTTTATTGTAGATGGCGCGGCACGGAGTTTCGGTTAGCTTTCGCAGATGATAACCGGCTTAAAAAATAGTTTGGACATTCAAGAACAACATAACCTATTAATATCATTGATTTTATATTGGTAAAATATAATTTTTATAAGTTGAAAATGTCAAAATTTGAGCCAAGTAAGCGTCATTTGCGGGAAATATTAGTTTACTTCTTTAATTTAAAGAAATCTGCTGCTGAGGCGCATCGATTGCTCGTAGAAGCATATGGTGAGGTTGCTTTGAGTGAGAGAACGTGTCGAGAGTGGTTTCAAAAGTTTAAAAACGGTGATTTCGACGTAGAAGACAAAGATCGCAGTGGAAGGCCAAAAATTTACGATATGCTGTGTATTTGGTGGGATCAGCTAGGTGTAGTGTATTATGAGTTGCTTAATCCGAGCGAAACAATTACTGGAGCCCTCTATCGAACACAATTGATGAGATTGAGCCGAGCTCTGAAGGAAAAACGCCCTCAATACTATTCTAGACACGAAAAAATTATTCTTCTGCATAACAATGCTCGTCCACATGTTGCGGCTCCCGTGAAAAAGTACTTGGAAACACTTGATTGGGAAGTGTTACCCCACCCGCCGTATTCACCAGACATTGCACCGTCCGATTATCACCTGTTCCGGTCCGTAGCACATGCTCTGACGGCGCAGCGGTTCACATCTTATGAGGATACCAAAAATTGGGTTGATTCGTGGATAACCTCAAAAGACAAGGAGTTCTTCAGACGTGGGATTCGAATGCTGCCTGAGAGATGGGAAAAAGTGGTTGCAAGTGATGGGCAATATTTTGAATAAATTTATATTACCGTTCTTCTACAATAAATATTTAATTTGTTAAAAAACGGCGGAAACTTATTTGTAGTCCTAATAGAACCTCCTCATTTTTGTAGTTGGTTAAAAAGTGGCATTTTAGCATATTTTATATAAAATTACCTATTCACAACGGAATGAATATCAAATGCAAACGCTTATGATGAGCAGTATTTTTCATATTTTTATAATAAATGTGTAATTTTTAAGATGTCAGTGATAATATGGAGTAAAGAACTTAACTTGTAATATAAAGTATAATGTAATTGAATAGACTGAGTAATGAAATTCGCATGGGCATCCCAAAAATGTTAGTAGGTCGTAATGCGTAGATTTATAGCTTAACGAACTTTGTCTATGCGAGTCCGACTCACACTTGCCCGGCTTGTTTATAATGAAGCCAACTATTTTGATTCAAGAATACGGTTAAACAGAATTAATTCATGAGCGCCGGGGAAATTCGTCGACGAAAGAATCATCATAAACGTATCAACCAAACTGGAACACGAAATAACGTAAAAATAACATTAACGAGTATCAATTCAGCGAGGCGTAGGCGTGTTTTCATGTACATTTATTAGTTATGATATCTCGTTGAGTTACGGAGATGCGTCAATAAATACAATTCCATGGGGCCAAGGCCGACGCCGACGCTGGGACGGTGAATGGAACAGCGTACTCGTCTATCGCCTATTAATAGAATCATCGCCATACCCAGGCTACACTATAACTATGTTAACCCAGCTCGACACTACTCTTACTATTTGTCTGTGCGATACGTGCCGCTGCCATCCCAATTGTACGCAGCGATTTCTTACACATCTATCATAACAATAACTTTTCTGACCTGACCATGATAAACTCCGCCTTACTCTGAAATTAAAACATCATTTTCTCAGTTGATCAGTCAATCACTTTACTCGTATTCATCATTATGATAAGGCTGGCCTTTGCCATCAACACAATATAGTAAATACTTAGGTCAAACAGCAGCTGTAATTTTTGCCTTCTTTAATAGCTATACTTGCGATCAATCGAGGAACTGTTTTTTAAATTAAAAAGATGTATGACTTTTAACGTATGGTGTAAGATGTATGGTTAATAAAATATGGTTAACATGCCTACAAAATGTTTGTTATTTTTTAAAACATATTTTGGGGACACCTAGTTTGTAACTCATAAAAACAGGGCGATAATGAATTATATCTTTGTTATATCTCTGTCGGCCAAAAATTTTAACGAAAATTGCAAAAAATGTAACATGAGATATCGGCTTTGCTATGAAAAATACTCCGATTACAAGTAATCTATACCATTGTAAACTTAATCTTCAATAATTGTTCTCGTTTGTTTTCAGAACCAAAGAAAGACAAATTGGAGAATGGTGGCGAGATGATGAGGCCCGAGCGGCCAAACTCCTTGACAGCAGGAAAACATCCACGACGAATATGCTACCAAGGAGACGTTGGTAAGTTATGATTTATTTTATTAATTTGATAAAACATATTTGAATCCATCACTTTTACTAATTATGATTTATATCACTGAACTATATAGGTACTGAATATTACACAGCGAACTGTGTCAGCCACAACATGCAAAAAATTGTTGCAGACGAATCGGTCTACTGAACTAACCTTTACACAAAAAGTTTAAAATACGCTAAGGATTTTTTTTCTGTTTTGCAACCATTGAAAAGATTTCTGAATACTTTTTATCGTTATTGGTTTAATGTGAATAACATAAAATAGTAACGTGGTATTCCATAACGAGCGACCATCTGTTAGGGTAGACGAGTTTTTGAGTAACGCAAACGTAACTAATGGCTTGCGAAAAGTGCTAGTTAAGTGAAAAAATAGCTTGAATATATTCTTTGCGGGAGGCCGAATATCAGACTCCATGGTCTTATCGGACTAGTGTGGGTCAATGATAATTATGATGAACGAAATGTAATGCAGTATAGGGTATTGTGTTGTTAGAGTTTCGTGCGAGACAGTTGATTGATCAATTAAAAGATGAATCCTACTACTATTATAAAGGCGAAAGTTTGTAAGTATGGATGTATGGATGTATGGATGTATGGATGTTTGTTACTCTTTCACGTAAAAACTTTTGAATGGATTTGAATGAAACTTTATCACAATATAGCTTATACATCAGAATAACATATAGGCTACAATTTTTGAGGTTTCTATAAAATCTATATACAATATATAAAAGAAAGTCGTGTTTGTTACAACACTTATAACTCGAGAACGGCTGGACCGATTGCCATGGTTTTTGATTTGTTGGATTTGTTTCCGTCCCGAATAGCAGAATAACTATTAAAACATTGGAAAATTAACGAAAAAAATAAAATCAATTTATCCCCGTATTCTCCACGGGAACGGGAACTATGCGGGTGAAACCGCGGGGCGCAGCTAGTCAGTTCATAAACTTATGTACCATTGACATGCAATTTATAACAAAATCTCTGTCACAGCTCGGCTGTGCGTCAAATGTTAGAATTATTATATTAATATATCGAATACCAGTTAAAAGTACCTGGGCGACCGATATTCTTACGGTTTTTTTTTTAAATCTTGTTTATCTGAAACATTAGTTACCAATCAAGTACCACAAAAATTTACGAGATGGCGCTGTATAAACTTATCGGCATAGTTTATTATAAAATACTTTTTTTAAAGAAATGCGTTTTTTCAAGGAATACAATTATGCAGGTAAACGTACATAGCAAAACCTAAGCATTCTATGCCTTCACTCGCAAGTCTAACCATTTACTGAATGAGTTACATTACAACTCCATGTGTAAATTCTCAGTACTGAATTGCGCGTCTAGTACTACTAAATTAATAATCCTTATTATATAAATAAATAACACTCATACCCCTGCACTTGAATTTGTGTCGCAGGTGGCATAGACAAACACAATACCCAAGATCCGAGAATAAACTAAGCTCATCACTCAACATTCTGCCCCGGCTGGAAATCGAACCCGGGACCTATCGCACGACGGCACGGGTATTGCTAAGTGAGCTTAGGAGCCGTTAATTAATCATATCTCCGTGGCTTAGTTGGTAGTAGCCCTGTCTTCGAAGCTAGCGGTTCCGGGTTCGATTCCCGGCCGGAGCACACTTTTTGTGGTGATCATAAAGTCTGTTCTCGGGTCTTGGGTGTTTGTCGTGTGTTTCTGTGTTTGTCCATGCCATCTGCGATACAGGGAATCCTAGTGCAGAGGTGAGTGTGTTAACGATTTTTAACGTTGTTCCGTTGTTGTTTAACGTTGTTCTGTATCTTACTTTTTTCCCTCAAACATTTTTTTTTTGCGTTATAGTGGGCGGCTACGGTATGGCTGGCGACGGCGGCGGCGGCGGCGGCGGGGTGAGCGACGAACAACTGATGCTGTCGGACCTCCCGGAACCCCCGATAGCCGTGTCCGAGATTGGGCCCATCCCTCCGCCGCCGATGTTCAGCTCGCCGAGCCCTACTCGCCACCACCACTCACACCAGCATGCACTGGTGCAACATCCACTATCTGATTGTAAGTATTATACGATCAGATTTTTTTATACCTTTATAAAATATGGGTTTAAAGATCAATTATCTCTTAACAAATCAACATTTCACTTACTAAGTAGGTAACTTAAAATCTAATAAGGCACAATTCCTGCCGATGCTAAACATAATATTAACACAAACTTCAATATACAAATAGTTATTTTAAATACTGGTTGCATACCTAGCTGTACCTTTTGTTATGTCATTTGTTTGGGGACCTTGCTTAGTATACAAACAAACACAATACTGCTGAGAGTGTGAGAGTAATTATAAATGTATTTAATTTATTACGTTTTCTATGCGAGTTGCGTCTGAATTTCATTAATTTCGTTGGTGGTACATGAGTTTTGAGATCGACATAATTGTGCCTGCTTGCAGCTTATCAATTCATATTAATTAGATGGCAATCAAGCTAATGTTATAATTTAGTTTTTAGTGAAACTTGTTTAAATCAATTTTCCTAGGCTTACTGCCCCTAATTGGACTAGTTGATTCGGTAGCCGATCTGTAATAATGCGAGTGATGACACATACCAATAATTCCTATTTTCGTTGACCATGCTATTATGCGGGGATGTCGTGCCAAATAAACTAATTAATGAGTCGGCTCTTAAAATAAACCGACAAAACATCTAAAGCTCATTCACTATCTAACTACTTTCCTAAAGAATTTACGAGTCATTATGAATCAAATTAAAATGTAAGTTTCATATCATCGTGGCACAGATTCTAATGTTGTCCTACGAAACTAAAATATCAGCAGGCAACTCTTTCTGTTTCATACTAACTGAAAGAGACATGTAGTTTTGTCAACACACGCTGTGATGTGTTTCACACCAGATTCACAGAAGTATCAAGGTCGTATTCATTATACCCATTTGGTCGTATCGATGCGCAAAACTGACACTATTTATGGCTAAACCCCATTTTAACGTAATTTATATCTCGGGGTTAATGTTTAATCTAAAATTCAAAATAGTAAGCCACAAAATATATGTCAGTGATTTTGATCTCAAAACATTCACAAAAGGAATGTGCTACCCATATCAATGATAGCAAATGTAACGTTAACTCGTGTACGTTATTTTCTACTTTAGTAGCACAACTTGGGGCTATAAACCAAAAGTTTAATTATGTGTATGCCATGGCATACACATAATTACACAGCGCAAACGACCAAGGCCTGAGAACAAACTTCATGCCAGTCACAAAAGGAAATCAAGGCAAACTTTGACGCCGGTCGGGGATCAAACCCGCGCTTGAAAGTAGTGTTACTGCAACTAGACTACGTAGCCAAATCGAATTTAATGTGTGTGTTAAACCCCTGTTTATTTTTGTCATCAGCTGAAGACGAAGACGAGCAAGACGACGACGAGGAACCATTGACGGACACGAACCGAGTGGAGGAGATCCCTCCCAAGGAGCCGATCTTCAACGCCGTGCCGTTGAAATCGGCTCTGAAGAAGCGGCCCGCCCCGTCCGCGTCGCCCGCCGCCACGCCGCTCGCGCCGAGGCAAGACCACCATCATACCAGCTTCAAGTCAGTATCTAACAATATTATAATCTATATGTATCTGTAAAACAATTGCCGTGCGCTAGTCTCGTAAAAACTCGAAAACGGCTCGACCGATTCGGTTGGTTTCAATTTCATTGTGTTCGTAATTGTCAGAAAAAGGTACAAAATAATTATTTTAGAAGAATCACGAGAAACTTTGTAAATTGAGAGGAACTGAAAGTGCATTTTTCTATGGGATTTGTACCACTACGTCGTTTGCCTGATGATTGTGAAATTGTGAATTAAGACAGAAAACATGTCTTATACTACTTAATTATACAAATACTCGCCGCAAAGATTTTGACGGCAAATTCCGACGGATAATAAAATTCAGTATAACTAAAAAAAACTATAATATAATTAAACTTTATTTTTCAAGAAAGTTGAGGTAACAGCTTCAAAACAGCTCAGCACACATTGAATTAAGCATACCTACTACAAAACCATTATATCACATTTCGGAAATATTATTTGTATCGATGAATGTTATCGCCTGTGAGGACTTACCTATCTATTGTTTTACATGCAAAACATGTAAAACTTACAATAATACTAGAATAATAACTTAAACTTTTATATTTTGGTGTTTCTTAAATAAAATAAAAATATTACCGGGGCGGTTGCAATCGCTTGGAAGTCATACTAGATAAAATATTTTTTTTTAACCTTGATCCTTCTCAAATATGAGTTATGAGAGACATCTTCGTTTTTGAAAGTAAAGGACGATAAAGGCATGTTTTACGATCTCATAAAATCTTTGGAGCGGCTATACGTCGTGCACGTTGCCGCTGCTATTAAACGGTGTGCCATCAGTTAATTATGGTTGAATTACGTCATTGTCACATGTACAACTACGTCTCTCACATCCTCATGGAGTTCCGTAGCTCATGAGTACAGGGAATCTTATTACAAAGCCTACAATGTTTCAAGTAATATGTAACTGGTTGAAATATTCACATATTAAGAAAATTATTAAAATACAAATATACGGAAACCTCAGCGTGCGAGTCCGAATCGCACTATTATTTATTTATAAGCGACGCATGTTGCAACTTGCAAAACAATATGCTGTCGTGTCCTTGCGATTCGATTTTTAGGGGTAGTTTGGTAATTAAATGATAAGAAAATGAGTTTAAATATCTTAGATAAATTAACTCAATTAGTGGAGTTTTAAGAAAGACATGTTCATACTATAAAATAACATACCCCACAACTGGACATTTAGATGCTCCTAATTTGATATTGCCCATAAAAACTACAGTGTGTGTATAGCATCAGACTCATACAATTAACTCGGCTCAGATAAATTGCTTCAACATGAGAATTGGTTTATGGGCGTGATGAAAATTTTGATTGTTTATTTCTATCCCGCGGCGTCTAGCAGGCGGCCGCCACCTAAACCGAGGATCCGAATATGGTAACTGCTGAATATTGTATGGACCATCTCGCCCAGAGGCCCGCAGACGGCCCGCTTCGCAACGCATCGTGCATTGCACGCTTCCTATCATCTCCTTTACCTCTTAACTGTCTCTCGCAATGCCATCATAACGCATTACTAAATTGCCATGGTTGTGCTTCACCGACACGAATACTCTACTCAGTCCAATGTTTGTCTGCATTACCTATAGAATGATTGTTACCGTCTTCATGGTATTCTTATTCCTAAGGCCTGATTTAGATTTGACAGATCGAAGTGCAGCGCTTTTTCAATACACTACAAACTTATCTATGCTCGAGGGTCCGCCTTGATTTTCCCCGATCCGTCGCGCAACTGCTCGAGCATAATTCATTTTTAGCTTTATTGTTACGTCTGAATAGTATATATTGTTTTGGTAGTGGAAAAAGCGATGCGCTCCGCTCCGTGAAATATAAAATTAGCCTAAATATTGTTGTTGTTGTTGTTACTGCATGTACGTGTACCAATTAGTGTTACATTTATAAAATTAAAGATCGTTGTAGACTCATTGATGTTAAAACTTATTGTTGTTTAGCTTTAATGTTGTCGTAATAGATGTCTATTCGAAATATTTCATTCCAAAATTATAGTCTTAGATGAATGTCACGAATGCGGAAATATGTTTATTAGACGACAAACATCACGTGCAACTAAAATTTGCACCACATTTACACTACATAATTCTCACAAACTTATTCACTGTTGATAACCATCAAAAATAGAAAAATATCAGATTAATTATGCCGATGGCAAAGATAGTAATGAATGCGGTAATAGTTACAGTACAATCTTACGGCAAAAAAGAGGCAACTGTAAAACATGCCTTGACCGTTCCAATTACTAATTTATCAATTTCACGGCATAGTACTCGACCGGTGCGGATGGGCAACACGCACGAGAATAAGGAAAATGCGCGGCCGTGGGAAGAACACCGGGACGATTACTCTTCAGAGTCGGCGGCGGCCAAGCTCGCGCGGAAAGAGAGTCTCAACATCAAGCTAGCGCTGCGCCCTGACCGGCAGGAACTCATCAACAGGTAAGCGATTTGTTTGACAGAGGCGACTCCAAGGCTAGTTGAGACATTAGGTAACACTACGAAAATGTGTAGCATGGGAGGAACACCGAGATGATAATTCTTCAGTTTCGGCGAGTAAACTAGCGGTTAAAGGGCGCCTCAAGCTAGCGCAGCGCCTCGAACGGCGAAAACTCATCAACAGGTGAGCCATTTGTTACACAGAGGCAACGGCATGCCAAAGCTGCTAGAGAAGCTATATGTTACACAGGAACATCGCTATGCAAATGCTCGGCCTTGGGAAGAACACCGGTATGGCTTATATATTGGCTTCTATATATCTTTGGAGTAAATCAGCACTTTGACGATTACCTACTCGGCAAATCACACGTATTACGTAAAATTGCTAGTCGTCTTCAATGGAGTGGTTTCAAACTGTGACTTACTCTAATGGAAACTGAGCTTTATTGTATAACGTACATCTCGTACGCTAATCCGGAGTATTTCGCTGATTCGCAATCATTGCGTTCTTGAGTATTTACACTGAACTAAAGTGTCATCTATTTGTATGGTGCCAACACCAATCGCGCCTCAGTTGTCTCGTCAGGAACTGATCAATAGGTAAGCGGTGCCAGTGAGACGTGACCACAAACTATATCCAACAACACGTGAATTACAACTACAGTAGCATACATTTGGGGAGGATTTTCATGGGTAAAGCAAGGCATGCGTTGCATACGTTCCATGCGACTCCTATTATCAAAAACTGATGCAAGTGCCATCAATAATTATCGGTTGATCAACCCAATCGGATGAAGGAACTGTGGTCGTGACTGTGCTAGCTCATAGTAGACGAACATTATTTTTATTTATTAAGAACAAGTATGTGCGAGAGTTTATTTTTACCTTTGTAACTTACGAGAAACAATACACGAACGGCAATCGTGACAATTGAGATTGGAATTCCAAGTTGTATTTTTGATAGCGACGACGTCATTATCGCACGAAATATCTGACGTTAATTTTAAATTATTATTAATAAAACAATTGGTTTATCCTTATCAACAAACATTTTACAGGTGGAAAACCCAATCCACATAAAATATGTGTACATTTTCTACTAATCTACATCTATTATAAATAAGCAGTACGGAAAGAAAGAAAGGTCATACTCAACGTTCTGGATAGCTAAGAGAGACCTTTCAGTTCGTTATGTATGACATACTCGTAGAAATCGATGTCAGTGTCATGAGCACGTCCACCTGAGGTTGGAACCGTAGCAAGGAATGTCACTCACGACTCTTTCACGAAAACACGAGAATACAAAACTATTTTCGACCAAGAGCTATCAGCTGTACGGGAACATTGTACTGGTTGATTCATGCCAATGTTCTAGCGATGGTTTGGCGTGTTCCTATCTCAGCATAGGTATTGTTATACCTATGTGTATACCATTAGTTAGAAATACTAATGGGTAGTTTATATCTACGTTGTATCACACGAAATACAAGCCACTTCGGTTGTATCGCCTGGCGAAAATGCCTGGGGGTTATTTTCGATCGGCAAGCAGTCATTGTTATCGATGTTTTACCTCTTCCTGTTTCTGTGACCGAGCTCTTGGCAGTGACATTGTTTTTGCATTCGGACTGATTAGCACAGCTAATAATATAATTTTTTAGTAAAGTATTTTTTGTGTTTAATTGTAATGTGTACAATTGTTTTTGTTGGTGCGAAAGAAAGTGGCCCACCTCTGATTAATTAATTGAAAACTGGCCTAGATTACGGGAGTTGGGAATCAGCCAACAGTGATGTTAATTGGGTATTATGAAAACATTTTCGGCACGACGACGTAAGCTTTGGCAAATTTTATATTACGGGTCGGTTGGCAATGTATTGTAGTACTTTTATCAGTGTTGTGTACATTGTTGTGTAAGATAAATTTGTGTAATTATTAGACGTGATATTTTTATAACGATTCGTGTGGTTTTTGTAGGAATATCCTGGTGGTTCAGAGCGAGTGCGAGAGGCAAGAGTCTTGGGAGGCGATAGGAGCGCGTCTGATCCGTCGTCTGTCGATGCGGCCCACCGCTGAGGAGCTTGTCGAGAGAAATATTCTCAAAAGTAAGTTATGTAGTTAATTAATATCTATACGATTGTTGAGTAAGTCAGCGAAACTCTGTTATCGTAGTTTCCTGTATTGGTTTGATGATTTGTGAATGATGACTATGATATTTAAAATAACTGTCCGTTAATTGTGAAGTTCGCTCTATTTCGTGTAAGTAAACGGCATACCTTAGTGTAAGAATTTGTATGTCACCCGAAAGCCTCCGACATCGCTTATATCGACGACATTATGGTATTATTATTATGATCATAGTATTACAATGCATTGTAAATTTTATCGTAGACTAATACAATTTTTCAATTGGAACGAAAATCAAACTAGACGCCAATCAATAGACTTATACAATAAAATAATTACTGAGAGCATACATACAGTACGGACTGTAGATTGAAGTTACGGTAATATTAGGAAAAAAGAAATCAACACTGAATGAAGAAATTAACTCCATTGCTCTATTTAATACATTTTATAGTGTGCATAATATTTAAATCTTGTTAAATCCGTTGGGCAAAGATTCCGTAAGATTGATGAATTTCAACAATTTATCTAAGTACCTGTCAAGTATGGTGATTGGTCGATCTTTAATTTATTCCAAGCGATGATTGAGCGACTCTAGCTTTGATCTCTGATTTAATAGTTTCTGAAATAATCTGACTTTTAGAAACTGGTGATAAATGATGAATCTGAAAATCATGTAGGTAATGTTAGCTTCATAATAATGTTGAATGGTAATGTTACGTTAATGTTGGATTATTTTGAATCAAACTTCCATTCATATTGAATTATTTATTCGGAGTTTGGTTTTGCGGTATATAAATAAATACTCTGAGGTTTTCTAGGTCATCTAGCTAGAAAATGTCAACCAAATTGGATTGTCGTGAAAGTGTAACAAACATATCCATCCATCCAATCAGACATACTTTCGGATTTGTTATATTAGTGGGATTGCATTGTGCAAATGTCTATTTCATACAACTGTAAATCCTATTTGTAGGCCAATCGCCAGCCGAAGAGAAAAAGCAAAAGGAGGAGAAAAAACGATACCTGCTGCGCAAACTCAGCTTCCGGCCCACTGTCGACGAACTCAAGGAGAAAAAGATCATCCGGTTCAGTGATTACATTGAAGTGACACAGGTAATTATCTTTTTTTATATATATATATCCATTGCCAAATCACACAATGTCATCTACCTCCAAACTAAGCATACCTTGTACTATAGGAGCCAGATGACTGATATAATACTTATATAGTATTTTTTACTCTAGTATTAGTAGTTACAAGTGGCACGAAGGCAATCTCACAACACGACACCCGAGAACAAAAATACGACATCACAGAAACCTTTGCCCCAGCTGGGATGTAAACCGGCTCCGAAGGCATGGTTCCTCCTAACATTGTTACGGAGTCAAGTTACCCTATTGTTACAGGCACACGACTACGACAGACGCGCGGACAAACCGTGGACGCGACTCACTCCGCGCGACAAAGCTGCGATCCGACGCGAGCTCAATGAGTTCAAGAGTTCCGAGATGGCTGTACATGAGGACAGCAAACATCTTACTCGGTAAGACGCTTTCCCTTCACCAACAACCTCCAACCCTCCCCTCTAACCCTCTTAGCAAAGAATGGCTAGGATAGTTAAATAAGTAGCTATTATTATTACAATACCTATTATTGTAGGTTTCAGTTATATGCATTATATCCTCCGGTTGCTCTTGGGGGGGAACAAACGAGTAAGCGAGGTATGTGGGACTTTTACCTGAACTAAACCTCTTCGGTGCCGGCCTCTGCGCATTCGAGGGTCTCTGGGCTCTCCAAAAGGAACTTCACCAAATATGATTCTCCTCCAGATGCGAGAGGTCCCCACACATTCTGCCGAAGGACATGTTTTGATCCTTTGTAGCTGATATCACAACTGCCATGATCTACAGCAGAACTGTTAGGCTATGTTTTCCATCAGCAGTTTTTCAGCCACTTATATAGCAATCGATATTTCGGCTGACTGCATCTGTAACTGGGTTACAGGCAGTTACGACTGCGATCTGCGGTGATATTCCAGTAACGGGCGATTTGTTGTGACAGATTCCACAGACCATGACGCCCGTGCGTCGGAGCCGAGGCGGTAATGGCGGACATAATGGCGGTAATGGCGGAGTCGGCAGTGAGGGCGTGCGGCTAAGCAGCCCCCACACGGACAGCAGTCGGACCAGGGCTGCACTGTGATTATTAAACTTAATTTATATTGACTTCCTCCGACCACTCGGAGGATTTGTATGCAATAACTTACTACAGACGCATCGGTAAAGTGTTGAATATTCTAAAGTTGCGTTACGACAGTTTTGATGTTACATTTTGTAAGCGAGTGCAATCTTGTTTTTAAATCTATTATTGTATCGTAGTTATTGCCGAGTACAATTAATATTATTACTATGGTATCGTTTATACTAAGTTTGACGTATTCTAAGCGTACCTATACATTCTTTGAATTGACCTTCGAGAAAGGTTAGTGATACTGATATTGGGTGGCGATGCGCTTTGGATGAGAATTGTTTTGTGCGTATCGGTTTGTATGTGAGACGTATCCATCAAATTAATATTTGTGATTTTTCTTATATTACTAGCTCTTAGCTCGGTAGTCATTAAGCTAGACTTGATTATACGTTTATTTATTTCACACATTATTCACGTATATCGCATTTTATATTGTATGGTCACAAGTTTTATTTGTTACAAATTTAATAATTTAGCTTTTAATAATTAAAATGTTACGTTTTCATTCAACGTGGTGTTGAATGAATACACTATTAGCCATTTAAATTATATAAGCTTTGAGATATTAAAAATTAACGAAAAATCTCAAAGTATATTTTAATTGTGTATGAACAAATGTAGATTATTATTAATCAAACCGTATTTCTAACGAGTATTCTATTTTATTAAATTGGAAATTTCATTATTATTAGGTAAGACATATATCGAGAATAGGTGTTATATTGGATTGTTGGCAAAATAAAGAACGGATGATTAGTAATATAACTCTTGTTGTGTGTAAGTGCTTCCAGATGCTGTGCAACAAAACAATAATATAAAGAAGAAAAGATCTATTCTACACAATCATTTTCTTTTGAAACTTCAATTTTGCGTAGGTTCGCTATACTAATGGGATCCATCTGGCTTGCTCAATGTAGTCAAAATATAGTCTTTAATTCTAATATACCACCTATTTTATGATACGTAAAATTGTTAATTTGTTTATTGTTATCTTTCGCGTCCGGCGTCTAAATTAGATCCCAGGGCGTTATATTATTTAATCGTAGTGTGATTTTATGAATATTCCATTATCAATTATGTACTAAATTTAACTGATTTAATAATTACCCAAATAGAGATAATTTACGTTTGTGATTAATAAAGACAACTGGTCCAGTAAAGAGATTCCTAAGTACAGGGAAAGACTCAGTGATTATAAACGCACTAATAGAACGCTGTTGTTATTCGATTAGCACAGAGGATACTTTAACGAGCTCAACGTAAAACGAGTTATATAAGTAGGTTTTATTACCCATCCTGTACGAAAAGAAAAACCTCGGCGGGATCAAAGTGTTTTCATTGTCGCTCTAGACTAGAATAGAGTAAGATTCGTCTTGAACGAACTATCCACTATTGGGCAGATCGCCACCTCCTCGCCGCGATACAGCTATAGCAAATCCGCTAGAGCATCGCTAGACGAAAAGTGTATGTATGGATTTTTCATCTAGTGATCACTATATTTGTTTCGCGGTGGAGATGTGCTTATTGGCCTTGGCTCATCTACACGATAGGCCATCACGCTGGCCCATTTGCCACCACTACGATCGACATTCGTTCGGAGAGTTGTATGCGATATCTTAAAGGCGCGGGTCCAGTCCCCATAAAAGATTGAGGTCACGCCCACCCGGAAATCGGCCAAGTACGAGTCGGACTACAGACTCGCTGACGATTGCCACATAGAATGTATAACGCCCCGGCCAAGACCTTTACACTGTACAAGAGTCCACGCGGGAAATGTCCCGGAGTGAACACCAGTAAATTAATAAACCTGTAGAATGATTAGTCTTTTTGCTCACAAAACCTTCACTTAACCAACTTTGATGAAACTTTTTTTTTAATTTTATGTAGTACTTTGATATTACATTAGCCCACCAACCTCAATTAAGGTTGTGGTCACAACGGTGGCTCCGCACTTTAATCTTATGGCGCAGTGTGATAGTTGTTCGATATTTCGTCCGCATGTCAAAGAATAGCGGGATTTAGAACTGAACGTTATCATCGTGTAGACACAAAATAGGAACGGACGGGCGATCTTGGATCAATTCGGTCGAACGGTTCGATAGAATTGATCCGTGATCGTATGTGCGCCTTTTTGTATACCTCGCATGTTGTCTCTCGTATGGGGCCAACTCTCTGTAACTATTTAGTGTGAAGTATCTACGTGCGTGGCAATCATTAGTACGCCATCTCAGAGACCATCCGATGGGCCAACGATGGGCTATCGTGTAGAGGAGCTCGGAATATGCTGTTGAAAGCTGTAGTTTTCACGCGTCGAGAGATTACATCGTTGATGCGATTGTGACGCTGTTGTTTCACATCTATAACGTAATGTTTTCTATTCGGTAGTATATGTATAGAAGAGCAATAATACTGCTGTCGGCTTGTTGAGCTGAAATGTGAAATTATTTCAACATAGAGATAAGGGCATTTTTTACATTATGTATAGATAACTTCTTCTTAGTGTTAACTCATAGATAGGAATCAGTTATAAATATTTTTTTATAAAGGCGATGTAACGTTCCGTAGCGGTGCCATTTTGTGTGACGTGTATTTTGATGTCGAGTGATACGCCCGGTTTGATAGATTTTCAAGTTTCTTTCTTAAAATAATATGCCGAAGGTACAGAGTTAATAAATGTAGTCAGGGAATTAAGTCAATTTGGTATCACAGACATATATTATTATCAAATTAATTACGTTGTATTAACACATTTTTATTATGTTGATGCGTGAATTTCTTTAGAACACAAACATACAACTTTACTACAAGAAACTTCTAAGGTGCTGTCATAATACAAACAGATCATGCGACAGTCGCAAGCTCAAACCACCCGCAATCAAACGTATAGCACAAATGTTTAGTGGTGGACATCGCGCTACTAAACATTTTTAATGTACGTTTTCGCGCGATTGCCCTATTCCTATTTGGCACCTAGTAAGTTTGATCGCGTCTTCGTGGTGTGTTCGCATGATCGGGTTGTATTAGGACAACGCCCGATGGTTAATCATGAAACCATTCCATTAAAGAATAAAGTGGAAAGCCAAAATAATGACTTATTTTTCTAATAAATTTTGTTAGAGATGCAATTAAATACTAAGGTTTAAATGTAGATGTTTATCGATATAAATTATAAGACACTCAAATTTCCAAAGATCTAATAAGGCTCAACTCTAAACAAGCTTACAATATTGCGGCCCAAGTGTCGATCAAATCTCGCGCCTCACGACTTTTGTTGAAAGTCGAACACTACTTGTACTTGTACTTGTATAGCGGACTGTTCCGCAACTTAGGGGCCTATTTGCCCCTCTGACAGCTAAGTTGCTAAACTTTTTTTGGACAACATGAAAAACATGTGGAGATGTCCTACAGGAAAACTAGCAGCTCGCTAATGCCTGCGCAGATTTGCCTGGGCGACCCAACGTCCCGGGGAAGGTCTGCGACGCCACGCTACCATGCGAATAGCTAATTGAGATTACAAAAATGTATTCAAAATCAAACATCACAAATAGAATTGTATTACATTGTTACTTTAATCAATAAAAATTGTGATAAATTTCGTATTTAGTGTTTTATATTATTATGATTGCATTGTTTGAATCTGAATGATGCTAAGCGGTGCTTGTGTGGGCATTACGGCATCGGTGGGTGATCGATATTCTCGTAAATGTATGGAAAAGAAATTCATTAAAATTCAATGACTAATTAGAAAACAGTTAAATCGCAAGAACATGCATTTTTCTGTTCGTTTTCATTATTGTCAATTTAAATTATGAAAGCTACTCTGTTTAAATGGCTCTCAGGTGTCTGTTTTTGTTGATTTCCATATAACGATTTTATTATGCAGATATAAATATAAACAGTAGCATTTTACAGTAAATATACTTAATTTTATATTTTATAATCATAGAATATTCAATGCGTTTGTTTGGATACGACGAATGGTCAGCACCACTTTCAATATTATCAAAATGGTTCATATTAATATATCGATAAACGTTAATTAAAAAGAAAACCTATAATGTATATAATTTCTAAACGTGTAAATTATGGAATCTCTTTATTTCCATCGTTATTATAGCGCGCGCATCTTTGTGCTATATACTTATTACAATTTATAATTGCTATTTCAGTAATCTGTATACTGTTGCTTTTATTTTTTAATACTATGTAAATTGATGACAATGTTGTATAAGTATATATTGATAGCCATAAAATTACTTGTTTTATATAAAATAAGTTTGTAAATATCATGATTATACATTAAGTTTTATATTCTATCGTTTTTGTTCCGACCCCAAACCGCGATTTACTGCACAACACTAATTTATTACACGTGCTTTTATTGCATGCTAGCTAATTATTATACACATAATCACGTAGTTTGCACGTACTCGTGTAACCTTGATTATTTTTTGCGCTTCTTTATTTTCAAATATTAATACTTATTATTGAATAGTTTTCCCCGTGCAATCTAAAAATAAAATATTGCTTACATTACTCGAAGATAATGTAGATTTTGCATGCGTCAAACAGATTTGTTTGTAATCTCTGAAACACATTAATTAATAAACATACGTTCAAATAATATTTGTGTCGATAACTAATACATGTACTTAAGAAACTTTTATTATTGATTGCCTTTTTGCATATGCACGGCAAGGCATAATTATAGTTTCTGGGTAATATCAATGAAAGCTTTGACCCGTACGAGCGCACCGGCGCCGGCGACGACTTTCGATGGTGCTTACTTATGGTCGTGCGACTGGGCCGAGAGAAAGTTAACTGTAGTGCGTGCCCGTTACCGCGAGACCAGACGCTCAGTCCGCGCCCGTCGATTGAGCCGCGTACATCGCCACGATACTTCCTACTACTACTACTCGCACAATGTTTACCTTTCGACCAACCATCCGGCAAAAAGATAACAGAAACCGACAGTGTTGATACCTTCTGGTACTTTATACATCAGTGAATAGTGCGTCGCTTCCGTGTAAGGTCATAGTGCATGAGTGCAACGGTCGAAACAAAGGATCTTTAGACTGGAAACATGAAGGAGAAGAATAAATCACGAGTAAAAGACTCGTGGGAGTCAGAGGTAAGAAATCTTAATTAGTAGCTCAGGTTTTTAATTAGCAGTGAAATGCTGAGCCATGTCGCTTCGCAAGACTAGAGATAATATCTCATTAATTCATGTGACAGTTATTCTTTGTCACCACTTTCTCCTCATTACCATGTCTCCAATATAAGATTTTCTCGACTATTGTGTAAAGTGAAATTTTGTAGAGCCATATAATGATAGAATTACTTGTATCATATACTAAAGTGGATATCCATAGCGGTATTGCAGCCGTTACCTGTACCCTTAACTACTTTAGGTATGATAATTCAATATAGTCTAAATCTCAAGATCAACGGTTAGATTTTGTCGTGATCCGGAA
Organism: Aplocera efformata; assembly: GCA_921293045.1. Taxonomy (NCBI): domain Eukaryota; kingdom Metazoa; phylum Arthropoda; class Insecta; order Lepidoptera; family Geometridae; genus Aplocera; species Aplocera efformata. Next base: position 6,545,278 of record OV121042.1, on the reverse strand, counting down.
ATACTCGCATTTGTTCGGTAGTCGTTGGTACTAAGTTAATTAGTTAGATTACTTTTTGTAATTAATTATTTGGCAGACAGACTTCAAACTAAGTAGCTGGCTGATTGATAGCGACACTCAGACACTCAAAACATGTTTGACCAGGAAGTAGGAAGTGTAAACGGACTAAAATGAACATGTTGCAGTGCAACTCTCCCAACTTTGCACGGAACATCCACAGCACCACCAATATCTATGGAAATATGGTTATTTCAATACCTATACATATTAGCGTAGTCGATTTAAATAAGAAAATTAATTTCGGAAGGATGTCACAGCGATAACGGGAGTGGAAACCGAAGATTGTTTATCTTTCGGCAGGCAAGCATACATATTAGTATTATATACCGTAATTCGGTAGATCACCGGTAAAGGGGTAATTGGAAGGCAGTGTGTCAGCAGCTGTGATCGGTGTCATCTGTGATCCGGGTCGCAAGCCGCGGACGACAGTCCACCAACGACAGTTATTAACACAGATTTTGCAAAATCTTATTTTAAATAGATATTTAGAGATAAATTATCTAAATTTCGACGACTGAAGCTATCTAGGTCTTAACACCTGGCCTTCGTAGCGTTGTTAGGCGCTTACGTCGTAAGTCGTAAATAAAGTTTGATACTCTGGTTTGGAGTGGTTTTGTTAAATTATTATTAATCCATGCCACCTGCGATACACCAGAGTACCTATTCTAGTACAAGGTCATTAATGTGGAAAAAGTTTTTGACCCTCTGCTAAAATGGGGGTTTAAAAGCTGTATTTGTCTCTCTGTCTGTGGTATTGTGATGAAATTATTTTCGGCAACATATATCCCTTAACTGGATGGTCGGATTTCAATGTGATTTTTCTTACTAAACCCAGTATAGTAGTGGTGGGCTTTACTTATGTTTGGTAATCCGTTAAGTCGTTTCCTCAGTCATTGATTTTTTTAAAGGGTGTTCATTTTTAAAAACATACATACATCATGTATAAGATTAAACTAAAGTTTGTAACGAATTATGTAAAATTACTGTAGATACGTCTTTTGTTATAATTCTTATGGGAACAGCATTTGAGATTTGAAATAAAAATTCACAACGTCCATTTTTTGGAAATATAACCTAAGGATGTTACGTAGCAATCCCCCTATATGAAGAAAGAAATCCTGTTTTGTCATTCCATAATATTGCCATGTTTATAAACAAGTTAAAGACGCGATTCTTGCAAAATGCGGATTAATCGCGGTACCAACACGTGTTCTTCATCGCGTTAATTAATCATGACATAAGACACCAATCGCATAAAGTAGTAATCTTATTTCAAAAACATCATTAGACTGTTTTTTGTTTCTTGAAAAACTATGGATAAAATTAAAATTATGAGTAGCATAAAAAAGTTTATTTCATTTAATATTTAGGAAGATAGGTAAGGTACATAATATGAAAATGATGGCGATGTCAGTTTTATAGAAAGAAAGAAAATTATTTTGTTTATTACCCAAGCATCATTGGCAGATGGCAATGTGGATAATGTTAGTTCCATATAGAAACCGGGCAATAGCAGAGTTATACCTAACTACACGTCTTTGATAAACACACCTCAACAACCTATGTATTTATATATTATAAAAACAACGTATTTACAACAATATATTACTTACCAATAAAAATCACATAATCTATTTCTTACTTAATGTTGCATTATATCTATTTATCAATAACGAAACTACTAAAGAAAGCTATTTTATATAATTTATAAAGTACTTGTAGGTAGGTAAATACAAGCAAGGTGAACTGAACAAATTTCAAAAGTTCACGACCTTCTAATAAAATATCGGCTTAGTCACGAAGTCATCTCCGTACCATGCAATCGTGTTTACTTTACTTTCAAATATTCAATGAATTATGATACCGTTCAGGTGTCTTACTTACGAAATATAATGAAATTGAAATCTGAGCAAAGTGCATTGCTTTACCTGACTGAGAACTGGGTGAACTTTGAATACTAGGTGCTTACTAATGCACTCAGAGTATGCAATGGTATACATTTCAGAATACTCGGTCAAGAACCGTGAGCCTGTTATTTGATTACAGCGGTAATGTGATACACGTACGAGCAGTTTCACATCTGGGAAGTTTATTTTATTAGTATTCTAAAATGCAAAAAAATACTAAAAACACCACCGTTAGATATTTACTGCCATGCCGAAACGTGCCGAAACTGCACTGTTATTCTTAGTTCTTTTGACTAAGACCAAAATTATTGTTTAATAATAACAATTTACGGTTTCCAATATGTTCAACAGTGTTTACTGTTAAACAAATTTGAATACAAAACTATGTACGACAGACTAATTGAAAGACAGATTAAATAGTTAATTTATGTAAAGCGATTTTGATTAAGGCAGTGTTGAGTAGGCTACATTCTAAGTAGTTAAAATTAATAGAAAAATAACAAGTAAACTTAATTATTTGAAATCCATTGAGTTATTATTGTGACTTTAATAGTACCTATATAAAAATAAGTTTAGTTGCAAGATTAAAGTTTTAGCCTTCAACAACAGAATCAACACTCACCACGATCTTTTAAAAAAAAGTATTCAGTGCTGATGACCCTTGAAACGATTTAATACCACTCAAACCGCTCTGATATTGCTGGTCTAATCCCCCTAAAGAGTTAACCACATATTGACATACAGATACCTAAATTCGTCGAACCATTCATTCTTCCTTACAGTCGAGGGACTACAACACAATATATAATTTTTTCTTTTACTTTCTACGTGTAACATCTTATTTGTATCATCTCTCTGCATTTAGTCGTTCACCATTAAAATCATATCAGTGCGTTTTAATACAATAGTACATCGTGACGGTGACAACCTGACTATGAATGTGAAAATCATTAGCAAGAAAAGTTACTCATCATAAATAAAACATTCATCGTATTCAATTACTTTTTAATTGATAGTGAAGTGACGGAACGAGCTTGCGATCCACCTGGTATTAAGTAGTTACCGTCGCCCATAGACAACAGCATCACAACTCAGGTCAATCAAGACCCAAGTCGCATTGCGTTGCGCCCGTCAACGGAAACCGGGCTGAAAATCCTCATGTGCCTGTAATTTCACCGGCACCCACTACAATACTTCCTAATAGAACACAGCAACGCGAGTATATTACTGCTTAGCGGTAGATTAGAAAGTAGTGGCAGTACTTCTCCTGACAAACTTGGCAAAAGTTCTAATACTTCTTTTGGTTTGCTCCTTTCGCACCACCCGAGGGATACGTGTAGACTCTTAGGGACCTTAACCTACGAAAACGACACTGTCCTCCAACTCAAATGAATTTCGTCATAATTAAATATTACTTATTTATATCCGTTTTAGTTATTACTTTCTTATGAAGCTAATAAGAAAGACTTCGACTCTTTTAACGTGGCTTGCGGGATGTATTTTGTATAATAATTAGTATAAATACCTATGTTTTATCATTATCCCTAGCGGATGTGAGCAAAATAGACCTCGCTGTTTACATGCATTAGTGATAAATAATCCTTTGTCTTTCTGGTTGGTGCTAATGAGGCTGCTTTCGTGGAAGATATCGCTTTGTCTTGTCACATCAGATGTGACAAGACAAGGCGATATCTTCCAATACAGCCAGGTAGCTAAAAACGATTCGTCGTGTTATGGCATGATGTTCGGTGTAGACAGAGGGAAAAAGTGTCGCCTCAGGACATCCTATTTCCCCAAAAATGTGTACCAGTCTGTCAGAGAGACTGCACATTGGTGGTTTTGTTTTGGTTGGTGTATGGTTTTGTGATGGCTCAGTAGTTAGCTGTCTTAAAATAATTCATTATCTTACTTAAGAGTTCTCAATTAACAAATGACTTTGATGCTAACTTCATCAGACCCGTTATCCATTACAATTGTAGTTTACTTTTTACTTTGTTTAGTAGCATATTCGTAGCTCTTTAAAAAGATTAAACAAAAATTAAATGCTTTTTGTGAGGCGTGTACTCGGTGAATCTTACGTAACTGGTATATAACAAATACAAATGCTTGAAAAATGTAAGTACTTAACTTTTTTTAATCACTTTTATGTCATCAACAAAGTTATGCAATATACAAGTTTGCAACGCAAACATGTTGTCGCTCATTAAACTTTCTCGTTCACCCCTGTACGTCGCCATTACTTTCCTTACCGGAAGGCTCTTGTACGTTCTGGCAATAGCTCCAATTATGATTACGGAGTAAAATATTCAAATTTACAGCAAAGCTCATTTCTACCTCCATGCAACCAGCGAACACTAATAGGAAATCAAAGGTCACCAATATACTGGCTTCGCCTAGTTTGAGAACCACTGTTAACAACAATTAAATTCAATTAATATTAGTCCCTACTTTTTCTTTAATTTTTTAATATCTTTTTTGGTAATAATTAAATTTGTATTCGTATTTGTAGAGCTAATTGAGATCGTTTATCTTAATTTGTCACGCCTGATAGAGCGATAGACATGGAATGCCTTCATAGTCATGCTAAGCAATTACGTACCTAATTTATGTGTTGATTAAAAATAAATAAAACTTTCGTAATTGAGCACAGTATTATTATTGAGACCTATATTTACCGCAGTAAAGTTAGCGGTTGCGGTTACTATCTGCAAATGAGCACGTTCTTAACGAAAGTGAGGGCGTCCGCATTACAAGAGCTAGAGATCTTAGTAGAAAATAGCGAAAAGTCAGTCGTGCTTTGTTGTAGCGAGCAAAAACGTGAGTCCCGAGATGTAGGTCGCGGAGACAAGTGTAGGCTGACGATACGATTGCATATCTTGAGTTATGCGCACAGAAATACACAGAAAATACTTAATATCAGTGAAAATTGCGCGTATTTTAAACACTTATTTTATGGGATTTTATAAATAATCTTTTTGTATCGTTTTGTAATGTTGTTTTGAGTAGGCATAACTGGAAATCAACAGCTCAATACGAGTCACATGTCATATTTATAAATCTTTTGATATTGTACGCATTTTTTGATGATAGTTCAATACTTTATTCTTATAAAGAATTAATCCAAGTAACTCCCTGTTCATTTGACATAAAAACATATTTATTCATACATTATAAAAGCATATCTAATAAGTATGCCTCATCGATTACCCACAAAGGAAGGTAGATACACTGTGGTGACACCAAAAGTTTTTAGTGGTTAATTTGACCTTGTTCGTACGTGAAGAACTATTCGATTGGAAATGCTCAGCATATTCTTTGTTCTGCACGTTTGCCGAATGATTTTGTACTGGTGTAACGCTTTTGTAGGCCATGCCCAACGTATCATAATATATACGTTGATGGACAGATAATTAGAAACAGACTTGTAATATACTATCTTTTAAAAATTTTAAAAATTTCTCTATACATGACATAACCGTATTTAACGTTATTTGCAAGTTAGTTTTTAAATAAACAATTTTCAGTGTCTTTTATAAAAAATTAACCATTATATTGTCTGAATAAACCAATAAATAGGTATTATAACTAGTAATATCTAGATTTATCTATAGATATCTAAACTTTCTAACCTACTTCTATAATTAACCTTATATGAATTAAGTATGTAGTTTGTCGCGTAATGAATCTACATGTAAATACAACGTAATTAAACGTAACATGTCTCTATTTAAATTATTCTACATACTCTATTAAACATAATAGGATTTATATAGAGACAATCTGTCCTAATAGCTGAGATTAAATCCATCCATTAATTCTTTTATGACTAATAATTACTTAAGTACTTAGTAAAGATATTTTTGCGGGATTTTTCAGACCTTTTCAAGTGACTTCAGGATTTCAATTTGGTTGTTTTTTTTTGGTTGGTTTCAGATTAACGCCGTGAATGTTTTGTCTAAATCGGTTAAATAGTTTTTTGTTAAATCAAAATAACTGGAAAAGATATATCATCGAAATAAACGTAATTACATTTTTTTTTATGTTTTTCTTAGCCCGTTTTATACCGATTTGGATGTTTCTTTTTTATAATAGTAAGGTGTATGGGAAACGATACGTTGCAGAAATCCGCTACCACTATCTGACCATAGTACCTATTCTTATTAAACTATTTTACAAAAAGCACGTAAGTTCAATGATTGGAACAATTTCTTCATTGCAATGCATTCAAAGTGGCCTATTCGAAGTTATCTAATATTGGTATCGAAGAAACTGTTTCAACATCATAAAATAGATCACTATTTCACTCTAATCATAGTCTGTATACAAGACTGTAAGGCAAAATGTTATAAAGTAAAAAAAATATTATGTATAAATATATATGTATTATATCTTTTAATTATGTAATAGCCAAATACAAAAGGTAATATTTTATAGTAAATGAATATTCATCTATCAAAATCGGATTTTTGATCGATGAATCCATGAAAATTTCATCAAAATTCCTTCATTACTTTGGTTTAAATCAAACTAACTATTATATAAAAAAGAATATGTCACCAAGTAAACGAAATTGCGTATTTCGGTTCCCTGTGACTTTTCTTCGTACATAATAGTAAATCGATTATAATTGTTTTTTTAATGGTTGTTTGTTATATGTGCCGTATATACTTTCGAATTCATTCAAAATGACAAACAGACACTTCAATTTTATTTATATATTTATATAGATTGACATCAGATTTTTATTAGCACATGAATTTCTTATTCATCTACAATAGGTAATTAATAGTTTATTATTATATTATTGCCGAAAAATTTGATGTTAAAATGTCGAACCTATACGGCTATAAAGTAATTATAGCTCTTACACCTTGGTAGAAATGCCAAAATATTTAAAACCATAAATAGCCAGACTTTCTATCAACTCTTACGTCTCAAGGTTACGCTATTTGCTGGGCCGTCGGCCATAGAGCCAATTAGATATACCTACTTTTATAGACTTTAGTCATAGATTTCGACGAACTTCTCGTAACTGGTTGTCAGTAGCTTGAGATTTATGTTAGGACATAAAGAATGCATTCTTTTACGTTTTACATTCCACCCAAAATATTTACGATGACAATTATGATAAACTAGCTGTACCCCACGAGTTCATCCGCGTGGAATTTAACAATTTTGTTGCTGGGAATCCCATTTTTTTTCTTTTTCTACAATTAAAGTACCCTAAGTTACTCCTTATAACTTCAGCTATCTATTGGGGAAAATCCCGTCTAGAAGTTTCGGATAAAAGACGGAACAAACAGAAAGTTTCAAACCAAAAAAGGCCAAAGAATAAACCAAAAATAGTAAATCCACATACATACCTAAACGTACTTACAATCTAGTTATATTTAGGTAAGTGGACTGAATTATAGAGACAGAATAGGGAAATAGTCTCAAAAATTGTTAGGAAATGAGACTGTTCGGTTAGGCTTGACTGGTGATCTGAAAATACAGTGTTGTATAGTAGCAAGAAATAGCAAAAATTTTGAAATATGTGAAAAATTTTGAATATTTTGAAATTTTGAAAGTGTATAAAAAAATATGTGTACAATATGTGTAGTAGTTACTTTACAAACTTTTTTGTACCAAGTAAATGAGTATGACTAATAAAACTATATATACATCAACATGGCAATAACAGAAACAAAACGATGTCTAATTTTAGTTTTAATTATAGTAAACCAATTTGTGCCACGTGGGAATCGAAGCCGTTGCGTCTTTGAGCATACATCCGTTTGCGCTACCTAAACGCGAGTGTTAAATTTCCATGATGATTATAATGTTCCGATCATCAGACGAGTCATATGTGAGCAAAAATCTCAGAAATTGAGTACAATATACGATATTCGATCACTGAGCTGTTTGTATCTCGCTTTACTGAAATATAATTTCGCAATAAGCACATCTAGTTTACCGTAAGCATGAAAAACGTTGAAATAATTATCTAGCTCTGTTTCAAAACGATCTTACGTGTTGAACATTCTCTTTGTTGTATGTTAAAGTAAGTCGACTAGGTAATGAGATGAAGCGTGTCATTAACTCTTTTTGAGTTATGACACACGACATTCAACTATAGAACTTGCCCAAAAGCACCGTTTCGTTTCACTATGAACTGAACTCGAAACCTTTCGTTGTGCTCCAGTCCTGCCTGACGCAACCACAGTCAACTGTAATTTTGCCTATGGTGTTTCTGTTTCGTAATACATATTTCCAAGGAAATCGTTTCTATAAAGACATGAATCATTAAGAGAAACAACACGAAAAATATTATTAAATATTGAGGAATATTTTCTGTTCAGTGGCTTAATAAGTGAATCAATGAAAAAAAAAAAGAATTGACAAAGTTACAATATTTTTTTTGCCGCGTTCATGATCTTTTCCGGTTCATAGTTCAGGTGCATATCAATTTATTTTACGGAATAATATCTAGCTCCAATACAAGAATAAATATTTATTTATTGCTAAACATCACATTAGGGGTACTGTTGTAACAATAGGGTGGGCTTAGCATTGTACGCAGCATGTCTTTCAGTAGGCATGCGCGGAGCGGTGAGCGCGTAGACGCTATAGATGTATAATTTGTTAAGCTTGTTAAGCTTGTTTATATCCTCATTATTAGGAGATGACGACAGGCGCCACAAAAGACGAATGAGTGAGGCAAGAAAGAGGACAATAAATGTAACCATAATCACTGTTGTCTTCCCGGTCATCATTTTTTTTACGATGGTCTTGACTTATTGGTCCCTTGGTCCTTTGGCGAAGAATATTTGACAGTGCATATAATCTCGAGGCGAAATGCGGATCAACATAACAAAGTTTAAAAAAGCAATCGTAAAATGATATCAACTAATTAATTCAAAAATAAGTTTCAAAGCTCCTATCTAGTTTACAATTTAAATATTTACAATTAATTTAATTTAATTTGCAGTCTAAGTTTACAATTTAATATATTTTTAACATCCTGTGACATCGTTATTCCTCAGACAGTGAGGTTCCTATATTTACTCTTCTCTTTCAGCTCGGGTATGGATGGGCGCGGAATGGCAACCAGAGATGCGCGCGACACCGAGCTCCGGAGTCCACCATGTCAGTGAGCAGCGACATCAGGTTCACGAGGCGGAAGATGAGTCGCGGCTGTAGAGGATGCTGCGCCGCCACTGCTGCTCTACTCATCCTACTGCTTCTTGCCGCTGTTGCTGTCTACCTCGGCCGTAGGTATCACTTCCTTACCAGAATTTCTAGATTTTATTAGGGTTTAGTGAAACATGAGAACGCATTGTATTGCACCCGTCAACGTGTGAAGATGAAATGGAGTCGTAGAAAATAAAACGGATCTTTTATTTCGTATTTCACAGTCATCATAACCTTAAAACAGAAACACATTGCGAGTACCAACGCTGCTGCTAAGCAGCAGCAACTTTTACGGTAGCGATACTAAGTTACTTTTTTCCCCGGACGATCTCTGCACCTGTAAATTGTGTTTATAGCAAGATGAAGTGTAGTAAACAATTATAAGCCTTGAACGAACCTACATTCACTTCCTAAAATGATTTATAAAACCAACGTGTTTCTTAATTCCACCTAAAATTGTCAGCCATTCGCCTAGAATCTCAATCAGGTTTTCTGATTGCAAAACATGTTGTAGGTAAAGCTATTTAGGTAACTTTTAATGTGTAGAGTCACTTTTCTGATGAGAACATTTTAATAAAGCAAGGTTTCAAAGCAAGGAAAATACTCAAAAGGCTATTAAAGTAGTTACCTATTTAAGTAGTTTACGTAAATATAAAAACAACGGCAAGAACAATGGTGATGGAATATCAGAAAGTGCTTTTGTATGTTGTGCCTTTCTAATAGGTTTCAGATTGTATCCAAGTAAGTCACGCTAGCGGTTTGGTAGCTAAATCAATGGTGTACGATAGATGCTATCAACTGTTTGTAGGCACTTATGCTTATTAACTTGACAAATTGATGTCAACTCGAATCGTTTGTTAGTCAAATAGTCAACATCCGCTCGATTTAAGGGAAATGTAGGTACATTCCAGATTGAATTCTAGAAATGCATTGGGCTATTGGTCTCAGGTAACAGGCCAATCCCGGTGAAGTCTTGTAGTATTTTACTGTATGTTTTGTCAGTAAATACCAGGGTCCCATGCGCAGACATTTCGCCCGTCACTAAGCAAAGGCCAGTGGGCGAACGGCCTTGCGTATAGCGACAAGTGTAAGATGCCTTTGTTATTCCACAACAATCTAATTTAGATCTGCTTTGGTTGGTAGACCGGTCTATGATTTAAGATTATAATCGGCTGCTATCATGCTAGTAATAATCTGTACCGGATAACGACAATTACTTGCACTGAATATTTTTGCGAAAATATATTATTGTAGTACCGCCGTAACTAATGCACTTAAATAAATAAATAAACATTTATAAATTCATACCTCTGCACTAGGATTCCCTGTGCCTGTAGATGGCATGGCCAAATACATAAACACAAGACAAAGTAAGCTAACGAGCCGTCATTAATAACTTAGTTTTCTATCAAATTTAAAGATTCGCGGATGTTGATGTTAATTTATTTAAAACTAGATAGCTACTCAGATATTGATATTAAGTTGAAAATAATGTCTTGAATTTATCCAACGTGCATACTTATTGCAGATTTAGAACTACAACCAATACAAGAATACTAAGTGGAAGGGCAACATGTAGGGTAATAATTTGTTCCCGCTCTAATCTTGAACAAGTAATCTTGAACAAATAAAATCGATTGTTGCAGATTTGTACTTGTTCGGCGATCCATTGAATCGGCAGACGTTCCGAGGCTCCTTCATAGTATCCAGCTGGCAGGTGGACGAGGGCAAGGACCTCACACCGAAGGGCAATCGCACCAGGGAGAGCCGGTTGCAACAACAACTATCCAGTTTATATCAAAACTCGGAACTGAAATCTTGTTTTATATCGGCTGATATATTGGCGTTGGATAGGTAAGATATTTGCTATGAGTGGTTTGACATTTATGTTAATAAATCTATTCACAAAAAAAGTATTGATAATGTCATGGTTGTCTAACTACCACAAATTAATAGCGTGCGAAATTAACAAAAACTAACTGGATACTTAATTAAATTTAAATTTATCTAACGTAACCCAAAAGTCTGTCTAGACGACATGGAGCTCTACGCTTCCAAGAAGAATTCAAAACGTTACCTTTTTGTGATATAAATTTCGAAACAAATGATTCATACATGATACAAGAATGAACTTATCTCCTACAGTGTTATTTAGAAGTCAATAATATCATCGGAGAAAGTGAACTTTCTCGGGCTAACTCGAACTTGATGGAGGCAGCGCATGCTACAATTTGTACCTACTTAAAGAAAAGCAACTTTAAGCTGCAGGATTGGCATACAACGTGATGACATCATCCTAAATTCGTTGCGCAAGAAAATTTTAACACACGATGCACCGGACCGTCCAGAATTTCTGGTTTTGACTCAATTTGAGGGTCAAGTTATTTAAAACGCAAACATATGTGACCTTGGATGAACACTAACACTTGTCAATTAAGCGATTTCTGTGTCTTGATCACAACTTCAAGTTCAATATAATTTAAAAAAAGAACGCTATCACTCTTGCAATCTGTACTAAGATACCCCTGACTCATATGGTATGGACACAAACAAACACATGGCATCTAACACAGTTCGTATATCAACTCATTTTCAAGGCTGTTAATCTACTTAATCTAACCTTCTGTCCCGGTTCTTTGTTCAATCCGGAACTACTTTCCAGTCTTCCACAATGTCCTATATATACCTATCTACACAATGCGTTGTATTTACATACGCGAGAAAGCTTTTACTAAATACGTGATCTGATTGGCAGTGTCTGTATTCTATGCGGTGCACGTTTGTAGGTAATCCACATTGAAGGTTGTTCTCGATAAATGTTACGGCCCTTTCCTTTTGTGATCTGAATCTCAATTATTGGGAGAGCAATTCCAACGACTAAATGGCTCTTAGCCACAAACTTTGTATCGAATAATCAGACCGACAGAGACGCCTACAATTTGACAAAAATACTTGTTATGATGGTTGAAACTATTTTCGAATCAATTTGAATATGGTTACATCGTTAGCCATGGACTTATTCATTAGACACGCAGCATAACGAAAGCACAATCCACATAAGGTGATTTTTATAGATTTTATGTGTTGTTCGTCCCAGATTTTTATCATAGTTTTCGTGATTGAGCAACATTTACCTAGTTTGTAAATGACTTCCTAAAGTGCCTTTAAAAATCACGTAACTGAAACTGTTTACCGCACCAGCCTCTATTATTCCCACTGAGGGACACCGGCCTACTCTCGATAATTGAGAGTGAATGGGTTTTGATCTACCACGGGACCCCAATCCAGATTGGTAGATGTGGCATGTCTTCGAATTGTTAGTTCTAAGATATGCAGGTTTCCTCACGATGTTTTTGTCGATGTGTTTAGATGTAGATACATGTATTTTGTCATATGTTTAAACTGATAAAATCATTCAGACGATTTTACACTATATATCTAGACTCTTGTATAAAAATAACGATGTAATCCCGTAGCCATACTACGGCGTAGCGCTAACAATATTATTTTCACCTCAACTAAAGCATTCATGTTGGGAGCAACTCACAAGAAATTGTGTGCTGGAAGGAAAATAAATACTTACTTATTTCAGCGTGGAGGAAGGCACTCGAGTACATTTTGAAGTGACGTTCGAGCCAATATTTACGGCAGTCAGCACCGCTGAAGTGACAAATGTATTAGCACGAGAACTGTCCATTCCCACCAGCTACTTCAGCGACGTCACCACCCTTCCCGAGACGCTTCATATTGAGGTAAGCAAACCAATCTAGTATCAAATTTTACCCTCAATGTTAAAAACATAAATTCATGGAAAATACCATTGTTTGAGTCGAACCCCATACGTTTTGCCGCGCACCAAAATACATCCCGTGGGTTAGTAGAGAAGAGAATCTTCGAAGAGAAGATTTAGTTTGTGTGTTTGTACATGCCATCTGCGACACGGGGAATCATAGTGCAGGGGTATGGGTGTGTAATACGTAATGTAAAACGTATCCCGGTACATATCCCTGTAAGATAGTGTCTTTAGTCTTTAAGATAGTAATAACAATTTGAGTACTATTTAATCTATTACAGTAACTATGTCATTCGAATGCAATTTTAGCAGCGTTATAATACAATTTTGAAAGACGATCGACCGTGCAGGTCTTTTTAATAGGCAATTTACGATCTAAAGCTTTGGATTTAAGAAGTAGAAACAATTTATTTTCCAACACCACACTCTCAGATGATCACCTCCGCTAAGGTTGTAATTAACTTGAGATAGCGGTAGCTTTCGACAAGGCATCATCTCGAGTCAACACTTTTATGATGCCTTGTGGAGTGGTGAAAGCCGATTCTATTATTTCCATTTCAGTTATACAGATATTTCGTGCCTTACGATCCTATTCTTACATGATAGGTAGAAAGACACGGAGGTTTATAGAACTTTGTTTTCTAGGAACTCATTAATTAAAACTTTAAATTATTAAGCTAAATTATTAGCCATTAATTAAAACTTTAAAATTAAATTATCAGCTAAACATGGACTTGCACAATGCAACGCCTGAATCCTTCAATTATCTGACGCTTCAATATTTGCTTTGCAGGAAAGCTCAATGATATCGTCGATGGAGTTAAGAGAAGCGGATACTACTCCAGGCGAGCCGCCTACCACAGAAGCCATAGTGGCGGAATCGGCAGAAGAGCTGAGAGAATGTATCCCAGTCTCTCTACCGCTCTGCTCGCATTTGCCTCACAACTCCACAACATATCCCAACCTAGTTGGGCACGCTTCTAGGGACGCTCTGATGAAGGATCTTGTGGCGTTCAGAGAACTACTAGATGCCGAATGCTCGCATCTTGCACAGGTGATCTATCATTTCTTTATAATTTTGATTCTATAAGAACAGAACATTATTGTTTCGGTAGACAGAATTGTTTAACAGAAAATATGGCAGGAATAGTACAACAACTAGACATGGGAAGCGTAGAAAATTACATCCTGATCCATGTGATTAATTTTATTATTTACTTCTCGTTTCCAGGATTTTGTCTGCCAAATGCTCCAACCACGATGCCAGGGCGAACATCTGGTGCGTCCGTGCCGGGCCTATTGCCGCGCCTTCCACGCCGGTTGCGGCGCGCGCCTACCCGACCGTCTGAAACCACACTTTGACTGCGCACGATTCCCTGATTACCACGGCGTCGGCTCTTGCACTTTAGAACCAGGTACGTTGCTGGATAAGTGAACAATATGGACACAACTCTTTAAACTGTTTTCGAAAAATGATGTAATACATTTCTAGATGCATTTGTAATTTGCTTGACCGTAGTCGTTACGATAATTGAATCAAAATGTGATTTCATGCAATATTTGTGCCAGATTGTACCGGAAACCTGCAACGGTTGGCGCTGTCTCGACGCGCATGCGACGGTTTGCCGGACTGCGCCGACGCACGAGACGAGCGCGAGTGCTCCCATTGCGCGGCCGCGGGAGGCACGGGGCTTCGTTGTGCGCTGCACGCGCGCTGCTTGCCCGCCCATCTGAGATGTGACGGCACGCCCGATTGTCCCGACGGGAGCGATGAATCCGGATGCTGTAAGTGCATTCTTAGGCCCACTTACCAAATTATATCTAACAAACCCCCATTGGAGAACGAAGTTCTCTAGTTCTCTAATAGGGGGTCCAAAAGGGAGGAGAACTATCAGTTACTCAATTAGCTAAGTAAGGATCATATGTTTGACTATTTTAGAACCATATTTTTGTAATTTTACGGCAGACAGACATCACTATATCTCTATCACTCTAGCAGACTAGCGTTGGCTTTTGATCACGGTCAGACAAGATATAAATAGAGTGTATATAGAAAAGGTCACAAATTAGAAGTCGCTCGAAAAACAAAATAATATTGCCATTCATGTAATAAAACTTAGTGTAGGTAACCAGCTATCGTGGCTTTTTTAACAGAAGAAGGGTAAGTAGCTGAATATTTTACTTTTAGATAGTAAGAAGTAGTAGGCATCTACTTTAGCCAGATGCTAAATTTCATTGAATATAATAAGAAATGTGTTTAACTTAGAGACTCGTATTTATTTAGTACCAATTTAATAATATATAGTTCGCCAGTTGTTAGTAAGAGGCAATCCACTAGTTTTAACATAAACAGTTAACAGTGATAGTAGTCAACAGTTTCCTCGAAATACAATATTTTAGAATATATTGAATTTGGAGAGGTTAAAAGCTACCAGCAGAGCATTCGCATTCCTGCGTCCTTTTTTTTAAAAGATGTTTGTGGCGATGATACATACCTACTATAGGCAAGTGAGACGTTTTATCTTCATTGTCTGAGAATGACAAGCGCAATACGACTTGCATCTAAGTCAAACACAAAGGCCCTGTGCTTTTCTGTCATCACTTCTAGTTTTTAATCACATAATTACACACAACTACTACACTAACATTTACTCCTTTGTAGGTACATATATAGTTTGTTAATACATGTAGCTATAACGTTTCAATGTTTGTTTTTAGTGTGGATATCGCGGTCTTTGGCATCGTGGCGTCGAGAAAATAGCGAGACAACTCTGGGAGCTATCAGAAGCCGGGCTGGCTATGCCGTCTGGGCGGAGCGAGGAAGGGACGGGAAAATCTGCGCAGCACCATATGAGAATGACAAGCGAGCGCTCACCAGCGTCGCTACATCGCTCTGTCGCGCTCTGACTTTCAAGTAAAATTTCGTACCAAATATTATTATGTTGGAAATCTTAATTATTCACATCTGGAATCTACAGCCAAGCAGTAGTGGTTGCATTACTGTGTTCCGGTGGAAGGGTGTGGCTGCCGGTGAAATCACATGCGCATGAGACATATCTTCCCCGTCTCGAGTAATGGACGCAGCAGGATGAATGCGACTCTTTAAAGATTTGGATCTCATACTGTGTATGTATATAAGTATGTAATCTAATCTGATTATTTACATTTCAGATCGGCAGTTACTGCGGAAGTCGTGCCGGACACTGAGGAAACTGATGAGGACCCCAAAGACGAAACTCCACAATATGTAGAAATAGTAGATCCTTTCGCTGCTGAAATATCTTTCCTTAAAAGCAAATGTCCAGAGAAGAAAGTGATTAAAGTAGTTTGCGATAATTTGGGTAAGTGTTTCTGAAAATTTAGGAATACCTATATGAATAAGTACTACATAGACAACTAGATGAAAGAAATACAAATAAATGTCTTACTAGTTACCTTTCGGTTAGAGAAATAGGACTACCAAGTGAAAAGGTGGGACTTAGGAAAACTACCATTCTAGACAACCATTCTTGCAATAAATTATAATATTTCCTTTTCAGAATGTGGAATACCATCAGCTCGAATAGCAAGTGCCTCCAAAGGAGTGGATGGGTTATTACGATCAGCACAGCCGGGAGACTGGCCTTGGCATGCAGCCCTTCTGAGAACACACGTGCATGCTTGTGACGCGACTCTTATACATCCATCCTGGCTCGTTACGACTGCATCTTGCTTTCAGGTAAGTATCCTTTACTTATATAAAGTAACCATACCGCGCGCTAAAAGTTTAATAACATTATCTACCATTTCGTAGATCGCCGATGTGACCGTACACATTATCTTATAAATTAGTTGGGAATAACTATAGATATAATAATTCACGTGTTTTACAGGGTCAACCTAAAGCAGAGTGGACGGCGCGATTCGGTACAGTGCGTACTCAAAGCACGACCCCCTGGCAGCAGGAGCGACGAATAGTCGGTATGGTGCGATCCCCCGTGGAAGGCAGCATGCTGGCATTAGTGCGACTAGAAGAACCAGTAGAGATGACAGACTTTGTGAGGCCGATCTGCTTACCCGAAGACGGCGTCAGTTCTGAGAAGAGTATATGCAATACTTTGGGTTGGACGAGGAATAGAGACCAGCTACAAAGGGTTCATGTAGTACCCAGTCCAATGAACACGTGTGAAAACGTCAGCATCGCTACTGTAAACGGAATATGCGCCGAACCACTGTACGATCAGGATGATTGTGACGTAAGTTCTACTAATATATTATAACAACCAGTTCAGTTCGAAACTCACCTAAGTTTCGAACCGATGGTTCTATGCCACCAATTGGATTTGTTAGGATATCCGCCGTGTTTTGTCACTTAAAATTGCTGACATTTTCACACAATGTGTGTAACTGATAATGCGATAGACAGCCACTCCCATATTTTTTATCTACATCATAGTATATTTACTGAACGTTTGTTTTGACAGGGGTAATTCTTTACTTATACCCCTAATGCTGGGGAGGCGTGGGGCTGTGTGTTACTCACCCCAACACTACTCTAAAACCTCCTTAGTGTTCTTACACTGCACCTTAGTACTGTGGCTGCAGGTACAGAATTACTTCTGCGGCCCCAGCGGCGTTTTTTTTTTTTTTTCTCATCTATTGGCTCCACACGGCTTGTGTATTGCCATTCTTCAAGTGGTTCCCAGCGGCGTTGGTCCTGAGTAGCGTTACTCCCTATGGTGACGTTCCCGGAATATGGAAACCATCCTCTGGTGGGGACCTCATCCATCGTACGCGAGAATCCCCAGATCTACCGCCCGGAGGTTATCAATAAGGTGGCAAGCTGCGCTCATGCGCCTGTCTACGTCGACCCCTATATTTACTGTACCTAGATAAACCATATAAAAAGTTAAAATAGGTAGATTTTGTGCCTGATCTCACGATATTATATGTTCATACTAACGTTTCTTTACAGGAGGAGGAATATGCTGGAAGCTCTATGATGTGTTTTGACCAGGAAACGAAACATTGGTCTCTCATGGGTGTCAGTGGATGGCGGATTGCCTGCACCAAGATTGGTTTAGGCCGCCCACGAATTTATGATTCGATAAGCTCCCATGTCGATTGGATAAAACGAACTATTTCCAATTCAGCAAGGTGACCTTAATTATGTACTGACAAAGACTGCATTTTGATGTGTATGATAAGTGTAAGAGTAAAATTAGTGAAGTAGTTATTTGGTTATTGTAGATTAGAGGTTTATCATAGTCATGATACCAGGACAAAAAATCTAACGTTTCCATCCCTATTGGATCTCTAGAGATTTCCTAGATATCATCAGCCTAGATCATCAGTCCACTGCTGGACATAGGCCATATTTATTCTAGATGCCAACAATTGTTAATCATTCTTACTATTAATGTTGAATTTGATTATATTTAAGAGTTTATTGCCCTTTTACCTACATAAATGTTATTTTATTAATTTATTATGAATTGAAAATATAAAACCCATAAGTAGTTACTGTAAATATTGTTAATAAGAAGAGAACCAAATTATTGTGACATATTATGTGAATGAACATAAATTACAGATATTTGTAAATAAGACATTGTTTTATTTTGATAAGTAATAATTTATACATTATTATAAATTTGAAAACTATCATGGTTATGAACATTATTTTTCAAGTTACCAATATATTTACCATGATTTGTGAGATTTGTTAACTCCTGATATTCCGACGTAGCTTCATGCATCATGATCTCGAGTAAACTGAAGTCTTTGCAAGGTGTAAACATAAGATATCCAAAGTACCTACCTGAGAAGGTCTGGATTAAAACCATATTTTCTCCTTGGAAGAAAATTGCATAATATTTGTGAACACCAATATACACATTTAATTTGAGAAACATGAAAAAAGCGAATAGACCGATATCACCAATATGTTACACCTCAGACTCGTCATTGATTTACCCGGGATCATGACGCATAAAATTGCATCGTAATATCGGAAGTCAATGAAACTCACAAATCATGATAAATATCTTGGTAACTTGAAAATAATTATACACAACTTTCTATGCTCAAAGGGTATAAAGCATTAAAATTTCGTTAACTTATGAGTGAGACACCAGTACTTCACTTTGTTTCACTGGAGGGCTCCCTCTCTTTCTTCCTCAACTCTCATCACCCAGAGCTGGCCTCAGAGGGCTAGTCAGTTGTGTATGCGTGCATCTAAATCATCTAAATCAAGTCAAACCAGCTTAGTGAACTAGAAGATTGGCTGTAGGAACTATTAATTTATTAAAATAAAACAAGTGACTGATTTAAAAAAATTTAAAAAGTAACTTCTATACTTTCCTCCCTTATTTCTCATCCTACTATTATAAAAAAAGAAATATAAAAAAAATATTTTAACTTTATCTATGTAAAAATTTAATCCGAGGGTGCCCACCTCAGCGCATGTGTTATTGTGCCATAATTATATAATGTGTTAACCAATTGTTTCAGTTATGTAAACCACAGGGGTTATCAAAATAAAATAAACATTTCTTAATTCATATACAATATCTACATTTTATTTATATATTATAATTAACAAATCTATTTTAGGATACCTTCTTCTTTTAATTCACTTCTTATGTTTGCCTGAACATTTTCTGGCAAATTTTTGAGTTCTTTATTGATATAATCTTGAAGATTCTGTAAGGGCTTGTAGTACTGGTGCACGAGCTGCGACCCTGTCAGCATCGAGATAGCCGCCGCAGCAGAAAATGCTAAGTACTGGCCCCAAGAAACTCCCGCTGGCATTATGAAGCCGCGTATTTCCTTATCTTTTCCTCAACAATATCGTGTGCCCGTCGTTTCTTGAAGGTGTTATAAAAGTTTACTTCACCCACTTTCCAGTTAATCATCGAAAATTCAAGACTAGCTCCAAGAATGAAGAACATTGGAAGGAATCTATACATTCCAAATGTCTTTTTTCCAGGCCATTTTTCTACAAGTTTATGTATCCAACCGATTCTCATTGAATAATTTATGTAGTTGAAATATGTTTAAGCAGGCACGGTGGTCTTTCTATATTAGTTTGGCATTAATCTATTCACAGAACCGAACAAAAGTAGTACATGAACTAAAACGTGCAAATTGCAAATCAAAATATATTTTACGCAAGGACAAGATGCTTCGCAACGACACTTGAAGCATGACATGACATGACATGACACACGCTGACCATTCAGAAATGACCATATCTTCGAAAATCACCGACTAAAAAATACTTTAAATACTAATAAATACTACAAAAGAAAGACTAAAATACTTTAAATTATGTTTATTTAGCAATCAAATCAGACATTAAATTCATCTCTATATTTTATAGGTTTGGTTATTTTTTTTGAATTTTTTTGTTGTAAAATTTACTGAACAGGTGTGGTAGATCTATCTATTTTTCAGTTTACAATTTCTACCGATTTTTGAACTTAACTTTTCCATTTTCCCTGTTTGGCAACCCTTTTCTGTTTTTTCCTGGTTAACACCTAAGTTATTCTTCGACGAATACGATACGATCGAACGAAGCGATACTACTCGATTTTATTCATGCAGGAAGAGTGAAGCAAACTGTCAAACTGCATGCCCCCCTCCCTAGCAATAAATTCGTTCAATTCATTCCGTTAGTTTGATTATTTTGTTTCGTTGGACTCATTAATAATGAGTCATTATTAAACAACTGGAAGGGGGAGGAGTAAAAGTATAAAAAGCTTCTAATCAGTATAATTTCTTCGTTGATGTGTCTTTTCTATGAATAAAAAGCACGTGAAATATGACTTTTATTATAGTGTGGCACCTATAAAGTTAACCGAAGCGCGGCGAACTAAACTTCGAACCAAAGGATGGGGACTTCTTACCGATTATTATCTTGAATCAGTTAAAATTAATCACAGAAAAGGAGTTGTATATACTGCAGCTACATTGAGAGTCGTCGATAAAGCTGGAGAGATAACCTGTATTATTAAAGGGCCCTCGGTGGGTCTATTATTTGGATTAACTGCTGAAGAATGGACTGATGTGGAAAAGCTATGTTATCCTGAGAGGCAGATATTTTATCGAAATTTCAAAGATGGAATTAGTAAAAACTTCCATTATGAACAGAAACTGTTTTTTACTTTCTGTGCTTCTAACCAGAGCAATGAACCACTTGTTGCCTCATTTGTGAGATGTATTAATACAAGAAATAATTATAAAAATGATGCTTGTCTAGAAATTGTTGATCTAATAAAATGTAATGATAATTTATTTGATTTGTATAAAAGTCACCTAAGCCAAGTTCAAAATTGTACCATATAATGTCATTATAGTGATAAATGTTAGAGTATAATTAGGTATTAGTGTTTTATGCTTGTTTATGTCATTGTTGCCAATTCAAAGTAAAATATATTTTATTTTTTAAGTACACATTAAAGAATTATACAAGAGTAATTAAAAGTCTTAAAATAGCCTTTAAAATATAATGCCTTGATCAACAAATATATTATAAAAAAAAACCAAATCCAGGATCAAGAATCAGGATGAAATATACAAAATAAATGTGTAATTTTCCTGCTACTATAAATAGTCTGCTAACCAAATATTTGTTCATAAACACTAGTCAGCTTGTTAAAATAATATAAATATAGTTATTCTTCTTGACTTGACTTTGTTTTGAAAAATAGTTCAAGTTATAAGTTATAAGTGAGCTTGATTCTTTGTTGAATTTAATGAATTCATTAATTAAAAATATGAAACATAATTAGTTTACTATATAAAGCCAACAAAATTAGCGACAACTATTTGATTTATTTACACAGGAATAAAAATTTACAAACTTAATGTTGAAAAAAAAGGATGTTTTTGAACTACTTATCTAGATATATATAGATCAGTATCTCTTAGATTAAATCATAGAGATAAATTCCAATCTGAACTGTGTAGCAGGTATTGTATATAGCATAACTGTATGTCCTTCCTTTAGGGGCCTGCATCTCTTGAACCGTTACTCGGGCTGTAATTTTCAGAGAGTATGTGTTAAAGACAAATATCAATAACAAATAATCTAAAGTTGGTATGCGCGTCTTAATCGCACTTAGTAGTGACCTAAGCATATTTGGGGCCTGTACATGGGCGACCAAGTTTCGTTCGTTTGTTTTGTTATAAATTTGGTTTTTACGAGAAATACAATTAATTATACAACATAAACAGCAAAACCCTATCTAAACACAAAATTTCATCCAAATCGGTAGAGCCGTTTCCGAGATACGCGAAATAAATATACCTATTTATGCAAGAAAGATGTTTTACCCTCAAAAAGTGACTGTTACTTGCCAGGCCACTTTGATGACCCAGACGCCATTAACAAACACTTTTTGAATGTTCCTGGTGATAATAACATTTCAATTTCAAATTTGTCATTTTTTGAGTTTCATAGGTTTCAAAATAGCACATTTTCTTTACAGCCCGTCTGTGAGCAAGAAGTGGCTAAAATACTTTTAGGTATTAAAACTAATGTGCGAGGAGTAGACGGGTTATCTATGGACATGTTATTACTCACGTTACCTCAAACATTGTCGTTGATTACTGTAATGGTAAACAAGTCAATCCTTTCATCAACCTTCCCCAGCACTTGGAAAGTTGCAGCAGTAAACCCTATTCCAAAAGTCACCAACCCGACAAACGTTACGGATCTCCGACCAATTAGTATACTGCCAGTTCTTTCTAAGGTTATAGAAAAAGTTGTGTACAATCAACTGAGTAAATATTTGGAAAAAAATAAAATTTTACCCGATGTCCAATCTGGTTTTCGAAAGGGCAGGGGAACCACAACAGCACTATTGGATGTGGTTGACAATGTGCTGACTGAAATGGACAAGGGACGGGGATCTGTGCTGATATTGCTCGATTTCTCTCGCGCGTTTGATTCCCTGAATATTCCTTTACTTCTTTCCAAGATGTCGTACTACGGTATTGACTCCTCTTCTATTAAATGGTTCGATAGCTATCTTAGTAACCGCTCCCAGTTTGTACGGATCACCCGAGAAGACGGTACAACACTTGTGTCATCATTTGCATCTTTAAGTCGTGGTGTCCCTCAGGGTTCAATCTTGGGACCGTTACTTTTTATTATGTATAGCGCTGACATTTCTTCAGTTATAAAAAATTGTAGATTTCACCTCTATGCTGACGATGTGCAACTTTATTTGCCCTGCGATCCTAATAATATCTTTCGTGATTTATTGAATATTAATGAAGACTTAGGACGAATAGCCGTATGGTCACAGAGCAATGCTCTGATGTTGAACCCATCAAAGTCCAAGTTCATGGTTCTGGGCACAAAACGTCAAATTAATGAAATCACGAAGCACAATCTCAATGTAAACATCCTCGGCCATAAAATAGAACAGGTAAATGAGGCCAGAAATCTTGGACTATTGTTTGACAATTCGCTACGATTCGAAGGGCACATCTTAAGTTTAGTCAGAACCTGTTTCTATAGATTAAAATTATTGTATAAAATTAGAAACTTTTTAACAGAAGACATCCGCATCAAAGTCTGTGAATCGCTGGTTCTGTCTAGGCTTAATTATGGTGATTTAGTTTATGGTCCCCGCTTACTGTCAAGGACATCTCGCCTCATTCAGAGAGTCCAAAACGCATGCTGTAGATTCTGCTATGACATCCCACCACGAACACATATCACACCTTATTTGAATAAATCAAATACATTGAACATGGCCTCTCGGAGGTATATGCATATGGCAGTATTAGTTCACAGCGTTGTTACATCTGAATTTCCAGAATATTTGTTCTCTAAACTTGATAACTCTAAGAGTAGGTATGGCACAAGGTCTACTAGAGACATACTGCACTACAGAAAACATAAAACCGTTGCTTTTAGGGGTAGCTTTCGGTACCAGGCAACCAAGTGTTGGAACAACATACCACCTCCCCTACGACAGTTAAAATCCAAATACTCCTTTAAAAGTCGTCTAAAGTTGGTAGTTTTGGAACGTCAAAAAACTGGGTTGACTGGTGCCGATAGCTGTAGTGCACCTTTTACTTGCTAGTAAAGTAAGTAAGTATTATTATTTCAATAAATATCTTTATTTGGTGATGGGTATTTTATTTTATTCTACCGTTTATAATTTTATATATTTTTATTTATCTTTCCTTTAATAAATACAATATCTAAACATCGAACACAACAACACAACACGCAAGCCTCACAGGGTCTGTTGGCGGATCCCGCGGTTTCGGCAGAATAACAGCGTCCACTGTCAAAGCAGTGGGCACAATGCTGAGCCGAAGCCCATTTGCTGCTGTAGCACACATCATTTATCTATTTATTTTTTTATTTTTTTTCTACTGTTTCTGTTTTATATTATGTTGTTTTTTTTTTTATATTATTTGAACTTTTGTGTTATTTTTTTGTTAAATTCTGTTCTTTTATTTTTTGTAAAATGTTATGATAATGTGTGCTATTTTAGTAAATAAATAAATGTCTAAATGTCTAAATGTCTAAATTAAAGTATTGATAACTAATAAGTTTAAAAAATATCTAACCAATTACATTTTAGAAGTTAACAGATAATTTACTTAAAATTTTGTAACATTCACCGATTGGCTTGGATGGTAGTCATTTTCGTCAAGAAACTTGTCTCACAAACGACAATAAATGAAATGAAATCATCCATCTCATCAGTCTGTACTGTATATTTTGTCGCTTCTTTTTTCGTGTGAGTGGCCAACTTTGGTGTCGGAATTTTCAATTTTCAATTTGGCAATGGTTGATCGACTAGTATAGCCGGGACCGACATTTTAACGTGTCCTCAGAAATACGGAAGCGCTCAGTTCAAATGCCACTTAATAGTCACCCTTTCAAGTATTGACTAGGCGGAAAGTTGTTGCCAAAGTTGTTGATCGAGTGAGCCAAATTAGCTTTGATGTTTACTTTTTTCTGACTTTTATCTAATTCAGGAGCCTGATGCGGATTTTGATTTAAGACCTAATACCGCACGACATTTATGTAGCCAAAAATTTTCATTTAATTAAAGGTAATCCAAATTTAAACTAGCGACCTTCGATACCGTCAGATGCCCCTTCATTATCGATAATTATTTGAACAATCAGTTCAAGTTACTGCAGTCTAGCAGTAGATACTGATTGATATTCTATCTTAGGTGTTTGACCCGAACGGAAAATTCGCGATCTTTGTATTCTTTAATACAGACTTATTTCGATTTCGGAAACAATCGCACCCATTTTTTACGTAATTTCAAAATGAAATTGATAATAATGAACGAAAGGTATTATATATTTCTGTTGATCAAGTAGGATTGTCTATCACACATAAAATAGCAGACAATGAACCATATTGTCCACATATATTTAGTATGTTTACATAGTCCAATACGCGTGGGTCGCGACCTACGTCTGGTTAACAGGCCCCAGTACCTTAAATCTGGAGTGGGCGTTGACATAGAGTAGGTAGGTATGCTTTTTGCCAGCGGAAGGCAATGACGAATTCACGATATTCAAATTTATTTTGTGGGTTGAAGCTGTATCACGTAAGCGAAGCCAAGCCAGGCGCATACTGGTGATGGTTTACTGCCCTGGCAGTAGGCATTCAGCGCGCGCGCAAGACAAACGTGTGTGCGCGCATTACCGAACGAACCCTAGTGCTTCCGAGTGTAGCTGCAGCGATCGAAAGGTTGATAGACATGGAAGTGGCAGAGCAACAATGGCGCCGGGAGTGGGCCGGCACGGCCGAATACGGCAAAGTAAGTATTTAAACAAGCCGGTTAAAAACTTACAAGCTTTAGGTTACGATATTGGTAATTATTTCAAACCCACAAGCAAAAGCTCACTGTGAATCTAGACTTGGCCTTGACATGTATTTATTTGTTTTATTTTAAAATTTTAATAAAATTTATTCTGCCAATAACTTGCATCTGGAATGGCGGGCGTAAGCTTAAAAACAAAGTCGCGATCAAGCGGTCATTGCCAAAAGGCTGAAGTGGTTATACCCTAATACGGAGTTAAAACTGAGGCAGGACGGAGAATTTTACAATTTTATACCCTTTTTAAAACGAATCGTGTGCATAGTTAGCATAAGGTTTAATGTCGTCGATGGAAATGTTTCACCAAACCTGTCTGAGCCAGTTTGGTATCTTTTTTCACGTAGGTAATCTTTAAGTTCACATCTGCAAGCTTGAACCAGGTGTGCAAGAAAGTTGCAAACATGCTGAGAAGTTAATATGCAGGGAGTTATGATTAATTCTCAATAAGACAATGAAAATTGAATGGCCCACATATTTCCATTTTCATATTTTCGTTTTTGTCAGAATCAGGTGATCTATTACATTTCCCGATTATTATATTATCTTTTTCACAACTACCTGGAAAACCCGTCAATTACAAGAGAATTTTTGAACTGAAGACTTTCAGTTCAAAAATTCTAATATTTAATATATATATATATAATATTTAATTCATCAACCACAGTTAACATTATCAAAGATTTAAATAACTTAACACACCAAGATTAAATAAGACAGGATGAGGAAATGACTATCTCGCCATTTGCACCCGATTACCCAACGGTGAAAGTGACAAGCGACGTGAGGAAGCTGCTAAAGAGAACAGCCCATTCTTTGTACCTAATTATTTCCTATAATTGAATGAAAATGATGCTATTACAAGTTAGATTACGGACGGACTTTTTGTCCGTCAAAATGACAGGGTTCCATATAAACTTTTAACTACACTGGGAGTTCTTACGGTGTTATTTTGGCGAACAAAAAGACAAAAAGTCGGCATAAGAAATAATATTTACATTCTTCTTAAATTCTTTTTTACCATAAATAGCCACCAAGAAAAGTAAATATAAGTTCTTTATTGAGTGCCACATTACGATATACTAAAAAAAAAATCGGTCCCTACCTAATTCATAATATACTTGAAGATCAAAATATAGAATTTGAATTAAATCGATTCTTGTTCATCCAAAAGACTTCAACGCGCACTTATTGCACATCTTAATCCAGCTTAGATAATCTATTCTTCTATTTGAGTAAAACATTTTCTTTATGTTTGTATTGTTTCAACTTGCCATATCCTCGAAGATTCAAGAGAAGAGAAGAGAAGTCGTATCCATGACTCTAAAATATAAATAAGCGAAACGTTGTTTATTCGGGTTCGTGTGCTCATTGCCGGAAATCCTGCGCAAAGGCCGTGGCCTGCGAGGCTGCGACTGCGCCATCCGCCCGGCACTGTTATTTGTGTACAAGCAAAATCATCATTTGCTGATGTCGTGTAATGACTAGCAATTTGCACTCACAAAGGACTCTGATGTGGACACCAACAAGCCACTTATAAAGCTGTAATCTACTCATCAGATAAGCCCTCTGATTTATGATGACCCGTTCGATGGTAACGATGATTTGAAATAAAGTAGGAAATGTGGTATTATTACTTAAACCAGGCGTCTGCTTGACTTGAGAAAGAAGCCCTGCGGCCAGCGCGACGTGCCTATTTTCAAAAACCTGTTCACATTTGCACGTTTTTCCGCAACACTCATCGAATGTAAATTAATAGACGGCATTTAGTGACGGGTTTATCTGAGAATGAGATGATGCATATAAAAAACATGATCGTTTTTATACGAGGGTTTTCCTTTGGAATATAAACGCTCGAGTGTGACGCCCGCGCCCGCGCTTGTCGATGACCCCGGGCGTAGACTCCCCTCGACTCGAACAAACATCATCCGTGTTCATCACATCACGTTCACACATTTTAATTAGCACTAACAGATCATAACTACTATGATAACAGCTATGATGCTATACTCTAGTTTTTATTACTGTTTACGGTTAGTAACATAGGTAACAGTAACATTAAATTGGGTCCATTTAAAATTTATGGAGCAGTAGATAAATATCTACACTAGCAGACAGGAGTAGAACCTGACATGCTTATTCCATAATTCGTCCAAAAAGTTCAACTACCTACCTTGTGCCAAGTACGTCCGGAGAAGTACTGCCATCATACCTGGTAATCCGTCTCCAAGCAGCGGTGCTCTCGCTTTGCTGTGTTCTGGTGGAAAGGTGTAGGTGCCGGTGAAATTGCAGGCCCATGAGACATTGTATCCCCGTCTTAGAGTGACGTACGCAA
Organism: Aplocera efformata; assembly: GCA_921293045.1. NCBI lineage: Eukaryota > Metazoa > Arthropoda > Insecta > Lepidoptera > Geometridae > Aplocera > Aplocera efformata. The sequence goes on along the minus strand of OV121042.1, from coordinate 6,517,159 downwards.
AGCGATGCGACTTGAGTCTTCTCAAACTTCAGTTGGGTGGGACCGGAATCGTTCTGCTTGTGTTTAAAGGCGACAGTAACTACCTAACATCGAGTGGGTTGTCAACTTGTCCCATCACATATTACATATTTTTGTTTTAAAGCAAGCTGTAGTGCACTTTTATACTGTGGTCCGAGGCAATGGCGTGGGTGCCCATAAAATTGCAGACCAATGAGACGTCTCAGACGGGCGTAATGTTTGTGATGGTTTTTTGAATGGACTATACGTTTTTGACCGCAAATGGCCTCGACTTTACTCACGCGGCTTTTACTTACGACTTATGGCATATCTTCATTGATTGAAGTAGGAAGACACTCTTTTTTCTAACATTAAGTTAGCAAAAATTGGTATAGATGAACTGAGCAAACAGCACTTACGCCAACATATAACATATAAATAACCCGAAATATGAACTCCGCCGCGTCCCTGTAATATATTTGATTTCACAAACTAGTCTGATTGAACTTTGCACAAGTTGTAATGCTACTTTTTGTTGGTCCTTTAACACTTCCCAGGGGGAAGGGATTCAAACGGTGCTCACCTACGGAAACTAGCAACTGCACCCCCTGAACAAATGGGGACATTAGTTCTAGAAGAACAAAAGTTGCATTGTGCTATCCACATGTCAAAAAAAAACATTAGGGGCCTTATATTTTAATTATTGTTAATTAGATGGGAATTCACCGATGAGTTTAATCTTCATGCGGAATTGTTTGTAATATTTGTAACGGAATTAAAAACTTAATGTGTTCACTATAAAACATTTATTTGCGAATAAAACGTTCATTTATTCAATCTAGTATCCACAGGCCACTGGGTACAAAGCTAACGTTTTCTCATCGAGAAAGTGAATAGCTATGTAAGTAGGTACCAACTAAGTAATACTATCGAGAAAATGCTATCCTATTAGGAGGCACTTTCTGGATGTTTGGTTATAATATAAGTCTGTCGAGACTGAGAGTCGAACAAGGCTGAATGTTACACATGTATTTATTTATTAAATCGCTGACTTTTAATCCGAAGGTTGCTGATAAAATCCACACGGGCATCATTGAGTTTCTTTGCTTGAAAAGTTAACGTACGCAATACTACGTTCTTATAACGAAAGAATACATCGTGAGGAAACCGGCAGGTCCTAGGAAAAAAATTCAGATATGTGACATCTACCAATACAGACTGGACTCCCGTGGTAAGCCCATTTACTCACATTTTTCGGGAGTAAGCCGGTTTCTCTTTAGTGACTATAAATATGCCAAATAACAAAAATATTTTATAACGGAGTTACTTCAACAATATTTACATCTGTTAAATTAAAATTTGTGTCAACAGTGAGTAAAGTAATTGTGCGTTTATTTAACAGGAACTAACCAGTTCAAATACTGTTTAGGTTTTAACTTTGTTACTAAGTAAATATCGTTTTCTCGTAAAACACACTTGATATGTGAAAAAACATTTTTTTATTCATGTATAATTAGAATTATACGAGTAATGTAACACAATGCGACGAAGATGATAAGTCTCTCCGTACGAGCAACAAAATATTGTAAAACATGGCGGGGTATCACGGAGCCCAAAGCGGATTGATAGATGTCACACGTCATCAAAATTTTGGTCCTAGAACTAAAAATCAGAATTGAACATGCAGGTTTTCAAGATGTCTTCAAACCAATTTGATATCACGAATACATAAATAAGTACATTTTTCAATTCCCACATCTGAATTTGAACTAACGAACTTCGGATAAAAGACATACAAGACACAAGACAATCAAATATTTTTTTTATGAGTGTAAGCTTTATTTATTTATTTTAATATCTATAATGTGACCGAATAATAAATTGAACTACGGTAGCTGGAAGAGCTTTGTTCTGTCAAATATACACGTAGCGCAGAGTTGTGGGCCGCGTATGCGACCTTACTTTTGGTTTTACTTTGTGTTCGATTATAATGATGACGTCAGTGTCTTATGAATTAACTCGCCTTGATCCATTAATAAAGCAGTAAAAGGTTGCCGCGTTTCCAGCAACCAATAGACCAATAGCTTGTAAACCTTTTTTATGGAAATAACAACCGGCACTTAACTATTATTTTCTATAAATGGTAAATGATAATCATTGGTCATGATTGCAAATTGTCCGAATCGATTCGGTCCAACGCAAAGCAGTATTTGCTGATGTCAGAGTTTCCAACTGCAAAATCATGTCTGGATTTTTTTATCGAAAATTAATTGTTTGTAGATAGGTATACATATGTTTGTCCAGTGTCCAGTCCAGTCTTTAGTTTAACTAAACATATGCTTTGAGAGCTTTTGAGTAAAACAGTTGTTAGTTAGCGAGTATTCATTTATATCAAACAGTTTTCTTACATACGTTGTTCACGTCATTTGATTGAACGAACAGATGGACTGCTTATGGAGTCCTTTGCCCACAACATCCCTCAAATCTCGTAAATAAATATCACCAGCAAAAGTTTTTAGCGAAAGTCTTATTGCGATGACGCGTTTAATTACTTATCTACTTTTAAGATGATTGTACCTTTTTTCGTCATTATCATAATGATAATGCAGCAATCTAATTAAAACTAAAGCCTAAATAAGTACTACTCGCCCGCCAAAGCCCTGTTTACTGATTAATTGTTGTCTACCTAGTCCGAATATCCCGTTATACGTCCTATAGAGAACATTTCCATATTCAAATCATTCGTGAGTGATTCGTTTGATAAAATCTGCCTATAATATTTACACCTACACGAAATACAAAAGTGAGTTCTACGAAAAGATAGCAACGGAATCAATGCCCACCATTTAGTGTCGCCCCCGCTTTGGGCATCACCATGCAAACCTAAATCTAGAAGGTAAATTTTATATTAAGTTTGTTATGCTTTTACAAACATTTGCATGCTTACCTACATCTGTGATGCTGATGTAGGTAAGTAGGAAAACATTGGATTATGTCAAGTTACAGCGAGTCCGCGTACCATTGCTTGCATTCTAACCACGTTGCAAGTACCTTAGCTACAAAATCTGGCCAGTAGACAGTTATAATAACAGTTGAGGTCATGTTATGCTCATGAATATTTCATACTCTTTATTTTCGTACTCAAGTAGGTAATGTACATTCTCTATGTTAAGTCGCAAGTTTACTGTTTCAAGCAAACATTTTACGATCCATTAATTCTTAGATTAGTTCAGATTCGTCATTCACAATAAAATTTATTTATGTTCTTTACATTAATTACTAAAAATTACACAATTGATGGTTTTAATATACATGTGAAGCATTGCAATGATGAAATTTTGAAACAAAGCTTTGCATTGTATAATCTTATAAAGATAATGAAATCCTTCAGAAAATCAGCACTGATTTTACTAAGATAATTTTTTACTTGTGAATTAATAATCTCAAAAATCTTGATTTCATTCATTAGAACATCCAATTTCAATCAAAATAAGATATACGACATCGAACGCCTACGCGAAGCAGTTATAGTGATTAATGATTGGCCGAAAGTTGCCTTGAATTTGATGCTAGTGACTCATTACCAACGTCAGGAAACTTTCATTCCTGGTAAAGCCAGCCTTGGGCTAAATTTCTATAATATCAAGCAGTTATAAACATGAGCAGCCTCCTCTAGTGGCCTCTAGTGGCTGAAATTGGCTCTTAAAAACTACGTAGAACTAAAGTATCAACTTTCAGAAATCGATTAGAGTTAAAGAGATTCAATTAGAAATCGCAGGGTGTGACTGGATGAGGTGTTACTGGTTGAGAAATCACCTGATTATGTAGTTATGTTGAAAATAACAATTTGATTGGTGTTTTTGACAATCGTTGGCTATTTTACTTATTAGCGTTTCTTAACTCTGTTCCACTCACGCGCCTTCCTAATTGGAGGCTACGATTTTGTGGGAAGAACGAAATCTGTCTTGAAGCGCTGGTATGGCGCACTCTTCTTCATCTAACGAAAGCGTACGTTAATTGTACAATAACACTAATACTATCTCTGGTTGCACCTGGATTTCTTGTTAGGTAGCATAACTCAGATATGTACCTAACGACAAACCTCTAAGAACAAACAAAATTTACAAATTAAAAAAGCTTGACTAGCAAGTGAACGAACCCCGGTCGGCTCGCTTTGTAAGCAAAGCCAAACTTAGTAATAAGGACGCATGATATTGCAGGTAAATATTTATTTAAAAAAAAACAGTGAAGCTTCCAAATATTTTTTTAAGAACGAAAATAGAGTATTTTGACATTGAAAAGTAATGTTACAATTTAGTAACCATCGATTGGTTGCAAGGAAATCTCTAGATGCGGAATTCAAGCCATTCTCAAGTAATGCTTAAGCTACATGTGGCAATGGATTTTTTTTTATATATTGTATATAATATAACTATAGCACCTAGGACTTACGCCGTTTCGAAAATAAACTAAATAAAGTGCTTTTCCCGGTTTATTATTTACCACGGGGTCGGTTAATTAAGTAAAGGTTGCTATGAGTCATTTTAAATTTTGAATTTTGACCCTGTGATCATAAAGAGATGACCGTGATAAGGTTGATAATGAACTTTTGAAAAACGGTAGACGTCCAAATAATGTTGTGAAATATAACGGTTCCGAATGAATCACGTTCCGCTACCGTCATTGTCCGTGTTTTGTGAGAATTCAGAGTAGAGTTCTTGAACTCTGTCAATTATGAGATTATTATGTTTTCAGACATTATTTAGGCATTTGAATAACTCAAATGAATTGACTGACTGGTACTTCAATGTTTGTTTGATGACAGCGCTATTGATAAAGTTTAAAGGGAAAGGAAATTTAATGAAAAACCTGATTGTAAAATACAATACAAGTTCTTCCGGAGAAGTACTACCTCCACAGCTGGTAATCTGCCGTCAAGCCGAAGTGCACTCGTATTACTGTGTTCCGGTGGAAAGGTGTGGGTGCCAGTACAGTCACATGCGCACAAGACGTAACATCTCGTCTCGGGTGACTGGCGCAATGGGGTGCGACTTTGGTCTTCTCATATTTCGGTTGGAAAGGATCTAAGGGGTATTGCGGTTGCCATCGGCGAAGGTAACCACTTAACACCAAGTAGATCTTCAGCTCTTCCACGCCACATTGATGACGAAAAAAAAACTAAACACAGGCAGTCATTCACGGTCAGAATTTTGACAATATTCCACGGTACTTACACCAATCCAATCAAGCCAGAAAACAAGGCGTCTAAAAATAAACTCTTTTTTTTTTTCAGGTAGTAGAAGGCGGTGTGACTCGACGAATAGCTCGTGCAATGGAAGTACTCCATGCCAGCGGACCGGGAGCTCGCATGAAGGTCATGCGAGCAGCCTACCACACAACAGCCGGCCCAGGAGTGCCTGCATCTTCCGTCATGGTCCATGCATCAAGAAGGGTGAGGATTATCCACTGATGCTTGACATTATTATAGAGCAAACAGTTTGTTCAATTGTTTTTTTTTATTATTATTTTCAGGTTTATTCATCCGGTTTTGACTTCAGAGACCCGCCGTCGCTATCATCGCTACCATCACAACCTTTAGAAATCTCTTCAACACCATTAGCACTATTACAAGATCCACACGCTGACACAGAAAATTACAAAGTAACTGAACCCGATGACTTAGAAATATCAGAGCCTTCAAAATGGAAGAGTTCTACTGGAGGCTCAATAAGAATGCCCAGTGAAGAGTCATCCTCAACAGACAACGCGAGTATTATTGACTTGGATGCTAGAAACCACAAAAATGTGTTCAGAAAATATTCCTGCGATTCAGAAAATAGCGAAAGAAGTAGTAGAGTCTCGCCACTTCTAGATGTACCTGCGCTAAGCACTCTTAAATTTAGAACATTTCTTAATAACCATAGCGATTGGAACAACAGAAGAAAAAGTTATAGTTTCGAAGACACCTCACCGTTAACCGAAACTATTTTACACAGCAATGATACTTTGGCTATGGAATCTTCAACAGATAGCGGCATTTGCAAGTCTACGGAGATTGTTAACGACAACCAGGATGATATTAAACCTGTCAGATATTACGGATCCAACGACAGGGGTGATAAGCGAGATGAAACATTTCAAAATTGGCTTTCAAATAATAAACAAAATAATTATTATAAGGGTACCAAATTTAAAAGCTACCGCGATCGTGAAATAGAAAATGATCCTAAAGAAAGTAACATAACATTGCAATCAACTGGTAAAGTTTCAATAACCTTACCGATAACGCTTGAAACAGAACAAGAATATGAATATAGAAAGAACTACGAAGAGAACCAACGTAAAATGAAGAGAGTAGAATTCTGTAAAACTGAACTACATTTCGCTGCTGAAACTGGTAGAGTAAATATAATTGCAACAGATGAAAAACCGCCACCATCAAACGATTTTAGAAAAAGAAGAAGTGCATTTGTTCCTATGCGTGATGTACCTGAAAGACCGATAACGCTATTTGGCGAAAAAAGTAACGATTTCCCGAACGAAAGTAACTCTCAGATAAGTGAGTATAACGAAATCGATGAGAATACAGCAGCTACAAAAAGTATTCTCAAAAATAAAATTCCGAAGCCCAAACCATATCTCTTAGGAGAGAACATGACTTTTGGGGTTCAAAATGAACGAAAATGTGATGAAACTGGTGACTTGTATGTACCGACAGCGGTATCGCTTATAAATAAGCAACTGCAATCGGAAAAGCGGTATTTTAACGAAGAATCGGCGAGCTTTTCTCGTCAGCATGTCTCGACGAAAACAAATGAGTTCCGGGCTACAAATCAAGGTATTAATTTATTTTTTCACCTTGTTTCTTTGTTTTTATGTATATAGCATACATAAAAACAAAGAATCAAGAATACAAGTAGGTAATACGAACATTGCACAAGTGGAAACGTCCTATGACGATTTTATCAAGCTATTCAAAAATGAATAAAGTATTTTTATACAGTAAAAATAAAAAGAATTTTGTTTGAATTTTAGGTCCTCTAGAAAACATGGCTTCTAAGAATACGACATATAGCTTTGAAAGTGGAAAACAAAAAGTCGTCAGGATTCACGATGAAAAAAATAAATACAACTCAGCGAAGAAAACTTCTGCTATGATAAGATCCCCAACACCCGCAAGACTAAAAACGAGGGAACTAAGAGAAAGCGATTTAACATATTTTGGTGTTGACAGTGGATCAAATAAAATTGATAACGATAAACATAGTTTTATCAAGCCTCGAGCACTGCAAGATGCCCCTGCTCTTCACGACATCTTTCAATCGGTTAGACTGATACAACAAGTATCTAACAGCGTGTGCAATAGCGAATCAGAAGATACGTCCGAATATCAAAACGTTCCTATAAATACAAACTATGTTCCTAAGCCAACCCCTCGATTACGATCAAACCTCGATGACAAACCAAATTATATTGATGAGATAGTCCTCAGGCCGATACTTGAGCAAGGCAAAACACCCGATATCGCTTCTCGACGATCCAAGTTAAAGAATCATGAAGAGATAAACTCAATGAAAAGTCGTAGTCGCTCGGAACCACGAAAATCTCACAATATCAATTCGCTTCATCAAACTCATCGACAAGTTGACCAATCATCAAGGTACGTAGGAGGTTTAATGTACCCCGACTACTAACACTAACAAATAATTATGCAAAGATTAATAAATAATAAAACACAATGGTATACTAAGGTACTTATTCTCATTACAGGAGTACAAAGGAGCATTCAATATCTGACAATGAAAGCCAGAATCTCATATCAACTAAAACTTACAAGGCAGAACTTAATCCTATCTATGTTAATCTCAATAAGCCAGCCACAACGAAAATTTCAAAATTAGACTCTAAAACCCGTAATGCTGCACAAAATGTACCAAGAAATAATGATAGCATCGCTAGCACACATCGCAAATTAGATGCCACGAAATCTAACTCTGGGCAAGATATTGATATTAAACACAAACCGAATAGAAGACAGATTGTTGAAGAAAAAAACAGAAACACTCTAGAAAAGAATAATAATAGCCTTAAAAGAAATAAAGACAAGAATCAACTAGATAAAACCGACAAAATGCAACTTTCAAGGCAAAAAAAGTACTGTGAATTATCAAATGAGTCAGCATTTGATACTGGTACAAATAATTCCTCTGTAAGCAAAACATCGAATCATTCAAATTTAGAAAGGAAAGAGCATAGAAGTAGGTCTTTGCACAGACAATCAAACGCAGCACCTAAAAAAGAAAAACTGGATGCTACTTCGCAAAGTAAGAAAAGTTCAGCTGAAAAAACACCAATCACCGAGTTTAAGGTCCATAAACGCCAACCATCAACAGACAAAACGAATACCAGAACTGATATTACAAAAGTAATGCCAAAAGTAGTTCAGAATTCGAATACCAAGAAAGATTCAACGTCGGGTAGGCCGAGTCACCGTGAATATGTCATTAATTACGACGACAAAAATGGAACAGTGTCTTCAATATGCAAGATCAGACCAGGATCTGGTTCACCCAGAAGGAAGAAGGTTGTAAAAGAAGTAGTAAAAGAGAAATTTAAGGAAAACTTGAAAAATAAATCATCCGACAAAGCTGCTTTGCGTAAGTAGTCGTGTGCATGCTCTAATACAAATCTAACAAAAGTAAACCAACAACACAACTTAAAAAAATCAACAATCTTTCAGTGCAGCCTGAAGGTCATCAAAGGAATTCAAACACTAGAAAAGGAGAAAGGAAATGGAAGAAAGCACATATTGAACGATCTTGCCAGATGTTATAGTCGGAATATTTTTAGTCTTAAACAGACAGAATTTGGATAGAAGTTAAAATGTCAGTGTTAGAGCTCAGTGCTCAAAGGAATAACTTTAATGATGATCTCACATTCTACAATCTAATATAAATGTGTATTAATAAATAACATATTAAATATGTAATTATAGTTTTATTTTACCTTAAACAGTGACAAGTGGATCCTTATCTACTTGGCTAACTATAATATCAACTTGATTTTCTAGTCTCTTTCTAAGTTCCGAAGAAAACTGCTTTAAAAATCCTCTCTCTGAATCAGAATGGTTAGTGAGAATAACACTTATTCCTTTTTGAGCTGCGTCAAGTATATCATGGTGTAACATTTCTCCTGCAATAAAAAAAAATCCTGTGTAAAACCAGTTACTGAGGCATCATGAGTGTAGTTCATAATTTAGTTTGTCTGGTATGCTATCTTTATCAAAAATTGACCTCTTGACTTAAATTACTCGCTCAAATAGACCAACAATAATTTATTTTTTGAGTTTTGTTTAGTGCATGGAAAATACTCTAATCAGAGGTTTTTGTTAAAATTCACTTGTTAATGGTAATCATTACCTGTCAAGTAGACATCCGCTTTCACACCTTTTAAGACAGATGCCCCTGACCCAGCACAAAGTGCAACAGTTCTGATTTTATCGGTCATTGCTTTTCCTCTCCCCAAAGCGAACCTGACGTGTTTGAGTCCTGTCAGCTTCTTCACTTCGTCAACGGCGTCAGCTTGTGATAGACTGATGGCGGGAACGATGTTAATGATTCTGAAATTATTTCGTCGAACTGTCATCATTTTTTCTCGTAAGCCTTTTTAATAAGAGTGAAATAAACAAAAGCTTTCAATTCATAGTGCAGATAGCACTAAGATTCTGGATGTCGCATTAGATAAACATAACATAAACACCTAAGACCTGAGAACAAAGTTCATTATCATCACACAAATATTTTTCTAGGAATTAAGTCTACTTTGCCTCAATTCGCCTTAACAAAAAGTTTTGCATGATCGACTGGCGTTACAGATGAGTCGATGGTTCTATACCCACTCAGGACAAAAATGTAAATATTCACAAAAAAAGAAGCACTAATGGAAGTATACTAATATAAGTATTCTATCAGTAATTGGTCCCCATAGTACAAGCTTTGCTTAGTTAAGGACATTTCTATGAATATTTATTATACCTGCCAGCTCCAAAATCAGGGTTGGCTCCAGGTGTTATAGGCACAGACTTAGTAAAAGGAAAAGCAGACGCCAACCAATCGTTCACCCCTCCTTGAACACAGTCCCAACTTGTGTGTGGGGAATACAGCGATATACGATTTTCTAGCAAATAAGCGACGATGCGTTCCTTCCAAGCACTGAAACATCAAACAATTATGTCATTATATTTTCACACAAGAATATAAGATATGTTAAGTAGTATGATAAGTTTTAGCTCTGCCTTCTGCGCTGTAGATGATGGGTTCGATTCCCATCCACTTCATCATCAACAAGCATCTATGTTCTTCACACAATTTGTGTTAAGAACATAGATGCTTGTTTTATGTTAAAATTTGTATGTTTAGGCAAACAAATCACTAAATAAAAATTAGCATAAAATTAAATATGACTTTCAGGTAGATAAAAGAAGATAGTGATATATTTAACTTTTTACTTCTTACAAAATAATAAATCATCTATTAATCAAATTTACCTTTGTACAACTGACTTCATTGGAGCAAATATGGGAGGATGGTATGAAATTATCATTTCACAGTTGTTATTGTTTGCCTCTAGAGCAACATCTTCAGTCAAATCATTTGTAAGTATAATTTTCTGTATGTTTCTGAAAAATGAAACACAAAGTAGGATAAAATTTGTATTGCCAATAATCCGAAATCCTTATTTTATCAGAAGTTGATTAATCACACATAACCATAACAAAAAAAATATTCATAAGCTTTCATTTCTAATTTATCTAAACATTGGTTTTTTTATTCTTATACTCAATTATTTCAATCAGAATTACATAAGTGATTATTGTGGTTATGTCAAAATTAACATAATTATGTACTTTCATAAGGGAATGATAATGATACAAACCTTGGAGTATATGGTTCTACTAAAAGTCCAGTATTATCCCAGCTTTCTGCGAGTTCTTTAGGTGCAAATTTTTCCAAGACTGATACCACTTCAGCCAGTGACACACCAACATTCTCTCCAGTAGACATTTTTGGATTACTGTTAGAATATAGTCTTGTAAATGATTTATTGGAAATAATGTATCTTGCCAATCTCAAAATCATTACATGAAAGCTGAAAATACACATCTAATGGTTAATAAAGAGCTGAACAGTTCTTGCAGCATGGCAATTAATAGCTAGGGGCAAAAATATATTGTTGTCCCTTCATGACTCAAGCATGGTCAAATGCTCCTGCAGCTAACTTCAGAGTTGCTCAGATCACCAAAACTGTAATTTGCTTTGTATATATTATAATTTGAATTTAAGTGCATATTTTCTTACCTACACACCAAAAAAAGTTGAACTAATTTTAAATGACAAAAATGCTTTAATTTATTAATCCCGTATAATAACATAACTAAACCCACTAATTACATGAAATATGTTTAAGTATATAATATAACAGTAACCATTATAGCACTAAATATTTTTTTTCTTAAATTTGTAGTTAATTCTACTCTGTAAATTTCCACAATCTGATTTCACCATCATCACTGCATGAGAGTAATTCTTGATTGCCTGAAGGATTCCAAGTCACACAGTTCACATCCTGTGTGTGGGCGTTTAACTTTGTGCAGATGAGGTCAAAGGTTGGCGCATTTGGATCTGAGTCTTCAGCTTCCTTGAATATCCTTATGATGTCATCACCACATGCAGTAGCTATGAGACCAGTCTTATGACACCAAGTAATATCGTAAATGCAGCGTGAATGATAGCCAGATAGTGTACAGACACACTTCCATACGGACTCATTATCAGTAACTATTACGCCCTCTTGATTATTAGGCTTGTATTCCTTCCATATTTTCACAGTTCTGTCATCACTAGTTGTAGCTAGTCTTTCTCCCGTTTGGTCAAAAGCTAAACTCCACACCGTAGACTCATGAGATTGGAGAGTGGCCACACAAGTCCAGTCATTATCAGCAGGGTCTTCCTTGTACATTTTGACAGTGTTGTCATATGATGCAGATGCCAGAATGTCTAAAGAAGGATGCCAAGCAACCTACAACAAAATAATTTCATTTTTATAATCTGCTATGCTTCATGTTTTTTGTAATTAATTGTTGTTGTAATTTACATACTTTCTTTACATCCTGATTGTGTGCATTAAGCACAGCTTCACACTCATATTCATCATCACCAGCTACTTCCCACACCCAGACAGATTTATCACGGCCGCAGGTTGCAAGCAGTTGTCCCGAGGGTGACCAAGCAACACTTTTGACTTCATTCTCGTGCCCTTCTAGTGTGGCATTGCATTCAAACTGACCTATCAAAATATTTATCAATGAGAGAAGCTTTAATAGTCCATTTATAATATTCCATGTTGGTGGATGTCATAAATACTGACCACTTTTCTTATCCCATATTGCCGTAGTAGCATCGAAGCTGGCGGAAGCTAGAAAGTTGCCACATGGAGACCAAGCAACTTCTCGTATTGTGCGTCGATGACCATCCACTAGCACTGTTTTTATCGCCCATTCCTGGCCCTCTTTGCTCCATAGCTTTATGGTTTTATCTTCGCCACACGATGAAAATACTGTTCCTTGCGGGTGCCAGGACACATTCCACACTATACCTTTGTGTCCAGTTAAAACTTGTAATAGTTCTAATTTCGCCATGCTTGGCTTGGAACTACCTGTACACTTGTTCGATGAGAGGCTATATGAATGTGAAAATACTACAGGTCAATTAACTTACGATGTAAGAGCACGAAATGAAAACAAAAACAAACCCAAGTACTTGCTAGCCTAACCTAGGAAACATTTGACAAAATTTACCAATACAAATTATTAGATTTTACACACACAATAACAAAATTACCTAAATAAGATACAAGAGGTAGGTGGGAGCAAGATCGTAAAGATTACAAATTTGTCCGCCTATGGAAATTGAAATATAAATTTATGTAATTTTCACAATATTCGTCGCTACACCATGCACCTGACACAAGTAGGCTTGTGCAAAAAATATCGATTTTTTTTTTCGATACAATAATATTTACAAATTATATCATCGATATTATAATCGCAACACATCGATATTCGATATTTATTTTAGAGCATCGAATTCGTGTTTTACCTTTTGTGACTGTACCCGACAATAGAAGCGACTTGACTTGACAGGCGACCACATCAAACAGATGGTTCTTCTAATGTAGAAGAAGAATTACCATCTGAACAACATTAGAAGAACCATCTGTTTCATCGGACGACTACCTGGTTTGATTAAATTGTATGGACTAGAGCATTTATAAAAATATATATTTTCTTCATCAAAAATATATATTTTACGCATTTTGAATGTATGATACACCATAAGAAAACTATTCATACATATTCCCAAATATGTATATTGAAAACGTCATAGGCACCAGCCATCATCAGAGTCATCTATCGAGCCACTTGGAACTATTTTTTCATTGATATTATGGGCGAGTCTATATAGTTGGATATAAGTACTCGTTTCAGTATTTGAGTACGATAAATACTTTTCAATTTCGATTTGAAAAGAAAAAAATTGTTCCTATTTTTTTTCTTTTCTTTCTTTTCTTTTCATTCTTAACATATGTAGTATCGTCGGTTTACACAAGGGTACGTACTCTATTGATAGAACTTACTTCGTTTTTGTTTCGTCTTTTGTGCGACAATATCGTAATGTTCTTAAATTATTTTCATTTTATGATGTTATTTCCTTGATCTTTGCTTGTATAACGGTAAGAGTCAGTTCAGTAAATCCTAATACTAATTATTTTTAATTTTCTATTTGTTTCGAATATATATTTTGATTTAAGTCAAATAAAATCTTTGCAATAGAATGTTGAGATTGACATTCAGTCGTTTTTGATATCCTACTTATTACAAAGCAGCGTCACCTGGTATCGATTTTGGAAACATGGCCGCGAAAAGCCATAATTTTACTCGAGTTTTTATAGTACATAAATTTGACAACTCGAGTACTCGAGTCTACGTGACTCGACTCTGCACATCACTAATTACTTTAATCAATTAATTGTCTCGCCCGGCTCGCTTACTTGCTTACTTGTTTTCCAAACGGAATTTATTGTACCAAAATTTTGTTAAATAAGCAATGTGAGGTAAGTTAGATACAGATTAAATACAGATTATCTTATGTTACGGTACATTGTATTATTACTGCGCATTGCTTCGAAATACTCTTTCCGTATACTTATACTTAACCCTTATTTAAAAAAAAATGTAGAAGCTTATACACTCGTACGGAAGCCAAGAAGGAACTAACTAGATTGACGGTTTCAGGTTATAATTTTTTACGTTTACTTTCTTCAGCAAGTGTGGAAAAAGTGCGATCGCGTAGACAATATTATATCTAGTTAAACAATACAAGCGAAAATGGAGAAATTAGAAGATTACATGATTGTACCACCACATCTCAATGCTGAAGTTTACAGAACTGATACTTCAGGCAATGGCATAGTTTCGTATTTAGATTACATCAAGATACATCCAGGTACCAAACTCCTTCAGGCTTCAGTTTCAGAACTCACATATAGCCCATACATTACATTATTTATTTCATATTTCCAGCATCGGTCGGAAGGGGTCCAGGCGGTATGACTAGGCTTCTTACCCAGGTTCACATCATTAGATAAAATAAAAAAAATAATTAAGTTTTAGTTACCTACACTCAATCCCCATAAAGATCATAACATCTTTATGTTTTTAAGACCAATGGTATCATGCCTGTATACATCAATACATTAGGAGGTCATTAATTAAATTAAACCACTGATGAATGAATAATTATATTAATTTTTTTTTATTTACCCATGAAAGGTAAATAAAAAAAGAATCATCTTTATATGATCAAAAAGAATCAATAGTGTCAAACATTCTTAATAGTATTTCCATCAGTTTTTATATGTCAAATCTTGCTGTGAAACATTGTCTAGTAAAATTGTGGGTAGATAATTTTTTTTTTTTTAATTAGACAATCACAACAAATACATATAGATTGATGCAGATTTCCGACTTATAAAACCCTTGTAAAAAGGAGGTTAAAAAAAAATTTGTTTCAGATGGCACCACCCTTGTTGGTAGTTCAGAGATAACAGGACGATATTGGGATGGGGGTGCCAGTGTATTCAACAAAGTCTCAGATGGCAAAACTATTGATGGGTTTGAGCATCGTAGTATCAATCTCAACAGTGGCACAGCTGATGGCTGCTTTGTGTTGACATCTGATAAGGTAAAAATATTTTTTTCATTACAACAATATAATAATACTACAATACAATATGATTTCACATTACAATGATAGAAAATTTCTTTGAAATTTCTGAGGAAATTTCTTTGATTTGGGATCAAGACAAAAACATTCATCACTTTTTGAATATAAAAAAGTTAATTTAATAACTTGGTACCTTATGGACCTCTTGGATGGCTCTGTAGCTTAGTAGTTAGTAGCCCTATCTTCAAAGCCTGGGTTCGATTCCTGGCTGGGGCAGACTTTGATGTGCATAATGTTTGTTTCCTAGTAAAATAAAATGCAAATGGTAGAGTAAAATGTTCCTCTTTGCTTCATTATTTCCAAATAATCTAATATTATTTTAAATGTGACAAGTTATTTTTATTTGTTTTGAAGGCTCTAATTTGTGAAGACAGTGGTGCAGTGAGCATCTGGAGCAAGACTGAAGAAAATCCATGGCAAGAGTGGATGGAGGTGAAATCTGTGGCTGAACATGATAATGGAGCTTTGGCGGTGGACTGCCTTGAACCGGGATGCAAATATGTTACTGTTGGAGCTGATGGAAATGCAAAGGTATATATTCAAAGTTCCATGTGGTCAGGTTTTCATGTGTTCAAACTATATTTAAGATCTAAAGGAATAAATGACTTTGAGGCTAGCCCACTGCTTTGGTTTGCAGCAGCTGTGCGGTATATTAAACTTTTATTTCTAGGTGTGGGATATAGAAGAGATGATTTGTGTGAGAAATTACGGAGCTCACACTAGTCCTTGCCACACTGTCGCCACAAGACCCGACGATTCTGGAACATTCGCCACGGCTTCATTTGACGAGCATATTATATTGTGGGACTCGACTAAGTTTGCACCAGCAATCAGTAAGTTAAATTTTCAGCGATTTTGTAGCTGGAGCAACAGAAAGAACAGTGCTTTAAAAGATTAGTTTGAGAATACTTAGGATGGCCCATAGAACACAGTTTCAAGAAAATCTTTATTATAGTATCTGTGCGTCACTTTGGAAATGGTATCCTAGTACGTTTTTAGAATTTATTTTTGATAACATCGAATTCGAGACATAATTTCTAAATTATAAGCAGAGCAAGTCATTCGACGATGAATAAACGTGTTGCAACTCACGAGCTTCAACTCCGTGCTGAAATTATAATGAATTGCGGGTCTGTACTTTAGAATATAGTCTATAGTAGTATTAGTGTAGCTAGATTTATTGTCCTACCATAACTAATTCGTTGAGTTGTAAAAATAATGATAATGACACATGGATCCCATAGTTCACAATCATACTATGGGAATAAGGTGGTGTAAATTAGAACGATAGTGCACAAATCATAAGTATTATTTTATAGATTTAATCATAAAGACAATTTAATTGACAAATAATTTTAATTAATGTGATTGTGTAATTAGTGTCGGAAAGCAGGGGCCAGCAACATTTAAATAGCTTACTTAATCCGCTCTCTTAGCTACTACCCAAACTAGGCAGCTGGTAGCTGCCTAGTTTTAAATAATAAAACCCGTATTTTCTTCCGGAGAAGTACTGCCTCCACGCCTGGCATCATCCCCGTCTCAGAGTGACAGGCGCAAAACGATGTGACTTGGGTCTTGTCAAACAGTAGGGGAAGACCTGAGTCATATTTTAGTTTATGGGCGGCGGTAACAACTTAACATCAAGTGGGCCATCAGCTCGTCACTACACAAGTAACATAATCACAAAGAATATTAATAAATAATAATTTGTTTACAGTATTGGCGAAGAATGATTCTGGTGTGCGATCTCTGCAATGGATAGACGAATTCAGACTTCTATACGGCGATGACGCGGGAATCTTAAAATTATTGGATCTCAGAATGGCGGATACCGATGTGAAACTGGCAGAATTCCCGGCTGGCATCCATAAGATAACGTTGAACGCAGAGTAAGTACCAGTCATGATATAGTATAAGACTACTTCTAGTAGTGAGAACCTACGTGGTGCTAAAGGAGCAACAACAAGTAATGTACATAAATACATTACATAGATAATCCAACCTAGGTACTCACAGTGCTCTTGATTTTCAGTTTAACCGATATATGTTTAACACCGATCCCCAATTTGTGCCGAAATGTTTTACCAACAATTTGTCAACATCAGTAAGTTTTAAAGCAGATATGTTTGTTTCAAATGGTGGTATATCTCTGATACTTGATGATGATCCATACTCTGATGTTGATGATACTCTTTGTTTAATAAAGCTTTTAATAGGTCCAGCGTCACTATTTATAACGAATTTCTCTTCTCAAAAGAAACCGTCCTAGTTTGTTCTACACCTTCTTAAATAATTACAATCAGCAAATTTGTCATTTGAAGTGATAGTCTGCGATCTCTGGCAAAATCTGGGTTTTCCAACAATCAAAGGATTGAAACCGTGTTTTATATATTGTCATATACCCGCAATAAGGTATAAAACATTTGGCTTTTAATTTGTGGATCCGCAATAAAGCCATCAATTGGACATTTTTTTTTAATATCTGTTGCATACTGTATATTTGGAACAAATGTCTACTCGTGGTATTTTGAATCCGATGTTATAATTTGTATTAAAACTGTATCAAATAAAAAAATAATAATTGACGCACTTTGAGACTTTCATTCTCTTGTTTGATACAGTCTCCAAATTTTACGATTGTTGAAATCAGATGATATATATTTTATTTCTGATGTAGATGATCTGCAATAATGCGACTAAATACAAAGGACTCAATGAATCGCTTTACATAAAGTTCCTACTTTACGTCTTCGACGCTTCGGTGTCTGGACTTGGATATTAATAAAAAAACAATCTTGAAAGGCTTTATTCGGTTTCGAGTTTGATTGATCAAATTGTGTAATATTTTAAGGATAGACAGTATTGCATTTGAATTTCTTACTATTTAAACTGAATGTAAGCAAAAAAATACTGTAAATTTTCATTGCAAATCCTTGTCTTATACCCTTGCACTGGGGCATTATTAATTTCCATTTTATGATCATTTTCTATTTAAAACACGAAAACAAAGAATCAATGGTCAACGTTATGTACACTCCTTACAAAATTTTGTTCTATGATTGGTCGAGACGCGATAGAGGGTTTCGCTTTTGTTGTTTATGTTACACAGAGGCGGTTTTGTACCTATTTTCATAGTTCTCATGTCATTTTCTATCGAGATTTTGAACCTATTTTATTTAATAAATATAATACAAGTAGAAATAAAAACATACAGATCTTAAAATGGTGATTAAAGCGCTCTCGCATTTATACACCTCATATATAAAGACATGTCTTCGCATATTTTAACACGGGAGGAACAAAGTCACAAATAAAATAATTATAGGGACGTTACAACCCACACGATGATCTCGGATCAAATCGGTCGAATTATTCCCACAGGTGCACATTGTTCGAATCTAACACCGTTTAGCTTAGCATACTTTGTTGAATAGCCATAAATTAGCTAGCTACGATATTACTCACGGGTGGGTCTCATGATCTTTCGATCCGGATGAACTTATATTTAAAAAGTTGTAACATAACATGTCGCAGTAAGGCATTTTTTTGTGTTACAATATTTATTTTGGTGTACCTACTAACAATTCTATGGATCTTGTATCTGAATTAAATTATTATTATTAAAACTATAGCAGGGAACTTCATTTTTTACAGAGGCAACAAATTGGGAGTGTGCTGCGATAACACGATAGTCTCCGTTTGCAAGTTGGAAAACACCGAATGCCGAGTGGTGTACCATGATAGGCATATGCATAATAACTTAGTGAGAGGCATGGCGTGGGACGTTGAGAAACAAAACGTCCTACACTCCGTGGGATGGGAGTGCGTGGTCCAATCCCATACTATTGAATAAGAATTACGTTATAACTTCATGTTACCATAAAACGACGACAAACTTTAGCATGCCTACGGCTCTTTCGAACATCTTGTAACAGAAAGAGAGAGGTGAACTTAAACAATGATTTTAGTCAGCTGATATCGTTTAGTGGTAAGGCATACTATTGTTAAGTGAAACAAACATCCTTAGTGCAATAGATAGACTTCAAATAGACTATTTACAGTAGCCTATCAAGCTTGTGTATAAAGCGTTATAAATACAAATTATTGTTAATAGCAAATATCTTTCTTTGATGTTCTAAGATGTAAGAGTTTATTAGTGATTTAAGATTGTACTTGTGTTTCTAGCACCGGATTAAAAGTTAATCACGAGATGTTGTATTTTATTTGTCTATTCAAATAAATCAATGGCCAAGAGTACTTCGTGCCAGCGTTATCATGTTTCCACGCAAGGATACATGCTTATCATATAAGTATTTGGAATTTAAATCAAAACTGCGACGAACTGAGTTTCGGCGCTGTTCTTATTACTACTGGC
The DNA here is from genome assembly GCA_921293045.1 of Aplocera efformata. NCBI lineage: Eukaryota > Metazoa > Arthropoda > Insecta > Lepidoptera > Geometridae > Aplocera > Aplocera efformata. Next base: position 6,497,443 of record OV121042.1, on the reverse strand, counting down.
CTCAGAGCTCAGTGGGCAGGGGCTATGCCTTCTGCGCTGTAGGTCGTAGATTCGATTCCCACAAAGGGCAAACACACGTGCCTGTGTCCAAAAATCCTATAGTATCCAATAAGTAACCTGGTTCCTATATAATTGTGGCTGGGCAAATTACCATGAAAAAAAAAACATGTTTTTGACTTATTGCAGTGAACTATTTTCGATGGTGATAGAATTGAAACAATAATTAAATGCTCAGGTAATTGTATTGTATTGAATAATGAGTACATTGCGGGCAACTAGATTGTAGATGTAAGTTAATGGTTGGAAGGGGAGGGCGCGCGGCGTTCCGGGGAGGCGCAGGGGGATGACCCGCGGCGGCCGCCGGTGACTGGGCTCTTCAGACGAACCATCGTGTCCAGGTGGCGGAATCTGAAACATATACAATGTTCTATCCTAAAGAAAGGTGCATATCTTTAATGAGATAACATAAAGAGTTAAAGCGTGGTGGCTGAGCAGAACGGACCAGGATAATCCGAACAAAGGTCGCTCCATGATCATTATATTAAAACAAAGTACCCCACCGTGTCTGTCTGAACGCGATGAACTCAAAACTACCGAACGGATTTTCATCGGATTTCATCAATAGATATATCAATAGATTCATGAAGAGGGTTTAGGTGTATAATTCGTTAAGGTTTTGGAGGTGTTCGAATATAGATCTTACCGTAATGGTAGATCGTTGGCGTCATGGTCGACGCTCTGGAAGAAGAAGCCGAGGGGCCAGCTTATCCATGACGATTGTTTCCTGTAAAATATAACCTTTTATAATCTTATCGTTTTAGAATTGCCTTTAGCCTTCAAAGTATCGATAATGATAATTTTGAAAGAAAATTAAAGTCTCACCTTGGTTGTCATCAGTAAAATTATTATATCATTTTCTGTTAGCAAGAGTGTGTGCTGATAAGTGTATTTAAAATTTAATTCACGTCAAACCAAAATAATATTACTGAACTGAATTCGAACTCACTACAATCAGTTTCTCCAGTAGAACAGCCATTTATCTACTGCCATACATTTTCCTGTGTAGAAACAGCGGTTGGAATATGAGCATGATGCTGTGGTTGTGTGTGGCTTAGCAACTTTATTTAAATGCTTAATTTAAGTTAGTTACTTACCAGGATGGCATCAGCACCATAGTTTTTGGGTAGATACAACAAAAAATTAAGAACTAAGGCTGAGAAAGAAGACTGCATTGCACCACAAAGGAATTAAAGCCTCTGAACAGTAAATAGCAATTTCTATTCTATTCTGCGGTTGCCGGTTGGAACATGTCACTGCATTGCGTTTTGCAAGATTTCTGCCTTAATCGCTGTGTTCGTGCGATGGTTGGCAGTTGAAGTACCTACATACACAAACACTCATGATAGCCAGCTAGCAGTCGATTCAATACGCATTGTCGTACAAGAAGCGGAGGAACCACTCATCCTAGCATCTAAAGATAGCAGGTATGTGGAATACTTACGGTGTCGGAGGCAACAACGTCAAATCTTGTCCAGGGGTATCTGGTGTGGTAGGGACGCCTGCGGAAACGGGGAGCGGTGAGGTAGGAGACGTTGCAATTGGTGGCGGTGTCTTGTTTATTGCAGGATTGTAGATCTTAGGATCGCTGACCATACGCACGAAGAAAGAGCGCTTATGAGCCAGCGCTGCGCGGTTGCGGCGGGCGCGCTCCTCGTTGAGATCCTACGGGCAAATGACCATGATGATTTAGCCATTTATTACATGTACCTACCTATTAATTAATATCAGTGTTTTATAAAAAAAATAGCATTAGAGCTATTTTTCGATCTGTAATGGTACGTATTAAATGGTTTGGTAGTAGTGGATTTATACCTACTTCCAAGTTCCTCAATCGTGTTGTCGGGATCCAGATTATAATTTAAACGATTACGTACCCTTTCCTTGTCTGGTCCTTCAATTAGCTCAGTAGCAAAGTCTGTTATGATATCCCAGGCTATTTCTGCAATGGAAATACAAAATTTTTGATAAGAACTTCAAAGAGCGCGTCATGTAGATAGAATGTAGATACCTACAAAAAATTTAAAAAAAAAATTTACTGTCTTCACAAAAAAGTAGGTTCTGTAAGAAGTAAGATGATTGTGAGAGTAGATAGCAAATTTATAATTAATTGTTATATTTTTTCCTTAGGTACCTACATACTTCATCGTCAGGTTATATCATATTCCGGACTATTGTTCATATCTATCAAATTGTATTCAATTTAGTTTATAAGATTCATTTAGTAACAAACATATAAATTAATTATGATGTATCCTAGCTTTAAAGCGTCTGGTAAATTAGCAATAGCAATCGGTTGGCAATTTTTAAACCTTAGATTTAAGTTTTGATTGTGGTATTGTAATTGGTAGATTTATATGACAATGAATCCATACATCAAAAATTGGTTTTTCATTCAGTAATAGAAATACATCCGCCATCTTGACGTCAGGTTGGCGGATTAATTTTTATTTTTAATAACTCTGCATTCAAAGAGATACTTATATTTTCTTTAATTAAAGTGTATTCGACCCACACTTCTGTGATGCACACAAGATTAATTATCTCTTGTCTTACCAATATCTCCTCGAGTAGCTTGTTGGTGCACAACACAAAACCTAATGACAAAGTAGTCGCGCACGGAAGCGGGCACCATGTGCAGTTTGCCCGAAGCATTGATGTTCGTCAACAACTTTTTGTTCAAATCATCTATTTGCTCCTTCGTTTCATCTGGACCTCCGCGAAGACGGAAACAAACAAGTCCCAACTGAAAAAAGCTTGTTGTAAAAATTACAAATTTAAAACTTCACAATAAACTACATGCGTACTTAAGCGTTCTTACCGTGACTTCGTTGCAGACTTCGAATCTATCATCCTTTTTGACGAGTTGCTCAAAGTACTTGGCTAGTTCACAATGCCTTCGCACGTACTTTTGTAGCCCAGAGACGCCATAGCTCCTCAACATGAACCACACTTTGAGCGATCGGAACCGTCGGCTCAAAGGCACCCCCCAATGCCGATAATCAATAGCCGTGTGGTCGTAGCAATGCTGCAAGTAAAGTGGGTCAACCACCAGAGCTGATGTCAATAGGTATCGGTTGGTTACCCATAGGAGCGAGCAATCGAAACTCGTCAGCATCAATTTGTTAGGGTTAGTGTTGAAAGAGTCCGCGTACTCTACGCCCGCGAGTCGGTGCTTATGTTCGGGGCAGAGGAAAGAGCTGCCAGCATAGGCGGCGTCCACATGGAGCCAGACACAAGGGAACTTCCGAACCACCTGTCCAATCTCCGGCAGGTTGTCATAGGAGCAGCACGACGTTGTTCCTAGTGTGGTAGCTACGAAGAACGGTACACGCCCGGCTTCTTCATCTTCTTCCATTGCCTAGAAAAAAAACAAGGAGATGACATAACATTCTATTGTCAAATTAAAACACACCAACGCAAAATTTACCATACCTGCCGCCGACCGTGCTGATAGGTTCTGAGTTGTTGCATAAATATCGAATCTACCTTCTATATATCTATCTCTACTTATACTGAAACTATAACAGATCCGATTATGTACATTGAAGATAATAAAAAAAATAATTAAGTAGTTTTTTCATTGGCTGTGACGATAAATTTACCATTAAAAACACAAAAGTAATGGAAAACATCCTTGTTTTTATATGCGTTTTTATTCTTAATGCGAATACTGAGTCTGCAGGAATGGCAATCGCGAGCGAAGTTGCGGGTACATATCCATTTACAAACATCATTCTGATGTACAGCTAAATACCTAGAGAAAAGGGCATTTTCAGCCTTTAAATTTCCACGAATACAGAGTGCAATTAAGCAGGTCACTCATAAGAGGTCGTATCGCGAAATTTCAATATTTGCGGCATAGAAAGTGGCACACAATGCGGCTCCATTACCGCTGGCGCGCTACGTATTTCCGGCATCCAGCGAGTCATTAATGCGGGCAGCGGGCCTACACCCTGCCTCTTCAATTACCGCCCGATTATCTCCACCCTTCTAGCGACTCGACCGGATTTTGATTAAAAATTCAAACAATGATTAGGTAGGATATACGCCTTCCCGCTTGCAATGAGATGAAACAATATCACATTAACTTTTCATTGTGACGATCCCACTGGATCCCGTTCTTTTCATACACTGTATGGAAACCAGATTATAATTAACTTAGAATAATTTTAGTATCTTTAAATATTGCGGGAATAGAGGAGACAATTGATGAGTTTGCTTTTCATTCTCAACTTCCTTGTATGTACAGCCAGGATACATATTTGTTTATCACTATACCTAAATACATTTTAATCATCATGAGAAGGCGAAGGCGCGATAATAGAGTACCTACCTAAGGCCTCTTTTCTTGTGGGTTATCTATATTATTATAGGACGAACGTCAGAAGCGGTGAATTATCCACTGCAATTTTTTCCCCACTAGGTAACCACCGTTTTCTTACCGTCAATAGTTCCCGAATAAACCTACTAATAGGCAAGACAAATTGTAGCCGTTTACCAAACTAATTAGCTGTACATTTGGATTTTAAAATTGAGATATAGCTTTTAATATCTAAGTTGAACTACTGTCAGCAACACATGACATGGTCACAACACATGGTCCTAAGATAAATCTACGATAAATGTTCTTTCAATCTAGACTAGAGCTAGATATTTCATACAGATATATATTCTGTTATCTAGACCACAGTAGCACACTAACCTCTTTTAAAGTGTCACCCCGCAATGATGCGTGCTCGTCCGGTTGCAATATACGAAGCTTCACGAAGCATATCATTGCAGCTTTCTCAACGCATGAATGGGCTTCTTTCGAACAGTATGCAATAAGTTTCGAGAGCAGAAGACCCTCATCCACGTTCGGAAATTGGTGCTTCAGACGCTTGATCCCGTTCGCTCTCGCGGCAAGCATTGAAACTAGGACGCATTCACTGGCTGAGCCCTAAAATCGCGTGAAAATTTAGTAAAAAGCTTTTCTTTTAAATTAAGAATGTCGTTATGTTATGCTTACATTAATTACACCGCCACCCTTACTACCTTCTTCAAATGCTAAGAATGCTGGCGGGAGACCAATTGCTTTGCCTGCGAAACATTGACTACTTAGTTATAATTTTAGATGCTTTAGAACGAAAGTTTTTACTTTATTTACGATAGGATATTATTACCCATCCAATCCAGCATAATTATCTCCAATTCAGTGCAAGCTGGACTTGCCGCCTGAAAAAAAAACAGGTTTTAATAAGGTACTAGCTAGCTAGACAATTGTATCTACTCTTCATAGAATTAGAGACTAGTCTTAACAAGTAACGACATGTTTAAATTGAGACGTAGGAATTTTCACATATGAAAACCAACATTACTTATGAGACACCCTTATATTAAAACACTATGGGATGATTTTAAAAGCCTGCATCTTCGGGCAGTTGATTTTGTACCCATGTTTAGTTTTATCGATTCTATCAAGTAGTTTTACTAGGTTCAAAGGGACAGACAGCCAAACATTATTATTGTTTTGGCTTCGAGTTTCAAGTAATGCAAGAACAATTTTCTAATAATTTTCAGTGTGATGTGTCATGACAAAATCGTATGGGCACGATGGCCATAAAGATAAGGATAAATGTTTAACGATAAAGATATTAAATGGGACAAATAAATAATTTACGACACAATGTTCTAATTATGAAATATATAAAAAAAACCTTTGTAACGTTTCTTGACATATGTCAGTTATAGTTTTTTTTACCTAATGTAAGAAATAGGTACATTTTGACGTACGACTTAATTCATTTTACAATGTACTACAACTGCAACTGCATATTATACATGATTCATTTATTTGTTGGTGAAACAACAATAAAATACATATACGAAACAAATATCCTTACGCGTGATTGGTACCTGCAAACGCATATTTACAACCAAAAATATGATATAAATGCATTAGTCGTCTTATGCCGTCACATCTGCCAAGCGTGCCAGAATGATCAATTTTATTTATGACTAAATTGGCTGATCTCTCTTATGGCCCTGTACCACTTATGACAATATTTTTGTCGTATACAATACAGTTTTTAATACCTCACCCTTCCATATTTTAATCAGTAGTAAGTACCTGGGCGACCGAGCTGCGGTCGGCATTTTGTGTAAAATTGTTTCTGTCAAATAGGGTTTTTACAAGAAATACAGGTAAACTTAAACAGGAAATGGTTAGAGTCGTTTCCAAGATACGCGAAATAAATGTATGTTTGCCCGAATTGCTCGTTTAAAGTAATGAGATAAATAAATTAAACCATTTAAAATCTAATGTATTTAGTTTTGTATATTTGATGTGATAAATATTTATTATTTTTGTTTTCGCTAAATGATTCCAAAACGTTCCATCTGCATTTGAAACAAATGCAAATCTACAATTATTTTATTATCTCTTAAAAATGTAATATTATTAACACTGATTTCATTGTTCTCAAGCTTAAACTATTTCATAATGTCTTTCTAATATAACAAGTAAATGATTTAAAAATTCAAAATAAAACTGACTTCATTTTTTTATCCCTTAAATCTCGCCTACCATTTTAAAAAATAAATATTAACGCCCGTTACAGATACAATACACAATTTCGTTTACTTAGATGACATATTTTTTCTCGTTATTTTGATTTAACTACCAAACTGTCTTGTGTTTCTGTGTTTGTCCATGCCATCTGCGACACAGGGAATCCTAGTGCAGAGGTAAGAGTGTGTTAAAGTTAAAAAAAAATTGAATCGATTTTAATAAAATGTGTAATGTCTATCCATTAAAAACAATTGACTGGCAGGTTTTACTTATGTAGCCGAAGGTGGCTAAAATTAAACAGCTCTGTAGTGCATTTTCAGCATGGGATTTGCTGTGTAGGCGGCCATTTTCAACCAACATGGTTTCATTGCGGAGTTTTACTGCAACTTAAATTGTAGTTAAACCTCGCGATGTAACCATTTCAATGTAGGCTTCAAAACTGGCCAATAATTTTTTTTTTGAGTTGACGATATATTTAGCTTTTATTGAGGTTGACAGGTTGACTGTAATTTAACATATCTGTGTGCATGAAACGTGCCTATGGAGCTCCTGTGACACGTTATATGCTCACGAATTTGTTTTCTAGAATGTAAAATTTGAGATCTAAAGGAAAAAATGACTATGAGTTTGATTTGGTTTTTTGATGGCTCACAAATCATGTCTCGAAAAACAAATGTTATTGCATGATAGTTTTAAAAGTTACTTAGATGAAGTACCTATGTTTTTTCTGAAAGCGAAACCTTACATTGTAAAGCACTCTTTATATAAATAAATATTCACAAAGTATATTATAGAAACCAAATAACTTTAACAAATTGAAGTGTCTGTTTGTTATACCAAAATAACAGCTTTTTACTATGCATTTGAAAGTATATAAGGAAAATAATTTTAAAATTTTTATTTTTGTCTGTCTATTTGTCGGTCTGTTTTTTGTACCGGCTAATGTCCGAAAAGACTGGACCAATTTTAATGGGACTTTCACTGATGTTATAAGCAGTAACATGTATTTTTGAAAAAGAAAAAAAATGTCGGTGCCTCTCAAAAAAAATCCCTTGGTCACGCCATCAAGCGTGAACGGCTGGACCATTTTACTAATTATTTTTTTTAATCTTTTTTTTATAGTCAGGAGAAGGTTCTCACGAATAAAAAAGATTAAGAAATTTGCGCGAAACATCAGAAAATTATGAAAACTTAATGATCATATTTTCTTATGTAATGTAACTTTCTTATTGTTTTTGACGCGTTTGATATACCTGTCATCGATTGACGGAATGCGCGCTGCAAATATCGTTTAACATAGATACATCGTTCGAAATTATTTAGACACGACAACGTCTATCGGATCAGCTAGTTTACAATAAATATAGTATACATATTTACACCCAGAACAAACATAAACATAAATACTTGTCCTGGGTGGGAATCGAGCCCTACAGCACAGAAAGAGAAACTGATAGAGCTACTAACAACTTAGCTATGAGACTAGTTTCATATCAAGAATGTCAAAATGAATCATTAATCTGCTATTACAGACACAATCGATACGGTTGCAATCGATTGAAATGCAAGCCACTCGAAGCTGGGTGATTAAATATAAGGTTGACCTGATGTGAACTCGAGGATGTTCGAAAGGATATGAAACGCTTCCCTGCACTAGGATACCTTGTTTCGCGGGTGGCATGGACAAACAGAAACACAAGACAAATACCCAAGACCCGAGAATCAAACTCTATGCTCACCACATAAAGTGTGTCCCGGTCGGTTATCGAATATGGGATCCCTCACTTCAAAGGCAGGGCTATTACCAAGTGAGCAATAGAATTGTATATCAAGGTGTGTAGAACCGCACGGTTTTCCAAGTTGAAAAGTAGCTTATGGTTAATCCAGGATATAAGCTATCCTGGTACCAAATTTCATCCAAATCCGTTGAGCCGTTTGAGCGTGAATGAGTAACAAACATACACACAGACACACATTCATACAAACTTTCGCCTTTATAATTTTAGTGTGATTGGGGGATCATGGTGCTCGCTTCCGTGGGCTAGTAACCCTTTAGAGTCCCTAGAAGTATCCCCATGGTGCAAACTTAAATATTTGTTCAGTGTTTTTTTGTTTTTTTTTTTTTTATATGAATTCGTGACGGAACTAGCTGAGGGCCCACCTGATGGTAAGTGGTGACACTCGCCCATGAGTATGAGATCCAAATCTTTACTGAGTCGCATTCATCCTGCTGCGTCAAAGTATATATCATACTTTATAGTATTTAATGTTTATACTATAAAGTATTCTTTCCCATTATGCTTAGTATGCAAAGTTATGCTTAGTTTAGGGCTAGAAGGCGCTAGTATCCATGATGAGTATATATATGATCCTGATCCTATATTTTTTTTAATTTAATTTCTATGTCTATGATGTTAGCTAGAAACATTAGTATACAATGATACAATTTATATGCCCATTCTACGTCGTAGAAGAGTGCTACGGCGTAGAATGGTATTTTATTTTATTCTTTAGGTTTGTTAAACCTAAAAAATAAAATAAACAGTCGTTTCACAAATGGGTTAGTAACTAGGAATTACGTTAATGAATAGATTACATGTCTAAAAGAGAAGGTGGTTCACGTGATGTATATAACTGTATATTTATATATTGCGCGTATCTCGGAAACGGCTCCAACGATTTTAATGAAATTTTGTGTTGAGATAGGGTTGTGCTGCTTAAGTTTATCTGTATTTCTTGTAAAATCGCAATTTTTTACAAAAATGTTATTTTTATGGAGATATTAGGTAATCTTCATTTTAATTTCGTACTAATATTTTTTTATTTAGTCACGCAGCGACGGCGTTTACTGGACACACATAGGTAAGGATCTTATTTCTATATCTTAATTGGTAGTAACCCTGCTGAAGCGCCCTCGCTTCAGCAGGGTTACTCGTTCCCGATTTTGATTCTCGGCCGGGGCAAACTTTGTGTGATGAGCGTAAAGTTTATTCCCGGGTCTTGTTTCCATGTTTGTCTATGGTACCTGCGACAAGGAATCCTACTCCTAAGTATGAGTGTGTAAACGTTATTATTTTGATTTCGTTTCAACTGAATCCAGGAATTAAAAAAGGAAATTATAAAATATTGTAGTATACATAATCACATTTAAAACTGCTTATTTATGTAACCATCTACGACAAGTAACGACTCCTTAAACATTGGAAACGTGATACTTTTATGAGGACACTTAAGTTTGTAATTAGTCTTCGATCTATCATGACCTGACATGCGGAAATCTGGGGCATGGCAAAGCTCTTACGCCCCATTTCATTTTTCAATATTAGCAAGTATTTTATTATCCTCAACCAAACCTCACTCACAGGTACCCTCGATCCCTTTCCATCGTGTTAGTGAAATTAGCGGGGGAACATAAACGTAGACGTTACAAGAGGCAAACTCATTGTTATTGCTTTCCCAAATATATTAAATAGGAACGCAAAAAAAATTTTGGTTCTTTAATTATGCCTATTAATTTGTTGTTTACTGTCTCTTATAATTACGATAATTACGAAATTTCTCGATCTTAAAAAAATATGGACATTAATCTAAATCATAATATTTTTGCGAGTTGTAAAAATCAAACTTTGTTAAATTAAGATTCACCTACCCATGAGAATCCAATGCACCCAATGCCAGCCGATAGCATATCCCCCAGTATGGAGGGGTACGCGTTCCCCGACGGGAAATAAGCGTGAAACCGCGGGTGCTGCCAATGCGTCACCCCTGGCATGATCTTTTTCTCCACATCTGCCATCACATCGTCCCAGGACTGCGGGTAATGTGGCGCCTCCCCTGGCAGCGCGGTGCGAAGGTACCCTGGCTCCACGGAAGGCACCACGCGTCGCGTCTCCAACGTGTTCATGTAAGTGCATATGTAGTCCACCATCTCTTTACCGCGAACGCGAAACTCTTCGACATCCATGCCGCTATTTTTATTTAAAATACTAAAATAAAAGTTATGCTGTGGATGGTTTGATGTCAGCGGCGCGACGGTCTCCGGTTGACTCGACGGCCGCACCAGCACTCCTGCGGTTGAGGGTGCCGCGGGGGGGTGGATCCGAGCGAGGAAACTCTCCGAAGGCATGGTGGTTGTGTGGCTCAAGTCATAGCCTGTATAAAGGCTACTAAGGCAGTTTTTGGACACAAAACGTTTCCTGTAATTAGAAATGTTATTTACATTTTCACAGATTTCAGTAATTAATCCTCAATGTTTTACAGTTACGGATGGATTTTTACATGAAATTTCTATAACACCAATAACCCTTGAAATAAAATAAGAAACGGTTCACAATCGATACAGTTGGTATCACGTAACAAACATACAAACGTCAGGTGAGATAGCGGTCAAACGATGGCCGATAATGGATAAAAAAAAAAAAAATTCAACAACCTACCAAATTCTAGAAAACAATCGTATCACAATAATTTCTAGAAACAAATCACAAAAACATAGGTATCTATTGCAATAATATTAGTAGGTAATAATATTGTTTCGCAGCTGGCAACGCTTATTTATTAAGCAGGAATAAATTTTAATTAAGCAAAGCTTTGTAATTTTTTATTTGTTTATACTAGTAAGAATAGCCAATCAGTAGCTTTAGAGACACCTTAACAAGAACACAGATTATTAATTCAAATTCCACATTTGCACTTAATAATTACTTTTATTAAGAGACTAAAAAATGGATGAGGTTCTCATTTATGGGTTGTAAGTTTTTTTTTTAATGTTTGTTTCGTAGCTAATTGTGGACCAATTGTGTGGGTTGGAACAGACGTAAAATTAACATATAAGATAAGCTTAAACATGAAAACTGTCTGTAATTTGACATATCTGTGTGCATGTAATGTGCCTGGGGAGTTCCTGTGACACGTTATATACCTACTCACGAATATGTGTACATGCATGTGTAAAATTTGACGTGTCCAAATGATACTTGAGATCTAAAGGAATAAATGAGTTTGAGTTTGACTTTGACTTTGACCGATTTGGATTATACTTTTTTTTGATACGGTGAGAGAGAATGGTTTAATTAGCAAATTTCACCGAAGGCGAGTGCGGAAATATGGCATGGAGTCGGTTTATTCCATTTTGAAATCAGTCATTTATCGTAAGTTTTGTAGTATTTTTAGGGTTCCGTACTTATTGGTACCGAAATATCCAAGTGTTGCTGAAGCTTATAAACCATAACCCGCAGCGGGCTGAAATATTCACATAAGGGCGGAAAGACTACCAAATAATGAAAAATACAGTGTGGCCGATACCCTCAGTGCAAGTCCGAATAGCACTTAGCCAGTTATATGTTTTTTCTGTCTCTTGCTTGCCTATCCGCTCCGCTCATACGTTGGGACCGCAGCGCGCCGTCCGACCGGCCTCGATACCACTTCACTACGTCAGCTAAATGCTTCCCAAGTATTCTATTTTTCACATGATTCTATTTTTTTTTCCTATTATGAAACTTACGGGAAAACTAGCACATAAAATTAGTATCATATGTAGTTTTTTTTAATATAGCTCCGTAGCATAATTGGAAGTATTTCCTGTATACATAGTTGCTTTAATAATAAAAACTATTAATACAAATGCAACTAAATTAGCCGTAGCTAATGGAGGCGCTACACATTGCGTTCCCACTGGAAATAGTTGTCAAGTGAGGTTGCAAAACAAAAAAGGCTACAATAACACGTTGCAAATACACGACTAGTACCCAAAAGCCGAAAAGCTCTATATGACTCTAGAAAAACCGGCTCAAATTTGGTGCTTTTGTCATATATACTTAGTAAATATAAATGGTCTGCGGTCTACACCTTTCTACAGACTTTGTCACAGTATCTTAACTAATATTATAAATGCGAAAGTGACTTTGTTTGTTTGTTGTTACGCTTTTACGCATAAATCACTAAAACGATTTAAAAAAATCTTTCACTAATAGAAAGGTAGATTATTAGCGAATAACATAGGTCATATTTTATCCCCGTATTCCCACGGGAACGAAAACCATAGCATCCATATGCTCTAATATCACGCGGAATATTTTTTTCCTTGCGATGATTTCTTTAAACTTATTATAGGAATCAAAACAACAGATCGCATGTGTTACCTAAACTTATGTAAAATACATTAGTGAAATAACCCGCAAAAGCTCAGAAGAGCGTAGATTGTCTAGATAAGGTGGATATAAATAATTTAAAGCTCGTGAAATTGGTGAAAGGGAACCCCTTGTCTTCAAGAGTTTCTGAGTGCGGCCACATGAATATTCAGAGCTCATCCAAAGCCTGGATACTTCCAACTGGGCCGCAGATTGCAACGTGTCTCCACCTCTAAATTATACAAAAGGACTTGTAGATGTTAAAACCCTTTTATTTTTGAATTACAGGTGATTCGAGTCTAAAACTTGTGTTTTCTTTCATTAACAAGTAAACCAGGCTGACCGATTTACCTCCATAGTCGTTATATAACGTTATTTAAAGATTAATAATGATTTTTAAGACTGTTTTTTTTATATAGTAACGGAACATGCTGATTGTCCGCTTAGTGTTAAGTGGTTACCTCCGGCCATACCAACTATGACACGGTCCTCCCTGATCTTGTATGCATCCCCGATGCATAAAAGGTCAGGGGGGACCGATACCCACGTTGCATCCCCGATGCGACTGTCACCCAAGAAGGGGACAATTTGTCCAAACTAGTAGTTACTACTTCTGTTACTCTGACCCTGAATTTCTTCATAATTCACACTGGACTAAATTTTTTTCTTGCAAAATTTATACATACATATCTCGTAGACCTACGTAACTTGTGTCTAGTTTGATATCCACCTTCTTCATAGATGTAGATATATTTTATAAATCTTACAGTGAGCACTTTAAGGATATCTTTGCTTTTTTTAGAAGTTCATTGACATTGAAAAAATACTAATAATTGAAATCAACAAGATTTACATAAACTTTATGATCGTAGATCCGCTACGAGAGATAAATATCCATGTAATTAAATTTCAGAAGTATGTGTATTAGCTATGCTTTGTAGCTAACATTAATTTTAACATTCATTAAAAAAAAAAATTACTGTTAGAACAATAGAACAATAGAACAATAGAGCAATAAAAAGCTATGCTTTGTAGCTAACATTTATTTTAACATTCATTAAAAAAAAAAATTACAATTAGTACAATAGGTAACGGAGTTGTAAAATGTGGCCCATTTAAATTTCTTCCCTTAAGATTTTTTTTATGATAAGGCGTTACGGAACGAGCTGAGGGCCCACCTGATGGTACGAAAGACACGTCTCATGCTCGTGTAATTTCACCGGCAGCCACACCCTTCCACCGGAACACAGTAACGCAACCACTACTGCTTGGCGGCAGATTCCAGATGTGGTGGCAGCACTTTTCCGGACGAACTTGGCACAAGCTCTACTGCTACTTTTGGTTGCTCCTTTAGCACCACCCAAAGGGGGACAAATAAATAAAATTGTCTGTTTATCAAAATAACAGCTTTTTGTAAATGCATTTGAAAGTATATACGGTAAATATAACAATATAATAAAAAAATATATATCTACCTGTTTTTTCCGAAAGGAACCTATTTTGACGAGACTTTCACTGGCAGGCAGCTAATGTCATAACGAGTTACTTAGGCTAATTTTATTTTAGAAAAATATACAAAAATAAATGCTAAATTCCACGCGCATGAAGTCGTGGGGAACAGCTAGTTAATAGTATAGTTAATATGAGAAATCGGATCCTATGTATCCTATAGCCTTTATGATACAAACAGACCCATAAAATCACGGCCTCCAAATATATTGCATAAAAAGGAAAGGACTTTGAATTTCGATATTCCTATATAGAAATTAAATTTTCAACTGAATGAACCCTGGTATCTGGACATAAACGATGCGCGCGGGGCTCAGTGAATAGGGCTCCTGGTCGGCACGCCAGAGAGTCGCCGGCTCGACGTTCCCATTGGAATGTACATTCTCCCTCACCCCGGAATACCAATGCCATATTATTATGTGTGAGCTTCATGGATGTCCCACTAATTCAACTTTTAAGCGGATGCGGTATATATCACACTAATATTATAAAGGTGAAAGTTTGTTACTCCTTCACACTCAAACGGCTCAACGGATTTGGAACCTGGATCCTGACGACGAATGTGAAGATCATAAGCAAAATCGTAACTAGTCTATATACATATACCTACAAATGAATAGAATTGAAGTGTCTGTTTGTAATCTCAAAATAACACCTTTTACTAATTGGAAGGATTAATAATACTTAAAATATGTAGATGTATTTTTCGATTTTATAATTTGTTACCTCAGTTCTCCGTCACATATCAACCGATTTAGATATATATTATATAATATTTTTTTTATTAGGAAGGATATGCTTATAGATTGGCCCCATTGAAATTTTATCAAAATTGGTCCTATAGTTTGGTTGTTAAATCAAAATAATAACGGCGTGGTTGACAGTACATTTTATGTACTATGCAAGCCCACCATAATGTAATTAGCAAACATCCTTCGTTCAGCAGTGCCGTGACTATATTTTGCCGGAAATTTAAGGGTTGAATAAAGTTAACACCGTCTTTATATGTTCAAGGGTTGAACGCCGTCTGCGTTCAACCCTTGAACATATAAAGACGGTCAACATATCACTTTATTGGTATACTTCTCATCAAATCTTATAATTTGATACCCATATATTGCGCAAAAATTAACTTTTTAAAGCCAAGATTAACGCTATCTTGGGCTGTCCATCATTTCGAGTGAACTTATTTTATTTTTCAAATTCTTCTCAGCAAACCCTTTCATTTGATACCAATATCATAGACGTGCCCAAAAAGTTATTAGTCCGCCATCTTTGGGCGTCCGCCATATTAGATTTAGAATGACACTTAGCTTACCATGCATTGTCATCAAACTAAACGTGTATGCAAAGTTTTCTCAATCGGTTGGGAATAGGTAACTACTTTTAAATTCAGTTGCAAGATTTACACGATCATACAAACATTGCAAGTAAAAAATCAACCGTTTTGAACGGGCTATTACTTTATTTATTTATTATCAAGGCCTAAAATATTATATGACAGGTTACTCTAATACGCTTTACTAGAAATACATATTAAACATCACATAAAACTTAACACACTTGAAATATTAACACAATAGATACATAAACAATATTAACCTAAACCATCTATCTACACATAAAAAAAGAAACAATATGTAACAGAATATCATTTTCAAAAACACAACATAAGAAAAGTTTTAAAAATAGAAAAAAATAAGAAGTCTTATTTACTTAGTCATAGAATTTTAAACAATTACCGAAACTGCTAAGATGAAACCATATATTTTGAATTCATGAATTCATGCGTTGCCTGAAAATGCAAAACTAACAATAATATTAATGTGATTATTTTAACTAATGCAGCTAATTTAGCTAGTTGTAAAGATGTACGTATAATATTTCAGTTAGACATAATAAAGTAGGAAAATTTTGAATCATTCTCGGCCTTGTCAACGATTTCAATAATACTATACATTTAAAATAAGAACCTGGAGACAGCATTTCATAACATGCCTTTTTTATGTGTATAAACGACGGAACGGGCTGAGGGCCCACCTGGTGGTAGGTAAGTGGTGACCACCGGAACACTACTGCTTGACGGCAGATTCCAGGTGTGATGGCAGTACCTCTCCGGACGAACTTGGCACAAGTTCTACTGCTAGTTAATAATATATAATAACAGCCTGATATGGTAGAGATTTGTTGTGTTTTAGTTTATGAAATAAAAGGTTATTATGGCAATAAGTGTGTATTTTACAACAAAAAAAAGTGATCTACAAAAGTATTGTTAAGAGATTTATATGCAAAGTTTAGATTAAAAATAAAAAAAACGTATGTTAAAAACCTTCCTATTTATATTTTCAACTCCATGGTGTAGCCTTCCTATTGTGCCTTATATCTATAATGCCTTCACAGTCATCTTGCCCTCCGTTTATGAGAGCAGGTCACGTATTTACGCGAATTATTCAACTTTGAGATCTAATTCCGTAGAAAGTAGGTAGTTTGGATCCTATTTATCAAGGTCTATTCTTTGAATGATAAGGCAATGATAATTGTAAGTAAAAGCCGTAGGTACTACATAATTATTATGTTCTTATACTAAAGCTTGTGCCACTTCTTGTAGGTAACTAGACACATTATATCCATCGGTAATTTCTTATTATTATTTGATAATATATAACCTATCTTACGTATATTATAAAAGCGAAAGTTTGCATGTATGTGTGTGTGTGTGTGTGTGTATCTTTGTACCACCTTCCGGCTCAACAAATTTGGATGAAATTTGGTACCAGGATAGCTTATATCCTGGATTAGAAGCTGAACATGTCAAATTACTTTAATACGAATTATAAATAACTAGCTGCGCCCCGCGGTTTCACCCGCATAGTTCCCGTTCCCGTGGAGAATACGGGGATAAATTGATTTTATTTTTTTCGTTAATTTTCCAATGTTTTAATAGTTATTCTGCTATTCGGGACGGAAACAAATCCAACAAATCAAAAACCATGGCAATCGGTCCAGCCGTTCTCGAGTTATAAGTGTTGTAACAAACACGACTTCTTTTATATATATAGATTTTATAGAAACCTCAAAAATTGTAGCCTATATGTTATTCTGATGTATAAGCTATATTGTGGTAAAGTTTCATTCAAATCCATTCTGTAGTTTTTACGTGAAAGAGTAACAAACATCCATACATCCATACTTACAAACTTTCGCCTTTATAATAGTAGTAGGATAAACGTAAAATGAAGACATTATAAAATACTACGCGAAATTTTATAATTTTTCTATTCCGGAGAGACTTATCGATTGATATCTATAATTCTATAAAAATCGTTGAATGTTTAAATTCTATTCACTTTAATTATAAGAAGTCACCGAAAGTCTTGCTAGACAGAGAGTAAGAAAATCGTTATATATAAAACACAAAAATTGTTTCTACATATGTTCGTTACAGGCTTTGAAATCATCCAACCGATGTGCCCCAAACCGGTTTCATTAGAAAGGCAATAATACTAAGATGGTATCCACTAGTAATCATAAAAAAATGTTTAATGGTTTTCGATAAACAACGCAGTTGTCGAGATTTGACACTAGTTGCTTGCAAAATCATAGGACCTGTCAATTTTATCGCATTTATCGACTGAAGGGGTGAGTACGGGCCTAGGAGTAGGCGAAAATTAAATTTTTTTTTTTTTTTCATTACTCGTAGAATAAGGCAGTGTACTAATGAGCGCATGACAAAATGAACATGACTTACGAGTGGTAAAATTCAACCAGAAACCCAGAGCTCATTCCACATAAGAATTTATAATACGGCTATTCCTGTTAATTTTTATAGCCGTGCTATTATTTACAAACTATTTATGTAGTGAAACACCGTTCCGAGTCTGATCGACGTCGGTAAAACAATTTAGGCAGCTCTCCCCGTAATCGAATCAGCCACGAGGTCGGCCCCCTTGCTCCTCATTCCGATAAAATTATTGAAGACAAACCCAATAACGCGAAACATTTTATTTTATTTAAAATAAGGAGCTTGGAACGCATAATAAGAAGACCTTTACTTCTAGCGTTCCTTTCCTCACCTACGGGAAATATTGGTGGTAGTAAATTTTTTCTTCATTGTGTTTAAATCTTATATATTGACTGCTGCTATATGATGCTGCCAACGTAATTAATGTATTGTAATAAATAATTGTTGCTAAGGTAATTCCACCACTTATATATTTTCTTATCCATTAGTAGATCAACCATCAAAATGGTTCCAAAGGATATCAACCATAATAACAATGTGTGTGAAAATTTCGGTTTCAGAAATACCCTCGTTGCAGGTAGGTATATGTAACTTCCAATTTGGAAAAACTTAGCATCCATCCATAACTTAAGCTAAATACAGACGTAGCATTGCATCAAACTTATATCACCGTATATGCCAACATCGGATAATTGTAAAATGAGACATTTTAATTCCAAAAATCTGAACTCAAGTGTATCTATGTATTTTTTATTTTATTTTATTAATAGGACACCCAACACAGGATTACACTGAACATACAAATATTAGTTTAGATTGTTTACAGACTTAGTGTACCCGTAATAATAGGGTATCACACGTAATAATAGGGTATCACAAGTAATAATAGGGTATCACGTAGGTATGTATTCTTAACATGTTGCTATGCAGCTTACCTTTCCTTTAAAGAGAATAGGGAAGTATGTGATAGCTGCAAAGTGTAAAAGTTTAATTAAGTTTCGCGTAGATGCTGTACGGGTGTTCGACAGAGATCTAATTATTTTCTTAAGTAGGTACAATAAGTTCTTAAGTTTCTGAATATTGGAATGCTAAACTTTTACATCATTACCCAGGCCTCATTCAGGTTCTAAATGCGTCAACAGCGGTTTATTTACTCATAGGAACGAAATCGTTGTTTAGATTTAGCATAAATGTTTACATAAAAAATAATACCCAATCTCTGCAAAACATTTCACGAGAAATATTTCCCGATGTTATTTGCGATCACGCCTGCGAACACCACAAACAAGGCATAACATCCAACGACAGATTTTTATGACATCTCGAAGCAGACGCTCAATAAATATCGAGGAAATAAAAGGTGAAGTCGTAGTGGGAGAGAAAATAGACTCGTTGAAATCTAATTTCGCGTAACCATAACGGGCAGCACTCGACAGCGACGAGCCATCCGCAGCAGACGCCGGCTCATATCAATTCCATAATTGAGGCGTTTCTTCGCTCCAACGCTTCTTCTGAAAACCTCATCGGTTCAGGGACCTCCCGCCCGCCCGCGGCGCCGTCCGCCCGCCGCGCCCACGTTTTTTCCACTCGACCATTCTTTCCTACTGATAATTGAAATAAAGACTTCATATTTAAAAAAGTTGAGAGTTTCTAGATTTTATTTAAAAATTCTAAGAGTAATACATTTGGTACGTAATTATATCACACCATTATTGTTTTCAGCTTCAGCAGGAATATCATCGTCCTCCACCATAGGCTCGCTTAAGGAGTACGGCCCCTCGTTGCACTTAGGACCGGAACATGAGAAATTGTCGAATTCACAGTATTCACCCATTATAATCTGTAAATAAAGATATATTCAATTCAGGCAATACACGCTAACCGACATACATATATTTAAGTCTTAAAAATGTCTCATACTATCATTTTAGTTCTATTAAGAGATATAATTTATATTTTTGAGACATATGATATTTGAGACTAAAATTATAGTATAGCTATCATTTTAGTTCTATTAAGAGATATAAGTTCTTAAATGTTTTATTTTTCCGGACATAAAGAGCCATGAATCAATTTTGGAAAAAAAAAACATACAGGCACTGTTAAATGGAATGCAATATAGCCTTTATTGCATTAAACGCAAATATAATTTCGACAAAGAAACGTAATTATAACTATTGTAATGACCATAATTAGTTTGTTCTCGTAGTTCCGACTCGTAGCTAACCTTTGTTGGGTATGCTTCCTCCGGGGTGGGGTCGCAAACACAGTGTCCGCATACACATTCCCCTCGGCCTGAGCACTGAGGACCCTCAGAGACCCCTGGTGGGTAGCATAGCAGGTCCATCTTGCCGCTCGCACAAGAACACTCAGCATTTTCTTTGAAGCTCACTGGAATTGAAGATCAATAGATTTTTGAAGGTACATGCTGTTTGAGTATTACCACGTCGTCGCTTTCATGTATACATTGACTGTCGAAATAAAAACTACAAATTATCAAATTATCTTGAGAGATCTTTATGATGTGATGTTCTGATTTCAAAGTGGTGATTATGTATTTAAGCTGGGTATGTCATGTTTGTTGACAATTGGCGGGGTAGTTTTATTAGAAGAGTCTAAAGACCCTTGCACTTGTCACTATTTTGAATACTGTTTATATTGTATTTTACTGTATTTATATAGACAATCTGTCTGAGTCCTTAACTTTATTATACAAAACTGTTCAGCTTTCATATTTTATAAACGGCGTTGTTTTATTAAATTTTGATTTCGAATTTTGACTTTCTTGGTAAAACTTAAGCTCTAGCGTTTTTCCGTGTATAAAACTGTTGGTTGGCCGAGCCCCTATTGGGTATACCCGATACAAAAATAGAAAAATGTTAAGATATTCAACTGAATTGAGAACCTCCTAGCGTTCATGTTGGATAGTAATTTCAATTCAATGATTGTGCTGATATACGTGTGTCTGGCGAAATTATCGATGATAAGGAGCAATTCGTACTGACTTGGCAAGGGTAGTTTGCAATGAGCAAGTATTTCTTTTCTGTCGTAGTTTCGTATCAGCCTAAGTAAGTTTTAAATGATGTTCATCTACCTGGCGTATTTTTTATGCTTTTTTACCAGGACCGGGCGACGCAGCGGTCGCATCACTTGTGTCGCGTCGGTGGGCGACCGCTTGCTTGCTGGGTTTTACCCGCGCATACTAAAAACACACTTGTAAAATTTTTACTACTTGGGAGTACAGTTTTATTCTACTTAGATAAAATGCAAAATAACGATGCTTTTATTTAATTTAATTAGAGGAGAGTAAGTAAATGTGGGCTAGTGCTTAAATATACTACTAAGGATTAGTATACGTGAATAACGTCTCGGGTGACACACCCGTCACTCGAGATGGGGATTTTAGTCTCCTGCGCTTGTAATTTCACCGGCAACCACACCCTTCCACCGGAACACAGTAATGCGAGCACTACTGCTTGGCGGCAGTACCTCTCCGGACGAACTTGGCACAAGTACTACTGCTACTTTTCGTTGCTCCTTTCGCACCACCCAGGGAGAACACGTGTAGGGATTCTAAGGATACTCACGTACTTCCAAATGTGATCGAATATCAGGAATGATTTGTGATTATATTGAGGTAAGCTATCTACATATCGAATCTGTAAAAATAATATACTCATACTAAAGTCATCATATAATTAGCACTTCATTTAACATATAAGAGTGTGCTGTAGTATACTACGCAAATACTGTAGACTTTGGTTTTTGAAACAAAAGTAAGTACTTAGATATGAACATATTACTTACATTCATAATCCACATGGTCAATGGTTTGATTATTGCAGAAATCATTTGCCAACAACTCCTTGGAGAAGCATTTATTCTCCGTTCCACACCATGAGCAGTGAGGCAACTGCAAACAGTCCAGGCATGATCTTTTCACAGCACACACCCAACGCTCATCCAAGAGAAACTTGCTTCGAGCCGTTACTCCAATCATTAACGGCACAATAAGAAATACTAACGTCGCTAAACTCATTTTCGTTTTATAACTTCTTCAGACTACCGCTTGTTCTAATTATGAGCAGATAACTGTTTAGCCATGACTTAAAATTAATGCGTGTTATTTATATCGCAAGAGATAACCTTTAGATCTCCGTTGTGGCGTATATACATAATTTTATGTAGTCTGATTCTCGTTCATTTCTGCTACTTAGATATACCTTATAGATATAATAATAATAATACGTGCTCCTGATGCATCGCCTTGGTATGGAACAATGATAAATGCATTCTAATCAAAAACAAAAATTACTATGGTAAAATCCACGTCTAGTGACAGTCTCATCTGAAAAGTGGCGCATAATATACGCCTTTTTATTACATACGTGGCCTTAAGTAGGGTCAAATCGTTAGAAAGTCTAATTATTGTAGAATTAGACTGTACTAAATTAACAGGCAAACGAGCATGTAAAAACGTCGCATAAATGAAATGACAGAAACATTCCCAATCATAACTAAAAAATAAAAATAAAATAATATTATGCAAAAAAGCTTTTTAACAAAAGTGCATGTAATGTGCATGTTATTTGCATGTAACTTGCATGAAATGTGCATGAATATGCTTGTAATTTGCATGTAGAGGGTATGAAACAACGAAAAACTTGTATAACCTAACAAAATCCTAAAATACAGAAAACTCAAAGTAATATCTATAGAACACAGTTTACTAATTATTTACGCCTGCTTATACCTTTGCGATAACTATAACCCAACAAAATCCTAAAAATATAGAAGATACCAAGTCATATTTAAGTAAAATCACAACAATAAGAACAATGAATTAAGAAAATAGTTCTGAAAATAACTTTTTCTCCGAAAAACTGACTCCAAGACTCCTTAAATTAAATAAATATTCATGGACATATTTCACACATCTCCATCTGGCCCCAAACTAAGCGTAGCTTGTAATATGGGAACTAGATAACTGATAGAATACATATAGTATCTACTTTTTTTGTAAATACATACTTATAATACATATTAACACCCAGACACGGAACAAACACTTATGTTCGCATACAAATGCTTGTCCTGGGTAGGAATCGAACCCACTACCTACAGCTCAGAAGGCAGAGCTACTACCAACTGAGCTATTAGGCCAGTCTATTTAGCCTTTGGAGTGGATTTTGACCTAATGTTTTTTTTTTTATGTGAATAAGTGACGGAACGAGCTGAGGGCCCACCTGATGGTAAGTGGTGACCCTCGCCCATGACAACAGTAATGCGCGCGACTCAGTATAAGATTCAAATCTTTACTGAGTCGCATTCATCCTGCTGAGTCAATCACTCGAGACAGGGATGATATGTCTCATGCGCATGTGATTTCACCGGCAGCCACACCCTTCCGCCGGAACACAGTAATGCAACCACTAATGCTTGGCGGCAGATTTCAGATGTGGTGGCAGTACCTCTCCGGACGAACTTGGCACAAGTTCTACTACTACTTTCGGTTGCTCTTTTAGCACCACCCAGGGGGTACGTGTAGGGAATCAAAGGGTACACACACACCTACGGACGCGAGCAACTGGACCGTCCAAAAATGTTGTGATGTTTGTAATTTCCGAACTACAAAACCTTGAAAAATTTACGAAACAATATATGGAGTACCTTTTTTTTTTTTTTTTTTTTTTTTTCGTGGGGAAATGCTCTCGCATACCGCCCTGCCACGGGGAGACAGAGCGGTTATGTGGGACTAGACCCACTAAAACCCCACGATGTCCTCCTCTGCCGCTTAGTGGCGGGAACACGGGAACGTTAACACACACATCCGCGAACCCGCCACGGCTGTCCGTCTCCGGACCCCTCTCTTTTTGGCACCGAGTGCCACGCCTTAGTTAGCGACACGCCAGAACACATAGCGTGTCGCAACCACCTCGGGGACCTGGCCAGCGAAAGGGCGTTAGATGACCCCGTATCTAAACGCCCTAGGTCCCCATGCGACGGGTCAGATATGTGGCCCCGTCGCCTGCCACTACGGCCGCAGAGGATAGGGAGAGTGGCGCCTCTCAATACCAACACTCCTCTTCCCCTGCGGCCCCACCGCGTCCGCCATCTAGCGGTGGCGACCCCGCCGTGGCCGCGGAAGGTAGGGAGAGCGGCGCACCGCTATACCGGCACTCCTCTCCCGCCGCGGCCCCTAACCCTCAGCTGCGGTGCCGCCCATACGACACCGCAGCCCGCCTCAGTTGCGGTGCCCCCCATAAGGCACCGCCACCTACTGTGGCCGCTCCTAGTCGGCTTGGAGGCAAAGCCTAAAGGAGCAGCCCCTCCCGGGTTCCTCTTGGCTTCACCGTGGACAGCCCAACCACGGTTACTAAGCCCCCCCGCCCCGACAAGGCGGGAACCCGCGGGGGGGAATATATGGAGTACCTACCGCCTTTCTAACAAAAAAATAATGAATGAAATCGGACACCGCATTCATGAATTACAACTTAGAACCAATTTTGGAACCGTGCTTAATATCGGGATAAAATATCCATCCATATTTAAATCCCGGATCCAAATAAATAAATAAAATTGATATTGATAATCTTGTATATTTTAACAAATGTATTTATGACAAGGTACATAATTTTTTATTTTTATTTTTTACTTTTATTTTTATGCCGCTTCATACGTTAGCACAAAAATGACAACAAAGAGAACTACAGACAATGTAGCAAGAGTATGTTATTACAGAGGACTGGCCGCTTAATATATCTTTACCTACTTATTTTCTAGTACCTTTTCAGTATAAAGATGAATATGAATGAAACGAAGTCGGCGAAATCTATCGAGTACACCCAATTCACACACGTACACGCTAGTTCAAGAATAATATAATATTAATGTTTCGATATTATTCTTGTAACGATGTGTAGATGATTTCGAGAACTTAAGATCGATGTTTTCTCGCTAAACATCAACATTTATCTATTTACTATCGATGAATATCGATTATCTTTTCTAATTAGTCTGTGGTAACAGTTTTTTTTTTTTTTTACTTTGTTTAAGTTTTTTTTTGTTATTATTGATTATTAAAACTGAAAGAAACATAAATCCATATTTTTCTTGATAAAACAATAATAGAAAATGGAAAACTATACCAAAGGTAAAAACGTGGAAGAGCCATTTGAGCGAGAAGGTTTACCATTTAAAAATCTACCAGAAAACTTTGTATGGATGCAGGTATGATATTAGAAAAAAAATCCCAATAGTTGCGATTTTCCAATGCCTTGAAAAAAATATGGATGTTCACATTCTAGACATCATTATCCTAGGCTCTATCAGCCGCGGGAGGTTTGCTTAGCCTGGTAGTACATATATTTTTCAAATTATTTAATTACAAGCGGCGCCCCACGGTGGTACCCGCGGTTAAAAAGTCTACATGAAACGGTGGCAAATACTGAAAAAAGTTGTTTATGGCAGTCACAAAAAAAACTTCAAAATATAAAAATTAAATATATAAAATATACAGTTAAAATTAAAAAATTAGCTTTTGTGTTAAATCCTTGAGGTAACTTTTTAAAAATAGTTCATCTAATTCAGTTCACCAATTAAGATGTAATGGAGTAACAACAGACAAACTTTGGGATTTATGAAATTAGTATGATGATTGATTCCCTGGATCCGATCGCCTTGTCCACAAATCTAAGATTTGATAGTAGTTTTACTCTATTACCATACTTTCCTATATAAACACCATCAAATGGAAGGAAACTGAACATTTTAGTATTTCTTCATTTTAATAATGTTATAATAGCTTCATGGTCATATTAATAGTACAAATAAAAGAAGAAGTATAACTCTTCTTGTTAAATGCTCATGTTATTTTTCCAGGTAAAGGGAGGCAGTCATTTGCCTGGACTTATTATGCATGCATCTGGTTTCTTCTATGAAAAAACTGAAAAAGTTGTAGTGTGGAGTGGAGCAGGTGTGGCAATTGGCAAGGCTATAACTTGCGCAGAACTTACAAAAAGGCAATTCAGTATACCTCACCAAGTTACCAGAATTACATACAAAACGTAAGGATTACCTACATTTGTGAGAGTACTGGTATAATTCCAAGCCGATTTGGCCTGAGAAACACTTTTGCAATTTGACAGAAATGATACTCATGAATGAAAATCCCATTTGCCTATTAAATGCTTCTATACTCAAAGTATAGAAGCATTTAATAGGCAAATGGGATTTTCTTCTACATATCTATAATGGTGCAATTATAATGACTGCAATCTCTGGTATTGTTCATTAATTGTGGGGGACTATCTTAAAATATGTAATTATTAAAACATGTAATTTCCTGCAAAATACATTAAAATGGTGGAATAATTAAATTATTGTTTATTGAATGTTTCAGAGATGAAGAGTATTGGGACCCAAAAGTGGAAGGCCTAGAGCAAATTGTTGTTAAAAGGCAAATACCAGTTATCCATATATTACTATCCATGGATGAAGATTTTGATACTAATCAATTGGGGTATGTATCTCTACATATATAAAAACAATGTATTCTTTCTCTTAAATTCAAGACAAAAAAAAAAACAAAGAATTGAAAAACTTCAATAAAGTTCAGTCTACAACACACTAAATTACACAAAAAAAATCTTTATTACACATCCTATATATAAATAAACAATGAAAGCAGGGACCCTAATGCTGAAGGCATATTCTACCAGCCAACCCCACCAGCCGTGACATGTATAATTTTTTTCACATACAATGATGTGAAAAAAATTATATATGTATTTACTAATTTTACATTCATTTTCACAGATATCAACCATTTGAGGGAAAGAAGTTTTGGCAAGATACTATTACTGATGCAGATTTGAATGTAAAGAAAGAAGTAGGGATTTCAAAGGTGAAGGGAAAGGGCAAAAGGCACCATAACAAAGGATATAAAAAACAATAGATGAGAACTAAAACACAGTAGAACTGTTGTTATTATTTGACATTGTGATCTATTGAATACTATATGTTGAAATACTATTACTAAGTATACCTAATGAAGTCATCATAGATGTACCTTCTCAATCTCACTATATTGTAATAAGTGCTTCATATGTTGTTTTATTACGTAATAATATACAATTAAACAACTTTTCCAAACCTGATTCTACAATTTAAGATACAAGATACATAATGCTGTTGGTGTGATCCTTGGCTTATATGATGCAACCGCAGACCAAAGAACAGAAATGTTTTTTTGGTCTGAGTATCTAATATAGTGTCATCAATACAACATAGTACCAAAAAATCACATCATAGCAAGTTGGTAAATTCGTAGAAGCTTTTAGAAAATCTCTTCTAAATTCTAAAATAACAATTGTTATGAATAAGTACTTTCCGAGGTTTAGACTATGCCAATTTATTCACGAGTCTGGATGGAGTGCTCCAGTGTTTTGGTTATATCAGCTTTTTCTCCCTTTCCTCTTTCCAAGCATCCCTGCCTTGAACTTCGGCCCAATTATTTGCTTCCGATTTATCAAACGCTCAAGTGGAATGCTTGTTCATTTGAGCTGACCCGATTTCAATTGAACTATTTTATTTGATATGTCGACTATTTAGGTATTGGAACGCAGTAAGGTGTTTCTTAAGCGCTCCGTGAGTTTGAATCCCAAGATACTGCATTCCATACAGTAGTTTTTTGTACATATATACGTACAAACACCCAGGCACAATAAACATCACGCAACTGTCCTGGGTGGGTATCGAACCCACGACCTTTAGCGCGGAAAGTAGCGCTACTACCAATAACTGAGCTGCGAGGAGTCTGTAAATCCCAGGTAAGGTATCCAAGAGACCTATTTATACCAACTTCAATACTTTCATTCCATAGGTACCGCGCCAAAGGGTGAAATTTATTCCTTAAAAATTCTATGGGATCAACGTCGAGGTGTGTAGCTCGGCGTTGATTACATAGAATTTTCCGAGATGGGGATGTAACGTTTCATGCGCTTATGATATCACCATCACCCACACCCTTCATATACCCGGAACATAGCAATACGAATGCACCACTTGGCGGCAGATTACCAAGCGCGGTGGTCACATGCGCATGAGACGATCAACATTTTATATTGAGTCGTATTACTGTTGTCATTGGCGGGAGTCGCCACTTACCACCAAATGGGCCCTCAGCTCTTTCCGTCACATAAAAAAGTATGTATCTAGATGAACTTGGCAAAAATACCACTGCTACTTTTTATAACATCTTATAGTCATGAAATTGGTTAGTTCCCCGATTTGCAGACTTGTTTCAACACCTTGGAATCTTATATAAACAGCAAATTGAGAACATGTTTTTTAATAAAACCTTAATATAAATACAATATAATAATATATCATTAATGTAAGATGGGTCAAATATGCAAAGAAATACATTTTTTTTTTTCATGGAATATAATATTACTGTATCTTGTATTGCTTCAATATCTGCTACACAGCAATCACCCTCTTTTAGAAACTACCAAACATCAACTAAATAATAAACATTGTATGATTTCACTGGATTGATTTAGGAATGTGGATAAAAGTTCAACAAGATTGTGGGACAGTTATAATCATAATTTACCACATGTCAAGTCTATACATTCCCATAGCGGACACCTTATTACACAAAAGTTTTGTTCTTTTCATCAAAAACAAAAAGTACCCTTGATAAAAAGTGACAGTGGAGTCATATATAATGAATTGACTGGTCAATTTCACAAAAATGGGCATTTGATATAGCCATAAAGGAAATTAAAAAAAAATTATAGTACATTTTCATCTAAGATGAAATCTGCATAAGTGTAAAAAATTATATTACATCTTTTTTTTTAGTATATAGTAATTCTAGAATAAAAGGTGTGATTAAGGACAAATTCTGTCCTAATATTTCGTTTTAATATCCCAACTATTCAAACTACTCCAATGTTGAATAGTATTTTAATGATACTTCCAAAAAAAATTCAATAATATATTTTTATTGAATGGTCAAAGTTATTTCCAAGTGTATATTGCCAGTTTTGATTCTATATGACTGAATTATATTATAGTCACTCAATCTTTTTAGTTAAATGAAATATTTTTAATAAATCCTTTTAACTTGGCCAGCAAAATGATTGATGGAGATTCAAGTTTGTATAAATATAGTATTAGTTTTATAAAGAATTACAATTACACAAAATCTTAAAGTACACACAACATTATAAGTATATAATTATGAAGCATTGGGATCATTACATATTTTAAATGCAGCAACTATTTTCAAATTGCTTTAAACTATCAAGTATCTAGTAATTTATATTAAAAAAAATTCAAGTAAGGTGTACATAATAATTATTACAATCTATAATACTCTATGATTAAGATTTAAGATGATACTAAAATAGTGCTGCCTACAACCCAGAGTACTTCATGGAGTTGGGCTGGCTGTGGTAGAGTTTAGTTGACAATTGAGGACAATGCACAAAAGCCTGCACAGACATCATGAGGTGGTCACAGCAGGCTAAGTCACCCCCATTAAGACTTAGAATGATCCATACAAATATAGAAGACTGCTCAAATCAAGACTGACTGTTCACTGACAATCATACTGTTCATATTTCCAATAACAGATACCTACAAACCAAATGAAAAATATGAAGTATGTGAGCACAATGGTGTATAATTTTATATGCGTCGAACTTCATACACCAATAATTTAAAGTTAAAATGAAGAAATCACTTGTCATTGTGAATGTTCTCCTATGAAAAACACAATGTGTTGCAAACTCCGTGCCAATATTGAAGTGAAACTCAGGCTTCTGATTCACCTACAGGAGGAGCAATTGGAGACTCGTCTTCAAGTTTTGGCAGTATCAATATCTCCTTTGAAATGATAGAATACTTTGTGACAAAGTATGTGAAACGTTTACACAAATGTGTCTCTTTCTCAAATGCATCAAATATTGACCGATGATGGAAGTAGGCATGAGAGAATATTCTGTACACCCTTCGGCAGACAGATCCCAGTTTGGCAACTGACGATTCTTTGATACTGACCCTGAAAAAGCAAATAAAAAATGTTAGTACCTACTGTAGCACACTTTTATAAGTATTATTTAATCATTACTATGAAATTTTGTAACATTACTGGAACATTGCTTTACTCAAGTTACTTGTGGATAACTAATGAGCTCGGTACTTGTCATGGCTATATTCGCACTATACACTCATTGAAATATACCCACAGTAAAACAAGGCCCATTATGCTTCTTTCAAGGCAATTGATGAGTATATGTTGCAAGCACATTCAGCAAAAAACTCAGCAGCAAAACTATTTCAGACTGTTGGATCTAGTAAAAATATAAGAATTGTTGAATAAATCAACTTATTATTTATTCTCACCTGCTGGGAAAGTATTTGTTACTGTTGAGCAAGCAAGCAGCACCATCCAGTGTATGTCTTGTATAATCAATGGCTGGACATTCTTTCGGTGTTTTGTGTGCTGCACACAAAAAAATCCACTGCTCTGTGGCTGTCATTTGAGTGCAAGTCTCAGGCTTGCATTCTGCTTGCAGTCTCACAGCCAATCCATTCAATTCCATACAAAACTGTCTGGAATTTATTAATTTTATTATCATCAGATATCTACAATGACAGCAAATGGTACCTTATAAACATAGAAATATTTTTGGCAACTATATGCTGCACTACTTACCTAAGATGCTCATATTTCCACACTCCTTCGTCTTGAGCGTCAGGCATTTTCAAAATCGCTTCAAGATTCGAAGGGTCCCGTCGAATAGTCTGTTGAATAAATTGTTGCACTGCCAGAGTGCTGTCCATTTCCTCGAAAGGTTCATCGGGCCAGCGACAAAAATCCTGAAGGCAAGATCTTAACTTTTAAGAAAAACTCAAATATGTAATCGATATGAAAGTAATGTTGTTTATGTGCAGGTGTTACCTTTGCTTTAGACCCGGGGCGATTTCGTCTCAAAATGTCAAAATCTGCCATGTTTTAATTAAACGGTGTAGCAAATGATAATTGGGAAATTGGGAGGTCTCTTTTCCGGTACAATAAAGTCTAAATACTAATTCTTTTACCGTAACGAGCTAACGAGCGATGGGCGTTGAGTGAACGAACCATAGACTATTCTAGACATGGAAAAATTATCGATTATTTTTTAATCGATTTTTCCATCGATGCTAAAAATAACAATCGATTAATTAATAGTTTATGTAGAATATGCCTAGACTATACATATCAACCGGGTATAGAGAAGTAACTCAAAAAGTAGATTAAAAATAGTCTAAACGCGATCAATAGATGGCGCTGATTAATTCCACAGTTTTTTTACTAGATGAGAGATTCATGTTTTTTAAACAAATTACAACATAAAAAGATGAGACATAACATGTTGAATTTCTAGACATGGCTTTTATGTTTTAACTTGATAGACCAAAATTGCAGTCTAAGAGCTTGCACGATAAAAATCAGTATTTTTTAGTTTATTATCCCTCATAAATTTCAAGATTATTTTTAGAGAAAATACATTAAAGTCAAGACTAAATCTTAACTTTTTTGTAGGTTTTAATTTACATAGGTTTTAATTTATAACTATATTTTTCACTACCATGACGTCTGCTATCTAATAAAAAAAGTATGGAACTAATCAGCGACAGCGCTATCTATTGATCGCGTTTAGATTTTTTTTATTTAGTTCCTGAGTTGTTTGTCTATTCTCGGTGTATTGTTAAATTTATCTATCTATGCTGTGGATTTTGCTGCATGTTATTGTTTTGTTTGAGTTTCTACTACGAGTATGTTTGATTGGGCTTGAGAGCTAAATTATAGATACAATACAATGCTGAATCTGTACAGAACTGCTTTTTTTTGTGTTTTATTAACTCAATGTAAAGCAGTAAGTGATATGACTCAAAGTTCCTTCGGAAAGTATACAGATGGTGTTCTCGCTGCCTTCGGAGATTTCAACTCAGATGAATTAACTGATGCCTTTGTTATAAAGAATTCGTCGAACGTTGAAGTATATTTGGCTTACGACAAAGAACCTTTTCTGCGGCCATCCAATTTTGCATGCAACTTAAGTGACATAATCATTACCAGCGTTGTGCCTGGTGATTACGATGGAGACGCGTACATGGACATTATGTTCACAACGCAAATTCAGAACGTTACGTCTAATACACAAGAAGTAAGAATAATCTGGGGAGGTGAAGACAACTTGAATTGTTCAGATGCCCTTCAAATAAAAGCGATCACAATTGGCCAGCCTCTTGTTATAGATTACAATCGAGATATGACCTTGGACTTGTTCGGCCTAAATTCACAAAGTGAACGAGTTTTTTGGATTTTTGACAAGTCTCGATCGACACCATTAGAAAAAAGTATGGGTGAGGATGTGTTTAAACAATTAAAATTACCACATTCACATTCTTTTCTGGATGTCAATGATGACAATGCAGCTGATCTCCTTGTTACAACTACATCAAATGTTGAAGTCTGGTTGAGTGAAGAACCTGAAGGCTTCAGATACAACAACAGTATTGAACTACTGGTTGGTCACTCAGCTATCTATGGACAAGCTCTTTTCATTGATGTTGCTCTTTCTGGGCAGTTCTTTTTAGTTGTGCCTGTTTGTTATGACATTGAATGTATCAATAGTACTATACTGATATATGACAACCACCAGTGGCATGATTTACAGGTAGACTTTAATGATGGGAAGGGTACTTTATGGAGATTTATACCTCCAAGGAATGAATTATACCTTGACGCTATAACAATGCGTAGCGGAGATTACAATATGGATGGCTATCCAGATATTTTAATGACCCTTAGTCCCGTTAATAGTAATGGTACAAGAGCATTTCTGCTTCACAATTCTCCATGTGACTTACCAGGGTGCAAGTTCCACAGGACATTCGAAGTTCAGTGGGATATATTTGATTCTTTTGAAAAAGATGTAGTTATGGCCACTTTTTATGATTTCTACATGGATGGTGTGCTTGACATTATATATGTAAGAAAAAATGTCACAACAGAGCAATATACTATGCACTCATTTAGGAATGAGCTTGAATATGATACCAATTTCATAAAAGTAATTGTTGTCACTGGACTCACTAATGAAAAGATGCCGTTTATCAATAGGACTTTATATAACAGGAAAGGGACATTTGGTAAGAATTTGCATTGAGAAATTATTTTTAACAATTATTCATACTTTTAGATATATATTCATATTCATAGATTTTTTATTTCAGGAACAAATTTGCCAGGCCCTAAAATTGGATACAACACTTGGTCTCAAGAAGGCAACTACAGGACAGGTGTTTGTGCACAGTTGTGTCAATCTGCATACTTTTCCCTTCAGTTGCCATACTCAATATTTGGACTTGATAGGACACCTAACTTTGTGGACACATTGAATGTTGGCTTATCTGGCTATTCCAAGAGCTGGACGCAGGTGATTCCTAACTCTCAGATAGTTGTGATTCCAGCACCACCAAGCGACCCTTCTCAATGGAAAGCAAAGCTTTTTGTAACCCCTAGCAAGGTTATCTTGAAGAGTGTGTTTGTTTTAACAGCTATTATTGTGATAATAACTGGCTGTGTATTATACTTGCATTGGAAGGAAAGAAATGACAGACAGGATATTGTGGAAATAGATGAAAACACATATGTAAAAATTTAATCTTTTATTACATTTTGGATTTTTAATATGTGTAATTTATACATAAGGATGATACTTCAAGTTTGTGCATAAGTGTCATGCTCTCTAGCTAGATCAATATTGACAAAAATAATAGGAATATTGTAGGAGTAAATGTTTGTGAAAAATATTTACATTGAGGGACACAAGTTAAATTTACTCAGATTCACACCTCAAAACGGGATAGTTAGGCAGAGCCTCAATATGCAACTTCACTTTTGTTGCACTAATGTGGGGACATAAAACAAGAGGTGAAAAAGTTAAATCTGATTATTACTATTACAACTACTATCACACATAATAATCATCACTTCCCAGTGAGCATTTAACATTTTATCACCTACTCAAAAAATTGTTGTAAATAACACTTAATTTTTTTATGGTCCTAGGGAGTATTATACTATAGGTGTACACTACTGGTACTTTTTTTATTATATAACCATCAAATAAGAATTCTCAAATAAAGTTTTGTTAACCCTGAATTACAAATATTGTTCAATAATATAAGTATATTGTTGGCTAGTTGAAATATTTTATTAAAATATGTACATATTTTAACTAATTACTGTGATATTATAGTTTATTATAAACAAGCTGTTATTATTACCATGCATTGATGGAATCCAATCAAATCCAAGCCTAAAATCTTTCTATATGGATAATAAAGTTTACCATGGTGAATGAAGAACTAATTCTCAAAGAACCAAGCAATAAACAATAAACCATGAAAAATGTATGCCTAAAGCTAAATGTTTTGCATACCTACCTTGTGTCCAATGACAACATTTACAAATAAAAACCTGTAGCCTCAGTGTTTTCTGTCAAGATACCAAACCATGTTTGACACATATTTGACAACTGACTGATTTAAAAAAAAAAACTAAATACCAACTTCAATACTTACTTCCTTTATTTCTAGCCCCAGGGGGATACGCCATTTTAAAAAGGACATCCGAGTCAATAACCAAACTATAATTTTGATAAATTTTCTAAGGGACCAATCTGAAAGTCTCAAACAAAAAAAATTTTTGGTTGGTTAATAAATGGCAGAGTTGAGGTAGGAAACAAAAAAATTACACACAAATTAATAACCTCCTTTGGAAGTCTGTTGAAAAAATGAAACATACTACAACATGAATATTAGTTTTTATATAAATTAAAGCCAGTGAGGCCAACCATGTTCTGGATTCAGCATTACAATAAAAGTGCTTAATTTCAATATAGTAATATAACATCACGATAAATTAAAAAATATCAAGATAATTTGTACTATTGTTTGTCTTACCTTCTTTCTACATACAGATGTAAGTGTAGGGCCAAACAAGCAATTTTATGAGAGGTTGTTACGCTGCATTTGGTTTGATATATTGTATATATCTAGTAAATGGCAATGCAAAACGAATCAGCTCATGAGTATGCTTGTTTGACCTCATTCTATCCTACCTTTTAAGATAGTGAGGTTCTCATGTCTTACATCAATATTATTTATTTAAGGCAAGCTTTATCTGTCTATACATTAAAACATTTATGGTAAACTAAATAATAATAATATTATGTGTTTTAGTTGAGTTTTGTAAGTCTCTGGGTAAGAAGTAAGCAGAATTCTAGTGCTTCTTATGTTTATGCTTCTTATCTTTCTTTTTTTCCATCTTTTCAAGCTTCCTGGAACACAACAATGATTATATTGTATGTACACAATGAAAATTCATAATTCTAGTATCAAATGAATGTTTTTCTTTCACCAAGGTCAGGCTACTCACTTCAGTAATTTCTTTTTCTGCTTCTTAGTCAGTGAACTGATGAGGTCCATTTCAGTTAGATTGGAGGGGTCATTCTCTTCAATCTTGGGTGCAGATAGAGGCAATGCTCCAGGTTTCATGACGAGCCCAGTGTCACGCATATGCTGCATCAAGGTGGGGATGTCTGGTTTCTCTTCCTCCTCCTCTGGAGTTGCTGAGGAAGTTGCTTGCAAAGCTCGAGCCTCACTCATAGATAAAGTATACATGGCACATTCCTTATCTGTAACAACAAAGTACATGTTTGTTTGTTCGAGTATATATGGTTATATAGAAAGCTACTTTCCTAAACATTATTTCATTGGTGTGCACTATCAAAATAGTAAACATAACCACATACATATAAAAAATAAGGATTTACAAAAATATTTAGCATGCCTAAAAAAGAATGAGCTGCACAATATCTTTTATATTTAAACAATAACAAGTTTTTGGTGTTAAAAATATCTTTGATTGTTGTTATTATTACCTGTATTGATATGCCCCCATTTGTGACATTTGATACATCTCACATTCCTCACCAATATGCCAAAAGGCTGGTCTCTGATCTCATTGTCACCCTTGCAATAACTCTCTCTTGGTGCATTATATTTCCGTTGCCATTCAAACTTGTACTCTGGCTCATTATCCTCTCTTTCCCTCTCTTTTTTGACACCAGGTGGAGGTTCATACATGAAATTTAAGCTTTGTTTGTCTTTACTTTCCTTACTCAGCATGGCTCTGCAATAAAGGTATTATGTAGAAATGTTTATATTTTTCTTTTGTTTGTAAAACAAAACAAAAATTTGCTACTGTTCTACATTAGAATCTTTTAGTGACTGAGATTAGGTGACATGGCAGTGTGTAATTTATTTAAACAAAAACATAGTATTTCCTTTACTCACTTCAATATTACCTATAATTTTGAATTTTGTAATTGGACCACAACTAGTTAGATGACACTGAATTTGTTTGCTAACTATATAATGCACTGCATTACATAGACACATAGAATGTGCTCTGCTGTATCTGATTGAATAAGAGTTATTTGGCTTTTGTGCACAGTTAAAAGTGACAGTAACACATCAGCAGAATTTAACCTTAATATTTTATTCTTACTTATTTTCATGTAATTCTTGTTCTTTTTCATATTGGACCCTTAATTCTTCTTGCTTTTTCTTATATGCTTCTGTTTTCTGCTCTGCCATCCATACCTGCAATAATGATGATATGATTGCTAACTATTGGGTTTTCTACAATATTACCAATATAAAATAAGTATGCATTATCTGAGATAGAAAGAGTGGATGCACAAACAGACAGGTACTGTTATTTTCTTCTACAAACCGATATGGTGTTGATTAATGTGAATGTCAACTAATATATAATATACAATCAAGACTATTAAATTCCACACCTAAACTGAAATTATAAAAATTTCAGGCAATTTTGTATGTAAACATGACACACTAAATTGAGGTGAAGCCTGACTGGCTATTTAAAAACCCAAGTCACCTTGATTCCTTGATAGAATTAAATGCACCATAAAGGTTGTTTAATGGTCCTTTTATGACGATGTTACGTTGGAATCATAGATAGTGTCTTAGTGAATCGTTCTGCTGAAACTTAACTGAACCCTTTGTGTGATGGAAGAATTGCTAAACATAAAACGTAATTAATCAATAATAATTACCCTCTTCAAATTATCTCTTGAAGCTGGATGAAAAAACTTTTTACACATGTAATTATTGAATCCTTTCCCCATTGTTAATTTCTGATTTCACAACAATAATAACAACTCAATTTAATTTCTGTTTTAGGAACAGCTTTCTGTGCTACGAACAATGTTGGCACCAAAGCAAAGACTACTATCTATTGTATACTGGAGATTAGCGATGCGCGAGTCCGAGAGGTTTTAGTCGAACATTTCGATAGTTTAAATATTTCGAGAGGTTTCGATTGTTTGGCGACTTGAAGTCGAGTCAGTCAGACAGAATCGTCAGTCGCTATTATTAAAGCGAATGGGACAGTCGACTATGTATTAACGATGGCATCGAATGTGACAGTCCATTATGTTTTTTCATACGATTTTATTGTTAATTTTATTATTATTTTCGATACTTATCAAAGTTAGAATCAAATATCCGCGATGAAAATAATTAGTATTTTATTGACTTTTCAATATATTATATTATTTAGCATAATTCACTCGATAGTTGATAACTTCAATCGACAATGACTCGCAAAATCATTAAAAGACTCCGAGGGGTTCCAACAATCAAAGTAATTTTTGGATTCATCTATTCGGACCTATCGTATGAATAAACTTAATGGACTCGCCCATTCGATGCCATCATATAAACATCGTCGACTCTCCTATTCGCTTTCACAATAGCGACTGACGATCGATTGTGACTCGTCTTGAAATCGCCGAACAATCGAAACCTCTCGAGATTTTGAACAATCCAAATGTTCGACTAAAACCTCTCGGAATCGCGCATCGCTACGGGCATACGACTAGGCACTTGACTCCTTTGGGATCGCGCGAGCGAGCGAGGCGAGCTCAACTTGTCCTTGTCATTCATGTCTTTCTTGGTTGGTCAATTTGGTCATGTCAAGCAAGTGAAGTGAGCGAAGATGTATCGAAATCATCGAAATAGGATTTTATGAAGTGAAAAGTGGTGTTTTGCGTAGTGATAAAGTGACTACAGAAGTGCTTCATTTGCGCTCTTTGAATACTTATGATATTTGTGCGAAACGCCATCATTTACAAGGGTAAATTCGCAAGAAACTATGACTTTCTATTGTCCAGTGATAGTGTTCTAAAATCTAAAATTGTCTCATGAGTTCTCAATGTTGTTTTCTTGATTGCCTTAGATCGGTTGTTAAATTTTCCAATAGATCACGTTGTTGATAAATGTATAGAAAAATATTCTGTAAGTTACAGTAGTTGTCTACAGGAACGAATTGACTTTGTTTGCTGATTTAGTTGGAAATACCTGTATATCATTCATATGTAGGTACCTAGGTACCCAGTATATACTTAGTTATGCTCTTGTGGTTTAAAATCCAGCCAGATTCACAATCCTTACTTGTCATCATTGTGTTGCTGATATACATACACATTCACACCATTTTATCATGTTGATGTATTTTTAGAACCCAACTTATATTGTAGGTATACATACCTATCTACTCAACAATTAATGTTGTTTGATTTCTTTGTAAACATTTAGAGAATTCTTCCAAGACAGTGTTATATTAAAAATATATCTGATAATTATTGACAGTGTCTATAAATTACAAACAATACTATATCATGAGTGCTTAACCAAGAACCAACACTATCAACTTCGGATAACTTGGAATTCATGGTGAGTTAAATATAATTTATTCTTTGCACTAAATAGATGTATTCTGTGTCAGAGCTAGTGTCCTAAGAGAGGTGTCCTAAGGAAAAGGTCTTGCTTGAGGCTTTGATGGCTTTAACAAAAGTATTTTTAGTTTTCTGATAAGCTGCATTACTGTAAATAGCAATTTTTGACTACCATTTATTCCACTATCTTAAATTCATTTCTAAAGGTCAAATGCAATGCCCATACTTGTTTTTTATTTGTCACGGTTATAACTGTCCTGGTTGTTGGATTATTAAGGATGGATTTATTATACTGTGTTTTTATTAAGTTACTTGTGGAAAAACAATCATGGCAAAGGGCTTGCCACTTGTTACATCAATGTTCCCACAATATTGAAGGTAGGCAGTATAATATTTAAATGTTTAAAACATTTGAATGCAGATTGCTTTGAATGTAGAATATTGTAATTTATTAATTAACTAGCTGCTCCCCGCGGTTTCACCCGCATAGTTCCCGTTCCCGTGGAGAATACGGGGATAAATAGATTTTATTTTTTCGTTAATTTTCCAATGTTTTTAATAGTTATTCTGCTATTCGGGACGGAAACAAATTCAACAAATCAAAAACCATGGCTATCGGTCCAGCTGTTCTCGAGTTATAAGTGTTGTAACAAACATGACTTTCTTTTATATATTTATTAATTAATAAACATAAATTCTTCTAATATTCTACAACTATTTATTTATGGTATTTGTAATTTTTGTAGATTTTGTATTTTATAACCCATAAATATTGTTGAACCTTAATAAAATGAATTTGTTGATGTTTTGGAAAACTTCACCACTAAAAACAAAGATAGGTTCAAAGTTTTCAGAAAAAAAAACAATTGCATGCTTTAAGAATATATTGTATTATATTTTGTTCAATTTTCCTTATGGACCATTGCCAATATATTCTGTAAAAGCATTTATTAAAGCTACCCATTGGTAGCTTTAATAAATGCTTTTTTTATGTGAATATGTGACAGAACGAGCTGAGGCCCCACCTGGTGGTAAGTGGCAACACCAGCCCATGATAACAGTAATTTATTAACAACATTCACAGTAACATTCATCCTGCTGCATCAGAGATGGGGATGATAAGTCACATGCGCATGTGATTTCACCAGTACCCACACCCTTCCATCGGAACACACTAAGGTTGTCTGGAAGAAATCGCTTTCAGCGATAAGACCGCCCATTGTACTAAATCTAAGTATATTTATATGAATATTATGTAAATTTTATGGTGTACAATAAAGTGTTCATTCATTCATTCATTCATTCATTCATTCATAATGCGAGCACTACTGCTTGGCGGCAGATTCCAGGTGTGGTGGCAGTACCTCACTGGACGAACTTGGCACAAGTTCTACTGCTACTTTTGGTTGCTCCTTTTGCACCACCCAGGGGGTACATGTGGGGAATCAAAGGGTACACACCTATGGAAGCAACTGGACCCCCCCAAAACGCTTAGCTTAGCTAGAAATTAATGGAAATGTACCATAGTGATGGGGTATTGACACAATGGTCATAAAAGTACATGGATTAGAAATACATAAGAAAAAGCAAAATAATAATTGCATAGGTTTTGTTGATTTGAATATTTTTTTTATACTGTGTTAGGCACAACAAACATACTAGCACAGATGCATGTTCTATTAGTGCTACAATGCACTTTGTGATTCACAGAAATCAATATAAGCAGTCGTACTATCCTTTTTGTCTTATGTGTAATTTTTTTGAGGCATGTAGTTCCAAAATGAATGGTCCTATTTCAAATATACTTTAACATGTAATGCCTGCTACTTCAACAATGACATATTACAAAGATTTCGAAAATTGCACCAATATAAAGGTTTTTAAAGGTTAAAATATACTGTCAAACTTACTGGACACTAATAAAGATAAAACACACCCAAAAAGTTGGTAAATACTGAAACTAGATCAGATAAATTATTGTCAAAAATCTAAAACCAGGGATGGTAATATTTAATAGTGTCACTAATTATATACACACGCTGATCGCATCTGGTTGAGTACTACTACTACTACTGATGCGTTTGGCAGCGTCGTCGTACAACAACCATTGTGTTGTGCTTGGGGTTGATCATTTGACGTTCGTCTCGGCGCATCAAGTGACAGGTTGTTTTTCTTCAGGCGATTGTTACCGAAACATCTAAATGCAGTCAAGTAGTATCGAACTTTTGTTTAATCAACATTTTATTGTACTTTAATATTTTTTTATTTTAAAGGGAATTTATCTTTAAATCGACCAATTGATCCTTTTTGCCCCGTCACGAAGTAGTGTCTTTCTATTGTATTATCACTATAGTCCACGGTAGTGAGCCGTGCCTGCAGCAGACCCTATGAATGACAGAATTCGTAACGAGATTATCCAACTCAAGATCAAAGTAATGGACAGTTGATATGTCGAGGTAACCATCCGCTTGGGGTAAACGACTTCTAGAGTGGAGCGTAGGGCGCCCAGCCAGATCTCGAAGCGGCAATCGGCAGGACTTGGATTCATAGAGCTCAAGATCAGACTGGGTGACGATTACTGGAAAATTTTTTATTAAACCAATAGGTTTAATTTGTTATTTTTGGTTTCATAATTGTATAGTATACTCAAACGATATTGTGAACATACATACATTAATATATGAATCCCGAAAGCAACTTAGTTCAATTTCGATCCTATCCCAGTTTTGATTTAGTCAAACTTGAGACACTTGAACACAATTCTCATCATTTTAATTCAAGTCTCATCATAATATAATTAATTAATTTAGACCACATACACATAATATTGATATTACACAGCCGAAGCGCTGCAGAAGCGGCGGTAGCAGCGCCAATAATTGTATTGAATCCGCAGAGTATTGTTAGCCTACAGTTGAAGCACATACTTGCCGAGATCAGAGTTCTACAGTAGGCCTTAAATTTAGTTTTTTACTTTGTCATTAAGATAATGTACACTGTAAAGGGTCCAAACTAATGAACACTAATATAATAATCAAATTTTCAAAAAAACACTTTATATTACATATTTGATTGTATTTCCCGAAAATACTTCACATTTTGTCCTCTTTCGACATGTAATGAATTTTAACATTCATTACATGTCGAAAGAGGAGATTACATGTTTTCGTTTCTTTTTTGTATACGATAGATAAGGCTTGAACAAACTAACAAATACATGGAAAGAGGAAATAAAGTCATCCTTAATGCTAATTATTTGTCAAAACATGCCCGTGAAATGAAATATCCTTGTAAAGTTCTATCATCATTACAAGTAAAATTCGCTACTCGATCACAAAATATTTACATCCTTTTAATTGCTCATTCAAACAAATTATTTTAATTGATTTAGTCTCAAAAGGCCAGTCAGAGTATGTAAGTAAAATTTTACAAGCACAAGTAATGCCTGTAACATTTGACTTGTCCAAAGAATAAAACCATTGATATCTTATGAAATAAAGAAACGTTAAGTTTTGAGTTTCAGTAAAAAACCGTTTTAAGACTATACAATCGTTTCGACTCATGAAAAAGAGTTTAATTTAAAAGGAACTTATAAAATTCCTTCACACTGAGACGTAAAGTCTATATGAGCTCACGCTTCTATAAGAACACAACGGCGCGAGCATTACTATTTAATTACCAGGTGGAACCAGTACTGCTCCAGATGAACTTGGCACAGATTTTTCACACGGGTGAGATGTATTATATGAAGGGACTCTGAAAGTACACTCACCTACGGCCGCGAACAACATGGTCCCCTGGTCTTTTCCGAATAAGCAGTATGTGTCTGGACAAATACTGCTTATTCCGAAAAGACGAAGTCCTCGACGCTGTTTAGTAGACCATATTGTCTGCACGACGACGCATCCTGACATTATGTCTCGAAGTACAAAAGTTGTTTGAGATTAGATAAATTTGGAGTACACAATCATCGGTTGTATGCTCATAATGGGGACGTGGTGTGGTCGATTTTTATTATCTTAGGGGTAGGTGCGGCCGGGAGTGGCAGACCAAACATCGGCCGGCGAGATCGATAGCCTTACGGACTATTCCGTTTGCGACACTTGTTAAACTCACTGGTTGTACTTCAAGTGGATGTGTGTGTCATATTGCCGTAATAATATAAGGTTCACGAAGTATCTAACAAACATTATAATTATGCCATTTGTGCTGCCAATCAGTAATGATTTCGCAGTATTGCTCCAAACTCATACTCTTTTAGATTTCAAGTATCGTACGGACACGTATCGTATTTTACTCGTGTCACAGGACCTTAGGCACATTACATGCACAAAGTTTTTAGCTAGTCTTATTTGTTAAGCTTAAGTTTCAACCCTAAAGTTGTTGTTTGAAGGGTGTGGTTGCTGGGGAAATTATAGGCTCCAATTAAGTCATTCCACCTCTCAGTTACGGGCGCTAATATTACATTTGTTTTGGGGATATTAGTACCTGAGTACGACAGGGCCTAAGTTGTATTGCTTTTGATATGCGCAAAATACCGCTCAAATCAGGTGTGTTTAATTCAGCCCGTTCTGATTTATCGATACTTCTTACCAAAAGCATAACATATTGTCTATTATCCTATAGAGATCGATAAACCTTTTAAAAACAATGGATTTCATCTCAAATTTTCCTACCCTCAGGGGTGAATACATCGTGCATCTCCTTTTATAGGGAATCTTGTAACTGTTATTAGATTTGTCTGTACATTTCTGTGCGCGCGCCGACATTCAGATCCCATTGCCAGCTTTGCGATTATCCGATGGGTTTTATGCAAATCGGGACAGATATACATGATATTTATTTTTAAATATGTTGTTCTTTT
This sequence comes from Aplocera efformata, assembly GCA_921293045.1. NCBI lineage: Eukaryota > Metazoa > Arthropoda > Insecta > Lepidoptera > Geometridae > Aplocera > Aplocera efformata. Next base: position 6,453,693 of record OV121042.1, on the reverse strand, counting down.
TACAAATATTCTACACGAAATGGTAAAATTTTCCTGTAGCCGTATAATGAATGGCAATCGTGCACATGGTTGAAATCGTTCATAGTACTCGTATTATTTCCAGATGTGCCCAACCAATTGCGGTAATACCACCTGCCTATTATTTTAGATATAAAAATCAACCCCCGCAAAGCTATGACGTTTATGACAGTTGGTACTGTCCACTGACAAGTTAGTCCTGATTCTAGTTCAGGACCTACTTGTCAATCAATCAAACCATTTAACAATTTAAAAATTTATCTTACGATTCTATACTATTATTTAGATGGCTCCGTGGCTTAGTTGGGAGTAGCTCTGCCTTCAAAGCAGGGATCCTTTGCTCGATTCCCGGCCGGGACACACATTGTGTGGTGAGCATGAAGTTTGTTCTTTGGTTTTGGGTAGTTATTTATCTTGTGTTTCTGTTTTTGTGTTTGTCCATGCCATCTGTGACACAGGGAATCCTAGGGAATTTATTTGTGTGTAAGCGTTATTTATTATTGGCTGTAAAACGGGGAGTGAGAAATGCTTTAAGTCCAGAGCTTTAGTATTATGAAATGCCAAAGTTAAATTCATGACTAAAGGAGCGCGTCCATTTGATCGATTCGGAACATACGGTCGCGTCGGCAAACAAGTGGTTGATTTAAAATCGAAAAAATAAAAAAAATAATGACAGACTGACATTTAATAATTATTTATACATAAATATTCACACAGACATTTCACACAGCGTCATCTAGTCTCAAACTAATAATAGCTTGTACTATGGGAGCTAGATAACTGATAGAATAATTATATTATCACTCAGACACAATAAACATCTATGTTCGTCACACAAATGCTTGTCCATAGTGGGAATCGGACCCACGATCTACGACCACAGAAGGCAGAGCTGTGACCTGAGCCGTGAAGCCAGTTAGTATGCTTAGTTCCCTTTAACCTTTAGCTACTAACCATTTAAAACCGCAGATGAATGCGTTGGAATCAGTTTGTTTCCAATTTCAATTCAGCTTCTTGTTTCTACGGTTCACGGCGAATGTTTGTAATGCGCGAAATGTTATCGTAATCTCATTACTTACCTTTTTATTAAGTTCTATTTATAGCTCGAGTAGCGTTATCGTTGACGTTATCTCAAGGCAAGATCATGCCCCCGCTTCGGCTCTGACACAGCAGTGCATGCATGTCCTGAGCCTGCTTTGCAACCCGACTGCCCAGTCTGCGAGGTGCTTACGGCGTGGTGACCGTACCTACCCACTGCCGAGTCCACAGGGCCATCTGCGGTTATTGACTCCACCGGCAGATACCAATACGTATTTGCAATCGCGCTATACCCTTTATGAATAATCTCCGATATCGATGCAACCTATACTAGACTTAATCCGACCCAGTCAATTATCGATAAAAAATTCCAGTTCATTTTAACTACATACTTTTTACAATTTGCTCTTCTACTACTAATGTCCTTAATACTTTTCAATCCGCCTTGTACCTGCATAGAATAATAATTATGAATTTTAACCAATGTTAAAAGATCAACACTCCTGCTAGGAGTGGGCAGGCTGTCAAAACAGCAGCAGATCAATTGGTTTAATAAGTCGCTGACTGTGACCCAATTATATACTTGACAGCATGGAAGCAATTCCTACATTTGAGGGCGGAAAATGCTGCAGGAAGACTTCCCTTTATTGAGGTACAGAAATAGACCCGCATATTGTCGCCATCACTGCGCCTCTCACTCCCCTTTGATTGAACTAACTTTATGAACTGGTCATCCTGATCAACATGTTTCATTAAGAAAAACGCTAATTTTTAAATTTTTTTAGGCAACTATGAAAGCTTAGTTGCTCTGATGAAAGCGTAGTTAATATAGCCACAGTACTTTGTAGTTAGCATGTAGGTATTAAATAGCGCTGTAGAGAACTACTATATTAAGTGTTCACACAACAAAAGTAAGAAAACCTGTCCAGTTCCTTTACGTACTTCACTCAATATACCGGGTGTCCCAGTCCCGGTTAGTGAAGGCTAACAGACAGACTTATTTTAGAACTTACCAGAAAATATTCAAGATTGAGGTCATCAACTTTTTAATGTGATGATATACCAATCTACCAAAATTAAATGATAGTGGCAGAAAAATGTAGAGAGTACTTATTAACTTTTTACAGCAAAAAGTAATTTTTATTTTGTATTTAGCAGTCTTCTATCCTAGGTTGAGATAAAATGACCTGACTCCGGGCCTTGTAACATGAAGGTGTTTTTGTTTGTCAATAGGTGATCGTACCGCGGTGAAGGCGTCGGCATGTGGGTCGGCGCGCGGGTGCTGGTGCTCGCTGCGCTGGGCCTGCTGGCCGGGCCTTCGCTTGCCGCCAAGAAGTTCAACATCACCGTCGGCTACCTGCCAGCTCTGACTGGCGAGCTGCGAGACAGACAGGGCCTCACTATATCTGGGGCCCTGTCGATAGCCCTGGAAGAGGTATTTTTTTGAAGCCCCTACTATTTATAAGTTAGTTTTATAAGTTTTACGGCTGTGTGTCTGTCTGTGTCTGTCAGAGAGACAATTATGTTGGCCTGTGATGGTATGGTCAATTTCTTCCTCCAAAACAGATGGTCCGATTTTAAAACGATTTTATTCTTATGAACCATTTTTAATTTACCAATTTTAGTTACCATAGTCAAGTTTGATGGAAATCGCTGAAGCTGTTTCCAGGATCATCAGCACTGTTTTTTAAGGGTTGGGTGGGTTTGTTGTACCTCAAAACTATTAAGTTAAATAACACACAATTTCAATAAGATTAAACTAGAGTACGCGATAATAAATCCGCGATTTTTAGAGGGATTTTTTACTAAGTGACGCCGTAAGTAACCGTTAAGCGATTCTTGAGTGCGGCAGTTAGACCTGGGTATGGCAAGCCCTTAGTCATAAGTATTGCAACACGTCACCCAGAGATACGTCTTATATAGCACCGATACGTTACAAATCGGAAAACAGTAAGATTGTATTGCAAGTACCACTCACTAAGAAGTGAACATAAAAGGTAAGGTGGCAGTGATTTCCCAGATGAACCCTGCACTTATTACAGTTGCATATTAGATGGATATATCGTGGCAGTTCTCGTGCCGTATTCTCGATACTGGTATTCATTGCTTAACAGTTCCTACTGGCCACTTGAGTAATTTTTTTTTGTCTAAATTTTATATCTTTGTAACCACATTGATGTCTAACGTCAGATTGCCGTTAACAACATTGTTATCAACACATGTAAGGGGCTTTTTGACAAATAAGTATTGTAGTATCGATTAAGATATCAACGAACTAATCAATTCACGACCCCAACTTTATACATCAAAATATGTCTTCGATGGTTCCTGCACCTCTATAATACACAAATATCATAAGGTGCCCTTTTTAACCTTTAGATTTCCTATGAGACTCTCATCTATCTCACTTTCGGCATCGGACCCATAGGGCCCGCCTGCCTGACCCATATCGGTGACACTCGTACATAACGTAATGGCTTGATGTTGCGTAAACTTCTGCGGGTTCTGGAGGTAAATAATTCCACATTGGTCAAACGCTAGCTCATTGAAAACATTGTTTATGTTTCTTCTATTGCTGTACAAAACCTGCTTTATACGTTTCTGGCCTTTTTAACCTGCGTTACTACATTTTTCCTTTTTCTGAATACTTAAAATGTTCCTTTAAATTCCTTTAATTTCCTTTAAATTGGTACTTATATTGTTAAGGGCCGAACAACAACGACAACGAAAATTTACAAAGTTACTTGTTATTTGTCTTTTAATCAACATACTCATTATAAATGAGAAAGTGTTTTTGTATAATATGTATGTTTATTATTCCTTCACGCCTAAACGGCTGAATGGACTTGGATGGAATTTGTTATGGTGGTAGCTCATACACAGGATCAACACATTTTTTTATCCCGAAAAAGTGAAGTAATTTTTTTTTGACTTGCTATAAACACTTCTGTCAGATTTTTCCCATCGATTCATGTTGACTTTCTAACGGGTAACACCGCAGAGCGCAGCTAGTATTTCATGTTTTTGGATATTGACATCACCGTCTTTGTGGATTTTGTCACTTATCAAGGTACTGGGCAGAGGATATCCGTTTCAACAACTTCATTTACCGTAATTCGCGCGTCCGCTTGGTCAGACCTGCCAGTTATTGCACGGAGCGTGCTCACTGCTCACGTACCAAATTCACATGCTTCAGATAATCCTCCCATGCAATCCATTATATTTGTTTTGTTCACGATAATCTTCCATTAGCCTCATCAGACATTCAAATAAATATTGTTCAGATTATTTATAGTCGCATGGGAGCGACCAGCCGATCGAGATCTGAAGCGAGTGGCCTTTCTCATAGCAAATTTAAGTAGTTGTAACCGATATAAAGTCTGGATACACGGGTTCGGAAAGAACTATTTGTAACTCGGACACATTCAATGATAAATATTTGTTTGATCAGCACATAATGATATGTACACTTCCGTGGCTATTTTTAGCTCGAGGACATACAAACTTAACTTTAAGAAGTCATGTGTAAACAATATACTAAACTATAGAAGGATCTTCAGTAAATCTCGCGTTCAAGGTAACGAGATTTAGATGCGGGTCATACATCATACAATTGCTTTTGACTCAACAGTTGTATGAAGTGTGTAGGCGGTCGCGTGTTCCTATTTTTAGTATTTTTACCGGTTACTTAGTGGACACATCCTCTTGTTATCTTTATTTAATTTATTTATAAATAACATTTTCATACAACTGTAAATAATCTTTTTTGTTATAGCTAACCAAGGTTTTTGTAAAGTAGAATAACGGTTATAGTATGCACTAGCATGTGTTACTATAAATTATGAGGATAAGAAAATATTTATAGCAATAATGCTGACTTATCAGCATTTGATTCAACATACTTAATGCTCATCAGGTAATTTAGCATCTACTTAAAAAAGGAGTAAACAACAGTCTCCGTAGCTTAATTGGTTGTAACCCTGCCTTTGCAGCGATGGGTCCCGGTTTCGATTCCCGGCTGGGGCAAACTTTATATGATGAGCGTAGTTTGTTCTCGAGCCTTGTGTTTCTATACTTGTCCATCTACCTGCGACAAGGGAATTATAGATCTATATATCCTAATGCCCCTACAGGGTATGAGTGTGTACACGCAAAAATTGTATTGTGAGATTTTGAAAATTCCTAATAAATTTACTTATACTTATTTAATAAATTAATTTTTTTGCAGTTGAACAACAGTACTACTATACTACCCGAAGTGGAAATTTTGCTAGATTGGCACGACACGAAGTACGATACGGTGACGGCGACCCGGCTGCTGACGAACATGAGTTGCAACGGTGTCGTGGCCTTTTTCGGCCCTGAAGGACGGTGTCACACCGAGGCAATCATCGCGCAGTCCAGGAACTTACCTATGATCTCTTATGTGAGTTTCTACTCTTACAATCCCAATCGGGCCTTCTGCAAATGAAGGCCCTTAGTTTTCATTATTCACTCAAGTTTCAATGGTTTTCTGTTAGGAGCTAGATTTCTCGATCTAGCGAATTGACATGGTTTCCCATCCAGTAACACCTCATCGAGTCATACTGTTACTGGTTTGGAATATTCTTCCCATCGAGTCACACTGTTTAATTGGTGTGACTCGTTGGGAAGTCATCTGCAAAAAAGAGTTGCAACCAGTAACAGTGTCACTCGATGGGAAGAAAATTCCCAACCAGTAACAGTGCGATTCTATAAGAGTTGAGAAACCCAAACGTGACCCAGTTAGGGCATCGAAACTCGGTTCAATTTTGAAAACCCGGGTTTTCGGGTCTAAGAGTAATCAAAACCCGGGTAGACCGGTTTTTTCGAGCATTTCGGTCTTTTTATTGTAATTTTTTAAAATACACTTATTTGCGTTTATATATCGTTTTGCTACAATGAGTACAAAATATAAAGGAGGAGAAAGAATTTAAATAAATTAAACCGTACTTTACAAATTACAAAAACAGTTTCAATGTTTAAAAAAGTGATAAAGATTTAATTTTTCTTCAGAATGTCTTAAAACTTATTAGGGCATTCAAAGTTTTGTCACTCAAAGACGAACGCAATCTATTGCAGACAATTCCAGCCGAAGATAATATACGCTCCGGCTCGACGCTAGTGGGTAATAGTTTTTAAATGTTCAAATACCAGCGATAGTTAAAGCCCTCGCTGTCGCGTACCGCCATTCTCGAAGAGTGCCATTTCTACCCTCACAGTAGTAAGCAAATCGTCTGATGGACAAGCTGATCCAGTTTTAGGAGCAGTGTTATCAGTAGCAACAGCTTGACTTAACTGTCTGTTCAGTTACTCTTCATTTGTCAAAGTGGACAACTGAATGTCAATTTCTCGCAGGTCTTGGTCTGGCGAAAGACCTACGTCCGATTAGTATTTTACCGTTCCTTGCTAAAATTGTGGAAAAGGCTGTATGTATACAACTTACTAATTATTTGGAAGTAAACCAAATGCTGCCAGAAAAACAATCGGGATTTCGCAAGGGCCATAGTACTGCAACAGCCCTCCTTAGCGTAATGGATGATATTCTAGCGGCACAGGATAGTGGAAAGGGCACGATCTTGACATTACTTGACTTTTCACGTGCTTTCGATACCATAAATATTTCACTTCTTCTTTCCAAATTATCTTACTATGAATTTGATATCACAGCGACGAAATGGTTTGCAAGCTATTTGAGTGATCGCTTGCAATTAGTTGAACTTAATAATGTGGATGGTACTAAATCGTTTTCGTCGGTGATGCCCGTAAATCGTGGAGTTCCTCAGGGATCTATTCTAGGACCCACGCTTTTCATTATTTACTCTGCAGATGTTATAAAACAAGTTAAATATAGTACGTATCACTTGTATGCCGACGACCTGCAGTTATACATATCTTTTAATCCTCAAGTAATAGACGTAGCAATTAAAACCATTTACGAAGAGCTGGATCGAATTGTTCATTGGAGTAAAGCACACAGCTTAGCGGCTTCAAAATGCATGTGTGCGTTTTTTTTTTCCGATTCCAAAGCGAGCACACATCTCACCATACATAAATCAACATGTTTTACTGAATATGTCATCTCGTAGTGCACTGCACTTTGCAACTTTGCTCTTTGGTATAGTCAAAAATCAAAATCCTATATACAATATTTATTCGAAAAGCTTACTTTTTCAAATCGTGACATTCGTTGTGCCTCCCGTTTAATTGGAACACACCATGGAACGACTGCATTTCGTGGCAGTTTCCGCTACGCTGCTACGAAATGCTGGAACAATCTGCCTCCGCCAATCAAGAACTCGCAAAGTATTTATTAATTTAAAACTGGTCTCAAGAAACTTTTATTGACATCTCAAGTATATCCCAATACAAGCAGTCGTTCTGGGTTTAATTTTAATTTTAGTTTATGTTATTTTTTGTTTTAATATGTGATATTTTTTTTTAATATGTTATATTATATTTTATTTTTCGTTACTTCATAGATTTTAGATATTGTAAAGTGTTTTAATTTATAATGTTTTTTTGTACACGTGTATTTCACTGTCGTCGCACGCTCTCACCACGGTGCCACAAAATATTTACCAGGATTAGTCAAGTACTGTAGTGTTGCAGCTAGAGTTAGTCTTCTTTTTGCGTATCGTTTGCTCAATGCAGTTGCCATTTTGTTATTTAGTGGTGTCTTCAGTTCATCCATTTTCTTCAATGCAAATTTTAGGGAAACATCAGCTGTAAGTAATGTTGCATCGCGTCGAGATAGCGCCTCGACAAAGGTTTTAATAACATCCAATATTTATGGATCTCAACTATATTTCTCTAGTCATCATCAGTAAATGCAATGTCTGTAATTAAATCAATTAAAGCTTGGCAGATATGCTACTCCAGCGCGTTTTCCCATCTAAAAGCAGGGAGTACTCCTGTCCATAATCAGCTTTGACATGTTTTTGAAGGATGTCATCGTTTTTTGTCTTCTTGAAGATTTTTACCACTTTTCGTACTTTTGATAGCAGATCGTTGTATCTAAAAGACTATGAACTGAAAGACTCCACAAACGAGGATTTATTATTAAGTTCAAAACCATCCTTGTCATTGTCTGCAGAATTCGTGTCGTCGTTAAATTCTACAGTTCGCAGTCTTTGAGCCAATACCGGTAAAGGCAAATCTTTATCCTCGTCAAGTTCGGCAGGGCAACGCGCACGTTCTATTTAACTTGCATGGCTTGTTTTATTGGTAGGAACGTAGCAACGAAGCTACTTTTTACGTAATAAATAATAATTTATAAAAGCGTGTTTTATCATTTACTTATTAATGCATTCGAAGTGGCTTAAACTTAATAAATAACAAAAACAAAAATATTTAAAAAAAACCCGAAAAACCCGAGTTTTAAAAATAAAACCCGGGTTTTTTTGGACCGAAAAAACCCGGGAAATCCCGGTTTTTTTCGGTCCGGGTAAACCCGGGCTCGATGCCCTAGACCCAGTGTGACTCCATGAGGTGTTACTGTTACTGTTGGGAAATCACCCGAATTGGCAGTGTAATTTCCCAGTCCATCACGTTTCACTGGCTATGTGTGGTTGGGAGACGGAATTGCCTAGTTTTCTTTTCGAATGAAAAGTATTTACTGTGGTAGAAATAGATTTCACCGGTCATAAATCATATAGGTAACTATAGGATAAATGTTATTTACATAAATATATAGGCATTTCCACTGTGCATCATCGCATTGTGGAGTATCGTAACTTATGGTGTTAGAAGATTTGCAGTAAAACATACCCTAGTGACATACTCTAGTACGGGGAAGATTAATAAGTACTTCTTGAAATCCATTTTCATTAAGTTCATTAAAAGTTGTTGAAGGTTGAACTGAGCATTATTTTACGACTATTGGGCATATGCAACGAAACCTGAATTTAACACGACTAAAATCCACCATCAGCACTTTAATATATTGTAGATGTTTTTTGGTCTGTCAAGCAGAAGATATTTCAAAGTTCATTGACTGCTTGAGCAAGTAAGTTCAATGGTCGTGGACTAGGTACACTAAACACTCAACTGAAGTGACACTTTCATATTGTACTTCACTATATAGGAACTTATGCATTCTACATATATATTGAAAGTGTTTATTTTTGATAATTTATGTCGAGTGGTACAGAAGCCACTATACATTTATCTGTTCTTTTGCTTGATATTTAACAGTAAGATTAAGGGAATATTAAGGGACTATAATAATTGCTTCGATTTCAGAAATGTTCAGATTACCAAACATCGAAACTATCGAATTTCGCAAGACTGGAGCCGCCAGGGGCCCAGGTAAGATTCTACACAAAATATCGTTACTAAACAATTTGTAGCAACACTTTAACGTTTAAAGAATTATCTTTTCAAACTAAAATATTTATACAACTATGATTAACTTTTTAGGCCACAAAATCTGTGATATCGCTGCTCCGCTACTACAGATGGAATAAATTCTCGATTCTCTACGAGGAGTCATGGGAGAACGTTGCCCTTACCCTGGAGAACCATGCCAAGAAGAACAACATGACCGTGAACCACCAGCGGCCTGTCATAGACGCGTTCAAGTGCTGCGAAGAGAAGCTCACTTGCTGTGCGCCCGGCTTCTGGTACCAGTTCATACAGGATACCAAGAATAAAACCAGAAGTGAGTTCAGCAAGTAGTCATATTTCCAGCGCAATGTGATAGGTACAGAGAGTCGATCGCGTGTAACACGCACCTACGGATGGTCTCGAATAAATTTGCTCGATCGAGTTGATCTGAGTACCTCGTTCTCACGCATTGTACGCGGCCGCCTGTATCTGTTTACTCTATGGTTCCAGTTACAGCTGCTGCGTCACTTACTTATAGCTTTGTTTACGTCACGGCGCATGGGTTGACACACGTCATAAGCCGACCTTGCGTAAGTTATGAATAATGGAGTTTTTTTTTATATTGAATGAAAATGACGGGACGAGGATTGGTCTGCCTGTTTTGGTGACGTTACACGTTATCAATTAGAAATATTACTTTGTTCCACTCTTTCCTAGTCCTCTTATTGGAAAATTATTTTATATATTTTTGTAATAACAACTGAAATATTGTTTTCAGTTTATGTATTTCTCGGCTCTACTGCTGGGCTGATAGATATGATGACAGCTATGGAAGCATTGCAGCTATTCGCTAAAGGAGAATACATGGTTATATTCGTTGATATGATGACCTACGTACCTAAAGAAGCGCTTAAGTATTTGATAAGTGAGTATTTTAGTATTACCGGCAAATTAACAAGTTTCAATCTCTCAAATTGACAGGAAAATGTTGCTCCCAAAACATCGAGGATTTTCCGTTGGCAATATTTCAGGAAGAAATTATATACAAACTCTACACATGTGTGATGTAATTGAAATATGGTTTCTTTGAGCTAACCTGCATTTTTTAACGAAATTTCACTCATCCACCGGAATAAAATGCATTGCGTCAGTTATGCGCGAAATATTAAGTTAAATATATTCCGAACAATTTACTTGAAATTATCGACTGTAAATTATATATTTGCAATATTATCGTTACAGAAACAGAAGACCGCGTTTCAAAGCTAATTGTCTGCCCCAAAACGACAGAGTTCAGAAAGCGTGCGCAATCTCTTCTAGTCGTTGTATCTTCGGAGCCTTCCAACAGTTATGAAATTTTCACAAATAAAGTCCGCAGTTACAACACCTTGCCACCTTTCAACTTTCCCGATGTATTTGGAAAAAAGTTTAATAAGGTAAGTTTGTTTGAAAATGAGACCATTCTGGTGCTGCTAAGCGGCTATGCGCACACGTTTTCATTCTATTTCACGTGAAATAGACTGAAAACGCCTACCGCCGTAGTTTCACTGGTGTGGGTGAATAAAATTAGATACGTAAATGACCACAGGCTAGCCTCTTCACGGTATGGTGAACTTTCGCCACCGTTTCATAGTGAGATGGTGAAACTTAGTCCGGCCCGATGTTTTTTAATACTTATTTTAGCAATCATTGTTAATAATACTTACCTCGTTTCTTGACAACGTAGGGTGTTAACACGTCCGTGTTATGATCTCGGACTTTGTTCATCATTTCAGCCTTTAAATAATGATCCGGATGCAACACAAACCTACCAAGCGAGTGATAATGAGGCTCCAAAATTTATAAAGGTAGGATTTTTATTGGTATTATAAATGTTGTCAGTGTGCTGCGCTTCAAAATTATTAAAGTCTACGTTAAGAGTTGGCCGATGAGTTTTTCGAAATTTATTTTTTTATTTATCTCGAAGATACGGGTTAACTGTCAAAGTGACACCAATACGTAATATTATGTGGACTAGGATAAGTAAGTTAATTAAAAACCACCATTCTGGTTCTCGGAACATGAGGTACTTTCTATTTAAACTTAGTTCTTTTAAGTGATGAAAAAAGGGATGTGATTGTGACTAACATACATATATGTATTATCTCTTATTTAAATCGAGTACAACAGGATTAAAGTGAGGAATATAATTTATGGCATTTTATGGCGCGTTTATATGTTATACGAAGAATTCAAGCAAAATTCAGCGATTCCCGGTCTATCCACTCCCCTCCGTAACTAGTGGATTTTGTTCTGTGGACTGTTTTGGATTGTGGGATTTTTGTACTTAATTGGACCGGACGGGAAGAAGGGGATACAAATGAGGGTGTTACAAGTTATCTAAAGCTTATATCATAGAGGATAATAAAAATGTTTTAACTTTATTTTGCCAAAAATGAAATCATTGCTATGGTACATAATAGGAACTATTACAGATACGCAACTGTTGGTCGGTTGGTAATAGTTTTACCATTTTCCACTACTGTATTTTTCGTCCAGTAGAATTGTAGAATTTGCATATAGAATAACAGGCAATAAATGACGGACAAACACACAGACACCAAGAGAGATATATGCGCCTTTTTATCGGATATAAATTAACTACCATTATTTTCGAAAACTTTTTCACAAACATCAACAACAAGCTCACGAAAAGAATTTGTTGCTTGTTCTTTCATATCAGGGCTCGGATAGTGTTTGAACAAGAGCCAACTTTAATAATAAGCACTTTTGATTGAATGAAGAAGATAATATTTTGAAAAAAAAGTTACATTTCCATGCATTTCTTAGGAAGTCTTGACATGAATTCCGTTGTCACTTAAAATTGACACTGCATTTCTGCCAGTACTGGTGTTCTTTTTATGAATTCAATGGAAATATAGATTTTCGACTTTGCCTTTGATAAATGGGGTCCAAAAAACAATTGCTTACAAAGCTTTCTATGTAATGTCATAACAAACCTGAAAACGAAATGGTGCCACTATCGAGTATTCCCAACGAAACTTTATTCTTTGGATCTAGTTAACTTAGTGAATACGCCAGTCCATCATACCATGATTATTATTTTTATCAAATAATTTGAGAATGATTTACTGATGCATACAAATGAGCGTTTTAGTAGGGCCTAAGGGAGCAAATTTTAACCTCTGCTTCAAACATCAATCTGATCGTGAGGATGCTAACCTAAGAACATGTGATTTTGCTAAACCTCATTTGACAGTTCAGTTATTAGCTCTGCCTTCTGCTCATCTATATCCACCCAGAACAATCATATGTGTGACGAACATAGATATCTGTTCTGTGTCTGGGTGTTAATATGTTTTGTATGAATGTATTTACAAAAAACAAGAATGTATCAGTGACCTGGTTCCCACAGTACAAGCTATGCTTAGTTTGGGACTAGATGGCGCTGATTAACCCTTCCTAAATGAGGTACAGGTTAACTTTTGCCCCTAATCAGCAGCAGTATCAGCGGTGTAATCACCTGTGCTCTGCTATTCTCATCCCCTTCATTTAAGTTTACGCGTCAGAGAATCGTTCTCATCTCTATTTGTAACTCTATTCTATTCAAAGTATTCATTGCATAACTAAGATGCTGGTTTAAGGTTAGAAAGTAAATTTTAAAGATTCGTATGTCCCTGTCAGATTTTTGCCATTGACATTGCCGCTCGATAGTGTCGCTAAGTTTTCAGATGTTCTGACCGTGGTTGTTTAATAAATGCGGGAACGATTGCAGTTAACTTCATTATTTGTAGCAGTCGTACGTATTTTTCAGTTTGTTTCGATATATGCGGCATATCTGTACGACTCAATGATATTGTACGCCACCGCTCTCGACAATATTATCAAAGAAGAGACGACGAAAGAGAAACTTACGCAGGCGAAGTTGCTGAGCATCGCTACCAAAGGATCCAGGATCGTGGAGAAGATGATACAGAGTTCGCCCTATAGAAGTGAGTATGTCTTGATGTGCAATGGTATTAGCAGAAGGTCTCCTTCTTCTTTTTAACTTAAAATCAATCTTAGTTGTACTTGTATGGCATTGACTCTGTCACTCGAACCATAATTTTGCCTTTTTTGTTCTACTGGTCCTGGGCGTATACATTTTCAATCTACACATCATTACTGACGAAGCATACGGTTTCAACTATTTTGTGCTTTGATTTGACTTCGCGTTAGAGTCATGAAACTTTGCTTTTTAGAAATCAACCCTGTCACATTTGTATAGATAGAGCCATTGGTTATTTATAACAGTGGCGAATGTTGCTATACTGCAAAATGAAATAATAATGATAACGCTTACACACTCAAATCCCTCCAATAGGATTCCCTGTATTGCATGGACAAACATATAAACAAGACAGGCATCCAAAAAACGACAACATCGAGAACAAATCTACGCTCAGTGTACAAACTTTGAGTCGCTTCGAAGCTTCTTCGGGTTACTAGCAACTGAGCTATGCACCCCTTTATAACGAGTTCGAGCTGAAACATCGATAAATTCGTTCTAACCTATTTTCCAATACAGGTATATCCGGGATGTCGATTCGTCTCGACGACCGCGCCGACTCGGAGGGAAACTTCTCCGTGCTGGCCTTTAAACCTACCAAGTTCAGCGACGGGGAAATAAATTGCAGCTATAGCATGATACCCGTGGGCCATTTCCACCAGAGTTCACGGGAGTTTCCGGTCAGTGACCTGATTTATTCTATACCCTTGTTGCCCTTGAAATCCTAGAGTATCACAAGATGTATGCCCTGTAAAAATATCTTCACGTTGTCATAAGTTTTTCAAAGGAATGGAAACATGTAAGTTCTGTTTGTCGATCATGGGAGCCAATGCTAATCTATCATAAGATTGGGATTGGCTCCGGGGTCGACAAAAGCCCATTTACTCTCATTTGTTAAGAGTAGGCCGTTGTCCTTGCAGTGGAAACATTAGGGGTTGATACGGAAGATACAACATTTCTCTCGCCAGCTCACTTCAAGAGTTGCCAGCTTTTACAAATAAGAAATCCTAGATTAAAAGTAATCAGTCATTCAAAATGAGAGGTGATTGCTTTTGTTTAAATGTAACTCTAATTTGACTCTTCATACCTTATTTAAACGAACTTCCTCATCGTTCAAAATTATTGGTTCTGCATTATTACCATTTTAGTACCATGGATGTGATAAGGTAATTATACCGCCCATTGGACTCACAATAGAATCTGTAAATAGTAGGTATGTGGCACAGATAAGCTGTGAGGAAATAATTCAATACGTTTATATTTAGAACGGATAAAAAATGTGTGGTCATATGTTGTTATAAATAGAATTCAGGCCGTCTCTACTGTAGTTATTAGGAGTACAAATAAGATTCCGCCGTTTTATTGTAGATAGCGCGGCACGGAGTTTCGGTTAGCTTTCGCAGATGATAACCGGCTTAAAAAATAGTTTGGACATTCAAGAACAACATAACCTATTAATATCATTGATTTTATATTTGTAAAATATAATTTTTATAAGTTGAAAATGTCAAAATTTGAGCCAAGTAAGCGTCATTTGCGGGAAATATTAGTTTACTTCTTTAATTTAAAGAAATCTGCTGCTGAGGCGCATCGATTGCTCGTAGAAGCATATGGTGAGGTTGCTTTGAGTGAGAGAACGTGTCGAGAGTGGTTTCAAAAGTTTAAAAATGGTGATTTTGACGTAGAAGACAAAGATCGCAGTGGAAGGCCAAAAATTTACGAGGATGCAAAATTGGAGGAATTATTGGAGGAAGATTCATCTCAAACACAAAAAGAACTTGCTCTAACATTAGAAGTCACTCAGCAAGCAGTCTCACATCGTTTAAAATCATTAGGAATGATTCATAAACAAGGAAATTGGGTTCCGTACGAATTAAAGCCGAGAGATATTGAACGCCGATTATGCTTAAGTGAAATGCTGCTAGCTAGACATAAAAAAAGGGTTTTTTACATCGTATCATAACTGGTGATGAGAAGTGGATACATTATGACAATCCAAAAAGAAGAAAATCATGGGGATTACCTGGCCACGCGTCAACATCAACAGCAAAACCGAATATTCACGGAAAAAAATTTATGCTGTGTATTTGGTGGGATCAGCTAGGTGTAGTGTATTATGAGTTGCTTAATCCGAGCGAAACAATTACTGGAGCCCTCTATCGAACACAATTGATGAGATTGAGCCGAGCTCTGAAGGAAAAACGCCCTCAATACTATTCTAGACACGAAAAAATTATTCTTCTGCATGACAATGCTCGTCCACATGTTGCGGCTCCCGTGAAAAAGTACTTGGAAACACTTGATTGGGAAGTGTTACCCCACCCGCCGTATTCACCAGACATTGCACCGTCCGATTATCACCTGTTCCGGTCCGTAGCACATGCTCTGACGGCGCAGCGGTTCACATCTTATGAGGATACCAAAAATTGGGTTGATTCGTGGATAACCTCAAAAGACAAGGAGTTCTTCAGACGTGGGATTCGAATGCTGCCTGAGAGATGGGAAAAAGTGGTTGCAAGTGATGGGCAATATTTTGAATAAATTTATATTACCGTTCTTGTACAATAAATATTTAATGTGTTAAAAACGGCGGAAACTTATTTGTACTCCTAATACATCTTAGTTTTGTTATAAACAACTTCAGACAATGAGTATTCTCATATGTTTATAGCTATTTGAATTGCTATTTTGTTTGATCTTTGTCTTTCATTTAAGATATAAAAGATGATTGGGAGCTATTTCAGCTAGAAAATTCAGAATTTCTAGTTATATGGTTACAGTTTGATATAAAGAACTAAATTAATTTGAATTTGATTAAACTCCTTTATCCTTGTAATCGTAAAACAAATGACGCCTCCTGCATGAATTGACAAATAAAACAATATTACGGTATTGTTTATTTGTCAATTCTCAAAATATGCTCAAAATAAATATATTTTCTTGGATAAATATATATTCACACAGCGCCATCTATCATCATCACACAGTCCCAAACTAAGCATAGCTTTTAATATGGGAACTAGACAACTGATAGAATACTTATAGAGTACTTTTTAATATATACTTGTAAATAATATATTGTATATTAAACACCCAGACACAGAACAAACATTTATGTTCGTCACAAAAATGCTTGTCTTGGGTGGGAATCGAACCTACCAACTGAGGTATGAGGCCAGTCAAATAATCTTTTCTATCATCTCTCCAGGAGTACAAACTGAACCCGCGACTCCCAATCGACTGGCCAGACAGCGTCAAGCCGGAAGACGAGCCGTCCTGCGGGTTCCTCAACGAGAAATGTCCCAAAGATGACTCCCAAATAACATCACTGGTTGTCGCGGGGACGTTAGCGGTGACGCTATTCTGTGCTCTGGTCGTCACAGTCAGTATATACCGCAAGTGGAAGATCGAGCAGGAGATTGAAGGATTACTGTGGAAGATCGACCATTGCGAGATTGCGGGCTATCTCGGCAGCGGGCTTATTTGCTCGCCTAGTAAGGTACAGAAACCATCTCTACCTTTAAAGTATTTTACGATCGTGTCCCGCTGGGTGGGGCTAATGGTAGGCTCTGACTACGACATACTGCCGAGTTATTCGTTCCGGAACTATCCAGAACGGTGTTTGGGGTAGCTGAAGAGAGAGAAACCGTGCGTAACTTTTGTAACATTAAAACCGTTGTTTTAATGTTACAAAAGTTACGAGTCGAGCTGAAGGCCCACCTGATGTTAAGTGACAACGGTGATACGACTTAGGTTCTCCGACCGAAGTATGAGAAGACCCAAGTTTTACCCCGTTGCGCCCGTCACCCGACACGAGGATGTTACATCTCATGCGTATTTGATTTCACCGACACCTCCACCAGAACACAGCAATGCGAGTGCACCGCTGCTTAGCGGCTAAATCTATTTGGACTAATCAACCAAACCGTTATATATAACTTATATATAGAAAACGTCAGAAAACTGTGATTTTAGTTTGAAAAAATTACGCAAATTCGTTAATTGTCTAAGAACTGAGAATAACATTTATTCATGAACGTAACTCAAGAATGTGCTCATCGACTCTGGCTTAATGACTTGTGTGTTAATATTTTCCTGTTTTGTTCCAGTTAAGTTTAGCGAGCGGAATATCTTGCGAGAGCAAATGCTGCACGCAAATATTCACCACCACAGCACAATACAAAGGGAATGTTGTTCGGATCAAGGAGCTGAAATTTTCCAAAAAGAAAGTAAGTTTAATCACGTTACACGACGCGACATATTAAATCGAATTTAAACTAACTGTAACTGACTTGTAACTTAACTTGTTATTAATAAAGAACTATGAATAAACCTACCATTTACCTCAAACTCGACTCAAAACGACGAATGTGTCACCAAAGCATTGTAAATATTTCACATACTGCTTTTACACAAGCGTGGTTTTGCGCCTATCACCTCGCTCGTATTCGAAATATTCAATGATACTTTCATATTACGAGCCGTATCATATAGTCAGTATATGTTTCATTTTAACACTCACACGTGAATATGGAGAACGTAGAGGTAATGGCAAAATTTTGGGCACTTATCAGTAGAGATGATCCGACTAGTCGGTAAAGCCGACAATCGGCCACTTTCGTAGTCGGCGACTATTCGGCAAAGAGCGCCGACTATCCGGCTGCTTACTTTGTATGTATATTCCAGACTTTATTTTTCAAATCATTAAATTTTACATGAGCTTTAATGAACAATAACAGTATATTCTTTACTTTTTACACAAAAAAATCGCTCTGACTAGTGCAAAAGTAAAAATTCTTGATTTGTGTTGCGAAACATGTTCCGACACGCTCGCAGGCGGCGGTTTGTCGACATAGAAATTGTCGCCTACCTCCGAAACCGTGATTGGCTAGGCCGACTAGTTGAGAGATTAGTCCGCCGATTAGTCGGTCTCTTTACAACCGACTAATCGGCTAGTCGGCCAAAGTCTTAGTCGTCTCAATCAGAGTCGCCTTGTAACTGTCGGACTGTTGTTAAAACCGTCGAAATGTATCGTCACAATAATGGTTTCTCGCTTTCAGGACATATCACGTGACGTAATGAAGGAGATGCGTCTTCTAAGAGAGTTGCGTCACGACAACTTGAACTCGTTCATAGGCGCAGTCATAGAGCCGATGCGAGTTCTACTTATAACTGACTATTGTGCCAAAGGAAGCTTATACGTGAGTTACCTTAAAATGCTTGATAATATAATGTTGTTTACTTATTTTTACTGGTTGTGTTAAAGAATAACATTTGTGCAATTCTATGTGATGTGAAAGCGCTATGTATTATAATGTTAATATTTTCTTTTCCAGGATATAATTGAAAATGAGGATATTAAACTCGATAAAATGTTTATTTCTTCGCTAATTCATGATCTCATAAAGGTAAGACCTGACAGAACCCCTTGTAGATTCTGTTGATTTCGACTTATCTATACACAACTATGTAGCCTTATTATTTGTGTTCAATAAAATTTATCCTTAATCATTATTTGCATGATATTAATTAATTAATTTCCTCTTTCAGGGTATGATGTTCATTCATACATCGCCATTAATATTTCACGGAAATCTCAAATCCTCGAATTGTGTAGTCACATCCAGGTGGATGCTACAGGTTAGTACCAAGATAAATAATTATATTCCATTTAAACAAAATATTAATGAATAATCGATTACTGTCAAACACATAAAACTGATGTCCAACTGCATCCTTACAGGTTACTGACTTTGGTCTCCACGAGTTGCGCTACTGCGCAGAAAATGATTTTATAGGAGAACATCAATATTTTAGAGGTATGTGACGTTTATAATCGTTCTAGATCCTTCGAATAGTGGTCAGCTTCAAAAATTATATAACGAAATAATAGGGACAATTGACAATATTACATGGATATTTGTGGTTTTAACCTAGTACTAAAGTTAGTCCACGTTTTGTAATAAGACCGCTCAAGTTTGCCAGCTAACTGCCTATGTAACAATCTCAAAGACAGCCTTATTGAGCTGGTTCAACGACTTATTCCAATCGACCAGCTGAATCAATCACGGCATCAATCAATCGTTATGTCATATATTTCCAGGTTTATTGTGGAAGTCACCAGAGTTACTGCGCGAGTTGGAGAGCCCCAACGGGACTGTCGGCGGAACTCAAAAAGGAGATGTTTATGCATTTGGAATTATATTGTACGAAATGATTGCGAGACGGGGCCCGTTCGGGGTCACAGCTATGGAACCCAAAGGTAAGTTGTACAATCGAAATTATTAGAACCTTTCTTTTTTAACTTGATACCACCTATGTGCGAGTATTGAGAGTAAATAATAAATAAATTATCATAAACTTAACTAGTCTCCATTTTTACAGGCTATATGTGCAATAACTGATATCCGAACAAATATAAAGAAATAATATTAGTAAAAAAGAAATCATTGATGTTTCAGATATAATAGACCGCCTAAAAAGACCAAAGTCCGATGGTGAGGAGTACTTTCGTCCCGACACCAGCGTCCTGGAGGCTGCGCCAGAAGATGCGTACATAGTCTCCTGCATTAAGGACTGCTGGGCAGAGGACCCTAATGTTAGACCCGATTTCCCAACGATTAGAAGCCGCCTTAAGAAATTGAAGTCGGGGAAGTGAGTATAGCTTTCAACTGGCCTCATAATTTAGCAATATGTATGTTTTTTCTGTGTCTGGGTGTCAATAGGTAATATATAATACGTATATATTTAAAAAAAAAAAAAAAAACTACACAAGTATTCTAACAGTTATCTAGTTCCCAGATAGCGCTATGTGAAATGTACATGTATAATATATAAAAAAAATGTTTTGCGTTATTTTATTGTAGTATTTTGTTCATCATAATATATAAAACACAAAAATTGATATAGACTTTGAAACCATCCAAACGATGTGCCCCAAACTGGTTTCATTAGAAAGGCAATAATGCGAAGATAGTTTTAGACCACTAAAACAAGGCATTAGGCACAAAAAGTACTTCTTTTTTTAGCATACTAGCACCGCCGGGTATCAGCTAGTATTCATTAATAATCATTGTTCTCAGGTCGAAGAACATAATGGACCAAATGATGGATATGATGGAGAAATACGCAAACAATTTAGAAGAACTAGTCAACGAGAGAACGAGGCTGCTAATTGAAGAGAAACAGAAGACGGAAGATCTTCTACATAGGATGCTACCTAAGTATGTATGAACTTTATTCTCTTGCCTATAGTGTCATACTTGCCGTTATGTATCTTTATTAAGCGTTCGGTATTGGACGAATTCGTATGTGATTCCTACTTACGAAGCAGATTGGCGATAATCCGACTCGATGTCTATAACGAAAAATGTTTATATTATAAAAGATACCCTCATAAATAAATGTTATCGTCGAAACAGGCAAGTCAAGCTTTGGTGATCTAATTGTTTGCATGTACATGTTATAAATAACCTGTGTACATTACATTGTATAGTTTTAAGCGTCGCGCTTAATTGTTTTAACTATATTCTGTACTAATTCAAGTTTGTTTTTTGTGTAAAAGGGAGCACAAAGACGCAATTACAACAAGCTGTATGACATACCTGGACGATGCAGTAATGTGCGCACTGCTTTACATTCGGTCCAAGTCTGCGTTAC
Source organism: Aplocera efformata (assembly GCA_921293045.1). Lineage (NCBI taxonomy): Eukaryota > Metazoa > Arthropoda > Insecta > Lepidoptera > Geometridae > Aplocera > Aplocera efformata. The sequence continues at coordinate 6,432,584 of OV121042.1, read as the reverse complement.
CTTTAATAAGCGGATGCACCTTTTTTACCTATATTAATACATATTTTCCCATTTCCCGTCATTGTTATAAGAAATATATTGCGATGTTTAAACTTGAACCAACTAAACTTATGTTGTAATACAAATGTGACGTTAATAAAATTATTAATGAAATACAGTGGTAAAACTAATAATTTTGTGACGTGACTGACTTAATTTTCTTCATTTTCCAAAAATAGTTATTATTTTGTTACTTTATACACATCAATATGGAGGTACGAGTGTAGCAGGAAAACCATAACTTTATTGCTCAAGTAGTTTTGGCGACGACAGAAGGAATTCGATTCAAAATCCGTTTGATTTGATTAATGTGATTAAAAATAATAATAAAGTGTGCTTCGAATAAACGAGCCGTCGTGTTTTATTTACTAAACCCAGTGTACAATCGACACGGACTTGGTGTAAAACAGTCGTACATTCTCTAAAAAAAAAAGCAATGTATTCACTTTGTTGTACTTGTGTTCTTTTCCAGATGTGGGGGTTGAATCCATTATAGAAATGTCGTGAAAATGTATTGAGGTAATTAACTCCCTATTGGTGATTGTAGTTTACTGATTTGCCTTACACTGCAGGTACGGGTCGCGCCCGTGTGGCTAGTTTATTAACACCGTTTGAGTAGTATAGAGCTTGCTTGGGACTCTGAGGTGAAACCGCCACGTCGGTGATGGACTCTCTTGTATAGAACGATCTTTGGCTTCGCAAATGGGTTTCAACTGTTGAACCTTTCGGGGACATTGGAATATCCACGGGGCGCACTTGAATGGCGAACGTTCATTTTGCTGCGCCATTCGTAAAATTAACGTTTGTTTTTATCACTCTTTATTTGATTTACAGGTATGTATTGAATGAGCATGATATTGATCGATTTTGTGACGTAGAATATAGATTTTGTTACGTAAATATTGTACACATTTGTTCACACATTTTTTACATTTTACTGTCGTAGTTTAATTAAAGTAGTTAGCTGGTAATAATATATGGTACAAATTTCATGAGTGTCAAATGCATGATGTGATGATAATATTTAGTAGATAGTTGAACTGTTTTTTAATATATATATTTTGGCACAAATTGATTCTACCATTTGCAAACAAAATCATGTGAATATAAGAATACTGTCACTTTACATTAATAATCATAATTAAAAACGAATATGTTGAATCGCTGTCAGGCGCTGCTATCATTGTCATTGTAGTAAAAGTCACAAGTTTTTATGACTAAAAACTCAATCCCTTTAATAGCTGGATTAGCAAATTTAAAAGCGCACGATCATTGTAACATTAGCAATAGGATACAAAATGCAACGCGCAACGACAATTCGTGCTCACAGCGGTCAAGTACCACCTCGTATAGGCGGTCTACGGTCAGTCAATCAGCGTTCAGTCAGACCGATCGTTACCGTTTGCGCGTTGTTCCAGGTCAGTCGCGCGCCGGCTCACGACCGGGGAAGGCGTCGAGCCCGAGTCGTTCGATTCAGTGACGATCTACTTCAGCGATATCGTCGGTTTCACAGCGATGTCGGCCGAGAGCACGCCGCTGCAAGTCGTCAACTTCCTCAATGACCTGTACACGGTCTTCGATAGGATAATACGAGGCTACGATGTTTATAAGGTGGAGACTATCGGTGACGCTTACATGGTGGTGAGTATTACGACAATCGGTAGAAGCAGGTTTTTAAAAGGGTCTGTCTGTCTTCAGTTCCTGATATTTTACAAAGTTGGTAGCGTATTGTTATTGTTAGAAAGAAAGAGACATCATATAATTTGTTAGATATCTATTTAGGTCCTCCTTTAATTAAACTTTTGGCTAGTGCAGTTGGTAGCATTGATATAATATTTGCGAAAAATTATGCACCTAAATGTTGTCTTTATAGTTTTTAAAATGTTACCTAAGTAAGTTAGGCATTCGATATTTTTGAAATGCGGATTGAAATGCGGATTGAAATGCGGATTAAGCTATAGCTATTAAATTAATCAATGCTTCCAGGTGTCAGGACTTCCAATAAGGAATAACGATAGGCACGTGGGAGAGATCGCTTCAATGGCGCTCGAGCTACTGAACGCTGTGAAAAGCCATAAGATATCGCACAGGCCGAATGAAACACTCAAACTGAGAATAGGGATACACACCGGTAAGTAATATATTGAGGTACCATGGCCACAAATTACCAAGGCACATTAAAAAAAGGAATCTTCTGAGACTCATACCAATGCTATTAACACATAAGCTTCTTTTGATCCCGGAAATGTGCAGTGTTCCCATAGGATGGCCAACCGCGATAGGGGTTGGATAAAAAGGAAAGGCGGGGAGTGGCATTTCTGTACGAAGTATTACATATTTTTTCGCCTTGACCCTTATGTAATTGTCGTGATATAAATTTAGGTTACAAAGGAATGTCGACTTTTCTGAAGAAAAGTGCTAACCGATGTATTTGTTGAAAAATGATGGATGGATGAGCTCACCACTTGTCTCCATATATAGTGTAAGCCACAAGGTAAAACATGTCTCGTTGAGGCTCTGCTTAACTTTTGGGGGAAAAGGCGTGAACTCGTTTTCTGTGCTCATAATGTGAGAATCCTAATAAAAATTGTATTTTTGTATATCATATTATTTCAGGAGCTGTAGTAGCAGGTGTTGTCGGCCTTACAATGCCGCGGTACTGTTTGTTCGGCGATACAGTCAACACAGCGTCGCGTATGGAGTCGAACGGCGAACCTTTGCGAATACACATATCGCCGAGTTGCAAGCAAGCACTCGACAAACTTGGAGGGTACATCGTTGAACCTAGGGGCATGATACCCATCAAAGGAAAAGGACAGGTTAGTTTAGACTGTTTCTCATCATGTAAAGTGTTCTTATAACAAAAGCCCATGTTGCTGGCGTTGGTGATGCAAAAGGAGCAACCGAAGGTAGCAGTAAATCTTGGACAAGTTCGTCCGGAGAAATAATGCCACCACTTGGAAATTCGCCGTCAAGCAGTGGTCCAGTCGCGTTGCTGGGATTCAGTGAGGGTGTCTGAAAGACATCAGTTAGTCCCGTCTCTTGCATAGAAAAACCCCCGTTCCATTGCTAAGTATTAAGTGTAATTGCATAGACGCATTATTGCATAGAACAAGTTTCCCATCTATTTTTGGAGTGGAATTAATAAGAGAGAAAAAAAAATAAGTGATTATTATAGTGAACCTTCAATCAATGTGACAAAATGTTGATTATCCTCGGTAAGTCTATTTCAGAGCGGACAAGCGTTGCGGTCTCTTTCACTCGAATGCTTTGAGCAAATTTTCTCTCTAGCTTTATAAAATATGCATATAATGTGTAATTGTTTTTAATTTTCAGGTCCAAACGTTCTGGCTAGTCAGCGCCACAGAAAAGGCGATCCAGAAAAGGCCGGTGGAGGGCGAAGAACGGCCGCTGTTCCGCCGTCCGCGAAGAAGCCCGCATCTTACAGACTCTAGACATCCCTCGCTTTCAGGTAACAAACTTTTACACGACACCAGAGTTAGGGGCTGTCCATTAATCACGTGACGCTCGAAAGGGGGGGAAGGGTGCATTTGGGTTTCTCTCAGAAGATATTACAAGGGGGGTGTAGTAATATATCACGTGTATTTATTTTTTCCTAGATTAACACAGGCTACTTTTGATTCCGGAAAACTGCGGGTTACGGCAGGGTGGATACGAAATGTAAAAATAAGGGTAATTGCCACTTAAATGAGCCTCGAATGCGTGTCTGTACCAGTCATAAGTTATAAATACCTCATTCGGGGAGCCATTAGATGGCAGAAATAATAGTTAAAAGCACCGGTATCGCTGGAAGTAGCAGAATGTTGGAAACTGTTAGCAAAAATATTTCTTTTTTGAACTTTGAGTATAAGCGAATGTTTTTGTGAATGTTTCGCAGGTGGAGTGCGACAGCGCATTGCTAGTGGAGAAGCGGGCATGCGAGGCTCGCGATGTTCCCTCCCCTCGCCCGCAGCGCCCACGCCGCCTTCACAGCGACGCATGCGCCCAAGGTACGATCTCACACTGTCACTTGCAGTTCTGGAACTTAACATGCTATCGATTTTTTCCTTTCTTACTTCTTACGATTGGCAGATACATCTTTAATACCTGTAATTTGTATGGTTTACAGGCACGTGTTGAGTTCGATAGCGTCATCCACTGCGTGCGAAGGCGAATGCGACTCGATAGGCTCAGAAGGAATGGCAGCGGGATTGGCACTTCGCGGCGCGCGTTCACTAGACGCTCTGGCCGCTCCGCGCATGCGCAGACACCATACAACGCGTTCCCTCGACGCGGAAGCGCCGCTGGCCACTGTCTGCGGAGACCCGGTCTTCAACGGCACCATAGTAGGCATCCTCACAGACGACCAGCCCCGCCAGGAAACCAGACCCCTGCTCCGCAAGACAAGTCTGTACAACAAACTGGACCGGCCTCGACGCAAGGTACACGACGCTTCTTACATAGAGTTCTACAAACGCTGGCGCTCGCTCGAGAACGTTGCCGATAATAAGGATAGGAAGTTACCGCGTTTTCCGATCCGCTCGTGGTTGCTAGGGTTCTTTGGTGGGAACGCTCGCGGTTCTAGCGCATCGCTTCGCCGCGCGCCGCCCCTTCTGGACCGCGAGTCTGCCGTCTGATCGCCAGATAGCTTTTACCTAACTGGTGCGTTCAGATACCCCAGGTTACACGAGCCATTTGTGGCGGCCAAGTATGACTAAGTGGGAGATTTGTATCGATGTACAAACTCCACGTACCCAGAACTCACTCACACTCGTGTCAATTCGCGATGATTTCAGATGCGCTCTTTGACTCACCAAACTGACGTCGAACGAAATTTGCTCGAGGCGAGGCGGAAAAGTAAGACGTAGCATTGGGCAACTTCGCAAGAACTGGGAGTATTAAAAGATCTGAGGAAATGTATCGGAGCAGCATGTCGGTATTATTACCATTAATTACCTGTGACGCGCGGATCGCACTTTGAAATCCGACAGCTGGCACGGGAGGGAGCAAACCATAAATTCACCGACTAACGTTTCCGTCCTGGAACAATGATTTGATTATAGATGTGAGTAGATCATGGCTACTCACAGCTGCGAGTGGCTCGTGTGCCTTACCCCGTCTCGGCTATAGAGCGGGCATTATGTATCTTTATAACGTCTTTAGACGTGGTTCCTGAGAATCGAATAGTTTAGGTACGCTTTGCCGCGCCTGCACGGTGAAAAGATTAGAAATCGTACAAACAATATTGAAGCAACATTATTATGTTAGATTATGCATTGAGTATGAACTGTGCGCCATTTGATAGCCAATAATGTTGCTGCAATAGAGTATATTATATAGTAGAAAACTGTATATTGATTACCCTATTATTTGTATGTATATGAACTGCTGATGTAAATAATATATGTAAGTAAAACGATGTTACCGTCAATTGTGAAATAAGAGTTTAATGTTATTAAATAATTTCTATTGAACGATTGTCTCTTAGTAATACTGACAAAGATCACATTACGGCTACCTATTAGGTGATGTGCTAACGAATACACGTTTAGCTCATCTCCTTTACAAACTATCTAGAATTGATTATCTGTGAACAACTAAGAAATTAATATTGGAAATAGCTTCATTACTCAGTTTTGTGTCGGGCTCAAAGTCCACCACGTTTTCAGATCTTCGTGAACGAGAAACTAGTCTTAATTGAACTATTAATTTTATTGTTACAGTGTATTTATCAGTTATTGATTAGATAACAAACATTTTTTAGCTAATCGTTTAAATCACCCGCTATATGTACAAAATACAGTAGAGCGACGACGGTGTTTTTATATTTATAATATAAGTAGTTCCCCTTGACAGTAGCATTCTAAAAGTACTGGAACATTATTCCCAGTAGGTTTTTTAACTGGTTCTTTTACCCAGCAGACGTAAGAGAATTGTTTAATGACTTAAGTACAGTTAACTATTGTGTAGGTTATAGTATTTTACATTCAAACTAAAACAAATATTCTACTAAGTTATTACAGTACTGGCTTATCATACGCTCAAAGAAAAAAATTCCAAGTAGTTCCTTTGAAACGTAAGTGAATTGGTATAAAAGGTTCAAAAATTATTTCAAAGGAGCTACTGGGAATATATTACCAAGTTGACTAGGGAACATGAATTAAGTACTAAACTAAGCGTCCGTCCGTTCCATATATCCTTAATGAATTATGTAACTATGACATTTATACGTCCTTCTTATTATGTTCGTTTGTGATGTGACATTCAAGGTCATTTTAATGCCATACATACATTTGGAAATTCTGAATTACAATTCGCAGTATTGCAAAGATAGCCCACATTGGTAGTACGTGAATTGTCATGCTTTACCTTTCAATCCATTTAATCTGTTCCGCGTAAAACTGTGTATTAACTCACGGGGCGCACGTGAGTTAATGCTTCGAAAAAATATTTTTTTGTTATTTGCCCAAAGTTTCAAACTAAGAAAGCTATTTATTTCAACAGCCCTATTAACAGTGCCAAAATAAGACCTAAACTCTCTTTTTTCATTAAATGTCTTTAAAAGGTAGAGAACATTTTAGTTTATGGAATGCGACCAAAAATATTCGCTTATCAGAGTGGTCATAGCAATATTCCTCTAAACACAGCTCCCCCTTAGTTAACATGCGCTTCTTGACTTCGTACGGAGAGATAGCACTTCGGCATTTGTACAAATGTATTGACGTCCTGATAGTGGCTATAATGTTCTCGCGCGATTTACAGAGACGTTTAAAACCTGTCATGCAAACCAAGTTGCTATGATTCACAACGTTTAAATAAATTATGCTAACAAAATATAGGTATATCGCTTGCGATTGGCTACAAGTTATAAGACAGAATTCTTAAAGAAAAAACATCGTAATAGTCTACTTGTACACATCACATTACAGTCTAAATTCAACGCTATTCCGTAAAGTATGGCGAGAGTCAATGTACACAAATGGGTGACTACGCATCTGCTAGGAGTGGAACGCCAGCCCCGTCGCCTTCGTTCATCGAGCAGCCATTGATGACTAGTTTGATGTCGCACGCGGCGGGCGGCGTGTCCTGGAGGAGCGGCGCGCAGGACGTCGCGGACGGCGGGGGGAGGGGACATTCAGTATGCTCTATGATTGGACACGACACGCTTGTGTACTCTTGTCGGAGAGACGGCGCCTCTAGGTGGGCGCCGCGCTGTGCTGGGGCTAATCGACCTTCACCTACTACCTGGAAATGAAAAGTTTACGCTACAAACATGTATCCATCTCATAAATGCTTGTCCTGGGTGGGAACCGAACTCACGACCTCACAGAAGGCAGAGTTACTACCGACTGAGTTGGGAGGCCAGTGAAACAAGTAATAAAGGAAGTTAAGAATCATCAAAATTCCTTAAAAAGGTATTCAGACCGGACTCTGAAAATTTCACCGATTTCCACCAATCTTGACGAATAGAAGAAAATATGAAAAAAATAAAAAGAGTACTGCTGTATCGATCTTTGTTACTTCATGTTACTTCAATGATTGTACCATACAGACAAACACAGTGGTCAAACTTATAACAATGATTTTCTTTAGAGGGTAACAAGTGGTCATAGGTAGTTAACATATTTTAGTTAAATATTTCGTCAAAGCAATAAAAAAAAATGTCAGTGCCATTAGGACTTACTTCCATGAGATATTCATCGCTCCGATGATGCAGTACACTATCAGTATGAGATTCTAAATGATTTCCTGATGCGAAGCGTAGTTTCTTTGGAGATTCTAAGCTGCAGCACCTAATAAAGTACAATAGAAAAAGAAACAAACTGTAAATAAAGACTTAATTAAATATTTTAGTTCAGGTAACAGAAATCTAGCTCAAGCTTCACAAAATGCAATGAAAAGTTAAATTTGGTTAGTTGATTAGTTTACGATTTCATATTTTGATTCCCTATGAAGAATTAAAAAAATAACTCTGATTTTATAAATTGAAATTTCTCAAGGTAATCTAAGATACTTTTAATAGACAGAAATGTTTAATTATTATATATTTATCTCTCATTTGTCAACAACTATTGAAGTAGATTATTATCTATACATTTTTTAAATTGAATTGAATCAATTGAAATAAAATCATGAATTATGGAGTTTGAATATGTCTGTAATTTTACCAGCACTGTTCAAACCGGAGCACAGAAATGCAAGTATATTATTGGCGACATAGGGACGTTGTTATAGATTACCTGTGCAGTCCGCCAACTTGGTTCTTCCAGTTCTTAGTCTTGAGTGAGCTCCTCTGACCGCGTTTCTCCTGCGGCGTGTCTTCCCTCTGCGCTCGTCGCTTCGCGCGGGCCGCCGCCGCTGCCGGTTCTTCGCCTCGAAGCCAGTACGTCATCTGGATAATTCAATATGCAAAACTCAGCCAACATACTTTTGATGCATGCAGCTAGCGTGCAGTTCAAAAGACTGCCTTACACAGTTGCTCAGCAAGTTAAAAGTTTAATTCTTTCATTTCAGTGTTTTGTGTGATTTTATCCAACGTCTATGGGTATGGTTTTATTCAAGGTCATCCTCAATCGATCTAAATCGACAGCCCAAACTAACCACAAAACTTTTATCGATATAGACATGTTAATACAACTTGTTAAGAAAGGTCCAGTTCACTGAGTTTTTCAGTCAATAAGTATGGCGTCGATTTGACTTGGGAGTTGAAATTCGTATCCTACTGTGAAGGAGTCAGCTTTTATGTTATTAATTCATACCTGATCTCGTTTTCCTTTCATAGACACAATCCCGCGCTCGTCCAGTATGTAGCCCCCTAACTGGTCCAATAAAGCTTTGCACGTTGAACTGCAGTGAATTTTAAGGGCTGGAAATAAATATATGCACCATTGAATCAGGTATTGTTCTCACTGCTGGCCTACTTTCGATAAGTGAGTGAATACAGCGTATTTTTTTAAAGTGTCTCGATTTGTACCAATTACATACGGATTGAAAGTCTGCGTCTGTGCCCTTGAGCCAACGCACTACTACATTCAGTGATGTATTCAAAATTGTTATAAGGTGTATTTGGAATAATAGCTTTTATTATAATAACTTACGTGCACCAGTAGATTCGAACCGGCTGGCAGTGTTGACTGTGTCGCCAAAGAGGCAATACCGAGGCATTTTCAGGCCGACAACTCCTGCGCATACGGGTCCTGTAAAATAAAAATATTTTGTCACAATTAGCAGGTAATTTCTGTCATGTACGGATATCGAAACCAGTCCCAGTCGGATTCTAGAATATCTCACAAATGAATTGGAGCGCTTTCCGCTCCAATTCATTTCGCCGGAGTACTGCTTCATTGTTGTGTATGTACAGTAGTTACTATAATATAATAGAATACTGTTCGGGCCGGTGTTTCGGCATTGGCTATCTTCAATTATTTTTGGTTCTAAAACATGCCCGTTTCCTCAAGATGGTTTCTTCCTTTTGAGAACTTGTTGCCAACACGCTGACGTCACTTCACCTGTAGTGTACAATAGTTACCGGAGTGGATCCCCACACGCAGCAGCAGCCTGTGCTCCGGACGGTGTCTCACGCGGAAGGCGCGCGTCGCAGAGAGCAGTGCCAGCGCCATTGAGGCCACTTCACCGGCGTGGATTATGCCGTTTCGGATTGGAAGACCGGACACCTGTTACGGAAAACCGAGCTTAACTTCTACACTGAATCTTCCATTCATAAAATATCGTATTCCTAAGCTATAATGTATAAAACAAGTTGCAAGCAATCCGACGCGGTCTGCAGTTGCGACAACTTACCACCATGTAAGCATCACCGATAGTTTCTACTTTGTAAACGTCGAAGCTTTCCAATATTGAATCAAAGCACGTGTATAAATCGTTGAGAAAGTCCACCACCTGAAACATTAAAAAGCATGTTTGAAATGTTTGTTAATCCAGCTTTCGACACATTCCTATAAATGTAGGAACTTGATCACTCGATTTTATATTATTCATACATACAAGCAGGTTCAATTGAAGTAAACCAGTAAAACCTATTGTCTGTGTTTTCAGACAGGGGTAAATCATGATATTTCCCGCAGTGGACTTGAGTAGGTTGGGTTAAGCCTGTTTCTACAGTGCCGAAAGATGAGTAATAAATAAACCTGCAGCGGCGTGCTCTCGGCCGACATCGCTGTGAAGCCGACGATGTCGCTGAAGTAGATGGTCACGGAGTCATAGCTCTCCGGCATAACGCGGCGGCCGCGCTTCAGCTGCTCCGCCACCGGGGCCGGCAGCATCTCTTCTAGCAGTGCCTCTAGAAAACAAGCCGATAATATTTAAGTCAGCAGATTAGCAAGTTTGCATATACAGACAGAACTGGGCTGGGTATATAAGTCGATTTTCTATCCCGAATTCGCTGGCACCCAGAATTTTTCGCTTCAAAAATGATGGTCTAATTGGTCGTAGGTAGAGAAAGGCATCTTACCAGTCTTTTTTTTCTCTTCCTGTAGTTGGTCTGTCCGCTCATCCACAAGAGCTTCTAGATTGTTAGCGTATTTTTCCATCATCGCTATCATATTATCGAATATGTTTGGTTTCCTGAAACAGAACACCTGATTAAGAGGGTATTATGAGGTTAACGTATCATGGATTTCATGGAATGAAGTCCTTTTTGAACTGCATAAACATTCAAAATCCGAGAAACTTTATGCACATCACACAATGTTTTTGTGACTAATGTGACCAGACTGACAGCCCGCCTGATGTTAAGCGGTTACTACCGCCCATAAACCAAAACATGCTAAGCCAAACCCCTTTTCGGCACAAGGAAAGGTGGTATCGTTATGTATCTTTTTAACTGTAAATATTTCCTTTTACTATTTCTGGTACGACTAAGTAACCTAAATTTTTTCTATCTATATTTTGTTCTTTTCTATCTATATTTACGTGATAAACTTGTTCATAGACTAGAAAATAAATTTATTGACCACTTGTCATCTACCCTTGCAATCGTGAGTTTTGAAGCGATAAACAGTAGCAATATCAGCTGAAAACTGGGTCAGCGATTAAGTGTACTTACATGCCTTTCCTCAAAGGTCGCAAGCGCGTCCGTATCGCCTTGAAATCAGGACGCGCGATTTCGTCCTCCACCCAGCACTCGCAGCAGCATTCGCGCACGCAGTCGAACCGACCTGCCAGGGCTTCCAGAGGAGGCCTGATGAACAAACATAACGAAACAAATTAAAATAGGAAGACATATTTTTTACTTGGGCCTTGTGTTGCCTTTTTAAAGCCTGTCTGTTCTATATCGTTTGATTCCTACGCATTTGTATTTATATCTAAACCATTCGATTACTTCGAGAGATTGGTATGCTGGACCAGGAATAATTGAGTCCACCTATTTAATCCGAAGTGTAAAAGAGTGGATTCACTGCCTGCGAGTGTTTTTCCTGAGCAGTACAATTTGGTAACTTTCAAGAAAAGAGTGAATACATATCTCCTAGACTAGCGTGTTACATCTTCAACTGCATCTTCACTTACCATTAGGTCAGATTGCAGTCATATGACAAGACAGAACTTCATTGTAGGTCTATTTAAGGAGCGAGCAAACTTCTGGACGAATCAGCATTTATGTGGCATAATGTGTTTTTTTATGGTTGATGTCTGTCCTGAGCACATTCAGGAAATAAATACAGACCCCGCCGGCAAATACAATAGTTCCACATGTATCTATGTTTGTCCAACGGACACTACCACGCTGTGTCTGAAAATGTATCGCTATTTCCGATAATAAAAGTAAACCTAGGCAGGATCTTGTTGTTATTTCATTCAATCTTAAAACTTAAAATGGGATAATAAGTTAGATCGGTCGGTTCAATCGGCTATCATAACTGAGTTATACATACGTTTGCGATACAATGTGACTGCGACACATACCTACCTATAAGGCGCCGGGTCGGGGGTGGCTAGGCGGCGCAGGAGCGTCGGCACTGGCGGCGCATCCGCTCCGAACGGACCGCGCCGCGTGTGCAATTCGTACAGAACCAGTGCGAACGCGTACACGTCAGATGAAGGCGAGCCGCGGCGCCACTCCACTGGCGACAACAGACCTTCTTTACCCCACCCACTTGAGCGAAGGAGCTCTGGTGATAAGTATACGAGATCTGAAAAAATTCTGTAGCGTGAGTTTCTTTAAAAATATTTTTGTAAAGTAGACCGAACGAGCCGCTGACTCTCCTAATGTTTAGTGCTGCTAATAAGAACAGTAAATGCGTCTTAGATCATTCTGTACTCTACTTTAGTAGTTACGCTAAGACCTAAGTTGCAGGCAGGTGCTACGAGATATCTCTACGAATAATAACCCGATTTGAGATGACTCTTGTACACCTTTCATCTTGCATAAACATTTCAGTGAAGGCAACATAACTAAGGGCTTGTACAGCGTATGTAGTAAATTTTTATATGGTGATTTTGAGACTTTATTTTTAGTGAAGAGAGGTAAGTATAGCACACTCACTCAACAGAAAAGTCCACAGAAGCAAAACATTGATGACACATTTAAAATGTTCAATTCGTTTAAAAAAAATACATTTTATTTTCAACAGTAAAAAATACCAACTGATACTTTCTCAAGTCACATCCAAAGTTTCGTTCTATCATGTGAGAGACATAACAGTAAAATAAAAATGCCGTAAGAAGTATTTAATAGTCTTTGTAAGTGTACTGTAAGAGTTTAGTTACAGAACTGACTAAAACATTGCAAAAGCAAGCAAGTACAGACAGATAAACTTTCAAGCTGTAAATTATACTTCTTCGTGAAGAAAACCCCAGCGGAGAATCTGGATTTGAAGTTGAGGATGTAGATAAGGCAGCCGGACCATCCCAACCACAACAATAGTCTGCAGATGAGGAGGGCTTGGCTGTTGTTGAATATTAAGAGTTTTAAACATAATATTAGCCCATACTGAAATTACGTAATGAGAACAAAATAGTAATGCTAGATATTTTTTCTTTATTATCTATATTAATATACAATTATGTTGTGACATTTGCTAGATAAAGCGATAATTATGCAATTCATACGAGGCGTCGAATAACTGAAGTGTTAAAATAGTATATCAAAAGAGGTTGTAACAAGTGAATAAGAGCGCAAACGTCAAAGTATATTTAGAAATAACAATTATTTAACATTAATTAAGTCCAAATTAACGTGTAAAACGTATCAATATGTACAGTCACATTTAGGATTTATATAGGGGACGTCATATAAATAACTGTATCAACTTTATGTGTGGATCTTACAATGCGAGATCAGATAGTAAGAAAAACGATCCAACTTAAGTTAATTAATGTTATTATTATGTAGTAGACTCACTTTCAACATGATTTCTGAAAGTTGCCGCTTCCGAGGGCGGCATCTCTCCTCTCCGAAACTCTTTCAATCCAAAGTCTGCTAGTTTGACGACCCATCGCGCGTCCACTAAGCAATTGGACGGCCGCAAGGCGCCATGGAATTGTAAAGGAGATTCGTGGATAAAGATCATTCCCTGAAAGTGTTATCATCATTTTACCAAATTATTGTTTCCATAATGAATCAGTATATGGCACTGGTACTTACCCTAATAATATCTCCAACCAACGAAGCTATGAACATGTTGTCCAATTTAATATCTTCATTCTCAAGAATATCCTGTAATGCAAATATGTATAGGTAAGTATCTGAAATCACGATTGTATGTCTAAATATCGAACAAAAAGCTGTTGATCGTGAAATTCTGGTATCTCGTTCCGTTCCCACAATAGAAAATAAATTAGGTATTGATTGTAAATTCTTACCTTTAGGCTACCTCTAGTGCAGTATTCGGAGAGCGCGCAAACATTTGGCGGCTCGATGCAAGCGCCTACAAAACCGTTTACGTTGTCATGTTGCAAATCTCGCATCTGAAAATAAATCAAATTACTTTACTTTTTTTAAATTTAGATAATGATTCTTAATCACCAAGTTTCGAAATAACATGTTCTGTGCTAATTACGCGCACATTTCGTAAGCTACAATCCAATTTCGCGAGTTACTAAAACTTAGTCGTAGCGCAAATAAATCATAATCTCTTCGTAGACGCGAACATGTAGCGCTCGTAGATCGAGAAATTTGAAGTGTTTGATATAAAAGTTCGTAGTGTTTACCTTAACTTGATATTAGAAGTTGCACTAGAGCACCTTGTGCTACGGCAAATTGGTACTTGTCCGCACCTGAGTAAGCTACGTTTGTTTTTCAGCACTCTCGCGAGTCTGTCAAGAGTTAGATTGGCAAAGTATGAAGTTTAATGCCTTTTTGATTTTGTTGGCTTCAGGTATCAACTCTTTATAACTTAATTATATTCGTAATTTTAGAAAGGAAAAAGAAATTCTATTAAAATAGAAAAAAAATTGCGTCCATGTTTAGTCAATTAAATCGTAACATGACTACTCGTTATATTATCAATATAACTTTTGCATTTTATCTAAAACAAAGAATTTTTAGTGAACTTTGTTTTTCGGTATTGTTTATGGTATTTATAAAAATACTCTGTGTATTACTGTTATAATATTACATTACTACATTTTAGTTACTTGGACTCTCGTATTGACACCATTTAGAAGCTGTAATCAGCTAGACACTATCTACCTATATACCTATCTATCTACCTTTGCAGTGTAGATATTACTAATAGAGATAAGTGGGTAAATGTTATTATTCCAGAAAGAATGATTGATGTAGAACATTTCCTGTAAATGACATCATCTTATTTTCACTCACAACAGAGTTATTTGTTTGAATGCCTACCTTCGTGTGGTACAATAAATGACTACAAATAACTATATTTGTATACGTCAGTGGGTACCTGTGTTATTTGATGAAATTTCTTCTATTTATTTTTATTATTAAGATGATTTATTTGAAGTTACTTTGGCGATAATTAAATAAAATAATATACAATAAAAAAGTCAAAAACAAATACCTATTTATAAATGTGTTATAAAACAATGGCTGCGAAACATTCGTTTATATAAAATTATACAACAAAACATAGAAGGTCAAAGAAAATTTACGAGTAAATAAATACAAAATGTCAGAATATAAAGAATACCTAACTATCTAAATGGTAAACCCAATTTACATTTCTACATTAGGTAATATCTATCCATGCGCTCCGATCTGCAATGAATTCGTCAATACTGTAAAATGCCTTTTTCTAAGATATTCTTATTGTCCATTTCAATAATGTTTCTCTACAATTTACAATATTATAAAAATTCTCAAAATACTATAAAATACGCTTTTGAGAACGCAATATAGCGTAAATACAATTTTCTAACGGAAAGTCATTGGTGCATCTCTAGATTAAATCCCCTTTGGACCTTCGGCGTCTTTATCTCAAGCTGATAGCCACAGTAGGTACTTGAGATTTTTCTATAGGCTTAGGGATCATTTTTTATAATGTTTTTTCTAGAATAAATATAATAATACCATCAAAATTGCTTTTCAAAGCTATCTAAATCCCTGTCTAATGCGAGTTGTTAGTTCTGAGAAGCTTGTAAGCTCCTTATCACCAGCAAAGTTCAAGAAAACCCTGTTATCCAGGGTCTTTCTTATTTTGATTAAGCCTTTCACCAACAACTTTTGTCCATGCCTCAGAATGAAGCCGTGAGTAAAAGCTATTTCGTTTGTTCAACGGTGAGACTGGCTTTGAGTTTCCTTCGGGGTGGCTTATAAGAGATCCGGGCAAATACGTTCTATTATTACGACATCTGCAAACACGGACGTGGACTGGAATTGTATGTCGTAGATTTTAGCTAATATAAAGATTTATTTAACAAGACGTTCTTATAAATAATCGTGTAACAAAAATATATTATATTTTCATTTGGTGTTCTATAAAAACATTTATATTGCGATTTTGAGCTCATTCAACATGATTTGTTTTTGAACTTTTGATTTTTAAAATAACTGGCCCACTGATGTATAGTGGTTACCGCCGCCCATTAGTAAGTAGTATGAGAAGACATAAGTAGCGCCCCTTATTACGATTGTGTGAATTTAATGTCTCATACGCACCCACACCCTTCTACCGAAATAGTAAACTAGCACGCGTGGGACTCGTATCCCACGGGTGCTAGTGTCCTATTTGTTGCTGCTGCAAAGTTTGCTATTATTGAGGGTCATACCCACGAATACGAGCAACATGTACCCGTATTCTATAGAGTCGCGCTATTAATATGTGACGCGATATTTACAGCAAAGTATAAGCTTACTTTTATATATAAAAATCTACATTAACGCAATGTAGATTTTGTCAATCAATTAATTTCTAGATTAAAAAGGCACCATATGTCCTTTTCTGTGCTTACCCCTGACTACCTGGGTACAAAATTTCATGATCGGTTGAGTAGTTAAGGCGTGAAAGAGTAACAATCAAACTCATATTTACATTTATAAAACAAAATAATATTACATATATTTTGTAAATTGACCGAGAAGTCTCATGCTGTAATATTCTTGGCTTGAGCTGGCACCGCTTCTTATAACTTTAGAAAAGGTTGAAACTTACTATTTTAAGCTCCTTCTTTATTTCCCTATTGATGTCTATGTGATGTCGTCGGACGCGCTTTACAGCAAGCAGCCTTCCTCTATAGAAGGCGACTTCTGTGAATATGGCCGAGTATCTGAAGTCCAGGTCAGGGTTGGAGCTGAGAGACACCTGACTGGAGCGGACGCCACCAGTGCTTCCGTTCTTCTCGGAGACAGTGGTAGGGTTCGTAACGGCACCAGCGCTGCTATCTTGCTGGAAAAAATTAGCTCTGACCAATTTGCTTGGAATCGACCACCGTATGATAAGGGGATAAGCGTTATTTAGTTACGTTGCATTGTTTGAACTGTTTGTGTATACCACATTAGTTATTTTCATATTTCACTAAACCACCATTAGCAATATCATATTGTAAAAAATATAGAAAAATACGTAAAACTCAAGCGGCCGGCGGCTAGGGCTACAGACAGAGTTCGCGGATGTGTGTATAAACGTTCCCATGTTCCCGCCACTAAGCGGCAGAGGAGGACACCGTGGGGTTTTAGTGGGTCTAGTCCCACATAACCGCTCTGTCTCCCCGTGGCAGGGTGGTATGCGAGTGCATTTCCCCACGAAAAAAAAAAAAGGGCTACAGACAGAGGAACCTCTTGACGATTCATTCTTATTATTAAGTGTTTCAGAAACACATAAAAATTTAGTTTAACTAATATTATTACTGTAATGTAATTGTAAATTTGATATTACCAGGTATTCACGAATGATCCTACGGTGAAAATAAATGAGTATGTTTAATTAAGAAATATTCATGTATATTTCACACGGCGCCATCTATCCCCCACTAAGCATAGCTTGTACTATGGAAACCAGATAACTGTTGTGATGTCAGTCACAATGGCTTATTGTGTTTGATAAATATATTCATGTATATAGGGTTTATATACATGAATATATTTATCAAACACAATTATTAAATCCTTCGAATGTTTTACGCCACACCAGTAGATTAAGCAACAAATAACAGTGGCTTTCCAAGAATGTCATTGCGTTTGTCACCGGCGGCGGCCGCGGCGCAAAGCAATGCAATATTCATATGTTGTAGGTAGCGCGCCGCTGGCATACGCAGCTTCATAAAGATCCTTCTTTATTTTAACGAAAAATGTCCTACGCGGCAGGAATAGGAAAAAATACTTTAAAATGCATGTATTTCCACAAATATAATGTAGATTGAATCAATCATGGACTTAGCTTATCTCATGGCAACTCATCATCGTGAGATGAGTGACACAGTAAGTAGCAGTACAACTTGTGCCAAGTTCGTCCGGAGAAGTACTGCCTTAACACTGAGGAAATCTACCATCAAGCAGTGATGCATTCGTATGGGTGTGGGCACGGGTGAAATCATAGTTGCATGAGACGTAAAACCTCCGTCTCGAGTGACTGTTGTACTAAAGTGGTACTGCCCACCTCAGTTGTATTGCAGTTGTTTTGGGCGGAGGAAACCACTAAACATCAGATGGGCTTTCAGCTTGAGCCCTCAATTCAATACTATAAAAGAAAAACATCATCGTGAAAGGATGTCATTCGATTAGCAAGAACGCCACTTTCTTCTCAGTGCTCCCTATTCACTTTCAATAATAACTAGAATGCTAATGACAAAAACACATCATAAACACTAAGACACATAATACGAGTGATATGATCAGCCATTTGCTAGAATCAAAGAAAAATAATTAACGAAAATGTAGGTAATTAGTGCACATGTTATTGTAATTGTTAAAATAATATTGCAGA
Source organism: Aplocera efformata (assembly GCA_921293045.1). Taxonomy (NCBI): domain Eukaryota; kingdom Metazoa; phylum Arthropoda; class Insecta; order Lepidoptera; family Geometridae; genus Aplocera; species Aplocera efformata. The sequence continues at coordinate 6,414,201 of OV121042.1, read as the reverse complement.
GTTAACAACCGTTCCGTAGCTTGCAATAAATAAAAATAGCCACTATACAGTCTTTAAAAAGCAGGTATTGTTAAAGAAGCGAACATGCAAACAACATTTATAAATTGTTTTACCTACTCAGTTTGTTGGCTTGCTGCTCTTCATCAGGCAGATGTAAGTCCCGGAAGTCTATCTTCCACAGCAGGGAGTCGAGTTCCTGCTCATAGCGCCATCCCCGGTAGAGGGCGAGAGCAGCAAGCACTAGTAAGACTAAAGTACCGCCAGAAGCGCCAAGAGCCCAGGCCCCAATGTGACCTATAGAAAAACAAATGTGGCCCGCGATTAACGATTAACCTGTATGTCTTTGTATCACTGACGGAGTACAAAATTATAACACAACTACCTTTGATGAAAGGTTTTGTTCCAAGATAATCAGTTGAGTAGTAGGACTGAAAAACTTTTAAATCAAACACATAAACAAAGTCCATTTATCCATTTATAATATTTATTAGGATAAAAAATCTAATCTGTTATGTTCTAAAGAAGATCAATCGCATTGATGAATTTACGCGGTCGACGCAAATGACAAGAATACCAGATGACCAGATAGATAAAACAAATTTGTAAATATTTGTTTTCTAAATATTTTATTTTTGTATTATATTTTTCACTCTCATCACAGTAATGTTGAGTTTTACTTTTGACCCTTCATGGACGACAAACGCATCCACGACAATTACTTTTGATAATGGTTCATTTATCTAAAGCAAATCTAATCTGTTATCAAACTCTACCACACACATATTTGCAGTAGTATTTTATAATTAACAGGCTAGACACGTTTCTACCAGAAAGTTTATCTATTTATCTTTGGGACGTGTTGCGTACGTGGTTGGTGAACTTTATTTAACTTGAAACCTCAATTAAATCCGGGCAAAGTTGGAAGTTTCAGTCAGCCAACTGAAAGGTGTTTCATTAGTTTCGTGTCAGGATTAAGCTCGCAACTTTTAGGATCAGAACTTTTAAGCCAATACATTATTTTTTTATTTTGAAGACTGACTTATGATATTCTATAATATCTAGCGTACGTGCTTTTTTATAAAATTTATAGATGGTACTTAGCGTATTTATACACGTATCTATAATACATAGTACCTGCATATATTAAGAAAATGGATAACGATAATAAATGGATTACGTAGAGTTGATAGTATGATTTATGTATGCGTATAAATACTCATAAATCATGGAATTCTACGTAATAGCAGGCTGGTGATTGGTTAAAATAGAAATGAACTGGAACAAAGAGATGGATCTATCCGGAATAAATAACTCCCAATAGTGCCAGGGCTCTGCCAATCTATAAAAGGCGTCAATCTATATTCGGTTATGTTACTGTGTAACTGCCGCTGAACGGAAACTACAGACATACCGTGTTCTCAATAATTAGGCACGATCAATACCTAACCATTTTAATACTCGGAACTCGAACTCACTACAAATAACAATTTTATTTGTAGTGAGCTTTATCACATTGGGGATTTTAATTTTCTCACCAATAACATTAATCGCCGTCATCAATCCATTGCAATCGCCAGGTATAATTCAACAAATATTTTATTCCGGTAAACATTCTGTAATAAACAAACAGCTAGGGGAATCTTACACTGATATCTCTTTCATTTAGGGTGGATGTAGGTGCAATATCATCATCTTGCACAGAAAAATTCAGCATAAAATGTTGTTTACTTATTCCTCAACGCGAAATTCCATGTTGAGGACGCTTTATATTTTGAGATGCTTTATATTTTAACGAGATCCGCCTTTGCCTTTGACGGAATGTAAAATGCTTTTAATAACATGTTTGCATTCAATTTATTCAACAATAAATTGAATTTACTTATTTTTTCAATCCTCGGAAAGTCCTTATCGAGGAGTTTTTCTAGACAAACGCACTATCAAGATCAAGATCAAGATACTGATAGTGTCACAAGAATGGTGAATATTATAATACGTACGATATACACATGATATTTTCGTTAAAAAATGTTGACTACCAACACAACTTTTGATTATATCTTCTACAATTCTAGTAGGTACTTATTATTTTGAGAAAGAATAATTAAAAAAGCATATATTAGATAGGACTAAATAGAGGCGTTGGAAGGATAAGCTCTTTCTTAAGTACAAGCTGAAGGGTACCTATAGGATCAGGTGGATTTCCTTCCGGGAATTACTGATAGTTTTCGGCCCGATTCTTATTTTCCTTCAGTTTTTGCTGACATGTTTTCTTTGAGGAAAACAACTACCTGACATTTCTATCGGACTTCTAATGAAGCATTTCGTTAAGTCTTCGGCTTGTTTTTTTACAAATAGTTCATAATGATGCAATCGGTATACTAGTAGTGTGATAAACAAACGCATCTTCAAAATCTAATTTGTTATTACCTACCTATGTAATAACACGTAGACCAACTTTTTTGATCTTCACTTTCATCCAGATAGCAATCGCACTGAATAATGTTTGCCAGTATTCAGAATTTAATGTGTGTTTACATTTCATTTCGCCGAACTCATTTTAAACCAGAGAGATAAGCAAATATCTTTACGATTCGGAACTCTAGCGCTTGCTAGGTTCTTCATTTTGGTTTTTTAAGTAAACAAACAAAAAAATCATCACATGACGTAGCTATGAGATGGAAGAATGGTATTGGTATTTTCTTACAATAGATAAGTGCGATTCGGATTTGGACCGAGGGTTGAGTAATACTTGCTTAAATTTTTTTAAACACATTATTCTATAAAACGCAGTCTGTAAAAACATTACAACCCTTTATAGGTAGAACAAGCCAAACCCTTATAATCAACTAACCGACAATTGGTGATAGATTTATCACCAGTTGCCTGCAAGTTGATTCTGTTCTGTCTGTAAGTTGATTATAGGGTTTGGATAGTAATAAGGTATAACTATGTGTTCGGTGAAGGATCTCTAAAAATGTTAAAGTTTTCTAAATTGAATATATACTACAAATAAATACTATAGTTATCACGAAAAGAGAAACCCTGTTACATCACAAAAACGTGACATTTTCATTATCGCCTCATAGCACTTAGCTTTACTTGTCGCTAGGTTATATAGGTAGTAAGGAGTCTGAAGCCTTTCTCGTGTTGGGAATATAGCTAAGTAGTGTACAGTGTGGGCAGTTAATGCGCACAGCGGGTTCGCGTGCCGCCGATGGCTTGCCAGTCCGCGTCACTTGTTACAGCCTCCTTACGAGCAAAGCTTTTACGACCCACCCTTCTAAGTTGTACGAACCTTGCACTTAACTGCCTAGCTACTACATAGTTTTTTAGTTAAGTTAATATAACTACGAATGATCGTAATGGTTCGGGCAACATGTCGATTCTGAAGAAACATATGTTACGCATTATGTGCAAACCTTTCGCGATCGCTTTGTTTTGTAGTATTCCCAAACATTTTATGTGAAACTCGATATTTTTGTGAGTCCATTGTGAGTTGAAAGCTCGCAGAGTGTTAAATGTGTTCTTAATTTATAAAAGCTAAATAATACTACGAAGTATTCTTCGCCAGAAACACGAAGGTTTTGTAAGGCTTAGTTGATAAACAGTACCTAATAACAGACATCAAAAAATTTTGATATATGTGTTAAATAAATTGAGAATATCTGGTACTTACTGACACATTTCTCGCCCCGGAAGCCGCACGGTGGTTCCGACAGGGGGGGCTGCCCGCCCGGCCACTTCACTTCCCGCAGAAATCTGACTTCCTGTAAATAAGGTTCAAAATGAGCTAGTATTCTAAAGTATGTAGATATCTACGAGGTAAACTTCAAGCCATTAGTTGCACGAAGTTTGGCGTGTACTGCAATTTATCACTAAACAGAATTTCCTCACCGCTCCAGGACAGATCAGTGAAAATTCCCATGTAGTTTATGTGGATAAGCTGTTTTTGTATAATATAAAAAGTGATCGAATACTAAATTAGTGGAAATTTAAATGAACGAAGTGTGATGGACTGTTTTTGCATAAGTTTTGATGAAGCAACCTAAGTACGAGGAATGTAATAGTATTGAAACATCCATATATACAAGTAAAAGTATACAACCTAAGTGGGAAACACACCTTAGTCCCTTTTCATTTAAAAAAGAGTAGGCAATTTTTTGGTCCATTTTCAAAATTGTCTTTTCCGTATCGCTAACATTTGCATTGGAGTATTGAACATTGAACAATACATCTTCGCAGATAAAAGTAGCATAAACTTTCTGTGAACAGTTAAACACCGCCATGCATTCCAAACACGTTCAGTAAACGTGCGTTTGCAACATTCGGTTAACTACACAGCCCCGTGGGCGCCCACCAAGAGACGTGACAGTGATCGATAGAAAACTTTACTCGTAACTTGCTACGTACAATACAAGTTACCTGCATGTATATATGCATCTGCATCTATATTTATAATACCATGATTGTTGACTACTGATATTTCGACGTGGTTTCATGCGTTATAGTCCCGGGTAAACTGAAGTCTTTGCGAGGTGGGGTGGTAAATATCTCGATAACTCGAAAAATAATGTTCATAACCGTGATAGTTTTAAAATTTATATATTTTATTAAATTGCGTTTCACGATAACTCAACCATTTTTGTTCCTTCGTGAGTATTATCCTAATATTGCTTAAAGTAAGTAAATAAATCCTTAAGTAAATCCTAATATTGCTTTAAAACGTCTTTAAAATTATTAATAATAAAACATTTAATGTATCACGGAGGCAGTTAAACAACATTGCCTTGTTAGGTCGCTTCATATGGTCCATATAAGATATAGTCCATTATTACGATAAATATTAATGGAGTCTTACTTATATAAAAAAGTCGTTCTCCTAATTGTCATGATTTTATAAATACTTACGCGATCAGGAAGCATTTCAATTTACAACTTTGTTGACTCCAATAATGATTTAAATTAGGCCTTGTTACCCAAGTGTATAAAAACCCATCCCATCTACCAAGCCCTCGTGGTAACGCCAGGAATTTAATCTAGCTAGCAGATCCATTGGACTGAGATTTAATATAACTTAAAGCTTCAGCGTATTTTCAATAAAAAAAAAACTTTTTGCAGAAGTATTTAACCTCTGAAAAACCCTGTGTCGCAAGAGGCGTGGACACAATCGCATAACGCAGAATCCCAAAACTCGAGATTAAACTTCATATTCATCACACAAAGTTTGGTTCGGCCGGGAACCCAGGCCCCTCACTTCAGAAGCAGAGTTACTATCAAGTAGATAACGGAGCCGCCAAATTGGATCCCACTTTCGTCTCACTTAGAGAATCTTCCGTAATCTGGCTAATATATAATAATTATTTTTACATGATCTTAAATTGTATGTAGTTATTTCACATAACACGTTAGTTTTAGTTGTCAAGTTGTCATTATTGCGCAAACTGTGACACCCTATTATTACGGGTACACTATGTTTGAATTATCAGTGTAATCCTGTGTTAGGTGGCCTATTAATAAAATAAACAAATATACCCGAACCTGATGAAAATGCGCGCGGCTACTTCGAAATAAAACTGTCTATTTCCGCTTAGTCATAAAATCTAACAGTAGTTAATTAACTTCCGATGTAGCTATTTTTATGTCCAGACTGGCTTTTATTAAACGGAGCAAAACCAATTATCTTCGGGGCTAAGCTTATAGGGGTGACCATAACAAGGTATTCGGGGTTTTAGAAGTTTTCATAATACTCTTTTCAACATATGGATAATTACTTAGTACATGAACAGATTTTTTTTATAAAAAAAATCACACAATAGTTATATGAAATCTGTGAATTTATTGTGATTTTTTTCAATGAATATTATAATTATTGTTATATGGGTATTGAATTTTCGTTTCGTTATTTTTTACTATATCCGTATGTAATATAAACCTTCCGGGAAATTCTAAGTTATAGTGAAAAATGTATCAAAATTTAAGTTAGCGGAGAAACAGACCGAAGACTTTGCTTTATACTATTTAGACATAAGTCTATATTTGTATGAACTGTTGTTCTGGACATAAGATACCACTTTAAATCAAGTTCTATTTGTTATATCCGTCATTTTACTCACATGAACAAAATAAAATATCTTCGGTTTATCACATGATTTAATACAAAGATTAATTTGCAAGTCAAAACGTACGTTAAGCATTCGCATGGACATTTACCCATTAATAAAAACCCCTATCTCTATCACCGTGGGGTACGTGACAGTTGACACTTATTTAACACGCAGACTACCCGGCGGTTTTAATTTTAATTTTGGGAAGAATAAATTCAATTTTTCGGTTTACCGAGCTGATCCGAGAGAGTTATGTTTTATTTCGCCGCTCTTGACTTAATGAATTTCCGTCAGTAGCAGGCTCGTTTTTATGAAGATTAATGTTGCTGATTTCACTTTGAATGAAGTTGAAATACAGTCTAGTGATTATTAACTGTTACTTTAAAACAAATCTAAGGTACGAAATTGCTAGTTTAACAGGTTGTATATAGCATGACCATTCAATTAACGTTTTATTTTTTACCATGGCAACATTGTCATTTTTCTTAAAGGTTTATACATCTGTTGAGAGATTACGATTACGATGTTGATAGGCTAATGATCTATTTCTATTAAACTGGTAGTAAGTTATTTTTTAGGGTTACCCAAGAGTAAATTTAACCCACATTTACTCTTGGGTAACCCTAAAATATAAAACGGCCAGGAAGCACAACAATATATATACCCGTCCTATTAAGGGCTGTATCTTTTGAACTATAAGAAAATAATTGGCTGAATTTATAGTAGGATGTTTTATTGTAGCGAATTATTGTAAATAAAAATAAAAAAGCAAATAAAAAGATCTCTCAGTGTGCGAGTCCAAGTAGCATTAGCAACAAACTTCATCCAAATTTGTTCAGCCGTTGAGGCGTGATACACATATCCATACAGACAAACTTCAATTAAATAATGAGATCGTTGTTAACCATTTTGCATCACATCAAGCTGTCAGATCTCAGCTCTAGATAAATCTATCACAGGCCGAATTTCGAAGCGGGCAAAGTATTATTTTTATTTTAAAGACAATTTGTAATTTCGTTACATACCGGCGGCAATTTGTGCAGGACAGCGAGAGGGTACAGTCCAGGTGATTTCGTTGGGTCCATCGAGAGAAGCGTGTAGTTTCCCTCTGCGTCGCCATTTTCGTCCATGTGAACCCAGTACCTAAGAAGAATAGGATAGCATTATTCTTTATCCATTTTTTAGGTTCAATATTTAAGCTCAGAAAACGAATCGAAACAGACGTAAAATTAACAAATAAGACTAGCTAAAACATAAAAACGGACTGTATTTTGAGATATCTGTGTGCATATAATGTGAATAAGAATCTATTTTGGCTCACGAATAGGTTTACTTGTGTGTGTAGAATTTGACGTGTCCAAAAGATACTTCAGATTTAAAGGAATCTTCGAAGTTTGAATATTCAATCTAAAGGAATAAATAAGTTTGAGTATGAATCGGGGCGTGAAATACCCAAACCGCAAATTGCGAGACAAGCACAAGACCACGGGAAGTAGAAAGAAAGAAGGGAGGTTATTGCCTCCAGTTGACCAGTGACTTGAACAGTGAGATTATATAGACTAGTAAAAAAGACTGCTATTTAGGTACTAGAAGAATATCGTGACTGTTCATAGCTAAACTTGCTTAGACGTTCTTTACAAATCTCCTAAATAAAGCAACTCTTCGTCAGGTTTGTTTCAGGAAGAGCAAGATAGAGCAACATAGTCAAAAGTAGTTGGTCAATAGTGAAACCACAGGAAGCCACAGGAAGTGTGCCACAGGAGGTTATTGGGTCTCCGGGTGCCATCAAGACCAACCCCGACTGAGCATACAACAGTGACCGTTTAGTGGCATTTAAACTAAGCGCTAAAGTGGTTCGGAAGACAGGTTAAGATGTCGGTCCCGGCTATACTAATTGACAAAAGGATATCCTGGTACCAAATTTCATCCAAATCCGTCGAGCCGTTTGAGCGTGAAGCAGTAACAAACAAATACACAGACACACACATACATTCTAACTTTCGCCTTTATTATATAAGTGTGACTATCGCATAGTGAGTACGTCGGTGACTCTGCAACAGGATCAGCTTAAGGTGGTTTGCACATACCCCATAACACTTCGATAGGTGGTGTTCTTCATGTGTTCAATGATGGCTCTACCGTCACGCGGATCTTCCCCCGTGGTCAGCGCTGCAGCCAGTGCTCTGGCATACACCCATACAGCGTCATGCAGCCACGCCGCTTCTACTGGGATCTGGATAAAAAGATAATTCTTCACTTATTTTTTAATGTACCTAAAATTATTATTTTCTCTGATAATAGTATGTTATGGTATACTATTTTCAAAAATAGAAGTTCATGTTTACAAGGAAAATAATTTTTATTATTCTGTTCCCTTCTTCATCTCTGATTTTATTTTATGCACCTTATTCGTATCTACAGATGGAGTTGACCTTATGCGTAACTGAGTCTTCATTTTCTTATAAATACAAAAGCATGTAGCTATAATATGATTTGCAGCGGTAACTTTATGCATGAAAACAAATGTTTTATGTTAGGTAGGTACGTTGACAAATATTCAAATATGTTTAGCAGTAAAATTATTGCTACAGTCTGCACAGAAACGTGGACAATATTCTTGATCTATTCCACACATCTCATGTCAATGATATTCTGAGCAAGTCCTTAGTTAGGTACCCAAGCTTGGCCATCAAAAGACTCACACAGATTTAGTGACCAAGACTGCAGAGCTGTGTGGAGTAGAATTAAGACGGTATCTTTAAAGTCAGGCACTACGTGACTAGGATTTTTGAAAAGTTTGTACATTTTCCATGATTGTCGTGAAATGGGCGAGGTCATAAAACATCGCATAAAAGTGCCTAATTTATTTGACTATTCGTTTTTTGGGGCACCCATTATTAGAGTCACGTTAGTTTAGCCATGGGAACTTAGTAAAAATATATACTAGACAAGAATTTAACGTGTTTTGAAAACAAAAACCTGGAAAGCACATGTGGTATTCAAGCTTAACATTTAATATTATGAGTTTTGGCAATTGTTATTTAATGCCTATGCTTATTAAGTATCAGATTAAGATGATATGAAAAGTTAATATCAAAGTAATATTGAGTACACCTTCGCGAAACTTCTGATAAATGTGTCCATGCCAGCCTCTGATGTTCCCACTGCAGGGACACCGGCCTACTATAAATAAAGGTTTACACACTTATAGCCCTGCACTAGGATTCCGTGTGTCGCAGATGGCATGGACAAACACATAAGCATAATACATGCACCCCAGACCCGAGAACAAATTTCATGCTCACCACACAAAGTATGCCCCGGCCGGGAATCAAACCCGGGACCCCTCGTTTCTAAGGCCGAATATGATGATATTACTGATAAATGAGTAAATACAATACGAGTAGAATCGACACAGTAAATATAGTGTTTCGCCTCTACACGAGACATCTCTTTCTTAGAGGTACATACGAGTATATTAGAACGCCTGAATGAGTATCAAGTATCAGATTTGATGTACTAAAACCTTATTTGGAAAATATACAATGAAATGTTGAAAACAATCCTAGAAATGTATTATATTTTCTCTTAATTATTTAGCTTGGTGGGAATCCACGTTACGTATGCCAGCTGACTCTCTCGCATTTTGAATAGCGCCAGCTCTGACGTCTTATTAATGTTGGACCTGCATTGCAAGTTGAATTGACTTCATAATATTCTTATTTAGCACCTACGCTAGTCGTTATTTATGGGTCGTGAACTTTATCTATAGATTTATCACGTAACATTTATGTTTAGAATTCTGCGTAGACGTAAAAACTAAGTTGAACAACTATCAACTGTTGACAATATTATTATCTTTTAAAATGATGATTCCGTCTCTAAATCTTGCTTGTTTTCCGACTACATTAACAAAATTCAGGCGACTCAGTACAAAATAAATCTAGAAGCAATTCACCCTCGCCTGTTCTAATTGGATTTTTGTCATCAGATTACCGCACCCTTGCTCCCCGTGGCTTTGGGAGACATATTCCTTGCTCAGTAAGAGACTGTAGCTTTTTATAAAGTGCTGTGTTATTTCTGATTTTCGTATTACGTAATATTGTATTAAAATGCAACAGCAATGCAAATAGTCTAAAAAATTTTCGTTGGTATCAAGTAATTATCCATATATTCCTAGGAAACTATTAAAAAACACCAGCCGAAATCTATATAAATTTATGCAAAAAATTTAATAACACCTAAGACCACAAAAGTAATATAATGATGCAAAAATAAATATTCATTAATAAACTGATCTGCCTATTTATGAATTTAAATAATGCACAACAAACTGCCATTGCACATACATATTGACTCATGAATTAAATAAATTTGAACAAAACATAGAATATTTTTGACAATATTAGGTACCAAATTGACATACGTTATGTACTATGATTGAAATTAAAATATAATAAGGTCCGATCTTACTTCCATAACGGCCTAATTAAAAGGCAAAAGGAACGATAGAAGTCACTTTGAAGTAGAAAACATAAAAAATGCCACCGAAATAATTAAAATAATTATCACGTCGGATTAATAGTTTTAATTAAACCACTGCTGAAAGTCGTCACATAGATCTGGGGACAGAAATAGACTGCATAATTATACTCTGGCCGACGTTATCCCTACAACAATGTGTTAAATAGTACAGTAATTATGTCAAAGGATCTGAATCTACGTTCCATTAGATTGTTTGAAATGAAAGAGACATCAATGATTTTACCTACAGCTGTCAAAAATGCTGTTAGTATTTTGATTTTTTTTTTGACAAACACTAAACCCTTTACTAATAAGTTTTATTTTAATATTAATATATTATATATACATATTTTTATCTATGTTGTTATATATTGTGTTGCATATATTATTACTTTAAACCAGCAATTTTCTTATATTTATATATTTTGCTTATCTCGGAAACAGCTCTAACGAATTGGATGAAATGTTATGTTAAAATAGGGTTTTGCTGTATAAAAAACCTGTGTAAATTTGCATTTCCTGTAAAAACGCATTAAAAAAAGCCGAACGAAGCTCGCTCACCTAACTACTGTATAGTTTAAGTAGTAATTACTCGTGGGTAGGCAATAAACATTTGTGTATTAACTTTACTAATTTCGTAGTCAGTCATTCGTAAGCTTATAGGCATAAAGGCATTAGCTTATTTCGAGCGGTAAGCTTTGTTGGTGGAAAATGCTTTTAGCATTAAGCTCAAATTTTTCCATACGTTTGTATGTATTGCAATAAGTGTTAAAATAAATAAGGTTTAGTTGTTAATCACTTACCACTTTGCCGCCTCCAAACGCTAGCAGTGGATTGGTGAAGTTGAAAGGTGGCATCTGCAGCCTCCTGTTTACTTCTTTGGCAAATGCTGGGTACGATGGAGATGGTGAGGGGGCCACTGCTACGTATGAACGGAAGGCCCTCAACGCTCTCGCAGTCGGTTCCTTCCGTAGTGGTCCGGCTAAGTACCGGACTGCTTCATCAGCGTCATATTTTTCTACATCCACGCCGATGGCAGCGTATTCACCTATCAAAACACCACATAATCATAAATATAATCACCATTCCTTTTTCGAAAGTATATATAAAATTAACTATTTCGATATTCCAGTAAAAACTAGACCCTAAACCTATGAACATCTGATTTTGAAAAAAATTCAACCATGATTTAACATTAACATTTATTTAATTATAGAATTTCAAATGAATTCATGATAACTTCAAAGTGTTATTAAACAATCAAACTGCAATTTTATGGGAAGATACCCAATAAGATCATTGGAAAATCATATCGTAGGATCTATACAACTTTCCTTCTGCTCATCTTATCCACCTAAACTCACTGTAGTTTCCTTAAGTGCTTGAGTTTAGTAGCAAATCTGGATAATCGCCGATAATTTGATTCGGGGTTTAGTTTGGATTAGTAGGCAAACGTGCCCCACGTGCCTAACCGAACAAATATGCCTTAATCAGTCCGAAAACTTTGATATCGCTGAGATTTCCTAATACACAATTCCCTGATCATACGAGTACGTGATTCTGGAAGATCGACATTTTGCTGTTTGCAAGAATAAAAATTCATTCAACTACATAAATCAATGATTGTGAAGTGATCAGTACTATTGCGTTACTGTCTTATTTGCAATCCATGTTTTTGGTAAATAAACTATTTTGTATTTGTATTGTTTTGGTAAAAATTAACTTTAAATTAGCCTTAATATTTACGATCCACCGTTGCACCATGATAATATAAATAATATAAACCTAATACGTTACTTTTAAAGTTAGAACCAGTGATAATACGACATAATAACCCGAAAACTGAAAAGGGTAAGTTCTGGTTCTCTTTTTTAAATACTTATCTTTATTTTCACACTTAAGGTATAGTTTATAGGTTAGTAGTTGACACGCAGACCGTAACTATAACCTTAACCGCCCGAAATTGAGCGGTCAATGTCAACGTTTTTGTGACGTCATTTTAGCAATGGTTAATGGCGTTAACAATTGTTAAAATGGTGTAACCCTCAACTCGCTTAACCGGAGATTTGACAGTCGGTTAAGCTTTTGTTATCGTTACAGTAACTTGGTGCAACTCACTCTGCATATGTTAAAAAATGAAACCAAAAACCCCTAACTGGAAACAGAACTGACACATGAAAATCTCTTTTCAATTACTTGACGTTTTATTTACAAATTTCAAAAAAGGAATAGGTTTCTAATTCGGATCTATGTTTTTTGTATCTAATTTACGTTTACCACAAGTTTACCCCTTCGCTTCGAAGGCATTGTGGCACCCAACTACGCTACGAAGCTGTCCTCAAAAGAATTTCTAATAGCGAATAAAATACAAGACGATAATAAAATACGATTCTAGATAGTAACTTCTTTGTGAGAGGCACAACACAGATCCCATGAGGGCGGGGTCATAAGCATTGAGTAAAATTGTTTGATAGATCAGTTGGTAGTAGCTCTGCCTTCTGCGCTGCAGGTCATGGGTTCGACCCACCCAGAACAAACATAGATGATTGTAACGTGTCTGTGTGTCAATGTGTATAGTTAAATGTATTAACAAAGAAAAACTATTACCAACTGAGCTGAACTGAGAAGAAGTACTTCGTGTTCTACCAGTGATCTTCCCATGCTTAGCTGGGTTAGATGGCGCTGTGTGAATATTTATTCAAAGTACAATGATCCATCCATACCTACTATTCATTTGAAAGCAAACAAAGCCGACAATTATATCTAGATAAATAATGAGTCACATACAGCAATTTATCTAGAGCCAGCAATACATATTATATTTACAGTACATATTAGCGCGCATGATTGATCGCTTCTCCTATTAGGTACACAACAGAACGATCCGCTCTCAGTAAAGAACTTTAGAATATCAATATAATAAATAAGTATATTGAAATAGTTTCCCTTGGGTTCGAAGCGGGAAGCTTACATTCCAACATCGAGGACTAAAGCTTCTTTTCTGTAAGTTCCTTTAGATTGGCTCGCGGATATTTTTATCCTATTATTATTAGGGTTGTAACTCATGTATCCTTCATACTATTATAGTAAAAAGCATAATGCCAAATATTTAGTCGTTGTGCCATTGATGTTTCAACATACACGGCACGCTCTAACGTTAACAAAAACTATACTGGATACAACTACAGGTACCTTAAACACGTATGTGGTATACCTGTAGGAGGGTATCTCATGCGCATGTGATTTCACCGGCACCCATACCCTTCCACCGGAACATAGTAATGAAAGCACTACTGCTTGACGGTAGATTCCAGGTGTGGTGGCAGTACCTCTCCGGACGAACTTGGCACAAGTTCTACTGTGCCAAGTTATTCCAGTTAAGTTCCAGTTATTTTGAATTAACAAATAATAATTGACACATTGTGATTAAAAAAAATTATAGAATCAATCTATGACGGTTACAGAGGAAACAAACATAAAAAAATACAGATAACCTAACTTTAAAAATTCATTAAATTTGCAAAACGTACAGATGAAATCCGTATGCATATCATAGAAACTTAGCATTTTGCTTTAAATTCAGTTATACATATCAACTTATGTATAAGTAAACCATTGTAAATTGGAACGTTCTATTACAGACGAGAATAGCGATTCACTGTTTGAAATTGAAAGGAGCCCATTCATATACATTAAAATAATGGTGTGAACGGTGCGCCGAGACCCTCGGATAATAGGATGTTGTCGAGCCAACAAAGGGAAGTTCTAGACAAATATATCAAGACACTTATGGAAATCACCCGTCGCTCTTTGTGAATGCAAGAAGATAGGACATTGTAATGCCGTGCACTTTACAATGTGTTGTTTATTGTAGTCTGGGGAAATGCCGAAAGTCGCATATCAAAAGCATAACATGAATAACAGATGTCATCTTGATATGTATTTACTGACTTGCAGATTACTTTTCACCTGATTGTCCAGAAAGGGCGAATATTTGCCCGTGGAGGCTGTGCCTCGAGGAAAATGACGTGACAGAAAATGGTAATAGTATCAGGCAATATGTATTATGTAAAAAAATACAGTAAAAGTTATTTCGTAAACGAAAATGATTTAAATTTTCGTGCGTTTATAAAAATACTATTACAATATTTTTTTTAATAAATATATGCCAACGTCAGTATGAACAAATAAAGAATTGATTTAAAAAAAAAACGCGTTCTGTACTTCCATTATTTATTTTATGTCACTTCTCACCCTAATAAATTAGAAAAGAATCATCCAATCGATCCACAACTGCAGAAGAAAACACATAAAAAATCACGAAACAGAATTGATAACCTCCTCCTATATTAGAGGAAAAAATGCGGAACAAATAAAAAAAGAACCTCTGTAACCTTAATTGGTTAATTGATTTTGAAAGGTACAGTTTAACTGATTCGATTGATGCCGGAACTCGGTGTATAATGCGACCTGAGGGTAAACATAATTTATTTTTCTGTGGGTAAGTGTTCCCTGGAGAAGCTCTACACAAAATAACTATGAGCTAAAAACGTTAACACAAGTTTTCAAAGATTTTTCGCGTTGTATTTAAAGTCGAAAATCTAAAACCTTAAAGATAAATCTTAGCAGAAATGCTTGTACCAAAACTTAGATCGTAACTCGGCACACTTCGGTAAGGAAAGAAAGGACAAAACTATTTAATTTCTGGAAATTGAAGCCCACTTATGTCAAAAACTTTACACGCCGAGCTACTCGTATATCCCAAGAGACGCTACCCAACTGTCCGCCTCAGCGCGCGTCATATGCCAAAAAGTAAGTTTGCCTTACATTTCGTTCAGTAGATATTGCACTTCTTGCTATGGAACGGATGTCATTCAACTTCTATACGTTGAATGAATATACGGCTGCATTCATAGTTGAGTTATTTAAATACATCTGCAGGATATGTATGAGCATGTTTTAAATGTGTTCTCCTCATACATTTCGGTGATACGAGTAATTGTACCTATATATTTTGATGGCAACAGCAGGCTGTGAAAGGTGAAAAATATATATGTGTAATTATAATATTATAATTATTTATCATGTAACTAACTAACTAACAGCACGAACTGGAGGCCCACCTGATGTTAAGTGTTACCTCCGCCTATAACAACAATGCAACTTAGGTCCTCCGCAACCGAAGTATGAGAAGTATATTATTAGTCTGCGAGTATATAATCTACTGTGAAGGCAATGTGTAAGTGTGTATGTATGTCATGTAGGTAGTAGGTGCTGTTATGTGGGAGTAGCCACAAGTTGACAAACTTACCAGAATCCAAAAGTTGCATAGCATCCAGAGCCAGCATCAGCCCGATGTGATCGTGGTAGTACCCTACCGTCACGTAAACTGGAATAATAACACATTTTAGAGATATGTTTATAAATTTCAATCTAGTTGTTGAAAGATGCACTCTCGTATTTCATCGAACTGCGTTAGCATCAACAGTAATAAATCTGTGAATATAGCACATAGATCTTACAGCCGGCATTATTATTATTATTATTATATTGGTGACGTCAGACTTGCGTGATGTTTAGATATTGTATAATTAGACCAACCAGCATCAAATAGCAATAGGCTTATAGCACGAGGCTGCCCTTTAAAGTCATTGCATTTGTTTCATGCTATGATTATCTTCCCGAGTAAATCTATTTCGCTAATGGAAAGCGGTTCTGCGGTATCACAAAATAACAATTAACAGTACTGCCACTCCTGGTAATCTACCGCCAAGCAGTGGCGCACTTATACTGGTGGCAGGGTGTAGATGCCTGTGAAATTACAGGCGTATGAGATGGTACATCCTCGTCTTAAGTGACGGACAAAACGCGATGCTACTTGAATCGCATTGCTGTTGTTTATGGGCGGCGGTAAACACTTAATATCAGCACTTACCAATTGGTCCGTCTGAATGTCTCATCACTTACATCAAAACATGAAATACGGGTATTTTGCGTTTTTCAAGATCAAAGAATACAAAGGCATTAATAAATACAAATTCTGTTAGGAATTTTTCACTAGAGCCTCTAGCAGAAATGACATAGCGTGGCTCAATACAAATTATTCAACATAGTTTAGGTCTAATCCTCGTTTACTCGCCACTAAACTGTTCCTCTGAGTACTGAGGCCATGTCTATGATCAACCATACTCACTTCTAGTGTTCTTATAAGTGTCTCTCACGATGTCCAGAAACGGGTTACGCGAGAAGTTTTCCCGCCTATTCTCGTAGTAATAAGGCTGTCTGTACACTTGTATATTTCGCACTGATATTTGCTTCTCTGTGGCAGCAGCTATTATAGCAAGGGCGAGTCTTGAGAAATCGTGGTTTGGTGCTTTGAGGTAGATAAAAGTGACCTGTGAAAGATAATACCACTATTATTAGTCAACGGTTCATTAAATGAAACGTCTCATCATAATAATTCTTAGTCTTAAAGATCAGAACCGAAGATTCAGACTGAAGGGTCAGAACCGCAGTAATATAATCTGGTTTGGTACATGCCACATAAATGATTTTTCAAGGAAATGCTGGTTTCCTCGCGATATTTTCCCTTTACCATTTCCGAAACGTGGAATTACGATCATTTTCAGGCGAGAAAGTTATTGATGTTTGATACGATCGTAACCAAAATGTATACGATACCAAGTTCCCGGTCTTTAAGAACTATAAAACTAAAACTTATATGATTAAACTCTACCAACAAATCTCTTAAACTTATCTCGAAAAATATGCACGCTCTAACGCATAGCAGAGCACCAACAAACTTCGGAAACTACCCTCATCAAAATGCGTTCAGTTATTTTCAACTAGGTTTCCAAGCAGCGTACCACAGTAGTTTTCGTAGTTTCAAACAAAAAGTAAAACAAATCTGAGAGGAGGGCGATATGTAAATGTATGTTTACATGCATGAAATTGAAATTCTTGAGCACGGCGACGACTGAACGTGAGATATCGATGTCGGAGGGCCGGGTCCGGGCGAAAGTCGCGTACACGCGCTTGTTCGAGCTGGCCACGTCTCGGCAATACTGTAGGAAAAATACACAAATTAGTAAAGTAAAAAAATGGACCCGAAGGTCTTCAACATGGCTAGTGAATTTGAATAGCTGGGACCGACATATTAACGTGCCTCTGAAGTACGAAAGCGATCAGTTCAAATGTCACTTAACGATCATCCATACAAGTAGGTACTAACCAGGCGGAGTTATAAACTCTTTTCCGAGTCCATTACCTATAGACTTGTACCTATACGCGAATTGTATTTTTGAAGTTAAGACCGAATTTATTGTTCAATCTCTTAATTTTAATTCGCCATAAGATGGACTAATTCTTTCTATTATTTCTTTAAAAGAAAAAAAAAACTTTATTATTCCACAAACAAGTTACAACTTTTATCATTTAACTAGACATAGTTCTACTAAATTTAAGCATTTCTATCGCTTATACTTTCTAAGTAGTTGCAAATCAGCTTCTCAATAAATCTCACGATAGCGTGTTGCCAAAATAGAAAGACATAAATACCACAGAATACATAGTAGTACCAGAACAATACAGGAAAACATCTTCAGGAAACAAGACCATACAAATTATGTGAGTTCTGAAACTACAGAACTTTGCCAAAATATGGGCATCGATAACGCTTGATATTTAGTGTCGGCATGCGGTAATATATCAAACAGGCCAAAGTGCTATTTCTCTAATAGCTATTTTCAAAACATTAATAATCGCAGATAGCATGTAACGCTATAGGCATGAATCACAATAACTATGAAGAAGTAATGGTCCGTTAAACGTACGAAGTTACATTATGCGTGATGTGATGATTCATATAATTTCGGTGGAGTGTACAATCTCACATACATACGTATATGTATACATAAACAAACAGCATAAATTGGACGCCAGCCCGACGAGAAAGTAGGTACAGTTAACAAACAGAAATATTTGCAACATATAATATGAAAGGTTCAGGTTTATGTAAATGCCAACGATATTAGCCATTGCAATCTGCAAACTGTGACATAGTAAGTTTCTGTAACAATACTGTCTTTAGGAACATAATGTGCATTGAAAATACAGTGCATGAAAGGCACCTACTTATAAATCTCTATTGTTATTATAACAATAGATGCACAGTGCCCATACCAAGTTGGATGAATTTCATCAACCACACACTAAGTTTACACCTAGCACTTCAGCATGAATTATTGTATTCCAATGAATACATTAACGTCCTACCTGGTCAGCATAAAGATATGAGTATAAGCCGTCGGTATTAACTATTCTGTATACCAGCTCAGTAAATGCTTCTGCTCTGTAAACACGCCAACATTTATTTTGGATGGCTGGTAAAAAATGCTTTTAGCATGAAGCCCATCTTTTGTCATGTGTTTGTTTATAATTATGCAATAAACTATTAAATAAATAAGGCTTTGGATATCAGAAAATAAAATTATATGTTTGAATTAAATGTACGGTATAAAAACGGTATAATCTTTCCATTTTTAGCTCCCATTTGGAGACTGCAGTTTGTAAGAAGAATGTTCGTGAATCGCATTTAAACCCTATTCGCGGCCGGTCTAATTATTATGATTTCAATATAAAAGCTAGCCTTTTGAGCTAGTTAAGTGATAAGTGTAGGATGATTATACTAATAATATAAATGCAATGTTAGTCATTAATGTTAATCCTCAACAGCTGAACGGATTTGGGTGAAATTCGTTATGAAGGTAGGTTTATATTCCCAAAATGTTAAGTATTTCTGTAGGATGGCCAACTGTGGGGAACACCGCGGGAGCGGCCAGTATTTTTATAAACAATGAACTAACAAAGAACTCATGAATATAGAAAAATTGCCTGTGAACACATTAGAATTAAATAAAAAGTACGCATTATATTAAACAATTAAAGTAATTTGATGCAAAAAAATAATCTTAAAATAGCCAGTTAACGTGTTATTATCCATTTTCAATTTGGTGGGAAGGAAGGTAAATTATGTTATTTAATTACTGATATTTTGTTTATTGCTATTTAATATGAAAACAAAAGACAAATAATTATATTTCTATGTAACTGCTCCCCGCGACTTCTTCAGCGTGTCTTTTTTCTTTTTTTTTGTGCGGAACCCAGTTGCTTTCCAAAATGAAAGTAGCTTTAGTTACTCCTTGTAACATCAGCTATGTGTCAGTGAAACTCACGTCAAAACCGTGACGTTATGGATATAAGCCGGAACAAATAGATAAGTCATAATTTTTTTTTGTATGCCACATGCATTTAGTGAAAAGCTTTTATTTTGATATTAGAGACACTTCAGTTTTATTTATTTAGTTTTATGACCAAAAAGAGGCAGCGAAAATGGCTTTAAATTAAAAGATGCCTTTTTCACGCCCGATGCGACGCGTTATAATTAATTATTTTATACAAAATCCTAATTAAATCTTAAAACGAAGACAATAATAAAAGAAACACCTAAGGCATCAATTTAACGTTTTTACGTGTTCTGAATGGCGAAAATTGAATTTTAAGTAGAATAGGGCTCCAGAACACATCGACGTGCGTACTTACATAGCTGATCATGGGTAGGTTGAAGGCTGCAGCCATGCGACCCTCGTGCACGCAGGTCTCCTGCGGCCCGATGAACGCGGACACGTTGGCTGCCCATAACGCGGCCACCTGCCGGAAAACAGAGAAATAATTTTGAAATTAACGATCAACAAAATCTGGTGTTTTCGTTTACTTACAACTATATTCTTACACAATTCTAAATCAATTTAAAGTTATTATTCTTCTTGTGGCTGTACGTATGCACTGAGACAGTTGGACGGAGTCCCTATTTGGACTTTTTTGTTAGCTTTTATCTCTGATTTTTCTTTCTCGTATAACAAATACTACATGCAGATGCATTATTGAAATGGCGCCTTCATCACATTGAATTTAGTGGCAGTTTAATAACGCGAGAAAATTCTTGGACTCGTGAATTCCTTCAACTTATAGCAATTCCAGCAATTTCCGATGAACGATATGAAGTTATTCTGCGTTCTTGACTTAAGCGGCCAACAATTTTACAACTTTCAAGTTTACGAGTCCTGCAAAAAACTGCGATAGGGATTTAATACGAATTCCACAAGATACTTTATCCGACCGCTGTTTGACGTAATACTTTATTCGTATCATAAAACTTAGGAATATTAAGCGCCATTTCGCAACACTGTGCTAAAAACTTAACGACGCAATTTGCACTAGAGCATGGACGGGTCATCAAATATCGAATTGGTGGTATTATTTCTGTCGATATTATCGTACGCGAATCCTATAACTAAGTCATATCGGTATATGACCGATATGGCTTAGTTATAGGTTTTTTGTGACTAGAGAAGATGATTAGTTATAAGAATTAATTATTATTATTCGTGTTACCGAGATATTTACCATGATATCGGGAGTCAACAAAACTCACAAATCATGGTAAATATCTCGGTAACACGAATAATAATGTTCATAACCATGATAGTTTTAAAATTTATATTTAAGAATTAATTTATTCATTATTTTGTCTATTTATAATTACAATTTACATTCAATGAATTCAGTGAAGATGTGCTGTGGCGATATATTAAGTAAGCTAGTAGTAGGTATAACAGTTGTCTACACGTCTGGCAGCACCGGTGTGCATTCCAGTTCAGGGAAGTAGGGCAGGGAAAATAAAATTTTATGATATGATATAATATGATTAATAATCGTAGTTTATATTCTGGATCTTTAACAGGACGAGTTGCCGGCTCATCTGTTGTTCAGTGGCCCAACAACAATACCGCTCAGGTCCACCCCTTCTAAAGTATGAGTACGTCACTTTGAGTCGGGAATGAAACGTCTCATGGGCCCGTAATCAAGACCATCTTAGGGCAGACTGGGGTACTTGGCCACACAGGAATTTGGGACCTCTTTGAAAAAAAAAAAAAAAAGTAAAATACCTAAACCTTTTTGGTTATAATTTTATTCGTAAGCGTTCATTGTAAATCCTGTCAATGGTAAATGCAACGGATCGGTTGGATGATACTAAATTAATGTTTTATTGTTGTCAAATGTCAAATTCAATACGTTTATTTTGAGCGTCTGCGATCGTCCTGCTGATCTGGTGTACGATTCAATTTTAATTTAGAAATGTTGACGGAAAAAAATGCAGAATTGAGCGGAATTCCCGCGGCCCCCGTGAGATCTGGGGCCCTGGGCACGGACTCCGTATGCCCTTATGGTAAAGACACCATTGCCCGTAATATCTTCTTAGAGCTATGATCGTTATCTTCTACAATTGTTCTTCCTTTCATGGGCATCATTTGCAATTTGTCTTCAGTCGTTTAGGCTTTGTATAGTTGGTCCTTTGCTAACAAAGGCGTTTAGAATCGTGCCCTCGAGTTGTGCATTACACTTCATTCATTATGTAGGTGTTCTCATTTTGTAGTGTTTTGATATGCACTATGATTCGCATCAGTTACATTTTTTACAATACAGCTTTTAATACAGTGACATAAAAAGTTTCGAACGATATATCCGTTTGGTATGGTCTGACATTACACGGTTGCGAGATTTCGCAAAATGGTTCAGATTAACTGAGACTCTTTGTAACACACTTCATTGTGGTTATAAACACTCTCAGGACATAGCTTCAGATTTGATTTATACAAATAAATAAAATTTAAGTGTCTGTTTGTAACATCAAATAATAGTTCTTTATAAAATGCATTTCAAAATATACACAGTACCTACTACGGTTTGTTCCGGTTAATCACCGAAACGACTAGACCGATTTTAACGGGAATTTCACTAGCAGATAGCTGAGTTTATAAGTAGTATCTTAGGTTTCTTGTATGTATTTCAGAAAGAGTTAAGAATTAGGATTTCGCTCAAAACAAATGCTGAATTCCACGCAGACGAAGTCGCGGGGAACAGCTCGTTGGCAATAATATCGATGACGCTCTTGGGGTGAACGATAAACAATTGTAATTATCTACTTGTAGAGCAGCATTACTATTAGTATGCTTATCATTGAGGGCACTCCAACGTCGATAACGACTGGAAGCAATTAGTTGACAACGATAGGCTCTCTTTGGAATAATAAAGAAGAAAATTTTAATTCCACTAAGCTATAAAGACTATAACGTAAATAACTATAAACTCAAGATCTAAGCACCTTCAGTTAATCCAGATTTACTTTGAAAAGCGTTCATTGAATCTTTATAAGGGGGACGTAATAAACGTTTCGGAAAATGGTAATGTTATTGCGACAGTAGGTGTTACGTTTCACAGCTATAACATTTTACTGGTTATACCGAATATCAAACCATCGCAATAGGAGATATCAAAGGTCTCATAAGACTCGAAATACTTCCCCAATATCCCAGTCCAATTGAATACTGGCAAGTTTATGCGGCTGTTATAGCATATTACCACTAACCCTCGATCGTGGTGAATGAGTATGAAGTATGTAGGTGATACATTCGTGTAACCAAGGAAGGTTGACAAATGCTTTGCCTTACTTCAGGTGCAGCCTTCTGTGAGAAAACATCACTGGTCAACGTTCTTGAGGAAACTCCGCGGTAACGCTACAACACATCAGATTATTATTGAGTATATGTTCTCTTTGTCCTAGAGATCAGAGGATATTTATGACTTGTAAGTTTTACTTATAGACATGAGAGCAACTGGGTCTCCATTATGAGCAACACATTGCTACAGAATTTTAGCGGAGCTGTAGGTTCTAGCTTTAAGAATATTTTCAGTTTTTTTTAATGTGAATAAGTTTCGATTCCATTAAAACATTGCAAATTATTATAATAGTATAAAAGCATTAGCCGTCGGCGATAGAGACCCACTACTCGGGATGAACTTTACACAGCTTTACAATTCTCTACTACTATCTGATAAAAAATAAATATTACATGCAGCTTATGCATTTAGAGCATATGAATAAGTAGCTACAATTTTTATGAATTAAGAGCAAATAGTCTTTTGATCTCGATTTTTGTAACATTGTTAGCAAGTTTCGTTGCTAATTTTTGACGAGCAGACATGATACGATTACCATATTTTTAATTGAATATTATAAAAAAATCGGAAATGTTTCCGGAACATATAACATGAGATTGGATTTAGTCTAGTCATTCCCTCATTCGGAATTTATATTCAGAACTAAATAGTGGAATGACCTAAAAACTTTATACAAACTTTATATTTATTTCATGTTTACTTAGATAACTAATTATTTTGCCTACATTGTAGCTCCAGAGGTAAAATAATAAATCTACTTGGTATTTAAATTGTAAGATCTCATTGTAAATGAACTTTTTTAAGTTTTATGAGTATAAATGTCTTTAAACCCAAAACTGGACTCAAAACGCTTGTAATATATCCGAGGAGTTCGATTTTGGATGTGCGGACGGTTAGGCGTACTGCGGCATGAAATAGAGACACAGGGTTCAGGTGAAATTCAGTGACGCAATCACCGAACTGTTTTAAGAGAATACCGATAGTAGACCAAAAAACGCTTGTTAATCAATCTTCGTCTTTTGATGACTTTTTTATTGATTATGCTTTCATGCATTAAGCATGTTAATGGAAGAACGATCTGAACAAATTGAGGAATGAGCCACAGAACATTTAAATGTTTTGCGGCATCCTCACTCTTTACGTTTTAATAGCACGCTCCTATCACAACAGACACATCTTTACAAAATAACCGCATGAAGGCATATGATACGAAAGCAATAAAGTTATGGCTCAAGTCATAGTTTACGAGCTCTTCCCAACCCATCAGTTCGATATAATATTATTTCCGATAGAACGCCTAACAGATAATAAAACGTAGATTTATAATGACTTTCTTGCCCTCTTTATTTTTGATGTAAATTCGAAAGAAAAAGTACCGTTGGTAGAAAAATATGATATTTTTTCGGGTATTTGTCATAAACGTCGGTGAGAAACATAAAATAGCAGTTTGACTATAGTAAATTCAAAAGGTATTGGACAGTTATGAGGCAATCTTAAAAATATTTATTGTACTATAGAGAAATTTATATATTTCTCTGAAAATAAACAAGCAGCAAATGTCAATAGAACATTATTTTGACTTCTGATGTTCTTGAACGAGTAGATACATGACGCATTCACTGGGAACCCATGTTTTTCATTATAACATTAAACAGGATAATCCGCACAGAAGGAAGTCACGATATTTCCGAACCAAATCAAACCGAACCTCTTCTTAACCAACTTAAAAATAGGAGGAGGTTCTCAATTCAGCTGTATATTTTTTAGTATCTGTGTAACGCGATTTCTTCGCCTTCGTCTTTTTTAATTTGATAGAGTATATCTCCGAGGCGGTTTCATGAAAATTTCATGAAGAAATTTAAAGTTATATCTCTGTCCACCTCTAAGGTTATAAAAAAATAAGCGATGAAAATATTTAAATCGATTTATTCGATTTTTAAATAACTCAATTATTGTGTTCGGTTATTTAATTGAAAAACGCAGTAACTCCGTCTCCAGAAGTGATCTAGTTATAAAGGATCTATTTGAAAAAAATATTTTCTGAAAGACAAAAGCATAATTATCAAGCAAGTTCTGCATAATGTGACGCAAGTCGATTGAAGTAAAGCAAATTAAGCTAATAAGATGCTCGGATGAATAAGGCACGCACTCGACTTGTTAATAGCAGCTATCACTAGGTCATTGCTATGTTGTATTTCTGGAGTGCATTCAATGTTTTGTTTATAGATACAGACAAACAAGATGTAATTATTACTGTGTCAGAATTTATTTGCATAGCCTTACAGGTCAGTTGGTAGGAGCTCTGGTTTCTGCGATGTAGGCCGTGGAATCGATTTCTATTAATTTTATAATATAGCATTTATTTTATATATATTTCCTTACCATCTAGGTGCGAGACCTTAAAAAGTATGGATGCCTAAGTACTAATTCGTAATTAAAATTATAAAATTATGAATGGAATCACGGACAAGCATTTGAAGACAAACATAGATACTAATTCCAAAGTTAGGTGTTATTATATTAAAACGTAGTACATTAATATTCTATCAGTAGCAAGTTCCCACAGTACAAGCTATGCTTAGTTTGAGGCTAGATGTCACTGTATGAAATGTCCACGATTTGGTAATTCTTTCATATGTTGTCGCATATCACTAGAGCAACGCAAAAAAAAAAATGATTTGGTGTACAATGTATAACGCTCATTAAATTGAATTCATAATGAGCCTTCATTATGCTGCAGCATTCCCACCGCAGCTTATAGGCCGCGTTAATGTGATCATTATTTAACCCAATTTATTTATCTTCAGTTTGTAAAGCACAAGATAATCCGTCTATCTACAATTTGGAATCACACATTTCCAGTTCCGAGAGGTTCCGTAATACTGATTGCGTTTTTTTTATTTGTTAAGATATCCATCATAATAACACATATCTTGTGAAAACAGCCCGCTGCGGCTCATGGAAAGATACAGCAGTAAGAAAGACATAAATTTATTAATAGGATTTCCTTACCATCTAGGTGCGGGACCTTAAAAAGTATGGATGCCTAAGTACTAATTCGTAATTAAAATTTCACACGCATAGATCTGCCTCTTTAACTGATTTGGAACGATCACGACCCAGGATTTATGAGCGGGCTCCGTGTGCATCTTCAATTCGATTACTCTTTAATTTATTCGCAGGAAATAATCATAAATTAGCCTGACCAAAATGCAATGCGTCACATTCATCCATACTTTCATTCGTGTAAATAAAAGAACCTGAGTAATATAAATACACATAGTATAGTCCCTAGGGTCATAGTCATAAACGTGTTTTAGTGACGCTTGTCGAAACGACAAAACTTTGGATAATGCAACGTTTGTGTTCAAAAACAAGTTTATGTATAAAAAGTGATGGAACAGCTGATGGCCTACTTGTTAAGTGGTTATCTCCGCCCATAACCACATTAATTCGAATTAGGTAATTATCCCATGTAAGTATGAGAAGATCCAAATGCCATTGCCTTGTACCCGTCACTCGACATGGGGATGTAACGTCTCATGCATCTGTAATCCTGTGTGACAGGAATAGCAATGCGAGTGCAGCAATGCTTGACGGTAGATTACCAAGTATGGTGGCAGTAATTCTCCAGAGGAACTTGGGAGAAGTTCTACTGCTACTTTAGGCTGCCAGGTAGCGATTCAAAGGGAATCCACCTACGGACGCTAGCAACATAGACCCTTAAAGTTTCTCTCAAATACGTTTATGAATAAGTCCCTAACTAATCTACAATGTTGCCTCTGCATTTTCTAATAGTCGCAATAGTGCGAGATAAAATAAATTCTCTACAAATATATAAGTTTTTTATTTATTTTCAAATTCAATCTGTGTTCGGAAGCTGTGAAAGAATAATGACCAATGCCCACCAAGCGAATGGGCATTACCCGGGTGTTCAACACCCGGGTAATTTCCCAACCAATTGGAAAAAGTGTCGCAATGATAAAGTTGAATGTTTTTACGAGATTTTCGCTTTCGCGCAGTCTTTATGTTGAGACCGACTGAGATCGTAAAGTCTAATTTATGAATGACAGGAGCACGCACCTGTCGTATGGAAACTTCTTCTTGTCCGTACGTTTCGGCGACGACGAAATCTAGAGAGTGCCCCAAAGGACCAAGCAATTTTTCATTCACTTCATCGACTGCCATGGAGATTGCCCCTGTTGAAACAAGTACGTGATTAGTGGACACTTGTTTGAAAAATATGTATGATATTTCTATACGACGAATCTCGTATAAGTTGTTGAAATGATATTCCTCCTCATGAACTCGCGGGGGAAATCATTGCATGACCTGCAATATCCTAGCATCTGATATCCACGACACTGGGAATCCTGTAGTGTGAGGTTTGAACGGTCTGCTTTGTGCACGATGCTTTGTGTGTAATTTATTGTTTACCTAATAAACCCAGAGTAATCTCGCCGGTGACAGTCGAATATCGTTGTTTTTGCGACGTTTTTGTAATTCTAACCTGTACGATAATACAAAACTCCGGTATTTTGCCGACTGTATTTCACCAGCAAATTTATGATGAAATAGGTGGTTGAGAGCGTGGTGGCATAGTACTACAGAAGACGACTTTCACTCCGATGATCACTGTTTCAGATCCAGACGTGCACCAATGAATTCGCATGAGAAATTAAGTGCCACCACGTTATTAGAATGGTGAAGGAAACCATCGTGAGAAAACCAGCATGTTCTAAAACCAAAATTGGACCATTTATTCTCGCTTTTCGCGAGTAGATCTATGTTCCAGCAGTGGGGATCAGGCTAAAGATATTTTGATAAAGAGATATGAATTGAGTTAAATTAGGTGTGAAGAAAACATACCGGATTGTGATATTAGGATATTTTTAATCCCGATAAACGCGGTTGAAGCTGCGGATAGTGGACTAATAAACAAACATTTTAGATTTGTATATATTAATTATCTAATGTTTGCACTCACATACCCCCGCACTAGGATTCACTGTGTCGCAGGTAGCATAGACGAACTCGGAAACAACACAAACAACCGAGACCCGATAACAAACTACGCTCACTATACAAAGTTTGCCCCGGCCGGGATACGAACCAACTAAGCCATATTGGATTAAACATGTACAATAATTTAATAAACAGTATGTACCTAGTTATACCTAAGCATGGATTATTGGATATGTTTAACAAAGCAATTGCGTTAATTAGTCAATCTATCTGCAACAATGCAGGAGCACCCCGCAATTAAGCCCGCTAGGCTTACAATATAACCCGTTAATACCTATAAGCCAATTTATTTGGAACACGATATCGGTATAATTAATTTAATCTTTTCGCAGTAAATTGGAAAAACAAGCATAAAATATATGAGAACAGTAATTAAGGGGATCATCTGGATACCTGATAGCACTCTGCCGGGTCTTTGGTAGCTGTAGTCGCCTGGACGCCGTTGTGATCCAGTGAGATATCCAAGAGTGAATTTCTCGCCGTACGTGATAGTTGCTGTCCCGATGAAGAAGCACCAACTCCAGCAATTCTGTCAGCAAGGAACAGTGGTTGTAATGTATCTTTTCATCACGATGTGACCAGAATGTAGACTAAGTGAGCACTTAGTCATAAAGAGCGAAGACTTGAAGTATTAGGTATATGTTTTTGTCTGACCTAAGGAGATATTATTTATTTTGTGCGAAAAGGTTCATATAGTACCTACATTAATCGATGCTTTTTTTACCAAATCTAAAGTCTCCATTACACTTTCTATTTTGAGGATTACACTATCGTAGAACGTGGATGTGAGCGAGTTCTTCTTCCAATAAGAATGGTGGCGCAGAGGTGCTTGTAACACTGACTTTCAAAGCGAAGTTCATTGATTAGAACTCAAACATGCACCAATGCGTTATCGCGCGAATAAGTAATGTGCGCAATGCATTGACCTATGTAAACACAAAGCGCATGTGATTGCGAGTAAAGTTTTTTCGTAGTCCCACCTGTGATACAAATCCAGCCGAGAGACGAGAAATTTATACTATTTCAGAAATAACAAATGCTAGTTTTATTGCATCCTTGAAACAAAACTCGTATAATATGTACAGAACTTTACAGTTTGTGTTACACTGCAATAAAAGTTGTTGAAAATGTTGCGCGGAACGGAGGATAAAAGACAAAGCAAGTTGGGAAATAATTAAAAATTTTACAAAAGGGAGCAAATTGTTTAGAGTGCACGTGCGCTCAACATTTTTCCAATATCGGCCGCTCGTAAAATGCCTCAGTGTGGCACTATAAGCTTTTAAACACACGCTTACACGGCTCTGTTACATTATACTTTTACTGTTCAATGAAACGCGTTATTACCGTTTCTACTCAGTGATTCTAAATTAGTATAGGTACGTTTTTTGGTGGCGGAGGGGTTTTTTGGTGTAAATTTTCCGGTACTGCCCTCATACATGGTAATTTGCTGCAAGGCAGTGGCGCAATCGCGATGCTGTGTTAAGGTGATGGGTGTGGTAATGTTACACGCCCAATAGACGTCTTAAAGTAACAACAGAGTAGTAATGGGTGCAACCTAGTCCGAAATGAGTCTTCTCATGCTTCGGTAGGAGAAAACCTGAATCGTATATCTGTTGTCAATGGGCGGCAGTAACCATTTAACATCAGGTAGAACGCCAGCTCGATCCACGATTTAATTTAAAAAAAATTTGCTTCAGGTACTCCAGTGGCGACCTCTGCGCAATTAAGGATCTTTAGGCTCTCCAAAAGGAACTTCACTAGATACCCTTTGACCATTCCCCATCTCCGGGTCAGGATAGGTACCGAGCACGTATGCACATGTTGGCGACCAAATTTTGGAATCAAATTGTTTCGAATGGGACTGTTACTTGAAGTTTAGAAGAGTTATATTAATAATATACTTAGACAGCTGTAAAATTATTCTTGTCTCTTTTACTCCATATTAATCGAGGTACATGCCGTATAGTTTGGACACCACTATTCTATTGACACATGCACCAGTTTCCTCCATGTTACGGAAGTCACTGTAATTTGCAAGTGATTTAGTTAGGGGTTTGTGCCACTAACTAAATCACTTGCATGGCGGTCCGAGTTTCATAGGTACTCGCTCCATATACTACAGAATCACTCATTATAATTTTAGACATTCTAAACAAATGAAGGCCGGCAGCGCAGCACCATTTCTTTTGGGACCCGTTTATCGGGGCGATCTCGCATGTTACATTAATCTTAAAATAATTCAAGTTATAAATTTCTAGATAAAAACTTTCCATATTCCCATGTCATGTCTCATGAAACGTTTTCAGTTGGTTTAAATATCTACTCACATTGGGCGTAGAATAGAGTCCCTGGTCTTGCAGATGTCCTTATGCAACTTGCCTTTCATCAGGTAGCTCTAAATGTATGGCACGCAGACTTTATTACCTTGACTTGCTATATTACAAGAAGATTGAGCGCGCTCTATATATACCAACACAGCCACATTTGGCCCATTCGTAAAATTTGAATATTATGTCGGTTATGAATCAAAAATAAAATATAGGTGACCTAAATATTTTATCGGCAATTTTATTGTATCTAACATGAGAAAACCTCTTTGCCAAAATAAAATAGTATGTTGCTTGGTGATTTATCGACGACTCGGTAATGGATTTCAAGAAAGCGAACGTGTAGCAAACATCGAAAAATGAAGCTGTAGAAGAGTGATTTTGAATTTGAGCACACTGACCCATATAAACCATCATCATTAATTTCCTATTTAATGCTGTCATTTACTGGTGACTTTTCCCCCTTTATTGTGAAATCATCGAAAACCTTCTACGATCCGACAGCTTTATATCAGTGGTATCCAGCTACGTAAATAATTATGACTCCAACCATTGCACAATCGCACCTATCATTGAATGGCGAGCACGAAACTTGTTTGGCGAGTTGACAGGTTTACACTGCAAAACAGTGTAAGTACACAATTCGTTTCACACGTGAAAGTAACTCGCGGTTATACTTACACCATCTTCATTAAAATGCTTTCGATTTCGCTTGTAACCTGTACACATTTTTGCGCTGTCTAAATGTTATGCGCAAATATCGTAAAATCCTTGTTTGTGATGGAACCAGCTGTAACGTTTAACTGCGTTCTATATCGTGCGCCTGAAACAGATCTGGGAATAATTTTAGTGTTTCAGAACTTTACCTAATTATGCAAACTCATGCAGGTTACGTAGATGCAGCCACATTTAAATTCTTGTGGCAGGAAAATGTGACATTTTCTATGCTTTATTTACCTACAAACGTTGGCGCTAGACGGGAGGGCTCATCCTGTACGTACAATGTTCTTAAAAATAGCAGCCGTGGGAGATATTTATGTAACTATGACCGGGTTAAGTCAGTGGGAATCATAAATAGGATTATATGCGCACTTTATGCACCCACAATGATCAGCAAACCGAGAGGAGTGGACAGAATTAGCCCTTATTTTAATTAAATAGTAATTTATAGCATAATAATATTGCGTTCGAATTATAAATCTTACAGTATATAGGGCGGAGGTAAACAATTAAAATCGACAGCTAGTTTCTGCAATCTAGAAATATACAAAAATATTTTAAAACCAATTGCAGCTTACATTTGCGCGTCTTACAAATTATCTCGACACTGCAATCTACAAAGTGATAGATCAATTCGTCAGTCATTGATGGATGGTAGTTTATCTTTGCAGATGTGATGTACACTAACTCACTTGAAAAGCTGATTGCTACAAAGCGGAGTTGAAACTATCAACTAAGGTATTTCACATCAATTTGAATGTATTTATACCGTAAAACCAATGACTGTGATATGTTACTCTATCTATATAATCTACATATTTGATTGCAATACCAACAGTCAATCACCAGAAATTTCAACCTTGTTGGCAAAATAAATAATGAGAAAGACACTTTGTTGTTTAAAAACTTCGAATGATATTCTGGAAACAGAGTTTCTGGGAAGAACATTTCTGTAAAAATTTTCTGTTGTTAAATAAAAATTGAGGATTCTAGGAAAAGTACTCGGGCATATAAAATTCGGAGATTTTTGTGAGATTGATAGGTTACTATAGTAGTAGGTTATTAACATTATACTAAATTCTAGCTTGGCTATAGCTTTCCGTGTTTCGACAAAACATAATAATTGAACCATTTACTTACCGTAGACGTTTCTAGTGATTTTCCTATGAAATTTACGATCTAGTACCTATACGTGGCGCACGACGATCGGTCTCATTATCAATGTCATTTTCGTCAGCGAGGGTAATTAAGAAAATTACTGGAATTATGTTGAGTGGCTACGTACCTATAATGATCTCTATACATCAAAGTCGATAAAACAAAACTGCGATAGTGCAGCGCGGCATTGACATAGTTGCCGCTTGTCGCGTCAACGGCCCCTGAGACCGCGTGCGCATAATTACTCGCTAATTCGGAGAATATTTATTAAATACAAATTAGAGGCAAAACCCACAAAATAACAAATACAAATTAATTTATTGTTGAAAGCTTTAGTTTTCAATGATACAATATTAT
This sequence comes from Aplocera efformata, assembly GCA_921293045.1. NCBI lineage: Eukaryota > Metazoa > Arthropoda > Insecta > Lepidoptera > Geometridae > Aplocera > Aplocera efformata. The sequence continues at coordinate 6,381,407 of OV121042.1, read as the reverse complement.
TATAATATAAAACGTATTAAAATATAAGTCATTGACTAAATAATAAAACAATGATACTAAGTTCTTTAAACTCTCTTCTAATATTGGATATCTGAGTATTATAAAGTCAAAGGCACATAGTTAATATTTTCATCGCTGAATAGTAAAAGTTTTTGAAACTAATTATTTGCCTGCGGTATATTTATATTAAACTAGCGACCTGCCCCGGCTTCGCACGGTTAGTAAAGCATCAGTGTCGTATCAGAAACTACCAGTGCGAAGTCGGGGTAAGTTGCTAGTACTAAATATAATTTTATTTTATTTTTAGTGTTATTTATCTATCTACGTATACTCGGAAACAGCTTTCCGATTTCCACTAAACGTGGATAAGAACCATATCCCTATTTCCCTTGGTTATGCAAAACGCGTCACGGCTGGACCAATTTTACTAATTCTTTTTTTATTGTGTTTGTTATTGACAGGGCAAGGTTCTCATGAAAGATAAATAAGAAAGTTGCGCAGATAATTTCTGGAAAACCACTGGTAACCGCGGGGCGCAGCTAGTGTTTTAATAAAAATTCGCTTCCGTCTAATAATGAACTATTGTAGATTTTGCCCATGGCTTCGTTTAAAAGTTGCGATTTACATATACAAGTATCTATTCCAAATTTAATGCAACCCGGTTCACCTGCTTATACGTAAACGAATGAAAACTCAGACCAATTAGATCTGTTAGATCTACTTGCCTAAAACACAATGTCGACTCATCGATAAGTCTTAATATATTTTCTTTGTATACACGTAATTATCTACCTTAATGCCAAACTTGAATGGTCTAAGTCATCTGTGAGAAATGGTCTAGAAGTTTCATAATCCAGTGTTAAAAATGGCACTTTTTAAACTCTTAAAACTCAAGAACAACAAGTTCTATTCATAAAATTTGAGATTCTAGCTGTCCAAAAGGATCTTATTAAACATGGAAACTTTCAAGTAGTTAATGTAGGATTTTAATTAAATTTGAATTTCCTTACAATTTATACATTTGTAGAGCCCAAGGGGACATCAGTGAAATAAAGAGATTATCACTTGAAAAAATTATGTGCGCAATATCGAACACCACGTTCTTGAGGAAACAGCGAACTTAACAGACATTTTCCTTAGGCCAAAAAATCAAAGACAGATATCTACCAACCAGGATTGGGTTGCCGTAGAAGATTAAACGCTCATTAATTCGCAAATACATGAATGAGCCTATTCATTATCACTTGGCGAGAGTAGGTGCTATGAACATTAGAGGTTTATACGGACTACAGATGTCATGAGATTATAATCTGAGGCAGAAATGAGTACTGCGGTAGCACGTTCCCGGACTAATGTAGAAATGTTCTGACCTCTATAATTTCTGAGCAAATTATACATCAAAGTAGCTTTATTCCGGTGACATTAATTATCCTTACGTCGTGACTAATTTCTTCCATGCTTATCAATTAGATCCGACTTTCGCATACTAAAATTATCATTTCACGTAAAAAAGTGTTTCATTTGTATGCATGGCGCGAAATCCCTCAGTCGTAGTGTGACCGATTGTGCCCGCATGATCGAAAAACAATGTATGATCGCGTCTGCTGCGGGTGCACCCGCGCAACCTTCTTGTATTTGCGCGCCTGATACATATTAATGCTATGTTTAACATCGATTTTGGATATAAAATTATAATGGTTACGCCTCATTGATGTACTACAATAGAATATTTAGAATGATTGTGATCATTGTATTTTTGTTTCATACTTGATCTTGATTGATAAATAATAATAATAACATAGTAGCGTTTTATTCAGTTAGTTTTGATTAGATTACATAATTAATTAATTACGGTACGCGATGAGCTTTTATCACGTCTATATTTCCACTTCCTGTACTCTACTGCTCCCATTGGAGAGAAAGATCTAACGACAAGCGAGAAAATTAACTTAGACCTATCAAGGGAGCCTAATCCGTATCCAAAACGTGGAATGTACTTTTTGCGCACATGAATTTTTCAAACAAATATACTCATTGATGCGTGCCATGATGCGCCCTTATGTTTGAATGTCGAGGTCTATACCAATCGGACACCACGCGCTTCTTCTGGCAGGCGTATGATGTGACCATACGATACAAAAATAATAATACATTATCAAATACATTCTAAACATGATTTTTGCATTTCTGAGTAGACAGTGTTCCGCTTGTATGTGTTTATGAGGTGGTTGTACTAACCTACCAACGCTCATTTCCATGGCCGTCACGTTGTCCTGTCAATGTGGTGCCAATAGTGATGGATAGTTTGTGTACTGTTATAAGCCTTTCTAGTGATGAAGACAAAACGTGCATTTCATTGCCAACATTCAAGACTCTAAACCTAGTCTCAACAAAAACATGCAGCATTTTTCATTGACAATGCCCTGGCCTGGTACCTACATTATTCGACTGACAGACAGTGTACTGTACATTGTCAACCCGATCCTACCGGATTCTAGAGACTTGAAGATTGACGATGTGTTCTTTAGAGGACGTTAATGCAAAATAATTAAAAAAATCGGACGTTAAACTTCTAACAAAATGGTTTTATTGTGAAGGGAAATCACGTACGTACTTCGGAAATTGTTGGGGATAGATCCGTCAATTCAAAAGACGATTCCTCATACAGAAAGAATTTCAGCCTCTAGGAAAAAATCCTGTAAAAGTAACCCGACCCTGTTTATTATATTATTCATTTTATTTATTACATTATATTTTTTTACGAAACCAATTCTTCAATTTGGCTCTTCTTAATTTGGTTTCCTGTTTGAAAGTCTCGAGGGTCGAAATTGAATGCAAAATGGAAATTTTCTATGGAAAAAAACACAATAACTGAAACACAAACGATATTACACTATCCAGTGTATTATCGTAAAAAGTGGAATCACCGTCCGGCTATTGCAGTGTTTCTTTGGATTTCATCCCCGGCCGAGGCAAGTACTATGTACGAGTATGTGATGAGCATGAAGTTTGTTCTTGGGTCTTGGATGTTTGTGTAGTGTATCTGTGTGATCATGGCACCTGCGAAACAGGAAAGCCTAGAGCAGGTGATTATGTAGTAATGAGTGTGAAAGCTTCATTTTTGTTAGGTATTTTTATATCACGCAAGTCAATCGTGTATTTTTTTTAGTAGGCAATGAGTAATTTTATTGTAACTGAAATTTGCTATTTAGAATATTTCCATGAATGAGTCTGGTTTCTTACGGTCTCTAGTTAAGGGGAAGGCAATTTCAAACTCAAACACATTTGTTCTTTTAGTTAAATCTAAGTTTCGTTTGGACATGTCAAGTTTTACAAACATATAACGTCGCAGGACTTTCGTGTCACACTTTGTTCATATGTTCTTTGTAAGTTTGGAATTTGAACAACTATCACTATCACTACTTTTTATTTCACTTGTTATCAACAATTCCAAAATCCGACCTCTGATAGAAAAGTTCAAGGACTCCTTTCGAATGACATGCCAATCAACCTTGATTTTGAAATGTCAGAACACTACATGTAGCAAAAAGTATAAGTAAAATGGCACCTGCTATTTTTGCCTTTTTATGGTCGAATTAGACATTGGGTTTCAATTTTAAAAATGATTTCATGACTTTTAGTAAGTGTTATTCACGAAAATAACATGCTATTTAACATTCTACGTTATTTATTTTACATCTATTATTTTTAAATATTTTTTTTTTTTTATAGTTACTATTTACTTATTTTGTACTCGTAACAGGAAGATAACTAAATAATTGTGACTTTGTTGGCTGAAATTAGGAAACGCAAATTACAAGACAGGAGAGAATATTCTATTTACGGGCTGTGTTCCCTCCATCCAAAAACCTATAAGTTGTAAATAGTGCCTAATTCAAAATCGATATAATTTTATAGGTTTTGAGATATGTGTGCTTGACGCACGGACATGGACACAGGAATCTCAAAATTATGTACATATTTATGGACACCAGTTTAGATCAAGACAAAGGATTATGAATTTTTATAAAATTCATAATCCTTAAAAAAGTGTGTGGTGTGCATCATTTCTTTCAAGGAGTAATGTATATAAAACAATGCTAATTGTCGGTCAGAATGTATATTTTATGTGACTCTCGATATTTCATATTCTTCGAGTCAATAACTGATACTATATGTTCTCGCCAAACACCGCTAAAATGTCGAGAAATCACCCATGAGAACTTTCTATTACGATTGAAAAAATGTTTAAGATAAATTCGCAAAAACTCACCAGAATCCTTGCCGAAGCCTTCATTTTCAATTCACTATAAAATTTAACTAATTTACTTTAAGAGTGCTAAAAATGCCATTTATTAAAACGCAACTATTATTCGCTGAACTCATTAATAGAGTTTTCCCGCCATGGCGAAAAGTTTTCCCGCGATCGCGACCAAAACTTTGATTGAGCGTGCGTGTGTCGCCGCCCGTTGACGGTTGCAAACTGGCTCGCAATTTCGCATGTCGAAATGCTTGCGATGCCAGACTCAATGGTGAAGCTGGTACACGATGACGGAGAGCTACACCTCTGCTCGTCAGACACTGCACTGCTTTCCTTATGAGTCATCTGTCATCTGAGTTATTGGCGGGATCTGCTAGCTTTGGCGGAACACATCCGTTGGTTTATGCAATTCTGGCACATCAATAGGTTTGTACGCTGGATTTCACATGTATGAAGTAATATTCTTTAATCAAATGTTAAATTGTGATTATATATAGTTTAAGTTTTTTTAATGGCTTATTTGCGGTAATTGATCCTTTCTTTAATCAAATGTTAAATTGTGATTATATATAGTTTAAGTTTATTTAATGGCTTATTTGCGGTAATTGATCCTTTCTTTAATCAAATGTTAAATTGTGATTATATATAGTTTAAGTTTTTTATGGCTTATTCGCGGTTATTGATCCTTTCTTTATTGCGCCTATACTATTATTGTATTACCATGTCCATTATTTTGGACATATCTGCCAGTGAAAATAGTTTTGTCCCAGCAATGTGGTAAAAATTGTGGGTCTCACTCACGTCTCATGGGTCACACCCGATCTCGTAAATATACCATATAGGTAATATTATAAGACTACGACCTTTAAAATATTTGTAGTTTTTATTATCGATTTTCGTAAGTAGATATTTTAGAGAACCCACTCGTCGGAAGATGCTGTAGGTATGGTGCGACCATTCAGCGAAAGACAATCTTTCACCGAATGGTCGTTATATTCGTAACCATTTCAGATTTTTTAAATTTAATTTTCAATCTATGGTTATTATTTATGATTAATTAATTGATGTTTGGTCTGTCATATTATTATATATGTTGTGTACTATACAAACCTAGTACCTTAGAAACTATATTTTTAATCACACATCAAATCACTCACCATCACAATCATCACCACAATCTAACATGTATTTTTGTTACTAAATAAGAGAGGACAGTTGCGATTAAAATTAATAAATTTCATCGTATGTCATCATTTGAATACAGTTAAGTGGGTAATTGGTAACAATATTAACATACTAATCGCAAGCCGGCATAAGCAGTATGAAACAAAACACGTATGAATGCGTAACAAACATAATCGAAGTGCGGTCAAGGGTAACCGGCTCCTTACTTCATAGAAGTCGACGTACTACATATATCTACATGATACAAGTCATGCAGCTTGCTATTTGTATGTCGCGGGTTCCAATCTACAACGAGCTCAAGTTTCTGGTGAAGGAAACCAACGGAACGAAATCATAGTACAAAATATGCTTGGCGGTAGAGCTTGATCTAATGCTTGCCCTGGAAAGGCCCCAGTACAACAAACGCTTACTCGCTTCCACAGTCATGCACTAGAGTCCCCTTTGCAGTAGGTGGCGTGGAAACAAGCAATATAATTTAAACAGCCAGAACCCGAGAAAAACTTGGAGCAATTTATGAAAAGTTTGCCCCGACCGGGGATCGCACGCAGGACACTTCGCTTCGTAGCCAAGGTTACCAACTTAACTTCATAGATATATATGGTACCCCCGTTAACTACACTCATGTGACTCAATGTATGTTGTAAAGTTGGAAGATTCCGTCTTTATAATTTACTCTTTGGTTTAGAGACTAAACTATTTTCTCTTTCACACTCTCTACACAAAATTTTAATAATGTTCTTTGGATTAGTTAAGATTTCATATTAATTTATGTATCTATATACTACAAACCTCACATACAATACATCACAGTCAAAGCCAATTTTTTATCTTCCTTAGTCACATCCTACAATGCTGAATAAGGTTGCAATGGGATTTCCACCACTGCTGGTTAAATAGGCCCCCTATTTAACCAGTAGTTAACTCTCTATTGATGGATTTGAATTTGTTAATCGTGTTAACATGTATAGTGACAACCATCTACAAATTATTCCACCTTCTTTTTAATTGACTTCAATTGTTTCAATAAATACGCCAAAAATCTATTCATAATTGACGAATATATTTATCTTCGCCTATTATGATCCGAATTGGTGATTCTTTTTTAATATTATTATATAAGATAAATATATACAACCACCAACTTGGTCCCGTAAATATAGAGAAAAAATAACTTACCTAAAGTTATAATAATGTTTCACCGACTTTCATCCTTTATTTTTCGTCCCTAAGTACACCACACCTAGTAGATACACATAATACCATATTAAAAAGAAACATCCTATGGGCATACAATGGAACGTTCAATGGGCGAGTTTAAAAGTGTAAAAGATACAGGAACTCAATTTTTTTTACTTGGATTTTGGATGCCACGTTTTTTCCAGTTATTTTGATTTAAAAACCAAACTATTGAACCGATTTTAGTGAAGTTTTTATGGGACCTATCTCAAAAGTATATCCTTTCAAATAAACAAAGAGTTCTGAGGAAACAAACAAAAAGAAGAAAAGACATCCGAGTCTCCTCGCCTCTCAAAGTCCTCTGCTTTGCAAGTCGGTTGCAAATTGTCTATAAAAGTATTAAAGACGGTTTTATTTCGATTTTTAATTCAATCTATTCATCACAAAATCACGTCGCGTTCATAACTATCACTTAGTATTGACTTCTTAGAATGCAGAGGAGGATAGACAAAAAAGAATTCTAAATATGGTAATTTTCTAAATAATCACTATTGCCAATGTAGTAATTCTAAATAGCACTGTTTTATAGATAAGATATTGAGCTCACATAGATAATCTCAATTATAAAAGTACTTTGCAAATGACTTTTGGCTCAAGGGCAATGGATAAGACTCATGCCTCACTAAAATTGACCTCTAAAACGTATGAAATAGGGTCAATAAGTATCCGACATCCATGGTCATGTTTCGTTTTTAGTACCTACATACATGTTAATATATGAAGTTATCGTTTTGGCTTGAGGCAGAAGCAATATATTATAGCTATGTTCTTGAGTCTATTAATTATTTTTTTAAATTACGTTTTTATACTTATGAAAATGATAAATAAACAATGTAAATAAAGTATGATTTTTTCGATTGCTAAGCACTGACCCTAATTTGGATACCTACTACCAATTTGCACAATATTTTAAGTTTTCTCATTTCGTTCGACCTAATATTATAAATGCGAAAGTTTGTTTGTATGTAGAGTGTTTCTTTCTCCTTGACTCAACTCAACGGCTAAGCGGTTTGGATGAAATTTAAAATGAAGGTACTTCATACCCTGGGACATAGGGTACTTTATATCCAGACAGAGCGAAGTCAGTTTTTTCCCATCGTCTCATGTTGACTTTGTTAACCGCGGGTAACACCGCGGGGCGCATCTAATGTGAAAATTCGAATTATACGCAGTGGTTCATTAATCACAGCAGCCCTATCGCAGCGGTTTCCGAAATGGAATAACTGAACCATTAATAAAAAGTTCAGGAGAGATGGTCAAAGTTTCGCCATTATTAAAATACCTTAGATCTGGTACAAATTGGTTGCTAATTAACGGGTTTCTTTGCAGCATAAAATTCTAACTCCTAATTAGCAAATGGATTATTGAGATTGTATACTTACTAAACAATACAAAAGGCTCTTCTTTTCATTATTTTTTTATTGACTAATAGTAACAATAACATTTATAAAGTTTTAACATTTAATAATATAAATACTTATTAAATAAGGTACTCGGATAATTGTATGACTACTGCACTTTCTGTAACAAATAAACGAAATCGTCATAATATATTCGGCACAGATAAAGAAGAAACGTTTATTAAACGAGTATAAATGACCATGAATTTTTAAATATTGAACATTTAATTGTCCAGGTACATAAAATGTTTAAAATAATATACACAAAATTTAAATATTGAAAATAACTTACCATTGTGATTTCAGGAAATATGGTGCTAAGGTTGAAATTTGCTCGTGATGTGATTGGGAAAGTGGATAATGACCTGTCAACATTTGGGCCCGCAGCCTGCATATTGGAAGGCATCAAGTGACTGTTGAAAAAATCGGGTTGATATTGCGAATGCATTTGGTTACTGACGTAGTTCGAGAAAGGCAACTCTTCGGGCATGAAGTTTGGATGCCTTTTATTAGGTGGTTTGTTTTGCCAGAGAGGGTGAGACGGTTCGCTCCATTCTTCAACATCGCTATTCAGTTTCACCCTTTTGTTTTGATACTTTTTACTTGACTCTTTTAGACTCTTTGAACATTCTATTTTATGTTTCCCAGTTGATTCTCTCCGAGAACTTTTATAATTGGAGGGCATTTTCTCTGCATGAAATATGGTCGGATTATTCCGCATTTTGAGTTCCTCGTACTTATGGTTAGTGAAATTGCATTCATTTGATTGGCCGTAGTCAATAAATTCGCTGGTGAACGGTCCACTCGTGTAGTTACTTGACATCAAATTACTACTGGCTGGCATAAAATTAGTGTAGAAAGAATTCGACAATGTGTTAGTTGTAGCATTGTATAGCGAAGTTCCAGAAAATTGTTGGCCAGTGTAGCTGTTTTCCGAGTAATCTATAATAGGCGGAAAGTGCGATACTTGGGCCACACTGCTATCCTGCGGTGCATTAAAATCATTATATTTTTGTGATGTTGCAAGGAACTTAGAACTGTTATCTTGTAGTTTTTGAGTGCAAGTCCCGCCGCGTATCAGTGCCTCGGCTGAATAATTATTTTTGTGAGCCTTTATATTTTTCTCAGGCTTATTTGCCATCTTGGGTTTACTTTGCGAAAATTGGGACATGTTTTCGTAAGAATGTGGCAATTTTGGATTATCGAAAATGTATGGTTGGAGTGCATGGTTTTCAATGCGCGACGTCGCTGGCTTCCTGTTACTGTCATTGGAATAATGTGATATATTTTGTTTAGTTACAATTGGCTTTGACGATTCCAACTGTGTGGATTGATATCGTGAGTGTGCGTTATCGCTTGATCGATTCATAAGTTGAGTTACTGAGAAGAAGTTGCTACAGTTTTGCAAATCTTGTTGCGGAATGGTTCTACTGGACGGATCTAAAGTTTTCTTTTTATCATGCGGTCCGAGCGCTAAGTCTCCGACCAATGTGGGCAAATTGATTGGAGGAGGGTCGATACTTATTTCTGCAGTGCCTAACGGTCTTGCCGAAGGCCATACTTGGAAATCCTCTTGAACGGATTGCGCTGAGAAATTGTGCATTGAAATCGGAAAATAGTTAGTATCGTGTTGTTCACTTCTTTTAGACGTATCCAAATGATTGTAAGCTATCTTGTGTTCTTTAATATCTGCGTGCATCGGATTGCAGGCGCTTTGCATAGGCCTGATTTCGGATGTCATCCAATTAATATGCATTTTACTAGGCGACTTTTTAGTATACTTGTCGTTTATTTGGGGAGCTATGGTGTTACTCGTAGACTTTGTTCTATTATCTACATTAATTTCGGGAGGGCCTTTAACTTCATATTGTTTCTGATTTGTTGGCTTCACATTGTTAGCAGCTTGCAAATTTTCCAAGGGCAATGAATAGTTTTGGTGTCTAGTTGGAAAGCTTTTGGCTACATTGGTGTTATTGTAAAATGGCTCATCCGGCCATAGGTTTGAGGCTTGAGAGTAAAAGCTAGTAATCGTATCAGCAAACGATGAGGTAGGTTTGTTAACAACACTTTCTTTTTTACCAGATGTTGATACCAACGGGACATGGAAGTCAGGATTAAATGGGTTATAAGATGTTGAAAACGGAGTAGACGAAGAAACGGCAGTTAAAATACTGTCCTTCACAAATGTTGTGCTTGAGGTGGTAGTCACGAAATCTAAACTTTTATGTGACCAGCCAAGGTCTATATCATACGTTAATCTGGATGATCCTAACTTCATTACGTTGTTTTCATCAATATTTGTGAAATCAGGTTTATTTTTAGATGCATATTTCTCCATTGCACAAGGATAGAGCCCGATTCCATTAAAATCATGATTAGATGAGATACTACTTGTGCTGTATATCGTGTTTTTTACTGTACTAAAAGGGTCATTCTTATAGAAAATGTTACTGTTGCTATTGTAGTTAGTCGGTTGGCTTGTTGTAAGCTTATTCAAATTACTTTCGAAATCTAGCCCAAACGTTGTATCAGTTAATGCGCAACTAGTTGGTATCAAAGAATGCATTGGAAGACTTAAAAATGGGTTCTCATTTGATCCGTTACATAAGGCTGGGGTCGTTATTTTGGGTTCTGTTGTTTTTGGAACTGAAGTGATATTGTATTTGGACTGTTCATTTTGTTTACTGGCTGAAGTAGATATGACAGTTTTAGTAATTTTCATTTTGGAGTTATTATTGTTAGTTCTTTCAAAGATCGTAGATGAAGTGGAAGGTTGATGTGGCAGTAGATCATTACGTTTTTGGGTAGTAAATTTAGGATTAGAAGATGCTACAGTTTCCTCTGCGGGACTGTCCGCTCTGTTTCCACTTACTAAAGGAAATGACATAAGGAATGCGGCTGTTGGCGAGGCCGCTAGAAATTCTTCAGCTAGCTCTAGACGAGCATTTCCGCCATCAACTACGTTGTCACATAGAGTTGCATCAAGTATATTTGGAAGTTTATTTTCTTTATCTTTTTCTTCAGTAACATTTCTCTTTACTATTATATTTTTATTTCCTTCATCTTTTTTAGGAGTATTGTTACCTTCAGGTGCTGCAACAGTACTAGTGCTATCAAGTGTCTTCTGTATACTAGTGTTGATTATTTCAGGATTATTTATAGTAGATTCAGAACTTATAAGTAACTCAGTAACCTTAGGTTTAGAAGATTCACTGTTAGTTTTTGCAACTTTATCTGGGCTTTCTTTGTTTATTGTATCTTTTTCAGTTGAGTCAGAAATTACTCCCGGGGATTTCACTATCGGTTTTTCTGGTGATCTAACGGAAACTGTATTATTTTCAGTGGCCTTATTGTTCGTATTGATTTCGTTTACCGTCAGTTCATCCGGTTTAGATTTATGTCGTACGTTATTTTGTACCATCACTTTCGCCTTATTATGCGGCTTTATTTTCTTGTTAACTTTTTTAATAGCATCCGATTTTAGCCTAACATTACTTTTCTTCTGTTTAGTGGCTGATAATGGACGGGAATATGCTGATATAGGTAAAATATTGACCATAGTAGTTTTCGTTATATCACCACTACTTCTACTGACAGTAGGAACTAATTTTTTTACCGATTGTAAGGTATGATCTAAAACTACAAACGCTGGAGGCATGGAAGGTAAAAGGAAAGGTCTTTGGGGGAAGATATATGGTGTAGCTGGCAAGACGACTATTGCATTTTCGGAAGCTGAAATGGAAAAGAAATGATTGTAATGTGAGTAAACAAGTAAAATAATAAATATAAAATCAAGATGTCTCCCAATATGTTAAACATACTGGATTGGCCTCACAGCTCAGTTGGTAGGTCTGCCTTTTGCGCTTTAGGTTGTGCGACACACAGGATAAACATTTGTGTTAATATGTAAGTATGTATTTACAAAAAAAATAACACTATTTAAGTATTTTATCAGTAGTCTGGTTCCCATGGTACAAGCTATGTTTAGTTTTGGGCTAGATGGTGCTGTGTGCACCAATGCTAAGAACTAAATTTTATATTTGCTTACCTTTTCTGTCAAATATACTACATCGAGGTAGTATGGTTGGTAATTTTGGCATAGCATTTGATTCAACTGGTTTAAGTTTAGAATTTTCATCTATTTTGTTTTCTTTATATTCTGCTACATCATCTTGAAGTAATTGAAGATGGTTAAATGGTTTCTTCTTTAACAACTTGATAAATTTTCCACCTTGAAAATAAAACTATACATAAATCACTGCCCTAGTAAGTTATTACTTATTAATATTATAAATATGCAATTTACTTTTGAGTTTCTTATTTATTTCTATGTGAACTTGGGTTGAAGCATCCTTTTTATGATTCTGTGCATCTTTGATTGCTTCTAGTTTCACTTGTAGAGCAAGTATATCAGCTTCTGTAAAAATAAAGTATTGTCCAATGCAGATCTGAGATTTGAAAGCTCATTTCTCTATTCCTTTGTACTTTTTTTTTTACATAGTATCACATATGTGTATATTTCTAGACCTGCGATGTTGTAGGTGTAATTATATCCTGTCAAAACAAAACTTAACATTCTAATAATCCTAGCAGCTGCTGGTTTATTATATAATGTTCCATTTTACTCTGAGGAAACTGATAGCACTGTTATTTGGGAAAAAACAATGGCAGCAATAAGCTCACTAGTTGCCATGTGAACCATAATAGTAAACCTACAAAATGAATAGTAGCCTTTTGAGGCCCTGCCCAACCCTTTGAGAAAAGGCATGCATCTATGTGAATGGTAGTGTTAAACAAAATTAGGAATTTTATTAAACTGGAGAAGATATCATTCAGGATATACTAGGAATTTTATTTAACTTGTTCTAGTATCTCCTCAATTATATCTTTCCCAATTCATTAAATTCCTTATTTTGTCAACCAACCAGAGTTCAGTATAGTTCTTGAAACCGTACAAACTTTTTAAAAATGTGTTTTACATTCCTCAGGTAGTGTAAAGAAGGAGAGATATCTTATATTGTCCACTCACTAACTCACTCAGTTCAGCATAATATCATCATAAGTGATATACTGAATTTTAAGATCCAGGGGGGCAACTATGATACTTTCATGTGATCGTTTGACTATGTCTATACAGTATAGATCAGAATTCGAAATTTATACACGCAAGAACTACATGTCAACAGATTTGTCAAATTACAGTTAATTTTCAGTCTTAAAGTTATGATTACACCTGTTCCAACCTTAACTAGCCAACCCGAAGATCCCATTGAGGGTTGTTTGACAAGTTATTTTTACTGTGCAGTGACAAATACTCTTTATATCCTTATGTATGTTTGCACTTACTGAGTTGTGTTTTCTCCTGTGAACTATTAGTAAGGCAAATTATAGCTTTTTGTATGATTTCAATTTTGGGAAACTTTACATTATCGGCGTCTTTGGCAGTGTCAGTTTCTTTTTGTGAGGATTTATTCATTGCTTTCACAATTTCCCCAAGTTTATTGATGGCGTCATTGAATTTGTTTCGTCTCTGCCGTTCCCATTCCCGACACTGGCTGGAAAGGAGATTAATTAACTTACGTAACGTTTTTGTAAAAACATTGTATTCAAGTTCAATTCTTAATAAAATCTAATAAATAGGTACCTCTGATTTCGTTGTTTACAAGTGGTTTCCATTTTTACGTAGTTATAACAATAATTTAGATATATTGCTTAGGACATATTAGCAATTTAGCATTACACAAATTAAACAAACTAGGCTATAAAAAAATTGTATTATACTTTAAATATAAAAACAAATGTAAATAGTGATTATATTCTCCTTGGAAACAGGGGCTGACCTGACAACGAAACCGAATCACCAAAATTTTTTTTCTCGTAATGACAATTCAGTCAACGTCATTGTCATATCAGCTGTCAATTGCACGTCTACTTTAAGCCAAAAAAGAAAAAATAAAATCATTAAAATCATTGGATAAGAAATAATACTGTATTGTACAAAATATCTAGGAAAATAAAAATAACACATTTTTTTGTAATATGCAAAAAGAAATCAATGGTTACTGTCGGTTATCTTTAGGAGATAAATATATCTCAAACAAAGTTTTAACCAAACAGTACTTAAGTTTGATAAAAGTATGTACTTTGATTACGAGCTAACAACCATTTTCTCACATTGAGTCAACAATTGAATGATTTTTTTTCTCTTCTCTTCTTTTGGCTTCGCACGGCTTGTGCATTAGCCAGAGTCAAGTATTTAACTGAATGTTATTCATCGGTCGGGCGATTGTGCGACTGAACGCAACATTCATTCAAAGGTAAAAAAAAATAGTGTTTTGTGTACGTCGTTCCGAGTACTGTACCTACATATTTCATTTAGAATTGAATTGGTCGGTGCCTTTATTTTATTGTAACGAGTACATTATAATATCTTAGATCGCTGTGTAAGTGTTTTCCCGTTGAGTTTATACTGCTCCGTTTGTGATTTGTAACTTCATAGTAGTAGCAACAAAATGTCGCTTTATCCGTCTTTGGAGGATATGAAAGTCGATAGCATGGCCCGGGCGCAGATGGCTCAATACCAACAATATCAGGTGCCTGCTTCAGCAGCGCTGGCATATGGACAACCTCCGCCACCCAGTGCGCCCAGCGCCTCAAATGCCCATATGTACCCCGCCCTGGGGAATTACATGGGACTAGAGCTATCTGCTGATGTTATTGCTCGTAATATGCCAGAATATCAAGTTCAAACTGTGAGTAACCAACCTTATACTTATACCTACCTACTTTTGTTTGTTAATTTTCTGTAACAATGGGTGTGTCTGCAACAATTCTAATGAACTGTCTGATAATTTCCTACTTATGAGTCACCATCAAAATGTTGTGCAATAAAGAAAATGTTCAATAACTCCTCAGGTGCAAGCAAGTAGTGCAGTGTCTAACTTGGTTGCTCCCATATCATCCCAATCACCTTCATTGATAAAAGCAACAGTGACACAAGCAATTAGAAGAGTTGTTTTGTGCAAAGACAAAGATGGCAAGTGTGGTCTACGTGTTCACTCCATCAACAGCGGATTGTTTGTCTGCTATGTTGCTGCTAATAGCCCTGCAGCATTAGCCGGGTTGAGATTTGGTGATCAGATACTTGAGATCAATGACAAAGCTGTAGCAGGCTATACTATGGATGAGGCACATGCTCTATTGAAGAGTCTTCCTGTCAATGGAATTGTAATGGCTGTCCGAGATAGGTCAGTATAACAAGTAATCGGTTTGACCTCTATTACATCTAGCATACTCAATTGATGAATAAAAGTTGTTCTGTCCATGTTTTTCTGATTGTGACTAATCTCCAGTAGGTTAATAGCCTACCTACCTAATTTAGGCAATTTTAAATAGTTTTAAGAACAGTTACTACTGTATTTTGAGAAATCTAATAGCCATAAGTAATAATAATTGTACTTGCATATCACATAACATCACAAAGTTCCCACAAAAGCATCACTTTTTCATGAATAAAATAGAGGGTTTTTTTGATGGCCCACCTGATGTGAAGTGGTTACTGCCGCCCATAAATAACAATAAAATATGACTTAAGTCTTCCCCTATGAAAGTATGAGAAGAGCAAGTGCCATTACATTGCTCCAGTTACTTTGAGACAAGGATATTACGTCTCAAGTGCCTGTAATTTCACCGGCACCCACACCCATACACCAGAACAACTTGAAAAGAAACAAATACCTAAAGTACAAAATAATTATTTTTCAGGCCTTTTGAGAGAACAATCACCCTGCACAAAGATTCTCTGGGACATATAGGTTTCCAATTCAATAATGGTAAGATTGTTGGCCTAGTGAAGGATTCATCCGCTGCTCGTAACGGTGTGCTCACTGATCACCAGTTACTGGAAGTGAACACAATCAATGTTGTTGGCATGAAGGATAAAGAGATTGCAAATGTTATTGAGAAGAGCCCTTCCATTGTAAACATCACTATTATTCCGAGCTACATTTATCAGCACATGATAAACAAGTAAGTATTTGTCTTTGCTATGCAGTTTGATAATGTAATTATAATGAACTGTTGAAGATAATAAACTATGTGAGTAACATGGAAACTTTATATTAATATTGATCCTTTGTGGTTATTAAAGTGGGTACAATGAGGAAAACTACTTGATGTAAAAAAAATCATACATGTGATAAACATGGATGTTTGTGCAGAACAAACTGGAATCTGGGTGCTTTATGTTCACAAAATAATTGACTCATTTAAAAGATTGAATAAACCAACTTGAAAAAGTTCATTTGATGGATTTCTGATTACATTTTTACAGGACCATTTTAGAGGCACACCCTAACAATTAAAAAAACATGCAAATTGGTCCATAGTTGGACAACAAATCACAACAAACGTAAAAAACGTAAAATTAAAAGTTGCAGCCAAATTGAGAAGCTTCTTATTTTGAAGTCAGTTAATAAAAAGTAGTATATAAGTATTGTATCATGCTTAGTCAGGAGATTATTGGTGCTGTTTGAAATGTCCATGAATATTTATATGTATTTTAGTACCCATATGTTTCATGGTATTAAATGGTCTGTCTTATATTTTCAGGATGTCTACAACCTTGTTCAAGGGACTGGACCGTACACCTGCTGTCTAAACAATAATGAATTCATTTCATCACTATTTTCCATTAATTTCACAAAACACGAACTTAACCTCTAATTCAGTTTCAAAATACTTATTAAATTTAAATTAGTTGTTTTATTATATCAAGATACTGGTCAAATATATTTTTAACAGATGGTGTAAGTGTATACAACTTTTACTGTCTCTCATCAATGGATATATTTCGAATTAGCTAATTCATTTTTATGTAAACACTCCACTTAACGAGGAGTCAGGGACATTAATAGATTCAGAATTTAGTGTTTCCACATTAGATTCAGAATTAGGTGTTAGTTTTTTCATCTTATCTTTTTATCCGAAAAACCTGGTCTAAGAACGCCGATGCTACTCAGTAAAGAAATCTTGGAGTGTCATTGTGTTAGTTCATTTTTACTGGCAGGCTTGGTGATTGATTTGAATTTTGTTAATGAATTAATTGTCTACCAGCCACAGTACAAGTATAAACTTGTACTATATACAATAAGTTATGCTAAGCCTCAGAATTCCTGCATCAATGGTCACTATCTAAAAGCACATTAACTTAATTAGGTAATAAATAATAGACTTTTATATTATAATCGTTGTATCACTAACTCCTTGGAAACTTATAAAGTAATTATAAACCAGTTATTTCAGTAACGAAATGCTAATTGGAAATAATTTTTTTTTTTATAGATTTCATAATTTGATTACCAGTACAATTTGATTCTATAGGTTTTATATTTTTGACATAGGTTTATTTCATAACTTCCTTGTGTCGCAGGAAACATGGACACAATCACGCAACACGTTTATTAATTTAGTTGCAATAGTTAAATAAGTAATTTTAGTCATATAAGCAATTTAATTGAAGTCATAAATATTGTGTATTAAACTGGTTTTGCACATAAAAATCTTTTCAAGAAGTGCACTCGTCCAAATTAAGTGATAGTCTGCCATAAGTATGTTATTTTTTATTAGTTAGTAAGGGCTGTGAGACTTCAGAATGACATTTATACATATGTGTTTACTTGCAGTTCGTAGAAGACAATGGTGTCTATAACATTTCTGCGTGATTTGTATGTTAGATAAACTAACTGCGTGCCGTGTGACTTACTGCCAGAACACAACGCACGGTGCTAAAGTATTGAGGTCTTGAGCTCAATGTCTAGGATATTTACTTTTAATATTATCATTAATAACCTATTGAAGTTAAGTGTTATGATCTATCGCTTGAATTTAAGACATTCCTTCAGTTTTATGTCAAACACATTTCGGTTATCCATTGTTACCGTGTCACAAGAAATTCCTAAGTACATTACTGTCAAATTTTAAGTCAGTTTTCAGATATTCTTATTTGCTACGATTGCGCCCATGATATATCTAAGTTTTAAGTATCGTAAACGCGGTTTTATAGATTATATCAATAACGAATTATTTTATCCATGTTATGTATACCTACTTAGTTTATAATTTTGTAATGTAATTTGTATGCCCCATATTTTAATAGACGATAAGATCTGAATAAAGCCAAAATTGTATCGAAAGGGTAGTTTCATTAATATCAATAATATACACCTATATTTAGTGAGTAATTATATCGGAATATATGCATATATTTATTTTATACTAGCTGCACCTCGCGTTGTCACCCGCTGTTTTCCGGGATAAAAAATAACCTGTGTTAATCCACAGCACAGCAACACAAGCTATCCTAGTACCAAATTTCATCCAAATCTATTAAGCCGTTTGAGCGTGAAGGTGGAACAAACGCACACACATACAAACTTTCGCCTTTATAATATAGGTAAGATTTTTAATTCAATATTTACAATGTTTACGTAAAAATTGTAAATACTTTCTAAAACTGATTAAATTAAGTTAAATACTTATTTAAAAGGAGATTAATTTATAGTAGTGCGAGGTAAACAAATCATGTTCCGACACACTCGCAGACAGACAGACTGTGTTCCGGTGGAAGACGAAACGTATGAAACGTATCATGCCCGTCTCGGGTGATGGACTAGGATGCTAAAATTACATTTAAACAAAAATGAATTCACAACACACGTTACTTCACTAAATTTGCACTTTAATTTATTAATTGAAAGTAATTAAAAATATATTAACTACTCACTGAAATAATGGTTTAGTTCAAATGTCTGATAAAGATGCGGACTAAAAATATTTGGTTCAAATTTAAATTACATAGTCCCTAATATGTTCAATATGCAAAGTGGAATGGGTAGGTATAAATTGGATAAATCAACTTTATTTATTTAATATTTATTTATATAGGTACATTTTTTTTAATTCTAAATTATGTCTTGGTTTAAATACTTACAATAATCTCTATTCTTTTTATATCTAACGAAAAAGATAAGATCTGTGTATCTAGTTAACGTTTTGTTTAGTAGATACTAGTTTGTTATACTAGTATGTGGACATTGAAAATTACCATAATATGTAGATCCTTTCCCCCTCTTTGGAGATAATAATTAGGCAGGGAAAGTGGAAATAAATGGAATAATTAATGTGTACTTCGAACTGCGGCAATGCTTTAAGTACTTACAACAGTGTAGGTACCTACACTATTATATAGAGGGAATTCTGATATGTCACGGAAAAAATAACAATTCGCTTTTTTTACTGCAGCTAGAAAATGAACACTTAATTATAGCACATTATGTCTTACCAGGACTACTTCGTGTAGTTTGTCTATTGTAAATTTAGGCACAATATTTTAATATCATTAAAATATTAACGCTAGGTAACTAGGTCAATGCATACGATCAATAGTCAATTCTGGCTCAAAAAATAGAGTAGGTACACAAAAAAAGAACAAACAATAAAGATAAAAATCAAGTCTGAAGTTTTACTGCTTTGCATTTGGCCAATCAATTAACTAGCTTGTTCAAAAGTTTGAGATTGATTTATGTAAATCAGAATGGATTTTGGAAACTCCAATCTGGCTTGAGAGTAATTTTCGGACACGACCAAGATTTTGGTATGAAAAAGCTGTCGTTTTCTGACGGAGGGCAGTTTTTGCGGGCGAAGTACTCCATCGGGTAGAAACTCCAAAGCATGCCTGAAAAAATACAGCACGGTTTAATACAACAATTTATCTTACATTTAAAAATCTTTTTAGCAAGGTATAAACGTACGAAAAAACATGAAATAGTATCATATCTATTAGATCATATAAGATTGTTGAAAGATGCTTCGATATGTTCTCATCCTTTAAAAAATAAACGAATGAGTATAGGACCAAATGAAGAAGTGGTACTATTATCTATTCTGTAGTAACAGTAACTACCTCACAAGTCACAGGTTGTTAATTTAATGGAAGACAGGCGATTGTTGTGAAGGTTATTTTATGCACTTTATATCTCTTACCATTTCCTAAGAAAAACGTCAGCCACATAAACATATTCAGAGCGTTGGGGAATCGCTTGCCTATCCTGGAGGTTAGAGGCACCATGAGGAATCCAAACACTCCAAACTGCATCAGCAGCACTGGGTAGAAGAAGCCGAATGACAGCGCTAGTATAACCTCATGCGCAATGGCTGAAACCTGGGAAACACACATTTTACATTCGTAGCAGATAATTTATCGTTCGCCCGGACTTTGTAGTTTTCATCTTTGGTATTAGTGTTTTATCGGAATAATGATTAAGAGATATTTTTTAATGAAAGAAAGTGTTGGTCGGATTATTTCGTTGGAAAATGTTGGCAGTAATAAGCTCATCACTTGTCACTATGTTAGTGTCATTCTTCCACCAGGACCACGGCGGCGGCGGAGATAAGAAAATACACACAGAGTCCCAAAGCAGTTAAATCATAGAATACTCGTAATAAGTAGGTAGTTCTGCCTATTTAAACAATACACGCACAAATGCGTTGGTGGCAGTTGAACTCATGTTACAATACTTCCAACAAACATGGGACAATCTTTCCTCTACGCTGACGTAAGTGTGTGAACTGTTAATTGATATTATGTGCAATAGCTTTTATTAACTCCCATTTTGCGAAATTCCCAAAGACCTTTTCAAATAATAAGCAAAAACAAGTAATAGATATATACTTCAATACTTTTTCATAAAACCGAGTTGTTCTGTATGTAGTACAGTTTAATCCAACTAAGCGCACAATTTCTTAGGGTAAAGTTTGAAATGGAAAACTGCGGAAGGAAAACTTTTAAAGTTTAAAGTGAGACCTACGGATATTTCAAACTTGATATAAGTTCGTTTAAGCTAGTTCGCATAACTTAATTTTGATGAAAGAACGAATGTACAGTTGGATACCTACACCTATTATCTTTGGGTACTTATTCTAAAAACGTTTATATTTATATATATATTGTTATTTCAAGTGATTCGAGGAATCTTTAGTTGCGTCTAGCTGATACGAATCGGCAAAAGATTTTCTAGATCGTTCTATATACACTTCACACTTTCGCTCTTCCAGTACCACGGATAAAGTGAATATTGTTAGGAGTGACATAATCATGTACAAGATGCAAGTAACGTGCACATACGTGCGTTAACATGCACATATGTCCAGTAATATGACAATATGTCAAGTAGCCCAGCTTGCGTATTTAGCCCAGCAAACATTTGCACAAGCACACACACTTGCTCCATTAGCATGCATCACGTACAAACGGCATAGATATCATCGATAACATACGTAGAACACGATGAATGCGGCAAAGGCTCTGCCTGTCCTCGGCGCCAGTGGCATGTATATGTGGTCCCGCAGCCAGCAGTGCACCACGCGGTTCCACATGGGGAAATAACGCGAGAATCTGGATGCCGTCCACCATTCCTGTAAAGTTATATGCTTTATGAGTTGCTCTGACTGTTCCTAGCAAAATAACTTGGATTGGACTTCACGATTAATGTTTTTGTTGTGCTTCATGTCTCAACCGTTTCATAGTCAAACTCTGTAGGTACTCTCAGTACTGAGAAGGATTGGAAGTTTCAATGGAAATTAGAACCTTTGTATGAGTAATGCAACCCGCTACGGGCTGCTACGTTACGAAATGTTAGCAAAGACCATGTTGGTTTGATATTCGGTAAACTTCTAAAACATAATAATAATCCTGTGACGCCTGTTTTGCCTACATTTTTACACTACCTATAAGCACGCAACATATGTTATTCGCCTATTGAAAAAAATAACATTATACAATTGTCAGTATGCTGTATATCTGTGATGGGCACAGATTCATAGTAATAATATATTTTTGAAAGACACACTTACTCTTGCATGTCATATCATGCTTAATGTAATGCCTCTAAGTTTATGATGAAGTGGAACCTATTAAGGATTCCGTACGCAAAGGGAATTCTATTAACCAGAACCGCCTGTCTCTGTATCCTAACTTTATAGGGTTTTAATGTGATAGAGTCTCATTTATAAAATATATTATTATAGATGATAAACCTATTGCGGAGAATAAATGTAAATCGTTTAAATACCTCATAGAACAGTCGGTCGCCAAATTTCAGCATCTCAGCGAAGGCGTTGCACCAAGCATGTAGAAGGCAGTAGAATCCACATAAAAA
The DNA here is from genome assembly GCA_921293045.1 of Aplocera efformata. Lineage (NCBI taxonomy): Eukaryota > Metazoa > Arthropoda > Insecta > Lepidoptera > Geometridae > Aplocera > Aplocera efformata. The sequence continues at coordinate 6,359,109 of OV121042.1, read as the reverse complement.
CGATATGAGTCCTGGTAATACGCACGAAAACATTCCTCTGATGACTTTGCCCACTTCCACCTGAAATACGTAAAGTTCGTATAAGTTTATTAGTATTTGATTAAGTAGGTTTTAAATGTATATTCTTATTTTTATTTTTGACTAGCTGCGCCCCGCGGTTTCACCCGCATAGTTCCCGTTCCCGTGGAGAATACGGGGGTAAATTGATTTTATTTTTTTCGTTAATTTTCCAATGTTTTAATAGTTATTCTGCTATTCGGGACGGAAACAAATCCAACAAATCAAAAACCATGGCAATCGGTCCAGCCGTTCTCGAGTTATAAGTGTTGTAACAAACACGACTTCTTTTATATATATAGATTTTATAGAAACCTCAAAAATTGTAGCCTATATGTTATTCTGATGTATAAGCTATATTGTGATAAAGTTTCATTCAAATCCATTCAGTAATTTTTACGTGAAAGAGTAACAAACATCCATACATCCATACATCCATACTTACAAACTTTCGCCTTTATAATAGTAGTAGGATGGAGGTGACAAGGCCTGCACTGACGTCCCGCATAGGGAGTATTTACATTTTTCATGAAATTCTAAGGGACCACCTAGGAGATTGTTTATAATTAGAAACTAAAACAATGTACTGCAACAGTTCAACCATGTATAAAGTTTTCAGCAGACAACAAGTTTAAAATCGATTAAACTTGTATCGAAGGGGGCAAAGGCTTAGTGGCTCAGTAATCGTGATAAATGGTTTCAAGCGAGTAGTGTCGGCACCAAGAGCAATGTTTCAAGCGCTGACAGTAATCAATTTAACAATATAAAAATGTTCTGACGCTGTGTTTCGAATTTATTTAGTCCAAATGCAATTTAAAAGACAAATTCTGCAATTTCATTTTAACTTAAATTCGATTTTAACATGTTATGTTACAAGCAATGTCAAAATATGTTTCTTTTCTTAAAAATGTAGTGTTCATAAATCGCATTGATCATTTGACAATCAGCTATCAATTACTTGTGACAAAAATCCACAGATTTTTTTTGCCGAATTGCCGACTTTTCCCGGGGATATATTCAAATTTTTTGTTATTTACTGGCCTTGTCCAGGTTATTACAAAACAACAAAAAAGAAAACAAAAACTCTGGCAAAAACTCGAAAATGGTTTGAGTGATTTGGCATCAATCAAACCATTTTCGAGTTTTTGCCAGACTAACTCACGGCAATTGATTATTATATATACAGGGTGTTTGGAAGGTCGATGCCTCAAGGGGGTCTTAGATCACCGAGTGGGGTACATTTCCAACCTAGGTTAGGACAACCTAGGTTGGAAATGTACCCCACTCGGTCCCCCCCAGCTTAATGTCTTGGAATTTCTAGATATCATGATAAGTACGATTATTGGCCAATTTCCCAAAATTAGGTGTTTATTCGTTCATAAAGTTCAAACATACAAATTTTGGTATCTGAAAACTTATTTTTGCTTTTTGCTTCAATTGACAAATGCCAGTACCACCAAATGACACGACAAAGACCAATTTGAACGTTCTGAAGATTTTATCTTTCTTATCTTTTAAGAAAATTAGAAAACTTTCAAAACTTTTTAAAAACACCAGGAACACAAGTCCTTTCGATTAGTGTATCGTACACGTAGATACTTGCCTAATTGTCAAAACTAGAGTGCCATAACCAAACTGTAGTCCGGGGTCACAAAAAGTTCATGTTGTGAGCATATTTTTTACTGTTATTAAAGAAATAAAACATTTATCGACAATCAAATCATTTATAATTCATGAGAATGTTACATAATACGGCGGCGTCATAAAAATAATGTAAATATTTTACTATATTATAGTCCATATAATGGTTTAATATAATGGTTAACAATAATAAGTCAAATTGTATTAAGTTGTTCATTTTTATTTTAATATTTTAATGTACGTCTGTAATGGAAAGATTGCTGCATTTTTTCAAAAAATTTACCATCCTTTGTTAAGCACTGAATAATTTTTCTTATTCAATTTGCATCACCGTTCTTTATACTATTTTACTACATTGTACCGAAAACACATTTACTTAAGTACCTACTTCATACAAACACATCATAACCATGATATCTGTATTGCTTTTGGACACGCAAAACTATCATAATACGATGATTTACAAGCATAATTGCTTTATCATTTATCGACAAGTTATTAGTAAGAATAAAAAGGATCTTATCGAATTAGCAACATAAAGAAACATAATTCATTTAATTTGAAAGCTACTTGAAGTCTCTAAACGATTAATGAGATTCCACCCCTGCTATATCCAATTACTACCTAATAGAGCGAAAGCTGTAATTATATTTAATTGTACTTTAATGGCTCTGAATGTAGATTAAATTGGTCAACACTGATGAACTAAAGTTTTACAGATAATCACTTAAATATCAAATGTTTCAAGGTCTTCTATAGAAACAATAGAGGTCTTTCAAAAAATCGGTTTAATTAGTTAATAGGTCAGCAATGCGTCAGTGATATCTCTGGTATTGAAAGCGTCCACAAACTATGTTTACCATCATGCCACCATTACTTTTATACAACATAAATGAAAACTGGATAAGTGCGAATCAGTTCTATAAAACCGAGTGTATTTTTTCATAATCTGGTGTGATATCAGCCATAACTTACACCGTGTGAAAATTTTAGTTTGCTAAATGTAGATGTTTTTCCTACAATTAAAGGGCTGTATAATTTGTCTGTAGGTTTAGTAATAGGCACAAATACTTAACCAACTGTCAAATGTTATTTTTTTTTGACAGTTTGTTTGTGGAGTGATTTTAGTATCTCTGTTTGTTGCGATGTATGGTGTGTGATATTTTTTTTATTTTTCGCACTCGTAACTCTACAATGATGGTTGCTATTTCAAAGCTGTTATTCTATTAAATTAATTTGGTGTGTAGAAGATGGATTTTAGTTGAGTCGTCAAATAATAAAATATGAATACTTACGCTTTCCTCTTTTCCGAAGTCCGACCAATAGGGCAAGATGAACCTCTCCCACAGGAAGGAATTGTAAAAAACAATCGCAGCCACTTCCGCGAAATGAGACAACACGACGCCCCACCTAATCTGCTTTGTCCTGGATATGAAATGAAAAACATTATTTGTAACGCTCGTTGATTTACGGGGCAGCCTCACGCGAAATCCAATTTATTATTTTTGGGCTTGGAGTTGAGAATAATGGCTGTTTTCGATTATGTAAGGGCCCGTTCATATCATCGGCGATTTTGTTACTTTTTTTGTGACATGATGTGACAGGAGTTTTAAGTGTACCTACAGCTACAAATAAGACCTAAATATTAGTTAACACACAATAAAAATGAGTTAAATCAGCACATTATTAAAGTAATATTATTATTTTATAACAGCTAAAGGATCATATAAATGCTACGAAAATCTTAAACCGCCAATTACTCAAAACACCATATTTAAACATCAACAGTTTCTTAATTATTTTTGACCAACGATATCACAATCAACTTGCAAAGTCAAATCAAAATTGGTTGATCAAAATCTTCTAAGAATATTCGAGTAATTTTCGAATATAACTTTTAACGTAGAAATTTACGCCCGAACAACACGCAATATAAATTACACTAATTATCTCAAGTCAACGCCTGCTAAGCCTTAATATGAGCTCTTTTCCGGCCACGAGGTTCATTTGTGACGTCATCATTTCCCGAACGAAAATGATTGAACCAGTAATGTAAATTTTGATTCTTTATATGCATTTTATGTTTTAGTAGTGAAGTGAGCCGTGAAACAATGTTTCTACGCAGCCATTCAATAAAAAAAAATTATATGATGAGATGATATGGTTCGTGGCTAGAAATATAAAACAAAACCCAAAGAATTAAATCAATAATTTAATATTGAAAAAGATAAACAAGCCTTGTATTGTATAATATAATATTTCGTTAGTTTAGAATTTCAAGGCAACGCTTAGTTAAAACATTTCAAAGTGACAAATTTGAAAATACATTAATATCAATAAAGCCAACATGATTGATTGATTGAAATCGATATGATTGGTCGACGAAAAACAAGCTTGTTTTGTAGACGCATCGACGTCTATTGCCGGTGTCGTCGACTTAATAGTACTCTGTTCGGTCTAGTACTTACCTAGGATAGTGATCTCTATACAGCAGCGTTGGTGCAAAGAGAAAATAAAGGTAGTGCTTGAAAGTAGGAAGAGGCAAGGTCTCAAAACATCTCGGTCCACAAGCGATCGCCGCTGCGTGAATTTTCATCGCCAGTCGGAACTGAAACAAAATTTTATTATATTTAAAAATGCGAGTTATGAAACGGTTTTATATCATGTGATATCGATCAAACTTAAACTAAGGACAAACAAAGATTACTCTTGTTACTCTTGTTCATAGAGAATAATAGAGACAAAAAATTTTAGAGTCGTTTTCATCTTTACAGTTGTTGTTGATAACAAACTAAAATAATAGAATTCTCTCTGCTTCCTCCTAACTTCTCGGTACCGTACCAGCCTCTAATGTTCCCACTGCAGGGACACCGGCCTACTCTCAATAATTGAGAGTGAATGGGCTCTGATCTACCACGGGAGCCCAATCCGGATTGGTAGATGTCACATGTCGTCGAATTTTTGGTTCTAAGACATGCCGGTTTCCTCACGATGTTTTCCGTCACCGTTTTGAGAACGTGGTATTGCGCACATAATTTTTTTCAAGTGAAAAATCTCATTGGTGCACTTGTGGGTTTGAACCAGCAACCTTCAGATTGAAAGTCGGTGTCTATGTCCCTGGGCCACCACGCTCTTTCCCTGGGCCACCACGCTCTTAAAATGCGATAACTTAACATAACTTCTCGGTATTCCGTGATATTATATGAATCTATGAATAGTCCATTGAAAAGTTACATTTGGGGTTGCATTTGTCAGAAGAAGTAATTTTATTTATTCAACTAACCCCTGTTAGTGTAAAGTTAAATCTAAGTTTCCGTACCAGCCTCTACTGTTCCCACTGCAGGGACACCGCCTACTCTCGATAATTGAGAGTGAAATCTAAGTTTGTGGGGTTGCAATCTTTGTCCCACGGCCGTCATCTTGGAAAAATGGGTACAAATGATTTATATGATTTATCTGACAAACTATATTTTCTAAAACCCCTTTTTTTATTAAATCCTAAAAATAATTTACATTACTCTATCTAACATCCCAAAACAGGCGAATGCAGTTACTACGGGAACATTTTACGCACACATTGACATTGACAAATTATCTTTGTCTCGGTCGTGGTTACAAAGTCCTTTTGTCTGTTAGTTTCTTTGTCTACGATGATAATATGATTACAACGTCTAATCTTTTATAACGTTCATATAATCTATAATATATTATATACTTATTACAACTAAATAAAATTGAAGTGTCTGTTTGTAATGTAACAGATTTTTACTAAATTAATTTGAAAGTACAAGGTACAAGATACGGTACAAAAAGAAAGAGAAAAAAGATTTCGGGTTCCGCGCAAAACAATTGTAAAAGTTTACGCGGACGAAGTCGTCGGGAACAGCTATTATTGAATATTAATTATCCTTAGCCAAAGAAGCCAAAAATGTTATACATCCGTTTTGTATGTTTTTTAGCAATTTTAATTTGATGTAGGTACTTGACACAATCATGACGTAAAGAGACTGATAAGGTTTCATAAAGAAAAAAATATTGAAACTTTATTGAGTTCGTAACGAATTACCCATGTTGTAAGTACATATACGTAATATACAATTTGTGTATCTCAAAGTTTAATCGAATTATGATACCTTGTCGAACTTTTTCAATATTAGAGTTTTATGTTTTAATTAAGTAGGAGCCGACATCATTGAGTTTATTTATTTATAATCTTAACGCACTTTCTCACCAAACGCATTTTCTATTAAAAGATAGTTTTGCGTTATGTTGGTGGTGGGTATTTATTTTAAGGTCTTGATTTCACCCAAATCTGTACTGAAATCCACGTTGTAGATTATCCCGCTCCAGTTTTCTACAAACTTAGGTACCAATATTTTTTTAGCAGTAGGTACATATATTTTTTTAATAGTGGTTTTAATTGTCTCATGTTCAATTAATGTGTTTATAATTTTTATCTTAAATTAACTTTATTACCTTTCAGTTGTGTGATTTTTTTAATTTTTCACTGTAACGAACCTGTATTAACAAAAAGGAGGTCAACTTTTCCTTGGACCGAATAATTAATTGTAGATTGTAAATAACGTCACGCAGCTTTGTGATACACACTATTAATACTACTAGGAACCCTCGCACTACTAAACTATTTTAAAAATATTTCACTGGGCATTCCTTGTAAAAGTTATTCTGTGCTGCTAAGATCAGCGTCAAGCTTAGGCCATGCTTGAGGTCGGCAAACGGCTGGCCAGATAGTTACTTATGAGTTCCGTATCCAGGCGTTGCGTGTTGTCTCTATCGCCTAATATTCCCTTAACATCAGGTGCCATGTAGTTAAAAATAACCCTGTCATCATTTTCCTGTCCTTATCTCACACTAAGTGAGTCGGCATGTATTTTTATCCCATTTCCCTCTGTCGAACGTCGTCTGTACTACACACTTCTTTCTTATTTGTATCATGTCACCGATAAGACAAAGATCTGCGCGGCCGTAGCAGGCACCATAAGGCAGGGCCGTCAGGGAGTGGTGACGATATTTTTGCATCTGAATTAGGGTCAGCTATAGAGAATAGGGGATGCTCTCTTCACCCTGTAATACAGGCCTCGTCAGCGGCAGGCGTCACGAAGTTATTTACAGCCTGACGAGGGTGCTCAGGTGATTTATGTAACGTTTCACTTTCAACGCTATTCCATACCCGATTTTTAGGTTCCACTGGAAGGTACTTCTCACCATGCATATTCATTCCGGCACATAAATTACGAACGTCGGAAGCTGATATGTGGAAGTTTAACTCGAGCGCTTAACTTGGAGGTAACTAACCAAAAATTTCGCCACATTGTTCTATTTGTAGCTGGCTGCGAGGTTAAAGGATGTTAATATATGTTATAGGTGGGTGTTATAGGTAAAGCTGGCTTTTATCGGCTTTTGTTGAGATGGGACGGTCTTGTACTAGGGACGACGAGCGAGGGTCAGGGAAGTAAGGAGATTTGACTTTTGAGCTTTATTGAAGCGGAGAGGGGACAAGACGTGGCTGTTGGTAAAGTCGAGGGTCCAGTCTATATGTACCGCTTAGGCGTGTCGTGATATCTACGCGTAATACAATATAAGCAGTCAACCGAGAATTATATGGTATATTTTTGTTTATCAAAATGTACCGTTCTTCTTTGTTATTCCATTCTCGTTTTGACAATGTGAGCTTGCCATTTGTCATAACCCTAGTGTGCCATGTATCATACTATATTTCATGTATGCAGCTGCGAGTTGCATTCACTTATTTCAGCAGGCATGGGCAGGAAATTGGGTAATATTGTAGATTGTTGTGAGGTTCAGCTAAGCCATAAGTTACTTATTTTATCTGCAAAATAAGGGCTTTCAGATTCAATCCCCGTCCCGGGCTAGGGCTAACATATTAGGTGTATAAATTTTGCTTTCAGAGTATAGATATTTGGGTGTGCACTGTGAACATTGTGTCTTCAAAATTTCTATCATCTAAATGTACTTATTATGAAATAAATTGAGCTGTAATATTAGTTTACACCATGTTTATCCAATAGCCAATAAGATAAACACTGTGACAAATTACTCTGTTGTCTGACACATTTCTAACTAAACAGATACAGCACGAAAGTTGGGCGGCAGGATTCCAAGTTTGGTATGCTCACTCACTTGGAAGTTCCTCTTTTGTTACGTAGATAAATCGCGTATCACCTATGGAGGAAGTGAATTTTAAAGTTATTTATAATTTTTACTGTTTTGCTTATTTTAACAAGATTTCAAAATCAAATTAAAAAAAAATACAAATCGATTCAAAATTGACAAAGATATCTTGTTATATTTACATATGTACATATAAAAAAACATATTAATAGGTGTGTGAATATGACTCCGCCCCTTTTTGTCAAAATAAAACACATTTGTTCGCTTACAAAATTAAAAAAAAATTTATTGAAAGTATGCTCCATCTGCAGCTACAACCTTCGCCCATCGTTCAGGTAGTTTTCGTATTCCTTGCTGGAAGAAGTCCTGGTCTTTTGAGCTTATCCAGTTGTCAATCCAAATTTTGATACTTTCACATGAAGTAAACTTTTCTCCAGTAAGGTCTGTCTGCATCGTCCGGAATAGGTGGTAATCCGAAGGAGCTATGTCTGGTGAATATGGCGGGTGGGGTAACACTTCCCAGTCCTGTCCCTCTAAATATCTTTTTACGACTTCTGCGGTATGCGGTTTGGCATTGTCATGCTGAAGAACTAATTTGTTATGTCTATTCACCCATTCTGGTCGTTTTTCTTCTATGGCTCGCTTCAAACGCAATAGTTGTCGTCGGTAAACTTCTCCATTAATAGTTTCAGAGGGTTTGAGCAACTCATAATATACAATACCTTTCTGATCCCACCAAATACAGAGCATGACCTTGGCACAGTGAATATTTATTTTTGGCTGTGATGGGCCTGGTTCGCCTGGTTTCACCCAAGCTTTTTTGCGTTTAGGATTTTCGTAGTGTATCCATTTTTCGTCTCCTGTGACTATCCGATGCAAAAATCCTTTTCTTTGCTGTCTTTGAAGCAGCATTTCACAAATGGTTTTCCGACGTTCCATGTCTCTTTCTTTTAAATCATGTGGAACCCAGTAACCGGCTTTTTGAATCATTCCCATCATTTGTAAACGCTTTGCAACAGTTGAACGATCAACATTTAATGCTGCAGCTAATTCTGATTGAGTTTGGCAAGAATCTTCCGCCAATAATGCTTCCAATTCAGCATCTTCAAATTTTTTTGGTGGTTTTCCATGTTCTTTATCCTCAGTACTAAAATCGTTATTTTGAAATCGTCGAAACCATTCCTTGCAAGTTGTATTAGACGGAGCATGCTCACCATAAATCTCCACAAGCAAACGATAAGTTTCCGCTGCAGTTTTCTTCGCAATAAAGTAATGTAATAACACTTCCCGCAAATGACGTTTATTTGGAATAAAAACCGACATTTTCGAAAAGGTGAAAACAATTGTTGCTTACACTTCAACCAAATATCATAAAATGCGTTAGATAGCTGACATTCAGTACTATCGAATACAAGTATGGTCATTTATTAGTACACGTAAACAATACTAAAAACGACATCTGTTGAGAAAGGGCGGAGTCATATTCACACACCCAATATTTTACACAGAAAAATTATTATTATATTAAACACAGAGATTTTACATTTTTAAACGCTAATATAAAAAAAATATCGCTCCTTTCTTACAAAAGAAAGTAATCTTTTGGTGTAAGTAAGGCTAAGTCTGGTGTCATTCAAGCCACCCGGAGGATCCCGACATGGCGTATCGACTGTAATAGTCGGGACCGATTCCATAACGTGCCCCCCGAAGCGCGGCAGCGCTAAGTACAAATGCCACTAAAATGTCACTCATCCAACTACATTTGAGTGAAAAACCTGTAAAGAACATTCACACAAGCTTCGCCACTAGTGTTTCTATATAATTAAACTATTTAAAAAAAAAATTAATTGTTTCTATTTAATGCCATGGATGTTATGTTTTAGTCTGTTTAGTTTATGTTAGAAAATCTAATATTATGACAAAAAATGGTATCGACAACAGAATTATGACTAATACTTTTATGTAAATCTATAAACGGAAGCCTTATCATCCCCAAATGTTATAGTTTCAAGGTAATAAGCAGATTACATGAAGAAAATCCTTTGTGGATAAAATGTTGTTTCCAAGTAAACCGGTAGTATGATTTAATTCACTAGCCCAATCAATTCCGGAGGGTTGCTTTATTATCAGATTATAAGGGATGAAAATAAACCCCAAGGTAAGTCCGTACCGTATGGTAATTTTAATGGAAGCAAAGACGTGTTCGATAACGTTCCAATATGATGAAATAATATCAGCCCAAATATTAGATAATTGGAACAGAGGCCCAAATATTAGATAACTACAACATATTTAGGTATGATTTTTGAATAGTCATGCTGATTATTCTGATAGCGTTGAGCGAGCGCTCTACAACAATTTAGTAGGTCTACAACTGGACCCCATACTTCCCTGTAATCTACAAGTGGCGCCAAGGCAGGCACTCTATTTACAGCAAATATAATGTCGAAATTTATATCAATTGTTTTTCTTAGACCTCAGAACCTCATGTACTTTATACAAAACGTACTTTTTTATTGTTTCTGACATAGTGCCTATATATCATACTTCTAAACTATAATATAAACAATTTAATATATTATTTATTTAATCTGTTCTTGTCATTTTATTTTTGTCCCATATCTTATTAATGATTTTTTTTTTATATTCGCCCTGGCTGTTTACCAACACTAAAAATGACAAAATTATATAATACAAAAACAAACCAAAATATTCTCGGCTGGCGAGCGCGAATGAAAACTACGGATAAAAAAACTCATCATGAGTGAGAAGAACATAAACATTAGTAGCTTGAAAGTAAAGCTGACTTGGGTCTTCTCTTACTTAAGGAGGACCTAAGTCTTATTAATGCTGTTATAGGTGGAGGTAACCACTTAACGTGAGGTGGGTTTTCAGGATGTTCCGTTACTTAGGTAACATAAACAAATAATGCTGTAGAATGTCTACTAGTAGGACAGAAAAGTGGGCCCAAGAAACCCTCTCGTAACGCGTCCGCGTTTCAAAGCGCGTCAACTCACCATTTCACATGTGACTGCCACCGAAGAGCCCAAAGCCAGATGTTGTCTCCCGAGATCCCAAACTGGTAGGGCGAAGAGAGTTCCGTGTATTGCCGCCAATCCAAGCACACCAACTATTTTCCATAGTTGCCGCGTGCCTGTGGGAAGGAACATACCTATAACTACCGAATTTGCACCTCACTTATTTAAAACGCGGCACGTGTGATTACTGATCAAAATATATCTTAATATCGATTATGATGAGGTATATAATTGTTTAGCACCTGAGGTATATAACGCAGCGACATTTATTATTATTTTGAAGCAGTTTCACAGTTTATGGTTTCTTCAACGTCGAAATTACCGACGACTGCGTAGTTTGATATTGCTCAAGGTATTGATGTGTTAAGCTTCGTATGTGTGAAATAAGTTTGACAACTTTGTTTCAATTGTTATTATATTTATATTATTGTTATTATATATATAATTGACAGTGCTGGCAAAACATAAAATTATTTTTATCTGCTGATTATGAAAAAGCCATACATTCAATCCACATATATTTTAAATACTTATTGTTATTACCAATAATAGCTATCCCAAAACCAAATTTCATCCAAAGCTATGAAGCAAGTAACAAACAAACATACACACACAGACACATATACATATAAACTGTCGCCTTTGCGATATAAATGTGATTACCTGAAACCTAAACTGTACTTTTATTGACGCGCCTTATCCATTGTTATTTGGCTATATAAATGTAATATGAAAATATATCCGCAGTTATAAGGGAAAACTTCCACCAACCATTCCAGAATAAGATCTGATAAAAGTTTAGATTAGAAATTATTTTAGATCATTCCGAAACAGAGGTATCCCAACAAAAGACATGGCGCCTAATTAAAACTTTCTGAATTATTATGAAACTTTATCAAAGATAATATTGCAAGCTAATATTTGTATCTGTTTGTGTATTTAGGCAGTTTACTGCTCCAAATTCCTTTAATATTTATTTGGTGTCTGCATTTTCTTGTAATTTGTAGCTTTGACCAAATAATATAATTTGATTCTGATAAATCTATAAAATTGATGAATTATACGAGTATTACAAATTCCAGAAATAAGTGATTCGGTGTTGCATTGAAAACGTTTGTTTCTTTAGTTTATTCTGACGCAGGCCATAATAAAGTTAAAGTAGTTCCTGGTGCACATCTATGCGAAGAGTTTTCGTGGGAAGTCTTCCAAAATATATTCTACGGCCCACCTGCATTAATTGTGTTAACTAGGTAGTATGTATATTGAGCGCTTCCGTACTTCAAAGGGTACGTTAAGATGCTTGATAACTCCGACACTTGGCCACTTACTCACACACTAGAAGTTCCTAGGCGTTCTGCGTAGCCGATACAAGTGCCCTGGCCTACGTTTCAAAGGCGCATAGAAAACCGGTATTATTTGTAATGCGCAATTTCCATTTAAAAAATATAACAAATAACAAAGTTCTTACTTATTCTCGTATAAAAGTCATAACAAAATGAGCAATATACTCATACTCACTGGATGCCAATATTGGAGGATATTAAATTATTTGCATGAAGAATTTAATATGCTTTCATAAACTGAAGTTCATTGTTGTAAGGTACCTAGGCAATAACAATGAGCGCGTATAACCGGTGAAGCAGCAAATTGGTACATCGAAACTGTACCGTGACGTGGATAACTTCAGCTATAACCCGAATCACAAGAAAACTTGTAGGTACTTATTTTGTAACATTATTATTCTGATTACGTGATTGTGACTCATCCATGTGATATTTTGTTTAGGTACAAAGAAAAATAGAATTAGTTAATTAGTTAAGTGAACCATATAAACTTTCGGTGACTTTACTTTGGGTCGGTTCGATCAGAGGAGAGTAAGTTTTATTCTCACAATAAAACTTACTCTTCTTTGCCAGTAAAGCCTCGAGAGTAAATCAATTTTACGTTTTACCGTGTATAATTTTATGAACAGATAGCATATTAAGGAACAGCTGTTATATGTAAGCTATTCCAAGAATATTTAATAATATCCGTGTTCCGATGATACTTGGTGTCGATCATATCGTGGTAGCATTTCGCAGAGCTACCAAATAAGTCGTTAACTTAGTTGGTAGCTCTGTGAATTGTTAATAATTTAGTGTGAATTGTTAATAATTTAGTTTATAATAATAAATATTTGCGTTTAATAATTTAGTGCATAGTTACTCGGACACAATATATTCGGACAGTATCTGAATTGACACATTTGAATTTTTATATTTTTTAATTCATTCAAGTAATTTCCTAAAAGTTAAAATAAAAAGTAAGCATATCATGTACTTCGGGAACCAAATTACTGATAGAATACTAATAGATAGCAAATATATACATACATATAGCACTTATTAATACATAGATACAGAAACATCACACAAATATTTTGTCCTTGGTGGAATCGAATCTACCGCAGAAGGCAGAGCTACTACCAATTGAGCTGTGCCAGGCCAGCCTCTGTGCTTATCTTAGAGACACAAAGAGTTTTGCGCATTCTGAGTATTCTGAGAAATAACCAATAGTGTTCTGACAAAACACAAAACCCTATCCTTGAGAACGCCAGAGTTATGAAGTAGAGGTTTTTAGTGTTATTTCAACTCCAAATAAACTTCTTAGTTCTAGGTATTTGTCTGAATCACATTAGCAAGTATTATGGGCAACCTACCAAGGAAAATGGTTTATGTCAGTCCAAACGACTGTACCCAATATGAAAATGATGAATATTTTTAAGTAAACCTCATTGTTATGCATTAAGTGAAAGTCTAGTTAACCGCGAATCATGATGTCATTCTTTGATACTGATTCTGTACAAAAAGTCTTTTAACTGAATGAATGATGACGCAATGGGAGTTGCAAAGTGATCACAAATAAAACATTATTGAAAATACCATCGTCACGAACTGTCCATCACATTATTTTTTTTTTTAATATTTTTGTTTTTATTGTATTTAAACTTTTTAACACATCTTCAGGTGCTTTGACTGTTCTTACGATACAGGTAGAAAGCTGGCGCATGGAGCTGTTTTTGAAGACTTATTTATTAAAAGTGTAATGGAATTGTACTAATTATTTCATCAATGTCATTATAGACTATTATGGAACCTTTTACCATAATTGTACTAGCTTATATTAGAAATGCAAAAGTTTGTCGGTATGTGCGTTTGTTACTCCTTCACGCCTCAACAATTGGCACATTTATTTGGATGACATTTGTTATGAAGGTACCTTTTTATCCCGAGAAAGTGATGTATTTCCGTAAGATTGCCAACCGCGGGTAACACTAAATGTACAATAATAATTAATGTGCAACAATTATAATAATTATATTATCTACATTTATGTCAAAAGAAATGTGACAAAATAGAATTATTCCCCCGACACAAAACAGCGGTCATATGCACTCCACTCAAATTTGATTAACTTAACACCCTACCAAATGTCGACTTGTTTTTATTACCCAGCCAACTGCAGTGTTTGTTGTTCATAGATAAATTTTGGCTGGCTTCCCATTAAGTTTGTAGCTTAGCTTTGATATATCGCACGCTGCTTACTGTTTTACCGTAGTTGATATCTGCACTAGGAGAATAATATATCTAGAAAAACTGCGCATAGTAAATGCATGTGTTTGTTACACAAGTGTTTTTTGTAAAAAAACAAATCCATCAAAACAAATTAAATATTTTACTATGGAATTCTATTTCCATTTCGAAATATTGTTATACTACCTGTTCGAAGCAATACATTGACCTAATTTTTTTCTATTTGTTTGTCTATCAATATAGTGGTCTAATCCATGTTCGTCTTAACAGATGTTTCATCGATCTCCAGGCTTGTTAAGTGTTATCGTAGAACGATATCGTGGCATTGCGAGTATACAATATATTCATATTATTTAGTTTAAACCTCCATCACGTTATATTAAGTGAAGACAACCGTGAACCAAGCAGCATACTTCAATCCGTCTCATCCGATCATGGCTGACATAACGGAATCGCGCCACGTTCCCATGAAGCTAAAGAATAAATATTAAGTCGTATTCTGTGATTCAATTTCAAGTTAAAAAAGCTGATGGCAAGCCACAAGTAAGATGGCCGCTAGCGCTTAATATTTTACAACGAACAGCGCACACAGCGAGCGTACTGCTAGTACGCTTGCTAAATATATGCGTTGATAGCGAGCTACTCGTATCTTCTATCCAAGTGAATAAATAAACGTTTACACACTCAAACCTCTGCACTAGGATTCCCTGTGTCGCAGATGGCATGGACAAACACAGAAACACAAGACAAACACCCAAGACCCGAGAACAAACTTCATGCTCACCACACAAAGTGTGCCCCGGCCGGGAATCGAACCCGGGACCCCTCGCTTCGAAGGCAGAGCTACTACCAACTAAGCCACGGAGCCGTCACAGATGTGTAGATCGTGATTGGTCAGCTCAATTCGCGGCGCCATACGGGTTATTTGCGGGAGCGGGGTCTTGTACGACCTGGCTTTACTCATATAACTATAATATGCAGATATACAGGTGCAAAGAAATTAAAGTTGATAAAACTCACTAGGATCTTTTCTGAATAGTATTCCGATGGCTCCATACACTTGTAGCAGCGGATGAAATGCCAAAGATATGGAGAAGAGGTACATCCAGAGCTTAAGCCCCCTTGTCACATCACCAAATCCATAGCGCACCGTTTGCAAGCCCATGTTTATTCTGAAGCAGATTAGTTTGATTATAATTAGATCATCATACGGGTAATTTAATCACTAGACTGTGGAGATTAATCGAAACTTCACCTCTTCCGATTTATACGCAGGATAAGAAGTTTGGGTGTCAGTTTATCAACGAGAGAATTAAATAATTGGTTCTTACCTCGAATGAATTAATACAACAAACACAAAAAAGGGTCCTGAAAAAATTAAATTTATAAAAACTTCATTAGCAAGAAAGAGGTGATATTTTATTTAAATAAAAAAAGAGATCCCTGCTATAACTGTTGATAGTACATAAAATAATGTAACATGTTTATAATACTCTTCATTATCCAAGTCCCCGGGAGGCTATACGTCTAATTATTACAGTGAAGTCATCGCTTCTTGTTCAAGCGAATCAATCAAATGAATAAATAAACAAAGTATATTTGTTATTTTAAAACACGAGTAGAATTGAAAGATTCGTATCACGACATAAATAGTTTCATGATAGAGGCTAATTATGTACATGTATTTAAATTATTTTCTCTTTAAATTATTTCAATAGGTTTCGATGGATATAATAATGCTATAAGTAAGAAAACTGCCGCGGTGGTAGCGGACAGCCCTGTGCTTAGTCTATTTGTATAATAGACAAGTTTTATCTGTAAGCCATGGACTTGAAGTATGTTTTACGAGAAAATTACAACTCTAAATTGCACCCGTGTCAAGCCTGGGCGGGTCGTTAGTAAAAATCTCATAAAACGGATCTCTGCTGCGGTTAACTGGCAAAAGCTGCAGTAGTCAGTTGACAAACAAAATAAAATATTTTACAACGATAACATCAGACCATCATCATGAGTAGATACTGTAAAAATGGTTGTTATTATTTATTTATATGGTTCTGGGTTTTAATACATTGATTTTCAGGTTCCGTATCCAAGGGTTAAAGAGCCATACTTCTAAGCTTGCAACGCTTATGTAAAGGGCATTAATAATAAGTAGTCGACTGAAATTGTGTTGTAATTATGTGTTACCCGTGTTTTTCCGGGATCGAAGGTGAGATAGGTGTAAATAGGTAACATACACAAATACAAACTTTCGCCTCTAAAATATTAATGGGGTGGATTTCCCAACAATAGCTCGCTGAGCTAGTGCAACCACGCGGTTTTATAAGGTTCTATATAAGTAGCTGACTCATTACACTCGAAAGAACATCGACCGTGCTGTCTCGAGTCCAGCTGAGCTAAGTCGAGCCGTTCCGGAACTGGTTGGATCATGCGGTATTTTTGCACTTTTCATCTCCATGACAAATCTAATTATAATTATATTATTGTTATGGTTATTCTAAAATATTATTTGCCCGCCTCTAACCCTCAAATTGAAACCTGTGCTTGCTGTGCAGGACTGCTTGTTGTTAGGTATGATGATATGATTTGATTTGATGTTTTAAAGATATATTGAATGGAACAGAAGTGACAGGACGAGGCTGGAGCAACAAACTTGAACGCCAACTTGAAAGCTTTGAAACATGATGACTTCTTGTTTGATTGAAGACGCTGCTAAACGCGCCTCATTTGTTAATGAAAGTTTATATAAAAGTCATTGGAATTTCAAGAAATTCTGGAAATTCCGGTAGGTTCCAGAATTAGTAGGTAAACAAGTATACCATAGTCTTCATTATCCAATGCAAGGTTTTATTGGTAAAAACCCGATCACTGAAATGCAAGCTATGACCGAAGCCCTTTTCACTGCCGTTTAATAGATACAAAAGCCATAACATTTTATTTCTAGAGCACTTATCGAAGCATCCTCTGCATGAGATAAATTGCAATGAAAAGGGTTTTATTATCATGGATTCGTTGAATAGCGTGGTCGGGAATTGAAAAACTTCACCAGAGCAAATTAATACGAGCAGGCAAAAATACAGTCAAGCAAAGAAGTTGCTCAAGTATTTCAAATTAAAAACTTTTAATGATCTCTGTGGCGGAGCCGCGGCTTTGGCGTAGTAGTTTGACAGGCGTTAGGCGTTAGGGTGGTGGATTGACTTTGATTCCCGATCGAGAAAAAGATTATCATTATTCGTATATCATTAGGTGGTAAGGGTTCCTTACTACCGATTGTATTTTTTATTATTTCTTAGGATATTGGGTTTAAATACATTTATTTTCATAAAAATTGACATCGAATCATATTCGACATCATAATATATAGGTATTCTGTAAAAATTACAGTTAACTACGGCTTATTAGTTAATAATAATCTATTTTATGGTAGGACTAACAGTTATACGGACTTTGTTGACTTGCTAATAGGATTTTCTTTACGCAAGTCATAAGTCAAATGTCAAAAATCTTAATTTCAGTGAAGTTCGTATAAAATCTCTTTTTTTTAATTAATATGTACGTACATTTCGCTTTGAGGATGAAACCAAAATATGTGTGTTTCGTAGTAGAAACGTAATCGTAGATATTTGTATAAAAACTATTTTCTTTTCACTCGAGTGTACTAGCTTAGAGTTCCATTTAAAATGGCCGAGGGTTTTTATATTGTAGTATGAAGGGGATTAACTGACGCAGTTAGACACGAGGATTCGAGTCGTGAAACCGAGGTCCAATAAATTCGTGGGGTACAAAATACTTAATTCTCTGTAATATATGTGTTTTTTTGCACAGTTAGTATGCAAACTATCTCATACCTTTTTCTGAATCCGAATGAAGAAATTACTACTAATAACATAATGATGTAATATAAATAAACATGGCACGCTTATGCATACTAATAAAACAAGTAACTGATTTAACAATCGTAAGAAAAACGACTTCAATACTTTCAAAGGAGAAAAATACGCAATTTCGTTTACTTGAATGATATATTTTTTCCATTTATTTTGATATAACAACCAAGCCATTGAACCGATTTGATAAAAATTCTATGGTAACAATCTGAAAATATCCTTTCAAATAGAAAAAAAATTCCAAATCGGTTGATAAATGGCGGAGAAAACGGTGAACATACATATCATAAAAAACATATACATTGGAACACAGAACCTCAAATTTTTTGAAGTTGGTTAATAAGGGTCTATGTAATATTAGTGATGGGACGAGCTAAAGGTCTACCTGATGTCAAGTGGTTCGCCCATAACAACAGTAATACGACTTAAGTCCTCGCTAATAAGTATGAGAAGATCCAAGTCGCATTCCGGTGCGACCACCCGACCCGAGGAAGTAAAAAAATTATGTATTTTGAAGTATGTGGTGCCTATTTATCCTCTTGTTTTCACAAGTCTCCAACAATCTGGTTAGAGAAGAATATTCGTATTTGCATGAGTTAATAATCCAGGATTAGTACTTACTTTCCGGTATCAAATAAGTCATATATCACAGTATCACAGAGAAGCATCACCAGTATGACTATGAATATGTGGTAGATCGCTCGTATGTGCAGGGAGTCCCTGAAGAGTATGGTCAGAGGCGACTCCCGAATGGCAAAGTCTTCATCTTTTTTAGTATCCTCCTCTTTATATTTTTGTGATCCGTTCTGAATTTCAGTAGGTTTTAAGCGTCTTTGTGTACTTTCTCCCATCTTAGGATAATCTGCAATTTTTAGTAGTAATTTTTATTGAATTATTTATTAACATAATACCGGATACACAGTATACTAATAAAGTACAATATTTAGACTCATTAGGCTTCCCGCCTTGTCGGGCGGGGGGCTTATTAACCGTGGCTTTATCACCCACGGGAAATTAACAAACGAACGTTTGGAGCGAACGGATAGGAGCAGCACAGCAGGTGGCAGTACCTTATGTGGGGCACTGTAACTGAGTCTGGCTGCGGTGTTGTATGGGTGGTACTGCAGCTGAGGTATAGGCGGACGCGGTAAGGCCACATAGGAAGAGGAGTGTTGGGATTGCGAGGCGCCACCTCTGCGGCCGTGGTAACAAGCCACGGGGCCACAGATCTGACCCGTAACAGGGGGATCTAAGGCGTTTAGACACGGGATCGTCCAAAGCTCTTGCGCTGGCCTGGTTTCCGAGGTGGTTGCGACACGCCAAGCCATAAAGCGCGTCGTAAATAGAAGAAAGGCACTTCATGCCTGAACAAGGAGAGGGGTCCGGACACGGACAGCCGCGGCGGGTACGCGGATGTATGTGCATACGTTTCTGTATTCCCGCCACTAATCGGCAGAAGAGGATACTGTACTAATCGGCAGAAGAGGATGTACAAATCCCACATAATCCCCTGACTCCCCATGGCCGGGAGGAACGCGAGAGCATTTCTGCACGAAAAAATTGAATGGATGACCTGGTCAGAATTTTTCAATGTACTAGTTCTCTGTTAAAACTTTGGAATAACTCACTGAAAGTCGGCCAAAAAGTCATTTGTTGTACCATCTAACCATCATGTAATAAATATTGCAATTTAAGCATAAAACCATCTACATTCGTAAAAATGTTCCCATTAAAACTTCGTTTAATGGCTAGTACTTGTTGAAGTTGATAAATAAATTAGACATGATCACAGAATTCACACTATTCACTCAACATACCTGTTCAGGAAATCACAATAAAAAATTTCTCCACAAAACTTCTTCAACCAACAGTTCTTAGAAAACCGTAAGCACTGACACGTTTTGTGCAATCAACTTGTATTCAAACCACACGAGAAACGAGTCGAATTAGATATCTATCGGTATCACATCAAAATACAAAATCCCGGAACGAATGTTTCTATTGCTATTCACATATTGGCTGAACGGTACTCTCAAATGGACAAACACATTGTTTATTTAATCGTCAGTAAACGTTTCTACCCTCGTAGGGACACAAGCACTCACTGTGCCATTTAGAACGTCTGATAAAAAGGTTAACTATTCCAATAACCTTTCACATTCGATAACATATCAAATCAGAAACAACCCTTTTATTTTTGCATTAGAAATTATAGATTGACATAAATATTACTACATATGGAAGAAATTTAACCACTCGATTTCACTACAACAGCTGGAGATATATGATTGTTTTCGGATAATTTATTATTGTTTGTAACAAATTATGAAAGAAAACGATAACAATTTTAATTAAAGCACGCCTATCGGCAACAATGGTGAATTAGCAACTAGATATGATACAAGTTGTAAGTATGTAAATTATCAGTCATAACAAGAAAAAAACAAAATATTAGCGCCTATCGGCAGCTGTGGTGATAAAAAGGGGTTTTTATCAAACATTATTAGGATTACCTTCATTGAATATTTCTTAATATACTATGTTTAGAGATTGTTACGAAGGTTGGCCGTACCTAACGATTTCTAGTTCCTTGATACAATTCATGAACTTCGGACGGTGTACGACGTATTTGTTAAAATTCATCCAAATGGCATTCATCTCGTTCGCTTTTATACTGATTAAAAGGGACAGCAATAGTTTCAAATGAGTTATAATTTATTTGTCCAATAAAATCGACATCACTATGGCCATTACACGACGTTCGAAAGACAAGGAGGAAAATATAGCGAAAAAATTTGTTAAAATGTATTAAAATAAGTAAGGTATAATAATAATGAAAAAGTTTCTTATCAGCTAACATACCATTGCCTGTCAGATTGACAATCAAACGTAATCCTCTTTAAAAGTAAAATACTTGGGCGACCGAGCTCCGCTCTGTTTAATTTGTGAAAAACGTTTTTTTTTGCAAAAAAAATGCGTTTTTACAGGAAATACAATTATTTTGGTAAACTTAAACAGCGAAAACCTATCTAAAAAGAAAGTTTCATCCAGATGATTAGAGCCGTTTTCGAGAAACGCGAAATAAATATACCTATATACCTATACAAGAATTGCTCATTTGATGTAATAAGATCATTAAATCTGACCAAGTGCGATTCATACTTACACCTTGAGTGTACCGTACCGCAAATTGTATTTTTGTTTAAATAAACCCATATCTCAATAACTACGCATTGAGATATGGGTTTATTTACTAAATATTTAATAATTTATTAAATAGTACACATAATTCAAACCACTTTTCATTTGAAGTATTATAATTACAATCAGATGGCCAAGACGAACTTAGTAATGACTAAAATTGTTGGCAAAAACGAAACCCAAAATTTTATTATCGGCTATAGTGACGGACCGAGCTGAGGTTCTCTTAATGTTAAGTGAACACCGTCACCCATAAACTAATTGTTTAAAAATAAGTTTGTAATAACAATTTTGGGTAACGAAAAAATCATTGTAATTGTATGTGTGAATAAATTATTTCCTATAAGTATTATTTTTTCTTTCTGATTAGAATCATGGCTTTCGTTCATCCAGCGTACGCATGTAGAACAGAATAGAATATGTTTTTATTATGCAATTAATGACAAGTAGGGAATATAGTGATCTAAAAGACAACAACTTTGGATTTTTATTCATATTTTCAGTTATATGATTTAAAATTTGATTTGTATGAACACTTTTCAATATTGTTGCACCTTTTTGAAACACTTTGCTTATACATACATTGGACATACACTCGAAAAATATAACAGTTGCACAATCGGGTAAAAATTGTGACTTTATCGCCCCCATTGTTTTTCCACGCACAATTCAACATTCCCTCGATGAAATAAATCCTTCCATAATAAATCTGATAGCTAAGACAAGCAACATTACCAAGTCCGGGTGATCAATGCAATAAATTAGAAAAACAATCAAGAAATACCAAAACATGGGACCCTCCGCTGAGACGCCATATCTGCAACTATAGTCTTTACATTACGCTGATGAAGTCGTGCTGTTTCCAACATCGGAAAGCTTTTAGTATATTTACTCTACGTATTGCTAAGTTTATGATGCTATTTTGCTGTGTAATAAAGTACTGGATTATTGGGAATACGGTTTAACGGTTTCTTTACATTTATGGTCATAAATTATAGCAAACTTATCACGTCCAGGCAGAAACTAGTTTCTGTGATCTGATGTTTTGTGACCTGGAGTCAAATTTATTATTTTTATGTGACTAAAATGATGAATGTAGATTACGGCCCATTGGATGTTATGTAGTTACTGTCACGCGTAAACATCAGCAATAAATACCACTTAGGTTCAAAGTCTTAGTTAACTCAATCCAAGTCGCATCGCGTTGCGCTCGTCATTCTGAGATAGGAATGTAACGTCTCATTTGGCTGTAATTCCACCGGCACCGCGTTCCTAAGGAAAATGGTATTTCTAGCATATTCTTTACTAGTATAAGTAGGTAAGTGTCCATCTCCGTAAGTATAACTAATAACTGGTTTTGAAATGCCTTGTACCTTTAAAAAAAAATGATTTCAGTAAATAAAGAATCAATTAAGAATACTTAAATCAATTGTCAGTGTGCTGAACATTTTGCTGGAATTTGGTACCAGGGTAACTAATACTAGGCCCAAAAAACGTTTTTTTTATTATAATAAATTATGCTGACAATTATAAACAACGATTGGAAATCTACTTGTACAATATTTCAAAAATTTTTAAGATGGCGCTGTTTAACATTATCCAAGTATACATCCAATAGTAATAATGCAATACTGTGTTAACCAATCAAGTAATATTACCAAATTAGAGCAATAAGAAATTATTAATTAATCAATATGTAATTAGTCTTTTGGGTGATAATGTTCTGTGAAGCGGTCGCCCACGGACGCTTGAGGCAACCGGCAGATACAACACTGTCGGATAAAAATTTAGGCATATCATATACCTATGCTCTTCTACCCGTGCGAAACCGAGGTTGATGGTTAGTTGCAAATGTACCCAGTCTATTGACTCTTCATAAAAGAATTGCACCACATATTGCCTACATTTCAATCGCGTAGATAATTACCGTATCAGCCTCTAATGTTCCCACTGCAGGGACACCGGCCTACTCTCGATAATTGAGAGTGAATGGGCTCTGATCTACCACGGGAGCCCAATCCGGATTAGTAGATGTAACATGTCGTCGAATTTTTGGTTCTAAGACATGCCGTTTTCCTCACGATGTTTTCCGTCACCGTTTTGAGAACGCATATACGCATATAAATTTTTTCAAGTGAAAAAACTCATTGGTGCACTTGTGGGTTTGAATCAGTAACCTTCAGATTTAAAGTCGGCGTCTATGACCCTGGGCCACCACGCCCAAATAATAATGGAATCTTATTTCATTCTACTAAAAATGTTAAAGGCTGTGTATTAACATGTGTCAAAATTCATGTAGCTCGTACAAATAATGAAATTATCTTCAACGCAAGCAGTCAAATTAAATTTAGCATGAAACATATTTAACCTTCCAGAGAACGTCAGGATTTTCTAAATTATATTTTCACCCCATATTGTGGCGGATGTCATGTCCCGTCACGCTGAGAGGAAATTATGGGCAACCGGTGTTGTTTTCTTGAATTACTTTTACTTCCACTTTGATGTGAGAAAGAGCTGTAAAAAATATTTATTGTTGTACCGAGCCGTCAAAAGAGATTTTAAAGTATGATAGTAAATTTATTGAGACTATTTTTCAAATTTTGAACTCAACTTACATACTTGATCAATCACATTATAAATTAGTATTATTGTGTACATTACAAACTATTGTGTATATTTATTGTGGTTATTTCATTGATTTATATCATCTATTCTTATACGATTACACACTCATACATCTGCACTAGGATTCCTTGTGTTGGAGAAGGCATGGACAAACAAAGAAATATAATAAAATTACCTTCATGGACCACTTTTCACTGCGTGAGTCACATCATTAAGGGAACGTAGACATGACAAGTGCCAGGTAAGCCATGTTTTCTTCTGTGAATAAATCATTTGTTTGAAAGCCAGTATAACTTATGCCAATGACCTACAAGTCCAGCCGAGAGGTCTATTCTTGTATTTTTTTTATTTATTTTCATGCATACTTTGAATCTTTTTGATGATATATCAGTTCAATATGACTGTCGTTTACAATTTGAATCTGGGAACATCCAAATATACTTTGTAAGTTAATTTAGATTCTTTTTCAGTTATACTCGAAATTACTATTATTAGCACCGATCATTGAGTGAGTTCGATAAATTTTCAACTATCATATCATACTTCATGGTACCTACCTGCTACTGTACTAGTGTTTAATATTGTCTCTATATGCTCTATATGGCATGCACCTAAATTAAGCGGATCATGCTTGAGCAGCCAGTTACGTATTAACTATTTTTATGAATATCATCGGTGCGATAGATCTCAAAAGCCAGTTGATTGAATTTTCACCGATACCTGTCGGGTGTCGATACTTGTTTGGGAATACCAAATACAATATTTCAATTTAGTTTTTAACCTTGTATCTGAATGCGTTGTATATTTTCGTGTTGTATGTTACGAACACACATGGACTTTTTTAATCAAATAGAAAAATGGTTATACGACATTTTTGTACACTCGAGACTCGCGCAGGTAGGTAGGTATTTCAAAATCATAATTAGTTTTTCATTCATCCTGAATACTACTGGTTTCTTGCTTTCTCGCTTATAGGGTTCGATTCCTACTTAGGACAAGCATTTATGTGTACATCTATATGTATGCTCTGTATTTGGGTGTTAATGTTTTGAATTACAAAAAAAAGTACTATGCAAACATTTTATCTGTTTGCCTAATATAAGATATGCTCAAGACTAATCTGGGGCTATGCAATATGACCATCATAATTTATTATGATATTCGCACTATTACGTTCTCAATAAGTTGAAGGAAGGCATCGTCACGAAACCGACATGTCCTAGACTACTGTTAACTTGGTAGCTCTGGGTAGTTAAGACGTACAAACACCAAATTTCTACTTAGCAGAACGACAGTCAATAAATTTATCATCAACAAAAAAAAAAACAAAGTAACAACAACAGACAAAGTAACAAGAACAAAGCTTATTTTTCTAATCGGCTTACGTTTTTGCCTGCAAATATCACCATCTATCGTTTTGCTAAGGAGAAATTTGGTTGTTTGTACGTCAAATAAATACATTAAAGTTATCGATATAATAGCGCATATCTACAATAGTTTAATATAATATAATAAAACATCATATTATAATAGATATTCGCCGCGGTTAACGCGGTAAAAATTTAATATGAGACGATGCCAAAATATTGTCATGTGTATTTTACTAGTCACTAAACATACCTATTAGATCTTTTTTTTGGGATGTAAGCCAAGGGGTTAATTTAGTGTATGAGCTACCTTCATAACAAATTCCACCCAAATCCATTCAACCGTTGAGTCACAATGAAGTTACAAACATACAAGTACATACCGACAGTAGACCAACTGCGCGTAAGTAGATCTACATCGATACCATCTGTGAGTGTAATATTATTATAAATTTCACAGGAGTCTAGATATAAAGTCGAATCTAATGAAATCTCAAAGAACTCGTGAAAAATCTGTGTAATAGAATCAATTTCATTTAGGTACTGCCTTCAGTTCAGTGACTCGGCTCCGTCTCGCCAAATCAGTCTCGTTACCATATATTATTTCAATGATTCTAGACATACGCACAGAGATTTAGTGAAAGCAGCTGCTAGTGATTGCTAGTGACTGATTTATATAAAAAACCATCTTCAATGCTTTCATCCTATTTTTTCAACAGATCATTCCATGCAATTTTTATGGGACCTTGGAAGAACTATTGGGTGTGTGAATATGACTCCGCCCTTTCTCAACAGATGTCGTTTTTAGTATTGTTTACGTGTACTAATAAATGACCATACTTGTATTCGATAGTACTGAATGTCAGCTATCTAACGCATTTTATGATATTTGGTTGAAGTGTAAGCAACAATTGTTTTCACCTTTTCGAAAATGTCGGTTTTTATTCCAAATAAACGTCATTTGCGGGAAGTGTTATTACATTATTTTATTGCGAAGAAAACTGCAGCGGAAACTTATCGTTTGCTTGTGGAGATTTATGGTGAGCATGCTCCGTCTAATACAACTTGCAAGGAATGGTTTCGACGATTTCAAAATAACGATTTTAGTACTGAGGATAAAGAACATGGAAAACCACCAAAAAAATTTGAAGATGCTGAATTGGAAGCATTATTGGCGGAAGATTCTTGCCAAACTCAATCAGAATTAGCTGCAGCATTAAATGTTGATCGTTCAACTGTTGCAAAGCGTTTACAAATGATGGGAATGATTCAAAAAGCCGGTGACTGGGTTCCACATGATTTAAAAGAAAGAGACATGGAACGTCGGAAAACCATTTGTGAAATGCTGCTTCAAAGACAGCAAAGAAAAGGATTTTTGCATCGGATAGTCACAGGAGACGAAAAATGGATACACTACGAAAATCCTAAACGCAAAAAAGCTTGGGTGAAACCAGGCGAACCAGGCCCATCACAGCCAAAAATAAATATTCACTGTGCCAAGGTCATGCTCTGTATTTGGTGGGATCAGAAAGGTATTGTATATTATGAGTTGCTCAAACCCTCTGAAACTATTAATGGAGAAGTTTACCGACGACAACTAATGCGTTTGAAGCGAGCCATAGAAGAAAAACGACCAGAATGGGTGAATAGACATAACAAATTAGTTCTTCAGCATGACAATGCCAAACCGCATACCGCAGAAGTCGTAAAAAGATATTTAGAGGGACAGGACTGGGAAGTGTTACCCCACCCGCCATATTCACCAGACATAGCTCCTTCGGATTACCACCTATTCCGGACGATGCAGACAGACCTTACTGGAGAAAAGTTTACTTCATGTGAAAGTATCAAAATTTGGATTGACAACTGGATAAGCTCAAAAGACCAGGACTTCTTCCAGCAAGGAATACGAAAACTACCTGAACGATGGGCGAAGGTTGTAGCTGCAGATGGAGCATACGTTCAATAATTTTTTTTTTAATTTTGTATGCGAACAAATGTGTTTTATTTTGACAAAAAGGGGCGGAGTCATATTCACACACTCCGAAATAAACAAAGAATCATCAAAAATGATTCACAACCAAAGATTTCGAGTAAAATCATAGAAAAAAGAAAACAAGCAACCGAATCAGAACCTCCTTTTTAAGTTGGTCTGAAATTAACAAAGGGTATATAGCGGAGGTCAGCAGATTTACCTTATTTACCTATACTTCATTTATATTCATCCTATCCTGGTTATTCAGGTTACGTAATTTACTCATCTTATGTTATTCTGTTTGGTATTTAAAAACATTGAACATATATGATACTGACGCAATAATTAGGTTAAATTAAATAGTGTTTGGCTGTTAGAATATATGTTGTGGTCAACTGAGCTGTAGGTATGGCCATTTTTTCATTTAATTAATGTTATTTTCTCTTTATATGTTATCCTTGTGATATTATAAGAAGATTTTTTTAATATCGCGTTAAGTTTAATGTACTTCATGTTAAAAACCATTTTCTACCACCCTGCTTTTGTGTAATATGCAGAAAGTCAGTGTCCGTAAAAAAGATGTTTAATTTTAAGGTATAAGAAGAACTGGATAACACTTTTTTCCAGTTTTTTGCGAAATAAACTCATTTTTATAAAAAATGTTTATTGCATTTATCAGGACATATTTTGAAATTTATATGGATACATTTGTATAAATAAAGACATTCTTAGTTCCTAGGGGGGATCTTGGTACAGACTCCTTTGAGACACTTGAGGGGCTCGCGACACACGGCTGAGGGCGTCTCCCCAAGCTCCTTGCTGTAAGACTTGCAAGCGGCGCCTTCGTCTGAAATATTCAAAATAACGCAATGAGATTTAAGCTTCCATAAAGAAATCCTGTAAAAATGCTATTATTCTTTCAAACATTTAAGCTTGTACTATGGGAACCAGATTGTGACGTGGCACTTTTTTGCAAACAATAAAAAAATCATGTAATACATATTAACCCAAACACAGAACAAATGTCTATGCTCGTCACAATGTATCAAACCCGCGACCTATAGCGCAAAAGGCACAGCTATTACCAACTGATGTAAAGGTAAGTTAAAGTTATAATTGTTAGGATATCCGCTATACATTTTATGATAAAAAAAAATCCGGCTACATACTATAATAAAAAATATACAGCTCTTTAAAGGCTGGGCATGCAGATAAGATATACAGAACCTTAAAAACTTGAGGTACACAAATGAGGAGGGTTCTTTTTAATGAGGGGTTCATCTTGCTCGCGTACGAAGGTGAATACCGGAGGTATCGGAGGCCCTACGCATATCGCGTATCCCCACGGTAATGCATAAGAAGCAATCCCAAAGTAATGATAGAACTTGAACGCTTTTGTTTTCGTTACATAAGTCACATGAAAAAATATTGCCACGGGTTCTTGTAATTTAATCGACATTCAACCATCACAACCGGTGCAGAGCAATGAAATTGTACCAGTGCTTGACAAAATTATTATGTTTTAAATCTTCTGTATACTGATAACCTATCTTACTGATAAACCAGTTGCTCGCGTCCGTAGGTGTATACCCTTTGATTCCCTACACGTACCCCCTGGGTGATGCTAAAGGAGCAACCAAAAGTAGCAGTAGAACTTGTGCCAAGTTCGTCCGGAGAGGTACTGCCACCACATCTGGAATCTACCGCCAAGCAGTAGTGGTTGCATTACTGTGTTCCGGTGGAAGGGTATGGCTGCCGGTGAAATCACATGCGCATGAGACGTATCATCCCCGTCTCGGGTGATGGACGCAGCAGGATGAATGCGACTCAGTAAATATTTGGATCTCATACTGAATCGCGCGCATTACTGTTGTAATGGGCGAGGGTCACCACTTACCATCAGCTCATTCCGTCACGAATTTACATATAAAAAAAAAAAACCTACTTTTAAGAACGTCATACTTGAGGAACTTTGTCGTAAATGCAAAAAGTTAAATGAGTTCAGCTCAAAATGGCAACGAGACATAGCAGGATAGTTACACAAGGCTACACCGCGACATGAAGCTACGAGCGAAAGATATCTTCCAACTTTTACTGACTAATGATCTAAATACTGTTTGATGAGCAAAGTTGAAGAACGGGATTTTAAACGGCTTTGTATAGTGAAACACTGTTATATATATATGTAGACTTAAGGAATCACAAAACTATAAGTAAGTAACTATATGTAACTACGGTTAAAAAAGGTATTTAACATCATGTACGATTGATTTACCAGATTTGATAACTGTTTTTAATAACTAGCTTTTATTTTTTACAAGCTGTTTCCTTGCACACCACTAATTTCTTTTTTTTTTCTCTAATAAAAGTAGCATATGATTCTCCTTATAACCTAAGCTTTTTGCCAGTGAAAATCTCGTCACAATTGACCTAACCGTTTCGGAGATAACCCGGAAAAAAACATAGACTTTTTTTTAATTTATGTGTTACTTATATACTTTCAAATTTATTTATTAAAAATCTGTTATTTTGAAATTACAAACAGACCCTTCAATTTTATTAATTAGTTACAAGTATTAATAGTTAAAGATCTACATAAAATGGAAATAATTTCCTAAATTAACCTATCAATATAATGAAGAAAACATCTTATCATATACGATGACATATTGATCTTAAGATGGGTGGTCATTATGTGGACGTATCACACTAATATTACATCAAGTCGAATTGATAACCTTTTTTTGAAGTCGGTTAAAGAAACATATTATACAACCGATTAAAATGTATTCCTAGGTCTTTCATTTAGATAACTAAGTAAATATAATTGCCAGGAGACGCGAAACATTATCTGATTATCTTCTTTGACGAACGGGATGATGCGTACCAATTAACGCTAAGCTAGCAGAGCTTGAAAGGAATCGCATTAAACATAAATTATTCATAGACTCTACGTAACCAATTATAACATTGTCGATACTGTATAATTCATAGTATAAATGATAAATTGGGCTACATGTCTACTGACAGATTTGTATCTTACAAGCGGCTCATTTTAAAATCATGAACCGATTTCAATACTTCCATCTGGAAACTACAATTGGCGAAGATATCGCGTAACAAACAAAAAACTGACATCTGAATTGAGAACGTCATCATTTTTTAAGTCGGTTAAAAAGATAAACATGATTAAATATCAATATAGTCTGGAAGTTATATCAATTAAAACAGATTATATCTATCTATTTATAAGTATTTGCAATACTGAAGTGGAGTTAAAACTTGGTAGGCTTTAGCTAAACGAAAGTTTTGGTAATAAATTGGTTTTACATTTCTATTACGCGAAATTTAATATTCTCCAGAGGCGTTCAAGATTTATTATTGTATGAAATAAAGTTTCACATTTTCAGCTTCGAATTAACCAAGTATATTAAAAAATCTTAATTGTTTCGTTAGGATTAGTTTGAAAGCTTTGGTTATTCATTTGACTGCTAAACATTATGAAACTTTTTGTGAGCCATGCTATTGTTATGATAACATGATTCGTGACAATCACGCTTACATTATAAAGGCGAAAGATTGTATGTATGTGTGTATATTTCTTCCTCCTTCACGCTCAAACGGCTCAACGGATTTGGATGAAATTTGGCACCAGGATAGCTTATTTCCAGGATAGCTTTGATCCCGGAAAGATAAATAAGAGGTAACAAATAAAAAAAAACATACAAACTTAGAGTTAAGAACCTTTCGGTTCGGTCAAAAGTCGGTTGATAAACTGCTAAGTGCGCATACCGTATAATTATTGTTTTTATTTTTTCAATCTTTATTTAATATTTTGAATTTAAATGGTTGTCCTATATTTAAGCAGACTCGTGTGATCGTCGCGAAGAATATCATAAACTGATGATTTACTTACTAAGGAAAGAGACGCAGGCTGGGCAGCAGGCGCACTTCCCAGAGTGATTGGCGCGGTAGACAGATGGAGTACGGCAGCTGGACCTAGCCACGGGAGTGGTGCATGGATGATCCTTGCAGTAGCTGGAGCCGCACACCAGGTCGCCGTAGACCACGGCCATGGCACACGCAAGGACGAACAGTACTAATACAGCCTTCATTCTGGAACAGATGGCGAGAAAGTGTCAATTTGCCTTGAGTGAAGTGAGAATTGCATACAATACATGAAGGTATAAGTTTCTTCTTTCATGTGAACTAGGGGGTAAGTGATTAATTTTGGCGTCGGAGTTCTAAAACTACACCAAATTTATATTTTAACGTGCGTCCCGAAGTACGGAAGCGCTTAGTTATGCCAACAAGCTTTACCGTGAACTGTGTTTGGGTCAGACAACGTAAAAATTTGGCTGATCTTTTATATTATAATACAACCTACATTAAGGGCGGGTCAGAGCAGAGCATGACATAATCTTCGAAAAGTCGTTCAATATGTAAAGATTTATGAATAGTTTGAATACGTATATTGTACATCTTATAATGCACAATAATCCTATTGGGCTTGTATCGCTACTTCGTGAGTATCATTCACAATGTCCGTCCGGTCTCGTCTTCAACGAAAAGAGAGTATAAAGCACCTTTTGAAAAGTGAGTCACTATGAAATCTATTTTATAAGCCTCTCTCCAATCCATTAACGGGCGGGTCAACATTCAATAGAAAACTTTAGCCACGTTCCTTGTAATTGACGTAAATCCGGAGCCGATTTCTCGAATTCAAAAGCCTGCTTGTAATGAGCTTGATGGCCGAGTAGGATGACCCTGAGATATTAAAATTTATCGTGCACAACATATTTTGCTTGTTTGAAATCCTACGAATATGACTATGATATATTATTAATACCATGTATCTATGATATATGACGTCATAAAGAAACCTTAATTTAATGGTGATTTTAAATAAAAAAAATTGTCATTGTCACGGTTTGCATTGTTAATTTGAACTTGAAATTCGTACGTTTGACTTTTTGCACTCAATCGATATCACACTTTATGTTTTTTTTTTATAGCTACCCTTTTTCTTTAATGACTTTACGTGCCAATCCAATATATTTTATTAGTAAATTATTTAATTGATACTCCAATAAAATAAGAAAACGAATATTTATATCAGACAGAAAATAAAACAATTATTATATGTATGAAAAGTATGAAACTAGAATAGTATGCTCTTTATATTATATTATAATGACGAAAGGACCTATGTCTTTTCATTAAAATAACGTGTACAACGTGAGTGATTAAGACGTAAAAGCGTAAGAAACTAACTCACATTCCCATTTATAATATTATATTAATTAGGATAAAGCTAAAATAAGGGTTATATTATTAAATATAATATTATAGATTAATAAAAAAAAAAAAAACATTAACTTACATGATTGTCGTTATGAAGTTTAGTGCAAACTGATTGGCAGCTACCGAATGCCGAGGAAAGTACACTGAGCGGTATAAAAATATGTAGATAACCTCTTTTACCCTCTGCACTCTTGTGATTATTATTATCTTTTGTTTTAACTATTGCTCTTATATTTTGCAATAATTCGTAGAATTTAATTAACGTCATATGTAAAAACGTCTTAAGCAGAATTTGTTGCTACGAGTACTTGCAAGAGACCAACAAATACTTCAGTGATTTAAAAATCGAATTAACCGAATTCAATAATTTCATTTATTAATTAACACCATTTATTATTAGGGGTGGAATTTGTTATTTAAATATTTATACCGATACGCTATCAATTAAAAATTCATCATCCAAATCAATCCACATCTGGCGAAGAAATCACGTAACGTACAGCTAAATTAATTAATTAATTAATTAAGTAAAGAGATACATTAAGGTTTGAGTGGATAGGTAGTTGTTGTATAGAGGGTTAAGCTGTATGAAATGACGATATAAAATAAACGTGGCATCTAATAACTTTAACTATAACTTGTACCTTATATGAGTCATACAACTTTATCAGGAGATACTTTCGTGCCGTCAACATTATAGCTCAGAACTACCAAAATCCTAAACAGAAATGGCAACCCTAACAAGACCAAAGTCTTACCGTAATGCGTCTCACGATTATCATTAGTCCCACTGCAAGCTGTGGATTAATTACATTAATGAGTTCTGAATCTGCGGTGAAACAGCTCAATTGGAGTTATACGCTACGAGGGGTACGTTTCTGAACGCGGCGACTCAGTTTGCAGAATAGGTACAAACTAATTTAATTTAAACTAGTTTTTGTCCGTGGATTTTTTACTTAAATCTTTAGTCTGTTATTGAAGCCATGTGAACGACATATTAGTATATATATATAACTTGTAATGTCATCCCTTAGAGGTGTGGTCCTAGAAGGTACCGATATAGTATAATTACTAGGTATACTAGAACCACACCTCTGATGCCTATAATCAGATTACGAATGTCTACTGTTAGTAAAAAAAATATGATACAATACGTCCCCGAGATATATATTAATGTTTAATATAAATATAACAGTCATAATAATAATATCATGCTCAGGTTTAAGTTACGTGTGAAAATGTGGATCTTTTATTTATTATGCGCTTTTGGCGGAGATTTCTTATCATATACAGATCATCTAAGTTAAGCAACTCCAGGCCAGGTCAGGATGGCTGACCGTTACTGAGGTGCTTCGAAGGGCATGTTAAGATGTCGGCTATAATAGTCATTAAGCTATTTTGGAGGCTTTCGGGCGGCTTGAAAACTCCGACAGTAGGCCACTTACTCACACGAAACAAGAAGAAGAACGCGTTCGTATTTCAAAATTTTTGAAATACGAACGCGTGAACTAATACATATTTATTAAAAAAAATAGACTTTTCCATATATTTCCATACTGTGGATGTAATGGAATTAAAAACTTTTGGCTTGACTTTGAACACCAATAAAGCCCATAATTTTATAAGGCTTATGAGTGAAAATATACACTAAACGTTTCCCATCCATGCTTGTATGTAGCCGCAGGGTTATTAATCTAATATTGGAGGACGGGGAAACAATGAAGTTCCGTACGTAATTATTAAAACATTATAGTAATATGCCCTGAGAAATGTGTACATTCCTCCTGACGTCGACCTTTGGCATTAACTCCTGGAGTGTCGGCTCCTAATGGACTTTTACGGCCCTTCTAATGAAATTTTGTTAGCCTAACCGCAACTGAGTGGCAATCGGCATATCATCATAACGCAGAATATGAATAGGTACCTACTCTCTAATACCAGCCACTCTACCTGGGCTATTTTTATTGCAGACAGGATCGAAAAATAATGAAGTGATCTTGGAAGATAGATTTTCGACCTTTCAGAAGTAAGTGAGAGTACCGAGAATATCACTTAACATTTCTTATAATAGAATGTCTAGGGGTTGTCATAAAATGATTTGGACATTCCAAATGGACTTGTCTTGGAACACAATTACAATTACCTGTAAATTAATTATTTACAATAATTACAATTGTACAATTGTTTACGTCTGTAATGGCATAGCATACCGTCCAAGAAGAAAATTTGTTTTAAGTTATATTTTGATTAATGTGTATATGTCGATGATGTAACATAAATAAATAAAAACAAACCTCGTGTGGTGGAAAAGATATCTTTTTATAAAAAAGAATAGAATAGTTCTTCAGATTCTTGTGAGTTTAAATAACATTAAAAATAATTGAACTGATCATTATAATGAAAAATCCAATAATATAATATGAATACATTAAAACCAATAATTATAACAAAACAAAAATTCCAATTTAAAGGGGTGTCATAAAAATTTAATCGGAAATAAAAATAATCACAATGCTATAAAGAGAAAAGAGTTCTAAATTAAGCATATAGAAGCTCTTTTTCAAAATCTAGACTCTTTTTTAAAGTCATAAGCAAGGTAAGCAGATTTTCCTAATTTTATTAAAGAATGATTTGTCATATTTGATCATCTAATCTTCTGAAAGCAGTTTGTTAGACAAATATTATAGCTTTAACCTATGTTTGATAGATATCATCATCGCTAAGCATCAAGGAAATCGACTGACACTTTTTTTTTCAACTATCTGTGAAAGTTTTTTTTGGTACGTGTTTTAAAAAATTACACTGTTTAAAGCATGATGTGGATTGTGGAGGTTGTGGTAACCGCTGTGTGCATATCATTAAAAACCACAAGCCTGTTGATGTTAGCTAAACCTGAGCAACAATGTACACATACACATACAGTATACGACAAACAAGTAGGCAAGTAAGCTCAAACTCATTTATTAATTAAGATCTGTAGTCTCGCTTGGACACGCCAAAATTTATATATTCGTGCGCATATAACTTGTCACATAAACTCCTTGGGTATACAGGTTTGTCAAATTAAAATCAGCTTTCATGTTTTAATCAGTCTTATTTGTTAAGATTACATCTGTTCCAACCCGAGGCGATTAATGAAGGGTTTTAATTTCGGTGTACTTTCAACATGTTAAGCCACAACATGGACACTGAAACGTCATTCGGGATTTTATAAAAAAATTTGGACGTATTCAATGTTTTTTTATTTATTTTAAGCCGTATAAAAAAGTCTAAAAAGTAATTTGCTGACAACATAATTCTGTAACAAGTTTTGAAATAAAGCACTACACATAATGTATTAGGGTTAATTGTTAACAATTCCACTATTATCATAATATCTTAACATAACTATAAGATATTTATATATTGTTCTGTTATGTTTGTATTACTTTGTTTACACAACGATATGGTTGACCAAACATCATTAAGAGGTCAATAATGTTATTTAATCTGCATGACACGAAACGGACGTAATGACTATATCTGGTCATTTTTATTAAATTTTAGTTTAAAAGTTTGTTATTGAATGGTTGTTTTGTTTTAATAACCTGAATATACCTGTATAGTACACTTATTAACAAAATTGACTTATGTTAATAATTATTTTATTTGAGTTTTTATTAAACGCTAAAATAAAACGCAACCTATGTATGTATTTATTATAGTATTTCTACTTACTAGTATTAATCCATAAACCATAGTTACAAAATTTTTTGTGTGACTTTAAAGTCAACATGTATGTTTTTGTATCAATAAATGATTATTATTATTATTATTATTATTACAATATCTATTTAAGTATTTTATGAGTTATCTAGTTTCTATAACACAAGCGATGCTTAGTTTGTGTGGTGCAATGTATAATGCATAATGTTATCTGCGGTTGTCTCAACAGATGTCGTTTTTAGTATTGTTTACGTGTACTAATAAATGACCATACTTGTATTCGATAGTACTGAATGTCAGCTATCTAACGCATTTTATGATATTTGGTTGAAGTGTAAGCAACAATTGTTTTCACCTTTTCGAAAATGTCGGTTTTTATTCCAAATAAACGTCATTTGCGGGAAGTGTTATTACATTATTTTATTGCGAAGAAAACTGCAGCGGAAACTTATCGTTTGCTTGTGGAGATTTATGGTGAGCATGCTCCGTCTAATACAACTTGCAAGGAATGGTTTCGACGATTTCAAAATAACGATTTTAGTACTGAGGATAAAGAACATGGAAAACCACCAAAAAAATTTGAAGATGCTGAATTGGAAGCATTATTGGCGGAAGATTCTTGCCAAACTCAATCAGAATTAGCTGCAGCATTAAATGTTGATCGTTCAACTGTTGCAAAGCGTTTACAAATGATGGGAATGATTCAAAAAGCCGGTGACTGGGTTCCACATGATTTAAAAGAAAGAGACATGGAACGTCGGAAAACCATTCGTGAAATGCTGCTTCAAAGACAGCAAAGAAAAGGATTTTTGCATCGGATAGTCACAGGAGACGAAAAATGGATACACTACGAAAATCCTAAACGCAAAAAAGCTTGGGTGAAACCAGGCGAACTAGGCCCATCACAGCCAAAAATAAATATTCACTGTGCCAAGGTCATGCTCTGTATTTGGTGGGATCAGAAAGGTATTGTATATTATGAGTTGCTCAAACCCTCTGAAACTATTAATGGAGAAGTTTACCGACGACAACTAATGCGTTTGAAGCGAGCCATAGAAGAAAAACGACCAGAATGTGTGAATAGACATAACAAATTAGTTCTTCAGCATGACAATGCCAAACCGCATACCGCAGAAGTCGTAAAAAGATATTTAGAGGGACAGGACTGGGAAGTGTTACCCCACCCGCCATATTCACCAGACATAGCTCCTTCGGATTACCACCTATTCCGGACGATGCAGACAGACCTTACTGGAGAAAAGTTTACTTCATGTGAAAGTATCAAAATTTGGATTGACAACTGGATAAGCTCAAAAGACCAGGACTTCTTCCAGCAAGGAATACGAAAACTACCTGAACGATGGGCGAAGGTTGTAGCTGCAGATGGAGCATACTTTCAATAATTTTTTTTTTAATTTTGTAAGCGAACAAATGTGTTTTATTTTGACAAAAAGGGGCGGAGTCATATTCACACACCTATTATAATTCATTAATTTAGGCTAAAAGTTATCCTGGAACAACATTTAATCCAAATCCGTCGAGCTGTTTGAGCTTGAAGTAGTAACAAACATACAAACACACAAACACACATTCATACAAAATTTAGCCTTTATATTATAAGTTTACAAAAAAAGTATTATCTAAGTAGTTATCTGGATCCCATAGGACAGGTTAAGCTTAGTTTGGGGTAGGTGACGCTGTTTGAATGTTCATGAATATTTGTTTAATAGCAATAGTTGTCCGTGCCGTTTTAAAGGGAGTGTACTGTGAGATGTCCTTGTATCTGACCTAGGCGATCTCGTAGCTGCGTCGGTGGATAGCCCTGAAAGGTCCTTGCCTTGTTTTCGTATCTTATTGAAGTTTCAACTGGCGTGAATTCGTTTGGTCGATAACTGAATAAGTTCACATAAGGTCGTTTGTAAAATTACAGTGGAGTCATTTCTATCACATAATATATTTACCAAACTTCAGCTTGTGGTGGCTTGGTGAGAGATACGATGATATTATATAAGGCATTTAGTTAAAGTCATCTTTTATTTTAGAATGAATGAATGAACACTTTATTGTACACCAAAACATATACATAATAGTAACATAAATCTTCTTAGATATCTTTTAAATATATTTAAAAAAATACACAATCCTACATCTGCACTAGGATTCCATGTTTCGCAGATGGCATGGACAAAGACAGAAACACGAGACTAACACCCAAGACCAGAGAACACACTTCATACTCACCACACAGTGTGCTCCGGCCGGGAATCGAACTCGCTTTGGCAGGGCTACTACCAACTAAGCCACGGAGCAAATTGTTTTTTTTTCTTTCTTAGTGTAATAGTGTAGTGTGTAGTACATTGGTGATAACCAATATGTTGGTACATATTAGTGCATAAACATATATCTTTATTAATTATAAAAAGACACGCCCAAGTGCAAATTTGACAGACAGGATATAATTAATTAGAGGAGATTAATTTAATGGTAGATTCAATTCTACCATTAAATTAATCTCCTTGATACGCAAGCAATCCAAGGGTGTCGAATTGAAAACGTTAGATATAGATTAGAAAAAAAAATTACAGTTGTTTTTGATTTAACTAGTGACCATTGGATTAAAATCTTCTGATTTCTCAGCACTGAGCTACTTCATCCTCAAAATTGTATGCTCGCTTATGAATTCTTAAACGGCATTCAAATTTATTGCTACGTACAAAACGTTTTGAGTTTACGATTCAATGTAAGCAAATTGCCGTTGAAATTATTAATAACTGAAATGTACGAAAAGTTATTAGGAGTATTATTTATTAATATACAAAAGCAAATTAACAACTCGACTTTCAAATTGAAATCATTTATCATCATTATTCTGTTGACGTTGTTTGCTACAATATAGTCAAACGGTCTTTGCTTATTGATTTCGCAGAATGTTCATTAAAGTACCTAAAGATGCTTATTCATTGGGTTCTTGTTTTGTAAACTAATTATATGTTTTAATCGTTGATGTTTTGTTTAATTATTATATGTATTAATTATATAAATTAACTATTTATATGTATTAATCGTCGATTTTTTTTGGGCGGGACTGGTTGCTCACGTCCGTAGGTGTGTACCCTTTGATTCCCTACACGTACTCCCTGGGTGGTGCTAAAGGAGCAACCATAAATAGCAGTAGAGCTTGTGCCAAGTTCGTCTGGAAAGGTACTGTTCCAAAGCACACCACAAACGTAAAAATCACAATAGTTTGACAGTAAAAAGCTATGGGCTCTTTCATTAGTATACCTACATACTCATACTCACTATATTATTTATTAAATCTATAGGAATCTTAGAGTATACTTGGCTAACTATAATTTAAGTCAAAATACAAATTGTACTTCTCGAAATTAATAAATATAAATCCGAGCCCTATACAGTGGCTTTTCAAAACATTCACAGTACAGAATACATATATAGGTAGTGATGCCTACCTTTATTGTACTACTATTAACTAGAACCTTTTACGAATATCACGGGGTAGTAAAATAAGGGTCGAATTATACTTTTATAGGTAATGTTATCACAACGTGAATGAGCAAAGCCAATGAGGCGCAATCTCATCTGCTATGTAGTATGCTATTGTACCTAATCTACTTACCTTCTTACTGTCTTATCATTACGGAGAAAAAGTTCCTTATTTTCGTTGAGACCGTGCGGCACTCACAGATTACAACGGCCACATTTACGAGCAGGTTAGGTAGTAGATACATAAGTAATAATATGGCTTGGAAAAGTACCCTTTTCCAAGCCATTAGCCTGAAGAGTTTATGTATTTTAATGTTAATGTTTCCCTTTTATTTGATTGATGTATCTATTATCTTCTTGCTTCGTGTCTTTACCATGAAAGCGAAACACTGTTTGTAATACAGAACAAAAAAACTAAAACATTTTCAATGCGATCTGTGCCAGCCCTTTCTGAAGTCAAAGACCAACTTTATTTGATAAAATATGATACCTTCAGATCGGCTGCACATATTTTGCTAATTATTTTTTGTTGTTTGTAATTTTCAGAAAAAGGTTTGTATGAAAGAAAATGGCTGAAAATTGAACAGGTGAAAAATTGGGGTACAAAAGTCTTCACATAAAAAATGAGTGAAACAGAAGACAATGGGAGATCATAAAAATATTATCAGTATTGACAGATTGACGTTCAGTTGTTCAATTTCTTACATTACCAGGGTGGAATGGTACCTCGATTACATTAACTGGATTGCATTATTTTTTATCCCGAAATAGTAGTCACTTGCAAAAACACTTCTGACAGTTTTTGTACCGGTGGTATCACCGCAAGGCACAGCTAGTACACATAAATAAAATGGAAGTGTCTGTTTGTAATATCAAAATAACAGCTTTTATTCTAAATGCATTTGAAAGTGTATGTACCTAACATATAACAAAAATACAATTTTAATTAATAATTATTTAATAATTTTGTCTGTCTGCTTCTTCCGGCTAATCTTCTAAACGTTTGGACCAATTGTAACAGGTTTTACACTGGTAGATAGTAAGATATAAAGAGTAACTTGGCTACTTTAATTGTAGAAAAAGAAAAAGAAAAGTGAATTATGGTCCCCGCAAAAAAGTTGATAAATTCTACGCGGACGAAGTCGCCGGTAACAGCTAGTTTAAAATAAATATTATATGTACCTGCGAGATTCTGTGTTCTTAATAATAAGTTAACCGCTTGTTCAAACCCTGTCCGACCCTCCATGGGGAAGATAAATAATGATTGAAAACCGTATAGCCAAACATAACCAATAGGTACAACTAGGTTACACTTAGGTAAGTAGAACTATGAGAAGGTACAAGTCACACCTCATTCCATCTGTCACTCCGTGACTTACTTGAGGATGGATCATCTCATGTGCCTGTAATTTCACAAACACTTACCCGTACAACCAAAACACGGCAATGCAAGCTCCCATCTGTTTGGCGGTTGAAATGTGTATGTGGCAGTACAACATTATTTTGTCAATTTCATAGTTCTGGTTCTAAACAAAAAAAAACGTAAATTATGAATTTAGGGAAACCATTCAATGTCAGGTCAGTGAAACGTATAAAAAAGACGCATATGTAAAATAGATAAAGCCAGTATTTTGTAAGCAACTCCTTATTAGACATTAAAAGCTCAGCAATTAAATATCCACATAAATAAAAATCAATTGCCACTGTTATGACGCATCACTTGACAACGATTTGGATGAAATTTTTGGTTGTATTCATATATTTTTTTTCAAATTTGTGTGATTTATGTGGTTGACCCTCGCGAAACCGGGGTGGGTCGCTAGTGTACTATAATATATATTATTTTATTGTAAAGTGTCGTAAGCTACGCACGTAGGACTACACAAATATGGGTCGCAATCTTGTTATCTTCCAAAATAGCTTCATTGATTAAATCAGCAGTCCTCTGTCACGAGTAATGTCATTGTTTCACCACTAGACGCAGACTAATTTATGTGTATACATGGAGCATATAACCTAGTCTTCTATTACTCAATCTGGATTGTCTACCCATCAATCAATCAAGACCTTACAGCTCAGTTGTTAGTAGCTCTGCCTTTTGCGCCTTAGGTTGTCGGTTCGATTCATACCCAGGACAAACATTTTTGTGACAAACACAGATGTTTGTTTTATAACAGTTATTATATAAGTATTCTATCATAAATCTAGTTCCCATGGTACAAGCTGTGCTTACTTTGGGGCATCTAGCCCCAAACTAAACCTGTGGTAAACCCTTTGATATCCCCATGAATATTTTCGGTAAATACACAAATTTTGAATAAATTATCGATAATAGTCATTAATTGATAGATAAGTCATTATACCTCCCATCGGCATAGTATCGACTTCAGTATCAAAGTATGGGCGAATAAAAGGGACTCACATTACAAAATGTAACAATGTTATTACAGAATGTGGACTAATTTTAGCTATGTTTAAACCACTAAGATCAACTACCAAACAAAATCCGCATTACAAAATATAGACTAACACTAAATCATGGATAGTCTTCAGATAAAACCAAACATAAACCTCGGAGACCGCTAGTTTAACTATGGTTTATAAGAGGTTTATTTATATACTATTTCTGTTTGAGAATTGCAAAACATTTTTCCAGGTACCTACGACAGACATCCTTAGTAACAAAAGCTAATCCTTTTTGCACTAGCGACGAATATGCTTGCTAATTTTTTGTCACTGTTGTAATTGCTTCTTACTTTAGATTGCCAGAAGATAAGTTTTCTATAATCGACCATTCGAAAGTCTGTGGAATGAAGATACGTCACAAAAATTCTCAAAGGGACTCGTATAGATGACAAGCAAACCCTCGTCACCTTACCAATATAGGCTTTACAGCTATCCCACGAAAATAAATGTTAACAAAATGATATAGTGTGGCTCTCGTTCTACAGAATATAAAGTATTTTGTGTACAAAATGGACTTACAAAGTGTTTATTTGGATATCCATGAAAATGCTAACAAAGTTAAACGTAGGTCTCAAGCTCGCAGAATCTTAGGTATTTTGTGCATAATCTGGCTTCCCGTATCAGCCTAT
The DNA here is from genome assembly GCA_921293045.1 of Aplocera efformata. NCBI lineage: Eukaryota > Metazoa > Arthropoda > Insecta > Lepidoptera > Geometridae > Aplocera > Aplocera efformata. The sequence continues at coordinate 6,315,985 of OV121042.1, read as the reverse complement.
TATAATAATAATAAGATTTATTTCTCTCACAAGGTTAACAATAACTGAAGATTAAAAGGTATATGTGTATTTTCTCTCTCACACAAAATTGGTTATAAAAATAAAATTCCTATGGCAGGGAAACCGGCCTACTCTCGATAAGTGATCTACCACGGCAGCCCAATTCGGTTTGGTAAATCATTGATAATTGGGCTACTAAATAGTATTATGGCCACTTGCAGGAGAAGTTGATCAAAATGTGCGGCGGTAAAACAGGTACACACACCTACTATCAAAAAATTTAAAGCCCTGGAAAGTAGCGATTAAGATCAAATACCGTTGTAACTCGCAACTTACATAATAGGGATGAACTATTTGTTTTATGGTAGGAAGTTCACTAAGTGTCACGATGGAGTAATTTATTGCGTTTGTATCCCGCGCCATCCAAGACGAACTTCTCTAGTTCCCAAGTCGTTAAATTAATTTTCAGACACGTCCCTTCAATTTCCAGAATACTAAACCCAAATAATTAATCAAAAAGAAGATAGAAATAAAATATTAAGATGTAATGAGGTTTGTTTTAGAGATTAAACATTTTTTTTATTACTGTCATTAAGAAATCGGTTAGTTTTTAATATCTTTCTTTTTGGGTGACAGGCGTAACAGGGTGCGAGTTTTTTTTAATATTAATGTGTGACGCAACGAAATGGGGGCCCACCTGGTGGTAACCTCCGCCTATAACAACAGCAATTCTATTAATAACCATGATCCTATAATATTTTCAACTGACTTCCGAAGGATATGCTTGTAGATTGGTCCCATAGAAATTTTATAAAAATCAGTTCAGTAGGATGGTTTTTTAATCAAAATAACTGGAAAAAACCCGCCCAGTGCGAGTCGGACTCGCGCACGAAAGGTTCCGTACCATTATTTATTTTAAAGTGAATATATAGGTACTCTAGTTCAACTGTAGCTATGAGTCTCCCTACCTAATAAAGGTAAGGGAGAAATAAAAAACGGATAAGGAACAAACCACTCCAGAAACCGCCAATTAAAATTGTACGGATGTATGATTTTCACGCAACTTGCGGACGCTGAATATAAACGTTTTTACGATGTCCACAAAGAAAATTTAAAAAAATGTGCTTAATCATTATAAATATTTTCTTAAAAGTAAAATTCAAACAAGGTAACAACTTTTGTAACGAAAATTCGGATTATCGTTTACACATTTATACCCCACATTAGGATTTCCTGTGTCGCATATGGCATGGACAAACATAGAAACACATGTTCACCACGAGTATCCCAACCGGTATCTAACCCGGAAGCTCTCGCTTGATCTTCGCATGCCTACGCAGTTATCAGTTACGGGAAGTAATCTGTTTTTTTTCTTAGTTAAAATTCTTAAGTTTATTATGTTGGACTGAGTTGCATGATGCCAAAAGCATATCACTAAAAACGTATCAGTAGTTATCATAACGAAACAGTTGTGTTAACTTTATTAAACGCTGCTATGACTATAAAGAGTATACTCAGAACATAATACTGGTAGGTATTAGAATTTCCTTACAGCTGCAGCGTCTGAATCTGCTGCATCCGCAGTGAAGGAAGATGGATGGCGAGGTCACGTCCAGTGCAGCGTATTGCTTGTTATTGCATTTAAAATACTAGTGCACCCATCCCAGTATAGTATGTTCTTATGCACATTATTTTGTTTGATAGCTTGGATTCTAAATTAGGAGGTTTTTATTTAGCATTTCTCCGTGTATTTCCGTGCTTCGGAGGGCACGTTAAGATGTCAGTTCCAGCTAAGATATGTTGGAGGCCTTCGGACAGCTTGAAAACTCCGATACCAGAGTTGGCCACTTACTCACTCGAAAGAAGAAAGAGAACAATAATTTAGCAATTCCTACAAGTATATTTTGCAAAAATTTTAAACCTCAATTTTTTGTTAAACTCGGAGATCAGGTCCAAACACTGAGCCAATGACTTGTAAATAGCTATTTACCAATAAAGAATCGATTAATGGTATTTAAATGAAATTACAAATATGCAATTGTATTTCATTATCATTGAATAATTATTTTTACCTGTCTATTTTAAATTATAATATCAGCCAATAATGATTCAGATTAATTCAGAATCCAAAAAATCATTGTATATACAATTGTCTCCTTTTTCCTAGACTACATGATGTTTTATACTAAGAGTTTTTATGGTAAAAAAAATTAGCCATCTTTACTTACCTTAGAACTCTTGGTAGATTTCAAGATTTCAAGATTTCATGTTAGTTTATATTTGTTAATATAAATTTAGAACCCATCTTAACATTTGGATGGATCAATGGGAAAATTTTCTTCGATTTCCACTAAGGTTCACAAGATTAGAAAGAATCTGACCAGATAAACAAAATCACGCCCACAGAGACACACCGGTAAAATTTATAGCAACCCTTTTTAGTCGGGGATTACAAATAAAAGTGTTGTACTGAATTTTTTTGCCACTTTAATGACTAAAAGAGATCTCTCATAGCCATTGAAAAAATACCTCGGTTGGTTCTCACTTCCATTTTATGATTTACAGCCAGCCAGATAATTGGCTTAGTTGGTAGTAAGCCCTGCATTCGAAGCGGCAGCGGAATTCCCGGCCGGGGCACACTTTGTGTGGAGCGCATGAACTTTGTTCTCGGGTCTTGGGTGTTTGTCTTGTGTTCCTGTGTTTGTCCATGCCATCTGCGACACAGTGAATCCTAGTGCAGAGGTATGAGTGTGTAAACGTTATGTATTTTTTATTTATTTGATTGCGTAACTTTATAAATCAGGCTAAGATAGTAATAACATTTTCGGAAGATAATGTATTATTTATTATTGTTATTATTTATAAATGGCATCTTTTCCTTATGGCCTCCAAACATACCTTATCGACTAGTATAACCGGAACCAACATCTTAACATGCCCTCCGAAGCAAGGACGAGCTCAGTTCAAATGCCACTAAGCGGTCACCCATCCAAATACTGACCGGGAGAAAAGTTACTTACCTCAGATGATACGTAAAGAATATCTAAGCAAGCTTCGCCACAAGCGTTTCATAAATGTCATTAGGTAGATAAACAGATGTGTCCAAAGAGCTCATACAAGCGGTAAAATATTTACAAATCGACTCAGGTATGAATTACTAGGAATGCATGTCATTAGAGTAGGTATTATTACTGGAGCAGCTGCTTCTAATGGCCTACATCGCCGTTTCGGCTAATGTCCATGGTATGTAAATGCTTAGACCTGGTCTACAAGCGTCCGTATTTCGTAAGAAAAGAATCATTGAGAAACGCTTGTTTCTAGAGACTCGCTGAGACGCACCTAGACTAGGAAGTAATAATGGTGAACATATGTATGGTTATTTTATAAGACTCGAGCATAGTTGTCAAGCCATATGCGGACAACAACGCCAACAATGGCGTTTTGACAAATTCAAAAAAGGGTAATTGTGCATCATGCATTCAATGTGACCGTGTACGTAGGAAAAATAAATCCATATACTAACTTTTAAACTCTCACTAGCCTCAAAGGTTTGCTGGAAGAGAACTCTTCATAGGATTAAGGTCGCTTTTGTACATACTCTTTGTTATTAGCTTATGTTTCCTTTTTTTTTCATGTGTGTGTGTGAACAATAAAGAATTACGAATTATTTTGTACTAGATTAATAGATACGCAACTCAGTTCTGAAAATTTCTGCTCGTTAGCTAGGTCGCTTGGTCAGCTTGTTTACCCAGCTGTAAGCCATCGTTTGAGTGAGTTCCAACGCAGGACTGGCACGCTATAGCAGTTTGAAATAGACATTGCTATGTTTCCCCCAGGGTGACGCAACGGGGTGCGACTCTGATCTTCTCATACTACGATCGGAGAGGACCTCAGTCGTAATGCTGTTGTTATGGGCGGAGGTAACCACTTAGCCTCATCCTCCTCTCCTATCCATATCACATAATTATGTATAAAAAGTAAAAAATAATAATATAAAAAACAACAGTGGTAAATATCCTAAAGAAAAATGCAGTTTCAGTTTTTTCTCAATTCACGACTCTCCCCGCTGAATTTAAAAAAATATTCCTTTATACAAATCTTGTCCTGACAATTAAGAACACAACGAAATCCATATTAGACAATTCGGTCAAGACGTTTTTGAATTTTAGTGAGACTAACGAACAGCGACTGATTTTTCATAATACAGGTAAGCCGATGACACAATGACAAGTAAAAAACAAATCGAAAAAATACATAGGGTTTCCATCTTATAAAAAATATTTCCATCTACGTTTAACTACAATTATTTTCACGAACGTGACACAACATGCCACACAAACATTTCATAAGATTCGTATGTATTTTTAACTAGTGGTCTGAAGTAATAACTCGATTAGGTATTCATTTTAAAAAAAAGTACTAAATACAGGATTTTTTGACAAGAAAACGACTGTGTATTGTCCTAGCCTTATTTTAAACTGATTTATACAAACGATTAATAACTGTCACGTTTTCCACGGGCGTATATTTCGCTAGAACTGTTTAAATTCATGCGTTTTGGCTTCTGTCTTCAGTTGCCTCACTGACGCTAAATCGCAGACGAAACTAATAAATAGTTTTGCCAACAGGTTAATAGCTGTCATCATTATGATGGATATGTTTTTATCTGTTCTAAATTCAAAGATCCAATAACTCTACGGTCAGACTAAAAAAACAATGCGGTTTGCCAGTGCGCACTAATCATTCGCTCATGTGCCTTTATGTTGCTCTTTTCGCACCACCCAGAGGGAACTCAAGAGTACTCACTTATATACGGACGCGAGAATCGTGGACTCCTCATAATATCGATCGATAAGCCTACCCTCGCACTGCAGAATCGACACAAGACCGTCACCATATTATTTGGCTTTGTTACGTGAAATTAGTTTCTCTACAAAATAATACTGACAAAAATAACGCTGTCTCTGATCGATGACAAAAGAAGTCGTCCTTTAGTTTAGTCTGTCACTAACAGAATCGACACTATAATTTTGTTGTGGGATGAAATAAAATGAGATTTCAGCGTGCTATTGATGCGGTATATTATGCGGTAAATACAATCAATTATCATAAATTAATCGTAGACAAGCGAACAATTATGGCATTGCGGCGTTACATCAAGCAGTCAGGTAATTATAAATGGACAGATTCCCAGAATGGAGCCCGCAAATTCTGATATGTCTTACTAATTGAGGCTGTGCAATGGCGTTGATTGCGTGCATTTGATAACATATTGACAGTCACATGCTGGAAGCCTCTGAATTACAGGTTAAATAGACGGACATACACGTACATAACAAAACACTGAGAACTCACAATTTCTTACAGTTTCTATTAACTATTTCATGTTAATTATAAATTAATTAATATGAGTTGCCTCATAACTCAGATGGTTCTCTCACCAAGGACAAACATTTGTGTGCGAACATAAATGTTTGCTCTGTGTCTGGTGTTAATATGTATTATAAGTCTGTATTTACAAAAAAAATAGAACTATTCTATCAGTTATCAGATGGCGCTGTGTGAAATATGCTCATGAATATTTATTTATTTATATTCCAGAAATATTGGATAGGTACTTCTTCTTATCATCTCATTGACATTAAAACTCAAATTCTTTTAGATCATATGAGTTAATCTTCACGGTTTTGTCCAATATTTTGATTAGATCTTCTGCTATACTGTAGGTGGTCGAGCACAACGAACAAGAATAACAGATGTAGACTATCCTGGGTGGCATCACAATCACACGGAGTATGGAATGAGTCGATATAACCCCATTTTGCCAGGTTATATTTACAACGGCAAAATAATTGGTATGACTTTGAATGTGGAAAGTTCAACCTATTTTTTTAAATAAAAAGAAATTGATTCTATTCATTATATCAAAGTAACAATTTCATTTACTTGGATGATATTATATATTTTTTGTAGTTATTTTGATTTTAGAACCAAACTATTAAACCGATTTTGATAGAAATTCTATATGACTGTTCTGAAAGCACATCCAATCAAATAAAAAAAGGAATTTTCTAAATCGGTTTATAAATGACAGAGAAACGGTGAACATACATAAAAAAATATACATCGCAACATGTTTAAGTAAAAAAAAAGAATTATCAAAGACAAACTACTCTGTAAAAAGTTATGCGTAAAAATAAAATATACGCGTTGACTTGAGAACCTCTTTCGTTTTTCGTCGGTTAAAAAGAGGGTACGCTAAAGTAAGACAAAGTGTTGTTGCGGTTAGTCGCCAACTGAAACTTTTAAACTTCTGTAAATTATTAATGTCGCTTGCATGAAGCGCAGGTAATTAATTATTATTCAATCTGTAGCTGCAGTTCGCAGGTGTTGTATTACTTCCTCAGGTCGGATTAGATTAGTATCCTTGTGTAATATGAACTGTATCGAGTCTATTTATAACGGGCTGCATAAATAATTGAAATATTGTTATGTTCTGGGTCTACATTTAACTAATAAACTATTACTATTATCCATTACAGTTACTGAAATATTGTAATGAATACATAAATATAAATGCATTGCATTGGCTGTGCTTTTTTATATTGTGGGAATTATGGTGGGAAGCTTCCAATCATCATGCTACTAAAGTTACGGAATGAGCCGTCTATTCATCTCGTCACTCATTAGTCGTAAAATTTCATCTAAATCGTTAGATGGAGACGTTTCCGAGATACGTGAAATAAATACATAAATATAATAAGCTTGAAAACAACCAACTACTATATTTTACACCAAGTTTGACGTTTTATCAAGAAATTTTATAAATGCGAAGTTGGCTGAAGTGAAGAATGCTGTAAGCTAGGATAAAGACTGTCGTACGATTCAAAGTTGCATATTTTCTACAAAATCATAACTATCATAGCACAAAACGTTATTACACAAAAGGATTTTCCGCAGCGGTGGCAAAATGAAATGCCTGTACTCTATACGTTAGAGCGAGATGCTTCCAAGAATCTCATTGTAACCGGTGCCAACATTCATCTTAGCCTTTCTCGCAAATATTGGCTGCAGCTGGGCTACATTTATGACTAGGGATATATGCAACCACGGGATGAATGGGCTTTCCACTTGGAAAGGACGGAGACATTTTAAGTACCATTTTCATTTACATTATCAGTAATGAAATAATGTAATAATAATAATAAACGTTTACACAGTCATACCTAGGATTCCCTGTGTCGCAAATGGCATGGACAAACACAGAAACACGAGACAAACACCTCAGATCCAAGAACAAACTTCATGCTCACCACACGAAGTGTGCCCCGGCCGGGAATCGAACATGGGACTGCTCCTTTCGATGGCAGGGCTACTACCAACTAAGCCACGGAGCCGTCTCAGTTAAAATGTTTAATTGCGTTCCGGTTATTTTGTTTGACGGTTAACCTACTGAAATCATATATGGGTAATATTCACAGGTAAGAAAACAACGGTAAATGTGTACCACAAACCCGGACCCGAAATAAAATATTTAGGGCAAGAATTCGTTCCGTGTCGGAAATTGGGAAACCATCCCATATCCTTCTGTCTCAGTACCCACGAGGTAGAGATTTGCCCTCAAATGCTCACTCCAACACCTACACGCAAAGTAGGTATGTATAGGTAGACGCAACACACATATTGGACATCGTCATTGCTTATTTACAGCCAGATCCTATAATCTTCTAACAGATTATTAGATTACCTAAATGAATTTACCATAGCCGCATTTTTATCTAGCAAAATATTCCATTTTATTTTTTTGTTAGATACTGCTATCTATTGTTGTTATGGAAATCTTTCTCCAGTATTATGTTTTTTGTGTTATAGAGTTTGAATGTTAGTCTTCTTTTAGTCAGACTTTTCTGGTTAGATCAGTATTTCTGATCTTAAAGATGAAACAAATTATATATAACGGACTGGCAAGCACATTTGGATCTCTAACAAAATTCAAAGAATCTACCATTTGATCTTTCTGAGCCACGACGAACCATGAGTCAACGAAATAAATCAGATTTCCGTACTCAAAAGAAAACGCTTTAGCTAAGTCTATATCAAAGTCAAAAATCCATATTTCCGTTGAATTCTTAAAAATTACTTGGAAACGTCAATTTCGTGCGTTCTGAAAACTAAGTTTAGCGCTTCCGCTATCACGTATGTTGGAATGTCCAAAATTGAAAGGGCTTTATCTTCTAAACCGTTATAGATTGGAAGTAGAAATTTAATCAGAATATGATATTAGCTAAATACATTATATGTTTACAGCTGTGTAGCTAAATTGGGCTAGTCTTCGAAGCGAGAGATCCCAATCCCCCGCCGAAGCCGATTTAGTAGGATGAGCATAAAGTTTTTTCCCGGGTCTTGACTGTTTGCGTTGTGTTGTAGGTATATGTCCTTGACACAGGAAACCTAGTGTATGGATATGAGTGTGTAAGCGTTCATTTATTTATTTGTTTAACGGAACCCTCGTTGTGCGGGTCCCAATCGTACACAGTGTATTGTTTTTATTTGTGAATGAACAAGCATTTGACACATTTGATATTGAGTGGTATTAATTTCCCTCAACAATAACAATACAATAGCAATACGCTTCACATTCACATTTTCTTAAGTATCAGGAGTCCCAGGTGAGATTGATGATTGTTTTGAGTTGTGTTGTATAATAAAATCAATGATATTAATAGGTTATGTTGTTCTTGAATGTCCAAACTATTTTTTAAGCCGGTTATCATCTGCGAAAGCTAACCGAAACTCCGTGCCGCGCCATCTACAATAAAACGGAAACGGAAACTTATTTGTACTCCTAATATATTGGTGAACTGGCTTCACAGTTAACCTGGTAGCAGTTCTTTAGGGCGTGGGTTCAATTTCCACAAAACATTTTGAAACTGGAATGCCTCATACTATATTTTCAGATGATTATGGGTTAATCTAAACATTCTTTAGAGGTATCAACATTTCCTTGGTGTAGCTGGCGTACAAAAAGCAATTCCAAGGGGTGAGTAAACCGTAATGAACGTGTAAGAGTAAATTACAAGCTCCCAAATAAACCCCTCAAAGGAAAGGCTCCAGTAAAGTTTGCGTGAAAACAAATGTTGTGGTAGGGCCCCCGAAGATAATGGTACAAAAACATGGTAAATAATTACAATGTGCGTGCGTATTCAATTATTCAGTTGTTGAGAGGCGGAGATGAGGCTGGACCAGGAGCCAGTGAAATTACATAGCTTTATTAAAAGTAGTTTACTTATTTTAGTGAAAATATTTGTATTTAAGGCAGTAGAAGTAAAGTATTGCTTTCGACAAAACTTCAACAGAATATCTAGTATATTCATCTACTCGTGTTGTATTTAGTTGATTGGTTTAAGTAGCAGCTTCATAATACCTACCATTTTTATAATCGTAACCAATACCATCTATCTATACCTACATACAAATAAATAAAATTGAAGTGTCTGTTATGTTTGCTTTTGAATAAATGCACTAGAAAGTATATTAAAAAAAAAAAAAAACATTTTTAAGTCTGCCTCTTTGTTTGTTTGTTCCGGGTAATCTTCGAAACGGCTGGACCGATTTCCAGGCACGAAACGAACATATAACTAAGCAGTTAAACTAATGTTTGACCCGAGTGGGAATTGAATCTACGATTGAGCTGTGGGGCCATTTAAGAAATCTATAAACATGTTTAATTTGAAAATAAATCTTATTTTATTCATACAATTTAAAATATATTTTGTTCTGAGCGCCTGACTCATACATACGTCCCTCGCAAATCACGGCCAAATGCCAAAGGTCTGTCCTTCCTTGCACTCAAAAATTTCCCATTATTTTAATACTGTTTTTTGATTCGTTCTGGTCAGACCCATCAATCTACCTAATGCTGGGTACAAATCCCTTTTAGCCCCTAATGTGATTGCTCGAAGACCGAATTTATTAAATTGTGGAAATGTTTTCAATAGACATAAAAGAGGAGGCCGCCCAATGAATTGAATGGATAGAACATTATGATTGGCCTTCTACGTGGATTCAATTCTCACTCCAGATATACATTTGTGTGACGGACATAGACGGACATAGCTTATTCTGTATCTGGGTTTTTAATATGTATGTATTTGCAAAAAACAATACTATAGCACAATCTCTCTTGCTCCCTATACTTGATTATGCTGACGCCTGCTATCCTGACCTCACTGAAACCCTACTTGATAAACTTGAGCGTCTCCAAAATGTTTGCATTAGGTTTATTTTTGGCCTACGCAAATACGATCATGTATCTGAATTTCGTGCAAAACTCAAATGGCTACCTATCCGTTTTCGCAGGAATACTCATATTCTCTCTCTTTTGTACAGTGTATTATTCAATCCATCCACTCCACCTTATCTCAAGGAGCGTTTTGAGTACCTTCATCTTTCCAACCCACGTACAATACGATCTTCTAAAATGTATCAAATACAAACTCCTGTCCACTCTTCGTCATTCTACGGCAATTCATTCACTGTACAAGCTATTCGCCTTTGGAATGCCCTCCCTTTAGGTATCAAAAGTGCCAAATCACTGCCTGCCTTTAAAAACCTTTTGCGTGATTATTATCTGTCAATATCGTAACAAAACTTCGAAATTCTATAATTAGTTGTTTATACATTTAGTAGTATATATGTATATATAATTTATATATTAGTATATAGCATAGTTATTTGTGTAATTGTAAGTACATTAGTACGTAGTTGTATTTATATCATTATTGTATGTTTTCTTTATTCAACGCCACCGTCCGTTATCATTCTTGTATTTTCCAGTCCATCCAAAGGTTGCCTGGAAGAGATTGCTTTAAGCAATAAGGCCGCCCATTGTATTTCACATTTATTGTTAGTTTTCTAAGTAATTATGTTTTTTATATCAATGTGGTGTACAATAAAGAGTTTTCTATCTATCTTCTATCTACTATATAAGTATTTTACCAGTAATCTGCTTCCCATAGTACAAGCCATGCTAACTGTGGCACTGTCTGAAATAGTCATGTTTCATGCTCAATTTATTCAAAATTATTCTGAGTAAAACAAAACAGAAACAACAAACTATTTCCACATCATAAAATCCTGGTTTGCCTTTATCAGGCGGCGATGACAAGATAGATAGATAGATATAGATACTCTTTATTGCACACCAGAAATAAAAAACAATTACAAATTACACAAACAGACAACAATTTGTTAGATGCAGAATAGGCGGCATTATCACTAAAAGTGATCTCTTCCATGCAACCTTTGAATGGATTGGATAGAGAATAGACATAAGACGGCGTTGTCCATAAGAATATAAAAAATAATAATAATAAAGGTTAAAAATACTTTGAAACGTAGATTAATTACATTATATAATACTATAATATTAAAGATACTTATACATACAAATACTCAAACATTATAATACTAAAATTAATATATAAATATTTATATCTATAAATTCTACAATAATAAAGGAAAAATGGCATTTAATACGGGCAATGATTGCGAAAAAGATAGCAAAATGGCAACTAAAGTTTTCGCAGTTTTGGGATGAGGACAAGTAATGATTATATACCTTCGTTTTGAAGATAGGAAGTTATTTTGAAGATCTAATCATAAATGGTAAAGTGTTCCATATGGATGGTACGGTAAAGATTTACTGTAAAATATAGAGTTATGGGTGGGAGTTTGTGTTGTAGACTTTCTAAAGAGCGCAGCGGTCGGGAATGGGATTCGTATAGGTATCTGAAGCGCTCTGTAAGATATAGAGAAGCCCCAAACTAAACGTAGCTGGTGCTCGTACTATGGGAACCAGATTACTGATAGAATACTATTTTTATTATATTTTTTTTGTGTAAATACATTCATATTCATTTCAACACCCAGACTATGCAGGGATGGCAATCGCGAACGAAGTCACGAGCACAGCTAGTAGTTTAATTAAACTGTTCGTTACTTAGGACCGTCATCTGTGCCTTATGGCCGTCTGCGCCAAAATTAAGTAACTACTATGGATAATTATTCATACAATTCTGTTCATAAAACAGTCAACTCTTATGCTTTAATCAGATTAGAGTCGTTAGATCACGTATGATTAACTATAATAATTAAACAAAATAATAAAGTGATTATTTAATAATAATAAAGTAAATAATAATTATTGAAGCTAGTACTTCAATAATTATGTGAAGCACTTAGGGGTGGAATTTATTCGTGTAATTTCTATTTCTATGGGACCTGTTGAACTAATCAAATCGTCAAAGAATCGTCCAAGTCGGTCCGCAATTGGCGAAGAAAATCGCGTAACAAACTTACAACAAAAAAAAAAAAAAAACGGCCAAGTGCTTGGACTTGCGCACGAAGTTTATCTATAATATCGAGCAAAAACCAAAAAAAAAAAAACAAAAAATATCTGTGAAAATTTCAACTCTAACTATCGCGGTTCATGAGATACAGCCTGGGGACAGACGAACAGACAGTCGGACAGACATACAGATGGTCTAGGTAATAGGGTCCCGTTTTACCCTTTGGGCAAGGAACCCTAAAAAGAACAGCCGAATGGATAAACCCCACCTTTTTTGAAGTCTGTTAATAAAAGTAGCCCATATCATAAAATGAGTCGATTTTACGTAAGACTTTTCGTCACAATGAACTGTTGAGTAATATACTATAATACTATATAATAAATAAACTGTTTTATTTACTTAATCAATACATATCATAACAAGTGTTTGATACCTCGTTACAAGTGAAATAATACCTGTGGGATCTCGATCTTAATATATTTGTATTTCGTTTGAGACTAATTGTCTTGCGACTCAACTATAAACGTTTAGTTCCTGCTTATAAATATTTATCTATGTTGATTGTCGTTAACGATATACTTGCCTAATAGCATAAGCTCTTAACGACGTATATATAATCATAGAATACTGATATCCGTTTACATAAAACTGCTCTGTACTTACTCTTTCTATGAATTTGAGCAACTCTTACCAATGAAATTGATGATGAAAAAGATTTTCTATAATAAGATCTCAGAGTCAATGTTAGCCATGTTGAATTTAAACCGCGATAAAGCTCAAATTTGTTTATTATGTTTTTTTGAATACGCTCGAGTGAAGATGCGCCGAAGTTATGTACCGGTTGCAAGGCTGCAGTTTTGTACACACGCATCTCGGATATAAAGAACGGATTTCCATGTATATATGCCAGTTCCATGTCAGACATGACGGTGTTGAGTATTCGTATCAGTGAAAAGCTTTTCAGAGAACGTTCTTCAATAGATGTCAGTGAAATTATTTGCGTGCAAGCTAATCCGACCAATTCTACAAGTTACAAGTTTACAAAAACTAGTTTACTTGCGACTACCATTGTTTAGAATGAAATTGGTGAATTGGCTGTACACAACCACAATATGAATATTTTTTCGGAGCAATAAATTGTATTTCGTCTAACACAATTTAGTCTCATTATTTGAGTTTAGGTAATCCCAAGCGATTAAGCGTATGCTGGACTTTAAAATTTTCGTACCACCAGATGCTCCTATACAATTGAACCGACGTGAGGCCCTCCTCATACGAAAGAAACATGACAGATGGACAAATAGCAGTCATTATTACGATACACTCACCGAGACACGTCCATCGGAAGTAATATTTTCGGCGACAATAGCCGAGAGAGCACATCTCGGAGGGCTACAAACTGTTAAGTGGATTAAATGTCTCACAAAGGCGGTTTATTACTTGCAGCGTGCCGTCACGAACACACGTTCATTGTCAACACTCACTGTTATTGTTTGCCCCCCCATATTACCTATTGTTTGCCCCCCTCTGTACCTACGGATATATTTAGACCCCAGACGAGAGTCATTGCAAGATTCGGACCAGACGCTTTATATTGAACAACGAGCTTAAATTAGATCACGTCGCTGACTTTTGTTACCACAGTAAATAAGACCGAATTAAGTACTCATTATGAAAATGGGTTTGTCGCGCACCGTTTGACTGCTACTAATGCCAATATAAATTACTTGGTGACATTTAAAGATGACAAGAACAAACCCTTTAACAAATAAACTTAATATCTATAAAATCAAAATAAATTGGTATTTCTAATTGGTTGCTTTTGTTAGATCTTCCAAAGTTTTCCTAAATCGAAGAAGTTCAGAGACGCTGAAGGAGAAATCCCGGCGCTTAAGCTTGCATATAAAAATAATCCGAAACGGTATCAAGCAGCCACAACTGTACCGTTGAACCCGAATAAGATGAGATTGGAAAAGTGTGGCGGCCTCAAGACGACGAACGAGCTAGCGAGGATTTTCGGAGGTTTGGGGATGACGTCAGAAGGGTCTGCGGGGCGGTGCGAGGTGAGGCTGGGGGGGCGGAGTGAGTGGCGCGCGCCGTACAGCCCCGGCGGAGCGGGAGCGCGGCGGCGCTTGCTGCGGCCGCCGAGAACATCGCTACTCTAGCTACGTACTATCTGTTGCGCGCTGAGCGCGGTGGACGCGCACCGCGGGACGCTGCCGCCCCGTACTCTATCGTAAACAAATTCTACGCGCACAAATTCCATACTCACAGTGAAAAGCAAAACTCAAAACAAGATTTTCACTTGTTTATGTGTTTTATGAGTTAAAGTGACTGTCTGCAATTTTGCCGGTGAAAGTGTCATCTGGGGGTAAACGGCCTGACTCCCTCCCACGGACTGTAGTACTGCTGTAGTAACCCGTGGGTGATGCACCGAGACTTCGCACACTTTAGGTACTTGTAGCAAAAACATTCATAACCTATTATGTCTTATATCGTAGCTCTACATGCAGTTAAAAAAATATAATGCCTAGATATTTGTCCTAAATTAAAAAAAGATTAGGCAAAGTAAAAGAATTTGAAGATTAACACGACTTTTTAAGTATATTTTTAAATAGGAATTAAAATTCCTAAGTAACAAGCGTTATTGACTTTAGCGCAAAAAGAGCTTAAAATAATTTATAATGATATTAAATTATAATGATTAATTTTCTTGTATATTACTCCACATTTATTTATTTTATTGGTGATGTATTTTAAGCTAAATTGCGCGGAGCACCATTAAATTTCAATGTGTATAATCAATATCCCAGTGAAGATCGGTAAATAATTTTATATTTTTATCTCATCAATCATGACGGTGCCTAAGCGTAAGCAACATTTGTTTACTATAATAAATACGAAATTTCCCAGGTTCGCTGGGAATCGACAAAATACTACGTAATGATTCTATAAATTGGTATAAATGTGCAGCTAATCACAATACACCTACACAATGGGGGTGTATAATAACAATACATCTAAACGAAAAGACTTCTCAGAGTACTTTGTCTCCGAGATGTCTTTTCGTTAAAACAAACTTGATGGTTGATCATAAAAATGCTGTTGTAATTTACATTTAATAACAATTTTTTTTTACAAATTCTTTGGCGTACGTTGTATTGCAAGTGGCATACACACACAATTTTCAAATATATTTATTTTATTGTAATTATTTTAATAAAATTTTATAATTATTTATTTCTGGTCGGTCTCTTCAACCGCCCGAAGGCCTTCCACATGACTTTCATAATAACTAATCACATATAATTCATATTTTGAATAATGTTAAAAATAATAATAATAATATTTATTGGAACAAAAACAGGTTAACATGGTACAACTTAAAACGATGACATTGCTAAAGTTATAAAAACTGCGCACCAAAGTCAGCGCCCGCCTCCAAAACATATATATAACTATAACTTTTGTAAAAACATCACAAAAAGTATAGATTACCTTCTTCGTCATTATTATCAATAAAAGTTAAATTCTTCTCTTGGATGCCCTTAAATCAACGAATCTCACGCGTAGGTACAATTTAATGATTATTGCTACCTAGTTAAACTATGCCATTAATATGAACGTAGATATCAGAATTATAACGTCACATTGTATGTCCATTAGCCTGTTTCAAAATTTATTCTAATGGCTGTTTGTTTATATATATCCACAGCGTTATTATCTACCTACGTAGACATAACTTCTGTTTTTAAGTATTTTTGATCCATTTCCTGATAAATATTACGATTACCTAATAATGTAACAACAAAAGACACATTCATATTAGACTAAATAAACTTTTACTGCGCATTAAAGCAATGGTGGTGATAAATTCGTCACTTGTCTTTATTAACGTATAACGTTAGAAAATACTATTATATGTTTCAATAAGACTGAAAATACTATGTGAAAATGGTAGACATGAATTAATCAGTTTCAATCCAAATATTGATCGTAGGTATCGTTTTTGTGCCTCGAACACCTATAACTCAGTTGAGTTACTCTACAATACACACCGTACCAAAAGCGGTATATGCGAAACAAGTTTAGGTCTTCTTAAAGACTGAATAGGTAGCCAAACGGGTTTATACTTTAAAGCCAATCCCAAATACTTTAATAGCTACGTCAAATCCAAAGGAACCGAAAAACTTATGTAACACGAACAATAAAATATATCGCACGTTCTCAAAATCCAAGATTCTAGCAAAATGTCCCGTGTTAACGTTTCGCTGGCACGGTACGTTTTTAAACTATTCTGAAATACGATCACACTTCACATAAAAACACCTTTGCTATGAACAACGTTTTAAAAATTTTACTTTATTGCACTAATATCCGTGTTGAAACAGCGGTAGCGGTAATGTACCTCGTAAACCCGCATCTATTACGATTTTCATTAAAACTAAATTAGGCGTGAGAATGGTCCCTGACGGCCGGTGGCACCTGTCATCTAACCGCCTACATCACGAGTATCTGGCACGCTAGAAATCGGTGAGATTGATGTTCCAGAGGCATATTTTAAATTTGCTTATCACGAGGTACCTACTTATGAGTAATTTAAAGATATTAAGAGAAAAAATTTATATGAAATATCGCCAACCAGGGGCATCTGTACTTCGGAGGACATTACAGCTGTATGAAACGTAATATCTCCGTCTCAGAGCTTGTGCTCTTGCGCTCTCGACAGACACAACGCTATGTGGTTGGATCTTCTCATACTTTGGCGTACTTCACTTCAAATGAGCCTTAGACTAATAAGGAGTATAACTTCTTAGAAAAATCTCTTTACCTACAGTAAAAAATTGTAATAATCAGAGGTCCGTACCTAAAAGCAACAGGATTCCTATTACCAATAATGCCTATAACATCTGTCTCTCTGTTGGCTGGTTTATTTTGATTCCTTGGTCTAAGTGCATTATAAATGCGATGGGCATAATTCTCATTATTTTCTGTCACTTAATTAAACTTATCTTTATCTATTTACTATTTCCTTAATACTAGTTGACGTATTATATATTCATAATTAATAACTTAATATATCTGTTGTATGATATATACTGAAAATACTAGCTCATATTTGCCAAGCTCATATTTAATTTGGTGATGGCATGCAGATCGCGAAAATTCCGCATAACTTAAAGGACACCTTTTTTACTGTTTAAGTTATTTTATGGCCTTATTTTCCAGTATATGATTTTCGCAGCATTGCTGCTTTTGTCATTGACTACGGTTGGTTATAAAAACATCAATGTTATAACACAGCTAAAAGTGTTTGCCTACAGTTTTGGGCAAGGCAAGGGTAGTATTCAGTAGAATACTGAGGACTTCTACGAAATGGTAACATCTTGTCCCAGACGTGTGAGCTCGATCAATTTCCAGCGGATTGGCCTCAAATAGCACAACAAGGTCGTGAAGTCTGGAAGTAACGAAGAAGCCTTTGCCCAGCGCTATGTTAAAAACGATAAACTATAATAACCATAACATTGATAAAAATCAGCAAATTACCCAGCTTTGAATCCGGTATTTCGAGCTTATTATTCACAAATTGATACTTTTACGAGAGACGACGACATAATCAAAGGATTGCGAGATTTGGGGCCGGAAATTGCGTCGTATTATTCTAACAAATATTAAGTCAGAGACGCTTGATCGTAGATATAAATCTATTTTGATGATAGATCAATAGCGCTTTACGAAATTATGAGATATAGAAAATTGATGCACTTATTATCTTTCGATAGCGGTGACTGAGTTATGCAGATCCTGAAATAAAATCCAAAGTCGATAGTAGGTATAAACATTATTTCCCCCCCGTGGGTTCCCGCCTTGTCGGGGCGGGGGGGCTTAGTAACCGTGGCCTGGTCACCCACGGTGAAGCTAAGAGGAACCCGGGAGGGCCGCTCCTTTAGGCTTTGCCTCTCAAGCCAACTAGGAGCGGCATTGTAGGTGGCGGTGCCTTATGGGGGGCACCGCAACTGAGGCGGGCTGCGGTGTCGAATGGGAGGCATCGCAGCTGAGGGATAGGGGCCGCGGTGGGAGAGGAGTGCCGGTATAACGGTGCGCCGCTCTCCCTACCTACCGCGGCCACGGCGGGGTCGCCACCGTTCGATGGCGGACGCGGTGGGGCCGCAGGGGAAGAGGAGTGTCGGTATTGCGAGGCGCCGCTCTCCCTATCCTCTGCGGCCGTAGTGGCAGGCGACGGGGCCACATATCTGACCCGTCGCATGGGGACCTAGGGCGTCTAGACACGGGGTCGTCTGACGCCCTTTCGCTGACCTGGTCCCCGAGGTGGTTGCGACACGCCATATGTCCTGGCGTGTCGCAAACAGAGGAGTGGCACCCGATGCCAAAACAGGGGGGTCCGGAAACGGACAGCCGCGGCGGGTTCGCGGATGTGTGTTTTAACGTTCCCGTGTTCCCGCCACTAAGCGGCAGAGGAGGACATCGTGGGGTTTTAGTGGGTCTAGTCCCACATAACCGCTCTGTCTCCCCGTGGCAGGGCGGTATGCGAGTGCATTTCCCCACGGAAAAAAAAAAAAGGTATAAACATTATTTAATTTAAAAAAAACTTTTGGAATGCGTGCAATTTTTACGTATTTATTTGTATTGAATGATTATTTGTTCCGACCGCAACTTGAAAACTTCAGCCTCATCAATTCAGTAATTTTGGCATAAAATACAAACTGACAACCATTCAATCTATCTCACCCTAATAGACATCACTATTGCATTCATAAAATACAATAAAGTTTGCACAAATTATACGAACAGTATAAATTACACTTCCAAGTTCTCTGAACAATTTCCAGGTATTTTTACTTAAATTTCAGTGTATACATTTTACGGGTAAACTTATACAATGCAACATTCGAGAAACACTACTGAAAACTGATAATAAGCTTTTGAATGAAGCAAGGATCATAATGGCTACAAAGGGGTTATTCAGATGTAAAAACTACTAATAACTCTCTCTCTTTGGTTGGCTTATAATTAAATTTTGTTATTCCGACCTATCCCGAACACATAGTATGATATCGGAAAATTTGTTATCTTCGATATTTAGCTCCGTTTCTATTGACTCTCCCAACAAGCTCGATACGTTCTGAATATGTAAATGAACGGACTTTGTGATTATATTTTAACTATTTTTTACGCTGAAAGGGAAAATGGAAAGCCCAGCCCGCGTTTGTATTTCCTTGCCATTAAAATTTGTCAACATTGAAAATAAGAATGAAAAGGTGAAATAGCGGTCAGAAGCCCGTCAATCTTTTATATAAATAATAAATAGAAATGCTGTGTATTTGGCTAATTTAAACCGACTTCCAGAAAGAGGAGATCCTCGACTTTATGTTTTTTGTTTCAGTATAATGTTGTATCTTCTCAAACAGTGAACCGATATACATGATTGATTTTTCAATTGATAGATTGTACTTTTTAAATGGTTGTATAGAAATTTCATAGAAAATTTTTACCCTAAAGGGTGAAGGGGATGAGAGTATTGAAGTCGGTTTATTCGATTTTAACTACTTGCAAGCCCATTATAACAAATTTGCATGTATACAATAATAGTGGGCACCCGGCGTTTAAAAAAAAAATGCATTTTGTGCCTAATGTATTGTCTTAGTCGTCTAAAACCATCTTAGCATTATTGCCTTTCTAATGAAATCGTTTTAGGCACATCGGTTGGATGGTTTCAGAAACAATTTTTGTGTTTCATATATTAGGACATCTTACAAATTTGTAGCTTAAGAACATGTTGATTTCTCACCTTTCTGCACCTTCGTTTTTAAGCCTGCAATATTTAAGGTGAGAAATTTGAGATACAAAGGATAAAAATAATCAATTTAATTAAACTAGGGACAAAAACGATCAACATTTGTTTATACAAGGCGATCGCCTATAAAACAGATGCTCTACTTGGGACACTCTTCTTGGGTTAATGAGCTAGACAGTGCCGACAGGGGACCGGATAACAATAATGACTAAGGGTCGGCGTGCCAGCTGCCTAGAACGGTACGAGTACCTAGATGAAGATAAAATTGCGGAAAAGGCTGCCATGCGTCTAATCTCGAGATTTAAATCATATGTAACCAATTTTGTATTGACTTACAATAATATATTAACAACTAGGGGGAACTAGGTCCAGTTCTCGCGTCTGTAGGTGACCCTCTGAATCCCTACATGTACCTCCTGGGTGTACTTTGTCCGCGTAGAATTTTACATTTTTTTGCGCCAATCTCTAATTCTTCATTGTTTTTCTAAAATAAAAGTAGCCAAACTTACTCATAACTTCAGCTATCTGACCAGTGAAAATCCCGTCAAAATCAGCCTAACCATTTCGGAGAAAAGCTTTCTTGCTTTACTTGTTTTTCCCCATGGAGGGTTAGGGTTTGAACAAGTGCTAAATTTAGTAATAAAGTCAAATTCAAAAATTATTTCCATCGAATTCTTAAAAAATACTAGGATCTAGGTTCTAGCCGCTGGGGCCGCGGAAGAGTGATACCGTACCCGTAGCCCCAGCGTGAAGGCGTAGTGTAGGAACACCAAGGGGGTTTTAGTGTGTATTCCCCCAGCACTGCTATTTCTGAGTAGTGTTGGGGGTGAGTCACACATAAAGTATTTCCCCCTTGACAAAAAAAAAAAAAAAAGGATCTAGGTTCTTAAAAAATAAGAACTCGAGTTTGTAGCTACATATTGTATTTATTTTAGAAAAGTAACGCTCCTAATTATTTTTTTAAGAATTCGATGGTAAAAAACACATTTGACATTTTTTTTTTGATTTATAAAGAATTAAACTAATACCGAAAGCAAAAATCAAGTAAGAACAGTTTTATAATAGTTTCAACAAGATGTAACATCTCGCGACATAACAAACAAGACTAGCTAGCATAAGACAACTTTGGTAAATTTTATCGCCTATTGACATTATTTTTAAATATATATCATTGACTTATTTATAGATCAATATTATGATTTTCTAATGATTTTTTAATGTATTGTATTTGAATTTTGACATGTCTAATTATTTATATTTTTTTTTTATATTATTTGTATTCATTATTTTGTTATGTTTAGCATTTAGGCGATTTGGTCCCACTGTAAGCCTTTATGTGTTTTTTTTGTAAATAAATAAATAAATAAATAAATAAGGCGCTTATGCACGTTATAAATGGACAAATATGGTTAACTATTGGGTGTGTGAATATGACTCCGCCCCTTTTTGTCAAAATAAAACACATTTGATCGCTTACAAAAATAAAAAAAAAATTATTGAAAGTATGCTCCATCTGCAGCTACAACCTTCGCCCATCGTTCAGGTAGTTTTCGTATTCCTTGCTGGAAGAAGTCCTGGTCTTTTGAGCTTATCCAGTTGTCAATCCAAATTTTGATACTTTCACATGAAGTAAACTTTTCTCCAGTAAGGTCTGTCTGCATCGTCCGGAATAGGTGGTAATCCGAAGGAGCTATGTCTGGTGAATATGGCGGGTGGGGTAACACTTCCCAGTCCTGTCCCTCTAAATATCTTTTTACGACTTCTGCGGTATGCGGTTTGGCATTGTCATGCTGAAGAACTAATTTGTTATGTCTATTCACCCATTCTGGTCGTTTTTCTTCTATGGCTCGCTTCAAACGCATTAGTTGTCGTCGGTAAACTTCTCCATTAATAGTTTCAGAGGGTTTGAGCAACTCATAATATACAATACCTTTCTGATCCCACCAAATACAGAGCATGACCTTGGCACAGTGAATATTTATTTTTGGCTGTGATGGGCCTGGTTCGCCTGGTTTCACCCAAGCTTTTTTGCGTTTAGGATTTTCGTAGTGTATCCATTTTTCGTCTCCTGTGACTATCCGATGCAAAAATCCTTTTCTTTGCTGTCTTTGAAGCAGCATTTCACAAATGGTTTTCCGACGTTCCATGTCTCTTTCTTTTAAATCATGTGGAACCCAGTCACCGGCTTTTTGAATCATTCCCATCATTTGTAAACGCTTTGCAACAGTTGAACGATCAACATTTAATGCTGCAGCTAATTCTGATTGAGTTTGGCAAGAATCTTCCGCCAATAATGCTTCCAATTCAGCATCTTCAAATTTTTTTGGTGGTTTTCCATGTTCTTTATCCTCAGTACTAAAATCGTTATTTTGAAATCGTCGAAACCATTCCTTGCAAGTTGTATTAGACGGAGCATGCTCACCATAAATCTCCACAAGCAAACGATAAGTTTCCGCTGCAGTTTTCTTCGCAATAAAATAATGTAATAACACTTCCCGCAAATGACGTTTATTTGGAATAAAAACCGACATTTTCGAAAAGGTGAAAACAATTGTTGCTTACACTTCAACCAAATATCATAAAATGCGTTAGATAGCTGACATTCAGTACTATCGAATACAAGTATGGTCATTTATTAGTACACGTAAACAATACTAAAAACGACATCTGTTGAGAAAGGGCGGAGTCATATTCACACACCCAATATCTAAATTTTGACGTGTCCAAATAGTATACAAAAAGTGAACGAGTTCGAGTTTTGAGTTATGAGGCCTGGGTGGCAATCGCCATCCTCTAAAGGCCCGTCCGATTTTGGGCTTAGAAGCGGATTCCGAAATAACTGCTCCACCATTATAGAAGACCGGATCTATTTCAGCTTCATAGGCTCAACTAGAATTCAATTAAATTTAAATTTGAATATGTTTTCGGCAAATAAATTATTCAAAACGTAGTCTGCACGTTTAATTGTGAACTTGGCTGAGTCGAATAGAAGTGAAATGGAACGAAAACTTTGGATCGTTTGCAGGCGTGCGTGTAGACACGTTTGATGAATCCATCAAAAGAAAGTACTTCTACAGAAAGTGGGTCAAATACAGTCCAGCGCAAAATAAACATTCAAATGAATCTGACTTATTAACAATAATTAGTAATGAGATTAACGTAAAATCTTATTTTAATTATTTTTTCTAATTTCTAAATAATATAATAATAACAATAATTTCATTTATTTCTTACAAACAATACATGCTTGATACGTATATACGAGTTTTTCGGATGTTTTGCTATTGTTGTCAGGACTTGGATTTGAATTGTTACATGCTGATAAGGTTACTTTATACTCGTAAGTCCGACATTATAATGAAGTTATTGATTTCCAAGCAAATTTGTATGTGTCAATCGAATTAACCTATCATATCAGAGATTATATCTGAATGAGATGAGTGTTATAATAATGTTTTAGTTTTTTATGTATATATGTATATATAAATAAATAAATTCCAGTATAATATATTCTGAATCCGTACCATCTTCTAACGCTCCCACTATTGGAGCACAGACCTACACTCGACAAGCGAGAGGAGCCCAAACCGAAGAGGTCATAATTTTGATTTTAGGACACGCCGGTGTTCTATGATGATTTCTTCCCCGTTTTGGGAACGTGGTATTGCGTACATACATATTTCACATTGCACATACATACATAAGTCTCTAGTTAAGATCCAGAGGAGCTCGATTCTTCGGTCTATACGATATACGTGTACTTTAATCTTACAAATGTAATCGTCAAATGTAACTATTATCCACAATAAAGAGCTTTTGTGCCTCATATATTTGTGGTAGAATATTATTGTACGAGCCTTAATTCTTTGTTTGATAATAGAAAGAAGTATAATTTATTTTCTCTTCTCAGTTTTTCTTGAATTGCCAAAAAAATATTGTAGTGGAAAAGTATTCACAACACAATACATGCAAGCAATTCACAATGAATGCAAGTAATATAACTTTGGCTATTCCATTTAATAAGAATAATAATGTAATGTTCACATTTCTAATACAACTTGTGTGACCTTTAGTTTACCTTATGATTGTGAACCTAAAATGACCTAAGACTTATTACAGTAGTTCATCAACCTAACGGCACAAGATAGAATTTATCGGGGAGGCTTGCACTCTCCCTATCACTATCACTATATATACTTAAATGAGCAAAATCATATAATAATTTTATATTATTGCCTTTAGGCATCTATCAAGTCACTGACTCCTTTCAAATCAAAAAGTATGTCTAGTGAGAAAATAATAATTTTAGTAAGCTATATCTTACACACTTAAACTCCTTCAGTAGAATTCCTTATTCCTAGGTATGCCATCATACAGGTTTTACCTAGTTTGGGTAACTATGTTATTCCCCTGGTTTCTCATTCATTTATTTAAGTGCTAAAACTTTGTGATTGTGACGTTTGTTGTGTAATAAAAATTATTGAATGTATTAAGTTACAAGTGGCATGGACACGCACAATCTCTCAACCCTAGAGACATAACAAACTTCATGCTCATCACGAGGTCGTGTGTTTCTTGTACATTAATTTGGAGTAGCAATATGGAAAGATCTTTTGAGACTTAAGATTTTGTACCTTTTAAAACTATAATCTATAATTATTTTTCGAGTAATTTAATTGATTTTTGAATTTAGTTGATACGCGATATATTGTTGCAGTATCAAGCATTTTGGTCCAGTTTTAACTGGAAAATCACGGTAAATATCTTTTCTTTTTTCTTTTTCTCAAAGAATAATTATTTCTTCTCTTTGATCGTAAATTGAAAGTGGAAACCAACTAGTTTTGACCATTTTAGTTATGAAAGTATGAAAATTTATTTGCATACAAAAGTCAGCAATAGAAGTGAAAATTATAAAAGAATATTAACTTTGTAGTCCAGTAACTGTAACGTAACAATGTTCTTGTTAAGTTATATGCAAATTAATTTAGCAAGATAATTTTATTATCTCGCAGAAGAAATACCTACTGTTTTATATACGTAAAACAGTAAGAATTTCTCCTCGCGTATAATGAAGCCTCTGAAGTTTGAGAGAAAGGGTGTAAATTATATTTCGAACAAAAATATAACATTCTGATTTAATTATAAACGTACAATATTTGCGGTAGATTAACATATATACATATATTTTGTTTGATATGTAGCAGCTAAAATTGCTTTTTCATCATCAGCTAGTTTGTGATAAATATGACTATCACAAACTAGCTGATGATGTTTTCCTATATTGATTCAAAATTTGACAATCACTTATCAAACGACAGTGACAAAAACCTCATAGAAAAATGCAGTTTTAGTCTTCCTCAATTTTCGACTATAACTGCGAATATTTCAATAATGTTCTTCTTTACAAACATTATCCTGGTAATTACAAACACAACGATAAAAAAATCAGATCGATCGAGCCGTTTTCGAATTTTAGCGAAACTAACAAACAGCTAATAATTTATATGGACTAGTTGACCCAACAGATGGTTTTACTTCTTGATTCACAATCAGCTGTGAAACAACGTAGTGGCCAAAATTCCATAGAAGCTTTCAGTTTTTCCCAAATTTCAGAATCACAAGAATTACTAAAAAAATCTTAATATTTCTATGTAAATATTAATATTAATAAAATATATCATATTAAAACAAAGCTCATATGGCTTGTTTCCAATGATTGAATCGTATAATTATTTTATCTTTTATTCGACCTCCCACCTCAAAAAGTCAAACGAGTTAGCTAAATTTCGCTTCTAAATTATCTTTTCATCTGCCAAGTTTCAGGAAAATTATACATATGAAAGGTGTGGGAGTTTTGGTCGGACCAACCCACATACATACATAAATGCCAATGTGTCCTAGTCAAATGAGAGATCTTGCTTATTTTGGTTGGACGTTCAATAATATAGGTAAAGGAAACTGAACTTCTGAGAGTATTGTAGAATCTAAACGAACCTGTCTGTATTTATCTAATACTATATACCCGCGTGGAATTGACTGGCCTGAATTAGTCGTAGGGTTCTGCGCTTCTAAGATTTAAAAAGCTAATCAAAATTAGTTCAGCTGGTTGTGCGTGAATCTTGATCTTAAACACGAAACGAAAGACAGTCTTGTTTTTTTTATCTTTTAAAGATTCTTTATCGTGTATCATGTTATAACAAATAACCAAATTATTTGGACTTTTTGCTCTTCTCTTTTATTATACTCGTATGTATGAAAAGAGGCAAATGACAGTTGAACATTGAACGGTAGCGTGTTGGTAAAATACTGTAGCGGGCATTGTTCGGTGTTCATGCATAAACCATGCTCTATGCACGCCGTGAGGACATCCTCTCCAATGAATAATAGATTCGCCTACCAATCTAAGCGTAGCTTTAAATAAGCACTACACTAGGGCCGGTACACAAGTCTGCTGGCATGCATAACTACGTGCCTTTTATAGCAGCCCTGCCTTCGAAACAAGGGATCCCGGGATCGATTCCCAGCTGGGATATATGAAGTGAGCATGAAGTTTGTTTTTGGGTCTTGAGTGAGTTTGTATTGTGTTTATGTGTTTGTCCATGTCATGCGGCACAGGGAAACCTAGTGACATTAGTGTGTAAACGTTTATTTATTTATAAAAAATCATAATAAGATTCATAAAACCATACAACCATATCTTGGTGGTTCATGTTGTTTGCGTTCGTAAGTCCAAATTGGGCTAATGGTTTTTTTGTTTTATATTTTTTTATCTGTTAATTTTATCATTATTTACTATCAATTTATTTCACTTTAATTAAATCATACCATTTTAGTAAGAAGGCAGCATTTAGTTACCTACGAAATATAATAGTATGATTTAATCAGCCACAAGAAAGTGATCTTGTGCTTTCAGTGGTTATGGTAACCATAACCCTAACATTAAAAACAGGTGTAGTTGATCTGCTTACATTTCCCTCGCTACACCCAAGATTATATTTTCTATCTTCCTTTTCTTTCCTGACACTATATGGCAAAATCCAAGGTGGATTTTTTTGTGATTTTTCGTGTTCTTTTAACTTTAGATTTATTATATAAGTATCTACTTCTAATGGAAATAATCCGATTAAGCAAACGAATAAAATATAGGTAAAAACTTTAGTAAAAATCTAAAACACCTGACCCTTGATGAAAAGGCTCCAATGATTTCCTGAAACCATGTCTGAGAACCATGTACCATAAATATAAATATTTTTTAATTATTGCTTTTTAAATCTGACCGGCGTGTTTATTATTATGGTTAAAGCACCACCCCTCTATCTCTTACTTTTTCGGGGGCAGTTCACCACCGCCATAAACGGTTGAATGAATTTCTATCAAATATTTATTTATCAAATAATTCGATCCTAGCGTAAATATTTCGGTGAATATAGCTTTAGCATTAAAATTGATGCATTAAATCGGTCCAGTAGTTTAGGAGACGCAATAACAAGTGCAGAAAAAGATACACAGCCACATAATCTAGCCATAGGCTGCAAACCCTAACTATTAGACCCCTATTTATGTATCCCAAAGTTAATAAAGATCAGCTCTGAGCACACAGATTTCGCAATAGATTGATTATGATAATGACTGATTTATCACCCCATTATTAATGTTACAAGTTTCAAGAGTATCAATTGGGGCGAATATTAATTTTCAGAACAGCATGCAACACTATGTCGAATGAAATGATCGAATTAATGATAAATAATTTAATTTAATTATTGATGAATAATGTTAGACAATTTCTGGAGGTGATGTGATTATTTATTTTGTTTTCTTTAATATAATATACTTAATCTTGGTTGACTTCCGTGAACGACATAGGTAGGTTGTTGTTCAGGGAAATAACGCGCAGTTATTAAATAATACATTTAGAAAAATTGCGTGCAGG
Organism: Aplocera efformata; assembly: GCA_921293045.1. NCBI lineage: Eukaryota > Metazoa > Arthropoda > Insecta > Lepidoptera > Geometridae > Aplocera > Aplocera efformata. The sequence goes on along the minus strand of OV121042.1, from coordinate 6,287,886 downwards.
ATTTGCCGTAGCTTTAAGTTATGAAATCCTAGATTGTAGAGCTCCGTGGTTTAGTTGGTAGTAGCCCTGCCTTCGAAGCGAGGGGTCCTGGGTTCGATTCCCGGCCGGGGCACACTTTGTGTGGTGAGCATGAAGTTTGTTCTCGGGTCTTGGCTGTTTGTCTTGTGTTTCTGTGTTTGTCCATGCCATCTGCGACACAGGGAATCCTAGTGCAGAGGTATGAGTGTGTAAACGTTTATTTATTATTTTATTATAATTATGTAGTTTATTGCAATTAGGTTATCCAATTACTATTAGATTATCGAATTAATTAATTAATTTATATAAATGTCATTACTGGACATGGGCTTTATTTGTTCCTTTAAAGTATTTATAAAAGTTTGTTAATTTTGTATTTATAACCCAAACAAAATTTAGATGAAAAGGAAACACAAGAAATACATTTAATTATATTTTATTTTACACAACACAAATTGCATAGTTGAGAAGATTCAATTTATGCCTTGACAATATATTTTTTTTCTCGAGGATTCAATTACTTAAAGTTAAGATTTTGACTCGTAGTCCGATCGTTTTTCCCCTTTTCGACGAATGTTCTAGAGGATATATTTTTATACCAGACATCTCAGCGACGAGGAGAGCATACACATTCTGTAAGCTGGAAAACCAATGTGTCATTGAAACTAAGTGGTAAAAATGCTAGCTAGACATATGGTTTCATCAGCTTCTTCTCAAATAAAAACACCTATAATAGATTTTACACATGATCGAGTACGGAGTAGTGTCTACGAGAACCAGCTCTAGACAAAAAGCAAACTTTATTATATTAATTTGAGTACTGTAGTTTATAAGAATTGGGGAGAAAAACTGAAAGGTAAATAGTGCTTCTACTGAGTTAGCAATTTCATTGTTAAATTTTCGTTCATTATTATTGCAAAATGTTTTTAATCTAATGTCGTTGATTAAATCTGTTGTCTTAACAAGGCCGCAAATCGTACATTATTTTATTAGATTCCTTGTATAATACATTTATCTATGGTATTTAATAAAGCATTTCTGTATTGAATTGGAAAAGTTTTGCCATTTTTCTCCCATAGTAAAGCGCTACTGGTTATTTTAACCATTTTGGTGCCTATTTATTTTACAAGCTGTTTCATAATTTTATACAGCTTCCTCTATGTGAATACCGTTTAATTGTGTTTTTCAATTTCGTTGTACAGGTATGTAAATTTGTATTTTTTTAATGATATTTGTTAACGCAAAGTCGGAAAATTACGAACAGGAACAAAATTAAATAATTATATCTCTCTCGACAGATGATTGGCACGGAAAATTTTAAAGAAAGACAAGGGAACCTTCACTTGTTTTTTTTTAATCGCATGTATATTTCATGTTATATTTATATCAATTAAGCGCCAATTTCATGGTGTTAACTAAGCTAAAATTAAATTGAACAGTTTCTCGTTATTTATAAGTAGTAAACATAAAATACTTATTAATATGATGCCAAAATCAATTTTAGTATAGTTTAATTAATGCCAACAGAATCGACAGCCGCGATCGCCTACGGCCCACCTAAATAAACTTTGAATGTTATCGTTAGGTCATCGGAAAATAGATCCGCAGCTGTAATGTGTTACATAATTTAAATGCATTGTTTCGCTAAAGTCAAATGCAATATTCCAGGAAATAAAGGTTTAAGGGAATTAGAAATTAGAAATTTTAGCTTCACCAAAAGACAATCACAGTTGAATGTAACAGGCGAAATTTTGTATGTATGAGTGTGTATACTTGTTACTCCTTCACGCCCAAACTGCTCAACGGATTTGGATAAAATTTGGAACCAGGATAGTTTATATTCTAGATTTTGTTCCTGAAAAACCGCGGACAAAATCGCGGGGCGCAGCAAGTGCAAAATAAAACTTAGTGAAATGCAAAAATATTAAGACGATGTTTTATATAAAGTTATAGTAGTATACTCGTATTCACAGGTACAATTATTTTTATATGGTTTTATAAAATTTATTTAGAAATATTTTGGAAAGCCATTTGCGGAAAAGCCGAACGAAGTGCTCACTGATTATCACGTCAATGTTTTTACGCTAGTGATTACACTATATGGGAGGAAATACGTAAATTACCGTGGGTACCTAATTAGGAAAAAGCGAGACTTTTTTTTAAAACGTACATCTGGGTAAATCATAATGGTTAGGTTTCATTAAACTTAAGTAAAATTAAATAATGTTAATAAAATATCAAAATTAGCCTAAAGCAGCAAAATTAATTCAATATTATAAGCTAACATTTGTCACACTTTATGATAGAAACTTGTTATATCAGTAACACAGCAATTATAAATGACAATTAAAACCAATTAACCGAGCAAACGGTAAGAAAATTCCATTAAAATTCTAATATTGTAAATGCGAATGAGTTGGTTCGTTTATTATTCACGCCTTAACTCCTGAATCGTCATAAAATCAATCATCATACAAATTTTGCATACACGTTGTCTATTGTTAAAAGGTTCATTCAAAGATAAATTGTAAACAAAACCTAAAATGTTATGAAAGCCGCGAGCAAAAACTAGTGTATAAATACAAATGACATTTGTAAAAGAATTGCTATTTAATAATTGCTTTGCAGGCAGAGTTACTATCGAGCTGTCAATTAATAAAACTAATATTTGTTGATGACAAAAAGCGAATGAGGTACTGACAAGTGACTGATAAAAAATGAAAAAAAAAACGACTATTATTCCATCATTGTGCACCATACCATTTAAAAAAATTGGTATATTATAGGTATACAATAGGTGAAGAGAAATGTTACAGGAAAGCAAAATACGCAATTTCGTTTACTAGGATATCATGTAATGTATTGTAATAGCGGATACAATGGTCAATTCTTAGTCAGTCTTAGAATTTGTCTTAGACAATTTGGCGAAGAAGTGCCTCGATAGTTTTGATAGGATCTCCTCCATTGATAAGTAAATTTGAAGGGTCAAATAATACTTTATACCTGATAAGATTATATTAAAATTTAAAATATTTACATAATACTTACAATTGACTGACTTAAAAATATCAAAAGACGACTACAATTCTTTCATCCCTTATAGATAAGGGTCGCCCTTACACCATAAAGGATGAAAGAATGAGAAAAGGACCATTCTAGTCACTAGAAAGCAAAACATGCAATTTCGTTTACAAGGGTGATTAAATCGATTTAAAAAAAAAATTGTATGAGACCAATCTGAATTATTCTTCCAAATAAAAAAGGTTATTCCAAATCGGTTGATAAATGATAACCTCGTCTGGTAGTTGGTTGACAATAGGTCTCCGTCAATGCCGTAGCGATGTAAAGTTTATGCTACACAAATATTTGCAACGGTCAGGAACTAATCGCAAATTTGCTTATGCGTTCTAAAACTCGGTGCATACTTTGAGCAACCGTGGGGCGCCCAGGCGCCCCTGTTTTACGGACGTTCATACTGTACGACAAAACCTTAATTCCATCGGGATGAAACATTCAACCTTGACCTATAGATTTCCAATTATGAATGAATTTGGTGAAGTCAGCGCTGGTGATTAGGTACGAATGGGGCCGTAGTGGGTTAGTAGCGGTTTCAGGTTTCAGTCTGCGGTCGAGTAGTAGGGGCGCCGCCTTGCAATCAACCCGTTTCTACTCCAGTGGACGAGAGCGGCCGGCGTGCTGATGCGTGTCCGAGTCACGGTGAGCCCGAATTAATCTAAATAAGTCTCAATAACATACTAAAGGGATGTTTCTACCCATTACAACACAATTTAACGGCTGCGTAGATTGTTTTGTAGAAGCCTTGCCTTCAAAACGAGGCTCAATATGTGTGTTGAGCATTTGTTCTCGATGTTTGTCTTTTGTGTGTCCCATCACTACGACTCAGAGGAACATAGTGCAGCGGGTGGTATTTAAATAAAAAAATCCTTGGTATATTTTTATATGGTGACCCTGCAACGTACAGATAGTTTCAGTTCAAATATAATATTTAATAAAAGTCCAGTATGACTATTATTAATAAGAGCTAGGTTATAATGCTGTTATGAAGGCACCACTAATTATAATCTGTCAGATCGATTCGTCACTTTCATAACGAAAAGTCCACTTGGTTAGGTTTGACCTTCTTATGAACGCACCTGTGACCGTGAATTCACATTTGTGACTTCCACATGCCAAATAAATCTTACAACAAATGTGTGTGGAGGATTGCATGGCGTGTATTTGGGCAATAATTTGCACAGGAGAAGTCAAGCTCACGATTGCTGTCGTATATTTTCGGCTTTACTTTCTTTCTACCAATAATAGTAAAGAAGGTAGATAGGGGACCATGATGCTCGCGTCCGTAGGTATACCCTCAAAACACTACACATGTACACACGCACCACCCGTGCGAAATAAACAACTAAAAGCAGCAGTAGTAATTGTGCCAATTTATGCCAGAGAAGTACTACACCTGGTGATCTGCCGCCAAGCTGTAGTACACTCGTATTTCTGTGGTATAGCCTTAGTTAACGGTAAAAATCAGGCGAATGAGATGACGGGCGCATCGGGATACGACTTAGGTCTCCTCATACTTCGTTGTAGGAGGACCTAAGTCATATTACTGTTGTTATGGATGGAGGTAACTGCTTAATGTGAGGTGGACTTTCAGTTCGTCCCGCCACATTTGCAATTAAAAGATCTTTATCCACATATACTGACAAACACCGAAAAAATAATTAATTTTAATTGGTGTTTACGCATTCGGAATTATCTTTATTCCAAATGTATGTCATAAATAACTATGTCACGTCCGTCAACTGCGCACCCCAAGGAAAAATATTACCATGAGTAAATAGTAAGTTGATATAAGTGATAACAGTTTGGTGGCATGTTTACATTCCACTACGGGTAAAATCTACACGGAGATGTGATGTAGATGTTACGAAATGTCTACGTTATATATATTCCTTTCTACATAGTGGTACATACCGGAGACAACGTAGTCTCCCTATATGCATTTTCACTCTTGCAATCACTTTATATGTTACACCAAGCGTAAGGGAGTGAAATATGGCTGGATGAATAGTCTTATGAGATTACAGATGAACCTAGTCGAAAATATTCTGAGTTATAAGTTTATGAACAGTGAGCAGGTTTGAAATTGAATCATAATTTCATGATTTTGCTTTGCTGAGTCACAAGCTCTACTATAAATTGATTTGTGCTCGTTCATTCACTCGATTTGCAAGTAATAAGTTATATATTTGTTCGGTAGAATAATAGAACTGTCATATTAATTTAAAAAAATATGTTTTACTCATTTTATTTTTCCAGTAGCATCTTAAGCTTGAAGGTATATTGTCCAATGTACGTCTTTGTTGTTAATGGATTGGTTGTATCATTTTCCCTCGTGACATTTAGGCTCGATGGAGATTGAAGATTTATTACCTTTTCGCTTTGATTATAGCACGTGTAGGAAGAGATTACCCAAATCTCTTTTCGTACCTTTCATTACAATTTTCTCATATATTTTTAGCCTAAAAAGGAGGTGGTACTCAATTCGTATGTTCCTTATGCGATTTCATCACCAATTGTAGACCAATATGAATGATTCTTTTTTGAAATAGTAAGGGCTCACCAAGTTTATACAGAAATTTAGTGAAAAAAATGTACCCCTGAAGGCGAGATATAAGACACGAAATTATTGAAGTGGATTTTCTCATTATTCAAATCAATCTATTTTACTATTACATAATTTATCTAGCCATTAGACTATCAATAGCTACTAAAATAAGTAGTTACAGATCAATATTATTTTAATGCTATAATTTAGCTTTAACAGTTAGTCAATAACACTATTATTTGAGCCCATATGCGTATACGTTTAGGCCTCCTTTGCCGTACACCACGGTTCCACCAGTTTGTCTTTTGTATAAAAGCCCATTCACTATCGCTTGGTACCAAATCTAAAATATAAGCCTCTTAAACAGTCTGTGATGACAAGCTACGTGCTTCAAAATCAAATAAACTAACTTCAATAATTTCAACGCTTCACCGTTACGAATAATATTTTTTCATTACTTATCTAAAGAACTATTCATCAATGATTTTTTTTTTTAGAATCGGCAATTCAATTTTTGCAATATGGATTATTGCACATGACTGCACAAGCAAATTATAGTTTCTGGGACATTTGTATCTGTTAACAGATAGTTTACAGAAAGAATATGGCGTAAATCAATTAGGGATCAAGACAAAATTACAGCACTAAAGACCAGTGTACATGTCAGCAGTGGAGGACTATTTGCAAACGAATGATTTCACTTGTCAAGTACTCCAATTGGATGCCAAACGCACTATCGTCGTGCCTGTCCGTGGGCGTATCTGTTTATCAGTTTATTAGGTCATCTTATCCACAGTAGCCATAGCAAAAGTATATTTTTACAAAACTTGCGCGGCATTGAAACCTTTTTGCTTACTCAACGAACAACACAAACTTATTGGCAAATTTGTAAATAAATTTTCTACGCAGCGTCTAGAGAGTTCTCGATAAATCCAGATTGAGACGATTTTTTTTGCCTATAAGTGTGTTTCATCTACATAAATTGTGATGAAATAATCTATGCTGTTGATGGCGACAGTATCTTTGTGTTGCCATTAAAATAATAATTATTGAAACATCTAGTATAAAAAGGAGGATAACTCGGCGCGTCATTCGAGTTTTAGCGGTTCATGTTGCTTGCGTCCGTAGATGATTTTCCTCAGAGTCGTCCCCCAGGTAGTGTGAAACCAAAAACCCGAATTAGTAATAAGGCTTTTGCCAAGTTCGTCCGGAGATGTGCTGTTACTATCTCCTTTTTATCTTCATGTACACTTAGTATGGGAACTCGTAGTATGGGAACCAGATAACACAACTTAAACAGTAGTTTTTTTATAAATACACAAATTTACTAGGTAATAACAGATACAGAACAAAAATATACTGAATAAAAGTTACCCGTTTAGAATCCTTTATCTATTTAAGTCGATTTCTAAAAATCTCTGACATTGACTGCAAAATCTTTTTCATATTGTTTGAGTTCAACCTCATCTCGTCTTGTGGAAAGTAGCAAGAAGATCTAAATCAAAAATATTATTTTCTTGAATAGAAGTTACCGAAGTGCTACAATTGCTATAGTTTTCAATTCAATGGTAGAATTGCTGAAATGCTAATTATACTCGTTAATTTTGAAGATCTCTAATTCTGGCCTAATTAATGCTGAACCTGTTTGGGTTTAATTAGCTAATACTAGCTGTACCCGCGCAAATTCACTCGCTTAAAGGGTATTAAACATCAAACATCGTAGTTCAACCATTATTTTTCTACTTTATTTTAAGAGACTGAAGCAACAACTGACTGAATTTGCACACCTGAAACGCATAAAGTTTTAATGATTGAATTTTAAAAGAAGTCTGTGTAATCCTTACCGATTCGTTTTCCTTCTTTTAAATGTTTGTTTATGAATATAACCTACTTAATAGCTATTTAATGGAATCCGGTAGTGTAGAAAGTAGTTTCAAGCGAAAATTTTGAGACCGAAAAGCTACATACCCTTGCAATTTTTATCCTGGCAACACACACACTTCTTTCTCCTCACGAATCAGTACGGTGAAATAAATGTTTCTTTTTCGCGTGAATAAGTGGCCAACCACACAGATATTGATAACATTTTCAGCATATTGATTGGGCTAAAAAAGGAACCATCTGTTACAATACTGTGCTACAATACTGGCCACAGCCTCTGAAAAGAAAATCTCACACATCTCGCGCTTTCTGAGAAGCCATTATCGCGTGCATTAGCTCCATAGCTTAATATATTTTACGGAACAAACGGAGCAATATCATTTGCTGGAATAATAAAAAACCATTGTACGCAACTGTAATAATTTAAAAACATTCCAAGAACTAACGATATCTTTACTCAAACACGTAAATTACGATTTTAACAATAGACTAAACGTGGTTGTTCGGCGCGGACTTTCAACCCGATTTATTTTTGACTGGACTATACGTTGTAGGCTACCGATGGCCTTGACAATTATACGCGGACTTTTGGTGAGAGCAGAAGGTTGTTGGTTCATCCAGCGTCTCCTAGACCAATGATTTTTTCAATAGTAAAGTTTATGCACGCAAACTACGTTCAAAAGACGGTAAAGTAAAAAATCGACATGATGGATAATAAAATATACCTTATGTCCTGGGCTGGATATATCAGTCGCCTGAAATACCTTTAGGCGATGGTCACCATAGAATGGGTCTCAACTAATGGTCAACGACTACGTGTAAGACCCAAACGGAAACAGCAAGGTGAGCAAAACTCATCAAGAACAAACTTACGCTCATCACACAGTCTGCCCCGGCCGGGATTCGAACCCACGACTACTCGTTCGAAGACAGGGCTACTACTTATGCCACGGACCCTTCTTTATTTGTTATGAAATTATATATGAGTGACAGACTGAAAATAAATCAGCAATAGCAACATACATTATTGCTGATTCATGCTCGGTCAGTCAATGTAGTGGAGTCGTAGTGGAAGAGATTGTAGAGAAGGCGATGCCAAATGACGCTGAAATTATTTGTTTTTGTTTGATCGCGTTATTTATTCGGACGGACAATTAATTTCGAGACACATTAAATGCGAAATGTTAACGTGTAATCGGACGAAAAACACCCAAATTGTTTCATGAAATCAAAAATAATCCAATTTCAAGCTTTACAAAGTATGTGAGTTATGAAAACGTTTGATTATTTGTTTTTAGTAGTCTACAAACAAATAATCAAACGTTTTCACAATCTTAATCTTGCACAAAGATACCCTGTGTCTCAGGTGTCATGGTCACACACAACCCAAAATCTAGATAAACTTCACGTCTATAACACAATTTGCCCCGTTCGGGGATCGAATCTGGGACCCCTCGCTTCGAAGATAGGGTAGTATAACTTAGCTATGGAGCCATCTCACAAAATACATTATTATAGTAGTAGTATAATATTAAAGCACAGTTGGTACTAGCTCTGCCTTCTGCCGCTGTAGGACGTGGATTCGATTCCACTCAGGACACAAGACCATTATTGAGACGAAAATAGATGACAAAATGAAACTATAAGGCCATGCTAGTGGAACCCTAAAAAATTAACGGGATATGCTAATAATTCAGGTAATAAAAACAACATTAAAGCTAATGGAGAAAAATACAAGTTGGTTTTTCCTCTCAGCGTGAATTCTTCATAAAGAGCTTCATTCACTGCTTCTCTCATACCGTGAGTTATCCACATGTATATTTTATGTTTTCGGGATATCCAATTTTCCTTAACCACTTCCTTCCATAAATAAATAAGCTTTCGTAAACAAAACCTGACCTACTAAGTACAGGAATCCGAATAGCGTACATTAAATATATACGCAGCGTCTGATATTGTATTTGGCCTTATTTCTTTTGATACTGGTCCCGGAAGTAAATTTCCTTCCGCCGTACGACACCGGATGAAACTGAACCATGAATTCAATAAACAGGAGAACTCACGAGAGCGTTTGCTTATAATCTTTTCAGAATACAATTTTATGTTCTTCGTTGGTAAGCGCATTATTTAAGAACGTCTGGACCCTTGTAGCAAATATTTTGAATGCTCGGTTTAAACTAAGGTTTTCACGGAAAGAAAAATAGGAAAAGTGGCCCGTATAATTGGAAAATTCTGGAAAATTTTTAGGAAGCTACAACGTCGGAATCAAAAATGTTGTTTGATAGCTGATTGTTAAATATGAATCAAGACAGGACAGGGTCTGACGGGTCGGCAACTGTAACAATGAAAACGCTTGAAGCTTATATCGCTTACATTATAAACTGCTTGATAGCAGTTTATAATATAAAATATTTTTCTTGAGGGACGTTGTATCGTGTTACAAGTTAGTGCTTCTGTTACAAGTGTATGATGTCATACACAAGCTTAAGCTACACTTTACGGTAATGTATTCAGTGAGCACTCTTCCTTATACGTCTGTGTACCTAATGGCTATCGTCAACTATATTCGTTTACTTCTATGAGGTGTGTGAAACTTATTTTACTTTTACCTAATACCAATATTTGATTTTGAATGAACACTTTTATACAATAGAAATTATTAGAAAGGAAACTATATATATATATATATATATATATATATATATAGTTTCCTTTCTAATAATTTATAATATATACAATATTTTGTGAATTTATGTTGACCGTTGACGTAGCCATGTCTTGATTCAAGATATACGCAATTAAAAGCCATCAAAAACAAAAACGCCATTAACCCAAACGCCAAAGCCCCATAGAAACAAACTTTTCCAATTATTCGACCAACTTTTCCAATATTTCTTGCACTTGCAGATCATGGTACCAGTTCAGCTCAGTTCTTATTTCTCAGTTCAGTTCAGTTAAGCTCAGTTCTTCATCCGCAAGCCGAGACTCTTATTTGATTCACATTTCCAAAAAGTAACCTTGTTACAAGTGATTTATGTAGCCTCGGTGAAAAAACTAAAAATATTACTGTACAATATAATACAATTAATTTATGATTATTATCTTTTCACATTTGTTACTGCAATTTTGAAACTGGTGAGGAAAGTTGATATTTCTCAATTTAGCATGCAAAATTTATGATTAAAAATAGTTTATTAACTATGAGAATTTTTTCAGAAAAAATTCTTTCACCCCAAGTTACCCTATTTTTTTCTAATATACAGTTCACAATTTTAGATTTAATTAATTTTAAATAGCATTCACTTAAAAGTGGAAAATGGTCAGACCAATATGTATCAGCACACTCATTCCGACAACTGTAGACACACAAATTCAGCGATGTCGGAGTTAATATAGAAAGCAATTTTAGCATTCACGTAACGTCAAAACCGAAGCCTCTTTATTTTGAAATAGCTGTTCTAAAAAGAGCTATCTCATAATACCTAAAAAATACCTGCATTCTATTGTCTGACGAAACTCCTAGCACGTGATTTGACACTATTATAAACGATGTTTAATTAATTTAATAAAGACAAATGGCATTCTGTAATAAACGCCAGCTAATGCCATCCTGTCCTAGATAAGATAATCCAGGTGAGCCATTAAATAGATAATAAAGTCATAGAACCAATTTAGACCTTTGTAAAACCCGTCTAGAATAATCCTCTTTATTGTACACCTTAATAATCTGACTTTACCTTTAATAATCAGGTTTTAGATTGGGGCGTATAGTTATCGTGATAGCTTCATAACAAACAGGTATTTTCGAAACATCGAACCCATATTTCGTTCCTGAAACAACTAACGATAATTTATAGCTTAGTTTAGTTTAGAATGGTGGCACTCAAAGTTTATTCACTGCAATAAACGTACAGTTTTAGTCGAGGCAAAATAGACACATAGAGATGAAAACATAATCGTTTTTGAAGAATAATAGCGAAACCGAAGTTATCGTTTTGATTTTATAAGTTTGGTCTGCTCCCATTCCTACTTGCCTCAGTAGACCCGATCCTATTTGCATAGAACTGCACATATCGGCAGTTAAGCCAACGATCTGCAGACGCAGACTTTCTGCAGAATATTTGATTCCATTGTTATGATTGTTTTGGTTGGACTTTACTTTATCACAACTTCTGCATTAAGGTAATGCCGAAGATCCGACTTCTTCCTTTCGTGTGATATCCATTTTGTAGTACAAGGAACTCTGTTAGATATTGTTGCTAGATATTATTCATAAAAGCATACTTTAGCTCGATACCAGCCCTTAAATTTTATGGCGTGCACGTTATTAGGTGTAAGATACACGGAAGAAATGAAATACGTGGCGAAGACAAAGCCCCTCTTAATGTGCTTTCATACAAAATGTTTATTCGCATTACTATGCAAAATGTGCAAAGGTAGACGAAATGTAGGTGTACTTTTTTTTGTCTGTGTCTTATTCCGAAGAATACATATAAGAAAGACTGCGCTGTGATAATTTAGACGGGATAAAGGGTGACCGCACTCTGTCCCTTCTGTATAGTTTGTTATGTCACAGCTCCACGGTTCTTCGGCATTCGTCAGCGCCACGTCTTCGCTTAGTATATGCTTATATGCCCAACACCTCATGCAAGTGCATATATGATGTGAAATGAACAATGAATATACAAACAGATTACATGTTAGATGACACTTTTCTCCGTGGCCGTAAGAAAAAGTCATTACTACTAGAATATTACAAAACCCTTTCCTTCTGCTGATGATGTCTCATCATTATGAAAGCTATGAAAACTTTAAGTGCTTGTAATTTTACTGGCTCTCCTAGCCAGATGGTTCATAAAAGACATAGGTACGCTTACCACATCACACTAATACCCAGCATACAACTAATGCTTGGATTACCTGTATTGTAGGAGGCATGGACCCACAACACAATCCAAGACCCGAAAGCAAACTTAATATCATCACACAAACTTTGGCTCGTCCCGGCAACAGAACCCAGAACAAAGGGAGCAGGGAGGGTTACTAGCAACAAGGCTACGGAGCCAATTTAGTACCAAAAAATAGACTAAGGATTTAATTATTTGATTCAATTTATAAAACATGCAAGCTTTTTAGCGTAAAAAATTAAAAATAAAATTAGCTCTGGAGCTCAGTGAAAGCAGACGTGTGCGCGAATTTACTTTAAATTTAAAAAATCGAGTACATAGTTAAGTTATCTAAAGTGATCTACATTTTAAAAGAAATAAAAGTTAATTTACCTCACCAAACTAACCAGCACTTGAAGCTTTGTGTCGCCCGCACTCCACAGCGACTTGCAAGCAGCGCCCCTCACCTCCTCGAGTAAAGAGAGCGGTTGCTATTTTTCTTTGCGCTCGCACCCGTGTGTATCTACACAATGGAATTACAAAGAACTCCGCCTAAGGTTAGGCTCATAAGCGGTAGCGTGAACGCTAGCGGATCTACACCAAACTTATCCTCAATAAGTGACGAAGACGTTCACCAATTCATCAATTTAAGAGACAGAAAGAGGAAGGACCGCACTGAAGAACAAGAGAGAAAGCAGGAATTTAACAAGTTTCAGACAGACATAATGAGCTTCTTGGAAGAATTTCGCAACACACAAAACGAAACCCTACATCAAATTCGAGAGGAAATATCAGACGTAAAAAATGAAATGAAAACTATAAAAACCGCTACAGAGACGTTTACTCAACAATTAACAAAAATGAACTCTGAAATAGAAAATATTAAATCGTATAATACGATAACCCAAAATAAGATCAAGGACATAGAAGCAGAGATATCCAACCTAAAAAATCAGCAACGCATTACAGACAGCTCAGCGCACAATATGACCGCGGCCTCGCTAGCCTCGCCGGGTAAACCGCCAGTAGCTTATCACGAAGACCTCATCCTTGAATTAAAAGATCGGTGCAACCGCGAAAAAAACATTGTCATTGTGGGTATTCCTGAAATAAATGATAATAACTATAAAACAAGACAAAAACATGATGACGAGTTAGCTCTGAATGTACTACTTTCTGTTTACGACACTTGCCCCAAACCGATCAGAGCCATGAGACTGGGAAAATATACTCCTGGCAAAAATCGCCCTATAAAAATCTGTTTCGATAGTAGCGATACACCACGATACCTACTACGCAATAGGTCAAATATGCCCAAAGAGTGCGAATACCGAATCTACGCGGATCAGACCCCGACACAGAAACAGTTCTTAAACGCACTTAGGGAAGAGTTAAAAAAACGTTCTGATGCTGGCGAGCAGGACCTTATTATCAAGTACATTAAAGGAGTACCTAAAATCATCGTGAACACCGTCCAAAAAAACTAGCAAAAGGAACAGTACAGAATAAAATTGGTACAGAAAAATATCATTACCACCGTGTAGACAAGTACGAAAACATACCATTACATTCTTCGTCCTTAAGATTCTTCTATACTAATATACGTAGCATTCGTACAGCCGGCAAGTTTGACGAGATAAAATGCATATTGAAAGCTATACCGAAAAAAACGCACATACTGATATTCACCGAAACATGGCTTACCTCTGACAGTGATGCACGGCTATACCAACTGCCCAACTATACGCACATCTACAACTATAGACAGAATTGCAAAGGTGGTGGTGTTTCTATCTATGTACACAACAGTATAAAATATGAGATAACAGAAGATTTGGTTGAAAACAGGAATCATTACTTATGGATATACATAGAAAAACTTTCATTGAACATTGGAGCTATTTATAAACCTGGAGATACTGACGGTAGCCAGTTTCTGGATACGTACTCATCACAGCTAGAGAAGAGGAAACGTTCTATAATTTTCGGCGACTTCAATATCGACTTACTCAGCGCTGAGAGCAACGTGACACGATACCTACAAGAAATACAAGAAACCGGTTACGAGATTGTGAATAAAATTGATGGTATATACAGTACACGTCAAACCGTAACAACAAACACCTTATTAGACCACGTATGTACAAATTTAAAAAACCACTCTTTTAGTATCTCAATCATTGATTCTTCTTTATCAGACCACAAACACATTTACTTAGAAATAGGCCGCTTAGCACCACCAACACATAACAAAATACAATACAAAGCACTTGATTATCAAAACCTATATAAAAACACACTACATGCAGAATACCTTAATTGCGAGAATGACTATGATTATTTTGAGAACTTTGTGTTAGAACAAATAAAAAACAATAAAATAGACAAAGTAAAATATTTAAACCCACCCCAAAAAGACTGGATTTCTAAAAATATAATAGACTCAATTAACGTCAGAAACATTATCTTTCAACAAACAAAAACTAACCCACAACACAAACACACACAAGTAAATTTTATTAAAGAACAGGTAAAGGTTAAAAAGCTAATAGAAACACAAAAAAATAATTACTACTATAAATTGTTTCAAGAAAGTTATGATAATCCTAAACGAATGTGGGAACTTATTAACAACTTGGCACAGAACAAAATAAAAGAAAATTATTTTCCTACAAAACTTATATCGAGCTCGGGCCCGATA
This sequence comes from Aplocera efformata, assembly GCA_921293045.1. Lineage (NCBI taxonomy): Eukaryota > Metazoa > Arthropoda > Insecta > Lepidoptera > Geometridae > Aplocera > Aplocera efformata. Next base: position 6,272,777 of record OV121042.1, on the reverse strand, counting down.
ACTGACGGGAATGCAATCTGTGAGTCATTTAACTTGTATTTTGCATCAATAGGTGAAGACTTAGCGAATAAAATACCATACACATATCACGCAAACACAGGAAACATTTTGATGTACGAAGAAAACTTCACTCATGATACAACTTTATGTGAATTTGCATTATGTAGTAAAGAAGAAGTTACAAAAATAATAGATAACTTAGATAGTAACACTAGTACAGGTCTAGATGGCGTTAGTACAAAGGCAATTAAATGCCTAAAAAATATTATTGCAGATCGCTTAGCAAATTGTATCAATTCATGCCTGATTCGCGGTATTTTTCCTGATACACTCAAGGTCGCTAAGGTTAGTCCTATCCACAAGTCGGGAAGTAGGACGGACCCCAGCAACTACAGACCGGTATCCGTTCTACCAGTCATATCTAAGATTTTTGAGCGTGTCCTTTACACTCGATTAGATAATTATTTGACTGAGAAACAATTCTTTATTACAGAACAGTATGGATTTCGCCCGAAGTCAAGTACACTTTCAGCTACCATAGATTTAATAACTTCAATAAAAACCCACATAGATCAAAAAAACTTTGCCGTAGGTATATTTATTGACTTAAAAAAGGCATTTGATACCGTTAGTCACAAAAAGCTATTAAAGAAGTTACATAACATAGGTATAACGGGAACAGCGCTATCTATGATGGCATCATATCTACACAACCGTCGGCAGCTTGTTAAAACAGACAAATACACTAGCACCCCCCAAAATGTGACTTACGGAATACCCCAAGGCTCAATAATCGGACCATTGATTTTTTTAATTTATATAAATAATATTAATAAAATTGGCTTAGCCGGACATCTAACTCTTTACGCGGATGATACTTGTCTATTTTATTTCGACAAATCAATACAAAATATAATGACAACTGCTCAGAAAGATCTCAATATTCTAAATGAATGGTTAAAATATAATCTCCTAACAATTAACACATCTAAAACTTCATTCATGATTTTTGCCGCAAAGAATAAAGCCGTACCACACTATAACCCTCTAACTATGAACAACGACATCATACAAACATCAAATAAGGAACGATATCTTGGCCTGTGGGTAGATGACAAACTAACATGGAAGTCGCATATAGATTATGTAAAATGCAAACTAACAGCATTGTTAGGCGCTTTACGTAAAATGTCCAACTGTATCACACCTAAAGTCCGCACGATTATCTACAACTCATTAGTAAAATCACATCTCAATTACCTTATTGAAATATGGGGAACAGCAGCAACTACACATTTAATTCCGCTACAGAGAACACAAAATAAAATAATCAAAGTACTATATCATTATAATTACCTTACACCTACAAAACAAGTATATGCGAAATCTAATCTACTTAATATAAAACAACTTTATACATACTGCACATGCATTCTAATATATAAAATAATTACTAATTCTATACAAACAAATTTACACTTAACTAAAAAAGTGAACACGCATAATCTTAGAAATAAACACAAATTACATCTTGCTAGTGTACGAACAAACTATGGTAAAAACACGATATTGTTTGACGGTGTGCAACTTTACAACAAACTACCCAACGATATTAAAGAATGCGACACTAAATATAAATATAATTCCAAACTTTTAGATTATGTGCGCACATTATAACTAACACTATTATTGCATAAAAACTTTTAATTTATTTTGTACCTAACACCTAATAACTAATTATTTTGCCTACATTGTAGCTCCAGAGGTGAAATAAAAAATGTATTGTATTATATTTAAATTGTAGGATCTCATTGTAAATGAACTTATTTAAGTTTTTATGAGAATAAATGTCTTTAAACCCAAATTGAATCGTTGTGAACTCCGAACATTTTATGGTGCATAAGCTAGTTTTATGACAACTACATACATACTGTCATTAAATAAAGTTTACTTTGGCGCATGTTTGGCACCTACGGTATTTATGTCACTATATACCGCCAGTACCAGTACGGCCAACGTCAAAAGTTTACGACCATAAAACTAAGCTTCAATAATAGTTTCTGTCTGGTTTCTATATGTAAACCGGGTACTTTCTGCACTTCTGTCTTTATGTCGGTAAACAATTATTTATTTTTAATTTGTTTTTTGTACCGATAACATGAATCAATAGAAAATTCAAAGGAGAAATTTCACTTCGAAAGCAATAGAAGATGAAGGGTATTTTTTTGTACTTATTTCTCTTATTTCCTTGAAATTGTCGTAGAGATTTCTTAGAAATTTCATGTATGACATCGTAAAGAAATTAAGGTTACAAAATTGGATAAGTAAAGGGATGTTAAGGTGTAATATTTAATATCTGAATAAAGAAAACACATAAAAAAAGATCGGAAAGCAATAACCGTTCCGCGGTACAATATTGTAAGCCCAACATGCCCTATCTATCTGTAATGCGGGCACCAATCGATTATCCAAAAGTACTTATCTTATCTACTTAGTGCCAATACTATTAAATTCCCATGACTTTGCTTAAAAGCTTGACCTAATTCAAGGTACCCAACCAAAGCCTTAAAATAACCCCTATTAAGGCCTTTTTACACCTAAATGAGATTGGTAACGACAACCTAGCAATAAACGTATAATTATCATTGAAATTTACCCGGAGCGTTGTTTTACTTGTATTTTGTTGGTACAATTTACCAGAAGTTTATTTAGGGCAGGTTTAAGAGAATGTAAACCTAGTTATTCGGGGGACAATGGCGATAAAGAGTTCATAATTTGTCAGTCAAAGTTTCGACGGGAGACATGATACCCATTGTGGCGTTTACCCTCTCCGAGACTAAAGCGTGCTGTATTTTCACCGCTCCTCCAAATATATAAAACAGGACTACTAAACAGGAATCGTCCCGGGTTCGTTTCCTGTCAGACCTTGTGTGAGAGTGTAAATTTTGTTCTCGGGCACTGGGCGTTTTTTTTTGTCTTTCTGTGTTTGTGCATGCCACCTGCGACAAAGGGTATTCTAGTGCAGGAGTATGTGTAAACGTCATTAACGTTATTATTATATGAAAATTTTTATCGGACCCACGAAGTTGATCTGCTATCAATAAAGATGGTAATCTTTTTTGAAGCTGATTCTAAACTTTCTCACCATTTCCAAGTTATGACCCTACAAAAAGTTTAAGCGATCGTTAGTCTATCATAATATCGATGGCAAACTTATTTAAAATTCAAATTCGAACGTGACTCTTTCTTACTCCGGCGTCAGCGATAGTAGAGAACCACACGCCGGAAAATCTTCGAAGAATCCAATTTGGTGCTTTTGAAATATGTTTTTACAACGAGTCATCACATTGGGTTCAATATCACATGGATATTTATTAAAATTTAAAGTTACAATCCATTATCTACAAGGCAATTACTGCTACAAATAGCGTCGGCGATCACTATCACCGAAATCGATGTTCGTATCCGTAACGTAACGTTTACACGCTCATTTCTTTTACCTGTGTCGGTGGTATGAACAAATACAGAGAGACAAGACAAACACTCAAGACTCGAGAAAAAACAATAAGTTCATCCTAAAAAATTCATCCGCAAAAAGTCTAACCTGCCAGAAATCAAACCCGGGTTCGATACTACCTACTAAGCTACGGAGTACATGCATGCATGGTAAATTAATAACTGACTGACAGACAATGTACTCCCGTAAGCTCAAAGACCTAAATACTTGAAATTTTTAAATTGCGTTTCTTAAATTTCCAAAATTCTTGGTGCTTGACCAAGAATTTTGGAAATTTAACCCTATAAATTCCGATATCGAGGATACCTCCTCGATATCGGAATTTATAGGGTTAAATTTTGTTCTTTTTTTATTTCAGTTAAGCTAATGGACTTGTTTTGGAATAGAACCTGCCGCCAGTGCGAGCTACAACGAGTAGGGTGTATTCGAGCAATATTAAGAAAGTAGAATGGAAAATATAACAAAAGTAAATGTGACACAAATCAAAGACGAAATTTTTAGGTTTTTAAGCAGAAATAAACACTAAAATTCTTATAAGATTAATCGTTTTGTAAAATACGCTAAAGGAAGGAAACAAGTGACTGATTTAAAAGTTGGAAAATTTACTTACATACTATTCCCTATATTCTGTCTTTTTAAGTAGAATACTTTCATAACATTTCTATGATTCTAGATTACCTAGAAGGTACTAATAAGGAAATAATACTATGAAATTAAAAAATATCCTATTTAAGAATCTCCTTATTGTGAAGCCGTTTCAAAAGACAGAGAAAGTCTTTAGAAGCGTAATAAATATAGTGACGAGTTCAATCCTGTCGCAGCTTATTATAAGATAAAGTTTATATTTTATCTTCATACTGGAGTTAAATATTTTCCAGTGAACTTTGTAGCTATTCTCAGTTCTAATTGAGTTATTGGTTCATTCAAACGATTATAAAGTTCTCTGTTGTGGAAAATGACATCAGACGAATCCAGTGAACACAGAGGTTATTTATTTTTCATGATTTAATTTATTACTAAAAGTTCTAATATTTTTTTAAATTTACTAGATTATTTAATCACTCTATGTTTATCCTCAAGGTATGATTAAGGTACGGACTAAAATTTGGGACTGTTAACATGCTAAATGTATCAGGAGAAGTCTACCCACTACACAAGGAGTTACACAACTTCAGTTCTTTACTGTTAATAAATTGCATAACTCTACTAAATATTGAATATTTTAATGTCTTGTTATACGGAGATGACACAACATTAACGTGACAATGCATGGAATACATACAGCGAAGTATATTGACTGGTTCAGTTGGTAGTAGTTCTGCCTTCTGCACTGAAGATCGTGGGTTCGATTACCACCAAAGACTAGCATGTGAGACGAACGTCAATACAATTAAAGAAACATACATTCTTGGAGATTATTTTAAATAAAAAATTAAAAAAAACTCCGTTCTTTGAGAGTATTTTACGTATTATACGCAAACGTTTTCAAACTCCTAGAAAACAGGCGATAAATTCGTTTACTCCTGGTGTAAAGCGCTAAGTGGATTTTAGCGTTCCACTTTGCAGACCGGCAAAAATGCAAGGGAATATAGACGACTTTTATAAAATAAAACCAAACTGTTCTTTGCATCCTCAACTGGTTAACATCAATAAAAACGCAGAAATAAAGCCACCTATTCTCTGATGATAATGGATATAAAAATACAGTTTCTTTCACTTCTGAAATGTAAGACTGAGTTGCATTCATCCTGCTGCCTCCATCACCCGAGACAGGGATGATACGTCTTATATTTCACCGGCACCCATACACTTCTACCGGAACACAGTAATGCAGCACAACTGCTTGGCGGCAGATTACAGGTGTGGTGGTAGTCTCTACGGACGAACTTGGCACAAGTTCTACTGCTACTTTTGGTTGCTACTTTAGCACCACCCAGGAGGTACGCTTAGGGAATCAAAGGGTACGCACCTACAGATGTGAGCAGTTCAATCCTTTCATCATTTTGCCGCTATATTTTGATCCTCGGGTCTTCGAATAAATTGATACAGGAATAATATTTTCGGCTATAGTTTCAATTAAGATTAGCTCTATTGACAAGCCCGCTAACGCCGACGACCGCAGTCGGTGGCTATTAGCTATTACATTTATTTATTGCTTGTTTTGGTTGGCTAATAATATCAATAACAATATTTCTAGTGATTGGCTAAATAATCCATCCCACTGGGAGCGAATGGATTCGTGAGTGCTTTCCCGCTACTCGATTGATTGGCAGCCCGCCATTTTATTAGTAATTTGATGAAAGCTCTATACAATAAACTCTTTCGCGTGGAGTACTAAGATTCTAAGTACCCGCTGGGTACCGGTTCCAAAAAAGTAAGATGATCTGTATTTGGAGTTGTGAGCAACAGAAATACAGATTCAGAGTATTTGATCACCACCAACCCTTGCGTAATAATATTTCCGCACTGCCTTTTCACTAAAAAAGATTAACGTCATTGCAGCAAATTGTGTCGGAAATAACTTGAAGCTGTGCCGGTATACATATCCTTATCAACATTTTTCGAACATTTGCACCGACCCTTGAAGCCACTAGGGGCTCGTAGGTGTTGGCCTACATTTTTTAGTTCAACCCTTGTAGACGTGACTTATTTGTGGGATAACAAGTTCGTTTAAAACCATTAGGTACAAATAACGACGAATGTTATGTGACTTCTAATTTCGTTTTGTCTGTGACCCTACTACCATATCAAGAAAAAACTAAAACTCTAATTTATTCCTTTACATCTCAAGTGGCGTTTGGACTCGTTAAAATTTACACGCATACATATGTGAACACTTTTGTGTAACGTGTCACAGAAGTTTCTAAGGCACATTAAATACCCAGATATGTCAAATTACAGTAACTTTTCATGTTTTAGCTAGTTTTATTTGTTAAGATCTATTCCAATCATAACTGACTAATCTGAGGGGAAGAAAATGGAATGTAACAGATTCAATTCAATATTGATGATTGCACACAAATAACAATTTAGATTAATGCCTTGAAATTTTTGGTTCAAACTATAGGAATACAACAGTTTACTTCTCGTCGGATACGTAAAAATATTGTAATATAAAAATTCTCTTTTATTTTGAAATATATTTTAATGTACCATTCGTGTTATACTTTTAGCTCTGTGATAGCAGTTTCCTCAAATTTTGGACCCATCTTCCTTTTTACATTGTGTTTTTGACATTTAAGGTTTATCCCATAATACAGCCGTTCGTTAAAGTCAAAGTATGATCCCATTTGCAAGGTGTTAGTATTATCAGGAACTCGTCAGATTTTCAGAGTGAAGAGCAGCGTAATGCGACGTGAGTCCTCACATACATTGTTAAGGGAGGACTTGAGTCGTATATCTGTTGTCTATGGTACGCGGTAATCACTTAACATAAGGTGAGCTATCAGCTCGTTCTGTCACTTTATACGAATATAAATAACAAAAGTTTATAACAAAAGTATTCTATTTACATAGTTCTCTAACATACTCATTACAATAGTACAGTCAAATCTACTAAAATAACACGTTTAACATTGATGTTTCACTAGATAATATTCATCGTTCACCTCAACTTTACAGATAAATGAGCATCAAAGAACTGCAAAACATCCATAGAGTAAACAATCAGAACTCCGTTTATGCACATAATTACCGTTTGAAGTCCACTTCCTCCAATGAAAACTGAACATAAATAATTATGACTTCAAACGGGATTCCCGGGCACGCAACAAACAGAAGCCACTATACGGCCCATTTTAAAGCACAATAACGTTGCAGTAGCTAAATGCTCTGAACAAATGGCAACTTTAAGTAGAAGCTCATTAAGAAAGGTTTACGTCAGTTTTTTTTAGTGTAACGTGAGTGAAGGAAAGAGCTGAAGGCTCATTTATTCCTTAAAAAAAATCTAAGACAAATAGGCGGCAGTTTTCATTACCTATTTGTTATGTGACTATGTCCATTTTGATTGTCAAGTCTGCGTTTGAAGTCTGAAATAAACCAATATTCTCGAACGTGCACCAAACAGGTAATGGAATAGGCCGTTATTCTTAGCGAATTAATTGGCTTTCATACAAATTGCGTTTTGCTGGCTTAGTTGTTACTTGCCCTGGCTTTGAAGTGAGGGGTCCCGGGTTCAATTCCCGACCGGGGTTTTCTTTGTGTCATAAGTGATGTAGGCACATATAGAGATAGAAACTGATAATAAATAAAATCAAACAATAACAATTGTTCATCGACATTTCACAAAGCGCCCCAAACGAAGCATAGCTTATCCTATGGGTACTTCATAAGTGATAGAATACTTACACTAATCTTTTATTTGATATAAACCTACATATAATAGTAACACAGAACAATTATATTTATCACACAAATGTTTGTTCTGAGTGGGAATCGATCCCACGAAGTCTTACTAAGCCATGAGGTTAGTTAATAACGCATGGATAAAAAAATAAATTGAAATAATTTAATTATGGACTTAAGTATAAAAAATAAACTAAACATATGTCCAAAATGATATTAACGTTATCATTTACCTACACAACCATTAAATGATCGAATGGTGTAATTACATCTCTAATAATATTATCAGTATTGGCTAGCACATGTTTATTATCCACTTCAAATGTAATTTAATCTTGAGCTCTTGATTGAGCTAATGATTTGTAGTTGGTGGTATGAATAACACATTAACGGATTGTTTATTTCAAGATCAATGAGTTTCTCTATGAAGACTTTGAAATCATAATTACCCACTAATCATTTTTTCAAAGTAATTTTTTGTCATTACGTAGTTCAGTAATCCTAAATAACTTCATGTAAATATGTACCTATTTTCAACCGACTTCAAATACGCATGATCTTTTTGATGTGAAATTTCTATTGGAAATACAACCGACTCGTATGAGGTGACGGCAAACGGAATGACGCTCTCTTATGCCGTCATGTATCATATCCGTTGCTCCCTGACGGCTAACTTCTTGATGTGAAATTTCTATTGGAAGTACAACCGACTCGTATGAGGTGAGGGCAAACGAAATGATGGTCTGTTATGCCGTCATGTTTCATAGTTGTCGCTCCCTGTCGGCTAATTTTTTGATGTGAAATTTCTATTGGATGTACAACCGACTTGTAACCTTATCTCGGTGTTTTATTTTTATAATTGACTTTTGCGATTTTTAATTATAACTTGTTCCTGGAATGGACGGCAAAGTTCGATTAATTCATCAGTAAAATACGATCCATTCGTTCTGCGGTTTCAATTAATCAATCGTAGCTAGAACTGCGAAATACCAAGATGGAATGCCTACTGTTGCTTAACCCGGTTTCGATGGCAGAAACCTTAGAGGTGACCCAAAAACGTTTTCATCTTTAGTCTGCAAATGGTTTCGGAGTAATGAAATAACAAAAAAGCAAACATAAACATGAGAGCGTGGTGGCCCAGGGGCATAGACGCAGACTTTCAATCTGAAGGTTGCTGGTTCAAACCCACACGTGAACCAATGATTATTTTCACTTGAAAAAAATTATGTGCGCAATACCACGTTCTCAAAACGGTGACGGAAAACATCGTGAGGAAATCGGCTTGTCTTAGAACCAAAAATTCGACGACATCTGACATCTACCAATCCGGATTGGGCTCCCGTGGTAGATCAGAGCCCATTCAGAGGCTGGTACGGTAAACATAAACATAGCATGCAAATTAATTAAGTGTCTTATCACCACTAAAATTTCAAAATAAGTAATGCATACCTTTTCGCCAAAATCAAATTCAAAAATGACTGACTGATTCAATAATCGAATCTACTGACTTCAATACTTCCATCCCCTATATTTTGCTCTTAAGGTTTAAATAAAAGAGGTATTTTTTATTTCAACCTCAGTCGACCATTGGCGAAGAAATATCGTAAAACAAAAAATGCATTTACTAATAAGAGTATAGAAAAATGCATATAGAATAAGCTTTGAAAGTTAAAATATTTAAATACGACCACAAACAATTGATGAAAATGGCTAAAATTGGCATGTGCCAATTGAATGTTAACCAAACCGCATTTTCAGTGGTCATTAATTTAACCGAACATCTGAACATCACTTACATATTCAATAAGTTACCCTACCCTATCTAGTGACGTGACGTGACGTGACACGACATGACATGGCATGACGTCAGGTGAAATTTTGAGAGACATTAAGTTTCGGTTTTAGCTCATTTTCATGATTACAACTTTAATTATTCGTGAGGGTGCCCATATTATGATCGTAATTGGAGCACGCAGAACGTCTTATTAGTCTAAGATCCGGCTGCGAGATTATTACATTCATAGAGTTTTTAATCGAGATCTATTTAAGGTGCTAGTATTTGTAATTAAAATAATATTAGTTACATCAAGATAACTAACTAACCCCGGAGGAATATTATGTTTTGTTAACAAAGCAAAAATGTTTGTTTTGGACAAAAAGAATTGGAGATGAGAATTGAATATATGAATTAGTTATTTCATAGGTGTAAGTAGATACCTATATTAAAACTAGATAGAACGACACATACTTTTGTAAGTGCACGGCGCGAAGTGTAAAAACAGGCATATGAAAACTATCACCGCTGATTATATTTCGGCATTCCGCGGTAGTACGGTAGCGACGCTTGGACCACTTTTTAGTCTTTAAAGATCTATTTGAAGGCATATAAACGTTACCTCTCGGACTCCGAGGACGGTCGCCTTTCTCTATATTAAAGATGGAAATACACGCAAGAATATTTAAGCCTGCAATCGTGACGGTCAAAAATTTGACCGTCAAGATTGCACGCAGACATGACTCAGTTTTAATGCTCAAGCGCGCTAATAGGTGTTTCACATAAAAACCACTTTTCATAACCCTACGTAGTCTCTAAAAAGAATTTATATAAATTTTTTGAAGACTAGTTTAAAGCATTACAAAAGCACAAATAGCTACTCAAGCGTGAATCCTATGTCAAAAACAGTATACAGAACCACTGATATTTACGAACGATGTCTACCAATTTGAAAGTTGGCGGTGACATACATATTTATTAAGTGGCAAAGAGTTTGCCACAAATTTTCTTATAGTTATTTTTGTACTATGATGGCAAGAGCTTAACTATCTGATGTAAAGTGGTTACCTTTGCCCATAACAAGTACATACGAGTTAGTTCCTCCCTGATCCAAGCATGAGAAGACCCGAGATGAAATGCCAAGAAATAACTCTAGTGCACAGAACGAATGAAAAAAACTTATTCAAATGAGCGGAGCGGCACAGCGAAATATTTAGTTCGTATGTTCATATCAAAACTATATATACAATTTGATGTACTGCGTTCATACAATTAATTAAAGAACAACAGTTTTATATAGATGTATTTAAGACGCTGTCTGTACCTTGAGCTTCCCGTCTCGCACAGCAATTTCGAGTTCCAAACTAATCTAGTATGTCTATCTCCTGTCCCGACTCAAGGAAACTAAGTACAATAAACTGTAACGTTTACTATCTACAGCTCCAAGGTTTTCTTGGACAGTTTTCTTATAGGTTTTTAATTTTGAAATTAAAACTTGTAAACATTGTATATCCTACTACTATTATAAAGGCGAAAGTTTGTAAGTATGGATGTATGGATGTATGGATGTATGGATGTTTGTTACTCTTTCACGTAAAAACTACTGAATGGATTTGAATGAAACTTTACCACAATATAGCTTATACATCAGAATAACATATAGGCTACAATTTTTGAGGTTTCTATAAAATCTATATATTGTATATAAAAGAAAGTCGTGTTTGTTACAACACTTATAACTCGAGAACGGCTGGACCGATTGCCATGGTTTTTGATTTGTTGGATTTGTTTCCGTCCCGAATAGCAGAATAACTATTAAAACATTGGAAAATTAACGAAAAAAATAAAATCAATTTATCCCCGTATTCTCCACGGGAACGGGAACTATGCGGGTGAAACCGCGGGGCGCAGCTAGTAACTGATATTTCGTTTGGTTGAGTCGTCTCATATCAGTTAGCAGATTACAATTATTAGAGTCGTTTACAAGTTATATCGCCAATCGCATGTTGGTATCTTGAGGTTTTTTTTCACTATTTCCAAAAATTCGTCGTAAATTCGATAATATTTCAAAAATTATTGAGGTGACTGCCTCCAATTGACCTTTTAAATACCAATTCAAATTAAGAGGACACACACCTTTTGTTTCTCTATTCGCCTTCTTTCAACAAAAATCTTAATTGCTAGTTGTTTATTTGACTTCATTATATCACGTTCTAAAGCGGTTAGAACAGAAAAAAGTGATCAAAAAGCACTCATAATATGGGCTCTTTGGTAAAGTTATTTAAGCGCCGGGTTTTAACGCAATATTTTTTTGACAGATGTCAATTTTATACGGTACTCTAAGGATGTATTGGTTAAATATAGGAACTGGCAATACCGTTACCATTTGAAACAAAATCAAGCAAATTAATCAAATTAAACCTTGTGTATTGAATTTACGTAAAGACTTTCATATTATATCAGAGTAAATAATTATCGAGTCATTCAATCAGAGAGAGATTATATTACTGAAGCGTGTTGAACGTTCCAATGGCATTCTCGGCACCAAATCAATTGTATTACCAACATTACCACACTATTTGGTATGAGGGATTTGATTAACCTCACGCACACACCCTCTCCCTCTCTCGGGAGGTTCTACCACTGAAATGCCGAAATTTGTTGCGCTGAATCACTGAATCGATTATGAAATGATAGACATCAAAAGCAAAGGAAAAAAACGTGAAATGTGTTTTTTGTTTACTATTACTAACATAAATTCACGACTTTTTCCCCAAATCCTTTCTCACCACCCGGGGGATACGTGCAGTACTCTGAGGGTATTTAAATATGGTTCACCATATTCTATCATGATTGAGCGTTATATTACAGTCGAATATAAAAAAAGCTAGCCCAGCAACAGCGTTTGGCAAAACTTTGAAGTTTTTGAAACGCGATTTATGCGAATGACAGAGTAAACACGATGATGGATTAAAAGGGTAAAATTGTAATTACCCAAGAGTCCAGTTCCGAGAAGTTTCCTCTGAAAATGTAATTGAATCAAATTAATTGCGTAAGCAGCCTACCCTTTTAGCGGCTGAAACTTCCTCAATTATTACTTTTATTTAAAATAACGTAAAAATCACGATAGTGAAACATAACTGCCGTAAAGTCAGGTTATTATAATTGATCTATCGTACTATGTACGTTTTTTTTTAAATCAACAACTATTATCTATCGTATAATCATAATAATCGAAATAATATTTTAGCAAAGGAAAACTTTACCGGAATGTTGGCTGTATATTTTTAATTTGGTAGAAGGACGGTAGAAGTGTAAAAATATAAAACCAATTTTATCGAAACTCCAAATTTTTAACCAAAGGCTCCATCAACGTTAGGGGCTGCAAACCCAACCCGTTCTGTTCAATTGATTCGCATTCGAATAGGAGCCCTGCCACTACGTAATAAAGTCTCTATGGCATTCGATTGAAACCTGCATTCCGAAAGCAAAGTGAATTTCCACTATTTCGTCCTACATCTAGGCAGGTTATGTTTAATTCCGTGCATAACTCCCTCGATATTTGTGTGTTCCTTCTTTGAACTTGCCCTTAATTGCTACGACTCCTAAATTTGCATAGCTTGATATTTTTTCAGTACGAAGTTTCGTTACATCATATAAGATGCTTCTACACTCCAGGAATGTAATTACGTAGTACATCTAATTGTCATTTTAGTGTAATTAGATAATATTGATTTCACCACATCGACTAACTTTCTAGGGCATCGATGTTGCTCGTAGCCGTAAGTGAGTCCTCAGAATCCCTTCACGTGTGACCGGAACACAGTAGCGCAAGTACACCACTGTTTGGCGATGGGTTACCAGATGTGGTAGCAGTTTTTCTTCGGACGAACTTGGCACGGTAACGGCTACTTTGGGTTGCTCTTTTCGCACCACCGGGACACGTGTAGTGATGCAAGCAGTCTGGATTATCAAACCTGTAACTCGATGTAATCTGGATTATCAAACCTGTATCCTTATGAAGTTTGGAATATACGGTGTACGGTGTGTTATGTACGGGCGGGAAAATAGCCGCTATCCGCATATTGTGTCTTATCTTTCCAATTCCTTGCTTCGTTCATAATTGACATATGCCTTATAAAATTATACCAAAGAACTAAAATTTTCTCTGAGTAAATCAGACACCAAGGACATACCTATCTTTTACCTGAGGACTAAAATGTTGTACAACACGCAAATGTTTCCCGATTGCGAACGAACCCTCCGGACTCGAACCCTCACTTTTTAAGCAGGGTTACCAACTTACTCGTAGCTTTGCATCAGGTTCATATTCGGATTGCGTAAATATGATCATATCTCTGCATTCCGCACAAGGCTCAAGTGGTTGCCGATCCGTTTTCGCCGAAATGCTCATATTCTTTCACTCCTCTACAATATTTTATTTAGTCCATTATCTCCGCCATATCTCAAAGAACGTTTTACATTTTTACATAGCTCCAACTCTAGAAACTTACGCTCTTCGGAAACCCTTCAGTTAATGACCCCTACTCATAAATCTAATTTCTATAGTGACTCTTTCACTGTTAGTGCTGTGCGTTTATGGAATAACCTACCTGTTTCAGTTAGACACTCCAAATCCCTTACCATATTCAAAAGCGAAGTGAATAAATTTTATCTTCAGTCCTGTCACAACCGCTAACACTATGTCATGGATTTTGTATATCTCCTGTATTTTTGTATAATATGTTAGTCTTTTTATTTTGCTATATACAATTGAGTAATGTATTTGAACGTCGTAATTTTATTTTTTATTTTATTTCTTTAGTTTAACAATTAGTATGTTCAGGAAATTAATTATCTTTTAAATTTATATTAAGTAAACCACATATTTTTTATTATTACAAAATTATTCATAAGTAGATACTATTGTGACACCGCCTCCCCTTTTTTTTCTTTGTTAAAATTGTATCCATCCAAAGGTTGCCTGGAAGAGATCGCTCTTAGCGATAAGGCCGCCCATTGTGCCACCAATTTTATGTTCTTTTTTTGTTAATTTGTTTCTCTGTACAATTTCTGGTGTAACAATAAAGAGTTTATCTATCTATCTATCTATCTATGTACCCTCAGCTAACTTTAACTGAGAAAACTTTAGTGAGCCGTGGGTATTCGAAAAGGGTATTTATAAAGAATAGGTATATTCTATATAATAGAACTGGAAAAATATTGTAGACTAGCTGCGCCCCGCAGTGTTACCCGCGGTTGGACTTCCTAGGGGAACCGTAGATTTATCCGGGATAAAAAGTAGCCTATGTGATATTCCAGACGATAATCTATCTCTGTGCCAAATTTCATTCAAGTCTGTTCAGCCGTTCTGGCGTGATTAAATAACAAACATCCAACAACAAACTTTCGCGTTTATAATATTAGTAGGATAGGAAGTAGGATTTCAAACCTCCATGGCTGCGATGCGATGGCAAGACCTTGGCAATTAGTATAACAAATAGCAAATGAAAATTTCCATACGTCCGCTATGGTCGATTATTCATAATTTATGTTATTTTTGCATAACAGTAAGACAGATGGTATGTTTTTATTTTGTATAATAATAAGTAGTTTGACAGAATTATTTTATTCTATTCTGATACATTTTGTGCTTCGAGTTCTTACATTACATAAGATTAAGTCAATGAAGGTAATTTTATAAGATAAGACGGGTGATATTTCGAGTGAGAAAGATCTTAATCATAACTACCTTTTGGCTTTGCCGCAGTCGGCAAACCGTAGTTGACCGAGTTGTGTTTGACTAGATAGGTAAACGTCACCTATCTTAATAGTAAAATTGGTTAAGGTGGATTTTTGTTAACAAAACTTGTCAATCACTTGATAGGCACTTTCTAACCGCTTATTTTTATATCAATGAGGAGCAGGATAAGTGCGACGCAGTGTGAGATCCATATCATATACTGAGTCGCATTACTGTTTCTGTCATGGACGGGGGTCGCCACTTACCAGCTCACCTCGTTCCGCCACTTATTCACAAAATAAAAAAAATTAAGTCCGGCCGCTTCTGATTGCATTCCCTTCATACGAGTGAGTATATTACTTACAGCTGAGTACAGTTAGCCACGACATGCCCTTGGTCATGACAATCAATGCATAACAGCCTTAGGATAGTGTAAGATTCCATATTGCGTGATATGTCAGGATGATTCATGTAGTCTAGCCAACGAATGCAGTCACAAGGTCAAATATAGGGTTACAAACTTGAAGTGTAATCGACTTAAAGTTCAAGCCTTAGTAATGTAAACGCCAAAAATATGTTTTTACGATATTATTATAAATACATCACTTGAATTCTTTTTTTTTCTACTGTACACACTAGACACGGATTTTCTCTACTTTAATAAATGTATTTTATACATAAACCTTCCGGGAAAAATTACGCGGAGAAACAGACAGACAAAAACAGCGACTTTAATTTATACTATTTTGAGAAGAGAAAAAGTAAATTACTTACGCTTGCAGAGCGTAATACTGATACACAAATTTTATGTTTCACTAGACTTTACACGTGGTGGCCCAGGGGCATAGACGCCGACTTTCAATCTGAAGGTTGCTGGTTCAAACCCACACCAATGAGTTTTTTCACTTGAAAAAAATTATGTGGGCAATACCACGTTCTCAAAACGGTGACGGAAAACATCGTGAGGAAACCGGCATGTCTTAGAACCAAAAAATCGACGACATGTGACATCTACCAATCCGGATTGGGCTCCTGTGGTAGATCAGAGCCCATTCACTCTCAATTATCGAGAGTAGGCCGGTGTCCCTGCAGTGGGAACATTAGAGGCTGGTACGGTAGACATTACGCAGGTATTGCCATGGGAGATGACCCAAATCGAGTGAAGCTAAAGCTTTGGAGTTGAAATACAGTGAGTGGACGACAATAAATACAACTAAGATACCTACCAGTAGAGAGATAAGTACAGATAGTTATGTATCTTTAACTTTGCTAGTTTATTTAGTTGTAACCCTTCGAATCGAGGGGTTCGATTCCAGACACGGATTTTTTTTGAGCTTACTTTTTCTTTTTCTAAAATAAAAGTAACATAAGGTACTTTTCAAAACATCAGCTATCTGCCAATGAAAGTCCCATAAAATCGGTTGAGTCGTTTCTGGGCCGAAACAAACACACAAACAAACAGACCATAATTTCAAAATTGTATTTTTGTTAAAAAGTATTTTACTCAAAAGCTTTTATTTCGACGTTACAAACAGGCAATATAGCTCATCTAACAATTTATATTTGACCCTTACTGGCTTCTTCCCGACTGGGTATGATCGTCTGATTTGTCTGAACTGATCGCGTGACTTTTCGTGGGTCCCTGGCTCTGAAGGCAGGTTGCCAAAATTATTTATAGGTTTGGCGTCATGTCAAGTATACTTTGACAATTTAACAACATAATATTAACATAACAGAAGTTTTATCAAATGGAATTCGATAGTGAATTTTAGTTTGTACAAAATGCATGCGCTATGCTTTCTTCACTGAACTAAATCTTAAAACTTTCTTCGCTGAATAGCGTTTATTTCAATAGGTAAAAGTAGTGATGTGATAGATCCTTTCAATAATTTAAATTAAACATAAATATAAAAATGTTCCATGTCAGTCCCAATAATATTAATAAAGAGCACAAATAAATAAATCGCGTTAATGTCGAAATGTCGGATCCGAAGATTGTTAATTGAATAATTTTAATTAAATTGAGACAAAATTATTTAACATTATCATGAATTACATTATAAGAGCAGCTGTTACTTATATGTCTGCTTCGTCCTGAATTGAATTGCATTGTATCATCGTGCGATAATCATCTATTATTACTTCAAATCAACAAAACAATCAGATCCAACGCTTGCACACTGTTTGAAACAAATAACCCCGCACTTACCTTCATAAATATATTATTTTTTGTTTCAGAGCGTAACGTGGGCAATAAAAAAGATAACCATGGTGGACCGGGCCCTGAGCTATCTGTTACAACAACACACCACGAAAAGTAAGTACCTTCGTTATTATAAAGGCCGGTCAGTTTAAATAATACCCAAAATGAAAAATAAGTAATAATACAATATAAACGTTTACACACTCATACCAATGCACTAGGATTCCCTGTGTCGCACTTGGCATGGACAAACACAGAAACACCAGACAAACACCCAAGACTCGAGAACAAACTTCATGCTCACCACACAAAGTGTGCGCCTTCGGCAGGGCTACTACCAACTAAGCCACGGAGCTGTCATAGCCACGGAGTCATGAATATAATCATATTCATACTAACGAATTAGTTAGTATGAAAATGATTATAACTATTGATTTTAATAGACTGGTCTTTATGACTAACTAGCCGTGCCCCGTGGTTTTTTATAGCATGGGTTATGCTTATTTAAATGACAGTGTTTAAAACCTTGTCAACCTAGATAACCTCAAAAAATATGAGTATGAAATACACAACAATTCGGAATTGTCCAAAAACTTATATTTTACACGTGATGTCAAACATTAAAATAAGCGAAAGTAAAGTTATGTTCATCTGGCTAGTCAATGACAGCTAGCCAGTTTTTAACTGGAGACGTTTTTGATCCAAAATTATTTATGATAAAATTTTGCAGAAAGAGAACAAAAATAAAATTTAAAATATTCGCATAATGTTAACTATGCCGAATACGCTTGCCAGCTCTACACTTAACAAGTAAGAAATATAACGTCACCGTATTTCTTGAGATTGATCCACCTAAACATTTTGATGTTAATTGAAAAAAATTTTGTTTATGTTTGTAATGTCAAAGTAAATACGGTACTTATAACAAAAAAACATTATTTTGAATTTTTTTGCATGTCTGTTTGTACAAGCTAATTTCCGAAACAGCTGGACCGATTTTGAAGTGTCTTTCACTGGCAGATCAGCTGATGTTATAAGGTTGTAACGTTACTTTTGTTAAAAAAAAGAATAGGATTAGGGTTCCGCGTAAAAATAATTTTAATTCCACGGGAACGAAGTCGTTGAGAACAGGTAGTATAAAATTAATTAAAGAGCAGTTAAAAACCTATTTTGAGGATTTATATCCCTTTCCCTGGGCTTATTGGTAACTTCGTAAGAAACAATTCCGTTCGAGTCGTTGACATTTAAAATTTAAAATATGGTGATTAAAGTAACGTAGATGGGTGATTAAGGTAAAGTAGATTCTGAACTCAATGCCATTGCTCAATTTGTAATTTCTAAATATTTGTCATTATTTTAGGTTATTAAATACAGACTATATAAATAAAAATAAAATCTTTTGTCACTTTAGTCAAAAACAATCTACATAAATTTGTTTCCTTAGTATTAATCCCTGTTGTTTATTTTAAGTTAAATAAATACTTACTATTTATTAGAATAAAATAAGGTGTTACATATTTGATACAAAATTTATCCAAGTTTATATGCAATAATATGTTCCGATAACCTACAGGCTATCAGAGTATTGCAATCCTAAACACAGACGAGACATAATCATGTATCGATGTTTCAGTAAGCGGTGTGGAGTCCCGGTGAGAGGGAATGGCGGGCGCGGACGATGACGAGCCAGTCGACTGGGAGGCGCTGTATCTTCGCCTGCCAGTTCAGAACCTCTCCTGGGGCAGCAACATCAGCGAGTGGGATCCTGGCTTGTGGAACGCAACTGTGGTTCCTAACGCCACCTGGTGGGAATCTACTGCGCACTTCGACTCTCCGGCCGCGCTCGTCCGGGCCGCCGTCAAGGCCGTCGTCCTGGGCCTGCTCATTCTCGCTACTGTAGTTGGTAATTACCTCACACTGTACTACTAGTGGCAACAAGGTCAATATATGGTTAAGGATCTTCCGCTCTAACAGCTCGCGCGATGCTGTCATGCCCAGCAGCGACCAAAAAATTATGTTCCAAACGTAAAAGAAATGGGACCTGGAACATCGAAATATTGCTATGGTTCTAATAACCTCCTTGCGGGAATCCACTGCGCTGATAATCACTGTTAAACACGGATAATCACGTTATATTCATAAGCAATTTTGTTCAATGACAAATAGCGCTTAACTTAGTGCCAGAGTATTGTAACCGGATCTCTTGAAAAGGGTCATTGAATATTCCATTAACTGATAGCAAGTCAGAGTTTGTGCCAAAAAGTATCAGATGTCGTATGCATTCACGTCGCATTTTTATAGTTATGAATGACCCTATTCCGAAAATTCGGTCTTGCCATGCATTTCATTTATTTATGCAAACTGTACTCCGTTATACTCAAGGATATAAAATTTTCATTGTTCGGAAAGCTAGTCGATATCGCAAGGTCCATCTATTACATAAAGTCTTGTAATAGCATACATTTTATCACCCGGACGATCGTTCGACTCATCGTTTGGCTAGATCAAACTATATTTCAAACTAACAGTTCTCGGCTGCTATTTCTTCCACATTTTCCTCATACCCATTATCTATTAGATTTTATCGATGAACTGAACCTCAATATTTAATCAGTTACAGTATTGGGACGAAAACGTGAGGTCTGAACATTTTATGATGCCGAATCGACTCTATAAGAGAGTGTGGCCGTGAAATATATACAGACTTTCGATCCGAAGGTTGCTGGGTCAAACCCACAAGTGCACCAATGAGTTTTACTGCAATCAACAAAAACATTCTAAAATATTATGAAATCAATCTTTGAAATAGAAAAACTCAAATACAATAATAAAAAAATTCTCAACATAAAACCAATTATCATCATACAGATTTAGAGGGTAGACAATTTCGCGACAGTTATGACACTTGTTTAAAATTTTACTTGAAGCGTATAACCACTGCCAATAACAGCAATATAACATGGGTCCCCCACGTACTAAAGTATCAAGTTATAATCAAGTCACATCGCATTGCGCTCATCAAATGGAATATCTCTGGAATGCCAGTAATTTCAGCCACCTATTAAACCGGGATATAGTAAAATGTATGCACTACACTTTGCAACAGAAATGGATATGGTAGCAATACGTCTCCGGACAAATACTGTTACAGTACAATACAGCTAAATTAATCGTTACAAAAAATACAACAAAAACTGATTCAAAAATATGTTTGCAGGTAATGTCTTCGTGATAGCAGCAATATTATTAGAGCGGCATTTGCGCAGTGCAGCAAATCACTTGATACTATCGCTGGCGGTAGCTGATCTGCTGGTGGCATGTCTGGTGATGCCTTTGGGGGCTGTGTACGAGGTGGCACAGCGCTGGACGCTGGGGCCGCAACTCTGCGACATGTGGACTTCAGGCGACGTACTATGTTGCACCGCTTCTATCCTACATCTTGTCGCTATCGCACTTGATAGGTGAATACTCTCTTCCATAAATTTTACTATTACCCTTCTAGGAGATTTCAACTGAAATAACAGCGAACATTTTCCTTGTCCCCAGATATCGGGCTGTGACGCATATTGACTACATTCACGCGCGAACACCGCGAAGATCGGTGATGATGATTGTGTGTGTGTGGACAGTTAGTATCGGTGTGTGCATAGCACCGCAGTTGGGCTGGAAGGACCCCGACTGGAACCGCCGCGTTTCCGAGGACTTGCGTTGTGTCGTGAGCCAGGACGTGGGCTACCAAATATTTGCGACGGCATCGTCGTTTTACGTGCCAGTATTAATTATATTAATTCTCTACTGGCGAATCTATCAAACTGCTAGAAAAAGAATACGAAGACGAAGAGGGGCGACGGCCAGAGGCGGACCACCACCGGTGCCGGCAGGGGGTGCGCTGGTTGCGGCCGGTGGCAGTGGTGGCATCGCGGCCGCCGTCGTCGCAGTCATCGGCCGCCCGCTGCCGACCATCTCTGAGACGACAACCACAGGCTTCACCAACGTTTCATCGAACAATACAAGTCCCGAGAAGCAGTCATGCGCCAACGGCCTCGAGGCAGATCCTCCGACGACCGGTTACGGAGCCGTCGCCGCCGCCTACTACCCGACGCTAGTGCGGCGGAAACCTAAAGAGGCAGCAGACTCGAAACGAGAGAGAAAGGCAGCAAAAACATTGGCAATAATAACCGGCGCGTTCGTAGCGTGCTGGCTTCCGTTCTTCGTGTTAGCCATCTTAGTGCCGACGTGTGACTGCGAGGTGAGCCCGGTGTTGATGTCGTTGTCTCTGTGGCTGGGTTATTTCAACTCGACGCTGAACCCTATAATCTACACGGTGTTCAGTCCGGAGTTCCGGCACGCGTTCCAGCGGCTGCTGTGCGGTCGCCGGCGCCGCCGTCGCGCCCCTCCCCCGTAGTGCCCTCACCTCGCCCCTCGGGCTTCTGTCATCCTCCCGACTGACCTCGTCTAGTTTATCATTACCTTACGTTACCTTGTTACATTTTCAGAGATATATTTACACCCCATTATTTTTTGTACGTGATAAATGTTAATAACGAAACCTATCTAGTTAATAAATCACAAATTCTCTTTACTAGATGTTTGATTGTTTTAATTATATAGTTCCTTTTATTTTTTTATAAAACCAATTCATCTGTTAGTAAGCAGGTACTGTAGCCTACGTTTACGTAAGCCTACGCTTGCAATACTGAAGGTACCGCTCACGCGCTATCCTTAAGTAATTCTGCCCCCTTCTACATCACTCATAAAGATGATTGATTCTTATAAAATAGCTTTTGCCTACTATATTACTTAAATTATACATAAGTTTAGAGGAAATGTACATTTGAGACTCTTTAGGTGTACGCTTGAGTAAAAGGTTACGAATAATAATATAAGATGTGGATAAAAATATATTAGAGTCAAACCAAAAAGGGTATTTTTTTTAATTTTCACGGAACGAGCTGAAGGCTCACCGGATATTAAACGGTCACCTCTAACCTTAACAACAGCAATGCGACTTAGGTCTTCCCCGACTGAAGGATGAGAAGACCCTAATCTTCACCCTAAACGAGACCCAAGTGTGATTAGGACTCGAAAACAAAAGATTTCGAACCTCCGATTGTAATTTTCATTCTTCTCCGTGAGTTCTCCGTGAAGATTTTCCAATGTATTCACGTTCATTGTATTCATTCATTGTATGAACGTGTGTCCTCGGGAAATCCTATATATGCTCAAACTGCCCCAACAAATCACTTGCGAGATGTAGGATTAATAGTATTACAGAGCTATCTGTTTTAGATTCTTGATCTGTGTTAGGTAATTACTCAATTTTCTGAGGTTCTTCTTTGAAGTTCTCTATTTGTGCGGCAGATTTAACCGCCACAATAATATACATATATTCTGTGAAAATTTACCTTATGTCTTATGAACCTCATGGCTAATTGAGACGTTGTAGTAAGAGTTAGTAAGGCTTAGTAAGAGTACGTTGTATACATTGGTTACCGGAACCCTAAACAGTGAAATAAAATCCAAAAAACTAAACTAATGCCGACTAACTGTTCATAACCCTGCATTGATTTCCTGTATGCACAGCATAGACACTAACAATGACACATCATAAACACCATCAGACCCAAGAAACAACCTGCTCACCACACAAAGTTTCCTCCGGCCGGGTACAGAATCCCGGACTCCTTTGCAGGGTCCCTACCAAATAAACATAGATCCGTCTACTCTATTAAACTTTTATGTTTGTAAAGTATTGATTATATAATAAGAAATTTCCATCTTGTATTCAATTCCCTGAAGCTTAACTGAACTCAAGAACGTTTCGAGAATAAAATGGTAAGTTGTCTGATGAAAAACTTATTACTCCGAGTAACAATTTTTATCCGATCCTCTGTGGGACGATTACCTATTGTATATATCGAGTACTACAATTTCTATTATATTCAATGTCAAACCCATAGTCCATTTCACGAATAAATGTCCCACGCAAGGAACTACATAAAGCAAATAAGAATTTAGAATACGAAACTATCGCCCCAGGAGACTTGAAACTCCGAGTGTATTGAAATCGATAGGATTGTTTCAATCAAAAGCGAAACGGCGGCCCATAGTTAAGTTTTTTATTCGATTAAACTTGCAGGGCTCCATGGCGGCGCACCTGACGTAGATGACGTGGCGTGGTAGTAACCATTTAATGGTTACTACTGCCCGTCTAGACAACTAGTACAACTCAGGTCCTCCCGAAGTACGAGTATGAGAAGACAACCAGTTGCGCCCGTCACTTTGAGACGGGGATGTAACGCATAATTTGTCCGTAATTCCACTGGAACACAACAACGATTACGAGGTCCTCATCTCCGGATATTATATTCAATTATATTGAAAACTACCACTTTTTCGGAGTAATTTCATACATCGGGCTATATAGGCAATAAAACAAACATCATTTAGTACATTAAAACAGTTTGGAATGGAACTCTACCAATGATGCGGTATCCCTTGCTGCGTGATGCGGTATTGCCATTTACATAGTGCGATATCGCAGCAATAAGTAAATTTAAATGTGCTGGAACGGAACCAGCGATGCGATATTCCTTGCTGCGTAGTGCGGTATCGCATTCTGTCAGTATCTCTTTCTTTGTGGTGAAGCGCTTCTATGAGGTAGCACTCAGACTTTGCTACATAAAAAAATCTTATTTATGCGTCATGTTATTTAGAAAAATATGACGTAAAAGTGTTTGTTCTTTACCGCTGTGTTATCTAGAAAACCAATAAAAAAATAAAGCTTTTACGGCTCATCATTCAGTCTTGTTTCGCAGTCTTCCAATTCTGCAATCAAATTTTTCACTGTAAAAATGGCGTTATATTGACCGTAAACCCGAAAGTGTCATTTGATGGGAATGGCCATATCTTTAATGTACCATTAGATTCCTGTTTGTCTTTATGTTTTGGACGGACAATAAACCTTTTTATTATTATTGCTGGGATGATAAGATAAGTCGTTTAACCTTATCATTGCCAAATAAACGGTTTATTTCATTAGAAATACAATTACGTATTTCAATGGCATTTTGATATTTAATTAGTATGTCCCGCTTAGTGTTGTATTTTACATTATCTGCCGTGACCTCATCCATCTACCTTAAAGTACTAAAGGACTTTGGTTTGTTGGCAACAGTATCAGCGTCTCTGTAAATAATCAGAAACTAATAGCCTTGGTAAGTTTCAAATGTAAAATTAAATGAAATTGAAATGTGAATATGAAAGTGGAAGAACAATTTTTAGAGATAATTGTATTATCTACAATTTTTGTCTGATATTATATATATATAAACGATAAAACTGACCGCGCTTGAATATCGATTTTGACCCTACTACTATAAGACTTAGGTCCTCCTCGACCGAAGCGAAATCAAGAGGGGAGTCACCCGAGACAGGAATGTTACGACTCATACGCATGTGATTCTATAAAAGAAAATAAATGTATCGGTAACGCAATTTATTCACCACCACGAAGAGGTAATCTGTCTGTGTGATGTAATCTTGGCCTCGTATGTCGAGTTTTCGTTCCACCAAATGTAATTTTTTCAGATGTTTTCATTAGTAATGCTTTTTGTAAAAATTTGAGCCGACTACGGCTTATGGTTCAAAGTGTAGAGCATCCTAACGGCTTAATAATTTATTTTTAAATAAAAGGGCTTCCTTTATTTTACACTGTATGTGTCAAGGTATGAATCACGAGTCGCTGCACAATTATTTATTGATGAATGAGCCTGGAATGCATGAATCTAATTGGCAACCCTTGCGTGGTCTTGTAGGCGTGAAAATTACGAATACAGCTAAAAATATCAGCCGAATCGGCCGCGCCATTCTGTGATTATTTATATAGACGTAACATTTTCATAATTTTTAAGCAATAATAGATTATTGACTTAGATTTTGTAATCGGTTTATTCATTAATAATTCATTAATTAGATAAGAAATCTTAAATTTAAAAGAAAAAAAATAGGTTTGCTATATAATAGGTGTAATAAACAGAATTCAGGTCACGTACATAAAACCGACAGATAAAAATAAATTACAAGTGTTCCATTTACATAGATATGCTACGTCTGAACGGCTTTCCAATATTAATGAAAGCATTCGAATTAATTTGAAGCGAGATTTTCTCTATTCCCAATATCAGAAACGAAGTAAGAATAAAAGATAACAAGCGTTAAAGGCATTTTAAAAATTTTAATTTTAACAAATTACTCTATTTGAGGAATGTCCAATATAGGTATAATTTTAGTTTAAGAGTTTCAATAGGTATCAGAGATAGCTTAAAAACAACGTCATTCGTCGTGCCCCAATGGCACACGACAAATTAAAATGGATTTAAAAAAAAAACAGTAATGGATTGGCTTATGAAAGTGTTTTCAGAGCAATGATGGAATGAATTTACAGTGCCAACGGTTTTAACTGTAAAATGATGAAACATGGTTTTGATCTCGAACTCCCAATAACTATTGAAATTCGGCTTTATTACTGGCAATAAATCATATCGATGACTTAACGTTTTAATTTTTACAATAAAGCGAAGCACATTCGATCACTGGTAGCTCAGCGGTACAGACCCCAACTTCAATACGAAGAATATTGGTTCATGGAGGTGAATTTAAGATTACTTCCTTTTAAAAATGTATTTATGTATTCAATACAAATTTAAAAAAATACGACATTCTCAAATTGGCGAACGAAATAATCATACGGAAACCAACATCTATGTCCTAGAATCAAAAATTGCTCACCACTCTTGTTTGTCGTGTGTAGGTGTCCTTGTACTGGTAGACTGGTACGACCAGTTTTATTAAACTCTCTATAGTATGAAAGACCAGAGTGCAAAATAGTTGGAGGCCGAAATTACAATTATTAATCGGAAAAGCCTTCGACTACTCAATTTTCCTTATGATCTTGTTAACGACTCTTGCGCAGTCGGGTTTTAGTTTTTCAACAATATTTTTTTTACCCGACTGCGGTGGGAAGACGTATGTATGTAGGTATATTTCTTTGGTACGCTCTGTAGCCTTAACGTGGAAATGAAAATGGTGGATTTTAGCTTGAGAGGTGTCGTTAAACTTGTATTAATTGTGCGAGTGGCACTGAAATCTCATGATAGGATAACACGAATTTGAGTGTTTTACCGTTTTACTATGAGTTACCGCCGCGTTCAAAATTAAAACTTATTATTGTCCAAAGTAATCCACTTTGAAGTTTATGAGTAAGACTAAGAGCCAAACACTAAAGCGGATATTGATTAGGTATTCCGAAGGCAAAAAGCCGTCAAACGTTCCATACCGCTTCGCATTCGCGTTTCGTGTGCAAAATTTTTCGTTGACCGGCTCGAATGCTCTTTGTCTGTTACAATTTAAAATGTGACCCAAAACCGATTTCTCTGTGGCATACCTAAAACTGCAAGTAGCATAAAAAGTCGCATTTTGGTGCACAGTATGAAACATTTGCCAATCGACAGAGAAAATACTCTTTGACAATAACATAAATTACCCAAATCAATAACAAAAATATATAACGATAATTAACCTTTAGTCTACTTGTCTTATATATATATATATATATATATATTTTTTATGTGAATTCGTAACGGAACGATTTGAGGGCCCACCTGATGGTAAGTGGTGACCCTCGCCCATGACAAGAGTAATGCGCGCGGCTCAGTATGAGATCCAAATCTTTACTGAGTCGCATTCATCCTGCTGCGTCCATCACCCGAGACGGGGATGATACGTCTCATGCGCATGTGATTTCACCGGCAGCCACACCCTTCCACCGGAACACAGTAATGCAACCACTACTGCTTGGCGGCAGATTCCAGATGTGGTGGCAGTACCTCTCCGGACGAACTTGGCACAAGTTCTACTGCTACTTTTGGTTGTTCCTTTAGCACCACCCAGGGGGTACGTGTAGGGAATCAAAGGGTATACACCTACGGACGCGAGCAACTGAACCCCCCAAAATCCCCCATCCTTTTGAATAATTGTAGTATCATTCAATAAAGTGCGAAAGTAATCGTGGTACTACAATCAAAGACACATTAACAAAGTATTTACCCGTAATTAGAGACCGTAAGAAAATTGACCAGGAATACGTTCTTAGACACAGTATATATATAGCCAATTTATCGAAACTAAAAAACTAACTAGATCGTTGTAATATTTCAATATAACATACTGTAATCATATAAAATGACAATTATGTCACACAAAATCATGTTTAAAGATTAAACACTAATTAATTATTGCTGAGGAATTTCAAAAATAGGTACTTACATAGTATAGTATGGCGTAGGAACCTCAACGAGCCGCGTTCCAATGTTGGCGCAACTCATATCCGCCATTTCTTGTACAGTAATTAATTTTTAGTGTAACGGCAAATATCACAAATCTTACTGAATGAAATAGATCAATATCTATCGTTCGGTTTCACTCATACCTATCGTTATATCGTGGGTTTTATAAAATTGGGTAATACTCGTATAAGCTGAGAGCAGAGTGATTAAAAATACCTGGTTTTGTATTGGAAACGTGCCGGTTCGAATCTGGAGCAGGCGCGCTGATAATATTTACATTCAGATATAATCGTTACCGAAAAGGTATACCATATCGTGAGTAATTCTAGAATCATAATATAAGTACTAAATTAGAGAGAGTAGGCGGGCAAATACGGTGTAAGGAATGTTAAAGGAATGAACACATCAATGTTTCAGAAATTTTGTAACCATGCCAGTATTGATTTACTACGCAGATAGTACGTAGCACGTACTACGTACTAATCTGCATTGTCTGTTAGGCCCTCAACGAAGAAAGTATAAAGAACCATACAATCTCTTTTCATCAAGCTAAGGTAGCTTTTACATTGTAACAACTCCATGTAGCTTCTTATTAGTGGTTTAGAAAGTATCAAGCAATCTTATTTTGTTTTATTTCTGAGAAATTTTGAGTAATCAACTGTTTTATGTCAATTGTTGTTTGTTACAATGTTATCTTTATTTGGAATTAAATAATAGGAATTCGAAAGAAGCCAGCAGCAACATAAACCAACGGATCGGTGCTGCTCCCCAGATAATTTAAAAGTCACAAGCTAAGTCACAAGTTTGGGCAGTTCAATTTAGATTGTGTTATACGAGTATTATTATATATTTTTAGTTAAATATACCTCTAACCTCGGTCGATAAGAGCAATCCAAGTAGCAGTAGAACTTGTGCCAAGTCTGCAGAAGCAATGCCAATACATTTGTAATTCGCCACTAAGCAGTGTTTTAAGCAGCTGTGATCCAGAAAAACCTTTAGAAACTGATACGCTTTCTAATGTTCTCTTGCGGATTAAGACGAATCAAAAGTCTTGAAATATACTACAATAGTTCTAGGACATGTTGGTTTCTTCTTAATGTTTTCCTTCACTGTCTACCGTTTTCACATACATTTTCAAGCGATTAACTTATTGGTGTCAGTGTGGACTTGAACCAGTGACTTTCGAATTTAACTCGATGTCTTTACCACTAGGCTCTCACTAAACCCCACTTCATCCTTCACAGTCTTTATGATTAATTTATAGCCCAAAGCCCAAAATGTATCTAAGAGTAGAGTTCCTTTACTTCATAAATATTTACGACACAGAGTTATTGGAAAGGCTTAAGTACCATTTAGTTTTTTTTTATTCTCCTTACCTTTAAAACGATATATCTAATACTTGATTTATTTATTCATTGTTTAAAACTTTATTGGAATACAAGTCTTATAAATATACCTACCAGCCGACCGACAATAAGTTACGTGAGGCGTAACTTTTGTGGACTTTTTTTGTTATTTGTTTCTTCTGTAAAGTAGCTACTTTTGTCTTCACGGCTTTTATACCCCGAAGTATCGAGACATACTCGAACTAGCCGAGAGACGTACGATCTCTAAAGTCCACAAGTTGCCAAAACTACACTAAGATTTCTCAATTTACCAAGAGCAGAAATATCGGCTAACATAAATCTTCAGAG
This sequence comes from Aplocera efformata, assembly GCA_921293045.1. Classification (NCBI taxonomy): domain Eukaryota; kingdom Metazoa; phylum Arthropoda; class Insecta; order Lepidoptera; family Geometridae; genus Aplocera; species Aplocera efformata. The sequence goes on along the minus strand of OV121042.1, from coordinate 6,243,156 downwards.
AACTTCAAGCCACAACTTAGTAGATAAACAAGATTCGCTGACTTGGCCACGCGTTCTATGCTATTTCCTGAGTATTTTTTAACTTAAAAACTTTCAATTCTGGGCATACAATGTGCCTAATATTGCCCGAAATTGAGGATTCAAATTACAGGTAACTAAACTGTAAATTTATTTGAAGAGGTTGAATTAATTAAATATTCATGGACATTTCACAATGCGCCTTCTAACCCCAAACAAAGCATAGTTTTTATCAGATTAGGTACTGATATATTACTTATACAGTACTTTTTCCCTTGCACCGGAACACAACAATGCGAGAATGCGAGAATTACTGCTTGGCGGCAGATTACCGCGTGTGGAGGCGGTACTTCTCCGGGCGAACTTTGCACAACTTCTACTGCTACTTTTTGTTGCTCCTTTAGCACCACCCAGGGGGTACGTGTAGGGATTCAAATGGTACTCACCTACGGACGTGAGCAACTGGATAAGTGTTTTTAAATAAATGTATTTTTAAGTTATAAATTTGGTGCATTGTTATAAGAGTATTGTAAATGTGCAATTTCGGCCATTTTCATATTACATTTCCTTTCGCTGTTTAAATCCACAGCAAAACATTTTTCAGTATAGGCAAAAACTCAAACCGAAGAAAGATTGAAATTATTATTACATTTGCTCAGTTTATAAAATTGAGTACTTATCTGATTGTTTCTTCCAACAGTTTCTGTTTTCATATATTATAATTTTTTGCGTGTATTTTTGGATTCGGATACCCCACTCGTATATAACGAAAGTAAATCCACAAGAGTGAGGCATAAATTTATGAGTGCCACCCACCGTGCGTAGTATAACCCACTAGAGGTGTAAAAATTATGCCGTGTAATATTTTTCGTGACCCAATATTTTAGCTTCGATTCGACATGTAGGCAGAGATGTAGTAAAAATATATTTATTAGATGAGTAAATCCGAATAGTAAGCACTAAAGTAGACTCGTATTATATGGGAATAACTTATGTGGAAATGTTTAATGTAGTGACAAAACGAATATTTGGCAAAACCTTGGGCAGCTCGCAAATATCAAAGTATTATATGGTATCAAAATTTGCGCAAGAAGTTCTGCATATTCCACTCAATGATTTCATTACTACAATATATACACACCTAGACAATGCATTTTTAAAGTATACAAAATGGTCGTGGGTCGTACATTGTCGTTGAATTTTTGATTTTTGGTCTTGAAGCTCTTCACTGTTTTCAAACCGAGTAATTTCATTACAATGCATGAACATAAAACTGTTTAATTTGTAAATCCTCCAGTCATGACTTACGGTGTCGAAACGTGAGGACGGGAGCATCACCCGACCGGCCGGAAAGTGGATACAAAGAGCCGAAGATCATGCTCAGTGGCGCTTTCTGGGGGAAGCCTATGTCCAGCAGTGGGCTCATGTAGGTTGTTGATGATTATGTAGTAATTTTATGGCGCATCTACATACCAGGCAAGCATATAGATAGGAGTATTTGGCCAGGTTTACGTTAGTTTGTCCGCGCGTGCGGTAATTTGCTACCATGTCGGTTTTTTGCTTAAAAATCAAAGAACAAGGTATTGCCACAAACACCTGCGATGCACCATCACGATGCTTTGGATAGATGGCACTAATATTGTTCCATGCACTTTGCTCTGCAAGGAACTCATTATAAAAATATATTTCTACTACTTGAGCATAAAGCAGAAACAACTCTATCATCGGCTACATAGCCTGGCAACTCTGAACAAACTTACCTACATGTCGTTCACGCCAAAACTGTAATAGCTAGGTGCCTTTATATTTCGACGAACATAGCAATTACCCCGCTTTAATGATCAATCACCTGCCGTTCGTTCACTTCCCAAGTCTATCTTCCAAACAGTATACGTTCGCAAGATAGATTAATGTTATTATGTCAGAAGAAAATGATATACCCCGACAGATTATTAAAATCTTGAAAGATTCAATTCCATCTAGAAACTGAACGGTTAGGAAAAAATATTATTTTACGCAATAAATAGTTGGTTCGCGTAACTCACATAACCATGCACCGTGTAGTGGTAATATTATTGTACTGGCAGAACAGCTTGTAAAAACTTTCCGTGACTTGGCGTGAATCGTATAAAACGTAGGTTAATATAGCAGCTTTTTAAAATATCTCTTTTCATCATAAACGTCAACGCCGATTGTGGAACGTGCTCTATATGAGCGAAGGTTTAGGTTTTCATAGATAATGATGAAACCTTACTAAAGTTTGCTTTTATTGACTCATGTTCTTGACTTAGAATCAAGCTTCTAAAGGATAGAAAGATAAGATAAAAAACATGTATGGCAATTATTTTTGTTAAACGTAGGTAATTTTACAAATATTATGATTAGGTAAGACTGCTTACACCAAAATAACTTGCTGAACCATCAAAACATCATCACAAAGCGGCGGGGTATGGGGACATCGGATTTTGTGCTCTATTTGGCTAGTCATTTGTTATCCTTGTTTGATAAAAATGTATCTGACTAAGCAGCTATGACAAGATGTTATCGTATTCTACCGAGAAGTGAGGTCTCGTAAGTACAAAGTACACAATTTCAGCCTGTTTATGATTTATAATCGTACACTAAGGGCCAAACTCTAAATATCATCTAACAGATTACTGGAAATTACCATGGCAACATTTTTATCTGTCTAAAAAATTTGGCCATAGTAATCTATATACAGTCATATCTTAGTTGATTTTTGGGTTGTCTGTTATGTCTGTAAAGTATGCTTATATAAAAAAAAACAATTGGTGAATATAATATATGTAAGCGCATCACTTCAGAAAGGTTGCTTTGGCAATTTGTTTTTTTGTTGTGTTAACAACTCGCATGAAAACTCGAAAATTGGGAAAAACTGAGACCACATTTTTCTATGGGTTTTTTACCACTACGCCGTTTGACAACCAAATAGTGAAACAAGAAAACATCGGACGGGTAGTTTTTAATATAGTTAAGTTGATATATATGTTTAATATCGATAATGAATCACAGCATCTCTGGAATATTTTGCTATATCACAGGCACTTTTGCATGATATTATCGGTCTGTCCGTCCGTCTGTCAATCTGTTCGTCTGTCTGACTTTCTCTTTGTTCTAGCTAAACGGCTAGAAAAAAGAATTAAGGTTCGGCGCAAAAAAAATGTTATATTCGAAACGGACAAAGTCTAACTAGCTGTTCCCCACACAGCTAGTTTGGAATATAAAGAACGTGTAAGTGTCAAGTGGAAGGAATATTTTGATATTTCTTCTCGAATGTTATTTGGTACCAAACAATGTGGCCTGTTTCCACTCCTCATGTTCCATGTTTCACAAGTGTTAGGGTAAAAAGGGATGTAATAATTGTTGTTGCGCACAGATTGCGTTCCGGGAATATACTAACCGTACCAGCCTCTAATGTTCCCACTGCAATGACACCGGCCTATTCTCGATAATTGAGAGTGAATGGGCTTTGATCTACCACGGGTGCCCAATCCGGATTGGTAGATGTCACATGTCTCCGAATTTAAGGTTGTAAGACATACCGGTTTCCTCGCGATATTTTCCTTCACCGTTTCGAGAACAAAATACATGAGTGAATGTTAATATTTTGGGTAATACAAATTACAATGGGCATTGATGCAATAAGTTTACGGTTCGAATACTGCTTACTGTTCGCCACTGTTTACCCTGAAAATACACTGCCCAGTGTATTTTCAGGGTAATATATACTTAAAATACAATCCTAAAGCCAAACTATTACACAAAACTCAAAAAATATCGTCAGTGGCATAGTAACAAACGAAACAATAAAATATCAAGAGTTCAGTTTCTTGTAACGTTCGGTTGTACATTTATTTGCAATGGTTGAACGCCTACTTATACCCGTGAAATAGAATTTTGTGCTCGTGAACAAAGAAAGCTAAACGACAAACATCTATGACATGAAAACAAATGTTTTCACTGGTCAGATACTGTACTCTAGCCACGCAGTCGACCCTATTTCTATCGCTTTACAAGCACATTTGAACATGAAAAAGTAAGGTAAAATGACCGGACGATAGGAGTAGTAAAAAGTCCTACCAGGTCCCATTTTGAAGCATACAAACAAAACATACATTTATTTTACAACAAATATTTTACACCTACTATAGCCAGTTGTGATGAGCAGTAATATTAGTGGACTTGGCTAGTAGAATCAAAATTAATTTATTTCAAACCACAAAGAACTAAAGATTCATTTTAAATTTATAACGAGATGAAAATTGCATATCATCTGCAGAGTTTAATTTTCCTCATGCTGTTAAATCCTAACGAAGTCTCAGTTCATCCACGCAAATTCAATCTGCTCACTATTATTTTACTATAAAGCGGGTTTCATTTTAGGAGCACATGTTGTGAATAGTTTATTTATTGACTTTGTGCACCTGGTTAATTCACTTGAGTAGATAACTAAAAGGGCATTTTAAATCTGTTTAATTCAGCGTGGGATCAAAGCACCGGGTGATTAGATACAGCTGTATTTTAACGGTAAGCAATTATGTAATACACATATTTATGCTTTGGAGCAGCATTTGGCTTTTATCATAATTAGCCAACATATGTCCACTGCTGGACGTAGGTCCTGTAAGTGCTACTAAGTCAATACAATGTATACTGTAGGCGATTTGATTTTCATATCATCAATTTTATCTCTCTTCGATCCTCTTTCTTTTAGAAACTTAAGAAGAGTTTAATAGAAAAAAAGAGAGCCACTCCATCTAAGACATCAGGGTTATATTATATTGTAAATTAATTGATGAATGGATTCTGTTTCTTTTTTTCTTACTATGTGAATTTTCGGTGGACAGAGATATTCCCTTACTTTCAGAAGCTTAATATAATCAATCAGTGTAGTAGGGTTGGCATTAAACCCCCCCCGCGGGTTCCCGCCTTGTCGGGGCGGGGGGGCTTAGTAACCGTGGTTTGGCTGCCCACGGTGAAGCCAAGAGGAACCCGGGAGGGGCTGCTCCTTTAGGCTTTGCCTCCAAGCCGACTAGGAGCGGCCACGGTAGGTGGCGGTGCCTTATGGGGGGCACCGCAACTGAGGCGGGCTGCGGTGTCGTATGGGCGGCACCGCAGCTGAGGGTTAGGGGCCGCGGCGGGAGAGGAGTGCCGGTATAGCGGTGCGCCGCTCTCCCTACCTTCCGCGGCCACGGCGGGGTCGCCACCGCTAGATGGCGGACGCGGTGGGGCCGCAGGGGAAGAGGAGTGTTGGTATTAAGAGGCGCCACTCTCCCTATCCTCTGCGGCCGTAGTGGCAGGTGACGGGGCCACAAATCTGACCCGTCACATGGGGATCTAGGGCGTTTAGATACGGGGTCATCTAACGCCCTTTCGCTGGCCAGGTCCCCGAGGTGGTTGCGACACGCTATGTGTTCTGGCGTGTCGCTAATCAAGGAGTGGCACTCGGTGCCAAGACGAGAGGGGTCCAGAAACGGACAGCCGCGGCGGGTTCGCGGATGTGTGTATAAACGTTCCCGTGTTCCCGCCACTAAGCGGCAGAGGAGGACACCGTGTGGTTTTAGTGGGTCTAGTCCCACATAACTGCTCTGTCTCCCCGTGGCAGGGCGGTATGCGAGTGCATTTCCACACGATAAAAAAAAAAAAAAAACGGTTGGCATTAAACACGTTGTTAGAAGAATAAACACAAAAGATAAATGGAAAAAACGTGCAAGTAAATACGTAGACTGATTGAATCTTGAAAAAGCTTTACTAATAAATCATGATCATCAATGTCTAATAGATGTAAAGTTAATGGTGGCATGGTTAAACAATTCGACAAGGTATGTGTCGTAGGCATGAGGCAAGGTCACAGATCATACCGGGTGTACTGTATAAATAAAAAGGGAAATTTATTTCATTTGACTTTTTAGTTTATGTTTATGCAATAAGAACATGTTTAAAGAATCGCGATTTTAACCAAACTCTCAATGATGGATTTATATGTATTTTATGTTCTTATATTTCTTCATTAAAAATACATATACGTATTTTTGGGGTTTAACTCCTTGGGGACCTGGAAAACGATATCACGCTTTAGAAAATTGTGTACGCCCGAATTTTTTTCCATAAATAAACATTTTTTTTTACATTTTAGATCGATGATACAATATAATACTTTATTTATAAAAGATGACTTCAAATTTTAATTTTAATTTTGAGATCAAACTAAGTTTCTTAGGTCAGAATATTATTACGTACCATCGCCGTCTCGGGTGACGGTCGCAACAGGATGCGACTTGGGTAGTAAAAGTATAAAAAAGCAAATGTAATTTTGAAAGATCAAGGTATCTTATTCAGGAATTATCTTATTAAGGTATCTTATTCTTATTCCGGTAGGAAAGTAGTTTTTTCAATTAGCTATGGTCATAAATTTATCATTAAAAACACATGATAGCAATAGCAAATACTAGTGAATTGATGAAGTGATTACAAGTTGAAAAAAATGAGCAAGGCGTTTTATCCGCTATCTTGATGTATCGTTAACTGTCGAATGAAGTACACCCAGTATGGTTTCTTCCCTTGTCGCGAAGTGTAGGCCATACAAAGTGCCCTTTGCTGCCATTAACCCGTCCATTAACTAATGGCCGCCCCTAATGGCGCAAACACCTTGGCTGAACTAAGCATGCATTTTAGATAACGCTCTCTTGTTACCTCCTTTTAACTTGCTACTTTTTACCTTCACCTTGAGACTTGTATTAGTGCTTTCAGCAGATCGGAGAATCTCGGTTATTCTGAGAAAGCAGGTTTATAAGGGCTTATAGCGAACATAGATGGTTATAAAATACCTCCTGTAGCCGGTAAAGGCTTGATAGCAACGAGATACGACTTTTTGATTTACCCATGAAAGATTAAATAATTATCTCTAACTAAATGTTATGAGAATGGGAAACGTTCTTGGTGTCGTTTTTAACGTAATTAAAATAACGTCTGCATAAAACCATGCTTTTTATTAGAGTGGTACTTTAAATTTTCTATTATATTTGTGCAACTGCAGCACCAGAATAAAGTTTAATTTATAAGACTTGAAATAAGAACTTGAAGATTATTTTAATGAAATACCTCGCAGCACTCAAAATTCGCAATTGAAATAGCAGAAACGAGCAAAAGACCTACTCTACCAATTAATTAATTGCAGCGCGCACTGCAAGGAATGAATGAGTGATTAGTTTCTACAACCCGAGATCGCTTAGAAAAAGGGTGAATTATTAATTTTCTTCATGTGATATTAAACACAAGTTTTCAATCAATATGTTCAAACGAATTTTAAACTTGCTAGTCTGCCAACCAGCTCAAGATTGTCTGGCGAGCTATGGACCTCGTATGCTAGTAGTTACTGTTAAAGATGAAATTCTTTACGTAGTTATAAGATATTTAACCAAAATAATCGACATATATAGGATTAGAAAACATAAGTGGTAGTGAGCAATTAATACATAGGGAAAAAAAAATTAAGGTAAAAAAATTTACTGAAAACGCCAGACTGAAATTCCTCTAGAATACTTACATAACCTTAAATTATTATATTATATTATAGTACAATATATTATTTTTTCTTATCAGCGTACTAGTTAGTACTTTACTATTATTTTTTTAAATACTAAACAATTTAAATACGTTATGCGAGCTTTAAAATATTTATTTAAAACAAAAATAACTCATATTTTTGGCACCGCCATTAAAACTTGTCTAGATAGCGCTACCAAAATTTCATGTGAATAAATTCACCTCCATAATAAGAACTTACTTCATCTGTATTCTTGTACCTATTTTATTTTAGAGAAACGTATTATATAACACCAGTGCCCGCCTCCGCTTAGCACGGGTGCAATTTACAGTTGTAATTTATTGTAAAACAGTTCATTTCCACGACATCTATATAAATATTATATGTAGATAACTAATAAAATAAGCGTTGTTATTTTAAGTATAAATCTTATTACTCTATGTATGAAATAAGTATTATATTTGCCCACACCGCGGTATTTTCCTTACTTTTATTATAGCATTTCTATAAACGTCGTATTTTCTAATAGAAAAATCCGATTCGAATAATTAATCAACCTTGATTATGAAACTATTTAGTTAGATAAGGATTAATATACTAATGGCATCGTCTTTCGATTCTACCTGTGTTTTGATTGACTACAAAATGCGGTAATAATGCGGTTAAATGCGGTATTTAACAAAATGCTGTAATTGTGACATAACTATATATAAATAGCCTTTCAGAATTTTTTGTGGGTAATAACAAATATGTACTTTAAAAATGTAGTACATTATTTTATATATCATCAATAGTTTTCGCAGCGCATGTCAAATAATGACTTTTATAGGAAAATTTTTGATTTAATTTTTGATTAATTTTAAATTTTTGGGTTACATTATTGCAATTTCGTATTTTATTTACTGATAATTACAGTAACTACTGGTGACGGAAGTTTTAAAATCGGTTTGATAGTTTTATTTTAATCCATTATAAATAAACAAATAAAATATCAAATATTTCCATGCTATAATAATAAACGTCAAACGCTAAACGTTTACACACTCATACCTCTGCACCAGGATTCCCTGTGTCGCAGATGGCATGGACAAACATAGAAACACCCAAGACCCGAGAACAAACTTCATGCTCACCACACAATGTGTGCCCCGGCCGGGAATCGAACCCGGGACCTCTCGCTTCAAGGGCAGGGCTACTTACTTACCCGAACCGCTGTACTTACCCGAACTTACCTGCTACCTTTCGATGTTTCATTTGCACCACCCGGGAACCGTTCACTAGTACCCGTTAGTCTCTACACGTGTAGACTCTAGACTAAAAGACACCTACAAGCAACCCCTTAAAAGAAATATCTGGTGATGGTATGTCTCATAGCAAAGTATTGTACAATATTATAATATAACCTATATTATAATATTGTACAACTTACACTTGCACCTTATAAACATTATTTCATTGCAGAGTGTAGATTCACATGGAAATTTGACTCCTAACTCGTCCAAAATAAAGTTTAATTGTATTGAAAATAAATATATCTCTACGCCGCGATTTTTAACGACTTATATATTTTTTTGTTTTTGCGAAGTGGATTTGCACACTCCACTTCGCAAAGACTTCAGTTTGCCCGGGACCATGACGCATGTACAATAACTGCGTCGAAATATCGGAAGTCGACAAAACTCACAAATCATGGGAAATATCTCGGTAACACGAATAATAAATTAACGTCTCTAAACCAATGGTGCTCTCATATCCCATCGCTTGCACATTGAATGCATTAGCGAGATTCCACATTGGTACCGTTTGATTATGCTGATGCCGCGCCACGCTCGCTCTTACTTTGTGAATGGAACCTTATATTGCCGCTTTGGCTTCCTGCTTTCTGAGCCGAGAACAACTTGAAATGCCCTAGTTTCTGAGGAAAACCGAGAATCTTACTTTTGTTCCAGAGTGGCAACCTAATGTAATGCACATTTCTTTTTGCACAAGTTAAGTAAGTGTCGAAATTGATTTCGCTTAACTTTAGAACTGGATTAGCAGTGACTTCTTAGAACTGAACATTTTATATAATGCAACTACTAAATAGTATTTTTATAATTTGTGAAGCGGACTCCAAACTGTAGTATTAAATGATATTTTCGAATAAACATTTTAAAAGTAATAAAACGAGCATTAGGAACAGGTCATGCGATCCCGTACTTCCTATAAAAGTACTAAAATAAAAGTAGTTTTTTTTTTTTTTTTTTGCTTTGTCATCGCTTTATTCACTATGGTCACGTCACCCAGGTGATTTCCGGACATTAAACATTCAACGTTGTGTACCCATACCTAAGTACTCAGACTGGAATAAACACCTGAATTTCTTATGTGTTATATATGTCCTTATATTTCAGTAACTGATATTCACTTAAAAACTAACAATGTTTTTGTAGGTGACCTTCACAGCAACAAGTAACAAGTGATTGATCACTGCCGTGTAAATAATGTGGATAGAACATTCATTAATCACGCGCCATCGCGTCCTGGACACACGACACACTCAACTGTCCAATGACAAGGTCAATGCATTATATGCCTACATGATAAGCCTACAAGATAAGTAAAGGCATATAGTATATCTGTTAATAATTTAAAATGGATTTGGCTAATGTGTTTTATATAATTTCCGATTTTTTAAAACCGATATTTATAACATCTACTTTCGAGTTAGACAACAACATATTGAGTATACGACACTTTAGAAAACGAAATTTTTTGGGACAGAAACCAGATTGAGCGTTCAAAATAGATGACAATTTAAATTAACATTGGAATCTGTAAATCTTCAACGACACTTTTTGTGGTTTTGCGTTCATGCCATCTGCGACACAGGGAATCCTAGTGCATTCTTATGAATAATTTGTAATATAAAAATAAAAATACAATATACGTAAACTTCATCTAAAAGTTAACCAATGCAAATTACTTCAAGAGCGATTATTGGAATTAGCATTTCCTAACGTTCATTCCATTGAAAAATTGGAACGATATTTAAATCAAAAAACCATCCCCTACCCGTCCTGATTTAGATGGACGTGTGTAATTAAATATCGCGAGCTGCCCTACACACCACGAATGTTTTATGTAAATTTAGGCGAAGCACGGCATTCGTAATTTTGTTGAAACGTAATTTGCCTTATGTTTAAATCCACACAGAGACCAAAAAATACGTACTACCGCAACTGTTGCTGTTCATTTTATCATTTTCGATTCTGAATACCACAACAATGTATAGATTCATGCCAGGAACGATATCGCTGCTATATTTACCCATATATGACAGGACGTGGCTTCACGAAGGTCTATCTTCGCGCTACCATTGCTCTCATACAAAAACTATTTATAATCTAACTATAGTGACAAAACTAGCTGAAGGCCCACCTGATTTTAAGTGTATACTGATGCCCATAACCAATAATATTACTGCGAACCCATGTCACATTACGTTGTGCCTGAGACGGAGATCTTAGGCCTCAAGTACCAGTAATTCAACAGCACCCATAGCTTACCATAGCTAGCGGCGGAATACCAGGTGTGGTGGTGATTACATCGGACGAACTTGACAAGTTCTACTGCTATTATATTTTGGGTTACTCTTTTCTCACCACCTGGGGGACACGTGTAAGGGTTCTGACGGGACGCTTCCGTATATTTTCGAAAGTGAGCAACGAGAACCAAAACCTTTTCAAAGTTTAAAAAGTATGTACCTAAAATAGAAGTCTCAGCGTGCGTTGTATCTTAATTAGTACACAATTCGGAGCCTTTGACGTGTATATGTGCAAAACAAAACAAACAAACCCATATTGAGCCAATGAAGCTGAGACAATTTGTACAAAAGCCACAACGTAATTGGACAGAGAACGCCATTGATTGGCTTACCAAAGTTTATCAGCTTATTATTGTGTTGGCTTTGTGACGGACTCTATGAGACCCGAATAAACTTGAGCAAATTATATTATGCTTGATTCATTGCTCCTTTACATACACAATATATTAACAAACTGTGTCAGAACAAAAGGGGGCATAAGGCTATCGCAATCATATTAAGGAAACAAAAAATATACATGAAAGTAAATTATATTTAAAACTTACGATTTTCTCTTTTTTTGAATTTGTACTGACGAGATCACGCATTTTTGTTACTAGTCGTAATATTTTGTTTATTACACAAATCGAGTCTCGACATCTAATTGTACAGTAATACCTACTTTTCTTAACCTCATTAATCAATTCTGTGAAGTGTATCTGCACGAGTATACATTCTACCAACTAAGCTTCTTTCAATAAATAATTTGCCGACGAATCTTATAACGCTACGCAATGATATAAAAGTAATAAGATTATGAAGACAACGTGACTTAGGAGGAAAAGTCAAAAAATATGCCGGGATCATTTCAGGGGTGAATAATTGAGAAGGCGTGTGCAATGTTCCACTTCGCCACAATATTCCCACTCGAGGATAAATATTAAAACAAAATATGTAAACTTCTTATTACTTTAATAAAAGAAGAAGATGTTGTATAGGTTTGATGGCGCACTTACACCGTACATTCCGGTGACATGTAATAAAAATAATTATGTTCTTAGTAATGTTTGATTTAACTCATCATCATCATAATTTCAGCCGACAGATGTCCACAGGGGGAGGCGTATGTCCAACTTAGAACGTAGAGCATAGACTACCAAGACTGCTAATCTATGCTCTACGATCATGTAGCTTAGAATATAAATAATTATAAATATTTATGGATATTTCACACAGCGTCATCTAGCCCCAAACTAAGCATTTACTATGGGAACAAGATTTTGAATAGAAAGTAATAAGAAAAGTAAGTAAGTATGTACATATAATTCGTATGAACACACAATTTCATTGTAAAGAGTGTCCTTTAGCAGCTGTAGAGAAACGAGTATATTGGTGGACGGGTTATATAAGATCCCACAACATATATAAACATCCACAATTTACTGTGGTCAACACTCCAGCTCACAAATAATCTGTATACTAAAATTCAGTGAAGTGCGATTCAGGCCCACATTTGTCTTGTTTTATGTTTGTCCATGCCATCTGTGACACGGGGAATCCTAGTGCAGAGGTATGATTGTGAAAACCTTTATAACCTCTTACTTTAATAAGGACATAAAAAGAATCTTTTAGATTATTTCAGAATTTTCAAATTTTCCAACCCCATTTTTCTTTACCCCTTCTAACTTTTCAGACTATTAGAAATATTTAAAAATAATTATTGAATTTGTCTAATGTCAAGTGTTAAGATTACCAACGAAATATAATACATTAATTTATTATTTACATATACAAATATGTACAACAGCTACGTTGTTCGCATTCGATACGAATATACGATATTTGCATGTAAACAGATTTAAAAATTCAAAATAAGTTTGCATAAATTCTTGCAGCAAAAACAACAACCCAATTATTTTTCCTGTTTACGTCAGCGCATGCAAGGAAATTATGATTTCACGAAAGCAGGAATACGGGTAAAACGTTATAGTCAGCATATTGCAAAACCAGTGTAGCCTTTAGGCTTCTTTTTATGTTCTCATTTTCAATTTAACAAAAGAGATGCGACATATAATTGACCTGCATATATTTACTGCTAAAGTTACAGCGACTGCTTAACTATATAACAACATGAATACAACTCTGATATTCCCCGAACGAAGTATGAGAACACCCAAGTCGCATCTCGTTTTGACCATCACCTGTGACGGGGATGTAACGTCTCATCCGCTTGTGATTTCACCAGCTCCCATATTATTCCAACGGAACACAGCAATGCGAGTGCACCACTGCTTAACAGCAGATTACTAAACGTGAACGCAGTACTTCCACAGATGTACTTAGTATAAGCTATACTGCTACTTTTTATTGCTCTTTTAGCACCGCCCAAAAGGACGCAAAGGGTACTCGCCGATGGATGCGAGCACAGTGGTACTATAATGGAGATCAATGAGCCCATTGATCTTCATTATAGTACCACTCCGTGGCTTTTTGTTTTTAGTGGCCCTGCCTTCGATGCGAGGGTTCCCGTGTTTGATTCCCGGCCGGGACACACTTTGTGCGGTATAAAGTTTGTTTTCAGGTCTTGGGTGTTTGTCTTGTGTTTCTACGTTCGTCCATGCCATCTGCGACACAGGAAATCCTAATGCAAGGGCAAGAAAGTGGAAAAGTTTAAAAAAAATGGTAAACAAATGAAGGATCTGTAAAAATGTTATTATATGTTACTACATCGTTCTTATTATATATACTCGTATATTACACACCTGTAAGCCTATTGAACGATAGCGCAAATTTATCCAGTCATTACGATACGGATATAATCTGTTAATCTTGATATATTGCACAGCTTGCATTCATCGTACCATCGGCGAAGGATTATCTACTCGTAAATAACGATATTAATATGAGCCGAGGGAAAGACCTAAGCTGTTTTCACAACCACGAGTGAGAGAGGCTCTACGAGAAGCTACGAGATCGTAGACCAGCTACGAAAATATCAGATAAGTTTTTCAAAATATCAAATACTGATAGGAAAGCTTGCTAAGATGTTCTTTATAAATCTTCTAATTAAATCAAGTCTAAATTTTAAAACTATCATGGTAATGAAAATTCCAGTTACGGATATATTTACCGATATGTCTGCCATTGATTTGCACACCCCACCTCGCAAAGACTTCAGTTTGCCCGGGACCATGACGCATGTCGAAATATTGGGAGTCAATAGATCTTACAAATTATGGTAAATATCTTGGTAACTCGAATAATAATAAATCAAGTCTGGCCAGTATTTAATGGGTTACCTATTACAGGCATTTTACCTGAGCGCTACGATGCTGCGTTTAGATGTCAGTTCCGGCTGTACTAGTCGATAAGATCCGTTACCAGTGTGCAATGAGTAAGCAGAAGATGAGAATTAAAACAGAATAAATATTTAGTTTATCTCAATTAGGTGCTTTTACTCCAGATTCTCACTTCGCAATTTTTCAACTTTGTTTATCGTCTAGAACATTATTAGCTTTAAACTGATATAAATTTTTCAAATAATTAATATAATTGCGTCCGCACCTAAAAAATATTTTTTTAGTGATTAAATTGATAAATGATGGATCGGCGGTAACTACTTAACTATAGCTTACCAACTGCAATGCGACACAGGTCCTCCCCAAATGAAGTATGAGATAACCCAGACGAACCACGAAACCCAGTTGCACCAGATACTCTGAGACGAAACGTTTTGCAAATGCACGGAGATTAAATATACGCCAGATATTCAAGATACGAAGGGTAAATTAATTCAGATACGGTCAATCCAAACTAAACACTGGAGTCAAAGTTCATGAATACAATTTGTAAGGACGCGAATCGCTGTTCCATCCAACTGAATGGTCCCAAATGATTAACGCAATCAGAGCAGCGAAGTAACAAGCTTCACCCTAGTTTGAATTACAAATAGAAGCCAAACAAATAATTTGCAAAAGTCACGTTAGTCGAAACATTTCGCAGTCTTTCACGATTTTAAACGAGTCTGTTGGCTAAATATATATTTAGATGATAGAGAATTTTTCCATATTGTTGTATGTGTTTTATTTATATATTAAAGCTTTTTACACAAAGTAAAAAAGTATAGGTTTCCCTTTGTGTTTCTGTTTACAAAGGAAAAACTATTATTACTATGCCTTGAACGGTTTTTTTGTGTGTTCAATTTTTTTTACACACTGAGACTAAAAGCAAAGTGCAATTCTATTTTTATTTTCAACAGTCATTATTTCTATGAAAATAACCATAACTCTACTACTACATAATTCTATCAAAACAAACCTTATACAATAATTTAAATATTATAGTCTATAAATATTTTATATTCTTTCTATAAATTATATTCTATATTCTAGTCTATAAATTATAGATATTATGAAGTCTAAGAACGACGTAAAAGTTCAATGAAATTGGAGTAAATACTATCGGAAAGCATCGAGCCGTGCAATCAAAAGATGACTGTGGGTTCTAGTAAGACTAGACAACATACATTTCGATACGAACTATATTTGGAACCAGACTCACTAGTTACCTACTTTTAGACATGATATAAAAGTGGTAATATTTGGCACACCTCCGCCAAACTTCTAACAAATTAGTAAATGCGCAACGATAGAAACTCTGTTCTATTGTTTCTGTTTTTATTGTTAAGTATTTACTTTATTAAAACTTTAGGTTATGTACCCTTTTCAAATCATCGTTACATGGACTTCCGCAAAATAACGGCGGAATTCATCAATACTTGGAGTCCTATCTAGATAGCATATCTAATATACTTTCTATTAATTGCGCCTGTCACATTGTCCATACGATATATTAATTCAAGATTTCGATCATTATTTTAATCATTAAGTTTATATTCGGGTCTCAGATTTATTTGTTCTTGGATTGTATTTTCATGCCACCCGCTAAGCAGAGAATATTAGTACAAGGGTATGCATGCATTTATTCTGGTCTTCACATTTTAATTAGCAACCTTTAGATAGTAAATCTGAGTCTGTGCCACACGGCTACGATTGATGCGTTTATCCCACTATTCAAATTTCTCGTTGTCTAGCTCTGCAGATGGGTATGATATTATTCAATACACGTCCGCAATCTCTTTTGCGATGGGGACCGCAGCATCTGAATTCTAATAACGTATTGAATTTGTAAATTTATGGGGGTGAAAGTTATTCAAACATAACAACACAAGTTGTTATAATTATTTAAATGGGGTGCGTAAAAATTTCGTTAATATAAACGAAAAAATATTGTTGTAAAAAAGGAACAATTTAAAACTTAAAATGTTTGCACTCCTTTAAGAAAAAAATCATACGAATTTTTCAATAACATATAGGTACAATTGTCAAATCGTATTCAAAAACCGACATCAGAAACGTATGAGTTACATGGCGAGAGATTTCGACAACAAAATACAAGGGCAATAAATAAATTCTATTGCGGGTCGCCAACAATATTCAAGCTCCATTTACCGTTTACCAATACAAGCGTTACCAAAAGAAAAATATAGGAGATCCCCCGAAAAGCAACGTCTGCTCGGATAAAGGGACGCGATCAAATGAAAATGTCAAGTGGGGATCGATGCTGGATACAGGTTCGGTACGCAAATACCTGAATTTCTGTCTATAGTAACAGTTTTAGATGATAATAGAATACAGTTTTGATGCCGAGTTTCTTTAGCAAAGTTTTAGGAAACTAATGTTAGTGTTGAAATCATATTTATATATGACTGGCCTTCAGTTTATTGTTGCTTTAGTGAGAAGTGAGGCTC
Organism: Aplocera efformata; assembly: GCA_921293045.1. NCBI lineage: Eukaryota > Metazoa > Arthropoda > Insecta > Lepidoptera > Geometridae > Aplocera > Aplocera efformata. The sequence goes on along the minus strand of OV121042.1, from coordinate 6,226,197 downwards.
GCAGCTCAGTTGGTGGTAGGTCGTGAGTTCGATTCCCATTCAAGACAAGCATTTGTGTGTTGAACATAGATGTATGTCCTGTGTCTGGGTGTTAATGTATAATAACTGAGTTGTTGTAATGGGGTGGTATGGTGTAGATAAAATTTCTAAGGGCTTATAAGTTGAAAAAACTACGAGCGTGAGTCGGTAGGTAAACGGTAAAAATTTGCAGTTTTCTGTTAAAAGTCACGCACAATTGACCTACCTTAGTAAAATTAAGTATCTAACTAATATGGACGTAAAGACGTTTACTCAGGTAGCACAGGGTTAATGAAAATGTTCCATCGCCCTTTGAACTCCACACACGTCTCCAGCGTTGACCAGCTCAGCACGGCTTTTCTGATCCAAGAACTAATGATGGAGTGTAACCTTATCGTATTAGTAAGGATGTAAGGCCGAAAAAAGTGTTAAAAATCAACCGGATCCTTCCATGAATTGAATAACTTCAAATAAAAATCTGTCACAGGTGTACTAAAGGCCCATTTACACCATGCAAGTCTCTTGGAACAAAAATGGAAATGTTGGAATAGTTTTAACTGTAATAGGTTCAACTGTATGGTACATAAAAGTTGAAACATGGTAAATAATTGAAAGTAACTATTTTCCATCATACACTGGTGGAAACAGCGTTACTTCGCGGAAGTCTATCTTAAATAATGTAAGAACAGGATAGCGGGGTATGAACCAGAACTGAACTAAATACTACCATAATGCGACACAGTATAACATTTGGATCTTACACTGAGTTATATTTACTGCTGCATCCATCACCCGAGACGGGGATGATACGTCTCATGCGATTTCACCGGCACCCAAACCTTTCCACCGGAACACAGTAATACGAGCACTACTGCTTGACAGCAGATTCCAGGTGTGGTGGCAGTATCTCTCCGGACAAACTTGGCACAAGTTCTACTGCTACTTTTCATTGCTCCTTTAGCACCACCCAGGGGGTACGTGTAGGGAATCAATGTCACACTTGTTTTACTTTTAAATTGCGCAATATTATTTCAAATTGATTATACAATGCATGCTCATTATTTATTGACCAGTATTATTACACCGTGCAAGCTTATTGTACAACAGGCAATAAACTTGCAAGGTGTAAATTGGCCCTAACCATGTAACCGAGAACCTCGTTAAGATTGATAGATTGCATGAAGAAATGATGCGAGCATCACGCCCCCTGTCAAGGACCAAATTGGCTAATATCTCCAACTGGATCTCGTCTCGTGTGACCTTATCACGATTTTGAGCTTTTTTTGCAGGGCTTGTACGAAGCCTGTCCCATCTTTCTTAACAGATTAATTAGGACCAGTACTTCATTACTCAATTTTAACGCGCTGAAAGATTCAAGACTAGCTGCGCCCCGCGGTGTTACCCGCAGTTGGACTTCTTACGGGAATCGTACATTTTTCCGGGATAAAGAGTAGCCTTTGTGCTATTCTAGACTATATCTATCTCTGTGCCAAATTTCATCCAGGTCCATTCAGCCGTTCTGGCGTGATTGAGTAACAAACATCCATCCATACATCCAAAGAATCGCGTTTATAATATTAGCAGGAGTAGGATTCTAGATATTTATTGCAGACCCATTGTGTACATTTCAGTATTATAATATTGGAACTTAGGATTTAGTTACCTGTTCAGGTATTTCAGTATTCTGCTAGAGAGCGCTTGAAAATTAAAAAGGACTTATTCAAGTAATAATAACATAAAAAGTAAACACTCACTAATAATAATAAATAGTGATATTAATTGATTGTAGCTCTGTCTTTTCCGTTGTAGGGTCGATTCCCACCCAGGGCAAGCATTTGTGATAAATATTTGTTCTATATTGGGTGTTAAATGTATAACGAGTAAGTATTAAAAAAAAAGAAATGTAATATATGTATTCTATCAGGTAGTTCCCATATTGATCATAGTGCTTTTCGCTCTGACATCAATGTTCTTAAAAAGCTTTTAAAAAAGTTGACTTATCAGCATTTAAAAAACTTTACAGCAATACTCGCATAAACAGTTTACAAACGCATTCTAAACTTACCGAAAGTAAATGCAAAATTCTTTAAACTTATGCATGCAATTTTCTATAGGTATATTCTACTGAAAGAAATGGCGTTTGCCATTTACGTTATTCAAACCAATTATGGGTCAAAATTATTGCATAGGTTAAGCAGCACCATTTTCATTTGAAATTTGCGGCCGATGTAAACATTAAATTAAAATTTTAAAACTTTTGCCGTTTTGTCCGCTTTCTTTCCGCAAACAAACAGTTTTCACGACTTTCCCAACTCACATTAATAAATTTTGAGTGATTGATATTTTTATCTGCGGAAGCTAGATGAAAACAAAAAGATTTTTTTTTTAATGTATTGGGCCATCTGGTCGTTAAAAAGAGTATGAATGATATGCTATGCATAAAGCTTTCAATGGTAATTTTCAAGCGAGTTTCACAAGGGAGATGCTTCTTAGAGAAGCTTTTTTCATCCATAAGCGACGTGACGATAATAAAATCCGACCTTTCTAAATCTCTGCTCGATGCTCAAACACAAACCCAACATGAAACTTTATCACACCATTCGATGCGGTATCAATGTTAGCAGTCGATGATCGTGTTACCCTTTTGAAAATTCTATTTTTGTAAAGGTCTTGCAAGGGGGTCCAGTTGCTCGCGTTTGTAGGTGTGTATACTTTAATTACCTACACGTACCCCCTGGATGGTGCTAAAGTAGCAACTAAAAGTAGCAGTAGAACTTGTGCAAATTTCGTCCGCAGAGGTACTACAACCACACCTGCAATCTACCATCGAGCAGATACATTGCTCGTATCACTGTGTTCCAGTGGAAGGGTGTGGGTGCCGGTGAAATGACCGGCGCATGAGATGTTACAACTCCTTCTCGGGTACCGGGTGCAACAAGAACGTATTGCAGTTGTTATGGGTCTCCACCCATAACAACTGCACCACTTAACATAAGTTGGCCTTCAACTCACTTCGTTACTTAGACAATTCATTAAAAAAATATATATAAGACTGCGTAGCTCTCTTATCAAAAGATGACTTTAATAAATTATTATAATTCATCGAACACAATCGTATCGGACTATAGAAAGAGGGATCATCCAATGATAATACTTTCGGAGAGAGTGTAGCCAAGAATAAACGACAAAGAAAACGAATTAGCGATTATTAGCTTAACAAGCACCATGCGTGCCTCATCTCGCCCCATTTTAATTAGGAGGGATTATTTTGTTCGTGCGAAGTAGGTAATGTTTGACGCGTGCTGAAAACGCAATATCAGTTAAGAAGCAGTGAGTGTGGTGACAGTTATGTTAATGTAACTTGTCTTTTAATCAAAACGTAGCTGATTCTGATCCAACTACGATAATTTTTATAATAATTTAGTAATAAATGTCTAATTCCCAGTTGTGGGGAAAAAAGGAATAATCTTCATGATTTTATAGGCTTTCTCCAACAAATAATTGTTGGCTTGCGTGAAAAATAACAAAACTTAATGAAACAATTTTTCAGTCAAAACTTTAGGTTATTGCTAAAGATAAAACATATTTTTCACACGGCACCATCTTGCTTGAAACAAAGCTTTTAAGACTTCACCAAAAGGAGGAGTTTCTCAATGGATGACTCTTTTTTAAAATGCTCGAGTATACTTTCGAGGTCGAACTATTCACTAATAGACCAAGAAATATGGAATTAAAGCATTTGAAGTTGATTTTTCAGTTAATTAGTGTTAACACAGACATATAATAGCGGTCTACATATTTACATCTAGACTCAGAATAACCGTCTATGATCGTCACAGAAAAGTTTGTCCTGTGTGAAAAAACCACGTTCTCAGAAGGCAGAGTTAAAAACTGGGATATGAGGCTAAAATTATAATGTTATAAATATTTGAGAGCGTGGTGGCCCAGGGAAACACAAACGCCGACTTTCAATCTGAAGGTCGCTGGTTCAAACTCAAAGCCGCAACAATGTGGAAACGGTGAAGGAAAACCTCGTCAGGAAACTAGCATGTCTTAGAACCAAAGATTCGAAGACGTGTAACATCGACCAGTTCGGATTGGGCTGCCGTGGTGGAAACCCATTCAGTCTCAATTATCGAGAGTAGGCCGGTGTCCCTGCTTTGGGAACATTAGAGGCTGTTAATAAGATATGAGTCGCATTACTATTGTCATGGGCGGGGGACGCCACTTACCACTCAGGTAGGCCCTCAGATCGCTCCGTCACATTTTCAGATTAAAAAAAATATGGAAATATTTTTGACACCAAATATACTTAAAAGCAATTTGACTCCTTAGTATAATAACTTAAGTATTTATTTATACTTATTTCAGCCGTATCTCCGAATATAGCGCTTGACCTACACGGCCTGTCCCGTATTTGTGTACACATTTAAGTATTGAACATGAAGTTTCAGCAAGTTTCGAATGCTGGCGTTGTTATATAAAAAATAATTATAATATCACAAGATTCAGATTGCAAAGTGTCAATGGTTGGTGATGTCTAATTATATTATACGCTTTCATATCAGCTTTTCTGAGAATGATATCAAGCTTCAGATACGAAGATTCAAATCATATTCAAAAGTAATTAATTATAGCAAAGACACCGTACAACCACGTACTACTCAGTTAATTATGATACAACTGTAGCTCTGCTCCACTAAATTCAAAATATTCTGTAAATTCTGTTTACAACACCAAAACACGAAAATTTAGCAATGTCTCCATCTATAATTTCATGTTTGCCTTCCTATGGAGACTCGAATAAGGTTTTCCATAAATACCAAACATAGTAATAAAAATCATATTACAGCACTTGAATCTTAGTGTCACAGCTGGCATGGTTAAATACAGAAGCACAAGAACAACACCCAAGACCCGAGAACAAAATTTATGCTCGTCACACAAAGTTTGCCCCGCTAGAATTCTTCGCTTCGAAGGCAGAGCTACTACAACTACGATTATTTCAAAGAGTCGAGTGTAATATTTTTGTAAGAATTCAAAGGTTGAGTTTATAAGTGTTAGTATGTTTCAAGCAATATTACGATTAAAATACCTTTCTAGTTTCTAGTTTAGAGTTTTGAACAGATATTGAAAAACGTTGCGTTGAGGTGAGGTTTAATCTCGTGAGATGGCCCCAGGAGTACGACCCACGCTAGAAAAACCCAAATAATAGTTTGCATAAGCTTTACTTAAACTCTTATAACTTAACTGACGCTCTTCCTTTATCAATCCTCCCTCCTTGGAGAAAAACAAACGAAACATGAACAATGTGCAAGGCAGGCGTATTCAGGTTATGCTAGTGTAAACTACATACACACTATTAAAAATCTGCCATCTAACTTTTACTTATTTTTAGCTCTTGTTTTTGGCAGAGGTACCCACTTAACATCATGTGGACTTAACTAAACATAGCTACATACTATTTTTCATTCTTTTTGTTATGCTAGCAGGCATATATCTATAACACTGAATTTTGTTACGAGATATTGATTTTTACCAGTGCAAAGAACTTTTTCTTTTTCGAAAGTCAACAAAGTCGAGAAGTAAAGTTATTATATTGTGATTTATAATTGTAACGTTAGGTTTATGCAAATATAAAAGGCTTGATGGCAGTAAAATATTGTAATATTCGACTTCAAAGTTTATAAAAGGTTTTCTAAGTTGGCGTCAAAAGGCATTTCACATTCCCAAAGAAATAACTTTGGCAAAATATGCAGCGCAAGTTTTAATGTTTTGTATCGATCATCAACTTTGTTTAAGCAACAAAGAACGCGAATTAATTATTACTGGAGAGAATTTGGATTTATGTAAAACTTCATGGGCTTCGTCAAAGTGGGAAAGGGGACACGATGGTGTTAGGAGAACAAGAGAAGCAGTAAAAGAGTAGCAAACGGCATGATGCTCTCTGATGACGTCATGTTTTACCTGTATTGAATTTAAATAAGCTCCAGCGATTGAATTATTTGGTATTATTTCGTATGAATTGATAAGCGGGGTTCGAAAAAAGCTATTAGTTATAGATAAAGCGCTTCGTTACTCATTATCTGAAGGAATTTGAGAAATGAGATCCAAATGCTTACGCAGGAGTGATTTATTAAGTTTGTCTGATAGTGATAGGGGGGCACTTAGCTTGTGAAAAAATCATTAATGCTCATCACGTGCATATAAACAAAATCGTTACAATTTTAAATTAGCTCAAGGTTCGTAATCCCCCGTTCAGTCGTTTCACAACTGGATAAAAAGCTATGGGCGCGCCACCAGGCATTCATTGTGCTCGGAGCTGGCTCATTTGCCGCCAATTAACTGCAATTATGGGTGACGCTCCATTTCCCACGCTGCTCTGGTGGGAGGGAAACAATAACGTCTCGCAATTGTAAAGTCAGGATGTAATAGATAGGGAACTATATTGAATCCATCCACTCAGCTTACTCGCTTGTGGTACGAAAGAAGATCGTATTCACTTCACAATTGAATTACATTGTGAAGATGTTCTTTATATATCATCTATGCTAAGCAACTCTCAGCCCGACAGTATAGCGTTTAGTGTCATTTGAAAGGAGCGCTTCCATACTTCGGAGAGCACGCTTAGATGGCGGCTGGCTGTAGTAGTCAAGCCATGATGAAGGCCTTCAAGTGTCTTAAAAATTTCGTAATCTGAGTTGACTAAACCCTATAATCTACTAACAGATATAATGTGTTGGTAAATTATAGTAAAGATAATATCCGAGAAAGCTATGAAGATGACGGCTGCGTAGGACAGACAGACTTAGGTTTAGTAAAAAGGTTACTCATGTCTTTTATAATTCATTTAAATTGTATTCAAGCCATTCTGAAAGTATAATTAGTGAACGCTTAGATTATTAGCTCCGAGCTTGTTTTACTAATAACAGTTTTGCAAGCTAACCTCTCGACGCAATATTACCTTGATACTTCTCGAAATTAATAATTGCACAATGTTCTAAACAACAGGCTTTATTATAATACCTACATGGGATCTCCTGTGTTTGTTTTCTGTTGTACAGAAACTACTCGTAAGCTTGAACACAGAAACCAGGGACAAATATTTGTAGACTGTAAACTTGTAATTATTGTTCACAAGAAACATTGCAAAAGTTTATGCATTTGCATCTGAACCATTTACAGCTTTGTCAATTGTGTACGAGATAGGATTCAGGCTTTCGTTTCGTACTTTTATTGTATACTAGCTGCGCCGCGCGGTGTTACCCGCGATTTTCCAGAATAGCACAAAAATATTTACATTTCTCTCTACATGAGCCGTACATTTTCCGGGATAAAAATATTTTTGTGCTATTCTGGATTTTGGGGGGTCCAGTTGCTCGCGTCCGTAGACCCTTTGATTCCCTACGCTTACCCCCTGAGTGGTGCTTAAGGAGAAGGAATCTGTCGTCATCTTCCTTCTCAACGAGAACATAACAAACATTTTAAAAAATATATGTTCTTACCAGCTACAGTACTTACAATACTGCAGTGCCCTCATAATTTAGTGGTATGTGAATCAGGTTGAGATATTTACAAATAGACTTCAGCCGTCAAAGCTTCCGTAAAAGTATTTAAGATGCATGAATTTAGCTGTTTTACCGCTAATTTTCCCTAGCATAACATAGTCACACATCATAACATATTGGATAACACATCATGATAATATATTGGTTTATAAATACTTCATTTTGTTAGAGATAAGTAAATGTAGTTAATGCTCCAAATGTAGAAGTTGCGTGCGGTGTGCTATTATTTCCGGAATGGGAGGTGATTCGCCTTGTAGAACGAAGGTCGACATTAAGATGCCGGTCATTTTGAGGGCGCGACCCTGGCCGAAGTCAAGACCTCTAAATTTTCATGGACTGCGTTGAAAAATAAAGGGTTGAAAAGAGTAACCTCCATAACGAATTTTCCATTTTTTATCAGAGTTATTTTTCAATGTTAAGTTTTATTTTGACCAAAGTTGGCAAACGGCTTTTTCTCTTCTGTTCTTGATCCTAAAAGTTGTTTACAAGGCTTACATTTCAAAATGTAATTTATTATATTGATATTTTTGATTGGACAAAATCAAACCACCTTATGACAGTGATATCAAGCACTAAAACCGAATTACAGATGAAAGGTGAAAAATAATACACAGACTTGCCCTCTATATACCCGGTACGTGCCAATACCTTCACACATGGGATTAATTTCACACATGTTTGTTATCCAAAGGGGTCTTATTGTATCTTCTTCAGTAATTACGAGTTTTCGTCGAATGCCCGTGGAAAAATTAAATCTCGAAGAAAAATGAAAGATTCACTAGAGGCAATCGACTTTTATATTCTCACATTTAGTTGGCGCACGTCATTAGAAACGATTGAACAAAATGCTAACTAAAAAAATACACATCCTATCCATGTTCAAATAGAGAACTTAATTATGCTTATATAAAAAAGGACACTATAGTTTTATGAGCTTATGGCATAAGCATATCTAGATGTTCTTTACAGATCATCTAGGTCACTGTCTGCCCAGTGAATATTTGAATGGGTGGCGCGAATTTATTGTTGGTATATATTATTGTAACCTTATGAACAGTATGACAAGTAACACGTATTTTTAGTACCTCAATTATAATAATATCTCAATAAATTGAGTAATTAAATGTATTATATTAAATGTATACTAAAGAAAAAAATTGAATTAAAAAATGTCTAGTAAAAAGAGAATTAGAATTTAGATAAAACACCAAACTTAATGAAAGCATAATATAAATCAAACAGAATATTGGCCCTTTCTTTATCTTATAAGCTTTGAAATTTCATGATTATCATTTTTTTTCCATCAATTTAGCTCAAGTTTGTTAAATGTCATCGTACATTTCTCAAAGCATCTAAAAGTTGCTCACTTTTAAGTTCCTTCTCATTCGACCCGAAGACTCCGCGAAACGATGCCATTCATCACTGCCTGGCAACAGCCAATATCTTTCTTGGAACTGTTCTTTTAATCTGAATACAATTAAATATTTGAATTAAGAGCAACAAAATAATCTTTAATATATGTTACATAAGATTTATATTGTTGTTCCCACGTTTCGATTGTGTTACAAACACCGTATTCACCAAATAAATATTCATGGATATTCTGCATTATCTTGCTTCAAACTAAGCACAACTAATGAAGGTAGATTTAGACATACCTATATAAATAAATATTGTCTTTTTTGCTCGTTGTATACTTGTAGAACGTAAATAGCGTTGCTGCGCAATACTAAACATATACGGCGTAAAAATGTTATAATCTTTTTTTCTAGGTATGTTTATTATTGTTTCATATTCGAATTATTTGAACTATTTAGGCATTTTGGCAAAGGCAGGTAATAACCTGGATTAACATAGATTACTTATTCCGAGTGCAAAAGCTCGTCAAAAACAAAATTCATGATAAGAAACCCTCAGCCAATTTTTACTATGATTCTTCTAAACTATCAACAATTTTTTCGCAGCTAAATACAATATAATAAAAGATACCCTAACATCTTATAGGCATCGTAGTCTATAGTGTTATGATTAAGATATAAAAAGATAAATCTTGCCAACGATGCAAGCCAAGGGACTCTTAATTAGGGGTTGCGCCCCAAAAGCCTTTAAATAGGAGCCGGTCACATGCGTATGCTTGGAATCAGCACCGGGTGCTTTTCAAACTCGATCCATTTTATTGCATTACGAAGCATTAAAATCGCTCTGTACCATTTCATTCGTTTAAATTTATAGTTAAGAATAGTCTTCTTCCTGTTTGTTTCAATCCGGATTCTGTGGCTTTGTACAGATCATCCAATGTTGGTGATAGGACAAAAGAGTACAAGTAAATGGGGCATGGACTGAATTGAAGCTCCACAATCGCATTCAGTTAGGGTTTAGCCTCGCATGCCCTATTTACAGAAAATCTGTCTGCAGCGACCAACATAGTCTGGAGTATGTTAGTGGACCATGGAAGAGTATGCCCTTCAGTAGAACTTCTTAAAATAAAATTAAAACAAGAAAAGATTTGGTATATGAAATTATAGCTTACATCTTCTACAAATCACAGTGCGATCCATGTATTAATGCAGTATTATTTGTTGTAGTTTTGATGTGAATATTGTTTTATGCCGATATCAAATAATTAATCGGAATAGATTTGTAATTTAATTTAAAATGTGAAACTAATTTGAGTACAGGAATGTTGCAACATGGATTGTGGCGGCGTGCCTGTTGCAAGCACGCGATTACGAACAAAGAAAATTGAACGGAAAATGAAAAAGCCGGGTACGAGTTAAAATGGGTGGCATTGTGATGTTGACTTTGTCTAAATTTCTCGTGTAATTATCTCTTATTGTTCCTTCGGCAAACAATGCGGCCTGTGGTTATATTCTCATCCTGAAAACGCCAACTCAAATCATGAATTTACGAGTCCTCTTTGTGGAATATTTTATGTCTTCAACGCAAATTTCATTAACCTTTTATGTAAAAGTAAGCATTTACATATTCTTATGCCTATACTAGGATTCTCTGTGTTACAGGTGGTATAGATACAAACAATCACATAACACAAACACTCATCACATAAAGTGTGTCCCAGCGGGAAATTGAACACAGCACCTCTCATCGAAAGCAAGGCATCTGTCAACTAAGCTACGGAGCGGTCTAGTATTTCAGTGTTTAACTGGTCTTATTTTAAGATTACGCGTAAAAGTGATCCAGTGTATCAAAGCGTAAACCACAGGGAACCACAGGGCTTTTTTCAAAGGTTTCGTATATTCATACATATATAAATGCCGTTACTACTTGTAGTTATCTTTTTACAAGTAGAAACGACGCTGAAAAATCGACTTTTGTGCATGTTACTTTATTGTGACTGATTTAACTCCTACGACTGTATTCACAGACTCAAGAATCTTGAATAAGTGCCTAGAATAAAATACGAAAACTTTATTTAATAGTAGCTATCTTCACCTTTTTATTAACTGTTAAGTGTATTCTAATTTCTATTTATCAAATATATAAAAATAATCATCCCATTCGAAATCGCATAACCAACATACAAAAGAACATGCATAATTTAGAACAAAAACAGTATTTCCACTACATATCCACGACTCGTTTATCGTGGATATGTAGTGGAATTTGTCATCGATTTCTAAATGTGAACGTGTATCTTATTTGTTATTACATAAAATGACGGATATAATTTTAAGCAAGCCATAACCTTACGAAACTCCTGCCACAGAACAGGCACGGAGATTGGCACGTCTGTCAGTCATTAGGTTCACCAAACATTTTCAAAGTTTCGACCCACTTCGTTCAGCTGACACTTGGGTAATGAGTTTGCAAGCTGAAACAAAACTTTTAAAACTTGCTGAGTATATACGTAGAAAGAACATACATCGGACAAAAACTAAATTCAACAAAGGTTTCGTTCCAATAATAAATCAATATTCACCTGACTTCTTATAACAACTTTTTTGTAAATAACTCACTGTGTTAATATTTACCTATAAAGATAGATATAAGAATGTAAGTAGAATATCAATTTTGCGCAAAAAATATCTTGATGTATTGAACTGCACTTAGTTCAGCAACTATCTGATCTGATGTTGGAACTGAAAGGAAGGCACACCAAAGAATTAGTTTCACTAAGCAAGTACTAGTAGTTACACAATAATGCTACACTTGCCTATAAGATGTGTAAGTTGCACTCTTTACGCGGATTTCTACTGGACGTGATCTAATCAGGAGTGGCATGAGCATTAGTAGCAAATGCTCTGTGAGCCCGCATTTTCGCTACGTATTATTTTCTCAATGCTACAGCGGTGAATAGCGCTCTCGCTACTTTAATAATTAAACACACTTAATTCTACTTAGTTACTGGCTACTTATGAAGTGTTCATATTCGTATTCAAGAATCACATGTTAGTTAGTCTTCTTTCTTTTGAGTTAAGTGGCCAACTTTAGAGAATTTTAAGTCAGCAGAGAGTTTGATGCGACACTCTCTTTTAGAATTTGTTCCATGTGATCTAAGTTTTAACCAGACGGCTTCGTTGCCTTCTTGATAGTAGGTAATACTGCCTGTAAGTGAACCTACCTTCGAAGCATGGTGTCCTGGGTTGAGATCCAGTCCGTAGGAAGTATAGTCTCGGTTTCGCAACGCATTAAGCCCGGTGTAACCCAGGAATTTAGATTATATTTTGATCGTCTTAATTTCACCTCTTTTTTTGTTTCTTTAGTGTCTTCTAAAATAATAATTTGTCTCTGCCACGCAAAAACTATTGAACTGATTTAGGTTTAATTTGGCATGGACGTAGTTTGGGTAATTTCATAAAATTCGTTCAGTAGTTTATGCGCGGCAGTTACTCACATCCATACAACTGCACAAACTTTATTATATTAGTAGGATATAAAAGGGCGCAAATTGCATGACTCGCCCGGGGCGCCTAGATCTATACATATAATAAAACTGTAGACTTGCCGTGTCTGTACATTAAAGATTTTTGCAAAATAATAACTGGGAGACGTTAGGAATAAGTAATAGAACGTAAAAAAGCATTTTTTGTAATTTTTGTCTGTTTATCTGTTTGTCTGTTTGTCTGTATGTTTGTGCGCACTTTACGCAAAAACCATAGATAGTTATCAAAATCTAGGTACTAACAAATGTTAAGCGGAGTCTCGAATAATGAATAGGGTTTATTTTATCAAAATCGACTTACAAAATAAAAAGTTATTCAATGTTTTATTCAAAAATGTTTGTGCGCACTTTACGCAAAAACCATAGATAGTTATCAAAATCTAATTACTAACAAATATTAAGCTGAGTCTCGACTAATGAATACCGTTTATTTTATCAAAATCGACTCGCAAAATCAAAAGTTATTCAATGTTTTATTCAAAATTTTAACGCGCCTGCCGAATCCTGCATGCTTGACTCGGTGTAGCGAGCCGGTGTATTGCAGCATGAATACGAGCAGGCGCTTGAAGGCAGATGACACGTTTAGTCGTAGTTTGGGTTAGTTAATTAGACAATTATAATAGTTTAAAGGCAGTTTTTTTTTGTACTTTGAACTGCGAAAAGTTGATTAAGTTTGATTACGAGTTAAGCTGCCTGTCAAACGAGTCATTTACTTGATGGAGACCTACATTACACTGGAGTAACGCCATGGCCTTATATCCGGCTGAAAATGGCCGCATAGGTAAATCTTCTTCAGGGTACATCATCATCATCATCATCAGGGTCGAAAGTACATAACCCTTGCGACATTTGTTATCGATTTTGCTGATATTATCTGGATATTCAGATGCAGCACATTTATTGAAAAAGTATCATTATAAGTTAGCGGAAGTCTGTCAAAGAATATGCAGCTCAACAATGATAACGAAACATAAATCGATGCTTGCTAGCTATCTTTTTTTTTTCTGAGTTAGTTACGTATCGAGCTGAGGGCCCACCTGGCGGTAAGTGGCGACCCACACCCATGACAACAGTTATGCGACTCAGTATAAGATTTGGATCTTAGACTGAGTCGCACTCATCCTGCTGCGACCATCACCCGAGACGGGGATGATACGTCTCATGCAAATATAATGCAAGCACTTCTGCTTGTATGATTCCATGTGTATTGGCAGTACCTCGCAGGACGAACTTGACACAAGTTCTACTGTTACTTTTTGGTTGCTGCTCTAGCACCACTCAGAGGGTACGTGTAGGGAATCAAAGGATACACACCTGCGGACGCGAGCAACTAGATCCAATAAATTGGTACGGGAGACTTATTTCTCACCAAAGCCGTCTTGACCCAAATACGCAACCGAAATAAAATTGCTCCCTCTGTTTCCTAATTGGGTAAAACAGCTATACACATAGTTACATGAAACTAAAACCGCCAACAAAATGTTTAAAATCCCAAAAACTTGGAAGTCTTTGAATCTGGAACTTGGAACTTGAAGACCTGTTTGCAACATTTCTAGAAATAGCGACAAAGCAAAGGTTCTACGTGATTGTGCTTAGTAGTATGGGATCAGTGCACAATGGCAACCCGTAAAACAGTTAAAGCGATGGACCGAACTCACTGCGATATATTAGATCCGCCTATAGATATCACCATGCTCTTATGTGGTGTTTATAAATGGAGATACTAAGGTTGATGAAATTAACGCATGTCTTAATGTTCGAGTCTGTGGGACAACGTTATACCAATGCATTGAACACTAAACATGCGGCCACACACCTCCTATGTATTTTGTGTATGATGATCTAACAACACTGATACAACATTGAGCAGTGTCCCAGGGAATGGCATTGAACACCATTCAACATCATTAACAGAGTAGTGGAACAATAAGACGATTTTTTTTGTCAATGGGTAAATACTTTGCGTATACCTTGGGGAGGCGTGAGGTTATGTGTGACTCACCCCCAACACTACTCAGAAATAGCAGTACTGGGGAAATACACATTAAACCCCCTTGGTGTTCCTGCACTACGCCTTCACGCTTGGGGTACGGGTACGGTAGCGGCCCCAGCAGCGTTGGTCTACGCGTATCGGGACCCCAACACGATGTCTAACTCCCTGTGGTGGCGTGCCCGAAACACGAAGCACGCCATCCTCCTGTGGGGACCTCATCCGTCGGACGGCAGATTCCCCGGATCTACCACCAGGAGGTTCCCGTTAGGGTGAAAGGCGGCGCTCATGCGCCTGCCTTCGCCGACCCACTCTCCTGCGTCTACCAGGGTGAGGAGATTTTTCCTCCCTCACCCTCGCGGCTGCTTCTTTCTGCGAGGTTACTTCCTTGCAGAAAGACTGAGCTGCCACCCAATATCTCCCGCTGTCAATCATGGATAAGACCATAGTTGACAGTGAAAAGTTTCTGCCTATAGCTGCGGTCAGGCGGGAACAATAAGACCCTACCATCTATCCCATCGAATGTTTAAATTTCTAGAGTGCATCTGGACTCTCATCACACAATATATTAAACTAAATGTCGGAGTGCCCATTGCTCTTTTATAAATTTATGTCTTCCTAAATTATGTTACAGCACCAAATTGAAAGTCAAGAGTTTAGAGAATTCCTCTCATTCCTATCAACTGTCCATTTAGTTTTAAACGCATTCAGTCTCCGGTGAGCCTATGTTCCGCAGTGATCAGACGTAGTCCTTATATTGAGTTGCTTTTTGCACAGTCCGCCTTAGCAATTCAAATATTTTTTATGCGCACGTTCCTGAAATATCCTGAAAAAACGACTTCTATAGTACAGTAGTACTTCTGTAGTAATTCTTACAGAGAAGCATTATTGTAAAATATACATTTGCAATGGTTGCAGTTTCACTTACGTAGTTCATCATCCAATCAAGTCTTTAATCTTCCCAGTTAACAAAACCTAAGTAATATGGTAAGAATCCAACGGAAATAAAGTATTTTGAGATTTAATCATAACATAATTTTAATGTAATAGTAACGACCAGACATAATAAGCATCTCATTTTATTTCTATCCACTAGGCTGGGATAGATCTAAGTCCACGCGGACGAAGTCGCGGGCACAGCTAGTAGTTAATAAGGACGGCCCTGAGTCCGGGAATAGGGTAATGTGCAAAGTTTGTTCTTGGATCTGCCATTGTCTTTAAACAGGGGATGTAATTTACTGTGTTAATGGTTTGGAACCTTTATTCGATAATAATCACATAAAAAGCCCCGACCCAATACTTACTCCGCTGCTCTAAGTGTAGTCTATTTTCGACCTAGTATTACGGCGACAGCCTTCACTTTAATAAATGTACAATAATATTGTTTGGTTTTCATTTCATTTATATTTTTGTGGCGTTATGAAATGTAAGTAGATTATATCCGTAGGTAAAATAAGAGAAACTCAGTGAGTAAAGCAAGATAGATATTTTTCATTGAAAGGCATTGTTATAATAGTCACTCTCTTATTATGAATTAAACACTTTATGTATTATATAAAGCAAAAAGGTAATCTATCCACAATCAAAGTTTCTAAATTGAACAGATTATTACCTCTATCGTAACGACACACATTGAGAATGGATTGAAGTTTAAAAGCCATTAAATATTGGCTGCAGTTAGAAGGATGTGGAGCACTGGTGGAAATAGCGCTCAATGGAGGGTCATCCGAATTTAGAGAGTTGGGCAGTTTTT
The DNA here is from genome assembly GCA_921293045.1 of Aplocera efformata. Lineage (NCBI taxonomy): Eukaryota > Metazoa > Arthropoda > Insecta > Lepidoptera > Geometridae > Aplocera > Aplocera efformata. The sequence goes on along the minus strand of OV121042.1, from coordinate 6,209,965 downwards.
TTGCAAATTCGTTCGCAGCTGCCGAACTGACACGCCGCGGGAACTCCGGAAAGCTGTCAGAAACTTTATAATGTAGTGTTGTTATTGAAATTTCATTTTTATATCGCCCGCCTCCGGACATTTAATTATCATTAGGTCTTTCCTTACGAATTTGCCGTTTTGTTAGATAGACCACTTTGAACTAAAATAGCTACGGTTTAATTTGGGATTCTACATTAAAATATATTTGAGGCTTTTTCATCCTACTTTGGGTTATGTTTGTTTTACAATATCGTTCTATTTAAACCACGTTTTCTAGGGATATTCCTATTTTTTATCGTAATATCAATGACGTATAAGAACCCATTACTTTATGGAAAACAACAGGCCAACTAGTTCATAACAACGGCAATTTCATAGGTAAAGACATAATAACTTGAAAATACGATCTTTTATGTGTAAATAAAAGGTTTTTCTACAATTTTGTGATGGATGGGAAGTAAATAAATTAGGTATCTGTGAAAACAATGTCAAACAAGAGCACTCAGTGATTGCCATTCCGCCGTTCCATCCATCAAACCAATTTGGTAGATTTAGCATCTACCTATTTCCAGTGACGTTGAATTCACGGTCAGAAACTTTTAGGGCAATTTATTTTTGTTTACTGTGAAATCAAATTGACTTTCTTATTTGTTTTCCTAAATAAACATACGCTTACCTACTACGAGAGTGATTCTCGTATCGTGATTGGTTTTATTGGTATCGCGGTTTCAATTCAACTGCGCCAAAAAGTTCTCTCGTCGAATCAATTTGTGTCGGTAAGAGGATGTTGATTTAAGTAAACAAAGTTACTTTTACAAAAATGTATTGCTATAAAAAGCCCTACTCTCGGCAAGCGAGAGGGAATGGGATTTAATCTACCTCAGGAGCCCAATTTGGATTGATAGCCACATGTGCGTTATCGCGTAAAATTTTTTTTCTCGGTTTAAAGAACGTACTATCAAAATCATTGGTGCAACAATCTTCAACTTGCAGGTTAACCAAAATATTTAAAAGTTCGTGATTTTTAATGTTATTCACTCCTTAGGTAATTAATAATAATAATAGTAGTATAAAGCATGTCATATTTTCAAGTTAGTCGAATTACGTAGATAGGTACGGCTCCGTGGCTTAGTTGGTAGTAGCCCTGCCTTCGAAGCGAGGGGTCCCGGGTTCGATTCCCGGCCGGGGCACACTTTGTGTGGTGTGCATGAAGTTTGTTTTCGGGTCTTGGGTGTTTGTCTTGTGTTTCTGTGTTCGTCCATGCCATCTGCGACACAGGGAATCCTAGTGCAGAGGTATGAGTGTGTTAACGTTGTTTGTTGTTGTTGTTTGTACTTGAGTAGCTTAAATGCCCTTTATTTTGAGACTCTAATTAATCTCATGTTTCCTTGGCGGATGTAATAAATAAATAATCACGTTAGTAGGTACAAAACATCAATTTAAATTTCAACAAAATGAACATCTCAGTCACAACAAAGCGACAATCTTGATTAATCCCGGTTCGTGAAATAGGAGCGCTGTTTTATATTATAATTCCCCAGATATACAAGAGAATCTCAAACAAAAATATACGTATGTTACCAATACGCCTACGTACATCTCCAAGTTTCTGTTAGGCTATTATTAAATAAGACCAAGGTAGAAATTAATCAAACATTAAAGTATATATATATTACAGCTTTTTAATAACCTTTATGGAAAAAGCGGAATCCGAACAACCTCGTTAATTTTGCCAATATTTCTCCGCACCTGAAAGACTATTGTTGAATGTCAGATATAAATAGCAGATTCGATTCTCGCATACCAAGCATAATTGGTTTAGTATTAATATGCCACACATTGTGCTCGTGGGCTGTGTGGAGCTTATTTCTGCTGTGTGGAGCCAGAGCTATTAATATAAACCGAGCTCATCAGAAATGCAAATCACCCTCAGTATGCAGGCGATGCGACGGCACCATACTAACGGAAACTTACTGAAAGGTTCAAAATATTACCACAGTCTACAATACGTTTTTTCTTATTCTTGTGTACGATATTCTTAACAAAGGAAAACGTTCATTGAACGAGCTAGCAAAGCAAAGCGATGTTCCCCGTTTTACTTGGAGATATTGGTATTCTGAGTATGTATGTGAGTTTGTTCAATCAAAACTCCCTCAGTGGTTATGTTATTTAATCTTTCTAATATTTGTAATGTAGATAAATAATGGTTGTGAACGATAAAGGACTAGAACTTCAATATAAGTAAAACTCTAGAAGATTCCAGTAAAGTAGTAAGTGACTAGCCAGATATTTTTTGATCATAGAAAATTCTTTTTAGGCAGTGAGTTGGTTAACATTACTCGTATGTATCACCGCCGAACCAAAAATACCGATAATGTCCGGTATCGAAAGAGCCGGAAATTGTGGTGCAGAGAACCGGGATTAGATTTATTCTAAAGTTACGGGAGTTCTTTGGGTTTTTGATACTAATAATTACCGGGTTCGTATGTATCTACACTTCCGGGAATTGCAAGTATCTACAGAGTAGGAAATTGTGGTATAGAGAATCATGACTATATATAATATAAAATTACGGAAATACCCGGGTTTTTTTATTCCCAGGAGGATGGCCTTTTAGATACACATTATGGCTGATTTTGGTAAAAAATCTCTTTATTACACTTATATTTTTTCCTAGAAAACTTTCCGCGTTTTTAATTAAGCAAGTATTTAAATGGCAGCAACTCTTATTCATGGAATATTTTTTCCTCCCCAAGCTTAAGTATAGGGACGGTAATGTTTACTTTTATAGGTAAGATGGTAAAATGTCAGAGATAAAGACCCTCTCAAAGTAATCGTAAAAGGTTTCTTTGAATAAACAGAACATAAAAATAATGTTAAAAAGTAGACCACCGGCATGTTGATTCTAAAATTAAGCAAATGGGTAACAAAATAAAAAAGAGACATTGAAACCATTGATTGTATTTTAAATTATTTGTTACGATATCTATCATAGTAACAAATATATTGTACAAATATCACTGTTACGAATCATGGTTCAAAAGTTTCAAGGTGAACAGAGAAAGGTTGTAGACTCAGCATATAGTTTCCTTTACTTTGGGTACAGAACCATTTCAAAGGTTGTGTCAAGAGCGAGCCACTTACCATAATTAGTAACCGGCTGTCATTGTCAGCTCGTAATCATAAATACGTTAGTTCTCTGGGAACTCTGGAAGTGCAATGAATATGTAAATTCGAGTATGTACCAACATAACTATAAATGATTACAAACGAGAATAGAACTATTTTTCGAGTATAAAATATTTTTGGGGCATTCACAAACCAGATTTTGCTAGGGTAACTAAAAACCAGGAAAAAACCTTATGTTACTTGTAAATTACATTTATTAAATTACATTCAGTAATAACATAAAGTTTAGGCCTAGGTAATTTATTCATAAAATATAGTTAAATCTAACATAAAAACTATGTGCACTTTTTTCTCAAAATATATAATATGTTTACTTAGGTCTATGTATTATAAGTCCCGATCGAAACCCTAGAAAAACCAATTCAAAAATACTATAACTATGCACTTGCCTAAGTGAGTGTGAGCATTTGTGAGTGTTGTGTTATGTGCATGCGTCCTTGTCTCGCTGCAGGCTCGGTGCGCGCGCGCATCTTGCAGCGCAACAGTTCGAGCGTATTCTCCCAAAGGCGAGTCTGCTCCTCCACCACCCCTTGACGCGAACTGATTGCCCTTTGCTCCTGTAAAACGTATATAAGCTTGAATTTCAGTTACACAGACTGAAATGAAAATGAAAATGAGCTGTCGCTCAGGAGCTATATACTCAGTTCTTTTTTTGTGAAAACTTTTTTTTTTTGGAGTAATATAATCGTAGATCGATTATATTTAATCGATTATAATATCAAAACTATTTTTGAAGACATATAATCGTGAATCACTTCAAAATGTTTTTACTTGTATTTTTTATTTATCTGACAATTGACTTAAATGGTTTTAATTGTTAAATAAGGCTTTCTTTAATCATTTTAATCCAAAACATCATTGTTAAACCTAATGTTTTGTTGGCCACATGTCACGTTTAGGTTATTATTGTATATACTAAACTAAAAAAACCTATAATATATGTTTCGGCAGAAAAGCGATCTTAAAGTAAAAAAAAAACTTCAGAGTACTATATATCAGAAAAGAAAAATCTTATCTTAAAGTCATGTATTGGAAACTTGTCAATATAAACATCCAGACCTCTTCCAAACTTTTTACAATTTGTTCCAAATCAACGATGTTCTTCTTCAGAGCCTCCATTTTGGACGGCTTCCTTGGAGACTGCATGGAATTTTTCATCTCAAACATGACGACTTCCTGTAAACTTTCCGCTTTTGTAATCTTATGCCTCAAGTTTTTCCATTCATCCTCCTTACTATTCAGCTGGTCAGTCAACTCTTTGACTTGGTTTTTGAGGGGTTCCATTTGCGAGGTTATATTTATGGAGGTAGCTTCGTAAACTCTCTTCTTTTGTTCGTATTGTTGTTGGACTGTTTGGAATTCCTCTTTGACGGGCTTGATTTTGTCGGCGAGAGGTTGGATCTCCTGACGGACTTGGGATAACTTTTGAGCGGTTTGCGCGACCAACTGTGAATAATAAGTAGTTCGGGTCAACACTTATGAAACCCTTAAAATTACATAAGTATGTGTGGCGCTACATTCTCTTATTTTAAATGGCGCCACGTTTAAATTCCGAACAAAATGTCGCGAATCAAATACAGTCTCATACGGGACGTGGTGAGCTTATACAAACGTAGGTAATAGAACGAGAGGACGCTACGCGCATCCTTATATGTAGTAGAAAATCAACCTTATTCGAATGCACGATTTATTACACAGCAAGCTTATCTACTTAGTAAGATGGTGTATTATTTAAGACAGTTGAAAACTGAAATGCGTGATGAATTCAATAAAAAGTACGATCGCAAAGTCAAGTTATTTAAGGTTTCATTCAATCATACTTCTGAATTAACCAAGGTTGTTTTCCTTATCAGTTTTGAGAACGCGGTACCTACTTGAGACAAATCATGCAGTGACTTTTTAGCCAAGTCTGCAGTTTTATCTCCATCATTATCTGTGGCATCTTCATCCTCGATTTTCATTTTCTTGTGATTAACTAAAGCCATTTCCACTGTAGGATCCGAGGTGTTGATAATTTGAATCGTTCTGGCCAGTATTCCTGCCTCAACCTGAAATATTTAGATAATTATAAATCGTTTATTTTCAATTAGTAATTATATATATTTTTTAATGTACACCTATTGGGCGAGTTATCCAAATACAAACAGCTAGCATTTTTATGAAAAAATTCGAATATTATGTTCATTATGCAAATGAAGGCTCACCTTTAATGTTGAGAGATTAGCTCGTTGTCTTTTGTACGCGCTGCTCTTTGTTCGCAAAGAATTAACGTACTTCTTCAATTCTTCACCTCTTAGAACCGTGTCTCCAAGGAGCTGTTTAACCTGATAAGGAAACAATACGATAGTCAAAACGAGAATGAATATCAGCGAGATACTACTCTCGTAGTAACAAACATTTAAACAGAATAAAAAAAACTCATTATGGGTGTCAATTCATTACTCCAAGTTAAAATGCTGAAACTAATAAACTCCAACCATTAATCTTGGTGGGACAATTTTAATGAAAATGTACCTAAATATTCATAACAATATATCAGATAAAGCATTTTTGGACATGAATCTTGGCGGAAGAGCATTATCTGAGTTCAATCTGCCGCTACCCGACGTAATGACCGATTTATTTGAAGCGAGAAAAATGTTTTATCTGATCTTCATGACGTGTCGGCAACATCTCAGCATCAACCCGGCACGGACATCGAATCGTTCTCGATCCCATAAACGATGACCGTAAAGAGACCTTATTCTCAAAATATGAATGTACGAATGAAGGGCCACGGGTTACCGGGCACCGGCTTGAAGGTCCAGATTAAATAGTGTATAATGGCTTGCGTTGCTTTCATAAAATGTTGTATTTTAATAATTTACGGATTGAGGCGTTATTATTCGCAAGATGTTAAAGGATGTTATAAGATAATCTGAACAGGGTCAAGGCTTCCTGACGGTGCCTCGTGGAGGCGAAACACGTGACGATTCTATTGTTCATTATTTGACTGGCCTCACAGCTCAGTTGGTAGTAGGTATACCTTCTGCGCTGTAGGTTGTGGGTTCGATTGCCACCCAGGACAGTTCTGTGTCTGAGTGTTAATATGTATTTTAAGAAGGTATTTACAAAAAAAAAGTATTGTATGTATTCTATCAGTTATCTAGTTCCCATATTACAAGCTATGCATAGTTTGGGGTTTATTTTGGTTAGATTTGACGCTGTGTAAAATGTCCATGAATATTTAGTTATTGATTTATTTACTTACAATGAATTCAAAAATTAGAAACTTTTCGGAGGTGTTCTAAATAGTACCCATTTTCAGATCATCTTATATTACCTTTCTCTAAAGCTTGTAAGTTAATGCCTCTTCTATATTGTATATTTGATATCCTACAACTGGATCCGTCCGGTTTGAACAATCCGTATGAAACTCGATGAAAACTTCTGTTTTTCTGTCTGAACGCAACTTGTTAGTCACAAGAGCGAGAAATTTCTAAGTAACGTATTTCAGCAAGCCGTCTTTGGAGCATTTGAAATGGCATTTCACTAGTTGAGAATACGATCGTTAGCTACGAACCGTGAAAATAACAAACAACGCCGAGTTGAAATGTGACGGGTGATGTGTGATTTGTGACGGAGTTTTTTCATGTGCAATAGTTTCATTAAATGTGGACCGATTATAATGATTATTTCAATAGGGTGGTCTACTACTCCGACGTGGTCCGTTAGAAATTTCATGGAAATATTTCTCCCCTGAGGGAGATGAAAGTATTTAAGTCGGTTTGTTTGATTTTTAATATTTCATTGTGTTTAAGTTTTCTCTCGCTATCTATAGGCTAGTCAGTCGAAAATTTTGAACTTTTCACTAAAAAATGTCCAAAAACCAGATGAAGAGTAACTTGAAGTAGTTCCGTACCATCGAATGTATTGTTTTATATTTGTTGGGATATTATGCGCCGTAACTTTTAGAAAAGATGAAACCCATAGCAGGTACATACATACGTAGTTCCGAAATAGCTGCATTCTAAACGTAGTTATTTCGGCACTCCAAAAATAATGAGATATCGTGAGTGTTTTGTGAAAACCTGTTATTGTTAACATTTAATAGTGGGATTGGGTTTAAACAGGCGCTGAGCTGAGCAAGAAGATCTCGTTATCATCTAGATAAATACATATTTGATAAAAAGAAGTTTTCAAGCGAATTCAAAGGCTTTTGAATTAGATCATAAGATGAAAACTTCGAAAGCTTTACTGGGCGAATTCATCTTGATTTTTGTATTCACTTCCTGTCATACAAAAGACCCTTTATATTCTTAGGCCCATTCTATCTGATCAATCCACTGATGTAGCGAAATGCGTGGGTCCAACTCTAATACTTCGGTAATGCTCAGGTTTAAAAAGCAAGTGACTCAATAAAAACCTTCGCCAAGTCTGGCTGACTCGGCGAAGCCTTTTTTCACATTGAGAATAATAGAAGTAGAATTCATATAACTTCCTGATATCCAATATCAGCAGAATAACGCTCTTTGCAAGTAGAAATTCTAATGGTGGGACTTTAAAATTTAACTACTGTTGGCAGAATTGAGATCAGATCGAAATTTTTATCTCTTGCCTTCATTTGGTGGGAAATCATGCCAAAAAGAGGCAAAATTATTATTTTTATGCAGTTGCTGTTTTGGAACGAGCTCAGCAATACCACTCAGGTTCTATCGAAGTATAATAATAAAGTCACATTGCGTTGCTATCATCACTCCGAGAAGAGGATGTAACGACTTATGGGCCTGTAAAGTGAGTAATGAAGACGGTATAACCGCTTTTTAAATCAGTCACATGTTATCCAATTATACGCCATACCTGTGATTGTAAATCTGCCAGGGTGGCTTCGTAATCCTTCAACGTAGCAGCTAGCTCGTGGACCCTGGCTGCACTCGCTTCCTTATTTCGTCTGATGACGGTGGCCTGCTGTCGGAACGGCGCCAATTTGTCTTCCTGAGGACCAGCGGCAGCTAGCTTTCGTTGCACCAGTCGCTCCATTTCACCGTTTGCCATTGCAATCTATGAAAATATTATCAATCCTGTCTTGAAACGCAGTCGATTAAACGAAACGAAACGATATCAAAATTCATATCAGCGTTTAATACATTTTCAAAGCATTTTCATTCTTATATCGAATAAAACCGCATAGACTAATACCGAATTAGCAAAAATAAATGTGGTTAGGTTTCATTTTTTTAAAGTTTATGCAGCCAACAAATTGTGACATATGCAGCAGCTATCGTATATTAAGCATACATATTCTTAATATATGAAAGGTAAGAAAGCATACCTTTTCCTGGCCTTCACTATAATTCACCCACACTGAAGGTATTATGATGAAGAGAGGTAGAAGCCTTTCGCGATTTCAATTGATAGATTTCAAAAAGCAATTTCCAGATAAGCCTCGTTGATATGAGTTTCAGGCGCAAGGTTTAAGTTACGTTATATCTCGAAGTTCTCACCTTATCCTGAACCGTAAGTAGGTCGGCACGCGTGGGGTGTTGTTCCATCGCTATCATCTGCATAATATTCAATTCTTTTTGCAAATTTGAAGCTTCTTGTGGCAGTTTCTCCTTAACTAGGTAGCTGTTCAACTAAAAAGAAAACCTGTCTGTAAAGCAGGAGCTAAACGACAATGTAACAAGCCTACTTCAATAACTTAATTGTTTCCAACCTGAATCTCCTCTTGCAAGTGTTTTATGACGTCATTTGCGTTTTTAGGAGTTGCACTTTGTCCGTGAATCACGTTTAAATATCTTTTCAACTGATCCGACGCCAGTTTCAACTGCAATTGCTGAGTTTCATACTAAAACAGGAGAACAATTAGGGACAACACAATCTATCAATCAACACAATGACGATCTAAAGATAACAGATTATTTGAGTTTAGAATTAATTTACCTGACTCTCCAACTCCTTGGCCTTTTCCTGCTGAAGTCTCAATGATTTACTGACACTTAAAAGTTCCTCTTTATTACTTACGTCTACAAGATTTACTTGAACGTTTTCTAATCTTTTGATTACTGAAACAAGTCACGTAGTGCCAATGATTGTCCTTATCAGAGAGATGGGAGATCATTTAAATATGGGAGTGCTTAAATTCAGACGTCAAACTCCATAACAATTACAGAAGTTGCTAAGAATTTGACTTGGACTTTGTTAATGAGTATTATTACTTGATTAAACGCTTACCGATGTCTCTCTCGACCGCCATCTCCTTAATGTCATTTATAATTTCTGATGCATTTTCTTTCTGAAGCATTCTAGTCCTCTTGTGTACCTCTTTGAATTCTTCTATCAAATTTTGATATATATCAAGCAGATCTTGGATCGTGTTGTTTCTTGCTACGTCCGTTGGTATGTCGGGTAATTTCAAATACCTAAAACAAGACGTGATCGTTTCACTCATATTCACACTTTTACTCATATTCACCAAGTAAACCTGAAACATGTATTGCAAAGCGAACTACACAAAAACCGCCGCCCTGAGCGCAGTCGTAAAACTGTGTTGGTCACGTAGCGCTGCTGTTAATAATGGACTTTTATTTTCTCAAAGTATTTTCGTTCATTTTCACCAACATCTACGTGTCAAGAAATTATATGGGGGTCCTCGATATTAGCTACGCACTTTTGCGAAATACTATCGACACATAAAATCCCCGAATAGAAGTGCGCAATGCTAGGAACAAAGATTGTTATTTGGAAATATGAGTATATAGCGACTCCTAGCCGCTAAAAACTGTAATCTCTAGCAAAACCAATTAAAATTACTAAATAATTTAACAATTACTGTATGCTTCGTCGCTGCAGCGACGTTTTTGTTTTTTGAAGTTTGAAGCACGTCTCAAATTACAAATTTAATAACATGACATAACATCAGCACGTATAGCTTAAGTTTTTTTTTTTAAGAAACTTCCTATACCACTTATAACCTGATGTTGAGCGCTAGGTATATTCTTTGCACTGCGCAATACACATTCATAATTATACCAATAAACATTCATGGTCATTTCACACAACGCCTTATAGTCTTAAACTAAGCATACATGTATCTTGTTTTATAGGAACTATATAACTCTTACTTTCGGTAATATTATTTAAACATCTTAATGTATCTACCATGTTAAGAAGTAGTCGTAATAAAATAATTAAATTGTATTAGGTAGGTAATAGGTGGATCCTAGCGAAATGGGAGAGAGACACCACTAATGAAGATATATAAGTCAATAAATTATTCTTAATTCCGCCGCTGCGTGTTTACGCAGTGCCTTGTAGCTTGAAATATGTCCGGATAAATTACATGTAACGAGGTTTTTCAGTAAATAGAAAAATCTTGTAGCCCCTTACTTAGCGTAAACAAATAAATTGTTTTGTTTACGTGCACAAATCAGACCTCTCGGCCACTTCCGTAGAGGGCGTAAGTCTTTAATCTACCGATAACGAAACCAGGCTAAAGAGTGAAGATACACGATCCTCTTACCCCTTGTCAAAGGGATTAAGGATACCTCCGGACCCCTATCGTGGTTTACCTTTCAGTATATTGTGTGAAGTAAATATAAACACTTTTGAAAAGAACGGTACACCTAAACAAATAAGGATATTTTATTGTCCTTAAAACTTTCAGAAACGTATCCTCTGACAGTCAGAACCTTTTTGTGCCTTTATAATAAGCATTCGATAATAAGTTTCCCGTCTTTTGAACTAGATAAAATACCAATGATGTCCAGTGGTTTAAGCAGCAGTCTAATGTAGAGTTTACCCGACGCCCAGGGAAGAAATGCACATGTAATTTATGTAGAATGATTCTTAATTACCCCACTAACTTAAAATCCCGTCTAACGCACTATGCAAATGAATATAGTGGCTGGGAAGCGCTTCGGTAAGCCAGAGTGGAATTACTTAAAAGTACGTCGACAAACAATAATATGTACCAAACAACCTTAAAAACCTCCAACTACCCAACAGCGTAACAACATCAGAACCAGCCATCTAACCAACAGCTTACATCCCTAAAGTTGTGGAACAAAACTTGTTCTTCGGTCGGCCGACGTGTGTAGAATAATATTTTTTGGGATACCATAATATTTACTAATTACCCAAGGCTTGGACTACTAATTTTTAACTGACACGAAAATACTATGTAACTTTTTCAAACACCGTTACAGAATTAAAAATGTTATGTTTTTTCAGAAAACTTATTCAAGACCAGCGAAGCATAGTCGATAGATCTTTAAATTTTCTCGGTAGCTAATTCAGTGGCCTAAGGAAAAATAACCTCTTCATATATGCGTAAAATACCTATAGCAAAGGTGATTTGTTGACATGCGATGCGATGGCGATCAAAGTCACTGCTAATTTCACGGCTTACCAATCACATCGGCAGCGAGTCTTAGTCAAGAAGTCGTTGCCGTGTTGGAACAACATTTTTAATAATGAGAACACTGAAAATTAGATAAATACGCATAAGTGTGCACTGTAACTTGCGCGTATAAATTTTGACTGATATATCTACCTAAAAAATACTTGACGTCATTGTTTTGAGTTTTAGTATATCGCATGTACTTGTCTGCCTATTAACCTAGAGAAATTAGTTATCTACAGTCTTCGCGCTTCATCAATACCTATATACCCTTCCTACAATACCTAGTTTCTCAATGAGAGCTTAAACACTGTTGATCGATTCTCTATTGATTGATCTAATTTAAAACGGATTTTTTTTCCTTAGGTGTCATACATTTAAACATTACATTATGACTGGTATCGCCGTCTGGGTCCCAGTTTGGGGAGCACGAATTGAACTGCGCAAGAGGTAGGTACCTACAGCTTAGCATGCGTAAAATTTCAGTAACGTGTGGTCGCAGTAGTTAAAATATTAAAAGTATTTATCTGTTGACAAAATAACACTGTTACAATTTTTCCGAACGAACTTGGCAAAGTTCTACTGCTCCTTTGGGTTTGCTTCGCACTACCCGGAAGACACGTGTAGGGATTCTGAGGATACTCACTTACGAGCAGCAACATAAACCCTTAAATTTCCTAGTGAAATTAACACCCAACCTATTACAGAGCTACTAATACCTACTTAGCAAGATAGGCAGTGTTCTTGACTTGTTCCTTATTTGTCAGCAGCCAATGGAGAACGTGGTGGATGGTCCTAGCATCTCCCGCCAGCAACTGAGCTCTGAAGCGAGCTGGCTCCACTCCTGGTGGTGGACGGTATTTCACGCTGCCCAACATTTCGAGCAGTCGGACTGATACAGTTTCAGTGTCGTCTTCATTTATGTCTAACTGCGAAAGATTTGAAGTTATTTTTTGTAGTTACCGTCATTCACTGGTGTTGCTGTATTCCGTTTTACAGGGTGTGTGTGCCGGTGAAATTACACGCACACGGTTTGGAGCTTTTCATACTTTAGTACGTATACCTACCTACTTACGCGAGGATGGACTTGGGGTGTTGGACTGTTGTTCTGGGCGCGGAGAACCATTCAACATCTACGTTCCAACCGATATAAGGTCAGCGCCTCGTCTTTTCATCTAATCGTAAAAAACAACAGTACAAAGTAACAAAGCATAAAATTCCGTGAACTTGTTTTGGTAAGTAAATTCTTACTTTTTCTCCGGCTTCGAAGTTGGCTAGTAACTCAACGAGCAACTGCAGCAGCTGCGTCTCACTTAGCGCGTCGAACTTTATAAGATCATAATTTCTGCCCAGTGTCGAGTTTAGTTCTTTTACTATGTACTTCATTTGCTCTGTCATAGCTTAAACAGTTTTTAACTGGATCTCAGTGGAATTTGTACGAAATTATGAAAACAGATCACCAAGAACTGAGATGCGCTTATCATCGAATTCAATAGTCAAAGTTGACACTACTGTTGCTTGGCAACGATAAACAATTACAGGCCGCGTTCAGTAGTGTCCGACAATAAACGTCGTAAAACAATTCCAAGGCTGTGATTGGTTGGTCAAATGAACGGACTCTGAAAAAGTAGTCCCACTACGGTAACAAAGAGCTAAGAGAAAAAGTTATAGTAAAATTAAATATTATTAATATACAACCAAGAACATAAATATAAATAAATAGCCTACAGACCTAAATAGGCTATATATATAGCCACTGGATAGTCTGTCATTTGGTCTTAGTTGTTAAAATAAGAGTGTCCAAGGAGCTAAATGACGTGAAATAGTTGAAGACTTAGCAATCATTCGTAACATTATTTCCATTGACACTTGCTTGTCGAATCGTAGCACTTCATATTGAAATTTGTATGGTGCCAGTGTGACCATTCTGTATACAGGTCATAGTTTTTTTTTAACCCCCTCATCCCTCTACACTTCCCTGTGTCGCAGATGGCATGGACAAAAAGGCGCGCGCAGGTCGCAGCCAGTACTCAAAAAGTACTCTGTGGAGTACTTCATACAAGTACTGTTTGGGGTTGTGTTGTCTGTGTAACGCATGTTTCCATTTTGGAGTCATCACTGATCTTGTTCACAGGTGCATTTGGGAAACGAGTAACTAAGGACAGTAATGAAACAAAGCTAATTATTTGAATAAATTATATTTCTGATACTCATTTAAATTATACAATCATCGGTTTGTTGTAATCGTCAAATCACAATCTCTACAAGTTGCCCTAAATTATAATTTGTGCCTACTTCACTGCGTTTAAGTATACTAATATGCGTAGACACATTCGTTGAAAACACTCATCACCTCTCAACGCACCGTTCTCTCCCTAGACACTTCAAACGCACCGTTCTCTCCCTCCCTCCCTATCTCTCTCTCATGATTGACCTATGTTTTTGTTCACAAGCAAATGATGCGCGGACAAAAAGGTATAAACGAACAACATAAACAAATTAAAAATTTATATCAGTACTAACAAAATCACTGGCTTTATATTATCAACTATCTAGCACCAATTTCAATAACTTAAGTAAATTAAACTATAACGTTCAATTGCCAAGTTTATAGCACTTGGCGACCCTAATTAGAAAGCACTAAGGGTGATTATAACTGCCAACGTGCCATAACTCGGTGTCCAGGTATAAGCTGTTCGTTAATAATATAAGTTAATAAATGACGTTTGGAAGTTTTGTTAGATGCTGCATACGCAGTTTCAATATTCAATTCTACCTATCCTATGGCATGCACCATTATTTTACTCAGACCCAATGTTAGTTCCTATTCTTTAGTTAATCCCTTTAATATTCTTTAATAAGCACAACGGAGAGATACATAATATGAGCCTGCAAATAAACTAATTAAGTATTTTATAGCAGTGACAATTTGGCAAACTTGAATTATTCAAACACGATAATTAAAGATGATAGGTATTAATTATAAATTACAATACTCAGATTATTAAACATAATAATTTGTACTCTGCTAGATTAATGGAAATTCAATTATTTACACACATACACGATAATAAAGCAAATACAAAAAAAACTGTTCAAACATAATGATGAGATTAAATTCCAAAATGATTTTCCATATAAGCACCTACTAAACTAAAATCAAGTCTCACTATTTTACCTACGTACTAACCTATCATAAATATTACAACCCTTATAAAATAATACTACAGACTTTTATGACAGGATGATTTGTTTTGTAAATTCACTATCATGTGACTACACAAACATAAAGAACAACCACAAAAAATGTATTCAAAATAATAAAAATAATATAATCATAATAATTCGTGTGATGCGTATCGACTCGTTTCGTTAAGCTTTATCGGATATCGATTAGAAAATTCGAATATAATTTATACTAAGACCAACGCAAATTGCGGTCATTAAGTCCGCCAAAACAGCACCGACCTATACAAACTGATACACAGCATGTTGCGTTTGCGTTGGATCCATAACTGATTGTCAGTGCACAAAGCACGTGTTTTTCCTACTGTATCCTTTCAATAGTAGGAAACGGTAAAGAAACGAGCTCTTAGCTGAAAGGAATGTCTAAGAGAAAGATATACTACAGCCCGCGAGCCGGGCGGTCGCATTTAAAGCTGCAGTTATTAAATATATCGAATAGTTACTGCGACCGCGCCGACCGCGGTCTCGACTCGTCCGGCCGCGAGGCACGTAAATGCAAAACAAATAACAAAAAAACAAAAGTCAAAATATAAAATCAAACAAAAGGTAAATGATCCGATACAAATAGAATCAAAATATAAAATCACGAAACGAACACTGTTCCAACGTGAACGCTTACGCTAATATTTCGTATTCTTACAAACTAAACTACAAATAGCCACCTTTCCGGCCGAATAGAAAACTAAGCGTGCCCAAAGGCGACGCCTTAGTGGCAGATTTAGGTGTGGAATCAACGGTCCCGAGGTCGGTTCGTGGCCGGGGCGACCTACCCCATGTCTTCCTGGAGCAACCAGCGTTTTCCGGACTCCCGTCGAGCGCTCCACACCCGAGCGGGGCCGGTACCCCTAAAGGGGGCTCGCAGTTATCCGACGGTACTCTTTCCAGAGGCGGAGCGGCCGGCGATCTGAGCGTTCGCTTCAGACACGTCAGCTGCTCCATGGGACTGCGGTGGACTAAACCGGTGTACAACGATCCGGGGGTTTGTAACGCGAGCGGGGCGGGGGATCCCTCGCCGGCCGGCGATCCAGCGCCGAAGTGTCGCCGGCGCAGGATGGAAGTGCCCGAAGATATCAGAGCGTGGAGGGACGGCGGGGCGTCTCCCGGTCGCGGGGAAGGGGGCGGGGACGAGTCGGGGGATCCGAGTAGCGGGCTATTGGCCGGCGTGGCGGTGGGGGTGAAACTCGGCCGGGAGGGGGGGATGACGAGCGACTCCCGGCGCGACCGTTCCGGCGAGACGGCGGCGGATGACCTTCGTGACGTCATCCGTGAGCTCCACGCCGATCCCAGCACACTGCTGGATAAACTGCTCATGCCACTACTGCATACACTGCTCACGTTGCTGCTCGCGAGGCTGCCGTCGTTCGGGTGCATCACCGTACTGTTGACGTATTCCAGGCTTTAGGAAGAAACAGATTTCGTGCATGCTTTGTTAATTACATAACGTGCATAATCATGCTAACATATTAAGGATAATAAAGAGTACATACAAAGAAGACATACCAAAGCCAACTTGAACATTGAAGCCTAAGCATAAATGTCTTTTTTTTGACGGAACGTGCTTGCGTCTCAGCCGATGTTATGGTAAAACCGCAGCTGTCTTTTTGCCATGTTCATTAAGTATTTTGCGGCTAATGATTTTTATATTGATTAATTTAGTTTCCACAAATATGCAGTTTACATGAGTTTTCCACTTTAATTTTAACATATTGTTATTTGCGAAAACTTTTTGAAATTGATAAAAACAGAATTATAATTAAATAGTTGTATGACGTTTTAAAAAATGGTCCAGGTAAAAAACACCACCCCTTCCCAACCCTTCCGTTCGGCGGACTTTTTGATCTCCACTCGCCATTAGGTACCAAGCCGAAACGTATTGCACCCGTCACGGCGACGTGAGATAAAACGTCGGCTTGGTGGCAAATTAGTTGCAAATGCAAGTATGCTTTATTAGAGAAAATCTGCACAAGTTCTAATGCTACAAAATAAACTGCTGCAACATAAGCAATAGGTACTCTTTTTTTACCGCCGATTCTATTAAATGAGTTTGGAATAAAGTAGAACAGCTTTTTATAACAACGCAGGCTACGATAATAGTTTACTATTTAGGCGCTCACTCAAGCTCACTCAACTACCACACTTTTCAAACAGTAAAATTAGCAATACGACCGCTACATCAACACAAGCATTGCACAGCCGTTTTCAGGGAACCCATTTAGATTCGTACGGCCCGTCTGTTTGTCTGTTTCATTTTCCTTTGAACAAATAGTTCCATTACCAGGCTATTTGTACCATTAGATAATAGTACAAATAACACACACTTATTGTTATTGCCTATCTATGCTACTATTGTATCGACAAGACTAAAACACTACCTGATTATTGCACACATGTAAGTTTTCTATTTTTTATAGAATACAAACACAGACGAACAGACGGAGAGGACGAAGCTATAAAGGTAATGGACGGGAGCCCAAGAAGCATTTCAACCAGGAATGAAGTCTAGCAGAATATAGGAATTTACCTGTTGGTGAAGGTATAGATAAGGCTGGACTGCGGTAGTCGCAACATATCATCGTCCTCTTCGACGTCCGACAGGCGGTACGTTCGCAACCCCAAAGCCGCCGCCGATCTAGCGCCACGAACACCCACACCCTCTTGATCTTCCAATAAACCTGATAAACAAAATGACAAGGATTAAAAACTGCGATACCAGACTAGGCCACTTGTATGAAAGCGTTTGGGATGACAATCAATCTGCGTGCTAGATGACGTATTACTGGCCATCTGGCCACTATTGCCATATTTTGTTTTTTCCGATGGGAAAATACGGCCAATTATATTCACCATAGATGTGATTTACAGTTTGTGGCGGGGCCGTAAAATGAAACTAATGGCGCAGTATTTTCGCGTAAGTGCTACATGTGCAAAAATACTAACTATTGCAAAGATTGACCTAAAAAAATCAGTAGGTGGCAGCGCTGCCTATTGCGCAGTAGGTTCCATTCTATCCTAGAACAATTTTTTGTGTGACGGACATGTTTTTTGTTCTATATCTCGGTCTCATATGGCATTACATGTATGTTTTTACAAAAAGAAACTATATTTACTTTGGGCCTAGATAGCGCTGTGTACTATTATGTCCATGAATATTTATTTACACAACCGATACTCCAAATGTATCTTTCGCCACAACGAGTAATCCTAGTATAACAAAGAAAGAAAGAGAAGCACAACTCCGTTTAATTATCGGCGTCTTTGTCTGGTTCGATTTGACAGCTAAGCCTTTTTCAATGTGGTGTGGTTGTTGTTACCTGACATATTGGGCTTTGCCAGTTGCGCCCAAGTGTGTAACGTGAGGGACCCCTCCATAGGTTTGACGATTTGCAGTTTGTGTGGCGGCCGGAAGCGAGCGAAGCCGCCCGCTGCGCCCGCGCCCCAAACGGCGCTTTCTTCGCTTGCATCTCGTTCTGGAAATACAATAAACAAGTTGAATACAGTTATTTACGATATCGCGAATATACTTTTTCGTGCCTTTGCTGAAAGAGTAGGTTCGGGTCGGGGAAGGAATTTTTAACCGAGAGCGTATTTATTCCAATCCGGAACATTCCGGTCAAGGTTAATAACCGTTACCAATTCTAAACTGTAAGAAGGAAATCGCACGCGGGATCCGCAGCTTAATCCATACAAGTAGTTGAGTATTTATGATGGCAAATAAAACTATTAAAATTCGTATGTCGTATGATCACTTTGAACACTTGTTTTACCTGTATACCGCCGTTGTCGCAGTACATGGGAGGCCGAGAGCGAGGCTCTACGCGAGTTGATCTCCTGAGGCGTGAGGCGACGCAACGCCGCCGCAAGCTCCGCGGCCCCCGGGGCGCCGGGGACACCGACTCCGCATCCACCACTAAAAACAAAATTGAATAAGACAAAGCTATTGAGTGAAGGAAAGAGATTTTTTTCATAAATTTGAGTATTAACAACATCCGGCTCGAAGGACCAGGTAAAAAGGCTTGAGAATGACTTTTAATTGTAGTATTTGTTTTTAGTTTTGATTAATTCAGATTCTCTTGTGGAGATATGCTAGAGGCCTTCAGGCGGCTTAGAAACTCAGACATTGTTGGTTACAAAATTCCTTTGTGATTTAACTAGGATGGTGTCCTCAAAGGCAGTTTGTGAATTTTAATCATTTATTAAGTCATTATAGTAGCAATCACAAATACTCACGGGTACAGGTCATCGGACTCGGCGTCTGACGAGTCATCTAGGAAGGAGTCGTGTGACGGTGGCTTGGGAGGTGGCTGGAGGTGTATCGGTGGTACGGAAGGTCCATCCGCGACGTCCGACCCGGGTATCGAAGGTCCGGAACCGTTAGACCACCGCGACGCACATTGCACCGTCTCAAACACTTTCTGCATGCTTGAGCTGTAATCAAATAAATATGTACATTGAATAATGGTATCTTATAGACTTCATTTATTAACAGAATTTAATTGAATAGTATGGAAAAGATATTAACCTCTTGAATAATTAATTAATAAGCTAATGTTGTCAAAAAGGTTTTGTCGGGAAGACAACGTTTACGTGAGCATCCAAAAAGCAACTGGTATATGTATTGACTTTTGCTGTTTTGGCAGAGAATACATCTTGAAATCCTATGTAATGGCCGATGAAATACTCGTTAAGTCACTCGTTGAACTAGCGGAAACTTTTAACGCTGAATGCCTGCTAATAGCGTGGGTTAATGAAATTAATAAAGCCACAGATTAAACACTGTAGCTACGAACAAATCATTTTCAACAATAACAATTAATACAAAAGTTTTCAAATCGTATTAGCCCTTTTGGAGCCATGTTGCCTTAAAGTAATTGTTTGATAAATTTGCCACAAGACCACAGAGGGGACCTACAAACATAGTCGTCAAACTTACTTATAGTCGTCAAACAGCCCTCTATTTAGTAGGGGGTTAGATGCATGACTCTAACAAATACTAAAAACTACCTTAATGTCAGAATTAAATGTTTTAATTTTAAAATTATTCGATGGGACAATAGATGTCCTTAAACAGGTGCGACACACCTTGACATCTGCCTCGCCCAGTTTCAGTGGTTTCTGTGAATCCTAACCGCACCTACCAATTTGGCTCAGTTTTAATTTACATGCAAAGTTCAAAGTGATTTTATGGTTGTATTGTTGTATCAGGTTTATCATTCACACACATTGAGATACACAGGTGGTGATACAGAGATATAACAGTGGTTGTGAGAAATATTCGACACAGTACCATTTTGAATGGATACGGCGAGCATAAATATTGTTTTTTTGTATTGTAAACTAGCTGAACCAGACCTTGTCCAGTCTTGACTCACAATTTGACAATTAGTAGCAAACGACAGCGTCGTAACAAAAGCTAAATACTTTCACTTTTTACCAATGACCATGCCCTATGACGAATATTTTAAAACAAAAATATTCCAAGTCGGTCCAGTCATTCAGTCATTCTAAAGTTCTAAGTGATGCGAATATCAACGATCAAATGTAATTTTATAATTTTTTTAGATTGGTGCCAATATAATCCACATCAATATGTTAGATTAAAAAAAGTTAATATTACATTACCGCATCGCATAGACTCAGTCGCAGCCCATGATTATTCTGGTCTGTTGTGCAACAGAATTGTGTGTGCCAACGGCCCAAATGCCTTAACGGACAACTTTATGGCCCGCAAACTTGTATTAGGGCCGCCTTAATCAAGGATATTTAGGCTGTTATAATATACTTAATCTGCAAGTGGATCGCAGCTGCTAGAGTCTAAACTGAGTGCAGAGAAGACGTACAAGCGCACTTCTGCACAAACTGGTAAGCAACCGCCTCGCAAACGCCATATTAGCTACCGAATATTAAGGATGTTTCAGTAGACTTACTGTGCAAGCGGGTCGCCGATGCCAGAGTCCAAGCTGAGTTCAGAGAAAACAGACGAGTGCATCTCTCTATGCAAGCTGGCGGGCAGCAACCCAGCCGCGGCCGCCACGCTAGGCATAAGGCCTCGGGTGGGCTCCCCCCTCTTTCTGAGCTGACGGAGTTGCTCTTGGGCCTCAGTGAGATGCGCCGCGATTTCGGCATATCGCTCCTGTAAATAAAAAATAACTGTTAATTACTACTCGAGCTCCCTCACTGTGGTTTCGGTACAACCTATTTTATTTTCAGTGACGGGTATTCATTAGGATATCTACAATCATAACATACTCTGTGCGAAGTAGAACAGACCGACAGATGTTGTGGGCTTATTAATATGGTTTCCTTTTCTCTTTCGGTAAGAATCAGTGAAATATGGCCTTAAATAAGAATGGTGGGTAAAGGGCAACTCGTTTTGACGTCACTGAATACATAAAACGTAAGGGAACGTCTCGTCTCGCGTCTTTTTACGCTCGATACATTTTTGACTGAAATGGCACTTCACTGTATGTTAGTGACTGACATTAAAAGACCCTAAGTAAGACATAATAATTGCAGCGTCGTTAATACACAACACCTTCAGTCTTAAACTTACACGTTACATAATCCTTAAAGTCCGTAATCGGACAAACAAATGTATACATTGAGACTTAAAATACCGTCTATAAAATCTATCTGATAACACAGACCGGCTTTGATGACGATAGTACAAGAATAGTATGCAATTTGAAAATTCATTATCATAGCATGCAGATAAACGAACACGATGAATGATTAATTACTTAAAAGGCACGAGCATATACATAATGCTAAGTAGATAATGCTAGGATATTCTCTCTCACGTGCCGAAATATACCATATCATCACATATATTAAAGTGTTTAGTTACTCCTAAACCGGTATTATACAATATTCAAGAGCACATGTCTGGCCTGGAAGCGTTTCTAGGTCAAGGCTGTGACGTAAGCAAAATGTCTGACAGAAGTGAGGTATATGAAATCCTATTTTCCGCCGCACGTGACAGCTTCCATCTTTTATGTATAGAGAAGTATCATGACGTTTCCTCGTCAAAGAACTATGCAGAGTGCATCGCAGCGGTGCTGGGATGTAAATTTGGTGCATTTGCATACGGTGCGGTGTTTGAAACGGGTCGCCTGCTCCATAGTTATGAGAAACAAAGCAGTGATGGTTGCGTAATATTACCTTGTAATCTGCGAGTTCTGCTGCAAGCGCATTTTGGTTATCTCTAGTTATCTCCAATATTCGCAACGTGTGTTCGTGCTCTGCAGTTAACTGTAACAATAACAATTCTATAAAGTTAACTCCTCCGGCTTCATCATGAGATTAAGCACAATGAAATTGAATTAATGTTTTATTTGAATAAATTTATATAAATTATTCAATCCATTGTTGAGTCCTTTACAAGATCAGATAAACAACAGCTTAGAAAATTATTTAAAAACACTGCCGTAGAACTTTTTTCTTTCCTTGTTTCAAGAATATTGTTTATTAAAACACCACTATGTTGCGAACAATGGTTAATCAATGTTTCATGGCAAACGAATGAAGACGAAAGAAATTAATTTGTTTGACATGAAACAAACTGAAACTGTTTTAAGAGTACCAACGGTGTACCTACATCATAGACTGAATTATTGGTCAAATAGTCTTTCAATGTTTGCTTAGCCAAGGCTAGCTGCCAGACGGAATTAGATAACTCAGGCTACTTGATAATTTATTATCAGACGGCCAAATATTTATATAAATATGCTGTATTATGCACGAAATGTAAATTAGGTGACAAAACCAGAACAGCTATCTAATGTGTTTCTCTTATCAACAGTTTCAAACAAGAGGAAACTCTGAATTCTGCTGTATGTCTTTTTTTGTATGTTTGTTACTTGGTGTATTTGCGAATTGTGAATTGATTTGGGTGATTCTTTTTTTGATTTGATAGTGTATTTTTTTTGTATTAATGGTAATAATTGGCAACAAAATTAAATACATCCAAATAATGATAATACAACCTAATTGAACCCTTTTTTTTGGATTTGAGTTAATATGGGTCTTATTATTGCGCAGGCTGTCTCCGAAGCTAAACGTTTTACGAATTCATAAAAAACATGGAATTTGATTTGATTACGATTATGAATTTAACATATAGAAAGAGCCAACCTCGTCATAATTCTAGGTAATACTCATACCTGCTGGAAGTTTCGTTCGCTGGCGGTGAGCCGTGCACTAGCGGAGTCGAGCTGATGCTGGAGATCGTTGGCGCGGTGCCTCTCTTCAAACAGTTCCGATCCCAGCACGCTGGCCTCGGAGTTCGCACTAGCTGTGGCCAAAATAAGCTATATTATATGGGATATTTAAATCAATATCTATATTATTTTCTTTTCTTTATTCGGGACAACAAACGGCTACATAATATATATTAATACAACAACGCTTAAAACTAGATTTTGGTAATTATGTAGCCCACTGATGCGTTATTATATTAATATTATAAACACCAATTAATATTCCCGATGCATTGGCATACTGAAAAGACGACAGACAGTTCTTCTTCGACGATAGGGCTTTCCTCAGTTAGACGAGGAGACGATAGTTCTTTCTTCCGAAGATATCCGGCAAGTTAGAACAAGTATGGTCTGACAGGGTGTGAATTTGTTTAACAACACGCTGCTAGACCACCTTGTGCCACCGAGCCGGTGCTTCTTTCCATATCGCCGCTGCTCTAAAATATCTTGATAAAATAATCTAATAAACAACAATTACACACCATTATCGATACAGCGTATTTTATCACAAATTATTGAGATAATGGTACTGATTGCATCAAGTGAGTCGGCAAATGATTGGGTAAATCATATCGCGTGGGCGTTCGTAAAGATATCCGAAAATTAACATATTTTTGAATATCACTCGTAACAAAAGCACGCGACTTTGGAGTTAATATGACTGGCACATAACTAAACAAAAATCGACTTAGGCAACTCTTAAATAATTTCCGTCCCTTTGAGTATGTAACAGAACAAAATGGATACCTACCGTTTATTTTTAGTATTGTGTCACACGCAAAAAATCAGAATCATTAAATAAATAAATAAATTCTCATTGGAATTTCACACAGTGCAATTCATTTCACACATCTGAGAGTACTAATATAGTTACTTCCCTTCGGGGACAAAGGCGTGATTCTTTAGATGTCATTGCTCTTTTAAACTTAATTGAATTACTTAATAGATTGAAGAGATTAAGAACTAGTTGAAAATCTTGTTCTTGGCGGTCGTTCTGTTTGTTTATGTTTTATCAAACTAGCCTCATTTCACTATCCATGCTATCAGTACTATCATAACGTGATGAGATACATAACATTTACTTATCCTTAATTTTTTGTGGTCTTAAATACCTTAATAATACTGATAAAATAATGTCCTTAACACTAATATAACTATTAAGTGCGGTTAATAAAATTCTTTATTTATATGGTAATAGATAAAACAAAAAACAATAAATAAGTGTTATTTTCTGTTCTGACGTAAACGTTTCAGACTCCGGTTTTGTTTGTGAGCAAATTTATCAACTGCCAATGGTTAATTAGATATTGCCAACTGCCAATATCTAATTCCACTCGCCTGGCAAACAAAGCGATCATAGACAATAACATCGTAAAGTTGAACATAGTGGAATTAAAATATAACTGGCAGCATCTTCCTCACCAAACCGCCGGCTGGCCTTTACCGGGGAGTCGTGGCTTTAAGGACAAAGCCAAGGCAGTAGGTTCACCTCTTAACGGCTCGCAGACAGCTGAGGAAGTATCTGTAGGTTTGGACCGGGACCCTGTTACGAATGAGTGGCGGCCTCTTGAATGAGTAAGACTGGTTGATAAGAATTTTTGGAGCTGTAACAAGTTATAGTTATTCCTCTCGCTCGCACTCACCGAGTTGATGCGCGATGTCACGCAACAGCTGCTGCTCGGCCAGCTCGGCGGAATCCGCGCCGGCGGCGAGGCGCGTGGCCTCTTCCCGCAGCGCTCTATTCTCCCGCTCCAGTGCGCCGGTTCTTTTACGGAGCGCGGCCGCACACGCCGCCTCTTGCTCCGTCGGTGAAAGAGGTTCCTCAGTATCATTTGTCAGCACCTTCGAACAAAAGGGCAAGGGTCTTAGGACACATTTAGATGCGACTTGTGATCTTGTGACTTGTGACCCATACCAACCAAGGGGAGGATAGCTATTGTCCCTTTATGCCTTTTTAATAAATGTAATAATCGGCATCATATTGAAAAGTTTCAAGACTACTAGTAAGAAGACAAAGCGACAGTTTTAATCAAGGCATCGTTGATTAAACATTCAAACGGAGACTTATAATGAGCTTTATTGGTAACAAAATATTGCTCACGTTCAATCGATTCGTAGTACAACTTTTTATCAATAAATAATTTGAATAGCACTATTGATTATGCATAATTCGACAAATCATACATAAAAATCGGATATGAGCCTCTATTTATTTGAATGTCTGCACGGAGTATCATTATTATATGGAAACGCCTATGCTACAATATAAAAAACATGACATTACCTGCAGCAATTCAGTCTTCGCGTTGAGGTCGTGCCTGAGCTGTGTGATGTGATCCCTCGCACTGCGCAGGTCGCCCTCTAACGAGTTGACGCGTGCCTCTAGCCGACCGTTGGCCGTCAGCAGTTCTTTGCCGATTCGTGCTGTCAACTCCAAATCTTTCTCCTTCTGTACAAATACACAACACAGTTAAGCACCCAACAAATATTATTATCATCCCATCGTCATAGCGTCGTAATAATCGATGAGAATCTAAACATCAAGTCATTGTCACAGAGCTTTCATTGAGTCATTATTACGAATCTTGAGTTTGGAATTGTATGCTCTGACAATTTGCAAAGTGTGGGATTATCAAGCCAAAGGTTTTTTCGCTCGACAGTAAGAAAACGCATTATTATGGGTTACATGTTTTTATGGTCGGTAATGATGATGGTAAAAGTTAAAACGTCATAAACATTAGTTTTATTGCACGTGGGCACCAAACTCACTATGCCTAATATAAGGTGTTTGAATTATTAACTGTTATGACGAGGAGTTTGATATTCTAAATAGCCACAGAAATACGAAAGAGTTCGAAGGAGAACCATGACATTCCTATAATATACAAAAACGGAGCGATAACTGAATTAAGCTTTAGAATAAGAGAATTCAATTTTCAGACTCATAGACCTGGTGCAGGGGGCACCAGGTTCCCCTGTGTCACGGGTGGCGTGGACAAACACAGAAACAAGACAAACACCCAAGACCCCAAAACAAAGTTTAACCCGGCCGGGAATCGAACCCGGGTCCCTCTGTTTCGAAGGCAGGGCACCTACAACTCCGCCACGGATCCGTTAAATAAACATAGAATTAAGTCCAACGCTGAAGTGATGCACCCTGATGAACAGTCTCAGTTAAATTTTACAATTAATTAGAGCCACTTATTATTGTGAATTTTTCATAATATTACCTCTTCCAAAAGCCGTGTTACCGCTTCGATGTCATTGTAGGTTTTTGTCATTTGGCTCACCCTGTTGCTGCATAGAACTGGAAATAAATTTAAACAAGCACTTTGCTTATAAATAATATACTTGGTTGGATATTGGTAAGCTAACAACTTCTAAGATTAACTTCTGTACATAATATACAAACACTTTTGTTCTGTGTCTCTGGTACTATCGAAATTTTTGAGGTTATTATCATTTAAAGATGTTTCCTGCAACTTATGACCAATTATTTTATTTTTCACATTTTTAAGTTCTAAGAATAGTTGTGAAGGTATGCAAGACTGAAATGCAGGAAATAGCTGACTTTCGAGTTATTATAACATATATATTAAAAAATTTGCTTTTCGCGAGCTATCGTTTGTTTAAATCGATTTAATGTTTTCATGCTTTGAAAATGTTTTTCGTAGGGCCTTCATATTCTTAGTAGGGGTAAACAGTTCTGTTCATGTTTTATAATCAACTCTCAACAGTTTGTTTGTACACAATACGAACAAAGAATCAGATAGCAAGATATTTCACAATAGACATGATTTGTAAACTACAGTACAATAGCTTTTCTTTAATATACATACATGCTGGTTAATGATTCTTAATCGTCTTTCAACATAAAACCCAACACTTCTACCCTTGCCAGGATTGCTGTGTCACAGATAGAACACACAATCACACAATACAGACATCCAACTCACGCTCACGACTCATTTTCCTGTTTTGAAGGCAGGTTTACTAACAACCAATCGTAAAAAGGTAAATTTTGGTTTGATATAAACTAATGTTGTACCTGCGCTTGAAATATTGTTGTGAACCAATTAACGTTTCAAAGCCTAAGTATTCGGCTCTCTATTTCACAATACTAAATATTTCTTAGAAACTATGTATGTTTTACCATACATAGTTTCTGAGAAATATTCTGCGCAACCTGACATATAATAAAACATCATTGTAGTAAAATTTGCTCATTAAGAGTTCATAGTAGCGGAAATTGGCTCTAAAGAAATATATAGAACTAAAGTATCAATTTGCATTAGAAATGAAATAAATAGACTTTATCATTTTTATATGATTGTGTAATTGTAAAAACGCTAATAATGAATCTTCGACTCTCTCATAATGAATAACGAAAATTTGTCGTTATAAGTAATAATGGTCTGGATTTCAGGTACCCTGCGGAATTTTAGGATAACTTTTGTACATACAAAAATTACCTACCTACAGGTAATAACTATTTATATTTTCATAATCTATCTTTAATTTCCATGTAGTTATATTGAAAATAACAATATTATTTGAAATTTGGTTGATTTAGTTTCGTTGTTCGTTGTATAAATATTTCCTTTTATTAGTTTATAATCGTGCAAGCATTACCTTAATCTTAAATTTGTCTCTACAGAAATATTTACTGACCGATGCTGGCGGGACCCAATTCCGAATTCGACTTCCTCATTCTTTTAAATATATCACATGAAGTCATTTTCAATTTCACACAAGAAAATCACATGATTCTTCGGTGAATCGGTCAATAAAATATAAGACAATGGGCACGTAAATCCAATAGGTACACGAACACCAATCACAATATCGTACACAACGATTATGGAACACTACTTGAGCATGAATAAAGTTCGAAGCTTGATTGCCTTGAGTGCTGATAAGATACGGCAGATAGGTAATAGAGTTAAAATTATTCGCCAATCACTAACACTTCTGATATAGATACATAGCCAGATAGTACAGACGTACTGACCTGGAAGAATGTCATCTAAGCTCGGCCTCGGGGCGTTCATCGAACCTCTTCAGCTGCTAGATAGTCTCACAAAAGCACTGCCATTATAGGTTGAATTGAGTTTATAAAGAAGTAGAACAAGCTACTGGCGCGCGAATGTTGTATCAATAAGTGTCAAAGGTAACGTTGGCGACGATCGAGAAATACGGGCGCGAAGTTACTGATACAGTTAGCGACTGGTGTTCGTTCGAGCCCAAGCACCGCTCTTTTCAGATCACAGGCAAAACAAACTATTCTATTGTACACGTTTGTGGGAAAATTCAATCACAAAAGATAACAAACGCATCGACAATTTTTATAGCCATGTGATTACCTCTTTTTGTATTTAACGGCGAACATTGTTACGATACATTGTGTACTATTATTTGTTCTATGGATAGAAATAAAAGAAAAGTTTCTAAGCTAAATTGAATACCTACAACTTCTGTTCATATTAATTTGAATATTGAATTACGATCAGTTGAAACTGATTTAATAGTAAACACTGGTAATCAACCTACAAAATTACTCGCTACAGTTGATTGAATTATATTATAACTTACATGTTGAATGAGAAATTAATGACGAAATGACTAACAAAGTTTGTTAATTTATATAATAGCTTTATTATATTATACGCAATAATTAAGTTGTAAGATTACGTTATTTTTGTCACGAAGCACATTGCTTTTAGAACAAAAACGCATGGGAACAGTGTTATAATAGCAGCATTGAATGCGGTAGATATGCCAGTTTTCCCATTCTTACTTAAAGTTACGATTACAACGGATATTGATTGTTCGCGGTTACGTCCCACACGAAGACTAAAGACTTTCACAGTTTTTTCGAGACACATTTCCCTTACGAATCATCGTTCTACGACCCAATGAGAATGTTTACTACAAAAATACTATCGCTCAATGAATGAACTGCTTATCTGATCTGTGATCTAGACGATATTCAAATTAAATCTAGTATATTCACACATGATACGTAATAATAACGATAAAGTATGAAACGGCATGAGTTGCAGCTTTCATTTGAAGCCATTTAACAAACCAAATACTTAATACAATAAGGTCATGGTTATTTAGTACGGAATAAAGCAGCGAGTGTTAGTAGTGCTAAAATGAAATCGAGAATAAGCGTGGCAAAATATTGAACACGCACTAAAAGACGAGTCTGCGGAAGAAGCGGCATGAATATAAGACGACAATCTCCAGCTAGCGGTGTTAGACGCAATGATGGAAGTTATACCGCGTCTGGACCATTTACCTCTATCAAGGAGCAAGGTCCGGATGACACGGAAGTAGAGCCTTCCGAATCTATCTCGCGCAACGTGGTAGAGGAAGTCCGGATACTCGCCGAGGCACTCCCGGAGTTCCGCGTCGGGTAAGGTGCTCAACTCCTGGAAGAGCTCGGGATCGAAGCCAGGCGGCGGCGAGGCGCGCGAGCCGCCCGCGCACCCCGCGCCCTCGCCCGCTGAGCCCTCCGCCGTGACGCGCCCGAGCCTCGACCATCAGCTCCGCCCGCGTCCGGCCGACGATGGCGACCAATCACCCTCTCACTAAACTTTATACTGTCTCAACAATCCTATTCACCAGCAACGTATCCACACGAGAGTACTAGGTGAACTGAACCGAAGAACCATTTTACACTTCACTAATATCAATATTTATTATTTTCATGACGTAAACTGTAAAATCGTGCAGAACACTAATTTGAAGATGTAATGGAATACCTTCGAGACGTGGACTATTTAGTTAGACCTACGTTTAGTTTGTAAGCTGCTAACCGCAGCACGCTCGGGTGACCAAGCGAGATGTTTAAATTAACTCTCTTATGAAATGCGCAATAATATGTGAAACACGCCAAGTGCCCCACAAGACCATGCTAAAATACCAACTACTTATTATGGCAGAGAAACATGAAATCGGAAATAATATTCTGTTAAGAATATAGATAAAAATGTAGGTAAATCAATAAAATTTTACACGTTAAATGGTTACGAAATCGAATGTTATATGTAACTTTACTACCAGCCTTCAGCCAAGATCATTGAGCATTACAAAAATATGCCCGTTTCAATGGTACGGTATTTAGGAACTAATTTATAACAACGCGTTCATAATGCAAAAAAGGCAGTGCAAATGGGTCGATGTATTTATACCATTGTACTAAGGGTAATCGATGATCTATATTATGAATAGACATCCAAAGACAATCCACAGCAAATCGTCAATGTTAATAAATAATCGCAAGGTTATACAATAGATGTTCAGATATGATGACAAAATTAATAGAATATGTGGGTTATGATCGGCCTTGATAGGCATGCATTAAATTTGCAGTCAAAATAAGTTCGCCATCAGAAGATAGAATAAAATTCTTGTTCTGTAATTACTACTCGTATTAAAAAGTCTTGAAGACAATTCCGGAGGTACATGTTACGGAAGAAACTAGGTTTATTAATTTGAAAATACATTGTTAAATCGAGATTTTAAGCTACATTGGGACATGGATTATCCTTAACCCTCATTACATATAATGGATAGCACAGATTATCATATAACGTAAAGTTGAATTATGTTGACTGGAGATCGAAGGTCTCAACGTGATTCATCAACTGACGTAAATTATACGCTGCCAATTTTTTTAAGTTTAGTCAATTTAGTAAACATTCGTTTACTTATTCCTATACAATCATTTTCCTAAAACAAAGTCGACTATTTATTAGAAAAAAAGTGTTCTAAAATATTACTATTTATTATAATATCTTTTTTAATTATAATTTATTAATTAAAAAAGATATTGCGCAAATCCTATTTTCATAAGCTATTGTATTTCACGAAGACTACATGTTAAACTTATTCAATGCTAAGCTTATGCACTCAGTATCATTCTAAAGAACGAATACTGATTTGCATCACGAGTGCTTATTTTTTAAGAAAATTTTAGAGTTTGTGTTTATTAGATACGTTGGGGACCTCTGCCAACATGTGAGTAACCAAACCAACCATAATTATAGTTCTAGATATTGTTTATACTTTCACAATGTAGTCAAGGCTACTTTTCAATATCAACTTGTACAGCACACGATTCAACGTCAACAGGCGACCATGATTATTTTTCCTCTACAAAAATACGTTTCCCTTCAGGTTGCGACTTAAATCATCATGAACCTTCCAAGCGAAGTTTAAAATAAACGATTAATAGCCTTGAACATTGAATAAACAAATGTCTACGTCATTAACAATACTTACATCTAGTCGTAATGAAACTAAAAGATAAGTAGATATAGTAGATAACTGTGTATCCTCGATGATACAAGCTACACGGTTACTTTTCGTAGCTGAGTTACTAGACCGAAAAGTAATTATATTCACGAAATATGTGACTGATAACTACAAACTGAAACAAAAGCAGTTTGACAACTATTAGTTTCAGATTATCACTAGTAATCAATGAAGCATAAAAGTTACATGATCAATCGTGTTTAAAGAAACTGGAGACCGAAAGAATTTACAACTCTAATCGGATAGGATCTTATAGGTATAAATTGATAACAATGTCTTATTGAGTTTACAATAAACGAAAGTAGGTTACACGAAACATATGATGAAATTGCGACCCTGTCCGTACTCAACTTGCGCTACGAAAATAGTTTAGAGATCTAAGATAGGAAAAGTAGCAGGAACACCGTACGCAAATAGATTTTAAACGCGATCGCAATTCGAAAGGAATTTGCAAATTCAACCAGGAATAAATTACAAACGAATAGACTACATTATTTTTTCACGGAATAGTCGACACAAGGATTCATTCAGCTGTTGAAACGTATAAAACAACCTGTGTCTTAGCACAAGTAGATTGATCGTATTAACGGTTCCTGTGTTTGAGGCCAGTTGTAACAAACTTTCACGATCAAGAGCAGGCTAAGTGTTGGAGTTATCACGCAAACACGATAGCGACACGCCGCGACTCAGTTAAGACACAGGAGTGCGAATGGACTCAAAACGAATCCGCAATGCGCGGACCACGGCGAGGCGGCCATTTTCGCTGATGCCGTACCGATAACTAAATAGCGATTTGAATGTGCTGTGATACCACGCTTACTTGATAAACCGAGTTGCACCTAGTAGATTCAGATTGTTTTCAATACATTATGTGCATACTAATGAGGCTGCGACGAGACACTTGTACTCGTTGGTTCGACCTTTCACTATTCGAAACCGAAATTCCTTCTTAGGCAGGTGCGGTAAAATGGTTTTAAGTAAATATGGAAAATAAATTTTTCCTCGGTCCATCTGCCGATCAAACAGTATATTAATTATATAATTAGTCTGTTAATATTTCCTATCGGGACAGATTGTTTCTTACTATATTTAGTAACCAAGACCAATTTTCCTGAGACCTGTCATGGAGAAACGGCCAAGGAATTTCACTCATATTTAGAAACTTGGCCAGACAAGACTCGAACAAGCCTAAGTAAAGAAATTCGGTCCGTTCCGCATGACGATGCAATTGCGGTTCTACATTTCCTAGTCCTACGTTCTGCAAATTTAAGTGGAATATCCAATTTTGTTGAGATAGCAGTCATTCCCACATTTAATACGTTGTTGCAAGAATAGGAGAACAAATTGCAAGTGGCAATAACAGCCAAGGGATTGCAAGGGCACTGATTCGATCTAACATTTGCTGAGAAAATGAAAGTACAAAACAGAGGATGAATTTAGAGCAGGCGAATACAATATTCTGCAATGAAAATAATGTTCTCCAAAATTTCACAACTGATACAATATATAAGTATCAGACGATCCTTATTATATCCTAAGGTATCCTATCAATTTAAGTTCAGCGAAGGGACACTTGGAGTACTTTGAAAGGATCTTAGGACATTTGCTGAGAAAGCGAAACCTCATTTCAATAACGAGACTCAATTTAGGTTGTAGACAAGTGGACTGCAAAGTTGTAGTTTGGATGCGGTTTTGGTGCATTTAACATACTGCATCGAAACTGACACGATAGTTAAAAGTGGACTGCGCCAAAATGTATACACTTGTGCACCAAAACCGCATTCAAACTGCGATATTGCAGCTAGCTAGCCCAAATGCAGACCGTTTTTAGAGCTGGTAAGTCACACTGGAATAGGCAACAAAGGCAACGTTCTCCACAAGTTTTATTAGACATTGCGTCTTATTTTGCAAGTTCAAATTTGAGTTCAGCAAAGGGATTCCAAGGGCACTGACTGGCTCTCACGTTAAATGAAAAAATGGTGTTCAAAACAATAGGCGAGACTGAATTTAATTTACAGGAGACGAAGACACGTTCAATGTTCAAAATTGCACAACTCCAATCCATATTAGCCGATCTTTCTCACATCCTAAGGTCAAATTTCACTTCGGTCATGCGCACATCTAAGCCCAAACAACAACGTCTGAAAGCCAAGGTCTTAGTTATGCCAAAATACAATTGTAATCATAAAAGCAGCTATGCCTACCGGAAAACTAACACAATGAGCAGTATAACAATACCAATAAATACTTGATTGATAAAATAAATTCTTCGAAACTTGGGCGTTACAATACTTTATTATACATACATACTAATAAGATCAAGTATCAATAATATAAATACGCATTACATTCAATATGTTTCTACACAAACAAATAAAGAACATGAAATGTTATGCTCTCACGGTCAAGATAAGGGATCTGGCTCACAGCTGTTGCGCGGTGCGACGTTGCATGAGCCGTGGCGTCGCGTCGCCCTCACTCCAAAACCACCCCGATCGATGACGCAAAGGGCGTGAGTTTACAGTATATTTACCAAACTACGAATACAATAAACGGTACAGTAAAAACTAAACATAGATAAGAGGTCGCGCTCGTCAAGATAAAATCTACAACTTTTCATAAATACGGAAAGGTCAGAACAATATTTTCGGCAACACGTGTATGGTGTATGAGTGCAGCGGTGCACCTTTCTATGTTTAGAGTGGATTGGGGCGTTTTGATGCGCGGAATGTACGGCGCATGGGACGGGTCCGTGTATCGATCGCAAGCGTCGCCCGTCGGCGTCGTCTGCGAGGGTCCGCGATAGACACGCGTGCCTCGTGGCTACCGGCGCGACCGGCACTGGTGGACGCGACAGCAACGCGCGTGCGCGCCACAATCCACTACAACATACCGAACGACCAACCGACCGATCGACACTTGAAACGTCAAGCCAGCGATGCGGTGAATTACACGAAACACTTCAACATTGTTTGCTCACAAACTTAATCAAGTTTCAGTTTTATAGCAACGAGCAAAATATTAATATAGCTTTGTGAATAATAATATTCACAAGGCCAAAAAAATTATATATGGAATGGAAGCAGTAAAATTCTTTAAACCTTTACAATAATAACGAATATCCTTGCTAATAACCCCGGTTTCCAAAAGGCAGATCATCTCAGAAATTAGTCAGTCAACGGTCTTCCAACCATTGTCCGGGAAATTTTTAATGACGACCAATCAGCGTTATTTTCTATTCGTAAGCATTTTTTACGGCTCAGTATTTCAGAACAAAAGTGACAAAGAACATAATTTATATTGGTTCAAGGTAAAGTGTATTATCCAAGTTAATTGCCATCTTTAAAAGGTTAAATCGATATCAATTCTATTTTCCGATCTGCCATTAATATTAATGGCAGACTGAAAATAGAAATGTAAGTAGTTATGGCCTACCGATTATTTATTAGTAATAGTGTGTTTATTTTTTAGGGTAAAAAACACTAAATTTTTACAAGAAATAAAGGTAATTATAAATAAAAGTTAATTTGAACAGTAAAACCCTATCTAAACATAAAATTTCATCCAATACGTTAGAGTCGTTTCTAAGATACTTGAAATAAATATACACGAATTGCTCGTTTATAAAATTTGGACAATATTTTTGGTTAGCGGCAAACTCTTCAAATGAGATCAACGATTATGTTTATTTCGTACGGATAACGTACATAGTTTCTGATAAATACGATTAGTTAGACGCACACCAGCCTCAGATTCTGTCTCAATTCTTACAAGAACTCAAATACACTCAAGCGATCCATCCGTTCATGCATAAATGTTCTTTCCTTTAAAATAGAACAAACATTTTAGCCGTAAGCACGTACTATAATAATAATTTTAACTTACATTTCCTGCAAAGCTATATAATAGTCTTATCATTTATGGTATCACAATCATTTGTCTTAGAATTGTCATGACATAGAATAACGTCATTGACCTTACTCCTGCATACATGCAAATGTCTAGCTATTTCCTGGATAATAGCAACCAGTAACTACCACTAGCAGTTTTCTAAAGCAAATCTTGTTGCATTGCTGTGTTCCGGGTTGACTGGTTGCGCTGCTAATTGCCTTCAATGAAATTCTAAGATAACTGAAGATGTAACAAAATGTATTGTATATTTACTGGCTTTCTTGAAATATTTGCGCCTAATCATTCCGTTTTGCAGATTAGACACTTCACAACATAAACGAATTTGTAAACATTTTTCAGATTGCGCAGAACAATATTTCAGGCCGATAATATAACAAATTACTCATCCAATCCAACTACATCGCAGCATCTGGTATCTACACATGCGGCACAAATCATATTACAAATTACGATGGGACATATTCATAGAAAAGCTATGTCACTACAATACTTACGGAAGTAATTAAGCGTCTCCCTGATCTGGTCAGGTGTCAATGCGAGGTCTTTAGGGCTGACAGGTAGCGCTGGTGATGGTATGAACCAATCCTGGTTCTCGTAACCTGAAATATAAACAACATATTATTATATAGCAACATCAGTAATTATGTGGATGCCAACATATCGTAAAGATTACGTGAACGAGAACGTCGTGAGAAAATGATTATGAACCAACTCGACGAATGCCAAGAATGTGTCATTTTTATCCACTACAATTTGGTATTAAAGAATTTCTTTGAACTTAAAATTATGCCAAAATGGTATTAAACAAATAGAATATGGCACCTCGAAATGCCATCAAGAAAATAATAAATAATCTACACAAGAACAAGTTATAATATATTTATAAATCCAATAAATTGTCTAAGTACTAAATATAAAAGTTATGTGTAGAAATGTAATTTAGAATACTATACGGCGGAATGGAGAAGGAAATACACCGACGAGTATTTATCGATGCGTTTGCATCTAATATAAAACCTGTTCTGGGCTTTTAAATGAAGCCACTTTTCTTACATACTAGCAACACGAGCCCAGACAACGACCCTAAGAAAGTTCCCTAACACACTCAAGCTTGTCTATAGGACAATAGAGATGATTCTACTGATAAAAACTGTAATGACAACGCACAGCCTAAAAAAACATGAAAATATTCACAGATATATAACCCCAGAAATCATATGTACGTAAATAAGCGTAACGTACCTACATACTTATCAAAATGTCTTCCAGGTGGTTCTATAGAGGATATATGGATAATGGTTCCTGAGATATTTCCGATAGGAAATCTCATAGATCACACGGAAAATTAATTCAAAATGTTGAATGAATGGTCTCTCTTCACAAAAAACTCCACGAATTACGCACGCAGCTACGCATCTGTAAGTTATGCGATTTTGTTAATAAATTCAATTCCCAAGAGGCCAGAGCGTCGAAATAAAGTCACGGAATCAATGAATCACTCTATTCCCTACCATAATATCTAGTTCGATGCGATTTGTGCCGCACCTCGGTATTACACAACAACCAGGACTAGTTTTACAACATTCAACTCGCTCGAATCGAAATCACTTTCATTTTCATTTTTCACTATGCTTTACTATAACAATTATTATTCTTTTAACTGTTCATTGTTATTGTATCCAACGATTGTTACACGTTATGTTACATCAACATCCAAGAGACAGCTTAGAAGCCGTCAAAATTTTTCTGCATTATATAACCACAACTAACATTATCTCATTTCCATGGCTCGTAAAAGTGTTCGTGTTTCTTGTTTCCGTGGTATCCGAAATTATTAAGGTGTACATTCCAATAGGCATACATTAAGCTACGCCGCTAGGAGAGATATATGTGGGGCTCGTGAAGATGCAGTTGACAGATGACACGTACCGGACCGGTCTCGCTGCGGCGGGCGATGACTCGAGCGATGAGACACCATTATTTATAGCATAATGCCGGCGCCTGTGCCGGAAACCGTGCCTCAAACACTTACTAGCACGGAACAACGAATATAGAATGCTTCACTTTTGGTATAAGCTAAGCACTTAAGGTAGCTTTATTAGGCATAAAACTATGAAATGGGCAGTTCGGTATCCAAATGGTTAAAAGAGGACCCTATTACAATAAGCTTATAACGTCAGTCAAGCCATTTAGGGAAATTAATCTTTAAAATTTTTACATGTTGTGACTACGTAAAATGGGTCAAAATAAAAATAAGTACGTGGTGGTATGGATTGCGAATCCGATTCGTAATGGGCCGAATAACTTATTAAACGATAATGCGTGAGATCACCTCCTTGATTACATTTATTTTATACTTCCAAATCTCATTTTTCTTATTTGCGTCCACGTTTTTGGAACACGTTCAGAGAGACGCAGGCTTAGTGCGGATTGAGATATTTCCTTTCAACGTTAATGTTCCAAGAAATGCTGTATTTCGAATATTTCTTTGTAATTTATTCTTAATATTATGTATACATTACTTAGTTTGAATTGGTGTACAGTATAACACCAACGTAGGAAGAGATTATTTTCTTCCTTTTAGTGACAATATTGACATTAACACAAATGAAGAGATAAAAATACAATGAAATTATACCGATGAACTGGTTTGATAATGGCAAATTTTAATACGTCAAATGTCTGTGCCTATTGCATAGAAATTGTATAAGGACTCAAGTCTTATCACTGTGGTTATGGGCGGGCGTAACCACTTAATATCAGGTGAGCCATCGGCTAGTTGCTTCACTTAAGTTAGATAAAACATTTTCGAGTTGAATTGTTAGTTTGTGAAAAATCTAAACTTCCTCGTCTACGATTTGGGCCTTCTCTTCCTTCTGTAGATACACAACATCAAAGTCAAAGATAAAAATCTTTATTTCCGTCACACATAAAAACATACTACTTTTAGGAGCCGGTATGATATATGCGCATACCTATATTGATCTAACGGACGTCCGTAGGTAAATAACCAAAGCAACATTGGTATCTGTTCAAAAGGTTCATACATTTTTTGACAAGAATTAATTTTGTTATGATAATCACGTACGGACGGACATCCGTTAGTTATTTATAGGAACTGTGCAATAATAGGGTCAATTGCCGATTTACTATCCCTACCTACCACAAACCACGATCCCATCTAAACTGACGATTACGACGAATTAAAACTTTCTTAATTAAAATGATAAATATAGGAAAACTAGATAAAAATCATGGACAAGACAAATTAATGTCTCTAGCGACTTTCTAAGAAAATGAGCAATCACGAGCCCATTAAAGAAGTTTCTAGAGAGGATCGGTAAATGATATTGCATGTGAGAAAGACCTTGCTATTCTGATTGAGATTGCATTCTAGGGCGAATTACTTGAGAAAGGAGGCGGCTATTGGATGAGAGTATACGGTGAACATCATTAAAGTTACAGTCAAGTTGTGAAGCAATGGCATAACTGTTCATAGGATTAAAGATCCCGCTACGTGGGATAGAATCAGCAATATCGACGCACATACTCGTGGCGATGACACTATTGATTATACTATTCAAATATCAGTAAGAAGTTAATAACATAACAACGTTAATATTTCAACAGTAACCGAAGAGCTCGTGCGTGTATAGTCAGACCAGGCTACTGCCTCGAATTAAGATGGTTCTCGAGCAGGGATCTTACTTTAAGTACAAGAGGAGCGGCCGAAGAGCATGCAGTTTTCATAGTACTAGCTGATGCTTAATATGTATAGTCAGACCAGGCTACTCGGATTAAGATGATACAGGGATCTTACTTTAAGTACAAGAGGAGCGGCCGAAGAGCATGCAGTTTTCATAGTACTAGCTGATGCTACTACTATTTGTCCAGCTCAAAGGTATCTCAACACTTGTTTTTAGCCACGGACAAAAAATTGGGGTCTCATTGCTTTGGTGTATACACTAACACCCAGAACACTACTTTGTAGAAAACCGTTCTTTTGAGATCTTCAACGACTTAGGAGGAAAGAAAATGGCGTTGATTTGTGAAGAAGTTCTCTGTGCTCCGAGATATATCAGAATTTTAATCAACTTACACTTTCTACAACAGTCGACTGAGGTATAGTACTGTTGCGGAAAGGTCAACAAAGGGAAAAGTCTAAGTTGACAATCACTGAAAAATTTTAAACTACTATAACAACCGCACGCCATCTATTGGATACTCAAACTCATTCTTTATTTACAAAACTACGCCTCACTTCTGTACTACTAATCTTCGAGTTTCCTACTAACTTTAGTAAGGTTTGCAGAAAAAGAAACACGAGATTTGTAATGTTTTTTTTTAAAACCATCTTGTTATCGTACCGCCTCTTCTCGTCTCGTTTTTCAGATGCAACCTATCGTTCTTAAGTCTTCGTAGAAATGGACCGTGCGCTACTTTTGGAACATTGACCTAGTGTGTTTAATTTACGAACACCCGAAACAAAACTAGGGCAATACAAATAAACATTAAATGATTTTAAAAGTGAAGCTCTCTTTTAATATTTATGACTTTGTTATCAAATACTACAATTTATTCGAATATAAGAAAAGATCTCAAGGATAAGACTGACGGCATTTTTTTTTTTTATATAACGGGACTATCTCAAGTCTCTGATGTGAAATAACCACTACGTTCATAACAAAAGCAATACGACTTAGATCCTCCCCGACCAAAGTATAAGAAGACTCAAGTCGCGCCCCGTTGCGCCCGTCACCCGAGACGTGGATGTTACGTGTCTCTAGCGCATGTGATTTCACCGGCACTCACACCGTTCCACTGGAACACGCCAATGCGAGTGCACCACTGCTTAATGGCAAATTCGGCAGGAGTTTTGTCATATAAACTTCTTGCGTTATCAATACTGCTGAGTTAATATGTAAATATTAATTGTAACATTGCAAAACATTCACACATTAGATAACTGATTAGAAAAGTTTACAAAGTTTCTATGAAAGGACGCCACATATTTGGGAGGATCCGCGCCAGGTTTTTCCAAACAAAACCGCGCATCAGGATTCCATGATGGATGGAATGAACGCCATCTTAAATCATTACTACGCCGGAACTAAGTCACAAGTATGCAAGGTATCTAAACATATTTCCTGGCATTGATGGAAAAATTCTATCATAAAAGACTAGAAGAGATTTTACTCCAAATACTTTCTTGAAGCTGGAAAAGCCATTTAACCTGCAAACGCAAGAATTAATCATTCGTTTTACTTATGTATTAAATCTTCATACTACGAGAAGCTTGTTCCACGTGCCTTCCGCTGATAAATGATATAACGCAGTTCCAAATTTAGCTTCTAAGGTTATCGTTCATATAAGTCATATCAGGTAAAGCTTGTATGTAATTAAAGTAATTGACAGATTTATTTTGATATTTAATAATTTCAGTGAATCAGTTCATTAGCATCGGAATAGTGACACTGAAACATTATTGACCAACGAATATGAACACTTTTCAATCCACTCCATCTTTCAAATTTATAACGCCAATACAAGCTGGATTGAACATTCAATATATCAGAGATCCTTGGGTAACTAACATCATGTAAAAACATACTAAATAATCCGTTGCTACGTAATGCCTTCCAAATCATCCAATTGATCGGCCACAGCACCGAATAATAACTTGTCGATCAAGCATAACACGTAAAACCATCATCAAAACATAAGTGTACCTATCTTCCAAGAGTAATTTTCCTACCACTACATATCTTACTAGCAGAGCTTAGTTAAGTTTAAGCCTTGAACGTAAATAACTTAAAAACATTCTAAGTTCCCTTTGAATAACCCTTGAAAAGGCGTCTGGCTTTTCAATTTGTCAACGTATGCGCCTGAATGCACACAGCTGAAGAGCGTCGATACAGTAACCGTACCAGCCTCTAATGTTCCCACTGCAGGGACACCGGCCTACTCTCCATAATTGAGAGTGAATGGGCTCTGATCTACCACGGGAGCCCAATCCGGATTGGTAGATGTCACATGCCGTCGAATTTTTGGTTCTAAGACATGCCGGTTTCCTCACGATGTTTTCCGTCACCGTTTCGAGAACGTGGTATTGCGCACATAAATTTTTTCAAGTGAAAAAACTCATTGGTGCACGTGTGGGTTTGAACCAGCAACCTTCAGATTGAAAGTCGGCGTCTATGCCCCTTGGCCACCACGCTCTCTGTATACAGTAAATAAACGAAAACATACGAACAAAGAGATCCTGCTTCATCAAACTCTTTGTTCCAATTGTGGATTTGTTGATTTAGCTGATTTATTATTGTAGATGAAAAAGGAATAAAGTATGACTCGTACCTCCGAATTGCGTGAGGCTGTCGGCTCGCAGGCGATACTTGGGTATGTGTTCTTGAAGGAGGCTCACGATCTCTACCTCTGGCACTTCCTCGCTATTGCACACCTCTGTGAACAAAAAAAAAACATATTTTATCAAGTAATATAACTATTCACGGACATTTCACAAAGCGTCATCTAGCCCAAACTAAGCATAGTATATTTGGAACTAGATAACTGAAAGAAAAGGTACTTTCACAAAAGTTCTTTTTTTGTAAACGCCCAAGACATTTTTTTTGTGACAAACGTAAACGTCTGGGACGTTTACGTTTGTCACAAAAATGTTAGTCCTGAGTGGCAATCTAACCCACGAACCGCAGCACAGGAGATTGAGCTGTACTACCAGTTGAACTATGAGGCCATCTAAATGTCAATGAAGACACTCTACGTTCAACTTGCCGGCTTCAACTATATGTGCAGTTCCTTGATTGTTTGGACAAACTTGATCATAGAGGACCAAAATGTACAGGTTTCGGTTCATATTGAGCCAACCACCTAGAGAATAATGGAAAACAAGGAGATTCATTGCATGCTGCATTCATTGTAAATGATAATTGTAATATTGTGCCTGCAGCAGTCAAGTAAGGGTCATAGGTCCATATTCGCAATCAGATAGTAAGTAACGAGTATTTGCTTTCTCTGCATTAACTGTTGGCGCATATTTGTATATTGCGATGCTGGCTTTAAGAGTTAAACAAAACGCTTCTGACGATTGGGACTTGGGATGACGAATGATGCCACTTTTTAAATTTTATCGATTCCGAATGTAGATATCAAAATCGGATATAAACGAGTTATAAGAAGAAAACAGCTATATTAGCAAAGGAACTAAGCTTTGACGTTACTGATTTGTTTTTTAATTGGGAATATCGAATGTCTCGTTCATTTTAAAGGTATTCGATATCTTATTTATGAAATTATTATCTATCTTAATTGTCTAATGATAGATATCATGTTAATAATAAAAAAAAATATAAAAAGTCGTCATCCCCATTACTCAATCACTATTCCATGTCATCATTATTTCAGACGAAATCGTACTTCTCATCATTAGTCAGAACTTTTCTATCATAAAATATGAACATCGAATAAATTGATAAAATGGTTAGTCAGAATAACTTAGAATGTTCTGTGCCATTCGTATGAAAAAAAAATCATTCACTCTGAAGTTCCCGGATCAGAGTAACGTTAGCCATTAAAAGCAACAAGTTCAAACGGAATGCCATTATCAGAGTAGTGAACTTGGGTGCAATGCAGTCTTGCAACGAAGTACACTACAGCGTCAGAATACGTCTAGATTCCGTATATAGTATGAAAAATGCAGACAGAATCGATAGTTCCCGGCCTCGACGCGACGCGGACTTGGTGGGGAGGATAAGTGAACATCTAGGGTAGGGTTGTCACTCTTCTTAGATAGACGGCATCAAGAAAATCACCATAAACCATAAATCGCACTATTATGAAAATTTGCATTAAAATAAAACAAATACCGTTTGCAAATGAATGAACGTCATTCAGTATGGCGAATAATGATTCAAAGGGTTTCCAAATAAAAGACATGGTGATTCCGCTAGCCTGGAGTACCTGTACCCAGGGTTATAGGAGGTAGACGACTCGGGCATATCTACCCCATTTATAGGTAATCATTCGTTCAAAGTGTCACACCGAAATCCCCGAAAGGGTAAGCAGAACCTTAAAATGGCCACTTTTCACCTCGTGGGTTACACCATCATGGGAACGTAGACATGACAACTCAGCTAACACCTTCTTCCAGCATATGTCGTTCCTTACTAACCCAACAGCCAGGACATAAATAATACCATCAAATATTACCAACAAGTCCGGGCATACCTTTTTTAGCCGTAGATTCGTTTAGAACCGTATATTTAGTATCCATTATTTACACATAATTTTGGAGGCACGTACAACTTTCCAAATTAGTACTGATCAGTTCATTCGGAACTAATAGTGAATAATCCTCTTACACCTAACACAAGTATTAGTAGTCAGAGAACAATAACCATATTTTCTAAATATCACTTGCAATTTTTCGTATTTGTCCGCCTCCGTGAGATATTTCTTTTCGTACCGAGAACCATAATAATATTAACAACAAAAGACCCTGTGTTGACAATGAATTATACGTATGAAGTTTTCATTTATGTCACCTTTTTGACAGCCCTATTCTGGGGCTATGCACTCCGGGAATGTTACACCAAGCAAAGTTAACACTGTAGTTTGAAAAGGTGATTAAAATACTCTTTCGCTTAAAACGAAGGGATAATGCTCAAATTAAGTCGAGATATTTCTCATAATAGACAGGTAATTTAGATTTAGAATAATATGATTTTTAAGGGCGAAAGCCATTCAGGCAGTTAAGTACTTAAGATATCATGTGGTGAGAGTTCAAGGGCTTACGGCTTAGCCATTTTGTGCAAAGGTTAAATGAATATGCCCGCATGCATATTCATGGACGAAATGTCCATAGCCACCAATTTATAGTAATTGATTTTTCACATGCTTCACCTAATTTAGGGCCTTAGGGGATGGAATTTCTTCAAGACATTTTTATGACCTCTTCTATCAAATGGTATCAAATTAAAAAAAACTCATCCATAATTGGCGAAGAGCAAGCAAGGCATGGCAAGCATATAGCGGTTTCTTCACCAATTATGGATGAGATTTTTTAAAAAGAACAGCCAAAATGAGAAGCTCTTCCTTTTTGAAGTCGGTTAAAAATAT
Organism: Aplocera efformata; assembly: GCA_921293045.1. NCBI lineage: Eukaryota > Metazoa > Arthropoda > Insecta > Lepidoptera > Geometridae > Aplocera > Aplocera efformata. The sequence continues at coordinate 6,165,505 of OV121042.1, read as the reverse complement.
AATAATGTTGGTAGTTAGTTTGACATTATTCATTACTATATTTATTTTTGAGTTTCCGTTGGATAACATCCAAACAATATTGGTTATGTAAATATAGCAGAAAATAACAATGTAGGTGCTCTAAATATAAGTGTTCACATCATTTTCCGTTGACACGTATAGATATCGTTTAAATTATTATTCGATTTGAGATTAAAACTGTAAAGAAACCGTAGATAAAATATATATTATCAAATATGTGAAGTTTAAAAATAGGAATATAGCTGAGAAGAATCATAACACAATTTTTAATTATCTTGCTTCTTTGGGTAGTTATCCGCAACAACTCATTGCGCTATCTTATCGTTACACAAAGAAAAATATGTAGTGGAAAAATACAAACAAAGGAAATTTGGACAGTTGATCAAACCGTCTTCTTGCAAACAATATTAAACATACTTCACATAGCTACTATAAATTTGAGTAGATAATCGTAAACTTTTACAACTTTTAATAAACACACATATGTCTCACACTCTTAAAGTCTGAAAGCACTAACTTGAGTTCTAACTAATAATTTCTCGCTCATCGTTTAAGCAAGCCTGACATTAACCTCTATACAATTTTGGCCTTCCCTGCTTAGTCATGAATTCCCAGTAAATTTAAAAAGATTTCAAATACTAGCGACCTGCCCCAGCTTCACAGAGTTGCACAATGTGTGTAACGTAGATCGTAACAATATTCCGTAGTACATCATTTTGATCTATCACGTAAGGTTTAGTCAGAATTAACAATATGTTTTTAAGGACATCATTACAAGACATATAAGTAAGTAACTTACATTTCATATAAGTGAAAAATCTCTGAATGTTTGTGAGAACCATATTCAAATCCGTTGCGTAGTTTAGATGAAGTTAGCGGAGAAACAGACAGACGTAAACAGCGATTTTGCTTTATACTATTTAGAGATATGCACATGTATAAACTCAAAAGGAGACATCAAGATAATCATTCATGCATTGTGGCTGGTAAATAATAATTACTTTGGCTATGCATCATCGTGACTGGAGAGCGAGAGGTTACGAGATATACAAGACACAAAGTACCTAATTAATGTTGGAGTGGTAATTCGTAAACATTGTCGACATTTTCATTAAACTAACGACCACCACCATGCTAAAGATGAACATGAGTAGAAAGCGATGGAGTTAATTAAGCGCAACTTGGCTGTTCCACAGCAATGTTAATAAGGTGAAGTTGACAAGATTGATTGAAAGTTTATCATGGGAACGCAAACCCATCTTCATTCAGCGGTCGAATATTAATCGTATATTTACTAACTTAATAAAACCCACACCAATAAATGACATAAACTATCCAATAGTAGCTAACCTGGTAGTTCAATATTCAATAGAAACACTCACCATGACTCCAATCTAGGAGCATTTCTTGGTGCTTTTCTTGGACCTCATCACGACGACGATGCGGCCGAGGCCGCTTCATTCTCGCCGACATTTTACACAAAATAAGTTGAACACCAACAATCACATCACAACAAACAAAGTAATAAAACCACCAATTGCACTATTTGATCTGCGAACGTGCACTGAATAACGAACACAGGTGTAATCAACTGATATAATTTGCCAATAGTTATCAGATAAGGAAATCGTCATAAAATCCGATAAAAGTTGGCAAAACCTATCAGTGTAGCCACTGGCGACAATGACCGTGGAAATGAGTCTACGGTGAATGAGTTAGTGTTAGATCCCCTGGAAAGGCCCCATGGCACAATGGTAGCAATGAAAACAAACTTATAATACTTAAGCACAGCGAATATATTGTTCTCGGATCACAGTTCTAATAACATGAAAGGAACAATTTAGTACCGTGATAGTTATTATACAACTGTATTTCATTTTATCAATCGTGTTTTGTAACACATTGAGATATTAAAACGATGATCCCTGAATAGGAGAGATAGCTGCTGAGATTTGTGAGTGAAATTCAAACCAACATAGTACCAACGTGACTTTTCCTGATGCTGGAGAAATATCCTAGACATATTTGCATAGAATAACGAGGCCTAATGAATAAAACCAATACCACCTACGTATCGTCTGGCTCTCTTGCGCCACGGTTGTCTTGACAATATATTGGAATTTTCAACACAATTTACCAATGAAATTTGAGAATATGAGAAAGCGAAGACGGAACGTAATAAATATAACAGTTAAATCATACTGTGTTCAGTAATAAAGTTTCAATTAAATTAACCTGTGGATGAACCATACTAATCCGATATTAAATCGATAGTTCTTTTTGAAAAAAAAAAAACCTTATAACTTCACCTCGTTTAGAGAATTTGCATGGTAGCGATATAAATATAGTTGTGTCATGTTTATTACCATAAATGACATCATTATATACGTTAACGACCATAGGGTATGCAAATTCATGAAGTACCCAGTCTATTCTTAAGAGAATGAAACTGATTTATATACGTTTTATACGTTGCATTAAACTACAAGTAAGTGCAATGAACTTTCATACTTTCATCCACAAACCTGCATATTATACAATGGACAGGCTGATATGACCATACAAATGACATACAAGTGCCTCTGAAACTAATTTTAACTGATTATAGTTCTTCGGCGACTATTCTTTACAGATTTTGCAGCGCCAAAAAGCGTCAATGTAAATGACAGTTCCCTATCCAACCATATTACTATATTCAAGAAACCTATAAAGTTTGCAGGTCCTGGATTTTCAGTTACGAATCCTTTAGAGTACCGCATACATTCACATGAATGATGCAAACTACATCGGTAAATTTATAAATTTAGCGTGCTGATAAATGATAATCATTAAGATCATTGCTGCATCACTTGCTAATGAGTTGCGGAAACATAGAAACGAAGAGTGATCTAAGAATGCCACCATAAGTATAAGAACAACGAAAATATCGCAAACTTGCTGAAATGGCAATAAACAAAAAAAACTTGTATATTAGACAAACGCCCTGTAAATAGCCACAGCGCGAGGCCACACGCACAGATCACCCGTGGAGGCGGTACGGTCGACGCACTCATCCGAATAACCAATAAAAATAAGGATGTCGTCAATGAGTTGGCATCGCTACCATAGCGGGGTCACCTCGGCTAGGTTGTCCCGCTACTATCGGCTGACGTAACCACTCTACACGGCCTTGTATCGTCATCAAGGGCCGAATATACTAAAGTTAATTACTGGAACCTGAACCAACCGACCGTGTTACATAGCTTTCGAACATTTATTGCACTTAGTTTTGGCAATGTTAACATTAAGCGCAACCGTTCGGTTTTCATGATTCACACAATTGGGCCATCGACTCCCACGATCATATGCTTGGATTGCGTTAAGAAATGCACGCCGAAATACTTGATGCAGATTACGTAAGGTGTTTGCTCGTGTCCGTAACAACAGTGCATCGCACACACCACAAATACATGACACAACCGAACGGTGAAAGATTAATTGACCATTTTTCTGAGTACACTTACTTTCGATTAAATTCGCTTTCGTTTTTGATTCGTTATCAGTGACATTGAGGTTGATGAATAAAAGATCGATTGATTATAATGATAATATTTACATTCGTTTCTCAATCAGCGTTACTTTGTTATTTACAGAATTTAATTATGTCAATCAGCTCGCCTGACTTGGGGGGGGTCTGATTTATTAATATCTAATTACAAGAAAGTATATGAAAGTAAAATAAGTGCCACAACGCTCTAAAAACAAATGAATAAATTTGTGGAACTCGTTAATGTTGTGGATAATCATCATAAACAATGAAACCTGAAATCCAGTATGTTAGTAGTCACTTATATCATCGCATTCTTTGAAACAGGATTACATAAAATTTTTAGTGTGTAGGTTTAGTAAAACCGGTACGAGAGTTTCAGATATTTTAGAAGGAATGTCCAATATATTTTTAGATAATCAATCTTGCCTGATGTTAATCGAAGGAGTAAAACTGCATATTATGAGCATGCTAGAAATACCTTTCATTGCTCAGTTCTTGTGGGAAATTGGAGAACCAGGCTGGACCTCACTGAATAACAAACAAGAAGATGACACTGTAATTACATCATCGATATTGTTTGTTTATGTATTGTTGAGTGATTATTTTGAGAAAAAAATCTACCCATTAATTAATAGTTGGAAACACTTAGGGGACACTTATTAAATCAAGATTGATGAATGAAAATGTCTTTGGATATGATAAATGCCTTAATATATTTTATATAAGTTGGTTTATTATTTTGGGATCTTTCCGCTAAAGCGTGTGCCATGAACGGGGACTCTCGCTTGCGATAGCGGTTGGAAGAAAGCGCGACGTTACACTGAAATGCTTGCGCGTTGCCCGCCCAACTCAGAATAACCTCAGCCTGGCAAGTAGCCAACCATGCTCCACTGTAGTTTACCCCATTCATAAACCATGACTTTTAACCCCCAGGTTACAGACCCATATAAGAAACGCGCTTCAACGTGCAGAGTAAACTGCGTTCTCCAGTGCTCAATTACGAGTATAATAGGTTAAGTAAGATATATCACTACACACGCTTCAAGACATAAATACCACAATATTAGGATCTAGGTCGTCTAAATGAAAACTAGGCTTAGTAACGTAGTCTTTTGTTGGTAGTGTGGTGAGGTAATAGTTTTTTTGTCTACGGGGTACGCTTGAACTTGCTCTTTTAAATGAAAGACAAGAATAAAACTTATTCTATAAGTAGTACTACTATAAATAGTGGGACACATTGCAATACTACATTTGCAATGTCACCATTATATTTCTTGCTGATCCCGAATAAAGGTGACTGGGACACAAAATAGGGGCAGGATTACTCACGAGTTTGACATTTAGTTACGTTGAACAGTTTAGTTTAGTGTGTCTATTATATTTAAGTTTATTTATTCTGCTTTGCAGTTCATAAATTGTGTGGTTCCATATTCACGGCCCGATCTCGCATATTAAAAGAAATCATTTTTTTTTTTCTCAATAGTATTATCTTCATAAAATAAAGAAACCAATAATTTACTATAAGAAGGTTAATTTAAGGTATACATCGGATCTGGCTAGTCTCCATTCTCGACCAGAGAGTATCTATCTCTGTTTATCTACTGATGGTTTTTTTTTTTTGAAATCTATTAATCCCATGTTTAAATTTTTATCCGGTTGACTGTATATGACTTAAGCGTTTCCTTCCTGCAAATTTAGGATATCGAAACTCACCAGTGATGGTGGACACGGTGCGTGTGCGCGGGGCTAGCGAGGGCGCGCGAGCCGCATCCTGGAGGGCCGCCAGCTTGACGGTCTGATCTGCAAACAAACTCGTTTACTTACTCAGGGCTCAACAACCCAGTGTCTTGGCCTCGAGCCGGCAATAGTTCTACTGCCCAGCAAGATGTATTATATGTATTGTATGTATTCCTTCTCCTCCGTAATGAAGCCAAAGGATTGGAGTCGGCGGACTCCTATTCCGGTTGAGTGACAACACAAAGTTGAACCCTGTATGAATTACTATAATTACTTTCCCCAAAGTATGGTCAGACTAGTAAGTCCATTCGCGAATGCTTGTATGAAAATATATTGTCTTATCTCGCGGACACCTTGTTCCAGAACGTCTCTTAACCTTTCAGGTTCTCCCAGACCTGAAGAGTAGGCGTATATATATGTTACATATTTATACAAAGAAAGAAGAAGATACTTTTCATACCATTCTTCATTTCATACATAAAATGGCGTGAGAATCGAAAAAACCGTTAGTATGAATCAGCTGCCAGGCTGAGCAGAATAATTTTGTTTTTCAACATGACTTTGTTTCACTTTTGAAATATGCAATACTCAAGCTCACGTGACAATGTGTCACAATTCAGGCGGCTCTTTGGCTTAGTTGGTAATAGTTCTGCCTTTGAAGCGGGTTCGATTCCCGGTCGGGATACACTATGTCTATGAGTGTGGAAACATTTTACATCTATAATTATTTAAGAAAATTAAAAAGGCAGAGAATATGCAGTGTTAAGCTGTATTTAAATGCCTATCATATAAAACCATCTCTACCTATTAGTGCTTGCAAAATTACAAACAATCAATATACCTGCTCTTGGTAATATTTGTCTTACTGTCTTATTTATGTGATGGCGGAGTTGTGTGCTTGTTGTTGTGTCTTATATTATAGACCATGGTGGTTAAATGGTTCAACCATTTAAGTTAAGGTAAAGTTAAGGTTCAACAAACAGCACTGCATCTGATTAAATATGTACATATCTAAACTAATTATATCAATCAATTAGTTTTAGTTGGACTGAGCAACACAGTGCACAACCTTTAATAAACCTGAACTTACACATGGAAACAAATCTGTATGATCACCTTAAAACCACAAAGTTATTGCAGCATAATGTAACTACATTATTTTCATCTTCGTTCAACTATGGTGGGGGTGGCAACGCCTGCACTAATATACTACATTTATTTATTATACCTTAAGTTCTAGAAACTGCATATTTTGAGTATTTTTAACAAATAAGTGGTCAAGTTTCAAGCTTATATAGTTATGATGATGTAACTAGCTGCTTTGCTAACATTAATGTAGATTAAAAAGAAACTATAAGTTATTTCTAGATGCAAGCTACCCTATGTCCTTTTATACCCCTGAAAATGTGTTAGAAAAATTTCATAATGATTGGTTGAGTAGTTAAAGCATGAAAGCGTGAAAAAAAAACACATTTGCGTTTATATTAGTTATGATCATTTCGGCACATGATTACAATTCGGCACAAAATTATAATCATGTTTACCAACACCACTAGAATATGTACCAAGTCCATCTAAGATAAATACTGGAACCATACCTATTTTTGCTCCCAAGCTGTTATATGAATTTAATTAGATTGAAATGGCATGGTGGTAAAATTATAGGCTTAAATAGACATTTGATTTAATAGGTGTGTGAATATGACTCCGCCCCTTTTTGTCAAAATAAAACACATTTGTTCGCTTACAAAATTAAAAAAAAAAATTATTGAAAGTATGCTCCATCTGCAGCTACAACCTTCGCCCATCGTTCAGGTAGTTTTCGTATTCCTTGCTGGAAGAAGTCCTGGTCTTTTGAGCTTATCCAGTTGTCAATCCAAATTTTGATACTTTCACATGAAGTAAACTTTTCTCCAGTAAGGTCTGTCTGCATCGTCCGGAATAGGTGGTAATCCGAAGGAGCTATGTCTGGTGAATATGGCGGGTGGGGTAACACTTCCCAGTCCTGTCCCTCTAAATATCTTTTTACGACTTCTGCGGTATGCGGTTTGGCATTGTCATGCTGAAGAACTAATTTGTTATGTCTATTCACCCATTCTGGTCGTTTTTCTTCTATGGCTCGCTTCAAACGCATTAGTTGTCGTCGGTAAACTTCTCCATTAATAGTTTCAGAGGGTTTGAGCAACTCATAATATACAATACCTTTCTGATCCCACCAAATACAGAGCATGACCTTGGCACAGTGAATATTTATTTTTGGCTGTGATGGGCCTGGTTCGCCTGGTTTCACCCAAGCTTTTTTGCGTTTAGGATTTTCGTAGTGTATCCATTTTTCGTCTCCTGTGACTATCCGATGCAAAAATCCTTTTCTTTGCTGTCTTTGCAAAAAGCTGCAGCATTTCACAAATGGTTTTCCGACGTTCCATGTCTCTTTCTTTTAAATCATGTGGAACCCAGTCACCGGCTTTTTGAATCATTCCCATCATTTGTAAACGCTTTGCAACAGTTGAACGATCAACATTTAATGCTGCAGCTAATTCTGATTGAGTTTGGCAAGAATCTTCCGCCAATAATGCTTCCAATTCAGCATCTTCAAATTTTTTTGGTGGTTTTCCATGTTCTTTATCCTCAGTACTAAAATCGTTATTTTGAAATCGTCGAAACCATTCCTTGCAAGTTGTATTAGACGGAGCATGCTCACCATAAATCTCCACAAGCAAACAATAAGTTTCCGCTGCAGTTTTCTTCGCAATAAAATAATGTAATAACACTTCCCGCAAATGACGTTTATTTGGAATAAAAACCGACATTTTCGAAAAGGTGAAAACAATTGTTGCTTACACTTCAACCAAATATCATAAAATGCGTTAGATAGCTGACATTCAGTACTATCGAATACAAGTATGGTCATTTATTAGTACACGTAAACAATACTAAAAACGACATCTGTTGAGAAAGGGCGGAGTCATATTCACACACCCAATACATGCCCCAGGAATGGTGATAAGGAAACATAATAAATAAATAATTTTTCATAAATATTTCACACAGTGCCATTTGGCCCCCAAACTAAACTAACTGATAGAATATGTATATACTTTTTTTTTAAACACATGATAAATATTTACATTATATAATGCAACTTGACTGTTCCCATACTAGGAGAACCTGCTTAAGTAAATTGCTAAGAGCAAAGGATATGGCTGCATCAGGTACAACTTTAATCATGTAAAAAAATTATATCATTCATAATTTCATTAAGTATACTAAGTATTCAAGAGATTATTCCCCTATGAATGTGATAGCTTTAACAGATATTTCCAGCAAAATGCTAGGGATTATATGATATTACTAAAATGAAAAAAAATCTCTTTAGAGTCGGGAACAATTACATTCAAATAGACTTACCTAATTTACATCATAATAACTGCAAACTATGACCTTGCCGTAGCCGTTCAAAATCCAAAAAACTCCAGCTGTAACTAATCTTTGCGCACACAAAGTGAATCAATCGTACCACAAATCGAATAATGTCCACATTTAAAACATAATAAACGAGTGAACACCAATCCAAATAACCACCAAATACTCGAAATACACTTGGACACCACACATTACTTACACATTTTTGTGCCTTTTTACTTTTGTACATTTACGATTGTTCCGCACGTTTGTTGTATTAGTGATGGACCGATATTTTTCAGCTTAAGTGTTTGAATGAATTTGATTGAGCTTGAGTGAGCTGTATCGTTATATCAGTTCACTTTGGCCGGATTCACTTTAAATTGGGAGTAGAATTTTATTTCTTTCTGACGAGATGTCTAATCAAATGATACAAAGAGATTGAAACCCCATTTCTTAAACATTACAAGAACCAGCTTCTACGTAAACACTCGACTGTTGAATCCAAAAATTCGAGAAGATGCATTACTAAAAATAGTAGTAGTAAAAGTAGTAATATACAAAATTATGTTAAACCATTTCAGGGTAATATACGATGACAGCTATAGAATCCTTAGTGATCAGATTCAACTTTCAGAATAAAATGAGTTTGTAATTTCAAACAATTCTTGTAATTGTTGCTTATAATTTATTAAATATAGGATAAGTTTACATTAAATTATAACGGTATCTACTGTTTCGCAAAGCGTGACTTTAACTGAAGAATCTACGCTTGGCTTTAACTGGCTCTCTTAACTGAAGCACAAGTCAACGTCCACAGTGCTACAGAATACCAGCGCTGTATCAGTCCCCTGACGCAGCACATGCTGACTGGTTATCTATTTTGTTGTTACCTTATCTTAAACATGTAATTACGTTTTTAATTTAGAAACGCAAAATAAATTATTCTATTCTATTCTATCGATTCAACACGATAACGAGTGAGTAACTCTTTGTCGGTCACTAGTACAGCACTATTTTTCAGTTGATTCATAATAACTGTCAAGCTATACCATATACTGTGTCATTGTCAAAACTATAGTGTACATTATGATTCTACAACATTCATCTTTTCTGTCGGCTATGACATATTAAGCCAGTGTAGTTTTTGGAAAAAAATTTATTTTATTAGCTTTTTAATCGAAGATTCTAAACAAATTTCTAGATTTTCCTTTCCAAAAAATTACGGAACACGAGTTATTACATCAAGAAGAAAAATTATTACTTCCGTCAATAGAGTGACGTACGCAACACGTTGCTTCCTTTCGGAAAATCCATTTTCAAATAGGCAGGTCCTAATTACGAGAGTACCTACTTCTAACTCTGGACGGTTTTGAAATCTAAATTGGGGTCGGATTGACTTTTTATTCATAGTGCACACAAGTGATTCGATGAAACTTGATAAAATTAAATGTACCACACATTTAATTTTTATTAGACAGAAAATTATCGATAAAAGTACAAAAAATAAATATTTATTAGGAGGCTATCTCAAAAATCTGAGAGCTTTAAATATTCTTAATGAATTCTCATTTAAAAAAAAAAAAAGTATTCTTTGCTTTTTGGTTTTAGTCTTTCTTTGTTATTTTTCTCTTTTGGCTTCACTCTGCTTGTGTATTGGCGCCGTTCAAGTATCACGTAAGCAGATTGTTTGCAATTATTAATCCACCCCTCCCCCTCGTCAGCAAAAGTAAGCAAAGCTCTTACCCCTCATCCCCATTACGTAAACATTGATAAATTGATTGACTCATGAGCAGCAGCTTGAAATAAGGAATAGGTTTGGAATAAAATACTGTAACGCACATAATATTCATTTAAATAAACTTTGTACTAGCGAGTACCTAAACGTATTCATTATTTGTAGGACTCCCCGAAAGCATATACAATGTGTGGGTTGCCATATGTGTAAAAGTAAATAATTGCTGCTGACGTAAAATCCATCTAGATCCTCCCACCCCCCATGTCATTAAAATAATAGTTGAACGGCCCCATTGCTATTCGTTGTTTTTTTTTCTTGGTTTGTAAACGCGGTATTTTCTTCAAAGTAATTTCACTTGAAAGCTAGAAGCTTCTTATCTACATAGCTAAGCAGATAAAAAACTATGTAAATACACAAAGGTCCAAGTGTAAGTAAACTTGACATATTAAGTTAACCTATAGGTAAAATAAGTATAATATAATAATGTTGTTAAACATTAGATTACATTATAAATTTAGAAGGTAGGTAGTAAGTAATTTATTAAGATACAAATACAAATACATTTATTTGATCAAAAAAGATTTCAGTAATAATAAATGATTACTTAATTATAATACAACATATTTAGGAAATCATAAATATTATTGGTAGTCACTATATCCAACAATACATTAACTTTAGGTATAGAGGAGGCATATCTATTGTGGAACCAAACTGCCAAAGAGAACTCTTTTCACACTGCCGTAAACATTTCCCTTCATGCTAAATCCTGAACACTTTCACTATCTAGTGAATTATTTTTAATTAGTTATTGATTTGTCATTACGTGTGGGGGCAAGATAGAATTCATTGATGTCAAAAAGAACTACCTACTAAGAAACACTCGCTAAGTAATTATGATATACTATAAACTATTTCATGAATGATTATTATAATAATATATTAATTAAATTATATATAAATTTATACATATTTGTGTCATATTTCCATTTAATTAGAGTTTTTGTTTGCACGTTGAAAAACTTCCAAATATGATGATTGCGCCACCAAATATCGAGAAAGTAAGTGCAGCAGCGATAGCCATAATTGCACCCAATACAAATCCTACAAAAAATATTTAAATATTATATAGGTAATTTACAACTATTTTACATACGGAAAATAATTCAAAGAAGTAAGGACTGCACCTCCCGAAAAACAATATCTTGATTCTTTTGGGGGCTCCAGTTGTTTACGTCAGTACATGAGAACCCTTTACTCTCCCTACGCAGTCCATAGGTGGTGCCAAAGCAGCAATTAAAAGTAACCACACAAAGTGTGTCCCGGCCGGGAATCGTACCCGGGATCCCTAGCTTCGAAAAAAGCAGGGCTACTACCAACTAGGCCACGGAGCAGTCTCTAATAACAGTAGTCTACTTATATAGATAAGTTTATAAAAGTTAAAAAAAAATCTCTTGCGAAATACACCAATATCTTTATTAGTATGCGTGTTTTTCATGGTTTTATGTGTTTTCATTAATGGATATTATATAATACGATTTGTATTTGTGAGTGTATGCTATGCTATTCGTAGAACGACTTTTACGAAGTAAAACCGCATGATATTTATAATATCGCTCGTGAACTAGTTTTATATAACGATTTATATGGCCTTATGGCCAGCCTTGTGAACAGCCTAAACAGGCTAGATTCTATAAGGTACCTACGTAATTTATCAGAGTAAGATCTAATATGTTTTAACTTACCTTCGATTATAATTATAACGACCACTGCACATAAAACTGCTGCTGTTGTAATAATTGACATCAATACAGCACTTATCAACATCATTAGAATGCATGAAAATATTAATGTTGTTAATAAAGGTTTCTTTAAAGCATTGTTAGCTTGCCTTTCGATGAACGCATGACCTCTTTGAGTTAGTACATCATCAAAGTTAGCAACATATCGACCTAAAAACATTTTGAATAATATGATTTTAGTAGTCCATGTTGCTCGCGTCCGTAGGTGAACGAGTATCCTTTGAATCCCAACACGTATTCCCTAGCTGCACTGGAATTGCAGTGTTCCGGTGGAATGGTGATGGGAGCCGGTGAAATCACAAGCGCATGATACGTAACATCCCCGTCTCGGGTGACGGGCGCAACGGGGTGCGTTTTGGGTCTTCTCATACTTCGTAATGTCTTACGAGGTCGGGCAGGATCTAAGTTGTATTGCTATTGTTATGGGCGGAGGTAACCTTCAGCTGGCGGCCTTCTGCTCGTCTGGTCAAATATTTACATAAAAAAGGCAAAGTAGCAGCAGAACTGTGCTACGTTCGTCTGAATAAGTACTGCCACTACACCTGATTGCAGTGGCTCACATTGTTGCATCGCTGGTGAAAAGGTGCTAGTCATGCAACTAAGGTGCAACAAAAGCAATGCTGGTGAAATTAGAGGCATATGAGACGTTACATCCCTGTCTAAAAAAGACGGGTGCAACGCAATGCGACTTGGTTTTCGGTAGGAGAGGATCAGAGTTTTGGTAATGTTGGGACGAGCTGACAGCTAACATAAATTTTGCTGTCATCTGGCACGTCACTTTAATCACATAAAAGAAAAAAAAATATTAACAAATGAATGTAGGTAAGAACGGACACGTTATACTTACCTATCGATAGTTTAATTACAATGAAAAACGCATTTTCCAAATTTATTTCCATAATAACGGAACAAAACTCCTCCAAACTGAATATGTAGGTTTTGAAAACGTCTGTACCTTACATGCAAAGCAGAAGAATGATGAAACGGAACTACCTCCATTCGTTCGACTTTACTAGCAATATGTTTAAACAATTTAGTTGTATCGTAAGATACCACCAAGTTTTTGTTCGTTTATCAAAAAATTGATTTAGAAATTTGGAAATACGTAAAAATAACAAATACTTTCTATATGAAATAATCAAATTATAAAAGGTATTATACAATATAATAGGAAGGAAGGTAACATTTGAAAAATTAAACAAATATGAAATAAATCTGTACTCTAGATTGAAATGAAATTGTAACCTTTTAAAAATATTTCAGGTCAAATTCATCATCATACAGTGAAACGGTCAATAACTACGAAGACAGTGAAATCTATATGTATAATATTATGAATGTTTAATTTAGAAAAGATAAAGAATCTAACACATATTACAAGCTTGTGTTTTTGGGACTCTGGGAACACTGAACCTTATTACACATTTAAAATAATACGAGGCAAATTATCCTAGATCTAATAAAAATAATTAAAATTTGAGAAAATTACAAGAAAGTAAAATTAATTGTAACAATCGCAGTTATTTCTTTCTATTTTTGCAAAGTAGTTTCAATTCTGGTAGGTGCTTAGGTCTAGACAAATTTAACACTTTTAACCAGTAACGTAGCTTGCGATTACAAAAAAAGTGGGGCCGGTTTTAAAATCGGTCCTGTAAAAGACCATAATAAGAATATATTAATAGACTATAGACATTGCACACAGCGTGCGTGCCACACCTTTACGCTCCTCTTTTTTATTACTTAATTATCTGTGGCTGTGGCACATAGGTGACAAGACACTAGGACTGTTCATATTTTTTAAAATATCGTATGCACGATATATCGGCATTATTTAAAAAAAAACCTTATGTGAGCTCAAAAATTGTTTGCAGAGCTTATAATTTTGTATTAAACAAATTAAACTATAAATATATGAAAATGTTAAGTTATAGTTCTTAGTAATTATTATTTAATTGAAATAAGACAAATATGTATTAGTAGTCCTTTTATATACCTAAATAAATAGCTGAAAATATTAAACGATTATTGGCTACAAAAGATTTATTGTTGAAGCAATTTGATCAGATGCTACAGATATAGCTGATGAAATAATATTTAAAAAGATTTAAGTTTACGATGGTTTTATAGTTTAAATGACATGAGAAAAAAATAAAATAATAAAAGTATCGACTGTATTATTAAAAAAATATATATCAACTTTCGATATCTATATTTCAATATCAAACTATCGATATATCGTTCAAAAAAAGATTAGTAATAAATATCGATATTTCGAAATCCTTATTTTATCAACAGTGACAGTCCTACCTACATGTCATAACACAGGCACGCGCGCGCTTGGGCGGTTCGGTTATTTGTTTTGTTTTGAAAAGTTTGTTGTTTTATGTATTTTCCCCAGCAGCTTGCTTTTTCCAACAAATAAAAATTGGCCTGAAAAATTATCACAAGATGGTTTGTATTAGTCAGCTCCTTCAACTCCCTGAAAAAAGTTATGAAAGGAACGAAGAGTTAGAGTAATCCAACATTACGTACTTTCCAGGTTGGTAATTACAATGAAAACTTGCTGTCCGACATGCTGCCAATATACTACACACGACTATTTCCCCAAAACGTTTTCTGCAGATGGCTTGCGTGCGGCAGCGCCCCACAACCCCTTTCGAATCGGGAACTTTCATTCACCTTAGCAGATGATGTGTATCTACGATATTTATCTATTTCCAACCAGAAGGATTTTCAAACTCTCCTTCAGAAGAAATGCCCTCACAAGTTGGATATTGGTGCAGTTTATAATACTAAGTAAGTTGTACCTATTTGTAAATTTCTTGGAGTTGGTAATTTAGTTTTTATATATTTTTGGTTCATCATAAAAATTATTAATTTTCACATTAGAAATGATGCACCTACGATCGTTTAGTCTTTGCTATACACTGGAGACATTTTTATTTATTTTGTTGGTAGCAGCTTGCCTAAGATAACAAATTATCAGCATATAGTGGACCTACCTCATACTGGTAATTATATCAATAAAACCTTACTTTCCAGACCATCTGTAGGTCGTCATGATGCAGTTGTTTTATCCAGAGAATTGGTCTTTGATATTGATCTCACAGATTATGACGAAGTAAGAACATGCTGCCAGGAAGCAAATGTGTGTGAAAAATGCTGGAAATTCATGGTTATTGCTTGCGAAATCATTGACAAGGCCTTGAAAGGTATGTATGAATGACATCTTGCAATATATTTTATATAATCTCGACCTTTTATCTTAAAAGAGTCAAGTTGGGGCCTAGTTTCTGAAAAGCAGTATGTCTGCTTGTGGCTAATTCTGATGTTGCCGCATGCTCTTTATAGTTCTCCATAATGTTTTATTCACTGTCTTGAAAAAGTGACACTGTGCACATACTATTTCAAAAACTGCACTTTAAACCAGGGAACTTTGGATTGAAAAAAGGCATCTAACAATTTCCAGCTACTTAAAGAAACAGAAAAATTTGTTAAATACAAAAATTTGCCCAAGGATCACCAGTATTTCCCATGTCTTACTAAAATGCTTACCTTTTTTGATAACTACATATACATAACAATATTTACATGTAAGAAAATATAGAAATATCACGAAAATGTGAATGCCAATGTTTTCTCACAAATAACTTGTAACACATCATTACTTTATTGGAAAACATATACCAATGATATTTAATCAATAAGTCTAAGCAAACAAATTAAAATAATTGGAATGAAATATATTATATGCTAATTTTCAGAGGATTTTGGCTTCCAAAGCATACTATGGGTGTTCTCTGGAAGAAGAGGTGTCCACTGTTGGGTGTCCGACTTTGAAGCTCGGACCCTGGATAGCCCCGGTCGAGGTGCAATAGCTGATTATCTGTGCTTGATCTCTGGAGGGGATGGACAGAATAAGAAGGTGCATTTGGGAGGAGATAGTATACATTCCAGTATCAGGTAATATTTGACGCTTCACCCTAAAGATGCATTGCCCCCGGTATTGCAGATGTCCATGGGCGGCGGTGACCACTTTCCATCAGGTGGCCCGCAAGCTCGTCTGCCCCCTATCACATAAAAAAAAAAAAAAAAAAAAAAAAGAGTCCCCACAGGTCACATTACACTGAATTCAGGTATCTTATTATACATTATTTGGGGGGCCATTTTGTTTCTGGCCATAGGAGAGTCCCTACACATATTCCCTGAGTGGTGAGAAAGGAGCAACCAAAAGTAGCATTAAAACTTTTGCAAAGTTTGTCTGGAGTAGTACTGCCTCCAGACCTTGTAATCCGCTGCCCAGAAGTGGTGCAATTACATTGCTGTGTTCCAGCTGTGAAAGGGTGTGGGCGTCGGTAAAATGGCAGTCACTTGAGGCGTAACATCCCCGCCTCAGATTGACAGACGCAATGAATGGTTTCGCCCCTTATTAAACAGCAGAGGAGGACACCGTGGGGTTTTAGTGGAAATTAACATCTAGTCTCACTCACTTAACCACTCTATCTATCAGTAGAGACTGAAATTCCACAATGAAAAAAAATATTGGTGATGCTCAAGTGACACCTGTTGCATATTTTGCAAGCTTCCATAGTCTATGGCAGCCTCTTCCCAGTGAGCCATAAATGTAGCTTTCCCACCTTAGACAAATTGAAAAATATACTTAGTTTTATTTTCAGCCACTTTATATCTCAAACTTACGATGTCAACTAAATAAAACAAACCTGTGAACTTTATTAAGTGAATCTTAAAATTTTCCAGGAGGGCCCTTGCTGTTATAGACAAACATTTTGAGGAAATTTTGCAAGAACAGGAATTCCTATCAACCCCTGAAAGACTGGGAAAGTTCTTGAAAATGATCCCAGATGAGGCACTAAGATCACAGGTTGAAAAAGTTTTAGAAAAAATGCATTCATCATCTCTGGAGAGATGGAAAACATTTATTAATAATTATGACTCTTATTATAAGGAAGTGAGTATAAATTTACACAAATACAATTACGATTTACGTTTGTCACAGTTAAACTGTGTAACTATTGTTACACTAGAAAGATTAGGCAGAACTACAATGCAATGGGTCATTTTTCACCTTCTATGTTACACTATCATGAAAATGTAGACGTGACAGATGATAAGCTTATCGCCGGCATTGTTTTACAATATGAGCCGAATTTGTATGACAAACACATTATACCTAATTACAATACTCACGCCAGGCTAGAACTCCTATATTGTCTGTATCAGAAAATAAGCCAGTAGGCAGACAAGAATTCTGGATTCAATATTTTTTGTCCTCATAATGGCCAGACACAAGTCATATTGTTCTCATAGACATATCAAGCGAAGTCACGTGATGTCTTATAATAGGCATCACATGTGATGCTCGATATGTTATACTGGTAGGAGGTCTTAAGCCTCTTAATTATGTCATTTAGTGCATCAAGATTATTTTTCCAAAAGACAATGTAACCAGATGAATGTTAGCATATTAATAAACAAAATATTTATATCCTTACAGAATGGCAGTGCAGTCAGAAAAATCAAGTACCTAGTAGAAGAAATCAAAATACAATACACCTACCCAAGGTTGGACGTAAATGTCACGAAAGGGTTCAACCACTTGCTAAAATCTCCTTTCAGTATACACCCAAAGACTGGCAAAGTGTCTGTGGTCTTCAAACCAAGCCATGCTAAGACTATGAAATTAGATGAAGTTCCAACTATATACACTCTGTTGGACGATAGTGCACCAGATAATGCTCAGCACCAGGCCAATATGAGAACAGCTGTGAAAAATTTTCAAGATGTTGTGTTTGCATTAGAAAAATCTGAAGCTCTGAGGAGGAAGAATGAGGCCAGTAAGTATAGATTTTAATTCATATAACTTTTTTGCATGTAGTTTCATGTTCTAACAACCTAACTCACTATTAATACATTCGAAAAATTATCTGCAATAGATTACACCTATTATTTATCAGAATAAGTTGTCATCACCATGTCTTTAGTCGGAATGATGAACGTAATAGCGCTTAGGTATGATGCATGACATGCAGTGGCATGATGCATGGCATGCATGTGAAAGTGGGACAAAGTAGATTTTAAAATTTTATACACTTAATATCAGGTACTATTCAATACGTTAATTTTGTGCATAGACAGGGCCAAGACAAATTTTTTTTTAAGGCATGGATATATGTCGTTTTGCTGCAACATAGTGGTAGTTATTTTTATTCCCGACGATAGGGTGGGTGACAAAATATTATGATTGGTCATAATCGCCACAGTGGTAGTTTTAGTATTGGCCGTTGGAAATACCTGAAAATCAACACTTCCTTTATTTCTTTTTTTTTTCAGGTTTATCATTGGACTTTTAAGCAAATTGCAGCACCGCCGACGTCGTTAATAATATCTTATATTAGTACATTAAGGACAGGACGAAATAAAATTTATATTTTTAACAATCTCTTTTTATTCATTTTATATGCAACATTGCTAAAAAGATGATACAACTTTATGTAATTAAATGAGATAATGAATCCTCCATAGTCTTGAAAAAATATAATCTCTACACTTCGGGAACAGCGCAGTAAAAGCATTCATAAAATAGCTTATTACAACACTTATCACGGTTAAATTACTGAATAGATCAAAGGACAATAAAAAATAACGTAGTTTCGAGACCAGAGGACAACATAAGCACTTAGTCACAAGCATGACACTGGAGCATTTGAGAGTGGGATAAAGTAGCCTTATATATTCCTCAGAACACTTGGTCGGGCCGAGTGGTATTGGATCAATGTTTTATCGACATGACCGGTTAGCACATAACATTAACGGCAAGAGCATCAAAAATAAGTTCCGTATACTAATGGGAAAATCGGAACCTTCAGGAGACTATAGGCAATATCTAGTAGGGCGACGCCCATGTGCGCAGGTAACATGCTTAGTGTACACGCAGTATATACATATGTATATATGTCTAAGTTCAATGTAGAAATAATCACTAGTAAATATACATAAGGTGGTGCAGTTGCGTCTAAAGAAAAATAACCTCAATAAAGGTTAATAAAAATTATTGCGAAATATCTTAGCATTTAGAAGTCAGCAAATTGCAATGGAATTATAAAAGCATCGTATGTATACGCCATCAAACGGAACAGCTTAGAGCTATATTGAGAAAATCTTCGAATCCGATGGTGACGGTTCCGTTTTGTTGAGAGTCTCGGACCCTGAATGCTTCTGTAAACCGCTGCATTTGCACGCACAACACGATGAAACTGTCTACTGATATTTTTCCCTCCTTTGGATCGCTTCTCTTGGCTAAGAAGCTGACGAACTCTGGAGAGAACCGGAATCCCATTTGACCGAGGGCTGGAATCAGAATAGTCCTGTTATCGTCATTATTGTTCACGAAAATCATTCTGTAGGTAAATTTTTCAATCGAAAAACTCATAAGCTAAGTTTTCGTCTTGAACTATTAAGAAGATAACCTTCAGATTAAAAGTCGACGCCTGCAGCCTGTACACGCGGTCTCGCAACCGGAAGTATTAAAATAATTTTAAATAGATGTCGCCAATCGCCAATAAACCTACTTAAAAACTTTATTCTCTTCTTCGTTTGGAAACTTTCAATCGAAGAGGAACTCTTCATGCTTTCTTGGACGCCCCATGGCTAAGTTGGCAGTAGTAGAAGGGAAGGACGCCCTAAGCGAAGGGTAAAAAGAATATACGACAATGTTCTAGAAATCCAAAATATGATAGGACACCATCACGCCAGTTTTCCTCTTTAACTTTGTATTTTATAGAGTAGAAGTATAATATAAAGTTGACTGGGTAGTTTATACCATCTACAAGTTATCTAGAAAACTTCGGAATGCCTGCATTAATATTGCAATACCCCAATAAGGATCCGTTATGTAAAACCCAGAATGTAAACCAACAATATTTGTTGTGGTTTGTTATCGTATCTTGTGTATGAGATAAGTAGATTATGTTAACTTTTCTAGTACCTTTCGAGAGTTCTTCCTCATCGATTTGTCCAGATTGATCCAAGTCGTATGTTTTGAACACAGCTAGCCACTGGTTTATGTAAGTGTAGAGTTTATCAAACTCATCAAGATTTATGTGACCCGAGCGATCTTTGTCGAACATGCCTGAAAACAAAACACGTGTGCTAAGTTTAGCATATTCATTAGAATCATTTGCAACACAAATACTTTAGACAAACCATAACATGTAAATAAAATCAATGCGAATCGAACTTTCTATCAATTCTATCAATCGAACTTCTAACACTTTCGCAACGTAGAAGGGAACTAGATTTGCTATTCCTTCATAGAATATTTAATGGTACAATCGACTGCATTGATCTGACTTGTAGACTATCCATCAACGCCCCTTCTCGATTGCCCCGGAAAAATGCTTTCAACTTTTTTTCTCTGCCTTTCTCTAATACCAACCTCGGTCAGCATTCCGTTCTGCCAAGACTTTGCAAGCAATACAACACTTTGTCTAAATCTGGTAACTTAGACTTGTCAGATTCTCTACCAAAATTCAAAAAATGTCTACGTGAACTCATGGATATTAATTAATTCCGTACTGCAAATGTTTCATTATACTATATTCCATTACATTCTATATTTTCATTTATTAATGTTTTACCTAAGTTCTAAGTAAGTACTAATTTTCGTTACTTTTATACGTGTCAGCAACTTTCAGGTACTTTTAACTTTTTTGTATTTTATTACTATATGTTTTTGTTTTGTTTATGCAGAATTTACTCTACATAGATATTATTTCAATTCTCATCGCATGTTTGTCCAAATGTTTTGTTTTTCTCTATTTTTTTCTTATATTCTCAACTTTTGATTGTTGTTTTGTTTTGTTTTTCTTTCGCATGCATTAACCTATTTTTCTTTCTTATATTTTGTACTTTTCTTTTTTAAATGTTGTCTGGTTGTTCTCCATTAACACGCTGTGACGCCCTATAATTGCGGGACCACTATTGTTTAAGACCTTTTATTATTTTCAATTGCATGTTCAGTGTATCTTGTGTTGGGAGTCCTATATAAATAAATAAATAAATAAATCAAACTCTTCTTGATCAAACTGCCTATAAGAATTTTGATTGTTTTATCTACCTATAAAATAAAAAAAAAAACTTTTCAAATCACCACAAAGAAAGTGCTAGCTGAGTTATGGGTAAATAATAGCTATGACTATCATCACTTGCCATGTTTTCCTACGATATTAATCCACAATGTAAAAAGTCGCCCGTTGAGGCTCTACCTTGTCTACCCTTTGAAGGGAAAGTCGTGAATATTTGATCGATGTTGCTGCTGTTTTGCAATTTTCACCTGACACAGGATAACTAGACAAGAATTTATGAATAAGGTAACTAATTCTATAGCAAGCTAGTGCATTGCAAATATCTATTATGATTTCACATAGGTACCTAAATACAATACTTACCAATCATCAGATTACAAGCAGTTTCCGAAAAAGTCTGTCCTTGTGCGTTAACCAGCGCTGCTTTCAGCTCTGGAGCTGTTATGAAACCCGACTGGTCCTTATCGACTGCTCGAAACCAATTTTGTACTTGAGGTGAGACGGCGCCGCCAGCCCCGATCGATGGGTAGGGTCCGTGGCCGATTTCGAGCTGGCCACCGGGTTGTCCGTATCCGGGCTGTTGCGGATGACCTCCATATCCAGGTTGTCCATAACCGGGCTAAAAGATTTAATAACAAGACAATAATCACACGTAAGATTATTGTTATCCAAACAAAATATATGTAGGTACCAAGTAACCAGGGGAAATTTACAGACACATAAGATGAGAACAGCTTTATTCACCTCAGATTTTGTATCCGCACCTTCAACGCATCTTAATCATGTGTTAGTTATTGTTTTGTGTCAAGGAGAAATTACTTCAGTGTGTTTTTCGCTGACAAACTTAACAAGACAGCGAGGAAGAATTTTTTTTTCATATCTCCAACGTTTGGCATGCAATCTCGGTCCATCGATTATGATTATATGTACTAATATGTTTTCTATGGGAGTAACTGGAGAAAAATGTATAGGGGAGCAATTGGAAAATCAAATAATTTTTTACTTGACAAATTTATTCTAATGTATAAATAGTTATTATAAGTATTTACATTAGGCAGGTAAGTATATAACAATACAAAAATGCATAATATTCTATGCAAATCTACACTACGTTCTAAATGTATATTTACATTGGATTTAAAATATTATAATTATAAAGGCAACATTTACCCTATTCAGCATTTTATTTAGTTTCTCCTAATATCTAAATAGTAGGCCATATTAGTTATTGTTCAAATTAGTTACATTAGTTCTAACAAAGTGTTAAATATAGGTAGGTAATTAAAGTAAACCTTGATCATAATATAGTAGACGGAAATAGTTCATAAGCTGGGTATGTAATTCAGAGGCAAATAAACTTGATGCGCTGATACATTATAAAACTTAATGGTACCATAAAGTATAAATTAATAGCTGCTATTTTATAATAAGAATACCTTATTATAATTTAGAAAGAAGTAATTTCAGACAACAAATCATATATATTTACTGTTCAATTTGAGTTATAATCCCAGTTGTCCCTCCACTAGGGAGAAAAGGAATCTCTGCAATATTACTTTTAGTGAATAGAATGTAGTATTCATAATTGTAGTTTTGAACATGCAGTGCGACATTTACGATAATGAGGTAGGTAAT
This sequence comes from Aplocera efformata, assembly GCA_921293045.1. Classification (NCBI taxonomy): domain Eukaryota; kingdom Metazoa; phylum Arthropoda; class Insecta; order Lepidoptera; family Geometridae; genus Aplocera; species Aplocera efformata. The sequence goes on along the minus strand of OV121042.1, from coordinate 6,142,537 downwards.
TATTAAGTTATTCGGTGGTTTTTGGATGAATAATTTGAAAAAAGATAGTGTTGCTAATTTTTTAGTATATTTTACTTAGTTGCTTTTCTAAGAACAAGCAGACAAATTTCTAACACATTCATACATAAATATTTATAGAATGGCTTAAAAAAAATCCCACACAACCTTATTGTTCTTAAAGGTGAGGAGGCAAGGGTTATGCCAATCACAAGTCTTAATCAAATTAGTAGATGCCTAAGTCCTTTTGCAGGCATGACTATCATAGATAAATAATTATACTTAATTATAGACAGCTTATAATTTCATGATTTAACTTTCAAAATTGAATGTATAGCTGCTTATATATTGTTTGCTAAAGTCACTTATTAAATTAACTAATAAACTTTTTCAATAATAAAAGTGTTTATATAATTTTGTGTTTCTACAGATTAACATTAGTTTTTAGCTTTATTCACACAAACTGTATTTAACAAAAAATAATAATAAAAAAAACTTAAATATACTTAAAAAAAATTGAAGCTACCACATAAATCACAAAAATAGAAATGGTATATAACTTATTTAATATATCTCTCAGAAACTTGAGTTATAATACCATTATGATAACTATTAACAATAATCCCTAGGCATTTTAATAAGAAAATAACAATAACTGTACTAACTTACACTTAATGACATTCAGTCTTTTTAATCAAAACCAATACTGGCAAGTTTGTTATATTTTGTACTAAGCAAAACTGATCATTGCTTTTTCACTAACTACAGTATGATTGTTGCACTTATTGGAAAGCTGACAATACTATTGAAATAAAGTTGGTATTTAGTACCATATAAAGTATCCCATAGTAAATTCTTTCAATTAAATTTATACCTTTGATACATACACATGTTATTACAAAAAATAATGTTACCGTAATGAAACATTTATAAAATGTCTATAATAATATAGGTACATAGTGAGACACACATTTAAAACCAATTAACAAATAAGTATGTATAGTGTAATTAGTGAAACTGCATTGGAACAAGTACTAAGAAATAAAGAAATATATTTTAACAATACTACACATTACTACTGTGACTAGAAAAACTATAAGTAGCTGGTGTTACAGATGTATTTACACACACTTGAATAGATGGCTTGAAAGAAGAGGGAAGAAGTTTATGTGCTTCTGGCACTGGTGAATAACTTCTGCATACAGCAGTCTCAAAATGCACTTGTTCATTCCTATCATTAGGCACACCATCAAAGCTTGTTTGTTTAGCAGAATCACCAGTCCCACTATCTTTGCATGATGAATGCTCCGATAAATTGTCTGAAAACATTTGTGGTGATTCACTTTCACTATGCACTACATGCTTCATTTTTATACTTTCCGTTGTAAAAGTATTAACAGGAGCTGCCATACGTCTCCTTGTGTGATATATTATTATCACCCATATGATTGAAGTCCCAACTGCACAGCATACAACAGTTATTACAATTATACCTGTCATGTCTTCTTCATTTACCATAATGGCCACTGGAGGCAAAACACGGAGCTCTGTCATGTCCTTTTTCGTACCCAGCTCATTAGTGATCTCACATTCATAACGCCCTGCATCACTCGACTCAGCTCCAATTATGATCAGTAATTGATCTTCAGCAGTTAAGAAGTACCGTTCAGATGGTGCAATTGGTGTCCCATCTTTGAGCCATTTCAATACTGGTTTTGGTGATCCTGATATCATGCATTGCAATACTACAGAATCACCACTTGTTACTTCCTTATTTTCCATCACTCTGACAAAAGAAGGTTCTTGCAATACTGTCAATGTAGAATTTGCTATGATGGTGCCAGCTGGGTTTTTCGCTGCACAACTATATATACCTATGTCAGTAGTCTTAGCATTGACTATGAAGAAAAGATGGTCAGTAGGCATTACATTCATTCTTCTCTCTCTGGCTGCAGGAAAATCATTACCACCATCCTTTTTCCATGAAATTTCTGGTGGAGGGTCACCTGAAGCTGCACAATTTAGAGTTACTGTCTCTCCAGTTTTTACAGTAACATTGGTAGGAGTCTGTGTAAATCGAGGAAATGTTACTATGTTAACTTTTGCCTTTGACGAGTATGTGGTTCCAAAGGTGTTACTGACGACACACTGATATTTACCTGAATCAGCATGAGTGACATTTGGTATGGTTAGAACTGAAGTGGCACGAGGATGTCCATAACCAGATATGGTTATATTTTCATACACCAATGGGTTACTAATATTCCCATTATTTTTTCTCCATAAAAATGTCATCTTATTAAAAGGATTAGAGGTGGCAGAGCAAACTAAATTTGCTGGGTGTCCCTTGATCGCTAGATGAGTTTTGGGGTGCTCAACTACTTTAGGTTTTGGGGAGTCTCCACAATTGTCCTCTTTCAGCTTTGTGATAGATGTGCCTCTGACCTCTGCTGGGTATGCACAGTTAGCATTTATGAACTTGTGCTCAGCCTTTTCTTTTAACCACTTTACAATCCACAGTATGTTACAATCACAAAGAAGGGATGAAGAGTTCAAATGCAGTTTTCTTAATTTTGTCATAGACTCGAAGGCATGTTGTTGTATGGATGTAATATTGTTACCATTCAGGTCTAACTCATAGACATTAGTTAATCCTTCAAATGCTCTCGGGTTAATGGATTTTATATGATTTGCAGCTAAACTGAATGTAACCAAGTTGTGCAATTTGGAGAAAGGTCCAGACATGTCCTCAACTGTCCATGATATTTTATTATTATTCAGATACAATGTATGCAGTTGTATTACATAGCTGAATGCTTCTTGTGATATTGAAGATATTTTATTGTAGCTGAGGTGGAGAGTCCGAAGATTTATTAAATATTGAAAGGTCCTGCCTTCAATTTGTGTCAAGTAATTGTGAGATAAGTCCAATGTCTCTAGATTAGTACACAACTCCCAGCTGCCAAAGTCAATTTCTGATATTAGATTGTTTGATAGTGATAGAGTCATTACAGACTCTAGGCCATAGGTCCATCCTTTCGAAACACTCTTTATTCTATTATGATCCAGCTGTAGTGAGTTAAGGGATTTGAAGCCAAAAAATGCACCATCAGTAAGATTTTCAATGTTATTGAATCTTAGTTTCAAAGTAGTTAAATTTGACAAGCCTTGGAATAAAAGTCCCGTTATATTAGTCAGCTTATTGTGGTTTAGCTCCAATGTTTTTAGATTACTCTGATAGCTGAAGAGATGGGCGGGCAGTGATTTTATTTCGTTTCTGTTCATCTTGAGCACTTCTAAATTAGTTAAATTGTTGAGTGCTCCTTCTCTAATGTACTGGATCTGATTGCTGTTCAAATTCAGTATTCTGATGGAACTGTTCTCTGGAAACTTACCGACATCAATTGATTCAATACTATTTCTATTCAAACTCAATTCCTGCAATTGTTCGTGTTTCAGCAGGTTAGGTAAGTTATGTAAGAGATTTTTATCCAGTTTCAGCTCTTCCATGTTCGATAATTTGTCGAAAGTATCCGTAACATTTTCATTCAGTCTATTGTGGCTAAGATCTAATTGTTCCACCCACTTGGGAATTTTTGGCACGGATACGAAATTCTTTTTGGAACAATCAACGTACAGTTTCAGACAATCACATTTTTGAGGACACTCGGAGCTTTCCGCTATTATGAAATATCCAGACTGCACTATTATCGATAAAAACAATAACAAATAGAAGTCTCCCATTTTCATGCATTTGTGTCGATGTACGTTTGGTACATTGAACGGACGTTCAAGTCTTCTTACATAATTTGAGGTTCAATCACTGCACAAGTAAAGTTTATATAAAATGCACGACACTTATATTTACTAAACGTTTAGCTTGCATTTTGCTGAATAGGCTATCGAATTCGTAAAACGACGCAACATATTTAGGATAGTACACATGTCCGCCATTTTACTTTACTTCGCGTTCCGTTCAGAGTTGCCAGCCAGTAAATACAAAGTAATGTAGTTCATGTTTTTTTATTACAAAGGGTAAGTTTTAAAAAAAAGTTTTAGTTAGTCATGCAAATCTTCTAAGTTAAGCAAATCCCCACCCGGCCACTGCTTGGATGGGTGACCATTTAGCGGCATTTAAACTGAACGATTCTGTGCTTCGGAAGGTACATCGGTCCCAACTAGCTATACCAGTCAATAAGCCATGTTGGAAGCCTAGGGGCTGTTTGTACATTAATAAAACAAACTGTATATTTCGCGCGCCAGCGTGTCATATCCCAGAAAGTACCAGTGAACATTTCGTACTACCGGACTCTGTGGCAGCGAATTCCAACGCGATGGTCTAAATGTTCGTTTGTAAAGTCAGGATGGACTATGGTATTGTCTAGGATACATTAAAATAACTCACCAATGATAATGTACGCTATTGAGTGAAGATAAAAATAAGTTTCTTTTGCGCCTCTATTTTTAATCTTTAGTTTATTTTTGTATAATAATTATAGCGAATATAAACAAAAAAAAACGGCCAAGTGCTAGTCTGGCGCACCGAGGGTTCCGCACGAACTTCTTTTCGTTGCAGTGACTGTTTTCACCTTAGAAGCGTCACCTTAGTCACATAAAAAAGACGCATGACGCGAGTGTATGAAAATTCTTTCAGTCATTTGAGTTATACTTACAAGGCAATGACGAATCTTGTAGTTATATAGGTGTCCCAAAAGTCAATGTCAAGCCGCTGATAATAGTTTAATATTGGTTTGGTTGTAAAAAAAATCAATCTAAAACTCTAAGCAAAAAAAAGAGTGAGTCATTATTATAGCCCATGGTGCCCTTGAACTACTTGAAAATAGGATATTAGGTCTAGTTGCAAACTACCTACTAACACCTTCGTAAAATGAATAACTACATCTCCCTCAAACTAGAATCTTAAAGTTGAGGCCTTGAAAATAGCCTTGAGTACACTTGAATCATTTCTAGATAAATAGATTTTTTTTTTATTAAAACTGAGATTTACTACAACACAATTTTTATCACTATTTAAGAATTAAACTAGCAAGTATACTTGCCAAACCAGCATAGTACATTGTTTTCCAGTACACTCAGTTAATACTGGGTGAAGTGTACATTTTGAATATGTGGTTGGGCCATAAGCGACATTTTCTTCCAAACTGAGCAGTTGTCTTGGAATTTTAGATTACAGTTTACAGATTATTCAGGATTACATAATAAAAACACATAGTATATTAGTAGTCCTAGCCCTATACCTTTAGGGATAATGATATCAGAAAAGATGAGTATAGTTTATTGAGAGGCAAAATTACAATGTGTACATTTGATAAGTTAATGCAAATATTTTCTTTTACTTTTCTCAATCTGTGAAATGTTAAAGGTTTTTTCCAGATACAGCAAGAACTAGCTGAAACTGTTCTTTTGTTTTATTTTTAGTGATATTTTAATGTTTGCTCATACTAGACTCGTAGAAACTCATACAAAATGGAAAGCATCTGTCTTAAAATAAATAATCAATACAGCATATTAATGTGACTGCAGTTATCAGCCAAAAGAGTGTAGCAAATGGACAGTGGAACCCCTATTATTTTCTACTGAGCTTCAGTTGCTCAGGCTTACAAGGTTAAAAAAGTACACACTAGAAGTAGAATATATACTAGAAATACAATATATGATCTTATTTAACCATAAAGTTACACATTATACTCACATTGTATGCCATTGCTCTTGGATGTCTGAAAAAAAGTAGAAGATAGTATTTCAGTACCAATGATATAATAAGTTAATAAAAAATAAAGTAGTTGGTGCTATATATTTAGTGTTAGTGATTGGGACGGGAATATAATGAGATATCATATGTATTTATTTTTCATTGAACGCATGATTTCTAGTGGTGCATGACCTTGACTCACCATTGCCAGGCAACAATTTTTCTGACCAGATTATAACTGTATTAAAAAATAATATTCTGAAAATATAAAAAAAAAGTGTGTTGTTTTTAAAACATCACATAATTAATAGACGACCTCTTGTTACATCCCAGTAGTTTTATTTTTAATTTTTTATACTACTGAGGTGACAGGATGAGCGGAAGCCCCACCTTAAGGTAAGTGGTCCATATGACAGTAATAACCTATGTCCTCCATACTAAGTTTCATCCCGTTGGGGCCGTCATTAGAGATGGGGATGTTATGTCGTGTCATGCACCTAACATTTCACCAGCACCCAAATCAGAACATAACAATATAAATTCATCCGGCACGGCAGATGACTACTAGAATTTCTCAGGACAGACTTGGAACAAATTCTACTGGGCTGCTAAATACACTTAAGGGTTCTCGCCGACGAACACAAGCGAGTGGACTCCCCAAAAGGTTTGCAGTAATAACAATATATTTTTGGTGCATACAGTTTCTTACTATTACTGCAATCTTTAATCAACCTTTCAAAATAATATTGCTTTTCCGTCTCAGAGGATTTTTTTTTACTCTAATAACATTTCATGTACTTACCAGAGTTTTCTTGACAATAGATTAAAACCAGGGAAGTGCTACTGCTAACTCTACTGTAGCTTATCAGGTCCAAAATTCTGAAAATTCAGTTCATATCATACTTGGGTCAAAATTTTTTTGGTATTTTTGTGTCTATAATTAGTGTAATACCTAATAGTTATACATAGACAATGCAGGACACGTTTTATTTATTTATAATCCAGTTAATTGATAGGTGTAATTTTATTATTTTAAATGGCATTGATTACCTGTCATGACAGTGACATAACAACAGTTCTCTTTCTCTGACAAGACATTTTAATCGATCGTTACTGACTGTCAGTAAGAAAAAATTCGCCATTGATCGATAACTTCTCTTTTCTCAAACCTCACCCTCTCTCATACCTTCAAAATGTCGCCAAACGGTAACGAAAAGTACGAATCTCATACATGTTGGGTTATGAAACATAACATTTGGCCAAAACCAACGCTAAAACCGAAACATTCTTTTTCGATATCTTTATATTTTGCAATTCTGAATAAAAACGGAATTTTCCACTTTCACAATTTCCATTGAATTCTTCACTGTTCACTGTTATTTCATCATTATGCATCTGTAAGGTTACGCGTATTATATTAGAAAGTTTAGAAAGAATCATATTAGAAAGTTTGACGCTTGTTCAAACACTGTCTGAGCCTATAAAGGGATTAATCATTCCTTGGCGATTTATTTGAATATACCATTAATAAATATTTAAATACGCTAACACACTAGGGTTCCCTGTGTCACAGATAGTAAGGGAAAACACAGAACAATTCAAGATCTGAGAACAAACTTCATACTCTCCACACAAAGTGTGGTGCTACGGAGAAAATGACCATACCAATAATTTAAGTAATTATTATCTTCAGATGTTGCATTCATGAAAAGTATACCATCACGTTTAGTTTTAGTTACATAAATACTATTTGGAGCTCTTTGAACGCTTCGAAAAGGGTCTCATTCGTAGAATTCCGCACTTATCATCTGGCAGGGCTGATTACGTCAAGTAAAGGTAGCCGCACACTTGTAGGCGCTGACCTCGTCGACCACACCGTACCGATGGACCGCACGAAACAATTTGTCTATTCGGAAGGCCTTGCGCACATTAGAACCGAACTTACCGGCGCAATATATCACTCTCCGTATGTGGTAGCTTGCTATAATTTATATTACAGTACAGTATATTAATATATATATGACGGCACCGTGGCTTAGTTGCTAGTAGCCCCTGCCTTCGAAGCGAGGGGTCTCTGGTTCGATTACCGGCTGGGGAACAGAGAATCCTAGTGCGGAGGTATGAGTGTGTAAATGTTTATAGCTACGTGTGTGATGCGCTTTAAACTTTTAACCCGCCCCATGCGCTCTATACGCTCTATAGTTCTTCTACCTAGTCTGTGCACGCTCTTAATTTTTTTTGTCGCTGATTTCGTTTTACTTGTTCAGTTGGGAAACTGATAAGTCAACGGCTACCATAATTTTTTTTTATTCTGTCCATTCAATTCAACTTAGAAATTGTCCACTTTCTCTTTTTTCGTGCTTGTGTTAAAAATCCAAAATATGGATACGTATGAGAGTGTAATACTTGTTAAAAACGAAGTTTTCGTGTTCAAAATACCACCGAGGACAACTAACAGAGGATACAGGTAATCGATGAAACGATTGCCATTAAATTAGAAGCAGGTATTGTTTTTGTTGAGTTTTTGTTTTCTAAATGTGGGCGTTTCAGGGCTGCGGATTGGAATTTACAAGAACCACAATGGACAGGTCGCATGAGGCTGGTTGCTAAAGGAGAGGAGCTGATAATGAAGCTTGAAGATAAGGCATCAGGAGAACTTTTTGCCAAAAGTCCTATTGATAAATACCCTGGAGTAGCACTTGAATCTGTGACTGATAGTTCACGATACTTTGTCGTGAAGATTCAAGATGATAATGGTAAGACATTAGCTTGTTAGTACTCTTCTTATTTTGGTTGAATCATGCATCTAATGTAATTATATGCAACAGTTTATTTTTATCAAGGGCATGCTTGTCTTGTTGATGAATCAGAATTATCTATTCCATCTAAATAAATATTTGTATGTGTCTATTTCACTCATGTATACTAATTAAAGGTACTTATTTACTATTTATGTATTGTGTGTCTAGTCAAGAGTTAGAAAAATCCACTTCTTTTATTACCTTTTTTCTTTTATTCTTCTTATATTGAAGGTAGTGGATTTTATTCCTGGTAATAAATGTTAGTGATGTTGTACCCTCATTTTACATTAGTATATTTTCACCATTGTATTTCCAGTCTAATAATGTTGCACCACCTACAAAGGCATTAATTCTTAAAACTACCTCACAGTTATATACTTGTTTAAATAGTAAGTTTTCTTATACCTTATGCACAAGTTGACTTCCATTCTCCATTCCACCTAAGGATAACCAAATGTGATGAATTATTGCATCTGCATTATTGATTTATTTGGGACTTAACATTTTCCCCGTTCTTAATATTTTTGTTATTTGACATCATAACCTGATGGGCCCACGTCATGTTATCTAATTTTTTATGTAACAAAATCGTGTTTTTAAGCTAAAGCTTAGATTTGATGTCATGGTTTACTTATTCTTATTCTTGATGGGAGTGACAAGGCCTGCACTGATGTTGTACCGCATAGGGATGTATTGTGCATTGATAGTTTACTTGTTGACGCAGATTGTTTTCTGTAGTTGGGCTGCCCTACCTGTTGTTCATTTGCCATCATAGTTTCTTTCCATCTGTACAAATATATAAAATGAAAGGTGGTGGTTATACTGTGGGCCCAAAAACAGTTATTCTTATTACTATTTCTAGGGCGGAGTGCCTACATCGGCCTGGGATTCGGTGACAGGTCTGACTCCTTTGATCTCAATGTGGCATTACAAGATCACTTCAAATGGCTAAAAAAGGAGCAGGAGGGTGAACAACCTCTTCCACAACAGTTAGATCTTGGATTCAAGGATGGAGAGACTATCAAAATTAACATGAAAATTGCGGTAAGTTTAGCCAGTTTATATGGTAAACTCTTAACAAGATTGAGGACAAATATAATGTTAATCATAAAGCTTGCCCTAGTACGCCATCCAACCTGAGACACCTTGCTTTAAAGGCAGGTGTACTATTGGTTAGGCTATAGAGTCAAAGACATGACTGTGTAGTCTAGAGAGTTCTAGGCTGCATTCTAGGACTTCTAGGTATTGTTTTGTTCAACTATTTTGTTTGAAGAAAATACATTTTATACATTATGACTATTTGCATTAAAGACACAACAACTGAGTCACTAAAGTGAGTAAGTTGGCCCCCATGATTTATAAGTACATATATATATCCAATTATGTGTGTCATATTTTATATTGAGTTTCTCTTTATCTTTCAGAGTATTAGGCACTTCAATGGTTTACTGAAATTATATTATCAGAACTAATCTCATTGTTACTGATTATAGTGTTTGTTAATGTCGAAAAACGGGCCTATTAAGGGCTTTGCCTGTATATTTTTGGGGTTTTAAATAAAAAGTCATGCTGTTACTTTTTCGTTTTTTACCGCGACTGTATTACCTATGTTGCAAAATTACGTATATTCCTAAATTAGCGTTTGCTAACGTGGTTAATCAAGTGAGTTTTCATAAAAAAATGTTCAAACTCTATTATTATAAATCGCTTGTTCACTGACGCGCGTTATATCGCTGCAGTGTGTCTGTGCCTTAGTTGTCTTTGTTTATAAATGCGATCTGTTTACAATGTCATGTACTAGATGATGTGTCCAAGCAATTTCTCAATTCAATTCAATGGATTTGTGTCTGTCTTTTTAGAAAAAAGATGGCAGCGAAGGCAGCAAGCCACGCCGGGGCGTCGGTGGCGGTGCGGTAGGAAGCCTTTTGCCTCCTCCTCCCGGCACGGGCACCTCTCGACTCCCGCCCCCGCCGTCTCCCCAACACGTGCCTGCCCCAGCCGCTAACCCTGCTAACTCGGAATGGGGAGACTTTAACTCTGCCAGGTGAGATAGCTTTTATTAAATTTTGGGGCAGTAGGGAACCTCTTGCTTACTTCCCCTGACCTCCAACCCCTAAACAGTCCTACCTCAACATGAGCCTGCCCCATCGACACATAACTCTGCCGATTCGATTGAATATTTAAAAATATGTCGACATTTAATGTCGAATGATTCTTAGGTATATATTAAACGGAATAATGATGGACTTATTTAAAAATCGAATAAACTGAATTCAACACTTTCGTTTACTTATGTTACGTCCATAAGGGTGTTAGTTCTTCATGAAATGTCTATGAGACCATCTCGGGGTACACTGACAAATTTAAAATTAATTAAAGATCTTTATTTGAAGTTAGTTAAGAAGTGCGTATGAAATACGTTTTTTTTTATCGTATAATTTATTTTTTCAGCGCTGATCCCAGTCAGAAGCCGACTGCGCCAGCCAACCAACAAAACTGGGTTCAATTCTAAAACGAAAGCGTTTGTGGTGTGGTGTCCGGTGCATGACACGAGAATAAACGAGCATGGGATGCACAATACTTAAATAATACTTAATGAATAATAACGTAGTATTATTGTATTGCTCTTACTCATGGTTATGAATAGATATGAAGAGAATTGATTATGTGAATCACGTGAACCGCCGTGAGCCAGCGTAGATTAAGGGAAACTAGAACCAGTACAGACGCCCGTTTTCATTGGTCCGACAATAACGCAATCCCACAAAAATCCGGTCATATATAAATTGGAGCATCTATCTGATTTTTGTCGGCGGTATAGATATATATAGAACTATTTAAATGTGATGTAGTTTGGAACGAATTAGTGAGCAGTTGTAATCGGTCGTCTGCGTTGGTCCTAGTGCTGCGTATAACCTATGAACGAAGTGTCATCAGGCGTGAATGTAGCGTATGTTCATGTACACGTTAAATTGTATGTTCACTGTACTACTAGAATTTTGTGCATTGTGTGTAGGATTGTTAAAAATTAGAACAGCAATATTTAACAATTCAACTGTTATTTTCCTAGGTTTTAATTAATGATTTTACATTATTTTTTAAATTAAGAGCAATCCTGGATTTAAGTGTATAAAAACAGACTTCTATTTTTTCGACTTCTGGTTGCTTGTTGCGATATTTAATTAGTTTCAAGGGCAAAAAATAAACGCGAAATATTTATAGCGTTCTAAAAGTCATGTTACCTGCATAATCGGGAAAGTCTATTCTTTTCGCATTTTCCGATCATAGCTTTTCCTCGTTAAATTTTCTAATGTTCAAAATTCAGCGACTCTGGGGGTTCCGGATTGGTCTATCATATTTCTTCTAAAGAACGTGAATATTTTTCGTTACTTGAAATGAACATGACATTTCAAGTAAAAAAAATATTACTGCGATTTTGGACTTGAAGCAACGTTCGGATTGAAATGCAGGTTATGACTGGTAGAATAAACGAGCACGGGCACGGGCATACTACTAAGCCGTCACGAATTATATAATCTATAACCATCATTAATGATTTTCATACTTATCTATAAATATACTGAAACCTAGTAGTATATTGGTGCCAATTCTGCTGGTGTCAAAATCAATTAAAACTAAACGGCATCCATCTCTTTCTGTTTCATATAAACTAAAAGAGAGAAATAATTTAAGATCTGACAAAATCAAAGTTTATTTTCCCGCCTACAGAATTGACCTGATTATCTGTGCTAAAATTGACTAACAGACTTGATAGAGTAATATATCAGGATGGCTCTTAGTTTAATTTTATTCTCTATGTTATAAGAGGTAATTTATTATGTTTTTTTTATATTTATGGTTTGCAAGTAAAATCCTATCGTTATTTTACCTACTTCCTACAAAGACAACGAAGGAAAAGATAGAATCTTGCCAAGAAATATTGAAAATAATATTGGCTTGTAAGCGTAAAACGAGATACCGGATCACATTATCTGAAATAAATAATATAATGTATATCATATAATAGTTATATTTTATCTGTATATGTTGCAACACTTGTATATTTAGGGATTGCTATAATAAGTTAGGCACCAACCAAGTGTAAAATTTTAAATTTATATTTTTTTGTATAGTTTATTTTAGGTTTCACTTTGTATTGTGTAGACTATGGTCCTTAGAAAGAACAGCCCTTTTTACTTCCCTTTTTTATTTATTTAATGTTTTTTTTATTTTAATCATTTTAATATCTAATATCTGTGACGCAGTCATCTTTATGTTTATAACAAGGTAGTAAGAAAATCTAATTACTGAATATAAGTAGATTATTCATCACCAAATTGTAAGAGTCCGTCTAATGTAAAAACTGCTCGAATAAAATTTCGACTTTACTTTTTCGGTTCACTTTACATTATCTGTGGATGTTTTACTTTACTGAGCAAGAGCAGCGAAATTTCAAAAACTATTTAAATCTTCAGTTTCATATTAAAAAATCAGATGATGTGAAAAGGAGTAATATTTAGAACACCTTAGCTACACTCCTTATAAATGAGTTACATGTTAACATTTACTTCCGCCAAGTAAAGCTTGAATTCATCAATTACAAATTCAGTTTTAATTTACACAACAAAATCAGATATTGTGTATCAGATATGCTCTGTAAGTTTTGCACTTGGTGTGTTCCTATAATTGAGACTTAGCTCTCCATATTGTTGATAATTAATATTATATTGTTGAAACGATGCATGTCATAGATTTCTATGTAAATAGTTATTCTTAGTGTGTTGTAGCTGTTAATGTACCTTAAATATGTACAAAACTTACCTTTCAGCTTATATCAAATTGATTAGATCTGTGCGTTGAGATGTGTACAAAATAAAGGATTAAGCATTACACTACATATTATTTCTTGTTATTATGCTATTTTTGCATAGACCACCACCACAGCAAGGGTTTATTCTAAGCTCATTATTTTGGGGGGTTCAGTTGCTCGCGTCCGTAGGTGTGTACCCTTTGATGCCCTACACGTACCCCCTAGGTGGTGCTAAATGAGCTACCAAAAGTAAATCGTCAATAACTGATACGATTTTTCTTAACCACTTCTATTTCTAAACATCTATGTTCGTCATATAAATTCCTTTTTTCCCCAATTGATTTACGTAAAAAATTAAACAGCGGCTAAGTATTATGTAGGTACCTATAGACGGAAGCCCTTGGCCCATTACAAAACCGTTAAGATTAGAAATCTCGACCTTGTTCTTTTGCTAATTAAAATTTACGAGTTTTTAACAAAAAGATTGTAAAGCAATAATTAAAAGTTAATTGAAATCTTTATTTCGGGCGTGAATATACGAGCTCGATAATCAACCAAAGTTTCAGCTTGGCTTCAGTTTTGTTGACAGTTGATTCGTTTCGGTTGCGGCTCTGTTCCCCTTTACTTTGCGTATCGGTTTAATTTAAATTGTGCTTCGGTTTAATTTCAGTTTCGTTGTAGTCCCGTGTCAATTGCATACATATCGGTTTCGTATAGTTGAGTTTCAGATGCATTATATCAATATAGTATAACAGCATTCAGTTTAATTATTCAAACTCATAATTAAACTCGAAAATTGAATCTTGTAATCAAAACATCAAAAGTAGTGTCATACTCGTACTTATATTGTCATAGGTAAGCACCTATGTCAATATGTATGTACGATAATCGTATCATTCATCGGTAATGCTAGGAACCTATCGTTCCCGATGAATGATTCGCTCCTGCATATTTATAGATATCGAATGCAGAATGTATGAGACTGCTTATATTGCGTTGGTGTGGTTCGTAGTCGGTAGTGTTCTGTGTGTAACAAGGGTTTAGGGTTTAATTACAGAGGCGCGTGACACCGCCGCCATTTTCTTGGCAGTTACGTGCTATACGGTCTAGTTGAATCTGTGCTTGCAAGCGATGCGTCTGTTTTTCCTCCACAAAATAGGGGCAGAGCGATTTACGACTTACCTAAATACAATTTTTGTACTTATATAAACAATACCTTATAGTTCCTTCTATTAGTAAGTCTTTACTACGGATAACTAATATAAGTACCTACTACTAGTTTACTTCAAAACTATCCATTAGACTTGTTATCAATCTCATTCAGCTAACTAAATTGTAAAGCCCTACCTAAGATGCTTGCCAGCCTACTATATCTATTTTGAGGTGAACTTATGTGTTAGGATTCCAAACACATCAATCTTGCGAGGTGAGTCGACGATATTATGATGCTGAGCTGATGAAGCGGAAATTCCGATAGTGCTTTCACTTGCAACTGATACTGTGGTAATGCCGTCAGTGGATATTTTGGACATGTTCACGTATGCATGTAGCTATGTAGGTGCGTAATTCAATTTTTTTTACAAATTTCGAAGTGTTGCATTGCGGCAGTTGGCGTCGTTAGCGTTTTGAAGTCTGTTCAAAATATTTTGTGTCAATAACATTTCCAATTTGTTGCCAACTTTATATAAAGTTCAAAGAATGTATTCGTATATACTAAAGAAGAAAAGCCGATTACGAAACAAAGAATAATAAAGACTTTGTAACAAGTAGGTATTCTTTGCTAAAGAAAAGTTATTTTGTTACAATTAGGTAAGTATAGCTTCAACTTACTCGTATTCATTTTATGGTAAGGGAATAATGAATATTTTGGTAACGGAAATGATAGCGGAACGTGCCCTGTATTTCAGTAGTAATTTTGTAAATAAATGGTTAATTATAGCTTCAGCAGTTATGTTTTTCACTAAATGACGGATACTTCAGGCTGCAAGTAATCTGGCGGGCTGCGGTCTACCATTATGTAATTATTTATCTATTATTTATTGGTACATAATAGTAGAATGACAATGATTTTTATTTACTATTTTTTTATATACCTACTATCGTAATTAGTGTGTTATTTCTTGTAAATTTTCCAATTTACTTACCTAGATTTTTTTTATCAATAATAATGCTTGGAAAGGAAGATTCCGATGATAAACAAAGATAATCCAAGTTTCCGTACGTGAGTTCTTTAGCGATTTATTTGTTATTGTATTACATTTGCTGGTTTCCTCAGCTCAACGATAAAATTACATCAACAAATACAGATGTGAGCGTACACCTACGAGAATATTGGTAAACTAGTTCGTTTCCTTATTTTTGCGGAACAAGTTTTACCTGCGCCATTGACATCGATTTTATATACCGAAAATATAACCTACAGTCGTTCAATCCAAAGGTGTTGAACCATCCAGATGTGTACTTGTGATTTATTTCGCTAAAAGAATTTGTTAAAAAAAAAGACACGTTTACACACTCATACCTCTGCACTAGGATATCCTGTGCCGCAGATGGCATGGACAAACAGAAATACAAGACAAACACCCAAGACCCGAGAACAAACTTCATGCTCACCACACAAAGTGTGCCTCGGCTGGAAATCGAACCCGAGACCCCTCGCTCTGAAGGCACTACTACTACCAACTAAGCTACGGTGGTCTCACTACCCTGAATACCTATGAATATGGTTTCCTCACAGGAACTATATAGTATTCGACATCACAATACACTTTTGTTCATTCCACTAAGGACATCATTAGTAAAGTGCTACTCTATATCTTTGTGTTTTATAACTGACTTCCATAATCCCAACAAATTAGGTGTTTTAAACCTCACAACGCTTAAGCGAGACACTGCGGGACAGTGGGAAAAACCCAGTGGACAATAGTACAGCTTTTCTTCCATTGTCCCGCACGTAGGAGTTAATATATCTACATATGTTTATTCATTGCAATATCTTATAGGCGATCTCGTGTTGGAGTTTTATTATTTAAAAAAAAAAATATTTTCGTGTACTGTTTTTATGAACCTAAAATTAAAGTTTTCTGAAATATCAGCATACTTCATTTCATTACTTAACTTTACATTACTTTCCAAATTTAAATTAGTAAAAATCAAATCATGAAACTTTCTAACACAACAATAAAAAAAATGCTCAGATTGACTGCAAATTGCTATGAATGAAATGGCAAAAAAAATGATGATCACGATGATCTCACGCCGGAAACAGGTAGAACCGGAACGGTATTTCGGGAATAATCCAATACATCGGTTCCCTAGTGACTACATTTTCAATTTATCTTGAATTATTATAATTTACAAACAGATATAACTCATAAAACTCATGTTGATAAGTTTAAATCCTGTGAAATGTCAAAGTAAACATTTTAATCCATCTCAGGACGAAGCCGCAGAGAAATCTTACAGGCATGCCTAATAACATGAGATGAGATTATCCAATCCAAAATGTAAGTAGGTAAATGAGTTACAAGGAGATTACAGGTAAATGAGTTTTCGTAACCTCAATCCCTACCTGTCAACTGAATGTTTTTAGGTTTAAAAATTTGTGATAGCGTCAGAACTTTAGACTGCGATTGTAGGGCGAGTGTAATACCTACCCCTAATTAAACGAGATATGATGATGACAAGTTTCAGTTTTATTTATTATGTTACAAAAAGGTCAATATTGTAAATATTTTAAGTTATACAAAATTTTAGAAAATGTAAATACACGAACCCTAAGTATAGCAAGTCATTTTATATTATTTATTATAATATGATCAATAAATTGGGAACCGTGAGCTCACTAGTGTTAGTAATTTTGAGGTACTATTAACTTTACGTTAAATTAAGCAATAATTACTCTAACTGTAGATGTTATTCCCATCGCATGTTTATTTAACGTTTTTTTTCTCGCATGTAGCAACCTACTTTAACCACTATTTTACTATTTATTTTTACCACTATTTTATTTTTACTTTAACAATTTTTTTAACGTCAAGCAAAGTGTTTACTCCTTTATCATGCTATGACGTAAATTGTATGTACAGTGTATCCTGTGTTGGGAGTCCTTATTAAATAAATAAAAAATATTATGTCTGTATCAAATAATGTCAGTGGAACAATTTACATAACATTTTAACTACTAACAATTACAGGGAAGTTTCATATAGTAGGTCAGTCAAAAACTCATCATAATAAAAAATGATTATAGTTTTCTATAAAATGAGTTGCTGCCTCATTCCTAAAGTGCCGGACTACTTTTGGAACTATCTAGAAATCATTACCACTCTAAAATATGGCGTAGTCCAGTTTATTTTTTATAATCCTTGTAATTTAGGTAAGTTTCTGATATTGTTAGAAAAAGTTGTTTATTTTACGGCAGCGTTAAAATTTTCTTATTCATAAAGTGCAGGTCGATATTTAATATTGACTAGGATACGTTTTTTCTGCATTACAAATATTATAATTATATACCATGGATCATAATTATGATCCATTTCTATTATATTAACTAAAAACATTGGTACGGCTAAGTCTGATTAATAAATGAGATGAATGGCCTGAGCAAACTGTAAATAACAAGATTAAAGCGTTGGCAACATGGACGTAGCTCCAACATGCTACGATGCTGCTACGCGGTAAGCCTGCCAGCCGTGAAATGCAATTTTACGCTACGATCCAACTCCGTGCCGCGAGCAGTTGCTACGCCGCTGCTACGTAATATTAAATCTTGTTTGTACCTCGATAATAGTAGGGGTCAGTTCAGTTAAATTACTGATATTAAAGTTTCTAGAATTATTTTGTGAAACTTTAGAGACAGGTTACTGTCGATTCTTAATAAATACGACTATCTACTCTATCATGGCTGAAGTAAAATTAAAATAAATAAAGTTTGCATTTTTGCATCTAGTAGGAAGTTCATTCAAATGTTGATTTTTCGTATTCATTTGTTTTATTTTAGATTGAATGCTATTTGGTCTTTGTAAGTTTGTGCACACTAAGTGTTATTAGGTCTCCAAATAATAAATAAATAAATATTATAAATAATAAATAAATAACGTTTACACACACATACCTCTGCACTAGGATTCCCTGTGTCGCAGATGGCATGGAAAAACACAGAAACACAAGACAAACACCTAAGACCCGAGAACAAACTTCATGCTCTCCACACAAAGTGTGCCCGGCTGGGTATCGAACCCGGGACCCTTCGCTTCGAAGGCAGGGCTTCTACCAACTCAGCCACGGGGCCGTCAAATTTCAATAATATAAAAGTATTCGTAATTCAAATCGTCATCAAAAATTTATGTTCTGCCCATTTAGTGTTGCGTACCGATAAAATCACGTGTCACGAATTGAGATTAATTCTGTTTCAAATGCATTGAGTCAACAAACAGAGCTCTTTGTCACTCAACCAATTACGTCGGTTTGTGTGTTTGCAACGAAATACTTGTTCGTTTGTTTTATTATTGTATAACTGACGAATTGGGTTTTGTTATTTTACTGAACACAATGGGTTGTAAAAGTAAACATGGAAACTATTGTTTTTCATAACATGTGATGTCTATAAATTTTTATCTACGCTGTGCAAATGAAGGTATCCAAAATCTAACAAATTTTTCCGGTATTCAAAATCGTCACCCACCATAAAAGTTGTCGATAGAGTGTCGACGAGTTTTGAGAAGAAACAACGATTATTATGTCTATAAACAATCCTCATATCGTGATTACTCTCGAAATTAAACAAACGACTTGTTAGGTAAGTGACTTCGTAATTACAACCTGTTTCCAGTAAGCTAAGAGCACATTTCCAGCTCTCGTTTCACTGGGTCTGGGAAAATTACAGTCCCAGCGCGACCTATATTTGCATCATTACTTACTTTACTGCACCGTTAGGGATCGTTATTTACTGCACGTTACATGCGGGGAAGTGCACGTGAGTGCTGGGGGAGAATAGGGGTAGGTTAGAATGTTTGGAGATACAGATTTTTTATTTAACTATGCATTTGAGCTTCGGTTTCCGAAGAAGTTCGGTTTCTGAAGTTATGGACAGATATGCGTACAGAAAAATGAGATCCATTCCAGCAGTGGCAAAATAGGGTAAAAAATTTTTGTAACAATGCATTACTTAGGTTTTATAAAATGTTTCCAATGATTCAAAACCTGAATGGAAAACGGAATTGAAGCACGAATAATATTATTGCATTAGAGTGCACAGATAGAATTAGTTTAGTAGTGCTAGACCGGACAAACTCAACCGAAAAACTCTACAGCTCTTAACAAATTAAAAACGAACAACTTTACTTGACCACAAAGTACTATCTACAACTACTGACTTTTCAATGTTCCATCACTAACGTAGTTCTACAAAAAACAAAGTCCGTCTCTTGTGGGATTCTACTACAACAAAGTAAGACAAAACTAAGACAAAATACCTCTTTATAAGGCTAGCTAAGGCTCTTTATAAGATCTTCGAATCGTAATAAATTGACGGTTGAATTTTCATAGATTATTTTGTTATTGTGACGGTTATCCGTTATCGTTATTGTTACATAATAACGAGTTACTCTCGTCAATTTGCCCCAATTAGTGTCATCATGAATTACACATAATTTGAAAAAACTGGTTATATTTTGAAAATAATGAGTGAAGAACGTACATTAACGAAAAAGTTAATTAAAAAGTTTACTCCTGATTACAACTTCAAGTAAGGGTTTTCTCATATTATACCACATTCGATTTAATTAAATTATTAACAGCAGCTGTAATTAATTTCATGCTGTCGGAAACACTCTCATTCTCCTTAATCAAGCTGAAGCATACCTTTAATTACTGTTGATTAGTTAAACATTGATGAACATTACGGAGCGCAATTTAATCAATCGATTGAGTCGTGATTGATCTCAAAGGCCTATCACTATCGAAAATGAAGGGTAAATTTGAAAAAGTTCTTGTAACTTTGCCAATGATTATCCCAATGGGAGTAGGAAACAGGGTCGTTTATTGATTATAATTATGCTTTGTTTTAGCTTTGACAGAATACGAAGATGCCATAGAAATGTCTGTATTTTTGAAATGAGAATATTCTGGAACAACTTATTCGTAGACAAGTTCTTTTACTTTTACGAGTACTTAGACGGCTCTGGAGCTTAGTTGTTAGTAATGATTGAAGGGGTCCCGTATTTGATCGCGCCGAGATATATAATTGTATAATATGTATTCGGTCCCTCCACGTACCCCCTGATCTCATACTTCGGTCGGGAGGATCTAAGTCGTGTTACCCTCGTTATGGGTGGAGGTAACCACTAAACATCTAGTCCATTCAAATTGGAACCTAAAAAAACATGTAGTTTGCTCTTAGATCGTGGGTGTTTGTGTTGTTGTTTAATAAAACAATAGTTTTAACATCGATCTGTCTTTATTAACTTTATGATAAGTAATGATTTGTACCTACTACAAGATAAAGTTTTATTATGTACAATATAATCTAACACGTTACGCTAAACATTTATAACGCTTAGTAAATCACATTAGATTCGAATAAAATATACAGAAATAAATTAAAAACATAATGAGAATTTAGGCACTCCACATATTAACATCATATCACATACTTTGGCATAAACAAGGTACACGAAGTATAAGATCCATTTAGTCTAGTAAGCGTCACCGTTCTTATAACAATTTTATCATTAACCTCTTAAATGCCTAAGGCCTTAATTATAAACGTTCTTTAATGATATTTAATTAAATTATTGTAAATAGTGCTAGTTCTTTCTTTGTTCAAATAATTTTCAATGCAATAAAAAGATAAAGCACTATTTAGCTAATATTTCGCTATAGAACGCTTATGAGAACAAACGGGTAAAATTCTAGACACAACAAAAATCTCATTTGGATTGAAAGTTACAAGTTTTATGTTATACAATTGTAGACTTCATGTAGTAGTCCACGATTTGATACTTGGTACATGGCAAGAAACATATATTTTCGTAGCTTTTATATTGAATGGTGCCTTTTCATGGAATGTACCGGATGCTTTGATAATCTGAGAAATCTAAAACATTTAGTTTAGTGAGGATGTCCCACTAAACTTCTAATACTCATAACTTAACAATAGAACTGACACGTGTTTCGTTTCTTCAGATGCATTGACGCGAGATGCCTCTAAAATTAAATACGAGTAATTATTATCCCCTCTTCAGATTACGGATTCGCGAATTATCCTATAGCTATGTTTATTACTGAATGTTTTAAAAGTATTTCAAGTAGGCTAAATAGTTATACAGTACGGTTTCAAGTTTAAACCATCGATAGCCGTCCGTAAATTGACCCGCTATCCATTACCGAGAAAGATTGAAACAATGCGGCGTATAATTTGATATTTGCTGACTACCTGGGTTTAGAGATCTCGATTTGCAGCGTTCAGATAACCCAGCAAGATTTCCCATTCAAAAGTTATAAAACTGAGGTCGGTATTGTAAGTATGTTTGATAATTAACTTTGTCTATAAAAAGTCCAAGAATCTATAATATATATTGTTCTGTGGCGCTATATTGAAGTAGATTCTAAATCAAATAGACAGTTATTTAAATAAAGTATTTTAAACATTCCTTAAGTTTAATATACTCGATAATGAAACGATTTTCTAGTAGTTTTTTACACTTAGATAGGAAAATATTTATATATGTTGGTTACATTGTGGATATCTAAAACAATATTGCTTATACTAGATATAATATAATTCAAAAAAATGTTTTTTTTTTTTTATTTCACGACAAAAATATACCTTATCTCTTAAATCTATAATTGCGCGATACTTGCGTTAAAGGGTTTGAATTTTGCGTCTATGAAAATGAACAAAGAATAAATTTATGTCGTTTTTATAGTTTTAAAAACACTACCGAGATGAGAAATAGATATACTGAGATATGAATATATATTACAGTCATTTATTCTTAACTAAGTAAATTATTTTTTCAGCGTATTCATATTCTCATCGTTCTAAATTCATAAAACATAAATATTGTATTTAGGAACTCATACAATATATGGCTATTTTGTTTGTGATGAAATACACCTTATGAAGTCTATGATGGAATAGGAGAACATTCTGAAATCATAATTGGTGTAAGCATTTAAAATATTATTTTGCGCAAACAACTATGTAAGTATTTTGAAAATGTAAGGACTACAATCAGTCAGGTTTGAGATCAGGATATTTTTAACAGAATTATTTTATTGCATTTTTAATGAAATGGGTTATTATGTTTTATATAATATATGGGTCTTTATTTAGATTAACAAAACACATAATCAATGTCTGCTATGTGCATCTACTACGATCACCTGCAAAATGCGAAAGTGATTACATTCTTAGATTGAAGTTAAACTTTCTTCTGTATTTTCTTACCCTTATAATATTTTATAGAGTATTTTACATCAAAAAAATATTTCCTAAATTGAAAATAAATCAAATGAAGTGCTATACTCAAACGTTTTAGGTGTGGAATTAAATGCCATGAAAAAAAAAATATTATTGTATTACTACTGTTTCTTGGTAAATATAATTATAAACACTATGGAGATGATGATTCACTAAAAGTATTAAAAAACTGATGCTTATCCATTCATTTACAGTTGGATTGATATATCTTGGCTTCCTTGAAGGCTATACAATGAGTAAAAATATTATGTTGTCTTTCTATGTTTCAGTCATTATTAAAGACAAAAGTTTCTGCAGCCAACTTCACAGTAGCCAAGAGACGTTGTCAAAACTGTAGTTTCCATTTAACACTAGCCAGTAAGACTAGCAAGTAACAATGACTAGAATTACACAAATATTTATCTAACACATAACTTTTGATATGTACAAAACTTCATCGCAATCAAGACAATTCATTAATGTTCTGTCGGTTATTTTCCATATTATTCAAAAAGGAACTACATGCTTACATACAACTAGAGTTTTGTCTATGTATCTAGCAGGCAAAAACGAATAGACACCGTATTACTATAAAGTTGCTATACAGTTCGATTATGAATAATTGATTGCATTGCAGACCTTAGCATTAAAAACAACAAAATTATTTATTAAATTTTCAACAGAAGTATCGTAGAGATAGAACTAATGAGCACGTATTACTGGATTCCTAAATTAGGTTACCTTATACATTGAATTAGCTATTAATGTTAAATTTTAAGCTACGCGAGCTGGGATGCGAGGACTTGTTCGCGAGGAGACTCTCCGAAGCTTCGTTCAGATCGCTCGTTGAATGCCTACTTCGCTTCATTATAGTGACTTTTGTCTCTCTGTCTAATAATTTATGAGTTTCGGGTTGAGTGTCGAGCTCCTTGGCGCTGCCACTGAGACTTCTCGTCGGCTCGAACCTCTCGCTGCCTGTGCTAGAAGGCGTTTGACTGCCGTTTTCTGACTCTGCAATTTGTTCTAGCACGCTCTGTCTACGTCCCCGGGTGTCGTAGAAGTCTACACTTGGTGCGATGCCCGGAGCTAGATTAGCCATGGGATCGAGGCCTAGTAGAAGCATCACTGTGGCTGGGTGCTCCATTATGTACTGAGTGACGCAGTGTAGGAATGGTTCGGTCTGTGTGTATCGGTGTACTTTTGGTCGTTCTGGAGTGATGGGTCTCTCTTGCTGTAAGAAATTATACTCTCAGATGGGATAAAAAAGGCTAAAATTGGTTCCATAATGAAAAAATAAGGTTTGTAAGACGCATTACAAGGTACAATTTAACGATCTCAAACTCATAGAACGTTTTTGGCGAATAATAAATTATAGTGGAGTGTCCCTGGCCAAAAAATGAGATAATGATCATGACACCGACCTGATCCCAACAGAAGACATCCGGTGGATGACTGCAGCTTCTCGCGAGCTGGTGGTTTTGTGGAGTGTTCCACTGCAGGTTTGGATTGGAATGTGCTGATTGCCATCCTGAAGGGCCGGTCATCTCTTGTAGAGCCTGAATCGCGTTTCGGACCTGTGGAACCATTTATGTGTTATTAAAGAAGAACTTGTATCTTAAAGTTAATTAAGGTTTTATTATTGCAGCAGAAAAGTTCTGTTTGTGCAAAACTGCTATTACTAGTAAATTGTATCTAAATAATTATGTAAAATAAATTGTGCACAATGTAACATAAGTAACATAATGTTTGTAAAAAAGAAGTTAAAACAAATAAATATTATTAAAAAAAAAAGCTGATAATATTTTTCTATAAACATTTCAGAATTATACTGATTGCTTTTTAAAATTAGACAGTGCTGCTAATATTCGTCAATACTCATTTCAATCCAATCAGCTCAAACTAAGTGTCTCTAACAAAGTTTAATATTTATGTTACGATACCATAAGTAATGTCAATTTTTCTGTATTGAAATCAATACAAAGCAAATATAGTCCATATAAATTATTACAAACCAAAGTAACTCTGGCGTTCTGTATGCGTCTATTCAGATCATTTGGACGCGGTCATTATGACAGCAGACTCATTATTCGTCAAAAAAAAATAGACACCGCCAAGATAGATAGATAAACTTTTTATTGTTAACTAATACTAATATTTCTGGTGAAATATTAGTATTGAAACATAGAAAGAGGCAAAGTGTTGTGACGTGATCTGGTTAATGCGTAGCTTGTCGCAATGGCACGGAACGAGTGAAACAGTTTACGAATTAAGATTTCGGACGTCAGGACATATCATGTCATACCATACAAATAGACATCCGTTTAAATAGTATTCGATAAAGCTAAGCGAAAAGAAGCGGGTGATTAATAACTTTATTAAGCATGGTCACATTGAAAAAAAAAAAAAAAAAAAAAAAGAAATTCCTTTAAAATCACGTACACTCAGCGTGAGGCATGCGCTAGGAATGTCTGGACGCTAAAGCCTGTTGTACACCAGGCTTGAAGCCTGGCTTGAAGGCTGGTGTACACCAGGTTTATTTGAAGTGAATCACGTGCAGTTCGGAAGATAGAATTTTTTATACGACGCAAGGCATGCATACCTTATATTGGCCTGTCACGTCAAAGGTGTCCATAAAATCCATACAATCAAAGCGATGTGTACCTTTCCCGCTTATCACAGTGATATCATATTTATCTTAATAACGAATCCTTGTCCAAACAAATGGGTCAACACTTAGTGACATCATTGTTGGACTTTGTATAGAAGCCTTCGCAACCCTTTTCAAAGGCAACGGACTTAACAGTAATATCATAAGCCTGTTGGTTTCGTTGTTAATACCTACCAAGAGCTAGAGATTTGCTTCTATATATAAATGTTTTGAATGTACCGAAAGAATAGGTTTGGTTTTATCGATCGACATGGTTCGACAGATATAAAAAGTACAAGTAAATAATAGTAGAGATTTGTGAAACCCAATTTAAATTAAGTGTAGCAATTTATGGGCATGTCTCCGAAATAGGCCAACGCACCCAGGCCCGTAAACTAAGCGAAAGGCGAGACTGGAAACCACCATAACTTTCCAATGCACTGTGATCTTGGAACCCTGGAACAACCTCGGAAATCCTCTATGAGAATATCCCAAGGTAAAAATAGGTTCGAAACCTGAGAAGTCTTTACAAGGAGGAAATCGTGTACATGTTTCATGGAAATGCACATATTCCATCTCCAAATTCAGCACTTCCAAAGAATTGTATTTAGTAACATTGACTGTGGCCAAAACGTAGTCTCGCTTACGACTTACTTCGATACTCAAGGTTGCCACATCCTGATGCAGGCTCGATACCTGGGTATCAAGTCTCTCTACGGAGGACCTCGTGTTGTGCATCTCTAGATTCAAGCCTTCCAAGGAATCGGATCTGGTGATTTTAGGCGTGGCCACCGAACGCTGCCGTTCTATTCTTTCGCGAAGTTCCCTGTGCGAGAGCCGTTGTTGACCGTCAGTCCTGGTAAAACATAAACTGAGTTTTAATGCACAAAATCGCTTTCAAAAGTAAATTACCCGGATATGTCATTAGGTAATTGATATTTGATTTTATGCAATTTATGCATTACAGGTTCCATGGTGGTAAATAGAATAAAAATGTAAAGATACGTACCTAAATTTAGCATGACGCGGGCTGTTAGTATTAGAAGTAGGCTTCTTGGGAGACAGCGCATGTTCTTCGCCTGCATTTTCATCATCCTCCGATATAGAGGGAAGCGTTAGCGATGGATGTCCGTTTCCATCTGATTCCTGTTCAGCCTCATAGCCTTCCCTCAAGTTATACGTCAGATCATGGTGGATATCATGGGTAAACTCCTGCTGGTATTCTGGATATAGACGGAGAACTTCGGCTAATCCGCCCATGTGGACGGACTTCAGGTCGCAATAAGTCAGCGCCTAAGCATAAATTATACAAATAATAACTGATCCCAGTATCTTAAAATTGTAGTTACGTTTAAGTGCTAGCTTTGCGAAAAAGCACAAACTCAAATCTGTTCTTTTAAAATAGCTCCGTGGGGAAATTTTTGTGAGTTCAATCAGCATAATGGTTACCTGTGCCGTGTGCAGCGTGTGAATTGAATATGTCGCAGTATAAATATTTCATAATAAATTGGAGTGGTTTTTACTCTTTTATTAATATTATTTTTTGATATACCTTTGCTTCTTTTAACCGACTTATAAAGGAGGAAGTTCATCAAA
The DNA here is from genome assembly GCA_921293045.1 of Aplocera efformata. Classification (NCBI taxonomy): domain Eukaryota; kingdom Metazoa; phylum Arthropoda; class Insecta; order Lepidoptera; family Geometridae; genus Aplocera; species Aplocera efformata. The sequence goes on along the minus strand of OV121042.1, from coordinate 6,115,507 downwards.
TCGAGTTTACTTTGTTGATTGATTGTCCCATATTTTTTAATCTGATTTAGATTGATTTAGTTTCTATAGTTTCGTTGTTCAATAAAAATAACTGGGAAAAATATATATTTGCGTATTTTTGCGAAATTGCGTATTTTTCTTTCATGATACTGTTATCCGTTGCACACCATTTTGGATGTTTCTTTTTTTAAGTGGTGAAGTCGTTATTTTCGATTATTTAAATCAGACACTTAATTAAAAAAATAATTACATCTATATTTTGCTAAATCTTGTTATGGGACAACCAAATTCTACTAAAAAGCTTCAAGCAAATTCTTCTAAAGCTGAGAATACGTAGCAAGTGTGGCGGGGCGTCGACCGGGCGTGGGCGAGTCTCGCTGTCTTGCAATGCACTGAACTGTATTATATCATGCACACAGCAACGTCCCGCCGGACGTGACGTCAGCGTCACCACCACGCCGGCGCCCGGTCGACGCCCGCTGTTTGCTAGGAACTAATAGGCGAATGAATGCATAATACCTTAACATCACTGCTGGATTTGACGACGACGTCGGGATTATTCCCTTGAGATGTGCCGGTGCCATTGTACGCTTGTAAATGTGCGTTCATATCACACCCCACCAAGTCTCCTTTGCCTGAGGACGTTGATGTTTATATGCGTAGATTTAGAGATTAATTATGATTACCAAGAATTTCCCGCCTCGCATCCAGTTTCATCAAAATTCCACATCAACATTATCATAATCCAAAAATATTAGGTACTTTGGGATTATGATAATGTTGATGTGGAATGTGGAATCCAGAATAAAATCTGTGCCAGATTCATTCGGGAAAGTACCTATTGCCACTTTTCCTAATATTCTGCCGCGAAGCAGTGCACTCGCATTGCTTTGTTTCGGCGAAAAAGTATGGCTACTGGACATGGAAATTAGAATTACATCACCGTCCCTAAGTAACAACATGATACTTGTTTCTTTAGATATTATAGACGGCGGCAACCACTTAACTTTGGTGGTCTGTGTCGTTCCGTCAATTTGGCAAATTAGATCTTAAATAATCACAATAAAATAATGTTAACTTTAGGTGTATTTTAAATACTTATTTCGAGTTCATTAACACATCAAAACATTTTACCCAAATTGATTTAAGCTCGTAGACCGATTACATATACAGCTCTCCCACGCCAGACGGGACCAATCAATACAAATTTGAGTGTACTATACGCCCGGTTTGACGCTGATTTATCTATATGCCACAGCGACCAATTTGTGATGGCATAACGACCCTAGAATACATCACCAGGATGCATCGCTGGATCGGATCGTAGAGACTTACACTGCGTCACTTAGGTCTGTTTTCAACCAATCTGTGTACTGCTTGAATAGGATTTCATCAATCACCAAACCTAATAATAAGAACGCGTGATCATGTACAAAGGACGTTTAAATGTATTTTTTTGTATTAATTGATGTTTGACGTTGATTTGGATTGCAATCAGTGTAAAGCATTGAATACCTCAAGCAGTGAAGACTTGTTATCTACTAATAACATATGCGTCCGATCATTTGACTAAAACGGATTTATAGAGGATTTGCTCTGAGTCGCCCGAGTAATTACTCACCGAGAATAGCGACGACCATATCGTTTTGCATCACTTCCATCGATCCGTTGCATATGTAGTAGATGTAGGTGAGAGCATCGCCTTTGTGTACAAGGTACTCCCCCGGTGCACAGAAGTTATTCCGGATGTGCAGCGATAACAACTTGAGGCAGCCCTGCGACGCCGCCTCGAATATAGGCAGAGATAGGATCTCCCGATGCAAATGCAAAGACACGTCTCCGCGCAACTCTTCGGGAAACTCTTTGAGTGTCTAAAAATACACAACAGCTGAAAATAGTCTCGTAAACAGGTGAGGCAGTAACGAATCGCTATGAGTAAAGAGCGTAGCTATTTGAGGTAAATCTTGTAACATATTAATAACACAAAACGCTTTAGAAATTATCTCTGCACGAAATTGGCCAGTAAACTGTAGATTATATTCATGGAGTTATGATTCGCTTCCAAGTCATTTGGTTCAGCTGTTTTTGGGATGAGTTCAAACCGGGTCAGACCTAAGATTTGGGAGTTCATAAAATACCGAGCTAATGACGCGTATATTTATTTCAAATTGCTACACTATTTTAGCCCATAATGAAGATAGATAATATTGAATGGTTCGTGCTCAGTGAGTAGCTGTATTAAACGGGACAATAACGTCCATCTTACGGGCATCTAGGAGTATGGCAGCCGAAGTAAAGGAAACAAATTTAATAAGCCAACATGTACCCATTAGAAGCATTAAATTTATATGATGGTTGTGAATGCCATAATGATGTCAGTTGTTACAGAGAGAATTACCTCATGAATGTCTATTCCATGGTTGAGCGACCACATCGTTTGAAAGTAGTCCTGCATACGTTGCTTTAGTTCCTTAGGCACTTGGTTCAGAGAGAGAAAATCCTTCAGGTCCCGCCATTTGCTCTGGTACATGGACCGGCGGGAATACATTCGCTGTATAATTGCTGTGACGTTACCAAACACGACAGCGTGCATTAGAGCTGAAAACAAGTTATATTATGGTATTGTTGAAGAAATAAAGTTTCTCATAAGAATTTCATATTCACTTAATATAAGAACTTATAAACTAATATTACATGTACAATAGTTACAATTAACTTTTTGCGAGACCGAGCATATTGCGGACGCGGACGCCTATATAATCATGCTTAGTTCTAATAAATACATGGTAAATATCTTTTTAATAACAAGCTTTTTTTCGTGTTCTCCTCAGTAAGCCCTTTCATTTGATACGCATACTGTGGTAGTGCAGAAAAAATAACTAGTCCGGCATCTTGGATGATCCGCTATATTGGAATTAGAATGACGTCACATATCTAAGCATGCATTGTCATCCAAAATAAGCGTGTATACCAAATTTCAGCTCAATCGGTTAAAGAGAACTGATTTAAAATTCAGTTGCGAGATTCCACCCGGACATTGCAAGTTAAATAAAAGCTTGTTAAAACAAGACCAAAGGATGCCTTGATCCGGCTATGTTTGAATCGAACTCACACACCGAGGATTAGTATTACCGATTGTGTTTGTATGATTTTTTTATTTCTTATTTCAACCCACTATGGATTATGGACATTCACCTTTTAAAGCGAGTCTTCGAAAAAATAGGCTATTTCAGAGGTCTTGTATATCCTTTTCAAATTTAGGTAGAATTCAGTTACCATGTCTTTTTTCACGTTTATAATTTTGATTCAACGTTGTAAACTCAGCGAAAAACCCATAAAAAGATGAATGAAAGTAAAGACATTTTCTCTTCATATTTATGTAAATGTGACTTTAACTTATATTCTTGATAAAACTAATTGATAAATGTCAATTGTTAATATTGCACGTTTATAATGTTTGATATTCTCCATAGTTCGCAGGTACATGAATGAGCAGCAGCAAAATCTTTTAAATTCTTAAAAAAGGTTTTCTGATTCAGAAGGGCCTTGCTCGAGGAAACACCTTAAAAGTATAAAAGACGTTGTAAACTAAGTAGACTTAAGACTTTCCTGTAGGTTTTGGGTAAAAAGTTATAAGTTTAAAGTGTTATCAGAAGATCTATTGTACATAATAACGTTCTTCTAAGAAATAAAAACAGTCACATCATAGAAATTATCACTTCTTTGAATTCTGTAACCAAAACACTTATTTACTTTTAATCTCAACTTTGCTCTATGGATTAGATCAAAAGCTCGACGTTATAAAAGTAGGCTATCCCTAATGGCTACTGTATCCGTATAAGTATACTTGAGGGAACTGTTATGAAAGTCCCAACAAGAATCGTGTTTCGAACTCCAAGCGATAAGTATTAACTCCGAGAATTTATAGATAACTAGAGGTGAATTAATCCCACTGTTTATTACGATCATCAAGAGGACAAAGATATTAAGTGCTTCTAAGTTTACCCATTTGTCTACGGTCAATAAATAATCTTTGGATAATAAATGGGCAATTTTTGCTTTAGCGTCTGAAAATATCAAAGTATTCGAGTGTTTACGCTAAAGTGTGTCTGATGAAAGAAATATTTTCAATGGTTATTCAAAAAGATTTGCCATCGTAATAAATACCCATTTCGAATATCAGTTTAACCTATGTTTGTGTATAAGTAATAAATAAGTCAGAGTCAAAATACTTTATTTCCGTTGAATTGTTAAATAACTACTTGGAAACGTCAGTATTTAAATAAATTACCTACAAGAACATGCGATCTTAATAGTATGTTTAGCACTTATTCAAACCCTATCCGATCTTTTATGGCGATGAATAAGCAAGAAACCCCTAATGGAAGGATTATTTTCTTTTCGTGAGCAGTTATATACTGCAGCGATACAGTAAAAAAACCATTTTACCTCCAATCAACATAGTAATTATACTGAATATCTTCTCCGGAAGCGTATTTGCTGACACATTCCCAAAGCCCACACTGGTTAGTGATGAGCAGGTGAAATACAGAGCCGTGACGTAGCTCTCACTATGGGAAATGTTGATTATCGGAACCTTTAGTCTCTCGGCCAAATTGTTTATCCATCCTGAAACAGTTTCGTATCTAGGATTAATCTATCACAGAACAGAGGAGGAACACGTACACAGCAACAGCTTGGTATAGCAATATCAAACTGAATGGAAACTGGGTGCACGCTGGCATTGATATAGTTTAGTTGCTAGTGGCGTCTGTCAGCGAACTCATAATTTTACGAGAAACAATTTATATTCGACTATGTGTATGTACAAAATACACATTTGATATTAGATACATATAATAGCTGGTCTTATCTCTATGAAGCGATCTCTTCCAGGCTTGCGTTAAGTCTTGGTTAGCTCAATTACTCGTAACTTACCGGCACAGTACGGAGTATAGAGTTTTATAGGCAGAAGATAATGAGGAGAGCCATCTTCCCAACCTGTCGCTTTATGTTAAATTAATGATGATTTAAAATGTCTATCTAAATTTTGATAAGATCTTAATTTAAGAGAAAAGACCATTCCATAATGCTTTAATAATAGCTTAATTCTAGATTTCCTAGAGGCGCTTGGTGGACGGCGCTGATCTTGAATAGATTAAGCTGTCACCAGAATAATTAAACAGAGGCTGTAGCCAGCATTGATGGCTTAACTAGCAGAAAATGGAAGGCATTTGCGTCAAAGTAAGCTGTAAACCGGCCTGAAAGCGTAAATTTGAAACTGGAAGAATGATGTTATCATTGTATAATAACTACAACCCGTACATTATATAATAGACATGAATAATGTTAGTAATCATTATCATTGCAATTTACTCTACAGGTATCTATTATACAAAATCTTTTTTATTAACTAATGGGGCGGTACGAATTGATGGTCCACCTGATGTTAAGTGGTTAGCGCCATCTTTTAACATCCGCAAATATGAAGAGACTCAAGTCGCTTCGCGTTGCGCCCGTCACTTTGAGATGGGCATATAATGTCTCATGCACCTATAATTATGTTTATTTGTTGTAAAATACAATTATTTGTGTTTTAATGATTTATTTATTTATTTACATTAAGTCAAAAAAAAATAGTATGTTAACATGAAGAAGAAGAGAATAAGAATAGGATACATAAGTATATGTTTACTATTTATAAATTTATGTTATTTCTATTCTCAGTCTATATAATATGTGCATTTCATTCACAAGACCAACTACAATCCACGCGTGTGCAATATCCATACAAATATTTAAAAAGCAAAAAAATATAATTGTTAGGCACAAGAAAAAAAAAGTAAGTATGAATGTATCTCACCTAAATCCCAATTTTCATTTTGATGCATCTCAATTTCCTTGTCAGCTATTATGAACCATATACAGGCTAACCAATGGGCGAGCAACGTGAATGAAAGCATCAATAGAGTCAGTATGAGCGCAGAGTACTGTGCGTATCGATCCATTTTTTGCATAAGCCTTGCCAGACGTAACAGCCTCGTTAGCTTCACGAGATGTACGTTTCCATGCGTTGACTCCTGCACAATTAACAATATTGTCAAATAACAACGCGGTCAAATTATTTTACGCAAGCGAAATAGAAAAAATTCATCTAATAAGAGAAAAAACTACTGACTATAGAATAAGAAGATGTAATTAAATTGATTACCTACTTTGAGCTGAATTCGGGGCTCTTGTCATGATATCTGACCGTTGGGTAAGCATGGAAAGATTTTAATTGATAATTTAACTTTGATTTTAATCAATATGAGATATATTTTTTCTATGCGACGGCTTTGACATGACGAGCTGGCGGCTCTCTTGATGTTACGAGGTTCATAAAACACATTTATAACAGCAATACGATTCAGATTCTCCCGTACCGATGTTTGAGACGCATTGTGTTGCGCCCCCATCACTTTGAGACGAAGATGTTTTTAATTTCAACGACACACACACCGCTCCACCAGAACACAGCAACGGTAGCGCGCCACGGCATAACTGCAGATTATTAGATGTGGTGGCAGTACTTCTCCGGTTGAACTTTACACAAGTTATACTGCTACTAGATATTACTTCTATGAAAAACTGCAACAAAATTTTAAAACTTCAATGGTGAATTTAGAGCAGTCAACTGAGACGCAAATCGATTTCTAAACAAGATAATTAGAATAGAATTAGAATTAATTTAGAAATAGAATAACAAATTCGACTTATAAATTAGTATATTGTTCCAAAAAATTTTATCCGTGTGTAATGGTGTTTATGGTGCTATGCTATTTGTAATTTCTGATACCACGACACAGAGAATCTTGATATTAGTTGGCATTTGTTTCGTAAATTAATTCCTAAGAACACAAATACAGAACTCTAACACTTTACTTCTATTACTTCTAATAAAGCCATAGTCGTTCATTAAGTTTAAAGTGTTTATACTCGCTAATTAAGTACAACCACTTTCTCCGTGGTGAAACTTGCCTGAAATTAAACAACAGCCATGGCAAATTAATTATTTTCACCACACCATCCACCCACAGTACGTTATGAGGGTACAGGGTAAAATTTAATGTTATTATATGTACACCTATCAGGCCGATAATGACGCAGTCTGTGACGATGCAAATTTTATTATTATTTATTATCAAACAAGCTAACACACCAATGCGTTGATTATTGTATTATAATTTATAAAGTTTATTATAAAGGTCTTTGTTAAACGTACCCGTAGAGGCCTTGTATTTTTTATTCTTATTGTTTTTTTTATTCTTATTGTTCTTATTGATATAAGTTTAATAAGAACGTAAGTATAAAAAGTAATGAGACTGTTCTATCTTTAAGATATTGTGCGTTTAGTTTCTTATACGCACAATATCGAAAAACGGATATTATACGCAAAACAGTACAGATATTGAACATCAAATATAGTAGTTATTTTACATGGAACTTTAATTTATTGAACTAGAGTAGGTACATGGAAGTTTTAACAGAGTTAAGTCTATATACATTGTTCATTATATTTCAGTGACTAATAATGTTCAAAACTCGTTTCAAATTACGTTCAAGTCGCAGCTGTGTTCATCTGAGTCAATGTTACGCTCCCTTAACGAATTCCGGTGATAGATTGCAGTAACGATTTCAGACTCACTAATTGGCAAACCTATTCAGTCTTCAACTTTCCCATTCCGCTAATTGAAATTGAACCGTTGTCTCAGAGTAGCAAGTTAGGTAGCGCGGGGCCAGGAGACAAACAAGTTGCCGCTACAAGCATTCTATTGTGTCAACGTGAAACTTTAAGAACCTGTTTCCACTCGCATTCCATGTTGCTTGAAATAACTATAACTATGTTCGTGAAATGGAAGCAAAACTATTTTTTACTATACAAAGTGATATATAACTAGGTACCATTGTAAAATTTACTGGGATAATTACTTTTAAATTGATTTTTCATATAACCTATATAGTGACAATTTGAGTTAGGCCAAAAAACGATCTATTTAGAAAAAAACCGTTGTTTCATGTTGGTTGATATGATTTTTCAGTAGTATGTGTATGTTTATTTGAGGTCATCGCAAACATATCTATAACTGGTAATGTTGCTAAGACTCACACACTAGAACATTCTTGATATAGTCTAGGGTCTATCTATAATCTATCTACCTATGTTACAGGAGTGATGTTATATTATCCTAAATAAAAGGTTCCACACATAATTTCACGCTTCAGCACACATTTGCATGGTCCACTTTCTTATATAAGTCGCATAACGTGCTTATTCTGGTTGAATCTTTAATGCATGCTTATATAATAAACAACCAGATGAAACGCATAAAAATCAACGATAATGACAAAGGAACCAAGACGGGATATCCGATGTTTTAGGGTCTTCCATAACCTCACTAATTAAAAAGATGTAACAAATTATGTCAAGTTTATCTTGTCTTATTTATGCAAAGAACTCACCGCGCCGCTGTAGACATCCGAAGCATAAAGTAGGTCAAACGGCAGAGCTGCCAGGAGATCCACCACGAACCAAGACCGGATGTAATTAAGGGCTATCGACTTTGAATCTGACACCACCTCGCCTTTCTTGCTTACGAATGTTGTCCGGAAATTGAGGACTATGTCTGGAAGCAGTTGACATGTTATTGAGGAAATATGGATTGAATGCGGGAAATGACAAGGTGCTACGTCTCTTCCTGAATAATTAATAAAATATATGATTAGGTGGTTTCTATAATATATTTGCAAAAGTTTGGCTGTTTGTATGTTTGTTACTACTTCCGTCTAAACGGTTGAACAAATTTGGGTGAAATTTGTAATTAAGGTAGCTGGATTTACATATAAGCTACATTTTATCTCGAAAATTGTCTGTTATTTCTCATTGTCTCATCTTGACGTCTTATCAGCAGTTCATTGTCTATAATTATTTAATATATACAAGCTAATAATGACTAATAATACATATACAAGGATGTTAATTACGTCCAATACACTTTTACTAAGAGAGCGAACTCTGCATATTGTTTTGATTATCAAATTCGAAGATATCCACTTGATCGTTCCCAACGACCGTTCTTAAACGATTTTGTTAACTAACTTCGTGACTTTTGCATATGATTAACCTACTTATGAATATTACATATTTTCTTTGAAACAAACAGTAACTGATCTACTTGTTTTATCGAAAACTTCAGGTCAAATTGTCGTCGAATATTTGGAAAATACGTAACATAGTCGCGATGTGCAATATTTTTAGTCCTTTGTATATCGAAAATACTTTGAAACTGCATAATATTGCAAACAATTTAATAAATATTTTTCCCGGGTTGACCTACATAACTTTTCAGTCGCCAGGTGTGCACTCAATGCCAACAACTCCAATTCAATAACCGAAATTATAAAGTATCGTACCAATAATGAAGAGTGCCTCTACAATCACGTCGCTCGTGACGCTTATCCTCGGATGACCCTCGTCAACGAAGCTGGCATTGTACGGAACCACGACTGCTACGTAGAACGTTGCTATTAGAATCAACCAGTCCCAGAAAGTTTTGAATACACCGTAATGTGATATTATGAATCTGGATTTTTTTAGGGCAGATGTTTTGTACTCTGGCAGCGGCGGATCCGATGAATGGAGCAGGTTCTGAAAAGATATCCATCATGTAGGAAATATCAATATCGAGATTACAAGTAATTTACGATAGTGATTTTGACTTGCCACGGTTATGAATATGATGTTGGGTTATATTTAGGGAAAGGTACTTTATCAGCTTTTACGGCTTAAACATTTCGTTATTGATTTTATGTACGGGGCGTTTCACACTCCCGAAAAGACAAAAGAAAAACGAAACCACCCGGCTCGTTTTTATGGACTGGCTCCGCCACGATCAAAATAAAACGAGCAACTTTTCAGCATGATTTAGCGTTTATTTTCCATAAATTTTTAATCGTTTATTCGGACGAGGTTTTCCATAAATTTATAAGTTTGTAAGATCGGTGTGACCTACACAACAAAAGAATTTTGTTATTGGGAAAAGAATCCAAAGTTCCTGTTTAAACAAAGCGCTAATTGCACATAAATAGCTAATTAAATGCAACGTTCTATTAGTAATAAAGCATAAAAAAATTGTTTTACATTATTGAGTTTTGATTTGGTCTGATTAAAAAACTTTCTGTTGGTACTTAAAACAATAAAAATGTAATAGTCTTACATTGTTGAGTTTTAATTTAGTCTTCATCTTATCTGGTTTATAGTGTCCTGAAAGCTGGTACAAAACGGCCCGCGAGCGTCGCCTGCCCATGTTGGCGGGCGAGGGCGCTTCAGGGTCAAGATTGCCATTCGGGTCTGGAAGTAGGCAACTAGATTCAGCTCGGAACCGGGCGCCCAATAGTGCCGCTGCGGGTACAAATGGGGATAACGCTAGAGTGACCACGCCAGCCGAAGGCCGCACCGCGGCTCCTGAAGCACAAACCACCCTGTTACTACCTACCACACTAGGTATAGGTACATCTTGTAAAATACTAATTTCCTACAGCACAAGGCCTTTAGGAGAAACATATCTCTTAATTGATTAATACTTGACTAAGTTCGTAATTCAAATATTTATAAATAGATGTAAGGATAATATGTTTTGTTATTTATATACTTTTATAAAACTATAAAAACAAGTGTCAACTTTTTATAGAAAACTTTATAAAAAGTAGACACTTGTTATACGTTGAGTGGTTCTCAGTACTTGTTGGAATCAAGAGATACATTTCTTGATGGTATGGAAAGGACATAATGAGGACATAATGAGTAATTTGATACCAACTGTTCTAAAAACTTTATTACGTCGTAATATTACTAGATAAAAGTTGGCATTAATCACCAAAATGTCGCCAGTCATATTTAAAGCAAACAAAGCGAAAGATCTCAAAGAAATTAATTAGGTTCAATTATGTTTCACACCAAAGGCAGGGAAATAAAAAGATGAACGAATTACGAAGGAAATGAAATTTCCTAAAGAAGAATGATAAACGGTTTTTATTTGGTGTAAAGAAAGTATTTCTTTTTTTTATATGTAATAAAAATTAAATAAGTCATGCTTGTCTAATGCAAAAATTAAAAATTAAGTTAGACATCAGTTACGATGCAAATTTTATTATTGTCTGTGGTTGTTATCTCCTACTCCTGCCGGAATAACAGGGGCTTATTGAGAGATGACAGAAGGTGCGAGCAGGAAGTAGAATAAAAACACGTCTGTAACCCACTTCCTGCACGCTGTACCACTCAGTTATCCTCCAAGTACCCCTCAATCCACAGGAGAATATTTAGTCAATGGTCTACCTATAGTTTTTAAACTTCACATGAAGTATGGAAGAGATTCGTGCAGAATAAAACATGCAAAAAGAATTAAGGTACCTAAATATATAAAAGGACGTCAGACACCTGCTTTAAAAAAAGTGCAAGAGAATTAAATGTAAAATGGCAGATGTGCTTTAGAGAATAATATTTTCCTCCTCACCAGCTTGGAGCTCTTTGCTGCTTTTTGTTGATTTTAAATAAAGGTTTGGGTGACTCTCGAGAGTGAGAGGTTGATTTTAATTTAAAATACACGGAATCAACACTTCTAGATAGAGAAAAAATAAATGTGGATAGGTTTGTGAGAAAACTATTTATATACTGTTTTCCTCACTGGTGAAGATGAAAGGAGAAACTTTGACGAGAGCAAAGTTAATTCCATCTAATTAATCATTCTTTATGTTATTACGCAGCCGCTGGCAGTTATTTGGCTTGAGGCGAGCAAAAAATCGCTAAAAGCTAAATGAACACTGACCGCTCACGCTTGAACGGGCTTGGTTGACGCAACATTATCCTTACATCTCTTACTTCCACAATCTGTTTTGGTCGACGACTGTTTTGGTGCGACAAGACAAATTTTGCCGGATACAGGCGACAATTTAGGTGCATAGAGACTAATTGTGTTGAATACAGACGACTATTTAGGTGCATAGAAACTAATTGTGCTGAATACAGACTGTTTTGGTGGGTCAAGACAAATTATGCCGGATAGTACAGATGACTGTTTTGGTGCTCAAAACAAACTGTGCCGAATATACACGACTGTTTTTGTGTTTCAAGACAAATTGTGTCGAATGCAGACGACTGTTTTGGTGCTTCAAGATAAATTATGCCGGATAGTACAGATGACTGTTTTGGTGCGTCAAGACCAATTTTGCCGAAAAAAAACGACTGTTTTGGTGCCTCAAGAAAATTAATACCACATGTACACGTAGGTATTCCGTAGAAACTCGTAGCATTTTTCGCTTGTTTTATACTGAAACACAGGTCCTTGCAACAATAGATAACTTTGCTCTCTCGTGGGAAGAATAGCAATTGCTTAAAAATAAAACGTCGCAACTGGCGACATGGTCTTATTTTAAATCTTTTTTTATCTTACACTTAAAGAGATAAACAAGAAAACAGGGTGGTTTAGGCTTATTTCAGATAATGTTAGCAAAATACAGGTAGAGAAATCGGAAACTAAACTATAATACTTATGTAAAGGCTAGCTAGCATATCAATTCTATAATACCTGTTCTATAATAATTAAATTAATATTGTTCACTGATACATGGACACAAGTATCTCATTTCGATTAAAAACAATAGTTGGTAAACATATCTAATACTGTACAAATATAAGTTTCATCCGAAGAACGTTTACGTCTACGTCTTTTTATACCTATGAGTAGATATGGAAATATTTAAGATATAACTATTTATAATATTAAAAGAAAATATTATTTCTAAGGATGTAAGGACTATATAAATACAACAACGTAACTTGCTGGTAGAAAGTTCATAGCTGCTACGATTTTATGATCTTTGTTGGTTTTAAGTTGAACCGCTGCCTATTTTCACGTGCGGTCCTTTGTAAACAAAGCCTTTATAACTTTAATGAATATGAAATAAGGAAGAAAATTCGCGTATTGTCTATGGTAAGCCAAAGGATGTGGGGTGATGGCGTTTAAAGTGAATATGGATAAAATGGAGACATGGCGTAATCAGACTACTCAATAAATCTTAACTGTTGCTATCTGACTGCGCTATAGAATATAGAATAACGGTTATAAACCCATTCATGGGAATTTTTTCAAGATATTACGGCTTTATGAAGTTATAAATGAACCTTCAAGTCTTTCGGAGCTGTCTTAAAACACCTAATTGTGTGGTCATGCTGTGATTACATAGGCTAAGCTTCCGCCATCTTAATCCAACTCACTTACGCCAAAGACCCCTACAATTCTACTCAAACTAAGTAAAGTTCTATAGCACCTAGGTACTCTATTTGATTCTAAATAATGGGTAGAAACAGTCGTAAAGGAACGTTACCGTGCTGTGATGGTCGAAACGTTAGCCAACCGGGAGCTAAGGAGCTAGCTCACTAATGCTATCAAATAAGGTGTACCTATGACTAGAACAACGTGCTTAGTTAATTTCATTGTATACACACAAATAATCTTGCTCGAGTTTTTCAGTTCTTTTCGAGCAAGTTCTTAATCATTTTATGCATAAAATTAAGCTTACAAATTTGACAGTTGGACTGTATAGGCTAATCGCAACGGCCGTCACTGTGAACATAACTCAATCATCACTCAACGAAATGCGGATTGTGTCCATGACTCGCTCTCATGGAGAGTTCGAGGATTCAGTTGACTTATTACGGCTGCGAGAAAAATTCGCCGACAAATATTTTAACATATTACCAGTATTATCAGAGAGGTTTACTAGAAGGTTATATTGCAGCATAGATTAGTTGTGAATCCAAGTCATTCAGTAAGTATATCACTCTTTCAAACTCAAAGCTGCATGACAATCATTGGAGTTCTCAAACAGATAAATTCAAAACTTGATCGAAAAAACGCAAGAACATCGAGTTAAAAATGCATTTGTTCCTTGGCAAATTAACATGATTCTAGTTATTTATTTCAAAGAGCATCAACTGTTTGATGTCTGAAGTGTGAAGTACTTACCGCTGTCGAAGTCCTCATTAGTGTTCATGGCGGCCATCTTTGTATTGGTAATGTCCTTGAATGAGGCAAGGAACAAAACCACTTCCCGCTTCTCATTTTTAATTGGGACGATGTCGAGTAGACACCAAAATGGTGTGCCTGGAAATTTTAAATGTGTTAGAAGCTGTTTTTTGACTCAGGTACATAAATTGTACGCGAAATTATGTCCCACTATGTTTTGGTATTATTAAATTACAAATATTGCCTTAATATGAGAGAGTAATCTTTGGGTAGTTTTGTCTCGTGTTTACGTAGAAGTTTAAGCGTTCGCGTACAATGGGATGCTAAACTTAACGTCACCTGAAACTTGAAATCCCTAAATACTTGAGTATAATACAAACAGACGAGAATGAAATACTAGGTGCTCTAGGCTTTTATTGTTATATCGCAAGTTTATCATTTTTTATATATGATACTTTTTATCAAACGCTTTTCATATTTAGACTAATATTCGTGAAGGTACTTTGCCTAGTGACTAAAGGGTAAAGGACTGTATTTAATCATAGCCCTTAGACCCAAATGAGTTTGAAATGTTAAATGTTAAACGTTTAACGCCCTATATTCCGAAGTGGTACTTAGTTAATGCAGGGTTGGGAGTCATTCTTAGAGGCTATAAATGCTGGTGACGAACATCTGCTTGTAAAAGTTTAATTTTGTCGAATGGAATCGTAAATTTCTTATTGGTTTTGTTTACGATTGCGGTGCGGACGTTGTTTTGCAAACTTCTTGAGCAGAATCATTGTTTGATCAATTTTGGGTCTTGTTTACATCGTCTTTCATTTGTTCCATTCATTTTCTAGCGGAGTGCGTCTCATTACAAACGGTACGTAGATAAAAATAGGAAAAGTACCGCACCGCTTCGTTTCGTGCCGGCCTCTAATGTTTTCTTTGCAAAGATACAAGCCTACTGTCGACAAGAAAGATTTGGACTTATTATTAATTTCGTTGGTTTAAGATCGGCTGTTCAGATTATTTAAAATTGAATTACCGGAAGGTGTTAATTGAGTTCTTCGTGGGAAAACAATAGCGGCAATGAACTCACGTCTATGTTTCCCAAGACTGTAATCCATCTGGTGAAACGTGGCCCTATGAGGCTTTGCATACCCCTTCGGGCGTTTATCATGAATTAATTCCAGAAAGATGCCTGCATGAGCTTGAGTTGGATGAACATGTGGTGAGGAAATCAAAGCTGTTGGTAAACCATTTCAATAAGGCTCATCTCCACCACAACCAACAGCTAGATTCCGTTTTAGGCATTGCATGGTTTCGCCACTGGATTTTTTCCTGGCCATTACTTGTAGCTGTGGCTTATCAGCATGTATTTATAGAAAACGAGAGAGATCAGCTACTCAGGTGATATGTAGATACCTAAATAGTCAAATCAACCAAATTGGAACGTAAAATAAAAAAGCTTCGAAAATACTTTCAGTATTTTCGGGTCTAAACTTCATACATGAATGGTTTTCTATTGCACAATAAAACAAAGTGTTGACACATCGTTTTATTCTCAAAAGGGAATGGATCTATCTGTCCAGCGAATCATTGCAATCAAAAACTCACACAGGTTTGTTTATTCTATAAATTGTTGTTTATGTTTGTATTTGATGTTGTTCAATAAACAACCTAAAACCCGACGACTTCAACTGTACTATTACAAAGCATATTTGTAATAGTACAGTTTTTCACGTTTTACGCGGCTTGATAATATGTTTACCAACAGATTATTAATAATTTTGTAAGCCCCAGAATCAGACAACCTTTCGATACTCACATAAGAGTACTCAAACACAATAAATGGTTAGGTCAGTATACGTAACATAAATTCAGGTTACAATGTATCACAGACACCGCAAGTAATTTCTTTATTTGATGGCTACCAAGGGAATTTCATTTATACAAACCAGCGCTTACCTAATATGAGACAACTAATCAAGACACTCCCAAAAGACTCTACATAATAATATACTTTCAAGCACACCTACTCATAACACTTGGATCCGCTGTATCGCAGGTGGCATACACCCAGTTTATTAACAACCATTCAAGACTACATTATTCATTATACATTATACATTACTACATTATTATTATTATTATATACATTATTATACATTCGAGTACATTATTATTTACGTAGGCCTGAATAAAAAACAAAACGAAATAATAAAATTCTTTTTTTGTCAGAATATGGGTTGATATTCTTGATCTTAAATAATTTAATTGTTTTACTGCATTCTGCTCAGTCAAGTTTGTGCACTTATACAAATAACTTTAAAAATATACGTACATTGTTTATTTCACATTATTCGGTTCAGTTTTTTCAATAATTAAATACATTTTACGTCACATTACTAATTTATTTTTATTACTTACCTTCTTTTATTTTAGTACATACATGTCAGATTAGGGTAAAGGGTAGTTATATTGCATATAGCCGACTATGATGATGACTATTGTGAATTCACTCGTTAGATTTTATTTTTCACGGTTAATAGGTAATTATAAATTTATTTGATAGGGCAAGGGAGCAAAAATATGAAACCGCGATTCGTCAATTCAAAAAGGTTAAAGAGGCGGAAAATGGTCACTAACATTTTGAGAATATTATTTAACATCGGAAATACTTTGTGATTGAAATAATTTCCATGAAATGTTGTTTGCAAAAATTGCGTATCGAAGTAATTTTTATCTCATCGACCTACATAAGTCTAAGCGGCTTACGAGATTTTTCTTCGAAAGACAAAGCTTGAGAGCGTTTGCACAGGATAACTGAGTAGTGTAGGTACATCGTTCTACCGTCAGGGAAATATATTTGCTTTTTATAAGGACAAGCTTTAAGCTTTTATGCATTGACATATTCAATAAAAAGATTTATAAAAGATAATTCTGGTTATAGATAGTGATTCGATATGCAAGTTAGTTGAGCGGATTGTTTCATGTGATTCTTTGAAAGGACGCAGGTTAGAAATGTATTTCGCTTGGTTAGTTTCAAACTATTATTTAGTTCTTAATAATAAAATATCTTTATTACAGTAACAACATTAAGTACATAATATTACTTATAATAATAGGTCTCTTCTGCAATTTGTTGGCGGTCTTATCTCTGAAGGGGTTTCTTCAAGACAGCCCCTCTCACTAAGAGTATAATATAATTACTCTGTAGATACTACATGAGGTAAGTTTTATAACTCTTATACAGCGGAATGCGTCGTGACTGTCTTCGATAGTTTTTCTACTGTAGCTTAGACCAATTTTGAAATGTTATTGCGTTAAGCTGTCGAGATTAAGAATGATAGATCGATTAAAGATCTTAAAATTCAATAGAATACGGTTTGTCTCCAAAAACAACAATACCGATTTCGATGGGCAAAAGACGCGGCTTTTTCTCGTCTCGCAGTAACACGGGCGTGGTCGTCGCGCGTCCAACGACTGAGTTTTCAATTTCTGCCACGGTGTAAATAATTAAATTGTGTAACGAGTCTCACTAACACAATGATCCGTTGAGAGTAGCAACAAATCGCTGGTAAAATTATAATATTAAAGTTACGTATAGACTAACTTGACTATAGTGGGTAAAATCGTGATACGCGATACGATGTTAATACATAAAATAACATTGTTATTAAAAATAAGCGTATCGGCATTGCCTCCGGTATTGCACATGTCCATGAGTGGCGGTGACCACTTCCCACCCAGCATACCAGCGTGAGTGCCCGTTAAAACATAAAAACGAAGCCACACTCACCATTCTTTTTGTAGAAGATAAGTTCTAATTTCAGCTCGCTTTTTGTGTCGAGTGCAGAGTCGATCTCCTTCCGATGGTCGTCTCTCGTGTCGTCTCCATGTAAGAACTTGCACGCGCAGCCTTTTTGCATAATATGCGCGCGCGCCCACCCCGTCAGCTCGCAGAAACCGTCGGAGCAGTACACGATGGGGTAAGCAGGAACTTGGGCATTGCCAAGGACGAAGTTGCTGTCTGGATAGAACAAAAAATAAGGCTGTCATATAATATTCATTCGTCCAATTGACCGCATTATTAAGCAAAGGTAACATTAATTAATGAATTTGACGAATAATTGTTTACTCCAAGCAACATTTTACTCTCCAGTTTTTTATTAAAATTAAAATAAAAAGCAGGAGCGTAAAATGCTGCTGACTGAAAATATATCCTTAACGTTTTTGATATTTGGGATGAGTTTTTGCCAAATAAACTTGGTCCGATCTTCAAAATTATTGAGGTCAATGAAGCTTAATACCATCTCCATTGGTGAGTGGCTTTCGAAAAGCATGACCAATTAGTATTATTATTGTAATTGATCAATCGAATATTAACAGTACTTTTTTTGTAAATACATACCTATAATACATATTGACACCCTGAAACAGAACAAATATTTATGTTTGTCCTGAGTGGAAATTGGACCCACGTAGAATGCAGAGGTACTACTGAGCTATGAGGCTAGGAATTGTGCGTGACAAGTCGTCGCTGTAGCGCAGCGGTTCATTACAATTCATGACGATACGCCAGAGCAATTATCGTCGTATCGGGGCTCTATACTTACCTGTGGAGACGGCAGTAACAAATTGATAGACTGGCCTCATAGCTCTGTTGGTAGTAGCTCTGCCTTCTGCGCTGTAGGTCCTGGGTTCGACAAGCATTTGTGTGCGAACAGAAATGTTTGTTCTGTGTCTGCTGGGTGTATATATGTACAGAAAAAAAGTAATTTAAGTATTCTATCAGTTATCTAGTTCCCATATTACAATCCATGCTTAGTTTGGGGCTAGATGGCGCTGTGTGAAATATGTCAATGAATATTTATTTATTTTAATTCGCAAATATACTCGGTTGAATGAACGAAATTTATACACCCCGTATTTAGAGCAAATAAATTTCGTTCATTTTATCTGATTCCAGGAATACAAGGCTGTAGTATTATTATTTTAGATAACCATTGTATTATTTGGTATAACATCCGAGTGTTTTAATTTATTGCTTAGGTAAGTTGCGGAGTCAAATAAACAAGACTAGTGTGAGAGTATGCTGCAACCTTATGCGAAAGTATAAAGGTCGTTTTTGGCTTGGCTAACTAAAGGCTAAGATAAGACAACGAGTGTCGTGTTGGCTAGTAGATTTTCGAATTGTTTACTTGACTCATAGTAGCTTGTATCTCTTGCACTGTCAATTGTGATAGTGATAATATTTTGATATATTTGTATATAGCTTTTAACTAAACTTCACAGTTTTGTCATCAGTTACAAACTATCCTGTATACTACAAAACTATACAGAAGTTAAACATACTATTTATGTATATGTACCCTAATTGATGTAGGTATACATTTGTGGTGCGTTCCATGCATCGCAATGGCCTGAATGTGATGGATAGAGTCCCAGTCCAAAATCTTCATTTCCTTTAATTTCTTTAAATAATTAACTACTCAGATACCTAAATTAATAAATAGTTTACTTGAATTTCTGATCACCAACCATCGTTGTCCATCATATCTAAGCTAACTATCAACGTAATATAGACGAAATAATTGGAAACGTCGCTTCTTATTTAAATATATATGTACCTAAATGATTACATGTTCTTATTATTAAATTTGGCACCTCTAATGGAGGGTTTCCTTATTTTCGCGAGCAACCTTTATAATGTAAAACTCGCGAAACATTGTCGATGCGATATACTGAAATAAACGGTTAGTGATAATTCCAGTATTACAATAATGATATTATTAAAAGCTTCGAGCTATGAACCAGTTCCTCGGGTTCCTCGGGCTGGCAATCTGTGTGCATACAGTGCCTCATTTCAGAGCGCTGAAATTAAGTGCTTGGTCAGCAATTGCCTTCAGGAACAATCTGATTGGAGATTATGAACCACGATAAATACAACCTACATGACCAATAAATAATTGTTATCCCTTTTACGCTACAAAATGCGTAAATTTCTTTGTTTAATGTGTATGAACACCCAGAAAAATCATTTGTGTTTCTCAGACAAATGTTGATCCTGGGTCTGAATCGAACTCACGACCTAACGCGCTAGCAGGGCTACTACCAAGCTAGTTGTGAGCTGCGAGGCCGGTCAGTATCGCTTTGTGGGTAGTGGTATTTTTTTTTTCGTTGGGCAATGCACTCGCATACCACTGTGCCACGGGGAGACAGAGCGGTTATGTGGTTGTTGTATGTAGCGGTTATAGACCCACTAAAACCCCAGTGTCCTCCTCTGCCACTTAGTGGCGGGAACATGGGAACGTTTGCACATACTTTCACGAACCCGCCGCAGCTGTCCGTTTGCGGACCCTCGGGGGATCTGTAGTTTTATCTGGTCCAGCTTTTGTTGACGTAATGTTTAACGTGACGTATTTTTTTACTTATTTTAATCAATGTATTACAGGGATGAATATTTTAAAACAATTTAGATTTCATAGTTGAATAACAAAAATAAATTAATAGCCAACCTGTCGCAAACGAGAATGAAACATTTCTTAATAAAAAGCACTCACTAGCTTGGATCCCATGGATTAAAGGTGTAATCCAGGAGCTTTTCATTCGAGTAAAGTCACAGAATGCATAATAGGCAGATACTAAATAAATAATTTTGATTGCTCTCTCGCGTCCATTAGGTCCTTTGAGTATTTTTGCGTAAAGGGTTTAAACAGTGCCCTTTTTAAATGGAGTTAGATGTAGATACATAGTACCTTTTATATAAAATGAGTGGTTTGCATAAAATAAGAGCTATCCAGTTTTGGACATTAAATAAATAATTTGGCATTAAATGACGAATAAGTTTAAGCAGTACTTTGAATAGGTATAATATATATGATTTAAAATTTAATAGCTACTATACCTAAGTATATGTTTGTCATAACAGATGGAAGTAATAAAAGTTTGAGAAGTCAAACTCAAACTCATTTTACACATACTCATTTTAATATAGTTTTCGTGAGCATATGCCGTGTCACAGGAGCTCCTTTCATACGCTCAGTTATGTCAAATTACAGTCAGTTTTAATGTTTTATTTGTTAAACGACCACCCCGAGACAAAAAAACAGACATGAAACCCCCCCTCGGAGACCGTATTACATATTTGCGAATATGGTCCTGCGTCTAGAGTGGAGCCAATTCATTTCCAAGCTTTTTTTTCTTCTAGGTATTCTGATATTTTATAGTAAGCTTTAGCAACAAGTTTACCTTTGATACAAGTTTTAAATTTATTTATTGACAGTAATTGAATTTCACTCGGGATTTTGTTAAATAAGCACATTGACCTTGCTTAATTTTTATTATATTAGTCTTATTGAGAAATCGTGTTTGATTGCATTTCGTAATTTATTGACACCAAAGGAAATAAATAGAAATTAATAGAATTCTCTGAATCGTAGATTTCATAGACATATCACATTATAAAACAAAGTCCATCCGCCACGTCTGCCTGAACGCGATAAACTCTAACTACCAAACGGATTTTCATACGGTTTGCACCAATGGACGAAGTGATTCATAAAGAAGGATTAAGTTATTAAAGTTTTCTGTAAATTGGCTAAAATATGACGGTGGTTGTTGAATATGTCGGAAAAAATCATGTCGACTGAAGTTTTACTGGCGTGCGTCGCGTACAGACCAAGAGAGTTAAAAGAAATTAATGATTGTTATTTATTACGGAATTACTCCTCATATACATATTCTATAATATCTTCTAAGATTAACACACAATAAGTGACTGATTTAAAAGTCGAAAAAAACCGACTTCTAACATTCATCCCTTATTTCTTGCCTTTAGGGGGTACACCATACATACCATTATAAAAAAAATAACATTCCATATATATGCATGATACCCGACCCCGACTTCAAAATTAAGGGAAAACTATTTGCTAAGAGTTTGTAGTCCTGATTTTAAGTATAATATTAAATGTATATATTTAAGTAGATTTTAAGATTTGCTGACTTGCTATGCCAGCAAGTCAGCAAGTTCGGTGTGTAGAACATTTAAAAATAAAACGACGCTTTTAAGAATAAGTTATGTACGGTCTATGAATCTCTAAATATATATCTAAATGCAATCGTACAGACAGGCAATGCGAATGGGAAGGAACGCTTTCAGCTCAGTTCTAGTGAGTCGGTATTAGCTAATTTTGTCCGGCATCGGACTGTAAAATTGTGCGGGTGAATATGCCTCGATAGTTTTCACTACAATGGCAGCGGTAGTATGCAGAGGCTAAAGTTTTGATTACTGTGAACGTTCTCTCCTCCCAACCCCCTTCCCTCGGTACGGGCTAGACTGAGCGTTTAATCTCGGAACTTTGTTTATACCCGACCTCATGACTAACAAAGTGTTAGTCACAGACATTTATTTAAAAGATAATTTTAGTCTTGCGGTATTATGAAATATAATTATTGAGTGTGTGATCAATAATTCTTCTTAAGTTACAAAAGGAGATTTTTTTCCTTCAGTTGTATGTTTTTTACGCAATATCTTCGCCAATTGTAAACCGATCAAGATCAAGATTTCAACTATTTCTATGACGTTCATAATGAAAAATCTACCCCTTAAGGCGATAAAATAAGAGATGATTGAGTTAAAGCCATATCTTCTTTTATTATATCATTTACTTGATACCTTATACATAAAAATAAATCTCGTAATAAAATTGAACCTTACAGATGAGTATTCCAAAAAGTGAAAGAAGTATTTTAATTGAATTTAAGAGTTCATAAAAATCGACGAAGTAAAGTCTTTAACTCTGAACAACTTTGTAATCTCAGTAAAAAGCTCAGTCCGGTTGCTTGAGAAGTAACAAAACAGGACTTTTTGTTGAGTTGGTATCTTTTTACTTGTATAAGTAATGAAAATGCAAATAGATCGAGCAAACTTCAAAAGAACTTTCTGCTGAGATAATTGCAACGATATTGGTTGCAATATCGATGAGCAGATAGCATATTGAAACTTAGAATAATAAAAAGTCCTAAGTGACGGGACGAGCTCACAGCAAAACGACTCCGGTCCTTCCCTATCGGTCCGGTTCCGGTCCTATCGTACTATGGGAACGCCTGAGTCCCTGAGTCGCATCGAGTTGCACCCGTCACATCTTGTTTCGTCTGAGACGGGGATGTACACACCACAATACGAGTGCGGATTACCAGATGTTAGCAGTAATTCTCCGGACAAACCGAGGGGACACGTGTAGGGATCCACAGACGCGACAAAATGGACCCTAAAAATCAAATGTTTAACCTAGTTATATAAATGTGTTACAATATCAATCATCTAGATATTCTCAACGAAGCGAATCAATGAAAGCAATATTTCATTTCAGCATAAACGTCATTACCGTCCAGGTCGGGTAAGAAAGCTCAATCCTGTGTCGATGTCTAGTGAAATATTATGGACATTAATTTCGCCCGTTCTGATTCAGTTTAGACCTCCGCGGAACTTGATACGTCGGCAAAAAAGCCAAGATTGATGAGGGGCTTACAGGGGCGTTTCACAATTTCACCGGCTGTTCATATTTACTCAACCGCGACGTATTGAAAGTCTCGTCGAAATGGGTGAGAAGTATTCGATGGAAGTAAACACTCGCTTTATTCCGAGTCACGAAACCCAACCTCGGATTACATAAATAATTCTATGAGCTTGATGATTTACCTTTTAAACCCTGATTTTGACGCTTTATATTGTTTTATAAAAATCTAAATTTAGGATAGGCAACTAGATCTAACGAAAGTAAATTTTTTTGCTGTAAATGTAAAATATTAACAATTTAATATTTAAATGTAGGAACTCCTGTAATAATAATTTGGACTTGTTCCTATAATTTAAGTCTATTAGTACTGAAGACAATTTCACCCAAATTAGACGGGGCTTCGTACAGTTGAGCCTACAGCCTTCTAACTTAATTATCAGAAAATAATAAAAACAGTATTAATTAACGAGCATGTGATTGTGAATAAAATTGTGATCGGTTCACCGATAATGTGTTGTGTGTGATTATGTGCATCAATGCCACAAGCACCAAAGGAAATCGCACGCGCTACTGCCCACTGCATTACCGCGTACGTATAAACGCGTAAAAATATGTCTAAGAACCATCTTCTACACAAACCGCATTGAAAACATTGAAATTAGGTACTTAAATATACTGTAAATAAAAAAAATTAAAATATCTTTTGTATCATAATCTTAGTAACGCATTAACTGTTTAGTTTGAAATTATTAAAATTGGTTATCCTGTATTATACTAAATTTCAGCTTCATTGGAATTCGTTAATTAATCATATAATCATCATTCTGAACCCAAAACGACGATTCACAATATTTGTGTTTGACATACTAATTGATATACAATAAATGTACCAATTACAGTATGTTACCTCTGTATAGACAATATACCTTAGATTAGAGAAAATATTTATTTGTGAAAGATAAGGTTTACAGACAATAGGGTAGGATTAGTATTAGGGTCCTTTTAGGAACATTTTCTTATCTTGTTTATTCAAAGGAAGATCGGATAAGGCCTGAATAGGCGGTAAACTTACAATTAATTAGCGCGATTCTGTTATTTCATTTCACACAGATATACAAATTTCTAGATATGGCTAGAGTTCTAAACTTTCCACCCAAAGCTAACCTTACTTGCTAACTTGTACCATGAATAAAATTATCCCATTACCTACAGTTGTCTTGTTATATAAACATAAACCATAATTCTCGAATAGTTTTGTTTACAAATACAAATGCAAATTTGAACATTTATCTCGAAGGAGCTGTTTCTTAGGTATAATTTGACTGTTAAATTCTCATTACGGGTTACAAACTTAGGTACTTTTACAAAGTTTATTTGACAAACCCAAACAAATTTGTTGCTAAACTTGCCGCTTATTTATGAGACTTGTGAGCTTCATCAATTAAATAAATTTAGGTATAGGCACAGATATTATAATACTACACTAGTATATTGTAACTACCAACTAGTTTAAGGAGCCCTCAAAAGATAGGTACCAGAAAACTTCCATGTTTTCACATAGGAAATAAAGCATCAATTATTTAAATAACAAATTTTTGTATTTTTCACTTTTTAAATATTACTTTGACATTACAATATTTTATTGTATTTATAATATAATAGTATTTTTATACCTGGGCATCTTTTGAAGACATTGTTTTAAATTTTAACCCATTTGTAAATAATTCTTTTTTACTTTTTATCCTATATTATTTTGCATATTCTGAATTCTGCATATTCTGACAAAGTGCGAAATATTTTTATACCTACTGAATAAATGAGTTTTAAATTTGATTTTGAATTTATTTTGAGTTTCAGCTACAAATAATTTAGACATTATAAAGTGCAAGACATCCATGATGCATGATCCAGCATGTTACATAATTTACATAATTATGTAAACAACGTTTACATAATTGTTAACAACACATGTAAATTCAAATATAAGATGATAACGATACAAATAATAGTCTTTATTACATTGGTTTTCAATTTCTCTTTTCAGATCAGTTCAGCCGTAACTCCTGGTGAAAGAGCGGTCTCATTGATGCTACACGGTCATCTTTAGATGATTAGATATTTAGAACATAAACCATAAATAGCTTCTGCTGTATTTAGACTACCTACCCTATTTCTTTTCCGTTGGCTTTGGCCTAATACTTAAACACTTCTGAACGGTTCTACAATAAGGCGTATAAGCGGCTTCATTCACGCGAAATAGCTGAAAATAGCTCACTCCGTATCACTAAAGAGTATTATTAACTGCCGTAGTCGCGAAAAGCGAGCGTCATGTGTGGATTTTATACATTGTAGGCACTAAACATTTTTTTATTGAGTTGGTTGGGGAAATTACTACCTCACCTATATTTTACGATGTGTAGGTAAAATTTCGTATTATAATCATCGCTTATACAATAGAAGCTTATTTGTCGCTTAGGTTAGATATACGACCGGGTGCATTAGCAGTTTCAATAAACAAAGCAATATGTAATTCGGTATGTAAGTGCAAGATAACAGTAACAGTGACACAAAGCACTTAGTAACTAGGGTCGTGTAAACGGTATATTAGTGTAGTGTTCCAATGAGGCCCTAGAGGGCCATATAAACAAGTGTGCCTACGTTTATTTTATGTGCACTGCATAGAATTAATATGGACGAGAAAGGAGAATATGAAATAAAATTTCACTCAATTGTATTTAGGTGGCACAACTCAATGGTAAAATCATTCTATTTTTTATACATTCTAGTTTTGATTCTTCATTCATAGTTCTGTAGCTAAGTAGATAGGAGCCCTGCCGAATTTTTATTATGAGAAGTAAATTTTTTTTTAATTTTTATTGTGATTAACCAAGTTACCAACTTTTTAAATTCATTTAATCAAACTGGTTTCTTATGAACATAAAATGTGAAACTTTTTTTTTTTTTTTAAATGACATCCAACGTGGAGACTTTCTTCTCATAGCTAAAGCAGTGAAAAGTAGCCAGTATAACAAGACAAAAGAGCAAATATTGAATTCATTTATTTGTTATTCAATAATAGCGTGACCATTTCTATGGTCAGGCCACGACAGTGAGAACATATAACCACTGCTCATAAATTTGCTCGAAGTCAGCCGAGGATGACAGATTAGTGTTACTTCATGCTAATTTGTCATGCCGAATATCACGGTATTGTTATTAGTGCCCAATAAATATTTTTGACGTGAATACGTTTGCTTCCATACTACAGTTGACAGTTTGATGCTGCAGCTACATATCTATAATCGACATCCAAAATTTAATGACACCACTGGATAGCTAGAGTATCAAAGAATTCGTGACGTGACACATCACTCGCTAGCGATTTTTTTATTACTCGTACACGTATTCACGTAAAATACAAGGCCGAATCCACGACACAGCAACATTCCACTTTTTTTATATTATTGAATTGATAACATTGGTCTGATATTAGGTGGTTAATAACAACATCAATACGACTTAGGTCCTCCGAGAGCTAAGTATAGTAATACATCTTGATGCACCTTGGCATCTTGTTGCGCCCGTCACCAGAGACGGAGGTTACGTGATGCAAAAGTCGTTACTCCCTCTTTGGAGATGATGATAAGAACTTAAGAAGTAATCGGGAATAAGCCTAAAACATTTGTGAATAGAGTTGAAATCCCTTTAAAAATACTTAATCGTTTCTTTTTAACCAGCCGAGTGAATGGCACGCGACACAAGGTATTCAGCTGCGGTATTTTGTGCCTCGCGGCATTTCAATGGGTTACCATAATCTGAGTTTTTGCAGGTTCTTAAGGTTTTCGATATATAGCGATCTTGAAAAGGGCAATAAAGTAAACACTGTTCCGTACACTGCCTTTCTATTTTAGTGTAAGAACAGGATCGGTCGGACTGCAGTATGAAATAGAACTGAAATGGAAGTAGTCAATAGAATCGAAACATATTTTGCTTTTCCAAAAGTATCCTTGAAGTTTTGACTCGAGCTGAATTGCAGAGCTTGAATTGTTTCGCTGTTAATGTTATTAATGTAGTTTAGTAGAAGGCTAAACTAGTTACAATCTATAGAGCTTGTATGACATCTACGCTGTATGACATCTACGTGGGTTTGATTATCACTCAAAATAAGCAATTGTGTGAGAACATAGATGTTTGCTTTGGGTTTTAAAATGTATAATATGTATGTATTTACAAAAACATACTACACTACTATATCAGTCTGGTTTACATACTACTATTTGTACTTAGTTACATTTTAGATGGTTTTGTGTGAAATGTAGACAATACAATTTAATATGAACAAGTTTATCGATATGACGATCACTCGAGAAAGCTAGTTTTGATAAAATTATTATACTAATGAATATGCTCCTAGCAGGTTTCACGTAAAATTCTTTGTTGTCTCATAATAGGTGCAAACATAACTCGAATTCGTGTTGGTCGCGACCGTGGTGTACTGAACGCATGAATTACATAATAAAATAATCATGTAAATTTTGTATCATATAAACACGAATGTATATTATTTATGTACAGTAATTTTTTTACTCATATAAGCTAAAAGTCAACATGACACAGGGACAAAGTTGTAATTTTGCAAGTTACTAAAAAAATTGCTTTTGTTGACCTATATTTAATCCATGGTATGAGCTACCTTCAGAAAAAATAAATATTCAAATCCGTTCAGTCGTTGAGCCGTGAAGGAGATACAAACCGACAAACTTGCGCATTAAAAAAGAGCCGAGCTAAGTTGGGTGAAAAATTTTAAGCAAACCTATTTTTTACGCTGCCAATAGTTTTTTGAGATGACTCTCACAGTGTAATTCTACGACACAGCACACGATAGTTAGTGGGACAAATTGTTTTCCTCTGACGAGGCGGTGCGTTATAATATTCTGCTACTAGCCCACTATTGTTTAATAGTCTAACTAGAAATAACTTTATTGCGGTCATGACTGCATCGTGTACTCGTGAATCTGGGGCTTATTTTAGTGATGCACAGGGGTTGCACGAAACAAACGATTAACTAAAACCGGATACAACTAACCTGTTTATAAAAATCTATAAATCAGTCAAGTTTTTCAGCTGTCATCTATCTAAAAATTTTCTAAAAATCTTGTTGTTAATTCTACATACAAATGATCAAACGATTGTAAACAATTTGCTGCTTAATAGTTAATAAGATTTACATTTGTTTTACGTGTTTTCATGTTTTATTGAATATCCAAGTGCTCCTACGTTTTAGCTACAGCTAATGATCGATTCTCCATTTCCTTTCAGTTTTCGAAACAATTTAATTGATACCTTTTTGGACTGAACGATTATTTGGATCTTGATCTAATTAGTAGAATTGGGTAATTAAGATCTTATTGATCTAATAAGTATAAAATCAATATAAATAAATAAATATGGCAATTGTTGCCATCTAAGGCTACAAATAATCTTTTAAGTTCGATTTTTTACTGCCTAATCTTAGGAACAATCATTAGGAATTAAAATAAGACACAGTGAATAAATTTTTTTATTTATTTGGATGAAAAAAGTGAAAATGGTCACCAAAAACCTCACAGCTCAGTTGGGTGTAGCTTTACTTTCAGCGCAATAAGTCGTGGGTTCAATTTCCACTCAAGAGAAGCATCTATTTGACAAACATAGATGTTTGTTCTGTGTTTGGTTAATGTGTTTATTATACATACATAATATGTATGTATGTATGTACAAAGAGTAATACCTATATAACTATTCTATCAGTTGTCTAATTTCATAAGTGCAAGCTATGCTTAGTTTGGGGATAGATGACGTGAAATGTCCATAACCATTTTCTAAATTTATTTCTTTTGAACTCTTAATAAATTTCTAGGTAACAGCTTAAATTTAAAATAAGTTCCTTCAAGATCACGGGGTTTTATAGATAAGATAAAAACAAAAAAACTAAGTCTAACTAGTCTTGTTAAGTCTCGTAAGTTCTTGTGCGCTATTTAGGCTCGAGTTTTCTTTAATTGGTCGCTCTCGTTACAACCTAATGGTAACCCTGCGCGGTCAATGCACCGCGCAGTTTCCGAGCTAAACCAGAAATAACAGATAATTGAACCTGGCGCCGATTTAATCCGATACAATAATGTGCAGACAATTAACCACATCTGTAATATGAGTATTCTATATTTGTTCTTTACTGGACCCATAAGAAATATGTTTTACAGGTAGACTGGAAGTAATGAGTGGAATTCATAATTATTTTAGTAGAATAGATAAATGATTTATTGGCTTTTTTATATTACGAAAGTGACGAGACGAGATAACAGCCCACTTAGGTGGCTAATGCCGCCTATAAACAACAGTAAAACGTCTCCGGTCCTCGCGAACTTGTCGCATCGCGTTACGCCCGTCAATATCTTAAAAAGATCGATAAAAAGTCCGCGATGGTATATGTTTAACAACCACAGTAATAATAATTTTTATCTTTAAAGTAATTATGGGTTTTTACAAAGATTTTATAACAATACAGTGTTGGATGTGGTACTGGAGAAGATGTTTTAATTTCTCTAATATTATCGGATTTACCGTTCCAATTTAGCGTCGTTAATTTCCGGTAAGCTTTTGCAATGACCATTAATAAGTCACAGAGTCAAACATTTAACGTTGCAGGTTTAGATTTGAGCGTTGAGTGTGTCTCACACGGCCAGTGATATGTCGCACTTTCGAGAGTAATTCCTAAAGGAAACATGTTTGTACTGTCTCATGAAAAAACAGCTGTAAATATTGTATATAAAAAAAAATCCTGTAGTATAGACTTATTTATTTCCTGTAGTATAGAATTATAATCATAATATTATTAAAAATTCCACACTGCCAGACATTAGTATCTACATTGCACCCGTACGAAGCCGTGTAGGTCGCTAGTTATAAAAGCCAAGAATGTCTTCTTTTGATATTCAAACAAATATCAGAAGAAGACATTCTAGGCTCCCGCGGAGACAAAAAAATTTGAAGACAATGAAATCTAGCACAGCAGAAGACGCGAGCGTGAATATTTAAACTGAAACAGCTGTCTGTACTGAATTGCGTTGCATTCATCATGCAATATTAAAAAGTTTATACTTTTTTGCGTCGGGCAGATTCATGTACTGTAATTATTAATGAAATAAATAACCATTGACTGAGTGAAGCTTTTTATGAATGTTTAATGTAATTTACGCATAAAGTCAGTTTACAAATCTGTTCCGATTTTTTTTCAATTAAGCATACCTATAACAGGTTATTGTATGGAAGTTCCAAAACAAGGGAAGATAATACAAAATAATGTCTAATGGTGATAATAATATAGATATAGTATATTATTATCACCATTATGGTATAGTAAATAGAGACAAATAGCACAAAAATTACAGAATCAATCAAGAGGTTTTGTTCTGCTTTGAACAATAATATACAAATCCCTACAAGGAAATATAACATTTAATGTTTATCTTCAGTTTGTTCCGAAACCTCTTTCGAGTGCCCTTTCTACAAATTGTTTTCGGCATATTTAATTTGACAGTAACATAAAAAAGCTTTTGTTTGGGAGGCTACAAAATAAAACATTAGTAAAATAATTCTGCAAAAAGGTAAAGTTTAAGAATAAGGCATTTTTAAATCAATCATTATTTTAAAGTAATGGAAAATCGCTTGATCGTGAAAATTTCAAACTAGACCCGACATACAATGTCCTGTCTTGATTCACTTGACATTTTCATTTGCACTGTAATTTACAAAGTAGTAGCAAAAATGCCATAGAAGTTTTCTCATTTTAAACATTATAAGGACTGTTATGAAATTTAAATAATAATAATTGAACAAATCAGCTCATGCGCTAAGGAATAACTGCATTTAATATATATTTATTGTTGTAGGTTATATTGGTTCGATAACAAAAAGCTTAAAAAAATCAACTTCAATAGATACTATTATTCCTTATTGTTTTAAAGAAACATCGAAATCAGTATACAAAAGGTGAAAAACAAATCACAAGAAACAAAACAACAATTACGGCATGGTGGATAACTTACTTCATAATCACCCATTTATCACGAACTTTGACAGCACCTTACAAATTACAAGATCACGCATAGATAGCTATTGCGTTTGATGCGTGATCAAACCCTATCTGCCCCTCCATGCGGAAGAACAAACAAGAAACCCCTGATAGAGATACGCTATTTAACTAGCCTATTTAAATACAATTTAAGTGTAAATTACACTTATGGGGTCGACACGTGTGCGTTCCTTTGCAATGCACACTATTATTTTGGAAAAGTTTAGCTAAATGAATGAATAGGAATTTGAACAAATGCATTAGTGTACCTCTTGTTTAGTAATCCACCTCACACACGCATTGTTGTTCCAATAGAAGAGTCAGGAAAAGAAGGTCTCCAGTGCCGGAGAAATTATAGGTACATGAGACGTTACATCCCCATGTTGCGACTTGGGGTTTCTCATACGTCAGAAGGGGATACTCAGAGTAAAGCTGTTGTTTATGAGTGAGGGTGACCACTTTATACCAGGTCTGTCAGTTTAGACTCGGAAAGAAATATTAATCAAAACAACTTAATAAAAAACAACGTTTACACGCTCGTATCCCTGCACTAAGATTTTCTGTGTCGTAGATGCCATGGAAAAACACACACACACAAACAACACCCAAGACCCGAGAACAAACTTCATGCTCACCACATAAAGTGAATAGAAGCCGGGCGCCTTCTCTTCGAAGGCAGGGCTACCAACTAGGCCGCTACCAGCAATTTAGCATAACAGCCACCCCGGCCTTTTTATTCACGTCTTGTACACAAAATATAGTCATTAGTAGTATCCAGGTTGTGAAGAGCGACGTCTGCTAATGTCGGGTCAAACCCATTTTTACTCGTCAACCTCGTATAAACTGTAATTTACACCTGAGGCTGTCTAACGTTCCCTGAAATTTTGTAGCAACGTTTTAATTTCAGTGATATTACAGAGGTTTATGAAATATGAGAGCAATTTGCGCCGGAGATATTACTATCTCGGTAAGTAATACCATAAACATTTCAAAATTCCGTTTCAGCGTTTGTTTAAACCAAACATTTAACTAATGGTAAACAAACAGTATTGTAGTATATAAATAAATACATAAACAGATTTTAAACTATATTTTTTCGGCAGTTTAAGGATGTGCTTTCATAATTTTTTGCCGAATTTTTTTGAGAAAGAAAGAGGCTTGCAAATTTTGGTTTTGATGTACCTATGTTACATCAGAATCAAAACCCTCTACGGTATTACTAATGGATAAAATGTGAAGGTATTAAATAGAGGGGCGTAAGGACGACATCATGGCGTAAAATTTCAAAAACTAAACTCTGTCTAATCAAACTCAGGAGGATAATAAGTTTAGCAGTCGTCCACCTGTAAAGCGCTTTAGTAGCGTCTAGGGGATGATATGAGTCGCTTAAAATTAACTACAACGAGTTTGTATATAAACGTTAAACCACTTAATACCTAAAGTATACCTGTACTTTAAAATTAGCACCTTCCAAATTTATCTAAGCAACAACTGCAATCAAATGGACCCCCCTAATAACGCGTTTATTTGGAGCACCACAATTCGTCTTGATATATATATTTGAAATTAAATATTTGTGAATTACTGCTCAAGTTGTCAATTACTGCACGTCACAAATTTTATTTGCTGGGCACTGGTATCTATTTACAGCGCTAAAATGGCGTCAAATAAATTAGGGGCACAGACTAAATGAAAGTCCTCTAACCCGTGACAGTTTAGTCTTCAAATACTTCCAGATTTTTGACATAGAAGTGAATCATTTTGGAACATTTTCTCAGTAGTATTCTGTATAAAAAAATGATTTATTTGCTTTTTATTATCATTTTTGAACCGTCTGTCCGTCTAAAAGAGCGGTATTTATTATGTCTTGATCACGTATCTAAGTCCATTATTGTTATACAAACAAAAAAGGAATCCCTGCACTACAATTAATTTTGTCGCAGATAGCTTGTAGAATACACAACACTGATCCAAGACTCGAGAGCAAACCTCATTCTCATTACACAAAGCTCGACAGGCATGGAATCAAACACGACACTGGACCCTTAAAACCTAAGCTAGACGGCTATTAGAAACTCTAAACAATACCAGCGATTTAGAAATAATTTTTAAATTGAAATCCGCGAGGTGCTCTGGAAATATAAATCATCACAATGTCGGTAAATCAATTCCAGCGTTACCGTAATTATGCTTTGTTTGCTTTTCCAGTCTATAGATATAAAACGGGATCGTTATAATTCATTCAATAACAGAGCGATCGGGAAACTATAGCGAAATCATTATTTTACCTGTACGAAATTGATTTGGCCTTTACGAAAGTTAAGTATACTTTATCATTTTTTGTCTCGTAAAATTTTATTCAATATTTTGCTTTGTAAAACTGGGTAAATTTATAACGACCTGTGTGTCGAGGACGTAGATAATTTACAGGTTAAAAACGAGATGCAAGAGAAGAGATGGCAGCCTTAATCGTTCTTGTTTCGTCTGCAGGTGTATAATAACCTCAGAGTTACACCTACATGTTTCCCTTGGGTGGTAAGAAAGGAGACACTAAAGGTAACAGAAAAACTTCGGCCGGAATCAAAATGTTAAAATACAAAAAAATCGACTTTAAGTTTACAAGATGTTATCGCGTAATATCATTATTTTTTCGAGTGCACCGATTTTGCTATGATATGTCCTTTTTTTGTAAATACATATATTTAATACATTTTCACACCCAGATACAGAACAAATCTGTTTGTCATACAAATGCTTGTGCTGAGTGGAAATCGTTGAAAAAACCCCGTTTGGCTTTATTCATAAATGCATTGCACACTCGCATTTAAACTAAAATGTATAATAGACCATAATTGTTTCAAGAATACCCCTCTGTCTGTAAACTAATGTAGGTACTCGTATTAATACACCCGATGGTGATGACAAGGAAAAAGTAAAAGCGATTGCCATCCCTTATCTCAGCTGTCCGACGGGTGTCCCACGGATTCGATTATTATTCACTTTGGATGCCAAGACATTCCGTTAACTTGTTGAGCGATTACCATAGATAACAGATGGCTTGGTAAGCAAATCGATTTACATGGAAAATACGGTTAAGTTTGTATGTTTTTATAAGCTTCTGTACACTCGTTTCTTTTTGTTGTTTTAGATGATTATTTTATATAATTTTTGCTACATATTTTACCAGAACAAGCAAAATGCAATAGAAGATGGGCTTTAGCTTTTAGGACAATGAAGGAAAGTTTTGCTTCCTTGAGATTTTGTAGAAACAAATCTGTACTCATTGAAAATGTGTAAAATATTCAAACATGCAAGCTCTATATTTCGGAAGTTATTTTTGATTATTCATTGTACCTTAAAAATTATGTAGAGCAAAATAACCAATGACCCTTGCGTCAATAATAGCTTCAAGTCGGTTATTTATAATGATGACATTTCCTGTGTTTGCATTAGAAATGTCATATCTACATCTACACTAATATTATAAAGAGGAAAGATTTGTACCTATGTTTGTATGTTTGTAATGAATAGGCTCAAAAAGTACTGGGCCGATTTAAAATTTCTTTCACCAATAGAATGCTACATTCTGCCAATTTTACATAGGCTACATTTCATTTTGAAAAAAAATAGGGATCCTTGGTAAAATTTGAACAATGTAACCGAAGGTGTAGAAAAATGAGTCATACAATGTCTTTCGTCGAATGCGCTGCCGAAACTATTAGCGATAGAACAAAATAATATACAACATATTGAAGAACATCATAATGTCTACAAAAACTCCGCGGTAGCATATGTCCAACTATTGTAGTTATGTCACTACAACAACTTTTTTCATTTTAAAATAATTGTCTACCCCGTGCGAAGCCGGGACGGGCTGCTAGTGCATTATAAATATACCTCTGGCGTATAAGAGTTATTTTTTTGCTTCAGTCCCTTCAACTGAACAGATCAGGGACATTTATTTTTGTATTGTATGAACCAAACAACTTTGTCGATTTCTACAATAACTTCCCCTTATATTAATTTCAGTTTTAAGTTGTTGTACCTTAAAATTGAAATTCATTAGGTTAATATCAAAAAGTTATATACAACAGAAGGGAAGTAGGGGAATACTGACGTGTGCCATCGAAGCGGGTTGCTATGGTATCGAGGAAGGTGTTCTGGGGCGCGAGCAGCCCCTTGCGCACGGGCATCACCCCGCGCCGCGCGGCTCGCGCTACCCTCGCACCACCTGTAGACAAAAGATAAATATATTATATTCATTACATTTATTTGAACGAAAAACTATTTGTTGATTAATAACCGCCAGCAAGCAGGAAAAGTGAACGCGGAAAGCTCTTGACGAAACGCGGTGGATCTTATTGGGAATGGCCTACATCCAACCACATAATATATAATTATCTTACGAAATACCAACGACAACGATGATATGTTATAGTTGATACAAGATTAATTAGACACAATGCGAACCAAGACCTCCTGGAAACTGAATGGAAAGTGGATAAAATAAATGAGTTTATGCAGTAGATACCATGGAAACTCTTGTTTGTAAGGCACGGAAGAAGTATCGGTAAGTATTGGTTGACTCGTAAAATCTATAAGTCTCTAGATAGATAAGTTTTTCGAAGTGTCACTTTTAACGATTTATTGACTAAAGATCCGTTCTCGCACCGATTACCTCTTATCGATAACCTTATCTTCAATCAGATTGAGCTATAAAATCGTATATGGTATTAATACGGCATGGAGTGAAAAGAAAAACAATAAATCATACCACTGTTATATACGATCTTCGTCTTAAATTTTTTTCTCCTCCAGGGTACTTCCAATAATCCTACAGCGCTAACATTTGGAATATGTATGCTTTTATGACACAACTAGTAGGAAAAGGTATGAAAACTGGATATTTTTTTTTTTCAACTCCCAATCTGGATATATTAAGTTATTTTAAAAGAATGACAGAAAATTGTTAACTTTTTAAACAGCTAACAATTTACTTATAACGTTATTTATGAATGTGCTTATTATTATTTATCTATTGCTACAAGTTACAGTGTGACTTGTGTGTAATTTTGCAGTAGTTTATTATAGCTTACAGGAAAAGCCATCTGAAATTCAAAATTATTTTCAATATCTAAAAAAAAATGATACTATAGATGGCAAAAAAGTGGAACAAATATCGACATAAGTTTTTCAGAAATATGTCTGGATCATATTGCTAGTTTGACTAAGTTTTGATCGAATCGTCAAACATTCATGATAATACACAAAACCAATCGTCAAACTGAGATTGTTTTCCTCCTGAATGGCAGAGACAACGGCATCAGCTGTTTCTCATCCATGAAAATCGTAAAAACGAGCTAATACCGGAAATGGTTTCCTTATGGTGCTCGTAAATATCAGGATAGCATCCTGTCCTTAAGAATGAAGCACACACTTTGCTCAAGACGATTATATATAAACATTAAAGAACAAATCAGAAAAACAATATGACTACCTTATTTTATAATATCGTTAATTTGCGTCCGTAATGAACTCTTACTTGAACTATTGCTGTAGATATGGGCGGACGTAACCAATTAACATCAGGTAGGCATTCAGCTCATCCCGTCAATTAAAACATAAAAGTCGACCTGGTGGAGTTTCGAATAAGGCCGACGTTTGTTTGTTTGTTACCTCAGATCTCCGATTCATCAAACGATTCGGGTTTTTTTTTTTAATTCGAACTTTATCTATGGTTGGTCCCATATAAATTTTATCAAAATTGGTTTAATAGTTCGGTTGTTACATCAAAATAACTGGAAAAAATATGTCAACTGAGTAATCGAAATTTCGTATTTTGCTTTTCTGTGACTTTATTGTTCTTTCGTTGGATGTTTCTTCTTTTTTTAAATAGTATGGTGAAATTCCTAAGGATGAGAATTAGAAGTCGGTTTTCTTCAAATTTTAAATCAGTCACTTATGATTATTACGGTTAAGTTGTCGAAGTCAGTTTTTAGATAATATTAAACATTATCTTGTTACAATAAAAATAGTCAAATATGCGTAGCGCTCTGTAGAATTTGTATTATTGTCAGGTGAAGTGAGCAAAAAATTTCAAGTTCCAATATCAAGTTTCTTACTAATAAGGTGTAGAACGACCAATATGCCTACGGCGTCTACACGTCGGCATATTGATCGTTCTGATGAATTCCAGTAATCCTATTTCTTCTACAACTGAAAGCTTTTGACGGGAATCGGCACCTAAGTAGGTAAAGCGATCAAAAGTCTTATAGTAATCCAATTTCTAGAGCTGAACTAAAAGCCTTTGACGGAAGCAGCGCCTAACAGGAAAACTATTTACTACGGCTTACGTTGGCAGCCTCCAGAGCATACGACCGGGATAAAGTAATTCTGGCTTATAATATACACCTAGGTACATACAAGTTATATATCGGAATAAGAACTTGTCGAAGAATTTATTGAATTCCGTATAAATTGTCCTCTTAATATCAAATCCCAGAGATATATGCTGAAAATGAGATGAAAGTTTAAATTGAATACCTTACATGTCATCTAGAGTACCGTTTTAATCAATAACGTTTTATAAGACCTTTTTCTTATGTCTTAGAGCGTTTATGATTCGGTAACGGGGATGAGAATATACCTTAACAGATTTAGTCTGACTTAGCTACCTTCTTACTTGATATTAAATGAGAACGGTATACGGAAATTGGTGTTGTCATAGAGAATACTTGTTATCAGAAAGAGTTTACGTTCTGTTCTGAGTTACATAAACACGATCTAGGAAATTCGCGGATGGGCCAATTCGTAAAATTAATACAACAATAATGCGATGATAGCAAATTGGATTTAAGAAAATCAACTGTACCTAAGAATAAGTTTGTATTATGGCTACTCG
This sequence comes from Aplocera efformata, assembly GCA_921293045.1. Taxonomy (NCBI): domain Eukaryota; kingdom Metazoa; phylum Arthropoda; class Insecta; order Lepidoptera; family Geometridae; genus Aplocera; species Aplocera efformata. The sequence continues at coordinate 6,076,924 of OV121042.1, read as the reverse complement.
TACTCAGAACAAAAAGTAGAGCCTACAATGTCTGTCCTTTCTATCGGTTTTACCATTAGGAGGTTTTCCGTACTTGGCGCAGAATATGTGTTAGGCGAATTATTATAACAAATAATAAAATATAAAATCGATGGTACGGACCGTAACTTGGATTTTTTTATACAAAGGACTTTGTTGTGTTGATTAGGTTTGAACCATCGCCAAACTGAGTAATAGGAACGTGTGATACTGTAAGTACAAATAAGGTTAAAAAAATGGACCATTTTGTAATTTCCATTACACAGATAACAAGTTCAATAAAATATTTTTTTATCTGATTTTTTAAATTTAATGCATACAATGAATTTTAAATTTGAATTTAAAATTAGTTTTATTACCACATATTTGGTATTCTAATTAATAAACAGCAATGTATGTGTGTGAAGTGGTTTATTGAAGCAATAGTTTTTTTGATAATCCTAACTTTAATATTATAAACGTGAAAGTGAGTTTGTTTGTTACGCTATCATGGCGCTATATCACGGAATTGATGAATTTTGATATAGAGGGGCGGGGGAGGATGCTGGTGACGGTTATAGGCTACTTTTCATAAAAATAAACTCGCTGTGCCCACTACTAGACTCCATAATTCTTTTAAAGGTCAGTTCAGTTTAAGTGTACGCTTTTTTTAACAAAATCCCTAGCGAAATTCAATTACTGTCAGTAAATAAATTTAAAACTGTTATCAAACGTAAAGTTGTTGCAAAAGCTTACTATAAAATATCAGATTACCTAGATGACAAAAAGGCTCTAGAATAAATTTGCTCCACTCTACACGCAGGACCATATTCTCGAATATGTAATACAACTAACTTCAAATTATTCTATAAGTAAAAAAATATTAGCTTATTTGTCTACGGAACGCTGAAACGGTATAATTTATAAAATATATTTACACCACAGGATGACAATAGACAGAACATATGTGGTGCTTCTATACCCTCTGAGCTCAAAGCATAACATTTTTATTGCATACCTATTTACGCTATAAGAGTGAAATAGAATATGCTCCATTTAAACTTTATGCCAACGTAGAAAGCTCCAGTGCACAGCTGGGCGAATAAAACGAGTAAAATAACCAGCTCAATATGGTGGTGACTGCACAATATAGAGGAGTAAAATAACCAGCTCAATATGGCTGCACAATATTGGAGCCAGTGTTTCAGGAGGTTGACTTAATTCCGACCATTAGTGAACTCACTAGGCTAAAAATAAACTAAAAATCAGGGTCACTTAATAGGTATTCCATGACGAATCATTGACAGCTTAGATATTCACCCTGCCTTAGAAGCAAGGGCCCTGGGTTCGATTCTCAGCCGGGCCAACCTTTGTGTGGTGAGCGTAAAATTTGCTCTCCGGTATTGTAAGAATTATGTTTGTCCATACCACATGCGACACAGGGAATCGTAGTGAGTAAAAAAACTCCAAGATTCGCATAACTCAAATATAACGATAGTTAACCAATAAACTAAAATAATTATCTCTCTCTATTATTAGGGCTCTATTTAAATTGGATTTCATTGGTTTCCACCTTCGGTAGATCAGTTTACTTAGGTAGAGATCGACCGTGGAAGTAAAAAATGAAGCCTATGTCCAGCGATGAGATTAAGGAGACGGACTCCTCTACAATACTGATTATATGAATGAGACAGAGTTAGTACATCCTCGCTTATATTTATATAATACAACTAGTTTTTATCAAATGATATTATAATTTGCAATAAAATAATATTGCTATCATAAATTGAGATGTGAGCTATCCTATCTTTCAAGTTGGATCAAACTGCACACAGTGTACAAATTTGATTAAAATCGGTTAAGTAGTTTAGGAGTCCATCGCGGACAAACATCGTGACACGTAATTTATATATATTAAGATGTTGGTGGTTTACTTTTCTACGTATATTTTGTAACGGAAATCTATTCTATTCCATTTCCTTTGAGGCGATACACATACCCCTAATACCACCTGTAAATGAGCTACAGAGCTACCAACTGTCAATAGTCCTTCCAGAGCAACAGTGAGAGCGCAAATTTTAATTTCTTCCAGTTTTTGTAACTGAGCCATGATATTAGTTTACCGTTATTAAAAGTATTTTGATGTCTCGCGCCCGGAGATGTCTTTATTTTGAGATGCTAACGTTACGAATTACGTGACTTTACATCCCTTATAAACTGAGATTTCATTACCCTTCCCTAAATCTTTGTATACGTAATTAAAGCCCTATTTAAGGTGACCCATAAACTTTGCAGGAATACGCCAGCCTTTCTACTATGTCGTAATATTTTTATGATTCATAAATAATATTCCTAAATCTGTGTTCACACTATATCGTTTTTCACATAAAACGTAGCTAAGAGAGGGTAGTTACATTTCTCTACGTTACCTTACATACTGGTCCGTAACATATGGTCACATTATGCCTAACCAAAATATTAACTATTACATCACAAAATCGTTCTAAATTATGATACACTTTAGAATAAAAATCTTTCACGTTCACGTCGGCGCCGGTGGTACGGGATTTCAATATTTTGCTCGCAATAATATTTTTTAATGTTATTATAGGACGATAAGCTACTCGGTTAACGCAACGATAATATTCCTGGTGTGCACAAAGCCTTGAAAATATAAAATATAATTGTTTTTCGAGTAACCCTTTTGATATCCACGTTCATCAGACTGACATAAAGACGTGTTGATTTTGCAGGTTAGCCAACGCAATAATTCTGTTCATAAATCCATTATTATGGTTCCTGTAATTTATTAGCGTTATTAAAGTTACTTTGTTATTGTTAGATACGTTGAAAATACCTTCATAGGAAAATGTTATACCTGGTAGTTTAAAATGTTTTATCATTTTGGAATTATTGAGTTTCGTTCAGTAATATTATAGGCTAATGAGTAACAAGTGGTATTGTTGGAGGGTTCTACTACTGCGAATCAAGGTTAATTAGTTGTCGTTAGCAAGATAATTAATTGTATTGCAGAAAATAATGACTACAATGACAAAACGTAATTTCTGCAATTTAGCGGTCGAGCGAACAACATACAAATTGATTGCTATCAATTTGTATGTTCGCTCGACTACGAAGACTATCAATTTGTATGTATAACTGACTGACTATGAATATCGAAAAAACCAAATTCAGTATTACCATCCCTTATATTTTGCCCTTAGGTGTGAATTTTTATAATGAAATTTCACTTTTCCCATTTCAAAAAAAAGAACATCGAGAAACAAAAAAACAAACAAACAGCGTAATTGAGAGCCCCCAGAATTGGCCACAAAACCACACGAAAAAAAGAAGGTAATATACTTTAACGCAAGAAGACGTTATTCTGTGCTTACTGAGTGTTCCTATGGATTGAGGTATCTCTTTCCTATCCTTGTTTGGTTTTTCGCACCTTGTTTCAGCCTAGTGAACAACTTTAGGTCTATGACTGCGACACAGGAAATACAAGGTATGAGTTTGTAAGCGTTTGTTTGTTTGTTTTACTTATTACTTAATAGATTACTTACTATATAGCAATGCAAAGGTCAACATTTCTAATAACTCTCACAAAATGAAAACATTTGACGATTACAAATCGATATTACTCGTAAATTAACATATTGCTTTCATTGGAATTTGAAAGGAAGTAATCAAAATTCCTAAATAACATCTGAAGCGTTTACACAAATTTAATTTAACGAAATTTGCTTTTAATTTGTATTCTTAAAGTGAAATGGTTTTATGCACAGCTGCTAGTGGGTACCTGACAGCTGACTTAAAGTTTGAAAGGAGGTTCATGATAACACAAACTCATTTATTCTTTTATATCTCAAGTATCACTTGAACACGTAATTTTTTACACATACAAACATATAAACGTATTCCTGAGCATATAACGTGTTGGAGGAGCTCCTTGGACATTACACGCACACAGATATGTCAAATTACATTCAGTTTTCATGTTTTAGCTAGTCCTATTTGTTTAGTTTACGTTTATTCTAAGTCTTTGCTTATACTCAAGATCGTAACGCCTTAAATATACTAGTATCTTCATATAGAGTGTTGGAGGAGTTGGAAGAACTTTTCAAATATCCGAGAGAGGATTATATTTTTTTTCAATTCGAATTACGTAACAGGACGAGGCCCACCTTATATTAATTGTTTACAAATATTACTCAGGTCTTCTCCTACTAAAGTATGAAAAGAGTTAAGTGGTATCGCGTTGTTCCCGAATCTGACTCTGACATCTGACATTTCACCGGCACCCTTACCCTTCCACCGGTATACAGCAACGCGAATGCACCACTGATTGGCGGCTGATTACCAGGTGTGGAGGCAGTACTTATCCGGACGAACTTGGCACAAGTTCTACTGCTGCTTTGGTTTTCTCCTTTCGCAACACTCGTGGGACACGTGTAGGGTCTCTGTGGGTATCCAACTACGGACGCGAGCAACTGAACCCCCCATTAATTTAAATCAGCACTTGTATTCAAAAAAATTGCATCCAAAACATACACGCAAGTGACATTTTTATCAAAATAATGTGATACTGGTTAACATGTATCGTGCCTACACACAAAAAACTGAAAATAACACGATGTAATAATAACCGTTCGTGTTATAAATACATATTTGTTATGTAATTTGATATTTATGGATTACACCAACATGTTCAACAGTTTGTTTATTTTGTCGTTTACTCGCCTTTGAAGATCACTCAAAGCCCAACATACTTTGCTCATTCTACTCATGAGTGCTTCAATATCTTTCATTATTTCCGTCATTATCTTGGGGCACAGACTGCTTGATTCTTCATCAATTTTCATCGGTTAATTAGCCTATTTATAGTAGAACGTCTTAGTTGATATTTTAGTGTGTTTATGGTCAGAAATTAAGTCAAGTTTAAGTTAGTCAGGATGAAATAAAAGGCCTTATCAGCTATATATAGCAGCTGTGGGTGACCCTAGCTCACCCAATGGCGATCACAATAGAACAAATACGGTCGCAGTGAAAGTAAAGCTACATTTAAAAACCAATTATACTAATATTATACAATGCGAAAGTGTTTTTGTATACATGTTTGATACCCCTTCACGCCTCAACGGCTGTATGGATTTGGATGAAATTTGCTACCTTCATAACAAATTTATATTATCTAATAGTTTAAGTGTATCAGCGTTTGGCAAATATTTTTCCCAAGAGTCTTCTGCGCATATTACCTACTAGGTTTGTTATGCCAGGGCATACCGTGGAATAACAAATAGGTAGCTACTTTTTACCCAAAAAATAATAATAATTTTTTAGTGACTTCCAAACAGCCTTGATTTTTTACTGCGTGTAGCACCGCTGGGTGCACCTAGTAGGTAATATGCGCAGATATAATATACATTAGGGAAAAAGATTTGCCAAACGCTGATATACTGACACTATTAGACCAAATTTAGATATATAGAATTAGAAAATTACGAGTCTCCATCCCACTTGAGATAAACAATTAAATGAGTTACCTGACTCATTAACCGTACTTGCCAGCCACAAGTGTTTCCGTTACAGTGAAAAGCCAGCTCTCGTCCAGGTATTATTTTGTGCTCTCGCCCATTATTATAAATGTTACCACAATATAAATTTTCATACTGCGGACCTGGAGAAACTTAATTTTCTTTAGGAAATGCTGTTCACGAGTCCGGGGGACGAATTATAAATAAACGCTTGCCGAATTCTATCATAATCTTGCGAATTATAATTGGCTGCCTCGAGGTTAACCGGTGTCTTAACGGAAATACCTTAATGATCGACTTGGGTCACTTCGCATACTTGGATAGAAGAGTACTGAATTCGTATTGGTACGAGTATTACCATTTACAATGTAGATAAGACAATGAGATAGATCAATGTATAAAAAAAAATAACAACTTTAAATCGACTAAGATTTCAATTTAATTATGAATCTTACAAAACAAACAAACAAACAACGTTAACACACTCCCACCTCTGCACTAGGATTCCCTGTGTCGCCAATGGCATGGACAAACACAGAAACACAAGACAAACACCCAAGACCCGAGAACAAACTTCATGCTCACCACACAAAGTGTGCCCCGGCCGGGAATCGAACCCGGGACCCCTCGCTTCGAAGGCAGGGCTACAACCAACTAAGCCACGGAGCCGTCATTATAAGTATGTACTTCAGGACACACGTATGGGGAATGTTTAATTTAATTAGCCTCGAGTGAATTCAATTAATTGAATTTATTGAAGCACGAATTCCAATCAATGAAGCGATCGCGCCAGCTTCAATTCGAAATTAAAAATTGCATATTTTTAGCTGGCCCATTGTAATTTAAGTAAATTTTAAACTATTGAATCAACATTTAACGATCTAAAATGGTCAAACATTTTTGTATTTTATTTCTGATCTATACCTATATATATTTTCTCTAGTACGGAAATTAAAAATAATTATTGGTATTGTAAAGTTATCAGATAAAAGCTCCATCGCTAACCGCTCGTATATCAGGTTCATACAAAAAAATACACCCATTGGTTTATTCCCATTGTCTCCCCCACACTATATTATTGGGGTCAGCGGGACATTGTCTCCCAGTGAATACCAGGTAGCAGGATTATTCCCGCCCTTTCCCGATGGGGGTAAGGTATAAAACTACACATCTATCCCAATCATGAGTGAGCACGTGCGTGACAAGAGGGCTGCTATATCCCGATCAGATTATGAGCTAATATCATGATACCTTTATAATTCCATCACATCTCGAGGTTTAATACATCAGCTTCGGGATATTTGTCTATATTCTTTCTTATTTCTTGTATATTATGTGCTGTTTGGTATCGTAATAAAGTTACCTGACAGAAATCCAAGGTCGATTAACTGTTTGATTGAAATTAATTTATACAAAGTTGAAGCATTGTCGTTTGGCAAAAGTGTCAAAATATTATTGTTGTAAGTTGTAACTCAATCAAAATATAAAAAAAGCTACCAATAACCATAAAAATAAGACAGATAAATATTTTAAATCTTCTACATAACAAACCATGTTATAAACTTGTGCTGATAACCATATTTTTGCTATTTAATGTGACTTTAAGATACAAAGCTTGATAAAACTGTAATAGTTGGACATTTTATTGGACAGATATAATTATTATGGAAACGCTTAATGCTCTATTGGTGGCTGTGGCAAATGGTTGGTGTACCACCCATGTTATCGTGGCACGATTTCGAAGAATACAAACTAGCTATAGAAGTGCTGTTAAATGATTACTGCTTATTATTACTGCATATCTAGGTTTAAAGTTTTGTATTAAAAGACAACGCCTACACTTCAACGTCTACCTGTTAGTCTATTCCAAACCATCAGCTGACTGAATTATGTACCTATCTACTATGGTGGACATCCCAATAAGTTAATACAATTACAATTGGTAGCTATCTATACATAAAATGGAATGTATTATTCTCATTAATATCCAAACCTCAAGGTAGGAAAATCTTTGAAATTGAAACACAACCCCGTGATTATTGTACCGTGAAGACCCTTTCTATTTGCTACCCCGAAATTCCACTTCTATACTTCAGACCTTCAAAGTTATGACGAGTGGGCATAGTCACGTCCACTTTGGTGCGTATTTGTCTGTATGTGTTGGATGGGCATAGTTACCGTGCTTCAGAGGGCACGTAAAGATGTCGGTCTCGGTTATTCTGTCGATAAGTAATGTCGCTTTCAGGTAGCTGGAAAACTACGACACCAAAGTTGGCCACTAAATTATGTAAAAAAAAAACTCTTACACACTCATACCCTGCACTAGGATTCCCTGTGATACAAGTGGACAAACACAGAAGCAGAAACACACAAAGTGTGTCCCGGCCGGTTCCGGAACCCCTGGCTTCGAAGGCAGGGCTATTATCAATTAAGAATAAGAAAAACAAGTACCTATCTAACTTTAAAAGATAGACGTATGATGTCGCGTTTTTTGAACTTTTACAGGGGAACAATTACGTCATACATGATTTTTGCGTAACTTTAACCGTTTTCGCAGCGCACGCAACGGAAGTTCTCCAACGGAACAATTTTTTCCCCCGTTATTGCAAAATTTTTCATCTATACTCCGCTCCTGTTGGTCGTAGCGTAATGTTTTTTAGCCTGAAGCCTTTCTCGATAAATGGACTATCCAATAAAAAAATATTTTTTCAATTCTAACTAGCAGTTCCTGAGATTAGCGCGTTCAACCAAACAAACCAACAAAATCTTCAAATTTATGATATTATTAGTATAGTATAAATGTGAATGTTAATGAAACCCCTGTGCCTTTAATTACAAAAATCTGTAGATATATTTATTTTTCTCTATCCAAATCAAAGCCGTTTACCTACTTACTAATTAAAAGCATTTGCTTTGACATTAAATGATGCCTGATGTTCTATAATTCTCGTATTATGTATTCGAAAAGCATTTATTTATACACAATTTATGGTACAGAACCCTTAGTATGACACCGAAGCACACTTGACAGGTTTATGGCACACAAATATATTTAATATGATCTCAATCTTGCCGGATTGAGATTATATTAAATTAATTAAATTATGCATCTCACGGACACACCCGTGTGTTTAAACCACAGATAGGGAGATAAAATGTGGTATCATAATTAGCGTAATATGGGTAGGTATGTGTCTGGCAAATAGCCTGCCTTACGTGAACCTATTTCCAGTTAAAAATAGATTCATTTCATAACAGAATTGTTGGGAATTGTTGAATCATAATGTATGTAAACAAACACTTGGTTAGCGTACCTACTCATCATACTCGTATTAGAATTTGGCAAGAGATTGATGGAGAATGAGGCCTTTTGAAATGTAATGAAATTATGATTTTTGTATCTTTAAACTGTTAACTAAACAATCCAGGTACATCCAGGCAAGTATCTTTTAATTCTTATTATTCATCTTATACTTATCACCGTTTTCTTAGCTTGAGCTGGGGTCCAGTTGTTCGCGTCCGTAGGTGAATACCCTCAGAATCCCTACATGTACCCTGGTGGTGCTAAAGGAGCAACAAAAAGTAGCAGTAGAATTTAAAAAAGGAGAATATTTCTATGTTTAAGTTGATGACTGTCGAAGATATAACTCATAAAAAATATCTATAATTATAATAAAACTGTAACAGGTCTGATTTTTTTTTGGAGGCGCTTTATGATCGGTACTGTAATCGGCCAAAACTGTATTTTTTTTTTCATTTTTGTCTTTCTTTCTTTATCTTGGCTGTGTATTACGCCGAAACTACAGAATGGATTCAAATGAAACTTGGCATGATTTGAGTTCATACTACAAGGTAGGACTTTTTATCCCAAAATTCATTACGTTACTGTACAATGAATATAATGAATACTGTATAATGAATGGGAGAGGGGGTGATAGTCAAAATGTGTTCTTATTTTATGTAATTCATTATTTTGTGATAGAAAGAAGGTAATTTAAAAATTGGCCCGTAAATATTTCAAGGCCTTCGGTATTATAATTCAGAAATTACAGACGTAACAACCCTCAGCATTAAGTCCAAATAACTTGAACTCCGAAATATAAAGACACCTTCGTACGTACGGCTCATGTTAAGCTGGCGTATTTAAGTAAACACGCCATCTTAAGACAATAAACCTATCCATTAAGCCTATACGATAAAGTTATTGTATAGGTCTATTGTCAAAGTCAGACCACTCCGAAGGAGTCAGATATTTTTATATTTCAATATTTCTTGAATGTAAATTCAAATGATAAGTTATTTCTAGAACTCTTTACCTAACTATTAATTGGTTTGTTCTGTATTTTTAGGATTATGTTAGGTTAGCTTAGGTGTATGCGGGGGTTTTTAATTTGCCTTATTTGTTAGATAGTGTTCAATTTTCTTTTTGTAAATTTTAGTTAGCATTCTTCGCTTTGAATTTGTTGTAGGTACAAAAGTCGGGTTTACTTTCGTTGTATAAAATAAGCTATATTCGATAGGATAATAATTTCTATGATAAATTAAATAAATTTACCACAAAAAAATACACAAATACAATGTTTTTTTTTTTACCCTTTTTTATTCTTAAGGCATATAGTTAGTCTGCAGAAAGGTGCAGTAGAATATCAATCCGTTATTTGCGTTAAAAGTTTAAGTATATTCCTTTATTTCTAAAAAAAAAATATCTATGAGTTATGAATGGATTACAGACAATTATTGATATTTAAAAGGTTAAAAAGGTATGTTTTGGTCTGAAACCTTCTGAAAATGTGCATAGCAGGAATGTATGACTATGGTGTTGAAAAAGCTAATTATATGACTTTGTTTAGAAAATCATCAAGGTGTTGATTTTACACCTACTTGAAACTAAAAGTGGGAATGTTGAATGTTATGAAGCACTGGACAAGACGACTACGTGGCTTAGTTGGTTAGCCCTGTCTTCGAAGCGAGGGGTTCCGGGTTCGATTCCCGGCCTGGACACACATTGTAAGCATGAAGTTTGTTTTCGGATCTTGGGTGTTTGTCTTATGTTTCTGTGATTTCCATGGTGTTTAAACGTTTAAAAAAAGAGTGTATAGTGTGCGCTCTTGACAATTTTTTTATTTACAACATTCCCTTGCCTTATGGAAATATGACTGTAGGTAATACTCAAGTGTGAAAGCTGAACTAAAAATATGATTAGTATTATTATTTTTAAAAGTCAATTATTATATAATAATTATTATACGTTTATGCCCATATTACACATCACCGCAAAGGAGTTTCTCCTCAGGTAAGAGTTGTTGTTTCTAAGATTCTAAGAGCTGAAATACCATCAATTTTGATTAAATACCTACTAATAATAGGTGGTGTCAATTTCCTAGCACGAATTCGCGATTCCAAGTTAAACCACAGTATACATTACCCGGGCTTTGGAGATACCTACTTCTTGTTATAATTCCTTTGATCGTGGATTGAAGTCTCGACTCTCGCCAGCTACTGATCTACAAAGTAAATGAGGCGACTAGCACCGAAGCTGTGACCGTATTTTCATTTCGTGAACGATCGATGAGTAAAGGCCTTCATCGACTAATGCAAAGTTGGAGAAATAAATAGAGATCCAAAAGTTACCAAGTTCAAGACTGCTTATTACAATTGCGTCAACTAAGTTCAAGTACAGTGATTATGCGAGAATGTATTGCAAATTACCCATTTCGGTAGCCCAGCCACGATAAATCCCACTATACAGGCTACATACCCTGTGTTTTACTATCTGCATTTTTCTGTGATATACTATAATAACACGTTCTTTCCGCTACAGTTTAAAGAAACAATAAACTATTTATTGATATTATGGGTGGTTCTCTTGCTGTTTTTTGTTTTAGTTGATAAGGAAAATAAAATATTGAGTTTTTGCAAAAATATCTTCTTGCTGAAACTATATTTAACAATTTTTCACACATCTAGCTTGATTCACGACAGTGTGAACGTATTAAAAAATTCACATAACTTAATTTTGGAGTAAACAAGCTCCCTTTTATTTCACTTTGGTGAAGGAAGGCCTTGAAAACGTTATTTTTAAGCCAAACAACGAGGAAATGCTCGTCTCAGTATCCATCCCGCCTGTTTGTTTTTGTATGTCTCGTTTCGTTACATTTGACTTCAATGTCGGTGGTTGAGTGGATACGAGTTTAAGCGCTACATTTTTCGGCAAAATATCAATGATGGTGAGCACACCATTGGAATTTTGTTGATTTCTATTTTCACGATTGAGACAATTGATCACAATTTAAAAAAATACTTCGTGTTTACTTTATCTACGAAATACTTTATCTAGGTACAGAACTTTGTTCGAAACTCAATGAAATTCAATAAGTATAAGTATAATAAAAGTGTGAGGGACCATGTTACTCCCGTCCGTAGGTGAATATTTTGTCTCTTGTCTCCCGGGTGGTGCGAAAAGCAACCCAAAGTAGCAGTAGAACTTGTGCCAAATTCACTCAGTGAAGAACTTGGTAATCCGCCGCCTAGCAGTGGTATTCTCCCGTTGCTGTGGTGCCGTAGAAAGGTGTAGTTGCCGGTGAAATTACATTTGATGCGTAACATTACCATTTTAGAGTGATAGGCGCAATGCAACTCGATTTTGACCATCTCATACTTTAGTAGAGGGAAGACCTAGTGTTTTTTTTTTGTTTATGGGTTATAACCACTTAGCATCAACTGGGCCGCCTGCTCGACAAATAACAATAACAAAATTTTACAATAAAATTTATATACATATTTTATGGTAAGCAGAAGATTCAGAATTCAGGCTGTTTTTGACAGATATGGGTGTATGCGGGTCTTAACGAAGCTGTTGTTCTAAACGGAGTCGAAAGTTTTAGGCAATATTGTGCCTACCCATGTCAGTTTGATGTCTTAGACACGACTGTAGAAAATAGAGAACAGTTGAGCAGGTACGACTAACGGAATCAAACTCAGTCCTTTATTCCTTTAGATCTCAAGTATCGTTTGGACACGTCAAATTTAACGCGCACAAGTAAGCATATTCGTGAGCATTTAACGTGCCACGGGAGCCTTAGATATTTAGCGCACAGATTTGTCAAATTACAGTCATTTTTCATGTTTAAGCTACCCTTCTTTGTTATGTCTGTTCTAACCGTGAACTATCAGATATCCGAGACAAACCGTTAAGTTTCACTATTCCAAAGCGACCCTCATCGTACAAAGGTCTGCTCAACAAGTTTATTCGAAGACCACGGGTTGACCCCGATCGATTCTCGATTATGCGGTGGGTGGATTCAATATCCCAAGATTTGTGGTTAGCTGTATTATTGCAGAAGGGGTAGCGATTTAGGGCTCTACTTATGAAATACTAGCTTCCGTTTGCGGCTTGCAGCGTGGTTTTAAGATAAAAGTAACCTGTTTCATTCTGGTCATCATCCATTTAATACCATTTCAGATAAAGTTTTGGCATGAATGAGTATTAGACATATACTTTTACCCATATCTCATAGACGCGAAATTTAGAACAAAAGCAAAGTCTCAGGACGGCTGTGCGTCACGCTGAAAGAAGACTATTTTCCGAGTTAATTTACTTTCATCCTTAATTGTTATTTTCACTTATTATTATATTATACTTTTATTATTAATAAGGCCCATAAGGGGCCACCCTACCATTTTAAAAAAGACAATTTAAAAAGATAAAGGTCTGCAATGGGCGAAGACAAAATTCACAAGAAAGCAAAATACGCAATTTCGTTTACTTGGATGACATTTTTTTTACAGTTGTTTTGATTTAAAAACCAAACTATTGAACCGATCTTTTGATGATGGCTCACTACTGAATGAACGAGTTTCACCTAACGAGCTGCAACAGCGTGTTGACATTCTCAATACTGAATTGTGCGTCTAGTTCTTTGATATATAGTTGGTCTATGGCTTTTGTTATTTTCCAGTCCATAAATTATTACTGGTCAAAAACTATTTACGATGATCCGATGCTTCATTGCTGCGTGAAAGTAAACAAAGGCCAGCAAAAACCAGTTCATGGTTCCTATGATATATTTATGATATGATGATCTTATTACTCTAAATGAGCATTTTTTGTATATTATTATATTTATTTACATATATTTATTTATTTCGGGTATCTAAGAAATGGCTCTAACGATTTGAATGAAATTTTGCGTTTAGGTGGTGCTTTTTAAGTAAAGGAAGGCAAGCAAGAAACCCTAGTTAAGGGATTCCTTTCTATTCGCGAGCTTGATCCCTTTGACAATGTAATTAATGAGTTAATATCACAAAAACATGGGTATTTTCCATGTTTTTGTGATATAATCAACGATTATTTAATTTTTTTACGGAATAGTTTAGGTTTAGTCCCACTAGTTCCCTATATGATATAGTCCTCTGAGGGACAATGGGAAAACATTAGGAAACGTTTTGTACGCTAAACTCTAATCGTCCGGTATTTTTAATACCGGGTTAAGAAGCAGATTGTTAAAAAAAAAATCCACTTTCCTTGCTAATTGTTGGTAATTCTAGTAAATTTATTTCAACAATGTCTATTGTATGAATGCAGATCAAAATATCTCAAAAAATAAGCCCAGTCTTCTAAAAACCTGTATAGATCCTAAGAAATATATTTTTCTGAACCCGAAGGCCTGCGACATGGATTATCGATTAATATACATTTTAACGTGCCCTCAAAAGCACGAAATCACTTGAACATAAAAGAACGTTCGACGAAAAAAAATTAGATAGTACGTCTAGGCCATCAAGCTATTCGATCAAATTCTATCAAGTACCAAGCATATGGTTTATACCAAAACGTACAATTAACGAACGCATTTTTAATAAATACTACAGTTTTAAAACAAAACAAATGACTAACATTTATAAATCTAAGAATAACATTTAACAGAAATGCTATTTCAATTGGAATAGTTTTACAAAGTAAAAGGTATTTCAATGTTCAAGATACGATCAAATAAACTTAAGATGAGTATTGCTTTGATATTTAAGCATTCGCGCATTTTAGTTTAGTTCAATATTACAAAATGTTGCAATTGAAAAGTAACTTGACAAATAATTATATAGGTAATGGATGCGAAGTTTGGAATGTGGTTTTCGAAACAATTTGTTTGTTAAGGTAGGGTCCTAAAGGGGGAAAAACACCAAAGATCAGCTTGAGAGAGGTGTAGTATAAAAGGACTTTACCGAGATTTTTCTTAGAATACCACTTTTACTAAAGTCCGAAAACATTATATGGACTATTTGAAACTTTGCCGTGAATCGATGCGGCTTTTGAATAAAAAATTAAGTTAAGTAATCGCTATATAAATAAAATTTTATTTTTTCAGGTATTTTTATCGTATATTAGGTCGTATATTTAAGTAAATATTATATTGAATACATATAGAAAAATACGTCTAAATTTATTTAATTATTTGTTAACAAAAAATACAGCTTTTATAGTTAACGTAAATTTTAACACTGAGCCATACAGCCAATGGCAGATATACATTATATTGTCGTTGATCTTCAACTTAATCACAGACGAGTTTCAAAACTTAAAAGTAAATAAGCTGAGGAAAGAAATTAGATATTATATAATTTGTAAAGTTTAGAAATAGCTCGAAAATAATCACGAGCTCTCAGTTTGAGACGAATTAGTTACATTACAATAAAATAGATAAAATACAGAGAAGTATAGTTGGGACTGAATTCCCAACATCCCCGCTGATGTAGCTATTAATGGCGTAGACGGGAATAAAACACTTGTACAAGTAGCGAAACTGTTGATATTTGAACAGGCCTTTAGGGCAGGTAACAATTATCCGTTTCTGGGAAGCACCGGATGCTGGACTTATAAATTACTTACTTGCCACAATTGGCAGAAATGTTTCTTACACCAAAATGGAAAACCTTATTTGGTAAGATGAATAGGCGAAATAAATGAAGCTTTTGTCGATAGTAGTGCCAAGCTTACAAGGTATAAGGTAGGTAGGATTTTCTTTGTGATGCTTGAGCATTATCGGTGAGTAGTATTGATTTAAGGTAAATGGAATGATTTAACTTTAATACGGGTTTCCAAAACAAATATAAATGGATTGAAAATAATGATTACCTACAGAAATATCCACCGCTTAGTATAGTATTAATTAGTGTGACGATGGTGGTGATTTTGTTGATGACATACTATTTAAACTTATGTTCAATTTTACATTGAATAAATGAAATAGCAATTATTTTCAATTTCAATAGTCAATATCATTTTAATTTGACAACAGAAACACCACCAATGACCGGTTGCACACTTGCCTATATCGATCCCGAAACAAGATTCTGCCGACAAACAGAGTAGAGGTATAGATTTATGGTGTGCCCCATAAATGGTACACCTTCCAAGCTTATGATACGCGTATCATTATTCAATGTAATAATACTTTCATTACGCTATGTAAACAAAGGCTTTTGCTAATTAATATGTGTGATACAGAGAGAAGAAACAGGAACAATCTACTGAAGCGTATTGCGCACGACAAGGCTGTCTTTTTTCTTCTTTGTTACAAAATTTGTGGGATCGTGGAAAGGAGGCTTAATGACACCTGCATTATCATCACTGGCTGCGCGGGGTCGAAGGGTCTCTTTGTCCGCTCGCCCTGGAGCAGTTTCAAAGCCCAAACGTCCCAATGAGCCAAGTTTGATGTTATAATATGTTAAAATTTAGTTTAAGTTGGTCGAGAGCCATCCGATGTCTCCAAACTCTGCATAAAGTGGTCAAGGCCACCTGCCGCTAAAAGTATATTCAATGCAAAAAATATTAATTGTTGAGATCTACTTCTTTAAACTTGCTTTACACTAGCAGATATTGCACCTAGCGTTTGACGCCGAAATAGTTCCTGAAATAAATTTCCAATTGCCTGTTTAGAAATCACTGATTCGTCTATGGAACAAAGTAGGATTCTGCAGAGCTAATTTAGTTACATGTAGGTTTCGTGACCCATTCAAAATGGCACACCTGCTTTCATGTCTGTCATGTCTCATGCACGACCCCGACTATATGCATAGTACAGAGGACATGAAGTGCATACAAAGGAGGACCCAAACAAGGCCTCATGTAAACGCGTAGAAATCGCTAGCATACTGGTAACTGGTTGAAAATAATATTTTGGCTGGCAAGGAAGAAGATGCAAAAGTGCTATAATTTTCGCACTCTTGCATTATCAAAAACAATGTTACACTTTTTACAAAACTGCAAACCTTTTTCGGGTAGTTCAGAGTAATATGTAATTTTTGGTTGATTTCAGCAATTTCTTTTAAATTTATTAACATTTTATCCAATTAATTTAGCCAATCCTGGCTGCAAACTAAACTTTTTGTCATCCGGTTACTTGATGCAATAAAGATGTATTCCAGAAACTCTTTCGCAAGTTGCCACTTCCTATGCAAATATGGTTACAAAAGAGCTTTTCAGCTGCCTCTGCCATAACAGGAGCGGCTGGCGTCATTTGCAAATTCAAATATCGCGGGACGCTTTTGTTTCGTCTCCATGGGCTATAAATAGTGAAGTTTTGGACGGGTTATTTATGCACGTCAACAATCGTACAAGCATACCATTGGATAGAAGTAAATAGTACTTTTATTCTGTTTTAATGCCAGATTCAATGGAGTCTATATGAAATGTTTCAAAAGCGTGTCTCTAATGTGTCTATGTTACTTCTTCAGTATCTCGTTCATATAACAAATGTTTTTGATGTAATCAAGTAAAAAATATAGGTGTAATTCGGTCTTACACACCGAGGGTTCCGTACTGTTCGTACACAAATTCTGTTAAAACTTCAACCGGCTACTTGTACCGACAAACAGACGTAATAAATTAATCTATTTAAACAATATGTTACGTTAGAGCGAAGTTTTGCTATTAAGTTCGTTGCATATTGTGATTGTACTGTCACATGACTTGTTAATAATTGTCGTTGTTATGATTCCCGACTCGAACTCATAAGATTGGTTTGGTAAGGAATTTCTGTGTAGCTAGGTTAATAGTAACCCGGTCTAGGTGAAGCGGGGGGTCCCTGGTTTAATCTCTGGCTGGGCAATATAAGTAAATTGTTTCTTGTATATTCGGTGTTTGCAAAAATCTCATTAGTTCATTAGGTAGTTGAGACAGTTAGCGTTAATGACAGAAGTTACAATTACCCACATCGTTCTTAAAAGAAATTATTAGGTAACAACATAACCCTAGATACATTTATCTTTTTAATTTTCAAATTATAATAGTATCATTAAGGGTATCTGTCGAAGCAGGTATTTGTGTATAACTGGGACATTTGTGCGTGTGTTGGCTTTACTTACGCCTGTTTCATATCGGCGCAGATTACGACGTAGCTAGACAAATCCCTTTGATACTCCGGAATCAATAATCTGATCTTAGTACGCGATCTGTATGTACGTTTATATATATAATTTACCAGGGATTGGCTCATTGCCTTCGATTGATTGCCTAATTCATGTGCTCAAAGATAAAGAAGTATTTTATCAAAATTAGGTCATTTACGGGCCCTTCAATCAGTTATGAACACAAGTTTCAAAATATATTGTGGATAATCGTAAAATGGTTTAACAAAAGTAGAAAATGTTTGAAAATATTTTTTTATAAGCTTCGTTTAAAAATATATCAGACTAACTTTACTTACAATACATGAAATATGTAAAACAAGTGCAAATGTTTAAAGATTTCTAAGAAAACCCGTCTTATAATATTTTTAACACACATATATATATATAGGTATGTAACAACTGGATATCTTTTGCCCAATAGGTCATCAAGTATTAAGTTTAATAAGCGTAACATTCAATCAGCGTAAGAAGCAATGAACATTAGGTTAAATAATCTCTCGGACTCAAAAGTTGATTACTAACATAATTTGAAGAAAATGCACCCGTATCATGACTGAAAAAATATAGGGACTTAAATTAATTTATTATCATCAAACATGTGAATTTAATATGACGTATGAGATATGATATAACAAAAAACATACGAGTAAATAAGTTCACTTATAGCTCATTGCGGATGTCGTCATCGGTAAATCTTTTACATAATGTCGACGCACTGCCCGAATTTGCCATCTAGTTCCATAGATATCAATTCAAAGAGAATTTTTTTATGTTCCATTCACTTCGATTCCAATCATGATAGCACGTGGAACTTAAATGTCATGCCAGTTTCATTTTGTATTGGATTTCGACAGCTTTTACTGAAGTCGAAGAAACTTTTTCCATAACCGGCAACTCGCGAATATTTGTTTGAGTTCTAGTGGACTTTACAAGTCATTATGAATATTGAAGCAAGGAATTCAGTGAAGCCTGTTCAGCCATTTTGTTTGCAAATTTCCATCCGAATAAGTTTTTGTTGATTTCTCAATACAGTTTATAATCTAGAGTGACGTGGCCGGAAGGAAGTAAAGGCCTGAATTTGGCATTTTTATTAATCAAATTAGTAAAATCACGTTGATGGTGTATTGTGTTCCATTTCAAGAATTTATTTATTATACTTTGTTTTTCTTTGACCCGCTTGATATCAATAGAAAACTGTGTAATCACCTACTAGTATCTAC
The DNA here is from genome assembly GCA_921293045.1 of Aplocera efformata. Lineage (NCBI taxonomy): Eukaryota > Metazoa > Arthropoda > Insecta > Lepidoptera > Geometridae > Aplocera > Aplocera efformata. The sequence continues at coordinate 6,057,762 of OV121042.1, read as the reverse complement.
ACTAAAAGTTATCTACGTGAGACGTGGAAAAGTACGTAATAAACATATTTTCCATGAATGGGAGGCATTGATAAGCATGCACATGCAAGTAGCATGCACACACGCAAGTAGTACATCTCGTCACCTTTGTATCAGATCTTCATGATTTGGTATTGTAGGTACGATCGATATTTTTTTTATGCGACTTTGTTACTAACTAACTACTTAATAGTTACCGCCGCCCATAAACAATAAAATACGACGCTGGTTTCCATCTACGAAAGTATAACAATACCTAAGTCACATGCACGTTACACTGGGACGGGAATGTTACGCCTCAAGTGTCTGTAATTTCACCGGCACACCCTAAACCAGAATCACCGGAACACAACAACGCGAGTGCAATAGTATTTGGCAGCGGATTATCAGGTGTGGTGGCTGTACTTCTGCGGACGAACCTGGCACAAGCTCTACTACTACTTTGTGTTGCTCCATCCGCATCATCCGGAGGACACGTTCGATATTATCATTTCCTGGACAATTCATTGGGAAATTCAAGACCAAGGTGCGAACTCTTAATTCTTGTCACCCCAAGTCCCATTTCAATTACTTGTGGAATATTTATGTACATTTATAAAAGACGCACGCCTCTCTAGGCTTCTGAAATGTTGAATTGGAGAGGGAATAATGGCTCGTTTATTATTGAACCATCTGTGGCTATTTTTCTTTTAATTTGGGCGTTTGGTAGTCCGGTCAGCGAGCAAATTAGCATTGTGCTTATGTGGAAACACAAAATTGCTTTTTGAATACCGAATCTTTAGTAGGTTTTGATAAGTATCGTTTCGTTTTCTTCGCAAAAACAAAATAATTATCATTGATAAGAAATTCTCATTGGCAGAGACTTGTGTTTTGTGTGGGTCATATCATTGAACCTCACATTGCTCACTGTGGTCAAGAGATGAAGATGATAATACTTATTTGGATAATTCTGTAGTACACACCATATAAGTACGTTTTGATTAACCATCTTACCTCTCGAAGTTTCTTTTAAATTTCACCATTTTAGCGTTTGACAGCGCGGCATTGCCCGCATAAAATTAATTAAACGCGTGCTGAATATGAATATAAACAATGAGCCTCCCAGTTCTGAGGTACCTTCTTCAGAAAGACTTTTTGTTATTACAAACAATTCCTTATCTCATTGTTTAACAATAGAATAAAAATATTTTGTTACAACAGTAGATATATAAACAATGTTGTAAAAAATAATTGCAAAAGCTGTGAACAACTGATCGCTTTGTAAGACCTTAGCGGTCGGTGACTAAGGTAGCAGAGTTTTATCGCTTTCTATACCTTGTTATTATTTTTGTCAAATTACATCGTCCCACTGTTGGGCAAAAGTCTCCTCACTACTGCTTAAGTTTTTGTGGTTGTAAGGATCAGTTATAAGGGCGTTAAAGACTTTCATTATATCCGTCTGGATTGGACACGATGCCGTTTCCCGTTGTTCCTTTAGGATCCAATCTGTTGTTTTATTTTTTTTAGCCACATAATTGTTGAAGCTAACTTTCAACCCACCTGATGTTAAGTGGTTACCGTCTTAGACGTCATTTTAGCCCAGAGTTCCTCCAACATACGTCAGACGTCGTCACTTCAGTCTTGCTGATTTATGACTCCCGTCATCGATTAAATATCCAAGACACGAGAACAAACTTTGCTTTCATCAGATAAGTTTTCCCCGATCAGGAATCCATAGTTAAAGTATGGGTAATTGGATATGTAGTCGTCTTACAGCATGTAGGTACCGTTGCCCTAGCAAGGTAATGAAAATATTTAGCTAGATATCGACTGTTCAATTTTCAGAAAATCTTGTTTACCACGAACACCTTTTTACCCGAAAATCTTGGAATTCCTCAGTGATTCTCGTAATCTCATAATAAAGGATTTATATATACTTCTTGTAGTACTATTATATATTGGGTTTTAGAACCGTACTGGTATGATAATGGTTATATTATTATTGTGAAATTTTATTATGATATGAAAAAGCCAATTTTTTCGATATACCATGTCGTACTAAGTACAGAACTATTATATGTACTATTATATGTATTATGAGATTTCAATTACTGACAGAATACTTATATGTTTTTTGTCGTAATTTTCGTTTTTTTCGTAATAAACATCTACTTTCCTCACACAAATGCTTGTCATGAGTGAGAATAGCAGATAGCAGAGCTACTGCCAACTGAACTGAGAAGTCATCCCCCAAAACTTATTTCTAATTAAGAGTGAGATTATAATATCTACTATTTACGTTACTAGATCCTCGGGTATGGACGCTTTTGGGGAGCTGTATTTCGAATGAATTTCAGTGAATAAAACTTTTATTTAATCAAAATTCTTCCAGTGCCTTGTTACTACATTGAAAACACAACTATAGCGCGATCTAGGCTGAGGTTATTAGTTTTGATCTTCATATATATTTTGAACCCAATAATAGGGATCCGGGGATTTGTCATCCAACACAAGTTGCCTTATGTTATATGAGTTAAGTTTGTGAAACAAATGAAATACAATATGAGTTACCTCTTTCTATCCTTCGGTATGTACATAGCTAGTGTGTGGTTTTCTTTATTACCAGCTTTTGTTAATGTAATGCATACTTTACTACAATTTTAATCAATTTCGCTATAAGTATTAGTTTATAAAAGCGGTGTGATTCATACTTACTTGCACACCGAGGTATGCGTACCATCAATAGTATTTTTGTTGATTGAAAAAGAAGATCCAAAATAGAAACAGACAAACGTTGTAGGCTTAGTAAATGGTTTCCTTGCCTTACGGAACCCTAAAAATGTATTATCATCCAATATGCAATCATATAAGTTTATACGAGAAGTACAGATATATATCAATAAAACTTGGAGCTTTTGCGAATTCAAGCCAAGAGCTTACGTTTCATTACGTTAATGGTTGTGTTGAAATGCTTTTGGGATTCTTGTACGCGTTTGCTTTATTGCTGCCAAAGTAGGTAATATAGATCTCGAAAGTTGGAAATATCAAAATGAAACATCTTTATTTCTTTAATAAATAGAATGACTTGACCATCGCACGGCAGCATAATCACATAAGATTAATCTTCTATATTAAACAGTCTTAATGGAATATGGCGCTAGCGGGCCCAATTTATGCATAATTACACAAACATAAATAAAGCGTTCAGAGCACAGGGGACCCATAGAACACTTATGTTGTATTTACTTTTTTGCAAATACATGCATATAATGTATATTAACACCCATACAAAGAACCCACATGTTCGGCACGCAAATTTTTGTCCACGACCTAAAACGCAGGAAGTAGGCAGAACTACGAGGCCAGTCGCTTTGAGAGGAAGTTATGGAATTTTCGTAACAATAATAATTCCGGTAGTTTGCTTTACATAGAGACCCGAAATCTGCTAGTTCTGTCTCATTTGCATATATTTGCTAGTTGGGTAGATACTTATATATCGCCACCTAAAATCGTCAGTGATCTGTGACGCTACCTGTAGTGTAGTAGTCAAGGTAGACGAGTAGATAAGGTAAGTATCTAAAGAAGTTTGGCGACATACTTGTGTCTTTCTGTTTATAATATATCAACCACTAGCACGTAGGATAGGCTCTTGCGTCTCTACCTGCCAAGCTGTCAGTGTCAAGGATCTCGATCAACGCGATAAATATTAGGAGATACTGACAGTTCGTGTGGACGTATTGACCCCAGGGAGGTCATAATGTTGACACGCATCGCTCGCCACAAGCGCGCCCTGTGGACCCATAATTATAAATATATCTTGTTGAAAACATATAGATGGCTACCACTAGTGCTCTCAAGTTTTGTGTGCGATATAAGTACACACAAATGGATAATAGACTGATTAAAATATTAAAAAAACTGATAAAAAAATTAAAAATCGACTTCATATATTTTCATAGCTTAATTCCCAGCCTTAAGATAAAATTTCTTAATAAAATTTCTATTGAACCACACGGGAACTACACACTACCATTTAAAAAAAAAACAGAAAGTTGGAGTTGAAGTCGCGTAACAAACATAAAAAGTTTTGAACGACCTACTTTTTTTAGTCATTAAAAATTATGACTATGATAACCAAAGTCGGTACATTAAACAGTATTCAACCCACAAATGTGAATCTTCCGTTTACACTACAATAGACATTTAGGAGTTTGTTCTAATTCAACCTACAAGGTTAAACGTATATTTATTAGGTTAGTTTCTGCGTTAGCGTTCTACTGCTAGAGCTTTTACGTTGAACCGAGTTATGTAATGACATTGTATTGTTTTATATTAAAACTTCCACAAAGGTACTTAAACAGGCAAACAGGCATTAGATTTAACAAATTATATTAAACAATCAAAATTTATAAAAAAAAGCAATCGAAAATTATGCATATGCATCTTTTTATATATTTTATAAATTTCGATTGTTTAATTTTAGTGTACCGAATTAGTTCAGATGTAAGTTCTTAAATATTTGTTTAATTGTTGTTACGGCATATAACACAGAACAATTTAAGAACTTACATCTAAGCTAATCACTGTTGAAGTATATAATTTTATGAAAATAATAACACACTAAAAATATCGAACTCATGTGCAATAAAACGATCACTACATATTATTAAACAAATTGCCTCCGAATGGATCCGCGTCTGTCTGTCTGATTACACATAAACTGCCGAATGGATTTTCATATAGTTTTCACCAATAGTCAAAACTTCAAAAAAATGTATATCTGATACATTTGAGAAATTAAATAAATGTAATAATATGCGTTTGGTATTTATTGAGTTCTCATTAGAATAACCTTATTTAATCATCAATGATGATATAAGGAGAGAAGTTTCTAAATTAAGGCTGTTTTAATGAAAACTCAACAAACTTTTTAACAGAGTTCGAAAAAGGAGGTTATCAATTCAGATAAATGTTATTTTGCATGTTTGTTACGAGATTCCTGCGCCAATTATGGTGGTAAATGTTTATTTTTTTATTTGAGGTACAAAATAAGAGTTAGTTCCATTTATTAACTTATACAAGTGATTTCTTTATTTCCGTGCATTCCGTGACTAGCGCATTAGTAGTATAGCTACACCGATGAGTTTCCGCTTTAATACATACGAATCCACGCAAAATAGTTGCTCTTACACTATAATGATGTACGAAAATAGCCACTCCTGAAAATCTGAGAACGTAAATAGGTTAATCAGTTTCCTTGAGTTTCCTCTTGACACTGTTTCATCCCACTAAAGAATTCTATGTTGAAACATAGCTAAAATAGCCTTAGCGGCTCCAATAATCTCATGATTGAAATCCAATATTTCGTTCCTGTAATATATAACCATCAATATTGAATGAAAGAAAAGTTTTAATAAAAGTCAACCTAATTGAATAGGATGAAACATAACGAAATATTATTTGCATAGAATCATTTATAATGTTTCAATCTTGTCAGCATAAAAGTGTTTTACATCAACAGTAAGCAAACAAGCGTTATAAAAGAAGTAGATGTTCAGGTACCCTACAGATACATATTAGTTGATCGTATGAAAGCAATGAACGATGAGCTTAGAACTTATAGCCGTAAAAAATAGCCATGGAAACATGTCACTAACACGTTTACCTTTCTACGCTAGTGTAACCTACTTCGGCGGCAATGCACAAATGTTAAATAAATAAATTAAAAATAAAATGAATATCAATATTGAATGAAAGAAAAGTTTTAATGAAAGTCAACCTACTTGAATAGGACGAAACATAACGAAAGATTATTTGCATCTATTTTATTGCAAATATCTTCTAATACGTATCGATAAATATTATTTTTTAACAATGCCAATTTCGTGTGTAATTATGTATAGTATTAGGTTTGCATGGAGTGAAAAATGTAAACTCGAAGCAAACTAAATATTGGATTCAAATTCAAACATCATAACGGTTCGGCCGTACGTAAATATTCTATGTTTGCTCACTGCTGAACCGTGGTGAAATTTCTGGGTATAGTCATGTGCGGTAGCAATCCATACGAATTTCAGACCGTGTTTGAACATCCTTTTACCGATATATCATCGCCAACGACAGACCAGTTTTAAGCATGAGATGATCTTGCGCGGGTCTCCTAAGCCTAGAATTACTGCCACCAATAAATATTACGGGACAATGTAATGGAACTCGACATTCTTTTGGTACGAACAAACGAATGTTTGCCACGAACTGTCAAAGTTTCGTTTAGTCTGGTAGATCAAGTCGAGTAATTAGATACAGACGGCAAATAGGGATCGCAAATACTTCGTTTTGATGAAATACTTGAGTGCTATAGATTTATTTTGCTCGTATTGTTAAAAATATATTTGTAATTGCAACTTGTTCGTTTTGATACTGACTTATAATGAAGTCAGTATCCATAGGTTCTAAGAAATTAAATTGAACATCTGAAGTAAAATCGCTTTACTACTGCTACATTGTACAAATATTCATATTTGGACAACACATTCAATCGTTCCACGTGTGCATGTATACTCATTATTTTCCGTACGGTACACAAAGGACGCATGCATACAAAACACTGAAAAGCTTTCTAGACGTATACTATTTCACATTCAGAAAGCCCATATTGATAGCTTTTCTTATTGAAAAATGTTTTCCCATTTATGAAAACCGTTCACATACACTATTCTATCGTCTCTCTGATAAGCTATTTCAACGTTTCCATTTATGAAGCGTAGTTTATAGAATTATGTGTGGATAGGAACATAAAATCCTTTATCGGGTCGCAGTTTATCGAATGAATGAATTCAATGAGAAACGAAATGTAAATGAAAAGCGAAATTATCTGTTAATTCAATTATATTACTTTAAACTCAAGGAGTCAGACAGTTGTTTTATCAGCTAAATGGAAGTCGGAAACAGTATTTCGTAGCGAAGATTTTTAGGGTTTCGTGCTAAATGATAACGTCCGTTTCAAGCTTAGACAGAATATTGGATATAATGGCGGATATCACATACAATTTTTATTAATGTTGTGTAAATTACGGCCATAAAAAACATAAATACGATTCAGGTCCTCTACAGAAGTATAAGAAGATCCAAATCTTTTAGCGTTGCGTTGCGTAGACGGATGGTACGTCTCATGCGCTTATAATTTCAACGGCTCCCAATTCTTTACCACCGGAAAATACCAGCGCAGTACGCTAATGGTTGGCGATGAATTACCAGATGAGATGGCAGTTCTTTTCCGGACTAGCTAAGCACAAGTTCTACTGATACTTCGGTTTGCGTCTTTGGCACCACGTTGTATATTGGTGAGGGTACCTATGGACGCGAGCAACGTGGACCACGAAATAATTAAAATACAATCGATAATACGGAACCCTCGGTATGCGAGTCCGAACCGCACTTAACCAGTATTCCACTGCTTGTAAAGTAATTAAGCAAATTATTATTATTAATGCGTTTCAAAAACCCTTTATGGCCCTTTTTGGGATTTTAAAAGTCCGCCGCACAAAAGCCACAAATTCCGTAGTACCTACTGAAGGTAAAAATGGTTCATTTTACGTCAGGTTCTTGTGAATAGAATACTTAAATCGGCATACGGACGGAAATATGAGTTTCTAAAGCCAGCTATTGGGTATTGTAGCGAAGAGTGCCATTTAAATGAGTTGATGGTTCTCTCGTTGATTTCATGCATCCTATTAACTTTAGGGTCGGTGTTGAGTATCTTTATTTGAGAGAGTAATTAAGCTAAAACCGTGTGGCCTATTTTGGGTTGGCAGCCCGGCAGAGAAAAATCCCACATTGTGACAAAAAATACGGCACGAGACCGTTATAAGCGTATAATAGCTGGCATAAAACCCTACACGCTTTGATGGCGTGTCTATGTTAATATTAATAATAGATGTATCTTTCTGGTCTTTTGAGAAGTACTGTCTACCTTGTGCCGTTTTAATGTTGACTATAGCCGGTGGTAACTACTGAAGTGCTCGGAGAAGCGTTCTTTACTTTTTAGTTGACCGTTTAGTGGTATTTGAACTGCCTTGCCTCCATGCTTCGATGAGACTTGTTGGCCATTTACTCAGACAAAAGATGAGATGAGATGGCAAACCAAACAATAATTTTTTTTATTACCATAGAAAGATATTACAAAACTAAAGAAAAAATAGGCACTAATATTACTTGTTATTGTCAAACTAGGCAAAGGCTGTATCTTGGTGACCCTTTATTCTTGGCCCTTAGAATAATAAAAAAATATTTACATACTCATACCCTGGCACTAGGATTCCCTGTGTCGCAGATAGCATGGAAAAACACAAAATACAAGACAACCACCCAAACCCCGAGAACAAGCTTCATGCTCACCACGCAAAGTGGATGCCGGCTGGGCATCGAACCCGGGACCATCGCTTCGAAGGCAGGGCTACTAAGCCACCAGTAGCAATCATTTAACATCTGAATTAAATAGTGCTCTTATTGTAAAGAAATAAATATCAAAAAGGCTCTACCTACAACGTTTGTATGACTTTCTTTTTTGCAAATAGCTAAAGGTTTGAGTGGCATTTAAATGGGACCCACGCAAAGCCAGTGAGTGTCGCTAGTAGTATCTATATACAATAATTCGAGTTCGAGGAAATATTTATTAGAAGGTAAGTTTCAGTTTAAGTAAGATAAAACAACATAGCTGTACTCTATGTACCGTAAAAATTTGCCTCGCAACCGAACCTAGCTCGGTGTTGACTTAGCTTCTCTGCACACAAACAATACAAATATTCGCAGCACGGATATCAAAGGGTTAGGTAGTTTTCTGACACCGAGAGTGGCACGAAATCTGACCGACGGTATTTCGGTAAAGTTACTCTGTGTCACGAATCCCTCTTAACCGAATTATTCACCGTAACATTGATATTCAATTAGCCCCTTGCGTCATGGTTTTCGCCCACGATTTTCCCCGAGTCGGGATTAACCTTATATATATACTTTATATAGGAACTACTTTTCGGTGGTATCCACCCAGATTTATAAAATCCCGTAGCTACGAGTAAATGACAAAAACAGTTTTTTTTTCCCGTAGGAGAGTACTTTTGGTTGCACAGACACACAGACAGACGTGTGAGCTTTCACAAGTCTGCCTGTGTGTCTGTCTACCAAAAGTAGCAATTTGTACCAATTTCTACTGCTACTTTTGTTTGCTTTGTCGCTAAGAAGTAGTGCTAACACCACAGTGTTCTGGTGGAATGGTGTGGGTACCGGTGAAATCACGCATGAAACGTTACATCCCCGTCACGGGTGATATACGCAGCAGGACTCAGTCTAAGATACAAGTTTTATTCTAAGTTGGATTGCTATTATCATGGGTGGGGGATTCTTAGCACCAGGTGGAGGTGAGCTCGTTCCGTAACTTACATTAAAAAAAAAAAGGTTTTGCCTTGTCCATCTGCGTGTATGTCTATCCGTATGTCACCACCATGCAATTATACTCGGAGATTATTGACACTAATTGGAAGGTGGAAGTGAATTTAAATAAATAAGTAACTGTGGGATGTATAACAATTTCAGCATGCAAAGGTTATCATTAAATAGGTCTTTAAAATTTATGTCTTAAATTTTTTTAATTGAATTAGTAGTTAGACGAAGTTAGAAGTTTGTGCTCTTCGAAAGTCGTAATAAAGTTCCCACCGTTCACTTTTGATATACAGAAAGAAATAAAAAAGTGGGGGTTTAATGTAAGAAATATAAACATATTAAATTCAAAAATACAATTGGTGCTACACGAGGCAATTGCGCTCAACAAGAGGCCGATATTTTGAAAAAAGTTTCCATAAATTTCGGCCAATGACTGGACAAAGCTGGATGTTATTAAATTTGCGAGACCCCTAAATACCTTCTTACTATCCTCAATAGGTATTTGCATACCAGAACAACACTTCTAGAAAGCATCAGAGATTACTGAAAAATGAAAGCCTTTGTTACCAATGACACGTATTCCGTAAATCTTTATCTCAAGTTTATCCTCCTATCCGAGCGTAGTTTGTCTTTGAGCTTTGGGTTGCAGTAATCTTTTACCTCCCACAAGTCCAGTAATATTACTATATCACACTATATCACTGGGCAAATATCGAAATAGCTCGAAAAATTCTCAAAAACTTTTTAAATAGACTTTGCGAAATCCGCTTTGATTGCAGAATATTGCCTATTTTTAGTGAATCTGGAGCATGTTACATCTGTTTACAAGCGTGCTTGTAGACGTGTATAATGACTTACCACATTCTAAAGGCACGCATTTATTGCGATCGGAAATCACTCAGTTTAATTTCTAAACAGACAACCTAAACTTACATCTGTGCTGTGTCTTGTTATACTAAATATGTTATACGTGACATTCATATCTTTTGAAGTTATTTTTAGACGGAAGGTGAATAAACTAATAAATTAATAACGATGATATGTGCTGAGCTATCAGAAAGTGGTCACATATTTTGGCAGTGTTCCAATTTTCTGATTTTGCATTCTAGCGAACTATTTTGTTTATATATGGCTGAGAGTGAACAACATTCCGAATGACCTATTGCTATTAGCATTAGTGATTAGATTAGCATGATTTGTAGTGATTACCTGAGCTGAGCTTAATTGGTGTATCATTATACACTAAGGTTATTAGCACGTCAATCACACGAATCCATAGATAGTGTAAATAAATAAGTACATAATTTTTTTTTTTTAAATAATTATTGTGTATTCAAATAAATGTCTTTTCTTTCTTTCTTTCTTTCTAATTAGAAACCAAAACAAGCCTCTAATGTTCCCACTGCAGGGTCATCGGCCTATTCTCGATAATTGAGAGTGAATGGGCTTTGATCCACCACGGGAGCCCAATCCGGATTGTTAGATGTCACATGTATTCTTATTTTTGGATTCAAATCTTCTTCATCTACTTCATCGTTTCGAGAACGTGATATTGCGCACATAATTTTTTCAAGTGTAAAACTCATTAGTTTGAATCGGTGACATTCAGATTGAAAGTTGGCTCCAATGGCTCCAATGACCGGCTGCAATGTTTTCGTCCCGTATTTTTCGCCCTTAGGGGTGAAAATTTCCATGAAATTTCTATGATAGCAATTTGGACGTACATCTTAACAATTCAAAAAATAATCATCCGAATCGGTTCTCTGATTTCTGCATATCGAGAATCATGCAGAGAGAGCATTTCACAATCGAGAAAAGCATTATTAAAATAGATGCTAGCGTTAAGTATGTATCGTGGGTTTAATTCATAATGATTAATTAGAAGTGCATATTAATTAAGTGAACTTAAAATAACTGCAACCGGAATTTTCGAAGGGATTTCTGTTAATTAGTAGTGTAACGTAGTTTTCAATTTGGCTTACAGCCAGTTTCGGAACAATGCTCGCCTTGAATCATTGGATGTTAATTGGCTTACTTTTTCGAAGGCAATAAAAATTTGTTTAAATGTGCACAGCTTTGTTTAGGAGCACACATGATGTATTACGTTTTCAAGAGTTTTTTTATCAGAAGTAGGTTACGTTTGTGTGTAGTCAGGGTTATGTTTGACAAGTCTGTACTTTATGAACCTTAACTCTCTTGTCAGCCTTGTAGCTAGATGGCAATTACCAATCCAGCGAAAGGCAATCAATTTTGTTAACGCTCAAATTGCAATTTGTTTTCAGGTCATTACGCACTCCCGCAAATGTCCCAGGCGCGGCGTGAATAATATGCTTCGTGTGCAGTTTTCACAATGGCCCATTTTATTTTTCCTAATCTTCGTTGTATTCGTAGATCTCGAACAAGTTGTCGATACTAGCATTGAGGTGATTAACAGTTTTAGCCAACTAATTCCTAGATTGTTATAATTTTTTTGACATTTTGGAAACATACAACAAATACATGAACATTGAACTAACCACTTGTTACGTCATTGAGGGTTCTAATCCGTGGTGAAATAAAACATTAGCGAATTTACCTACCCGTAATAGTGAAAATGCATGGTTATTATGTATAATGTATCTTATAACTTCGGGCTATCCAAATTTCACAGACATTTCATTGTCAAGTATTGGTAAAATTAAAACAAACACTATTAAACGGAATTAGTTTCGTCCCTACAACTAAACCGCGCATTTTACAATTTAAGATATAAATTCCAGCAAAATGAGAAACATATTATATATGCGCACTCTATGGCCTCATAACTTTCAATTCAATAGTGAGCGTAATAACAATGAAGCTATAAATGTGATATGAAAATTCCTTCACCGACACTGATTTGTTGGCGAAGCTTTTGCCTAGGGTTTAAGGTAAGGTTTCCGTTGGCTGTTAATTAATTTCATATATTGGGTATACATAATCACGCCTTTTTCTTGAAGAAGTAAACAGTGATACTAATCAATTCTTTGTGTCACGAATTACACGTAACCCGAGTTTTGTTGGACCATATTCATTCTTGATACACCATCGTAGCATCCCAGAGAAGTGGTGAGCTCATAGGAGATTTTTTTGTGACACGAATAGCTTAATAAACCTTTTATTCTAGTTTATCTAGTTTGAAACCAATAGCCATGACAGACCAAGACACCGTAACAAGATCCATCATTAGGTGGGACGAGCAAATATTAATGCAAATGCTAAAAAAGTTGTACGTCACGGCACTCCGGGCAAATGTGTAAAATGACGGCATAAGAGAGCGTCATGCCGTCACACAAGTTGGTTTTATGCCACGGCGCGCCAACAAATATTCCACGACCAAAACTAAAGCCATTACTGTGTGCATATTTTTTCCGTCAGACCCCATATGTAGGTACGTCCATTGCCTCCTGCTACGCGACAGGAGCTCATTAAACGATATCGTACCAGTGAACAGAGATATAGTGAATAATCAAGCTGTATGTACTTTTTTTAAGATATAATATAATATATTTTATAATATTTGTAACTTATTTGATGCTAACGACATCCGCTATTTGAGACAATCTCCAAAAATCATAGCATTTAGCCAGCGGACCATCAAAATGCTTCTAACAATACCTCATTCGTCCAATTACGACTATTAGTTTAGAAGTTATGCGGGAACTAATTCGTCCCCATAGAGGGTCGGATAGGGTTTGAACAAGCGCTAAACTTAGTTTTATCTCTTAGTAACATGTACCTAACATATTTATTTTTAAAAAGTGACTTGTCTAAGTAGTTTTTTATAAGAACTCAAAGGATAAAAGATTTTTTACTATGACTTTGAGATACATACATACAATACGGGCTGAAAACCGTAGTCGTAGTAATAGTAGTCGGGTTAAAATAAGCACAAATGAAATACCCCCATAATCGCTTCAGATTGGCCGGCACTCGTTCAAATATAAAATGAGCAACTAACTGTATGGTTATTCTGTGGCATACGTCCAAGAACAACAAATAGTGCAATGCGTAGCAGCTTGGACTATTTGGATCTAAGATTTGGTGACGGAAGAGAAACAGTATGCGCATCCAAGTGGTATCAATCGTTATGTGACTCTTTGACTGTAGTCATCTGTGATTGAGATGAGGGTTTTAAACCGATTCCAAAAGAAGTTCCTAATGCGGCTATATCACTAATTGGATCACTAATATCATAAATGGGAAAATTTACCAGTCTGACTTTCTTTTTGTCTCTTTTGTAAATTCTACAAGCAAAACTACGTAACCAATTCGGCTGAATTTTTATACTTATGATAAAATAACGCAGACACGTTTTTATTCAGATACCACGCAAACAAAAACTACCGAAAAATAAAGACGGCTTGATTCGAGTGAAAAGTTGGCATATAACAATACATTTTTATTCCTATCATGTTGAATAGAGCTAATGAACCAAAAAATTTAGGTTCGGGTTTTCCGATCATTGTCCTCTGATCCAAAGATAAAACTGGCCAGAATGCTAATATTGAATATTTGAATTTTGAGCATTATTTTGGCGTAAATTCAAATATTATATAACTTACTAGTATTTTCGGACTTTATGAGCTGTATTTAGTGTTTTGAAGATTTCGATAGTAATGGAATGAGATGCTAGAGAATCGGGTCTGAGTTCCGCGCAATTACAATTTTTAACAATGGTGTTAGCTATATAGTTAATTATTACAATAGCTAATTGATCACAGCTAATACCAAAAAAATACTTTTTTTTTATGACCACCTAATGTACATACATCTAATGTACCTATAACTATTTTTACGCAAACAATGGTACATAAAACTTAAAAAAAAAAATTAACACTTCCTTACAAATAAGGCTAATTAAGGAAATAAAGTAATATTTATAGAAAAACAATAATGAAGAAAATAGTTCTGAAAATATCTTTTTATGTGAATTTATATTCAATTAAAGTTTGAGATTTGAAAAAATCTGACTTCTTTCGAGTGGTCTGACTTTGACATATCGATTAATTATCCATCAACGTCGAAAACGATAGTACCCTCAAATTTATCAATTTAGATATCACATTCAAAAAATGATTTTGAATAAAATTTCAGCTGTAGCAGTGATATAAGTAAGCAATAGAACAAACTACATAGACAATGAACGAGCATGGCTAACGGTTTCACGAGTATCTCTCACATGGGTTGGTGGAATGCCAAAAATATGTCAGGATTCCTGATTGACTTGTCAATCAAACTTTACGATATGAAATATGAGGTGGTCAATATCTCGCTCTCTGATACAACTGACATACAATTACAGCCAATTTCTTAGGTGTTTGCCTCATTCCCACAATCAACATCATCTACAAGTACACATCTAAAAGTGAATGTTTAAGAACTCAACGCAAGTAAAAAGTTTTGAATTTTACTTACTTTATACTGTTTAGTATTACCACACACACTGAATTACCTGTATCAAAATGAAAAATTTGAAAAATTTAAAAATTTAAAAAAAAACGATCTTAGTAAGTAACAAATACATATTTATTGTACGCATTGATGTATATGACTGTACGTACCACGTCCGAAATGGGAAAACGGTTTAAACTTGTTCCCATAAAATGAAGAACTTTTGTGCAAAAGTTTACAATGGTTCGAAGGCGCTAATCACGCTGTTGATTTGCGAGCGAGTTCAAAGCGAGGCGAGAGTTCAGGACAGTTGCCGAGAATTCGCACTTGATCAGTAACAAAAAAGCTTCCAACGAAAAAATTCAGTTATTATTTTACTAAAAACCTATTATATTTATTTCGAGACGTGCAGTAGTATGTACACGATTTTAAACTCGTAAAACGCTTCTGTAATAAGACACTTAACAATGTTTCACTATCTGCGGTTTTCCGGGAAGTTTCTGTGCAAATTTCTTAATCTTTTCTTCTTCTGGCAATAGCAAACACAACAAAAAAAGAAACAGCAAAATGGTCCAGCCGTTCACACATGATTCCGTGACTAACGGAAATAGGGGTTCATTTTTATATATTTATCGATTAGGATACAGTATCTATGGTCAATTTGGTTGATTGTGTTGGCAACGTCATTCAAATAAACTGATTTGAATCGACTTCATTGACATCTGCGGTATGCAAACTACGACGCCGGCGCTATCGAAGACCGGAAGCACCAATGTCTTGCTGACGTGATTGAAAGACGGTATGTTCCACATGTTTATTTCAGAAATATACACAAACACTGTTTCGGAAACCAGATATTTTTAACAATCTCTAATTATACGTGCAGGTCACGGCTACGCCTATCATATTTATTTAAATACTGCTACAACTCGTCTTCTACAAAAAGAAGTTCAACTTGGATCGTATCTCTTTTAGGAGGCAATGAAACAGTTACACAGTAAAATTAACAATTTTACTGTGTAACTGTTTCAAAGTTGTAAGTATAATACTTTATACATATTTACCGTCAAGAAGAAATCTACGAGCCTTCTTTGTTGAACCTAAGTGAATGCGACCACAAATTCACTGCAAAGTGAGTAAATAAGTATACATCATCATCATCACAATCAGCCGACAGACTTCCGCTGTTAAACATAGGCCGCCCCCTTAGATTTCCAAATCAAGAGGTCTTGAGCTACCTCCATCCACTGTCTGCTCGCGACCTTAATGATGTCATCAGTCCAATCGATCAAAATATTAAATAATTATATACATAATTGTAATGAAACAATGTTGCATCTATTAAAAATAATATTTTATATTTCGTCATCAATATCTGTGAAGACGTTAAGATAGACGTTAAATTACTCATACATACTTTAGGTTTATATTTAATTATTCTAGATACAGTTGCTTCTAGTGTCACTCAGAATTTCTCGAGAAAAATACCTACTACAAACAATCGAATATGTCTGAACAGGTAAAACATCGGAATCAAAAACTTTATATTAGAGCTCATTTAGCACTAGCTGAGTTACAGTCGAGGCGGAGCATTAGCAGAAAACCACATGTTGTTGTTAACTTTACCTGATATTTTATAGTGTGGTCATAAAATTATATTATATCCAGATGTACTAATTTATTTTTAGGATTCCGAACCCAAATGTTTAATGTCCAGGCTGTATGATCTATTGAACAGTAAAAAATAGCCGCTTTAAATTTTCATATGTAAGATTATTATTGGCGTTTATAAACAAGAGAATATATAAAACATAATTCGTAAAAGTTAAATACGAAACTCTCGGTGAACAAGTCCGAATAGCACTTAACCGAATTTTTACTTTAAGTATATACCTAGTAATAAAACTGTTTATATGATTTTTTTGATTGTTTTACTGTCGATATCAGTCGATAGACGTATAGGATATACAAGTTCTACAGCTACTGGGGAGCTAGGAGCAACACCTTTCGCACCACACCCAGGAGACACGTGTAAGGACTCTGAGTGTATCTACGGACGCGATGATGGTCTATGTCACCATAACATAGACCATTGCCGTGTTCTCGTTAGCCATTGGCCTCTATCGAAAATGAATTGAACCTAACATGTCAACATCAGGCTATAGGCTATGTTTCCTAGGTAATCATTCAAATATTTCGAGAAAATGTTTTTCTGTAGCAACCGCAGATTTGTTTCACACACAGGTTAATTTATAGTTAAACGTGTTTGATTTACGAAAAACAATTTGGCTGCTATCCAAGTTTTCCTGCTTGTTTGAATGGTAATAAATGATAATCCATTTAAATCTGCGGTCGAAAAGGATTAAACGGATAGATCAATCTAGTTTCTGTAGGACACATTTGTTTAGTAAGCTGCTTTTTTTCGCAAAATACGAAAAAATTTAATATGGATACTTTCATGAATATGAAAACAGTGTGTTCCTCTTTCTCACTCAAAACAATGCGTTTAATATCATTACAAGTTTCAATAATATTCATTCATTAATTAAATTAAAAAAGTAATCCCGCCCGGGTACGGAATCCTAAAAATAAATTAATAATATCGCCGCGCGCATAGCGATATCCCATACATTGCAAACGTCAGCTGAGGGGCTTTTCCACCCCGAAAAACTCAGCGGATTACTTTTTTCATGTAATTGATACAGGTAACTATTAGTTTATGAAGTTTCAGCATTCATAATTTTATTTTTCTCAACACATGTTTTTCTCGTGTTTAAGTGAAAAGCTTAAGTACATTCCCATCAGGTCAGCTGTCTATATTTTCCCATTTATTTACGTTATAATAAATGAACTGCAATAAATGAGCTGCAATAATGTCAAAGTCAAAGTCAAAATACTTTATTACCATTAAATTCTTCAAAAAATACTTCGATGTCGTTTTTTACCCTACATGGGGAAGCAAGGAAGAAACCCCGAATGGAAAGATTACTTTCTTTTCGCGACCGTGGTCCTGTTCATCCGTTTTTTTTTTTTGTAATATGTACTGTATATACTTTCCAAAGCATTTAGTAAGAAGCTGTTTTTTTGACATAACAAACAGACACTTCAATTTAATTTATTTGTATTAAAAAATAACTATGCCATATATTAATATGTTTTTTATGTTTCTACAAAAAAAAGTACTATATAATTAGTGATCTAGTTACATGCTAAGCTTAGTTTGAAGCTAGATTAATATTTATTTATTTATTATTATATACTAAAGCAGAAAATCTAAACAGCAGTAGCCTTTTGCTTTAGCTGCTTCATTCTACGTACCGCAAATGTGGCGCTAAGTCTCTACGAGAGCTTCATTCATATTAATATCCAGGAAAACGGCAACATTAAAGTTTTGGTTGAATTTTTTCTTACATTGAATGCATTTCGTTACTAAGCAAACATTGTTCGCCGGTTCGCCATTAACCTTTTACCACCTAAAAGTCTAAGATTAGCGAGCCAATTCTGGAATAGTTACTACAATACCTTTTTACGAGGTTACTACACTATTTTGAAATAAGCAAGCTATTCCCGAAATATTTCATGACGTCGACTTAAAAGATGATCAGTGACAAGACGTAACTATAACCTTAACCGCCTGAAATTGAGCGGTTATTGTTAACGTTATTGGACGGCATTTAAACCATTGCTAAATATAAATTTTAAAACCATCACGGTTAGGAACATTATTATTCGTGTTACCGAGATATTTACCATAATTTGTGAGTTTTGACCATCACACATGTAACTGCGTCGAAATATCGGGAGTCAACAACACTCACAAATCATTGCTAAAATGGTGAAATCCTCAGCCGGACGGACTCATTAGTAATGAAGCGTTTAAATCTTTTATTGAAGATAGTGATAGTGACGAGAAAGTTTATACTTAATGGTTTATAAAAATGAAACAGGTGATAGCGATACTATGACTACGATAATCCTCGCTCATTTTGATATAAATTATTTAATAAAACTTACGACAAAGTAGGGAAAAATACCAAAAATTCTAAACAATAAATAAACAATGAACCGTAAAAGTTTGACCAGGCCGGGAATAGGATCAACCCAAAGCCAAGATATTTCATTTATGCGGCTATTGACGAAAATGTTGTTGAACTGACAACATAATTCGTACGTTTGCTTGCGTAGAAGCGGTGTACCGCTTCTACGCAAGCAAACGTACGAATTACAATTACAATACAAACATTACATTACATTACAATAACACGGCACTCACGAACACATCGGTTTTGTAGGTTCTACTTAAAAATGCACTTATAACTTTTGTTTTGTAGTTCCTCTTGGATTCCGTCTCATATTGTAGGGGCAACAAGAGGGTTATGCCGGACCGGCTAAAAACCCAATAGTTCTGCCGCGACGCCTTAGTTGCTGAGACCTTGCGAACTCTTCCGCGGTTTCAGCGGCTTTGGCCAATTTATTGCCTTAAACTCTTTTTTGGGTTGAGACTAGAGTTTGCTTCCACTCGTCAGCTTTGAGAAGTGTACAGGAAAACCGCGCGCGTCATCTTGAGGTTGCATTTTGACAATCACCCCCGTGACAGCTGCCAAACCCCTGTTATGAGGGTCAAATAAGATCGTGGAAGATTCACCTTCGACGCCCGGCTCTTCTACTGCGGATTATCATACTTCTACTGAAGGTCAGTGGTCATCTCAGGCTCTCTCTCCACAGCTTCCTTTTGCAAAAAATGTGTTCTCGCAATTCTGTTTTTACTGCTGCTGGAAAATATGCGTATGCACAACTTTCACTAAACTATGATGTTAAATATAATGTTTTGTTTACTGAAAATCGTAGGTTTTTTAATAATCTGAATTTTTGAGCTACACATATCATTTAATTAGATATATACTATCATGTTTCACGAGTGAAAATAAAAGTTCCTTGTGATTTAAAACCATCGTATTAAGAAGTCTCATAACATCGTAGATATTGTAGATCTATTCAAGAATTTTATTGAATAATACGCTTTAAAACTTAAAAGCTATTTTAATTACTCCTCATTCCTTACAAAAGCTTCGCGTATGGTAGGTATATTCACGTAACAAGTTCTTACGTCGTAGAAAGTCTGTTAGACTCTGCAGTGTAAAGTAAAGTAAAATAATATTGTATTTCACAGTCTCTTACTTGTTTAATACGAGTACAAAGTACTTTAATAAAACACTTATAAAATATCACTTCGGGAACTCACACACTTTTTACATATTAAGACATAAACAGTGTATGTAGGTGTTATAAGAAACGTGTTTATATGACTTATCTTGCTGTACAGTGGAAAATATTTCATCATCTTCATCAGCCTATACATGTCCACTGCTGG
This sequence comes from Aplocera efformata, assembly GCA_921293045.1. Lineage (NCBI taxonomy): Eukaryota > Metazoa > Arthropoda > Insecta > Lepidoptera > Geometridae > Aplocera > Aplocera efformata. The sequence goes on along the minus strand of OV121042.1, from coordinate 6,037,544 downwards.
ACATAGGCCTCTCCTAGTAAGCGCCACTGAGCCTGATCTTCGGCTCTCCTTAACCACTCTTACCAGCCACCTTCCGCAAGTGGAAATATTTACTTGCTTCGAATTAGCCAGTCTGTTAAAAGTATTTTGAATTAAGCTCAATGTTAGCTCCTTTCAATTCACACTCATTAGACCATAATTGTTTTTTTATCCTATATACCGAATCGAAAACGTCATGCACACCGATTTGCCACTCTACGTGTAACGGTATTGAGTGGAAATAGCTATCGTAGTATTTTACACAAGTTATTCCATCACAAAATAGTTTACCAGTTACTCGCACTTAATAATATAAACCATTATTTCTGTTACAACAAATTTCCTTATGCTACAGCAAGCTTAAACGAAACCTATGTGGTTAGAAGCTGGTGCCTGCGAAAGGTTTGATAAATCTATTTTACAAGACATACAAGTCACCAGGCCTCATTCCGATTGTGGTTTAATCAAAAAGCTTAATAGCTGTGGCACAATAATTGCATGGAACAAATTTTAAGTCGGCAGGAAAAGTCTAATGTTTACAAATATTAAACATTAAAATTAAAGCAACGAAAGCCTGATGGTGTAACTTGCCTAACGATAATATAAGGTCTGCTTAATTAATGAGCGCGCCAATTTGTTACTTTACCCACATCATTCTCGTTTTATTTTTAGTCTAATGTGTTGATATGAATATTGTTTGTTGGCACTGTATTTTAACACACCTGGTATAAGAATGTTTGTGTTTACTCAGTAATAGATTTGTAAAAATCGTATGAGAAGTAAATTATTTCTAAACCGGAAAACATATCTATAACAAGTGACATAAAAAAAAGAAAATATCGACTTCATTACTTTCAACCCTTATTTTCGCCCTCGAGGAGTCACCCTACCATTTAAAAAAAAGATGCATTGAAATCGGTATACAACCGGCGAAGAAAAAAGTCACAAGAAAGCAAATACACAATTTTGTTTACTTTGATAGCATATATTTTTCCAGTTATTTAATGACCAAACTATTCAACTGATTTTGATATAATTTTTACGGAACCAATATAAAAGCAAATCCCTTCAAATAAAAAAAGAATTTTCCAAATTCCGGTTGATCAATGTATTTTTTGTATTGTTTATGTTTCTGAGGTAACAAACTTAAAAAATACAACCAAATTGATAAAGTTTATAAATTGAAGTCGTATAAAAAAAAAAGTTGGCCGTGACGGGATGCCCGGCAGATGTAAGACATGACAGCAAAAGAACACGTCAGCGCATAGAATAGATGTTTCACATCACTAAACATAAAGTTTATAGAAGTTAATTACTGAAATATTGCGAAGGGAATTATAATATTGATAAAATATAATATTTAAACTATTGTGCACTTACGTCGTTATAGATCCGCTTCGTGCGGAACTTAGAGCTGGTCGTCTCCGCCCATCGGGTCTGACCACCCTCGCTTGTTCCACTCACAACACTGGAATTATTGATCTTAAAAAAAAAAAAAAAAAAAAAAACATTTACATAATTTTAGTAAGTACCAAAAAGAGTAATAGGAACTATTTTTTGTCTGTTTGGACCTTCTTCTAGACCTTTTGAATTAAAGAATATGTGTTAACTTGGTGCGCCCCGCGGTTTTCCGAGATCAAAAGTAGCCTGTATATATTTAGGATATCAGCTACTCCGGTACCAAATTTAATCCAAATTCGTTGAGCGTGAAGGAGTAACAAGCATACACACAAACTTTCGCCTTGTGAGATAAGTCTGATATGTGTTATATAGCGGATATCTTAACAAATATCATAGCCACCATTCACCTCCAAGTTGTGGCGCACTAGCGCTGTGCTCCGACGGGAGGGTGTGGTAGCCGGCGAAAATACAAGCGGACGACACGTTACATCCCTGTATCAACGTGATGTGACGTGGGTCTTCTCATACTTCGGTAGGGGAGGACCCGAGTCGTATTGCTGTTATTATTGGGTTTTGGGATCGGTAACCACTTAACATAAAGTGGGACAGGAGATCACACTTCGTTGTATTTTATTCTTTTTCGAATATGGCCGAAATATTTTTTAGACAAACCCCATAATCAATTAACAGATAAATGGAGACAGATTGTCAAAGCAACATTATTGCTTAAAAAACAAAAATCTCCTTCTGCCGTAGTCGGGTAAAAATGAAAGGACCTTTTTGACAAATATTTTAATCAAGTAATCTGTTAGTCGTTTTTTTATATTACTGAAGTGACGGGACGAGCTGAAAGCTTGATGGTAAGTGGTTACCTCCGCCTATAACATGACCTAAATCCTTCGACTCAAGTCGCATTCCGTAACGCCTGTCATCCGAGTCGGGGATGTTGTGTCTATATACGTATTATTATAGGGTTTGGCTTGTAGTAAAAGGATTTCTTTTTGGATACAAATCTGTGAAAAGTATTTAGATGATAAGCGATACAAATACATTCTCAGCATATTCTGAGGATCCCCGTTTTTCAGCCCAAGTGGATTATCCTTAATATACATAAAAAACTAAATTATACTACTGTATTATTTTTTTTATAATCACACACACTCGTACCCCTTCACTAGGTTTCCTTGTGTCGCAGATGGCATGGACAACACATAAACACAAGATAAAGACCCAAGACCCGAGATAAATTTTCATGCTTACCACATAAAGTGTGCCCGGCCGGTATCGAAACCGGGACCCCTCGCTCCGAAGACTGCCAAATTTTTTATTTAGCCATTTAATGTTTAAATAAGTAAATAAAAAAGTACTATAGTACTAAATAAAAAATAAAAAAGTACTATACTTTATACATTATACACATTCCGAAAAAGAAAAACCTGTGGTCATTGTAAGATACCACATTTTTAGTTAAAATAGGCGTTGGCGATGGTTTTCTATGGTCCGAGAAAAGTACAAGTCTATTCACGGAGAATCAGATAATTCCAGAAAATTCCACCGATATATAAATAGTAAAAAAACATTTATGAATAGTGAGGGTAGTCATTGATTCTGCTCATTGATGGGCCATTTCTCTTGGAAATGGCCATTCTATGATTTAGCACCTATTTATTTTTGTGTTTACGGACTTTCACGGGATGGGTGCCCGTTATCACGATCGTTGCAACACTGTTCGAAACATTGGCGGAAATAACAAGGTAACGCCGCGATAAAACATCGTAAACACAATATAACGAGTAGCGAGAAGCAAGTAGATTTAAAGTAACTTAAACATGTGTACCATACCATAAATTCATTTACATTCGGTCTGAATTAATTTGTAGCAGTAGCACTTGTGCCAAGTTCGTCCGGACAGGTACTGCCACCACATCTGGAATCTGCCGCCATGCATTAGTGGTTGCATTACTGTGTTCCGGTGGAAGGGTGTGGCTGCCGGTGAAATCACATGCGCATGAGACATATCATCCCCAGCTCGAGTGATGGACGCAGCAGGATGAATGCCACGCAGTAAAGATTTGAATCTCATACTGAGTCGCACGCATTATTGTTGTCATGGGCGAGGGTCACCACTTACCATCAGGTGAGCCCTCAGCTCGTTCCGTCACTAATTCAAATAAAAAAATTCAGATAGATTATAAGAGTTCTACCTAATCGTATGTTTAACACACCCAGTTATAAAATAGAACAAACATACCTGGACATTTCAGATTACCTATCAACAGTATTTATTTCAGTTCATATTCATGGGTATCGATCTAGATTAGTCATAGATAATGTTATCTCCGATAAATACAGGCCGTACTGTGACCGAGGATGAGAGATTGTCGGAGCCCCATTACTATGATTGTGGAATCCAATCCACCCTGAATCCGTTTAGAACCAGATTATTCTTTTTTTATATATTAGCTGAATGTATAAAGCTGAAGAGTTTGTTTGTTTGAACGCGCTAATCTCTGGAACTACCAGTCGGATTTGAAACAATCTTTTTGTGTATAATAGCCACGCCACATTCATGAGGAAGGATCTAGAATTACGCTAAATGTTTTTAAGTTATATGCGGACACCGCGGGGCACAGCAAGTACATACATATAAAAAAAATATTCACGGACCATTGACATAGCGCCATCTATCCTAAAACTAAGCATAGCTTGTACTATGGGAAATAGATAACTGATTGAATACTTATACTCGTACGACTTTTTTGTAAAATACATACATATTAACGCCCAGACACAGAACAAAGATCTATGTTCGTCACACAAATGTTTGTCCTGGGTGGGATCGAACCCACGACCTATAGAGCTGAAGGCAGAGCTACTACCAACTGAGCTGAGAGACCAGTTATAAGGACATCAGTATCAAGATTTTAATTAAATGAACCCCTTGAAATTAATGTTGACTAATATGTAAGTAATCCGTACCAGCCTTTAATGTTCCCACTGCAAGGACACCGGCCTACTCTCGATAATTGAGAGTGAATGGGCTCTAATCTACCACGGGGGCCCAATCCGGATTGGTAGATGTCACATATCATCGAATTTTTGGTTCTAAGACATGCCGGTTTCCTCACGATGTTTTCCGTCACCGTTTCGAGAACGTGGTATTGCGCACATAATTTTTTTCAAGTGAAAAAACCCATTGGTGCACGTGTGGATTTGAACCAGCGACCTTCAGACTGAAAGTCGGCGTCTGTGTCCCTGGACCACCACGCTCATGTATTGTCACAAATATATGAAATTATTATCATAATTATTATCTAAACTGCTCATGAATGCAGGCATATCGGAATTTGATTGTAGCAAATTTCTTTTACCGACAATCTAAAGGATACAGTCTCCAGGCCGCTTTTATATTACAACGGAAAGAGAATAAATGTATGAATAAATAGCGGTTATGGGCGGGACCCCCTGAAAATTAGGTTAACAATCAAAGCCTTTAATAAATTTACGAAGAGAAACACTCAAAATACGAACCGCACCAGCTCGGAGAAAGGGTTTTATCCATTGTGTAAATGTAAATAGAATGACCACTGTGAGACGTGCGGGCCTCTGGGCGGTAATAGTACCTAATGATTTCCTGAAAATATGCCATATATGATTGAAATGTCTATAAGAATACTCAGAAGCTTAGATTTTATTATAATATGCTACTTATTTCGACAAGGATATTCTTCCTTTCAATGATTTTCAGTTATTCTAATTCTTATTCCTCGAAAGGAAGGGGTTTCTTAGTCTTCACCCTAATATATCAGCTTACCCTCGATATGTCAATAACGTGTTTGTAAAATAACGGGTTTTTGATTTCGCCAACAATAGGTTTAGGCAACGGACACGCCTGATGTGGGTTTAGTTCCTAGTTTAATTTAATAGGGGATATGAATTTTGTGAAAACTGCCTTTTGATACGTCATATTATACTTAATAAGTAATATTATACGTAAACGAAATACGCTGGTGTTATATTATATAATAATGTAATTATCTTACATTTTGTATTTATGATTCCGCTTTTGACAGTAGCTCTACTTAACATCAGGTGGGTTGTCAGCTCGTTCCGTCACTGTTGTCATAAAAATGCTAAGTAGGTACTAAACAAACCCCTGTAGGTAAATGCTTAAGGTTTTTTATTACTTATTCATTCATCTATAACTTATTCATCTAAAACGGTTAACTTCAAAATAAGTTAAAAGAAACCCAATTGCAAATTAGGTTTCTTTTAACTTATTCTTTGTCCATTAATTATTTGTCCATGCCATCTGCGACACATGGAATAATAGAGGTATGAGTGTGTAAACGTTAACGTTAACGTTTAATAAATTGAAATAAGCTTAAATAGGTTACCTTTAAAATGTTTGAATTGTAAATGAACTAGAGAAAATATAAGGAATTAAATAACTTAAACGAAATTGTTTCAGGGGCTTAGTTTAAACAGTAGAAAATTTTCCATCAATCCAAGTTTTAATCGATATTGATTTGCTATAAAACTAGAAAAATCATGTGGTAAATAAGGGAAAATATATAAAAAGAGCAATATTACCTTTCCTTACAAATGAAATCTTCAATAAAAGCACAAAAACATATATTGAATATTATTGTTTAACCCCTCACTCGCGCGTTTGAAACGGCGGGATTTTCAAACTGACTCGTGTAATAGAGAAGGGCAGAAAGCCGAGGTTCGCGAGTCGCGGCGTTCGCGCGCATTCACGGACTGCCAGGGACGAACGAGCGGCGGATACGGTTGCCAGCTCTATCCCACTATTCAGGACAGATCTGCGCAAATGCGAACGTTTCGTGATAACACTCACGAAAGTTTTCAGGCTTATCGAATTTGGCGACTGTATCTACCCCTGGGAACTTCCATCAATCACATTGTGAAAAATAAATTTAAAAAAATAACAAGCTTTCCCGTAAAAACTAAATATAAAAGAAAAATATTCAGACTCACATAGGAGTGACATAATTAAAACAATGCCCAGCGAGAATTCTCAAAACAAATGAGGTTTGAGTACGTGTTCTTTTTAAAAAATAGTTCTAGTTGGGAAACTTGATTTAAGAAACGTATAATTATATGTTTATACAAATTGACCCGCTTGTGACTGTGCGAACGTAAGAATCCAAGCAATTACCAATAGTAGTTATAGCAAGATCACAGTTATTATAAAATGATATAAAAAGGAGTTTCTTCCTTTTTAGTACTTACTATTCCTACACAAATTGCAAACAAATTATAGTAGATTATAGTTATCATAAAATGTTAACAAAGCCCAGTCTTTTCAAATTTACAGATTCTAGTATAATTTATATACTTATAGTAGATAGATAGGGAGATAGAAAGAAGAAATGTTTCAGCACATTTCAAAATACAAATCAATTAATATTTAATAATAAATTGAATTACCTATACTTATAACATAATATTTTGAATCAAACATCTTCAAGATTATCAAGAGCCAAGTTCATTGCATGTTTTAATGTAAGTTGTTAAACCTGTCAATCACATCCAAATCATTACAAAATTCTGTTGAAATGGCCAGTAGTCTCCAAAATGCGACGAAGCTGGCAATAATCGCCGGGGAACGGGCGGGCGGCGCAACAGATACGCCACAGGTTGGGCGGCCCGGGCCACCCGCCCCACCCAGAGTCGATTTACATCCTCATTACCATATCATGACTTCTTGGCACCACAACGAGAACAATAACATGTCAAGAAGCAAGCAATACGAACAAGTAACAATGAGATTTAAATTGCCACCCTAAAAATATTGGTATTTGCAGGAATCAATTTGCAAGTTTATTTGGCCCAAGGACTCTCCGACCCTGGTTTCAGCGTGTCGCTGTTCGAGCGATCCCGTCAAGTTTTCACTCAGTTCTTTACTAAATTGATATAACCCCCATAAAAACCAACAAATTTCATCTTACTTTCTTACGATTGTGAAGATCTAAGTTGCGTCGCCCACCCAGCGGTGTGTGCCCGTCGCGTCACACCTGAAGATGAGACGTATGACAAAAGCCAGAATATCTCTGCACAAAGAATGAGTATTTCTAATTAATGAAATCTGCAATACGGACTCTAGTGTGCTAGCTTTTAGATACATTTTCGGCAACGATATCAGCACAAAGGAAATCTACAGTTGTAGTGCAACAATCAATACGAAAGCTTGATCGATGTCTGGGTCATACGGTGCTGGTTTCAGAACGTTATACCGCTAAAGCCGCGTACTGTCTATCCGTCAATCAAAAGGGAGTGATGAAAAAATGTATACAGAACTGGTATCTTTTGTATTTTTCACACATTGCTCACATAACACAACTTTGTGCTAGAATGCCGCCAGCAATGGTACGTTAGGTCAGCTCTTTGAAAATTGTATGTAGGTCCCCAAGGGCTTGGATTTTCTACTCCAAACAACTCAAATATGTGACCGCTACCAAACGACGAATATTTGCGTTGTTAGTGTTAGTTGTTAGTTTTCGTTTAATCCCGAAAGCAAATGTTGGTGAATATGATTCCAATGGCCGCATAGATATCTTTAAATTCACGCCTTTCCCTCGAAGGGTTAGGCAAAGCCTCAAATAGCCACTTTTTAACTTGTGGGTCATACTGTCGTAGAAACGTAAACTTGAAAAGTTTCGGCCTTAGTATAATATCGTCATTGCTTTTCATCACTTTCCTTCGGTTCCTGAAATTTTGGACATTAAATGTACCTTCGGTGAAAATACAATATTGAAACCAAGAAATATAAGGGCCAGCATAATAACTTACACAGTAAATATACTTTATTTCATTTGAATTTATTTCAGCTTTAGACATATTTATGCGCTTAGATAAATCAGAAGCGTACATAATAGGTACAATATTCAACATGATTTAAAATATTTTTTTACACATTTGCTGCAGAAATACAGAAATACACCATATAATTATCAAAAGATAAAGATCGTATGAACATTATTGATAAATAATATGTGTACAACACATACTTTGAAGAGTTCTATTTTAATTAATTTAAATAAATAAGTTACAGGTATAAATCTAATGTATAATAGTGATTACTAACTTGCTGCACCTGCCAGACAGTGAACTCCTTGAAAATTGTTTACACTACACTTCCTTTGAACTTCACTTCACTGCACTGATAGACTCTACAACATGGAAGCAATAAATGAAGCTATCAATCAAACACTCGCCCAGATGATGGAATCTTTCTCTCAACGCATGGACTCCCTCGATGAGACTGTGAGAAAGAAGACTGCAGTAACCAGTATGGAAAGTCTTGTTGAAGAATTCACTGCATTCCGTTCATTTGTAGTGAACTCTCTGAGGGCGCTGCAGCTTCAAGTGGCATTCATAGCTAAAGAGCTTGACCAGTTGGAGATGCGGAGCAGGCGGAAGATGCTGTTGATCCATGGAGTGGCTGAAGACCCAAGAGAAGATACAGTATCAGCTGTTGTCAAAACTGTTACAGGCCCCTTGAAGCTCAATAAATTCTCATCAAATGACATAAGCCGATGCCACAGAATGGGTCGACAATCTGCACCCAACAAGCCTCGTCCCATCCTAGTGAAGCTCCGTGATGTGGTGATCCGGGACAAGATTTGGTCAGGCAAATCAGCATTGAAAGGCTCGGGTATTACAGTGTCCGAATTCCTAACAAAATCCAGACACGATTTATTCATGGCTGCTCGTCAACGATTCGGTATGGCTAGGTGCTGGACGATGGAGGGCACAGTGCATGTGCTTGGAGTAGATGGCAGTCGTCATCGGGTCAGGTGCATGGAAGACCTTGGCGCCTTGGTGGAGCGCAAAGAAGACATGCCGAAGCCCACGACGTCGGCGCCCGCGCCCTCCGCAAAGACAGCAGCCGGGTCATCGAAACCCAAGAGAGCTGCTGCAATGAAGAAGTAGTAGTTTTCACGGTATCATTTTCATTTTAATTTATTTTTCTTGTGACCGGGTAGTTCGTGTGGTGGTTAAATAACCGCATTTTTATGTTGTTAATCTTTTTTTTTCTTTTTTTTATCACCACTATTGACTCAATTTAGTGTGACTGACTTACAGTGACATCTTGACAAATTTTGTGACAGCTATCAAAGTGACATTACTAAGTACTATAGTAAATATTCGAACTTTACTCTCCTGTGCCGGCAATGGCATTTTTGGCTCCTTTGTCTGATGTATAATTTTCTTTGCTTTTATTTTATTGTTTATTTTTTCTTTTTTTTCTTTTTGTCTATTAAGTTATAATTGTAATCACGTTTAATTAGTAAATCTGTAAGGTCAGTAATATTAACTTTCCCGGTCGCATAACATGTCTTTTTTTGTTTTCTTTTGTTTACGGTAGTGTAGTTACTTGATGATTTTATTTTCACGTAACTGGCAGGTGGATCAGTACATTGCCTACTTGTAATTTTTATTATTATTATTATTATTATTATTATTATTATTTTTATATATATTTGTACCTTGTTATACGAGTAATATTTATCTTGTATTTTGTACATACTTGAGTAATTTGATAGTTCTTTTTTTTATTATTATTTTTAAATATTTATGTCGTCTGATTACGATGACGATTATGTTTCGTTATCATCTTCTAATGTTGACAGTGATGATAGTTTTGTTAGCATTCCTTCTCTTTCAAGTACTATTGAAACTTTTGTTTCTGCGTACACAAAAAATTTTAATGCGTTACATATTAACGCACAGAGCATTCCAGCTCACTTCTCCGATATGCTGGCTTCTTTTGAGCATAAAAATATTCACGCTGTTTTGATTTCTGAATCGTGGTTAAAGCCCTGTCTCCATTCAACTTCTTACTCCCTTCCCGGATTTACTCTTATTCGAAACGATCGCACTAGTGGTGGTGGTGGTGGGGTTGCCATATACCTCCGTAACCATATTCCTTTCAAAATAGTTAGTATGTCAATTCAACCGCCACCACCTAATGCTGGTGAACATCTCTTAATTGAGATTTCTCTTCATCACACCAGGGTTCTACTAGGCGTGTTTTACTCCCCTTCGCTACGTATAGATTATTTTAATTCGTTTGAGAAGCTTCTTGAAGATCATATACCTTCTGCTGATCACACCATAATTATGGGTGACTTTAACACCTGCTTACTCAAACAAGACCATCGCTCAACATCTCTCAAATCTCTTGTACAGGCTTGCAATATGTCCATTCTCCCGCTCAATGCTACTCACTATTTCCCTAACTCAAATCCTTCCCTTCTTGACCTTATAATGGTCTCTTCACTGAACCATGTCGCAGATCATGGTCAGTGTCCGGCGGATGCTTTCTCCTATCATGATCTAATATTTCTCTCATATAAGATTCGCCCGCCTAAAGCAAAGCCTAAAGTTCTTCTGCAGCGCAATTTTGGAAGTCTGAACTTGGAAACATTAAAAAAAGATGTACTTAGCATAGATTGGTCAACTCTCGCAAGTTCATCATCAATTGATGATAAAGTTGAAATTTTTAATCAAAATTTAACCCGTCTTTATGATACCCACGCACCTCTACGAACTATAAAGCTAAGGCACCTTCCATCTCCTTGGATTACGAAAGAGCTCAGATCTGTGATGCATAAGAAAGATGCTGCAAAATTTAAGTTTAAATGTCGGCCTTCTGATGCAAATAAGGAAAAGTATATAGATCGTCGAAATCGCTGTAACAGAGTGTGTAGAGACGCACAACGCCGTTACATTCATGATTCTATTGATAACCAAGATCCTTCCAAGGTTTGGAAGTTTCTTAGATCTTTAGGAATTGGTAAGTCTCGACAAGATAATATTCCCAATGATTTAGACATTGATTTACTTAATAAATATTTTACTACTTCTTCCAAGATTGATGGTTCTACCAAAGCTTTGACGTTGCAGCAACTCTCTGCCATTCCAATTCCTGACTATTCCACCTTTGACTTCACTCAATTTACCGATTGTGATGTTAAGACGAGCATAACATCGATAACTTCTAATGCTGTTGGAAGCGACAGCATTAGCCGTAATATGGTTATCCCTATCCTTGATGAACTTGTCCCCATTATCCGCCATATATTAAACTTCTCTCTTAAAAGTGGTATATTTCCATCGGCATGGAAGGATGGTCAAGTTACACCACTTCCTAAAAAAGCCAAGCCTTCTACCTTTTCAGAATATCGTCCCATTTCCATTCTTCCTTTCCTATCCAAAGTTCTTGAACGTCTTGTTCATCAACAACTTAGCATTTTCCTTTCCAACAATAATCTTCTCAATCCTTTCCAGTCCGGTTTCCGTCGTGGTCATAGCACTGTGTCAGCTCTGGTGAAAGTCACGGATGACATACGCTATGGAATGGATAGCGGACAACTGACTGTCTTATCCCTTCTGGATTTCAGTAGTGCCTTTAATAATGTAGACTTTGATATCCTGCTTGGCATTTTACGCTCTCTTAACATATCTCCAACGGTAATTGAATGGTTTCGTAGTTACTTGTTTGGTCGCCGGCAACGTATCCGCATTGATGATACTTATTCATCTTGGTGTGATATAACGGCTGGTGTACCACAAGGCGGCGTTTTATCCCCACTTCTTTTTGCTTTGTTTATAAATTCGATTTCTCAAAAACTTACTTCATCCTATCACCTCTACGCAGACGATCTCCAGATCTATGTACAAGCACCTTTTCATAGATTACATGAAGCCATTGAATCCACAAACAACAACTTACGTTGCATTCTAGATTGGAGTAGGTCTTTCGGCCTTTCCGTTAACGCAGCAAAAACCCAGATTATTATTATTGGAAGCTCTAGGATGATCTCTAAAATTGACTGGTTTCGACTTCCTCAAGTGTTGTTTGATGGAAAATGCATTCAGCTAAGTGACTCTGTTAAAGATTTAGGCATACTTATCGATAAGCAGTTTTCCTGGAGTCCACACTTGTCTGAAATTAGTCGGAAGGTCTTTGCTTCTGGTAGCTCCCTTAACAGACTTCGTAACTTTCTTCCTACTGCTACCAAAATTGCGCTTGCACAATCTCTTCTTCTCCCAATTTTAGATTATGCCGATGCCAGCTATTCGGATATTACTGAAACGCAACTTGATAAACTTGAGCGACTCCAAAATTACTGTATTCGCTTCATATTTGGTCTACGTAAGTTTGATCACATCTCGGAATTTCGTAAAAAGCTCAAGTGGTTGCCCATCCGATTTCGCCGTAAGCTGCACATGTTATCTCTTCTCTATAATATTTTGTTTTCTCCCTCATCGCCTTCTTACCTCAAGGAACGATTTCAATTCTTACACCTTTCAAACACGCGATATTTGCGCTCCACGCATACCCTTCAACTTCAGACTCCTGTCCATACATCCATTTTCTATGACAAGTCCTTTACAGCCCAGGCAGTCCGTCTATGGAACGCTCTGCCAGTCGACATTAGACATGCTAAGTCCCTTCCCATCTTCAAGAACTTGGTAGCGAAACATTATTTGTCGCTTCGATAAGCATTTAAAAACTTAACTTTATTTTCTATTCTATGCACACCAACATGCCCCTTCTATTTTTCTCTTTGTCTGGTCCATCCAAAGGTTGCCTGGAAGAGATCGCTTTTAGCGATAAGGCCGCCCATTGTATTACCTTATTGTTAATAATTTATTGTTTAAAATTTTTTATTTTTGTTTTGTTTGGTGATCAATAAAGAGTTATCTATCTATTGCATCGTCAATTAATATAAAAATACCAAAAAGCCGGGTAGAATTCAATGTCATCAAATTGTTCAGTCACGCAAGTTGGTTTAGGTAGTTAACCTGTGCCACGGAAGAATGTTCGTGCCCGCAGCCTCTAGCACTTCGGTGAGAGAAGGAACACCAAGGGGTTTAGTCGGTTCGAGTCCGACATAACCCTTCCGCAATCCCGAGTGTGGAAAAAAAGGTAGTTAACCTGTATGTATTATATTATGGTTATTTCGGTCGTAAATAATTAACAAACAGGTACTTATCAAAAATAAATAGACAACTATATGAAAAAAAAAAAGAAAACATTTACGCACACTAAGAATATGTCACACAAGCAACACCTGAGACTCGATAAGAGGCTTTATCTTTATGTTCATTACACATATTTGCCACGGTCGGGGATCGAACCCGGAACTCTTAGCTTCGAAGGCAGAGTTATCTACTACCAACTAAGCCGCGGAGCACTGATGACCTAATACTATGATTGACATTAGTTTAATAACCTACTATAAATGGCTAAATGTATTGAGCAGAATATTTTGCTAAAATAGGTAGACAACAAATCCAGGCCACTTCACCCAGTCTCTGTGCGAGTGTTTGCGGGCACTCCCGATAAAGGCCCTCAAGAAGATTGTGCTCGTATCGATTTCCGTTACCAAAACACTGTAATGGACCCGGTGTCTGACGATAACGCCATAAATACTGACAAATCCCGATTGACAATTGATTCAAGTCTAAGCACCCGTGAAAACCACCAATTATTAGATACCTATTACAGAAGATTTCGCTCAAATATCACATCAAAAGATATTTGTAATGAGATATAATATAACATCCTATGTAGTAACGTAGATTATACTTTTATACATTACATTATAGAGGAACGAGGACGAGTACATTACTGACTGAATTGGAATATACTGGTTTTCAATAATCCACGCAGCTTTTTAGGTTTTATTGACTTAAGACTTAATAAAGGCCTTCTATTAAATTGACTTTTAACTTTTAATAACTTTTAGCTTTTAACTTTTAATATCTACTGGAAGCAGCCCCCGAGGCAGAAGAACAACATAAGAGCCGTGAAACAGTGTTGTTTACTTAACTCATAAAAAGTTCCGACAACAAGTTTAAAGATATTTCGCACTATGGTCGTTTATAATTGCAAACCATAATGGAGTCCATCTTATATTTTCCGGTAGATATTGCACCGCTAGATGAAGATGAATCCAGAAATTTCCAGGACGAAAGGAATAAACGCTTGCACATTCATATCAACTGCACTAGAATTCCCTGGTATACAGGTAGTATGGGCAGACGTAGATACACAACACAAACAACTAAGAACCTAATTCAAATATGGTAAGCATACAGGCTTATCTTACAAAGTTTGGCCCGGACCGTGCCCGGGAATCCTCTCTTTGAAGGCACCTTGCCTCTTACTTTAATAAGGCTACTTTCCCATCTTCATAAAAGACATATATTATGACGTGATCGCCATGAAATGGGATTTCAACGTCCTATTAAGCGTTATCCGGTTGTGAATACCCAATGTCAAACATTCAACATGTATAAATAAAATATGGGAAAGAATTTAAGTGTTTTAAATAAATCTGTACGTTTATCATAAAAGCAATTCTTGAGATGAACATTTCAATAAAGTCTGTATTAAAGATACGCTGACGCTGTAGTTCGTGGGTTAAATATTGTGTAGTTTATCTATGTACCTACAAAGAACAAGTGATAAGTAAGTATTATATCAGTAATCTGGTTCCCATATTAGTTTGGGACTAAATGGCGCTGTGTGAATGTCCATGAATATTCATTTATTTATTTATTGTATGCGTCACACTGAAAGAGAAATAAAAAGTCTCATCTACTAATGATGCCACTGCCAAAATCCTTTTCACAATTGAAACCAGATTCGATACCATATACCTAAAACATTTTTTCTTATTATAGTTTCTCAATTTTGACAATCTAAATACGTAAACCTTGGCTTTAAAGCTTTCCTAAATAATGAACAAATAGAAAATCATCAAAATGTTAAACCTCGCCTCATTAAAGCACCTATCGAATTACGTTGCCGTAAAACTAGGTTAGTAGGTCTTTGAGATTGCATTCAGTAATCACCTTAATGCGCAATATTCTTCCTTCACCTATTATGAACTCGAAAAGGATGAGACAAGGTCCACAATAGCGTGACCTATTTCGGAAAAGTTTGTAAGGGTTTCTTCTTCTTCATACCATTAATCACTGCATTGTTACAACCACAACACAATCCGATTCTAGATTACTCGTTGCTCGCGACTGTACCGTACTTTATGACATAGCGTGGTCGTTAAAAATAATCTTTGTCATATTTTCCGAATGGGTGGATAAATGAGGTCCTTTGTTCTGAATTATAGGATTTGAAAAACCCAATGTCTCGTGAAAAAAGGACAAAGTGTTCAGCGTGTTTAAGGATTTGTGGGTTTCTATCTGTGTATTGTATTGTAAAGTTCCATTGGTTTTGAACCCGGGAACAGGTAGGTATCACGTCTACATGGTTACGAGTATATTTAATCAGCTATTTCGGTGCTCTTTGTAGTCATAGGTGAATTATGGCGAACTCTG
Organism: Aplocera efformata; assembly: GCA_921293045.1. Classification (NCBI taxonomy): domain Eukaryota; kingdom Metazoa; phylum Arthropoda; class Insecta; order Lepidoptera; family Geometridae; genus Aplocera; species Aplocera efformata. Next base: position 6,021,743 of record OV121042.1, on the reverse strand, counting down.
TGGCAAGTGGACCACTCCGGATCAGTATCACACCAGTTTTATCATTAAATATTCACTTAGTTTGGGGGTTAGATGGACATATCTGTGATATGTCCATCTAACCCCCAAACTAAGCAAAGCTATACTAAGGGAATTAGTTAACTGATAAATTAATGATGTTTTCTCACTCTCATTAGGATTCTGTCGTAGGTGACGTGGACACTGCCGCTAAGCAGTGGGGCATGCAAAAATGTGAAATGTTTGATACGGCGCCATTCTGGTATGTTCTGAAACACGCATTTTACAAAAAATTTGCCGTTTCGTAGGAAGGGACAATACCAAATATCCCGGGCTAACACTTTTTAAATATCTACAATATTTTTAGAGAAAATTGTTGCTTATATTATTTCCAGGCAACTTTTGAAAAGGATTTTAATTAAATATCCTTACATGGTATTATTTATTACTACTAGTTGAACTTAACGTCATATTCTGTTTCAAAACCTGAAATTTGCTTGTATTTTTATGGCAGGACTATAGTTACAAATATATAAATATAATATTTGTATTACAAGTTGAACTACTCTGTAGTAGTGCTGTTGGAAAACAAAATGGGCCGATAAATTTAAACTGGTAGAAGTGAAAATAATCTTAAGATCCTCAGTGCGGTAAAGAGGTTCCTAAAAGCCATAACTATATTGAAATTTTAAGGCAGCGAGGCTTAAGAAGTAGCTTAGTTAATTAAAAATCCCTGAAATCAAGTCATTCAGGGGCTGCCAAAATCATTAGCGAAAACGTTGAGTAAAGAATATTTCTGATAAAGAGCCAAATATGCTTCGTTAAATTATTTTTACCTTTCGACTCAATTCAACTGGACAAAAGTGATGACGGAACACAGTGAACACACTAAACCGGAAATGTAATATGTATAATAAGTAGATATAAATAGCATCAATTTTCAGCGAGTTCCAAATTGAAAATAAATCACAAACTGCACTGCATAAGCAATCTCCGGTGGCTTCATTTCACGTTTGTAGGTACCGACTGCAAAGTTTCTACGTCAGACAAGCTTATATCAGGGAGTTCATATTCTCAATGGCTCCAACTTTTGCTGCGAACGGTACCTAATTAGTTAGCCTTTTGACGGCGACGCACATTCAGATGTACTAGAGAATTTATCATCTCGCTTTCTGTAGTGTGTGGGGAATACAGTTGTAAATAGGACGCGTCGCATCGCTTTGTACACTCAGGAGTTTGATCTATTTACGCGACGCGGTTGAAATAATTTGTATGTACGTAAATATATGTGGGTTATGTATGTATGGAAGTTGCATCCCGTTCTGCCCGTCACCCGAGTTGTAGATGTAACTTCTCATGCACCAACAATTTTACATCTACCGGAACACAGTAATGCGAGTGCATAACTGCTTAGCAGCAGATTCCAGGTTAGCAGGCAGTACTCCTTTGACATGGCTTAACGACTAGTATAGCTTGGACCGATATCTAAACGCGCTCTCCGAAGCACGGAAGCGCTAAGTTCAAATACCACTAAATGTTTCATAATTCAAATTCCATTAGCATTATTCATTTAAATAATTCTTGTAGTTGTTACTCAATTTTATGTATGGAATAAAATGAAAAAATAGCACTGATAACAATTTTGAAATGACTGTTGTGGCATAAGTAGGAGCAATTGAAAAATTAACTCTATTCGATAACTGAAAAACTTTTAAAAATGGTTCATTTGCTTACAAATGATGATCTGACACCGGTAGTTTATAAACAGATTATATTAATGAGTAATTAAATCATCATTGATTTGATCAGTATTTACGCACTTGTTTTGACTAGGTACCTACCTAAACACATTATTGTATTTGTAACAATCCAGAATTCAAGCACATTGTCAAGAACAGTCAAGCGAATTGTCTTCAATATCGTTGATTCTGATATAATTTCATACCCTTTAGCGTTACAGGGAGGTTGAGACAGCCAACCAATATTTCGTTCATTGCCCCAGCATGCCAGACAATGTCCTTTTCTTTACAATGCATAGCTTAAGATTGTTGTGTAACTTGTAAGAGTGTACAAGAGCTGACCTGACCACGGTTTTGCCCAATGCCAAAAACATAGCTTATTTTATTATTGTAAAGATATTTCAAAATCATGATGTACTATTGACTCGCAAGAAAAAGAAAAATAGCCTAATGGTTTACTATCATCATATTTCTACGATTTGTACAGATATCCGCCATAGTAAAACATATTTGTGTAAGTTTCAGCCGGTTGCGGCTAATGATAAATGTGACTTCTTTTTATTCCCTAAAATAAAAATCAACTCAAAAGGATACCTACAGTTTTACCGCCGGAAAATGGGATAGCTCCTTTTAAAAAAAATAAGTTCATATTTAAGCATGAATCTTTGCAAAAATAGTGGGAAAATGCTCTTTAAAACATTATTGACTCAGTTTTTTTTTTTGATTTCGTAAAATTTACTGAGTATCCCACTTACAGTGTGAAAGACTGTACTGTAGAAACGAGGAACAAGAAAACGGATACCACACCAGAAGTCGCGCAAGTGATTACCTTTATTGAATGTGAGCCGAACATATTCATACAGGGCCATCTATTACCAATCAAATACCACAAAAAAAATACGAGATGGCGCTGTATTAAATTGCCAGCATAATCTATCTATTTAAATACCATGGACCAATTTTGCTAATTCGTTTTTTGTTGTGTTTGTTACTGTCAGAAGATTTTTATGAAAGAACCGCGGAACGCAGATTGTTTATTGTAAAAAAAGCAGTAGCATATTAAAAATAACTTAGAAATAATAATTAATCTCTAAGTATCTTTAAGTAAAAACGTCAATATCATAATACAGAGTAATCATTGCAAATTTGTCTTTTGACTTTTTCATGTTCGTATAAAAAAGCGGAAAATTTTTGGTACTTAAAACTGCAATATAACCTGTTTTATTACAAGAGATATTGAAAACGATTTATTTATTTTTGGAATGTGGCTATAATAACAAATATTCCGTAATATACCAGCCACCAGCCAAACCTGCCGGTTAAAATGACTCTAATAGCTGGAATCCCAACACCTACCTACAGTAGAACTTATGCAGGGTTCTCCCGGAGAGGTACTGCATCTGGTTAACTGCCGCCAGGCGGTAGTGCACTCGCATTGCTGTGTTCCGGTGGAAGGGTGTAGGTGCCGGTGAAACCACATGCGCCATGAGACGTAACATCCATGTATCGGGTAACTTGGATGGGATGAACGAACTTGGGACTTCTCAGGCTTCAGTCGAGGAGGATCTAAGTAGTATTGATTTTGTTATGGGCGTAGGTAACCACTTAACATCAGGTGGGCCTTCAGATCGTCCCATCACTTCGGTTACATAAAAAATAAAAGAACAAATAAAAGATCTTTAGACAGACAGCCGTTGTAGGCTAGTTATAAGGTTTCCTTTAATCTTTCCGTACAGAATGATATAAAACGTAGGAAAGTTGAGTGTACACAGTTATTCTTAGTATATCTCACTATTTTCAAAGGCAAATAAAAAAAATATACAGCTTAAACAAATTACAGTCACGTCATATGTAAATTTCGGAAACTTTATTATCCAACAAAAAAGGTAATAAAGGCTTGAAAGCACTAACACAAAAGGACAAAAATTCTTTTTGTTTTTCCGTGTAGAAACTAAGTGATGACAGGGGTAGTATTTTTCCCATTTTCCCCAGTGGGATCGTGTGAGATTTTTTCTTCCCATGCGTTTCTATAGCGATTGGGATTTTGTTTCTCATTCGGAATGAAACCGGCGGGTGGGTACGCTTGAGAACAGCCCAGTTTCACCTGAAGCTATAATAATGTGGATACAAATAAGTGAGACTCATGTGAAATCGTTAAATGAAGATCTACAAGTAGTTAATTTGTTCAAAACTTTAACGTTTGCCGTTGCCTTGAGAACGAGTTATCGATCAGCCTGTTTCAGGAAAAGCAATAAAATACGAAATTGCCGCACCATTCTTTTTCTGAGCAGTTTTACGAGTTTGAGTTCTAACGTTTCTGGTTTCTTACTTTAAATATGTTCCTAAAAAATCTTGCGCGTTTTCCTTAGGTAGTTAAATCGGCAAGAAGAACCAATTATTTTAACTAGTTCAATCCGAAAATCTATTACATCCCTTTATTGATGGGATCCCATAAATTTCGAAAGCTATCATATCTTTCATGTTGAGACCTGTTGCGTCCAGTTTCAAAAGTAATCTACCTACAGAATCCCTATGAGAAAGTTTTCGAATAATAGGTACCTACTCGCGGACTTTGTTAAGTTATTGTTTGCAACAATATAACCTTATTATTTTTATAACTTTTTTCTACACTAATATTATAAAGAGGAAAGATTTGTACCTATTTTTGTATGTTTGTATGTTTGTAATGAATAGGCTCAAAAAGTACTGGACCGATTTAAAAAATTCTTTCACCAATAGAATGCTACATTCTTCCAATTTGACATAGGCTACATTTCATTTTGAAAAAAATTAGGGATCCTTGGTAAAATTTGAACAATGTATCCGAAGGTGTAGAAAAATGAGTCTTAAAATGTCTTTCGTCGAATGCGCTGCCGAAACTATTAGCGATAGAACAAAATAATGTACAACAATATTGAAGAACATCATAATGTCTACATAAAACTCCGCGGTAGCATATGTCCAACTATTGTAGTTATGTCACTACCCCGTGCGAAGCCGGGACGGGCTGCTAGTAATCTATAAAGGTATTGAGACTTGCTGCAGACGGATCTACGAAGATTTCCATCGGTTAATAATTTCATATCAGAATAACTGTTAGCTATAAATATGCAGCTCGTATCATAAGGCAAGCTAGCTATATGAATTGATATTTTCGTCATATTCAGGGTCGGCTTCTAGGACTGTGACATTCAAAGCTACTGTTAGTAGTACTGTTGTGTATATGTATGTATGTGTAGAAATTGACGTGTTCAAATGATACTTGAGATCTAAAGGAATAAATGAGTTTGCCTTTGACTTCGTTGGACGTAATGACTCTATGGCGTCGATTAGGACTATTACCACTGCCCACTCTACCTTGACTACGTTCAAGGCCTCATCCACGTCACGTCTCATCTACGGCCTTGTGATCACGACTCTCAGCCAAGCGTAAATATTCGATTAATTTATTTTTATAAAGTGAAGATGTGATCATTGCTGTTATAGTCTTTCTTCTACGATTGGAAGTATTCGTCTTGGTCCGATGGGTTGAATGTTTAAGAATCAAACCAGTCGGAGTTCCTTGTCCCGCTGTACTCATTCCTGGGGCACCTAGGTCACATGTTGATTGTCAGGACTGCAATACGACTGATTACTGTTTGATACTTCCGTTTAAAAATCGAATTTTGTAAAAAATGCGGTTGAAATGAGTAAATGCCTGTTGCACGAAAACCACTCACTGCAATTTCCCCCGTGGTATTCTTGAGGTATCCCCGCCTAAAAAGCTCAGCAATGACGTAAGCATATGCATTCTTTCGGAATCCTAAAGAAACTTGCGAATCTCCTCTGTAATAAGAGCTTATGAAAGTCAAAATTAAAGGCTGGAGACTGATAATGGTGCAGGTCACCATTATCAGTCTCCAGCCTTTAATTTATTGTAAATTACGCGGGCCAGCTCCATTGTTTCTAAATTATGAGCGTGACTGTAATGTCCAACTATGATGAGACGGACGGTCTGTCGGGTTAGTTTTTTCTATAAATTGCCTGAACATTTGTATACAAATTAGATTGTTTATAAAATTGAGTAGTTTCATGTTTTTTTCGAAATAAATGTAGCCTAAGTTACTCCTTATAACAAAAAACAAGTTTGTTTTTGTGTCTAAACTGACGAAACAAGCAGCCAGAACACGTGATGTTAAGTGGTTACCGCCGCCCATAAACAATAAAAATACGACACAAATTTTCGGCCACTAAAGTATGAGAAGACCCAAGTCGCATCACGTTGCGCCCGTCACTCTGAGAAGAGGATCAAATACCTTATGGCCCTGTTATTTCACCGGCCAAGTGTCCGTCCGCCAAGCGTTCCGGTGGAAAGGTGTGGGTACACGTTTCCACCGGAACGCTTGGCGACGGATTTCAAGGTGTGTCAACAACTAGTAGGTATACATTAAAACATGAATTTAACTTCTTTTCATTTTATTCATTAGTCACCAAATCAATTATTTACACTCTTCGACACGTACATAAAATGTAATTTAAAAGTATTCTAAGTTTTTCTGAATGCTCTGTTGTCATAAGACAATGGACATATTTGAACTACGACGCTAGTTAATCCTATGCAGTTATCTAAAGATACTGTAAATACTTTTTGTTGCAGACGCCGGACAATCAATGTGTTCGGTTGCCTAACTACCGGGTAACGTCAGCAAAAAACAACTGAAACTGCAATTTTCGCGGCCGATTCAGATGAAGTTTTCGAAATTAGCTTCTAAGAGATGAAGACCGGGCCTAATGATTATGGGAGAGGCCAGAAGCGTACTAGTATAGCTGATGATGAAGCAGTTACCAGGTGCTGCCCGGTGTTTGCATCAAAAAGTGTTTTCTTTTGCGCAGATTCAAACACATTTTGCGTTCGACAGCAAATAATTTTAGGAAAATCGGAAGTGTCAGCATAAAAAGCGTCGATAACTAGAATGCTACTGAGATACTATATCTGGTCCGTAGATGATCAATGACTGCAACTGTCCTATTGAAAGTAACAGGTATATTTAATTAAAGGTTACATATCTTTATGTATTTAGAACGGCTAAATAGCTGTGAAAAAACAACTGTTTTAAATATTTTCAATGATCATCTAAGGACAAAGATGACGCTATGAATCCAGAAAATCATTAAACCATACTAGGGAATTTTCACACGAAACTCTTAAGATATTTCCATGCTTTTCAAATACCAGACAAGATTTAAGATCATAATAATTACTATTTAAGACTGCCAATTGCAAGCATTTATAATTTAAACACGAGAATGCCTTTATTCAAGCAAATATAAATAAACCCACATCAAGATATACAATATAATGTTTACAATTTCAGAATCAACAAATAAATTGATTCAGAGCTATTCGAGTATCATTACATTAGCTTTCAGCTGCATTTTGTGTAATTATTAATAATCGGATCAAAGTTATCTGTGGAATCTGTGGAATCAATAAATGAACTCCCACCAATTTGCAAAAATGGGTTAATTGGTTCTCCAAGGATCTGCAGCTTGTTTACCGACCCCGCCAGCGAAGAATTTCCGCTTCTATCCATTTTATTTATATTCTCTATATATTTTCTCATTAAAAAACCGGACCTCACTCAAAACTCTATTAACGCAAAAAAATTTGCAGAAATTTTCTCAAGTGATTATGATTCTTTTACGCAATACCGGAATCTGTGGATTTTAAAACACTCACATACTTAGATAAATATAAGCTCTTCACGATTATAATTTTTGTAGGAAAAATAACTTGTTGCAAATTGGCATCCGATTATGCAATATCTGCCTAGACGATTTATAGATAGGTATATTTTTATGCTAATTAGAATTCATAACTGAGAACTACAAATTTCTTACAATATAAAATATTTTCTTAAAAATTTCATTAAAATTTCAAGTGATTTGATGACTATATCTACAAATTCTACTATATTTAAGTGAAATAAATCTAGGAGAAAATGGTTTTCAAATTGATAAGCTATATTTAGGCATAATTAATTCAAACAGTGTTGGATGTTTTTTAAATTTGTACTTTTCAGTGACTCTCAAATACAAAATACTGTCTCAAAATGAGCTTGTACAGTCAATCCCGACAGTAAACTTATTTTTGTGCAAATAAAAACCAAGGTTTTTCAAATAGGGATGATATTTTTAAGTTCACATTCGCGTCAAATCGATGCTCTAAAATAGGAATAGTTTTTGATAATACTATGAACGCTTTTTATCACTGAATCTTGGCAGTGCTAAATATAGAACTGTTGTTACAAACAAGTAATATAAGTAAATACTATAAATTATTCGACACTAAGGAACATTGAAATCACTAAAGAAAATAATACTAAAACTTCTAAATTACTTTTACACACAAACAAAACCTTACCAATAGGTGCTAAAATTACATCCTCAGAAACATTCTAAACATTTCCATTTATAACTCATTAACATAAAATATTATGGCATTCTATTCTCACATATCCAAATCGAATATGAGATCGTTTTTAAACATCACTTCTAAATATTGGCCTTTGTTTAACTTATCAGGGTCATAGAGATCTGTTTTGTGTTGGATATTTTCGCAAGTAATAGGTTTAGACTTTTTGACATCAATGTTGGGCTTTGTCTCCCAGATACCCGGTTCCTGCTTGTTCTTGACCTCTTTTTTGTCTATGATGTTAAAGATAGACTGTGGGTTTGCATTGGCGTCGTTGCCTTCGTTGGAAGTGAAGAAAGGTCGCTCATCCGGCGTATTTTTATTGTCTGTTTCGGCGTCAGATGTATCTGCTAGGCCGCTGTCGCGTCTTTGTTTCAGTACTGGTTTCTTCGGCTTGGTGGCCTGAAAAAAACATGGGAAACCGCTCAGTTGATAAAGTAAACATAATAATTATTTTAACAATACAATAAAATACTATTCTTAATATATATTTGCGGTACGAAACGGATTTCTTATTTCCCAATACAGGGACATCTAACATGGGGGGGATCCAAATCCGGATAGTGAATGTAACTTACTGTATGCTATGCATATGTGCGATATGCATAGCATACACTCTTAGCAACAGTGTTGTGATTTGTAGATAGGGGTAAGGGGTTGATATATGTTTGATTTGTTTGTTTTAAATGTTTCTGAATCGAACATCACATCTATGTACAATAGCTTACCGGAATAGAGGTGAGAACATCATCTTCAGCTTCGCTCTCACTCTTCCGCCGATCTTGGCTACGCTTTTTACTCTTCTTCCGTTGATTCTTTTTCTTCTGTCCTTCAATTGACGAGTTGTACCTGAAAATGACGTCATCATATTATGTTGTAATGCAACCATTCAATTATTATGTTTAATAGAGATGGGTTTGGAACAGGCGTATCAACACTCAAAAATATGACTGTAACAGGTTATTACATTGTGTATATTTTGTGTACGAATACGTTTACTTGCTTGTGTAAATGTTGACTTGTCCAAACTTAGGTCCTATTGATAAAATGGATCGATTTTGTAATCTTGTTTTTCATTGAGCATGCGACTGTTTATGTATTCAAGGGAAAAGGCATTATAAGACCTGAATCTACAATAAATATTGAATTTCCACGCGGCCCGCGGAGTGGCCTTATGCTGGCACACTTCTTATAATAGCTACCTAAATATATGGATGTTAATAATTTGTTTTCTTTTTTAATGAAGTTGCATCCTATCATTCATAGAACCCTAGTATTACCACACGGGCCCACACTTCCCATGTAAGCGCCTGACGAAATAATGGTTCAATAAACTGCAAATTCCACATCTATTTAGAAAACATGATTTGTTTGCATATCAATGTATCTATCTGTCAATTAATCATGGAAAGCTTGCTTTGCTTGTTTGTGTAATTTAATCTTTGTTATCAAACTGACGTAAAAATGCGCGATACATTATGAAAACATGACTTTTGTAAGATAAAAGGATGTAAAAGATTAGCTTTAGTAGTTTCTAGATGATGCTGTTTTTTGTAGCGTGATGCTCAGTAAATTGAAACGTTATTTGTTTTTCGTTCAATGACCTCGAATTCTATTTGGGTCATCGGAAATATACAGACTGAAAATGGCTAGAATTCATATAGTTTTCAGACTATCTTTCGAATCTGAACCATGAAAACCGATCGTTATTTGACATAATAATATCTGTGTGCATGAAATCTTTTGACACGTTACACGTCGCAATTAAACGTACGCACGAATGTTTAATTGCATTTAAATTTAAAGTGTTTAAACATATCGAAGCCTAGCTCAATATGTAGAGAATTATCGAAACATTTTTCATCTCAAAATGTAATCAGTCTATTGTAGGTATCTAATAGGTACCTACCTATTTTTAATTCAATGATAACCCACATTGATAAGTTACTATCTGTTTCCCAACAAGGATCATTAATATAATAATATTCCTCACCTATAAAATTGTTTTGAAACAACATGGCTAAATCTAACAGTCTTTTTCAAACTAGATTCTTCTGGGATATAGTCGGAACTGATGTAGTCCATTGATGAAGCAACATCTCCTGCACTGGACTCTGAGAAGCTTCTCATCATAGAATTTGGCTTACGGAGGATGCTCTTAGCACCATGTTCACTGTGAGTCTCCGTCCAAACAATCTCCTTCTCATCAGCAGGAGAAATATCATCCTCGTCATCATCATCATCATCATCATCATCATCTTCATCATGATTGGTAGAAACTAGGATATTTGTTTGACTCCCCAAATTTGTAACTTCAATTATGGGAGTCAGTTCTTCAACCAGCTTTTCAGAATCCTCTATCTCTTTTTTAGGCGTCTTTGAGACTTGAGACACATCAAAATATTCACTGGCCATAGATTCTGGAGTCAAACCAATTTGGAATCTCTGGGGTACCACCTCAGCAAGCTCCATTTGGAGTATTACATTGTTATCCCAAGCTTCTGCAGTAACATTTTCAAATTTAATGTCATCATCAAAAGCAATGGTAGCTGCATAGTGAACTGGCACAAATCCTGAGCCGATTGAGGTGAATTTTATTAAAATTTGGTTCCCTTCATTTTTGACTTGAACTGAACTAGGTTCAGTGTTTTTCACATGGAAAGTAAATGCCACAATGTCATCCAAGACATTGTGAGTGTAAGGTGGCAATATGTATCCTAAGGAACTATCAAAGAAAGAATCACTTTCGTTTGATTTGGGCACACTGGGAGATGGAGCAGAAGGTTCATTAGGTGTTGATGACAGCTCCACTACCAAGTTTGATTCCTCTTCACTTTGTGAACCAGAATTCTCTTCACTTTCCACTCCACTGTCCACTTTCAAGTTTCTATCACTGTTTAAGTTTTTTCTGATCACTGGTAAAGTCACTATGAGCTTGGATTTAGATTTGTCAAATTTTGCACTTCCACACTCATCGTTCACTGAGTATGGGAGGGACATGTCGAGTTTGTACTTTGCAGGCTTTTCGGAGACCAAACTGAGGCTCTTCTCTTGGACATCAAGAGTGCAATCACTGGTTGAGGACAACAGAGGTAGATATATTTCAATGATCAGATGGCTGGGAATAGCAGAATGCTGTTTGCTATCCCTATGGTAGGTAAACTCCTGGAAATCAACATTTTTCTGCTGTTTTATCACATACTTGGGTATGGTATAACCCTTTTCAGATTTGTGAGCAAACTCTGCAGAATTCTTCCTCATGTTACTTGGCTTCGGTTCTGGAGTAACAGTTTCAGTTTTGGAATCACAATTCTGTGAGTAATTTTTCTGGGGATAAAGCTTCTCTATCATTTCTTGAGATAGGTTCTCGCACTCTTCTTCAGGCGGCGGTTTATAGTCGGGATCTTCTTTCCGTATAACCGCAGGTGTAATCATGCCTTTATAATATGATTTCGGGAATCTGGAATTGTTGCTGTCCAAGTGAATGTTGTAGGTTGTTTGCAATCCATCAAATGCAGTCTTGTTTACAAGTTCCCGAAACCGAGTGTTAACCTCTGCCATGCGCAAAGTATCGGGGTGAAAGACGACGTCGTAAATAACGCAGCGCTGTCTTTTACTATCGAAATCCTCCCGCGGAGGTATCAGGGAATACGGAAGGGACCAATTCATGCCTCGTTTACCATTGACCTCCTGGACGCTATAAGAGGGCTTTGCTACGTTTTCGTTGCTGCAAATATTTATAAATGCTTTCCTGTCGCCCGCGACGCTTGTTTTTATAACATAACTCCCTTTCGGATTGATGAATTTTACGTCATAGCCACGCTCTTTCTCAAGTTGAACCATTTCTTTCTGATAGAGCGCTTGATTAGCCGGGTCACGTACTTCCTCGCAGTATTCGGCGAGTAAGTCTCGAAATTTCTTTTGCTTCATGGCATCTTTAATAGCTTCCAGATCAGTTCTTGTGAGCTGGGTTTCATCATCACGAGGTTTTACTCCCGTTGCCATGTTGATAGATGTTTAAATTAGTAGTTATAAAAATAAACACCAAATATTACGCATTCACAAAATACAAAATAGATTTCAGCTGACGAACGAAAATGTCAGTTCAGTCAATCGCGTGTGAGACAGTGCTGCCACTCTAAAAAATATTGTAATATTTTTTAGAGTGGCAGCACTGTCATATTGTAATATTGCTTAATCTATGTATATAGAGAGCTTGATACTTTTTAACATATTTCCACCATAAATAACGAGCCAAAATGTAATGTAATTTATAAGTAGGGTTCCATTTTTTATTAGTGACTTGTAAGTACAATAGTTGATTTTAATGTTGTTGTAAAAAAATATGCTTTATCTGTTAGGAAATAATTTTTCTATTAGCTGTGATGATAAAAAAATAAATGGCAAACACCATTTTTCTGTGTCTTTTATGTTTATTAGTCTCATAAATAATGAGAAAAGTTCGCAAGTCTGCAGGAATGACGATCACGAACGAAGTCGCAGGCACAGCTTGTAACCCCCCCGTGGGTTCCCGCCTTGTCGGGGCGGGGGGGCTTAGTAACCGTGGCCTGGTCCCCCACGGTGAAGCTAAGAGGAACCCGGGAGGGCCGCTCCTTTAGGCTTTGCCTCTAAGCCGAATAGGAGCGGCACAGTAGGTGGCGGTGCCTTATGGGGGGCACCGCAACTGAGGCGGGCTGCGGTGCTGTATGGGCAGCTCCGCAGCTGAAGGTTAGGGGCCGCGGCGGGAGAGGAGTGCCGGTATTACGGTGTGCCGCTCTCCCTACCTTCCGCGGCCACGGCGGGGTCGCCACCGCTGGATGGCGAACGCGGTGGGGCCGCAGGGGAAGAGGATTGTCGGTATTGCGAGGCGCCGCTCTCCCTATCCTCTGCGGCCGTAGTGGTAGGCGACGGGACCACAGACCTGACCCGTCGCATGGGGACCTAGGGCGTCTGACACGGGGTAGTCTGACGTCCTATCGCTGGCATGGTCCCCGAGGTGGTTGCGACGCGCCTCGTGTCCTGGCGTGTCGTGGCGAGGGAGGATGGCATATATTGCCATCCCATGGAGGGTCCGGAAACGGACAGCTGCGGCGGGATCGCGGATGTGTGTTACAACGTTCCCGTGTTCCCGCCACTAAGCGGCAGAGGAGGACACCGTGGAGTTTTAGTGGGTAGTCCCACATAACCGCTCTGTTTCCCCGTAGCAGGGCGGTATGCTAAGACATTTCTCCACGAAAAAAAAAAAAAAAAAGGCACAGCTTGTAAGAAAAAGACTTTAGTAACGCTGACTTTGAGTTATTTACTATCGCTGGCATGACTTTGACAGATTAACAAACCATCACTCAAATGCCATGCGTCCATTGCATTGTTTATTTTGGTTTCTTGGATGGATTTGATTTGAGGTTCTGTTTTGAGTTTTGATGAAGTAAATAATTTAATAACAGAAAATGTCAAGAAATATGCAAAAACTTTTCGCACAAGTTCTCTTTCACCGACCGACCGTGCCCGTGAGATATTACAGTAGATGGGCGCACAGACAACCAGGAAAAGTCATCCTTCCCTTTGAGCCTACAGGAAAAGTTAACCTCAAAAAGGAGAAAGTCATTGACTTGAGTTCCAGTGTCTCACAGGAAACAGAAGCTGACGCCAAGAAAAATTTGAAAATAAGTAAAGTAATAAATGCGGATCATCGCGATGAAATACTTGCTGAAGATCCAATACCCAAATTCAAACGTGAAAAGTCGACAAAAATCATATCAGCGAGGGAAGAAAAAAAGAATAAACGAAAATTTTATCTTAGCCAAAAAAAAGTGTTCGATGATAACGGCGACATAATCTATGAAAAGATGAATGAAAGTGATGGTAGAGTCAGGTAATTAAATGACACCCTATGTTGTAAAATCACATAAATCTGTCTTATAAGGATTTCCCTTGTTGGAGATGTTCAGTATGCCACTTACACAAAAGAAGTTGACATATACATTCTTATTGGTTGTTACTCTTGGTTACTACTATTGGTTGTTACTTATTGGTTGTTCTCTGAATTGGTTATAAACATTGGTTTACTCAATCTTATTGGTTCATCACAGGGGAAACCAAGTGCATAGCACCAACCAAGGGTGAGTGGTGTAAAAATTATAGTTCGTTAGCCACCATGGTCTAAAATATAAGATAAAGCTCACAACACCACCTCTTCACCATGTCTCATAAAAAGTATTCATGCAAACTAATATCAACAAAAAATATTGATTATTACCAATTTTGCATGGTTTCAAGCAATTTTTTTCATGATTAATTAGATTATTTTTATATGACTAGTGTGTGTAATACTATAAGACTAACCTTGAGTTTCCAAACATAAAACATTAAAATCAAACCTCTTTTTTCTACTTTCCAGCACTCTACTAATCAGATTGAAATCTAAAAAAGAAAGATTGCGCTCTGGCCAAGTCCTAGTTGAAGGCTGGAGACTAATAGTTGATGGATTGGAAGCAAAGTGTAACTTGAAGTATGTTATATTCAGCCGCTCTGAGGAAGTGAACAAGTTAAGACCTTACTTACCAAAAACTGGAGTTGTGTTTTATAAAATACCTTACAAGCAAATTCAATTGTTTTCTGATGTTGATACAGCTTCAGGTATATTTGGTAAGTAGATATTTATTAGCTGATTGTCAGTTCATACCTAATTTTACAATAACCTTGCCTGCAAATAGCTTGGTCCTGGGTTTGATATCTAGTAGGCAGTGTGACAGTGATGTCAATCATTTTATTGTTTTCTTTTGAGTGTGTTTAAGTCAGGTCTTCGAATAGCCTGTAAAGCTATATTACAAATGGTAACAAATATTGTTACCCATTTTATGGTATATGACTATGAGGATTAATTTGAATTTTCAATGGCTGTCATAATGGTAGTTAAAGTTACATCTGATTAATTTAATGCCATCAATCAGGCTTAATTTTTGCCTTTTTCTAGGTAATATTTTTTACACATGTAGAAAGATATTAACATTATTATAATTACAATATACATTGAAAAGTATACTAAATATAGTGATATCGCCACTTACCACCAGGTGGGCCCACAGCTTGTTCTGTCACTTAATCACATAAAAAAAAATATCAGGAGGCATCAGTATCAAAATTAATCTAACTTGATCTTTAAGTAAATCTTGATGCTGTTTGGAGACCTTTATTGATTCATAAAATAATTATTATTTACTAATTTATTTTGATGTTTAAACATCATGTTTCATATCAAATCTATATACTTGCTTGCAATTTTTTTCATATTACAATACAATTGTTTTAATTTCAGGTATTTTTGAAACTCCAACATCAGATCAAATGAAAAGGCAGGCAAATCCGCTTCCCTTGCACTTCATATGTGACAATATCCGAATGTCTGGTAACCTTGGGGCTATTCTCAGAGCTGCAGTTGGTGCAGGGTGTGAGAAGGTGCTGTTAACAAAAGGTCAATAGCATGCTTATTACATAGATTTATGGTTACCTCATCATAACATAAACAACATACACGCACATTCTCTTTTTCATTATGATTTTAAATGGCCAATAGTAGAACTAGTAGAAATACTGCCACCATACCTGGTAATACACTGCTAATCACTGGTGCACTTGCAGTCTTGTGTTCCAGTGGAATGCTGAAATTATAGCTGCAACATATTTAACTTTTCCATCAGTGGTAGGCGTAATGTGTTGGAATTAGTATCTGTCATATTTCGGTTAAGGCCGCTGTAACCACTTAATTATCTCCAGGAGTTAGGGAGTAATATTTTTATGATGACATGATACATGAAGTTAAAAACATAATTTCTCCATCCTTAGGCTGTGTCGACGTTTGGGACCCAAAGGTCATAAGGTCTGCTGCAGGCGCTCACTTTAGACTTCCCATACAACACTCCATAGAATGGACAGACATTCATAGCCACCTTGTGCCAGACTCTTCAATATTCATAGCTGACAGCAATGCTAATGTGCCAGAAGATGGGGAGGAAAGTGGAGCTGATATGCAAATACCAGTGTTGCCGTATTATGCGGTCGAGTTTGCAGCTATGAAGCATATAACGCTTGTGATTGGCGGGGAAACTGAGGGGATAAGTGAAGATAGCTACGCGTAAGTCGTTTACATGGTACACTAGCGTTCCATGTGTTACAGATGGCATGGACAAATACAGATACACAACACAGTACATTCAAGACCCGATAACAAATTTAATGCTCAACTTAGAAGTAAAAACAGAGTAGGAAAAAAACAGAACACACCTGCTATCGAACCTGGGACCCCTCGCTTTGAAGGCAGAGTAACATTAACATCATGATCATCTAGCATACCTGAGATATATCAGATGATAAAGATACTGACAATTTATTTTGTAAATCAAGAAACTTGATTTTTAATTTACTATTGGCCCATAAATTTGGGAATTGGATGTTTTTATTAATAATTCAAGCTATTATGGAAGACTGTTCTTAGCCATATCAGCTGTGAATGCTTTTTTGATTATAGATCAAGTAGTAGTATCAAGTGGTTTTGATGTTTTGTAAAGTAACCTGTTTACAGATTGGCTGCGCAAAACAACGGACTACGTCTCAACATTCCCCTACAAAGAGGAGTGGATAGTCTCAACACTGGAATGGCCACAGCGGTGATCGCATTCGAAATACGCAAACAGCTCATCCAGGCGTGGTCGAAGATCAGGGACGATAGGCTCATCGGCCAAGCTACGTAGATTTATCATAGGTACATGCAATTTGTTTACATTTCTTAAAATTGTTTAGTTGTCATGTGGCGTACCGAAACCCGATATCCATTTTTAATGAAAATTGTATTTAAATATAAATGAAATGCTGTTCGTTGGTATACGCTTCACTTTATGAAAAGAATGCTATATTTCGTTTTTTCAAATCAAAATCATGTGAAAGTTTTTGGGAAAAGATTTTTTTTTTCAGGGGTGCTCTGCTGCATGGGGACCTTCGCAATTTTCAAAACTGTCGGATCAGTAGTTTAATATATAATTCACACAACGCCATCTACTCCGAAACCAAGCATAGCTGGTTCTATGAGGCTAGATAACTGGTAGAATACTTATAAAGTATTTAGTACATACATATAACACCCTATAGACGCTTTTGTATCCGAATTGTTAATTTTGTGTATCAATAAGTCACTTAAAAATTAAGAATTGATTTTCATTAAAGATTTAAAAAGAAGCTCCACTGTACACCTCAAAAAAAATGAATTTCGTCCGTCTACCCAATACTGTACCCATTACAGAATATTTTATTTATTTTTTCTTTCTTTTATTTCTTTTTGTTACATAGTAAATACAATAGTCGTACTCTTATTTGTTGGATTTATGCTTTGTAACAGAGATACTGGGTCGTGTGCATCAGTTAGAAAGTTATCTTGACATCTTATCATAACTTATAGTAGGTACGAATAAATCACGATCTTTCTGTCTAGAAAGATTTCGTCTTATTCCTTAGACTCTTCGGTAATATGTTACTAAATCCAGATCCAATCTTAATGTAGAAGAAGCTGTACCCTAAGTTTTTATTATCGAAAATTATTTTAACATGTTTAGAGATATGCTCCGTTGCGTCATTATTCCTTGAATTAATTTTAAGTACTAAAAAGTAGTTAGTAATAAATATAGATCAATTATTTGAATATTGTTTTCTTCTACTGAGTAGTTATTCCTTCCTGTAGTTATATCTGAAATCATAAAGTAATTACGGTGCTTGTCATTAGAACATGCAACATTTCTGGCTAGATAACCTTGTTGCTCATGTGCGAAAGACAACATAAAGCAGCAGTAGCACTTGTGCCAAGTTCGTCAAGAGAAGTACTGCAACCATACCTGGTATTGCGCCGCCAAGGTACTGCTTCAGCACTAGGATGCGCTAGAGAGATGCGTTAGAGTTAAACAGTCGTCAACTATGGACCGGGCGGAAATTGTGATTTCATGATCTGCCAAGAACGTCTAGGCAAGTTCAAGTATGTACTTGTCTACAGCACTTATAATAAACATAATTTTACAAAACCACATTGCATGTAATGTGTGTTAAGTATAAGTTGTGGCCTGTATTTATGCACGACATTCTCCGCACAAATATAAACCACAGCTAAACTAAAAAATCCAAAAATTAAAACTGAGTTATAAAATAAAAAAGAAAGGAATAAAATACTATATTACAAATAAGCATAGTTGCATGTAAAGTTTTTGTTCTTACTTTTAAAATACAACTTCAGTTAGATTAAGAAAGAGATCACAGCGAATTATATAGATTGGGTCATTTTAAAGTTATTTTTCGTAAACGCTTTTATCAACGTACTTGCATTTTAAAGCGAAGATGTTGTATACGCTTTCTTGGACTTTGGCAACAGATACAGGAAACCTGAGGGCGTATAGAAATTATACGCTCTCAGGTTTTCTTTATCTGTTCCCACGCGCTACCAAAATCTATTTACGTTACAATTGAACAGGATTTAAACTAAAGTAATTAATGAAAATGAACACTATAAGCTATATTATAACCGTTATCATGCAATTAAATGCAGCCTAGACTAAACCGCAGCGGCTTCTGAAAAACGTACAATGAAAAATTATTTCGATTTTAACTGCTCTGCTGTCTTCAATATTTCATCCTTGATTGCATTTAGTGTTCCCCAGTGATTCATAAAACCAAGGCCGACCGGTTTTTTACATCGGATCTGAAATGTCAGGAAATTTAAAAAGGTACGATATCTTTTTAAATGAAGTTCGAAATTTCTCGAATGAATTAAGTTCATTGTGTCTCTAACTGTGGTGTCAGAGTTTTCGAATCGCTAGTATTTCTTCGACTTGGCTTATGAATTAGTAAAGTCGGGACCGACATCTTAACGTGCGCTCCGAAGAATGGAAGCGTCCAGTAGGCCACTAAACGGTCACCCATCCATTTACTGACGGGCCGGAAAGTTGCTTAACTCAGATGTTCTTGGCTTGGCCACGGGGTCTTCAATGCAATATCTACTAGCATTTGTTAAGATACCACTAAAAATGTGGGCTTCGATAAACTGTATTTTTGGGTGCTTCGTCATCTCGCCCGCAGACGATATCAAAAATAATATTTAAAAAATTGCATATAAATTCTGTATAAATAAACATTCGATGAAAAAAGTCTATTATTTTTGTAACATCACTACGATTATCATAAGTTATTGTTTCGACTTTATTTCACAATCGTGGTCACGAGGTGCCTCAAAACTCATGATAAAAGTTAGGTAATATATTATGCAGTATATTATGCGCGTTTAAACACGAACACTCATAATTTACTGCACGCACCTAAATCCGTGAAAACCACTTTTCTTTCAGGGGTAAAATAATTTTATACCAACGCATTTCTGATGAGAGAAGCGAACGAAGCCACATAATTTGCGCTACAAAAATGTTTAATTAGTTCTAAAGAATCCTTTTGTTCGAGTTGCTCGACCTTTTAGTTGCTCAAATTTAATTTATTTTGCCTTTTTCATCGTAATTTTTTTTGTAATGGTAGGCAGTAAAGGTATGTCGGTACTTTAGTCCTAATTTACAATACTATAAGACAGTTATCATCATGAACGCTAGGCTCTTGGTATGTAATATTTTCTATGTGATGAAATTATCGAGACGAGCTGATATCCCACCTGATGTCAAGTGGTTATCGCCGCCCAAAAACATTAACTGTAGGTCTTCCCCTACTGTATTATGATATATAACAAACAGAAAGGCAGTACTTATGAACGACGAAATATTATTGTTTATTTTGTTGCCAGATCAAACTAAACGGCGAATGGTCCTTCTGAGAACATTTTCTCATATGGACTAAAGGAGAGTCTTTTTTTAAACATATTATAGTTTGTGGCTACAATCAGCGCCCAATTCTACAAGTGTATGCAACTGTTGATCAGTTGCATACACTTGTAGCTTGATATCTCAATAGAATAAAATATAAAAATTGCGGAATTCAGTCCAATATATTTACAATCAAGGAACAGATCGCTCTTAGCCATAAAGCCGCCCATTAAAGCGACCAATTATTTTTACTTTTAAAGTTTTTCTGTTTTGTTATTTCTAATGTCATCAATAAAGAGGTAATTTACTGATTTAGGGCCATGTATATTTATTAAATTGCATTGGCATATCAAGCTCTCGGACGGAGGCTAGGAAGCTCATTTGGCTTAAGACCCAAATGGCTTAGGTGGGAAATTCGAGTTCTTAGTCGTAAGGCTTTGAAATGTTAATTGCGTGCGGTTCTCTTGATTCCGAGTTAACCGCCTAAGCTCCACGGAGAGGTAAACGATGAACGTAAAATGTTTTTACAGAGTTTCTACGTACATGAAAAGTAGAAATGTCAGGAACTTTATATGAAACGTAATGTATCTCTGTTGTTTTTTGAGGACGGCGATGATTTTAACAAAAAAGATTGATATAAACACACGACATCTCTTCAATCCTGGAATATAAGAAAATTATTTGAATATGATTTTGCTGGATACAATAGTGGCTTCCGTTAAACGTCTTCCTTCCCGGATTTGATCTATCCTTCCTTCTATTTGATCTGCGACTATGTTTATCAACATGTCTTTTAGGTATACACTTCGACAAATTCCATGACAAAGCACATCAACAGGAGGCATTTAGTATTGTTCTGTCCAATTTGCATAAATAATTCGCTAGGAGCATAATAGGTATCCGCAATTAGCTGTATGGCAGGTCCTATTGTGTCAATTTAGCTAACTCCAAAGGTAATTGGAATCGCGTTCAGCTCGTCTGTTGTACCTAAATGCCTCCATTACCACACTGCTAACTACTAGGTACATGTGTAGCGTAGAGAATCAAATAGAATATTTTTGTAGTGAACGTTTAAGCTCGGTTTTCAATGGAAAATAGAACAAATGAAACTAGTGGTTTCATTTGTACGAACTGAAGAGTTACTTTTTACATCCATGCGAAGGATTAAAATTCTTGATTGTCCTCGTTGGGGATTCTTGGGGCCAGACGAGAAGACTCAGGGTATTAGTACCTATAGTATTATTTATTCCGGGTATCATATTTGCTACAATCAGAAGTATAAATCCAGTGTTAATCCTATTTTTTGATCTCCAAGTACCCTTGGAGATCAAAAGATTGGATTGCCAAAATATGCCTCTTTACCTTTCAGTCATTTCAGTTTAGTTATCGATCTGTCTAACACCATGTACCAACACTATACGCGCACTTTGGCATTAAAACAGATTCGTATAAGTACCTACTGTGACGGCAAACGGCAATCATCCAGATTTGATGTTCATATCTGACGGTCAACTTATTTATAAATTAATCTAATACAAAAGATAAAAAAATATTTTGTTATAGATGGGACTGCATATAGGTCATAATGCTATTATAGCAGTCTAGTCTTCATAATGTAGAATTATTTGGTACGTGACATATTTCTATTTCATCGGTAGGAATTATTATCCAGCCTTAGAGCTCATAAATTCCAGATTTGGCTAGAATACAGAATATCTAAAAACCTTTTTCTTTCTGAATAATGTCGAATATCTATCCTGTATTAATAAAAAAGGAGAATTTCTTCATACAATCAACATACACTTATGCATGTACTCGTATAAGGATAGGCACAATGTCACTTCACACCTTGCAGGCTGTAATCGGCTTCAATACTTTCAACCCTTATTTTCAACCTTAGGGGTAATATTTCTCCATGAAATTTTCCATGGAAATCACCTCAGAGGTATACTTTATTAAATAGAAAAATATAAATAATAAGTAAAATAATTATTTAACTTTTGCTGAAGATCTCGTAATAAAGATACAAATAAAATAGGTAGAGCCGAATAGTATATTATAGTATTTTTTTGTAACTTTGGCTAATATCATTGTCAGGCCAGTTTCATCACTTCCAAATGTTCATCAAAAACTCGATAGAAATGTGCTCGATCTATAAAAAAGAAAATTGAAGTGTCTGTTTGTAATGTCTAAATAACATATTTTTACTTTAATAAAATTTATGCAAATATTGTTGAAGTATTTTATTACAGGTACATTAATAATATTTGCAATAAACAACACAATTTTAGGGAATTGTATAATGGAAAAGAAAAAAGAAATAATTAGAGATAGTATAATAACAACCCCAACAACTAATAATGTATTATTTATCGGTGTCTTCGCAATTTATTACTTTGAGCATAGCAATACTTTGTACTACGTGTTGCCACGAAGTGTTATTGGGGTGTATTATATATATAATAGGTATTATTAGATTTAATTTCATTAAAATCGAGACAGTCGTCTATTTCTAATATATCTCGCTATGGTAAAGGTTCCAAAATCTGTTTAAGCCATTTTCAGAATTTGACTAGTAAATTCATGATGACCGTAAATATTTCCTTTATTTTTTTTTACTTTACTGTGCTACTGGTTTTTGGGCCTAATAATATAACGTTTGAAGCTGTTAGAATTGGTAAATTCATCATATTATATATAGCACGCTTTTGACTTAATCTACGCGAGCAACGCCGCGCGGGCTTAAGCTATTGTCTAAATATAAAGATTAACCTATTGCCATCCCTTTCATATACGAGTAGTACTTTTAAAGTAAAAGGGAGCTTTTGGTTTAGATATTGCAACTCAGACTAAGGCGCTTGTTATATTAAATTTGCGATCATACTGCGCCCTGTGGCAGTTTCTTTACGTTTTTACAACAGAGTTGTAAGCCGTTGCTACGGAATAAAACTAGAACTATTTCGATATGAACTCCATCCTTTGGCTGGCCTTATAGTTTAGTTGGAGAAACTCTGTCTTCTGCGTTGTAGATTCTCAGCCTGGACAAGCATTGAACAACATAGATTCTATGTTGGGGGTAATAATATAGGTAGGTACTACAAGTATTTACAAATTAAAAGTTAGTATTATACTGATGTAATATGAGCTTCCCTTTGTATTTGTAACAAGCCGAACTTAATTTAGGGCTAAATGTTTCTTCGTGAATATTTTTTTTATTTATGGTCTAAATCGGGATACTTGACGTGTGTTAGTGTTTACTCACAAAGTTTGTCATAGTAATTAGCAAGTTTGGATTTTAGGCTATACAGAACACAAACTTTGAAATTAGTTTGTTTTATATCCCCTAACATCAGTTGATTAGGTATGTATTAATACAAAAAAGAAACAGCCATTTTGACATTAACCAACAGATGACTATAGATGACAGATAGGTAGGTACTATTACCATAGAATGAATATATGTTTATATTTTAAAATAATTCCTTGTTGATATTTGTAGAGGTAACAATGTTCTATAAGGTAAGTTTGTTGAAATTAATATAGGAGGTTGCTTTAAAAACAAATTCGGAATCTACCTTATTTGATAATTTACTTTAAAGAATTGATTTTTATAAAGACTGTTTCAAACGAACTTTCGTAGTTTTCTTATATTTGTATACCAAGTTTCAATAAATCATCCGACGCGATAAGACTCCCATCCAAACTTTGAGGTCCTTTGCTTTGCATTGGTACTTGTAAGTCGATTAAATAACTTTTGTTACAGTATTTGGGGGGTCCAGTTGCTCGCGTCCGTAGGTGTGTGTACCCTTTGATTCCCTACACGTACCCCCTGGGTGGTGCTAAAGGAGTAACCAAAAGTAGCAGTAGAACTTGTGCCAAGTTCGTCCGGAGAGGTACTGCCACCACATCTGGAATCTGCCGCCAAGCAGTAGTGGTTGCATTACTGTGTTCCGGTGGAAGGGTGTGGCTGCCGGTGAAATCACATGCGCAAGAGACGTATCATCTCCGTCTCGAGTGATGGACGCAGCAGAATGAATGCGACTCAGTAAAGATTTGGATCTCATACTGAGTCGCACGCATTATTGTTGTCATGGGCGAGGGTCACCACTTACCATCAGGTGGGCCCTCAGCTCGTTCCGTCACTCATTAACATAAAAAAAAAGTCAGAAGAAGAGATCGCTATTAGCGTTAAGGCCGCCCATTGTATCCTCTTCTTTTTTGTGACTGTTTTGTTAATTACATTTTTTAATATGTATGTTTCTATGGAGGTGTACAATAAAGAGTATTCATTCATTCAGTTTCAATTAAAGTTGCCGGAATCAGAATATTCAGAAGTGTGTTTGTAATATCAAAATAATAAAGTATATACGGTAATTAGAACAGAAACAGTATTTAAAAATAGAATGTTCCGGCTAATTTCCGAAATGGCCTCACCGATTTACGATACTTTCACAGGCAGATTGCTGATGTTCTAAGGCTACATTTTATTTTAGAAAATGTAAGAATAATTGGGTCCAATATTGGTATTCTTAAAAACCGCTGCTCCACTTTCCGATCAGTAGGAATTCTCATAAAAATTCCTCTCAATAACGGCTAACTCTGTCCCATAAAAGATTTGATTGGAATAATATTCGTTGCAGAAACATACATAGATTCACTGCTGCCTCCCCTAGGGTTTGATAGAACCTCAAGTGGGCCACTTTTTACTTTGTGGGTTATAATATCATGGGGATGTATTTATGTGACAAGTGGTGAGCTAATCGCTGCTATTGTTTTCCCATGAATAACTCTGCTAACTATATTTTTTTTTCAGTAAAATTATTAATTCCAGAATAATCTGACAGCTAGGACGAGACTTTTACTAATGAAATTATTAAATTATGAATGAAGTCCAAGCGAAATTATGTAGTTAATATAATTTCATGTACCAAAAATATTCGGACCTTCCTAAACCTGTTAAAAATTCAAGGAAATCTTGAATAACAAAGATTTCTTAATTAGAAGGTTTTAAATTACTCCAAAATAGAATGGCTCCTATTTAATTCGCCTCAAACCTTACTTAATTAAAAGTCTACGGAAGTTTTCGATTAACCGATATTTCTTTCTCCCGAGTTGTGTTCTAACTTAATTTGCTTTGCGGTATCTCTGGATTTGTTGCCAAGTTGAATTGACGTCATTGGCTGCGAAGTGGCTGCAGTACGGGTAGGCTAGATATGAGGCTGTTAGCCTGTTACATCAATCACTGGATTAAAATTGACGTCATGTGAATGGCTAGCCTACTTGCGATAATTACATGCCAAGGCAAATTCACAGGCGGAATCTTTTTAGCAGACAGCTCTGCAATTAAAATGGCATCAATTTCCGAGAATTTAAGAGTGAATTTTGTTGTTTGAATTTTTTATACAATAGATCAAAAATAAAGTTTATTTTATAAGGATATTTATACATATATATTAGCATTTTAGTATTTATTAATACCATGTCAATACATTTAGGAACCTATTGTATCGGGCAAATCATTTTACTGTAGCGTATGTCATAAAAATAATCATACGAAATGTTGTTTTTTTATTATAAATCACATTCAGTTTTTATTAGAATTAGAGTTTGTCGTAACGAACAAAACTCGAATCCCGGATGCTAAAACAATTGCGCTCGTTGAAAATGCCTGCGTACATTCCGCATACTCTCCCCGAGAATGTTGATTGCATAACTTGTGAGCATACTTTGGACTGAGCGATAAAAAATCCTATTCTCTTAGGTACATATTAAGTGTGGAAGATATCATTAACTTAACCATTTTTATCGACCTAAATGTAATCAGAATAAACAATATTTTTAAGGCCTTCAATAGGTAGGCATCATAGGCGAAATCACGAGGTATAGACGTGGCCTATCTCAATCGTAAGGATGGAATTAGGGGATTTTTCAAAGGAGAATTCGTAGCTAGTTAAGGATGTGAAATGTAGGAAGGAGGCGTCGTCGGTCAATACTGGAGGTGGTGCGGTGCGGTGCGGTGCGCAGGCGTGGCGGCCGCGTCCCCGCGCGCTCGGCCCACTCACGCAACTCGCGAGTCAGCCGTCGAGCGCTGCGATCGCGCGCGCCCGAGGCCCGAGCTTTCCTACACGCGAGAAACATGTGTCATGTTTTCATCACAGAAGCATTACGCCGCATACCTTCTGCGTTCGGTCCCCGATCCTTGAATGAGTAGAACGAGTAGCTCGTGCAAATAAATCGCAGATAGACGTTTCCGCTCGAAACCCACCAGGACAGCTTTCGCCGAGTGGCTGGTTTTTCTCGTAGGCTCGTGGCCGTTGACACTGCAGCGTGCGGATCCCGCAGTGCGCGAGTGTGTGATTAATCCGCTAAGTCGGGGAGGTCAGCTGAAACGCGTAAACATTGGCCTTACTATTGACGGCATTGTTGACGATGGGTCCGGTGAAAACGCGCGCTTAGAGACGAATAAATAGGTCCTGAAAACTTGAAAATGCGGCGATTAACTCTACTGTTCCTGTTGACAGGTAAGATGCATGCATATTTGTTAAAATCCTTCATATTCTGTATATATACTTACGTAGACCCCTTGATTTTGTACTGATATAATTGCTTAAACTCATGCACGTACTGCGACGCCGGTTTGAGAGC
This sequence comes from Aplocera efformata, assembly GCA_921293045.1. Classification (NCBI taxonomy): domain Eukaryota; kingdom Metazoa; phylum Arthropoda; class Insecta; order Lepidoptera; family Geometridae; genus Aplocera; species Aplocera efformata. The sequence goes on along the minus strand of OV121042.1, from coordinate 5,995,074 downwards.
TGTTTACCCAAACAAGAACGTAGTAACTTACAAAACCTGTGTTTCAAATCAAATTAGCATTCATATTAGTCTTTAGCGGTACCTGCTGTCACAGTTTTATTTTATTTTGAGTGAATGCAATCGTCGGCTTAATTTTTCCATATGTTGCTATATTATATCACAGTCTATACCTCCCTAAATACCTTTTAATACCTTTTAATTACCCTACGAATTGAATCGTGTAATATGTTTATTTTCACCAATAAATCTGCAAAATTCAACAACTAGATAACAGCGTTATTATTATTTATAGTTCATAATAAATTAATCCCAACTTGTCTCTGTAAATCACACACAGGAAAGCTTGTCTTCATAACATCGTCGTGATGTTGCTCCATATATCAGTTGCCTCGAAAAATAAGTAATAAGACTGCCAAAAGACCCTCGTCCCGAGCGATTCAAAGAACAAATGGGACGATTTGAGAGAAAAGAGCATTTTTTGCGTACGAATTCATTTCTACGAACAATTGCGGTTGCTCTTGTCCTAATATTTTTTTATTACACAGCGCGCAGCCATTCCTAATTTTATTTAATCTTAATTTGCGATATTTAGTATTCCCAGCATAATAAATTAGTTCGTATATTTTATTCAAAACTATGCTCCATCTGTTGAAAGCTTTCCGAATGACTTATAGATGTGTTATTGACGAAAGCACATCCATTGTTAGGTGGACATCTGCCGGTATCATCTACGCTAGCCACGATCACAAGGGAATTGGTTCCGCTTCGTTCAATTGGCCATGATGCGGCATATTAATTATATTGTTTAGTCTTTAGGTTCTTTTTTCTTAGAATTCTAAGGGATATGACGTTTTGATATTGTCGTAACAAGGCATACTGTCCATATTAATTCCAAATAGAATTCCATTGATGGCACAATTCAAATTCGTGTTGCAAAGCAGATGAATCCCAAAAGTCCTCCAATCTATGAATCCCAACAGCGAGGATTAAGGTTTTTATTTATGGCAGCCTACGACAGGTGTTCAATGCAGGTAGAGCCAGAACAGATATCGTCCGTCCGCCGGGACCGTTTTTGTTAAAACAAAATCGTTCAATCACCGCACGAGTTACTGCGCTAGCAAAATTGGAAAATGTATGTATCCTCGGTTTTCTATTTGGCAAGTTGCAAATTGCCAATAACAATTCAATCCTGGTTCGGGTTCTGAGCTTTGTCCAGTTGACCTTACTTAGTATTTTTATAGGTACAGCGAGCCAAAGGTTCAGTTCTTTTAGATTCCTTGGATTTTTTTTTAACAAACAAACTACGATTTTTCATAAAGAATAAATTACCATTTTAAACTTTTCAGGTGGCTTTATCTGTCTATGAAAGCCTCACGGATTTTGATAAATAACAAAGTTTTCCAACAAAAAATACGGAAGGCTGAAGAAAATCTAAACTTTTTTACCCTCATCAATCTATTGTTACTGGAACTGTTTCCTTTCGGAAACGAATTTGATGCTGAATTTATAGTGCAAGATGATATTATAGTATAGGTACTTATCAGATATTTAGATTAAACAGTTTGTTCACACTTGAGATAAAAGGTGTAAAATCCTGTAATCCGCGCCACACAGCTTGGTGCTTGAGCTAGACTTAAAACTTAAAGCTATCGGCTAAGTTATAGCGTATCGAAAGATTAAAACTTTGGTTCCACAAGTTCCCGCAGCTTTCAAGTTATTAGGCAAGTCTGTGCAATATTGTGGCGAGTCGAGTTTCCCCGTTGTTCTTGTTTTTTTTTTGTTTGTTGCACGAACGGATGTTGAATGCACCTGGCGTATGTTCGGATTTACCAGACCCTTCTAGCTAAATGTTGAGTTTTTGTAATCCTGTTTCGAAATCGAACTCTTATGTATCTTCGTCTCTCTCGTTTATTACTTCCTTGCCATACTAATATGGCACATATATTACTGATGTAATTAATAGCATAGCAGACAGAGCGTCGCAAGTCTTGACATTTCCGGACACTGGCTCGCTAACTTCTCATCTCGCCGCTTTATGAGCTGTTCAAAGCTGCGATGAAATATGTTTATCCGCAAACATTATTTTCCCGTTGTTATTATGTAAAGATAAAACCATACTGCTGGATATCAATCTGTTGATAACAAATGAAACTCTTGATAACGTAGGACTACGTATCTTACTGTCGGCCTGTCTGGAATAATATGAGATCTGTGTTTGGTGTTAAAGAATGTGTTTATGTCTATTTCGGGTTGCTGACGGAGAAGCATAATATCAAACGGGTGCAGGAGTCGATAAGTGGCGAGGCGCCGGCTTTCATCTCCCATTTGGTAGTGTGTGTATTGTATTTACACTCCGTCGGGTGCGCGGGCGGTGTGGTGGCGGCTGCGCCGGCGCAACTCACATGCAATTCAAAGGTCGCCACATTTATTTATGCGTTTTTTGATTACGATGTCGTTCCCATCGTCGCGCCTTTCTTTTTTATGGCCGATTAAGTTAAGAGTTACGGCCAAACTTTATTGATTAACCGAATTAATCTGTTTCATTAAAATTATTTTAATGAATTACTAACGAATTAGATCTTTTCTGTGCGAGCTATCGCACAGAAAAGAAGCTATATAAAACCATACTGCTATATATTATATAAGCTATATATTATATTTGTTTATTATCTGAAATAAGAACTTTAAAACTGAGCAATAACTTAAAAGAACTTTAAGACTGTGCTTATCGAGCCAAATTAAATGACCCAAACCTGACCTCGTTTTGTTGATGTGTATGAGCGGCGGTGACCACTCAACATAAGGTGTGCCGTCGGCTCGTCCACTTTAATTACATACAAAACAAGTGATGATTTAAAAATCGAAAAAAATCGATTTAAAGTATTTCATTTTTCTTTCTTTCTTATTACACCTTACCATTTAAAAAAAAGAAATATCAAATAGGTATACAATGGACGAAGAAAGAAGTACAGGAAAGCAAAACATGAGATTTCGTTTACTTTGTGACGTTTTCTACAATAGTTATTTTTAGTTTCAAGGTATGGACTTTGGTAGTTAAATCAAAATAACTAGAAAAAGTCACCCAAGTATTAAAATCAGTTTAATAACTGATTTTAATAAAATTTCTATGGGACCAACCTGAAAGCACATCCATTAAAATAAAAAATAAAGGACGGAGAACGGAGGTAACAAACATGAAAAAGAAAAATATAGCCGAATTGATAACCTCCTCTGGAAGTCGATTAAAAAACAGATAACGCATCTATAAACCACATGTTAATTAAAAGCTTCTAAAATCATTTTAAATCTGATCTCAAAAAGGGCTCGAAATGTATGTTACAGCACTCTATACTGAATGTAAGGTTCGGTGCGTCGCGTCGACCGAAGCATTACATTCCAAGAGAGCCACTAAAGTTACATTAAGGTCGCCAAATCTCATTACAAAATGGGCGAAAACTTCACAACATTCTTGTCGAGATTTCGAGTAAATTGGGCCGCTTTTAAATTTCCCTGAAGGGTCTAGGACCGCGAGAAATGCCTCATCTTGAGTAAAAATAAACATGTTGCCAAAGTTTCCTCATTTGTTGATGCTTATGAAGAAGAACAGGGGACTTTTGGAGCTAAAGTTGTAAAGTGAATTTGTTGTCTTCTGTTTACCGAGACAATATCTCAAGTTTGTTAATTTATTAGTTCAGTATGAGAATTGTTTGACATTTTGTTATGGACTCATTAATTTCTCTATTGTATTTTGCCTGGGCTTTATATACATATCTAGACAGGTAGTTGAACTCTTTGAAAAGCTCTTTGAACTACCGTAGTTCAAAGAGCATAAAAAAATATTTTATGCATACATGATTAGATACAAAGTACACAGGTGAACTTAATGCTAGAGAGCATTTTCTTCCAGTTTAACTTTTGGGTATTCTGGAAAATAATTTCGCATCGTGAACAGTTAGATTATAAAATAAAAGCACTACAGCATCACATACTATTATGTGATTACATATTACATGCATATGATTTATATTAAAAAGACATATATTTATGTAGTACGTGTATGTGTTTGTACATTTATAAATTATGATTTTCAAATCGAAATACATACAAAGTCGTGACTTAATTTATATATACATATGATAGATACATATGTTCACGTACTTTTCCACAAAAGAGTAGAGGGATCCATAATAAGCTTCTTTTTATTGTTTCGGTTTTACTATTTGTGTAGTGGTGTACCTACTCATTGATTTGCTCAGAGACTTAACTTTTTCACCTACGGTATAAAGTGCCTATTTGTGTCATCATCATCATCATCATCAGCCTATACATGTCCACTGCTGGACATAGGCCTATTTGTGTATCGTTTGATTTTAAACATTTTTATTAGTCTGTTTATTCATATAAATTAATGTGTCAGTATTTTCTACTGATGTTATGTAACCATTATTAATTGTAATTATGTTTTTTTTTCAACACTGGTGATCGAAAATTAACTAGGTATCTCACATCGTATGATCTGGTCAAGTGGGTAAGCTAATTCCCTGTGGTTCATTAGCTTATGGCTCAATATACCGAATAGAGCAAAAAATGTTGTTAAAAACAATATTTGAAGTGTTTCCCATAGCAAAATTTCGTAAAGCAAAACGAGTAAAAAATTGCCACCAAATACTTCAACCTCCTTACCCTTAGTTACCCAAAATAGGAGCGAAGCCAAAACTGGCAGACAATAAGCGAAGAAGAAAAACGAAACGAACCCAATCAATACACACAAAAACATCTTATGCCAACATTCGCTCGAGGTAAAAGGTGCTGAGTATGTGTATTGCAAACAAAGATAGCAATATAGCACTCATAACAGGATATTCAAGTAAGCAGATAGGACGTGTAGAGAAAACACATAATGTAAGCGAGATAAACAGAAAGGACAAGTAATGAACAATAGGCTGTATAAGTCTAGCTAGTCAGTCTATAATTATCGACCTTGAAAAGCATGAGGGTTGTCGATCACAAGGCGGCACGTGCATCGAGTAAAACGATAATGATAGAGTGCCCGAGGGGAGGCAAAGCTGAATAACTAATTCATGTCACTGCGCTTTACTCTGTATAATGGGCCTTTTTTGTGGCACCCGCTGATCCCATTTATGATTGTATGGCAAGGGTCAATTCAAGGAAGCTTGTGCAAAAATATTTTGAAATGCTTTCTGCTCAGACGTAATTATACGTTGTCATTCTCGGCCGTGATTGCGTTATTCAAATAAGTAAGTAGGTGCCCACTTTGTATTGGGAACTCGTTTGGTTTTAATTACACACGCCCCAGGGAATGCCAATATAAGTTAATGATAAAATATATAATACTTTTGAACACTAAAAGGTTAGTTGGCTTAAAGGTCGTAGGATCACCTTGTGGTGGTTTTCGTAACTGAACTCGCACAAGCTTCTAATTTGTGACCATTATTACCTATTGAATAAATTGTTTGCTTTGCATTTTTGGTTTTAACCCTGTAAATAAGAACCTACTTAAGTACGTCAGTATAATAAACAACGCTTAAACATTAAAAACCAAGAGCGTAGTAGGATTAGCGCCGGAAGGGCTAAAAGTAATACCTCTATATTCTCTATATTTTTTAATCCATTTATATAACAAGCAAGTAAAGTTGATGACCAAATGTTTGTAATTTGGGGTATTACCGTAAAAACCTTTCTAATTTTATTTCATGGTTAAACTAGAAACACTCAAGACTAATCAAAATCAACTTTGTACTAATCGATAATATAGGCAGTATTATAATATCTGTGACGTAGGTAAAACGGCATATGTGAAGAAGCGTCTGTCTGGTTCAACAGCTTAAAATTGCCTTCTAGTAGGTACCTATATGTCTGAGTTCCTAAGCATATTAAACTCTAGAATAAATGCAAAGTTCAAGTTCAAGGACAACGTATGGTATCCACCGGACACCGGCAGCAAATATAATGTCTAAAGCTAAAAAGTAATATGTTCTCATAATTGGGTCAAAGGGGTGATGGACGGGTTCATGGGGGGGATAGGGGGTATGGGCACCCCACAAGCGTTATTTCACGTTGCGTACGAATAGTATAATATTGTCGGTTAAATTAGAACACCACATTCCGTGCTGGAAACTTTATGGAAATGCGACTCACGACCCCTTTGGCTGCGGAAACTTGGCATCGGAACTCACATAAGTGTATATTTTATATTGGCGTCATTAATATGAGATGGCTGAACTTAATTATTAAATATGACTTCGAGACAAATTTCACGACGTTGTTGCAAGCATATCAAATCAATAGTGAACTTAACAATTGCGCAACGCGTAAGGGGTCGCGTAGGGGTAATAAAATTTGATTACATACAGCCGATCATAAATCTTTTTTTTTTTCATTATCGTGACTTGGCATCGTACGGGCTGTCAGCGTCGGTTGGGGAGGAGCAGGGGCCAAATCCCTATGTTTGACACATAAACCCATTGTTTTATGATAAAAATCCGCGTCTTTACTCGGATGACATGGGATTTATGAAGTACGCAATATTGGAAGTACTATTTACGTAATAGGAATCCATGGCTTGTGTCATCCAAACCAGTGTATTTTAGATTAACGGACGATGACACCATCATTGCGTTCTGTTTGATATATGTAACCCTGTTAGGTTAGGCGATTGGAATTAGCTATTTCGATTTGAATTAAACCATTCATAACGCAAAATTGCAATTTGTAGTTCCGCAAATATAACTGTTCAAATAATGCCTTAATCGCTTGGATTAAGGATTATATGTGTAATGCTTTGTAAAATAAGTTACGATATCTCTTTAGATTGTACCTATTAGATTTATTATAGTATGGGGAGGCTGGGGCTAAAAGTAAAGGTGATATCATATATATTCTATAAAAAGCCCGATGAAACTATTTATAATATTTAAAAAAGAATCACCCTTTTTAGCATAGTAACAACTTTATGATTTACTTACAATAAGGCTTAAAGGTACAGTTACAATTTATAAAAATATGTTAAAAAATTGCTTTGGCACACATGCTACGAATGGCTTTACGACATCAAAGTCAAAATTATACTGAAAAAGAAATGGATGTGTTGTAGCGTTGTATTGTCAAGGACTGTTTATACTTAAAATGTATGGCGTAGAATGGTTACTGGTAACTAGCTAACAATCAAAGCAGCTTCTGTACGTAGGTAATAAACGACAACTTTTATTTTATAAAAATTTGAAAATCGAACACTTTTAGATAATTTTGGCATATTATCAATTGAAAATCATTTTTACAAATATTCTTTAAACCTAATAAACAGATGAAACTAAGGGATTATACCATAAAGTTTAGATTTTCCATAAGTATATGTGTATATATATATAATAGTTCAATACCGTGGTTCCTTGTAGTATGAATTCCTAGAGCGTTAGAATACAAATGTGATTCAATTGATGTAACCGGCAGTAGGGTCATCCGCTCATTTCATCTGATGCTGCTGGTTGATGTAAAACAAACCCTCTGCCATTACAATAACAATCGTAGCCTAGCAGCAGTATTGTGTTATAGGTAATTTCAGAAAGAGGAAACTTTTGTATGCTGTTGATTTTTTCCCGCTTTATGTTTGAACACTGAACCAAGTGTAATAAAAAAACGCTATCCGTATTTATTACTATAATGCTCAAATGGTCTAAAATTAATAAAAAATATGTTACATCTGTACCCGGTCTCCCCCACCCGGCTTCATAAATGGATGTATCAGTACAATGCCGTTGGATAAGTTTTTGTTATCACCCCTTTCTATTTAGCTTCAAAAATAACAGATCCCACCCGCTTCTCTATAAAATCCCGTCCGTAGCTTACAGTGACACGCGGGATCCATGAGTCATCCTTTGGGCATCCATTAGGTACTTGGATTTGTCGAATCACGCTCGGTTTTTGCATGTCTCTATTGCGGTCCTATTGGTTTTTGCGCAGCATTTTAATTGCTTATAGAGTTGGGTTGTGTAAGGCTTGCTCTAAAAAAGCGATAGTTTAATGACACGGGTCAGCAAAGTTTTTATCATAACTTTTACTTAGCTTAGTTTTATACATCCTTGTGTTACTTACTGGCTAAGTTTGCCTTATTATTAATTAGCAAAACTTAATTATTAAAAAATATAATTACTAAAGAAATATTAATTACTATTAAATCAGTACTTGGATAAGTGGTAATTTAGTGGCATTTGAACTGAGCATTTGTATGCGGGTATTTTACGAGTCTAAATCTAGAATGTAGCACACTATAGCGACTTGCATTTATGCTTACTTATTGGCAAATGGTTTGCTGACTCACTAAACAGTCATAAAAATCAATGCTTCAAAGTGACGTGACGCTATAACTGAGCTTCATAATAGCTCATAAACCTCATTAAGTGCAATGAGCTTATCATAAAACGATCTCGCGTTTCAACTAACATCCTGCTTTTCAAGTGAAATTAATGATATTTTGACATGTCGCTTGCTTTATTCAATTTTCCACAACATTGTTTCATTTGGCTGTTTCATGTAGCCTTGGCCTTTTGTATTTAGAATGCAAGTACGTTTTATAAACGTTTTGTAAACCTATGTTTATAAAACACGTACTTACACTGATAATATAAAGAGCATTTGATAAAACATACTTAATTGAAAATCGAATTTACTTATTTTACTCCCTTTGGAGTAAAATTCCTTCATGAAATTTTTATGGAAGTAAACACTGTCTAACATTTGGTGAAGAAATTGCGTAACGAATTGAAAAATGATAACATTCTTTTTTTTTTTTAAATCGGTTGGAAAGTACGATTAGATAGTGTTTTCTAGCGCTTTAAGTTTATTTAACCTAGACTCGGTTTTTGATTGAGCAATGCTATATCGCTTAAACATTTTGTAAATGTATTCTTTGTAGGAATGCAATGGATCGTGAGCAACTCGCACTTGGCCGAATTTCAGGTGGCCCTGACTACAATCTTTTTTAAGGGCTGGATCCGCCTTTTAATTGCCAGACCGTGCGGAAACACTGAATTCGAAATTAAAACGAGCTTTTGGAAGCACTAAAGCGCTTTATTATGGATATTACTAATGAATACCCATCTAATTAAGTGATTCTCAGCGCAATCAATACTGCGTGAATGGTCTTCAATAAAATAAGTAGATTAGATATTTTTTTTATTCGTTTTGCTGTTTGTTATAGGCGTCGGTAACTACTTGTCAGCTTACGGTAATATCAGCTCGTCCCGTCACTAGAGTAACATAAAAAAATAATTGCAAAGTTATGACGTAACAAAAATATAAAATAACATACTTTCTTATTAAGCCTAAGAACCAACCAAACTAAGAGCTTCCTACTTTTGTGAAGACTTTTTTCAAAAAAGCAAATGAACTTTACGCTAACACGCGTTAACGTAAAGTGATTTATTTTAAAACTAGGCTTTAACTTTCCCAGAGGAGGAGAGCCTAAGTGGGACACAAACATTTACAGATAAGCGATGATTAGAGTTCTGTGTCGCACTTCCGGCCGTGGACACCGGCCACCGCCGGATGAGGCGAACACGGAAAGCATTTTAACCGCTCGTCCCGCAATATGCTACGGTTAGGTATGCCTACGTCCGGCTTCGCATTTAAGACCGGAGAAAAAGCCGTTTCCACTTCTAGACGCAGCGAATAGCCCCGATACAATTACCCGTGTAAAGTCTATTCGCTCCCTGCGATCCTGTTCTTACATTACAGGTAGAAAGGTGGTGCAGGGAACTGTTAGATAAACTCATTCATATTTAAGTTAAGTTACGAGGTATACTGAACCCAGATCATCTTTTGAAAATACTCCAGCATTGATGTTAATCTAAATTTGACACTTCACCGACGTTATTATAAAAAAGTGTTTCAAATTCTTTCTAAAAACCGGCTAAGTGTGAATCGGAATAACAAACGGAGGGTGCGATATCAGTAATTGCTTTTTTTATTATTCTGGCTTAATAAAAGTTTTTAATACTAATCCTAAAATGATACCCTTAAAAATAAAGTTTCTTATAATACCAGTAGAGTTTTTCTTTTACCAAAAAACCGAGCCAAAAGGGCAGAATGCCGTATTATTAGAAGACTCGTGCATAATGTAAGGTGTTACTTGGTGCTCATAGTTTGAAATACGAGGTGACAGGACATCCAAGTATGGGGTGGGGGTTCTATATGTAACTCTTGCAGAGTTGTCCGGATATTTTATGGAATCTCTAGCTGCGGTCCATTGTTACATTTATTTTGAGCACGACCTATCGATCCTTTGTTTTCGGCGTGCGGTATTATATCATAATCTTTGTTTTTATACTGCTTTATTACAAGGGCTCTTGGGTTTCAGTAATGATATTATCCGGATAGCTTACTTCAGTTTGATTTTCAAAGGTTTTAAAAAGCCTCTTTGTTGGAAAACTTGGCGGAGAAAGATTAAAAGTAATGCTTTCTATAATAACGCTTTCGTCAATTTCAGACTCTGGTCTCTAAGACTATCGAGTTCCACTCAAATCATGAACATGCGATGGTTAATCAAGAGATATTGTGGTCAAATAAAGATCCATAAAAATACCATCTACTTTTGCTACTAAAACTTACTTCAGTATATGTGTAAGTACTTTGATACTCGTAAATAACCTTGAGGCACCGTTTGTGGTAGCACACGAAGCCACATAATGCGGTAGGCATGTAAGCTATCCGATCTGAAGTGTAACCTGAAACTTTGACCTACGTAGGAAACGTTCTATAACAACGAATTTCCAAGGTTTTCCAGTGGGGCGTTGATTGCAGAAAATGGGAAATTTTCCATCTATGAATTGTTTTGGGACCGTATACATACATTATTTAAGATTTTACATAACTTGCATATGGTAATCCTCAAGACAAAGGCAAACGTGTCGTGATCAACATGTACGAATGTTATACCGTTTTCTATCTATCGTGACCTAGATAGAGCTATATGCTGTCTCAAAGTCAAGACTATCTTAATTGTACTTTGTACCATCATTACAACTACAAGTTCAAAACAGTTTAGTCTTGTATTAAATTGAGATGGTTATTCTTGCCATTATCTTTAGAACGATCAGTGATCACTAAGCTGCTATTCTGTGCAGCGTTTATCAGCGGAGCGAATCAATGAAGCGGGCAGGGCAGGCCAGGGGCTCAGACGTTGGCACCATAGATTATACTACAGTATCATCTATTCGTTGTTTGCCCTCCTGTGACGTCAGAGACTCTGGCGCCACATCTCGAAGGGATAAATCCCAGTCCCCTTAAAGCATTTGTAGCGTTACGATATCGGGATTATAAGCAAATGTTTACGTACTGTCTGGCGTCATTGATGTTAAGAATAATTTATATTCAGCTTTTTCTTTTGTTTCTAGATACTTGCTTTTTTCAGATATCTACTCTTGTGTTCATGCTATTACTATATGGTGATATTTTATCAATAATAGCTAAAATATAAATTACTTAAATCTCAAGTATATTTGGTTTGTATATCGTAGTTAACGCCGTTAATCCACGTTTCTATTAAGATATTAAAATACGTAACCCTTATTTTTTTTTAAATCTTCTTCACTTATCTGTCGCACTCAAGCTGAACCTATCTCAAGACTTAAAATGATTGTCTCCTTTTGATCTCAGTCGTTTAGACTCGTACAAAATAATTCAAAGGCTAAGGCAAATTACATGCACACAGATTATGTCAAATTATAGTAAATATTCATGTTTTAGCTAGTTTTATTTGCTAAGAGTATGTCTGTCGAAACTAAATGAAAACAAAAAGCAACAACATGTATTTAAAAAAATCGATAAGATAATATCAATACAAAATAATTGTATCATAATAATAGATAGAAACGAACAGTTCTCTGAAACGATACCAATCGATGTGAAAGATTTGATCCACATGGACTATCACACGCAATCATTTTAATGTCAGTTCTACATTGCCACTTGTGCACAAACGTCCCCAATAACAATAAAGGCGATACCGCAGTCTCATTATGTATCTTCTAATGTACATCTGACCCGGGCGTCTGGGGACTGGATTAAACAGTCTAATTACAGACAATCTAAAGAGCTGGCTCATTTATAACCTACTTCAAAAATAACTGGGGTGGGTCTCAATTCAGTTGTATGTTTATTGAAAGACCAGAAATAAAGGACGATTTTCTCAGTTCAGCTGTATGTTTTTCAAAAACCACAAAGAAAGAAGAATATTCTCAGTTCAGCTTCATTTTTTTTAAAAGACCACATCTAAAGGAAGATTTTTTTCAATTCAGATGTATGTTTTTTTAAAAGGCCAGAAAGAAAATAGTATTTTTCCAATTCACCTGTATGATTTTAAAAGACCAGAAAAGAAGGAGGATTTTCTCATGTGTGTTCTAAATGTGCGTGATATCTCTACCTATATGACCTATTATGACGATTTAAAAATCGACTTCAATACTTTGAAACAGTCATCAAAATTTACGGTAAAGGGATCAAAAGTAGCATACGTGTTAATCCAGGATAGGAGCTATCTTCATAACAAATTTCATCCAAATCCGTTTCGCCGTTGAGGCGCGGAGTATCAAACATCACAATAACTTTCGCATTTATAATGTATAATATGATTTACTCACTCATGCCCCAGCAGCATTAGGATTACCTGTGTCGCAGGTAGCATGGGTACATACACACACACACACACAAAGCTACGCGGTCAATTAAAATAGAATATCAAGACTTATTTGCAATATTGTAGAGATGGTTAACATTTAGACTGACAAAAATTGTTTTCAATTGGCGAAATTGTTGTTACGTTACTAAAAATGCGAAAAGAAAAAAAATCTTCAAAATGTTATTTTATATTGAAAGCGCGAAGCTTTCCTGTCCAAGCTGTGGTCGGTGATTTTCGTAGTCGAACCATGCATGGGCATCTGCGTCCCCAAGAGTACGGAGGGGCCGCCCCACCCTAAGTGTCCCCAAGTTGTTTATCTATCTATCGATCCCAGTCACTACGAATTGGACCAATTGGTTAGATGTAGTGAAGTGGCCGAAGCTTTTAGCGTTGGGCTTGCCACTTAGTGAATACTGCCAGACTTCTATGCTGTACTTTTGTTATTATCGGTATTGAGAATGAAACATAGCCCTTATAAATATGAACAGTATCAATAATTATTCAAAGAAGTTTTGACCGAATGCGTTACACTGTATGCCGTAAGCACTGCGCAAAGCTAGAAAGAGTGCAATTTCGGAATGTATACTCGACTACTCGTACCTACTAGAATATAAAGAAATAAAAATCAAGGTCAAAAGTGTTTATTTCTGTAAAATTTTTAAAAAATACTTGGAATCTTTCCTTTTTTAAATAAATTTGTATCTACGAGATCACTCTTTCTTATAACTTATACAAACCCTATCCGACCCTGCATCTGGAAGAACCAGCAAGAAACCCCTTGAAAGATTACTTTCTATTCGCAAGCATGATCTCTTTCACTTTTCCCAACAGCCAAGCGCTATAATAGGCATAGAAATTATTATGGCTGGCCTTACAGTTCAGTTAATTGTACTTTCTGCGCTGCATAGATGTTTAATATACATATTAAATTTACGAAAAAAAAACACACTATACAAATTTAGTATTGTATTTGGTTCCAAAAGTATAAGCTGTGCTTAGTTTGGGGCTACATGACGCCCCGATATTTACAATAGTTTCTCCATGAATGAATATTTAGTTTTCGTAAATACTCAATACTCAAATTATGTATTGCTTAGAAATGGTAGTTATATTAATACTAGCTACGCCCCGCAGTGTTACCCGCGGTTTTCCAAAATCAAAAGTAGCCTTTGTGTTATTTAATTATCTCTACATTTATACTCGTCTAAGGTACATACACAATGGAAGTGGGACAAATACAAAATTCTCTGTAATATCCACACGGCATGAATGAATCAACTTGATTAAAATGCTCATTGCGTCAGATGGCACATAAATAAAATGCATACCGATACGCCGATCTCAATACTTCCATTCACATCATTGATGTCAATCGATTGTTGTTTATTCATTTGCATAGTTAAAACAGTACAGATATTATTCAGATTATTTATGCATTCAAATGTATGACATCATTTTATGGCGCCCTACGTTATAATAATTTGTCTGCGCGCTGATATGTTGTTGTACAAACTTATGTACATCTCGATGTCGCAAGATAGAAGTACACACAGGTGCATACTGTACGGGAACGGCTACGGGCTAGGGTATCTGGCACTAAAAATGCGTTATTTCACCGTTGCTTCACCGTATCAAAAGCAAATATTTATAATAAAGAAATTCTTAAAAAAAAGTTTCGATTCGTTTTTTTTATATGAATTAGTAACGGAATGAGCTGATAGCCCACCTGGTGGTAAGTGGTGATCCCCGCCCATGACAACGGTAATACGACTCAGTATAAGATTTGGATCTTACACTGAGTTGTATTCATCCTGCTGCGTCCATTACCCGAGACGAGGATGATATGTCTAATGCGCATGTGGTTTCATCGGCACCCACACCCTTCCACCGGAACATAGTAACGCGAGCACTACTGCTTGGCGGCAGATTCCAGGTGCGGTGGCAGTACCTCTCCGGACGAACTTTAAAACAAGTTAATTTTACGAAAATGTAAAGCCCCCGACTTGTTGCAACGGTAATGAGCTGATGATCTTCAAACGCCTGAACATCAATTATAGCTAAGAGCCATCTCGATCACGTCAGCTTTCACACAAAATACAGCATCACAATCGTTCCATTTGTTTGGAAGTTACGATGACAAAGACAGTCACAAAGATACACACTACAAACTTATAACATCCTCTTTTTGGTCAGGGGTTAAAGAATGTACCTCGCGTGTCTTTAATTAGTACTAAAGACGCGTGAGGTATATTAAACAATATTTGAACAATCGCCAAACCTAGTTGTTGGATTCATGCCATAGTTCAAAAACCAATAATTGACATAGGCAGACCATGTCGAGTAACATGGGGTACTTTTTATCCACACGCAAGCCGTGGGAAATAGCTAGTTTCATAATATTTCCTTCATGATCCATAAAAATACTTAATAAAATGTGTAGGTGTTTTATAATCGCTATATATATTTTCTATTTACTAGTTAGATAAAACGGCAATAAAATGTTTATGACTACATGCGTAATATATTAGTCTAGCGAAATTTCGCTCATATCTTTGACGATATGGGTTGTTTATTGATAAACACGTGATTTATATTTGACCCAGTTTAGAAATTCAATTAAAGAAATGGCTACTCGTATGACATCATTATACAGTGTACACATTTCAGACGAACTTTGCATCTGTATGAGGCTGGTTCACATATTCCAAATGCAGCGAGACATGCCTACTGTCGACAAGCGAGAATGAATAGTCTGTTATCTAACACGTAAGCCAAATCCACATCTCATGTCTTGGATTTTTGGTTCTAGCCGTCTTTTCCTCACACATACATTTTAGAAGCGAAAATCTCATTAGTGCTCGTCTAGATTTGAAACAACTCTTTTAATTGAAAGTCAGCGTCTGTCCGCACCACTGGACTAACATTCACGAGTATTTTTCTTTCTAATAAAAAGTTCAATATAAACTTACTCGTAATGTAATTGAAGAAAAAACCTATTTGCTGCACGTTGGGAATTCTTCTACAATTCCCTCGTTGTTAAAATCTCTTCCGACTATTTCCCAGTTCTTACACGTGTTTCGTTTTGTTTAGCAGAAGTTACTTGACCTCAACGATCAAGGGTGTATGTATTTTCTTTCTCATTTTCTATTCTGTTTCTAGCTAAGAACTTACACGAAGAATAAAAAAATTAAAATTGTTTTTGTACCTATAACCTATAATATGTCTTACAATGTGAATACAGATGCAATATACGATTTGTCTTATTTTAGCGGCCTCATATGTTCCCCCTGCAGAGATAACATGTGTTTTTACGATAAAAGACAGACAATTCTCTTATTTATATTATCTCTTTAAAATTTGATTACCTTTCATTAACAATTTATGACCACATTTTGTGGTCCTAAGTCTTAAACTTTAAAGTTGTAATTCTGTACCGTCATCAACTACAGTTTCTTAGATCTAAGCGGTTACTCATATCGAGCTCCGATATTAGAATGAGCTATGAATCTTTATTATATCTTTCTTCGCCATTGCTATCGTACTAAAATCATAAGTTTAATACCAAGACTTTGCCCACGCAGATTTGCTCAGAAATCTATTATTACTAGATGTCTAGTCTGTTGTCTAGGTTTGCAGAGATAATATTCCTTTCTCTAAAAAAGCATACATAAATAAGCTTTAAAATTGAAATATTTACAAAAACATTTTTTTTTATCTCGTTTGTTTTTATCTGCACTATAGAAATCGGCGTGTCAACTGTTTTGGGACCATTCTTGACAACTCTATGCCAATATTTCGTTTATTAGTATGTAACGGGACTTATTCTATCACTATTCTAATCATATCTTTGGTCTGAAAAATACGGTATAAAGGACCTACTCGTAACTTCCATCACAACTAGTTTTACCTATACGGGCAAAGTTATATCGAACGCACTCGAAGCTATCGCCCTTTGCGGTTCTATCTTGTCAGTATCAGTTTCTGCAAGAACTGTTCTTTCTATAGAATCAATTAAGTCTTGAAAGGTTTTAGAAAGACTGTGTATATTCTTAAAATATAGTCTTGGTTTTCTTTGGTTTTTGTGTAGAATTTACGGATTATTATCGCATTCGGTTTCAATCAATCAACGGTGGAAATATTTCAAGACACAATCGATTGTGGGTGCGCCACAATCAATTGTGTCTAGAACTATTTCAGTTTTAGTTAATCTACAAATTAGACCTAACGAGTTTAACTCAATCACCTTAATTAAACACATTGAAGTTAAATTCAAAGGCTTGTTATCTTTAGCATGGTAAATTCCAAACCTGGAATTGCATTTGCAGAAATTCAACAGCTTCACCCGCAATGTCTAAATAGACTAGACTTTAGTCCACACGTTGAACTAGATGAATCAAATAATTCCTGTAGTTCACTGCACGCCCGGTAATTTCGCGAGTGGGTGAACTCAACAATCTTTAAAACTCGCTTTTAATTCTGCAAAATAGCTCGAGCGGTACACTCTTCCATGTTAAGTGATAAAACACAGCATTTGGTGCACCTACCGGGTTGCTTTTATTGCGCTGTTGCGATGCAATTTTAAGGCCATTAATCTTCTCGAAGCTGTTTTGCCGCTCCACTCACTTGTGCTCCCGTGTTCTGCATTTTATAATTTAAATCGGGGCGACAAAATTACCCATTTATTTAGAAACCTTGATGCATAAAATGTATTTGCTCGTTATAATATTGTATCACAAAAGCAAACAGTTTGCGTTACTTATTATTGATCGAGGAAGCGTAGTTCTCTAATTCGAGTTGAACGCATCGTCATTTGTGTTGTAGATATGAATATTATGTATGTGGTACAAAACTCCCATACCGTTAATCCAATCTTCATGAAATTTGGAAGCTGAATAGGTAATGTTGACTTGAATGGCCTCACAGCTCAGTTGGTTGCTCTGCCTTCTCCTCTGTAGGTCGTGGGTTTGATTCTCACTTAAGACAAGTATTTGTGAGACAAACATAGATATTTGTTCGGTGTCTGGGTGAAAACAACTACCACATAAGCATTCAGTTATTTAGTTCTCATAGCTAGCTAGCTGTGGCTTTAATACAAGTTAGATAGCGATAAAAAAAACTATATTGTTACAAACCGGTAAATGAAAGAAATCGTCAGTTAAGGTGTATTTAAAAAAAAAAAAACCTCTAAGCTCTTTCCAATAACAACGAAACTGAAATTTGGGGCGTGTATAGCTTTGTGTTACAACCAAAGGAAAAAAGTCTAAAAACTGGGATTTATTCCCTTTGTCTTTACGCATTGACATTAAAAGTTACGTAATAACGTTATTCGAAAAGTGCTCATTTTTATATATCTTTTGTAACAAAATACGGTGTAATTCGGGTGTAGTACAGAAAAGACTTTGAAGTTCAGAAGTGGTTTCAAAGCCTAAGTAATTATTTATTCAATCGATAGACCGCGCGTTCTGTGTTCGGGGCGAACTGCTAGTAAATTTGTAAATATTGCGCGTTGTCTCTGCGACAGTTAGACAGGCCAATAAGAATTATTCCTTCTAACATTCACAGACTAACCGAGGATATATTTATATTATCTAACTAAGTCTATGTTCAGTTAAAATCGACAATATTTTTTTTTATGTTACAAAAGTTTCAGAACATACTGAAGGCCCACTTGATGTTAAATGGTTACCTACGCCCATTACAACAGCCGACTTAAGTCCTCCTCGACCGAACCGCAGAGTATACAAGTTTATTTTACGAAAATGCAAAAATCTCTGTCATAGTGTAAATGTAATGAGCTGATGTTTTTCAAGCGCCTGAACAAATCTTTATAAATATAGCTAACTAGCAGCCCGTCCCGGCTTCGCACGGTGTAGTGACATAACTACAATAGTTGGACATATGCTACCGCGGAGTTTTTTGTAGACATTATAATGTTCTTCAATATTGTTATACATTATTTTGTTCTATCGCTAATAGTTTCGGCAGCGCATTCGACGAAAGACATTTTAAGACTCATTTTTCTACACCTTCGGTTACATTGTTCAAATTTTACCAAGGATCCCTAATTTTTTTCAAAATGAAAAGTAGCCTATGTCAAATTGGAAGAATGTAGCATTTTATTGGTGAAAGAATTTTTTAAATCGGCCCAGTACTTTTTGAGCCTATTCATTACAAACATAGGTACAAATCTTTCCTCTTTATAATATTAGTGTAGATAATCATCTCGGTCACGTTGTAACGCCCCCCCTTTAAAGGTATTTTAATTTTTTTTGTTGTGATATTTATAACTATTTTGGCCATGGCTGATCGCTAGTGATTGGTAGGACTCTATATTGCGGTTCCGTAATAACTCAGTTTCTTTTAGGTATTAAGTCTTGACGTAGCTAACAATAATCAAAGTTTAATTTATTTAAAGTAGAGTTTACATTATAATATATATTCACTACAGATGTATTGATTATGACCTTTATTGAGTGGTTAATTAGGTGTAATAAAGTTTTATAAATATTTAATTGATCATTTTGAAATAAAATAATTCATTATAGTAATAGTATATGATTAAAGTCCTTGTATATCTGTTTAACAAATATAATAAATAAACCACTTCACGAATAACTCCAGAACTTCATGGTTACAAGAAAGACTATCATGTCCTAAGACAAGTAGGCCTTATTGTTACTGATCTGTATTAAAATGTATGTGATTAGTATACCACTGGACTTGGCCCGGCCGTGGCCAAGGATGGAAGCGCCAGACCCCGCTTCCATCTATAAGTTACGTCAACCTGACTGACCTAGGAATATAACATCTAGGCCTAACTTCCCTTCCGTGGTATACTAATAAAAGTTATTAGGCCACCGTCGGTCTCTTCGATATAAGAGAACTATAAAAATTATCATTGAGATAGGAATCCTAGTTTCACAAGTTATAGATGTTCACATCTCTGGTTCTAGGTCTTTATTAAGACAATTCAGGTTCTCGGGTATTTGTGGTGATTGTACAAACAAACATAACAATGGATTCGATCAACGTAATTAATGGCACGCTACCATTTCAGTTATAGCATAAGCCAGAGATTGAACAACTCAGAATACTTTCTTTGTTAATTATGGTTCACACAGTCAGTCTGATGAAAAGGTTATTAAATTTTATAGAGAAAATCTCACCAATAACTGGAGACCGACACGTAGTTGGAGATCGTTCTAAAATACAACTTACCAACACAGTATATTAACTATCTGGTACACTTCACTTGTTATTCCACCACTCACGTGTCTTTCCATCACGGCCGCTCGTTCTCCAGTCCCCAGTCAAGCTCCCGACCGGCGTGTCAAAAAAAGAAGCGGGAAGCCCTTCAATCATCAATCATGCAACTTTTCTTGTCAGTGTCAAATCACTGAGTTGAAAGTGACAGTAAAATAATTGGATTACAGATTGTCGATCTAATGTAACAGTCACACAATTATGCTCTCACTCCCGAATTTAGTATCGAACTGCCCCCTCTCGTTGCTCAAGCGCAGCCTTTTATACCTTCACGTTCCTGTTAATACAATAGACAGGTCACACCTCCCTTACTCAGGGTGATTCAAACGAAGAAATCTAAAAATTAAATATTATTGAATGTCTGTAATTCATAAATAATTAGATAATCTTTATCTGTATTAGTGAATAGTATTTTGCAATAATCATAAATACATAGAAATTGATCACAATAAATAATTTAGAAAATAAAATTATATCCGGGAATTATTATGTGGAATTATGTGGAAGTCAAATGCTTCATTTCCATTAATGTTTCAAAACAATATTTAAACATTACAGTCTGTTTGGAATCGAACTCAGTCCCCATTTACTTTAATCTAATAAAGTATAAGGATCCAGTATCATTACAACAAAATCCTGGAAAGATACTCAATTGGTGTATGGAAATCCACTCCATTACAATGAGATTATTTGTTATAATTTATTCCATAACCATTTCCAAACAATGTTTTCGTAAGGTACAAGATTCGCACATGTGAATAACCACTATTGATTCAGATGATTTGTACTCAACCTGTATATATAAATTTATTTTATAGTGGGATTCCCCGCTTGGTCTATTTTGGGTAGTTCACCCTAAAAAGCATCTTTGCCACATGGAATTAAGGGTATAATTAGCACAGCTTATTATATAATGTTGTTCTTTATCTGTGGGATTCCCCGCTTTGTCTATTTAGAGTAGTTCACCCTAAAAGACACCTTTGTTACTTGGAATTAAAGGTAATTTTGGCAAAGCTTGATAATTAATGTATTCCTTTTTGTTGTAAAATGTTATAAAAACTCGTTGGCTCCATCGAGGCGGCTCTACTCAAAAGGTTTCTTTACCATATTACATTAAGAACGACTTTGGCAAATCTTATTTACATTATTGTGTTATACTCAGCTCGTTGTTAGAGTTAAAGTGATAATATTCTTTATCCATCTTTTGCATGGATATGTGAATAATTCTATTTTTCGATCGCCTATTTGTTTATGGTTATTGTCATGGTTCAGGTTTTTCGTGAGAGAACGGTAAGCCACATGCGTTCCGTTACAGCCGACCCCCAAAATTTACGCAGGTGGAAAATTCTTTAACCGAAGAAAATTTTCCAATATTATACAAAATCTCACGAATATATAAATAAAGCATAACACCTTATAATATATATATATATATATATATATATATAATATATATATATTTTATTTCTAATTCATCAATATTTGACTTCAGACATCTATTTGCATGTATGAATATGAGTGTACCTTTCTTGTGTTGTGTTCTTTAAACCGAACTTAAATTCATTATTTACTGGTTCAGGGACCAAGCTTTATAGCAAGCTAAATATGTTTACTCCATCTCTCCGTCAAGAGCTGTCGTTCGCTATCAGGAAAACAGATTTGTGAGATCTGCTCATGTCTAGTACAATGAAGGAGGGGCTGTTTGACAATGTGGCAACTACCGTACCGGTTTGTACAAAGAGCCAGAATTCCAACATCCTGCACGCTTCGGGCAGTCTTATGGACATTAACATGGAGAAGCATCATTTAGATCACCCCACTCAGGTTAAACTCAGTTGAACAATTTGTTTATAATTCGGAGCATGTAGAGTGTTATTTTCTAGCATTGGCTTCGTGTAGAGTAAGAACTTTTATGAAATCAGGCCAATACCTGGTGCTTCATTACCCTAACTCCAAAATCTCCATCATAACAGTTCTTTGTAAGTGTGATGTATGCCCGAAATCAAATAAAAACAAATCGTCTCAACTCAAGAAGTCATCGAATTACAAGAGCCCTCGTATGATAAAAATAACTAAAAAAGAAAAGGTGAAAATACAATTAATCTAACTAACAACCTTCATTCTGACCCAATCATAGCTCCAACAACCGCAACTAACCACGCCACTCAATTAATCCGAAAACCATAACTTAAAAGTTGAGACTTCGAAATGAGCATGTCTACTTTTGAATGAATATGTGACAACATCAACAAAATATAATTTGATGGTAAAATACATAGTTATAGACATGGACAGTCATAAATATGGATAAGACATTCGCTTATTTGCTACGAAACATAAGTAAAACTTACCATACTTACTAATATTTCATAGGTCAACTTGTAGGTATTGCTGTACCAATCCTTTTTACCTTTACCTTTTACCTTTACCTTTACCTTTACCTTTTTACCTTTTACCATTAACCTTACCAAAGATTGGGTATATTGAAGTGATTATCAGTCAGATAGATGTATAACATTGATAATAAAACAGCTTGTATCACAATATTATTTAATGTTCTCCTAAGATGCAGCAAGGAAATAATAAAAAAAAACAAAAGTTTTTTTTTTTTTTTTTCAAATTTCTCGTAAATTAAACATATCCAAACTCAAAATAACCAATGATACTTGACGTACTATTGATTGTTCCAAGTGGGAAGCAAACGGAACTGCGACAGAAGTGACCAAACTTACTTATTATTGACCAAAATGTTTTTTTTTTTTTTTATATTTTGATTCGTTACAACATATTTTGATTCATTGTGCCACAACAAGAATACAAAAGTACGAAATTTGCATCTCCTGGATCACATTCATATCTTCACCTCGTCGACCTGCTTGGCTCATTTATTTCTTTTTAAAATGTATATGAATTTACCTGATTTTTTTAAGTAAATTAACTTGTAAATTTTATGTACATACATCTCCAATATAAAGCCTTAAAATTTATTGTTGTTACGATATAGTGAAGAACCCTTTCAACTAATGATTACTAAATTAGACGTGGTATGAAATCTCAGACGTATTTTTTTTTTCAGAATTTTGTATTAAAGAACCTACTCGAACTTATACTCTTAATGCGCCCCATATTTCTATTGAGTTTTGTATAGTCATGATTGTTTAACCTTTTCAGCCTGAAATATCTTTTAGTACTTAATATTATAAAATGTAATTATGCAACTTAACCTAATTTGAATTAATCAAGTAATACATTCTATGTATTGTATCATATACTTCTCTCCGATACTTAACACTTAACACTACCTCAAGATTTTGTACCCTACAGTTGCCATCGGCAAACTTTAAAATCCAGGATTTGAATATCGAAATACCAGGACATTTTGGTTAAAGAACTAATAATGCAGTACCTAATTGTTATATGTACTATTTTAAAAGTTTTGATTTTAAATAGGGTCATGACCTTCACACGCGCGGGTCCAGCGACTGGCAATACGATTAGTGAAGCGCGAAATTTAAAGCATAGAACCTTAATAGGACTCTTTAAAACGTCATTACGATGCTTATAAATTATCCAGGATACTCCAAAAGCATGGCCGGTCCTGGGAATGCAAAACGGTTGACAAACCTAACTTACACCATACACTCGCTTACACCATAGACTTTTTTTGAAATAATTTTTTTTTTCAAGATAATGTTAGTACGATTGTGTAGTTATGACAATGTTTTCCTGCTGCTCATTTCAAGTTATTCTTGCTATTTTGCTTATAAAAAAAAAACCATTTTATCATTTAGTCAGTTTTCCTTGTTCCGTCCAATCTATCTGAATAGACTAGACCGATTGTGACGGCACTTACATTACAATTAGTTGACGCAACAAAAGAGTAATTCTGCCTACCTTTTATTTTAGACGAAGAAAAAGTATTGAGAGTAAAAAGATGTAGAAGGTAAAAATAATTCCACGACAATGAAGTCGCTGGGATCAAGTAATATTAGAAATAATATAATATTATACCTAATTAATTGTTTTATACATAATTCTAATCCGGAGAACATGACTGGTTTTCGATTCACTCGCCATAGACCACACCAACGATAGCTCAAAAATTTTTTTTTTTTTTTTTTTTTTCGTCGTTCACCGATGGATGTCATAATTTAAGTTAAGTGTTCATGTATTTATATATGGTTTGTAATTAAAAAATAAATAGTATAACCTAATATTTATTTCCGAATACTTGTTATTTCATACGAATACCGTTTTGAGGCGCTTGGCACACTATTTAAAATGTACATAGACGAAATCGAACAACCTTCTATAGCTAATTTTCGATTATCGAAAACTGCACTTTATACGGCATCAAAGTTCATAATTCGATATGAACTGCATTCATGTTTCATTTCATGTATCCATGCCACGTGAAACATGTCATGCTTAAAATAACATCACAGAATACCCCACCCAATATAAAATCACTTAACAATCTAAAAAGCTGAAAATAAATAGAAGTATATGAAGAGTCCATTTTGTGTTAATTTGTTGATAGATTATAATGTAGTTGTAGTAAGTTTTAGATTAGGTAAACAGAGAAAAACAATAGCGGTAAATGCGCTCATTACTTCTCACGTCCACTGTATTATAACTCACGAAGTGAAATGTAGTCCTTGAAACACTAACTTTTCGTTATTCATGTTTCAATTCATGTGAAAACGAAGCCATATGAAACACGTAGTTGTGCTTAAAATAACATTGCAAAGTACATAAATTAATATAAAATTAAAAAGCTGAAAATAAATAGAAGTATGTGAAGAATCCGTTAGTGTTCATTTGTTGATAAATTATAACATAGTTATGATAAATTTAACTTAAGTAAACGAAGAAAACAATAGCGGTAAATGCGCTCATCACTTATCACTTCCATTATATTATAAATCTTTAGGTGAGATGTAATTTTTGAAACCCTAACTATTCGTTATTTATGTTTCAATTCGTGTGAAAGCGAAGCCAAATGAAACATGTAGTTGTGCTTAAAATAACATTGCAAAGTTTACCAATTAATATAAAATTAAGAGGCTGAAAATAAATAGAAATGTGTGAAGAATTCGTTTTGTGTTAACTCGTTGATAGATTATAAAATAGTTGTGATAAATTTAGCTTAAGTACACGAAGAAAACAATAGCATTAAATGTGCTCGTCACTTGTCACGTTCACTTAATTATAACTCACGTGGTGACTATCTCCTATGGGTAGTAGACATTAATTTTTGGCATATCAATATTCATATTTAGGAAAACTCAACTTCTCGTAAATAACCCAGATAATGATCGATTCAACCACTACCTTTACGACACAACCTGAATTAAGCTAAAGAATTAAATAAGAAACATTAATATTAACACAATGAACGAAATAAAAATAATGATGTACCATCTATTGACACGTGACAGAGTTCTGAGCTGTTGTATATAGTATCTACAAACCTCGCTAGTCAGTTCTCTTTTGACAATGCCGTAAAGATTTTTTCCTTTTATTAATGCCGACGCCCGTACGACTTCGTAATCTCTAATAAATTTTACGATTTCTAATTATGGCCGTTTTTAGAAAAGCCGAAAGGCGAATAGTACTATTAGGTCTTTGTCATCGCCGCTCCACACCGCCTATTTAACTAATGTATTTTATGTGTTACATAGAGTATGTATATAATAGGTATCTATATAATGTTGATGTATTATTGTTAACCAACGATACACGTGAAATTTTAAATTAACGAAAGTTCTAAATTGTACGTGAATATGGTAATAGTTATGGTTAAAAATACCTGGATAAATGAAATGCTATAATATTTCTAATTTAGTTTTATCATAATCTTACATAGTTCTCGGTGAACTAAAATTATTTCGATACTTATTTTTCAGTATCACTTACTAACTACGAGTATTTTGTCATAAAATATTTTCATATTCAACACTTGCCTACATTTGTCAAGTACATCTCTATATTTAGACCTAGTCAATGATGACGCCTTTTGAATCACCTTTAATCAGTGAACAAAGATTTGTTTGACGATTTTGTTGTATACACGCAAGTAAGGTTTTTATTTTTTTATACCACTTATGTGACAAATAAATGTACAATCTACAATGTGATATGCGGATATTGTAGCCTATGAACGTTTATAATATCAAATGTATCTTCTAATACTTAATTAATTAAAATGAAATTTGTCATGTTTGCATAGGAGAATACAACATGGACGAAATAGGTACAAAATTAGTAACTAGACGTTTGTAACATCACCGTGAATTAAAATTAGGACTCACGACCCCCCGAATTCTGTTTAACAAACGCAGTACTTAATTAGTAAATATAGAGTGTAGGCAAACCTATGTGAATTCACATATTACAAATTTAGCAGCCTATTTTAATATCAATTGTGTTTACGCAAATTTTATAATAAATTAGATCCTTACAAAATGTGAAGCTTAATAATTAAAAGATTTTAGGTAAATATTATATTGTACCATTACTAAAAATTCTATCGTGATTCATTAACGCTGGATTTCAATTATTACGTCATGTATATTCGCTGTATAAAACGATAATATAAAATACATAGTTGTTTTTCTCATTAGATAGATACTATTGATGTGTATCTATGATTCTTATATCCCATTTTCAGTATTCAGGAAAGCCTATTTATTATAATATTGTAATAATTTATTACAATATAATTAATTATACGTAGGTTTAATTTTTTTGTATTTTATATAGTGTTTACCAACTAATACCTAGGTATATATTGTATATATTGTCTTTCATTGACAAACTCCGACATCAATTCCTAGATATTTTCTGCAGCTTTTCTCAACATTAATGACATATCTGCTGAAATTGATATACCTAATGCGTAAATTACTTAGCCATGTACGAGCGATTTGGTCGGTTATTTTAACATAACACTAGAATCGTCATTTCTATTGAACAATTGACAAACGCAGAAGGTAGATTACAAACGAAGAGTAGGTAGTAGTAGTAGTTACGTGTACATAAGTAAAACGTGTTTTACGACGAACCGAAACCTATAGGATAGTTTTATTCGCCTAATATAATTCCCGATGTCACAAAATTATTGTACATCCAAAACGTTTATAATATAATAATATTATAATATTTAATTAAATCCGCAAGAAAACTATATTTATTTTTATGCACTCGTCAACCGAATCTTAGAAATTATTTGGTCGCAACATGATAAATAATACACCATCCAATAATTAGGAAGGTCCATAATTAATGTGACGTATAATATTATCGTTTATATACCAATAAAAGTACCTTTAACAGTCTTAAACACTAGTTGAAATAAGTATTAAATTACCTTGACGCCGCTAATAACGCTAATCGTCATTATTCATAAAATATTTATGTGTTTATTTATAATTTTATTGTATTAGGTACATATCTAGTCCGATCTTAATTGAATACGATAAACGCAGATTATATAATACTTACACCGTTTAATCCTTACATAAATAACGTGTCAACATCCTACAAGAATTAAATGGCAATAAAAGTCAGTGTTGGTATAAATAGACTTAAGTCCCTTACAAAATTAAATAGCAACCGGTGGGTGATATTGCGTAAGATTTTTGAACGTTCTAATAAACCACGCACTCTCAATTATTCTAAACACCAGACTTTTAAATCGACTTTCCTACTTACTCTGAGGGCATATATTTAAAATTAATAAATGCGACCCCCATTTCTTTAGACTTCACTTATCTTATCTAAATTTGAACAACATAATCAAAATTTGATTATTATGTTAATATATATAAATTACGCGCCACGATGCCCGTCCACGATGGACTCCTCAACCACTTAACCGATTTTTTATCAATTTTGTACAGTTTGATCCAACCTGAAAAACAGGATAGATCACATTTTAATTTATGATCGCAACATCATTCCATTGCAAATTGTAACATCATACGACAAAACGTTAGCCACAGCAACGCGTGACCGGGTCAACTAGTCTATACTAATAATATAAAGCTGCAGAGTTTGTTTGTTTGTTTGAACGCGCTAATCTCAGGAACTACTGGTCCGACCTGAATGATTCTTTCAGTATTGGGTAATCCATTCATCGAGGAAGGCCACAGGCTATGTTATTCTTTCAAAATTAGGGATTCGTAAGTAAATTGCTATTTTGTAACACAAGGTGTAAAATCGAAAACCTATTTTTGCGTGCGCTGCAAAAACTATTGACAATAAAACAAAATGATGCACTACGGGTTTATAGACCATTAAGACCTACAAAAAGGTCCGCGAGAACACATATCCAGCTATCATGGCTTAATCACAATAACCGATTTTATGTATCAAATTTGTACACCGTGTGCAGCTTGATCCAACTTGAAAGATAGGATAGCTCACATCTAAACCCACGATCGCAATATCTTCTTATTGCAAATTACAACATCATATGACAAAACGTTAGCCACAGCAACGCGCGGCCCGGTCAGCTAGTTATATATAAATTGTGAAAATGTTTGATTTCCTAACATTCAACGTAATTGATTATAATAAAGATAAATATTAAAGATATGAGACTTAATACCCATCCGTTCTTCACGTCAACAAATTGTGCGATACAATCGCACCCGAATAAT
Source organism: Aplocera efformata (assembly GCA_921293045.1). Lineage (NCBI taxonomy): Eukaryota > Metazoa > Arthropoda > Insecta > Lepidoptera > Geometridae > Aplocera > Aplocera efformata. The sequence continues at coordinate 5,966,451 of OV121042.1, read as the reverse complement.
ACCATGAGACTTAACCTAAATATATTATTTTATTAAAATGATATGTAAATTTGTCTAAATATAAGTATCTTGATATCGATTAGATTATAAAATATTGCTAAAACTTAATATATCCTGGGAACGGCCTTCCAAATTGTAACGCCCCCCCTTTAAAGGTATTTTAATTTTTTTTGTTGTGATATTTATAACTATTTTGGCCATGGCTGATCGCTAGTGATTGGTAGGACTCTATATTGCGGTTCCGTAATAACTCAGTTTCTTTTAGGTATTAAGTCTTGACGTAGCTAACAATAATCAAAGTTTAATTTATTTAAAGTAGAGTTTACATTATAATATATATTCACTACAGATGTATTGATTATGACCTTTATTGAGTGGTTAATTAGGTGTAATAAAGTTTTATAAATATTTAATTGATCATTTTGAAATAAAATAATTCATTATAGTAATAGTATATGATTAAAGTCCTTGTATATCTGTTTAACAAATATAATAAATAAACCACTTCACGAATAACTCCAGAACTTCATGGTTACAAGAAAGACTATCATGTCCTAAGACAAGTAGGCCTTATTGTTACTGATCTGTATTAAAATGTATGTGATTAGTATACCACTGGACTTGGCCCGGCCGTGGCCAAGGATGGAAGCGCCAGACCCCGCTTCCATCTATAAGTTACGTCAACCTGACTGACCTAGGAATATAACATCTAGGCCTAACTTCCCTTCCGTGGTATACTAATAAAAGTTATTAGGCCACCGTCGGTCTCTTCGATATAAGAGAACTATAAAAATTATCATTGAGATAGGAATCCTAGTTTCACAAGTTATAGATGTTCACATCTCTGGTTCTAGGTCTTTATTAAGACAATTCAGGTTCTCGGGTATTTGTGGTGATTGTACAAACAAACATAACAATGGATTCGATCAACGTAATTAATGGCACGCTACCATTTCAGTTATAGCATAAGCCAGAGATTGAACAACTCAGAATACTTTCTTTGTTAATTATGGTTCACACAGTCAGTCTGATGAAAAGGTTATTAAATTTTATAGAGAAAATCTCACCAATAACTGGAGACCGACACGTAGTTGGAGATCGTTCTAAAATACAACTTACCAACACAGTATATTAACTATCTGGTACACTTCACTTGTTATTCCACCACTCACGTGTCTTTCCATCACGGCCGCTCGTTCTCCAGTCCCCAGTCAAGCTCCCGACCGGCGTGTCAAAAAAAGAAGCGGGAAGCCCTTCAATCATCAATCATGCAACTTTTCTTGTCAGTGTCAAATCACTGAGTTGAAAGTGACAGTAAAATAATTGGATTACAGATTGTCGATCTAATGTAACAGTCACACAATTATGCTCTCACTCCCGAATTTAGTATCGAACTGCCCCCTCTCGTTGCTCAAGCGCAGCCTTTTATACCTTCACGTTCCTGTTAATACAATAGACAGGTCACACCTCCCTTACTCAGGGTGATTCAAACGAAGAAATCTAAAAATTAAATATTATTGAATGTCTGTAATTCATAAATAATTAGATAATCTTTATCTGTATTAGTGAATAGTATTTTGCAATAATCATAAATACATAGAAATTGATCACAATAAATAATTTAGAAAATAAAATTATATCCGGGAATTATTATGTGGAATTATGTGGAAGTCAAATGCTTCATTTCCATTAATGTTTCAAAACAATATTTAAACATTACAGTCTGTTTGGAATCGAACTCAGTCCCCATTTACTTTAATCTAATAAAGTATAAGGATCCAGTATCATTACAACAAAATCCTGGAAAGATACTCAATTGGTGTATGGAAATCCACTCCATTACAATGAGATTATTTGTTATAATTTATTCCATAACCATTTCCAAACAATGTTTTCGTAAGGTACAAGATTCGCACATGTGAATAACCACTATTGATTCAGATGATTTGTACTCAACCTGTATATATAAATTTATTTTATAGTGGGATTCCCCGCTTGGTCTATTTTGGGTAGTTCACCCTAAAAAGCATCTTTGCCACATGGAATTAAGGGTATAATTAGCACAGCTTATTATATAATGTTGTTCTTTATCTGTGGGATTCCCCGCTTTGTCTATTTAGAGTAGTTCACCCTAAAAGACACCTTTGTTACTTGGAATTAAAGGTAATTTTGGCAAAGCTTGATAATTAATGTATTCCTTTTTGTTGTAAAATGTTATAAAAACTCGTTGGCTCCATCGAGGCGGCTCTACTCAAAAGGTTTCTTTACCATATTACATTAAGAACGACTTTGGCAAATCTTATTTACATTATTGTGTTATACTCAGCTCGTTGTTAGAGTTAAAGTGATAATATTCTTTATCCATCTTTTGCATGGATATGTGAATAATTCTATTTTTCGATCGCCTATTTGTTTATGGTTATTGTCATGGTTCAGGTTTTTCGTGAGAGAACGGTAAGCCACATGCGTTCCGTTACAACGTCACCTTTGAAACAGAAAAAACCGCATCTAAATGGGTCCATTGGTTCCGGAGCTACGGTGCCACAGGCAGACACCCAAATACACACATGCACAGACTCACTACAAACTTATAACACCCCTCTTTTTCGTCGGGGGTTAAAAATAGTACCAAAGTGTTACAAGGGTGCAACTTGGGTTGCACCCTGTGGTGCTCTTCATCATTTATTTATTATTATTGGTCACTTTCTTTTAGATAAGTAATCGATTACAGGTCCGTCTAAAATATCGATTACTCGAATGAATATCGGACATCTCTAGTCATAGGCTAGCGACTGACCTATGTACTAGATCATATCAGTTTAACAAAGTATATGTTAAAGAGATTTGATACAATCCAGTCTGAGATAGGTACGTCATAGTATTTTCTTTTCGATTTCTTTTGCCTTGTCTTGAGTAATTCTAATATTTCCAAGTACCTAACCATCTGAAATGCGCATAGCATAAACTTTGACGAATGAGTTTTCGTCTTATCTGAATAAAATATTAACTTTGATCCATACCTGAAGCTCGCAGATTTGTTTATACGCAGCCACATCGCGTTATCAGAAATGTTGTTTATTAAACACTTCTAATAACACAGAAACCTAATAAAATTTGAAACTTTGAGGGCTTTGCAGTCTTAGCTGGTAATTATCATCATCTTTAAAAGGATGCATATTTAAATTTTAATGTTTGTAAACTGGTGGAATGAGCAATTAAATCCCCTTTGAGTATAGCTTTGAAGCTTCAGTTTGTGGTAGTCTAGCGGGCGCCGCTAAAGCTGCCCATTCATGAGATTTATAACCTCGCCAAAGTTAATGACTCGCCCACCATTCGAGACACGCACCGTTGCTGCTAACTTATTTTAACCAAAAATTTCGTTTTATGTTAAAAGAACCGCTGTCGCTAATTATTATCAAGCGCCCGCATAGATTTTCATTGTAAAGTCGATTACGAAACTAGAAGATAATGCACCCAACTAGTAATTTAATACACAATATAATATTCCTCGCAAACGCGTAATCCATTAACTAAACCGAGTAACGTGATCTTACTAATTTAACGTGAATTGTGAGCTTAGCTGACAGCGATCCCACTAAATCTCCATACAAAAAGACCTTAAATCAAGTTTCCATAAAATATAACTTGGTAATATTATAATGATTGATTAATTTTAATATCGCGTGTGTCGTAAACAGCAGAAGTTCGGCGGTTGAGTAAAACTTTTCATTTTGTTCCAACGATGTTTAAAGGTAGAGCAATTTCTTCCTGTGTGTTTTCGTGTACCATTTCCCGAAGAGTTTTGTTCGTTTTAAGTACCTACGAGTTAAAATACAGTTTAGTAAAATATGAACAATACCGTTAATGTTGATAACGTTACTACTACGTTATCTGAATATTAGTATTTACTTTAGAATAGAAAAAGTAATAGAAAACGTTAATCACATAATTTGCAAGGTGCAAACCGTTGTAATAGTTTTGTAGCGTTGAAGTAGACGAGTTTTCAAGTAGAGATAGTAGCGTAGTAACGTAGCGTGGGGCGCCCAAGTGGAGGAAAAGTTACGGAAAATGGCTCGCTGATAGTGGACCCAAATCCTGGAGGACGTCTAGATCTAGCAGTGGACTAGAATAAGCTAATGATGATGAGAATGAAGGAAAAGGTTTTTATCCTTAACGATACTTTATCAGTAGTTCAAATACCTCCGGTGTCGCTAATCCCAAAACTGTTGCTGTGCATGATATACGAAACCTGTATAGAATTTGTGTAAATACAATGCGTACGTGCCGAAACATAAAACAGCTTCTTTTGTTAAACAACTGCTATCGCCTCAATCGGCGATATATTGTATATATTGTATCGGCATTGTAATGGATGTAACCGAACCCCGTAGAGAAAATTCTGGTAACATTGGTTGAATCTTGTTATTATATACTGAGCTTAACCAATTCAAAACGAAAAGGCCAGAGTATTGACTGCAACTAGTACACAAACAAAATCTGTAGCTTAAGTAACTTCCATCATAATTTTACTTTGAAGAACATGAAGAGCTATTTAGATAAAACTCCGGCAAAAGCGATATTGTCTCCGGTTTTTGTAATGAATAAAGAATGAAATAACTGTTCTTTGCAGCTGAGCAAAATATTGCGGCTCAGAACGAAGTTTAATTTGTCGTTATAAGAAATCTAGGAGCTTTTTCATTTGAGGTAGACCCGCTTTGGAATTTCATTCTTTTCCAATGTACATTTTAACAATTTTGTGGCATTAATAAAATTCGAAGAAACACGATCTTAGATTTCAACAAGATAGCTAGCTTTAGTTAGCTTATCTTTTTCCGTCGAAGTCACGCTAGCTCGAGCAAAATGCCGTTTCCTTAAATAAAATACATAGGTCGGGCGACAAAATCAATAGAATCAGAAATTAGCCGAATTAGCGCACGTTGGAATTTCTTCTCTTAACCAATGAGGGTTAATCTAGATTCTGTAGTTTCTCTAATTAGTGTAGGGGCAACTGGCTCCACTAATATGTTTAATTATTGACAGTTGGCATACGTGTAGTGTATCTAATATATCTAATGTTTATGTCAAGGCTGCCTAAGTATTTTTTATGTGGACAATATTTCTAATCATTACTGGCTAACAGGCCAACTAGACAGGAATGGCGTTGGTTCCTGCTCGCATTCTATAATTATTCTGTTGTGCAGCGAAGCCTTGTGTGAGAATGCGTTGACGGATCATTTTGAGGCCCACGGACCTAAGATTGGGCCTCGATCTACATCGATTTATGTCATCTGCAGTGCGTGTGTTACCGTATTATACTATTAGGAAAAATTATAATTAAAGTTGTATGCTAAATTGCAAACGTTGCTTGAAATTTCACTTAATATTTGAGCTGCAAGTAAAATATTAAGTAATATTTAAACGCCCTTAGCTAATTTTGTAACTTTTCATTGTATTTCATTGAACATTGACGTTCAGTGAACGTTGTATTTAATTGTTGCAGCCGCGGCTAAATGTTAATTACTTACAGAATGCGATTTATAAACTTACAGTGCTCTTTTTCAGTAATTTTTAGTCGCCATCAATTTACTTTCAGAGGCGATAACAGTTAAAATTGCAGTTACATCTAGCGATTCCTGAATTCTGAAATAAATTTTGTTCACCTAATAAGTTCCAAGTTTTACTTGGAATCGGCTTAGTGGCACGACCTTTTGACCATTTTCGACCTCTGAGTAGCGTTGAAATCTGATTTTACTCAGATCAATTTCATTTTTTACTCTGTGATAAAAACAAGTTTCCAGACTTTTCTATCTCTCGATTACATTTGCCTAATTCTCGTTTCTTTAGTAGAAGGATTTTTAATATTCCTTACAAGATACATGTAGTTGAAAAAATTGTACCGATATTCCTTTAAGATTTGTTGACTTTGTTGTATATATAATACAACAAAGATTTATGAGATAATAGCTCGTCTTTGATATTATTGAACTAGCTGCGCCCCGCGGTGTTGCCCGCGTTTTTAAGGGATCAAAAGTAGCTTATGTGTTAATCCAGTATATAAGCTATGCTGGTACCAAATTTCATCCAAATCCATTCAGCCAATTGAGCGTGAAAGAGTATCAAAAACACACTCGTGTGTGCTCCATCTTCACGGGAATCTCTGCATCTTGATAGTATAGCGTAGCGTAAGTAGAGTGTCGTTTGTCTAACGATACAACTGCATATTAGAGTATTCGGTGCCGCGCCGTCTAGCCATTCACTGTCGCCGAGACTCTTTGGGAGGGGGCATTAAGGGGGTGACCGAATGGTCGTAAGACTTTGCTCATGGAAAGCTAAATAGACTGAGACAGCCTCGTACTGTTTATTGAAGAAAACAGCTTAATTCCACCAGCTATATCTATCGCGTAAAATCGGCGGCGCTTTAGGCACTCTGTTCACTGCCATTACTGCCGAAACGTAATTACAGGGTCGTCAAATTGCTCGTCTAATGTTCAGAGCCTGTTAAAGATAATCATTGCGTCTTTCTTTGTCTTATTTAGAACAATAATGGCACAGTAAGGCGCGAATTGTTATTACGAAGACCTTTTCCTTTTTAAGAAGTGTATCCATTTACATGTTACTTAGAGACTTTTCTAACGATTTCTACGAAACATTGTAAGGTTGGCATATGGAGCGCCCACTCGTGCGGATATAAAAAAAATACGGTTCATTTTATTGCATGTCGTTGGGCTCAATAAGAAAAAGAAGATTTATCGATCCTATGTTAAGGCGGTCGATGTATAACTAAATAAATAAAAATTTAATGGACATTTCACACAGCGCGATTCCATAATACAAACAATACTTAGCTTGGAGCTTGTCCAAACTAACTATTGTTTGTACTATGGAGACTAGAAATTTTGTTCTGGTGAAGCTAGAGATGAGTAGTGTGACTAATTTCAAGTCATTAGTACTAACAATGCCGGCGAATTATCGACATTTCTGTCTTCAGATTTCTATCTGACAGGGATAGTGTACAGACGCTAACGGTGATACCGCAGAAATAAATTAAGTCCCTACCTGAAAAATGGTTTAGGAAGACTAGGGTCTCCACTATATTATTTGTACTATTATGTTATATGTAAGAAAAACTGAGATAGATATTTTTATGTCCAAAATTGCTACTAAATTACTTTTAATACGGATTATGTCGAATTGGATAAAATTGTATCTAATGATTTTCAGGAGCATTCCCTGGGATGGTCTATTCTTTCTCCTCTCCACTTTGATCCGCGGTTATCAGATTGTGATTAAACATTGTTTCAAGTTTATAATCGTAAGACACTAAACTCAAGTGAATTTAGTCTCTGAGCATATACAATACATACAGAATCTTCAAATCATCATATAATGTGTTAGCGAAATTCATGAAACATGTTGAACAAAAACAGGTACGTACCTGTTTTTTCTTCAACATGTTTCATGAATTTTGCTAACACATTAATGAATTTCGTACGTAGACGTCGATCAATCATATAATATTAAACTTTCAGTCGATATCCATCCATTATTTTATTAATATCTATTATTGTGACATTCTTGATATATGCGTATCATATTATTTATTTTGACAGTTAGGTACTTCCAAAGTAAACCGGAACCCTTACAGGATCAGATCGATGTCTGTCTGTCCATATGTCGAGACCCTTTTTCTCAAAAAACGCGTGAAGGTATCAAGTTGAATTTAATATCAAATTCGCAAGCCTGCAATCCCTAGGAGTCGTGAAAAAATCAAACTTTTAAGGTTCGCTAGGGAATCAAAATCTATAGTACCTATATATCCCTTTGACCTAGAACCATGAAATTTTACAAGATGTATTGTTATGTAGCACAAGTATAAAGGAATAAATCCGAGAACCGACAAGTTATTTTTATTTTACATGACAAGGCCTCTCTACAGCCGTTTAATATATATTTTTTAATAATTTGTACATAATTACAATTTTGCATTTCTTATTTTCTCATATTTGACAAGGCATATGTAGAGTTGCTTAAAAAATATGTTATATTGACGAAACTAAGTGGCCATTGTGTCCTGTACTGAATAAATAAATGATGATAATGAAACAAATGTTTTCAAAATGATTGTATGGACCTTTTCGACCAATATCAATATTGCTATAGCAATCTACCTCCTCTTTAGTCTGTTAATAAATTATTTGACTGTAGGTTAGCTGAGTCTTGATCTGCCTTAGTTCACAGTTTATTAACATAAACTTCTATTTAGTTAGAAACTATCTACTTTAGTCTAAGATGTCTTTGGGGAACATTTCTCAGTCGCGAACGTCAAGTTTTATTCTGGCACGCTTGCGTTGTAGGCAAACTTTTGACACTATTTTCTGCAAACTTCGATTTTGATTAGGTCCGGAAACTTTGCACAGGAAGTTGTTTGTATGTACGTACAACTTGTGTCAGTCTACTAAGATAAATTGTTGGAACATTTATCTTCTCTGTGTAGGTATTATTAACGTGTACAACTTGCTTATTTATTTGTTTGTTTAGATAATATGTATATTGTGGGTGGAACTAAATATTAAGTGGACATATTTTTTTATCGGGAATAATTTTTGTTAATCTTTATCTATTTACAAAAACAAAATTGAAGTGTATGTTTGTAATCTCAAAATAACAGCTTTTATTTAATGCACAAGTATGAAAGTATATACTTACAAAAAAAACCAATTACTAATTTTTTTTGTTTGTCTCTCTGGTTGTTCCATTTGTAAATTTTGACGGGGTTCTCACTGGCACATAGCTGATATTACAAGGTTAATAACTTAGGCTAATTATATTAAAAAAAAGAAAAAAAAAAATGGGCTCCTCAAAAAAAAATCCACGCGGTCGTAATCGCGGGAAACAGCTAATCGATTATATAATTTGCAAAATGTTTTATTGCCTTTTAAGGTGACAGCTCTAAAAATCATAAAAAGAATAAAGTCAACGGTTTCAAATCAACATTATAAATGTCAACATCACAAGAGTTTTAGCAAAATAATAGGTGTGTGAATATGACTCCGCCCCTTTTTGTCAAAATAAAACACATTTGTTCGCTTACAAAATTAAAAAAAAAAATTATTGAAAGTATGCTCCATCTGCAGCTACAACCTTCGCCCATCGTTCAGGTAGTTTTCGTATTCCTTGCTGGAAGAAGTCCTGGTCTTTTGAGCTTATCCAGTTGTCAATCCAAATTTTGATACTTTCACATGAAGTAAACTTTTCTCCAGTAAGGTCTGTCTGCATCGTCCGGAATAGGTGGTAATCCGAAGGAGCTATGTCTGGTGAATATGGCGGGTGGGGTAACACTTCCCAGTCCTGTCCCTCTAAATATCTTTTTACGACTTCTGCGGTATGCGGTTTGGCATTGTCATGCTGAAGAACTAATTTGTTATGTCTATTCACCCATTCTGGTCGTTTTTCTTCTATGGCTCGCTTCAAACGCATTAGTTGTCGTCGGTAAACTTCTCCATTAATAGTTTCAGAGGGTTTGAGCAACTCATAATATACAATACCTTTCTGATCCCACCAAATACAGAGCATGACCTTGGCACAGTGAATATTTATTTTTGGCTGTGATGGGCCTGGTTCGCCTGGTTTCACCCAAGCTTTTTTGCGTTTAGGATTTTCGTAGTGTATCCATTTTTCGTCTCCTGTGACTATCCGATGCAAAAATCCTTTTCTTTGCTGTCTTTGAAGCAGCATTTCACAAATGGTTTTCCGACGTTCCATGTCTCTTTCTTTTAAATCATGTGGAACCCAGTCACCGGCTTTTTGAATCATTCCCATCATTTGTAAACGCTTTGCAACAGTTGAACGATCAACATTTAATGCTGCAGCTAATTCTGATTGAGTTTGGCAAGAATCTTCCGCCAATAATGCTTCCAATTCAGCATCTTCAAATTTTTTTGGTGGTTTTCCATGTTCTTTATCCTCAGTACTAAAATCGTTATTTTGAAATCGTCGAAACCATTCCTTGCAAGTTGTATTAGACGGAGCATGCTCACCATAAATCTCCACAAGCAAACGATAAGTTTCCGCTGCAGTTTTCTTCGCAATAAAATAATGTAATAACACTTCCCGCAAATGACGTTTATTTGGAATAAAAACCGACATTTTCGAAAAGGTGAAAACAATTGTTGCTTACACTTCAACCAAATATCATAAAATGCGTTAGATAGCTGACATTCAGTACTATCGAATACAAGTATGGTCATTTATTAGTACACGTAAACAATACTAAAAACGACATCTGTTGAGAAAGGGCGGAGTCATATTCACACACCCAATATTATGAAGTAGATCAATTTGTGTTCCGCATTGCATCAATAGAAGCTGCTTTTGTGTGCGTTGGTCTATATACGAATTTAAATTGTTCTTCTTGTTGAATCTGCGGTGATCGTTAATTGTGGTGATGATATTACATCTATATAATCATCTCAAGAGATAGACTTCTGTGGCTTAGCAAGTAAATCACATTACAATCCCGCCAATAATCAGGCAACACGGCGTGTAACCGTGATTAACCCGCTCAGCTCAACGGGTGCCCAATCAATTGGAACTGATGCTTCGCCCACACGCGAGTTCGGAAGCTGCCACAGGATTTACACTAAGCTCCCGTTGTTATGTTTGAACCTATTGTTTGCTCACGTCTTCTCACCATTTTCATTTTTGTATGCAGCGCCCTGTTCAGAAATTTATGTATGTGTATGTACTCAGATCCAACACACTTAATCAACGTCAGTTTGTCCATTATATTTGGATGTCCATGTTGCTCGCGTCCTTATGTGAGTACACTCAGAGTGTCCCTCGGGTGGTGCGAAAGGAGCTACCTACAGTTGTAGAACTTCTGCCAAGTTCGTCCGGAGAAGTACTACCACCACAACTGGTAATATGCCGCTCAGCATTGCTGTGTTCCGGTGAATGGGTTTGGGTGCCGGTGAAATCACAGGCGCATGAGACATTACATCCCCGTACTCGAGTGACGGGGTCAACGCGATTGGACTTGGGTCTTCATATTTCGGTAGAGGAGGACCGAAGTCGTAATGCTGTTGTCTTTGGGAGGCAGCGACCACTTAAAAAAAAATACATTACCGCTGCAGGTAAAGAAAAGAATCACAAATTCATCGCGAGCCTTACTTATTTTATTTTCTACTAACTCCAATTTCAAACTTTGTACGTGTATGTTGATGACTTCAAGAAAGTCCTTTGATCGTATTAAACTTGTGGCTTATCCCGCTGGGAACCAACAAAATTACATTCGTACCGTAATATAATCTGTAATCATCGGATTACATTTTTATTCGTTTTTATAATTAGAATACACGGTCGTTTGTCAGAATAAATATCTCATTATTAGAAGCCAGCCATTCTGTACGTCTTAATCAAGGTTCCTAAAAGCATTTGGGGCTAACGTTATTCAAGAGAACGTTCAATCTCATATTATGAGGCGCCTTCGTTACGTACGTACCTACTCCTCTTAATGGGAGCGACCTAATGTCGAGAGTTGTTCAGGTAGAGCCCTTTTTAACTTGGTATTTATAATGGAAGGAACCCTTCATTTCTAGTCAAGGACCACTCGAATTTATTATTATTATCTGCCGTCGATACCGCGCGCATATTAATCTTTCTGTACCTTGAAATAAGAGCTTCAATCAGCAGAATTATTCAATAAGTTACTGATTGCCATGCAAAATATTGGTCACTGAATTCAGGACAATATCGAAGCGTATTGAGTTGATCTATCATATTGTTGTGTTGTATAATGAAACAATGGCTTTCAATAAAGCGAACACAAATGCATGGATAAAATATAAAAGACTTCTGAAACAATTCTGTTCAGCAGTGACTTTTGGCAAGCCGACGGCGCTGACATTTAATTTAATTGACTGCCTGCTGCGAATTTCAGGTACACGTATAATTATTAAAACATTGCATCAATGCGTTGATGCAATTTGTTTAAAACAGGCCAGTGTTTGGCCTGCCATTATAATTGTTTGATTTAAAAAACGAATAAGTCTACTTGAATAACTTATTTTATGCTGGGTATCCTCAAATATAAATCGCCCAACATTTGAGTAAAGCGTTACGAACTTTAACCAAATTTTGTTTCAACATTTGGTTAAAGTTCGTACATACAAAAAAACCACACACAGCCAAATTAAAAAGCCCCCTCCTTTTTAAAGTCGGTAAAATACTTATAACAGACCCCCCACATTTGAAGAAGGGATATAGGGGACGGTTAGTTAATTAAGTTGATTAATTAAATAGTTTTTCCTGTGTGTCTATGGCACGCGTCTCGTCTACCCATATTTACTTGCAATCTTGTAAGCTTCTCATATTACCAAATAATATATTTACTTAGTGGGATCAATTCTTAGACTGAAATAGACACATTCGTTCGTTATTAAGTCTTCCTTCTTGTTGTTTTTATTCCGCGCTAGTTTTGTTAAGTATTTTATTGACGAATTAATTTGAATGAGTTTGGATTTTAATAATAATATTTTTTATTTTCTAATATGTTTCATAATGACGATGATAGTAGACAACATAAATAAACTAAGTTATTTACAAGTTATTATCAAGTACGACAAAAAGTAAATACGCATAAATTTTTGAGTATATGAGTTTAATGCGATGAAGAAGCTATCGGGACAAAATTCGTAATCGAAGTTTATACGACTTAATTTTTTATTCATAAATTTATCATCAACGTAGGGCTATGGGTGCTTAGTCTAAAAATAATATTCAAATGAGACGTACACGTAATATATAACAAAGTTTACAATAAACAGACAAAATTGGTAAAATAATACTTGCAAAACAAGTTTCTATTAAATCTATATTGATTACTGTTATTGATGATATGATTGTTGATATATGTCATTTGAATGTGAAAGAGCCTAATGATTTAATCATGGTGAATTCTAACTGTCCATTATACATTGGAATGCAACAATGCTTAACAATCAAGTAGCACCCATCCTATCCGTTAGCTGCATATCCTAAAACAGGCTTTTTTCACTCTGTGACATCAAAATAGTTTTCAATTTGAAATGAGCTTTATTACATTGATGTTCGGCTCAATATGATATTTGCAGGTCGCACTATTATTTGTTCTCAGCCCGAAGCTGGTAGCTTTATACTTATTTATCTGTAAACTAATATGAAGTCTTGCTTGTTTGCACGATTTTCACAGATTTACATATAGTAAAATGTAGTAAGCTTTCTACACTAAAGCAATACTTGTATTTTTGTTTATGGTGACCTACTCACAAAGATGTTTACGTTTATACAGTACTTACTACTTCAGACTTCCTGTGAAGATGTGAAATAAGAGAACACTCTTCACGCAAGTGCTGACAACTCGATATTGTTATTGGTAGTTCTTTCCATTCTTATTACAACTGGAATTTCTCTTCGATCGATTACAAACACATTCAGTGTTCTTCCGCGAAATTAATAAAAGCTTTTACATTTTAATTCGCACTCACCATAGTAAGATATAAAAGTATATAATTTCTCAGTGACGTCGGCTTGCGATCTAAAAAAAAAATACAACGTTAACACACTCACACCTCTGCACTAGGATTCCCTGTGTCGTAGATGGCATGGACAAACACAGAAACACAAAGCAAACACCCAAGTCCCGAGAACAAACTTCATGCTCACCACACAAAGTGTGCCCCGGCCGGGAATCGAACCCAGGACCCCTCGCTTCGAAGGCAGGGCTACTACCAATTAAGCCACGGAGCCGTCATCTGTAGGTTTTGATTACAATGAGCTTCCTGCACCTACTTCTAACTCACTTTCAGAGTTTGCCTCCAAGTAACGACGGATTATGGCAGCCATTGGCAATTTGAGTTGAAAACCAATTCTCAATCCATAAGGCGTTACGCGTGGCTTCATCGTATTATAATCAGCTAGTTTCACGGTATACAAAACGAGTACTTACTAACTCGTTTCTGCATTCTACATTGCTATGACGTTGTAAATGGGGTGCAAATATCTATTGCTCAGCCTCTTCTATGTTTTCGCGCCAAGTGCCATAACTATTAGTCATTTATGTTTCGTTAGTTCCCTATCTTCATATTCCCAGCAAGCGACATGTCTCATCTAGAGCCTGAATTTAACATATTAATTTACGTATATATTCAAAACTAATCGATTTTAACATTCACCACACCCATTTCTTGTCCTCTCATATTAACGTGTAAGTCTATTGACAGTTAAAGAACTTTGATTTGCCTTCGAGATGGCGTGTGACATGTTAAGAATAGGGCTTCTGTAGTGGTTTGGCGTGTCCCTAGCCGGGTGCGCGGGCGCAACCAGACGCATTCTCGACGCGGGCGCAGGGTCAACGGTCGGCCTGCATGTGCCTGGGAACAGACGATAAATATTTGAATTTCAACACTTGATACATATGCTTAGCAAATTAGTTATGGTGTGCGCAGGCATGGCAGTGGAAGTTATTTATATAAACGCATAAACTTACAAGTAAAATGTAGTAATGGAGTAGACTAAAACAATTATTTATTTGCAGTCTTTTCGGACGAGGCCGTTTCGAAAAGAACTGCCTCTTTCAGATGCATATCTCCAACTGCATGGATCAAAAATATGCCTGAAAGTTGAGATATTATTTTATCTTTGTTTCTTCGTGTAGGTCTTCCCATGCTTAATTAAATAAATAAATATTCATGGACATTTTATGTGTATATATATCCCCTTCCAGTCCCAAACTAAGCATAGCTTGTACTATGGGACTAGGTTATAATATAGTATATTGACACCCACACACAGATAATAAACATTTACGTGTGTCACACAAATTCTTGTCCTGAGTGGGAATCGAACCTACGATAAATATAGAGGACCTAAATCTTATCGCTTTTGGTATGAGAAAAATACACTACTTGATCTTCATATATAGTTGATGAGCTAGAAGTCACTTCACGTTCCGTCACTTTAATGCACATAATACCAGCAGGTATGGGATGTGCATATCATAATCGCTTATGCATCCATTTACGCCTGAAATTTAATATGTTACTTGTACCTGCGTAATAATAACTCGAGGATATTTAAGTACCATCCCATTTACTGTGCATGTGTGATTAAATGAACGTCGGTAGTCAAATAAAAGAGACTCAGCGGTCCCCTCACAATGAAAACCCTCGTAATCTTTAAGTAATGAAGTGTCATATATTTAACTTTTATGTAGATTTCGAAATCTTATTCCTCCAATTATTACAGAAATCCAATAAGCCGACCCTTGTTGAGAATAATTGAGTTGGGTATCGGCTATATACCATTCGTGGATCAAAATATGTTTTAATGTTAATTTTCCGGTCATAAATATTAATGAAACATTCCTTCGAGACTCTGAGATGGACTCCTCTGGCCGGGGACTAGTGCTTAGTGGGTCACTGATGTACCTAAGGGTATTGCCTCATGGTATCATGAATAAAACATTTCTCTCGGTGTTGAAAATGTTTAATCTAATTTTCTCATCGTTGTTTGATTTTCATTTATTTTGTGAGGTAAAAACGGTTCTTCGTTATCGTTATATTTCGTTTTCTACTTTTGTAATAGCACATTCCCCTATAATAACTAGGTACGACAGGCAATCAAACTGAGATCTTGATAGCGTGAAGTGATTTCTCGGCGTGCATTCAAATATGCTACAGGAAATTACTACATCTCGAACCGAATTGGGGCGCTCCCGGAGTTCGCGTCTTCCTGCAACAAAATATACCTACGTGTTATTGAAAGTATGCAGGCATTGTGATTTTAACTTAATGGTGCATTGTCACAGAAACTGGAATGTAGAAGGCAATATTTGACCGCGCACGTTCAGACCGACCACAGTAATTCCTCCCCTGTGTTCGGAATGTAATAAAACTTATCTTCCGGGATGGAGGCGACGTGCCTGCCGTCCGCATGTCCAACTAATCTACCATCATTACGTTATTTGCGAATCTATTCTCGGACTATAGTTGGTAACGATATTTCACCCGAGCGCGCACTAATTAAAATCGTTTGTTCTGCTAATTGGAACAAGTCGATTGGTTGATGCCATTTAAACGTTTCAGTAATATGAAACTTGCATGGTCATGGAAATTCGCCGTAAAACAAGTTTATGCCGGGAGCAAATTGATTTCGCGGCGTTTATAACCAACTGATATATGTCCATCCTAATGAGTAGGTGTGTCACACTATCCATTATACCTGATGGTGTATTTCTGTTTTCAACACACCACAAATTGTTTTGTTTCTCAAAACACAGGTCTATTATAGAATGTCTTAAAGTTCAATGGAAGGATCACGGATGTAGGTACACTGTTCAAATATTGTCTAGAGTAGTAAGCGCCTCCGAACACAAGTCCATGAGCTACCGGCCGACGCTATCTCGCCTAGTTGGTTGGGCGAGATAGCGCCGGCCGGTTAATCTTCAATTTCTATAGTTTGTCTTGGGACAAACTATAGAAATCAATATTTTACTGTTCAAGCTGAAAAGTGTTCAATTGTTTGATTAAAGCACTGCTGACTGACATGCTTGAGATTAATATGAAGCCTCTCGTTACTAAGCATACTTTTCTCATTTTCATTTTAAAGAAGGGTTATACTCCCTCCTTCGCGGAAATATACATATGTGACGTAAACCTATCAAAGAATCGCTCACCGTCGCTAGTCCGTAGCTTGAAAATAGACAATGCCATACATTCTTAGATTATTCCCACCCAATATATATAAAAATAACTCGATTTAACTGTCAATAAACCCTTGCCATAATAATAAAGCCTTGTACTTGAATAGTCGACCGATCAAAAACAATTATTTTTCACGGAAAGTGAACATACAGTTGTTATATGATTTCACGAACAATTACACACAAAATTTATTTGCTTGCCAATTCACTTATACCCTCGTGCTTTCACTTCGAGTAATTTATTGAACAAGAAATCATATTTTTCGTAACTAATTAATGTTTTATTGCATCACATTTGTTTAAATATCGAACCGGTGAAGAGTAAAGTTAATATTGACTCTGCTGGACGGTTGAAACACTGAGGCCAGTTAAAGCCACTCGGATATTTTGTCCGCCCTTTTCGAACCACAGAGTAAATAACTCTTTGAGTTACACTATGCATAAGCTTCATCAGGCGAGTAATGCTAATGCGTTTTGAAGCACCACTCGACTTCGTTGCGCTCGGTTGCCCTGTCGATGGACCGTGTTTCCACCCGATAATGTAAGCAGGTACTTTATGGTTTACTCAATGAAAATGCAATCAATAGTCGACAAAACAGTGTGGGTAGAGCTGTCACCGCAACAAGACTGTTGTCATATTTACAAAGCAAGTACAAAAACATTCCATTCGTTTCGTATCTTAAAATTGTCTGTAAGTCGCTGAATCTTCTGTGACGGATACACTTTGGAGAAAACGAACATGTTGTAGCGTCTTGTATAAAAAGTAACATACAAACTTTGTTGGTGTTTCATCCATCCAGTTTCATGCAAAAGACAATTCGGTTAACTTTTCGCGTACTGTTCTCGAAAAGCAGCACCCACTTACAGCTTAGCTGATTTGAAGGGCTGTTTTAGGGATCGCGGAAATGGATTCCGAAGTGGTTCTTGAATTCCCAAAGCAAATTGGCTAAACTTCGTGAGACGCCTATCAATTTTAGAAGAAGACGTTTCCAATTAAACTTTGCAACGCCTTTACATAGCAAGCCTATTATTTTATATTAAACGTTTGAAGTACGTAGTCTAAGTAAAACGCACTTTATATGGACAATCGTCTCAGCAACGCTAACCGTAGATTCTGGTTTGTGATTCTAATGAGGGTCGTAATAAGTACCAAGTTGAGTTTGCCGTGGAATTAATGCCGTGCCAAGCTTTGAATGCCCTTAAATGCTCCAGGCAGTCTATTTGGTCTGATTCCAAATACAAGCATTTGGGTACTGAGCGAATAATTGTGCCGTTTCGAGGACTAAAATGCCTCTCAGCCTTTTTACTTTCATTTCCTTTGTACTTAACAACATAATCCCCTCTAGAGGTATATTAACTTACATTCGCCATATTCGTTGGCAGAAGTATAGTCCCCAAAAAGCTGTGAGTTAATTGGTTAAGTCTCAGTCTTATAAGGGTTCCGCAATCGCAGGTAAAAATAAAATGTCTATGGAGTTTAAATTGGGATGGCATTGGCAACTTCCAAGTACACGAGTCGGGCTAACAATTGACTGAATAGTTTTTATTTCTCATTAGGTCGGCTTATTCGATATTTAAATCATTCACTTGTTTGAAATTCTCTTTTATAAAAGCCTTTGTCCAGCATGGTATTCCCTTGGTGCCTTGGGCTTTTGAATAAATTGTACGCATCGCTGTACGCGCTCGTACCTGCGTAAGCAGGCTCTACAATATTGTATGAGTTCTGTTACAACGAATAAACTTGACATTCCCTTGATATTTCTAAACAAATAATTTTGGTTTCACCTTCAGACTTAATGCCTGATATATTATTATATATACAACACAGCCCGAACGGCTATTCCTATAAATTTGAGGGGCGTGTTTCATAAAGGTCGTAGGTATGCTCTCAATAAACCGGCTAAGTCAGATTCGGGTTTTCACATTAAAGTTCCGTACCACGTATTATATTTTAACATATAACATATTCCGTGATTCCGTATAATTTCAGCCAACTACGTTTTACGGTTCACAAATACAACTTGTTAAAAGTAGGACAAGGACAAGAAGACAGACGTTGAAGGCTTCGTAATAGAGTTCCCTTTGTGTATGGAGCCTTTCTTCCCATTGAGGGACAGATAGGTTCTGAACAAGCGCCAAAATTAAGTTATAAAACCGATTGATCGTGTAGTCACTGAAAAAAAGGAAACTTAAATTCGGTTTCTAAAAATTGATGTTTTATAAAACTAATTATAGTCAGTTTATTGAACTCTATTGATATAAAACCCTTAAACGAGGTTACGTAGAAAATTTGAATACGGGGAAATTGGAATAGATGCAGCCTACCATTAATTAGCGTAAGATAAACGAGATAGAGCACGATCTCAATTAGTGTAAGCCTTAGTTTGTGCTTTGATTATCTTTGTTTTGTTACACAGATTTTGTGGAAATAGAAAACAGCCACTTGATTGTTGCTCGTATTGTTGAAAGTTCGGTTTAAAGTTGAGAGAGGAAAAAGTAGCCTTTGTACTTGAAACTCATGGATGCCATAGGGACTGAAAACAAATGTACGACTGATTTTTTCTTGTAGCTCACAAAGCTCTTTGATTTTCGGTAAATAAATATATTTTGGTATTCCCTCGGTGCCATTTACGTAATGTAAATGTACACGTGTGAAACAAATTATGGAGTATATATTTTACTCCCTTAAATAAATTGACTAACCTACATTATGTATACAGCACCTAGGAAATTTAGTATTTTTCCAGGGATTCTAATTAGATGTGTTGGCAGCTTATCCGGCCAATTAGCATAGCAAACGAAGGAGCTTACTGGCGTGCGGTGGCCGTGGTTTTCATTCGACCTCGTTACCAGGGGTGGCTTGCATTATAGACGAGAACCGCTGCACAGATGGCGAACATTTCTTTGAAATATCGCTGCTGAAATCCACTAACATACGATAGTTCTAAATTTGAGCATACACAGCAGAAAATAATTTTGTTTGGCGCTCCGTGAAGAAACATTCTATCGTCAATGAGTGTTATAAATATTTACTGATATTGATATTGGCAAAAATACATTTGGTATCGACAAACTAATAATATCCGATATCGGGCCATTATTGTTCTGATAGACACTTGCTTAAATGAGTATACGATGTCGGAGAAAATGTCTATCCCTATAAAGTCAAGTGCAATAGGAGTATCTTCCAATTAAAGTTTTCTCGTGAACTTTCGTTGGGAGTGTGGGTACGTGACAAGGATCGACTGAAGGACTGTGCTCGGCCTCGCTCCGGTAGGTGCTGAGTAGCTTGAACTTACTTGGAATACTTATTAGTTACAGTTATTACTCTCGGTAATACTGGAAATTGAAAATTATGCGTCTAGGATGGAGCAGCTTTTTCTATTGTAGTCTAGTGTTCCATTACTGTTGAAGTTAATTGTACTTATTCTTAAGTACCCTGTGTTTTCACTTTACTTTCTGTATAATTAAATACTAGGTAGGAACGGGCATAATCTTAACAGGTAAAGCTAGGATTGTCTGGCCTCACAGCTCATATGTATTTAGAAAAAAAGTACTATTAGTATTGCATCAGTAACCTAATAGGTGTGTGAATATGACTCCGCCCCTTTTTGTCAAAATAAAACACATTTGTTCGCTTACAAAATTAAAAAAAAAATTATTGAAAGTATGCTCCATCTGCAGCTACAACCTTCGCCCATCGTTCAGGTAGTTTTCGTATTCCTTGCTGGAAGAAGTCCTGGTCTTTTGAGCTTATCCAGTTGTCAATCCAAATTTTGATACTTTCACATGAAGTAAACTTTTCTCCAGTAAGGTCTGTCTGCATCGTCCGGAATAGGTGGTAATCCGAAGGAGCTATGTCTGATGAATATGGCGGGTGGGGTAACACTTCCCAGTCCTGTCCCTCTAAATATCTTTTTACGACTTCTGCGGTATGCGGTTTGGCATTGTCATGCTGAAGAACTAATTTGTTATGTCTATTCACCCATTCTGGTCGTTTTTCTTCTATGGCTCGCTTCAAACGCATTAGTTGTCGTCGGTAAACTTCTCCATTAATAGTTTCAGAGGGTTTGAGCAACTCATAATATACAATACCTTTCTGATCCCACCAAATACAGAGCATGACCTTGGCACAGTGAATATTTATTTTTGGCTGTGATGGGCCTGGTTCGCCTGGTTTCACCCAAGCTTTTTTGCGTTTAGGATTTTCGTAGTGTATCCATTTTTCGTCTCCTGTGACTATCCGATGCAAAAATCCTTTTCTTTGCTGTCTTTGAAGCAGCATTTCACAAATGGTTTTCCGACGTTCCATGTCTCTTTCTTTTAAATCATGTGGAACCCAGTCACCGGCTTTTTGAATCATTCCCATCATTTGTAAACGCTTTGCAACAGTTGAACGATCAACATTTAATGCTGCAGCTAATTCTGATTGAGTTTGGCAAGAATCTTCCGCCAATAATGCTTCCAATTCAGCATCTTCAAATTTTTTTGGTGGTTTTCCATGTTCTTTATCCTCAGTACTAAAATCGTTATTTTGAAATCGTCGAAACCATTCCTTGCAAGTTGTATTAGACGGAGCATGCTCACCATAAATCTCCACAAGCAAACGATAAGTTTCCGCTGCAGTTTTCTTCGCAATAAAATAATGTAATAACACTTCCCGCAAATGACGTTTATTTGGAATAAAAACCGACATTTTCGAAAAGGTGAAAACAATTGTTGCTTACACTTCAACCAAATATCATAAAATGCGTTAGATAGCTGACATTCAGTACTATCGAATACAAGTATGGTCATTTATTAGTACACGTAAACAATACTAAAAACGACATCTGTTGAGAAAGGGCGGAGTCATATTCACACACCCAATAGTTCCCATAGCTATGCTTATTTTTGGGCTAGAAGGGGCTGTGTGAAATGTGCACGAATATTAATTTATTTATAAGGAAAACTAATCATGACAATCTAAACTAAACCATGAAAATTTATTGTATTATATAATAATTTAACATACATACGAGTATCTGTCTGCATGCAATGTACCTAAGGGGTTTCTATAACACGTTATATGCACACGAGTATGTAGTTGTACTTGTACGTGTATATTTTGACGTGCTCAAACGATGCTTGAGATACAAAGAAATTAATAATGTTGAGTTTTGAATTGTTTAATTGCTTCTGCACACCGTTTTCACGCATGGTACAAAAATAAAAGTATCGTACGTCATTTTCCAGGATTTATATTAGCTACGTGCCAAATTAGTTCAGCGTTTTTGGCGTCATATATAAATACTCCAATTATGTTCAACTTGTAGTATTTATAGACCTTACTTTCTTAATTTTTATTACTAATAATCTACAGACACATTACCCATCTTTGAATGTAATAAAGCCAATGGGGCAATTTTAGCAATTAAGAACATATGTTACTAAAAACTACTGTACTACGAGCATTACAATTATTTGTTGTTGAGAGGAAAATTTTCGCACTTTTGTAACTTGTCCAAACGATTCTTCATTTATATTATTACGGAATAAAATTATAACTTATTCAATTTTTCCCAAACTTGCCGTAGAATAGAATTCGAATAACCCAGCAATTTTGAAATTAAACATTTCGTTGAAGACCGTTCTGATTCTGCAGTCTCTGAAATTGCTTACTCCGTAAGGTCCACTTTTACGTTACTCCTCAAGGCATAAAATTTTATGCGTAGGTTCTTAATTTATATTTTAGAACGAGCTTTGGAGATCAGAGAATCTAATTTTAAACAATTTTCTGCAAGATACAATAATATTCAACATTTTTACATTATCTTAGATTATAACTTTGTTAGTTACCAAAATGAATGTATAATTCATTATTGGTTGCCATTTTTGTATTTCTAGTTGGTTCATTGTTTACAATTCAAGCAAAACCTTACGCGTCCCAGTCACATAAACGTAACAAGGGTGTAAGGTCCGACGGGACTGACCCTTGTAAACTATTTTATTTAGTTTTTCAAACAAAAACTCTTAGAAAAAAGATAGCTGGAATATATGAAGACATTTCATCATTTTATAAATACTTCCTGAGTAGAAACTGCAAAACTTTAATAAGCGTAGTTGAATCTGCCGTTTGCGCTCTTTGTTGATGCATTTGTTGGAAAATAGGTATAATATTTAAATTAAAATATTTCCTTCGTTCAAACGACATAAAAGTGCCACTTTCTAAAAACTAGTAATCTTTATGGCAAAATCATTATTCCTTTAATGGCCTAGCAGTTCAGTTGAAAGTTCAGCCTCCTGCGCCTGTAAGTCGTGGGTTTGATTTCCACCCCGGACAAACATTTTGTGCGCATGTAAATGTACATTTGCTCTGTCTGGGTGTTAATATGTATTTAATGTTTTATTTACAAATAGTTCTCATAGTACATGAAAATTATATGTAAATAAAACATTTAATCTACACTTTTGGGGCTCTAGTGGTTGCGGTTAGATGGTGGTTTAGGAAGTGTCCATGCATAATTATTATTATGTATTATAGCATTGACTGACTTTTCATTTTCGATTGAAAACGAAAAAAATAGTGCCATCTGGCCTGATAGATGACTCTGTTTTGTCGAATCACAATTTTGCACAAGTCACAATAGCAAAACCGTTTGATTGTTTGAAAAAGCTCACTTCGTATTGGTTTCGTCTTTTGTGCGGCAAGTCCGTGGTGTTATCAAATTATTCGATTAATACAAAAAAATCAATCGAATGTTGACATTGCCGTACAATTTGTTTTTGACATCTTACAAAGTAGCGCCATCTGGTATCGATGTTGGAAACATGACCACGAAAAGCCCTCATTAGCTGGATCTTAGACATTTACAGAAAAGGAATTCTAATCTAATGAAATCAAGAGATATGATCATAATAGGAAATCCCTGAAGAAGTGTGAAACTCAACCGTGTGCTCTAGTTTAACTGCTATGTTAACAAATTCTTAACTGTGAAATGAAACCTGTGTTTGCTTGTTTTCAATATCCGGAGGGCGTGATCGTGGGAATCTTAAGCAATGTTTACAAAAGGGATAGCTATTATTGGTTCTGAATACATCCAAGTGGACTTGTAGTAAGACAGTACTTGTAGTAAGACAGACTTGTAGTTTGAACGAACAAGTCCTTTTTTCTTGTCCTTTGAGCTTTCAAAAGTTCTTCAACATCTTGAGCTGCAAATATTTAGGTTACAGTCTAGTCTACTGTCACAAAAAGGATATCACATCCGTAATGGCGGATGCGTTTCGTATTGTTTTATTTTATTGGCAACGATGCTATATACAGTTTATGTTCGCTGTCTCAACGTGTAAATTGTATCATTAGGATTTGATATGGCTGTATTGGTTGTTATTTCGATGTCTATTACGTGATATCACCGTTTCCGATAACTATATTTAATTACGAAGAAACCAGGAATAAAGAGTTTATGTATTTTTAATTTTTAAATCAGGCACATTTTGTATAAGCATTTAACGACATCTGGTATTTATGGACATTTAATAAAGACCGAAGTTATTACTCACACTAACTACATCTCATATAATTATTTATGATTTATTACTTCCCAGTGGACAACTATGTCAACTATGAACTATCGAAATGTGATGTGATATTATTTCACTGAAGATGAAATAGCCAACCTTATCGCAAAAAGAGCCTTTGATTATACCAGGTAATGAAACCAACATACGGGTGGGAAATCCACGGAATAATTCGTATTTGCACTAGAAGCCAACCCAAATACCAGCTATAAAGGGAATTATCGATCTTTCCACCGCACATTAGCAGGATGGGATAGCTCCAAAATACGACACACATTCGATCTCATAATGTGCCCGAGGCCAAGTACCTATTCAGAAGACTCGAACCTATTCAGAAAGCTTTCTGAATAGGTTAAAATAATAATATTATAAATTTATTTGAATACTTTCTAAAAAAATCTTAAATATTCTCATCTCTTAATTTATACCTTTATAGATGAATTCATCCATTATTTGTATGGACCTGAACCACGTTGGAAGAACATTATCAAATTAAAAAAGTTCCTTAACGGTTCGCAACTGACGAAGAAATCCCTTATGCTAAATTTATCAACTCCTATTTTTTTTAAGTGAATCTACAATTAAAATAAAATATATTTGAAATATATTGGTTACAATATAAGTGTTAAAATTACTGTTCCAGCCCTAACCGACTAATCCGAGGGAAAAAAAGGCACATAATCAAAATTTTGAAGCTCACCTGCACCATTCTTTGATTTCATAAACAAAGTTGTTTAATATAGAAAAAAACTTAGAGAAAAAATAAATGAACTCCGTATAAATCTTGCTTGAAGTTAGTTTTCAGCAACAAAAGTTGTTTCGCCTTGTTCGTTCAACATTAGTATAAAGTAGACTGCTTGAGTTTTATTTTATTCACAGATTCCGATCAAAGTTGCAGTGAAGTCCTGTCGTCTGCCAGCGGAAGCTGTGAATAGATCTGCTAAATACGTACAGACATAGAGCCTCCATTTGCATAATAGACAGGCTACGCTAAAACCGAAACGAAACACAACCAGCTTAACCAGCTTCGAACAGATGCGAATATGTTGTATTTTTTCATAAATTAAACACTAAATTCAAGAGGAAAATACCAACATAAACTTTTGGTTAGTCACGCGAGATTTTTTACGTATTTTGTAATTTTAGATAAGTTCGGAACCGGCGTATTTGTGAAACCCACTGTTGATTTAGAATCACGCTATTAGGTACTCTTTGCTGTTGGCAACTTTCGAATTAATTTACATACCAAGTTTCAAGGAAAAACTCTTCTTGCGGAAAAATAACTTATCGAAGTTTTGACGTAAATCAGGAGCTTACTAAAATATTCCGCGTTGATCCTCATAGACTACAGTTTCTTAAACAAAGGCAAGTGAAGGAGGTTACAGTGATACAGACATTTAACAAAAAATATCTTAAGAATATGCCATAATATGACAAGTAAAAGCTTACTATAGTACTATGTGGTTAAATAAATGAATCGTTTAAAATAAAAATTGCATTTTACATTTATAGGGTTCATTAGACGTAGCGCAATTTTGTTTGTAGCGCCATAGTGGCACAATGTTTTTCAATATGTGCATATTGACATCAATAATTAACATGCCAACAAATAATTATAAACTACAATCTGTATTACGGAACCCTTGTTGTGCGAGTCCGAATAGCGTTTAGCGGGTTCTTTTTAGTATTGTATTGCATACAAACAAAAAAAAAAGGAAGGACAGTCTTTTTATTCACATTAGAACACGATAGTTAATATGAAAATGTATTTGTATTGGCCTCACAGATTACTTTGTAGCTCTTCCTGCGCTGCAAGTCGTAGGTTCGAATCCCACCCAGGGCAAGAATTTGTTTGACAAACATAAATATTTGTTGTGTCCCAGACACAGAATAAATGTTATATATATTATATTATCGTATTTACAAACTACGTATACAAGTTATACGGATTGTATCAGTAATCCCATAGAATGAGCTATGCTTAGTTTGGGGCCAGATGGCGCTGTGTAAAATATCCATGAGTATTTATTTGTTACTTCAGTACAAAAATAGCATGATCTCCAATAACAGCATCCTATACTTTTTCTTTGTTTTTCGTGTTCATTTCCTTTTTTAATAAATATATAAAAACTATTATACCACTCATCAAATCGAACTGTTGTGTTAAATTGCTGCGTTCAGTTCCCATTATTCCTCCTAACCGTGATATTTTCATTGTTTCAGGTATGGCGGCAATCATGCCTGTATTGCGCGTCCGCCCCCATTATGTTAAAGTGCCATTGCCACACAAAATAGAGCTTTACCGAAAACATTGCCCCTTTTTATGAGTCCAAATAAACTTAATGACAGAGATCGTAATCGATTTATCCTGGCAAGTTTATTGGAGGCTGTAAAATAGCTACGTGAATATTTAGCAAATAAGTTTGCAAATGAGAGATTCACCGCAATGTCTCTGATGCCAATCAAATTTCATGCTTGTCGAGTTTTCGTTACAAATATTCTATTCCTTTCTCGTTCCAAGCCATCTAGACAGGGTTCCGCAGTTTTTATCGCATCAACCCATGCTCCTCCCGTCATTTGCGAAGCTCTTAAGGGTCCCGGTGTCGACAATGGTCTTTTTATCGACGTGCCGCCTTTTTTGCCGTGCACA
Organism: Aplocera efformata; assembly: GCA_921293045.1. Taxonomy (NCBI): domain Eukaryota; kingdom Metazoa; phylum Arthropoda; class Insecta; order Lepidoptera; family Geometridae; genus Aplocera; species Aplocera efformata. The sequence continues at coordinate 5,939,503 of OV121042.1, read as the reverse complement.
TACGCATCGTTTGTGGTCATAAAGTTATGCGGTGCTGCCTGGCCACCGAACCGTACCATTATTGCAGCTTTGTGATGTTCACACTTTATGTCAGCCTTAGTGATATCTTCATATTCTGAATCTTCATCCAGTATCTATACTTTGGAGAAGTTATAACTACTTTCCTGCAACACAGTGCATACTAACGCAGCAAACAGTGCTATGTAATATTTGTAATTTTTTTGGCAATAAACGATTTGTTGTTGTTATTACAATGAACAAGTTACCTACGCCTTTATGTGGGATGTGTTTATTGTATGTGTAATTTTAACTACTAGCAGTGAATCTAATAGCAGAAACTGAAGTCTTAGCAGTTCATGTAAATATTTGTGTAATGAACATAAAATTTTATCTCGCCGGGTTTCGATGTTTGTTATGGGCAATTGTGTGACTGTCCATACATCTGTGACATTAGGAATCCGGAACATTTTTCCTCGGTTGGCACTTTCAAGTCATACTTGGGAGAAATAGGGTGCGTGTACTTTTATTACGAAAAACGGTTTCCGTCTTTACGGTTTCGTATACTGTAAACAAAACAAAAACGCACAGTAAACAACTTGTATTATATTAAATTTGTGCAACCCCAGATAAGGAAGAGTTGCTCGTGCACGTCAAAGATAAAAATAATTTAGTCGCCTCAAGTACGTTATCTGAGTGCGCTCTGTCTGTTTACCGAGACCCTGACAAAGAAGCCCAATATATTAAGTTGCCGAGTCGACTTTACCGTGAGCCGCACCATGTTGCTACACAACTCAGTTTGTCCGCTCATACTGCGTACACGTTTGATAACGACGTATTTTGTTGGGACCATATTACTGCAATCGCTTGTTTTAGAGATTACCAAAACTAAAACATAGGCATCATAATTTTAGCCGTATATTATCTAAATCATAGTCACATGTACTCAATTTGTTGTTATAAAACTGCCACGGCACGGTTCACTGCTATCACTCGCCTCTTACACATCAACTGAATTAATTTGGTTTTTTTACTTATAGAACTGCATTCACAGCTATCTTTTCATTTTACAATAAGATGTCTGACGTAATTAGCTTTAAACCTTATTTTTTAGCCCAGGATAATATAAGTAGATTTGAAACGCTCTATCTCGATAAATTACGATCTAAATCGAGGAAAAACTCAATTTTTAAAGTTTTGAACTTTAAGATACTGTAAGTGCTCTTTACAAATCCAGTCCAAGATTGCTTGTTCCGACAGCAGTTCAGTTAGAGTAGAAATGAAATAAAAGTGTACAAATCACGCGTGAAATTGAGATCGACCCGCTAAAGTCATTGTTCGCCTGGGGAACTGGCTGCCGACTGTCACCCCATTCACTGACGGATCAGATGCTGTGCGCTCACACGTCAGAGACATTTCTGCGATTTCGCAGAACTTCGGTTTCCATTATTAAAGACCAGTCTCAGTTGTGACGTTTTTAGAAATTATATTTTCTTAAAAGCTTTGCAGTATCTCAATTTTTATTCGCACTTTGGATTGAGTAAAGATCGTTGTAGATTAAATTATTCAAAAGTTAGGGTTCTGGAGGCAGTCAACGCGCATGGATGTGTGCAAAGTTTCATGTTTCCACCACGAACGACGCCCTCGGGGCTCATTTATCTGCCAACACAAGGGAAAGAGATAATTAATTGAAATTACGCTGTCAAGTTCACGTAATTTGCACAAGTCGTTAGCGCATTCTGAAGAATTGAAGATGGAACTTGAAGTAACTGAAACATATCTACTTAGCCTACATTTATACAAATGAAATTGATATGTCTGTTTGTAATGTCATAATAACATCTTTTTACTAAATGTATATGAATAACACGGTGTTAATAAAAAAACAAACAATTTTTTAAATTTTTGTACTTCTGTGTATTTGTTCCGCCTCCGAAATGGATTTTGACGGAACTTTCACTAGCAAGATGGTATAAGGAGTAATTTAGAATAAGTACATTTATTTTACAAAAAAAAAGTACCTTCCACGTGGACGAAGTCACGGGGAACAGCTAGTTAAGAAATAAATAAGAAAATATCTAAATCTTTTAAAAAAAGAATTTCATACGTTCCTTAGAAATTGGAAAATTCTGAAAAAGAAACTTTTTAATAATATTTTGTTATATAATAATACGTGCGCAAATATCATTCGGCAGCAGATTTTCATATTATAAGTCAGGACAGCATATTATCAGCTAGTTTTTAAACTTTAATGATAGAGCCGATCTGACATGCCCTTGGGTATTGTAGGTCGGTCAACGTCAGTGCCGCGAAGATTGCATTCCAATCTAAATCGAAGCAATATTGAGCAGTCGTGAATGCAACCGTGCTTTCCTCGGTGGCAGGGGTCATTTCCATATTATTCGTGACACGTCCGCCTATGCAAATGTAGCTCGCGCCCAGCACCGACATGGGTCCTAAGGAAATACCAAAAGAAATGACCGATATTAGCGTCGAAATGCTGTTATGTAGTAAATAGGATCGTGAAAATTAAGTATTGTTACTATAAAACGCTAATGGAATGTTTCATCGACATGAATATTTTTATTGGTTTACCTACCAAACTCGCTAAAATGAGACGAGATTCATGAAACATCAAAAAATTGTTTTTATTGCGCAATGTTTTTTGCTACGTTGAATTATCTAATATTTTTTGCAATGAAGGCATATAAGTAAATTAATTTATGAGTGTAGAAGGGGTAGCCCTTCTACACTGATCAATTTATTTAACCATTTAGGAGTTCAAAGGAAATTATGCATAGAAACACGACCGCCGTCCGACGATGGTGCCAGTTTTGGGGCTTCATTTTTGTATGCTTCCTGCCAATACTCTCTCTCGTCAAAATATCTAAACAAAAAAATTGTATAGTAAGTTTAGGTGGAATGGTTATTTTAACTGAACTTAAGGGGCTACTTTTCACAAAAATGTTTATATATTGTATATGGGATTTCATGTATTTGATACCAATAGGTATCATGTCCATATCAATATAATCACCGTAAACGTGAGATTCGGGATTCAAATTATATTGTTAGTTCAAACGTTTAAAGTAAATTGGCCATCTATATTCATATTGTTCTTTCACCTCCACCTATTAAGGCTCTATCGCTTACCCTTTGAAGCCGTAAATGGCTCTAATTAGTTCAACCACAGCAGGCTTTCAGCAAGTTCAAAGGACTCACCATATGTTATATACCGTATAGTCGCTAGCTCAGCTCGTAAGGCAGTTTCAGGTTACCTAAACCTACAAGCTACTAGGTCTAGCCTACTTAGCCTGAGCCAGCAAAATCGCTGAAACGTGAATCTAGAGATTAATGTAAACGGACCTGGCCCGACTAAGCCTGTAACAAAATGGTTCCTACACCTGTTCAAAACAAAACTTGGTATTTGATATATACTTTCGTGATTTGATTTAATCAATATGAAAAGTATGATTTTATACCACATTTTAAGAACGTAGTAATCTCGGTTCATGGAAAAAAATCTGTTATAGGATCATCTAGAATTGTCGTGGCCTTAGTTCGTGATGAAGTACTTTTAGATAGATCCAAAACGTTACTATCAACAGAAGGTACAAAGTATATAAACAAATTAATAAATCGCTTGGTATCGTGTTATTTGGATGGAAAATTAATTTGGGAAAACTGTTCTTGCTGATAATAGTTATACAGCTAAATAAAATTTACCGAAAAATCGCGAGGTAACCCGATAAACCGATTAACCTTACCTTCGTGTATTTGGTAACAAACAAAGTAATTATGCAAATGGAATCGCTTATTATAATTTCTTTTAGTATGAACTTACCCAGGAATAAAGTGTGCGTGATTTAAATGATGCGTGATTAAAATGATTTATATTCACTTTTAGTACCTTTTACAAGACAGTCATAAATTATTCAAAGATAACATTTATTCGTTCAAGAATCCTACTTACCGTGGTTTACCTAACAAAACTTGTGCCTCGTAATTAGTCTTTCTTGAGCGTCTAGAAAGGAAGAGGCTTGAATTTTCCGTCGTTCAAATAAAAGCGAATTCCCAGTTGGACGCCCAGGGTGGAGGAGTGAAGTTCCCGTTTACCTCTTTGGTATCTCTAATGCTCTCTCGGTTTAATTAAATTACATCCCCAGTCACTGAGATGTGCTTCCGAGCCAGTGTCCGCTCAAAGAGCTCCGCGAACGAAGGAGCGCCTTGATGTTTTTCAAATCATAGCAAAGATCTTACTCAAACGAATTCTTTTATATCTTATATTTGATGCAGCTCTAGCTCTTTCCGAATATCCAGTAAAACATGCCTTTAAATTAAATTTCATAAAATTCTCTTTAACTGTTACTCAATGTTGAGAAAATATCTCAATGTGTCGAGTTGAAATAAATCACTTGCGATCGAGAAGCGCAGCTTTTTGTCTCAACAAGGGACCAAATCAAATTGGATTTAATCGTGTGATAAAACAGATGACTTTCACACCGAAAGCTCGCAATACATCTTCGGCGTTTTATTACATTCTGCTTTCTGTGAGCGCTTTTTGATTATATACATACATTTAACATGTTTAAAAACATCTCGACTACGCCGAGATACTTCGTTACTCGAATTGGGGACAACTGGTTCTAAATTCAATGTACTATTGTCAATCTGCTCAATAACTGAAAATCGATCGACAAATCATTTCATTCGAATGATTTAGGCACTGTTGTGTTATCAATTGATTATTAACGATTGCCACATACGTCGCTAGCAATAAAGCCGGGGGCATTATAACGCCTACAAAACCCCGAAGATCTGAAGACATAAAAGTTAATTACAGCGAGAACATTAATGAAGTGAAAATGTTGAGCGGAAACTGTGCTGCCAAGAGTCCGTAGGTATGACTTTCTGAAGTCTTGTGCCAAAAGTTGCAAATTAAGGAAATAAGTAGAAGTTTGGAAGTTTGTGCCCGGGATTGTGATAATCTGAGTGAATGGTAGTGCACACCGCGTGTATCCCGGTATTTCCGACCTGGATGACAATACAACTCCCCTACAAAAGGAAAGTTTTGAGCGAGACCTCAACGACAATATCTCTAAAAGCAAAGAGAGTGCAACTCTGCATCTTGCTTTGCATTGTGTCGACCCCGTGACGTGGGGTGGTGCCGCAAATGGATGAGATAGTTTACAATGATGAAGCACTACCAAAACCTATTTAGATTGTTGTACTATTTAACATTGGCTTTGTCTGTTGTTTTAATTTTTTGTAATTTAATACCAGTTAAATGATTGAATGTAAATGATGAAAAACCATTTAATGATGTTTAATTAATGTTTAAAATTAATGGTTTACCATGTTATATGTATGTGTTGTGTTGATATTATGATATTTCAATTTAGAGATAATATCTGAGAAAAGAATCGCGTCTACAACAATGTCACCTTTTGTTTCTCATATAATTTATAGAATTCCTTAATTTTTTTCAGAGAAGTCTTATTTATAGAAACAAATAAAATTCCGTAAATAATTAACTGATTTAGAAATAGAAATATAGAATAGAAATAGAAAAATAGAATCCCTTATTTTTCGCCGTTAGGGGTGAAATTTTTCAATAAATTCCGCCTCGAAGGTCACTCTACCATTTTAGAAAATAATCCAAATCGCGCAACAAACATACAAAAATATCATATAGCGGAGTTCCTCCTCCTTTTTTGAAGTCGGTTAAAAAGTAGTGATGATTTCAACTCAAGATTGAATTTTTGATTAGGTAGCGAGATTTCACCAGAGACATGTTTACGTGTTTGGCCAATTCCAATAAGGTCTGCGTGTGATCATCACAAAATATTTCTCACAAACTACAAAGTTCCCTAGGTGACCCTTTCCGATTTAGTGAACATTTCGTAAAAGTTCTCTTCGTTGCTTTAAACTCGAAGAATTTATATAAACCACACGTTTGTGCACTCCTAGAACAGATTACATTTCTAGAAAAGCGTTCTTACACAAGTAACATCAATTTACAGGTTTTGGTAAGATGTTGGAAGCTGGGACTCTCAGGGGAAATAAGTACTACGAACATTTTGAAGAATTTTTGCACCAGTGTTTAAAAAGAGCTGTAATTTCAGATAAAAATCGAAAACTATGTACTTATACAAGTTTATCTAAACAATAAAATAAAAGCAAGATTTTGTTGCAGGTTGATTTAAGCTATTGTACATATCTAGGAAGTAAGAATTTAAAAGATATAATATACACCAGCTCTATAAGATACTGCACTGCAAAAAAAAAAATTATAAACTATTCATGAAAATGTTATCTCCGATGTAAAACTTGTATTCATATGAACAATTTATAAATATAATATTTTAGTCGTATTGTTTCTTATCCCAGCATTTATTTACGTCGGTATTCATAATAACCGAAACACAGCGTTGTCAGAGCGACATGTAAGCAATAAAATAATCGTGAGTAATGACGCATTTTACAATCAACCTGTCTCATTGCGGGCAATGTATGCACGGCTGGTTCATTCAGCTGACCGCTGAAGGGTCAAGCCAGGCGAGCAACAGGATCGACTGCGTTATTCTCGACTTTATTCTCAAATATTAAAGAAGACAACCCTGCGTTACACTTTGAATGATGCTACATCAAGACCTGTGACGATTGCACTCTCAGCGACGACGCCCTGCTGCGCTCGCGCCGATGTCCCAGCGGGAGTCCACGTTACTTACTGCAATTGGTCACGATAATAATTTCACTGACCGAATACACTCTTATTTGAAAGAATATAGAACAAGTTTTATGTTAGTTAGTTATTAAAACTGACAACTGTTAAATTCCATTGTAATATATGTTTATTTATTGTAAAAGCTCATCTCTTTTTTAAAGAAAAAGCAATATGTCACATCACATAAACATCGGGTAAAGTATTATTCGAGGTCGCTATAGTTTATCATTGTCTTAATTAATGTAGACTGATATCATATCTGAACAGAAATGTTGCTCCATTCAACAACTCTAAGTAGCTCAATTAGTCAGTATGCGTTATTCTTGCGATAGTGGTCATACTAAGGAAGCATAATTTCTCATATACATTCTCCAGCCTATTAGATACTATCTAAAGGTACTATGGTAAATGGCGAGCTAGACGCGGTAAGATAATACATTTTAGTGATTGTTATATGTCACTGGCCAGCTACATTCGAAGTTAAATTAGTTTGACTCCCGGCTAACAGAATTTAACCGTCTACCTGTTTCAAGCTTGCAGTATTGTTGTTCCTGCCAGTGTAATGTGTTCCTGATGGCTAGTTTGAAAACTTTGTTGGTACCGAGGATCAGGACAGCCTTGTGATTTATATGGAAGGAAACAGGTTTTAGTTTATTAACAGTTAAAAAAACTGTGCTTGATCTAGAGAATACCTCTTTACAGTCAGCTAAGGCTAGGAAAATACAGATAAATACCTACCTTCAGACACACCTACATGCTGCTACATTGGTAATATTGTGCTCTATGAATCAAAGATTATATATATAGAGTTTTTCTGTTAAGAAATATACTGTATTTGTTGTGACGTACTTAAAAAATCCAGTCTGATTCTAATTCTAATTCTAATTCTAATTCTGGGTGGGGGTGACTAGGCCTGCACTGACGTCCCGCATAGGGGTGTATCCAGTCTGATTGTGACTGAACGCTGATTTTGTTCGCTCTACGCCCGTAGAGCGAATCACTAATCTTCCTGTTTAAAAATAAGTTGGTCGATTAATGTTACATACATTAATCGACCAACTTTATTATTTTTTCCTCCAGTAGCATGTTGTACTCTTTAGGCACACAAAGAAACCATAAGAGAAATAGCTTTTTCAAAAATTATATTGTATATAACCGGGTAGAAACTCAACGTCTAACATGTAAGACAGGATATTTTCTACCTCTTGGTAGATGTCACATTATATCAAGATTTTTAGAAACTTTTCCTCGTTGCTCGACACGTTTCCTGTATAAAGGAATAAGCTCATATTTGCCGCTTGGTAAGATCACGTAACACATAGGAGACAGAAATGCGAATGTAAGTAAACAATGTTATCCGGGGAAATGTGAAGTATTGTCAAAGTCGCGTACGAGGTCTTCGTTCAATTTACATTTTCCCGAACAAAGCCAGCAGTGCCCGTCAGACTATAGCTTCTTATCCTGCCTAATCTTATTTCCCCTTTTATAACTTTGAACCTCGTTACGTTCTGAATTGACTTGTTCCGGACCGGCGGCATCGAAAGATTTGTTATGATCCCTATTAACTATTTTGCCTTTAGATTCCTGTGTTTCTCGCAAATGGAAAATGTTATTTAGATGGGTTGGAACAGATGTTATCATAATAAATAATATTAGTTAAAATATGAATGCTGACTGTAATTTTAATCTGTGTGCATGTAATGTGCCTAACGAGCTTATGTGATACGTTATATGCACAGGATTATAATTACTTGTGTGTAAAATTTTACATGTCCAAACGATCTAAAGAAAAAAATAAAGCAAGCGTGGTGGCTCAGGGGTACAGACGCCGACTTTTATTCTAAAGGTCGCTGGTTCAAACCTACACAGGCACCAATGAGGTTTTCACTTGAAAAATATATGTGCGCCATACTACGATCTCGGAACGGTGAAGAAAAACATCGTGAAGCAACCAGCATGTCTTAGTTGTAAAAATTCGAAAGACATATGAAATATACCCATCCGTATTAGGCTGCCGTAGTAGATCAAAGCCTTTCACTCTCAAGGATCGAGAGTAGGCCGGTGTCTCTGCAGTGGGAGTATTAGAGGCTGATACGAAATAAGTTTGACTTTGCTTATCGGTTGCAATAGTAACTTGTCAAGCACTTAGGTTATAGATCATCTAGATAGCTTAATAAACATAATAAATTAGCAATTCTCGGTGTATAAGATAGAGATAGACGACTCTTATCAAAACGTGACACGCGTCCGGGGTCGTACTTTTAGAACCCTCGCGTTATTTAACAAGCCGCAAAGTAGACAAATGGGTATACGCAAACAAAGACGAAGGGTTGGTGGCGCCTTTATTTGCATTTCGATGGGAGCGACAAGTGTTTATGTGAACGTTCACGAACGCACCCAGGTATCAAGGATTCCTGCTCACTAATTGCTTAGATATTGCCTTGTTTTGATGTTCCAGAACGCGAAAAGATATAAGTTTGAAGCTTATGAGCTTGGTCACATCACCACGGCTCGACGTCATAACGTGATGCCGGGTACAAATTCACCGTATTCATTTATTTCAACGTAGGGTCCTTAAAGTACGCGTCGCGGTACGGGAATGCGTTCGGGGTGTGGGAGAATTCTAAAACATATGCCATAAATCCAGCATTCATGCAACCCTTTTTATTGATTGGGAAAACATTCGAAGTGCTGGAGATTTCCAAACTTGGATTAGTAGGTAAGTGGGAGATTTTATCAGTTACCTCTTTTATGGGAAAGCGACTGTATAATTAACTGTCAAATTTTGCTAATCGTTATCCCAGTTGCATTCATTCACTGCATACCACATGGTCTAAATAAATAATTATGGACATTTTCATTAAGCGCCTTCTAGCCCCAAACTAAAGATAGCTTTTACTATGAGAAAATAGTCTTTTTATCTTCTTAGTACTTCTTGTAGTGACTTGCTGAAAACACTACTTCTGTCAAATTTTCCCTTCGTATCTTGACTTTTTATCCGTGGGTAAAACGGCAGGTCGCAGCTAGTTTAGTACTAAAATACCAGAACGCATATATTACTGTGCCACATGGGGGCGGAGCCGCGGGTATAAGCTAGTAATCAATAATACACCATCGGCTCTGTCGATGTCACACCCTTGTTTACCCACCTATTAGTTTCTTACTTAGTATATGTACGATTAATTGCTTTACTTGACGTGTATGAAAAAGACTAAATTATCATAATTAAGCTCAAATACAAAAACGCATGGTGCGTTTTTGTAATTACTTTCATGCACTTTTGTTAGTAATTTTAATATTATCGCCCAACCGCGTTATTATCATAAATTATTTTAATTTTCAGCCGAATGGCTTGCATAATTTTATTTTGTCAGGCGAAATTTAATAATGAAGCGTGGCTAAATCCTCTCCTTTCATATACCTACGTTGCCTGTTACCCGTCATTATCCACATTACATTGATTAACCGTAAAACCATCCCGTCCCATTCATTAACATTATTACACGTAAAATGGACTCAATTAAGATATAAGCAATTAGATAAAATCTACAACTAAGTTTAGGACATGGGAGTAAAAATTACTCCACTGTAGCAATTATAATACACTAGCTGTGTTCCGCGGTTTCACCCGCGTTTTTCTCGTTACCGTGGAAACAGCGCACGCAAAAATAGGTTTTCGATTTTACACCTTGTATTACAAAATAGCAATTTTATTACGGATCCCTAATTTAAAAAAAAAATATAGCCTATAGCCTTTCTCGATAAATGGACTACCCAACACTGAAAGAATCATTCAAATCGGACCAGTAGTTCCAGAGATTAGCGCGTTCAAACAAACAAACAAACAAACACTGCAGCTTTATAATATTAGTATAGATTTACCTACGATTAAGAAACACGCTTAAATATATGTCATTACTTATTAGGTTGGCACAATGCAGAAAATAATTTCTCTTGTGCGAGTCTAGACATACAGTTGATCTTATGGCTACGAAAGAGATAGATGATGATGTAGAAGCAAAAACGTACGAAGGTAATTCGTCCCACCCAACGATGGACCACTTAAACTGAGATATACAACAAATGGTTCCTGTAACTAATTGCGCTTAATCTGTTCCCCGAACACCTAAAAGGGATAAATTGCTCCAAACTTAGAAGTTGCGTGAATTATTACGGCAGAATTTGTCGCTTCGCTAAATTCAGTTTTAGCAAATTAACAAATCCGCGACCAAATTCACGCGATCTGCACGGGCCGCGTAATAAATTATTTTAATGATAAAAATCAAATAAGTGAATTGGCTCTATATTTTAGCGCATTTTTCCCAGTGCTGCAAAAGCGCGAGAACTCTCCGATTTCATCTCCGATTTCCTCGGGGATGCGAAACAAGATTTTCATGCCTACTCTACCTATTCGGATGAAAAGCTGTACGTATACACACTGAATTATGTAGTGGAACATTAATCATCTAGAAGGGATATAGAGGCGTAGGAGCTTTCTATAAGAGCACTCGAGTGGAGCACTGCATAAGAGGTTGACGTCCCGGAAGGTCGCCTCGAGTGCTTTGACGAGCTATCATAGTACATTCACTGTGCTCAAACAGGACTAAAGTACAAAGTCGTGATGTTATTCATCCCTTGTAAGTATTTTATGATGGGATTTTTCGTTACAATAATAAACTGAGCACATACAGTTTGGATAGTGACTTGGAACTTCTGTTTCAAAGCTAACACGATCTTCACTCAAGCAGATACATCAAAGTGATCTAAACGTTTACTAATGATATGCAAACAACGTAGATCGAAACTTTTCAGTCTATTTGTATATAATATGGTATCATATATGGTAGGAGTGTATGCGAGGAATAAACACATGAAAATATATGTATACGTATATAAGACGTATGTATGTGTATTTTAATAAAGTGTAGGTATAATAAGATCTATACTTATTTGAGCCTAGCACAGTGATATAAGTCCGTCGCCGTATTGCGCAAATGAAATTCGCAGAAGCTCTTGAAACCCGTAAATCCTTACTACCCATAACGTGTTCAGGAATGTTTTACTCTTATTGCCTCAGTTGACAAATTCCAGCTTCTATATCGAGCTTTGCTAAATTATATTTCGCCGTCTATGAGTCAGTGTTCCGAGAATCTTCGGCAATAACTTGCGAATACGCCAATGATAAAGACGTATGTGAGCTTTTGATTGTTCATTTCGAATGATTAGTGGTCATTGGTTCATAGAGTTAACCAAATAGTTTACCCCGATGTGTTATGCGTAAAATCTTTTCTTGTGCAGAAGTCTCTGTTCAGTAGTATACATCTAAATGCTAGATGATTAAGCGTATATTATACCTATAGGTCAACTAATCTAAACTAAAAAATTAATTGTCATATTCATAATCTTATCAAGGAATATGCAGATTAGAGCTCTAAAATTATGTAAAGTTACCGGACGTTTAATGTAATTTATTCACTAGTTCGAAGTACCTCTGCATATTCTAAACGTAAGTATATGTCCGCAGACACCGCATTCTTACGCGATTGCGTCTGTCTCGTCACTCGTTACTGGGAAAAGGCACACGTACGCTTCCTTTTATTGCAGTTTTTATTAGTGTTTGTATGACAAGGTTACAAAACTTATGTCTGCTGCTAAAACAAATGCCGATCGTAAGATTTTTCGCAGACATTTTTACAACTCAATCATTCAAACCCCTTATTCCAAAACCTCTTTGAAGGAGACAGAACGCAAAGGTCATAGAACTTAAAAGTTTATTTGTACGCGCTCTTTATTGAGTTAACAGAACTCTTGCAAGTTGTCAACTTAAAGTACTATGAGTTAGATAGACACGTGACAACCACTTGGAACTAGATGGGATAGGACGAAGTAAAATGAAAATGTTTTTTCATTCAAATAAATCTGCTAGGTACCATTTCAGGAAGGTAACTACTTTAGCTCCATTATACTTTGTTGGATCTTTGTAGTATTGTCTCAAAGTATTACAAAGGTAAAAACGGTTTCATTACGGCACACAAAAGATATATATCGTACCTCTGTTATCTTTATATTTTACAAGAGTGAGGCTTTATGTGTGTTTTGTCTACGTGACAAGGTTGATACCGTAAAGAAAAGTCGCAGATATAAGGGGCCGTGTTCAATGACTAGCTTTCACTTCAGTGTGCTGTCACACCCAGAAGTTAGACACATTCTGTATGTTCCTATAAAGGCAGGTACAGATCTCCGGTACAATAAACTGTTTGAACTAAAACCTGGTCCGTTTCTTTTTTTTTATTGGTATAGAACATGAAATAGCAGTGGTGTCCTATACTCAAATAGAAATCAAAAATCATTTAATGTTAGATTTTTTTATAAATGCATGTTGCATGTTCTTATCACTATGTTTAGTGATACTATGAGCGTTTGTTCATACCCTACCCAACCCTCCAAAGCGTAAAAGATCCTATAAAAAAATAGGTATAAGTAGTAGTAATATTATACTACTTACGAGTAAAACTGTAAGTGCTGTATATCGCCGATCTGAGTGTGGGATGTACTGATGTGTCTGTAATTTCACGATTTACTACAAAATTAAGTCTCAATTCAATATTAAAAAAGAAGTTAGCAAAACGAAAGTATTGATTGTTTTACTTAACAACAATGAAGCGCACAAGAATATTGATATCATGTTGTACACGTGTTTTCAAAACAATAATAAAATAACGAAAAAACGGACGAATATCATGAAACATTGGATTTAATTTACTTTCTCTTCCTGTGTAAAATTGAAAAAGGCAAACAATTTATTTAGCAGATCACCCTTGTTCGCCGAAGGGTGGCCCATTATTTTTTACGCGGCCTACCCTTACCTCAATTTTTCCAAGTTTATTGTCGTTTCATACAAATTTTAGAGCCTCGGATCGGTTAAAGAAAAAATGTGGAAAAAGGAACCAGAACGCTAGAAAAATAATTTTGATACATATATTTTTTATGTGGGTGACTGAACTGAAGGCCCACCTAATGATAACTGATTACCTCCACCCATAACAACAACAGGCCCTACATTAAAATGAGAAGACCTAAGTCGCATCCTGTTGCGCCCATCACCTGAGACGGGCATCTCATGCGCCTACAATTTCACCGGCACCCACTCCCTTCAACCGGAATAGCAATGCGAGTGCTCGATGGCAGACTATATTTTGAGCTTAAAATTTGAGTCTGCTTGATTTTTAAATGAAAATTAATTGTTAGTCATACGCTGAATAATAAAATATTCTTGAAATTATACTTCTTTGAAAGAAGGTAATCCTTTATGCACGAAGAGTCACGTTTGCGATCGACCTGTTTATTGGATGGGAAGACTGGAAGCGTATGCCTTGTACGTGATATCATTTGTTTTATTCAAGATAGGTATATTCGTCAATCCATTTAGATATCTTCATCTAAAATACAGAAAAATAATAAACACATAAATTCATGCCTTTTCTTAAAGCCTAAATGGCCCTTTTCAATGGCAAAGTCAAAAATCTTTATTTCCGTAGAATTCTTAAAGATTACTTGGATACGTCAATTTCTTTTTTTTTTTAATATGTATTATATACTACCTGGAACTTAAATGTGAAAGTTAGATGTGAAAGTTAGATGTGAAAGATTTATTTAATTTCATATTTCAGAAAAATAAATGCCAATTTCAACAACTCCAATATTTATCGTTACTAACTAAATACTAGTGATTTTTTAAGTTTAAAAAAAAAACTGTGTAGCAAGCATACATTGTTAGAATAAAAAAAACTAAATGTTTCAAGTAATTGGAAGTTAAACGGCCCAGGAGTACAGACTCTGACTTGGAATCCAAGTTTACAATACCGCGTTTTCGAATCAGTGAAGGAAACATCGTGAAGAAACCGTGTAGTCTTAAAATTTTAAGATATTTGATATATGATAAGATATACACCTATCAATCCTTTTTGCGCTCACGGGGTAGATCATTCTCACTAGTTGAGAGTACACTAGTAGTTTGCAGTGAGAACATTAGAGACTGATACGGAAATAAGCTAGGTTATGTGATCGCTTATCCTTCGGATGACGTCAAAGCATCATGGATACCTAACACCGAACGCCAAAATGAAATGGACAAAATGTTTGGCCGAACACATTCATACTTGCGTCATCTATCACGTCTACGTACATTTTAACACTAATTATTGTACGATGGATAGGTGTTGTACGCGGATATGTGAACGAGCGAGCGAATATGTATATATTTAAACGAACATTTTTAAGCCTTTCCTCTTTATTACATTCTAGCTGAACGGGCTGAATCGACAGACGTTGTCCTGTTTAAATTCACAATTTGACAGTCAGGGGTCAAACGACTGCGCTAGCAGTAACGAATCCCATGTAAAAAATACTTAAAATTTTCCCAGTTATCCAATTTACTAGGCAACCTTTTAAATTTTCTTTCCATAAAAATTCAATTTGTTCTCTTACATTTTATAATAAGAAATAGCAATTTCGATCCAGCCGTTCTCAAGTAATGCTGTTATCACCGAACGGCCATTTCATTTTTGTTTATATATTGTATATAATATTGTAGATAAATATTCATGGACATTACACGCAACGCCATCTAGTCCCAAACTAAGCATAGCTTAAACTATGGGGACTAGATAACTGATGGAATACATAGATTTTTGTATATAAAAAAACTAAACAAGTACATAATACATATTAACACCCAGACAGAATAAACATCTATGTTCGTCAAAGTCAAACTCATTTATTCCTTTCGATAACAAGTATTATTTGACCACATCAAAAGTTACACAAATGCTTGTCCTGATTGGGAATCGAATCTACGACCTACAGCACAGAAGGTAGAACTTCTACCAACTGAGCTGCGAGGGCAGATACATTATATTTACAGCAGAATAATCTATCGAATGCTGTCAAATGGCGCCTATTAATAAATGGAAATTGAGCTTACGCACACTGGTTATACAATGCATAATCAACCCATGTGTAAACGAGTGTCCCTCTGATTTTACAAAATATTTATATGTTAAGCAGAAATAGTAAAATCTCTATCTGTTAGCAGTTTGTTCCCAGACGTTCACCTTTCAAAACCCATAGTGACGGAAACAAATCGCAAAGACTTTTGACAATTTGTGTATTTATCTTATGAAAATAAGTTGTGTATTGCTATAGAGAATGCCGCTGGACGAACTGCTTCCCTTTATTTAATCAAAAACTATATAAACTTTGTCGAACCTTGTTTCTAGGTAACAAACGTCTGAAATTACTCAAATCTAAAAGCTCTGTGAGCTTTCCTTTGTCCTAAGAGTGTCACGTCCTAAAGCGTTTTATTATCCGTATTTCCCCTCCATCTGCACTTACAGGGGTAACGCGAGTCGGAACAACCGTTTCCTTGCAAATGAAGCGATGGTTTCCTACCCTCTACCGCATGAACGTATTACCCATAATCACACGGCTTTGTATAAATGAACATACAAATGTTTGGCTTTGTTTTCAATACATTCATCCCTTGTGACTCGTCGAATATCTCTCGGTGATTTACAACACCACGTATCGGTCTTTCGGATCAAACGCGCGCAACACCTAATAACTCAATAACAAAAGTATTGAAATGTATAAGGCCCCGACCGCATTATAAATAGGATATAATGAATTCCACGAGAGGGCTCGTACAACAGGAACGTGACATAAATCCTGACCCAATAAAGGAGACGGGGCCTAGCGGCCGTGACGCGACCATCCGTCATGCCGAAGCCCCAGCCCGCGCCGCCACTCTTATCCCCGTTTGATGAACTTCTTATCGCAATCTCACCTATTAATAGTGCTTGTTTACGGAGCCTATTAATAGTGTTTTGTAAACAACATCATTGACTATTAATTATGAAAACATTACCTAATTTGCTTGAATGCAATGCGATAAACATGGACAATTAAATTAAAAATATCGATGTGTTTATAAACACAACAGGGCATAATTGATGTCTCACAGGACACGAATGCCGTTGGAACGGCGCCAGAAAACTGTGCTGGGATGCCCTTTTATCTCTTGTCAAAATACTAAAATAAAATACTTATTTTACATTGTACACATGTTATGCATTCTTATTTATAACATGACGTCAGCTTAATACATTTGTTCTTTTGTTGCAGGAACGGTGCTTGCTGTCGAAGTTCACTTCGAGAATAAAGATAGCGGTTTCTTTTTGAAACATACGGCGAGATGGAGCGGAGCGGGCCCGCCTCCCGAGCCGATGGGCACCGCATTACCGGGCGCTCTCTTATCTCTAGATCGATTTACGGTTCTCCAGGGTTCCGCACCGGCGTCGGTACGGGCTACATATGGACCCTTTTCCACAAAACAAACGGTGCCGGCTCGATATGCGGTGCCGGATCCACTGGAGCCGCCAAAGAGAAACGCGTCACTGACAGAACTACAAGATGCGACCGCGCATAGGATGGATGTGTCCGCTCATCTCGTCTTTCGAGAGCTACCTCGTGATGCTCCGGTGTTACGTGTACTCTTTCACACGGGTGGGGAAGGTGGAGCACGCCGCTCCGCGGCTCGGCCGCGGCGCGTTTGTATCACACTACACGCCACCCTGGGCTCGAGGACACTGACCGCAACGTGTGGCCCGGAAGGCGAAGAAGGAGCATGTTTGGCCGAGTTGACTATACCGGCCGCATGGTGGCCTGCAGATGGAAAAGGCAAACGTCCTCCAAGAACTGTGCGTCTAGCGTACAGTGCGGCCGAAGCCAGCAGTGATTCAGGAGAAGACGCATGCGGTCGAGTTTCTGTTCAACCTGCTTGGCCTTTAGGCTTCGTGACCCTAGCGGGAGCACGCGCCGGGTACCGCGAGGCTCGAGCCGGTGACGCAGCTCTGATGTTGCCCCGAGCCCCTTTATACCCCCACTCTCGGCTACATCTACCATTTGTTGTGCGGCGTGATACCAGCCACAGCATCGGCCATGTCGTTATCAGGTCAGTAAATAACTTCAACATTTTATTATTTACATATTATCTTATAATGAAAGAGGGCCATGCCATCGTACTCATCAAGATATGATTGATGATGAAATGTCGCCAACGCCACCCAAGTGCCATAGCGGTTAACATGACACAGAGAAAAAGCATCAACCAAAGTCCATACCTCTATAAGCCATTTCTCGCCAGCTACGAAACCATTTAGACATCTCTGTTTGTCGAATATGTGTGTATATTGCTTCGGTATTCCATCTAACATGACTGGTTTATTGCATGTCAAATAGGTAGGTGCGTGAACCTGCGTAGGAAGTTACATCAAACGCATGTTGTGTTTGTATAGAGAAGTCATTTACATCGTGAGTGACACCTTTTAGTGATGCAAAATGATAAAGTAAAATCGCTGAGTAAAGAATATCATAGATCGTATGAATAGCGAAGAAAGTTTGAATTAGGTTTGTGGATCGAAGATGAATGAGACGCCTGCAAAGTATGTTCGCGTTTACGTTGAAGTACCGGCTTGTGGTTAGTTCAGAGTTCTGGACGATGCTTTCAACCCTGATGCACCAATTAAAACTTTGCCCATCACGTTCTAGTAATGAGGTTTTATTAGATTACACAAACAATATTGTGCCTTTTGTAGACGCTTGGCGTTGAAACTCCCGCTATACAATAATTTTCTGCTTTACGTTATAATGCTCCCACTCAGCCTTTGTCTAGACTGAAGTAGGTATTAAAGCTAAAAATAATTTATTGTTAAAGTTCTTAACATGAATACGAGCCTTTATTTTAAAATTGCAAAATTTATCCAATGGATTTAGCTTGCCACTGCCATTAATAGATAGTGGTAAATTTATACCAAAGCCCAGTCATGGCCAGATTTCGTGCAAATCTAAACCGTACTACATATTCACAATAAATTACATTGCTCACAAATCCTACGAAACTGCAAGGAATACCTGCAAACATTTTGATATACCCTACGTCGATCGTACGTGCCTCTAATAAATGTACGATAGGGAAGAAGCAGAAAAATACTGTTTGTTACATTTCTTTTATGGACCTCATCTACTATTAATTCTCACTTAATATCGAGTAGGGATATATTTCTTTTCATGCTATGGAAATAATGGGACAAGCATGTGACTCGCCTAATACACGTTTTATTAATCGGAAAAATAGCTTTTTTTAGAAAAAATTTGACATAAATCCTCTTCATACAAGTATGTTGTTTATGTGCCTATTATAAATGCAAAGTGCCACAATAAACAAGGAATTTTCTCCCTCTTTGTTATATTACGTTTGGGCCTGACCACAATCTCTACCGCAATACCGCGTCTTGACTTTAGAGATAGAGGTAAGATGACTGTATACTGATCTGACACATTATTATGACATTTCCAAAGAATAAGGTACTTGTATAACCTCTCTAGTCCATAGGTTTCGATACTAAATAATAGGCCCCATTCCCAAAAAGAAATTCAAACCTTTATCTTATGTAACCACATCATCTGTTTTTTTCTCCGAACCCTAAATTATGTATTGAATCTTTTCACCTCAATATTAGCCAGTTGAAATTTTCACATATTATGGTGTCCGACCATCCTCTAATGTTCCCACTGCAGGGACACCGGCCTACTCTCGATAATTGAGAGTGAATGGGCTCTGATCTACCACGGGAGCCCAATCCGGATTGGTAGATGTCACATGTCGTCGAATTTTTGGTTCTAAGACATGCCGGTTTCCTCACGATGTTTTCCGTCACCGTTTTGAGAACGTGGTATTGCGCACATAATTTTTTTTTCAAGTGAAAAAACTCATTGGTGCACGTGTTGGTGTTTGGTGTGGGTTTGAACCAGCAACCTTCAGATTGAAAGTCGGCGTCTATGTCCCTGGGCCACCACGCTCTCGTGTATCGCGATTATGGTGTATCATTTATATTTTACAAAGAACAATTGATCGTAACAAGAAGTTTCTCGATCTGCGACTCCAACTTGTCTCGACCAGTTTATATGCCATAATAGATTGTCCTGTAATTTTTCTAGCTATTTAATATTAAAATAACTGGGCCGTTCGTAAAATAATAGGCTGATATACAATAACCAAGAAATTATCCCATTTAATTGTATTTACTTTGAAACTATCTTGCCACAATCTTTATCACATAGCCAGATTTTATGATGGCAATTCTCTGCCAGAATAGTAAATTACACCGCTCTCACAAAGCTATTTGCGAAATGGCACTCCAAAGATTTCCTTGCACAAATTTTGATGTACGCCTCTAGTACGTGTTCCTAATAAATGCACCGTTCCACAATTTTACCACTCGTATTACACGGGCAACACGAGTCTTACTACCATCTATTATTTCGACACAGGCGTTATTATGCCCGGAAAGCGAATTTAGACGAAGTTTCGGGTCGTTGATTATTTTATTATCCTTTACCTGATTACCGCATCATAATAAAAACTACACAAGTAGAGCAAGAAGGAAACCCTGTCAGAATTTATTTTCTATTTTCGTCACACGAATGTTTGTTCTGCGACTTACAGCGCAGAAAGCAGAGCTGTGAGGGCAGTCGCTAGTCGCAAGTCGCGACAGATTGTGGTAGAGCCCCGGAAAGGTAACAAAGCTCTAAAACGTGGAACCGCTAGTACTGCCGAGTTGTGCATAAGTTAGGACCGTAATTCGAAATGGCCAGTCTGTGTAGTAGTTTGACCGTTAATTTAATTGATTGCCGCTATAAACCATTCTTCTTTGTTACCCGTAGCAGAGTTGGTAGATAAATCTACTTCATTTATAACACTTATATTTTGAAAAGAGGTTCTTTGAAAGTGTTAACATAAAATAAAAACTTGGTTCTGGCTTAGTCCTAAACTTGGTTTTTATTAATTTAGTTATCGAGTTTTTAGATAATACAATTTAACTTTATTGATAAAAGCAGCACCTATCGATTTCCGAGCTCATTTTGATCGCGATCATTGATCAGACCTCGAATCGACTTTTCCGATTTGTCACGTAGTCACTGCACGTTTATTTCGCGTTACTTGAGTTTTCTTTTATTGTGTTGGTGGAAATCACGCGATCGACCGATACATTATCCGCGCCACCTGTGCCCAAGCGTCAAAGATACATGTGTCTGTTTCTAGTTTTGAGTTACGACTATGGCTGCGGGCGAGTAACACCGCATGTGCTTGTGTAGTAATTTATAACGTCTTCGCTTAGCTCAGTGGAATAAATTTCACTCGTAGCGTAAAATAGGACAATTTACAAGGATTGTTCATACCTTCAAAATAAGTCTTCTTGATTCTTGTAAGTCGCCAACACTGGTGTCTCAGATGCCCGTAGGCCTCCGAAATTGAACGATAGGATCGACCACAAACCAAACCACCACATCATCTAGTGTTATTTGAATGATCCAAGCGTGTTAAACTTTAATTTTCTGTATTCCGACCATACGGGTTTACGGAGTAGCATGTTTTATTTCCCGATGAGGAGTTTCTTTTACTTTGTTCGTACAAATGGCGCGAGCTGTCGATACACGTGCCACCTGTTCTTGGAATTCTTAGATATGGATATATAATAATATAGATATAAAACATACATGTTTCGTATCTAACTTCTGAATTACGATAATGGTTGCGAGCAAATAACGGCGCATGTGCCTAAATGTGAATTTATAACGTCTTTGCTTCACCAAAATAAATTCTTTTCTTGTAAAACGGGGGTGAATATCCGGAGGATTTCGAAAACATCCGTATTTCAGTTAATATGAATGTAATGTGATGCAACTACAGTATATTTTTGCATTTGTATTTCAGAAATATTTTTGCAAAAGTGTAGGTAAGCAAAAACTTCAAGTATTCTTATTATCTGCTTACAAACACTATACTTATTTAGATCTTACAGGTTGCTTAGAGGTCGATATAAGAACCCAGAAAAAGCGCTGCAAATTTGGTACCAAATTTTTCACCAAAATTGACATCAATAATATCACTTAACAAATTAAACTAGAAATGTTAATTATTACAATAAGTAAGTATGAGTTAAAATATTCAAATGATTACTAAAATATTGTTATGTCAATATTAACAAACAGTTCATATCAAAATGCAGACAAGGAGTAATTATTGTAGTACTTACTTATATCATAATTTGTCAACTTGAATAATAATACTAAAATTTAGTATTAAAAAAATGTATGACTGAAATTGTCTATTTGAGACTTTAGTCTCAAAATACTTTGGTAGAGGTTGCCAAAGTATTTTATATATTATAGCATAGTATTATTCTTGTATTATTTAGTAGTATTATTCTCAGCTCACATGTGGTTAGCTTTCATTTGGCAAATCAAAGAATATAATAAAGTAACCTTGATGTACTTACGCTTTATCTACTCGTGATTTTGTAGCCAAACTTATGTCAAGGATAATAATCTAGTTCATACTAGACTGACTGGACTGGAAAAAAAATATCTCGTGATTTTGAGGCGGAGGGAAATGTAAAACGATGTATAAAGTCTTGTAAAAGTGATATAATTACAATAATAAATAAAATAAAATGTAAAAGCGAATACCTGCAAAGTGCAGTTCTCCCAATCTCAGGATCACAAGTAACGTATACGTAGTGTTGTTACTATCAAATAATAGATGGCGCTCGAAGTCTCATCACAACAAAGGTAGCTTGCTATAAAATCGAATATTTATTCTTATACAACTTGTATAAGGGATCTTTAGGTTCTTTTCCCACCGCAACTCCTAATTTTCTTTTTAACATATACCTATTTTTAATATTTGTATTGTTTTACATCAGGATGAAAGTGAAGTCAGGACTGCGTCTAGTCAGCGTCACAGCAGCAAACTCCCTATGGGCGGTCACTGCGGAAGTAAAGCCGCGGGCAGCCACCGTCACAGCGACGAGGTTGGACCAGCCTTTGCGAGATGATGATGATTTTGACACGTGAGTCTACATCTTTTAGGTATCCAATACTTAAATGTAACCAAGAGGGGCCATCTTCATTAGCAATTCAATTCAAAAGTTAGCAGCATTAAGTTTTTAGCACATTCTGGAAATGGTGAAGGAAATTACTGTAAGGAAACGGACATTTCCTAGACTCCAAAAATCTAAAAAGTGTGTCTTTGACGATGAGAGTAGGCTGATGCCCGAGAGTTTGCCAATGATTTATTTACACTCTTTTACAATCTTATTACTATGGAGTCGTCCGTTGCAATGTCAAAACTCGCATCCGAGCTTGAATTTTCTCTACAGTATATCCAATATATTAAACAAATTTGCATTCGACATGGAAATCACGGTAAATAAGACTTTCAAATCATGTAGGATCGAATACGAACTACATGCTTCTGTTATTATACTTGCTTAGAAACATCAAGTAGCTTACTAGTGTCGGTTCGGTATCGCAATACAAATAGGATATGATCGAGTTTATGTCTCTTTACTACCATCGGTAAAATATTTACCTACTCAATTTATTATTTATTCCTTCAGCAAAATAATTGTAACTATCTATACATTTTGCCACAAACAGATAAAAGTTGATCTGATAATTTCAACAAAACTAAAAGCGGGAGTAACTCGTCAGATCAGATAGATATACTGATGTAGGTACCTAACCCCTCGCTCTTATCATTACCGATCCAAAGGGTGAAGTCATACCGTTAGTAAATAACAAATTGAAAATAACGAACTGGGGTGTTTGAAGTGGTGCTACACAACCCATTTAACGAAGGACTCGCATGCCAAGAACCCACATTCGCTTAGAGAGATACTTTCATATCTGTATCGGCTATAAAATCGTGTAAGCGCATAAAATTTGAAACAGAATATGCAAAACAGAATATCCTAGTATGTTTTTGCATATGGAACAAGATTGCAATCTGGAAGTCTGAGATAGTGCGGTAGTTTCCAACTGTACTCCCCGGACTATGCGAGTGAATTTGCAGGATTCGCTCTCTCGTTCCATTTCTATTTCCTCCACTGCGTCTTTGGTGCCTGCGGGCCATTCGCCATTGTAAGTAGGTCAACGTAACGACTCCCGACGATAACGAACAAACTATAAACATAATCAACAAACACAACTCTACAATGCCGCACTGTAAACAATGATAACTTATACCAACTAAATAGAACACTGTTTACTATTCATTCATTCGTAACATCATCTTCTTTTGTATGCTTCTCACGCTACCTATTGTTTCATCTCAAATGAACCACATACTTCCTTTCTGTAGTAACCGAAGGTAATCCTATTGTGCATTTCCTTTTTCATGGAAAAATAAAAACATATTTCTTATTCGGTGTGTTTCATAATGAAATAAAGCCCCTTTCTCATTTCCTCCGGTCGGGATTTGTTCACAATTTCGCTCACGACCACTTTGCATTTGCCGAGAGCCATAAATCGAGAGGGCGAGTTTGCTCGCCTAATGAAACTTCACGTCACGACTGTCCAACTTAAATATCTGTTTACACAATTTCATAGTCGGACTGAAAACGAGACCGAAAGGCGCCCACAGAACGCCCTACGTAAATTATTGATTTATTGTGACTCCGTTCCCCTTTCTGTTCACCCTGTACGGCCCACGCCCTTTAAAAACCTTGCGAACGAAAGGTTAACTTATCGCGGAGCTAAAATTAGTAATGATTTATTGCTGCACCTTTCATAATATTAAATTGTTGGTTATCTAGAGACGTGGAGGATAGCGGGGCCGCTGGACCTGGGTGGGAAGAGGTTCTGACTTGGCTCGTGGAAGTAGGGGCCGAAAGCGAAGGTGATGGTGAAGGGTCTGAAGGTGAATCTGGTCGCGGTACGGCTCGCCTCAGCTGGTCTGCCAAAGTATCATCGACAGCTAATCCGGCATCAACTACGGAGGAACCTCCTCATGAACACAGAGTCAATACACGCCTTGACATAGAAAAGGATGATATACAAGCCGTACTTCCAATTTCGAAGGTAAGATCCAATTGTTATGCAATCAATTGTTCCTGAGAGTTTTTACGTCCTTTATATCTTTGTTACGTAAGAGCAATTTGATAAGATCATTTTCCTCGGAAAACAAACTTATTTTTAATCACAGTAATTTATACTGCCATACAAATTACGTATTATAATTATGGAACCGAAGCCAATGAACAGATTTTTGGACTTTTGTAAGAGAGTCAAATACGAATACCGATATGATATGGGGCAATATAATAAAAATAGTTGAAATTAGCAACTTATTGAGACATCGATCGCCGCAATTAATTTACCTATCATAATACTAATGAATTTTCCTCATACCCTGCACTAGGATTCCCTGTGTCGCAGGTAGCATGGACAAACTAACACCTTACTTAGTTATCACATAGTTTGTTCCGGCCGGGAATCGAACCCCGATCTCCTCGCTTCGAAAGCAGGTTAGCCACGGATCTGTCGTTTATTATAAGGCTTTTTTTATTGCTATCTTACCAACTAAACTTCAAACACTACAGGTGGTCTGCGAAATCTGTCAAGAATTTAAACGTTAACAGTTAAAATGTAGATATAGTTTTTATTTGTGGAGTGTTATCTTATGAGCGGACGTGATCGCAACAAATCGTGGAGATTAACGCCTAATGGTACACTCTTAGCATGAATGAAGTGGTGTAATGGGAGCTTTATCGCTGCCTAATGGATGCCTATGGTACGCCCACACAGCTGCTCGCTTTATAAGCGTTCGATACCAAGATTTGCGGGATAATTGGATAAAACTTCGCCCAATTGATATAAACTGCTGATTGGTGGATATCCCAAACGGAATATTGTTAAACTAAGGAATTAACACTTTTCTGCAGTAAAATAAAATATTGATTAATAATTCTATACCAACTATAATCAGTTACCTAATGAATAGTTTTAACAAACGCTCTTAGGCGCAGGTGGCATGGATACACACGCAACACACCCGAGAGCAAACTACGCTACAGCCAATTAAATTTCCCAGCTGAGATTGAACCCGGGGCTCCACTTTCATAGACAGGTTGCTAATAAGTCCGTCTAATGCTTAGGTGTCTGCCAGATACATGCGTTGCTGGTTCGATGCCCACATCTATTTTATTCGGATCTGGGTTATATCATAGTAATTGTGAGTTCCAAACTATTGTAAATTCAAATAAATCTCTGTAAAACATCTTGACTCTAACTGTGCACACTCAATATTCTAAAGTTTGTGATATCATAGTACTGTTCGATCCGCACCAAAAACAAGTAAAATACCTAACAACATTATGAAAATATTGTGAAAACTTTCACGTTTCCACGAAACAGTTTTCCAGAGATATATCTACAGCCGTCTGCGAATTAGGTGTATCGGGTAACTCTTTGAAGTTGTAAAGAGATACAAAATTTATAAAGTTCGAGATATTGTTCATTTTTAAACGTTTCAACTTCTCTTTATCGTCTACAAAACAACCGATACAAGTCATCAATCATTTAAAGCAATTGAGACTGATTACGGTACGTATATATTGAGTTATTAATACGCAACACACAATTGGTACTAACTGTAAATGAGACAGTACACACGGCTGAGTGGAATTAGATATTAGTAAGATATTCGGGGGGTCCAGTTGCTCGCGTCCGTAGGCGTGTACCCTTTCATTCTCTACACGTGCACCCTGTAGTAGCAATAGAACTTGTATCAAGTACATCCGGAGAGTTACTGCCACCACACCTGGAATCTTCCGCCAAGCAGTAGTGCTCGCATTACTGTATTCCGGTGGAAGGGTGTGGCTACCGGTGAAATCACATACGCATGAGACGTATCATCCCCGTCTCGGGTGATGGACGCAGCAGGATGAATGCAACTCAGTGTAAGATCCAAATCTTATACTGAGTCACATTACTGTTGTCATGGGCGGGGGTCGCCACTTACCACTCCATCCAAAATCCAAAAATCGTTCCGTCACTCATTCAAAAAAAAAAAAAAAGTATATTATCAGTTATTAATAAGTAAGGAAGCTATTATGGTTGAGATTTAAAAATGTACTGAAGAAATGTGAAGAATGTTTTTCGAAATAGATTCCAAAGCGGGTAACTTAAATGGTTTTTGTTTTCGATCGTTACTTTCTATTTTTGGAAGATTCTGTGTCAGACAAGATACAATAAAAAGTAATTTAAATGATAACGCGTTTGCATATATTTATTTAAAAAAGTTACTAACCTTTATTTCTTTAAAAAATTTAAAGGAATAAAGATTTTTCTACTCTGACGACAAGATTTTTTTCTGAAAATATAATCAGATAATCACCTGGTGTAAGATGTTATTTATCTGTCAATAGGAAGAGTAAAACGATTAAAGTCATCTATAGATAAAGGAGACTTTCAGTGCTTGAAATATTTACCGAAACCCTTCCAATCTAAAAAAATAGGTGGTTGGTGGGAAATACGTAATCATAGCAAGTAATTGGCAGTCGGACCCACCTCTCAGTTTCCAATGGGAACGAATGAGGAAAAATACAGTCTTTCCTGTATACCTAGGTAATATTTTACTTTGAACATTGATGTTAGCTTATGATATTTGATTGATAGCAGAAATAACCACTGAGAAAGATTTTCATAAAGGTTTAAAGTTGATAGTTTTACCAACCACTATTATTTTAAACTCGAAACGAAGAGGCCCTGCTACGTGTGCGGGCCGCAACATGAAGAAGAGAGTGATATTTATAAAGTAATTAGTTTATCTCAATATAACCATGTAGATTACCGTGTGTGAGGCAGCCCAATGAAAACAGCAGGACCACGGACACACAACACGTTGTATCTGCAGCTAGATACGCCCAAAAGCATTACCTTGGATTAACCGTGCCGATTTAGGCCGTATTTTCTAACAGTTTATTTTATTACGTAGAATTGCCCGGGTTGCATGTAGGTATTCGCTGATATTAGAATTGCGAGTTATGATCCTACTATAGAATTACGTTTCGTGGATATTAATAAGTACGATTACCGTTGTAATACTACCTATTTACCACCATGCATATTAGCATGGGTGGTATATAGGTCGTATCACATTAGAACGGCCAAAAATGCGTAGGATTACGATGACTCATAGGCACTTTTCATTAACATTTTTTTATGACTACAATAGTAAAACGGGACTAAATAAACTATCTACACCTTGTTATCAGATAAGACGAAGCACACGTACATCAGAAACTATACCCGTAGAATTTGTTTAGTTAAGATAGAAACACGAAAGACACACGCCTTATGTGTTGCTAACTCAACTAAACACAGTTAAAACTAAGTTTTTCAAGCTATTGAGAGTGATGTCGTTTTATATGTGCAAAAGCATTTGTTTCCTAAATGGGGAAATCACGCAGAGATGCAGTTTCCAAAGATAAAATGGTTAAGGTTTACAAGTATTATATATTAAACTGTAGACGCAGATTTCTTGTACCACTCATACAGAGCACATGAGACGACTCGTAATATCGACGTCTCGCAACGGGTACAATGGAATGCGTGTTGGGTCTTCTCATACTTCTGTTATCCACTTAACATCGGAGGTAACCACTTAACATGAGGAGGCTCGTTGTAGTATAAGAAGAACAGTAGCAGTATGGTTTCTGAACGCGGTTGTTTATGCATTTTTTTCTTTTGTTTTGTCTGCCGCACTCAAAACCAAGAAACTAAAATCTGTCAAATACGGAAAACGCCTGTGACATAAGACTATTCGTGTAGATTTAGCCATGTGACTGTTTTTAGGCTATGCCCGGGGCCTATCAGCCGGCCGACCGGCCTCTTCATATCCGCTTACTGACGGCCGCTTGCTCTATATGCCAGCTAGAAACCAATTAATCCACACGAGAGTGATGAAGTGCATTGTGCAAGCAATATTTGGCCCGTACCCGTAATAACGTAGGACGTCTGGCGTAGTAATCCGATTAGTTAAACTTATCACGGTAACAATTTATGGCCACACGATTCTAATTAAACGGAGAGAATAGGCTCTATTTTAACTTTTCAGGCGCGTAATTGGCTAGTGAAATCTGATTCAAATAAAACTTTAGCTGAGCCATTTATAACGATAAGAACCTATTACCTTCTTTCTTATCCTTATGTGGCATAAAAATAGGTACTTCAATATGTAATTGGCCCAAAAACTAGCTAAACAAAGGGATTAAAATAGAATTTTTAGAATTAATTTAAGAAATATAATATAATAATTATTTATATCCAAAAATAATTTAAAAGGAAACATTATTTGCCAGACCGAAACGATAGGATTTTATTAATGTATTATCTGTTAGATCCTAATCAGCTTCTAGGGCAATTTGAAAAAGGGAGCTTCTTATTACCATTATTCACAATGAATGTTTTTACCGCCATGCCACAAAAATGAAAACGATAGAATATATGTAAAATATTATTTGAATATTTTCTACAATGTGAATTATTTGTACATAGAACTGGGAAGTCCTCAACACAGCAGTGCTGACGGGCCGGCAAGTGTCTCAGGCGATGAAAGTGCTCATAGTCTCGCAAGCTGGACAAGTCGCTGACGTCACATTGCAGAGCTCGTGCCATTCTGAAGACGAGAGCGTTCTAAAGGTAACTAATATTATAATTCATAGTTATATTATAAATGCGAAAGTTTGTCTGTATGTCTGTTTGCTACTACTTCACGCCGCAACGGCTGAACGGATTTGATTACAATTTGTTATGAAGATAGCTCATACTCTGGATTACGCATATAATTTATCGAAAATTTTTAAACGCAGAGTAAATAATCATTTCATGCAAACCCAAACATCTGATTCAAATCATCTCTATGGCGCTATTTTTAATTGTTGTTGTCCATTTTGCTACTTTCTGAAGGAATGATAATCGATTCACTTTGAGAGTAGCGCTTACCTATATTTATTATTTTATGTTCTTATATCATACTACGAGAAGCATATATATTCACTGTAAAGTTTATTTTATCATATTCCCTTATCCGACAGGTTTCCTCATCATGCAGTTCAGTGTACGTCGACGGGTCTGAGATCCGAGGTTCATCCAACGCATCTGTTATCGTAAAGTATGGCACGTACACTGGCCTCGCACGTTTCACCGTTTGGATGCCGGAGTACCCACTGGAAATCGACGTGGATGATAACAGACTGTCTCAGATCAAAGGTATTTATATTAATTAAGGTACATTATTGAGAGGTTTCTTTAAGTTCAAAAGGAGGTTGGAGGGAGATTATAGGTAGCGTATTATTTACTCTGAGTTTGGACGCTGTAAAGGTAACATGAAACGAAAACTGTTTGAGTGGTATTCACGATCCATCTTATTTCTCTGAATTTTGTGTAAACAGACAAGGATAGCAATAATAGTATTCATCTTTCGCAAGGTATTACCTACTAGTGCTTATAAGCTTTCTAGATAGGACCGTCCTGTTTAAGCATCACTTCAATTCATTTCTACATGCATACCTATAAAATAGTATAGGTACCTATCTAAAAAGGCTTTCTAAATAGGTATACTTACGGCTGGCTTTCAATGATTAAGCATAGTAAAATTATCGCCCTGATATATTTTATTTAGTCATCATAATTCATCAACTTAACACCTCATCACGGCAATAGGAACCCAATTAGTTTCGCAAGAGAATTCTACTGCCTATTTATAAAGGTTGTCCTGATGACAGAATCTAATAAAGCGTTTAATTAATTGCCCTGAACGAATCGTACAATAATTTTGTCGTGAATACGGGGAATATATAAAGCAGTTTGAATTGAGACGAAAATAACTTCAGTCGATGGAATAGATTACAATCAGGACCGTTCCTATCAATTGCTGACGATGTTATTGTCCAATTCTGCGCCGTAACAGTAAATTCACGCAACAACCCCCAGGGTTTGATCTATTTTTATCTTCCCACACATGTGCCGCGTAGGCGTGGCGTATTGAGCTTTACCCTGACAGCCATTAGGTGGGAAATCGTATGGTGTAGTGGAATAACAACGAACATGTTTTGATCGTTCTGCAGGTTGGAAAGTATCGGACGACGCGAGCTCAAAGGAGCGATTGAAAAGATCGTTGTCGTCGCGTGGATGGGGCGGGTCTAGGCCCGACGCGACCAACTCTTTGTCGGAACAGCGTTCGTGCCGTTTGAGATATCAGCAAAGCAATGTTGAGGTTTGTTTCTTTTTCTAGCAATTATACTTCTCTCCTTCTCCTTATATACCCTACTTGAACCTAAACATAAATCTGGACCCCTAACTTATATATGTCGTAACTATTACAAATTACGAGGACCGTGTCACAACTTATAGATGCAGTATAAAATCAACATGTGCCGTTCGAGAATCGAACCTGGAATGATAGTCTCTCAGGTGTTGACTTAAACTTTCAAAACCAATATTTGCATCTCATGCAATTATTATATTCTTCCCCTTTCGTGCGAGTATACAGATGATACAGATGTTATAAGGAATGACTTATGCTACTTTAATTTAAGAAAAAGAATTAGCGTCTTGCGCTAAAAAATGTTAAATTCCACGCGGACGAAATCGGGGGTAGTAAAAATATATAGATAGGACCGCGCCCACCGCGCTTCTTAAAATGAACATTATACTGAACTTCAATATTGATAATGGACAGATTTGTAGCAGCTATTACGTGGAATTTAGCATTATATGCCCAACCAAAAGATATTTTGGTAGTAATACCCTCTGATATAAATCTGAGAATCCCTGTCTGCCCCTGATATGAATCTCTTAATCCGTGTGCCAATAAGTTTGCTTTTAGATAAATACCTAGTCGTATAATTTCAAAATTTGCGGGGCTTAAATATTTTTCTCCCACACAAGTGTAATGATTCGTGGCTGGGATAAGCATGATTCGATACACCGACAGATTTTTATTGCTTGGGGCATCCTAAATGGAAATTTGCAGTGCTTGCCGGAACACACATTAGCCAGAGCCCAGAAGGTTGGTACATATCTTTCTACATAGAATAGGTTCTTCTTTTTATTTTCGTGTGAAGAAGCCTTCTGGTGTAGGCGTTTTCAAGCTGCCGAAGGCATCCGACATATACTAGAATAACAGGGACCAACACGTTAAAGTGCCCTTTAAATCACAAAAGCACTCGGTTCAAATACCACTAAACTGTCACCCATCCAACTACAGACCGGGCGAAGAGTTGCTTTACCCATATGTTCTGTAAAAAGCATCTATGCAAGCTGCGACGAGCGCAACGTGATAGAGTAGGTAAATTTGCATGTAGGTAACACCTGTATAAGAAACTTGTATTCGCAGGTATACGCTCGCTTCCTCGCCAAGGACCACGATTCAGGCCGCGTGTCCTACTTCGTGTCCCGCCGCACCTGGCTAAAAGTGACCGAACTGGTGATGTCTCTGATGCGAGTTGCGGACCCTCGCATCGCGTCGCTTAGAGGCCGCGCGCTGCAAGGTCGCAGCACTGGCCGCACAGAAGTACAAGTGCTGTCGCCTATAACTGGTGAGTGTCACTGCCATTAGTAACGATATTTTGAAGAGGCGTTTGAAGTAAGTGTGAAAAGTCGCCTCATGTTCAACCTGCTTTAAGAGATTTGAACAGAAGACCGCCACCCTCGCTGTCATTTCACTCGCCGATGAAGTGCGTTCGTAACTTCGTCAGCAGTTACTGGCAGTAAATGTGATTTTAGCATATCTATCCTTAATGTAGTTTGTTAACCTAAACCAACCATCTAAAAATAACTAGTGTTCACCCCATTTAAAAGATGTTTAGATCTGGAGCCATGCTGCGAGTGCCTTATCTACTAAGGGTATTGACAGTGATCAATTCTTCCTGATTTGGGACCAGTGTGATGAATCTTTTGTCTAATAACTTACAAATTTCCCCCCGCGTTGTTACCCGCGCTTGGCCATCCCACGGGAACCGTTCATGTTTCTGGAATAAAAAGTAGCATACGTGCTATTCCAGACTAAATCTATCTCTGTGCCAAATTTCATCTACATACGCTTAGTCGTTCTGGAGTGATTGAGTCACAAACATCTATCCATTCAAACTTTCGCATTTATAATAGTAGGATTCTCTTTCTTCTTACAGGACGCGTTATCGGTCTTCGCGAGGTCCGAGTGGTGAACGACAAAGTGACGATATCTCGTCTCCTCGTGCGGGTGATATCCGGCTTGCAGCTCAACATCTCACCAGACACGGCCATTGAGAATGGATACGTGTCCGAAACCACGGTTACCCGTCGACTTACGGCTCAGTACCAGGTAAGAATAAGCTTGAGCTTCTAGAAAGGAAGACATCACAAATAAAATATAGCCTGGTGATAGAGCAAATATCCGCTTCGTTTGGTCAATCACCCCTGTGTTCCACCACACAGCCTCATTTGAGGATCAGTTCCTAATCAAAACATCCAAGTATTTTAAAAATCTGAGTGACTCCATTAAGTCATTACTTACTTTAATCATAATTACATTTAACTGACCTCAAAGCCTTGCCTGCTGCGCTGTACGTCATGGATTCGATTCCCACTCAGGCCAAACATTTATGTAGCGAACATAGATGTTCGTTCTGTGTCAGAGTGTTAATTATATTATGTTTGTGTTTACAAAAATAATGCCTTTCATGTTCCTATTAGGTATATTAGTTATCTAGTTTCCAAAGAACAAGCTATGTTTAGATTGGGGCTAGATAGCGCTGAGTGTAATGCCCATGAATATTATTTGATCACATCATAACTATTACAGGAGGGCTTGCTAGACATCGATTTGGAGTTTTCCGATGGAAGTCGCACAGCGTTGCGGGACGTGGCTATTTCAGACTACTACCTGCTGGTGGAGAGCCTTGACCCTGAAGTGGTGGCTTTCGCGCCCATGCTGGCTTCGCGGCACCCGAGAGTTATCGCCGTTGGAGAAGGTATGCTTCGCTCAAACATGACAGGAATGGATACAGGCTATGATATGACAGCGAAACAAGCTAAGAGTTATTCGATAGTAGAGTGGAATGTATGTTAAGTAATATTTGGAATTCGTAGATTCATGGTTTTAGAGCAAACGTTCAACAGTGGTTTTGCCTAAACATCCAAAACCCATTTTTCAAAATCTAGTATTATGAAACGTATAACCTTAAAATGAAATTTGTAAAGGCTAAAATTTCAGACCCATGATCCGTCCTCAGGCCATAACATAATACTACTTGGCTCTTCTCATACCAATTAAGAGGAAGACCAAATTCGAACCAGAGTTATTATAGGAGACGATGTCATGACATTATGATATTGACACGCTTCGTCAAGTCTACGACACTATCCAAAATATATACTAATCCGAAGAAGAACACAGCGTTAGATTAGAGCCCATTCATGGCCACTTATCCAAAATTGCTCTGTGATTCTAGAGCACGCATTACACAAAAGGCTGGTATGGTACGATATCGCTTAAAACCTCTCACTTATTTCAGGAAGTGGTGAACTACTCCGAGTGACCCTTCTAACTCCGGAACAATGCCGCTCCGGGCCGCTACGCCGAGTGGCCTTACCGGGGAAAGGAGACACCAAGACTCCAGCCAATATCAAGAATATTCCGGGCGCATTGGCGACTGCTGCCGCTAGTGTGGACGTGGACTTTAGCGGAGGGGATTCCCCGCAGAGACCTGACACTCCGCAGAATGACGATATTATGGCGAGGGGCGGGATTAGAAGCGGGTTGTCAGATCTTGGTGACGTTCTCAAAGGTTCGTAAAAGAAATATTTTTAACATTTTTACAGATGTGCCTACAGATTTAAGAAATTTTTTATAAGATAAAATACAAAAATTAACCAGGAATGTTCTGTAATGTAACATATTAAGCAGTTTATCATGTGTCCTATGAAGCAACACATGATAAAACTCCATCCTAAGGTTGTCTGAAAGAAATCGCTTTTAGCGATAAGACCGCCCATTGTACTAAATCTAAGTATATGAATATTATGTAAATTTTATGGTGTACAATAAAGTGTTCATTCATTCATTCATTCATATTCGAATTAAATATCTATGTTATGTAGAAGTTATAGACATAAAGATATAGTATTGTATAATAATAAACTTTTCATTGATATTTTCCAGGTCTCTCCCCGTTCAAGGATGAAAACAACCATGAGCCGACAGTTCAAGCGCAGCATTACAACTCTATCTACCGCGGTAACAGCCCCCATCCGAGACACGCGCAACCGCCACACATGACGCCAGTTGAAATAGGTATGGATTTCAAATTATAGTATGAGATACCAGATCAAAAAAGGAGATAGATCGAATATTGGGGACGGCCGTAAACAGTATGAATTATAAGTTACTTGACTATTTGTACATGTTTTTTAAGGGCTGATAAAAATTATAGTATTTATGCAATATGAGTACTAATAAATACTATATACTAATAAATATCAAGATAATTTAGGAATTAATAATACTGACTTAAAAAAACATGAGTATTGTTATGTTTTATTATAGTAATATCAATTAAATACAAAATGTAGTTTAAAAACCCTTTTTAACAAGATATCTGGTTTACAGGAATGTACGTCCTTCTTGGAGCTTTCTGCTTCGCTATTTTGGTAAGTACCTAAGTTTACATATATTCTCGAAAATGCAAAAGTTAAAGATACTACAAATCACACCCAATGAGCACATTTTTTGGGTTAATTTAAGCTAAACAAATATAGTTTTATAACAGTAAAGGTAAATCAAATCTTCCAAAAACGACCAAAATTACAGGTATTCGTTGTATCGTGTGTGGTGTACGCCTCTCGCCTGAAACCGACAGCTGACACGACCATGTCGGGCGGCCGCAAAATGCAGACTGTGGCCGAAGGCGGTAGGATACAGGTCGCAGGCTTAGTTGGAACTACCCTCGGTTTGGCAAGAGAAAAACCTTCCAGGGAGTCCACGACCAATGCTCACGACTGGGTCTGGCTAGGTAAGTTTGCTTTGGTCTTCATCTATTTATTTATACAAACGGGTTTGTTTGCTCCAAGATTATGTGGGCAATCCAAAAATATAATATGTAGCACAAAAACTGTCCTTAGAATTGATAACCAAAATATAGCTTTAGAAAAATGTTGTTCAAAAATTTCGAATAATAATTTTAATAGTATCAAAAATTCGTGACGCTATCGAAAAGAGCATCAACAGAGTCCTATAAAAGTTAAATTAGACTTCTTTTCAGGGCGCGCAACTATCGAGCGAAACGGCAACCGAGTGCCAGCGAATC
Organism: Aplocera efformata; assembly: GCA_921293045.1. Classification (NCBI taxonomy): domain Eukaryota; kingdom Metazoa; phylum Arthropoda; class Insecta; order Lepidoptera; family Geometridae; genus Aplocera; species Aplocera efformata. The sequence goes on along the minus strand of OV121042.1, from coordinate 5,903,527 downwards.
GCAACTCAGCACAACCACCCGACAACAGCAAAGAAATGCGTATTACTGCTAATCCTCTAAACTACAACTATGTAGACCCCGATGACGCGATCAAAGACAACGGAAATGTAATGGTGACGAGTTTCGACAACCCCAACTCTATTGAACTGCCGTCACAGAACGATCGTCGGGAGAGGGTGATCGATTCGACCACGTATTGCAAGAAACCATCGCGGCATGCTAGGACTCAATCGGGAGATGGACATTGGCAGTAAGTAGTTATTTTTTTCTAGTTTGTAGCGGGCATTGGCATTCAAAGACTGGAATGTGTGGAAAGTTCTGGGGTCTTTGGGCCCCAATAGTTTTGCAATAGTTGCCTAATAGCTGGGCAGTAATTATGTGTTATGTATGAATTTCAAACGCATATTAAGCAGAACTCATCTATAATGAACACTGATCTCTATTATGGTACCACTGAATAGGGTGCTGTCATTTTGTTTCGGTCCCTAATTTACTGATTCTCTACAATGATTGGGCCTCTACAGAAAGTGATACAATTTCAATGTTCCAAAGAAATTGTGGCGCTTCAAATTGGCACAATTGGATGATTAAATGTCGTCATTTAAATATGGTGTTCGTTTTTCCATTTATTCGTGTCAAGATAGGGCAGAAAGACACGAGATGCTTAGTTACATTCCTGCATGGTTATAATACGATTAGGAGGCATAATACAAAGACCCAAAACAAAGATTTCTAAGGAAGAGTTCCTTAGAAATCTTTGGTTTAAATTTCTAAAAGGTTTCACGAATAGCTTTTTATCATCAGAAGCATTTTCTCTCATTTTCTCACCCAAAACGGTGCACCGAGTCAGAGCTTTGGCTCTCAGTACAGTTTTTTCAATAGTAGATATTTTTGTGTTTAAATAATTAGGATATAATTTCCTACATTCGGTCCACAGGGCGGACGATGATGATGAGGAATATCGACCCCCCGTGCCCCCGCACCGGAACTCCTCCACCCCGCAACCACAAATACCTGTGCCCCAGAGAAACTCCAACAAAGTGAGTACTACCCAATACCTTAAACATACTTATAAAAAAAATTAAAGTACCGAGATATAAACTGCTACAAATACAAAGGCAGCCAATTCAACATGTTCATGTACATTGGAAAATTTGTATTAATAATAATTTATACTATAATTAAATAGTGGACAAGAATTTATAGGGTACAACCAAGGCAGAAAGTTGAAAATTATAGCGTAGTGCAAAAATGGTAAATTCACAAATATACAAAATCTGAATGAGAGAATTTCCACTGCCGGATGCTAGGTCTCTTATTGACTTCGCGCGACAGGTGTCAGGCGGTAGAGTTGGGGTTATTACCAACTTGTTGCATGCAATATCATCGTTTCTTTTCCAGATTTTGCCCGAAACAGTTATGCCTCCAACCCGACGCAGTCACTCAAGGAATCATCACAAAAAACATGACCGCGACCATGAGTCCAAACGATCTCCGGAGAATGGCCGCCGATCAGACAGGTAACATATTTTTGGAAATTGCATCATAGTTACTTTTATATCCTTCCATTAGTTTCTGGTTCTTCCCCATTGAGGGGCGAATAGGGTCCGAACAAGCGCTAAACGTAGTTTTAGAACACATGATCTCGTCGGTACTTATATATTTATTTTAAAAAGTGGAAATAAAGAATTTTGAATAAGATTTTTAAGGTTTTATTGTTTAAGAATATATATATTCTTAATAATAAGAATTTTTGGTCATTAGAAAAAGATAAAATGCTTCGTACCTATCTAATCTTCAGTACATCTTCCCACCTCGTGTGCTGTCTTCCATTTTATTTTAAAATGTCACATTATTTGCCCATGAATATGTTTGTGTAAAAATAGATATTGAGTTTATAGTGATGATCATTGTGACATTAAAGTTCCCCAATATTTATTTTCAGAATTATTGATTTGAACAAACCGGATTCCCCCTACTTACCGAGCCGTGAAATACAATACAAACGCGACTCCAGCGAATTCGACGACAACCCCGTGGACAAACTGACAAACAAGGAAGATTGCGCTCGCCTGTTCGAATTCGATAATGACGCTCCTCTCATTATGGAGAATAAGGATTATAGGGAGATTGTGGGGTTGAACAGAGGCACAGACGATTCGAGACGCACCTTCGCCAAGCCCGAAAGCCCTGATTACATGCACGATTCTGGAATAGGTAAGAGAAGCCCATTGTCGATTGGGTCGAGTATCATCATCATCATCAGCCTATTAAAGTCCACTGCTCGACATAGGCCTCTCCGGGCAAGCGCCATTGAGCGAGTATCATAGACTTACAATAAATTCAATTAGGCAAAATTTCGGTTGTCAAATTTTGCATGGCATTTTTTGACTAAAGTCCTGTGCTCGCACCGCAGTTGGCTTAAAATAGACTAGCATATCTAATGCATTATCTAATTAATTTTGGTTTGGTTCTACCATTCTTTAGTAAAGTTATTTGGATCTACTGTCGTAAACAGTTAACAAATCTCAGGAGAGTTGTTAAAGTAAACGCAAACGACCTCTAAGAGCATATAGCATCGTATTTATCGTGAGTTTTTTTTCTCAGGCTTGCCTGAAGTACAGATGAGGCACAAGAGACCGAAGGGAGATTTCGTCGATGCTACCAACCAGAACAAAGGTAATCACGATGCTATTATATAGGTCATAAATTCGGAATTATATCCTAGTTGAAAGATTTTGCTTGAAAGGTGCAGTAATGAAATGAAGCCGAATGATTCTCATTTATCACAGAATAGGTACAAAGGCCGGTCCCGCATACGCGCGAAACAGGATCACCCACAAAAAAGATTAATGATGTGCTTTTGTTTCTTTTTTTAATATGGTTTAAGTAATGGAACATTCTGACTGTCCACCTGATATTAAGTGGGCACCACCGACTACAACAGAAACACCACAGGTTCTCTCCTACCACAGAACGAGGAGACATTAGTCGCATTACAGTGCCCCTGTCTCTATGAGGCGGGGATGTAACGCCTAAAATGCTGTAATTTCATCGGCACCCACACGCCAGTACTGCTCCGGACGAACTTGGGACAAGTTCTACTGCTACTTTGGGTTGCTCCTATCGCACCACCCGGGAGACGCGGGCTTTTGGCGAATTAGATGCTATAAGAGATAAAAAGCAAAAGTTAAAACGAACATTTATATTGAAATTGAAATATTATCTGCAGGCAACAGTGTTTATCAATTTTCTTATGTTCCAGGCGGCAGTTCCCCGGAGGTGAAGCGCGCCACGATAGTCGGCAACCCGATGTACTCCCGCGGGACCGACGCCGCTCCCGAGCCGCTGCCTCTAGACGACCTCCACATGGACTACGATCAGATCATGCACTATTTCCACAACCTCAAGGTATAACACGCGACCACACCCACGCTTCTAGTGTAGTGTTGCTGTCTCGCTTGGCGATCCACTGTTCGATCTACTTACTCTTATGAATAGCCTAACTTTACGCATTTAGACTAATGTTTTATACGTTTTATACCGTACAGTATTATACGTTAAGCTCACGACGGTTTCTGTACACCAACATTCCACTCGCTCGTCTCGTCTCCATTTGCTCTCTTCACTAGCGTAGAATCACAACTTCTAGAAATTGTGCAATAAACGCACTGACAAATTTTAAAATGTTGCAGGAATCAAACGCCTGAGTAGAGCAGATCATTGCAAAGATCCGGCAGATATTGTCTACGTATAATTATCAGCATATCAGCAAAGCTCCGAACGAATACGCCGATACTCCGGCGTCGGACGCCGCGCGGGATAGTACCGTTGACACACGCAATAACAACGCATATTCTAACGACGCGCACATTTATGAAAACGTAAACGGGAATGAGGTCGCACCCACTAAGATGCTTTGCGACTCCATCGCCCACAAAAACAATTTCATGAAAACGCAGCTCAAGTACTTGTTAGACCACTTGAGCGAGGCGTACGAATAATGTTGATGTCAATGTATTATCCTCGGTAGATAACAATATGTGTCTAATTGATGGATCCTTGCAGTGATCGAAATCGAAAATATACTAATATTATGTAACTGTTTTATATAATATTATATAGTTAAAACATATTTACTCTAGTCAACTACAAAGCACATATTAAAATACCTATCTAATGACTATTGTGTGCATGTAGTAATACTCATTATTATGTATGTCGATTATTGTTGAAAACTTAATGCCTACTTGGTTCATTGATGTTTGTGTATTGTTCAATATTTTCTGATCAGCGGGCTAATTTCCGTCTACGAAATGATATTTTTAAAGATATTGCTAAAAATCCATACCAAATAAAGAACTGCATTTCTTCTAGAACTGTACATATTTTTCCACTAGAAGGTAACAACGCTACCTCACTTTTAACTTATAGCTTAGCTGGTAACCCCTATATACGCAAATTGTAATGTTAATTATGAATAATAATTTATTTTGTAAATTTGGCAGTTTTCAGTTGTCCTTTTAATAATATACCATCTAGCTTAAGACTGCAACATGCCAGTGTCTAGGAAAATATATAGATAAGGAACTCTAGTAGGTTAAGAGCCGGTACTAGTCACATACTGTAATTAATGAGCTAATTATTTTGCTCAAGTGCATGAAATGGCTACTAGCACAACCTTAAGCATTTTCCATAATAAACTATTGTACACTGTTCTATTGAAGAACAAACTGAAAGTAGTTATACTTGACCATCCTATTATAAGACTACTATGAAACTGAAAGAATGATAATTTCAATAGACATTTTATTTTTTGTGATAATCTCGACTGCGTGTAAGGGATTGGTTATTATAATAATAATGAGCAGTCAATTTAAAATAAACGCCATATCATATATAAAAAATAGCGCTTGTATAATATTGTAAACACTATTAATTTATTGAGTGTAAATTGCATTTACTTGTAAGTTAGTGTATTAGGCTTTGTAAATATTGTTATGACGTTATATAATTTATAGGTACTATGTGGAGTTGAATAAAAATCAAAATCTAAATAGAGGATAAGTGTGTTAGAGGACGCTTGGACAAAGTAGCGTTGCACTATATCATGAATTGTCTGTTATTGTACACTGAATGGTAAATGTATCGATCTAGTATTTGTGTATTGATGTGATTCTATTAGAAGCCAGAATTATAAACTTGCAGCAATTTCAAAATTTATATCGAAAGCGCCTATTTAACCAGAAATTATCAAATAGTGTGTTTGGCTTTTGTCGTTAGGTTAGGGATGAGTCTTAAGGTCCTAATTACTGTAATGCTGTAGTGTTTGTTACTATGAACATTTGTTTTTGTTGAGTTTTTGCCGTAATTGTAAGAAAGGAATTTATAAATTATTGCTACAAGATTTATACATGTATGCAATGCAAACTGAGGCTTATCACGACGATCCTTTCATGAAATGTCAAATTTAAATAAACAATTTAAAAAGTATTATTTTTATTCATTTATCTACCCTTCCTGCGTAATCTATTTAAATAAATAAAGTTGAAGTGTATGTTTGTAATGCCAAAATAACTGCTTTTTACTCAATGCATTTGAAAGCATTTAAGGCAATTATGACATAAACAATTTGTATGTCCGTCTGTCTGTTTTTTGCGTCTAATGTACAAAACGGCTGGACTGCTTTTGACAGGAATTTTACTGGCAGATAGGTGATGTTATAAGGAGTAACTTAGGATACTTTTATTTTAGAAAAAGAATACACAATCCACGCAAAAAAAAAAATTAAATTCCACACTGACGAAGTCGCGAAGAACAAGCAAGCAAACATTTATGTTCATCACAAGTGTTTTTTCGACACCAGGTCTGATATGAAATAATCATAAATTATCTTTAAATCGTTCTAATAAAAGTCTGATTGGGATGGATTTCCCACGCAAGCGGATGGAAAACAGAAGATTCCTGAACAATCGTTAATCGTCAGGATCGTCAGACACGCAGCAAGAGTATACTAAGTGAGAAACGAGGCGCGGGTAAGGCGAGTCACAGACGTGATGCATAACGACACAGACTCGCCTTACTACATATTCGGTCCATTGTGATCGTCACATAGAAAGGTCACCACCAGACCCCGCAACTGCTATAAACTGCAAGATTTGCTGCAAGAGAGCTCTCTTATTTCATCAGGGCTAAGGCAGCGTCCATTACTTCGATTGTCTGTCTCAAATCACAACGATAAAATTGAACAATAAAAGTTTAATTTAAGCCAATTTTCACGCAAATTTAACAATGTTTCTTGCGAGGGAAAAACTACGTGATGTCTGCCGAGGCCAGGCTCTGACTCTGGAACTCTGGGACAGGTATGCATTGTTACAAAAGACCATTAATGGGTTATGCCAAATACCTAACGATATACTACCAATTACAAAATAAAAACAACTAGAACTACATAATAATTTCATATTTAATTCTATCAATAAACTAAAGATATAATTCTTAATTACAAATATTTTCCATACCAGCGGTGATCATATGGTGAGAGCATGGTATGACAACCACCCATATTGTTCTGTATAATATATTTCAATGTATATGGGTTTTTGTTAGTTTCTTCCAATAACTTTTCTTTAGCAGCTTTTTCTTCCATGATCTCTTGTGATACAGGCTCCGCAGCAAATGGTAGTCTATCAGAAACTATCCTCAACATGGTTTTCACCTGAAAACACTTGCATAGTAAAAGTAAGAAAAACAGTTTCATCACTACACCTATTCGGCCGACAAGCAGTGTAATTTTTCTGTGGAATAGTCAGAATGACATGTTCCATGGTAAAGCAGAAATGATAAGGCTTAGGTCTTCCCATACCGGGTTTTAGGATTTCATGAGACTAAAGTGTTGGAACAAGCTGTAATCCTGATGTTAAGTGGTCACCTCTGCACATATACATAAATGGCACAATAACAGCAATACGTCTTGGGTCCTCCTAACCCAACTGACCACCACTTAACATCAGGATTACAGCTTGTTCCAACACTTTAGTCTCATGAAATCCTAAAACCTGGAAAATATATATTTTTCTTTTTTGAGACAGCGACTCGAAGTAAAATGTGTCATCAAAAATTTACCTCAGCATATTCGCATTTCCCTCCAACCTCAATAATGATCCTTCCAGCCTTGATGGGTGTTACATAGTGGTCTATTGCGCCTTTTCCGCCTCCCATTCGCTGACCCTGGCCCTTCTTCGTTACAGGCTGCCAGGGAGGGTCCACTCGCCAGATAGCAAACATCCTTTTCTGGTCTAAATGTCTCGCCACTGTTAGACGTATCATTTCTAAATGTTCAACCCTTAATCTACCTCCACCATTAGCCTGAAACATGAAAATGTAGTAAGAATATCATGCATGCAATCATTTCTGCCAAATGGACTCTAAAACACATCATTAACATGAGAGATCAAAATAAATAAAGAACACCTACTTATAGAAATAAATAATCCTCAAAGGGCTACTTTTCACTTTGTGGAAAGCAGACTTGGCAAGTGGTGAGCCCATCGCAGCCCTGCAATGCTACCGGTGGTTTTCAGAGATCAAAAGAACCCTGTGTTAATCCAGGATATTAGCTAACCTGGTATCCAGCTTCATCAAAAGCCATTCAGCTGTTTGAGCATAACAGAAATACAAACTTTCACCTTTATAACATTAGTGTGATTGTGATTTGTATAGAAGATATATATACGAAAAACTTAATTGGTGGGATAGATAATACAGTGAAACTTGGTTAAGTAGGACCTGGATAAGTGAGAAACCTCCATAACTGGAACTCATACTGAGGTCCCAACACTTTGGCACTGAATTACCTCTATTAGTGGGACGAGGTAAGCCTCTATATCTGGGATTTGTTCTTTCGATTTATCATCATAGTTACCTCTGTAAATGAGACAGATATTTATTTATACCTGTATATCTGAGACACTGGGTAAGTGGAATACCTCTATAAGTGAAACGACATTGCAGGTCCCTTGATGTCTCACTTAACCAGGTTTCACTGTATATAAATCAGTTTTTCAGCATTGAAAGCAGTGGTTCAGCTAATAAATAACACATAATAAGGGACAGCTTCAACATCAGGTAGATCGTCATCTCACGCCGGACTAATAGTTTCAGGTTTTTTATATTTCTTAATATAAAAAACCTGCAACTAATAAAATAAGACTTACAACAACTCCATACTGCTTCAGTTGAAGGGAGTTATGTAATAACTCAGGGCCTCTCATATATCGCAACCGTTTTTGCATCTTTGGAGGTTTCAGGTTTGGTGGGTACAAGGGCACCTTTTCATAGATGCGCAACCTTTGTCGTTCAGGTATTTCAATATCTGAAAAAGCATATTAAACAATTTATACCTACATGATTACATGTCTCATTGTTATGTTTGGCACTTGTTCAAACCTAACTGGTATAAAATTGTTGTTTTACTTTTCTTGGCATAATTTATTCACCAAGTCTTTAGCTAAGCTTGTTGGTAGCCCTGCCTTTGACGTGAAATGTTTTTGATTCAGTTTCAACCTAGGTGCAACCTCATATCTTGAAGTTGTTATTATGTACGTTCATAGGACTGAGACAGGGATTTCTAGTGCAGTGGTTTATATTTCAATATGCAAGTGGATGTGGTTGTGGTTATATTATGCAGTAAGTAAGAAATAAATACGCACGGTCATAATTTTTTGGTGGTGGAAAATATTTCAGGCCAGCAACAGATAGCGCTTGCACACATTCAGGCCGTAACAAACCTATAAAATAAATAATATAAATTACATATTATTGTTGAACTAACGTAAATAAACAATGCTGCCATTCTCTACAAATAAATCTTATTAACATTTTTATATGATGTATGATGTACTGCAGCATTTGCTCTATCTTGCCATCCAACAAGATGCCTTTGAAAAAAATATCTAATCGTTCTTGTAAAAAACCTCATAAACTTACCAACAGTTAGCCGAAATGATCGTAACATTTTACAGGTATGGGTCGACTACTTAGCTTTCGACACACCTAACACAGCAGACAAAACTATTATTAAGATTATAGTGTATTTATTGTTTCCGACAATTACAATAAAAAAATATAACCTTAAAATGGAAATTCTACCACAGATTACAAGTACTGCAGTGTATTTATCGTAAATATCTGGGATGCCGTATGTCACATTCTGATTTGCCGTATTTTAAGGGTAAAAATACTAAAATGCCGTATATATTTTAAAAATGTTTATTCCTTATTTGTTTCTTATCCATACAGGTTTCTAATCGTTTCTATAACTTCAGATTTCCCCGGCTATCTGCTGTGAGTGTGCTAAAAAACTTTTCGTTTTACTTACATTTTTCTTGATACGGCACTGAAAGGCCTGCCGTATACCGTATTTTGTAAAAAAATAACGTGGATTACCGTATATTACGGCAATTGCCGTATCAATGACAACGCTGAAGTACTGCTACTACACACACAGACTAATAATTAGAATCTATATTACGGACCAGGGTCCGGATAGCCACTTAGATCCTACCACAGTTTTGAATAATGTACATGACTAGTACATGTATGTACGCTTAAAATAATTCATAGCCAAGCCATATCCTATTAATCATAATCAGGCCTATAAATTAGAATAACATAAAAATATTCTATTGCTGTGGAGTTTTTAGTTTGCTTGTTTAAACGAGCTAATATCTGAAACCGGAGCTAATCTAAGTCGGATTCGAAAAATTCTAATTGTCTAAATTCATAAGGAATAGTATAGATTGGCCATTTAGCATTAGGCTACACATCTCAGGTAGTCTTATATTTAATTTTGTTTAGTCAGACCAGAAGGAAGGAACTGAACTGCTGAACTGCTCCTGAACTGCTTTATCGTGCGCTGGCGCATAAAACAATGTTCTACAAAAATATTGATTGAATATTAAAATATTGATTTGATAAAAAAGCCTATTTTTTATATCTATGCCACAATAAGTTATATTGTGACAAGAATTGATTAAAAATTAAAAAATAATTCATGAGCGACAATTAATATTAGGCATGGCTTATTAACCCTTACAAACAAAAGTTATCTTGATAATGAAGTATATACATACACCATCAAGAAAACTTTAGGAAAGTAAACTTTACCAGAAAATATACAAATTGTCTATAGAACTACTATTGCAAATGACAAGTCAAGTTGTCAACGCACATCACTAATTTAAATTCATTGGACGTTTATAACTGTTTATAAATGATTTTTCTCTCGAAATCGTCAATCGATTAGAGACCAAGCCAAAATATAGCCGCCTAAACAATAGTCGCCTAAACAGTAGAAGAGCAGTCGATCACACCTACACAGACAAATAGTCGTCAAACTTCTATCACCTTCTTATAGTAGGGGAAAACTTAAATTAGCATAATGGCAACATTATCTGCCAAAATGATATTTTGAAAATGTCAATGCACGTATGTTCAGCTGCATCACACGAGTACGAGCACGTCAGAACGAGTTTCTTCGTAATTCCGTGGCTAACGTTATGTTAAGCTATGCTCAACATTAATGCTACAATCATCGAGCATTGATTTGGACGACTTAAACATAGATCCTGCAAACCAGAACCAATCCACATGGTAGATACAATGGAAATTGGCAAAATATTATGTAGTAATTAATGGTCGTTATCTTTAACTATATATTTTTGCAATATTTTAGAAATAAGAAGAATAAGATTAAAATTCATGACTTGTACGTTATGGGAGTATTTACCGCATAACTAAAGATTTGCAACGAATGATGTCACTGAACGCAGTACATGAATTGATCGCGAAGAATACAAATTTAGGCCAGCAAGAAATAAACTGAATCAATTTACTTGAAATTGATAGCTAAGTAAGCAGTATATCTAATTAGAATTCATGGAAAAGCAAAGTGTGCCAAGCTTTTATTTTAATAGTTAACTGGAAATAATTTTATACCCACCCCATAGTGCACTATTGAACCCAAGAGAAGTGTACGAATTCATCAAGACAGCTAACATTCCACTGAAATGGCAGAAGAAACGGCTCTCAAGTTGCAGAAATGCATTCTGTTTGACTCCTACCTTTTTACTGTTTGGGCAGTTTGCACTGGATTGGGTTTAAGAACTAGGGTAAGAATACTATTTTTACTAATTTCCTTTACTCACTAAAAAATAATAATTATAATAAACATTTATTGAAATATATGTGTAGTCGTAACAAAAATGTACCTATGTCTTTTTACCATAACACCAACTGCTAATCTGCCTCTATTTTTCCAGAATATTGTGGAAATCCCTAAATCCCTGGCGGTGATTGTATACATATTGCTTGTTATAGTGGAAATTGTACGAGTATATCTTGCCAACCATAAACACTTCACTCAGAATGTGAGTACTTCTACTACATTATTTATTTGCAAAGGGTCTGCCATCATAATTAATGCAGTGCTACACTTGCATTTCTGTTAACCTTAAACCTATGGGTGTCAGTCAAATTACATAAAGGACTTAAGGACCTGAGCCACAGTGCTGTTGCTATGGGTGATGGTATGAACCCATGTCAGCTTTACTCCATCAGGTGGGTGAAGATGACATTGTCACATATCTATTGATAAATCAGCCCTTACCAACTGCAAAAGGACTCTTATTGATCGAAGCTTAGTGTTAGAAGACCCAAGTTGCAGTCATAATGAATCAGCATTACAGTTCAGTTGGTAGTGCCTTCTGTGCTGTAGGTGTAGGTTCCCACTCAAAACAAGTATTTGTGACAAACAGACATTTGTTCTGTTTCTGGGTGTAACTATGTATTAGGTCAATGTATGAATGAACTAAACACAATACAAGTTTCTATCAGTTATCTAGTTCCCATATTACAATGCTATTCTTAGTTTAGGTCTAGATGTTCCTGTGTTATTGTAAATTACTATTTATTTGGCTTTTTAAATGGCTTGGAAACACCCAATCACACAAAGTTAGCTTCCTTTGCATCAAAGGACTTCTACCAACTCAGCCTTGGGGCTGTCAAATTTAACAATATATTGTATATATTGATAAAATGTCTGTTGGGATGTGTGTTTGTTTATCTGTTTGGAACATCCTTTCGGATTCCTCCTGTCAAATATTACTCTTCTAAAAACACATGCAGCCTCTGCATGTACTTGTTTAAATTAAGACCAGCTGCCAATGTTTTCATTAGAAGGACACAGGTTCCTCTCAAGCAAGAGTTAAGTTTGAAAATATAGTTATTCTTTAATATAGTGCGACACCACTTCCCTTTTTTCATTCTTTAAAGGTTACATGGAAGAAATCGCTCCTAGTGATAAGGCTACCGATTATTTCTAGTTCCTTGAAATGTTTTTCTGGTGTTAATAATAAAGGGTCCATCATAATACTACATTTTTTCTTTACAGATCCCCAGGTTGGCATGGTTCTTGATGATATCCTTAATGCTCCAGGTGCCACTAGTAAGCTTTTTTTCAGTAAACCCATTTATATTGCCTACACCATTGGAGACTACTCTTCATATATCCATATTAATTGCGACTACGCTCGAATGTGGATTGAGTATCGCTTCTGTACTATTGGCTATTTCCCAGGCCCAAAAGAACATGATTCCCGCACGAAACATAAACGATCTGACTATTGTTTCACAAGATGCTGATTCAACCACCATTTTGGAGCTTGAACACAAAGCGCCGCTAAAGGTGCGTTGTAGCAAGCTGACTCAAGGTCGGGGAAACCGCGCTAAACATGGCAATCGTCGAACGCGCTCGTCTAAATTACACTAACCGCCGCGGTTACTCGTCGTTTGCCGGTACTCAACTCTGTTTTAGTACTTACCTGAATACCAACTTCATGTCCTAGGTGGGTGGATAGAAAGTGACGTCACATAACAGTAGGTATTTCCGTGGCGCTTAGGTCCATTTTAAAGCGTGGTTAATCTGCCGTCGCCAATCACACGGCTCATGTTGTGCTTACTACGCGATTCGATATTTTTTCATCGTTAGCGTGCAGGCGCGACAGTTATTCTATATTTTATCAGTTATGGAAAGTATGGCAGACTCTTAGATAATTACAAAAGTTAGACGTAGGTATTTCATATTATTCATGTTACACGTAGATATGTTAAATGATATATTAGGTGTTTTCGATCTCAGTAGGTCTAATAAATATTGGAAAACTATACTAACTCAAAGTATCTCGTATCCGTTGGTAATGTATAGGGTGTGTGAATATGACTCCGCCCCTTTTTGTCAAAATAAAACACATTTGTTCGCTTACAAAATTAAAAAAAAAAATTATTGAAAGTATGCTCCATCTGCAGCTACAACCTTCGCCCATCGTTCAGGTAGTTTTCGTATTCCTTGCTGGAAGAAGTCCTGGTCTTTTGAGCTTATCCAGTTGTCAATCCAAATTTTGATACTTTCACATGAAGTAAACTTTTCTCCAGTAAGGTCTGTCTGCATCGTCCGGAATAGGTGGTAATCCGAAGGAGCTATGTCTGGTGAATATGGCGGGTGGGGTAACACTTCCCAGTCCTGTCCCTCTAAATATCTTTTTACGACTTCTGCGGTATGCGGTTTGGCATTGTCATGCTGAAGAACTAATTTGTTATGTCTATTCACCCATTCTGGTCGTTTTTCTTCTATGGCTCGCTTCAAACGCATTAGTTGTCGTCGGTAAACTTCTCCATTAATAATTTCAGAGGGTTTGAGCAACTCATAATATACAATACCTTTCTGATCCCACCAAATACAGAGCATGACCTTGGCACAGTGAATATTTATTTTTGGCTGTGATGGGCCTGGTTCGCCTGGTTTCACCCAAGCTTTTTTGCGTTTAGGATTTTCGTAGTGTATCCATTTTTCGTCTCCTGTGACTATCCGATGCAAAAATCCTTTTCTTTGCTGTCTTTGAAGCAGCATTTCACAAATGGTTTTCCGACGTTCCATGTCTCTTTCTTTTAAATCATGTGGAACCCAGTCACCGGCTTTTTGAATCATTCCCATCATTTGTAAACGCTTTGCAACAGTTGAACGATCAACATTTAATGCTGCAGCTAATTCTGATTGAATTTGGCAAGAATCTTCCGCCAATAATGCTTCCAATTCAGCATCTTCAAATTTTTTTGGTGGTTTTCCATGTTCTTTATCCTCAGTACTAAAATCGTTATTTTGAAATCGTCGAAACCATTCCTTGCAAGTTGTATTAGACGGAGCATGCTCACCATAAATCTCCACAAGCAAACGATAAGTTTCCGCTGCAGTTTTCTTCGCAATAAAATAATGTAATAACACTTCCCGCAAATGACGTTTATTTGGAATAAAAACCGACATTTTCGAAAAGGTGAAAACAATTGTTGCTTACACTTCAACCAAATATCATAAAATGCGTTAGATAGCTGACATTCAGTACTATCGAATACAAGTATGGTCATTTATTAGTACACGTAAACAATACTAAAAACGACATCTGTTGAGAAAGGGCGGAGTCATATTCACACACCCAATATTTAACACATACTTAGTATGTTTATTTAGCTAACGCTAATTTAGTATTATTAATTCTAAGTACATATTACACAGATTATATCTAGGTGTTTTTGATCTCAGTAGTTCTTCTAGTCATTGATAAATCTATGTGTATTACCAATAATAAAAAGTTATAAAAACCTTTGATAATTTATTTGACTCAAATTCCGTTGGACGTTTATTATAAGTACATTTAACATATTATAATAATTAGTACATTTAACTCGGTTAATAGTTTACTAGATGTTGATAGTAAATTGTATTTAAAGTTTATGTATGTTAACATCTAGTAAAAAAAATATTTGACAGCATCTAAAATCTAAAGTAATTTATTTTAAAAGAATTATATATTTACCCGACTACGGCGAAGCAAAAAGGAGGGTTATGATTTTGACCGGTATGTATGTATGTATTTTACTTTTGTAATGACTTTCATGACTGAAGATTCTCAGTTGTGACGAGGTGATTGAAGGAAAATTGAAAAAGGAAAGCTTAGTAGAAGTTTCCAATATGTGAGTCGTTCGCTGTTTAGGTTAGTTGTAGGTACTGTTTTAATGAAGGAACTGTTAGTATCTCAAATATCGACTTTAACTTGTGACTTTGAATTCTGACGTGTTAAATTAAATTACTCAAGATATCATTAACTATAGTAAATTGAGACTATGACAAACTACAGTAGTTTGTCATAGTCTTAATTCACTATAAGCCGTAAGTACATAGTACACCCATAAAGTATTTATAGAAGTTGTAATCTTCTTCATGAGCTATCACCAATTCAATTTAAAAATTGTCGCATAGGGCACATGTTGGGCTCCTGATTTGTATGAGAAACATTCTAGTCTGATTTGATTATAGCAAATATAAAATGCATTTATTTTGTTTTAATATAAATATGTTCAAATATTTATATTATTATGATAATATAGGTAGACTAATAAGAAGAGATTCAAATCTAGATTACGAATTACTATTTGTATTAGCATCATATACTGCATACTTACATATTTCGTATATTCAAATCGTATAATCGTTCTGTGTAGCAAAAATATAATGTCCTGCATTTCTTGTATTCAGAATACTGAAATTATAGTCAGAAGATAACACATATTTATTGTAAGCTTTTTTAGTTTTAGGTCTATTGGTTACATAGGAAAAAAAAACTTAATCAATGTACGCTTTTAATGTTAGCAACAGTGATAAAAGGAGCTTAGGCCGGGTTATTCTGGGTTTAAATAAAATTAATGAAACTGCAGGAATTTAGTCAAAAGTTTTTATTGTTTATTGGATAAATATTTAAATATATTAACTTGATCGATTTAAACTATTGTAAGGTTGTGTTGTTTAGGTACTTAGATTTTATTAGAGCTTAAACTTATTGAGCAATGATCTTGCTCTGACTTTGCCGAATGTACAGTAAAGATAATCTGTAATGAGTAATGCCCCTTTTCTGAGATGGTAAACCATGCATAAAACCAAAAAACGGTATTATGACACTTCATGGTATGACTGATGAGTCACATTTACGTATCAGAAATATTAAGAATGATTGAATTGAGATCACAGAATAATACACTGATAATGTCATATACATCATCAAACTGAATGTCACCAAGTTTAAGAAAATTTTATTTGGGTTCCAAGGTAAAAGGGGCAGTAATTTGTTCATATAACTTTCTGATACGTTATTATCTAATTTATTCATTAAGCTGTAAAAATACAGCACAAGCTTTGGTTTGTAAAACTATTCTTAATTAATTAAATGTTAAAAATAAATACAGCTGATGATCAACATAATACAACTAATTTATAATGCCATATTACATTCTTTTGTTAGCTTAGTGTCTATCTGAAAGTAATGATTCGAATAATACATTGACAACATCACGTCACACATTATTAATCTTATGTTAACTATATTATAAAATATTACTTATCAAACTGGCAATTTGTAGTCATATCAAATATATCTTTTCATAAAACATATTGCATTTTGAATACATTATAATTTTTATTCTGTTCCAATACATCTCCAAGGCACTGGATGTTTCTAAATGCTGAATCTAAGCAACCCAAGGACTCGATTCTTGTTTTGAGAATTAGTGAGTAAGGATCTACGAAAGGTAGAATTAGCAAGTAAGGATCTAACTCTTTCAATATGAACATACATACATTATCCTGAAGCCCCAAGCATTACAGAAGATTTCTAAAACATTATTATTTCCTATGATGCCTCATAAAAATTATAATCATTTGCTGTATGACCATGTCAATTCATCTTGTTTTCAAGATTGTTTGTATAAAATATAATTTCCAGTGGCTACGCCCAGATTTAATACTAGTAAACTAAAATAAAATAAATATTCTTAAGCTATGGACGTGTAGGTTTTAGGTATATAAACATCAAATTAAATATCTTAAAAGTACTACATGTTGAAAATTGAATACTAATAAAATAATATAAAATAATGAAAAAGCCTCGTGGTAATTGCACTCTAAGATCACTTACCATACTGTTTTTGGTATTCTAATGCACTATTTTATTTATTTAAATACTTAAATTTGGTAGTTTTCAAAGACTATTTACAAACACTTAAAAAATATATTACTGTTACTCTTTTCTGTACACATATCAACGGTCTTTTAGTTTGCAAAAATACTATTAGTCTTGTTAGCTGCCTTGGCACTGAAATATTCCTTTCAGAATATTATTTTCTCGAAAAAAATCGTCAATTTTACATCTCACTAAGTGTAGAGCTATATTAAATCTTTCCAATCTTGTTTCAAATTGCTTCACATTATGGTCAACTTCAAATGATTTCATAATTTGGGGAAGTGTTGGTGACATTTTGCAAATGATCTGAAATAAAAATAAGACCTTTAATATTAATTTGTCTAGTTAACGCAAATTTGTTGTTTTGATGGTTTTCCAATAAAATTTTGGTAGGTAGAGAATATTTGTTTATTTTATTATTTGCATAAAATAGAGAAAAAAGTTATATATTTTTAGTTTGAGATTAAATGGAAATAAATGTAGTAGGAACTTACAGTGAACAATTGCTGAGTAACCCAGTTGTGATATTGCTTGACAGATCCCTCATATGCTACAGTGAATATTTTTTTCATATTAACATCATAGTTACTTGACCTCAAATGGTTTATTATCTCTTGAAAGGCCAGTTCAAAGAACAGTAGAGCTCTGTAAAGGCACAATACAGCCCATGAATGTTACAGCATAGTTTATGACTGTTTAATACAATTTGTTGTATTGTATTGTGTAAGTACTAACATTTTACTTTAGTACCTACATAGGTAGGTGAAATTGTACCTGTTTAGCCATAATATAGCTTCAGCCGCAGGTGTTTTCCCAGTAGCTGCTTCTTTCAACATTAGTTCCAAAATACATGAGTTTTCGTCATAATGATAATGTTTCTGTATTTTCTGAAAAAAAAAGCTGCATTGAATATGGTAATACAAATAATGCATCATTGTATTTCTGAATTATTATCACTTACAGAAAATATAAGTTTAGCATTCCCTAAACCCTTGTTCAAGGAAGGTACCCAGTGAGGGTATCTTTCTTGCCACCCATAGAGGATACATACCTTCCATGCAAACAGATAACTATTATGGTATTAACTATAAAAATAAGACAAATTGGGGTTTATACTTTATTTTGACAAAGAAAACAAAAATAACCAAAATAATTTGATTTGGTTTTTTATACGAAACATTTTTGGAGAAATAATTCAAGAGTTCATATAATTTCATGTGTAATATTATTCATGGTGAGATTAAAATTTTGGTTTTTTCATATGTAAAATATAATGGCGGCCAAACGCTTGGCTATACATTAATAAAAAAAAAAAAAAATAATAATTATATACTTAAAAAGACACCAAATTAGATATGATTTATGGAAGAGTGGGACGTCAAGACATCATTTGATTTTTAAGACTATGCTTACATTTATCTTATGGTAGAAATATGTAACATTCTCTTATTTCATATTTTTTATATTCATATTATATAATTTGAGATAAACAAAAGGTTATTATATGTTTATCTACATAATAAAAATTCAATAATACCTTGAACATTATACCTACAAAATATTTATTACTAGCTGTTCGGCGCAACTTTGTTCGTGTGGTATTTTTTTTGCCCAGAACCCAATATTCCTTTTCTATAATAAAAGTAGCTATGTATCTCGTCCCGAAAGTCCCGTCAAATTCGGTCCAGCTATTTCGGAGATTAACCAGACATTTCGGAGATTATCAGACAGACAGAAAATTAAAAATGTTCTTGATTATCTTAATAATCAAGAACACTTAAATTTTTTCCCGAAGTCCGACTTTTTCCACGAATTTTCCAAAGAAAAAAGAAAAGTCCTGACGTAATAACGAACACAACGAAATAGAAATCAGCCAAATCGGTCCATCCGTTTTTGAGTTTTATCGAGACTAACGAAGAACAATTATTATTTAAATAGATGGATAATATCAGACACAATACTCACATCAATGTTTCCTTGCATGTCATACTTCACAGGTGCGAACACAGTGCCAAGGCGGTCTGTAAATAAACACATAAATTTTAGTGCTCGAGAACATTTGAAACATATTTACAAAACAAAATAAAAACGACATACCAACAACAGCTACTAAATCAGTCGACGCTTCTATGAATTTAACTATATTAATTTGTCCATTGATAACCGATGGAAAAGCATTCATATTTACAAAAATGTTTCTTTCTTCGGTTGTAGAGCCGCTTGCCATTTCAGTGTTTTTCAGTCAAATGCCTATTTACATACAGTTCACGGTATATCTATTACCTACAGTAAATTTATCACACAAAATTTAATACTTTAATCATAATTATCACGGTAAACACTAAAATATTAACATGACACAAGCATTTTACATGGAAAATAATTTGGCTGAATAACTAATGTCATAACATCCAGTTGCCCGCTTCAAACTAATGTTTCCACTTATTAAATTAAAAAGATTTTACAAATTAGAGTTATTTCGAAAAATATATTACTAAAGAAGTTAAGAAATGTTGTCTTTTATAATTTTGAATTTAAATAGTACTTTTTTTAATGTCCTCTTCCTTTTCACTTATTGTCATCGTTCGTTTCTTGATAATGAATTCAATATGAAAATGTCTGTTTTAAAACATTTCCTAGGTCATCTTCCACCACAATTGTCAAAACTTTACTTTTAGGTGAAAACCTAAATGGAACTAAGAATCTTTTCTCAGGCAAAAGATTTGTGAACTCATATGAATCTAACACCATACCGTCAGATTCATCTCTTACTTCAACAATTCTTAATCCGGCAGTTGATATGATCATCATTTTATTTGTATCAAATTTCAGATATCTTGTTATGGCTTGCCGCTCTCTGCCATATTCGTTATTGAACCATCTATGATAAGATAACATAACTGCACAATTTCTTGTCCAGTAAACAGAGTCGTTTCCATTTGTCCGATTGATGTTCTTCTTTGAATCCGAAAACTTGTTCGTCATACTTGAATAGACACTTGATGGTCTTGTAATTGGGGTAATATTTGGACTTCTCCTCACGATGTCTGATTTCGACATTTGTGCGAAATTTCCCAATGTTGTCTTACTTCTTGGACCCAAAACGCGTAGTGGTTCTGCCACATTCATTGTAACGCTAATATTGCGTTGAAGAGAGACGGTAGAATGTTGAACAGGTTTACCGTTAAAATTGTTCATGTTATCTTTTGTTAGTACGGACCTCTTATCTCCTACGAGGAAGACTCTGTCTAAATTATCAAATCCTCTTCCCATGATCCCATCTTTAGTATGTCCGAGATCAAATGTATGACCTAGCTCATGAAATACTGATCCCAAAGTTGTTGCAAAACATGCACCTAGTGTGCCTCTGTATCCACTATCATCCATGAATCGTCTTGTGTTAACCGGAGTGGAGTCCATTAGTTTTGGTATAAGTTCTGCTACACTTGACGGCCACGTATAAAGGCATGCCGTACCAAATAATGCTAACCCACCGCCACCAAGTGCTGCATATGCTTCAGTTATTGAAACGATTTCATCATGTGACATTGGTTTGTCTATATCTGTACCTTTGAATCGGGTGCACGATATGAAACCTATAAATTTGCGTTCATTGCTTCCCAAATCTGATAACATTAGCTCTCTTCCAAAATGTGACCATAGTTCGGCCTGCTTCATTTTCCTCGCTTTGTTGACATTGAGACCACTTCTGAAAATTATGCATTCTGGTTTTTTAGGATTTACTTCATGTTCGAGTTGAAAAGTTTTTCTTCCTACGCCGCTTTCAAATAGTTTTTCTGCAGTTACACTTTGGATGAGTTTAACGCCCAATGCGATTTTGGCGCACGCACTTTCAATAGAACTGTCAACATCAGGAGGACTTTGGAAACACCCATCGTGACCTTGACATATAATATACACCGGTGTTACTCTGAGGTTTGTTTTTCTCGGAGAGTAATCTAAAAGGAAAGTTCTCTTTTGATTATCTGTATATTCCAGTTCAATAATATTTGGTCCTTTTTTCAATTCTATTATCACTTTGAACTCTCCGTTATGAACATTCCATTCCGATTTTGTTTGCTCTCTCTCGTGTTTTACTGCACAGAATATTTTGTCCTGATTGTTTGAGTTCCCTCGGGTAATAAATCCTTTTAGGAGGACAAGAGAATAATTAATGACGTCTCCATTTTGAAAATTTGTTATGAATATTGCAGAGTTGTGCTCATTCTCAAAATCATCATTCATTCGGTTGTCCATTACCTGAAAATTAGATTTATACGTTTGTAATGCGTGCATCTAATGTTTGACCTTCATTGGTGCGCAGTCTCGATTTCTATTATTATTCTTAATTTGCACTCAACCAGATTTGAATTACTTTATACGTACAATAGCTTCAGCTATATGACGTTTTGTGTAACGAAGTGGATCGGTTCGGTTTATATTGGTTAGTGTATGATGATTGAAAGGCAGTCGCAAATGAATAGATTCGCGCTTAGGAATGACTCACCATGTTGCGGTTTGGTGAGGAGCGCACAGAGCCGGCGCGGCGGGAGGACTGCGGGTGCGGGCGGCGCGGCAACACTCGGTTTCCATTCGCACTGCGTTCTTCGGATCCTCCTCACTTCGCACTAGACTCGGTCGAACAATGGCGCGCCCGCTCCCCAGTGCGCATGCCCGCCGATGCAGACCGACCGACGGGTCTGGGTAACGATTGCGCTTCCCAGACAGGTACGCGACTTGCTGTCTCCACTGACAAGAGGGAAACTTAAACAATGCACCAAACAAACGAATGCGTCACTATTGTCTAAAATCTTCTACCATATTGTTTGTTTTTCTCTAGCAAACAATCTACGAATATAACTAGATCTATTCGAGATACTCTACACCTGTAAATTTTGAAGTTAATTGGTAGAGAATTACCTACATACGTAGCCTGATTGGATTATTACGTACGTAGAACTTATACTTAGATACAGTTTCTTGCCTACAAATTTCGCTTTGGTTAAATTGCACTCACTACAATACTAAGACTACAGTTTCAAAACGTATGGAAAAGAAAACTTTAGCATTAGTATTTGAGATATATTTTTTAATCCAATTATTTATAGAAGTTTTGTTTAATAATTATTATTAACTGATGGCAATTCATAACCGCTCTCTATCAACTTTATCGGTAATTTTCGGCATTATGTTGACATTTAATTAGTTACCCTGGCTTTAGGATTATATCCTGAAATAAACCGGTAGCAATGACGTTCAAAACATTTTGCTACTAGCGCCTATAATTTTATGAATTTGTATTTTGTGCTTGCTCGTATTATTTTATAATTGCAAATTTGATATGCTGGCTTTTCTGTTACGAGAACTAAAAAGACAGTAGTAACCTATTAACAACTATTAAACATTTACTCTTTTTAATTGCGAAAGAGGATAACCACGGAAATGGAATACGGTCAGGAAAAAACAGGCGCAAAAATGGCAATTGCTCAAACTGATTACTTACACCAACTGAAAATCCCAAGAGTATTGGGAGAGTGTTAGTTCTTGTGTATATCGCATTTTTGGGATTTGTGCCTGATCTGACCAGTCTGTAACGGGAATACCGCAACATTCAGATATTCAGTTGCGGTCAGTGGAGACCGCAAGCTTGCTATCTGATTTAATATTTATATTTTTTACAAATAAGATTATTCATCAATTTATAAATGATACCTTTGTATCATTATAAATTGTGTAGCAGCCTTTCTGCTATATGTCAGGTAATAAATGTAAAAGTAACAACATAGACCAGATCCTTTGTTTTCATTATAATTTTAATGTGCACTTCGCAGGTACCTTTTGTATTGGGAGAACAGATATTTATTATGTGTTTTATGACATTCCCTTCTACTAAGGATTGTATTATAGCAACTCTAATCAATTAATTATTTCCTTTAATCAATGCCAATCCAAATTAAAATGGCTTCCAATTCGAGAAAGACTAGATCTGAGACGGTCTCTTACTGTTTTCTTTTAAATAAGATGCCTTCTCTACTCAATCTAAATTGATCTCCTAAGTATTAAAAGAGCCAATTTTACGTGTCTTTCTACAACTCACATGCCTGAGGTATTTTAAAATGCTTCAGCAACGCCTCTACACAACTACTTTCCTTTCAGACAGAGTCGTTTGAGGTTTATATATTTGCAATAAAGTGATAAATGATAGTATTTAAAGTTAGAATAAATACCATTTATTCTAACTCTAACTAATATTTATTTATTTTTCAGTCCACTGCAGGGTAAATGCAGGGCAATCCCTTCCATATATTATAACCATTAAGATATCTATAAAATAGTTCCTGCTAATAAAGATGAAATCTCAGGATATATATTAAGGTTCATATAGGTTGTTTGCTTTAAATAAGGAGCGTTAAAATAAATAAAAAATATATTTACAATACACCTACATGCCTACATTAATACTTGATGAGAAGTAGGTAGGTACTTACTCAGTTTGGTTTTGATAAAAATAATGAAATTAACATACAGATTGCTACCGGGTTCAAAGCACTATAAGCTCTGCTTTCAAGGTACTTATCATTATTTTCTGTGTTTATTTTGATAATCCTTTTATTCCAACTAACTAAAAATATATGGCTAAAAATATAGCGCCAGTACGTGTATGTCTTATATTGGTGTGTGAATATGACTCCGCCCTTTCTCAACAGATGTCGTTTTTAGTATTGTTTACGTGTACTAATAAATGACCATACTTGTATTCGATAGTACTGAATGTCAGCTATCTAACGCATTTTATGATATTTGGTTGAAGTGTAAGCAACAATTGTTTTCACCTTTTCGAAAATGTCGGTTTTTATTCCAAATAAACGTCATTTGCGGGAAGTGTTATTACATTATTTTATTGCGAAGAAAACTGCAGCGGAAACTTATCGTTTGCTTGTGGAGATTTATGGTGAGCATGCTCCGTCTAATACAACTTGCAAGGAATGGTTTCGACGATTTCAAAATAACGATTTTAGTACTGAGGATAAAGAACATGGAAAACCACCAAAAAAATTTGAAGATGCTGAATTGGAAGCATTATTGGCGGAAGATTCTTGCCAAACTCAATCAGAATTAGCTGCAGCATTAAATGTTGATCGTTCAACTGTTGCAAAGCGTTTACAAATGATGGGAATGATTCAAAAAGCCGGTTACTGGGTTCCACATGATTTAAAAGAAAGAGACATGGAACGTCGGAAAACCATTTGTGAAATGCTGCTTCAAAGACAGCAAAGAAAAGGATTTTTGCATCGGATAGTCACAGGAGACGAAAAATGGATACACTACGAAAATCCTAAACGCAAAAAAGCTTGGGTGAAACCAGGCGAACCAGGCCCATCACAGCCAAAAATAAATATTCACTGTGCCAAGGTCATGCTCTGTATTTGGTGGGATCAGAAAGGTATTGTATATTATGAGTTGCTCAAACCCTCTGAAACTATTAATGGAGAAGTTTACCGACGACAACTAATGCGTTTGAAGCGAGCCATAGAAGAAAAACGACCAGAATGGGTGAATAGACATAACAAATTAGTTCTTCAGCATGACAATGCCAAACCGCATACCGCAGAAGTCGTAAAAAGATATTTAGAGGGACAGGACTGGGAAGTGTTACCCCACCCGCCATATTCACCAGACATAGCTCCTTCGCATTACCACCTATTCCGGACGATGCAGACAGACCTTACTGGAGAAAAGTTTACTTCATGTGAAAGTATCAAAATTTGGATTGACAACTGGATAAGCTCAAAAGACCAGGACTTCTTCCAGCAAGGAATACGAAAACTACCTGAACGATGGGCGAAGGTTGTAGCTGCAGATGGAGCATACTTTCAATAATTTTTTTTTTTAATTTTGTAAGCGAACAAATGTGTTTTATTTTGACAAAAAGGGGCGGAGTCATATGCACACACCCAATATTATGTATATTAACTTCTAATATCAACACAGATATACATCTAAAACATCATGCTAATCTACGTTTGAATACAAAAGTTTTTTTTTTTAAATTTTATGGTCTTCTACGTTAGTTACCTTCAGTTAGGAATGTTAATCATTACATATTATAGGTACGACAAATTTCTCGCGCTGAGTCTGTCTGTCTGAATGTGATAAACTCAAAAACTAACCACGTCTTTTTTTACGGTTTTCACCTATGGACCGAATGAGGAAGGTGTAAAATTCTATTTAAATTGACGAATTCTATTAAAGTTTTATTTAAATTGACTGAAATATGACGATGATTGTTGAATATGTCGGAAACAATATTTTTGGCTGAGAGCTTTACTAGCGTGCACCGCGTAAACCAATAAAGTTAAATGAAGTACGGAATTACTCCTAAATACAATAGATCGGTTAAACTGTAGTTCCTCGTGAAATTAACACACAACTAAAAAAAATTGCTAGAAAATGCTTTCAAACATTATTTTTCAAATAGAAACCAAAGTAAGCGATTGTTGCGATTGTAAGTAAGCGATTGGGGTAATAAATTTACGTATCCTTATTCAATATAATTTTTTCGTTTCGTATGGTAACTGTTCTTATCCCAAAAAAAATCGGATCAGAGCGAGAGATTTTAATGTGTTTTTGGTATGCAAGCGGTCCCCCATTGAAGCGACACGCGATGCAGCCACCGCGCCACTCGGTTGTGTAAATAAAACTCATAACATACTCGTATACCCAGTAGGATGAAAATAATTTACTTTTTAATTTAACCCATTTGTCGACGCTAGAAGCTGATATGATATTAATACTGAAAAAAAAAATTAATATGATTATGACTCGGCAACTGATGGTCCACTGTTTCCTTTACAAACAAAGAAGTAAACACACTTTCGATCGAACGAATCGTTATACGAGTTCAAAAGTGCCCGAAGTGTGTCTAAGGGTTTGGCAAGCTAGAGCTACAACCGAGTTGTCGGATGCATCGCTAAAACCTTATTAACTATTATAAAAGTTAGACATATAATCTCGCAGACTTTTTTTGTGGTGATTAATCCTACTTTTGACATGTAGTACATTATTAAACGTATGATCGATAGTGTTTGCAGCGCACGCCAAATAATTACTTCACAATTTCGTTTACTTTGACGACAAATGCAACCGAATTGATAACTTCCTCCTTAATTGACCTCCTTTAGAAGTCGGTTGACAATTAAGTAATAATTGTTTTGAAATGCTTAAAAAACTTTTTCATATGACAATGATACTACTATGATATACTCTCTCGAGCTGGTCGGTCCGTTTTCATTAACTTGCGAACTATCCAAACAATTATTAGTTTAAAATAAAATCCAATAAAGCATTTTAATTACTAAATTTCACAATCATTGTATCATATTTCAAATTTTAGAAAAATTGGATAGTCGGTTTTTTGACCGCAAAAAACCCACATGATACCCACAATGCAGGTTATTAGAATCAAGAGAAGAATTACTTCGCTCGCTGCGCTCGCTCGTTCAATGAGTGTATTACTAATGTGAATCAAGTTACCGATTTCGGAGACATCATTGATTATAACAAGAACCGGTGACCGGCTGCGAATGCCCGTTGGCAACACTGGCCTGCCTTCAGGAAGGCGACAGGGCTGCCCGCAGGAGCCAGGCGGTCGTTGTCCCACTGAACGCAACACTTTCCCTTTTGTCGGCGAACGAACCCGGCCCATTACTATCTCACTCACGCTGTTACACCATCATACAGCCGCTCAGTTTTGGCTACTTTTGTCACCACGGCATGCATACTAATACCACCATTATTTAGCGTTGTCTTGTTTAGATTTCTCCACTGTGAAGCGTAAACGGTTCTTTTGTTGTCATACCGTTTTATTAATAAACTTGCATGCATCTAAAAATAGAGTTCCTAGTTGAATGGAAATGTGAGTCATTATACGAGTAGCGTAGCTCATACGCAAATACCCATCGTATTCTACAGGGTGAAATCCTACTACTATTATAAAGGCGAAAGTTTGTAAGTATGGATGTATGGATGTTTGTTACTCTTTCACGTAAAAACTACTGAATGGATTTGAATGAAACTTTACCACAATATAGCTTATACATCAGAATAACATATAGGCTACAATTTTTGAGGTTTCTATAAAATCTATATATATAAAAGAAGTCGTGTTTGTTACAACACTTAGAACTCGAGAACGGCTGGACCGATTGCCATGGTTTTTGATTTGTTGGATTTGTTTCCGTCCCGAATAGCAGAATAACTATTAAAACATTGGAAAATTAACGAAAAAAATAAAATCAATTAATCCCCGTATTCTCCACGGGAACGGGAACTATGCGGGTGAAACCGCGGGGCGCAGCTAGTAGGAGATAAAACTAGGTATAAGTTTAAGAGATATATGTTTATTTTTTCATAACATATAAAAAAAATTCATACTCCAAATCCCGGAACCGAAATGTAATGTTATTACGAATATCTCTACTTCCTATATTGGGTAAATAAATAATCAGAAAAGTAATTTGTCAATGGTCAAACATGAATTCAAAATCGGTTGGAGCTGTTAACTTCACGAAATCGCCAGCCAGAATTTAAAGTCAAACAGAACTTTTTTATGTTTCTGAATTGGTGGGCCGAGATGACAGCCCACCTGATTTTAAGTGGTTACTGCCGCCCATTGCTAACAGCAAAAAGACTCTGGTCCTCCCATATCGAAGTATGAGATAAGAATGTCCTTTTGCTTTTTAAATTATCATCTTTTAATACCTAACATAATTGTACGTGGGCGACCGAGCTTCGCTAGGTATCTTTTCGTGAAAAATCTTGCTTCATCTGAAAATATGAATTTTTGAAGTAACAGTAGTTTACCAATCAAGTACCACAAAAATGCTGACAGGCGGTGGCCCCGGGAAGACGTGTCCAGGGGCACAGAAAGGTGTTCCAATGAATTTTTCACTTGAAAAATTTACGTGCACGTTCATTACCACGTTCTCGAACCAGTGAAGTAAAACATCGTAAACCGGCGTGTTTTAGAACCAAATATTCGAAGATATGTGACATGCACCAATCCGGTTTGGGTTCTCGTGGTAGAGCAAAGCCCATTCACTCTCAATTATCGAGAGTTGGTCGGTGTCCCAGCAGTGGGAACATTAGAGGCTGATACTTTGATTTATAAAATTTTTTGATTTATAAACTTTACTAGTGCTAATTTTTTACGTTGAATTCAATATAGAATAAAAATATAATATTGTTTAAATACAAAAATATCATTGAAAAAGCAAAAAAACCGAAAAAACTACTATTTAAAAAACCATTTATAGGTTAAAATCATGAATTGCTTTTTTTAATTGTTTTATGATTTGCCATAAAAAAAAAGAAAATTAAATATTTAGCCTAAAAAATATTTTGCCTTAAACACATTCTTTTTCGATAGGTTGCTTGATTTGCTTTT
The DNA here is from genome assembly GCA_921293045.1 of Aplocera efformata. Classification (NCBI taxonomy): domain Eukaryota; kingdom Metazoa; phylum Arthropoda; class Insecta; order Lepidoptera; family Geometridae; genus Aplocera; species Aplocera efformata. The sequence continues at coordinate 5,874,958 of OV121042.1, read as the reverse complement.
TAAGGAGAGTGGGGGTGGTAGTATATAAAACCCTAGATATACACTACCACCACCCCCCGTCTGAGACTTTTACACAGTCGGGTCGATTTTTCCTAAATCACACCATTAACTACATTTTCCGACCGTTAGTATACTGCAAAGAATTTATCGTCTATTACCGCAATTAAAAACGGTTTGGCCCTGGTCTAATTAAGCTTACTTTCAGTTGTAATAAAACTTTATTATGAAGTTTTCTGTCAATAAACCTCAAATAACAGGCCACTTTAGGAAAAATACTCATGTTTGACTAGTTTGAAACGAATCTCCCACGGCGGCGTGGTAATTTCAGGAAGTCTTCACCAGTAAAGTTTACGCCAAACAATGCAATTCGTGAAAGGTTAATAACTTGGGTTACTAAGATATATTGCGAAACTATGAAATATGAGTGGCGAGTATTATTTCCAAATATTTAAAGAATCAGATTGTATTTACGTGTAAAAGTTTTTAATGTGAAACAGTACACGCCTTGGCAGTAAAACGAGTCTGTTTTACTGCCAAGGCAGCGAGTGCGTCGTGACGGCAAACAGCTTGACGCTCTTTTATGCCGTCTTCTTTAAATCTGCCTGGCGTCCCGTGACGGCCAATTTTTTAATTTATAAGCACAATTATGCTACATTTAGGAGTGAAGAGTATTGTATCTTCCATTAATTGAAAGTACTAGTTAGTATTTAAAAATACTTTTCTATACATATAATAAAATCGTAAACTTGCCGTGTCTGTACATTAAAGATTTTTGCAATATAATAATTGGGAGACGTTAGTAATAAGCAATAGAACGTAAAACAGCTACTTTGGTATGTTTGTGCGCGCATCACGCAAAAACCACTGATATTAACGAAAATACCTTAGTGTTTTAGTAGTACCTAAGTACTAAGAAATGTTAAGCTGAGTATCGAATAATATTTAGCGTTTATTTCATAAAAATCAACGATATTCAATTTTTGAATTTAGTTACAAAACTGTAAAATAAAATCATAATATACACAGATTATACCTTTTTTCCCGAAGGCAAAGACTTCATAGGCTATTTCACCTTGTAGGTTACATTATCTTGGGGTTGTAGACGTCGTAGCGACATCGCCGCTATTTGTTTTCCCTCCAACGATTTCGCTAGAAGCTTTTACCGAATGAATTGACAAACGCTAGAAAAAGTCGCGGAAGAATAATGGAATTTGTGGGCAATAAGTTTCCTTTGGGCGTTAATGTTCGCACCACAGTTGACTTAGTAATTTCAATTAGCATAGACTTTTTGTATTTTATTTAAATGAAGAAAGAAATATTTATTACTTAGAGAAACGCTGGTTATTAAAAAAGGAGGAAGTGCTGGATTCGCCTGTTTGTATACACAATATCTTTACCAACTGAGAACCGATTTGGATAATTCTTTTTGAATTACAAGTTATTTAAGTCTCTGTGTTAGGTTTTTAATTTACTACTAATTAATGCTATACTATTACAAGGTAAATTAAAAAAAATGTTTTATTTATGTATTCATATATTTCTGGTAACGAAACATTATCCTTGCCTGCCTGCCCTGCCTTCGAAGCAAGGCACCCCTTGCTTCGGGTTCGATGCCCGGCCGGGATACACTTTGTGTGTTATGAATCAAGATTGTTCTCGGGTCTTGTTTGTTTTATATTTCTGTGTTTGTACATGCCATCTTCGACACAGGAAATCCTAGTGCAAGCGTATGAGTGTATGTATTATTATTAAGTAGCGACCCACCCCACTAATCTATATAAATAAATTAAAATAGAAGTGCCTGTTTGTAATATCAAACAGCTGTTTACTAAATGCATTTGAAAGTATATACGGTACTGATAACAAAAAACATTTTTTTTATATTTGTTTTTCTGTATGTCTGTTTGTTCCGGGTAAACTCCGGCTGGACCGGTTTTTTGCGGGACTTTCACTGGCAGATAGCTGATGTTATAAGGTACTCCTAAGTTACTGCTTAGGCTGCTTTTATCTTAGAAAAAGAAAAAAATAGGGGTCCACGCCTATTAATTTTTAAATAATGGATTTTAATAAGAGCATCTAGCACTTATTAAAATCCATAGTCGTCCAACGATGTAGCAACTTATGTTTATCATCAATCATTGCATTCAAGGAACACGGCCACTTTGATTTCGTTACGTTGGCCGTTAGCGTGTCATATTTCGGTGCCTTAGGGCCCTGTACGTGAGCCCTACGTAGTACGTGGTCCAATATTTCGAAAGCGTCTTTGTTAATAATAATGAAGATCTGCGTAGTTTCATCAGAGTGTGCTTGTTGAATAATAAGGCTCGGTTGAATGAACCATTGCGTTGTGTCCTTGTTTTCTGTGATTTTCCACGGCACGTGGTCGCATCGCACGCGGGCGTTGTCGATGGTACTCTTCACGTGCCCACTTGGCCATCTCATATCTCATGCAAGCCTATACAATAAATTATCGCTGGACAGACAGCTGGTTAACTGCGCAGTTGCTTGTACTTTGATCTCAGACTTTTCTTTTTCCATTATGTCTTCAATACGGCCAATATTGCCAGTGGCAAAACACTGCCTGTATTCTGAAAATAATCTTTACAAATGCAAGGGTCAACTAGGGCGGTTGGGGTTGTACTTATTATTACTTATTTACTTTAACCAGTATTTTTGGGCGATCTATAATCGACTCGTCACCAAAGTTAAATCAAACAGCGCTAATGTAAGCTCATGTATCGTGAATTTAGTTATAAGTTTACGGGAATCACGCCTTTTATTATTTCTACATTATTAATTGGATAAATTGAAAACTTTGAAAATAATTTATCACAGACGGACTATGAAACATGACATTTACGTCATTAGGGTTCGATGTACTTAATTAGCATTTATTTGAATATAACCTTCTTAAATAATACTTTTTAAGTATCTCGTATTTTATCATGTAAATGTGTGAATATAGTAAGTTTTAAAATTAAATTATTGGATGGGTGGCTAATTGTTGTATGGTTTATATGTGGCAATGTTACAATTGCCGTCTCACCTTATAATAAACAAATAATAACACAGTTGGTACTTTCTACACTGTAGGTCGTGGGTTCGTTTCCCACTCAGGATAAGAATGACGAACATAGTTGTTTTTCTGTCTCTGGGTGATAATTATGTATTTACAAAATGAAGTTTTATATTATTCTACCATTTAACTAGTTCCAGTTGTAGTTGTACAAGATATGCTTATTTTGCGGCTAGATGGCTTTCCGAGAAATGTCCATGAATATTTATTAAAAATAAAAAGAATAGCCTGTTTACCATAGCCCGAATTTGAGAAGCATACTTTCTTTTGAGCGGTGATCCTGTCAACTTCATAACATAACTTTTGATTATATCACACACCTGCGACACAGGGAATGCTAGTGCAGGGATATAATAAAAATATTAAAAAAATACGTTTACACAGAAACACAAGACTGATACCCAAGACCCTAGATCAAACTTTGTGGTCATCACACAAAGCCTACCACGGCCGGGAATCGAACCCGGGACCCCTCGCTCCAACTAAGCTACGTCAAAACTTGTCATTGAAATTCATAGAAATATAATTAATCTGAAAGTGTGATGATAGAGGATAGTCGTCAATTTATGTAACAAATTCTAAATTGATTAATAATTTTACTATCTAGATTTGTTTTCGAAAATTGTAGGATTCATTGTGTGCACGGAGGGTTATAGCTATAATAAATTTTCCATTTCTTTGTCTAAAGTAATGGAACGAACAGAGGATTCGCCTGATGATAAGCGAATCCCCTACCTATAGCAATAGCAATTTAGGGGTATTGCTATGGCTCCGTCACTAAGACGTAAAGATTGGATGTCTCATGTGTCTATTTTACTCCCAACCACATCTTTCAAACCAGAAACTGCGTAGCAGCAGAAAAATATACGGTAACTCCCCGGAAGAAGTTCTGCTACAAAGCGCTTGAAGGTTAAATTGTATTACTACAAGTGGTTCGCCCTGAACTAAGAACTCGCGATTGATACTATTGTTGAATTGTTATTATTTTAAACTAGCTGCGCCCCGCGGTTTCACCCGCATAGTTCCCGTTCCCGTGGAGAATACGGGGATAAATTGATTTTATTTTTTTGTTAAATTTCAAATGGTTTTAATAGTTATTCTGCTATTCGGGACGGAAACAAATCCAACAAATCAAAAACCATGGCAATCGGTCCAGCCGTTCTCGAGTTATAAGTGTTGTAACAAACACGACTTAACTATATATAAAATAACTTCCATTAAAATATCTATAAAGTTAGTTTTTTTAACTTCGTATAATTGTTTTGGCGGAAGTAACCACTTAACAACACGTGGGCCTTGGGATTGACTCTTCTTTATCATTACACAAAAAAAGTTTGCCGTCGCGAGTCGGTTTTACTGCCTAGGCGCGTCAATAGATGTTTGAAATTATTATAACAAGTATTTTAATTTATTTATTTATTCACTCAAAATTGTTGCAGCACATTGTAGTTTAATGTTTCTAACTGAAATGTGATATAAATATTGAAAAGTTAAAACTTCAGAATAAGGGTCTTACATATTTACAAAGCGGTGATAGCGAATCACCCGAATACGGCCAAAATTATTTAGACTCTAGAGTTGTTTCTGATTTCAAACTTATTCCCTAAAAACAGCAAATTATTTATTAATAAAGAGTATTTACAGATTACTTGAAGAAATTTTGAATTATTACAATTATATCCTACAAACAAAACTCCTTTAAAAAAAAGTTTTAGTACACGACATAATAACTAGACAGCGTTGCTTAAATTTTATGCATAAATTAGTCACCTTAATAACTTTATTAATATTTCATCTTTATTTATGTCAACGAATCATATTTCCACAGAGTTAGTAACATGCTAATATTTTTTTGGAATTTAGAACCAATATCAGTAACCATGTATAAAACCAATTTATTCTTTAGGGTCTTATTCATTAATATGAGAATTATAGCAGAAACATACTTTACTGATAATGATTTATAATTCGCGGAATACTTGCTTTTGAAACATGAAATGATGAGGTAAATGGAAAAGAATGTGCTTAAAGCCAATTTAAAGTTATTACACAGGTATTATTTATGTTAACAACGTATTACACTTCTCATAAGTATCAGTAAGCTTGAAAAAAAGCTACATATTAATTAAATCACGCATGTACTACATTTTGTCTTGTGCAATAAATAATTACCATCCACCTCTATTTTTATTAATTTGATAATGGCCTCAAGGTATGCTGCGTTGCCATACGGTTAGTGGAGTAGTGGAGCACTATTCTGTTATGTTTTAATACGGTTACTTTTTTGCTGATGGCCCTGATCATGTTCAGATTTAGGCCGAGCCCTTGGTTATCTGATTGAATTTTTATGAAGGTACTGCATACCTTCGTGTTTTCTCTTTAGTTCTTAGAGACACGTATGAAACCATTTAAGGTTGTCGCAAGTAAACCAGTCTATTGTATAATTTTGGAGATCATTACAAGAACAGTCAAGCTTTAGAAGAAATAAGTGGCGTTCTTTTGTAATAGGTAGGTAGGATCTTCAAGCAGCCATTAAAACAATGGCATGGGTTGAATATGACATTTCATTTGTATAGTAGCTACTTAGAGAAGGAAAGAGATTAAAATGGATGTACTGGATAACTTTTTTGTCTTATTATATTGTATTTTGTGTTGCAGAATTGAAAAAAAGCATATAGTAAGATTATGAATATTGGATAAATTTTATGGTGGCTTCAGACTATCGTGTAACCACCAAGTCTAATCTTTCGGTCAAACCTCGACATATCCACAGACTCTTCACACATCGAGAGCGAGCCATGACAGATGTTGTAGCTACAGGCGCGGCCGCGCTAAGGTGAATTGGAATCAAAATGGAAATCGAATATTTATCCTCCATTTGCCATTTGGACATTCATTGTATTAGACAGAAAAATATATAATACGATTCCGATTCCATCCGTGTTTAGGTATCTATCTGAGCAACCCTTACAGTTAGCCATATTCAAGCCTATATAATGTTTAATGACAAATCAATTAATATAATGCCCAATATTCAGAATAAACCAAGAATAATCCTCACAATAGCCGGTGGCGTGTGCTCCGTTTATGAACACCTTCGGGACGTCTTTGGTTTATTGTTTTACTTATCGTTTCCGCTCCAATTTTAAGCCTATTCGACTGAACTTTTAGAATCGTAAGCAAACCACCTTTTTGAGCGTCCAAAGTTTGGTAGTCAGTTATGCAAAAAACAATAAACTATTGTACAATATTTTTAAGGACCATTTGAGTTGTGGCATTTTACTTTCAACATAAAATATGACCGTTATAATAATAGGTGTGTGAATATGACTCCGCCCCTTTTTGTCAAAATAAAACACATTTGTTCGCTTACAAAATTTAAAAAAAAATTATTGAAAGTATGCTCCATCTGCAGCTACAACCTTCGCCCATCGTTCAGGTAGTTTTCGTATTCCTTGCTGGAAGAAGTCCTGGTCTTTTGAGCTTATCCAGTTGTCAATCCAAATTTTGATACTTTCACATGAAGTAAACTTTTCTCCAGTAAGGTCTGTCTGCATCGTCCGGAATAGGTGGTAATCCGAAGGAGCTATGTCTGGTGAATATGGCGGGTGGGGTAACACTTCCCAGTCCTGTCCCTTTAAATATCTTTTTACGACTTCTGCGGTATGCGGTTTGGCATTGTCATGCTGAAGAACTAATTTGTTATGTCTATTCACCCATTCTGGTCGTTTTTCTTCTATGGCTCGCTTCAAACGCATTAGTTGTCGTCGGTAAACTTCTCCATTAATAGTTTCAGAGGGTTTGAGCAACTCATAATATACAATACCTTTCTGATCCCACCAAATACAGAGCATGACCTTGGCACAGTGAATATTTATTTTTGGCTGTGATGGGCCTGGTTCGCCTGGTTTCACCCAAGCTTTTTTGCGTTTAGGATTTTCGTAGTGTATCCATTTTTCGTCTCCTGTGACTATCCGATGCAAAAATCCTTTTCTTTGCTGTCTTTGAAGCAGCATTTCACAAATGGTTTTCCGACGTTCCATGTCTCTTTCTTTTAAATCATGTGGAACCCAGTAACCGGCTTTTTGAATCATTCCCATCATTTGTAAACGCTTTGCAACAGTTGAACGATCAACATTTAATGCTGCAGCTAATTCTGATTGAGTTTGGCAAGAATCTTCCGCCAATAATGCTTCCAATTCAGCATCTTCAAATTTTTTTGGTGGTTTTCCATGTTCTTTATCCTCAGTACTAAAATCGTTATTTTGAAATCGTCGAAACCATTCCTTGCAAGTTGTATTAGACGGAGCATGCTCACCATAAATCTCCACAAGCAAACGATAAGTTTCCGCTGCAGTTTTCTTCGCAATAAAATAATGTAATAACACTTCCCGCAAATGACGTTTATTTGGAATAAAAACCGACATTTTCGAAAAGGTGAAAACAATTGTTGCTTACACTTCAACCAAATATCATAAAATGCGTTAGATAGCTGACATTCAGTACTATCGAATACAAGTATGGTCATTTATTAGTACACGTAAACAATACTAAAAACGACATCTGTTGAGAAAGGGCGGAGTCATATTCACACACCCAATACTATGGTATTGCACCAAGTACCTACGCAAGCGCATAAGGCAGATGATATAAAGCTTCCAATGTGGATCATGTGAAAAGTATGGTGGGACAATGCCTACGTGCCAGCCTTAGATATTCAACAGTAACAATAGCCACTTTGCACCACCTGACCTAATCACTAGGCCATTCGGCATCCGTGCAAGAAACTGACCACACATACTGAATATGAAATACACGCAGCTAATGTGTCACTTTTGTCAGAAGTGAGCATTTTCGAGTACGGTCATTGACCTTAGCATTGCGTAGGCTAGCTACTTTCTCTCAGTGTTGGGCGAGGTAGAGCGGTGAGAAGGGGGTCCTGCCAAATTAAGTGCGTGAAAGGTGCGTGCAGCCGTTCCGCCAACTCCGCGAGTACCGCTGCTGAGCCTTCCTGCTGATCGACCTGCTTCCGATATGGTACCTCTATCTTTATCTGACCGGTTCGGGCGATCTTCAAATATTTTGAAGGCAGCTAGTGTAAGGTGTGAAAAGCAGTGGTTGTAAAAAGCGCTCTTTTGCAAATTTCGGCACCTGACTACAACGAAGTGGCTTGCGGGTTCAATGAACTCTGAATAACCTGTGGCAATTGCAGAATTGGTTAACCGAATCGAGCCCTGGTGGATTCGGTAAAGCGATGTACTGTTGTATAAGCGGTTTGACGCTTTCTACTACTTTTAATCAGAATTAGCAAAGAAGTGAACGGAGAAATTGTTGATACTCTTGTAACGGTTTAAACTATACAGCTGTCGGTTTAAATGCCCGTAAAGTTATCAAATGACATGGAATTGTTCTACTTACACAAATAGCTCTATAAAATATAAATGACGGTTCTTTAGCTTAGTTGGCTGTAGCACTGTTTTCGAAGGGCAAAGCGCAAAGGACAAATTTTTGCATTTTTAATGTTGCTATGATGCTTATCTCCACTCGGTAGTGGAACCTCAGGTGGAGACGGCGGGGGTTAGATTTCAGCTTGGCATGTTGGACTTACATTGATCTAAAAGCAGTGAGAAATTAAGCAGGGGCATCAGCAGAAATTAAGAAAGGCACTGCAGCTGACTTTGATAGACTGAAAAATAAATAAATAATATGTATAGGATAAAAACTGCCCTGCCTGACTGATGGACAAACGCACTGCTTATACACAGCTCCTAATAACGTGTTCCTTATATTAGGAACCACAACACGATATTTTATTTCTCGTTAGTTCAAGGAGATATTTCATGTTACAAAAACTATCTGGGATGTTTTTATATATATTAGTATTTTATTTTATGGAACATATTTGTTTTGGTACTTAAGTAGTAGAAGAGACAAAACTAACTTAGTTATCCTTTATTTCAATATAATATCTCAAGGCCTATGTCTGTTTTTACTTGAAACATGCGCCGTTGTTAATAATATAGATATATATGTAATATAGTAGAACATCTTTTGTTAGTATTGCTTAAACGAATACCTAAGAGTTTCTAAGTGATATATTTTTTTTTCTTTTGTATTCAGAATAAGGGGTGAAGTATGTGGAACCTAATAAACGAAGTGGATATGAAACCTAAACGCGTTTAATTGGTGAGTTTAAAGAAAATGCGATGCTAATGACGGATTGAGCTAGCGTCGGCAATCACTTACCTGATATTAAGTGATTACCGCCGCTCATAGATAAGATACGTCCTCCCCTACCGCAGTATAAGAAGATGCAAGATGCATTGCGTTGCGCGCGTCACTGAGGCAGGGCTGAAACGCCTCATGTATAATTACCCCGGCACCCGCACTTTTCCACCGGAACACAGCAACGCGAGCGTACCACTGCTGCAGGTGTGGTGGCAGTATTTCTTAGGGCTGCTCCTTTTGCACCCCCCGGGTGACACGTGTAGGGACTTTGAGGGCATTATGGACGCGACCAACATGGTCCTTTGAGAGTAGAAAATTTATTAATTTCTGAATAAGTTGTCAACGTGTGGCCCCGCCCTCCAAAGGCGTATGAGAATCACGTCGTTCTCTGTTGCGCTCAACTACAAGTTACGAAAATCACACGTCCAAACCACTACAGGAATACCAATCAGCCTGAATTGGGCGGCTTACAAAGGTCGAAGGCAAAATCATTTATAAAAATTGTGAAACAGCTACATAAAAAAGAGTTGGCACATTGGACGTGCTTACGAACGCCACGTTCTCTCTTTTGAAGGTTACTCCAACCTGCGTTTACCGTTAAAACAAAACTGTCATCACTATGGAGAACTAGTTTAACAATGCTTAATTACTGTAACTGTAAAGTAATGAAATATTCTGACATCAGTATATGTAGACAATTCCTATTCTTAATATTAACGTGTTAATCATCGGAGAGATCAATGAACGAAACGTGTTGATTTTATTGCTCGTAAATTGGTTGTAAAATTTGTATTGGTTGAATGTGAAGCTATGTTGCCTACGAGCGTAGTCAAATGGTCTACGCGTAGAGCGAGATCGGTAAGCAGTGCGGTGCGGTGCGACAGCGGGCACGCAGTTTCGACCCGCAAAATGCGGAGCGGTGCGGGTTCTCGGGGTCGGGTGTCGTATTTCTAGAGCATTGAACCTCTGCACAACCTTGTGCATTGAGTCCGGCCACTCTCCGCACGCTGACGCAACCACACCAGCCCCTTCTCCACTTCGACTAATTATTCCTTTAGGGCACACCTGTTTTCTATACTGAGTGATGTGATGATAGAACTAATCAGCAAAGGTTAAACTTAATTATAGCTGTATTAAATAATGCAACACACTAAGCGACCCTGGGCTTTTCATATAACCTTAACTATTGTTCCATGTTAATATTACAGCGAGTGTTGCTATGCCTAAGCTTCATTTAATTACAAGTGAACGACTAACATAATTAACACAGACTCGCGTAATTCCCACTATAACAAGGCAATGCAGCTTGTTGGTGGCGAGATGCGCAGTGGCGGTGCGCTAACTAGTCCCAGCCGTCCGCAAATAGTCCGCGAGAAGTGCGAAACGCGAGCGCTGTCCGAGAGCATTGCGAGTTGCGAGGTGACGCTTACGTAAACCGCTGACATAACCGAGTCGACGACCGCCGGTTGCGCAACCGCCGAACCCGCAACCCCACGCACCGCGCCATCGCCATCGCGGTGGTGAGGGGCCGATCTCCCACCATCTCACGAAATTACCTAATTGTACCCAAAATGCATCAAAAGGACACCGGTCCAACGCTAAAGTTGCGACACCAACGATTATTAGTGCAACCTAGCCTGGTGACGACGCGGCATCAGCGTTTGGCTCGAATCAATTAACATTTACAATATCATCGTTCATATTAAATTTTCAATTTATAAGGTTGTGCAAGCACCGAGTCGATGTAGTGTTCAGCGGTGATCTAAGCGCTTAATGATAAACAATGGACGGTTCTGGTGGGTGGCAACAGAACGCATACCTATCAATTTGGCCAGTTGATACTGCTTAAAATGTGTGCCAATATTGAGTATTCTTCGCAGGCTCCAGGAACCGATAAGGCCGCGCGAATTGTGGGCATGTACGTGACGTATATGGTACAGTTATATCCTTAGTGAACGAAAGTGAAAACTAAATGCGGGCTCGGTCATCGAACCCATGGCCGGTCGTTGACCGCGCCGAACTGCAAAGGCCGTTTGTGAGTGCTGAGGCCGCGTGCACGATATTTAGCTGATAGGTGCATGCGCACGCGTCTATGCACCTATCACTATCTTAGATCGTAGTCCGCGTCTGACACGTGACGGCGACATATTTGTATTTATATTTCTTTGACATTTATTTTGATTTAATTTTAATAATTCTGCAAAAAAAGTCTTCTTCTAGGCTCTTCGAATCATTGTACGTCTTCAAATGATTGAAGTTAAAGCTAGTTGAAAATTAACACCAATCAAAAATCAGCGACATACAAATTAATTGACTTTCCACTAGCGTAGAATTCTTGTTTCTTATTAGAGATTTTAATTGCTAAAAAAACTTTGTTGCATATATAAGTTAATTTTTATTAGATCCAAAATCCGACTTTCATGAAAAATTATAAAAAAAAAATAATGAGAAACCTAATTTCATGAACTCATCGTTAACGATTGATTGACAAAATAAATTCTTCTCGTTTAAGTGTTGTGGAAAGTATTCTCAAATTTAACGGCTAGTTAACGGGTTTGACACCTTATTAGACAGTTGCGAACCATAATTAATTACTTCTGAAAACAATCATTGTAATAATCAATCATTGTAATTAAATAAAAAAGAATGATTGATTTACAATTTGAGTATACAATTTTGAAAAAATAGTGAGCGTTAGATTTATATGACCCTAAATGTGTGAGTGGCGTTTCAGTATTCTTTGGCCATTAGAATAGGCAAAAAAAGAAAGGTGTTATTAAAAATTTAAAAAGATCATATCCAGCTTTGATGCGAGTGTGTTTTAATGTTGGCAGGTTGGTAGGTAATGACTTTCGTTCTATGCGGGTAAAGTCGCGGTAAGTTAGCTAAATAAAAAAATAATATTCACTCCTAATTCATAATACATCTTCACATTTTACCCAATATTAGGAGAATAACGTTTTTCTTATACAATAGTAAATCTATATTGGAAATTTGCATACAAAACTGAATATTCATTACGGATTACGTAGATATTTCGTTGACTCGAATCATTCGGCCTACCAGACTTGTATAATTGGAAAATCCAGAAGCCATCCTCAGTTTTTATTACAAAATAGCAGTTACGATGAAAGACGGTGAATTGAATCTGCTTATGGTAAATTAGGTTACTTATGCTGGTTTTTAGAGGAACATGTTCCTCCCCTTCAGTCTCTACATGTATCCCCTGGGTGGTAGCAAGTTTGTCCGGAAAAGTACTGCCACCTCACTTGGTCACCTCAGGCGGCGGTAACCACTTAGGTACTACCTACCTTAGATACCTAGTACCACAATTAGATACTAGACACAAAAAAAAATGTGTTCAAACATAGACTTACATGCCATAGACATGTAGTTTTGATTAAAATCTGTACAATAAATAAATATTCATGGACATGTTTAACACAGCGGCATCTTGGCCCAAACTAAGCATAGCTTGTAATATGGGCACTAGATAACTGATAGATATAATGTATCTAATGTGCAGCTTTGCGATAAGGTGCAATTACGCTGGTATGCTGCTATGACTGAATTAAAGTGCAGTTCGTTCGTTATTAGTGCAGTCGTTAGTCAATGAGTAAGTATTGTTCGCAATCGGGGAAGAATATCGAATTTCAGATTGTGCATGTTTATGCATGTAGCCGGAAAAAAGTCACTTCTAGACGTCTAGCAATATTAGGAACGCTAACCAATAGATAACAAAAATAATATTTAAATAATTCTAAAGCTCTTAACCATAATTTAGAACAAAACTTATCTTGTGAACATGTCTGTAGGTGAGCTTTCTATAATAAATAGAACAACCAATAAAGATTTGAACTCAGACCACGATGGTTCCGTAACTCACATTCTCCGAAAATTTCAAAATATACAGACTTTTACATGACATGATATAAATGTCTAACAGTGTATGCAAATATCAAAAACTTAATAAATAGTTGTAATTTAAAGTCGTTTTCGTGACTGGTCTTGACAGTTTGTATTACAATTCAGAAAACCAATGGTACTTCACGTTCCGCAAACGAAGTCGCGGACATGTAGCTAGTTGCATCATACCGATTAAGCCATTTACCGTAGTTTCCTACGTCATCATCAACTTTGTTTATTTTCATACGTAATCATCTTGGCAAACTGTGTCTCCCTTGCCTTATTTCATATTTTACGAAGCCATATAGGCTTGGCTACGTAGTTGCAGGCGTAGACTTATATACCGTAGACACGCAGTTTAAAACAATATGTCTGCACTAGAGATGCACAGTGTGCATCAACGTATAAGTTACACATATTTATAACTACATATATAGTTATATTACTGTTTACCTACGCCCATAACAACAGCAATGCAACTTGGGTCTTCCCCGACCAAAGTATGAAAAGAGCCAAGTCGCCCCGCGTTGCGCAACGGGGTATTACGTCTCATACGCCTGTGTTTTCACCGGCACCCACACCACTACCACCAGCAATGCGAAACATGGCGGCATGTTTCGTTATTCGTTCAAAATTCGTTATTTCCATCGATTGTATAATATAAGTAAGCGTACGTTGTCTTTTTAATAAATTAATAGTATGAAGTGGAATTGCTGAATGCGCGTTAGTTTAGTAGGTACACATTTAGTCTATGGTTACAGTTTCGGTTAATCTTAGTTCTGGTTCTGTCCATTTAGGTATTAATTAGTGCTGGTGCAAAATATTCGGCTTTAGTTTCGCAGTATATCACGGATCGCGATACTATGGGCCCGCCGCGCCACGCCGACGCCACGCTAGCTGCAACTAGGCCGTCACCTCCGAACGGAGCTCGACTTTTTGTTCGTGATGATGCGGAACAGAAGAGAGAAATTTGGTGAGATTAGCGAGCAGCACTCGCTAAGGAGGACACGGTCACGAGGAGTCATCGGCTCCGAACACGACAAATGTAGAGCAACTGATGTTTCTCCTTGGGCCACGGAGCGCGTAACCTGTCCGTGCTGTGCACCTACTGCCCCGGGGCACGATATCGATTGAGCTCACACTTACACATTCATGTAATACCAGCTTAAAATACTGTCAAGTCATTATACACTTAAGATGAATGATTAAATACAAAACTATTTTATATGGTTCCGTACTCAAATGGCAAAAGAAACCCTTTCTTAGGCCTGCAAATTTGGCTTATCAGCCAATGGTCTATTTATAAGGCTGTATTTTTGTACCGTAAGCCGTAGCTGAAATGTCCATAGAGTACGTGTTAGTATGGAAAATTTACAAACAATTAAGGCAAAGTTAATGTAAAAAATCTTGATTATGTCACCTTTCTTATTACTTAGTTGAAGATTGTTCAGGCTATCCGATCTCCTATGGGAAAGAATAATCAAGAAATCCCTAATGGAGGGACTCCTTTAATTTCACGAGCATGATCCTGTTCGGTACATACGGAACCTTCAGTATCCGGATTGCACTAAGACCGCCTTACTATCGTATTTTTATATATTTCGCGTCTACCTTGTTAATGACTTGTAGCACGGCTTAAGCAGATTACGCCCGTAGATATCCACCAAAAATGGCTTCTTCTGCGTGCGTAACGAGCAACTTTCTTTTGTTACTGTCTGCCTTAAATGTATAAAAGGCATTGTTTGGTCGACAGAAATAAAATTCCTGATTATATTTTCGAAAGCACACTGAGTCCTTATGTAAGAGTTCAACGTGACACTTTGGACAGTGTCGGTGCACGCCCGTTCAGCGCGCCACTTTCCTTGCGCACAAATATTTGGATAGTTATCTACGCTCCATCGCATCGGCGAAATACTAGAAAGTCAGCATTTTGTCAATTTGATGTCCTTAATAGAGGCTATTAGGCTATTACAGACAACCGGTATTACAACAATTACAATTCAATCTGCATGATGAATACATTTCTACGGGTTCGGCCAATTAGTCAAGCAGTTTAGATAGAAATTCCAATCGACAATTAGAATAAATAAAAATTTTAGCGTATAACGTAATATAAAGATAGATTAAAGAAAATTATGTAATAGGTGTGTGAATATGACTCCGCCCCTTTTTGTCAAAATAAAACACATTTGTTCGCTTACAAAATTAAAAAAAAAATTATTGAAAGTATGCTCCATCTGCAGCTACAACCTTCGCCCATCGTTCAGGTAGTTTTCGTATTCCTTGCTGGAAGAAGTCCTGGTCTTTTGAGCTTATCCAGTTGTCAATCCAAATTTTGATACTTTCACATGAAGTAAACTTTTCTCCAGTAAGGTCTGTCTGCATCGTCCGGAATAGGTGGTAATCCGAAGGAGCTATGTCTGGTGAATATGGCGGGTGGGGTAACACTTCCCAGTCCTGTCCCTCTAAATATCTTTTTACGACTTCTGCGGTATGCGGTTTGGCATTGTCATGCTGAAGAACTAATTTGTTATGTCTATTCACCCATTCTGGTCGTTTTTCTTCTATGGCTCGCTTCAAACGCATTAGTTGTCGTCGGTAAACTTCTCCATTAATAGTTTCAGAGGGTTTGAGCAACTCATAATATACAATACCTTTCTGATCCCACCAAATACAGAGCATGACCTTGGCACAGTGAATATTTATTTTTGGCTGTGATGGGCCTGGTTCGCCTGGTTTCACCCAAGCTTTTTTGCGTTTAGGATTTTCGTAGTGTATCCATTTTTCGTCTCCTGTGACTATCCGATGCAAAAATCCTTTTCTTTGCTGTCTTTGAAGCAGCATTTCACAAATGGTTTTCCGACGTTCCATGTCTCTTTCTTTTAAATCATGTGGAACCCAGTCACCGGCTTTTTGAATCATTCCCATCATTTGTAAACGCTTTGCAACAGTTGAACGATCAACATTTAATGCTGCAGCTAATTCTGATTGAGTTTGGCAAGAATCTTCCGCCAATAATGCTTCCAATTCAGCATCTTCAAATTTTTTTGGTGGTTTTCCATGTTCTTTATCCTCAGTACTAAAATCGTTATTTTGAAATCGTCGAAACCATTCCTTGCAAGTTGTATTAGACGGAGCATGCTCACCATAAATCTCCACAAGCAAACGATAAGTTTCCGCTGCAGTTTTCTTCGCAATAAAATAATGTAATAACACTTCCCGCAAATGACGTTTATTTGGAATAAAAACCGACATTTTCGAAAAGGTGAAAACAATTGTTGCTTACACTTCAACCAAATATCATAAAATGCGTTAGATAGCTGACATTCAGTACTATCGAATACAAGTATGGTCATTTATTAGTACACGTAAACAATACTAAAAACGACATCTGTTGAGAAAGGGCGGAGTCATATTCACACACCCAATATATTGTGTGTGTATATACCCAAATATATACCAAAAATTTGCCACTACTCAGCATTTGACTCCTCGCTTCGCAGATGGATTACTACCAACTAACTATATATACTTATGAATGCTGTGAAGCAGTCCATTCTTGTTAGTTCCAGTCATTTACCAATAATAGTTTCATACCTATGGTGAAATTTCCAGCAGGCTTGATTTCAGCAGCACAATTAAACTGACTAAACTGTTCAAATGTATGAAGAAATACATAACCAGGAGGTTTGTTTACACCTCTCGACCAGAATGTCATGTCGCGCGACGCGTTGTTTCATCCTCGCGATTGATATATCAGCGGACGATAATGAACAGACCATGCAATTCTTATAGACAAGATTCTATTACTTGCTCGCAAAGTGATGCAGCCTCGTATATGTCAATGCTGACTTAGTCAAACGGGCGTCTCTTGCGTGCATGCCTTAATTCTAAAGCTAAGGTAACTTCATTTTCGCTACTTTTGGCGGGAATGTTGTTAAAGTGTCAACATAAATCATACCCTTGTGTGTGCGGCAGTGTAATTAATTAGATGGAAATACGCGCACACTGTTATGTTTTGGCTTCACCATTGAGCAAACTTTTGTTTGTTCTTATTGTTCGTCTATTCTATGGAACAGAGGATGTTTGTATTAGGTAGCTGATGGTTTCGTGTCGAGTGTCGTTCAGAGAAGACTGACAGCAGCCACACCAATCGTGGGTTCGTTGAACTCTGCCATCAGTGCCAACGCTTTACATTTGGCGAACAATGATTTGGAATGGCGAGGTGAACGGCCTCTCTCGGAGGGGCTGAGAGTGGGCAGTTATCGACCCATATTGGAGGTGAAATGTAGATCAGTGGGCGAGAGCGGCGAAATTTGCCGTGGAGACTGCGCGCGTAGCGCCTGCGCAGCTTGTGGCTACGATGCACACCGATTGTATTTGTAACCGCAACTGTGTGCCGTACGTTAGCGTATTTATTTAACGCGTAATGAGGGTATAATAATTTTGGGGCCGTTGGAACCAATACCTCTTTCTATACCTTCGCACTTAGCTTTATCTTATACATACGTACATTCCTTAATTCGATTTATGGCTGTATCGTTGACTTTCTAAGTGACTGTTGGATTGATTTGATACTTGAAATTGTGGCTTTGCACATGTGTATAAATGTAAAATTTGCCACTTTGAAATTTTTTATAAAATTCCAATTTTTTTATATAAATAACTTTAAACCACATTATCTGCAATTTTATCAGTAATTACAAATATATAGGTTTTACCTACGTATACAAATAACTATCATCATAAACCATAAACAAGAAACCGAAAATACTTAAACTTATTTTTTTGTAGCAATCTTATTCATGCGATAGAAAATATTTGAAACATTCTAAATTCGGCAGTTTGTTAGTCAAAGAATAACTGAAATTCCTGTTTTTACAGATGAAGATTCTGCTAAACGATACGAAACCCATTGTTTGGTCCTTCGAAGCACTAGGTTTCTTAGTATTACATATCTGTTTAAAATATGTATCCAGCATACCAATCAAGACTAGGTATAGACAGTTGCGTTTTATTGAGAATCGATTCTTGGCCTAATTCCACACGTGTGCGGAAGAAACAATACGTTTCGATATAATGAGAAGTTCTTTATGGGCTTTGGAAGTAGTTAAACGCCTCTTTGTCCGAGTCCAGACACATAAAAACGTTGCCGAATTTTCGAAGGAACATTTTTACGATGTCTCGTATAACGGTCCTTTTGTTGAGTATTCGAACATAAAGCTATGTGAGGCTGTCAATCTCGGCTATTGGAAAAAGTTTCACGAGATCCCAAAGTTTGACCGGAATGGCATTTTTACAAATCCCAAACTTTCGTTCATATAATATCGTATGTATAATATGGTGAATACGTATATGTATGCGGAATTTGGTGACTTAAACAATGTGAACTCATGCACGCACTAGCATTATTTTTGTGCTTTGGTAATATATCGTATAATATTTGCCAGTACTGCAAAATCCACAAAGAGATAGGCCTATCATCTTTTACAACTCTAGATTCTCACAGTACTTACCATGAAACGAGTAAAGGGGTATTTTTTTTTTCTACATTTGCAGAATTGATTGGTATAACTCATGTTTGGAACTACCGAACAGTTGCAAAAAGTGTTTCACTTAAAAATGATATAAATTTTATTCTGATGTTTCCTATTGCTTAGTTAACCTAGAAAAGCCGCACTGGCGAAACTCCCATGAAGCATGTCACATATTGCGAATTTATAATATAAATTTGCAATATGTGAGAATGAATGGACTTTGATCTACCACGGGGTCCCAATCCGGATTGGTAGATTTACATGTCTTAGAATTTTTGGTTGTAGGACATGCCGCTTTCCTTGACCATTTCGAGATCGTGGTACGTGGTGGTCTTGATTACAGCTGAATAAATAATTATAGACTGTACAGCAGTAGTTTTAAAAATGAAAGAGATTGTATTATAATATACCTAACTCTCTTGGCATGTTGTTTAACATCTATTATTTTATTAGCACAATCAAAACCTTTAATTGCAGGAAAATTATGTTTATAACCGCATTAATGTAATAACTTACGACACAATATATGCGCGAGATTAGTTGTGAACAACTATAGGTTAAAGCTTTGGTGTATGTTTAGAGTGGTGTAATGTTTATAGGTTCATACTATAGTACACCTTAGTCATGTTAATCAGCCCTGCAATTTACATGATTTCTTGAAGCACTGATAATCTTTATATTGTACAATATATATATAGTTATTAGAAATAAAATGGTTCATTTCGCTGAAGTAGCATTGCTACCGTTTTGATATTGTTTTAATTTTTATTTATATTTTATTTCCTGAAAGAGAAGTACAAGCTATATTATAAATTTATCATATATTAATGTACTAAGGTTTTTTTTCCCAAAGGTTCATAAATCCACATATATGAAAGATAAAAATGAATTTATCTAACCATGTAAAATTGTTCTAAATATGGCTATAGTTTCTATCTGTAAAATTACATTGCCACTAATATTGCTAACTATTACAAATAAGTAGTACGAATATAGCCGTAACGAAGACTATTTATTATTAACTTGAGATTTTACATAATTTCACTCACAAACTTTTGAATAATGTGAGCAATTGTGTCTAGCAGCATAGAGACCTTAACTATCATTAAGTTTGTTTAAAAATTAACAGTTACCATCTCAGAAAACTGGAATACAGTTCTTCATATTTTATTTTATATATTCTATTATAATTACGGAACGATAACTTATAGTATCCACGTGAACCGCAAGTCACTAGTTATTCAAAATTTTTGCACTATAGGTACATGATGGATTGCTGTCCTTTAAATAAGGTAAATTCATAAGAATCATTAGAATTTTAACATTTATAGTATTTTTTTAAATATTCGCGATCGATACACTTTTTTTTCACAATAAGCAGTTGTATAGTAGAACGTAGAATGCTCCTATTATTATGTTCGGTTCTGCGGAAAATGCATAGGAAGTACATGACACGAAGAGAATTGCCAGACGTCTGGATTTGAGATGCTCTGGAGACCGTCTAGACACTTTTTAGTAGTAACTTTATGTTCTTTTAAACTTGTTTTCTTAGTTTAGGTTTTTGTAAGAAAATTACTTCGACAGGTGAAAAAAGATTTAAAAATAATATTTATTTTATTTTGTGCATGTATTCGGGCTCGTAACACTAGAGTTTTTTTTTTTTTTTTTTGTTATTGTTAGATAGCTGAGTTTCTTGTATACATATAGATATGGAGCTCTAAAAATATAACTCACTCTACAATTTTGGAACCATAACGTTTTCTATTGTATTCAAACTGTATTCAGACTTTCATTAGATGAAATCTAATTCCAAGTGGCAGGGCTCAGTTGGCACACGAATCTAGGTTCGCATGAACGGGACGCGGTTACTGCCCGTAGTATGCCTACGCTCGTGACATGTTTTGATTTCCGTCTGATATATTGAGTCAAACGGTTGCGACCCCAAATGTTCGGCACATAATTTAGCGGCATGTTTGGGAACAGACGCAAAAATAGAACCCATTTCATTGCTGAGCTGTAGGTAATATCGAAATCTCATACTTTGCATTTGCGATTCAGTTTCCAGAAATTAGTTTCCGTTCGCAGTTTTCATACAAAAAATCTGTACGATAAAAGGTTAGAGTGGGTTTAATGTAAGAGCTTAACATTGTATATTTCAAAGGGTTTATAAATCTTTATTGTTTTATTTAATGAAGGATGAAGACTTGTTTCAAATAACGCTATCGTCCCACTTGCACGTACAAGACAACGTTACATTGTAACGATAACTCCGCTTACATTTTCGTCGAACACATCACATAATGGGCTATATTTTAGTTGCTTAGTAAGTAGTTGTAAACAAGTGAGCTTTATTTCTCACGATTGTAAGACGAGGCGAGCGTGTAGTATCGATTGCTAGTTCTCAGAACGGCTATAAATGTCTGAGAGTTCTAATTATAGTGCACGCGCAGCGAACACCTTATGTCACATCGTACAAGGTTACTATACTGAGGAAATTTGTTCTAGACGAGTTTCCGAAAGCGGCCAGAAGAAAGTACTTTTACTAAGAGACGTGACACAGTTTCCACGCGCGTTGAGATAGCTCGGTGCGACCGGTGCCGGCACGGCAGGGGCGGACGCGAAATAGGGCGAATGTAGCTTTGTAATAAAATCTTAACAATATTACACGACAATCTACTCTGCATAATATAAGCATAATGCTGCTTTGAAATACAACATTGGCTCGGCATAGGCGATGAAACAGTCACAGGTCACAACACATGTATTATGTAACGCTAAACAAAGGGTATTCTTAAAAATTAACGTCGCATTTGATTGTTTTCAGGTTTGATTATATTGTATTATATATTAACTATTATTAAGAGTAAATATATTAATATATTAACTCTTAATTTACAAATAATTAATGAGACCTTGCGCCATGTATGGAACAGAATCAGTGGACCCGGAGATTTCGTGCTGCTCTTTAAATTTTTCAGTATTGGGATGAATTAATTAGAATTTAATTAGATCTCAAACTCGTAAAAAGTAAATAATTTAAAATAAAGCAAAGGCAACCTTAAATCAATGTATTATTTGTAATTAAATTACGAAAGAAACAAATATAAAATATGCGGTGAAAGATAAGAAATTATGCGATGAATCTATGGAGTTAAATAAAAACATATTTTAGCTCACCTTTTCACTTTTTAATTTTAAGTTTAATGTTTTCACACAACTCCTTCTACTCCAAATGAACTTCATAGTTATGGAATTTTGCACAAAAAGTTTAGCCGACAGTTATTTTGAACCGTAGCGAGTTCAAATGTTCGTAATAAGATTTAGGTTTATGCACAAAAGCTATGATTAACTAAATCGGAAAACTAAGTTTGTACAATAAATGACACCCAGTTGTGTATTGTGAAAAGTATTCTATATTTTTAAGCAGACATTGTGTACGAAATTACTTATCCAGGTATTTTACGCTTCACACGGGCAAGATTATCATTCAAGTGGTTCGTTTTAAATTTCCTATAGATCTTCTAGCCCGTCTTGGACTGCACTAGTACCACACCTGCGCAAGCTTTTCACTCTCGTAAATTCGACGAGTGTTGCTTTTCCGAGGAAATGTGCGGGATTAATAACTCGGGTACCTAATGGGAATAGTCGCCGGATGGAGCGACGTGACGTGTCTTATCTTATTGCTTTCCGACATTTCTAATAAATAGGTGCTGCGTGTCATTCGAGAGAGTAGCGCATAGTGAATACATACTTATTATATTTGTACGTATATAGGCTACTGAGTAAGATCATTTGTTTCGTTGATTAATTAATTTTGTAGCTAATTGCATCAAGTCTATTAATCTTATTGAGTGCTTCTCCGTTCAATCCAGAATTTTTCTACCCAATATTATTTTTACCCGTTCAATCCAAAAAGAACGGAGCATATGGCTCCGTTCTACCCAATCCAAAAATCTAAGTCACAGTTAATAAAGAAAAGGCTATTTTTGATACAATTATGTAATGGATTAAGTAAACCTATATTCATAATATCGATAACCCTGACTTGAAAGTTGGATGGCTGTGTATGGCTATCTTTCTGTATGATCAATCGCTTTGTAACTATGGCTCCGAAAGATATTTCGCTTTCAATGCGTTTTTGATGGTTGTTAGCCGTGTTGGGGAGTAATCAGTGAGCCACTTCTAGACATAATGCTCTGATACTATTTTGAAAAAAAATTGTGACCTCGGTAATATCTCCTCAGAGCATCTCAGTATATGTCAACAAAAAGATCAAGACATATTTTTTGAAATACATTTCGTGAATACCTATTATAGATTTTCCGATGTCGATAGATATTAATTATTGTAGGGTGTAAATATACTGTATAAGAATGGCGGAACAATTTCAATATTAATAACGGGCAAATTTTCTTTCTATTAAACAGATTTGCATCAAAGTTAACGCTCTAATTATTTATGCAGTAGGGTACAGTTGCCAATCCCATATCGGGTGTCCCAATTCGAGCTTCTGATTTAGATATAAATCATGATCCTCATCAAAGGGAATTTGAAACTCATTCCTAAGGTTTCTATTTTATTATATACACCCAGAAACACCTTACAAATGAATGCGAGGCGGATTTCCGACTGTAAACGTTTTTTGTATTCCGCTATGCATTACTCACATGTGATTGACCTTACCCAGGGATGTTGCTAAAAATAGTTCTGACTCAGTGCGTCTGACGTAGCCATAGCGAGGGATGAATGAAAAACGGCCGTCATTTACAAGCGAGTGCTTTTGTTTTTTTCCGCACTTACGAGTAGGGCGATTCCACACTTGACGACAACGACACGATACTGATTAACAGGGTAGGGATTAGTTCGAGGCAGGCAAGGCTTATTATTCGTACCATAATTATGGCGCACTTATTTTAATTCATGGCTATTATCATATATTACGTACATTATCAATCACCTGAAACTTGTTTATTACGCTTTTATTACTATAGCCCCTAAATAATAACTATAAAGACAATGGTGCACATAGAACAAGTTGACTCAAGTAGATAACATTTTATTAATATGATCTGTTACGGGGATAATATTTAGTACACCTCCGTTTAACTTCTAATAAATATGTAAATATCCAAAAATAGATCGACACATAGCCTCTCCTCAAGGAATCTTCTGGAACGTTGTTGCTTTGTCGAAGGCTGCACGTAACCGATTGGGTTTGAATGCAAGTGATTTTTAATTTGAAAACTAGATTTTTCTTATACAATCAAATTAAAGTTTGTGTAGATGTTGTTTACCATCTGTTAAAAAATTATACAATTAATTGGCTTGTAATTTTACATTGATCCTGAACGCATATTGTTACTTTTTTTTCCATAGTATAAGTAATAATTTGGTACGTATGCATACCTTATTTATCTCTATCGTGTCTTTATTGGCAGATGTGGAGCCAGCCTATTAATGTGAGGAATGTTTTCGATCCGGGTACGTGTAACAGGAAAATTGCAGGGTTCTGACGTCACTTGCATGAGTTTGTTCATTAGTCTTAATTATTTGGTTACGTGATTCCTAGATAAATTATGTAGAATTTTCCAGTTTTGTCTAGTATCAAGGAAAATTCGCAAAATAAAATGATTGTTTCATTGATTTACGAGTGCCCACATTTTTACCTAACAAGCACCAAGGTTTATTTAAGTAAGATACTTAATTACTATGCTATCAATCACTAAATTCGCCAAGTAAATGTTATTGTGGCACGACATTAAATAAAATTTATAAAAAAAAAAAAACAAGAGTCGGGCTCACATGCCGAGGGTTCCGTAAGTTGTATGATTTATTTTGTTATCCGCCCTAATAATTAATGGCATATTACTATTGTAATTTAAAAAATACAGATAAGCTTTGTAATAGGGCTCCCATTACACTTTGGATGCGTTACAGTGAACAATATCATTGAACAAAAGGACCCAAATTTTGGAGGCCTGTGACGTCTTTTACATGCCGTAAGCAGATCTGTGGCCCTGTAATGGTAACAGGAGGGTTATATACAAATGTTCTGTGAAAATATAAGTCCGTTACGGCTTAGAGTTTTAGATACCTACAGCTCGATGGCGTACCCAGGGGGGTCGGGGGGCAGTTACAACCCCCCCCCCCGAAAAGAAATTTACTTATTTTTACTTACCTATAAACCAGGATCATTTGCGGCTGTATGCACTACACACTACACTATATACCTAATGTTTCATATAGGCGTGTTTGTGTAGGGTGTATGACAAAAAATCCGCGGACGATCCAACCTAAAAAGTCTGACCTGCCTCCCCCTACGCCAGTAGCTGGGTACGCCCATGGCTCGATTTGAGCTTAGTAATAAGTTGCTTTTACCTTTGGGGATCCGTAAAATGTATTCAAAGTCTATTTATGGCTTATACCTGTAGTATTAATTGCATTTTACAGCGTAGTATGTAATATTCCTGGTGTCGTCATCGGTACTGTGCATTTAAATTATGTCGGGATGAGACAGCATTCTCGGAACGCTATCTTAGTTCCGAGAATCTGAAAGCACACCTGCTCTTTCAGAGCTACTATTTAATTATTGTGCTTATCTATTACCATGACAGTTTGGAATTTGTATTAAAAACTAGCAGTTCTCCGCGAATTCGTCCGGGTGGAATTTAACATTTTCTTGCGAGTATCCCTATTTATTTTTTCTTTTTCTTAAATAAATGAAAGTGAAAGTCCCGTCAAAATCGGTACGTCCGTTTTGGAGATTAGCGGGAAAAATAAAATAAAAAGTTTTTTGTTATAAGTGACGTAGGTGCATTGAAACGCTTTTAGTAAAATGCTGTTATTTTGACGTTACAAACAGACACTTCAATTTTATTTGTTTGTATAGACTAATGCTTCAATGTTATTTTATTGCGAGTTTCACTGCATATATATATATAAACTTCAATCGTCTATTTTTAATTATGATTCAAAAGTTTCCTTATTTAAGTATTATCTATTTCCAAAATTTCTATCGTAGATAGAAAAAATACTCATACTAAGATAATCTTCATTTTAAACATCCCATAAAATGTGTGATTTCCTCTCACGCACTACTTATACATCCCTTAAAGAACACACGCAAGGGGTCGTTCCCTTATGTTCTATTAAACTTGATGTTATCGCAATGATTTATTTCCATTTTGTTCCATGGAATTGCGTAGGTGATGTACTTCATTTGTATTTGTCACTGACGTCACGGATCGTAATGATATTTTTTTTTGCTGATTTGTTGATTCGTTTGACATAATCATACGAGCTTATATATAGCTGTGTATTTTAGACATTCTTGTTTAAGATAGTTTTAAAATGTTTGTTTTTGTGGTAATTAAACAGTATAATGTAAATAATTATACACCATGGCGCTTTGTTGAAGCCGGAGGGTAGCAAGGAAGCCAATAAGTGTTGTGAATGCTGCCAATTTTTATCTCATTTAAGGTTTCAATGAGTTCTCCCAAAATAACTTATTTATATAATAAAGCTTTTCGAAATAAAGTGATTTGTAAAACCAAATTTTTGGTTTTAAAAATTAATCACTACAAAATCTTATTACGTACGTACTCGTGTTTAAAAGGTTACACTATGATGCAGATACAATGTAATGTATCAATTGGTCAATGTTTGGCCTAGGTTTTATAAGCCAGTTACCTTAAAATAATATTGAAAATATTTACACCTACATCAAAAATCAAAACGGGTAGAATTTAAAAAATAATGCAATCGGTAGTAACACTGCTTAACGATCTTGTATAAACAATTTTGGGATGTGGACTTTAACTTGTTAAATGAAGTACATGATACGACCAATATTTTCGATTTACGCATCACCTAATGTGTGTTTTGATCTCCATGGAGTTTTTAAACTCAAACAGGAAACATAATTAGCAATGTTGTTTGTGATAAAATAAAAACAATTTGCCAGCAATTTTTTTATATGTTTCGAGTTCCAGAACCTGAATGTATTTTTTACAAGTCCTTCATAACATCAATTTATTATTTTTATATAATAAAAAAATTGTTTTGATTGAAGCAGGAAATAAACTGACTATGATTTTTATGCTGCGATTATTTTTTGTTTGAATGCCGGAAATATTCTGGTATATTATGACATATTACTTTTCAAAAGTAGTTCTATAAAGATTTCGTTTTAAAGTATGTTACTTTATTGTTTAGCTTCATTTTCGTGGGTATTAAATCGGTGTAGAGCTAACAGGTTTAATTTCTCTAAAAAACACGTCGCACTACTACATAGGCGACATAAACCGACTTTCATCACTTATTTACAAATTTTACGAGGAGGTTAAACCTTATCGTATTACTTTAAACGGGCAATTCTTGTATTTACATTTATTTATTTCGCGTATCTCGAAAACGGCTCTAACGATTTGGATGAAATTTTGTGTTTAGATAGGGTTTTGCTGTTTAAGTATTCGTTGTAAAAACGCAAAAAAAAAGAAACAAAATCCGTGTGAAACTCGGTTGCCCAGATACTCCTAAAAAAAGGATTATCCAAATCGGCCCACAAGTGGTGAAGAAATCGCGTGACAAACACCGCATTCATTGCCTCCTCCTTTTTGAAGTCAGTTAATAAAAAAGAAACGCTGCGATGAGCCGTCAAAAGATCAAATGGGCCTACTAAATATGTGACAGTAGACTGAGACATTACGACAAAGAATAACTAACAGTTACTGTGCATACTTAGCTTTGGTAATGTTTCACGAGAAAGGGGAACCGTATGCGCGTCAAGTGGATCTCATCGTGGTTTGTATGTCATAATAATACCGATTACTTTTACTTTTTATACGAAGACTTAATTTAAATTTGACTTTCCTTTTCTTCAAATGGTATCGCGATCAAAAATTTGCGTTTTTATTCATTCTAATATAGGAAAAATCAGATTTTCATATTATAACATCTCAATTAACCGCGCATTATCGCATTCATTTACGTGCGATTGCGGGTATGGAAAAATGCCTTTTTTTTAGTCGCACAAATGTGTCGGGAATTTGTTGAATGCTGATATGAATACATAACGCCGCAAGTTTGTAATACACTGCCGATAATAAACAGAGGTCACGCTATCACTCGAAGTCTTCGTCCATTATGACCTTGCCCTAGTTAAATCCTGACCTTGTTCTCTTCAATGAGCTAACGAGTAACAAACGCCTATCGTTTGAACTATAGTTATTCATTAGTCGCATTTGTTGGCCCACTGCGCTTAATTGAGTTGCATTCCCATAAGGATCAATGCCACTTGTATCGTCGATCTCGGAAAACTCCCATTGTCTTGGGTTACCCGACAAAAACTTTAACCTTCAAAATACAATAAGAGTGCTTACTTAAAAAATTAGGATCACAATTTGTCTCTTACGCTTTGATGATTTTGTCTTTTTACTGCTTTACCATTAATTGTGTTTTCAACAGACTGGCGTGGCATGAAGAGTAACGAACCTTATTGTTAAAAACTTTTTGTGGTTTATTTATAACCTCTTTTTGACATTAGCCTAACTGCGTTCCAAAGTTGAACATGACCTAGCTGCTTTTAAAATATGCTTAATGATAATACTTCAAGGTAAACAGCAATATAGGAAATAGCGAACCCGGACTGATCAACCCAATATTGTTAGTTTAATAGAAGTTTTATGGACTACTAGAAAACACCGCGCGACTTCGCTCACGTGAACTGATTGAATCGTGAGAATCGTTGAACAATATAATATCAGTTAAAGTTGATTTGGTAGTCACCAATATCAAGTGTTTAACATAAAAAACGCAATAAAAAAAATATTGAATAACAAACAGCCCAATAATAATACTAAAAATTTGAATACACGAGTAACAGTATTAATGAACCGACTCACGACGTTATTCGCAAATTAATGATTTCAGAATGAAATCAAGTGATTGGTGATGGAAATAGCCACATGGCAACAGAGGCTTCAAATATATTAGGATTGATACTAGACCGTTAATACTGAATATATCTGAGTATATATTTATCACTTGATTTTCCCTGTACGTGAACCAAACAACATCACAATCTTGATAAATAGACTATTCCGGAAGGTTGATGTAGTCATAGGGGATGATAATACTAGCAATAGATTCTCATCTGTTAGCGGGCAACAGAACGCAACTATTTCAATGTGTCGGAGACAAGGTTAAGCGCCAGTGACAAGTGCATATATCAAGGTCCTAGCTTTGATTGTGATTATGACGCAATGCGTCTAATAGGTATAATGGTACTGCGTTTCTATTTCATGTTTAACCGACTTAAAATAGAGGGTTTTCAATTCTGCTGTATGATTTTTTAATGTTTGTTTCGACGGGTCCGTAGCTTAGTAGGAGCCTTCGAAGCGAGGCGTGCCGGGTTCGGCTCCCGGCCGGGACAGGCATTGTGATGAGGATGAGTGTACTTTGTTCGCGGGGCTTGGCTGTTTGTCTTGTATTTGTCCATGCCACCTGCGACCTAGTGCCCCCTGTCCCTGTGTTGCATGAGTGTACTCGTATAAACGATATTTCCGCGACGTCTTCGCCAATTGTGGCCCGATTTGAATGATTGTTATACCTCCGAAATGCTCCCATACAAATTTTTAGTCAAAATTACATTTCTAAGGGATGAAAGTTTGGAGTCGGTTTAATTGATTTTTAATTCAGTCAATTGTCTTTAGCGCTATATTTACTGTCACATACGATTTTGATTACTAGGCGTTTGGCTAGACTATCGGTTTAGGCTTTGCTATTTATATTTAAGTCAGGTCTTTAATAATACATTAGTTTCAGAATTTAGTATTTTGGCATCAAACTAAACTTACATCGACGATGATATTGCTTAAACTTTCTCTTCGGGTTAGTATGTTACAGAAAAATGTGGATACGGATGAGTCGGATTCGGTCTGATATTAAAATCATGCGAAAGTTTGTCGGTATGTTTGTTTGTTACTACTTCACGCCTCATCAATTGAACGGATTTAGACACTAACACTTTTAACTAACACATGGATTAACACTTTTATCCCGAAAAAGTGATTTTCGTATTTGTGACTTATAAACACAATTTCTGGCATTCATTTCACATCGTATCGTGTTGACTTTTTAACCACAGGTAACACAACTATTCATATATAAGGTTTATATTATTGGTAGTACTACAGTGTGAACGCTACATTAGTAATAACTCCAGCAATGGTCACGCTTTGTCCTTGCTCGCAGATAGTGCATAGAGCACAATATGATACAACAAAGTCAACAATAACGACATTAAATTGATTGTTTATGCAGTTGTAACAGAATCGTACAGATTACATTCCTGCAGCACGTGACCAGTGCAATTTCATCTATAACTAGCTGTTTGCCGCGACTTCGTACGCGTGGAATTAATTTATTTACAATTGTTTTGTGCAGAACCCTAATTCTATTCTCTTATTCTAAAATAAAAGAATAGAAATTATGTGTACGGTGTACTTTACTTTCAAATGCATTTAGTAAAGAGCTGTTATTTTGACATTACAAACAGACTCTTCAATTATATTTATTTGTGTAAATAGAATGATAACATATATAGGTATATAATTTTATATTATGATTCCTATTGAATTATGTACACACTCATACACAAATTCGCGCCTATTTAAAACGTGGGTTACACGAGTGGAACATCCCTAAAACAGTTTAAACAAAAGCTATGCCATTGAAATTACCACGACCGTAACTTTTTATTTTGAATCATTAATCTGTAAAATTAGCTGTAACTTTCTTTCCCAAATGTTTTTTCTTTTTGTTGTGTCCGTTATTAGACATACTTTTTATACGTAGATAGCTTTTGTTCTCATCTATCGCATTACGTTCCCACGGCTAAGAAAACAAATAAATACAAATGTCATACCTTTTACTCAGTTTAGTTCTATATATTTCAAATGAACATACTGTACAAAAAAAAAGTATATTCATATAACATGAAATTTATTCAAGACATTGAATCGGTCGTGACATCTCTAACTGCAAGAAGCGGCTCCAGCGAAGCCCGCCCAGCAACAACTATGCACCGGCAACTTTTCTCAGCTTTCCGTGCATCGCCCCACCCTCGCGTGGGGCGTGAAAGCATCGTGCGCGGGCGCCGCTAAGTGTGTCACCGGGGTCGACGAACGCCGGCCTAGACCCACATACAGCAATTGGGCCACAATCAGCGACAGTACGCGGAGCGCGTTGACCCGGCGCTGGCGCAGTGAAATGCCCATCTCACTTCACACTCTTTCTCTCGACGTCGTAGGCCGCGGCTTTCCCGAACGCATTGCTCACGTGACGCATTACACATGGCTCTATCTTTCTTGTCGCGTCAGCATTACCTATTACATCAATATTAATTAGTATTAATAAAAATGTATTGTACCTTAAATAAAGGCATATTCTAAAACTCTTAGTACATATAGTAGGGATGTATTTGTTAGATTTTTTTATTTATTTACCTAATTAACTACTATTTCATCCAACATAATCGCTTTTCACGGTTCCCAAATTACGTACAGTAACAATATAGGATTTGATATGTTTGAAAATTAAGTGGGTCTAATTTTGTGCCTTATTGAGATTCTTCACCACTTTCCCTGGTTTCATGTATGATTGCAGCAACACTATTTATCTAAATAGCCGCTCTATACTATTCGCGAAGTTATTCCAAGTTCTTCGAGGATGAAAGTGTAGAGTATTTCCGGCGCAGGTTTTAGTTTCCGAGTCAAAAACCACGAATGTCTTTGAGAAGAAACATACACGGCTCGGGCGTCAGCCTCTTTCAGAAAAAGTTTTTGACTATATTTTTTGCGGATAGGGTAAAAGGTAAAACTACCTAGTTGACATAACGAAATAATATGGGTTAATCCGAAACATCCAAGTTTTAATTCTCACCATCTCCATTGCTATAATTTAGGTACACAATTAACTTCCCTGGACATTCAAGACATTTAAGTACAGCTAACAGTAAACACAAGGTTAATTAGAGATAGGTTTCTCATTGGCTACCATGCTCCAATCTGTACTAAGCATCAGGTAAGATTGTAGTCATAAGTGCGTCAAATATTTTATTTCTGCTAAGATTTTAGGCAAACTTAATTCAAAATTATCTTATAACCTTTATGGTAAAGTTAAGCTATTTTAGTACGATCAGTTGAGTCATCAGTGTGCAAAATAGTTAAGAACCAACAAGACTCAGAAGTACTTCCATTTGCATATATAAAAATAAAATATACTGTAAAGAATAAAATATATTATAATATATACTATGTGCAGATCGATACATGATGATTGTAATGCATCCAATGTAGTACTTTGAAATACAATCACTAGTGACTTACATTGTAACGGAGACCGATTGAATTACTGAGACATTGTAGGAAAGGAAATGATAATTTTCACACTATCCTTATAAGCACATCGGTGTTTATAACTTATTCTCGTGGAAATATTTCAGCGAAATATGTTTTACTAATTCCAAAGAAATTTGATTTTCATCCAGGCAATAACGTCAAAATGTAGACTTACATCAGAAATTCCAAAAAAGCTAAAAGTATATTTTGATTGCCTTAATGTAGGATATATATATTCTTACTAAAGAATATTATTTCACATTCTCATTGGCTTTGAATGCATACTACGGCAGAAGATCGAGCGTGTCTCGTACTGGCCAGTATGTTTTGTTTTCTCTCGCCAGCTTGCATGTGACCATCCGAACTATTCAACGGAACTGACACAAAGAAACTGTCATTAAAGTATCAGATAAAATCCGAGAATGTTCGATGTTCGTTCAGTTAACCGCCTAGAGAGACGAGAGTATTGGAAAATAAAACGTATGTAGTTATATGATCTACGGCGGCATGTGGAACTCATGCGTGGCTTGCTACGCCTCTGCATGCACGTTTCAACGCAGATTTGTTTGAACAATGCGCGATTTTCACTTTCAGGCGAGAAAACCCACGTTTTCCTCGACTAAACGAACGCACGAATCGAAAGAGACGATGTGATAGAATATGATCAACAGGAGATATAGTAAGCAGGAATACTGAATTTGTTAAGACGACGGTGCATTATAAAGTTTTTAATATAGTATTTAAAGAATCTTAACGATATAAATTTATGTTAATTTTGATCCGACCTAACCAAAATGGTAGATAAACTTGTAAAGTGATATATAATATATCAATATGGACATAAATGAGTCCGAAATTTGGATTGAATTGATATAACATAACTAAGATTACACTTTTTAACACTAAAATTACATTTGAATAATGGTAAAAGTAGGTCATATAATTAGCAATTAAGTAATTCATCATAATATGCCATAGTTTTATACACTACCTTAGTACTTAGTAGTATTAGTTGGCTTGGCTTAGTTGGTAGTAGCCCTGACTTCGAAGCGAGGGGTCGCGGGTTCGATTCCCGGCCGGGGCACACTTTGTGTGGTGAGCATGAAGTTTGTTCTCGGGTCTTGGGTGTTTGTATTGTGGTTCTGTGTTTGTCCATGCCATCTGCGACACAGGGAATCCTAGTGCAGAGGATGAGTGTGTAAACGTTTTATATTTTGAAAATGCTATCTTTTTTGTATGCAGGTGATTAGGTGCCTAAAGTATTAATACTACACTTTTAACACGTCTTATGTTCCTATAGGGAATGAATATTAGTGAAAGAAGGTTTGATTCATTGCTCTCATTTTTACGCGCATCCGTATGATACAAACATATTTACATGCTTGTGATGTACCGTATCTTGTAAGCTGTGGACGCGGAGAAACAAACTAACAAGAGCGAACGGAAAAGAAAGTAAAAATGAGTGCATTGATATAAGAACTAGGCAAACGTGTGATACGAGAAACGTGTAAGCGAATGCAACGGTTTCATCTAGGGGAAAAGTGATGCTTATGGAACTGGCAACTGTGAATTCGGAACACGCCGGCATTGTCTCGAACTGTCTCCTACGTGGAGCGTTCCCGCGTCTATATGCACTTACATTGCACTTTTTTCCCTAGTTCTTCACTTTCTTCTTGTGTACACTTTCTAGGCTTATGGTGAAATGTCTACGCTTTCTAACTTATCATAGTGCAACATTTCTTGTCGTTTACCATTGGAAATGAAAACGAGTTGCTATTATTCATTTAATGGTCGCAATGCCTTATTGACGCTTTGCATTGAACTTTGACCTACTTTATTTCGTAATTGCTTTAAGTTAACTACTGGAACATACATTGAGTTCATTGATTTTTGAGAAAGGTAGAAATAATGTTGATCTTTATAACTATAAAAGACTATGAAATGGTCGCATTCGTATCGCTCCATCGGAAGTACCTACCTCTGTAGATTGGACATGATTAAGCGTACGTGAAATGAAGCCTCTCTCCACGTGTTATTGGCATTGTAAGTACCATATTTAGGTCACAGTGAAGGCTTGCTCTGGAAATCTGCATAGACGGATGTTGGTGCTATTAGATATTGTGAGTTTCTCTATCGGTGAAACTTTCGGAGTGAGCGAAGTATGTCAGCCCGCGGGCGCAATGCACTGTGGAGCTTTGATTCGTGCACCCACGGAAATGGGT
The DNA here is from genome assembly GCA_921293045.1 of Aplocera efformata. Taxonomy (NCBI): domain Eukaryota; kingdom Metazoa; phylum Arthropoda; class Insecta; order Lepidoptera; family Geometridae; genus Aplocera; species Aplocera efformata. Next base: position 5,840,589 of record OV121042.1, on the reverse strand, counting down.
CCACGACAGTAAAATACTAGCATGTCTTTGTGGGCCATCAGCGGGATCAGCACACCAGCCAACAACCAACAGCACTATGCAAATAGCTAGGAACTTTCTTCCGGCGCGGCATTCGCGAGAGGCCATTGTAACGATTTCTCCAGTGCAACCGCACGATTTTCGCCTTCCCGAAACTTATTGTGTTACTAGGGCATTGTACTTTGAATCGAAATGCGATATTCTTACTTATGCTTTTACTTTGCCGCGCTCTGGAGCGTTTAAAGTGCTTTTGGCTAGTTTATGTTGATGCTTGGATTAATAATTAAACTGTACCGTTAGCTAGGCACTTCATTTTTAAACGATGTTGAGTGACGGTACAAATATTTTATAACTAACTTTCTATCTAAAAAATTACTTAATTTTGTACGATGTGTGAAATAAACATTTTGTGTTGGTGTGCTACTAAATTGTCATGAAAATAAAAATATGTGGTCAAATTTTAATTAAATAGCGAAATATTGCTTCCTAAAAAGTGTCATAGTTTTTAAGCGCCATAAGAATCCTTAAAGCTATCAAAAAATTTTGAATGAAAGTAAATCGTGTAATTAGATTTAAGTAACTGGTGCGAAAAAATTCGCTTGACTAGTAGCAAAATACATGTAAATTAGATACAAATTAAATAGATTCTGCAAAATACGGCATAACTATGTTAGGCAAAAGTAACGTACATAAATGATGAAAAAATTTGACAACGATCAGCGGAGACCACGACCCGCGCAACAAGGCGAGAGGCGGCTGGGCTGCGCGGGCGCACGCTTGCTGCGCCTAACCTACTTGCAGAACGTTGATCTCTTTGTTAGTAAACATGGCGGCGAAACCGCGCCCACTGAGCCCTTTGCCATTTCGGAAATTTGACGATTTTATATTTACATTTTAAAGTGATTTTACAATATAGTGAACTCTTGAAATATATTCACCTGTTGCAGCTGTTCGTATCTAGTCAGTGTTTATTTTTTTCGGCGTATTCACTTAAAGAGCTGTAGTGGCATTCTGTTTTCATATGACATAGTTATTTTTTGTTTTATAAAGAGAAATTGGTGTGGCACATTCCACTCTTGAGGTTTTGGTGTTTCGATCTAGGTTAAATATCTTTTTATTCACTTTTCATCTATTGAATCTCTTCGTCATGGTTTTCGGTATTATAAAATGCTGGTATTTGATGTAAAATGTAATGTAAATGAAATCGTAAAAGATTCATAGCAAACAAATAAGTTCTGAGCTTATAGTCACCTGTAGTTGTATACATTTTATAATAATTCGGATGATTTGCGACATGCGTATAACCGAGACTTCCAATTTACCTTCGCAGGGTTTTACTACCTATTAAATAAAATTTGCATGTCCAAGCTGTCCGACAATCGATTGGCTCTGTAGGTTAGCAACCCTACCTTTGAAGTGAGGGGTCCAATTCCCGGACGAGGATATAATAGAAAAATATCACTTATAAATAAGATAAGTGATATTTTTCTATTTGTTTATTTATTGAGCTCCCAGTCAGAGATGCACATATCTTGCATAAATTTCTTCTTCAAAATAGACTTTTTTAAGTTACCACTCTTGCTTCCTTTTTTTAAGTTACCCACAATTTACAAGGCCAGATTATAGTTTAAAAGCTTCTAGCTATAAATATATTTAATATATTGTATACATATGTATATTGATACTATCGACTAGTAATTAACTATTATTTACAGTAAAAACGTTTTGTTACAAAATGGTGACGTAACATCGATGTTATGGTACTTAAAAAGTATTATTATTATTTTCTGTATAAGAGAAAGCCTTACCGTGCTACCACAAAACGATGTCTAACATTTCACACAACAGTTTCCCTTTCCAATCTCATCGTGGACCTAACAAACACTAAGCAAATAAATAAAGTATTTTTTTAGTACTTTTTTGTAGTAAATACTGTAAGTGCTTATATAATGGTCTGGTCTGGGTGAGTTAGAAATGTTTTTGAATGCTGGTACATGCATTAAAAACGTATGCCGACTGACATTGTATGATCGACTATCGTCCGTTTCGAAATTATATTTATTATTTTGTGTGACTACCTGATGTTAGGTCAGACGGCTCTGTTGTACTGACGGCTTAGTTGGTAGTAGCTCTGCCTTCGAAACGAGGGGTCCCGGGTTCGATTACCGGCCGGGACACACTGTGTGGTGAGCATGAAGTTTGTTCTCGGGTCTTGGTTGTTTGCCTTTTGTTTCTGTTTTTCCGTACCATCTGCGACACAAGAAATCCTAGTGCAGGGCTATGAGTGTGTAAACGTTTATTTATTTATAAACAAAAGCAAAATGTTTCCAATCCCCTATTGAAGTATGAAAATACTGAAGTCGCATCGCGTTTCACCCGTCACTTTGAGACGGGGATGTAACACCCCCGCCTGTAACTTCATGCTTACCTATACCTAGTTAAAATATCACTGTTTGCGTAGCGTAGACTACAACCTACCAAAATATAATTTGTCTTAAACACATTTTTCAACAAGACGCGCTTTGCAATCTGCCTGTATTCTGTATTTGCTGTTCGATGTTACAACCGCAATTTCGATTTTCTCACTGGTCGTTCCCGTCGAAAGTTCAGTTGGCTCAGCAAATATTGCAGTCCGTTTAGTCACGACACTTGGGCCACCTCTCCTTGTGAAGGTGTAAGTACCTATACAGCGCACAGTCACCGCCACAAGCACCTAAATGATAGTATACCATCGTGTCACAACTTGATCGACATTTATAATAAGCGTTTTAATATGCCGCCAAGCAGTGGTGCACTCTTATTGCTATATCCCGGTTGGAGGGTGAGGGTGCCGAGACATCCTCGTCTCCAATTAACATCGTTCTGTCACTTTTGTTGTATAAAAAAGCATTATGCCAAATATTTAAACATCAAAACTTCAAAGATGCACTTACTTTGTAGAAATTAAAATTACATTTTACGGTTTGAGCCGATTGATACGCGGCAAATGTTAGTAGGATTCTTACTTTGTATACAATTAGCAAAGTTGCATAGCAACTTCTGATGGTGACTGCACAAGTATCTACCTATAAACTCAAATATACAGTGCACAAGATATGACCTCAATACATTAATACTTATTCATACAACGACGCCTATACATGACTTGTTGTACATACATTGATCCTATCAGTGTTAATGGATTTAATGTAGATGCTCTCTTCAATGTGATTCGAATACGTTGGTGGTAGGATATGTACGCCGTATCTAGTTCTACTCTATTTATTACTGATAATAATCGAATCTTAACTTGTAGATGATGTTCAGTATTTAGATTTCAATGAACACTCAAATAGATCATCCATTTGAGCTTACGATGTTTTCAGTAATTAATCTCATGGAATACAATTATGACGTTACTATAAAAGTGACTGATTAAAGGAATCGAAAGAAACCGTCTTCAATACTTTCACTACTTCTTGCCCTTAAAATTCTGTCGGAAAAATCATGAAACAGCTTTTAAAATTTAAATATTATGCCTGCATCGACCGCAATCCACATAATTATTACTAATGCAAATCTTAAAAATGACAGGAGGTATTAAGACATGCAAAGACGATCATTTATTTTAAAAAAGTTACTGGACTATTTATGAATGTATTTAAAATAGAGTGGGGTACCATTTATTATTAATGAAAATGCCAATCCGAAAGAAACAACAATATTCTACTAAAATTAGAAGTTCGAAAGTATGGCTTTTTAAATATTTGAATGAATGTTTCTCTTCTACTCGTTTAGTCTCACGTCACAACTACTAAATCGATTTGACTGAAATTTTCAACAGTAGACGATGACCTGGAGCCACTGTTTATATAGATTATTTGCGGATAATGCTGCAGTTATCAAGCTAGTTTACCTGAGTTTACCTCTATAAATCGTCAAATTCGAGCGTGTATTTCAAAGTTTATTAGAGAATTATGTACTCACATAACCCGTGCCTGTTAAATGAATCCTGTTAAACTTTGATCCTTGAGGGAGAGTCGTTATGATGAAAAATTAACTTTGGCGACAGTTTTATAGCATTAAGCGTAGCGTACCACAACGTTATATTGCTCAAGTTATATGAACTAGGCAAATCATGTTGGAAAGTACTTACTTGACATAACATGAGTATGTTGTACAATGTCGATCTAAAATGCAATCTAACGAACGACCGCCAAACGGTCTCGACCCTCACGATTAGTTCCATTACGTAAAGCCACACCTCATGGCCCAAGAGCGAGTAAATCCCTTCACATTGTCAAGGGTCATTGAACCGGTAACATTCTGCTATTCCTTCGAAGAATGCAAGGACATCGATGGACCGCAGGGCGAGTGATCTGGCTCGATAGCCGCGCCGTCAGCCTCACTGCCCTTTGTCTTTATCTACATATTCTACTACCTGTCTGTTGCCTGGAACTTCAAAGGTGTGTTGCGCGACCACTGTTTACCATCAAACACAAATATTTCGAAATTACCTTTTAAAAGCTACACCTCAACACCCAGCTTTGTAGATAGTCAATAAAACATACAGAACTATGTTTTCATACATACCTTGCGGAAATTCCTGCGACAGGTTGGTTACTTAGGTTAATTATTATGAAGGAACATGTTTAATGAGCCAGACTACAATAACTCGTTATTTACGATGTTTTTGTCCAAGAATATTCCAATTATATTCCCAGTCAAAGTCCCGTGATTGATAAGCGCAATGTACTTTGACATTGAATTTTGAGTGGAATGATTCCCAACACGTTTAGCACTTATAATGAACTAGACAGTCCTGCCTTAAGCTGTAAGAGAGACACCCATTTATTACTGCAAAGACAGTCTGCCTGAAATCCAATAAAATAGCAATTAAAGATGTAAAAGTATTCAATTATATGTATTAGCTAAATTACCTGTTTAGCGATGTACGATATTCCAGGAATTTCTCGACTATTGTCAGCTGCAACTGGGGTAAAAAGCCTCGAATACGTTGACCCTCGACGGGACTGCATGACCACCACTTTTGCAGGAATTACAAATAAAAGAAGGACGAATGGGATGTGCACATTCTAGACGTACAAGTGTACCGGTGCTAGCGCACTTGTGAGCAAAAACGAATAAAAGAATCTAGAAAGTACAGTGGCCTGGGGTGGCTGGAGTGGACGACCTGAAGTTGCGGACGCCGACTGCACTCTATATATGCACTATTGTAGGTAATAGATAATTGTATTGATTCGATTGAGTCGTATCTGAGGTCTCATGAATGGCTAAAGGCATCATAAGCTATTCACTTCAACAAATAACAAGTTAACAAAAATGTTTTAAAAAAATACTCTCATACTCGTTTCCAGAATAACGGTATTTTATTACAAAAATGTGAATCGAACTCTTTTACATAGAAACTTACAGAAAAAAATACGTTCGAATTCAAGGTTAAGCATCTGTATATGACTAGTTACACACCGAGGGAAAGGAAATAGCGCAACAATTATATATTCTGGTGACTGGAAACGGATTCAAACTTGGATTGTCCCCGAAGCGATAAAAATGGTCTTTTGAGTTTCAATGCGGGCAGTTTAACGGGCGTCCACCTCTGGTTAGCCTTGCGTTGTGCCAATAGCACTGTCGGGTAACTGTAAGGACTCTGTGTTTGAATGAAAAATACAAAAGGATCGAGTTAAGTCATGTTAAATCTGTAGTTTATATTGCTATTTTTCACTTACTAAAAAGCGTCAAAGTATAAAATATAAAATAAATCATTCATTAATCACCATTTACAAAATATTTTTCATTTCATCCATCCAATCCAATCCTATATATCTTTATTTCTTTAGGCTGTGTTTCTTAAGTGTTATAAAACAATTCACGACAACCACTATTCATAAGGTTAACACCAAGTAAGTATAAGTAATTGCTTGTGAACCATTTTATTTGATTGAGCGAAGTAGATGGCCAAATTGGGATTACCCGCTGTCCTTAATGATTGTTTGTAGCTCTATGTTTAGATTGCTGTAACATTTGGGGTCAATTATTTAAAGTGGAGTACTTTGCTAATTTGTTAATTACATAGATAAATGACGTAACTCTTCAAATAACGTTTACATATTGGAAAAACCTATTCAAATACCTTAGGAGTACTTTAGACTTAATGTTTAGTTCATGATTGTATTAGTACATCTAGCTTAAATTTTAATTTTCGGCAGGCCTTGCCTTAAATCAATTGCAGTTGCTGACTTTTCAGTCGCAATATATTTCATTCAATGGTAAAATCGTTCAATTTGAAATGGTTTTGATTTTTGTATTAATCTTTGATATTTTCTTTAGAGGTTAACTCTGTATTTGTAATTATGAATGTATAATATTAATCAAAAATGATTGAACTACAAAAATTGTCTGGTTAAAAACGGTAAAGATAAAACAGAGTGAGTATATGCTTGCGTACTGGTGTTTGTCGACAAAGGATAATACCCCGCAAATTAGGTCTCTGCGTACCTAATCGAACATTAAATATACGTCACACAACATAATTATAAAATGACACGTGGTGCTAATGTTTGTCAGAGAGGTCGTGCATTAGTGGGTACTGAGTAGATCGTTACGATTGGTGCGATAACAGACGCGCGGACGCTGACCGACCTTCACTCGCGAACGCCCGCTGCGCCCGCGCCGCGTCCGCGCTGCGCCAAGAGAGCGCGCGACCTCGCCCGTCCGACTCGCCGCTTCATGCTCTTTCAACTAAAACTGACAGGCCTTATTCTTATCGTTACGAGAGTCAACTCTGATGGCCGCTTTTTATCGATCCGTCAATAATCTATGGAGATAAAACAGTATCTGATATATTAGGTAACGGTAACAAATCGAAAGAAGTATGCTCTCTCTCCGTTTACAAGGTGTAGAACATGTACTTTGAGCCTGAGTCAAATCGTACACCGACTTCTGTCAGCGGTCAATAGGTAGCAAAATCAACCAAAACATCATATCTACCAATGTGAGATTAAAACCGATTCATAATTTTCAGCACTGGAAACTAGAGGTGCCTGTGAAATCATATTATGCGCCCGTGACTCGAGACGGAAATGTAGGTAACATTTGCGTCTCGAGTGACGGGTGCAACCGGGTGCGACTTGAGTCTTTCATACTATGGTTGGGGAGGACCTAACTCATACTGCTGTTGTTATAGGCGGAGGTAACTAACTAACATTAGGTGGGTCTTCGGCTCGTCTCGTCAAATTTGTCGCAAAAATACCACCACAAAGATACCACTTATTTGACTATTAAAGATTTCTTATTAAAAAATATATAATTAGTGATAGGTAGTATCAGCTGTACCAAATAAAATACCGTTATCAATCAAATTAAGTACCTACTGTGGAATCGAAATCGAGAGCTCCATTGAATCGTAGAACGAAAGTGGTCAATTGGGTGTTTATACAACTGGGTGACTGAGGTCAAAAATAAGTTTTTTTTAATACATACATCTGTGCTACATAGTTTGAAGGCTCCGTAGAATAGTTTGCAGTAGTGAGTTTGATCCCCGCCAAAAGCGAGAATTCGTGTGAATAGCATATAAATTTTGTTCTTTGGAGTTGGATGTTTGTATGATGTTTCTGAGTCTAATATTACAAACAAAAATGGGGAAGATGTTTTCAAAGGCATTTTTAATAATGTCTTATGTTATTTATTAATAGTATTTTGGTTTTAGCAAACCAGTAATACGCGAGAGTCCTCAGTTATATTTTGACATTTGTGTAAGTAAATGTTTGCATTTTTATGACCAGACTTGTATTTTTGTGTCGATGAAACTACTGATTGTAACATAACCCGTATATCATGTCAATCATAATCAATATACCTTGATTAAAACAGAAGATTTTGCATTTCCTATACTCTGGTTCCGAAGATATTATTCAGACAACCGAGTACTTAATAATTAATTATTTACCGTAGGGCAAGGGAGGGTATGGCATAATGTCTTTTGTATCGATAGGGAAAAACGTAGTTAAAGGAATTCCCCATAATAGACCGTGAGTCAGGTAATTGCACAGAGGGGAGCGGCGGCATTATCGACAAGTAATGGTAAAATCGACGGCCATTCACCTCCTATTTGCATAGAAGATTATTCTGAATATTTATCCACTGCAATGCAACTTATAATGGCCTCGTACCTACTTACAATTATGTTGATATGTTTAGTAACATAATATTATATTATGCCAATAACTTAATTATCGCGAAAGTATAATTTAAAAGTTATCGCCAATCGTTTTAACTTATTAGCAAATTGTAGGCTATAAAGTTCGGTCTGCCGCCAAGCAGTAGCGCAAACGTGTAGTTGTTTTCAGGTGGAAGGGTGTGGGTGTCGGTAAAATTGCAGGCGCGTGAGGCGGTACATCGTAATAGACAATGCAAATTGGGTCTTCTCGTTGTCTATGGGCGGCGGTAAGTACTTAAAATCAACATTCCGTCACTGATATCACATAAAAGAGGTAGCATCTATGCACGCTACGAGTAAAATAATAAGATACTTACATAGATGCACATTTTTGTACCTGAAAGGTTAGGCAGAGCTTAGATGTGATTTCACCTTATGGGTTAAACTATCATGGGAACGTAGAAGTAACAAATGGAGCTCCTTACCGCCATTTTATTTCCACCTATAAATACACAAAAATATTCCAATAGTGAAATATTTTATTTTATTACAAAACCTTCCAGTATTCGTAAGGACAGTACTTATGAAAAAAATACTAATTAAAAAAGAACTTTAGTTTCTGTAGAGAAACTGAATGTAAGGAACTGTAACGGAGGAGATCACGGATGTACTTGCCATGTCAGTTATTTTACCCATTTTTTAAATAAAACTAATGTCCGCCATAACATGTTCTTGTTATTTCAAAGACCATTTTTTTACGTTTTTCACTCTCTTGAGAACTTATAAAAAAATATAATAAGTATTAGAAAAATAATAACATCGGACTGTTTTACTAATACCGTACGAAAATAATAACATCTTTCTGTATTGTCGTAGTTACAATAAATTGTTGTACGAGTATATCTTCTACAAGTTCTGAAAGGAAATCAAGAGATCTTTAACACGATTTTCTCATTGTTGTAGATTTTACGATTATTGGTCATTGGTCAACATTTACTGTTCAAAGTAAATATTTTATACCTAAGTGCGAACATAGTGTGTTATGGATAAGAAAGAGAGTAAGTATGAAATAAAATAAGGAATTATTTTGAGTGATTTTATTTATAATGTAAATAACGCAGATTTACAAACAGTGTGATACGATAAACAATATGTTAGACAAACATGTATCTCCAAGCTCAAACATAGGTACTACAAAACTGAATTTCAGTGTAAAGCAACTTAGTTGCAAACATTTCGTTTCAGAAAGCTACGCCAAACTAACAATAGGTAATGTCTATTTAACAATAGTATCGCACTAGACTAGTTGATGGTTTACTTTACCATGGAATGTTACTATATCCCGATAGGTACTTAAATAAACTAGATAAATTAAATGAACACTTGTAATTACTTAACGATCCTAACTACGTGTAACGCAACAATCATGAGATCACACACAACAGACAGCACTCTCGCAAGTGGAACCTACTAATAAATAATCGAATACAATCTACTTTTATTTTGGTACTAAAGCTTACGCGGTAAGACATATCCTACAATTTATTCGAACTGTGTGATTTATCGACCATAACTACGATCCAAACATAACACGCATTCTAATACTGCGAACGCACACAAATCATAATCTCAACGATGGGAAATTTTAGTACTAATAACCTTCCGTTACTATTAAAATTGAACACTTTATGCACAGCCTCGACCATCGCGACAGCGATGTCGTCACTTAAATAATAATGACTTAAATAAACGGTCTTCGATGCGCTCTAAAACGAGTGATCTTTGAATACTGGTGGGTGTAGCCTGGCGTGATGGGGCGCGTCAATGCGCTCCGACGTGACGCAGGATGGGGTGCTCGGGCGGCGCCGGCGCCGCGCGCGGAACGAACCGCACACGGAACGCCTTCGGGGCTATCGTGGCGCCCACCGTGCCTTCCAGCGACGGAGGCGCGTCGCCCGCGACCATCTGTACGTCGAATTGATGCATCATGCACGCGAAGAACATGAACATCTCCATGCGCGCCAGCACGTCCCCCAGACACATCCGCCTCCCCACGCCGAAAGGCATAAAGAATTCTGGCCGCCGGATCTTGCCCGTGTCGTCTATGAACCTGCTCGGGTTGAACTTATTCGGCTCGTCCCACAAGTTGGGGTCCATGTGAACGCAGTTAATGAGTGGAACAACTTGCGAACCCGCCGGGATCCTGTAGCCGTTTAGGTTTACATCTCTGTTAAAAGAAAGAAATTTGTATAAGTACCACATACTCGTACAAAGGTAAATTTAAAGGTACATAGGTAGGTTGTGATAAAGTTAACTTACTTTGTAGGGGAGTGTGTGGTGGCCAAAGGGACAATGCTCGACATGCGAAGAGTCTCTAATATAGTAGTCTCTGTGTACGGCAGATTTGGCATGTCTTCGATGGTTGGCAACCGGTCTCTGCCGATCACTGTGTCGATTTCTTCCTGAACCCGTCTTTTGACATCGGGGTTTCTTAGCATAAAGACCAACATCCAGAGAAGCGACGACTTAATTGTTTCCATGCCAGCAGAAAATAAATCTCCAAGGATCTGTTTAATTTGTAGTTCTGTAATAAGAAAAGTCTGTTAGATGCTAGATCAAAAATTAAAACTATGATGTTTTCTATTTTTGTGTATGTATAATAGAACTAACCATGGTCTCTGCCCTCGAAAAGTTCTCCAGCTCTGCCTTCGATTTTTGCTTTCTCGATCTCAATCAAGTAAACATCTATGAGATCCCTCGCGTTGTCTAAATCCAGAGTTTCGCGGTGCTCGTCTATCAACGTCTGGTAGAAAGCGAACATTTCTTCGCGGTTTTTCATCACTTTTTCTTGCGCTTGTGCTTTTCCCGGAAGATACTAGACAAGTAAAAAGAACTGTTAACACAAATTCACATGTATAATTCACATTTTAATTAGAAAAACTAGAAATATTTTCGTAAGTAACTTACATTGTAAAGAGGAATGTATTCTCCGTAATGTACTTCTCCGAATAGTCTCATGCCTTCTTCAATGAGATTGTTGAGTCGCTCGAAGCGTGCGTCCCCGTGGCTGAACCGCACCGACATAGTGATGCCGCAGATTACGTTGGACACGCCCAATGCGAGTAGGGGATTTGCGTCTACGGGGGAGCCTTCCGACCGGTGGATGTTTGCGATAAGCTCATGAACTTCGTTCTAGATAGAAAAAAAGCATGTTAATTTTCATTGCCCACTTCAATAATAATAAAATATTATGGATTATAACTTTGAGATTTGTATATTTTATTTTGCTACTAACCTTTATTCTTCCTTCCATAATTTTTTTGCCGTTTCCCATGTAGGTCATGCCGAACTCGCGGAGTTTGTCGTGTAAAAAGCGGCGCTGGCTCTTCCAGAGTCGACCCTCGCTGTTGATGATCCCTGCATAGAGAGAGGCGTTATAGCGAGGGCTCGCGAGTGGGCGGCGCGTGCGCACGGGAGGGCCGCTACCGGCGTTCGTGCCGCCCACATACATGTGCATTCAGCTTACCACCAGGTAACAATTATTCTCATATTGTCATATAGTCAGTATTTGTAAAAAAAAAAAAAATATTTGAGTAATTTTTTAATCATGGTTTGAGTTTACTAAAATATAGTAAAACATATGGCGATATGGATTTTCGGGGATTGATAAATATTTTGTGACATTTAACTGAAATTTGCTAAAATAGCGTAATTAATAATGAACTCACCGAGACCATCTAAAGTATGCATGAGAGGAGTGCTAGGGCGGCCGGTAAACTCCTCGCGGCGGAATGCTTCTCTGATGAGTTTGTAGTCACTGAGCACAATCGTGAGTTGGTTCCCGAGTCGGGCCGAGAAAAGCGCGCCATAATTGCGAGCCAGCTCCAGGAAGGTCTTGTGTCGCACCCCCAGGAAGGGTAAGTAGCCGACGACTGGTGGTCCCCACGGTCCCGGGGGTAGCTTGCGCATCTCCCGCATCAGAGTCAGTAGCCGCGAGGCAAGCACCACCGTACCGGCCGCCACCAACAGCGGCAGGGATATTCGCGAACCACAATAATTATACACTTGCCATAGTCCCCACAACAACCTCGAATTTGATAGCATCGTTAACATTGTTTATTTTTTGTGATTACAATATATTTAGTTAGTTGTAAACGAAACGTAACATTAGTGCGCGAGCGTAAATCGCAACAGTGCGATGCGGACGATGTGATTGTATATCGCGTGCGAGCGTCGTCTGCGCACTGGCGCGGCGCGGAGTGGCCTTGCGAATAAATACAACTCAGCTCAGCGCAGCCTGGGGTGGCGCGCGCGCATGTTTTGCCTACCGCGCGCCGGCCGGTAGCGCCTCTCTCCGCAGATTTTCCGCCTGTCGGCGCTACGAAACCCGTAGCACATCCGTAGACCGTGTGTGTAGTCGTCACCCGGATTAAAAGAAATATAAGTACCTAAGGGTCTAACGGGTAAGAGTAACGAAAGTCCCACGTTCCGCAAAGGATCGGAAAGATGACTGCATTTACTTTCTGTGGAGAATTCATTATGTATAGAGGTATATATAAGGTGTATTTGACGTCCAAGTACTAATCTCGAATGCACCTTTCTTGTAAATGTAGTTCATTTACGATTTTACTGTCATTGTTCACAGTTCTAAAGCTCTAAATATTATCGTCTTTATTGTAGTCAGCTTATACGAGTACAACGTCTAGCATGGACGATATTAATCTTTCCGCCTTTTTTTTCTTAACAAACTGTGAGATGAATGGAGAACAGTTTGCACTAAAAATTAAACTATTCACCACAAGTCTTAACAGGTTATTCGGGTGCTTCTCTCAATAAAAACTATAGGGCGTCTCGATCTCTTGGCAGTATCATTATCCTGAGGAACATATTTCGAATATTGGAGGTGTTCGAATGAGATAAGCAGACCTCTTTTCATAATGTAATAATTTAAACAGACTTTCTGTTCTGACTTCTGTTTCTGGCAGCCGTGTCAAAGACTGGTATTCAGCTCCTTTTTAGATTGTTATCACCAAAATACGGAAGGTATTTAACAATTTCTATTGAGTTGGTTGGGTTGGGTACATTTGCACGGAAGCCTCATGTGCCATCTGCCATACTTGAATAGCTTGAACTAGTTTTCATAGTCATGTATGTATTGTTTCGGTTTGCTGTAAACTCGCACTGACTCAACTATAAATACAGACGTATCTCTTGCAAAATACTCTCTGATTCATTACTGATATGAAAATTTGACTGCAATTGGGTTTTTTTCATCCGCTAATGATGTATCCAAATGACCATGAAGCACCACCCTAAAAGAGTGTGGGTGAAGATTGAAATAGCAAGTGATAGTGAATCTGTCCTATCAATAGTTTCTGAGTCATTTGTGTTGTGCTGTCCATCACAAATCACATTTTTTACTTCCGGTCTCGTCGATTAAAGTTAACTTTTGAAATATGTTTCAGTTTATGTTTATCACGCTTCTTGCACGAACCGAAAACATGTTTTCATCATTATTCGATAACTTAAAGTCAAGCACTTCAGTCTGGCACAGTCATTCACTAGTGTCCCATGCTCCGCACACACGCTTACATTGTTTATATCCACGCAACTTGACTCTTGCGGCGAGCTCAAAGCTTATCAGCGTTACGCTAAATTACAAAAAGTACCGTTCGGACCGTGTAGGTTAGGGGGACATCAGGGACAATTTTTGTCGAAACCCTAACGTTCAGGTGGTTGACGGTTTTTACTCGCGATTCTGTTTTGGTATCAACCTAAGTCTCGGTCTCGGACTCTGTCACATCGGTAATGTTCAACTATTGCACGGCACTTAATTCACAAAAACAATGTAGCTATTGTCCAAAAAGCTTGCATAATAAAGCCCGCGTAAATTTGTCAAGGCTAGCTGCATCCACCAGAAAAAGTGACTGCCCACAAATTTCTATATCACAAACAAGTGCAGGAAAGTTGCTTACCCTACTTCCTTTGGATCAACTTTACCATCTTCTCGGGTCTTGTTGGCTAACTTTTCCATATCAAAGATAGATAGATAGATAGACACCTTAAATTAAAAACATAAAATTACGAACTAGACAAATTTATATTAAAAAAAAAACTTTCGCTCACGCTCAGTGTCCATTTTTATTTCATTAAATAACACAATTCCAGATACATTAACCGGAATTGTGCTATATAATGAAGTAGTGCAAGTTTACTTCTAGCAATATATGAGACCCTAGTGGTGTATTTACACTAGGGGAATTAAAATGTGACAAGAGTAACCAAGCGAGCTGGCTCACCTTATGGTTGTTACCGCCGCATTTAACAACAGCTAAACGATTTATGTACTTTGGTTGCCAATTTCTGACTGAAGTATGAAAACACCCAAGTCGCATCATCTTGCGCCTTCCACTCGTGATATTACTATTTAAATTTAATCACTTGAAAATGTAATATTTTACATATCTACTAAAGGTGTAGAAGATCTGAACAGTACTCCTCCGCTACTTTAAATAACTGAGTAATTACTCATAAATAGAATGGATACGTGTTTCGCCTCCGTACGAAGCATCTTCAGGAGCGTTCAATCGAAACGTGGTCTTCTCGAAGGCTGCAACAAAAGTGAATCACGGCATCCTATCCAATCGACCCTATTTATCTCCTCCCGCTGGTGTCACCGCTTGGTCCGACCATTAGCCTGTCCGATAAAATCAACTACTTACGCCTGATTTACCAATTACGTACCCCTAAGTTAAATATTACTAATTTATCAGCGATAACATTAATTAACAGCGGTATTGCTACTCGTTACGTGGTTTGTGACATCTTAATATGGACTTCGTAGTAAAGTAACGTCTATACTGCGATATTTGTGAGCCCAACTCTTATCTATTATTACTACAAAAGTTAGTGACTACATACTAACATTTTATCTATGTATTGTATATAAATAAAAAATGACACACGGGTAGGTATGATGCGGGAAAATACATTACTATATTTTCTTTATATTCCAGGTAGTTCTAGCGGGTAAATACTCAGCAGAGTATTTACTTGCTAGAACTGCCTGTTAAATGTTAATTTGACAGCTTATGTCAGTTGCTTGCTTGTGTCGAATGCGAATAAAGGTCTAGGGTTGACCTCTACAGTTCGACTATTGATGAGATTGTTTGTTTCAATAGGACAATCGATGTGGTATAAGGTTTTAAAGAAATCAAATCGTCTAGTAAAATTGATTAAAAAAATAAACTAATCGTTTATTTTTGTTAGAGTGTGTTGGAATAATTACCATTATCTTATTAAAAAACTTATTAAAATTGCTAATTATGCTTATCTTAATTATGTTGTTATTAAATAATATCCGAGAATACTTGAAACTTGTCATAAAACTTTCCTAGGAGATTTTTTATCGTAATAGGGTATTTTTATGCACAAATTTAAAAATAACTAAGAAATACTTCAATAAAAGGCAATATTTACAAATAACTTAATTGGTAGACCATTCCTGGCAATGCGATTGGTTTCATGCTGGATCGTCGGTGGCGTCAAATATTCATGTGATGAGTATTAAGTGTTTCCGTTTTGTTTGTGTTGTGTATCTCTGTCCATGCTGCCTGAAATACAGGGAATCTTAGTGCAAGAATTACTGAGTCTGTGCTTTCTTTCATATGGTCACTTGGTCATATGGTCAAGTTAATAAGTTACAAATTAACCTTCAGGTAGACCTGAAGATAAAGATTAATCTATTCCCTAATATTATTTTTACTATCTATGTGAAACACGGCTTTCGACAAGAATCATAGTGACTAAAAGCGTTTTCTATAAGAAGTATCAAATATTGCTTAAGTGATTACAAATAAGTAGGCATAATGTTATTACACATTCGTTTATTTAAAATATAAGTACCGTAAGAATACCGAGTACGCGTCGCCTTATCCTTATCTCGGCTCATTGTGAAAACGCAACTACGTTGGTTGAAATTCGGCGAGGGGCGAGGGGGGAGGTCGCGCGGGTCCGCATGCAGATGATAAGATTATTATGGATTGCGTAAGTTGGCGCGAGGCAAGGTGACGGCGGGTCAACGACTCGCGATTCCGAGCCTTGGGCGAGCTAGGCGTGCGGACCGACCTCTAAGCGACATTTTACTATCGTTTACAGGGTTCCGTAGTCAAATAACGAATACAATTAAAGTATGTATGCCATATATGCCATGTATGCCACTAGGCCTTATTTTTGAGTTATGTTAGTCTAATCCTCGAAGTTTAACAGTCTTTAATCCATCCCTTCGTTTATATTTAACTAGCGACCCGACCAGGCTTCGCACGGGTGCATTAGACAGTTATTTATATAGGATAGGAAAGTTTACTTTTTGTATTTTTATATCAGTCGTCAATTCTAAACTAAACGTCCGATCCGAATAATTTAAAGATGAATTTATATGTATATAATCTAACTTTATTAGGAAACTATTTAATTGGATAAGGATTAATATCATGATACAATTGTCATCGATTCTTCGAGAATCTTTCGATTCTACCCGTGTTTTGATTAACTAACAAAAAGTGGTTATTGTGACAACTATAATAGTTAAACACATTGCCTCGCGTACTTTTAGTGGGTAATGATGAGTACATGCATAGTTAAACATGCATAGTGTTATGTGTTTTTTTTTGTTATATATCATCTATCGTTTTCGCAGCGCACGCCAAATTTTTAGACATTGGGCAATTTTTTAAACATTATTACAATTTGTTTAATAGAATAGAATAGAATAGTGTTTTTTACCCTTCTGGCTCGAGCCAGGGAATTTTAATAAGGCTACGGAACCCTTAATGGGTGACCGACATGTGCTTGACCAATTATTGCTTTAAATGATAGAACGCTCGTGGGAGGCCGTTCAATCGAAGTTTAAGTAGAGCGCACGTCTGATAAATTATTTAACTGGGCCCTCCAATACCAATTCGATTTTTTTCTCCTATGTTAGTTTTAAGGTTTACTAGTAATATATGGCATACCTACGTAGTACCTAACTGTTTTTATTTTATTATTATCTCTATTTAAAGAGCATTTTTGCTAATGCGAAGATGTCGCTCTGTTTTACAATGTTCTTAAAAATACTACACTACTATTTTTATACTATAATATGTTATATTTTCAAGAAAATATATAATACGATTTATCAAGCGCAACTTTACACTTCTTAGTAATATAGATATAATAGCTGTGCCCCGCGATTCTACCCGCGCTGAAAATTATCCCCTTCAAAATTAGGGATAAAAAGAGTTGATATAATATATGTGTACCAAATTTTATTCAAATCCGTTCAGCCGTTTGAGCGTGAAAGAGTAACGAACATACGCACACATGCATAGAAACTTTCGCCATTAAAATGTAAGTGTGATATTGCTAAAAAACGCAAAACAGCACTCAATAAACAAGATTATATATTTTTAAGGGCATAGTTTGCGTAGTCTAACTTCGTAACTGTTATTGTCAAAATAAATAGTGGTATATGACATATCTCAAAGTAATTTATTAAAGATATGATTATCGAAGGTCGACAAGGTTACAAGCAAGGGCCAGAGATTTTTATAAGGCTACGGAATCCTACCTTACGAATGGCCGACACGCACAATTTGTTTTTACAAATGATTGTCCGCTCGTGGGTGTTCGTTTTAATCGAAATATTATGCACAGTGCATGGCAGATCAATTGTTTACCTGACCCCTCACCCATTACTTTAAAATAGGTACAAGGTGTCAAGAGATACGTTAATAAATAGCGTAGTTTTGGTAAACAGTCTGATATTTCTCTCGTGCTACGCTAGTTTACAATTGCGGTACTATTGTTGGTTTTATGTTATCATACTGCTACTTTTCCTCTTTAGAAACAAAAAAAAAATACACAAGATATTAAACATATTCGTGAGCATATATCGTGTCACAGGAGCTACTCAGGTACATTAGTATGTAACGTAGTTGTCATGTTTTAGCTAGTTTTATTTGTGAAATTTACGTCTGTTCCATTCCAACCCTAACCGATCAACCCGAGGAGAAGAAACAAACAAGAAACCCCTCGAATACACGATTACATATTCGCGAATCCTATTCCTATATCAAGAGTGGAGCAAATTCATTCCCATCTATGTAGATCATAGATAATCTGAAAATTCATCTATTCATCTAGATAATCTGATATTTTTGAGTACACACCCGTGAGCTAAGACAGTCAACTTATGTAGATTAGGAGTACCTTGGTTCAGTACTACAAGTGTAATGGTTAGAGTCACGTGTTGCACATGTTATTTATTCTACTTTGCACATTGGGCCATTGGCCGACCTTACCTTCGTGGGTGCCGTCACTTCGCTCTACCTTGGCATGTAAATAATTGTGAGTAGGAAAATTTATAGAAAATGAAAATTAACATACTCATTTTCTCATGTCACACGTATTTCATTTAAGGTTAAACTGCGCCTGGCATTTTTTGCCATTTTCATTTGTTAATAGCTGTTTCTCGCGACTTTGCACGCGTAGTTTTTTTTATTTTTCCATAATTATTTTTCATATACTACTGACTACTAATAGACTACTTTTTATCCCGATAAAGTGAAGTATTCTCGTGGAACACCGCGGGGCGCAGCTAGTTAGATAGCGCAAAGAATTTCGCATTCGCTAAAACTTCTATTTATTGAAACTGATAAGTATTTCTGTCATAATTATCTTAATTAACTCAGTTTTGAGGTTGGCTTCCATAACAGTAAAAAAATCCTTATTTTCCTTTATAAAAAGTATTTATAAAAATCTTCGTAATATGAAAAATGTTTTAAAAATATCCAATCAATGTTTCAGTATTAACCTACGTCCGATAACTCTAATCATGGTCTTATCTAAATATTTTTACTGTCTTAAAATGTAACCTCTATCTGTAGCAGGCATAATACTTTTGGCGCCAAATGTAGCGATTAATATCCAGATAAAAATATAGATTATTCATACAAACAACATCTAAGTCACGAACAGGAAAATCACAAAGATTATAGTTGCACTTTGCATAGAGTGGTCTACTAATTTATGTTTATTTACTACAGTGTAATCATAGATGTATTTTAATGTTGCCTATTCATGTTACTTTGAATCTCTTCTAGGTTTTAATAGTTTGTTTTTCTTGTTCCTTATACAAACAGATGAATGAGTCTTTTGCCAGCTCTAGCAGCCGTGCGAGTCCACTTTTGTTAATGGCGGCCGGTTATCGCGTTGTTGTTTCCGCCGTAACATTTCAAACACGTGAATAACACATTTATGATAGCATATTAAAAAAATAGCTTTAGAATTAAAATAATTGATGATATATATTTTTAACTTGATGTAAGTATGATAACTAAAATCCAAATCCAAACCAGCTCCTCGTTCTGTCTCTATTATACCACTAGCAAATTGTAGTGCTTCGAAGTAGCACGCACGCACGTATATTTGTCATTTATATGGTAGACTATTGTGTTAGAGGTTTCAAGCTGCCCGGAGGCCTTCGACATGGCTATAATATCGTAATTAGTCTATCTTGTCTTTGTGTCCGATTTTGACTAATATCTATCTATCAATCTAATCAGCCGGTAACACCCACTGCTGAGTATAGGCCTCTTCTCTAGCAGAGAAGAGGCCTATTGACTAATATACTATTATAGTACCAATCTTCAGACATAGAACCCATTGCTGTTGTTGACGTGCACTATTTGGTGTATATAATAAGCATAAAATTTTCTGAGGTATGTGGTTTAAGTAGGAATAATGGCGCCGCGTTTCTATTAGCTACCTATGAAAATTGAATTAGTTTATATTATGTAATATGGTTACTTGCTAGGATAATAAAAATTTATAAAACGTACCCAAAACCTAAAAATCATTCTTAAAAATTAACTGATGCCGTTTGATATTAAAGTCATTCTCAACTAAAATGCTTGGATACATGGTTGAGTAGTGTCGATGTCGATCGTATCTGTACATGAAGTAGTGACATAGTGTGTACGCAGCTCTGTGCAATGGGCCGAAAGATCAACGACCGTCCCTTTTATCGTAAGTCCCGATTTACAGCCACGCCACAGTAGTTTATCGGTTTTTGTATTTCCTATCAGTACCAATTACATTGTTAGATTAGGAATGTTATGATTTCGGAACAATGTAAGGTTACATTATGATCATAATCGTAGCGTACGGAATGTCAGATTTTTTTGCTTTGTATTTATTTTTATAGAATATATACGCAATATCAACTATATTTAGATGATAAATTAACAGAAAAAAATAAATAAAAGTATTTTGTGAAACTTTATGACTATTATGTTCTGAAGTTAATATTGTGGGTAGTAGCCGCAGAAATTAGGAACCCCAAATTTATTAAGACTAGAAACTGTATAGAAAACACGATTATGATTAAAAGTGTTATATAAATTAATAAAAAAAGGAGCCCCATTTTGGGCTTTACTTTAAATATAGATACGGAAGCTGCCTCTATGCTGACCGCCTCTATGTCGCCTCTATGTTAATACCGTATTGCTTTATTTCTGTGTTTTTTTTTTGGTTATGTTGTGAAGCTTTTTTTATTTCGCTATTTAACATAAACTAATTTTGCCAAAATTTCGTATTCGGTGTTTTAAGAATTTTTCCTATATTTTATCGTTGTAAATATGGCTATTGCTGCTGTTGTAATGAGGCTATTGGTTAATCATAAAAACAGGAACGTTTGGTTGTATATCTGATGCCGAAAACTATCGATTATACATAAAAAGTTATATCAGCGGTCATTTCGAGCTATTACGCGTTTAGTATCATAAATGGAAAATAGTCGTGAACTGAATCTGATAACATAAACAAGAGGTTATTGAATTCAGTTTCATTGATAATAAGCAACCTTGATGGCTAAGCCGCGATTAATTCTGATTCTGATGAGGTTAAATAAACAAGAATTTTCAAAGCATGATTTTATTTACTACATGCTAATTATGAACTTAAGAGTAACACACTGAGTGTTCCATATAATTTATTGGGAAAACATATTCTTTAGCAGGAAACGTGTATAACTAACTGTCAAAATTTCAGTCCGCTAAATCTTATAGTCAGAAGACATCCTTTTATGGCTTTTAGCCCTGTATTGCTTATGTAGGTAGTACCCGCTAATGGGACTCTATTACTCAGCCTACTCTTATCAATTTGGTAAAAACCTTAGAAAGGTTCTAACTTAGAACGACATATTGAGTTGAAAATGATGTCATTTATCGTATTGTGCATTTTATTACAAGCTTTTATTTAACTTAAATGTATGTATATTTGTCCGGTTGGAATCTTACAAATGAATTTAAATCAGTTATCTTTAACCGAGTTTATATTTATAAGTCCTTGTTTGTTACGCTGTTTTGCTAGGAAAACTTCAGCGTCTTTATTTATTTTTACCTTTAATATCTGCCGCCAAGCTGTGTTCCGGTGGAAGGGTGTGGGCGCCGGTGAAATCACAGGTGCATGAGACGTAATATCCCCGTCTCCGAGAAAGGACCTAGGTCGAATTTATGTTATTATCGGAGGTTACCATCAGGTGGACCTTCAGCACATCCTGTCACTCCGGAAGCATAAAAAAAACTTTGATATGAAAGACTTTTAAGGTAACAAAATAGGCGTACTTATGAAATTAAATTAAACCATCTTGTTCTGTTCTTGATCATTTCATTAGGATTAAAACTGTCTCAAACCCAAGCAATTTGAATCTATAAGAAAAAGCGAGCAAGCGGTCCCCACCTACGTGATACGCGGGAAACGAACGCTGCGCCGCCCGGTCGTGGAAAAAACACATATTTTATCACATATTTTACATGTATGATGAACGTTTTATCATTTTTATATAGAGTGGACGCGACATGATAATTAAAAACGATATTTTCTAAATCAAATTCAATGAGTCAAGTGTTTCACATTGACCTAAATTATAATTATCTTTTTAAGTCTCACAGTATCTTATTTCCTATTTTAAAAAACGTGACCTTAATTTTGTGTAACGAAGATTATTTTATGTATCGGACATAGGATAAAATAACTGTTGTGAAAAGTACTCTTGTGGTTATTGATTTAAAATTATATTTAAATATTTAAAAAACTTAAATGTGACGCGTTGATGTCTTTTCGATGTGTCTTGCTTGCTTGCTGAATATTTTACTAGATTCACCTCCTACTATTTTATTTTTATCCTTGACGTTTTCATTATATTTTATATTTGTCAATGAAATCATTCTGGTTGTGAATATTGTCGTATCTTCTTCGAAATAAACTGGCCGTATTCTGTTGTTGTGACAGTACATTAACTCAGCTGTTGAAAGAAAGAAAAAAATAAACTTACAGTTAAGGTCAACCGGCAGTAGCCATTTTGTCTTTTGTAACTTTTCACGATCGATCTTTCTGAAACGTACTCTACATTTTACAGTGAAACCGATAAAAACTGTATTGGTCAAAAGTTATATAATCACCTCACTGATGTCATCGGTAACTTCTAACCGTAACTTCAGCAAAATGACATAATATTTTAGATCCTCATCTAGGTAAGGAAATACCGAAGTCATATCGTGTTGCAACTTAATTCACTTTGCAGTTGTTATGAGGATATTGGAAACAAATAAAAATAATAAGATCGCTATTAGCGATAAGGCCGCCCATTGTAACCTCTTCTTTTTTGTGACTGTTTTGTTAATTTTATTTTTTATTATGTATGTTTCTATCGAGGTGTACAATAAAGAGTATTCATTCTTCATTCAATCAAATCTAGCTTCAAACCAAATATAATTTTTCCTATAGGAGCCACATTATAGAATATTACTAAATTAGTAATTTAATATATATTAACATGTGTGCCTAACACAGGGCAAAGTTTGTCCTGGGTGGGAACAGAATCCACGACCCAGCGCAGAAGGCTGCTATCAACTAAGATAATCTTCTTTGCATGCACGTCTAAATATAATATATGTTTTTTTCCGATGTGCCTACTTAAGTGACGATTTTTATATTTATATTGCGAAAAAAGACGTTTTTGAATACGGTAGTTCTGTATCACAGCTGTTTTTGATAATAAGGCCGCTATTGACGTAGATTATCTATTGAATCTGACTTCTTCAATGAAAAATACGCTGGTATGTTTGTTTATCCTCGTTAATACACCTTGACTTCAATAGGCGCGCAAATTTGGGTTTACGTAACGAGTATATTAATTCCAAGTAAAACAAGTAATTAAATATTAAATTAAACTGAGTTTCTTTTTGTTCTATTATTGTTTAACTCTATTATTGGATATATTGTGTTTTAGTAGTAAGACTATTTTAAAGCAGAAACAATCAATCAAAATCCCTTCAAAAATATTCAGAGCTGATGATCCTGAAATTATGGCATATGATTCTTCCATGATTTGAAATAAGTTGAAGTTAAGTTAAAACCACAGGAAATGTTTTTCAAATATGTGAATTTAAAAAAAAAAAATTCATATATCTTCGTGACTTAGTTGGTAGTAGCCTTGCCTTCGAAGCGAGGGGTCCCGGGTTCGATTCCCGGCCGGGGCACACCTTGTGTGTTGAGCATGAAGTTTGTTCTCGGGTCTTGGGTGTTTGTCTTGTGTTTCTGTGTTCGTCCATGCCATATGCGACACAGGGAATCCTAGTGCAGAGGTATGAGTGTGTAAACCTTGCTTTTTTTTTTAATTCTTAGAGTTTAAGAGTTTTTGAATCGGTCACAAATTGGTTTAAATTGTAAATTTTTGAAAGGGACAAAAATGCTCCAAATCTTGCTTTATTCTGTTCCTTCCTTATTAACTGTTTAAAGTGTTAACTAAACGCCGATTATGCAATCGTAAAAGTGAACTTAGTCAAACCTCGTGCGTGTTCTACTTTTGAGAAAATGTAGGTAGCGTCTTTCTACTTGATATCGATAGCAAATATTATGAATCGTCATCGTTTCTTTGTAGGCGCCGCGAATCTGAGAAAGCCATAACAAAACGTGCGATTTATAAAGGAGATTGGGGTTTTCCTAACCATGCATATTGCTTAATTGATCATTGGCTTATGTTTCTGGGAAATACTTTATTAAGGCATCAGAAACCGCAGATATTGTCATTGGTTACCAAATATCGAAGGATTTTTAATCGATTACGTGCTGATGATGAGTAATATGTATGTGACAATAATCCAATCTCCTTTAACCTTTTTCACTATATTATACGAGTTGTGAAACATCACACTACTATTAAAGACGAAAGTTTGTATGTATGTGTGTATACATGTTTGTTCACACCTACACAGATTTCATAAAAATCCTTTGAGGCCTTTGAGATTGAAGGAGTAAGAAACATACACACATACAAACTTTCGCCTTATTAATAGTATGACTAATCGAACTTCTGTGAAGTTCGTTATTATCCATTTGATGATATAGGTTGAACGAGCTAAAGGTCTGTCTGGTATTAAGTGGTTACTCCCGTCCATATCAACAGCACTCAAGATCTAAACTGCATCATTTTGTGTCCGTCCTTTGGCACAAGTTCTACTGTCACTTTGTGTTGCTCTTTTCGCACCATCCTAAAATAATATAGGGGTTTGGGCTATGTTGTATGCACGTGCATCGGTGCCCTAACGATCGGTGTTATACTTTCCCCTTACCTCCTCTTAATTACTACAATCATTTAAAAGAATTGACTTGAGCGTTTTCAGCAAAGATATTATATCAAATATCATTGGTTTTCAGCCATATTGTCTAGTAAACAGTATTTATACAATATTGTTAAAAATTGTTGTTATACTGTTACAATTGCCGATTAAATGATTTTTTATAGCAATATGACTACATTTTTCTTTGAATTTATTCAGATTATATTTGAAATATTTTAAGTATAACTTTCTACTACTGTTCTAAAACAGTTTCGTAAAGACGCGTATATTTTTATAAATGTGTAGGCAGTTTTTTTTTAATTTTTCTATTATTAAAAATACGATTCACAGCGATTAAAATTCACCTATCTCGAAACTATACTGTTAACGATACGATACAATTGGAGTTGCAGTTGTTAGCTTTATTACTGCTTCTACGGTAGCCGTAAAATCCTCATCGAATCTATGTGTAACAAAAATAAACACTTTCGAATGTATATTCTAAATATATTCTAATATATATCAATTTATTCTAAGGTGTAAAAAACTACACTACTAGCATAATTTTTCTGAATTTTAATATATCCTATCTATATGTCCGTGACACCAAGATTGCAATGGTTTAAAGATTTGATGATTATTCTCTATATTAATATAAGAAATAACACTTATCGACGACCTTCAGCGCGTAAAAAAGTAGGTGACACAGATTTTTTGCAATACCTATACTCATCCAATTGTCAGGGTGATAACGTGGAGATAACCAAGAGCCCTACAACACAATCTTACGAGTAATGTCTGTTATATTAATAAGAAATTACACTGATAGCAATAGTGCATTAAAAATATATATAATGTGGTCAAGAGGAGGTCTTCATTAAGCGTCACTATTTAATGTGTACAGTAGAACTCGGTAATCGACAAACGTTATGCAAGGCGGTGTCGGATTAACGAATTTGTTATACTTTAGAATCTATAGATCTACTGCAATAAAAAACTTACATTATAGTCCGGATTAAAAAAAATAGTTTATAATCCTGTGAGTTGTATTATGTATTTATAAAAATGGCTCGTTCAGATACGCGTTTTACTAGAGTAATACGATCGCTATCATATTCACAGTCAAACAATACGCGTCGAGCAAAAGTGATGGTGCAGCGAATAAGCGTTTGACGAATATTTGCCATAATAAATGTTTGATGTACTTTCGTAGGCATGTTGGATGGAGTGCCGAATTAGACAGGTGCCGGATTACCGAGATTCTACTGTATTTGATCTTAGGACTTGAAAACTAGACTCTCACACACGAAAGAAGAATTAGTAGAATGTGTATTTGCCATGTTTTTTAATAAAGTTATATTTAAGTTATGTTCTTTAAATAAACAAGCGAGAGTGAATAAGCTTTTATCTACTACATACGGATTGGTTGTCACATGTCTTGAATTTAATACACGCTGGTTATTTCATGATGTATGTTCTTTCATCCAATTTCTTACGTCGCCCATATTTTTCAACCAAATGATCGCTTAAAAACCACGTGATCGGGCCAAGGTAACCTGATAATAAAAATAATTTACTAAAATAAATAATCAAATCGTGTCTGCGACCTAAAACAGGCTGAGAAGGCTATGATGAATAAAACTCGTAACTGATGATAATCTTGATGAGCTAATAACTAACTCCAACCAAAAATGTTTCCGAATAAAAAAAAAACACCTGGTGGTCTTAATTAAAAACTGCTGGTGTGTGGGTAAAATTCCAGGCATGAGATGTTACATCTCCACCTCAAAGTGACGACGCAATACGATACGACTTGGGGACCTCAAACTTCAGTAGGGGAGAGTTGAGTCGTATCGCTGTTGTTTATAAGCGGCGGTAACTTTTTAAAATCAGGTAGGCAGTCAAATAGTCCCGTCACTTTCTTCACATAAAAAACCACAGTGAAATCCACTCGTTTGCGAACAGCTGCGATGCCACAGACAGATATTCACACACATACATACAGGCAGACAAACATCAAATTACACCCCATATTTAAGGACGTCGCTCGGCGGTTAAAAACTCACTGTACATTTCTGTTTGAACGAATGATTTCAATTGAAAGTCTGCGTTTTATGACTTGGGCACTCCTTAAGTAAGCTTTTAGTAGTTTATGAATAAGATCGATCCTGATATACATAGATAACGCAATTATTATACTACAAAATCAGTACAATTATTATTATGGCTCATAAACAAAAAGTAATTGATGAACATGGCCTCTATAAGTACCTATTATTCTCACACGTTTCGAATATCTTTACGTGGAAGAAATCAAACAACCTGGCTCCATTTCGGGCCGTGACGAAATTGTAATGTCTTCCCGGGACTGCGAGGTGAAACGACGTAACCCGACCCGTAACTCGTGTTACATGTTATGTGTAATTCGCAATTGTACCTTATGTAAGTAATGACAGTAAATTCTTCGTTCAAAAACGTATCAATAATTCGCGTGACCCTATCAAAATAAACAACTTTTGGCGCCGGTTACGCAGGTTTCTTTGCTGCCAGTTTCACTTGTGATTCTCTTGTCTTCGATATTTACTCAATCTGGCGATAACATCATAATTCGCTTATTGCATAAATAAAATTATGGCTTTATGATTCTTTGAACTTATGGCAAAAGCATGGGCCTACGATTCAGTAATCACGGTCAAAATATGTATCTGATTTTTAACTGTATCTATGTTTCATCTTATATCTGATTCTTATCACCACTCTAGTATTTTATGTGACTTACACCACTTTTAATATAAGAATCAGATATAAGATGAAACACATCCGGCACATATGGGTGCCGGTGAAATTTCTGTCACATGAGGCATCATAACACCTTCATGTCTGTCGAATATGTGGTGCTACTTGTATTCTCTACGATATATATCAATTAGGTACCGTAATGTGTTGTTGTTGCTTTTTATTAGATAATCAGTGAACCGCCTTCTCATTGCACCTACAATTGTTTTTTTCATAGGTTAATAGTTAAAATAGTGCATTGAAGAAATCTGAAAAAAAAAAAAAAATTATGGACATTGATTTTTTTATGTTAATTTGAGTTTCATGCATAAAATAGTAAACTTTGACCAACACGTATTTTCTCACAGAACGATGGACAGTTTTAAATGTCATGTCATAATAAATGACGAAACAGTGCTATGCGAAAGGCGATTCAAATGGAGTGTATCGCTCGAAGCAGAAAATGCAGCATTGTGCGGTAAAGGGCAAGGATGTCAGGCGAGTTTGTATGCAGCTGGCCGGCTGCTCTATGATGTTACCAAATCTAGACATTTTGCGTGAATGGCTGGGGTTATCGACCCGTTTAGAGCGGTGAACGCGGCGCAGGCGCAACCGATCGATAAACTCTTGCGTAAGCGACTTGCACGCCCTCCCAAGGGATTTAATTTAAGGAACTCTTGTCAAGAATTAGATTGCGCTCCACACATAAACTAAGCGAACAGAAACAGTTATAATTATATCGGGCTATTTCACTTCCCTAAAAGTTGTTACGCCACGAAACTTATCACGCTTAGGAACGAGATAGTCTGAATGCATTTTAGTCTTAGTGACTTTAGTGGCTTTATGATTTCTGCGTTGATTTTGTACACTTCCAGGTTAATGGTCTTTTGTAGTAGAAATCTATTTGCATATTTCGTCCGAACAAGTGCTTCCACACGCTTCTGCCAACAAGCAGTGGCGCATTTGCAACGTGCTGTTTCTGTTACGGGTGATATGAGCCGGTTCGATCAATCCGTTTATTTCACGTAAATTTGACGTTTCAACTTCATATGTCAGGGGGACACGAAAATGAAATTTTGGGAGATTTGTTCAATTTTGGGTTAGGTTAGGTTATTGTGTATATGAGTATGTGAGCCAATTGTCCGTTTGAAATCGTACACGGAGAGGATTCCTTACCACATGTAGAATTTTTGTTATTTGTTAGTATGTCCGCCACAATAATCTTAAAGCTTTGGAAAATTTGATACCAAAACAAGTTCATGTTTGCTTTGCTTTTCTGTAAGATTCCTAATGGAATGATTTGTCGGCACACGCGGCCTGTGACGTCATTCAGCAAAACTATCAACGACGCACTTCGTAGGTCAACTGATAACCTACTTCTTGTTTAATACTGCGTTGCAAAATTTTAGGATTATTATCCTAACTTTCCTAGATATCAAGATAAACATAAAACATATTTAGTTTATGTTGTCTTTATATCTAGGAAAGTTTTGTCGCTGTGAAACTTGTTATAATGAAGTAATAATAAATCAATTGTATGCATGTATCATGAGGCCACTAATGAAGTATTGACGCTGTCCTCATCAGAACATAATCCTACAAGTCGATAGTGGCAACATTCAGTACCGACATCATCAGACTATTGTACTAAAATGTCAAGAAGTTGTGAACTTGGGCAATGGCGTAACAGCTTACAATAAACTTGTCTGTGAGGTAAAAGATCTGCATAGGTAACTTTTCAGCATCTTTGATTTTTGTCTTTTTTCGTTTAAATGTATGTATGTAATTTAATATTAATAGTGGTAATAATATAAGTATATTCATTAACAGCTTTATATGACATAATTACTGTAATTTAAAAATGGTTTTTCAATCACCATTTGTTTTATTCATTGTTATAGAAGCTTTTTAAAGATTACATCGAGTTCGCTAAATAAAAGTTTAAAAATCTCACTTTACAGTATGAGCATTTTAAATTGGCACATTGGTAGGTCGGTATAAACATTTGATAAATCAAATTTATGATGTTTGTATATTGCCACGCAATGCAAGCTACCTGTAGTGGCCTTTTTAAAGGTATTATACATTACTAGATTGAAACAATTTAGTGCTTGTTGCTAAATATCTTGTCTTAGCTTTGTAGAGTAGAATCGGCTTCTAGTCGCTTACTGACACTGGCAGTTTCACCAATAGGAACAAAGCGCTAATTCAACATATCTTACACGCAAATACACATACATACAGACAAACTTTCGCATTTATGATATAAGTTTGATGATGAGTAGGTATTCAGGAGATAAGCACCTATTATATGTTTTGGTAGAATTTTAACCGATTACAACTACTAAGAATTGCGCGGGCACCTTACTGATAACAATTTTGGTAATAAAGCTAGGTCAACGTATTGATATCGATTAATTGCACTACTACAGTAGTAGAAGTACCTGTTAGTAATTAGTGCAAAAAGTGGGTTAATGGGCAGCCGTTGTACTTACATATTTGCTAAAGTCTTGGCTGATTCCATTCTTGAGTAGATAGGCATCTACCAAGTGCTTAGTTGGATTGCGTCCACGAATTGTAATGAGCAATCTCTGTCTTTTTTAATCAATAAAAAAGGTGAAATAGTATAGGAGTGAAACTTCACTATTTAACTGACTTCAAAAAAGGAGGTTTTCAATTTACTTATTTAATACTAACAAGTTTGTAATCAGTTCAGAGATGAAATTTCATCTCGAAGGTACACCTCATCAAATAAAAAAAAACATCCATATAGGTCTTCAACTGGTAAAAAATAGCGTAACAAAAAAAAACATATAGCGGAATTGAAAATATCCACCTTTTATTTAAGTCAGTTAATACATTTAATAAAAGGCTTGGCTTTCTAGAACGTTGATATTTACGATGAAAAAGTGGTATTCTAGTGGTATTCGAGGATAAACTGATGGATTCTAATTACTTTCTATTTTCGCCCTTTCACAGATAAACTGGTGGATCATTACATAATACGAGTATATACCTTCTAGCGGATATCCGGCGTGCGGCTTAAAGAAATATATTATGTGCTAAATGCATTGTTTTAGTGGTCTAAATTCATCTGCCTTTTTAATGAAACTGGTTTAAAGCACATCGGTAGGATTGTTTCAAAGTCTATAACGGACATAGGTAGAGCGGACATATGTAAGTAAACAATTTTTGTGTTTTATATAAATATTAGCGCATATTCATAAACTAACTATCTCCCTCAGCACAGTTTCTAGTAGAACAATGCATGAAATATTCAATAAACTGTTAATTATGTAATTACATACCAATAGAGCTAAGTTATTGCACAAGTAAGAGTTAAGTATTGCATATGATTTTATCTTTTTCTGAATAAATTGTATAATTATCATAAAAGAAAAAAAAATATGTTTGTCTATGTCATCAGTGAGCTTGTTGGTGAAAGGGGGTTCTAGACTACCCTTTGCGCTACTGTCTCTGAGTAAGTATTCAAGTAAGTACAAACAGCGCGGTTGTTCAATATAACGCCCACGTTAGTTAGAGAATAATCTTCTATTTCGTAGAACAGGTAAGCAACGTCACAGATAATAAAACGTTGGCGATGTTCTTAATAATATGTAATATGTAATAATATGTAATATTATTTTAAAGTCGTAATATTTAACTGAATTGTAAATCTTACAAATTATCATATTGCACTCGCTGTCAACCTTGTAGAAGTCATAGAGTAGATAACATGCACGTCAGATAAGAATACATTTAAGGTGACTTAAAATTTGGCAATGCTTAGTGCTAACCGAACACTTTATGATTGAATGTACTCTTTGCGTCATTCTTTTTCAGAAGTTATTTTTAATCTTGTTAATAACTAGCTTTTGTTAAATTCATGTTAATTTTATCAACATGATTCGCAACATCGTGGGTTGTAAGTATCTAAAGTACCAACTGTTGGTAACTGTTGGTAACATTAATAAAATCTCCTTCAAAAAATATACATAGCGGATGATCTTCAGAACGTCTCCAGTAAACATAACAAAGAAACATCTGCCAGCAATTTTATAAAAAAAACCTCAATGAAATTGAACCATCCCTCTCGTAGACACTCAAAAGAATTTGCCACAAGACCACAGATTCGCCAAACACCCTTTTATCAGTGATTAATAAATAATGATTCATACACTCTAGTTATTTTAATAATTTGTATGTTAATAATAGTGTTTATAACGTGTTACAGATGCTCCTTTGGCACGATATTTTTTTTTTAAATGTCCAACCGCGGTTAACACCGCGGGGCGCAGCTAGTAATTAATAATTTAACCCTAAGTATAAACAAAGCCATATAAATGCTTGTGCCTAGAAACTTCACATTAAGTATTCGACTATTTATTTAGTATCTACTTAAGTTTAAGTTAAATCTAAGGATATTATCCTCATTTTCTTCGAGCTCACATCAAGTTTTTTAAAGTAAGTACACTATATGATACTTGTGATGTAATTAAAAAAATAATAAGCATAACATAGTTTTCATAAATTACCTATTCATATCTACAGGATGTGAATCAACAGTCGTGGGTTTATTTTACGCCGTCCTAGGAATTTCGGTTTGTATATGATTCATGCGTCGGTCATAAAGCATTAGGGTTTATTGACATCTAGTGAGTAATCTAGTATAGGTAGTAGATACAATAGAATTTCAGGTATAGGTCAATGAACTTTATGTATTACCTAGCAGTCGGTAAATATTGTTCTGACAGTAAGATATAAGCAATAGCAACGAATAACAATACGAATTTTAAATTGGTGTTCAGGGCCCTTGTGTTGCAGCTAGCATGGACAACATATCAACATATTTATTTTCAAGATGGCAAAACATATCTTGAAAATAAAGAAACTCATCGGCATTTTACAAAAACAACTTAGGTAAACAAGAAATTATTGAGAAACACAATAAATCCGACTGCATGGAAAATTCCAAATTACATTTAAACACATTATTTTGCCAAGCAGTGGTGCACTCGTATTGCTGTGTTTAGGTGGAAGGGTGTGGGTGCCGGTGAAATCACATGACACGTAACATCCCTCTCTCAGGTGACGGGTGCAACGGGGTGCGACTTGGATCTTCTCATACTTCGGTCGGGAAGGACCTAAGTCATATTACAGTTTTTATAGGCGGAGGTAACCACTTAACATCAGGTGGGCCTTCAGCTCGTCCCGCCACTTTAGTTACATTAAATATATATATATATATATATATTTGTAACCCATTTATAAAACCCTGTAGCTACTTTGATACCAATAACTATAATATATGGCACCAAAAATCGGCCATTTTAATTAATATAATTTTGATACAATCGGGGTCACTCCCACAAGTAAGACAAATCCAACGGCATATCTCAAGCTAAAATCCATCATGCCGTTTATGCTACACAGCGTGTCAAAGACATACCTACATACATACACTACTTCTGGCGCACTTGGTTAATAACTATTCACATTTCTACTTCAGGCACCATTTGAAATTATCTTTAATACTGAATACCTCATACATAATAAGGAAGTAAACTACAATACAATATATGCGGTATGAATTTCATAGTGCGAATATAAAGTAAGCAGCACATTAGATTTAAAATATTGAACGTTACATTTTCTATTAACAACCATTGTGCATCAATTTTCTATTACCAACCATTGTGCATCATTATATGAATTTTCTTTACTATTGTACATGATTGCATTCGAACGCACGGCGACTGAGCCTAAATTCTCGATATTAACTCCTATTCAATTGGCATGTATTTTCAACTTGAATCTATATAAATAAAAATTAATTGATATCAATTGAAATGATAAATCGATCATCTTGGGAACGGCGCGATGGACGCGGATAAGGCAGTAAAGTTATTATTTTATAAATTTATTATTTTAATGCCAATGCAGGTCGCTATAATATTACGTTAACATACTTACACTGTGCACTAGAATTCCATGTATTGCAGGTGGCGTGGACAAATAAATACTTTACGCTGATCACAAAGTCTGTCTCGGTCGGGAATCGAACCCTCCCGGGTTCTGTCACTACGAAGGCAGTGCTACTAAGCTACGGAACCGTCAAATAATAAAAATAATAGCTTTCGAATTTTAATTCAAATGTTGAAATCACATTAAATAACACTGTTTGACATGGTTAAAAGTTTATCACAATACTATTTATGTTGTGAATGAGATTGAGAGTAGATTGGAAGTTTAATTTAAATGTTTTCAATGACGAGACGATAAGGAGACTATTTAGCCGACGGAGGCGTCACGCAGCAACTAGATTAGAAACACTCTTCCAAATAAGGCTGCTAAACAACTCACTGTGATTGCTTGGCGGCAAATCCTACTAATATTATAAACGCGAAAGTTTGTAAGTATGTTTGTTACTCAATCACGCCAGAATGGGTGAAATTTAGCACAGACATAGAATTTAGTCTGAAATGATTTCACCGGCGCCCGCACCCTTCTAACAGAAAACGTCACGGCCTATATAACAATAGTATGTACGCCATTTAAACGTTATACAAAATAAATAAAATTTTCTTAATTTCAGGCTACAATATAAAAGATACAAGAGGGTATCCACTTACTCTAGGGCCCCTATGAATAACATATAAAAATCTTTTAAAATAACTAAATAACATACTACAATAATATAAACACTTAAATTTTATTTGCTTCGTCACTAAGCCATGATGTGATAATTAATATCCGAATTTTAAGTCCTTTAATTTTTTGGTTATTGCTTTGTGACATCCCTATTGATATATTTCTTCTTGAGTTGGAAAAAGGAATTACGTATAATAACTCATATCCCTCACAACACAATCATCAAAGATTGCGATGTCATTTCTCCGGCACCCACACCCTTCCACCGGAACACAATAATGCGAGCACTCTTGCTTGGCGGCCGATTCTAGGTAAGATAACAAGCCTTGCTTATCATATAAAGTTTACCGCGGCTGGGGATAAAACCCCAGACCGCTTGTTTCGAAAGCAGAGCTACCATCTAACCCGTCATAATATTATTCATACAGGAATATCATATGATATGTCCATGAATATCATTTATTTATATTTAATTTTATCGTTTATTCCTAGTGTAAAGTCTACAACTAAGTCCTACAACTAAAGTGCGTACCTTGTTATGCTAAACAAGTTATAATATTAATTATCCGATTTCATTTATAGCCTCATTATGAAAGGGGTTAATAATTTTGACAAATTACATCCGTGTCTTATTATAATTATTTATCGTTATTACCTACGAGTATTTACTTGAGTATTTTTCCACGTGCTCATGTTGTTTTATAAATGTGAAAGACTAAGACTCACTTTTTAAAATATGAAACTAAAGTGAATAAATTAATATGTGTCCTTGGTTGCATCTTTTAAAAGGGGTTTTTTTACAGGTACCAAATTACGAGCAGCCATTATGTAGGTAGTAATTGGTGATATTTATAAGAAAACAAGGAATGTAATTTGTTTATTTAGTTTGGCATCATCCCAAAATCTGAGAATTGTTTTTATGAGGTATATGTTTATTCATCCACAACTACGTATATCTTAATATACAGTAAATAATATTTTTATTAATAAGATGCTTTTGGATGCGGATCCTCTAAAAGAAACATCTTTTAGATGCAATCATTGATCATCAAAACCCAGTGGGCAGCGACCCTAATAAACATTGGGTATGTGATATGAATCTCATAGTGCAAGATATACGGATGCAGATCACAATTGCGCAGCCAGTCTCGATAGGGAAGTGCAATAAATTCAATTCAGGTAGCAAGCTGTTATCTATTTAACTCCGTATACCTAGTAGACGTCAGTATACAATTACTTCTAATGACCGGTATTGAGGTCGGCCGGTTCACGGTCACAGGAACACGATCTTGTTTATTCACAATCACAATACAAATATGCTTATAGGTATATACGAGTATAAATAGGTATATTTGTATTGATAAATGCGTCACTGTATCGGTATTCTCATTTAAATGATTTACGCAGGGGTTTCACTATTCACGGTCATATCGAACTTAGTAGATGTGGGAATGAGAATGACGTCACAATGATATAATGTGTTTTGCACTTTCTTATTACCAATTCTTGAAATTTCTTAACGCGTTTATCTTCTTATTGTTGGCGTAAAACTTGCGTAACAATTACTATCAGTTTGGTATGACGTATGCGCACTTAATTATAGTATCAACAACAGAATATCGAAATAGATACTTACCGTATTCTAATGTTAATGTTCCCACTGCAGGGACACCGGCCTACTCTTGATTATTGAGAGTGAATAAAGACTTAAAAGTTATATATATTGTAATATTAGTAAATAAAATGTAGAGGTATCATTAAATGATGGACCATTTTAAAATAACGCGAAGGCGGGTTCATGTCTCCTCCGTGCAGTATATTATCGATTTGCATTGTAGGCATATTATTATCCTATCATTACATTAACTGATTAAACCCAAAATAAGTATATTTTATACCGCAGAAAGTCATTAGCTAACTTTTCGCGACATCACGCGAGTGGACCGAGTAAAACGCGAGCAATCTCTTATCCTCTTGTCTTGTTGGTTGGTGACCAGCCTTATAGCCTCAGTTAGTTATAGCTCTGCTTCTTCGCTGTAGGCTCGATTCCAACCCAGGGCAAGCATTTGTCATAATGAACATGATGTTTGTTCTCTATCATTTTTTCTTGTATATTTATTAATTTCGCATATCTCAGAAACGGCTTTACCAATTTGGATGTTTAGGTTTTGTTTAAGTTTACCTGTATTACTTATAAAAGAAATTTTTTAACAAAAAAAAGTTCGCCCATTTATTTTGAAATAAAATCATTGTATTCCATAAACATCAATTTTTCTTTCGAGTGTTTCAGTTTCAGTAATCCATGTAATAATGGAAATTTCCAATACACCTTTTTATGCTCTTACATACTTTAACGAATACAGCCGAAAATTGAGGCTGTACGTTTTCTATCCGTCAGAACATTGATTCTTACCTATATTATGTTGTAATTTTTTATTTGATTCACGCGTAAACATTGTTTATCACAAGCTCGCTGTTGTCCACCTTTTTACTCCTCGCACATCTTGAATTGCAATACAATTTGACAGTTACAATTTTGACAGTTACAGTTTGACAGTTTGAATTGCAATACAGCCTGATATTTGCTCTATCCGGTTTTGTTTGTCTTTTTGCTTCTCAGGTTTTCAATGCCTTGATATTGAAACTAAATCATAAATATGACATAACAAATTGCCCACACGGTACCATAACCGATTGTTATTTTTCTCAAACGATCATGGCCGGTGCATGAACCCGGTAGATTGTAAGCCACGGCGGAACTGAGTGATTTCTGAGTTACGCAACCGGTGTTCTCACCAAGGTCTTTGAAATAAACGATAATGACACATCTTTTATGTGTCCGTTTGAGTGATTGTTTTGTTTTGTCTAAGTACTAACAGTGCCAATAATAATAAGTCACATCATATTGTACATAACACGATAGATTTATCTAGGTACAAAAGGCAAAGGATGTAAAGTTTATGAAAATAAAAACATTCTTTTGTCATCTAGTCATCACGTGACTAAGAGACTTTAGGATGTTTTGTATCACATAAATTTGACTATGTTAACACAGCGTAAACATTTGTTTTTGTCTCCGCTAGCGAAAGCTTTCCGTCTTTTCAAGGTTGTCTGTCCCAAGTCTTCGACCTCACGCCGACATCCACTCCCCCCTGACCCACCACCCGGGTAACAAAGCTTCTAGATATTTGTTACCTGGCTATAAATATATAACTTAAATGTTAGATCTGGCTTAGCTTACAAATTTATTGCGAAATCAGCTTATGCTGGTGCGGTATTGCAAGTAATTCAATTATCAAAAAGGTAGGAAAAATTATTCGGCAGGAATGTTTTATATTCGTGAACGATGTTTTGAATTAGTTTAGTAGTTCCAGAGTTTACTCCTACTTAAAGATAGTAAAACTTTATGGCCTCTTTGTGATAACGTTGCACAGCCATAGGTCACCGAGATCCAGAAAAATACTTTTTCTTTTTTTGTGTTAATATAATTTCTTAATTTATTAGAGAAGGAAAAGAGTGTAAAACAATTGAAATACGTTTTTTTTTTAAGACATTTTTATATCATGACACTATATAATTGAGACTCAGAACAGTTTGAGTTTAAGACCGTATTCATCCTACTCTTCACGTTAGATCAGACTCACAACAATGGTGGACAATGGTACTGGTCAGTTTTAAATAAACAACACGAACATTTTTGGTTGCAGCTATGTATATCGCGATAACCCTTACCATTTTGTATTTCACTTAACTTTATGTTTGACTGTTGATAGCCTAGAATGCTTATGCAATTTAATTTATGATGAAATATTTTCATACCTACTGAGAGCATAAATTGATGATTTAACCACTATTTTAAAAGAAGGTCGTTTATTATAATATTACAAAAAGTTATTTATGTTTAAGGATTGACTTAAGCAGCTGATGATATCAGCACTAATATGGCTAAAAATTTCGATTTTTTTTTTGAAGGTTGTGAAAATAACAAATACTATTGTTAAAATACTTAAATTGCTTTCATCCATTTTTTTTATTAAAAATTATAAAAAGATCTTTTCCATCGTTCTTAAATCGGTTTTATTTTTAATATTATATAATACATGTCACAATATTTTAAATTATAGTGACTAAGAAAAAGATCCAAAATAATGAGTAAAAAATAAACTGTGCTATTTTACAGCGTATAGGTAGTATGCTCTTAATATTTAGCATTAGTTGCTTAAGTGGTATTCTTTCAATCCTAGTGTATTGAAATTGGGGTGCAATAAAACCCCATACAATTAAAAAATATATATATTTGCATAGAGCAAGCGTAAGCATAAGCGAGATGGGTAACTTGCCTCGACTTAAAGAAAGCAGGCCTAATATTAATGAATTCTTGAAGTTATAGATTTCTGCTCGAGTGTTACATTTAAATACCAACATCTTAAAACCGCAAGCATCTTTGCTGTTTTTTGTTTTATAATATGAGTTAGGATTATGTTTCAAAACTATTATACCTAGCTAATATTATTAATGCGAATATGAGCTTGTTTGTTTGTTACGCTTTACGCCTTAACTACTCAACGGATCATTATGAAATTTAGCATACACGTTGTCAGAAATACAAAAAAGGACGTAGGACTTTCATCAAGAAATAAATTGATTGACAAAATCTACATTAACGTGAACGTTGACAAGTCACTTCATAAATACAATTCGTTCATAAATACTGAACTTATTGAAATACCAACTTACTTAGCTTATCGTATTTGAGAGACAATACAAACAATAAGGTTTATTTCGGCAAGGAACAAGATGAATTCAGGCAACCTTGGGTTTGCGCACTTCTGATTACGTTGCGCAACTCGCAGGTCAAGGCTGGTTAGGCGCCGCACTCATTTTTGGCAATACATTAAACCTACTCGCATACTTGCTACGCAAATAATGGCTTTTAAAATGTGAGAGGCTTTATTTTTCTCGTTCTGCTGAACATCAGAAAACCACTATTTTATCTGAATTAAAGTTCTGAAGTGTTGCAATCTGCTTACCAGGCCCACAGGTAACCTCTACGCATTACATATTTAAATAGTAGGTAATTCGTTGCGTATAGAAAATTGGTGATCTATTTAGGTGCCCAACAAGATTAGCATCGAATATTAACCATGTTCCACTGTATATTTTTTTATGTATGTTCACCCAGTATTACAAGTTAAGAATCGTAAATATGTTATTCTTGTTTCATTGATTGTAGCATAGTTGAATGGATAAAATATGATAATGTTTTTATTAATATTTAAATACATTCCATCCCAGAAGCGATATTGTTATTCTTAAAAGTAATAACATAATCTTATTGGTTTTCTGATTCAGAAACCAAACACGACACTAGTAGGTACTACGACCTAGTATTTATCCGATAAACGTTAAAATAACTATACCTACATAATCATGGAAATGTAGTTCAATTAGGATTAACGAAGAATTATATAGGAGAGAATAATATAGGAACATTAAATTTTTCTTTGTATGTTAAGCTGGTATTGTTATTAAACAGGCAGAAAACCTGTTTTCTTTCGAAGAGATTTGTCCTGGATTTGATCTCCGGCCAGGGTAAACATTTGTGAGATGGATGAGCATGAAGTTTATATTGGGGTATGTTTTGTGGGAAACCTGAAACAATGGAAGTAGGACCTAATCCAATGAAAGAATAAACATGAATGGTGGTAAATTTTACTCTGATCAACCTAAACACTGTTTTATATAAATGAAACAGTATTAAGGTTCATGTAGGGGAGCTAGGGGCTTGTTGTAACAGGGGTAAGTAGTGACAGAGTTTTCTCACCAGGAACTTTAACGCCAAGTTAAAGTATTACGCGCAAAATCGTGTAGTCACAGCCAATATTCCGTCAGATGGCGCAGTGAGTGGATGTGAGCAAGGGCTTCATTCTTGCCGTTCGGTTGGCGTTATTTTTATCGACTAGTATGGAATTTCAATATAAACGAAGCTGATGCTTTGTACTACTTACACTTACATACTACTACTTACATACTTGGGGTTAGTAGTAACATCTACTACTAACCCCAAGGACGGGGTAAGATATAACATCGCACTTTCTTTTAAAGAAAGTCCGTCCGTACCGTACCAGCCTCTAATGTTCCCACTGCAGGGACACCGGCCTACTCTCGATAATTGAGAGTGAAGTTAAAGAATGTAATTGTGAAATAATTACCGATAGTTTTGAATTTATTTATTTACTTGATTTATTAGAAGAAAGGTTAAAGTATCGATTCATGTTTAATAAGCGGTAATATAAGTGACTCAAGAGGTATTCGTTTTTCTGAAACTTGTTACAACAAGCCCCTCGCTCCCTTACATTTAACACAGCACCACCTAGCCCTTTTTTTTTTTTTTTTTTCTTACAAGGGGAATGCCCACGCATACGCCTTCCGCACTCGGGATTGCGGAAGGGTTATGTCGGCCTCGAACCGACTAAACCCCTTGGTGTTCCTTCTCACACCGAAGTGCTAGAGGCTGCGGGCACGAACATTCTTCCGTAGCCTCTGGTGGTGCTGGTCTGCATTAGCATACCCCGTCTTTGGGTTGTAAAACGCTGCTTTTGAGAAGCGCATGGGAACACGCCACGCGCTTCCATCTCGGGCCTTATTTTTGTGGAAGACAGGCTCCCGAACCTGCCTCCCTAAGGCCACTGTTATGGAGGCTGGAGAGAGCCATAAGCTCTCCTTCTGCGCCCAGGTCTTCGCGTACGGGTAGGAATTGAACTTGTGGCCTCCCTCTCCCTCTCTGCGTTCTCTTTTTGAAGCATGACTCGATTGCAGAACGTCATCATAGCGTTCCATGACCTTTCACTCTCAACCATGCTTTCAACAATAGTTGGCAGCGAGAGGTCATGCCCCACATCTGCTTGTAGCAAATGAGCACCACCTAGCCCTAAACTAAGCATAGCTATTATTATGGGTACATGATAACTAATATAATGCTTGGTAAATAGTACTTTTTTTGTAAATATATTCAATATTAACACCAAGACACAGAGCAAAAATTTTTGTTCGCCACACAATATTTGAATATAGGATTTAAATATAATGCCCAATGGTTTTAAAATAATGGGTTATGTGTTGAGTGTCTAGACTAGACGATTTATTGGTTCCGCTCGAATATAAGAAGATTGAGAATGTGTGGCCGGGCGGTATCGACGATTTTTTGCGAGCTTGCGAAGCTCCGCGACCTTGACCTCATGATCTGTAAAACCCGTCGTAATAATAAAAAGTAATAGCATTCGCCATTGAGGTTGTAACATTGCGTCACATAATTTACTTGCGCAGAAATCCGTACGAACCTTATTATTTTTCAAGCCGGGAAGATTGCGTGGGCGGGAGTTAAGTATGATGATATTTATTGTTGTTTTTCACTTGTATTCCTGAGGTAGTAATATTTTTATGGCCATTGTTTGTTTACTAACTTTTAAGACGTGCTAGCAAGATAGTACAATGTAGTTCGCTCTCATCTATAGGGTGGGCTTAAGTCCAGCATAAATAATAACATAAATAGAAGTCACAGGTTACTCACCATAGCATTATATTCTTAAGAAACTCATAGATACTACTCAAATAAATTCTGTGGTGTAAACGATTTACATTATATATTAATTTAATTCAATTGATTACAAATTTATGAGACCTTAGATAGGTATCTCTCTTGAACACGTGAGGTTACACAGGTTCTTGCCATTTAAGAAGTTGTAGGTATTTGCCGGTCTGTACTATGAAAATGACTACCACTGCTTGCGACGTAGACTTATTATGTTAATTAAACATGTATGGAAAATTCTTGTTCCATAAAAATCTACCTTGTGGTTTTCACTGTGATTATTTCATGAGTTTCTGAAGACCGAAAACTAGGTACTTGTTTCTTGGCTTGTTCAAACTACAACTTAAGCAAATTTACATGACATCATTGTGAAGTAAGCGTAAGTCA
The DNA here is from genome assembly GCA_921293045.1 of Aplocera efformata. NCBI lineage: Eukaryota > Metazoa > Arthropoda > Insecta > Lepidoptera > Geometridae > Aplocera > Aplocera efformata. The sequence continues at coordinate 5,798,345 of OV121042.1, read as the reverse complement.
CACCTAATTGACAATGATGTCATCATCTAAAAAGCTCATAAATAAAATTTTAACGAAGTTTGTTAATATATGTTTATAATGTTATTTTTCATACTGAATTATAAAGTATTCTTAGCTGCAGATATCGCTTAGAAAAATACCTAATATATCAGACTTTACAAAATAAGTGTTCCGAAATAATTCATATCCAGTATAAACACCTACCAAATTACAACTAGCGATCATTTATATTATATTAATTCAATTCAAAAGTTTTCGTGTATATATTATAATATAGTATAATATATATTTGATTAGAATATACCCAGAACACTAAAAGCCTCGGTCGAACCAATTTAGACGCACCTACATGGACAAATATACTTGATTTATATGTTTTCGCTGAGTGTCCCGTGATAAATATCTCACCTATACTGGACTCATTTATTTGCCGCGTAAAAGAGGAGATCCAAAAGAACGAAAACAAAAGTATAAAAAAAGTTGTTTGCGACAGATAGAAATGGTCATTATTTATCTCAATCTAGATGCCGCAATGAAAAAAACACAGAAATGAAGCAACAATAAGGAAACAAATCTTAATATTTTAGAGATCAACGAAGATAAAATTGGATATTTATTAGTTTTATGATAAAAATGCCTTGTATCCTTCTATTTTCCTTGTATATCTAGTACCTATGTATATTGGTTCTTTACAAGCCTGCATGTATTGCAATTGCTGCAACTTAGTAAGATCACAATAAAATGACTTCAAAACCATAAGCTATTTAACAATCAGTCTTTTCATTCACATTTATAAATAAACCGTTAAACATTATCTATATAAGTAAGACTTGGTTGAATCATACTCATGATATTAGATTTAAGATAAAGGATTCGTTGCGTAACCATTATCTAATCGATATCTGACAACAAGTTCTAGGCAAACTGTAAACTACTTCCCTTTACGAGCTCGTAATAGAACCACTAGGATATTACGTAAAGAGGACAATGTCATGGAGACCCATAGAATTTGCTCCGGGAAGTGCATTTCCTGTAATCATTGTGCTTATATAAGTGGCGCCATTCCGATGAATGTCAAGGTGGACTATTCATTATCCTCGTGATGTCACCGTTTTGCGCAATACATGCAATACCTACCTACATCTTTCATGGAAGAGATATGCCTTGTTAGATGGACTGAGCGACTCAAGATCAACGGAATGAGCCTGCCGATTTTTATATGAATCGATATCTGCTCCTAATGCAAGTTGCTACTCTTGATATGCGGGAGTGAATGGATTTTGATCTACTTCGGGAGCTCAAACTGGATTGGTAGATGTCACGTGTCTTCAGATTATGTTCTAGGGCATGCCGGTTATTACCTTTACTGCGTTGAAAACGTGGTAAGTACATTTTTTTTCGAGTGTACATCTTATTTTGTTTATTTATGGATTTGAAACACTGTTCTTCGGATTGAAAGTCTGTTATTTTGGACCTCCACGCTCTTGCCGCCGGTTATGATAGACAAATAAATCGTAATTTATATGACTAGAGGGAACGAAACAAAAAAAAAAAAAATTGTCGAGCCAAGAGATGGCTGGCTACCATTACAAGATATGCAGGTTGATTTATAGAACATTGCGATAGCTAATTATGTATCGGTTAGTTTATTTACGTTCGAAATTTATTGTTTTACAGCTAGGAGCTGTATTAATAGATAAATCTCGGTAAAAAGTTGCAAAATAAATTAACTCGATCCCCGTCCGTTTATTGTAATTCGTGTTGATCATGCTTGCCAGGGAACACAAATATAAATTTTGCTTGATATTCGATAAACTCAAGAACTTATGAGTATTACATAAATGATCACTAGAATGGTTTATGAAAACCCGTGCTCGTAACGCTCGTGGTTACTAACCGACTTCAAAAAGAGGAGGTTTTCAAATTAGCTGAGTATTTGTTACGCGATATCTTTACCGATTGTTAATAGATTTAGATGATTATTTGTAACCGGATAGAGCGTACCGCCATTTAAATTTTATAAAAATATTTCACCGCAAAGGTTAAAAACTAAGATTTAGTCTATTTCAAAATCTAACATCTTGTCGTACTAGCATAGTACCATGTACCATACAGCCTTTCTTAACTCAACATAGCCTGACCTGAAGAATGGTCATTAGTTTCGCCACAAGGTTCATTTCATTACTGTTACTTGGACAAATTATTTCTTGATCAAATGTTACCCGTCCTTTGGTTTCGACACTTCATCTGCGTAAGGTCACTACCATCATCTATTTTGCACGCTTTCGTAAGTTAAATGTAACGTGAAAATTGAGAACAATGCTAAAAATATTCCTCGATTCAAGGCAATCTGAACATTTTTTTGTTCTGACAATGCTATACAATTAATTAATTAGCATTATTTGCCTGTGAATATGGTTGCTTAATAAAAGTCCTTATATAAACAATGACCGTTTATTTTGATACGGCATAAAATGTATGATAAAGTAATAAATACAAATGACCCTTAATAAAAAAGGTTAACGGTCGTTTGACCCCCCTGTTGCTATGTGAAATACGGCGATATCAAATTGAAAGTTGAATAGTGAATAGTCGTAATCATTCATATGGACGCGCAGGCGCAGACATAATGTATCCCAATAACCTTGAAGCTCAGGTTTGCAATGGCTTACACGTGGAGAACTTAAGGGTACGTTCCAAACAAGAGAGCCAGTCAGATTAGATTCATTCTTGAAGATTTATAATTGAATCTTCATATAGATTGATTCTTTATCCTGTTTGTTGTGTTTTTATTTTCATATTATAATATAAATTAAATGTAACTGGTTCCTTGACACAGTTTATATTCAGATTTAGCAAGACCTTAACCCCGATACCTTAAAACAGAGGTTAAATGTGACGTGACTTCATTTGAGTGCTCATCATATAAGACCACATATTCAAGAAACGTGATGTATATTTTATTGTAAGTCAATCCAAACCTTAACCCAAATTCCAATCGTACAAAAGCCTACTTATTTGTCTGGTTTTTTATAAATCATTGGCCATATTTTAAATTAAAACAAAGAGCAGGGCCAGGATTTAACTAGCAAATAAATAAAAGGAGAATTATATATTATTCTGTCTATGTTTTAAAAAGTTTGCGTTTCCTCCTATATTTTGGACTGTCTTCACAATGAAAAATCCTTAATGCTATTCTATTTTGTTTTCCTATTAGCTACATTATTATATTATACAGTTCTTGGAAATCGGCTAGAACTTTAATGCGATAATTAATTTACAATGGTATAAAATGATAATTTAAAATGTGTGCTCGTCACAACTAAACTCAGCCTTGAACTTGTAGAGGTCACATATTGTGTTGATTAAATACTGAATGCTTCCCTTCTTACATTGAATACTACCATTCCGAGGTCAATATCATAAGAGGGACGACGGACGACCAGTTTTCAACCACGTGTAGGGATTATATAATGGACGTACAATTTGTTATAGCAAGAAGGGTCTTATAAAAACGCCTTTATGAACTTTCAATGACATATTCCAATATATGCATGGCTATACAATATAAGGGAAGGGCAAAAAATCTATACAATTTTTTGTTGGCCAGTAAGGCAATAATACTAAAATAAAATTAGGTATAAACTGCCTTTTTCTGTGTGTTTGATCACGATTTCCCCGAAAACGAATGAAAGGATATTGACAACACCTAAATTAGATAGCTTACGGATACATAATTTAAACGCTTGTTTGTTATCCAGTTGCTCGCGTCCGTAGGTGATTCCCTTTGATTCCCTTGGGTGTTGCTAAAGGAGCAACCAAAAGTAGCAGTAGAACTATGTGAAGTTCGTCCGTAGAGGTACTGCCACCACACCTGAATCTGCCGCTAAGCAGTAGTCCTCGCATTACTATGTTCCGGTGGAAGGGTATGGGTGCCGGTGAAATCTCATGCGCATGAGACGTTTCAGCCCCGTCTCAGGTGATGGACGCAGCAGGATGAGTGCGACTTTCTACTCAAGTAAGTTCGAGGCAGTATTCAGTCATAGAAATCGATGAAGATGCCTCACAAAACAACAAAAACAAAAATCGTCATTTTCAATCAAGCAGGATTGACCAGAGAGAGAGAGAGAGAATTATAAAGATAGCAACATTCGAAAAACATATTTTCTTTCCGGTTATAACTTATTTGTAGAAGATAGTTATGGGCCTTAATAATTAATAATTAATGTTCCCAATGCAGAGACACCCTACTCTCGATAATTGAGAGTGAATGGGCTTTGATCTACCACGGGAGCCCAATCCGGATTGGTAGATATCACATTACTTCGAATATTAGGTTCGAAGACATCCTCACGATATTTTCCTTCACCGTTCAAGAACGTGGTATTGCGCATATAATTTTTTCAACTAAATAAGTAATTGGTGCACGTATAGGTTTGAACTAGCGACCTACCCCTGGCCACCACGCTTGAATAAGTTATTATTATATATCTGCCAATAATAACTTATTCAAGTTATAATAAGTTTGCCGTCAACTTACTAAGTTATGGTATGATTACCTAAGATTTATCGTTTGAGGTAAAACTCGTAGGAAATGCTTTATCGTTCCGTAACCTCGTAAAATGATCAACATTGAAACCTCCATGGCTAATGTCATGGTTAATGCTTATTATAGATACAACGACAAAATGGATTAATGATTCACTATCATGTCAAATAATTTATGAATTACTAGCTGCGCCCCGCGGTGTTACCCGCGGTTGGACTTCTTACGGGAACCGTACATTTTTCCGGGATAAAAATACTGCGACCTGCACATTGGATGATCTGCACAAAGCCACCAATAGAGCTGTTGAGGTGGCAAAATTCTATCGCGACAACGTTTAACTCGTTAGAAACATTGATACGATAAGAAGATTAGGTATATAGAAGTAGACACTTAAAGAAAATATCTATTTTGTTAGCGATGTAGTATAAACCAGGTGCGATAATGATAGGCTATTGTGCGAGTGTCCTTAACACTGTGATCATAATTAGCTATTGGCAGAAGATGGTCGCCGGATCTTTATTGTTAGAAGTAGAAAATTTGATATGAATCACGAAATTAAAATTGCGTTAAGTTAATTGTTCCAAATTTACATTTTATGTCCTTAAAGTGAATTACAAAGAAATTCCTATTTATTAACATAAAAGTCTAAAATCGTTTTCGTTCAAAAGAAGCAACTCATAAGAGAAAATAGCACTAGAACTTGTGCCAAGTTCGTCGGAAAAAGTATTGACCTGGTATTCCGCCGTCAAGCAGTTTGCTTTTGCATTGCTGTTTCTGAGGAAAGGTGTGGGTACTGTTAAAACCACAAGTGCTTGAGACATTACATCCCTGTTTCAGAGTCCAGTTGCTCGCGTCCGTAGGTGTGTACCATTTGATTCCCTACACGTACCCCCTGGGTGGTGCTAAAGCAGCAACCAAAAGTAGCAGTCGAACTTGTGCCAAGTTCGTCCAGAGAGGTACTGCCACCACACCTGGAATCTGCCGCCAAGCAGTGGTGGTTGCATTACTGTGTTCCGGTGGAAGGGTGTGGCTGCCGGTGAAATCACATGCGCATGAGACATATCATCCCCGTCTTGAGTGATGGACGCAGCAGGGTTAATGCGACTCAGTAAAGATTTGGATCTCGTGCTGAGTCGCGCTCATTATTGTTGTCATGGGCGAGAATCATCACTTACCATCAGGTGGGCTCTCAGCTCGTTCCGTCACCTATTCACATAAAAAAAAAAAGTCGCTAAAAAGCAACACTCTACGACTTGCACTTCTTCTTATTCTGTAGAAGAGAATCTGAGACGTATTCTTCTTCTTTTTCTTTTTTCGTGTGAGCAACTGGCTTGCTCTGGTTTATTACTGTTGATCGACAGTAACTTCATAATATCAGGTGGGTTTTCATATAATTCCAATAATGAAGTAACTTGAAAAAAAAAAAAAAACTTGATAAAATAATAGAAATACAATAAGGCATAAAACACTATTATGTATGAAGCGATTCTAAGCTGATAATATCTGGTATGCGCTTATGAAATCAACTTTCTAAATACCTATTTTATTGTTGTTTGAAATAATATCGGCAATAACTATTTACTCGGATGCTACAACTCAGGTCAAAGACAAGGCATATAACTCAGGTCAATAGACATAGAACTATCGACTCAGGTTAAAGACAAGGCACAGAATAATAAGTTTTGATAACAAGATTTTTATATCACATAAAAAATTAATTATAAATTTGCCTAGTAAATAATGTATTGTGATAGTAATAGGTTAAATATGAAATAACAAAAACAATTTACAATAACATGTTGCTTTATCAAACATGTTATTGTTATCTGTCCATAATATTATGAAAGAGGCTTATATCTCTTATGTTATATTATGAGCCTACTAGCTGCTCCCCGCAATGTTACCCGCTGTTTTCCGGGATCAAAAGTAAGCTTATGTGTTAATCCAGGATATAAACTATCCTGGTACCAAATTTCATCCAACTCCGTTGTGCCCTTTGAGCGTGAAGGATTAACGAACAAGTATTTTATTTCTTTTTGCATATTTGCAATTTTACTAATAAATGATAATAACTAATCACCTACTACCTAAAATTATGTTGATATTCATAAGTGTACTACAATAAAATTTACTGTTGTATTTCAATGTACCAAAATGGAGAAATAAATGAATTGAATTGAAAAGTACGTGAAGTGCTCGTGGCGATGCTTGCCTCGATATTCTTTAGTGATTATATAAGTTAAGCAACTCTACGCCCGATCAGTTGTTGGATGAGCGATCGTTTATGGTAATTTCGTGACATCTGAACTGAGAGTTTCTTTGCTTAAAGGTACGCTAAGATGTCGGTTTTGGCTAAATTAGTCTGTAGGCCATATTTGGCAGTAAAAAAAAACTACGATACCAGAGTTACGCTTACGCAAACGAAAACAAGAAGAAGATAAGCTAAATCTTGCAACTCTTCCCTGAAAAAGTAGAGATATTTGTAGATTCAAGTCATAATAACTTACAACATCTAAGTTATTATAATATCAAGCTCAGAAGAATGAGTTATTTGTAAACAGTTGTCACGTTGGTCTTAGTTATCCGACAGATATTTTGTTACAGAGCAGCACCCGGAAATGTTTACAAGTGAATATATTTGTTACTCCACACCTCAACGAATTTGTATGAAATTTGTTATGAGGGTAGCTCAAACCCTGAACCCTTAAGCTACTTTTTATCCCGAAAAGTGTTCTTTTTTACTTCTGTCAGTTTTTTCCCATCGTCTCATGTTAACTTTTTAACTGCGGGTTAAGAAGTCAACATGACAGTTGATCTATGAATTAGCGGCATTTAGTTACATCATATAATGCGATTGCCAGCGTAAATGTGGTTTAGTTACCCCTGTATTCCACATACAGAGTGAGAAACTAATATTTATTATTCCTTCATAATAATTGATTATTAGATATTCATACAATAATGATTATCTACGGAATTAACTGCTTATCGTTCACAGATATACGTAAACAGAGTCAAGGTAAACATAAATCAATGACATATCTAATTACATAAAAGAAGTTTCCAGTAGTGAAAACGTGATATTTTAATTCATCAGCATCATGATATTTTCTATACAGGCAGTAGTGGTACAGATGCCCAGTTTAAATCTGAAAATCGCTGGTCCAAATCCCAAAGTTCCCAGTTGTTTTGGCTTAAATGAAAACTTGTGTGCGTTATTGTACACATAAATTTTCATACAAGTTCTCAAAATAGTGAAGGGACTGCGAGGAGACTGGAATGCACTAGAACAAAATATTCGACGGCATGTGAAGTCAAAGTCATCTACCAATTCGGATTGGGCTCCCGTAGTCCATTCTTCAAAGTCCATTCATTGACATGTGGATAATAAGCCAGTATCAGCGATGACTGATCTCTTGAATCCCACACTATAGTCTATCTAGCTCTATAATTCCTGCCAGCATTCTAATGTTTCAACTGCCATACAAAAGCTGCGTAATGTTGCAATTTGAAGCGTAACACAAACTATTAGATATAGTACTCTGGAACTAATATGGTTTGTACCTACTTTCTGCTTAACCGAAGTAAAATATAGAAAAATTTCAAAATATGAAATATAGAAATATATAGTTTAGTCCCTTGGATACTCTCGTATTTAGAGCGCCAGTGGTGAATACCAGTAACGCCAACTCGTAAATACTGATGCTCTCTGATCCCTGATGCTAACATAGTCCCTTCATATAACTTTCCCTAGTCGAATTCACTTGTGCTCAAGAATAAACGACAAGAATTAAATAAAATTTGTTTTGTAAATCGGGTTCCGTACCCATAACAGTAAGATTTACAACGTCTGTATGTGTTTTTACTTTAATTTTTAACGGTTTGTATCTTTTGAACCGTGTATGGGTTGAAAATTTTACAAGACATGTGTTGTCTCAACGAGTAATAAAAAATACAATTGGTGGTACAGAACATGTAAGTCGATTTTACTTCTCCGCACGATTCTTGATAAATTTACTGAATATTACCGAGTGAGCGTGATATCGCTATTTTATATTTACCTATCTACCTAGTTGGCCCACGTAGATATTGGTAGTAGGTCATCGAGAGGTCTACTAAATGTCATTAACATTATTGACCTAGAAGATCACCTTTTTTATGCGGCAAATGACTTTTACGCTTACCCCGAGGCTCCCGGACTTTCGCTAAAAACTCGCGCTAAAAACTATCTCGTCATGATGGGACGAGATAGTTTAGATCTCGGGATAGGGATCCGTTATTTCTTGTCCATCTAAGGTTGTCTGTAAAAGATCGCTTTAAAACGATAAGACCGCCCATTGTTTCACATTACTTGTGTAATTTTTTTAAATAATTTATGGTATTTGGTTTATGTGAGCAATAAAGTGTTATCTATCTATCCCGGGATCGTCTTCACGGGATACCCTCAGTCAGAGAAAGCCGCGCGAGCAATATAGGGGCCCCCGAACCCTATCCGTTGGGTCCTGTACGGATGTGGAAGAGGAAACGTCTCCAGCCTCCTTCCCTCCTTCTGCCCCATGACTGCTGCGCAGAAAGTGACCACGATCTATCACTGCCGGGCATGGCATTAAATTACGCTCGGCAACGAGAGATCGCCTCCTATTATTGAGGCAATGGTGTGATATGTATTTGACCTCATGCAGCACACTCCTCTAGAACTTAGAAGGTCACCTACATTATCTCCAAGGACTTACATAAGCCATCAGATTGGATAATAGTTGATTGGCCTTATCGATAGAATTCCGGGTTCAACGCACTCGCAAGGACGGCCGATGACGAGTTTGTGAGTTAATACGTAAGTGTTACATCGATATCACAACTCTATTATCAATGTTTAAGAGCTATATTTGCTTGTTTCTGAATAATGTTAATGTAGCAAAAGTAAGTTGATAGAAAATTTACTATGAAATAGTAATTATACTATCGGTCAACGACCGGCGGTAATGAACTGTTTGAACTCCGATGCATCGTACCTACGCAAGTAATTGGAAGCCAAAGGCTCATATTTTGTTTTGATTCACAAGCGAATTAAACGTTGATGTCAAAGGACCCGGCCGATGATGAGTGGAAATCTGAGATATAATAATGTTTGTTAGGAATTTTCCAGTGCATATGATTGTACACTTGCTTGTTTACAACTTATATCAAAACATTTTGTTAGAGTCACTTTTTGGCGGGGACTTACCAGATATGGTAGCATTACGTCCCCGGGAGACGACTTTTGGACGAGTTGTATTGCTTCTTGAGTTTACTCCTTTCGAGACGCCCAGTTGATACGTGTCGTTATTTTTAAGGAAATATAGCACTATAAAATGTTATTAAATGCGTAACTAACAGATAAGTGAATCAATATCGTGAGGATTGCTAATATACTAAATCCGATTTCAAATAAAGGCGGAGGTTCTCAATTCAGCTGTATGTTTGTTACGCGTTTTCTTCGCCAATAGTGCATCGATTTGGATGACTATTTTTAAAATCGTATAATGCGTCCCAGGTAATCCGTAATAAAATAATATTTCACCACTAGGAGCGAGAAATAAGGTAAGAAAATATAGAAGACCGTTCTTTTTTCGATTTTTAAATAAGTCTCTAGAGTATGTATGTACCTTGGTAAGTGCGCAGTATGTTTTGTAACCAAGAGTACTGACAGATATTAATGAACCTACGGCTTTTTTCGTGAAAACTAAAGTTTGCGCTTTACTTTGCATGTTAAATAGAAAGTTTTCTTGCCATCTTCTGCTACAAGAAACTCTGAACTATACAATTTAAATAAATTGATCGCAGCTGCGCTGTACGGATAGCCAATTTTTTGTATCTAGCCTGCTAAGAATGTAGGCCATCAATCGTCGCGATTCTGTCTATTAACTTATGCCTACCCTGACATACAATGTAACAATTTATTGGTCATTGACCTGCGTAACATTTTAATCAGTTGTATTGGACAATTTATTATTTTGGTTTATTTTCCATATGCAATACACGCCACCAAAAATAAAATAAATTAATGAATAAATTTCAGATATCATTATATATTAAATAACCACAAACGCCCCATCGGGGGTTGCGTAGCGACTCTACGTAAGTGCTACGAGATCCGTAGGCATTCCTTCAAAACGATGTGAAATGTTTTACTTTCATGCTACATTGTTGCAAGCTACAAACATGTTACATCGATTATGATCATTAGATATAACCAGTCCCTGATCTTTAACATTCAACTTAGCCTTTTCAATATTAAGTAGCGATCTTAACCGTAAATTTATATTTAATAGGTGGAAAATAATAAATTTAACAATTACGAGATAAATCCCCTCAAATGACAAACGCTTACAAACAAGTCACGCAGCCAGTGTTTCGTGCATAGTCTAAGTTTGGAATGGCACTTTCTCCATAAAGAGGAAATGACAGTTTGTTAGTCGCAATCATAATGTAGAGCTTGCGTCCCGTCGCCGCGTGATAACTGACCACCACCCACTCGCCGGCCGTTCGTATCAATGAACGAATTCGGTCATGGGAGTCGCCGCACAGCTGGTTCGAAATTTTCTCATTTCACTTTCGTCGATGCGGTCCGGCCCGCTGCGAACGGTCCGTGGTGTCGACGACCGGCGTCCTCGCGGTCGTGTGCCGATTAGATAATTTCCGCAGTTCGTTGTCAAAATACTCATGACCCAATGGTACAGTGAATGCGCGGGTCGATGAACTCCAGATCTCGAATGTACTTGATCGCTTGAGCTAAAATTGCTATTGGAGAATCGTTATCGCTCGATGATACGGTAACCTCGAGATTATATTTTGATCGATTTATCGTATCGTATCTCGGTATTATGATTATCTAGCCTAGATGTTTTTGGTATAGTGTTTGATTGCTGTCATAGTTACAAGTTACAAGTTGATAAGCTAAGCTATAAGGAACTATGGTTATTCAATATGTCGATTTCAAATGTGTCTGGAATACCCATAATTATCAATACACCACACTTCTGAGCGTAAAGTTATTCGTAAAAAGCGAAAATAATAATAGTAATAACGCAGATATACTCCAACCTGGAAGTTAAGCCTGATTAAGTTATTATGTCAAAATACCTCACCATAGTCACTAGTCTTAGGTAGCACTTACAAAAACACGCCACAGTAAAGGATTTCAATTGAAATTGCTTTTGCTAGTGTATCTTTGCTGTGTTAATGAATTCTACAAACAATTATGAGTGTTGTTCACAGTTGGACCTAATTTCATAATGGAACGTCGCCAAATCGCGATTCAGGAAGCATCGCTGCAGTCGCAAAATCGACGATCGCTCCGACTTACTCGAAAGGTACGCAATGTTTTGGCCTTTAGAAAAATTTTGCAGTCGGGGAATAGGCACTTAAGCATTACACTTATGCAGCAAGGTTTCATAAATTACAGGGCTATCAACGCCTAGGCGATAGGCAGCTACCGACCGGATACAAAATACGGGTGATTGTTATTCAGGAACAATTGAGTTTGACGTCAATACTCGGCAATGGAATTGGACCAAGTACCTAGGTAGCTTCGAGTGCATAAAAGTTCATCAACACAATACACACTTATCTAATAATGGTGGTAATACTGCGCAAAACTTAAGAGCACTTCATAGGATAATGAGGCACTTAAATCTCTTGATCTATGGAAAACAAACCACTCTAAACAATCCAAAAATTATAATTTCTAGACCAGTTGACCATTTCGTTAACTGATAAAAAATAAGAATTGTCTTGGCGTCTTTCTACGTATGTAAGGATCAGAAGAAAGCATTAGCGGAATTAATTTGAAGTATAGCAATGACGGTGATTAAATTACCGTTTATTAATTAAAGCTCGTGGCGATTCTTGCTTAGCTGTACTTTACAGTTCATCTTAGTTAAGCCACTCTCGTTCAGAAGTTTGATGGGTAACCGTTTAGTGGCACTTCTGTGCATCGAAGGGCATGTTAAGATGTTGGTCCCGGCTATACTAGTCGATAAGCCATATCAGCGGCCTTCCGGCTTGAAAATTTCGACACAGAGTTGACCACTTATACGAATGAAGCACCGTTTTTACGTCTTATGATGATAACATAGATGTAAAACCCACAAGCGAATTGAGTCTGCCTACCTAACGAGGAAAGAGGTGCGAATACTTCATCGTATAAATAATGAAAAGTTGACTTTTAGCTTTCAGTTCTAAAACGACGAAAGCGCAAATAACGTGACCATGCGGTCAGTTTAATAACTATCGTAAAACGTTTGCACACTTGTACTTGTTAAGCGGACTTTTTTCAGAACTAGGCCGCTTTTCTTCACAACATCAACATCTTATATGCCACCAAGCATATTTTTAGTTCCGAAATCAGCAAAAAGTTAATAGTATCGGACTTTGAACCCACGGAATCGGCTCGGCGCGTGAGCATCTCCGCCGGTTCGCTATAAAATGCATATTAGTGATTTTGTTAGTGCATACCGTGTCAGTGAACGCTCGAACCGGGCGAGGCCGGCCGATCACCTGCCTTATGTAACCCACCATAAAGTGCAACGATTGGCGTTCGACAAAATACTACGACACACGAGGGCTATTCTTGCGTTTGAGTGATGTCGAATTCGACATGCAAATAAAACAATGTTGCCGTTGGAATACGGCATTCCAATTCGAGCTATGTTTTAATTGCAAGTTCAGAAGTATGGTGGTGTTTGGATCCCTGAAAGATCGTTCCTACATTTCAATAGTTATACATCGCCATTAGTATTCCAAAAATTAAACCAATATTATTTATATTGTTGTTACTCCTTCACGCTCAAACGGCTAAACGAATTTCAATGAAATGGCTTGTATCCTGGTTTAACACTTATGGTACTTTTTATTTCGGAAAAGTGCATTGTTCCCTTAGGATGGCCAACCGAGGGTAACACCACGGAGCGCAGCTAATCATAAAATATCATAAACTGTACTAAGAAAGTATGAATATGGAATAATGTGTGCCCAATTACACCTTTTATGGGACATGCTTTGAATTTCCTAGCACCCTCCAGATCCCGAAAGAATCATCTCAGAATCACAGCTTCGATGTACGTGTCAGTCCTAACGCACAGATATAGCTAACTTGACTAACTTCTTCGTAATGGCTTTTTGTATCTTAAGCCACACAAACTCTGCCAGTGTCCAGATCTATCTATACCTTGGACCTTAATTGATTGACGCCACTTTGGCGCCGTAAATAATCTGCAAACACGAGTGTCCATGGAACTAAAGCAAGCGATGACAACTTGGCCTGCCATTTGCAATATTATATTATTTTTTAACAAATTATATTTTATCTGCAATTCAGAAAGCTGCCAATGTCTAACGCCCAAGAATCGCCCCCCAGGTCTTTGATCTTGCGAATGCATAGCCGTCGATAAGCCTGCCCGTTGTAGGTAGGTATGTTTATAATTGACGCTCCCCGATCAGGTCGTTGACTTTTGAGGTAGGTAGTGGTCCGATTGTCGTCGATGGTGTGACGAGTACGCGCCCAGAATTCTATTGATACCTTTCGGAATTTGAATTTGGATTCGTGTGAAACTGTGAATTCGTAATGGCGATAATGAGGCTCATTTTACATCCGGGGCACCTGGCTACGTGATTATTTTCGTCGTTGAATTAAAATGTCACTATTGATGTTACAGTTTAGGTTGGAATGGACGGTCTAAGATCGAATCGGTCGTACTTTCAACAGTCCTTTAGATTAGCACGTGCACGTGCACGTGCGCGTGCGCGTTTTCCCGCGCTGTACATACCTCTGCTATGAACATAGTATAGTGTTTGTATAGTACATATTTTATCAAATAATATTTTTTATATCAAAATGTTTTTATACAATCACTACTTTCACCCGTAGATATATGTCCATATGTCCGTAGATATATGTCCATATGTCCATATGTCATATATGTCCATGGAAAGGACCACGATTCACACATTATAATTTTAAGTATACTTAAACTAAATCTCGAAATAAAAGAATATTTCTGGACAATAAATAAAATAGTTTGGTAAGCGAATATTTTAATAAAATTTCAACATTCGATCGAATAAGATAAAAATACTTAAGAAATATTAAGTGGTAGTAATAATATGGCACAATAAGTAATAAATTACAGACTTTTTTAATAAGTATTTAAATTTAATTTATATTTGAATATATAATATAATAATCGGCAGTGAATTTCAACATTGAGCTTATCACAAAATGTGTCGTTATTAACTTACTCAAACTACGACTACTACTAAATCACTAAATGGAAGGAATTAAAATTTCACGAGTTTCTTAACATTTAAAATTATGAAAACTTGAAAACCACCGGATCTGTGTTCGTTGCGAACTCTTTATCTTATTGAAATTGTAATTAGAAAATCGACTAGTTTATGCAGAAATTATCGTCAAAATTCTATCAAAAGAAGTATTTAAAAGTCTTGGAAAAGGCTTTCTACCAAACATGGGTTGGAACCATTTTCCATATACAAGATTTAATAAATAATAAAACGCTTTAAAACTCCCCCCCTTTCGTCGTCCCTTTTTTGACCAGACATACAGACAAAAATAAGTCTTCTTAAACGGGGGTAGAATCACATAGCAAAAAATGATATTTAGTTATCAAAAATGCTACACCTATGACATAAATAATTTATGTATCCCTAAGAAAGAACATAAGCTTCATTAAAGCGTATACGTTTCTTAACTAGAACACTCTTAAGAAAGCGAAACAAAAAATGGCCTTACTTTTGGTCATTTATTTGCATTTTTGTGTAAATAAAATGACGGATTAAGCAAATGTTACGCAGAATACTCTTAATATACTTAAAGTATTCCGAAAATAAGTGTAACACTTACGGGATTACATTACGTAATTAACTTTAATATCTTACTGTTTCTACAAGTGTTGCAACACCTTCGAACCTTTGGGTTAATATCAAAGGTAACTACGCAATACAACAGCGTAATTAAAAAACAAATATTTTGTGTGATGTTCGCGAAAGTTTGAGAGACACTACACCAATTCAATATGATAAACATTCAACAAATAGAATACTCCCGTTTTTATTTTCACTTGACCTAGCGCCATCTAGCGATCGAACAAGCATACATTGATATCTTATAAACTACTAAGCCTAGAATTTTAATTTGGATCTAATAATTTATGTAATGAAAAGTATTAAGCTACCATAGATTACCATCAGTCTGTTGTAGTATTCTGACAAGTCACAAGTCATAATTTTACGTAATGATACGTAATAACAAGATCAAAAAGACACATCACAATTAAAATAAAGTATCTATTAAGTCTTTGCGCGTGCAAATGACCCTTAATTACTATAGGGACTATGTTGTTTTCATCCGTAGTTTAATACCGTTGATGGTACTAAAGGAGCAACCATAAGTAGCAGTAGAACTTTCCAAGTACGTCTGGGAGAAGTACTGCCATCACACCTACTAATCCGCCACCAAGCAGCGGTACACTCGCGTTGCTGTGTTCCGGTGGAAGGGTGTGGGTGCCGGTGAAATTTCAGGCACTTGAGGCGCAATGACGACGCATTCCCCGACGCATAGTGACGGGCGCAATACAACTTGGGTCTTAACATACTTTAGAATCATAGGGATTCTTGTTGTTTAATTGCGACGGTAACCACTTCACATCAGGTGGACCGTCTGCTCACCCCGCCACTTAAATATTAAAACGTTGTACAAAACCGTGTCGAGGATTTCAAAAGTTCTGAACAAACATAAATCGTAACATGAACGTGCGTGTTGCGTGCGAAAGTGCCCAAAAGTATTCCATTTCACGTACTAGGTGACATAAAACGGCATGTTGCCAAGCTCCTTGGTCGCCAGCCGGGCCGCCCTATTCAAAGTCACGTTACAGTGAGTGTGCAGCGTTTCCAAGCAGTCTGTCTCTTTCTTACTCCACTTAGAATCCATGGCCGCTGAAAAAGCGGTGCAAGAAAACGTACATAGCAGACTTATGAGTATACAAACTCTCATTCTGAGCGCGTCGCTCGGCTGTTCCAGGAGACACATAAAGTTGAACGTTTTGTCGTCGAAGAGTATTCTTTCCACGACATCGGCGTGTTCGGGCAGGTCTTGTAGAATGGTGATGAGTAGACCGACGATGTTCAATACTATGCGCGGAGTTTTTGAATCTGAAAAGAGAATATTTTAAGTCAGGATTTCTAATGATAAATAGCTTACATTGATAATACACGCCACGGCAAAAAGTTACATATACTATTCTGTATATCTTAATGTGGGGCAATATTAGATTTAATACATGTCGTGGTGGGCCCAGTAGTATGGAAGCCGCCGGCTTGAATCCAAATACCGCTGGTTCAAATGCATACGAACAACAAGATTTAAGCTGAAAACACAGTGAGCGATGAAGGAACATTTCCCAGAATCAAAATATACGGGATACGTGTATTATCAACCAACCCGGATTGGGCTTCTTTGGTTCGTTAAATCCCATTCGCTCTCACTTGTCGATAGTAGTGGAAACATTAGTGGCTTTCATACAAATTTCTTAACATAGCTTCTAATTCTGTGGAAACTCTTGAAATCATATTATAATCGATCTTTGAGTAAACTTAGGGTTAAATGTATCACGCACCGGACGCATGAATATTTCGTATGTTCAGCAGTAAAAAGGCCTACCAATGACTCATCTGACAAATATGTTTATGATACTCAGCGATAAAAATAAAATAAGCATTTCATCTAAAGTGAGGCCTGAAGTTCACCAAGCACTAATCAGACGTTTAATCTACGGGTTAGACAATACCGAAGATTTTAACTGATTATTGCAACATTATCTATTTACTGGCGGATGGAGTGGGTGCTTAATGTCGGATTAAATGTTTGGTATTCTCTAACCTAAGTTGTTATGAGACATAACGCAATATCAGCGGATTGCGAGTCGAGACCATTGTCTAGTCACTGACTGCGGTCTTTGTCCAGTGAGCATTATGGCCCAGAAGCTAGTGGTAGTTTTATCATATTATTCATATTGTTGGCGGAATGAAAATGGACGTCAATATGATCAAATGTATACATATAAAAATTAAGCCCTATTTCCCTTGGTCACGGAATCACGTTGTTTGTTGTGTTGGTTATGTAAGAAGAAGGAACTTTCTTAATTTTTTTCTTATCTTATCGTATAAAATTCCCGGAATATTGCGGGTAATACCGAGGGGCGCAGCTAGTATTACTATATAACTTGACTTAAGAAACTAGATTTACAATTTCTTTCTATTCCCATTTTAATAACTAAAGTAGAACAAAAACACAACACGTACCTTATACGTAACACATAACAAAATTAGTTCAGACAAATATAAACCAGGGTCGCGATTCACAACTCAAGCTACTAAAAAGTTCGTTTCAAAACTTACTAGGTAAGGATATGACCACCGGCTCTTACATCTAAACATTGAGAAATGTCGAGCTTGCAGACAGTTCATCTTATGATTATGTCATTTGGCTGCACTTGCTCGTCTCAGTTAATGAGGTTAGTTATTTTGCTGACAAAACAACCAACTGTGCACCCGCGCTGAACTTGCAGATATATTTTTAATTATTCAGATCTAAAAAAATACTGTATTATAAATGTTTGGTTAACTTTGGGTCTTACTCGCGCCCTTACCTCCGAAAACCTTGTTAATAGTTAATACTATTTACTTCAGCAATAACAGTGAAATTTATTAATTACACTACACAGGACCCCAAAACAAATCCTACAGTTTATAGCATCTGTGGGCTATTGTGGTGACCTCTAGTAATCCCATATGGCGATCACAATGAACATGGTAATATTAAAAGTGCTAAATAAAAAAAAACAGGACCAATACTCTAGCTAAGGACTCTAACGGCACTTTACAACAAAATCTTATTTTCAATTGGCCTTCATTCCACAAGAAAACGTATCTCTTCATCAGTCAATCAGTATTGACTGACTGATAACTTTCTAATAGGTATCTATTTATGCTTTAAAGCAATGTTTGACGTAACATTGTCGTGTAACGGTTTCCACAAACCTTGTAAAATATACGACACGCAATATATCAAGGACAATGTTTGGCTTATATTGAACCCTTACTCATTGTGAGTGTCCCAAGGCCGATGTCTGCTGTCAAATATATTGAGCCAATTGTTAACCGATTTTGATGTTTTATTTCATAATTAATAGATATCAAAGTGATATAAAAGTGAAGAATATATCTCTAAAAGCGAAAACATAGGATGCAATTATTATCGGTAGAAGTCGGTTTATTTGATTTTTATTTCATTTATTTTCTGACAACAAAGATATAATTATCGAATCTTCCCGTTTTCGTTATTTCTTGCTTATTACCAAAAAAATATCAAAATGTACGTTCCCGTAGCTAATTATATTAGCCCTACTTTTGCTATATCAAGGGCGCTGTAATCGTTGCATCGCTTTTCAAATTTGCTATTAACGGCATTAGACATTACTTACATAGCGTGAGTAGTCTCGTGAAGACTGGGTAGGCGTCATAAGCGCTCAGAGCCGTGGCTAGTTGCCTCACGCCGCGACACGAGCGAACACAAAGCCAGGCGCATACTTCCACCATGCGGCCAACTCCTTGTAGCCTATCAAAAATATGGTAGAAAGTGAATACAAACTGCTAAACGCTACCTAAAGTAGTAGTAGCATTCGTGACGGGCGCAACGCGATGAGACTGGGTTCTTCTGATACTTGAGGGAAAGACCTGAGTTGTATTTTTCTTGATTATGGGCGGCAGTAACTAATTAACATCAGGAGAGCCGTCTGCTCGTCCCGAAACTTTAGTCAAGAATAAAAAGATAGATTGCCATTGCAATATTGTTATGTATCAAAGTTTCGTATACCGTTTCGTATACTATTGACCAGTAAACATTTTTTCTCTTTCTCGGGAGGCATATACAAACGCTATCACACAAACTCCCAAGACCCGAGTACAACTTCGCGAACTTCATATTCATAACAAAAAGTTTCTGAGCGGTAATCGAACCCTTCACTTCTGCGGTCGCTAATCTCTTCTATCTAGTTCTTACCTATCTTCTGCAGCATTGTCAGTTTCAATACTGTCTTTCATTAGCGTGTTGATAGCTGCGACGAAGTTGTAAACCACCTTTGCTTCAAGATATACCTGAAAATTAAAGCACGGATCGTGGTCTATAGAGGATGTAGAATTATATAAATATAGAATTGCAGTTTGAATCCTTGAACCCGATCGAGAGGCAGAAAAAAAATGAGGTGTGGCTGTTTCGTGGACACGGCCATGTTTATGTTTACGAGTTACATATTAACATTTTAACATTGTCGTGTAACGGTTTCCACAAACCTTGTAAAATATACGACACGCAATATATCAAGGTCAATATTTGGCTTATATTCAACCCTTACTCATTGTGTGGGTGTCCCAAGGCCGATGTCAAATACGAAATCCAATTGTTTACCGACCGAGAGGCAGAAAAAAAATGGGGTGTGGCTGTTTCGTGGACACGACCATGTTTATGTTTACGAGTTACATATGTTTTACGAGAATACGTGTACGTAAAATTCCTCTGAATTGATGACCACATTACTTTGTAAAGAGTATAATGATATAGAAGATAGCCTAAGTTTCGTATTAAAGTAATGAAAACGTATGTAAATAGGTAAGCTGATGCAACTTACATCTTGTATGTTGAGCAGTGTGTGTCTCGGTAGTGTGTGCACCAACGCTGGTAAAGCTAGCAGCGCCGCGACCGCTCCGCAAACCCGGCCGCCGCCGCCGCCTTTAGCCGCGCTGCCCACCACACCTATCACCATACTGACCTGAAACAAGTCATTAAATTATTGCTTTGTATACTTAACCGACGTCAAAAAAGGAGGAGGTCATCAATTGACTGGCGTCACAGCTGTTGGTAGCTCTGCGTTTTGCTGTAGATCGTGGATTCAATTCCCACTCAGAACAAGCGTGTGACGAATATAGATCCTTGTTTTTTTTGGATGTTAATATGTATTAAATGTATGAATTTACAAAAAAAAAAAATTATTTAAGTATTCCATCAATTATCTAGTTCACAAATATAATCTATGCTTAGTTATGGGGCAAGATGGCCTTTTGAGATATCCATGAATTAAGATGTATGCATTTTTTTGTATGTTTGTTTGTTACGCTATTTCTTCGCCAATCGTGGACCGATTTGGATCATTATTTTTTATTTTCCATTCCATGAAGAAATTCCAACCCTGAAGGCGTATATTAGATGAAATTATTGAAGTCTGTTTGTTAGATTTATCAGTCAATTAATTCATGTAGTTATGTTTCAGAGTTCAACATAACGATTCACTGCAGCGTAGAGAACATTGGTACAAATGACAGTATAAACTTACCATGTTCAGCTGCGTAAGAGATTCCACATCGCCATCCATGACCTCACTGATATTGGAATTCAGGAATGCCTCCCACTCTTCCAATTCTATGGTTGACGGGAGTTTTACTAGAAAAAAAAAAAAAAATGTTATTAACCTTAAAATATCTTATATTAATAATTTATGTAATGAAAGTCACCTTATATTAAATGGTGACCGTCGCCCATAAACAACAGCAATACGAATGCCCTACCGCAGTATGAAAAATATGTAAATACTCTAGTTGCATCGCGGGCAAGTAGCGTCTTATGCGCCTGTAATTTCAAGGGCATCCACAATCAAATATATTACAACTTTTACCGCAAAAATCTGAAATAAACTAGATAAAATCCAAACATCAAGTTAAGACCCAAAGCTTTAGCCGTAACAAAGTTAGTGTCTTACCATCTGTCTTGTCTTCAGCTACCATCATTTTATCATTATCAGCGACATCCTTGTCATCGCAGATCTCATCAATAACCTCGCCCTTTTCAGTATCTTCATCCCTGTCCTCTTTAGAACACTTTTCCCTGTCATCATCGATAATACTTGGTATTTCAACAGTGGGCTCACTGGTTCGCCTTTGGCCGTCACCTTTGTTTTTATCCCAACTTCTGCTAAAATGGAAAGATCGCTTTATACTCCTAGTCAGTCTATTGCCTCCACTTGCAAATCTTAGCTTATCCCTCGAGAATTGCAAAAGCTTTTGTTTGTACGAGGGTGGAACGCTCTTGCTCAGCCCCGAACTGATGTCACTGCTACATTTCGTAGAACTTTTGGGGTTTTCTAAGCTGTGTGAAGCCGTGTCCGACTTGGCCTTCTGTTTAACTTCTGCATCTACGTCATCAGTATTTGTATCATTGTGCTTCTCAACTACTTGTTTCTCTTCATCGATTTTGTCCATTTTGTTGAGATCAACTTTTTTGTTAGCGGCCATGAGTTGGGCCATGTTGTTTTCTAGGTTGCAAACGACTAGGTTCGAGTTATTCATGACGTTGTATTCGTGTGCGAGTAGTTTGGCGTTTGCTGCTGTTATGAGGTTCGATTGGTCTTCGTCGTCGGTTTTGAGGCTGTCTCGAACGCTGAAAGCGCTGGTGGCGCGGACACTATCATCGTCAGACATTGGGATGCATTCTAATGCCTGCATTACGCGGACGCTGCGTAAATCGTGTTCCTTTTCAGGCTTGGGTGGTTCGCTTTCAAGTTTAGCTGCCCTAAAAGAACATAGAAGAAATTTAAGAGAGTTGCTTCATGTCTTAAGAGTGCAGGGACCGATGTGAAACTCAAAATTATTCATTTGGATCAATATTCATTGTTTGGAAGCCACTGTCTTCTGTTTTTGTATTAGTAGGGGAGGACCAAAGTCGAATTTATGTTGTGAACATTTGCAAAGTCAATTTACAACTAGAACTTTTTTAAACCTTAAGACCGAAATGATAAACTCAAGTTATTATTAAAAATAATTATGTTATGATATTATATTTCTGTTACCAGGAGCACAAATTGCACTCGATTAGCAGTTTGAAGAGTAGAAATGATAAGAAGAATTTAACTAAATTTAGTGGTTAAGAAGTTTTCTGTCTGTCCTACATTTGTAAAATGGATTAGTATCTTCTCAGCCATATAAAAGTATTATGGAAGATATACTAATAATGGAAATAATAAAGAAAAGCTAGAAATTGATAACGAGTGCAACTTAATGCTTAAAAGCATGCATACTGATAGGGGTATATGACCACCAGGATGCGACACTGCGTCACACAATCATACAAAAAAAACACGCAATACATAAGAACAACCTTGCCTTGGCTGCCCTGGGCAATTGAGGCTACAACCAAATTAGCTACAGGGCCGTCCATTATTTATATACCTTGAGTTGCTGTTGATCTTTGCTCTCTGTAGTTGCTTAGCCTCCTGCTGGCTACTCGTCAAAGGTTTTGTGAATGGAGACTCACTCTGCACATCCTCAGGAAGGATCAAGACATGCCCTGATATGAATGGGTGTTCCAAAATCTCTGGCCAACTCATTCTCTTCATTGGATCTTTGTGGAGTAAGCCCTACAAAAAGTATTTATACATTTTAGACAACCTTATAATGAAGAGCTTAGGAGGAGAGTGATCTTTTCCAAAGGTCCTCAACTGCAGTGCCGAAGACAGTGGAATATTCATCAGATCATAATCCTTTAATGTTTATCACAGGCAGGTAGTGTAGGCGACATCTTAAGTTAGAACAGTTAATTTAAGCACATAGAGTACCCACGATAGTAATTAACATACATATAACGTAAAATGTAGGTGGTAAGATACACAAAGCTTTAGCTTGTAATTCTGGTCCAGCACTTTTAATATGTTTGAACACCACAAGCCCCGAATTTACTACACATATTGCAGTCTTGTACGTTTATAATTTCGTTTAAGTGGCCAACTCTGGTTTTCGAGTTTCCAAGCCGCCCTTAGGCTTCCAAAATAGTTTATGGTATGGTATAGCCGGGAGCGGCATTTTAACGTACACTGGTACACCGATGTACGGTACTCCTAAGTGGCATTTGAACTGAGCGCTTCCGTGCTTAAGCAGGGAAGCGGTAAATACTGATCGTGTGGCAACTTGCGTAACTTAGACCTTTTGTAAAGAATATCTAAACAAGCTGTGCCATTAATGCTCCAGCGCAGTGAATTATGGGAATGGGAGCAGTAATTTTTGTAAATACGGTTTCAGTTAAAATAACACACACTTACCTGTAAGAAAGATCGAGCTTCAGCACTTATAAAGCTAGGCCACTGCACTGGCTTATGGCGAATCATTCGGACTAGCTGCCATATGGACATAGTGCAGAACGGCGGCTGGCCAGCCATCAGCTCGTACACTATACAGCCGAGGGACCATAGGTCTGCCTGGAAGTATAAAATGTCGAAAACAACTAAAACTATATTATACATATAACTATTATATAAATATAAATTTGCAAACTGCCCCTAGCACACCCGTACCCACCGGTGAATAGGAGTACCACACTCCTGTTTCTATTCACCGGCGGTGTGACTGGTCCTACAATTTTTTATTACGTAGACTATCAGTTTGTTCTACCATAACTAGTAAAAATTTTTGTTCTTTCTTTTTCTCTAAGAAAATTAGCGGATGGCCAGATGATTGATGTCGGGAAGTCCTACTTATACTCAAGAGCTAGAGCAATCTTTTGCTAGAAGTAAGATTTGTAGTATAGCAGCGCCATCTGTTTCAGAGACCTTGAACCATAGTTTGGACGTAATTCAGTGAACTTTGAGGTTCTCTTTATGTGCAGCATATGGAGCCACCACATGTGTTATTAAAATCATATTGCAGAACTCTTTCATGGTATTTTGTTTTAATTAGCTCACACCAAAGCTACCAACCTTGGAAGCAGCAAGAGCAGCTTCAGAGTAAGAAAACCAAGACACCATTTTAATAATTACCTGATGATCATAAGGCTTCTCTTCAATCAGTTCGGGGGCCATATAGAGAGGAGTGCCCTTGATGGATGTCAGGATATGTGTTGAATTTGTCATAATGCGAGCTAGTCCAAAGTCGCACAATTTGGCGCATCCTGAACTATCCAATAATACATTCTGTGGTTTGAGATCTCTGAAAAGTAACACAAATGGTAATAGTATGACATATTTTTTAATTCTTGAGGAGTAAGAAGTTTCTTACTCTCTGACTACAGTGTAAAAATTAACCTGTATGATTTTTTTACAAGTATAGGTAGGTATGTAATATTATAGGGGTTATAATTGTGTATGAAAATTAGTTCTCGAGTTATTGATAATGCAAGCCTTTAGTTACCACCCATTTAGTTCTAATATAACTTAATGTATAAAGGAAAAGAAATAAAGTTGTAATTATGGTGACCTTACCTGTGTAAAACTCTGTGTGAATGCAGATAGTACAGAGCAGAAACCAAATCCCATGTTATTTTCTTCACTTTGTCTTCGTTCAAACATCCTTCTTTAGCAAGTATACTGTGTAGTTCCTTCTCAGCATATTCTGTGACCACTACAAGTTCCGATTCCGTGTCAAAGCTGTCAATCATTCGTATGATGTTCGGATGCTTCAGCTGCCTTTGTATTTCACATTCTTGTTTCAAATTTTTCAAGTCTTTAGATGAACGACCCTTCTGAAGGAGAATACAATTTGAGATTAGAAAATCAGCTATACTTAAATGTACTTCATAGTAATCTCCATTCATATTTTATAAAACAAACCTTTCTTATCACTTTCAGTGCAACAATAGCATCAGTCAGTTTGTGTTTTGCCTTGAAGACTCGTCCAAAAGATCCTTCTCCAACAAATGAAATAACGACGTAGCTTTCCATGGTACTATTTACTATTTCATAATGATATAAGTTTCAACAGTACAAATCAGAAAACACAAATATCAGTAACGCTAAACAGCACCCATTCGTCAGACATGCATGATCAAAACAAAAACAAACAACGAAACAAAATCAGTAGACAATAGAAAAATTAGAAAATGGCGGCGACATTGAGTGACACTGACATCTGACATCGACTGATCAACGCAACTTGGCAATCCTGGCATTGACAATCTCTTGATTTTTTTTTATGTGGCTAAATTGTATCGGATGGGTCATTCTAATTAAAATGGTCGGTGTAGGTACGAGATCAACGCACATAGCTTACACGCAATTACTAAATACTTCTAGTTAGCCTTTATTAAATGTTACAAACCTTCTATTAACATTCTATAACCACCAAGATTTAGGTAATGTGAACTATCATGATATATTATGATAGTTTACATTATCTAAACCTTTGTGGTTGTATTACATGACCTAAAACTATCTTGACGGCTCCATGGCTTAGTTGATAGTAGCCGTATTATTTTGATGGCCTAGCTGGTGGTAAGTGGTTAGGTACCTCCGCCCATAACAACAGCAATACGACTTAGATCCTCCCCGACCGAAGCATAAGGATACCTAAGTCACACCTAGTTGCGCAAGTCACCCGAGACGGGGATCTTACATCTCATGCGTATGTCACCGGCACCCAAACCCTTCCACCGGAACACAGCAATGCAAATGTACCGCTGGCTGATTGGGAGTAGATTACCAAGTGTGGAGGCAGTACTTGTCCGGGAGAACTTTGCGCAAGTTTTACTGCTACTTTTTGTGGCTCCTTTAGCCCCACCCAGTACGTGTAGGTATTCATAGGGTACCTACTCACCTACACTAAATAGGGTTTTAAGGAGTCACCTCAAATGCAATTCGAGTGTACAGCCCCCCCTTAAAGACATGAAATTCTTTCTCTGACAAATTATTTCAACCTGATAACTACCGCGATTGCCACCGCAAAAGCCTTGTCTTTACCTGATCCGTTATTATTAGATCAGTGCGAAAGTTGTTTGTGCGATTTTTATAAGTGCGAAAATGTCATAATGTCATGTGAAATAGTAAGTCTAAAGCACGATTGTGGTTCCTATCACTGATCCACTGATTCTGAACAGGCTCCTCAGGAAATAAGCAAGTATAGGGGGGAGGGGTGTAGGCGGCTTGCACCCCGGCGCAACATGGGCTAGAAATATGTGACAATAACTATATAATATTTCTGTTTAATATAGGTAGATATGTATACCAAATTACTATCAGGTCTGCGTAAAACTCAGAACGGGCGATGTTTTTGGATTGGATTCCACAGTTGCAAGTTTGGTTGCAAGTCTTCTTGTCAAATGAACAGGAATAAAAAGAACTCAAGAAGTATGTAAGCACATCGTAAAAAGTCTGCTATTCTATAAACTAAGAAAACTAGAGCATTATGATAATAATCAACGTGGGTGGAGTCGCAAACAAAATTTGTGAAATAATATAGTTCATACTAACACTATAATCTCCTCATTTTTCTCGTTTCCTAAAATACTTCTATAAAAATATAGTTTCATAATAAAATGGCCAGTAAAAACGCGATGTTCACCCGCTTGCAATTTATGTTCGACAGTAAACGTGGCATCCGATACGTCGATAAGATTTGTTGACGCTTTGTTGTAATATAAACTATTTATACACGGATTACCCGGCAAACAGCTGTACGAGATAAAATACAGAATCGCATGCAAAATAAAACACGAAATGGGTTAAACTTTATAATTTCGTAGCCGTGCACAATTCTGTAAACAAATGAGACACAGATTGCGTGGGCGCAGTGTACATTAGGGATTTAAGTAACGCATATTTTTATTTCCAATCAATCTGCATTTTTTCAGCGGTTGAAAGATTCTACTCTGCAGCTTCTTGGCTCGCCTACGCAGACAGCGAACGGGCCTATTTTTTTTAAAAGCTACCGCCAAGCAGGAAATTCAAAAATTCATAAACATAGTCCGTATAAGCACTAAAGCACAACTTTACGGTCAATATTTTCAACATACTTTTCCGGCGATAGTTGCCAGAAGTAGTAAAGCTATTTTTCAAGGTTCACTTTACTGTATATAGCATATATGGTAAGCTCGATGTTGTCGTAACGTTAAAGTTGTATACAAAATATGTACCTACGCATATTCCACAGTGCCCAGTGTCGGATCTTCCAATTATTCAGTTTCAGAAACAATCAATATCTAACGATATTGCACGCAGTAAAAAGAAATCTGGATCATTTTCAGGGCTATTATCATAAAAGAGGATCTCATAATGAACTACAAAGCGCTAGCGTAGATAACGTAAACGACTCGCTGGTTCAAGGGGCATACAATTTTGAGTGCGTTCTATAGATTAATTCAAGGAAAATAGAGTCAAAATAGAGTTTTATTGTGAAACAAAAACTGTAATTTGAAACCATTGGGTTGGTTCCTAAAGAGAAGGAACAATTAAAACAAACACATTTTTCAAAATTTTATTTAATAAATTTGTGCTACGTAAAGTAATTCTACTTTTAATTTTTTTTAAGCATTTTACATAGTTGGGAAGATCTGTGGTCTTTTCGATCTACCACGGGAGCCTAATCTGGATCTGGATATACCAAGATGACACATGCCGAAGGGATGGTGACGTAAGGATCTAAGGGAGCTGAATAAAATGTAGAAAATATAGGGACATTGAAATATTCTGTCTCCAAATGCCAATGTCATCTTGCACACGGTACATCCAGTTGCAACTAAGAAACCGATTGATCTCGGTGTAGCCCTTCTTTCCCTCATAGATATATAATGGGGATAATCAGTGTAGCTCGCGATCCTAGCTCCGATCCGCGATCCGTGCGGCAAGAACAATCAAATATTGTAATATAGAATATTGAATAATATAGAAATAGCAGTAGAACTTGTGCCAAGTTCGTTCGAAGAGGTACTGCCATGGTACACACTGCATTGTTGTATTCCGGTGAAGTCACAGGCGCAAAAGATACGCATCTTGAGTGACGGGCGCAACAGGATGTGACTTGGGTCTTTTTTTAAGTTAAGTCATATTGCGATTGTTATAAGGGGAGTATAAGATCAAGTAGGCGTTCAACTCGTTTTATCAACACATAAAAAATAACTCTGCAGCAGTATCAACAATCAAGCTATGAACTGCCAAGAAGCCTGCATAATGTGGCATATGAGCAATATGCTTATGAAAATAATAATTAACGTTATCGTAAGTCCGAAAAGAAAAAATCGATCTGAAGAGTGGGGTCAATGGCGATTACTGAGAGAGACCTGAGATATCTGGCAGCGGACTGATATAGTTTTATAATGCTTTTGAATCAATTCAAGTGAGGAATGGAATAGTGAGGAAATCAACAAGTTATACACATATATTTTTTAAATTGACTTCTTGTTGAAGCACTATTGGATGTGATCCCGCAACCATCAGATTAAAATTCTGCGGCCGCACCACTTTCTACTCAGCACTCAAATGTGATATTTATATACTATAACCATGACTAAAGTTGCTTGGAAGGTGGCTCGCCCTCGATCCTAATTATTTTATGAACAGCCGAGTTCATTACTGGATCTCGAAATAGTATCGCGAGATTTCCAGTGCTCATAAAAAGGCGATTGATTTACGATCACCAACATTTGTATTGGCACTCACCCATTATGAGTACATTATAGTTTCAAATAACACAACTTTATAACATTGTAAATGTTCATAAATTAACGTGCATTATTTAATCCCCGTAAGAATTTCGCGCATCGTCTGTCGTTTTATTGCGCACAACTAGTCCCACAGAGGAAGTTGAAAATTAGCACATCTGAACACAAGGTAATAAAAATATAATTTTATCTTCTTCACTTTTATTCATTTCTCGATTGTATTTTTTGTAAGATTACTAAAACACAGTGCAGTTAATATATATTTTTGTTTTATTTTTTTATACTTAAGCTGTTACAAAAGAGTTCTGAAAGATTCAAAACTTTCCAAAGAAGCCATTAGGCTCATACGAACTTGCTGCGTCTATCACCCGAGACAGGGATGATACATCCCATGCGCATGTAATTTCACCGGCCACCTGAACACAGTAATGCGAGCACTATTGCTTGGCGACAGATTCCAGGTGTGGTGGTAGTACCTCTACGGAAGTTCTTGGCACAAGTTCTACTACTATTGGATTCTTCTTTAGCACCACCCAGATGGTGCATGTAGGGAATCTTAGGCACATTACATGCACACAGGTATGTCAATTTACAGTCAGTTTTCATGTCTAGTCTTATGAGTTAAGTTTACGTCTGACCAAGATTAAATCCATTATCCATATTTATAAATAAAAATGAATTGATGCTGGTATTTAAACGCATGATTTGAAAATGTACTATTAGACTTGGCTGTCTTTTGTTTAAAAATGTTCGTGTAGTCCAAATTAGAATTATATGGAATGACAGAATTGGAAATGTTGGGACAAAACTCAACATATTTTTTCTATGGGATTTTTGTTACTAGATACGTGCGCAAATATCCTTTTAAAGCTGATTTTCATACTGTGAATAAAAACAGGACTTCTGTCAAGTCAAATAGTATTAAAATATAAATAAAATAAGATTATAAATAAAAACAGTTTGATCACAGATTAAATAATAATTACTAGGATCTTAGTCATTCGTAGTATAAAGGATATTTGTCAATATTAAATGACGATGTTTACAAACAATAACTGGGGGCAATGTCCTAGTAGAAAGGACGTTCTTGTTTCTTCTTCACTTCCCGTGCCAAATTACCAGTCATGTACCGTTCAACATGCATCATCGGACGCGATGATAGATTGAGTGTCGTGTCGCTTTATTTATTTTTATAAGTCAATTTTAAATCTATCGTCATGATGATACAGAGCATATTTCATTAAACCGATTATTTCAAAAAGTGACAGTTTATATGAATATACTTGCGAGCATTGCACTATGGGTGCTATGAAACTTAAATGGATTTTGTGTACCTATTACACATCTATGAATTTATCTCACTCATTTACAAAAAACCTTAATAGCTGTTTGTTCATAAAATTATGAGACCATGAGGCCTAAAAATAAATTCCAGTTTGAAAAATGTTTAGCTCAGCCTAAAATAAACTTCATCAAAAGTTTAATATCATCATAGTCATAATGATATTTTCACGCCAATTCGGAATAGAGCTCATAAATGTTGAACAGCTGGAGAAATTTTCGGTAAATAGGTCTTCCCAAAGCGACCAGACAGACTCAATTAATTCAAGGCGTTTTGGAGATCGCGATCATGACAAATCGTGATAGACCATTCTGTTAAGAACCGCTTTATGATGCGTGTCACAATCTTCTATTCATCATCACTCGTTAACAGTAACTACCTCATACGCTCATTATTAGAATTTCAGAAGTCACCACGTCCTTAACAATTTCAAAAAAACAGAATTTGACAAATGCATGTTCTTATTTCGCAGCACGTGAATAATACTTCGGTTATTACATGTAACAGTAGTCTGAATCTAAATTAGTCTATTTATATCTTACCCCATATACTTTCCGCCCTAAATGTTTAATTTTCATAATAAAACAAACTAATTCAAAATCCGTCGTCATATCTTATAGAGAAACGAGCAATAAAAGTTCCTAAGAAACATTAACGAACTTGAACGTCACCATAAACTATATTCTAAATCGCTGAGAAATCCCTTTACATCATAGTCATTAACGGCCTACACACGACAAACAACTTTAAAACTCTAATTATTCATATTATGACAATCTCTGACGGCAAGGCTACCCGGGGCCTATAGTTTAGGGTAGGACATACGCTCGGCAACTCGCTGACCGCTTGTTTACGTTTCGACTATCCACGTTTCCACCTAAAAATAGTCCAGCATCCTGCCGTTTGAGGCTCACGCGATTGGTCAGCGCACGCGCAGGAAGCTGAGGACCCCGCGCAGGGTCCCCCTTCCCCCACCCTCCTCCGTTGTATGAAAGTATCCGAAAGCCGAATCTCGCGAAGAAGCAGAAAATAACCCTGATCGCTGGAAACATCTGAGTTCCCGCCAGTCGTGTTGTGCGTCTCAAAGTGTTAACTAGTGATATCAAACATGGTTCTGGACACAGAAGACTGGGTAGGTCTTCGGGAAACTTATGAACTCTCTAACAATTTTAACATGTTTTCTCGTTAACATTAAGAGGCGCGTAAGTTGACGCCACGCGCAAACGCTTCGCTAACGGGTGCTGTCATTATGTTCGTCACAATCTATTAGGATCATACGGCGAATGATTGACGCCGGCGCAAGCGTCGAGCCTATTAGCTTTATTTTAGTCTTAATATGTTAAATGCCTATTTTATCTAGTTTCTATGCTAAGATAATAAAACGGACATTAGGCTTTTATTAAGCTTTCTCACACTCCCTTCGAAGCCAAAACTCCTGTCGTCTTGCTTGACTTAAAAAGTTGAAAAAAATAATCCAAAACAAAATGTTAAATGAAAAATAAAAATCACTTGAAATATGATTTTTGTAATTGAGAATTTTATTCGTTTTTTTTTTTTAATTTATTGTCTTACTCCTTTAAACGAGCAATTTTTGTATTTATTTCGCGTATCTAGAAAACGGCTGTAATTATTTGGATGAACTTTTGTTTTTGGATAGGATTTTGCGGTTTAAATTTACCTGTATAATTTTATTTCTTGTAAAAACGCATTTTTTACCAAAACGCGGATTTCACAAAAAAAGTTGACCTAAGCTCGCTCGCCCAGGTTGTTATGTTGTTATCTTATCTTTAAATAATAAGTTGTTAATACTTTACATTTAAATTGGATAATTTTCTTTTATTTTACTGAATATACAATGATTATATCACATTACGTACACGTCTTTTTATAAACATATGCAGTCCAAATAAGAATAGCAAAAGTAAATAAAACGCATGAATTAGTTTTTACCCATTTTTTTAATTGCATTAGTTTTTGATAACTGTCATAAATACACATAAATACTTTTTTGTTATTTTCCATTAAATTTATTAGAATGGCTTGAAAGATTTGCTACCTTCGCTTAAAAATCCCGTGTCTGAAAATGATAATTAATAAATATCAAGATGTCTGGGAAATATAGTTCTGAATTTTCTGACAAAATATTATAGGTACTACTTTCCGTGATCTTGGTTTTCTTTAAATTTTGATGATTGCATGCCAGTGCGAGTAAATGTTAATGTGTTGACTTAAAATTCTTTCGATATGAAACACTATAACACTTAGAAGCCAGTGAAGTTGGCTACAATTTCACGAGTTTGCGCAACGGATGAGACTATTTTTGTTTCAATTGCACATAAAATAAATTTATTATACTATAGTAATTCAGAAAGAGACAGATATATATGTATCCGTATACTGTATTCGTGTTGATCCGAATGTTTGCGCCCGTCGTGAGTAATTATTTTGTCACGAGCATAATTTATGTGCGAAAATTAAGCAGCGTCTCAACTGTGTAAATACCACAAAATATAGTTTCGTAGAAGGTGCTACGCAACGGTTACGAGATTATTTTGATCAAGATACACTTTGTGTATGTTGTCAAATATAGCATTTATAACAACAAAATTTCGATTCAAAGTGGCTTATTAACTTATATTCCAGAAGTACAGCTTAAAAAGCTTGCGCTGCTACATTCATCAAAATGGCGAATTACAATGAAAAATAGGGTACCATATCAAAAGTTAATGTGATGGTTGGTACGTTATGTATAAAATATTTTTCCTCATTACATACTATTGTAATAAAAATCATCAGCCAGGCAGCGTTGACTGTGAAAATACATATATTATGTACTTAACTATACCTACTTCAGGGGTGAAATGAAGATGGGTAGATGACGTAAATAATATAAGATGTATTTTTCTAACATATTATTTTCTTTTCTGACTTTCAGGCCGATGAGCTGCCCGCAGAACAGATTGCCGGTATGTTACAGTAACAAATTATGATGGACACAAATAATAACTCTGCGTCACAAGTACAAGCAATTTCGTTCTCAAATCTTGAAACTAAAATTTCATATTTGCCTTGATGGTGAATTTTGACACAATTGTGGAAATTTACACTGATACATTAATTATCCGTCATTTGTATGACGTCAGCACATACTCGTATATTCTTTATGAAGGACGCGTTTTGTTTCTACGGCCGGCAATCGCCCAATGACACACCGGCCTTTCAGTAATTCGGTGTCATGGATCGGTTGATTTACGTTGTTTCATCGTCGAGCGTCGTCAAATCATCACAGCGTGGTAAAACCGTGAAATCCGCGGTTATAAATCCCACAGCTGCCAAACAAGATATCTGCAAGTTATAATACTTTTAAGACATTTATGGCTTCCGTACAAAGGGTAATGAAACCCCTATTACCCTGTAACGTCTGTCTTTCTGTCCTACATGTATAAATTATCTATATACATGTAACTCATGAACCATAAATCGTAGAGGGCGGCACATTTTCACAGAATATGTGTTGCTATGGAACCCTTGGTGTATGAATTCAAATTGCACCTAACCAGTTTTTATTACACCACCAAAGATAACGTAATACTATGGCTTCTACCATCTCAACCAATGCAAAAGCTAGAAACCAAAATTATTTACATCCCAGCACATTACATTTTGTAATGTTTACACGAAATGAGGAAAACGCAAGATTTCTGGCTCGTTGCCAGCCTGCACAATGGTTGACTTAATAAAAACAGAGGCCAGATTAATAAATTTCATGCGCGCGAGTTTAATTAGTCGTCTATTAATGCGAAAAGAATGCTCTAGAGGGCGTGAACACAGATTAACAAAAATCCATCAATCTTAGAGACAATTTATTGTTACTTTGGCATTTTGTTTTTGTAAGCAAACATAACAAGTAGGTAAACACATAAACTAATGGTTCGCTCCGAAATTAGAACTTGCGGATTATAATATACCTACTTTTTTGCCCTGAACCACGAACTCGCGACCATGTTAGGGCCATTTCTAAACTTAGACATATCTTTTTATAGAATACCTACAGTTCTACACCCGAATTTCACTGCGTTTGATATCTATAGATAATATTGAGTAGGTACATACTCGTAAAATAAGTATAGTGGAAATATTAAGCAAGTTCTTGTGATGGTGATTAAATTCATGCGCATGTAATTTTAGCAGCGATATCTAGTTAACGTTAGTAGGCAAATTTCCTACTGTGTTTTGAAAGTTAAATTTTCTTTATTACTCGTATAAAGTAATTAGTTTGCAGTTACAGAAACAGATTACGGCCGAGACAAAAAAAATACCAGCCGCATATCGTAGTAGTTGGTAGTGCTGGTATTAGCTCTGCCTTCTGCGTTGTCTTCCTGTTGGTTTCGTGGGTTCGATTCCCATCCAGGATCAACATTGATTTTTATTCGGTTTCTGGGTGTTGCTATGCTTATTTTGGGGCTAAAAGGTAAGTTACTGAAAAATCGTAAAAAGTTTTTCGATTTGATATTTTCAGCAAAATCGAATTGTTGTATTTCAATAAAAAAATCGGAATAAAATCGTGAAAAATTAGTAGTTTTGCAAACAGTCCTTTTATATTATGATGTATCTCTCGAGCTGAATGCAACGTAATTTTTAAACCTCCGCTGTTTCTAAATCTATCTGACTTGTGTAGTTTAAAAGTTAGCATTAAAATTTCACAAATATTATTGTAGAATTTCATAAATGGATAGTACATTTACCAAGTTTCGGAAGAGTTAGATAAACGGTACAGATAAAGCTTTGGACAGACAGACCCACATACGGAATACCAACATGACGATTTCTTTCAAGTAGATTCAGAAATAATTGCCTTCAACTAAATGTTTCAATAAAATTTTACATCAAATAATTTAAAATTCAAAACAGTAAATTAACAAAACAAATATAAAATAATCGATGGATAAAATTAATATTTTTAACAGATATTCTTAACAGATTCTATAGAAGTCAAAAGTGTCTTGTAATTTTGCCTATGGAAAATTTCTATAGGCTAAATTCACATTTTATCAGCTCATAAGTAAAGAATAAAACTTTTTAATCCCACCATCGTAAACCCATTTCTCAATGTTACCTACGATATGAAAATCATCTATAAGTTATTGCCCATAGTGCCCTACATCTGTGTAGCCAGAAATAGCTTCACTCGACTATAGCTTTCGATTTATCTTAGTGTAGAACTCCTACAGAGCTTGGTCATGATTTAAAAAATGCGAAACTGCATTCATGTGTAATAAATGTACTTTGATGCTTAGTACAATAATTTATGGTTAAAATTTTCAAAGTAAATTTTTTTCATGCCTCTAATTAGACATTGGATCCGTACTTATGCGAGGTCCTTTAAATTTTAAAGCAACTTAATTGGGTTTTTTATAATAAGCTGTTCCCCGCGACTTTATCCGCGTTGATTTTTTTTTGCACAGAACGCAATCCTTTATTTTTCTAAAATAAAAGTAGCCTAAATTATTTACTATCTGCCAGTGAAAGTGATTAGCCGGAAAAACTAGACAGACAGACAAACATTATGAAAATAGTTTTTTTTATTAACGGTATAAGTACCGTATATACGCTCAAATGTAGTCAATGTATATTTAGTAAAAAACTGTTTTTTTGACATTACAAATAGACACTTCAATTTTATTTTTTTATTTACAAAAAAAGTATTATACGTTTTCTATAATACTGGTAGTAATCTGGTTCCCATAGTAAAATGTCAAATAGATTGATTTCGGAAGACTCCATTATCTTTATTTCCTAATAGATGACTATTCAGTTGACACATAATTCTACATACTTGACCAAAATATAAGTATTTCTCTTTTTTTTCTGCGAATGTTATATTCGACGCGGACGTAGTCGCGGGGAACAGCTAGTAGGTCATATATGAACAAATAGACACAGAACAAACATTTATGTTTTTCACATAAATGCTTGTTACGATTTACAGCCAGTCTTAATCTTCTTATATATTATCTTATGGTATATATAATATACCACCTGTGTATTATTTTCAAAGAACAGGCGTAAAGTGCCTTAAATCAATTTTATAAAAACAGTAATGCAGTATAGTAATATTACTTGCACTCAAGCTTACTAAAACGTTTGGGCGACTTTCTGGCGAGAAATAAGAGCATAATTCAAATATTTTGTCTTGTGTATCTCGAAAATACTCAGCATTCATACACACACATCGAGTAATGCAAAGTTTATAATAAAAATGTTTGGGCGGGCCGCGGTATGGGCGGGCGGTACGTGGCAACACGGTTGGACGCTCGCCAATCTACCGTGTACTAGACTGTACCGAAATCGGATAGCGATCGTCATTGCTAAAGTTTTGGTGAATGGGTAGAAGAACTAGAATATTGAACTTACCAGTACACTCGGTATGAATGAATGAAATATATTCTTTGAAAATAAACTTACACATATAAAAAAAAAAACTTTTCCGTTTATGCCGTATATTTAAACATTTTCATATAGCTTCAATTATCGTTTTTTAAAGCCATTTTACATTGATATTGATCAAGCCTCAAAGAAAATTTAACAAAGAAAATTATCCCTGTACTATCATTTCTCGCCGCAAACGACATATATATTAAAGTCGCGAGATTAAATATTGTTACTCCGGACGGAAACCGAAACCACCACAAGTCTGAGAAATATAAAGATGTTTCTCAGATATGTGTCGGGTTTTCTGATAATCCAAAGTTCCATAATAGTAGCTTTTCGTGTTGCAAGTGTCTAGTATATACATCTATTTGTGTACTCTGATAACTATGTTTATACGGCCGAGGGAAAATTCTCAGAACCGTGAAATAATTTACTAAACCATTTATTAGCGATGTTTCTAAATACAACCGATGAGTAATCCAATGGTTTACAATCCGCTACTATACTTTGGTGGAGCTTACTGTTTACACGCGGTCTTATTTCTGGCTGAAAACGATTACAATTATTGCCGTCCTGTTTCGAAGTACATAATAAATCATCAAGATAATTGTATTGGGTACAGGGCTACCGATACTTTCGAAAAACCTTACGTAGAGCTGTTTTAATATCATGTGAAACATTACAGCTATCATTGTTCCATTTCTTAATTAAGCATAATTGATATATTACGCACAACTTCGTGATTTCGACCCATGGTTGGCCTCAGCTGCATCATATCAACCATAACTTTAGTCAAAAGGTTTTTTTTTAATTGTTATTTGTTGAGTGAGTGTGCTTGGACGAGTTCCTGAGTAGTAAAACTAGTAGGTAAATAAAATGTTAAAATTCATCAAAAACAAAGTGATTTCATTGAAAAAGATACCTATTTTAACTATCAATGAAATTCCCGTTGTCTTTTCAGTACCATTAATTGCTGTTTTATGGTCTTAAGGTATTGCTTCCCACATTTCGGTAGCTAAGAACACTCATTCTTTATTTAAGTACTATAAAATATGCGTCGACCCAAATGATAATAAATAAACGTAAATTTCGTTAGAAGTTTGTAATATTTTTGATTAGATCATCAAAGTTCAGGAACTTTTCGCTAGGTCAATACTTAAGATGTAGGTCCCGGCTATACAGATAGATAAGTCATGTGGAAGCTTTTGGACGGTTTGAAAACTTCGACACCAAAGTTAGCCACTTAGTCGCAGGAAGGAAGAAGAATGAGAGAGCGGAAGGCTCTCAACATACAAGGACAAAGGCTTCACACAAACGTATACTTTAGTCGATGGGTGTTGGTATAGAATTTTATGCCGACTCCACGTGTATGGTTCGTCGGTGCGTGAGTGCATCTTGATGTGAATCGTATCAGACACTTATGCTCGCATTGTAGAGGCCGGCCTTCTCTCAAAAAGTGAGAATAAATGGATTTTGCTCTACCACGGGAGAGCAGCTCACAATTTTAAGTATTTGAATTTTTGGTTACAAGGTACAAAAAGGTTTTCTTTCGCCGTTGATGAAAAGAATAGTATTGAGCAATAATTTTCCAAGCAATAAACTCATTGGTGGTTTTGATTCATAAGCGGGTTCTTATTATATATTTTCCGATTTTTGTAAGACAGATTTATTCGTAAGTTGTACCTTATGTATAATATATCTTTTAGAACGTCTTTTATCTTAGCAACCTTTGTCAGGCCGTCAAAAAGCGGCCTTCTACACATGTTTTAAATATTTAAAGATCTATGGTAAAATACCGAGTTGAATAATCTGCTGTAAAACTGCCAGGCGGTTTGAATTATGGTTATGAGCCTGCAAGCCAAATCGTTAAAATATAGTTTATTATTGGAATTTCGGATGTCATCATGGACGATATAACTAACAGTCAAAATAATTATGACTCCAGTCGAGGCAAGATATACTGAAGTGCCAACAAATAAATGCTTACAAACTCATACCCCTGAATAGGATTCCCTGTGT
This sequence comes from Aplocera efformata, assembly GCA_921293045.1. Lineage (NCBI taxonomy): Eukaryota > Metazoa > Arthropoda > Insecta > Lepidoptera > Geometridae > Aplocera > Aplocera efformata. Next base: position 5,759,483 of record OV121042.1, on the reverse strand, counting down.
TGTAAGGGGCATGGACACAATCAAATATACGCTGAGAATAGTTTCTCAGCGACCTCTATTTACAGGCTATTTTATCAAGCCACAAAAGCCCAACATTAGTTTGAATTAGATATTGAATCGCAAATGTAATTTAAGGGTGAAATTGATTCTAACGTTTTTGTTATTTCATAGTATGTAATTATATGTAAATGGATTCAAAACATAAGACTTGGATCGACCATAATACAATAACTTCTAAAAAAGTATAAAATTACTAACTTTACCAAACTTATAATCCTATACATAAGAGTAAATTTAAGTATAATATAGATTTTTCCATTCGGAGATTTCTTTAATAAAATGTCGATACTGCTTTGAGGGATGCTAGCGGCACAATAGTGATTTCGATTTTAGCTTGTAAGAGAATAAATAATTATTATGTGCGCTCTATGAAGATTTAACATGCAGAATTATTAGAACAAAGGACATAGTTTATTTTGGACTTTAACAGTCTTTATTCAAGTATCAAGACATGCCTATTCGTGAGCAGGCCGATAACTAATTTATGCTGAATTCTAAAAGCAAAAACCACAGGTTCCATGGATTTTGAGACAACTGCCAAGATGAGACGATTAAAATTAACAACACGGTGGGCAAAAATAAAATTCTACTTTTTACAATGTTGTTGCCAAAATATCATGAAACAGCTGCAAAATGTCGCATGGCAGCTATCATGAGTTAGTTATCTGGCAATTATTGTATAAAAATGAAAAAGTAAGTGCTAAAAATAAATAAAATTCTGGTTGTGTACTTTTTTTGAGATGTTACGTTGAATTGAAGTGTCTGTAACATTTGCGTGCATACATCCGGAAATTACAAGTGTTATGTGTCAGGGATAAAGCGCCGGATGCAGATTTTATGTTTTAAGACGGATGTTTGTTGATCTTTATTTAAATTACTTCAAGGAAAGCTTTATTTTCGTACTCTGGGAATTTACGGAGCTATAATTTAATTATTTAAATGAAAGATAATGTGTGATAAATAATTTTTTTTTATCATATTATTAATATGAGGTTATAAGTATGTTTTATTGGGTTTAAATAGAACAAAAAAACATCATCAACCACTCATACGCGCCAAATATTCAATGGGATCAGATTTGTGAGTTCATATTTATATTCGTATTCAGTTTATATTCGTATTTTTGAAATCAGTTATTATATATAAAAGATCAAAAGGCTAATAGTCGTTAAATCTGAGCATTATACAATAAGAATGAAAAAAGATCCAGCAGTGTAGCTATCACGTCAGTCATTAAAAATGAGAAAGAGTTTATTTCCCCCTGCAAATAAATATACCATAAAAACTTTATTTTAAGAAATTATGACGCAAGTTTGTTATGAAGCTTCTTGGAATGAAAAGGAATGATGAATATTTAATGACAATCATAAACTACCCTCATAGTGATATAAAAGTTACAAAACCGTTTAGCGAAACCTAATTTTGTTTCACTGAGTGAAATGTAGTCTTGAATTATTTTTTCTTTGCACAACAGTAAAGAAAACATACATCTAAACGAAAGTAAATCGAAGAAAGCACAGAAAGTACGATGGGGTATTAAACCCTCCCTTCTAAAAATTTCAGCAGTAATTCGGCCATTTCCATACTCTGTGTGTGTTGAAATAACACGTTTCATTAAACATCCCAACGAATCTATTTATACCACAGACTAGGAGACGCCAGATAATTTCCATGGTTCCCACTTGGATGTGCCCCAGTTTAAGGTTCATTGAGAGCGTTTCATGTTGATAAATTAATGTGAAACAACTGCATTCACGAACCTGCTATTTCGATGATATAACGAGCTATTAAAATACGTTTTAAATGATTTGGGTGATATTTAGTGTGAAATATATGCATTATTGTTTTTGTTATTTATCAGTGGCCTAGTTCCGAGCGATAGGGCACGCCACCGTCGGTCTCCGGGCGGGGCGTGCCGGCCGCCGATGCACCACGCTTTTGCACCAAAATAGATGCATTGCACAATATTCGCAGTACTGCACCTCGGTGCATTGAACTGTCCTAATCCGATCCTAACCCATCTAACGATCAGTTTAGCACTTTTTATTGCTAGGGCACTACGTTTTAGCAGCGATTTTGGAGAAAGCTCCATAACGCACTTTGTGATCCTAGTTTGCCAGTTAGCGTGCGTATACGCAATGTCGTCGATAAATATTGATGGTACGGTTTAATTTCAAGAGTGTCCTGTTACGTAACATTGTTTCTTATCGAGGTGTGGTTTGTTCCAGTCCTCCGCAAGGCTTTCGATGGCTTCGACCACAACCGCTCAGGCAGTATCCCATGTGACTTCGTCGCAGATATCCTCAGGATGATGGGGCAGCCTTTCAACAAGAAGATCCTCGAAGAGCTCATCGAAGAGGTCGACGCTGACAGTGAGTGTTTATGGAAATCTCTAAAATCCGTATCGCCACAGTTAAAGCTTTAGTTTGAAATCATTGTGTTCTAAACTACATTAATAAAACAAATATTTAAGAGTAGTTTTATTTTCTATAACCGAAGAGATTAAGCCAAAGGCAAAAACCAAACATAAATGGCCAAAAGTTTGTTATGTGTTATCTCTTCTACTATCCTGTAGTCATGATTTTCTTATATTTCAGAGTCTGGACGTCTTGAGTTCGGAGAGTTCGTGACCCTAGCCGCTAAGTTCATTGTTGAAGAAGATGCTGAAGCTATGCAGAAAGAGCTCAGGGAAGCTTTCAGATTATACGACAAGGAAGGTGAGGAAATCTTAATGTATCTTAATATACTCATAGTAAACTAAATGTCAAGCTATTTAAAACTGGGTAGGTACCCAACTGTATATAATGAGTTATTAAGCTATAGCAGGTACGAGTAATGTTTCTAGAATTGTTTTCATCTCTATCTTGTTTTGATGTTTGCTTATTTAGAGCCTTTCATTTACACAAAATTATTTGTTAATATTTATTTATTTATTAAATGACACAAAAAGTCTGTCTGTCTCTCTTCTACGTTACAACTGGATATAAAATGGGAATTATTTCAGGCAACGGTTACATTCCCACCTCAAGTCTACGTGAAATCCTGCGTGAGTTGGATGAGCAACTGACAGAGGAGGAACTCGACGGCCTCATCCAGGAGATCGACACTGACGGCAGCGGCACCGTCGACTTCGATGGTAAATATTATAAGACTATTTTTAAACAAATCGCACCCGTAATAAATGCTGGGGACGGATACGAATGATCATTCGATTGCCAAAATAAAACATTAAATAAATTACTATTTGCTCGAAATAGGGATACTTGGAAGACAGGAAGGAAGGCCTTTGCCCTGCAGTGGGACATATGTGGTTTTTAATACTAAATAATGTAGTTATTTGAATGAAGTTAAGCTTCAAATTAATCGCTTTGGTAAAAACTTAAATATTCTAAAAAATACCCCTGCGCTAGGATAACCAGTACATCCGATGGCATAGACAAACATAGAAACACAAGACAGACAACAGACGGTACGAGAACAAATTTCATGTTCTTGCTCTCCTCTTGCTCTCCTCATGCTTTAGCCTCTTGCTCCGGTTTACGGGCCGGTCTAAAGATATTAAACTATATAAAAAATAATAATGTAGCCCACTCATTTTATGGGATTCGTTCCATTGCGCGTTTTATGATGGACACAACTCACTACGCAGCACCGGAACTTTTGCATTGCATGATTAATATGAAACAAGTCATCTAGAGACGTATATCATGTATGATTTCATCCTCATAAAGCATTTTTCTGGCCACTTTACCTACCATAGTGCATTCTATAAATAGCACTTTGGTCATGCCTGCCATGCCATACCTACTCCTCTTGCATACCTATTCCAAATCGGGATCATTGACTTTTTCACCTATGAAATTGATTTCAACAAACACTCTGCAGTGATTTATTTTTAAAATGTTATTCATTTTTGTTCTCGAAAAGAATTTCAAAATGTATACGCTATTTATTCGTGGAATCTTCCACAGTTCCCCAATTCATCATCCCGATTTTATAACTCATGAAATTATTAATTTGTTTCAGAATTCATGGAGATGATGACAGGAGAATAAATATATATGTTTTTAAATTTCTACGCTTTTTTTATTTATGTTTAAATATAAGTTATCTCTACATTATGGTTCTTCAACCTTTCGACTCTTGGGAACATTGGACAACATTATTTAAATGTCTCACTCATTGGTTTATAATCAAGTATTATGTATGTATTGTATAAAATAATATTTCGTTTAATTGATGTGTGTGATTGCGAATAATGTTTATCTTTAATAATAAATCTTTTATTCTACAATCTCTGTTTTAATTTCAAGAACCGAACGAATATAGCGGATGACGTAAATATCTTTAAATAATTTTAGTGTCTGGATATAACTTTCATTTCTTAAGATTTCAGTTTGAGATAAATATAATGACTCCACTGATGTTTTTAAAGTGGACGCCAAATTGTCCTACATAATTTTGATGACAAGAAATTTTAGTAAAGTTGGATCTGAGCCAGTTTCAAAACACGATGCCGTTCACAATTCTTAACATTTATTTTTTTGGAATCTTAATGGGGACATGGTATGAATTAAGTTAAACAAAATATTTATGGGAATATAATAATTAGGTATTTATTACGTAATTCTTTGTTCGTTCATAGTTTCATCATGTTCACAATACTTAAAATTGCATACAAGATTATTAATAAAACTTTGGGAATAACTTCCAAAAAGCACAAAAGCACAATTACTTATCTAATATTCTTAGCATTTCATGACACGCAAACATATTTTTACAAAAATAAATACAATTTAATATGGCCATGATTTTTTAAATAAAATGAAATAACAACGCTACCTAATAAACTTTACCATTACAATACTACAAAACACATTAGACTGGGCCAATTTGGAAAAGGAAATGTACAGACAAAAATCTTATCTACCAACACAAATAAGAAATAATAAATCAGTCAGTATGCATTTGGAGTGTTCATGATCAGGCATAATGAATATTCAGTAGGTCAGGCAACAAGAAGACAGAAGTAATGATATTCTTACTTCTATTTCAACAAACACTAGGGATTGTATATTCGTTACTTCCATGAAATTTCAATTTATTTGCACTTAGAGTGTAATGTGAAAGAAGATACCTTTACACATAACAATTTTCTAAGTAGGTGTGCCAGAAAGTTCTTAAATAACTTAAAAAGCCTACATAAAACGTAGACCCTGCTAACTAATACAAAGTAAGTAGAACCTATGATAGATGGTTGGGAATGGATTTAATAGGAATTCTCTGTTATCATAATATGATTTAAATGATCATTAATCTTTAAATTAAAATAGGCCTTTACACACGACTGCTATGATATAAAATGTGTAACAAAACAGAGTCACACAAAGTAGCGTTTACATTTAGAGTAGCTAAGGTAACGTGTAGCTGTTGCAGTAAAGCCCCTAATTCTGGAAACAAATACATTTCTATCCGTTACATTACATCCGAGTATGAAAGGCATATCAACAAGTTACTTCAGGTTTTGGGAGACGGCTACACAGAATTAGGAGCACTTCTGTTCGGGAGTAACAGAACTCTAAAGTAAAATTGAAACGCACAGTTACTGCGCAACTATGTCATAATTTAAGGTATGAACATTAGGTGCCGAATACAATGGCCAAGTAATATATGATTTAAATACTTATTAATGTCATATTGGTATAAATTTGGTCCGGCGTGTACACAATGATTCCTGAAAGTATAATATAATAGCATTTTCCAAGCTCGTACGCTAGACCTAGAACATAACGTATCTATTTCAATTGCGGCTTCTGTGAATTTCATCATTTGTGCATAGGTAAGTAAATTTTCCTAACACTATTTTATCTCTCTATATTCTTTTCTCTTTGTGCACACGTATTTACCGGTACAAATTTGTAAACTAAAAACTGGATAATAACAAGTAAACTGATGCAGTTTATCACAAGTTCATTGGAGCCCTTAATTTCATGGCACATTCATATAGCAAAATTCGATTATATTCTACGCCGTAATCTTCGCAGAGCGCCTTATAATAAATACATAGCAAAAATTTTGTAACATTTCAATCGAATCTGTTTACATCATGCTAGCTTATTAACTATGAAACATACATTGAAGTCAAAAATTAAAATTCATTGGTAACGTATATAACACTAAGCTTTACAAAGAGTCTTCATTTAAAAATATAGAACTAATTTACTGTTTCTGTATTATGTACACGTCCCTCACAATCTCATTTAGCTTCTTGGCTTCGGATAGCTAGATTTATCTAAGATTTCGTAAAGAACTACCTACAGATGAGATCTCAATTTGAACTATGTTTTACCAAACGTCCTTCAGCAGCCTGGAGTAATCAAAACTAATTATCACAAAAGAAACGTTCAGCACGCAATAAATTATAATTTCCTTACATTGAACACTTTGAACAGCGTTATTGCCCATTGTTATAATTTCAACCAGCAAAAAGCTTTAGTATTTTAAATTTATTTTAAATGTTCAGAATGTCATAGTGTTTTTCTAGATTCGCATATCACAAAAGAACAAGGCCTATTTAAGCTACATTTTTTGGTTGTCATTGCAACCGAAACCGTAGGTATTTATGGAAATATTTCCAACAAGTGATACACTACATAGTTCTTTATACTATATACATAGTTCCTATCACTTTTGGTTGTAGGATGTGCTGGTTGAGTTGCGAGGCAATTGTGAGCTAGGTGGTCTTATCATAGAGTAATATTAAACATTTCGTTTACCTAACTAAAAGTAGTTTTATGAATACTGTTTAGTAGATAGATCTTCGTTCCTTATAAAGCTGGTTGCACCTTAAAGATGCAACCCGTAGAGGCCAGTTGCAATTATGCTCGTAATACTCTGAAACAATATTTAACATTTTGATCAAGAAAAACAAATAAGTTTAACTGAGACAAATAGGTCATGCAACAAAAGGGTGCGAATATTATTTTGCACAAGGTTTTTAAAAAAAAGAATAACGGTAACATCTATTATTTTACAGATGCAAAATAGAAATAAACATCTTGGCTTTTGACTTTCGGCTTGCACTCTAACATTGAAAAGGCCCTATTTTGTTTACGATGGAAAGATATGTTTATGATGAGCTTTCGAAAACTGTTCGGTGGTTCATCCTGCTTGTAATGTAAGAACAGGATTGTCTGCACTTTAAGGCACGAACCAGAACTAATTATCTTGGAGAGCTCGTAATAGTTAAAATTACAGTGGTATTGTATTAGAATGGCTTAGGTTAGAGATTGAGCTTTTATTTCTAATTCAACTTTCCGATAACAATATATAAAGATATAACAATTTATAATATACGTAAAGGCATATTTTGAAGATCTTACCTCACTTCGCCACACTGGCTGGTTTGACTAGTAAAGGGGACGCCGCAAGCAAACTAATGCAGTATGGGCGGCGGCGGGCGAGAGCGGGCGATCGGCTTCGTGATTGCGCTCGGGTCCAGCAAGCCCGTCTCCTGGGACTTAGCGCCGCGATTGAGGCCCTTGCGGCCGCGGTTCAGCCACGAGGGCGGCTGACCCTCGCACCACATACTCCGCATCCAGTCTTTAGGCTCGGCCCCAACTCGGGAGCACTCCCGAGCGTACGCTCTGTAAGCGGCGCAGTGACACCGTACACCCGAACAACTCCGAGCATCCAACTCGCAAGCCTCCTGATAATGATGAGGGTTCACCTTCGTCCCGCAGTCCGTGAACGCTTCGTTCTTAACGAACCCACGGCACAGTCTCCTGGCCTTCGTCACACGCAACTGTCGGTACGGCGTGCTCGTATTTGGTCTCCTCTGCCGTCGCGTACAGGCCCTAGTACCACCCACGCGCCACGAGGAACCAAAACGCCACGTGTCGCTCATCAGTCTACCATCTCGAGTTCTCATATCGTCTCTAGCTACCGAATTAAAATTACCGCACAGACCGCACAGTTTCCCTTTGTAGGCACTCGACACGGTCACCTCTAAAAATCCATCGCCATCCCATAGCATCTGGATGCCGATGTCAGCTTTGAGTAAAACGGTTCCGTTGCTACGGGTTATCTCCGCAACTCCGTTTTCGGTGTGAGGAAGCTGCACGCGACGCCCGTTCACTTTTATACGCATCTTCTTTCCCATGTTGATTTTGGTGGCACCGATTCGAAGAGTCGCCGTGCGAGTCCACGAGGAATGTGAAGTGTTTCTGGCATCGTTCGATATTCTTATTGAGAAAGTGTTGTTCACACAATCCGAGGCTAGTTGATATTTACACGATCCTTGGAAGCTATAGAACTTTCCATCGAACGTTTTGTAGTGAGGGTCTCCGAAAACCGTGCAAATGCCCTCAACATCGACGCATTTGGGACAACATTGTCCTGGGAGCTGGCGAATAGTTTGATCTGATGGACACGTCAGGGATGGACACCTTTCCATTGCACATCTCGGTTCACCACTATGACATTCACAGGATTTACATGCGTCCAGTTGCCATGTTTCTCCATCCTGAAATCAATAAGGATTAAACTTTATTTTATAGCGTCCTAATATATATTTTATTTGTACAATAAATAACTTTTATAGTTTGTACGTACCCGATAAGTTTTCCTCCCAATAACACATGCAGATTTATATTCCTCGACTTGAGGGCATTCGGGGCAGCACTTCCCTGGTCCGGGGGGCAGAGCTCTGGCACCGCACGTCAGCACGGGACATGTGTGTCGCATACACACAGCCGTGCCGTTCATACAGGTGCAATCCGTGCATGGGTCTACTCGGAATGCGCTTTTGTGTGCGTGATAATCTTTACCAATAATGCAGGGCTTTGCAAACATGCTTCCTGCAACTAGAAAAACAGAATCTTGATTATTTATAAAGATATTGAAAAAGGAATGTAATTATTTTTATTTGACAAATTTTATTACACGAAGAGTAGGTATATGTAAAAATAATAAATACAAAGTAACACCGAAAAAAAAACTACCTGTTAGAAAAATTAACAGAAAAATCTTATTTGTGGGTAAGTTTATAATTGACTCGATTTAATTTAATAAAAACTCAAATTCATATAGAAGGATTTCTTGTGAGGCAGGACACAACAAAAACATTCAAGAATCCAATAAAAACGTTATAGTTTATAGACAAATGGTTGACCTAGCCAAGAATTGAATCCACCCTCCGCAGGCATGGTCAATTAAGCCATGAAGCAGACTTTAAATGAAAGTACGAGTAACTATATAGATAGCTAGATAATATTGTTTGGACTCTATAGCCCCAACAATATAAAAAGCGTATTCACCTCCTCTAAATGTGATTTGAGAATATGTGAATCAAAAGGGCAGTAAGCCTGTAGACAAATCTGTTCTTAATACGTTATACGTCCGTAGGTGAGCACTCTTTGAAGCTTTACACGTTCCCGTCTGTGTGGTACTAAAGGAGCAACCAAAAGTAGCAGTAGAACTTATGAAAAGTTCCCCCGGAGAAGTACTGCTACCACACCTGGTAATCTGGAACGCGCACGCACGGCACAAAAGGAATGTGTGTGCGCAACTTTGAATTACTAAATAGACTGAAAAACACATACTTGGTAGAATTTTATCAGCAGTAGGATGCGAACATCGGGGGCAACATTCGCCAGGCGGTGTGATCTGCTGCGACCTTGGACATGGCAGTACGGGACAGGCGCGCTTGGAGCACGACAATGCACCGCGGACGCACCGACACGAAAGGCACGGCTCTTCCGATATTCGGACATCTCTTCCTTCCCACACTCTTTGGCCATTGATTACGCACTCTGAAAAATTTAAGGTATATATAATAACGCACATTTTTTTTATTCCGTGGTCAACCACCTCAAGGTCATTTATATAGAAAAACGCCATCACAATCCTACTGTACGTAATATCAGTCTAGAATATTTTTGAAACGAATTCTTGCTTTTTAAACGGAATTTACAATTAAATATGCCCCTTAAAACATTGATCTAATGGTTTTAAAGAGACCTTCAACGTTGATTTAAAAAGTCTATGGTAATGACCGCTGCGAGCGCTTGATTTCATAAGTCGTTGCTAACCACTAATGTGTGTAACAGGTACACGGGATTACGCTCGAAAACCGACAGATAATGGGTTTTTATCTACCACGGTCCAAGACGGGTTGGCAAATATCACATATTATGGAAGTTTTAATTCCAAAGATGCCAGATATCTTGCGAATAGATATTTTCTTTTACTGCTTATTGGAATCGTGATACTACATTTTATAACTTAACATTTTTTGTCGGTAATAAAGATCACTATTTTTCTACGGACACTGATTGTATTTGAACAAGCGATCTTTGTTTTAAAGTTAGCGGACGCACAACGATACTCGGCTCATTGGATAATCCAACGTCTACAACTATGCTATGAATGATAAATAATCATTATTTAGAATAATTTTGCTATAGTCAACCTGGTATTGGCATACTCGTAACATAACTATAGAACAACACTTAACGGAAATATTTTTTAATTTATTGTTTGTTTCATTGTAGAGCATACATCTGATCGTAACCATCTTGACTTGCAACTGGCTATGCAACATGGAAATGCCAGCTCATCAGTAAGCTGGGGATGTTCCTTGCAGTCTGCGTGTCTACGCCGTGACATTATGCATTAATATAAGTTTTGTAATTTTAGACCATATGGTTCTCAGTATTTGTCAGATTATTCTATGTATGTTACTTAACTACATTGCCTCTTTTGAAATAAAAATAAAAGTTCAAACGACAACCACAAAATAACAAGTCACTGGACATACGAAAAGTCGTCCATCAGTCGTAATACAATTTCTTGCAATAACAATAATCTATTAATTTGCCTCCAAGTCTGGCATTATATATTAAGGCTGGCACGTAGGTATAATACAAAAATAAAATGTTAATTATAAAAGGAGAGACATTATAATGATTCATCTAAAGTGGCCGCCCCCAGACCTCCAAATAACGCGGATCGCCTCAAATAATGCAGACAAGTTGTCTGCGGCACACAGTTTACTTTTATGGAGCTACCATTACGTCAAGCTTTGCAAATTCAATGCACGGATTCATTTAAATTTTAAATACAATGAAGCATTTAAGCTTTTATTTGTGGTCCATACATATGTGTATTAAAATACAATATGAAGACAAAGGAGCTACTTAAAAGAATCCTGCAGATTAAACAGTAAGAGTAACAAAAATGCGGAGCTATTGTGTGGCTCGGAATGAGCAAAGCGGCAGAGACAAAGCTGAAACTCCATAAATTTGTGAAGATGGACGATGAATCAATCAGGACAACAAATGAACGGAGAGGCGCTAACGGCCGCACACAGTGGCCCACCGCTGAGCCCACCTACAGCACTCAGCAGCTCCGATACGAACAAATGTACATATATAAATACCTTCTTCTAAGTCGAACTATTCATAGTGAGTCAAAGAGACAGATTATCTTCATCAGATTTTATCTGCCAGATATACCATTAATACTGACATGACGATGACTTCACAGAACAAAGCAAGAGAGCTTAAATATAGTGAAAAGGCCTTTTCAACACTGACATTAGTTAGTAACAGATTGCTTTGTCCAAACACGACATTTATAATGATCTTACAAGAGCTTCGAGTGTTTACAATATTATGAGTGCCGTGAGTGCGTTGGAATTGAAGTTTCATTCAATAGTCATGAACTCATGGCCGCTCAATTTTATGCGGTACATTTTCAAGTGGACCGCCGTCGTGGTAAATAATTGTGACAATGAAAACAGTCAAGTGTCTGTCGTAAAACTAGAGACTACACAAAGTAGGCGGTCCATAATCAGACAAACAATTACGTATGCATAGACGGTGCGCACACTTCATAATGTAGATGAACAGTCGAAGTACAAAGCTAGTAGTAATCCTATTGATAATGACATCCCTTTGTTATTATTTAAGAACAATAGGTATAAGTTAATCCCTGTATAATCGAATAAATAAGTTAGCATTTAAAATTTCGTATATGTACGCTAACACTATACTTGCTGAAAAATCTCCGTCGCATTCATATCACGCATATATTCGTACGTATATCACGGGTTAATTATATCAATTTCTCAGGTCCTCGATGTAAGCAAACATCATTCTGCAATTCGCAAATCGCAACATGAATTTTAATTAGTTTTGTGTTCTCATACAATCACTGTAATACATTTATCGAAAAAGAATTCCCGCGTTGATAGGGCGAGAATCGTGAGGAAATAAGAAATAGAAGGAAAAAAATCTTAATGCACTGTTGGGATCGTAAAACAAACAATCAGAGGTAGTGCCCAGTCCCGCAGCCGCACCGTCGTCGGCCGCTTTGACCACCGCACAAAAACCCACCCACCCCAACCTTTTAAGTAGGTTGTTAACTTTTTGATTTATGGTCAATAATAGAGATGCAACGCCGTGGGAGACTGACCACAAAAATATATAATTTTAATGGACCCCCGAGGATGTATAATAAGTTAGTACCGTTGTCAAAATTCTTTGTCTCCTGTTATGGTATCTATACCCGATGAAATCACTAATGCAAAGAAGAATCAGACGTGAGTCAAACGCGAAACGTTAATGGGTGGTCCTTTTTTTCATGAATTCGGTAAATAAACTCATCACGAAAGACATCAAATTTTCATTTGCTTTGATAAATTACAATCAAATCAGTACAATGATTACGTCTTGTTCGCGGTTCATCAAGATTTTATTGCACGTGAACTTTATTTATTCAGAGCCAACGTACGAAGCAATTACACTTCGGCGCCACTTCTATGTACACAGCGAGAACATAAATGTTGGTACATATATGAGTACAAGTCATATAAGTAAATACAAAGTTTAGTGCGTAACCTTCAAAGCTGATACCTCAATTTAATTGGCAATCGTTTAAAACACTCCGTTGTTTTATAATAGTCATCTCTAGCTGATTATGGAGCTGCAAACGAGACGGGTTATAATGGCAGATTGGTCCATTGTCTAAAGGTATGCTACTGCGCAACACTTGTTTCTTATGTTTGGCCATTGTTGGCAGCGGTGTGTGGGCGAAGCTACTAAACTTCGTTTGACGGACTGAAAAATTAACCACGAAGCAACAAGGTACTTATTCTCAGCGTCATATTCCTGGACTATTCCCATTTGCTGGCCATAAAGCCTAGACGTAGGGGTTCCGATTGATCTGACTTGATGGTAGGGTAATTAATAAAGTATATAGTCAATAAAACGATAGTTGGAATGTGTCGGCAAAATTCAAAAGATATTTCAAGTCGTCATTTTGTAAATGACTATTATTTGATATAGAATTTAATAAACTTGTTAAGGTTTGGAAGCGGAGGTAAATTGCCCGGCGGTATGGTTTTATTAAGTTCGCGTGGTGGCTTTTGTTTGTTTTTGTAAGGGATTATGGTGGTTGGTTTCTTTTTTGTGTTGGACGCTCGCGCATCTGGGTGGGCGCCGCGCGAGACACGACTGCGCCAGCCTCACTCAATTATATTCGTTGAGCTGCAATCATCAGTTGTGGGAAAAGACAGCGTGAAATGGCCGGTGAATTGCTCTTAGTCATTGTGGTTTTAATTACAAGACTCTGAGATGATAATAAAAAGAAATAATTCAATGTGTCTGATGTTTAATTAATACAAAGTACATAAACTTCCATTGATTTACTTTTAGACATTTTGAGAGCGCAGAGAGCACAGCTCACTTTGAATTCTACGTACAATGAATGAACTTTAATCTACCACTGCAATCTGGATTATCCGGAAAATCTAATCCATTTTTGGATTTACATCAGCGACCTTTGGATTAAAAAAGTCGACGTCAGTAGGTACACATATGTCGAGCCACCACTCATTTTGAATCAAACTCTACTCATACTCCTCCAGCGGCTCCGTGGATTAGTGGTATCTACCCTGCCTTCGAAGCGTGGGGTCAATTCCCAGCCGTGGCGAACTTTGTGTACTTTACTGTATACCCGTGAATAAAGACTGTATACTTTATTCACGGGTCATGTGTGTGTTTCTGTGTTAGTCCATGCCACCTGCGACACAAGGAATCCTATTGCAGGGATGTGAGTGTGTATGTAAACGTACAAACTTACTAGACTTTAATGCGCTTGTCATAATAAATTGAAGACTTACCATCACACACTGGGCAGTTATAGTGCCTCTGGTGCTTGGGGCTATCGCACGGCGCGTAGCACTCCGGTCTCGAGATGGTGACTACACCGGCTTCGCACCGCAACGTTTTCCCTTCTTCACTCCACTCAGTGTGTGAAGCGTGCTCGGTGCCGTTGTACCAGCAGCCCTTGCACTTGGCGCAGCAACCCTCCCTGGGCATCACAACCGCACAGTCGTCCATCTGCCCGCACTCCTCGACGCCGCTGCGGCACTCTACAAACCCGTTCTGTGGATGGAAAAGTTTAATCGTAAAGATAGGTGATTCCGTAAACGTAAGGTCCTTTCGGTACCATCATGTAAAGTTCCAAGTTGGTTTTGCCATTTTCCACTCAGGTAGGGTTTAGCTGATTTAAGTTTAAATGGAATTGTGAAATAGTCTCACGAAAGTATATTTAAATAGTAAATTAAAAACTAGCTAGGTCTTTAGTAATTTCAACCTGTCTTTAGTAAATTTATTATTGAAATTCTGAATAAGTTACATTTATCTAACTTATTCAGAACGTTTTAAAACGGTGCGAGAAAGCATAGGGCATTAATAGAATCAAAAAATCTAAGAAATATTGTAATATCTCCTAATACGGATTCGACTCTCGTGGTAAATCAAAGGTCATTTGAGAGTCACTCACTCGAGATTAAGTTGATACGATACATGCCATAAATACTGAAGTAAATAAAAACGAACGATTGAGAATAAAAATAATTATTTTCCTTGAACGTTGATTCCATTCAGTTGTCCCTTTTTAGAAAATAAATACGCAATTTAGTTCCTTGAATAAATGTAGCGTAAAGGTTTATATATACTTTAAAATCTTACATTTATTAATTGAAAATTCGAGTTTACTGGAATTCTGGAATAGAATGGGCTTAGCCATTCTCTAGGTATGTGAGATCTCAAACTTGATAGAAATGAGAGTGAGTGTTAAAAATATTAAAAGTTGGGTTAAGGTGGGGTCGTGATTTTTGCCTACGTTTCTCTTGGCTTACATGGTGAAGTCACAAAAGTTATAAAGTAAATAATAGCATTTTAGATTATTGCTTTTATTATATTCCCATGCAAGATAACAATGAATAAAACAAAGGATAAAAAATTTATTTATAGACGGAACTAACCGCAGGCGACAGCGAGGCGCAAGCGAAGGCAATTAGGCAGACTATGCAGTATTCATATCAAAACACTTGAGAAAAAACTGGGACTCGTTGTATAACACTGTAGTGACATAAGACTGCAATTAAATAGGTAAGTTAATTGTGGTTTTGCAGTTCTTTCTTCATTATTAGACTGGTGTTCTGAGATCGCGAGGGGTCGATTCAGAATTACTCAATTCTTTGAAATTATGTAAATTTAGTCTTACGCCGTATCTAATTCGTATATAATTCATATTTACTATAGATCATTTCAAAGAAACGATCCGTGTTCATCGCTTTGCGGCCGTAAGAAAAGTGTAGGTGCTCTGAGATGAGTAAAAATAAAAACAGAAACCAATAAATCAGTCAGCCAAATCGAATGCATCCTTTATTCAGCCAAAACTGCTAATGATGGAAAATAATGACCCGATGAACATTTTTATGGGTCTTAAGTAACGGAACGAGCTGATAGCCCACCTGATTTTAAGTGGTTACCTACGCGCATTTTATCAAGTTGTGCGAGATTGCTAAGCATATACAATTACATTAATATTCAACACATTAAGCATATACCTACAATGAAATAAAATTCTACTTATTTTGAACAATTTAGACTTCAAAATTCTTAATTGTTAAGATATACAGGCCTCGTTTGGACAAGTCAAAATGTAAAAATAATGTTCTTCAAGAAAACGAAACGCTGATAATGTTCTCTACGATAGGTTAATAGAGTTAAACTTCTTTTTTTTAAATACTAATATAAATGTTAAAAAAATATATAATAAAATGTACGTGAAACTAAAATGACTCATTAGTTTTATAGTAATATTATTAAAATATTATACATTACTATCGTTCTTATGAAAGAAAATTCTAGTTTGAAAATCGTAACAATTTATGTTTTTAAAAAGATCTTTTAATAATTCTAAGGAATAGAGTTTTTAGAATCTGAGATTGAATGGCGTGCTACATTAAGCCTTTCTAAATAAAATCGAATCATAAAAAGACTTGCTTTTTTTAAAATTGCGGCATTATTTTAATGAGAAATTATGTTAGCATAAATATAAAAATGGAACACGATTTAAGAGTTTAAAGTTTTAAGAGTTTAAAGTTTTAAGAGTAGATGTCCACTATACTCTTAAAACTTCTTAAAATAACACCTTTTATAAAAATCATATCTTACATTTTCTGAGAAATCAATAATATCGTAAACCAAGTCCAATTAACTCGATTGTACATTAAAATTCTTATAAATGGGACGGATCCTGCGCGTGTACCAAACAAGTCCATTAAAATTATCTAATTCTCGTCCACGATGATTACTCTCAGATAATTGTTGCAATAAAACGCAAACTGCTGAATATAAATGCATTTGTCTTATATCTGCTCAATTCTCCTTATATTTAATGCGTTATTACTGTTTATTGACACTTATTATTACATAGCTTAAGAGGATAAAGCAGTGTCACTGTCTCATAATTCTTAATACATAATATATACATAATTCTTAGTCATGGACGGTATAATGCCAGTAACAATATGGAAATTTATCTCAACAATCACTCTAACCTTCACACAAGGTATCCCAGTGAGGGTTCTTTACAGACCATCTAACGGGGTGTGACTTGAGTCTTCTCATACTTCGGTCAAGGAGGACCTAAGTCGTATTGCAGTGTTTATGGACGGAGGTAACCACATAACATCAGGTGGACCTTCAGCTCGCCCCATCACATTAAGCAAATAAAAAAAACCGTGTAGCGAAAACTTAACATTCACAATTACAAGATTCGTGATTAGTAATATTTTTATAGCATACTAGCGACCCGCCCCGGCTTTTGTCTACTATAACATGCATGTATACTACATATAAACCTTCTTCTTAAATCACTCTATCTATTGCTGAAAACTGCATTAAAATTTGTTGCGTAGTTTAAAAGATCTAAGCATACAAGTAGTGGGAGTGACTTTGTTTTATCTTGTTATTGTTATATTATAGATTTCGGTAATACACTATGTGCCTCTAGTGCCTCTAGTGTGAAAATGTTAATTGCTTTTCGATGCAGTATTTGGTATTTTCCAGTGCAAAAGACAATTCATTACTATTCACTATCTTAATGTATTAGTTTTTTGGAGTAGGAAAGTGCAGTACTTCATAAAATCTAACGGTATTCAGAACCGTTTGGATGAAAAAGTTTCGTTTTATTATTTACCCCTATGCTCGATTTCCTATCAATAGTGATAAATAATAGTTAGGGTGATATATTTTTCTTTGAGATTTTCTATTAACCTAGCTATTCTGGTAAGACTAGGTCAAAATCATAGCTACTCTATGATGACAAAGTGCATACTTTCAAGTGCACAATAGATAATGCGTGACTCTACACTTTGTTATGTGATTTAAAGTGTAGTATGTACAGCTTTATCTATTGACGTTACGTAAATACCATCAACAATAAATTATTGTATTATGAATTATGTTGGCTCGTATAATTTTACAACATATTATTTTATTAAGTCTTTTTTAATCACCATAATTCAAGTTTAATTAATCATAAACTTATTGTCTGACACTGTCACAGCACAGCTTTAGTGATTTGTTCCTACTACTAGGTAACAAGTACCAAAAATATCCAAACTTAATCATACATTCAAATTTATCGTAGTACCCCGGGGCTCGTGTTAAGTATTATATTAATATTAGAAATAAATCTTTTATAAGGAGCACTTTCGGTACAAAATGAAAACGATGCTACCTGCAAAAGTAAAAACTGCATCGCAACTAGCAACAACATTAATAGAATAACCAACTTACCTACTAATCCTTAAACCTTTGTAAAACCACAACAATAAACTTTAATGACTAAGTCTATGGGACGGGGATACCGCTAAACACCAGACGATCTTGTTCTTCCATTACTTATACACTAAGTCACTAACTAGAACCAAACATCCATAGTTTTTTGCCTAGTGATACGGCGACATTCGAAGTCACACGGCGTTACTAACAGCGATTATTTAACCAACCATGGAGTCAAGCAACTTATTAGCATCTAAACTGGCAGACTTGATCAATATTGGGTGTCAATATTTGCACGAATCTGTAAACCTATGAAATATTTTAAGGCCGAGCAGGAATTCTTTAGAACGAGACGTAACCAACCTGGTTTTGGATAAAGACAGTAATTCAGAAGTTAGTAACATCCGTAGAACGAGACATATTCTCGATGACGAGGTCACCTGTAATTATTCGGAGGTGTTCTTGCTGTTCAGTCAGGTTAGAGTAAATACTCCACCATAGCACCGACCCCGCCGGCGGGGTCGAAAAATCCCTTTGTACGCTCGTCACGGGCGAGTTTTAGTCCAAACGTCCCGATCAGTAGCAGCGAGCCAAGTCGAGGTCTATACCAAAATTTTGCCTTTGGTTTGCTACTATATGAAAATTTAGTTTTTAAGTCGGATGAGAGCTATCTCTGCTCTCACCAAAATTCCGGATAAAGTTGTCAAAACCATCTGCGGTCACCATCATAAAAAGCAAACTGAAATTCTAAGAAGCTAGCTATATTTCCCAAGTTCAATTGGGCACTATTAAACAGATTGAACAAATGTTGATGCCCAGAATGGATATACTACATAAATGGGGTTTTTAAACGTGAACGTGACTTTGTTGCATCAAACTGAATAATGTCGCTGAAAATGTGAGTGAAAAATGTAACGGAGTAAACTCTCCAATCTTACGCTTGGTAGCATTACCTTGTTGCTATATGTATATATTTATGAGGCTTTCCACGTAATCCCTCGAAACACTCACATAAAGCACATGTCGAGGTCACCCACTCTGATGTTTATTGTCTTTCAATACATCGGCCGAATTTGAAGCGGCTCTCTTTGAAATCACCGTAACCACGCTTTATTTACGTTACGCGTCGGTTATTAACTGTAAATCTGTCGACTGCCCATTACTTGCCATAATGTGTAGTGAACAAAATAGAACAGATTAAGAACGATGTTCGACTAATTGGGGCTTGTAATAATAATAATATATACCTTTAAATTAAATAGTGGATTTCAATTATCATGATTGGGATATTTATTTTTGATATGAATGTAAAACCGACTTGTGTGATGTGACGGCAAACGACATGACGCTCTCTTATGCCGCCATGTTTCACATCTGCCGGTAGTCCCGTGACGGATTTTATTTTTATTTTTCTCTAAACTTCAAACAGTGTTCCACGATCAAAATGCTTCAACAGTTAGTTTTCTCCTACGATACCTAAGAGCCAGAGCAGACAACTTTTTACCATCAAATTAATTTAATAATAATTTATATTCATAATAATGTGTGTTGTTCTTGTTCAAAATAAACATATTACTATTATATATACGAATTTTAACGCATATTCGTTCTTACTAGTGAATAACGTAAATTACTTACTTTACAATTTATAATTTTTCACAATTTAATTTATCATACTTCATTTAAGGAGAGCAGGGCCACGTCATAAACAAAATGAATATTGATTCCATTGTTATCTAACTTTGACGGACTTTAGACTACGTTTTATGACAACAAAGAGATCAATGATCGTTAATAACTTCAATTTGGCATAATTTGACTATTTATCTGTCTTAACACACAATTAGTAACATATCTGCCACTTGTTAACCATTACCCTAATAATATTATGCTGGTCTAAGTAATTAAGATAATAAGAGTCAAAACATATTTTGTGATTATGTGGAACAACATTGTTACTAGGTGACTCTAAAAACAATTGCTATAATATATTTGGGTATGTACTTGAAACCCTTGTTTTTTTCATTCTAGTTTACTAGAGTAAACCTAGCCTTTTATAAACTCAAAGTTACATTGGTAGATATACCTACCTACTGTAAAGCTGTCTATTTTCCACAGATTAATATGAAGTAACATAGAAGTGAACAAAATGTAATACTTTATAATTAATATAAATGTAATTGATAAATTTTGTAATATAATTATTGCTCGCCCGTTGTGTAGGAATACATTAGAACTTATATTATGATTGTAATACCAACATCTTTGTACATACATGTGTTTCGTCGGTAAAAATGTACTTTGACTTAAATTATTTTAATGAGACAATGGTGCCTATCTTTATTGTATGAAAGCAAACTAAAGCAAATCTAAACAGCATCGATCTATTTCGCGTTTCATAAGAATTAAAAGAAATAGCCGTCATTAATAGCTATCAATTCGTAAAGATTCTTAGTTTACAGGTTATTTAGTTCATAATAAAAATCATAATTCATAATACAAATAAATATATTGACATTTAGACAAAGCACCGTCTAGTCCCAAACTAAGTGGATTGCAGATAACTGATACATTCATCCAAATAAAATTCTGATTCTGATAGAAAACTTGTATATATAATAGTAATTTTTTTGTAAATACATACATACAATACAATACAATACAATGCATATTAACAGCTAGACACAGAACAAAAATATATGTTCGTCACACGAATTCTTCTCCTAGGTGGAAATCAAACTCACGACGTCAGTCACAATAATAGACAGACAATAATAATTGTAACTAATTTCCATAGTCTTAACCCTTTTGACGTTTGTTATGATTTAATATGAGGCACTAACATGATTTCTGATTCTACACAGATGGTATTGTAAGTAGAATCAGAAATCATGTTATTATTCTCTGCTGCTTATTTTGTGCTGCAACTATATGATATAGAGGTATTAAATAGTAACTAGCACATATTGCCAGATTATTCCAGAAACAACTGCAGATGAAAAGGTATGCTACGAAAGTGCTACGAAGGTCAACAACATTTTTTTGTGAAACAATACAGACGGTTTCATTAAGTACTGCATAAAATTGTAATTTCATAGTGTGTAGTTACGTACGTCTGATAGTGTAATTTTGGTAGTATTGATTGAAAATAAACAGCAATGGCTACCAGACCTCCAACTCTATGATTACGTAAGTTATATTTATGTATTTTTAATACAAATAATATAATCAATGAATATAAAAGTGAAATTAAACTGTTATCCTTTTTGTTTAAGAACTAGTTATAACAAATTTGGCCACTATAACTTTACGTAAAGAACCTTGGGGCTATTGTTTTCCTGCTGTCAGAAACTGATTTTGCAAAGTTTGAAGATCTGTCTATCAATTTGGTCAATCACTATTAGCTCATATTTTCCACTAGAAAACCGTTTTTTTTTTTCGAATTCTCCTCGGAAATAAAGATTACCGTTTGCATGAAACGGTAATTTTGGTTTTGTAAATTTTTCAAAAAGCTATTAAGCTGTCGAGTCTAGAGTCGTAATTAATATAACCCAATTATACCAATCTCTTGTAGAACACGTATCGTGGTTTTGGTAGTCGGACCACTTCCGGTTGAACTGATAAAATATCCATGCGTCAAATATCCTCGTTGTTTCCTGGAAACTGATTGCGTTTTAGGCAGAACACCTTCAATAACATTTTTATTAATTATGTAATTAATTCATATTTTTATATAGGTCTTTACTTCTTGATTTGATTTAGGTATTCATGTGTAAAACGATTCATTTTCGATTCATTTTTTACAATTTCGAAAAGACATCGTAAATTCTTCCCACTTTAATTGTTTGTACTATATTCATTTATACTAAGACATTTTTATGGACTGAACAAGATCAATTTTGCTGTGTAGGATACCTACCAAATATATTTTATTCATATAACTTAATTCCCTTCACATTTTTTAAGTTTGAACATTAAAAGTGTCACGTAAAGCTATAAATTAGACTGACGAAAACAAGATTATCTTTGAAATTAAATTCATCATTAACTAGAAAATATCAGGTATGATAGTAGGTAATTAATTAAAATCTAATGAATAGT
This sequence comes from Aplocera efformata, assembly GCA_921293045.1. Classification (NCBI taxonomy): domain Eukaryota; kingdom Metazoa; phylum Arthropoda; class Insecta; order Lepidoptera; family Geometridae; genus Aplocera; species Aplocera efformata. The sequence continues at coordinate 5,737,176 of OV121042.1, read as the reverse complement.
ACATGATGTGGAATATGGAGAATAAAGAACTTGTCCGTTTTATAGAGCCAGGTTCTAACACATGGTGTGTTAATAATTCGGGTTGATGAATTTGATATTTTGCCAGTTTAATAAGTAAGCGATGTAATTAAATCAAAAATGTATTGTATCTAAAACACTATTGTTATAAAACATCTGTGAATCCACAGGTCAATTAGATGTACTTACTACTTACGTGGAACGATATAAACGAATTATTTAATAATGTTTGGAATTCATTGGAACCCTTCAAAGACCCAATGTGAGAAAGCTTATTCATTTTCATTAGAAGTCACAGTTTGTGTTCCACAGACGATATAAATATATGTTGTACTTAGAAAAAAATAATAACGCTGTTTCCTATAACTCTTCAGCAAATGGGTGACAATGGGAGACGTCAAAAAATTTTCCTGATATACTATAATATAAGAATTAATCATGTTTTGAGTCGTCCTGTATATCATAATAAACCTAATTTCCATTGAAATGTCACTTATATTACCAACCGTTGTAGCAGAGTATTGCAAAAATACTGGATCGTTAATACGTGGACCATAACATCCATTTTAAATGTTTATCTCTTCATTTACATAATGAAGCCGAGCTACAGACTGCTCGGGGACTCTTGGGTGACCCTGGTCCAATGATTCGATTTTATTGATGTATATTGTCTTGCCTAGCAACCTATAGCTTTTTAACATTATAAGGAACTTAAGACAATAACAAAACTTGTCGGTTGATTCGATGCCTGTTCTGGTTTTTTAAATCATGCATTCGAGGAATACCCGTTTAAAGATGCCTTTTTTTTCGTAGGGAAATTCACTCACATACCTCCATGCCACGTGGAGACAGAGCGGTTATGTGGGACTAGCCCCACTAAAACCCCACGGTGTCCTCTGCTGCTTAGTGGCGGGAACACGGGAACGTTTTTACACACATCCGCAAATAAATTAATCTAACCGGTATCAGTACTATAAATATTGAGAATTCGTTTCGGGGTTTAACATTGAATACATGAATTATTTATAGCGAAATTTAATTGAATAACAATTATTCAAAATCTTATACAGATTCGATATAAGGTTTCCACAATGTCAAGCTTGTTTTATGATAAAGCTATAATGGAATTGCAAATGCACTTTATAAATCGGTGATCGCTATCCCTTCCAAGATCTATTCTTGTAATATCACGCTAATTATACAGATAACATTTATGGCAGAACCGGCACCAGGTGTAATTGTATCTAGGTGCGTAAATGATCCTGAGGCGACAGTGCAGTAGATATTATACACTTGCAGTCGCTATGAATAATGCGGTAGATAGGCTAATAGTTATTATGAACATAACCGTAGATTAGGTAGCAGTTCCTGTGTGGAAGGCTGACTGTGGGTTGCGTGGCTTGCGCTGGCGCCTTCCAACCTCAATACACGGATTTCTTGCCCCCAACACGCGTCAAGACGTTACTTGACTATAACAATGTACCAATAATGTATTAATTAAGCCGTATAAGGACTAGATTAATAAAGGATGCGGAATGAAGTTGTAAATACTGATCTTTAATTCCATTAATCAATTTTAATGACAGTACGTACCATGAATCTGAAATGTTGAAACGTGGACACTCAAAGAATGCTTGAAAATGTGAAATTGGACATTATTTGAGAATGAATCAACCAACTTTGCTCTATTAAAATTTTAACACCACATAAATCTCGTCGTTTCACCCGACGCCCGTTAATTATGGACACGGATATGGAACGGAATCTATTCTCGAGGGACTGCGAGAATTTGCATTTGTTTTTTCGCATCATAGTAAAATGAACAATGTGGATGGTGTGTGGCGTGTAAAAAATACGCGGTGCCAGAGGAACCGGTGCGACCGCATACCGCGCGCTCGCGACAAGGCCCCGCGTCGCCACCTGCGCGCCCGCCCAGCCACCCAATCCAACCCACTTTCACAATCACGACGTATGGACATCACGTTACATGAACTTTTCATAATTTCCCGAACTGATAATAAAAGTTCCGAAATCCGTTTTTCTTATTTCTAACAGGTGTTCGATTTTGAAATTTTATGTTAGCACGGAAATTTTTTGATCATGTATCAAAGAACAGTAAATCACTGTTGATAAAATTAGATAGTAAAAAATATAGATTGGACGGCTAGCTAAGTTGGGTCGAAGATTTGGTTGGCCACCTTCGAAGCGCGAGGTCACGGGTTCGATTCTCACTCGGCTCAGATTTTGTGAGATGTGCGCAACGTTTGTTATTGGGTCTTGGGCATTTTTCTTGTGTTTATGTATTGATCTATGCCACCTACGACACAGGGGATCTTAGAGCAGGGGTATGAATGTGTAAGATAATAATCCCAATGTTATGAATACATCATTTAGAGGCAAATCTCATAAAATAGGCTATTTTAACCGGCTTCAAAAAAGGAGGATTTACACAATTCGGCTGTATGTTTATATATTTTTTTTAATTCTATAAAGAAGTAGAGGGATGAGATATTAGGTTTGAAAGTAAAAAAGCTGTTTTTTTAATTCAGAAACTAGTTTCCTTTTAGGTAGCTCTTCTGGTGAAGTTTGGCCAAGTTCAGTTCTAGGGGTGTTTCATAGCTTATCTTATCATGAATTTTTAATCATAAAACTTGATATACGACCCATATGTATCTTAAATTATAATTTATCCAGGTACATTATTGACTTTTTTGCTACTATTGCCCTCTTAGATTTTCGTAATAAGATACATGTAAATTGAATTGAAAACTGAACCTCGAAACCACAAACGGAACTGTTGAACTCGGCAAGAACGCACAGTCGTTCCAATTCTGATTATACTTTGAACCAAATTTACCAAATTAGTCATAGTTCCAGCTTAAATAACTCATGAATCAAGTCAAGATAAGGATGGCTGAATATGAGCAATACTCTTAAAATATCCATCGATAAGTAATTGAATGCCTTGGAAGGTGCATCATTACTCCTACTTGTACTTGACTCAGCAATTTACTGGTGCCTTTATGCGATTTATGGAATAAGGGGCTAAGACAAGAATACCTCATCAGGAACCCTTCATTTCTTAACCAAGAAGGTGTCAACATGGTGTCTTCAGTCATACAAGAATAGACATTTAACTTGTATGCAACAAGCTCTACTAGACTGCTCTGAGATTGACAAAATAGTTGTTAAGTCAAATGAATCCGCAAAGTGACACAAAACACGACACCACTTATTTAAACGATTATAACAAAGACGCTAGTCTCAAAAAAGGTATTATATACAAGCTTCATATCTAGGACTATAGTCATTTTTTCAATTCTATCAATCTAGCTGCATGTCTTCAGCAACTGCATACCCACTTTCGCCGAAAAGCTCCTAATTTCACTGGAGAGGGTGCCTCGGAGTCCTACCTCTGCGGGACGCTATTACCGAGTTTACGTCGCAATATAGCCAAAGAATCATAATTTGATATATGACGGTCGACTTCATTCACGACGGTCATCTACCATGACTGTCTAAATGTCTATAGACTAGGCACTTGGTTGCAATAACATCCTGATAAGGCAAAACTTTAATACGCTGGATGCATTAGACGCGGGGCTGGTCAGGCCGAAGGGAAGAATTGGATTTATATAATATGCCCATAGTTTTTATTAGTTAACCCATCACAAACCTATTCCACGTATTTATTGTATTCTTTGTATGCTGCAAAAGTCGCCATGTGCAAAAACCATAGCCAATGCGGAACTCAGTGAGCATAGCTAGCTAGTTTGATGACCAGCCGACCACGGCCCAGGAATCCAGCGCACACGCAACTGTTCCTAGCATTCCATTATTATTCGCATCCTTCGTTATTTAGATTTTTACCTGTTCCTTATTTTTATATCGATAAAAAATAACGATATAGCTGTTATGTTTTTGTCGTAGCTATGACACTGGTATGTGCATGTAGTCAATTACGTATAGCATACATGGTATTTCCCAGACGATCTCACCTCGTCGGTTGACTTGCGCGGAATTCGAAAGCCCATCGCGAGATTTATCGCTTATTCTGTATTAAAATATACATTTGCCTACATAATGGGCTTTTTGTCGCGTGCCAAATAACGACTGTGAGATACTGGTGCTGATGGAATTTTTATGATTTATCAATCTTATTTGACAGCTATTAAAATGTGACGTGGGAGATAAATATGATGATAAAAGCTCCCAGCTTTTATCTTGAAAATGCCAAATATATAATAACTACCTACATTTGCTGTATTTTTGTGTTATTACTATTTAAGTTATTTAAATGTTTATTGCAGCAGTTAAGTGAGAGGGTTTGCGTTTTCGCGTAAGTCAGGAGCCGTTCGATAGCATCGCTGGCTACGCACCGGCACATTAATGAGCCTGTCATTTATCGAACGTCGATTATGTTGAAAACACTGAGGAGCTTGCAAGATTTCTTCATTTCAAGAGGAGGCAAGTCTACGTAATAAATTGATGTGCATCTTGAGATTTTAACATGCACGACCAATATTAAAAATATTTCTCAGAATTATTCTTGTTTCAGAAGTTTTTAATATAGGTATTAATAGTTGATGAAGTGCAACAAGATTAACAACGCCGGACCTAAATTCAAAATGTTATCTGCTCATAAATACTTGTCTATTCGAACTCCTAGTATACAGTCTGTTTTATGTCTACACAAAGTAAATTCAAAGCATTACTTGCAAATTTTCCGTGCCATAAACTGCGCTTAAATAAACTACATGCCGTAATAGCAGCCCTTGAGAGCCTTCATGACAATTTAATTGAATGTTGGCCTGTAATTTTCTAAACGGGCACAGAATATGTAACTACTGAAGGTATGTCCTCCAAGGCCCCCAGACACGGTAGTTTGCAAAGTGATAATTATCAAGGTTTCTTGTATTTGTGAAGAGCCCGGTCCCCGCCTCCTGAGCAAAGCCCTGCTCCTATTTCACTTATTAATCTTTGACATGAGTTATAGTCGAATGCAATAAATAAGATCATGTATAAAAATAGTACCTAGTAATAGTACCTGGGCGACCTAGATTAGCTCGGTTTTGTTTGTGTTTTTTGGGGGAAATTGTGTTTTTCCAAGAAATACAATTATACAGATGAACTAAATCAGCAAACACCTATCTTAAACACAAAATTTCATCCAAATCAATAGAGCCATCTCCGATACACGCAAAACAAATAAACTCACAAGAATTCCTCATTCAAAGTAATAAGATGTTGAACAATGAGGATCAAGATTTTTCCAGATAATATGTAGTACCTAGTCAATAGAAAAATAATCACAGAAACGTAACATTCGAGAAGTGAGGTATATTGCTCAGAGTCCTTACAATTGTCCCCAGGGGATTTAATAATCAATTTTCGGCTTCACAAAAATATACACAATAGTTAAAATTAATTTAATACTCGTATTAGACAATGTACTATAGTGGAATCAATGGAAAAACTACGCCATCCATACAAATATCAAACATAACAGGTTATTTTGCCTTCTAAGACGTGTTAGAAACGTCACGTAATTGTGTGAATAATTAGCACTCTGGTTCCATATTAGGTTCTTACGTTTTATTACTGAAACACCGGTTATGACGTGTTTAGCATATAAGGTTAAGAACAAGATGATACGAAATTGATATCTCCATGCTTTTCGCGAATCCTAGTGTAATATGATTGTAATTGTACGTAGAAGGGAACAAAATATGAGACTTGAAAGGTTTATTACCTGATTTTTGTCGAAATTAGTCAATCAGCCGTGGTGTAAGCCAAGAGCCCTACGCTTAGACTATTAGTTACCTACACACTTTACGCTATGTTTCGCCAGAAAATTGCAACTTTAGAATACACCCGTGCGAAGCCGGGGCGAGTCGCTAGTAAGTATATCATAGAAACTCAACCAGTACACCTGAAAAGAAAAGATCTAAGTGTCTTGTTAGTAAACACCCACGCACCACTCAGCCATATTCATTCTCATGAAATTCCCCAAAGGGAATATGCGCTAACCAAATTATGCAGTTATTGTCTAGGTGCTAGATGGTCGCACGCGCGGAGAATTATCATTCTAAACTTGGAGTGTGATAAATTGATTTAAAGACAGACACCGTGTAGGAATACAAACGTCCCATAAATAGAGGGACAATTAAACTCTCGTGCTTAATTCACACCTCAGCTTTATGTGTTTATAGCTGAGGCTCAGCGGTTGTCATGACAACATTTTTTTATAGGGAAAGCAATGAGATACTTGTGAGATACTACTCGTATATTCTATCTATGGTCATGACCTTTACGGTGTCATATAAATTCAAGCATATTTCTGAGAGTACTAAGACGTTTCAATAGTACCTAATCGTGCCTTCGAGGCGACGGGTCCCGGTCTCGATTCCCGGCCGGGGCACACTTTGTGTGGTTTAGGGTCCTCTTCTGTTACGTTTTCCACGTATACGGTTTTTACAAGACTATAAAGGTAATATATGACGTAATGTTAAACCTCTTCTCCAAAATCAATGTGTCCATAATAAGAAGCATAATTCGCCGAACACTTTTATAAATAAATAACCAGATTTTAGCCAGAATTATATCGGCCTTGATTCACTAACACACTGGCGCTCGTTCCCTGAACTACTGAGTAAGACTTGTGAATGATTTTTCCCAGGTGTCAGCCAGTAAACGCTTCTTAATAACTTAATGTTATCTCTAGGTGGTAACTACACATTGCGAATAAAGACGAGCCTACTTGCCCACTTTGATTTATTAAAATTCCAACTGAATCGTGCTTAGCATTTTATAAATGCTCGATTTGGTTTGAACACACGTGTTCACATACCAAAGCGATGTTGATAAATTACACCGGAGTAGTGTAAAGGTCAACAAATAAAAATGTTCACATACAAGTATTTGACAGATAACGTAATTATTTGCAATTAAAATGTTTGGACAGTAAAATATTTTTATTACACAGCTTCATGTAGATAGTATTATAGAAATGTTAATTAGTGGAATAATAAAATTCTTTGGCATATTAGCTAAACTCGCGGATATGTTCGCAGCATCATATATGTGACAGTCTATATGGCTTTTATCTTATTTCTCTACACGAAAAAGTGGTCAGTCGTATAATACATACTCATTTACCTTACCCTTTAAAATCGCAGAACTCCTTGGCTTGATTGGTCTGTGCTATTCTACTCTTTACTTATGTAACACTTATGTGTTGCCACACTCCTAACCGTAATAAGACACCAAATATCAAAAGTGCTTACCTTACAAATACAACGGAAGCAGATACTCCAGTCCTGCTCAAGTCTGGCGTCCTGGAGTCTCACGGGTTCCCCTTCGTTCGAGCACGGAGCACGAACTCCTTCTGAAAGTTGGGAATTTCAATTTAATACTTCTAATCTTGGAGGTAATTAAAGCTATCTACTTACAAAATGTAAAGCGACACTACTGCTAAGCTACAAAGTCTGTCTGTCTATCCCAAATCCTTTGAAATAGTATTATAGTATTGTTAAAACCGCATAACAGCGCAGAAAACAGAGTCGTGTCTACTAACTGAGCCGTGAGATCAGCAAAGTTGTATTAAAAAATCATTTTTGGTGTATAAATACTTGATAAAAAAACATTGTTTAAATTAAACACCTATTAATCATAGCTATCTATCTCTTAGCTACTGTGTCACATATAATTTTTCAATATTTTGAAATCTATCATTATTCTAGCTTCTCAACAAAAAATATGTGTAGGCCATAGCCTACGAAGGAAGTATGAGACGGGAGTTTTTATTTGTAAAGATAGTTACAAATCCTTACACCTAAAAACTCGGATAAAAACAGTAGTCGCTAAAGGTTTAGGGAGACGCAAGTCATCGTCACCTTGGCCTTTGCCGAAGCAGGGTAAAACAAGGATTTTTTTCTTTCATCCCCTTGAGAAGACAGATCAAGGAGACGGACAAGAATATACCGCACATAATAGTATATTTCTATATAAATATTATAGTAGATGCTCCTTGGTACATACTACGTAATAGTAATTGCTCTTAAAATCTTAATATGTGATTGTGACTTTTAAGTTTTGAAACGCAAAATGTAAATACAGCAAATGATTGTGATCGCAAACTATAGGTCCAGTGACCACAGCGCGGAGGAGTTGTGGTTACTGCAACTTGCGTGGGAACCAACCGTTCTATAAACTTGCACGTGCAATCGAATGCAAGTAAATAAACCAAAATAAATTTATCGGAGGATAAATTAATTGACTGCGTGCGTCCCTTTTTAGAGCGAGGTTATTCACAGCACACGATATTCGTGGCTGCTGCACCAAACCCTTCAAAAAATTATCTCCTGTGGTGCATCGGTTCCAGCACCAGGCTGGAAAGACACCAAGTAGCATGTAATATATACGCATCGCTTCGTATATGCTTATATAGCTTTAAATTCTAGGAGGTCCTCAGAAAATGAACAAAAAAAATGTCGTAACATAATAAACAACATGTTTGGAATTTATAAAAATTATGATAATTCTTCACTAAAATAATTCTGTTTATCTACAAGTATAATAAAATATAAAAACAGGTATAGTTTTCAGAATACAAAGGAACCAATAAGGTACCTTCGGACGTTTTAAATCAATCGACAGTAATTTAAAATCTGGATCTCGCTACTATAGATTTTGTCTTTGCCATTCTAGATAAATATCCAATATTCAGGCCAATATTCCATTATTCAATATTAAAATTTCAGCGCTCGGGGTAAGCATCGCTTCAACTATGCGCACTGAAAGATCTTAGAATCTTAACTATAAACTTGGAGTAAAAAGATGATGGCACAATTTAATCAATGCTCTCGTCCTTCGTTATGCCGCATTCCATTATAATTGGTTGAACTATTATTACAAACCAATCGTATTTTGACCGTCTCGCTAGATTAAAAATAATGTTTTCAAATTACAGCCTAGAACTGTATAAAGAATTCGCATATAAATTATTGAACTCATCTCACATTTGTAATCTTTTGTTTGATTAAAATTGAATTAAAATTCTATAGCATTTTTTTAATGAACAGGAGATATAATAATTAAATAACAGTGTTCTGTTTATTTATAACTAAGCCATCACTTGAGGGTAGTGTGCCCAAAATGCTGACAGCATTGCCCCGCTTATTGCCAATAGCAATTCAGTCATTCAAATGAAGCCATCCCATCTTTCGGCTTCCTAATCGTATCTTCCATACTTAGTCAAAGTCATAGTTTATCAATATGATGCACTGATTATATAGAGATGACATCGACACTGGCTGATCACATGTTACCTTGATTTAAATCCATAGATCCGCATTCTTACGTAGCTGCCTCGGGCGCCACCGGTCACACAATCTTGCGATCCGCGTCAATATTTTGGTAATTAATGAGCTCCTCTCCAAACGTGAACATTGGACATTCCTCACTGTCTGTTTACATATACTATACGCACACATATGCATTATTGCTATGTTTGTTATCGACAAAGTCTGTGCGACTACAAACCTATTTAACTCACGATACGTGCTAATATAACAGTGATTTTAAGTACATACTCTTGTCATATTAACAACAGTTGCAATCTAGTCAGCAGCTATATCCTTATCGTTGAGTCTGAGCCTTATTTACATTTCATAATAATCTCATAGCAACCAAAGAATTTCAATGTCACCGAATTAATAAATATTCACTGTATCTGTTATATGTAAGGCTCGATGCCGGTAGGTTTATACTAGCACTTGATGTGGGTAAACCGAATAAAGTCAGTTGTTTCGTACGTCTTGAATGTGTTGTTTCATTAAAGCGTTTACCTAATACTACATGGTGTCAGGTGTGGGTAAATTGATGAAAAAACATTCTAAGAAGGATAATATTCAGTTAGAAATATGTTGAAACCAGAAACAACTCAAGATAAGCCAAAAAGTGTTTATACGGCGCTGCAACAGCCGGATGCCATGCGAGAGGACGGCAACATGGCTACGAATTGGCGTGAATGGAAGTCTGCTTTTGATTATTATTTAATCGCGACCGGCAAGGAGATGGCATCGTCTCGGGAGAAGTGTGCCTTATTCCTGCACGTCATTGGAAGATGGGGCCGTGAGATTTTGGAGGAGTTAGATTTAGATGAAGAAGCTAAAAGTAATTACGAAGTATTGGTATCAAATTACGTAAGTCACTGTGATCCCACTCGCAACGTCAATTATGAACGGCACATTTTCTTCGAAAGTCACCAGAGGGAAGACAGTTTCGATAAGTTCTTGAGTGCATTAAAAATGAAAAGTAAATCGTGTGACTTCGGCCAATTACGTAGCAGTCTCATTCTAACACAAATCATAAGAGGAATAAAGGACTCTGGCATGCGGGAAAGATTGCTGGCAAAATCTAAACTGGGTTTAGATGAGGCGGTTTCGTGGTGCCGAGCTGCGGAGGCCGCCAGCCGGCAGGCGGAACAGTGCGCGGGAGCGGGCACGAGCGCCGCCGTAGGTGGTGCCGCCGAGCCGCAGCTAGCGTTGGAAGCGGTGCGCGCGGGCGCGGGCGCCTGGCGTGCTGGGAGTCGGGGCGCCGTCGCCGCCACCCGCCGACCGCAGCGTGCGCAGCAGTATGGGCGTGATGGGGCAGTGAGTTCGTGCAGTTATTGTGGTCGTAAGCACGGTGTAAGCAATCAGTGCTTGGCACGTAATGTAAAGTGTTTTAAATGTGAACGTATCGGTCATTTTGCGAGGGTGTGTCGTGCTAAATTTGTTGGCGAAATGGAATATGAAGACGATGCGGAGGACTGCGACGAGATACGTGAGTCGTTACTGTGTAGCTTATCTATCGACGTGGTGGGAGGTGACAACGAGTCATGGTACGACGATGTCATGGTAGATGGTGTGAAGGTCAACTTCAAGCTTGATAGCGGAGCGGAAGCTTCCGTTATGTCCTTACGAACATTTAGGGAGGCAAGGTTTGACGAAAAAATGCTAAGAAAAAATAATTGTACTTTACGAGAAGTAAGTAAAGCGAAATTGCCTGTGGTAGGTTATTTTGAACCACTTTTATGCCATAATAAAATACAAATTCGCCAAAGAATTTATGTTTTAAATATTAATTGCAATAATTTACTAGGAATCCAGGCATGTCGTGAGCTTAAATTGATAACACGTAATGAAAAGATAATTTGTGATGTTTCCGAACTTAAAATAGATGAGTCAATTTTTCAGGGAATAGGTTGTTTACCAAATACATATAAAATACAAATAGATAAGACCGTGCCTCCAGTAGTAAATGTGTCGAGAAAAGTTCCAATTAAAATTATGCCGCGACTTAGACAGGAACTAGACAAAATGGAGCAGTTAGGTATTATTGTGAAAGAAGATTCGCCAACGGAATGGGTTTCTAACATTGTAATCGTCGAGCGACCGGATAAGCTTCGAATTTGTTTGGATCCTTTTCACTTGAATAAAGCAGTGCGTCGTTGCCACTTTCAACTTCCCACATTGGATGAGATCACAAGTAACTTATCTGGAGCTAAAGTTTTTACTAAATTAGACGCAAAAAATGGATTTTGGATGTTAAAATTGGATGACGAGAGTTCTAAGCTATGTACATTTTCCACACCGTTTGGTAGATTCCGTTGGTTGCGGATGCCGTTTGGAATTAATTGTGCACCAGAAATATTTCACCATGAGATGTATAAAATATTTTCCATGCCAGGGGTAGAGGTCTTCGCTGATGATATTTTGATCTGGGGTAGTGACAGAGGTCAACATGATATGCGTGTCAAGGAAGTTATTAAAAGAGCAGTGCAATACGGAGTTAAATTCAATAAGAATAAATGTGTATTTGGGGTGCCCGAGGTGCAATTTCTAGGTCATACGCTCAATGGTTCAGGAATTAGCCCGATGGCAAGTCGCGTTCGCGCCATAAACAATATACCTAAGCCGGCTGATAGAAAAGAATTAGAGCGATTTTTAGGTATGACTAACTATTTAGCGAAATTTATCCCAGGTTATTCGACAGTAGCGACCCCACTGCGTGAGTTATTAAAGAAAGATATTGAGTTTGAATGGTACAGGGTGCATGATATGGCATTTGAAAACCTCAAAAAATGTATTAGTGCAGCTCCCGTCCTACGTTACTACTCGCCGCACGAGCCGGTTACATTGTCGGTGGACGCGAGCTCGCGCGGGCTCGGCGCGTGCCTGCTGCAGGGCGGACGGCCCGTCGCTTACGCGGCACGGACCCTCACGCCCACTGAGAAGCGGTGGGCACAGATTGAAAAAGAAATGCTTGCTATATATTTTGGGTGTATGAGGTTCCATCAATTTATATATGGACACAGCGAAATAATTGTTGAGACGGATCATAAGCCGCTCGAAACGATTTTTCGAAAAGCGTTAAACGAAACACCGCCTAGATTGCAACGCATGTTACTGAAATTACAAGGGTATCAGTTAAAAGTTTGCTATAAGCCAGGTAGATTTATGCATATCGCGGATGCATTGTCGCGAGCGGCGGCCGAGAGCGGCTCAGGAGCAGACGGCTGCGACGGTGACGTCACCGTACACGTGAACGCAATGTACGAATGCGTGGATGCGACGAATGAACGATTAGAACAGATCAAGTATGAGACATGTAAGGATAGTGTGTTGTCAGCAGTAATTAATTATTATTATCAAGGATGGCCTAATGATAAAAAGCAGGTCATATCGATTGCACGTCCATACTGGACATTTAGGCATGAATTACATGATATTAACGGTATATTATTTTATCATGATCGAGTAGTAATTCCGCAAAACCTCCGTAAGGAAATGTTAAAAAGAATACATGAGGGTCATCTAGGAATAGAGAAGTGCAGAAAGCGCGCCCGGGAGGCGATATGGTGGCCTGGTATGGGTGCGGAGATAGAGGAATGTGTGCAGCGCTGCGAGCCGTGCCAGCGGCACCGCGCCGCGCCACCGCGCGAGCCGCTCGCGCCGCACCCGGTGCCGCGAGTGCCCTGGGAGGTTCTCGCAGCTGATTTGTTTGAATTGAATAAACTTCACTATCTCCTAGTTGTCGATTATTATTCAAAGTTTGTGGAGGTCGTTTATTTACCGAACTTGAAGAGTGACACAGTTATTGCAAAAATGAAGGGTATGTTTTCACGTTTTGGTATACCTAGAAAATTAATAACGGACAATGGCACGCAATTTACGTCGGCGGATTTCGCTGAATTTTGTAGGAAGTGGGATTTTGAACACGTGACTAGTTCGCCTCTGTACCCGCGATCTAATGGGCTAGCGGAACGTAATGTGCAAACTGTTAAGCAACTGTTCAAAAAAGCGTCTGAAGATAAGACCGAGTGGCAACTAGCACTGCTGAACTTCAGAAATACTCCCGTAACGGGCGAAGACCATTCTCCTGCGCAATTATTAATGGGCAGGTCATTGAACACTAGGCTTCCGGTGACTTCGCTCGCGTTAGAGCCAAAATTAATAGAATCCAAACAAGTTCGCGAGGGCAGAAAGGGCAAGTTAGACAAAATGAAAAAATATTATGACAGGGGCACAAAACCGTTGACTCCTCTAGTGACGGGTGAACAGGTCCGCATGAGGGACGTCAGCGGCAAGGTGTGGAATAGGGCCCAGGTGCTCAAAGCTGACGGGAGTCGTTCTTATTGGGTGAAAGCGGAGAACGGGGGTACGTATCGCCGCAATAGAGCTCAAATTTTAAGACCCAACATTAAATTTCCGCTGTCCAACCGGTATGATAAAGGTCGCTACGACTATTTACCTAATGACGAGTTCTCAAATGATGCCCACCCATCCGTTGGCGAGTCTGCTGCTGCGGAGCCGGGTGGTTCACATAATTTAGGAAGGGAAAGGAGGAGATCTTCGGTGTCGGCTGCGCCCGCACCTAGTAAGGTAACTCGTAGTGGAAGGGTGGTAAATCCCCCAGTAAGATTTGCAAATACATAAACGTTGTACAAACTAAAATAAACCTGTAATCAATTCTATGCCTTATAGATAATATAATAATGTATAAGTTGTTCTAGTGCTAAAGTTATATTGGTTATAGGGTATAAGATTAAATAGTTACTTATATAAATATATTAAAATAATGTCCAAGTGTCAGTATGTCGATTGAATATATGCCTACCTATTATGTAAAGTTATTAACTTTTATATTTCTAGATCTTGTAATTCTAAAGCTATTCTGATGTCATAAGAAGGGAAATGTTATATGTAAGGCTCGATGCCGGTAGGTTTATACTAGCACTTGATGTGGGTAAACCGAATAAAGTCAGTTGTTTCGTACGTCTTGAATGTGTTGTTTCATTAAAGCGTTTACCTAATACTACAGTATCGATAATAAATTGCCCCTATTGATATGTAGTCCATGTTGTCAAGGTTAGGAAAAATAAGTTTCAAATATTCCCTATACCCAAAAAATTATAAGTATTTGAGATAATTACTTATAATCTGTGGAATAGTCTATGTTTATGATAACAATGTAATAAATAATAAAAGCATTTTTGTTTCATACTTTCACCTCACTATTTTTATTTATACTATTATATTATTATATTTTTACATTTATTGAATTAGTTGGTAAGTATGTAGGTAGGTATTCAAAATTGAAGGAACCGACGATGACAAATTGGGTAATAAAGCTGAAAATTTCCAAGTTTACTTCCGGTGGTACATTGAAATTGATTGTACCATTGAACTGGCCTGATAACACTAGTCACAGGAACTCCACTTAAATAATGAAGCTTGATTATAATATATATGTCATAAAAACATATTTATTGCCCATACATTCATTAAAAATCTAAAAATAATCGTTTGAAACACTAATTAAAACAATCATATCAGATTCAATAATTATATTTGTTAATAAGCCACTATTTTAGAAATAATTATTATACTTGAGCTCATTTTTTTTGTCCCTAATTTTCTCAGCAGCCTACTCGCGACAAGTGAGAGTGAATGGTATTTGATCTACCAGGGGATAGGTAATATCACGTCTTAAGTTTTGTGGGTGCCGGTTTCCTCACGATGTTTTCTTTCACCATTTTGAGAACGTGGTATTGGTATGAAGGTTTTGAACTGACCAACTAATTGAAAGTCTGGATTTCAACCACTGAGCCACCACGCTCTTAACTTTTGCATATTTCCATACTACCCTATTACTGACTTATGATTATAAGACAAAATGTGCCATGATTAATTTACAATCAAAATTAAGCCAATTCACGGTATATTCCCGCGATATACGTATGTTAGCCGTTAGATAAATTAAAAAAAAATAACAAATGCATGCCACATTAGGTATTTTTAAAAGGAAAGGAGGCAAAAAGTAGGTGTGTAAGTTAAATTTATATACAAAAATGATAAAATTTTTGTAAAAACCCAAACATGATATTGCGTTCATAGAGAACAGGTTAGCAGTATTATTTTTCTTTTAAATTCCTATCACGACTGTCCTTATACCGTTCGCAATAGAAGAGTATTAGATAAGGTTAGACAGATAAGCTTATAAGTAGCCGTGCATCAATGTTAGCATTGTAGAACCACAATTTGACTGCAAACTGGACCTTGACTCGTATCAAACGTACTTGAAACCCGGTCCCTTTTATGTCATTGTAGGTAGGTTCAGATTTTCACTATCATAATAAACGATTTAAGATGATTAGTCGTAAGAACTAACTGCGTAACTTTGCTTTATTTTAATGATCGTCTTACTTATATTATATGTGTGCTTGTGTGTAGGTGAAGGTGATACAAACGTACCACCTTCACGCTCAAACGGCTCAACGGATTTGGATGAAATTAGGTACCAGGATAGCTTATATCCTGGATTAACACATAGGCTACTTTTTTACTGGAAAACCGCGGGTAACACCGCGGGGCGAAGCTAGTAGCATATATACATATTATAACTAGGCGATTCGTTTCTCGGATAATCGGAAAAATTGTATTGCGATAGCACATATATTTTTAAAATCCCTGACAATTTTACATCAATTTTGTTTTTCATTACATCTTATATTTATACTTTAAATGGTATTTATTGTATTATAAGAGTAAAAAATGGATGAGCATAAAGTCTCCTTCAAACGAAATAAGCCCAGAATAATAATTGACCAAATTAATATATTTTGCCTTCTTTTTAGGAACTGATTTGGTGCAAGGTAGTCTCACACAAAAAACACTTATTATAGAGCCTTACTGATTTAATTCCAATAATTATTCAGTTTATTATTTAGCTATACCTAATAAAAAAAACACAATTATGATGCTCACGTAAAGATACTGTACTTTAAATGTTTACACGAAGTTTAATTGCAACGATTGAAGAATGTTATATAATATTAATGCCATCGTTTATGGATGATTTCTTTAATGTTGCCTAGCTGAATATAATAGAAAGTTGATCTTTTAAGCCTCCAACATACAGCTACAACAAAATGCGCGTTTCCACGCTTTAGCGTTTTATAATCTGCGATGATTAATATCCTGATGCGGCTAGGTGTAGAATCAGGCGCGTTTTTCGCGGCTGTGTGTAGATGGCTTGAAGGTAAATCTCCTATCACATCCTGTAGAAAAAATGTAGACTTATTGCCAACAACCATCTGAATAGTTCCTGATTAAGGGGATTTGATTGAATAGATGTTTATTACGCTTTCTATGTATTTTGATTGGATAATAAGGCAATAAGAATTTTATTGAGGCAGTAAGTGGACTGCTTTTACGATTTCAAAAGAAAGGGGGTCTAATGAAAATTGGTTTTTCTATGATGGGAATACCAAACGTAGATCCTGGTTAGAATACAAATTTAAATGATTATATAAAGAAAATAAAGCAAATTCTGTTCAAATAGTACTTACACTATAGCAGTTAAGTTTTCCATACTTGTTTGAGATAAGAAACGTACGACAGCTTAGCTGGAAATTTATAGATATCTATCTACCTGGAATCTGACGCCAAGCAATGTTGCTCGCATTATTGTGTTCCGGTGGAAGGGTGTGGGTGCCGGTAAGAACATATCATCCCGGTCTCGGGTGATGGACGCAGTAGTTATTATAAAGAGAAACTATTTTATCAGTTATCTAATTCCCGTATTACAATTTATGCTAAGTTTGGGGCTAGATGACGCTGTGTGAAATATCCATGATTATTTATTTATTTAATACTCCAGCCTAAATAAGACCACATACATTAACAGGATAAAAAAAACTAAGAAGATTATTTCCTGATCTGCAGTGCTTAAAATTCCCCCTATGCCAATAATTTTTTCCATGAAAAACCGCTAAGTCTTATGTCTTGATAATAAATTGTATCGATCGATAAGTCCATGCTCGCACTGCATAAGCAGAGATTCGATTGGATTGTGTGATCGAGAGTGGAGAGCGAACGAGTGATCTATGTGCGAACCGGGTTCAGATGAACCGTTTCGCAAGAGAAGAATTGTCGCCGGTCGCACCTTGTACGACCGGTAAGGTAACCGTTGTGTCTTTTATTGTGAGATTGTACAACTTGTGAAACTTCGACCGCAGTATTCAAAATACAGTATCGATGCATCACCAAACATATTTTCCGGGCATCTAAACATATTCTTAGTCCATATGAATTTTTATTATCTTTTATTTTATTTTCAGACCACGTAATGTTTGTGATAGTATATACCAGTATATACATGTTATATTGGTGGGAAAAAAACTTTTGTCTCTTGCCAGTACTTGTTGCCAGTACCGTCGAAGCAAGAGGTCCCGCATTCGATTTTGTTTGTGAGTAAATGATTTTATCCTTTATATTTTCTTAAATATTAACTGACCTGTTCTCTCATAGACATTGAACATACGATTGTTTTTTTAGTTTCATAGTAATAAGTAAACACTTATACACTCATACCCCTGCACTAGGATTTCCTGTGATGCAGAAACACAAGAAAAACACCCAATACCCGAGAACAACTTTCTTGCTCACCACACAAGTCACTAATAAAAAAAAATTATAAACTGGCATAAATTAATTTACAGCTGAAATTACAGAGATTCTACGCGGCGTTTTCAATTTAAAAATAATGATCCAAATTGGTTCCCAATTAACGAAGAAACGTGTAATAAACCAAAAAACATCCATACAGTCTAATTGAATAGAAATTATTCAATTTGACACTAAACGGAATGATGGATGTCATGTGATCAAACCGTTAGAATATCCAAAATAGCAGTTATTATTTTTCAGTAGAGAACGAGCCTTCCTACTGTCGAATTGTTTACTCTGTTCGATAACGGAATCGTAATGAAAGTCATAACACCTAAATGAACGCAATAAATAACGCGTTTTATATCCCCAATAATGGTAAACTATTTCATCTTTACTTTTCTTTTCAATTAGTTTAAATGGCTTTTTATCTTTCCTAGTAAGCTTACGTCATAATTGACGTCATATTGTAGATAAACCTTCAGTAGCATGCTTTGGTGTCAGTGATTTAACGTAACGTTAACACACTCATACCTCTGCACTAGGATTCCCTGTGTCGCAGATGGCATGGACAAACACAGAAACACAAGACAAACACCCAAGGCCCGAGAACAAACTTCATGCTCACCACACAAAGTGTGCCCCGGCCGGGGATCGAACCCGGGATCCCTCGCATCGAAGGCAGGGCTACTACCAACTAAGCCACGGAGTCGTCAAAAAACGTCAGTAAACTTGTCAGTGAACTTTTAAGAATTCTTTACTTGGGACCAATATGCCCGCGTCCGTGGGACAGTACCCTGGGTGGTAAAGCCCAACCAAAAATAGCAGTAGAACTTGTGTAATCAAAGGCGCAAGAGACGTTACATCCTCGTCTCGGGTGATGGATGCAGCAAGATGAATACAACTTAGTCTAAGATCCAAGTGATATTCTGAATATAATTCTGTTGTGTGGCGGGGTAGTGATATTCTGAATGAATGCTGTTGTTGGCGGGGAGGTAATTGGTTACCCCCCGCCAACAACAGCAATATACTTCATTTTCTAATATTTTCGCAGAAATTGGTATTTGAATTTTGGTTTGTGATTATTATAATTATATATTTAATAAATAACTTTATATTTATATAAATATTATATATTTATAATGCTTGGTGAATATTGTTGGGGGATACCGACAGATAGTGCTTCAAATACCTCTTCTAAACTGCCCTCGTCTCATTAATTCTAGTACCTAACTGACTTGGTTGGTCAACTTGTAGCACCATTCACACTAGACCGCAGTAATGCATTATATTTAAATATATCAAAAGTTTTACCAGAACAATTATTAGACACGTAAAATGTTGTGTGAACTACGTAAACCAGATATATAAAATTGACATCATGATTATTTACAAAAATCTGAGGCAAACTCTCTTTGACTCAAACTCTCAGAATAAAAGATTATCCCAAATTAATAATGAGCTAGTTTTAGTCATCGCTGGAGACTAAATGGCGAAGGCAATACGTAATCATGACAAAAACGCGTCTGACACACCTCACTCCCAGCAGCTAATTTCCACTAATTAGTCTGGCTACTGTGTGCCTAGCCTGGTGACGTCATTGGAGACGGTGACTTAACCAGTGACGACGTGAGGACAGGTAGGTAAGACATATTTACCTAAAGGATAATAACTCAAGCTGATAAAATCACTAAATGTCACTTTGTTGGTAATGGTGTCGAGGGAACAAGCAGCCAATGGAAGCGCACTGCTGTATGGTGTACTCATGTACTCGGCTGTACTCGTGGAGTTTGAACCTGATTACTGCTAATCATAAAGAGACAATAGGTATTTGGAAATATACGTCAGTAGAGTCGGTGGCTACGTCGACTACGGCGGTGAAGATAAGCAGTCAGGCGATGACTCGGCTCAGTATGGTCGCTACCGGCAAGTTGCAGAGAGAGATAGCTATGCTAATTAATACGAGCGAACGTTACTCAGGCTGATGACATCAATGGAGGCGGGTGGTGAGGATAAGGAGGCTGGCGAGGAGATAACCGTCTTCTTCTTTCATGTGAAGTGAAGAGGCAACTCTGGCCATAGTGAGTCAATAAGAGTGAATAATATTATACCTTGACTGATTACTTTAGTGGAGGCGGTATGGTGACAGGAGGCAACAGCGACGGTGGTAAGGTAGGCTATGAACGCGCATCTCTATATGGTCACTACTCATGGCGCTTGAAGCTGCATAGTGTTACGAGTGGTTAGCCTGGCCCCGTATATGTATAGTTAATGTGATGGATATTTACTCAGGCTGATGACGTCTGTGGAGGCGTTGGCTACGGCGGCTAGAACAAGCAGGCAGGCGGCGAGCGCTCGGCTCCGCATGGTCGCTACTCGCGGCGCCAGCGCCTGCCGCTCCGACGTCCTCGCATCACACCCTCGCGCCACGCCACTTGTGCGCAACACCTGCAATAAAATCAATGTTTTCAGGGTTTATGTTGAACAACCTATTTATTACATTTGTTTTGTGTGGTTATATGACATACTTGTTGTTAAATTCTCGCGACTTCGTCCGCGTGGAATATAACAACATTTTTACGTGGAGCCCTTACTCATTTTATCTTTTTCTTAAAATAAAGTATCCTGAGTTACTCTTTATAACATTAGCTATAGGCCAGTGAAATTCCCGTCCAAATCGGTCCAGCCGTTTTGGAGATATCATATTAAATTTTGAGTACTTATATGACCGAGTAGGTACATAGTTAAAAATATACTGCGCCTCTATGTATATGTTTATATGCGCCGTAGGTTCTGCACTGACGAATAATATTAGATTGCGTTATTTGTCCATGAATTATATTGTATTACAATTGAACAAAAAACGACATTGAAAGAAATAAAATAAAATGCGAACGAACGAGTATTATTATTATAAAAGATTTAAGTCAAGATATTGATATAGGTATTTATTAATCTGATAAAATCTCAAAATTCCACAGTATTCTGGGTATAACGAATAATATAATTAGCCGAATAGATAAAAAACATAAAACTTAAATATCACTGCTTTTCCATGTCGGTAAAAATAGAAGAAAATTCTACGCACGCCCAACTTATCTTTGCTAATTACCAATGACGTTTATTAGTGGATTAATTACTCCCAAAGATAAGCGACTAAATTACTTACGAGCATTCAAAATGGGTTTTACCTATAGCGACAATATCAATTCATTCTTATCTCTCATTCACAAGTCCAAAACCAAGTACCCACCTATTATAAAAAAATATTTTTCCACATGAACTACAAATTTAGGAATTATTTTATTTAATTTTCAGTCATTCTATGTTGCGTGGGAAATATTTCTTACTCTTTAAGACACTTCCTAATAGTAGTCTACTTTTACATCGATTCACAAGTTAGAACTCGTCCTAGTCTCCTATACTCCTAGTCTATTACCATTATACGTTACAATTAAAAAAACCGGCCATATGCGAGCCAGAACGAAGGATTCCGTACCATTATACCAACCATCATTCCGTACCATCTATAATATTGAGCAAAAACGAACAAAAAAAACACGTTTTTGTATGAGAGCCCCCTTAAATATTTAAATTTATTCTGTTTTTTAGTATTTCTTGTTATAGCGGCAACAGAAATACATCATCTGTGAAAATTTCAACTCTCTAACTATCACGATTCATGAAAACAGCCTGGTGACAGACGGACCGACAGCGGAGTTAAGTATAGGGTCTCGTTTTATCCCTCCGGTCGATTTTAGGCTTATAAATTAGGTTATTTATGTTCCTATCATGCCCCGATTAGGTGCTATAAAGTGGTTCATATAAGATAATGTTTATTACTAAAGCTTTCGTTACAAACAAATTAGTGTCGTAACACGAGACACCCCTTATCAAGCCGATCATTACAAATTATTACATTTTCGAGATAAGTGTTACTTTCTTTGAGACCATTGGCCGATAAGGAAAATTAATTTCACTTTAGAACATAAGCATTTCGTACAATTATTTTTCTTAAAAGATAAGAACTGTGAATTCTGTGTGGCTATTGAAACGCTTGTAAATATCATTCTTTATAAGTTATAGGTAAGCTCTGAATAATTTAAAACTCCTTAAGTGATTAAAGCCTTGAAGTCAGTTAATTCGATTTTTAAATCAGTCAATTCTTATCAACCCAGTGGTTTTACCACACATTACCATCTATTCGAACAGTTTCAGTTAAATGCTCGACCTATAATCTGAATATTTACTGTATGTAGCATGTTATTGTAGCACAAGGTAGAAAGTGACCCATTGAGGCGAAGGGGAAAAAGCCAGAAACTACGTATGTAGTGTGTGCCTTAGTTACCTGCGTGCAATTCCTCTTCTGATTTATTGTTTTGAAATTCGAACCACTTTGATTTAAGCTTATTCTTTTCAAAATATTTTATCCTTATGTAGGTAGGTGCCCTAGGAACATTGGTTTTGCCATCTGTGTCAATTTCATCATAATTAAAGTTGAGTTCTACGAATAATTCATTAGAAATCACATACCAAAGCAATTTATATTTCATTTTATTTTTAGCAATGAATCACTGTATTCATTAGGTTTACTTTAAGCATTATCGGTTTTCGATAAGGTAAATTTATAAAATACAAAAGGTTTAAACAAAAACTTATTGACCGAAGGACCGTAACCGTATTGCTCTTATTTATGGGTGGCAGTAGCCAATTATCATTAGTTGGGAAGTAAGCTCTTACCGTTACATAAATAAAAAAAACAAAATACTTCAATTGTGTTAATGTTATTTTTTTAGCTAGCCGCATCCCACAGTGTTATTGCGATTTTCTGAGATCAAAAGAAGCCTATGTGTTTATCTAGAATATCAGCTATACTGGTACCAAATTTCATCCAAATACAATAACAATTGAAAAACCAAATTTGTACTGCATAAATATCCCCTAAAATGAATCACCAATAATATATTTTTAAAGGAATGTCCTAAACTTCACAAAGTAACTTTACACATACAATACATTCCATACAGGAAAATAAAGCAAAAGATTGTATCGATTCTTATTACATCAATTTATGGACTTTGTATTTATTTTCTTTCTGTTATTCTTACATTGAAGTTGACGTCGACATTCACTTACCGCGTGATTACAATGTTTATGATTTCATTATTTTAATAAACCGCTCTACAGAAAGATACGATTGTAATTTCAATTATTTACAACGTTTTATAATGTATAGGTATCTACGTAGGCATAGCATAAAAAAACGCATTTCTACGTATTCTTCAGCTTAATTAATCTGGCCATAAAGTGTAATTTTAATAGATTTGTTGCTACAATTTATATACATTCTCAAATACATGATTCTACTTATTCATTTTTACACACTACGGATGTTCTAAAGCAAAATACACTCAAAATGTTGGCAATAATTTTGGGTGTATTAAAAACTTTTTTCTGTTGTATCCAAATCGAACTAACCACAATTATGATAGTCACGCAACTGAATTTTAAGCTATCAAAACCAATCAAACTAGCATTAATAAAACTAAACATAGGTATTGATAATTAAAAATTCAATGTTAATCAGAGAATTAATGACCCCAGGCCACGAGCATAGTGGATCGTACAGTTGATAGTGTCAGACTGATGTCCTTAAAGAATTTTTTACAGCATTCCGTTCGTGCGTTGACCTCGAGTACTCGGATACATATAGGTACCATTTATTCATCAATAATAACACAGTTGAGCAAAAAGTGGTTCACATTAAGTGCGTTTGCTTTTGCACGAGCCCGAAAGAAGCGTGCTAAATTGTCAATTATGCTAGTTCCGGTTCCAGATCCTACTCGCTAATATGTTTAGAATAACCGTAAACATAACAAAAAACAGTTAAATTAAAAGTTTTGAGTACTTTAAGCTGTAAATGAAACTTACGAGGCTAATTTCGGCGTAATTTACAACGCGGAACAAGCTAACAATGTTGCAGAAATTATGCAAAATAATTTATCAAGTACGAGACAATTTAGCACTCTCAAGTCACAGTCAGCGTAGATAATATTAAATTTACGTTTCTCGTAGATTAAGTGGTTTCTTAAAGAGTTTATGGTATGAATTTTAATATAAACTAGGCAACAAAGAACGAATAAATGCTCAAGATGCCTATTATGCCGGTAGCAGCATCCGCTCCGATATCGCTAGCATTTTTTGTACCACATGTCAATCAACTCGTTGTTAATCGTCAAAATACCGAACGGACAATAGTCAGGATAAAAAGTTTGTAGTTACTATACGTATAACAAACATCGCAATAGTTGTCCCTCAGTAAATATATACAATAATATTGCAGGTTGCTTTGTTACTAATGACTACTCATAGTTGAGCTTTCATTACTCATTTCAAAACGAAAAATTAACTGTTCTCGCAGCCGATTTGAAAGGAAGCTCATTATGTCAAAGTGATGTACTCACGAAGTTACTTAGTTGGATATCTGAAGACATCTGTAACGGGATTGAAGCAAATACTCGCAAGAACTGACTTCAGTGTTACTGATGGCGTGATGGCGACAACTTCCGTGAAGAGATGAGCGAACAGTGAGCAACGAGCAATCCTGGAAGGCCACGGTAAGCATTCGATTGAGTGTGTCAGGTTCTTCCACGCGGGCGATATTCACAACATTTCTTCGAATGCGTTGAGTAATCCACCTACTGATAAATATTACAAAGGGAATCGCTTATCGGGTAAAAATATGCATTCCGATGACTCGGTAGATCCTTAAATGTCCTGTACTATAATAACATTTTTTTTAATTTCGTTTGTTACCTTGCCATCGTATTAGAATTATATAAAATCACATTTTCGTCACATAGCGTTGATTAATAGATGTGAACTATTTAAATTATCCACTGGTTCTTTGTTGTGTTTCAAACTGGTGACTCCAGTATTTTAAAACAATTTTTCATAAACATTTTCATTACAATTTTCTTTTTTTGAATATTCGTATAACTAATTATGAGATTATTATGATCAGTGTAGAAATATTAACAGATTTTTTTGTTTTAATGGTTATGTATGATTACTTTCTCGAATTTAATAAATGATTGAATAAATGATTTAATATTCACGTTCATACAGGCACACCAAGAGTTAAGTAATTGTAATAAAACAAAAAGCTTAGTTTGTTGGTATATTCTAGACAACTAAGGTACCTTTAATGAAACGAGCTGGAAATGAATACAACATGTCAACGTAAAAATATGTCTATTATGAATGACCGGCTGATACATGAACACTAATTGCATGTGTAATTCATAAGACAACTTTTCAAAGCATTTAAAAGATTATTTTTAAAGTTCCGTTTTAAAATTGGAAAAACGGAGATAAGATTTTTTACAAGCATAAGCTTTTGCAACAATTTCGTTTGAACCACTTTTATTATAAAAGCCCAATGTAACAGAAATTTTGCACATGTGTGATTATATGCGCACGAGTAAGTTTGTTTTTGCGACTTAATTTTGAATTATTCAAACGATACTTGAGTTCTTACGGAATAGTAAAGGTTGTGTTTTGAGTTTATTTAGAATTGTCTAACGGTATAAGGAACTTTTCGAGCTTAAGCTCATTTAATTTATCTCTATGACTTTTCCTCGTATAGATTTTTATTGTCATAAAACATTTTTTTAAAAATATTTTTCTTACTAAGAAATAGTTTGACGCTCATCTACTTCCATTTTTTAGTTTAATTTCTCAGAAACACCTATTAAGTATCAAATACTAATTTATTATTTTTCCTTGATGCTCTAAAGATTTGGAAGGTGAAATATTAGGAAAACAAATCATTTCCATTGGAGTTAATTTATATTTAACACTTTATATTTTTCAATTGAACGAGCGATCGAAGTGAGCAAAGTTTTTTTTAACTTTTTTTTATTTGCGTGTATGTATGTAAATAGGTTTTGCCGACCAAAAGTTTCACACTGTTTATTCAATCTTCCTGAAATTTTTCATAAGTTATGATGGCGTAGTTCGGATGATGGTTAAATTAAATCGGCTGGGTGGTTTATTACATTAGGAATTCAAAAAGAAGAAAAATATACATAAACTGTTCAAACAGACAAAACAAACTATACTTCTTGACCTTATTTTTGTAATTTATTATTGAAAATTGTAATAATACTTTAAATAATTATAATATGGTAAGAGCTTCTGATATTCAAATATATACATACTTATTTAGACCTATCGCGGTTCTCACATCTACTAACAGGTTCGAATAACCTTATATATTTATATATTTTTTA
Organism: Aplocera efformata; assembly: GCA_921293045.1. Taxonomy (NCBI): domain Eukaryota; kingdom Metazoa; phylum Arthropoda; class Insecta; order Lepidoptera; family Geometridae; genus Aplocera; species Aplocera efformata. Next base: position 5,710,868 of record OV121042.1, on the reverse strand, counting down.
TATTATATTATTAAAAATATAAATATATTAGGTTATTTATATATTAGGGCATTTCGACATACATACGAGTACATGCCTAAAGTTGCCTGAATTTTAAAATTAAATATTTCTAAAAAAATAAAGTAAAAAATAACCTTAATAAATTAGGTGTATGACTGGGCTTGTATTGTTAGTTTTAACTTGGTACCGAGGTGCGGAACAATAATTTCAGAGTTCAACTCGCACTTGACAAGTTTTTTATTTTTCCCGTTGCATTTTATGGCATAGCACAGATAAGGTAAAATCGGTCGTGACTCAAACATGCAAGGCCACTTCTTGATGCAGCGTCTGATGATATTTAATTAGCCATTAATATATGTGATTTATCTTCAATCAACGATCTAATGAAAAAAGAAATAGATTTGAACCATTTAGGTTTCAGTTTCGCGCTAGGTGTCCTTTCGTTTCATCGACAATTATTTACTCTTAAAATAAAATTGTACCAAGAGTACATTTTGATCCATTACATACTTGGATATTATTTCTTCTTTTTACAGTTCTTTAAATGTTAATGGGCGTATCTGATCTCTCGCCGATCCAGATTCCGAGATTGTTGATGTTGACATGTATCGTAACAAGCAGTATACATTTAGAAAGTAACATGTAATCTGTCGTAGGGCCTACAAGTTGTATGAGCGAATGTGAAGACGGGTGCCACCGAGGCGGGCGGCGGCGGCAGCGCGGCGTCACCTACTTTCACAGGCAGCGTCGGAGGAGCGCCGCGGTCCGTGAGACCGCGGGGGCCAAGGGGCGCGCGGGGCGAGGCCGCAAGGTCGCTTGAGGCAAACCACTCGTGGACACAATTTCTTCGGTGCAAAGACACGCGCATACCAGTCCGGGTTCGGAACGCGGTCGCAATAAAAACGCTCGGATATATTTCACGCGTGCGCAACATTATCTCGTAGCTCTTGGCTCCGATTACTTAATGCGCGGCTAACTGTACAAGCGGAGAGTAACAAGATCAGGTTTTTTCGCTGCAGGTTCGACGATCGCGGGACCCGGGGTGCAGTTCTGGGTAGGGTCATCATATCGTCGCCGTACCGCAACTGCGACTCTGGTTGTTGCGCATGCCATTTTCCGGTACTGCCTTGATCCTGATAACATTATTCCGAGCTAACTGTTTCGAAGTTTTAATACGTCAGTTGAATACTCAAATTAGCCTTGTATTATTTTTTTGTGTTTTGAGTTTTACAGCACTTGCCAAAAATGATTCATTACATATTATGTGACTGCGGCCTTCCTGAGCACCATTGTCATAATTGATATTAAAAACCTGTATTTAAAGGTACACAAAGTTAAATGCTCTCGTCCAGACTAAGTGTGTAATTTATAATCTCATTAATACAGAGATTATCGTTATGCCACTGAACAACGAGTCTGCGATTTATCTCCGGCAAATATTGGTGGTGAATTTGTAATTGTCTTCTGTTTGCAGATTTAAGATAAATTTAGATTGTACCTACAAAGAACAAATGGGTTTTCTGGTGAGCTTGAACCGTGTGAAATAATATTTTGTAACGATTCAGATTCGAATCTTGTTATCATAAAGTAATTGCACTTGTGAATTGCCCCGAACTGAGAACTTGTGAATACAAAATCATTTAGATTTTTTCAACTATTCTGAACTTGAGACATTTTTTTCTTCAGGTTATAATAAACAACCTACTACAAAACTACACCTGAATTACACCGTATTTAGTATCAAAACATAGGTAATAATGGTCTATAAATAAGGTTCTAGAAACATACTATGACATGACATCTAATTTCAGTTTGAATAGGTAGTATACTCATAATAACTGATATTCCGACTTTTGGATCGCCTTGGACCATCTAAGAACGATCGACAAAATTTTACAAATTACCATTTTTGAAATGGTCCTGTATTCAATAATATGTCTGATTTTGTAAAGTAGTTTTTATGAAAGAACTATCCAGAAAAACTCTTCATTAGAAAGAAGATCTTTATCCACCAAACATGAGACGACAGTAACCAAATATTGACCACTATTAAAAAGCAAATTTGACCTGAATCGGTAGAAACATTAAGGATTTCATTGTGGCGTGAAAAACAATGAGTACCGTTGATTGGCGGACCGACGTCTGGCTCACGGTTAATTGAATTAACACAGTCGAACACAACATGTCCATTACCTCTATAAACATGGACTGAATACCATGAATTTGGGAATGCATAAGCTAGAATGTCCGCTTAAGGCGTATACACAAAATATTATGTCATACTAGCCGATGTATTTATTTAATGACCATCATTTTGGTGAGCTATTTGGTAGCGCGGAGAAAACAGCTGGCTTAGTTATTGTCCTACGTAGATTTAGTGAAGACATATCCAAATAATGGTTGCATGCATTTTTATCATCACATTTAATAATCTATAGGGCTTTCTCATGAGATAATATGGTTTACTTTCAGTACCATAAATTGTAGCCAATTGTATTTTTTTTTCCTTTTATTCAATTTTATAAGTATTATTAATAAAAACAACGACCACAACAATTCCAAATTCCAATCGACTCACCGAAAGTTATTGGTTACGGAAAAGTAAAACTAAATTTATTTAAAGTCAGGCACCAAATGCGTTTTGGGTCCTTTGTTGCCAAAGTGGCAAAAAGTGAAGGCTTTCAAAGGGTGGGGGAGAATATGATGGGAGTCGGTGCGGGGTGGTAGCCCCGCCCTCTCACCTGGTCACGCCTACAGCCTACCTGGCAAAATAATAAATACGAGTAATAATAATCATTATTACTAAAATCATTAATATGCCCATATAATTTAAATAATCAGAACAACATAACAATAGAAGGCCACCTAGATACCAGTATATACCTAACTTATCACGCCGAAATTCATAAATCCAACTTTTGAACTCGCAATTCCGGTTGAACCACAACTTAGTGGTAATAATCAACTCGGAAAACCCCATACCGCTTGCCAATTTTGTTGTGAAAGTATAATCAAAACGAAACTAAGATTTCAATACACATTTTTGCGTTAGTAAAGTTCATGCGAGGTGCATGTGACGAGTGGAAAATAATCTCTGGGAACAATAGAACTTGGGAGATATAAGATGAATTATTAATAGAGCTAATGAGGCGCGCTCGAGCGATAGCGGGGTGAGCGGTGCGGCCGACCTCGCGCTAACTACCGATAGTGCCCACGCAGCCTGATTGTCGCCAACAACCAAAACCAATGCTTTTTACACGCGACAATACCACTAGCATTTACACACCGCGTTAAAAGGAAGAATATCCTGCAGCAGAGCCGGTACACGCCTCTGCATTGGATAATAAAAACGCATAATTCTTATATCTAATTGTTTAAATAGCTTTAAGTTAAAACACGTGTGTGAGACGCATGTTCACCGAGATTAGTAGCCTAATTTAAAACACAAAGCAATGACCGTAATGTTGATGTCTTTAATAAAGTAAAACTAACTTTACGACATTTCTGTTAGCTGCAGTTGCGACTTTTATATATTTCAGGGTTATTACCCTTGTCATTACTAGTAGTGATCAAATCTTGCCATGACATGTATTAGAAAAAAAATGTTGGCTTGTTAAAAATATATAATAATAATAATAATAATAAACGTTTACACACTCATACCTCTGCACTAGGATTTCCTGTGTCGCAGATGGCATGGACAAACACAGAAACACAAGACAAACACCCAAGACCCGAGAACAAACTTCATGCCCCGGCCGGGAATCGAACCCGGGACCCCTCGCTTCGAAGGCAGCGCTACTACCAACTAGGCCACGGAGCCGTCAATACAACATTGTTTTTGTTTTAAATTCAATGTTTTTTTTTTAATTGTGCTGTTCGCTTCTATGACACATGTTTCACAACAAATGTTTTTATGTAGGTATTGATGTCGGATTGTGTCTCGACCACCAATCGGCACAGTGACATCTATTCTGTGACTGTGACTTCTGATAGCAAGGGTCGCCGGTTATTCATCAACTTGTAATTGCAAATGAATGGCATCTGGCCATACTTTCATGTTTTCAAAGAGAACACACACAATTTATGTATGTTTCTTAATTGATCACCAAATTATTTCACAATTATGGAAAAAAATACAAAGTTTTTACATTTTATTAATTGGCATTAGTCAATTGTGTGAAGGTAGGGCTACTACCAGCTAAGCCACGGATCCGAAATTTATACACGACACGATTTCGAGACACGTATACATAGTTTGAAAGGTTTATACACGCAACATTGATCAATAGGAATGGCACCCTTAGCTAGTCATAACTGCCCATACTTTGAATAGGTAAATTATCATAATAATCATTGTAATGTGTCAAAGAATTCAGCTGCTCGATTTCATACCACTGACGACGAAAATAATTTGTATTAGGTACCTAATCTTTATTGTTTCACGATTTATCAATGATAATGCATTTCAATGTTTCATCGAGTTATAATACTCAATTAGTTATTCTTAATTGCATTGTTTAGAATAATATGTAAAAAAAATTATAAATAATTATTTATAGATTGAAATATCTAAAAACACTTTCTAGCCCCAAACTAAGCATAGCTTGTACTATGGGAACCAGATTACTGATAGTATACTTAAATACTCTTTACTCTCAAAAATACATAAATATAATACTACATATTGACACCCAGCTACGGAAAAAAACATCTATGTTCGCCACACAAATGTTTGTCCTGGGTAGGAGTCGAACCCACGACCTACACAGCACAGAAGGCAGAGCTACTTCCAACTGAGCTATGAGGCCAGTACCATGTAAAAGTATATTGCGTTATGGTTTTTTAATGGTAACTGTCTAGGAAATAATAATATACTAGCTGCGCCCCGCGGTTTCACCCGCATAGTTCCCGTTCCCGTGGAGAATACGGGGATAAATTGATTTTATTTTTTTCGTTAATTTTCCAATGTTTTAATAGTTATTCTGCTATTCGGGACGGAACAAATCCAACAAATCAAAAACCATGGCAATCGGTCCAGCCATTCTCGAGTTATAAGTGTTGTAACAAACACGACTTCTTTTATATATATAGATTTTATAGAAACCTCAAAAATTGTAGCCTATATGTTATTCTGATGTATAAGCTATATTGTGGTAAAGTTTCATTCAAATCCATTCAGTAGTTTTTACGTGAAAGAGTAACAAACATCCATACATCCATACATCCATACTTACAAACTTTCGCCTTTATAATAGTAGTAGGATTTATTGTAATATATTATTGAATACAGTTAATTTACGTATCTCGGATAAATAGATAAAAGAAAATGGCAAATTAATCAAAAAAAATAGCTTGTGTTCTTATGAGAGTCAGTTTCAAAAGGCAATCGAAAAAACAAAATAGTTATGTGGTGAGTGATGAATAAGTGGTTAACACAGTCCCTGAGCTTATCTGAAAAAAAAAATACTATTACGTCGATAACCTCTGCCTAAAGAGTGTTCCATTATCAAGACTAGGTACCTCATTCCAACAATGGAATGCAATGATAAAATCGTGAATAAGATTAGCTTGTACTGATCAATACAATACAATCGTCGTGTCCGTCATCGGTGGTGTAAACTCGATAAACTGAATTCTTTCACTGATTGCAATGATTACTAGATCATTTCTTCGAGTTACGTAGACGTAGGTAAGTACTAAGGATGTTTTCATGTCGTCATCGCAGATAGTGATTTTCATATTGATTTCCTAACGTACAATCTGTAAATATGTAAGTATTCGGTATTCGCTATGACTCCGGCTTGCAAAATAGATTAATGTTGTGAAATCTTTATTAAGTATTTATTTTATTATATGACGACGGCTCCGTGGCTTAGTTGCTAGTAGTCCTGCCTTCGAAGCCCTCGCTTCTTGTCGAAGTCCTGGGTTCGATACCCGGCCGGGGCACTCTTTGTGTGATGAGCGTGAAGTTTGTTCCCGCGTCTTGGGTGTTTGTCTTGTGTTTCTTCATGCCATCTGCGTCACAGGGAATTCTAGTGCAGAGGTAAGAGTGTGTAAACGTTTAAACGTTCAATTACAAGACTCAAAAGACTAAAGCTAATAAATACATACGTACATAATGTTTCAGATAATATAATTGTCTAACAACTGGATCAACATCTCCACATTTATCAAAATTATTAATCAAATTACGTTCATGTGTATAAAACTGCTGTAGATTATATTTCCATATGTCAATGTTGTTGTTAATTTTACATCTATGTCCACAAATCACATACACGTGTTATCGAACACTAATTAATTGAGGTCCTGCTACCAAGTCTCATTAACATCGTGAGAAGCTTTAGTTAAATCACAAGCAGGTCTCGATATCCCATTATCTGCCTGTTAAAGGCTATTCATTAAACATTTGTATAAAATATTTTAAAATGTTATAATCTTAATCGAACTTTGATTATAGTTTAGAGGCATTACCTACCCGATAATTTTTTTCTTAAATGTTTGTCAATAAATAGAAAGGAATTAAATATATATGTTATAGATTTATGAAATAAGGGTTAGTTATTAAATGTGTCGGTCAATTTTGCGAAGTGTGATCTTTAATGAATATGGAGCCGAGATAAAACACTTAAAAACACTAAAAAAACAATATTAACAAGGGTTACTGTATAGTTTTGCGAAAATCACTATCAATACATCTGTAAATTAAGTTCCCATAAACTATTCATCGTCTCATTGCAAACCTACTCATAAAATTATTTCTAAGTTGCTAACGATTGATAGAAATTCAGACGACTTCCTGTGCAAGGCAGATGGTATTAAAGGACTTTGCTTTTTGCTAACCAGTATAAAATGCCAACAAAACAGCTTAGTAATAAATAATGAATGAAAAGGTACTTGCGCCAACGGGAAGCGCCGTCTGAGTGGCTGCTATGCTGACTCACACATTATTTCGCTGAAACGATGAAACATTGCGTCGTCATAGGGATAGTCCAGACAAATAAATTACGTGGTTTATTGCCTGTCTCGTTTGTCTTCGTTTCCCTAGTTGTATGCAAGCATTTTAAACGTTTGTGAAAACAAAGCCATTGTATGACATTATTTTCTACTAGGGAGTTCCACAATGGTACCTACGAATAAAATACCTTGAACAAGTTATGCCTTTATAAGTTTTAATTTAAATATTATATAATATTTAACCAATATTTAAAAAACGAAATATCGTCGAATAAAATCATGCAAATGGACCACTTTATGTGATTAATATCATCAAAGGCCTAATAATATATTATATTATCGTATTGTACCTTTAATTATGCAAAAACAAACAATTTTTTTTCTGATTTTGCATTTTTTTTGTCTTTTTTATCCCCCAAAAATGCCAAAAGAAATAGATCTATTACTAATAATCTTTTTTAAATAATCCTATAAGCATGGTCCGGTTAATGGTCTATATATGTACGAGTATACGGATTAAAATAAATATTAATTGTAATATAAAGTCGACGCTGTTTAGGATCAGTGGATGAAATGTGATGATCCACTGATGAACCAGATGGTAAATGGTGAATAAGAGACATGATATTAAACTATGACTAGTCTTCTAGAAAATGTGTCATACTTCCAGTTTTGTATTATTGGTTATATTTGTTCCAACTAACAAATTTTGCTGAAATACAATAAAAATAGTCAAGTAATGGTTAACGTTTTATATCTGTATAAAATGTGAATCGCTAAAATGTACTCGTATGCATCATCAATACACATAATGTTTTATTTATTATTTTTTATACAGATTATTCCATGGTTATTATAGTCATATGTTTCGTTTGTTTAGTAATTTTGGTGTATGCAATTTCCATATTGTACCTATAAACAAATTAAAAAAAAACCGAAACTCGAATATTTTTATATGTCCGTTTCCTGACTCGCGAAGTCAATGGAACATTTCTCGGTTATATAGCTGGCTTTGAAGACGAATATTGCTAAATAGTTCTTAATTCACTAAGCAATGTTGGCAACAGAGTTTAGTTAGCCTCAGGTAATATATCGTAAGACCTACGATATATTACACACATCCATCCAAATTCTAAAGACGGTATATTCAAATAAATACTCATGGAAGAGAAGACAATTGACTAATTTTAACTGTGTTATCCTCACAATTGGATAATTTTAAATGCATATAAGTAGTGATAAAGATGGTTTTGAAACTTGCGTTTGCATAGACATTTAGAACAGATTTTCTTCTAATTGTAATATATTACTATTTATATCTATAGATAAATATTTTTGCTAGGACGTAGGAACTATACAGAGAATTCTCGTAAGGTTGATAAGTCGCTGCTTTTTGAAAGTTTATTTTAATTTTTTAGGTTTCTGTCTTTCGTGGAATCCCAATAAATAAAGGAACTAGGACAGTACAGACAGACTTTGTAGACTTAGGCCTACAACGTCAGTCTATTCTACCTTTGTAGGGAATGTATTAAACTAAACTAACTAATTGAAGTAGCGGGTTGAAATATTCATAGAATATGCGATACGTCAAAAGTATATTAACTTTTTGGCACCTTTGTGACTCAGAATCGCACTTGACTGGGTTTTTTAATATTGCAGCAGTGTTCTATTTTCTTATGTATTTACTATCGGATTAAAATAGTTGACTAATTTAAAAATCTAGTAAACCGAAGTTAATGCTTTAATTACTTTTTGGGATTTCAATGGAATCATCTTGGAGGATTACCCTAACTAATTGAATAATGTCATCCCAATCGGTCCATAATTGGCGAAGAAAAACAAACTTAAAAAAAACGTTCAGAGGAATTGACAACCCTTTTCTTGAACTCAATTATCTTATACATAAGTACTTTTATATTTAATAAGCAGAAATTTTCTTTAATATATTTAGCTTATTTTCATTAGTATTGTTTTGCAAATAAATTGTGACTTGGCAATTTTCGTAGTAAGTAATTTTAATATACAATATATCATTATAATAAAATCATGTTACATTAAAGTTAATTCTGGCTTGAAAAATAATCTTTGTATATCTGAAACCCCGCACCTGCATCAGAATTCAAAACAATCAAATAATAGTTTGTCCAATTTAATTGCAGTAATCGTCAAGACGTAGAGTGATTATTTTTGATTATTTTTATTTAATTTATGATGATAGCTTTCTAAATTTATTCGACGAGTATGATAAGTGCCGTTCACATAAGCAAAGCATTGCGCGGCCTGCGCGTGGCTAACACTCGTGGATGAATATCATATTAAAGTTACCACATCATTAACTGGTTTATATTCTTGTGTTACCTTAGCAATACTTGTATCTACTGCTTGCGTGATAAACACACTTTGTATTTTCAAAGGTACAGAATCTTTTGGTAGACGTAGCTTTGCGTTCAATCTAAAAAGGTATTCTGACGTTATTTTCATCTAAGCTAGTCTCAGAAACCGCAATTTAATTCACATCAACAGTTTTTATTAATTCACGTCCATAAGATAAATATCTAAAATCTAGCCAAATATGTAAATGTGCTTCAAAAATTACACTTTATTTAACATGACCAACGAGGTTACATCAACTCGAGTACTACTGGCGTACTTAGTGGATACGTGTATAGGTTTAACTTGTTTCGTTGCTATGCAAGTGACTTTCTAATACATCATACAGTATTTTTTATTATCATTAGCTTAGTTTATATACTAAGTTCCTTACCTTAGAACCGAGACGATGGTCACAGCGGCACTGTATAAATAACTTCACACGCGCGCACAAAGAGATTCACAAGCAGTTGGAAAATGTTCAGAAAGTTGAGGAGGGTCGCGGAAAGTTTGCGTCGGGATACGTGTCGTGCGGGAGCGACGGTCGCGGTGTAACGTACGCAAGTTGGCGGCGGCGAGGCGTCGCGTGCACTGAGTGCTGAGTGGCAGTGGCGAGGCTGGCCGGTGCGCCCGCCGGCCGCGGCGACTCTGCCCCGCGCGTGCGCCGGACCTGTTCCGTGCAGCCTCCCGCACCGACCTGCGCTGCGACGCCGTCCGAGCGGCGACGGCTGCATCTGCGACGGCGGCCACCATCCGCCAACATGCACCGAACTGCAACACCATCCTGACGAATGAATAGGTTAAATGTGCTGTTGGTGAAAGACATGATATAGGGTAATTGATGGGCATCAATATTACGAAAAGTTATTACCATTTATGATCATCAAGGTAAATAAACAAATTTCTGTAGCCAATGGCCAAAAAGGAACCTTTATATAATAGTTTCGTTCTGTCCGTCCGTTTAAAACAACAGGAATATAAAAAAGAATTGGCAACTTGTATGAAAAGTTACAAAACTCGGGGATATACTATAAGGTGGTATAGTCTTCCAACGTCAAAATTAGTTGACGTTGGAAGACTATTCATCAAATTCTAGGGTGATGGGCATAACGGGATGCGACTTGAGTCTTCTCATACTTAGCTCGGGGCGGACGTGAGTCGTATCATAATTGTTATGGGCGGAGGTAACCACCACATAAAAAAACTAACACAAAATAATAAAACATACAGAACCTCCTCGTTTTTCGAGTCAGTTAATAGGTATCACTAGAGTAGGTACATCCGGAACGCTTATTTTAGTGATGGTTTTTCTGAGTAGCTAGTTTTAGCCTTATTCTTTTTGTGTAAGTGTTAAAAGCCGCCCCAAAGGCTCCAACATGTGTTATCGACTAAAAAGGCGGGAATCCACATCTTAAAGTACCCTCCGAAGCATAGAAGCTCAGTTCATATGCCACTAAACGATCTAACATCTAACTACTAACCGGGCAGAGAACTGCCAAGCCTAAATGATCTGTAAAAAACAGGCGAGAGCACTTTTAGTTCTAGTGACGGGACGGTTTATTCGCGAAATCACACCAATATTTAAAGTGCGAAGATTGTATCTATGCGTATGTTTGTTAGTCCTGCACGCTCAAACGGCTCGTTAGATTTGGATGAAATTTGATACCAGGATAGCTTATATCTCGAATTAGCTCATGGGTTACTTTTGATAGAAAGAGTGCAGTGTTCCCTTAGGATGGCCAACCGCGGGAACAACAGCTAGTCTTTCTGAAAAAACGTACACAATTTGTAAATCGTAACGATATAAACTATTTGATATTAACTCACGCTCTAGTTAATAATACCAGTACCTACATAGCTAGTAATCTAATCGTGTGGTTTGCAAGTTTCGATTCAAAAGCCAGTATTTACAAAAATGTTATTATCTAGCCAATCAATCAGGACATACCTGACCGCAAACTTGTTGCGTAGATATGTACATGCATACTTAGATTGGTGGCATTCTACAATATCTACACACATTTTAGAAGCCACCGATTTCGCTAGGTCATATACGATCGCTAGAGTCTATCAAGAAAACAGGAATCAAAAAAGTATTAAATAAAATATATTTAAAGGAACGGGATTGGCCTCCCCAAGGCGTGGGACAATGTGGAATGCATACAGAACGTAATGGCAATGGTAAGTCCAGGACTGCCATTGCGTCCATGGCAGTCCTGGAAAAAGGTGGCGGGATCATCTGGATGCATCCGAGCCACAATGATCGACTGTAGCTATAAACTGCGATGCGTGGAGGAAAAAAGGGAAGCGGTACAACAGAGATTATAATAATATTATATAAAAAAAAATATATTCTCTTATTTACCTAACCCATTTTGGACTATGCCTTAATCCTCCTGTACACTTAGCACAAAGTTCTTCGGAGCTCCACTCGCAAAGTTGCAACACCGGGGTTGCCGAGATATACGAGTATAGGTATACTTATTTTTGAGATTTATTATTTTTGAGATTTTAGAACGTTTTTCGGAGTAAAAACGTGTCTCTCTAGAATCTAGATAAGATTTTTATTTTATAACTATTATTGAGGCCAGATCTTTATATTCTCCGATTAGATATAAAATAAACTTGTCATTATGCTTAAAACTAGCCTTAATTTATATGACTAACATACCTACCACCACGTTTTTATCTAAAGTGACACAGCACGAATATGTTTAAATATATTCTACATTATTATTCTACTATGAGATGGGTGAGAGCTATTTCTTATACTCTGGATACTTTCTATATACTGAATACCTTGATTTGTTGGTTTATCACCCCATTACTTACCTATACCTCACCTATACGGTAAGGTATTTACCTTACCGTTTAGGTAGGTATATTCTTAATAAAAAGGAAAATGTTACAATGTTGCGATTTTAAAAACAAACGTTTAAACCATTTTGAAATTGGCGGAGTTGGTGTTGATAATGCAACTGCCCGATAATAAGCTTAGCACCTAGTTAAACTTAAGTTAAAGCACAGCTAAATCCCAATTCAGGCGTTTTGTATCGCCACTTTCGGTTACATAGTCAGTTAACATAAGGTGAAATGTAAGTCAGTCAGTCAAAATAAAGTCAGTTAAAAATGGTTCTCACTTCACTTAACAAATTCTAGATATTTCAAATGATTATGTGGTCAAATACATGTTACATTACCAGCTATAAAAATCGCAATCAATACTATAATATTATGAAGCTAAGCGAGATGAGACAATATTGACCCTCTGAGTGGTAATGATTAGTGTATGGGAATAGTTTCATCAAGTGTATTATCTGGAGAACCTTAACCTTGACCTTATCCTCCAGATATTAAGTTTGGATAAGGTTTGGTGACTACTGGATACTCTGTTTATATATATTTGATTATCATTATTTGTCAATGCCCTTATACAGCAGCTATTATTGTCATTTTATTTGTATTTTTTGACAATGCATTATCACAGCTGCTATTTAACGTTGGTAATATTTAATTTAAATAATTTAATTATTACGCCTTTTGTAATCATTTTATTGTAAATATATTTTTATTATTCGTTTCCCATGGCGTTCCTAAAGCTGAACAAATGAGTATGAATATGTTGGCATGTAGATGTATACGTGTCTTCTTACATTATGAAATGCCGATATGATGCATTCCAATAATATACATAAGGTTTGCGTGGTAAAAAATTATGATTTTCCAAATCTTAGAAGAATACGCTATATATAGCACTCCGTTAGTTGAACATAAACTTAATTAATTGACCTTTACAGTTTATTTTTTACTTGTCACTACGCCTAAAGTTTTTAAAATTTTCTGTGTAACTAAGAATATGCAGATCCACCTACAACAGCATTACGAGTCACTCAAGTCCTTCTCATTAAATAGGTACCATAAACTTTCGCGATCATCATTCTGGGATGATGGACCGTACTGTGGCAGAGATTTTATTCTAAATGTTATGCCTGTCACAAGCTAGTTGAATTTAGATTACTATGTTGCTTTTTTTGACCAATGGTCATGTTATCAGTTAAAAAAAGTAAGTGGATAAAGATTAAAGATTAAATAATACAATAAATGGTACCAAACCTTACTAGACGGGAAATTTGTAATCTACACCTTTCTGGAACCTCTTGCAAAAAGATTTGCCTCGGTAGCTAAAATTTAATAATTCTACACTGTGCCACAGAATAAATCGACTATGCTCTAAATTGGCCACCTTTTTAATTCAATTAACAACGATCGCTGTCTTCATAAATATCATTATTTCGTGTAGCTTTCGGCTAACGATCTTGGAATAAATAAATTGACACCTGTGATGTATTGGCAGTTATTTCTACAATGTTTTTCATAACACCTGTTAGCAGTTATCTGCCAATAACATTTCAAAATTTGACCCAATATCTTGAAGTTATCACATTTGCTTTACGTCGTCATTATTGGATATTAGATAATGAATAGAAGAGAATCAGTAAATAACTCTTATACTCGTGTCATCAGTAAGTCATAAGAATCAGTAAGTAACTACTACGCATTGCATTGTCTCGCGTTCCAATTATTCCTGCTATCACACTGCTAGCTCTAATGGCTCCCTGTCATTAAGGGTAAGGCGTCTTAGAAGCATCAAAAGCGTAAGTGTTTACTTCGGCTTGGGCTCATTTCGTTCCTGTATGTTTATTCATTATGGTCAGACTTATGCAGTAGGTACATAATACGCACATGAGTGAGTCGGGCGCCGGCAAAGGTTGCGGTTTCTCAACTCACACTTGATGCCTTGCAAGACAGATCATTATCTGACATTATTGATCGGTGTGATTTACTAACCAAAGTGATAATGATGTTGAGAATAAGCCATAATACCCTAGGTAAGATCTAATCTGGGATTATGTTAAATGAGTCTATAGATTCACATTGTATGCCAAAATTAAGACTTCGAATCATGTGTTCGGCTTTGGACGTTTTATTGGTCTTGCATCAATATGTATGACTGAGACAACTCAATTTTATAGCAGCAGAAGATCAATCAGCCTTGCTCTTTTCAACACAGTTCCTAGGGAGTTGTGAACGGTTAAAGTCAAACACTGCTAAAGTCTAACAGTGGTGAGATGGGATGAGGCAAAACTCTGCCAATTTTTACTAGCGGAATGTCTCAGTGTTACCAACTGAATACTTCAAAAGTAGATGAAACCGACATTAAAATAGACACGCCATGCCTTGCAACGTAATAGGATGGGGATAAAATTTTATGAAAAAATCCATGCAACATAATATATCTATATTTTGTGTTTTGATCTGTTGCAGGGTTAAAAAAATCCCCAGGTTATTTAGCTTTTTTATGTTATATACGAAAAAAATATTTGCGAATATCGATTTTTTTTTGTTTATCTCTGTTTTGATCTCTGTATCTCTCATTTCTTTATGTACGTATGTCTCATGATGTCTTTATGTATGACATTAAAGACATGAGCCATACCGACATACATTCTTGATCTTCCATTAATTTTGAAACTACTAATGGAAGATCACAATGTACAATGTACGTTAATAAAAGTGTATTTGTTTGTAATGTTCTTACCTAGTTTCTGTTACCTATTATTTACATAGTTAAGTTCATGATTCAAATAAAATATAATAATGGTGTGCATATTGAAATGATCTGTAGGTATCTCGCGCAGGTAACGAGCACAATTATCTCGCAAATAGTTGTTTATCCGCAGTATTTCAACCAGCTATGTAATTTCCCATGTTTCTATCTAATGTGATCGGTGCGACAGGCGCCACCACAGTACTCCTATTCTCACTATATCTCGAACGTTTGATTAGTGACCAGACCAATACATACAAAATTTTAAAATCAAATTAACCGACTACAATATCTTCATCCCTTATTTTTGGCCCCTAGAACTGGAATTACTTCATGCACTGCTATGGGAACACCCCGAAGGTACGTCCTATTAAATAAAATAGTATCATAATTTTTCGAGTAACCGTGATATTTGATATAATTTATGAGTTTTGTCGATACATTTCAAAGCAGTTAAAAAAAAAGAATCACCCAAATCGTTCCAGACTTATCGAAGAAAGTCCAAAACAAACATACACCTGAATTGAACACTTCCTTTTTTAAGTCAGTTGAACACTGCATTGTAGTCCAGCTCGAAGAAAATCATGCAGCAGCAAAAGGTCGCGAAAAAGCAAATAAAATAGACATGCCATGAAGAAAATCCATTGAAAATCTTTCTCATCCAACATAACTTCTTGTTTTGTCTTTTTGTCTGTACCAAGATTCAAAAATCACAAGGCCATTTAATTTTTTTTAATCTTCTTGCTCACTAGTTTATACTTATTATTTTAATTTATACAACATTAAAATGTACTGGGATTTAAACTTGAATTCCCTTAATCCACTTTTTAATAAAATTGTTCCACGGCCAATACACATTTTATTTGTCGAACATATTTAGTTCTCATTAGGTCGAAATAAAGTCTAAGAGTTAACGTTCGAGATGCATTGGGAATAGACCGCATGTCGGCTTCGCAAAGACCGTTTATGCTAATAGGTCAGCCAGTAACAACGTTGGTCGCACTACAGACTATATTTTCTAGGCAGTACAACAGCTTATAAATTATTAAATAAATTGTAATTGCCACTATCGAGTCAATCAATCTTGACTGCCTTTTTGTACGACACGTGTAGAGCACATATGGGGTTACTGTGAAGTTACATAAACACTACACAGACGATTTCTTTCCAGTAAACATGAATTCGTCACAACTAACAGTGTAATTAGTGAAGGAATTAAGTACAGAACAAGTAATCATGTTGACTGCGTTTTACTTATTGAGGATAACTAATTACAATCACGAAACGCGCTTGTTTTCTACATACATCATAATCATAAAATCATCATCACCAGCCTTTTATCATTAATCTGATGGTGTCTTTGAACTAACTGGTAGCCAAACTCCAAAAAGGCTTCATAGAAATGCGACTGCGAAGGTTTTCTGCCGGAATCTCTTGAAGAACTTTAAAAAAAATTGTATTACAAAAAAACAAAACATATACAATCCAAACGTAACTTTTATCGTTTATCCAATAAAAAATATTACGTTCGTAACAACAGTACCTTTTTGTTTCTGTTTATTTAAAAAAAATCCTTTAGAGATTACTACCAATTGTAGAAAATGAATGAATAAATGTATAATTTCATTGCGTTAAGTATGGTACAGATTTACAAGTTCTTGTACTAGTTAAATTGTTTAACATACAACAACAAACAACCTTGACACACTCATACCTCTGCACTAAGATTTCCTGTGTCACAGATAGCATTGACAAACACAGAAACACAAGACAAACGCCCAAGACCCGAGAACAAACTTCATGCACACACCACAAAGTGGAATCGAACCCGGGACCACTCGCTTCGAAGGCAAGGCTACTACCAACTAAGCCACGGAGCCGTTCGCAAGGAAGTATTCAAAACAAAGACTTTTCATTAAATAATTTTACTTATCCTACTATTTAACATTTATTATGCATTAAAGTTATTTTTATTTTCTTTGATACCTCTCCTTTGATACACTATAAATTCTGAGCTTTGAGTGTTATATGGTTGGGCGTTCGCTGCAACTATTCTCCCATATTCTTTTTAGTTTAATTTGAATCAAATAAAACTTTAAAAACAAGCATGTATCATGAAAGAAGTTAAATTAAGATTTTGTCAGGAAAATTCTTACTTGCTACGCATACCAGTGAACCTATAACTAAATATTATATTTATATTATTTTGATTCTGCTATTATTTTGAGAAAATACAAATTCTTAAACCGTAATGTTGACAGCCAAGCCCTCAAAAAGACATCGCAAATGTAGTAGAATGTTGACAGCCAAGCCAAAAATATTTAAAGCATCGCAAATGTTGTAGAACTATAGTGGTAAATAAAATATTTAAACTATATATTTAACTAAAATCTCTATATGGTAGCTACTTGAAAACTCAAAAATCGTTTTGATTCCATTTGCAGTAAATACAAGACCACATAGACACAATACAATTAGTGATAATCCTGTTGAATGTACGAGTAGGTATTAATTTAATATCATACGCAAGCACAAATAGAAGCTTCATTCAGCTTCTGAGCATTTCGTTTATCGTAATGGAACATCTTCGTTCCAATGCGGTGACTCCTCATACAGCATCATACCATGCATACCAAATTATATTAATTCTAGTTTATATTTTCATAGATAAGAGTTGCATTGGAGGGAAATTGTGGTACTTGTTGCGGTTGCGCAACGTTAAATAGATGGGGATTGCGAGTGCTGGCCTGCATTTTTACAAAGCAAAAGGTAACGATACATATTAACAACCTAGCTGAATCCGTAGTGTTTCCACTACAGGGACACCGGCCCACTCTCGATAAATAAGAGCGAATAGGCATTGATCCCAAGTCTACGAATTTTCAGTTCTAGAATATGCCGGTTTACTCACGATGCGATGCGACCTTCAGACGGTAAGTAGGCGATTGTACCCCTGGGCCACGACGCTGTTAACCAAACCATATGTCAAAATTTACATAGTCGAATGGTTGAGGTTCAGAGGTGTACCACTAGAAATAAATTTTCTGACTGCGACCGGAAAATCTTAATTTATCTTACCTAATTTGAAATAAATCATGCACTCAGACAATCTTGAGACATATAAATAAATAAAAAATACTGAAAATGTATGTTTGTCAGACACATTTCAGCATAATCGCATTAGTCACCGCACAGCAGTCTGCCAGGTGCGGCTAGATCCTGGTGATATATCTAAGGATATAAAAGCGGTATATTTCTTGTCTTCAAATCGTGTTTAAAGCATTTACCGTGTGTCTCACATATAAATTGCTGATAACCAGCTACATTACTACTCACGATGGACGAAATTACATCACCCATTGACTGAGACGTGACTCTGAAGGAATTTGCAGGATCGGAAGGCTAAAGTGATAGCAATTTAATGGTAAGTTTATTTGATATAAATGCCTGTTTAACGTATTTTTCTTCGTATCTTATAAATTTATTTAGTGACTTTGGTCTTTGGTATTCTTGTTCAAGATATAGAATCAATATCCAAGTTTCTTTTTATTTTTCCTAATTCACAAACAGAAAAAAGTAAAACCTACATGCGACAATTTTGAAACTAAATAGGAACATGGGACAAGGTAAAAAGCTTCGACTTGATCCGAAGTTAAATTTAAGTCGAGGTAAAATTCTTTATTTTATTAGAATTCTATGTAAAAAAAATTTTAATAACCTTTTCCTGTGCAGTTCGCTTCCTCCATGGTTGTTTGCAGTAGTGAGTCGTGATTACTCCAGAAGATATATCTACCTACTAGATTTCATATAATAATCTCTGAATACCATTTATACCTTAAATTATTTATTGATAACGAAATCCATTAAGGTCATTACATTTCTCAACTAAACTAAATCATAACATGAAATAATTAGATTCCTACCGCTTAATATAATGGAAAATAACATGCAAAATTCACAGCCGAAATGAGGTTATCGTCCCTTAGGTAGTAATAATATGCTAGATCTAATGTAACCTACAGCAGATCGTGTTGGTAGGTACTTGTTCCAGTTATTCAATGAATCTGAATTATATTTAGCTCGGGTTGATAAGGATTTGTTGTTTGGATGCGAACTTGTAGATGAACTTTTACATAAGCACGGGTATCGGAGGTCCAAAATTACTTAATAAATTCAAAGTAAAACAAATAATACTTACTTTAATGATCAAACAATACATGAGATCTTAAAGAATAATTTGGGTTTGAGTTAAAGTTCATGAATATATCAATAATTAATTTAGTAATAATCAATATTGTAATAATTCACTTATTTTATGCCCTTACAGGTAGATTTTCTTATAATTTGTCAAGATATTTATGGATTTAATGAAACATTATTAAGAATTAATCAATAAAAACTATTGAAATTTTAGCTTATATGTTAAACTAAACAGCTTATACATCAGAATAACATAAAGGCTACAATTTTTGAGGTTTCTATAAAATCTATATATATAAAAGAAAGTCGTGTTTGTTACAACACTTATAACTCGAGAACGGCTGGACCGATTGCCATGGTTTTTGATTTGTTGGATTTGTTTCCGTCCCGAATAGCAGAATAACTATTAAAACATTGGAAAATTAACGAAAAAAATAAAATCAATTTATCCCCGTATTCTCCACGGGAACGGAAACCGCGGGGCGCAGCTAGTATTATCATATTCAACAGTACAACTGATTTTAAAAGTACCTTGCTTCAATAATAAAAGTGTATTGTTATTGTTTACGTTTATTGTTATGCGTTTAAATCATATCCAGCATGAAATCAAAGAGTTTATCAAGGATTGGCAACACAGCATCATTGTGTCGTATCGTAATGAATGGCCGCTGACTAGAAAATTCTGCTCATTCAGGGTCTGAGTTGTTAATGTCTTTATTTTTGACATTCCTATTTATATTCCAGTACCGTGATCATTAACCAAATCATTTGTCAACACTTTAATTATAATTTCATTGAAATAATTTAAAAATAATAGTTATTAATAGAATATACTCACATTATCTTGTGTTGATGGATAAATGAGACAGCTGTCCGTTCATCAACGTCTTTTTTCTACCTTCTACAAAAACCACAATATCGTACAACGGTTTCCCCGGCTGGGAATCGAACTCGGAACATTCAAAAGCAGGATAGCTACCAACTAAGCCACGGAGCATCTATTATGGATATATGTTCGTAGCGAGTCAAACTAGGCCTTAAAGTTTCGTAAGTTGACTGTCAGTACTTCACAGCAAGTTAACCAGTAGTTATTTAACGACGCCTGTCGCCGATAGTTCACATAAATAATAGCTGAGTTATATACTTTTATACTACTTATCATTTTGTAATATTTTTAACCAACTTCAAATTGATTCTTTTTCATGAAAAAAAAAAATTATAGCTTGAAGTTATTTGTTACGCGATTTCTTTGCTATTTTTTTTCGATTTAGATGATTATTTTCTATTTAATAGAATATTAGGTGGTCCAATATAAATTTCATAAAGACACCCGTAAATAATAATAAGGAATGAAAATATTATTCAATCCTTTCATCCCTTCATATATTCAATCGGTTTATTCAGTTTTTCAATCAGTCACTTGTTGTGGATGTCTATACCCACGCATGAAAATTAGGGATTGCTCATAATTGGCTCGTATGTTATCGGCCATAGATGTTGCATTCATGAGATTCCGCAAGGTTGCGGGTTCATGTCCCGTTCGTACAGAATTATGGGGATGCATTTAAATGTAAAGGTGTCCTTAAGTGTGTTTTAAATAGATATCTACAATATAATTTTTTTGCGGTTTTGAGCCTCATTAAGGCCAACGGTTTTGTTTTTTTAGATAATTATGGTATGATTATATATTATACAAAAAAATACTAATATATCAATAATGTGTAGGTATCGATGCAAAAATGTGGAAAAAAACGAGTATAAGAAGTATATAAAATATTATGTTAATGTTTACGGAAACTATGTTAAATCGATCTGGTAGTTATCACATCCGCCCGTTGAGTTGATATCTAATATTAGCCGGCAAAGCCGATATAATCTTAATTATCTAGTTTTGAACTTGTAGGCTGTAGTATTTAATAGCAGAGAAAAAAAAAATTTTTTTAACTGAAATATCAGCAACAATATCAACTACCCCGGCGGTAAAAAGATGTAATTCATATAAAGATGTGATTCACGAGTAGAATATATTATATATAACGGCATTGGTGAGAGATGTCAAGTCATAAGTACTGCTGGTACACAAAAAATATCTTGAATCTTGATCCTAATAGTAGATACCAGACATTGAGTCCAGACGAAAAATATTAATTGAATTAATGTTAATTAGTATTAGCTGACTCGACATATGTTTTCCTGTCATGATTCACAATTTGACAATCGGCTGTCAAACGATTTAGTGTCAAAAGCCCATTGAAAAATGTGATTCAAGTTATTATCAATTTCCGGCGTTCTACGTAAACTTCCCAAAAATTTTCTTTTTCGGAAATTCACGTGAATTTATTTTTAAATCTTTTTTCCTGACAACAACAAACACCTAGACACAGAACAAACATTTATGTTCGTCACACAAATCCTTGTCCTGATTGGGAATCGAACGCACGACCTACACCGCAGAAGGCAAACCTACTACCAACTGAGATATGAAGCTTTTCAAAAGAAAATGGTATTAGATATTTATCTATGAGCTTCGTCTCTAAAGCTGGACTGTAAGTATAGACTGATAAATTCTTTCACAAGCCCTAGTTTTTGTGGACTCGTCATAGTCTACAAGGGAAAAAGTCCCGCCACAGTGACGCCCAAGGCTTCGTCATTAACAAAATACACCACATTAAATGAATGAAAGAGGGGCGCCCACGCGATCACACAATGAGACAAAAGCTCTTAGTAGGTAATAGATCTTTGTGTCTGCATAAATAGCTACTTTTCTTCTCCATATTTATAGAAGAGAAAAGATTTTCAGTGTTACAATATTAAAAATTAAAAATAACTTTTACACACCCATACCCTGCACTAGGATAGACACAGAAAAACAAAACAAACACCCAAGACTCGAGAACAAAATTCATGCTCACCACAGTGCGTCACGGCCGGTAATCGGACCCTTCGGTTCGAAGGCAGGGCTACTACAATTAAGTTAAACTCCTTATTTGCAACACATCTGGTATTATGTGGTTACCACCACCTATAAATAACAAACCCTGTACTTTAGCATGAGAAGTCGCAAGTCGCATCTGGTTGCGCCTGTCATCTTAAAATTGACCGGCACCCACACTTTTCCACAGGAATAAAACAACGCAAGTGCACCACTGCTTAGCGGTGGATTACTAAGTGAGGCGGTCGACACTACTTCTCCAGACTTGTCATGGTATTGGCCTTGTGCCATTGGCCTTGTGCTACTGCTACTTTGGAATGCTTCTTTTGCACAACCCGGGTGATTCGTGTAGGGCTTTGAAAGTAATTCACCTACGGAAGCGAGCAACGTGGAATTCCTGAAATATATGTTAACCATAACTGTATTTCAATGATAAAACAGTGAATAGTGGTCACCAAAATCCTAATTAGCGCTCTCGTTTTCATCCATAGCTTTATAATCGTTAATTCCGTAGTAATAAGTACCTACAAGTGCGTGTATGAATGCAATTTTATTTAATTAGTATCGAGAAGATATTGATATTCTATTCCAGTAGGATTTAATAAGCTAAATGGTAACAATGTCTGTAATCGACGCAATTAGGTGTACGCGATGTGACGGCGGCGATGCGTCGGTCTCACACATACCTACTGCCGCGCGTGATCGCGCGGCTCTAGAGCCGCTCAAAGCGACCGAAAGAACGCCGAACGTCCGTGCTATTACCCGATTTTAGAAACAGGAGTATAACATTTACCCACTCTATCACTGGCTATGTTCTTTTTACACTCGCCCCAGTATTTAACGATGGCATCAGTCAAATACTCGGCACTAGCAAAATTGTGGCTGCAGCCATCAGGAAGCAGTAAATATTCATATTTACACACTCATGCCCTGCACTAGGATCGTCTATGGCCTGTGTTGAAGTCATGGACAGAACACAAACTTGAATGTACATAATAAATTAAAGATATCGCCTGCCGTCACCATAAAAATCATAGAATATTTTTATGGAACCACTTTACCAAATTATTTTACAATATATATTTAACTCAAAATAAAATATATTCTTGTGTACTTGCTATTTGATGTGATATTTTTCCATTGCTTAAACTATTTCCAATAATCTTGCTAATAGTCATCTATGGTGGATACCATAGATGATTATATCATATTATATCATATATTATAGGTAGCTAGACATAAAATTATTATTATTATACAACACAAACGTTTGCTGAAAGAAAAGTATAAATAGCGTTAAGTTCGCTCGATTACACGTTTTTAAAGAATTTTCTCTTTCATATATGGAAATTTTGAATTTTTCTTTCGTTCTACTGGTAATTCGAATATCATCATAAATGTACCATTGTACGAATTAATCATCTGTGATAATAAGTAATTAATGATTAAATTAAACTAAAAATATGATTTAAGCTCAGAGTTATACATGTTTGCCGCTTAACAATAATTAACACTAATTATAGGATAGGTATGTTTCCTGAAGGCACCTGAAGATCTTATTATTTTTTTAGATGTCCTAAATATTCCATAAACATGCTTACTTTGACAAGTAGGTAGTGGGTACTTTATGTTTGTACATGAATGAACAAGATTGAACATGAACGAGCCTTATGAATTGAGTTTTGTCATCGATAAGGCGATCTTAGGGCTGTCAATAATTTTTTACAAGTTATCATCTCACCCGTTAACAACTTAATCAATGATATATAGTCATACCATATATGAATTAAATATTCAGTCTTACTAAGTCCAAGTACAGGCACATCAGATTAAATTAAAAAAGCTAACAACTTCAATGTCAAAAACCTAGCGCACATGACTTTTACAATTTTAATTTTTTTCTTTAATATTAGGGTTGTCAACGGATCTTTTAAATAAATAATAAAACGAATTCTTTAACTATTATGGATAACGCTATCCTAGAGCCAAATTAATGATAGGATTTTATAGTTCCGTATCCAAAGAGTATAAAGTAAACCCTATTACCAAGCGGACGTCTCTGTATGTCTGTCCTACTATTCACGGGGAAAAGTTCCCCTTGAAGTCGAAAATCTTCTCAGAAAGTGTCAACAAGTATCTACTATCAACAATAAGTATCTACTATCAAAAAAAATTAAGATCAGAATATTCTCCTTCCTTATATGATCCTTCGGTGTGAGTCGGAATATACGTATGAACCCCGGTTTATAATTTTACAGTGTCTTTATTAGTAACGAAATTTTGAAGCTTCTTAGATTCATTTCAATTTTGTCTGCTTCTCTTTTCTAACAATGGCAAAAGTGATATGTTTATTGTTAGTCGATTGGCTTATAAAATATTATTTTGTATTTTTTTTTCTTGTAAATTTTGTCAGCCCTAATGGTTGACAGGCAGCAGGCAAGGAATGGGCGGGATCGGCCTTTGTATTGTGTATCACTTTTTCACACAAACCTTCACTGCATACTGATGATGTTCTTGCGTTTTGATCAGGTTTTCTTTAAGGTGAATTGCGTTCCTGTAATCATATAATGGTACTATTATATATGTTTGACGGCTGCAATACAATGTTCTTATAATAATTACATGTCAAACGTAATTATGATTGTTTTATGAACAACAGATGCTCTATTTTCCTAATTAATATTAACTGAATAGTAATAATACCGAAGATTATAAAACAACACTAATATTTATAGAATTTATAGCGAGAACAGATTAATGCCTATAGAAAAAAAAACTTTTGTACACCTCTGCACTAGGATTCCCTGTATCGCAGATGGCATGGACAAACACAGAAACACAAGACAAACACCTAAAACCCGAGAACAAACTTCATGCTCACCACACAAAGTATGCCCCGGCCGGGAATCGAACCCGGGACCCCTCGCTTCGAAGGTAGGCCACGGAAACAACTAATAAGCATAGCTTGTACTATGGGTACTTAAATGTTGTTACTGCTATAAAGTGATTTTTTATTATTATTAGGTACTGATATAATATTTATTACTTTTCAACTTCCGGAGGAAAAAAAATACAACTGAACTGATAACTCGATTCGGTTTTTTTTTTTTCTATGTTTTTGTGTCTCAGAACCCAGTTGAAAAATTTGATTTTTATTTGAATGGAAATTTGAAAGCATATGGTTCCAGATTGATCCAATAAAAAATTTAACAAAATTAAATTAATAGTTTGGTTTTTAACTCAAAATAACTGGAAAAAAAGATATGTGATACTTTACGAATCACACGTCTTTAAATCACTTTACTTAACTATTTTTTATCCTTCATTTCATAAAGAAAGACGAAATACGGTTAACTTATGTCTGTAGCATTACGTAGCTTGATAATTCATTCAGAAGAGGAAAAATTTCTGGCCGGATGCCATTTCGCTGTCAAAAGCCTCTTTTTACGTCTATATTTATGGCAAAAATATGGGTCAAACAGAAGCAAACTACAATGAAATATTATCTCCATTATTATTTCTCACAAGCAGATGCTACCATATGTCAAACTTCATGGCGCCGAAGATGAAGGCAGCTGTATACCGCTTGCACTGCAGCGCGTAGCAATGTCACCCACCCAAATTATGCAGTCTACGCTTAACAGCACAGGTTCTTTTAACCCCTAACTAAATTAAGTTTAGCGACTCTATATGTGAGTCTATTCGTGGCCTTTTCGTCAATGTTAACTACACTGTTTGCTTCTTGAAGCTCAAACATCTTCAAATTTTATCTCGCATATCACAGAGTTCTTGAATGATACTTTATCTTATGCTCTACGAGTTTGACCCCGAACGCGTAAATTGGGAATGCCCTAGTTATAACACAGAACAGCAATAGTTGGTGCGTTATAAAGTCCACTCTAAGGCCCAGATAACTTGACCATTTGATAATGCTATCATACAATGTCGCTACGTTTTTTTTCGAGATCCACCCATGATGTAACTTTTAGGGTTTGTAGGCCTTACTATTGTACAACATTTGTATGTCGGTCGGCCTGTCTACCTGTCCTAGGGTACGGGTTTAAAGTATGTTTTGATTGGTAGTAAGCCCAATATACATAAAGATTTTGTTGACTCTAGCAAACTAAGACCTTTTTTATTTTTATGTTGTATATTTCATGTCTTGTAATAGCGAAGAAATAATGTGATTTATTTAATACTTTAATGTGCTCTATGCACGGTTTGTAATTCTGGATGCTGTGGAGATTGCCAAGCTCTTGAAGCAGTTTGTATGTTACGCTTTAGTGAGCCTTTATAAAGACATAAGATTTCCATCGTTAAATATTAAACTGGGATTCGGTTCATAAAGTCTGGATTATTGAACGTTTGGGTGGAAAATATATTATTCAATGAAAATGTATAAAGATAAATAAACTTTTTATGATAAAAAATTACAAATCTAATTATAAAATATCTAGGAAACAAAACTTCATGACTACAAATAATAATAGTTTTATAACGTATCAGACAGAAAAATCTAGAAGCTTCAGTCGATTGGGATCACTAGGTATTGGGACCGCGGTCTCGGGCGCCGGATAACATTTTTGAATACGTCGACTGGGACCGCAAACCAAGTGTACAGTCGTCGTTAGATACAGATCCGAAATAAATACGATCATATAGACTAACAAATTAAAAATTCATATTTTTATGTGTATACATGCCTAAAAGTTATGATTATGATATTGTATTTAATTTTATTATCCATATCCTATGAGTTTAGTAAGAGATTAAGCCAGCCTTTTCACTTAAATAACAAAATATTTTATCAAAGAGCATATTTTTTTTTAATAATTGTTAGTTATATGATTTTGTTTATTATTTTTTTAAATAAATAATATTTTCAATCAAAGTATACCAAAATTAAACAAAAAACTTTATCAGTATTCTATAGCACGACAAGTTTTAACAGCATCTTGCAAACGAAGTATTGTTTTAGAAGATCCAAGTAGCAAATGACTGAACCCAATAGTAAAATATTTATGCAGGCAAAATGTCGGACTCGACTACGCACGTCTAAATACTAAATGATGATAAAATGATGATCAATGAAAGTGAATGCCATCTCATTAGCAGACTCAAGGGCTGATTGCCCTCGTTAACCCTCGCTGTCACTCATTATAATTGATGCCGAGTTCTGATATGTCTCAATTGCGGCTCATTCCACTTGTAGGTATAGACCAACGATGCAGCTATGCGATTTTTTATGAATGTGAATGCGTTTCATTTCCTTGTAGTACTACAAACATTCGAGTACCTACCAGGAAATCGAAACATAAATGGTTTATTCCATCGTAAGATATTTTATGACTAGTGAATCGCCCCTGCTACTCGCGGGTCATTCTCATATTTTTGATACATGAAAATTAATTACTACTCATTTTACTCGCTGTAAAGGTGAAAGATTTTTTTTAATTGGTCAAGTCGTTTTTTGATGTACCTATCCAGTACAAACAAAGTTACATCAAATGAACATTAACGTACATTTAAACAGCACCATCTAACCCCAAATTAAGCATAGCTTTTAGAAACCAAATCACTGATAGTCGTCTATGTATTTACGAGAATAAGAATATAATTTATTGTTAAACTATGTATACAAATATCTTATATGAAACAACAGTTTGTCCTCTTTGATGTGTAATACATTAAAAGAGACCATCAATAAAAAAAAAACAAAATTAAAGAGCTACGTCGTGTTAAATATTCATTACAAAAAAAGTTTCTGTATTTACAAATTATCACCCAGACACAGAACAAACATCTATTTTCGACACACAAATGTTTGTTCTGAATGGAAATCAAACCCACGGCCTACATCGCAAAAGGCAGAACGACTTCCAGCTGAGCTGTGAAGTCAGTCTAACCTAACCCTTTATAGTCATTATTTATCTGTTGTTATTCTTTTTTTTATGTCAATGAGTGACGGAACTAGCTGAGAGCCCACCTGATGGTAAGTGGTGACCCTCGCCCATGACAACAGTAATGCGTGCGACTCCACCACACACGACTTCCACCGAAACACAGTAATGCAACCACTACTGCTTGGCGGCAGATTCCAGATGTGGCAGTACCTCTCCGGACGAACTTGGCACAAGTTCTACTGCTACTTTTGGTTGCTTCTTTAGCACCACCCAGGGGGTACGTGTAGGGAATCAAAGGGTACACACCTACGGACGCGAACAACTGTGTATCTGTTAGCATGTAAGCTTTATAATTCACACAATATGAAGCAGAGTCCAGCTACTGTTGCTTTTGTCGTGAAACTGATCTTAATTTCTATGCAAATATCAGCTTTTTACAAGTAAAACACATATTCGTGATCGGGTACGCTTTTGTTCAGCGTGAGCCCAGCCAAAGCCAACACAGAATATTAACCTTCTGATTATAGCGTTAAAAATCGTAAAGTTTAATGAAGTCACTATTAGCACCTTTATACAACGTCATTTTCATATAAATCGGAAAGATATGAACAGTAGTTGTCTTATAGGAGCATTATGTAAAAACGTTCTTTACATTTAAAATCAACGTCTGTCTGTCTTTTCTGAGTAGGTTACGAGTACTGATAGAATGTAAACTAACGCATTCTCAGACTCAAATTCTGAAAAGCTGTTGGTCTCATAAGTTTGTTAATCGACAGTCAAACGTAATCAACCAGCTCGGAGAAATTTCAATGTTGGTGAATCTGCGTTCATGCGATATTTATTTTAATTGATTTGGATTTCTGTAGCTGTGACTCAGACGTTTATTTCTTTATTTAACATGAATAGACTGGAGTCCATGCTGTCATTAGAGGTACAGACTAATAATATATCTTTTGATCACTGTTTGCATTATCTACATATATTGAATGGTTATGCTCTAGTTGTTTTTAAAAATTTTACTAATCTTACATTTCTGTTGGTGGTAGCTCTTCCTTCTGTGCGGTTTTAATTCCCACCCTGAACAAGAATTTGTGTGATGAACATAGATATTTGTTCTATGGCCGGGTGGTATTATGATTATATGTATGAAATAAAAAAGTACTATACTATCTATCAGCGTTCTGGTTTCCATATTACAAGCTATGCTTAGTTTGGGGCCAGATGGCGCTGTGTGAAATGTACATGAATAAAAATACCTTAATCCAAATATTAGTTCAGTATTTCACTTCCCATGATATTGACGTTGACATTGAAATGAAAACAGTCACAGTGATTCATGTGAAGCCGCGAGAAACTGCTAGATTCAGCTAAATGTCCAAACTCAGTTATCGCAGTTGAACGTATAGGAAAATTATGCAAAGTAGCGTCCGTTATCCTTGTGCTGATAATGCCAGTACCCGCTTTAATTATGCCTGCAGTTGCGAATTAATTGAGTTTGTGATGTCTTTGGCTTCTAGTTAGAGAGCTGATATAAACTCTACATTTTGTACGTTTTTATAGGAATTTTGTACATTAGATTTTGTAAGTATCTATGTTCATACTTTACAAAAGATTTAGAATAAATAAAAAAAAATCATCATCAAAATACATCGTATCAGTAATTAGCGTCAATTAATGCAATCGACGGCTGCGCTCGCGTTGAAGTAGAGTTTTCAATTATTTTGTGGATGAAAGGTATCCTATCGACATGATGACATCATGATGATCAGTTGAGTATTTAAGGAGTTACAGCGTAGAGAACAAACAATTTTTATTTAGGTATTAGTTTATAAATTATTAGTTAGGATTTCAAAATAATTCGTTAGTCAGCTTAAGCATGATAGTATAGGAGACAACGATGAAAAATTAAAATAATAGGCAAATGTTTTAGAGGCAATACCTAAACATAGAATCTAGAAACATAGAAGTCAAATCTATGATTAATTTATTTTAGAACTAATCTAAAAAGTATTAAGTTATATAGTATAAAAATTAAAAATATACCTACTCAAAATAGAACAAAAATGTCAATATTAGCTGGTCATATCGTCAAATTGAGACGAATGATTTATTTCTTAATTCTGGGACTGCTATTGGGTATTGCTAATAAAACATTTACCTATTATTTTCATTTTTCATCATTGTCTCCTATACTATAATGCTTAAGCTGACCGATCGAATTGACAATTATAAACGAAGGTTTCAGGTTGTTTACGTGAAATAATTACAGTTAAACATCAATTAGGGAAACCGCAACTAGATAACTTATTAATTAATTCAACGGGTTCCGGATTACAAAATAAATACAACTGAATTCGAACGTGTTTATTATAAGTTATTGGAAATATATTTGATACCTTATTCCTTGATTTTGTTATTTAATTATAATGTTTAATATAGTAGGTGTAGTATAGTAGGTAGTATAGTAGCCCGGCGGTGTTACCCGCGCTTTTCCTTGGAAGGCTTGGGAATGAATTTGCTCCACTCTAGACGCAGGACCATATTCGCGAATATGTAGTACTGTCTCCGAGGGGTTTCTTGTCTGTTTCTTCCCCTCGGGTTGGTCGGTTAGGGTTGGAACAGACGTAAACTTAACAAATAAGATAAGCTTAAACATGAAAACTGACTGTAATTTGACATATCTGTGTGCATGTAATGTGCCTGGGAGTTCCTGTGACACGTTATATGCTCACGAATATGTGTACATGCATGTGTAAAATTTGACGTGTCCAAATGATACTTGAAATCTAAAGGAATAAATGAATTTGACTTTGACTTTCCGGGATGAAAAGTGCGCTCCTTTTTGCCATATTTTCTAGATCTAAATCTAGACGATGATTATAGGACTGCTCATTAAAATGATGGTGATGATCATGAGTGATAGTTTAGCCCTTGCCTGCTCTCAACCATGCACCAATGTTATCGAAAACCAATGCATGCTTGCAATTGTCTTTTGTCTAATTAAGTATCTACATAAGCCACTGAAAAGAGCAATCAGTTATCAATCAGTTTCCATAATTTTTACAACTCATTTGCTATGTTTTTTAATGTAAATGTAATTAATATTCACCATACTTTCTAGAACTTGTTTGTTTCCAAAACACAATACAACAATTATTTTTTAGACCTACATTTTATACGAACACAAATGAATTTGACATTGAAATTAAAACAGCCACAGTGCAATTATTTGAAACAAATGCCAATTAAATCGAATGCAGACATAACAAAATCATTTCCTGTGGGTCTAGGTTCAGGGATTTTATCAGAGCAAATGTTTATCCGTGAGCAGGCGATGACGTCATTCAAATAAGAACACCATAAATATGTACCCAATACCTATACCTATCTGTTTAATGACTAAACCTGTGGGTATAACAGGAAGTGAGTTGGACTCAGTATGAATTTGGGGGCGTGGTTGTCCCAAAAGCAATTTAATTTAAAGGATTCACGAAACCGGAAATATGATAATTAATTGTGAAATAACAATTGATTAGCTGAAACAAAGCTCTGTAAATAGGAGAAAACTCAAAAAATATTCAGATTTTGTATTAATATATTATATTGAATGATTAAAAATACAGAAGTAACTGACTTCAATACATT
This sequence comes from Aplocera efformata, assembly GCA_921293045.1. Taxonomy (NCBI): domain Eukaryota; kingdom Metazoa; phylum Arthropoda; class Insecta; order Lepidoptera; family Geometridae; genus Aplocera; species Aplocera efformata. Next base: position 5,679,250 of record OV121042.1, on the reverse strand, counting down.
CATCTTATTTCTCGCATTTAGAGGTTACAGTACTCCCTACCATTTTAAAAAGAAACTGCTAAATCCTACAGGCGAAAAAATATCACAGGATAGCAAAATTTGCAATTTGATTCACTTGGATGACAAATTCCAGTTATTTCGATTTCAAACCCAAATTACAACGGCTCCGTGGCTTAGTTAGTATAATAGTAGCCCTGCCTTCGAAGCGAGGGGTTCCGGGTTCGATACCGACCGGTACACACTGTGTGATGAGCATGACGTTTGTTCTCGGACGTTGGGTATTAGTCTTGTTTCTGTGTTCATCCATGTCATCTGCGACACAGAGAATCCTAGTGCAGGAATATGAGTGTGTAAACGATTATTATTATTATTATTCTAATATTTATGTTTGTCACACAAATGCTTGTCCTGAGTGGAAATCAACCCACGACCTACAGCGCAGAAGGCAGAGATACTACCAACTGAGCTATGCCAATGATAAATATTCCGGAGTTGTTGATCCTTTGACCTTGAGCTGGTACCTACTGGTCCCCTTACCTGCATCCGTCCACTGGCACATGACTACAAATTGCCGATAAACTTGGGCAAATTGACGCACGATGGCATTCATGGTAAATACTCTAATGACAACGCCTACACAACACTCCACATTGTTTTAGTAACGCTATCTCTTAATCGAATGCCTGAAGTCTATACAATGCTATTTTTACCCGTTGTATAAACATACTCGAAAGACTAGGATTTTGTGCTTTATCCATAGATTATCTAATGTACTAAGGTACGAAAGGCGCATTGTAGCGCGTGAGCTGCAACTCGTTTATTCAGCAGTAAACAATTATTGAGTGTTATGATAATTTACTTTGCTTTTAAATAACTATTATAATTAATTATAAATATTTTACAAAATTAATAAATATTCAAGAATATTTCACACAGCACCAAATGAAGCGTAGCTTATAGATACTATGGGAACTAGATAACAGATAGAACACTATATTTTTTTTTTGTAAAAACAAATGCTTTTTGTGTGGGTATCGAACGTAGGACCTGTAGCGCAAAAGGAACTACTACCAACTAAGCTGCGAGGCTTGTAACAGATGTTTTTTATAAGCAACTGGAACCGCTTAACATCAGGTGGGTCGGTAAAAGGAAGGGGCATTTCAATAAAAAAAAAAGTTATAAAACCTACACTTTATTAGAACTCGGAAGATTTGATTGATTGGTTGAAGTCAGTGCTGCGAAATAGAATATGTTCTAGACTGCGTGTCTACGGTATGAAATATCTGTATGGCTTTGATACCTTATTTGCGTCATAGATAAGTGCTTTCAATGTCCTGCGAACGTAAAACAATTTCGTAACCATATTTATCAGAAAATAACGCTATAATAAAGCTGTTAGTGGCCAACTTTGGTGTCGGAGTTTGGTTAATAAATAAATACTAATGGACATTATTCACACTAACAAAACTTGCACTATGGGAACCAGATAACTGATAGAATACTTATACTACTTTTCTTTTTTGTAAGTACATAAAATACACGTTAACACCCAGACACAGAGCAAACATCTATTTCGTGACACAAATGCTTGTCCTGGGTGGGAATCGAACCCACGACCTACGGCGCAGAAGGCAGAGGCACAACCAACCGAGGACCTCGGCAAACTCAACTCGGCTACAAGCCACCAGCGAGCTAAAACGATCTATATTTTTTATGAAACTGATCCGTTTCATAATCTCCAGGATCTCCAGGTCCTCCAGGATCTCCAGTAGCGTTTGAATACGTATAAAAGAGCTCCTTAGGCACATTTGATGAGTCCAAACGATTGAGATCTAAAGGAATAAATGTGTATGAGTTTTTTTTTAATATTCTTTGAAGCCTTTTACTGTTAGATTGTTCATTTGATATTCTGATTTAGTAAACATCTTGAATGCCGACTTGAAAATGCTAATCAATGTTACACTCATTGACTTGCCCGATAATGATATTGGGGGCAAAGTTTATGACATAAGAATTATTCATATCTACACTCAGTTGAGAGGAAAAAGTAGAGATTTGCTTTTTTATTGTGATTGTAGTCTGCTTTTTTACTTTTTTGTATAGGATGTGTTAGGTACTCGATATCGCCGCCAATTGTAAATCAATTTTGATGGTGATTTTTTTATTTGAAAGTCCATTAATGTTGAGTAATAATGCATGAAAGTATTGGAGTTATTATACAATAGTTCATTCGATAATCAGTAATTTGTCATAAATGAACAAATAAATAAAATTGAAGTGTCTGTTTGTAATGTCAAAATAACAGCTTATACTGAATGCACCGATTTAAATACCGATTTTGACGGGACTTTCACTGGTAAATAGCCGATGTTATAAGTATTAACTTAAGCTACATTAGTTTCAAAAAGAAAATGGGATTCCGCGCAAAAAAATGTTATATGCTGGCAAAGTTGCGGGGAACAGACTACAATGTACCTTACCTGTTTACACATGTAGATAAAACATTAATAAAATTCATGTATGCCTTTACAAACAACTTGAAACTAAGGTTTTTTTTTACAGCGATCCGTTGAACTGGTCCGTTGAATCCGTTGATCCGCGAAACTGCTTGAATGAAACTAAGGTTTTTTTTACAGCGATCCGTTTAATCATTTCCCTAACTAGACTTAGTGGGTGTCCCACAATCGCAAATTAGACCATTATCAACACATCCGGCAAATTACCAAAGATATCGAACATAAACTTAGGGTTATCACCACGCACTTCAAAATACGAGGCCCAGTAGGGCTAGGAACTGTTATTTACTGTAACACAAATCACAGTGAGACTAAACATAATTTAATGGTAATTAATACGATATTGTAAATTATTGAAGTGTTTACGAAAGACACTATGTCTGCCGCGTTCCTGGAAGTCTAAGTAGAACTAATTTACAGGGCTATAGACAGCAGTGAATAATAGAAATCTATTAAATGAGTTATTAGTATAAACTAGCTGCGCCCCGCGGTTTCACCCGCATAGTTCCCGTTCCCGTGGAGAATACGGGGATAAATTGATTTTATTTTTTCGTTATTTATTTAATAGAAATAGTTTTATTATTGATTTCTTACAAATATCAAATAGTCATCCGTACGTCATTACATAGCTGTCATTATACGTCAATTTTGTTATTCCAAGTCTGATTCTTTTTTGTTATACCACGTTTTATAGTGACTGACGTTACATGTCAAGTCACACGGGAATGATGTCGAACGGGATAAAAAGTATCCTATGTCCTTCTCCTGGCTCTAAACTACCTCCCTGCCAATTTTCAGCTAAATCGGTTCAGCTGTTCTTGAGTTATAAGTGAAGTAACTAACACGACTTTCTTTTATATATATAGATGATGACCGTCCACGCTTAGATAGACATAACTGAGTGCCTTCAGATTTCTTACGCTTTATGTTGTTTCTTTCTCACCACCGAGAGATAGGTCCTCGGTGGTGCGAAAGAAACATCCTAAAGTAGTAGTAGAACTTGTGCTAAGGTAGTTCAGAATATGAGGTATGGGCGGCGGTAAATAGGTACTTATAATCAGGTGGGTCGTTTGATTTTGCGTCACATCTGTCAACGAATAGTTTAAAAGAATCTGATAGATAATATAGTCTGATAGCGCCATAGCAAAGTTGGTAGTTACCCTTTAGAAGCGAGGGTTCCCGGGCTCGATTCCCGACCAGGGCAATTATGAGCATGTAGGATTCAATCGTTTCCATCATAATAGTTATATAGGTAAAATCCGTTTTCTACGAAGAATATCTGCATCCTGTTCAAAAGTTTCCACTTATTAGGCCCATGAGTGAACAAAACAGTTATTTTCCTTCCCTGATCAACTTATCATAATGATATTTGGCCAGCTATTGTACTGACTATTGGAGTTAACTATAATCCTCAATAAGTTCACAAACCTTTATAAATTGGCGTATTGTGCGAAATCAACAGATACAGAAACAAATGCTGTCACATCCTGAAGCGATGCCCTTTGACTAAACGGTCCTTGAATAACCTTGTCATGTGATACTTACAAGTTTCAGGTTGTACTGGGGTTATAATATAACGCTGTTGGTTGGCGGCGGTGACCAGTTATCAGATGGCCCATCAGCTCGTTTCGTCGCTTTTTCTTCCGATAAATAAAAATGGTATAATGTTCCTAAATCTTGTGATTGAATCAGATGTCATTCAATTTCTATTTACTGTATGATAAAATTTTAAAAACGAACACGGAAAAATCTGAAGACTCCATATAATTATTAATAGGTTAGGTACTAGTGGAGTGATAGTCTACGGACCCACTTCTACTGTAACAGTAACTTCTAACATCACATCTTACTTGAAGACGAAATTGTAGCCACACTTCTTCGATTCTTCTTCCGACACTTCTCCTGTACTTGAATAAGCTCCTTAACGAAAAATAACGTTCTCAGACCATCTTACATTCAAAAGTGAGTAATAGGGTGTAATAATGTGCCATAAAGCCATAATACATCAATGGAAGGATTCAACGGATATATTTTTTTAATGGAAAGAGCTCCACTGAAATATACTATCCCACCTGATTCGTGTTGTTTAAGTTTCATGATTATTTGAGACATAGTTTTTACGTCGTACTTGCGTGAACCACAATTTCAAGACTTCCCGAGAAAAGTGCAGCAGCTCCCATTTAACGAGGAGAAAATGAATCGATTCACCCTCGAGTGCATTGCTCCCGATGCAAGTCGTTGCTCGATATGGCCGCGCAGATAATTGTTTTATTATTGTTTTTCATTGACATTGCGATAACATGATCTTATTTTCGATTCATTCGGATTGTTCATTCATTTATTTGGCCTTCTCCATCACGGTTTTGATTGCTGGCTTTATGGATCTGTCAGTGCCATCAATGAGAAGAGGATTTCTGTTATGAATTATAAATTTCTTGCATTTTATATTTTGTCGACAAATTCGGGTTCACAAGATAGTACAAGATACTACTACTTTCAGTTATTTAGAAAGAAAAAAGACAACGTGATATTCAGTCGGTATGAGCAGTCATTTAAAGCGTGTGGCTAACAAAGTAAAATAAAAAAATTATTATGATAGCTGCTGATTTGTTTTACAGCTAGCGACTAAATGACCATTTACAGGAAGTGAATTACTCACCTGGAAGATAAGATTATCGAAAGAATATGAATAAGTTTCTTCATATAAATACTTGCGATTGTCGCCTCGCCATTGAATGTCGAACGTCAAACTTCTGGGTAAACATAACTTTATCACTAAGCTCGATACCGAATCTCGCACACAAAACGGTTGCAACCGATTTGTATGGCCTATTCTACTGGTATGAACTTGTCAAAAAATCATGAGAGATCGTGTTTATACAAGACGTGAACTCGTCAGCCAGATTGTACCTACTATATTTTTCGCTGTGTAAACAATCGCGCAATTGATTTGCGCAGGCATGATTTTAATTCTTGCCCGTATGGACATTATTCCTTTGGCGATTATTATTTCTAATATCAGCGTACAATGTCTCGACACAAAACGTGCGATAAACTGTCTCCTTCTAAGCTGATCTGAAAAACGGATAATATTTAGTACACCTCCGATAAACTTCTAATAAACGCGTTAATACTTAACAATAGAATCGACTCGTGTTTCAGGAGATGTGGCCTTGTCGAAGGCTGCACCAAAAGTGCACTTGGTGGACACATGGACTTCCGCAAATAAGTTCTGGGGGACTATGTTGCTTGCGTCTGTAGGTGAGTACCCTCAGAGTCCCTACACATGTCTCCTTGGTGGTGTGAAAGGAGCAACCCAAAGAAGCAGGAGAATTTGTGCCAGTGCAGTAGTTCATTTGCATTGCTCTGTTGCGGTGGAAGGGTGTGGGTGCTGGTGAAATGACAAGCGCAAGAGACGTTAAATCCTTCTAGGGTGTTTGTCTTGTGTTTATGTGTTTGTCAATGCCACCTGTGACACAGGGAATTCTAGTGCAGGGTTAAAGTGTAAACATTTTTTAACATCAGGTGGGCTATAAGCTCGTCCAGTCGCTTCAGTCACACAAAAAAAGAAAAACTACTAGTATTCTTCTAAAAACAAATAAACCGTGACAAAAAAAGATTAATGACAAGTTTACATTTAGGTACTTTGAATTAACCGTAACCGTTATGCACACAAAGCAGACAGCCATTGCTTTTGAGTTTTGGGTAACAAAAGTTCCTTTGCGGCACGGCGCTAAGTGGCAACGCAGGGGATGGCACATTCCAAGATAAGATAAGATACCCTCGGTCCTTGCATAGCGATCCGCTCAGTCATCGCGTCACCAATGCATTAGTAAGCCAGCAAGATTGTATTAGAGGTTCCTCAACTATTGACAGCTTCGTAGATTGGTTGGTGGTAAACCTGGAAGCAAATTGTTCTTACGGGTTCATTCCCCGGCCATAGCGAGCAAGAAATATTGTACCGTACCAGCCTCTAATGTTCCCACTGCAGGGACACCGGCCTACTCTCGATAATTGAGAGTGAATGGGCTCTGATCTACCACGGGAGCCCAATCCGGATTGGTAGATGTCACATGTCGTCGAATTTTTGGTTCTAAGACATGCCGGTTTCCTCACGATGTTTTCCGTCACCGTTTTGAGAACGTGGTATTGCGCAGATAAATTTTTCAAGTGAAAAAACTCATTGGTGCACGTGTGGGTTTGAACCAGCAACCTTCAGATTGAAAGTCGGCGTCTATGCCCCTGGGCCACCACGCTCTCGAGAAATATTGTATCTGTGTGTTTATACCACCAGTGAAAAATAAAATCCTAATGCAGAGTTTAATTGTGTAGATAATTATAAAAATTGTTTGAATCCAGAAGCAGATAACTTAGTTAAAGTTGCGACAAAAAGCTTTCGTTCAATGCGCAAATGATTTTTTTAGTCTTTTGGAGACATTTGGAGCCATCTCATTACAGTGTTACTGGTGCATCTATACAGGGCACCAAATGTTATATATGACTTGACTGGCTTGCTCGGCTATGCTACACAAAGCAAATGAAAATATCACTCACATCGTAAGCATTTTAAACACTAGTGACACTGCATCTGCTTAGAATCGTAAAATGAACAATCGCATTGCCTGTTCAATTTTATTACTCAATAGTACATGATAATGAAGGAGTTTATTCAATTATCGATACCGAGAACCAATGTCGTGGTGATGAGTGATTTACGTTGTAGACTGGAAGCTGGGGGTGATATTTTTAGCTTACAACTAGCTGACAAATTGTCACTGCCCTTAGCCGGCTTACACTAGGTTTGCCTAGTCCAGTCCACTGAAAAACAACTTTGCCTTTATCTCTTCCTGGGTATAATGTGATCAGCTGACACTTATTTACTAAAGCAGTGAGCTATGTCGATAAACTTAATTCTCTAGATAGATAAGTTCTAATAGGGTTTGTAGGACCAAACCCTATAAGAACACTATCAGAGAAAATGTGAGATTGCTCCTTCTACAGCAATTTCATGAACACCAAAGTGTAATGTTCCATGTGCCATAAGTGACCTTTAAATCTTACCCCAGGTGCTCACGATCTTTAACAGCAACGAAACTAAGTGATTTCGTATAATATTTCTTAAAAACAAGGTATTTTTATGATCACAGGCTTGTATGCTTTTTGGACCATCTTGCTTTGATCTCAATGCCACAGTAGTGACAGATAAGCAAGTAATAAGGTGTTTTTTGCCTCTTACAATCTTGCCTGCTCAAGGATTCACTGGGTCATTAAACCAAAGATAAATACCATTATTTTAGTGGCGTCCAAAGTTTTATTTAGAGAATAGCAATATGCCAAGTAGAGATAAATATTACTTAATAAGTAATATTAATTAATACTTAATTACTTAATAAGTAATATTAATGAATACTTAATAAGTAATATTAATAAGTAATAAGTAGTAGGTACTTAATAAGTAATATTTATAGGTTAAATAATTGAGTGCAACTTGCACTTGCATAAGTTTCAAAAGTGGAAGACATAACGTTGCGACCATCGTCAAAATCCATTTTGAAAATTATTTAATTTGAGTTCATTTGTCAGAAATGTAACTAAACTATTAAAATTTAGACCCTTAATTTTAGAGCATAGCAAGTATTGACGACTCCAGTAGGCGTTAGGAAAATCGATTTCAGAATCAAATTAGTTAAGAGCACAACTCTCGACCTGGATGGAAATGTATCATAAATTTTCGTCACTCAAAATATTTCTCACTTAATGAATTAGAGTTGATAAAAAGTCACTTCGGGTTTAGAATACGGCCCCTGGGTTTCTCGCCATCCAATTGCTAGTGTCGTTTATGTTCATATTATTATATCTCCGAAAACATACGGTTCAGTGCTGCAGAAAGCTGCACTAAACTGCGTTTCTGAACGATAACAATTCTGAAAGATAACAATTTATTAATAGAATAGGAAAATAACATTAAAGCTGAATAGCAAAGCGCAGCAAGCAAATCGATAAAAACATTCAAACTTATAATACAAATATATGAAATAAAGAAAAATGTTCAAGAAATGTTCATAAAATAGCAAGGCGAAAAATATAACCAGAAAAATTTAAAAGAACAACAAAAACAAATAAAAAACTTTATAGAAGAGGTACGTAATACAAAACTAATAAATAATTACTAACATGCTTCGCAATAGGTCAAGCAAATTTGCGACAATATGTGTATCTTATTTCTGAAACACATACGTTTGTGGATAGGTTTCGATTTTGCACTGCATATAGGTGAATGTTATCGTGCAGCACATCGTGCAGGAGTCAACAGAGAAACTCTTCCAGGGATCAGAAGATTTCATATATTTCTATAATTTGAGGATACTTTTTTACAACACATAATTTGAAAATACTTTGACCACAGTGAAACGATTGATCTACAAACTTTTAAAAGCAATATTCAAAATGCTTGAAAAATTAAAAATACATCTAAGCTTGCACATTGATGTCAATTCTATTTACGTCAAATTGACGTCAAACCAAACTAAAATCTATTTTGACCGCTCTAAAGTTAATGACTTCTGTATTGCCATTGTCATTATAATTGTATAATCTACAAGTACAGAATTTTGACGGATTATAAGTATATAATTTAACAGATTACATACTGCATTAAAATTCTGAAAAAAAATATTAACTAAATATACTAGAACATTGACTAGATATGTTATGACTGTACCATTTTTTATGTTTAACTAAACAAACAGACCTCTCTTCCACCTTCAGAAATGTGTACCTACCTATCCTATAAGACTTCGTTCTACTCATGATAGTAGGTAGATATCTGACAAACAATTAGCTCTGTGGTTTTATAATCCGTATGTTCATTTGTCTGGTTGCTAAATGCAAAAATTATCGTGAGAAGCTCGTTAGTCCCTGCTGGTATGAATTAAGAGCAAACTGAAACATAAGAACACGCACGCTTTAATGTGCATTAAGAATTATTTAAAGTAGTGATACAAGTCCAGTGAGCGCTGGCTCTCCTTTCGCTTGCTAAATTGCTAAATCTGTCTGGCATTACAGTCCCGTTCTGGGAGATCAGGAACCATGTCTGGCAGGAAGTGTTTTATGGTTAGAAACGAAACAGGTACCGAAAGATGAGTGATGAATTCCCTTCGTCATTGTCACATGGATCCTCACAATCACTATGCACACATCACTTCCTGGGCCGTTATATAAATAAATCAATCATTAAATAAATAAATATCTGATTGTATTTGATACATCCGAGACCCTAGAACTAATTTCTACCTTCCAACCTTTTAACTTGCCTTATGAAATGAATGCGTGTTTATGAGTATTTTTTTATTTGCTCGACTTGACAGTTAGGTACCTATCGCCGAACACCAGAGAAAACTTTGAAAACCAGAGATTGGTACATGCTAGGTATGCCGTAAAATTAAGTTAAAACAAAACCTCTGTTGGTCCAAAGAATAAAGATTTCCCAAAGACATAAATCTAGCATGTCAGGATTGAAGTGTTTTCTTGATTCGTTTCCATTTTATTAGCAATCACATTTTATGGCTTTCTTTCACACGGACACGATCATAATTTGTGTCTACCTACCATCATACTCACAAATATATCTATTAGATACAATTCCACTTAAAGCTCGTACACGGGCAACTATCAAGCAACTAAGAAATAAGGATTTAGCCAGTTTTTATTATTTTAAGTACATTCATCAAAACGCTTTCAAAAAAATATTGAGAACTGAAGGCACTGGAAATAGCGCGGCTAAAACCTTTTTCCGTACACCAGATAAATACAAAAAACCGCTCTGAAACCGGACTCTCTTGGAGCTATGAGGTCACACAAACATACAAATTTTTCACATATGATATAGGTATGTATGTATGGTGACACTTGTGATATAAATCTTAATAAGGATTAACCACATCGTTAATGAGAAATAATTGTAATGGTTATTGGCGATTACGAGTTTCGTTGATGAATATGAATAATAATGGATTTTTGTGATTATAGACTATCTACCAAATTCTTTCTTCATTAAAAAAATACGTATAAAAAAGCCAAAGCAGCGCAATTATATTAGTAGGGTAGTTAGTAGCTTCATATTTTTGGTAATATTAAAGGTTCGTACTCTCATAACTCAAACCAAAACTGAAAGTTCTAATCCCGTTAATTTTTTAATTAAAGCTGGTGTAAACCATGGACCGCTTCCTGGATTTTCAGTAAATAAGGCTAAGTAAAAAAACGTTACGTTCATCACACAGCGTTTGCCCGGACGGAATTCGAACCCTGAACCCCTGGCTACGAATTCAGGGCTACTACCAACTAAGCAACGGAGCCATTTTTCTCCTGATGTCCTAATTGTTTTTAAGATCCTTTAACCCAAGGGTACCTTTTAAACACATCTGTCTGTGTCTATCCTACGATGAAAGATCTCTAATGGATCTAATTAAGATCTACCTATATTTTGATTAGCTTTTGATGCATTAGTCGTACATAGGTCATTAGTCAATTCAATAATCAACTGATAACTGACAACTGTGACGTAATAGGTGAATTTTTCACAGAATAAGTAGTTTCTTACCCAAAGGAACACTTGTGCCCCTCTATCCTATACCTATCTTTTAGACCGTAGCAAGTAACCGATTCAGAAGCTCACAGAATATTGTATTTTTATATCGGATATGCTTACAAAATATTTAATACACTAGCACGAGTCCGAATTCCACTGGCCCGTTTAGATATTTCATGCGGCGCGCGGTTTGTTGGAATTGACCAATTCATAAAACCCACGCTCACGAAAGTTTCCCCGAAAGATTAATATTCCAATGGGCACATTTCAATGGGCCACTTAGGAAGGTAATGCGGCTTAAAAAATTAAGAAAAGAGACTGGATATTTTGAGCCATCACATAGCCTAGACCAGGCTACTGATGTAGGTACTTCTACCTAGTAAAATTGGTAATGTAGGTCGCAGCATAGAGATGTAAAGTTACCAAATTATATCTATTGACTGGTTGCAGTTTCTCAGAAACTAACTGAAAACCGAGACACAAGACCGTTAAGCTAGCAATATGTGCGACACATGTAGTTTGAGTGGGTACTACACAGTTGGGTACTAATCAGTTGCTCGTGTATAAGCTCTATTATAGGTACGAGTTTTGTGTAAAATAAAGCGCCGTGTAAAGTGCAATAATTATTATTCATAATACTGTTTTACTGTCGGTCATAAAACGCTTTGTTTATGTTGACATCCATCTCTGGAGATTCTAGCAAATATGGGATTACTACAGAAATAAATTGATTTATGATAGGTATTGTACGCTATTTTGTCTTTCTTTGTGATTGCATGGGTTAGTAGATATACTCGCAGAAAAGCAGTAGTGCTAATTAGTTCTAACCTATTCTAAGATTATATTACCTTTTATTTACGGCATTAATTGTATTTATAATTTTTCTATTATATAGTACAATATCGAGGAGAGAAACGTGATGCGTGTGATAGATTATTATGAAAAATATAAGCTTAAACCTTAAACAGAGTTACAATACCGATTATGGCGATTAAATGTTAATAAAGACATTCCTTTTCATTAAAAACTTATCTACAATAGGCACACACACATATTCTTTGAATTATTTGGAGTATATTTTTCATAATAATCTATCACGTGCTTGAGTGCGCAACCCGGACGCGGTAGATGCATCAGGGAACGTTACTCAACTTAAAAACTATTTGCATTGATTTTCTGGAAAATGATTTATAAGGTACAACTGTTTATATTATAGAATGGGACGTAAAGTTCTACTTACTCTGCTTTGTACAGGTGACTTCGAGCGTCCCTTTAGTGTGTAAGAACTAGTTTCTGTCACCAAACCACATTATTATTATTATCTATTCATTTCTAATCCTTCATCATTCCTCTTGCCACTGAGCTGATGATGTAACCATCATTCCTTGAGGTTCCCAGGATATTGACTAATTGAGGTTAACTCCAATATTGTAAAGACGTGGTGGAAAGACGTATTTTCTTAGCAGCAACTAACTTCTTATTGTTTAGGAAAGGTATGGATTCCATCATCAGCTCAGCTTTATGTGATGGTTCCTAAACGCAAATACCTGATTAGGTTATGAAAAGTAAACAGAAACACGAACGAAACGAAAATTGTAGGCACGAATATGTACCTACAATTTTCGTGAGTTTCTCTCAATTTTATTATATCAGAATTCCATCATGAGATCCTGACTTCCTTAACCTGAGACCACCCTTGAGGTATACCCTATTTAACAAAAAAATAATCATCAAAATCGATTCATATAATAACGGAGTGGGGGCTGAACATACATAATATACCTATATTTAAATATATACGTTGACCGTAGGTATATATTTAAATATATTTTATTATCCCGTAGGTAGGTATATATAACTTCGAAGTACTATTTCAGCGTAGTGAAAAACATGAAAAAAAAAGTGGCTACAAAATTTAATTCTAAGAAATGCTGTGCAACATTCGTTAAAAGCAGTTAAATTAGTAAATAGTAATAATGTTTAAATTACATTAACCTGTGAAGCGTCTTCTTCTTCTTCTTATTGGCCTTTTGTGTCTTTAGCTACACAAATTCTGCCAATGTCTGAGATAGTGTACTTTCTGCATTTGGGATATTTAGAACTAAATATGGCCGGTTTATTTCGGAGAAGTTATAAGAATATTCTTTGAATTGAATTTTTATTTTTAACAACAATTAAAAGTCACTCTCATAGTTAGATATAAAATAATAAGAGATAATATAAATACAAGTGAAAATGTTAAAATATATACAAAATTGTAGGGAATTTACATTTTATATTTATTTATTTTAATAAACTTGCTTAAAATATTTTGGGGGGAGTCTGTGAAGAGTCAATTGAGGTTTATTCCACAAATGACAATTCACAGATATTGTATTAATACAGAGTACGTATCGGTATAGCTTTCAAATAGTCTGTTCTGTAATAGACATCTGTACTATCTGTTTCTAGCTCCCGCCCGAATTCGCGGGTTTTTTCTAAAGTTGAAATAGAAGTTGGTTCTCACATAGTTTATTGCCCTTTCCCGTAATATAAAAAGTAACGTACCAAAGGATAGGATCGTTACTTGAAAGGAAAAAAATCTAAAGTAAGCTAAATCACTTAGGTACTTGGGTTTGTGTTTACGTCAACAAACATGAGGTTAATATTATATTATACCGCTACATTTTCTTCTTTTAGGTTTATTTAAATAACGAAAAGTAACTCAGTGATAATGGACAAAAGGAAACAGGATCTCAGTTCTAAAGGACCTCTTCCAAAAAGGTTTAAATCTCAAGATGACGACGATGACATTGAAGTGCCATCAAGTTTCGAAGAGCAACTGGCTGGAATGGATACTGTTGAAGAAATTCAAGTGTTCGGTGAAGGCCCTGAGAATCAAGCTACTAATATGAAATGGTCACGACCTCCCCCTCCAGCTTTGAATCCCAAGAGTGATTCACTAGTATTTCAACAACTAGATATTGACCATTATAATGGCCAGCCAATTCAAGGAATGCCAGGATCACAGCTGGCTCCTGTGCCAATCATGAGAATGTATGGTGTCACAATGAAGGGAAATTCTGTATGTTGCCATGTTCATGGATTTACCCCATACTTTTATGTGACCGTTCCAGTGAATTTTACAGAATCTTCTTGTAATGAAATGAAAACAAATCTTAACAAAGCTATTTTAGAAGATCTGAGATCTAATAAAGACAACATCAAGGAAGCAGTTCTAGAAGTGAGGCTTGTGAAAGCTAAATCTTTAATGTTTTACAAAGGAGATGATGATATAACACTAGCAAGAGTTTCTGTAGCATTACCAAAGCTGATTGCAGCAGGAAAACGCCTGATAGGGAACACACCAACATCATTCAATTTGATGGATCCATCATTTTTTGAATCAAACATTGACTTTGATATTCGTTTCATGGTTGATACTTCAGTAGTTGGTTGCAGTTGGATTGAATTGCCACAGAATAAATGGACCCTTAGATCTAAATCTTCTCAACTTAAATTTGAATCCAGATGTCAAATAGAGGTAGATGTAGCTTGGAATGCTTTTATAGCACATCAACCAGAAGGGGAATGGTCTAAAGTGGCTCCTTTCAGAATTCTAAGTTTTGATATTGAATGTGCAGGCAGAAAGGGTATATTTCCTGAGCCCAATCATGATCCAGTTATACAAATTGCTTCTATGGTCATCAGACAGGGTGAAACAGAGCCATACTTGCGAAATGTGTTCACACTCAACACATGTGCACCCATTGTAGGATCTCAGGTACTAAGCTTCCAATCTGAAGCTGAGATGTTGGGAAAATGGTCAGATTTCTTCCGTGAATTAGACCCAGACATAATAACTGGTTACAATATCAGTAACTTTGATTGGCCCTATCTAATAAACAGAGCAAAGCATTTAAAAGTTGATAATTTTGATTTTTTGGGTAGAATCAAAAACATCAGATCCATCATCAAAGATTCAATATTACAATCTAAGCAAATGGGCCGCAGAGAAAATAAAAGCATCAACTTTGAAGGCAGAGTACCTTTTGATTTACTTCTAGTCCTTGTGCGTGACTATAAGCTTAGATCCTACACATTAAATGCAGTCAGTTATCACTTTCTGCAAGAACAAAAAGAAGATGTTCATCATAGTATTATTACAGACTTGCAGAATGAAAGTGAGCAAACTCGTAGAAGGCTGGCCATGTACTGTCTGAAAGATGCTTACTTACCCTTGAAATTATTGAATAAGCTTATGTGTATTATTAACTACATGGAAATGGCTCGAGTTACTGGTGTACCTTTGTTATGTCTGCTGACAAGAGGCCAGCAAATCAAAGTTGTGAGCCAGTTATTGCGAAAAGCTAAAGAGGCTGGATACTTGATGCCAGCTTACCATGGCACAGGTTCAGATGACCAGTTTGAGGGAGCTACTGTTATTGAACCTAAAAGAGGATATTATGCTGATCCCATATCTACCTTGGATTTTGCATCACTATACCCCAGTATTATGATGGCCCATAATTTGTGCTACACTACATTAGTACCTCCAAATATGCAAGGAAAGCTGCAACTAAATGATGATGTTACAACAACTCCTACAAAAAATATGTTTGTCAAAGCTAATGTAAGAAAAGGTTTACTGCCTGAAATTCTCGAATCTTTACTTGCTGCAAGAAAGAAGGCAAAGGCTGATTTGAAAGAAGAAAAGGACCCATTCAAAAGATCAGTACTTGATGGTCGACAGCTGGCTCTAAAAATCAGTGCTAATTCAGTTTATGGATTCACAGGAGCTCAAGTAGGTAAACTGCCATGCCTAGAAATTTCTGGAAGTGTTACTGCCTATGGTCGTACCATGATTGAATTCACTAAATCTGAAGTGGAAAAGAAATACACCAAAGCAAATGGATACAAAGAAGATGCAGTAGTGATTTATGGAGATACAGACTCTGTTATGGTCAAGTTTGGTGTTAAAACACTTGAAGAAAGTATGACACTTGGTAGAGAAGCTGCAGAGTTTGTCACTTCAAAGTTTGTAAAACCAATCAAACTAGAGTTTGAAAAAGTTTATTATCCATATTTGCTCATAAATAAGAAGAGATATGCTGGGTTGTATTTTACCAAGCCTGATAAGTATGATAAAATGGATTGCAAAGGCATAGAAACTGTGAGAAGAGATAATTGTCCACTAGTCTCAAATATGATGAACACATGCCTTCAAAAACTCCTTATAGACAGGGATCCAGATGGTGCTGTAAACTTTGCCAAGCAAATTATATCTGATTTGTTGTGTAACCGTATTGACATATCACAGCTAGTAATCACTAAAGAGCTTACTAAAAATGATTATGCTGCAAAACAAGCTCATGTTGAGTTAGCAAATAAAATGAAAAAGCGTGATGCTGGTACCGCGCCAAAACTGGGTGACAGAGTGCCTTATGTATTATGCTGTGCCGCTAAAAACACGCCAGCATATATGAAAGCTGAAGATCCCATATATGTTTTAGAGAATAGTATTCCTATAGATTTTAACTACTATTTAGAAAATCAGTTATCGAAGCCCCTTTTGAGAATATTCGAGCCTATACTAGGCGACAAAGCAGAATCTCTTTTGCTGAAAGGAGAACACACAAGAACAAAGGCAATGGTGACATCCAAAGTTGGTGCCTTAGCAGCTTTCACTAAGAAGACTGAAAAGTGCATTGGATGCAAAACCATCATGCGAAATAATTCTAAAGAAGCCCTTTGTGACCATTGTATGAATAAAGAAGGGCAATTGTACATCTCAGAGGTTTTTAAATTGAGACAATTGCAGGAAAAATTCTCTAGACTGTGGACTGAATGTCAAAGATGTCAAGGCAGCCTTCATGAGGAAGTTTTGTGTACTAACAGAGATTGCACTATTTTCTACATGAGAAAGAAAATGGGAATGGAATTGGATGCTCAGGAAAAGACCATTTCAAGATTTGGTGAGGCAATATGGTGTGGTGATAAATAATAAGTATGTTTTTTAGGTTAGGTTACTACACTAAAACTTATTTTTTTATTAAAAGATACACAAAATTTAAATAGTTTTATTATGTCTAATTCTTGATAGATATGGGAATGTATTGACAAGAATTTTATTAATCATGTATTGTACATTTCATAATGCAGAATTTTGTTAGTAACTAAGAAATTAATTATTTATACCAGGTGTACCCATAAAAACCTTTCAAAGTATCACAAAAGTGATTAAGTAATTAGCAATTTGTAGTTTAGTGATAACAAATTTTTATTACTGTTTTTGATGCAGTCTTTTCAAATCTACCTATTTAATTATGCAATAGGTACCTACATACAATCATAACAAATAATTTTTTATAAGTACATACAATCATAATATATCCTATATTAATATAACATAATTGAGTAAATGGTGATCATTCTGTTAGGAACTAAATTGTAACAAAAAATTAAGTTTAATTTTATTGCCGATTATTCCAGTAACCCTATGATAGATAATCGGAAATTGGAGGATAGATAATATGTTCATCTAGCCACTATGGAAAGGGGGATACGCAATCGGAATTCACTTGTTTTTCTGACTTTTAAATAAACTCACAAAATTATATTACATATTGCATTTAAATCAGTATAAATTATTGTACACAGCTGTGGAGAAAATCAGAATAAAAGTAATACACATATTCGTTTTATCCACCCTGTCTGTGGGTGGGGTGGGGTGTTTCTGAATATCTATCCTAGGGTAGATAAATGGATCAACCGTTTATTGCCAACAGAATCAACATCATTTTATACTATATGATATTCATATTCATTCAAAATTTTGATTCAATCACAATTTTGCTTATTTACATAAAGCCCAGATACAATTTCATTCAAATAATTCTTTGCATCTGCTACTGACTAAACTTACAATTTTTCATGAATTTACAACATACATGGTATAGTTAACATCATACATTTCATCTATTTTCCTGTGAAATAGACCTACTTATACTCTGTCTGGGTGTTTTGGAGCAGTTATGTTTTGTTGCTATAATATTTGGAATGGGCATTTCATATGGGACTGTGATGCTTGCATTAGAAGTCAGTTTCATGATATCTTCCAAAGTTCTGATAAATGTGTCACATGTTGCTGTCAGGAGACTTGATGCATCATCAATTTTCTGAAAAGCAATATTAAAATAAATGTTAAATTATATCAATAATATGAATGAAGATATCCTCATTAAAATTTTATGGTTAGATTAGGTGGATGATTTGACCAGCCTATTTGTATTTTTGATTTACCAGATCAAGTTTTTCAAATAAACCTAAATTATTAGAATATATATTCTTAATGGAATCATTTATGAAATTAAAGTTTAAGAAACAATACTCATCTAGTAAATATATTTGACAGTAAATATAAGTGTAACTCAGGCTCAAACAGAGGGTTATACATAATCATCATTATTTGTTAGTAAAGTGTGCCATTATCATAAAAACGTTTTGTTTTAACTTATTTTCTTCTTTCTCTAGTGTGCTTAAATTCTAACTTCCTGAAATTTATTTGTGCCACACCATAAAAATGAAAAATATTATTAAATATACAATTTAGAAATGTTTATGTGAACACAAATCATCACAGCAGGCATTGCTACAGAAATATACCTGCTGTAGCACTGGTTCTCAATGGTGTCATATAAATAGAAAGTCGATAAGGTTTATTTACCATTTAGATACTCCCAAAACTGTTCATAGATCAAATTGTAACAGTAGTCTTAGAGAAAGAATGATATGCTGGCAGCATTTAATTATTTCTATTAAGATACTGAAAATAAGCAATAATGTACATCAAAAATAAGATGAATACAGGTATGACAATCACCTCAATTTCGGGACCATTCTCAGCTGTGGCAGCACTCTTCACAGCATGGACCTGTTGCATCATCAGATCGCAGTACAGTCTCAACTCTGACTTTTTGTGGCTAAGAGAGTTGGGATCTTCTAACACTGCACCTGATACATAAAATAAAATCAGTTAAAATATAATGATTATTATCTGGTGATATAATGATTAGTATATCAGGCAGCTTAATAATTTTCAAGTAAGATTTGTACCTTTTAAGTCTGATTTGGATGCAACACAAGCTTTGGCACTGCCTAGGGCAACTAGCCACTTTTGACGATCTTGAGGAGAGGGAGCCCTCAAATACATATGCTGCTGCCCAGGGATCACTAAGTCCAGCCGTGTATTATCTATGCTATTTACTGAAAAGATGTTATTTGTTTGATAAGAATGTTACTACAACTTAAAGTGAATAATAGCTATCCATGCTGTTCTAAGTTAATTTCATGGTCACATACTCATATCTGCTTGGCAAAATAGGTCAACCTCGAAAAATATCTAAATATTGACACTATTGGTGCAGCTTTGCTTGTCTAGGGTGTGGACTAAATACAAACTAAATAAATATTTATATAGTTTATATATTACTCATTATTTCTTATATAATTTTAAGAATTTGTTCAGTACGTCCAGATATATAATGCCCCTATAAAAAGCAAAGCAATTTTACCTATGACTTAAAGAACTCACCATTTATTTGGCAAACTGATACTTTAACTGATCCTTTACAACCTTGACTGGCTTCATCTTGCGATTTATAGTAAGAAAGTATTCCATTTTCTAAAACGAACCATCTGGTTTGCCACCCTGCAATAAGTAGAATTATTTATTGCAATGAAATTACATACTTTCACTTTCACTGCGTTAGGGTACTAGTTTTACCGTTCCAATAGTTCGTCCACTTCCATAATATGCCTTCCATGGCTCTATATCATTTTATATTACAACGAGTAGGTCTATTTAAATGACACGCTTCATTCAATGAACTTATTTATTTTATTTCATAGTAATTAAATTTGTGTTGTATGTCCGTTTGATTTTAGTCGACTGTATTTGTTTGACATAGACAGAATTAGAAAATTACACTGACACTGACACTGGCGACACTATTTATTCACAGACTATATAATAATAGGTTATACAGACTATATAATGAAGCTGGAGTTACAGACAAGTTCAATGTGGCTGTGGGCTTGCACCAGGGTTCGGCTCTAAGTCCTTATTTGTTCCTTTTGGTAATGGATGCACTGACGTCGGACATACAAGAGGAGGCACCCTGGTGCATGCTTTTCGCTGATGATATTGTTCTGGTTGGAGAAAATGCGACTGAGGTTCAAAGCAGACTGGGAAAATGGCTGGAAAAATTGGAGAAGGTCGGATTGAAAATAAGTAGATCAAAAACCGAACACCTGTTCTGCGATTTTGGTGGTTCCTCCATTTTTTCCCCTATAGCCTTAGATGGTGTACCCCTACCAGTCTGCTCTGATTTCCGTTACCTCGGTTCATTGATCCAGAATGATGGCGAAATTGATCGGGATGTGAAAAATAGAATAAATGCGGGATGGATGAAATGGCGACAGGTCTCAGGAACAGCGTGCGATCCCCGAATGCCCCTTAAACTCAAGGGGAAAATTTACAAGACCATTGTTAGACCTGTCGTATTGTATGGATCTGAATGCTGGGCCACCAAGGGGATGGATGAAAGAAGAATGCATGCAGTGGAGATGCGAATGCTGAGATGGATGTGTGGAGTGACAAGGAGAGACAAAATTAGGAATGAGTATATAAGAGGGAGTATGAAAGTAGCTCCAGTAACGGAGAGGTTAAGGAGTAATAGGTTAGCGTGGTATGGACATATTATGCGGAGGGATGAATGGCATATAACAAAACAAGTCTTAAATATGGATGTGGAAGGATATAAGACACGAGGTAGGCCAAAGAAAAGATGGATGGATTGTGTGAAAGATGATATGCGTAAGAAAGGAGTGAGTACTGAGATGACGTCTGATAGAGGGAAATGGAAGAAAAATACATGTTGTGCCGACCCCACTTAGTGTGGGATAAGGGCAGGAAGAAGACTATATAATAATAGGTCTACGCATCAAGTCAACATTGCACCCGTGGACCACTTGACATAATATCGTTTAAAAACAACATCGATACATCGATGATTGTTGTCTTCTAATAAAGAATCGATCTACTGACGTTCGTTACAATATACATATTTATTTGTTTGGGGTGTAGCTAGCTAGTTCCTCTTTCGTTAATTGTTCATGTTTGTAACATAAATTCAAATCTAAATGAAAAATATCAGTCCAGGATGGCAGGCATTAAATATATAACTTTATTTATTTCCATAATTTTTATTCTGGTGTCAACAGGTAGGTAAAACACTAATTAACCATGTCTGAATGTAAATTTCTCTGGGCAGGAATTCAGATTCCCACACATTTTTTATTCTTTCAGTTTATGCTCTTGAATGTTACGTTTGTGAAGATCAAGAAGACAATAACGAGAAATGCGTCAAAACTATTAAAACTTGTGATTATGGACAAGACGTCTGCTTGACTGAGATCAAATGGGGCACAATGCCGTATTGGTCTCAGGGAGCCAAAAAACAGTACTATATATCGAAGCGTTGCTCGAACAAGACAGAATGTGCTACAACCAGGCAGCGGAACATGCCATTGTGTACTCATATTTGGTACCAAGACTGGGTGTGTTCAGACTGTTGTCTGGGAGATCGCTGCAATTATTATGTTATTGTGAGTTGAAACAGATTCTCCTTAAGTTCTATGATGATACCTTTATTATTTGAATTTACATTCAAATGTATTGATATAATTAACTTCTAATTGAACAATTTTTAGCTTTATGAGTGGTGTGGATTATTAATACTGTAATTTAAGTACAATCTAATTTGAACTGGTGGCTTACTCTGGACAGTTTTGGAATAAAAATTGTTTTTACCTATTTTTCAATAAAATTTATGGAACTGTTGTCAGAAAGATATAAAAAGAAAATTTAATCCAATTTTCAACAAACTTCAAACTCAAACATTCATATTTTCAATGAATTCTTAAATATTACTGTGAAACATCACATTTTATAAATAAAATGTTACCCTTGTTAATTAAATATAATGTTACATTTCAGAGTGGCAGCAGTATCAAGAAACCGCACACTATGGCCTTGTCGGGAGTGTTAATAATACAGTTAATATTACTTTTTTGCTGAGAAGTACTCCAGCAGAAGACAAGGGGGTGGACCACATAACTATTGTTTCAATACATTTCTCATTCCAATGTCAAATCAATACATTACTTCTGTAAGAAACAAAAGTTATGCTGGATTACCTCACAATTATAGGTACCCAGGTTTTAGTGCCTTAAAATCATCAATCTCAGTAGGTAGATGTGCAGGGTTGCTATATTGTACATTAGATTTAAGTTACTGCCTGATAACCATAGCATTGATGTTATTCCATTTAAATGCTTAGATCTTTTCAATGAATAACATATTGTAAATGGTGATGCTATCGTCAAATTAGTAAAGCTATCTACACACTGAAGCAGCCATTGGATTAATTTTGGCATAAATCTATAAATAAATCATAGTGACCAAGCTGCAACTTTGGTGTGAAGTGGCTTAATGGGAGCAGTATCCATTTCTTATGGTCGCTACTGCCAATTCTCCAACTTTACCTACCAAGTGTTCAAAAGTTTTTCTTAGTACCATCCTTTTCAAAAAACCTTATTGGAGTATAGAATCACATACTTTGAAGCTTTTCTAATGATGGACAAGTGTAAAAGTGCCCAACTTGCCATCCTTTTGGAGCAAACATACAAAACATGGCAAATAAAAATGATTATAAATTAAAAAATGTATTTCTAAATTTGGGCTTTGACAAATCTATACTAATATTATAAAGCTGCAGAGTTTGTTTGTTTGTTTGAATGCGCTAATCTCTGGAACTACTGCTCCGATTTGAATGATTCTTTCAGTGTTGGGTAGTCCATTTATTGAGGAAGGCTATAGGCTATGTTTTTTTTTTCAAAATTAGGGATCCGTAATAAAATTGCTATTTTGTAACACAAGGTGTAAAATCGAAAACCTATTTTTGCGTGCGCTGCAAAAACTATTGACAATAGAACAGAATGATAGAAAAAAAGTCCACGAGAACATATATCTAGCTATCATGGTTTAATCACAATAACCGATTTTGTGTATCAAATTTGTACACCGTGTGCAGTTTGATCCAACTTGAAAGATAGGATAGCTCACATCTCAATTTATGATCGCAATATTATTTTATTGCAATAAGTAATATCGTATGACAAAAACGTTCGCCACAGCAACGCGTGGCCCGGTCAGCTAGTATAAAATAAGAATAAAATGTGACAATGTTTGCAATATGAATAACCAGATTTTGTTTTCTTCCTTACTAATGTTAGGATAGGATGGAAGGGTAAAGGTGATACTTAATTACAAATTCGACTCCGTCCAATTAAATACTAAGTATAGTGGATTTTTGTTTGTGTTGTAATCTATATAGTTAAATGTCAAATATAATTATGTAATAGTAAGCATTTATCAAATCATTAGATAATCATATGAGTTAAATAGAAAAACATGAAGTTTTACTTTTTTTAATAATTTGTTATGAATGTATATGACACTATTGTGTAAACTGTGTTTGACTAGAAGATATCATTTGTATTTTATTTTCTAGTTTGTACCATATTTTTATACATTCCTGAAGGGGTTGCAGAGCCTTAATGAACCTTTCACCATTGTGAGCTAATTGCTATTTACCCGCTATTCACCAACACTGACTTTATTTCAGTAAATTTTTTCGAAAATATTTGCCAGTAACTTCCCGAGAGAGGTCCCGGGTTCGATTCTCGACCGGGGCAGACTATATGCTGAGAGCAGTTTGTTTTCGGGTCTTGGGTTGTATTTGTTGTGGTCTTGTGTTTTTGTTTTCATACCACCTGCAACACAGAATCCTAGTGAAGGAAGAAGAAAAATTTGTGCGTAAATGTATTATATATTTTTTTAACTAGTAGGCGATTTTGCGTGCACATTTATAGACATAACAGAACAATACTACATAAAATGCCCCAACAGTACAAACTTGATAAATGCGAATAAACAAAGTTTCAAAACGAAAATAAATCTTTTTTGGATATAATTTAATAAATATTATTTGATAAAATCTGCTGTTTTTCTTCGTAACAAATACCTACGTGTCTACATGCTGCACGCTGCATGCCGTATTAATTTTTCTTATTAGTACCGTGTATAATTTCAAATGCAATAAATAAAAATATGTTTTTTGTACATTACAAACAGACACTTTATTTTTTGAAATTTGTATAGAATTTATATAAATTTCTGTCATAACAACATTTCACACAACGCTAACAAGCGACGTTTATGGAGCATTTAGAATACATATAATTTTTTCATTTCATTATTCCATAAAGGTTTGAACATAAAATTAACATTTGCTTATCATAAAAACACCACTAATTTTTGCAAATAAAACATGCTATAAATGAATAGGACATGCTACATATTTGTACAGAAAAGGCAACTCATAGCCTCTTAAAAAAGTGTCCTAAATATACGCTATACTCATGTAAAGGACGCTGTTGGCTTTACGGCAAGCTATGAAAACACATTTAGGCCTTTTGTGTCTTTAGTCACTTACATATTGCCAATATATGTATTTTCGCAATTTTTTTCTGCAGTTGGGTTATTTATAACGAAATATGGCCAGTTTATTTCGGTGAAGATATTAGAATATTCACCACTAGAATGATTTTATTATGAAACTAGCTGTGCCCGCGACTTCGTCCGCGTGGACTTAGATCTATCCCAGCCTAGAAGATAGAAATATAATGAGATGCTTATTATGTCTGGTCGTTACTATTGTATTAAAATTATGTTATGATTAAATCTCAAAATACTTTATTTCCGTTGGATTCTTACAATATTACTTAGGTTTTGTTAACTGGGAAGATTAAAGACTTGATTGGATGATGAACTACGTAAGTGAAACTGCAACCATTGCAAATGTATATTTTACAATAATGCTTCTCTGTAAACTATACTATAGAAGTCGTTTTTTCAGGATATTTCAGGAACGTGCGCATAAAAAATATTTGAATTGCTAAGGCGGACTGTGCAAAAAGCAACTCAATATAAGGACTACGTCTGATCACTGCGGAACATAGGCTCACCGGAGACTGAATGCGTTTAAAACTAAATGGACAGTTGATAGGAATGAGAGGAATTCTCTAAACTCTTGACTTTCAATTTGGTGCTGTAACATAATTTAGGAAGACATAAATTTATAAAAGAGCAATGGGCATTCCGACATTTAGTTTAATATATTGTGTGATGAGAGTCCAGATGCACTCTAGAAATTTAAACATTCGATGGGATAGATGGTAGGGTCTTATTGTTCCCGCCTGACCGCAGCTATAGGCAGAAACTTTTTGCTGTCAACTATGGTCTTATCCA
This sequence comes from Aplocera efformata, assembly GCA_921293045.1. Lineage (NCBI taxonomy): Eukaryota > Metazoa > Arthropoda > Insecta > Lepidoptera > Geometridae > Aplocera > Aplocera efformata. Next base: position 5,653,734 of record OV121042.1, on the reverse strand, counting down.
TGATTGACAGCGGGAGATCTTGGGTGGCAGCTCAGTCTTTCTGCAAGGAAGTAACCTCGCAGAAAGAAGCAGCCGCGAGGGTGAGGGAGGAAGAATCTCCTCACCCTGGTAGACGCAGGAGAGTGGGTCGGCGAAGGCAGGCGCATGAGCGCCGCCTGTCACCCTAACGGGAACCTCCTGGTGGTAGATCCGGGGAATCTGCCGTCCGACGGATGAGGTCCCCACAGGAGGATGGCGTGCTTCGTGTTTCGGACACGCCACCACAGGGAGTTAAACATCGTGTTGGGGTCCCGATACGCGTAGACCAACGCTGCTGGGGCCGCTACCGTACCCGTACCCCAAGCGTGAAGGCGTAGTGCAGGAACACCAAGGGGGTTTAATGTGTATTTCCCCAGTACTGCTATTTCTGAGTAGTGTTGGGGGTGAGTCACACATAACCTCACGCCTCCCCAAGGTATACGCAAAGTATTTACCCATTGACAAAAAAAAATCGTCTTATTGTTCCACTTCTCTGTTAATGATGTTGAATGGTGTTCAATGCCATTCCCTGGGACACTGCTCAATGTTGTATCAGTGTTGTTAGATCATCATACACAAAATACATAGGAGGTGTGTGGCCGCATGTTTAGTGTTCAATGCATTGGTATAACGTTGTCCCACAGACTCGAACATTAAGACATGCGTTAATTTCATCAACCTTAGTATCTCCATTTATAAACACCACATAAGAGCATGGTGATATCTATAGGCGGATCTAATATATCGCAGTGAGTTCGGTCCATCGCTTTAACTGTTTTACGGGTTGCCATTGTGCACTGATCCCATACTACTAAGCACAATCACGTAGAACCTTTGCTTTGTCGCTATTTCTAGAAATGTTGCAAACAGGTCTTCAAGTTCCAAGTTCCAGATTCAAAGACTTCCAAGTTTTTGGGATTTTAAACATTTTGTTGGCGGTTTTAGTTTCATGTAACTATGTGTATAGCTGTTTTACCCAATTAGGAAACAGAGGGAGCAATTTTATTTCGATTGCGTATTTGGGTCAAGACGGCTTTGGTGAGAAATAAGTCTCCCGTACCAATTTATTGGATCTAGTTGCTCGCGTCCGCAGGTGTGTATCCTTTGATTCCCTACACGTACCCTCTGAGTGGTGCTAGAGCAGCAACCAAAAAGTAACAGTAGAACTTGTGTCAAGTTCGTCCTGCGAGGTACTGCCAATACACATGGAATCACACAAGCAGAAGTGCTTGCATTATATTTGCATGAGACGTATCATCCCCGTCTCGGGTGATGGTCGCAGCAGGATGAGTGCGACTCAGTCTAAGATCCAAATCTTATACTGAGTCGCATAACTGTTGTCATGGGTGTGGGTCGCCACTTACCGCCAGGTGGGCCCTCAGCTCGATACGTAACTAACTCAGAAAAAAAAAAAGATAGCTAGCAAGCATCGATTTATGTTTCGTTATCATTGTTGAGCTGCATATTCTTTGACAGACTTCCGCTAACTTATAATGATACTTTTTCAATAAATGTGCTGCATCTGAATATCCAGATAATATCAGCAAAATCGATAACAAATGTCGCAAGGGTTATGTACTTTCGCCCCTGATGATGATGATGATGATGTACCCTGAAGAAGATTTACCTATGCGGCCATTTTCAGCCGGATATAAGGCCATGGCGTTACTCCAGTGTAATGTAAGTCTCCATCAAGTAAATGACTCGTTTGACAGGCAGCTTAACTCGTAATCAAACTTAATCAACTTTTCGCAGTTCAAAGTACAAAAAAAACTGCCTTTAAACTAATTGTCTAATTAACTAACCCAAACTACGACTAAACGTGTCATCTGCCTTCAAGCGCCTGCTCGTATTCATGCTGCAATACACCGGCTCGCTACACCGAGTCAAGCATGCAGGATTCGGCAGGCGCGTCAAAATTTTGAATAAAACATTGAATAACTTTTGATTTTGCGAGTCGATTTTGATAAAATAAACGGTATTCATTAGTCGAGACTCAGCTTAATATATGTTAGTAATTAGATTTTGATAACTATCTATGGTTTTTGCGTAAAGTGCGCACAAACATTTTTGAATAAAACATTGAATAACTTTTTATTTTGTAAGTCGATGTTGATAAAATAAACCCTATTCATTATTCGAGACTCCGCTTAACATTTGTTAGTACCTAGATTTTGATAACTATCTATGGTTTTTGCGTAAAGTGCGCACAAACATACAGACAAACAGACAAACAGACAAACAGATAAACAGACAAACAGACAAAAATTACAAAAAAATGCTTTTTTACGTTCTATTACTTATTCCTAACGTCTCCCAGTTATTATTTTGCAAAAATCTTTAATGTACAGACACGGCAAGTCTACAGTTTTATTATATGTAAGTATAGATTAAAATTAAAAGTCCCTCTCATGGATAAAAATAAATTAATAAGATGTGCTTAAAATACTAGTGGAAATGTTAAAATATATACAAAATTACAGGGAATTTACAATTTTATTTTATTTATTATAACAAACTTACATAAAATACTGATTATATTGGGGAAGTCATTTGGGAGATATGGGGCAAGGGATATATATTTAGATAAAATTTCATAAAAAAAGAAAATTTGTATAAAAAATTTCATTAATTATAAATATTTCTATCATTTTTTTTTTATTTTTTTTTCTTTTTATCATTTTATTTACACATGAAAATTAAAAAAATAAAAACATCATAATCTTAGAGGCTACTTATATAAAACAAAAATGTAAAAATTAAAACAGAAAATTTTGATCGTGGGGTAGGGTGCCAAGAACACTGGCTGCATTCCCGCGTTGGACAGCCAAAGATAATCTTTGGGCGAGGAACGAGCCAGCCTTCTTGTCCCCAGTGGCCTCACATAAAAATTATATTCTATCATTTTATATTGTGAGTTTGAAAGTATTCAAGTCGGTTTTTTTCCGATTTATAAATCAGTTTCGCTTCTTAATTTGTCGATAGCGCTGCCGTGGTTATGGAACATTATGTATACTACGATTTCTTAATTATATTCATTTAAACATTTTATTTAAAAACATTAAATTACAGTTTTGTAAAATATTTTTTAACTTAAATCGCTAAATCACTACTATCACTATCCTACAAATATTGCAAATGCAAAAGTCAGTAGGTACCTATGTATGTTTGGATGAGGCGCAAAGGCTGAACGGTTTTCTCGTAAGTGATGAGTAATCTTGAGAGAATTAATAAAAATCTTCAAATTCAAACTTAAACATATTTATTCCTATAAATCTCAAGTATTGTTTGGACACGTTAAATTTTACACACACAAGTAAACATATTCATGAGCATATAACGTATAACCGTAATAGTTATAACTAGCTAGTTAGACAAAACTATTTGAGCCCTCTTTTCAAATAATATTATACCAAGTATAATATGGGTTTATCGATCGATAAGCGATGTTTTTGGGCAAACACGACAATTATTGTCGTACGAAATGCATTCCTTGCGCTTGACTCGCTTTTGAATTTTGGATTCTAAGGCTTGACGTAGTAGTATCTTTAACTTATCTGTGTTTGGCGTACGTCAGACAAGTTCGGAGTTTGTTTGGAGCAGTCACTGTCAATCTGTCAAACAGCCAGCCAGCAGGCAGCCGCACCGCACCGCTCGCAAATCGGGGAAAATCGTCACATCGCTAAGTTTCTTCACCATTTTTTTCCTCTCAAAGAATATTTCGGCTTTTCCATAATGATTCGGAATACACCAAATTTATTGAACTACAAATTAGCAGCATCTTTTCTTATATTGGTGAGTGTAGGCATTGTTGTTTCATCGTCGTTGGGATTCTCACTATGAGCTCCGATTTGTTAAAGTAAATTGGCTTGATTGTTGATTTTATGGTGACTTACGTGTAAGTAATTAATGTTTTTAAACTCAGGTAATTTGTTATGTTACAGTTATGTCACAGTTTTTACAACCCCACCGATAGCGGCGCCGTTCAAATAACGCAAAGTAACTTGGACATGGTTTTAGGTAAATACTTGGCTTTTCTTACTCTGCCGGACATACTCTCATATAGTTATGTAGTGTTGTGAGACTTGTTATTCAGTATTAAGAATCATTATATATTTTAATTTATCTTCTTTTACACACCTAATAATTGGTTTAATTTCCTAATATTCATAAATTAGATTTACTCTTACATTCCAGCATCTAATGAAATTGTGTTCATCAATTTCTATGCTGATTGGTGCAAATTCAGTAACATGCTGATGCCCATATTTGATGAGGCTGCTGATGAAGTGACAAAGGCAGGATATGATACTGGGAAAGTTGTGATGGGTAAAGTGGACTGTGACAAAGAAGCTGCTGTCGCAACAAGATTCCACATTACAAAGTATCCTACACTAAAACTGTTTCATAATGGACTTCCTGCTAAGAAAGAGTATAGAGGTAAATGTACTAGAATATTTTTTTCTCATTGTAAGATGTCAATGAAGATAACCTTTGATAAATTGGAATAATCAAACACAAAAATTTGTTTGTTTTCAAATAAACAATGTGTTCTTTACTGCTGATGCTCATCAATTAGTCTTATAACACTGTACTAAGATTACAAATATGTTAATATAATATACACAAATATGTTTTACTAGACTGTAAATCAAAGCATGTGACCACTCATTTAGAAGGCCAGGCCACAACTTACTAATCTGTGTTTTAACTCATACATTGTCACAAACCTAGTATTGACTGGCCTTACGCCTCAGTTGGTAGAAGCTCTGCCTTCAGTGGTATAGGTTGTAGGTTCTATTCCCACTCTGGACAAGCATTTGTGTGACATGTGTATGTTTTATATTTTATTGTTTATTAGTAAGTTAATTTAAAACTTGTTCCTCTTAGGTCAGCGTTCTGTAGAAGCCTTTGCAGACTTCATTAAGAAGCAGTTGGTAGATCCAATCAATGTGTTTGGAGCGCTAAAAGAGCTGCACAACCTCAGTGATGAGAAACGACATATTATCGGCTACATGGACAGGCGGGACCAACAGGAGTATCAAACCCTGAGGAGGGTAGCTAGCACTCTGAAAGACGAGTGTCTTTTCCATGCTGGTTTTGGTGATGCTTCTCAACAAATGCATCCTCCAGGTGAGTATCAATTTTAACAAATGCTTTGAGACTCATTACTACTCTTCGCTAAGTTAGTTTGGAGTACTCTACTACTGTAGTGAAAGTGTGTCTAAATAATTATTGTGTCTAACAGGTAATCTAATGCCTTTATTGTCTTCTCAGATATACAGTACATTGATGCTGATAAGCTGATTGTTTTATGGCTTCATTAAAACGGACAATATTGCGCTTTTGTTAGATTGTTGCCAATTCATTTTGCATGGTATATCATAGCATATTTTTAAACTGTTGGCATTTTCTGTTAACATTCAATCTTGTATATTTGAATGCTTTTCCATTGAAATTGTAAACAGAGCCTCAATTGGTAACTCTTCACCTTGTTGGTTAGTATGGAAACATGGATTGTAGAAGTTGTGAGTTCATCATTGCCGGAATTTTTTTCCCATTGCACATTTTTTCAGCAACTTATAATTGTATGCTGCTTTAGAAAAAGGCCTGGCCTAACTAAGTGGGTAAGGAGTGCCCGTAACCAATGAGCATGTATGGGGAATGTGATGAGAGTGAATGTAGCAAAAGGTGTATGTCAGGATAGTGGTAACTGGAAAGCCATGGTATCTGCCTACCCCTTCAGGAAACAGGGTAAATGTAGATAACTGTCTCATAAGTGTTTGGCCTCCAGGTGTGAAAGGGTATTATAAAATGGTAACATACCAAGTTTAACCTTTTTCAGGGCAACCCATAGTGGTCTTTAGGGCAGACAGAAAGACATCCACCGAACCCGATGAGACATACACCGGTTCCTTGCAAAACTTTGATGAGTTACACCGCTGGGTCCAACAGAAGTGCATCCCTCTAGTACGAGAGATTACCTTTGAAAATGCTGAGGAGCTGACGGAGGAAGGATTGCCATTCCTTATTCTGTTCCACCATCCCTCTGATACTGAGAGTGTGAAGAAATACAAGGATCTTATTGCCAGGGATTTGGAGTCGGAAAAACGTAAGAATTGCGTTTTAGTTGCGTTCTAGCTAATGCCCTACATGCATTGCATAACAATACGACTAGCGCAACATCTATTGTATTATACGTTCAACCTAATCAAATGAACGATCGTAAAAACTTAGAAGACCATCATACAAACATTAACTAGGATTTAATTAGTTAGAATTTGTTTTTCGATTTGGGTCGAATGTATATTAAATCTTATCTGATACTAGGGCCCCAGTTTCGCTCAGGTGCATTTTATCGTGAAACATAGTTTAAGTCCACTTCACAGTTCAATTTACTTATCTTAATATATATAAATTACGGGTCACGGTGTTTGTCCGCGATGGACTCCTAAACTACTTAACCGATTTTAATCAAATTTGTACACCGTATGCAGTTTGATCCGACTTGAAAAATAGGATAGCTCACATCTCAATTTATGATCGCAATATTATTTTATTGCAAATTATTTGTCTATTGTTTAACAGTTACAATTACAAAAACGTTAGCCACAGCAACGCGTGGCCGGGTCAGCTAGTATAATATCAAAATCGATTAAGAAACTATTTAGTATATCATGATACAGATGTATCAAAATCTACGGATGAAATCTTTCGATTTCATCAGTATTTTGATTGACTGATTTGGACAATAGGGAGTTATTGACGGCTCCGTGGCTTAGTTGGTAGTAGCCCTGCCGTCGAAGCAAGGGGTCCCGGGTTCGATTCCCGGCCGGGGCACACTTTGTGTGGTGAGCATGAAGTTTGTTCTCGGGTCTTGGGTGTTTGTCTTGTGTTTCTGTGTTTGTCCATGCCATCTGCGACACAGGAAATCCTAGTGCAGATGTATGAGTGTGTAAACGTTTATTTATTTATTTATTGTGACTAACTTCAATAGTTTGGCATATAGCCTTGTATACTTTTGTGGGTAATGATGAGTAATTTAAACATGTAGTACTGATGATATATAATTATTGTATGTATCATCAGTAGTTATCGAAGCGCGCGCAAAATAATTTACATTATCGCAATTTACGTAGGGACCTCAAATTTTTGATCACTTAAGTTTTATAAGAGTCCTCCTTCTTGCCAGGGAAACCTGGGAAAAGTCCTCACAGGTTTGCTGGAATAAAATGCTTTTTATGGTTAGACTCGGATGTTGTGTATTACTCAATGTTAGCTTACTCTCTTATGGGAAGAGAAAACATGTGTCCCGTTAGCCGTTAGGACGCAGTTTCTACGACTGTTCAAAGAATTTAAGAATGCGTTGGGTTTAATTTGTTACTATTAATATTTTCAGAAAACATTAACTTCCTAACCGCTGATGGCGTGCGTTTCGAGCACCCTCTCCACCACCTCGGCAAGTCTACCTCCGACCTGCCGCTGATAGCCATCGACTCGTTCCGGCACATGTACCTCTTCCCCAACTATAAGGACATGGAGATCCCCGGCAGGCTCAAGCAGTTTCTCCAGGATTTGTACTCTGGGAAACTACACAGGTAACATTGCTATTACAAACAACTAATTCTTACCAATGGCAACACAAACAGCCTTATCTAGAGATAAACATTTTTTGGCGATTTACTATTGTTTGCATATCTTATCTTCATATTGTTTTAGTATATTTACACCTTTGTAATGATTAGATTACATTGATGTAAGTCTGAGAATTAATTTAAGAGTATGTTTGCATTGTTTATTATCACAACTTTTTGGCGCGCTTATGGTACCTACATGTACCCCTTGGGGGGTGCAAAAGAAGCAACCGAAAGTAGCCGTAGAGCTTATGCCAAGTTCGTCCGGAGAAGTACTGCCACAACACTTAATAATCTGTGGCCAAGCAGTGGTGCACTTGCATTGCTGTTTGCACAGGGTGTGCTTGTTGGTAACATCACAGGAGCATGAGACGTTACGAGTGAGGGGTGCAACAGGATGTGATTTTGGTTTTCCTTTACTGTTGTTGTTGGTTAAGATATCCATTTAACAGCCGGTGATCCTTCAGGCAGGTCTGTTACTTACACAATTTTTTTTTTTTTTTTATGCACCTGTCTTTAATAGTATTGAGGCTTGTTTCACGACTGTTTGTTCAGTTGCAGATCTACTATACTATTTATAACACTATACAAAGTTATTTTCCTATATAAATATTTGCAGCATACACGTTAATACGGTTCGAGCAAAAGAGAAAAAAGCCAAATGCAAATGCCGTGCAATACAGATTTTAAAAATTGCACACAGACTGACTAGCTTTAGTCACATTTATGCCAAAAAGAGCAAGATCCGATTCCATTCCAGCGCAGGATAAAAAAAAAACGTTAACATACTCATACCTCTGCACTAGGATTCCCTATGTCACAGATAGCATGGGCAAACAGAAACACAAGGCAAACACCCAAGACCCGAGAGCCAACTTCATGTTCACAACAAAAAGTGTACCCCGGCCGGGAATCGAACTCGGGACCCCTCGCTTCGAAGGCAGGGCTATTACCAAGCTACAGAGTCCATTAATGCCCATTAATTTTAAAAATAACCTTTCAGAGAGTTCCACTATGGCCCCGATCCGAACCAGATTGAGCAGAAGTCCGACGGTAAAGTGACCACACCCCCGGAATCCACGTTTAAGAAACTAGCTCCGTCCAAGAACAGATACACACTACTCAGGGATGAATTATAAGGTTACTTGCTCATAGGTCACGCAATTTAGTGATAAGACTATAGTGGCTTGCATAATTCCTTATCATAAGTAGCGACCAACCATGATCAAAAATGAAATGTCTAGAATAGAGATCTAAAATTGCTAATTCTGATTTGTCTTTATGCAAGCCTTATTTGCTGACGAGACACGTGGTCTAGTTAGTTTTATTTGAACCCTTTTATACGAATCGGGTGATGCTGCGAACCGTGGTAGCGAAATTGTCTTGCGGTCCTGCGTATTGTGTATCTTTACACAATTTGTATATTCTGTAGTCTTTGTCGGTGGTTCGCGGTATCGTACGGATATTGCGCGCGATATAGCCGGTTGTGAAAACAGCCAACAGATTTGTATCATTTCTAGCGCCACAGCAGTAACAACAGAACTCAAAACATTTCATACAAATGTCTTGCGATATTTGTCGCTATCGAGTATCTTAGACATTTGTGTAGTTTAAATTCATTTATATGGGTGATTCTACGATAAGAGGTTTCAACTACATAGAGGATGCGGCCAAGAAGAAAAGTTGGAGTTTTTTCATGAAACCTTTATATTATGATTTATGTCCCGTTTATTTACCATTTCACGTAAGGGCAAGTCAATTTATACATAAATTATTACTTTTTCGAAGACCAGGGTAAATATATCGGACAGGGGAGAGACATCAGGACCAGGGTAGATACTTATTTCACCAGGGGAGAGAATTTGACACAATAATATACTAAATAAAAGCAATAAAATGAATAAAATCAACTTTTATTAAACGTTGTTCTTAATAATTATAATTAGACTATCATACCAGCCAATCATATCATATCAGCCTTTTACCTAAAAACAAGAACGTATCACTTACAAAAATACACATATGTAAATTATCTTGCCTTTGTACCTTCAACAAATAATAAAATAATCTTTTATTAATAATGAACAAAAATATTAAAATAACATTATAAATTAAAGGCACCCTCTTGCGTACATGAACAATAGATAAAATTAAGCTTTATCAAACACATTCACTAACTTTTTAAAAGAGTAAAACATCCTCTGCCCTTTCATAATAAGATTTGGCATAGGGAGTGTCTGGACAACCTGATCTTCTGAGATGAATGAAATAGTTTGTTCATCACATTAAAATAATTTTCAGATTTTGTCCCCTATTTTACAGAAAACTATCTATATCTCGCCACCCTCTTCCAAACCCGTACCCATAGCCCCGTAACAGTACTCTTCTTGAAGATAGTTTAGAGTAAAAAAAAGTCGCCGTTCTTGAATGTTTTTCGCTATGTCGACGGTTGTTCTTTATCCTCTGTCTGGTGTTTGCCACCTTTTGGTGTTATTATTAATTGGTTCATTGTCATTATTAATTGTTCTCGGATTCTGCGTCAGGACCATTAACATCCTCGATCCGGAGAATTTTTTTATTAGACGAGTATGTCATGCCACCAATTTTTAAATGATTACAATTTATAATTTCATTGCAAAAGCAGCTTAAATAAATAAAAATTATTTGTGTTCTTTAACAATTGCAAGCAAATCTTCTTTTTGAAGGCTATTTTTTTCGTCAGTTACAAAAACATTGATGTTGGGACAGTTTATCTGAATCTGACAAATCGCTCAGAGATGCTATATACTTGCCCCTAGCCACCAATCGGTCAGCTGTTCTTTTGCAAATAGCACCGACACCATCAGGAGCCCCCTTACCGTGTCATGAATCGCTCCAAAAATGGAGGATTTCTACTTCGGGTTGTAAGCTGTAAAATTGGCTGTAAGTGTGCCCATATTATTAATAGATTTAACTTTAGCTGTAACTCTTCTACGGACATTAGTTTGCGGCATCTGATGATCAACATCTGAAAGTGATGGTGTTGCTGAAATATTAGTTATATTTTGAAGAGCAAGTCGTTGCCTACGCTCTCTTGCTTTTAGTCTATATCTTTTTCGCCATACGATGCTCTTTAGAAATCATTCGTTCGACATTTTTGATGTTTCCCTTCTCCTTCTTTTTTAAATATTTTTCCTTTTTTTTTCTTTTGCAATTCTTACTTTTCTGGACCATTTTTTATCATTTGATATCGTAGCTTCTCTTTGTTTCATGTTTCTTCTGTAATCTTCACGTGTTAACTTTTTCCGGGGTGCCATAATCTGTAATAATGACAGTAATATAATAACAATATTAATTTAAGTCGTTTAAAACTGACGTTGACAGAAGTTAGTATGTTTTTAATAACATCTTATGATGAATATTATCTTCCCTGGTCAGTGAATCTCTCCCCTGGCAGTTATCTTGACAGGGGAAAGATGGCAGGGTAGAGACGTTTTCATGACAAATTCAATTGATTTAACTCACTAAATTAATTTTTGCTTTGATTTTATATCACACTTTAATTATTACTGTATTATTTAATTAGGGCAGTAAATGCAAATAAATTAAATAAATATTATAAGTTTTATGACTTACCAGGGGAGAGACACAATCACCTTGCGAAACCACTACAGCGCACAGTCGCGACGCAACAACTAGAAAATGGAGGAGCGTAATCGGTTTGCGCGTTTAGTATTGCTAACTTCATGCCGATAGATATCCTTGAGCACTATTTCCACAATGGCCGTCCTTGAATTGATGTTTGTAATAGCGGAACGAAATTTGGCAGGGTAGATACACAAAAAAAGCGGGACAAAAGTAAATGTTAAAAATTATTTGAAATAAACAAAATTATTTTATTTTTTATTTTATAATACCTATGTATTATTACTTAAATTCCGATTAAACATAATTAAGTTAAGTATCTGATACAAAAAACATATGTATTGTTTGAAAGTTAAATTGAAACCGGCAAGGGGACAGGCCAGGGTAGAGACATTTTTAGACTTTGTAAGGAATTTTAGAAAAATGTGTTTTAATTAGGCATTCAATTGTGACAGTATTTAATGAAGTATATTAATATGTTGTGTCTCAAAGTAAAAAATAGCAACATATAGAATACAAAAACTGTTTTAAACGGATTGCCGCACAAGTTACCTCTTATCGTAGAATCACCCATATATGCTGGCTTATGAAATACTAATAACATGAGTGTTATTATATAATTGTATGGTACTAGATTATCTACGTGCAATTATTTTCGTTAGATCATGTGTCGTTTTGCGTCAAAAATTGGTCAAAAATCATAGTTCACGAGTGTTAATCGAGTCGTGGAAGGATTTTACTTCATAAAAGTATATTTGTAACATATTTGTCAGTCTAAAGCCCGATTAGCGATTGATGAACTTGAGATTTTTGGACACAGAGGGAAAGATGCACTTTAGGCCAACTTTATGAATGTGCTTATCTCGTTTGAAGGAACGTTTGCATTCCAAGGTGCTGTTACCTTTTATTGGTTAATTCATCAATCAATCAATCATTTAAAACGATGTCGAACTTTAGACAATGTTGCGAAAGCGACGAGTACACATTTAAACAATATCTTAAAGCTATATTGTGATCCTTTTCTTTTCACTGAATAGAAAAAGGTATATTCTACAAAAGGCTGCAGAAATGCATCTTTCCTTTTGTTGAAAACTGAATAGATATTTTTTTATAAAATCATCATCGCCGAAATTGATGTAGTGATTAGCGTTTGAAAACAAAATTTATAATTCGTGTATGTGTTGTAATCTCAAATTGACGTATTTTAATAAGCATTTATTATTGAAATAATGTTCATCGATTCTGCCACTTCTATCAGATATAGCTGTGCAAATTGATTTAGGAACTACGCAGGCTGTTGCACTGTCAGATCACTAATCTAAAACTTAAAGCACTCACATTTTTATGTGGTATAATGAATTTAATTATTTTATTATGATGAAAATAATTGGAAGATATTTGATAGATATAGTCTGACTAAGGTAACGTGGCACTAGCTATTGTATTTTCTGGTACTTTTTTGTGGTCAGGGGCCCTATTCTACGCCGGAACATGGAGAAGTATAGTTGATAATTTTTATACAAATTCAGAATTATCTAAAATGTAGACACTTATAAGACACTAGGTAATGCTTTAAGTTCTTTTGTATTCTCATTTTTGCATAAAACATCCTGAGTTGCTATATAGTTAAACTATATATAATGTAACTTCTACTAACATACTCAGATCAAGAGTAGAATAGTGCCCCTGATTAGTTTAGCGACACAACTGGGTTCTGTTTCAAGAAAACGTTATATTTTACAGCTATGTAATTTGTTCACAATCAAACCCTATAATCAAGTAACAGATGACTGGAGATAGATCACCATAGCAACATTGATATTTGTCATAAACATATAGATCCTTGAGTGACAACAATATTGCAATGGTATTCTATTTTCTGTAATCTGTTAGTAGATTATAGGTCATGAGTTATTATGTCCATTATTCTCCCATTTTGGCTACCTGGCCTCAGAGCTCAGTAACTCTGCTTTCTCATACTCATACTCAATTATAGGAGCCTTAGGAATGCTATGTAACACTTATTTTTTCAAAATGATGGCTTACATAGCCAAAAATAAGAACAGGAAATAGGAACTAGAAACAGACAAGACAAATTATAAGCTATAACAACAATATGTTTACAATAATATAATTATAAAATAAAATATAATTATAAGTTTCTGGTTGTGGGTTCGATTCCCACACAGGATAAAAAAAAATGTATCGAACATTTCGTTATGTGCCTGGTTGTACAACGTATGTATTTACAAAAAGAGTACTATAAATTTTATTCTATCAGTAATCTGGTTCCCATAGTACAAAGCTATGCTTAGTATGGACCTAGATGTTGTTGTGTAAAATGTCTTTGAATGTTATTACTTTATTATTATTCACTTTATTTCATACACAGAAACTTGGTAACATAATTTAAAGTTCGCAGTTGTTACTAGACTGATACATGAAAGTGTTGCCAGTACAATATTTTTGTAATTTCCCGTTATTTCTTAATAGTCAGACTCTATTTCTTTAGTTAGCTTTATTTTATTCTATTTTTATTTCTTACCTGATAAAGAATTACTAGCATTAGATTGTTTTGTTAAGCAATTATTATTTTCGTTTGCACGTTTTTTTTCCACTACACTGTTTGTCTCTTTCTATGTTAATAATCGTAATATCTATGTATAAAGTGACGATTAATTAATTAAGTATTTATAATATTCGAATTATAATGTTTGAAACGTATTTATAATTAATAGCCAAATGAAATTAAAAATATTTTGATTTCATTAAGTTTGTTTGTATCCTTGTTTGAAACAATTTAATATGTGGCCTAAAATATTAATTGTTTATTTATTATTATCTATTTAATGTATCACATCCCAAGTGTTGGAATTAAGATGTCTTTTCCAGGTAATTAAATAAACTGATCCACTGACGGTCCCATTCATAACTTACACTTCTGTTCAGATCAGAACTATATAAATAGTAAATAATCTATTAGTTAAATTATTTCAACCATCGTCAACTGATATAATTTAATTATCTAATGTACGATTAAAGATTAAAGATTTCGGGCTCAGAATTAAGGTTGCAAAACTGGCAAATTAATTTCTTTAGTAAAGCACTACCTTTACTACATACGTTGTACATACATACAACATACATTTACTAAGGTATAGTTACCTTAGTAGGTATTGTTAAATTGTAATGCACTCCTCATTTGCTACTATCAGCCACCTACAGAATAACTTGCCAAATAATTGACTGATTTTATCGAGTTAACCAACCTATAATAGTATGAATTATTTATTTTACAACGTTTTGGCATTTCTTCGTGTACGTTTATATGAGATAACCTTGGACGCACACCCTTTCACATTAATACATTACAATCCTAATTGGTCCATAATTGGCGAGTAAATCGCGTAAACAAAAAAAAAAACATACAGTCTAATGGAACATTTTTTTTTTCTTTTCTTGAGCCAGTTAAAATCACATTGCGTGACATTAATTTAATAAAATAAAATATAAGGTATACATATAAAAATACTTTTCCATAATTTGTTGGCATGTTCGGCATAATTTATTTTCTCATGCTAAGAAACCAAAATTTCTGGTTCTTAAAAAGCCGTGAAGATAATTTTTCGTTTGAAATATTGATGTGTGCAAACAGAGAAAACATTGCATGTACAGACATTGTAATGTTCTCAAAACTGAGAAGGACAATATCGTGATGAGACCGTCCAATTCAAAGACCAACAATTCCAAGACATGTGACATCTACCAAACCGGGGTGGGCTCCCGTGGTAGATCATAGTTCACGATAACGTGTCGAGTGGGCTGGTATTTGTGGAGTAGAGATTGATACGTATACCTACGTACTTCTATTGGTTACATTTAATTACTGTTTTAGCTTTCGTCTTTTAGCTAAGTCTCTTCGGCATAATGCTGATGTTTAATTGTTATCTACTGAAACAATTACTGAAATGGGGTTATGTCTTTTGGGACTATCATACCTTTATAGGTAAAAGAATGTTCAGGCAGCAAACAGTTTCACTGATAACAAAGTAGCGTGTAAGTTTAGTTTAACTAGAAATAACATAATACGTGCGCTCTGCAGTGAAAAT
Source organism: Aplocera efformata (assembly GCA_921293045.1). Classification (NCBI taxonomy): domain Eukaryota; kingdom Metazoa; phylum Arthropoda; class Insecta; order Lepidoptera; family Geometridae; genus Aplocera; species Aplocera efformata. The sequence goes on along the minus strand of OV121042.1, from coordinate 5,638,349 downwards.
ATTTCAAAGATCGTAAGAAAATAACATTCTTTTTACTACCTACCTATTTGGAATAATCTCAGACATATCACAATACATAAAATTCCAACTAAGAGAGAACCATTGACATCCATTGTTGTTATTTATATGGAAAAATTGGCGCTAACTTGCAATTTGTCTCACATTGCTTTTATTCGTATTGCAATAAATCTTATTATATAAGTGATTGCTTTATTTAAACTTTATATCTTAATGTATTCTACCAACGTCGCATACATTTTGCGGGTCATTTTAAATCAAACTACGCAGCAATGAGATCTTTTGTAGATGAAATAACTTTCTTCTAAAGAGTCCGAACATTCCTGATCTAACAATAATAGTCGTTACACTATTTATATGTGAATGTGAATTTGTACAAATGTAAATGTATGTCTTGTGACGTGTGGTGTAATAAATTTTCGAGCCTTCAAAATAATGTTTTATTTCTAGTTATGAATCAATTCAACAGTAATTCTGCAATAAAAATAATTTACCAACCAAAATAAAATCCCCCTAAACGTGTACCCCCGGAGCAATCCAAGCAGAAAAACTTATGAAAAGTTGGTCCGAAGTAGTATTGCCACCACACCTGGTAATCCATTGCCATGCAGTACTCACATTCATCTTGCACACTTTAAAAAAAAATAAGGAGAATCGTAATTTCTTTGTATCTGACACAACAGAAATAGACGAAGAAGAGGGATCGCATACATTTTAGCGGTAGAGATTTCATACCCAATCTAGCGGCGGCGCATGCGTCGTCCGCCGGCCTGAAAAGTTAAATAACTCTTGGCTACTGACTTGGGCTACTGAAACTATCGAAAGGAAGTTCTTTGTTTTTATATTCGAACATTATGCGCCTTGAATCTTTCTTAGTTGGATAGTTCTTATTTAAATCATCTTGCCATCATTTTCTATTAGATAAATGTAATTAATTTTAATACTACAGGATTATTTTATACTAGCGGACACGCGGCGTGTGCTACTACGCTAAAAAATACATTTTGTGCCTAATGGATTGCTTTAATGGTCTAATGTTCGCATCATTGTCTGACGAAACCGGAATTAGGAATCGTTTAAATTTCACCTTCCTACATCATATCTATATATCTACCAACTGTGTCTCGTATTTATTTGTCTATTATAGATTCAGGCTACTAATGATTAAATTTCATGAACTTGCCGGCGTAGGTACAGACCGGCTTTCTGTGGCTCCAAAAATGAAGTCAACCGTAAAGTCGTAGAATGCTCGGCCCTCGCTCCGATATCAATGCAAAAACTACATAAGGTTCACCGGCGTCAAAATGTGTCACTCTCGTCGTTCCGAACGGCTTGTTGTGTAACAAAATGCTCCAAAACGTTTTTACGAGGATTTTACTGATGTAGTGTAATTTCGGCTGTCACTGGACGAAAGACTGGCCGTTTGAACGCTGCCGCGCACTACGGGGCGCCACTGATACGCGGAATTTCTCTACCTACGGTTTTTTTTGCTCCACATAGTCTGGGACAAAATCTATAAACTGACTTTGTTATAACTTCTCGCCAATTTTGGAAGTTATTATGTTATCTGTTCGTGATTTAAAGGATGGTAAATTCACGTGTTTATGATTTTATAACAATGTAGAGCCTTTATCGCCGCGTTCATGGTGAACATTTTGTAGACTCCAATAATATATGTAACTATAATTAATACATATAAGATCTAGAAAATTAAGGAATTAGGTAAGATTTAAATATACCAATCTAGTGTTCAATTAATGCCGATACTTATATTTATCTACTTAAACTTATTACCTACTTACTCCTAATCCTACTCTTGATCTTTAACGAACTTTTCAAGATATTTTTACCTTATATGATCTTAAGAATTAGAAAAATATTTTTCGTCAACAGTTTGATACGAGCCTGTACAATGGCTAATTTATAGCCCAGTAGATATGTTTCCGTCGCTGTGTCATGAGTTCAATTCCCACTCTGGACAAGTATTTGTGTGAGACACATAAATGGGTCAATATGTATGTACTTATAGCACTATGCTTATTTTGGGGCTAGATGGCGCTGCGTGAAGTTTTTATGAATATTTATTTATTGCTGCAGCAATAAATAAATATCTATTATAATTTCAGTATGTATTGATATGAGAATTAGGAAAGTATGTAATTTATCCTTTTCAGTAGAGGATTTCCAGTTACATTTTTAAACAAAAAGACGAAAAGGTAACATAGGCGCTGTAACAAATCTAGTATCCGAGTTTTCAACCCACCTAATGGCCTTCGACGTGGCTTATGCACGAGCCATCATACAAAAATGCCATCAGAAGCACGAAACCACTCGATTCAAATATCACTACCCAGCCACCCATTCGACTACCGTGGAGCTTAATCTACCCTCCGAATCTTGAAATAGTTATATTACCTACACTAATTGCATAATCTAATTCCATTTTAAGATAATTTGTAGGCACGGATATTCCATTTTTTTTATAGTCATTGAAACGTCAGTTTTTTGTCTTTCACTGTTCACTTGACTACCGTATTACACAATGCGAAAATCACCTTTCAAAAGCTTCTACAGTGACCTGCTTTGTTGAGAACAGGTACATCAGAGATCTTGTTACACTTACAAAGAGCTCAACCGCTCTTCACTCCTTTAAGATTGTGAAACCATAAAAAAAAGACGAAACTGAGCGGAATTCCGATCAGATAATACATCCATCCGTTTCCATTCAAATACAACTTATTCGCGACTTGTAGCTTTTTAAAATATCAGGTTTCCATAAAAAATCAAATGTCGTGGCAAATTTACCTTTTATGAGGAAATGAAATGTGAAACTCTGATACGACAGATGCAGAAAAACGAATGAACTTTTAAAAAATTGGAATATTTATTAATAAATAGTAAGATGATACAATACTTAGGATATTTAAGCAATTTCGTATATTTATTGTGTTTACTATAACAGGCACTTTAAAAACACTCAACTGTAAATACACTTAAGACTATTGAAAAGAGTGAGAACTTAGTAAATATCTAAACTCGTAGTTACAGAAAATGAAAAATCAGATCTAAGTTAACAATTTAGCCACATAAATTCAGCTACGGAAGCACACAATATAAATTAGAAAAATAAATCTATATTATAATATCTTATTCTCTACACATTCCATTTTCAAAGAGTTAATTGTTCCCACGCCCTGCAACAGATTCGATAGTTCCAATAAGGCATAAGATCTTGCATTGATAGCGTGGGTGCCGAGTTGGCTGCTCGAATAGCTGCAATCTGACACCGCCGGTACTTTGCGTCCTCAAAGCCCGAACCTTGGATCCATTGACGGGCGCCCAGCAAAGCACAGGAAGTGAAGGACACAACCGATAGAGCCAATTACCCGCCCACGATATTGGAAACCTGTAATTAGTGTTGAATATCCGAGAGGAAATGAGTGTGGCGAATTGTATTGCCGATTTTGGCATAACGAAGGGCCGTATGACTCGTTAGTTTTGCGAATGTTTTCCGTAGCGTTTAAGGTCAGCTAGGTTGGGACTTTCGCTGAAGATGATACTGAATACCACTAGTGCTTCCAGCCTATAATGAACTATCTATATTATGGTTTTATCACTTTGATTAAACATAAAGTGGCAAGCGAAGGTTCGTAATGTTCAACTTTGTTTATTCAATCGTCGGAACATGGTCGAAGACAGTACATCAAAGGAAACAAGGGTCGTTTTTACAAATCGCACTACAAAAACACAGTAGCATCCCTCAAGATTTATGGCGTAGTCAAACGATCATAGGACATTAGTGGACTACATTGTGCGCCGCATGTGGGCTTTGTTGCACCGATTGCAGTAGTGAACGTCCAGTGCATTGTTCTATGCTGTCGTAAACATGTCGACAGGTTTAGTTTGTATGCGTGATAATGCGACAAAAATAACAGTAGCAATGCTCGGTGCACTTCGGAGAAAGCTTTTATAGTACTGTGACAAATTTTAACCTACTAGTCAACCTAGCAGGTTAAAATTAGCATTGAGAATATAAGCTATGTTCAATTGCCTTATATATTTCTATAGGGATAGACTTTTCTAAACAGCGAGAGCCAATTTAGACTATTTGTGCCTTTACTAAATATATCTCTTGTACAAGAGTGTGGTTTTGTTAGCTTGATATGATATAAATTAGGACATAAAAGTTTCCTTTATTGATTTTCGTTCGTTTGTTTATTACGTTCGTTGTTTCATAACAAACTAGGCCTGATGAAAATCTCTTATTTTAAGCTAAGTAAAAAATGTTACCTCACAAAATATTCTACGTAAATACTTTCTTATACAATAGTATTCTATCATTGTTTTCATTTTACAATTATCATTCTAATTAGGTAAAACTTAGAAACTGTTTTATTGAAATTTTGATAGATTGATGAAATTTTGTCAGGTGCTCGTAGGTTAGTTATATGATTGTTTATGTCGTTAAAATATATTACCGATTTATCCCCAAATCTTCATCTTTTGCAGCATTAAAACCATATAAAATATCAAATTCGCATCTTAAAATTATTAAAATCGTGTAAGCAATTTATTATTAAGTATGTATATGGAATTAAAAGGAATAAACAGACAAAAACATCTGTGAAGGGAGAAAAGGAAATATCCTTAGAGAGCGGCGTTTAAAAACAAAAGTAGAGAACGTTATAACAAACTGCCATATTTTAACAACGTGTAATTAAAGGTTTGGCTTCGGCCGAATATGCATAAATCATCTGCTGCGATCTGCGGCCGAAATAGAGAAAAAATTAAATACGTTAAGCGTCTGAGAGCATGCTTATAATCTATATAATTTAATAATAATGCTTTTCTGGTTTGGCTAGGTGCAGTTAATTGGTCTGTTAATTAGTGGGAAGAAAATTAAGGAGGAGGTAGAGCGGTAGAGCTTTCTTGTTGATAGTTTATAAGTTTTTGGGAACCAAAGAAAGCATTCAGAGTGTCAGTTATGTTCTCATGTTATTGAAGTTATACTTTTAAATGTATATTTAGTTTCGTATTAACCAGTTCAATCAGTTTTACAATTTGGGCGATAAATATTAGAGATAGTTTAAAAGCGAAATGTTAACTATCCGATGATGTGAACTTGTGCAAGAACATAATATAGTCAGACATATATATCGTGAAGTAAATAAACATTTTAGTACTTTGACGGCTTCGTGGCTTAGTCGGCCTGCCTTCGAGCGAGGGGTCCCGGATATGATTCCCGGCCGGGGCACACTTTGTCTGGTATGTTCTTGGGTCTTGGTTGTTTGTGTTCATGCCACTTGCGACATAGGGAATCCTAGTGCAGGGTTGTCATGTTTATTATTAAATTAGTGCCTAAAGGAAACGAAAAAAAATTGAATAATTTAGCACCCGCTATATATACATATGTGTTCACATTGGTGAGTGACAGAAGCTAAAGTAATCTTGCGAACAAAGTTTATTTTAACTAAACTCACTTTAGAAAACCCTTCACATTTTCACGGCAATTTCTTAGCCAAATATTGGCTACGCATGTAACGCCGGTTCATAACGACAAAACGATTATGTTCCAGTGAATTAGAGCGAGCCAATGTAAACATAACCTTTGTAAGCGTGTCGTGGCGTCTCGCTCACGGCTTTCTAGAGGTGAGGCAAGGATACTACGCACAGCTTATTTGAGCCAAGCACAGTGTCACTAGAGTCCCGCAGCAGGTAAAAGAACTCAGATCGGAAGCTAATATTTTGCACTTGTAAAGAAATACCTGTAAAGGAATGCCTTCATAAACCGGCATCTAATCAATGTAATATACGAATGTAACTCTATGTTCATTACTAATATTTTACAACGTCCACAGAGTAAGTTTTAGGAATTCGAATGTACAAATATATTTTTATTTAGAGCTATGCCTTAATTATGAAATAATAATAAACATATAAACGTTTACACACTCATACCTTTTTTCAAACTATTTCAAACTACTTTTATTGTGCGCACTGCAAGGGAGTGGAATGCTTTGCCCGAGTCTGTGTTCCCTGACCATTACAACCTGGGGGTCTTCAAGAGTAGAGTGAATAGGTTTCTCCTAGACAAGCGTGCTCCATCGTCGGCCGCATCTTCACTTCCCATCAGGTGAGATGGCGGCCAAACGCTTGGCTATACATAAAAAAAAAAAAAAAAAAAAAAAAAAAAAACCTCTGCACTAGGATTCCCTGTGTCGCAGATGGCATGGACAAACACAGAAACACAAGACAAACATATTCTTTTTTTTATGGATTGTCATCCTAGTTATTATTTTATTTTATAACTGACCTGTAAATGTTCGTTACCTATAAATAAGATATGATCGACATCCCAACCGTACTGGGATCAATTGAATAAGTATCTATTATATTGTCATCGATTCATGTACCAGATTGAGCCACGGGACAAGATAAGTTGGTCGCAGTACGCGCTCATATTTCACGGGTCCGGGAGGGGTGTGTCGGAGGCTGCGCAGGGGCATGCGCGCGGGGTGCGCCTCGGGCGTCGGGCGAGGGGCGGGGGGAGAGGTGACAACCGCTCGTTACGTCTATTCCAAGCCAGTTATTAAAAACGTCTCGGCGCGAGCGGTGCGCCGCCCTGTAATTATCCAGTTGAAGGTATCGCAGCTACGTTGTCACCACCGTTGCCGGAAATGCAGTACGTGGATCCGCCCGCGCAACAGGTCCGTCCGCCCACAGACAATATTACTCATATATTTACATTAACGGTTTCGCCGTAATTAAATTTGCCGGGACTTAAATAAAGTTTAGTGACGTGTTTAATTTATAGCGGCAAATTAAATTCAACGTGACATTTATAGTGTTCTCGTGTTTTCACATTTAATGAGCGAGTATACATTTAGTTTAAATTTCATATTGACTTGTTACAGATGATGAACATGATGACTGGGTACGGTTGTGGTTACGGCCGAGGCGAGGCAATTTCCCCCGCTTCGGATCTATCGTCTTGCAGCAGTGCGTCGTCGGGTGCCTGGTGCGGGCCGGTGGCGTGGCGCGAACCAACCCTGCCGCCGTATCCTCAGTACTCGCCGTACTGGCCACCGGCTCCTGCAGCCACTACTGAAGATGCAAGAGAACTGCAACGCCGATGTGCCAAGTGCCGCTGCCCCAACTGCCTGACCGAAGCCGCTGGTTTCGGTCCCAACTATGGAAAAGACGGAGCCAAACGGGAACACGTCTGTCACGTGCCCGGGTGTGGAAAAGTGTACGGGAAAACGTCACACTTGAAAGCTCATCTCCGTTGGCATACTGGAGAACGGCCGTTTGTTTGCAACTGGTTATTCTGTGGTAAACGGTTCACCCGATCGGATGAATTGCAGCGGCATTTAAGAACGCATACGGGTGAAAAGCGATTCGCTTGTCAACTGTGCACGAAGCGATTTATGCGCTCTGATCACCTAGCGAAGCATGTTAAGACTCACGCCAACGTTTCACGGAAGAGTAAGAAAGTCAAAGACGAAGAGAAGGAGCAATCTCCTTCGCCGACTCAAGAAAAAGTTGAACAACCGACAGAACAACCACCGGCTACAGTTGGAAGCGTAAACTACGGTTCTGTGCCATTTACCTCGGCGCCTAAAACTATGTCTCTTAACTACGCCTCAGTGGTACCGACGCCGGTCGTCTCAAGTGCTCCGAGTTACAATAGTGGTACCATGTTCAGTGGAAGTGGTATGATGGCAGGATGGTATCATGGACAAGAAGGGTACTATCCTAGGCCTCCTATGCGGGATCCTCGGTATCAACAGTACCCTACTCCGATATCTACGTATCAATGTGCTTCGAAAGACAATTACGTATTCCAAGGACACTATAATTTACAGCCGCCGATGGCTCTAGGCCAGTGATTTGTAAAGAACATTTTTTGGTTCGGTGTTGTGAAAAGAATCGGTAAACTGAAAACATTGTTGTATTAAGTTATATAAGGTTACTTTTTGGTTGTTGTTACCAAACTTTATGTGATGTCTATAAGATAGATGTACAATTTAGGTTTAAGTGATATGTGCCTTTATGTTTTGTATGAAATTGAAAATGTGTTAATTAAAATGCTGTAAAATATTTTTTTATCTTTCTATTTGACCTAAAAACTTTACCCCAATGGCTGGTGGTCAATATAATTAATAATAACTATTCTGTGAATCAAATATCCTAATATTATAAAGGTTTATACCAAGTTTGATATCATATACGTATTGATATTTTTATAAATTGTCACTTTGACTCAAGTTTTGATTGCTGCGATCATTGCATAATTGTTCCTGCATTTCCATATGAAGATGGATGGCTCGTGTTCCCATTTAATTTTTTATGCTATAGTAAGTAAAAATTACACTAACACTATATTTAAAATAATGTAGATATTTTCCTTCAATCGCAGAACTTAATTCTGTAATTTCATTTCAAACTATTTGTCACATTTAAGGATAGTATTTATACGTTAAACATTAAATTTCAATATGTAGTCAATATCATATATTATATTAAAACAAATCTTACTTTGACCCATGACCCGAAATAATCTATTAAGTACGACATCGTCTGTGGGCGGAGTAAACTTTAATCTCTAATATTAACATTATAGAAGGTTATTTATAATCAGTGCCTTCTTAGCGTCAATAGCTAGTGACGAAGCTTGCTCAGCTATTTATAGATCATCTAAGTTAAGCAACTCTCGGCATTTTTAAAAGCTGGATGGGTGACCGTTTAGTATTGAAATTTTGTTAGAGCGCTTCCATGCTTTAGAGGGTACGTTAAGATGTCGGTCCCGGCTATAAACCGAATTAATCGTAGATAAATCTTAGATCAAAACATGTACTGTTCTTTGCAGGTAGGACAAAAAAGGTAGTAGAAAATTAGCTTAGTAGTAATATAGGTTTTTATAAGAAATGTTTTTTGTTGTTATTTCAACTTACGCTAGTGCTACGCAAAGCTTTGCATCTACGCACTTGCTACGCGCTACAAAGTGCTACAGAGATCGCGTTTGTGTCTTTTTACCCGACTGCGCCAGAAAAAGGATTATGCTTTTCGAGTGTGTATGTATATTTCTTAGGCTCGCTCTGTACCCTAAGTGGCTTGATGGATTTAAGCTTAAGAGGCGTCGTGAGATTCGTCTTAATTGTGATACTGGCATTAGGTTATTTCAAACTTATAACTCATGTCTCAAAAAATCTTTTTTACTCAGTACCTGTCGAGTGGAATATCGAAATACAGGATTTATAAAAGGCTTTCAAAAATATATACATCTTATATGTTTAAATGTAATTTTTCACGCAATCGGGTTTATGTTTACCAAAAAGTTGATAGGTTCGTTTGCATGGCGTATAATATATAATATCCATAGAGCTAATGGTATTATATGGATGTTATGTGGAATTAAATAACTTCACGAATAACCTGTTGCTATGACAAGTTCCCTGAAAACTAATTTACAAATACCTTTTCCTGCTGTATAAGTTTTAGTTACTATATCAAATTCGTGCTAAGTTATATAAAGCTAATTTTATTTTGTAATTTTATAATGACTTGTGACATAATAAATCGAGGTAGGTTATTCAGATTATAGATTTTATACGTCCAAAGATAAGTAGTTAAATGTATTCTTACTGAAGTGATCACACGGAATGTAACGCCTCAAGTGTCTTTAATTTAACCGGCACCCACACTGGTTGACGGCTTACCAGGTGTGGTGGCAGTACTACCGGACTAACTTGGCACAAGTACTACTGCGACTTAGAATGGAATATATTACATGTTTAGCTATTTTTGAGTCACAATAAAACGATGTAACCAAAATAAGTTTTGGGACTTTGGAAGAGCATACCTATGGAAGTTTTTAACAACCATGATTAGTGTCGCTTCCCGTCGCTAGATGGCGCTACTTGTCGGTCACCGCTGAGTGAGCGTAATTGCGCGCGGCTATTATCTGGGCGGCGCTCGCCGCGCATGGCGGCCGGTGCGAGCGGGATGCACTCGATAATACGTAAAACAAAACGAGGGAGTAATAATGGTAAAAAACGAGCAGCACGCAAATTATAGTGAGAAATGAGGCAGCCGGTAGCGGTGGGGGTCGGGTTAGGTGGGGGCTCGGCGCGCGGCAGTCGCGGCCGCTCGGCGCACGCAGACCGCCCGCGCCGCCGCCGCCTGCGCTGTTCGCGAGTGTTGTGACTGTGACATGCCTCCGCGACAGAGATGAGCGGCAAGGGCTCCTCCTCACCGGACCTGCTCATGAATGTGAGTCAGCCGACACTGCCGCGGCAGATACAGCTTACTCACGGCACCGCATCCTTTCAGCACCTATCTTCTTATCTATGCTTACTAACAATAAAATATGACCTGCAAAGAACTTTTATCGATGACTATTAGACACCTTCATGCTTACTATAAGTTTGATGAAATTGAATGATTTATATCTACAAAGTACAATAACTACAAAGTACTTCAGTTACTATCTATACCTACTGTTATCATTTGAACATATATGGATATACTTCATAGTAGTAGGTATATGTGCATACAACGGGAACAAGTTCCCGTACTACTTATTCTCTACTTAATCCATAACTTAAAGTTGAAAAGTATAATAGTTATTATACTATTCTAATCATAAAAATATTCAATGATTGCTAAACTTTTCCTGCATTGCCCGTATCAGCTTCTAATGTAATTGCTCATCCAAGCTGTATATTTGACTTTCAGTTTAACAAAACAGTGATTTTCAAAGATTTTCATTATCTAATACAAAATGCTAAACATAGCAATTGTTCACGCTTTCTGAACTAATTTCAAGAACAAACCTCTCCAAATAAGTCCGTGAAATGGTTCACCCTTGGGTATTGTCGATTTAGCATGGACCATAAGCGGCGGGTTCCCGATCCACGTCGCGTCCCCAAGGCCCTTTGACCCTAACCTCTTACTATTCATGGCGAACACCCCCGCGGGTCCGAATGCGCCCAAACCCGGAGAAATATCGTTCTCATGTTATGGGTTTTTCGTAGATTTTCGCTACTTTACATGTTCCTATAGGGTAATGAATAAACATTGCTGTTGTCTTTTACCGTTTAGTTCAAGTGTTAGTTTGTCTAACATCAATAGAATCGACACAAATGTGGGACTAAACCAGTAATTAAATCCTTTTTTCTTCTGATTTCATTTAGGCGATATATTTTAGTCAAAAACATCCGACTAAAAAAGAGGATTTTTTTAAGTTTGACCATATTTGATGGATCTGCCTGTGTTGTCGATTTCATACAGACCAGAAAGCATGGTTATCTATGAGCTCTTTACCATGTTTGTAAGGTTGTTTAGAAATCGTTGTTGCCGTTTCCAAAGTCATCTGCTTTGGATAATTTTAAAGGCATTTTGATTAATGTTACAGCTTCAGTGTTACAGCTTCAGTGTGTTTAAATATATTTAAATACCTATAAAATATTATACAAATAAAAGCAGTAAACTTTAAAACTAACTTAAATATCACCACATCACACTGATCTTTTTTATCCCCTAAACCCTATTATTTTATGTTGTTTTGAGTATTGGTTTGGTGATCCAACTTATTACCCTAAACATCATAAAAGCTACCAGTAGAAGTTGATGATATTTATGAAGCAATATCTGTCACATAAATGTAACGGTTATTACCTGAAATAGCCTACTTGGAACATTATCGGCACTTCATAAAGCTTCCAAAATGTTAATTCAATAAATGAAGTCAAAATAAAGGTTGGTCGGAGCACCGTGACCAATCCTTAATGACATAGAGCCTTCATCCATTTTCTACTCAATTTCCTTTTCATATTAGTTTAATCTAGAGGCAAGAACTACTGGCGCCAAAAATTATGCCGCGACGGGCATGTCGGGCGAGGCTAATCTGTTTAGCGTTATATTGTAGGGCGCCGAGCCGGGACCTTTTGTGCGGTGAAAAAGGAAGAAATTTATGCTTTTCGGCGTCGTGTGTAAGTTTTTTGTGGGAATGTAATTAATAATTCGGCGGCAAAACTAACAGTGTTTTCGTTTGCGTCGGGCACGTGATTGATGCGCGCTGGACGGCCGCAATTAGTGTGGAACAAAGCTTTGTTTTACATTAGTAGATGATAGCAAGGAGGTTGGTCTGAGACAATAAACTAATGAGAATGTTAATAAAAGAAATCATGATCTTTGATATAAATACATATCGCAATGCTGTTGTAATAACAATAGATTTGGTAAATTACTATTATCAGATACACTATTAATGAAAAAAGTTTGTATGTATAGCTACGTTTTTGTGTTAAAGGAGTAGATGTGCCCGCGGCTTCGCTCGCGTGGAATTCAGAGATAATGCAGCCTATGTTCTGGCTTCATCTGGATGCAATCTAACACCTTCCCAAGTTCGTCATACAAAATTCCATGCCCTATTTCAACCTCTTCAGGTTTTATTATCGCGACAAGAAGTAGCATAAGTGAGGGAAATCCAAGGTCCCTATCTCGATACCAAAATTCATCAAATTATCATTGCTGGTTTATATGTATATGTTTATATGTACTGTTATAAAAATATTTTTATGTTACTTGTTTTCCAGAACAGCAATATAAAAATACCCCACCAATACATAATTGCTTTACAAAAGATTCAATACTCAAAAGTATATTACCAGCAGCGTGATACGAGTCCATTGAAACCAGCTCATCATTCACCATTCTTTAAAACAATGAAGTCTTCGCTCATTTACCTGTCCATACTGAGCAAGTCATCTTGGTAGCTTTGTAAAACAAACTGAAGGTTGGTGCATTTCACTCGGTACAATGACTAGCATGTCTCGCCCACGCGTAGGCTTGCAGGTCCAAGATTTATACTGATTATAAGGTATTCTGTGGACAACAAACACGTTTGTAGAACATACTCTTTGAATAACTTGAAAGAAAACGGACGTTCTCTTTAAGGGTTAATAAAATAAGATTGGATACTTATTACGAACAAACTTTACTTATGACTATTAGAACCGTGTGATGACCTAATGCAAAACTATGTGTTACCTATCTTTCTAACATAAGGATATTTGTTGTCATTGTATTGAAGGGTTGAGCTGACAGCCCACCTGGTTTTAGGTGATTACTGACTTCCAAAACAATAACAAAACCACTTCGGTGCCTGCTCAAGACCCAAGTCCCATCTCGTTGCGCCCGTGGACTCTGGAGTCCGGGGCACAACACCACATACGCCTATAATTTTTAAAGTATACTGTATTTTTATCGTTTGATTAGATATTTAGATTTAAGAACATAATTGGAGTTTTACTTAGCGTGAAGGAAGTGGCCACCTATCCACTTTTCCTCAGGGGGCTGGCCACAAAGTCAAGTGTCACGTCAACTAGTTCCTAGCAACCCGTCTAACGCCCGTCAACCGCGAACCTGCCTCAATTAGATAGCAGAGGATGCGAGCAATTCAGAGCAACTCGAGTGTGTTATTTCGCTGTTTTGTGCGCGAGTGTACCGTTGGCTTGGAACTCGGAGCGGTCGGATTGGCACTCGGCAGCCGAGCGCAGCAACATTTTAATTGACCACGCGATCATACCGCGTCTCGTCCAACTTTTTCTCCTCTTCAAATTGCTCTAAAGTGCTTAATGAGCGATGCGTGCAATCGTTTCCCCGTACGAGAGGTTGCTCTTATTTTACATACATAAATAGTTTGAACTAATGCCGATTCTCAGTACTGTAATTGCGGCTGTGACAGGCTTCCGTCGCCTTTCCAGAGCTGGTGGTTAAACGGCGAAGCTAGTTGCCAGTAGGCTCCACTAGTCGCTTAAATTATAGTTATTTCACATTAATAGCGAACACATCGAGTGCGTGCGCAAGCGCATGCAGCTTGGGGCCCATTGACATTTGAAAATTCCTGCGGCTAGCGGGCTGATAACAATTTACTCCTGCAGATAGTATTAAAGTGTATATCTATTAGGTGGAAAGACATAAATATTAAATATGTTGTAGAAAATATTGATGTTGTAATTCTTAATGTGTTTTTATACAAGTTAATTCTGTTGCATCGGTTAATTTGACAGTAAAGCAAGCCTACACTATTATTGTACATTATTATAAGGTATTATTAAGTTAGTATTTATCTATGTTTATATTTTATTTCCTTGAAACATATATTTGATGAAGTTTATTTTATAATGGATTGACAACCAAGTATAAAAACTATCCGGACTAGTTGTTAATTTTCGTTGGTATAATTTATGTTCTGGCTGTTGTATTTACTTACTATTATTATATTATTATTATATTTATGTTCTGACTGTTGTATTATTAATTATTTATTCTTCTAAAGGAACTGTTAGCTGAGTTATTCTTAGGAAACAACGGTAGGGATGATTTCACGACTTGTAATGCCCACGATGGTGTAACACAAGCTGAAAAGTGGCCAACCGAGTATTTGCCTAACCCTTTGGCGTTGATGCCGTTAACAATTTACAAGGTGTAACAAAGGAGTGATTGAAAAATCGAAAAAAATAAAACTATTTCAAATCTTTTCATCCCTTATTTCTCGCACATACCATTTAAAAAAAAAGCATCCAATTCGGTAAACTTATGGGATTAATCCGAAAGCAAATAGACAAATAAAAAAATATTTTTCAAATTCGATTCAAAAATAAAGAAGAAGAGAGAACAGGAGAACACAAAGTTTGCCAAGGCCGGGAATCGAACCGGGGACTACTCGCTTCACTGTATATTGGAATCTATGAAAATATTTATATATTCGTAATTTTCTAAATCATTTTTGTTACTACCTGCACAAATGTCGTTCGACAGCTGATTGTCAAATCTATACATACATACAAATAAATAAAATTGAAGTGTCTTTTGGAAATGACAAAACAACATGCAATGCAAAGTCTATCTTTACTCAATTTTTTTTATAGGTACCTATAAAAAAAAATTGAGTAAAGATCAAGTAAGGTTCGTGAATTATAAAATAAATTCTCTCAAAACATTATTAACGAGATTATAAGTTGAATTTTGCACAAAAGCTGTAAGCCCATCAAGATTAAGGCAACGTGTTTGGTCGCACCATTAAAATTACCTTATTACACTGACAGGTGATCCAGTATTATATTGATTATATGATTATTGTACTATACTACGGTAATGATAATGTTTTTTATTCAATGTTAATGATATATAGAAGCTGCAACAACTTAGTTTAATCGGATTGGCAAATTGCAAGTAAGGTGTTACCTAGTTAAGATACAATATTATATTAATGGCAGGAAATTATCGTCATGATTCATGATACATACTAATAATTGATTTACGGGCCCACATATTGGACAGATTATCCTAGTCTATTCAATATATTTATCGTCTTCTCAACATATGAAATTGAAAAACTGGAAAAATAATTATGTTTCGCTCTGATATTGAAATCATTTTGCAAATGTTATAATATATCAGGCCCAACGTTGTATTAAATAAACTGGTCTAATACGAATAAGCTAAAGTAAATATGAGTGCGTTTTATTAGTAGACAAAATTAAAGAATATTCACACAATCGAAATCACAGGTGTAGAGACGTAGGTAAGATCCCCGTTTCGGGTGACGAGCGCAACTTGGGTCTTCATATACTTGGGTCGAAGTGGATCTAACTCGTGTAGATGTTTTAATGGGCAGACGTAACTTTACATCGGATGAACCTTCAACTCGTTCCGTAACTTAAGTAATATAAAAAGAAATCTTACGTAGGTAGGTAGAAACAAAAAATGTATAAAACTGAGCCAGACAATTATATCAATAGCCATCGTTCGACCAATTAATTTACTCATTAAATCTGAGATCATATCTCAGATAAGTTTTAAAGTCATGTTTTTGAGGTACCTCTGGCGTATCATTTATTTTGAAAAGACCTACATTGATTTATTTCGAATTTCGAGATGTAATCTTAAAAACATTTAAGTTCATTTATAGTATTGTATTTGTGATAAATGCGAAACTTATTTTGAATTAAAAATCACTAGGATTCCTTGTGGTGCGTGTGACACTGACACATTGAAGTACGAATTTTTATGAGTTTAAACTAAAATACGGCTAAACGTGTCATCTGCCTTCCACCGGAACATAGCAATGTGAGTGCGCTGCTGCTTGGCGGCGTATTATCAGGCGGGTGGTAGTACTACTTCGGACGAACTTGGCAAATTCTACTTTGGCAACAAGAAACAGCACAAAAGTCACGTAAAAGGACTCTGAGGGCACTCACTTGGATATTGGCCTTCGTTGCTCGCGTTACAGATGCGAGCGAACGTAGGCCAATATCCATGAACAGAAGACACACTTTAGTGACACGGATTAACCGAAGAAAAGCACGAAGCACATCACGATAATATGTATATAGTACACTTGTACAGTAGTACCTTGTATTTGATTTTCACCTATTGGGTATTTTTTTATGTGTAGAGTTCAAAAGTGTCATTTGCTACCTATATTCGGGCAAGATCGCTATTTAATTTAAAAGATTAACGTAGAATCCATTTTTATAGCATGGTCCTCCTGATTGGCCACCTAGTGCGCAGTAAACCTAAATATAGTAGTCAGTATATACCCTACGGTATTTTAAACCAAGAATATGAATCAAACGAATTATCCTAAGTATTACTAGATTCCTTATACTCTATCATTTATTGTAATAAAATTGATTGTCCAATTTTATGCTTGAAGCTTACCGTTAAAATACCTAGAGAACGCGGTAAATCATACCTTTAGACATTGAGTGCATAATCGTGGCCTACTTAACTCGGATAACATTATTGTGAAGTGCTTAGTAAAATATTCCACCCCATGAGATCATCGATAAGTGTTATTCTGACATTTGCAGCTCATGCCGATGAGCTGACGAACTTCAATCTCGGTAGTAAGTCACGATGCATAAAAATATAGTTAGAAGCCAATTTTCTGCAATTATGTTTGGTAAAATCATAGAGAAATAGGATTTATCTATAAGGTTTTTCAGAAATAACAACTATCGATAAATACAACAAGTTTTTTGTATCCGAGGACACACGCCTCTGGAGCTTAATTAGTAGAACACTGCCTGGTAGGGGTCCTGGTTTCGATCCTTAGCCGGTACAAGCTTTGTTTGGTGAGCATTAAGTTGGTCATCGGGTCTTGAATGCTTGTGTTGTATCTACGTCTACGACATAGGGAACCCTTGTGCATGTGTTGTTTTTCTTGGGTTAGACAGAGCCTCAATAGGCCGATTTTCACCTTATGGGAATGTAGACATAACAAGATTTAATCTCATCGCCGCCATTACTTTTCAATGAATAACTAGGTTAATACTTTCCTTCAGTAAAATTACATTCCTTAATAATCTGACAGCCAGGGCAAAATTACACCAACGATAATGACCAGCAAGTCCAGTCTACCTATTTTTAATGTTTTTTTTAATGTTAGAGCATAATCCACATACGTTAGAGTGTAGGGTGAAATGCGAAATCGTTTTCCAACTCTAAACCCTCGAGGGGTATCACGACAAACCAAAAACGACCATTGTGCATTTTTTCTTCTTTTTTCGAAAGAGATAAATCTGCAGCGTTTTGAGTGCTTCGCTTCCTGGACAAGTTATTTTGTCGTTGCACACTTTCCGGTGGATGGAATTATTACCATAAAACAGCCGTTTGTATTGTCCGGTACCAGACAGCCGCCGCACGTGCGCAAACGATAATGTTGTAAGTGAAACTTATACTTCAATTTTGCATGTTGGCAAAACATCCATTAAAACGTCTTGTGATATGCGTTCGTAAATTATAGGTGTTATTCATTAAGACATAAATTAACAAATATCATTACTATGTAACCACAAAAAAAGCTTAACATTAATTTTGTTCTATCACGGTTATGAGATTAACGAGATATTTACCATGATGGTAATAGCAAATACCAAATTTATGTACAATGACTCAACATAAAATCGCTAACACAATTTCATATTCAGGAGATTTACCTGGGTAATCTAAAGCACTAACAAAACCTAGCAGTAGATTACGTGCAAGGTTCGCCCGGAAAAGTACTGCCTCCACACCTGGTAATCTGTAGTCAAGCAGCAGTGCATTCGCATTGCTGTGTTCCGGTGGAAGAGTGTGAGTGCCGATGAAATCACATGCGTATGAGACGTAAGATTACCTCTCATGCGAGTGTGACTTCAACCAAGTTTTGTTTTTTTTCGAAGTTCGGCCTTCAGAAAGTTCCGTTGTTTATTCGCATAAAAAAATTGTTATATGGATATTTTGAGAAATATAAAATCTATTAATTTAATTACCCCAGGGTTCACTTTAAAAGTGAGAAAACATCACTAAAACATCCTTTATTAAAAATGTAAACAATTCCATTTTTCTTCTAATAATAATGAGTGCATTATTGTTGATAACCATCACGCAGTATCAGGCAATCTGGCTGTTAGTTCTGCCAGACCACAGTAAAGCAGAAAAAATACTTTTCCTTGTGAGATATAAGTTTGTCCATTTGTTCAGCTCTTTATTACTTCCGGGGTATAATTTGTTTCATTCCTGAGGATTAGTCTTACGTTTCTTCAAATAACTTCCATATATCGTAATTGTCTGACAAACTATGAAGTTTATAATAAAGAAACGTCGAAAAGTGCTTTAATCACAGTTCAAAGTGACAGTCAATTTCCCAGGTCTTGACCCAATATTTTACGCAATTTCCGATAGGTTAAGTTTAAAAAGACTAGCCGTAAAGTTATATACGAGCATTCAAACCAATTAAGAAGGTTGGAACACTGTTAGTACCTATATTTATCATAACACGTTCACAATTGGCAGAGAAATCGCGTAACAAAAATAAAAAAATCACCTCCTTTTTGAAGTCGATTAAAATTCTTTACGAAATTAAAAAGTTTCTATTAAAATAAAATTTGGTTCTGAAATAAACTATCTAAAAAATGAAGTAAACTTTAACACAGCGAAACAAATCGTGGCGAGGTGTTTCCATTTTGTAATGGCACCACAAAGAAAAGCGAATACGGACGGAAACGTGAAGAACAAAAATAAAAACGTCTTGAGCGGCCCGCTGTGTTTGACATGGCCTGTAGCGAAAAATTCACAAACATGGGTGTTCTCATTCTTCCCAAGTTTCCGCGTCATTTAACCCGCGTACTGCTTCCGCACTTACCTACTTTGACATTTATATTCGCACTTTTTGTACTCATCCCTCGATATTATCTACTATTTTCACAAGAATATTATGAGAACGTGTGAACTCGAAAATAATGCTTTATTATTGGTTCAATCACAGTTTCTGAACCTGCTGACCTGATTTTATAATATTTAATGACGATGAAATTTTCTAGCTTTTACGTTCTAAAATAATATAACGATTGAAAAATATTTATACTGTATATGACCATTTATTGGTATAGATTTTAATTTACGGTCGCATTCAACGTTCTGTCAGTTGTCAAGATGCGCTTGCGCAGTATCAGGCGACTCGCGCCGCGCCCCGAGCGCGACGATTATAATTTCGAGCTCCGATCAACATGAAAATGGACGTCCATAAATTTATTAGACATAGTGTCGGGCGGCTCGCCCCAGGCTTGCATTATGTGTGTCAAGAATTAAGCATTATCATACCGAGAATGTTTTACGCCGGGATATACACAGGTACTATCCAATGTTATTGTTTTAAGCGGCTCTGTCATCCTGTCCGTATTCAATGTATATTTATATTCCATGCATATGTGATTAAACCCGCCAATACGATGAAAACAAGAAAGCATGTACGGTAGTCCGTAAAAATAACCAACATAGCGGTTTAGGCTGTTCTTTGTCTGTACACGTCATCGAAAAAATTCTGCGCGGATGACAATACGAAAAGTTGGCCCTGGGGTAGGTATTTTATCGCCCACGTATCATATGATCCACGTGATATTCGCTTAAAAAACGTTATTTGTGCCAAACCATGTACAATACCTATAGTTGGTACGACACTAATGACACTTGAAAAAAAAAAACTTAATAAGTATTGTAATAAACAACTATTTTTGATGATATTATTGAGTGGCCGTCAAGCGTAGATAGATTTGCGCAATTTGCAGATACGAGCGTTTGATCCTAAACAGAGATACTGCACCCACGTCCACTACGAGGGCAACTTATAAAATGTAAATTTATTGCGCGATATTTTACATAAATTCAAATTGGCCGCTATATATCGCTGGCCTTAAGTTACATCACGTAATTATGCAGCGCACAATTATTATAATTTTACTATAATCGCAGTCATAAGGACGTGCGAAAAACAATTTTGAAGGGAATATCACATTTTGATTTATGGACATTGTGAGGTAGATTTAATTTATTACATGACCTGTAAATTGCTATATTAAATATTGTACTTCGTGAAACGGTAATTTGGAGAGAACAATTAAAAACAAAACATCTGCATCTACCGACACAGGGTCCTTCCAATCAACAGTGATTCATCACGAAACAAAAAATAATTATACGTTGTCTTCTCAAATCTTACCTGAAATCTTGTTTTTAATTACAATCTAGGATATTTGATTTATTGTGGACATGTGTCGATGATTTATGTAATCTCGGCGTTAGATGCTAGACTTAGTTTAAAGCTTTAAAATTTTATATAAAGCATTCAAGTCATCGAGCCATTTAAAGATTCAATAATTCATATACTAATTACAGGAAAGCAATACTGACTAGATTTCCTTCGCTTTGGACGCGTGAAAGTGTACACCTTTCACCCAACTAGTTTCAATTAAATCTAGTAGTAGGCTATAATTACGTCCTTGCCCTATTTGTTCCCTTAAATTAACCATGATTATAGAGCCCTTGTCTTTAAAATTCAAATGTCTTCGGTTTGAATATCGGAAATGTATCGAAATTATCCCTTGACTAGGAAAAGTTGGAAATTAAGTAAGACTTTAAATTTTTAATCGGGTAACACCTGACGTACGCTTCACCGTAGAAATCGTGTCTGAATGACGATAATTAAAAGCACTTATTTAGCTATATAATTGTTGGAGGGTTTTTTACGTAATTACCTAAGAATTTTAGTGAGGATGGTATAAATATAAAATTTCAGCTTACGTTTCTAGAAAAGTTTTGTTGAATTTCTACTGGATGAGCAATGGTGTGTTTTTTTTATGTAAATCAAACAAACACTATCATATATAACTTGAGTCCCTCGTAGATATGAGAATACCTAAGTCAGCTTGCATTATTCAGAGTGACTCTAAAATGGGTTTCATGCGCCTCCTCCACTGCCTCAAAACCGGAACACAACAATGCGAGTTCACTATTGATTGTCGATAATAGACAGGCTTCTCTAGAAGAGCACACGTCATGTATGCAGTTGGTTCGATAATCCATCAGTGTACCACGGCCAACTGAGATTCACTTAAATATTATTCATAGATTTGTTAATGTTAAAAATTATTCATAGATTTTTGACTTAAATATATTATTCATATTTAAGTCAAAAATCTTTATTAAAGAAAAGATTAATTAGGTAAATGAAAATATGTGCATACAATGTGACGCGTTCTTAATACAAAGTTTGGTGCTTCTTGAAACGCTATCCGCCCTTCAATGCAGAAAAACAAGCTAGAAACCCCTAGGATCGATTCCAATCGTTTTGCGAGCATAATCATGTTGAAAAACAAGTTAATTATGTTACTTATATATTGACGGCTCCGTGGCTTAGTTTGTAGTAGCCCTGTCTTCGCAGCGAGGGGTCCTGGGTTCGATTCCCGGGTCACACTTTGTGCGGTGAGTATGAAGTGTTCTTGGAGAAACACAAGACAAAAACCCAAGGTTTTTGTCTTGTGTTTCTGTGATAACTCATGCACCTGCGACACAGGGAATCCTAGTGCATATATATGTTTACATCTTGTTTGTCAAATTTTATTTTATCAAGGCTCATCATTTAGCGAAATAGTTTTCATAACCTTCCAGGTAGATACATCATTTCCGCCGTTAAAACTTTTACCATCCATCCATTTAATAATTGAGATCCAATTCCCATTTATGTCAATAACTAGCAAATGTCCCGGAAGTGACTAGAGTCTGCGTGTAATGCATTTCACACCAAGAACGATCAGCACCTTAATAAACCAATTACGGTTCATTACCTAATGCAGGCCGGAAGAGGGATATTACCCGGTCATCATTACGGAGACCACAAGTTCCCATTGTATTTTACATGTTTGCCCGAAACTAGGATTTCGCGCGGTTCTGGTCTTTTACTAGAGAAGTGGTACATACATTTTCATGCGCGCAATACCACGTGGTATTGCGCGCATGAAAATGTCTCGAAACGGTGACGGAAAACATGTGAGGAAACCGGCATGTCTTAGAACCAAAAATTCGAAGACATGTGACATCTACCAATCCGGATTGGGCTTCCGTGGTAGATCAGAGCCCATTCACTCTTAATTATCGAGGGAAGGCCGGTGTCCCTGTAGTGGGAACATTAGAGGTTGGTACGGATTGAATTTTGCTTCCTCTGTATAGCAACCAGTAGCAGACCTAGTGGGCGATGCGCGTTTTCCTGTCCCAATTTGAGTCGTATGACAATATCTTTAAGGTTCAATTGTAGATGTTTCTTTTTGCCCCGATGTACCGCAGAAACGACAGTCCCGCATGATATTTAACCTGATCATCAATTAAATGAGTGTTTTAGTTTGTTTAAGTAATAAAGTCGGTGTTTTGTAATATAATGTAAAAATGATGGCACTGCATTTGTTACTGTCAGACCAAACTAAATATATAGGTAAGTACTAAATTGCATCAATTTTATTCAGTTTCATGTCAAAGTCACTAATTTCAGAGCTTTCAAATTATAAAAACGTTTAGTGTAGTAGACGCCAACAGAATCAACACTCATACCTTTTTTCCAATTGAAAACTTTTTATAAATCTCAAAACAAGAAAATAATTCCAACGTTTGATAAACGAACGAACCAACATATTTTGCTAAATTAGTCAATGCTACTAGGGGTGCAGGGTGTTTAAAACAACGTGGTGAAAATGAAAACGGTTTGTGGTATGATGAATGGTGGTCATTTCCCGCCCGAGCCCCATTGTGCATGTCACAGCATATGGGCGAATGTCTTCCGAAGGGGATATTGTTTGTTTTGCACGTACCGTATATTTCAGGTGTGAATATGAAATATCATTTCTAGTACTGTATCGTTTTCTCATTTTCTGGTACAGACTTTTTTAAACTTATTGTAGTTTGGCGGAAGTATGGAAGTAGCGTCAGTGACGGAAAGGGTTAGTACTAATAGGTTAGTTTGGTATGGACATATGCCGAGGGATGAATGCTGTATTACCAAAAAAGTTTTAAATATGGATTTGGCCGGATAAGACCAGAGCCAAGGCAAAGAAATGATGTATGGATTGTCAGAAAGATGATATGATTAAGAAATGAGAGAGTACTGAGATGACGTCTGACAGATGGAAATGGAATAAAAATACCTACATGTTGTGCCGACCCCACTTAGTGTGGGATAAGGACAGGGAGTTGATGATGTAGTGTGGTACACCCACTACGCCTATGGCGTGATATAGTGTTCTGAAACAATCAAATGATTGTCAGTGATATTTCGGTCAGTATATTTGATTTCGGGATCTATAGATCAGCCATTTAATGCTTAAAAGAGTGGTTGCCTATAAGGAGTTATCTAGGAGTTCAAATCTATATAAATCTACTTTACCCCAACATTTAACAATCAATGATAATTACTCTGCCTATCTGGAAATAGTGGAGTATTAACCGATACGCAGATGAGATGGACAACAAACACTGACTGTTATGATTTTTTTAAGGAAGAGGTAACCTAATTATTTGGACACTAATTAGGATAAAAAACAATAGAGTCGAAAGTGTTAAAGACAACCATTCGTGAATTTTATCTCAAAATATCTCGAAAGACGAAAATGGAAGACATACTTTAATATGAGTTTTATACTGTTATTTATTTGCTGAATCATTTTTTATAAGTTACGTGTTTGGTGCACAGAGATAATTGATACGTGTAATAAATTTTGTCCCCTAGGTAATACAACGAAATACTTTAGTTATTTGTATCTCGGAATTGATAGTAATACAATGATCAAAAGACATTGTTAAAAAGTATTAAACTGTCGTAATAATGTAAACGTAAACCCCTCAAAGTGCTGAAACGTCTGTAAGGGACCACACAAAGGATCTGAAACCGGCATGCAATAAAAGTCACATTAATTCAAGAGCAAAGACCTCGGCGACGCGTCACAAGAGTGGATTGGATTTATCTCCGTGAATTCTTCATTAGATTCTTTTACAAGCGAATCGTTAGTGTGTGGAATACGAGAGGTTGGTCTCATGTTGATTTGAAACAAATTGTAACCTTAAATTGTCCTTTTGCAGAGTTCAAACTTTTCATAATGCGAGACAATGGTGTTGATTATGTACACCTATTCTATTAGTATTGTATCAGTAATCTAGTTTCCATGGTACAATGTATGTATATAATTAGATAGAAAAATCAAATGACACTGAAATATGAGAGGTCACAGTCTATGAAATACCCATCCACCAACCAGTAGAAAAACAAAACATTCATTTCCAACGGTCCCTTGTAATAGAAAGCTTCGGCAAACGCAAGCGCAAATTAATTTTCGCCACAATTACCCGCTCGCGTTTCTAATTGAGACATCAAAGACTTTGGCGACTCTCTGTCGCGTCGGGAACCCTCTGTTTGATCATTTTGCTTTGTAACATTTGGCTTTTAATCCACATTTCGGGAGCGCATATTGGAACAAAGAAGTACGAACGAATTTAGTATTGGTTGAGACTGTTGAATAATTGTAACCATAAGTTGTGTTTTAGTATTTTAATCGATAAACATTTTCACATGCACAAAAAAAATACTTTAATACTTGTAAGCTCTATTAAAACTGACATAGAGAGCTTGCTTGTTTGTGTGAATATATATTTTTTATGTATTTATGTATTTTTATAATATCTAGTTCGCATGGTACATGCTCTGCTTAGTTTGGCACCAGATGGCGCTTTGTTAAATGTTGTATATATTATTATTAATGCAAAAGGCGCCATTGCGTAGACTCGCGAGTAGTGTAGAGGTTGCGCATACTTAGCCGGCAACGATCGCTTTATGCTTCGCCTTGCCTCGAGCAATTGGTGTCGGTTTTGGCGCCGAAGAGTTCAACTGAGTGCTTCGAATTAATATATCTAAAACTAAAGAGATACCTAATTGTTTTACGTAACAACTGTGACCGGACGAATTAAAAAAGCAATTACATTAAACAAATTTTTGTTTTTCAAAAAATACCCGACCGAATTACTGACCTCGGTCGCCCAGGTAATTGAACAGGCAACTCTATTTTGCAAGGCCATGCTTTGTAGTCTGAAGCACATATTTCACTTTTCATTCAAAATATATATTTACATTCCCTGTGTCGCAGATGGCATGGACAAACACAGAAACACAAGACAAACTCAAGATCCGAGAATAAACTTCATGCTCACCACATAAAGTATGTCCCGACAGGGAATCGAGCTCAGGACCTTTCACTTCAAAGGCTACTGCCACCTAAGTCACGGAGCCGTCAATTGGAGGAACATTGTTTGTACGCTTGTTTCGTGGCAGCAACGGTGTTAAACTAAAATTACATTGGTTTTGTTTTGGCTTCCCCATTGAGCGGAATTTCGTTTGACATTCTCCTTCTTCGTCTAGTCTATCCTTATCCTTAATATAATAAATGCCAGTGTGGAATTGTTGGTTTGTTACGCTTTCACGCTTTCACTACTCAACCGATCAGCATGTACTTTTGCATCCATGTTTTCAGGGGTAAAAAGACATTTTTATCCACAAATAAATTATTGTATAAAAATCCACATAAACGTGAGCGAAGCCTCGGGAAAAAGCTAGTTTAATCTATGTTCGTAAGATTATATTTCAGTGCGGCGTGCTCTGGGACGAGAGAGACCAACTTCGAACGAGAGTCTAAAAAAATGAGACCCGGACATATTAACATTATTATTCGGTGACCCGGATTAAACTAGAATTTTTAGACATGGCATAGAATCCATACTATCGCGTATGTTTTCATATAAATGCAAATTAAATTAAAACCTAGAAGTCATAGGAATTTATAAGTATCCTACAAGTTATACATCTACCTGCAGATTAAAGTGCTTGAAAAGCATTACAAGAGACATTTTGCCTGTCATCATTCATGTATATTTAGTTGTATTGTGTCCATTAGAGCGTTGGCCGGCGGCGGCGACTCCGAAGCGGGCAACCACAATATGGGGTCACCCGATAATGCCCGCGTAATTACCCCGTCATTACCCTGTAGGTCTGTCAGCTGAGCCAAGCACTACCGAAAAGCCGGATAAGTTAGCGTAAATAAATCGTAGTTCTAGCGAATGTTGGGGTGGATCACTTGTGTTAATTTGTTGTACTATTACGACTACTTCTATATAACTTGGATTTACCGTTTGCCTTTAAATAATTAATGCAAATTACAACATTTGATAGACGACGTACCCCACGAACCAACTGTAACAAAATTACATGAATTTAGATAGTTAAAACATTTATGTTGTATATAAACAAACCATTATTTTATGAGAGTATGAGAGTGACTGCCGTTCCACGAGGACCCTCACGAATCGTTGGGCTTGAAACAGGCTTATAAATGAAATTCGAGTTGATAATATCCAAATGAACGTAAAGAGTAGTGAGTAGATGCAACTACAAAAAGTGAAGTAATTAATTGTCTCATATTTTAATGCTGAACAAATTGCAAAAAAGAGTTGCATAGTTTCCGACTAATCGGTCAAAGGGACCACCCTAAATACTTATTGCAAATTCAAACACGCACTCCTGTTCGATCAAATGTCAGAGACGGGACACCGTTGACGCATGAACTGAACTAACTAGATTTTTTTAGTGCTTCTCCGTTCGACCCAAGATTTTTCTACCTAATAGGTATTTTGCTCCGTTCGGCCCAAAACATTTGATTCTAGTTACCCTTTGTACCCACACATACTTATTTCTAATTTCTATTGTTTAAATTCAAATAAATCACACAGTGAAATACTTAAGCAGAAGGGTTAGTAGACAAAAAAATGCAGATACTAATGATAATTTTTTTAATGGTATATGAATTCAAGACGCCATGATTATGTACACAATAAAGAAATAAAGTTAAAGTATTTAGATTAAGAGCAAAGGACGGAAAAAATAAATCATTTTGTGTATTGATTCCAAAAATACATTCTAATCTTACTAGCGAAATAAGCCGAATTGAACGCTGCTCCTTATTACTGGTTTCCAAATAGAAATCATTATTGACGTGCATTACGTGATAGTTGAAACCAGTGCTGCCATTCGCTAATTTAATTTAATTTAATTTAATCGCAATACAACTTTCGTTCGTTTAATATAAGCATACATTTGTTACGCGATTTATTTCGCTAGTTGTGGACTTGAATGATTCTTGGGGCGAGAATGAGTCGGTTTTTACCAATTTTGAATCTGTAACTTGTAATTTCCATGATATCACACTGAAATCACAGTTGTTAGGCACGCAACAAATTTTCATGTAACAATACGACAATGCGAACCTGGATGTATGCACCTGCATACAGGTTCAATTAAGGTAAAGTTTAATTTTCCGGTCAATAGACTAAGCAGAGCATCCCTACTTACAGCTCGTTGCGAGCTCAAACACCGCGCTTCTTGTTATAGTTGCCAGTTGTTACCCGATCAAATGTCTCAGACGTGACTGCACTGCTACCAATACAAAACGCATTATCTAGATTCAATATAAATTATTCACAAGCGCGACCGCAAGGCGCCTTTATCTAACCTCAAGGGCAGAACCACTGGTGGATATTTATAATGACTGGATAATAAAGACTACACGTATTCATATATAATGTCATGCCTTTTTTCCCAAAGGGTTGGCCTGAGCCATAATGGGCCATTTCACTGTTGTTTGTAAGTATCAACAACCTACGGACCTCCACAGTTCAATTCTTATCATAAAAGAGTTTCAACCATACATTTGCATGAAACATGTTACCGAAATAAAAACGATTTAAATAATTTGGTCCCCAAAACACGCACTGGGAAATCGTCGGTCAATCAAAACGTGAGTTCATTGTTGTCATTGTTTTATTTCATTTTGCTTAATAAGTTTTTTTACTGGCCCCACAGCTCATTTGGTAGTAGCTCTGCCTTTTTTTTTTCCGGCACCCACACTGTGTTCCGGTGAATGGTCACCGGAACACAGCAGTGCGATTATCACTGCTTGGCGGCAGATTCCAGGTGGCAGTACATCTCCGGACGAACTTGGCACAAGTTCTTTGCTACAAAAACTACTACAACTTTTTACTACGAGAGCACAAAAAATCCATTTCTCCCGCAGGTTTAAAAGGCGGTTGAATCCAATCTATCACATAGTCAATTTCATAATTACATTAAAAAAAAAACCATCACGTTGATAATGCTTCATCGATTACGTCGCACTCAAAGGTGTCGGGTCGAATAATGGCGTCGACTACAATGCCACATTAATAACAGTGCGTGTCTATGTGGGTTACAATGTGGGTGTATCTAGGGGCTAGTATATCCAGGACGCGAAAAACTTCCGATGTGGAATCGGTTGGATAAGTGTTTCCTGTTGATTATAGGATTCTACTTAACAGTAGACTACTGTTCATTCATTCATGTACATTCTTCTTCATTCTACTATTAAGTAGTACCAGATGGTAATACTTAACAGTACTTACTATTAGTAAAGGGAAAAACAGAACAGTTAATTGAATTGACTGATTAAATGAATGGTCCACAGCTCAGTTGGTAGTAGCGCTGCCTTCTGCGCTGTAGCTCGAGTGTTCGATTCTCACCCAGGACCAGTATTTGTGTGGCGAGCATAGTTGTTTTTTGTATGTCTGGATATTAATAAGCAATACATACTATATAAATATTCTATCAATCAGTTACTTGGTTCCCTTAGAACAAGATACGCTTAGTTTGGGGCTAGATAGATGAAATATCCATGAATGGTATAATGATTTAAATTTATGTTTTAAATATTAATTTTAATTGATGTGACTTGGAATAATTGACTCAAATAAATCAAAGGATTAAAGCATGTTTTTCCATTTCTAAAAACAAATATTAATTTCAAGAAATCTCGAAGAAAAAAATTGTACAAGCAAATCACTTATAGGTAACACCGAAAATGTAACCGCTTCAGGATCAGGATGTCATGTCCGAAACATTAAAACTGTATGTAGCGTACATTCGATTTTTCCGTTAGCAGTTGACCTTATTAACGCACCTTTATTACACAAGTATGTAAAAATCTGAATTTCAAATTCACGTCCCGATACTTAATCGTTATAGAAGAGTTATTTACCTGTATCCAGTTCATTTTGTAGAAAACGCCATTATAAGCAGTTTACATTGCGTAAGACATGATCGTAAAATGTTACGGCCTCAAGCATGAAAAGTGTAAGTAACTGATAAACAAAGATTCTGGGTCCGTATTCTTAGATAAACTCGATTCAGATCTCGTATGAAGCTCGAAATCCCTTTCGTTAATGCACTGATCACTAGGGCCATGAAGTTTATTATTGTTAAAAATATAGATACTATAAATGAAATTGATTAATTGTTGATCCTTTTGCAGCACCCAGGGGACACGTATAGGGACTAAGCAGCGAAAAGCGTTGTAGTTTTTGGCTGGCCTCATAGCTTAGTTGGTAGTAGTTCTGCGCTGTGTTCTGCGGTCTTTGATTCGATTCCGACTCAGGGAAAATATAAATATTTGTTCTGTATCTGGAAGTTTATATATATTATATGAATGTAAATATTTACAAAAAAAGTTACTCGATCAGTTATTTAGTTTCTATATTACAAGTAATGCTTAGTTTGGGGCTACAGAAAAAAAGTTAGCATTAAACTCTTATGAAAATATCACGGAGAATGTCGCGTGGCGCGTTAGCATGTATAGCTTGAGACCTGTAAGGTCAATCGAGATTTTAGGTCACCATCATAGGAGATGCTTCCGAAAGTCGCCCCCGTGATTGACCACAGGTACACGAACAATCTATCTCAGCCGTGAGCCTGCAACTACAATTTGCGTAGTGGCAGCTCCTTCAATTTGCGTCCGTCGCCGTCACTTTCCGTTACTTGGTAAACGCTACTGAATTGTGGTTCTCCTGTTAAACGCGCAGTCGTCCAGAGTAAGATACGTGCTAATTATGGGCAATTTTCAAAATCGATCGTCGAGCTTTCGCACTGTTTGTGGCTTCCCTGGCTCCCATATGTAAACAAGAGAGGCAATTGTTGCATATTCTATACAATCGAGATTACACTATTATTTTTTATCGTGCCTAAATAATGGAAAAAAAATTACAGACTGAATTGTTATTTTCTGTATTATATTTTAAGACATTTCTCACAGCGCCATCTAATCCCAAATTAAGCATGCACTATGAGAAATGAATAGAATATTTTGGTATTACATTTTCTTGTAAATACATACATACACATTAACACCCTGACATAGAAAAATAACTATACTCATTACACAAATATTTGTCGCGGGTAGGAATTGATCCCAGGACCTACAGAGCAGAAGAAAAACTGAGCTGACTGATAAAGTGAACTGTGAGACCAAGAGGCATACGTATAATCCCTATTAAACACCCAAAGTGTAGGTATTGCCAGATTTGCATATCGCGTGATCGCTTAATAGAACTTCAGGGATATGATTATTTTTATATATAATAACAAACAACAATAACAGTGCATTTTTGACAGGAAATATGCACACTGACTAAATTGGCTTCAATTGTGTTCACTTAAAACTTTTGCAGTGGAAAATTGTGAGGTGAAATATGAGGAGCAGATGGAAGCTCCGGTGTCCAGCTACCATTTAATAAAGGTATCATAGAAGTACCGCGGTAACTGATGAGTGGTTGCGCTAGGGCCGCAGTTAGATCGAATTATCGGACGATCGATGGCGTCTAGATTGCATCTCAATCTCTGCTCGGGATATCGAAGATTGTGGAGCGTGCTACTACACTTCCGGGGTTAATGAAATGCTGAAATGTTTATGCTTTTGATGTGCAAGACAGTTTCATAATTTAAACCAACTAATGGAAACTCTAAATTTGGTTGAAAGATTCGTAAACTGGTGGCACATAAATGTTGGTTTATATGTTAAGACTAATAAGTGTAAAGTACACAGCTTTAGATTTCAAGAATTAAAATATCTGTAAGGTAAATATAAATAAAACCTTTTCGAGTTGTAGTTGACTGCCCTGTTACAAAGACATCGTGTATGATATTAGAGATTCTCGAAAGCAGCTACAAGTAGCAGCTGATTTCTGTGCGTTTTATTTGAAACGTGTCACGGGTGACGGATTAACACGCGCTAATAATGGCATCTTAAGAAGGATATTAGGTATGCACTCTGCTGGCGACGGTGCACCGGTGACCGTCGTGGATAATTGATGACGTCGGCTACTGTGTCCGCCCATTTTCCGTCAATTTTCGTCACTTGAGTGATGGTGGAGTGTCCCGCCTCCAGCACCCCCACCACAAGCCGGTGGCACGCGCCGCGCTAAATTTAAACGGGATGATCTTGTTCGGAAGACCGCCGTCAAGGAATGTGAGTGATACGTTAATCATACATTTGTGACAGTCACACTCGGAGATTTCAACGGCTACAAAAAATTGGCTTTTGAGCATTCGATTTATTTTGTTTTGGTGCAAGTTTTTGACATGATTATGTTCTGACGTCGCGATTAGTCACTAATCTTTACAGGCAATCAAAGATCTACACGGATGTATTTTCAATTCGATAAATACTCATCTGTTTTGTTTTTGATTCAGCACGTTGACAGTATAGCACTGAAGTAATTAATATCTCTGAAGGAATATTTGATCTATATTATAGCTTCTTTTTTATTTCAATTTTGTATGAACTTATGACTTTTGAGGCGTTATTGCTCGATTTGGCTCACTGTTGCCTCTTTGGTTACATACAGTTCTACAATAAAAGGCAAATAACAGTATAATTTATATAAGATAAAATACCCACACCCCACAAAAATCCCTGTCTTTCAGTTACAAATCTCCGGTGCACAGGCATCTCAATAAATAATCGACCCTTACTGGCATTCCACCGTGGTTTGCGTTTTCCCCTCGAGAGCTGACGCAGCATAGACAAAGAGCTACCTAATCCCAACAATAGCCCGTGGGGATATAAATAAGACGACCACTTAATGAACACATAAACTGAAGAGAGATTGCTATCCGAAGGACAGCGGTTACCATGGAAACCCCACGGTATACAAGGCCGGTTGGGGTTGCAGTTACTTAAGAGTACTTAGGGGTAGGTACCGTTTCAGTAGCTGTGGGAAAATGCGTTTAAATAAATAGTACCTTTTAACCTTAGGCTTATTTATCGCCGAGTAAAATTGAGTTTGACGGAGTTATTATAAACGACGTATAAAAATAAAATTAAATACACAGTCAACGTAAACTGACTGTCAATAGACCATATTTTCTAATTATTATATATTTCTCTTTTATATATTTTTCTTATTTTACTTTTGCTACTAAAATGACGGGACGAGAATGCGGTCCACCTAATGTTAAGTGATTACCACCACCCAAAATTCGAATGTATCTTTATTGGGAAATAAATAGCATTACTTATGCTCGTAATATACATTTCCATTGCAGTATGGTAAAATATTATAGGAATACAAAAATAAATGGGCACAAAAATTAAATACTTATTTAAACAAAGACTTGTTTTCCTGATTTTACCTTTAGCAGGTACATTCACTACTTAAATTTATCTTATATTACGTAACTTTATTACGTGCTCTTAAAGCAGTCCTAATAAGGGCTCTGTGAATTAAATTCAGAATACTTCGTGTTAACATGTCGCCTCAACAAACATAGTAGGTATATAGTAACTTTAAATTACAATTCCTGGACTAGTACACAATTTTAGTAGCGATATACTAAGACAAAATACAGGAACAGAAACCCAACTCCATACGGCAATAACCAACAGGCGAACAGACACAAAGGTATGTTAGTACAAACGGCAAATAAAAACGCTAGTCGCAAGTCGCTTTTACTAACTTAATAGTTTACGTGTGCGTGCGCATGTTATCGCCTAATGAAAAAGCCGTTGCAATGTATTAAGAGTCTCTGACTTCAATAAATGTGTAAACATCTATCCGAGATGATAACTAGCACAGCACAATAGCAACACGTGCTTGCATGATGACTCTCATCAAGCTCGGCGCGGGCTTGTTACGTTTTATTGATTGCTCTCAGCCCACCACAACAAAACAAGCAATATTATTAGCTAAAGTATTACCACAACTTCACTTCACATGTGAGGAAAATCGTATCAGTACTTATGTATTATATGGTCTTAATTTTTCGGTGGCCAGAATTTTTCATAAAAATAATGAATATAAACAGTTCCTTTAATCCTTATGCACTCTGGGGTTTGATTTTCCGATAACAAGTGATTTAAAAAATCTAAAAAATACTGACTTCAATACATTCTTCCCTTATTTCTAGCCCTTACTATTCTACTTGTAACCATTTTACAAAAGAATCATCCAAATCAGTACACACTGGGCGAAGAAAAAAGTCACAGGAAACCCAAATAAGCAATTGTGTTTACTTGGATGGAATATTTAATTTAACAACTAAACAATTTAACCGATTTTGATAATTTTTTATGGGACCAATGTAATCGCTGAATAGATAACCTGCTCCGAAGTTGGTTGCAAAATACAGTCCCATTACAAACAAATTTCCCGTGAACTAGCTCTCATGAAACTTGAAAAGGTTTTGAAAATCTTCATGAACAAGAGTTGTAGGCATGAGAGAAGGCTCAACGATAAATTGTGCTCGGAGATACTTATAGAGGTCCGTTTGCACGAATAAAGAATGTAAACGAAATCTAACTATAAATCAATGTAGAAATAATTCATTATGCGATTGCTTGTAATAGGCGATTTCGTAAAAGTGCGGCATGCCATGACAGTAATTACTGACTCAACAATTGCACGCTGTCAATGAATAATTAAAGGTATCATTTACTGGGTTTATATTAAAGCGGTAACGGTAATCGAGTAACAGATTGGTTTTGCAGTCATAGTGCACTTGGGTTTTGCAGCATTTAAACTCAAACTTTCAATGTTTGGTTGGTCCAGTTGCTCGTGTCCGTAGGTGAGTACCTTTTGAAACCCTACTCGCACCTCCAGGGTGCAACAAAAAGTAGCAGGAGAACACATGCGAAGCTCGTCCGGGGAATTAGGTACTGCCCCTACTCCTGGTAATCTGCCGCCAAGCAATGATACACCCGCATTGCTGTGTTCCGTTGAAGGGCGTGGGTGTTGGTGAAAGCACATGAGCATGAGACATAACATCTAAAATTTCATCCAAATCGTTAGAGCCATCTTCGAAGCACATTAAATAAATATAAATGAATTGCTGGTTTAAAGTAATAGGCTAAATTTAATTTCCAGAAAACTTAGCTGACGACAAGAAAAAACCGTTCGACTCGTCTCTAAATTAATTAGGTAGGTATAAAAATTAAATAAAACATATCCATGCGCATTTAACTTGCGAAAGGTTTATATTAGACACGTTGCGTTACAATAATTTGTATAATATTAATATTATTAATACTTATACAAGAATGACTACTAATTTACTAATTAAGAAAAATAATAAATGAGTCAAATGAGATGTGCTAACCTACATCACTAATTCCAAGCAATAGTTTGGTGCAGAATACTTAACTAGGTGGTATGGTTACACCTACAAGTAAATAATAGTTTTGTGCGTGCAATAATATTATTATACTGGTATCTACCGGTGCGGTTGACGTTGGCGGTAAATCGCGTGAGGGCGGGGCAATCGATACAACCACGATACCGGTGATTTACCCACCAAATAATAAACGAACGCATCCAATCGAATGCGGTTATCGATAATTAATTTTGTTACTCCCCTCCCTATGTTAATTAACTCCGTGAGAACGATACTAAAGCTAGAAATGATTAACGTGATGTTTTACTTTGTTGTATTGTAAGGCGTGTAATGTGTAATCATTCGGTTAAAGTAACATTAGTTAAATAAGAACGTACCTTAAAACTGATTAGGTATATACCACTTAAAACTATTAATTTAAACCAAAGTATTTTTTCTGAGAACATGACAGTAAAATTAAGAAAATTAATTATAAATGAGCTGCAATGATTTAAATCAATAATGCCCATTGAGATCTGCCCTTTTTACCTGTATGATCAACCTATTTATGGACCTTATCACTCAAATGTTGCTGTGCATCTGCAATGATTGATTTACCTACCAAACAACCCTAACCTTCGATACAACGATATACCTACCCACACATCTACTAAAACTAAAATCAGAATTAATTCATGTAATTTGTGTAATAATGTATCAATTAAGAAATCACCCAAATCAGTACATAATTGTTAAATTGCAAACATAAAATAAAGCCTAACTTTAGCATGTAACTTAAAAAAATACCATACAATTGAATTGATAAATCTTTGAATTCGGTTAAAAAATATTCACGTAGGACCTGATGTCTAATTATAATACAACAAGAAACATATTTTGAGGGTTCCAGCTGTATGCGGCCGTAGGTGAGAACCCCCTAGATGGGTTGCTCTGCTACAGGAGCAACTAAAAGTACTTAGTAGTAGAACTTGTGCCAAGTTCGTCCGGAGAAAAACTGCAGATTACCAGGTGTGGAGGAAGACAGTATACGTGTGCATTGCCACATGTATTGCTGTGTTCCGGTGAAATCATAGGTGCATGAGATGTAACACCCCCGTCTCGGGTGACGGGCGCAACGGGATGCGACTTTTGTCGAAGGACCTGGGTCGTGTGGCGGAGGTAACCACTTATCATCAGGTTATGTATGCTCGTTCCGTCACTCCAGTAGTATAAAAAAAGCAAGCGATCTTACAACCATCCGGCAATTGAATTTTATTTATATATTTATCATCATTTTTGCGCAAGCGGGTTCTGCCGAGTAAACTAAACGTTTATGTGAAAAGAGTACCGCTCACCATCAGCATCTGAACTCAAAAAAACAGCGAAAAACTGCCGAAGTAGCGCGTAGGGACTTGCGACAAGCGCGGCGTCACGCTGCCTACACACGACGGAAACGCTCTGCTCATGCATTATTCAAAAGCGAAGGCAAATACAAATAAATAGGCACGGAATAAATACAAACAGGCTGAATGGAGGCGAACGAAGGCACGGCGGTGGGCGGGGCTGCGCGACATAAATATAGTCTGTGGTGTCATAAGAGCCGGTCGCCGGTCGCCGGTCGCTGGTCGCCGCGACGGGCGGCGGTCGCGGCTATTTTAGACTCGTGATGCCTGCGATTTGTCTCTAAGCTATGACATCAATTAGAGATGTGTGACGTATATTTTGAAGAATTCAACGGAGATCAAGTATTTTGAATTTATCTTTAGAGGGTCGATTTTGTTTTGTTTCATTTTTCGTAAGTTACTGGATTACCTTGAAGCCCACCTGATGTTAAGTGGTAATTTTCGCCCAAATCAATAATACGGCTTAGGTCTTCCCCGAAGTATTTGAAGACCCAAGTCCCCGTTGCGTCCATCACTCCAGTCGGGGATGTTACGTCAAATGCGCATGTGATTACACCGCACAAATGCTCCGGACGAAGTTGGCATTACTTCTACTGCTACTTTTTGTACCACCCAGAGGGCACTTGTAGCGACTCAAGGGTAGATACTCATCAATGGGCGTGAGCAACTAGATCTCCCAGAAATATTGTCAATTGGAGAGCCTGGTCGTGCCTGCATACCCGACTGAGAAACAAAAGTCAAAATTCGTCAAATTTGATATAAATTGATACTCAATATGTTTTTCGAAACGAAAAATTGTCGGACTTAATCGCACTGATCACCCATCCGAACATTGAATGTGCTGAATGTTGCTAAGTCAAGTTGAATTTGAAGTTGCCTCCTTTTCGTGTGAATAAGCCGCCTGAAGGCCTCCGACATGGCTCAGTTTAATAAACCACTAAACGGTCACCCATTCAACTACTTAGTGAGTCGCTTAACTCAACATTCAGGCAAGCTTCACCTCTTTTGGATTTAAACAGGATACATTTGCAGGTAGGCCTTATTTTTCTAGCGAGCTTTCCACAACATCGCTCACATTAACCAAGATCGGGACCATAAGGATAATTCAAGAATCAGTTTCATAATATCACTCACCATCAACAAAACCATAAAAGAATAGTTGGTCGAAACCTGTCTATCCCAATGTTGCCCAATAATCAGCTTAACTCGATAAAATGTTGCGTGCAAACTTGTTCTGTTCGCAAGCAATCTTCGTATGAAAGTTCAGAGTTCCAGGAACAAAGCAAGCGACTCGGTGCAGTTAACAAAACATGCAGGCATCCTGACATTTAATCAGACCACAGCTGTTTATGTCATACAATGATATTACAGACAAGACTGAGGTTATTACGCACAGAATACAATATTTATCTTAGCCCAGGGCTGTCAAGACAAAAAATACGACCTAAGGAGCGCGGTCAATGCTTTACAACAAAAATAATATCCGTAGGAATAATTACTTATTAACTGGGTGGGAGAGGTGAATTAAAACACAGTTAAACGTTTACGCTATTTTTATAAAAAAAATATAAACGACACTCTTAACACATATATTTGAAAACTCTTTATTTTTGACTGGATTTTATGTTTTTGGCGGATATCTTTGACAATTTTACGTGAACTTTTGCGGAAGCCTCTCCGAAAGAAGAAGCAGAAGGCTTCTTAGGAGTGCCATTAAGGAACAAGAGTGTTTTTTATATCTCATGTGGCTGCTGTTAATCTATCAAATGAAAAAAGTCCACACAAGAGAGCATACAGAAAGAAGCATAGGAAGAGTATTTTTCGATATACAGATATACATCTAAGCATGTTTCATTGATGTTTTTGCAGCCCTATCTCAGTATGCGTGTGATGCGATGCTCTCGCTTCTGTGTACTCTCGACGAAATTACTTGCAATTAAATGCTCAAGGGCCACATTATTTTATCATAAAGTAATTTGCAAACAATTATTTCACAAAATTGTAAATATAGTCACTATTCGATCGAGCTTACCCGCATAATAAGACTATCCATCAGTTGATGTGGTATATTTTTGGCGTTGAAATCATTCATGATGCTTCAAAGTTGCTGATTTATTCAAACACGACCCGGTAACGAATTCCGTATTAGAAGAGATCGTTATTTAT
This sequence comes from Aplocera efformata, assembly GCA_921293045.1. Taxonomy (NCBI): domain Eukaryota; kingdom Metazoa; phylum Arthropoda; class Insecta; order Lepidoptera; family Geometridae; genus Aplocera; species Aplocera efformata. The sequence continues at coordinate 5,599,895 of OV121042.1, read as the reverse complement.
AATAATTATTCCAGAGCATGATGGCATGATTCCGAGGTGGTTTTCCTTCATCTAATGGAATATAATTGGCAGGTAATTTGCGGAACATAAAATTTTAATTGAAACTCTGAGTGAATTTCGCTACGGCCGGGTAAAGTCCCACTTGTCTGCTGGTCGTAAATTGCACAAAATCACCAATTACAAGGATAATGTCGGGAGCGATGTGCGCGGGCGCAGCAATTTCCACTTTATGACGTGCCAAAATCAACTCAATCCACTAACTCCTTAGGATCTGATAGGTCACCCTTCACCCTACAAGTATGCAGTAATGGGGGTTCTGATGTAAAAACGAAATTAATCTTACGAGGTTCGCTTCATCACGCGTCATATAATTGCGGTTGCTCAAATTATTTCGTGGTTCGGATTCTTGTAAAATATACGTATATTTTACAGTTGTAATGTTACGAAGTACAGTTATTTTTATTGCTGGCAGTTTCAATATATAAGTATAGGATATAATAATATAATAATAATTTATGAGATTATTTTGTGTGACAAAGTATATAAACAAAATACAGGCAGGCAGTTAGGTAAATGATTTATAACAAGTAAACCGGTAAGTCCAGTCAATGACCTATTCGACCGCTCTTGTCTTAATCCTTTACGCTAAATATATAATGAAGGCAATTTACTTTTGAAATTTTAACACGAAAATCTCATCAGGTTTGGAATAATATTGTCCTTTAAAACACGAAGTCCTTTGCGGGTAGGATCGGCCGAATAAAAGGCGGTGTTATTATGTTGGTAAAACAAAATTCCCCATAATGGCCTCATTATGTGGCGAAAATTGCTCGAGAGCTTTTTTGTCTGGTAATATAAATGTGTTTGTAATAGCTTTTAGAAATATTGCGAAGAAGCGGGTCAGGAATCGGGTCGGCGTCTGATTACCAAAACTTAATTTATTTTCATGTAAAAAAAATATAAGATTGTCCGCCGCGGCGTGGGAAACGACCCTGTCGCCGGCGGCCTCCATTACGTCATTATTTTCTATATTAGAATTTATATTAAATCGAAGATTAATAGAGAATCGATACGGTTAATAATGCGGTCGTGTACGCGAGTTATCGATTTAGTATGTCAGGTACTTGCTCGATAGCCGAAATTGATATCAATTTAAAAAGTAATGAAGTCCAATGTTGACCTGTCCCAGTTATTCAGTTACTGCAGCACAACGGTACATAACTGTGTGTATATGATTGAACCTGGTGGCTCCGTCAATATTGAATAAGTGGGCTTGTCTTTCATTTGTCAGCATGTCCATAATTTACAAAATTTGTTTAAGATATCTACAAACTTATTTTTCCATTGTATCTTCAACATGTGTGACACATACCGTTCGTAACCGTGATAAATATTTTTGCCGGTAAACTGCGTACCAGTTTACCGGCAAAAATTACTTACCACTTATCAATGACTTGATTGCATCGTTACAACGGACCATCGGAACATTAGCCGCGTCATTTCGAAAAAGCTCCATCAAATGCCATTTAAAAGTTGACTTTATCCGTGACTACTGGGCTGTAAACCAATTCAACTTAACAAATATTCCAACCAATCAATGAATATTAAGTTCTGTGAAGCCGTCAATGCTCCTAATAAAGTTTGTGAATGTTAATGAATCGCTTTCGGTTTGTGAGATGTGTCATAAAACGAGCCACTGGGTTGGGTGTCGCGCCCCAGGAGGCCGAGGGGAGCCCTAATTGATTTGTGCCCGAGGCCACAATCAAAACAGATCGTATTTTATAAGACGTATCGTGAAGAGGGTGAGGGTGGAGGAGTTGGCTGTACCATCAGTTTCCGCGATAAGCGCAGGTTCGATTCTTGGTTTGAAATTTAGTAACGAATAATAATGGAAGTGTTATCGCTATATACTTCTAGTTTCAATACTTTACGATTTCGAAAAGCTTATGCTATTGATATTTACTGATAAAACTGTGACGTACTGGCAATTTACTTGACGGCTACTTGGCTCAGTTGGTAGCTCTGCCTTCAAAGCCTGAATTCCTGGGTTTCATTCCCAGTCGGGGCATATTTTGTTTGGTGAGTATAAAGAATTGGCCACTTACACGACAAGAAAGAAAAAAGTTCATACAGCGTTATGCCCTTTTGACATGCTTCCATGAATTTCAAAGAAGTGTTTATATATATGTGATATTTATTTGGTAATAATGATATTACTTTTAATTATATTTTTATCATAATTATTTAGTTAAATCCATGCAGATTACGTGCATGAAATCCAATACCTATAATATTATAAAATAGTGATAATAAAAATTACAGAGTAATATTATTTGTGATATCTTTGTGATTGTAAAATAAAGTAAAACGTGTAGCCTTAAGAAATAAATAGGAGCTCTATCAAAAATAATCCACAATATAATTGACTTAACAATAGTAAAGCTACTTTGTAAATGTGTTGCAAATTCTAATGTGTTCAGTGATCAAACACAAGAAAATCAAATGATCATTTGATAAATTGTCCCCGGGGTGGCCCGTAATGCGGTCAATGCGCGTCGCGTAGTGCGGGGTGCGGGGCAGGGCACAGATTTAACAATAGTACGTAAGGGGTGCATGGTGCGGGATTACCCTCCATGGGAACTGATAATGTTTTGGGAAATTCGCACTTCATTTGCATTAGTAAGCTTCGATCATTTGAACGAGAGACAATATGTCAGCGCATTTCTACATTTTCAACATTTTGTACTATTAGGTACTGTTAAGCATATCTATTGATGTGCTGATGATGATAAGGCCTTTTCCCAATTAATTTGATGATAAAAATATTAACTATATATCTAAAGTATTTTAATTTCAATTCTTTTGAGACTTATATGTCACTGAGATCGTATTCAGCCACTAAACCCCGCAGTTACTATAAATTGTAAGATAAGTTAGGGGTGAGGTCTCTTATTCCATGTGAAAGTTTTTCATGAGATTTCTATGGAATCATTTCGGAAGTACACTGTACTCCCTATCAGATAAACGATTTTCATACAAATCGGTCCAGAATTAGCAAAGATATCGCGTAATAAACATACAAAACATAAAAATTCAGACAGATGCAATCCTCCTCCTTTTTTTGAAGTCGGTTAATAATGACATTTAATTAATAAAATATAGGTATATACATATAATATGTCTTTTTTACGACATAGAAATCCGCACCCACCATTTGTTCAGTTATCTAAGAACGTGATGGTACAATCTGTTTCTGTTCTGTCTCCGAACCAATACAAAATGTTACAATTTTGCATAGCGGCCAACAGCGCTGCATCATTTGTCACGTGCAAGATCCGTCGCGAGTATGTCTGCCCATCTAGCGATAAATCACTACGTCTTACATAGCTATGTTTAAAATTTGATAGAAACCAATATGCCAATGCTTGACTTTGTTAGATTTGTTTAAAATTCGTTTTTTTAATAAATTATTATGAAGCCACATATGAATATTTTACTCAAAGAAGCTTAATTTCAAGTATAATGTGACAAATTAGTTTAAAAACAGTCTAAACTCGATCAAAATTCAAATTGAAATCAGATTCTTAGGACCAGCAACTCGTAAACAAAAAGAACGTAGGAAGTTAAATTTATACATAAATTATTATTCAAATAAAACATTATGGACTTGAGAAAAAATACATAGGTTGTTTTCTGAACCTGTTCCTGACAAGAAATGTATATGAAAATAATATCTCGGTGCATATGGACCGACACGTGTGCTAAGGAATGCCCGTTCGCCCACGCGCTCTCATTGTATGCAAATCGTGGGTCGCAGGTCGCCATTCGTGCGCCTGCGCAGGACGGTTCATGCTTTTAGCCCTTATTGGTTCAATTCCTCCAAGGCCCGGAAGCGATTTGTTAAATAAATTGTGTTATACTACATATTTTGCTTTATATTTGTGGCAGTGTTGAATAAATACAAAATTTGATGCTCTATTTTAGAGTCGTATTATTGAATTGGTGATAACTCGTAACCCTATCTAACAAAAACACAAACAAAGTCATGACACTAAAATATCCTTTGTCATGGTTATTTAAAGCTTTCAGTAAGTACGAGTATCAAGTTATCACAATAAACTGGTCTCATGATGGGAATAGAATCCGCATACATTACATCATTTAGCTGATCGCTTGAACCACCACCATATCATATGATTTTTTGTTGGTGTGTCGAAATAAATGTAAAGTAAGTTTACCAAAAATCGCAAGACGGCTACAGCCGAGAGAAGCGTTCGTACAAATACTATAGTCGACGTTTATGAGGGAATTTTATGAATCTGATTTAGCAAGAAATCAGTCTGGGATTACGTGTAAAGTTTAGGTGGCGTAAAATTTATTTAGTTTAATCACTAGCACGATTGCTTAATACAGAAACTAATATCTTAAACGCCTTAGGTTACAGTTCATACTCGTGTCACAGTTCGTGCAACAGTTACAATGGAGCATGAATGGTATTCTGCAAGTCATGACGGAATTCCCATTGTGTCTCATTGTACCTCGAAATCACAAGAACACGACAACAACACGCCAGTGTCACGGCATGAGTCTAATTGTGAATGAACGGGTCAGAGATCGAATATATCGAAACATCGACGCTATTTCCTGTTATGAATATCATTACAACAGATTATTATAATATGAAATTGATATTGACAGTTTGTGATGACTGTTATCCCGCTAGAAGGCCGTACTGTTGAGTGACTAAACATAACTGCCTTCTAGCTATTCACACAGACGAGCCGTGCTTACTTTATTTACTTAAAGTACGATGATTTTGTTCCAAACCTTTGTTTGAAGCTTTTAAGCTTTGTAAATAGAAATGTGCAGGACCTGTACTATACACCGCGCACATTTATACAACAGAAACATACACGAGAGGGGTAAATATGCTCAACTGCTTCCTGTAATATCAACTCAACAAACAGTCAAATTTAGAAATTATAAACATAAATTAGATAAGTGTTTTGGAGAAAGCTCTCGACGGGTTAGCGGCTATTTTAGGGGACATTTCTTCGTAATTATCCACCTATCTTCGCAATTAAAAATACATTTACATTTATTTAAAGCTATAATAATATTTTAATTATTTTTTTATATTCATACTTGGCCGCATATTAGCTGAACTTCCTTCTCTCAGAAGGCAGCTGAGTATGGTTATCGAAGTTTACAAGGTTTTATCATCTTGCTATTAAAACCACATGGAACCCTATTCCAATATGATTGTTGCAATATGATTGTTGTCGTGTTGATTGTTGCATAAAATTATCAGAAAAGTCTCGTGAAATCTCAGAAAATTTGCCTATTATTCATATTAGTAAATTACTTTCCATATTATCAAAAACTCAATGTATCTCAAAATATTCAGTATCACATCCATTATCTTCTAAATCAAGAACACAATATTACAGCCAACTTCAGGTAAAATGACAAAACCATTATAAAGGACGAAATGGTCGGTGAGCTAATCCCCAATAAGCCAGATAGAACAATATAGCCGCGAACGTTCAGGACGCGTCCAGAAATTTACTGTCCATAATTACAGGGTTGCCTCACTTAATTGCAGACCGGCCGTACGTTGCTCGCTTTTTTTGACTAAATAAAAATTGACTAATATTCATAATAAATAATGAACTCTCCGTTCTCAGGAATGGAAGGATTACGGCGTATAGATTGTAGATTAATATTTTGGGTTAATCAAATGATCAGCTGCGAAGGTAACAGCAAATAATGCTTCGTCGTTATCTGATCAATTGGTTATTTCATTGAGCTTCCTATACATAGTTTTTGTCATCATATTCAGCATTTTAATCTTACTACTATTTTAAATGCGAACGTTTGGATGGATGTATGTTTTTACTCAATCACACCTGAACGGCTGAATACATTTGGACGGAATTAGTTATGAAGGTATTTTGTACCCTGGATTAACATCCAACAAAATACATATGTGTTAATATATGCTACGTTTTATTCCGAAAAATTTAAGTATTCCTGTAGGATGGCCAACGCGGGTAACAACGCGGGGTGCAACTATTCGTTTTATATACGCTGTGATATGATAAAATTTAACACAACATTATAATGCCACGGCCCATAAGAAATACATAATTTTTCAATATTTGAAATTTTACTTGAAAATCACACCGTTTTGGTGTTGTCCGATGCTTGAGATAGCGATGCATTTTGGTAAAATATATCATAATTTAGGGAACGAGGCAAAAACAGGCTAATATCGTTGCATGTTATTGCTCCAGGCTCTCTTTATAATTGTGGGGTTTCGCCCAAAAGCCTCAATTATAAAATAATAGCAGATGTGGATCATAGTAATAACAATTATTATCACGCTCGCCGCTATCATTATCGTTGAAATATGGCCGATGCGTTGAGTATGCAAACTTAGGAATTTGCTTTGGATGTGCTTCAATCCATTTCAAACGTCTATGTGATCTTACAAGAAATATTGGAAGTCAACAAAACTCACAAATCATGGTAAATATCTTGGTAACTCGAAAAATAATTTGAACTAACAACTTTTAGTTTTAAAGGCCGTATCGTATGTACCGATAGGCTACAACCTTTTACCTCTTGTTATAATAGGCATAAATATAATAAAACCCTTTGTAATAAAGAACTGACAAAATACTGACCTCTTTTTTCTGGATAGTGGACGTTACAAGCGAGTTTTAAATTAATTATAAACTCTTGCTGTATCCCTATAAAACATTAACTACGAAAGTGAGGAACTCGCAAACACAGGCGACTAGGCATCTTGTTGTTTTTCTACACCCGCAACAAGATTGGCTTATCATGGCAGCAGCGTAAGTTTACGCTTTTCACAATAAATCACAGTAATTAATCAAATATAAGTGGTAAAACAACACCTGAGATAATTTCTGAAGCATAGCAATACATATAAAACATTTTACGTGGCGTAGATAGGCTAATTATACGTTTGCGCTGCGATATTATTTAGTCTCGGTTCATAATAATGCAAACATTTAATGTGCCGATTATTCAAATTCTGTTACAAGAGGACGACCCCGCCTCTTTGCAATCGCAATCTTAATAAAGACTTCCTAGGTGTACAATCGTATTTTATTTTTTATGAAATGTACCGGCGTGGGCTCATGTAACTTTAATTAAAGATAGAGTTTAATTAAAGTTAATCGCTGAACAGATGGATCGTCGGATGAGATTCGTGTAGACCGCGTAGCGGCAATACCTGTTTATTATACTATGTTCTAAAATTATAATAGAAACAAGTCCCGCTCGTATTTAGTGGGTTTTTTTAATGTAAGTGATTGAACGAGTATTGTACTCGTGGTAACAGTAATAAGACTTAGTTAAGTATGGAACGAACAAATTCGCAAAACTACAAATTTTTATTCAATAATCCATGCATATGTACTCAAATAATATTACAAAAGCTATAAATGATTATCTTTCAACAATGGGTGGTCATTACTTTAATTTATAAACTTTTAATTTAGTATACACCTCAATTAGTAATGCTTTACTCATTTTACCAAGTGTGACTCTAGATATTTGACGCCTTGCCTATATACATAGGTAAGGACAACAAAACACTCGTATACGTATCGCAGGTGGTATGGACTGGAACAAAAAAAAGCCCAAGACTGAGAGCAAACTTCATGCTCATCACACAAATGTTTGCCCCGGTTGGAAATCGAATGAATAAATCCATTAATAATAACATCTTAGGTAAATAATTAGATTATAAATAGATTAGATTATATTAATTTATGTCTACGAGCCGTCGATGACATAAATTACTTACTAAAATTGTCTTAAGTCATAAACCTTTGACAGATTAGAGAGATATTGAATAAAAGTAGATTGAATAAGCTTTGGATCGTAAAAAGAGACGATTTGAAAAGAAATAAGTACAAAACTATCATCAATTTGACAATTACGAATTCAAAGTTCGTTTTACTTACTATGAATTCGTAATCACCAAAACAGTTAGTAGCTGAGTTTAGGCGGTATTTTATGGAATTTCCATATAAGAATGTTCAAAAAGGAGTATTAGCATCTAACTCCACATTATATGAACAATTATCGCGGATGTCGTGCGCTCTAGCCGCATATCATCGGCAGCCAAGGCGATTAATCATTACCGCTCTACCGGATAATTCGGCGGTTTACTGAAAAACAACATGTTATTACGGGATAAATCTCTATCTAGAAAAGCTAAGAAGGCCTAAGCGCGCTCTTGATTTATGGCCCCAGGCCATCGTCGAGTAGCGTTTGATTTGTGATTCTGAACGCTGTTTCCATCTTTAGTTGAATTTTAATTAATGGCTTTAAAATTATACCTTTAAGTGTGTAATCATACATTGTAGGCTTTGATTATTGCTTTTAAAACGGGATGATTAGAATTTATCACTGTTACATAAATAACATTGTTTTTTTTTTCAAATTACTGATATACATCAACATCGAAGTCTAAAAATATTTAGAAATTAATTGACGTGATTGATAGATAAATAAGGTGTATTTTAAAATTTACTGAAAACGTTTGATTTATCTATCAATACTATACGAATAGAAATGAAATGCTGTTTGTTGCTAAGCGCATGACTTGAGAAAAGCCAGAACCATTTTGCTTAATTATGATTTCTTTGAAATGTCCATAATAATACGAATAAGGATTTCATGGAAATACTTTCTGGAAAGTTGCCTAGTACATAGGAAAATTGGGGATTTAATGTGGTGAGAATGAAGTTTGTTACCGGGTCTTGGGATTTTGTGTAATGTGAGTTGTCCATGCCACATGCAACACAGGGAATTCTGTGCTACACAGGGTGTGAATGTGTAACCGTTTACGGTATTGGTTTGTTAGTTTGTCAGGATTTAGAGAATTATAATTATTAAAACTAAATTAACTCGCAAATCAATTAAAAGTGACTTAAGACTTAAAATACCTTGATATACTTAATAAATAATTGGTATTTTATTACTCTTCAAATTCATCATTCGGACTGGTTGGTAGGTATAAGATTTATATATTTTAACTTTAAGTTAAAATCAAAGCAAAAAATACCTTATTTCCGTTGAATTTTTAATGGAGTTCGCGGAATCGTTACTTTTTTTAAATAAATATGTTCCTGCGTGGGCACACGTTTTTATTACTGCGTTTGGCGCTTATTTCAACCTTTCATGGGGAAGAACAAGCAAGAAACCCTTAATGAAAGGATTACATTATAACCTTTACCATCGTCTACATCAGAGGAAGCAAACTGTTCTATGATGATTTCGGATGGAATACTTGTCTAAGTGGTGCCTGTGGTGTCTCGAGTGTAGGTCATTAGTTTATTTTTTAATTTAAGTCTGGCTTTGGGCCTTCCGCCCTCGCCAAAAGTCTGAGTAAAGTTGTCAAGGCTATCTGCGGCCAATATTTCAGTCATCCACTCATAAAAGTGAGTGAGTTCATTCGGGTGGCGTGGCGTTTGTGCAGTTGAATTATGTTATACACAATTCGCATGCATGTATAAAGTCTTCAACAAACTAATCGAAGTATTTTTACTATTCTAAACAACATAGCTGACCATATGTGAGTATAAGTGATTATGCGTGAGTGTCCGACTCTACCCTCCATATCCGCGCTACAAGCTCGCAAGATAATAATCTTGATTTATTGCGGCTATTGACCCCACCCCCTCACCCATACCTCTCAACTCACCTGATATCGTACCGCATCAGCCTCTAATGTACTCATTGCTGGGACACTACATTTTTTATCTATAAGCGAATAATTTATTATGTTCATACTCATTTCTGTCGTGGGCAGACATACCAAATGGATATTTTTAACACAAAAATAATTACAAATGGGATTATCTCAAACCAATATTCCAATGTAATAAACGCTTTTCATCTTCAACGTCTCAGTCTTCGTACACAGAATTTTTTTTACATTTCTACCATACTGGTATATTTTAAAGTTAAACACTTAGCATTAAGATTCTCTGTGTCGCAGACCGACCCGATATTCAAAAACCAACTTCATGCTCTACGAAATGTTTGCTCCGGCGGGGAATCGAATCCTCTGACCCTCGATTTCAAGGCGCTGCTTCTAGCAACTAAGTTACGGGGACAACATTATGAACAGATATGAACATATAAAATGGATATTAACTGGGCATTTAATAATCTATAATTAATAAATCTATCGTCGGGCTATCTCTGGAATTTGTAGGCGGAGTGTTTTGCGAGAAATTAAGTAAGTCTTCTGTGGAGTTTCGCGGTTTAATAGCGGTGATTAATTTTATCTCAACGACACGATATCTTGTATTCACGAGCGGAGCGACAAGGAAAGCGCTGAGAATAGCGTAGGACCATAGCGTTGAAAAGCATGAAAGCAAGGAACTAATGCCTAGGCCTGGCATAATTTAGTTATGCGGGATTACCCGCATAAATCGCTTCCTATTGTATGTGTAAGTAATTGATGTGTCGATAATGAGTGTACGTGTTCCAATAACCTTTATTTGAAATAAATATAATTGTTGTCACTAGTTATTGCAAGCTGGTTTTATAACCTGCGTTTATTTCTTGTTCTTTATCTTTTTTTAAATGTGTCCAATTAATATACATATATTATAATAAAATCGTAGACTTGCCGTGTCTGTTCATTAAAGATTATTGCAAAATGATAAATAATATTTCTCACTATTTATTACACCTAATAAATGTATCAAAACGCCGAAGCCACCACCGACCGCAAAGTAAAACCCAAGCGCTCGGTGGCTAGGGCTTCAGAGAGGAAGCTCTTGACAATGCGTCTCGTGTCCAGGAGTACCACTTTCCGCCTTCTGTATCTGGCCCTAGCGAAAGCTTCTTTCGATGTTGGTTCACAAAAATATTTGAATTATTATTATATTATGTTTATTTCAGGCAACAAGAACATACAATTGGCCTGTAGATAAATTACCTTTGCAAATATATAAAATGGAAGTGTCTGTTTGCAATGTCGCAACAACTTTTTACTAAATGCATTTAAAAGTAGATTCGGTTCCTATAACAAAAACATTTTTTTTGTCTGTTTGTTCCGGCTTATCTGCGAACCGGCTTGACCGATTTTGATGGGACTGGCTGGGTATAAGAAGCAGGGTACCGCTGAACCCCCCCCGCGGGTTCCCGCCTTGTCGGGGCGGGGGGGCTTAGTAACCGTGGTTGGGCTGCCCACGGTGAAGCCAAGAGGAACCCGGGAGGGGCTGCTCCTTTAGGCTTTGCCTCCAAGCCGACTAGGAGCGGCCACAGTAGGTGGCGGTGCCTTATGGGGGGCACCGCAACTGAGGCGGGCTGCGGTGTCGTATGGGCGGCACCGCAGCTGAGGGTTAGGGGCCGCGGCGGGAGAGGAGTGCCGGTATAGCGGTGCGCCGCTCTCCCTACCTTCCGCGGCCACGGCGGGGTCGCCACCGTTTGATGGCGGACGCGGTGGGGCCGCAGGGGAAGAGGAGTGTTGGTATTGTGAGGCGCCACTCTCCCTATCCTCTGCGGCCGTAGTGGCAGGCGACGGGGCCACATATCTGACCCGTCGCATGGGGACCTAGGGCGTCTGACACGGGGTAGTCTGACGTCCTATCGCTGGCATGGTCCCCGAGGTGGTTGCGACGCGCCTCGTGTCCTGGCGTGTCGTGGCGAGGGAGGATGGTGGCATTGCCATCCCAAGGAGGGTCCGGAAACGGGCAGCTGCGGCGGGATCGCGGATGTGTGTATAAACGTTCCCGTGTTCCCGCCACTAAGCGGCAGAGGAGGACACCGTGGAGTTTTAGTGGGTAGTCCCACATAACCGCTCTGTCTCCCCGTGGCAGGGCGGTATGCTAAGACATTTCTCCACGGAAAAAAAAAAAAAAAAAAAAAAGGGTACCGCTGAAAAAAAATCACGCCGGCGAAGTCGCGGAAAACCAGTAGTAAACAAATCTGTTTGCTATACTATTGTGTATATTTCCAAAATGACAAAAGGTTTCCATACCTTTTGTTAACACGATAAGATAATCCAAAATTATTTTCACCTTATGTATAATGTAATGTGAAATCTTGTACATTGTAGAACTTATATCAGTCTTATCAACATACCGCAGAATTGAAATAATTTCGAATAAGCTTTTATTTTACACTCTCCCAGAAATTAATAGACACGGTATATTAAAAATTGTGTTCACTGTACATTATCTAATAATTTTGTTTTTATCTTTACCCAGATCGTAAATATAAGTATTTAGACGAAGCTATTAATAATTCTAGTGTCTGACAAATGGTTTTTCTTTCGATTGCGCCGATACTGGAGCTAGCAATTAAATTATTAAATATTCGATTATTTTTTCAATAAACACGGTGTTCTTTATTGCTGTTATCTTTTAGACTTGGTTGCGTGAGAGTCCGTATGAATTGATCCTATATGGTAATCGGTGCTTTGTCAGTGTCTCAAGTCTGGCTGAATCCGAGTTGAATTATTATCGTAAGATCTCTCTTGATGCGCCGACAATTTGCTGAATATTACTTAGACGGGCCTCACGGCTCAGTTGGTTGTAACTCTTCGTTGTTTCGTGTAACTCTTCTGCTTTAGGTCGTGGGTTTAATTTCCACCCATGACAAACATCTGTGTAACCAACATGGATGTTTTTTGTGTCTGAATATTAATTTGTATCATATAAAATGTACTAGTTTTTACTTTTAATCCCGTGATTGTATTTTTGTTGCTTTCTAAATACCTTGCGAAATATGCTTGTTTTCGTTATATTTCATTCAGTATGGATATTATTTAACCAAGTGTTATGGAAAATAATTCATTTCCCCTAACAATACGACGAAGGTAGACAGTGAACTGATTCAAAGCCGTCTTAAACCGAGTAAGTATTCAATAAAAGATACTTTCGGCCGTAAAGTCAGCCGCGCGCCAAGCGGCATCCATCACAAAAAATGTGAAGTGGAAGCTTCGACAAGCTTACAAAAGCTCGTAAAAGCACTCGACTATTATGTAGTTATTGTTACGGGGTGGAAACACCATTATTATATGGCTTCGCTGTTTTATGTTGTTGGCACGTTGTGGCGCGTCGGCGTTATCGGCTCGCGACTGGTTGTACCTCATACGTAGTCCACTGCATGCTCATGCATCTATTAACTCAATGGAATTCATTTATTTTTTATGTCATTTTGTAGTACACTACTTTAATTTAATTGATTGTTGACCATTGTGGAGCTCATTCTGTAAAGCAAATGAAAACTGCGGGCATTGTTTTTTGAATGTGTAAAATTTTAATCCTCCAGCAAAAAGATATATTTCAAGTGAACATTCAAACTCATTTCAATATATCAAAACACAATTCCGTCTTCAAGTTTAATCCTATTATATTCGTAAACACTGTCAGACATCTTCCGTAAAGTGAGCTCTCGAGCATTCTTCATACACACTTGTGTTGCAGTCCACAGGAAACATTCTGATCGCCTTTATTCCGGGATTACCCGATTTTGCATAGGAAGCTGTCGTCAAATGTCCTGCATTGAATTATTTGAATGAACTCCATGAATGGGCACCCCTATAGTCCGGGTAACAATACAGACTTGTCTGAAAGAAATTGAACGTGTGAATGAGATTTGGACAATATTTCTGATGGTAATCCGGAGATTATCTATGTCGCTGTGAAATGATCATATCGAATTTTAATATTTTTGAAAGCGTAATCATCTGATGGCGGATTATAAATGTTAAGCGTACCTTTTGAGAAATATATCCTTGTCTTTTCGAGCGCTCATATCTAACATATAATAAAATACATATTTATTTGTACATAACAGACAAAAATGTGTCAGTTCAATTTGTTCATAAAAGCTTATTAACTTAAGCGTCGCAATTTGAGTGTCACTGAACAAATTTTGCACATGACTGCTTAAATTGTCAACTGAATTGAACTGACTGCTCAAGTTGTCAACCTTTGGTCATCGCAAGTCTTCTTCCTTGGCGTCAATCAATTAGGGACGAAGGAAAATGGCAGCCCCCTATTTAGCGGTACTATAATAGAAACTGTCATACTGTCTGTAATACTGTCATTCGATGGCATATTCAATATTCACCTGGCAGCTCAAAAATGGGCACGGTTATTTATCCCTTAATATTATCAAGTCTGACTCTATATCCGCGTTAGTTTAGTGGAATAATTTAGCTCAAATCTAGGTTCCATACCTGTTCTGTATTTCCACAGTAGTATCTATTGCTCACAAACCGTTAGTTAAAGGTGACACAACGGAAGTTGGTGTAAGATTGCAGGAAGGTGCACCCCTTCGCAACGATTTCACAATGATAGGGTGATTGTGATATGCGATATATGGCATGTCTCTTGATACTTGGAATAGCATCGTAAACTAGGAATTCCATTATTCTCTCAGATGTTTTATGAGCTTACTATTTTTAACATAAATAAGTATTTAAGGTTTGAATATCGGATGCTAATAATAATGGTATGTAAGAAATGTCGTTTATTCTAAAAAAAAATACAGTATTTTTTTATTGATGGCCCGTAGCCTCACATAACAAATAAACCTTTTATCATACATTTTTATCATAACTAATAGCGTGGCGGCCCAGAAATACAGACATCCACATTCAATCTGTAGCTCGCCCGTTCAAGCCCACCGATGAATTTTTCACTAGAAAAAATTAATGTGCGCAATACCATGTTCTCTAAACGGTGAAGGAAGACATCACTAGCAAACCGAAAGTCCTAGAATCAAAACTTCGAAGACATGTGACATCCACCAATCTGAATTGGGCTCTCAGTTATTTAAAGTGTCTTTGCAATGGGAACATTAAAGGCTGATACGGACAGATCGTCCCTCGACTTTGCTTATACCCACCTTTAAAGATGAAATCCATATCGGAGTATGAGAGTAAGACACGTATTTACCTACTCTTTAACTAGGTATATGCAAATATTATCTGAACTATTCTAGGAAAAGCAATCGCACAAACAATTTTATAGCGGTTTAATTAAAATCACGAATTAATGTTATAATTTTATGCGAATAATTTATGACTAACAAAAGGTAATAGTTTTGCAACTGCAACGGTCTTATAAATTATTGCAAAAGGGTACTAGTAATCATTTAATTATTTTAGACTAGCAAGAAAAACGTGTAAGTATGAGTATCGGGTAAAGTAGATACCAAATAAATCATAGATAACTTTTACGAATAGAGATAGTTACATAGTACAAATAACTTTTTATAATGTTAACTTACCATACACTCATTGGTTATTAACCTCAAAAACGTGACTCTATACTTCTATCAGCGTCCAACAGTGCTCAAAAATAGTTAAAAGTCAATAACAGTTATTTGCAACAATAAATGAAAAGGCGAGAACAATGATAAAAGGTTTATTTGTTATGTGATTGCAACTCGATACCGGCTAGGCGGCTGGGCGGGACTTGGGCGGATCTAGGGCGGCGCGCCAGATGCGCACGCGACTATTGCACGTTACTTAAATTAAAATCCTTTGTTATACTCGAAATAGGTCACATGGTATTATTTTT
Organism: Aplocera efformata; assembly: GCA_921293045.1. Taxonomy (NCBI): domain Eukaryota; kingdom Metazoa; phylum Arthropoda; class Insecta; order Lepidoptera; family Geometridae; genus Aplocera; species Aplocera efformata. The sequence continues at coordinate 5,584,302 of OV121042.1, read as the reverse complement.
GGACAATGAATTTGTTGTTTTTATGTTACCAACTGGTAGCGGCGTACGTTTGGGATCAACTGTAGTTGAATCCTGTAATGAAACAGAGCGGTACAAAATTTAAAATTGCCCAACACCAAATTGGAGGAGCAGTTTTAGTTTTAATTCTCTACAGGCTTACTGATGTTGTGGTTAGTGAGGGCGGTAGGTAGTGGGTTCGCAAGTTACGCCTAAATTAATTATCTCACATAATCGGGTAATAAATATCATAGCCTGTTGATATTCAAGTTTAACGAATTATTATTTATGCAAGCATTTACAGTTTCCCTTAAAAGAAATAAGTCAGAAAATGAAATATTAAATTCCAAATAGGTAAGTAGTGTGTGTTCCTGGAATATAAATTAAGTCTTCTTGCGTATGAGTTAGTGGGCAACTCTTATGTTCGAGTTTTCACGTCGTCCGAGCACCTCAAAAATCACTTACCTACTAGTATAACCTAGACCGACATGCTAGCGTTCTCCGAAGCACGGATGCGCTCAATTCAAATCAAGAGTTTAGGGCAAAACGTCAGTTAATGTATTCTGATTCAATTATCCAAGAACATTTTACATTTTTATGATCTTACTTGCTTAAATATAATAAATAACATTATATATAAGTCTGCCAATGCTTATAAAAATTTCTTGCGATACATCAATGAACAGGCATGAATGATGCCGCAGTACAATAGAACAACAGTAAGTCAAGTTCGGCGCGCGCTGAACTGAGATTACAATAATTACACAGCACGCGTATACCCGTACACCCGCCGCCCGCTCTAATCACTATCATTTGCACATGTTATTCTACATTTTGTTTATACTTTGCCCTATCGTGGGACATCGAAAGTTATTACGGTAAAATTATGTAACGGTCACTTTTCGTTGACATAGTGACTTAAAAAGATGGCATTGAGCTTAAAAGTGACTAATAGTCTCTAACTCCATGATTTTTAAAGAGCTACATGACCAACAATTTTTTTTGCAAAATGATTGCTTTTCTGTTTTGTGTTTTATGTATTTATTCAAATAAATAATAAATAAACGTTTACTCACTTAAACCTCTGCACTAGGATTTCCTGTGTTGCAGATGGCATGGACAGACACAGAAAAACAAATACCCAAGACCCGAGAACAAGCGTTATGTTCACCATACAAAGTGTATCCTGACCGGGAATTGTACCCGGAACAGGTAGGTGGTAGGGCTACTACCAACTAAGCTAAAGAGCCGTCTAGGATCATGGGTTTTAGGTAATCAAGTGTTTTTTGGTTTGAAACACGAAATTGTCCTCTACGTTGTACTAAAAAGATGCGTCGTTCACGTTAGTTTTAACTTTGTGACATTTGCAGATGGAATCTATGGTACCTTGCAACTATATAACATCAAGAAAAGTATTTTTATTTTCTTTAAAGTAATATACTACTTAGTAAGGCTAGTCTTACTATGTTAAATTATCAAGCAGAAGAAAAGCCTAAAAACTCCTCACTATTGGAATTCAACCATATTAAATTACTCGTTCTATTAAGAGTAGGATGTAATGTAAAAATTTAATTTAAATTTAATTGAAAAAAAAAAAGTGAAATGTCTGAACCTGCTTGATTGAATACAACTAGACATTACAAACAAGCATAAAAGGTATTATTACTTTGAAATTTTAATTAACTAAAAGAGGTTATTTCTATTGGAAAGATCTTTTTGCCTAATTAATCACTTTGTATATTCAGCAAAGGTGCATGTTTTGTGGGAATTAAATTCTCTTAAAGTATCATGTTCGTTCTATCAATAGGAAAGTGTATCCTGTCGTATATAATTGTAATGTAAAAATTTAATTTAAAGCGAAATGCCTGAAGCCGCTTATTGAATCCATTTCGCTCGCCTTGAAACTCATTTTGACGTATACCTTCATACTTATAATGGTTAATTCAGCAAAGATGCATGTTTTATTCCCGTTAAATCCAGTGAACATGTGTTATAGTATCACGTGGTTCGTTCTATCAATAGGAAAGTGTATCCTGTCATATGAGCTGTATCCGCCCCAGCACAGATTGACGGTAAAAAATGGATCAATTACTCATAATAGTTACGGGGGTTATCCAGATTCTTTATTATTACCCCGGAAACATTTATTACTATGGTGAAACGTCTATTGTTACATAGACGCTAAATATACAATATCTGACTTCACATTAGTATTATTTTGTAGTGCTGCAAGACACGTCGTAGGCAGCTAATCCACGAAAACAACTTTTGTTCGACATTTATTTTTAAAAACATTAAATATTCCAAACAATACTTAAAATGTGGGTTTCGTTCAATAAAAGTTGTGTACGAATGAGGAGGATGCCTAGTAATTCTTGGAATAGGGTACGATTATAAAATAAAAACGCTTTCTCCCTCATATCTGCACTAGGATTCCGGAGCCTGACAGGGTATCGAACCTGTGACCCCTCGCTTCAAAGGCAAGTATTAAAAATATAATAACCAATTTATCTATGGAGCAGTCAATAGATATGTGTTTTTTTAATAATTAACTTGGAATAGTAATTTCTCAAATGGAATAATGCAAATTTTCCAAATAACAATTCGTTATCAATGTGAGTTTTGCGTGCTCTGCGCCCGCCCTTCTGCCGCCCTGCGTCACTCGCGCCGCCCCGCGTAAACAAACTCCGAAAGAACCACGCTTCTAGACAGAGACGGCGAATGTGCGAGCGAGTTAGAAAAACCAGCTCACCGAACCTCGACCCTACAATTAGTAGGCGAGATTCGTTCGCCGCATCGATTCGTTACGAGATAATTGCTCCGAGAAATTTTCCAAATTTTTCGTTCGCGTGTGTGGTGTCACCAGTGGAGTTACCGGGCCTATTAGAATCCTATGGGATGAACTGCGCGTACTATACACAGTACGGGGACTCGTACCCCGCCAACCACAATGTCAATAATTCCTACTTGCATGAGGTAATTATTATTTTGATTTTATTTGTTTAGCTAAATCTATAAAATATTTCTTGCGACAGTCTTAATAAATATGAAGGCAGTTTCCAGAAAATAATACGTATCAAATAAAGTAATGATTAAATTAGTAATTTACTTGAAAATTTTTTTTTTTTTTACTTTTTCAAATCTATTTAGTTTCGTTGTTCTTATGTAGATAATTTGAATTTAAACCTTAATCATAATTAATTTTGTGGTGCTTATTTGTGGAATGCCCTTGGAAATTTCAAGAGATACTACAACGAATCCGAAAGTAGGAATCATAATATGGAACACTTTGGTAGGTAGACTAATTTCAGTTAAATCAGTTATTGGAATATATAATATTTTTATCATAGCAAAATATATTTTTATCTGTTTGTCAATTTATTTTAATTATTGAAATAATAAATCATTTTTTTATGAAGTTTGTATGTGCAAACTAATCCCAGCGATCAGACTTACTCTGATATCAGAGTTGGCCATTGACAAGAAAAATGATGACTTAAAAACTTCCATTTCAATCACGTTTTTTTTTTTACAGAAAATCAACGTTCTAAAAATAAAGCTAATAATACTAAATGAACGGATTTATATTAAGACAACTTATTAAGAGAAATGATACGCGCAAGAACTCATTAAATTTATCATTACCTAATTAATGTTTTGTTGATTTCCTCTGCTTCACTTCATGATGATCAGACCAGCTCAACAATACTATGTATTGTATACTTTTAGTAGCTACTGTTATAATGTTGTATTGTCACTGAATCTACACGCGCAATATCGCAGGGTTATTGAAAGTTACTAGGCGGTTATAGATTCTATTTCTTTTAATTCCCCGGATGAAGTTGATATTTATTTGCTCCGAATTATTTTGTAAAAAATGGCACAATATGAAAAGGAAAAAGGCATGAAGTTTGTTTTCTACTACTATTTTACTAATCTCGACCCTAATATTTGCGAATAAATTGCTATTAATAAGCAAATAATTACCTAGAAGAAATAAGCTGTATTAAGTTCGTATAAAAGCAGAAAGTCGTTGCCGGCGCACAAATGGCGGGCAAACAAAAGACATACAGAAAATGAGGTAACAAAGGCACACCTCGCCGAACAAAGGCGTTAGGAATCAAAATATTTAATTGGTGTGATTATATGTGATTGTGGAGCACAAACACCTCCCGTGGGCTCTTTGAGCTGTTTGTGGATTATTAACAATTTCTCAAACTGCCTTCGTTCGGCTCTTACCCGTGTCTTAGTTGTACTCTGCCGAGAAGTACTGCCCTCGCATTGCTGTGGAAGGGTATTTCGTGCCGGTGAAATTACAGGCGCGTGAGACGTTACATCCTTGTCTCTGGTGATGGGCACACCGAGATGCGACTTGAGTCTTCTCATGCTTTGGTCTTGGGAGACCTAAGTCGTGTTGCTGTTCTTATGGCGAAGGTAACCACTTAACATGGGATGGGCCTTCAGCTCGTCCCGGCATTTTTGTAGTATATAATAATACAAGTTCAAAGAAGGTATTAACAATTTTCTCTAAATGGTTAACACTATTTCGATAAGGTTACCTAGATACCTTAAAAATATAATATGTAAATAGGTATTGTTGGAGTAACAATTAATAATTTTTTTCAATAACCTTATGTATTGGTCGAAGTCCAAAATGCATGTAATTATTATAAGTGTTGCGTTAAAACATTTCATCATTACGATGAGCCAGTCATCGCAATTAAATATTCTGTTTCTAAATCGAAAATAGTGAGTTGAATATCTGTTTTTTACGATACGATTCCTTCCCTTTCTCTGAGAAGACCTGGTCGCTGGTAAAATTACAAGCGCATGATACTTAAGTTTTCTTATACTTCAGTACCAGAGGACCAGAGTCGTAGTGGGTGTCTATGGGTGGCAGTAGCCACTTGAAATGAGGTAGGCTGTCAGATAGTACCGTCGGTTTAGACAAATATTGTGTTTTGGAGACCGTGGGGGTGGATGAAATTACAAGTGCATGATATGTTACATACCCGTCTGAAAGTGACGGGTGCAACACAATGCATAATTCGAAAGGAGACCTGAGTTATTGCTGTTGTTACGGGCGGCAGTAACGCCTTAAAATGAGGTGGATGATCAGCTCGTTCCGTCACTTTCTCGACATAAAAAATACTGCGCAAAGTTTGTACTACCCGTAGGTAAAAAAACCATGTTAATGTGTTTATTTTCCTCAAAAGTCCATAGTATTGACTTTTTCCAAATCCAATTCCAACATTTATAAATTTCACTAATTAAGGCCTATCCAGACAGATTCTCATTTTCAGTTAGGCAACGCTAGACGGGGGAAGAAAGCGGGGTGCACTCAGTCGGGTCGCAATTACTGGGTCCATAATTACAGGGCTAGGGCCGCATGGCGCCGAAACCGGCCCGCATAGCCGCGCGGCCCCAAACGAATCTCCAGTCGTAATTAAAAAACGTCCAAATTAAATTCGCTCGTGTATACCGCCCCGACTTATGATATTAACTTTTAGGGACTCTCTAATATGTTTTTTACGTGTTGACTGATGGGAAAATAGGAAAGATTGACGTTATTTCATTTAGAGGCAATTTGGTCGCAACTATTTTTGTAACTTTCGAAATATTTAATATTCTATGACAGACCTTTTTATCATTGATAGGTCTTCGTTTGGTTTCGTTCTTGCCTGATATTAAGCAACGATAAGGCCGACGATGTAGTTCTCTTTGAGAGGCCCAAGTTAAAATGATTAGAAAATAATCCACCAACGTAATCCATTAGGTGCTCCTACTTGTTCTTCCCCATTCTCAGGATGGTCGAATAGGGTTTGAACTCAGAACTTAGTAATGCGAGATTTCGTAGGTACACTATACTAATGTAATAAAGCTGAAGAGTTTGTTTGAACGCGCTAATCTATGGATCTAACAGTCAGATTTGAAAAATTGTTTTGTATATGCCACATTCATGAACTATCTATAAAGCTATCTAGCATTACGCTAAAGTTCTTTAAATTGTAACCGCAACCGCGGGGCACAGCTAGTTTGATGTAAAACAAGTGACGTTACCAATTATTATTTAAGAATTTAACGAAAATAAAGATTTTTAAATTTGACTTTCAAACATTAGCAAGCAATCAGTTCCACTACTTAAATAAATAAACAAAAACATTCATGAACATTTCAAACTACGCTATTTAGGCCCAAACTAAACATAGTTTGTACTATGCTTAGTTTGGGGCTAAACTAGTACTACTAACTAGATAACTGATGGAATACTTACATTGCACTTTTTTTAATCCATACATGATACAGAACAACATCTACGTTCATCTAACAAATTCTAGTTCTCAGTGGGAACCGAATCTTCAGCGCAGAAGACAAAGCCAAGTTCTACCAACTGAGTTAATAAAGTTAGTCAATAAACATATTACCAAAACACGTCAACATTTAAAAAACAATGACAATACTTAGCTATGATAGCACTGGAATATTTTAAACGGAGATACCTATAACCAATGCCTAGACCTGAATGCAAATATATGAAAGTATTTCTGAACCTTTAAATTTCTGACTGCATAATAACATAAGTTCAATTTTATTGTGACAAAACATACTGGCTCTTAGTTTTATTTCATTTTTACAGGTTAGTATCGACCCTGTGTCCGCGGATAACAAGGACATGAAAATATTAGTAAGTATAAGTTTTATTATGTATATTTATATATTGATAAAATCTATAAAACTTATTTTAAATCCAGCAACAATGATGAAAGCTTCTTTTATGATTGACAGGCCTTTAATAACTATTATCAAAGTAGTACGAAATCAGTTTCATGTATTGGCATCTGATAATACAATTTGCACGAAAATCATTCTGACAAACCGTGATTTAAGGCAGGTTTCCATGAACCTCGTTTGAAATGCGCGATATATCGAAATGTTTATTTGTTTGGTATATAACAATAGGTTTTTCTCGACAGCAGACCGATCATATCTAGTCTTTTATTCCATGACCTGTGAAAAAATAATGTTGTGGCTACGAACCCTTTCATGGAAAAATGCATAATCTACAAATTATTGTCAAAATTACTCAATCAGAATTATTTAATTATACCTGTGTATTTGTGTATGATGAGCGTAAAGTTTGTTCTCGGGTCTAGGGTGTTTGTTCGTCCGTGATAATAAAGAAAAAAAAATACAAATATATATAATACCTATCTATACAAATAAATAAAATTGAAGTTTCGGTTTGTAAGTAATGTCAAATTAACAGCTTTTTACATGGTTGTTTCAACTAATCTCCGAAAAGGCTGGACCAATTTTTTTTAGAAAAAGAATAAAAGGATTCCCGAAAAAAAATATTAAATTCCACGCGGACGAAGTGGAAACAGCCAGTTTAAAATAAAACTTTAGATTCATAGTTTCAAACGAATGGTATTCCGCCGATAGAAGGTAATATGTATTCGATCTATGCGACCCAAGAAAATAATTTTAAAATGGTGTCGCATTTGTCACAGTCGCGACGCGCAGCGCACCCCACGGAATTTCACCTTTAGAATGATGCCAACGCCTCTATTGCGATTTTCCGCCACGGTCGGGAAATTATATCGGAACGAATATTGAATGACGGAATCGGTAATTTTGTCGTCCATCGAGTGGACATTGTGAGAACTGAAAGGCGGTGTTGGATTCGACACGGGTCCGGTGCGCGTGCGCAGAACACGTGACACGATGCCACGTTGTTGCGAAATTATAGCTCTCTTGCGATACTGCCTTTATTATTTTAGGATGTTACTTAAGTAATTTGAGGTTTTACTCGTAATTTGTTTTATAGCAGCGATGAAAACCTTTGAATGCTTCCTCAAATAGGAGATTTCGTAATTTTTATATAGGGTATTTTGTAATTGAAAAAATCTTCCATTATCGCATGTTAAGAGTAGGAACATTAAAATAATCGGTAAACTATGAAAACAAACTAACAAGTTCAATTGATGGAATTTTGGAGATTCCGGTCTTTTAAATAACGTCTTTGGCATACTCCCATAATTACCTACTTATAAAGTCTAGTGTGCCTTTAAATATACGTAAAATGATTGACTTTGATGATCAACTACACATTACAAGTATTTTCCCGAAATATCTAATAGCCGTTTTACGGTACAGAATATCAAATAGTTAAGAAATCTCAATAATGCGTTAGAATCTAACAATCTGTTTATTGCATTATTCTAAGAGCGGATTGTTTATACAAGTATGCAATTGAAAGGCTATCGAGGAATAATGGCACAATGTGCATTGAATCCGAGCGACGCCGCGGGCGAGAGTAATGCGCGTGTGGTCAATACGTACAGTCAACGGCAAAATTCAATGACTTTTTCGACGGCTCGCAGTCTAGTCGGTAGAACCCTGCCTTGAAATCAAAAGTCCTGGATTCAATATTTCAATTTGTCTGCTCAGCACAACGCTTGTTTTATTTGTATGTGACTCAAGTGTTCGGTCGAGCTGACAGTAACCACAACATCAGGTGAGCTGATGTACAGTAGGAATGTGAAGTAAATTTTAAAACTATCATGGTTATGGACAATATTATTCGTGTTACCGAGATATTTACCATGATTAGTGAGTTTTCTGTCTGCCAATGATTTGTAAACTCCACTTTGCAAAGACTTCAGTTTGCCCGGGACCATGACGCATGTAACTGCGTCGAAATATCGGGAGTCAACAAAACTCACAAATCATGGTAAATATCTCGGTAACACGAATTATAAGGAATGTGAAGACCCAAGACGCATCGCGTTGCACCCGTCACCCTGAGATGAGATGTAATCTCATGCGCCTACAATTTAATGGACTTTTTACTCTCGAGTCTACGTTTTAGTGCGTTGTAGTTTACTTTGTAAACGATATTTTTAAGTAATTGTTGAATTTTTTATCATCTTTTACCATTGCTGCATGTCAATAATACGGTCCTCGACCAATATCTTTAAGCAACCGGCTATAATTAGAGTATACCATTTTTATTATTTGGCAACTGCTTTGGAAACTCTGATTTATATTCATGAACTATTGATGCTGACTTCACGATTAAATAACCACTTGGCATTACAAAATAATGTTTGGAATTAATAGGCTATTCTATGATAATTTGTACTCTTTATGGGTTATGGTTGTAGCTAACAACGAGCCAGAGTTCAAATGACACAACTCTAAGTGAAGTAAAGGGTAAAGTTTTTGACGGTCACTTGGTAGTATGACCATACAACTTAAGGAGCATGCTGAGCGTTTGGATAATTTTTTCTTCTTGAGCGGTCTGAAAGTTAAGTTTCAGACCGCTCAAGACCATTGAAATTGGTTTATGAGCTTTCACCATATGGCGCTTGCTAAGCGTTTAGATAGTTTATTCGACGGTCTTGAGCGGTCTTAAAGTTAATATAAATTAAAGACTGCTCAGGATTATTGACATTGGTTAATGAACATACACCATATGGCGCATGCTAAGCGTTTTGATAGTTTCTTAGATAGTCTTGAGCGGTCTAAAAGTTAATATGCCACTCAAAACCACTCAAAACTATCGCTAAAGTTAAAATGGTTGGACTAGCTTATACTATTGGCTTTAAATAGGCCTGGTTTCTTAATCGATGATATCACCGTCAAGTATATCTTTTGTCAAGTGGCTCAGTACTTACGAGAACTGAAGCTTTGATAACATTACGGTATCATAAATGAGGAATAAGTTTTCAGTGCGCGCCTCTCTTTGCTAACGCTGTGGTTGTCCGAATGTAGTGATTATTTAGGGTTCCCTACCCGTAGGCTTTGGATAGCCGGTGTATATCTTGTTAGTACTAAACACTTGTCAACAGGTTCCCCACTATATTGTCTGGCAGTTTAGATATAAAAATATGAATTTATATACCTAGTAGAGAAGATAGATTTAAAGGTTCTCAATATAGAAAATTTTATTAAACGAAATAGCTGAAGTTTTAAAAGCTATGTAAACTATTTTGCTTCTACCTCAAAACACTAACAAAAAATCATAACGTATCATTTACCTTCAGTTCACGACAATTAGAAAGTTGAACTGGCAAAACCTGAATAATTGCTAATAATGGCTTGTTTGTTACTTGCAGGTACAACTGAACACAACTTGCCAATATCTTTATTAAGATATTCTAGTTAACTAGTTCTCGTATACAAAATTGTATGAAAAATACATATATAATTTAATAAAACATTTAATAAAACTGTTTTAACAATATATATACCTAAGGCCGATCTTCCCAAAGGGTTAGGCAGTCTTGACGGGCTACTTTTTACCGTGGACTTACACATCTTGAGATAGTTGTGACGGGACAAGTGATGAACACATTGCTACCATTATTTTTCGTGGTATCACCCGCGTTACATATTACTTAGTAAAATAAAATTCTTATTAATGCCAGCACTTAACTTAATAATTATTATACTTACCAACAAGTTTATCATATATATCAATGTCATTAGTTCATTATTCATTCATAATAGTTAATGAAATATAATATCCAAGTCTTAATATTCTAAAAAACTATCATTAATGTGAAAATTTGTGAGTTTGGGTGTTTGTATAAGTAGGAATAGATTCTAAACGACACCGGATTAAATGTTCGACAGCACAAATATTACCTATATAAAATTTTAGTACCTATAGTATGTATCGATAGATGGAAAAGGAATTGGTTCGGTTCTGCTATTCATAAATAATCATAATCATACACTTAGTCGTGTTAATAATTTTTGTTATTGATACCAATAATTAAATAAATAAATAACGTTTACACACTCAAACCTCTGCACTAAGATTCCCTGTGTCGCAGATAGCATAGACAAACACAAACACAAGACAAACACCCAAGACCCGAGAACAAACTTCATGCTCACCAGACAAAGTGTGCCCCGGCCGGGAATCGAACCCGGGACCCATCGCTTCGAAGGCAAATATAATATATAGGCAAATAAATAGATTTAATAGAACATTTATGAATCGTAACTAGTAGTTGATCAACAAATATTGCAGTCAGTAAATGTGCCATTTCAGACATCCTCCAGAGAGAACCAGAAAAGCTCTTTACATCCAAATGTATTATCGGTAGTATAGGTAGATTGCTTGAAGCAATCGACGTGGGTCCGTCTGATAGAGCCCGGCGTCTCTCACTTCCGGCTATTTCCGCCGGATCTGGAACGACGTTACCGGTCAAACTCTCGCCTCCTATAAGGTACTTCCAGCTTTGTATACCTACCTTTATAGTTTGATGTTCCGCTTTATTACAAGTACATCTTATTTCGAAACCTCATTTGATTTTTTAAATGTTTATTAGATCATTAACATTAACACTTTACTGTCTTGGGGAGCTTTAATAATTAGCGTTAATCTAATTATGGCACAAACTGTACCTGCCTTTTAATTAAATTTAAAAAATATTAAAATATCACCACTGACGCGTTGATGTCTTTTCCTTGCATGATATATATTTTATTTAATCTTTATCACTATCCTTATGATTTTTGTTTAAATTATGGCATTGTTGCATAATGTACCTGCTAATGATCTGCTAATAAGCCACGACGACCAAATAAAAAACCCCCTTAATTAGGCAAAACGTAAATTAACTAAAATCTTGATACACCCAATAGAGCCAATCTGCATCCCTTCACTCGTCATATATCATGTAGAACTGAAGTCTATCATTGGTAGGCGGGCCTAAAAATATTGCCTGTCATGAAATTTTCCCGTAATTTGATTTCTTTCGCACACGCCGCCCTCATACCGTAATTTTGCATCTCAGCGTGAGTTTCGTGTTCAAATTAAAATGTTTATTGCGTTAAGCGGAGTTCGCACGGCCATAAGGCCGCGAGCATTTTTATTTCGTTATCCCAGACACGCCCAGCGCCCCTTCACCCTCTTGCCTCGCTACGTTTTCACTATTTTACGAACTGATGGCACCCCTGTCTAATGTCGCTATAATGCCCCGCGACTGTCATTTCCGGTGCTTATCAACGTCGACCTTACACCTTGACACGGTGAAATAGAGTTCACTATTGTGATTTATCTACGGAAACGATTTTCGTGTTATGCGTGTCATAAAACTATTAGCCGGTTAAGCTATTCTTAAAGCGACGACGTTCGTTTTCTCTGAGAATGTTAAGCAGTCTGGAGGAGCTCGGGTGCGGAAGGGCGAAATCATATTTTTTCCACCCGAACTTTTAGGTACACCTTAATGGCTCTTTTTATGTCCCATTGGGAATTATTAGGCCGTGTTTATGATGTTTTTTTTGTGATTCAAAAAACAACATAAGTACGATAGATATTTTATTATACACCTTGTTGCTGGGTTGCGATAGGAAATATTATTTTTGTTGGGGTAATTGTGTGATATAATAGTTTCGTCACTTTAACAGTTAAATGTCAGTTTCTCTAAGTAAGTTTGTAGTTATTCTTTAAATTTGTACATAGGTTTGAAGCCGCCTCAATAAAAAAATATTTTTAGAGTTCCGTTCTTCAAAAGTAAAAACGGAACCCTTACACGATCACTTCGTTGTCAGTCTTTCAAGACCCTTTTCTCAGGAAGGCGTGGAAGTATCAAGTTGAAATTAATATTAATTACCCAAATCTGCAATTCTTATAAGCAGTGAAAAACTTAACTTCTAAGTTAACGCCATCAAAAGATACGGCCGTTTTTGCTCCGTTTATGCCGCGTATTTTGACTCTTCCAAGGGAATCAAATACTATTACCGTTGACCTAGAACCATGAAATTGGACAAGAAGCTATTTCATGCAGCACATGTGAAGGAATAACCGTAAAATTTTAGTTTCATACCTAAAAAAAATACATGAAAAATCCTACAATTTCCTACAGTCTGATTCGCACTTGGCCGGTATTTTTTAACATTATACGATTCCACGATCAAGAATTTTATAGTTTCATTTATTTATTGCATATCACATGTAGATATTACGGATTTTAATTGTTATTCAATTTTTACTTACCAATCCTTACACAGGTTCAAAGATGACAAGAAAAGCGAAAAAGCTCATTACCTTCTTATTATCCAAAGACATGAAACTTCGTATAACCTACTGTTCAATACTCCAACGTCCCCAAAACAGACAAGACACTGTAATTTGAAACAAAAAAGTTTATGCAAATCGGACCAGCCGAAATAAAATGGAGTCTACGGTACGCGTGCGATCAATACTCCGCCCCGCGACCTTGCGGGCGGTTCTGTGGGCGGGGAGCGGTAAGAGGCCGGGATTGGAACGCCCCGCCCACTCGCGCCCCGCCGCCCGCCCGCGCTCGCTGCGCCCGCGTCAAACGTCAGTCATGTGCACCCGTCGCGCGGCGTCTGTGACACCACACAAATAAACTTTGTTATTGTTTTTTATCTATGGACTGTATTGTGATTGTGTTTCGTGATGATCACCGATATGTACGCGCCGATGCCGGCGAACCCCAACAAAACTATTGTAAGTCGCTTAAATTATTCTCAGTACCTACATTTTGAATATTGATAAGTGATTCTGTGATTTCTTACACATGTTTATTTAAAAAAAAATATGAAACTCAGTGAAACAGCCCTTTCGCTATAATAAATCACTTAATATTTGTCCTGTTCTTTTACATGTTCTATATTATTTTATTTTTATTCCTAAATTAATATTTTTCGGTTCATAAACATCAAGTTTTTTGAATATTGGACTAGACTTATTGGAAAAATAAAATAATAAAATTTTCCACACACAAAGCGAAAGACAACATAAAATATTTTTCTTCGACAAATAATATCAGCTGATATATCCCGCTGTGAATGGCAAAGAAAGGGTTAACGGTGTTCAAATCAATCAGCAACCTTCCCTTACCCTTATTGTAAATCTATCAGGAAGCATATGATTTAACGGTTAATACTGTTTTTTATTCGTACTTACTTATTCGTTCTTACTTATTTTAACCGACTTTAAAAATGAGGGGGGTCTAAATTCGCCTGTATGCATGTATCTCCTCAATTGATTATAATTTTTTTATTGTTATCATAAAAATATTAAAACCTTACCCCTTAGCGGATTAAAGAAGTTTTTTTTACAATTTGTAAATCAGTCACTTGTTATTGGAAAATATAACTGAGGAAAACTATTATTTAGGTCCAATTGTTTAATCCGTTTCATCAGTAGCGATTAATAAAATCGGATTTTGGCATTGCTATTTAATAAATTATTTCAAATCTGTTAATGGAGTTGCAAAGAGGTAACGTGACTCGTATCGCATCCATCACAAAATATTTGTCAAAAAAATACGATAAATATGAATGATCTATTGGATATGATATCCAAATTGACAGATTGGATTTGTTCAGCTCTATGTTGAACAATTGGTCATTATTCTATTGAGTAAAACTTCACGTTATTTTAGCCGTTCTGTTAAAATTTAATTCATACTAATAAAAACGAATTTTATAAATTCCGGTTTTATTTATGTAGGTACAAGTATTATGAATATTTTTTTATAATTTATACATTGCTTTTCATAATTTATTATAGCTTATATAGGTACCTATATGTTTTATAGGAGAAGCAAAATTAATTATGTTAATATACGGGCCAAATGGGATCTGTCCTAGCTATCTAAAGGTTCCAATTAATAGGTAGGAATTAAAATCTATTTCCAAAAAAACTTATAGGTACATTTTAAAATTCACACAAGTTTTCATTGTTTTCTCAGTTTTAAATAAAGACATGCAGATTTACAAATACATGCGCAAAACAATGCGCATCTATTTGCAAAATCATTCAATAGACTACGATTCCATGGTTCCGCTTTTTAAACATATGGCTACAAATCCCTTCAAAGGTTTCACGGTAAAAACCAATAGGTATTTATAAGTGCTAATAGGTAGAAACTCGTACTATAAAATTTTAATAGAGTAGAGAAGTCGAACACGGGAATTATAAAAAAATAAATAATCTGATGTTAAGCGTTTACTGGCGCTCATAAACAACATCATTATGACTCCGGTGCCCATACCTAAGTATGAGAAGACCAAAGACTATCACCGGCACCCATACCCTTGGACAATGGAATGTGAGTTTTTTTTTAGCTTGGTGGCGGATTACCTGGAATAGTGGCAGTAGTTCTCCAGACGAACTTGGCACTTGTTCTGAAACTTTGCTCCTTTTGCACCTTCCGGGAGAAATGTTAACGGACTCTGGGGGAATCACACAACAATCCAATGGAATACGGTGTGAAATCAGAAGTACCTACAGTAAAATGAATAAACCTTAAAAAAAAAATTGACTGTTCTTAAGATCGAACGAACGGACGGATTTCATTTAGTTTAGTTTTGTTCGACATTAACAGAATCGATACCTTTAATAAGTGCCTCAGTGCTATGAAAGTTTTATACCGTCAATTGAATCATTAATTATTTATTAAGTGAAAACTTCAACCCGCTATTGTTTAGATACATCACTTTAAAGCAGGACAAACTAAGTCAGATATAGAATGCCAAGTCAAAGTCAACTCATTTATTTACATGATATGTCTATATACAGTCAGTTTTCGTGATTTAGATAGTCTTATTTGATAAATTTACGTCTCGGCCGAGTATTAAATATTCGCAAATATGTTCCTGCGTCTAGTGTGGAGTAAATTCACTCCCAAGTTTTTTTGTCATCTAGGTAATCTGATATTTATAGTAAGCTCTTAAAACAAGTTTACGTTTAATAAATAATTTACCCTTTGATACGGAACACTTATTTTATAGACTACAAACCACGTGATAAGGAAACCTAAACAACCACACTCAAGATAATCCTAACATGCGGTTTATCAGGAACTTTCATCTCCCTACGTCTATTATGTGCGTCTAATAGATTTTTTTGGCGCTGGCCCATTCACAGCGGGCTCAGCGTGAAGCCCCGTCAATGGCTATTGTGGCGGCCGACAAACTTTTATTTGTAATGGCACTAAATGGCTGTTGTGGGGATTACGTGCCGTGCTTTGTCATCGCCGGGAAAATTGACAAATCTCCAGAATAAACCGGCTAATGTCACTGTCACCTAGATGACATTAGCTTTCGCACAATAGCCTCTTGAGATCTGTCACTTTTGATAGTAAAGTGCTTTGTGTTCAGAGTTTACACGAAGGATTAGCGATTTTCTGGGTTGGAGCCACTTAGTATTTCAATAAAAAGATTTATATTGCGAAGACGCGGAATTTATAAATTGGTGCATCAAAATACAGCCTTTGAAACGATTTATCTCGTACAAGTATGTAACAACAAACAAATCGGATGTGCACGTAGTGGATTTAATTAAAATACTCTTTATGAGCTACAATGTACAGGTATAATTGTACTCAGAATGCAGGCATGAAATAATGTATGTAACTTTGTTCATAGTAACTATTAGGTTTT
This sequence comes from Aplocera efformata, assembly GCA_921293045.1. Classification (NCBI taxonomy): domain Eukaryota; kingdom Metazoa; phylum Arthropoda; class Insecta; order Lepidoptera; family Geometridae; genus Aplocera; species Aplocera efformata. The sequence goes on along the minus strand of OV121042.1, from coordinate 5,567,871 downwards.
ATCGTAACGAGGTGGCACTAACCTGTGTGTCTCGATGAAGGGGCAGTTAATGGGGTCATTGGGAACGAGCCCGATTTCTCGGCGAGACGAAATCGTAACGATCGCGGTCTCGGCAGTAATGAGTTTAACTATCTTACATTCAAAACACTTGTCGCTATAACTATCTTTAAAATATGTATTATAACAAAATTATTGCTTTTATCTTTCTTTTCTATACAAGCTTTTGTTGAAATTTCAGACCCATATTATGGGTAAGGGAGCCCTATTACAAAGCCGACAATGTCTGTTTGTCTGTCTTTTCCTAAAAGGGCCATGAATACATACATGATAATATGTCATAAAAATATGTACAATCGATGAAATTTCAATGTGACTACCTACCCTAATATCCAAAAACATAAGAATATAATACTGCTTCCTATACTATCTTGTACTTTACCACAAATAGTCTTCCAATTAAAATTCTCCTCGCATGATCTAATTGCAACAAAAATATAACAGTAGCAACGGGACTTCATAATTCTTTTTTATCTCAACCCGTTCATTGACAAAAGGCATTTAAATGAAGCTGTCCCGTTGATATTTACTGCTCGCGACATCGCAGCATTCCTGGGGACCATTAAACACACTACTTGTTAATTATTGCTTTACCAAAGACAAATTTAGTAAAGTAGCAACCTACAAAAATAATGAGAATAAATGTCATTTATCGTTAAAACAATGTCGCTTTTATCAGCATTCTGTAGATAAAACAAATCACTTCACAACTTCACTTGCTCTGGAAAATTGCATTTGTGTCTACTAGTCAAAGATGCATTCCAGCTAGCTAATTATATAATATAATATTATAAAGGCGAAAGTTTGTGTGTGTGTGTGTGTGTAGGTGTATCTTAGTTACTCACTCACGCTCAAACGGCTCAACAGATTTGAATAAAAAATGGTACCAGGATAACTTATATCGGAAATTAAGACATAGGCTACTATTGATCCCGTGGGTAATACCGCGGGACTATTTTATATACGTTTGACAACTTCTTCAAAAGTATAATTCTCTTTGCTTTTGATTAAACCATATATTTTCCTTTGCTTCCTCTGGATTCACTCTCAACAAAATTTTGACCATCGATATCGACCTAGAGTTTGGTTTTGAGAGAAATAATTGTACTTTCACCAGGTAAAAATTTTATGCATATTTATATGCAGTTATTGTCTAATAAACGTTGAGGATGCCATTCTCATACCCAAAGATCAATTTTAGCTTATTGGAAATAAACGGTTCGAATATTTCAATACAACAGTCTCAGTTTCGGAGAGTCACCATAATTTACAACACATTGTTCTTTGATTAACAAAGCTTTCAGCATCAGCTATTTAGGTGGGCATCCATCAACGCTGTGTCTGGCTGGCGACAAATTTAACGATGCTAGTCGTACATTACTTGTCGACAAGCAGATTTCGTTTTACTCTAAAACAGATACGTTAATGAAGTGCAAATCTGTCAGTGCAAGAGTTATTTGCAATTTATCACGACGTCTAAGGTAATTGTTTTGCGTTGTGTCTCTCAGCTCTGCGGTTCGGTTGCAATGAAATTCGTCCGCGTAATTTGTGTTGTTTGAAAATGGATATTTCGTAGCATACTGCACTTTTACACAGACTACATTTACAGACTATAAAAAAAGAAGGTTCTCATTAATCTTTTTAATGATTTTGGTTTTAGCAAAAAGGGTTATTTTAAATCATTATTTTGTCACACACAGCAAAATGCCGGTGATTTGCACATTCTGACAATTTGACATTTCAAAGTATCTGATACTCAATGTGCATTAATTATTGGACTAGAATATAAATTGGTATCTATAAACTCAGTTTGCGGAAATCAAATGACAAAAACTCATTTTATGTACAATACAAACTAAGAATATTGAAAATCATCATTTTAAATAAGTTTTGTGCCGATAATGACTCTAGTTTTGCTAGTTTTAACTATTATAAGTTTCAAGAACTAAAATGAGTAGTAGAAAGCTTACGGCGCCTTTTTAAAAATCAACGAAAATTTGAAAAGATTAGCCAAATATTTTTTTTAGGAGGTGTTTACAGTGGTAACCGTGAACTTGTTAAATTATTTAATTAATCTACAATACTTGAGAATACAATATACAATAGATAGAAGGATAGAGCGTAACCACAAAACCATAGAACAGCAACAAGGAATATACAATAGACAGTCAACCACTCATCAAGGCTTATTAAAAATAGTACACATAAACCCTTAGCCACACATACGAGCAGTTTTCGCACAAAAACGACTCGACCGCAAGCCAACTGCACTGTTTCCTGCCACAACCACAAAGGACCTTTTAATGCAGTATTTGTTGCAAATATTATTTTTGCCATATCATAACGGTACTATGGTAATTGTCGATAAATGTTGCAGTAGTAATACATTGTTTGCCTTGCTAAACGTTTTAGTGTCAACGTTGATGATGTTATCGAAATTCATTACTGAATTATAATTTGCGTCATATTTATTGTATTTCACACGCGACGTATTCGAAACAGTTCGAAAGTTGTTTTTTTTTAATGTCCACCTGATGTTAAGTAGTTACCGCCAGCCATAAACAAGAAAAATACTACTAAGTTCTTTCTGCAAAAGCGTGAAGACTCAAGTTGCACCATGTTGTGCCCGTACCTGTAATTTTACCCACCTCATTGCATCGCTGCTTGTTGGTGGATTACCAGTACTTCTCCGGACGAACTTGCAACAAGTTCTACTGCTACTTTAGGTTGCTCCTTTCGCATCACCCGCAGTTGGACAATCACAACAATTTCAGGGTACAGAAATTTTCATCAGAAACGCCTTTAAAGTATTGTGTTCGTTTGTATTAACGAGTTAAAATTTATTGATAAGCATCTAACGTAAGCAAACTTAAAGACATATTTTTTACTGCCTCAATCGCCAGTTGGCCAAATGTGAGAAGTCATTAAAAAGATATATTGCCACGGATGAGTAAATAGAGTTGACGAGCAGACCTACCTACTTGCATGGTGTAAATATTATATCTGAGGTACGCACATGCTATGCGGGCGTCAGTTCCAACGCTTAACGACCGGCTGTAAACTTACTACAGATATTATTTATGTTCCTACCAGCTATATTGCTATAGAATTTTATCGCAACTATCATTACCTTGCAACTGTCGCGCAAACCAACGCCAGATATAGATTCACTGTCTAATAAACGTAACAGTAACAGTAACGTTTATCAGGAGAATCACTTACTGTGTTTGCAGAGTTCAATTACCTAATTGAAGAACATAACGTCTTCAAATAGATGATTTTCTTACTACCGCTAAACAATCCGGAGCACGATTTCGCCGCACCATCTGACAGATCGGTGCCGCAATCACCGTCAATGATTACTCCCGAGTCTCGAAGGGACTCTTTGTAGTCACCGCCCCCGGATAATGGAGGTCGGCTCCGGCAAGGGTAACTAATACAAAACCCTCGAGATTTAAAAGTATCGGCTGATTTGGGAGTCATTAATGTCATCGGAATCGTTCTATCCAGCTTCTGGTGCTGCTTTGCTTGCTGAGACAATTTGTGTCTTGTGAATGTGACGGAGAGATAACAATGGAGTGTGGTGGTTTGGATTAGACGGTCAGGGGTTTTTGCAACTCATTGCATTAGCCCGGCTTGTTAGTGGCGTGGAGTAGAGGCGCGGGCGGCTCGGGGCCTCTTCGTAATGAAGGCGGGTTGCAAGTCACGGGCCAGAGGCGCCGCCGCGGCCGCTCGTCGCCGCACCGCCGTCATCGCACCCTGTCAATATTTGATGGCCCGACAACAGAGAAGGTTATTTTCGAAGATGCACCACCACTAATTAATGCCGTCTGCTGGCCACAAAAAATCAAGAAGCGGTACGTTCATTGTTCTAATGTCAACAGACGATGTGTCGAGCAATTTGAAGTATTATAAAAGCCGACAGCAGTTTTAGAAGCATATCACTTTCTTCTGCCTCCTATATTGTCTTTGAAATAATTTGGCTAGTAGTGGTGTGCGGTCGACAGTTTATTTAACACTTAAGGAGGTACAGATAGGTACGTTGCCCCGCGGGAGTCCCAGCGTGGTGCGGAGCCCCCTGGAGTGAGGCGACACCGATAGCGCCATTTATATCCTCATACATTGCGCGAACACCATAACATTGACTGATTTTAACACAATATCTGTAAATTTTTGATGATTACCCGCAATTATTCTCCAAATATAATTTACTTTAAAATGATTCAAGTAACTAATTTATGATTAAGAAATCGAATAAACAGACTTCAAATCTTTCAATCCTTATTTTTCGCCTTAAACAGTGGAGTTTCTTAATAACAAAATTATGTGACAACCTCAGAGGAACACCCAAATAAAAAATAATCATCTAAAGCGGTCCACATTAAGAGAAGAATTCATAACATAAAATATTACGTAACACAAATATATAATTTTGTAAAAATTTTTTTTTTTTTTTTATTTTAAATCGCATAACAACAAACCGAAAATATTGAGCTGGATTCAAAACCTTTTCTTTTGTATTCTGTTAAAAAGGTAATTTCACCAAGTCTATTAAAAAACTATAATTTTCAGAGTGATATCAAGTCTGGAAATTCCCCCTTCCCCCAATCCTGTCAGTATGTAAAACGTTACCAAGTATATTCCATTAGCCAAACCGTATATACCATGCATCACTGCCATCAAAATGTGACATCATCAAACAATAAATCTGCCTGCATTAGCTAACCACGATCGCACGCGTCGCACTACGCCATCACAAGATCCATCGGAAATTGCGTCTATTTGCACTCGCATCCGGCTTTTAAGTGTAAATTTTCCGGTGGCAGTTTATTTCACTGAGGAGTTTAAACAAACGCGTCTTGTAGTGGCCATTAAACGCACTCGGTGGGGTGCTATGAATTCGGATGCCTTTTGAAGGGAGCTAGTTTGAAGTGGCATGATGTTGCCGGTGATAAAATGGCTCGTTGGTTTAGTAATGGATTGTTGCTCTTGCAACTATTTAGAATTTTCCTTTAGAAATATCGTTTTGAACGTTGAACAGTTTTCACTTTTAACCTCATTAGCGCGCTGACAAAAGTTGTATTTTTTGCAAGTCTAGAAAGAAAATTACTTAACTTTTCGGGATAAAAAGTAGCCTACGAAAAGATTATCTTATTATCTAGAAAAAGAGCTACCTTCGTAACAAATTTCACCCAAATCCCTTCAACCACTGAGGCGTGAAGTAGTAACAAACATACCTACATACCGACAAACTTTAAAATTTATATAATAGTAATATATGATCACCTACAGCTGTTAGATTTAAGTTATATCGTCTACCCTATGAGATGGTAGCAGCCATTAGCCCCCTAAAGTCATCTATCACTTGCTCTCTTGAAATCGTCTCAATGAATACTCCTCAAGTGAGTAACCACGTCTGCCATTGATAGGGGTTTGTGAATTTCATACTTTTTCTTCGAGGATAATATACCAAAAAAAAAAAACATTATTTTCTTTCGTAGGTACATAATTAACCATTTCTTATGTCCCACTATTGACTTTAGCATCATCCATGAATATGTAAAGCATTGTGCAGGTTATGCTACACCAATTTTATGAAGAACACGTTGCGTGGTTTAGTTGCTATTCATAAAGGGATATTTAATAGCACTTATTATTTTAATTAGGTACCTGCTCTTGTCATATTTTTTCTGGCCAGTTAGAACACCAACCCATGCAGTACCTTGCACCTGGCTAAGTAGTGAAATGTGTTGTGGTGGCTGCGGTCACTCCATTCAATTGGCTAAATGCTTCTAGTTTAACACCGCAAATGGAGGCCATTTTATTAATAGGCTGTGCTTTTTCTATCCTTGATGCGATTATGACAAATAACTATTTCTTTTATTCGGAAAAATATACAACTGAATATTGGTTTAATCAGCTATTTAGGCAATTATTTAGCTGTTTATGAAGTCAACATTCACCATAATTCAAGAGCCAAATTAATGGTAGGCTCAAATTTTTTTTTAATCGATTAATACTTACTAGTTCACGCGTTTTTATAACTAAGTTTGTAGCTTGTTCCCTCGTGGGACATTTAAAGGAATTACAGAAAAAATTTTTTTTCTAAAGAAATTAAAATTAATATTGAATGATTCCTACAGATTGTGTTAGTAATTTGTATATGATAGATGTATCTCACATACGTTACTTTTGAAATGAAACCAGAGCCTGGTCGCGTGGCGAGGACCGCCCGCCGCCTCGGCTGTTCTATGCTAATTCAATTGTGTTACAAAAGATACCCCGCGATACCATCGCTCCACCCGCATTATCATAATGCGAGTCACCTCGCGGACTCTTGCCTCATGCTGTCGACACCGATATCGATACCCTTTGTAATATACACCTTCGAGACAAACAATGATACGTGAAATTGTGTGGCGTGTTCTTGTCAGATGATTAATTGAATTTTAAGAGATGTTTGAGAATGTTTTCTTTTGGGACTAAAGTGTAAGAACGAGCAGATGGACCACCTGATGTTAAATGGTAACCGGCACCTATAAAAGTAGCATCGCGTTCAAGTATAATTTCACCGGCGCCCACACCCTTCCACCGGAACACGACAACGCGAATGCACTACCGCTTGGTAGCGAATTACTGGTATGTAGGCAGTACTTCTGCAGTAACGAAGATCTACTGCTATTTTTGGGTTGCTCCTTTCACGCCGCCCAGGGGACACGTGTATGGCCTCTGAGGGTATTCACCTACGGACGCGAGCAACATGATCCCCTAAAACGCTGTAACTGTGATAAACTTCGTCCAGTATATTAAAAAACATGTAAGAGTATCTAATTAGGCTTATCGTGACAGAATCAGCGTGATGCGAGCTAATGTTTGAAATCACGAAATGAAACGGCAATCTAATCGATTCGCAGAAGTGTTGAAAAGTGGCGAAAGCGGTTCTCACCGAGCCACCGCCCGCGGCCGTAGCCGTACCCACACCTCGACGATTACACTCTAGTCATCTAGCGGGATGCAAATTGAATTATGGGACTTTTTGTGCCGTTGTGCGTTCAATTGTCTGATATCTCCGCTTTGTTGTTCACCGGCGAGAGACGTGACGACCGGTCGCTCAGCGCCTGTAATCGCTCGCTATCTTGCCGATTGTTCCGCACCAACTCTTTACGTGACGCTAAAATTACAGTCATTTGTTTTAATACCTAATTGTTGCTATTGTTCCCAATAAGTGTTGGAATGTTATAATCTCTATTATTGATACACAATAACATTTGATACGGATGATATTGAACTCTGTCATGCGATCGTAGAATGAATGCGACCTTCACAATACTCTGATGAAAGCCTGCACGTGTATTTAATCTTTCAACTACGAGTTGACAACAATAAAAATATTATAATAACAGCATAGTCTGTGGTGAAGTATTTCGTGCAATGATGTAAGTAGGTTTGATTGTTACATATTATTCGTACAGAGGTTTTCGCTTGTACTACGATTACTACGATTTGTACTAAACATGTGTACGCAATACTACGCATAACGGTGATTTCTAACATCATGAAAACCGGCATGTCCTAGAACTAAAAGTAGGCGAAGCTCATTCACTCTCACTTGTCGAGAATATGACAGTCTCTCTGCAGTGGGGATACGGAACACCACTTGGAATCTTAATGTAGAGCTACCTACTACTTATATATTTGTACAGAAAAATACAAAAAAGCTGAAGAAAAGCTACTGTCTATAAAACCGAACTGCATAGTAAACATAATTGTTCTTTTTATTTATGGGTTGAGTGCACTGCGTCTTGTGGTTTAGGCCCCGGGGCTCTGCATCGGTAATTTTCTCAGCAATTAATATACGCCGTTCAATTAGTTAAATGTAAAAAAATGTGAAACAAGTGAGGCAAATTACACGGCCGTATCCATTGAATACGTTTTGTCGCTGAATGCAGCGCAACGGACGGCTGCCAGTTCTATTGTAGCCACATGTGTCATGTCGACTAGTTTTCCTGTAACTCATTATATTTAATGATTATTTTGTATTTTAATAAATTCTGCTAGCGTCTTTGCGCTGGTGACAATGCATCTTCCAGGATATATTACATCTACAAACAAAACTTTCGTATAATAACTCTAGAAAGAGTCGAATAGTAAATTATTAAAATGTCAATATGTGGGGGGGTCCAGTTGCTCGCGTCCGTAGGTGTGTACCCTTTGATTCCCTACACGTACCCCCTGGGTGGTACTAAGGAGCAACCAAAAGTAGCAGTAGAACTTGTGCCAAGTTCGTCCGGAGAGGTACTGCCACCACATCTGGAATCTGCCGCCAAGCAGTAGTGGTTGCATTACTGTGTTCCGGTGGAAGGGTGTGGCTGCCGGTGAAATCACATGCGCATGAGACGTATCATCCCCGTCTCGGGTGATGGACGCAGCAGGATGAATGCGACTCAGTAAAGATTTGGATCTCAAAAAAAAAAGCTCACTCATATATTTATATCACTTAGGTTCATACTTGTGTTAACAATGAGAAAAGTTTATTATGTGTAATAATTTATTATGTGACTGACATAGTTGGTAGTAACTCTGCCTTCTGCGCTGCAGAGGGTGGCAATCGAACCCACGACTCCAACTAAGGACAAACATTTGTATGGCGAACATAGATGTTTGTTCTCTGTCTGGGTGGTAATGTTTATTATATGTATCTATTTATAAAAAAGTAATGTACAAATATTCTACCAGTTAGGTATTTAGTTCCCATAATACAAGCCATGCTTACTATGGCGCTGTGTAAAATATCCATGAACAGTCAATCTGACTTTTTTTGTAGGACAGATCCATTTGTGCGATTTCTGACAATCATATTAAAATAAAACATGAAAATCATTATTACAACAGACTCAAGACTCATAAGACAACAGCAAAAGCAGGCACAATTAACTTGCCAACATTACATAATTCCTTGAAATCCAGATAAATCAAAGTCGAAATGGAAAAGCTGACGCGATTGCCTCGGGCGGCGTGTTCCGAGCATTTTATTTGTTTGTTACTATGGTATAAATGGAACTAATTATAATAATTTCACTGGAAATTACTGGCATTATGTTGCTACCAAAAATACGTGAGTTTAACGACTATTTCTCGGAACTGTCGGGCGAGAGAAGCTAAAGGCGCTATCCATGTAGTCACGCAACGATGTATAAGGATTTGCAACGTGACCTTGACAAACAAACTGGCACACAGGCTGAGTTCGCTATATTTCGAAAACTTTTGGAAGAATATTCGTAATATATACGTTGATATTGCTCAAACAATGTAAGCAAAGAAGTGGTTCATCGTTTTTGAAAAAAGGTTTAAACACATAGACCGGTTCCTACCTTAAAAATATACATCATAGATGGATTTATTATAATACATAAAATAAGACATAAAATAATAAATACTAAAAAAAGATATAGAAAAAACATGAGTCTGAAGTGTGAAGGTCAAAACTGATCCCAGTAACCGCTCTACGCGGGCAAACCCGCGCTGGGAGAAACATTTCAAATTCCATTGCATTGTTCTAATGTATTATAGCCATAATTAAAAACATTACTGTGTTTATGTAATTAAGGTAGACAAATTAAACTGTATAATTAAAATTATAAGTATGGATTACAATTACATGCACTATTTACATAGTAAAAACAAAGCTATATAACTCATATTATGCCGCTTCAAAATATGACGATGAAAAATATGCTAGTTATACTATGAAAAAGATTTTCAATGTCCAAATATTCTGGATCGAAATGTAAAAACATGTAAAAATTTTTTGATAACCGCGGATTATCAGAAAATTATTTTCTTTATTTTTTAACTCTGCCTCATGCAAAAGAAAACAGGCGTGAGTATTATGTATGCATGATGATATTGATAGTTTAATTTTCCAAGGTCACATGTGCCTATTTATTAGAAAAATCTTAGAATGATTGATGTCTTTAATGAAGTCTGGGAGGAAAATGTCACACGTTATTGTACTAGTATTAATAATAATTTATATTGTATACTGTTTTACTGTATACTGTTTAATAAAGAACAAAGGCATCAGGATTCCCTTGACTCTATTCGTGGGCCGCTCGTTTTTTATTGTAGTGAGACTGGTTCTTCAAATTGGTACAACTATTATCCGGACCCGACGAAGGTCGGACATTTCAAAAAATTCGACTAAATTCCAACACGCAAAATATTGACGGCTTCAAATCATGACGTGTTTCAATCTCCATTATAATGCGAGGATATTTCCAAAGTCACATCAGTGTTCCCAAGCTATTCTATAAGTGTATGTTTTTTATAGATACTTTTCACAAATTTCGGGCCGGAAGTACGTGTACATATATATAATCTGTGGTAGTAATTTAATTACGTGACTGTATCTGGTGGACGATAAGATTTATACTTATGACATCACCGCTATTCCGCGACAGATTCATCAACAGTTGAATCATCTATTTTCTGTGAAGTAAATCTAACAAGTTAGGTTAATAAGTGCAGTGTCAGATTGCCCTTTCATCCCACTATTCAAGAATAATTTTACGTCTCTAGGAGCTGGGCACATTAAGACCAGCCCGGGCACTATGCTTGAATTAATCGTTCAAGATAATATTATTGGATAACATTTCGGTGATAGCGCGCCCGCGGGCCAATTCCGCTGAGTGGGCGAACCGCTGTCCGACACATTACCACACAATTTCATCCACTTGAACACATTATTGACGCCTTAACTGCCCGTGAATATAAGAGCTCTCATTTTTGGTAAAGTTGTTTTGGGATCAATCGATCATTTCAAAATGATGCATATTATCTAACTTTCAACATGACTTAAAAATTTCATGAACTTTATTTAGGATATTTTGGTGGATCGTTTTTGTTGCTCGCGTCCATAGTTGAATTCCCTCAGGCTAAATCTCCTGGGTGGTAGAAAGGAGCAACCTAAAGTAGTAGTAGAACTTGTGCCAAGTTCATCCGGAGAAGCACCGTAGTGTACTACACCTGCCCAGCAGTGATGTACTCGCGAGTTTTGCCAGTAATATGATTGTAGCGCATGATAAAATGGGTGGTATTTTATTTGTTCCCCAGTTAAAGAGAAGTGGGGCCCACCATGTTGTGTCTTCTTGACCTTTCATAATCAAAGGTGAGATTGAGGTAGTCATTAATAAGGTTTATTGAAAGTCTATCAAACATAACAAGAACCTACATTATGTGCCTCCAAACTTGTAGGATTTTTGTTTGTAGGCACCGAAAGGGTAAAAGCTTAATGGAAGCTAGGCTATTGACATATTTTCAAATTACTACTACCAGTAAATATAGAGGTAGTCTGACGTCAAATTAAACCTTATGCAAAATAGAATACTAATAACAAAACAAACAGAATAATCATTTCTAAGAATTAATTTATTACGATACAGATTTATGGCTTTAACGACAAATTCGCCAAATCGCCGCAAGAGAATTTAATTTATGTAGCAAAAATATTGGAGCAATAAATCTATTACAGATTTGGTTGGCGTCTTATATAATTGGACGCAGTAATATTAATGTGTATGTAGGTTTTGGTGTGCTATGGTTAAAAAAATATCTCACTTCTATGAAACTAATTATATGTTTTTCTTCTTCTTTCGTATGAGTGGTTGACTCTTGCGTTGGAGTTTTCAAGTCGCTTGAAGACCTCCGGCATAGCTCATCGACTAGTTAATCTGGGACTGACATCTAAACGTGAACTCCGAAGCAAGGGAGCCTTTGGTTTAAATGCTACTAAACAGTATCAACGCTACCAACGGTACTAGATGCTACCAACTATAGACCTGACGGAAAGTTACGTGACATATATGATTTATCAAGAACATCTAGACAAGCTTCACCCCGAGCGCTTCAATTCAGGGTGAAACTACAATATAAGTGATGATCTATACTAAGACTAGAAACTTGCAACCAGACAGATAAACATATTAATAAGCCTTCAAAAGCCTAACAAATTCTCCTAAAATTTTTGTAACATCCAAGTAACATGTAAGTCAAAGTAAGCCAAAATTAAACAGCGGTTGAAAATCGGATCGGTTTGCCAGTGTAATTAACCATGAATATTTAAATCTTCACCAAAAACCGTGAGTCCAACCACATGTCAGTCAAATTAAGGGCACATGCGCACCAGAAGCGACCGGGCATCGTGTCAAATCCCAAACGGTAATTTCCATTTAAATAAATAATTTGCTTCGGCTCAATTTGAGCCGATCGGAACTACCGCAGATTAAGTTCTAGTTAGTAGGTCGAATGTAGCCATGTGGCTCCATGAAGCGCCCTAATGACCTGCGCTAACTAGCGCGGTTTCACGCCTCTGATCACAAATGTTTTGGTGAATGTGAAGCCGGCTTTGTTGTGGGTTCGTCTATTTAGGGCAATGTGCGCAAAATGCAAATTAATTTTAGTTAAGAACTTATCCCCGATTTCCAGAAAGTACATCTCAATCGAATGTCATCGAATCAATCATTTTCTGGAAAATTTGAAATGTAAAATGATTTTACATTTCAAATTTTTGCGGCCTTTGCGGCCTAAAAATATTTCATCTTTATTGTTCTATTACTCTTTTCAACCTTTGATTCCAAATTCCAATTTTACAATGAAGCCATTTCATAATATAATTCATAAACATTTTGTCATTCTTACGAGGACATTTAAATTTTCATTTTCATTATAAATTTTTGTACCTAATCTGCATAATGCAATTTATGACACGTACAATGTATCAAAGGTCTCAGAAATGTCATAAAATTTTACGATTATATAAATATGAAGTTCAATAACGATCTAATTAAAGTTACGAGCGTGTTATCTGACGATCATTTTAACAGATCCGCGACAGAGGTCGCGTTTGCGTCACAGGCGGATACTATAGAAATCATGTTTTTAGGTCAATATCTTTTAATTAATCCAAAATACTTGATTGCGACATAGTACCTAGCTGATAACATCGGTTTAATAGTTGAGTGCCTATCACACTGAGTAATATCGGCCTGCCTTACTTTCCAATAAAATAAGGCGACGATTTTGGAACGTTATAGTGCCAAATTATCATACACTAAATATATTTATATCATACACTATATTTATATAGGTTATGCGCTAAACTTATTAATAAGTACGCGTGATTTTTTTTTAATAATATTTCGACGTAAAAAAAGATTTTTGATTTTGACTTTGATTTAACCAAAGAGCGTTCTTTGATTAAAATCAAAGCTTTATTTTAAACAGCTATTAGAGTTAATCTAGCTAGTACTCTGGCTTGATTGTTAAAGGTCATTTGGTTACCAATTCTTTTTCTCCAGTTTGTGACTATTTCACAAACAATAATTTTAATATATACACAAGAACTATGAAGTTCATAACTTTATAAGCGCATATGGTAGGTTTGAGAATGTGGTACTCTCGGTATCAAATTCAGGTCTATAACTAACGACAAGGATTACAAACTTTTATTAGGTCTTTTTGTAGATGAGATACAACATGATAAAAAGGAAAACAGAAAGTTATATACTATAGCTATCATCTTCTAACATTTAAACTAGAATGTCACGCTTAAGTACTATACCTATTTAAGTATAGGAAAGTAATACTCCAAAATCGATAGACAACATCAGACCCGACCAATCAATACTTCCCCAAGTGTCAAATAACCACAACCCTCGTTCACTAGTCCAGTGACACTAATTAAGGCAACCACCCGTTTTGAATTATTCCGTAATTCGATGTCATATCCTCGTATGATAGAAATTGTAAATTGCCTCTCATTATTCACGACGTAAGTACTGAATAATCGGGTAAAGTGGAACTTTTGTAAAACAATTTGCTTGAGCAGAAATAATGATTATAGGTACTTTATAATGTTAATAACTATAATAGCTTCAAACTGTACCTCTTAATAGTATGGAATTATCATATTAAACCATTCCTTTAGACTTATCATTCGATAGAATAGAATCTGATACAAACTGGAATATGGTTTTGAATCTGCCGGAAACTAACCGAAAAGCGGAAAACGGACATTCCCTAATTTTAGTAAAGTGTCATTATTGTTATTCAAAATATACCTATTCTGTATTCAAGTTTGTTTTCATTAATTTTTTTATTGTTTTAAAAATACAGCACACAATAGTATTTTAATGATAATTGATAAATTATAAAATGTAAATCCCATAGTACAAGTTATGCTTAGTTTGAGGTTAGATGGCGCTTTGTGAAATATCCATGTATATTTATTATACCTGTATTCAGATTTCACAGATTGATTACCTGCAGATTTGACATTGAATATGGTAAAAATCGTATTAATCAAAAGTTCAATGTATTTAGATTGAAAATCGTCGAACAGTTGAGAATAAGCCAGGGTGAACGTTGGGGTGGTATTGCCACGGACGGACGTGAAACCCGACCGGCGTACTGTTTCACTCGGAATTAACTCGATAATTCCCTAATTGTGCAATTATCCATTGGCAATTTGCTCCTGGTTAATTTGGTATGCAGTAACGTGCTTATAGTGGAGTGGCTTTGATGTATTTGAGGACGTTAATGGCAAGTTGTTGCTGTTATGCTTGTATAAGCAAAACTTTCCAGAAGCTACATGTGCGCAGCCATTTGTAATGTCTGAATGTGTGAGTGTGCTTAGACGTACGTGCTTCGGGTACGCCAAAAGAGAACTGAGACCGTTACATAATATTTGTTTAAATCATTTTCTATCAGTTGAACTCAATTTGAATGAAATCTCTAGTTTATTAACATTTTTATTTTTTTACATTTTTGACTGCTATCTCACCTGAAGTGAAATGATGATGCAATCGAAGTTGAATTGAGAACGTCTACCGTTCTTATAAATAGCTTTAAAATATTTTAGTCAACGCATTTGCTAGAAGAAACTTTAAACAAGAAAGATCAAGTCTTTTTAAATGCCCAGTATATATAAACTCCATAACAGTATAGGTATGAGTCGAAAAGTTTATGGCAAATTTTCGATCTAGCTTCTTCTTATTGTACTTGTAAGTGGCCAACTCTAGCGTCGATATTTTGAAGACACTTGAAGTTTTCCACGAGGCTTATCATTAAGCTGTAGGACTGACATCCTAATGTGCCCTGAGAAGCACGGAAGAGTTCAGTTCAAATGTTACTAAATGGTCGCATATCCAAGCACTGACCGAGAATTGTATAATTAGGATAATCTGTAAAACATCTTAGGTAGGACTTTAATTCCAACTTAAATCTTAGAAAATTTACGATTTAGCTTCAAACAGAAATATTTAAGAAGAGAATTTTATAATGAATTCCACGACGACTATCGATATAACGATAATTAGACTCATCATTCCCAATAACAGTGTCGAAAAAATATTAACTCTTAAGTATAGTTATGAACTTTATGAAATACAATTTCGTCTGTAACGACTTCACGATCATCTAATAACACGCTGAGGATAAGAGATTCGCTTGAATATTCATTTTGGCTCATCATAACTAACCGTAGATAATTTAAATATAACCAATCTACTACCCGACTCGTCTCTTCCACTTTTTTTACGTGATTTAATTGACTGGACTAGCTGAGAGCTCTGAAGTAGCTTATCGATGTTACCCGATTTTAACTGACGCCCATTAACAGCAATACGACTCCAGTCCTCCCTTACTGTATGAGAAGACTCAAGTCGCATCGCAATTTTACCGGAACCCACACCCTTCGGTCAAATCCAAACCACTGTTAGGTTCGGTTAGTAGGGGCAGTACTTCACCAAACGCACTTGGTACAAGTTCTACTGCTACGTTGGGTAGCTCCTTTAACACCAGCCTACAGACGTAAACAACACAGACTCCCTTTACACTATAACTGTCATAACTGTAGAGTTAGTAACGTCTACTTGTTTTTTTCAAGACTCATTTATGAAACAATATTCAATCTCAGGAATTTGAAAGGACGCTGATCGACTGGTCGTATCGATGACTAAGTGGATCGAATCACTTCATAATTGCGCGGTCGGTCTTACATCCCCGTCTCCGTGACGGGCTGGCGCGATGCGACTTCGTTAGGGGAGGACCTACTCGTTTTGCTGTTATTTGTGGGCGTCGGTAACCACTTAACATATATCAGATCAGATCGTCCGATCACTAAAGCAACAAAAAATAAATGTATGATAAAGAAAATCCATCTACAATATTAGAACACTACAATCAAAGCACAAGAAAATCCATCTGCGTCATTTGGTTGTGGACCTCCACCTAACCCGATACTACAATTTCGTGCACACATTAGGTAATCTCATTTTATTTGATCTCGTATTTTTTACGACAAAGATCTTCGTCATTTTTGACAAGGAAAAGGCCATCAACATTGTATAATGCGTCTGTGGCGCCGGCGAGTCGGCACCAGGCTTCATCTACGCCGATCCAATCTCGCGGCCAGCCGGGCTGAGTTGACGACCAATTATGGTACAGGGTACAGGGCGATATCATTCTGTTTCGGCCCGCGCCCAAATGGAGCATAATGTCTAGGGTAATTATGACTTCAGTCGCCATCGCCACGGCTCGGCCTCACATCTACTCGGACCACTCACCGCCTAATACCTTTAAATTGCTACGAAATAGCTTTTGATGAGAGTGGTGTCGATTTTATGATTCTTTTGACGATGTGACATATTAACTTCGAATCCGTAGATCATTTTTATTGTTCTCCTTTCTTCTTTTGACGATCGACGAGTTTCATTGTTCATAAAAATTCAACGACCAGTCTCAGTACCCATTCAGAGATGAAATAATTACTTGCGTGGAAGTTAAAAAGCAATTGACATACCTAGATAGAAACAAAACGCAATTCTACGATTTAGAACTAATAATAATTCTTATGAATGTTGGAGTCGGTTCATACGCGGGCGGCGTAAGTGCCCGTCGGAGCAATTTGGCTGCTCTTTATTATTTTTTTATGGTAATTGTAATTGTCGTTGGGTTAATTGAGAGAGCAGCCATATTTACAACTGGGCTGTAGATCTGTTGGCGATAGTGAGTCAGCCCGCCCCATTATTTCTATTTGCTAGAACGCCGCGTCGCTGCTGGCTCATCTATCTAACAATTGATAACAACTTGTAACTAACATAAAGCCTCACGGATCGCTAAAATGTTTTGATAGCGTTTTAAATGATTCGGACAATATGGACTAATTTAAGAAGTTGAGCGACTGCCTAACGATGTTCGACTAAGCCATAATTATTAATGTTATTAAAACCTAGAAAAAGATCCAGAATGCGGCTGAATCAGTTTTTAGGGCTGGCACACACTGCCGAGTAACAGCTGCGCCAATCACAATATAAATGGGCGTGGTTGATCCCCGCACCCCACCATTTCCCCGGAGCGTGATCCTCGGATTATACTGTGTACAATGGAACTTTTTTATCGAGCCTTTGTATCTCACATTGGGGTGAAATATCCGGCCGGATGTTCTTCTACACTCACCTTTATGTAGCTCCGCAAAGTGAACAGCGGTGAATGGATTATTCTCTCTATAACGCGTTTGGCTTCATTGATATGCGACGAGTTGTGAGCCGGTCCGTCGTACATGTTCATCGTAGAATTACTTACAAGTTTCTATTTTACATCACATCTCTCGGAATGCAAGGGCTCGTTTCATTTCTAAGATCTACATATTTATATTGTACAAACATTTAAAGACAGCCGGTACAAGATATATTAATTAAGAACGTCCTCCGGTGGTAACGCCGCCGCCGTCGCGCAGTAGCTACTGGAAGCTGTCACCGCCGTAGCTAATTGTAAATACGCCACCTATAAACTGCTCATAATTTATTTATATACCCGTTTGAGAACGCTCCGGGCGCGGTACACCGCCGCATCAGTTCACATATAAATTAGACCATAAATTTGGTTTGACGTCCCGAGCTTATTCTCACGGTCTAAACTCGGTTTGATAATTAAACTCAAATTATGAGTTATTGTTTTGTTTTCAATTCGAATAATAAACTATTGATTTTCTGTCTTTCCAGGAACACCCGAGCTTACGCGGCACGCCTCTGGCGATGTTGGCGGCGCAATGCAACAAGTTGTCGAGCAAGTCGCCGCCGCCGCTGGCGGACGCGGCCGTCGGGAAGGGCTTCCACCCGTGGAAAAAGAGCCCCGGCGCACACTCGCCGCCCGGCGCCAGCGCACCCCCGCGGTCTCAGCCACCCTCCTGTACTCCGTACGGGCGGGGACCCACCTCGTGCTCGGCGCCTTCTTATGGCAACGATCTCTACTTCCCGTCTTCGGGGGATCAGCTTCTGGGAAAAAGTGAATCCAGTGCCAGCTTAGGCTCAATGTACTCCCGGCATCCATATGAATCTTGGCCTTTCAACGTTGGAGGTGGCGGTGGAACAGGTGCTCTCAAAGCCGCCGAAATGAGCGGCGTCGGAGCGATGGGCGGCACTTGGTGGGACGTCCACGGCGGCTGGCTGGACGTGGGCGGCCAGATGGCCAATTACACCGGCCAAGACTACTCTCAACTCACACATTCACTATCGGGAGGAGCGCATTTATTACCGCCCGCTCCTCACCTACTGCAAGATGCCTACAAATCAGTGTTGCCAACTCAGGGCTCCTTCGGACTACACGGCCCGGGCTCACCGGCACCCCCGGCGCAGGCGCCATCGCCGCGATCACAGCGTCGATACGCCGGCAGAGCGACATGCGACTGTCCAAATTGTCAAGAGGCAGAAAGGCTCGGACCCGCCGGAGCGCATCTTAGAAAAAAGAATATTCACAGTTGTCACATACCAGGATGCGGGAAGGTATACGGGAAAACATCCCATTTAAAAGCACATCTTCGCTGGCACACGGGAGAGCGACCATTTGTGTGTAATTGGTTGTTCTGCGGTAAAAGATTCACGCGCTCAGACGAGCTTCAGCGGCACCTGCGCACTCACACGGGCGAGAAGAGGTTCGCGTGTCCAGTGTGCAACAAGAGGTTTATGAGATCAGACCACCTCGCGAAGCACGTTAAAACACACAACGGTGGGAAGAAGGGTAGTTCTGATTCGTGTTCGGACTCGGAGGAGAACAGTCAGGGTGAAGGAGGTGGGGGAGGGCGGTCGCCGGAGCACCCGCTGGACGTGAAGCCAAACTCGCTGGTGTGACGGGGGCGCGCGGCGCTCTGCGTGCCGCACCACGCCTCGCCGTACCTGTGATACCGCGCGCACCGCCGAGCGTCGCCACGCCCCGCCGCCGCCACGCCGAGTGACGCCGCGCCCCGCCGCCGACACTCCTGTACATACCACATATCAACACACTGTATAAAATCTGGAACTATAAATGAAAGACAGTGAGGCGTCCGACTCGCCGTTGTGTACGTATTTTTGTGAGACTTAAAGTGTACAGTATAGATATTATTAAAAATAATTATCTCATATTATTAAAGCTAGAGACATATGTAAAATAGGTTAAGTAGTATCACTCTTTAGTCCGAAATTGCTGTTTTAATAAATTATTTATAGTTATGTGATTTCCGTGCAAAATTTTGATTTGGGTTTGTATGGATACTGAATGTAGTCTCAAGGTCCACAATAGCGTAACTATATAGTTATTATTTTGACTGTAATCTGTGCGATCTCGTAATATAATGGGCTCTTGGAGCTAAGTGACATATGCATCATAGATTATATTATTGCACGTGTACAGTCATGTGAATCTAAGCATGAACTATTATGCCTACTTATGATGGGTACAAGTACCTATATATCTTCTTCATGTTAGAAAGATAATGTATAGATAAACTTTTATATTTATAATGCATGTTTGTAGTTGGAATCTTTTTTAATCAACAATATTTCTTTATAAAAATATACTGATGATATTTATCCTAGAAGAGATTTACGTCCACCAATGAGCACGCTTGACTCTAGAGAGATAGGTACAACAACTATAGTCTCATCTGTTATAACAATAATAATAATAAAAATCCTAAATAGTAAATATACCTTTCATAACTTTATATATAATATTGAATAACAGAATTACAAATCAGACGGCTAAGTTTGGACCTTGGGCAAAAATTATGAATAAATTCAGAAAACGACCTGTTATTTTATCAAATAATTAAGTGTTGACCTTTCCTTACAATATAGCTTGAAGAAAAACTTATTTGTTAACTAAAGGTATATCTAAGGTGAATGTATATTGTACAAAGTTGTGCGAATCGAAATGCCTAAAATTGATTTTATAAAATTGAAATATATTTCTCCGAGTGGAATAATGTGTTCTGGACTTTTTAATAATCCTACATCCCTATCTTAACCGAGCACCGGGAGAATCGCTGGTAGAGGCTTATATGTCCAATGTTGGACTGATATAGGCTCATATATATCATTATCTTCCTGTCCCTATCCCACACTAAGCGGCACTACTCATGTCCCTAATGTTCTCACTGCAAAAACAAAGGCTATAACGAAGGCCAAAGAAAAGAGACAATGAAGAAAAACTTTGTATTCTATTTTTAATTTTCCTTTCTAAGCCCTACACTTTTTATCTTATGTTTTTGCAATGGGAGCACTTGAGGCTAGTACGGCCCCAGTATTCACAGATCATACCAACCTTTGACTCTAGCAGGAATCGAACCCACTTACATAACAGTGCATGTTCAAAAGACTGCACCTCCAAAATCATCAGACATTATAGTCTTGTCTGAAGACATAAAAATTCATGTCTTTCAGCCTAGATAAAACCTATAAAGATAGCTTATTGAAGATGACAGAGTTAGATTTTTTTACTTGTAACGGGAAACCTCAAATGAAGAGGTTTTAAAGCAGAACCAAATAATCATAAGCTGACAAGAAAAAATCGTTCTTGAGCATATAAGTAATAATAGAAATTTATAACGAAAAGCAGTAAGTTTTGCCTATCCTGATGTTCAAAGGAATCAGTATACAACTACAATACGGGCCTAGGCATCGCTCTGCGGTGATCCAGTGGAATG
This sequence comes from Aplocera efformata, assembly GCA_921293045.1. NCBI lineage: Eukaryota > Metazoa > Arthropoda > Insecta > Lepidoptera > Geometridae > Aplocera > Aplocera efformata. The sequence continues at coordinate 5,546,795 of OV121042.1, read as the reverse complement.
GTGCGGGGGCAGGTGAAATATCTCCATCATAATCTTTCCATCTCCGTCTCTGAGTCACGGTCGCAAAACAATGTACCTTGGATCTTCTCTTACCTTACGTTAAGTGGTTGCCTAAGTCGCAAAGCCACTTAACATAAGGTGGTACGTTAGCTCGTTTCTTTACTTTAGTCACATAACAATCAATATTACGGGCACTTATCTGAAGAAACTTTACTTCTGACTTCTATCTCGATGTACCCATTGCTAGGAAAACAATGATTACTAAACCGTTTTTCGCATGGTTGGCGGACTTCATTACCAACTATAGGAAACGAACACGCTGTTACGTAAGTTTTCGACATATACCACCCCATTTAGTGAGTAGATTATGACAAAATTGGTTTGATTTTCCAGATACCGTTTTCCTGACAATATTCTTCACCATTATAATAATACTAGCTGCGCCCCACGGTTTCACCCGCGTAGTACCGGTTCCCGTATGAATACGGGGATAAAATATAGCCTATGTTACTCGCTGATAACGTAGCTTTCCATTAATGAAATATTTTTTTTAAAATCGGTATTTTGGTTTAAGCGTGAAAGCAAACAAGCAAATAAACTCACTTTCGCATTTATAAAATTAAATATATAAGTTAAGTTGGCACTATAAATGCCTAATTAATGTAAAATACTTTGAAACGGCTAATAGTTCAATATTAACTCTGCTTTCGGAGTGAGAGGTCCCGGATTCGGTGCCCGGCCAAGATTAAGTTTCAAGTTTATTCGTTTGATCTACTGTAAAAGCACGAGTGCCTATTGAAAAATAATAATTACGTAAGGTACTGGGCATGAGAAACTTTTAATAAAACGAAACAAAAAACACATCAAAACAGTAGCGCGACAACAGTGATACCATCTGTTAATCTGTCTACAGCAAATATGTAATCATAGCCTTGCAAATAAATTTAACTATTGTAGAATACATACAAACATTTACGTGAATATTCACATCAATATATTTTGACCTCTATAGATATAACATAGAGACAGAATTTGCAATGACCAGCAAAAGTTTATTACGACATTCTCATCTAGCAATGGAAGTGCTGCAAGGAGGGCGACGTTCGTAAAAAGCGAATTGAAACCGCAAATAATGAGGGGAGCATCCGTGATTCAGTTGAGAAACAGCTAGTACACTACCTAATATAGATACACCCAATGCCCCTATTAAAATCCGTTACTTCTTGTCCATCCACGGTTGTCTGTAAGAGATCGGTCTAAAGCGATAAGACCGCCCATTGTTTCACATTACTTGTGTAGTATTATTTTTTTATGATTTTTGTTATTTTGTTTATGTGAGCAATAAAGTGTTATCTATCTACCACTACACTACCTCAATATTGATAGAGTAAGCATAGATATAATCTTACGAATTGCAAGTATTAATCTCACAGTTGGCTTGTAAATTATGAAGGTAACTACTTAACTTGAATTAAGTAAGGGTTTTCTTACTTTAAACTTACGTTTTTTTGCTATCTCATGATGCTCAAGGTCACACTAGCCTTAAGTGAAACCTGCACTTAAGGCTTAATATATTGTTAGTTTAATTTGAGTACTGCCTCAATTCTGTAACGTAATAAATACCTACACTTAATGACTGTTTGTTTTGATACCCAGCGTGAACAATATGCTGAGTTTTGTAATATTGGTGTGTGAATATGACTCCGCCCTTTCTCAACAGATGTCGTTTTTAGTATTGTTTACGTGTACTAATAAATGACCATACTTGTATTCGATAGTACTGAATGTCAGCTATCTAACGCATTTTATGATATTTGGTTGAAGTGTAAGCAACAATTGTTTTCACCTTTTCGAAAATGTCGGTTTTTATTCCAAATAAACGTCATTTGCGGGAAGTGTTATTACATTATTTTATTGCGAAGAAAACTGCAGCGGAAACTTATCGTTTGCTTGTGGAGATTTATGGTGAGCATGCTCCGTCTAATACAACTTGCAAGGAATGGTTTCGACGATTTCAAAATAACGATTTTAGTACTGAGGATAAAGGACATGGAAAACCACCAAAAAAATTTGAAGATGCTGAATTGGAAGCATTATTGGCGGAAGATTCTTGCCAAACTCAATCAGAATTAGCTGCAGCATTAAATGTTGATCGTTCAACTGTTGCAAAGCGTTTACAAATGATGGGAATGATTCAAAAAGCCGGTGACTGGGTTCCACATGATTTAAAAGAAAGAGACATGGAACGTCGGAAAACCATTTGTGAAATGCTGCTTCAAAGACAGCAAAGAAAAGGATTTTTGCATCGGATAGTCACAGGAGACGAAAAATGGATACACTACGAAAATCCTAAACGCAAAAAAGCTTGGGTGAAACCAGGCGAACCAGGCCCATCACAGCCAAAAATAAATATTCACTGTGCCAAGGTCATGCTCTGTATTTGGTGGGATCAGAAAGGTATTGTATATTATGAGTTGCTCAAACCCTCTGAAACTATTAATGGAGAAGTTTACCGACGACAACTAATGCGTTTGAAGCGAGCCATAGAAGAAAAACGACCAGAATGGGTGAATAGACATAACAAATTAGTTCTTCAGCATGACAATGCCAAACCGCATACCGCAGAAGTCGTAAAAAGATATTTAGAGGGACAGGACCTTCACCCAGGAAGTGTTACCCCACCCGCCATATTCACCAGACATAGCTCCTTCGGATTACCACCTATTCCGGACGATGCAGACAGACCTTACTGGAGAAAAGTTTACTTCATGTGAAAGTATCAAAATTTGGATTGACAACTGGATAAGCTCAAAAGACCAGGACTTCTTCCAGCAAGGAATACGAAAACTACCTGAACGATGGGCGAAGGTTGTAGCTGCAGATGGATCATACTTTCAATAATTTTTTTTTTAATTTTGTAAGCGAACAAATGTGTTTTATTTTGACAAAAAGGGGCGGAGTCATATTCACACACCTATTATTATACGATCTACTACGGTAGCGACGGTAACCAATTACCGTAATATTCTATTCTATTCTATATAGACTTCGAAAACATCCAACCGATGTACACCAAACCGATTTCATTAGAAAGACAAGAATGCGAAGATGGTTTTAGACTACTAAAACAATGAATGTTTTTTTTAGCGTTTTTTACTATTGAAGGACGATCTGAAGGCCCACCTGATGTTAAGTGTTTACCTCCGCAATACGACTTAGATCTTTCCGACCGAAGTATTAGAAGTCTTATCCGCTAGTATGACTTTAAAAAGTGAGCTAGCTAGCATCCCACAGCTATATGGGAAGTGTCGCCGCGGGTGGCCGCCGCTCGTGCCGTAAAAACCGAGCTCATCTGCAAACGGAGTCTCCATCAGCTAGCTTAATCAACGTATTAGCGGTGGTCTCCACGTCACGACGGACGGCGGCAGGCACCGCGTGATGTCTCCATTGCTTCACACTTTGTTGCTAATTTGTTTAAATTACAAGTTTAGGATGAATGGATCACTGTGGAAGCGTCTTCAAGTTTATAACGATACAAAAGTTAATAAAACGTTTACACACTCATACCTCTGCACTAGGATTTCCTGTGTCGCAGATGGCATGGACAAACACAGAAACACAAGAAAAACACCCAGGTCCCGAGAACAAACTTCATGCTCACCACACAAAGTGTGCCCCGGCCGGGAATCGCCCGGGACCCCTCGCTTCGAAGGCACAGCTACTACCAACTAAGCCACGGAGCCGCCCGGAGTTACGGGTTCGTTTCTTAGATCTGCATTTTTTGTAGTTGATAGTTGTGATCTTTTATTACTCGTAGTGTCTGATTAGGTTCATATAACGCAACACGTATTTTTTTTAATAAAATATCAGTTACGTGTATTTTAAAGAACTAGCCATCTTCATAGTCTAACGGTAACGTTCCGTACCTACCGACTAGCCGACTGACCGAAAAAAATATTATATTAGATTATGTTATGACATTTCATTCACTTGTTGTCGAAGCTAACACCCTCACACCCGCGGCTAGGATTGGTGAAAGTTGGCTTCCTTAATGACAGCCATAACATCAATGTTATGCTTTGCAATGTAAATAAAGCAGAAGTCTGCGAACTTGCACCAAATTATAGTATTATAATATTATAGTATTGTAATATGAAAGTACTGCCGCGTTATTGCCGCAAAAAAAAAAATGTTTTGGATAATAATTGTAAGCTATGCTGCCTATGCTTTGGAAACGTCATTTGAGTTGGTCGTCAATGTATGCAGTTTACGATGATAAGGTGCCCTATTCCTTTTGCGACCGCGCTGCTTTTCGGCATTCAGTTTCCACTCGTTGCGCTACTTTTTGTATTTACTATGCCTAGAACCTTCGCGCAATAGCAAGCAAGTAGCGGTAAAATACGAACAAACATTCATTTTTAAAATTATATAAACCAAATGAATATCAAATTAACAATTTAATATTTTTATCCAAAATTAGAATTCAATTTAACGTTATTAATCGAAGAATCAACTTTTATGAGTTATCGACTTATTTTCGGAATAAGTTGATAAAGGCCGGAGACTGCCATTACCAAACCTGTTACCAGCATCCCAAACATTTGAAAACAAGATAGTTATGAGTATCATAATCTAATTTAGCGTATCTGATTAAACCGTAGATTAAACAATTAATCAGAGATAAGTTGACCTCTATAATCGAATATAATCACATAAACCCGGGCGTTATCGGTGTTTGTCTGCAGTAATCAAATTATGCCGGCCATAAACTGAGATTTATCTTCCCTAACCGAATTATTCGTAACCTGATTGAGCGCTATGAGGGGGTAACTGTTTTGTATTCTAGTCAAATACCCTCCCCACTTGCAGTCTGGTAGGCAGAGTTCGACAATTTTGCCGAATTTCGTGTTAGGTAGGATTTATGTCGGTTTCGGAGGCTTTCAGATGAAAAATCTTATGTGCTTGAAAACTTATTGAAATTTTAATAGTTAGTAATTTCAAAGTTATTAATGTTTCGATTCAGTTATAATGGCTTAAACGTACAAAAAAATAAATCCAAAGATAACACTTCACTCATCTTACTACATATAAGCTTCCTAACAAATATGGTAATATATATCTTACCCAGGTGTAAAAACTATGTTTAGGTTTTTGCAGTTAAAACTCTGGGGTCGATAGTGCAGCAAATCTTTTGAACGAAGTTAATGTAGCGATACACCGGGATATTACTGTTCGACGCATTTGCAAGAAACGAGGATGGCACACTTCAAAGGAATACATTACACGCACTATTTCTTAAGCCACCTACTTTGAAAACTTTATTGGCAACTTTTACATTTTACTCGGGAGAGTAAAGTTGTGAGACGTTTTAGTTTTACTGCCTTTGAAAAAGATGCTCACTTGGTTATAAGTATGATTGCTATTGAGCAAGATCTTTGGTTGTTGTGGTTTAATGTTTGCAAAAAGATAACCGTGAACATAAGAACACACACACTAGCGTTATAGTAATATACTCGTAGGCCCTGAGCTATTACAAATTTTAGTGGCATTTATTATTTTGAAAGAAAATTATTTTTTACATACCTACAAAATCAAGCTAACAGGAACATATGACATCATGCTAGTAATTAATTATTATTAAAGAAAAAACTTTATATCGTTCAAGGCTTGGAACATTCCTGGCTACTCTCGACAAGGAAGAGCATATACTTGAATCTAAAACAAAAATCCTAACTATATTAGTATTAGTCTAAAAAAACCGAATCCAACGACGGCATAGGACTATTAGTTTAAAAAAGTTAAAAATAACACACTGACTGGTGAGATTACAATTTAGTATTTTCCGGTAGGAGTCATTAAAATTATGTATCGAAAGATAATACGAGTCCATAGAAAATAAATCACAAGCCCAGTTTTTTATAACAACACTGTTTGGGGACTAATAAAGAAGCTATGATAAATAATAAGTGTCATAAATCGAGACATCCAGACAGCGCGACAAAGACACCGCACGTGCGAGTCCTTCCGAGAAATGTGTAAGTACCAAGATGATTTAAGAGTTTTCTGAAACAATAATTTATAATCATCATGTACTTTGATTTTTTTATGTTATTATTACCTATATGCATTTGAGCAGATTTCTATAAAAAAATTGAAGTTGAATATCATATTGAATATTGATATAATATTCTGCGCTGTAGCTTCGATTCCCACCCAGGACGAGCATCTGCGTGGAAACATAAGTGTTTGTTCTGTGTCTGAATGTTAATATGTATTACAAGTATGTTTTAAAAAAAAAGTACTATATGTATTCTATCAGTTATCCTGTTCACATATTACAAGTTATGCTTAGTTTGGGGCCAGATGCCGCTGTATGAAATATGTCCATGAATATTTATTATTTATTGCTATGGTTTCCAAAAATTTACATTTATTTTCCTTTACTTTTAGTATTGCTAATACTAAAAGGAATGGAAATTGACACCTTATGGCAACACAGGTACACTAAACTATATCTCTAACTGAAAAGGAAACGGGTAATGCGTGTGATACTACCAAGTCATTCCTTGATGAAACTATTACTAATAATACTGTTTGAACGAAACCACGGGCGAATCGCCAGTGTGTAATAATAATAAGCTACTAGAAGTTATTTCCAAAGTATACAAAGTATATATTAAATTCATAGTTAACAAGTTCCTAATGAGTAGCCTGAACTCTGAAGATCTCAGTCTAACAATGTTGCGTGGAAGGAAGCACAGGCAGTTTACAACTTTTTAACAGCACAGCTTGGTCGCAGTAAATCAAAGTTTAGACCCCTTTCAGAAGTAATATCGACTTCTTCGAACTCACATTAATCTACCATACTTCATGTGAGAAAGGAAACGTCGAACCACAAAAGAGGGAACAAATTTAGCAAAAGCAAACGTCGCAAATAAACTTCGCCGGTTGTTAAAATCATTTAAATAATAAAGATGAGAATGAGAATATTGGTAATCATGCACCGGTTAACTTTCTTTTAATTTGGGACCATGTAAAATGACATTTGTTTTAACTTTTTGTGAAGAGGTGACACGACTGTCAACGAGTGTCGCAGCACAGCATTGCACAAAAAGGAAATCAAGATTTCTCTTTAGTGGCTTCAGAGTCGTGGAGTAGAATTCTTTGATATTTTTTTGTTGTTGCATATTAGGTTATATGATAGATTTGTTGAATTTTTAGTGTAGCTTGAAAATATTTATGCTTAATCGAACTATATGTAAAAAACATTTCAACTTTCATATCGAACTTCAGTGCCTCAAGAATCGTACAACTGACTTATTACTTATTTCATCATACATTTTCAAAAAGACATCATACTTTAATCTCCTATCGCCCTTATGGGAAGAATTTTGTATTTCAAATTTATTTTTGGACTTATATACTTTATTAACTTTATTTATACTTTATTTATATAACTTATTTACATTTAAATTAGCACGTGTTTTAGTTTAAGAAATTTGAACTTAATCTTGTCATACTTTCTTTTTTTGTTTTTTGCACCCCACCCATTGTTCTGCTTACTAAGGGTAACTGGTAGAAAAAGTTGTACAATAATCAAATATTTTTGTGAAATAAAGAGTTAAATAAATAAATTGTAGTCCTCTATTGCGTAACAAATATACACCAAAACAGCACACAGAAGAATTGAACCTCTTCCATTTTTGAAGTCAGTTAAATATGTCTTGAAGCCATTCAGTTCCCGTTACCCCTTCAGAGGTGACACTTACATTGACATGAAGCTATGCCTGCCACTACTCAGTTAATGGTAATATAAAGCAAAATTATAAACGACACACTACCCACACATATATACATCTATTGGTTTCGCTGTGCCCAAGGTTAAATCTCTATTAAAACATGCCAGCATAACTGTGACACAGACTGTCAAGACAAAATGTTTTAATTTAGTGGTGTACATCACACCGTATCCGCCGACCGCCAAACCACAACAGCCACCTCTTGCGCAGCTTACTCAACACGGCAAGCTTACTTACATTAGCTTTAACGTTCAAATACATATTAACAAGCGCTAATCTTAGTATTTAGAATGCTTTATGTTGTAGGTAAAAACATGTTTATATTAAAAATTGATCTAGTAAAGTTTTAACAATTCAACAGAAATAAAGTATTTTGACTTTGACTACGACTATTCTGCATCTCATAAGATATACTGGTCGTGCAGTGCTTTAAAGCTATTAAGCTAGATACAATATCTGAAGGAAACGCTAATCGCCTCCGGGCACGGAGTCGGAGACTAGATAAAAATAATGAATGACTCATTGTGACTGACTGGCTAAAGGTTAAATATAAACAAGTGACTAAATAGATTAGAATACTAGATTAAAAAAATAAATATATGCTATTCGAAACTTATACGGATTTTTTTTTGGAACGTAATATAGACGATTAAGTCGCATGAGGCATATATAATACAAAAATCTTATAGCCCAATTGAGAATTATCTATAATACTAGCCTCACAGCTCAGTTACTAACTGAGATCTGCCTCCTGCCCTGTAGGGCGTGAGTTCAATTCCAACTCAGGACATGCATTTGTGTGACGAACATAGATATTTATTGTCAAACTATGGTCAGATTACGTATATGATTATGTACCTAATAAACATGTAAAAGTTCGAAAAAAAAATTACCTAATTTTGTACAATACCTTATTTTTTCTTATGCACTTAAGAACTAAACTAATACATAATATATAACAAAAAAACCGAACTATATTCTAACGTTAATGAATACGTTTTTATTTATTAGAGAATTGATTTTAATTTATAAAAAATACATTAAATGTACCGTTCCTTATGAATAGAAAATATTACTCCAGGGAAAAACAATTTTTCCCAGAGTACAAAATGCAGCAGCTCTACCTTTTATTACCTATAAAGCTCTGCCATTTAATTTTGACGCCATTTGACGCGCGTTCTCAGAGGTGATAAATCTTGCACAACGACACACACTAATCAAGGAAATGAAAACAACCCTTCACTGAGTCGTTCGCGTTTAATGTTCCGCTCAAATGAGGACGTTAAGCGGTTAGAAAGTCAACGTGATGGATCTACTCCTCCGGTTGGATGCTGACATCTTAATATTGCAATATGATTAGTTTCTTCCTCTGAGCTCTCTAGTACATTCTATTTATGGTTAGCTTTCTGCGTGTTTACTTCCATACTTCCATGTACTTCTTTTGCGCATACGGCTGATGCGTGTAACTTAATTTTCATCTTCTTAACTGTACAATATACAATGTACAGTACAATGTACAATAAACTACTAACCCAATTGTAGTAAGGTAGGTAACAATTAATTACAAAACATTGTAAATTGCTTTATATATCATACCGCCGTCTCGGATCTTACAAATGCAAAATAGCATTATAGCTATTATTATATTGAGAGCGTCAAGGCACAGAACGGCTTTCACTCCGAAGGTTGCTAGTTCAAATCGAGACATGCACCAATAGGTTATTCGATTAAGAATGAACAATACCACGTTCTCATAACGGTGAAGGAAAACATCGTGAGGACACCAACATGTGGCGTCTACCAATTCGGATTGGGCTCCCGATATATTGTATAAAAGTAAATTCTGAGAGTATTGAGAGTATGCCGGTGTCCCTGCAGTAGAAACGTTAAATGCTGATACAGAAATTATTATATTATTGTGCTTTGATTCGACATCAATTATGACATAAGTTTTTAATTTGTTTAATTGTAGCAAAAAAATGCTAATTAGTAAAGAAATATCTCGCTTTTGCATGACAGAAACCGCTGTACCGCGCCTTTGGAAGGCCCAGGGAAGCGGAGGGCAATGAGTTCACATGATAGCGATAATTTTAGACATCTCACACGATATTAGTTTAGATTATCAGGAAATATAATATCATACTACTGTAATGGAAAGTGAAATATGTAACTAAGGCACGTTTATTAAATTGGGAATATTTATTTGTGTCATTTGCGTCTGATATACAGGTATGCACGATTTATTCGCGCACTGCCCCCCGAGTCGCTGCGTGGCGTGGTACAGAGGTATCGGTCAAACTATACCTCAAAGCTTTGCAATTTCGCAGTGTCATAAAAAAAGATTGAATAAAAGAGTTTGTTTAACAAAAAACAAAAGTGCTCCCCCGTTTGACGTCGGCGGAAAACAAACAATTTATCTATTTCCCCGTCAGACGAGATCAAACACTGGTTAATATAGCCAGCCAGCGCGCCAATAAGGTTGGGGGCGACGGCGTCGCTCGGGTTTGACGCACTGACACCTCGGCCGATCGATCCATGTTAGTAGATACTAACACAATGTTTGTTCATAAACATTTTCTTCTTCTTTCGTGTGAGTAAGAGGCCAACTCTAGTGTCAGAGTTTTAAACCCACCCGAAGACCGTCGACATAGCTTACGACTAAGATAGTCGGGACCCACATCTTAACGTACCCTCCGATGCACGGAAGCGCTCGATTTCTATGCCAATAAATGGTCAACCATCCAACTTCTGTCTAGGCCGAAAGTTGTTTGACTTAGATGATCTGAAAAGAACATTTAAGAAAACTACCACGCTACGAGCGTTTCCTATGAACACTACAAAAACTAGATTACTTTTAATGTTCCGATGAAAAATGTTTTCCGGGATTTTTTCTTCAAAAGAGTATAATAAATAGTAGAACTTCGATAGCTCCCTGGCTCACAAGATATAAAGAAAACTAGCATACTATTTATCTCGAGTTCCGATACTCGTATTTTGTATTGTAGTCTCCATAAGAATCATAAACAACTCAAACTTATTCAAACTCCTTTAAATCTCATGAATCGTTTGGACACGTCAAAATGTGTAAACATATTCGCATATAGCGTATCGCAGGATGCACACAGATATGTCAAATTACAGTCCATATACATGTTGCTTGTTAAAATTATGTTTGAAGAATATGTTAACAATAACTTTTAACAAAATTATATTTTTTTGCTGTCTTAATTAATGTCCAACATATGTCAACACATTGACGATATTCGTTATTATAAAACATTGATGTAATCTAAAGTAATTTTAAAGTGTGAATGTGCTTCCTACTGCTCCTGACTTCATTCATCTTAGCCAATATTTACACAAAGATGATGCAAATTAGCACATCTATTGAAAATGAAAACTCCACTCTGTCATTTGGGGTCGGTGTTTGGGGGAGACGTAGCCGTATTTTCAACTATTGTTTGCCATCTCGATTGATGTTTCAAAGTACCTTAATTACTTAGTAATATTTATTACTAATGTCGTTGGATCTGAAAATAATTAGCATTTCAGTAGTACCGAAACTACTTATGTCTCAATAACGGATGGACGGTGAAATTTCAAATGTTTTGCGGTAATATAAGGTTCATTTTATGTTTGTCTTGTGTAAAGGTTAAACTTGGAACTCTGCAGAGTCATACTTTCTGTACTCTAATATATATGTATATATTTTATAATTAGATTTTCCACTGTCTAAATTAATTGAACTAGGGTTCTCCTTTGATAAATTCACGAAAACGTCTTTGGTATGTTTAGAATAAGCTCCCTAGGATTTTCAATCGGCCCTCGTTGGGGACTTTTAAGCATTAAAGCAATCTCATATTGCGTCACTTTATTAGTTTCGGCTTATTTTGAGCTTTGATGTTTGAGTAATCGGGCCACTTTGAGCGTTTGTTGATGCTAATTTCTATTCATTTTAGATTTTAATAAACTGTTGATCAGATGTGATGGCATAGAAATCAGGGTCATTTGTCTGCTACTGTATATGTTTTATATGAATATCTCTCTAAATCTAATATTGCGTGTGTCGTTTTTCTAAATCCATATTTTATTGATCGTTATTATAATAGTAACAATTTGACTACCTTGGAGAATAAGTTCAAGCAACTGACTGAAACGAAAAAGACGGGGCTCCGAATCGCGCAAAAAATTTCTTCTCCCATACTTATAATTTACGGCAGAGGAAGTAAATCAAAACAACTATGAAAATTAGTAAGAGGTATATCCTCTCGCGAAGTACAATTACCTAAAGCGTAGTACATATAGATACTAACATCGCGTACACATCATTAACTCATAAAAGAAAGTCGGAAACGAGGGAATCTCATTACCATACATTCGGCGATATCAACGGAATAGAAATGAGGTAGAAACGACCTGAATGACAAAGTGGATGCAAATCGTAGCTTTGAGTTGAGAAACCGTACATTTCCAAATCAGAAGACATGCGTTCTACATGTTGTCTGTCATTCAAGAGATTAGATTGGCCCTCAACTAGTATTACCATGGTCGGTCAGTAAATTAGTGTGTAAGACATTTATTGACACAAACAGTACATCAAAATAACACAATCATAGACATTAACAGAAGTTGGCCGTCCCGGACCTCCGTCAGATGTGAAATATGACGGTATTAGAAAGCATCATGCCGTTTATTTCTTCAGCTGTAGGTAATTGTATGTCAAAAAAAACGGTTTTCTGATTTTTTACAGATATTAACAGAGAGATTACATTTAGGTAGACTAAATTGTTTACCTTGTAGCAAAAGTGACACTCATCATTACCATTTAAGTTAGATTTTGAATTGTTATTTAAACTTATATATTACAATATATTTTTTACACTGTTGGGTAAAGACCGTACAGGTTAGCTACCCCATATGGTATTAACCAGTAGGTCTACTATCCATTTTGTAGATATGCGACACCTTTTTGGATAATGACAGCAGTGTGTCAGAGCAAAAACAAAAATGCTAACAAGCTCGTAAATCTATTAGTTATGCGGTGTCAGGACCTTTAATTAATTTATGTGAATTCCTGCCACTGAACCCGGAATTTTCAACGATGCAGAGATGAAGAAACGTTTAGAATATGGACGCCGGTCACATTGTAGAATTTAAAGACTCTTTACATGTTCCAGCTTCATATCAATGGCTCGCCAGCTAAAGTCGTACGTTTCTTTGAGGCTAAGGGACCTAGGTTTGATTCCCGGCTGGAATGGTGCAGTGCATTGTGGTGGTGGGTGCATGGTGAGCACGAAGTTTGTTGCTGGGTTTTGGTTTTGTGTGATTTTTGTAATAAAATTTGCCTGGTCTTTAATATGTACATAGTTTTTCTATGGGGATGATTTCAGTCTCAATTTCGAGCAAACAAAAGGATACTGGAAATCATGACAGAATAGTTAATGTTTAATAATGTTTCAATACGATAAATTTCATTTGAAATGATTATTAATAATGATTATTTAAAATTATGATTCAATTTTTAGTACCGTACTGGCATACAGCTGCAATTTCTTTACAAAATTGCTACAATTTAGCAACTGCAAAGTGTTAAGTTTCATGAAACCTAAATATGCGGTGGGCGGGCAGCGTCTGCGCACGCGCCGGATGCGGAAGTGCGTAATTACGGCACTATTTCGCAAAAATGTCTCAATCGCACGACGACAGATGGCGCGAGCCGCATTGTTCAAACATTCCTTGAATGGTTCAGCTGTTTGTGTGGTTTGCACCGCCCATTACTATTTTTCATCAGAAAATTTCAATATATTTTTATATTAAATTACGATATATTTTGAAATGTATTTGCGATGTGATTTTTTTTCTTGGTCAATTATTTCTTTTTACAGTAATGTATCTAAATTGATAATTACCCTGCCTTCGAATCTATGCGATCCCCGGCTGAGGCAAAAATTTGTATGTCTGTTATAAAATTTGTGTTAAAATCTTAGATGTATGTGTTCTACGATTTGTGTATCCATGCCACCTGCAACACACACACAACAACACACAAGGAACCCTATATACCCTGTACGAAGATTCTCTGCATAGCAGATGGCATGAACCTTATACAATTACTTTCAGGTTATATGAGTGTGAAAATGTGGTTTGTTTTCGAATTTCGCATATATATAAGAAAAATCCCGATTCCGGTCATAATGTTGTTCAAACAACAGGTGTTCAGCTCAAACTGTAGTTCTGTAAATTTAATAAACAAATATTCAGGTGGGAATTGATTATAAATCTAAAGCGTTCTCATTGTTTTCGTATCTGTTAGCGCTGTATTGAACACTTTTGTTCGGAGCCGGTGCGAATAAAATATGAATAAAATAAATTAATTGAATGTCTTTTTAATAAAGCGGTTTATTGTTTTATTGGAATAATGGCCGAGTCCATTGTGGCCAGGCACCGCCCAGGTTTGTTCGTGTCACAAAGAGAAATAATAAATAGACGTATTTTGTTCGCGATTTCTACGCTCGGCCGCGTCTTCGTTATACCGTTAATTGGTGTTCTAAAATAAATTAATCGAATTAGATCGCTTGATGTCGTTCAACACGTTCGTTGTTAAAATGTTTGGACAGACCGCGAATGAAAGGCTTTAGAATCCAGTCGGTCTGAATTGATTTGATTAAGACTATTGTTTTGAGAATTTATATGTGCTTTGCTTCCCTCTTAGAAGTTTTTGAGTGATTATGCGAAACATTTTACGAAAGCATTATAAATGCTCGCAAAACAAGGTAACTTTAATTATTTTATACAATCAATATTGTTATGCAAGACAATAAGGCCGATAAGCCGATAACAAAAATATAATTAAGAGTACATAGACGTGATTTTCGAAATTGTGTACGTTTAGAATGATTAATTTTAGTAGATCGCTGACTTAATTAAACGTCAGAGTTCTACTAGAATTAATTAGCATACTGGCGTTTAGTCAAATGGTAGCACTTCTTAAGACTTTATAAGTGCTACGACTTGAAAACTAATCTTATTGTAGAATTTACGTGTGTTTTTGTAACAGGTCAGGGTGCAGCTATGCCGGATCATACATCAAGTTGTAATATTTTCCCAATAAGATTTCAATGTAATCTGTGAAATGCAAAGCAATAACCTGAAGCGCTCGTAATGAAAAACCCGGTTAGTACTTGTATAGGGGACCAATACGTGACATTTGTATATTTTTTTGTTCAAATGTTCGATAAGCCATGTTGGAGTCCTTCGGGTGTCTTGAAAACATACACCGGAGTTGGTCACTTCATCACACAAAAAGTGTGTCCACATACCTAAGCTTTGACCTGACAGCGCCACCTAGTATGGAGTAGCTGAACCAATAGAGCTTTTATAATATCTTACATTTATTGTATAAAATCAAAAGATTTAAAATACTATTTCATTGTAATTTTATACGGTCAGCTACATAAATTATGTCTCACTTATTTGAAATAGAAATATCATAGCCTAAATATATATTGTTACTAGCTTTTGCCCACGACTTCGGAATAATATCACTCTCAATTAACGAGAGTCCGGTGTCCCTGCAGTGGGAACATTAGAGGCTGGCATATCTTTATGAATGCCTATGGGCCTATGTGTTATTCTGATATATGAGCTATATTATTGTAAAGTTTCATTCAAATCCAGACAGTAGATTTTGCGTGAGAGAGTAACAAATATCCATACATCGATACATCCATACATATTCACAAACTTTCACGTTAATAATATTAGTAGGATATCATACCAATTATGTTAGCCCACGCACTAAATTCACGTTATCATTAGCTACAATATTAGCGTACCGATTTCTGCCGCCATATTACTTAATGTAAATAGAATGTACGGCTGGAACAAAGTTGCGGTTTGACTCAAACTACCAATTTCACGGCAGTTTGACGGCAGCAGATACTCACTGAAACGTTGACTTTCTAGCCATGTTCATTGTGTGGCTTACTTTCGTATTCCTTCCCATAATTACCTTTTAAAAATTAAACGTGGGTAAGTATAACAAAAGCCGGTAGCGGGTTGAAAGCAGAGGATGTAATTACGCCGGCAGATGGTGCGCATGTCTTGTCGACTGCGACCGCAAGTCCTCAAAGACTCGACAGTCAGCTTTTTTGATGCTTGTTACACATATGCCACTGTAATACAACATGTTTGAGATCAGTATAAGTTACTTAGGGGTGAGGCTAGCAGGCAGGGGGGAGGTGGATCTGATAATGACAATGAAATTATTATAGAACGCTATTCTTAGGATATTTCTGGCAATAACATATGCTAGGTAATGTCAATAGTTCGTATGTTATTCCTTCTATGTTCCCGCTAATGTTCCCACTGCAGGGACACCGGCCTACTCTCGATGATTGAGAGTGAATGGGCTCTGATCTACCACGGGAGCCCAATCCGGATTGGTAAATGTCACATGTCATCGAACTTTTGGTTCTAAGACATGCCGGTTTCCTCACAATGTTTTCCATCACCGTTTTGAGAACGTGGTATTGCGCACAAGAATTTTTCAAGTGAAAAAACTCATTGGTGCACGTGTAGGTTTGAACCAGCGACCTTCAGATTGAAAATCGGCGTCTGTGCCCCTGGGCTACCACGCTAAGTAACACATTTTCTGTTTATTGTGTTACTTCAGTGTTGTTTCAGAATTATTTAAATATCAAATGAGTGTTAATATAACAATTTTGCAACATTCAAATGAAGATATTACCATACTTAGAACTAATACCATTTAACTGCTAAACCGCAAAATGCGCAACTGCTACGATAGCTCGCAACATTTGCAACAAAACAATCAACCGAGTTTTGAATGGGCCAATTTTATATTGTATTTTGCATATAATAGCTCTCGTATTATTTTGTAAACAATTGTTACGTAGAGTTTTATCCCGTGATTTCATTTACAACTGCTTATTACGGTAGCTGACATTTTTATTAACCACTATCTAACTTGACAGACCTTGTCCTGTCCTTCTTGATTCACAATATGACACTGGCAAAATTTGTGTGGCTAAAGACACAAAAAGCCAAAGAAGAAGAAGAAGATTGACAATTTGAAAATTTGCTCCGTGGCTTAGTTGGTAGCCCTGCCTTCGAAGCAAACTTAAACCAAAATACCATAGACCATAAAGTGAGTTATTGATGTTGATATAACACCTGTCTACACACACACTCAAGTAGTTGCACAAACATAATTTTGTAAAGAATGAGCCCGCACAAATGTTTGCACAACACATTTCATTGTTGGAGTTACAACAAAGTATACTGGAAACTGGCAAATCGAAAAATAAAAATAAACTTCCAAAGATCAATCGAGATATTCTATTTCTTATTGTAAAATAAAGATGGGGGACCATATTGCGCGTCCGTGGGTAAATACCCCCAGAATACCTACACGTGTCTCCCGGTTGGTGCAAAAGGAACCAAAGTAGCAATAGAATGTGCACTAAGTTTGTCCAGAGTGGTACTGCCACTACACCTTGTAATACACCATCAACCTGTACTGCACTCGCGTTGCTCTGTTCTGGTGAAATTACAGGCACTTGGCGTTATTTCCCCGCCTTAGAGTGACGGGCGCAACGCAATCCAGCTTAGGTCTCCTCATACTTGGGTAGGGAGAACTTGAGTTGTATTTCGATTGGTTTTTGGGCGGAGGTTACTGATAGCTAATTCTATCAATATAAACGCATAAAAAATCCTTGTTACTAATTCTTCAACATCTGTCAACATTAACCCTGTCCTACTTTAAAGGGCTGTTTAATTTAAACCATAAGCCGATGTGAGCTGAGATGTTCAGAGGATGTCTTATCATGATAGATATCCCAGCAAATATTAAAATATACAAATTTTGGTACGATATAGATCAGATCAGATCGTCATACCAATAAGTAGGCAATATATTCCATGAGATTATTTCATCATATTTAAAAAATAATATAATAATTTTATAAGTTCTAGATATTTCAGTTTTAGTTTAATCACTAGTTTATTGAGGTATTATTAAATATTTCTCTTTTATATTAAACAAAGCAATTTCACAATTCACTAGCGTCGCATGTTTAACCCTACGTTAGCTAGTTCGGAACACCTAAACTTTACTTTACAATATAATAAAATTGTAACACAATAGGTATAATTTCTCCAAATATCAAACAACAATAGTCAAATACGTCTCGCTAATGTGACAGAATGCCGAAAATTACCCTCATTATTGATGGGAACGTACGAATGCTTTGAGCAGAACAGCTGGTGACAAACTACCCGCGACCGCCATTCTCTATGCCTTTTTGACTTTGATTTATTACTTTTTTATGCCCTATTCACCCGTCACGGTGACTTTATATTGTGTTATACTGTAACGCAGATACGAACGCAATACAATCAAATATAACACATGTTACACCGAAAATACGGTATATTATTCCGTGCCAGGATTTTTGAATTAAACAAATGGATGTATGAAATCGCAGTTGCGTCCGCGCAAAGTATCGCTACATCATCGCCTAATAGTAGGGGATGAGAGGGTTTTATTTCATTTTTACAGTAATTTGCTTCTGTTGGGATACAATGCGCTTTGTCCGCTTCGATTTTAAAGCAAATATACCGTATCCCTGATACTCCTTCATAGCCTGAGTGTTAATGATACGGTTCATGCACTTTTAATTTACAGAATACTCTGTAAATAATCAACATCATCTAGAGTTTATTGATTCAGGCGTTACTTTGCGGAAGTCAGGGTAACATTAATTAAATCTCCGCTAAACTTCTAATAATCTAATTTGCTGAAACAAAGCATCCATCATGTAAAAATAGGATCGCAGGTCAAGAATTCTAAATGAAATGGTAATACTCAACAATAGAATCGCACGAGCTTTTCCACGCTGCGTTTTTTTTTTGGAAAACTTATTTATTAGAAGTTAGGTGGAGATGTACTTTTTTAAATTACACCTGTTAATTATTTGAGGTTGTAAATAAAGGCAAGGGACTTATTCCTTTCATCATCATCCTATTCAATTGCAAGCTTAAATGAGTTTGCATTAAACTACTTATACCATTTTGTACCATAAATCCTATTGTTTTCAGTTACCCCGTAATAATGTATCGGACGCACATTGTAGGTAAAGAGAATTAAATAATTCCAAAATCGTAAAAACATTTCTTTGCAAATACAGGTATCTAATATCGGACAGTATGATACAAACTATAAGAAATAGAATATTTATGTGCTGAGCAAAAATATTAGCAATGCCTTGAACAAACCGTAACAAAATATTTTTTATTAAATTTAATACCACTTAACAGAACTCAAACTTAAGTGTTTCTTCGAATAAACAAATTGAAACTGACTTGAATCCACCAACTTGAACTAAACATGCAAATTAATATTCGCAACTCAGACAATCGGTCATAAGTTGGCTGCAACAAAGTGTATTCGACGTCATCGCATGTAATACACGATGCTCAATCGTTCCCGCAATAAAACCGTCCTCGTATTTTACAGTCTCATAAATAATGGTCAATATGTCGGGAGGTATTGTCGATTCTGACAAATTGCCGATCTCGCTCGCCGCTCATTGTGCACCACCAGAGTGACTCTTTTGTCGAACCCCGCACAATGACTACAGCCACCGAACGACTTTTGTCAGCTATCATTTTCACTTCGGCCTCTAAAATTGCGAATCGGTTTTATTATGTCTTGTGACTTTGTGACCCACAAGAGGCGTCGTTCACGGATTCATGATATGATAAATGGGAATTTTTCCTTTGCATTGTTGAAGAAGCAAAGGCAGATAAATGTTTGCTTTGTGCTCATGCGGAATGTTTGTGAGTAGACAATATTTGCCGGGTCGGTTGTAAAATATATGGATAATGGTGTAGTGAAGGTATCTTAGTAGTCTCTTTATTATTAGAATTCTACAATAAATATTAATTTATATAACTATAATATAATTATGAGGACAAAAGTTTACACGCCCTCTTTCTCAGTGTGATTCGTACGTTATTTTTATCAGCCCGTTGTCTGAGGAACAGGAAAATGTATTAAATTCTTTTGTTTCAGAATCCGCGATCATATGCAATTGGAAATCAAAAAATTTATTGTTTGTAATCATTCTTATCATATCAACACATGTTCATATTTGCCCACAATTCCTACTTGGTTTTTACAATATTTTCTGACACTACAAGAAACAAAATATCCCACATGTTTAAGGTCATATCGCAAAAAATAACTGTTTTTGTACTTATCTTGGAACATAATTTTATAAATAACACGTTTAATCTACCTTGAGGCTAACTAGGTAAAAAAAGGGAATTAAAAGCGTTGCAAAATTGATTTTCACGGGGGCTGTTCGTTTGCGTCAGCGCTCATACAATCAGCTAGGCGGGTTTGAAACGCCCCGACGCCCCTCAGCTGTTCCTTGGCACACGTGGTAGAAACCAAGAAAGCAGAACAGGCAGAGATATAGTCAGAATGGGGACCATTAGTTGCTCATTTGTTGTATTTACAATCAGCTGTGCGTACCAAAACCCAATTCTTTTTTGTAGAATCTTTAATTTGCTCTCCCTTACAGAAAAAAAATCCGGCTATTATTATTCCCGTGTATTTATCACCACAAAGAATAACTGAGAGTCAGCCTCTTATTTTCCCGCTATAAAGACGGCGTCCTACTCTCGACAAGTGTGACTTAATCTACCAAAATAGGCCCAATCCAAATTGGGAGCAGTGGCATGTCGTGGAACTTTTTGGTTTTAGAACATGCTGGCTACCTCGCCATGTCTGAAAATATTGTCTTACGCACATACTTTTTTATGCAAAAACTTATATGTACGCTTCGGGATTTGAACCAGCGGACTTACAATCAAATTGAACGTAGGTCTACGTTCAATTTAATTGTACTTCTGGGCAAATACGCTCTCGGTGAACACCCTAACTTTGAATCCAAGTGACCTTTGAACCAAAGTCGTAGCGTTGTTCCGAATATATTTTTCACCTTCTTTCCTGTATTGAAGATCCATCATGAAAGTAAGTAGCTCATGAATTCATGATACATAATGTATGTCGCATCTATCGGTTGCATGTTCAAAAACAGTTATGTTCCGCTCGATCCGCTGCGAGCAATGGTGATGAATACAAATTCATTTGTGCCACTTGTGGGCGGAGCCTCTGCAGTTTTTTCTTTACCATTTGTGGAACAAACGACATAGGTACACGCCCATTGCGAGAAATGCAGTAATTAAATAACTAATGCGCGATATTAGACGGTAATGAATTTGTAACATATTACTTGTATTAGTAACGGGCCATTGAGTTTGATCGCGCATTGCAACGCGATTGTAACGCTCCGATACGGATTGGGATTAAAACTCTTTATCCGTTTTTATTCGGACTTCTTACTAAGTTCATTCACAAACGTTATTACAAGCGCGATGAATACTTATTGGTAACATTCTAACTAAATTTCTTAGTAAAATATTGAAAATTGGGTAGGTATTTAGTATTGAAATAGCTAGATCATGCCATTAGTATTTACTTTCAAATGTACTAAAATGGCCCTTTTATCATTTTTATCACAGATTTTGAAAGATTAGGTCGGTTACTTTTGATCGAGATGATTGAAATCGAATACTGCCATCTGTCGGGGAGTAGCTACACTATTATTAGGGTAGAGATTTTAATGATCTGGTCCTGTCAAAGGAAATGCCCTTTTATCAAGTGAAATGACTTGAAATCGTTCGTTTGTTCATGCTTTCAGAATATTGACTTACAAAGTGGTTGTAATAATCAAAGGCATTACTTTCATCATGATAGTTTCGAATAAAATTAAAGAGATCCGTGACATCTTAATAGATTTTCAAGTAAATGAGAGAATTTATCAAAATTACAAAAACTCATTAACCTAACATTTGTGTTCCGTGTGCATAAAACTGAGATCGACTTTAAGTCATTTGGTTCAATATCTTGCCTGAAAGATAAAGTGTTGATCCGATACTTTTAAGAAACTACATTCGGTGTTACTCATTGTAATTGTTCAAATTATAAAATATCTATAAATTAGTACCAATATATTTGGTTACGTAAGTATGTATTTTTTCTGCGTTTTTATATAGCCCAAGTGTGGGCTGATAGATTATAGGGAGCTTCAATCTATCAGCCCACACTTTGGCCACTTTTGACCAATCCGGATTGGGCTCCCGTGGTATATCAGAGCCCATTCACTCTCAATTATCGAGAGTAGGCCGGTGTCCCTGGAGTGGGAACATTAGAGGCTGGTACGGTAAGCGTCACTGACCCCGATCTTGACTCAACACGGCTTTACTGAAAAACTGAAATACTGTGAATGAGTAATAAAATATTTTTTATTTCTTTGTAACAAGAAACAGGTGATATAATTTCTCACCAAAAAAATGGAACTAGTTCAACATTGAATGAGCTTTTATTTTTAAACTATGATAGTTATCATACAATCTTTGTCAAATAAGAGTCCATTTGGGGTAATAAAATAAAGTTTTATGTCGCATTTACTTTGATGCGGTTTGAAATATGTAATTATAGGGAAGAAAGGATTCCGAGTCGTCTTCCTGGTTGGGAGTCGGATTTGTTCCTTTCCCTGACAATTTCGTTGGATTAATGACTATATAATCATGTTTTTGGGACAATGTCATTTGAAACTGGGTATTATTAAGAAGATCATTTTGTTTGAAATTATTAATTTTAGGGAAATTTGTTACTGACTTTAGGCAAAACATGAAGGATTTAAGAATATATATTTTGTCGTAATTGGGAATAGTATAATTGTTGGATTTAAACGTAACTTTGCCTGGAGTCCATGTCAGAATGATCTGAAAAAGGTAATATTCAGTAGAGAGGCAAAAAAAAGAACCTCAAAAAAGTAGAAGTAGTTAATTTAGTTGTATGTTTGTTTTTGTGTTTGTTGCGCATTATATTCGCCAATTCCTGACCGATATAAATGATTATAGTTTTAATTTGATTGGGTTTATCGAGGTGATCCCATAGAAATTGCATGGAGGTGAGGAGTAAAGTTGCACGTGAGGATGAAAATATTAAAGTCGTTTTATTCAATTATTTAATTAGTCACTCGTTCGTAACTTAAATGCGGTTCTGACTCTTAAACCGATAGTTCCGTACCATTGATTATATTTACTAGTATTCGGTTTAAAGAATCTTTATATCACGAGAAACTTCATAAACTAAAACAACTAATTCAAGCCTACATTCTAGGCACATTTTCTAAGAAATTATAACGTAAAATTAACAGAAACTTTAATATCAAAATAACACAGTCAATATTTGTAACTCTAATTTATAGAAAAGAGACTTTTTCTTAAGAGTATTAATTAGAACATCCACTACAATAAGACATTAATGCTGAATAAAATTAAGCTCGCTGCGACTCAAAGTTCTAAAGATACTTTTTAGGTACGGACGGACAGATCTACGTTGTAGGCCCACCTGAAATTAAGTGGTCACCTCCGCCCATAACAACAGCAATACAAATTAGGTTCTCCCCGACTGAAGTATGAGAAGACTCAAGTCGCGCCCCGTTGCGCCCGTCACCCTTGACAGGCATTTTACGTCTCCTGCGCATGTGATTTCACCGTCTCCCATACCTGGAACACAGCAATGGGAGTACTCCAGTGTTTGGCGGTAGATTACCAGGTGTGAAGGCAGCACTTCTCCAGGCGAACTTTGCACAATTTCTACTGCTGCTATATGTTTCTCCTTTAGCACCACCCAGGCATTTAAACCTCATATTTTACATGTATTTCTAAACACACTTTTCGAATAACTAAGTACCAAACAGAAGAATTTTTCTGATTGCTTTGCTAGCTTAGTTTGTAGCGACCCTGCCTTCGTAGCGAGCGGGTGAGGTTCTCGGCTTGGGCAAACTGTGTTTCTAATCTAAAGCGTTTCTGTTTCTGATACTCGGCCAGTTACTCGCGTCCGTAGTTGTGTACCCTTTGATTCCCTACACGTACCCCTGGGTGGTACTAAAAGTAGCAGTAGAAATTATGCCAAGTTCGTCCGGAGAGGTACTGTCACCACATATGGAATCTGCCGTCCAGCAGTAGTATGCGGGCACTACTGTGTTCCGGTGAAAGGATGTGGGTGCCGGTGAAATCACATGAGCATGAGACGTATCGTATGTGTATACATTAAAAAAGTATTAAATAAATATTCTATCAGTTAACTAGTTCCCATAGTACAAGCTATGCTTAGTTTGGGACTAGAAAGCGCTGTGTGAAAGTGTCCGTGAATGTTTATTTATAATCAGTATAATTGCTTAGTAGGTATAAACGTCAAATCTTACTCTTTAAACCCATAGCATCGATGTCATCTAGATACCTACTTCACTTTCTCGTTCAATTATCTACTTTCCATGTCAAAAGAAATTACAAAATCATATTTCATGTCAGTTTTCAATCGCTTATTCTGCTTGAAATTGCTATCGATACGGCTGGAACTGCATTTTACAAAAATTATCTACAAAGTTTCTTTGTCATTTCCCTAGGTAAATGGCAAAGTGGCATATCAAACCTAGTCTTTTGTTAATATCCCCGTTACCAACCCCACAACAGTACAGCTCGGCCTATAATTTGTCGCCATTATGCATAAAGGACAATGCAAAAAAAACTCCCATGGCTTCATGGAAAATGGAAACCCATTATCCTCTATTACGAATAGGCATAACGTATGAATGTAAGTACCAACGCTGCCTTGAATACTGCATTTTGTATTCCGTGGAAAAATTGTTTTGTGACTATCAACTGGGAAATGAAATTTTAACCAAACAATTAGAGATAAACGTTTTGTTTTTCTATCGGGGTGTCATTTTGAAACGAAAATGTGTGGTTTATACCAAGATAATAGCTGTCTATCGACACTTTGACGTTTTTACTTAAAGAGAATTTTTAAAACGCAAATAGTCCTGTGGTGTTTATTAGTTTTCTTCGACAAGAATGCAAACCGGCAATTACGCGGAATTCATTTTAATAATTATTTTAACCTATCAAAGGTTTCTTTCGTGAGTAAGAATAAGAACATTTTATTACCTAAAAATTGTATAAAATGCAATCGTTGTTACGGAATCCTTAATGTGCTAGTCCGAATCGCACAGTTATAAAGGCAATATAGAGTTACTCATCTTTTAAGTGCTTTTAAGTAGCAGCATTAATCTGACTTAAAACTGAAACTAGTCTTCATCTAGACAAAGAGTTGTTGCTCAGGTGCGCTTCCCATTTCGCTACGCCCCAAGAACACGCAAATCAATATGTATGGCCCGCTACGCTGCCCGCTTCGCTCCTCGCCACGCTACAAGTAATCACAGTGATCCGTCGAGCGAGCCAAGCCGCGGGCTGACATTATGTCATTATCCACATCTCTGCCGGTTAACGGATTGAAAAGCCGTTGGATAGCCGACAGCCATCGAACGTTAAATTGTCTCTGTAAGGTAGATTCTAGTTTATCGTCGAGGAGTCAGCTGTAGAATGGAAATTCACCTACCTTTGTATGTGATTTTATCGACCTGTTTGTAATAGTTCGTCGATATCTTTTTATTGTACACCCATGATTGTAAAACACATCGCCTCGAATGAGTTTTTATACATAAGGACAGAACTTTTCAGTTTTTGTAAATATATTTTAATAGAAGTAGACCTTGTGCAAGTTCGCCCGATGAAATACTACTTCGACCCCGGTATTTTGCCGCCAAGCAGTGATGCTGACTGATATTGCTGTGTGTAGAAGGTTGTGGGAGCCGGAGAAATCACAGGCACGTGAGTCGTTAAATCATCCTCTCGGGGGGGCGACGGGATGTAAGCTGTGTCTCATCGCATCGCAGTGTAAATCGCATCTATGCACGCCCGTTGCAACATTAAAATGAAACTGTGTCACCAGCAATTGTTACAAAGGTAAATAAACTAACTTTAGTACTTCCCTATTTTTTTGAATAGGGGCCTACTCAGAATTTGTACATCAATAATAAAACTTGTTTTAAAGTTAGTTATTTATGGAATGATGTAATACTAGTGCAATACTGTTTGACGATAGAAAAGGTAGTGATGACAGTTCCTGCTAGAGAGGAAGTGTAGACACTGTTATTTATTGTGTTATTTAATTATAACTGTGTTATTTGTGTGTATACATATTTATGAACTCTTCATACAATGTCATTTAGCCCCAAACTAAGCATAGATAGACTACACTTTTTATTGTATTTCATTCCAAAACTTTTACTGTGGGAACCAAAGGAACTTATAAGTACCTATAGGTATACAATTTGTTTGTAAATTAATATACACGGACATTATAGACAGACAGCTTGTAGTACTAGATAACTAATAGAATGCTTAGGTATATGAAAGGAGAAAGAAAGAGCAAAACAAACATTGACGACATTTAATTTCATCATAAGTATTAAAATGCAATAGTATCTATATTAATAAATAAAATTGAAAGTATTTATGGTACATTTAATGACAAAAAAATTATTCCTTAAAAAAAATCTGTCTGTTGGTTCTGGCTAATATCCGAAACGGCTGGATCAATTTTGACAAAACTTTCACTGGCTGATGTTATAAAGACTTACTAGGCTATATTTATTTTAGAAAAATGTTAAAGAATTAAAGGCACGGCTAGAGAACAGTTTGTTTATTAAATAAATCTAAGCAATCATCAATTTGACTAAAATTTAATAGTCCTGATCGTACTTGCCCTTTAGTTACGAGTATATACTTCGAGCCTTGATTTAGCCGTAACAAATCTAAATAGCAGATATCAAATGCAGATTACAGCAAAACGAAGGAAAACATGATCGTGCGCATGTGGGCGTGGCCGCCGCCGCCTATTGGATCGCCCGGCGCCAATGCGTGCGCACACGGTAGCATGGAGCGTTTTAACATAACTTATCATATAAATTTCGCACATGGATATTTACTATAACTTTAGAAGAAAATAAAAAGAAAGTGCTTTCGATAGGTACCAAAGCAATCACTGAATAATGTGACCTTAGGAATAAATAAGCAGTCTGTCCGTCCGGCCGGACCCGCCAGACGGCTTCCTAAGAACGTTTAAGAGTCTGATATTACCAATAATTGAAGACATCGGATCATTAAGCCTCCCGATGCAGGTTCTATGGCGATTACTCGTAGTTATCAAGAATTTGAGCATCGACCGACCTATTACAGCGGTAAGAAGACCACGGGCGCTTCTTCGTAATAACCATGATGATACCTGAAATTATATGATTTGTGTGGAATTTTGTTGAAAATGGCGAAAACATTACAGAAAAGTACAGGGGTCGTTACGACGGGCGGCATCGCCGGTGCCCGAGGCGGCCGATCCGCGGCGTATGCAAATTAAACGTAATCAAAATAATAATTTTGAGCCGAGCCAAATCGAGGGGCGAGACTACCCTCTCTCTCTAACACCGACGCGTTTCCACTGTGGGAAAGGAAAACCACCTGCCAATCCGAAGGAAATGCAAATTACTCCAATTCCCATTTATTATTCGTACAGTTACAACTACGTAATTACACGCGATAGTGCCGTAATGCGAGATATTAAAGTAAGTGGACTGAAATTTTCAGCAGCTTTGTGATTGTGGTCAGGCTAGATTACGGCAAATGTGATAATTGCAGTACGGTTAGGTACACTAGAGTTTAGGTACCTTAGTACTTTGCTACATGAAGGACCGAAATTCTGAGAACATTGTGAGGCAAAAATTTAGTTCTTGATTGATTGATCATAATATGGGGATTTTCCTATATTTTAACTACTTTGTACCATTAGCTACATGAAGGACCGAAATTCTGAGAACATTGTGAGGAAAAAATGTAGTTCTTGATTGATTGATCAAAATATGGGGATTTGCCTATATTTTAACCTCTAATTATCAACAGATGAAAATTCTTATCATAAATCCTAAAAACCGTCTAAATGCGGAAAGATTCGAATATAAGGTATATTCGAATCTTTCCGTTACGTTTTTTGTATGAGAGAGTTTTTGTACGACATATAGGACATATTATATTTTTTTTAAGAACTACTTATGGTTACTAAGTTAAAGTACCTACTTATGTACTAATTAATATGATGGGGTACTTATGACATTCTTAATTCCTTGATCAATAAGTAGGTAGGTACTCTTGATTCGTGCTTCTCACGTATGGGAGGGAAGATATACCCTGCAATTCGTATTCATCAAAGAAAATCACCTAATTGAGAGTAATTGCCACCGACCGAAGTGATATTTATGTAATTTGCGTAAGCAATGCCCTTGTGACTAAGTACCGCTTTGGACCTAAACACGTACCCGGGACCTACTATGCATGGATGCATGCCATACACGCATGATAGAATCACTGCATGATAATTCTGAACAGGGTTCTATATTAGCGTACAGAATATTATCTTTGTATCTATAACCACAAATCTAACGAAGATAAAATTTGTGGTTATAGATAATAACTACAAATTTTATCTTCGTTATATTACGGACAAAAATTAAAAATAAATCTTATAAATAAATATAAAAATCAATTGCTGTTCGTTAGTCTCGCTAAAACTCGAAAATGGCTCGACTGATTTAGCTGATTTCTATTTTGTTTTGTTCAATAGTCAGGACAAGGTTTGTATATTATAATTATTTTGGAAAACTCATTGGACAAGTCCGAAATCGGGGGTCCAAAACTGAATCTAAATTTTTTTATGGTTTTTTTGCGTCGTTTAATAGCTGAGTTTTCAAATTGTGAATGAAGACAGGAAAACATCTGTTTGGTCAGCTAGTGAATAATATTTTGCTTAATTAAGGTAAGGTATAGATTTAGCCGTTGTTGAAAACTGAAATTATATTATATATGAAATTTTTAGCAATAACATTGCATAATATGTTAAGTACAATACATACAGTTCAAACTCACGGAGATCACACCGATCACCACCGATTCTATTTTTAATTATTAATTGGGATAGGTATTCGTTACAACAATAAACACTTTAAATATAAACCTGATACGGCTTTACGGTTAAAAACGTGCAGCCCTTACAAGGAAAAATAGACAGGGAGACATTGTAGTAAAAATGTACTACGTTATAGGGAACCCTAATTTGTTATTAAAAACTAGCTGTGCTGCGCGTCTTCGTCCGCGTAGAATTTCACAATTGTTCTTGCGCGGAACCCTAATTATTTTTTTAATTTTCTAAAATTAGAACAGATTAAGTTACTGCTTATGACATTAGCTATCTGCCAGAAAAAGCCCTGTCAATATTGGAACAAACAGACACACATTTTTATTTCTTTTTATATATAATCTGTAACGATTATAACAAAAAACATAAAATGAACGGTGTAGCACCGTTTTGTTGCCCTATTGAAATTTTTATTTATACCTACGACATACATACACATAAACATAGGTTTCCATACTTATATACAAATGTATACAACCGTACATCCTCGCATGACAGAGGAATTACCCGCACCAGGGCGCAATGTAACGAGCGAAATGACAACGAAAATGATGAAAATTATTTTTAATCGAGTCCAATTGGCGTAGAGCTAACCACAGGGTTACGTGGTCCACCGCTGGCGAAGCGTGACCTTAATTAAACGGTAGCTGTACGTCAGTGTTCCTCTGTACTGTACATGTCCAATAAGTAGGCTAGAAGCAGTAGGGACTGTTTGATACAACTGCTGTCTTGTCCCACCATCCACCGCTAAACATAGTCATGCAAGAGTTGCTTTTCTGCGAACGTTTTGAGAATTATTGTAACAGTGACATTGTCCACGACGACCTACTCAACTATTGAGCAGATACAGGCAATCAACCGAGCAGATGCTAATATTTAAATATTATATTAATTTAAACGATTTGAGCAATTTTTTTATATTTATTTCGCGTATCTCGGAAACGGCTCTAAAGATTTGTGTGAAATTTTGTGTTAAGATAGTGTTTAAGTTTACTTGTATAATTGTATTTCTTGTAAAAGCGCATATTTTTTTTATAAAAAATACCGCCTTGGTATGTACTATTTTTTTAGGTGAGGAATGGCGAGGGAAGCCGATGGCCAACCTGATGTTAGTAGAAAACAACACTTAAGACTTACCTAGATCCTCCCCGATGCAAGTATGAAAAGAGCCAAGTCACATCGCGTTGCGTTCGTCACCCGACACGAGGACTCATGCGCTTGTAATAGGTTAGGGGTAGGTATGTACAGGTTTCAAAGGTACCTACGGAAACATGAAACCCCAAATTTTTAGTGCGCGTAGTAGGTCACCTTCATCATCATCATCGCCGCACGCACACAAGTAAAGTGTTACAATTAATTTCAGATATCTACTTGTGTTTAAATTATTACATTTTGGAACAAAACGGCATACTTTTAGGAAGACACCTATCGTGTCTGCGAACGACCTTACCTACCTAAATCTACCGAACCAATCATTTCTAATTTCATAAGGGGCAAAAAAGCAAAATATGTTAACATATAAAAAAGTTAATTTCATAGCCAAATTCAAACTGTGTGAATATGACTCCGCCCTTTCTCAACAGATGTCGTTTTTAGTATTGTTTACGTGTACTAATAAATGACCATACTTGTATTCGATAGTACTGAATGTCAGCTATCTAACGCATTTTATGATATTTGGTTGAAGTGTAAGCAACAATTGTTTTCACCTTTTCGAAAATGTCGGTTTTTATTCCAAATAAACGTCATTTGCGGGAAGTGTTATTACATTATTTTATTGCGAAGAAAACTGCAGCGGAAACTTATCGTTTGCTTGTGGAGATTTATGGTGAGCATGCTCCGTCTAATACAACTTGCAAGGAATGGTTTCGACGATTTCAAAATAACGATTTTAGTACTGAGGATAAAGAACATGGAAAACCACCAAAAAAATTTGAAGATGCTGAATTGGAAGCATTATTGGCGGAAGATTCTTGCCAAACTCAATCAGAATTAGCTGCAGCATTAAATGTTGATCGTTCAACTGTTGCAAAGCGTTTACAAATGATGGGAATGATTCAAAAAGCCGGTTACTGGGTTCCACATGATTTAAAAGAAAGAGACATGGAACGTCGGAAAACCATTTGTGAAATGCTGCTTTAAAGACAGCAAAGAAAAGGATTTTTGCATCGGATAGTCACAGGAGACGAAAAATGGATACACTACGAAAATCCTAAACGCAAAAAAGCTTGGGTGAAACCAGGCGAACCAGGCCCATCACAGCCAAAAATAAATATTCACTGTGCCAAGGTCATGCTCTGTATTTGGTGGGATCAGAAAGGTATTGTATATTATGAGTTGCTCAAACCCTCTGAAACTATTAATGGAGAAGTTTACCGACGACAACTAATGCGTTTGAAGCGAGCCATAGAAGAAAAACGACCAGAATGGGTGAATAGACATAACAAATTAGTTCTTCAGCATGACAATGCCAAACCGCATACCGCAGAAGTCGTAAAAAGATATTTAGAGGGACAGGACTGGGAAGTGTTACCCCACCCGCCATATTCACCAGACATAGCTCCTTCGGATTACCACCTATTCCGGACGATGCAGACAGACCTTACTGGAGAAAAGTTTACTTCATGTGAAAGTATCAAAATTTGGATTGACAACTGGATAAGCTCAAAAGACCAGGACTTCTTCCAGCAAGGAATACGAAAACTACCTGAACGATGGGCGAAGGTTGTAGCTGCAGATGGAGCATACTTTCAATAATTTTTTTTTTTAATTTTGTAAGCGAACAAATGTGTTTTATTTTGACAAAAAGGGGCGGAGTCATATTCACACACCCAATATTTTGTTTCGTCAAATGAAATGTAAATGAAACTAAAACTCATTCGGAAATTGATTATCGTTATTGAACAGTAGTTTTAAATAGAATTTGCCACACGTTTTATTTATACATAATTATTAACTTTCTCTCTGGATCTTGTCCTCTCTCTATACACATGGAGTACCATGGAGTTTAAATGGCCAGATCTATTGCGCTAGCTATCCAGATATGAATTTTATTATTATGCGATCCGGTTACTCTTAAGAAAGAAAGAAAGGGGCAGCCCCGGTAAGCACTAGGAGATATTAAGACGAGTCAACATAATAATGATGACATATAGCTATTGGAGTTTTATGAGCAGTCTTATATCAATAAAACTACAGGAAAAAAAATATTTTAAGCCGTAAAACAAGTTTTAAAAAACTTTGCTTGCTTCTTACTCTCACACCAAGGGTTCCGTTATACCGATCATTTTTTAAATATTTCTTAGGATATTTGCTATAAGTCAACATAAAGTAAAACATGTGATATAACATGTCACAGGATATAACATGTCACAGGAGCTCCTCAGACATGCAAACAAATATGTCAAATTACAATCAGATAGATACTCTTGTCATAAAAATCGCCAAGTAGGGGTGCTTCAGTTAGCGTAGGTACGCTATAAGACTTTTATAGTCTTATATCTTTTCTAACTGATTTTATTAATTAACCTACTATAAACCACTATTACAGGGTGGCACTAATCAATAGACTCCCATAATCCGATTTTCGATCCGATGAAATTGGAACCATTATTTTTTATAGTAACAAAATTATATTTGATGCAATAATTAAAATGGAATGTGCGCAATACAACATTCTCAAAACGGCGAATGAAAATATCGTGAGGAAAAGAGTCATATGGTGTTCTATCTAGTCTGGATTGGGCCCCTGTAACTTGCTTGTAAAGATTAGGCTAGCTTCACTGCAGTGAGATCTATAGATGTTGTTACGGGATGTAGAACTTGTGTCAAATTAGTTTAGGAAACTGCCTTCATAGCGACATCTGTTAACCATTAGTGATGCTCTAGCATTGTCGTGGAAAGATGGGAGTGTCAGTGGTAGATCTTCTTACACTTCGTTAGGCGAAGACCTGATTTTTATCGATATTGTTATGGGTGTAGGAAAACAATGTCAGATAAACACGTCAAAAAATGCTCTTGAAACTGTTGCCTTAGTCTGGTGACAGGAGGACTGCAACTGTATTTTCCACATTTTACTAGCTCCACCCGTATGAAATCACGGAAACTTATGTAGTATACAGTCGCCTAATATTCATTGTAGACTGCATCATTTTTAATATTTCTATTTGTTTCGACTTTAGCTTGCATTGACTTTTGTGCATGGTTGAAAATCATTATTCGACAACCGACGACTTGGGTTCCGACGCAACGCGTACGCTTACAAGGTTCAATATCCGAAGAGAGTTCTAGAAGATAATGAAGGCCACTCATTACCATAGAGCATGGACAAATTGAGAGCACGCTTTCGTCGGCAGTTGGCATTATCGGCGGTGTTAGATGTGCGCAATTTGCCCCCATTTGACGTGATCACAGAGCGGCGGCGGCTGCATAATGAGCCAGTCCTTCCTTGCCGATTGTATTGTTGCAGATTAAATATGATGATAGCACGGCATGTAGGAAGGTCTATTCTCTTGCGAGTGACATCCGGAAGAATGTCGGCGTTTATAATGAATAGACAATTTTTGCGACACATCTCACTCTCGCTGCGGCAATACGGCAGTGCTCTATTTTCTGTCAATAGCAAAAACATTACCTAACAAAAACATTTTTTTGTTTTCCTGTCATTTATATGATATTGATCTCCGTTCCCAAAGGTTTATTATGTTAGTCTTAGTTTAGTCGACTAGTGGAAAGGAAGTGGAAGAGAAAAGCAGAAGATCAGTGGCGTTTACTTGACCAGAAGTGGACAACTATAGGGTCATGAAGTATAGAACTTACTTCTAATAGTGAAATATTGTTGAATTAGGTTGCCTGCTTGATGATTTTTACAAACTAAGTCTAAAGAACTTCAAATTACAACTTTTTAGTATTTACAAGTTTCGGACAAAAAAAAACCGAAACGGTAAAAGAATAACTTGTATGATTATGTTTGTTTAGTAGGTATATTAACAATTATTGTTTAAAAAGGGTTGATCTACGCTAACGCGCGCCACTTAAATCATATTGCTACAGCAAGTTTAAATCGTATGGTATGGCGATACACCTACACTATAATTGTTCATAGGTACACATTAATATGTAATAGGTCTAAATGTGCAACCTACACATCTAGGATGACCACCAATAATTACGATTGACTGCAGCAATTTGCTTAAGATATGAGTAGGTATATAAACTCACTTTCGCATTTATAATATTAGTTAGGTTAGCTATTTGAGCCGATATCATAAACAAGATGTTTTTTTGACGATACGAGACAGTCACTGTTGACTCAACAAAACGAGTTCATAAGCCGTTGTGGTGCATTGCCATGACGAATGGGGTCCAATAGCATATGTTTTGAGCACTAGAGCGGACCTTATCATTTACCACATTACATGCGCAATGATTATAGTAATCTCCTCATGAGGGCACAATGGGCGCACTCGCCGTGCCACCACAGGCGACCAGAAACGTCTACAGGGTGCTACATTTTTAAGACATAGTCAATTTATAATGCGATAATTTTAGTTGAATATTTGAATACCATCAGAGTAACACGTGTCCCCTGGGTGGTGCTAAAGGAGCAACAAAAAGTAGCAATAGATCTTGTGCCAAGTTCGTCCGGAGAAGTACTGCCTCCACGCCTGTTAATCCGCCGCCAA
Source organism: Aplocera efformata (assembly GCA_921293045.1). Lineage (NCBI taxonomy): Eukaryota > Metazoa > Arthropoda > Insecta > Lepidoptera > Geometridae > Aplocera > Aplocera efformata. Next base: position 5,512,284 of record OV121042.1, on the reverse strand, counting down.
GCAGGGGCGACGGTGAAATTACAGGCGTATCATCCCTGTCTCAGAGTGATGAGCGCAATGCAATACGACTTGGGTCTTCTCAGACTTCAATAGGGGAAAACCTGAGACATATATTTATTGTTTACTAGCGACCCGCCCGGGCTTCGCACGTTTAGTAAAGCATCAGTGTCGTAGGAGAAACTACCCGTGCGAAGCCGGGGTGACTTGCTAGTGTATTATACATATAAACCTTCCTCTTGAATCACTCTATCTATTAAAAAAACCGCATCAAAATCCGTTGCGTTGTTTTAAAGATTTAAGCATACATAGGGATATAGGGACAGAGAAAGCGACTTTGTTTTATACTATGTAGTGATAGGCGGCGGTGACCACTTAATACCAAGACCATCTGGTATTAAGTGGTCTGCTCGCCTCGTCACTTTAGGCACATAAAAAAATTATATAGGTACTGAATGGCCTCACAGCTTAATTGGTAGTAGTGGTAATCTGATTACCATAGGACAAAGCATGTTAATAAGAGGCTTTGCAAATAAAAATTACAATAGAGCTCCTTCATTGAAGTAAAGCAACTTTCAGCCCGGTCAGAAGTTGGATGTTAGATTTGTGGCATTTGAACTGAGCGCTTCCGTGCTTCGGAGGGCACGTTAAAATGTCGGTAAAAATTAGAAGAAGTGACTACCACAGCGAATAATCTTAGTATTTAGATAGCAAGCTATACCTTTTCATTTCATCATCACCCGGAATCATCCTGTATTCACAATTGTGTAAATTTAATAGAAAATATGACCCTTTCACTGTTCCACATAATTAAGGAGTGCGCGACGGTTCAAAGAGCCTATCGGCTACATTTTTAACTCTATTTTATTCGTTGGAATCGGTTTACAATGGCACCCTTTCTTCGGCAATTTGTCGCACAGCAGTCCCCGGAAGTCGAACCTTCACCCTGGAATTAGACTCCTTAGACTCTCCAGGACTCCTATTGTGGAGACTCCGCCCCGCAAGACTTGAACGAGCACGCACGTGACACATTTTTGACACCTTGACGTAATAATTCACGCTTGAGTTTAACCGAATATGTGACGTCTGTTGAAAAGTCTTGTAAGACTCTGATATCTTTCTTATATTATAAAAGCGAAGGCTTATATGGACCACTATCACGCTCAAACGATTTAGATTTAGATGAAATTTGGTACCAAGATAGCTGATTCCCGAAAACTACGGGTAACACCGCGGGGAGCTACTAGTAATAGGTATATTTAAATATAAAAATATTTTTAAGCTGTATCCTTTTTATTCGAAACATTATAGTAAAATTTTACATATACTTAGTATTACTTACTTAATTTTATTTGTGATGATAACTTCGCTAGTTGATTTAAATTTATTTTTTATGGAGAAATTTAATCTCTGAGAGCGAAAAGTAGGGGATGATTTTTTTTATCAATTGCTTGTTTCGCGATCATGATAGCTAAGTGCTCGTTAAAACATATATCTTAAGATACTCATCACTCATATATTTCAAAATATAGGCACATTATAGGTTTTATGTGAAGATCCAACGATGCCATAACAGTTCAAGTACCTATATCATAGTGGAGTTTAGAATTTAAGTAATCTTTAAAGTTCACATCATTTAGGCAAACTAATAGCATCAAATTGAAAGGCACCTCCCAAATCCAGTCATCGACGACTAAATTATCTCATTGTCCTGACCTTGTCCAACCATGAACACAACTGCTGATTACTGAATTACCAGCTGCCTCTATACTTACCTCACCGATTTAAATAATAAATATCTTATCTAAATAACACCCGACCATTGTTTTTCCCTCGATCTCGTCGTAATCACGTGTATTAACTCGATTCGCTAATAAAAAGATCGCAATAATTTGGCTTAATTTTGGCATTATGAATCAGATCGTGAATTTTGCGAAATAATTTTGGCGAATCGTGGTTTCCTAATGTGGATTTGCGGGAACTCGCGGAGGCTATTCACCACAAATGCCGTCGGGGCTACTTTGGCAGTAAGTTGTAATAATTGTTTTGGTTAAAATTAACTTTAGCTGTAACTAAACCATAAAATAACTAAACTAATAATCATAAAATTCACGATCCCCATTGCTCTATGGCGTAAAACGTCCCAGTTAAAGTTAAAAGGATGACCAGTGACAAGACGTAACTATATCAAGGTTAAAGTTACGTCTTGTCACTGGTCGCCTGTAATTTTTTTTTGTCATTTTACCATTGCTAAAATGGTTAAATCCGCTTAACCGGAGATTTGACAGCCGGTTAAGCTTTTATTATTGTTATAGTAACTTGGTGCAACTCACTCATAGCCTAAATTATCACATTATCTGGAGAAATACCTACTTTGTAGACTTTATTCTTTTGTTAGGATAAATTAAGATAAAGTTCAACATTATCACTTCGTCATCAGAAAATTAAAATAATGATACTATTGGCCTGATTAAGGGTTGTGCGAGAGACGGGTGGTAATATTTTTGCCACTATTTGCAGTAGATTTGATAAGTGGTGGTCTCGTTAGACCTTGAAAAGCTGGTTGTGACTGGCAAAGTGGCAGGAAAGCGTCCGCGAGGACATTGGAGCGACCAAATCCGCTCAGGACTTGACTCTAGCATGAGCGATGCTATCCGCTCAGCTGAGAACCGATCCCGATGGAGAGAAATTATTCAAAGTCCTTACAGGTCACGACCCTCAGCAGTGAGGATATCGACGCACGGAGGGAAGGATCTCGTTGCCTTGTTTTTCTACAATCAACTTCGGTAAAGTGAGTTTAGGTAAAATAATTATATTACTTTTCGATAGAGTCAAGGTGTTAAATATACGTGACATGCGTTATTGAATGATTTTTAGACTAAAGCAGAATAATCATCATTTCATAATGATAAATATAAAAAGGAAGCTTTACTATTTTTTGTATTTATGTGATACAATCCGAATTAGTGAACATTAAATTAAATGTAAAATGTTGCATTAGGCTTAGTGTAGGGCCCCAGTACAACGGGCGCAGGGAAGGCTGTCATACACTGTGGCGTACGGGGCTCTTGTTTATTGTTTAATAATATATAGAATTTTTGACACAATAGACACCAATGTCGCTATGGTAATCAAAATCAGTAATCCGTTAGTTGAATATAGGAACTAAACTTAAGTTAATAATGCACAGGACTCCCATGAAGCATAATATATTCGTTATAGTAGAGAACGCCGTTGACAACAGTGAGTAAAGAGCATTGCAATGAGAGCCCACTAATGAATCCGCCATATTAGTTAATTGGACTATCCTCAGAGTGATATTACTAAGCTATGGGCCTACCTTTACGCTGAATGAAAAATAATGACGTGACATGCGGGTAATTACGTCATGACGTCAAATTACAACTTTATACAAACAATATATACTTTAAAAAAAAACTATTGTACAACCAAGTCATCTTTTATCTTTCTGTAAACGACAATGTACTAATTGATATATTTCCTATCTATCAGGTATCAAAATGAAGTAATTATCAAAACATATTATACATCTCAAAATAATACTGAACCTCTTGTTTGAGACAATACGGATACATATTTTTTTTATTTTTATTTAATTTATCTCTGTCATAGTCAAGTGTCAAGTGCATTAGACTGCCTAGAGTATTTTAGGTCCAAGGTCCATCCAACCCCAAGCTACGCTTCGGGAATGAATAATTACTTGCTGCTGTTTCCGTTACTGCGGTTTTAATTACTGCATGATTATCTTTTGCGCTGGCAGTGCAAAAACCTTTTTCACTATAGAGATATAATGTGAGTGAAACTCTATGGTACCTTTAGAACATCCAAGCGAAGATCATTCGTGATTTTTGTGAAGTAGAATACAGAGTAAATTTCAAGTGTTCAGATTACACATAAACCTACAAGAGTGAAAGCTCGTTGAAGTCTTTATGATAGGTTTCAAAATAAATAAAAAAAATCGCATACAAAAATTTTTGAGATAAACTAGTACTATGAAAATATTTAAAATTCAGTTCACTGTAAAAATTGGTGTCTTTACAATCCAAGAAAAGTTAAAATCAAAAACATTTGAGATCAACTCTACTTTTGCCTACTAGTAACGCTACTCTGCAAAAGATGTCGCTAAAGTGTTAAATAAAATTTTGGCAATATGTATGATTCATCAAAGATTGAATTCGAAGTTATCGCGTGTCATGGGATAATATAAAGTAAAGTATTCATGGTAGGTGTATTATTTTTGATTTCACATGTAAATGGTCGATCGAGGCGTGCGTGCGGCCGCAGGCGGTGGGCGTGCGACGACCGACTGACCAATGGCAGACTATAACTTGAAAGCCTCCAAAAACATTTCCATTCTTTTTAACGGCCAGTTATATTAATTGACCTTATTAGCATACCTCAATCTACCTGCGGAAAATGGGTAGTAAAGTATAATAAGGCCTCCAAGCGTTTGAAATACCTATACCTAAGCCTTTACAGCTATAGGTACCATGTAGGACCTACTTTGGGTAATTTATGTTTCCTTTAGTTTAACTTTGCACTATCTGTAGTTGCGCCGTTGAGACAGTCCTATCTATCTACAAATCTCACTGACCACAAATAAAGATAATAATAAAGACCACAAATAAAGGTGTATTTTTAAAAAAGAAAAATCACGTAACAGCCAGGAAATCTCAGATTATTAAATCAAAGTCCCTTGAAGGAATAAATGGGAGCGGATCACTTAACTCTTTTTTCTCGCCTGACTTAATGCGCAAAAGTCTTGACCTGAGAGATCATACGCATATTTTTTTCATACAGTGCTTATGGTGTCAATTACCAACTTACGATCGATAAATGTTATCTTACAAAACTTAGACCTCAAAAAACACAATTAGCTCAGGAAGTAAAAGTCTTAACCCTTTGAATCCCAAATCCCCAAGGGTGATGATATCCTAGTTCTCCAAATTTGTTTTAATTTAACTACGAAACTACCTACGAAAGAGCAACAGGGTTCGCCAAAAAAAAATTGAGATATCAGGTATTCTGCGAAAACGTCGTGTATATTTTGATCCATAAACAGCTCCATGGCTTAGTTGGTAGTTGGTGGCCCTGCCTTGTTGGTAGTAGGGATCCCGGGTTCGATTCCCGGGACAATCTTTGTTCTCTCAAAAAGTTTGTTCTCGGGTCTTCTATACATCAGTTGTAGACAGAGAAGTTTCTATGTCTGACGATATACCTACACGTGATAAAAAATGTATGTCGCGTAATAATTGACGTCGTGACAGTTTCAGTTTCATGTGTCAGTGTCAATATAGACACAAACATAGACCTCAAAAAACACAATTAGCTCAGGAAGTAAAAGTCTTAACCCTTTGAATCCCACTGGAACCCCTTGGGTGATGATATCCTAGTTCCAGCCCTTGTTAAGTTTGAGATTATTTTGTGGATTCACAAGCCTTTTCATGTAGTTTAGGAGGGCTGTTACTGAAACTGTTCGTGAAGCGACGTTTGACACTCTTTCTCCAAATTTGTTTTAATTTAACTACGAAACTACCTACGAAAGAGCAACAGGGTTCGCCAAAAAAAATTGAGATATCAGGTATTCTGCGAAAATGTCGTGTATATTTTGATCCATAAACGGCTCCATGGCTTAGTTGGTAGTAGGGATCCCGGGTTCGATTCCCGGGATAATCTTTGTTTTCACAAAAAGTTTGTTCTCGGGTCTTCTATACATCAGTTGTAGACATAGAAGTTTCTATGTCTGATAATATACCTACACGTGATAAACCTAATAAGTATGTCGCGTAATAATTGACGTCGTGCCAGTTTCAATTTCATGTGTCAGTGTCAATTTAGTTGAGTTAGCGGTGCCAGAATGGTATGAAAAGCACGAAAGTGTATGTTGTTGTTACGCCCTATTAAATTATCATGTGTGAATATATTGCAGTGCCATTAATAATACATTAAATAAAAAAATAAAAAAGAAGAAATATACTGAAGGAAATATCAATTCAGGTCACAACTGGCAAAAATATCGTGTGGTAAACATATATTCGATATATCAAACATATATATGAAAACATTACATATCAGTAAACATACAACTGAATTGAGAACCTCCATCTTTTCTATGAGGATTAAAAATCATACACAGTGTAAATAAGCTAGTCACCTCATCCTCATTTAGGGCTCATACATACGTACACAACTGTGATGGACAATTCCGAGATGTATTGACACTCGAAAGAATCATAGTCGTTCATAAATTGAACTCTAATCCAAAGTCGACTCGATCCCTGACTGGACGGACTTGGATGAACTTCAATTCGTTACATACTTAGCTCTTGTTCTCGCTCGGATCACGTTGTGTTTCTTTCTCTCACACACCTGACTCGTATCGAGTTAGCAGCAGTAATTAGATTCAGATCAGTTGACTACTCGCTCTGGCAGTAGGTAGACTGGTACGTTATGCATTTACCAATTTTACGAGCGTAACTCAAACGAAAATATTTTTACGTTGGTACGTGTATTATTTCCGAACTTTGATAAAGTTAGCATCAACTATCTGCGTTGAAAAGGTTAATTAAGATTTTATTGGCTTTTCAAACAAAATATTAATCATGATTCACTAGTAGTTTAAAATATTCATCGACCCTGACTCCAAAATCATTAAAAAACACCGAGGGGTTCTAACAATCAAAGTAATCCTTAAAACATTTTGGATTCGTCCATTCAGAGTAATCGTATGAATAAACATAATGAAAATGCCCATTCGATGCCATAGTATAAACAGTCGACTCTCCCATTTGAGACAATCATTATGATTAACATAATGACCTCGCCCATTTGCTTTCACAATTACTATATTTGCCGAACAATCGAAACTTCTCGAGATGTTTGAACAATCGAAATGTTCGTCCAAAACTCTCGGACTCGCGCATCGGCACACATCTCATCAGGCAACACTGCGTTGCATTGTCATTGTCAGATTCAGCATTGTCTTGTGATAGAGTTTTAAAAAATAGATATATTTCTAATAAATAATAGTAATTACCTACTGCTATAAACACCAAATTCAACTATCCAAGGACCCATCAATTGAGTTTCAATTATTTGTGGGCCTATATTAAAACACCAAAAGGTACATTCGTACATTCGTGTTGACCTCAAAAGTATAAATCCAAAGCTAGGCAACGAATATTTATTTGTGGGGCTTATGTTGTCAAACCTAACAGTGATTCGCTTTTTGGATATTGTTTGCTGGAGAAATTGTATTGTATGCACCGTACATTCAATCCCAAATATTTTTTATCCTGTACCAATTATGTACTTACCGAAAAATAAATGCGATACTAAACTGTATCAAATTCAATATATTATGTATTTAGGTTATGTACTAGTATTTACTTGTGTTAACCTTCACTATCAAAACTGAGTTAACGTTTTTCCTTACAGATGCAGCAGTCATCAGACCCCAGAAGAGCTGATAGAGAGCGCAGGTTTAAGCCTCCTCCACCAACTTCTGCACCAGCTGAGGATCTTACTACTGACTATATGAACATCCTAGGTATCAGCCTATAAAATGCCAATACTTAAAGCTTACTCCACTTACACACTCCTGCATTAGGATTCCTTATGTCACAGATGGCATGCATAAACACAAACACACATCACAAACATCCAAGTAGAGAGAACATACTATAAGCTCATCACATAATGCTTGCCAAGGCCAAGGCCACGATTGAAATTGAGACCTTGTTGACATCAGCGGTCTTTCAATAAAATAAAGTCTCAGATTCAGTACTTGGCCTTATATTAGAACTTCTTAAACACTCATAGATATTCAAACTCAGCTGTACCAAATTACACATACATTTTTTTACAACACAAGGAGTTTCCCTGTGTTGCAGAAGGACAAACATTGGACACAAGAGTCTAAAAATTAATGCTCACCACACAAAATGTGCCCTGGCTCATTTTGAAGGCAGGCTACTACCAACTAAGCTAGGGAGCCTTTTTTAGGGGATATTATTTTGAGTAGTACAGTATTTTCTTAATTAATGTAAATTGCAGTAAATCTCATAGGTATTATAAATTAGGAATATTATAATTATAATGGTTGATATTATAAATTAGGAATCTGCTTATATATCTGATAATAATATATCTATTATCTCTCATAATCAATCTGATTATATAATTTCAGGCATGATATTTTCTATGTGTGGACTTATGATGCGTCAAAAATGGTGTGCATGGGTTGCCGTATTCTGCTCCAGCATTAGCTTTGCTAATTCCCGAGTGTCTGATGATACCAAGCAGGTATAGTAATATTGTTTATAACACATTAGCTTGTAAAGGTCTATTATTTCACCAATTTCAGTATTGTAATGTATCTCATTACGCACTTGTGCGGTAATGTAATGTAAAACACACGGTTCATCAAGAAGGTCCGTCTAAAAAGAACGGTACTTTTTAAATCTTAACAAAGAGTTTTTATGTCAGAAAAGTGGTCAACATTATATGAATAAAATTAACTTTGGGAGATAAAATATAATAAATAAACATTTAATTCTTTAATTGAATTAATTTTGACAATAAATTACAACCATCTACAATATTTGTAACAAAAACAAAAAAAGATTAATTTACTTTATTAGTAATAATGGCTGGTTTATGCCATTTCCTTAAAAAAAAAAAACGCTGATGCGCGCGCATCGCTAATTTTTGAAGAAGTGAAAATTATTTCGCGCGCTTTTTCTTTTCGCTGTATTGTTTTTATTTGAAAATGTTTTCAAGTAGTGATGAATTATTTCCTCGCAAATATGTTATAAAACGTCGTATGACACACGTGCGCTTTGATAATTACAGCCTCTGCTTTCTTCTAGCAATATCGCCCCGGCTGTAATTTTCAACTTACCGCACTTGTATCATAATGTACTATTGTAAACAATGGTCAACATTACAATAGTGCTGAGTCTTTCAAGTGTCAAATAGAACAAAAACTAAACATATGGCATTCATCCTTCTCTATTTCAAACAATCATAATAAGGCAGCAATTATTTTAGAGCTGACAAAATTGATTAGACTTTAGTATGTTGTCAACTGAATGTTCTTTAATTTGCGGTCTAAAAGCATGCTTAATTTTCATTACAGATTGTGAGCTCCTTCATGCTGTCAATTTCTGCAGTAGTTATGTCCTATCTTCAGAATCCTACACCTATGACTTTACCATGGCAAACAGGAGCATTGTAGTAATTTTATAAATTATTTGAATAAATTTATTAAGTATACAGTATACCTACATACAAATTATAAAGAAAATTTACTGTTTTCTTATCATAGTATTTTATTTCTCACCTCTGGTGAAATAATGACACCAATAGATATGTCTACAGTTCCACAATGTGTGAGTGATCCTCTTCGGGGATTATATTTTTATTACACATGTTGGCCCTACAACGTCCAACTGTGTTCGAAGCCGGCTTATGGATTTCGAACGGTAGTGTTGTCCCCTGTATCCTAGGTAGCATGAACATAGAAAGATACACGAGACAAACTTCCAAAATCCGAGAGCAAACTATAATTTCACATATTAACTCTTATGTGATTCACATACAAAAAGCTCCAGCCGAGAATTAAACCCAAAACGCCTCGCTTTCCGGCTGACCCAGGCGGAGATGACGAGACAACCTTGACATGACAACTTAAAATTAGCCCTCAAAAACGCAAGACCGGAAGGAGTGGAAGGGGAAGCCTTTGCCCGACAGTGGGACAATGTAGGCTGATAATAATAATAAGAAACGAAAGTGTCCGTTCTCTGGGTTAGCTGGCTTAAATTTGTCTTAGCGCCATATCGTACAGTTACGAAAAAAAAAAGTTTTTATTTACTTCCAGAGGAGGACGTTATACAGTTCCCAGCAGTGCCCCGCGGTGTTACACATGGTTGTCAACCTAAGGGCACGTGGCTATTTTCGGAGATCAAATGTCTTAATCCAGGATATAAGCTATTTTCATCCAAATCCGTTGAGCCGCTTGAGCTTGAAGAAATAGATAATTCACTAAGCTGTGCGCGACATCAGCGACAAACGGGACTTTTGGTAAACTGATCTAACTTTATTGACTGTGCTATCAGTTCACTCCATGTTCACTTACATACTGTACTACAATAATATTATCTGTGTATGGCAGAATTTGCCGGATTTGTGGTAGATACTCACACGTTTATTTCTTTTTGTTATTTTTATCGCGTAATACAATTGAAACTTACATTTAGTAATTTCTTTCAGCTTCGCAAAGCTCTGCTTCTTAAACCAGTTCAACTGAGATACTCATCAGGTAAGAAATATATTATTGTAGAGGTTATTTCAGTTTTAGAGATCTACTAGACACCTTTTTCGAGAACTACTTCTTTCTGTGAATGGGTAATTCGAAGTAGGAGATTCTGAGGAACACGTATCGTTAGCACTATGATGATTAAAATTATCAGAGTTAATAATGTCACAATTCTAGTGTACTACTAAATATGTTTGAATAATTAATTTATTTTGTTGTTTGTATTTATCAATAGTACAGTTAAATGTTGCTAAATATTTCAAATACCTGTTTGAGCATATTCAAGTTATTGCTGCGCTAGTGGGCCTTGGGTTTATGTGATAATTGTTTGTCTGGGTTTCAGAATGCCTCCCAAGAAGGTGGAAGAGCCTGAAAAGAAACCTCTTATTGGAAGAGTTGGTACTAACTTGAAAGTGGGTATTGTTGGAGTGCCTAATGTGGGCAAGTCTACATTCTTCAATGTGCTAACCAAGAGTCAGGCTGCTGCTGAAAACTTCCCCTTCTGCACCATTGATCCTAATGAGAATAAGTATACTTTTATATTCCTATCAGCTTTTTTTGGCACTGTACTCTGTGTTAAATGTAAGAAATGCTATTACTGTCCCGATGTTATACAGCTATGTAGCTTGTTAGCTCCTCACAACACCTAGATCAGGAACATATAGTAATTTGAATGAATGAATGAATGTAGACACATTACAAGAATGGCTCAATGTAAAATAGTAGTAGAACTTGTGTTTGCAAAGTTTGGCTGGATAAGTACTGCCTCCACACCTGGTAACCTGCCACCAAGCAGTGGTGCACTCGCATTGCTGTGTTCTGGTGAAAGAGTGTGGATGCCGGTGAAATCACAAAAAAAAAGAACTTGTGCATAGTTCTCCCATAAACTGCCTCAACATCTGTTTATCTGCTCCCAAGTAGAGGTGCACTGGCACTGCTGTGTTCTGGTGGAACAATGGGGCACTGGTGAAATCACATGTGCATGTTTCATTCGAAACAAAAACACATAATAAGGTATACGTCAGAGACTGTAAAAGATAGCTAATTGAAATTCTTACCAAGTATGTTTTACAATCGTGGAAATCTTGAATAAATAATAATAACATTCAAAAACAAAGCTTAATAGTATAGTTAATACTTTAAAATAATAGATGAGCAAATAAGCTTAACAAAAGTTTCACAGTTATTGTCGCATAGAAACATGGATCAATTCTTGACTCCATACTAATATTACAAATTCGGGAATTCTTTGAGTGCCTATTTGTTTCATGGCTAACCAGTTTGCTCTGCTTTTTTTTGCCATTTTGTAACAGATAAGACCTCCTTTTGGTTTAAAAAAATAGTCAATGATCAAAAATAATCAAAAAAGTTCATTATGTCAAATATTAATTGATAATGTCATAGCCACTTCAAACTCTATTATGATAACACTGGATAGGGGGCTGGGATTTTATCTTGATCCCTAAATTAATCGACGCCATTTTGGTACTACAAACCATTTGTAAATAGATTGTCTTTAAACTGAATTTTAAAGGTTATTTGAAAAATTTCACTACACTCCCTCCTTATAGCTTTGGTGTTCTAAGCCTCACAACTCTACACTTGTATTTGACTGATGGCTTCACAAATTACTGGGTAGAGTGTACAAAAAAATATGGCCAGTGATAAAAAAAATAATTGTAGTAATAGTTCCAGAGACACTTGAATGTCAAATGTGGTCAAATCTGTCTTTCTCTATGCAGGTCAGTGCATAGCATCCATATTTTCGTTTTTATTTGTTTTCAAAATGAATGAATTTGAGAACTTTACGAGTAACTTAGATGTTGATGATAAACATGATTTGAGAAATCTTAACATTAGAAAAAGTTTAGTATACAGTGGTAATATAAAGGTTAGCAGGAAACAAAACAGAGAAGATGAAAGTAAAAGTAACCTACCACCACTAGCTGCTGCTGTTGTGGGTTTAAATAACACAGCTGCACCATTGCCAGCTTACCCTAAAAATGATCCATGGACTGATATTGATGCCCAAGAAAAGTATCTGAATTCCAAACCTACTTGCTATCTTATACTTGGTAAACCAGGGACTGGTGCATACAGTTTAGGTGAAGCTCTTTCTAAAAAGTTCAACTGCATCCATTTGTGTCCTAAAAATATAATCAATGACGAAATTGAACAAATCAGTCCTACTGGAAAGTGTATTGATTTCAATATGAAACACAACAGAGTTTGCACATATGACACTATTTTAAAAATACTAAAATTGAAACTTCAATCTCAAGCAGTGAAACATAGAGGTTATGTCATATCAGGATTCCCATTGGTGACTTCCAAGAAAAGCTCAAAATATCTAATAAATAGCTTGATTGGAGAAGAATCTATGGCATGCATTGAAGAAGTATTGTATGACGTGATTTGTAATATGAAGAAAAAAAAACCAAAAAAGCTTAAAAAGCAAACAGGAAGCCAGGGTAGTTCAATAACAAGTGACATAGAAATTCCTGATGAAGAAGATGCCGAAGAAGAGCAGTTACCTGAAGAGCTACCCGAGGAAGAAGAGGAAATTAAAGTTGAATTGCCAAAATACTTAATGAATGCATGCTGTGATGTTGTATTTCATAAACATGCTTTCTATATCATAAAGAAAACTGTGCTGTTACAACAGTTAGATGACCTGTTCAATTTAGAAATGAAACCAGACATCATCATTTATGTCACTTGTCCTGACAAAGACTTAGTTACTAAAAGAACACACACATATCTAAATTATAAAAGCAGTATGAATATTGTTGAACCTTTTGTGGCAAAGATTACCTCTGACCTGAATTGGCCCAGCAAATATATGATGAATGATTACATGAATACATATAACAGTCACACATTTAATCCTAAATACTGTTGTAGGCAGCCTATTAACTTCGAAATAAATTCTATCAATCAAATGTGCAATTTCAAACAAGAAATACATCCATTTATTGAAAATAAACTTAAAGATTATAAACCAAATCACATTATAAAGCTGGATGCCAGACTAACAGTTCACCAAATGATGCACAACTTAATAGAGATGCTAATTTTTATGCCGATAAACACCGTCTTAGTACCAGAGCCCTTGTATATGGAGGAACCCCCAGAAGACAAGGAAGAGTTTTGGAAATCTGTTGAAGAATTGAATGTGCTTCGTAATGGCGTTTTAAGTTTCAAACGTCATCCTTCTTTGTGGTACAATAGATGCCCTGTTGATCTAAGAAAAAGATTATCAACAGTAGGAAACGCAAAATTTGCAGTTACTTTTACCAAACACGTTTATCTCATGTCTACACTCGATAGTATGGTTTCCTTTTGCAGAAACCCGCGGCCTTACCTCAAGCTTAAATATTTAGAGCCCACTTGTCGAATTATTGTCATAGGGACAAAATCATCCGGAAAAACGATGGTATCTGAATGTCTGTCGTGGTTGTTTGATACCCCAATTATAGATTACAATAAATATCTGGAAAGTGAAAAACAAAAAAAATATGACACTTTCGCTAAAACCATATTGTCGGAGATTATTGCTACAATTGAAGATATTCGTTTTACGGCGTGGCAAAACGCCGAAATGGAAAGATTTGCTTCTTTAGACATGTGGTGTAAAATGACACAATCCATACTACGGGAGTATACACGACTCCTTCGCAAAATAGATGCGGAATCTCAGAATGAGGAAGAAACACAGGATATTGAATTCTTGAACCAATTAAATATCTTAAGGAATCGTCTGACGTTATTGCCAATTTTAGATGATGTGCACCTTTGTGAGAAAGCTTTGGTAGGTATGGATATAGCTCGATACGCTCCTGATGAATTGAAAAAATCTAAGGAGAAACCTGCCATTCCATCTTTAGGGGATAAAGATGTCATGGAAGCTATTGCAGCATATATTATTGCTAACGACCTTCAAAAAGAAATTGAACCGACAACTGAAGAACTAATGTACGAAATGATTGGAAATATTGCTGCTCTTGACTCAGCATGTCTAAGTGACGACCAATCTAGTCACATTTTTGGAAAGTATATAATAGATAATTTCCCATCAGATCCAGAGTATTGGGACTTTTTGAATGAGGCTAAATCCATGCCCGATTATACAATTGCGTTGATAGAAAACAGAGAACTTGATAATGAATTGTTAGAACACTACAAAACAATCGATGGCTCTCAAAAAAATCACGCCGGAAGATTCATGCTTGCTAATGATACTCTAATAAAGACTAAATTACTTGTAAAAGAAAAACCAGATTCAAATTGGTTAGACATGAAAATTATTGTCAATGATATCGTCAACGGAGTATTTGACTCCGATTACACAGAGAACCAAACAGAAAACAATGCTGAAACCGAATTGTCTTTTTCTGAAAGTGTTGAGAAATTTAAAGAAAACTGGGACACTATTAAATTGAAAATAGAAGATAAAAATAAGTGTTACATGGATATCGAACTAGAAAATAAATCTGATATACAAGTGTTAGAAGAAATGTTACTAAACCTAAGAAAAGGCTATATGGCACCATGTGAAACTAACGAAGATGAAGAACCTGAAGAACAAGACAATGAAGAAGATATTCCTCAAGATACATTAACCCATAATCAATCACGACACTTATGTGATACTAGTATTTACTGTCCCATTGCCTATTACGACCATGGAGTTTTGTGGGAAGGAAAACCTGAGTTCGGAATCAAACATGGTGGTAGAAGTTACCAATTTTGTAAAGAAGAAGCTTCAGAAAAGTTTCAGAGAGATGTATCAAAATATCAATCTTACAATAAACCGTACAAAAAACTGCCCCCGTTACGGATTTGTGTTGTAGGTTGCATTGGAAGCGGGAAAACTACGATATCAAAATTACTTGCAAAAGAACTTGGTCTCTTGTACGTAGATTTTGGCGAGTTTATAAATGATTATCTTATGCCAAAACATTTCAAAAAGGTTGGACGTTGCCACGAAAACATATTTACTGATACTCCTATAGACGATGAAGCAGTTATGGAGTTCCAAATGGATGAAAACAATGAAAATTTAATTTCTGATATTTTATCTAATGAAACCGAATTAAGGCGTATGGTCTACAATTATTTTGAACGTGGATCTTCGATTCTCCCGCCACTCATGGAAAAACTAATAACAAAGCTATGGTTTCAAGAACCGTTTGTCAATACAGGGTTCGTTTTAGACGGGTATCCACGTTTACCCACGGACGTTGAAGATATGCTTAACTGTTTTTGTATACCTGATATAGTAATAGAGATGGAAGGTAGTTCGGAAATCTCACTTCAACGCTTGTCACCTAAAATGTTAAAAGTTTGGAAAGTACAACTGAGTGAAGCTAAAGAAAAAGCCAGACAAAACCTTGATAAGGAAAGGCAGGAGTGGATGAAAGAACTCACTAAGAAAATCGTCGTTAAGCTAACTGTAGATGGCATAATCGACGATGTTTTTGCTTCTGATATTGAACCTATTAAAGGTCTCTCTACAGACAGTGTCATAATTGATGCGCATCCATCGGGGTCATCGAATGTAGATGCTACCTTATTCAGTACTTACAATGAATTAATACAAGAATTCCCCGAACCAGTTGATCAAAGTGTATGGGAGAAATCGGACGAAGTATCTGAAAGGATCGATGCGCGAATTGAGGGTATCTACGAAACTGACGATGAGAATCTACAAGGCCTAAAAGATGTATTATCTGAACAAAGAATAAAAATTGTCTCATTCGATGGAACAAAATCAATTGAGAAAGTCACTAGACGGGTGTTATTGAAATTAACCAACGTTAGAAATCGATGCGAGTCTTTCTTTGAACAAACGTTCATTGTAAGTAGCGATATTGCTGAATTGCTGTTACTAGAAGGATTTTATTTCATAAGTAAGTTCAATCGCATGTGCCCCGTGTACATTTATGACAACCCTAACGCAATACAGAATATTTACAAGATAAGTAGACGTAAAGAAAACGTATATCCTATTGTTCATCGGTCATATATATATTTTATGAGTGGCCCAGCAGCCGTGGAAAAATTTAGAAGAAATCCATTAAAATATATTTCAAGCACGAATATATTCTCATTTAAACCATATCCTTTAAGATTATGTGTTATTGGACCCCCCAAATCTGGAAAAAGTTCGCTAGCATCTAAACTTGCAAAACGTTACGGATTGATTTGCATATCGAGAGGAATGGCTTTGCGTAGTGTAATTGACAATCTGCACTGGACAGAATTAGGAATTAAAATTATTTCCGTTATTAATTCCGGGAAATGCATTGATGAAGAGTATGTAATAAAAGCGATTCAAACTATTACTACGGATCATCGTACAATGACATATGGTTTTGTACTTGATGGATTTCCTGAATCAGCTTCAGAAGCTATGGAGCTGTGTAGAGATGGCCTTTATCCTAATATAGTGTTCGATATCCGATCCAAGATTCGAACTGTTTTAGAAAGCTCACAGAATGAAATTTATTACGATATACTCAAGTATAAACCACCATATTCACGCCCATTCATTGAAATGAGATTTAATAATTGGCAAGATAAAAGTTACAAAATCCGAGATTGGATTGATAATGATTACCAGAATATTTATATCCTTGACGGCAACGAGTCTAGATGGCAGTGCATACAAGATGCCGCTAAAATTATCGAAGAATTCATTCCAAAGGTTCATAAATTTCTTACCGATGTAAATCAGCACATTGTTAAAGCAGACGTAATGTGTATATCCAATGAAATTTTTCAGCAACGAATGTCTTGCTTTAAAAACATGTGCCCTCTTTGTCTTAGCAAAAATGTATTACGACATAGTGATTATCCTGTAGACAAGAAAGGCGTGGTTCAGTACAATAATCTGTTCTACTGGATTTGTGCCGAACACATTTCTAAAGTACTGGAACATCCCCATTGTTATTTGACTGCACAGAACGTTAAAATTCCCGAAATACCCGCTGTTGTAAAGACAGTAAGTGCGGCACTTCTATATGAAAACGGTGTTTGTATTGTAACCTACGCCGAAAATCTGCCTGCACAAAAGATAACAAAAGGAATCGATAAGTTTGCTGCAAGTTTTAAAGGAAAGACATACTTATTTTGCGATAAGAAATGCCTCGAAAAGTTTTTAGCCAAACCGCACATGTATGCAGATATCACTGTATTCAAAGATACAAAAGTGTTTCCAATGGTATCCTTGCATAAATTACCGAATCTTGGTTACCTTGAACAAACACTGGGCAATTTAATAACGGAAGCTTGCTGTTCCGTAAACGTCCTCAGACCCAAATATCCAGGACTAAGCTTCAAGCTGTCTGCGTTGCTTTATATTGCGCTATACTTGAAGACGCACAATCCCCAAATGGATAAGTCGATACTGCGAAGGTACTTGAAAGCATCTAAAGTTTTCGAAGCCAGGTGCAAACTTATCATGCATGTAAGTTTGTTTCTGAGATCCATGGATAATCCCTTTGCGAGCTATCCAAAATGCTGTAAAGTGGAGAAGTGTGACTCTGGTACTGTAAAAAAACCAACGAGTATTGATACAAGTTCCACCAAAGCATCTGTGACAATTTTTGAATGGATCCAATAGTTTTTAATATAATTCCTAATAAAGTTTAATAAACGTATTATGTATTTGTATGACTGTGATTTTTAACACAAACTGAATGATCAGGTAATATTTTTACAAACTAATTTGCTAGCTATTTAAGCCTGAAGTCTAACGATGTCCATTTGTTTCAGCACGTAGGGTACCCGTTCCAGATGAGAGATTTGACTACCTCTGCGAGTTCCATAAGCCAGTGAGGTTTGTACTCGTATAAATATTTATACTCTTGTAAACAATAGTTTCTATAATATAATATTTGAATTACAGTTAACGTAATTCCAAAACCAATATTTTTTTTATTCTGTTATTTAATTTTTAGCAAAGTTCCGGCATTCTTGAACGTAGTGGATATCGCTGGTTTGGTACGAGGTGCAGCTGAAGGACAGGGTCTTGGTAACGCTTTCTTGTCACACATTAAAGCGTGTGATGCTATCTTCAATTTATGCCGTGAGTACTTGTGATTATTTTGATTAATTCAACTGTGAGTATAATCTTAGGATAAAAATTCAAAATTTTTACTACCTTGAACCGTTACCTTTACCTTGATACAACCTCTAATGAGATAGCGTCTGGTAATTATTATTCCACTTCAACAAAAATCAAATCATTAATAGCAAATCCAAAATTCTTATTATAATAAATACTTCTAATAATCATGTCTTGATTGATATTTCGTTTATTTATTTTTTTAATGTTTGCTTTTTTACCCTCACAATGACAAGAAGTTTTGAATACGTTGGCTTTTTTTAGGTGCTTTTGATGACGAAGATGTAATCCATGTTGACGGGGATGTCAACCCCGTCAGAGATCTGGAGACGATAGGCGAAGAGCTTCGGTTGAAGGACGAGGATCAGCTCTTAAAAGACATTGAGAAACTGGAACGAGTGGTCGTACGGGGTAACGACAAGAAACTTAAGCCTGAATATGTGGGTATTGAAATATATCCCCTGTGTGACATTCTGCTATAAACCGCTGCCAACGCTATTGACGTGGCACAGTTATTGCGACATCGTAATATTAACTTTTTCGGCTGTCGTGTATGTTGGGATGATGAACAGAAGTTTGTTGTGTACATTTTATTAACAGTCTTTGAAACACAAGCTATGAATAGTTTTTACTGTTTTATATGTAACTTTTTCCCGCGGCTTCGCTCGCGTTTATATATTTAGTTTAGAAAGGAATCCTATGTCCTATTCTGTACCTGTGTAACCAAAATTTCATGTTCATGAGGTCAGTGGTTGGCGTGAAAGCGTAACATGCTTCCAGGGTTGTTCACGGTACATAAATGAGTGGTTTTTTTTTTTGTTTCAGGATTCACTTATGAGAATCAAGGCTATACTGGTTGACGAAAAGAAACACATTCGCTTCGGTGATTGGAGTGCGGCAGATGTAAGTACCACAGTCTATCATTTTTTTCTGAGGCTCCGAATCACTTATGGAATAATTGCATAAGTTTCAATTCAATCATATTCATATTATAATTATATTCATAATCATAATCATATTCAATGTCAAATTCAAAGGTTACTTTACTAAATAAGTGCCGTGGCTGTTGAAGGAACTAACGAAATTCCAAATTAGTGCTAGCCTGAGTATAAACCAGTGAATACACCCTGGTAACTTTTGAAGTTTGTTATTATTACTTATCTTCGGATAGTGTTCATGCTTAAGCTAGTTTTCTTAATTAAGTTTACGTCTGATCCAACGCTAACTGATTCCTCTGAAAAATCAACCATACCAAAGCCACTACAATACGTATCAGCAATACAATACATATCAAAAGTACCCTCAGAGTCCCTACACGTGTCCCTCGGGTGGGCAAAAGGAGCAACTCAAAGTACCAGCAGAAGTTGTGCCAAGTTTATCCAGAGAAGTACTGGCCTTACACCTGGTAATTCACCGCCAAATAGTGGTGCCCTCACTGTGTGTTTCGGTGGAAGGGCGTGGTGGGTGGACCAGTTACAAAGTGATGGTTGCAATGGCGACTTGGGTCTTCTCATACTTGAGTAGGGGTGGGCCGGAATCGTATTGCTGTTGTTTATGGGTGGCTGTTACAACTTAACATCAAGTGGGCTGTCAGATAGTCCCCTGACTTTTCACATGCAAAAAATGTAAGCATTTCCCTTGTTATTTCAGATTGAAGTGCTCAACAAATACTTGTTCCTGACATCGAAACCGGCACTCTATCTTGTCAACTTATCGGAGAAAGATTACATCAGGAAGAAGAACAAATGGTTACCTAAACTAAAGGAATGGATCGACAAGAATGACCCCGGTGCACCCCTGATCCCTTTCTCAGGTGTCTTTGAAACTAAGTTGCTGGATATGGACCCTGCCGAGAGGGCCGCTTACTTGAAAGATAATAACTTATCTAGGTGAGTGGGAAACCAATTAGTCTCATATACATAACCAGCTAGTATTTATGATATTTAGTACTATTCCACTAGACCTGACCAACACTTGACTGTTATCATATTTTAGGTTAAGTTGGATGAGATGGCTATCAATTTATTATAAACCTTTGTTTGACAGTGCCTTAGATAAAATCATCGTGCAAGGATACAAGGCCCTACAGTTAGAGTACTTCTTCACGGCTGGACCTGATGAAGTCAAAGCATGGACAATTCAAGTAAGATCACTTTCTTTATTAATATCTAACAGGTTAGCAACTATATATTAAAGACATAGTTGAAATTAGGCTCGCGGCGGTGGGACCAAATAGACATTTTGATACTATAGAAAATTTAGATGTTACCCAAGCCTCTTTCATATTAGTATTTTCCGCAGGCTGAAAATATCAGCAACCTTATATTTTGATGATGCATTTCAGAAAGGAACAAGAGCCCCTCAGGCCGCTGGGAGGATTCACACAGACTTTGAAAAAGGATTCATCATGGCTGAGGTTATGCATTTTAAGGACTTCAGAGAAGAGGGTACGGAGGCAGCTTGCAAGGCCGCCGGCAAATATAGACAGCAAGGTATTTTTTACCGAGATTCATTGGCGGCGAATTACCAGGTGCGGTAGCAGTACTTCTGTGGACGAACTTGGCAAGTTCTACTGCTACTTTTGGTTGCACCTTTCGCACCGACCGGGGGTCACGTGTAGTGAGTGATTTTGAGGGTACTCGCATACGAAGCCGAGCAAAATGGGCCACCAAAAAAAAAAAATTAATAATATGAAGTACATTTTAACAATTGTAACTGAATTAGCCCAAATATAAAACAATAGGCACGCACAATATTTTCATCCCATAAATTTTTCAGAAAAAAATGTTTGAGCTCAGAGAGAAAAAATGCTAGATATAAAAATGAAAGAAACTTTTGAAAACAGCATAATAAACAAAAAATTAAGCGCCATGGTATACGATTGTGATATACCCGTTTACAAACATCTGTTTTACAATAATCTTTACTGTGAGCATGGCGTATGAAACTGCGTTGGAATCCAACGAAATAAATGGATCCTTTTTAATATCTTGTTAATTCGCTCCGTTACATTTTCAGGTAGAAATTACATGGTGGAAGATGGTGATATCATATTCTTCAAGTTCAACGCCGGCGCCGGACTGAAGGACGCTAAGAAGAAATGACGACACAAGGTACTCCTGTTGCTGGTACATATGTTGTACTTCAACCTTGTACTATATTCTCTACTACACGTCGCATAAGGATTTAACAGTTTAATTTATTTCATACAAAATGATTGAAATTTATATAATAAGGGAATTATCACGTACCGCGAATTTCTTTCATGGTTTTCTTTATAGCGGACTGTTTCCCGCAACCCAACTGGGCTCTTTTTGGGTCTTCTTTTGAGATGTTCTATTTTCCGCCAAGCGACTCCTTGAAATTCCTATATAATTCATATGACGTATATATAAGTTTGCCATACCCATTGATGATGGTGGTGAATGATTAGGAAACAACAGTCGCACGCAGACAGCTGACCGCGACTTGTCGTTTATAAGTAAATAAGTTTAAAAATTGGTGTCTCACTGCCATTTTAATACTGAAGTTCACGGTAAATGCTGATTCCCGTATTAAGAAAATAATTTATAATTCAGTGTAACGGAATAAAGCTATTGGTTTGTATAATGTAGTTTATTAATTATAAGACTTCGACCATCTCTTCTATACGTGTTATATGATGATCTTGTGCATTATCCATGTTGGCTTCAGAAAACGTGTTGTCTAAGACAATTCGTAATTGCTTCAAAAACCGCTTTAAGTTGGTTTGTGATAAAATCGCTTGTTCCATCACTGGCGCTAGCTTTTCCTTGTCTTTTTCTGATTTTTTAAACACATTGTTCCAAATGTAGGTTAAAGCTTGGGACACGGCTTCTTCCCACTCCTAAAATAAATAAAATCACAAATATATTTTTTTTGGAATATACATTTATAGATCACGATACAACTTTTAATAAAAAAAATCTTAATTCAAATAGAAATTAAATGATAAGCACAGTGACAAGCTGGATTTCAATAAATCGGTGTCTTTGACATTATGTTAGTAGGTACATACAATATTAATTTGTTTTTTCACAGAATAAATCTACTTGTAGAAAAGAGTCCCTTCAGAACTTGATACTTAGGTGAAGACTTACTTGATAATGTTCGTACAATGATGTAAGAGTCAGCATCTCCTCGACGAGTTTAATTTTGAATTCATCTTCCGTGATTTGCTTGAGAATACAAATAATTAAATAGCCAATAGTGGTCACTGTGCTGCCAGCCCTTATAAAAATACAGAATGTTGGGTTAGGTATATCAAGAACTATCCTATTGTGTTGAAAGGGTAAGTATTATAATAGGCCTATAATATAATATAATAGGCCTAAGTGGGTAATCATCAATATTCCAGCTAATCGATGCTTGACTGTGGTTTACTAAGGTGTACAATGGGCAATTATTTTTGCCCACGGACTACCTTGTTTGAAACCAAAGAATGTAACGGCAACGGGCAACGTATTAAGTTGCCCGTTGTCCACTTTTGTGATTTGAATCTTTCCTTTTTTAGGATTCAATACCCAAAGGGTAAAACGGGACCCTATTACAAAGACTCCGCTGTCCGTCTGTCTGTATGTCTGTCTGTGCGTCTGTCCGTCCGTCTGTCACCAAGCTGTATCTCATGAACAGTAATCGAGTTGAAATTTTCACAGATGATGCATTTCTGTTGCAGCTATAACAACAATTACTAAAAAAAAACGGCTAATACCCGTAATAGTATCCCGTTTACCCTTAGGGTACGGAACCCTAAAAACAAAATATATTTAAGGGGGCTCTCATACAAAAACGTGATATTTACAATATTTTTTGTACGGTTTTGCTCGATATACCTATATCCTAACCTATATATACCAATATGGTACAATATATATAGTATAGGTATATCGTATAATGTGGTATGTGGTACGGAACCCTTCATGCGCGAGTCCGACTCGCACTTAACCGGTTCTTTTTATATTTCATATTCATACCTGCATACATTTTCTCTGTACTCAATTATATTGTTCACAGTATTTACTATTCTGTTGTGCGTGTCTCTCATTAGAAATTCTAACGGGTCACAATCGCCCGGCGGCAGAGACCCGTATTGAACCAACAATCGTTTCTGTACAATTGTAAACTGTCTTTGTAACACGTTCAATACGTCCTGAAAAATAAGTTTTTTTCACCATATTCAAAGATACATGACAATCAACAATTTACTTTAGGTAATAATACTTACTTCTGAATCTTTCAGCTTCAAGCGCTCTTTAGCGTGTGCCTCAATACTTCTCAAAAACTTTTGCAAAACTTGTTTTACGAACTCCTTGTCATATTTCAGTTTGAACTGAAAGTCATTATCGCCCATTCTTTGATAATGATCACGCAACCTCATTAAAAAATGGTCCAATACTGACGAAATTTCTGTAAAATCGTTAGCTTCTATGAAGTATTGTGTAGAGGACGTTTTTACTGATACGGTTCTCTTCGTTGATCTGTATGCGAATGTAACATGATCGGTAGAACCGTCTTCTGTTTGCGTCTTAAGATCTTCCTCTGTGAAATCTGTAAAAGTAAGCGTTAATTATTATTTTTCACATGATGAAACGATGGATCGATGAAATGTATGTAACAAGATGTCTAAAAGAAAGTTTATAGTCACTCATTTCACGTAATACAAAATGTTGTCTTTACCTGTAAAAATCTTAGACAAATCAATGCATGGCCGATTCCCTTCAACAGACAATTTCAAGTTATTCTGTAGCACTGCGTCAACGGCATAACAAAAAAGACTCAACGGCAGCAGAACATTTCTGAACAACACGCATATCTTCCCAGAAGAATCCGTTATTGTAAACATGATCCTAATTCTTGATTCTGAAATATCATATTCGCTTGACAGAAACACTTGTGTTTCTATAATCTCAGAGCCATTGACACTGTCCAAGCAGATAGTAGACTCTGAGCATTCGAAAGGCGGACAGCAAACATAAGTGATTTGCACACTTTGTATAAGCTTGGGATCTTCACAGTTTAAAATAACGACAACAGGACACATCAGCAAATGTATTCCATCGTTTTTATTAACAATGTCTTCTTGGAAAAGGTTTTGTACCGGTTTGCCAACATCTGCCTTTATTTTTAGTATGTATTCGATTCTGGATAAACTGCTATCGGTGTCTGAAAGAAATTCACAACCTTTCAAGTCTAAAGCAACTAAAAAAAAAAGTAACTTTCCTTATTGATACAAAATCTAAATCAAAAATATGAGTACCTTCTTTATTCTCCAAAATATTCTGCAAAGACTCTTCAACTTTGTCCAAATCAGCCTGAATTTGTCCTGCATCAACATTTTCGTTCACTTCTTGCATTATATTCCCATTCAGATCTGGTTCAGTTCCTAAATACCCAACGTTGACTATACCAGTTGCGGATAACGTCACCAAACCTCCTGGTAAGGCTTTGAGGAAACAGCGTGATATGGAAACTGCTGGACTGAGCAAGTCACACGACCAGAGAAGTGTTGTGCCTTCGTAAACGAAGACCTTCGAATCTTCTGATGCAACCATTACTAGTAATCTTGCTCCTGCCTCTGTAACATTTTTATACCAAATCAGATTTTTTTTTCTATGAGTAAATGATTCTTTGGTCCAAAAATCTTACCGTAATACCATCCGATAAGATAAGCGTAGAAGCAAATCGGCATGAACTCGAATCTGATGACATACTTCATGAGACCATTGTCTTGAAAGCAATAGAGGTGCCTCTCGCCCAACGCAAGGATGCTTGAAAAATTGCTGCTTGTCTGAAACATGTTATTTTTTTAATTTAAATATTTCGTTTTTTTAGCGTTATACAAATATTTTCAAAGCATACCTGTATGGTTTGGATTTGTGTTATTTCTTCACCAGGGTTATAAGTCCACTGTGGTATATTGCTTTTATTTTGGCGGATTGTAAGTTCACTAAATTCCCTCAATTGCTGGTAGCTGAAAACCACAAGTGAAAACAGAATACCAAAATGCATCCGTAGAGAAACGAATTCAATTTTTTTAGAAAATACTATTGCTTGTTAATTCCTAGTCTATCAGACGACTCGTTGGAGTGGTTCGAGTAAACGCCTTAGATGCCGCTTAAAAAGTTACTTATTAACGATATTCGAAAGTGTTGCTCTTATCTATAGGTACGAAATACAGTTAATTGTGGTTGACGGTACCGAAGAAATAGATGTGTTTAAAATTCTCCAATATCTTCCCCAGTGCAATGAATCATAAAGTCGCGAGTTCTGTTTGCACGAACCGCTAGCTTACACAAATACCTGAATATTTCTAAAATCCAGGTGGATTTACAAACAACGAAACAATCGCTGTTGCTAACATAACAGATTGGTCCCGGTATGATGACGTCATTGAAAATACACATGAACAAAAACGTGTCTTGGTCGAAGAAACTCAGGCTGCCGTCGAGTCCTTGTACACAAATGAAGTCCCTGGTTTTTATGTTTCCGAATGGGCCGCAAGTCAGGCTATCTGCTCGTCGAATAAACGAGTGTTTTATCATTGGCTCTAGTAAGTTTTGGTCCCCTGGAACATTTTAAGAAAATCTTGTAAAATAGACATTTATATATACTACTTCTTCAGCACATGCAAGTTCATGCAAGAGCACCTTCTACTAGCCGAACTGGTAAGGCGCTTCAAATAAGTCGTAATGATATATTGTTTTTGATGGTGGGTAGAGTGTCAACGGCCAGCGGGTTTTTAGTTAGCTATGCTATTAACATAGGAACAAAGATATTGCAGCGGTATTGGTTTATTATGTACTGACAAAGTGTAGTGCATAGCAAACGCATGTACAAGCATACTGCATGACGGATCGTGGCGAAACGAGCAGGAAACTTTTTATTCAACGTCTGGAGATTGAATGCCTTAGCAACATTGTTGTAAGAGGTTACAACAGTAATACGGAAGTATGAGTCCTAGATCGCACTGCGCCCGTCACTGAGACGGGGATGTAACATCTCATGCGCCTGTAATTTCACCGGCGCCCACACAAGAGCGGTGACCAAGATAGGTATATGGTATTCTTTGTTAATCTATCTCCAGTAACCTGTTTAAGGTTTGGGCGTAAAAAAGCTTTTAACCGCTAAATTGCACTACGTCAGATCTGCATGCCCCGCTGAAGAAACAGGTTGTGAAGATAAATTAACATCAGAGACAGAGACAGATGGGTTTTTTATCAGATTATATAGGCGCGTACCGGCATCCGTGTGTCCTTCTTTTTTCTTCAAATGATATATAGCATAACTCTTTGGATGTAGAACTATAATATGCCGATCTTCGTACCCGCTTAAAATAAATAAAATGTGGTAAGTACATTTATTAGCTTAGATTTTTATGTTTTCGTTTTTGCGCTAAATGGCACATCCTGACACAGGGAAGTAGTATAGGATAGTAATCTTATTGAAATCAGTTGCCGCATGGATGAAATCATCATTTGAGAACTTATAAAACAGTTTGTTTTTGTTGCGCTCGTTACGGTCGAGACAAGACTTGTATGATAGAAATAACATTTTATTTGTTGTAATCGCCCCTTTCATTTTCTTCATAATATATCGCACTAATGTGATGCCCGAGCGGGACGCTTGTACCTAGGTACCTGTTATAAATAGTATTCTTGTATACTCTAGTCACAATGCTAGCATATTGGATTAACTCTGATTATAGTATATTGTAGCTACTTAACACTGTTGTATCTAATGGTGTGAATAAACCGATTGACTACTTTACCCATCCCTTAGATAACTTACGCGATAAATTTCCCAGTTTCAATCTGCAGGACCACATCTCCTAGTTCCGATTCTAATATCGTATGAGACACGTCTTGCTCTGCACTTGGTTTGTAAACCTTCAGCAGCGAACCTTCGCCAATCAAAATGCAATCACTGTCGTTGTGTGCACTGAGCTTGTCCACTTTAATGCAATTTGCGTTATGTAAACCCACGGTTTCTTCATTTTGTAATCTACTGTTGGACCACCAAGGCTTCACTTTAAATATCGACATTGTACCTAGGTGCCTAATAGTAATACAAAATTCTTTAGATAATTATGTTTTATTTTTTTCATTAGTACCTACTGCATTGTTAAAGGGTATCTAGTACTAATGTGAGTTAAGTTCCTCGACACTTATTGATGAGTGAAGTAGGTAGGTCGAAAATAGTAACCTTGGTAACGTACTTAGGCAAAAGTGTAAACAGAATTAAAATCGAACTGAGCGGTAGGTACCTGTAATTAACAACCAACTGCGATTACGATCGTAGTGCTAATATGAGTACTTAATGATAATGTCTATTCTTCGATATTACTACTTGTGACCTACGCAGGTAACATCTTTAGGTAAAAAAGTAAGCAAGTTAAATTTAAATTTAACAGAGGGGTAGGTATGACTAGCAACCAACTGCGATTATGAATGGCCATTGTAGGGGAGAAGGAGGCAACTTGGAACACGTGTTCACGATGTAAGTAAATTTATAACATGGCAACCCCACACTTGTCATTAGTGACGTCTTTTTCCGTGCGATATTCTTCTGAGTGGCCATGTTTGTTTGTAAAGTACATAAACCGAAAAAAGATTATGAATGATTTGGAAACATCTGTAATAATACGGACCTATTTTTTTACGGACGATATTTTTCTTAGTACCCATTGATGCAGATTTTAACAAAATAGATTTTAAATTTGAAAGGTGTTCATAGTTTTAAAAATTTGTTATTATATAAAAAACGATAACCATGTAGGACTATAAGGTCGCAAATAATTCTGTCACTGCGTTGTAGCTCAGATTTGTACGTACGTACATGATACGTACAAATATAATTATCTGTGGTCGTACCTACGTTTCATAGTTCAAATCGTAACCATTTCGGTCTCGGTCTTGGTTTGTGTTTGTCTCTTTTGTCCTGGTCAGCTCTAGTCTGTGTTTTCGTCAATCGTCACACACATTTCATTTTCATCTGGCAACGCTGCGCACATCGTATGAAATTCGTATTTCGCATGTCGATTCGATTGTCGATTGTCGTGTTCGTGTGTGGTGTGAATAAATTTGTTTGATATTGATAGCGGTTGTTGAGCTTTTGATTGTCGCAACACTTTGCTATGTAAAGTTGTAATTCTTGATCTTCAGATCAAATACCTACATCACCAACAAAAATATAACTTTGTAATCATGTCTGAAGAAGGAAATCATAACAATGGACAGATGGCTGAAGAACAAAGACCAAACGGCGCAAGTGATGGCGGTGGCGGCGACGAAGGGGATGCATGGGGCAGCCACGACTCATCGATGGTGCGTCGCTTTGCAAAGATGCCTACAGATAGGAATGCCCCGTACTACAACATGAACCATAAACATCGCGGCATGGCCATTATTTTCAACCATGAACATTTCGATATCCACAGCTTGAAATCGCGCACAGGTACCAACGTCGATAGCGACAACCTTGCTAAAGTACTCAAAGGATTAGGATTCAGCGTCACTATATTGCACAACCAAAAATCAGAAGGTATCAACAGATACATTCAGCAGACTGCTGAGATGGATCATTCTGAACACGACTGCTTGCTCATCGCTGTGCTCACTCATGGAGAGCTGGGAATGTTGTATGCCAAAGACACCCATTACAAACCGGATAATCTGTGGTACTTCTTCACAGCTGATAAATGTCCCACACTGGCAGGAAAACCCAAGCTCTTTTTCATCCAAGCTTGTCAAGGGGACAAATTGGATGGTGGAGTAACTATGACAAATCGTACCGAAACTGATGGGTCCTCCAGTGCATCATACCGAATTCCCATTCATGCAGATTTCTTGATTGTGTATTCTACTGTGCCTGGCTTTTATTCCTGGAGGAACACAACTCGCGGTTCCTGGTTTATGCAAGCTTTGTGTGAAGAACTGCGCTATGCTGGGGCTGAAAGAGATATTCTGACTCTTCTCACATTTGTTTGTCAAAGAGTAGCTCTTGACTATGAATCAAACACACCAGATATGCCAACAATGCACCAACAGAAGCAAGTTCCATGTATAACCAGTATGCTCACACGTTTGCTTATATTTGGTAAGAAATAATTCCACCTCTTTGTTAATAATCTTTAATATGAGGTGCTTTGTTTTCATTTGCTGTTCTTGTCTAAGATGCAATATAGTCGAATGTTGCGTCACACCCATGGCTGTACCCAAAAGCATCTCATAAGTGTTCCAATTAATGTGTTAGTTATAAATTTTATTGTAGTTTAATTTGCAATTACTTTCTTTACATAGTTTGTATGTATCTCATACCTATTATGAATGATTTTAAATACAGTAATGATGTCGCAAATTTTAATACTAAAAGTTTCATGTGCTGTATATTGCATACAAGTTATTAAGGAAAAACAAAAATTATTCCTTCATTTTGACAACAAATTATTAATGATGAAACAAAATATGGAACGCACAAAATATGGAATTGTAACCAATGTTCTCTAAAATTGCTCAAATATTAAGTATTATTTTGCTCCTTTTTGGCCATTTAGAATAAGTATTAATAATCGCCCATTCTCAGAAAAATTGTTAGTAATAAAATTTTATGTATTTTTAAAATCTAAAACAAACTTTGTTTAATCTTAGAAAATGCATTTTATAAGCTATACCACCTTGGCATAATCATATCACTATTGAATAAAAAATTATGGTATGACATTGCAATATTTATATAAAAACTTGGAGTGTAGTTACCTATAAAGTGAGATAAGGTGATGTTTTGTAACTAAGTAGTTTAATCTATAAAGTGCTCTATTTGGCTCAACATTGTCACTGCCTTCTGGAAAGCATTTTTAACAAATACCCATTTGTTGTTTTTCTTTAATGTGTAGTAGATGTAGTATTGGATAATGTTGCATGCCATTTATCTTGAACAAATAAGGTGTTAGATTTTTTCTTTTTAATATTAATATTGTAAGAATGTTGCTCTCATTGATGTGTGATGGTAATGACTGATTTTAATGTTAGATTTTGGTACTAAATTATGCAAGTTCTGTGAGGAGATATGTACTTATACATTTTATAGTATGTACATCAATTGAGATACTCATATATTTTAATGTGCCTTCCATGAAATGTGGAAATTATATTTAAGTATTTTGTATGAATGTACTGAATATGCCTGTAATGAATAATATAAACAAAAATGGTCTCCTCACAGATTTTTCAAGGAATGTATGACATTTATTTTGTTAACAAAATTAAACTTTTTATAGCAATAAATCATCTCTTCCAATATTTTGTATATTATGTATTTCTTGGTTACCAACCCTCTTACATCTATACATTTTCCTGTTGGCACTATTTTCAATAATATTCAATTTCCTGTGTTCGATTATATTTCAAAACTACCTTTCCTGTAAAGTCGCGACTTTAACCAAATGGATTTTTAAAATTTTAGAACACATCCCTAATTTTTTTTTATAAAGGTAGCCTAAGTTACTCCATATAACAACAGCTATTCTGCCAGTAAAAGTCCCGTCAAAACAGGTCCAGCCGTTTCGGAGATTAGCTAGGAAAAACAGACCGAAAAAAAAAGACGTTATGTATTATACTTTCCAATGGTAAAATCTGTTATTTTGAAGTTACAAACTATACGAACTATATTAAAGGAATGTATAAACATACTTGATTTTTTTTTTTAAATTTTTGCCTCTGTTCCGGTTAATTTCTCAAACCGGACCGATTTTGACGGGACTTTCACTAGCAGATAGCCAATGTTTTACGAGTAAATAGTAACATAAGCTACTTTTATTTCAGAAAAAGAATAACACATTTTCGCTCAAAAGAAAAATAATTTCACGCAGACGAAGTCGTGCAAAAATATATAATAGCTTATAATACAATATAAAGAACACTACAACAAAAGTTAGGGAATTGTCTTTTACGTTCGCGCCTCTATTAGCGACGGTAAGGACACGCCTGGCCAGAAGTCGGGAGTTTGGTAAAGATACGACATTCAATAAACTTGGGAGCAGCTCGAAACCCGACCGAGTCTAAATTGATCTTGACTCCAGGCGCTGCAAGCTTATGGTGCATAACTTTTCTGGTGCCAATTGGCCTTATCCTAGACCGAATATATTGTTTTAATTTTGTAGTGATAGGTTCTTTTTTAAAATGTTAGAAACTTATAAAATAGGAAGATTATTATTCTAATTGTAAGAAGCTAACATGTATTGACGTCGAGATGTTGGGGCCAGTGCGCTAGAGAGCACACCGGTCAACATTGTATGTTTATGTAGTGCCTTGATATAGCGCGCAGGTCATATATAGACATCAGGTTTTAACTGACTGGCCATTACAGATCCACTGATATGGAACTGCATTGGTTTTTAGCGCCTACAATCGGTAGTTACGCATCGTTGCATCGCGCCGTGCGTCTTTTAGACATAAAACATTTTGTCCACTAATCTTTACAAACGAAATCACCAACGATAGTTTTGATATAAAAAAAAAAAAACGAAAACTGATTGATTATAATTTAATAATATATTATGTACAATATTAATTTATACCACAAGCTTTTTCTTTCAACTCCCAACATTGGTCCCAGAACTGACTGAGCCTCTGCTCTTGGTTAGCGCAGAAGTGTTTGAAATCTCGTAGCATTCTCATTTGGAATGTTTCATCGCCCGTTGCAGGGATCTGTGACCATTTCCACTTCTTGGATATCATATGGTTCCAAGACCAAAGGAAGCCCATCTGGAATAAAAATAAACCTAAGTATATTATTGTACTATGGGATGGCGGAGACAAGTACAAAAGCCTTTAATTTATAATGATTTTTAGGTCCACTTGGACGTATTTTCTTTCAATTGAGATTAGTTCTGGACTGATTTATTATGTATTTTGAGTCAACATGTATGTTTTGGTCTCAAATATGATTTATTCAAAATGAATATTATTAAAAAAAATTAGACAAAATCAATTCAGATTCCTGATTTTCATACGGAACCCTAAAAATGCTCGGCTACGTATGACGCTGACAAGTGCGTAAGAAACTACGTTTCAAATAATTCTGATTGAATTGTAACTGGTTCCAATTATTACGAGACAAAGGGACATGTTCATGTTTTATCTCGATATAGCTATCGATGTGGTTAGAACATTTATCGCTTACCCTCCGGCTGTTATCGTATTCGTCCTTGTTCTTGGTGCCGACGTGGCGCGTCAGTATGTAGCCTTCGTGGGGGCTGGGGGCCACGTCGAGGTGTACGGGATATCTGAAATAAGCACTTTGTTACTATCTGTCAATAGTTATTGTACTCTAAAAATTCCAATGAAAGCCAGGGCGATAGATTGGGAATGCGGTTTTGTTTTCATTGGTATCCGGTCGGATTTTAATCTCTTTTTGTAACGATGTAAGGTAAAACGTCGATTCGATCCCAATGCTATAACCAGATCTGTCATACCTTTACGCTACTCATATGCTTTAACGGTCGATTTTTCTCAATGAGAATATTGCGGATATCATTATTTACTAAGAAAATACACAGCTCTTATTTATCGACGTCAAGAGATGAAATTATGCGATATATATCGCAAAATAAATAGAAAAACCACCTACCTACCAGACCCAAAACAGAAATATCCAAATCGGTATGTTTGGTGAAGAATATAGTCACAGGAAAGCAAAATACGCAATTTTCATTTAGTTTGATTTAATAACCAAACTATTGAACTGATTTTTATATGGGACCCATCTTCTTTTCTTTTTATAAAAATCCAAATCGGTTAATAAATTACAGAGCACTACTTTGATAAAAATTATCTACGACTTTACCTGCTTGAGTTGACTGGCTGTTTGGTCGGCTTTGTCCGCAGCGCTTTCTGCTGCGACTTGACAGTTGTCGGGATCAGTATAAACATGTTTCCCGTCACGTGAACGTACAGATGGTCAACGACACCGGACTCGTGCGATGTGCTCTCGGCCGTGCATTTGATGAAGCCGAAGCGACCGACGATCGCTTCTTGGAAGAGGAAGAGACGCTCTAGCCACGTTTCTTCGGGGAATTCTGCAAGACGCGGAGCGGTATAGAAATTATCGTCAACTGGAAAACTGAATGCACATGTTATACCGTCGTTTCTGCTAGCTCGGATAAGCCTTTTAATGTTCCAACTGCAGTGGTATTACGATTAAATAAGAATGTAAACGTAGTTCGAAAATAAACTACGAAATATTCTAATCAGCAGAACATCAATACAGGCCTTACAATCTCGGTCTCTGTATAAGCCTCGTAGAATAGGCGACAGCGACTTAGAACGGTATTAAAATATTTGTACAATGTTTCAACGAATTGGATTGGTCAGACTCATCAAGTTATAGATATCACAAACTTCGAATAATATACTACCGTGCTGGTAGGAGGACATGTCTATACATTTTATTAGTTAAAACGAGCAATTCTTCTATAGGTATAATATAAATGTATACTTATTTATTTCGGTATCTCAAAACGGCTCTAAAGATTTGAATGAAAATTTGTGTTTCGATAGGGTTTTGATGCTTATGTTTATTTCTTACTATTTTACCTGCTTTATCTAATAAATATTCATGGATATTCAAACAGCGCTATCTAGCCCCACGCTAAGCATAGCTTTTTGTTACTATAAATATTTTCTACTATGTAAACTTAATAAATTTACTTTCTTTTCAGCTTGATATTATAAAGGGTGTCAGACAAATGATATGATACTTTTCTTTTGTATTTTACAACTATAATGGTACCTACATATAGCCATACAAACAAACGTCTATGTTCGTCGCACAAATGTTTGTCCTCGGTGGTAAACGAACCCACGACCTCCAGCATAGAGGGCAAAGCTACTACCAACAGAGCTTTGAAGCCAGTCTAATAGCTATCTAAATAGTCATAAAGTCTATAAAAAATCAACTAATAAAGCAAGGTCATCGGAACCACATGAACTCTGATTCGATCGTAACCTTTACAACTGAAAGCAGAGGGTCATTACGGTTCAAATGCAACGTCATTATGCTTTAAAAAAGGTGAATGATAACATGACTATACACTTGTAGGAAGGTCATTGACCAGTCCAAACCTACGCAGATTAATATTTTATGACGCACGATTTCTAAGAATTGTGACTAATAATTTTAATAAGACAAGTGATAAATCAAAATCACATATTCATTCAGCACTCCTGTATGTAGTTAATAGCTACAGACGTAAAAATAACCTATCTCAGCTAAAATGCTTTCAGTTACATCATTATCTGCAAACCGAAAGAATTTCCACTGTTTATATTAAAAATCTACACATACATCAAACAGGCTGACACCATAAAAATGACAGATCAATATTGTGAAATGTTTGGAGCACCACAATTTGACATAAATATAAATAAATAAATATTATTGGACATTTCACACAGCGCCATCTAGCTTCTAACTCTGTAAAGCCAGTCAGAATTGTAGAATTTTAATGTCTCACCTTCAAATAGGGCAGTCTTATTTCTCAGCAGCGGCTCTTCGTTCAAAGGCACGTAGATAGGCCCTCGCAGCGGGTCCGATTTCAAGGTGAATGGTAACGCGAGCGGGTCGGCTGGTATTGGCACCATTTGCAAACGGCAATTCTGCGCCTTTCGTGCCCACCCGAAGATCTGTTCGTTTAATGAGAAACTAAATGCAGGGGTACAACTAACTCGTCTACCACTAAACAAATCCTTCTCTAATTATTTTATTTCCAGATATATTTATCAGATATTATACTACATTTTATCAGACTGTCATTCCCTTTCTGGTCTTGTTGTGCGCCTTATTTCCGAAATCCGGAATACGTTGATTTTTTAGTTATAATTTGTCACGCCTTGTGCGGTTTTACAAACGTATTTTTTTGACACTTCAGTAAATTTGTTCAGTGTTTTGTGTGTTTTTAATTCTATAAACATATAGCACAAATTTGCTAAAGTGTTACTAAAATACATTGAAGAATAACGCCCATAGTGTAAATATAACTAGTTATTATACAACAGATTGCCATTGACAGCCGGAACATAGTCTAGAACCGAACATTATTTCTAAAGCTATTTTCATTTACATGAAAAAAAAATGATAGTTACTATTCCACGACCAGCGACTATAGTTTGAGAAGCTCTTACCAGGTCAGCAACAATATTCCCGCTGGCGACTGCCCATTGTATGCACATCTCGTACGCCTGATCGGGCCGGAAGGTGGCTTGGTAACGCGCGTGGCCCCATTCTATTCTATCGCTCTTGTTGTTCACGTCTATATCCAAATGCGTGTTCTTGTATATTGGCACTGTAAAAGAGGAAAACGGTTATTTAAGAGAAGACATTTCCGTCACATGCTCTGAAATGTCTTGATACGGAGTGTATAAGCGTTTGCCTTGTTTGCTAACAAAACGTGGACCATATGCTGCAACGCGAAAAGAATGACAATTATTACGCCCTTGTCCTGTACTTAACGTGCTCCACAAACACCGATCCTCTGATTGTTTAAATGCAAACTGTCTGCTTGCATCTAATTTAAGCTTATTAATATATAAATCAAGCACGAAGCTTCATAAAACAGTGTTCCTGTTATATAGTGAAAATAAGAAATTATTTATAAAAATTCAC
Organism: Aplocera efformata; assembly: GCA_921293045.1. NCBI lineage: Eukaryota > Metazoa > Arthropoda > Insecta > Lepidoptera > Geometridae > Aplocera > Aplocera efformata. The sequence continues at coordinate 5,476,141 of OV121042.1, read as the reverse complement.
CCCTGAGAGATGTATAAAATTTGTCCTGATTCCTGAGATTTACCAAATCGAAATTCGGACACTCGGACTTTACATAGAGATGAAGTGACGGGACGAGCTGAACGCCTACCTGATGTTACGTGGTTACCTCCATCCATAAAAACAGAAATACGGTTTAAGTCGACCCGACCGAAGTATGAGAAAACTTAGCAATATAAGTGTATCACTTGGCGGCGGATTACCAGGTGCGAAGGCAGTACTTCTCCGGACGAACATGCCACAAGTTCAACTGGTAATTTTAGCAGCAACTGGACCCCCTTATGACTGCACCAATAGGAAAAACTTACTCAAAGTCAAAGTCAAACTCATTTATTCCTTTAGATCTCAAGTATCATTTGGACACATCAAATTTTAAATATAGAAACTCAATATAGAACACTTAATACTTGATACTCACTGTCACTATCACTGCCCAACTGCATATAATCCGGGTCGATGTTGTCGCATAGGAAGCAAGGCACGCCCGTGTCGTCGGCGGTTGCATTCGAGCCGGATATATCAATGGCGCCGGCGTTGGATTCCGCGGGCAGCAGAGGCGAGCGCGGGCCCAGTACTTCTACCTCCATCCACTCGTTTTCGAAGCTTTGGAGATCGCCTAATGGATTGACGTAGTCAGAGACTTCTGAAAAATACACTTATTTTTATACAACTTCCTGTATTGTTAGTTTTTTAACCATAGACTAAAAATAAATGAATTAAATTTTATGGACATTTCAAACCGAATATAGCTTGTAACGGAACCAGATTACTGGTATACACTTATACAGTACTTTTTTTTTAGATACTATGTATCTAAAAAAAAAGTACTATATACTTAACTACCAGTTAATTACTTAATTATTATTAACAACCAGATAGTACAGACCTACAACCTTTCATGCAATATTACCATCAAAAGGGGTGGTACGATTTCAAAGCGGTTTCTGTTAAGAAAACAGTGGAGCTGTTTCTGAATACTTTTTAAGGAATCTTGATCATTATTGCAGCTAAGAACTTTAAGCCTTACCTGTAAACTTTAAATTTCAATATAATAAACAAGGATATAAATACCGAAAAAATAACAGGAGTTTTTAAATGTCTGAAAAATTAAATTGTTGTTATATTAAAAAAACCTTCGGAAATCCTTATCTTAGCTTAAAGCTATATATTTCATCAGACCTGCAAAAGTAAAGATAATATTTTAATTGTTTTTCTAACGATGGCGGTACCATCATTCTGCAAGCAGACTGTAATAAGTAGGTAATTAATCTAACTAATGCAAACTCACACTCAAACTCATTTAATCCTTTTGATCACAAGTATCGTTGGAGCGTGTCGAATTTAACGTGCTGAATTTCATGAGCATATAAAGTATTGCAGGATCTGATTAGGCTCCTTGTGTAAAGCAACGCAACCTCTTCACGTAATATACATACATAATATAAGTCATTAAAAAATATTATGATGATTATATATATATGTATGATTGATATTTAATTTTTAAACATCGCCGCCCCTAATCCCCCTAGATTACGTCGTCTGACTATTATGTCTTCGATATAACTTAATAAAGGTATTTCATACTAATTTAATGGTGAAGCACTAAAACTCACCTTTATTATTCTTCTGCGGCAAGATGTGGTACATGTAATATCCGACGACGAAACGTTTCGTATCGCCAGATGCGTGGCATATCATTTTTTCTTGTAGTAATTTCTGAAAAGGTAAAAGTTATAGATCGAGCCCTGCGATCTTATCCTTAAATTATATTGTAGATAGTGTAAATTAAAACTTTATGCACCTTTTTTAGAAGTTTAACGGAGGTGTACTAAATATTACCCTTTTTCAGATCATCTTAACATGGACTTCCACAAAGTTACGCCTCTGGACCTGGCCTCTAGTGCTGTCATTATTGCTGTACCTAACAAGGTACAGCAATAATGACAGCACTAGCTGACAAAGTCAATGTCAATTTAGTTAGATGCCAATAAGAATAAATATTCATGACATTTCACACAGCGCCATCTAGCCCCAAAGTTAGCATAGTTTGTACTATGAGGACTACTACTATATACAGACACCCAGACAGAACAAACATCATGTTCGACACACAAATGTTTGTCCTGGATGGCAATCAAACTAGCGCAGATCGAGCTACTACTAACAGAGCTGTGAAACCATTAAAATATGGTTGCTACCCTCAATAACAGTTCCTACCTCCATAATAGCGGTTGCTTTTTCAGCCGTCACACCTTCCATGTTAGCCTGGAGCCAGTGGATGGCATAAATGGACACGAAGGTGTGAGAAGGTAGACTGACGGTTTGCTGAAGGAAGCCCACGCCCAGCGTTGGGTGACGCATTCGTTCTATGATCTCGGCGAGGCTTGCGTTGGCTTTGAGTTTGGGCTCGATTACTCTAAAAAGAATTATTTTAAACATCCAAATGTAATTATTAGGATTAATTTATGAATGTGATTAAAATAGTTAAAAATCATTAGGCTGCATCAGATATATTAACTTGAAATGTACCTTATTTTGTTATGTTGCTAAGTAATTGGTCTAATTATTAGAGATAGGAGGAAAAGGGTATTTGCGAGGGTCAACATATGCGGAATAAACGGTATCTTTTCATTGCATTAACTTAGAAGTTTGATTTTTTTCGATGCTCCGAGGGATTGCAGACCTAGTTTTTGATATTAATTTCAACTTGATGCCTCTACGCGTTCCTGAGATAAAGGGTCTTGACAGATAGACACATGGACAAAGAAGTGTCGTTTTATACTTTTGTATTACGGAATCCTAAAAATGAAGTACATAAAACCCTTACCCATCATCATAGGTGTCATCTAATTCGCCTGTCTGAGATTGGGTCCTTTCCAATACCGCATTTTTTGCTGCAGCTCTGAACACCGAAACAAATAAAATAAATTATATATTTAAATATACAAATTATACGTTCCATGTACATTAATATATTGCTGACCGTTTTAAAATTACTATTAACAAAAAAAAAGATATTAGAAAAAGAGGGTACTCTAGTATGGGTACGTTTGTACTTAAGTAAATACAATTTACTATTAAATGGTCAGCAATATTTTGCATCTGATGAATTAACATTCAAACTATTGATCGCAGACGCAAAGCTATACCAAGCACAGATGTAACAACAGAAATGATATGAATGAAGAAAATACTGTGACACACTGATCACTGATTTTTGCACATTTATTACCCGCGACCGAAAACATAAATACAGATTGTAAAGAGTCATAACTGCTGCGCCGGCAGCAGGGTGCAAAGGGGTGCACTTGCACCCCCCTGACGGGAAAAAAATACAAAAGATTGAGATTTTTTTGGCAGCACGGATTCTCCAAGCCGTCAACAACAGGGAGTATGTTTTCGACGTACAAAGGATATTCAAATACGCGATTTAAATTATACATGTAATAATATTTAAGTTATGATTAATATTTTAATATTATAGTGTATAGATGCAGGTGCACCTCCCTGAAAAGATTCCTGGCGGCCCATGATCATAACCATAAGTTACGTAAAGGCCTTACTTACGAGGAACTAAAACCTATTGTCGATTGAGTACTAAGCTACGCCTGAGAGAGGCGCACACTTCGTTATATCTAGTGGTAATGCTACGTTACGATACTTACTCAAGTACAAACTAGCTAATTAGAGATTTTTGTTACATACTCTACGTAAATTTTTCCACTGAGCGATTTTTTTTGGATGGCCTACATGTTGTTGACCGCAGATGGCCTCGACGAGTTTACCCGGGGTTTCATTGGAGTCAATATACTTACCATATTAATTAATATAGTCGCACGCGACTAGTCGCTCAGTGGTTAATGATTCCTAATATTATTGAAATTGAAATTTTGGATATTTGACAGAGTTTTAAGCTATAAAAAAGAGTCAGAGCGGATAACCTTGGAAGCAGCTACGCCGATTTCCAAAATGGCTAACAAACAGACATATCCAGCCGAATTCAAACTCATACTACCCGTCTTTTGAGTAGGGCATTAAAGATAAGAACCAAAAACTATTTAAATAGGTAAAAATATGTAATTATTTCCTAAGTACAAAACCAATGTAGAGAACGATCAATGTGCCACAGAAAATATATGAACAGTAGTCATACTTACTTGTTGCAGTGACTATTGTTTAGTGACTTAGTAGGTGAAACTTGCTGCAATGAAACATTCGTAGGATAAGAATAGCAAACTATAGACAAGGCTCGGATAAGCATTATACAATTAAAAACTGGTTTTTAAAGGGGGCTACGGTTACCGCCATTTATTAAACTCTATCTGTGGTTTTGGGTAACAGCTACTGGACTCAATCAGTCAAGCCAAAGTCATAGTCCCCTTTAAAATGCAGCAGAATAAAAACAAAAAGAGAAATCTGGAAAAAAGAATATGGCTAGAATAAATAAAAAAATATTGTAATAGTAATCATGGTTATAAATATATGGATCTGAACAATAGTCATAGAAATTTAAATAAATCTATGACAATCGAAAATTACGGATAAAGTTAATGGAGAACTTCTATAAGATACTGAATAATTTATTAATTCTATGAATAGTGATCAAAGATACGCATTTCTTTCATCACCTATAATATAATAGTATAATAAAATAAGTAATATGTATTTGTGACAGTGAAGGTGCAATGTAAAATGACGTCTACTAAAGCTACCAGCTACCATGCAAAAGCAGTTAAAAAGCAAACAACAATACACCACCAATTCTTATAGACCGTGACTTACTGTTCATGAACATATTGATGTAGTTTAGTATAATAGAATCATCAAATTATGTTAAATATCTAGTAAGAAACAGTCATATAGGAAACATGCAAAGCGATCAAAAATGTCCAGAGGCAATGCAAAATGCAACCGCCTTATTTATTAGGTCTCATTCTGAGAAACAAGACAACAAATTGGAAATGGAGAGCTTAACTTTGAGAAACATTTGGTCTAATTTAACCGTTAAACAGACAGTTTAGCAGGAAAAAGGTATAAAACGAAAATCGTGAAAACGATAACCAACTATATTAAATTTTCAGTGAATATTTGCTACCAATTCCCATTTTGTGACTAATTGGTAGGAAACTTAAATGATAATAATGTGATACCATCACGCATTTAATAACTTGATACCTAGAATCATGCTTAAAATATAATTGATACAGAGAAGACGTGAGTTGGAGACGCCAGGCACAGACCTTTCACCGCTTTAACAGCATTACATCTTTATTATGCATATCATACAGAAACTCAATGGGGGAAATGCGTTGCGCCTGTGTCCAACCCACATCTCCGGTAAACAAATCGACCGAGAGGATACCATGCAAAACTCTCAGTTCTATAATCGCACTAAACGAATGTACTGACATAGCTTCGTTCCTGAACCGGGGCCGCTCGGGCAGGCGGGTGCTCCCGACGCGCTCTCTGAACGGAGAGCTCGATACACCGGCCTGACACACACAACACAATTACAATACTGTAATGGAATACATTAACTGGCGTTACATTACGAAATAGATCAACTTCATGGTGCTTCGTTTGTATGAAACGCTGCAAATTTGATTATTTCTTTACGAGATATATTTGGAAGGTGTCGCTTGGCGCGTTTCAGTTGTCATTCATTTTATTTACACACATTTAACTCATTACAAAATGACTTCACCGTTCATTTTCATAAACGCTATTATAAAAGTATATTTAACAATAATATTGCTGATAGCAAATTAGGAAATGTTTTAATTTAGTCCCTTGAATATGGGACCGTAGATAAGTACACTTTAAAGTCAATGAAAATAAGGAATCGTCTATTTCGTGAAGCAACGTCATCATCTCTTGTCTAAATAAATCAAATAAACAAAAGAAGCAAGCAAAAAAATTATGTCACATTATTGAGGTGCATTCCGTGCGATTTAACTTGCATAATTTTATAAAAAGCAGTGCAGATATATACGCATTTCACATACAATGCGGTCGTTCTAGTTCTAAATTTGTTGAACAGTCCTACTTCATATCACCTGCAATTGAAATCGAATAATATGATAGATTTTCGAGAAGATTGTTTCTTTTATTATTTATAATTATCAATCTGATGAACGTTTAAATTCCGCATTTCTATATCAATATTCAAAAATGCTATCTTACAAATCGAATCAAGGTTGTTCAAGGCAAGGCACTCAGGGATAGTGTTTTTGCAAATAAATGTGTTTCAGTAGGCCAAAGCAACATCCACCTCATAGAAAGTATTATGCACTGTTATTTATAAAATTACGTGTTGCAATGGATTAGTTTGTCATTATCTATCTAAATAAAGTTCGTTACGATTAGTCCTCAGTAAAAAATATATCAATCTGCAAAACACCACTCCTCTGTTAATGTAAAAATATGTCTTATTTACTGACTGTTTTACTCGACCAAATCCGCGTGAAATAATAAAATATTTTTATTTTTACATAATTATTATCAAGTAAGAAAAATAAGTTATCTGCCAATCATTCCTGAAAATTTTGAATAGTCAGCAACATTGAACGAAATCTTTTGAGCGTGTCTATATCAACCAGTCTGGAGTCCTTTAAATAGATGTTCAGCACACTGATTAGCTATGCAATATTTTGTCTTCGTCTTAAAGTAATGTTTAACAAATCAAGTTTTTTTTTTCATAATGTCATTGGGTCAATTTCTAATCGGGGACTCTTTACATGCCATCCGTTTGTTTCAAGAATACCACGGAATCATTGTTTATTGTGCAAGACTTGTAAAAAAGAACAACGTTGCTATAGAAATCCTGCGACATTTGATGACAATTTATTTCAACCCCCAATATTATTAAAGCTTCGGGACCCTTTCGCGGAGCCAATGAATGGTGCATCAAAAATGCCAAATAAATAAGAATTTTGAAAAAATAAAATTGGTTTCGAATGTAAAAGAATTGCGTGTGATCTAACTAGCGAACATTCCGATATGGAATTAAAGTCTTTTGAAGAGGACTAACGTAAAATATTTCATTTATAAAAAATCCGTCGCACTTTACGCTAAACGAGCAGTGTGTAACGTTTATTGTAACCTTTTTCGAACTGTACAAAAATGTTACACAAAACATGATTGATTGGGGGAAAACCCGTATCGTTCCAACGATGGATCTTCTAGACGGGGAGCCGTTAGGAGAGGCCGCTCACTAAATAATAACTGGCTACCAAGAAATTTGTAGAGAGAAGATAAAATAATATGAAGTAACTGGTAACTTGGGTAACTAGAGGTATAACACTGTCCACAGCACAAACAATGAGTTGTATCCGAGCAATGTAATGGAACACACTTGTCACATGTTAATTCGGAAGATTTTTCAGAAGTTTATGAAGGCGCTTGTACGGGACTGTCAAAATATTATTTTCTCGCTCGTTCACATTTCCGGCAACCACAACATAACTCCCACGCTTTCTGCATCTCTCTCTCTTTGGCACATTCATATTCATAATACTATGACAAATCACAGTGCGCATTAGCTGTTAGAGCAAACGCTCGAGTGATAAAATCTCGTATCTCGCTAGTCGCTTACAGTCGGACAGGTACTATGAGGAGAGTCAACATATTCGAAAATTCAAGTTACCAGTACAATGATAAAGTTAGACAAAGGGGTATACACGCTCGTTATTATTTAGTGTTGGTCGGTACCTGCGCGCTCCGCGTGAGGATGGAAGTGGAGTGCCGTCGCCGGGTCAGCGCCGAGTCCGATGGTCCGGCAGACAATCCGCCAGTCGCCATCTGTATCACCGACACCTTACAGCGGGCGGACTTAGAATAATCCGACACCGATAATCCGATCCGACCGTATGTTGCCTGCTCCGACCGGACGCCCCAACAACCGATTGAAGGCCCGTGGTCTCGAGGCATTTTGTTCACGCGGATAGTTGCTTTTAACAGAGCGCCGTAAAGCGCAATGCCTATTGGAACTGGTTATACCGCGTTTAATTTTACAACCAATGAAGTGAGCGCATGTATATACAGTTTTGAAATGTTTCACTGAAATATCTGAAACAATTTTTAATCGTATGTGCTCACTCCAATGCTTATTAATTATTTTGTATATCTTGTGTTATACACATGCATTTGGACTCAAACAGGAAATTATAAATGTAGTGTGCAACATAAAAATAAATGCATAAGGTTACATGCAGACATACACATACAAACATTTCAACATTTGCCTATGCTCGGATACATTTGCTATAACATATTATTCCATGTCAGGGACATGCAAAATTTTAATTGTACATCATTTTATTAATTTCATGTTTGAGTGGCCTTAATTAGGTACATCAGTAATTGTCATATAATAGCCAGTACTAACATTCTTGTAAGAATTTTAGAAGATGTGCAAATCTAGGGCTTCATGCAGTGCAACTACAGCTACGTGTAAAATTTGTGCAACATAAATATTCATGCAAATCGCTCTTACTTATCAAAATTGGCCACATTTCACAATAGTATATTTGTGAACAAAGTTAATAAGTAATGTTTTAAACCGAATAAGATATTTACATAAAATTACCTATTGTTCCTATTTCTTTTTTCAAAATATGATTTGAACCAAATTTGCGAAATACTAATGAAGTGCATTCTTAAATGTCTTTCAAAACTGATAAAATATCTTGATATTATGTAAGAACCAAGAAATGTAATGTTTCTAGAAGCTAACATCGGTTTGTTTACAGCTATCTTTAGCATTTGACTAATAAATATGTAGTTTGTCAAAAAAACTATAATTTCGGATCCGTACTTACCCTCTGCTTGTTGGGTCGTTTCACCTTATTGAAATATAACTCAGTCATTTTCAAGAAACCCTCGGTAAGCTGCTCTAGGTCATATCGAGTGGGAGTGGGATAGATATTGCAATGGGTCGTTTCGTCTTCTAGAATCTTCTTTGTGGCCGGATTCGATAGTGGCAGGAGGAGTGTGCGGAATCGCCAGTATTTAAGAGCCTAAAATGATGAATTAATAATAACGCTTAAATACTCATGCCTGTTGCACTAGAATTTTATTAACCTTTTCCTTAACCTTTCTATACTTTCATGTAATAGTTGCATGGATATAGTGTGTATCAATGCAACTATTACACAAACACACAACACAAAAATCCAACAAAACTGAGAAATCTTAATATTCAATATGTAGTTGATGAATTCGTTAGGCAGTATAGTATTATTCTGAAAATTTCCATTTCAGATATAGTTCCTGCCCCGCGATCCTGTTCTTAATTATTACTAGAAGATTAGATGAGTTACACTTAATATTTTCCTTTGTGTTTCCCTTTTCAGATCATCTTGTAAATATATAACTTATGAACGTTACAATCCAAAACATGTAACAAAAGTGACGCGAACATTGAACGTTATGTATCGATCAAATTTAATAGAAAACATATAATTAATAAAAATTATAGGGCCTACCTCAACTAGAGCGAAGTCCGTATCACCGCGAGTGCATATATAGTGGTCCATATAGTTCCAATTATAAGTTTCCAATTTCTCCGTAGTGAATGACACCCATGACACTTCGTATGTGTCGTGGTTCGGGGCGTGGAAACGATAGCGGTAGTGGATGTTGAAGGGGGGATATGGGTGCCTGAAATCAGAGAACAACTTGCCTATATATCCTACTAATATTATAAACGCAAAAGTTTGTAAGTATGGATGGATGTTTGTTACTCAATCACGCCAGAACGGCTGAATGGACCTGGATGAAATTTGGCACAGAGATAGATTATAATCTGTAGATCCAACATGCGGAAATCCTGCCTATAGAAAGCCAACACGTGTTAGTGCCGAATTGAATAGTACTGCGGAGTCCTAAAAGGTCTCACAATTACCTAGGTCTACATTGCATCACGGTAATGGTATATCTTCATCGGCGCCGAAATGACGGGTACTGCGATGTCAGAGTAAAATAAGGTCTCCCCATTACATACCTAGGTCTATATCTCGTCACGGTGATGGTAGATCCAACAAGTGTCAGTTTATGGAAGATCCTGCCTATAGAAAGAAGGTATATCTTCGTCGGCGCCGCATTGACTGGTTTGCTGCTCTGTGGTGCGACTTTTGAGGGCGGCGGGGTCGCGTTAGACGGACAGTTAGATTCTATCACTTCGTTCTCGTTGACGCCTACGATGAGCTGGAAGCCCTGAAACGTAAATCGAATTAAATGAGAACGAAATACGATAACATGCCATTAAAAAGTCCCAACGATATGTATGTTAGATTATATAATATACTAGATACTGTTTAAAAGGACATGGATAAGTTATAATAGTGTAATCTAACATAGTTCCGTACCACCGCATTTAAATATTTAACTCAAATTCTGTGAAAATTTTAGACCACTGCGGCTAGTGGTTCATAAAATACAACTCTTTAAAAGGGTGTTTTGTAATAGGGTTCCCCTTACAAATTAATAAATACTTATTACAAGAGTATTTGTGCACAAATACTCTAATCATCTCCACAAAGTCGCCACTTTGCGCAATGTTTGAGCTACAAGTGGTAGAGAAATAGATTAATGGCCTAACCTGAGCCAATCTTTGCGAGACCAACTCCTTGAACACTTCCGTGGTAGTCAGCGGTTCCTTATAAATAGCTCTGTTCTGAGCAAAGTCAGCGTTCACATCATCCGGCAGTAGATTGTAGTCGGAAACGAGGTAGTCGTTTTGTAGAGAGCGCTTATCGGGAAAGTAGTCGGTCGTGATTGGAAGGCAAGCAGGAATCGTGAGCGATTTCCAGTCCACACCTGTATTTAATGAATTACATATAGCATTGGAATTATAAATAAGAAAAAGTAGCTACACAATTTCCGTAAAACACATATGAAGCCATACTTTCATGCCATTTAGTTTTCAATTGGAACTTGAAAGTTGCAGATGACGAGTCTTTCATCCTTAAAGTGTTGCATTGCCATGCCGCATGCACGGTACAACATGCCAATTTGGTTTCGTACCTTTTTATAAGGTTTTAAATTCTCATAGAAAACGTGCAGCACTGAATCAGATTTTCTATGATCTACATAAAGCGTAAATGAAAAGTAAGCACGAAATAAGTTAAGTGAATAACATTGAGATGGTTGAATTTAGGTTAGTGTGCGAGGTAAGAGCAGCGGTTTTATACGTACAACCTAAAGCGTCATCTCTTTACAAATTATTTCTATTTTCTCCATGTACGAGAATTGCTATTCTCGGAAACGAACTCATTTCGTTCTGGCATGGTTTTCAATTCGGTAATAGCATAAGGTAGGAAACATTGCCGTTTCTTTTAGTATAGTAGTGGTGGCGCTTACTTTTTAGCATAGTTACAATCAAAATATCACATAGGTAACTTTTAGTAAAATATAAAAGCGATTGAAATAATATTATGTAAATCCCCTTGGCGCCATAGAAATCATTAAAACATATAAACAACATCTACTTGATGCAAATTCAATAAATTTTATATCAAACCTATTGCTCGGTTCGCTTTGGTAGCAATCCAATGTGTTTTTTGAAGAATATTCAATGCAGCAATATCATGAAACATCAAAATGAATGAATAATTTAGAAAGACAGTCAGTAATGTGATGGAAGATAATTATAAATAGTTAATGATTTTGAGTGAAACCATCATATATAAGCGTGTGAAAAATATCATTTTGTTTTATGTACAGTATGATGTCTATGATGAAATCACACTTTGCTTTGGTTTGGTAGATTTGAGTTCCGGGTTCGATGGTATCCCGAAATTGTCAACATCAAAATTCTGGTATACCTACATATTTTTGACGTAATAAACATTTTGGGCAAACAAGTTACCTTCGAATGGATGAAGTAATGCAAACTCGTGCAAACATCAAACACACAGAAAAAATAAAATAACGAACACATGCTTTTTGTGTTAGGAGAAGAAACAGCTAACTTATTTGCCTTATAATTTACATTAACAAACAAACTACCTTTCACTTCACATATTTTGGTTTTTCCCCGAGTGGATTCGGCCAATCTCATCGTAGTGGAATCCCAGTTTGATTGTAATTGGATTACTACACAAGCAACTAGAGTTTGGTCGAACCCAACCCTCATGAAACCCACAAATTCTGCCAATGTTTAAAAAGACCTTGCTTAACTCTCAAATAGTAATCAGTTTTTAACTGACTAACCAGTCTGCATCGAGTGAACAGTCCAGCCACCATGACTAAATAAAGTTGTAAAAAAAAATCAGACACTGGTTCAAAAAACAATTACAATTATTTTTCGCCCTTAATCGGACCAAAATTTATGAATAATTGTACAAAAAAAAAACAGACGAATCAAAAACCTCCTAATAATTCGGTTCATGTTTGCAACCCTGTTTTACACAGACAAAAAATAACAAAAACAGTTTTCTGGCAAAATAGATGGTTCGATAATAACTGCATTAGTCACAAAATATTTTGTCGCAACTATTAACGCCCTTATCTGAATTAGGTATACAAGGTTCCAGAATACAATATAAAAAATTTAAAACCATAAAAAATACATATTTAAAGACATTCGCTAGAAAGTAAACAAGGATTATTGCATTTTATTTATTTACAAATGTAGTTACAATAATTTCCGAAACCCAAAATATTTAACTTTCCAATTATATTATAATCTTTTTAGAATTGAGGTATATTTCCTAATATACTTGTAACTCCTTTGAAATAAACTGGCCATTATCTGTTTTAATTAACCGCTATGCAGAAAAACTTGAGAAAATATATTGACTTGAACATTGGCAGAATTTGTGTGCCAAAAGACACAAAAAGCCAAAAAAAGACCTGAACTAAGTTGATGGGCGTAATATTTATTTGTAGTTGTTAAACAGAGTATGAAACTTCTTGACAGTAAGATTTTATAGGCTTACTGCTAGTTTCCATATTTAACTAACAGATGACAAAAAAAATCCATAGCCTTGCTATCTGTCAAATAGTTCCATACATTTTTTTGTCCAATAAACAATGTTGCGCTAGTCATCTAACAAAGTCAACTGTTACCTGAATAGTATATACGAAACTCTTCAAATTAGGTATAGTACCTGTAGTTAAAGCTGGCGTCCATTCTTGTTCCCCGGTGGCTCCCCACAACAATGCGAGCGAAGCGTTGTTTGTGGACGGCGGGCCCAAAGCCGCACCCGGGATGCTCAGCGCTCCTGAAGTGCTGATCATTCGCTTCCGACTTGGTATGTTGCCTGTAATGCCTGTAATAATATTTATATGGATAAATAAAAAAGTTTTGTCCTAGAAATAAGCCGTTGGTTCCATTCCTAAAATTATTCAGGCCTGCCGCTCGGTTATACGAATTTGCTTGTATAAAGACTTTTTAATGATCGTTAGACCTTCTCTTGATCTCAATGTTACCTGATGTTGAGGATGTAGGTTTTCATGGTTTGTTGATAGATACAAATAAGTCATAGTCCAATTCCATTTATAGCTGACTCCATATTTATTCACATTAACAGGTTACATAGTAGGTACACAACTTCACCTATCGCTGGGAGGGAGACGACTGCCGCCAACAGCTACAGTTTCTACAATTCAGCAAGCAGCTACTCCATATTCTGTAGCGTGCCGGCAAAGGACTTACCATCAACTTGATAAATAGGATGATTGTTGGATATCATTGAGGTGCCATTTTCCTTTACGACAGCATTCTCTCTATCACTTGTCCTTGATGCGGGGTCGCTGGCTGGCCGAGCTTGGTAGTGGTGCTGCTGCATCAAAACCCCGGCAGGCCCTGAATTTTTTTTTTTTCATTTAAATATATCTTAACAATTCTGCACTTGCACACGCTTGCCAATTTTACCAGTCGACATCACGCCGAGTGTAACTTCTATAGTGGATTCAGACTCTTGGAAAAGAGGTAGGCTGTAAAAGTAGCAGTAGAACTTGTGTCATGTTCGTGTGGAGAAGTACGACCTCAACACCTGGTAATCTGCCGCCAAGCAGTGATGCACTCGTATTGCTGTGTTCAGGTGGAATGATGTGTCGTGTGACGGGCGCAACGGGTGGGTAGGAGGACCTAGGTCGAATTTCTGTTGTTATGGACGGAAAGTGGGCCTTCAGCTAGTCCTGTGACGTCAGAAGGATAAAAAAAAAATGTTGGGACCATGAGATCCCAAAGGGCAAAAACCGCAACCTATCTCCGCACACGATAGCAGGCAATACGGGTCCAGCCCGCACGGAAATCAATGACAACAGTGTTCGGTATACCGTGGTTCAGCCGATGCGATGTCTCAGTAAAAATACCTGTTTAGGCAAACGGGGACTGCCATAAAGTAGTGTTAATTTCATAAGATTTATTTACACGCTACTAAATGTTCAAGAAACTCAACATGGAGCATAAGAAGCTCTGGGAACGCAGATCAGACGTTCAACAACTTAATTATAACTTTGGACGAACGACTTACCATCAACTTGATAAATAGGATGATTGTTGGTTATCATTGAGGATCCCTTCTCCTTATCTATGATGTTCTGTCTGCCATTCGTCCTTGATGTGAGGTCGCCTGCTGGTCGCGCTTGGTAGTGGTGCTGCTGAATCAAAACACCGGTGGGGCCTGAAAGGGTTAATTTTGTTTATTTAAAACTACTTTGTTTATTTTTATCGGATTAAATAAAAAAATCAGAAGCAGAATGATGAATCCCGCTATCTTGCTTTTTATTCAATTGAAGCTAACTTGTTTGCAGAGTTTGTCTGGAGAGTATTTTGACTATTCTGAAATTCGCTGCAGGGGCAAAGTATATTGTTGTCTGGTCCCATATTTTATTAATAGAAAGAAAGCTTTTGCAAACAATTTCAGCATAGCCAATGTTTTTTTTTTAAGCATTTGCAGGCTGGGGAGCATTAAGAGAGTCTGATAAGTAGTTATTTTCATTTCTTTAAGCAGAAGTGCCTGTGCTTAGCAATAATGCCACAGTTCAAATTACACCTCTTCGAATACCAAGGCCTGCATGTGAGCTGGTGTTGCGACTGCGCATAAAGACGCTTGTAACATCAAAGAGTACTGCCACATTTATTTTAACAGCGCTTTTGTTTTCCTGCTTAAACAGAAATGCGCTGTGGTATACTATGTACACTGGCAATCACTATTGTATGGTTTTACATACCTTTAGGAAATATATGTGTCCATCGGCGCCTATTACTAGTAAGTTTCACAGTAACATGAGACGGATCAAATGGATTGATAAGCGCTCGGCCTGTCCTCATCACCGGTTTGTGAGAAGATATGGAACTGCGCGGTGACAGCCGGTTACTTGAAAGAGGCGAATCCGTCGCATCGCTGTTTGTGTCGAAAGCTGCGATTTTAGCTGAAAAGAAAATATGTCTCCGTTTATTCTTTTGTTTGATATTACTTGGGTTATTTGATTACTTGGGTTACACTAGTTGTTTATTTTCATTCATTACTTGACGGACAAGATACACTTTAGAATTTTTTTAGATAATTTCATAGCTTTATAGCACAAGTATATGGTATTAAACGATCAATTAAAATTCAAACATTTTAAGACTCGTTTACGTTACAAAATAGTTTTGTGTATCTTAGTTGAAATTAAGAATAAATTCAAATACTTCTACATCATACCATATTTTTTCGGGATACAAAGGCACTTCGACAAGCCATTGTGAATGGGCTTCAATCTAATACGTACCGGCTTTCTCATGATAGTTTCCTGCGCCGTAATGGAACGTGGGCGTAAAAAAATTTTTCAAGCGAAACACTAATTGTTTTACTTTAGGATTTTGACCAGCAATATTCGGATTACAGCGTCGTCTCTTAGTCACCACGGTTCTACGTCATACGGTTTAATAACTTACTTCCACTGGTCAATATATCGCCGATGCTGTGATGTATATCCGGATCTGACATCTTCCGGTGGTGTATACTCGAGTTGGGGGGACTTCTTCTGCTGATGCCTTCCAAACCAGCCACTGAAGTTTTCTTCGTGCGATTCACTCTTTGAACACTGAAAGATGATATATACAATATAACTGGTTAACATAACTTAAGATGGTTCAAAGTGGTGATGTGGTGAAGTGATGGATTCAAGCGTTGCTTGGAGGAAATATATGATAAGTTGGCTCTACCAAAAATACTTTTGGTGCAACCTTCGACAAGACCACATCTCAAGTCAACGCTCCTGAAAATGCCTCTTGGAGAGGCGAAACGCGTGTAGATTCTGTTGAGTATTTAGTAATTTATTAGAACTTTAGCGGATGTGGTTTAGATGTGGCAGTCTATGGAAAATCGTGAGCATTGTTCATGCTGCAATGTCTGACGTGTTTCGCTTCGCGGATGAAGCCGCAAACGGGTCAGCTAGCTATACATAATATCAGGACATACTTACCATGTGCTATGTGCCGGTGGCAACTGAAAAACTTGTGCATCATACGCGTCATAATCAAATATAGAGTTATGCATATATTCGTCCTCCTTCAAAAGTTTTCCTTTCTTTTCATCCTCATACATCTTCCTTAGCGGCTCTTGGCTTTTGCGTGGCGGAAGCTTTATTCTCGGTATAAAGTTGGAGTACGCTACTTTTTTATTCGTAGAGTAAAACGACAGGTTTATCCAATGCGGCATAGAGTAGTCATCTATAGAGTTGAGGTTATTGTCTTTGTTATGGAACTTTAATAAAGGCACGGCGTGTAGCGGTTGTTCTCCGACGCATACCAAATCGCTGCCTACCCCGTTGTCAATTATACGTTGTTTTGTGACGTTTGTGAGCTCTCTGTCGACTTCGAATACCCCCACCCCGGGGGTTATTACGACGCTGAGCTGTCCCGTGCGGTCGAAACATCTGTCTAGGTAATGCTTTTCGAACACTGAAAAAAATAATTGCTTATTGTGCATGACAAACATGAAAACAGACTAATTTGACATAATAAGTCAAATTCAAGCCAAAAATCTTTATTTCCTTTGAGCCTTTAAAAATCATTTGGAAACATCACTTTCTATTTTTATATAAATGAATATGTCAAATTACAGTCAGTTTTCATGTTTTATTGTGTGCATGTAATGTGCGTAAGAAACTCCTGTGACATGTACGCGTTTACTTGTGCATATAAACTTTAATGTGTCCAAATGATTTTTGAAATTAAATGAATAAATATTTTAAGTTTACCATTTAAACTCATATTTAAAACTTCCAAAAAGTTTCCCTGTGCTGCAGTAGAATTGATGGCTGTGGGTATTTCAATGTTGGGCCTTTCATGATATTGCAGGACTATTTTCTGATAGTCTGTGAAGAGCCGTCGCAACTGAAGTAGTACATTAGACCAGTCCTCATATCTCTCGTTTTGTACAGCCACTCTAAAAAGATAGAATTTTAGTAACTATGATAATTAAAAAATGAAGCATTTCGAATGTAAACCAAACCTTACCTATAAAAATCTTCATAGAACCTTCCCCTGTAATTTTTCTGCAAACACTCTTTCATGTGCTGTGGAAACTCTTCAAGTGATTTAGCTTTGTAAAATGTTCTTGAGAATAACACAATTGTAACTTCATGATTACTTCCATTTTTCTGCAATGTAGGTAGGTAGATAAATTTAATAACTCAACAATATTCTTCACACATTCACCATACCCTAAAAATAAATAGTCATAATATACCTTCCACTTAGCAAAGAGGTCAGCCAGAAATCCATTGACTGCCTTCTCAAAGTACAAGTCGCCATGTATATCAAAATCCCACATTTCCGATGACATTTGTATGAACAAATACACCATAGAAGTGGATGATCTGAATACAATCTTGGTGTCTTCTGTGATGACACCACAAGCAACACGGTCTCCCTGTGACCACATCTCGTAGACCTGACATCTTATTGTGGCACCACAGTATTCAATCTTTTTGTTTAGGTATACGCATGATCCGATCTGAAATACATAAAATATTACCTTATAATTCCATTACTTGTTATTACCATCCATTCCATGTAGGTCCATGGAGTCGGATAGGGTTTAAACAAGTTCTAAACTTAGTAATAAGAATGCATGATCATGTAGGTACATAATTATTAAAAAAAAATTAGGATCCCAAAGCAAAGCAATTTTTGACCACAACTCACATGCAGATTTACTAATTATGCCGCATTAAATCCATACAATATAGAGATGTTGTTAAATATATTTGCCAAATATATTTAACACCATGGAGGATATTTAAAGAGATGGCATTAAATTAGTGCATAACATAACATAACTGTTTCCAGCAGCTAAATACAAGATAAGACATAACTATTGCTTGATTCATCACCATCATCTGCTTATACACTGCTCTACACTTTGGCTAATAATTACAGATAATACTTACCAGGCTATTTTTTAGGCGCCACATTTCAGATCTGCCCATATACTGGTCCCTGAATGTGAGCTCAACGGAATCCAATGCAACAGAGGAAACATTAACAATGTTTACATAGACATCAGCAAATGTTCTCAGCTGGAATGTTGTTGCTATGCTTTGTTCTACACTAATGGTATCTGAAATTATATGTTTACAGGTTTTATTTGTGTCTCTCAGGGTTACATTCAGATATAGCATAAATAATACCCCACACAATGTGTTAATTTAAAATCTCTTTTTATTGATACAATACTGCCCCATTTCAGATATATATGTGATTTGAGACCCACCTGGTAATCCAAATATGTATGGGTGGAAATTACAGGCACATGAAGTTTTAAACTCCTCTTTCAGACTTATATGATGTTTAACTGATATCCCTTAACAAGGATTATGTTTACTACTAACCAAAGTCATAATCTACCTAGATAGAGTTTCAGACCAATCAGTTAATGAGTTCAGTAGTACCACGTACTGAGAAGATAAAATTGACTTCATTGCATGCTGGGCAAGCCAGCTGTTTCAATAAAGTCAAAATGAAAACTTCAAAATCTTCATCATTTCTTATAAGTATTTCAAAACTGTCAAAAGCATTACACTTCTTATTGTGTAATCCATGCAATATGATTTATAAATATCAATTATCTGTCATGCCCTTGATCCTCATTTGATAAACTTTGATGATGAGACAAAGGAATCAAAATCGAAATTAGAATGAGATTGGTATAACTTTCGAAATCATTCTTACCCCTTCCTCTAGAAGCAACATCCACTTTCGCCACTTGTAACAATAATCTTGGGTAGTCATTTTCCGGATGATAAATTTCAACAATGTCTTTTTCTTTCAGCCCCGGGTAATCCTTTAGATTTATTATCAAGTCTGCAGCTGTAAATTACATTTATATAACTAGACATCACCTCTACATTTGAGTCAATCAGCTTTATTTCGTAAGTATCAGTACATTCAAGCAACTGACTCCAAGGCAAGGCAAATATAAACTTTTTGTAAACGAAACCAGCAAAGTCAAAACTACAAAAATAACCCAAGTGTTTAGTAAGGCTATTTATTCTTAAGTTGCGGATTGTATCCAAGCTAAGTTAATATAAATATTTGTACATTACTTAATCTTATAAAACTTACGGCTGAATGTTAAATGGTGAACTATGAGTTTAAACGACTTCATAGTGGTTTACTACACTTTTACACTATAAACATATTTATTTACTTATATAAAGATACCAAAACATCTCTGAAAACTCAGGGAAAATTGGCAAAATACAATGCAGAATAGTATGAACGCTGGTATCAGACAGACAGGCAAGACAGATGTTTATATTTTTATATCTTATGGAATTCCATAGATTAATCAAACACAGTTGTAAAATGTACTCTTTGGTCAATCAAACAGAAAATAAATGTACTTGCTGAACGTCTAATTCAATCTGTAAGATAAATTCACCCACAGACTTAATATGTAGCTTTTTTTTTTTTTCTTCTGGCGTCGCACTTCTATGCATTTGCCATTGTCAAGTATATGTAGCTTTGGAAAAAATGCGCTATTCAAGCTGGTGTATAGTTCATTAATGTCTATCTAAATCACATCGGCAGATGATGAACTTCACAATAGTTATTTAAATGGTGGTTATGCTGCGCTAGCTTTGAGTTTTATGTTTATGAAATTGATCTATTCTAGGAAACTGAGTTATATTGTTACCTCATTATTATTATAATAAAAATACAAATTAGATACAAAGGTGCATTCGTGATGTGAGTATGTGACGACAATGTGATACGCGTTTTAATATAGTGTTCAATTAGGTACATTAGAATAATATTTTAAATAGGTAGGTAGTCAATTAGGTATAAAAAGTTATAGTGTGGGGTTTTTTTTTAATCAATCTATAACTTAAATAAAAATAATTTAACAATAGCATATTTTTTTGTTTTTTACAATATCAATTTATAAATCAAATCTTTTGTACTATTACTAGATATGTAAGGCCAATGCCTTACATATGTTCATTTTTTAGAGATACTTGTATTTTGGTTTCCTTGTGAACTTTACACCTGAAAATTACGGCAACTTACCCAGACTTCATGATTTAACATTCAGCGGCAACATCAATACGTCACCAGCCCTATAATGTCAATTAGCATCAGTTTTAAGTAAAAAGTGGCAAAAACATAATTTAAGTTATTTAATCTTAAAATTAACTCGACTCTTTTCAAGCTTTTGTTAGTAAAACTTACTTCATGTCATCTGGCAAGGCTGGCCATCTGTCCGATCCTACCTTATCTGTGGTTCTGTGGATCATCATCATTTTTGAAGGACGTGTTCACATCACGTAGATTTTGTTTATGTATCATTTTGTGCGAATTGGTTTTCGTAAAATTTTGAATTAAAAATTAAAAATTACTTAGTTATGTGACTGAAAAATGCCAGTATTGCCTCACTATGTATCTAACTGACTTAAAAGGTTTTGTAAGCACCCTCGCTGTTGCTACAACAATCTTGCAATTTTTATCTGGAATGTAAATACTCTATTTATTTTATTTTATATCTTATTATTGTATTGTTTGAGATATGCATTATCTGTTTATTTCTTTCAGTTTGGTCTGTAAGCAGTATGTTGTGAAAAAAACCACTGCTGAAACTTCACCGCTACCTTTCTTATGCGGTGTTTTATCGTGAGTATGAATATATTAATTGTATGTAATTATCTTATGAGTAAAATAATTCTTTATATCAATTTTGTTTCAGTGCCGGGTTATGGCTCCTATATGGACTAACTAAGGAAGACAGTAAAATTGTATTTGTGAACATTGTTGGCTTAGTATTGATGTTAATTTATGTGACTGTGTTTTACAAGTACACACTCAAAAAGTCATCACTCTTAAAACAAATCTCAGCTTGTGTAGTTTTCTTCATGTTGGTCTTGGGATATGTTTCCAATGAAGAGGACAATGAGATGTTATTGACTAGATTAGGTAATGCTTTTGTACTACATTGTCACTAAATAAATACAGTCTCCATTCTGCTCTTTATCTTGCCATAATCTGCATACTGGTCCCTGCTTTGAGATAGTTGTGGTTATGTTGTTCTGTAGCCTCACTATAAAATCAATTAGTAGATATTTAAAATATTCAGCATAAGGATTAATTACATAGTTATATGCCTTTTCCCGAACAGTGGGCCCCTTTTCAGTCAAAGGTGGCCCAATGAGTCTTGTATTACAGATTTAATAATAACATTTCTGTTTCAGGCCTATCAGCTTGCTCTCTCACAGTATTGACAATAGCAGCACCAATGAGTAAACTGCTCTATGTGGTCAAATATAAAAGCACTGAATGTCTTCCTTTTCCCATGATTCTTATGTCATTTTTTGTATCAACACTCTGGTTGACATATGGTATCATTGAAGAAGATATTTATTTAATGGTATGTTGATATTTATGTGGGTCTTTTTTATTTTTCTGTCAAGTTATTGATATCATACAATAATATTTATTTTTCATCAGGTGAGATTTCAGTCTAATACTAAGATAACTAAGAACCTAGCAACTCTCTTGTTAGAATTAACAGAAAGATACATCATTGCAGATAACACAAAATAATCATTTTATGTGAAAGTAGCCCTAATTTTTCAAGATTTTGTTTATTACATCTTACAAATGTGGTTTGACCGAATGGTACTTGATTTTTAGACAACTTTGTAGCCAATACTAGTAAAGTCAATTATTACTTTAGATCTGATGCATAATTTGGTCATGTCAACATTGAAACACACCATAAATATATTTGTGAGCACATAATGTGCCACAGGAGCTCCTTAGTCATATTTCATACACACAGATATGTCAAATTACTTTCAGTTTTCAAGTTTTAGGTAGTCTTATTTAAGCTAGATGGTGCTGTGTAAAATTCTTTGAAAATTGATTTCGATATGATGACTTTTGTAAAATGTCAATACCAACTGAGCCATCAGCACTTTGTAATATTTATTGTGCTTTGTTTGAACAGTTGCAGTATGAAGTTTGTATATGTAACATTCTTTATGTTGTGCAATAAAGTGTTTTCAGTCAATCAATCAAAGACTACAATTATTTGTTTCAGTTGCCGAACTTTCTGGGTGCTATACTGGCTGTGTCCCAGCTCTCTCTATTTGTGATATACCCAAGTCGACCTCAGTCACCGAGCCATGCTAAAAGCATTCTAGCATAAGGTACTAATCTCCTAGTAAATTTTAGTATTTGTTATAGTGTTATTGTATATTAAATGAGGTGCCAATCTTACTTGAGATAAGTATTACTATGTGTGTGTGACACATTAATATATTTTTTATTATTAATATATGTTAAGGCCGGCAGCGCATCGGCATTGCCCCTGGTATTGCAGGTGTCCATGGGCGGCGGTGACCACTTTCCATCAGGTGGCCCGCGAGCTCGTCTACCCCCTTTTACATAAAAAAATATATATATGTTTCAATGAATTTCCAGTATCAGAATCTTGGAGATACTCGATGATCTCAGTATTATTAATGCATTCGCTTGGTTTGTATGCATGCAGCCATTATTAATTATTATTAACTATAAAATCAAAACAAGGTGGCGACACAATAAACTAAAAGCGACCTTAACACATCAAAGAGGTCTCTTTTAGTTGGTTAAAACAGAAGTAGTTGGTTATACTTCAATAGTTTTGCCACCATTGAATAAATCTATCTAATGTATTAGTATTATAATTTAATATCTAAGTAGTGACAAATATGAAATATATTATTTATTACATTATTTTTATTATACTTTTAGTTGCCTAATTACTGAATTGTGAACTAAACTAAATTGATTATAACATACATATAATATAATTAAGATACAGCATATTTTTTTACTGTTGCGTCTGTGAAAAAAATATCAATAGAAAATATTAAAGTATGTAATAAATTCAAATATATTTAGGAATATTTACTATGATCCATAACTATTATTAAATTTATTTTATATTCATGACAATATCATTATTTCTCATATTTAGTTAGATTTGCATGCAATTATTAATAGTAAGGAACTTCCTCTGAATATTATATTTTACCTTAACCAATATTGTCATGGAAGAAGAATAAAGAATCTATTTATTTTAATACCGCCTTATTTCTGTTGTGTAAAACTCATTTAAGAGTGCGCCATACCAACGCTTCAAAACAGATTTCACACTAAGTCGTTGACAAGTATAGGATTAATGGATACCGGAGGCGCGCGGGACAAATAGGACGTTAAATTCTGGTGTCAGAGTGACCACACAGAGATGCTTTATGGCTCTTCTCATACTTCAGTAGGGAACGACTTCAGTCATATTACTAAGTCGTAAGGCGTACTGCGGTTACTGCGCATCATAAAGCTGTAAAGCAAGCTCACAGCACTGTCCTGAAAATATATAGATTAAAAAAGAAAACAAATCTTACTCTCATTTTTTATTAAATTTGTCTTTCCTAAACTTACAAGTAACTAAAATTATTAATTAGGTACTCGAAAAATGTCACATATAAGGTCCCATTGAGGGTCACCTAAAAAGGTGTGAATACATAAATCGAATGTATAAATGCATAACAATTATAGATCTTATCTCATTGTTAAGTTATTTTAACATCAAAAGGATTTTGAGACTTAAATATAAGTTATGTTATAACGTGACGCTGAATTTTTTAATCTACTAAGTATAATTATTTACATTACTTTCTCGTACGCACATATTTTATCAAGTTGTTTTCTCACAATTACCGAGTTTTACAAATAAACTCAAGCTGCTAAAAAAAAATGTAGCTTCTTATTAATTTCGATGATTAACCCTGCATCTTAATTATTTTAAAATGTTTTTATGGATAATCATTGTAAAATAATTAATTTATTATCTTAATGCGACTTTTTATTATTAACAGTGACTGAGTAGGTAACTGATTTGGATAATGTGGAGTGACTCGTATTTATTGGAAATTTATTTAGTAAAGGCATTTTATTTAAGAAATATGTAGTGAGCATTCTTTTAGAATAGTGTAGGTATAAATTGTAAAACCTAAACGGTTTTTTTTATATGGGAGTTTTACTACGTGCTTAAATGTCGTTCAACAGATGATTGCCAAATTGTGAATGAATGATTGCCTGTCGGATCAACTCGCACAAAACTTATTAAATAGATATATATTGGCCCCGTAGCTTAGTTGGTAGTAGCCTTGCCTTCGAAGCGAGGGGTCCCGGGTTCGATTCCCAGCTGGGGCACACTTTGAGGGGTGAGCATGAAGTTTGTGCTCAGGTCTTGGGTGTTTTTCTTGTGTTTCTGTGTTTGTCCATGCCATCTGCGACACAGGGAATCCTAGTGCAGAGGTATGAGTGTGTAAACGTTAACGTTTATTTATTAATTCGAGTACACAGTGCCATTTTTTGTCTATTGACTCTCGGTCCCAGATTGGCTACGGTTACTTACAATAGATTATAACCTTCGAAAGATTTGCGATTGAAATTTAGTTTTTGAAAAATTTGAAAATTTGCTCCCACTTTTTTTTTTCTATCGCAGGAATAAGCCTACACTGATGGCTCGCAGAGGCATAATTAACAATTGTTCCCCAATAGCTAACCCCACCCCACTTTAAAGTTTATTTTTTTTCATCCTATAATTGAAAAAGAAAAGGGATAATTAACTAGCGCAGGATTGAGGCCTCAAGTGAGATTTATAAAAGAAAAATAGTTTTCATGCTTTGTTGGCCAAAATATCAGCCAGTTACGATTCGGTATCTGTTGCTGATGTTAAAGGAATATACAATTTGTAATAAAATTAAATAAAGCTAAAAAAAATTGTTTGAAATTATTTAAATATCACAATCGATTTTTTTTAAATTGATTTTTAGATTTACGTTTTAAGAAAATTTTTATGTTTTCCAAAACCTTTTTAAGCCTTTATAACCACTGACCAAAGCTAATTTTTTAATTTCGATAGAATAAAAAAACAAAAAAAAATAATGTTTTATTTTTAAGGGTATTCCATCAAATTTTTTTCATTGCACAACGAAATACAAGGTACAATATTAAAACTCAAATTTTAAAACTATCATGGTTATGAACATTATTATTCGTGTTACCGAGATATTTACCATGATTTATTTTGACGCATGTAACTGCGTCGAAATATCGGGAGTCAACAAAACTCACAAATCATGGTAAATATCTCGGTAACACGAATAATAATTAGTAACTCATAATTTTATGGTGCATAAAATATGTGGCGACTAGAATAACTTTATTCTGATAAAATATCACACTCAACTAGTTTATGCACATTACCATAGTTGAGCGATGCAAATACAAATTTGATTAGGTTTGCAATATTTATAATGCAACGCCAATTATGTGTGGTTACTTATAATAATTTGCAGGTCTGCTAATAAAGAACTATGCAAAAAAATAGTTATTGTAATCTCATTTTGTGACTTTTAATAATATTTTAACTAGTAACTATTATTATTTTCTAATAGGTATTATGAGTTTTATTATGCAATAGACTTCGTGGTTGCTCTTGAACTATAAAAGTAGGTAAGCATATTTGTTTCTCTTTTTCAAAATGCTTTGACTGTGAGTGAAATCCACACAACAACCCTTTTAGTGGTTCGAGCGATGTTGCAATTAGTTATAAGCGAACCTTACCTTTTCCAATTAGTAATTTGGCACTGGGTATATACTTCACCCAACGTGCCTTTTTATACTCGTATTTCCTATTGATTATGTGGCAAGATTTACCTAGCAAAGCAAAACTTGAGATCTAAAGGAATAAATAAAAACTTATTTATTCCTTTAGATCTCAAGTTTTTTTTTAATTAAAAAAGTGACGGGATGAACTGAGGGCCCACCTGGTGGTAAGTGGAGACCCCCGCCCATAACAACAGCCAAGACCCGAGAACAAACTTCATGCTCATTACACAAAGATTGTCCCGGTCGGGAATCAAACCTAGGACTCCTTTCTTCGAAGGTAAGGCTACTACCAACTTAGATATGGACTCGTCAATGAAATATAGATATCGTCATCAGGTTGGGATTCATTTTGGAATTGAGCGGTTTTGTGCAACACTCCAATACATTCAAACATTAAATAATACAAACTACTTTTATTTTTAAATTGTAATTTATAAATTAATCTTTGCTACCTCCTTATACTCCAGAACATTTTACCATCTTGCAAACGCAGTACATGCGTTCATTAGGATTTTTCACACAGTTACCCCTTGTATTATAAGTTGTCAATGTATCTATACCGTTTAATAATGAAAATTCATTTTCCTCTTTTACTACTGTCCCTTCGTACCCTATTTTCCCGGGATTCATCTGAAATGCTACCACAAAGAACGTCTTATTTCCATTTATGTATGAATGAATTCTAAACACACTATCTAAATGTAACGACTGACACGTCATACAATCAATTGTATCCGTTTTGTTAATCTTATCTGTAACATATGAAACTGCTATTTCTAAACTCTTATTAGCATCGATATTAATTTTTCTGTCGACGGTTTTCATTTGATGACAACTACACCACTTTTCACTGACGCCGGCATCCGCGCAGGTTCTCTGTGTTGGAATTTCTCTGAGCATGGTTTGGCATGATGGACAAGCTTCCGAAACTATTTCGAGAGCGGACATATTTGATATTTTCACTAATGTCAGATATAAATCGTAAGGCGTCACTAATCGATTTTGATTCATTCTCAGATTGTAAAATTCCTCATCATGCTGTTTTCTGAAACTGTTTGGAACCCACATAAAAAACATGGGCAGTCGTTCGTCATAGTAAGACTCCACCGGAATGCGCATTGCGCCGTTTCGGATTCCATGATCACTGAACAATATAATGAAGGTATTGTCCGTGATACCAGTAGCGTTTGTTTTTTCAAACAAGTTGATTAAGTCTTTTTCAAACAGCGTTGGCAAATTGTTAGAATTGTGACTGTAGGAGTTTATCCAAAATATCCCAAAGAAGTTTTCATTTTTATATGTTGTCGCCAAATCATAAGCGTAGTCGAGTGTATGTTTCCCTGAAGACTGAGTCCTAGTGCATATCAAATTCTCTTTTTTAGTTTCACCAGTCAAGAAGAACGGGCGCATATAGTGGTGTGTTGGTGTTGATTTAAATCCATTGTATCTGAAGAAAGTGTCTGGCAGTTTAACATAATCTTCTCCGTAAGCCGTAATATATCCGGCTTTCCGAAATATACTCCATAGCATGATTTCATTACATGCAGACATGTTCGGATGGCATTTGCTGTAAATAGAAGCCATCTTCATGCCCGTTAGGACTGACATTAGATTCGGAAATGTGTTATAACCCACCTAAAACATATCGATAGTTTTTAAATAGGTTCGTGTTAATGGTAGTATGTTCATCGCCAATTGCAACTTTTTGTATACTAACCTTCTGATATCCTTTGTAATCTAACCAGCCATGTTGCTGCAAGTATTGGACCGTTTTCGGCATTGAACTGAAAGCCCTAGCCCGAGACATAGTGTCCATTCCTAGAAGCAGGACGTTCCAAGCTTTCTCCTTTGTTTGTCTTTCAATCGATGGTTGCTTCTTTAGAATAATATAAACATCATTGTAAATTTTTCTAGGTTTCTTCTTTGGTGAAGTAATGCATGAGACTTCAATGACTTCCTCTGATAGGGCCGTCATTGACCCGTTTTTAAATAGTTTACATTTGGTGTAGCTAAAATAGGTCACATAAGTTATTTATTGTTATACTACTCGTAGCTGCTGTAGTTACAATAATTATCTTACCTGAGTCGGTGGTCTTCTTCGCCATCAATACTTGATCGACTAGCGAACCTGTAACAGCACTCATATTTCTCTTGTTTTTCTATATATTGTTTCATTTTATTCTTGTCTATATCAAATACAATTTGATCATTATTGATTCTCTTTACAAAAATAGCTCGTTGACCACAAGTCTGTTTTTTGTCTTCAGCTTCTCTGTATTTCAGTGTCTTTCCGTAATTTGGGATATAACATCCTTCTGTGTTAATAAGAAAGTCTTCGGTCCCTTAGAAACATATGAAAACAAATTATAAGTAAGTATTTTGCACTTATATATATATATATATATATACTAGCTGACCCGGCCACGCGTTGCTGTGGCTAAAGTTTTTGTTATATTACATTATAGTAAACAATCTAAGAGGAACAATAAGAGAACATCAGTCACGGAGTCCACTATGCTTTTTCACACAGATGGTATAATATTTGTAAAAAAATATGGTGATCTCCTTATTATATGACACGTTCGTAGATTTACCATAGCAGCGCCATCTATTGATTACTTACTCGACCCAGTCGAAAGGTATCGACATCTCTTAGAATCATTTGGAGTTAACAGATAATTGTGACTGTCAAATAATAACAGACAAATAATTAGCAATAAATTAAAATTACGACTATAACTTGAGATTTAAACTATCCTATCTCTCAAGTTGGATCGAACTGCACATGGTGTGCGAATTTTATTATAATCGGTTAAGTGGTTTAGGAGTCCATTGAGGACAAACATTGTGACACGAGATTTATATATATTAAGAAGATATATAGCTTAGCCATTACATACTCACCATTATAGATGTAAATAGGCTCTCTTCTCTCTCTGATCTTTGGTGGTGAATAATTGGCATCAACCCGTAGCATGTTATGATTGTAGTTGTACGATAACAAAGACGTAGCGAAAATTGCAGTACAAATGCATGCTGCAGTCTTTTTTTGTTGAACCATTTCTAAAATATACAAATTTTGATGTGTCGCTGAAAAAATACAATTAATTATAAATAATGAATTAGGAAAATATTAAATATTAAGCCAAACCTAAAGTGTTTCTTTGATAATCGAAATCTGGTTTTAGTTTGTAAGCATTTACCTATGGTCTATTTAATAGAATTCATTAAAGCTCTACCAAATAAGCCACGGAGCCGTCAATAATAATTATTCTATCAGTGAACATCCGTGGTTCCCATAGTACAAGTTCTGCTTGGTTTGGGGTTAAATGGCACTGTGTGAAATGTCCATGTTATATTTATTTTACCTGTTGGCTGCCTTATTTAACCTATGTCATACCTACATGACCCCACCTTTTTCATCACTGCTGGGCACCGGCGTCTCCAAGTATGTGCATTAGGTAAACTCACGAATGAATGAAACATTGCGTATGCAAGCGTTGAATTAGCACTGGTGAGATGTTAAACCAACTGGCAATCACAAAATATTACCTATGTACAGATGGTCCCCCGATTAAGTTATTAAAACTGATGCACTCGCTTGGAGAGGAGGTCCGTATTGTAGAAAATCAACCATTTTTAATTATAAAAAAAAAAACTACATACTTGCTGATATCTTATTACATTGAACGAGCAATTCTTGTATAAATATATGTATGTTTGCTTATTTCGCTTATCAAACTCAAACTATCGTAACTATCGTATCGTTTGGACACGTCAAATTTTACATACACATGTAACCATAATCGTGAGCAAATAACGTGTCATAGGTAATCAGCTACTCTATACATAGTAGGCTTTTGAAACAAGTTTACGTTTGATAAAAGTTTTAAATTTATTTATTGACAGTGATTGAATTTCGCTCGGACTTTGTTAAAAAACGTACACATTGACCTTTAAAAGAATCGCTAACCTTATGGAGCCTAGTAGTGGGCACAGCGAGTTTATTTTTATGCCTCGTGTTTTCATCATGATTGTCACTTTTTTGTGAATATGCTAATATGTTTACGAAAGTATATTTATGTCCTTTAATCTTTCACGCAGTGATACTTAGGGACCCAGATTGTAAATTACATGAACAGCACCCTTCTGCAACATAAATATGGTGTTGATATCTGCAGCATGCAGCATTATGTCATATGGCACAGAAGTATAGTGCCATATGACATAATGCTGTGAATGTAACTGAAATAAACCAGCCCAACGGTATCAACATCTGTGGACAGGCAGAACTTTTTGACGGCGTATACTGCAGAACTAACTAAGTCTGTTCGACAATTTATCAATATGTGGGCCCCGCTGAAGCATATTATCCAAATTTAACCCTAAGAACGTGGTGGTGTCTACGAGATCCAACTGTTTATCCATAATTTTAACATTACTATCTACTTTTTTAACTTTAGGTAACACAAATTTTACGCGTGCGTAGTCAGTGTCGGCCGTGGGAACTTAAGTACCTAAGCATTTGATGCGGAATCCTTTTCGGAAATATTCATAGAGTAATATTATTAAATTAATTATGTTTAGCAACTTTTAGTTAAAATTCAAAGTTAGGATCCATATCAGACGACATGCAACAAGTCGTGGAATGTCCTAGACCCAATTGTTATGATTACCCATATGCATGTGATATTAATTAAACCACTGGAAACAAACAGGAAGCTTAGCTGTACTCGTATTCTGTTCCCCGATATCGGTAGACATGTACTATTATGCACTCATTCATTAACTACCGTGTTGATTATTACCAAAATGAAAGTGTCAATTAGCGTTTTGCTACCCACTTTGGTGATTAGCACAGTAATATTATTTAATCTGTGGCACCACACCTCATTATTGGCTGGTATTCAAATGACATCATGAAAATTGTAGATAGAACAGGATTATGTGTAACTGTGGGTTTTCCGGAAAAACATTCCACACGTTATTGTTTCCCAATTTGTCCATGTAATTTATTACGACAAACATCGAAAAATGTTCACCAGACTTCATTACTTGTTGCGTTCACACGGGCTTTAAAAAACTAAACAGATTTAAAAATCGAATTAACCAACTTCAATGCCTTCATCACCTATTTTATACCATAAGGGGGGAATTTCTTAAGAATATTCTATGGGACCACCTTATTTTTTCATTTGATAAGTAAACCTTATCAAATTAAAAACTAATCATCCAAATCGGTACACAATTGGTGAAGAAATTGCGTAATAAACATACAAAAAATATACAGCTGTATTGAAACTCGTCCTTTTTTAGAAATCGGCTTTTTACAAGTTTGTCTATGGATTTATCATAATTGACGTTCGCACTGTGGCGTTCTTGCCTCACAAACTGTAAAAGATATGTTTCGTGCTCTACGATGAGGTCAGAAAACAAATAACAAATGTGTTGCAGTACTTGTAGGTAAACAGTTATTAGTTATGTGGAAACCTGGTTCGATAACTTGACCGAATTTTTTAAATGTCCCATTTTCGTAAGTTATTTTGAGACTATAGATACATACATATTTAATTATCGAATTATGTTCCTGCTTCTATGACTTTCAAATCGCTCAAACAACAAAATATCACTTTAAAAGTAACTAAATGTATGTAAATTCAAATGTAAAGTGTAAAATGTCTGTTTGCGGAAACTAGACTAATTAAAAGTAGTAAGAACGCTTTTAAAATTGAAATGTAATGCCTAGATTGGCCGCAAATTAGTAATCAAAATTGCAAAAAATGACCTTAGCGTAACTAGTTATCAATAACACTTGGGCTCGCAAACTGCTCTTGATCTATTTCAGTTTTGAATTGGCAGGAATTTAGTTTAAGAGTAAATTGAAAGATTTACTGTGATGTGTTGATCGTTAAAGTAATAATAGCTTCTATTGAACTAAACGTACGTATCCTGATAGAACCCTCGAGAATCCAACTAAATAGTTCAAACATTGCATTGATTGGATTGCAAACATCCATTACATTTATCTGCTTTTGATCGACTTATAAAAATAGTAAGTTTCAAGTCGACTGTATGTTTTTTTTTGTTACGCGATATCTTCGCCAGCTGTAGACCGATTTTAATAACTCTTACTTATTAATTCAAAGGCAAAATTTCATTCCTAATAGCGTTACCTAAATAAAGAATTATAGTATCGAAGTTGGTTTATTCGATTTTTTTAATTAGTTGCGTGTTGTTGATTTCCTGTGTCTGGTGGATCCTATGTCCATCATCCTACTAGCATAAAACCATATTGTTGTATTATCACCGAAACTGCACTTTGGTCTTAGGTGGTTAAAAATTGACTTGCGACATTTATCCCATAACTTGTACAAATTTATACATTTACGTAAGTACTCATACTTACCAATTTAATTAAATAAATTCTTGTTTATATAAACAGTGCCTGACCTCATTTTAAAGCAATTATTTGAAAAATTAATTGTATTGTATATCATTATTAATATTTATAATGATATACTCGTATATCCCTTCTACTCTAGTTAAATTCGGTTTTCTAAGCACCCAACCCGAGACCCTCAAGAAAAAGGTTGATATTATCATATTTTAATAATTCGAAATTGTTTTTTAATTTACCTAAATTAAAATAATAATTGCACTCACCCAAATACGCTCTTCAAACAAATTAGATAAATCTAGTATCATAGAAGATAACACGGCCTTCCGTTTCATTGTATGTTTCTATTTGCATAACATGTATATTTTGCGGCCAATTTTGTAACTCTGGTACGGCACTTCGCACACGAGCTCTGGAAAACACTGACTAATTCGTTCGCACTGTAAGTGGGCGTATACCTTACCTTCTGCTTTAAAAACTAAGGATATTGGAATGTACATGTATTCCATAACGATGACCTACTGCACTGTATTTGGTATATATAATGTACACTACTGTAGTGCCCCAGCGGGGCTCATGTTCGGTACTCGTAGAATTACTTAGCGTCTATAATTATTTTGGAAAACACATGCAATAAAAAAAAACGGCCAAGTGCGAGTTGGACTCCCGCAAGAAGGGTTCCGTGTTACCTATAAAACAAAAAATAAAAATCAAGTTTTTGTATGAGAGCCCCCTTAAATATTCATTTTATTCTGTTTTTTAGTATTTAGTGTTATAGCGGCAACAGAAATACATCATCTGTGAAAATTTCAACTCTCTAACTATCACGGTTCATGAGATACAGCCTGGTGACAGACGGACAGGTATTGTAAATGCGAAAGAACGAATTTGGATGAAATTGTGCATAGTAATAGTCTGGAATAGCATTTATCCCGGGAAAACGGATGATTCCCGTAGGATGGCCGACCGCGGGCAACACCGCGGGGCGCTGCTAGTAGGATTATAACTATGACTGTGTATGTAACGTACTCGTACGTCTGTTTGGAACTTATTGTTATTAAACTATGTATGTACTTCTCTTTATGTTACATCGTATAACAACGTTAATAAGACTGGTGTCCTTTCCAACCCAAGTAGCATTTGGTTGCGCCCGTCACCCGAGACAGGGATGTAACGGTGCATGCGTCTGTGATTTCACCGCCACCCACACCCTTCCAACGGAACAGCAACTCGAGTGCATCACTGCTTGGCAGCAGAGCAAAACTACTCCAAACGAACTTGGCTCAAGTTCTACTGCTACTTTTTGTTGCTCCTTTAGCATCATCCAGGGGGTACGTATAGGCACCAAAGGGTACTCATTTACGGATGCCAGCAACTGGACCCGCCAAGTTTTGATTTTGAAGATATTCATTATTTTTCTTAAATTAGTTTAGGTTTGTGTTATTTTGATGATACGCCAGGGGTGAGAAAGATTTAAGACAAGGGACATGAAATATATGTATTTACTAAAGAAACATTACTTATCAGCAAGTCATATCACAGACGGACACATTTTAGAAAGTACACAACCACTAATTAGTAAAGTATTAGCAATTTTCGATTCTTTGGCACAAACAAAACAAGCGATCTCTAGGTTTCATAGTGCATTTACCCAAACCCCTGTAAGGGGAAATAACACTAACTGGGCCAACTAGCTCTCTCTTGCCTTCTTTCAAAAGCACTGTAGCCTCATACGACACATTGCCTGGAGCTGTAACGAATGCAACTACATAATATAAACTGACCTTGTCATCATTGTAATAAAAGTGTGTGCGCAAAATTTTATTCAGAGACAAACTCATGCATCCCCAACATCTAGTCGTCTGGATTACCTTTATCATCTTTCGAATATAGGCCACTACGAAATGTACGCTCTTCTCAGCTTCAGTGTCTTGCGGTGGAAGAGGATACAATTTGTGGCAACTACACCACTTATCATGAATACCGACATCCTGGCACGAGCGGTTCACACTGACAGCGTCGAATATACTATGACAATTTGGACAAGCTTCCGAAATAGCTGCTACGGTTGTGTTTCTGCAAAAAGATATTTCTCTGATCTCCATAAGCGTATTGTAAATGTCGTACGGAGTCACCAATCTGAATTGATTATTCGCTAGTGATTTGTATTTCATCGTATATCGTCCATTAAATTTTTTGGGACTCCATATGAATAAGAACGGCATACGTTCGTCATAGTAAGACTCCACTTCTAATCGATGATCTCCAAAGCGTAGACCATGATCGCTGAAAAATATAATGAAAGTGTTCTTCAAAACACCTGTATAAGATAACTGATTAAAGAAATTTTCCAATATGACATCTGCATCTTGAGGCCTGCTGTTGATGTTATGACTGAAAGAGTTCATCCAAAACAATCCAAAAAATTGATCACTTCTGTATGTATTAGCGAAATCCAAGGCATATCTTAAAAGTTGTTCTCCTGAGGAAACCTTGCCTGCGCATACAAGAGATTTGTTGTTACATTCCGTTTCGCCCTTCAGAAATAAAGGTCTCATGTAATGATCTGTTGGGGGCATCTTGAAAGCAAATTTATTAGTGAAGGTGTCTGGTAATCGCAGATAATCTTCGCCGTATGCTGTCACATATCCCGCCTTCTTGAATTTGTCCCAAATGAGAAGATTGAGACATTGATCCATTTTTCCAGAGCATTTCTTAGTTACGCTTGCAATATCCTTGCCAGTTAAAACTGCCATCAAATTCGGAAATGTGTTATCGTCAACCTGTTAGAGATAATTGTATTTTAAAACTCAGGCATGACAGATTAGTTATGTTTTGAAATCTAGGGAGTCAAAACTAAATGAATACCTTATGATAACCTCGAAAGCCGAGCCAAAAGTTATTTTTAAAATAATGAACCGTTCGATTCAAGGACTGCGCAAATCGAGGCAGTGACATAGAATCCATACCGATCATCAAAACGTTATACTTGACTCTACAATCATCATTAGGTTTTGAGACGTTGATTCTTTTGGCAAATGCATACACGTCGTCGTATATTGTATGAGATATGTTTCGTTTGTCATAGTCAAAACATTTTACGTTTATAAAGTCGGTTTCCAATGTGATGATGGCGCTGTCTTGGAATTGTATGCATCTGGTATATCTGAAAGAATTGACAGATTTTTCCATTATTCTTGGTTTATGGTATGTAGATATATATTTGATAGTGAAAGGAATCGGTTTAGATTACTTTATCTTCTGGTTTCCATTTCCACTTTGGGGTAACAGTCTTATAAATCGGTAACAGCAATCAAAAATAACGCTCTTCCTCAAATACTTCATTATTATTTTTGGTTTTATAAGAGCCTGAACCTTATCTGCGTCTATTTTCTTCATGAATACTGCTCGTTTGCCACAGGTGCCAGATAATTTTCCGTTTTTCAAATATTTTTCGTAATTTATCATTGATATAGGAATTTTGCACCCTGGGGTGTCAATCATGTTAACTGCAAAAAATAATGATGAGCATAGCTTCTGTTCATATAGCGTATCAAGTCAAATGTATAATGATGATACATATATTAATTTAACAAAAAAGTGTAAGGATATGTTTGTAAATTTATAGTAGCGCAGGGCAGTCAGTAGTTATCTAGGTGACGAGACTCATTTTCACGGTTTACGGTATATATGGGTCTTCCTGCGATATGGGATTTAATAAAATCTTAACGGCATGTTTGGATTTTATCGAGAGTACTAGATTAGTATTATATTTAGCCACCTTTTACTATGAATTTGTAATATCGATCGTAATCTCAAATACTCACCTGGTTTGAAATCATAAAACTCGTACGACTCGTTTGGAAAATGCTTAGATTGATCTTTATATATTTCGTTGAGAGGTATGTGCCTCATTGGCTTGCCTGTTTTTATCGTGCTTATTGTGCTTTTTTCCGTGCTTTCCATGCTTTCTGCCTTGAGTTTGAAAGCTACTGGCATTTTAAGTTCGGTAACTGAACTTCGATTCCAGTAGCACATCAGAAGAGTTATGGAGCAGGAGCTAGCGACCAGAAGGCCCACTGCTAGCTTGAGTTGCTTCATTTTTCTCCTCAGTTTCTTTAACCTGAAATTTTTTAAACGCCTTTTTAAATTTTCTATCAAAGTAGTTTAGTGAATTTAGTTCCTTAAACTGACGGACGTGTAAATATTAAAAATCGCGTGAGTGAATGAAGTGCAAGTTGTGTCGGGGTCGTAGCAAAGTTATGAAGTATTTTTGGTATATTCATATCCTTATTATCCTCCATTCATATCCTTACTTGAAAAAATTATTACCTTGGGAACCGTATACATTTCAAAACTTTCCAACAGAACAACCGTTTGCTCATTCCTTGTCAAACACACTAACTTTTGAAGATATTTCTACAGAACTACAGAAATATCATATTCGCTACTGTCTGTATTATTTTGAAGTTGCTTCTAAAAGCTGAGAGAGCGTTCTCGTTTGCTCTTCAAAAGTGAAGAGAGTAGCGTGAATAAATGACTTGTGTCCCGTATGTTTACAATCAGCAAGAAAGAATTCCAAAACAAACACGTGTCATTAGAACGATACAATAGCATTGCGAAACATATATTGACATAATCTTCTTTTTCTCTGAAAAATGGTACTCCAGGTGATAATACAAAAGGTAATACGAATTTAGCTTCACCATAGAGTTAAAACGAAAAAAGATAATGTCAAAAAGGAAGTCACTTTAATATTCCCACTGCAGGGACACCGGCCTACTCTCGATAATTGAGAGTGAATGGGCTTTGATCTACCACGGGAGCCTAATCTGGGTTGGTGGATGTCAATGAGTAATATGTTTACCATAAAAATCCTGGGTATTCAAGTTTTTACTCAGGTTATAACGAATTTGATGAATAACTAACATAATGTTGAACGCAGTCACGATTTTCTCAGACCTTGTACGGTTGTTTCGTAATGTCTACTGTTGACTCATCAATTGGCATCAGAAGTTTTTGTTTTTAATCAAAGCCATAACATATTCATGGTAAGGCTAAATCGGATAGTGTGTCTAGCTAAAACATTTCAATGATATGATTTGCAATTGTATATGAAAACTATAAACTCATCTACCTGCAACTCTTACAGATAAAATATTTAACTGAAATTGGTCTTAATCACATTGACTTCGCTGATTAAACATCTTGCCACTGGAAACTTGCAAATTTAGTCTATATTTAGTAGTAATTACTTATTATCAGTTTTCGGATGAGATTAAATCTTTGCTCATCAATAACATATTGGGTACACCTACATCTGATATTTATTTAAGTAGGTATGGTCGGGATCTAGCTCATCTTGTTCTGTCTCTGTTGGTAGTCTACTGTCTTCTGCGCTGCAGGCCGTGGGTTTGATTCCCACCCATTACTAACATTTGTGTAAAGAACTTAGATCTGTGTCCTGTTGTAAAAAAAATACTATCTATTCTAATATACATATATAGAATATAGACCATTCTATCAGTGATTTGATTCTCATAGTACATACATAGTTAATAAACATCCATGAATATTTATTTCTTGTTATGCTTAACTTATACAATTATTATTATAACTATTAGGGTGCACTATTTTTATGTCAATAAATCTTTCTTTTGTATACATGGTTCAAAAACAAGACCAACCAGTCTCATGGACCAGTCATTTTCTATCGCGCGATGATTAATTAATCACGTCTTTGGTCGCTTAGTGCGATAAATATTAGCGTATCTGAACAGTGAGATTAATTGTAATCTTAAATTTAGATACGCGGACGCCTGTACTTACCAGTTTGGCTTCACTCAAATAGTTTAGCACATTTTAGTAAATTATACAAATTCGCAGTCGCTCCACTTTGTGGGATGCTGAGCGGCCATTTTTGTTTTGGAGATAGGCGCATGCGTGCTAGCCACAAGATGCTTCACAGGCGGTACAGGATGCTGAGATATCAAAAGGAATGGAGAATCTGAACATACAACCAAATTCAAGAGTCGATGTGCGTGCTAACCTTTTTGTGTAAAAACATTTTTCCTTCTTGTTTTAATGTAATATATTGTATAAAAGTGATAGTATTTTATGAGCAAAACTCTCGCATTTTCCGCCAGTGAAACAAATCATGTCACTGAGGACAAATTTGTATCGGGGGATGATAATACGTTTACTCATTTACTGTCTGGTCAAAATAGATATTAAAATGGTGGTTAGCTTGCAAAAACTCCCAAAAAGCAGAATAAAGGCTGAAGTGATAATTCCGCCAAGATTTAGCATTATTATACACTATTTTAAATAAAATATCAAAAGTCCCTATCGACCCTAAGTGTGCAAAAAACATAATTATTCAAGGACAAAGGTCAAAAATATAGATATTTGCAATCGAGTACCACAGAAATTGACGAGATGATGCTGTATTAAATTTTCTACATTATTTATTATTAAAAATGCAAAAACATACGTTTTATAAGAAAAACAATTATACAAATTAACTTAAACAGCAAAACCCTGTCTTAATATAAAGTTTTATCCAAATCGTTAGAACCGTTACCGAGATACGCGAAATAAGTAAGTACAGAAATAAATATACAAGAATTGCTCGTTTAATGTCATAAGATAAGATAATTGAAATTGATGGAATTTTTTGCCAATTGAAATGCCTATTTTGACCGGACTATAGTTAAGTAACTAAAGTTTGCTTAGAATGTTAGTTTATTAAGTTGTAATCTAACATTTACATTTCTGTAGGTATCTCACCTACAGAAATCTTAATGTTAGATTACTCAATTCGGTTTCATCAAAACCAGCAACAAGCTACTCAAATGGTTTCCTGCCTGTACATGATTGTAACAAAGTAATCTTCAGAAGATATCACTTTAAGAATATAATAATCGTTTTGAAACGTGCCTATACAGCAATTTTATCTCAATGCCGTTGATTCTTCACATCGCCAGCGCCAGAAGGCTTGCATCACAATCACGATAATCATTATAGATTGGCACATCAATCAATCAGTATTCCTATATAAAATAATCAATGATCTGATTGACCGGTTGATATATGGAAATAGAAAATAGTCGTAGTATTTGGCGATCTCCACACGCAAATTCTAGTTTAATCTTATTAAAATTGTAGGTACGTTTAGAATTTAGAAGACTAAAGTTTAAAATAAAAAAATACCTCAGACGAATTGAACATTAGACCATCGAAAGCTTTCAAGCTGTTAATGAAGATTTTTGCGAGCATGATTGTATTTTGAGTCCAGTGCGCGTCGAATTGAAAACCTACTTTTATTGAAGTCTGTTTAAAAGGGATTTTTATATTAGTTAAAACAACAACCTGCCCGTAACAACAACAATATGACTTAGATATTCTCGTGATACGCAAAGTAGGAAATATCCAAGTCGTAGCTCTGAACCCGTTATTGTAAGATTTGATGATGAATCGTCATGTAAGTGTAAGTAGTTGTGTGTTCCAAGTTTTTTCCCTGTTGCTTGGAATCAGCGTTATGTTGACATTCTACGTACGCAGACTTTGTTTTTTTTTTTTTGTACGAGTCCGTACCTTATTCGTGCGTATTCGTGTCCGTAGGTGAATACCCTCAGATTCGTGTCCTCCGTGTAGTGCGATTAGCCCAAAGTAGCAGTAGAGCTTGTGCCAAGTTCATCTGGAGTAGAAGTTCCTCACAATCCGCCGCCAAGAAGCGCTGGTCTCGCGTCCTGGTGGAACTCTCACTGCCAGGTAGCCGACATATTTTCGACAAGCAAGACTGAATGGGCTTTATTCTATCACGAGAGCCCAATCCGGAGTGGTACATACAAATATGAATGGGAACCAGACTACTTATGCGATACTTAGTTTTTTAATACTTACATAAGTATAATCCATATTAATAGGCAAACACAGAGTAAACGTTTGTCTCACAAATGTTTGTCTTGGGCGGGAATTGAAGCCTCACCTACAGTGTAGAAGGCAGAGCTACTACCAACTGAGCTGTGAGGCCAGTCAAAATGTCACATGTCCTTAGAATGTTTGGTTCTAGAACATGCCGGTTTCCTCACGATGAGAACCTAGAATTGCGCTCATAGATTATGGATTTGATTGAATTGAACTCGGATTGAAACTCCTCGTCCATGCCACTGGGCCACCACGTTCACTATAATGAATGTTTGTTTCCATGCTATTTTAATTTTAAGAGATATAAGCAGTATTGCTCATCTGCTTGAGACCATACCAGTGTCCTTATGAAGCATCTGCTTCATAAGGAGCGCGAGAGGGTTGAGCTTCATCAGTTGCGCAACGCAATTTCCTCAGATTCAGATGAACAAGCAAAAGCATTTTTCAAAGTATTTACAAAACAAAAACATTTTTCAAAGCATTTTGAATAAGAATGACTACCTGCTTTAAAAATTCAAGGGCACGTTTTAGTATCATTTAATCACTTTTGCAGATTTATACCATCACATAAAATTCAATATTTATTAAAGTATACACTGACATGTTTGAAAGTTGAATGGACGCACTTTGCTATAATTATTAAGGTACACATTTACCTATGGATCACGTAAGTGAAACCTTGTGGGACAGTCATTGTGTAATAATATCATAGGATGCAAAATAAAAATATACTGAAATAAGTTTAATAAATATTCATCACATTCACACGAAATAAACTGAACACTATTATACAATAAGTTACAATTGACTTTTGCCAAGCAAACTCCCACCCCGTTCGTACCAGATAATACTTAACGCTAGTTTTCTACAAGACCTACATACTCGTACGTCTAATCTACTTAAGCTTATATAAGATTGAAAAAGTTGTTTTTTTTTTTCGTTATTTGATATATAAAGAATTATACAAAACATTAGGCAGCCGTCTTTATAATTTGTATAAAAATAGCTCTTACTATGTTAAGTAAATATTATATCGTCGATTCTATAGTACATTAACAGTGAAAGATACAGTATGACAACGATTATACGTAGTTCAAAAACTCGAGATCACTACTATCGTCGAGTTTTTGAAACATATAGTAGAGATAGAGATCATATTCAAGCTACAACGCTACAGCTCTACCATAATCATAAGAAATAAAGTTTTTTTTTTTTTTTCTATGGTATCTTGATTATTTTAATACATTATATTATACGTTTTCGACCTCGTGAAAGCATACCTAATTTAAATCCTCCCGTGCATAAACCTATACGACTACGTAATGTCAATTTGCCAAATTATTCGTGCGTGTATAAATAAGTGCCTCTTTTATTTACAAGTAAGTATTGATTATATGGATTGGTTATTTTTTCTTTAGTTTCTAATACAACTGTCATAAATACATAACGTCAATTACATTTTTACCTATATTTGTATTGTGTGATTTATATCCAAAACGCTTTTATTTTACTCACTGTGTTGCAAGTTCTATTGTTTGGGTATGTTAATAAATAATTAATGCTATTCCAAGTAAATGTTGAATAATCTTCCATACTTGCGTTTCGTTAGGAAGTTTCCTGTGAGTTTCCGTCACTACAATCCAACAAGAAAACGTTTTGCATATTCCACCAAAATTCATGTGTGCAAACTATTATTGCATACTAGTGTTTTTAGGTTAAATGGAGTCGAAACCAATCTCAGAACCTTTGCACGTCTAGACGTTTTTAATATGTCTCAATAACATAAATACTATCTTGTAAACTATTGCTAAGAAAGAACAATTTTCCATAAAAACTTATTTTATAGAATCAGTGGCAGAGTATAACTCATCAGTCTTATTGCATATAGATTAAGAGGCATATAACTACAGTATTGGAGTTTCCTGAATATAAATCGACTAAGCGTTAAGAATTACCAAATCTCTTTACTTATATAATTACCAAAACGAGAACTAACATTAACCGCTGCTAATTTACAGTTC
Organism: Aplocera efformata; assembly: GCA_921293045.1. Taxonomy (NCBI): domain Eukaryota; kingdom Metazoa; phylum Arthropoda; class Insecta; order Lepidoptera; family Geometridae; genus Aplocera; species Aplocera efformata. Next base: position 5,433,612 of record OV121042.1, on the reverse strand, counting down.
AAGGTAGTTATACCAATATATAACTCTTGTTTCAGTTACCCACTAGTTCTATCTCTACTCAATATAAAATTAAATATATTTTAAATATTACAAGTTGGAATGAAATATAGATACATACATATATGTTAAAAAAATGTTATTTACGTAAGTATATTTGTGTTATCATTTGAGATTTGAGATCCACTACTTGGAATGTCTTCCGCTAAAGCCTCTTTATAGCTCGTTGTTTCATATGTTCACGGCATTTTCACTGGGGCCGGACATCCTGCAAAAGATAGTAAATATAAGTAACTTTGGTTTAACTTTTCAGTCTTTATAATTATATTTATTATATTATATTTAGGCTTGACGACTGATTAAATTTTTTATACTTGTCGTCTGCTTAAGCGCGTTTTGCCTTATATGTTCTACTAAATTATAAAAATTATAATATAACTAAATTATAAAACGGAGTGAGTTTGGGCAATACACGTTGCGCTTTTTTTTTAAATACAATAAGTTTAAATTAGACTTATGAAATGAATAACTAGACTCAGGGGTTTTAAAATATCTTGTACTTAACTTAAACTTGTAAATGTAAAAATAAATAAAATAAGAGAATGTATGAATAATAATAACCGACAGGTAACCGTTACAAGTCGTTCCAGTCGTATAGTTCAAATCATCCTTTTAAGAGATTGTGATATCACTATCGGTCTAAAATATAGCCCCATAACATATTACACAAAAAATGCAAATAGAATTTAATTAATTTATTGTAATGCATGACATCATTTGCCGCTATTGTTCGTGTAACGGAATCAAATATCGTGTCAAATCGTCCATGTATGCAAACGGTCGTATCTGACTTATTCAGTTTGGGCATCTGGTCATATAACAGTTTCTACAATATTGTTTTGGGAGTGACAACAATTCGTTCCAATACATAAGGCATTAACCGAATTTCGAGAACATTAGTATTCCATGCCTAAGCCATTCTAGTAAACAAAGTAGTAAAGTCGTATAAAACTTCCAACAAAGTTTTGAACTTATAGTTTCTATAAGACATATATATCTAATTCGTTCTACAATATATAATAAGTATGCTTGCAGAAACAATTTTTTAAGTATGCTAAAGTAAGCATAATACTTTTCAATTGTATAATATTTATAAAATGTAATTCCACGATTTAGTAATAAGGTGGTATATGTACTTTATTCGTCATTCAGTCACAGAGCAAAATTTTCTTTCGTTTGAATCAGATTTAACCCTCTTGCCACACTATTTTATGAACTATACTTACTACAAACGCTGCAAGCAATCTCATCAGTGTTGTCTCCACATCCATCCCTTCCCGAACACGAAACCGCCGTACTCCTGCATCTGCCGTTTCCGCATCGCATTGGACAGAAATCTGCTGCTCGCCACCTGATAAATAAAAGATCTAGTTCAATAGTAGTATTTCAATCAGTTCTGCTTTTCCATTGATAGCTTTTGGCTTGATCTGGCTTCGATCTATCAAGGGGGGAAAATTTGAAACCCGATTATTCGCGAAATTACTAGATTAATGCAGAATTCGCTCAGTTTTTTCCCAAAAATATACGAAAGATAATCCTTCATAAAATACTAGAACGTCCTGACACACTAGATACTAAATCGATTATTAAAGAGTTTCAATTTAAAGTAATTTTAATATCTTGTTACTTTAAACGAGCAATTCTTGTAAATATATTTATTTCGTGTATCTCTGAAACGGCTCTAACGATTTGGATAAAAATTTATTTTTAGATAGGGTTTTCCTGTTTAAATTTACCTGTATAATTGTATTTCTTGTAAAAATGCATATTTTTACTGAAAAAGCGATTTTTATAATAAACTATGCTGAAAATTTAGTACAGCGCTATCTCGTACATTTTTGTGGTACTTGATTGGTAATCTGCTGTTACTTCAAAAAATTATAATGTCAGATAAAACTCAGATTCAGATTCAGATTTTACTTAGCTGATTTCATTAACATTTTTTTGTAGTTGCTCACAATATTATATACAATATATGTGATATTATGTGGCCCCATCTTTTCAACAATATTTCTTTCAGTAATTTGCATTTTCATGTGTCTGAGCAAACACTAGACAAGTGCGGTCTTAGGTCAAATATTTGGTGAATCGCCGTTAGGGGTCACACGTGTTTCGGTTACGCCATGTCCCACACAGTTACCTTTTGGAATTTCCTTTTGATGGATGACAAAAGCGATCGTATCTTGGGTTTATATAGGTTTAAAGCTTTCAAACAGTGAGCCAAGGCATTAAAATAGATTGAAGTCATTTAAGTATGCGCATATCTGTTTACTACATTTTGACATCTCTCTTTTTCTCTCGAGTGAATAAGTGGTCAACTATGGCGTCGGAGTATTTAAGCTGTCCAAAAGCCTCCGACATGGCTTATCAGCTAATACAATCGGGACCGATATGTTAACGTGCCCTCCGAAGCACGGAACTGTTCAGTTGAAATGCTACTAAACGATTAAAACTCCCAGCCCAGTTAGTATTGGTATAATACTTACTGGGCCAGAAGTTGCTTAATTTATGTAAAGATATTGACTGGAAGCAAATAGGTTTGTGGGACCTTATTTTAATGGGATAAAGTTATCTGTTATAGTAAACTAGCTGCGCCTTGCGGTGTTACCCGCGGTTTTTAAATTGGTAATTTTGTATGGGAATTGCCATTTCGGAATTTTAGGCGCTACGAAGTTCACCGAGCCACGAGTTCACGCTTAGAGCCGTACGATGATAATAATATAAAATAGTAGAAAAAGTAGGAAGGTATGGGCTTACCACTTGTCATGAACCTATACGTTCCCATGATATAACCAGGAAGGCTTGAATAATGCATGCTTAGCATGCTCTATGCATGTATAATCCGCTAAGATTATCGTTGGGTTACAAATGATACCTTGACTGTTCATTACAAAGATGCGGTGGCTCGTCTGAAGCATCTTTGCAGGAAATGATGGCGTTGCAAAACTCGTACTCTGGTAAGCACTCGCCGGAGCCACAGCGGAACGTGTGGCGGGGACATCTGGAATCAAATCCTGGTTGTCAGTTCAGCTCGTAAAAGTATTTTTATATTTAAATACCCAAAATTAACCTATCTGTGCGATGTTTTACTACAAACTTGGTGATCTGTTGCAGTTACTTTGTAAATGACAGTTGTGGTATTAGCAGGATTTGGGTGTGTATTAAAAAAGACTACGCATTGGACATGCACAATCACGCAATACAATACGGCATGCGTGGATCATCGCATCTGCATAGCATCCACGCACGCACATCAATCAGGATTTCATATCCATTACGCACTTGTTTGCCCTAGTCGGGGATAAAGCTTAGGACGCCTCATTATGCAGAATGCATCTAACGGAGCAAGTAAAAAAATCCCGTGCTAAGTTATGACAGCTCCTTCATTGAGTGGTGTCGTCGCATACCGCCATGCGGGAATAGCAACGGAAGGAATTCTAAATTTGTTGCCATTATATGCCAAAAATAAGCTTTACATTATAATAAACTAACCCTCTACGCTTGGTTGTGTGACAGTTTCTCTCGTCCTCTCCGCCGGGACATTGCGCAGTGCCGTCGCATCGCGCCGCGCGGGACACGCACGTTGAGCCGGGTCCGCCGCAACGGAAGGAATTCATTGGACATGGTTCGCCCGTGCCGTCTGCAATAGTTGATACAAAATGTGAGCTTTATCACCAATGGTTTCAAAATGGTTTGACACCGTTCTCTTGACTGAACTTGGTGACTGACTGCCTTAGAACACTTTGTTGCAAACATAGATTACTTATGCGAATTGGGCAAGATGTGAGACATCTATTAGCGCGCCATGGCAGTGATAACCAACGCGTACGGCAAACATCATGACGATCTCTTATGCCGTCATGTTTCTCATATGCCGGGTGTCCCCTTGGATAATATTTTCATTTTTGTTTTAATTTTATTAATAAGATGCAGCGTTGGGATGATTTATTGATACTGTAATATTTTGCGGTAGGTAATGAATTGTACGATGAGGTCAGACGTTAAATTTTCATAAGAAAAAATACGCTATAATGTACCTTTCTTTAGTCCGTCACACTTTTCATCTGATCCATCTGGGCAATCTTTGCGTCCGTCGCAAACGAAGTACCAACTGATACATGCACCAGTTGAGCGACACTGAAACATTCAAGTTAATTTATTATTGTCAACCTCACGACACGTCCCCATCAATCGAATCAGGAAAATTATGTCTGAGTTTTTATTTGCGTAGGTATATATTAAATACGTGCAGTGTTAAGATCAAATACTTAAACACAACTAAAAAAACTACAAATATTATGTAAGATATTTTGAATTGAAACCTATTCAATATTAATTAATACATTGTTGCATCTAAGCCAGCCTCGATGACCTCAAAAGCAGGTCTCCAATATTCTATTTTGCAAATACCTTGCACAAATCTGGGAAGTAACGTTTCGAAGCCGTTACTCAAGCATTGATTATGTTAATGATCATTATAAATTTTATTGAGTTGGCATCGGATGAAAGAGAATCACTCGCCTTGGGAAACAAAAACAAATGGCATTGCATGGCTTTGTTTGTACGGCTACGAATGCGCATTTTCTACAAACATGTCCTAAGTTGTTGTGGGAAGCGAAAGCACATAGGCTATAAAGACATCTTGTGATGTATTTATCACCAGCTTGTGTGTATACAAAATCTTTTGCGAAATGCTGTTACCCACAAAGCAACATTTCGTTTCCTGCGTTTTCGTTTCATACTAATATGAAATTTACAAGTGATAAATATGATATTGATGTTAAATTTTCAACATATTGGATGAAATACTTACTTGAAAAGTCGCAGGCAAACAACCCCTATTTCTGGCAGAGCACGCTGATGTAGAGTTGTTCCTAAATGCACAATCGCAACGTTTGTTCACACATCTTGAGTAAGGATCCACTGTCTGGCATTGAGAATCATTCTTACAGGCATAGCCGAGTGAAGCCGGGCCATCATCTTCTAGCCGAGAGCGAAGTTTATCTGAAAACAGACATCGTTATCAAATATAAATCTGCAGAAAATCGTTACTAATTCTCCAATGGAAAATATAAGTACCTTTCAAAGTAGATTTCTTTTTATGACCTTTTTGTGATTTCCGTTCAGTGGTCTGTTCTTTTATTGCGTTCTTCTTGTTAGACTTCTTCTCCACCGAAGGTTGCGTCACTACTCTGTAAATTGGCTGGTCGTTTGCATGTAAATTGGCTGTTAGTTCATCGACGCCTACGATTGCGATTTGTTCGCCATCTTTTCGATTAGAAACATGCTTTGCCGGCTCTAAAGTAGGTACTTTTAAAACAGCTTGCCTCAATGGACTGTCTTCTTCCGTACTCAACACATCATTTGAATACGGTAATTTACTTGGTGGAACATCTTCAGTTTTCTGGATTCCAAACGGATCTTTAGGTGGGTGAATGTTGACTGTTGGCTTTGGAGCTTTGTTTAATAGTCCAGATGCAGGACCATTGGTAAGATCGAACGAATCCAGTTCGGCGACTACAGCTTCGGTAGGATACGGTGGTATTTTTGTCGGTATGCATTTATCCCCACTTTGCCTGAAGTTGGTGCCACATGCACATCTTCCAAATAGATTAAGGATGACGAACTCACAGCGACTTTCCTTATCCCATAATCGACAATGCTCATTGCTGTAGCAGACGTGACCTGGCGGTGCCGCTGTAAAACAAAATGCATTATTATTACAGTTTCTATATTTGTGGTGAATTATTGAATGCCAATTGGACGTAGAAAATTTGTTTTGACCTCGTGATGCAACGGTTGAATGACGGCAATTTTCTTGGTCATACGGTCTGCCAGTCACCATGTGGTCTTATGTCGTACTGTTATACAGTTTTAACTTGGTATGTGTGTCGCGTTTCTATACTTAAAAGAAACAGCTAAGTTTAATTGGACGCTTATAGCAGGGGTTGCGTACCAAAGTTCATATTTTTTATGATTAGGAGTACAAATAAGTTTCCGCCGTTTTTTAACACAAATTAAATATTTATTGTAGAAGAACGGTAATATAAATTTATTCAAAATATTGCCCATCACTTGCAACCACTTTTTCCCATCTCTCAGGCAGCATTCGAATCCCACGTCTGAAGAACTCCTTGTCTTTTGAGGTTATCCACGAATCAACCCAATTTTTGGTATCCTCATAAGATGTGAACCGCTGCGCCGTCAGAGCATGTGCTACGGACCGGAACAGGTGATAATCGGACGGTGCAATGTCTGGTGAATACGGCGGGTGGGGTAACACTTCCCAATCAAGTGTTTCCAAGTACTTTTTCACGGGAGCCGCAACATGTGGACGAGCATTATCATGCAGAAGAATAATTTTTTCGTGTCTAGAATAGTATTGAGGGCGTTTTTCCTTCAGAGCTCGGCTCAATCTCATCAATTGTGTTCGATAGAGGGCTCCAGTAATTGTTTCGCTCGGATTAAGCAACTCATAATACACTACACCTAGCTGATCCCACCAAATACACAGCATAAGTTTTTTTCCGTGAATATTCGGTTTTGCTGTTGATGTTGACGCGTGGCCAGGTAATCCCCATGATTTTCTTCTTTTTGGATTGTCATAATGTATCCACTTCTCATCACCAGTTATGATACGATGTAAAAAACCCTTTTTTTATGTCTAGCTAGCAGCATTTCACTTAAGCATAATCGGCGTTCAATATCTCTCGGCTTTAATTCGTACGGAACCCAATTTCCTTGTTTATGAATAATTCCTAATGATTTTAAACGATGTGAGACTGCTTGCTGAGTGACTTCTAATGTTAGAGCAAGTTCTTTTTGTGTTTGAGATGAATCTTCCTCCAATAATTCCTCCAATTCTGCATCCTCGTAAATTTTTGGCCTTCCACTGCGATCTTTGTCTTCTACGTCGAAATCACCATTTTTAAACTTTTGAAACCACTCTCGACACGTTCTCTCACTCAAAGCAACCTCACCATATGCTTCTACGAGCAATCGATGCGCCTCAGCAGCAGATTTCTTTAAATTAAAGAAGTAAACTAATATTTCCCGCAAATTACGCTTACTTGGCTCAAATTTTGACATTTTCAACTTATAAAAATTATATTTTACCAATATAAAATCAATGATATTAATAGGTTATGTTGTTCTTGAATGTCCAAACTATTTTTTAAGCCGGTTATCATCTGCGAAAGCTCACCGAAACTCCGTGCCGCGCCATCTACAATAAAACGGCGGAATCTTATTTGTACTCCTAGAATATCTGTGGTCATCAGTTAATCTGTGAAATTTTCAGCCCTCTGTGTCTAATGACACCATAATACACAGCGGCCTTTAAAGGGTTATCTTAACCCTTTGGGTACGGAACCCTACAATGGAGTGTCCGTTGTCCTATGGGACGTGTGTGATGATGCAAATTACACATTTTCAATTCAATTTGCATTGTTACTGATACCTGATAAATAATAATGAAGATTTTAATTATGTATCGTGAATATGAAACCGTTGATGGTGGTGTGCTTAGCAATTTTATCATTATAATAATCGGCACCAGACAATGCACAACACGCAACGTTAGTAATTGATGGCGACGACCCTAAAACTGGCGATGAAAGGGGTATTGCAATTGCCTCGTTAAAAAGTAATGTTTATACGGTCCACTCAGACCGACTGGCATGTTAATAAATAAAATTAACTTGTGGCACACTAAGCATTATTTACGCGCCTCACAACTACACGCTAACGGTTCTTGCAAGATATAATTTCATGATTTGAACTCCTAACCTTATCCGCAAATAAGCATTCAACTAATTTATTGGGTTAGTGCGATTATTCTCCCATGCGTGATATCTTGACTTGATCTCCTTATTCAGTAACTAAACCGTATGAATTGCAAAAAATCGAGGTCAGCAAGGAGTTATATCAGTACCGTTCATGATACAAATAGTATATTTATTACTGGGTGCCGCTAGCTTGACATAAAAGTAGAGAATTTGAACCATTTACGTAGCGTTTCTCACAAGACTAGATCCATAAGACTCGTTATGATTGAGGTGGTAATAGGTGAAGTTCTCATGAGCTTGTAGATTTGAACAATCACCCGTTTCTCATAGAATTATGATATCATGCGGAAATGGGCTGTAAATGTAAGCTTCTACGCCAGAACAAAGCACTGATGATGCATTTTCAGTTTTAGCTTTTAATAGGTAAATTTGTTGCCTTTTGCGCTGCGGCTGTAGGTTTAATTCCCACCCAGAACTAGCATTTGTGTGACGAACATAAATGTTTGTTCTGTGTCTGGGTGTTAATGTATATTATAAGTATGTATTTACCACCTAAAAAGTACTAATTTAATTTGTTGTAGGTACATATTAGATGTCTTTGGAAGACTGTGATCCGGATTAATTCTCGTCATTACTTGATAAGAATATTGACATTAGGCAGCATCGATACTTTATAATGATATGGTCGTTGGATCAGATTAAATTTAAATGTTACAAAGCTACAACTAATTACAACTCAAAATGATTATATCTATTAGATAAAAAAAAATTTTTTTGGTTTAATATCAATAAACTTTTATTATTTTGGTTGTTACTTATTAATATATCATGTTTGATGAGTTCGATAATTTAGCAGAAAACCTATTGTGATGCTAATAAGATTGACAGGAGATTACAAGTTGAATTTGAATGATTTTAAAGCGGCTGGCATTTTATTGTTCTAGTTATCCGATTATCTAGTTCACTTTCATCTCTTCCTTACACAATTCGAGTTACTCAAGTTAATACTTCTGGTTAAACGTTGGCATGAAGGTATCGAGGTATCACATATTCATGAAATGTGAAGTACATTTTTTGGTTGAAAGATTTATGTGCATAAAAATTAGTTCTCAAAACGCTCAAGGAAAACACTGCGACGAAACCATAAATTCCAAAACGTTTAACACCTTCCAATCCAGATCGGTCGCATGGTATTCACTCTCACTTGTCAAAAGTAAGCCGGTAGCCCTGTAGTAGTAACATTAGAGGCTGATACGGATAGCACATTATGTTTTATCTTTCTTCTAGCTGACTATGGACGCGACCATCTAAACCCCCTAAAAGAGGTCCAGAAGGTCGCGTCCATAAGCGAATATCGTCAGTCCCTGCACATGTCCCTTAGGTTGTTGCAAATAGAGCAACCTAAAATAGCACTAGAACTTGCGCCAAGTTCATCCGGGGCAATACTGCCTCCACACCTGGTAATCCGCGTGAAATTACTATCATTTGAGGTATAACACCAAAGAGTGACGGGCGCAACGCGATGCTACTTGGGTCTTGTCCTATTTTAGTACAATAGGAGAAGAGCTGAGTAGTATTTTTGTTGTTTATAGACGGCGGTAACTTAACATCAATTAGGCCGTCTGTTCGTCCTGTCACTTCGAAAAGACCTCACTAATGACGGACTCATAATGATTCATCATTAAACATTCATCATAATTAAATAAAAAGTTAAAGTTATAATAGCTTCCAACACATTGCTTCGCTTAGCGGACATTCAAATACAATAACAATTTAGTCTATAAAAACGCATTTTATACCTAAAAACAAATATGCTATGACAAGGAAAAGCCGATAAGTGCAAGAACATCATTCTATAAGTATTTTCAATTGGCGTTTAATCGATTAGTTCCTGCTCCTATCATGTCGTCGGTATGACACTTTGGATTGGAAAAAGATTAATTGCATCGTTACGCTTTTTGAACAGCCGCTAAAGGCGTTCCGCTAAATGTTACACTTTTCCTTTTGTTGGTTATAGTGAAATTGAAATCTTTCATAATGTACGTGAAAATGGAAATCAAGGGCTTATCACGCGCTAGAGAATACAAACCGTCACATAATTCACGTAAATTGGAATTTTAATGAGATTTGAGTAATTTTTATCTTATAATGATTCGTTATGAGCGATAAGGCCACCCATTGTTACCTAAATATTTGTTTTAGTTGGCTTAAACTTTTATTCTATTTATTTTCAGTTTGCTTTGAGGTGTACAATAATGTGTTATCTATCTATCTTACATATTGTGTGTGAATATGACTCCGCCCCTTTTTGTCAAAATAAAACACATTTGTTCGCTTACAAAATTAAAAAAAAAAATTATTGAAAGTATGCTCCATCTGCAGCTACAACCTTCGCCCATCGTTCAGGTAGCTTTCGTATTCCTTGCTGGAAGAAGTCCTGGTCTTTTGAGCTTATCCAGTTGTCAATCCAAATTTTGATACTTTCACATGAAGTAAACTTTTCTCCAGTAAGGTCTGTCTGCATCGTCCGGAATAGGTGGTAATCCGAAGGAGCTATGTCTGGTGAATATGGCGGGTGGGGTAACACTTCCCAGTCCTGTCCCTCTAAATATCTTTTTACGACTTCTGCGGTATGCGGTTTGGCATTGTCATGCTGAAGAACTAATTTGTTATGTCTATTCACCCATTCTGGTCGTTTTTCTTCTATGGCTCGCTTCAAACGCATTAGTTGTCGTCGGTAAACTTCTCCATTAATAGTTTCAGAGGGTTTGAGCAACTCATAATATACAATACCTTTCTGATCCCACCAAATACAGAGCATGACCTTGGCACAGTGAATATTTATTTTTGGCTGTGATGGGCCTGGTTCGCCTGGTTTCACCCAAGCTTTTTTGCGTTTAGGATTTTCGTAGTGTATCCATTTTTCGTCTCCTGTGACTATCCGATGCAAAAATCCTTTTCTTTGCTGTCTTTGAAGCAGCATTTCACAAATGGTTTTCCGACGTTCCATGTCTCTTTCTTTTAAATCGTGGAACCCAGTAACCGGCTTTTTGAATCATTCCCATCATTTGTAAACGCTTTGCAACAGTTGAACGATCAACATTTAATGCTGCAGCTAATTCTGATTGAGTTTGGCAAGAATCTTCCGCCAATAATGCTTCCAATTCAGCATCTTCAAATTTTTTTGGTGGTTTTCCATGTTCTTTATCCTCAGTACTAAAATCGTTATTTTGAAATCGTCGAAACCATTCCTTGCAAGTTGTATTAGACGGAGCATGCTCACCATAAATCTCCACAAGCAAACGATAAGTTTCCGCTGCAGTTTTCTTCGCAATAAAATAATGTAATAACACTTCCCGCAAATGACGTTTATTTGGAATAAAAACCGACATTTTCGAAAAGGTGAAAACAATTGTTGCTTACACTTCAACCAAATATCATAAAATGCGTTAGATAGCTGACATTCAGTACTATCGAATACAAGTATGGTCATTTATTAGTACACGTAAACAATACTAAAAACGACATCTGTTGAGAAACTTTATATGTCTACGTTCCTATAATGGTGTAATCCACAAGGTAAAATGTAGCAATGATGAATTGAAATAAAATTGAATAAAAACAAACCTTGTTCTTACTTTTTAGAAAAACTACTCTATCTCGCCTGTCTTCACATCCCGATTCAAGATCAGATATTACAATAATTACAATTTCTTTCTAATAAGAATAATTATTACCTTAAAATAAATAAAGTTATGAATTAGTAGAGGTAATGTACATTTTCATGTCCTCGTTGTGGGTTAAGTTGAATTTGATGTATTTTCTGACACTGGTTGTAGATTAGCCCTCCAGTAAGTAGGACCTAGGGTTGCCAAACGTACTCTCATATAGGTGAAGAGTAGTTAAAATATTTTTTTTACACCGTGGGTACTATACTTATACCAATCATGTATACCCGTTGTCATAACCCAAAAAAAAGAAACTATACTGTTATTAAGTTAGTATCCAAAAGCCAAACTCGGAATATTCTAAACGTCGCCATCAGTCACGTCAAAATTTAATGTCAATCAATGTCAACGACACTAGTTGTTGTGAGGTACAATTATTTGGGCGCCAGGAAAGTTATGAACTTTTTCTCGATTATCTTTTTTTGCACTCATAGTGAAAATTGTTATGTGCCACAAAAGACATAAAAAATCCTGTTTAAAATGAATGTTCACTGTTTTTGTAAGTTGGTACTCTTTATTTACCCTCTCTGAAATCAGATATACTCGATTCCTTTTAAAAAAAGTTGGCAACCCTTTTAGGACCACCCAAGACAAACATTTGTGCGACGAACATTAATGTTTGTTCTGTGTATGGGTGTCAATATCTTTTTACTTTAAACGAGCTATTCTTGCACTATATTTATTTCGCGTATACTGGAAACACCTCTAACGATTTGGATGAAATTTTGTGTTTAGATAAGTTTTTGCCTTAATTGTATTTCTTGTAAAAAGGCATTTTATGCAAAAAATCTTTTTACACAAAAAACCCATGTACCTACTGTATTTATGTATTGTACATACCTATCACTTATAAAAAAATGTATTGAAAAAATTTTATTTAAAAAAAATACTTGTATTAACAAAAAAAATACTATATTAAGTATTCTAACGTAATCAGGTTCTAGTTTGGCATCAATATTTCACTTAGCATTATTCTGTGAAATATCGATGAATATTTGTTTATTTATCTACTTACGAGACAGACACGTGTGCTTCCGAAACTGCAGATGACCGTCAGTGCAGCGACAAACTCCATCTAAACAAGCGCTGTAGGCTACTTTCTGAGTGCACTGCTCCGACACCACGCATTCTGATCCCAATAAAGTAGCTGCAAAAGAAAATAAAAATCATTATCTATAACTATTATTAGATAAGACGTGGGTAACACCCGCGGAAAAGTTTATAACTTTTTAACCGCGCGGGTAACACCGCGACGATGGGGAAAAACCGACTTCACTTTTTCAGGGGAAAAAGTAGCCTATGTTTATCCAGGATATGAGCTACCTTAATAATACATTTCATCTAAATCCATTCAGTTTAGGCGTGAAGGAGTTACAAATGCGTGATTTGGATCGCGCAGAAATCCTGTTTCCCGTGAGAATTGATCCATTAATACACCGCACACTTGCAATATTTATTTGAAATTAACAAACAAACAATATGAAGTGCATGTAGACCGTATTTCAAGTATCAAAACAATGACCAGTTAGCTCCCTGCAATGTAGGCTACAAGGGTTCATGACCTGGGCGTGTGCGACCCTATTTTATTTCAAGTTCATCCGTTCAATGGGTGTGGTCCTCAATTTGCATCCAATGGGCTAGGTTCAACAAGTGATTTACATTTGACACTGATTTTGTGCAGTGTTCTCGTGTGAGCTTGCAAATTAGTGAAATAATCATGGACCGCAAGCCGCTGGCTGGATGATTTCTGATTATTTCATTAATCACCTACTTGTAGTAGGTACTTATCTACCTTGTTTATGATATGTACCTAAATCCTAACGTATTCTAACCTGGATAGGTTTTAGTTATCCGACTATCTACTTAAGTAGGATTACTTAGGTAGATAGTCGGATAACTACCGCTCTGGCTTGGGGTTCAATTCCCGACCGGGGCACACTTTGTGGTAAGCAGAGCATAAATCTTTACTTCGTTATTGATGTACCTAAAAATTATGGAACCGTGGAAATTATGGAATGAAATCTTTTAGTCTAGTGGTTTAAGTACTAGAAATACCTGTGTGTGCCAAACATCACGAAGTTAGATTTGACCAACAATTTAATTAAATAGATGCTTTATTCATAGATGCAAATTGGCCCAACGATGATAAACTTTCTGGAACTATGCGTAGTAATGCGACTTTCGAACACTAAGCGATAAATAATAGAGTCACGCTACGATTTGTATGCAACTGGTAGTTTTCGGAGTCACTTAGGTACAACTCGGCGCCAGTCTAAGAAATAAACATAATAAAGTTATTATTATTACTCTATTGCAAATATAAAAAAAAAAAATACTTTGTGTTGTTAAAAAAATTACATGCACACAACGAGCTTAACCCTAAAAAAGAGTTTTCTACCAGCAATCTTTGAGGCTCGAGATATGTGTCTGTGTAAAAAAAGATAAGCTAAGACTTAGGTACATTTTATTTTAAATCCTCACTGTATTAATATTTTATAATTAATCATAAAGGATGACAAAGTTAGTGCTGGCGCCAGGTTTTTACTACAAGTTTTCAAGTAGGTACAAAATAGAAGCTATATTAAATAGCAAAAGGTTTTCATTGTGGTTTACTATCAACGAAATAGATGTCTGGACCACTAAAATAAAAAAAAACAGTGGCAATCCAGGAGTGCCGACAGAAGTGAAAAAAAAAAACAGACTACACTACAGATACTTATTTAAGGAGGAGTTGGCAACGGTAATGGTTAATTCAATGGATTTTTTCCCCATCTCAAAAAATGCACTTAGAAATTTAAAAAAATGATTAAGCAAATTATCTCTGATTATGCGACAATGCACATTTTTCTTTGCATTTTACATAATGCTGCGTCTATTTGGGCGCAATCATACTGTAAAAAAATATTTTTCAACTAATTTTGTGATTTGACTAAGCTCTTTTTCGATTCAATATTTGCAATATTCGTTGCTCCGTGCTCATCCGCCGCTTATTTATTTAATAGTGGTAAATTAAAAAACTCCGTTTGAACTCTTAATTAATGTTAACGATATATTTTTATGACGTTAAACCATTAACTATTCGAGTTCATTAGAGATTTTTATTTTTATAATTTTTCATTTCCTCGCATTCCATACTTCTAATTGCATGCGTAATATCTATATTTTATAATTGATGGATTGAAAGCTGTTATATACGCAATATTCTCTTTTGAAATACTAATGAGAGAGAAAAAATATCTTTATTGTTCTACAAATTGAAAGTGTCTTCATTCACACGGACACAGGAATAAGACTAGCTAAGAATTCAAATAAGTGCATTCTTCAAACTTCGTTCGAATTCACAGCAGTTAAGTTCCATTATATGAACCTTAGGTTATCAACTTTACAATGTACGAATCTGACACATTAATCTAAAAATGAACAGCAATAGACCGAGCGAAACACTTACGGTTATTACATTTGGTACAGAGCAGACAGCTGTGAAAGAGAATACGATGTGCGTGACTTTTCGATTTCCAATTGAGAGCATAATCCGTATAAAGTCAAGGTCGATTTGATTCAGCACAGTTGAAGGTTGAGGGGAGTGGAGCGGAATCGTTCCGACAGATATTTACTTTCTGTGCATATTTGTAGTTGATACTATACAAAATTCTAAACTCTCTTATTTAAGAGCGTTGTCATGCAACTGGTGCTTAAAACATTGAGGATGTTTCCGTCAGTAAACATAAGTTACTTTAAGGTACGTGTTTACTATAATAATCTAGGTACCTATTCGTAAAACGTACTAACTATCACACATCAATGCTTGTGTTTACCACGCTTGAATCATTCAACTCAATTGAATATTCTATGCACAACTCCATTTAGTTTTAGCACCAGCTATCTATTTAGCCAATAGGTTTGTTAAAGTTTTGTAAAAGTCTTTTTGTATTAATCTATTGTACATTTATCTGCAATTAATCAATCGAAAAGCTTGTGTCTAGTGACTTGTGTACATTTTGAAAGTTTTTATTTAAGCATATACATATAACCAACGCATTGCACTTAAGCTTTAAAGTACTCGTTATAATTTACCTCTTGCCATACACATTTGGGTTAATGTACGTATAACTAGGCATAAAACTTTATGTATGTAAAAACTGTCACGTCACGCATCCATAACTTGCTGGCTTTGTGGATATGCGGATACACAATCCTTGTAATATCTAACGCGGATCACAGAAGCTAAATAAATTGTGATTGTTGTCATGCTTCAGTAAAAAATGGTTGCAATCCGCGAAGACTATACGGACTATAAATTTCGATAACTTAATGACATGATGAAAATAACACTTTACATTCCATAAACCAGTCTAGTCGCGAGACATCTCATATGTCATGACGATCTTGCCTCACTAATCTAAATAATGAAACATATCCTTGTAAATATCGCCACTTCATAAATCAGGTATAAAGATCATCTTTAACGCTGTTGAAATAGTCTTTAGTGTTGGCAAAGGTAATAAACCTCTATGCAATGCACTCTAAAATAAAACAAGCCGGGCAGGTCCAAGGGCATGGCCTGTACTAAACCAACCAAGGAGCATAGCGGGACATATTCACGTTTTAAAACAGGGCGATAACTCATTCCTGCCGCCGGCGGAGCTTAGCGTTAAGCTCGTTCAAATTGCTTCGACAAATAAATGAGGAATGTTCTACTAGAATACTATTAACTCAAACGATGTCAAAGTAGACTTATCAAAATAAAAAAAATATTATCATTAAACTTTACTGATAGAAGACTGTAATGAATAACTTAAAACTATCATAATTATTTTTCGAGTTACCAAGATAGGTACCTATGTACCATGATTTGCGTGTTTTGTTGACTCCCGATATGTCGAAGAATCTTGCTTATTTTTTTTACACTACTGTAGTGACGGAACTAGCTGAAGGCCCATCTAACGTTAAGTGGTTAACTCCGACCATAGTAACAGCTATATGACGTATACATTACTAATGTCGTATTGCTGTTGTTGTAGCGGCGGCGTATTAGAAGACCCAAGTTGCGTCGCGTTGCGCCCGTCACCCGAGATGGGGATGTTAGGACTGTAGTTATGACTGTAATGTAATCTCTGTGTGTTAGTAGGTATGTATCGTTTCAACATTGTTTCAAAGTAAATGCAGTGCGATAAGTGCAAAATAGTTTATTTGCATTTTCATAAATAAACAACTGACTGTTTTATAAAACTCGAAAAAAACCGACTTCAAATCTTTTACCTATCCCTTATTTCTTGACCTTAGTGTCAGGAAAGCAAAATACGCAATTTTGTTTACTTGAATTGTTTACTTTTGTTTATTTCGATGTAACCTTTAAACTATAGAACCAAGTTTGATAAAATTTCTATCCTACCAATCTGAAGGCATTTCCTTTCATATAAAAAGAGATTTTTCCAAATCGTTGTATAAATGACGGCGAACTGAGGTAACAAACATATACAACAGAATTGATAACTTTCTCAGAAGTCGATTGAAAATACCGTACCAACCTTTCATGCATATTAATTTCAATAGCTAGTTACATTGATATGCGTGTTGCTGTCACTGCGAATCTAATCCTCCTGAAGAGTGTTATTGTCCGTGAGACCGTGATATGTCGGATGATTGCATATGCTCACGCTTGACACACTGACCACGGAAGATTGAAATGATGAGATGCCAACATGACGTCTGGCTGGGTTTATATTCATCTATACGTCTCTCACCTTGTCAATCTTAGAAAGATGCTTGATTTATTGACAAATTCTTGATATAATGACAATTTTTTTCTTTCTTTGATTATTGGCCTGCGTGGTGTTATCCACGAATCGCAAGAATTATTTGAGCCGATATCAGCTGGAGGACCCGCGAATTAGCTTATCAAAAATTAACTGCGATTGACCATTTCAGTTAATTGTTGCTTAACAGACAACGACAAGAATTATTCGGACTGTGACATTTTTGCAACCGTACCAGCTTTTAATGTTCCCACTGCAGGGACACCGGCCTACTCTCGATAATTGAGAGTGCATGGGCTCTGATCTACCACGGGAGCCCAATTCGGATTGTTTCGAGAACGTGGTATTGCGCACATAAATTTTTCAAATGTAAAAACTCATTGATGCACGTGTGGGTTTGAACCAGCGACCTTCAAATTGAAAGTCGGCGTCTATGCCCCTGGGCCACCACATTTTTGCATGATCTTGATAAATTATACTGGTGGATCAAGAATCGTTGTGGAAGTGATCGTTTTATTTTTACCTAGGGAATATTTAAACACTGCGGATCTGTATTCACAACTATTATGATCTGAGCATTCATGGGGTAGCTTGCTTAGCTGTTCTTTACACAGATCATCTAAGTTAAGAAACTTTTGGCCGGGTGGGTAACCATTTAGTGGAATTTTAACAGAGGGTTTCCGTGCTGCCGAGGGCTCGTTAAGATGTCTGTCCTGACTATACTAGTCGTTAAGCCACATCGGAGGCCTTCGACGAGGAAAACTCCGACACCAGAGCTAGCCACTTGCTCAGAGTGGTACGAAAGAAGAGGAAGAAGTAGATTATGATCTCTTATTTTTATGTTTTAATAAAATTTATATTAAATAAAGTACCTATAAGAAGTAAATCTGTTGTAAGTGATGCTCCTTTTTATAAACTCCTTAATACAAAAGTTATAAATATTTTCCACGATCCTATTTCATACTCGCATTCAATTCCATAAAAGGTCCGGATGATGAAATTATGATTATTGATAACGTCGGTAGCGCGGCCGGCGGCTCAGCGTAGCGGGTTCGTGTACGATCCTGGTTTGAAATGCCGCCCAACTGGACCTACAGGTCGGAGATATGTGTTACTCGCATCCGCAAGTGGTTCCTTATAACGCGTACCTAATTACACACCGTGACCAAGTGAATAAATTGTTTTCCATAAATAAACGAGGAACGTTACAACTACATACCGATGAACCGACAATTCGTAATTTGAACATTACCGGTCTTGCTTTGCAATGATACCCGTATTGGTGAAAGAACCGTTGTAATCTACCGATGATCCAGTTCCTTAATTTGGTTGTATACATTTGGAGCAAAGAAAGTGAGACAAGCGTGGGATTATAGGGCTATCTGAGCGAAATCTACGATGTGGTTCGTGATATCGCTCGATTGCTAGCCCGATCCGCTTTACGATACGATATCGAAGTTGCCAAATACTAATAGGATCAATTCAAAGACGTGTCTAGACTAGATAGAGTTTATGTTTAGGTTTTATAGCGTAGAGAAAAGATTCCTTCATATTTTTTTAAAGTGTTCATGTTAAGAGTCCACGATTAAACAATTGGTATCGTAATAGTGAAAGCAAAGTTAATACAAACGGTGAGTCACTCAAATTACTTTATTGGCTCAATAGGATCAAAGTTCTACCGACCATTGAGTAAAGACATTTCGATTGATGCAGCACGTTTGCAATAATGGAAGGAAAGCAAATTCGATATTGTAACCAAAGATAATTTCGGACATCTTGCTTGATGAAAACTGCCGATGATGGCAACCGATGGTGAAAGTAATTTACTTTACCGCAGACGCTACCACACGGAGATAACTGAATCATCAAAATAATGAGTATGGAACATGGGAGGAATTGAAAACCGCAGGAAGCAAAAAGGACAATATAGTGTAGAAAATAATTGTGACATCTACACAACACGTATCAATGACATCAAGGAAACTCAGGATGTATCATTTTAAAACATTAAAATGTATCACTCAATTATTCCATCAGAGTTGGCTGAACTTTACTGTTTACAGACTATGAACCTGCCGGATTTATAAGCCTAAGAAATTATCACACTTACACTCGCGGCATGTAGAATTGTCGACTCGCGCGTAGTAAGGCTGGCATGCGCAGACGCCTCGATTGCAATGCGCATTGCCCACGCCGCAGTCTTTAGCCGTCCGGCAATAATCGCCCAGGAGAGCACTACTCTCGGGCAATATCTGAAACAGGCAAATGCAAATGAGCATCGAGGCATTAAGTTAATTGGAATCTTTTAACCACAACCGAGTAAAGATGTCGTAGTAAAAATAAAATAACAGATTATACCTATTGGATGGTATCGATACTTTATCGAGTAATGAGTATTAAAATCGATATTTTTGTCCATAATATTTTCTTCAAGTGAGTATATTGCTAGCAGTGAAGTCTTATTTATCTTGGCGGTAGCCTAATCTTTAGAACTATCATGTTCTTTCAAAACAGTTTTTTTTCATTTATTATTGCTGGTTGACGTATGTCACGGATGGTCCGGCAAGGCAAGGCAAGGCAGTATCAGTGGTACGCAACCAAACTTAATTGTATTGTTTGCGCGCCAGGCGTATGCCACGTGTAAAGCTCGGAATTATGTGCCACAGGAGGCGAAAGCAATTCGATTCGATACCAAGTACCTTTTTGCCCGATACTAAGTAAAATCCCGATACTACTATACTAAGTAAGTCGAAGAATGATCGATGCTAAAATTCGATAATTCGTATTCGCCTTTATCATCATCCTTATTATCAAGTATATTGAATTTACGCTTGCATTCCTTTTAGTTTAATATATTTGCCTACCTATTTATTTACATTCAAAGTTAAAAAAATATCCCATTCTGATTAAAGTTTCTTAGAAAAGGAATGAGTACCTACCGCGTACTCTCTTCAATGTAAAATAGGCTGTCGCGGTATTCATGTTATTTTTAATTTCACACTGGATATTTTTACTGGTTTAAAAGAGCATCGTTCTTGTTTTATCTCGTGTGCTGACCTTGGGAACTGGAATAATCTTTCAGTACCTACGCAAGCACGCTAAGTAAACTAGCAAGCTCATCGTGCCGGTTGCTTAAATTGCATGAAGCATAAATATCTATTACTAATTTGCTAATTAGTCTCACGATAACATAATTATGACTATAGGATTATAATTTAATGAACAAAACAAAGTAATTCTTTATGGTATTGTGTTATAGTGAGACAAAATTCTTTGGTTCTCAATCTGCACTTAAATGGGGAATTGGCGGTCGCGTGCCTTGTGCTACTTTTTGTTTAGGCATTTGAATCATTGTGGCAAATTGCTATGACATTCCTAGTTACCTACGTTGTCTTCGCTTCTATGAGGACATCCGCAACGCCTACGTACGCAATCCATCATCCAGACTATTTATATAATGTGTGATTATATTCCTAGATTAATTTTAGTTTTGCTCGTGCAAATTCAAGTTATTGATCACATGATTACTTAGAGTTCGAGTTGCTCTTTAAGTAGCTGAAATAAGTAGGTATACATGAACCAACTTAACTTTTGCCCGAGATTTTGTCCATGTGGTATAAAGATATAATTAAGTCTAAATATGCGTTGTTCTAGCTCTTCTACCTAAGTTGAAAATTTCAACTATATCTGGCTTGAAAGCATCTAAACAGACAGGTAATTTGTATTTCTAATATTACCATTGTTTCTTGTGTTCATTCGTTTTTTAACTGACTTACCTCATTTCTCCTTCATTTATAAACCGATTAAGAATTTTTATTTTTTATTTTAAAGGATATGCTTTAAGATTAGTCCCATAGAGAGTTTGATAAAACTCAATCAGGTTCAATAGTTTGGTTGTGGAATCAAAATAAATCCTTTTCTGTGATTTTTTTCTTTGCCCGCTGTATACCGATTTGTATGTTATTTTTTTAAATGGTAGGGGCACACCTATTTTTGAGAAATAAGGCATGATAGTTTTGCAGTCGATTTGTTTTGATCACTTATTGATCTTATATTAATGACGAACGAAATACTTGTCTCTGCTGATATCATTGACAGAGGATGCAACTTAACATCTCGGCTTGTAATGTCTTAGAATACAATACGACTCCACATGTTCATAAAAGCAAAAAAAAATCTATTTAGTTTTTTTTCCAAACCAGTTTTTGCTCGCAATGTTGGCGAGGCAGGTAAAGTAAACAAATCTATAATATTATATTTCGAAAGAATAGTACAATCTTTTACCGTAACTAATAAATTGGTACAAAAAACATAATTACCGGGACAGCTTTCCGTATCGATTTAACTTTAAAATTTAATAGAGTGGTTCGTAAATGTAGGAATAACTTATTTAAGCTCCGTGCCGGAACTTGAAATTATACGGAACGGAAGAGGGTTCGTTCGTAGACTCCCTTTATACTAGATACTATGTATGGTATGATAATAAAATAAAACATGTTTATAAAATGGGATTAAAGATCGATATATGGGATAAAAGATCGATATACTTTTTTGGTGACTTGATAATATGTGTCATTATCTGTCAGTCATCTTAAGTTTTATACTTTTTGGCAGGGTAATATAAAGTATTGATTAATTATGTCGGATAGCAGAGAGCGTGGGAGCCGAGAAGAACCCGACTTTATTGATCACTTATTGGTCCTATTGGTCCATCTTATTGGTCCTAAATAAAAAAAAACTAAGACATCTGACATCTACTAATTCGGATTTCACGGATTGGGCTCCCAACATGCAACACATTCCTTCTCAGTTGTTGAGAACATTCTTCGTGAATGAAGAGTAAAATCTACCCACATTATTTCAAAAAGATACGTTGATCAACAATAAAGCAATAGAGAAAATAATCCCAGAAAAAATAATACTACGAAGGTACAACTACTGTTGAACTCAGCTCCATTAAAAATGTAGGAACATCGATTTTCTTATATTTGTAACGTCTCGTAAGACAATAAATAATTTGAACTTTCAAAGGCTGATCATGTTCATTTAGAATGAAATACTGACCCAATTTCCATGCTTCAAATGTCTAATCGTTTTTTGTATCGCCATTGTCGAAAACCAAACTAGCCACTTAAAAAACTAGTCCGTTATCTTACCTATCATATCATGCAGATTGCGGTTTGTCGGATTGTGTACCTGCCTACAATTATATCGAAATAAGATTTCGATCACGTAAACACCTTAAAACACTATAATCATTTTTGCCACTGACAAATAACATAGATCTCAATATAATTTCTTCATCTTTTTTGAAAGCGTGGGTTGGTATTTTCAATTAAACTTGCTATTGTCCAATTTGTAGAGTTCGTTGACCGTAATTACCGGCGTCCCACTGGAAACTAAATTTACCTTTTTCCAATAAATGCTTAAATTACCCACTTCTCCAATAAGGATAAATGACATCGTTGTCAGTTATTGTGTATAATATACGACAGAAATTTACTCAAAAAATAATTCAGCTTTAGAACTCTGAAAATAACATCACCGATTTCCTTTATCATCATAAAAGTCATCTACATCTACATACTTATGACATTTCACATCTGAGTATCCCTTTTGGATGTGGTTCTTGGTAGATTCCTTGTGATACAAAGGTACATATCAAAAGACAAATACACATACCCCTTGAAACTAATAATAATTAAATAAATTTTATTATCTGTGTCTAAAAATTTAAGTATTTTTTACAAGGATGAATGAATGATTCCTTGTGCCATTAAAATACTAATATAATAATAACCACCTCAAAAAGGGATACTCAGATATGAAATGTTTCAATAGCGTATTTAGAACACTTCTTAGGAACTCATCATCGCAATCGGATTCAGATAAAAGAAAACTTTCATGTGATGTCCGTAATGACTGTTCATAGTCATTGTCGCTCTTTTTGCTGAACATCCGCAATATTATGTGATGCGACACTTTTCATATGGAAACAGTAATGGATTAGAGAAATACCCTACCTTCACTGAATAGTGACACATGTTCATAATCAGTTGACACAAATGGGCAATTACATCACATTTTCTTGAATTTACATTTTCTTTACAAATTAATGGCTCCAAATGTAATAATCCATTTAAAAAACAGTCAAAAACAATTAACATTAAAGTTTTATTTTCACTAACACGTTTATTATCCTAGTCTATGGTTATAAGTTATTTCTAGCTCGTGTCTCGGGTAATTTAAAATTTCCACAAAATTAAACATGCAACATGCTGCGTGTACAACGACCTTTTTACGAATTCATTACCGTCATTATCAAAACCTGTAATTATTCATACTTCACGTGATTATTCAACAGAAGGTAATGATGTCTTAATAAGCTCCTGTGATGTTATCTGGTGAGCAAATGAATTGTGAATTTTCCTATTAGCGGACCCAAGAGAGCGTAACTTGTATGGAAATTATTTATGAGATGGGTTGAGCGACGTTGTGATTACTACGAAGGGAGATAATGTTGGGAAACTGCTTTCTCTGATTACTGCTTCCTAATGTATCTACTTGCATTCAGGTAGTTAACCTTGGACTCTCGACACGATCATTCCATACGAAATTATAGACAATCAATTTAATTTTTTAATAATTCGAGAATAAATCCCTCGTTGTGCGAGTCCAAATTTCACTTAATAAACAGTTAATAGCATATTGACTAAAGCTTTTTGGTATTTTCTTTCGTATAATGAAAGCTATTTATTTCTGCATGTCCTCTTTTAAGGAGAGATTTATTTGCAGCATTCATTAAAATTGCGCCGGATTTTTTAAGTTCTGTGTCAAATATTCCGGTAATCTGAGCTTTCGTGTGAATTTCCAACCGGCGCTGTCATGGCTTACATTCAAACAACAAATTAAAGAAACCAGGTACTTCCAGTACCTACACATGTCGACTGAGTTAACTGTACGATGATACCTTGTGAGAAAGCATTTTACACAATAGCGACGAGACAGAAATTTGTAATCGTTGGTGATAAATATTTGCTTTTGTGGTCTATCAACCGACTTACATTCTGCTGTACGTGCTTGCTGTATTCGAAATTTGTATAAACCGTAGCTTAAAGTAAAAGACTATGACATTTTTTACATTTCATCGGAGGAAACATGTTTTTCATAGCAGGCAAGGTGTCACGTCTGTGTTTTTATTGCTCTACAATAAAAGGTACTTATTGACAATGTTTCTATTAGCCTCGTAAACGTTTTGAGGAAATCACTTCGGTTGAATGAAACCCATAAAACCAGTTTACTTAGGCAAGCTGCAATACAGTGTAATGGTCGTGTGGGAACAATAGTACACCTGACCGCATCAAAGTATTGGAACTCAATGTGCGAAGAATGTCGCGGTCGCCGTTTTTATAGCTCTACCTTTATGGCCTTCGCTGCTTGCATGCAAACTTTGGACATGTAGGTAACCTAACCCTCTTTCAAAACTGGTCAGAATATAACAGTAAAAAAATCACAGCGAGAACTGCGTCCTCTCCACAAAATGTTTCTACCAAAAAATCTAGATAGCCAAATGTTTTAAAACTTGTATGTAGAGCCATATAATATCCCTTATCGTAGGTGCCACTGATGGCATTTTCCAAACCAGTTGACGGCTAACTGTATTACTGAGACAAAATTGCTTTACGCCCAAAATATTTGCATGTTTACCTCTTTTACTACAGTTATGTTATAGTTTATTATTATAATGATTGGAAATCCATCGCGGAAACCACAGTAAATTAATTCGTTATCTATTATGAAATATGCTGTTGGCTTAGCAGAACCAAGTATTGTTTGCCAATCAAAGCACATCCATATGAGTGCGCTTTGGAATTCCTCGGATGGTTTTATATTCTCTACCACTGTAGTATTTTACAATTTGGATTTTATTACTACCGTCTATAAAACCCATTTTCTATGGTAGTGTGAATAATAAGTCTGTACTCCGGAAGCTATCGTGCTTGCGAACATTTGAGCATTTGATGAAAACAAAGCACTAAATATTTTTTTAGTTGCGTGTGGTTATTATGGCTTTATATCAACTTTGATAATGTCAACATTTATTTACTACCTTTAAAATTTTCTAAATTCCAATACACTTATAAAATATATTGGGAGCGAACCTAAATAAAATTTACACAGACGAGAGCGTTTAGTATAAATATCCGCTTCGAATTACCTTCATGCATATTCGATGATAAGCGATATATTTGTTGGATTTGCAATAAGATATGACTTATGACTAATGACTAATAAAATGTGACTTATTGTATGACTTATGAGTAATAAAACTGAGTAATTATAAATTTCTATACTCGTGAGTTTTTTTTTGATTGAAGATGAATTTGAGTTTATATACCAATAACTGGATACCCAGAGAAGAACATCTCATTTCCACCGTAGATGCAGCAATAGTTAGTGGACATCATTGCATGCGCGGGTGAACTTGCTACGCGTGTCGTTGACCGAGCACGAGCCAGCCAGTAAGTAAAACAGATTCTATGGCATTCACTATGAAATATTGCCAAAGTAGCACCTGATGCTATTGATGTGTATGAAAGCAATACAACCAGAAATCTGGTTCAAATCTTGTATTACACTAATGAGTTTCAAAGCTTATCACCACCTCGAAACGGTGAAAAAACAAGGGGGGGGGGGTTGGTTAAAAAAACTTAAGCCAATTATATCAAGAGAGGTCATCACTTGATATCATATTAAGTGCTTTGTTTGCATTTCAAGAATTCATAGAATGATTTTTTCCGAATTTATACCGAATTTGTTTTGGTAACAACAATATTACTGAAATCACCGAAATGTAAAACTTCTGCAGATGGAGTAACAAGTACCTACAACGTGGAAATTTTGTTTAAGTTTATCTGTTATGACACAACCGATGGGAAAACTGGGATATTTTTATTTTTTCCACTAATTGGGTATTTTAAAATTGTATGACAAAATATCTTAGTCATTTTAACCAGTTAGTAACTTAATTTAATTTAATTAGTAATTTAATCGCAGTTAAATATGCTAAATAATTTAATATTCTTTGAACTTACTCCATATTTCATCTAAATCGTATTAATATTACCAACTACCTGTTCCCCGCAACTTCGCTCGCGGGAAATTTTAAATGATTTTTACGCGGTCGCCTTTTTCTTTCTTCTTTTCTTTATTTAAAAAAACAAAGGAGCTTAGTTTCTCCGTATAATATCAGCTATTTGCCAGTGAAAGTCCCGTTAACATAGGTCCAACCGTTTCGGAGATTAGCCGGAACAAACAGACAGGCACACAGATTTTTTTTTTATAAATTGTGTTTTTTTTTCTTGTAAGTACCGTATATATAATACTTTCAAGCCTAATTACTCTAATGTAATAAAATCCTGTGTTTTTTTATGTTTAAAATGAGTACCTACCATATATCGTATTTATGGGAAATGCAGTGCAAAGCCCTAGTAATGTTGCTAGTTACAAAATAAGTGACAGTGACTTTTAAGTACTAATTCAATTGGAATTTTATTCTGGAACCGAAATTTGCATAAAATAGCAGAAGTTTGAAATTATAATATTAATATTTACCATTTTACTAGCTGTAGGTATTATGATTTCGTTCGCTACACGCGAAGTTAGTAGAGTTCCTTAATTTGTAATTTATTCTTGTGTTAAAATATCCAAAATTCATTCCTTTAAATCAAGTACCGTTTGGACATATAAACGTGTCACAAGAGGTACTCTGGCACGGTGCATGCAACAGATATGTCGAATTACGCTCAGTTTTCATGTCCGAACTAGTCTCATTTATTAAGATTATGTCTGTTCCAACCGCCCAACCCCAGGGGACAAAGCTTCTATCTGATTACGAACCCTAAAAACCATTTACCACTTTCTATAGCTCATCACTTTAATTCTCCATAATATCATTTAGAGATATTCAAATTCAAAAGCTTGTTTACAGAATCTGAAAACATCGCAATCACGTATACAGATAGGACGATTTTGTTTGCAGAAATGTCCCCAGTAATGTTGTATTGTTCGATAACGTTATTCCCCCGTTCGTAAAACGTTATGATAATGCTCTCAATACGCGCTAAACAGGAGAGCGGGCTACCGGTTTTGTTACCATTGCTGAGAAGTGCCAATAGCTACGATATATATATAGATTAAATTATACATTATATAATATAAATGAATCCCTATTTCCCTTGGTCATGGCATCGCACGCGAACGGCTGGACCAATTTTGCAAATTTTTTTCTGTTTGTAATTGTCAGAAGAAGATTCTTATGACAGAAAAAATTAAGAAGTTGGGAACATTAGAAAATTTAAGTAAACCTAACGACCATTTTAGTGCTTTTCTGAGTGCTTTTGACAATATAAACTTTTCTAATGTAGCCTTCAGATGCATCGGTCGAAATTATTAAGACAGGACAACGTCTGTCGGATCAGCTAGTATAACATAAAAATAGATTCTAAAAGGTGTAAAGATTAGAGAGAGCTTTGAATAATTCTGTAACAAAATTATACCTCACATAGATACGTAAAAATACGTGAGGTATTTAGCAGATAGCAAAATATCATCAGTTTAATACACTCTCTTTTTACCACAACCTTATTCAACAGTTGGGAGATTTTTGTGTGAACTCCGCATATTTCTGTGTCAAAGTTGAACCGTTAAGCTCAAGATGTGTTTCACGATTTCGCTACTCAACAATGGAAACTGTTGCACAGATAAATTATATAAAATCGCCATTCTTTGTATAGTTTACACGAGTAAAAAGTGAGATGCACGAGTAACGACGCGTCGTCGACTTTTTTGCACGCGACTTCCATTGTTGGTGAACTTCAGTGAGGGTGCCGGGCCGAGTTTTGTCAATAGACTTACTTTGGCGAAAGGTTCATTGTTTCGAGTAGCTTGTTCGCGTACACGAGATATCTGCAGTCTTCATTCTTCTAAGGATGTATTACCTACATGTTTATCTGTGGGTATGTGGTGTGGTGTGGTGTTATTTTTTTATTAAAACCCAAGCTAATTGTGTTACAAAAAGGTGAGCAATACCTACTAGTTATTTATAAAATGAAACTACGTGACAAACGGAAATAAAAATTCATTATTTTTTATCCGTGAACTCACAACATATTATTCGCATCATTATTTGAGTTTGAAAAAATGATTAACTAAATTTTTTTTACACTAAAAATAAAAATAAACTGATCTTTGGATTTGGATGTGGATCACCAACTTCGCTCAAAGCTAATCGCTATATTAAATTTAACTAAAATCAACTTGTTTTGTGAGTGACTGATCATGAACTACGTAGCAAATTTATTACAGTCTGTTTTATACAATTACCTAAGTTTCAATACGTGCTTCATTATCTAAGTTCGTTTGTGAAGATTGAAAATGATTTTATTTGTAATATTATCTCCCCTGAGCACGCACCCCACGTCTAGACAAGCGCGTGGGATCTGCAAATAACTTGTAAACAACCCAAGGAGTTTGTTACCTTTCACTTTCAGTTTTCATGACATGCCAGTACCGACATTTTTATTATTATATTCATATTCATATTCATATAGTTTATTTTTCCATAGGAACGCTAAGGAACTCTTGGTTTCGTCGTGTACACAATTAATTAGCGGCAGTTCATAAGCCTTGTCAATTTTATAACTAATAAACAAAACAAATAATAAAATTGAATACAATATGTAGCGGTGTTACCTTGTCATTGAATAAAAAACTACAAATAAAAATAAAATTAGCAATAAAAATAGAAAAATTCGTAGCTGTATAGGGGCCTTGTCAATTATAATTAAAATTACAAAAATAATTAAAAAAAAAAAATATATATGAAATTGAAATAAATTATATAAAATAAAAAATAAATAAATTAGTAAGTACTAAACACAGTCAAAATTATTTAACTTTGCGCCTCTCGATTTCTGAGACAGATTTTGACCAAGTTTGATTATCCTTGAGATATTGTTCACATGTATAATAAGCAGCTTCCGTTAATGCTGCTTTTATGGTTTTCTTAAAAATTCTCTCATTTAGTTCATGTATGACATCAGGTATTTTATTATAAAAGCAAATACAATTTCGTAGAAACGATTTATTACATTTTTGTAATCGGAACCCAGGGTATGCAAGCTTGTTTTTATTGCGAGTATTTATTTGGTGCATGTCACTGTTTTTTTTAAACGTATTGATATTTTTTCTCGTAAACATGATACATTCATAAATATATAATCCTGGTACCGTTATAATGTTAATTGAGCTAAAAAATGTCTTTAGTGAGGTTCTCGTGCTAAGACAATATATAGCTCGTATTGCTCTTTTTTGTGCAATAAATATTGCATTAATCTTTGTTGCTGCACCCCATAGTAAGATTCCATAGGACATGACACTGTGGAAATATCCGTAATATGCTAATCTAGCACTCTGTATATCAGATATTTTCCTAATCTGTCGCACTGCGTGGACAGCGGAGCTAAGTTTGTCAGAAAGGTTATTAATGTGAGGGTCCCATTGCAGCTTTGAATCTACCGTTATACCTAAAAATAAAGTTGATTTCGTAGGAATTAAATTATTATTATTGATCTGAATTATGTCAGGGTCATATTGAAGGTTTGAGAGCGTAAATTTCAAATATTTGGTTTTAGTGGGGTTAAGCACTAGATTGTTTGTTGAGAACCAGTTATTCAGTGAATTCATTAAATTATTTATTGCAGAGCAGTTAACAAGTCGTCGTGATACTTTGAATAGAATAGATGTGTCATCAGCAAACATTATTATTTTAGTGTCATTAATATCGTTAACCATTGATGCCAAATCATTTACATAGACAAGGAATAAGAAAGGGCCCAATATGGAACCTTGAGGTACACCTGATTTAATAATGGAGCCTCTTGATTTGACTCCGTCAACTTCTACGCACATTTCCCTATCAGCTAAGTATGATGTCATTAAGTTAATTGCGTCATTGCTTAATCCATAAAATTTTAACTTTCCCAATAGTGTCTTGTGACATACGCAGTCGAAAGCCTTTGATAAGTCACAAAAAATTCCAATTACATCGTAGGCTTCTTCCCAAGCTTTAAACACATATGTCATTAATTCTGCCCCTGCATCGATTGTGGATTTACCCTTTGTAAATCCGAATTGCTCTTTGTGAAGTACAGAATTTACATTAAAATACGTAGATAATTGATTGAGCATAATTTTTTCAAATATTTTACTTATACAAGGTAGGATTGACACTGGCCTATAATTAGATGGGTTCCCTTTACTTCCCGTTTTATAAAGAGGAATTATTTTGCTCAGTTTCAATAAATGAGGAAAAGTGCCTCTGTCTATACAAAGGTTTAATAGGGTAGCTAAATAATTCGCTATTTTCTCAATCACATGTTTCATAACATTTAAGGAAAGTCCCCATGCGTCCTCAGATTTTTTTATTTTTAGGCTTTTAAAAGCCTTGAGGATCGTATCAGCAGATATATGATGAAAATTGAAAATTGCATATTTATTTTTAACATGTGTATGCATGAGTTTTAGTGCATTTTCTGTAGAAGATTGTTGAAGACCTTGTGTGATATTGACTGGTGCATTCAGGAAAAAATCTTCGAAAGCATTTGCTATTTCTAAAGAGTTTGTTATAATATTATTTTCAATTCTAAGACTGTTTGGCTTTACATTTATTCTACACTTTCCAGTTTCTATTTTTATTATGTTCCATATTGTTTTAATCTTATTGCGAGAATTAATAATTTTATTTCTGATAAAGATAGATTTAGCGTTTTGACACACTCTTTTAAATATTTTTGAGTAATTTTTAATTAGATTTAAGGTATTTTCATCTACAGTAGTTCTTTTCTGTTCATATAGAGAATATAGAACATTTCTACTAATAAATATTCCTGGAGTAGCCCAGTCACAAAAAGTGGGTTTTTTATTAAGATTAATTTTACATTTTTTAAAGATTGCTTCAAAGTGAATGAAGATATTTTTGAAAAACCTATTATAACTTATATTCGGATCTATAAAATCATATTGATAAATATCGGAGACACATCTATCTACAGCCTCATTAAATAATTGAATTCGTGCGTGTGTGACAGGTCTATAAGAAATAAGATTTTGTGTTTTCTCTATCTTACATAGTAGAGTAACCTTCTGACCTTTATGATCTGAAGGTAGCATATTAATCAAATCTTTATGCTGAAATTCACAGTCAAGAAAAATATTGTCTAAGCAGGTTTTTGTTGTCATAGTCACCCTAGTGGGTTCGTCAAAAATATTTATCAAGTTATAAGATTTACATAATAATATAAATTGTATTGATTCTGTTGACTCTATAAGAATGTCAATATTAAAGTCTCCGCACATTATAATAGGTTTATTACTTTTAGAAAGCCGTGTCAATGCTTCCTCGAGAACCTCCATAAAAACATGAAAAGATGCAGAAGGTGGCTTATAAACGCAAAGTATTAGATGGCTATCTAGCTCTACACATGCTAGTTCACATATGCGTTCTTTAGCGATTTTCAATATATCCTTACGTTCTTTACATTTGATATCGTTTTTAACTAAAATAACACATCCGCCTCCCTCTGCTGACCCTCTTATATAATTGCTTGTAATATTAAAATTTGTAAGCGAAAATTTACATTTATTTTTGGCTAAAAATGTCTCAGTGAAGCACAAAATTTCATAATTATTGGTTTTAAGATAAACTTCAATTTGTAACAGTTTACCAAGTAAACGATTTATATTCTGATGTAGTAAATTAAGAGTATGGTAATTGTCAACGTGTTCTGTTTTGGACTTAAGAGCTAATTTGCAAGGAAAATCAAGTTTCCCTGTTGTCAATTTACAAAGTTTAAAGAAACAGGTGTAAGGACCTTAATCGAACTTGTTCGATCATGTTTTACAGTTTTGTCTTCCTTGATGACTAATGTCAGTAAGGTCACAAGGTTAGTTCTACAATTTCTTGACAAATGATTTGTACCAGCAGTCAATTTGAAATTGATAATAAATGTATTTATGTCAAAAAATATAAGTTTGTTTTCGGTATTATTAACAGACAGTAGATTGTATAATGTCATGTTAAGTGCAAATACATTGGTATTATGCTTAGAGCTTGAAGAGCAAGAATATGGAAATGCACATATTATTATTTTTTTAATAAGTTTATTATGGCATAATTCATTTAGAGAATCAATTGCTTTAATCAATTTTTCCTTTGTTATACCAGAGCAATCTCCTAACATTATCACAATGTTCGTATCGTGGTAATATTGGCTATTTATGACTTTTTGTATAAGTTGATCGAATTGAATGTATGGTATACAATTGTTTACTATATTTACGTCTTGATGGTTGTGGAAAATTTTACCCAAACCTCTACCGATTTCATCACAGAATACTTGTGTTCCGCGATGACGTGTCGCACACTCAACTTGATAAACCTCTCCATCCTTTTTGGCCTGTTCGTCCCCTTGCCTCACAGGTTGTTCCTCATGAGTTGCAGCTGTATTAAGAAGCATTTCTGCTTCCTCGTTTGTTAATGGTAGGGTGTCATTGTAGATATGTTGAGTGCCGCTGGATGTTGATTCACGATCGACTTCTTTACAGGTCCCTAATCCTAGTAACTCATTCGTTACTGATATGTGTTCTTTAATTTCTTTTTGCGCTAGGTTATACATGCAGTTCACATGCTTCAGCTCATTTTCTAGTCGTCTTATTTTATCCATGCCATACGCACACTCCTTCTCGTATTCCTCTAATTTATAGGTACAGTATTCTAATTCTTTATTGAGTTCTTTTTTTTCTGTTCTAAGAGCCAAACAAATGTTATGTTGTAGTTTAGTTCTTTTTTTAATGTTATTCATTTTTCTGATAAATTTCTTAATTTTTATATATTTTTTCATCTTAGTTCGACCTAGTTCTATTATAGCTGTATTTTCCTGCTTCCCATTTTCCTTCAGATGGTATTGTCGTTCCAAACAATTTTGGTGTACCAAGTAAATTTTATTATTTAGCTCGTCAATAGTTAATTTTAATTCAAAATTTTGCTTTTCTAGTTGGTTATTGTAAGTTTTAGCACTTTCCAAAATATCGTGACATAGCTTGTGTGACTCTGATGCTTCATATAACTGGTTCCTCTCAATAAGTATATCCTTGAGTTGTCTGTCTATGCTTATCAATTCATTTTTCAACTTGGTGTTTTTACTTATCACATTCTGTATTTCAACTTCACTTTCTTCTCGCTCTTCCATTAATTTACAATTTAGTTTTTCTTGCGATTTTAATTCCAGGGTAATGATTTTAAGAGTTTGTTCTAGTTCTCTAATACTCGCTTTTCTAGTATTCATCCTTTTATATTTGGGAAATAAAATATTCTCCAAAAGTAAAAAGGTACCTTTAACGCAGATTTTTTCTGAGTTTGCAACACAGGATTCTTTTCAATTGTGTCATATAAAGAAATGTCACTTGTCAAATGAATGTCTTCGTGACAGAAGCGATAAAAAGTATTTATTTACAACGAAGCGAGTGTGTAGATGTACACAAATAATTTCATTGGCTCATTCAAATTGCAAAAACTGCCAAAATTTGTAAATTATGCCTGGGAATGCTGTATGCCTGGGAATTTTAACAACTTTCTCTCCGTATTTTTGTTGCCCACATTATTAAACGTATTACGGGCATTGTGACATTGTTAAACTGTTTTTTTTTTATTTCTTGTTGGACTTTTTATAAGATAAGTACCCATTTACAAAAGTTAAGAGGTTTTAGCTGTAGCGACTCCATAACACTTGGTAGATTATAATATAAACTCAAAACTCAAACTTCATCATTATTTATGGGAATTATCACATACCTTTTATATCCGTGTATCACACAGGCAATGTTTTTTTTTGGGTCTTATATTGTTTGGACAAGTCCTAATTAAGGCGCAAAGTGAATTTGACAATTGGATACCTCCTATAAATATATATAGGAGGTAGAATCGTATTAAATATCGTATTAATACTTACGATATTATATACTTACGTATACGTAGTTATAACTGGCGCATGGTAAGCTACATTGTAATGTGGTTAATGTTTTTAACATAAAAAATCCACCAAGTTTTATGTTGCTCTTGCAACTCTGAGCCACTCTAGCTGAATATCATTGGAAAGTTTTAAGCATTAACAATTAGCATCTCAATTTTTAGGAAAAGTGCTATTTCCATTAAACGTGACAAATAGCCATCTTCCATACGTATTTTGAATTAATAACAAAAAGCGCTTCAAATCGATCCATTTGTGTTCACCTGCGAACAAAGAATCCAACTTCAGGGGTATGAGTGTGTAAGCGTTTTTTATATTGTGAAACTCTTGTTAGTTGAGGGCTAAAAATGCGAAAGTCTGATTTGGAGATATGACGTTACTCTTTCACGCTAAAGGCCAGGAGTTTGCTAATTTCTTTAACATACCCGAATTATGTATAAAAGTAATCTTGGTATCGCGGATAAAGTCACGAGCTGAATCGAAAAAACGAGAACTGACTTCAATACTTTCATACTTTTTTCTGAATTTCTGGTAAAAATCTTCGTTACCGGTGAGCCAGTTTCCAAAGTAGAATTTTAGAGAGTAGTAGATTTTGTTATGATTGTTAGATCTTCGAAACCATTATGTGGTGCGTAGCCCAACACGTACTGCATCAGTTTGTTTTCAATCGGCTGTTATCCTGATTGCAGTTGTCAAACTAGCCCTCTTAAATCGCACAAGCCCCGTATAAAATGCTCTATATTGAACCGGACTAATCTCCCGGTTCGTGCACAAATCTGATGCGGAGTCTACACCGAGTCTATAATTGGGTATTAGCGTTAATACCTGTATATTACGATACTGCGCTCTATGGTTCCACCGTATCTGATGTGTGGAGCAACACTGGTTATCGTAGCTATTATAGGAAATTCAACGTTATTTTATTTCAGCGAGAATTTATGGTAAAACTGATAAGTACAACCGATTTCTAAATAGTTTCTCCGGAAATTCAATTTAATGTCTCAATTACGGATCGATTAAATTAATTAAAATATTATACAAAATCAAACTTTTATCAGACTGAAGACGGCAGCTAATTATTATAATTGCTAAGGTACTTTAAAAACTTTCTCTTACAGATCTAATAAAACTGGTTTACCTCTGATAAGAGTAAAAGTTGGCAAAAACATGCCGTTTATCGTTTCCCGACATGAGCTTGGTAACGTGCAGTAAAACGTTTTCCTGTTGACAAAACGAAAACGATGACAGGACTAGTTCCAATTAATTTCTAGTCCGAAGGGTCCGCGTATCATTGTGTGCTCGTAGACCGCTCGTCGTTCGGATTACAAATATTATAGAAACGCAGTAATTCGGACAGTGATTTATAGAGCGGGGGTGGGTGCCAAGCCACCCTCTTAAGGGACTGACACATAATCTGTGGCGTGGGGTCACCACTGTGGTCCGTACGTAAACAACATTGATTTCTGGAAACGGTCGAGACAAGTTGTGAGTTGACGAACTACGTTTCATGTATAGGGGCTATATTTTTTGACGCAGAGTGCCTATTGATTTTATTAATACACATTTCCGACAATACAATAACTACGAAAATTGAAGCTACTTGCATTTTAACATCAGGTGGGCTGTCAGCTTGTTTTTAGACACATAAAGAAAAAAAACTTGTACCTTTTAAACTTTCTAAGCATAATAATGAGAGAGTAGTTGTAACAAGAATTTTGGAACCGCAACGTAATCATTCACCTATCATGCCGAGCTGGTGTCAAGAGAAAATGCAAATTCTTCTGGACCATGACAATAACGTAACGGTTTTAAATAGATAACCTCAAATCGCTGCATCATGTTTTTTTACGTGCAAATTGTTTCTTAGTAATAATATTTAACTGTTTAATTTAATTACAGCTGCAACTGGGCCACACACGTCAAATCGGATGTAAGATACCGCTCCGGTACGGTCCGTGGATGAACGTCTATCAAGACAACTTTTTATACGCTTCTCAGC
This sequence comes from Aplocera efformata, assembly GCA_921293045.1. Classification (NCBI taxonomy): domain Eukaryota; kingdom Metazoa; phylum Arthropoda; class Insecta; order Lepidoptera; family Geometridae; genus Aplocera; species Aplocera efformata. Next base: position 5,397,198 of record OV121042.1, on the reverse strand, counting down.
AGCACTGTCTATCGTCGTTCATGATTACTTAATTGAATTAAGCGCTAGCGACCGAAAAAATATCTCGATAAGAAATTGAGCGTCTATTTTTGCGGCCATAACACGATTAGCGGAGGTCGCAAACAAATCGATGTACATACATAGATAACACTCCGGCACGTTCCAACAAAATGAGTTTAGACGTCAAAACTGACATGATATCATTATCTTCTATTCATTGCGAATCGGAGATGACACCAGAATGTGGGTTAGGATTTAGAAAGTACGTTCCATGCAGGTAAGTGGGCAATTCCCATGGTCTTAAAAGGCTTTGATGACTGGAGGCGTTTAGCGCGCTTATATGGATCGATAGGGCAGACAGGGTCGAAGGCACGGCGACCTCACCATTGACGGCATCTGTGCAACGGTACCCTGCACTGACCATGTCCATTCAACATGCATACCCCGGACTGACTGCACTTTACTTGATTATATGCTATTCAGGCCTCTTAGCTCCACTAAGCTTACAATATTCGTTATTTACGCTACTCATTACGGACGCAGTTTATGATTGTTTATTTTTCCGTTATGAGCTAAATGGTGTATCGAATCAACCTACTTTTGTACTACTGGGTCGACAGTTAGCCTAGGCTCGTTTAAAATTTGATAACTCAATTTAACTGAGAGTAGACCCCTGCAGTGGGATGCAATAAATGATATTGGAAAAGTTTCAACGTAACTGCAAATTTTCTGGTTTAAGTAAGGATATATATTTTATATGTTATTTCTCTCTCTCTATATATATGTATATATATATATATATCTTATCTCGTATCATACGTAAGTGATAAGTCTCATCCGGCTTGGGCAGACATAAAAGTTTGTTATGTCAAGAATTTATGAAGGTAAAGGTAAAAGACATTCAACTTCAAATTACTTTCTTATCTTCTTGTTAAAAATGTTTTCTTTGCGCGAAAAACTAATTGCGGTTAACGCGCTGAAGCAACTCCAAAGTTGAGTCCTTGGAACATACATATTGCTGAAGACTAATAGTAATAGTTTGATGAATTGAAAGGTGAATATTTTTTAATTTGATTCATCTTTCGTGGCGAGTTCAAAATTCTCACCACTGAATCGCCTATCTATATGGTAGGTATTACTCGCGTAACTAAAACGATCTGAAAGGTATTGACACTATCTGTTTAGTTATCATAAATTGGCTCACGCTTGAAAAACCGATTCAAATCATTGAACAAAAAAGCTCTATTATGCAACTATAATTGGTTTGGGTCGTTGACTTGAAGATGAGGCAAACAAATGTGACATCATTCATATTCTTGACTTTTTTCTTTAATTAACTTTTTTCGCCAATCACTTTCTCAATAGCTTTTAAATGCATGCATGATAAATAACAGGTATGTACTGTGATCGTAATGTGATTCAACACGCATGAGTAGTCGATATAAGCTACAAAAGGTTTTAATTAAAGGAAAAAAGTTGTGAATGGCTAACAGTTGGTGTTTAAACGTAGCAATACTACTAAGAAGATAGACGAGTTGCAAACTGATTGATTTTTTCAATTAGTTAGGTATATGAAATGAGGTTATACTCAAGAACTCATTCCCTTTCCTCTACCCACCTAGTTGGTGACTCATCATAGAACAAGACAAGCGAGATATTTGTTATGCTAAAAATATTTAATATAATTTAAGGGGTACGAACAAAAAATTGATAAAATATGTTGGTAGGTGATCCAATTCGTGTGACCGCCTTTTAACGTTGCATAACTTAATCGATATGTTGGGTGAGAACAACCGGAACAATAAAAAAAAATCCCATGAAATATTTGTGACCTAGGAGGAACCCTATCAAAAAAAAGAAACGTCCAAATCGTTCCATAAACCTCCTCCTTTGTCCTTGTTTTGAAAGTGTATAACTTAAGTACCCCATAACCGATTTCAAAGGACTTTATCAAAGAAACGTTGCTATGACTTTTGTTCTACTTGAGACAAAGTCATAATCGTACTCGTACTTAAAGTACAAACTTGTCCACCGTCCAAGCATCTACGGAAGCTAAAACTAATCAAAACAAACGTTCAGTTTTACGATTCCAACACGTGTTTGTTCCGTTGCGAACAAGGAGGATCGCAATAAAAACAATGTGCATATTAATTGAGTACCCTTCGCCTGGTGACTGTTACAACATCTGTGCCTCCGCTCCCGGGCGTTCCCTAATTGCACGAGAGACGATTCCCACGAGCAAAGATCAACCTTGCTGGGATTATGTAACACTAATCGAAATTCAGTGAATTGAGAAACTGTTTGGTGTTCATAATCGTGAGTTGTACGGTTTTCTTCTTGTTTTATTTATGGAGTTGGAAACTGGAGAGACTGGAGGCAGGATACATTTTGCACAAGATGAGTTGAGATGAGTTTGAAGAACTTTCCTAGAATCATAGAGGTAGTGAATTTGAAAAATTTTGAATTTCAACAATTATTTAGTCTGAGTAACTAAGTAATTGTTGAAATAATTTTATTTAAATTGCGAAATGTTTATAATTAAATAAAATGCCACCACAAATCAAATAGCGACGCGCGTGTCATTGTTCGCGCGATTTTCGTATTCTTTTTTATTTATCAAAATAACAGCTTTTTACGCAATGTATTTGAAAGTTTAAACGGAACAAAAAACAATTTGATAAAAGTTTTGTCGCCCCTTATCTTCCCAATAAATAAACTGTAGAACATTTTTTTTTAATACTGAAATGACGAATAATTTTAAGCTACCATGAAGCCAAAGTTGGTCCATCCTTCCTTCTGTGATGCGCTTACCAACAAACAGCATTTCATTTTGATTCTATAGACTTGCGGTTGAAGCACGTTCAGGTATCAAGGAAAGCGCAGTCTCATGAATTTTGTGAAGATTGTGTTTTTTGACTCGGGCATCTAACAAAACCTATAGCGAACGGAAGTAGCCCGTTCCCGTCCCGTCCTCATTTTCTGCTTCTACTCTGGGCTATTCCGAGAGCATTTTACAAGATACTTTTGCTGGATCGAACTAGCTCATAATGCTAAATAGATCAATAAGAATACTCTCTATACCTCTACGCCCAAATATGGCTTTATGTTTGGCACTTTACGCATCGCACAAGCTACGCGAATTGTTAAAGTTAGTTGGTACCGTAACTTCTATTGGGAAAAAGCACAATCTATTTACAGAGTCAATTACCCCAGGATGATCAAGAAACAAACAATTACATGGTTAGAAGACCGGAAAATACACTCACTCACTAAGCAGCGCACGGTCCTAAGTAGTTAGTCTCGCAATCGTATAACAATAAGGCTTCAAATAAGTCGCTCGCGATTCTATGTAACTTTCTTTTAGAATACTTACACATTTTTACCCCTGCATTAGGATTATCTGTGTCGCAGATGGCATGGACAAACATAGAAACACGAGAACACCCAAGACCTGCGAATAAACTACATGCTCACGATGCAAAGTGTGCCCGGCCAGGAATCGAACCCGGGACCCCTCGCTTCGAAGGCGCCCTGACTTTAAAGAGAGGGGTCCCGGGTTTGATTCCTACTACCAAATTAAAATATTAGTACCTGTTAAAATACATAGGTAAAATACATGATGGTGCAACTGATATTAAGCGGTTTCACTTGATCAATATTTATCAAAATAATCTATAATAGAAGTAATTTTGATCCAATTCACGTACACCCTTCTGTAAAATCAAATTTAGTTCCATTATTTAATTTATCTTCACCATCTAATATCAAATCGTTAAAAATAAATTAAACTTTTAGTGCAGCAAATTTGAAATGGTTCTATGTTTTATATCTACTGAGTAGCTTTTCAAATTTGCTGTAATACCTAAGTAATTTGATTCTACCTAGAGTGTATTCTATTACTACGTCTCTAAATCATTAATTTAAATGCCTATTATTTTAATTACATACGTCACAAACTTTTACTTATGCTTATCTTGTAGCTTGAAAAGACGACGATCCATAGATCAAATCACTGTGCATTTTACTTTTGGTGAGCACCCAGTATGAAGTGAGTGTCGCGCATAACCAAATGAGCCTTTAAATCGCCTGTAAGCGTACGATGCATAGAAATGATGTGAAACAGAGCCAGTAATTGGGTGCAGGCGAGCGGTTTTTGTAATTGATACAGCAACGCAATCTAGCGGTTCTATGTCGTATTCAGGTACGCCCTAAGATAGTAGGGAAAGAAACTTGCTTTGTTAGGAATATTACGATAAACATAAATAGAGTTTTGTTCAACCAATTTTTTAGGCTAATTGGCTCTTAAAGCTTAGGTAGCTATTTCTCCTTTTGGAATAGATATAGGTTTGGAGCTTTGAAGCTGTTTAAGTAACGCTTAATGAGCGTCTCATCTTAAATTTCTAACGCTTCGGAAACGAGGGTGGATACTGAGTATAAGTTCAAACGTTCTCTAGAAGATTGAAAGCGGAAATAGATTCGTCCGTCGCGTTGCTACGGTAAGGTATCATCAAGTGTCATTATAGATAGATCTGTTTGCTTTCCATAAAAACAAATCACTCTTTGATTGAAGTAGGAGAGCTACCACGAACTTGGTGCATTTCTCACCTACTAAATAACGCATGCCTTCGCAGTCTGTAGATACTTCTTTCCTAGACTTTACACAAGCCTATATGATATTTAAATTGCTCGCAACTTTATTCGCCGGGTTGTTCACCACCGATCTTCACTGGGATAAGATTTCAACTGTGTACTACCGTACCCGTAGTATGGTACAAATACAAAAAAAACTATGGTACAGATACATACAGAGGTACATTCTGGGCGTTGTTTAATTCGGAACCACAAACCATCCATCAGTTTACACGGTCGATGTTGCAATGCTTACAGTTATTATGCGCCCGATATTTATCGTATGCTAATGGGATTAAATAGTTGTATGTCTGGTATTAGGCGGCGTAGTCGTAAATTACATGTTTGTTGTATGATGGTTCGATGATCTTGTCTGTACGATCGTGTTGTTTTAATTTATCGACGGTAGTGTTTCAATTCAAATTTATATACAATACTTATTGTAAGCATTTTACTAAGTATGCTTAATGCCTACTTTTTTTTTTGAAGTAGATTTCTCGCACGAGTTAATATAAATAATAATATAATAATTATTAGTTTATTTATGATAAAGAAAAACAACATAATAGAATTAAAAATCATGCTTAGTTAGCGGATAGATGGCGCAGTGTGAAATGTCAATGAAAGCAAATAAAATCTGGACAAGGCTTGTATGAAATGCAAGCAGGCCATGACGTTTGAAAATAAAAATAAATGAAATCACAAATTTTCCATTAAAATTGCAAATCCCTCGTTCGTACTCTTATCGATCGGTTTCTTCAAGACTCGATCAGAGCTAATTACGAAGTTATTATAACTTCGTGATTAGGGATTTCACCCCCTAGTTAAAGATATTGGGTGTGTGAATATGACTCCGCCCTTTCTCAACAGATGTCGTTTTTAGTATTGTTTACGTGTACTAATAAATGACCATACTTGTATTCGATAGTACTGAATGTCAGCTATCTAACGCATTTTATGATGTTTGGTTGAAGTGTAAGCAACAATTGTTTTCACCTTTTCGAAAATGTCGGTTTTTATTCCAAATAAACGTCATTTGCGGGAAGTGTTATTACATTATTTTATTGCGAAGAAAACTGCAGCGGAAACTTATCGTTTGCTTGTGGAGATTTATGGTGAGCATGCTCCGTCTAATACAACTTGCAAGGAATGGTTTCGACGATTTCAAAATAACGATTTTAGTACTGAGGATAAAGAACATGGAAAACCACCAAAAAAATTTGAAGATGCTGAATTGGAAGCATTATTGGCGGAAGATTCTTGCCAAACTCAATCAGAATTAGCTGCAGCATTAAATGTTGATCGTTCAACTGTTGCAAAGCGTTTACAAATGATGGGAATGATTCAAAAAGCCGGTGACTGGGTTCCACATGATTTAAAAGAAAGAGACATGGAACGTCGGAAAACCATTTGTGAAATGCTGCTTCAAAGACAGCAAAGAAAAGGATTTTTGCATCGGATAGTCACAGGAGACGAAAAATGGATACACTACGAAAATCCTAAACGCAAAAAAGCTTGGGTGAAACCAGGCGAACCAGGCCCATCACAGCCAAAAATAAATATTCACTGTGCCAAGGTCATGCTCTGTATTTGGTGGGATCAGAAAGGTATTGTATATTATGAGTTGCTCAAACCCTCTGAAACTATTAATGGAGAAGTTTACCGACGACAACTAATGCGTTTGAAGCGAGCCATAGAAGAAAAACGACCAGAATGGGTGAATAGACATAACAAATTAGTTCTTCAGCATGACAATGCCAAACCGCATACCGCAGAAGTCGTAAAAAGATATTTAGAGGGACAGGACTGGGAAGTGTTACCCCACCCGCCATATTCACCAGACATAGCTCCTTCGGATTACCACCTATTCCGGACGATGCAGACAGACCTTACTGGAGAAAAGTTTACTTCATGTGAAAGTATCAAAATTTGGATTGACAACTGGATAAGCTCAAAAGACCAGGACTTCTTCCAGCAAGGAATACGAAAACTACCTGAACGATGGGCGAAGGTTGTAGCTGCAGATGGAGCATACTTTCAATAATTTTTTTTTTAATTTTGTAAGCGAACAAATGTGTTTTATTTTGACAAAAAGGGGCGGAGTCATATTCACACACCTATAATTATTTTTTATATACCTATAGTAGTGTAGTATGCACTAAAATACTATAGTATAGAATGCAACAAAAAAAAATTTTTTTTTTCTCAGTTCCGTCTAATCTCCAAAACGGCTAGGCTGACTGTGACGGGTCTTCCACTGCTAGTTATAGTTGATGTTATAAGGAGTAAATAAGGCTACTTTTTTACTGTATTAAATTTAATTACTTTTTATTTTAGAAAAAATAAAACGTAATTATGGTTCCACGCAATAAAAATATAGTTTAACTAGCGAAGAACAACAAGTGATTAATATAATTACAATCGGTGGTAGGGAACCCTCAGATACGAAGACAAATTTCCTTTGTTTATGGTTGCAATTAAATAAATAATAAGTTAATTGTATATTTTTATTAATAAAATGCTTAGTTGAATAGGTACATGTTAGCTGTACATGTAAGGTACTTTTAGACTCATCTCCTTAATTAATAAGTGCCCGTAATATCTGTATTGTGCTAGATAATCTTTATAGTTCTAGGTAGGCTATTCTAAGCGTGCTCTATCGATCGGGAGCATTCGATATTTGTTTGCTACATACTATAATCGATTTTGTTTCGTTACGCTGATAATATTAGTGCTATTACGACGTGCCTACACACCTAACTAGCTTTAAGTACCTAGTTAAATAGATTTGGTTCATTTTAGATCACAGCTACCAGTTTTTATTTTATTTTACGATAAGACTCATGTACAGGTAGTACATGAGTCTCAAAAAATGAGTATCAAAGTATGAGGAGACTCAAGTCGCATCGTGTTGCGCCCGTCACTTTGAGATGGAATGTAACATCTTATGCGCCTGTAATTTCACCGGCACCCACACCCTTCCACCGGCAGCAAGAATGCGCCACTGCTTGGCGGTGGATTACCAGGTGTGGTGGCAGTACTTCTCCGGACTAACCTTATTTCTACTGCTATTTTGCGTTGCTCCTTTCGTACTCACAGACGGATCAAACCAGTTTATATGCGGTAACAAATACAAAGTTTGCCTAAAGTAAAGACTACACTAAGGACTGAGGACCAGGGGCGCCTATTCATACCCTGATGTGACATTCTAACCAATATTATAAATGCGAAAGAGACTTTGTTTGTTACACATTCTCGCTTAAACCGCTAATACGATTTTAAAAATGTTTTCACCAATTGAAAGCTACATGAGCGAGAACACATAGGCTACATTTTATTCCCGTATTCCCATGCGAACGGGAACTACGCGGGTGAAACCGTGTTTTAATAATTTATTATAATACTAATTCCGGATAAATATCATAATATTTCTCTTCTCGTGTGAGCAAATGGCTTACTCTACTGTAGGAGTTTTCAACCCGCTCAAAGGCTCCGGACATGGCTTATCGACAGATAAATTTTTAAAACTAGTTTTTTCGTGAGTTATTATTAATAGACCCCAGAAAATGGAGAATTTGCCAAACCGACCGAGTGTCGGTCGGTTCTCGCCGAATTGAATTGAACAAAACTGCGTTTTTACTATAAATAGAATTACAGAAATTACAATAAGTACACATAAACAGCAAAGCCGAGATACGTGAAATAAATAAATATATATTAATAATTGCTCGTTTAAAGTATTAAGTCTCTGGGCGTACGTCTTTTTTTTTTAAATTGTGTCCTATCTGGAACAGTAGATTACCAATCAAATACCACAAAAATTTACGAGATGGCGATATATTAAATTTTCAGCATATTTTATTATAAAAAAGTATACGTTTTTACAGGAATTGCAATTTTACAGGTAAACTTAAACAGCTAATGCCTATCTAGACCCAAAATTTCATCCAAATCGTTACAGCTTTTTCGAGATACGCGAAGAATATATAGAAGAATTGCTTGAATAAAGTAATAAAAATAATAAATAATAAGATAGAATTCAATGCATTTTTATTGAAATTTACATTCCAACGGCATCCTTATATTTTGCAAAAAGCTAAGAACTATTATAAGTAATCTACCAAGAGGTCACTATTGAAAAATATTAAACAATGTCCTAACAAATATTATAAATGTGACTGTAAGTTTGTTTGTTACGCTTTCACGCCTACTAAACCGATCACTATGAAATTTTGCATATACGTTATTAGGAGTACAAAAAAGGACATAGGGTACCTCTAATCGAAATACGTAAATTGTTCGTCATTATCTACATTGAGGCGAGAGAAGCCGAGGGCAAAGGCAAGTACATAAAAAGTAAGTACAATTCGACCTATAAGGCTTTTCAAAGATCACCACACTCGAAATTTTCAGTTTTTAGGTTCAGTTTCAGATTCTTGGTTTTAGAGTCTATCTAATACCTGCATAAAGGGCTATTGCAGATGCAACTAAATATATAGTGACGCCTATCATTGTAAATTATCAAGATAATTAAATAAACCTTACCAATAAATTGATTACCACAACCCATGGCAAAATCATGAACGAGCGAGTTTTAATCATTTTCACGTTTCACATATAAACTTATGCAGATCGCGATCAGGTTCCCGCCAAAAGAGTCAGATAATTTTCACACCGCGCACGGCTGATGGCTGCCGCGAAACCCGCTAAACTGAGTCAAGTCAAAGCGGACATAAGTACTATGCGAGCTTCGCGAACGGTCTTTGAATGGCCCACTCCATGAGGGAGAGATGGCGGAGTCGGGAGGGACGCACGACTTGTAGGGGAAACCGCGTCAACCGCCTCCGGTAATTCACTAAGAAAAGTTATTTGACGACCCGCCGCATGGGGGACCCAAGACGTAATAGAAAAATGAAAACGGTTTATGGCAACTTGAATTGTGTTAATACCTTGCTTTGAACTTTGAGCTTTTCCCGAAGTCTCAATTATAAGGGGTATTGGGAGCAAATAACTTGAGAATCGATTTGAAGAATCTTTTCTTTTTGCTAATAATAATTATATTTTTATTATTATATAATATATAAATATCAAATATAAAATACCCTTTTATACCTATTAAAATGCTATATATATTAGGTATAGCATTTTAATTTACTATCAAATATACCTTTTGAAACCAATTTCAGCCAATTTATTTCAAAATCTATCACCCGAATTCTGCCACAATTTTGCAAAGTGTGCAAAAATTATCATCGTTAGGTACATGCGTATCCCGACAAAAAACGTGGTTGCTTCTGAAAAAGTCAATATACTTATAGATTAAAGAATATTTTTTGGCAAAAAAAGAATGTTAATCTATAATAGTTACGGGATTTTAAACATATAGACGAACTTCATTTTGCGTACAATACGATCATATACGATACGACACTTGCAAAGAAACAAATAAAATTATCTACTTACGTTTTGCTTAAATCAAAAGAGCAGTTGAAGTATTTAAATGGAGTTAAGGATTTCCATGTCCAGTATAATTCTTTCACAGTAGAGTTTTGTCTACAATACAATACATTAAGCGACAAAAGACCCTTACCATTTTACACACCTTTACAAGCCTTTGAAGAGGGTGACCCTGTTCAGCAATTATATTTTAGCCTTCTGGTGCCGTCAATCGCCAACGGAAAAAAGAAATTGCACACATCAGTTATTTCCGTACCTAGCAGTGCTGTAGTTAGCAGCCCCTAACGACAGCACTGCTAGGTACTGCAAAAAAATGGTAATTGCTTCATGTATTTTTAGATATCTGGGATCTAATTGACTTTTGATTGGTACGAGACTCGGTCGACTCCTTCTGCACTGTAGGTCGCGGATACGATTCCCACCCTAGGTGTCCATAGAATAAGCTATGACTTACTTAGGGGATATAATTAGAGTGTGAAAAATCCCCAAAAACGACAAAGTTTCAACATTTTCACTGAATTTGAAACTTGATGTTTATTTGAAAGGATATGTTTTCAGATTGGTCCCATTGAAATTTTATTAAAATCGGTTAAATAGTTTGGTAGTTAGATCAAAATAACTAGAAAACATACGTCATTAAGTAAACGGAAAAGTGATGAAAGAACAAAAGTAGACTTTAAATCAATCATTTGTTTAATAATTAGACTCCAGATACACAATATATAAAATTGTGTAGACATATTTTATGTACCCTGTTATAATAGGACACCACAGATTGCACAATAGTGACTACCAATCAGTCACGCCCTGTAGAATGCCAGTTTAATGATACGAGTATCTATATAGTTCGGGGCGAACCACTGTTTCAGTTCGGTTCGATATCATCAGAATCGACTCCAATATATACTCACCGATTTCTCCGTCAATTGTAGACCAATTTCGAAAATTCTGTTTTGTCTATGAGAATATGTAGATCAAGCTCATCCAACCCAAAATCTGACTACCGACTTCCAACCGGGCTACTACATACAATACTAGAGCCGTCGACGAAATTTTAGTAAGCTCTCTTACAAATCAAAATATTATCTTACTTGACAACTATTAAAGGGATTCCTAGAGCAGGTTTAATGAAAACTACGCCACCTACATCGACATAATAGCGCCTACCAAAATACCTTGAGCAACACCACAAAAGAACAACAAACGCCCGCTAGCCTGGAGAATTTAGTTCGGCAATTTAATAGACAATACTGCTTGGCCTGGGATACTATTCTACGCGTGAGAAGATACATTAAATTCAATTTAAGTCAACTCAGAACGTTTCATATAACAGTGGATATTAAAAGATGTAAAACTTCCTCTCGTAACTTATAACTTTCAAATAAATATTATATTATCATAAAATAAAGAAAGTCAAAAACACAGGAAAAATTACTTAAACTCATTTGGACACGTCAAATTTTACACACACAAGTAAACATATTCGTGAGCTTAAAAGGTGTCACAGAAACTTCTCAAGCACATTATATGCAGACAGATATGTCAAATGACAGTCAGTTTTCATTTTTTAGTTTAGATAGTCTCATTTAACAAATGAGACGGAGGTCATTTCATCCGTGGTAAACCAGTATGACCAAGCTGGACTGAATTGGTTGTTGCACGAAAGGAGCCTCAGGGCGCAGTTTGAATCCTTTCACCTAATACACTGTTGATGTGATAGGTACTGATGTCAACAAATGAGACTATCTGAACCGACCAACTTTAACTGGGCATTTTGTACACATTGACCTTTGAATGAATGGCTGACCTTATGGCCAGTAACCTCACCACTCTCATATCTGCCTACATGCAGTAGAGGGCACTGTCATTGCTGTGGTGCGGTAGTAAGGTTCTTGTGAAATTACAGGTACAAGAGACGTCATAATGCGAATAATTAATTACCGTCGAGGGGGTAGACCCCTGAACCATTTAACCAGTCTGAATTGACAAGTAAAACTAAACTATTTTTATATTCATTCAGAGCTTATCGAAACCTGAAAATACCAAAGGAACCTTTAGATTTTTCACTATGTAATTTTTTCGTGAAGCATTCCGAATTGGAGAAAATTTATGTCATATCAGGCTTAGAATAAGGTCCATGGTTCCACAACTTTAATACTAGCAAAACTATACTAGTACAATTACACAATTAGTGATGTGTATGTAGGCTCAAAGTAAATCTTTTTCATGAATTCAAGATGAAGAAAGAAAATTCACAAAATCGTATTTTGTCACCCTGAATAGAATCATACCTACAATCCAAGTGTCTACTTGTTGACGTTATTACAAAACATGTTACCTTGATCAAGCATTCAAGAGTCAGTAGGTGTGTTCAATTTATAAATAATTAAACGTTCCGAAGCAGTCGATAATTAACATTAATTCACAGTGTAGAAATAAAATAACATTGAGCATATTGGTTACTACAAATTCATTTAATATACTTACACATTCATACACATTATAAAAAATCATAAATAAAATGCATTAAATTAAAATCCATCACTTATATTCCCTTATTACCCTTATATTGTGACATATGTATATAAATATCATACTTAAAGCCGGCAAACAACGCCTTCCGAATGTAGTCATTTTCCTAAGGCTTTCTTTAGGTTTTCTGCGAGTTTATCCATAAACTCAAATGTTTCACAGTAGTCAGCCCTCTTAACGTTGTTCATTCCCTTAATGCAAATAGCAAGATCCTTAGTCATGATCCCAGATTCAATAGTGTCAATGCAAACATTTTCAAGAGTTTCGGCAAATTTCTTCAGTTCTGTGTTGTTGTCCAGTTTGGCACGGTGAAGAAGCCCTCGAGTCCAAGCGAAGATTGAAGCGATCGGGTTGGTGGAGGTTTCCTTCCCTTGCTGGTAGAACCGGTAGTGTCTGGTGACAGTACCGTGCGCCGCCTCAGCTTCTACGGTTTTACCGTCTGGACAGATGAGCACAGATGTCATCAGACCCAGAGACCCGTAGCCCTGAGCGACGGAATCCGACTGTACATCACCATCGTAGTTTTTGCAAGCCCACACGAATCCACCTTCCGACTTCATAGCATACGCGACCATGTCGTCAATCAACCTGTGCTCGTACCAAATACCAGCTGCTTCGAACTGGGATTTGTATTCCTTCTCGTAAATTTCTTGGAAGATGTCCTTGAAGCGACCGTCATATTTCTTCAAAATAGTATTCTTGGTACTGAGGTAAAGAGGGTATTTTCTATCCAACGAAAATTTGAAGGAAGAGTGGGCGAAATCGATTATAGAGGCATCGGTATTGAACATTGCCAGGGCTACGCCAGCACCGTTATATTCATTGACTACGTGTTTGATGGGTTCGCCTGATGGAGGAGTCCATATAATTTCTAGTTTACCAGCGCCGGGTACGACGAAATCTGTCGCTTTGTATTGATCAGCATGTGCGTGACGACCAATAATTATTGGCTTCTCCCAGCCGGTCACGAGACGCGGGATGTTCTTGCAAATAATGGCCTCCCTGAAGACGGTACCACCAAGAATATTACGAATTGTTCCATTCGGACTTTTCCACATTTTCTTGAGATTGAATTCCTCAACTCTTTTCTCGTCAGGAGTGATTGTGGCGCATTTGATACCAACATTGTACTTCTTAACTGCTTCAGCGCAATCAATAGTGACCTGATCGTCAGTCTTGTCGCGGTTCTCCATACCCAAGTCATAGACGTGCAGTTCAATATCCAAAAACGGCAGAATCAGCTTTTCTTTGATGCTGTCCCAAATGATTCTTGTCATCTCATCTCCAAGGATGTCTACGACCGGTCCAGCCTTTATCTTCGACATTTTTTATTCTGGAATCAAAAGCAACATGGTTTAATTAAAATAAATACGCTAACTAAATCTTCTTTCCTATCAATTAAACTCCAGAAAGTCAGTTGATAGGTATAATATTGTATTCTGATATTAATTTAAGTACACAAGTACTAAAAGTGGCAAGCCCCTTGTTTGTATCTTTGATAAATGATGACTTGTGTTCCTACGTGCCTACCTGACAAGATAATATTTATGGATAGTATATATTTATGGATGACAAGATAATATTTATGGATACAGAAGAGAAATACTACTCGTAATATTATTTTGAAGATTCAAAGTGTTAAAATAAAAAAAAAGATATTAAAATATGATTCAAATTTGGCTAGGCAGGGAATGGTGGAATGTTATGAGTTGAGTTGAATTATAAAAATAATTTTAAAAAAAATGGCATTGCGATTTGACATATATAAGTCTTATTCATATCAAATTTTTGAAAATTAATTGTTTGTTACACAAACAATTAATTCTATCACACACATACTCAAACAAACAACCAAACTCGTCATCGCCTCAACTCACAAGGTTACAATCAAATTATCAATTCAGTTAGTTCATGAAAGGTCTTAAATCTTAATAAACAATAATGAAGGATATTCGACCAAAATACCAGATTATATTATATTTATAATATTGAATAAGTTGATAATATTTGAAGTCAATAAACCATAACATAACAAGGTCATGACACTGATGTAACATAACAAGAGAAATGCAACGTTTATTTACATTACAGTTAATTGATATTATAACTTTTTTATGAGACTATAGTGACGGAACGAGCAAACTGAGATGGGGATGTTATGCCTCAAGTGCCTGTATTTCATCGGCACCCACAACCTTCTACAAGAACACAGCAACGAGAGTGCACTACTGCTTGGCGGCTTATTACCAGGACTGGAAGTAGTTCTTCTCCAGGCGAACCAGCACAAGATCTACTGCTACTCTTCTTCGTATAAGGCGCCAATATTTTTATTATACATAGCTTGTAGCTGTAACTAACTTTTATGCTAGAGGTACTAATGCACATAATCTGAAGTAAGGACAACATTTTGTAGTTCCTAAAACAATATTCATTATTTACCCTAATTATTTAATATAGCCTTGGAGTGAAAATCTAATATTATCTTCTTAGGTATTTTCAGGTATTTTATCAAGAAAAAAAAATAATGTTAGGAATTGATTAGATATAGGCCAGCATTGGTTGCTTGTCAACTAGCAATATGCTGAGTCAGCCCATTTTGTGACATCTGGAATTACAACTTCCACAGATAAATTTTCAATTTTTTGTTGTTTTTTTGTTTCTGCCTGAGTAGAGCCCCATATCATTAGGTTACTTTACACCTAGGGAGAATGATTGTTACGGTTGTTCAATTTCACAGAGCCCATTTGCCATTATCTCAAATACCAATTAAATCATATACCATGGTGATTTACTAAGATAAGCGATAGAGGTATTTGTGTGTGTAAGCTTAGCTTACATAGCAAGAAAATCTAGACTTACAAATGATAAAGTATGTATTAATATGTATTAAAGTATGTAGTAATTATTTAAGAGAATAATTTTATATTTGTTGTGAAAAAAATTAATAAGTACATACATATAGTTCATTAGTATTTATTTGCTGTCTGGGGCACAAATAAATTGTGATTTACTGAATCTTGCAAATATAATATAAATTTAAAGTCATAACTTTTCAGTTTTTATCTGTATTATGCTACTTGTAGACTAATTTTCACTATAACTTATTTAGAGGCAACCTTCAAAGCTGATTATTAAATTCAAAACCAGTTATAATTTGGCTATTGTTGGAATTTCATCATGAATTATACAGACATTTGGTATCAAAGTAACCACATTGGCAGTGAAATATAGATACAAATCTTATTAACATACTTTTACAAAGACATTAGATGTGGTATTTTAATATTATTAGGAATATGTTACTTATAATAGTCACAAAAATAAATCTGAAATGAATTTTATTAGAAGAGTTTCTTTTCTACTGATGATACTTTTGAAAGAAAAAAAATACAAGATACAGCGTGATTTGGACCAAGACTGAGTGCTCCTCAGCCTACACATATATCCAGGCTACAGCACAATAACTGTTCACTGCATCCCACTAGGATCAAGATGCTAAAATTCATAATTATGAGATTCAGATGCAAGTTACCATTTAAACAAAATTAATAATAGTGAGAGGTGTACTTCATAGGTAAAATCAAAATGGTTACATTGTAAAAAAAAAATCTCTTATAAGCACATTCCACTCCTGCTGCCCTGCCTTGAAGAGGTGAAGGTAAGTGGACCTAATTCTGGTTTACAAAACAAGTAGGTAGGTACAAAGTTCAAGAGGCTTTGAGAGGTAGCAACTTTATATGATCTAGAACAACAGAGTGGTATATGTATCTAGAACAAATATGTAAGCCAAATAGCTACTATATTATAGAACTAAGATAAAATAAACCATACCAAATATCGATATACAAAATATCGTTCCAAAATTAATAGAACTTTGCCGTAGCCAATTTTGGTCGAAATATATTACTACACAAGATATTACTTACAATTCGTTCCCAAATAGATTGTTTGAAATTCGAAGCGTATTCCTTACTACGCCTGCTTTGCTAAAATAATTGCTCTATTGTTATAATTATCTATTTTAAACTCAAGTTGCTAACACAAAAAAGAGATACTATTGTATTGTTTAAAATTTAAGAAATGAAATGAACGTTCTCCTCTTTCGGTCGAAAGTCGAATCTATCGTGTGGGTGGGGTGAGTGACGGACACGTGACGTGGCAAATCAGAAAGTGGAAGGGAGAACCTACTTTGGAACATGATACACGTTGGGCCATTGGCTATATACTAGATCAGTACTCAACGTGGTAACTGGTAATGAAAACTTGCGTATAGGCCGAAAGATACCCAATCCATGTGAAATGTTGTGCCTATTTCTCACATGTAACGGTAACCAAACGGTTACATCTTGACAGCCGTAAAATTTGACATTTTTAAGCAAATAATAATATGTACGACACATAACTATGTAAAACAAAAATAATGTGATAAAATCGTTTTGTTCATTATTTACTGGCATTCTTTGACTATTTTTATCATACAAGATATTTTGAATAAAAATACCTCATACCAATTAAATCACATACTATGGTAATATAATTGGTATTTTCTAGTTAATATTGTATACATTACATAATATATCAAATTAATTCAATCACCTGCAGAGAGCTGTGTTTTTATAATATTTGGGTTTTTTTTTAAATATAAATTGTTGACCCGAATCAAAGGGATTTAAGTTTAAGGTAGAACAACAACTGATGACTTGTAATATCGAATAAGGAACCGGCGCGAAATGATACTCGGCCATTTGAATAATCAAATAGCCTAACGTGTACATGTACCTTAAATGTGTCATCTATTAAGAATTGTATGTCAGTGTCAAATCAGTCCCAATCAAGACAAGAACTAGTAGTCATAAATAGAAGAAGGAGAACTAGTAGTAGTACTCGTTTCTTATATATTTATTGTAATATATAAAAAACGAATTCACGTGAATTGCGTTGGTAATTCACGTGAATCGTCAAAAATAACTAGGACTAGGGTATATACCACTGTCTACGTTTAGATGTGTCGCCCGATGAACATCGACTGATATTCAGCGCATTGTGATTGGTAGGTTGGATATGAATGACTAATCACAACTCGTGGATTGTTACTCGGTGGTCGTTGGGCTATAAAACTAAACGTGAAATAATAAATAAATATCACAGCGCTATCTAGCTCCAAACAAAGCTTTATTAGATATTGACAGCTGGTCTAATTGTTCTCTTAATCTTAATTGTTTTTTATACTGCCGAAATGAAGGGACGAGTTGAAAGCCCGCCTGATGTTAAGTAGTTATCTCCACCCATAAAAACGACGACCTCCCTTGAGTCCTCCCTAATCAAAGTATGAGAATACTTTAATAATCGTATCTCGTTGCTGCCATCACACGAGATGGGGAACTTAGTCCACTTAGTGGACTCATATTGCTACTAGTAATCCGCCGCCAAGCAGTAGTACTCCACTACTGTTTGGCGGCGGATTGTTTGAAACGGAGTTGTGAAGACTAGCGATGCGCGAGTCCGAGAGAATAAATTTTGATCCGTAATTGGCTTTCGGCAACGTTGAACGGTAGCATCGGTGGCATAATAATATGCCATTAAAATTCAAATTGTTTGAAATAGTTTATTGCATTGCATTGTTTGAAATAGTTTCCTAACATCGATGATAAGGACTATTTCGATGTATCGATGTTTTTTACATTGCATGCTTCATCCATCCCTATGATTGATTGATTAGTAGTTCATGGCTTCATGGGTGTTTTCTTTCCGATATTATTTATGAAAATTATGAATTAAAAGATGTAGTATTTACAAGAATGTGTTGACAATCTATTAGTAAACGGTAATTCGAAATGGTGGTGCAAAAGAATTGGAACATTAATGAGACACCGCAACAAAATTTGGAATCTGAATCGGAAAGCTCAGCGTCCACCACGAACTGGACTTTTCAGGTCCCAAAGACGGTGACTGTACGTGCTAGTACAGGGAATACCATGCAAACGGTAAGCTATGATATTAATAAGTCACACACTATGAAATTGGATCTCGCCCTTGGTAAGTAGGTCAATTCAAGGCCGCCCTTGACTTCGGCTTGCAAATGGAGGCCAAGCCGTGGGAAACAATAATTCGATACCTATCGCAACAAATACATTGGTATACTTACCAGTATTGTCAAAATTACAGGCATTGTGCATTCCTCAAATTTAAAGTGGTTTCATATATTGATAGTTCACTTAATGCTCAAGTGTGATTAGCTAATTTTCAACCAAAATATAGAGAATTATGCACTAATGTATGTCCTAAAAGATACTGTTAAATGTCACAATTCACTCCTATATGTTTGCTACCTATTATATACATAGTAAAGTTTAGTCAAAATAATCAAAAGAACTTCTTTATTATGTGATGGTCAAGCAGCTTTAATTGATATGTTAGAATGTATAGTCTTTTATATATTAGTATATAGTCTTCTATAATTGGTGCATTTTAAAGAACTCTTTTAGTTGTATATTGCTGTTTAGCTGTTTTTTTTTTATTAAACTGTATAGATGGAGCATCCTTCGTTTCCACTTGATGTTAAGCGGTAATACAACTTAGATCTTCTCTAACTTAAGTATGAGAAAACCCAAGTTGTACCTATGTATGTTGTACCATAATGTATCATGTGCCTGTCATTTTTCCAGAACCTAAACTCTTTCACCAGAAGACAGCAATGTGAGTGCACCACTGCTTGGCGGCAGATTACAGGCATAAGTTTTACTGCTGCTTTAGATTACTCCTTTAGCACAACCTGGGTGATTTGTGCCAGGGGTCAAAGGGTATTCCTATGAAAATAAGCAACATGGATCCCCAAAATGTATTTACAGATGGTGTAGAAAGAATATCATTCTGTAACAGAAACACACTGTGGAAAATATACATTCTGGTTTCAGAAGCAGCCAATTACCCGTCAGATAGCTATAAATACACTAGCAGCAATGCACCGAAGATTTAGTCTCCCAGGGCCAATGCAGCCTCATTCAAGGCCAATTGCAGAGTTTCGGGCCAGCGCCAATAAATCACTAGACACACTAAGAAAGACGATACAGTCCTCAGTCTCTCGAGAAATTGATCAGATCATCAAAAAATATTTGGAAGTAAGTTCAACTATTATGAATAACATTTTCAAAATTTAACTGGTTACACTGCTTAATCAGTAGAAGCTCTGCCTTCTGGTACCCACAACTGATGAACATTTGTGTGATGGAAATAGATGTTTGTTCTGCATCTAGGTGTAAATATGTAATATATATGAATGCTTATATAGAATACCTATATAGAAACCTCCTATATAAATATTCTATTGTATCAGTAGCTATGTGAAATGTCTATGAGTATTTATTACTAGGCATTGGCTGTGGCCTTTTGTTCATCTAGAATGTGTTTAGAATGAGTTTGGAAAGGTGTGTGGCATGCTGCAACTGATAGTTTTGGACTGAATTTGACTACTGGACATTATAAAACAATTTTTATTATTTCAGAAATTCTTTGTTCCTGCTGTGAACAATATAAGATCTAATTTGGGGTCTGATTCTGTAGGCGAGGATCAGGTCAGTAATATTTATTTGATTGATGCAATTGTATGTAGTATATATGAATGATAAATTTATTATCAATAAATGGTGGCTTTATTAAATATTAGCTACTGCCTGCATCTTTGCCCGAGTGGTAGGAACATGATAACCGCTATTGTTTTTCCACAAAAACCTGCGAACACTTTCCTTCAGTGAATAAATTTATCTATAACTCCTATCAAATTACAAACAAGTCTGGGCAAACAAGATAAACACTCCTTTTTTTTTGACTGAGGGGAATCTGCTACAGATACATCGGTTGCCCTGGGGGGGACAATCGAGTTATGTGGGACTTTTACCCGAACTAAACCCTTCCAGTGGTTCTAGGGTCTCTGGGCTGTCTCTGTCTCTGGTCGTGAGGCCCGTTCCTGGTGGTCGTGGGTTCGTTCACACAGGACAAGCATTTGTGTGATGAACATATATAGTGATAGTTGTTTCTTTTGTGTCGGTGTTAATATGTATTATACTTATATATTACTAAAAAAAAGTACTATATAAGTATTCTGTCTGTTATCTAGTTCCCATAGTACAAGTCATACTTAGTTTAGGGCTAGATGATTCATTTAAACACTTAACGGACATGCATACCCATTATTTCCTTAAAAATAAAAAAATATTATGATGTTTCAGGTCAAAGCAGTATGCCGTGCCATGCTGGATGCTACTCGTTTACTGTATATGCCACATAAAATAACACACGTAGAAGGAAATGATGCCGACTCCAGCATGGATTCTAAATCAGGCATCAAACAAGTCACAGTAAGTAAAACTTTTTTTTATATTATGTACCGAAGTGTGACTTGTGTTTTACCCTTTTTTTTTTTTTTTTTTTTTTTCCGTGGAGAAATGTCTTAGCATACCGCCCTGCCACGGGGAGACAGAGCGGTTATGTGGGACTACCCACTAAAACTCCACGGTGTCCTCCTCTGCCGCTTAGTGGCGGGAACACGGGAACGTTTATACACACATCCGCGATCCCGCCGCAGCTGCCCGTTTCCGGACCCTCCTTGGGATGGCAATGCCACCATCCTCCCTCGCCACGACACGCCAGGACACGAGGCGCGTCGCAACCACCTCGGGGACCATGCCAGCGATAGGACGTCAGACTACCCCGTGTCAGACGCCCTAGGTCCCCATGCGACGGGTCAGATATGTGGCCCCGTCGCCTGCCACTACGGCCGCAGAGGATAGGGAGAGTGGCGCCTCTCAATACCAACACTCCTCTTCCCCTGCGGCCCCACCGCGTCCGCCATCAAACGGTGGCGACCCCGCCGTGGCCGCGGAAGGTAGGGAGAGCGGCGCACCGCTATACCGGCACTCCTCTCCCGCCGCGGCCCCTAACCCTCAGCTGCGGTGCCGCCCATACGACACCGCAGCCCGCCTCAGTTGCGGTGCCCCCCATAAGGCACCGCCACCTACTGTGGCCGCTCCTAGTCGGCTTGGAGGCAAAGCCTAAAGGAGCAGCCCCTCCCGGGTTCCTCTTGGCTTCACCGTGGGCAGCCCAACCACGGTTACTAAGCCCCCCCGCCCCGACAAGGCGGGAACCCGCGGGGGGGACTTGTGTTTTACCCTAGTCACATCGCGTTGCGCTCGTCACTCTGAGTCGGGAGTGTAACGTGTAAGTGGCTGTTGGCGGCGATTACCACAGCAAACTACAGCGATTACATTTTCAAATGTCAATTTGCATAAGTTTCTGAAACATGAATCTGTAAAGAAACGATACTTTTATAGTTAGTACACCTCCGCTTTTTTTTTACACAATGAGTTTCCCAAAACAGTTTTAATGCAAGTATATAATCTGATAAATACTTCGACAAGGCAACAGTTGCGAGGCATGTTGCGAGACTTGTTGCGAAACATGTTGCGAGACACACTGTTCGTTGGCAAGCGCATCGCTGGAGAAATGGAAATTTAAGTCCAAATTAGGGTTTTATGGAATATAAAATTGGAAAATTGCAATCCCGTGCTCAAATGTCGTTTGACAGTCTTTTAAGTCAGTATGAGTAAAAACGCTTAAATAACAATCAAAAAGTACTACAAGCATTGGAAAATACATGTATGACATATGTGTGCATAACTTACCAGTTTCAGAGCCCAATTAACAAGAGGAAAGAAACTGGGAGCGACATAGACTTTGTTGTCAAACGTAAGAAGATCAAAGAGGAGATTCCTGATGTTGGAACGCCTCCTCCGACGCCTTCGCCAGCTCTCAGAGACCCTGACAAGTGGGACCCGGCGAGGCTCACATCAGACACGTTATTCATCATGGGATCTCACGCCCATAAGGTATAATGCATTGTACAATCAATGAAGGTAGTTTGTCTTTGAGTCCCTACTCATACCTCCCTTGGTGGTTCTTGTGCCAAGATCTTGTGCCTCAGCGCGCTAGCGGACGTTCCGAATTAGCTGTTTGCGGCCGCAGGCCGGTAGGGAACGCCGGCATGACAGATACATTTCTGATACATTCTTTCTTATTCTTCTTATATTATAATAGGTACATAAAATATGTAATGTTGCAACTTTGCGGTACTGACGTATGTCTGTGTGTGACATTTATATTCTCGAAACTCATTGTTGCTAAAAGTATTAAGTGTTTACTTTGCCCCTATTAACACCCAGTTAACAGCGAATTAGCGAGCGAGATCTTTGATAAGATCCAATAGTCGTAAAGCATATTGAAATACCGATTTCAAGGGATTTAATGGTGTTCTAAGAAATTATAAGAAATTAGTTTATGTCACTTGTTAGTGATTTTTTATATTGTTTAATATTTATTATTTCACGATTATTATTATGAATAGTCTAATCGAGTTTAGGTTTAAATAATTGCTACTACTTCGTACGCTGTGACTGCTCAGTAACCATGTTTTTGTTTGCTTACATTTATATCATACCTTAGTTTTGAATAAATTATTAAATAACAACTGCATTTTTATCCTAGTGACATAAAAATCGTGTAAATAATGTAGTTTCCTACATCCAAAATCATATATGAATCATATGATGATTTTTATATTGTGAGTAAAATTTGTTTTGTTACTATACTCCCCATTTTCATAGTTCTTTTCGCGGTCATAATAAAATACTTGTTTCTTGTTATTCAGGTTCTGGGCCTTGGTAATGCAAGGGGGCGCCTTTACACACGGCACGCGGGATTGCTCAGATACCCTGCTGACACTGCTGATAAAGAATGGATTGCTGGTCATAACTTAGTCAACGCGGTTGGTGGAAAAACTTATATAATGGTAAGTATCTAAGCACAATAATTGAGTTTTAGGACACTTGCTTAGGTAACCCTTGAAGTAAAATCACATTACTTTGAAGTGATTTAGCAGAGTAGTGATCGGTTTGCGATCTCCGCCTTGTTAGATAGTTTTTATATCCGGAACCTTAGCTTTTGTTTATGGAAAACATCGAGGAAACCGTTATATATTTATTCCTTTAGATCTCAAGTAACCTTAGCATACGTCAAATTTTACACACACCGGTAAACATATTTGTGAGCGGGTAACGTGTCATACAAGCGCTTCAGGCACATTAAATGCACACATATAATATGTCAAATTACAGTCAGTTTTCATGTTTTAGCTAATTTTATCGATCTTGATGTAGTTACTGGATAGCTACCACTTTCAAGATATCTGTTGCAAATCTATGGCTATTGGGTTGATAAACTTCTAGATTCTAGTCCATCTTTAAAACACAGTTTCCTACAATTTCCAACAACTTGTTTCCAACCAAACCCGTTTATTTGTTTTTTCACAATTGATTTCATTAAATTTATTGTTTAGGTATTGGAAGACATTGAAGAACTAGCAAAAAGCGAAGCGTATAAACACACATCCTTGCCCATGCTCGGTGAGTTAACTGGATTCAAAGCACCACAATTTATGCTACGGAAGATAAAGGCCTACGTCGTCAAAAGGAACCTCGGTGAAGCAGGCAATGCTGATAGTCCCCAAGCATCAACCAGTAATACTCAAGTTGTAGAACCGTACCAACTTGATAACATCAAAATAGAACAACAGGACACTTTCGATACGGACAACTTTAATGCGAGCCAGTATAATATCGGTACATCTGATAACACGAAAGATTTCTCCGATGTTCCTACCATGAAAGATGACACGGATCTTTGCGATATAAAAGTAGAAGATATCGACGATATTAAAGTTGATGGGATAAAAGTAGAAGATTTGGAGGAAATGAAAGTTGAAGGCATTAAAGTTGATGATCTTGTATCTGGAGTTGATGTGAAAATTGAGAATATGGACGATATTGATGACATAAAAGTCGAAGATATTAAATTGGAACATGATGATTTCACTCTTTGCAAGCAGAGTGATGACGATCAAGGGAATTTGGAAGGTCTTTTGGATGCGGATATTGAGTTTTTAAGCCAAAATCTTGAGAATATCGAGAATGACGCAGATGCAAGAAAAGCTATTGAAAAACTAACTGGAGCTAATCCTGACACACTTACCTTGGTTGGCGATGAGTTTGATCTGGGTGCTACATTGAACGCAAGTAATGTAAGTAACTTAATGATACCTTTTATACATCAACAATACCCAAAAGATTTTTGTACGATATCTATTCGACATTTAACAAATTCCGTATCAATTTAATCTCAGCTAGATTAAGTAATGAGCAGTTCAATAATATAAAGTACAATACATTTCTTTATAAACTGTATATCTCATAACTTTTCGTAAATAATAAATTAATGTGACATTTGGCTAATAAACATAGTAATTTTTTATTATTATTTCTATACTGGGTCATGAAGAAATATTAATTTGTTAACGTACCAAACTATAATGAAAAAGGGTAAAAAGCTCTCATAATAAGATCATCTGAAAGATCTAAATATTACCCCAATTCTTATTTTAACATATATTTCCGCAAAGTAACGCCCGAATACATCAATTAACTCTCAATCTAATTGTATATATGTTTGTGTTTCAGTTCACAAACAAAGAAACAAAATGCATCACAGTACAGTCGACCACAAGTGGGATGGTGCACAGTGTACCAGTTGCACATATTGCGCCGCGTCGCATTACTGGCAGCACTGTACACTACTACACGAGCCCTTCAGTGCAGCAAAATGGACAAAGAAACGTTCATTTGCCCCAAGCCACGGTCACCATACAGAGCATACCGAATTCAACGTCGCAAGTCATTCGTGGGTGAGTTTATTTATCACCCTAATATTATACAGGTGAAAGTTTTTATGTTTGTGTGTGTATATGTTTGTTACTCCATGCTCAAACGGATTTGGATGAAATTTCGTACTAGGTACAAAGTCTGCCCTTAGGATATACAACACTGATATATATTTTGTGGAACAAGTTTTCAAGATTCATTCCTAAATGCATTCACCATGAGAAATCCTCACAATGTTCCCCTAAGGATAAGGCTAGGTCTCAATGGGCCATTTTTCACCATGCGATCACTATCGCGTGAACTTCGACGAGATAAGTGTCCATGGTGAAACAATAATGGCCACCGCCACTATTGTTTTCCCACGAATAATTCAGCTAACACTTTCCTGCAGTCAATTAAAACATTCTCTAATAATCCGACAGCCAGGACAAAACATATCAAGTAACCACCAGTCTATCGAATTCAGCGTTGCAAGCCATTTGTGGGTGAGTGAGTAGTTTTGAAATAAAAGTGAAGTTAGTAGAATAGTAGAACATTTGCTGTAAGCCACAGCATAAATAAACAAGTGACTGGTTTTTTAATCTAAATAATACCGACTTCAATTCCTTCATCCCTTATTTGTTGCCCTTAGAGAGTGAAGAAAAAATCACAGAAAAGCAAAACATGCAATTTCGTTTATTTGGATGACTTGGATGACTACCAAACTATTAAAGCGATTTTACTAAAATTTCTATGGGACCAAATTGAATATTAAAGTAAAAAAAAAAAAAAACATTTTCTAGGTCGGTTGATAACTCAATTCAATATCGAGTCATCAAGATTGGCCTCACGGCTCAGTTGGTAGTAAAACTGAATTCGACATCGAGTCATTTATTAACCTTTATTAGAGTGTAGTTATAATGTATGTTTTGGTAGTAGTCTACAACACTTATGGGAGCCTGTTACTGAAGTGGAAATTACAATATAATACAGAGAAATCAAGCCATGAAGAAGCACATGTGCATTTTTTTGTGTTCATGTGACTTCTAATGTAATCTTTTCTAGTTGTAGGGATTAAGTGAGGTCATTTATTCAGAGTATGCGCTTATTCAGATTTGTACCCGCGATAATTATATCATCAACCGATAATTCTACTAGGATACAACATAACTCATCAATATTATTGTTGCAGGATCCCTATCAACACGAAATCCGGCACATTCAGCACAGTGATGTCCCAAGGCACTGCCAGCACAATCATCGGATTCGGATCTCGCACCTCGAATGCCGCCATCATCGGAACCCCGCAGTACGTCAACGTCACATCCAAATCATTCCCCACCGGCAATATACTACACAACGCGATCGTATCTCGAAACATTATCAATCGCACCAACTCCGCGATGTCCTTCAACCTCTCTACCATGAAGCCGGTGCAAACAACACCAAAGATAAGTACCTCAACTGACTTTGATTGTATTTCGACGACCAAAGATATGATCGACAACGCTTGCAATTCGTCCGTGATGCTAAAAAAAGTGCTGACCTTGGGCAGCGCTGGGACAAAGTCGTTCATGATGCATAACACTCAGAAGGTTTTGTCTACTGGTTTTGCTACTGGAGCCGCGCCTCCTAATGTCACCATCGTCAGTTCTGGAACCAGTGTTGGCATACTGAATAACAACTCACCGACTAATCTAGTTAACACGTCGGGTACACTGAGCGCTACCCATGCTACGCTATCCGCCTTGCTGTCATCAGCAGACATATTACCAGCAAAGAAAAATTAATCATTCCATGATATTCCGTAGTAACATTTTGATCTCAATATCTATCGTATAGATGTTTATATGTTTAGAGGTAGGTTAAAGTGTGTTCTTGTAAGACCCGAATCGCTTCTACAATGTGACTTGGTATTGGTTGAGTGATGAGCCTATGTCATAGATGAGTAAGCCAGGAAAGTTTTTGAAGCGATTCGGTGTTTATTCTTTGGCGGTATTCAATGTCCTGGAGAAAGCTTTGAGTGTTATCATTATAATGTAAGAGGTAGTTTTCATGACCGGTATAAAAGGTAATATCGCTTTTACTAGATTCGTTCCAGACTGTCTTATGAAAGTGTTAGATATAATAGTAAATAATATAACACCTCAGTAAAAATCTATAATATTTCACTTCTATAAAAGCATGATTTTTTTATTAAATACGAACGCAAAGCAATATATAATATCCATAATATATAACAAAAAAATATATTTTTGTATGATTGTATGAATATTTCCAAAGCTTGATACTTGATAGGATTTATGTAAAGGGTATCATCATTTTAACTACTTTATGTATATTCTTGTTCCGGTTGTGATTTTAATGATGATCATGAATGCTTCTTTTTAAATTATTATACATGATATTATTATATGTTCAAATAGATAACCCTCTAAGGATAAATTAATTTAATGAAATGATCTATAATAAAAATACATTGTGAATCATATCAGTTAAAATTTGAGATACCATGGTGAAATCCTATCTATTGCGAGTGATCTCGAAGTGCTTCATACTGAATTAAGAGTTCAAAATCTGCCGATAGTCTGCACATTTTGGACTAGTATGAGATCAATACTCATAATTTTCTTAAAAACCTGTATCTCCTGAATGCCAAAATAGTACCTGCTGTATTTATTGATAATAAATTATATCATCGTTGATGCCAGATAAAAGAACTTTAAGTCGCTATAAATGTAACATTACCAAAGCACTGTAGTAATTAGTACCTGTATCGTAGACAATTAAGGTTTGTGAACTTTACAAGAAATAATTATTGTGATATTCTCAGTGAACTACTTTTGATTATACTTAATAATAGTTTAGGTTAGACATCCATGTATTAATTCACACATGAATTTAATTATTTTGCTTACAATCGCTGTTCGCAGTTATATGCTTTCATATTTAGTCTTCAATGAGAGTGATGTAATCAAATCAAGTTCTAACGCTGGATTCGCATCAAACGTCTTCTAAAAGTTGAAAGAAAATACAAAAAATGAAGGCTGAATCGCTTTTTAAGCTTTAAGTTGCAATGTTTATACTTACAAGGTCGTCCCATAAATTGATATAACCGGATTGATATATCTGTCACCGGATATCTTCAAAATATCTCAAACTCGAAAGGTTATTTCGTTCATTAACAGCCGTTAAATCACAACAAATCGTTGTTTTTTAATAGTTTTTAATATTGAAAAAGCACGTTTATTAATCAAAAGGTAGGAAGTCGTAAAAAAGGATAGGTAACAAACATGAACAATGGAGTCGATCGCGCTGTCGTCAAACTAAACTAAAATCGCCCTTGACAGTTCTAAAATTGTTGCTGTCCTTTTTACTCAAATGAAACAGAACGAGTTGGATGTCGTTTGTTTCACTGACAAAATCATAAATGACAATTTAAAACGCGCGCTGATTGGTACAATATATGTGGCCAGTCAGGAGTATACAAGTTGGCCAGTAGCGTCAAACTGTCATTTTTAAATTAGATACTTTATTTTTTGACGGTTCGTGATCTTCTTAGTTACCGGAAATTTGATTAATAAATTCTATTTATTAGGGTTAAATTGGTACAATGGGACACCTGTGTATTTTATTTTAGGACTGCGGCTTATGTAAGTTTTCTTAGGAAAATAAGCTTTAATATGTGTTGCAATATCATGCTTGCAAATGCTTGCTTTTTGTGCAATTTATTTATAAATTATAAGACGGTTTTATATTGCTTTATACCAATGTGATTGCTAAGCTTTCAATATTAAGATGTCAAAAACTTGTTTATTGTTTTTTTTATTTATTTCGTTGTTTTGACGGCTGTGTTTTATTCGTTTAGATATTAATTATGATAATTCATTAATTTATTGTAGACTCTTTACGAGAAATGTGTGAACTTAGTTTAAACTTGTATCTTTGATAATATGCGATCATTACAGGAACGAAATGTCACTAACTAAAACTATCTTATGAACATTCATATTGAATGTGCATTTCATATATTTAATAGAGAAAACTATAGAGATGTTTCATACAGTCAAGAATTTCATTACTTATTCATATTGCAAAATAAACTTATTTTAGAGAAAATAGTAATAGTTTTATAGTCAGGAAATTTAACATATTAGTGATGTGTAGCGTAGAATCTAGAGGTTAGCTCTATTACAAAAGCTATTTACTATGGTCCTTACTTACTCTAATACCTTTACTAATATAAATTTTAGTCATAAGATTTTGCCTGCCGTTATGTTAAAGACAATCATTTCAATTGGAAAAATTCAAGTACGTTATTATGCAGAAACATATGTTGGTTTTGAAATATGGACGTGCATACAAACAATGGGATTTTCAAAATCCTAGTTGCAAAATCAATTTTCTGAATACATATTTTCATTTCATGTATGTTACCGTTACTAAATCCTAATATGATTGCATAGTGTGTAAAATGTGGCCTGTATTGTAATAGTAATTCAAATATTTATGTAAAACCACAATTAGGTTGAGTCACGGATGAGTTCATTACACAATGTGCTTTATAAAAATGATATCCGTCGGTTTGAATACTCAGTATTTTCTTTTAATTTTGCACTTTCACTTTAGACATACAGTCTATTTCCAGGGATGTTGTACTCTATAGGTCTAATGTCACTGGAAAGTTGCAGTCGCAGATATTATCTCGTGAAAAACGAAGCAAACTGTGTTTTTATTCGTTCATAAGTAAGCTTTTGACTGCATATACATTTTCTATGTATATTGTTTGTGATTTCAATTTTCTAATGACATAATATGCAACGTAGGAAACTTTACTTTATTTATTTAATAAGTAGACCTACTTTGAATATGTTATAGCGTGTGGATCCCACTTTGTATAAGACAGATAAAAACAGCTAACGCTTACCGCATTTCATGACATGAATATCTGAGTGAACTAATCAAGTTCACTCTTATAAACGGTGTTTAAAGTCTATATACAAAGTCCCAAAGTATCTCTACTACTGAATACTTGGAAGCGCAGTCTGTTCAATCATAAATTACGCGTACGCATACGATTTGGGCCGTGTACGAGTAACATTCTCGTAAATAGAAAAATATTTGGTCATAGGCTCTGGTACTGGCACCACTCAATGCGAGTGGCATCCTCGGCATATCTTGTTCAAAATGCTTATCTCCGTTCTGGAATCGCAGATTTCAACCCGTCAACGCATTTCTATAAAAATCAATACGAAGTATCACTTAGTGACGCTCCGCAAGCTTCCGACTATATACGCGGTCCTTTAATAGTTTCCGCTAGCAGTGGTAATTCCATAAATGAACCTGTCCACAAAGCATGAATTTCATCGGGAATTCTAAAATGGAAGTGTCTCTGTCAAGCTTAATGCACTTTGAATTTGCCGAGTGCAGTCAGCTAAATCCATTTGTGACCTATTTCTATGTTTATTCCTATCCGACCTGCCAGCCGCCACAGGTACCTAATTGAGAAGTCCAAAATAGGATTCAGTCTGCAACGCGAATATAAAATTAACGGAGTCAGCGAATCTATGCTTTGAACAGCGATCTGGGTAGTTTTATGCTACATGCCGTTTATAACGACAAATCAGAAGGGAACGTGACAACGTTATCACGGCTTCGGGCGGGAAAGAGTGAACGAATGAGTGAACGCATTGAGCGTTAGTGTGGTCGGCCATTACTTAGTCCCATATTATCTTATAGTGGATTTTGTGGTTGTTCAAAGTATACTTTACCCGCCGCCTGGGGTAAAAACTAAGCGACAGGTCAAATCATGTCAAGGATCAACTATAGAAGAGACGGTTTTGTGGCTTTGTTGGGAATTTGACGATGTCTAAATATCATGAATGCGGTGAGCTTTGGCTTTATTGGTTATGAAGAAAACCACAATACACAAATTTTGTAAAACAACTAATCCTTCGTTTTCACACGATATTGAACTGTGCAATGAAAAGTTGTTATGAAATTAGTGTATAACTAATAAAATATATGTTTGAATGTATCTAAATGTGGAACATACGTGAGATAACATTTTCAGATATAATGTTCCTAACTAATTCGCAACGGGTAGAGCACATCTATTTTATGCATTCCACATACATTCCGAACACAACTACCTGAATCAAAATTCAATTGTAATTTATTATGGCTACTGGTTTAGCGATTAGACTACCAGACGACGGATATTATTTCCTACCAAAGTTTACCGAGGTTAATCCCCCTTTCGGTAAGTAAACATCACCGAAATCCTCTGAACAGTAACATTATACTCGCTTAAGAAGTACTTTGTTACAAATGTTTGACCTACTTGTGGTTGTTGTAAATGTAACCCTTTTCGATATTATCGCGTGCTCGTGAAAAACGTAATAAAAATGTGTTTACCGATGTATTTTTTGTTTGTAATTTTCGATTATAGTGGTGTTTTTGAGAGAAAGAACCATTAAGGTGAATAGGTATTTATAATAAATCTTACTCAACGAGTTTCCAAATTATGTTATGAAAAGAACCAACGAATGTACTCAGCTCTAGAAATAGGAGCTCCTTTTTCAATACAATTTCTCAAGCAGGAAAAACATTAATTTATAGATTAAAAGATTAAGGAAGTTAAAAACAAACTTGTACAAAAACAAGCCTTTACGTGAAATAAGGTAAAATACTCTTTAATAAATTACAAAACAGAGTTATGAAAGAAACAAACCCTTATGTGAAAAGTTACTTTTGGAAATTTCAGCTCAAAAATGACCAAGTCCTTTTCCAAATTTCCATGAAAAATACTTGCCTTTAGCTACCCCAAAATTATTCATAATGTCCATTTTCGTTGGAAATTCGTGCATATTGTAGGAAGTTCTACTGAATTGTTAGGTGATCAGAAATAGAAAAATCGAAGCAGAACAGAATTGGAACAGTAGTCCGCCGACCGAAGTTGTAGACATAAAAGTAGCAATTTTAAACTCTAGCTAAGAAAGCGGAGTCGTAAAAACAAAGATTTATAGTCAAGATTGTTCAGCAGCCTACGCGCGTAGGCCGCAATCGACGTAGCGGAATTTCGTAGCTCCTGCTACGTGTCTCGTCGGAACATTGACGTCACGGATAGGGGTTTCGTTGGCCAGGCTATTTCGCGATGTTACAGCGGTATATCGCCACTTAGTATCATTATGATTGTCGTTTATATTTAGCGTTGAGACTACGACGTCGGCTATCGCCGTTTAGGTATTGCATAAGAAAATTTCAGAACTACGTTTTAAAAAAATCTTTAAATTTATAATTTATGGTATCAATGAAATGATTTAGAAACAAAATTATAATAATTTATATATATAAAAAATTATAACGGGTAATATTGATCGCCATAAATATTTGCGATTAGTTATTGTTCTGGTGAGACTGGGTGCTCGGGTGGCCGGGCGGCGGCGACGACGGTGGCCGGGGGTGGGTAGTAGCGAGTGGGCGCGCAAGGCGGGTGTGGGCGTGCTCGCAGGCGGGTGGAGCGCGGCGCGGTTGAAGCCGGCGAGCGCGCGACCACGTGCCGCGTGCTCACGTGGCGGTGCCGTCGTCGTGCTCGTCCTATGAATAATTGTGTACGATGTGAATGAATCGATGCGGCAGAGGCGCGGGCGGCGCGGGTAGCGCGCGGCGGCGGGGAGGGGGGCGGGCGCCCGCTGCGTGGAGGGGTGCGCCGCGCCGCGCCAGTCTCGTGCCGGTAGTCGGTAGTGCAGCCGAGCGACTCCGGGAGCCGTCCCCGCCGCGTCGCCGCTCGAACGTAGTCGTAGTGTACGCCCGAAGCCCGGCAAGCCCAGCGCCGCCGGCGCCCGATCCCATGGAAACCCAAACTCAGGATGTCGCCAGGAGCCCCGTCGAGGCGTCCAACGACCCGGGGTACGTTTGCCGACCCCGAAGCCGGTTCCTCGAGAGCTCTACCGTGTATGACCGCTATGTTTATATTGCAGGAAGATGTTCGTCGGAGGACTCAGCTGGCAGACTAGTCCAGGTACGCTCTTCGGATGCCCCGCGGCCCGCCCGCGCCGCACGCGGAAGTGCATTCGATGCACTGGACCCGATGCGCGCTGCCGAAGGCTGCACGCACTCGTAAACAGTGCAAATCGGCTTTATCAACGTTACGATGAAAAACGAGAAGCGTTTTCAGTTATCAAGTTACGATTCCGGAACGTAAACACCGGTAAAAGTTTGGATATCAGCTGATTACTTAACGTGTCAAAAGTTGTGTTTTTCTGTGCATTGTACGAATGCATTGTATTAGTTAACATCTGCCATTCATTTCTCTAGGCATTCGGATGCCGTAGAGGTGTGAAGAGTCCTGTAATTCAGT
Source organism: Aplocera efformata (assembly GCA_921293045.1). NCBI lineage: Eukaryota > Metazoa > Arthropoda > Insecta > Lepidoptera > Geometridae > Aplocera > Aplocera efformata. The sequence goes on along the minus strand of OV121042.1, from coordinate 5,363,475 downwards.
CATATTATTGAGATACATGGAAAGTCAGGTGTGCTTATGGCGGCCATGCCGGTTGCGCGCGCAACCTCCGGCTGCCTCCACCCTTGCACGTACTCGTGCAATACTAGTCCTTATTGTCTTTGACTTTAGATTGGTAATTGTGAGGGAAACATTTGCCGGCTTCATCCCTAAACAGACATCACAACATAACCTCACTCTTAAGTACGTAGATCAGGGCACCGACCGGCGCGAGACGAATAGTAGGGACATTGTACTTAGGCCTTAGGCTCAATGAAATAATATATCATCTGCTTTAGTGTCTAATTGTTTGTAATGGAATTAACTGTTTATTTTTAAATACAAAACAAATCCGTATCAGAACAATTGTTTTATTGCCAGACCTGGAATCGAATACTAAATAATCATTTGGCATTAATTAAATAATTCAATAAAAAATAATTAATTTTAAATAACTTACATATTTAACATATTAAATTAGCCTCCGCGAACATTCATTTAATTTGATGTCAAATTTCTAAGGAAAAGATTTATTGGTAATTCGTCAAATATGAAGTACTTTGAGAAATAATCAGGGTATCAAGTTAATGGGAGAGTTTATACCAGTAAAACGTTATCTAACAAATAAATTATTTGCGCCAGCAGTAGGTGCGCAACGCGCAAAGGTCCGGTGCGCGTGCGCACATCTATGCCGTCCGCGGTATTGGGTCGAGCGCCCACACTGCACTTTGATCCTCTATATCTATGCCAACTTTGTTCTTCTCAGGAATATCTAGGGCGCTGCATCTGCGCTTACTGACATTAATACTTGAGTTATCATCGGATCTATCGATTCTTCTGTTAACCTATATCGAAACCAGTCACCGCCTACAATAGCTGGGCTCATCGGAAAATTCCTTTTTAAATAAACTGGAAGCTATATCACGAGACGTTCTAAAAACACACATGGGAATAGGACGCTTTCGAATCACGTGTTTATTCATACTGCCAATTTTCCTTTGACTAGTTTTCCTCGTTTATTTTACTAATGGATTCGAAGCCAATATATTGTCAACGTGGTCAATGTCCTATGAAAAAAGATCGTTCGTAATTCCGAAGTAATGTACTGTGTGCTTAAGATGTTTGCACCTCGATGGAGCCACGGTTATGATAAGATAATTTTTGAATGTATCACGACATACTAGCGGTTATCAACCGTTTTGATAGCGGCCGAATCTTTGGGCACCCTAATCTCGGCTCCACAAATATCAAGCCTTTTAAAATAGGTAGGTATACTGAATGAGTCGACCAAAAGTATCAATCACGACCAAGATAAGTTTGACAGGTTAGATTGACGGTATTCCACAATTATTACTATAGTATCAGGTAAGAAAACCTGCTCTTGATAGCAGATTTTCACCTAACTTTGTTATGATGATAAATCCGTACAAAGGTAGGTTTAAATAGTTTATATTTTTCACTCAAGCCGTCATTAAAATGAGAACGCCATTCATACGATTTTTATTCAAACGATAAGCAATTGGTACTAATTATGTAAATGTTTCGTTCATGCGAAATCAATTTAATACATGTGCACATCTCCAACCAACAAGTTGATACTTAATCCAAAAGTTTTTTCCACGAACGTTAGTAGTCGATAGCATCAAAAAGCCAAATGACCTCGTCTTAGACATATCTGCTGACATTAATATCATTTTAATGATCTATCTGGCCGGAAACTTTAACACTGAGATTTGCTCTACCGTTTTCGTAACATCTGTAGGTGCTTCTATGTTCATCTAGCCTAGTTAATAGTCGGATACCATTATTCTCAGTTCAATGCGAAGGCAAGGTAAGCATGGCAACTATAGGAGAAATATTGAGGAGTTATATATTTGGGAGTTATAAGTAATCTCAAACAATCATGTAGATATGGGACAAGAGCTTAGTCTTGTGCAAGGCGCTTAGATATTTTTTCATGTGGGCCATGTTTTAAATTCATTACCGGTTGACTTGCCAAATAGGAAAAATCGCTTTCGCTCCCGATCGCTTGTGATAGTTCTGTGATGCAGTCCCGCGTTGGCGGGCCATTTCAAATGTAGGCGGGCCGAGGGCCTGGGATTCGGTGGCCTTGCCAGTAGATATTGCTTGCCGAACTATCATTGTTATTTCAGCAGCGCCTGAAACTAAGCCTGTCAACAAACAAACCGTCTGTAGAATAGTTTCCCATCTTATCTTTATGGGATTTACGTTCATTGCTTTGTGACAGATTTCTCAGAATATATTTTAATTATCGCTGTGAGGTCAATGTCGAAAGTCAGTAATTATTCGGGTGGAATGAACTTATTCAATCTTACAAATGTATTGTATATCACACACAAATAAAATACTTACTCGTATCTTCCTACAGTCTGATAAATGTAGATAGGTACTTATTGAATGAGTAAATATATTTTGTTTTGCGATCTTCAATCTATAAAAATGAGTAGTGCGTATGGTACGTATCAGATTACGATAATGATAAAAAAATTGTACTATCTATTTCAAATCTTGATTTGTTAGGAAAGAAATAAACACAGAAGCGATTTTTTTAGTCATGTGAGTCTAATGTATCGATATCGAATTCTACATTATGTCGATTTGATGAGGATCGAGCACCAAACGCTAGGTATGTCTATTATTTTACCAGTTAATGTCCAACGTTTAATTCCGTTTTTATCACGACACTACAAAATATTCTAAGGTGATTAAAATTAATAATGTTCCTTTATTATCTCTGTCGTTTTCTCGATCGTTCAATGAAATCGTTTGCGAAGTTGTAAATTGTAAATTATAAAGTTGTAGAGTTCATATTGCATTTTCATGATTTGTTTACCAAAATGTTTTAATAAATTCATCTACATACCTGCTAAATTTATTAAGAGGCTAGTGCCGATAGTATTCAAACAAACAACCTATCGAGTTATTTATCACTCGTAACTGCTATACTACACTTATGTGACAAAATAACTAAAATCTCTCGATAGTCGAGAGGTTTAACTATTCTATTTTATGTATTTGCTAACTGGCTACTTATAAGTATAACGTGTAAGTCATAATCTCACTAATGTTAGTTTTCTGTATGTATCTTCTCTTCCAAAGAAATCTTGTTCTTGTTACGTGTGAGGCTATCCTGTCCGTTGACCCGACACAATACAGTTCGACTCAGAACTCGCCACGGTGATTATCAGCGAGTCGAGACGATTGTTTGCCTCAATCGTGCTCGTGCGCAGATCTTACTTAAAGACCATTTTGTTGCCTAATTTCCTTTTCACTCTTTTGTGCTCAACTACTCCAAGTTTCAACACAGGAATACGTAATTTCTGTGTTACATCTCTTAAAACTAGCGGCGTAAAGATGTCCGTTTCCATCCTCTATACCGAACGCCCAAAATGCAATAAATCCGATCGATATCTTCGTCTCGTCTGTTCCAGGACGGATCCAGTCGCTAGTGCAAGCATTTTATATTACTTTCTATTTTAGTGTTGTTCCCAGTATAATAGTTCCCGAGTGCTTGGGACTCATGAAGATTCTTAACGTGTTCAGTTTTATGATCCGTTCGACGGTTACTTTATGTGCCTATCTTATATGCTCTAGGCATTTGCTCTGTGGCATCAGGGTGGCATTTAATCGTTGAGATACATAAATCTCCCGTCGTCGAGTGTCTTGTCTTGTTTGTGCCACCGAACATTTTAATTACGAGTAGGTATGACTTTGTTCAGGTTACTAAAAGTTGTCAGTTTGTTTAACCTGTTGGATAACTACATTCTGCTTCGTAGACTTCGATTTTTTGTTGTAATGTTGCGCTTTCCACCTAATCATATTATGATGGTGGTAAGTCTCATGCAATTTCATCAATCCGTAAATCATTTATTCTAGTTCATAACAGCTGAAATCTGAGTATACATCAGCTGCTTTGAATTACTTCCCAGAGAGAAATGTGTACATTTATGAACAACTCTACCAATACACGGAAAACAATGCTATTTCTTAAACGTTCTACTTATTGCGTTAAAAAAATTAAAAAACTGTTTGAACTGAAACCAATAGATTTAATGACTTTTCTTCAAAGCAATTAAATATCTACATATTCAACAGCATTTCAATAGATGGACTTTTCAAATTGAAAGGTTTCGATTAGCCCTGGATTGTGAGCTCTTTACCTTCGCCTTCATCAATTATTAATTCAGCAGTTTGCGAACGATGAATAATGCATCTTTGACTGATGCAGAATGAATGGATTGTGCTTATTTAATTTTCACTTTGGTTCGCAATGACATACTCTGTACAGTCAGCATCAAAATCCTGAAAGTGGACTTACGCAATATACAAAATGTAAAAAAACAAAGAAAAAAAACAACTTCAACTTATTTTTCGCCCTTGGGGCGTTATAAAAATAAAAATCCATATCCATACACTCTACCATTATAAAAATATTATATTTTGATTCAACGACTAAACTATTTCAATGATATTTATAAAAAAAAATATCCGTTCAAATAAAAACTATTTTTCAAAATCGGTTCATAACTGAAGGAGGTAACTGAGGTAAGAAACATTAGAAAAATTCAATTCGGCAATTGATAACCGCCTCCGGAACTCGGTTGAAAAAAGTACTCATTTACTCAGTTATTACTTACCTATTTTCATTTGGTGTATGTTGATTGCATTCGTAGGTAGGAGTACCCACCCTCATAGTCCCAACACGTATTGCGACCATACCTGGTAATACGCTGTCAAGCAGTGGTGCGTTCGCGCTGTTGTAAGGCCACACCGTACCTTAAGGCTACCACCGGAACTGCCGGTGAAATCACAGGCACTTGAGACGTTACATCGCCGTGTGAGAGGCGGGCGATTAGAGGCCGATGTGACTTTGGTCTTCTTATACTTTTGTAGGGGTGAATCATTGCTTATAGGCGGCGGTAACCATTTAACACCACTTAACACTTATCTATCATTCACATCAAATACCTACTCAATATTAAATAAATTCGATAAGTTCGGGACCTGTTCACATTTATTCGAATTTATTATTATAGGTAAGTAGATTTTGCTGCTATCTGTACATAAGTACTTGTCGTGTCGCAAACTTCCCGACAATCAGGTAGAAACTTTGGTGTTCCCAGCAAACGCTGCTTCGCTTCGAATCCGCTCTAATAACTACTGATTAACTGTAGTGTGCCCTGTGTTTATAGGGAAACATCTCAATACCGCTTGAGCCAATGAAGACTTAGATGAAGGAGAAGGTAGATTAAGTTGGTTGGTAATAATGTAAATCAATTCATGCCATATTAAAGTTAAATGTCAGTAACAAAATTATTTTTCAATTTGTCTAAAAACTTTTGTACTACTACATTTTATACGTCACCTCTTTCGTTCTAAAGCACCATTTAGATGGAGATAGTTTATCGCACGTGTCTGCGAGAAATCGTACGTTTATTTATTGCAAAAATTATTGCAAGCAATAATCGCCATATGATTATTGTTTCATAAAGTATTTTATTGCCTACTGTTTATAAAGCGAAATATTTAGTAAGGACAGTTCTCGTCGTTTTAATCGGTTGGAACTCATTTTACTGCGAGATTTACCATTCGAGTTCAGTGATTCAGTTCTGTTTACACGAAAACGTTCAATATTCTATGGTGAGGCGATTGTCGCTTACGTGGAAGGGTAACAATGCGATTGTTTACATCAAGAAACTTTTTTATATTCTAACGATATTCGTACGAGACGAGTGTGTCTCTCCGTGTAAATGGCTCTTTTTATTCTTTCCCAATTGCTCTCACGTTGTCTCGTAGGAGGTTATACGAGTACAGTTAAGAATCAGTGCAGACCAGTTTAGGTCGGTCCGACAATAGTCAGAAACGATGGAACGTATTCTTATAAGATAATGCAAACATCTCGCATAAAAATTAGGAACAAGTATAACAGACTTTATATTATATTTGTCGGCGGTATAAGCAGAGAAAGGTAAAATTTAAAGTGACTACAGGCAAACGGCAGGTGTAGGACATGTGAGTTGAGTCGGCAAAAATCAGACATCGGACATCAAGTGTAACTCATATAAAATTGCCGTAGGCGGGCACAAGAGAGCGTAGTGGCCTAGACGCTGACTTTCAATCTGAAGGTTCATACATTCATTCATTTGTTTATTTATCGTTCGACGTTCCCAAAGCACTTAGACAAGTCAATGTAAATGTAAAAATGGTGTTGCAATATGTAGGTTTAACTCATTAGTATTAAAATATATTTTATACAGGTACAAATATCGCAAAAATATATTAAAAAAGTTATATAATTTCAAAGTATGCACAAATAGTTCGTATTCGCATAATGAATTTAATGTTTTTGATGTTATGACCAATATGTTTTTGGTCCAACGCAATACCACTTTTTTTAAACGGTAAAGGAAAATATCGTGATACTTACCATGCCCTAGAATAAATTCTGTGGTAGATCAATGTCCATACACTTCACATGTGGGGGGTAGGTCTCTGCATTATCAGCATATAACGTACAGAAACACGGACAGGTTTTTGTCGGTCGGAGAAAGATATTTTAAGAAATCTTATTATTTATCGTTTTTTAGCTGAAAGTTAATACTCTATCTCGACATAGCAGTTCTCAATATTGCTTGCTCGCATAGCATCTGCATGAGTTGTAACATCCCCGTCTCGGGTGACGGGCGCAACATTACCGCTAGGTGGGCCTTCAGCTCGTCTTGTAAAAAAAAAATGGGTTTTCCCATTTTCGCTCTTAGGTTTCTTGCTCCCGCTCTTACTCGACGCCGAAAATACTTCCCGTAGAAGCCTCTTCGACCTCTTGTCAGTTTAGTTTATATAGTGAAAGTGTAGACTTACCATACTTTATAGAAGTATATATAGTATATAAGTGACTGTAAGACTTTTAATTATTATTATTACTATTGAAGCTCTCTTGTGTCTAAGAAACCCAAAAACATGAGGCGTCGGGTGATATTTTGTTGTACAAATTGCCGATGCTTTCAGCAGGGGAAGTCGCTCGATTTGAAACTGGCCGTTATGCAAATTCCGAGACTTTATACTTATAAAAATTACATAGCTCAGCTTTCCTACCATTCTATTTCCACATCATTAAAAAGTTCCCATTATCGCTCATTCTCGGTTCCGCTACCTTTGCACACTAAAACGTTCTATTTTTCCCGCAGCAGTTAAATAACCTTCCAAGCGCCTATTATTAGTTAACTTGACGTGACTGTAGTAGATAATTATCGCTCTTTTGAGCGGATGTCATTTCCGAAGCGTTGTTATAAGATCTCCTCGTTTATTTTTAAAAGTTGAACGTGTGGATTCCTCTTGGCCTATTTATTATTGCGGTTCATTTTCTTTCAGTAAATGAACGCTGCTCATAGATCATTCATGTTTGAATATTGTTTTATCTGTAGCTGGTTTCAGAGCAATGTATTGCGACTCCGGGAGGATCGTCTCGCGCGGAGCACTGGAATGGAGCGGAGAGACACGTGTCATGTAACGGCATAAAATACAATTTTATTTAAACAATTAATAATTATACTTACAAAAAACATGTGTGTTCAATAGAGAAAATGTTATCGGTACGTCTATTTCGGTACGTCTATCGGTACGTTATAACGCGGCTCTTCACACCGCGAAAAATGATTAAAACCTTGCGAATTGAACACTCGTTTTTAGAAAAAAAAATCAGTTTTTCGCTTTGTGTATGGTAAAGCCCAAAAATAAGATACAGATTTGCGTTTAGGAAAAATATCTAACTAACTACCTACAGAATATAGCGTACTATTCATTTTACGCTCTAAAGAATTAACGACAACCATAATTTATTCTTTATCAATAAAAATATTAGTACCAAACATAGTTTTCGGCAGTCGCATCTGTGGGACTTTAGTTCGCTCGATTATGTCGAACGATCTCAGGCGTAATTGCAAAATACTTGGTTTGTATATAAGCACCTAATCATACGTCGGAACATATGTCATGCGCATGTGGAGTGATTAGAATTACCCCGCCCTCACCATAAACCCTTGTTTCTTAGCAGTTAACCTAAGTAGGTGTAAGATAGTAGATATATTGTAATACAAAATGAAATAACAGGCAATGCGCTAGTATATCTTATTTGTTAAAAAAAGTTTAACAAAACGAGTCAAATGCAAACTTGCAGCTCATTTACAACGGGTAGATCCGACGTGGATTGAATCGCCAACATAAAATATAGGTACTACTGTTTAGTTTAGTTTCTAAATCAAAGGGTTATTGAAAGCCGCAGCTGCCCATCTGAGCTTCAAAGCAAATTTGGCCCGCATTAGCAAGGGAGTAGCGTAGCCGCCTAGCGGTCACTGACTGATCCGACAGGGAAAAGATTTAGCAAGTGGCCAAAGAGAAAGAGTGCTTAGCGAACCGCGCGCAACCGCAAATCGTGGTAATACGTCTCGGAGCGCTTCGCGGCATGGTCGACATGTGCTACCAAATATAGGCTATATATACCAGTAGGCACAGACTACAAAATAGTACAAGGTGCGGAATTCTAGGAACCGGATACACGTTTCGTTTGGCCAGTTATTTTGGCTTGGCCGCAAATAGATATAGTGCGCATGCAAATAATTCACTGGGCAGAGAAAAAATAATAAATCAATAAAAAGCTTCTAGTCTAAATCAAAATTAACTCCCGACAGACTAACGATAGACTGACAATAAATTGAAACGTTAATGGGAATTTGCTAATGAAATAATAAAGTATTATTTGTGCATATTTGTACCTAGTTACCTAGTTTGGTACCTAGTTTAATGAATGTGTTACCTTCATCATGCGTTTTCACTTACTCTCTGAAGAGGTGGCGAAGTAACAATATTAAGATCATTAAATAGTTGAGTACGCAATATTTACCATTAAACTGCTAATCGTGTTTTTCATTTCATTTTCATTTGCATTTATCATGGTTTAATCCTTGAATCGTAAAACTGAGACATGGATTGGTACAGTTACGCTTATTTGGTGACAAAAAGTCTAATTGCGCAAGCGCATCTACAGTGCTCAGAATTTTTCAGTGTCGTTGTACGATAAAACGCTGCGCAAAAATATGACGGTCTAATTTGTTTAGATGAATTCTGGTGGTAAGAAACTATTTATAATGTAGATAATCCGGTGATTTCAACGTTTTTATATCTCCTGGTGATGCTTGTTTAATCTTTACGATTCTATATGCAATTCGTCTACATGCCTCAATTTCTTAATTGTCGAATTTAATCTTTAGAGATTTCTCTCTGTGAATTAATCTAGGTATCTGGGTATCTGTTAATAATTCCATCGATGGGTACCAGCTGTGTTTTATTGACTATAATAATGTGGATCACATTATGACCGCTTTGATTGTTTCAGTTGCTTCATATCGGAGCAGAAATGGAGAGAATCATTTATTTAGAATTGAGTACATTTGAGGTTAAGTTTGAAAATTGGTACTTAATTATAGATTAATTAGATTGTCTGATTGACCACCAAAGATTTATAGTAGAATTAATCCTCAACAATAACAGGAATACACAGAAATAACTATCAAAAGATAAATAGTTAATGGTGCTAAACTAAGAAGTATCTTATCGACGATGTCGATAGGATATCTGTGATTTCTCCGAGTAGGCCCCCAATTCTGCATCAAATTCATGTATTACCAAGAATATTTAGGTGCGGCTTACATAACTCGTGCAATCCATGCATCCAGACGTACATCTGGGAATGTTCGCAGACGACACACGCCGTTGCGTTGTTGTCATTACTCATCTGTCGTGCACACGACTTCATGTACCGTGCCGGCTGTCGCCATTTACGAAATGCCACATTTCACTGTTCGACTAGCGATATCGAACTTTAAATTCAGGGAACTAGACTTAATATGGAATTGCAATTTTGGTCGCTTAACTGTTTGTAGACAGCTAGAAGCGACAAAGCAACGCATCTTCAAACAACATGCTAATTGACGGTGGCGTGAAGCGGGCTTTAGCTAGAACTACTTTTTAAATTACTGTATCGATGCTAAGTACGTACGTAGAATCCGCGTGGAAATGTAAATATTATATTCCTGTATCGAGACGTTTCAATACGTAGCTATTTTTTCAACCTTTTATTGGCTCATTTTCAGTATTATTCAGTAAACACCTGAAATTTCAAAATGAGCATTATTTTATCTCAAAAAAATGTCTTTTCCTACCAATACGATGCGTAAAACATGCAATGCGTCAATTTATATGATACGAAGTTGTGACTTTGATTACGATTATTTTGATAAGATTAGCATGCTGCGTCACAAATGTGTGTTCTGAGAATAGGTATTTCAATTCAGTTGCCCATTTTAATATCTTGTGAGATTCAGTTAAATTTTTGTGTGTTTTTTACTCCAAATGTTTCTCCAATATAGCCGAATAGCATATAAAAAACTACGACTAAAGAGTACGAGTCATACAAATCTTTCTTCTTCAGTGTTCAAGAAAGATTTCTTGAAAACTGTTTAAAACCAGCCATTGGTAGGTGGGCCATTATTTTAGTGTGCCGATATAAATTGGGTGAAATTAACTAATTAATTAACACTTTTTAACGAGTTTGGACGGTAAAAATATATGATTCACCAAACTTCTCATATATTGAATGTTTAAAAACATGACATCGCAATATTTTTATACAAAAAATGTCTAGTAGCATTTTGAATAATACAAAATGCTTGGTGATTTTTTTTCTGTTGCATAATATCAACGTATACAATTCAACTTGGTTATTTCACATTTTCCATATTATGACAAGGTTTTGGTTATGTGTTATGTTTGTGCATAATTTGTGATATTTTTAATTTTTGCGTTCAGCCGCCTCGCACATAATCATAGGCGAGACAGGTGACTTTACTCTTATCTCCCTCTTAACATTCTCTTATCTAACCGATTCCGTAACTGAAAATCGTTTCTTTGATAGTTGAAATTTCACATCTGACACGTAGAAGTTAATGATCTATATCAGCCAGACCAATAATCTACTAACAAATTATTGGATATATTACCATGTTTCTTCTTCTTCACAACGTTTCTGTCATATAGTTCTACATGTTTTTTAACTGTTAACAATGTTGCTATTGGTAATCTATTTTCCGTCATCTGTTAATCCGTTATAGGGTTTGACTGTAAGTCGGTTTAGGTAGGTAGATAATTATGATCAGAATTATCTTTCTTTTTATACACGTAAAATAAGTTACTTAATAATTGCAATTCAAATCGCGCTCGATATTTACCACCTACCAGATTAATATTGAAAAAAATTACCATTCTTACTTAAAACGTTCACACTACGATACAGGGAATTTTAGTGCGGAGCACAAGGATTCCCTTCCCTAGGAAAAAAAATCATTGTTTCATATTATGTTATTAAAAATTGGGCGACCTCTTTTTGTGTAAAAAAATGCGTTTTTACAAGAAATACAGTTATACAGCAAATTCGTTTCATTCGTTTCCGAAATAAGCGAAAAAATAAAATTAAAAAAATACATATATTTAAGAATATATTATATAGAATTACTCGCTTAAAGTAATAAGATAATAAATTATTATAATATTCTTGAACATTTCACACAGCGCCATCTAGCCCAAGACAATGCATAGATTGAATTATGGGAATTACTGATACAATACTTATTTATGCAGTTCTTTTGTAAATAACATTACTACTTATAAATTTAAATTTTCATTCAATTATGTTTGCTACACGGTACGAAATAAATAACTTTGTTAAGACCCCTTAGGTACTAATACGTTGTAAATTTACTTCAATGTATGAGCTCTCCGTAAAAACATTCACCGAGAATGTTTTGCAAAGAGGTACAATTAGCACTTCTATTCACGACTGTTAGTTGATAACTTTGTAATCACGAACTTGTAAGTACAAAAGTTGTTCCTTTTCCTCGAGTGTCTTGTTTTAACTTCCATAGTATGTATTGTATTGGGTGTGTGAATATGACTCCGCCCTTTCTCAACAGATGTCGTTTTTAGTATTGTTTACGTGTACTAATAAATGACCATACTTGTATTCGATAGTACTGAATGTCAGCTATCTAACGCATTTTATGATATTTGGTTGAAGTGTAAGCAACAATTGTTTTCACCTTTTCGAAAATGTCGGTTTTTATTCCAAATAAACGTCATTTGCGGGAAGTGTTATTACATTATTTTATTGCGAAGAAAACTGCAGCGGAAACTTATCGTTTGCTTGTGGAGATTTATGGTGAGCATGCTCCGTCTAATACAACTTGCAAGGAATGGTTTCGACGATTTCAAAATAACGATTTTAGTACTGAGGATAAAGAACATGGAAAACCACCAAAAAAATTTGAAGATGCTGAATTGGAAGCATTATTGGCGGAAGATTCTTGCCAAACTCAATCAGAATTAGCTGCAGCATTAAATGTTGATCGTTCAACTGTTGCAAAGCGTTTACAAATGATGGGAATGATTCAAAAAGCCGGTTACTGGGTTCCACATGATTTAAAAGAAAGAGACATGGAACGTCGGAAAACCATTTGTGAAATGCTGCTTCAAAGACAGCAAAGAAAAGGATTTTTGCATCGGATAGTCACAGGAGACGAAAAATGGATACACTACGAAAATCCTAAACGCAAAAAAGCTTGGGTGAAACCAGGCGAACCAGGCCCATCACAGCCAAAAATAAATATTCACTGTGCCAAGGTCATGCTCTGTATTTGGTGGGATCAGAAAGGTATTGTATATTATGAGTTGCTCAAACCCTCTGAAACTATTAATGGAGAAGTTTACCGACGACAACTAATGCGTTTGAAGCGAGCCATAGAAGAAAAACGACCAGAATGGGTGAATAGACATAACAAATTAGTTCTTCAGCATGACAATGCCAAACCGCATACCGCAGAAGTCGTAAAAAGATATTTAGAGGGACAGGACTGGGAAGTGTTACCCCACCCGCCATATTCACCAGACATAGCTCCTTCGGATTACCACCTATTCCGGACGATGCAGACAGACCTTACTGGAGAAAAGTTTACTTCATGTGAAAGTATCAAAATTTGGATTGACAACTGGATAAGCTCAAAAGACCAGGACTTCTTCCAGCAAGGAATACGAAAACTACCTGAACGATGGGCGAAGGTTGTAGCTGCAGATGGAGCATACTTTCAATAATTTTTTTTTTTAATTTTGTAAGCGAACAAATGTGTTTTATTTTGACAAAAAGGGGCGGAGTCATATTCACACACCTATTACCTGTAGCTCAGTGAACCGTTTGTGGCGAAATCCGCGTGTCACCATTTTCACAAGAATTTTGGTAATACCTACCTTTCTTTGCAGGGATTTTACATCCCGAAAATAAGAGTAGCTTCCTCTTTCTCAAAGTAGGTAGAATTCGGGACCAACCGTAAAGGTTTCTAGAGTTCTATTATCTTTTTCATCTTTCATGTCAAGCCGCTTGAACACTTCCGCCATGGCTTAGCGACTAGTTTAGCCGGGACCTATATCTTAACGTGCCACTAAACGGTCACCCATCCAACTTCTGATCGGGACGAAAGTTGCTTAACTAAGATGATCTGTAAAGAACAGCTAAGCAAACATCGCCACGAGAGCTTCATGATGCTAGGTCCCTATAAATTACTATGATTAACATGTAATTAGTGATGGACGCTTGTAATCACTCGCGCGTTGCCGACTCTATCAAACGAATATCCCCTATACACAACTCGCAAAGAAGAATTTAAAGATCTGTATACGTCGGACTATATGTAAATAAGTTTATAGAAAAGTTTACGTGTGTACGTATGTTTGAGTCTTACTTTGCAAGAATAATTTAGCAACAACACAATTTATAGATACTTTACTGCACTGTGAAAATGGTTTAAACCTTACGATAAAGGATCGCCATTGCAAAAACTCACAAATTAGATAGTTTACGCGCAGTCAAATGGTTTTAACCATACGTTGCGGGATCGCCATAGCCACGACTATGTATATATAGATTATTTAAGGACGGTTTAACTGGTTTCAACCTTACGTTGCCAGATAACCATAACAACTACACCTAAATTATACCTGGATAGTTTACGTACGGTTAAAATGGTTTCAACTTTCCGTTGAACGTTCATCCTGCACTACATCTATGTATTACTCGTATGAGATTATAGATACGTTTTCGTATCGCTGAAGCCGTCTTTTTTTTTTCTTTCTCCTGAAGTAGTTTCAACCTTAGGCTGCCATATTACTATTGCAACAACTCTTTGACAGCAACGTTACTTCAACGCATTCGTCAAGACATCGTTTGTTTATCGTTAGTTTATGACAAAACAAACCCATGGTTAATTATGTTACTAACAAGTGGAAGTATCTGTTGCACTATTGCTTAATTGAAACAAAAACAGCGCGTGTTACTAAGTTACAGCGAATAATTAAAACGCATCTAGTTAATGAGATAAATTGTTCAATGACGTTCTACTATCATTCATTGTTGATCTTAGTTATTACGACTAGTTCAAATAGATTAATGTCAGGATATCACTTCGAATTAGTGCAAAGTTCGCGCCACTAGTGAGATAACGGAGCGAGTAGGTAAATAACAAATTCTAAACATAACGTAATATTGTATATTAGTTATATTATCTACGGGTAATATACACAGCGATTATATCGTATTCAGTATAAGTTATTTTTTTAAATTTTACCTATTAATGTATTGAATATCTAACTCTAAAAATATTAATTTGTAACTACTTTGGACTAATTTGTATTTTATTGTGGATTTGTTAAGCTGTAGTGCTAATATTATAGGAGATTTAGCAACAAATAAAGTTTTCTGTTAGAAGAAATTATTGAAGAAATAGAACGAAAAAACCCCGTCTGCGTGTAAAATTCCAAATTACATATAAACCTATAAGTTGTATATATTTTTGTAAGTTATAAATAAAACCCCGTATTTTGATAACGTACTCGATAGGATTTGAGGACAAATAATTTTCAAGGCGTCAAAACAACTATTTTTTTGATAATCTGGATACACACTCACTCTTACAATTAAGACGAATCTAACGACACTTCTCAAGCTAAAATTCATGGAGCCGTTTAGGCTACAGAGCGCACCAAAGAAATATACTTACATACATCCACTCGAAAAACATAACCCTCCATTTGGCGCAGTCGGGTAAAAAGAAAGATGAAAATGACAGAATTATCTGACGGCACACATAATGTTAAGTGGTCACCGGCGCCCATCGACAACATCAATACGACTCAGGTTTTCCTCTATCGAAATGCGAAGTCCCCTATTTTTTAAGTCTAACTAGATACAGGTTCACCACCAGGGGGACAAGTGTAGATACTCAAAGGGTACTCACCTACGAATGCGAGTGTTGCAATGCACATTTAATTGATGGCACGGTTTAGTTGTTCTATTGTAGCACCGAATAGTTTGGTGTTTTTTGGGGTTTTAAGATTGGTAACACTGAAAAAGCTGCATATGGCGAATATACTACAAAGATAGCAGTTGTGCAAAACATGTTTTATTTATCTACATCCAATTTTCATCACATTTATACAAATTAACAGCACTTATCAATGGGAACAGTGAACAACATGGATCCCAATTTGTCATTTTTTGTATTTTGTGAATGAAATTTATGTTTTAATAAATAAGTAACTGATTTTCGTGTATTTTTAGAGTGAATAGGTAATAATATGTTCGCTTTACACTCACTATTCCGTGGTATTCTCCGCAAGCAACTCAAACCACACTCAGTTTAAACGAATGTACAATCATCATCATAGTTCATGTAACAATTTCAGTCCTTCGCATGTGTTTGGCTATAACTGAAATTTACAAATTGGCTTCGTAAATATAAATTTTTGGTTTGCATTTGATTAATGGCGGCAAACAGTTGTACGTTCTGCTCCAAAAGTAAAAGTTTTGATAGGTGATGATGATATCTCCAATTAAAATTTTGTTTCTTTCTTAACTTCTTTATTTAATATAAAAATATTATTAAATATTACATGTGCCATAATCATACACAGTTAAGTATTTTTAAAACATATTTTTTGTGTATAGTCAACTTTCCCACGCTATTGCGTTTTTTATGAAAGTAATTTTTCGTTATCTCCAATGACGAAATCTCCACTGGATAGTATTTAGATGAGTAAAACACCTTTGGATAGGTGTTTTTGTCATCTAGACAGGTAGAGAAAAACCACTGCATCTTTGCACTGACCTCACCGGCGGAATCTCTTTGACCTCTGGGTGAGTAGGTATCCACACGTCCCGAATAGCAAGCCAAGCTGAGGTCCGTATCTAAGTGGTGTTCTTGATTTGCTGCTATAACAAAAATAGGTGGTGCCTATAGTCCTTAGTCAGTCGAGAGCCTTCCACTCTCACTCTTCAAAGCCCGCGTATAGTTGTCAAGGCCATCTGCCAATAACGTATAGTCAAGTAAATAAAAAAACAGTTATACATACTCTGTACTGACTGTACTTGTAGACCTACGTAGCTTCGTATATATACGGCTAAACCATATTATCATTCCGAGACAGAAACATGGGAATTCATGTTACACAATGCAAGTCATGTCTCGCTTTATTTAGTCGTAGTTTTGTGAGCACAACGCAAGTGGTATTATTAACTTCTTAACTTAGGGTAGATGTTCACCTACAGGACGATAAAGTGAATTTAGAAGCAACAAAAACATTGTTACATTTTCACTCGACTTAACCAAACTTAGAGTATTTTGACGCGGTCTACGTCTGCATTAGTACTGTTTCACGATAGAGAACCGTATGTCGGAGCGCACGTAAAGATGTCGGCCCCGGTTATATAAATCAATTAGCCATGTCAGAGGCCTTCGAGTGGCTTGAAAACTCCACAGTTGACTATTTACCCGAAAGAGGAAGAAGACAATAGACAAGTAACCAACAGTGAAGGTAAAATAGTACGAGAAAAGAACGTGGTAGGCTTATTAATCTTAGAAGCCCTGCCTTTGAAGCGACGGGTCCCGGGTTCGATTCCCGGCCGGGGTAAACTTTGTGTGGCGAGCATGTAGTTTGTTTTCGGATCTTGGGTTTGTGTCTCCATGCCTGTCCACGCCACGTGCGACACAGGGAAGGACTTAAGGAATACTATACGTTTTCTTACTTTCTGTTCTCTCCAATCGCATCCATCGCAATCCTAGGAAACTAGGTTTATAGAACCTAGTTTTCTCTAGTGATCATTGTGTGTTTCCTCGTATTTAATTGTCCATAAAGAAGTGATGGATTTTGTATAATATTACAAACAAACCGTTTAACGGGCATGTTTATATAATTTTGTCAACACAGTTTTGGATTTTTATTTATAGGTCTCTCTCTAAATAGTTTGACTTAATATTGAGTGGTTTTTTATAGGCTCATAAATCTGAACAATTTTAGGTGTGCTTTTGTATCCAATATACATTTTCAAAGTCCTTAAGCTAACTAGTTTTTAAGCTAACTATACGTCCAATGTTTCCGTACCTGCCTCTAATGTTTCCACTGGAAGGACACCGGCCTACTCTCGATAATTGAGAGTGAATGGGCTTTGATCTACCACTGGGCCCAATCCGGATTAGTACATCTACTAATCGGATTAGTACATCTACGAATCACTTGTCTTCGAATTTATGATTCTAAGACATGCCGGTTTCCGATGTTTTCCTTCACCGTTTCGAGAACGTGGCATTGTGCACATAATTTTTTCAAGTGAACAACCTCATTTACATCCTTGAAGCAAACGTCATGCTCATCACTCAGCTTTTCTCGCTTCACAAGCTTTTCGCTTATTAATAGGTTTTTTTTAAAATTTGAATGTTTGACGGAACGACCATTCATGTCGCAGTCCATTCATGACGCAGTCTGCTGCGTCCATTACTTGGTTGCTCCTTTAGCACCACCCAGGGGGTACGTGTAGGGTCATCAAAGGGTACACAACTACAGACGCGAGCAACTGGACCCCCAAAACGGAGCCTTAAATTCTAAACGTTGAAACCAAATACATTTAGCTGTGACTTCCTCTTAGTGGGCGTATCGTGAAAATAGATCCAGATTATGGTTTGGCGCTGAAAGAAAAGCTCTGGTTCACAATCTCTTTTAGTGGCGTACTAAAACTAGAAATATAGGCTTGTTGTATTACTTATCGGGCGGTTTATTACAGATTATTACATTCCATCTTATTATTATGCGCGTCTTCTGAATATGAATGAGCTGGGTTATAGGAAGCTTTTATAGATGATGTAAATTCTTGAAGCATTTTTCTGTGAGAATTTGGGAGCGTTACAATTTGTAAAATTTTATTCGTTAATTCAATAATTTGATCAGCTGATAATGTCGGATGTCACGGAATATTTAATTAATCATTGAGCCCAATGCGGGTGTAATTATCAACTTAATGAAACAACTTTAAAATTTTAACAGAAAATTCTTATTAAACATTTTGTGCTTGTTAAAATCTCCTTTCAGAAGTTGTTTTTTTTTTTTTTTTTTTTTTTTTTTATGTCAATGAGTAACAGAACGAGCTGAGGGCCCACCTGATGGTAAGTGGTGACCCTCGCCCATGACAACAGTTATGCGTGCGACTCAGTATGAGATCCAAATCTTTACTGAGTCGCATTCATCCTGATGCGTCCATCACCCGAGACGGGGTTGATACGTCTCATGCGCATGTGATTTCACCGGCAGCCACACCCTTCCACCGGAACACAGTAATGCACCTACTACTGCTTGGCGGCAGATTCCAGATGTGGTGGCAGTACCTCTCCCGACGAACTTGGCACAAGTTCTACTGCTACTTTTGGTTGCTCTTTTAGCACCACCCAGGGGGCACGTGTAGGGAATCAAAGGGTACACACCTACGGACGCGAGCAACTGGACCCCCTGTTTGCGTGATAAGCGATGTGTTTAATGGTATTGTAGCTTTACATGATAAAAACAAATTGCGTCTCAGGTAACACATATTTATGGTTAGTTGTCATACGACACGCGTGTCATGATTTCAATTTCGTGAGATCTAGGAGCAAGCAGACAGCTTTCCGTCCTTTGGCATGAGACGCCTTAGTAAAGTTGAATTTATACGGTTATTGTATTTATTATGTGAATATTAATATTAAATTACACTAAGAGTTGGGTATTTATTTTATTGAATCTGATACATTTTCCAATTATATTATTATATTAATATGTAAATAGTAACTTGTCCAAGACATTTTTGAACATACTCGTATCTACTCATGCGACGACTTAGATATATTCGAAATTCAGTAACATAACATATGACGGCCTGCCTTCAAACCGAGCGGTTCGGGGTTCGATTTCCGTTGTGTTACTTGTGTTTCTGTTTGTCCAAGCTATCTCCGTAGCATGGACAAACAGAAACCTAACACTCAATACTCCAGAACAAACTTTATGCTCATCGTAACCTTCGGTAGCTTGGAGAATACAGAAACACATGACACAACATATACAGGGAATCCTAGTGTCTAAAAGTGTACCAAGTGTAGTGCGTAGAGAATTTTAGTGTAAAAAAAATATAACGATAAGACTATTTGTGTAATAAAGTATTCTATTTTAGAAGACTGAAGACTAGAATATTGAGGTCCGCCGCAGGCAGCGTGTCGTCTCGCTTTATAGTGAAGTGGGTACCTACATAGTTGCAACAATTAATGGCAGTCTACCGACTTACAGAGTGTTTAATGGACGCTCGCCAGACGTTTCTCGCTTTTTTTCTTCGTTTTTCTTCTCCAAGTCCACGACAAGCTTTAGTAACACCAAGAGGGAATAGGCTGGCTGTGTTTTGCCATTACCTATCTAAATACAATATTGTAACACGTCTGAAACTTAAACTAAAATATGACTGAAAGAAAAATCGAATAGGGAAGGGACTTATAGGATATAAACTGCCGCGAAATTTTTCTTCGACAATACTCCCTATATAATAAAAAAAAGATATCGGAATTGGTCTACAACTGGCGAAGATATCGGGTAAGAAACATGCAAAGAACATACAGCCGAGTTGAGAACATCTTCCTTATTGAAATCAGTTATATCATAATCTTACTTAGACGCCTGAAAAAGAATTTATTAAATGGAGTGAATAAGTTTGAGTTTTGAAATCAACATCTGTCAAAAAGTTTTAATGAAGTTTTTGATTTTTTAAACATCATTTAACTATAGAAATGGCTTATAGCTTAGAGAACAAGACATGCCTCGCTTGGTGGTTTATAAAAAAATAAGTAGAAAGTTGCCATGACAGCCAGCCATACCAATGTGGCTTGATCAAATAGTGAGTATATTTTGACAAACTAAAAATGGTCCAATGGCAAAATGCCACTGGCAAAAATCTTTGAATATAATTAAAAATAACTATTTCCTAGTGGGGGACCAGGCCAGACAACCAGAAAATTTTTTTTCTACTTGTTTTCTCTACATACAATAAGACTTAAAGCTAGGTACAGTTACAATTTTAGTGAAAGATTTTTGGTTCGCAAAACTGTTTCTTTTCAACAATTTATAATTGTCGAATATAAGAACTAAATGTACTTTTTGATGTGGACACTGCATGCGTAATTTAATATTGCTCTAGGAATCAATATTTTTTTAATTTATGTATATACATATATTATAATGATTAATTTGTTAAATTATGTTGATTAATTGTCCCACTGCTGTCACCACCAATTACTAATTGAAACCTCCGAGTCTAGCCACCAACTGCTTTATTCATAATTATTTGAATCTACCTTCTAAAACTACCCACAATAATTATAAGAAATATAAAGTATTTTTTGGAATGGGATTAGAACATTCTATGCGCAAGAATGATAAAAAGATATAGCATCGTTCGCTTGGTCTGGAGCGAGCGTAATGAGCAAAGAGCACTGCACTCTCAAACAAAAATACTTAATAGTTACACTATTTATACCAGCAGCATTCGTAACAAGATAGTAATGTTTGATTTTGAAAAATTGCGGGCGTTACGTAGTTTCTACAATTTCGCGCAATCGCCTCTGATTTCAGGAGAAAGTGCTGGCTCGCCGCCAGCTCATCCCTGTCGCGATAAGCTCCAAATACATTGAAATAAACAAGTTCACTGTATTCTGCCACGTGTTTCCGAAATAATAGTGTGCATATAATAATCGACATTAGTGGCGTAGTAAGATTCAGATATTTTATTTTAACATGTATAATTTTGTCGTAACAAAATTATAATAATAAATGAAATCAAATTAAAAGAGAATGTCAAATAATTCAAATAACATACACATAATTGCAAAAATACTAATAAGAAGTAGCAGCACTTACATTTTTACACATTTGAAGACTTGTATTTGTCGAGGATGGAATCTTCAACTAGGTACATAGAGATTGCGTATTTTTGAACTCTATAATCTGGGGTTTTTAAGAGGCGAGTGTATATAATACTCACAGTTGAGCATAGTACATTAGTAAACATTAACATACATATAACATGAAAACTGACTGTTATTTGACATAGCTGTGTATATGTAATATGCCTAAGAAGCGTGTGACATATTATACTCACGAATATGTTTGCCAATTTATTCGTGTCCAAATGATGATCTAAGGGTGTGAGTTTGAGAATAATGCTACAAGTCGGTGGGCTATATATCTCTCTTGATTATCAATCTTGTAGGTACCTACATTTTGAAAATAGATTTCTTTTATTAGCTTGGTACAGCTCATAAAAGAAATCTCTTGGTATAACGCTAAAGTTTAGAGAAAGTGAGGTTATAATAAATATAGCGTATTATACAGAAATTAATTAAAAAAATATATATTTTGTGAAATTATTTTTTAAACTCTTTCATTTATGTTTCCCTGTCGAAACATCTACAAATAATATGTTATCTGTCAAGGTATTGAGCCGCGTTTCCACTGTCACACAACTAATTGTAGCGTAACTGGTTTGACATTTCATAAATCACGTCATGTTTTACAAGACAATTTTCGATAACTGTTTCCATACAAACACATTACATGGTGAGAAGTTAATCCGATGTAATTGGATGACACGAAACATAAAAAATATTTCATAGGTTACGTGCGAACATAAATGATGATAAATTCAAGCACAAACTTGTTAAATGTAGAGGTTTTTGAATGTATGAACGCAACCAACAACTATTCATGAAAATGTCAAATATTCTACAACGTTTCGTCGAGGGCAAACGCATGGTTAAAAATAGGAAATTGCGTGATTACTTACAATGGACTGAGAAACAATCACATCTTCTTTCGCGTAAGTGGCCTAATCTGCTGTCGTAGTTTTGAAGCCACCTGAAGGCTTCCGACATTGCTCGTTGCCAGGACATACATGTTAACGCACCTTTCGAAGCAAGGAAGTGCTTAGTTCAAATGCCACTAAGCCATCACCCAAATACTGTCAGAACATCTACATAAACTAAGCCATGAGCGCTTGAATCAGAAGCTAAATGTTTCTGGTAGAAAATACAGTAAGGTGAACGACATCTTGTCTAGTCGAAGACAAAACTTAAGTCAGGCACTATTCTCGGTCCGAAGACATGTACCATTTAATTGAACATCCCAGCCGAATCAGCATGATTCTCCTTAAGATGGAGACAATAATTTATTAAGGGAATTTCTCACTATTTTTACTTTTACGTGATAGGTTTTGAATTAAAGCCTATCACGTAAATCACACCTAACTTAAAGAAAGTTTTGATATCTCATGATACCAGTAACGCTTTTAATTTGTGTGCGAGGAGGACAAAAATTGCCTGCTCGCAGTTCTCAACAAGTTCAGGCTAAATCAATTCAACCACAACATAATGTGTTGATTGATTGTCTAATCTATTGAAAATATCTGTTATCATTCTGCTTGACTACTACCACTTAATTTCTCCGGGATTTAATATGGATCTCGTAAAACTATTGCCGTCTGTTTGTTTTTAATGTAACACTTCGTTTGTTTGCTTCAGTCAAAATAGACCGTTGAAATAATGTGTTGCAGTTTGGTTACAGAAACTGTCCTAATAAATCTTTCAATATACCCAGCGTAGGAATCTATCTTTGATTTGCTTCTTTTGTGGTTATGTTGCTGAGTTTAGATGCGCTTGTTTACTATGTCTTATTGAGACGCTATTTATATGACTAACTGGCAACAGCAATATTGCTTTAGGATTCTGTATGCAAAGGTCAAAGAAAACTGTATTAAAAACATCTTTTTCCAATATTCAACTGACAAATAACTTTTTATATACTCCTGGTCTGGAAAAACCTTATTTCTTTATGTGACTTAAGTGACGGGACGTGCTCACAGCTACCTGGTGTTATGTGGTTATTGACGCTTACAAAAAACAGTAATATGACTGCAGTCCACTGAAGTAGACCCAAGTCGCGTAGCACGAACTAAGCACAAGTCCTGTTGCTTTCTCAACAAGCCAACCCAAAGTGGGTGGTTTCTTTACCACCACCCGGGGGTTTTCTCACGGCATCATTCATCATTAAAATACCGTGTCTGACTAACTTTGTGTTAGTCTTTCTACCATATCATTGGGTTCATTAGCTTTTTATTTCGCTATCGTCAGATTTTTCCCTTTTGTGTTTTACAACTTCAAAATGTACCAAATTTCTTCATTAGTTTCACTTATTTGGTAGGACAGAAAAATATTTGAAAATGACCAAAAACATCTTTAATATTTCTTATATTTTTTTTAAAATTTCACCTTTTGAATGGTATCATAAGAATCCAGGTAGAAAAAGTAGAACCAAAGATAGAGATTACAACTCTATATATTGAAAATACGAAAAAAAAATTCTCTATCATTATAATAACAATTGATTGTACAGAATCTTTCGGCTGAGAATTAGAATGGCATTAGTTGGTTTATTGAAAAATATTGTTCCCTTGCCAGTAAGCGTGGCTCTTTATTGCAATCATTAGTCGATACACTAGACGATTAGTATTGTTTATAGTTCTAATCGGTTGCGATTGCACGATGTATCAATCAGAAGACTCTTATTTGAACCAGGCAAAGTCGAGAAAGGCGCAAAAAATTATATATAATATATATATTACCTATATATTTATGATTTTCATTTGTTTATTCACAAATTTTTGGGTTCAATAACGGCTTTATATGTATAATAAAATATAAATTATCAAGTAAATTAAAAATAATAGTAATGTCAAGGGAATAATAAAAACATCTTATCTTACTTATAATAAAAAAGCGAAAGTTTGTATGTATGCGTGTGTGTATGTTTGTTCCACCTAGCTCATACGGCTCAACGGATTTGGATGAAATTTGGTACCAGGATAGCTTATATCCTGGATTAACACAGTGTCTACTTTTGATCCCGGAAATCTGCGGGTAATACCGCGGGGCGTAGCTAGTAGTTTATATGACCTGAAAAGGGGTAGATAATATTTAGTATACCTCTGGTTAACTAAGCAGAGGTGTACTAAATATTACACTTGTTCAGTATATTCAACAAAAAATAATTTCTCAGTGGTATCATTAAAAACGGCTTCAATACTTTTTCAAACAAATCGATGCACGCACATTTTTGTGAAATCTCTTTTCTTCAGTATCTTATTCAAATTAAAATAATAATGTAAACTAGAACTATAATAATTCTTAAGTATACTCAGCATATAATATTAAACTTATACCCGTGTTGACTTCTGATTATGGCTTCTTGCGACCTTAAGATGCTCAAACTACACACAATTCTAGCATAACGGCGCGTCTATACTGGTCACCCGGTTTGTAGAGCTCGTTGTTTGCAGAAGATTCCTAGACATGGCAAGATCCAAAATGCTCGTTATTAAATGAAAAATAGGTTTAAAAACCTATTAAAAAGTCTTACCCTCTGAATTTTTAATATACTTATTTTGAATCTCTTACTAGTGAGATTTTTTCCGTGAAATTTCTATGGGATTCTATGGAATTCATTTAAATCGGTCTCCAATTGAACGGAGTCGCAATAAAGAATTTCCTACTTTTTTGAAGCCGGTTAAAGTCTATTAACCGGATATTAACTGGTTACTTCCAATCATAATAACAGCAATGCGACTTAGGTCCTCCCCGACCTATATGAGGACACCCAAGTTGCATCCCGTTGTGTGACATCCGAGACGAGGATGTTAAGTCTCATGCGCATGTCATTGCACCGCACCAATACCCTTCCACTGGAACACAGCAATGCGAGTGCACGATTGCTTGGCGGCAGATAAACAGACGTGGAGGCAACGTTGCACAAGTTCTACTGCATGTTTTTGTTGCTGCTTAAGCACCGCCCAGGGAATACATGTAGGGATTTAAAGGATACTCACCCACGGACGCTAGCAACTGGACCCCCTAAAGATTAAAGATAGTGTCCACTATATAACCTCTTCTATTCTGGATTTATGATCCAGAATAGAAGAGGTATAGAAGAGGTGTCCGGATCGTGTGTACTCCGCCTTATGTACCGTACGCGCTAAACCGTTAGTGTGTGCTATTTACACGGAAATGCAAATATTAGTTTAGGCAAGGGGTTGTTCTGTACTTGAGTGGGTTTACACTAAGTATGGGATTAAATAACACCTTGCAGAACGCGTTTCATTCTTGTTCTAACTCTGGGTGGGAGTGACTAGACCTGCACTGACGTCCCGGGGTGTTTTGTGCATTGTCCCCCATTGTTAACTAAAAGACAGCCATCCCAACTCCTTAAAGTACAGGAGAAGGACTCTGGGTTTTTGGCAGCACTGTTCCAGAGATTGCCGTGGTGTGTTAGAGGTTATTACGTTTTGTTAGCCTGTCTTGATCCTGGTTTCTTTAATGGCTACATGTTCCACCGTTTCTTCCTTCAACATGCATCCCCTACACAAACCACTGTCGGTTGCCCCCACTTGAACTTTATCGCAAATTAAGCCGCTAGAACAGCTCTATAAATGTAATTATAACAGGATTTTTGGGACTGTTCTTAGATAAGGATTGATTGGAACTTAAATTGTTTCTTGCATTACGCAGATTGTTATAAAATAATAGTCCACTTCATTATAATATTATGACAGCTCGTAAAGTTCACATATAAATTGCAATAATCTTCCCATACATACACTTAATATTGGCTGCATCTGTTGCGGCATACAAAGCACACATGTCATGTCTTTGACTTATTAACCGGAAAGGAAATAAACTGGCCCTCTCACGTGTCGCCCGGGTGCGAAAGGAATGACTTAAAGTAGCAGTAGAACTTGAGAAGTTCGTCCGGAGAAGTACTGCCATCACATCTAGTAATCCGCCGTAATGTGGTGCACTCACATTGTTGCGTTTTGGTGCAAAACATGTTAATACGGGTGAAATTACAGACGCGTGAGACGTTACATCTCTGTCTCAGAGTGACGGGCGCTACGCGATGCGACTTAAATTTTCTCGTACTTTGAAAGGCGAGGATGTCAGTCGCTTTTCTGTTGTTTATGGGCAACGGTAACCACCTAACATCATCAGGATCGGGTGGGCCGACAACTCGTCCCGTCAAATCAATCACAAAATAAACTTGCATAGCAAATATAGCTATTGTGAATGGTAGTGGCCTTCAAAAGTAATTGCCAGTCAAAACTTAGACTTAAATTTTGTAAAGATATTCAATTTGCCGGTAAAGAAACTAATAGAAACTACTAGTAATTATGAAATCCTCGGGAATTCACATGAAAGTCAGTAAGCTTAAAATCCAAAGGCATTATAACATTAAATTCAATTTGAGAGAAAGTTTAAATACTGCATTGTAGAAATGACAGCAAACAAGCGAGGTCAAAGATTTACAATTTGCATGCATGCATATGCATCCTTAGACAAAGATTATTTTAATGCACGTCCGAGCTACGATGACGCGCAGATAACGACGGCAGATAGTTTAACAAATATTCAATCTTCAATCTTAGATTTTATTTGTGTCGTTCAACCCATTTGCTCGGTGAGTGACGGGCCGTTTGTATATACGCACGCGATTGCACAATAAAGGCTGGAACAAAAATAAATACCTAATGCGTTCGCGTACACGCCTATACGCAACGGCTGTTATACCAACGCATCAGTTTTCCGTAGGTAGATTGTGTGTGGCAGCTTTCGAGGCTCAAAGAATAAAAAATGTTTTTGTTTCTTTTTTATACAATACAGAATAAAGCTTAAAAAATTTTCACGTTGTAATATTTTGAAGTCTTCATCGTTTGTCCTGATTTGAATTTAATGTTTGAGGTGAACTTGTTTCATAGCTGCTGTTGATGTTTATTTTTAATTGTATTATAGTTTACTATGTTTTTTATGTAACCCAAGTGACGAGCTGATTTGAAGGCCCACCTGATGTTGGGTGGCTACCTATGCCCATAACAACAATAATATGAGTTAGGTCCTCTCTGACGCAGGTATAAGAAGACCCAAGTCGCATCACAGGCAGACACAGGAGACAGGGATGTAACGTCCCATGCGCCTGTGATTTCACCGGCACCCACACCCTTCCAACGGCATAATAATGCGAGTGCACTACAGCTTGGCAGCAAATCATTACAATAGCTAGTTGTATATCTTTTAATTGTTCACAATTGGCCACTTAAATTCTTTAAATTGAGACAGGTAAAAAAAAGCCAAGTCTTTCTATGAATACACACCATTATTAAGGATTTCTGAATATCTGATTTAATATAAATGTATATGTTTTTATGTGGTAATTTCAGTAATTTTTGGATATTAATATCAATATGAATTATTTAAGTTATAATAAAAAATCACTAGTCCCTGTCATCTCGCCCTAGATCCAAAATCTTCGCTAGTTGTTTACCGGTTAGGAAGAGTCTTTTTTATATTTCTAGGTTGATTCCATATAGCAAAACAGCAAAACCAACTTCAGCCCACAGGGGATGAAAGTATTGAAGTTGGTTTTTCCGATTTCTAAATCTGTCTTAATTCCCGAGTTCAATAGAGAACGCGCGTGGCTAGTGACCCGCTTAGTGGAAAATTAGCCTCTTTGCTTGTATTTGTTTAATTTATAATCATATTTTTTATATAATTAAACATAACATGAGATATAACACACAGGTAATCCTTAGAACGTCACCACGTCAAAGTTTGTTCCCAACGTTTTCAACCTGCTCTGTACGGGACTCTTCAAATACCCAATTTCATCGACGAGAATACTTTTGAACATTCGCATAAAACCAACGCAGTTTAGATCCAAAATGAATATTGATTGATTGCATTCCGATTTTGAAAGTTGAGTGAACTATGGTGCGATGAAAACTATCAAATGAATTTTTTCAGCGCTTCATAAAAATGTCAGTCGTCAACTTTGTATATTATACGGTGTTATCGAAAGCGTAGTGCAATGGTAATATTAACTTTTGAACTAGATTTTTCAATTTAAAAGGCGAGTAATTTATGTATCAATCATGCCAGGAAATCGGGTTTCTAAAGCAGGCGCGATTAAAGACGAGAAGAACTCAGGCAGGTACAATATAATAAAATTGCAGTGAATTTTATTTCGTACTAGAATATGATTTGCTGCCGTGAGAGGATGGCAGTGGTATGATTTTCCAGTTGCCCAGTTTCAATCGCTGGTTTAAATCTTATTTTTATTTGTAACATTTCGGAGTGTAATGCCACGTTCTAGAAACGACGAAGGATAACATTGCGAGGAAATCGGCATGTCCTAGTAAAAGTCAAAAATCTTTATTTCCTTTGAGTCAAAAATTTCCTAGACACATAATTTTATTTCAGTCATTAGACCTTTTTTACACAGGTATGTGTTCCTAAAAGGTCACGAGAATCAATAAAAGATATTTAAAAGGAATCGCTCTATAGGTAAGAACAAGATAGAAACCCCTAAAAGTGTCTTGGTTGTTCTTCATCATGTTGGACTCGTGATCTTATATTCAAAGACAGTGACGTTTTCACCAGTATGGAAGAAATCAATGGTAAAAAAATGGCTTTGCAATATACTCATTCCAATCGCAACAAGAGATTGAATCACTCGTTTGTCGAGAGCAGATCTGTGTCCCTGTAGAGCATTAGATGGTATGGACTAGTATAATTTGCTGGAAATAGCATATATAGACTAATGACTTCATTGTTTTGAGCCTTTTCTGATCTTTTTGCTTTGTTGGCACATGCATGCGGACGTGTGGAAATAAACAAACAAAACTTGAGTCCATTCACTCTGCACTGACATTTCTAACTGCGAAGTTTCGTGCCAATCTGCCTATTTTATTAGATTAAATTTTATTGAGTCTGTTTGATAGACATTTCCTGCAACAAAAATCTATTGATTGCGCTAAAAAAATCATGGGAGCTTATTAGTCATTCCTTTCATCACCTCGTCACAATTTGGCTGCCGTTTCGCTAGCCTGAATAGAACTAAGATTCTAAAATACATACAAAATATATACATATTCTGGGAAAAAAGTTTTTGGAATCATATAACTAAACTTCTAATGAATAATTTCAGAATATCTTCGATAGTTTTCTGATAATATTTAGAATTGAAGTCAAGGTTTAATCGTAAAATTTATTAAAATATAGCGTGGTGGCCAAGGTTCAAACCCAAAAGTGCACCAATGAGTTTTTTCACTTGAAAAATTTATGTGCGCGATACTACGTTCTCGAAACGGTGACGGAAAACATCGTGAAGAACCCGGCATGTCTTAGAACCAAACATTCGACCACATGTGACATCTACCAATCCAGATTGGGATTGGTAGATCAGAGCCCATTCACTCTCAATTATCGAGAGTAGACCGGTATCCCTGCAGTGGGAATATAAGAGGCTGGTACGGTACGGAAATATTCTAACACAAATTAGGATAATAAAATGGTGTTTTTATATTTTATTCTATTAATTACATGTCAAGGTCTTACAATTTTTTTATTAGTTCGAAAATCAATAGTAAACTTTACTATTTAATAATCATTGAAAATATTAATGATCAGATAATAATTATAAATAACAGACTGAATTATTTGCAATTACGAGTATGTACAATATATGTTCTTCTCCATGTAGGGTCAAACAGGGTTAAACTAAACTGGCTTAAACTTCTTTTATCGTTTGTCTCGGTGTATTATAGATTTTTTTAAGAATTCTAAGGATATTTTAAATGTTTGACTTTGACTATTCGCTTCGAATAATTCAATTTCATAATGGTGACTTATTGTTGATTCTATCGATTCCGTACCCTGTAGGAAGGAATTTTCGATGTGTGAGTCCAACTCTCACTTGGCTGGGATAACAAATAACAAATGAGAGGCGGCAATATATCACTGCTTTTCCAAAATGATACTGAATTAATTATGTCAAAACTGATACAGCTAATATTTATGTTCACCTATATTTATGGGGAGAATATCTCTAGTAAATAAGAATAAATTTCCTGACTGACTGACTAACTAGCAACGTTGCGCTAAAGACTTAGTTATTTGCTCGGGGACTCGCCTTAAGATGTAAGTCCAAAGTTATTCCTTCAGATCCCAAGTATCATTTGGACACGTAAAATTTTACATGTGTACATGTATGTGTACACATTCGTGAGTAAATAACGTGTCCCATGAAATCCGAATCGTCCATATCATGAAATCCAAATAAGGACAAATAAAAAAAGTACCTATGTATATACGAAAAACCGTATCTGTATAGTTCTTGGGCACAAAAATGAAAATTGACGTATTTTCAATCGCAAAAGTTTGTGATAGTTCTGGTGTTATACATATTTTGCGAGTCTCAGGGTCCAAGTAAAATCATAAAACAGACAAATTATAATATGGTGTCGCTTTAAACCTTAAATGAGGTGTCATTGAAAAGATAAATTAAAACAAAGTTGACGACAATGATAAATTACGAGAAAACAATACTCGAGTGACAAAAAGGCGGGAGATATGTTACTTGAACCACGGAGGCAAAGTCGCAGGAACTAATCTAGATAAATATAAATTTAAATAAATTCTTTAGATATTTTAAATAGTACTGGACGTTAACACGCTCGGTGTGTGACATATTTATGAACGTCTAATATAAAGTGTTCAGACACAACTAGAACAATATATATTTTCAAGGCAGGCCACAATACTGTAATAATGTACAATCTATAATTAACTTGGGAAGAGAGGACTGGTTCAAAAATAGTTCTGCACCTTGTGACATCGTAAATCTTGGTTACGACGAAAGTTACTGTGTAAATCATCAGACCACGCAGACTCAATGGCACATTGAATTTTATTGCGCAACCATAATAATAAAATTATAATGCGTGATTAACACCGAGATCGATTAAAACATAACAAGACCACGCTACGGTTAATTTCCTTACAATAAGTACTTTGGTCTGAGAACAGTCCGACATTTCACCCTACAAACCTCATATGTTACAGCAAACGCTACGCAATGTGAATTGCAACACTGCATTCTTTATGATGATATGGTAAACCGCGAGTCTATAAAATGAATCGCGGCGTAAAATCATTACATTGAAATGTTCCACAATATCCCATTTCTATTTCCGTTCCACCTCTAAAATATCACAGCGTAAAATTAATAGTTGAATCACGGACTAAATAGTTAGGTTGGATTTCGAAGTGCATTCGTAGGATTTCAAGTAAACACGTCGGCTGGCAGGGCACGCGTGGTTAATGTTTGCTTGATTTAGGGTTTACGCACATAGCGCAGTGTCAGGGACGTGGATGTACGTAATGGCAACTCGTCGTATCACTACAATGTAATAATTAAGCTTCTCTCAGGGTTGTCGCATACAGTTAAATAGATTTGCGAATCGTGTACGAAATTCAGAACAAGCGTAGTTAAGACAAATGTAAGGATTGACATTCACCGTTCTTTGTTTGAATATATATAATAAATTTATAATAAAATGAGAAGGTGCGGATTTGGATGGAATTTGGTTTGCCGTGTGGTCAACGTCGCGAGCAAAAGCTATTGTGAAATACACTAAATCTCCCTTAAAGATATTAAAAAAATCAAGGATGAATCGTTATTCTTAATATTTTATATATGTTTGCCATCGGGCAAAATCGAACCATTACATTATGTATCCAAATGTATAAACAAGGATGTCCAATTTTAACAAACTTCTTTACAGCAATCCTTGAAGATGTCATCATATAAATTCAGCCATTCAGCCATTCTGGAAAGATATTGTCGTTATCATTGCGAAAAAGAGACTTCAGAAGCGAAATGGGTACTGAAGTTATTTGAAGTAAAATTTTCCCAGATAATGATTTTAATTTTTATCTACACCGATGGATCTAGGGTTGTATAGTTTTTAATTGGAACCTGAAGATCAAACGTCACCACAGCATCTACTGCTATTTACATGTATATATAGTGAGTATTGCTACTGCAATACTCATGATTAAGTGTCGAGTATTAGAGGTGACAACAATAAGTCTAGATGTATTTACAGATAGTATTTCTAAATGTTATCAACATCGGTGGATCTAGAAAGGCATATTTTATTAGACGTGGTATACATACGTTTGAGTATTTAACTCAAACGTATGTATTATACCACGCTACACCCTTTTTTTTTTTTTTTTTTTTTTTTTCCGTGGGGAAATGCACTCGCATACCGCCCTGCCACGGGGAGACAGAGCGGTTATGTGGGACTAGACCCACTAAAACCCCACGGTGTCCTCCTCTGCCGCTTGGTGGCGGGAACACGGGAACGTTATCACACACATCCGCGAACCCGCCGCGGCTGTCCGTTTCCGGACCCATCACTCTAGGCATCTGGTGCCACTCCTGTATTTGCGACACGCCAGGACACGTGGCGTGTCGCAACCTCCTCGGGGACCAGGTCAGCGAAAGGGCGTCAGACGACCCCGTGTCTAGACGCCCTTGGTCCCCATGCGACGGGTCAGATCTGTGGCCCCGTCGCCTGCCACTACGGCCGCAGAGGATAGGGAGAGCGGCGCCTCGCAATACCGACACTCCTCTTCCCCTGCGGCCCCACCGCGTCCGCCATCCAGCGATGGCGACCCCGCCGTGGCCGCGGAAGGTAGGGAGAGCGGCGCACCGTAATACCGGCACTCCTCTCCCGCCGCGGCCCCTAACCTTCAGCTGCGGTGCTGCCCATACAGCACCGCAGCCCGCCTCAGTTGCGGTGCCCCCCATAAGGCACCGCCACCTACTGTGCCGCTCCTATTCGGCTTACAGCCAAAGCCTAAAGGAGCAGCCCTTCCCGGGTTCCTCTTGGCTTCACCGTGGGTGACCAGGCCACGGTTACTAAGCCCCCCCGCCCCGGCAAGGCGGGAACCCACGGGGGGGACCACGCTACACCCTAACCTGCTACATGTTAATGTAACTGAGATATTGCTGCTGCAATACTCACTCATAAAGTTATATATATTGGGTATCCAGTACAGAGCAGGTAACAGCAATGAACCACGAAGAATCAAGAAAAAATTTCACGTCTTGATTACCGATAGGCTTCATATGAATATAATATTTTATATCTGTGTTAACCGTTGCGTTTTTTCTTCAGCGAATTCCCCAGATACCGAAATGAGACATTGGGATGGCCAAGTTAGCAACGCGTATTTATATAAATCGCGTTCGCAAGCTAACTGCTAGTTTCCAATGAATGGGTCAGTAATCATCTGCATTTGAGGCCATTATCTCAATTGACGGGCGCAATGAGTCGGCCTCGCCGGACACCGCACCCGTCTCGACAATGCTTGTTTGTTGGCTTCACAATATGCTTTTCTGTATCTTTATTCAAACTTGACAATTTCCTTGCAATACAATTGAAGTATTACTAAGCTGTTGATAAAAACTAAACATTTCGAATGATTGTCCCATCTGTATATCATCATAGTTTGTGACACGCCAGCGTGAATACCATTAATGCATATCTAATTTTTTTTACCTTCTTTACGGCAAATCAGTAGCTTAATCACAAGCCCACAAAATATTTATATTTCCATGTTATGGACCAAATACCAGTAATGCATACATCTAATATTTGACTTCCATCACAGCAAAATAGCTAATCAAGCCCACAGAATACAGTGTTCTAAGCAAAGCAGTTGTGATGAAGAGCACCTACTATGCTAGTACAAAGTATTACACGTTACTATGACCAAATTATTATTATGTTTCAAAAACGATGGCTTCGTAGATGAGCGTAAAGTTTGATAGCGGTTCTTGGGTGTTTGCCTTGTGTCTTTGTGTTTATTCACGCCACGTGCGACATATGAAATTTTAGAGTTTCATATTTCTTACTTTAACTCTTCAAATCTGTGAAGGTTATCTAACAAATATCCATACCTACTATGTTTACATAGTATGTTATCTATTTACGTTTACGAATCTAGAGCACATTATCTATTGCGTAACTAACAATTTTATGACCGATATACCATTTAGCTCGGGATCGTATCACCAATGATAACTTCTGAGAAATTGTATGATGAAGAAATAACTTTAAATAATCGGCTCATACATAGCGTAGCTCGCGTGTGAAGCTGGTAAAAACCAAGAGTACGGTAAGTCTACTTCGAAAATATCGATTAATAAGTTATTATTAACTTCAAGAAGGAAAGAAAGCCAAAGGAGGAATTTCAATTGGGCTGGGAATTAAGAAAGTTACGTCAAAACATTAAAACATTAAAAAAACATTTTTTTTCATTTTATTTTACAGTATTGAATGTGTGGGATCTCGTATGTTTGAATAAATGTATTAGAAGAGTCAAATTCATACCGAGAAGGTTTTGATCAATGCGTCCCATGAGTCATGACTCATGACCTACGGTACCAAAACGTGGACACTCACGATACGGCTAGTGCAGCAATCAAAAGTCATTTGGTTTTTATAGCTCATAAGGTGTTATTTATAATTAATTTTACAGGATAATATTTGTTGTATTAATAATTATCACATCTTTTCCAGGTACCAATTCATTACATTAAGTCATAAAATGGTAATTCAAAACGATAATTAACTTTTTACTGCTATAACTATTACCTACTGTAGACTGTTCTTGAGTATTTCTTATTTATCTTCACTATTGTCTGAGTCTATTGTCGTAAATTACCAGAATTGTCGAGTATTAGTAACCAATTGCTGCAATTGTGTGGTAGAACCATGTACTTATCTATTAACGTATAGCCCTTTTGTGTTTTAGCCATAGAATTAGAACCGGTTAGCGGTTATAGATTTTTATTTTATATTTTGTTAATTTTAGTAGACTACCAATTTTACGAAACGACACCAAAATACCACTATAGCGTAAAATGGTACAACCCAACCGTTCTCACGAACATAAATCAGCATGGTAGCGTAGGACATCACAGCCAGACATCACGGATTATATTGATGAACCCCTATATTATAAGACCAACCATTGTTATAAAATGACTTACACGTTAGATTCACGGAGAAAAATATTTTTCCCAGGGTTACGCAAGCGGTAATTGTGGTGGAGCACCTTAGTTGCCATCTTCTGAAGTTTGGTAAGTGAGGCACTCCATATATACACAGTCTGCCGGTGTGATCCCGGAGAGAAATATTTTGTCGATTGTACCGCCCGTGCCCTGTTGACACAGCTTATTGACACGAACAGTTACTGTGCGGAACATAACGCATAAATAGATCTTTCCCGGGAACCACCGGAAGCACATCTCACGTAGAGTAGCCGCTTGCGACCATTCTGATACGCTTACTAGACCCGTAGTTCTGCGTCTAACGGTCGATGTCACGCTATGCATGATTACGATAAGAGCACAATTATTTTTCACTATTACTGTTGTGGTGTATTTTAGTATTATTGCACATCTTTTCGTATTTCCCTCTATTAGTATAAGTACTTAGTTTGAACTTAGTTAGAATTTGCAGCGATCGAATTCCCGCGGTAATTGGCAACCGTCGGAGTAATCTCGAAAGGCTCCAGGAGGGCTCACTCGCGAACCCGACCAAGGAACCGATGCGTGTAATGAAAGTCTGAGTTGGGCTTCACCATCGGGCGTGCACTCTATATTATCGGCCGCGTATGTCGAACGAGAAATAAAAATTACGTGGTATTCGAATATACATTGAGTGAAGTTCTAACTTTTCGTATTCGACTTTTGAGAGCGGAGCTCATTATTCTGCATCCAAAGGGGTGTTTGAATTTGGAATGTAAAGTAGAGGTCGAGTCGCATCGTGTTTACATGCGAGTGCCATGCAGGGGCACACTCCGCAGACGAGCGGCGCGCGCCCGCCTCTAATCCGATTATGTGTAACAAAATGCTAGGCGTACCCACTCGCGGTGACGACGACCAGCTTCCTCAGTGTACGTTACATGTACTTGCACTTTGTCTGCGAGTCGTACTACTCGTAACTTGCGTAATCACATCGTTAAAATTTAAAAAAACATCGTTACCTGCAACGTCATCCCTAATGACATGTATGCCGGGGCTGCGTGTATAATTGTTTCAAAGCCTGTTAGTAACGAGTGGAAAATGTCTGGGGAAATATTTCACTACAATTAATTGCGCACTCTCTGTTTTACACGATAAAAGTTTATAACCATTTAAGAGAAACACGTACCGTGATGAAGTTCAAAATTCAGTTATGTAGAACGGATTAGATTTTGAGATAATCCAAAAAAAAAGATCAAATTCATATTTTCAAATTTTAAGTGTAAATTGCTGTCGTATGTAAATAAGCGAGTTAAACCTAGTACCAGCGCTTAAAAGCGTTAAATGTACGATTTTTCAGGGAAGAATACGGTTACTGCTTTTCCTCTACGTCTCCGATAAAAATACAAAAAGTCCCACTTCTGAATACGGGGGGACATGAAGTTACGAGCCCTGTAATCCGATTACGTGACAAAATGTTTCTGCCACTTTCCCGCGCGATAGACGCTTTCTATAATCTCACAAATTGATATTTAATGTTGTTTTGTTTTAAATCCTGTTACGTGTTTAAAATTATTTGATGAGGTAAAACGACATCTCGTTATATTTATTTCTGATTAACAATAGTTTACGTCTATGTTTGATTTCCATCCAAATGGTCTAAGCACAGTGATCATGCAATATTTTCTGAGCAAATAGTATATTTTAAGCTGGACATAATTGCATTTATCTCTCTTAATTGCTTCATTACAGATAAATCATGTTAATATTAACTAAAAATTATTTTGTTTTGTGTATTTTTTTCTACAACAAAAATATTTTACTCTCAAAAAACTAATACTCATAAAAGTGTCACGGTTATTGGCATCTGGTATTTGGAAAAATTTGTTTGTTTTTGTGAATGTAAAGGAAGTAAGACCAAATATAAGGTTTAGCTGTAGGGGACAAACGTAATTTTTTATGATGTTGCGGAAATAAGATACATTAAATATTGTATAAAAAGCTTCAAACATCTAATAATGTTGAAAACCAATTACCAACGAGCAAAAGGGTAACCAAGAATAGAATTTACATGAATTCAATAAAATGCTATACATCGGTTCTCTTTGGATTTGTACTTTCTTAGATTTATGTAGGTACGAGTAAGATACAGCCATTGGGGCAATCTGGTTTAAATTTATTGATTCCTCTACAGTGGCTATGCCCTACGTTAAATTTACCGAAGCGTCCGTAAGAAAGTGTTTGTGTTGCGAAACATTTTGCATTGAAAATGTTGGCATTTTCATTTCGGAATACATGTTGCTTTGACGATAAGAATACTTAGGCAAAAAATAACGGATGTCGAAATGAGATTCGACTTCGTACACTAGATTTTATAGGCAATGTTCTAAAATCCTAATATTCCTATATACCCTGAGAAAATTTCAGGCCGCTTGCGGGTCAGCGGTTAATCAAAAGTTGTGTTATTTTTGTCCTTTACTTTTTGGTTAAGGAAGCGAAAAGTGCCGGGTTCGATACCCGATGTTTGTGTGATACGCATAGTTTTTTCTAGGCGTCGTTTTGTGTTCTGAATAGAATTCACAAGAAGTTAACTTTCATAAAGTCAAAGTTCAAAATCTCTTTGTTGATTTCACAAACAATCTTTGAAAACGTCACTTTTTTCAATAAATATATCAATAATATATCTACAATACATATATATTTACATGATACAATATCAAGCGTGACAAGCATACAGCTTATTTCCATAAGAAATATTATTACCTAACGTAACCATAACCAAGTTCCCTATTATTACAACGTCTATAATTTGCCTTCAAGAAAGTGGGCGTGAGATATCAATTTGTTTTCCTGTAATAAAAACGTCCGTTTTACCCCATTCTTCACAACAACATTACGGATATTGTGTCAGCCATCAAATATCGATTACTAAAATAACCATGAGTCAACAGTTGAAATTGATCACCGCCATTAGTTTCTGAAAGGTAAATTATAAAGAAGTATGGTCAAGCGTGTCCTTTTCCAGCAACTTGCATATTTTATGGCTTCGTGTAAGGCGAGCTAGACCTAGTTAACGTCTATACCACCTTAAATTTTACATGGGCCTCAACACCTTAAGTATCGTTAGGTCGTAGGGAATTTCAACGTTATCCCTCTGAACGTAAAGTCTTACTAACGGACTTGTGTTTTCTTTGCCGATAGTATTCTAGGTAATCAATGGTGGTTGGTTACTGATCGGTTACATCATACTCGCTCAATGTTTTATACGAATTAACCACAATACTTCAAAGTATTAGCAACAGTCGTGCTTTCTCGCTGCTGTATTCCTGGAGGGTGTGGGTGCCGGTAACTCATACAGCTGACCTACTTGTCAACTGGTAACTAATTAACATGTGTTGTAACCAGTTGCTCGCGACCGTACGTGAGAACCCTCTAGTATCTGCATGTGCTCCCTGGGTGGTGCCAAAGAAGTAATTAATAGTAGCAGCAGCAGAACTTGTACCAAGTTTATCTGCTGCCAAGCAGTAATGCAATCATATTGCTGTGTTCAGGTGGAAGGATGTAGGCGCCGGAGAAATCACAAGTGCATGAGACGAAACATCCCCGTCTACCTAGGTGGTATTGCTGTCTGTTGATATGAGCGGTAACCACTTACCATCTGGTGGGTCAGTACAAAAAAATCTAGCCGTCATCTACATTCTTTACATAAAATAAAAGTTGTATGGCATTTTAATATTTTTTTATTTAATGGCATGAATAGTCTCCAAATATCAAGTTTCTAGAGAAAATGATGCCTATGAATTCATAAAGCCTTTTTATATCTATTGATCTTCGAGATAAAAAGTAAAGCTGTGTATACCATCTTACCAATTCTTATTCAAAGTATTTGAAGTGATCGGAGTCGAAATAGAATCATGTTCATTACCGTCTAACGATCATTCATGTTAAGGAGGCATTAAATAAGTATATAGCTTTTCATGGTCGCTCTTTCAAGACAGAATTGAAAAGATCTTCATTCCACCTAATTTAAAAAGGCGAAAGAGCCACTGAGAGGATTTAGCTTGAAATGGTTTATCAAGAGTCGTCAACCTGTTTATGTTACACTACTTAAAGCCAGTGAAAATCGGTTTATGTTAAACTACAAAGACTAAAACCGGTAACAAGCAAATTAACAAATGTGGGCTTACTTCCGTGACAGGAAAGAAACACTTATCGCGTTTATTGTATGTACCGTTAGCAACACAAATTGTGGTAGATTAGCGATACCTTGAATTAAGCTGGGTTTGTTATAAATTCCCCGCGACTTCGTCCGCGTGGTTTTTTTTTGCGTGAATCTTAAAATCGTTTTTTTTTTCTAAAATAATGTAAGTTACTCCTTATAACATCAGCTATAATCAATCAATCAGTCCAGTCGAGGAACTGAAGGACAGACAGGCAGACAAAAATTTTATAAATTGTATTTTTTTTATACTTACTACCTTATATACTTTCAAATGCGTTCAGTATAAAGTTGTTATTTTGATAGTTCAAACAGACACTTTACTTTTATTTATTTGTGTAATACTGAGCTTTTTCTCAAATTAAAAATCGTTTTACTAAAGTCAAAGACGTAGGAATAGTGGAGAGTGGCGGGACACTTGCGTTGACCACGAGTCAGTCCACCGGCCCGTTGATCGGATGACATTGTATATTAAAAAGTAGGAAAGTAGAATCAAAACTGAAGGTATTTGATATCTACAATGATAAATGAATGAAGTGACTGGGGGTCATCATTGTCGGCCATAATATCTAAGTTTTATTGTGGCATCATCATCCAGCGTAGCAATGTTGCCATTATTTTGGGCATGCTACCATGACTAAGTGACGGTTTAGTTATATATTAAGAAACAGTTTTTTTTTTCCAAGAAATTTTATAATAATAATTAGTACAGAGATGCAGTTATGTTATGATTCACAATTAGATCTTGCCTTAGTCATAGTTATGCCTTAACTTACAGTTTTTTTATTAACATTAATTTAATCAAGCCAGAGGAAAATTCAGGTTTCGGTATACCAGACTCAGTAGTATTGAATAATAAGAAATACTTTATTGAAATACAAAAATATATATGGATACTCCACTCAGATGAAGAACATACAATAGATGTTTTTTTCTGTGTCGGGTTTTTATACACAATATAACGAAGGTATTTATGGAAAAATAAACTTAGGTTGGGCAGTTGTATTGTAGTTTCTGATTATCGGGACTACCAACAAGGGACAAAACAAGTCTTTCATTATACAAATGTGTTATAATAATAATTATGCTGCTAACTGTACATAGGTAACTAGGTGCAATTTATACGTTCACGAAATTCATAATGCATGGTTACCAAGATATTTAATTCGCCGCTTTGATACAGGAGTTGTCAACATTTTACGTAGATTCGTGGTTATGTTGTTTCATTTGTGCCCTAACACTAAATCATATACATATAGCTAATACATATCTACATATGTTTGTGCGCAACGTCACAATGCTGACGCTTTGCTAGTTTTTGCGTAACGATGTCGTATCGAGGATCGCTAAATAGATTCCAATAGCTGCGCGCAGCGGAGTTACTACCCGTGGTTGGCTATCCTACGGGAGTATTTAATTTTTTCGGGATAAAACGTAGCTTACGTGTTAATCCTGAGTATGAGATACTTTCCTAACAAATTTCATCCTAATCTATTCACCCGTTGAGGTGCAACAAAAATACAAACAAACTAACTTTCGCACTTATAATATTAGGATTATAAGCCAAAAAATGTGGCAGCTACAAAAATATATATTGTTCTGAAATCTTTTTTTCAAACGATAACCTATTTCTTCACATGACATGTGTTCTACAATAGCTCAACGTTGCGTTGGTTTCACAATTTGGATACTATAAAACATGATTTAACCACAATCTAAAGCTTAGATTTAAATTCAAATGACTATGCTCCGGCACAGATGTGACCTTTGCACAATTAAATATACCTACAAAACGTGTGAACATATCACACTCCTATTAGAAAATATTTCTCATCTCAAGATAACATTCTGCCAACACAGGGCATCACTAGGTTTTCTATCATTTTGATAAAGCAAAATGTCTTCCTTCAGAGTTCATAAGATAAGAATGTGTTTGCGTTAACGACGCAATCTCAGCGGTAAAAAATCAGGATGTTATGATAATGATACACTTGTCAAACAAACCAAAATATAGCACATACTTGATGTGGGAAAATTAAGTGTTAACTTATTTTTATCATCATGGGTAGCGCGCTGTGTCTTGATAAGGTAAGTTACAGTAGAACCAGGTTCGTTTGGGGAAGTATTACCACCATACATACTAATACACATATACCTGTAAACACATACGAACACGAATATTTCTACTTATTTCTTTTACAACTTTGACTATCCACAACTATCGATTCCCGAATAGTTTCGTTAGGCATAATTAATTATTCCTTGTGAGACATTTCCTCTTAAATTAAAGAAAGAAAGGTGGAGCGAATATCTACCTACCGGTAAAATTAACGCGAGCGTTAACGTCACATTATCATTTTAAAAACAACCATAACAAAGTTTTATCTCTCGGTGAACGAGACGATCGTTTTGCCAGATACTTAATTTTTGTTTAACATCTGAGGAAGTAAACTTGAAATTCATAACAATAGGATTATATTACCGATTATGTAGTAGTTAACAAAATCAAAAAAGAAGAGCAATTACTCACATTATATGGATTCAGTTTAAATAAAAAAACCCAGAGATATCAATTTAACAAGGAACAATTACACATTTAAATTAAGCAATTCAATTATCTGCATCGTACCGTAACAGACCGTAACTGTACCATACAAAAATACAAACTATGTAGTACTAAATGGAAAATTGACACTTGATTTTGGGAAGACGCGTGAAGACTTCAAAATTAAAGTAAATTTTAAGACAAGTAGTGTCTGCAAGATCCCGCTACTGTATAAATACAGATAGCGGGAATTTGCGCAAGGTACCCTAAACCTTGCGCAAATTCCCGCTATCCCGCGAATGCAAATCTTGGGAAAAGAGCTTATTATTCCAATATCAGGGACTCACTTTATCTATTGCAGTCAAAATAAGATAAGGTATATATCTTACTTTCATTCCTATCTCAAACCAGAATGTTAGTTCATTAATAAGCATAGCTTTATCACCATCTTTTCGTGCGAATACAAGACAAATGATTTATAATGAAGTAATAATCATTTTGCACCCATTACATATGCATGTTCTATTCCGGATTCATGGATTCCTATCTTCGACAGAACGGAATTTTCGACTCAAAGTTAGTTTGAATAAGTCTGAATATAAAGACGGCAATATTAGAGGCGTACAACACGTATGGGACGCGTCAACCCGAGCAGCGTAGGTGCTCGACTACGTAACGTTGAAATCGGGTTTCAGCAGGATATCCCCAGATTTGCATTGCACATATCTTCGTCGCGGTAAAACATAATCAACTTCTCTAAAACTTATACGAGACGCCGCGTTTCTGTGATCAAAAACTTCCCATTTAATTAAAACGTTGCATTTGATACGGACGCGCTCGGTTTACGTTCCATTTTAAAACGTTTCTTGGCCAAGTTCCTAGGAATAATACTTGCGTTATGTTAATGGAACGGCACATAAGAAGCTAAAAGTCTAACAAACAAAATGTATCCAGGAGGTCAGTACAGCTGGCATGTATTTATTCAAATGTGGATGGGAGCATGAATAAATTAGATGCAATATCAATGCCAGATAACGACAGTAATTGCCCTATAAAGACGAGGAACGATGCCACAACGCCTAGGATCGCAATTACGGCCGCAAGCATATTGTCACGAACATACTCAAGCTATAAAACGCACGTTACAAAACGTATTACTTTCAAGTATAGGATTACTTTTTTGATAATTTTTATCTATAACTGAAGCCTTTATAGAAAATACGGTAATTAAACACTGTTACCTTACGGGTCCATCAGAAAATCTGAACGGCATAAAACAACATTCTTACAACATTTTTCAAAATAAACAATGAGGAGGCAGTATTTTCTTGCAGCCGAGTCATCACTATCCGGATAATCCAAAAGCAACTTTCGCAAGCCAAATGGATGGCAATATGGAGCGTTCGCTAAAGCATTTTCTGGAAATAGAATGCGTGATCATAAACTTTGTTCACTTCATGTGGGAATAATTCAAAAATTTGGCCAAGAAATCCATAGCTAGCAAAATCGTGAGTGCAAGTAGTAATATGGCGCACAATGTATGTCAAATGTATGGTATTTCGAAGCTCTAGGATTATATACGACTGCAGTTAGCATAGCTTGTGAGATATTTCGCTCGTCGGTGTCGTCGGCGTCGCTCCAGATATCATATAAAGCATTGGACACATTCTACGAGAAACGTAGAAATAGAGTCGTTTTAAAAACGAATATACCTAAGAATCAAACTCAAATTTCAATAATAATATATCCCTAATCTATTTCACGTAATGAACGTCACATTAAATTCGCAAGTAAAATAGTTATTTAAATAAACAGACGTTTCCATTAGTCATTCGTCGGATGTAATTATGTCTTTTCAATTCACAAAAACATTTCATCATTTTGTTACACGTGTCTTTAATCATCACGCCGGGTGTCCAAACTTGATGGGACATTCTATTCTGAGTTCTCCGAAAGCCGATACTACCTAGTATTGGGGCGCATTGAAATTTAGCAACTGTTCATCGTACTGTTTATAATTAGCCGAGCATATTTTGGAACAAAATACGGTAGAAATTATTTTCTTTTTTGAGAATTTTATATACCTGATATTAAGTGACGGGACAAGCAGACTGTCTAATGTTAAGCTGTACCCGCTGCCCACAACGACAGTAATGGGACTTGGGTCCTTCCATAGTTCATAAACCGAATGACAATGGTTGCCGACGTATTGCACCCATCACTTTGAGGATGAATATGGAACATCTCATATTTGTGCACTAAAG
Source organism: Aplocera efformata (assembly GCA_921293045.1). Lineage (NCBI taxonomy): Eukaryota > Metazoa > Arthropoda > Insecta > Lepidoptera > Geometridae > Aplocera > Aplocera efformata. Next base: position 5,319,014 of record OV121042.1, on the reverse strand, counting down.
TATACAGAATGGTTATGGTGACAGTTATTTCTCGGACACATTTTTCTCTTATTAAGTGTTTAGCTCAAAATAAATTGATAACAGTTTTTTGCATAGTTTACAAAAATTAATGAACGCTAAAAATGATGCACGCGTCTATAAAACTGGCGCAAACTAGATAAAACGACCCATTTATTTCGTTCCCCTTGCAATATAGTTTATTAATCACAAACCATAACATTTGCCATACGATAATTTCGTACATTAAATACAAGAAATACTAAGGAGAGAATATATAAAAGAACAGACATATGCGCGTATAAACTGTCATTAAAATCAAATTCTGGCACTGTGCCACGCCACAGAAATATTGTTTGCCATCTTTGCAGAAAGCAAACGAACAGAAATACTTGAGATCTTTAGAGCTTATCGCTATCTTTTGTGTACTTACCGAATGTCGCAGTTCATCAATATATAAAGCTGAATTATTGACTCAAAGTGATGAATATTTTGAATGCCTAAACTATTGATAATATTACTTTTATATATAATAAAGTGTTGTGATAATAACGTGGGTTGAAAGGAACTATAAAAATAACAATTACCTACTAAAATCATATAACGAAAAAAATATACAACATAACTGATATAACAAACGTATTATTACGTTTCATTCAGATACTTCACATTTGCAGAGGAAAATTGATTTTCAGAAAATAAAACTGCGTCAATTTTAAGTTTTTTAGTTTAAGTGAAACACTACTACCTCGTCATGCACTTTATGGTTAACGTTAGTAGCCCTCTTCTCGGATTATTTATTTACAGTTGATCATAGTACAAAAAAATAAATCGTTTTACCATTCCCTCTACGGTTTTACATTGTCCGCGTGCACGAAGTCGCGGTCGAGTAAACTGGTCCCCCATCAAGACTAGTATACATGCTTTATAAAATTAGATTCCCCAGAATCATGCTCAGATTTGTACACTGCTTTATTTATAAAAGTAAACGCGTCGAAGAACAGTGACAGTAAAACACATCGATAATAATCAGCTTTGTAAGATGTACGACTGCGTAAAAATAAGATTAATCTAAAAATACCGAGTAGTGGTCGCGTTATTTAGTGCGTTCCACAAATCGTGAGTAGTTTTTGAAATAGCTCATTTTGTTTGGAGCTACTTCATTATTTCATAGAATTATTTGTTCATTGACATGATGGATACTAATGCCGTCGTTTGTATTGTAATGGTATTTAGCACACCTTTGAGAAAGTGATAAATCTGACACGACTTCCTGAGCATAGCCGTTCTGTCATGTAAATAAAAGGGACTATAGTTTTGTGTTGAGCACAATGAGTAAATGCAAGTAGGACATGTCAACATGACATCTTCGAAAGTTCAAAACGATAAACGATGGAGGCTAAGGCATGTATTTTCTCAATGCAAATGTTTTGAAGCCGAGCAATGAGAGAATCAGAAATAATGTCTATAATGAGACGAAAACTTCATGACTCAGATCTGTAGGTACATACTACTGTATTATCTGATACCCTAGTCATCATTACGAAAATGTAATAAAATTACATCAAAAGAGATTAAGGTGCTGCGCACACGTGTACACTTTTGATGCCGATAAACCAATCTTTACAGTGTAAACACTCTTTATAACCAATAACCGAATAAACTCTATCTGTTGTGAACAATGATTGAAAAATAGATAGAAACTTACTTCAATAATTGTATAAGCTACTGTTCCCAGGCGAGTGGATTTTCTTCTCATTAAGTAATGTATAATTATTGTCAAAACAACTTCAACATTAGCGATGATACAAAAAATAAATAAAAAAACATTGACACAGCCTTAATGAGAAACTCATCATTTTTGATGTCTGAATTCCAAACTGAGGAAAGCTTATATTCTTTCTCTTTTATTTTTTTCTTAAAAATAAAAATCTTACTTCTTACTTTAACTTAAATGTGTGTCTCTCAATAACTCAACGGACTAGACTCAGCGGTACCAACAGCTTAAGAATCATATGGAAGATGCATCCACTAAAAATTGCAGTCATGACGGCGTCAAAAAATATCAATGTTTGCGCAGTGGCTGAGTCACAAGCATAATTTTAAATTACGGGTGTGTCCTGCTATTACACTTTTTATTACGTCTAAGTACTTCAGCTGTTGAATTGTTACGGATGACATGCACAAAACCATGTTCATTAGTGACATTATTACATAGTTGTGGGACCGTAAATAAAAGCAGTATCGTCAACGGAACCCAACTAAAAATAACCCAACCCACATAGATTGATGTCAAGTCTCACGCACGCTGTTTTTGACATCTCCCGTCAAGAAAAGGAGTGCCAGCCGACTCGCTCCCCGGACGCGGTATTTTTTCTATTAGTTGAACGTAACGAGATGTGCGGTCACATGAGCTAATGAATTTTAGACCAATATACATACGTCTGAAACGGAAATTCTTCGTCACACAAAAAGTGACGGATAGAACGGTACGTAACTTAGTTGTCGTCGAGCTCGACACGCCGGCGGCAGAAATAGGAATATGATTTTTATTTAGTTTCTGTTAGTGTGATGGCGAATTGTCGCGCCTGGGGAGTAGGTACAGTTAAAAGCATAACCGGGAGCAAGTTTTATTTGTTATTTTCACGCAGATGATTGAGTTAGTTGGATTGCGCAGGAGGCTGGGCGCAATCTCCGGTCGTCGCGGAAGCCACCCCTCCCGAACCCCTCGGCGTCTCGCGTCGACTTCGTTGTCAATTCAACCCCTCGCTATCGCTAATTGACATACCTGCTACACATAATTAGAGTCTATCTGAATACTATGAGATAATAACCATTCGGATGTTGCTTTTCAAATAAATATATTATATGGTTCACGTTACAGATCACGTCTTAGATATTTCGTGTTATCTAAGAACCTATCACAAATTTAGATTGATAGGAGGCCTTTCATTTACTATCGTGATTGATGTAGTAAACCTAAGCTAAAATAAGAACAAAACTCAGAAAAACTCAAGGAGGTGGAAATTGATGATATCTTGAAGCAAAAATGAAATTTGCATTAACTGAAAACACAGAGGGAAGTCTAATTAGTTCATAACTGAAACTAATACTGAAAATACGCAATTAAATTACTATTTAGTAAAGATGGACTTTTTTCTAGTCGTCTGGATTATGTATTATAGTATGTAGTTTTCTAGTCGTCTCGTTACGGAAGTTCAGAGTCGCAGCGAGCTAGAGTTAGATGCATCCTAATCATTACGAGTTCTTGAAAGTGACCCGGACTTCAAATTAATGAGCGTAATTAATTCGTGTAATGTACGAGTATGTCTTCAATAAAACATGTGACCTCCCTTTCCATTGCGTTCATTTCATCGGCACTGAGACTGAGAAATATATTTCTGTCAGGTTATACAGGTGATTATGTTATTTCAGTTTAATGCATTTGTAAAATTATCCTCTTTGACATAATTAGCTAGTTTTCAAAGAAAATAAAATGTAAAATCATTATATTGGGTGTGTGAATATGACTCCGCCCTTTCTCAACAGATGTCGTTTTTAGTATTGTTTACGTGTACTAATAAATGACCATACTTGTATTCGATAGTACTGAATGTCAGCTATCTAACGCATTTTATGATATTTGGTTGAAGTGTAAGCAACAATTGTTTTCACCTTTTCGAAAATGTCGGTTTTTATTCCAAATAAACGTCATTTGCGGGAAGTGTTATTACATTATTTTATTGCGAAGAAAACTGCAGCGGAAACTTATCGTTTGCTTGTGGAGATTTATGGTGAGCATGCTCCGTCTAATACAACTTGCAAGGAATGGTTTCGACGATTTCAAAATAACGATTTTAGTACTGAGGATAAAGAACATGGAAAACCACCAAAAAAATTTGAAGATGCTGAATTGGAAGCATTATTTGACAATACTTTAACAATACTTGATATTGACTTAACTTTAGGGGGGTGCAGTTTACCGACAAAGTTAAAAAATATCTCAATTTTATTTTATTTCATCAATACTTTATTGGCAAAAATGTATGATTGATTTTAAACTGACAGCTCCATCAAACTGCTAGGGAAAGTGTCTATATTTAAAAAAATTAAAGCCAAGGTTTGTTCACTGGTAGGGCAATGTGTTAATGCTGCTTGCGATAAAGGAAATTTTGGTAAAGGGAGTTTTAGGAAGAATCTTATATTAAATCGAGTATCAAATGAAATTTCTATGTCGTGTTAAAAAGTCTATTAGGTTCAAGTTAGGGTTCCATACGCATACCGATAAGAAACCCTTTGTAGTAAACTACATCGCCTGTCTGTCTGTATTAACTCTACATCTTTTGAATCATAAGCCATAGCAAACTGAAATGTTCACAGAATGTTATGGCGGATAACATATAACAATTATAAAAAAAATTATTATACAATCGTACGAAACTCTGTGCGTGAGTTGGAATCGAAATGAGCCCGTTTTTATTTGGGTTATTTCAGTAGCCCATCTTTTAACCGAGGATTTACTTTGCAAAGGAAATACAACCGGTATTATCAAATCGCAGTCATGGATCTAGTTTCCGTTCCGATAAGCAAGTTACTGACATTTGTGAGGGAGGGAGGGTATAGGGAGGATAGATAACTCATCCGTACAATTAATAAACGAACCGACATCGAATTCGAACGGATTCGATGATTTGTGAAATTGTGTTACTATATGACGCAAGATTATAATTGTCTGATTGACGTGGTCGTTTTGACAAACAACGTTATTTTTTGACACTTTTATTATGAAAGTACGAGTATGTTAATAAAGCCAAACAAGGCGAACTGGTGTGACGTTTTTTACTTTACTACCTACCTAAAGTTATGATAACGTTATTTTTTTCTAAAAATGTTTGTGATAGTATATTGAATCGGACATTGGAAAAGTTTGTGTGGTTAAACACAATAAAAGCCGGAAGAACTGGTTTAAATGTTGTTTTTGTCAGGCCACCCCTGACAAAGGGGATATAGGGTTATCTTTACCCATTTTAGACATACGGCCTCTATACAGCAATGTCGATAGTAGTCAAGTGACTACGGAAGCAACATCCGTATCTGGATCGGGTCTAGATCTGTATTTTTTTTTGACGCAATGTCTGTTATTTATATCAAAGAATTATAGAAACCTTAATTTTGTTATTTAACCGAACATATAAATAAATAATAATATGACAATCAAGTTATGTTGTGTAAATGACTGTTTAATGTTGCATGAGACGTCTCAGGGTAACGGGTGCAACGCGATGTGACTTTTCATACTTCCGAAGGAAAGGACCGCAGTAATTTTATTAATGATGTTCATGGGCGGCAGTAACCACTGAACATGATGACTACTCCGCCATTATAGTATAAAAGGTAAAAAATATACAAATTATTATACAGTCACTTTCACAGTTTCACATTTGTTCATCTTGAGTTTTTTTTGTAGGTTATTAATAGTATTTCTAAACAATTTTACTTCTACGTATGTTATTCTCAAGCGAGGACGTGTCAAATGTCTCTCCGGGCATATGCAATAGAATGCAGTGCGTTCAAGCGACCAGACCTGTTTGCTTACAATAACTTTCTACTCAAACCAGCACTCTAACCGCATCCAGATAAAGTCGAAATTTCCTCACACGGAATAGCGTCCTATCTAGACTTCAGCTAGCAACAGTTCCTTCATTTGTTTCCGTTAGCGTTTCTCGTTTTCGAGAAAAGTATCAAATGTTGGTCTCATTCTGATTGAAAACACACGACCCTGTGTTGTGACAGTGGCCTAAATAAATATTAGGACGCTGTAGGTTTGACGGAACTTTTATATATATACCGATAGATGGTAGGTTAGTGTTAAAATAGTTGTCACGTGTTCAAATATCTGCGGTGAGTGGTGGTAGCGGCAAAACGCCATGGTCTATCGTTTAGTGAGCAACTAAATTGTGAGAGGTTAATAACCTAGTCTATTCGACGGTAATAATTGAAATATGAGGAAGCCTGACTGTGACACCTTTTTATTTATGCACATATTCCATGTCTACTAATGAGTGCAAATTGAGTGCATTTAATGTTAGCGTGCACGAAATTGATATTGTATTCCAATTCACATGTAATTATGGTGCATTTTATTACACTTACAGTGTATTCTCCTTTTATTTATTATACGATATGAAGATATGTTTTGCTATAATTGGACTATTATCTGGCTATTTTTTTACAGCAGATGGCTTTGATAATTTTACTTAGAGTGGGGCTCTAAATGAATTTAGATACAAATGATAAACATGTGTAAATGGTGAATTCCATTACATTTACAGTTCGTTTACCTTTTTAAAACCTTCGTTTAGGTTATGATTTGTGATCAACTGGACTATACGTCGTTGGTCGCAGATGGCTTTGACAAGTTTACGCGGGTTTTTGGTGAGAGTGGAAGGCCAGGTAAGAAGCTACTAATGAACCAGCCAAATTTTGAAATCTTGTTTCAAGACTAAGCCAAGTCAAAGTGGCCTACGTTGTTGGCTTTACAAACGACCCGATTCGGTTGAAGCCAATCACCGGTATGACATTCTAATCTAACCAATTTCATCCATAATATATACGTAGATCATAATAAACTGGCCAGGTGCGATTCTGATTATGCCCCGCTTGTACTATTTATTACTTATTCTGTCAAATCTACAACGGATAGCTGTGCTTTAAACGATACAGTCCTTTAAAGATAGGTCAGATACACGTTACTATAGGCTTAAGATTAGAAATTTTGTTCGGTTTACTTTCAGTTCCTAATCAGAGTACGTAACAGATATAATTTATAGCCAGCATTATAAGACCCATGCGATGTGTGGCTAGACATTAGGTATGGTTGTGAGTTCTATTTTCTATTCCCAACTAGGATGAAAATTTATGTGACGGAAATAGGTGGTCAGGGGTTAATATGTTTCTAAGTTTAAAACTATTCTATCAGTAATCTGGTTGTGCTTGGTTTGCGGCTAGATAGAGCTGTGTGATATATCCACGAATATTAATTTATTATATCAAATGTGATTAAGTCATGATATTCTGATTATTACAATATAACATAAAAGTTAATGATCTAGCGGAGAGTTTAATTGTCTTTACATCAGTAAAGTTAAGAAGGTATTGTATAAATTTGGCTGGCCCAACCAAATTGGATCGTCTGTCAATGCTAGAGAACGTCTCCGTTCACCAATCGATCATTTTGACAGATCATACAGCAGGCCCTTGGTCGGCAAAATCTTTGTTGAATGGCCTGTAGTAATTCTCCTTCGACTGTTTATACAATCTACTTTCAATCTTTTTACAACAAATTTTTGTTTTTATGATCTAACCTCAGATATGTGCAATAACATCTTGGTTTTATTATGATCGGTCATAACGAAAATATTTAAATTTTTACGGCGTGACCTCCACACTGAACTTCACAGATGATAAAATGTTTCACAGGAATGATACTTCGTATATTAATTCGCTTCACGTGAAAAAGTGTTTACATCATTTATGCGCCACTTTATCAGTGGAGCGTTTTATATTTCATGTTGTTTTCACGATTATTTACATCTTAAAGCCCACGCAAACGACTGCTATTGTTATCCCTGCGACAATAATCGGCAAGATAGAATAAGTTCTTATAAATAGAGGTATGTAAACTTCGTACAAATAAGTTAGTCATAAAAATTTGAATTTTTGGAGGTGGTTGAAATATAAATCAAGTCAAGCTGCGGATGCAGACGGTACTGTATGTACCGTCTGCATCCGCAGCTTGGCTTGTGTTTTGATGTGCGTTGAGTCAGCGTACGATCAAACACTGTCAACGATTAAAATCGATTGTAGTCGAGCACAAATCAGTGACAAATTTTAATCGGCTGTCTGTGTTATATCATTAAATGATTCAAAGTCATATCTGTAGTGCGATCATTGCTTTCGCATAATTATTGGGTGTGTGAATATGACTCCGCCCTTTCTCAACAGATGTCGTTTTTAGTATTGTTTACGTGTACTAATAAATGACCATACTTGTATTCGATAGTACTGAATGTCAGCTATCTAACGCATTTTATGATATTTGGTTGAAGTGTAAGCAACAATTGTTTTCACCTTTTCGAAAATGTCGGTTTTTATTCCAAATAAACGTCATTTGCGGGAAGTGTTATTACATTATTTTATTGCGAAGAAAACTGCAGCGGAAACTTATCGTTTGCTTGTGGAGATTTATGGTGAGCATGCTCCGTCTAATACAACTTGCAAGGAATGGTTTCGACGATTTCAAAATAACGATTTTAGTACTGAGGATAAAGAACATGGAAAACCACCAAAAAAATTTGAAGATGCTGAATTGGAAGCATTATTGGCGGAAGATTCTTGCCAAACTCAATCAGAATTAGCTGCAGCATTAAATGTTGATCGTTCAACTGTTGCAAAGCGTTTACAAATGATGGGAATGATTCAAAAAGCCGGTTACTGGGTTCCACATGATTTAAAAGAAAGAGACATGGAACGTCGGAAAACCATTTGTGAAATGCTGCTTCAAAGACAGCAAAGAAAAGGATTTTTGCATCGGATAGTCACAGGAGACGAAAAATGGATACACTACGAAAATCCTAAACGCAAAAAAGCTTGGGTGAAACCAGGCGAACCAGGCCCATCACAGCCAAAAATAAATATTCACTGTGCCAAGGTCATGCTCTGTATTTGGTGGGATCAGAAAGGTATTGTATATTATGAGTTGCTCAAACCCTCTGAAACTATTAATGGAGAAGTTTACCGACGACAACTAATGCGTTTGAAGCGAGCCATAGAAGAAAAACGACCAGAATGGGTGAATAGACATAACAAATTAGTTCTTCAGCATGACAATGCCAAACCGCATACCGCAGAAGTCGTAAAAAGATATTTAGAGGGACAGGACTGGGAAGTGTTACCCCACCCGCCATATTCACCAGACATAGCTCCTTCGGATTACCACCTATTCCGGACGATGCAGACAGACCTTACTGGAGAAAAGTTTACTTCATGTGAAAGTATCAAAATTTGGATTGACAACTGGATAAGCTCAAAAGACCAGGACTTCTTCCAGCAAGGAATACGAAAACTACCTGAACGATGGGCGAAGGTTGTAGCTGCAGATGGAGCATACTTTCAATAATTTTTTTTTTAATTTTGTAAGCGAACAAATGTGTTTTATTTTGACGAAAAGGGGCGGAGTCATATTCACACACCTATTACTTCATGATAATTAGTATCTATTTATCACCAGTTTCTTTATTATATTGTTATTTCTCTTGATATGAATCATGTAGCCAGAGCTCCCAATGAGAATTAAGAGATTTAGTAACGGACAACCCATTTCAAGCCTGTCGAGGCAACATTATATTTGCAACAGCTGACAGATACAATAATAATTGTTATTAGCGCATAAATTGCTCGCACAGTCATAGTGTTGAGTTCTATTTGCAATTTACTGCACGAATGCGTATTCTTAATATGAACAGTGTCTTGAACATTTAAAAAAGATATACTATAAATTTGTATCAGTATTATATCAATCATATGGTTTCCATAGTACAAGCTAAGCATTTCGTTTGGCGCTAGATGGCGCTGTAAATGTCCATAAATATTATATACATAATTTTACTTGATCAGTCACATGATCAAGTTAAATCCAATTATCAGACAGATCAATAAACAAACATAGTTATCGTTAAGTGCGACACGGTTGTCAATTAACAAATAGGTTGCTTCCTTAAACTTGATCCTTAACTTTTTTTACAATCTTTGGGGGTCTCGTGTAAAAAAAGGATAATTAAGGCTCAAATCTGTCAACGACCCTTGCCTTATCTAATATTGTGAGCACATGTTCAATTTATGAATACAAAATATGTGACAGATGACGGGCAGTTATGAAATATTTATTATTTCGTCTTTAGAGGATACATTTATTGAATGTTTTATTAAAATGATATTTTCTAATTAATTAGAACTTGAGAAATAAAGGAATAAACGAGTTTGTGTTTGAGGGCACCGGAAAATAAAAACACGTAAAAGACATTTGTTAATTTTAATACTGTATTTCCTTTCTCCGTAACTAAGTTGTTAGTTACTCGATCTTCGAAGTAAGGGGTCCCCAGTTGATCCCCAGCCAGACCAAGTGCAATGACCGGTAATATTGTTTTCGGATCTTGAATGTTTATGTTGTGTAGGTATATATGTATACCCATGCCACTTGCCACAATGGTAATATAATGTTTCTTTCTCATTAAATAATAATAAATTCAAGAAATATGTTAAATGTTTCGAAATTACTTCCATTTCATTACATCTGAAAATATAATATAGGTACATTGCACTTGGCATGTAAATCGAGGGGCGAAATATACCTAACCCATCAAATCCGTACTTAGAGCTGTACTAGAATTTAACCAAGGCTAATACAACAAGTACAAGTGCATAGGATAAGTCCATTTGTGTCTTACGTCGGGTACGTATATAGTAAATGAGGCCGAGCGCCAGGAGAACAAATACTGTATTGTGTAATGACCTTCATGTCTTTCAACTCAACTATTCCTTCCAGCTTTACCAGCTATATACGACAATAAATCTAATGTATGTTGTGTCAATATATAAATAAAATTTATTTATTATTTAACTTTGAGCAAATATTTCTGTATTTTGGATAAAGTCTTCAGGAGGGAACTAGCTTTTGCTTTTATCAAAAAATGGCAGATCATTCTGTTAGATGCACTGTATAAGCGTTGATAATGTCATTATAAACAATGACATTATCAACGCTTTTACACACATACTCCGGCACTAGGATAGCATAAATATAATTCTCAGCATAACAAACACTTATATGCATAATTCCTTTAACTCTCTTTAAACCTTATTTATACTTACACCTATTAAAATTATTTAGTTTATAGTTGCATCTAATTCTCAAGGTATGCTATAACTTTCAGCTTCAAATCACAAGCATATACGTTATGCTCTATAGAATAAAATATATAAATTTTCATAAAAAATTCACACAGCGCCATCTAGTCAAGCATAGCTTGTTCAATGGGAATCAGATTACTAGGAGAATATTTATATAGCACTTTTTTTTAAATACTTATAAACATATAAACACCCAGACAAAGAGCAAAGATTTATGTCCATCACAAGACCACAGACCTACTAGCTACCTCAGAAAGCAGAGCTACTATCAACTGAGATGTGACGCCGGTCGAATAAGCTCGCAGTCTTTTGTTATTTGTATCTAACGTCACGATGCATAGTTGATGCGTTGTTTCCGAGTGGCTAGTATCAGTTCGGTGACATCTTAGTCTAAGCCTGGTACTAGGCTAATGGATAGGATGATGCACATTACTACCAGGCCTTGTGACCCTTTCTCACGCTTATTGAATTGATTGAAAATCTGCATCAATTGAATCGCAAATTGCTATCTTAAGCTATTGTTATTGCTATTGTATGAGTTTGGCAGTCTACATTTGACTATTTACTCCAAAAGTGTTTTGTGAAACATGTGGCAGCGTGTTTAAAACAATGAGTAGAAAATAACTACAGTAATTGTGAAAATGACACGAAACACAAGTAAGTGAATGCAACAAGTTTTGACTTCGTAATTTGCGGAATTTGTGTACAGGCATAATTTCCGGAAATTCATTACTTTCATTATTTCATTATTATCATGAAGTTATTGTTATTTGTTTAGAAGTGTGTGTTTACTTACACGGACATGCTTCTGTACCAAATGCAGAGTGGTGTTGTTGTCATAGGTAATTTATTTATTGTATATCTTTTGACGTATCACAAATATTTACTTGCAGAATTTTCGTAAAATATTTATTAGGTTCATACTTTTGCAACGCCTTGTATACAATCTTTTTATCTGATGGTATCATGACATGCATTTTCCAAATCCAACTTTCGAGCTAAGATGTCCTGTGAATCTCGTCTCAACAATATATCAATGTCGCTGAAATATTATAGTACTTAATTTTTTTTCAAACTGGTTCAATGACCTATTTAGACACACAAAACACTATGGCTGATCTGATAAGTACACGTTCAAGCGTGTGGGTAAATGTAAGTCTCACTTATCTTGTTGACAGTGAGGATTTTTTAGATAATTTCAACATCTTTGTTAGTTTAACGTCAAAATGAGTCTTTGGTATTTTAATATTAAGAAAGTGGATGCGAAAAGTCTAATGATTGGAAGCATTAGCACTAAGCTGAAAAAAAAAAAACATTGTCTATGTTTATACAGCGGAACTTGTACCAAGTTATTGGAGGGGTACAGTTGCTCGCGCCCCTTCTCGTACCCACTGAGTGTTGTTAAAGGAGCAATTAAGAGTACCAGTAGAACTTGTGCATAATTCGCCCGAAAAAGTACTGCCTCTAGACCTAGTAATCTTTCGTCAAGCCATGATGCATTCGTATTGTTGTGTTCCGGTGGAAGGTTATGGGAGCTGGTCAAATCAGAGGTACATAAAGCATAACATCCCCCCGTCTTGGTTGATGGGCGCAACGGGATGGAACTTTGTTCTTCTCATACTTGGGTATACTACCTAGGTCATATTGCTGTTGATAGGGGCGGTGGTAACTACTTAAAATCGTCCTGTCACTACATAGCAGTATTAAAAAAGTCGCCGTTGCCACCTGACCGGTGGGTGCCCGCTGTCTGCTGTGAGCTGAGAAACATCATCTAACCAGGTACTAACCATAGACGAAAAACAAGAAATTTGGAATTCCACTATCCTAAATCCAAGAAATTAATATTTTAAATCGTTATTTTTGTTCTGAGAACGCTAATAAATGGTAGTAGGTATATAATGGTCTACTTCCGTTAATGAAAACAGGCATGTCTCCTTTGGCGCTCGAGAAATCTTTTTACTGTCAATAGTCACGAAATAAGTGCCGTGATGTAACGTGCGGTAACGAAATCGTAGGACGGTCCTCGGTCAGAAATAGATACATTAGAGCTGTAGTTGAACTATTAAATGAGAAATAAATCTTTGGATAAAGCATTAGTTAAGATTAAAATAAAATGTAGACGTGTGCCCATTGGACACGGTGAGAATATCAAGAAGATTCAAATTTGGAGCAAATTATATGTTTTATGTTATCACAGTGAAAATAATGTAATGATGAAAGTTTTTGGTACTATATGGTACGTGATACTTTTCAAAATATGGTGGAATGGTGATAAATTCAAGAAACAGTCAAGACAGTCAAGAAATAGCTGATGTACTTCCTGTGTCAACCAAAAATTTTATCAAGTAAAATGTGTTTGTTAAGTCTTAAAAAAGCTCAAAAACTTAAATGAAATTTATTAAACATTTATTTATTCGTCCACTCAATTGCAAAGTATTTTTTTTTAAATAATATAATATTTCAAACTAATGATTACTGTTAAAGATCCAGAGGATAAATACGATTAATTATATTGAAAACACCATTTTATTTTTCAAGTCCTTTAAAATAATCGAATGGCAGCCAGTGTTGCCAACCGTGCCCTTGACACTACTGTGCTGCCAGATTATTTCAAAATTCCATACGTTCTTCGCAAAGTCCGGAGAAGGTAAATTGTAACATAGATAAAATATCGAATATTATTCCACTCTTAACAGTAAGGGTTTCAGCGATTTCCATATTAATAAATTATATTTATGAAAATTTTTGTTAGATCTGTAGACGCTTTCACGGAATGAAACCGATTAGGTACCTACTTAATTTCTGAAAGGTTAACCGTATTACAAAAGCTTCGCATTACCTACATATCCTGCTGAATAATCTAATAATTTCATGCAGTGATGAATGAGATGAAACGAACCGACCCAGTTCCACAATGCGATCTGGCCCATATCTCTCCGCGGCCGCCTCTTCGGCTAAGTGGTAATAATTGACTCATTTATCGGTTTACGTACCGAATACACAAATGTTGTGAAGTTATTAGAATTTCTCAGTCGCTCTGCGGCCGATTGAGACTTGACATGAGAAATCAGAACTATAAGAAGTGAATATGAAAAAATTGTCAGTAAAAATATTAACTAACCTTTCGATTGATTCGTTTGAATTGATTAACTGTCGGGATACACTTTGTGTGGTGTTTAGCTTGTTTCTGTGTTTGTCTATGCCATCTGCGACACAGAATTACCTGTGTCACAGGTCTGGCTGTCGAGAGCAGGGGTATGAAAAAAAAAAACGCTTTTGATAAGGCCAACAACTGTAAATTGTTTGAATTGCGAAATGTATTATCAATATTTTGTATCTTCTAAGATACAGATATAAAGCACATTAAATCACTCTTCCGAATGTGTGATGGATCATTTAGACCAGACGAAAAAAGAAAGTTATAAGTTTAGCCAGTGTGACTGTGTGACTGTGGCTTCGTAGCTCCAAAACGAATGAAATGATTTAGTTCCGTTTTTTTTTCTGTTTGAAAGTTCGTTCTGTTTGAAACGTGATCGAGATTGTTCTGTTTAATCGTTTGAAGAATATTCGTATATTATACCAAGTCGGAGTGTTCCATTTGCGTAAAATTAACTTATTACTACATAAGGTAGTTAGGGCTTTCTTAATTAATTAGTTAGAAAAAATATACACACGCGTATGTGAATGCCTAAAATATAAGTTTACCTTCTGGCATCATGTCTCTACCACTGTTTCGTAGATGTACCTTGTTCTGAATCGTTTACCTCGTGATTCATGTGCTAGTTACAACAATATTGTCTTGTGGTACTTCCTGGCAGCTCCCAGTTCTTGGCCTTGGTGGAGTTTCACTTCTATAAACTTTTTGATCTTAAGCTAAAGGTAAACACCGCAGACGCTGTTTATATTGTCGAGCAACTTCTTAAGAAACGTGAGCTCGTCGTCGCCGCCCTAGATGAGATGGCCGCGTTGAGATACAAGTGTTTTATTTTTCTTAGCACTCTTTTTGAAACCCTGGCTCTTGGAGAAATTTATACGCAGTTTGTTTCTAACATTGTGTAAGTGTTCTATGAGTTGAGTTCTGTGGCATTTTATTAGGATTGGGGTCATTAAGTATTTTTTATTTGAAACAAAATAATTCAATAGTAACTAAGTAACTCAATTTCACATGCAACGTCATAGTACCTATTGTTTATCAGCAGGGTAAAGGTTACTGAAATTGGGTGCTATACTCAAAAGATTTACTAGATATAGTAACTAATGTAGATTGTATTATAATATGTTTGCTGATAAAAGCAGTAACACGTACCAAGATTGCAAAAAATATAATCTAAAAAAATATGACGGAAATATTGTTATGTTAAAAAATAATGCTTAGGGCCCATTTGTTTTCCCATAAAATTCTATGGGCATTGGCAGACAGAACCATTGCGCCAGTACATTACCAGTGCATTCAATAACACACGCAAGTGTTCAAGCGAAAAGCAGTATAAAATTGTATTATTTCCTCGGAAGTCTATGGCTAAAGTCTTTTGGCGAGGCGTGCGCCGGCCGATAACTCGCAGAAGGCTTTATTCTGCTATCGTTCTACCCTAGGCTGCACGCTTCCATGTCACATTTGTATAATGCTGCGTCTAAACAAAGCGCACGAACGACGAACGAACAAAGTAAGGACGTGGGAAAAGTACAATTTACTTCAGTGTATGAAGGGCACTGACCTAGATATAGAATGGACATTATACAAATGACAGATAAATTACGTGCCAGTTTGAAACGCCACAATTTGACATACTACATAGTGTCTTTGATTCAGTAATTTGCATTATTAGTTATATTATAAATGACTACTCGTATTATCAATTACACATCACTAATTTTAATTCCTTGGACACTCGTATCTGTTTACAATTACGATTAAAGATGGATTACGGCGGAATGGCGTCAATCAATTAGGGATCAAGACAACACCAGAGCTCCCTATTCATTGGTACTATATTATAGATAACAGAGATGTGTGAGGGAAGGGACATTGCCGTATTCTCGAAAAGTAACAAATTCAACAATATTCCCGATTAAAACCACTTGTTTTGAATTTTATGGACATAACATAAAGTTGCAATAATTAATGTAAAATTATGATTTATAAAAACATATTTTAACATATTTCGTAGACAGCAAATAAGCAAAAAAATATTTAAAGACTCCTGCACGTATAGAGTTGTCATATACAGTAATTTTGATATAAATGAAATAAATAATAGTAATTGATCAATTTCAATTTTTTACAATGGGCAACTAGTAACCGAGTTTTTGAAATGGCCTGGTTTTTAATGGCTGGTGAGTAAAATTTTTAAAGGAAATTATAAATCCACTCTTCAATGTGTAGTTTATATTATTCTATTCGTAATAATTAATTCGGCGAACGTTGAACGATTACGAACATGCTCGGGCATTCGTTCTTTAGTTCAGTTGGAACAGACGAACACAAAGCTACCTTATTAATGCAAGAATTATTCCGCTTCGGATAAACTACGTTCCATTCCATTTTGGTTGAAAATCATCAATTATTCGCACTAACGAAAGCGCTAAAGTGCCGCTAAATCGGGATCGGGTAAATCCGACATGTCACACAGTGGGTCAGCCCTCGGGGTTGTCACCTGCCATTTCATGATTCAAGAGTTGCTAGCATAAAAATATATGGTCACATAATATTCATAATATCACGCGAAAATTATCCAATAAATATTGAAAATCCAATCAATATTTCTCTCTGTATGGTATTGTATGTAATGGAATATCCATTACATACAATACCATTATGTAATGGATTAACCCCGGAATGCATTACAGCAGAATAGAAGTCACACAAAGGCATAAAAATTTTCTTCTCTATCATTAATTACTTGACTTACTTGCTAAAAGGATACCCGTAAAATTACTTTACAAACTCTTGTTAGTGAATAGTTCGTGAAAAAGCATTTGAGTCCCGAATGGCAGAACCAACCAACCCTAGTTAGCCCGGTTATATTTAAGAACAAACGATACGGTCCCATTAATGTTGCATTTGGACAGGTAGACTATCCGGAGAACCGGTCCAAGTTTAGTCCGGACTAAACTGGACTATTTATTATTGGTGGTTCGCGTTTTCTGTTAAAACCATTCTTTCTTGATTTTAAAGGCCTCTTGATTCAGCCTCTACGGCTGGCAACTTTTCCTAACTAACGAATCAATCGTTTCAATTATTTTTATTAAAATATTTTTTAAATATTCATGGATATATTTCACACCGCGTCATCTGGCCCCAACTAAACATAGCTTAGATTGATAAGTAATATGTGAACTACATAACAACATGAATATCGACGAAGTGCTACTTTGCCAAATAAAAAATAATCTATTTAATTCTACAAACAAAGGGTGCTTTAGTATCTACAGATTAGTAGGTAAATAGGATAACTTTGAATATTTGATTTTAAGAATTTCTGAATCCTTGTCTATGGTATCATACTACTACGACGGATGCACATGCTGGTCGAAATTATACATTCTTAATCCATTTTCATATAAAGTTACTCATTAATCTTAAATCAGAAGTATGAAAAGCTGTCAATATTCGCCCAATTTATCTCATTCAGCCCAGAATGGATGAATATTTCGAAACTTTTGAAGTGAGTTTTCATGTTTTTCATTTTGGTCACTTTTTACTTTGAGTGGTTTATTATTAGTCGATGGATATGGCTGAATCATTCATAATTATGTGGAAATGCAGCTGCCAACTTTTTTATAAATAGTTTGTTAAATTTATTTTATTATTATATAATCATTCATACCATTGATAAGTTGAAATCTGAGTGATTCTTAATTCTTTCTGGTTTCTTTAAGATTCGATTACCTGCACTATTCCTTAAAATTGTCGTTTTTACACATTGATTGTTAGTTGTAAAAGCCATGTGCGCAAATTATTAACTAAGATCAATGGCGCATGATCATTTCTATGATCGTAAGCAACTGATCCTCAAAAGTGCATTAACTTACATGCATTGTAATTGTTTTATATTATTATATAATAATATATACAATGTGTATTTTACAATACAGATTAATGAGGGCGCAGCGTCTCAGAGGTGAGGTCAACTTTTAATCTGAACGTCACAGGCTCCAATACAAAGACGCACCAAAATAAAAATAAATATATAAATCTAATACCACGTTTTCATATAGGAAAAGAAAATTTTCACGTGGACATCGGGATATAAAGCAATTCACCCTCTCTTGTCGCGATAGGATTCCTGATGATAAATTTCAAACAGCTGTAAACAGACAACCTTAGTTTCCACTGCTTCAACTACTCAACTATGCCTGTCCTAATTCTTATTTTCTTTTAAAATGCATAGATAATCATAAACTATAATACGAGTAAATGTTACAAGTTGTACACTCCTTAATTAATTCATTTCATAAATTAATGTCTCCGTCGTCATATAACTTGGGATTTTAATATTATCACTTGATTCCTTCCTTCTTTAATCTAGTTTGCGAATTGTACTAATGCATTTTCATCTTGTTTCAGGTAGAATTATGCAATAAATTGCACCAGAAGTTCTTTGACTCAGTTACCTGATGTGGAAGAAATGTAAGTTGAAATGCTTAGAGCGGCTACAGTTTTTGCTGGTCTGATGATTCACACTAGCTTTTCTACAAACATTGATATGACACTGATATTCAAAAATCTTCTCAAAATATTATTGAAATCGTTTTAATTACTAAACAAGTGGATTCTTTAAAGATATATATGACCTATTTGAAGTAATTGTAAAACTGCTGAAAAAGGAAGTAATGAACCTAAAACTATTGTACGTGTTTCATCAGAAACGTTAATAACGAATTGGATTATAATTTGATATTGTTAGAGCGAGCTAAGTGCAATTCAGACTGGCACACCGAAGGTCTGTATTTATTAAACACGTTTGCCATAGTAAGATATTCATTGAAAAATTTCAGTCCGCCACGAGTTATAACAAATGACACAGCCCTTGAAAGGTAAGACAGACAGTGGCGACACTTTGTAAGCTTAGTAATAGGGTTTTCTTTATATTTTATGGCCACGGAATCCTAATAATAATAAATGTAATTTTATCCTAATACAAATAATAATCATATATTTTTTTAATTTAACTGTCACTTGTCTTCAATATTACCTGATGTGAAGAGTAATAAAACCAGAATAAGTAACCTATTCACTCTCCTATTAAACATTCTGGGATAAAATCTTCAAGTAATACAAATGAGTTCAAAGACTTCTTAAAACTTCATGAAAACATAATATGCATCATCACAATTATCATCTTGTAGAAAACCAATATTGATATAGGGTGTTCGAGAAACGGACTGTTGTAAAAAAATTAAAGAAATGTTTTATTAGAATTTGGCTCAGCACCGCTCACTTCTCTCGCTCACTGCTCACGTCCTCGTGCCAAGGGCTATCATATTGCAGTTAAGACCTGTGTATACAAATCTTTTTTATTTTCGTCTTTAATTTTGAATGTTAGGTTTTACCTGAGGTAGAAAAATGTTGCTTGAGGCACAAACAGTTAAAATTATTCAGAAATTAATGTCAGGTATTCCAGGAATTCTAGGTTCCAAAAATTACCATTAGATTGTGAAGTGTTAGTTTTTATGTTTGAAACTATTTCAGGCACAAGTCTATGAATTTTATTAGAGTCAAAAGCTTCCCTTCAGATAACTATAGTTGATATAGTCTGTGTTTCAAGCATTGCACATTCACGCGGTGCCACTGAACTTTGGTGACTAAATTAAACAGAGCGAGACTCGCAATCGATCAGTATCAATCGAAATAGATTGATTTGTAATCGATTATGACAATAAAATGCAACAGCGCAATGGCTCCTTCGACAATTGAACATAATATCACTACCTACACAATAGTTTATTTTACGAAAGTAATTGTAATTGTAATGAGCTGACGATATAACAACGCCTGTATATCATTAAAAAATTATAGCTAAGAACCACCTCAATCACATCACCATTCAAACAGAAAAACTTGCATCAACATTGGCCCATTTGTTTGGGAGCTACGATACCAAACACAGACACACACACTACAAACTTATACCAACCCTCTTTTTCATCTTGGGTTAGAAATAAACGACAAGACTTTTGATATAATAATTCCAGAGAATTATATCTTAAAAACAACGGTAAACACCGTACAATTAACGGAGAAGAAACGTCTAAAATTAACACGAAAGAAAATTAAATTTAATCATAATGAGCAATAACACGGCGAATTATATCAGATTTTTAACATTTTTCTCCAGAATTTGAACAATTTAAATGGGGAGAAAAATCTTATTGTTAGCATTAAACGCTTGCGGAGGGCGCGGGGTGTAATAATAGGACATAATATATTCAGGACGAGTCAAATAAAATTAGCACGGTGAAAAATGTAAACGGTTCTTTTACTGCCTTGAGGACGTGTGAGCATAATGTTTCTCGCTATGGAAGTGAAGCTTGGAGACTTTCAAATGCGACGAGTTCAAGGAAAATATAAGAAAAAAATGTTCCTGCTGTTTATATGTGAATTAAAGATAGCTAATTGACCCGGGTGGTTCAAGTGCGTTTATTGGGAGTGGCCTGTATCCAGTAGTGCACTGATATAGGCTGATGGTGAAAGGTTAACTAATGTCTTTAAGTGGACTTGTAAAATCAAGTAAATTGTAAGTGCACAGACTTGATTGCTAGGTATCGGGATAAAAAGTAGCCCGTGTTGAAGTTTCACCAGAATGGGTGGTCTCAAAATTGATTTGGCACTCAAAAGTAACAAACGTACATCCAAATAGATATATACTTTCGGATTTATATTGTGAGTGGGATAGTAAGTTGTAAAATATATAATTATCATTACTGTCACATAACTGAGACTGAAATGAATATATAGTTCATTCCAGTCTCAGTAATGTGACACGATTTGAACCAGGAAATACGCTATGATACGCCAGGAAATACGCCAGCAAGATGCGTTCTTCTTTAGCGTATTTCCTGGGTCATCAACCTGGCCCCATGTTATGCCGCCCGAAAGAACTCAGATGAATCGTTCGTAATACTAATTATTTTAGTAATATTAGTAGTCAATTCAATTGTAAAAAAAAAACCATTTTGAGTAGTCTTACATACATAAAGCACAAAAATATAAAATCGATTTATTTTAAATTAAGTACCTTTACCCACTAATATACTTGTACTTTAATTAACGTTCAAGTTTCTCCATCTGAAATGTAAGGGACTTGAAAGGTCACAAAAGATACACAGCGAGTTCTTTATTTTCAACCAAACTTTTGGCATTTGTTTATCAGACTCCGGAGTAACAAAAGTTTTCTTTCAGAGAACAGTACAATAAATCGTTTCAGGAATTCATTTAATGTTTATTTGGAGATAAGACAGCAAATATGGGAGAGTGGAGTTATTAGGTATTTTATGGGAGGCAATCGCATTATTCTGGACGAGAAAATGTTTAAATCTTGTGAACGTTTGATTAATTTGCATGTTTCAAAAAGATTGTTCAAATGGTTTCATTTCCATTTTTGAAGAATAAGATTCACATCACAGCTCAGTTGGTAGTAGCCCTGCCTTTTGGTTCCCTCCCAACATAAATATTTGAGTGTCTGGGTGTTATTAGATAGACTTAATTCTCTAGCTCAATCGAAATATATTGTTTTAGCTTCTTCTAGTACTTTCTTTTCGTCTTGTACCGAAAAAAGCTAGTGATGACCTAGAATAATTTCTAGGTCATCTTACCAATGTAAAAAATTTCAGCCAAATCGGTTCCTAGACTTGATGTGAAAGAGTAACAAAAATCCACATAGACACTTCCGAATTTATAATTTTAATGTACCTATGTATCATCTCAAATTCACGGTAATGAGGTATATAACATACTCAGACTGTTTGTTATCATTATAAATTTGCCACATCGCTCACTATTCATTGAAATGCATTCTGACCCGTTTCACTAATGGGGTTGTCACGTCATAAAGGCACGGTTTGGTTTCATATTATTACGAAACAGGAATAGCTTTATCCGAAAATACTTAGTCAAACAAAACGTGTGTTAAACATCAAAGTATCTCAATTCTCCATTCAACATTTTGTATTCTACTTTTATAAAGTCAAATGTGACCTTAATTTTTTCGTGTGAAAGTTCTGGAAATATTGCTTTTAGACAACCTACCAGTGTTGAAGTTGGGCACTTACAGACTGCCGATGGGTAATGATAATGTCTGAAGTTAATATTTGGAATTGCATTACTTATTGTTTAAATAAACAAAATACTCATATGGTTGAGATAAGTCCTTTTTCGAAACGACTTCAGCAGAGTCATACATATCAACATATACCATAGAAACAAATAGAATATTATTATTTTTATTGTCTTTGTTATTTTCTTATACAATGCTGTGGGTATATATATATACCCACAACAACAAGACGTAATGTTAAAAAAAAAAAAAAAAAAAAAAAAAAAAAAGGAAAAGTAACAAACACCTTTATTAACTCCATCTACGAAGCTTATCAAAATATTATCAAACTTAATTGCCTTTGATCAGTTTCATCGACAGTGCATTTATTTTCCAGACAATACTATTAATCGCAACCATTTCTCTAGGCTCATTCCATTAGAAGTAATATCAATGTTTCAACCCCACGACATAGCCAATAAAGTTCAACGCTTTTAAAAGTTCAGCTGTGCGAATGGCCGTATTAGGCTGGGAAAGGCTCTTAGTGTGTGGTTTTATCGGAGGACATATGTATGAATGAAGTTAATTGGACAATCAGCTCATTGAGGCGTGCTGAGTCGGCCAGTTTGGCGGGCGCCGCTGCAACCCGTGCCAGTTGGCTTCAGTGACGCCCGCTAATCAGTTGGGGACATTTTTGTGTGTGGGTATCGAATGTTTCGTGGGATTGGAGAGCGTGGCACAAACGCTGACTCTCAATTTCAAGGTTGCTAGTTCAAACCCATAAATGTCCTAATGAGTATGCAATACAACGTTCTCGAAACGATGAAGGAATACATCGTGAAGGAAACCGTCTTAGAACTAAAACTTCGAAGATATGTGACATCTACCAATCAGGTTTGGGCTCCCGTGGTAAACTTACTGAAACTCAAACTCCATTTATTCTTTTAGATCTCAAGTATCAAATTTTACACACACAAGTAAACATATTTGTCAGCATATAACGTGTCAAAGTAGCTCCTTAGGTAGATATGTCAAATTACAATCAGTTTTAATGTTCTAGATCTTATGACAGAATGAACAAGCTTGAAAAAAACCGGATTCCCGATTTTATATAATACATTTTGCAGAGAGCATGATTGTTTCATATCAAGCTAGGCTTTATCTTTATTAACTATTGTCTACATTTACTCAGCTACTTTCCTCCTGATGAAACAAATGTATAGTCGCTATGTAAAGTTACAGTTTGTACTAGATTTGCAAATGTAAAGAAAACTCAGTGTTTACTCTTAAAGTTTAAAATCTACTTTGAAACTAAAAGTTTGAGAATCCTTATAAAAAGTTGTTGGAATATTGAAACTGCATTGGGTTGTAACTATAATCCATTGCTGAATAATAGTAAGCAATGCCGTGCTTTGCAGGACACGTTAAGATGTCGGTCTCGGTTATACTAGCGGATGGACTGACTTACCATGAAGGAGGCCTTCGGGTGGGTTGAAACCTCTGACACTAAAGTTGGCCATTTATTCACATAAAAAATGAAGTAACCCTACCCTCGGAGCGTGGGCACAGAGTTCAATCCCCGACCGGGTCAAAAATTTGTGATGAATATGTGGTTTTTCTGGGGTCTTTGGGTATATGCGTTGTGCAGCTACGCTAAAGGAAATTCTAGTGCGCGGGGTATAAATGCGTTTGTTTCTCTTGTTGTCTGAATATGAGTAAAATATACGAGTATCAAATACAGAGCAATTACTGGGAGTGGCGCTTTCATTTTAATGATCAATCCTTACAAATGATGATTGCAAAAATGCTGCTAGTTAATTGCTAGTTTTACACGCTTGAGGGATTCAATCCGACACAACCGACACGGTAATTAATGGAGATTTATTTTAACTTACTTCTGAGTATGATTACAAACCCAAAGGCTTGAATTAAATTATTTGGACTCTAGAGAAATGGCCCAGAAGTTTAAATTGCAAGTCTGATCAAAGAGCTGAGCAGTGATTACTGTCAAACAAACATGACGCTAAAAACGTAGTACGTTTAGTAGCAGTAGAACTTGTGAGACGCTCGTCCGGGGAAGCACTGCCACCACGTCTGGTCACCACCGTAAAGCAGTGGCGCACTCGCGTTGCTGTGTTCCGGTGAAAGTGCTGGTGCTGGTGAAAATAGGCACATGACCGTTGCATCTCCATCTCAGAGTGATGGACGCAATGCAATGCAAAGTCTTCTCATACTTCGGTAGGGAAGCACCTAAGTCGTATTGCTATTGTGTATAGACAGCGATAACCACTGAACATCGGGGCTGTAGTTTGTTGCGTCACAGCCGTCGCCTAAAAATAGTAGGCGAGTTTAAAGGCACATCGAAGTTCTAGGCCATTAGTTGATCCTGTAGGGTGATGGGCGCAGATTTCTAGTTAAAGCAACGATACCAACGCATACTTACACGCCGGTAATAAAAACAAACAATGCGTTAAATATGTGATGGATAAAAAAATCTAAAGAACCGACTTTTTAATTTTTATTTTATATTGTTTATTAAAGACCACCAACAAAATAACGTACTTAAATATTAAAATTAGATTAAATCTAAGGTTTTAAAGAAACTCATAATTTCAATTATAGGCAGCCATAACATGCGCTTAGATATATATGCGTACAATAACAATACCATAATTATAAGACTTTGTGCCCATAGTTTAGCAAGGAACTAGTTAATTAAATTATATTCAGTATGTCAACGTATTCAGTACTCAGTATGAGTATGTCGTTTTTTTTGAGTACTAATATTTCCTATCCTATTAGAAAACCTCCTTTGGAAGTTGGTTGAAAACTGACATTGATCTCATGTCTCATTAGGTATGATGCAAAAATCTAGTAGATTATTCCGCATGCGTTTGTGCGCACTCGAGTTGAAAAAGCAGCACGCGTAACGTGACGCTCAGGTATAGGACAAGGACGGGAAGTAGACCGAGGGCTGCCAATGAACTGGCCTTACCGATCAACAGCTCTACCTTGTGTCCTTTCCTTTCTTCTTTCTATACTGTTTCCCCTTAGATTAACCGTACCAGCCTCTTAATGTTCCCGCTGCAGGGACACCGGCCTACTCTCGATAATTGAGAGTGGATGGGCTTTGATGTACCGAGCCCAATCCGGATTGGTAGATGTCACATGTCTTCGAATTTATGTTTCTAAGACATGTTTTCTCACGATGTTTTCTGTCACCGTTTCGAGAACGTGGTATTGCGCACATAAATTTTTCAAGTGAAAAAACTCATTGGTGCACTTGTGTGTTTGAACCAGCGACCTTCAGATTGAAGTCGGCGTCTATGCCCCTGGGCCACCAATCCCTTAGATGTGTCGGTCGATTTATAATCACGACCAACATTTGTGTGACGAACATAGATGTTTGTTTTGTGTCCGAGTGTAATTTTTATATCAGTAATCTGGTTCTTATAGTATAAGCTCATCTTATAGGCGATACGGCGCGTCGGAGGCCTTCAGTGTCTTGAAATTCCGACAACAAAGATGCTTACTTGTTCACAAGCAAGAAGAAGTATAAGCTATGCTTAGTTTGGAACTAGATAGCGCTGTGTGAAATTTCCATGAATATTTATTTATTTTACTTGATCTTCATAATTAACACTTCATCCTAACTTGCTAATGCAAATGTGGGTTTGTTTGTTTGTTACGCTTTCACGCCTTAATTACTCAACCGATCATCACGAAAATTTGCATACACGTTGTCAGGGGCACAGAAAAGGAAATAAGTTACCTTTTGTCGATACATAAATTATAGCCTATAAATCTACATTAACACGAGCGAAGCTGCGGACGAAAGTTAGTAAGTGTATATTTAAAAACTTACATTATTTGACGGCTCAGTTGGCAGCAGCTCAGTCTTCTGGTCGTGGGTTCCACCCAGGATCAGCATCAGTATGATAATAGATGTTTGTGCTGTGTCTGGGTGTCTATAAGTATTCTATTAGTGATCTGTTTTTTAAAGTAAAAGCGTTGCTTAGCTTAGGGCTGAAAATACTATGATTTTTATTAATATATTATTGTCTCAAGTAGGTACGATTTAAATCTTCTTACCTGTAAATAATAATCATGATGATAATAATGATCTGGGTTCATATACTGTAGTGCTCTGGTAGCCCTAGTATAGGTGCGAAGCATAATTTCACGGTGCGTAAGTCAGACAAGACAAAATAAGTATTCTGGAGACAGTAATTTGTACGACATTAAATTATTTCGCTATTCGCTGGTTGAACATGCTAATTTAAAGAGCTTCATATGAAATATGGCGAGTAAATGTACTATCCGTTATGATCACCACTACAACTTACTTATTTTTAGCGTTCCGTTTGGGTACGGAAATTCTATTACTAAGACAATAACTGCTTGCCTGTCTGTCTTTATTTCAAAGGGCTGTGATATATGTTATGATGGTCCTATATATATTTAAAATGATTTCAATGCACAGATCATTAAAAACCTAAATTATTATGTAAAGGAGGAAGGTGTAAGGTAAAGGAAAGCGATATCTGATGGAAAAGTAATGAGGACAATGAACCCATCTGTTACCAATCAAATCCTATTGTACTAGAAACATTGTTTGAGCATGAGCACTAAGATTTTTTTTAATGTGGTATCCCAGTTACAAAAATGTCACTTAAGTTCACTAGCTTACGAGATAATAGATGTCAATAACTGACAAAGCTTGGATAAATAATATCGAGACGGGGATTGTCTAGTTTGTTCCTTCATAGTCAGCAAGTTTGTTGTGTAGTCAGCGTTTAGATAGCAGGTGTGTTGATAACTTTTATTCTAAAATATTACTAGAAGTTGTTCAGAAGTCACGTTTAGAAGAACTTTATACTAGAGGTTGTTGAACTTATAACAGCCCTAACTTTATACCAAGAAATATCGCAGTAAAGTTAAGGATAACAAAGATCTTATTTTCACGATAAACCGATAATCCATTAGCATAGACTATTTTCTTTCTTGTGGTGATCATTATGTACTGTTCAATGAGCTTAGTTTTCTTTCTCCTCCCGATTTTTTACCGCATTTCCCTAACTCATCAATTATGTTTTTTTAAATGAGGATTCTCAAATCACCTATGCTTAAAGTATGTGAGAAAAAGTATGTTTTCACATGTTGACATATCCATTTGGTTCTCGTCTTAATAACGAGACAAAAACATTCTTAAAACTGTAGGCACTAATGTCTGAACAATGTAACCCGATCCCGTGACATTATGCAGAGATAAGTGGCGAGGGCTAACCGCGAACAGGCCTATAGCTCTATCACAGTAAGATTATTATATTTCAGTGTATAATGAGCTCTAATACCTTGGTTTAAGATTCAGTATGCCCCATGTCTATCAGAGCCTCGCGGGGGTTTGCGTATAATTTTGATGAGTAGACTTGAAATTTAGTTAATAGACTTAGGGCTCAATATTGCTAGGATGTAATCCACAGCTTCATACTTAGCTTATGAAAGTGATCCTCCTGTATTAGAGTACTTTTTAAGTATTCTGTGCGGCGACTATAATTCAAAGGGTCTTTCCTCCCCTTTCCCCTTTGACTCCTCTGCCTTTGAGAGGAAACCCCTCCAACATGAATTGTCTCGTCGAGACTGTATTTAACGAAAGTGTGTGGATGGAATGAAAGTTCAAATAATGGAAGTCTTTAACCCTGGACCAGATATGTGATATAGTCTAGGTGGAGTGGTGGTTTTACTGTGATATATTTTTACTGTTTTAATTTTAAATAATTTTTGAGCTGAATAGTAATGTTTGTTTCTACTGGAAAACTATGTAAGTATATATAAAAATAATCTATAATAGCTTTCCAGAAAGACTTTTTGAATTATCTATATGTCAACTGAAGGGTATTAGTGTAAAAACTAAGCAAAATCAAAATGAACCAAAATCATTTGTTTTTTGACAGTGACGTGACTGACATATCAATAGCACTATAAATGAATGGTAAGACCCAAGTAGCATTATTTGTTTCCATCATCACAAGGCGTAACCTTCAAGGCTTCAAACCGGAATACCAGTAATCTGAGAGCACTACTGCTAGATGGCAAAAACGGCTATCCATCATAATAGTACCTTTCGGGTCGAACTACGTTCTACCACTGCAAATATTACGTAGTACGGATTCCCCACTATAAAGGTCGATGAACTTGGCTTTACGCAGACGACCGATCAAAATCGATTCTTGGTTTTCATCCTTCTACCGTCCACTTCAGTCGCTTGGTGGCGTTGTCTTATAGTTTCCGAATGCACATAGTCTCTGCGTGAGCGTCTTGACTCGTATATTCCTTTTCGTAAACTATGCCGACCAAAGTTGGAAGTACCCTACTTTCCGTTTCTCGTATGATAAACTTTTTGTAGGATGGCTTAGTATTAAAACGTGTTCTATCTTGGCAGACTATCGTTGGGCCGATTAAACGCTATCGTCTGCGCTGCCTCTTGAATGAACCAATAAGTATTGTCGACATGTCCTAGAACCTTGTCTTGGGTTTAGTGAAACATAAGCTTGTTCATCATATGAACACTACTGGCCTAGATGTTTTTTATTATTACTTTTTCTATTGTCAGGCTTGCGTTCGGCTAATGTGACCTGATGTTATGATACTATAGCCGGTAGTATGTCCTTGCAGTGGACCAGTCTAGGCGTCATACTACAAGTTAAATAAGCATTATGGTCATCGAATCAGGTCATCCTTACAAGGGTCATCGTCGGGTTATTTCTCGTCAAAACTTATAAAACAATTTATCTATACCGCAAAGTTCAAGGGTGTCGATGTCCTCCGTGATAGAACTGCAATTGATAATGTTGAAATCCGATCTGATCACCCCTTAATCTCCTCAGGAGTGGCTTCCAACTTCCCCATCGGCTACAAGTTTTAATTTCATTACAAATCAGAAGAAAGGAAAGTACTTTTTATGTGTTTTCTATTCGTTGGATGGAAACGAGATTCACGCTGGCTTTACATAAATGGATTAGAATGCAGATTTTGTTGGAATTCGTTGAGGGAATAAGTGTTTTTAGATTTAGGCAAATATTATTGTGGAAATGTAAGTGGGGATGTTGATTGCGAGGAAAGTTTGAATGTTTGCTAGTAGCTACCGTTCATTCCAAAATTTGTTACCAGCTTAGTTCTACTCGTTTTAATAATACAAATAATTTTACTATTTAAAAAGCGCGAAACAAGGCACTGGTTTATGTTTCCAAGCAAAGCTCGATAGCCAAATAAAAATAGCATCCGGCTAAGTGCAATTTGGACAGCATATCATGGTTCCGTATCACCTATGGAATTTTTATTATTCACTGAAAATTTCAGCCAGTCACTTATCACGGATCAAAAGATATGAGCCATCATCCCTTTCGAGGTAAGGCTCTAAATGTATGAGAGTAATGTATGAGATGCTTCGAAAGTTTTAGAATTCTTTTTGCCTTTCGGGTACGGAAAAAATTTATTAGAACAATAAACAAGAGCATAAAAAAGTCATATCAATAATAATATTTTAAAAGTAAATGAAAGAATTGGTTGCCAAATAAAACGTGATAAATTAAAAGAATTGTATCAAGAGTTCCGATAAATATCGTGTTTACTTATTGGGCGGGAGATAAAATTTGTAATCATTAAACTCCTGGCGATAAAATATAACTAAACATAAATATATTCGTGAACACTTTAATACAGCGTCATCTAGCCCAAACTACGCTAACTATGGGAACATGATAAATGTTAGAATACTTGTATATTATTTTTTTAAATACATATTATTATAATAAAAATTAAGCGTGACAAATAAAATAATGCATGCGGCCGCCATACGTGGCAGGCTTGGCACGTTATTTTCATCGTAAATACGCAAATATTGTGAAAACGGTGGAAGTAAAATGTTACTTCAAAATGTTACTATTTTGGTAGGGATTTCAACAAATTAAAACGGATAAAATTTGAATTAGTGAAACTCTTGTATTCATTTAGGGTATCGCTGCTAATCTACACACTAGCATTTACACGAAAATGAGACTGAACAAAGAATTTAATCCTAAACGCCTACTTGAAAAGCGGCCATTAAATTAAAGACGCTGTTTTTCTCCTTCTCCTGGACCTTCAGGTCCTTACACATGTCTCTCGGGTGGTGTGAAAGGAGCAACCCATAGTAGCAGCAGATCTTCTGCCAAGTTCGTCCAGAGAATTGCTATCAGACTTGGAAATCCCGCGCCAAACAGTAGCGCTCGCATTGTTGTTTCGATGGACGAGTGCCGGCGAATTTACAGGCGCATGAGACGGTACGACTTGGATCACAACAATTTGTTGTCATTTGACAACAATATTGATAGCGGTAATGTTAAATCGTCCTTTCATTACATAAAAAAACACGGTTTCATGGGAGAGCAAGAACACGATATTATAGTGAATAGCTACAACCCATTACAAGATCTTTTCATAGAAGCGAAACCCAACTTGCAGGTGACATGAACAAACCGAGCTCTAGAACAATTGGATTTTAAGTCCCCACTTCATGAAACTTTCACACCCTGAAGCAACTACTAAGTTGAAAATAAAAGCTTGTAAATTCTTTTATTATGCACCTGTCTTATCTGAATGAGCTCAGAACGCAATTGCGTTAAAACTGTAAACAAAACTACTCCAAGTTCTCTTTGTAATCAGGAGCCAAGTTGACAACTTATTTCATTTACATAAACACTTTAGCATAAACTGGAAGCCTCGTCTAATGGTACTGTCTTTGTATTTACTTTAATAAACTGCAATGAAAACAGGCCTTTGAGTTGATATAAATTTTTGTTAGTTCAATAAAAGTAATTAGAAAGATAAAGATAATAAAGAAAGTAGCATCTTTAATAAGCAAAGGCGTGTCTATCCGTTTGCTAAGGTATAACTGAAAAAGAGGAAAAAAAATACTCTATTTCGGGAACATTGTTTGTGTAGGCTTGTGTAGGCTTCCCGTCGCACTTATTTGTTCAAAAATGAGGGAAAAAAGTTACACTCCAGTGTTACACTCCAATAATACAGTGGAACGTAACTGTTCCACTATAACTGTAACAATCGTAACTATGGCTTACAGATCATACCATTCCTCTCCGTCCCACATCTACGCCCAAGTACAGGACAAGCCTAAGATTGTAGGGGCGTCATCTGTATGGTAATTGCACTCATTCACACACGATATACCCGTGTCTCGTGAGAGATAACTTAACCGTCATAAGCGATAACCGACGTGTTAAAACGGACGGCACACAGAACTCTCGCATTTTGTTGACAATGTACCAAAACTGAAACGTAGATACGCATTTTCGTAATCCACTTTTGGAAGGTTGCGGTCTTATTTGTTCTTTAATTAGCGACCCCCATACAAGTGTATAGGTCATTCAGTATTGTACTATGAATATCGGTCCTTGCAATTCACACATAGTATTTTTATGTTTGACTACCTTCAGAGCTCAGTTGGTAGAAGCTCTGCTTTCTGCGCTGTAGGTCGTGGGTTAGATTCCCACTCGGGACAAGCGTTTATGTTACACGCGAGAAACCGAGTGGGTTTCTCGCAAAGTAGCAGAACTTGTATTAAGTTATTTAGTTAACGTGTGTTTTAACCCGAGGGAAAGAAACAGGCAAGAAACTCCTCGGAGACTGTTTATCATATTCATGATGTGGTCCTGCTTGAAGAGTGGAACAAATTAATTCCCAAGCTTTTTTGAGATTTATGTAATCTGATACTTAATAGTGAGCTTCCAAAATAAGTTTACGTGCAACAAAAGTTTTAAATTTATTCATTGGCAGTAATTGTTCAATTAAAATTTGTTAAAAAAAGCTTAAAAATTGATCTATAGAAGAATTGCTAACCTTATAAGAAACATGAATACTAAAAACTTTGTATACATTAACCTTTACCTCATCGTGGTTATATCGCTCTCGCTTATCGAGAGTAGACTGTATCTCTGTACGAATTATAGGCCGTTGGATGCGCGGTAATAGTAATGCAGTGTAACGGTAGCCTTGATGATGAAACTAATTGTTGTAATGAATCATTCGAAGTAATTATGGTCCATTCACTAGAATTAAGTACACAAACACAATACGCTATACTGACAAAGCCATTGCGTAATTAGTAAATATCAGTCATTAAGTTTGAATTGTTGATTAAAGTGAAATAAGATTTTTGGCATAAGTTTGTTTACAATAATAGGGGTTGATATGCATACTTATCTAGGTTTCACCCCTATGCTAATAAGCGGATTGCCAAATACACTCAAATTCTTTTTTATTTTAGTTTTCAGAATGTACCAAATTGATCAATAGATACATATACTTGATGTTTAGGTGTGTTTATTATTATACTGACATTTCGAATGTATTCGAATACAAATAAAAACCCTCAAGTTCTATAATAAGTAACACATTTTCAATATGTTTGTCTCGTATGAATCAGACTAACCTACGAGTAAACTGCGTGTTTGCCAACAGTCCCCTCCTAAGCCAAGACATCATTTTAGTAGTTCACCTTTTCATCGGGGATTCACAGAACATTTAACCAGTCAAGAGGGGATAGAACTGATCTCTCGAAATAGTTCAACGGGAAACACGTCCAAATGCACTTAAAATTCAGTCGCAATTGTTTAGTAAATTATAGCCCACTCAACTAATCACTATATACCAAAACGACCTCATTTGATTTGGACGCGTGTGAACCGAACGTGGTCAGTGGTTTTCCATAGCCCCAGTGTATTGTCATCTTTTTATGCGACGGACAGTATTGTCCCTGTGTAGTGCATGTACGTATTTCCCACGGCTCTCTTAGTTGCAATAATAGAGAATAGATAGGGCGGTGAACGGCTATCGATCGCTTTAGAAACAATAATGGTGCTTACCTGGTTACACACTTACATGACAGTACAAGATTTGCAAGATCTTTGTTAGGAAATATAATCAGCGTGATTCTTGAATGGAATCCCATTTCATATTAGTATAACCTTGTGATTTGGGAGGTCCAGTTGCTCGTGTCCATAGGTGAGTTTTTACACGTATCCGTTGGGTGGTGCTAAAGGAGCAACAGAAAGTAACAATATACCTTGTGCCAAGTTCGTCCGGAGAAGTACTGCTTCCACTGGTAATTCGGAGCAGCGGTGTACTCGCATTGCTGTGTTCCGGTGGAAGGGTGTAGGTGTCGGTGAAATTACGGTGAGAGGTTACATTCACGTCTCGGGTGACGGGCGCAACGTGATGCGACCAGGATCTTCTCATACTTCAGTCCACGAGTACCTGAATCGTATTGTTGTTGTCATTGGCGGGGGTACTTAACATCAAGTGGGCCTTCAAGAAAAGTTGAGAAAATCTTATGTGTTAAATGTTTTTTTATGGGCTTAGCACCACAAACGCATTTTGAAGAAGACAAATAAATAGGTTTATTTGTTTCCAGTTTCAACATGACAGATTAAAAATAAAAATAAATAATACAAAATAATAGGAATACAAACTTATAATATTTTATATTTCAATTATGACTATGTATTATTAAATAAATAATTATAGAATAAATGTCGTCAGAATAGCTTACTGCAAAATATGGTTTTAAGATGATACTTAATCATTTTTTTTCTTCATAGATCTGCAGTGTCAGTAAATGAGCTTGAAAATAGTTGAAATATCGCAATATATGTTGAATTTGAAATTATTTATAAACATTCTCCAATAAACTAAGCTAGTTCGATTTTGCACGCATCGAATAGCTGTGTAATTTCTACATATTTATGTATCAATTAATTATTCCTAGCCTAGGCAAATGCGTGGTGCAAAATCATCGTCAGAGCTTGGAAATTAATAAATGTAAGGCAGACCATTGGGAAATCACGTGCATGTGAAACTTTCCAGCTTGTATCGTGACGCAATGCCAATAGCTTCGTACGTATATTCCATATTGTAAGTGGTAATATTATGATGTTTGAGCGTGATTTATTAAAAGCAGTGTTTTAACCATAACATGAAAAAATGTAGGTATTTTGACTGTGACAATATGATGAGTAAAGTGAAAACAAAAGGTTGAATTCTACTCTTAAAATCTATATTTTTATTGAATTCTAAACAAAGAAAATTGGAGATGTCACTTTTTTGACAGACTAACAGAAAAAGGATGAGGTTCTATGTTAAATTTTTTCTTCAAATGGAGACCATATTATAAATATTTTTTGTTTGAAGGACTCCCGATGTAGTCCCAGAGAAATTCCATCCCTAAGAGTCAAAAATATATGCACCTTAAGATCACGCTAACTACAACTTGGTTTGTGATAGTGATTGTGCAAACGCTATCAGTCAGACCCTTCATGGGGAAAAACAGTAAAGAAACCCCCCACCAGGATTGCATTCGCGATATACAGATTCGGAAGGCGCGTTTAAATGTTTCTAGGAAAATCACCCTAGAAAAGTTAAAATGTCCGTCGAAACAAGACACGTTGTTTCTTGTATTTCTTCTAGAATGTCAATAATGTTGGCTATCAAGCTTACCAACTATCCGGCAGTAAAGCCGATAGGTACATACGATGTTAAATTATGACAATCCAATAACGGGTTAGGTGGCCAGGGCCCAAATTGTCCGTATCGCTGCCAAGTCGCACAAAGCCTGCCCGCACACAAGTATCATGCTACATATGAGAGCAGAGTTATTTGCATGCTTTGGACAATAGCAATAGGAAGATTCAGGAAGGGCTTGGCTGCCCTGCTGGAAACTTCCTTTATGCGGTAAAGTTCGAGAAATCTTACTATTATTATAAGAAGCGCTCATGGCGATGCTTGCTTAGATGTTCTTTACAGATCACCTAAGTTAAGCAACTTTCTGCCCGGTCAGTACTTGGATGGGTGACCACTAAGTGGCATTTGAACTTAGAGCTTTCGTGCTTTGGAGGGCATGTTAAGATGTCGGTTCCGGTTATACAAGTCAATAAGCCATGTTGGAAGCCTATAGGCGGCTTGACTTGGTGAAAGAAGAACTATTATTGTAAATGCGAAAGTTTGTTTGTATGTATTTATATATATATGTTTGTTGTCTTTATGACTCAATCACAACGAATTTAGATGAAATTTGTTATTGAGGTAGCTCATACTCTTTATCTTAACCATAATTTTTATCTCAAAAAACTGAAACATTTTTATAGTGACTTGCAAAAAACAACCGTCGGTTTTTTCCATTGTTTCATGTTGACTTTTTAACCGTATAATAAATATGTACGAGCTGTAAATACATACATGATAGTTGATATCCCCTCTATAGTAATGCGTTGTATTGAGAACCTCCCAATGGACGGAAATAATATTACTAATAACTCCTTTATGAGTCCTTGTGACAATTTCGTGTCACATATTGCTATGAACTACCTCTAAACCTCTTGGTTTTCCAGTTTATTGAGGCCTTAGCCTAGAAACAAGAGAAGTTTTATGATACACAATTTTTTATTTATTCTAAACTCTCTAAATTACAGTAAAATGCAATATTACTATTCTAATGTGATGTGACTAACAAAACATACAAAAAACTGTTTGAAATAAATCTCAATGCTCAAGATTAGATACGGGAACGACAGAAAATAACTTCCACAAACTTAAGGAACATTTTAGACGTCCGAGAAAGAGAGGATTATTCAGGTAGCTGGCTAGAAGCCTGAGATATTACAGGCTTATGAGACTTGCCATCTTGGTGAAGAGAAAAGTTGAGAGCTATGTAATATAATTCGGTTTAGGGCGGCTCCGTGGGTTAGTTAGTACCTGCCTCTGAAGCGCGGGGTCTTGGCTTCGATTCGCAGCTTGTGCGTTTTTGTGATGAGCGTAAAGTTTGTTTTCGGGTTTTGTGTTTCTGTAGCTCTCCATGCTACCTGTAACTCAGGGAATGTTACACTGTGTAAACATTATTTGTTTATTTATTTAGTAACCTATATTAAAACACATTGCTTAACGAAGATACTTGTGTACCTTGGCTTAGTTGGTAGTAGCCCTGCCTTCGAAGCGAGGGGTCCCGGGTTCGATTCCCGGCCGGGGCACACTTTGTGCGGTGAGCATGAAGTTTGTTCACGGGTCTTGGGCGTTTGTCTTGTGTTTCTCTGTTTGTCCATGCCATCTGCGACACAGGGAATCCTAGTGCAGAGGTATGAGTGTATAAACGTTTACTTGCCTTGCCTGTATAAAGCAACGTGTTCTATATACATAGACGTTTTAATTTAACAAACCAACCTGTTGGTAATTCAAAAAAACTTTTTGTTAAGACTTAAGCAACATAATGGCAGCCAACTGGCTGCAAAACAATTTTCGATAACCATACAATCCTCTAAAACATAATGCTTCAAACCACACCAAAAGCCTTGAAAAATAAAACCCAGCATGCAATGTATTATCTCCAGTGCACTTATATGACGCAACAGTCAAATACAGTGTGCCCGATACAATGCCAGTATTAAATGACACGATTATTCGAAGGTTTTTCCAAACGACTTTTTGTTCAACGATCTGCATGAGATGGTTCAGCCTCGGTAGATAAACGTTTACACATTCATACATCTGCACTGGGATTCCCTGTATCGCACATGGCATGGACAAACACAGAAACACAAGACAAACACCCAAGACCCGAGAACATACATGCTCACCACAAAAAGTATGCCCCGGCCGGGGATCGAACCCGGTACCCCTCGCTTCGAAGGCAGGGCTACTACCACTAAGCCAATGAGCCGTCACACAAATTCTATGTTTGGATTTGCGTAGTAAATATCTCTTCTTTTGATGTGAAACGTGTATTGACGTGCCTTGGCACTAAGACAGACTCGTATGATGGCACGGCACGACGCTTTCTGATACCATCATGTTCATGCCAACTTTTTTTTTTATATTTAACTGCCTGTTACCGGCTTCTTCATACGCGTTTAGTCTATTTTTCGGATGAACTTTCTAGACAGACACATTTATAGACTGCTTGTGGTTAAGGTACGCTGCTCTGACTCAAATCAGCCGTCGAATTGAATACGAAACTAATATAAATTCACAGATGTCGCGGTTTTTCTCCTTACAAAGAACGGATTAAGAAGGATTACCAAATCAGCAAGTCCAAAACTTTACATTCTAATTATTTTTATGTTTTAAAATATTTATTGTGCTACCAGATTTACAGATTAAAATAGATATTATGATTTAAGACATTGTTTTCAAAAAATAAAAGGATGGAGACCAGTTTACGTAATTGTATTTTGCCGAAGTCAAATTCTATCTTACATATCTTAATTTATAAAATAAAGTCGGGTTTATTCGAACACATATAACTGAGAATAGCTGGATCGATTTTCATTGTTTTTGTTGTATTATTCTGTTTCGAATAGTGAATAACTATTGAAAACATTGGAAAATTTACGAAAAAGTAAAATAAATGTATCCACGTATTCCCACGGGAACGGGAACTATGCGGGTGAAACCGCGGGGCGCAGCTAGCATATTATAAAGGTGTAAGTTTGTATGTGTGTGTGTATGTTTGTACCACCTTCAAGCTCAAACGACTCAACGAATTTGGATGCAATTTAGTACCATGATAGCATAAATTCTGGATTAACACAAAGGCTTTTGATCCCGGAAAACTAAAAAGATTTTTAGCTTAGAATTTTGAATACAAAATTTAGAATTTGAGCTGTGGTTTGCTTATAAATACCTTCCAGGTCGTTTCAAATGTGTAGTTGTGAGCTAACGACGCCATAAATTTACCAACAATTGCCTATTAAATGAAAACATATAGTAAAGGTTGTCTTACAAGCGTTTTGTAGCACAAGAACTAGCTGTGTGGATTCATAAGACGTTCTATCATGTCTCAGGATATCAGCCGAAATGTAATACGGAGTCTACCCTTGGGAAAACAACCTGAGTTCTAAGAGAAAAAGTTCGCCGTCTGACCGTTGAAGTAATTTCAATGAACTTTTTTGAATGGACTACCTATATGTTGTTGGCCGCAGAAGTCTCTGACAACTTTACCCGGAATAAAAGTAATCAAAGTTTTTTTTTATCGCTGCTGGCCTTGATATCTGTACCCCGCATTTTTGTATTTAAAGTGACCAGTAGAAATCCTATATATGCTCAAACTGCCCGAACGCACCACTTGCGCGATGTAGGATAAGTAATATTGCAGCGCCATCTGTTGTTAGACTCTTGTACAAATTGTCTTAGGTTGTTTCTCAGTGTTCTTCGAGGTTCTCTGTTTGTGCGACAGAGGGAGCCGACACAACCCTATATATTATAGTATTATAGTTGTTTTGCGCTGAGGATACCACTGGACACCACGTGGGCCCTCTGCTTGTTTTGTTTGATCATACAAATAGGCAACCCAGTTCCGCTAAGATAGTAACCAACCCTCAAATTTATTGGATTACATATATATCAGATGAGATTCGTTGGATCGCCTGGATGGTATTTGAATTTATAATGTATTATCTTCTTGTTACTGGGTCTCGTCTGCTTTTAATCTTGTAAAATAGTTTTTTATCAAGAGCAGGAAAATCACGAGGACATGCTAATATTCACATTTACATTACTGTGTAGCAGAAACATTATAATATTGAGAAGGTCGTAGTGGATTCAATTGTCCTGGGCGTTACTGCTTCTTATTGGCGAAGGTCGAGACCTTAAGTGGATGTTTCATAAAGTCATCGTTAGTTTAATTGAAACAACTAATTCATATAAGTATTATAGTTTTACCTAAGATGTGAATGTCTGAAAGTATACAACAAGAAGCGAAATCAAATGAAACTGAATGTTCAGTTTATATTTAGAATTTTGCCGCTGTGTCTTTAGAAGGTTCGCATACATTAGCACTAAATACCACTGCTAACGACTTATTCCCCGCCATAGAATTTGCAATACGTTAGGTCTTCGGTACCCTAAACAAAGCGTGTATGAAAAGTAAAAGAAACAAAAGAAGTATGTTAGGATCGTAGCAAGTCAAAAACCACGATTTCTACCTATATCTATATTTGGAAAATAGGCGTGATGTTCTGGTATATTTTTATCAAAGTATCGGAGAATGTTCAGTTCATACTTCAAACATTCTTGTGCAAAATTGGCAGCGAATAGTGATATTGGAAGAATAGTTTCAAAATCGACGTGATATTACAAAAAAATACAGTGTCAAGAGCGGATGCGGATGATTGCGTATTGATCTTGTACGTACTTAAACGTCAGCTTATCGTGTTGCCTTCCGTCTCGCGCCGCTAAAATGTTTCATATTTTTACCGAGACGAAAATATATATTACTTCAAAATTGTAAATAGGAAATTCACATGACGTCCGAATATATTCCCGAAGCTGACAGCCAGGTCAGGTATCGGAAGAGTGTCGAATACGTCCACGTTGAATGTCCGGCGGACGGTCCGCCGGCATGACACCAATCTCCTCATTGTTTTGATGGGAAGTGGAATAGATAAATCAGTGGCATTATATAATAGGTTTAGACTCACCAAAGTAATATCAAAAACAGTGCCGATCGTCCTTCTCCATTACATTAAGAGGTTGGGGTAGGTTTTAGTAAACAATAGGGGAACAATGCACAAATTACCCCTACGTGGGACGTCAGTGCAAGCCCAGTCACCCCCATTCATTAGAATTAAATTAGAGTATTTACAAAGTGTTAATTTGTCTTAAAACCGGCATGCGGGTATGTAATCAATTGAGAATGAAAGAAGTATACAAACAACTTTTTTTTAAATATGTTTTTACATACTCATACCCCCTTACTAGGACTCCCTGTCTCGCCGGTGGCATGGAAAAGCACAAAAACACAAGACAAACACCGAAGACCCGACACCAAACAACGCTTATCACGCAAAGTGTGCCCCGGCCGGGAATCGTACCCGGGACCCCTCTCTTCCAAGGCAGGGCTACAACGAACTAAGCTACGGAGCCGTCTCTAGAACGTGGGAATTAGAGGAGTGATTGTATGTAGATTCCTATCTATTTATTAGCAATATTAATATGTCCCGTATAGCTATGGTGTACGACTATTTGAAACGCAAAATAAATCTGTTATGTGTTCTAAAATGGAACGCATTCGGCTAATTAGGTGGAACAAACAAATTAAGCGTCATTTCCAGCGCTTTGATCGCGTTTAAGAATATTGGGTTGATTAATTTTTCAAATAATGTTTGTTTTTCCGTATAAGCAGTATTAAATATTTTCCGGTTAGTTTAATCTTAATCACCTGTATATGTATCTCTATGATTTGTATCACTGCATATACCTTTTTCTTCTTTTTACTGTGAAGTGATAAAGTGTATCGATTTGATATATCTAGTATAACTTGACCCCCATTGGAGGTAAATTATATAAAGACACAAGATCTGTTTGAAAATCTAGAAATTACTTTCCAACAAACCATTCCACCGTGTCGCCTGCACGGTACAACTGTTTTGAACGGCCTCTTCGCCAGTTTGAAATCCAATCGCTAGATATTTTTCTCACTTATCGTATTTCCAAGTTTTCTTAGGAAAATATTGTATTCCATCGAGAAACCGGGGTCAGTAGTTTTTGTCCAGACTTATAAGTTGGCATAAACAAATAATAATAAATGATATTTAGGGACATTTAAACAACGCCATCTAGCCCCAAACCAAGAATAGCTGTAATAGGAAAACCAGCCCTGAATACTGCTATTTGAAAAACATACAAATTGAACTTGCGACATAATTATAGTCATAATTTGTATTCTTAATAAATTTGCAACGTGAGTATTTGAATCACCTGGGGGTAAGCAGTTACTTCTGCTTTATGGCATTGGTGACTTGAGTTCTTACGGCGCTTCAAACACAACATGTGTGAATATAATTAACAGATTTAAAAAAGTCGAAAATACTGACTTTCACAATTGCGTTTACTTGAATTACATATTTTTTTCTAGTTATTTTGATTTAAAAGCCAAATATTTTAACAGATTTTGATTAATTTTCCGTGTAACTAATCAAAAGTCAAAAATCTTTATTTCCGTTGAATTCTTAAAAAATACTTATAATTATCAATTTCTTTTTTTATAATAAAAAATCAACCGATTTGATACCTAACCTCCTCTTTTGGAAGTCGGTCGAAAATTAACAAAGAATCAATAGCAAAAAGTAGTTAATTTGAGTAAACAATAAACACAGTTGTCAGATAATAATAGTGATCCCGTGACAAGCTTTCTATACGTGCATTTCAACTCGTTGAAGCCTCACACCGATTTGCATATTCATTGTAAGCTTTAAAATGTCTAGAATCCACGGCAGTCGACATCCGAGGTAGGTTAATGACTCCGAGGTCGACCATTGTTTGGTAAACAATGCAGCGAGACCGCCGATCCTCAGTTATTCGCTTCACTAGGTGACGAACCTTTGCCTGTGTGAAAAATGGCTGAGGACTCATTAGCACTGAGAAATTATGTGCAAATATAGCATGTAAATAAATAGCGTGGTGGCCCAGGGGTACGGATGCCGACCTAAAATCCGATAGCCACTGGTTGCAATCCAGGCAAGCACCAATGAATATTTTTTTTAAGAAAACGTATGTGCGCAATACTACTTCCTAAAATGGCGACGAAAACATCGTGAAGATATCGGCTTCTTCGAGAACCATAAATTCAAAGATGCCTTCGAAATTTTGATACTCGGAGCAGCCTATATCTTATTCGGATTGGATTCCTGTGGTTCATTTGCTCCAGTTTGTCGAGAGTAGGCCGATGTCCGCACAGGATGTGTAAGTACACAGAAATTTGGTACACAGAATATAATGAAGGTTAGGTCGCTCATTTGATACTGAAGTATTTACGTGTATGAAGTTTCTGCATCACAGGTCTGGATTATTTCTGAATTATTTCTACAGAGTATTTTCTGCAACAGTGAGGAAAACATATTATATTTACTCGTAGAATCAAATGAAAATTCGAAGACTTGTGACTGCACTAAGTCGATTATGCTAGTACATCGTGCGTTAGTTAACTTCTTAAAAAATTCGATACTTTAAGGCTTGTAGAACAGTTGGGGAAATAGCTATGCTTCATACAGCAGTAGATAGATATTATGAGAAAGCTTTTAAAAAGGTTTCCAAAGAATAATTGGCTAGAAAATAATACAGAGAGATCATTAAAAGTTTCAATAGAATCAATCTACTCGACACATTGATCTTCCAATCAGGGGTTTTTGACAAAGGCTCTCTCATCTCGCTTATCAGTCCATCACAATTCCGAGATCATTATAATGCGATAAAGACAAAGTATCCAACGAGAATAACAGAGAAAAAGAAATTAAAATTTTCCTTCCTCAAAGTTGGACGACCGACGTCGCGAACAGAGATGGGGTGAGGCATAATTTGAGATCATCTCGTTATGCAGCTCTCAAAACTCACTGCAGGATTGTTTCAACTTGAGCTATTTACATCTCAAAATATCCCTTCAATTAACTTTCGACAAATTAACGGGGCAGAGAAAAATATGAAGGCCGAGGGGGAGTGGGGGGGTGGGGAAGAACAACTGACTAGCGGATAATTAATGGTTTCATTTATGTTTCTGCACTTGAGAGTCCTGATTGTGCGGAGTTGGTCCTTTCTACTTTTTCAAGTGTCGAATTGCCATTGTTTGAGTCGTAATTGAAAATTGTAAAGGTCGTAATCAAGGCACCTCGTTTGTTAATCTAAAATTCTCCCTTCAAAAGTTTGAATACTTGGTAGTTTTAATTACAAAAAGTTTCATGACTCCGACTTTCTTTACGTAATTTTACTTTATGTAACGAGATTTTCCGACTTTTATTTAATAACAAATGCAAAAAAGCGCTTATAATAATAGAATTAGTGATTTCCCGTGACTTCGCCTGTATGGACCGAACTGTTGTTGTTGTGAACGTAATTTTTTATTTTTTTTTAATATAAACTTAAATATTTAATAGTAACAAGAATAAAAGCTCGCCAAACTGTGAAACAGTTTGTTGGCGATGCACTTCATTTCAAGCAACTGTTCCTGGGTAAGTAGGTATTGTACTTATTAATATACTTAATGGGAATACCATTATTTATATTTCATCATAATTATACCGGCTACGCGTATGTAGACTGTAAAATAAACTGTTAAAAGATTCATAAGACATTTTTGCGACTTTAGCACTAAATATATTTATAATTACAAGCTCTTGTTGTTGACAGTACCACTCATTAGTACCTCATTAACTTGAGAATTTCAAAACAAACTCCAAAATCCCCGATGATTCATCCCCAAACATAAATTTCGAATAGATTATGGTACAAATGTGTCTCCACTTAGTATTTAAATGCGCTTTGATTTACAGATGCATTTGCAAGCGTACTGTGTATTGCAATCAAATGTCAGCTAATTCCATACAACGTTACGACGCTATAAATATGATGTATGGTTGGGTTACGCACTGTCACACATTTTGTGACTACAAATGATTTCAATGTTGGAAACTTGTCATAATAATGTGGGACGGCTCTTCGCGACTACACGACTCAAATTTTGTATGCAATAACTAATAATTATGAGTTTAAGAGAGCGTGGTGGCCCAGT
The DNA here is from genome assembly GCA_921293045.1 of Aplocera efformata. Taxonomy (NCBI): domain Eukaryota; kingdom Metazoa; phylum Arthropoda; class Insecta; order Lepidoptera; family Geometridae; genus Aplocera; species Aplocera efformata. The sequence continues at coordinate 5,275,193 of OV121042.1, read as the reverse complement.
GGCACGAACGGAAATTTTACTACGGAACTTAAGCAGTGAGTGAGCAAGAATAATATGTAATAACGTTACGTATGTTAGCTTTTTATTTGCGTAAATGTCCAATCTTTTTGTCGGAGTTTTCGAACCACCTGAAGGTATATCGGTTAGAATACCTTGGCCTAACATCTTTATGTGCCTTTAAATCACGGAAGCGCTCAGTCTCAATGCTACCCATCCAGTAACTGACTCAGCTAAGAGTTGCTGAACTCAAATTATTTATATATAATATTTGAGCAAGCTTCGCCACGAGCACTTTCTTTGACGAGTGTTTACTATGTCTTGGGATTAAGCATTCGAACACATTGACAACTGGCAATCTAAATTGGTTTCCCGTGGTAGATTAAAGCCCATTCACTCTCACCTGTTGACAGTGGGCCTGTGTCGATGCAGTAGGAGTATTAGAGGCTGATACAGGGATGAGCTCTTTTGGTTGTCAAAATCTTTTTGGATCAAAAGTTACCGTTTTAGTAGTTATATTCTGTGGTTTTTAAGATTTATAAGTAAACTAGCTGCGCCCCGCGGTGTTAATCGCGATTCAAAAGTCTACATGAGACTAGTTATTTATTATTTCGAGTTGTTTGCTTAAACCTAAAAATTGTATTTCTAAAATACTTATCAACGCGTCAGTCCCTTTCTTCACGATTAAATAAAAAATGATGAAAAATCATAAGAGCTGGCTCATCAAGGTAATGTTTTCGTCAATGCCGTTGTCCTTGTTTTGGAACAATGAAACCCTCGAACGAGAGGTCTACGATTCCAGAAAATCTTGAACCGGTAACATATTCGGGATTTAAAGCAGAGCACGAACCCCAAACATCTCTTGCAGTGAATTACAAGGCATCATTCAATTATCTTGGTCACAAATCTTGGATAGAAAGTGCATTATGTAAATTAGAAAGTGTGGTTTCTAAGCATTTATTATTCGGGGCACGATCGCTCTGTTCCTCAACCCTGACCTCATGAACTCGACAAATGTCACGGGGACGAGATAATTCACCAGGATTCCACAGCTGATTTTTAGTAGCTTGTTCAATCTTCATAAAGAGTCGGATTGGCACCAAACTTAGCAATAAATTAGCGTATTTTATAGTTAAGTTTACAAAAACGTTTAAAGGAAAAAAATTGTTGATATTTGTCCACTCCGGGATATTTATGGTAGCTTTTCATAATTGGACTTAATTAGATGCTAGGACTTCAAAAGTAGGCTGTTCAGTAGGTCTTGCTTATGGTTCACTTTAATATATCAGATTAGAAGTCAAAAGTCAAACTCATTTATTTCTTTAGATCTCAAGTATCATTTGGACACGTCAAATTTTACACATGCATGTACACATATTCCAGGAACTCCCCAGGCACATTATATTATTAAAACCCTAAAATAATTTTGTCGTATTACGGCTGCAAGTAATTACGTAAATTTTATTAATATAAATCTAAAATATAATAGGACAGAGAAACCTAATCCTTTTTTTTAAAATACATATAAAAAAACGACATAAAACACAGAGGAGCATAAATTGACTAGTTAGGTAAGTGTATAAATAACAACTACACAAAAATAAAAAAAACAATATGTAACGGAATAAATATACTTAGGCTATTTCCGGGTAGGTCAAACTGAGTGGGTCTTGGGCTTTAGTTTTGAGTTTCTGCGTTTGTCCATGCTACCTGCGACAATAGGAATCCTAGTACAGGGGTATGAGTATGTAAACGTTCATGGAGCTCATATGAATGGACTGAGCCAGCTGTTTTCAGAGTATGTCTCCTCCCTTAACGTTAAGCTTTATTTACAACCGGGACGCAATCGAATGAGCGTCGTGCGTCAAATTAAATTTTCCAACATTCGTGGAATTTCCAGTTTGTTACAGTCTCGGCTCAGTGAATTTCTGAACTCGGCCATCAATCAGACTTGCATGACTGGAATGATTGGAATCAAAATTCCTGAAATTACATGAACAAGAGTTTTCTGAATCAGCAAGTTTACAAAAAAAGATTAATTTATATGTTCTAATCTGTACCAGAAACAGATCAAATGATCACTCAGTCAAATCCATTTTTGATCCAGAAAAACAAGAAACTGATAACATAACAACGTCAAATTGAATCTTCATTCAGGAAAATTGGCTACTTAGAAGAATGAAACGAGTTTTCAATCCATTATAAGTTGCCAAAATAAAGTTCAGCTTCAAAATAACTCCACGAGAGTAATGGACGACGCAATCCCGGTGTATATTATGAAAGACTCCAACGAAAGCCCGTCTTGCGAGCTCTGACGTTGCAACTTTGACACCCATTATTCTCCTGAAAATGTTTTTCACGAGGGCTTGCCTATTTTAAATAGTTGTTTTAATGGGAACGTCCTTAATTAGAATCTGTACGGAGTGAAATTGAGGCTCCCCTTCTGATTTAATGAGGAGGCAATCGCGTGATCCCTTTCGCACAGATTTGGCTCCACCCATCGGGCGGTAAAAATCAATAACATACTGTAGAAGTGCGTTTAGTGTCTTACCTTGCTGACGTAGGCTGCCAGTAGCAAACAGATCAGATGTAACAGCTGAAGTAATCTCTCACAATCTCCCATCAATCTATTCACATTCCCACAGGTGGGTATTGTATTCCTCCCTCTTGAGAAGCAATTGGATCTACCACCCTTTCAATAGAGGAATCTGATACACAAAAGGGTTGCCCAACTCGAAAATCATTGAAAAATCAAGTTGTCACCGACTAACTAAAAAGTTTTTGCATCGATTAAAGTTAAAAGTTAGTTACGTTTCAGAATAGGATTTATTAAACTCTCAGGTCTCAGGTCTTAGGTGGCCAACTGTGGTGTCGGAGTTTTCAAGTCACCCGGAGGCCTTCGACATGGCTTGATGACTAGTATAGACATTTAAATTTGCCCTCCGAAGTACGGAAACGCTCATCTCAAATGCCACTAACTGTCACCCATCCAACTTCTTACCGGGCCGAAGGTTGCTTAACTTAGATAATCTGGAAAGAAAAGCTAAACAAGTTACGCCACGAGCCCTTCAATGTATATCAAAACCATGAAAATGATATGAGTTTTTTTTATCTATTATATATCCATTAAAAATTTTATAACCAGGTCTCGCGTGTGTAATGTGTATTATTTCGCATTACAATTAAACTACAATTTTGATTTTATTTCATTTGATGCACTTATTATTGTCTGTATTTTCGACATACACTACATTATTTTGTTCATAATTAAGCATTTTTGTATTGTATTGTGTTGTACATTATTACGGGTGAAAAAAAGTGCTTTTTCATATTTTCAGATTGGCCTTTGGACTATTTTAGTAACGTGATACTGCGCCTTATGTATTCTTTCTTTTATATCTTCATATACTAAATTTTCATAAAATATTTTTATAAATAACGCTTTTATGCCTCACCCATTCTACTTGGAACATTCAACAAAATTAAAATTATTATAATAAAATATAAAAAATATTTTAAATTCTGACCTATTTTAGTGAGGTATATTTTACTAAGTCCAGTCTTTAGTTTAAATCCCTAAAAGCTTTTAACAAAATACAAAATAATTTAGTGTAACGTGTAACAGAAAGCGGGTTCCCGATAATTGACGGAGATCCTTCGGCGAGTTTGTTTAAACGCGCACCTGCATTAATTACAAGATTTAGCTTCATCCCCAACATTAATAAGGAATAAACAACTCCAGTTTCTTCAACCTTTGTCTGTTTATTAAACCGAAAGATTAATTACGATACCGAATTTTAAGAATTCGCAACTTTGTCGAGTCAGCGGGTATTTGAGAATTTAATTTAAAAATTCCGAAGTTTAACGAGACAGGTGAGCCGAATTGCTAAGCGCGTTATGAATTTTCCCACATGGATATAGTTAAGGGAATTTTTCCGGACTCCTGCAAATTTTATGGCTTATCCTGCACACGTTGGTTCGAATACACTTATTTTTCTAAAGAGGTAGTAAAATCCTCAATGGACGTCTTTTTATCATGATTTATATAATCGCGGAGAATTGTGGAAGCTCCTTACCGCTTTGCTTTCTACGAATTCAGTTAGCTATTATTATATTCAGTATTTAAACCATAAATAACCTAGCATTATGGTGTAACTGACAGGTAAAGAGCCAGTAAAATATACAAATACTGCAAGTCTGACTAAAGTATTGACAGCATCCCTATTCATGAAATAAGACAAGCCTTACAAAATCAATAAACGATTTTATCGGGGCATTCTTTTGTGCTAGCCAATGGTGTTCATAGTTTGTTTATCCTCTACCCTCAATCAAGTGCTATATTGCTTTAATACAAATATTCTTTTCAAACGGATTTTGATACAAGAACTCAAAAAGTTCAAAAGGCAGATGGGACGACCTGACAGCCCTCTTGATGATAAGTGATTACCACTGGCCATAAACAACAGCTATACAACTCAGGTCCTCTCCTATCGAAGTAGGACACCCAAGTCACATCGGTTTGCGCTCGTCTCTTTGAGACGGGGATGTAATGACTTATGCGCCTGTAATTCCACCGGAACCCACACCCTACAAACGGAAAAGAGAAGTACAAGTGCTCCACTGCTTAGCGATGGATTACTAGGTGTGCCGGGACATTCCGGATAATACTAGCACAGGTTCTACTGCTAATGTAGGTATTGTAATAGTTGTTTGATGTATACATTTTTGAAAATTATAGCTTCGTGCGCGGTAATGTTTATTTTATTAACCAATTCCGGTTGATCCATACAAAGTTTCACCCTAACCCTATAAGTTTTTAGCGAGAAAAGTAACCTACACGTATAACCGTTTCCAGGATCCCACTTATTTCCATCTCAAAATTCATCATAATCGATTCAGCGGTTTAGGCGTGAAAGTGTAACAAACAAACAAACTCAATTTTGAAATTATAATATTAATAGTTAGAATCGAGATGCACATAATAAAACTTTCAATAATTCTGGGCGAAGGCGTAAAATATTAACCTATTTAAATGCGTACATGTTTTAGGATCTTGCAGAAGTAGTAAATTAAAGGTATCTACGAGCCTAAGATAAGGTTATTTACGACTGAAAAATAGAGATAAACAACCGAATTATGTATTCACAAGAAAAATTGGTAGCCATTACTTTACCTTCTAGTAACTATTTCGGAACGTTTCACTCTGTAAGCAGGTAATTTTATTTATAAGAACGTTCATACATAATACATTTGCGTATAGGTCCATGAAAACAATTTCAACGCTCGAGTTCCTTCGTCACTTTTAATTGTTCATAAATCACATTAAATTTAAGATTTACGATTGAAGCACAATTTACGGTTTAAGTTTGAGGAAAGAGACGTGTGAGGAAGATGTAACATGTTATTGGTTTGTGATTTATTATGAGTGAAATAAAAGATTAAGACCAAGTGTGAATTATCTCTTTTAATTAAGAATTCAGATGTGATTTAGAATTAATAACATAGTTGACCTTTTACAATTGGTCGTTTTACCCGATTACGGCGAAGCCAGAAATACGGTTATGATTTCAGCCCGTATGTACATCTGTTTCAGCATAATTTTTAAACTACTTATACTTTGACAAATGTGGTATCGTTAGAAGCGTCTTAAGCAATTGAGTTTAATTTTTTAGCATTATATTTTATGTTCTACTCTTCCCAAGATTTTCATTGCAAAAAGTTAATGGATCTTTTATGGGAATTGCTAACGCTTTTATTGCATTCTCAGAAAACAAGCTTTCTGTAACCAAGCTTCCGATCCAAAGATAAAAATAATATATAAGAAATAATTGAATATAGAATTTGTATTAATCAGTTAATGGTCATATGAAACTCTAGTGTGATGTCACTCTGCTCCACGACAAGGAAAATTACAAACTAATAATAATAAGAAAAATGTAATTAACATTTCAAAGTCAAAGTCAAAGTCAAAGTCAAACTCATTTATTCCTTTAGATCTCAAGTATCATTTGGACACGTCATATTTTACACATGCATGTACACATATTCGTGAGCATATAACGTGTCACAGGAAGTATAAGTATAGTAGAAGATTTCAGTACTCATTACTTTCATAAGGGGGCTAAGCTAAGTAATAACAAGCTGTTCCCCGTTTATTCTTCCACGTAGAATTTAAGAGTTTTTTGAGAAGAATCTCATTTAATTTTTCTTTTTCTATATAATCCTACAATATCCTTTATTACTCCTTATAACATCAGCTATCTGCCAGTGATAGTCCCGCCAAAATCCCGTCAAAAGTCAGTCCAGCCGTTTCGACGATTAGCTGGAACATTTGTGTCGTATATATTTTCAAATGTATTATGTAAAATGCTGTTATGACTTTACAAACAGACACTCCAATTATATTTATTTGTATAGATAACGTAGGTATCGTATAGGATGACATTATAGATGCATATTTCATTTAAAAAGTGATGATTCCAATTATTTTTATAAGTATTTGACGGAAATAATGATTTGTCTTTCACATTACCGCCGACTTTACTCTGTAGTTTTAGTTCGAATCACTTTTTCTTCGTCTTCCCTCTCTGTCTGAGATGTATGTTTTATTCTTCTATAATACTACTATAATTGTAAATTTTGGTAATACTTACTCTGATTTTTAGATATCAGACATTTTTTAAACTAAAATTATTTTATAATATGTAGAACTTGGCTCATGTATTATCTTGGCAGATTATTATCGCCGGTACTGAAAGCGCTCGCTCTAAAACTGTGATGGATAAAAGTGAAAGTTCGTATGGTAGAAAAGTTATTTCAACACACAAACAAAAAATTTATTAAAATTAAAACTTGTGTTTCTAAGCGTCCCTGAAGTTTACCTACCAGCGATATTATGAGGGAAGCTTCAGTTTCTCAAGGCATTTTGTATTTATTAAAGCGTAAAATGTTACCGTTTTGACTCGTAGCAAGAACATGTAAAGATAAACTAGGGCATAGGTATCCTAGAGTTATTATTGCAGATCATACTTGATACACAAACAAGTGTTTTTTTTGGATGTGTCTTATTCTTCAAATTGTGATGGGTCTAATATAACTATTCAATAAAAAATAACCATTAAAATAAGATACCAAGAATCGAAGGTCTGTAACAAACTTACACACTTTCTTTCTTAGTATTTATATACTAAAAATGCTTCATGTGCTTAAAATGATTTTTAGTTAAATTATATTTTTAATTTTTATTATGATGAAATTATTGATTATTGATGAAAAATTGCTAAGTGATAATCTAATAACAATAACAATAAATAGGAACTTCAGATCGCTAAAAGCGACCTTTGGATGGACCAGATAAAAGAGAACCCACACCCTTCCACCGGAACAAGCCAGCCTACCAAGCAGTAGTGTTCGCTAGTGCGCCAGATTCCAGCTGTGGTGGCAGTACCGCTCCGGACGAATCTGGTACAAGTTCTACTGCTGTTTGGTTGCTCCTTTAGCACCACCCAGGGGGTACGTGTAGGGCATCAAAAGACAGATCAGATAAACACCTACGGACGCGAGCAACTGGACTAATTATAAACACCTGTAAATTGGTCAATTGAAGATTTTACTCTTAACTCGCTTACAAATCTTAGGATTTACCAATGTGTGTTGTTAAATGGCAAGCATTCATTAAAAAGATACAATTTTGGGGCTTTTACCATTAGAATTTGGCACGTGCTAGGTTTTACCAATGACGGTTGGGTTAGGTTCGGTTAGATTTTTTTGATTAAATGTCTTTCTGTTGGGGGTCGCGTTACCGACGCATAGCTAAAGATCTTATTTTATGCTTTATGCGGGAATTAATGAATCTTATAATAATTAGTTAGCTAAGGTATTTTCTTTTTTTGATAATTCATTTCACTAATCCTGTTATTAATATTACTAAAAGTCAGTTATGTGGACGTTTATTAAACACGTAAAACCATGCATGTCCCAGGCTCGTTATTTTTAAAAGGTTTCACACGTTAATAGGTACAAAAGTGGTGTTAACACTCAAACCACTTTAATTGATCAATTGTGTTAAAATGGACATGCAGCAGTCACTACCTGCCTATTAGCAGCCACGATAAATGTATTTATATTCGACCTGAGTGTTCTAAAACTGGTGTTAGTTATCGGCTCTGATTTTTTTTTTAACTACGTATGTGACGGGATGAGCTGAAGGCCCACCTTATGGTAAGTGGTTACCTCCGCCCATAACAACAACATGACGTTTATTTTATCCATTAAATTTCTCCTAGGATTTCTCCATTAAAAATGTATGTTACTTAAACATGTAATATTTAAGTAACATACATGTTATGTTAGTTAACACCTCGTAATCTGCCGCTAAGCAGTGATGCAGTAGTATTATTGTGTTCCGGTGGGAGGGTGTGGACGCCGGTGAAATCACAGGTTCATGACACGTATCATCCCCGTCTCGGTTAACGGGCGCAACAGGGTGCGACTTGGGTCTACTCATACTTCGGTCAGGGAGGACCTAAGTCGTATTGCTATGAGCGGAGATAGCCGCTTAACATCAGGTGGGTGTCTTCGGCTCGTCCCGTCACTTTGGTTATAGGTATAACCAAACTGAATATAGACATAAAGTAATGTCAAGCATTACTTTATTTAAGTCTATGTTACCCACCAATTATCACAAATTGGGTACCTTTGCGGACAAAGTCGCGGTACCTATCGTGTCAATAAACACGGTCACGATGACTGCAGGTGTGCTCCCAAACCCCTAACGTTCCTTTAATACAAATAGCTTGTAAATATTAAATCATGGCGGGCACTACGCGATATTCATAAAACAAATTGTTGCGTTAGGAATTGACTAACGCTGGTATGTTTGTTTGTAGAAACAACAATTTTGTGTGATTTGCTGGATGATGAGAACGAAAGCCAGGTGATTTAGATCATCTAATTGGCTATAGAACGAGCACCTAGCTTTACGTATAAGTTAAGCAATTTTCGGCCCGGTCAAAAGTTGGGTGGGTAGCCATTTTATGGCAATTAGACTGATCACTTCCGTGCTTTGGAAGGCAGGTTAATATATCGGTCCCGGTTATAGGTACTAGTCATTGAGCCATGTCGTACAACCGAAGGCCCAGGCGACTTCGGGTGTACGACACGGCTGAAAACTCCAACACTAGTTGGCCACTTACTGGATGATTTATTGGATGATTTACTGATTTGATGCTATTGGATGGATGATTTGTTTTAAATAGCTCTGATCATTGATCTTGCGTTTTGTTTTAATTTTAATTTATGGATATGACATTGATTATGTTATGTGAATGTGTATAGATTAAACGTAATCATGTGTACCTAATGGTTCCTACGGTGAAAATAAATGAGTATCAGTATAGATTTATCAAGATTCAATTTGTAAGTGAGGTGTGTGAGTGAGAAGTCAGAGCGGGTTACTAGTACTGGATAAATCATTACTTAGTTGTTATATTTAAACTGGTCTAACAATGAAACAAATCGTGCAACAGTTAACCTATAAAGCCAATTCTTCAACCAATCAGTTGCGTTGCGTTCGCGGTAACATAAAATATGTATTTTCAGCATAATATTAGCCTCTCTGTTGCGGATTTCATAGATATTCCGGCAGGATTTAAACCCAATCTCTTTTTGTTACTCTGCCAAAGCAGATTATGTTTCCAAACAAATTTGTTTCTTGCTGTTACCGTATAAGATAATTTAAAATAAATGTCATTTATTTTTATGTAATGGTATACAGATTTGTTGTGAAATGAAGAGTATCTTGATAATGATAACCATCATTATGAATATAGTCACATAATGATATGAAGACAAAGAGCGTCTGTCAACCCAAATATTATCCGGGCAATACATACTCGTAGGCTTATACAGAGTGTATAAATTGGGTAAACATTATCATCACCTTCCATTAACCTTTCTGCTGGGCATACAATAGAAGTAACATAATAAAGAGAAAAAAAAAAACAACTTTTTTGTGAGACTGATATTAATGCTGAAACAATTGGTGACAAAAAGACGAGACTGAGGTGGAAAATATCCTTACTCGGAATATACTGACTCTGGCTAGCCAGTAGGTATTGTAACAAATAACACGTGGTCCTATTGCGACACATTTGTATTCAGATATTTATAGCCTGTCTGGTAGTCAAGCTATGTCAGAATATTTGTCTGTACACAATATCTATCTATCTATTATTCTATCTATATTTAAATAAAATAAAATGTTGTTTCATTGGTAAGCGCAGTACTTACAGAAGTTTGAAACGATTTGGCTAATTTTTATTAAGTAGAAATAATGTTTTTATGAAAAAAAAATGCTGCTGAGACAATTGGAAGTAAACTGAACGTATTTTTATTTTTTATTTTTGTTGCTTCGTGCGAAAAAGTCCTTCGAGAGATGATTGTAAAATTATGAATCAAATTATGGCAACGTCCTAATAAGAGATCCGGCTAAATCCGAAAAACTATTTACTTTTTAATAGGCACCATGGAAAAAATAGGTTCGCCTATTCATAACTATAAATAAAATATTGATTTCGATTAAAAACTCGACGAACGTAGTAATCTTGCAGCTGGATCTTAGACTACACGGCGGGCTAGCTAAAAGATTATAGCTTTTACACACTCATACTCCTGCACTAGGATTGCCTGTATCGCAGGTGGTATGGACCAGCACAGAAACACAAGTCAAACACCCAAGATCCGAGAACAAACTTTACGCTCATCACACAAAGTCTACCTGGCCGGGAATCCAAACCGAGACCCCTCGCTTCGAAAGCAAGGCTACTATCAACTAAGCCATTCTTATATCTAGATAATTCTTAAGGCATAATTACACATATCTAAACCCAATGGCACGTGAAATTGGAGTACAATCTAAATTATTAAAATATTCAATCATATGAGATAAAAAAATCTTAAAATGTTTTGTACGCGACAAATTGAAGCCCTACCTAATGTAAAGTTATCTCCACCCATAACAACAGCAATAACACTTAGGTCCTTACTGATCGAAGTATAAGAATACCCATTACGTTAAGAAACGTTGCTGTGTTCTGGTGGAAGGCCACCAAAACACAGCACCGCGAGTGCACCACTGCTTGGTGGAGGATTGCCTCCAAGGTGTGGTGGCAGTATTACCCCTGACGAACTTGGCACAAGTTCAACTGCTGCTGCGATATAATTTTGAATTCAGCTTATTTTATTTGACTTAACCGCTCCCGGTACGTCCCAAAGCGAACAAACTGAAGTTTACTTGGTCAGATTCATTGTGTAAATATTTGCTAAAGTGCCGGTTGTTTGATTGCCAATGAATATTTTCCTGTTTCATTAATCGGAGATTCCAAAAATGCCGATGCCATCACGCTGCTTACTCCCAAAGCGTTATCGTTGTTACCGTTTTATTTACTTGCACCTCATACCACTTGCTGTATTTTTATTTATTGTCAATTTGCGCAAATTGTATTTCTGTTGACGCCGGGTCTATGCGGATTATCTTTTTTGTATGTGAGCGTTTATTATGAAGAGTTCGTACGGTGTTGTTTTATCATTATTTGTTTACGCACGTGATTGCGTCGGGTGTATTGTTTTTTATAGGTTTATGATAATATTAACTGCTTCCAGCGTGGCTTTGTCCATGTACCTCAATAATACCTCCGATAACTTTGCTGTTTAATGAGTCTGTCAATTACTATATACTAAATAACATTCTGAAGATTTTTATTTGGATCTTCTAGTCCAGGATTTTTTTTACCTTTTAATATCACAGTTTAGGCACTTGCATTTAAAATACTGATAAAATATGAAATATATAATACAATATAATTTCTTTATTTTGTGCGAATTGGCGGCTTTAACATATTAATAATGTTCTATTTTACCTAAAATCTCAGTTTGGGTATCTGTATTAATTTATTTCGCGTATCTCGGAAACGGCTCTAATGATTTGGATGAAATGTTGTGTTTAGATCAGCTTTTGCTGTTTAAAATTACCTGTATAATTGTATTTCCTGCGAAGACACAATTTTTTACAATAAATTCCTGGGTGGGAATTGAACCCATGACGTACAGCGCAGAAGGCAGAGCTACTGCCAACTCAGCTTTGAGGCCAGTTGTGATCGCGAATGAGCCAATGTTCATAATTAGACGTCATGCGCACGCACAAGATCTCACTTCTATCTCACTTCGTCTACACGTCATGGCGTCATAACCTCGAGACTTGCTTGCGTCTCATTGTGACGTGTCTCTATCGGCATAGCAATATACCGAATCACGGAATCAACGTTATTTTAAATGATAAAACATTTTTAATATATATAAATGTACTAGCTGCGCGATGTTGCCCGTGGTTTTCCGGAATCAAAAGCAGCCTGTGTGTTAATCCAGGATATAAGCTATCCTGGTAGCAAATTTCATTCAAATCCGTTGAGCCGTTTGAGCGCGAAGGAGTAATAACACACACGGAGAGACATACATACAAACATTCGCCATTATAATATAAGTAAGACTAGCTGACCCGATAAATGTTTTCCTGTCTCACAATAAAAAAATAGTTTCTATTTCATTTTACCAAACGCATGATTTGCCAAGCGAATCACTGCTTGAATATTAAATATTTTTCCAAAGACATCAAAACAATGATAATATATGATATAAAGAAATTATGATTTATTAAATCGACTCAGATAAAGTCGAGGGTATTTAATTAGAATAAGATTGGAATCTTTTTCCTACAGCTGTTGTGCCTTCCCACTGAACTAAGACATAGAACGTGCCAAAATCCTAAGAAAGCGCGTCATCAACGTCATATACGTTATTTTCCTCCCATTGTGACGTGATCATCGTAGATAATTAGATACGAGAGTTTTTTTGTGTTTAATTTAATGAGATGATCTCATAGCTCATTAAATTTGTCACATTACTAACTACCGTCCATGGACAACAGCGATATGACTCCAGTCCTCTCGTACCGAAGTATGAGAAAACCCAAGACGTATACCCTTCCACCGGAACACAGCAATGGATTACAGGTGTGGTGACAGTACTTCTCTGGATGAACTTGACATAAGTTCTACTGCTGCTTTGAATTGCTCGTTTTGCCAGGAAACCCAAGGAACCCCATGTTGCCTGCGTTAGTAGGTGAGTACTTGGAGGGTACTCACCTACTAACGCAGGCAACATGGTTCCCCAAAATTCGCAAAAATAATTGTTTTTGGAGTTCCGTACCCAAAAGTCAAAGCGAACTATAATGCTAAGCCTTCTTTCTAGTAAGTGTTCAACTCGGTTTAAACGCTGATAGCGAAGCTTGCCTGGATATTCTTTATAGATCATTTCAGTTAAGCAACTTTCAGCCCGGTCAGTAGTTGAAATGTGACCGTTTAGTGGCATTTGTTGCACTGAAGAAGTTGATAAATTCTGCATAAAATTGTTAATGTAAGAATTAGAAAATAATTTCAAAACGTTCCCTCGAAGATGATTTTATTAGACTGTGAACAAACTGTCGATTCTCTTCAATCTATAAGAAAATAAAAACAATAATGAAAAATATATGACATTCCATTATTTTACCAGCGATTACTAATTTAGACGTTCATGCTTACAATTAAATAATTTTAAAATCATAAATACAAAATATCATTTACTAACCAAAACTACAATAACTGCGACGGCTGATTTATGTGTATAGATACTTATATACTCAATCCTCAAGGTTTAAATGTTTAAAAACTATGCAGACGGCAAATTGACAAATTGTATAGTTTCAAAGATCGAAAGTATGCTAACAATTTAGAAAACACAAATTTTAATATAAAGAATGATGTCATAAATGCGACATTTCTTGCTATTTCGGAATGAAAATCACAATGTTTTAACTAATATTAACTATCCACACATACGTCAACATTCATCTGGCAACATCATGTGACTACAAAACGGATTCCCCGTCATTTTCACTATTCTAAAATTGATGTTTTCAAACACATTGTAGGTAGACGAGAATATATAGCGCACCCGTTGTGAAATATATTTAATTTATATGAGAATTCTTTGTACAAACAAATTTTATTTCCACTCCATTCAGTATTAATGGCTCATAATTGTTCTACGATTTATAGTATTTTTGTTGAATTTTTGTTGTCTTAATAATAACAAATAGAAATGTCTCCTGAAACCCACTGGAGGATGGGTAATAAACGTTCGATTTTGTTGTGAAACTGATTATTTACGTGTAAGAGCTTTACCCCATCAACTGAAATAAAAAAGGAACGATACACATAAATCCAACATTTTATCGAACTTAGGATTTCACGCTAATGTTTTCACATCATTTAGCCGCCCTAAAACTGATCCAACCAGCTCTTACTTTAATCTCGTTTAATATAAACTAACTAGCTTCTATATTTCATTCTATTTTCTGGAGCCAAATTCTATCAGCGGGATGGATGGGATATTTTAATAGGAATAAATTTAAAATATTTTCGGTTGCGTCTTGGTGCGTCTCATTATGTCTAAGGCGTTTGATAAACGAGCGTATTGGAAAACAGACACGCCCCACACGTCACCCTGACGGGATATAAATGAGTTTTATATCGTCTGTTCTCACCTAAGCTCATCTCTTAACTCTTAGATCGGTTATCAGGGACAACGAATGTCTAAACGTCCACTTGTTTAGTTCATTTTGCAACAACCAAGTCAGACGGCTAGTTGAAATGTTTGGCACGTCTCCAACGCTGTAAATTAACGCCCTTTTTTATTGTTTACAGGTAAATCACCCTTGTCTTTGGAAGCGATGCAAGATTCAAGATATGCGGCCGAGACTACGAAGGGATTACGATTTTTTCTTTTTTTTATCGCCGTATTACAACTATTTTATACATTAACCATAATGCAAATCTCTAGATACAGAATGTATTATACCAAAAGAAATTCATAATAGAAAAGGGAACGTAATGTAATAAATATCCAAATGTGCAGTAGTATTTTTATTTTCTACATTCAGTTCAAATTGAGTCCTATATCTTTAAGTTGAAAGTTAAAAAAAATTAGTTTACCGAAAACTTTTTAACGCAGTCTGAAAAACAAAACTGTAATTACATTAAAATCTGAAACTGTTCGCATTAAGCAACTATTGCCAAAGTTGTTTAATATAACATGTAGGTAGTCATAGTCTGCCCAAGTGGTTTTGGCAAGCGGACGGGCGGGCGTCTGCTCAGCTTAATAAGGCCGCACCTTAACCAGCTTAAAGCTCAGGCTTGAGCGCAACTCCTAATGACTCGGAACTAGGGTTGCCAGGGATAACGTAATGACCTTTTTATGTCTAAAATGACGGGGCTAGCCAACGGCCCACCTGATTTTAAGTGGTTACTGCAACCCATAAACCACAGCAAAATGTCGCCGGTTTTCTCCTACCGAAGTATGAACTAAGGTCGTGGAGGCCTCAGTCGTATTACTGTTGTTATGGGTGGAGATAAACACTTAACATCAGGCGCGTCATTAACTCGTTCCGTCACTGAAGCAAAGTTAATAAATACAACGTACATAATGTAGAAAACAAAGCCTAATAATTTTAAGAGCAATTAATACATTTAATCATATTTTCAGTATTTCAAAAGACTATTTACATTTAACATTGAATCTAATCATTTTTTTTATTTTAGAACACATCAATCAATTCATTTATATATGTAAACATATCTGAAATTTGACTTAAAAATCGATGCACAATAACCAGAACTAATATAGTAAGTATTTTACAATATTTTGATGTTATTATAACTTGATATTTTTCTGTAAGTTTTGACAACCCTTCACATAACCAATAAACGACGCCTTAACATGATTTTAATTGTTCAAGTGGTTCATGTTAAGAATTATTGCAGGAAAAATGTTTTCGTAGTTGATTTATAAATATTGTAATATTAAATAAACTATATACTTTTAAGTAAATCCGAAAATTGAGTTCAAAGCCGAAACTACAATACCCTGAAATAGAAACAATTTAGGACTCAACAAGCATAGTTCATCGAATGAGTCGGAAGAAATTTGCCTGTATCTGTCTTCCATCTTAGCCATCTGATCGGATCGGATGCTATACACCATGTTGGAGGCCTTAGGTGACTTGAACACCGGCAACAGAGCTGGCCACTTATATACTCGAAAAAAGGAGAATCGGGTTTTTAAAATCTACGTTAAAATATTAGGTCATACTATCGCTTTCCCTCTAATTTGTTTTAAATTTAAAATTTAAATTGACGATCTAATACCAAAGGGCGCACGTGGATGAGGGTAGCACAGAGCAGAACAAATTGGTACATCAAAAGATACACCAATACCTAGCAGTGGGCAAATTCAGGCATCGAATGATGATAATAATTATCGTTGTCAACTCAATATATTGTGTTCACTTGAGTCAAAGAACCAGTTTTATCAATCAGCAACATATTATACAGTGAAGATGCATACGCTAAAGTATCCATCGGGCACCATCTGAAAACAATAATGGCCAATGTGCCAATCTCCGCTAGCAATTAAGACTGTCAGCATACGGATGAAACGAATGGTGCTCTTCAATCAACGAATCAATCTACGATCGGAATGGACGCCACTTGCTGGTGACAGCTCAACGTTCTACAAATTTATCGCGACAGATCGATGGTAATTTTCAAATTTTAAGCCTGTTAGTCATCGCGATGCATAGACTGCGATTTTGTTTGAGCATGCTCCATTTTTTTGTCCTCGGCATACTATTGACGACAAAATTCGGTAGACAAAACAATGATGAGTCAAATGAAACTATCTAATTTCGTTTGTTAAACGCTTCTTCTACAAATAGAGCAAAGTGTACCTTGTATATCCATTCTTGAAAAAGTTAAATCAATTTGTTTTAAATTGTTTAGATAGACATGACCTGGATTTTAAGTAACTATTATATATGTCGGGACATATAGTTATTATACTTAAAATGAAGTTCGCACTATCGAAAATTCCTAAGTGGTAATTCCCATCCAGTTTTTTTCGATTACTCGATTCGATTATTACTTTTCATACATTTAATATGAATGTTTTTTTACTTGAGCTTTATTTAAATCTGTGAAAGATGATTAAAAAAAACGATATTTTTCTAACCGATTCAATTTGTACAATGAGATATTATAAAGAAAATATTCGGCTCTACCTTGACTAGGTTACGTACACAGTTCCATAACCTAGTAAAGATTCATCTATTGCGATTCGGATCTTGTACCGCGTTTTCACATATTCTGTGAAAATTTCATCCAGCTGTATAACTTATGTTTTAAAATTTACAGGCAAACAGACATTGTAGGCCTCTTAATAGGGTTCCTTTAACCTTTGGTTACGCGATCATAAATTGTATGCCTTGTACCTGTTGGCCTTCCTTTTATTGTAACGAGTTTTCTTGTAGGTAGATTTAAAAGCTGCCACTGACAGGGTTGCGCAGAAAACCTGTTAAAAACGTATATATTGTTGCGCAGTGAGCTTTATTTACATAATAGCCTTCAAAAAATATATGCATATTTATTAATTTTTATAGGTATGATTTTAAAAGATTTGGAGACTCATGTTGTTTACTGAAATATATAGATACGCAGATTAAAAAATTACAATACCTACACATTTTTCAAAAATGTTCACCAACGCTGTTCAAAGCCTCTTAACCTTTTTAATATTAATCATGCAATGCATAACAATACGAATGGCGAAGAATCGTGATAATTGAATATTCATACCCCAGGAAATCTACAGCAGTAAAAAATATAGGGTTATTATGGCTCCCAAGAGCAGTCCGTCAACACATATCCCTTATATTTTGCTTTTTACACACCAGTGCTTTCATTTATTCAGGATTTTTACACCTTTCTCATACTAAATATTGTAAAAGGAAGTCACAATCCTATGTAACAAACATTTGTATGATACAATATTTTTTGGGAAATGGGAAACGGAGCGGAATCTCAATGTACAGTCGGCCAAATATATTGTCTAGCACCCTACGGTTGAAGATCATTTGATATCATAAAACAACAAAGTTGATTTGCAACCTTGTTGTTTGTTTTGTGTTGATCGTGCAATAATATTCATGACAACATAAATGTTTGACATTTTTTAGTAGAAAAGAGTTATTATTCTCTTATAACATTGAAAGGTTTTAAGAGATTTAAGATTATATTTAAGATTGAATGAAAATTTATTTATGAGAAATATTATGAAGATTGTTGATAAAAATAATGTTGTAATGCTCTGATAACAAAGGTCATAATTACATCTGATGACGTCCGATGTCAGTAGGCAACAAATATTACGTCATAATTGTGCATCTCTTTCATTGTTAGATAGGTTTAACCTTATCGTTATTATGATTACACAGAAACTTTTATCAAAACTGGTCGATCATTTTCTTTGTCGACTGTACATTGTGAAAATCGCAATAACAAGATTGTAGTAACTATTATCTGTAGATATAAGGAACAAGCAAACATAGAAGATTCGAGATTAATTCTATCGTACTTTATAAAAATTTGTACATCAGTAAGGATTTTGTCTTAGATTTTCAAAAGTTGTCATGTTTCATCAAAACCAGTTGTTTGAATGAAAGTTAAAAAAAAAACCATTGATACAAAATAAAACTTACTGGTTAAATAAAACGACAATAATACCCTCATCCCTTATTTCTCTCTCTTAGGGGGAACATCCTACTATTTTAAAGCAGAAATATCATTCTTCAGTCTTCAGTGGAAGAAAAAAGTCACAAGAAAGCAAAATACGTAAATACGTAATTTCATTTACTTACATGAAATATTTTTTCCAGTTATGTATTTTGATTTCGAAATCAAACTAAAAAAACAATTTTAATGAAATTTTTCTCGCACCAATCTGAAATTAAGTTAAATAAAAAAAGAATTTTCCAAATCGTTTGATAAATGACGGAGTCGATAACGAAAAAAAACTCGAATTGATAACCTCCTCGTTTGGAAGTCGGTTAAAACAGCATACAAAGATAACAAAAACTATAAAAAGATAACATACCTACAAAGCGTGTTGGTTGAGTAAAAAAAAGTCCTTGCCTATCATATTGACAAATGGCACCCCGCAGGTTTTCAAGCAGATTTTATTGTTGTGACCAGAACAAAAATGGCACAATCATGGTGACTACGCAAGTCGCTGTCATGAAGTGGATTAACGGAAAATTAATTCTAGCATGAAACTCAAGATTTATTTGGACGACGTGCCGTTAAGTGGTTCCACTAACCAAAAACAAGTAAATAAAAATATCGCATCTGAAAACATATTGACGGTCAGCTAAGCCTACTAGCTTAGAAGCTAAAACGTTTAGCTAGTTTAGTGATATTTATTTTTATAAAAGAAACTACTAAATTGTTAAAACTTTACTAAACTGTAAAAACTGTTAGACGTAAATAACTGCCTTCTTTACGGAACTACTAGTAAAAATACTAGTTTAAATTATGAATTTCACTATTATGAGCGTAAACGCGTCTTAATTCGAGATATAAATAACTGTTTCCAGATACAAAAAGGCGAAGAAAACTCAGTTCATTACCTCCGTAAATTTTATTGAACTGCTTACATCAAAGGCAGTTTATATTCGTGTCCATTTATCTCAGATCTCGATAGTATACATAACCGATTGGTCCGTATAACGAGCCGATAATTTATTGAACTAATTCTAGAAAGAAAAATATTTCAAGTGTCTCCCATGTTATTGAAAATTAAACCGTATTGCAATGCAGCTTGGTTGGAGTTTGTTATAAAATACCTTTCACGCATAGGAATTGTTTTCTTATGCCAGGTTTAGCGGTCTGGAGACAATAATCATCTATTATTTGCCCGCCGTTGAATTATAACCTGCAACATGTCATTCTAAAAACGCACTAACTGCATTTTGCCGCTACTGTAAGTAAACAATTCAAAATTATTACGCTATTCACTACAGGGTGTTCCAATTATATGTGTAAACAATATTTAATAACTACTACGCGCGTTCGACTAACGACTATGCGCGTTCAGGATTTTTTCTAATGTGTTAACAACTTTGAAACCAGTGACTGTTTTAAAAAATCTATATAATAATGACTTCAATAATTTCATCCCTTATTTCTCGCCCTCAGAACGAAGACTTAAGTTACAAGAAAGCAAAATACTAAATTTTGTTTACTTGGAATACATATTTTTACCAGTTATTTTGATTTAAAAAACAAAGTAATGAACCGATTTTGATAAAAACATTATGGCACCAGTTTGAAAACATATCGTTACAAATAGAAATGATTTTTCCAAATCGGGTTTTGTTTGATAAATGACGGAGTTTTGAGGTAAAAATAAAAAATACAACCAAAATGAAAGGAGGTATCGCCTTCTTTGGAAGTCGTTTGATAATCAGCAAATTTAATAGTGGCATAGGCATAATCCTGCTCAGAGAGCAATGAGGAAGGCTGCGTTTGTAGTTTTACAAAGTGACAAAATCAGATATAAGTGATTCCGTAGAAGAAACAAAGTCACCAACATAGCTCGTAGAATATAAGAAAATTAATGTAGACGAACAGAAAAGCTTTTATATGATATACTAGCGCTGATTTCCGATCGAAAGAACAAAAAAACTAACTAAGCCAAGTTCTCTGCTGTTGTCATGCACTTATTGTATGAGAATACATACAATTATAAAACAAATTTTTGAACACCTATTGTATCCCATATGATCTTAGAACTAAAATAACTATAGCTTATGAGATTCTAAATAGATTTAATAAGACGACGCGACCGCTGATTTATAGACGCTCAATTAAATCATAGGTAATTGAAATCTTTGATGGCATTAAATTTTGGCACAGTGTCAAGCAACTAGTAAGGTAAATGTATAAATTGTTTAATTGAATTTATTTGTTTCATCATGTCAAATAATTAACAATGGTTTAAATTAAACTAAAACATTGTTAGATATAGATTAATAACTAAATACATATAATAGAATCAAAATTGATAGTATCAGTATTGATACGAGTAGTTACAGTTTGTTGCCAATGTAAATAAAATATTGAGAATATTAACATAATTTAAAAAAAAAAATATTTTCGTTATTAACTTATAAACATTATGTTCTTGGATCCACAAAAATAGTTATTCTATTTAGACTATTCAGTTAAAGCAAGTGAAAATAATATTGCCCCGGCCGGGAATCGAACCCGGGACCCCTCGCTTCGAAGGCAGGGCTACTACCAACTAAGCCACGGAGCCGTCGATTTGGTCACTTTGAAGTGCATTTATAATGGTATTACATCTAATTCCATTACTACTATCGAATGACATTTACTCGTACGTAACTAAATCAATCACTTTCGTTGAAATTTCGACGATACTAAAGTGGAAAAAGATACATCTCAATTTCGGCTAGAAAGCTATAATTTTAAATAATTAACGTCATTGATAATGCGTGTTTTTTAAGACGCTTGATTAGAAATGAAATATTCATGTATTTTCATGGAAAATCTCGATATAAACAAAACTCAAAGGAAACTATATTAAAGCTACGTTTTAGTACAGTAAGTGGCTAGTCCAACAAAGCAGCCACTTGATATGTAAAGACTTTTTTTTTTTTTTTTTTTCGTGGGGAAATGCACTCGCATACCGCCCTGCCACGGGGAGACAGAGCGGTTATGTGGGACTAGACCCACTAAAACCCCACGGTGTCCTCCTCTGCCGCTTAGTGGCGGGAACACGGGAACGTTAACACTGATATGTAAAGACCTAACACATAAATTATAACGATGGAGTTTTAAACAATAGGCTGCCAAGCGCTATTTGGATCGGAAACCGTGTCCCGCGCCACTGATTGGACGTTTTAATGTTTGTTGTGTGTTTTAATAAGTTGTAGTTCAAAAGATATGGTATTTTAAAGGCAGGGCTGATGATGTAAGCTTTATAAATAGATTCTTTAGGAACGAAGCCCCAAAAATAATAAAATATAATTCCGTACAAGGCGTGATTACAAGTCAAAAATGCATAGTTCGTACTGATGACGGCAAATTTGGCATTTTTAGTTTATTGTTAAATAATTTATATATTATGTAAGTTAATATATATTTTGATTGAATATAAATCACTTTACGCAACTAATATTCCTTAAATAGATATTCCCCGAATATAAAAATATTGCACAGATACTATACTACTATACTATAGGAAAATATTCTCAATGAACATTCGCCTTAAAAGTAAATTTAAAATTCAAAATATTGCCTATGTCGGGGTAATCTGCGGTCAAGGAGCCTTCCGTGGGTAAGTGGCCGCCAGCAGCCATTCACTGGCTGAGTGACACTCAAAAATTCCTTCACTGACACAAAGCGTCACATCTCCGTGGAAAGCCACGGCCGAATACACTTTTATGGGAAGCTGTGTTGCAATTTTTGAAGCTAGCGTTATTTTTTTTTGTAGTGTTTTTAGCTTCTTTAGGGATCACCAGAATTATAAATATTTACAGTTTATGATAAAACTAAGAAGTTTATAAATTGTTCAATAATAATAACGATAACAAAATTTACAATTTTGTGCAATTTATAAGCTTATTAAATTTACCTTATATTATAAAGTTGACGGCAAAGCAAGTTTCTGAAATAAATAGTTCAAATGTCTGTGGTAAGTTTAAGACCTGTTTATTAATTATATTGTAAACTAGCTCACCCGACAGATGTTGTCCTGCCTTGATTCACAATTTAACAAACAGCTGTAAAATATACGACCCATAGAACCCATACAAATGCACTCTCAGTTCTTCCCAAAACTTCTCAGAAAAAGTATGAACTTTTCCCAAAAACTTTTACCAGAAATTACTTTATAGCCTTGTCCTGAATATTAGAAACACAACGTAATAGAAATCAGTCAAATCTGTCTAGCCATTTTTGAGACAAACATAAAAAAAAATCAATTTCCAATTTACAAGTAAAATTTTATGAATACACTTAATTTTAACCTTATTAAGTGTTATAAAAAAATTTATAACACTTAATAAGGTTAAAATTATTGTACAATATTTAATTTTTAATCTGAAATTTAGATAAGTATATGCAGTTTCCAATTCACCTGGTTCTTCTACTATGTAATGGATTGCGTATTAGTTAGTTGCGTTGTACGACAAAAATCAAAACAGTCATGCAACTTACATCACGGCAATATCGTTCAATAAATCTAATCTGTCGTTTAATGCGAAATAAAAATTCCTCGGTAACCGTTAACCCGGTCACCGGTCCTTTGCGGGGTCCTTTCAATTCTTGATGACCCTCAAGAGCGCGGTCCACGGGTACTATGCGGGCTGATTCAATCCTCTTGTATCAGCTATTTGCGGCGACGAGACAGCCAGCCCACATAAAAACAGCTGATCAAGTTACAAATTCTGGCATAGGCCAATTCAAAAGTCTTAATCCAGTTATGGAGTAACTGTAAAGTAACTGCGCCCCGCGTTTTTTGTCGCGGTTGGCCATCCTTCAAGACCATTGTTTTGGGATAAAAAGTAGATATGTTTATATATAGCTATTCCAGACTATAATCTGAGTCAAATTTCATCCAGATTCGTTCAGCCGTTCTAGTGTGATTGAGGAACAAACATCCATCAATCCAAAAGTTCGCATTGATATAATAGTAGTAAGTTCTCCCCATTAATGACATGAGCATGATTATACTTCTTTTACAATTGTGGTGCAAATTCTTAATATAAATCCCCTATTCACTTGCCTCGACCAAAATCACGTCAGACCTGCCGCTATCGCTCTGTCATGTTGAAATTAACAGTCTTCAGTATTCTTCTAGAGATAACATTCTTCTAGAGTCAACTGTTCTTCAATTGCCTGGTCCTAGCTTTGGTTTTAGAAAAAGCTTGCAATGGACGCTAATAACATTTTTAATGACAGTAAAAACCGAAAGCAACCGTAATTATCCTGATGAGTTTACGTATTTAGTTTAAAATATCTGTTCTTGAGGTGATTTTGATTAAAAAAATTTCAACCAAATTTGGAATGATAAGTAGTTTAAAGAAGGCTTTATAGTAAAATAAAAATCGTATTATACCTAAACATCTTATGCGGACCATTTATTAAAATTGAAGGCGACTATTTAATAAAAAAATCATATTTATTTTCGTGATTTAAAATTTTTTAGTTTCCGCATATAGCTTTTTAACATTTTTGTAATTTTTTAAACTATAAAATATATTGATATTTGCTTAATGCAATTTCCACTTAATCAAAATAGAAAGAAAATTAAAGAATAAAAGCTAAGTACACAAATTGAGCAGTAATCGTCATTAAAAGGGGAATAGATTGACCATTCCATGCATTTCCATTCCGTCTCTCTGCGATAGTAGTTTAGTTCCTGAATCTCAATCGAAGTCCCAATTTATGCCGCGAGATGGCGTTAATCTTAATAAAAAATACTTTACATTTTATTCGTCTGGTGCGACACGTACCTAAGGGAGCATTAGTTTTGTATATTTTATATACTAAAATAATAGTGTAGTAATTATTATTCATTCAAGTATACATGTATTCTTAAATTAATTGAGCTCAACTTACTTAGGTTTCTCATAACTTGAAGCAAAACTCGTCTTAAAGGATTATAACTTCACTGCTTTATCTTGCAATTAGTTAATTGCAATTTAGCAGAAAACTTTGCATGCATTCGTTAAGGAAAACTTTATAGTTTCTTAACTCGAAGCAATTAAGTGTTAAAACAACGTTTCATATCTTGATTTCTCTCAATGTCCTTGTTATAAACTATACTTCACTGGTATTATAAATAATATTCTGTACTATTATTAAATGTCATCCGGGATTGAAATTTTTGCTGATATCTATACAATTAAATAAAATTGAAGTTTCTGTTGGTAGTGACAAAATAACAGTTTTTTTTACTAAATGTATTTAAAAGTATACTTATAACAAAAACAGCAAGTATATCCCTAAGGGACTTAACCTTGGGAATAAATGGACGTAAAGGAAGTTAAAAATGAAATTGAGTAGCATATACCCCCAGATTTAATTATAACAAAAAGCAGTTTAATCCGTTCGAGGCGTGAAGTAGTAACATACCTACATACATAAGTTTGTTTTTTAAGCTTTATTTTCGCATTATTTACATATACTCGTATATGATATCCACACCTTTCCACGAAAGGATAGGCACACTATTTATTAGTTAGTTACACTATCGCGATCAAGCTCAGCGATCGACGTGACAAGTGTTGAGCTTATTGCCACCATTGCATTCGTAAACTCGGCAACACTTCCCTTAATACAATTAACATACCTAATCCGGCAGCCAGGACAAGACCTATACCAACGATAAATACCAACAAACCTGGGTAACTTTTGATGTATCTATGCTAACTTTTTAGCTAGTCAAAACTGGTATCACCTGATTTTGAGGTGTACCACCTGAAAGCGTTAACCCTATAAAACGTGATGCTTTGACACATCACCGTGACGTTCCCATGCGAAGTCCCTCAATATTGCAACTACGTGCCTGAGATGCAAAACCGCAGACCGATTCTACGACGTGTCATCATCATAAATAATGTATACATCCCGAGACTCTGAATAATTCACCGTTGACGGCCACTTTATTAAATTTGTCCTTTTATATGGTGTAGCCGGTGAATAAATGGATAAATTAACATTTGGAAATTAATATAGGAGTTTTTGTCAGGGATTTTTTGGATGTTGTCTGCTACAAAATTATAGTTTGTACTGTTTGTGGAAATAAATCGGGTAGGCTGCGTACGTTACGTATTTAGCTTTGATAAAGGACACCACATATAGAATTATAATGTTTATAAAAGGTCATGCGTTGAGCTTATGTTTCTACAGCAGCGACAACTGCCTTCTCTCGATAAGAGGGAGTGAATGGGCTTTGGTCGGAGTCACATTCACCAAATCAGGATTGGTAGATGTCTTTTAATTTTTAGTTTTAGGAAATGTCTGCTTCCTCGCAATGTTATCCTAAAAAGTGTTGACTTCAACGACTTCGTCCACGTGGAATTTAACATTGAATTTGCCCTGAACGCTAATTATATTATCTTTTTCAAGGATTAGGCCGGATTCCGGAGATTAACAAACAAACAGGCAGACCGATAAACATTAGAAAATTGTATTTTTGTCCTATGTACCGTATATAGCTGTTATTTTGACGTTACAAACTGACACTTTTATATTATTTATTTGTATGTATAGATTTGATAGATAACAATGTTGCCATGGTTACCTATATCCTATCCTATCATCTGTTACTTGATTTGGATTGAGAAGCAACTACATGCAAATTACATGCATTTAAAAAAAAAATGAAAATATTCACTTGTACTTCATAAAATACGTTTTATTATATACGCTTATAACGTGAACTGTAAAACGTCATACTTCCAGAAAGTTTAAAACAAAAGGCCTAACAAGACACTCTTGTCCAGGAGAAAGTTGTGTGTCGTTACCGTGTTCTTGTTTCTTGTCGCTTTTTGCTATTTTGTATAGGCAAGAGAATAAAGCGCTATATTTTTTACATAGGTATATTATACACATTAATCTGTCTGTAATCAACACTACTCTTGAGTGGCTTACTTATTTGTATTTTTTGTGTGTCTGTTTCTATTAGTTACCACAGGTTTTAAAATATCACACATTCGCGCTTATTGCTTCATAGTAATTACTTATTATTGCATTTATATTTTGAATATACGTACAACAAAAAAATATACCTTAAGGGACAGAAATTGGTGTAGATGAAGTAATAGATCTATTTAAAAGTAGCTATTCCCTGCGAGTTTGTCCGCGTGGAATTAATTTTTTTTTGCGCGGAACGCTAATTATTTTTACTTTTTATAGAATAATAAGCCACCATAAAACGTCTGCTATTGGCCAGTGAAAGTCCCGTCAAAATCGGTCCAGCCGTTTCGATGATTATCCGGAAGGCAGACAGAAAGAGCAAATTTTTTTTTTTGGTTCTTTATATGCTTTTGAATGCATTTAGTAAAAAGCTGTTTTTTAGGCATTACAAAGAAATACTTCCTATTTATTTATTTGTACAATGCTAATACTAACTGAGAAACACAACACAAATATCTAAAGTTTTCAGCGATCACGTGTACCGTGTTTGTTCCATAATTATACAGACTATGAAAACGGGAAGCCGCTATGATAAAGTAGTAACTAATACAAGGTAATTACGTCGCGCATGATAACCGTTATTATAATTTATAAAACCATCAATTTTTTCCATAAACAAGTATCGTTATTGATGGATATCGTGTTATTTCAGTGATAATAATGATTTATTGTTTCGTTTTGTAGTTGTCGCTTAAAGAGCATGACAAAAAGTATTACAAAATGTATTGACAAGAACATTTGAGGGTTGAGAAAATGTTTGATTTGATAGTTCAGAAGGTAGTCAGTTCAGACTAGTAAATTTTTATACAGTATAGTAGTGGTATTTCATATTATTTTGTCATAAACTAATAAAAAAAAAGAAAATAATTTTTTTTTGGCATTTTTCTCGTGTTTGTATTCTATATCAAGTATCTTGAGATACAAAATACTTATGTAGTCACAGATAAGACATCTACATATTTGAGTGACTACATATTTAAGTACTTTGAAGACCTGACAGAAATTGAATTTTTTTTTTTGCAAATCACAGAAAAGCTGTACTTTTTTTTGGGATAACAATCCCAAAAAATCATAACAAATTTCATCCAAATTCGTTTATCCGTTTAGACGTGAAGGAATAACAAACATACATACAGATAAACTTTCGCATTTATATAACTATTATAATTAACTATTATATAGAAGTATGATTTACCCCGTGAGAAGTGTAATTTTATGTTCTTTTTACTGATTCGCAACACGCAAATCACTGTATTGAAAATTGGTACCTAAGTTTTATAAACAGGCTTCGAAATGTAGTATGTCTAGCCCCATTGGTGTAAGCGGAAACAACATCACATTAACGAGTATTTACAACTGCTATTTATAAACATACTAATTAGGCTTGTCAAAAGCTATTTGAATAAAGACGTCAATTTTAGTGATGAGGTAATAATGCGTTGACATGTCGGTGAAGATAATTTTTCATTTTGTTTGTTTACTCCTATAGTTTTATAAAGGGACTAGCTGACCGGGCCACGCGTTGCTGTGGCTAACGTTTTTGTCATACGATACTATAATTTGCAATAAAATAATATTACGATCATAAATTGAGATGTGAGCTATCCTATCTTTCAAGTTGGATCAAACTGCACACGGTGTACAAATTTGATACACAAAATCGGTTATTGTGATTAAACCATGATAGCTAGATATATGTTCTCGCTGATTTTTTTGTAGGTCTTAATGGGATCTACAAACCCGTAGTACATCATTTTGTTCTATTGTCAATAGTTTTTGCAGCGCACGCAAAAATAGGTTTTCGATTTTACACCTTGTGTTACAAAATAGCAATTTACTTACGGATCCCTAATTTTGAAAAAAAAAAACCTACTATCTTTCAGTGTTGGGTAGTCGATAAATGGACTACCCAACACTGAAAGAATCATTCAAATCGGACCAGTAGTTCCAGAGATTAGCGCGTTCAAACAAACAAACAAACAAACTCTGCAGCTTTATAATATTAGTATAGATAATAAAAAAGCTTCATTTAGCGCCGTATATATGAGACACTGCCGACAACCAATGGTGAAACCACTATTCTGTGTTCCGGTGATAGGGTGTGAGTGCCAGCAACATTCAAACCCTGTCTCTAAGTGAATGGGCGCATCGCAGTGTCTTCTAATGCTCCGTTGGAGGACCTGAGTCGTATTTAGACCATTTAAAATCACCTATTCCATCACTTATTATAAAAAGTATCATTTTGTTCTTTTGGGTAATATAGTAATATAATGAAACATGCATCATAGTGACTTTTGCAAGAGGAAACGTAAGTGAGGTCTAAAAATATTGTAATAAAGTGGTTAGGACCATGCCGTGTAACCAATCAGATTGTCTTGTTAAGACAAATGATGATGCTTTCTCTGAAAACTAATCGTCGTAAGGCATCCGTTACACGCTCAGTCTGGCATCACTTCATTTCCTAGAATGTGTTACCCTGACTGCAAATTGATTGTGTAGCACTGAATAATTGAATACAGGTAAATGATAATTATTCTATCTGAAGTATAATAAATAAATAATCACGTTAATACACTCATACCTTTGCACTAGGATTATTTGTGTCAAAGGTGGCATGCACAGATACACAACCACCCACACAAGACTCGAGAACAAACTTCACCCTCATCACACAAAGTCTGCCCCGGCTGGGAATCAAACACGGTATATAAGGCTGTATTACAAGTCAAAAATAACTGCGGCGAAAACTGAAAAATAAAATAAATGAACTGATTGGACGAACGTTAGTGTATGAGTCTAAATCGTGCCTCGTTAATTTTTTTAACTTAATGATTGAACAAACAAAGTAAACGCCTGAAGGCACGATTAGTTCAAAGCTTCAAATTAAACTCAATGTAAATTCCCCTAAATTGCAAATTAATTTGCCCTAAAGCGGAAATCAAAATCACCACTAAAACGTAATTCTGATTTAGTGATGTACAGATCGAATTATTGTAATAGGCCGTTTCGGGGTACGAGTGACGGTTTTCACAGTTTCTTTTGAATTAATTAAACGTCGAGTTTCATCGCTTTTCTAATCTTCTGTATGCATGACAATCTTATTGATATCCGTCTTACAAATTTCGAAAATATCTCGACGGATTTGATTTTTTTTGTTATGTTCGCCGCTATACTGGTTTCGTTTAGTATAATAGAATTAGGATTAATCGAAAGGAACCGATAAATAATCAAAAAATCCACTTTCAAATCAATATTAGGTAATACGACGTTTAACGGGTCATCTAATCATCAATTTATATATAAACATTATCGATACTTTATTTTTAATCATTATTTACAAGTGATTGAATATAAAAAATTATACTATAAAATATTTAATATATGAGACGGTACGTTGTGTACCTACATAACAAAAAGTATCTTTTTATTGACCGCCTCATCAGTTGTGTACATAGCATTACGGATTCGATAAAGTACCTTTATGAATTTTATTATTATTTGGTTCATCGGCACTAAGCCGAAGATCAGTCTTAGTATCAGCGTCAGATAGCCATATAAGTATTAAAGTGACTGATCCGCGAAACAAGCCAAAACATTGCTATGTGATATAGTTTGATACTATTGATATATTGTCAGTAAAATATAGAGAATAGATGTAATCTCTTGTTTGAAATTGTTAAACATTCAAACATTTTGTTTTCATTACCACAATAACGAAAATTTTCAACAAGCCTTTTTAAATTTTTATGGTCTACGAGCTCCGAAATTGTATTTAATTAACAATAGAGCAATTAAGTTTGGCAACGCAGATGGAATAATCGATGCGGTAAAACGAATGCTTGCAGCGGGATTTCGCGTTGCGCTCCGCTGACGTATATTGCGTTCCGGGTCTGCTGACGACGCCGTTGCTGATTACTACCTTTTCTATTGGAAACCAATTTGAAAAGCTTTCAATTTGTTCTAGATTTGGGAAAAATACGATTTTTAATGACAGTTCCGCGTGACATTGCTCATAGTCATTTAGTTACTCGCGTCTCTAGGTGAGTACCTTTTGAGTCCCTACACGTACCCCTTGGGTGGTGCCAAAGGAGCAACAAAAAGTACCAGTAGAACTTGTATCATTTCGGCCGGGTAAATTGCTGTCAAGCAGTAGTGCAGCATTGCTGTATTCCGGTAGAATGGGTGTGGGTACTGGTAAAATCATAGGTGCATGAGATTTCTTTATTCCCCGTTACATCCTCGTCTCGGGTGACGGGCACAACGAAATGCGACTTGATTCAATCGGAGAGATTCTGAGTCGTACTACTGTCGTACCCACATCTGGTGGGCCTTCAACTCGTCCTGTAAGTATCTCTGAAAACTTTTTTGTATGCCTCAAATCCTGAATCGTTCCATCAATTAATGTGAGTTACATTAATTATTATTTGTTAGGTTAGAATCTATCATCTATAATGACACTCGGTGATAATTATAGCTAGCCAATTATAACGGATAAAATATACAGTATTTAAATGCAGGGCTGACAGAAAACTTTTTATTCTTATAGTGGCGCCTTTTGGGTACGGAAATCTCTAAACTATTTAAACTAGCTATCATCGTCATCTTTGTACTTGCAAATGTTGTATCCCGTCTTAAACTTACTAATGTCGAATCTCATAATATCTACGTAACTTCTAAGCCTAGGAAGTACGTTCATAACAAGTTACCAACACCCTTAAAGGAAGCCTTAGAACAAAGCAGTTCCTGCAAAGCAAATGCAGTTATTTATGATCGCAGACTTCATGGAAATTGCGTTTATCGCCTGCACCTTTTGACGTATTCTCACCTCCTGCGTACCCTATACTAATGACTCAATTTAAACTGCCACTTGACTTCTCAGCTGCTAAATTCAATCTTAGCGGTAAACGTTTAGGAGCTAAATTAGCGCGCGATGTTGAAGGGTAAATATTGCATGGAACTTATAATGTAAATCAAGCTTTTGCAGACTTTAATTATATGGTGTAAACGTGATGGTGTGAATATTAGAGAATTGAAAATTAACACGACTATGTTAATTTAGAAAGTGTGTTTTAATGACTTATTAGGTATCGCTTCTAGTGAGTACAGTTCCAATAATTTAGTTATTAGATTTTGATGTATTTAGCACATGACGGGTGCGAGATGGAGGAGTAAAAAAAGGGGATAACATGAAGGATGCTTCCTCTATCATTCGCCATTCGTCCCTTTACCCTGTTAGAGAGGACTTAGCTATAGGTCTTTCTACAATAAAACGAGTGCCGGGTTAGATTTATGCACATAAGAACAAATTTTTGCGCAATTATATAAAAACCATTGTATCCATTGGAGGTGTAGCATCTGAATCAAAATTTTAGTGCACTATTTTAGCATTTTAGAAAACTATGATAAAAATACAGTCTGTCCAATATTCGGAAAACATAAATAACACGTCTGCTTATTCTGTGACAGCTCTCTCGCTCACGTATTTAGATTATCTCTACAATTTCATCACACAGAGTTTGTCATAACCGCAAGAGAAAAATGTAAATATTAAAAAGTAAAAAAGTTACGTATATACCGCATGTACTTGGGGGTGAAACAAATTGAAAAGCAAATAAAACGCTTCCCGATAAAAACGACGTAAACTTTTTCAATTACAAACTTGCATGGCGCGGGTGGATATATGGGAACTATGGAACTTACTACGCGCACTTTGTTCGTGGATTTTATTTTACATCTTCAAACAAATAACATATGATAGGTATATACAATATATTAACCATTATTTTATTGGTATACACTTAACAAGGTTCAAAATATGTACCGAATAGATGGTGTTTAAGGAACAACAAAAATGTTTCGGAAGAAGAATATTGGTGCCGCTGAAATCACATGCGCGTGAGACGTAACGTCCCCCGTCTCGGGTGAAGGGCGCAACGGGGTGCGACTTGAGTCGTTTTATATTTCATTCAGGGAGGACCTAAATCATATTGCTGTTGTTATGGGTGGAGGTAGCTACTTAATATCAGAGCCTTCAACTCGTCCCGTAACTTTAATAACATAAGAAAATAATATGAAAGTAGCGAAGGTAAATGTTACATTTATTAGAAGCATTACTACTAAGTAGACATTGAAAGCTAATTATATATAGCTTTGAATGTTGAGAAAGATATAAGAAATAATTATGTTTTTTAGCATGCTAATAAAATTATGCAGTCAACCCGTGTCAATAAGTGGTTAGCGTAGAATAATGTTATCTGTATAATATGTTAGATCGAGGGACTTAAAACTATGGTATGGAATATTATGGTATTTCAATGATATAAATTAATTATAAAAAATAAAAAAATTAATACGTACATTAATAACGTTACGAACAACCTCATAAATAATATTTATTATTTATGAGATGGTTCTCAACCAGCTAGTTCTGTTAAAGTCATTGGAAATATTAAACCTCTATTAAAATTTCCAGAAAGGGGACCTAACTTTTATCAGTTATGAACTTTCAAGACATTTTACGAAGAATTATTATCGGCTTATCTCTACAAGTTCCGAGGGTGGGGTGTTTTCCTTCACTGCACTTTTATTCAATTTAAACGTTGATTCAGCATTTCATAATTTAAAATTTCATTACGCCTAACTGTAGTGTAAATAAAGTAAGTAGATATCTATCACACAAACTCTTCGTCATATGTACCAAGCTTAGAATATAATTTTGTTTACTTACTACGCGTGGTAGCCCAGGGGCATAGTCGCCGATTTTCAATCTGAAGGTCGCTGGTTCAAACC
Organism: Aplocera efformata; assembly: GCA_921293045.1. Taxonomy (NCBI): domain Eukaryota; kingdom Metazoa; phylum Arthropoda; class Insecta; order Lepidoptera; family Geometridae; genus Aplocera; species Aplocera efformata. Next base: position 5,241,693 of record OV121042.1, on the reverse strand, counting down.
CACAAGTAAACCAATGAGTTTTTTCACTTGAAAAATTTATGTGCGCTATACCACGTTCTCGAAAAGATAAAAAAGCCCATTCAGTCTCAGTTATCGAGAGTAAGCCGGTGTCCCTGCAGTGGGAATATTAGAGGATGGTACGGTACTATTATATTATAAATACGAAAGTTTGGAATGATAGATGTTTGTAACTCAATCACGCCAGAACGGCTGAACGGAACGTATGCAAAGGGTACTCACCTACGGACGCGAGCAAGGTGTAAGAGTAACCTATGGAACACAGATTGTAAGCCAACCAATGTACTAACAACAAAGAAGTCAATGTAGCCGTAATTTCAGCTACTACGCCAATTCTGAGGTATGTTATTCCCAAATCAAATAAGAGAGAGTCGTAAAGAAGAATAATTAAAAAAAGTTACCAAAACAGCGAAATAGCCATAAAAAGTTAAACTGAAACGCTGAAACCGCGCGCGTAAATAAAATTAGTCAGCATTGTATTCATCGCGGCAACACAACCAGTAAAAGTTAATTAAATAAAAATACCAACCAAATCCCCTCCCGAGGTGTCAAACAGCAATCAGCAAATAAAGGACTGCCAATAAGTTAGCTAGGCTATTCACAGAATCGAAAAGGTTCTGAATCATTGTCACGTCTCGCTTTGATTGGACGTGCTTTGATACCGATAGCCGGGATTGCCAGCGTTCTAAAATTTTAATATTTTTTTTTTAGCTCATATTCGATTCGGCGCGGTTTTGCGATATTTATAACGTTATGTTTTGTTTTTAAAAATCCCCCGCTGAAAACGCTTGCGGTTTTAGAGAATGGATATGATTGGATTTATTGAAGATGCTGTTATGGGTGGAAACTCTTCGTTGTTTTTACAATTTCTGGGATGAATACGGCCATAATAGAAAATTATTTCAGTCATGAAATGTTGTTACTGTTTTTAGAACTTCTAATATAATTAAGATAAAATCAAAATGACTAGAAATTTGTATCAATTTATGTATGAAATACTGAAGTCATTCTAATCACTCACAGCCTTACAGCTTAGCTGGTGGAAGGTCGTGGGTTCGATTCTCACCATTCATGAAAAACTTTTGTATGACGGATAATGTTCAGATGTTGTTGTGTATCCAGGTGTTTGTATGTATTTACGCATGTTACCACAAGATACCAAGAGCCGTAGCAATTAAATTATTTAAGCATTAATACTCACGATTTTTTTTTAAACAACAAATGTTTGCCTCAACCGTTGATCAAACTCAGTCTTTGCAAGTCGAGATACTAGATACTAGATAAATAAACAACAACCGTAAGTGATCGGCAGTACGTAACTAAGAGTGAGATGCACAAAATTACTATAACAATAACAAAATCCTAACACCTCGTTACTATAATTGAGGGTTGCACCATTTCAACAATGGTTAAAATGACGTCACATATACATAACACAACGTTAACATTAACCGCTCAATTAAGGCCGATTAAGGTTATAGCTACGTCTTATCACTGGTCACTCTTAACTTTAAATATAACATTTTAAATCATGGCATAAGTTAATTTTAACCAAAATAATAACGTAGCTCTTGGTGCAACTCACTCTAAAAGTTATGAGGTCATGACTTTTGCGTCCGGTGACGTAACATAGTGACAATTCATTCATTATGCGGTGAATGCGATCGTTGGATAAAGCGTCTCTAATTATTTCCGTACCTCCTTCGGCATCGGGACGCGATTCATGATTAAAGTTCGCATCGATTGTACGTCTGTGGTTTCATATGGCATTTTTAAACCTTTTTAAATGTTTAAACCACAAGGTGAAAAGTAGCCCAGTGAGGCTCTGCCTAACCTTTCGGGAAGAAGGCGTGAATTTAAGAATTTTAAACATAAACGTTAAAACGTTTACACACTCATATCTCTGCACTAGGATTCCCTGTGTCGCAGATGGCATGGACAAACACAGAATCACAAGACAAGCACCCAAGACCCGAAAACAAACTTCATGCTCGCCACACAAAGTACGCCCCGGCCGGCAATCGAACCCAGGACCCCTCGCTTCGAAGGCAGGGCTACTACCAACTAAGCCACGGAGCCGTCTATACATAGCATTAGACTAATAAATAATTAATTAGTAGCGTGTTATCGTAGGTACGTATTTATTTAATAAATAAAAAATCTAAGATATTTACAAGAATATAATTTGTAAGTATCTCATACTGTTTCTTGTATTATGAAATTTAATTTTGTCACAACACAAGACATCACTCATGTGCAGTTGAAGTGCAAAGATTTAAGGAGAAGACACAACAGACAAATGTTGGCAGACATCACGTATCATAGAATTAAGATAGACCAGGAATGTCAAACAGAATTTTCTTCAAAAGTGAAGCCAAAACTGCCGTTGCGTATGTTCCCAGTCCAATTGCATAGACGAAAAAGTACCGAAAGTATCTAAGCAGGTTTTTTTGTTGGGGAGTTGGGGACCATGTTTACTTGCACTTAGGTGAGTGCCCTCAGAGTCCCTGTGTGGTGTAAAAAGAGCAACCCAAAGTAGCAGTAGAACTTGTGACAACTGTGTCCAGAGAAGTAGGTACTGCCACCAGACTTGGTACCGCCAAGCAGTGGTGCACTAGCATTGCTGTGTACCGGTTGTGTGGGTGCTGGTGAAATAACAGCAGCAAGCATTTTAGTAGCAGTAGAACTTGTGCTAAGTTCGTCCGGAAAGGTACTGCCACCACATCTGGAATCTGCCGCCAAGCAGTATTGGTTGCATTACTGTGTTCCGGTGGAAGGGTGTGGCTGCCGATTGAATCACATGCGCATGAGACGTATCATCACCCGTCTCGAGTGATGGACGCAGCAGGATGAATGCGACTCAGTAAGGATTTGAATCTCATGCTGAGTCGCGCGCATTACGTTGTCATGGGCGAGGGTCACCACATACCATCAAGTGGGCCCTCAGCTCGTTCCGTCACTAATTCACATAAAAAAAAAACAGGCGTTTGAGACACTATATCCCCAACTCAACGTGATGGGCGCAACGCAATACAACTTGGGTTTTCTTATACTTTACACTTATAGTCTTAAACTTACACCCACACCCATAGACAACAGCGATACGACTCCGTAAGTAAAAACGTAACATCAGGTGTGCAGTCAGTTTGCCCCATCACTTTAGTCACATAAAAAAATAAAGATTATTTCTATTATATTACTATTAAAAAAGGGTCCACCAGATTTTAAGTGGTTAAGTCCACCCATCAGAACAACAATACGACTTAGGTCCTGCCCGAAATATGAGATAACCCAATGACTTGGCGCGGCCGTCAACCGAGACAGAGATGTAACGACTCATGTACCTGCGATTTTATCAACTTCTAGTCATATATTAATTCTATGTCACGGATATACAGGATACGACATAAATAAGTTGTGAACAGGTGCCCGAAAGCGTGCACAATGATAGCCATCACACGGCATATAAGTGTATAACTGACAATATATCAACTTATTTTAGACTCGCAGGGGACGATAAAAATCTCGGGAGTAAAAATTTTACGACATGTGAAATCGGGAGTTTCGGGAGGAGATAGCAAAATAATTTTATACTCGATACGCTTTCAAGTGTTAAATGAGCATTTTTTTATCGGTTACGTGTATTGATCGGAGACTTATGAGTGACGTGGAGGTTTTACGGCAATGGTCTGCAATAATCGAGGTGATAACGTAATGTTTGTAAATCTTCAGGAAAATATGATTTCAGAGTTCCAAATTACAGTTGTTGAAGAACAAAATCTTTACTCTAATTATTGTTCCATTAAATTTCAAAATGAGTTTATATGATTTTATAGTCTTTCTGAACTTATATTTAATAGATGATATCCCTAGTAAATAAACTAGGACATTATTTTTTAGTTCTATTTGCGTTTTTTTTAATTTTAAGTGAATAGTTTATGTGTTTCAGGACTAGACTGATAGTATCATTTGCTTAATATATGGGATAAACTTAAGGGTTTGTTACAAAGATATTGCAAATGAATACGCATTGATGAGAAAGCTACGTTTGTTTCGATAGTATTTCATGCGCGTTTATTTTTATGATCATTTAAGTATCTACCTATATTTTTTATAATTAATTGGTTAATGTGGCTAATTCTCAACTATCGAGAGTAGGCTAGGCTACGGAACTATCTATTACATTTTAAATAAGCTCACTCCCTCACAAGAAAAAAAAAACAGAAACTTCTAGGCAATCCAGAATTCCAATTTTTTAATTGGTTCCAATTTTAGTTCCGTAGTTTTTCAATTCAATTTTCACATCAGTGAAAATACCGACAGCAGCACGAACTTTGTTAAATCAATTTATTTTAGTAAACAATACTTTTCCATTTCCAATATTGTGTGAATGAAATATAGAACTTTTTCTCAAAGAAACTTCTAATTAGTCGATCTCGTTTCCTATTTGGCAGTATTTCATACAAGATTTCCGTACCAGCCTCTAGTGTTCCCACTGCTGGGACACCGGCCTACTCTCGATAATTGAGAGTGAATGGTCTGATTTACCACGGGAGCCCAATCCGGATTGGTAGATGTCACATGTCGTCGAATTTTTGGTTCTAAGACATACCGGTTTCCTCACGATGTTTTCCGTCACCGTTTCGAGAACGTGGTATTGCGCACATCAATTTTTCAAGTGAAAAAACTCATTGGTGCACGTGTGGGTTTGAACCAGCGACCTTCAGATTGAAAGTCGGCGTCTGTTCCCCTGGTTCAATATTTACTTGTTACTAATTATGAAAAGCCCATTGATTAGTTATATTCTTTTGTATTTACTCTCATCGCACGGACTTGTTGTGACTTGTAATTGTCATCGGGATAAGTTTTGCCCTGCTTGATAATTCTACTGTTTATTTACTGAAGAATTGTGTTGAAGGATTTATCTAACCACCAGTCACGTCTACGTTTTAACGGCAGTGTCACGTACAAGGTAAAGCTGATTGTGCGTAACAATTTGGGATAGAAGCCGTGAGTTTATGAATGTACTAGCTTTTGCCCGCGACTTTGTCTGCCATTTATTTTCGTCGAGTCTTTAGTCTCCATTCTATTTAAATAATGAAAAAAAAAACTGTTCACTGTTGCAAAACGGTAATACTGCGTATCAAAATTTAAGTAATTAAAAAAATTAAATCGTCCCCAAACTATCTTGATTGATCAAAAATGCAGAACCATTCATTGCAGCTTACCAAAAGTAAAATTATGATTCATAACCAGTACTTGAGATATTATTGATACCCCCATTCAAATTTCCATCCCTTCAAGGGATAATTTCCGAGACACAGGAATGTGTTCTACTCAATGTTCTAACCAGGGTCTCAAACTATCTCCATACCAAAAAATCGGTTCAGCGGTTTAAGCGTAGAAATGTAACAGACAGATATAGAGTTACTTTCGTATTTAAATTATTATTATTTAAAGTAAGTATGGATGTATCTAGTATTTTTCTCTTAGTAAGTGTTGTGTAAGTTTCCCCCACCACGTAATTTCACCCGAAACTAAGACGATATTTAATCTAGTGACACGAATAATGTAGACCGTACATTCCATATCCAATCGGGACTTTCGATTAACCGTAAAGACATTAATCATCGCCCAAACATTATTACATTTAATTAAACTTTAAAACAAGTAGGTATCTGCCGATACCGTGGATTGGGATGTTTGGAACAAACTCACATAACCAGAAACTGATAAGTGGATTCATAAAATTAAATCAATTATAATTATTTCTTAGATAATAAAATTGAATGAAAATTACTTTTTCATAATGATGATTTTAAGAATAATTCAGTATCTACCAACATAATTAGTTTTAAGATTTGTAAAAAAAAAAAAGAACAGAAACGAAACCGAGGGGTCCCGGATTCGTTTCTGATCTCTGGTCTTGGGTGGTTTGTGTCCATGCCACCTGCGAAACAGGAAAGCGAACTGTGTTATGCGTGTATAAACGTTTATTTACTTTATGATTGGAATAAACAAATCAGAACCAGTGCAGACGACCATTTAAAATCAGCCTGACACTAGTTTGCCACGGAAGAAAGTGTCAATGTCAAATCTTAAAAAATCTGAAAAAAAGTCGGTCAAAAAATATCGGAACAACTATTATTGAATCTTTAATCTATGTCAACGGGAGCGTTAGAGAATGAAAAATATTCAAATAAATTATTCATGGGTATTCCACGCAGCGATATCTAGTCCCAAACGAAGCATAGCTAAGCGTACCATGGGAACCAGAATAATATGTATTATTATTCTAAGTAGGTAGTATTTTTTGTAAATTCGGTTCTGTCGTACAAATAAGCACAGAACACATCAGCCCAGACACAGAATAAACATGTTAATTTTAATTGTTAGTCCTGGGTAGGAATATAACCCACGACATACTCGTAGAGCGCAAATGGTAGATAGATATATAGATAGATATAACATTTATTTCGACACAATTACACATAGGAACAATACAGCACAAGTACAATAAGCAACAAAACTTGTATTGAGTGCCTATGCGACCCGTGCCGAAAAAGGGGTTGACTCAGCATTTGCTGAGCATAATATACTCATGTATATTATGGTACAGGTAGAGGTACCTTAAAGTCTTCTTCTTTCGTGTGTTAGTGACCAACTCTACTGTCGGAGTTTTCATGCCACCCAAGGGCCTCTAACATGACTTATCGGTTATAGCCGGGACGGACATCTTAACGTGCCACTCAGTTTAAATGCCATTAAAAGGTCACCTATGCATCTTCTGACCGGGCTGAAAGTTGCTTAACTAAGATGATTGTAAAGAACAGCTAAAGAGCTACGCTACGAGCGCTTCAGAGAGGCAAGACACGACACGCAAAGTCTGATATTAGCACGGTAATGTCAGTTGAGTCAGTGCAAAATCGGACAAAGTAAAGCTATGAAAATCGGCAACTGGTTTTAATCGGTCGTTTGCGTTAGGCCTAAGGTTCATTTGCATATGACATTTGATACGAATATTTCCACCTACCGTGCACCTTTATGACAGGAGTGACACCGTTGTCATAATAACTTTGAGTAATAATCATAATAACTAGACATTTCTGTTAGAACATGCTCTGATTCCGTCCAGTGGGTTCGCAATAGAAATAACCACGGACGTTGACAAATAACCGTACGTCTTCGAATTTGCTTTGGAATGTTACCTACCTCAGAGGGATAAACTACAATATGTCGAACATTACTTATTACGTACCTATTATTAGGTATCGTTCCAGTCTATTTTAGAAACGCATGGTCAAACTATATAGCCTACAAACTGGCCTCGTGGTTAAGTCAGCTGTGCGCTGTTGGTGGCGAGTTCAATTCCCACTCAAGACAAGCTTTTGTGTGAGGAACGTTTGTTCTGTGTCTGTATAAGTATGTATTTACAAAAAAAAAACTATAAAAGTATTCTATCAGTTATCTAGTTCCCATAGATGGAGTTGTGTAAAAGGTCCATGAATATTTATTTATATTTTATTTATTTATTTATTTTATTTATCACCTGATGATATACATAGTGCTATCCACGAAGACGTGTCTTACTCTTCCCCCTTATCGCTTATAGTACAATACAAGTGTGCAACGTTCCGCTAGTGTTTTAGTTTTGTTGTGTATTTCAGTAATTGCTATTTATCTAGACTACTATATCGACTATCTATTTTTGGATATGAATGTAGAGTAATATGGGCACCATACACGGGTGTTATGGATGAGCTGGTAGGGAGGCCAGTCTAGCTCTACTGTGCTGGGTTCTCATACGATGTTTTTCTCCAGCAGCTGAAGCAGCAGCAGTTCTCAGCTACTACCTCTATATATAATATATTGTATATCTCTACCAGTTGGCAAAGGCTTTTAAATACGATGAGCTCAGTTGAGCTTCAAAACCTTGGTTAGGTATTCATTCCGTTAAAATGTTGTTATTATATAAGCATAATATTATTGAGTAGGTACGTAGTTTTCATGCAAACTATGTTGGAATTAGGCGGATTCTTCAAGGGTTCATGTGCTATGGTCTATTTTATTACTCTTTGGCACTGTCCTGTGTTCGAGCAATATCAGTTATAACAGAACGAAACTAGTGATGGCTCACTGAACGTAAATTAAAACAATGATTCTCAGTAATATCATCGTGTGTAGGGTGTTAATGTGTAAATATTTAGTAATTTCAGCTCTCAGTTTTATATAGAAGCTAGTTTAATAGTTTATTTACAAGTTTAGCGGGGGCGTACTGATATTACCCCTTACTAATATTTTCACATCATAATGCAAAGTAGATTTTCATCATCCCTTTCATCTAATATTACTTATTTTTTAAAGAGAATGGAATAATATTTGTAGAATAATTGGTATCCCAAACGGTTTTAGATGGGGCATCTAAAAGCCATAACAAAATATCAACTGTACCCAGAAAATATGACACAACTGTACTCAACGCGTTCATTCGCAAAAAAACATTTGCCATGACTATCCCAAACGTAAAAAATATGTTTTTTTAATTGATGACGGACGGATATGATGGCTGGAGATGGCCTTGACAACTTCAAGGTTTTGGTAAGAGGGAAAGGCTCTCGAATGAGAGAAGGAACCTGCAGAATTTAAATCGATTTATTTAAGAGTTTCAGTATATATATAACACACATTTATTAAACAATGAGCACGTCCCAGTCGCGGGGTACAGACCCTCACTTCTTAAGTTTGAGGTCACAAATAGTTTTTCGGTTTTCAAAAAAACAAAAGAGGTAAATTAACTCCTCACTACCTTTTGTTGCAAATTTAGTAATATTTTCCAACATATATTCATAAAAATTATGCTTTCGAAAGTTATGATAAACCAAAAGAAACAAGCAACACATCGTTTTAACCTCACACTAAAATATCTTGGGCGTCAAAAAGAACTATAGTACCCTGGTACCACAAGACCCTGTCCCGAAACAACTGACAAATGTTTGTAGGTCATGCAAGCAGTAAAATGAACCCTCGATTATTGCTATCAAAATAACTATAAAATCTAAGTTAAAGCCTGCTTCTTTACATGAATTACTTTGGAATATATAAGCATGCTTTTACGTCCAAAATTTCCAAAACAGATCTTGAGTCAGTGCCAAAATCAAGCGACGAAATTTGCACCTATTTTTTTACTTTTGTAAAATTTCAACGAAATTTCCTGTTTATTGCTTACAGCGAACCATAACCCTATAATACGTGAAAATCAAAGAACATAAATTGGATGATATATTCAGTTTCATTGCTGTCATTGTAGTATAGGAATATTTATGGATACTCTGTACATTTCGTAGTCAATTTATTTTCCGGCTTGCTAATATTTCCACAAATAATTTTTGAAATACCTACAATGTCGAAAGTTATAGTGAAACCAGGTGAAACTTACAAGGTACCGCCGCAGGCAAAGCCATCCACACCCTTGTCGTTTAACATCAATTTGTGAAGCCTATTTAATTTTAAACAACATTTCACTTTAATTAACCTGAAGGCTTGTTCCGAGAATGTTTTGACGCGTAAGAAGAACAGCTAGGTCATTTTAGTACATTTTATACGTTCATATTGTAAAAATGAATAAAAAGTAACATTATTTGACTTTCATGATTGATAATATCAACCCGTAATGGAAATAGTTAACATCGAAATAGTTTTTAGCACTGTTACGTCACTATATCTATTAGATACTAACTGTACCTTTTAGATACAGCTAGATACTAATAGATATTAGTACGCTACATCTTTATTATATACTATGTGGAATTTACCATTTTTACAATATATATTATATTTTTTTCTTTTTCTAAGATCTATCTATCTGGCAGTGAAAGTCCTGTCAAAATTAGTCCAGCCGTTTTGGAGATTTCCCGGAACGAATGGACAGACAGACAGACAAAGTTTACCTCCTTACCTTTGAAAGTTTACCTCCATTTATCCCCATTGAAATATCACGAAGAAATTCCACCCTAAAGGCGTAAACTAAATGATGAAAGTATTCAAAACGATTATTCGATTTTTAAATCAGTCAATTAGACTGTTTATTTTAAGTTTGCTTAAGTCATTAGTGTTTGAACAAGCTTTCGTCACTGAATGCTGTGACAAAGCTGAGAATTCCCCGAAATCTATACACAAAGTTCGCCGACTCAGCAATCGTCTGTTTGAATAACCCGTTATATAGGTATTATACATTCCTTTAGTTTTACAATGGCGTCGTTTATTGTTTTTGTTTAATTGAATTTACTTCATGAAATAGTGAGAGAAGAATGTTACACGAAATTTTTTTTTTTTATGATAAGCTATAATATGTTCTGTTGAATGGTGGCGATCACCTTCTCACTATCTAAAAAAGAGACACGGCCTAACGGAGAGATGTAATTTTTCCCAATGAATATATGAATTTGTGTCACAGGTAGAAGGTACAAGCAAAATAAATATCAAAGACACTAAAACTAATTATATCATTACCTACAAACATTTGAAAATTTGTATAACTTTGGTTCAGTTTAGAGTTTAAAATACAGATATTTAAAGACATTTCACACAACGCCATCTAGCAGCATAGCCAGATGGGAACCAGATTAGTGATGGAATACTTACATGTTTAATACGTACTTCATATTAACATACAGACAAAGAACATGAAGTATGTTTAAAATAAAAAATACATGTTCTGTTTATAACTCAATAGTTGATCCTGAGTGGGAATTAAAACCACGATCTACAACGCAGAAGGCACAGCTGCCAACAACTGAGCTTTGCAATAAAGAATTAACTTAATTATCTATTCAATAAATTTTCTTGTTAGGAAGTGTTTGAGTACACTGAGCGCTCACTACACCCTTAAGCTATATTTATTTAATACGAAACCCAAATAATAATCACAAATTTTTTCAAACCCGAATTTTATCGAGATCGAAATAGTCTTCATTCTCTTGTTATTCCGTAAGTACAGTTCAGATCAAAATGTGATATGTGAGTTTGCAGATAGTTGTGCAAACACTGAAGGATTTGTGTGGCGAACTGTTCTAAAGAATCCCCAATGTTTGAAGTGGGTCTGTGATTGCACTGCGAGCGAGGCGGCACTTTCCTTCGGTTCGTATTTTAAAGAGCTTCAAATTGAACTTTTGTATGCAAGTTACATACGTTAGCTCGCAAATAGATAAATCTGAATGCTTTTAAGGTTCCCTGAATCGAAATATTTTACCAACTTTTAAAATATATTTTTACGATGCTCGATAAAGTAAGCCCGTATTCTCGATATATCTCGACCACGAATTGATGCCACACTTGTTTAATTTTATTGAATCTAACTGCAAAATACAGTATTGTCACAGTTTTTCATTTTCAGTGATAATGATTCTTAAACATTTGTTATCAAATAGGTGAGATATTTTAATAACCATTTTACGTTGAAGATTCGTATTTTATAACACATTAGCAATAACACATTCAGTTAATTGATTTAACAAACAAAAACAGAGTTAACACAGTTTCACATAGTTTTTTTTTCTCCCCGCATTATTATTTAGTACTTATACAATAAAACTATCTGCAATTATCGTGGCTTGCATTTAGAACCATACCAAACTATTTCATAATGAAGTTTTAAGTGATCCCAAGCTAGAAATATAAACCGGTACATTGAAACTCATATTCAATATTGGATTTAACTCCAAATCATATTGGATTGAACACAATCTTATAATCAAATTCCCACAAGGAACGTGTCTTATAAAATCTGTGAAACTTTTGTTCTCCCTATATGCAACTTTTTAATATGAATTTAAATCGGGAATCATAGTATAGGAAGAAATAGTAACGGTATTGGTTCTTAACTGCAGCCAACGCCAGCTCGCACCATTTATTACGTTTGAAAACTTTACAAGTTTCCGTCCGTATATTTTGGCCGTAAGGGTCATTTTACACGTTGCGATGCGGCGCTGCTGCGACTGCGGCTTCCTTAATATTTTATAAGCACAGATAAGGTCAAGCTAGATGATTGATGACAGATTAGTTTGGCTTAAAGCAGCTGTCACTTACATGAAACAAAGCCTTAAGGCATACGAAATCGAGGTAGACAGGCGCCTGCATTTAATATGAACTTTCTTGCTTGTTCTTCCCCATGAAGGGTCGAATAGGGTTCATATAAGCGCCATAATTAGTATTAAGACCAGGCAATAAAGAAGAAATATATCTTTAAAAAAATGTATGTGATTCCTATTATAGTAATTCTGTACGAATTACAGAAGTACAAGATAAACACCCAAGACCCGATAACAAAAATTATGCTCACCACACAAAGTGTGCCCCGGCCGGGAATCGAACTACCAACTAAGCAACGAGGCTTAGTTGGTAGTTGGACGTGATATTCTATGGAATATAAGATTTTTACATTTGTAAGAGCCGAATTCACCAGATAAGTACTGCCTCCACGCTCATTTTGGCCACTGACCAGTAGAGCAGTTGTAAAAGCCGAGTTGTTTGTAGAATCTTCACGTATCACTGATCGGCTCAATATATTGTGACTTGGGTCTTCCCATACTTTAGAAGGAGAAGAACTAGCCTACTTTAGTAGGCGCATCACGTTGCGCCTGTCTTTCTGAGATGGGGATGTTACGCCTCGAGTGCCTGTAATTCCACCATCACCCACACCCTTCCACCGGAACTGTATTGCTTGTTATGGACAGAGGAAGTTGTTGAGACGCTGGCCTCTTTTCGACAAATGGGGGCAATGGGTTTTTACCTACCACGGGAGATTCAGATTGGTAGATATCACATGTCTTCGAATATTCGGTTCTAGGACATGCCGGTTCCTCACGAAATATTTTATTATCGTTTTTTGATCGTGGTATTGCGTGCATATTCATTTCAAGAGGAAAAGTGATAGGTCTGGATTCGAACAGTAACCTTCGGTTTAAATGTCAGCTTCTGTACCCCTGAGCCAAAACTTTCAAACGTCGCTCAGTCATTCAATCATCATCAGTCAATCAGTTTATTAGGTGCAGTTCCTTATACTTTTGATGGATTATAGCATATGCTTAGACTTGGGGATTTATTTGTTTTTTTTTTGTGGTTAACTAACTAGTATTCAGAACTGTATTCAGAACTGATGAAATCGGCGTTGTTATGTTACAATATAAAATTATAGCAGACAGAAAATCTACTGAATTTTATTGAGATGAGTCGTAGTACGTTTGCGAATCTGAATTTGGATTACACCCTCTCAGAACGAACATCTTATAAATACGGGTATATTGTGCGTCTTAAAAACTTGGGGCTAACCAAATACTACTATGATGTCCTTGAATATTATGGGCAAAAATTAACAAAAGTTTATAGCCACTGTTTTTATAGAGGCTGTTGCGAATGAGATATTGCCGCTCTAGATAGCAAAAGTAAGCTGGTGGCTTAGACACACATAGCTTTGAACATTTCAAAATGCAAAATTCACTCAATATCAATCATTGCCTAACAATATTTATTTGTTGTTAGGTGCAACGCATAAGCTAACACTAAGAATTTACATTTTGATTTGTTCATTGTCCATAAATAATATCTTAAACGCGTAATACTAGAAAATGTAGAACATCACATTCAAGAACCTTATGAAAATGAAGTATGTCTCATGCATCTCGACGTTATAAAGTCGATGAAGTCCTTATTCAGACATTGAATGGCCTCAGACTCCCATTGTGTTGACCCTTTTCTGACTTCAATTTAATTTCACACGTTTTACTACCTTTGAATGCTTTGCGCTCACTCTACTTAGGTACTCCGACATTCCATACGTGCTTATGTTATGGTAAAGTTTATTGGATTTTTATGCTTTTTTATTATTGATGCAATATTCTTTATTGCAAATATCAAATTTAATATTAATACAATTACAAGTAAAAACAATAAATTTTTAAGAAAATACATTCATAATGGCAGGCTTAGCCCTAAATAAGGGTTCATACATTTATCCTTAAACTTAACAACGCTGAACAAACATCAATATTCGTCACACAAATGCTTGTATCGGGTGGGAATCAAACCCACAACCTACAGCGCAGAAGGCAGAGCTTGTTTGTGATGCCAGTCAGATGCAAGAAGAAAAAGAAATTTTAGATAAATATACTCACAATATCCTCATCTAATAAAAATTCAAAACATCACTCAGAAAAACAGTGTAATGTTAATGGAAATCAAATGAAAATTAGCAGAAGTAAAGTAAATCTAAAATTGAAACACAAAAGTCAAAGTATTCATTAATTTCAAAAAAGAAACGCTTTCATGCAATGAAAGCCAGAAAAAACTAAAACTTTCGCCCTCGCCACAACAAAGCTGAAAAGAGTTAGCATAACAATGCGAACATACAAAAAGTTAAACTCACGCAATTAGGAGCGCTCATTTGTACATTAACCGCGGGCCGTCTATTCTGTTTGTTGTGTATTCTATGAGACAAAGATTAATCCGGTGAAGTGATAGTAGGAATGTGGTATTGTAAGGGTTCCAAGTTGCTCGCGTCCGTGGGTGAGTACCCTTAGAATCCCTATACGTGTCCCGTGGTGTGAAAGGAGCAAAGTAGTAGTAGAATTTGTGTTAAGTTCGTCCGGAATATTCATATTCATATATATCCGGTGGAAGGGTTGCCGGTAAAATTATAGGCGCATGAGACGCAATATCCCCGTTTCGTGTGACGGGCGCAACGGGGTGCGACTTGGGTCTTCTCATACTTCGGTCGGGGAGAATCAGAGCCGTTTTTTCTGTTGTTTTTGGGCTGCAGTATCAACCATAAACATTAGTTAACACAACATCATAATTTTTTTTGATGATTGACACTTCAAGTCCCATTTTCAATATTTTATCCCTTAAAATATGCCTTTAGGAGTGGAATTTCTTCATGAAATTTCTATAGGAGATACAAGCAATAAATAAAAAAAATATCTTTGATCCAAATTTGTCCTCAATTGTTCAATAACACAAAACAAATAACGTAAATCCGAGCCTATTTTACTTATAAAGTATAATTAAAGGGATTTGCAATTGAATCAAAATATTTGTATTGATATATAATATATTATAAAGCATTCATCATTTTAGCATATTTTCCATTTTAACTACATAAGCTTAACCAAACAACATTTTATATAATTTTGTATGTATAAATAGATTATAAAATGGGTTTCGTTTGTTATTCAAGGACTTCTCAGAACGAAAGTCCACAAAAAACTGCTCTATGACAAAATGGAGCTCAGGATATCGAATCAGACGGTATTCTCATACGGCTCATATAAAATTATAAATGATTTTGTTAACCGCACAAAACATAAAAAAACTGTCTATTGAAAAAGTAAGGCTTATAAGTCTTATATCACCTATTACAGTTCTTTTTTAAAGGTGAATTCGAATTGACGAATAGCCGACAACTAATATACCAAATGCCAAGCTTTCGTTATGGAACAAAGTGGCTGCTGATTTGTGGTCTGCCGTTGGAACCTGTCATTCCTGGAGATCGGAGAGAATTCAACATACCAACAGATGTGGGTAGTGTATAGGATCGAAATCTGTGTGGGACAAAAATAATATAATAACTATGCGGTTTATTTGTATAATTAAAGTTATTATAATAATATCGATTATAAAAAATTTGGAATATCACATTAATTAAATATCTATGTGTGTAGATTTAACGTAACCAAGTTTACCTTAATCGCAGTAAATGAGTATGAGTTTCACACTTCAGCTCGAATTATTTCAATATTGATTGATTGTTATGTCATGGTTAGTTATTTATACTTACTTGATATGGGTAGATTATTGATGTAGCTAATATACAACTGAAAAAATAATTAACTCATATATTTATACCCTTGTACGTTGTGTCTGTATGTTTATATCTCTGACATATGATTATTTAGATTTAAGTTAAGGTTAATGACGTAACGGAGTTTCGAGGGTACCAATTTTTTTAAAGTACCTGTGCGACTGAGCTTCGCTATGTGTTTTTATTGCGTTTTACAAGAAATACTTCAATCAGGTAAACTTAAGCAAAACCCTATCTAAAGACAGAATTTCATCCAAATCGTTAGAGCCATTTCTGAGATACGGGAAATAAATATACAAGAATTGTTCGTTTAAAGTTATTTTTTATAAGATAAATGAAATTAATTTCAGGAGGTGCACTTTAATATGACAATAATAATAATAATAATTATAATACTATAGTGACATTGACCACTGCAAGTGATTTACACGGCAAATTTCTTTCAAAAACCGACATCTCTTCCATATGAATATCAGTACAAAGAAATAAATAATTTATACTCCTTAAGCTCAGATACCAATTAACCGGAGTCAAAATGAATTGAATGATTACTTTTAATTTGATCTTCAGTGAGTCAAAAACTATCGAAAGGTCCATAACTTCTGCAAGTAACAATTCTTTCCCAGTAAATCAGAATCGAACAGAAAGCCAGGACATGTGTCTCAATAACGCCATACGATATGCGATAGCCATCGAGCGCGATATTTTATTTTCATTCGCTGCAGAAATCGTCTAGGTATTATATTTATTGCAGACTACCTAAGTATTTCTTTTATTGCTTTACCTTTCTAGTCTGGGAATTTTTCTCGTTTCTGATATACTATATTCATCGCATGACCCGAATGTCACAAAGTTCTTTCAAAGTTTTCTGAAGGCGAACGATATTAATAAAACAATTATTGTGATTTGGAGATTCAATTAATTTAGTTCAGATAGAGGTTAAATTTTGTAGCTCTGTTGTTAGAAACTGTGATGGCTGAGTAGCAAGAATCTGGATCTTCAACCCAAATTTGAACGCCTGGTCCGGATCTTACAAAATCGCTATCAATAAATTTTCACTTGAAATGTTATAATATGAGGATAAGATTCAGCAACAAAAAACGCAGGTCCAGAATTTAATACGTTTTGTGATATTACTTTTTATTACTAGTCCTAATGGTTGCGCGCGCGCTGCATCGTGTCACATTATGTAGCACGTGTAGCCAGTTGAGGGCCTTCTACTCTCATTACGCTCATCTGCAGCAAACGACGATTAATCCAGACAAAAAAAAATTACTGTCATGGGATGCCCCATAGATGTGAAAAATGACGGCATAAAATAGCGTAATGCCGTTTGCCGTTACGTATCACGGGTTGGATTACTACCAAGGCGTGCTAATAGATGCTTCAGTTCAAAATGTGTAAGAAATCTTACTGCAAGTGCTACAATATATAACTGTAACGTAGGACTTATCTGTGATTTTTAACTCTCAGCAGTCATTACCTAGTATTTATATAAAAGTAATACTCAATTCTGGCTTTAGTATCTACTCAGTTGTAAATTTAAATTTACTAATCGCAACTCCCAAGGCTTGGGCTGGCTGAGTGGGAGGGGGTCGGACATTTACATGAGGGGTCAACCGTTACTATCTCTCTGATTTACAACCGTATTCAATTGTTAGCCGCATTGGTATCAACAGCTGCTACCGACAAATAGATAGTTTACTCAGATATTGTGTCGCTTTAGTATAAGTTACTGGTTAATAAATTGTTGGATTTTGCATTTTGTTTATGCCAGTGGCAACTGTAAGACGAAACGTTTTGAGACCACAAAACTTTACTATTAACTTGGAAAGTGTTGAGTTACGCCAAATTCTTTTATGCATGTCTGAAACTGGCCTCACGTCGATTCAGAAATAAATTCATTGAAATAATAGTGGTTAGAGGGCGTGGTGACCGACTTTTATTTCGAAGTTCACTGGTTCAAATCCAGACGTGCTCGTAAAACGACAAGACGTGGCTACAACGTGACGTAACGTGCAGTTTTCTCTTAAAATATATGTGTAAAAAAAACAGTGAAGGACCCATTCCTTTTTTTATTATTTTTATATGATATGAATAATTGAAACCTGTTTTTATGGTTAATAACTTAGTATAGGTAGATGTACTAACTATTATGGTGAACAACCAAAATAAATATGTATATTTTTTTAATTGAAATAAAAATGAAACAAAAATAATGAAATTGTATTCAAAACGAACTTTATTGGCCATGAATAGGAAAATCTTGGAAAAAAATTACATGATCGATCCATTTCAATGTTACTTCAAAGTTATATGAATTAATCTAATAAAAACGCAACTGACGTCAATGTATCGGATTCTAACCCGAAAATCTGAAATTCAAATCTTATTAGCTATTCACCTCGACAAAACTTTGGGACCGATATGGGTACACCTAGGACTGATATACCTACATATTGTTTTCCAAGTATTAATGTAATACCGCTTATTTTGTTGAGTTACCTACACATTTTATAGAGCACCCTATGTTTGTCACCTACACAGTACTTATATTTCTTTCACTTGTATGCTCTTAATTAAATACTACATTTAAGAAGCGTCCAGTATTGACATTACCCCAAAACTTTTTTCCAAACAATTTTTAATATAAAAATCACGGCTCAGGCTTATGGCTCACCTGATGTAAAAATAAATTCGAGTTAAGTTACTTCTTATTATTATAATAAACTTATAAGTACTTCGGTAGGAGGGCCTACCGAAGTGTAAAAAGACCCAAGTGGCATAGCTTTGTAAGTCACATTATGTAACGTCATATTGTGCCTGTAATATCACCGGCACTCACGCTCTTCTACCTTATCACTGCTTGGCAGCAGATTTAACATGTGTGGTGGCATTAGTTCTCTGCTTCTTCTGCAGCTGAATTATTATTATCAAATGTTACGTACATTATATAATCTTATAATGTCTTATTTCGTTCTGACCTGTCTCTATCTTTAAGATAGATAATTGACTGGAGCAAGTACTAAACTAGCACTAGCACTAGCACTAGCACTTGGGAGTCATTCAAGGAAAAGCCGTGAATCCATCTAAAAAAAAATCTTCAGTCGGTATTTAAGTAAAATTGAAGTGTATAGTCATAAAGTTTTTATCTAGCTACAAATAGTCCACATACAAAATTGGCTAGATATGCACGAGAGGATCTCAGATCATGTCGGTTGTTGAAGGTGCGTAGATGTGTGCTTGCACTGTTTTCACTTGTGTCCTTCAACGTTGTGCTCAAAAACATTAAATATATTAACGACACAAAAAAGGTATCATTCCGTTTCGAGGTGAAGTAGGCTGCGTTTTCTTTGGCGGCTTGTAGGAAGTCTCCTCGTAGGTAAACACGGTGGCACGATTTATGCACAGTTTGAGCGGCATTCGTTCTTTGTTTCAGGTAATGACCGTGCTTTCATCCCGGCCTCAATGGGCCTTGGAAAAGAGTTCGCCAGATACCCGAGGATAGCCACGTTGCGGATGTGTGCCTACTTATTGTAGTAAACGGTTTTATATTTTGAATCTTACGGCTTTGGATTTTGAAACTAGGCATATCTATATTTTCTATACCTGTTCTTACTATTATTAATGTTAGTTTTTTACGCTTTCACGCCTTTCAACGATCACCATGAAATATTGCATACACGTTGTCAGGGGTAAAGAGAGCATCGGATATTTTATCAACACGAGCGAAGCTTGTATCTCTACACTTCGATCAGTATATGACAAATGCCGGATTACTTCCGATTTTAAATACCTAAACTTTTTAGTGCCCACACATAATCTTAGTGAGTGAAACTCTCAAAACACATCTGGATCTAAGCTGAAGAGTACATCAGGATTTGAACAGTGACCAGCAAACATACAACCATAAAACCAGTGAATTTAAGTTAGTGTGGTTTAATCGGAGGCTCTTTACTAACATTGTGCTCTGCCTAGAAGATTAGATTCCTATACGTATCATACCAGCAAATTCAGGCGCTTTTTAAGACCCGTATCTTGCGAAATCACGGTTACGAGTTTGAACAAAGTCACTCGGCCCCGTCTCAGTAATGACCCTATAACGCCCGCATTATTATTTATGTTGTGTAGCTGAGAACGGCATAATAGTACTATAAGAATGAAATAAATTTATGATATCTTGGAGCACTTGGCTTCGCTCGAAATCTGCTATAGAAGTGTGTTTCTTAGATGTGAGAATTATATAAAGTAATAATATTTTTGCTGCTGTTTAATAAGTCGAGCGTAGAGAGCGTGGTAGCCCTGGGGCACAGATGCAGACTTTCAATCTGAAGGTCGCTGGTTCAAACCCATACGTGCAACAATGAGATTTTCCACTTGAAAAATTTATGTGCGCAATACCACGTTCTCGAAACGGTGACGGAAAACATCGTGAGGAAACCGGCATGTCTTAGAACCAAAAATTCGAAGACATGTAACATCTACCAATCCGGATTGGGCTCCCGTGGTAGATCAGAGCCCATTCACTCTCAATTATCGAGAGTAGGCCGGTGTCCCTGCAGTGGGAACATTAGAGGCTGGTACGGAGTTACCTACCAAGTGCTTAGGTATAATTTCTAAAAGTTAAAGTGAATACTCCAAGTACCTAAAGATATTGGTGCGCATATAACGCCTCACAGAAACTATTCACACATAACATTCTATGATATTATTTGAAATTACAGTCAGTTTCAGTATTTAGTTAGTCTCATATTATGTCAAGATTAGGAATTTCACTGGGCTCAACTACATTCAATAAACTTGGTTCAGTGACATGATGGCTCTCTAGCTTATTTGGTAGCTATCTTTCGAAGTGAGTTCCGGGTTCGATTCCCGGTAAATTTTGTTGCTTTGAAAAGTCATTTATTTACTAATTGTACTAAACTTTCGTTTCTATTAATTTAGTAAATAAATAAGGTAATTAATTAATTAAATAGTAAGGTTTTGCAAATGAGGACAGTCTCAAGCTCAAAGTTAATCACTGAGTTATGTTCGAAATCACTCTGAAGGATGAAACCCTTGAGATAATCCAAGATAGAACCAAAGTGAGCCACATAACCCGCAGGATTAGAAAGGTGAATTGATATTAGACTGGTCACGTTTGCCGAAGAACCGTTGGCGTAGACGAGTTTTTTGTGGAGATCGTCAGTAAGTAAATGTAGCGTGGGGTCTTTGTAGTCAGGTGAAACTATGATTTATTGAAGGTGGTTAAAAGCAAAAACCGATGCGGGGCTCCTATTGGCTATCTGGCATATATTCAGCAGTCACCTGATGATGATGATATTGAGATTATCCTTTGAGTTCCAATCCTTGTAAGTTAAAGAAAAAAAAAAAAACTTCTGATTGCGGAGGACAAAGAAACTAGAAGTTAGATGTAGATGGCATCAAGAGGGCTTGTCAGCGGTGTATAAACACAAGTAATATTTTTTTTTTACTTGGTATGATCCGACTTGTTGGTAATTGTTATTTGTATGCGTTTAGTCCTGGCTATCAAATTAATAAAGATTTTTCGTATTGAAGGACTTTCAGCTGAGGAATTTGAGGGAAAAATGACTGAGATGAAATTAACGCTTGTCACATCTACTAACCCACGATAGTGTCTCTCTTATGGCGATAAAACGCCAATTCACGCCTTTTAGCCTTCGATGAAATGTTCGTCAGTTACCTACGAGAACTATGCGACTACCATATTTTTTGACTTCCAAATACTTGCATAACAATCTGATTATCAGATTTTCGAGTAGTGTCATGAAATTTTACGTGATTATCACATAATGCGAACCCAACCATGCAAAACCTGTTTCATTATTCGGAATAGAGATGGCGCAGCTAGTTTCAGTAAAGTGGCAATGAATTTATCTAAATAGGGGATGCTAGCCATATAATAAAGCCTTCAGGCTCACCTCGTGCTATTCATAGCATTAAATAGCTATTCCGGCCGTTATTCGAAATAGTATTCGGTCTCTAATAGTAGGAAGACTTAAAATCTGTATTTTGTGATAGTATCTATGGGCTTGTATGCCCTAAGACGGCATAAACAGTATAATCCTTTCAGCATAATGTCTCGGTCTAGAGAGCACGGTAATACGTAGTTGTAGAAGCTTATACTTTGCGTGCAAAAATTGTATTTCGGTCACGTTCCAATGACTTGATTACGAAAATATTATATTAATTTACAAATAGTAGATCACTCGATGCAGTTAATATTTTGGGTAGAAATTTCAGCATTTTTTGTGATACCAGGCAGCAATGCGTTCATCTTGATTCGTAATGGCACCGGCTGGCAAACTTCTTCATGCCGAACAATGAAAAACCAAATTAAATTTCTATCTTTATTATCTAAGGGTGATGTAAGTAATCCAACAGCCAGAAAGGCTTTACTTATTTAATATATGCATTTATCATCATTTGATCTTGCTGGTACACATATAATATCCATAAAACTGCCATGAAGATAAATAACTCACTTTTTAATTTATCAATGGAAATTGATTACTCTAAGATAACTTAAACTTAGATAAACGACTCTTCAACAGTTGGGAGAAAAAATCGAATGTCAAAAGTAATTTTTAGAGCAGCAATTATTTTGAGCTACATTTTGACAAATATTCAACTTAAAATTTAACTTAATTGAATATTAACTGTCCCTATGAAATTTTAGTTACTCAGCAGGATCGTTGAAGGTATATCGGAGCAGTTACGCTGAAAATTTGCATTCCAAAGGTCAAGAAACATCTTTATTTCTATAATAATGAAAAAAATAGTTACTAATGAACATCTCTTTTTTAAATAAATTATGTACCTACCTCCAAGACGAGTGCAAAACTTAGTAAGTTTGATGCTTGTTCAACCAAAGGTCAAATGGTCAAAATAGAGCGAAATATTAATTAAACCATGTTTCAATAATCGTGAAAATAAAGCTCACTTTATTTTTGTTTTTATAGTGACGTATTGTTTAGGCAGATTATTTAAAAAATCAATATTCATGGTCATTTTACAAAGCAATATCTAGCCCCAAACGAAGAATATCTTGTGCTATACCATATATTCTATGTGAACCAGATAGCTGATATAATGTTTACGGTAAATTAAATACATAATACGATACAGATACACGACAAACGTCTATGTTTTTCCCAGGTGGTAATCAAACCCATAACCAATATCGGAGAAGGCAGAGCTAAACCATGGTTTGTTGGTGATCACGAGGAAATTAATTTGTGCCAAAATATCGTATCAGCGAAACTCAAAAGCCGTAATTAACCGTATACAAGTAGTTGTAAAGTCAAGTCTGGTTGTCTCGTAGTTTTTTAAGTAATTGTATCGTTTGTTCCAGGACATTACTATGTAATTTTTAATTGAAGAGGAACCAGTCTCAAATGTGGTTATGATAGTTCTTTATTATACAGCATTGTTTTTCCCGTCGACATTATGGAGACATTCGCATGTCAGATATTATTTTATTATAAGGAAAATAATTTGGTGACTTGTTGCAGACATTTTCGTAAATTGATCTCTGTTTATGTCTATTCAGATTTGTTGCTTTCGTTAGAATAATATCGGAAAACCATTTCAGGTATATAAATACCATCCAATATCCTTTAATTTCTGTTTATCCCTACTATAATGTACTTATAATACATTAAAAAAAATCTCTATTTTCTTACCTACTACAGAAATTTCCAATTGCCAAGTTTGATAAATCAGGAAATTTTAGGTGCCTACCACGAATTTATAAGTTGTCTAAGCGATCGTCACCTTGAGCCAATTCCCAATACTGGTCAAAACTTTTTAATTACTACTTTAGTACTTTGGCAAGTTAATGGAGTTGGTAAATCGATTTGAAACCTTTTTAAATAACTTTTCAATGATTTTCGAGTTCGATAGAGAAAATTAGCTGGCTTTTACAATGCAAAGTAAAAATAAAGGAAAGGGCACGCTAGCTATTAAAGAACCCTAACGACTCTGATCGGATGAATAAATGATTGAATTTTCAATTAAGATTAGAGCGAAAATGCGACGGAACTTTGTTGACAAAATTGTTCAAGACGACGATTGATGATTTATTGATGAGTATTTTATTGTAATTGGAAGTTTCTACGAGTATAATGGCACGTTTCAAAATCGAGGACTGTGGCAAAGTAGGTATTTCCTATTCGTTAAGAGGGCCCTTTGCTATTAGAATCTTAATTACCTTGAGCCGGTGGCATTACAGTCGTCATCTTCACGTCACTTCAAAACATGAAAATGATATTTGTAATGTCAACAGCACAGATGTGATCGCATGTGTACTCGCAACACCACAAACCTATTTCAGGACAGAAATAGGTTTGTGGTGTTCCCTACGACTAAAAATCAGTACAGCGAGCTACGGTATACCGGGTTCAAGTCGGTTTTCTTTCGATTTTTACGTCAGTCTAAACATGATGTAGTGTTAACTTAAACTTTTTCTGTGCTAGGTTATTTGGCATGTCATATAGAATATGATACATGTGCTCCAACTTGTATTAAAACGATAGTAAGTAAGGCTAACCGTATATAAAATGTCGATGATATAATGAAATATTCCTTTGATAAATGACAAGATTTTTTTGTCTCACCACGTAATCAACTTTTTGTGGTTGTTAAAAAGTGCGTACTGAACACGTGTTTTGCATCTGTTATTCAATTATAATTAACCAAATCAAATTGATTTAGTTAATATAAGGATTAATCTAAGAGACAATGATTGAAATATTTAAACTAACTGCTTAAAACAACATCATAATAGGTTGCAGATTTAAGCAAGTCAAACAATGTTAAGTCTGCATAGTTCAAATAACTTTTCCCTGAAATGAAAAATTTAGCTTAGCGCCATCTAGTTAAGGCAGTTGGACTCATTTTGCCCCTGCAATGAGACGAGAAGTATCATAGTGCATCTCAAAGCCGAGGGAAACGAGATGAGATGAGGTTTTCAGCCCGCGGCGCAGTTCGTTGCATTTTCATTTGTACAGTGCCTCAAAACAACATTTTTAGAAGTATATACTTGATTTCTTCTACTCTTGTATGAAAATAAATTCCTTGCTTTAGCTGTTTCAACATAGTTACTAAAATCGGTAAACAAAAAAAGATTTTGTAGATTTTTTGGCATGAATAAGACGTTACCATTCCAACTTTCCTAATATTAAATAATCGAGACAACTTAACTTTCAAGACTAATTTGCCAAACATAAATAAAAATTAATTCGTTGCGATGATGTTCATAAAAGAAGCTGTGACTTGCCAAAATATTTAATAGCAGGTGCTAACATCGATGCCGTTACTTAGCCGTATCGATAGTTTATAATTAATTTGTAAACAGGTAGGTAGCAAAGTGACCTACCCGTTATAACCGGATGGATATGACAGCCTTCACACTTGCCTGGTAGCAGCAACGACTTAGCTAAATCGGTCATGTGCAGCAAAAATGTACAGTTCAAGGAATGTAAGCTTTATTACCTACAACATAAAGGCGAACCTCCGTAAAGAAACCCTTAAAGGTATAGAGCGTCTATTTCGAGGTGCGCTGCTGCTACGTTGACCGGCCCATTTCGTTGCAACACAGTCGATAATTATGTTGTCAACTGACTAAAGCAAACGGGCCATACAAAGCGGATCTGGGCTGGATCAGTCGCTTTTTGCGCTCGACAAAGGCCATTACGCGATCCGTTTCCGAGCACAAAGTCAACACTGTTATGAAGTTTTCATTGAGTTTTCGCCGGAAAATCGGCTAACGTGGGAAAGCTGCTATTGCGATTTGAATGGATAATGAGCTACAGCTACGGTGTATTCGTTAATTGAGTCGATATGTAAATAAACAGCCGCACTGAGCGCACTCAATCATTGCAGCTCAAAGGCTAGTGCTGTTTTATTGTTCGACACTGATTGTTAGCAAACTCGACGGTTTGCGTACCGGGCAGTTACAATGTTTCGAAACAGATTTAATGAAATAAATTACTGTGAAATTTAATTCTAATTCGCCAATTGATGGTCGCATCAAAAACCGAATTATAAATGTTGAAATTTTGCAGGTTCAATTGCAACAATTGATCAGCAACATTTTCCAAACAGGGAAAGGTACGTTTTAGTGTTTGTTCAACTGGTAGTTTACGATATTGTACACGGCAGTCAAGGAAAATATACATGATATTACTGATTGAAATTATCATTTGGGAATATCTATCAAAGAGTATTTGTATAGTGTTGAAAAAATTTTATTTTATAAACGTATTATGTTTAAGTGCCATAGCTTGCCTATGGATATGTTTGGCTGGCTGACGAAAATTTACTCGTATTGAAATTAACTAACAAAATATAGGTGTGAAAATTAAACATGCAACTTTAAAATGATCACTTATTATATTATACTTGCAAGTATGCTGAGGCAATTTCTTTGAAAGGCTATTCTTTGAAAAATTTTATGAACATTTGCCAAAATAGTATTGTTGTTACATTCTTGAAAATAATTAGAACGTATTATGATGTCAGATAGCGGCCCTTCGTGCCACTTGTTGCTCTAACTGTGCAACAAATAAATTAGCTTCTGTCTTATATTTTCATGCACGCAAAAAACTTGCAACTTGGCATTTCTACGAAATTGAATACAAAAGGTAAATGCTATTTTGTGAGTACCTACGTTCCATGCGAATTTAATTAATATTGTTTGTGAAGTTGTCGCGCATTTAGATCTTTTTGACATTTTGTGATATGTATTTAGTAAACGTTTAAAAAAAAAAGTTCACACACTCATACTTCTGCACTAGGATATCCTGTGTTGCAGATGGCATGGACAAAGACAGAAACACAAGACAAACAACGCCGACAACAGACCCGAGAACAAACTTCTTGCTTTGCACACAAAGTGTGCCCCGGCCGGGAATCGAACTCCGAAGGCAGGGCTACTACCAACTTAGCCACGGAGCCAACTAACACACACGTTTGACTTACGACTTAGGTATTATTAGTTATGCCCCGCGATGTTACACACGGTTGGCCATCTTACGGGAACACTTCATTTTTTCGGGATTAAAAGCTATTATTGTATATCTGTCTTAAATTTCATCCAGATTCGTTAAGCCGTTCTGACGTGATTGAGTAACAAACATCCATTCACCCACACTTTCGCATTTTAATAGTAGTAAGATTTAATTACGATTCGTATATCAATTTAAATCGTTAATCATGTAAATTTTAGTGCCAATAAACGCAAGTACCATATTATACTGTGAAACGCAACTATTAAAATGGTAGACTTTATAAAGAAAAATGGTTTTTTGATCGTATAATATTCTTTTTGTTATATCGGAATAATTCTTGAATCTAATAACTGTCAATAAAACCTCAACAAGCGTCGCGGTTTCAAGGTATACGTTTAATTTTTGACTCCATTCATTTGCAGAGGCAGTAATTTTTACTGTGAAGTTCACAGATTATAATATGAAAGAGTGGAATTAAATTCACAACCTGAGTGACAGACGACCAGAATGAAATTTAAAACATATCATTATTCATTACCGTCAGAAGTGAAGCAAATTTTAACTGAACCCAGGGCACTATTCTCAAACGGTGACACGCTAACTCGAATGTAAAATTAATACTTATCCTGTTTCTCCCAATATCGCCTGATCATGTATCATGATCATTTGAAATTATTTTTCAGTAGTTACTTATTTCAAAAGCTTTTCCTTATCAAAGATATAACAATGTTTGATTTTTATTCATTTTCTAGTTATGTTTTTTACCAATTTTAATGGTAAAACTAATAAAATAAAAAGAACGCTTTCGCGCAAATAAAACGATTTTTATCTTACGAATTTTTCATAAAACCTTTTAAGTAAGTTGCTAATGTGCTCATTATTTCTTAATTTTATTGGCTACAATCAAACTACGATAAAATACTGTGTCAGTAGTTCGAAATATAATACTTGGATCACTCGTTCAATACAAATGACATTTCATTCAGTTATTCATTGCGTTCGCGTTTCAATTTGCGGTTTATACAGTTAAATAATAAATTTACATTAATAAATTATCTATTTACGCATTGGAAAATGAATCAATTAAGGGTAAAGTTTAGGCGCATCAAAAATCCGACGCGGGAACAAAACATTGTAATGAACTGAATTTTATTTATTTTTAACTGGAATTTTATATGAAAAACAAAAGTTAAGCTTTTTGGGATTAAAATAGGACGCCAATGTTAGCCGATAAAGATTTTTTTTATCAGCCCTACTGCTGCTACTGCTTAAACTGCTACTGCTTAAACACATCGGTATGCATAGATTCAGTTGAACTAATACAAGAATTGCGTGATTGGTGTCATCAGCTACTGACAATAGTAAAATGATATAATGTCATCAGGTATTAAAAAAAGTCGTACGCGAGCTGCCTGCGACTTATCGCTTAGTGTTGAATTGGTATTAGGTATGAACTCGTTCGCATGAATACCGCTTAGCATCAATTAAAACTATCTACAGTGATTCATTTAATTGGTTCTAGAATCGATTACATTACGCCAAATTGACCGCAATGAATTACGATCTCGAACAATGAGAGAATAAATATAGATTCAAAACAAAGACCCGACTACGCGATTGTTGCAGACAAGTTTTAACGTGATTAAGTACAAACCAATGTTATGGTTTTGTATCGGCGTCATGAAAAATGATGATTTCTTCCATTCTTATTTTATTTTGCTATATTTCAAAACTTCTAAAAAATCTTCTTTAAGCAGAGATTGTTATTATTCATTTAATTAATTAACATAATCGAATAGGACATAATTATGATGATTGTAGTCATCTAATAGACCCCAATACGTACTTTTAGTTAGCACTAGAATACATTTTTCGCCTCTAAATTGGGTCATTTCATCATGATGTTTTTAGTTTCACTGGAATTTATAGAGCGGCTGGCCTCACAGTTCAGTTGGGTTCAATTCTCACTCAGAACAAGCATTTGTGTGGTGAACATAGATTTTTTTTCTGTGTTTGGGCATTAATATTTCATTGTCTGTATTTACAAAAGAAAGTACTATAAGTATTTTATCAGTTATCTAGTTCCCATATTACCGAGCTATGCTTAGTTTGAGGCTAGATGGCGCAGTTTATGCCCATTGTGATGAGTTTATAACAGCTTTTATATACGCCTCCCTTTCATGCTCATTGTCGTGAAGCCAGAAATGATTTTTTCAGTCATTCCCTGCCAAGAATATACATACCATTCCAAGATTTGTTTTCGCCAACAAGGGAGCGCGATAGGTAATAACTATCCTTACGTGTTTCAGTAGAACTATCAATCACTTTACTAATTGCATTATTTATCTACCCCCACAGAATACGCGCTGTCATCAGCTTATGTAATTTCACTTAGTGGGCTCTCAACGGTGTTATTTCTTAATATTTTTCCGCTTTTCATGGCGCCAATACGAAAATGATGAGATTGGCTTCGATTTATTACTGACTAGTCAAAAGTACTAAGTAGGTTTTTCATGCTATTGCGTTTTGTTTATTTTACTAAATTGATGAGATGGGCAGCCCACCTAATGTTAAGTGGTTACCATCGCCCAAAAATAAGAAATATATACGACTCAGAACTAGTCACATCGCGTTTGTCTGTCACACTGATACGCAGATGTTACGCCTGTAATTTTATTGGCCCTCTGACCCTTCCACCCCTGACCCTTGGCGGCGGTACTTCTCCGGACAATCTTGGTACAAGAACAAGATATACTGGTACTTTCGATAGCTCCTTTCGCACCACCCGGGGGATACGTGTAGAGGCTTTGAGGGTATTCACCTACGGATGCGAGCAACATGATCCCCTCATGCGTAGTGCATTGATGCATAAATAGGATATTTTTGACGTATAAGTACGTACAAGAGATATTCAGATCAAGAACAAAGAAGAGTTTATTTTACGATAACTTTTATATGTTCCTATTATTGAGTATAAGCATTGTAGCAGACAAGGTCGTACAAACAATGAGCCCACAAAACAATCTTTCAATATTTTCAGACTAGCCAAGCTAGAAGATAAGCTTACTTTATTAGCAGAGCCATTATCATAAAAAAATAATGGAACAGACTATAATAGAATAGATTTATTATAATATTTTGTAACACACAATTAAAACTTATAAAATGGTATTATTAACATACAAAAATTAAATCACTTTATGATATGACTACAATATTGGTTATCGTTCAATCAGCATGTGATAAATATAGAATGCAGCTAATGCATCATCTAATAATATTGTTTGCAAAACTAATATATACTAATGGACACTTAACAATGAACTCTTTTAAACAATAAGAAATTACTCTATTCGTGTTATTTTTATTATTTTATTAGTATAGCCTACACTTTGTTGGGTGCTGATAGGCTTGACCACTTTACACGGGCTCTTTAAATGTAGATACAGAGGATAAATAAATAGTAGTAGAACTTTTTAATTTTTATCCCGGTCCATAGATAGCTGTTTGGAAATAATATTTATGTATATTATCTAATTAAATACTCCACTCACTATACGCTTATGTTGATTGACAATCGACTTTAGTGAGTTTGCTTGTTCTTTTATTATTTATTAAAATAGACTTCCAAAACGGCTTCCCATATAGTTTATCGACTGATGTTTGTTCAATTATTTCTTATAATTGTCTTAAAATATTTATCAAAATTAGTGTAATATTACTTTGCATATAAAAACAACATATTGCCAAATCCGTATTCAGTTGACACTAGTTAGCTTAACTACTGATTTAACAAACTAACCAGGGTTGAATCCTTCACTCGCTGAATGGACAGCCCAAATCTAAAGCCCCGATCTAACGAAGCGAGTTCTTTGTGTGTGTTCAATTGATACCAGAGTTTGCTTTCAGCCTGATTTCATGGGATAAATATCATTGAACAGTCGTGACCCCAGAACGGGATTCTGAATACCATGAAATAGACACTAATTAGTACAGATTTAGGGTAAAAAAAGTCATTTAAGAACTGTAGATAGATCTACTCAAGAGGCTTTTCTAGGTAACTGATATTTGAATTCTAATTAATTCACTCCGTGGGAGATTTGATAATTGATCCTAATTTATATAAGGAATTCATGGAAATTCAAACAGCGCCATCTAGCCTCACACTAAGTACACAGCTTGTACTTTGAGAACTAGATAATTAATAGAATACATAAATAGTCTTTTTTTTTTGTAAATTTATACCTATCCAGGCATAGAACAGACAGATGTTCGTCACACAAAAACTTATCCTGAGTGGGAATCGAACCTACCTATTGCTCAGAAGGTAGAGCTATTACCAATAAGCTGTAAGGCGATAAATATTGACTATTTTAGAACATAACAAAGCATAGGTAATTATTATATTTAAGCCCATGGTGCAAATGCGTTGAGTAACGTTAATTAAGGTGTAAGCTCATGAGACATTCTATCTTAAATTTAAGAAGTAGGCATATAATTGGCTGATTTAAAAATTAAATATACCAAGTTCAATACTTTCATCACCCATTTTCAAATTAAAAAAGGACGGATTAGTTCATGATTTTTTATGGGTCGACCTCGAAGCACTCTATCAAATTAAAAAAAGAATTATTAAAATCGGATCACAATTGGTGAAGAAGTCACGTAAAAAACATCGAAAAAACCTCTTCCTCATTATATACGAACCACCTCATTCTATCTCTATGTGAAAATAAAAGAAACTAGTACTTACTCGTATCGTATATATTTTTTGCTAATCAAGTGACTTGAATCGTTTATTACTGGACTCGTGTGTCCAAATCTTTAACAACGAGAGGGTTGTCAATTACATTTCGGTCGGTGAGTTTAGGTACTGAAGCGAAACCGCACCAAACATTCCAAATGCTTTGGATAGTTATTACCCGAGTTTAGGATAACTAGGTATACATTACTAAAATAGCGACTAAAACAAACGGCATCGGATTTCAATCTATTTGAAACTTTGGGTTTACATCAAGTTAATTTAATTATGCTTTGTGTATTTGGCCTTGCTGATTGTGTTACTGTTTTCATCCCTAAACTTACATTTGGGAGATAAAATATAGATGTTTGTAAACGATTGTACTACAATATTATGAGTAAACCACGGTAAAAATAAAACTATATCATACGGGTACCTTGTGCATATAATTTGGTACAATTGATCTTAACAGTTGTGTACTTACTTACAAAGAAGTACGAAACATATAGATTTAATCCGGCTTATTCGTTTTTTTAATGTGTTAGCAAAAGTTAACAGAAGATCTCATTTCTAAGACTAAACCTCGGTTAAATTTAGCCTCGCCATTATATTACCATCTCGTTGAAAATTTAACAGTGAAACACGGCAAGCCTCGGCGGAAGCAACTGGCCATTCTTGCTTAGTTAAACATTTTCAGTAGATTCTCGCAGTGAGGAGGGTCGGTAGCCGACGGCCCGGCCAGAATTCTGGCGATTGTAATGATATATTACCGTGCATTATTTTCTTATCTTTTCTCTTTCTCATCCACCACCCATACTTCATTCTCACCCGCATTATAAACGTGTTACTTTTCGTATCTCTTAATAGACGCCGTGGGCCCGAACAGTGTCAGTAGGTATAGCGTAAATTTTGGTAATATGTCATAGCTCTGCCCTTGTGTTGATTACATTTCGAGCGCAGGACGATATAGATTGTTTTTTGTTTGAACGCCACCTCAAAAGAAATTGTTTCCTGAAAATGATACCGTATTGTAGATCAGGTTATTGCTGGTAACAAGGCGATGGGAAAATACTTATTTCGTAAGTAAATACAGCCGATAATAATGTTCAACGATCATCTCAAACAGTGAAACTCCAAACAGAATTTAGCATGATTATTTTAAAAAAGGCTGCATGATTTTAATATCCGATGACCGTGTACGAGCACCGTTTTAAAAATCCATCGTAAAAAGCTCTTAGTGACATATTGCCTCAAATGAAAACTGACGTTTACGCATCCATAGTGGTTTATAATACATATTTGATGGACAGGCGGCGCGTATTACCATAGCTTTAAAAGTCAAAACTGTGTATAACAGTTATCGGTGAGAAGTAAACAAGTTGACCTTGTCGACACCTTGACTTCAGTCTAGATGGTCCAACAAATATGGGTAGCAGAACACGACCCAAAAACTCCGAATACAGATTAGATGATCCGTAAGCCAAATAAGAAAAAATAAGAGTTATTATTCAATTTACAGGATTGTATTCTTTAAGTGAATTGTTCCCTTACCTATATTGCGTTTTAGCTCCCGATATAACACTACTCTTATACATATTTATAATGAACTCTCGTTTATTTTTTTTATTAATATTATCTACTAGCTGCGCCCCGCGTTATTACCTAAGGTATGAGCTACCTTCATTACAAATTTTATCTAAATCCGTTCACCCGTCAGGCGTGAAGGAGTAACAAATATGCACACACACACAAACTTTCGCCTTTATAATATTAGTGTGATATTATTGGTAGATTTCCACTTGACTTAGAGGCCCGAGTTGTATTTTTCAGGAAAAACATTCGTCAGTATACGCTGACACAAAAGGTACACACTTTTTGTGTACAATTTATGGGTTTAATAAAACAATGTAAAGAACAATGTGGTTAAATAATGGCTGGTGGAAAAATGTCTACAAAGTGTTTCGTTATACGATCAAAAGTTAATTGCATTGACCGTGCTTCGGCGACGGACGTCGGTCTTGTACGATGAAGAAAATGGATTAAAATAAAAATAGAAGCTACCTTTATCGGCTAGACTGCGGAAGTGATATAGAAGACACAGTATATTATTGAATTCTTGTGTATTGTATTGAAAAGTAGCTGGTATCTGCTGGAAACTATCCAGCGAATTACATTAAATTATGATTGAAATAAAATCGATCATTTTGTTAACCAGTTTATTGCTTATGCAAATTAAGTTTATGATTGAATCTTTGTAATATTTAATAATGAATTTTGACTGGCATACTCGAAACAAACATTTGTGTGACGAAAATAGATGTTTTTTAAGTGCTTGGGTGTCTTTATATATAAAAAAAACTAATTACTGTTGTATTACTAAGTAATACTCTCGTATATTATATTAGTAGTAATACTGTCGTATGTCTTCCATAGGGGTTTAGTTTAAGGCTAGATGCCGCTATATGAAATGTGCATGCATATTTCTTTATGATGAAAATGAATGGGTTTTCAGCCCAATATTAAATGTTAACAATACATAACATATTATAACAAAAAAGCCTTCTTTATCAGCCATTAAACTAGCAAGGCGGGTGCGACCTCCTTGCTGTCAAATGCTCCACGAAAACATGTCCGTCGTCATTTTATTTCTCTATGTTTTCAAAGTTATTCGTTTTTCCCCGTGATTCCACTGTTGTCGGTACACTATCCCGGGCTGGAAGCCGCAACGGAAAATAAAATTGATATCGTTGCGCCGCGAGCGTTCCGAGAAAAAGCATTTCGAAATAAATGACTTTTTAAATTTCATCGTTGCACACAGTTTCTCTATCAATTGTCGAGGCTCGCTTCACGTAACTGGATTTCGTGGCGGGCATTTATTGTTTGCGACATACGACAAGACATCGCAAATTGTACGGTGATATGAAGTGGGCGCGGTCTGCGAATCGACAATCAGTGCAATTGCGTTCAGAGAGGATAAAATGTGGAATGAAATTGTTTGCTTGAATGAATAATGTCTGTCTGAGCCTTTAAGCGTAATAAGTGTATAACAGTACTAAAGTAGAAGTAGAACTTGAGCCAAGTACGTTAAGAGAAGTACTGCCTTCTCACCTGGTAATCTGCCGCCAAGCAGTAATTAATTTGTATTGCTGTGTTTCGGTGGAAGGGAGTGGGCTCCGGTTAAATTACAGGTGCATGAGAGTGATGGGCGCATCGCGATGAGGCTTGAGACTTCTCATATTTTAGTAGGGGAAGACCTGGGTATTTTTGTTTTTTTATGGGCGGCGGATATCACTTAACTCAGGTGGTCATCCCATGGCAATAGTCACATGAAAAAAAATACTAGATTCTGTTCGCTGCAACGCCAAGATGATATTTAATTTTAGGAATTGATTAGCTTTGTTGTAATTGTAGTAGTAAATATATTAAATTTTCTCCTGCTTATTATAAAATTATTATATGAAATACGTGAACATATCATCAAGTAATATCTCTTAAATAGAAAAAAAATCATTAAAGTACTTAAAGGTATAATCACGTCATTAGAACGCCCAGTGTAATTACCCTTTCGGAGAAGAGACACCTGAATTTTTTTTTATAATATCTAAGGTCTCTCCAGGCCACCTTTTGATATATAAGCCAGCACCGTTATTACCTGTGTAGATTAATATGCAAGCAGTAAACTTTAACTTCGAGGCATCCCTATTCTGAGTACAAGCGAGCGCATAAACAAATTACCGATTGCACATCTCATTAACGTCACTCATAATCGGAGCTGAGTATGAACCGGCGAGACGGAGGAAAGCGTCTGCGTCGCCATTTTGTCATGTGAATGGTGTATTTTACTAGTATTGAATAACACTGCAATTTTGTATTGGATTACATGTCGTTGTTGATCCTCTCATTAGTGTTAGAAGATACGCATGTGACATTATAGGCCTAACATAGGCCAGCAATTTAAATCGGTCGTCAAAAAATATTGATAAAGACGATCTGATTTATTTATGGGATATCTGCGTGATTTTTTTGTAGGTTCACGCATAATAAAGTCGTACGACAAGGTTGGGGCAAAGACATGGCATTCTTATGCATTCATTCAAAATGTATAGAAGCGTCTCAATGAAATAGATACAGGAGAAGCAAGACGTACCTTCAGTATGGTTTGGAAATTCAACCCATCTGAGCTCGACATATTTATAACACCTTACCTTAACTGAAATGCCATCTGCAGTTAGGTAGGTACAGTTAGTTAAGTAGGTACTATGATACCCTCAAACAATTACACAAACTAAAACTCATTTGTTTCTTGCGTTCCTGAAGACAATTCATTAAAAAACTTTACCCACCTGCGTAAAGTTCAACGAAAAATCAAGGAAGTAATCAAACGGCTGTAATTGTGATAGACAAGGACAGGATAGCGGTCGCCCGAATTCGATTACGAATGCGTATCGTGGTGGTATTCTGGGCGGCCTCTACTATGTGAACCCAATCTAAGTTTGATCCAAGTTTTATTTCCATTTAAATTGTTTTAATTATTGGTTGTATGACCATGAACCAATGGTTCAATCAAACATTCGGTATTATTATATTTTCGATTGAGACTCGCTCCAATATTCCATTTTTTATAGTTATACTGTAAAATAGTGTAAAATGTTCCTAAAATTCATGGAATAAGAAGTAAAGAGCGCGCAAAACCATAAGATTTCATATAACAATTTTTTTTTAAAAGAATGTGTTTAATTGTGTTTGTCATTTATAGCTACGTCACTTAGTTTGAGTTTCTTAATTCATAAGGATAAAATTATTTATATTGGCCCAAGTGAGAACTCTACTAACCCATATTAGTATAAATAAACCGGTTCGTACTCACAACCCAACAGTTCTGAAACCGCAACTGTATTAGTATTTTTTATCAAATTTTTTTTATCAAAAAATCCTCCATGATTCATATATTCCGTGTAAATTTCAGCCCACAATTTCAAAAGATACATCAAACAGACCGAAGTTGTAGTGTGTATGAGAAAATAATTTCATATCACCATTTGTAGGATTTTACTCTTTTTTAGTGTGAGTAAGCGGCTAAAGCGTTTGACTGAATTGCCACAGAATACGTACGCGGCTGCTGTCACTCCGCGTTCAAGATCACGGCCTCTCCGGCGGGATTACGTATGTGCTCCGAATGACAAGCAGCTGAGCTGCATAATTTACGAACAAAATGGAACGTTTTTAACTGAATTTAAAATGGAAATTAGCCTCTTGTTTACAGAATACAACTGCGATTTTAGGTCTATATTACGAGACCAGACAGTACCTATTGTGGTGTACAACTGTAGTTGTATGGATAACTTTGCTCGATTATCACAAGAATATATTTTATGAATATACTAGCTGCGCCCCGCGGTTTCACCCGCATAGTTCCCGTTCCCGTGGAGAATACGGGGATAAATTGATTTTATTTTTTCGTTAATTTTCCAATGTTTTTAATAGTTATTCTGCTATTCGGGACGGATACAAATCCAACAAATCAAAAACCATGGCAATCGGTCCAGCCGTTCTCGAGTTATAAGTGTTGTAACAAACACGACTTTCTTTTATATATATAGATTTAATTATACATATTTTTATCCGTATTGCTCGTATGTTACTTCTATATCAGTTGGCATTATTTTACGTTTTCACATATCCTTCAAATATTATTTTCATTTATGTTCCATTTCTGTGCCGCTGTATTACTGCCTATCTATACTACACCATACAAAGTTTGCTCCGGAATCGAACCCAGATACCCTCTCTTTGAAGGAAGTGACCAACTAAGCTAAGGAGAATTTTAAAACGCTTACACCATTTTTATACCTACTTAGAAAGGAGGTCAAGTAAGTGCGAAACTACGATATGGATGTAAGTACTAATGAATTTGACTAAGATACCGGGATAATCTGCCTTGAATATTCCAGTATCCATTGCATTCTCCTTTGCAACGTCATCTCAACCGGCGCCCCCACAAATAACGGGATAGTAGGGTTCTGTAAATTTAATAATATCATATTACAATTTCCCCAATACTGTCCACTGCTGGTAGTTACAGCTAAGGATCGTTGGACGGCAGGTCAAGATAACTTACTGACAATGGTTTGATATTCAACGAACGTTCTAGTATCCATTGCAATAAACATTCGATACGACGCTGCCCTTTTTTTTATTATGCGATAGTATTGACTGAATGAGCTGGCGGCCTATATGGTAAGTGGTTACCGCCGCCCATAGACAACAATAATACGACTCAGGTCTCTCTACCGCCTACCTATTACCTACCTAAGCATCAGAAGTACCGCATTACGCCCGTCACCCTGGGATTCGCATTAGCCTGTGATTTCACCGGCACCCACACCTTTCCACTGGAAAAATAATGAGAGTGCACTACTAGTTGGCGGTGGATTACCAGGTATTGAGGTAGTACTTCTCCGGACAAACTTGGCACAAGTTCTACTGCTACTTTAAGTTACGTTCTGCTTTTACTTACGTGTAGGGACTCTGAGGGTCCTTACCTACGGGCGCGAGCGACACGAACCCTTCGCTTACTCAGACGAAAAGAAGATGTTGCAATTATTATATTATAAAATTAGTTGACTACGTAATCTCAACCGCCCCAGACGATGGCTCGTTACGTTCTATAAATTAAATTTATTATATGATTTCCCGATCGTCCGCTGTAAGTACGTAATGAAGCGCGTGGATCCTCGGAGGGCAGTACAAGGAGGCAGTGATGCGATGAGCTCGTCCGCATCAGGAATCAATTAGGCACGGCTAGCGGCCACGGCGTGCCTACCGCATGAATTATTGACGACGCTCCGCCGGCAAAGGCTACTGCTGTTTCTCGAATCGAAGTCGATGCTGAACAGAAAATAATATTTCACAGTCCAGTTTTCAGACTTTATTTCCTTTGTATTCTTAAAAAATGCTAACATACATTACGTACAAGATCACGCGTTTTTATCACGTTATTAAGATATGTGAGTGCTCTAAGTTCAAAAAATATACAGGATATTTTTTTGACAACCTTATTAATACGCCTATAACGTCTGCGTATAAAAGTAGAAGACACTATAGGAACCAGATTAGAGATAAAAAACTCATGTTCGTCACACGGCTATTAGTCTCGGGTGGAGATTGGAACCCATGACCTACAGCGCAGAAGGCAGAGCTACCAGCTGAGCTGTGTAAGCTTGTTGAGTTTTAAAACAGATTTTGAGCTGTAACCGGCTGTTTAAAAAAACATGTTATTGTATGACAGATATCCTAACACAGTAATACAAATACGAGTACTACCGGGCAAACGGAAGTCTCGATATTTCAAACCGGATTTCACCTAATTGGCTATTGTTAAACAACATTTTGATATTGAAAATATAAAAAAGCAAAGAAATTATATTAATTATAATATGCTGTGTAAATTTAAAACCAGAACTTATAAATTTATTTGAATTTGGTGACCGCCATCATGATTTTTCTGGAAGGATTTCCGGAATATTATTATATCAAAATATCATTTTTGTAGTGAGTGATTAGTGACCGGAACATAAATGATATGCAAAATTTCAGCGTTTTATTTTTAAGATTTTACCCCGAGTGCAAATTTACATAATAGTGAAGATATGAAAACATAAAGTCCGGTTTGAGTGAGTTCCCGATTCGAGATGAATTCGACAAAACATCGGTTTTCAAGTAGAAACCGCCAACAATACTGGCTAGGCCGATTAGCGACCAAACTAGATTTCCTTGTCAGATTATCCTGTCCATCATACGTTTGAAGTGAATTTGGCTGCCAGCATTTGCCTCAGGTGCGCTGATGTAACATTTTCAACGTGATTTTATGTTTAAACTAAATATACGTAAGAGCTTTCTGCTATTTTAACAAGAAATTTTAGTTGCCTGCCATTTTAATGTGATTCTTTGATTTGGATTAAAATATAATACGACTTTTAATATATTGCTTTGTAATTCCAGGATTTTCCAATCCAAGTTTTATTCAAGAGACATTCCACTTTTATTTAATTTACTAAGCGAACGAAGTTCCTGAATGAGTGAAGAACAAAATAACATCATAACTGATGGATGAATGGTGGATTACTGTAGCCATTATTAAAATAAGGTTTGTTTAAAATGCGTAAACAAAATTTGTATAGACAGGTTCGCATCTGTTACTTATGCTAATTGCCGAGCATTCAATTATCGGTTTGCATTGCGACCTATTCCAGGGCCAATATCGATGAATTTTAGTCAATTTAGTTCAACAATATTCAAATTCGAATTTTCATTAGGCTCCAATTCACATTGACGAGTTGAATAAGCAGCTAAATGTTCTGATTATGGTCGTATGAAGCTTTTGGCAGTTATTTTGACCATGATTATTTCTGTGGGCGTAGTCAAGAAATGATACGGGCGGGCTATGGGAAATTATGCTCATGAAATACTATTATACTAACTGATTAAAATACACAGTCAGTTCACGTTGGCATTTCAACCACTCCAGTGATGATAAAAAATGATTAATGAAATATTTTTAGCATCCATGGGCAGTCAACATTTATCCATTCATATGTTTTATGAACATATACTACTACTTCTACTATTATTTATTATAAACACTACAGGAGTAGTTTTTTTCTAATTATATTGTTTTTTCATTGTTTAAAGAAAGTTGTATACGTCAAGTAACGTCAACAAATAAGTGAAAGTGAAAAAATAATTGATACACGACTGGATATGAACTAGTGTACTTTGCCGTCTGTACCATTAGGCCACCACACTACCACCTCATTTTCACATCACGTCCAATATTATGTATATAAGTTAGCTCATCGTTACCTTTAATTGCACAAATTGCACACCACATTTGCGGAGCTTATTTTCATCAATTAATTTTAATAGTTTTATTATTGTAATTAAGCACATTTACTGGGCTGATTGTTGACGCTTTAAGCTACTGGTAAGTGCACAGCTTTGCTGGATAAACTTTGACATTTAAATACATGGCAGCACGAATGCTGATAACACTATGATCTTTACTAGTACCATTGGATAGGCGATTGTCATTTTGCTCGATTTGGCGCTGTATTTGTGTACATTGTTTGTAAATATATACTTTTAAATTAATAAATATCTTGTAAATATAGTTTTTTATAAATTTTAAATATATGTGTAATATATGATCGTGTGTAGGAAAGTAACCTGCAGATAAAAACGCGTGCCTAAGGAAGTAGCATTTTACTAATACCTTTTCTTTTTGTTATGATATTAACAATACGCGTAATGATCTCATAGTTAATTACTAAAATAATCAAATGGAACAGTAATATAGGAAGTATTAGCACATTATACCTATTAGTACTACGTACAGAACGGCCACTCCCCGCCTCCCGCCATTTAAGATTTCTTCCCCACGCCCCGCACGTGCTAGCATTTACCGGCAATGGATGTTAATCGCCAAAATATAATATTTTTTAGCCACCCGTAAAATGACACTGCGTTCGCGCGTACTAATAATTTTTATATACAAACCAACGCCATCTCTGAGAACTACTGAGAAGCACTTGGAACCCAGTCGGCA
Source organism: Aplocera efformata (assembly GCA_921293045.1). Classification (NCBI taxonomy): domain Eukaryota; kingdom Metazoa; phylum Arthropoda; class Insecta; order Lepidoptera; family Geometridae; genus Aplocera; species Aplocera efformata. Next base: position 5,200,444 of record OV121042.1, on the reverse strand, counting down.
TTGCAAGCAGCCCTGACCGCTCACGTATGTGTGCGTTCGTATACAGACATGAGCTTGCGTATGTAAGTGGTATTTGAATTTATATTATTAAGTGTCCAGGGCGTGATATTAGTTTCCCTTATCCAAAGTCTGCCTAGAAGAGATTGCCCTTAATGACTAAGCCCCTTTAATGACTAAGACTTCTTGACATGTTTTTCGGTGTAATTATTTCTGATTTTAACAATAAAGAGCCCTATCAAATTGACACATAATGTATCTGTCACTTGTAGGGTACTTAATCCCTTAAAATTGCAGGTCAGTATGAAAACACATTTACTACTAAACATGTCAACTAATTATTATATTATTCTGTGACTTTACGTCAGAACTAATTAATACTGACACGTTCTTAATAATACTTATCTTTTGTAAGTACTTATTAATATTTCGCGACTGAGGAGAATGGTATACGCAGCTAGTGCGTTTAGTTTCGGAACAAGAACATTCCCACATCTTCCTACACTGTCCATAACCCTTGCGCTGACCTTAAAGTTTGTCCAATTAGCTCATTACTAATGCAGGTAGACGAAAGCTTGACTAATTATGGAATAAGTAAAGCATGCATGTAATCGGTCCGGGATCATTAGGCTAATCCAGTTGAGGCCTGGAGCAAATGCATTTAGGCCTACCCGAATAACAAGCTCAATCAAGGATGGCGGTTATTGTATTAGCATTAAATAGGCAGGTAAGGTCAGCTGAACATGAAATAAAGTTACGAAAATTTAATTTCTACCTCGTCTATTAAAAATGTATTAACTATTTGACTGGTTTTACAGCTTAGTTAGTAGCAGCCTTCTACGCTGCAGGTGGTATGTTCGATTCCAAACCAGGACAAACATTTGTGTAACGAAGGCAGAAGTTTGTTTATATGTAAAAATAAATAAAGTCCCATAAAATATTTGTATCAGTGAACTGGTTCCCATAGTAGAGTATATGCTTAGTTCGGGGTTAGATGGCGCTTCGTGAAATGTCTAGTAATATACATTAATTTAATATTAAATGTAGAATTAAACTATAATAAAATAAATAAAAACAGAACCCTTATAGGATCATTAAATTTCCTTGTCCGTCTGTCCATCTGTCAAGATCCTTTATCTCAGGAACGCGTTAAAGTATCAATTTGAAGTTAATATTAAATACTGAAGATTGCAATCCCTAAGCGCAGTGAAAGAATCAAACGTCTAAGTGAACGCAATCAATAGATACGGTCGTTTATGCTCCGTTTATGCCGCATATTTTGAACTTCGCGAGGGAATTAAAACCTACGGGGCACAACCCGTTGACCAACAAGTAAAGGAATAAACCCGAAAAGCGAAAATATGTAGGTACATCACAAAGAAAAATACATGAAAAAACCTACAAGTTACAAGTTTACTTACAAGTTCGCGCGGAACCCTCGGTGCGCGAGTCCGACTCGCACTTGGCTGGTTTTTTATTAAATGTCCAACATTACAACACGTCACGAGCAGGTGGATATGGAAGTTGCTCCCCAGACGAGATCGTAGTGCTTCAAAGTGCTTCGCGATCGTGTCCATGCATAGTAATCCATTGCCAGTGCGACAACCATCCCAAGTACGTAGCTGACAAGTTTTCAGTAACGCGTGGAAGACATAATACAGGTTTTTTCGGATTAGGGATCCGTACAAAAGGGTAAAAGCTATTTAAAAATTACAACAGTCTTGAATATTATTTTTCTATTATAGTTACTGACAAGCGGTCGTACGTCAAAAACGTCTGCACAAGAGGGTAGACAGATATGTCTGCCAATGATGTGCATACCCCAACTCGCACAGTTCAGATTACGCATGACGAAACGCATGACGGGTAAACGCATGACGCATGAAACTGCGTCGAAATTTCGGGATTTAACAAAACTCATGGTAAATACCTCGGTAAATCGAAAAATAACCTATTCATACTCTAACCTGCCTGTCAAATGTGTCAGAATTGATATACATGTACAATAATTCAAAATTTTTTGTAAAGCTACATTTAATAAAATGAATTTTTAGAATTTGGCCAACTCAAGCCAATCATCATTAACTTTTTCTCTCTTAAAATATGTATTTTAGATTGCTTGACAAACAATTTTTTTCTAATTGCTGTGTGTCTTCCCAATCTCATTGGGTTAGATGGAAGTAGTTTTTGGGTTAAATCATAATACGCGTAATGTCAGAGTGAATTAATTCGATTTTTGCAAATTTCTTATTTACATAAAATTTCGTCTCAACAAGCAAGTCTCAAAGGAATTCATTTTCACTAAAACAATTTTGAACTTTTATCTCAAAAATCTTAACCTTTGAAATTTTGCTTTAACCAGCACTTACAAAATTTAGAGAACAGAATATGCGAAAATCTTCTATAAGTTATCCCGTATTCTTTGAGTTATGTACTATGTTGGAATCGCCGCAAATATATGAGCGTTTGAGATTGAACTCGACTTTGAAATACGGCCTATTGGTAAAGTTTTATTGTATCTGTCGCAGGTGCAATGATTCGGTTGTTTTACTTTTGTTTTAGTTACGGTACAGTTTGAATAGTTTATGATGCTTTACTATTTGAATAAAAGTATCGGAATTTCAAAATACCTGTATACTAGACCAAAGAATAATATTTCATAGCTATTTTCGCTAAAGATTTCGGCAAAGTGTGCTCGCTCCATCTCGAGCCCCATAAAAATGGAGTATACATATGAAAAATACTTTATAAAAATTGTGTGAAACATTTCATTGTAATTTTTGTTTAGCATAAAAGAGATGAATTCATACAAGTACGCGCTAAAGGTGTTACTGAATTCAAGCAGCGATATTTTCAATTTCACGAAACAATTATTCCGCCATGTCATCAATCGGATTCCCGCTTTGATTGCGCGGCAAATTCGTTTTGTTTGGACACAAAAATTGCAATATAAAGAGCTACCACATCATTCCCTTTTGGGTTAACGTAGATTGCTACCAAAATGTAATATTGTTTTCAATTCATTTTGAACGAACGATTGTCCATTTTTATTTCATTTATTTTTGATTCCGACACTAACTTAATATCGGACGCGACTGGTATAATAGAAATCCAAGAAAAACTATACAATTGAACTCATATAATTTAATTGAACGGAAAATCTCTCTGAGGAAATTGTAAGGAAAGTTGTGGAAGGCGCGAGTGGGAAAGCGCCCAGGGCACCATATAATACTTGAGATAGAACAATCGCGGGAGCACCTTGTTGCGCCGACTTCTTTGCACAAGCGTCAATAATAACACTTCTCTTTATTTTCCTGGAAGGTAAACTTTCTCACGGGTTCGTGGATTTCTTCGAATATTCGGAGACAATTTACGCTAAGTGGACGAACTTGAGTCGTATTTGATACACGATACGCAGCAAGATCAAATCTCTTATTGGCCTGACGAGATAACTGTATCAGAATGGTATAGAATGTTTTAACATAATTCCTCATCTTGGAATTGGAGACATTTACAAGTCGCGAGGAGTTCTCTTCTTACGTAGCGACGTAATCAGACTGCAGCCTCGAGCTAATCTCGATGCACTATCCTAGACTTGCCTATGTTTGCTTTATTGTACTCTTTTCACGTTCAGCCGTATTATAAGTGTCTACTTACGACTGTATTTTCATTTCTGCCAATTGTATGGAAGCAAGTATGAATGAGAAATCCCAAGAGAGACTCCGTTGCTTAGTTGGTAGCCATCCTGCCTTCGAAGCGAAGGGTCCCAGGTTCGCTGGGGTAATCTTTTTGTGATAAACGTATCGTTTTTTCTCGGGTCTTAGGTATTTGTCTTTTGTGCTTATTTATGCTACCTGCCACATATAGAATTCTAGTGCAGGGAAGTGTTTGTAAACGTTATTGCGGTATTTATTACTAGAAAAAGCTTCTGGAATTTGTTGCATGGGATATTGTTAATTTCAAAACAAATGTTAAATATAAGCTAGTATTAAGTAATAACTCATCGAATTTCATCTAATATAGGAATAAATAATTATTTTTTATTCTTCTATGACTTATTTGTAAATTTATTATTGACTTAATATTAGTTCTGATTCCACTTTGTAGCGTAGACATCAGAAAATACATATCATATGGGATCATTAGAACGATTTTAACGTCGACCAGTTGAACCAGTATTGTTTATCTATCTATTCACGTTTGACAAAAACTAGTCAACAAATTGTCAACATCTAATTCTAGATTATCCATTAAATATGAGCGCTTAAAGTGGATGGAGTTTAAAGGACTTAGCGGGATGAAAGTTAAAAAGCGATGCAATTCATGCAGCGCAGGTGACCAGGGGTTTATCAGCGCATCGCAGGCACAGGAACCGGAGCCGGCAGTCCGGCGAGCGGGCAGCGGGGAGAGGTGGGAGGAGGTGTGGAGGCTGGCCGGCACACACCTATCGCGAGAGGAACCTTCGCGTTGTGGATAATCGCCTCATTTATAAAGTTTAGCGGGACAAAGCTGCGCGAGTTTTTGATTGAAAACAAACTTAGAAGGGACAGCCTCATTTGAATAAGTATTCTGCGAATAAAGTGTGGCTTTATGTTTTCCTTTAGGTGTTTTTTTTCTCTTTGTTATGCAAAACAATGTTCCACCTTGTTTAGGTACTACAACACGCTTTATTTTTGAGTGAAAGACTCTTTTGAAGTTAAGCTTTCCTGTATAAATTATTTTATTTTCTGTGTATTGTTCTAAAGAGCCTGCCTTTTGAAAGTTTAATGGTCGTTGTGACTCTTCGTCGTTGAGTCGCAGTTTATCATTGTTGAGCCGCAGAGAACGTACCTATTCTCGCGACGTACCGTGCAATTTGCAATCTTAGATAAGAGGCCTATAGAATACGGGATGCAAAACTTTCTTTTGTTACAGCCTTTCGAGTTTTTCATTAGTCTGAACAAGGAAATGTTTCCCGTCTTCCCGTCTACCAAGTTAGATACTCCTGGCGTAGAGAGAGATATTCAGTTCATGGTAATCTTGAAAATATACAAAAATATATTGAAAAATATCCTTCTAGAAAGTTCTCATCTGTTCGCACGTGAAGTTCGGCCGATTAACTACCGATTTTATGCACTCTTACATCGAAAATTAAAAGGGCCTGTCTTTTCAACATAATCTAGTTTAGGAAGATATATTGTAATATGCTTTAGAACTTACCAGTTCTCCTTGAAATGTGATCTTGCATAAGACTATATGCAGAATATTGCGCTTAAAACAAAAAAAAAACATAATATGAAGCCTTGTAGAATGTACATATAGGGGCTGACCTGACCGTGGTCAGCCCTTATACATTCTACAAGGCATAGGAGGATATTATGTCCAGTGTGTCATATTAAGAATTTAGAGATGGGTGACCGCACTGTTAAGGTATTAAATTTGATATCTGAAACCCCATCGACACATGCGTGTGTAGACGTAAGTAACAACTATAACTAGATACTATAAAATACAATCTGCTTGCCGTATGATTAAAAAAATCAATATGATGTTTAATTAATCACGACATGTACACCTACCTGTCAATTATTTCTCTGTGTTGGTTACCGTCAGTTATTTGTTTTATCTTGAAACAAAAAGTACTATTCACATATTGAATTTCATATTCCAACTTTTAGAGAACCACTAAACATTCAATCAAGTTATCAAAAATAAAATACGTAAATACCGGCCGAAAGAAGGAGGTTCCTGTTCAGTTGTTTTATTTATGTATGTTGCGCGATGTCTTCGTCATTTGTGATTTTGGTAAATACCTTTAAGAAAGCCCCATAGAAATTTGAAGAGAAAACTCCATCTCTAAGTGTAAAAATAGAAGATGAATATATCAAGTTATTTCATAAAAAGATACAAAAAGTATTGAATACGGAAGTACTCAATACCAGTTTTAAGAGAGGATTTGTGTTTTGTTTTTTTTTTTGAGGCATTTGATATCGCTATTTCTCATTTAGCGGGTGCCTCCTCTGGGTTCCTTCGTTTTCTAATACAGCAGCGTGAATAGCCAGCGATCAATCATCGTCGGCAAGCATGCTGCTGTGGCCCGTATAGGCCACCGATGGTCGCACACCCGGCTAAGCCAGTCAATGATACGCCTCGAACGCCGAACTGTTACCCTGAGGAGATGGTCGTTCTCATGTTTAAGGATATTTTAAAAGGCGTCCGAGACGCACATGACCTGAGCTAGTATATTGCGACTGTCGGGTCAGGCGAGGAAGAAACCCAGAGGAGGACCAACAGTAATGCAAACGAAGTTGTATTGATTCAGATTAGTGGCAAAACATCGTTTGCGCGATGCAGAATGCCAACTTTATCATTTAATTACCATGAAACGGTGATAGCTACATGCGTAGTTTATTGCGACGGTTCTAATTACATTGAAAGTAATAGGTTTTTGCAAATAATTTATGAACTTTCATTCAGAAACAAAGAGTTTGAGATGTCGCATGATAAGTAATTCCTGTGATGTGATTGGCTGTCCGTTGTGACGTATGCACATGGTCGGTCTTTGACGTTGAAAAATGTAAGCTATAATAGCTTTTGTTGATTAATAAGCCAAATAAGACTCTAAAACAGGAGGCGTTTAGAGTTGTTATCAGTTTTTTGTTTGGGGACACCAATTGCGCGCTGATAAGAACCGGCGTTGTAGGACAAGTTCTAATAATTTGCGATGAGTCATTTGCTTTAAATTTATTTATTTGGTTATACAAAATGATTAAATCCCACTAATATTATAAACGCAAATGTTTGGATGTATGGATGAATGTTTGTTACTCAATCACGCCAGAACGGCTGAACGGAACTGGATGAAATTTGCCACAGAGATAGATTATAGTCTGGAATAGCACATGCGCTACTTTTTATCCCGGAAAAATGTTCGGCTCGAGTAGGAAGTCCAATCGCGGGTAACACCGCGGGGCGCAGCTAGTTTTATTTATAAGGAACTAGGAACCGCGGTTACCCATCCTAAAGGAACACAGCACTTTTCCGGGATCAAAAGTATCCAGGACATAAGCTAATCATCTAAATCCGTTGACCTGTTTGTGCCTGAAGGATACATAACATCGTTCAAAGTTTCGCCTTTATAATATTTGTGTGATATATGATAATGAATAAAATTACTATAGAGCAACGACTACTGACATTTTATTATTTGAATTAAATAAAAGATATCAAACTTCACCAATCAAAATTGAGGTTGATTAGAGCACCAGAGATTCAGCTCCATGTTGTAACCATTTGAAACCAAACGTTTTTTAGTAAAACCATAACAGAACGTTATCATTCTAGTTCCAAGTGTTAAATAAGAAACGTTACAGCAAAATCCAATTTTAAGACATCACAAGTGACTGAATCGAAATCAATAAATAATGATTGATTACAATGAATGACTTCTGTGGCGCCACCTCAAAGATATACCCTACCTAAAAGAAAAAATCATGCAAATCGGTCCAACTATTGGTGAAGCTATAGCATAACAAACATAAAAAAACATTCAGCCGAATTGGCAACCTCCTCATTTTTTTAAGTTGGTCAAAATACAAATAAATAATATACACTTATTGACTACACAATGACACAAATAAGAAATTTACAGGTCATTTACCCAAATATGGATGACCTACGAAATTTATTTTCTTGCCCTCATTTTACGAAAAAAAAAAATTGCATATGTAATTTATTATACTAATTTAAGCTTTAGACATTAACCTTGTTCATATGTTTTTTTGTGACTTAGGTGCTGATACGATCTGATAGCCCACCTGATGTTAAGTGTTAGCTCCCACCCATAAACAACAGCAAAACGACTCTCTCCGTACAAACCTTGTTCTGGCAAAATATATCAAAAAGTCATTTGGTTTTATTTGTACCCTATTCATATAGCAGAGGGTCTGTCAATAGACACGTCAGTAAAATTGAAAAGCCCGGTTACAAATGGCTTTGGCCTAAGCTCGGTTTAACGATTGCCATAAAACAGACACCTTTTATTAAAGCACCTATTGCTAGAGCAACACGTTAAGCAACAGTGTTGACTTCCCAAAAGTGCCAACAGCTGATATTGTTATCCATATTCTGTGGTTCCTTGCCCCCCATGAAAAGATATGTATATTATTGACGAGATAAGAATTGAAATTGAGATCGCTCTTGGATTTAGTTGGAAGCAATGATATTATTAAAATAAATCAATATTTGTGGACCCATTTAGACCCAAACTAATCGTAGCTTGTATTGTATAATACTTACTCATATAAACACCCAGCAATAGACCTAACATGTAAATTCGTCACACAAGTTTGCTCTAGGTGGGAATTGTGCCCACGACTACGCAGAAGACATAGCTTAGTTGCTAGTAACTAAGCTGTGAGGCCAGTTAGATCACGTAACGAAAGTGACACTAGCTGACGGTCTACCTGATGTGAAATGGACACCTCTGCTCATAACATCAACAACACACGTAGATCATCCTCTTCCCACGTATGAACCGACCAAATTCATATTCCTATCGTAATCCCTTGTCATTTATCGTTCTGGTTCGGTAGTCGGTACGGCTCCTTAGTTTAGTAAGTAGTTAGCCTGCTTTCGAAGCGAGGGGTTCGATTTCCGACAGGGGCAAACTTCGTGTACTGATCGTAAAGTCTTATTAAACAAGAAGTGTTGTAATGATAAAAATAAATTAAAAGTTTTTGTTAGAAAAAATTTTGGTATTTACTTTTGTTTTGCTGTTATCATGATGCCAATAACCTGTGTGGAGTCTGGTTATTTGTAATTACAATTCACCATCTTGCTTCCCGTTACCAAGTCAAGAGTAACCATTCACTGTATCACGTATCTAGAAATTCTCAGGTAACCTTATCTTTGTCAAGCATCCGTGCAATCCGACCTACCGATTTCTGTGAAAGCTTAGCCCAGTGTACTGTCCAGATATTCATTTGCCGTTCAACTTCTAGTCTTGGAGCCAAAAAGAATATTCTTATATTATTTTGCTTGCAGCTTCAGAATCAGATTTTTATATATAACAATAGTTACACGTCACAAAACAATATATTATATACATTATAATATATAATTATTATATATTAGTAATAATTTCACCATTTTACCATAGTCACATAATGGAGAATATGACATTACAATTGAAAAAAATTTGATTATACTTTAACTTAAAAACCATCTACAGGATAGATTCTACATCATAATAATCATAATATAAATATTGTTCATAGGAAGCTTATTAAAATATTGATCGATAAGCCAGTTTTTTAGCTTGTTTTTGATTGGGATTGGGCCGATGGAGCAGCACACATCCATTTTTTTATTTTATTTATATAGCTAAAGTGACGGGACGAGCACATATTCCAGTCAAATTGTAACTGATGAAACTGATTCTTATGTTTCTTGTGACATGCTCAATATAAAGCTGATAAATATTATATGTAACTACATAAGTGACGAAATAATTTACTTGATGGTAAATGGCTACTCCTGTCCATATTACAATGCGAATTGTTTCTCCCCGACCCAAGTATGGGAAGATCCAAGAAGCATACCGTTGCGTCCATCAAGCCACCTAAATATATTTATAATAAATTTGCATCATAAATCAAATCAACCAAAATTATTGGCTAGTTAACTACTGCGAGGTATGGATTTATGAGAGATTAGTTTGCTTCAAAGTAATAAAGATCAAAATAAAAATGAAAAAATATTTAGTTCGTTTATTATCGAATTTTCTTTTTTTTATTCACATTTAAACATGTTCAGTCGACTTCACTATAATAATTTTGTTAGTTCGATTTTCGCTCGGAACAACACATCGACCCCGAAACCCCGCATTTTCAGCAAGCACCACTGCTTGGCGGCATATTTCAGATGTAGTGTTAACTCTCCGGATGAATATGGCACAAGTTCTATTGCTACTTTGGTAGGGAATCAAACTTTAAGAACGCGAACAACTGTCATAATACGAAATGTGTATTTTAGAAAATTACGTAAAAATGTAGCCATTATCTCTCAGGCTATCAATATGGTGTCCAGATATTCAGCGACGGCTCCAAATCGATGAACTATAAATCCATTGTCTAAGTTTGCACAGACTCTCTCTGGACTCGGAAGATTAATTTTCTTAGTTTAGATTGTTTCGTGACCCATTGTGCAGGCGATAATTGGATTTTGCAGGCTATCTGTGATTTACTTACCTATTGAGTATAATTATAAAATTTGATAATTAATTATTACTTCTAAGAAGTACAATTGTTATTTATTAGAATAATAGCTTAATCGTAATATTAAAATTATGAATGTATAAATTTCCATCACTAAGTACCATTATGTTATCCTAACAAACCTAATCTTATTTTGAGAACTAAGTAGAACAGTACGTATCGGTCTTTTATTAATTGTCTTTTATTAGTTGCTTTGTAGAAGACCCAATATCAGGACTTTATCTACGGTAATAGCATTGAACAGGAGTATCTACCTTCAAAATATTTAGCTTGGTACATTATAACAAATAATAATACATAGTTATAACAATTCTGTAACCATAAACAGCCTTACTTATAAAAAAATTGTTGATCATTATTTAGCCTCTCAACTGAACCACTCTCAACCCGTTAAATACTGTTTAACTTTTCTTTACCTATAAACCTTATAAAAGTATGCAAGTTTAACTACAGATCATTAAAAAAAGATATGTTACGGAAATTAGTTTTTTTTTATGGTAACAATTTTCGCTTATGTGACCACATCTTGAAATAATAATTAGCAGGTGTTATATTCTTGCATTACTTTTTAAGCATTGTAATTGTAGTACGTTGCTAGTGGTCAAGTTATTTTTAAAGGTTATGTTATGGTTATGTTCCAGTTGTGGACCACTCTGTTGCCAAAGAAGTAATGTGAGGCAAGAGTGTTTGCAGGATTATGGTCTTATCTGAGATCAAAAGACGATCATTGATATTATTTCCTACTATATTAGAAATATAATGTACATGCACCTATGTCTGTATTCCTGCCTTCCTACTAAAGTAAATGGGTATTTAAGGGTTCTAATCCTCAACTACCCAGAATACAAAAGCCATTTACTGCAACGAGTAGTGTATTGAGTAAATAATAATCTTACTACTATTATAAATGCGAAAATTTGGATGGATGGATGTTTGTTCACGAGTTCTTGAGTGGAGACCGCGAGTAGGCAAACGTAGTGTAGGGCGCCCCCCGGCCAGGTGGAGCGACGACTTGCGGAAGGTGGCTGGTAAGAAGTGGTTAAGGAGAGCCGAAGATCGGGCTCAGTGGCGCTTACTAGGAGAGGGCTATGTCCAGCAGTGGACATGTATAGGCTGATAATGATGATGATGATGATGATGATGGATGTTTGTTACTCAATCAAGTCAGAACGGCCGAACGGATTTGGATGAAATTCGGCACAGAGATAGATTATACTGTGTAGTATATACTTACTTTAAATTTCGGAAAAATGTATGGTTTCCGTAGCATAGCTAGCCGCGGGTAACACCGCGGGGCGCTAAAGTATCTATTATATAAATCGAACGCGAAACTTCTTGGCAATCTGCATCTCGTTGAAAATGGAGCAAATAAAGCAGGACGGAACTCTGAGGGTTTGCGATTGCGTCGGCCTACGGGTCCACGAGAATTTGCTTGTAAAGCGAATCATATCCGTTATTTTTTTGGGAATTTTTTAATGTTGATGCACGTTTTCTCATTCCAACTTTGATGTATTGAAGCAGCTTTTTTAATCTCTTTCTATCCGTTCCTTGCTTTTTTCCTTATTCACAATTTAAATTGAGATTGGAATTTTATTTATTATACAAATAGCTTTTGCGTGCGACTTCGCTTGCATTAATGTAGATTTGTTCAATCTAGTTATTTCTAAAAGAATGGTACCCTGTCCTTTTCTGTATCCCTAAAAAGTGTACGCAAAATTTCATGATGACCAGTTGAGTATTTAACGCGTGAAGCAAAATAAAGGAACAAACAAACTCTCATTCGCATTGATAATATTATTAGGATTATTGTTAGGTACTTTTAGATGAGTATTTTTTAGCAAACAGATTGTTGAATTAATTTTAAAATAGTTGTTATATTTTTCTCTGTTAATATTCTAGCATTTTTATTATTTTATATGCGTGTTTTTTTCAAAGTATAACAAAGCTATAGGTACATTTTATACATGATTATTACATGATTGATATAATATTTAATAATCCCCCTGGGATTTTGGTGAGAGTAGGCGATCGGCTTAAAACTAATAATAAAACAGCAAATCTAAGGGCCCCACTTAGGTACGGACCTAAGTGGTTCCGAAGACCTCGGGTCGGTGGTAATCGGGACGTTTGAGTGATTACTCGTCCAGAGTCGGTCGCTACACGACCCCGACGACGGGATCGGTGCAAAAGTTTATTGTTTACTCTCTTGTCGAGAAGAAAATAATACTTCCAAAATAGGTGATGGCGATCGCGTCATCGGGGCCAAGAATTAGACTCAGTATGCGAGGAGAATTCCTAGTTACTCTTGCAGGGCTCCAATTAAACAGTATTTTATCAATAAAATTCACTGGCTATACCAATACGTATGCCAATGAATTGGTGAAAATGTTTGTTTTTCCGTCTGTATTGGTAACGTGCCTAAATATTACATGACACCCAATGTCCGAGCGGCGAATGAAAATTTCACATATTGATGATGTTGCCACATTCAAACCAAACAATGCCTTAACGGTTGGATGATTTTAATCTATGATACTTATGATTATGAATACCGGTACTATTATAAAAATAGTACCGTGTTTAAATTGGTGAATCATTGTTTCGATCGATACTCTAGTAATAAATTCTACTATCCTATCTAAGTTCCAACTACATTCCAATATCATTATTGTATATCCTCATCCAAACTTATTAACAGTACCATCTCGTGCAATCACATCCATCGCACTCCACTTAAAGTTTATAATGCGTAAACATTCTATTTAACTGTGTGCCTGTTACTCTTTCATTCTAATACTACTGAAATTATATATATGGCTTTAATAGTTACAAACTATTAAAGCCTCTCGCAGATGAACGATAAAAATTAATCAACGACTTATGCCCAGCTACGGCGAACAATAGTTTAGTTACCATCGGGCAACAAAATAAGTAAAAAAGTTTATTACAACGAAGATAATTAATATTAATAAGCACTTATTATATGTAATAAATATAAATTGCGCTACTTTTATATGTTATGCGTAGTCACACAAGCTTACGGCCTCTGCAACACCAGTGGCGTTGCCCATTTCTATCTTGGCCGACTATTGTTGGACCGATAGATGACAGCTTTCATCTATTACTTGATTGGCTAGTATTGAAGCTAGCATTTGCGTTACTGCGCTAGCAGCCTTCTATCCGTAATTATGCAGAATTTTAAGCAAGTGAGAAAAATACATAAAATTATATTTTCTTGTATTAAAACGTTGCATTCGTGAGAACGCTTGGCTGGTCTCGTTTCCGACTAGCTGTCACAATTTTATCTTTGCCTAGTTTTGAATTATTACTTCTTCGCGTTATTCTTTACTTTGACGTTAATTTGACTTTAAACCGTTTCATCTGATTTTATTCTCTATTTTAAGTAGGTTTACAAAGTATTTTACAATAGTTAAAAATGCGAATTGAAAATGTACTTTAATTTTTTGCGAATGCAACAACAAAGATTTATTTACAAACTTAAAACTGAAATAAATTTAATAATTTATCACCTCTTGACTGACTAAGGTTGATTCAACGTAACTTTAACTTACGCCCAAGTAACTACACAAAGAATAATATACTTTACTATTTAAATTTCAATTAAATTAAAAGTAGTTTGTTCATTCAATCTAAAGAACGGAAACTCATGGAATTATTATGTGCAAACAAAATGAACAATGAACCTCTTACCCTGCAATTACATTTTGTTCTACAACCCAGGAACATGAGATGTTCCCCGTTTCCATCACCTGATGGGCGAAGGTAAACACTTACCATCAGGTGAGCCTTCAGATCGCTCCGTCACTTCAGTACTATAAAAAAAAAACATATTAACATCCAAAATCAGTACAAAAATATTTGTCCGTCACACAAATGCAAATTGAACTCACGTCAGAAGGCAGGAAGAGCTACCAATGGAGCTGCGACGCCAAAAACTATTTGTTCCTCTCAACAAGGTCCTAACGTGAATTGAATGTTACAAGTGTAATAAAATTTGTTGGAATGTAAAATATCACGCTATCCCGAGTACCGTCATTTCGGCACATTTAATATTTTAGCCATTCAGCTCACGCCTCGTCTTCAACGGTCGTCCTGATTGCCGCTAAATTGAACTAAAAACTTCTCCACTGCTCTCAAAACGTTTCAATTATATTCAATGGATCCTGTACATACAAATCCTTAATCCTAAATACTAGACAAAAATTCTATTGGAAAACAGCCGAATTGGAAACAGGAACCAACAATTTTTTTTCTTCAGTCGTCTTTTCAGCTATACGATTTTTTATTTTATTAATCTTAATCTGTTTTTAATCAAATTTTAAGAATATTCAAAGCCTGATCCCGGTTGACAACATTTTCAACTAGAATCAGGTTTTAAATACTCTTAAAGCATTTATGACCGACTTGAACATCAAGTTAATACTAGCAGATCCAAAGTCTCATAAGTAAGCTTGGTAGCACAAATAAATAAACTCTTGAACTTCCTCTCTCTTTCTGTCTCTCTACTTGACGATCTAATATGACAAATCAATAAAAAATATTTTACCAAGTATTTCCACCTCGAACTTAAGCCCTTTAAAGTTATGTATAAAATATTTTTGTTTGATTTATTGTAGATTGCGCGACAGAACTCAGTGTTAGAACTAGCTACTTATTTATTCTGTGGTGTTAGGATTTGTGTTGTGTGAAAACATATTTTTTATTCTAGTGGGAAATCACTTCTAAAATCAGAACCATTTTTGAGTGAAAGCTGGATAAATGTAAATAAAAATTGACTTTTTTTCGGTTAACTTTGGCTTTTTCCATTAAACTATTATACATTGAAATATAAAGGAGATAAACAAATCGATTGTTGGTGCCGAGGCGTAAAACTGAATTTGGAATTATAGAAAAAGTGCATTCAATATTCAAATATACAGAAGATTGCAGTGTGCGAAACACACACACTTTGTGATTAAATTTTGTTACAATATCCGCCACAATAACACATATTCTATGAAAATTTAAATCAGCTACATGTTGTGGCTATAAACTTACCCACAGCCACTTTTTATAGCCTTTTAGACAGAACAATAGTAAGACAGATATACAAACATACGTAGAAGGCTTTGTATTAACGTCCAATTAACGCCTTAGATACTTGGATGCATTATGCAGGTAATTTTGTATCTATTAACAATAAATTTGGCTAAATATAGTAGTATTTATGCTATGATACATTCACTAAGCTGCCTTGAGCATATTTTTACTCCAATAATAAATTAAAAAGTAAGATTAGTCTACTGATTTTCAAAAACATCATTTATTTCACTGGTCTTATGCTACATTATTCTAAGTGTTATCCACTCAAAGAATCTGCTTAAGTCACGTCGTACTTTTAAATTTCTCCGTGCATTTTGAGATTAAATTTAAAGTTTCCTTAATTGTAAGTAGTTTACCTACTTGCCGGGAATTTATTGCCGTAGCGTGTTCTACAAATGGTGCTAAGATGATTTCAATAGAACTCTGACAACGGATGCAAAGTTCCGCAATAGCACACAGCCCGATTCTCAGATCGCGCAATTATTGCCAACCAAGTCCTGATTGAATTCTTAGGTCAAGTTTGCGCTTAAAGTTTGCATAAAAGACCGCTAGCAAATTAATAATTTTAACCCTATTCAACACTTTTGTTTCAGACCAGTTTTTTTGTAATTTAAAAGGAAACTAAAAAGGGTCGTTACGATTCGCAACCGGATCCATTAGGCCGGTACGTTTTAATTTCGCACGAAATTTCGACGTAGGTACACTGTAAAATTTACGCCCAAATTGACCAAACGCCGTTTCGTTAACACGCATGTCATGTCTGGAAGTTCCGTCCGTGTTGTCGGTAGACTATTCGGAATTTAAAATGGATTCGTTTATAAAGGCATTTACTGGGGTTCGAATTTTCGATGAGGGAGAATCGGCAGGTGAGTGACTTGTTTGCCGGTGGGCCACGTTTGCAACAGGAGCAAAACCCTGGACAGTTTAGCCGGCGCCGCCGATGCGGAGCACCTACTATAAATCAGCCGGCGATTGACGCCTTCCTACAGGGAGTGATCTATTCTGCTCCTTCATGAAACAGCTCAACTTAGGATTTTTCGCTTAAGCTAAGTTTCCCGTTGCAAACTTGAATCTCAACAGTGTGCTTTATCTATGGATATCGTGTTTTTGTGAGGCTCAATGATCCAAATTTTAGCGTCATTTGCGCGTAACCATTTCGATTTACTATATTTTTTATTAAATATGTCTTATTAATCAACATCTATAAATAAAAATGTAAAATCAATTTCAAATTCTACTGTGGCATATGTTTCGCAATATTATTCTAATCTGTCAGCTTGTGACAGTTTAAAACTATTGCTGGTGGTAAATAGAAATGGTACCTACTCGTATTTCTGTGATTATTGAAATATCTATTGCTTTATTTAAACAGGGTTTTTATATAACTGTGTCTTGTTTCAGGTAAATCAAATCCCATCAGCATAGAAGTCTGAAAATATCACGTAACTATTAAAATAAGCTGCTTTTTAATATCTCAGTTTAGCATTAAAATTAAGCACCTACTTAGGCATTCATAGTCTCGGCATTATCACTTAAGATCCCGCATAAAATCATAAAACGCTGTGTCTAGGAAAAGAAGGTTTGATTTTTAATAGGTTTTGGCATAATTTTCACAACATTTATTTTATTAAAGATAAACTTTACGATCTTCATTCAATTTGCTTTGTAGGTTCCGTACCCGAAGGGTAACCCTAGTACTTAGCCTCTTGTGTGTATCAGGTTAATATAATACAAACTATGCTTAGTTTGGGGCTACATGAAGTTTGTATGTAAAGTGCATGAATATTTAATTGTATAGTAATGAAAAAGTTTACGAAGTGAAGTTTAATATAGTGTTACTACTGTTAATAATGATAATAATAAAATATTATTTAGCGGATATTAAAACAATATTTATAACCGATTTTTGTTTTTTCTTTGGTTATTCGTGGTTTGCGGGAACAAGGAATAAATCTTGCTACGGCTCCATGGCTAAATACGTAGCAACTTTACTTTGCTTCAAAGCAAAGGGGCTAGGGTTCGGTCCCCAGCTATGGAAAATTTTGTATGTTGCATAATAGTGTGCTCTCGGGTTTCGGGTTGTTATCAAATACTAACTGTCCAAGCTAAAGATTCCTAGTATTAATGTGGAACTGTTTGTTAATACAGTCTGTTATATATGGTTTTCTAACCTAATTTAATAAAAGAATTTCTTAATGAATGTGGTTTACAAAAGATAAAAATAATTTTTCATTAAAGGCATTTTTTCAGTATTTTTGGTGCTTTCGGATAATAAATCTTACTTTCCAAATAAAGTGCCACACATTTACACGTCACTTGTAAATCGCGGCGCATTGCCGCGTTCGATACTTTGTCGATTCCAACCACGCGCTGTCTTGAACTGGCCCTGATTGCTGTCCGATCGAAATTATATTTCTCAGGCGCATTCAAAGCTTCACAAGATTACCTACGTCCGAGACAGGATTTCGTGTTTTGAAAATAGAAGCTTGTTCAGGTATCGACTGATCATTTATCCAGTAGCTGTGTATTCCCGTATAGCTACAGTATGGCAAAGATTGCCTAGATATTCTTTACGAATCATGTATTCAAAGTGTATGGAAAAGAATCTCCTTTTCCATTAAAGTCTTATTTTTTTTTTATAAAATTCCTATTTTTTTTAAATAGAAGTTATTCTTAATCAAAATTATTATTTTTAAGTTTAACGATTTTTTTAGGGGAAGCACAATCGAGAAACCCTTAAAGGAAGGAAAGTTAAGCAACTATTCCTCCGATCAGTATTTGTATGAGTGACCGGTAACTGAACAGAACTGATAAGATAAGCTTTCAAGTAGTTTGCGAATTCCAGACCAGGGTTGCCCGTTCGTGGCATTTCTGGTGCTGGAAACACAAAAGAAAAAGCACAGCATAAGTTATTCTAGCCTAGAGTAGGAATATCGTACATTTTATCGTAAGTCGTAACAACGATTGTCTCAATATCGAAAACTGTGAATCAACAGGTCATATATGCGATGGTACCACTACATCGAATATTGTTGCAAAGTTGAAGTATCTTTCGATACTCACAAGATTGAATGGAGAATAAAACAACACATCATGCACAAAATAAGAAAAAAACAAAACTAAATTGAAAACACACTTATTAGTAATCGGTTCAAAACGCAGTAAATAAATGTTTGATATAAAAAATCGAAAAAAAAATCCGACTTCAACACATTTTATCCCTTATTTCTCGCCCTTAGAAGGTACACCTTACCATTTTACAAAATAAACATTTAAATAGGGAAGCAAAAACAAAATAATTTTCTTATACTTGGATGACATAATATTTCCATTTATTTTGATTTCAACTATGTAACCGATCATAATAGTTTTTTTATAGGATCTATCTAAAATCATATCCATTCAAATAAAAAAAGAACGTTCAAAATCGGTTCATAAATGACGGATACAGTAGGTAACAAACATTAATATAAAAAAAAAAAAACAGCCCAATGATCCTCTGAAGACGGGTGAAAAATAAATGAACTGGAATTCTCACGAACTCTATTTCTGTATTTCGAACAAGTGAACTTAAAACGCAAATTAAAGTTTTTTAATAGTACAGCGTGAATCACAACGAGTTTTAATGTTATGTTATTTATTATACCAATTTAAGGAAATCCCATGTAAGACAAAGGTTTCCATAACATGATACCCTGGATCATAGTGTTACGAACCTTGACTTATTACAACGCAATATTATGAAGGCTTAGTAAATTTTGAAATTAATTTACGGATACCTATCAACAAATATGGCGGCAAAAGGAAATAAACCTTCCACCTAGTGAAGTCTCTAATCTAATCTTATTATATTTTATTTTACAATATCGAAAAACTAACAACTTCTTACAACTTAGCTAGGTACATGAATTTGATTGAACAGTTTTCGCATTTAGAATTGTAATATGAAAAAATTACCACTGAGATAATGATGAACCATATAACGTAGAATTAAGAACAGATTAAAGTTCTTATATAAAAAGAATGAACCAAAAGATAATTCAGCTGCTTATGCTATATCACCGTGATTTGGAAAGTAACAACCTAAGTAAGGTTGTAAGTAACCATCATAAACAAGTATTTGGTAATGAATATATAAATGATATAATACATTTATAATCATTTTATCAAAGGAAAAAATGTCGCTCTGCCGTGATTGAGTCACAAACATCCATCCATCAAACCTTCTGTATTTTACAATAATAGTAAGAAGATAATTTGTTCGGATACAAGTAGAATCCTGTCCAATGTTCAAAACAATTTGCATCGCATGATGTCATTACTAGGTCCCAACTGCACAGTATTGACTACATTATTGTGCCATGTTCTCTCGAAGTTCCCGACTCCTCTATGGAATGCTCTTGCCACTAATGTCTTCAATAATTGGCATTCGAACTTTCAGTGTACCCAATCTCGGTGTGGTCTCGTTGGAGTAGAACGTAACTTTTTATGCATTCATTTTTGCTTTATTGATATTTTTACGGTTTTCTTTTAAAGTTTACGGATATTTTAAACTATTAAATTTTGTGAGAAAAATTAGGTAATATTATTATAGTTAAAATTAAAATTGATTTTTAAGAATGGTGCAAAAAGAGCAACCCCAAGTAGCAAGAACTTGTAGAGAGTTCGTCCGGAGAAGTACTGCCTTTACACATGGAAATCCGCCGCCAGCAGTGATATACTAACATCGCTGTGTCCCGGTAGAAGATCTGAGTCGAATATTTGTTCATTATGGGCGGTGGTAACAACATAAAATCAGGTGCAGGTCCCGCCACTCAAGTTGCATAAATAAACACATAAACTATATACAATTTATAGGCATAACTTCATAAATAATCATAAACAAAACCATATGCGCAACATGCAGCTTCGCGTCATCATTCTGACCTTGAACTACCTACTTCAAAACTGTACGAAGCATTTTGCTTTCACATCAATCACGTCAAAGAATAAAACTCTTCATTTCCCTGAACGCTGTACATCCAATAGTCTTTAAGAGGAGAGTGAGCAATTATGATTCATTATAAAATCAGAATGAAGCGTAAAACCACATTGTCCCGTAAAATCAGTAAAATCAGCTGAAATTGAAGTTAAAAGAAATAGAAGTAACAAAAAGACTATAACACATGGGTTCATGTTATATATAAAATAGCGCATTCGCGCTAATCGAGATACGCTCTAAATTCGCAGCGATAATGTTCTATGATTTAGTATTGTGTGGTTTATCTATGAGCAAGCCATTGAGGCCAAAAATATTCAGTCTAAAAGAGGCGTCGCGTGACATCCCACCATATCTCATCCGGACAAAAAAGAGCCACTGTGTTTGTTAATCTTGCTTTCGTTGTGTAAAGTATTCGTTAAATATACCCAAATATAAGATCCATTATTTATTTTTATCTTCTAGGTCCAGAACGGGTAGAGTTGAGGACAGTTTTCTATACGTTCCTTGTTAGTTTTACAATAAAGGTGACCTTCAGAAAGGACTGCTGTGATCAGATATTAATCCCTTTCATATTGGGTAGGTATACGAGGATGCCGGTGTGATAATGGTTCAAATAACTGACAGACTGACGGTCGCGAATTTTATACCTGCACGGAACAATAATTTCATACGATTCAACTTGCAATTTCGTATCATTAAAACTGAATTGTACTAATATATAAAATGAAAGCTAAATGTGTTGCTAAGAGCAAAACTCGAGCGGGCCGGACAATGAAGAGAAAAATTGAAAAAAAAAAAAAAACCTGGAAAGCTGGAAAATTTAAGAAAAATTACGTGCATTCCAAAGCTTTTTTGGTACCAAGTGAATAACGTCTGTCGGACCAGCTAGTGTAATGTAGTTTTAAATATGGATGGATTAAAACAGTGTAGAGACAGGTTATCTACTCTCGATGCCCAAGACTAAATTTGTATCTATCTATCTGAAGGCCGGTACGAAAATAGCTCAGTTCAATTGTTAATAATAAAGCAAGTTGAGCTATTTTGGTGCCTATTTCAATTTAAGGACAAGGCTCGCAGAACTTATCCAACTCCCAACTGGAGTTTACAAGAAACTCCATCCTTCGCAGCATTGTCTATTAAATCTACAAGATACACTTCTAGATACCGAGATGTTTTCGAAACGTTATACAATTCATTAATAGTTTGACTTGCTGTTTGTATTGCGTTTCTCTAACTATTTGTTGAGGTTGGTAAGAATAGTAGACATTCGAATATATAATACGATTCAAACAAGTACTAAATGACAGCATCAAACTGTGCAAATTCACCCACCCCAATAGTGCCAGGCACTATTATACCTTATTTAGAATATATAATAATAGTAACTTAATAATTTTTATTTACTAATTAACCGGTATGAATGAATATAATCGGAGTGAATATAATCTACTACAAAACCCGGTCCGGTAAATGTCACATCACATATCTTATAATTTATTTATTAGGACATACCAGTTCCTTCACGATGTTTTCCTTTACCTTGAGAACGTGCACATAGATTTCTCAATCAAGGACCTCATTGTGGAACGTCTGGATTTGAACAAGCAACTTCCTGATTGAAAGTCGACGATTGTATCACTAGATCGCCATGTCTTCGTGAGGTATTCTTCTATGTCCAAAAATGTTGGAAATATGCCGGAGAAATTGATTCATGGCAAATATAACGATATCATTATTAATCTGCTTGTTTGTAGACTTAAACTTAACATAAAACATCACATTACCTAGATGACAAAAAAGAAATTGAAAATGAATTTGCTTGCTTGAGAATGAATTTGCCATTCTCATGACGCAGGACCATCTTTACGAATTTTTAATACTGTCTCCGAGAGGTTTCAGAGTTGGAACAGACGTAAATTCAACAAATAAGACTCAGTTTTATAAACGACTGTTATTGTCAAATTATTATAGATTCAGTTGTCATATTTAAGATGTACATGTAATGTCACTAAGAAACTCCTGTGACACGTCATATGCTCACTGATATGTTTACTTGTGTGTGAAATTTGACATGTCCAAATCTTCCTTGAGATCTAAAAAGTTTGAGTTTTAACCCAAAATATAATGTTATCGAAAAATCTAAAAAAGCCGACTTCAATGCTTTCATCTCTTACGATTTATCCTATTATTTAAAAAAAGAAACATCCCAATCGGTATACAGCGAAGAAAAAGTCACGAGAAAGCAAAATATTGTTTCCAGTTATTTCTATTGAACAACCAAACTATAAAACCGATTTTGTTATAATTATATGGACCAATCTAATAGCATACTTTTACAAATAAAAAGTAATTTTCTATTATATAATATATAGTTTGATAAATAACGGAGTTTTGAAACAAAAACATAAAAAAAACTACACAAGAATTGATAACCTGTCTGCTGAAAACTAAAAACAGAGTATTTTAACACTTTTCAGTCAGTAATCCAAAACTTAAACACTTATTGGATATCCATATTAACTTGACCATCACATTCTAATGACACTATAGAAGCAACATGTTCTTGTTCACTGGAACTTCATCTTGACTGTCGTCCCAATTTCGGAGCAAACTAACCAACTAGTTCCGATCAAAGATCCACCATCTTGTGATGGCCTGAAGTAATCCCAGATGGCGAACTGCGATGAATTAAAGTCAGACTGCGACTCTGCACTTTGGATACCTACTATTACTTGGTTTTATTATTGATTGTTTTAGGTTAGTTGTACTGTAATTTCCCCTTATAGTTAGGGCGCATTAAGGTTTTTTGTAGCAAAAAATGCTGATTTATATTCTTTTTAATGAAACTCCTTTATTAATTCAGAGAACGACAAAAAGAAAGAAGAATTCTAAACTATAAAATATGTCACTTGATACATCCGTCCTCCTATAAAAGGCGCTCTAGCTAGAGTGTTCGGATACATCACTCAATTACAAAGTTCTATAATATTTAAATATCACTTTAATTGGTGCGGGAGTAAATTTCTAGAACCAGCCTCGTATATTATAACAACACTCTTACCTATAACATCTTGTTCATATTATTGGGGTGCTTAAAAATATCACGCAACGGTTAGGAAAAAAAGTTCGAGGCATTTTGCTAATAAAGAAGTAAAACAAAATAAATACACATAATAAATTGTTTGACCGAGCATTGAGCTACTAGCTTTTTATGCGATAGCTGTGACGGTACTTTGACTACAATAGACTTTGATTAAATTTCTATGGAAACAATCCAAAGTATTGTATATCGTTTCAACTAAAAAAAGAATAGTCCAAATCGGTTGACAAATGGCGGTGTTATGAGGTAGCAATTAAAGTAATAAAAAAACACTCAATTTGTAACTTCTTCATTTGGGTCATAAGTTGGTTGAAAAACGGCAAGGCAAGGTACAAATAAATATTGCGTAAAATCAAATTTGGACTTGCATTTATTCTTTGCACAGCTTATTCCTCTTATTCCTCTAGGTTTGTTGATCCGTGAAAGAACGTTATCAGTCTGAATGACGAGACAACATTGTTAGAACTATAAAATTTCTTTCAGAGCTGCAAAATTATGAAGACATGTGGTTGTCAGAGGCACATTGATGGCACAGGTGTAAAAGCTCACGCACAAAGTTAAGGTCGTATAATATGTAATACGGTATTCAGACACATTACACTGAAGTTTACGAGTTGAATAAGCGGAAGCTTAAGGATATGAATTTTTAAAATCCATATTTCTTGTCTACCTTGTAAATTGGTGTCAATGATGGTAATATAAGTCGTTAAGTAAGTAAATGGCGTTACAAGGCGATTTGAGTTTCATCCTCCGTTTTTTTAAAACTCGGTGTATCGTTTAGATACACCGAGTCTTAAAAAAACGGTGTCTTTGTTTCTCCAATAATGTGTAAATCCACAATCGTATAGCCATATGCCTATCTGGTACGTATTAAAATATCAATTATCTGAAATTTCCAATAAAACTGTTATTTTTACTTCCGTATTCTTGTATAGTCAATCAATACTGTAAATTTCCCCTGAAAACGTAAACTTACAGCCAAGGTTTTAAAACTACCAATTTATTAAATTTTTTTACTGTTTATATATAATATAATTGGTTGTCGTTGGTGAAATCTAGCCTACATCCAAACGTGTACACTCGTTATACTAGTAAAATTTAATTTTCAATTTAAACAAACACTTCTTAGAAGATGGCACAATTTCAGCTAACCAATACATCATCTAAGATCTTTGAGGAACGAGCAGGTTGTATGATATTTATAGAATCTGATTCAATAAAATTAAATGCACTTACTTCCTACGTCTGTTCTCATTCACGTTTGCGATAGATAAATAAATGAATGGATGTCACGAAATTAGCTACGTAACGTTTGCCAGCTCATATGTCATGCGGAAGACTCTGACAGTATACGTATACCATAACCTATATACGATGTACAAGGAATTGATATTAATCAGTGGAGACAAGACGGCGTTGTTGTGCTATAATAAAATATGTTTAATCCAAACTGACTTACAACCCAAGCCAAACTCTGTAATTAGCTAACAGATTACTGGAGATAGTTTGACATAATATTATCTGTCAAAAAAGTTATGGACCTTTTTGACAGATTCTTATTTTTTGGGTTAAAAAACAGGCTATGTGCTAATCCTGGGTATGTGCTTCCTTCATAACAAATTTCATCCAAATCCGTTCAGCCGTTGAGGCGTGAAGAAGTAACAAACATAGGTACATACAGAAATTAAAAGTATGTTTGCTGTTTGAATTGGAAACGTCATATTGACGTATGCTAGCTAAACGCAGCTGGAGAATCTTTATAGCGATGAAATAGAGTATGATGAAGGCCGGCTTCGTATATCAAGGTAAAACATTTTGCAGATGAAGCTAATTTAATTAAGAGTAATAATATAATTTAATGCTTTAACGTGAATATAATGAGCTGGCGTGATGCTTTTACATGCCATCTTTCCATCTTCCCGTCCGCATATTTTCAGAGGGTTTCGTCGAATCCTAATCTTATTAAAGTAGTTATATTATAATACATTGCTGCCTAAAAAGATAATTTCAAGCGAAAAAACAGACAGAAAGACAAACAAAGTCAACTTATAACATTTCGTTTCAAATTGGAGTTTATATAGGGTGTGTGAATATGACTCCGCCCCTTTTTGTCAAAATAAAACACATTTGTTCGCTTACAAAATTAAAAAAAAAAATTATTGAAAGTATGCTCCATCTGCAGCTACAACCTTCGCCCATCGTTCAGGTAGTTTTCGTATTCCTTGCTGGAAGAAGTCCTGGTCTTTTGAGCTTATCCAGTTGTCAATCCAAATTTTGATACTTTCACATGAAGTAAACTTTTCTCCAGTAAGGTCTGTCTGCATCGTCCGGAATAGGTGGTAATCCGAAGGAGCTATGTCTGGTGAATATGGCGGGTGGGGTAACACTTCCCAGTCCTGTCCCTCTAAATATCTTTTTACGACTTCTGCGGTATGCGGTTTGGCATTGTCATGCTGAAGAACTAATTTGTTATGTCTATTCACCCATTCTGGTCGTTTTTCTTCTATGGCTCGCTTCAAACGCATTAGTTGTCGTCGGTAAACTTCTCCATTAATAGTTTCAGAGGGTTTGAGCAACTCATAATATACAATACCTTTCTGATCCCACCAAATACAGAGCATGACCTTGGCACAGTGAATATTTATTTTTGGCTGTGATGGGCCTGGTTCGCCTGGTTTCACCCAAGCTTTTTTGCGTTTAGGATTTTCGTAGTGTATCCATTTTTCGTCTCCTGTGACTATCCGATGCAAAAATCCTTTTCTTTGCTGTCTTTGAAGCAGCATTTCACAAATGGTTTTCCGACGTTCCATGTCTCTTTCTTTTAAATCATGTGGAACCCAGTCACCGGCTTTTTGAATCATTCCCATCATTTGTAAACGCTTTGCAACAGTTGAACGATCAACATTTAATGCTGCAGCTAATTCTGATTGAGTTTGGCAAGAATCTTCCGCCAATAATGCTTCCAATTCAGCATCTTCAAATTTTTTTGGTGGTTTTCCATGTTCTTTATCCTCAGTACTAAAATCGTTATTTTGAAATCGTCGAAACCATTCCTTGCAAGTTGTATTAGACGGAGCATGCTCACCATAAATCTCCACAAGCAAACGATAAGTTTCCGCTGCAGTTTTCTTCGCAATAAAATAATGTAATAACACTTCCCGCAAATGACGTTTATTTGGAATAAAAACCGACATTTTCGAAAAGGTGAAAACAATTGTTGCTTACACTTCAACCAAATATCATAAAATGCGTTAGATAGCTGACATTCAGTACTATCGAATACAAGTATGGTCATTTATTAGTACACGTAAACAATACTAAAAACGACATCTGTTGTCCTTCATAAGCGGTAGGCGCCGTACAATTTATGTTGTTCAATTACACACTGTATAAATTGTTCTTGCTAATTATAGTTCAAATACTTTAATGGTAGGAAATTACTGCAAATATTCATTTATAGTCTTGTATTATTCATTGGTCTTATCACAAAGCCACATTGAGTAATTGGCTTATAATTATACATGGTCAATTAATCGAACAATGAGAATTCTCAATGGTTCCATTAATCAAACCAACGGGAAAACAGTTCATGTAGTTCGATTGATCAGACCACGCAGTCAAATTATTAGCAACCATGTAAAAAGTTTTGTTATTTCGTCATAAAGTTCGTCGTAATAAAAATTTATTAGTATTAACTGTCCTTACTAGTGATAACATGACAAAAACGTCGTTTGCTAAATAACATTTCGTGATCATCTATAATCGGTCATACTATGTTTCAATCCACTTGTATATTACCATATAATTAACTCTGTTGATTTCCCAATAAATAAATCCCTGTGTTACGGTGGAAGGGTGTGGGGTGCCGGTGAATTTAGGTACTGGAGGCGTAACATCACCGTTTCAGAGTGACGGGTGCAACGCGATACGGTTCTCATACTTTAGTAGCAGAAAACCTGAGTTCCATATTTGTTGTTTATGAGCGGTGGTAATCACTTTAGAGTTAAGAACCTTTAATACCAATGTTATTTGTGTACCTACTATTGGTTAAGGCTCAAATAATAAATTTTGTTGAAGAATTCCAAAGCTTTGCGTATATATTCAAACCACATCCAAGCGCACCTACATCAATATCAAAATACCTTCCACCGGTTGACTGCTCTCAGCTTCTGACAATGAGGTATAACTGTTAATATATTAGAGGTGCTATGCAACTATCGCCCACTCAATCATTTCTGCTGACGCCACGTCAGCTGATATTGTATCGGGCAGCAATTTGCATTTAGCACGCTATGTGGCTATGGAAATTGAATGTACCTGTTATTATGTAAAATGGATTGCCAAAAATTTTGTTTTGATCGTTGGGTTCGAAGAAAAACGATATTACGGAATTGGTTTAAACCTTAGAGGATAAGTGGATTTCAATATCTGTATAAACAAGCAAACAGACAAACGCATATACACGTATACCCTTGCATTACGATACCATGTATTGCAGGTGGCATGGACACACACAAGCACACATGACTGAGAAAAAATTATATGATGGCACACAAGTTTACCTAGACCGGGAATTCAACCCGGGATCTTTCGCTTCGAAGGACTAAGCCATGGCGCCTTCAAAATGATTTGTATTTTTTTTGTGGCCCTCATAGCTCAGTTGGTAGTAGCTCTGCCTCCTGCGTTGTAGGTCGTGCGTTCGATTCCCACGTAGGACAGACATTTGTGTGACGAACAAAGATATTTGTTCAGTAGACACTGACATGTATCAAATAGTATTATATAGGTATTGTATCAGTAGTCTAGTTCCCATAGTACAAGCTATGCTTAGTTTGGACCTAAATGGCGCTGTTTTAAAGTTCTTCGAATATTTATTCATTTATTTTGGTGATAATTAATCATTGCGCTAAGAATATCTTTATTATAAGAAGTTGGCACAAAGTATAAACAAAGTGTATACTCAAGCTTATTTACTTTCTAAATAAGTCGAACACAAATTTATTACGCCTTTGTCTTATCCCTGCTAGCTCAGAGATTAGTTGACAATGTCATGAACAAAGTTCGCCTAAAGTTCATCACGAAACTTGCGCTGTGCGCCCTTAAATTGAAACAGTAAGTACAACATCTGCAGTGGCTGATGGTTAAGTTGAATAAAATTAATCTTGTCTGAAGGCTTCCGTGCAACGTACAACATACTTATAATCACGACCAGTAAAGTAAGGTAGACACCATGTATGATATGATGATATTGATTGTATTTCTTCCTATAGGATATATATTATGATATTATTCCTTCCTATAGGAGGTTATAGGAGGTTATCAATTCGTGTAGAATTTTTGACTGTGTAGATGTTTCGTAACCCTGAACTTCCGACAAATTAATCTCATAATTTTTTTATCAAAATTGGTTTGGTTGTTAAATCAAAATATCTGGAACAAATAAGTCATCCAAGCAAATGAAACTGCGTATTTGGCTTTTCTGTGACTTTTTCTTCGCTCGTTGTACACTGATTCTTTTTTAAAATGATTGAGGGTACCCCTTACGGCGAGAAATAAGGGATGAAAATTTTGAATTTAGTTTTTCGTTTTTTTTTAATCAGGCACTTGTGGGGACAAATTTATTATGGATACTTCGCATTGTGGTTTTTTTTTGAACACGAAGATATTGTCTCTTTCTGTCATAGATAACATAGTTAAAATGTATGAATTTATAATATTTTTTTGCCATAACCTAGATTTCCTTCGTTTACCTAAGGCAAAAATATATGACTATGAGTATCTTATATGAGTATACCCATGGCATAGTACCATAATACAAAATAATTTTAATGAATGTTGTACGTATAATGCACGCAATAACGCAGCTTATAAAACAAACAAGCCAAATAAAAAACGGCAAAAAATAAAACAATATATTACGTTCGTGTACATTATAGGTGAATCTGAATGTGTCAGTGCGTAATTTATCGCGGTACGTTTTTTGTGGAGGCTCTCACTTGACCTCATAAAACACAGATCTGCAACCACAGAAAATATTGTACTAAAATCGTACAGAGCTTTCACTTTTCTTAACTTTGTATTAACCTGTGGTAAACAAACAAAAATGTATCTAAATCTCAATTTCTAGAACTAGAATATGATAGCCAAGACCGACATCTTAACGAGTCCTTCGAAGTACGGAAGGGCTCAGTTAAAATTCCAATAAACGGTCAACCATCCAACTTCTGACAAGCCACAAGCGATTCAAAAGCTACTCAATGGTAGCTTTTGGTATTTGAATGAGTGAACGATTTTGAGCTAATAGTCAACGAATTGAAGTTTTTGTACTATAGCGTAATTAATATTGATTTTAATATTATAATAATCAAGCACCTTTGCGGTCTTAGTAAAATGACAGTGATATCTTGTGGCTCAATCAGCGATAAACGTCGTACCAAACGGATTATGCCTCTCTTATGACAATGTCAACGTAAATCACGTAATTGCTGCAATTATACATACAATTTTTCCAGCAATCAAACATTTTTGCTATCGTCACTTTGACTTTGTGTCAACCGACAACAAAACAGAGTCATCTCTCGAGCCAGTTGGAAGCATTTTGCTAAAATCGAAAATGAAACGCCTTTATTAAGTGAGATAGACCTGATGCAGGGCTGAATCAGAGGCGGAAGAGGCACTCAAACGGAGCCAGCCCGCTCATCGAAAGCGGGAAAAACAAGCGATCGCCACTTGACGGAGACGCCCCGATGACACTTCACACGTCGTCGTGATTTTTACAACCACTCTACACTGTGGCGTTTTTCATTCGTAATCACTTTGATGTGCGCCGCAGTGGCGTTGGCAGGAGTACCTTTGAGGAAATAAAGTTATTTTTTTATCGTCCCTTCTGCGGAGGGTATTTTCATAAGTCAAATTATGTTCGGCTCTCACAAAGGGATCTGATGGCTCCAATTTGGAAATAAATACATATAGAATCCTTACTATTCTAAGATATGTATATTGACAAAAGTAGCTGCTTACCCGCGGTTAAAAAGTCAACATGAGATGATGGAAAAAAAAACTGGCTTCACTTTTGCGGGATAATAATAAGCCTATGTGTTATTTCATCTAAATACATTCAGCTATTGAGGCGTGAGGGAGTAACAAACAGAAAAATGTTCGCATTTGTAATATTAGTATGATATAAACTTATTCATAATTGGGTTTTTAACTTAGATTAAAGACCTTGAATAACATACCATTTCATACCCATTTCAGTAATAAAGATTTAGCATCAAACATTCACGTCCTAAAATTGTACAGGTACAACTCAAACATCTTTCCAAAGTAAGTCGAACGTGCACTCACATCAAATCAAAGTTGCATAAAATGCTGCCGCTCAGACTGGTTGTTACATGATTATTCAATATTTATGTGTCGATTGTCGAATCGACGAGTGCGACGGGCCGAGTGAGAGATTCCCTCGTTTGGATGTGTGGCCGAACGTGGCTGGCAAGCAGCCAACCGCAATACACGAAAGGTAGACTTTGGATGTCGGCGGGTGGGCTTACGGCATATGGGAATAGCCGCTTGGTTAAAAAACGTGTGAGATAACATGTCATCACTGTGCTGCGCTTTCTGTGTCAGTCATTCGCAGTGATTTTCTATGTACTGGCTACATGATAACTCCCTGTTTGTTTACCACTATGTATCTATGGTGTGTTATGAACTATCAATACTCAATCATACTCAAAGTTCGTGCTTTGGAGACCTCTGACGCAGTATTATACAAATAAGACACTATTTTAAAGTACGCAATAAAAGTTAAAACTCTAACATTTTAGTAAAAGAACACTATTTTTGCATTTATGTTACGATCTACTTCCGTTCTTGGTCGTTAAGAGATGTTGTTACTTATTACTTATTACGCATTTTATGATTGTGTAAGCATTACAAATAGAAGAAAATGGTAGGTAAGGATATTGTTAAGATAAACAAGAATATAATCATGGTAGTAATTATCCTTTTTAACACTAATATAGTGTGGAAAGAAATCGTCACCAAAGTTCTAAATACAAGTGACGGGACGAGCTAAGTTACGTTTATGGTGAGCCTTCCTCACCATAAACGTAACTTAACATAAAGTGGTTATCTCCACCCATAATAACAATAATATGTCTTAGGTCGTCTCCGACCGGAGTATGAGCAAACCCAAGTCGCATCCGATGCGCCCATCACCCGAAACGGGGTTGTAACGTCTCATGCGCCTGAGACTTTTGGACGAACTCAGCACACTTCTACTGCTAATTGTTGCTTATTTTGTACCACCCGGGGGAAACATGCAGGGACTCTGAGGGTACTTACCTCAGGTGAGCACCCTCACGCTTACAAAGGTTTGCCAGGTTGCCTTCGATTGACAGAAGTTTTGAGACATAATTTACTTTTACTGAGATTAAACATGATTTGCAATTAGGTGGATCTTATTGTAACTGAAAAACCGCAACGACATAATTTATATTAAAAAACGGTTGTGTTCCGGCTTGACGCTATTGGTTTAATTGCATTTAAAACTATTTTTAAAGCTTTCACTTTCATATCACCGCTTTCATAATCATCCCATGTATCGTGGTCTCCGCAGCTCCAAAAATTTAATTGAAATTTTTTAAAACAAATATGTATATAGAGTGTCAATTTTGGTGCATCCCGTTGCAAACTATTACTGCGCCACGTTTTATTTGCTGACAGCACTGAAAATTTGCGTCAGGCTAAGTGCCAAATTTATAACATTCGAATAGTACAAAAGGTTTTTCACTAATTGGTACGGTTTTGCAAGGATTGTTAAAGTTAAAATATGCGATGCGGACTGTTTTCGTTTACATTTTGATTGACTGCTTCATTACTTTCAATAGTGATACAGTGGTAGAGCTGATAACAAAATCACGTAGTTTATCTGTTTGTGGACGGTCTCATTTATTAACACACAACGCAACGCAAAGAGGGGGTTGTATGCCTATGGGAGCCTATGTTTGTCCTATGTATTATTGTATTATATGTATTATATGCCTTTGTATTATAGCCTATGTATTATACCAATAAACAGCTTTTATATCGAAAAACCACGGTATTACAAAATATCATCATATTGTCATTTATCATATTAAACCAACATTATCAGCATCGAATTTTCTTTTGTAAATCTTATTTGTTATTTAAAATTGCTTGGAATCACAATTTGAATCAAATTCAAAAAGTATTCAATATACGTTTCGAAATAAATTTTCTTGGTGGAAAAAGCTGTAGTTCCCCGTATACTCTTCTATGTGGCTTGACAAGGATGTGGGGGGATGACAGCGAGGACGTTCGTAGGGTATGAGTAGTAGTGGGACGGACGTGGCAGCAATGCACTATGGTGTGGACATTTTTGTCGTCTTGTCACTAAGGAGATTACTAAGTTCTAATTCACCTTTATTCAATTCACCTATAGGTTTTTTATGATATATAAACGTTACGGGACAATATAAAGGCCTTCCTGATTTTAAGTGGTTACCTCCCCCCGTAACAGCAATATGACTTGATTCTCCATGACCGAAGTATGAGAAGGTCCAAGTCGAACCCCTTGCACCCGTCACCCGAGACGTAATATCCCCGATATTACGTCTCATGCGCATGTGATTTCACCGGTACCACCAATACAAGCAGCCACCGGAATATAGCAATACAAGTGCACTGCTTGGTGCACCAGGTGTGGAGGCAGTAACTCTCCGAACGAACTTTACAAAAGTTCTACTGCTACTTTTTATTCATCCTTTAGCACCACCCTAGGGGTACGTGAAGGGACTCTGAGAGTATTCTACGGAAGCGAGCTGGACTCCCCCAAAAATGCTGCTTTGCTATTCTCGTCTCCTGAAAAATAATAAACACAAAACACATTGCAATTGGGTTTAGTTTAGTTTTAACTAATTTACGGATGAAAGTTACGGGCGAGCGACGTGTCAGTTGATTTCGTCCGGACTAGTTCAATTTAATGGTGGTTGGGCAGGTGCGTGGCCACAGAACAAATGTGCTTCAGAATGGACACAATTACGTTTGTTTTGATTTTATTTCACTACTATCTACGCTTTGCGGTTTGCGGCTATCCTACACATCTAGCCTATGTGTTAATCCAAGGCTATCCTAGTATCAAATTCAAAATCAAAAAAATTGAGTGAATAGGTTTCTCCTAGACAAGCGTGCTCCATAGTCGGCCGCATCTTCACTTTCCATCAGGTGAGATGGCGGCCAAACGCTTGGCTATACATTCAGTCAGAAAAGTATCGGGAATGTATGATTTTTTTATAGTTCCAAATCCAAATTTTTGTTTTTTTTTGTTGTTGTTAGATTGGCACAACTGTTTTCCATTCTGGCGCGGAGTTTCAGTTGCATCTGTTATTTATATTAAATACAGTGCTGTTTTTAGTTATATCATATCTAGTGTGTATAGCGAATTTCATTATGGACAAAAACATCGAACAAAGAGTTTGTCTTAAATTTTGCATCGCCAATGGAATTTCGTGTTCGGAGTCACTGAAAATGTTACAAAAGGCTTACGGTGAATCGATTTTATCAAAAACACGTGCTGATGAGTTGTACAAATCGTTCAAAAGCGGTCGAGATGTGATGGAAGATTTGCCTCGCTCTGGTAGGCCATCAACGTCTGCAACTGAACTTAACATTGCAAAAGTGAAGGAAATAGTGACTGAAAATCCTCATTCAACTTTGAGAGAGATAGCCGCCGAATTTACTGTATCTCACGAGTCGATCCGTACCATTTTAACTAATCATTTGGGTATGAAACATGTTACCGCTCGGCTAGTCCCAAAAGACCTGAATTTTCTCCAAAAACTCAATCGCATGAGAGTCGCTGAGGACATGCTAGAACGAGTCAATTCCGACCCAACATTCATGAAACGCATTGTTACTGGTGACGAGACGTGGGTTTACGAGTTTGACATGCAAACTAGTTAACAAGCTTCGGAGTGGCGCCTTCCAACTGAACCGAAACCGAAAAAATCACGCCAAAATCGATCAAAAGTCAAAGTCATGTTGACTGTTTTCTTTGACTATCACGGTGTTGTGCACTCAGAATTCTTGCCGGAAGGTCAAACGGTAAATATAAAATATTATTTGAGCGTTATGCGGCATTTAAGAGAGCAAATTCGACGAACCAGGCCAGTTTTGTGGAAAGAAAATTCTTGGATTTTGCACCACGATAATGCGCCTTCGCACAAGGCCATCATTGTGAACGAATTTTTGACCAAACACTCAACAAATACTATCGAGCAACCACCATATTCACCAGATATGGCTCCAGCCGACTTCTTTCTTTTTCCTAAACTCAAATTACCACTTCGTGGCGCCCGTTTTCAATCGGTAGAAGACATAAAGGAGAATTCGCGGCGAGAACTGAACTCAATACCGGAAACAGCGTTTAAAAAATTTTTTGATGATTGAATTATTCGTTGGCGTAAGTGTATCGTTTCCGAAGGAGCATACTTTGAAGGTGATAAAATAAATTTGGATGAATAACAAACATTTTGTGTATTATTGATCTTTTCCCGTTACTTTCTTGACAGAGTAGTACATTAATAAAAAAAAAATAAAAAAAAATTTCATCCAAATCCGTGAAGTCGTGAGCGTGAAGGAGTAACAAACAAACACACACACATTGAAACATTCGCCTTTATAATATAAGTTATTATATGGCTACTCAGCAAATTTATGTCACTTGGGTAAATTCCAAAAACACCATAAAAATGGTTAATTGTCCTCGTTTTCAACTGAACAAACGGCGAAGAAAAACATAGTGAAAAACTGGCATTTGCTAGGTAAAAAAAATTCAATGACTGTGTGATATTTAGTAAGGATTGAGCTCCCATGGTAGATCAAAGTCTATTCACTCTCGTTGGTCGCGAGGTCTGTACCTATAGTTGTATTATAACATTAAAGGATATTTACTGAATAATACCACGCCATGTTATCAGACTATAAAACCAAGTTCGTTTTCTTTAATGGAGTCTTCCCTCCCATCCTTCCCATCTTCAAGAACTTGGTAACGAAAAATTATTTGTCGCTTCGATAAGCGTTTAAGAACTTAATTTTATTTTCTATTCTATGCACACCAACATGCCCCTTCTATTTTTCTCCTTGTCTGGTCTATCCAAAGGTTGCCTGGAAGAGATCGCTTTTAGCGATAAGGCCGCCCATTGTATTACCTTATTGTTAATAATTTATTGTTTAACAATTTTTCTTTTGTTTAGTGTTCAATACAGTGTTATCTATCTATCTTTCTATCTTATACCTTATTTCTTACAAACGTGATTTGATTTAGAAACAAGTAATTGGTGAATACCAAATACAAGTCTCCAATCGATAACTTGTTGTAGGTAATTCTATAATTAAAATGAATTGTTCGTGCCACTTTCGTTGATCGATACTCATTAAAATTTTACCGCGCTTCATTGAAACAACCCCAGCTTGTTTTATACACCACCTACATAAAATAATTAAGAGTTGATGGAAGAAAGGGTACAATTCTGCTTAGATGTGACTTACAAAGGATACTCAATCGGACAGTAGAGATCGAATAGAGAGAGAAATCGCAATAGGTATATTCATAATTTCTTATAAATCTCTTCTTTAGATAGTATAAAGTAAGGTCGGTGTTTTCTAACTTTTCTTTTTATTTTCTATTGATAAGATTGCGTTCGACTCCATGTTTTCTTTTCATGTGAGTAAGTTGCAAATTCTGGTACCTATAGGAGTTTTCAAGGTGCCCAAAAGACCCAAACATGGTTAATCGAGTAGTATAACCGGGACCAACATCGTAAGACGTCCTTCGAAGCACATTAGAAGATACCTATAGCTAATGGCGGCGCCATCCCTGGATTGAGAAATCTCAAATGAGGCTTCCGAAACCCATACTGAATGAACTTTTTACGACTGTGATAATGTAAAAGAGAAACTGCCTACTCAAATTTCCATATACGAGTTTAATAAGCAGCAAAGGCACGAGCAATCGCTAGTGGTGTTATAATTCAGTAAGGTGCCAGGTCGGAAGTGATGCTCCAATTTAATGGTAGTTGAACAACTGCTGTGTCGCCCTTAGCCTCCCCCGCAATATTAATACTGCAACCTACACGAAATTATCTACATAATTGAGTTGGTAAGTAGGTAATGTGGTGAAAATAAACCTGAGTAATTAATTAAACATAATATGTTAAATAATTATCAGTTAATTGGAAAATTCTCACAAACGCGAGGTTTACTCATGAACAAAGTCGAATTTTCAATAGAATTTACCGTCCTATTTCAAAACCATGTTTCAGACACAACCAAAACTATTCATATACACCTCTTTCTGAAAGGGGTAAGCAGATACCATGAATTTTCATTAAATGAAAACCATACTATGATTTACGAAAAAGTAGATCGTATACTGTCAAAACGTATTTCCAATGCCGACGAGAGCGTGCTTGAAACCGTGTCTATCGGTTCGTAAAATATTGACATTAATTACATTTTCCCTTGATCTAGTTACCTTTTATAATTGGCTTTCCGAGTCTCTTTATATTTTGTCATAAATTATACACTTTGTGTGGTAATGAATGCAGGTAGTATTTCCTTTTATCAACGATGATCGTATAATCCGTTAAACCAGCGCAACCCTTGTTATCTTTCTCCGCTGGATGTATATTTTATTTAGATGACGCCTACGAGGCAATACTGCGAAGGACAGGACGGGTGGATTCGGCACAGTTGTTCAACAACCATAAAATTAGCATTTGGCTGGCTAGTAGCATTTTCATCCGAACACAAGTTGTGGAGGCACCTGAATTATTCGACCGCACTTCTCAAGAAACTGGGGGAGTGGGT
This sequence comes from Aplocera efformata, assembly GCA_921293045.1. Classification (NCBI taxonomy): domain Eukaryota; kingdom Metazoa; phylum Arthropoda; class Insecta; order Lepidoptera; family Geometridae; genus Aplocera; species Aplocera efformata. The sequence goes on along the minus strand of OV121042.1, from coordinate 5,163,117 downwards.
TTTTAAAGGACGCTCGAGATTTTGCAGCATTCTCGTAAGATACACACATTCGTGGATTTTGCACCATGTTCATTATATTGTAACGAGGCAAATTGATTTTATGGTCGAAATTCTTATTTGACATACAGCAGTATCTGTAGTTTTGGTTAATTTAAAATGTATTTCTAAAAGAATTAAAAATGTTGTTAGTGTGTAAGGAATTTCAAAGTCAAAGCGGCTGTGTACATGTATGTGTCTTCTTTGAGGACATCAAACAAAAAAAAAATGGTGGCACTTCCTGGAGAGTGAGTCTTCATCAATGATCCGTTGGATAAATTATGAATATCCAAAGGACACTGTCAATTAACTAATTGGACTGCTGAATATGCTAGCTCGAATTACTGGGCCTTGTATGTCCTCAATAATGAAGAATATCTAATATAATTCTCATGAAGGATGGAATCTCCGTAATAAGGCGGAGTTCTTAATGAGAAATAAGGTAATACAAGGCAGTTCTATTCTTCTTCTATCGGAAAACGCATCTACCGTTGTAAGCGTGGTGATTAATGGTGAAGTCGGCATGCAATCGTTACTTTTCATTACTGTTTGCTGTTTGAAAGTGCAGTACCGAAGGTTGGCGGTCAGATTAGAAAAGTTTTGGGAACAAGTCGAATATCGACTTTAAAGTCACGGACTAGCAGTGGTTTTAGAGCAGCCGTCGTCCAAATTGAAGGGAACTTTAAATTGGAATGTATCCCGCAATAAGCCTCTTGTGATTGGTCTGTTTGTTCTTAATTAGTATTAATCGAAAACTTGTGCAGTTAGATCTATTTTGTATCGGCTGAATATAACTGGCATTCAGATGTTTTTTATTCCTAAAGATCTCAAGTAACGTTTGCACGGGAAAAAATAACAAGTAGTAGTGTTCCCAAATTGATTTGTTTTGGTTAGTTTTTTCTTCGTTTGTTGCAGTGAAATTACAGGTTATTTTGCAATCAGTCACTACAGTGTTTTGTTAGAAACAACAAAAACATGGCGTTAGCTTTTAATTTTGTAGTACGGGAATAAAATTGGCTTCAATCATTTTAGTAAATATGATAAAATTAATAATTTAATCAGTATTCAGGGAAGTGACCGGAAATTATGTAAAATATACCGTCAAACAGAAATGTTCATATTCATTTTAGGGTACGGTTTCCATTAGCGAATTTCAAAGGTCAGCACGAACCAAATATGCTTCTTGCATTTCCGAGTTAGTGATCACTCTACGGAGTAATTTCTTAATAGCCTTTTTGAAGTTCTGGGCAATGAATAGAATGTGATTATTGTAGTATTTTATTAGTATATGTGAAAATTATATGTAAGTCCTAACCATTATGTAAAAAGGTCTAGTTGGGAAAATAGTTGGGGGCTTACATTTTCGTTTGATACCAGTATGTATATATTTACAAACAAACTTGGTCCTCCCCTACCCAAGTACGAGAAGACACAATTCGCATCGCGTCAGACGGGGATGTAACGTATCATGCACCTGCAATTTCACCGGCACTCACACCCTTCACCGGAATTGTATGTCTTATATTAAAAGTAGCTACACTGAAGATTTTGGTTCGTTCTGATAACATCTTATATATTATTATACATTTTAATAGCAAATATCAAAGTTTTACAGCTGGCAATGGTATAATCTGTGCATTTCATTTAAAAGAGATCGAATTGATTTCATATCCTTTTTTGTTTCATTGTCACCATGTACGTAGAGTAACATAAATGTTGGTAGTTAACATACCCATGTTCACGGTTTAATAAAGACGAAAGGCATTTGGCTTGATATATGTAAGTGGAGCGTTAAATCAACATGCTTGCAATTTAGAAAAAAACATTTCAATAATGGTTTACTTTGAACATTTTAAATTATTCACTTTGTCAACAACTGTTGAAATTACATTATAATTGAGTTGAAAGTAAGAAAGTCATTGTAGAAAAGCCATAATGGATATTTTTCTTGAAAAATTATGTGCGTTATATCACTCAAATCGGTGAAGAAAAAATATTGTGAATAAAAATCGTCATGTCTTAGAACAAAAAATCGAAGCCATGTGATATTTATCAGACGGGGGGTTACGATTAGAAGATTAGAAGAAGATTAGAAGAAAATTAGTTTTTTTGTGTTGATCACCAAAAGCACCTAGAATAATTGGTGTTTCCAGTTCAAGCGTTTTTTCGATTTATGCGATATTCGTTCCGAGTTTTCGGCCCAGGCCTCCTGTATTTATGTAAACCTGCTTTTGACTACATTATTGCAGCATTAAATGACAATGCACTGAGTAAGAAAACATCACTGATCAATCACTTATATGACTAAGTGTCATAATCAAAGTTTTTATTGAATTCCCATACAGTAAGAGACAATCAACAAAATATGTGTGCACAGAAATTCTAGTCTCTATAGAAGTAACAACGTGAGAATGGCCGGAGTTTGATACGCCCGGGTTCTCGGTTGAAATCTGTTTTGACGCGATAAACATACGAGTTCTGGAGTACCCAAGCACTTTCCGACGGTTCCTTGAATCATTTGATGTGAACGACTGTTATCGTCCTACTTTTATGGAGTGTGAATCGAAAGCTATTCCTGTTCCGTAAGACCCTTCCATTGTCTGGTTATGGTGAGGTTTGGATTGTAAACAATCTACGACTGAAAGCAAATGACAAATATTCAAAGATCAAAAGTTTCGTTCAGAGTAGTCCTATATTTCCGATATTCGGATTTCCGAGATCAATAGTCAATCCAGGAAATAAGCCATCCTTGTACCAAATTTCATCCAAATCCATTCAGCTGTTTGATCGTGAAGGAGAAACAAACATACACACATACAAACATTCGCCTGTATAATATAAGTGTGATGTAAAATAGAGACATGAAAAGTAATGAATATAATTTAATTAGGTTTTATTTTTGTTATGAACATTACATGTATACCAACTACCTATTGTAATCAATGGACAAAAATGCTAAAATTTTCGTTTCTTTGTTACAGAGAGTCTTCGCGACTACTTTAGCAAATACGGCGAAATCACAGAAGTAATGGTAATGAAAGACCCAACAACCAGACGATCGAGGTGAGTTTGTTTTATAATTGTTTTCCAAACCCCATAAAGAGCTCGTGTCCAAAATATAGAGGCACACAAAACAACAAATATCTAGGAGTTCCAATTACTAGCAACATTAATCGTGAAAATATTCCAAGTGTCATTTTGAAACATTGTTACCATAATCAGGCTTTGATGCATAGTTGGAGAACAGTGGCCAACGGTGGCATGAACTGACCAACTCCCCAAAAGTTATCGGTTTGCAAATAAGTTCCAACCTACAGGATGATTTCGGAATTGTTTTTACCTATTAATTGTGTAGGCTAGTCCACAAAATAAAGCCAATTATGCATTGTTCTCTAATTCTATTGAACGCATCTTCATTGGTGGAAAAAGTATTAAGTCTGAAGAAAACTCTGACATTGTTTTTTAAAATTGCCTGAAACTCAGCAGCTGGGTAGGTTAATACGTTTTGTACAAAAGATTTTTACCTCAATTGGTCGGTTGCATTTCGAGATTTTTATGGAGATTTTATATTTTTGAATACTACAACATTTGTGAAAATAATTAACCTATCAACTTTTATTTTTGAAGGGGCTTCCGTCGATTTGAATACGCTCATTATTAGATCAAATTAACTCCACAGATATAGGTAAAATGTCTGAACCTGAACTTATTAAGATTGTTATGTTTAAACTGGCATAATTACCTTACAATCAACAATTCGGTGATGGATATACCCACGTCGGCTGCTTTCTTCACAAAATTCAATGTATTCTTGTTAATTGAGTGTAAGGTACCTATTTTCGTGAGAACATGAAGACTGTTGCGAGATACTTCGAAAAAATTAACCCTTTTAGGAATCATAGCAGCTAGTTTTGAGGCACCCTGTAAAAGCGTACTCGTTTCGAAATTTGCGGTTACCTTTGAATTGTAAGCAGTTAAATGTTGGACTTCAAATTTTGGAACTTAACAATAGAACTCAAATTATTCCAACTGAATTAAGCATTTGGATGAGTCGAATTAGGATTTCGGTATTCACTTTATAGGTTTAACAAAATTCCTCTCGTGGTTGTATCGCTGGCATTGCTGAAGTTTTAGAGATTATATGAACCCTTGTTTGTTTTGTTTTAAAGTCTACATTAGTTCCAGAAAGGCACGTTGAGATTAAAACCTCTGAAATAGTTATATCGTACCTACAAATGTTCTATTTATACCTGGATCAAAATTGATGGACGAGATAGACAGCGAAATTTGTGGAAAGATAAACTGGTAAATTGCTTTTGTTTCGCGCTATTTGCTGTATCACCACACACTAGTGTAGAGATGTATTTTTGAGGCTTATTATGATGATGAAGGAAGCAGATTTTACGTTTAACTATGGAACAGACAATCAATTCTCAAAAATCTTTTCTCATTTTTTTTTAACTACTGTTTTCTTCATTGTTACACTGACAGGCAATACAGCTCAGTTGGTAATAGTTTTGGTTTCTGCGTTGTAGGTAGTGGATTAGAAGTACGTTTGTACAAAAAAAGGACGAAATCTATCAGTGATCTGGTTCCCAAGTCTTCAATTTCAAAATGTGAAACACTATAGTTTTGATGTATCTACCTCTATGGAAAGTTTATTACGTAACTCACGGAAATCTAGGTCTATTGTCAAATACAAGTTATGTGCTCAACAGTGGCATAGGTACTACTAATTACTAAGTCGTATTGCTATTGTTATGGGTGGAGATAACTACATAACCTTCATCCATAAAATCAACGTGATAATTTTAATCAACTATGTATGTAGGTAGTTATCCTATGGTAATGGAGGGTTTCTTTAATATTTCTATGCCTACATCTACAAAGATGACAATCTATGTGGATATTGTGATCATAGAAATTAAGGAACTCCCCGTTACCATTAGGGTAGGGACCCTAATAAACAAACAAAATTCCATTGTAACTTTGGTCATTAGCAGTCTGTGTGCCATAGAGTGCATACATTAGGTTTCAATCTTGCAACCGCATCTTACTCGCAAACTTCCAGTCTCCCGAAGTGTCCATACGCATACACAAAGTTAGCCCTCAATTCTTAAGATCAAAGGCGTTCCGTCCGAATTCCCAACAGCTTATGCAAGCAAAGTAAATCAATATTGAAAGTCAATGAATCAAGAGTAATATATTCGGGTACATAATAAATGTGCGCTACCTGAAGGCAATATCTGAAAAATTTGCCTTCTCGATATTGCTTACAAGGAGGTTTCCTTTCTCCCCAAAATTTAATGCGTCGTTCGCATTTTTATAAAAAAGAAGTAGGTAAGTGAAATAATTTGCGGTCCGTGCTTTATTTCCTTTTATTTGTTTTAATGGTAGGTCTCCTTTCATTGTTTTTCTTTGAGGCGTGCTTCCAAGAAAAATGTGCTAAATTTGCGTACGCATAAAATGACGGTTTATTGTTGAAATGTTAAGGAATATAAATTGAGGCAATTCCGATTTCCCAATGAAAATTAATTATCCTAATATTTCGCAACAATTCTACTTATTTATATAATAAAAATGAGACGAAATAACGTTGATCGTACACACTCAAGTAAATTATCTTATATAAATATCTTTTATCATAATTTTATGTTCAAAGTTAGCCTCGACGCCCATTTCGTGTTACGGGGTCGCGCGGATGAAATTATTATGATTTATCTACAATAATTCATTTTTAAAACGCTTTTAGAAGTTCAATGGGAATATTTTTTTGCGGTGTTGGTACGTACGTGAAGTGGCGTCTGATATACGCGGGCTGAATGGGAGTTTATATCATGGCGGAGGCTTACAGCGGCTTTGAGCGCGCGTCTCCATTCAACGCTTTCATTCGTTTCGGTTCCCACTAAAAATCTAAAATCAATAAAGGATCACGGCATAAATGCAAAGATTACACTGTTCACTCCTCTCGCGACGTGAAAAATGTGCGCGCTATATAAGCCGGCCAAATAAACCACGAATCACTATGAGGCCATAAGTAGAATAGTCAATTATGAGAGCAGCTATGCAAACTAGTGTTTCATGGCCATCAAGATACGGTTTAAAGACACATTCAAGCTATGAGTACGCAGCAGAGATATACGTCAAAGGGTCTATTTAACTCTTTTTAAGGCACACTACTATTAAAGTCTGCGTCCACGCTTTAGTTTGCTTTAGAATGAGATGCCATGGTTCTAGGTTGATTAACCCATCTAGATTAAAGTATAGTTTATGTTGACAGCCTTCTGGGAGGTTTATAGGGTCGTTTTTTCATCATTAGCTCATCCGAACAGAAAACCAGCTATCTTCAATTTCCTACGACAGTACCATAAAAGGCGGATCTGTTGAAATCGCTTCGGCAAACACCTACAGAGGAATGAGCAGTGTTAAATGAGAGGGATTGAGCGACCCTCCCGCCCGATACTGAAACATGTCTAGTAACTGAAAATATTGAAACACTCTTTAAATTTTTAGGGAATTGATAGGCAGTACTTTAGCATAACCTCATTCAAATAAATGTAACTTCGTAACACTAAGATAAGTACAATTCGAAATCTACCACCGAGAGTACCTCACCACCAATGTAATTTTTTACTAGCAATCCGCCCCAGCTTCGCACGGGAAACAGAGCATATAATGCATCAATTTTAATACGTACGACTAAGGCCCATCACTCTTGGACGGACATGTAACGCCTCTTGGCCTGTAATTTAACCGGCACCTACACCCTTCCACTGATGCACAGCAATGCGAGTGCGCTTGCTTATGTTGTGATTACCAGTTGTGGTGGCAGTACTTCTAAGTTCGAACTTGGCACAAACTTTTCTTCTTCTTGGGGTTGCTCGCTTTGTACCATCCGAGGGATACGTGTATGAACTTAGAGTGTATTTACCTACGGACACGAGTAACATTGTCCCTATATATAATATAATAATGTAGGTACTGTAAATACACGGGAAATTAGGGGAGCTCCTGCCCCTTTTGATCCTGTGTACACAAGTGTACTAGGCTCTCTATCACATTATTACAATCGGCTGCGCTGCTGTATTGATTCTATCACGGGATAGTACCCCTGCTTTAAAGTATTAGTAATAACCAATCTGTTTTCATATGCAATTGCGGGTATATTTTGCAGATTGTTAAGTTTTCACGTTTTCACGTTCATAATTATAGTATTGCACTTCTTTGCGTTACAATGACTTCTTCTTAGTGTTCAGTCGCTCTATGGGGTTCCTGCCGTGTGTGCAGGTGGTTGGCATAGTTGGGAAGGGCATATATAGATTACTTTATTTTAATAAAAAAAAGTCCCTGTAAAACCTAATCTAATAGTTCAAAGTATCTAGTCAGTACCTAAATACTTTACACTGGATTAGATGGAGTATCAACATCCATCTTGTTGATTAAACGCAAAAACAAACTTCCTGTAAATATTGTTGTTTATTTATTTTGAACACACCAAAACACTAATTACCTTCATAATTGAAACGCGGGAACATTCATTACTAGTTCGATAATCGGTCTGGAGCACCGCGGATGCATAATCAAGTAGTTGAGTGTTCGTCCGTTCGAGGGGTAAGGGCGGGGGGCCCGAGGGGGACTAAGGGAGGCAGGGGGATGAAGCTAGTCGTAAAACTATTAGGGCAACGTTCTGCACCGCACTACGCCAGCTTCATTAATCGGCTATCGTATGAAGCTATCACTCGGTTATGATATGAGTGACGTGGGTCGACATATCGCTACAAGTTACGCCGTAGAGGTTTAACTTGTAATTAGATTGTTGGTGATTAGTTTTGGCGGAAGCTATCTCGATATTAATCGAACATTTTCGAACTGAATCTCATCTAATTCGTTTTGTTATACTACTCTGCCGCCGCAGTTTTACCCGCCTTTTAAAAGTCAACATGAGACAACGAGAAAAACTAACAGAAGTTGTGCTTTTGCAAGTCACTAAAAAACTACTTCATTTATTTGGGATATAAAGCAGCCTATGTTATAATAAGCTGCCTTCATAACAAATTTCGTCCAAATCCGTTCAGTCGTGTAGCCGTTAGGAGTAACAAACATACATACAGAAAAACTCTCGCATTTATAATTCGTTGCAATGGCTAATTTAATGTTCATACTTATGCACGTTTTCTGCCCAATAGCAAGTACTCCTTTCTACGTCAAACTAAATCATTGTAGAGTAGAATACCCAGAATAATAATATCTCTTAGCTTAGCATGATTGAAACAGACAATTTAGTAAGATTAATCTGCTAGGGCGTTTCATAGCTAACAGATGGGATGAGATAGTAAGTTCCAACTAGAAAATTCAACCCCATGCCAGTGTCATATACTGTGTTCTTTTTTCATTGCAGATTCACCCTGCCCTTACTCTCGACAAGCGAGTGTGGGTGGGTTTTTTACTCATGATGTCTCATGATGTTTTCCTTCACCGTTTTAAGCACTAGGTATTGACCATATAAATATTTCAAGCAAAAATCTAATTGCTGGTTGCTTCAATTTGTACAAGTAACCGTTGAACATAAGGCACCCAAACCACTATGCCAAAGCGATAAAAAAACTTGTAGTTTTGAAGTACGGAGATGTAACTAATTAGATACCCTACTCTCAGAGATATTCAGAACAAACATGCAACCTTACAGTAAACCTCAATCAACTATTATTTCGTTAAACTATCAATAAAAGCCATTTGGTCAGATTGCAGTCCAAACTGGCAGCTCAGGTTACATCGATTGTGGCGCAATCTTCGTGGCCAGAAGTCGTTGGGGCGGCATATATCTGTTTCTGTTGTCGATAGCCTGCGTAGAGCCACGGACACACTGATCCCGATTATATAATAAAAGGCTAAGTTTTTTGAAGAGATTAGAATGACGGGGCGTATTGACGGCTTACAACTACTGACGATGTTTAGTTAAACGCCCATAAACACAATGGCTAAACGATGTAGATTCTTTCCTACCGAGTACCTACCAAAGTATAAGACCCGAGTCGCATCACGTTGCGCCTTTTATTTCGAGACAGGGATGTAACGTCTCATGTGTTTGTCATTTCCAGGTGTTACCTAAAAAAAATACAAAAATTTAAGTGTAACATATCACTAAACTGGCTAAGAGTAACTTTTCTTGTAGCGTTTTGATGAAATAACCCTCCAAAAAATTGCAAAAATATTCCAAGCCAACTCTGTGCAACATGTGGATCTGATGACGTATCTGCCTTATAGCCCGGACTTCACACCATATGACTTTTTTTGTTTCCAAAAATTAAAGACAAACTTAGAGGCACACGTTTTACGAGCCTGAACCGGTGGTGCATGCGTTTCATGAAGCCATCTCTAAGGAAGACTGGTCCAACTGCTTTGTACAATGGTTTCAGCGAATGCAAAAATGCATGAATTGCGAGGGAATATACTTATAAAAACAAGAAATAAATAAATAAACAAATAAACGTTTACACACTCATACCTCTGCACTAGGATTCCCTGTGTCGCAGATGGCATGGAGAAACACAGAAACACAAGACAAACACCCAAGACCCGAGAACAAACTTCATGCTCACCACATAAAGTGTGCCCCGGCCGAGAATCGAACCATGAATCCCTCGCTTCGAAGGCAGGGCTACTAACAACTAAGCCACGGAGCCAAATGTATAGTAAGTCTTATGTATCATAAACCAGAAACTTTCAATACCATCCCACGTATAAATTTAATTCTGCAGACGTAATATTTGCAATCGTGTGCTCGCGTCTTTATCGCTGCACCAGCCTCACAGGCTCCAGCCAGATTAGGTCCTAACAAGAACATGTACCTACTGTTGCGCTGCATAGAACCAACCACTCACTCCTATTACCCATTTGGTTAAATTTACCATAGAATCGCCAATGTAAGTGGCGTTGTCGATTTCAGTTAACGATGTCTTTGAACGTGAGTGCTTATAATCAATATTCGTTATACTATACTTGAATGAAATATGAGATAATTTACAATTATAATCTATCTTAGAGATTTTAATTCAGTCTTTGTATTGTATTATATTATTAGTATCTGTAACTCGCAGCTTAGGTTGCGTGATATCGGGTTAAAAAAACATGTGTTTTGATACGTTGAAAATTCCATACAAATCGGTTTAGAAGTATTTGTGTGACGGAGTAACAGACGTGCATCCATACATTTGAACATTCAATCTGTAGTTTAGAATTATAATTAGATTTCATTGGAAATCGATGTTATAGTTTTCTTGTATATTGCATATATTTTTGACTTTGATATAAGCTACCGGAAGATTGTTACTAGCTCCTTTGGTGTGGTGCAGCTTATACGGACAAGAGTCCAGTTTAATTCTATTGTGTGTGTAATTAAGGAGAGCGTGGTGGCCCAGGGGTACAGACGCCGACTTTCAATCTGAAGGTCGCTGGTTCAAACCCACACGTGCACCAAACAAGGCAACCAAGGCGTAGTGTAAAACATCAATTAAAATCGGTAAACAATTTTTGTCCTCCTACCGCTGACTGGTCTGAATTTCGTCCGAATTCGCGCTGACTTGGTTATACTATCCTTCTCATTATCGTTCATTCCCACTGAGCAAAATCAGAGCCGGTCACATTTGTTTCGATTTTTGTACAATATGACTTTTTGTAGCCGACGTGTCTTTACAAAAAGTTTGACAAACAAAAATATTTGCCCCATGACAACGACAACATCTCTCTTCGCAGACTATTGTCGGACCGACTAAAAGCGGTCGTCTAACCAGTATATTTTTACGGGCATGCCGACTTCACTGTGCCAAGGATTAGGCAATGCAATGTCAGACTAAAATAAATAGACACCATTCACACGAGTGGTGATAGATGCGGGTGTCGAACCAACATTGTCCAGCTGATATAACTTATTGTCATTAGATTACGTGGGTTGGTACGAGATAAATCTATGACTGCTGAACAAATTACATGTTAGGAGAATTGGTTTCGTGTATCAATTTTGGTATTTCCTTGACAGCATTGCAGCTGCATTATAACATAATATTATTCAAAGAATACGTAAAAGAAATCGAAGGTTCATATGAAAGCTTAAATATTCGCATTAAGAATTAAAAACACATAAAAAACAATGTTTGACATTGATTTTATCTTATTACTTTAAACGAGCTTATCTTATTGCTAATGTTTATTTCGCGTATCTCGTAAACGACTGTAACGCTTTCGCTCAAATTTTGTATGTAGATAAAGTAAATATTTTTAAATTTATATGCAATGCATTTCTTTTAAAACGCATTTTTTTTTTCAAAAATCAATACCGCTAATCTCAGACTTACCGTAAATTCGGAATTCCGCGTATTCGATTATTTCCGATTTCGAAAAAATGCACGCACGTCGTTTTCTTGTTCTTCCTTGTCAGTTTTAATACTAGCCTAATTTATGAACAAAGAAGAACCAAACGAAATATTTGGTAAAATTACTTTTGAAGAGAAGTTCAAATTTATTATGGCAAATACTTATGGAAAGTTATTGAAGAAAATGACACGGATAAAATTCTCCCTGAATTTATTGTTAAAGTTGAAGGAACAACGTAATTATTATCTTTGTTAAAATTATAATACAATAGGTACTTAAAAGTTGACGAAACGAAAATGGTTTTTCTTCGTGTTTTGTAATGTATTTTTATTTTGATAACGTTTCTAAATTATGCAAGTTAATTCTGAATAATGGTTTGTTTGTGAAATAGAGAAGTAAAGATTATCTATGTACCTTTTAAAAACTTTTTCATTAATCTATTCAAATGAAACAAAAAAAAATGTAATTCTCAGTTTTATAACATTTTTATAAGGTAATATTTGACCTCAATTTTACCTAATGTTGATGATGATGCGATCTACAATTTAGCGTGCTATATACACGTGGTCTAGAAATAGGTTAGAGTAGGATTTCGCTGGTAATTCGCCACCAAGTAGTGGTGCATTCGCGTTGCTGTGTCCCGGTGAAAGGGTGTGTGGGTGACGGTGAAATTACAGGCACGTAACATCCCCATATCAGGGTAACGGGTGCAATAGGGGACGGACTTGGTTCTTCTAAAACCTAGTAGGGGAAGACCTGATTCGTATTTTTGTGGTTTATGAGCGGTTTTCTGATGAACCGTCACGTACATAAAAGATTTTATACAATATATAAATTTAAATAAATCCAATATTTTCTTAATCACAACATTATGGTTATTAATTTAGTTAATATACAAGGGAAGGATGCCAATAAAAACTAGTAGCTCGCACAACATTATAACTTCATCTCATATTTTCTAACTCATGTTTTATTTATGACGGACATAAGCAATCTCACTATTTGAAGTCTAGACGCAGTGCGAATGAGGTGAATTAATGGAAAATAAACTTTACCGAAGCACTACAAGACTATTTTTAAATGTTATCGTTTCAGGTGTCTGATGTCTGTTGGATGGAAAATAATTAGATGAACATCTTACTATGAGTGTAACAATAAAATTGAGAATGTGGATTATCACGAAAACTTAAATGCAAAGCGATCCCGAATCCACCAATTATTGTGTCGATACTTTAATGAAAGCTAAGGTTTTGTGGATTTCTTCGACTGATCAACGATTCTCGCAACAAGTTTCACAAAAAATCTGACAACAAGTTTCGCAATATGTCTCACAGCAAGACTCGGTTAGATTCTCACTCAGGACAAACTCTTCTGTGACGTTTAAAGATTGTTAGATGTGTTAGTAAGATAGTTTGTCTTGGTGTTCATTTTTATGTATTTACAAAAAAAAAATCTACTATATAGGTATTGCATCCGTAATCTGATTCCCATAGTACAAGTTATTTAAGTTTTGGGCTAGAAGGCACGTGGAGGTGAAATGTCCATGAATATTTAGTTATTACAAGGTTTTATTTAACTTGGAATGTACGAGTATGTATGTTTGTCCGGGAGGAATCCTGAAACTGAATTTTAAATCAGTTATCTTTAACCAATTGAGCTGAAATTTGGTATACACGCTTATTTTGGATGACAATACATGCTTAGCTATGTGACGTCATTCTAATTCTAATATGGCGGACTAGTTAATTTTTCTACACTACCACACAGTAAGGGTATCAAATGAAAGGTCTTAAGGAGAACACGAAAATTAAAAGCTTGACTTGAAAAAGTTTTTTTTACAATTATTTTATTTGTATTATTTTAGTGACACGTGACGAAACCGTACCGTAGTGCCACCGTAGTCAAGAATTTCAGACGATTACCACCACAGACCTTTAAACTGGAGCTACGTACTTTTTCTTTTGAAAAATCATATGTACAAATGTATCTGTTCGCCAAAAAGTCAATGTTTCAATCTCAGCTTCACATCAAACGGGAAATCAGATACTGGCAATCGAAACGGTCGTATCACTATCGTAAAACAAACGCTCGAGCGGGCCAAAAGGTAGGATTTTTGCTAGGACTGCGGGTGGCAGATTGTCGTGGATATATCACTTGCTGTCACCACTTAGATACAGAGTCACCTAACCTCGCTCTTGAATGTTACTGTAACAATGATTCCTTGTCAATACTTTGTTTGAGTTTTATAACAGCGAGTATCATTTTGAGAGGCAAACACTCAGACCAGTACACGTGGCATCACCAAGTCTCACACAGACGTGGGTAACTCGTAACATAAAAAGAAGTTTCAGGTGAAGATGTTACGACTTAGATGATATGACATTTCGAGAACAAAGTAAACAATGAACGAAACAAGATTAATTTTGTAGAAGATTCCCTCTGTAGATATCTCGATCGGAATATACGATTACGTGTCATAAGTTTTATGCGCCGAAAGTTTCAAAGTTCGAACATCCATCGATAAATCTTGGCGACGCTCGGAACGATTTCATTTTCGAATTTCAGGAGCGATTGCCTCCTCTGTTAAAGTTTGCCTGAAAAATGTTCGCGGACGATTGACTCGCTATAAACGGAAATAAAAAGTTTTGTGTTAGAGCAATAGCATTGTTCCTACATCGAGCATATAAAGCACAGAGAGAACTCCAAAGAGGATCACAATTTGAAACGCTCCTGGATTTCTCTGACTTAAAATGTGACTAACTTTTTACACCATCTATTGTAAAAGTTAGTTCTTTAGTCGCGTTTATGCTCATCTTTACGATTGTCTGAAACTCGGTCCGCATTTCAAACTCTTTCCATTGAAGATAATTATGCAATAAGCTTAGTTTAAAAACGAATTCGCCGCAGCAATGAGCATAAACACAAAATTCATAGCGCACAAAGTTTAATTCAGTTAGGCTAGTGAAGCGGGAGCTGCGTTCCGCATTATCATTACTAAACAGCTTTTATTATTCCACGATATTTGGCTAGAGGGGTCTCACACGCGCGCTAATGGAATAAAAAGTAAGGTTACAAAGTAAAAAGATACAGAGCACCTCCCGTGGCGGCGGTTCGTGCGAGTTTCGACTGAAAATTTTATACGTTCAATCTATTCTCAGCGCTTTTATGCTGTGTCTCGCGATCCTGGCGCCCCCGCGCAAAACAGTTTCGTTTTCAATTATTGCCCACTTGTGGAACGGGATTCGATGGAAAAACAAAAGAGCTCCAAATGATATTTTATAGACAAGTCGCTTTATTCGATGTTTACTGCACCGCGATTTGTTCGTGAGTGAGAACTGTGATGTTCAAAGAAAATTATTGACGGAACGTGCCGGGGCAGACTCGCTATGCGAGATGAAAGGATACAAGAGAAGCCCTCTGCCGAACTCTTACGATTCAATTGCTTTTAATGCTGCTCAAATATTTTGCTTGATTTGGTAATTTTGTCGGAGCCATAATGAAAGTTAAAATCTCGTTTAAAGATAATTCTTTTAAAGGCTCATAAAATTATATTGTTCGTCGTAACTGTAATTCACATAAAACGTTAAGAGAATTAAAATTCCAGCGAGAAAATGAGCTCTGACAAATAAACGTATTAGCTTTTATGTTAGGCAAGGTAGATAGAAAACTGGGAAAATTTTAATTTGTCTGAATATTAAAATGTGTAAAAATTTACGTTTACTAGCAGAAATTTGAACAATTATAAAATTATCGTTCACATAGATAAAAGGTTAACGCCTGTTCTACTAATTGTTAAATATTATAGTTGTTTAGCCAGCCTCTTGAATTTTTCACAGAGTATTTTGTTATTATAAAGTTTAATCTAACATATAAATGTTAAACAAGTAACAAGTAAACAAATAATTGTGCTACTGAATCCAGGCTGTGCAAGTCCAAGACATTGTATATTGAAGTTTATTTCTATGCATATGCATCAACTTTGTTCAAATTATTGAACGAACATGTCGTGTATATTACAAAACCAGGTAATAATTAAGTTTCTAAATAACACATCAACGACTACACCATTGAGTTATGCCATACAAACATGCAACCGTGTTAATATTAATTTCGCATACATAAATTATTTTTTCTCAAAATCCACAAGCTCCAGTTAGCCATACATAAATTGGACTTATCGTGTTCAAAGTTTATGCTTGCCTACATACCTAATTATGTAAATGGCAGCGTAGGCGATCTTTTAGGGTGAATTATTTTCAACGTTTGTTCGCGAGCAGAATAATGCACGGGAACTTTCATTAGTGGATTGCACGCGTTGTTTCACAAACGTATATCACTACATAGTATAAAACAAAGTCGCTTTCTCTGTCCCTATATCCCTATATATGCTTAAATCTTTAAAACTACGCAACGGATTTTGATGCGGTTTTTTTAATAGGTAGAGTGATTCAAGAGGAAGGTTTATATGTATAATACACTAGCAAGTCACCCCGGCTTCGCACGGGTAGTTTCTGGTATGACACTGATGCTTTACTTACCGTGCGAATCCGGGGCGGGTCGCTAGTTTGATTATAAAATTCGCGCATTACTGTGTCATAATCATTTATTATTATTAGTATTGCAGCCATTAAGCTAGCTTTAAAATGCTGTGGTCCATCTCAACGTTTCAGTAATGGTATTATAAAAAACAACATTTTGTTTCGTTTTTACTAAGATGGTAATTACATAACCTACCTACTTTTGGGTTTTGTCTAAAATAGTTATAATACTCCTATCTAATAATTTAATATCGTATCAAGGCATAGGAAAACATGTTCATATATCTAAGTCATAATAAGTCCAAACGAAATAGTGTTGCCATTTACAGAAAGAAAATAATACTTTGAAGTGATTCATATTCTAATTTCACATACTAAGAACGCGCGATCCATCATCATTGAATTGAAAGTTTTTAAAGCCATATCTAAACTTTAGATGCCAATTTCGATGTGATCACCCGAATTATTGTTTTTGTTGAATATATTATAGAAAATATGTAAAATTTATTACCATTCAAGATATGCAAATCTAGAAATAAAATCTAGATCTTTTTATTTATTTATTTATTTATTTTTTAAAATCTAGTCTTTATGTTTGTAGGGTTTTTGGTAGTAACATCAATTGAACTTCGCCATTTTAAAAATAGGACTGCTTGACTACGTGTTGTAATAAAAAATATAATTGGTGGTACGACACCAAAGCCTTAATTTCACCGGCACCCACACATTTCCACCGGAACACAGCGACGCGAGTGCACCACTGCTCGGGCTACTCCGGACGAAGTTGAGACAAGTTGTAGTGCTACTTTGAGTTGCTCCCTTCGCACTACACGTTGGACACGTTTAGGGAATATGAGGGTATTCACCTGCAGACGCGAGCAAGATGGTCTCCCAATTCGTCCAAGTATCGATGTGATTCCCAAAGCCAATTAGCTGCCATTACAAAATAAAAATAAAGTGTTTAACTTTATATCTCAGCTCAAGGAATTCATGTTGAAAATTATTTCAACATGAATGCCTTGAGCCTTCAGTATTTTTACTCTGTTTATGAGTATTCTGGAGATAATTCTGGATTCTATTAAATGATTTCATTTAAATGTGTTGTTGTGACTTTAATATTTGTTCATTACTATTACTATTATTATTAATTTTGACTTATAAGTTATATAATATATATTCGATGTTGAAATTAATTTGATATTGACATTTTGTGATTGTTACATTTTTTTCCTGATAACGTGTTTTATTGTTTCCAACACACTTGTGTTCACTTTTTGTGAAAAATGAACTTAAAAAATTAAAAAAAAAACAAATTATGTGCAACTGATGTACTCGACATATTGATTTTACATCGTATCGAGTCAGTCTCGCATCGTTCCCCATCCCAACTACATCCCAGCAGCAACTACCGACCGATCAATGCTATACAGAATACCAACATTTTGCATAATTGATGTCCCATTCACGGCTACGGAACACTTATTCATATTCATGAATTTCACAATTTTTTCAATTTGCACCTCTGTAAAGTGTATTTACGAAATTGCCATGGTTGTATTTGTACCAACACTCTGTGTATAACCTAAAATAGGAGCTACCTCTACTCGCAACAAAACAAACCGACAATAAACCTCATAATGCGATATTTTTGATGGCTGTCCACTATCAAACCGGTTTTGTTGCGTCTACTCACGTGTGTTATATTTTAGATTGCAACGGGAATCGAACCGTTCTACAATACAAAAACGTTTTAGAGAAAATCCGATTCGTATTCGTTTTACTAATAGCTCGAAAAGGGGTAACGGTTCGAGAGAGAAGTAACATCGGTCACTACTGAAATTGATGGACCCGAACATCGCTCAAAAGGAAAAATAAGAAAACTGTAACGAAACTGATTCCCAGTAGCACGGCAGCCTTGGAGGTAATGGGAGATTGTAAAAGGAGGCAATAAAAGCTTAGTATTGTGTGCGAGCCGTGGGGGACTCCCCGTATTGTGTTCCGATCCTCGGAGGCCCCAAGAATCGTCTGACCACGGGCGCGGTCAAATTGTACAGAAATGAAATTATCAAGGTACGCTGCCGATTTTCCGAACCAATGAATCAAGATCCAATTCCCTTTTGTAATAGAACATCGTCGCAAAACGCGCCTATGGGGTTACGCTGGCCACTCAGTGGACGGAGCTTAAGTTCTACTACAACACTTATATATATTATTTAATGGATCTAATAAATAATAATAAATATTTATAGACATTTCACATAGCCATCTAGCTCCAAACTAAGCAAAGCTTATATGGAAACTACATGACTGATATAATAGTTATATGGTACTTTTTTTGTAAATACATACACATTATTAACCCAGACACAGAACAAATATTTATGTTCGTCACACAAACCTACAGCGCAGAAGGCAGAGCTACTACCAACTCAGCTATGAGATCAGTCAAAGTCTAGTGATCTAATTTATCTTTTAAATACGAGATAAATTAAATCCTTAGACTTTGACTACTAGGCAGGACTAATAGGTAAATACCTATTAAAAGTAGTTCATATTGTTGGGTGAAATATATATTTTGGTTTTTAATAAGACCTCATGATTCTGGGCATAAGTAATTAAGAATTAAAAATAATTAAAGATGGAATTAAACTGTTCCCTTGGTGGACGCTGAAGCAGCTTTTTGCCATTTTGTTTATCGTAATCAAGAAGTGTCTGCGTTTTGATTAAATTATCAAACTGACTGAATGAAATGTGCATGAATTTTTATTTATTTATTTTATTTAAAAGTAACCGTAACTAGGAATCAAACACTTATAATTTGAAATTATTTTAGGAGAATGTTAAGAAAGAAGGTTCTATAATATCTGTATATGGAGCCGATTTAAAATTTCACAGTAACTTTTAACATCACTTAAATATAATAAATAAAAATCATCTATTATAACTTGCTTTAGAAATAAAGTTGCAATTTTTAATCTCACAGATAAAATTGAAATAATAGACATACAACCTGAATCACTTAAATTATTTTGCAGAATAACATATTGTATTTCAATGTCACCCTGTAATGATATTTACGTATTAATAATACATGCATACAAAATAGCCCCTACTATTATTACAAAAGAAATTAAAGTAGACATGATAAACATATTTATAAAAATCAGTGATGCAGTCCTAATGATGGTTCCGAAGCGAGAGCAGACTTTGTGTCATGAGCGTTAAATTTGTGTCTTTTATATCTGGGTTTGTCCATGCTACCTGCGCCACAAGGAATCCTAGTGTAGAGATATAAGTGTATAGATGTTACTATTTGAAATATCTAATACTTAGATTCGAAATAACTAATACTATAATATAAATTTTTGTTATGTATGTTTCTATCGAGGTGTAAAATAAAGAGTTATCATTCATTCATAAATTAGATACGATAGGCGTTTTTCTACAATTTTGTATATAGCATAACCGTTGGCGCACAAGTACTGTGATCAATCGCACTATAATATTCACAAGAACGTATATGTCGTTCATGTTCGTGAAATACGATGCTGGGCCGTAATCTGCGTCAAATTGACTTTTCCGGAAAAGCTGACGAGTCTGCGTCATAACATAAACGACCCAAACGTATTGGACCCACAGCTTGGAGGTTGATTTTCGTTGATATTTGAATGCGTATATTCCTTTCAGTTTATGGACGGTCTACCGACGCCTTTCAATAAATACCCGGAAATATTATGCAGACTTTCTATAAGCCTTTATTAATGAAAATCTTTCGCGCGTGCAAATGAGGCATTTCGCGTAGCAGGTTTAAGGAGATTTAGTATCGTTTGTTAAGAAAAGTTGCCGCATCACCAAAGGCTAATATTATTCCAATTCGGAAAAAACAATTTACCCCAAAGTTATAAACCTACAGATTTCCATTTCTGCGTTGAGTTGCTGGAAAGTAATTCCTTCGGTTCGAAGATAAATTTTACTTCATTTCCTGTCTTCTGGCCGGGAAAAATTATCAGCCATCGGTTTGCCAGTAAGACTATTTGAAATTAATGAATAATGTTATCTTATAATGATTTTGTGGAGTTTAATTAAAGTTTCCCTTTTTTGCCGGATTCTAACTTTTTGATTGCATAAATATTATCTCGTTTATTTTACCAAAGATTGAGGTATAAGCGGTGCGGTGTTGTGAAAAGTTTCATGGATTTTTTGTTAAGCCAGGACTTTGTTGAGGTCTCTACTGTTATTCCACGATATCGTAGGTCGGGTTTTATTAGTTCGTTCAGTTACGTCAATAATGACATAAATAAAATGAATACTTGCAATTAATTCTTTCAGTGATCGGGAAATATGGTCTGACGAAAGAAAGTAAATAAGATATTTGTTTACATCGTCTTCTTTCGTATGAGTAAGTGGCCAACTCTAGTTTATTCATACTAACTTTAGTCAAAAAAGATATCCAACGCACCCAAAAAAAAAAAAACAATAAAAATCCTAAATAAAAAATAAGTGTCTGTAACGCGATTGTGTATAACCTGAATTAGCTAAGTACAAGCTTCAAAAAGTTACTTTAATAAATTTTTAGCTCAAACCCGAATCGAGAAGGTAATCAAAGAAAACAAGCAAAATAGTTCAGTTTATATTTTTATGAGATTAAAATAAGTAGATGTCAACCAATAGCCGTCACGAGATGCTCGGTAAATTCGAAGTTGTCGAAGTTTGCGTAGAAGTGGCACGAAGGCATGGAATAACGTCATACGAGTCGGCTTTTTACCCAAGCCGCGCTAATAGATGTTTCAATTCAAAAACTTTGTATAAAAGAAAACGAGTTAGTCCTTGTGTCTGTCACTTCACCCCGAATAGTTGCGTTCGAAGAACAAAAATACAGTGAATAAAGAACTACAGCCCCGCATGTAAACATTCATTTTTTACTGAGCCCTATCGCTCCACAAAGGAGTCGTGATGTGTGGGGTAAGAAAGAAATGCAAAGCCAAACATAAAGAATTTAGATCTAAAAGAACGAAACATTTGGAAAATCGCGATAACATCGTTCAAAGGATGAGAAATGGTGGCTTTATACACCTTTGAGTGAGCAAAATAAATATCTCCCTGATCGTAAATGCATTCCGTTGGTCTCCTAGAATTTAGGTAAGGTTATTTGCGCAGTTTGAAATTGACTTACGATGATAACAGTGACCTTTAAGAGCCCAACTTTTGAAAGAATTTGTCTGGAATAAATTCCCATATTCTAAGGAGTATAAAATAAATGTAAGAAAAATTGTTTTAAGCGTAAAGATCAATGAAGTTTGAAATGTATGGTGTACAGTCAAAATAATTGTTTTTTGTCCTTATGACTTAGTGAAGGGAAGAGTTGACAACCCACCTGATCTTTAGTGGCTACCACTGCCCATAAACAATAGAATGAGAAGACCCAAGGCCTATCGCGTTTCGACTATTAGTCTGATACGGGGTTATAACGTCTCATTCACCTGTAATTTCACCGGGAACCACCCGTTCTACTGGAACACAGTATTGCGAGTGTATCCCCACAACTTAATAGCGGTAGGTAATTTTGTTTCTACGTACGAAACTGGCCCAAGTTCTACTGCATATTCCTTTTGCGTCTTTAGCGCTACCTGGAAGACACCTGTTGGGGAAATAGATTAGATGACGTGTATTTAAAAGTATATAAACACGAAGCATTGGGCAGACCATGTTGTTTACGTACATAGGTAAATACCCTCACGGTAAATACCTACACGTATCTCTGTGGTGCGTAAGAAGCAATCCAAAGTGACAGTAGAACTTGTGCTAAGATCGTCCGGCGAAGTATTGCCACCAGATCTGGTTATTCACCACCGAGCCCTGGTAATCGCCATTTGAAAGTAATGAACCAACACAAAGGATCTTCTTATACTTCGGTAATGGAGGGCCTGTATCGCTGTTGTATATGGGCGCAAGTAAACTCTTAACCACAGATGAGCAGATTACGCTCCGCCACAGCTATCGTCTAAAAAATAAGGCCATTCACTTGTTCTAGTAGGCAGCTTTGTCTTATTTTTAGACCATGCACAAGGCTATGGACTCGATTTTCGATTGCTACGAGTATAACCAGGACTAACTTTATATAGCCTTTTATTTTAAGCAATAAAGCCCCTAGTTACAATTTCGACTTACGACCCATCTTAGTGATGACCGCGTGACCGTTACCTTAAGGGTGATTACATTACTTTTGTTTCAATCAATCACAATTATCTTCAATGTCAAATATATGGATTTAATATTAAAATCGCAAATGTAGAGATACCCAATTAAAATCTATAGATTTAGTGTTTTTGGGGTACGAACTTGAAATTAAAGGGAACCCTATTTCTATCTTATCATGAAACAAATGTGGCATTTATAAGTTAATTAATAAATAATTAAATTAATTATTAAGAATTTTGGGACGATCATCAGTACAATAATGCCCATAATTTAATGACACAATTCCGAAAATACTAAGCAAAAAAACAGCATATGTGCAAAAAATGGCGTCGGAGTCGAGGGTGGAGTGGGGGTAGCGGTAATTGAAGGCAATTTGTAATGGCCGTGTGATTGCAGGGCGGAACGTTGACTCTAAACTGTGCTATTAATTTCGTACATTTGATTAACGAAACTACTTGTTATGGTAATGAGCGGGGGAAAGAATGCATGAACGTGTTAACTCGACGCCTTGTCGACACGTTGTCGTGTTCGCGATATTTTCGCTTCGCATGTTCTAATTGCTGTGGAATTTTTAAGGTTTGTATGTTTTGTCAATTAGTGTTGTTCGTTATAAATAGGGGGGAATTGTTTAATAGAACAGGAAGTATGATTACAAGTTTTTATTTTGTTACTGATAGTGGAAATTAGTCTCTGTGGTGAGTTTTGCGAGCTTTGATATTTCTTGATATTTCTTTTACTGTATAAGTGTTCTATTCTATCCGTTAACCAGTAGTTAGAGTAAGAATGCGAATAAAGTATGCCGTTTGACTTTGATTAGGGTAAAAAAAAAAAAAAACTTGATACTTACAGTACCACTTTCTTTCAGTATAAATTATTACACTAATATTATAAAGGCGCAAGTTTGCAAAACGAATTTTTTAATTTAGATGAAATTTGGTACCAGGATAGCTTATATCCTGGATTAACACATAGGTTAATTTTGATCACGGAAAACCACGGGCTGCAGCTCGCTTCTTAATAATGCTACCAGAACTAAACTTAATTCCAACGATTATTAGCAATAAATGAGATCGCGGCTCCTTCGATGATTCGATGAAGATCTATGCTTATTTACTGACTTCAAAAGGACTTTTTTAAAAGACTCAACAAGTTAAAACTGTTCCAATTATTTTGGTTTTCCCCATGATTTCTTGCCTTTCATGAGCCTTTGAGCAATTTAGCAAAATTGCGAGTCACTTAAACATGCTCAAAGTTGTTACATCTACGCAAATTATTGTATAAATACGCATTATTGGTGTCCATCAAAAGACACCCTTCTTAGCGCAACATTTTATAATAATAGACAAGAAAAATATGTTGATGTTTCTGATAAATTCTATTCAGTTTTCATAGAATTTCCTGAGAAACTCAAGGTGCTAATAGCGATTTACTAGCATAACACAATTTTGCGATCGATTGTTTGCATTTGTCGTGACATCGCATCGAACATCGTTTGCCTCCCACGACAGTTTAATCGAGTTGCCTTTCAAAATCACGTTTGAACATACCCTTCTACGGCAGAGCGATTTCATACTAACTCCAGACGAGTGGTACATTTTCAAGTATTTCTTTATATTTTCATTAGTTTTAAATATTTATTGCAACTTGTAAGAACCAAAAAACAAGTTTCCAAAAAACAATTTTTATGATTATTTGACACATAGATAAAAAAAATTAAACCATGAGAACGGATTTTTTTATAAACGCGTGCACAGAACAAAGATCCATCTTCGTTACACAAATGTTTCTTTTAGATGGTTTTTCCATCTTGAAAGTCAGGTTATTAAAATTATGTTACTCATATATAGTTTTTTCCTAAAAAGAGTGTATCATCATAGTCTTCTTTCTATACACAAGTAATAACTCGAAAATTTATCAGTCAGATACTCATCTAGACTATGATTCTTATGCTGACTGTACGTACATCTGACATGTACGTTTGAGATATGAAGACCTGCATCCTATGCCTCGATTAGTACAATCTAACTAGGTATCAACGGCTACTGAACCACTCACAGTGACAATATATTAATCGAGTATACCGTCTTCAATATCATGCAGTACCTTAGACACAGGATGAGCAAGATGTATACTTGCTGCATAATATTCTACCCTATTGTGGCCGATTAGAGCTTTGAATCACAATACACCTAGCATTAAAGCTGCTTTATGGTATCGTTCACTCCAGTGATTTCAGTACTCAAAATGTTGAAGACTGGCTTCGTTGGTTGTGACCTTGCGTTAGAGCTATACGGGCCGTTTCGATACTCCACCGAGCAAACTTTGCGTGATGCATGTAGCAGTTAATAAGGTGGTTTTGTGTGCTTGCTATCTGCGACACGGGGAGTTCAACTTTAGGTTAGTGAATGTTGCTGATTTTAATCATAATATTAATAAAACATTTACCCACTCATACCCCTACCGTTACCAGCACTAGAATTCCTTATATACCAGATGACATGGACAAACACAGGAACACAAGATAAACACTCAAGACCTGAGAACCAACTTAGGGCCACTACCAAATAGGCTAAGGAAACGTCATTCCTATCATGATATTAATCTTTATTCAACTTAATAGTTTCGTAATTTAAATTCTTCTTTAAATTATTCGACTCGAATCTTTAGTTTAGAAATTACGACGGGTTTTAAATGCTAAAAGTCAGTAAAATACCGCGGTGTGAGCGAACACCCCTACGTTTAGTCTATAAGCTACCTACATATTTTGTTTCTTACACTTGAACTATGTTTTACGATAAAATAACAACTCTTAATTGCACCCGTCCGAAGCTGGGTCGCTAGTATTTTATATAATTAGAACATTTAGGTGGCAGGAGTAGTTTTGGGGGACCCTCAGATATCTCTCTCTATGTTGTCTCCCCTGGGTGGTGTAAAAGGAGCAACCAAAAGCAGTAGAACATGTACATATGACTAGTAGTTTTATAATAAAAAAAAGGAAATTAAAAAAAAATATGTATTTTACGTAGTCCTTGCGGGAAAAGTTGAGAGTAGTTGGCTTGCAGAAAATAATATATTACATGCGCAATTCATTTTTCCAAAACCATATTCGTGACTTCAGAACCGATTCGATCTCGATATAGACCACACTGAAAAGTTTATAACACGGAAAGGGATACACAACGCACGCAAACCTCGCTCGCATGGAAATTAGACTATTTCAATATATTTGGTCCAAATATGCCATGTCTAAATTATGTCTTACGTGTTACGGTGAAATTTGATTTTACCTGCATCGGTTGTGGTGGAATATTTTTCTTATTTCCACATACAAGATCGGAAAATATGTCATAAATATGGGAATTCAGGTAGTGGACGCTATCAAATTCAGGCTATTACGAGTAAAAGGTACCCGATAGTGACGTGTGGGCACGGTTTGTATGAAACTGAAAAGTCCATCAGTACCAAACCTATTCTCTCCGAAGGCCAAGATATTACCTTGGTGACTCCGGTAGAGAGATCACCACAAATTATCCGGAGGTGCTCTTGGCCCATCCAAGACAGAGAGAACTGCACCTTTCCACCGACCCTGGCGGTAGAATCGAAGAATTTCTTATTCCGTCCAC
The DNA here is from genome assembly GCA_921293045.1 of Aplocera efformata. Classification (NCBI taxonomy): domain Eukaryota; kingdom Metazoa; phylum Arthropoda; class Insecta; order Lepidoptera; family Geometridae; genus Aplocera; species Aplocera efformata. The sequence continues at coordinate 5,137,352 of OV121042.1, read as the reverse complement.
TCTGGATGAGCATTACTCAAATATCCCGATTAGCAGCGACCCTAGTCGATGCCCGTATCGATGTGTCCTTGTTGTTTCATTAATTAGTTATTAAGACTGGTTGAGAGCCTTCCGCTCTCGCCAAAAGCCCGTGTAAAGTCATCATGATCATCTGTGGCCAACGAAATATTATCTAGTTACTTAAAGGTTATTAAATAAAATTAATAGTGTCATTTTTATTTTCATAGCTATAGTTCAAGTGTGTTGTTTACGTTAACTAGATTTTTCTTAACAAAACAATAAAAAACAATCAAATAAATCATAATTTGAACATCCTATCACCGCGTAGAACTTGTTTGCTAAAATTCTCACACTACCTAGATGAGAATAGTAAACAGATTTTTGGAATCAAAACATGTTTCTTTTAGCTTTGTATGCAGATATTGAGATTGCGCAAATCCGATCGTTGTCACAGCACTTTTATTTGAACCAAAAAACTACGCTTTGTTATTACACGTGACCGCTAAACAAACGAACGAACCCGATTCCATGATTGTTTATTCCATTGAAGTTGTATGTAGTTTAGGTATATTGTTGAAAAAAACCTCTGCTTCCTTCAAGGTGATTTTCATGCGACAATACCATAATATCAGTAAACCTGTTATTATTCTTATGCTGTTAACCAAAAAAGAATATGTGCAATATTGTTCAATAAGTAGCTCAAACCTAATGCGGATGACGACTAAAGTCGGTCACTGATGATGGCCACAGATTATATAATGTTACCGTCAGCTTCAAACGGTGGGTGATGCACATCTTACTTGCTGTTTACGTTAGCGCATCTTAACTCGTATGTTCTATCCTTTTCTCACTCGATAATAATCTGGGAGACTATTTTGGGGACATTTACATTACTTTCCCTAAAACGCCAGACTCTAGCCAGGCCAGAACAAGGGGTCGTCTGTGTCGTCTATAACCGAAACAAATGTCTCATAGTTTTTCAACGTAAGTAATAATAAAGGATCGGCTAATGCGGCAAAACGCGGCGAAGGCGGTGATTTTGTGTATTAATTAGGATCACAGACCGAGATTTACAATTACACGGGCTCGTATAAACAAACTTGATTGCTTTACAAAAACTCAAATAACTAAGGCAGTGTCTCAAGTGGAGACTCATTTGAATATCAAAGGCGAAATTCAAATTACGACGTTTACAATAAAGGCCCAGCCAGCAGTATTACGAGTTGATGTAAATTTCCGATACTCATTTCGAGGATGAAGTTCTGATGTCTTAGTTGTGAACTAACATTCATGAACCTCATACAACGTATATAATTAGCTTTATAACTAGTTTATTTTTATTACTTGGTTACTTGGAGTGTATGGTATATTTTAAATTGTGCGATCAATTTTTTGAATATGCTTTTGACAGTGCTTTATCGAGGTTGCCTTATATATTTTTATAATTTTCAGCGTTGCTTTATTTAGTCAGTATGTCATAACATGACTATGTGTAAATAAAACTGTATTTATAAAACATAGATGCTCTGAAATAAATTAGTATAATAAACGTTTAAACGTTTACACACTCACACCCATGCACTGAGTGTGTAAATTGTATCGCAGATAGCATGGAAAAACACAGAAGCACAAGACAAACACTCAAGACCCGAGTTAAAATTTCATGCTTACCACACAAACTGTGTTCCAGCCGAGAATCGAACCTAGGACCCCTCGTTTCGAAGGTAGGGTTACTACCAGCTAAGCCACGAATCTGATTTCTAGGCTGTTTAATACCGCAATCAATCGTTTAGTACAAATTGTATATATAATGTAATTGTTTGTTATTTAGCGTGGCCATCTTGATGTGAGCAATAAACTGTGTTCTGTATCTCACATCATGATTATGCCTTAATTTTCAAATTCAAAAGCAAATAAGAGGTCAATTCAAACCTCTTCGAATGAAAGAAGTAGGGAAGCTAGTCAATATTCAACCAAAACAAGTTAAAAGAAAATCCGAGGAAAACTCGCTTTATCTGTCCCTTCTGACCTACAGTTTATTCGATGCTTTTACGGTTGACTAAAATGCCAAAGCATAGAGGTCGAGTCGCAAATCAAGTCTTTTTTTGAAACTTTTTTACTATCTTTTTGCAATTTATTTAGTGCTCTGTTTACAATTATTGGGAATCTCGTTAAGTCGATTTAAGTATAATCGGATTAGTAAGCCGCTACCTAAAAACGATATCTGTTTTATGGAAATTTCATTCTAATTAAGTAAATTTAGCGCAGAATCGAAAGAAGTTGGACAGACGAGTTTAATAATCTTGGAAGAAAAATATAAAAAAATTATTCAATAATTAATTTGTTATAAACAAGATTCCGCAACAAATCCGATGAGCCCGATTAATATCATGTTTACCGAAACGTGAATATGGAGATGGGGCTATGACTTGCGGAAGATGGATGGTAAAGTTTGTTATCGGGTCTTAGATCTTTATCTTATGGTTCTTACTTGTGCACGCTACCTGCATCACAAGGAATTCTAGTAAAATCTTCAAATCCTTTAAATCTTCAACACCAGAGTTAACCACTAATTCTGCCTAAAAAAACATAACCTATGTTGTTTGAAAGACATTAGGAGTATGAACTAAATATGAATTTTAAGATTCAGTTACTGAATTAATTATCGTTAGTTACCATCGCTTGAATTGCTCCAGATAACATCTTCAGCGGACAATGGGACTATTATGTGAGTGGCTTCGTACGTGGGGCTGACATAATACGATCAAGCCATGAATCCGAGCCCAGCTTGCATTGAAATGTTATTCCGGGGTGTGATTTTGATCGAAATCGATGTCTATGATCTATTGAGTTGCATTTTATCAACTGAATAATAAATCGATTTCACTGTTTTAATTGTAAATAATAATTATCGTGATAATAATAATTTATTTAATAAAAAGCGATGCTTACAATAATTACTAATTAAATACTTACAAGTTTTTTTACAATGAAAATTCTGGTTGTAACTTCAATGTATGCTAATTAATATACACCGAAGGTAAAGATAATAGTAATGAGTTGTTTTGGTCCCCAAACCAGGATTCCCTGTAATATGGATAGCCAAAAAATGTCTAGGTATTTCTAATTTTTACTGTTCTTTTGCTTGAAATCCTGAACGGTATATTTTCCTTAGCTTCCGAATACGGGAGATTTTGGTACGCATCAAATTCGATGCATTGTTATGTAAATGGCAGTGGTCGGTTAGCAAGCTCCGGGACAAGACAAAGAGATGCTGACGACCGACGTTGGCTGTTGCTATCGACCAGACATCGTATGAGCCTCTGCCTGAATTCTGTTGTGATATTAGTGTATCAGCTCTTACGGCCATATGTGGGTAGAATATCCTACGGGCTTTGGACTCAATTTTCGGCAGCGCTTGGTTGTTTTATTCCTTGTTCATACTTTGGATTTATAATAACCCGTTGCTGCTAATTTAACATTTTGTTTTGGCGCAGAACCCTAATTCATTTATCTTTTTCCTGTTACATACTAGTAGCCTATTACTTTTTATAAAATCAGCCATCTGCCAGTAAGTCTCGTCAAAATCGGTCTAGCCGTTTCGGAGATTAGCCGGAACAGACAGACAATTTTTTCTAATTCTTTTTTTTGTTATATGTATATACTTTCAAATGCATTTCAGTAAAAATCTATTTATTCAATTTTATTTATTTATATATTTAGATTAACCTTTACCCGCGACTTTTACATCTCCATAATCTCCAATATTTTCAATAATATTGAAATAATTTCATTAATTGATCTTACTCTAATTTCCAGCCCCCTTCTCACCCCTTTAAGGGATGATTTCCCAGACAAAAACTATCTAATATCCTTACCGAGGTTTCAAACTATCTCCATACTAATTTTCATCTAAATCGGTTCATTATTTTAAGCGTAGAAAGATAACAGATATACAGACATACAGAGTTACTTTCGCATCTATAATATTATTATTATTTATATTTCAGCTAGATTAATAGTTAACTTTGTATGTTTAAAGCTTGTTGTCATCACATACATTTTAGTGTATGAAACAATACACTAAAATACGGTTTATACTCAACAAACGGTTTATTTGGCACAAATCAGTGTTCGCTAAATCCAGAATCCCCGTCACAAAACATTTAAAGAAAGACCCTAAAAAAAATAATGCCTTTTCTAAAAAAAAAAATTTAGATGTAAAATAACTAAGAGTGCGTCACTAACACTTGTTACGTAACTATTGATTAACATATAGATGGGGGTTTTGATTCATTTCTTTTAGAAATACATAAACAATTCAAACTAGAGGAAAACCTTGTAAACCAAACATCAGTAGAATTTGTTAGCCAGTCTGAATTTACGCAGGTGCCTTTCAAACGCATAGAAATTCAAATTTACATTTTTTCTCTAGAGGCATCCTGCTACAATATAGATCAAGTCAGTAAGGAACATTTTCATGAAAATTATCTACTAGCTGCGCAGTTTTTCGGTATTAAAAGTAGCCAATGTTTAACACATTGGCTACCAGGATATCCAGCTATCGTGGTACCAAATTCATCCAAATCAATGAAGCCGTTTGAGCGTGAAAAAGTAATAAACACATACTGTGTGTGTGTGACAGTAACTTTCCAGACGAACTTGGCACAAGTTCTACTGCTACTTTTGCTTGCTCCATTCGTACTACCCAGGGGATACGTGTAGGGATTCTGAGGGTACTTTTCTAAGGAAGCGGGCAACTAATTAAAAAAAAAGTTTTTTTAATTAGTTGTTTAATTTTTTTTTTTTCACTTTTAAAGAGTTATTTTAATTTTATTAATTTGTATAGAAAATTAGTTGCAGTCTCTATACTGGTTGGCGTCAGTATTGTGATCTTGGTATCAGTCAGATGCAAGCCTTGAGATGCAAAGTGCGAGAGAGCTTTTTATATTTGCGGGAACCACGCGAGGATTTGCATAATATTGCTTCTTTATCATTCCTCTGTTGAACTATGAAACAAAACGGAACATAATTTAGGGTTAGGGTTTTATACAGTACAGTGTTCTAATATAATATTTTGCAAGTTGTGATTTAATATAATCTTTTATATGTTATACTTTTTTATCTGCGCCAAAGTATTGTTACTACAAATATGAAAATTATAAACAATTTCATGTATTGGGTGTGTGAATATGACTCCGCCCTTTCTCAACAGATGTCGTTTTTAGTATTGTTTACGTGTACTAATAAATGACCATACTTGTATTCGATAGTACTGAATGTCAGCTATCTAACGCATTTTATGATATTTGGTTGAAGTGTAAGCAACAATTGTTTTCACCTTTTCGAAAATGTCGGTTTTTATTCCAAATAAACGTCATTTGCGGGAAGTGTTATTACATTATTTTATTGCGAAGAAAACTGCAGCGGAAACTTATCGTTTGCTTGTGGAGATTTATGGTGAGCATGCTCCGTCTAATACAACTTTCAAGGAATGGTTTCGACGATTTCAAAATAACGATTTTAGTACTGAGGATAAAGAACATGGAAAACCACCAAAAAAATTTGAAGATGCTGAATTGGAAGCATTATTGGCGGAAGATTCTTGCCAAACTCAATCAGAATTAGCTGCAGCATTAAATGTTGATCGTTCAACTGTTGCAAAGCGTTTACAAATGATGGGAATGATTCAAAAAGCCGGTGACTGGGTTCCACATGATTTAAAAGAAAGAGACATGGAACGTCGGAAAACCATTTGTGAAATGCTGCTTCAAAGACAGCAAAGAAAAGGATTTTTGCATCGGATAGTCACAGGAGACGAAAAATGGATACACTACGAAAATCCTAAACGCAAAAAAGCTTGGGTGAAACCAGGCGAACCAGGCCCATCACAGCCAAAAATAAATATTCACTGTGCCAAGGTCATGCTCTGTATTTGGTGGGATCAGAAAGGTATTGTATATTATGAGTTGCTCAAACCCTCTGAAACTATTAATGGAGAAGTTTACCGACGACAACTAATGCGTTTGAAGCGAGCCATAGAAGAAAAACGACCAGAATGGGTGAATAGACATAACAAATTAGTTCTTCAGCATGACAATGCCAAACCGCATACCGCAGAAGTCGTAAAAAGATATTTAGAGGGACAGGACTGGGAAGTGTTACCCCACCCGCCATATTCACCAGACATAGCTCCTTCGGATTACCACCTATTCCGGACGATGCAGACAGACCTTACTGGAGAAAAGTTTACTTCATGTGAAAGTATCAAAATTTGGATTGACAACTGGATAAGCTCAAAAGACCAGGACTTCTTCCAGCAAGGAATACGAAAACTACCTGAACGATGGGCGAAGGTTGTAGCTGCAGATGGAGCATACTTTCAATAATTTTTTTTTTAATTTTGTAAGCGAACAAATGTGTTTTATTTTGACAAAAAGGGGCGGAGTCATATTCACACACCTATTACATCACCTTTTGAATGGTTATACATACAGAATTTGAATGGTTCCAAAATGTAGGCGAGAGTACGAAGATGTAGGTAAGGTTTAGACCTATAAACTAATGTTAAACATTGATTAAAATATTCACAAAATGTTTTTAATGTTTAAAATATAAAGTGTTTCTATTTGTTAATAATTAACTACCAAAAATATAGCCGTTTTCAAAATTTGTTCAATTACATAGGATTTTTAACTGAAGATAAAATAATGTTTCAGAAAACTTCTCTTAATTAAATTTGTCAATGAGCTTTTATAATACGTTACTAAACCCTTCCATTTGAGATTACAAATACAAAAATGCCCAAAAAATATTACATAAAAACCGCAACGATTTATATTTGATAGAACTCTCTAATTACAAAACAAAATCTCCGTAACACTTTCATCGCAGTACAATCTGCATAATATTGCTTCCTTAATATGCCAACCAGCAAAAGAGTCAGTCGAAATTGCTTTTTTCCAAAGCGAGGAGTCAATGAAGTCGTAGAATAGTGGCTCTCGCCTTGATATGTTTGTTTAGTCAAATGCGATGGAAATACGGAAGAAATACTCTGTGGAGCTTCTTTTAGTTTGTCAATCTTTTTACGGTTGGGTACTTCGATTTCTTGAGAGAAATGTTCGGTTGCTTTATTTGTTTAGGCTTAGGTGAATTGGGATTGGTAAAATACAATACATTTGTGATAATATGCGCAAGCTCTTAGTGTTCTGTCTATTTATTGATAATAGATGATACATATATATACATAAACAATACATTTAGTTATTAAATTATCCTCCTGTTTTAATGAAACATTACTTACAATAACAAATAATCTACTGCGAACACCGAAATTATATTTCAGTTTTATATCTACAGAAATAACAATTATGATAATCATGTGTAGTATCTATAAGTATGATATTAGTGGAAACTAAACGAATTAGAAATCAAAAAACGGGTTTTCAAATAACTAGTGAAAAAGGGGTCGATTGATCTTGAACTTTCTAAGCATACATATATAGATTCCTACAAGTTTATTATTAAATGGTTGTTTAGAAGGTGAATATCTTATTACTTTAAACAAGAAATTCTTGTGTATTTATTTCGCGTATCTCGGAAACGGCTTTAACGATTTGGATGAAGTTTTATGTTTAGATAGGGTTTTGCTGTTTATGTTTACCTGTATGATTGTATTTCTTGCGAGAAACCATATGTTTACAAAAAAATACCTATTTTATAATAAACTATGCTGAAAATTTAATACAGCGCCATCTTGTCAATTTCTATGGGACTTGATTTGTAATCTACTGTTGAAAATTTATTTATTTCGCTTATTTCGGAAACGGCTCTAACGATTTGAATGAAAATTTGTGTGTTAGATAGGGTTTTGATGTTTAAGGTTACCTGTATAATTGTATTTCTTGTAAATTCTTGTAAAGCATGTTTTTTTTTAAATCCAATAAAATCGAGCGAAGCTTGGTCGACCGAATTATAAAAAGCATAAGAAACGAAACTACTCAATTTGTAATGATATAATTAGGTTGCTTCTTTAAGATATATTAAGAAGTTACAATCAAAATGAGTCAAAAATTACAACTCACCCCTAAACTTTTTTGGCAAAAGATAAATTTATTCCGAGGAGGCTCCACTAATGACTTTTCAGAACTTGGTTAACAATCGGATTTAATCATTGAAGTTTTCAATAAAAATGAAAATCGTAAAAATACTTTCGTCGGAATCCACAATCGTAAAGGAAGATTGGATTACCACCTGTCACGCTTAGTGCAAACTTTGCTATAATCTCTGTAATGTAAGCTACCTGCAATGCGAATAAAGCTGAAGACAACACTTTTGACAAAAAACAAAATTTAATGCGTTTTGACAATTCATGATTCAATATATAAACGCTTCATACTATCTTGACATCAGTTGGTAAGTTAAATTCCCATTAGACCCACTGTGCGATTAACCGTACCAGCCTCTAATGTTCCCACTGCAGGGACACCGGCCTACTCTCGATAATTGAGAGTGAATGGGCTTTGATCTACCACGGGAGCCCAATCCGGATTGGTAGATGTCACATGCCGTCGAATTTTTGGTTCTAAGACATGCCGGTTTCCTCACGATGTTTTCCGTCACCGTTTTGAGAACGTGGTATTGCGCACATACATTTTTCAAAGTGGCAAAACTCATTGGTGCACGTGTGGGTTTGAACCAGCAACCTTCAAATTGAAAGTCGGCGTCTATGCCCCTGGGCCACCACGCTCTCTTGCTATTAACGTTAACCTTTAATTGAACGTGATTGGTTAAATGTTTTTTTCCCAGTGAATTATTTATCACATAAAAAAAAGGTAACAAAATATGTAACGTATTAAACCCATTATTACGTTACGTATCAGAGTATGAAAGTGAAACAATGTGATTACTATTCTTTTTTATTTTATAAAATATATAATTATTATATTTATCGTAACATTATCATTTATTGACAATGTAAATTTCACCATGTCTGAATTAAAATATTTCTATTATAATACCGATTTGTATAAGTAAATAAATTACAGTAATCTTGTGTTTTATATCAGAAATATTGTATAATATAATATAATATATACCTGTACCTATAGTCATATATTTATATATTGACTATATACCTACACGTATAAAAAAAGAAACCTTACAAACATTGCATGAACACAATCGAACTTATATTAAAAAGATAGGTGTACAAATAAGAAATTAAATAATTTACAAGGTTTTACAAAAAAAAAAATTAACATTATATCAGATTAAACTGGACAAAAACTGACATACAACGTATTTGAAAGAACACAGAATCTTTGCGCCACTAGAAGCGTTGCGTTATCGACCTTGCCGACTTGAAAACTAAATTATCTGCAAGAAGCACAAAGCTGAACGGAAACATTTCAATTCGCGGTGCGTCCTAACCTAACATTTTTGAACTTTTATAATTTTCGTCTGCACCGACTCTGTCAGTAAACGTAATGTTGAAAGTTATTTTCACATATAAATTATACATTTGCCGGAAACAATAAATAAATAAATATTTATGGACATTTCACACATTCCCATTTATAGCTTATAAATGGGAACTAGATAACTGATAGAACTATAGAGTACTTTTTTGTTTTTTTTTTGTAAATACATACATAATACATATTAGCACAAAGAACAAACATTTTGTTCGTCATATTGAACCCACGACCACCACCACGACCAATAAAAAAAAAAAACTCTACGTGTCAAAATAATAACTAAATAAACAAAATAATAATAAAAACCAATAACCGCGACTTTAACCTGTACCACGTTTCACTGTTTAATTCTACCGCCTAGTCCTAATCTCAAGTAGCGTTATAATCTTCGTGCATTATTCGATTGGAACTTTCTCTCTTGATATCTTTTGCAGGTAATCGTTCGCCATTTTTATAAGATGATATTTTTATACCAATTTTTATGCAAAGGAATCAGAGCTCATTCTCACAATATGCCTCTAGGTAACTCCGAAAGAAAAAAAAAAATGTCTGATTAATGAAATACAATGATTAAAAACCAACTTTAATACTAACATCCCTTCTTTATTGCTTTTAAAGATGTTAACTTGGAAATACACAATTTCCAAATAAACGTCTTGGATGACTTATTTTTCCAGTTATTTTGATTTAAAATTCGGTCTTCCTGAGTAAAATCACGGGAAGTCATCTAGTACCTTTATATTTTTATTAGGGCAATATTGCAAAGACATAAACATAGCAATGTCAACATAGGGTATTATAAATCTTACTAACATACAATACTTCCGACATGCAATAAAATGATCAATAGGCATCAAGAAAGGGCTATAAATTCGGAGATGTCGTTACTTGGTGGATTGTGATGCCTACTTCCATGTATATATACGAGTACATGTATTTATATAGAGTGCAAATTGATTAGCTACCTGTATAAGACATACAAACAAAATCTCGAGAAAAACAGTCATATATTTTTAATTTTTTTGAGGGTTCATATTGTAGAACGCAATTTCTACTTCCAAGTTTGACCGTAGAAGTAGAGCCGCCACACCTGGTAATGCACTAAGCAGTGGTGCACTCGCATTGCTATGTTCCAGTGGAATGGTGTAGGTGCCGGTGAAATTACAGGCACATAAGACGTTACATCCCTGTTTCGGGTGACGGGCGTAACAGAATACCACCTGGGTCTTCTCATACTTAGTTTAGGGAGGACCTAAATCGTATTGCTGATATTTAAGCGGACGTAACTATTTTACATTATTTGTGAGACTTAAGCATGTCCAGTGACCTTAGTCGCGTAAAAAACATACATACCTATTTATATTATAATAAAAAAGGTCAAATTCCACGCAATATTTAATTCAATCACATTCAAATTCATGCGCAGTAAGCACCAACGATAAATAATTGTAACAAGATGCTGTGTGCAAAACTGAGTTGTTTTTTTGCACAACTTGATCCAATATAGCATTTTAAATATTCACATAAAATCCTTCGCCCAGGGTTGTTTAATCGGCGCGTTAAATTTGAGAAAGTCGAGAACACATCAAATATTAACGAAACTCGCGAGCCGAGCGTTGTTTCGACAAATGGGATAATATCGCGTTCATGCATCTAAATCTAAATACGCTAAATGCAAATAAAAGTAAAGCACAGTATCCACGAGAGCAGATGATGTCCCGTGAATTCTTTTTTAATGTTGTGACAGTGCGTGAACAGTGGTTTTTCTGTCAATGATTTTTTCATATTTATTTATTGTTTTGCTATTTTAGGGTTTAGAAACGTACCTTAAAATGACCATCTATTTTGTGCCGATTGTTTCTCTAAAAATATAAATAAAAGGTTTTTCGCTGAACTCTGAATTGCTTTCTTTATTTATATTACAAAGATGTTTTAAGGTTTAAGGCTGAAAGAGGAACACTATATTTAAAATTTAAAGTGTCAAATCATAACTTAATTTCCGTTGAAAGTACTATATGTACTATAAAAAGTTTCTTTCACTTTTTTTAAATAATTGTTACGTTTCCGTTTTTAAGTCTACAACATTTTTGCATTTAACCACAGAAAAACAGTGTGACTAAAGTATTGTGAATACAATTATAATATGTAGGAAGTAGTTTTCACACTAAACAAAATATATAGTAACCTACAATCGTCTATTTTTCTTCCTTCGAATCGCCATTTATCAAGTCGAACTCTGCGCTACGCCGATTCTAATTTCGCAAACAAAGAAAACAAAAACCTGTCTACCTTTATCAATCAAAACTGAAAATTCTATTCCATTAGGTCATAGGTTCCCAAAGTTCACGCCCAGACTCCCCAAAAATCAAACAACACAAATGCTTTTTTTCTCTGACTAAAATTTTCTCAACGTTTACATAACAAGGTTAGCGTGCTACCAAACTGGATCGATCAATCGGGGCCTTTTTGCCGTGTAGCACAGTTTTTTGTGCAAGGTTTGTCTGTGGTAAACCCACCATGCCTGCCCCCTCACTAGTCCTCGTTCAAACGTGATCAAAATTGAAGGGTTTGGGAAAAATTTACATTATTTGATATTCTCTAGAAATCTTCTGTGCATAGAAACAGCAAGAAGAGTTCGTATAATATATTTAGTTCATCCGAGTCGTATAATACTGTTTAACTGATTCATTTCAATCATTGTTTTTTCAGTTATTTTGACATTTGTTAAAGCATAGGTACCATTACCATTACCTAGTAATGTTGAGTAGCTGGAGCCTTCCAGCCACTCAACTTCTCACACCCAATGAGTTTAAATTACCAAACAAAAACGCTTTATGTTCTTTTTGGGGCTATGTTTCCTTGAATGAATAAACCCCAACATAGCCATGAAACACAGGCTCTTTTTAAATTGGGGGCTAAAAAAAGCATAGTAGTCAAAAACTTTATAGGTACAGCAAAATCCAGTTATAATAGGATCATCAAAACTACCTAAAAAGTGGACGGTACAATAAAAGTTTCGGAAACTATGTTCTAACAGAGACAATTGGAAAAATGTATCACGAATAAAAAGTATCGAAATGTAATATCGCGAGGGATATTCTTGCCAAGTGAAAATAAAGGGTCAGAAAAATACAGTGACAGGTTGAGAGTGGACGGTGGACGGTGGGTTAGTAAACCCGGAAGCAAATAAGGATGGCCACATCCACATATGTCGACTGAGGTTTAAGTGGACAGTGGAGCAAAATCTTAAAATCAAAAATGTTTCTCCTATGAGTCGCCGATCGAAGCTTAATTCAAGAAAAGTATGTTTTTACTAGCTGCGCCCTGCGGTGTTACCCGCGGTTAGACTTCCTACGAAAACCGTACTTCTTTCCGGGATAAAAAGTAGCCTATGTGCTATTCCAGACTATAATCTATCTCTGTGCTAATTTCATCCAGGTCCGTTCATTGGCGTGATTGAGTAACAAACATCCATCCATACATTCGCGTTTATAATATTAGTAGAATAATCGAGTCGATCTTTTGTATAAGATCGACACGATTACGATACGATCTTTTGTATATCTTTTGTATATTATTTGTATGTTTGTAACATAAGTATGGAAGACAAGAAATTTGTTGCTACAATAGGCGATCTTATTACTAGCGGTGATTTCTACCAGACTGCCCGTTATAAGATGTGAAGACAGGCGTAAAGATCATGCAATTTCCCAATGTTCAACATGGTACCAAAGTAGAGCCCAAGAAAATGTTAATAAAAGAGACGAAGACCAAAAATGCCTCTTGAGTTTAATTAGAAGGTAATAAAAGTTGTTGCTTCTGAATTATTTTATTTTATCATGTTATATATGCCCTTAGCTTACCAATAAATGTATGCATATAATATGCAGGTAGTTATTAGCTTATAGATAGTTGTTATTCCGGGTCCGTCAGACCCCACAGTCATACCGTGTAACTTTCTATCACCAGGCACGCCAAAGGTTAACTTAGATGGTCTGTAAAGAACACCTAAATAAGCTTTACATGACAGCTTCATCATGAGTGCATCCTATAAAGTATACTAGCTGTACCCGCGGTTAAAATGTCAACTTTAGACGATGGGAAAAACTGACGTCACTTTTGCGGGATAAAATGCAGCTTATATGTTAATCCAGGCTAAAAGCTACCTTCGTAACAAATTTCACTCAAATATGTTCAGCTGTAGCGGCGTGAAAGAGTAACAAAGACATACCAACAAATATTAGCAAAGATATTAGTACGATTTAAATAATATAAACTGTTATGTAAGTACGGGTATTAGTATAGCCAAAACAATAATCCAGTATAAACATAATTGCATACCTACACATGACTGGCTAAAATCGAATTCCCTTTATTACGACCATAAAATTTACCGATATTATCTCAAGCGGGCCAACTGGGCCATAAAAGTAATCCTTCTATTTTAATGGCCCTCCAACCTGCGGGATGCAACAATGTGTTCAATTTGCCCTCCCGAGCCCCTTTTTTCTATCAAGATCGCAGATTCCTATTTTTATTCTTATTCGCATCAGTCGTATCAACTTCATACCAAATTGTCTACACCACAGACATAGACAGCGGTAGTTTAGCAGTGGCACCTTCACAGGACTTCGATTTCCGTTGTCATACATTTTGGGAGGTATAATTGCTCCTGAAAAGGTGAAGTGTTCCCTTCGGATGGCCATAATTAACTAAAAAATCTTTATTTCCGTTGAATTTTTAAAAAATACTTGGAAGCGTCGTAATCGATATTTTACAGATCTTGTAAACTCTGGTTTTTATTGACAACTGAGTAACTATCACTGTGGAAGTTGCTATATGTATCATAATTATATCTATTAAGGGTTGTAACACCAATTCTCTTCTAGGATGTCCATTGCGCAGATGGAAGTAACACACATCATCAACAACATCTAAAGCACAAACTTTCAGGCAGAATGATTGGCCTCTAGTTGTTAGTAGTTCTGACTTCTCCGCTATGGGTCGTGGGATCGATTCAGACCCAATACAAACATTTGTGTGACGAACGTTACAAACGTCTGGGTGTTAAAATGCATTTTATGTATATGTTATGCATAGCTTGAGACTATAGTAGCGCTGTGTGAAATGTCCATGAATATATATTTATTTATGCTCATCACACTAAAGATTGCTCCGGCCGGGTATTGAACCCGGGATTCATCGTTTCAGACGCATTTCTATCAAATTGACATCCTTAAATTCAATTGTTAGTTACCAATTAATTACTGGAGCCGCAGCTATTAGCAGTTAATCATTGAACAACGTAGACCGCTTGAGCAGCCAGTTGACAAAGACCGTTTGAGCAGCCCGTTTCCGACTGCTGGAGGTAATTGGAGAGAGTTGGCTATTCAGCTACAGTTTGGAATATGGTTCTTAATATTATCACGTATCGTTTGGACACGTAAAAATTTGCACGCCATGACTATTTTAAACTGTTCGTGTATGACCCTCAAGAATAAGCTATAAGTGGCGCAATAAAAATCTGATTAAAACATTTCGTCAACATTTTTGAACGCAGAGGGTTTCCTTTTCATGGCGTTAAACAAACATTTTATGAAAATTAAAATAATGTTTTGAGTTGCTATTCCACGCCGGTAAATTCAAAGGTGATTTCATTTACGCACCTCATAAAAGATTCGACTAGGGAATAAGAACTTTTCAAAGTTTACATTCACACAATCGGAAAGTGGGTTAATGAGATTCCCTGAAGAAAAACATCTCGTTAAAGCATACATTATTCAAGCTTTCGCGAAGTTATTCCGCGTTCACGCGTTCATTAGGCCCCGAACAAACTTGCGATTCCAGTAACACTCGTCGACACACCCACTTATCACCCCGGACAAACTATTCATAAGTATTTCGGGCATTTTCGAGCACCAGAAGTACTCCCGCACCCTTGTTATTTATCACTCAACTTTTATCCTCTAAATTCATTGTAGCAGGTAATATTTCACAGGTTATTAATTACGTTACTCTGGCATCTCACGGTGTAACTCTTATTACATTATGTCAGTTGCAAATTGAAAAATTCCCCGGGCGTGTGTCCCGTCGCCGAAGTATTTTGCCAAAATTATTCTCATTCATTAAGTCGAGAAGTGGAGGGCGCGTTCGCAAGATTGCCGACCTACCATTCACTTGTGAGTAACGATGTGACTTCCTGTTATTAGTTATGTTGGCAAATTGTTTTTCTTACGCTTTCCTGCGTCTCACTCTTATCGATTTTACATAAAAACATACAGAATTATACCTGTAATAAAACCAGTGTTACAAATAGTTTTATTTACTCCGTTGCTCAATGGCGCGTTAAACGTCCCTAAAAATACATAACACTACGGTTCTCTTATTCGTGCGTATCATTTGAACAAAACCTTTTTGGCTTCTGGAAAAGTTGTGAAATATATTAATTAGGGGTTCTGTGGGGGTCAGCGGTGTCCAGTTGACGCGTCGGTAATAGAATGGTGTCCCTACGTCCCCAGCCTCAACGCGCCTCTCCAAGTGCCAATCCATTAATTAAAACTTATTTTGTAGCGGCAAACACGATTACTGAGCATCAACAAACAGCCATTTCGTGTGCCTAGTTTTGGAAGTTCGACTTACTTACGATCATGGAGCACATTCGGATAATAGATTAGCTTGATTAAGAGGAATTGATTAGAAACTTTCATCAGTTTTGGGTCAATTTCCCAACTTCTAAAACTGCTTAGCATAATTATTTACATATATAATTTGTCTTATAGAGTTTCAGGAATTGTCAATTCAGGAATTCCATCAACTCCGAATATTTCAAAATTCAATAAATCATAAATGCGCAAAATATTTTAAGTTAACAGATACGTATGCCTCTTTGCCCAATAAAAACATAAAAAGTTAATCTTACTTGACTCTCTGAATGCTACTATTAACTGTTCTAAAGTAGCTGAAATCACATTGTTTATGTATGTGTTTGTTTGTTACTTCTGCACGCCCAAGCGATTCAACGGATTTGGATAAAATTTGGTATCCTGGCTACTATTGATCCCGAAAAACTACGGGTAAATCCGCGGGGCGCAACGTGTAATAATAAAAGCTGAATCCATGCGGCTGCTAAAAGTTTTTGCCTACGAGGTAAGTACGTTGTTTACAAAAATAGGCACCGCTTCGGTCGGAAAATGCACTGCGTCCAATTTCGACATCCAATACAATCCTCCCCAAGCTTCCGCAAAGATGGAAAATCTCTCAAAGAATAGCGTTTAGCACGAGACAAAGACCGATCTAAATCTCCTCTGGCGAAGCTTCCACCGGGCTACTATTTACTTTTCTCGGGGGATCTCGCACTTCGTCAGCTCGTGGCGTCCGAACCCAATTTCACAAAGCGGAAAACCTGCACTTTATCTGCGAATCGAATTCTCTGAATATTCCAGGTTGGCATTAAGTGTCTACTTGTATGAGGTACTCGACAATGAGCCGGGCCGAACACCGACGTGTCCTACGACCGCCCCGGGCTATATAATCCCGAAGTGTTCGCGTACGTGCCACCGCCGCCGTTCGAAGATAATTCCTCCTTATAATTTCCCATACTTAAGTCTGCGTAATGAAGTTTATTCGTCGCTACTTCATTGCGAGTCGTTTGCGAGGCGGCGAGGAATGTAATCAGTTGCGAACTAATACCATGTCGTAGAACCCCCTCGCGTATGGAAATGCCTCGTTGGAGCCGCCGTTAGTTCTTTTGATTGCTGACTCCTCCTTGTCGAATTAAAACCGAGATCGAGATCGGGTGATTTCAAGAAAATTAAAGGAGCGTTTCATTTCAGCAATTGCCCCTTACGGTTAATATTAGTATGATTGTGGAAGCTACTTTTGCCCCGGATTCGAGGACCTAGTTATTTTTGATTCAAACTTTATTTTAATTATGAGTATGTTGTCGAGTTGACGTCTGCGGTTTGTGTTTACGCCCACCTCTGGCTGGAAGTTTTCTATGAAACCTTTTCAGTGCCTTTACAGAAGTTTGACCATCAAAGAAAATGCAGACGTGCGGTTGTAGCAGAAGTGAAGTAAGATATCGCATGCGATACGCCCAAGTTCACGCAGGATTTTATGCAAAGAATTTTAAACTTTAATCCTGTTGAAATATGATCGAGACTTTCACATCAGGGTGACTTGGAAAAGTATGATTAATGCATTTTAAGAAACGTTTTAGTTGCAACAGAAAACTTTGACTCGCGGAGCGTGACGGAGCGTTATGCTGGTAAGGGTAGATCTTTTGACTGACTTTATAATACCTGAGTTAAGACGTAATGCACCCGTCGTAAGCTATAGCCTTTTAGATTATAATATTTGTTTAATTACCTTAAAAACTTTATCGTATTTGTCTTTACCTCACTCAGATTAGACAAAAATGATATTAGAATACGTAAAACACGCATTTAAAAATAGATAATAACATTTATTCTCTTGTTATATGAGTATAATGTTAGAAAAATAATAATTCTAAGAAGACTGTAAAACAGAGCGACATTTTCGCATTAGCAACAAAGCTCTTTAAATAAAGATAATAAAAAAATTTATAAACTAAATTTGACTATAATTTTAAAAACCAGATTTTATTTCCACATTTCAAATTTTACCTTACTTAGATCACTTTAAAGTATTTATTATTGTACGATGGCTCCGTTGCTTAGTTGCTAGTCTGCCTCAGAATAGTTTGTCTTGTGTTTGTCCATGCTACCTGCGACACAGGGAACCTTAGTGTAGGGGTATAAGTAGGTAAAGTTTATTATTATTATTTAAGTAATTGTATTCGAAAGGGACCCTACGCCTAGTTTCTAATTAAGCGTTAAAAAACCTAATAAGCTGTTTAAAATTTTCCGAAAATAACGCTATCCTCTAATGAATTAATTTTTTTAAACGATTTCAAATGGAGTACGTTCTTTATTCGGATGTATCTATGTTTGTGAGTGTTATTACCGCGATATCTTTGACATTTGTGAATTCATTTTGATGATTATATTTCTATTTAATAGGATTTACCTTCCACGTGGGCCTATACAAATACAAAGACAGAATTCTACCTTTGAGGCATAAAATGGCTTGTCGTTTTGCTCTACAACACGCAAAATAATTTGTAATATCTAACATTTCATTATTGACAAACAGGATGTATACGTAAACATGAATATCAATAGCTGGTTCTTCCTCATGGGGGGTCGAATAGGGTTTGCACAAGCGCCTATATTTAGCTTTAGCAAAATCAAACATGTTTATTTAGCACATATTATATATTTGTTACAAAATATAATAAATAATGAAGAAAAACTAAAATCCGACTGCATGAAATACCAAATTACATGTAAACATATAAATTGTATATATTTTTTTTAAGCCATGTATAAAACCCAGTACTTTCATACCTCATTCGATAGGTTTAAAAAAATAATTTTTGAACATACAATATATAATACCGATCCAGAAATTGGCCATTTTAATTTTTATAATAATAATAATAATTTTGATATATTCTTAATTAAGACGAATCTAACACCTTATCCATCAAGCCGTTTAAAACATAACCCTCCTTCTATCGTAGTCGGGTAAAAAGTGACATTCTAAGATTTTTTAGGAATTCTATGGTTATAACGGTTTTTGACTCGATTGACTTTTGAACCGTAATACCGGATGAAATTTTCTCAGACTAATTGTTATAGCTGCTAGTTTTGTTTTAACGGGGTCTTATCGCGTAATTACGATTATCTTATTATTTTCCTCATCGTTTCGAAACGTGTTGCATCGCTCGTGATCACGGGGCGGCTGGAGCTAGAACCGAGAGACCTTTGCACGTGTGAGTCACACTTATCAGATTAATACCAGTTAATTCACGTAACAGGTTGTTTAAAAATTGAGTATAACACAAAATTATGTAGAACAAATATATCTTTACTTCCGTTATCGCTATCGCCCATACTTCAGTCCCTATGCAAATTAAATTACACTCGAGTTTCGCTGACTTTGCCACAGCGTGGCAGGAATGGCCCATTTCTTCACAGCTACATCGGTACCTTCTAAAGATTATCTCCAATGGCCTAAACGAGTGTGAATACTTGCGTGAACTTGAACTTAACATTACAATATTGCCTTTTTGTCCAATCAACAGATAACATTTCTCAAATAATTATCCCAGATAATTGATTAAACCACCATGGTAAAGTTAGAATAGGTATATAAAATTAGGCTGGCTATTTCTGCTGCATGGCTTAAAATGGTTTAAATTGGAACCATGGCTCCAGAAAAGAAGACGCGTCAGACCAAAACGGAAATCACAGTACTGTCATTCGATAGCTTCACATATGTTTGATCATTTAGTAAACAGAAACTCGAGACCAAGAAGAAAAGATAGTAGAGTGGCCTTTGCCTAGCTGTAGGACTCGTTTTGTAACAAGGGAGATAACGAAATTGACCTGATTGGCTTGTGTTTTGAATACCTGAACATTGTGCATAGTTTCTCCACGTAAGTACTAGTCATATCTGTGTGCACTCACCCACATACTGCATTTCAGTTCAGAGGCATGAGGCATTCCATCTGTGGAAGGTAGCGAGTGGGTCGAGTCATGCCTAGATTTCTAGCCAGTGGTTCTATTTTTTTCTCGGGTCTTGGTTGTTTTTTTGTTTTCCTAAGATAGTCGATACCATCTGCAATAAGGATAGAGGGTATGAAGATGAAACGATATACTTTATTGCAACATAAAGCAAATAATCAGACAAAACGTTCACTTTTTTAAATCTAAAACGAAAGTGAAAACCGCTGAAATGAGTTGCTAAAGAACCGTGAAAGTATCACACTAAGTGTAACAGCGCTAACATTACCACAAAAGACACCGAAGGAGTGGACACACAGAACAACAATAAACTTGGTCGGATCCGCTGACCGCTGCAAAAAGCGCATTGCCCGCCGCGTTCCGAACACAATAGCAACTTAAATTGTTCGTGAAAATGCTGTGCTCTCGACGGTTTCAATTTCCTCGCGAACTGCCCTGCAGATGTTGGACGACTCATAAATATGATTTGAAAATCGTTTTATGTATAACTCATAAAGTTTTATCTTCACCGACGTTGAGGTTCTCAGTCTAAACGGTTCCAGTTAGTTTCCTCCACAAAAGCTGCAGACGTTTTAATATCGGACCGTCTGCTAACACGGCATGTATCTGCCGGTGTAAATTTCGCAGTTGCAAAACGGCTCTACGGCACGCCACCTCTGGCTGGTCAAATAATACCGTTCTAATGGCTAACTATCGCTGCTATTGCTATTGCTACAGCTACTGTTGCTATAGCCTAATGTATTTTGGCGAAATAGAATAATGTTGGCAGCTCCGGAGGTTGTGCTTTAGATAGCGCTTAGTACAGTTGAGTTCGTCAGAAGTAGCACCGCATTCAATTTTGGTTTATTAAAGTACAGTTATTATGATGTTATGAATAAGTCTGGCCTGTAGACTGCAAATCCGGCAATGTGAATGTTATTTTACGAGGCCAGCTCTCTGGTAAGAGTGATTTGAATTATATCAAAGCCCAGTGCATTGGAATACTAAACAAATGTTGTGTTCGTCCTTCGTATTATTTTGTATTGTTGTTACGAAGTAATTTAAAAGTTTCTTGCTTATGCATTTTAAAGAACATTTTAGATAAAAACTATTTTATTCAAATTGAATAAAAGGTTTATGGACAAATATCCATGTCAGGTGATTTGAATACTGTGATACTAGAGTGGGCAATCCACACAAAACAAGAATAAAAAGGAACACAATTGTATCTTATTATTAGAAAGAATAACTGACAACCGTTTATATAACATATTTGTGTTACATAACTGTCTCTTTTTGTGTCGAGTAATAGAGAAAATGAAGTACATTGGTTTGAAGAATTATTCGTAATTCCTAATAGAATTTGGGCGGCTAAAAACTTCGATACCGAGGTTAGCCACTTAGAGAGAGGAGATAGGACAACACTAGACACTCCACACATTGTTTTACACTAATATCCCAAATCGAATTATCGTGTTCATAAATGCAGGAGCAATAATTCGTGGGTATTTGTTTACCATCCATTGTTTGTGAGTACAAGGATGCGATCGAGGCCTATGTTTACTTAGTTAATAATTACATAAGCTACGTCCAGCTGTATTGATTATGTATACCTTATTTGCTAATGCGATGTATGCATAAGTAGGCTCACTATACTGAACCGAAAATGGTATCAAGAACCTTAAAAAGTGTATGATTTAATCGAATAATCTGAGTTCAGGTAAGTATCAGTGGCACATGTGCAATGTTGTACTACCTCCACAGCTGGTAATCTACCGCCGAGGAGTGGTCCACACGCATTGTTGTGTTCTGGTGCCGGTAAACTACAGATACTTGAGGCTTAAAATCCCCGTCTAGGGTGATGGGCGCCACGGCAACGGCCTTTGTAACACGTGAAAACACTTCTTTGCTCGGTGTGGTATCCAGATAATACATATTCTAGCCATGTCATCTTTAATTTCAAGATAAATGGTTCAGATGTATATTATGAAACTCAATAATATGATGTTTTTATTTTGAGCATAATTATTATCATAAGCTAGTTGAAGTTAATTACTAGTTAAATTTACTTTGTGATTTCAATTTAATGTTTAACTACAAAATGTAGAAATTTAGTTGTTAATAGCTAAGCCAACTTCATATTTTCCAATTGTGATATGTTATTAGCAGTCACAATTAATTTATTCACCGTCTCCCGTAAACATAATTCAATACGCTTACATATCAGATTTCTAATTACTATTTACTCACAGGTATTTACATACGCCGTCACTTCGCTGTAAACAAACAGAACTATAATATTCAAGTTTATACTGCTAGTTTGATGGCAGCTGTCACGAGTTCCTATCACACATATACAGTTCAAACATCACAGTCAAACTTGCAACTAGCTCGCGACTGTACCAGTTGACTAGAAGGTACATAGCACTAGCTCGGTGATAAATATACAAGGCGTGTGTTGAAACCGATAAGACTCGGAGCGACAGACAGACTTGCGACAAGCCCTCACGAAATTCAGCTCCCCGCACGTAACCTAGACATTATACAAAATCACAGCAAACCTATTGTCTTTCATCCATGTCAGGTCGCTAAATGCAGTAGAGCGACGCAACGTCGAGATTAGGCCGTCTAAATTCGAGCTTAAGTTTTAATCGCCGGTTAAAGCATGTTAAACCTCGCCCAAACTCAGTTCAGGAAGCGCCTTTAAAGAAAATTTAAGCGACATTTTCTTGAATGTATGCCATCATACGATATTACATTTAATCAAGGTGGAATAATTATGTTAAAACTTTTGGCTTGAATTTCTGGAACGTTGAGTATGTTGGTACTAAATGAATTTTATCTCGTTTCTCTTTACCTATTCCGTAAGAGTTTCAGACTTATAAATTGTTCAGTCAAAAAATGGCGAATTTAAAACGAAAATGCGATTGAGCTTCAAATCCAACATTTATTATTGTATATTGTGCGTTCTTATTACTCAATTTAGCACTTTTTCACTTAGAAGATTCCACCAGTTTGCACCAGTTTCACGATGACTTTGTCCATCTTTTTGAGAATGTAGTTTGGCGCACATAAGTTTCAAACTCATCTGGATCTCACTTGACTATAATATGTATAATATATTATAATATGTTGAATTGACACATTTTTGGGCACTACTACTCCAAGCAGTTTTTCACTCTCACTACTGTGCTCGTTTTCAAGGTGTAGGTTATAATCACAGGCTCATCAAAAGTTCTACCATTATGTATCAGGGTGACCCTATGCCCTATGTGTTTGTAATTCCATAGTTAAGCAGGTCAGAGAAGGGCCTAAGTCGTATTGCCGTTGTTTTGGGCAGAGGTGATACCAGATGAGCCATCAAAGTAGTAGTCACATGAACTATTAATTAGAAATTTTACTAATTTCGTTAATATTAAATAGTATTATAATTTCCCTGACGGAGTTCCCTGATAGCTAAAATTATAATAGTATTCATCTTCATTTAATCTTCAAAAATTATACTTTTCAGTTTCACTTCATAACAATACTACAAAATAACGGCTCCGTAGCTTAGTTGGTAGCTAGCCCGCCTTCAAAGCATCGATGCCAGGATTGATTCCCGCCCGTATCAAACTTTATAACATTAACACTATACCTTCTATAAAAAGACTACAGATTTGTGGTCTGATTGTACATTAACAAAAAATTATAAGAAAAAATTTGCGAACAAACATAATCTACACCAGTTATTATCTATCATCTGTACCTTTTTACTTTTATATATTAAAGTACTCGTAAGTTCTCTATAGGTATCTAAGACAACAAACAATATTGCTCTTGTTCGTAGAATGGCTTTTAGAAATTGCAACGACTGTTGCATAGGATTGTAATAATTTATTTTCTCTCAAAGGATTCCATGAATTACACTTTATGCATTTTCTATTAAATTAAAGTGCATACACAGATATATATTTTTTAATATTGTTTTTTCCTGTTAGTTGATATAGCTCATTCAATTTGTTATATCGGAACACGGAACGGGATATTTTCACAGAATTCCTGTTATAATGGCGGATAACACAATAAATAATAAACAATTCGATTGGTGGTGATAAAAACATCCGAGTCTGAATTACACTTAGCTAAATCAAATTTGTTATACCATCGTTCAATTAGCGACTGATATGCTGAAGCATAGGATACGTTAACCGATACAATCTGATCACGGAAGTGAACCAAGATCTCAGGCAAACGGTGCAAACGTGAATCACAAAAATAGCAGGCATAAAAGTGTTATTTTTCACTTGGCTTTTATTTTTGCGCGCGTCTACATCGCCATCCAACATCGGGCGGGATTCTAATCAATTTAATTTATCAGGGATCCCCGGAGGCAGGCATTCACTTCATTTAATGCGCGTATTTTGCGGCTCGGCTGATTGTTTTGAACCATTCGGCTGTACGGTCCATTTAGATTAATTATTGGATTACTTCATTTTGCTGAGGAATACTTTACGGCGTGATTGGTTGCGTGGATAAGCGCGTCTGACGGGAGCACAAAATATATGGTTGATGTTATGACTTTTCTATGATTATATCGTATTTTTGTTTGTTTAATGCGGATTAATGATAATAATATCACAGAGAAACTTATATATTACAACCGGTTAATATAAAACTGAAATTCACAGGCGCATACGACGTAATATTCCTGTTTTGGGTGACAGGTGCAATGAGATGCGACTTAGGTCGGAGGACTTAGGTTGTGTTGCTGTTGTTATGGACGGAAGTAACCATTTACCATCAGTTCGTCCCATAATCTACGTATTATATTAAAAACCTTATTACCTACTAGTCGAAGAAACTGGTTTATTGTATGTTTTATGCAATAATTTTACTTTTAATGATATAATATATTCAATTTCATAAAATAAAATTAGATAAAGTTTTTAAAAATAAGTTTAGATCAGGTTACACTATTGTCGTTCCCCAGCGAGGCTCATTTTCGGTAACAATAGAATTGCTAAACATCAGTTAAAAAATAAACCACATGAAGCAATAACAATTATAACTATGACTAATTATATAGCCATTATTATCAAGCACTGACTATTTAATTTGCAATTATGTTACTCCAGAGTACTTTTGAACTTAGTAATCTCAAAAACAATAAATCAAGAACAATATATAGATTATTACATAACTTAATGACAATGCCCTATGAAAATGGCAATTTTAATTGTGTTTCATTGTCTCCTCTGGCAATGTCCCTTTACAACAGCTACTGTGGATCATCAATATGTTTTTCATAATATAAGTCAGATCTTTTCACTTAGAAGACAAAGGGTAAGGAAAACCCTGTTACCCTGTTAAAAGTGTGTTACGTCTGTTTGTCCGTGTGACTAATCTTGGGTGGTATACTTTAATCCGGAAGATATAGCCTGCTGAAATTTGACACAATATGTTTGACTGTTGTGGAAATTTAACAAATGAAAAAAAAATATATATATAATATTATATATAATTGGGGTGCAAAATACACGCTATAAATTACGCTGATTCCGATTTTTTTTGATAAAAAATAATAAATAACCTTTTATTTGGTTAAAATACTGACTTAAAACTACAAATTCCATGCCAACATTGTTACAATATTGATATTCTTTGCAATATCACCACAAAATTGCCATAACAGACTGTTTAAACCAAAAACGAGAAATTTATTGACATGTTAATTTGTAACATAATAGAGAAAATCAAACAGATTCGATTAATATTTGCATAAAACATCGGCAATTATACGTCATACCAAATTGCAATCAGTAGATCAACTATTTTGCGTGGTGGTGGGGCAAAAGCCTGATTTGTAACTAACTTCAAGTTGATATTACTACTTTCAAGTTGAAAATATGCTACGAATAGGCGGATCAAATTCCAAGCGTTCGTGTCAAAAATCACAGGTACATGACACCTGTGATGTGTGCATTACATGCGTTACGATGTTGCGACTTGAATCGGAGAACTTAGATCGTATTGCTGTTGTTATAGGCGAGGGTAACCATCAGGTGAGCCTTTAGTTCGTCTCGTCACTTCAGTCAGTAGTATAATTTAATAAAAGACTGAGTTGATATATATTCATACTTTATATTAATATTAATACTGGTAATAAAGTGGTAGAAATACTTTATTTACCGACAATTTGCACAAAGCTTTGCCTTAATTGGAAATAAACAATATAGATATTGTTGCTTGTGCTGTGGAAACCAAATTACAAAAATACGCATTAATACAAAGGTATTAATGCGTATTTTATCTTACCTTCACGCAGCCACACAAATGTGTCTGTGTAAAGACACAGACACATTTGTGTGGCTGTGTGAAGGTTCTCCTGGGTGGAAGCAAACCTATGACAGCGCAGAAGGCAGCTACTATCAACTGAGCTGTGAGGCTGTCGTAATTTTATTAGTTGCTATTAAATGAGGTGGACCTATTTAAAATTCAAAAATCAAGGATATCAAAAACCGGATCTAATCGGTGGCTATCTTATTACTTTAAACGAGTAATTCTTGTATATATTTATTGCGCATATCTCGGAAACGGCTTTATGCTGACACAAAAATAGTACCGATCGAGTACCCCGGTACTCGATTATAATACCACCAATACCGAGACACCCATCTATACCTAATACATTGCAAAATAATAGTGAAAAGCTTAATCTTAAAGTGCTGAAAGCAGCAGAAAATCGAATAGCCAGATTTTCCTAAAGAACCTTAACGCGTCAATCCCAGAAAACGGGCGCTATTAATTACCGCCAAGATTAAATAAGAAACGCCAATCGAAATAAGGTTGGAATTACAGCATTTGTCCCGGCAACTAATAAAGGAGACAATATTGCACTCGATCGTATAAATGCGAGTAACATTTGGGGCGTGATATTAATTTCGC
Source organism: Aplocera efformata (assembly GCA_921293045.1). Lineage (NCBI taxonomy): Eukaryota > Metazoa > Arthropoda > Insecta > Lepidoptera > Geometridae > Aplocera > Aplocera efformata. Next base: position 5,110,357 of record OV121042.1, on the reverse strand, counting down.
CAGTAATTGCTATCGGCTTCCAGCCTGCAGCCATGAGGCTATGAATACGGGAGTTACCGCTATTTGTTCCTGACGTGCGGTTTGGGGTACCGTCCTCTATTTATTTTCTAAGAGTTTTGCCCAGAAAACAATACAAATCGATACGGGTAGGGTTCCGTTACGTTGCGGGAAACGATGGATTTTGGGTTAAATAATAGTGGTGTTATATTTTTATTTTTATTCCTATCACTTGCTATTTAGTTGGAATGACGCATGAAGTGACGCGAGTAGTGCTATGCGACTTACGTCTCCTCGGGTAGGAGAGAATTCGAGTCGTATTTTCGTTATCTATGGACGGCGGGGTATTCATGGACATTTCACACAGTCAGTTCTTGTATTGTATTGTATGATATAATACATATTAACACAGAAAAAAAAAACATCTATGTTCGTCTCGCAAATGCTTGACCACAGAACACTCTCATATTTTTTGCAGAATAGGGTTATTAATATACGTAGTACAGTTATACAAAGTATATTTTTTCATATTGCTAGATGTAGGTATTTGTAGGAACTACCAGCCCTTTTGAAAACAGGAAGCGAAGAATTTTTCTGGAATAAATTAGGAAGACGCAATAATTTAAATACGTTGCGAAGGTTACGTAAGCGCTCGCTTAGACGATGTGTAAGTTTTCATCGGGACTTCTTGTTGTGTGTGTAGACACAACCACTATCTCGTATGTATACATATTTATATAAGAAAGTGACGTTTCCAAGTAATTTTCAAGGATATCAATGGAAATAAAGTATTTTGACTTTGACTTTGACAAGGTAGGGCTACTACCAACTAAGCTGCGAGGCCATTAGCCAGACATTACAAATAAATTTGTGTCTGCTACTCACTGTATCTAATTGGTATATTAGTATCACTAGCTTTATCCCAGGATTTCACGACTTGTTTTGAAAAAGTCTATGACACATTTCAAACACTGAGGTGGGCAGTACATCTAGTTAACTAGCGCTGCGGTATCAAAATCTCGTCATCCATAATTTATGGTGCGTGGTCACCGCTACATGCTGAGCCACTAAAGCTTCATCGTGCATAACCAAAGGAAACAGAGCTAGATGCACTAATGTGGCTTCATTGTTCTCTGTGTAATTAACATGTAGTATTTGCAGTGAAGCCATGCCAGGGAGCAACTATTAATTCCTCTGGTCAGATAGGCGGCATGTTTTTATCTTAATTCTTGATATTGTAAAATTTAATTATTTTTATAAATAATACAATAGAAATTCTTATAATAACTGCTTTGGGTTGCTCCTTTTGCACCACCTGAGGACACGCGTAGGGACTACGGCCTACGAAAAATATAAAACCCCAGCTTTTATAAAATAAATATGTAAATACCTAAAAGATCACGCGCTCTGATTATTAAAAATTGACGCTTTTTCCAACCCTCCATGGGGAAGATTTAGATTATTTTACGTTTTCGAGCTCCTCTGTAATAATTCTCAATCAATTAAGTTGTTTACTTTTTAATTGGTAATACTAACCAAACCATTGATGATTTCACACAGTGAAATATGCCGACCCGAGCGGGAGAATAAAAATAATATTTTTGAATACCGCACGCAAGAAAACGAATTTTAATTTCATACACTCAAATAATACCATTTCGTAATTTTTGTGAAAACTTTAATATTTTTTCTCATTTTAAAGGCATTTATTCTTCCAATATTTTACACATAAGCACAAAACTTACCTTATCTAATTTTTTTCACGATCCACTCTTTTTAAATTTGTCACAAAGGAAAATGAATAACCCGATCAATAAATGATCTTTCAGAAGCTTATTAGCGCATTTCTTAATAAAGTATTGAGATATTCCTCCATTGTAAAGGAAGAAAATAAGGCAAGTCCCCTTAAGGATAAGTAGGACGTAACTCCATTCGGTAAAGGGCCTCTCTTCTCGCAGTGCTTCCAATATTACGAGAGCCTCCGCGCTTCCTGTATTGATGTGGAAATCTGACAAGATAGGGGGTATCGAAAGGTGCGTTGCGGGTCGATCAGCTCTGGTCGGGCCGTGTAGTCTGCTTGACGCGCGGTGTGAACGAAGGCCCTCGTTATTTTCAATTTCCATACATGAGCGCCTACTCTATACGTTTTCACATACGAGTATGAGAATCGAGTGTATTAACCCATGAATCGTATAAAGACCTGAGCTGATTTAATACGATACCGAACGCAGCTACAATTGTTTCCTCTGTAATTTTCCTCCGTAAGAGGTTTATTGCGGATTGTTTCATCCTTCGATTTTACTTTATCGTAGGGTTTATTACATTTGTACGTTTTTGGAATTTGATTAGGATTAATATTCTAGGTTGGTTTACCTATCGTTTGGTTTCAAATGTCCTTCCATTTAGTTGGTGTAATATACAATGAGTAAAGTGTTGAGTTGTTCAATGGAACCTTTTACGTAAATTATCTCACTTTTAATAAAAGTATTCACACATGTAAATCGTTTAATTCACAGAAACATACTAAAACAGGGGACAATTACGCGAGTTATGCTCCCATCAAAATGGCTGCATAAAGCAAATAAAATTAACTCAACATTTACATAAAGCTTTGTAGATAAAAACGCCGGAATTCAGTGTCAAAAGAACTCCGCTGTTTTAATTCCAAGTAAAATGATATAATGTATTTGCTTTACTTTTACAGAAAGTCCACGTGCGTTTCCTTCGCATTACTTCAGAAAAATGTAAATTAATTCTAATGAATATTTCTACCAACGACATGAGAGAAAACGGTTAAATAAATTTGACCAATTTTCAAAGGAAGTGTCGCTTGAAATATTAGGGGAGGTGTTGTTAATTCACGTTTCTGGCAGCACCTGTAGGCAGCGGCCCGTCCAAGTACTATGAGAAAATTGTATTTCCATTTTTACAATTTCAATTTAGTATTAATTCGAGTCGGGAGCACGGTCGGGCGCGCCGCCACATGTAAAATATGGATCGACTAAGTGAAATTAAAATGCTCTATAAATTGTGATTTTTGCAAGTCCTAAAGTGGAGAAGGCTTTTTATTATTTATCGCCGGTGCCGGTGGCCAGCGCTCGCTTACTGAAAATCGCTGTGTTATTATTCAATTTACTTGTTTGAAATATTAACTTCAATATGAATAATCTTTGCATAATCCGGTGGCCGGAGGATTTGTTTTATTTTTTTCTGTTCATTAGCTTTATGACATTCGAAGCGTCCAAGCTCGATGTGATATTTGGAATTTGTACTTTTGTTTGTAGAAATTGTTACGTAGTCCGGCGTCTGTGGAAAAATATTAGCTTTGAAGGCTGAATAATTAATAATGGATTTTCTTTCGCTGTAATCCATCAAAGAACAAGTCTGAATCTAGGTTATAGTTGCTCGAATTTATGTAGTAAGAATAATTAGTAATATAAAGACATTGTTGCTTTTTGTAGATTACATCTTCCGTAGATTTATAATATCTTTATATATCTACCGTAGATTAGGATAATTTTTTTTATTACTGCTGTGAATTCAAGTGGTTTACATACAAATAAATAATATTGTATAGTAAGTAAACAATAATAATTAGGAGCAAGTATACGCAACAACCAAAACATTATCTAAAAAAAATCTATTATATTTTTATAATTTTTGTTGTTTAGATTGAACTAAGTTTCAAAGATTTGACAGTAAAAAAAACTAATTCTAGGTGACCTAGAAGCTGGTTTGAGAAAAACGTTTTTATATGGAGCACAATACTCAGTCCACTGAGTATTACAACCAAATTGGAATTTACCATCATCGTCCAATTATTATAAACGATAAAATATTAAATCATCTCAACAAGCTTTACCTAAGGGTCATACTAGGCAGGAACTTTGATGATTGTATAATAATATGTAATTAGAATAAAAAAGTGAAAAAAAAAAACAATATACCTACTTCAAGTTGCTTTTCCTTTGCAAAATTATTTTTCACTGTTTAATAGTCCGCAAGAAAACTTTCTTATACCAGGTAGAGTAAAAAATTAGAAGTGTCTCGACTGTACAGTAGAGTGAACAAGCCGATACGAGCTGTCTCGCTGATTGCGACAAACTCGCCAGCTCTAACGACGCTTACCTATATTTGTTTCGTTGAATTTTATTTCTTTTACAGTTGAACGTTTAAAATACTCGTTTATTTCTAAGAATTTGAACGATTATATTAGATTCAATGGTTTTTGAGAAATAATTTGTATAACAAAAGTAAAAATCCAGATTATTCAGGTGAAATTAATAAACAAAAAAACATTTTTTTAAAGGAATTTTTTTCCTGACTTTATCAAAACCATAATAAACAATTTAAAAATAAAACAGTCGAACCGTTATCAAATGATGATGCTGCATTGATTTTTCTTCACACCACTCGCTTCGGCTTTTGTCGGAACTACAAGGATTTTGCATAGAGCACGAAATATTACTGCTACCTTACGGTCTCCCTTTTACTATAACCTTTAATTAGTCCTATTAAAAAATACATTAACAACACTTCTTAAACTTGTCATATAGGATTCATTGACTTTTAGCAATCTGAATCTTGGAATAATTAATTTATTTTCACTTCAATCAGTTTTTTAGCTTTGGCCACATAATTAATTTTCATAGATAGACATAATTACGGTTAAAATAAAAACGAAATATTAAAACGTTATTGTTTCTTCAGTAATCATAAATTACACGTTTTGCTCTCTTTTGCCAGATATATTAAATCTACTGCTTCCCCCAATGCAGGACACCGATTCCCAACACATTATTTTCATAGGAAATATCTAAGTTAAACCAACCGAGCAATAGCGTAATCTGTTAGGTGCCTTATTTTACGTACCGCAAATGCGGCAGAGCTAAGTCTCGAAGCGAGAGGTTTCCCCACTGCAGCTTTGCATGTATATTCAAACTCCGTAAGACTGAAGGTTCAACAAGATTGAGCCGTACCAGCATCTAATGTTCCCACTGCAGGGTCATATCGGCATACTCTCGATAATTGAGAGTGAATGGGCTCTGATCTACCACGGGAGCCCAATCCGGGTTCGTATATGTCACATGTCGTCCAATTTTTGGTTCTGAGACATGCCGATTTCCTCACGATGTTTTCCGTCACCGTTTCGAGAACGTGGTATTGCGCACATAATTTTTTCAAATCAAAAAACTCATTGGTACACGTGTGGGTTTGAACCAGCGACCTTCAAGTCTATGCCCCTTGGCCACCACGCAAGATTGAGCACTTCTACATTAATTTTAACATTTGTTGAAATGTCTCTTACATTTGGCTACATATTATATTTTTTGTTCTAGGGGCTTTGGCTTCATCACATTCGTGGATCCTGCTAGCGTAGACAAAGTATTAGCTCAAGGCACACACGAACTAGACGGCAAAAAGGTAAGTCCTAAAAATAAGTAATAATTTTAAATAAAACTGAGTTCAACGTGAATTTCAGCAAAAGTATTTGTCAAGTAAGCCGTCGATGGTATCGTCACTTAAAATTAGAAAAAAAATATTTTTGGGTTTGAAACAAGTACAAGTGACGGTTAAAAATGTCTAATAATCCAAATTCAATTTTTTTTTCCAACTTTTTAGGCAAGGTTTTGACAAGTTGGTAGAGACGGAAAAAAATTGTTTTTCCAGAAAATCAAGGGCACCACTTAAGTACAGACCTAGGCTAAGCTCGCTGCTACTAGTCCAGAGCTAGCGGCTAAATATATTCTTGGCCTGCACTGATAAGGCCAGTGCAAAGGTGCAGTATATTCTCTATTCCCTATGATAAGAACAAATCTGGATAGGTAGCAAAAGAAAACCACAGGAACTGCTCTATCTACCTCACTTGTGATATAAAAAAGAATTGACTAATTCTAATCTCAAAAATAAACATCAAGCGAAAAAACAACTAAAGCATTAATTTGAATGACTGAATTAATAAACACTTTACTCGTATTGTGCATAAATAAATTCATATTTTAACTTAATCAAACATTTTTATATATTATAATCTATTATAAGTGATATGCTAAAGAAGAAAAACAACTGAATATTATATAATTCCACTTATATTCCGAAAATGTATTGCCTTATTTTTATTATCTGATTTAATGCTTATAGGTAATGTAATAATACATTTTAACTTGTGATAATCCCAGTTTGCGCTACTCGTGTTTTAAGCTTCAGATATAAATAAGGTAGATAAACGGAATTAATATTGCAAAATTCCACTTCAGTTCAGGTGCCGATCATCGCCAGGTATTATTATTGCAAGTCTTTAATATTTATAGATGACATTATTTTGGCGGGGAAAATTATGACATGCTCTCGATTTAAATTTACTCACTATTCCGATACCGTTAAATAAAAGTGCCAGATTAAAGTGCTTTTGTATATTTCCGGAGCAAAGTAGATGCGGGTTAGTGACCATTAACACTTCGTACGATTTCGGATTTTAGTGCTTCTTTCGTATTTTGTCCTAATTTTGTGCTTTGACCTGCCCGCTTCGAGGATTTACCAGAGATCTTCAAACTTATTATCGCGTAGACCATTTGCCGTGTTTTGTGCCTTTGGAGAGATCCCCTGCTAACCTAACACTGAATTTTTGTCGGTTTTCGTATATGTACAAAAAAATAATGGAAGCCAACACATTATTATGTAATCAACCCAAGCTCGGAGTGATAGCCCTGATTGACAGTACTTCTCAGAAGCTCAATCCTCATAATATCACTTCTATTACTTTTATTCCTTTGACTATGCTTCGGTAAAGTCGCAATTGTAAATTTTTAATTATTTCTCGTTCAACTTGAACCGTAACAGTTTAAGCGATAATTTAATTAACCGAGAACTTGAAGGAGTTCTGCATTTTGTTTAAGTTATTTGTGAGTATTTGAGGTTCTTTACAGCTCCTTGAAAGCAGAAGCCATAAAGTGAAAGTAATTTTTGAAACAATGTTGTAATTTATTTGGATGGGGTCTCGGTATTTTTGTTAGGAAACGTTATCGTATGTTCTCGTTAGTCAAACTCGTTGCATTATCTTGAAATAAAATAAATCAAATGATATTTCTTCAAAAATCATGAATCTTTCTTTACCCCTTCGCGTCGAAATGTTAGGCGGAGCTCCAATGAGCCTCTTTTCATGCTGTGTATTCCATTATCATAGGAACGTAGACGTGAATAGTGGTGGCTCGTCGCCTAAATTCGCGGAAACCCTTACCTTCAGTAAAATGATGACATTTAAAAATAACAGTAATCTTGGTTGTAATCAATTATATTTTAGTATTTGTTATTTATGGGATTTTTATAAAGATATGTGTATTTTCCCGAGCATTTTTGTTTTTTCAAAAATACAATTGCAAGATATTATAAAATAAATATTTAATTACATATTCGGTATGAAATATTATATTTCTTATCTATAATAAGCTTGAGATTCTTCAGGCGTAATATAATTATGTAACACATCCTATATTCCAGGGCATTCCAGAACTTTTTAAATGATAAGTATATTACTTAAAACAGGTATAATACTTAGTAGGTACCAGGTACCTACTTTGTTGATCCAAGGTAGCTTACACAGAATTAAATACTACGAAAATTTGTAGCAATTAATTTACTTAAAGATTTATGCCATGCTCCGGTAAGTATTGGCGTGACGGCATAACCGCATATTAAGGTGCTGTTACCACTCAAATCACCTGTCTCACTTACACCAACGCCAATACAACGGTAGTAAGTGAAGTGTAACAATTATAATAACTATTGAAAAAAAAAAAAAAAACACATCCCGACGGCGTGAAATATTCTAAATTACATATACGTTATATATATTTATAAAACATTTACATAAGACATTTATAAAAAGCTGTATTAAAAAAAATTCAAAATACAGCGCCAAATATCGGCCATTTTAGTTTTTTATAATATAGATATAGCCAGCATCACTTTCACAATTAAGACGAATCTAACGAAAGCTCTCGAGCTAAAATCAATCAAGTTTTTTAAGCTACAGAGTATGCCAAAGAAATATACAAACATACATACACTCGAAAAAAAAAATTCTCATCCTGGCGTAAATGGGTAAAAAAACGGCTTTAACTACTTAAATTTTACCACCTATTTTATACAATATGTATGCCCTAAATTAAGTTTCATTATGTTAATGGCACTAGATTTTTCAGATTTAGTTATAAAAAATTAAAAAAAATTAATTAAAAAAAAAACAATAAGCAAAAAATGGGCATTCTACGCAGCGCCATCTGGTCTCAAACAAACCATACCTTGTAGTATGGGAACCATATTTCTGATAGAATAGTTAAGTACTTCTTTTTCTGTAAATACTTAGATACATACACAGAACAAACATTCACCACAAAAATGCTTTTCCTTGGTGAAATACAGTGCGAGTATTATTATAAAAAAAAAATCTAGTTGCTAATTAATACCATACATTTTGTTATTTGTAGTTTGAAATTAGTAGTTGAGCGCTAACGACGCCTTAAACAAACAATTTTTACCGTGACACATAATCTGAATAATTTACGATTCATCAAACGAACGGGTCAACTGTTGCGGCTGTATTTCCAACCAGATTATTCCAACGAGCTTTTTCCGCCAACAAATACGTATAAAATGATAGAGTGTTATATGAATAGCATGCCATATAGAATAATAATCATCTTTGTATCTTGGGATTCGGGACACATTACGAGTACCCATTCCGAGATTCGGTATATGGATGGAGAAAAAAGTCGATTACTATCTAATCTAGATAAATCACCGCCATAGTAGAATTATACACAGTGACGCAACAAAGACATCTTTCAGGACAGCTCGACGAAATAAATTATTGAAAGTCCAAGTCAAAAAACTTCCATAAGAGCAATAGTCTCTGATCTAATTTGATGATACTCATTCTGTTCGTGGCATCTTGACATTCAAGCAGCACCAGATTTGTAATGGTTTGAGTGGTAATATTTACAAAATTAGCTCATCGTAAGTAGATAAGAATTGATTAAAAAACATTAAAATACAAGTGTTTTCACTCCTATAAATAAATAACCAATCAGTTGTAATAATATTATGTTATTAAAATCAGAAAAAGACATCTTTAAAACATCTTTCTTAAAGAAGCTTCCGTTTGCTTTATTTTGAGTAAGAACCCACAGCAAACTGGCATTACGTGCTCCGTCATCAAGTGTGTAACTACGTAGATGAGACACTGCATATAAATTGACTGTGACTTCCTCCATCGTTGTTTACTTTGATTAAATTGTAGTCGACTGGCGGAAGATTAGTTGAAGGCTCGCAAATCGAGCGAGAAGAGTATTCTCTCAATTTGAATAGAAAGAATGGATGGCGTGATTGTATTCTCCAGTTTTTTAAGAAGAAATATAACGCTCTGATTTTATATGGTTATAAAGCTACTTTGTCTGTCTTGCTGAACAGAACTATGCTAATCTACTGGTATAAATGAAGCCCTATTTCCCTTTGGTCACGCTATAACTTCAGAACGACTTAACGGGTTCCATTTATCTTTTTATCTATTTTATAATACTTTGTAGAAGGTTCTTCCGGAAAAAAATCAAGAAAATTGCGCTTTTTCTGCGCAATTTTCCCGGAAAACCGCGGGTAACACCGCGGGGCGTTGCTAATAATAAATAATTATTCGTGGGTTTCATTAATATCACTTTATAAACTTTGACGTGGTGTGTTAACGCAATGGCCTCTTCTCATATGGCATAGGGAATTAGTGTTCAAATTAAGCATTCATTAAGAATTAATAATCATCTCTAAGGCACGACGATAATAATTTGATGCAGTATAGTGGCTTATAGAAAGTTTATGGCGTAATATTTATATTTTTCTTTTACTATATAATGAATACTAGCTTTTGCCCGCGACTTCGTTCGCGTGGACTTCAGGTTCGTCCCGTCTAGAGCGTTTGCAATGTAAGCGCAAAAAATGTGTTTTTTTACGACCTCACATTAGAAACCTCAAAAATTGTAGCTTATATGTTATTCTGATGTATAAGCTATATTGTGGTAAAGTTTCATTCAAATCCATTCAGTAGTTTTTACGTGAAAGAGTAACAAACATCCATACATCCATACTTACAAACTTTCGCCTTTATAATAGTAGTAGGATAATGAAATGACTGACTGAACACCTCTGCAGTAATAAGTTAATTAACTGAAATAAAAAATTGTATGCAATACCCTGTTCTAAATATAGCGAAGGTAAATATTGCGAAAAAACTGTAATGACGCATAAAAATATATAAATCTATGCAAATAAATAGAATTGAAGTGAATGTTTGTATTGACAGAATAACAGATTTTTACAAAATTCAATAAAAAAAAAATTGTTTGTCTAACTTTCTGTTGCTAATATATATGTTCCTTGTATACTTTCAAATACATTTAGTAAGAAGCTATTATTAAGACAATACAGAGAGACACTTCAATTGAATTTATTTGTATATATAAGGTGACATTAATCAATTAATTAATATTAATAATTATTAATAAATTCATTCATTGTGACATTAGACATTAAAACGAATATAAAAAAGTCATCATAAAACAAACATTTACGTTTGTCACACAAATGCTTGTCCTGAGTGGGAATAGAAACTACGACCTACAGCGCAGAAGGCTAAGCTGCCAACTCAGCTAAAAGGAGAAATTATTGTGAAGTCTATCAATCCGGATTGTTTCCTATATTCCATTCTACAGTAGCACAAGGAATTGCGAGATGTTTTTCCAGATAAGTACTATCACGTCTTGGGTGATGGGTGCGACGTTTTATGACTTGGGTCTTCTCATACTTGGGTTGGACAGTACTTAAGTTAAATTACTGTTTTATTGTGCGGAGGTAACCATTTAACATAAGATTGTTCCGCCATTTTTGCCACTTAAATAAAATCTTCATCTCACTCGCATATCGAAAGGATCTATCTAAAACTATCGTCGTAGTGTTAATATTTGTGTGCAAAAACCTTGTGTGGGTACCTACCCAAGATTCAAATAGGTGTTAATCTTGAATATAGAGTATAAATGTTATGAAAATTAGTCTAGAGGTGAAATGAAATATCGTGTAATAAAATTACCTGTGAATATTTTGTTGATGGCCATTCGTCAGTTTGGGCAGGAGAATAAAACCAGGCTGGAGAAAATTAAACTGTCAGAGGAGATTTTTGAAGCTTCGGATAAACGAGTTATTTCTGAACCCTTTACTACATCTTGAAAGGAAAATCCTTTTGAGTTTTAATTGGAACAGATCGGTGATTAATTTGTTATAATAATTTACAAAATAGGAACTGTAATTACTGTGGATTTTCTCTGTTTTAGTTATATTTTTTGTTACATCAGCTTATTTTAAATCTGGATTTTTTTTAAGTTAAATAATTATTTTTACCCTCATCAGTAAATGGTGTATGAAAATATTAAAAGGCGTGAGTATCATTATTCATAATTATCTAACGACGGGTCAAACAAAACAAAATATCAACTTTTTATTAAATGCTCAAATCCATTGTATACGCTACGTAGAATAAAAAAAAAAAAAAAAAAAATTCTGTAAATATTCTGCGTCTGTCTGTTTGTTTCAGCAAATTTCCGAAACGGCTGGACTGATTTTAACGGGACTTTCACTGGCAGATAGCTGATGTTGTATGGATTAACTTAGGCTACATTTATTTCAGAAAAATAAAAATAATAGGGTTAAATTCCAAGCGGACGAAGTCACGCGGCACAGCTAGCCCAGAAATAAAAGTGTCCGGAAAAAAAAATCGCGTGTCTTTTCATCGTAAATATTGTGCACATTTTGGGGGTACGCCTGTACATAATAGCTTTCTGCGTCATCAATATTTATTGAGATGTTTACGAGTCCGCCACTAAACATGTACGCACATGTGGTGAGGTTCGCTTTGTCGAACTAAAGGTCATTTGCTGCTTTCATAATGCCTTTTTACCATCGACAGATTTTTTCATTGCGTCAGTGTCGCTTTAATACTATTCAAAAATCAACACAAGATATTGTTAATTTTGTTATTGAATTTGTATATTACTAACTGCACCGCGGTGTTTTTTGCAAGTAACCAACAAAGTACTTCATTTGTTCTGAGTAAAAAGTAGCATAAATGTTAATCCAGGGTATAAGCCACATTTAAAGCAAATTTCATGCAAATCCGTTCTGCAGTTGAGGCGTAAAGGAGTAATAGACATACATACTTACAAACTTTTGTATTCATAATATTAGTATGATTATATGCACATTTTTTATTTTTGTGCTAATAGTTTTTCAGTGCGTAAATATATCTACCAACATTTCAAACGTCTTGCAATGCTCGTAATCACAAGGCGATGCCGATATTTTGATTCTTTTTGCCTATGAATGTATGAAAACTTAATTTATGTCTTATTCCCTGTTGATTTAAGCGTGCCAGCGTCCTTACTCAGAAAAAAGAAAATGGGCCGCTCTCTTATTAAAAAATAATTCTGATTTATTGGTTTTAAACCCATCCTCGCCTGCTTTGAGTAGGCTCAAACAAATACTAAATGTTTGCAAATATAGTTGCGGACTTACATAATTATGTTCAACATACATTCTATGTTCATCAGCAGAGCTATTATTAAATGTTAATACACTAAAAGCATAACTTATATTATACGAATAACAAGTATTCATTATATCCTTTCAACTTTCAAATAGTTGGAATAAATAAACTTTCACCATTTATATTTTATTAACAGGAAATATTGAAACTTAGTTCATCCAACTTTCCTTCAAGGCTCATCGATTTCAAATGTTCTTCATAGCTAGTTGGACGTAAGTTATGAAAAGTGCTATATCCACTGTAAGCGCATTTTAATAAAAAAAACTAGTTCAAAATATTATTTTAAAATAGCTATGGGGATTTGATACTATTTCCGATGCAAATAAAAACTGAAGCAACTGTTTTGTAATATAAAAATAACAGCTTTTTACTAAATGCGTTTCTAAGTATACGGTAATAAAAATAAAACAGTTTTAAATTTTTGTACGTCTTTCTGTTTGTTCTGACTGATTTTGATGAGACTTTCACTCAGCAGATAGCTGATGTTCTATGGACTACTACTAAAAACTACTTTTATTTTTGAAAACGAAAAAAGAATTATGGATCCGCACAAAAATGAAAAATGCCACGCGTCTGAACTCGCGGGGAACCGCTAGTAATATATAATATACGGCCACAAAAAAAAATACAATTTTATTTTAACTTCCCATTGTCATTACAATGGATTTCACAAGACACAAGAAAATGTCTTCTCAAGAAGAAAACCTTTCTTAAATTCGCAAAATAACAATAAATCACGTATAACCCAGCTAATTGAAATAGCTGTTGAACAAAATTTTGCAACAGAATATTTATTTCGTTATTTTTGTATCATACTAACAAGATTTTTCCCAGTTCTATTATATAGAAGGCGGTTCGCTCCTAACACTATGTTTCTATGTTATATAAAAATACTAGCTACACTACACGGTGTTTATTCGGGATAAAAAGTAGCCTATGTGTTTATGCAGAGTATGAGCTACCTAAAAAAATCCTGATCAGCCGTTGAGGCCTAAAGGAGTAACCGACAGACTTTCGCATTTATAATATTAATATGATGAACACAAAACCGGCTCATCTCGCGCTGAATGGCAAAAAAGTCATTTTGAACCACGCATTGGCATTTTCGATCCCGCATTAATATATCATGCCAATTCAAAATAGCGTCTGAATTTTTCGTAAAATTAAAATTTTCACTTCCGCTGGAAATGTCGGTGTTTTATGTGGCTTCATATTGGTTGCTGTTTAAAAATATGATGCACTTTGTAACAGACGTCATGGAAACCAGATTTGACAGAAATGACCGCTGTTAATTTTAATTTGACTCAATTTTTGCAATTTTATTGCGCACCTTTCACATACTTTACTTTTCCTAGACAATTGTACAGTTTTGTAACAAAAGAGTAGAAATAACTTTAATGGCCGTGAGGATATTGGACGGAAGTTTAGTCGAAGATCAAACCCGACCTTCGAAGCAAAGGTCCCGGGTTTGATCTCCGACAGATCTCAGGTATTTTTGCTGTGATTATCGATGTTACTTGCAACATAGTATTCTATTGCAGGAGCGTGAGTGTGTTGCGCAGTAAAGTTTAGGACGCTGGGAGAAGCAGTGGATTGATGTATGCTGATGTATTATAGGGTTTGCCCTATAATCAACTGTAATTGACAGGTTGTCATGATAACCTGTCGGTTATCATGGCAATATTGTCGTCTATTAAAAATATAGGAACAATGATACTATTGTAACACATTTCTAGTAATCGATTTGTAAGGTTTAGTCCTAAGTTACTTTATACAGAAACATGACATTATTAGGCTAAATTGTGGTATAACCTCAAGAATTCTGTTCTAATTGTTTAAAGCTTCCACCAAAATATCAAAGTAAAGTGTCTGTTACACTAACAACTTTGTAATGAATAAAGTTTAAAATGGAACACACTTTTCATTTTAACTGCCCGTTACGGCCTATCAAGCCGTTATGATTATGGAAGAGATTCATTTTTTTTCTCATTCCGCCAACCATTTGCTTTATCTGACAACTGGCAACATTGCACCTTCATGGATGTCAATTAAAAGCCAAATATAAAATTAATAGGAAAACCCGGCCAAGAGAGACTGGAAATCGTGTTATTAGGGTGAATCAACAATGTTTTTAAACAAAATTTTATATTTAACTAAATAAACCTACAGGTAATTATATCAAAAACCATCCAACTTATGAGATTCACATTATATACATGGTACCAATTTTTTTTTCCAAATTGTATATCTTGTTATTTCAGAAAATAATTACGACCTCAATTTTAATATTTAATTGAAATGGAACAGCTTATAATAAGTGGGCGTCAATCATACTAATAGCATACAATAATAGACGACCAAATCAGGTCGTCAGTGTATTTCATACGTTTACAACTCAAGTATTTTACCCCCGCGATATCATCTGTGTGGAATTTAACATTTTTTGGACAGAAACTGCCAGCGAAAGTCCCGTCAAAATTGGTTCAGCCATTTCGCAGATTAGCCGGAACAAACAGACAGACGGATAGAGAGAGAAAGACAAAAATAAAAATATTTTTTTGACTTTACATACATAAACATCAATTTTCTTTGTGTATAGTTTAAAAGATTTTCAAAGACAATTGAAATATCTCTTAATTATTTTTGAAGACTTATCGAGCACCTAATTGTGCTGTATTTACAATACCTTCTCATTTTTATAAATATAGCGCACTTACGCTGAGACGGATAGATGAACAAGACATATAGTAGTTCCATTTTGCAATGCCTAAGGAACCTTAAAATTTTTTTATATATTATAATAAAAATTTTACATTAGCAAATGATTTAGACCGTTTCAGTTTTTAAATTTTTCATAATTAATATGCCATAGCGGACACAGAAGTATAACGTTTAAATCATCATACATACTGAATAAAATATGTTATTGCGCTGTTCAAAACCAGTTATTTTTGTGTTTATTACAAATGCTTGTAGAAATAGATAAAGTCAGAGCCCGTAACGAGTTTCGTTGTAATAAAGTAGCTTTTTATTCTAAGTTATATGGCCTTTATTTGAAGGCCAATTAAAAATTCCTTTTCCCGGTATACGCGGGTCTCTAGGGTTCTCTTTTGTCGTGGCCGGATCTGCGTAGAGCCTGAATGAAATGACCCTTAAATTTCATTTTGCGAGCCTTAACAAGACAGCGAAACTTACTGAAACTACCTAGCCGGGCCATAAGTCCTGTCGCAAACACTTCATTAAACAAATTGTACAACCATTGGTAGTTTTTTTTTTTGTAATTTGAATACAAAGTTAGTAAAAATTCTGAGTTATTCAAAATACTCTCACTGATTTCAAGTGTAAGTTCTCAAAGCGGCCAGTCTCGATCGCATCATGCACATTATGTGTACATCATGCCTTTAATCAGGAATCCTTCAATTGACTTTAAATTCTAGTTAGATATAGCGCGGACTTTTTTCTCTACATTTTGCTCTAAATATAAATAAATATATATGAATTCCATACAGCATCTAGCCTAAAAGTAAGATCAACTAACCCAGACAAACATCTATGTACGTCTCAAAAATGCTTATCCTGGGTGATAATCGAACCCACAACCCACAGCGTGGAAGGCAGAGCTACTACCAACTGAACTGTGAGACCAGTTGAAAATTTTGTAAGCCAATAAGTTGAAGTGTGAGATGGAATAAGGCAATTTGTTGTGCCTGATGAATTAGATTCCACTTACAATCACTGAGTTTTGCATGCTCACTGCCCAATAAACTAGCGTTGTATATTGTTGGAATATTCAGTATCAGTTTGTTGATATTGGATATCCCAAAATATCCATCGTCAAACAATCAGTAAAATTGTTTGAGAAAAAGGATCCACAACGTTTATAAGATTGAAAACTAGTACAAAATTGGATATCAAAATACCGTATTTTGATACACAATTAATTCTAAACTAGTATTCAAACGTTTTTCACAGAAAATAGTTTGAATTCTAGACGCTTGAATATGAGACACTAAGCCAAATTCTTCTCAGCCAACTCACGTCAATCTTTCTGTTTATTGATGACGAAAACAATAAAAAGTAATATAAAATTAACCCATCAAAAGAAACCGTTGTATGTTTGCAAATTGTAATTTTTTTTTGTGGAATTGACCAGTTCTATCTCCCGCTTTCTGAAAGGCTGATCAAAATTATTTAATCTACAGTCGAATCTAATATTATCCGATCAGCACTCGTGAAAATTTCAATATCTCCTAATCGGAATATTTTAAATTTTTAGAAGCTAAGCCAAATTGAGTTGACAATGTCGTGTCCACTGTCCAAAATAGATACTGCCAAATCTACGCGTAAGTACGTTACAAAACCCTCGCAATGCCAGTCAAGTGCAAAAAGCGCGTAATTAAATTCCAATACGTGTTCCACTGAAGTTCGTTCATTTTTAGACGTATCTCGTTGATTCAATATCATCATAAATTCACATTGTCATCTAGCATGTTCGATGCGCACTGGTAAAATCTAAAACTATGTCGTCTACACCAGTTATACAGACAGGGTCAATTTATCAACCTGCCTCTGTATATATAAAAAAAAACTAGTTTAAAACTTAAAATAAATTATCTATTATCTCATACAACAATAAATCGATATAATAAAATATTTAAATTTTGTGCGTACGCGTATATCAAAAATGGCGAAGCAATTGAGGTTAACGCGGAAAAATCAGGATAAATTCTGTGAAATTGTCCATCCCAGAAGTGTAGAAAGACATAATGCGCTGTTCATAGAATTAAAATGCTATCCACTGCAGCCATCGAAGTATGTTACCGTGCTGCAGCATAAATTTCCTTGTCCTATGTTATTTGAATTATTGCATAACTTGTAAACACGTTTAGACCAGGCGCGCTTGGAACGTGAAATCTGCTTTTTTTCTTTTATCGCCATCTTTTAAAATTTGGAGCACGCGTTACAGGATACGCTGCCTGTAAATTGTTTTGATGGAGAATGGTTTGACGATATTGGAGAAGGAATTTTTGGTGCATAGATAGATTGATATCATTCATATTCTTAGTTGCTTAGCTTTATAAAATAACATGAGAGAATAGTGAGCAAAATAATTAGAAATACTGAGCAATTTTAAAAAACTAACATTATTAGAACACTGATTGGTCTATAAATAAATGAGACATTAGATTTGACCATTGATTTCCATTTCCATTGATCATTTTCTGAAATGTAGAGATGGTATCGAGCTTTTGGAAACCGGGCGTTAGTAAAAGTCACTCAAGTAGAGTTTTTTTTTAAGCTAAAAGCTACGTTATTATTCGTGTTACCGAGATATTTACCATGATTTGTGAGTTTT
The DNA here is from genome assembly GCA_921293045.1 of Aplocera efformata. Classification (NCBI taxonomy): domain Eukaryota; kingdom Metazoa; phylum Arthropoda; class Insecta; order Lepidoptera; family Geometridae; genus Aplocera; species Aplocera efformata. Next base: position 5,092,364 of record OV121042.1, on the reverse strand, counting down.
GTTGACTCCCGATATTTCGACGCAGTTATTATACATGCGTCATGGTCCCGGGCGTCATGGTGGTCGAAATATCGGGAGTCAACAAAACTCACAAATCATGGTAAATATCTCGGTAACACGAATAATAATGTTCATAACCATGATAGTTTTAAAATTTATATCTAAAAGCTACGCTTCGTAGAATCCATGATCTAGCAAATCAATGCGCTTGCGCCTGTACACACGAAGACTCGCTATGTGTTTTAAAAATGCAGTGCGTTACCGAGCGCCTGTATGACAGTTTGTGTAATGGAAACATTATCAAACATTATTATTATAGAAATATTAATAACACATGATCGCTATATGATCATACGACGCACAGTGATACGACGTATTCTTAGGTCACATAGCGAATCTTCGAGCGCAGTGACAGCGTGTTACTTGGTTCTGCAAGTTACTATATGGTTAAAAGGTTACTTTTGAAGCCAACCAAACAAAGTTCTAGAACACCAAATAGACCACCAAAGAGAGAGAAGAGGGAGACACTAACAAGCTCACGTTATTCTTATAAAATTAACTCATAACGCCAAGAGCTCGTTTGTTAGGGTTCCGTCTCAGAAAACGGTACAAATTAATATGTTATTTAAGTTAATTCCCGAAATGTCTATCGAGTTTTGCCTGATAGACAACTTTACTTTGTTTTCCGAGATGGTCATTCAACATATTGGAATATATATACGAAGCATAATGAACAGTTAAAGAATAAATAATGCTTTGGATGGCATTACAGGAATTAAAGTAAAATACAGAATTCAATACAATACGTATTTGCAATAATTATGTTGGACATTATACTCGCTATGAATCAAGAAAGTAGAAGCAAATCGTTTAAGTGAACAGAAGAACAATAAAATATTTCTAGGGCTTTTGTAAATCACTTTCTAGGGCGTTTTCGTCTGTTCTCGGAGTGTAGATAGTACGTTTATGTCAGTTTATACGCCTTAATATATTGTATAACTTATTTTAAATCACTCTTTGTAATAAGATGTTACAATTAGAAGTAGATCGTACTTTAGAGCATATTTTCTTATTCTTATTCTTATATTATTTTTATGAGCAACCAAAACGTAGCAAATAATACAAAAAAACAAACTAAATAAAAATTTTGCATAAGCTTAGTATGCTGTACTGTTGTTTCATTGATCATACGGAATCCTCAGCTTACATAATTACTCGCACTTGATTGTCTTTTTTTCTTCCATAATCTGTTTAATGGGCACGGGGCCAGTCGTTTTAGTAAATCGGTTGCACGCCACCGCGAAATGGGTATCTTTAAATAGTGTACATACATTTTTGATGTCGCTTTTAATGCCATGCCGAGGCCCGATTGCGGCAACAATTAACGTTATAATGAGTACATAAATGATGAAACAGACACTTTTACACCGCTGATAAACTAACTGCCTACTTTTACAAGCACTGTCGGACAAAAACTCCGCAGAATTTAATAAAAGGATTAAGCGTATGGATACGACTTTGTATGTAAATGTACGTGTAGAAAAACACGCATCGTATGCGGCCCCGAAATAATAAGTTGAAGTAGAGTTCATGTCCCGCCCACCTGAAGAGATTGGGGGGACAGGAATGCTTAATATAGAGTCCTTTACTTGCACCCGGGTCGCAAAATAACATTGCCGAGTTTGCCAACGCTACCTAAACTCTACCGCGCGTACGCCGTCATTTGTGCCCGTACTCTATCGTAATAAAGGTTATATTTGATGCTTTCCTCTCATGTAGATTGAACTGCAAGGTACGTTATTGGCCAGTGAGTGATATTCTTAGGTGAGCCACGGCGTGTATTTTATCTTTACTTTGAGCTTGAACGAAATCTGATTTTCTGAGGCTGACTAGTTTATAGTTTCAATAAACTTCATGTTTTGGATATGTCGTCTGACAAGTGTCGGAACGAAAGTATTTACTCGTCCTTATTCAAGTAAGGTTCATTGTAAGGCTCATATCTCTATTAATTTTTTTTTTTTAATTTATTGTATTCGCGGACATCATTCCACTTCTTAGTCGGTATGGTATCGGGGAAATAAATAGTTTCTGAACCTAAGCTTATATAAGCATATATAGGCTAAACAGATATATATTATATAGTTCACGGTATAACTACGAGTACATAATGAAAGGATTTTAAATAGATGTAAAAATACAAAAAATGGCCGTCACGGGATGTGAAACATGAAGGCATAAGAGAGTGTCACGTTTGCCGTCACGTCATACGAATTTTTCCCTTTGTCTCAAGTTGAATTTTGAAAAGCTGCGGGGCGCCCCTTGTAGTTACCATAAACAGAGTAAGTATAATATAGGTAGTAATATAGTAAATAGAAGAATCAAATTATTGTATTCGATCTTGATAACAGCTTGAAAATTTAAAATTCAATGAAATTGTAAAAATATTTCGAGATCAAAAATTTGTATACATAACGTCATATCCAATTCGGGGAATACCCGTCACAACAATATCGACTGATCAATGACCCATCCAGTGAGTTCGCGTCTGCACAGACAGACATCCGGCGCAGATATTTGCACTCAAAACAGACCGAAAGCATAGTAGAGCTAGCTTTGTAGTAACACACAATTGTACTAAAGTCATTCGTTTAATAGGAAAATGAAAAATAAAATAATATATTTTATAAAAATTACAGGAACATGAGACTTTCCATCTTTCAGAACCATTCAGAATGACGAGCATATTGTGATATTTTCACACACGTTAATACATCCCATATTATTTAAGAGTTAAATTCTGCTGTTAAAGACAACGAATATTTGAGTACCGCAATCACAGTACAATCGTACTAGACAAAATACAGACGAAATACCTTGCAACTTACCAATATTATATAATGCCACATAATAAGATATTGTTTTACCTTTTTAATTATTTATCTGATTTAATATTTCCATAACTGCAAACCAAAACCAATTTTAATTTTTTATATATTTTATTATTTAGCGAAAAGCAATATTCATTTGTTTTTGAGTTTATTTCATTCCATTCCCTTTGGAGACAAGGCAGTTATGTGGGACTAAATTACTATTACCGAATCTAACTCTATGGCGTCTTCTTCCATGGGAAATGTTTTCACACAATGTCCGTGATCCCATCGTGGCTATTCCTTTCCGTAATGCTCGTCTATCGCAGCTTCAAATACCGCCACTCTCTATTTTTGTAACTATGGCAGGTAAACAATACCTAATGTAAAGAAAAACTAACATCAAAATCAGTGTAGCGTGATAAAATAAAATATCACCATAAAGCGGAATTAAGGACAATCCCCTTTTGGAAGTCGAAGACTGGTTATATTGAGACGCATTGCTGTTTAAAACCCGCGACGGTGTGGTTAGAGCGGATTCTGCGCATGTCACTCTGCTTCTGTATTATTTATTAACTCCAACGAGCTTCCGATGTTACTTTATTCCATTGTGGAACTGTACCGCGGTTCCTGATGTCCGAGGTTGGAACTTCGCAACTGACACTACAGAGAGAAACTTTTCGTGCATAGAATGAATGCCTGTCAGCCGAACGTAAACATGCAAATAGTATACTGGGTATTATTTAGTTTGGATTGCGGGGTAAGCGGGTTTGCGATTCTTTGGACACGTTTATTTGCTCCTGCGGTGAGCTTAAAAGTTGAAGTCATAATATTTGTGTAATACAATTACACGTAGCGTTTGAGCAAGCCAAGCTTTACAACGTTTCAAAATTAACGTGCAAATATCCGTGCGTATATAACTATAAAAACATAATGTTAAAGGATCTGCTTGGGCGCAATAAATATAAGTGGTTAATAAGAATAAGTGTCCAAAAGATCTGGTCAACTATTACCATCTCAAAGTGGATCTTTCAAAGCCTTACAGGTTCTTTGAACACTATCAATCATTACTTTTTTACGACACAGTATACTGAAATAACAGAAACATCGATTTAAAATATACTGCCAACTTTATTCAATGTTAAGATGCACTTCCGCAAATTGAAGCCGCAAACCATGAACAATGGCACCAAGAAATTTACCACTGACACTACACAAAAAACACCTACGTGGTATCATCTACACACCACGCAATAAATTTAATTGAGTAGCAAAATTCTGTAAACTAGCGATGCAAGCTCTTAGGAACGTAAAGTTAGCTGGCTTTTGTTGTTCAGTCGTAAACCTATCCAGTGGTCAGTGGGTGTTATCAAGGTTTTAGCCGACCGACCTCAAACTATAACATTGCGTATACTTTGTATCCCATACCAGGGTATCGTGCACCTGGTTTCGTTACGAAACCTAGATAACCTATATTCTCTCATCTTGTTAAAGCCAGCACGCTTTATAATATAAAAAATAGGTTCTACCTGCAGCTGCGGTCGCGGTCGGTCAAAATGTTGATTTTGTCAACCAATTCCGGTCGTTTCATGCAAAGTTTACCCCTCCCCTCACCCACTCCCTATAAGTTGTTAGCGAGAAAAGTAACGTCTTCGGGGTCCCATCTATCTCTACCTATATAAAAATTCAAACAAAGAAACTCAGAAAGAAAGTTATGCATTTATCATATTTAGTTAGAATACTTATACAAAATCATCTACTAACAAAATTACCCAATAATATGTTAACTTTGCTTAGGAATATAAAAGAATGATGTGTGCTTTCAATACATCATAACAATATATTAATTCTTAGAAAAATTACGTACTTTTTTTCAGTATAAGAAAGTTAAATATTTCAATATTATACTATAAACAACATTCACTTCGCTCACGCGTTCAAAACGAACATTTAAGAATGCAAAATGAGCTATTCTGTTAAGGTCTACGACAATCGTAAAGGCGTCTCACTTAATGAAACTGAGTTGTTGAATAAAAATATATGTCAATAGGCATGCCTTGAAATCACCCACACTCACTCCCAGCGAATAAAACTCCGTGATAGATAAGATTACATCTCACCGAAACTTGCTTTTTCGTTTGAAAGCAATATTAGAATAGGCTGCACTTAGGTGCGAATCGCCCAAGGGAGGCCAGTGTGTCGGTTCCCACGCGGCCACCTATCTCGCGTTACAACGAAAAAGAATCCCATTTTTTCTCTCACAGAATTAAACGAGCGATAAAATTCTTGCGACGTCGCATGAAAATGTGCGTTACCTGCCTTGCATATTTATGCGTGCCCCAGTAATGACGTTTGTCGAGCCTCCCAGCCCGGGTTTCATTACCGCTTGTCTCGCCGAACGTTAAAGCAGTCCTATTTTATAAACAATCCGTGTCAAGCGTTTTTCGATCGCGAAGACTCTTTTGCACTTTCCGTCGAATGAGTTGTATCAATTAAAATAACAACAGCTTCGCCCCGGGGGCGCCTCGTTAAGACTCGCTGAGGTGTTCGATTCTCTATTCGCTAAAGCTATCGTAGCTTACGCTAAGAATGTGGGTACATAAGTCGTCTAAGCATTAACTCGGGCTTAAGTGTGCAATATCATTTATCTCGGCTGCGAGGGTAAATATTGTTCTGAGCTTAATTCAAGTTGTGGAGTACGGATGACGGCGGCACTCGCTGCGAGCCGCAACTCGCGCGTTGCACATCGAATATTTCAGACGGAACGGGGCACAATATAGTCGCAATACCTCGCCCTAATCTTGAGCCAAGTCGAGTGTTGCACCTGCAGCCAAATTCGTTCCAATTAGGACGAGTTAGAGTGCGCGTTGCTGACTGAACAGCAAATGATGCGGTCCCCACTTAACGCCCGGGGCGACACTTACGTGTCGTCTGCACCTAAATAAATTCACTTACCGCTTGCACTGAGTGCACGTCATTAAACTTTCTTGTCCTTAACTTGACGTAGACGTGTGATGGTTCTTAATTATCCCGATTGACTGACAAGCTAGGTAATTAACAATTTTGTATCAGGCCAGCAAACTTTTTCACCAATAAATATGCGTATTGCTGCTGGTATGTACAAAGAACTATCATGTTCTGAAAATTATTGTAAAAAGCTCTGATTTTAGAACTCCCTATAGTCACAAAAATGAGTTTGCCAAATTATTATCGTTGTGTGTTGTTTTTGCCTTTTTTGGACCTTATCAATCATTAGCCTTAACAATATGAATTTACAACCAAAGTCCAGAACATCATTAATTTCGAAAAACATTTTGATATAATTTTAGCAATAACAAAGTGTTGAACAAAGAAAACCACGTGTTTATAAAAATCGTAACAATATATTTTGCACATAAAATCAGAGACATCAATGTCAAAAACTGTTTGCTCTACATACAAAATTTAGCATAATCGAGTATACGTCGATAGCAGTATATAAACCTAACATGCTCTTTACGGTAGTGATACCCTACTAATGCGCTTCGTCGACTATCTTTTCTTGCGATGACAAGCCGAATACCAAATACCTTTGTAAGGAAGTTTCGATTTTGTACTAATACTGTTAGGGTAGAAATCACGTTGCGCTGAGGATTAGGAGTTAGGATAATTCGTGGTTAAGTCACGATGTCAATCTTTATCGTAAGGGAAGTTGGGGAGGCTAGGGTGCGCCAATGCGTCGATTGTAATCATGCAAATGGTTCCACATCAAAAATGTCACATTCGACAGTTTCTTTGTAATCTGAATTTAAATTTGAAGAATTCAAAGAGATCCATATTAATGTAACTCATTAAAACCAAGTGTTCTATTTATAAATTCTATTGAGTTTTCAGATGGTTTACACGTGCCCGTGAGTATGGTAGCTAACTTTTCAGTTTGTTTATGATTGGTTTAAATAAACAACATAAAGGGTTTATCGCCAAATAAATTCCACTATGTTCGATCTATAACTAATCACGAATATTCTTAGCAATTTTCTTCTTAAATAATTTCTTGTAGTTAGCATGATAAAAATGATCATTTTGTACACGGATATGAAGAAATGAGTTCAGTCACCAGATTAGTTTTCTCAGAACACAGCACACAGGACGTATGAGACGAGAGGAAAAAACCTTTTGCAAGCAAGCTTCGAATAGAATGACGAAGGCGGATACGAAGCAAGCAAACAATGATCATTCAAAACTGCGTTTATGAAAATTACGAGAAATGTACACAAAACAAAAACGCAAATCTCCAATAACTACAAAGTAAACAACAAACATCAACAAAGCGGGGACGTAAATTTAAATTTAAAAATAATAGTACTTCGGTAAAAGCTCGGGCATTTCATCAAAAAGCTACGCATTAAATAGTCTTTTCGAATTTGGTTTTATTTTTCTATCGGCAAGCTGCCGGCAAGCCGCTGACTGCGATCGCCTCCATTAAAATAACTCGTTAAAATTTATCATCGACCCGCTTAATCGCTTTAGCGCCAACATCTGCGATTTTATGATTTTTCTGCTTGCCTGTACTTCGGTGGTCATTTCACGCAGTTTACAAATTGTTTGCGTAAGGTAGTTAAAAGGTTAGCGATACGAGAGTAGATTTGATATTAACAGTAGGACCACTGTTATAATAGAAATCCTAACTATTCTAATGAAATATTATAAATGCAAAAGTGAGTTTATTTGTTGTTAAACCACTAAACCGTTTTAAAAATTCTTTCACCAATGGAAAGTGCGGCAGCTAGTATACAATAAATAAATATTATAAATACGACAGCGCAAAAGAAGAATTACTACAATATGAGCCGTGAAGCCAGTTGAAAGTCCTAACTTTAATATTGTTTGTTACACTTTCTTGCTTACTACTAAAACGTCAGGAGTACAAGGAGTACAGAAAAGGACATAGATACCTTCAGAAATAAGTTATAGTTTAAAAATATATATAAAGGCGAGCCACCACCGCGTCTTTTAAAACGAAAATCTTAAAGCTATCGCACTAACAACTACGGATTATTGTTCGGTTCCATCTACAAACTGTGTTACTGTGTGGATAATTTGGTAGACCATAAATCTTTAATCTTCACAAAAATGAATAAATAAGCCTTTACGTTATTTTGCGATAATATTTTTTGGGTTGGCCACAAGTGATCGTTTATAATTTTAATACCGAATGGAGGATCCCTTTCGGAATCCCAAATGATGCTGATTTTGTTGCAACCACCAAGTTCCGTGGTACTCTGAAGATAATTAAATAATTAAGAATGTATGAATGATGCTGTAAAGCCGTTTCCCTGATATTGTAATAATGCAGTGCTCTTGGGAAAATTCTTTTGAATTATTCTCTCACGCTTCAGCTATGTAATTACGCGGTTGTGGACGCCTACAGATTCGCTTCGCGGATCTATTGTTTAGCGGCTTGCTCAGAAAGTAAGATATTCATGATTTTTTTGCCATAAATGGCATATAAATCGAAATGAATAATTATAATCCCTGACCCTTTTTTTCCGAATTATTGCACTACGTGTCTAAAATAATATCAAAATAAAATTACGATAAAAAAATGTAAGTACTATTATTAATTAAATTAAGGACAAGAAGTCTAAGGTTTATTTTCTTGTGTCTTATTATTGGTCCATTGTCGGACAGCTACAACAAATTTCAATTCAACAATTTTTTCTTTTCAATACCTTATATGTAGCATGTTTATGTAATTTTATATGTAAAATAAATATTTTTGAAAGCTATCACAATAATATTCTTATTTATCAGATTACTAGTTTGATTTTCAAACAGATAGGACCAGATCGGACCAAAAATATTGTTCCCAATTCTCAGACCGCGCAAAATAAATTAATGCCTTGGTTCTTGGACGTGATCGTGGTGGTCAGTTGGACTCTGAGTTACCGAGTGCCAGCTGTTGCCCAGGGAGCACTAGGTGTTTTCGTTAAACGAATATAGAAAGCCGTATAGGAAGGCTATTCTCGTGCACTACAAATATATACAAATATTTACCTTACTCATTTTAATGGTAAAAAAATACATTTATAGTAAGTTACCGGTAGAAATGTATATTAAGACGTTTCAATAAAATAACTACCCACAAATTCGTATGGACGCATGCTCCATTCTCCATGCCATAGTAGCGTGCTACGCTCACTACTATTAATACTACTAAATAATAGCGAGCGTAGTATAGTATATACTACGCTCGCTATATATATATATCGTCAATGAACATGTTCGTCTCCCTGTATTTTTGTCAAATAACACCAACATAACAGAAAGTGATATTTTCAGGAAAGGTAACAGTCAGCATAAGTTGCACAATAATGATACTACACCACTGAATACGAACCATTCGCGAAAACTTTCAATGGAAGTTGAAATGAAACGTTTTATCTCTAAAATGTCAAAGGTAGCTTCTTTGGGTTTATATTTTGCGTTTATAGCGGTCAACGGCGCGTCGCAGATAGGAGCAAAAAGTAGAAGCGACCGCTCGCTGCCGAGAGAAAATCTGAGGGCTTAAACACTGCCACGTATGAAATAGTAGAGCTCGGTTACATGAAAAAGACGAGAGGCGAAATCGAGTGACAGGACCGCGGCGCAGGATTTTCAGTCGGATGGTTTTTTGCAGGCGGGATTTTGGGACTGGACACTGCAGTACGGGCGATTCGAATTTATCGTGCCCTCTTCCAACGCGCGGTCCATGATTAGTTGAGGTCGAGGCGTCTAAGTGATTTTTTTCGTGAGGTATCCTACCTTTTTGATGCTTTCAGAAGCATTTTTGTGTCAGTCCATGTAAACTTAATGTTTTCTTAGGGTTTGAGGTTTTGTCCAATATTAAAATATGCACTAGTGAATACCAAAGCAATAAGATTAATATTATAAGCACAGCGCACGCACCGTTTATGCGCGTTGTATACGCCCAGCCCCAAGTACGTGCCTATTTTCGTAGTAGTTTCATACATTACAAATTTACTAAAAAATACATGCAAAATTTAACTCACAAATTGTTTGTTACAGATTGACCCCAAAGTGGCGTTCCCCAGAAGAACACACCCAAAGGTAAGCTACAAATACTCCATCATGGTGCGGTTCCGATGAAATTGAAAATTCTACCTTTATAATAAACTCATTCTGACGCAGGACGACCACAAAACGGGCAACATCGCAAAGTTACGACACATAGTCAGTATAAAGCAGGCCCAACGCCATTTGTTTATTTCCAAACATTTGCTCAAAATATTATTTTAGGCTGGACATAAGTCTCGCCCGCTATTAAGATGTTGGCTCATGATGCATAAATAACTAAGGGCTGATAATTTAGTATGCGCGCTGTGATCCCCGGCCCTTACGGATGGCCTTTCACAAGATAGTACTTTGATTGAATCGCATAACGGACTATTTAGTTCATTTCCCTTTTCATCCCCTTTTGCTTTATTTAAAACAGAATTGAGATTTAGCACACGTACTAGATACCTTGGATTTACTAACTTCAAAATACATTTGCAGATGATCGTGTCTAGTGATTAGTGCAATGAACATGTCTACTTATAAACGTTTTGGCTACTTAGATTCCTACTAGTTCTTATCAAACTTCCCATAAATTATTTCTAAAAATGTTATAAACTTAAAAACTAAACAGTGCGCTTCGCAATCAGACACACTCGCTGACAACCAAATGTAGTTAACTTTCAATATTCCTCTTTCGCTTGAGGTTTTTGTACAATTTGCATTTCAACTAAGCTTAAAATATAAAGCTCTCAACTACACACTAGTTTTGTGGTGCCGCTGAGTGTAAGTTATCATTGGAGGGCGCAAGCCGCATTTAATGTAAATCGGCGTCGAGCTCACCCCGGCTCAGCCGTATCCAACGTTTTTACATTCAAGTAGCTGATACTTGAGGTTTTATTTAACCCAGCTCAGACAAGTTGGAAACCACTTGCTTTTGTATTTGCACTGCTGAATACTAAAGTACACAATTGATAATTTTAGCCGAGCTAAACGGACGCGAGAGAATTTCGTGAGGTGAAAATGAGAAAGTCGATGAGCTCGCTATTTAGCTAGATGCTAACATCCTATAAACTTGAGAATAGAATGCCTTGCAACAAGTGGATCCCCTTTGTTTCTATAACGGGATTAAGTATAAACTTTGCGTTAGCGATACAAGTTATAACTTTGAAGATAAGAGGTGTTGCCCGAGATGCGGCGCTATCTGAAATTATGATACACTATACGGAGTTGTGACAACGGAACATCACCAAAATAATGCATGGATGGATTCTGCACGCTATCTCCTTCTTTTCATATGAACATTAAACTTGATGGATGGTTTTAAAACATCACGTTATATTACTCTATCCAGGCTGGCAGTGCGGTGTTGCGTGGCCGGTCAAAGGGGATGCCGGCTATGCGAATTACATGAATACATTAAGGGAGAACCGCCTCATACCTACACGTTATGCTGTAATGCTCACGAATATATTTAGACCATGTTCCTTCATCACTGTGTTAACAATCGGCAGCTCTGTATGCATGCATGTAGATTTGTGGTACTGACAGTACTGTCAAGAAGCGATAAAAAAGCTACAAAATCCAATAAAAACTTTACAATAATTTGCACGAGCTTGAAACCTGAAACAAACAACTTTAAAAAAAGTTGAGTTAATGTTTCTTCTTCAGCCAATTAATTTGAAATGATAAACGACGCACGAAATCAGATGATTATGTCAGTACCTTCTTGTGGGGGCTAAATTCAAATTTCTGATTATCGTTTGCCGCCATGTCTGCTTTCCCTTCCAACGCAAACAATAGAATAGGGGGGCACCACCGCCTTAGAGGCGTGGGATAAGAATAAAACAAACGAATTTTTAATATCGCCTTTATCGATAATTGAGACTCTCCCGAAAACCTCTTATTTTGGAAAGTTTAGAGACTGCAAAAGAGGAATTGTGAAAGCAAATGGAATTGAAAGAAAAAACTTTTTTCATCTTCTTTGTTTGACATTGACAGTCGCAAAACTTTTTTTATTCTCATTGAATCTATTTAATTTTAAACATTGATTTGGGGTTAACTGGCCGGCATCTGGCAGATGACTCCGGCAAATATTAATTTTACCATTTGAAAATATTAATCTCTTTATCCAACTTCGTTGGCTTTTTCGACAGTAATAATTTAGAACTTCCTTAACAAACTTTGCTAAAAACAACAAGTTGTTGTAAGCACTTCCTTAAAAATCAAATTAAACTGTCACTTTGTTCCTTAAGTTAGGAACAGGAAAGGGCTTGTGTTGAATGTGAACCTTAGTTGTGTTTTAATTATAATGTAGCCAGTAGTTGCCTTTACAGACTGCCTTGCCAGTGGCACGGGCACAATGATATATTAATTCATCTTATATTTCTCTTTTCTTAATCATGTGAACATAAATTTAAATATGACCCAAACAAACTGGCAAGTATTTGAACACCGCGTCATAGAATATAAATTCCGGAAACGCACCACAGAGACTCGCACGCACTGGGTTTCTTGCAAGTAAATATACCGGTGGTGTGGAGCAACGAACAAAGGCTAATATGTCATCGCGGCCGAGTTAATTGACGTGGTTTCCGTAGCGATGCAAGCGGAACGCAGACGTCACAGTTTCCTCCGCTTAAATATTTATACGGGGTTGCACAAGATTGTACAGGGTATCTTATTATGGGAATGTATTAAAAATCCAATTTAAATATTTTGGACAAATTTTGAATTTTATAATTCACCTGATTTGATTGCCTTTTCGTTATTTTATCTTGTTGACTAGGATGACAGAAGTTAAGAATCAGATCTATTTGGTACATTTTTAAGAGTGAAGTGTTTATGAGTAAAGCAAATATGGTATTAAAACACACCTGACAATAAAATTAGTAAATCAATCAATGTAACATTTTGACAAGGTTAAAATAACCCTTTTTAAAACAGTACACATTGCAGTATAATTGTAACAATCATAAATTATATATTAAAATTGGATTCCATGAAATAGACAAGTTATTTTTATTAGAATTATTATGTGCCACGTCCTTTTTAAAAGATATATTTCGATTCAGTTAATTAAACTTAATTAAGTAAATCGTAATCAATACTAATAATGTAATTTTTTCAACGAAATTTTCTAGTTATTTAAGTACTGTAACTTTTTACATAATACCAATAACTTCAAATCGCCTTTATTTTATTGTAAACTTAATTGAAGAAAATAATTACATGCATTTTTATTTGTAATTAAACTAATAAGGATCCCGGTCCAAAATATAAGACTAATAACTGAGTTTACTGCTGTATATCCGATCTATAAATACATTGATATTCTTCTGGTGAAATCCACCACACAAAATCAATAAAAAAATACAGTTAACTCTGGGAGTGTAAGGCCATGTTATACTACTGGTTTGTTTACTGTATACTTAAATATTTAACTTTCAGTCAGTTCAGAAATTTCAGTTTTCCGTCAGAAGTGACTACGTAAGAGATAAAAACATCAGCTATCTTTTTGATATAACTTTCCTACTTTGGGACACCCTGCACTAATATAGAAGCTTCATAAGTTGCACTGACTCCACATTTAATATTACCTCGAGAATGGAGGTGAATTTTACCCGTAATTGGATATCACATTTTCCTGAGACAGTCGTGTATGTAGTCGTATCGTGAGGTAAAACGTTTTTAAGGCTCACCTCTGTTTTCCGATTTTGTTTTAATTTGTTTTAGACATAGCTCCCAAGCTTTGTTCTCTCTTTCTGATAAAGTTTAATTTTCCTTTTTAAGTGTATCGTCATTAAAACGAGGAAAAAATATTGGTGAGAGAACCACCTATGTTTCACCTCATTTTAATACGTGTCGTAAGTGTGTATCTGATTTTATATAGTGCTGCTTAAAGTAACTTTCGACTGTATGTCCCGTCTGTATCCATCGGAAATTTATCACCCGACGTGACGATCTTCAACGTCTGCCAACCTGTCTGCCATTGGGTAGCATTTGCGCTGGAGTAAAATATAGCGTATTGTATGCAGACATAGATATTTTGACCACAACATTTCATCATTTTGTAGCATGATTTGCTGATGAATGTGTATTTGTATGCGTAAATGATGATTGTAACACGAAGATGTTGGAAGTTTATTTAGCTTAAAATATTGGTAAATCCTTGACTTAAACGAAAACGATATAGACCAAAACTTACAAAGTTCTCATCAAAAGATTTCAATTAAATAACCTTAATCGGGGTAATAAAGAGAGTCTAAATCGACGGCATTTGTAATCACCGCTCCGTGAGTTTATACTCTTTAATGGACTTGCAGAAGTAGTTTCAACTCTCTTTACGGCTAAGATATTTGAGGAAAAACTAGGTACCACCTACCCACAGTAAGTGCTGTAGTTGCAGAGTTGCCGAACTATGGCGCGCGGTGGCGTGGCGGGCCCACTTGGCGCGATTTAACGTGTTTCATTAAAACGTTTTGTCGGTGTAATCGCGAGTAATTTAAGTGAAGAGAGCCGAGCTTCCGACTTTGTAAGTATTTTGTGTTTTCTTTTTTAATTACTTCGTTTTAACTTTGTTGTCGGGCTTTTAAAAGCTGACTGACAGCCAAATAACAAAGTTCTTTATAACTATTTAGGGTGGTTTAATGAAATCAGCGGCGATCATTATGCGATAGCGCTTCACCGAATCAGTTATTTGTGTGTAATGTGAGCAAATACACAATTTTTAACATTCTTTGTCTTTGAAGAATATATTTGCTTGGTTTGTTGAACAGAAACTAGAAGCTTGTTTATTTTCTACATTCTTATGTAGAAAATAGAAAGCCGTCTTAGTGTATCTCTATACTAAGTTTCTTTTTGTTGAAGTCGCAATGTTGGTACATAAATATAAAACAACGGTCGATTCAAATAAAATAGTAGTCAGTAATTTTTCATTCATTCTTTATTTACATATCTTCATACTTAGTTAAATATAATACTTTAAGTATTTTCCGTGAATTAGTAGTCAGTAGTCTAAGAAATAGAAGAATGGAGCTACGGATGTGAGCAGCGGGGATTCCCATAATTTGTGATTGTAAATAATGCCCTCTTTATTCCGTTCCTTTTTTAAATTTTGTAATAATTACAAGTTTTTGCCTCCTGCCACCAATCACTTTATAAAAGGTTTCATGTGTGATATCTACTTAGTGTCTACATGTAATATCTACCACGTACATACATATATAAAACAACAAAAGCATTGAGTATTGAGTATACCTACCCGTTTACAAATATAACATTTAGATTCAAACTTCCTCTAAACTAATCCCTCAAAGTTATTTATCTAATTGTGCCACTCACCTTGCCCCAACCATCTAAACCAAGGCTCCCAAAACGCATTCAGAACATCCCCTAATTCAACGTCTAAAATGTGGTCCGACAGATGCCATGTTATTACTTATTCAACGTGAAATATCCACGTTAAATACAACACAGTGAATTATGTAAGCCGGCCAGTGCTGTGGTCGCTGGACTTATGCGGTGCTGCCCTGTACTTATGAGCTTCATGCTGGCATAAGTCATCCTTTACATCTGTGCCATCAGCTCGATCATGTTCATCTGGCGTGGCATAACAATTTGTTTACTCTTTTTAGTTTTTGCGAGAATTTCAACCGTGAGATAGTTCGTTAACCTTCTTTATGCTGAAATAAAAGAATCTTAAATAATGTAACGTTGAATATAACACGCGTTGGTTTGAACAAATATTAAATTAAGTTTAAGTTTTAAGAACGCATGATCTTTTCTACCTAAATAAAAAAAAAAATTTCCATATAATTTTTAGGAATTCAACGGAAGTAAAGAGTTTTTACCTTTGATTTTGATATAAATGTATCTTGGTAAAATTTCATTTTTAGTCCTACCATTTTTTGACGGTCCTAAGCTTGTCAGTTTTGGAGATTAAATGACCCCAAATTTATGTAAAAAGTTCCGACGAAGAAATAAATGAGTAGGAGTAGTTGCTAATGCTGTGACGCCGCAAAAATCCCTTTTCTCCAAAGTTAATTAATTTTCGGCAAGTAAAAACATAAAAAGTTTATAAAACTTACAATAGTTTTTTATAAACTTCTTGCACTCCAGTTTTGCGACATTTAAAATGGATTTTCGAAAAAAAAAACAAAATTACAATTAAGACAGATAAAACTGACGAATCGGACGCGCCATTCTCAACTGGTGCTCTGTCAATCAATTGTCAATTGTTTTTATCGTAGTGACATGCCTGTTGCGTTGTGTTGAGTTGATTCAAATGTAACTGATGTTCTTCCTACTTGGCGTATTTTTAATCGATTTATTTTCTTGACCGGGCGGCGCGGCGGTTTTTTCATGCGTATCTCGTCGAGGGCGACCGCTTGCTCGCTGAGTTTCATCCGCGCAAAATTGCATACCAAAAACACACATGTAAAAATTTAACTACTGATCCGAATTGTTTGGGATAGAGATAGTTAAAATCTAATTAAAATACAGAAAACGATTAACTTAAATTTCATAGCTACATGTTTTTTTACCCACATCGTCACTTATTTTAAAGAAACAGAAAAAAAACACTTGTACTGGTACAAATAGATAGGTATGAAGACAATTAAAAAAAAATCTGTGAAAAATGAAGGCCAGTCACATTAGTAAAAAAAATAGATCGTCTGAAATACTAAAGTTTATATATATAATAGGTTAAATAAAGATAGGTAAAATAGATAGATAATTCAGAAAGGTAAAAACAAGAAGATAAATATAAAAGTGTCATTATATTTAATTAAATAAATCCTTGAAGGAATTACAAGTCACCACCACAAAGTTCCTTGTATCATTAAACATTTAAAACCTGGGTAAAGTCACTCCGTTATCTATCTAAAAAGTGTTTTTCTGTAAAAATAGTCCCTTCATTTTCAACTTACCTTTTCGGCGCCAAAAAAATGCGCCAAAACGTATCACGCTATGTGTAAGTTTGGCAATGGCGTGACGTGAAAACTTGTGGTTTGACGCCGTTTCAACTTTCGTCCTACTCTAACCAACTGACGTAAAGCTCTTTTAAAAATCACTCAAAATAGCGAGCTCCAGAATAAGTTCGCCAAAGTTCCACGTACAACGAGCATTCTTTGTAAAGAAATTGCATTTAATCATGTTGAGACCTCCATAGTTCGAGTTTACTTCTTTATGAATTTTCGAACATACTTCATGTCAACAATTACTTTAATACTTTCGCCATTATTTTAAGAGTTCCTTTTATGACGAATACTTGAGAGAAATTAAAAGTTTGACGGTAAACAGAAACTCGTTGCGACTTTGCGAACATTCTTGGGTTTACGTTAAAAAGCTGTTTACGCAATGCGAAAAATGTAATACTTATGTATGGTAAGCCCAAACACTTTTAAAAATAGAACGCCTGTATATATATTTAATACGGTAGTAAAAATAGAACGCTTCTTTAAGGTTTTATTACGATGTTCAGGTAAATGAAATATAATATTCAAATTCAAGTTATTTAGCTCATTTAGTGGTATTTTTGTGAACTGTTTCGTTACAATTGTACCACTGCTTGATGGAAAATGTTCAGGCGTGAAGACAGTATTTCTCCCGAAAACTAGGCACAATTTCTGCTGCTACATTACATTATTTTTTACTGTGTCACTATAATATGTTAGCACATTCAGGTATATTTCAGATTGGGTCTACAAAGTTTCGGTGATGACTCCATCGTTGTAATCACCATAATAATATTAATTAATAACTCGAAAGTCAACACCCTTCACCCTGTCATTAGTTTGAACGTAGAAGCACGAGTATATCAATCATTACTTGCGTTATCTCATCCGCACACGATGTGAATACAGCCACAGAGTATGTAACGCACAGAGCAATCACAAAGAACGAGAACAGATAATAAATTTAAATACTATAATATTATACTATTAAATACTACATTTATTAAATTCGAACTAAATTATTATTTTTTTTAATAACTAACTAGAATTTATTTTATTTTATTTACACATGAAAATTAAAAAATAAAAACATCATAATCTTAGAGGCTACTTATAAAGAACAAAAATGTAAAAATTAAAACAGAAAATTTTGATCGTGGAAATAAATAAATAAATATTAAAAATAGTCATAGGCATTTCACACTTTCGGAGTTATGCTTAGTTAGTTAGTCTAGGAGTTATGCTCAAACTAATGATAACTTGAATTATGGAAACTAAATTACTGATACAATACTTTAATAGAGTACTTTTATTTGTAAAAATATTTTATAAGACCCAAAAGAACAACAAAAATGCTTGTCCTGGGTGGGAATCGAACCCACGACAGCGCATAAGGTAGAGCGCCAACTGCGCTTTGAGGCCAGTCATCTTATTACTTTAAACGAGCAATTCTTGTATATATATTTATTTATTTCGCGTATCTCGCAAACAGCTCTAACAATTTGGATGAAATTTTGGAAAATACTTGGAAACATGACTTTTTTAAATATTGTACAAGTGTAACAATACAAGTAACAAGTCAAAAGTAACAGGCTAAAGTCACAGGAGCTCTTTAAGCACATTTCATGCACACAAATTCATAGTAAAGCTAGCTATAATGACTAAAAGTCGTTATATCCAGACACACTTGGACTTTCGTGACATTTTAACATCCTATAAAGTTAATAATAATTAGATTTGACGGCTCCGTGGCTTAGTTGGTAGTAGCCCTGCCTTCGAAGCGAGGGGTCCCGGGTTCGATTCCCGGCCGGGGCACACTTTGTGTAGTGAGCATGAAGTTTGTTCTCGGGTCTTGGGTGTTTGTCTTGTGTTTCTGTGTTTGTCCATGCCATCTGCGACACAGGGAATCCTAGTGCAGAGGTATGAGTGTGTAAACGTTTATTATTATTGTTTATCACTGTAACATAAATCTCTATTTTCGTTCTCTACTTACTCTATGCTTCAAACTTAGTCATCCCACTCGTATTATTTACTGTAAAATTTCCACAAACTCCTGATTTCATTAATTTAAGCTTGTATCTCGCTGCTCCTCCAACCGCGTCCGGTTAGCTTCCGCTATTTTGATGCTGATAAAAAATTACTTACCTTTGTTTTTAGTCCAAATTTTACGTTATAAACTGGGCCTTCATTCACTTATATGATCATGAATGTCAAAGTCAAAGTCAAAAATCTTTATTTTCGATGCATTCTTGAAAAAAAAAGGAAACGTCACATAATAAAATAAATGTGTACTATGTCACGAAATCATGCGATTTATCAAACACTATTCTAACCTTTATGGCGAAGAACCAACAAGAAACCTGTAATGGAAGGATTACTTTCTTTTCGCGAGCATGATCCCTTTTACAAGTACTTACTGTAATCTAAATTACATTTTCCTTATTACTATTATTAATGTGTCTAAATAGATATAACAAAATATATTTCTTGGCGTGGAGTAGAGTGACATCACAACATGGAGTTTTATCATTGAAATAATCATTAACAGCGTAATAAGTTTCATGACGCAGAATAGACAAAACATCGTACAAAACTTGACGATATTAACGTGGCTTTCAACACACGTGATTGTGTTAACGGTAGAGAATAAAGGCCCTGGATTTCGTAACGGTCAAGGATATGTGCAGGTTTGCGCATGCCCACCGCTGTTACTTTTCAACCCAAAATTCCTAACCGCGAATTTAATATTTAATCTCACCCTTGTCTAGAACATTTACGGGGGCGAGTGTGTCCCAAAATACCACTTTATATGGGATAGATACATCGGTAAGGTACAGTTTTTTAATCGCTTGGCCAGCTCTTGACGTGCGGTCATGATGGATGAGG
Source organism: Aplocera efformata (assembly GCA_921293045.1). Taxonomy (NCBI): domain Eukaryota; kingdom Metazoa; phylum Arthropoda; class Insecta; order Lepidoptera; family Geometridae; genus Aplocera; species Aplocera efformata. The sequence goes on along the minus strand of OV121042.1, from coordinate 5,072,617 downwards.
TACGGTAGCGGGTCACGTTTTGTCATTTTATTAATACTTAAATTGGGCTTCGTGACGCTGACAAAACAGGACAAAGCTTGATATGAAACATTTTTTAGTCTGTGCCATAAATACTTTCTTTAGTTAAAGCAAGCAAAAACAAATCTAATAGCATGATAATAAGATGAAAAAAGTGGCGGCGCTATAGGGTGCGACTTGGGTCTTCTCATAATACGGTCGGGTAGGACCTAAGTCTTATTGCTGTTGTTACGGGCGGAGGTAACCACTTTTCTTGATATTTAAATTTTGATTTCTTTATTTTGCCACACAGAATATTAAAAATTATTTGGATATGTTTACATGATACTTGATAGGGTGTTTATTTCTCTATAAATTAAAAAAAAAAAAGCATTCCATGTTTTATTTAACCCATGCTCTGTAACATTAAGTATCAAAATTACATATCAAATCATTAAATATCAAAATAAATACCGGAAATTATATTATGGAAAATTAACAAATCTATAAAGAATAATTTATATAGCACTTAAATGAATGATTTGTTGAAACTCGTTTCAGAATACAAGATATGCCTTTCTATCCATGGTCAGTCAAAAAATGGTCAGTAAAAGTCAAAAATCTTTACTTCCGTTGATATTTAAAAAAAATTACAACGACTTAAAAAACCAACTAAATATCACGCGTTCTAATTACTAAGTTTAATAATATAATATAAATCTAAATTACATCCATGAACTGTATCTGGCGCGGACAATGATAAATCGATAAATTCAGATTACAACATTAATAAGGTCCTGATTGGAGTAAATTTAGATGACCAATCTAAAACGTCCACTGAGTACGTGGCACGAACTTGGCCACACGACCTGCCAATAAGGACAACGCCATTAAGGTTCTCGTATGACTTGAAACATATTAGTTAAGTTAGCAAGCGCAGTCCGCCCTGGGTTAATGGGGTGTCATAGCGCATGATGGGTTGCCGGTGCTAGGTATGGGAAACACCGGGTGCGCGTTTAACAAAAAAAACAAACATAATAATAATATTGACGGTTCCTTGGTAGTAGTAGACCTGCCTTCGAAGCGTGGGGTCCCGGGTTCGATTCCCTGCCGGGGCATACTTTGTGTGGTGAGCATGAAGTTTGTTCTCGGGTCTTGGGTGTTTGTATTGTGTTTATGTGTTTGTCCATGCCATCTGCAAAGAAAAAAAAAGACCCAAGCAGCACCCCGTTGCGCCCGTCACCGTCCTTTTTTTGAATAGTTATGTGCAAGTTTGTTATTGTATTATAATAATACTTATAATAACAAACTTGTACATAACTACATAACAATGCACTCGTGCAAACACTTTATTAAAAATTTTAAATTTACCAATACAATCATTATTGTAAATAACTTAGTGAAATAGCGTGTACTTAATTTCTAGCCCCAAATACTAGTTTAAAATAAAATGTTATATATCAATCAACATCTTAGAATGTTTAAAAGAATACGCATATAAAATTACAAAAAATTTAACGGGGTCAAACACTTTTTTTTTAATTTCATTTTTGTTTTATGTAGATTGCAGACTGAGTTGAGTACGTTCCCACCCTAACATCTTACTAGCTCATCAGAACCACGACCACGATCCCGACAGACAACCTATTGACACTCGTTTTACACTGAATTATGGATGGAGGTGGAAAATAGAGGATCTTATTTTCAGATTTATTTTAATGCTCTTAAGTAGAATACTCTAGATTTATACTTGGAAAGTCACCCTAGCCAGGTGAAAAATAAAAATCTTACAAACACTGATTTAAAAGTCTAATAAACTGCCTTCAATACTTTCATCACTCGAAGTAACCTGAAGTAAGTTAGAAAGTAAACCCTATTACATTAAAATAATCATCAAAATCAATCTACAATGGCGAAGGTTTCTCGTAACAAACATACAAAACCAACATACAGATAAATTGCTAACCTCCGTTAAAATTTTATTTTAAGTTTTAGCTTAAAGTTATAAACTTTATGTTAAAATGCAACGCTATGCAAATCTTCTACAATTAGAGAACTTGCATAGCTAACCACCTGAAACATTTTTTTTAATTTATTTTATGTATTTTGAAACATAAAAGCAGACCAAGTTAAATATTTATAATACACTATCATAAACTGTAAACCATCTATTTTATTTATTAAAAGTAGGAAGGAGAAAATTGAAATGTACCTTCAATTATAATGTACAAATAATTGCTACCTCCATTTTGCACACAAATTGTCGTTTCCGATTCCCGTGTCTCACAGTAATGTTAAAAATCTTAATTACGGTAACGATCAACTCAAAATCTTCCTGTGTTTTAAAATTATAAAATTCGGTTCTCATTTTGAATTCCACCCAATCCTCGCATTACCGACATCATCTACAAATATTTTCATCCCCCGTTTTGGCACCCTTAGAGGTGGTAATTTTTCAACAAAAATGGAAATTAAGAATCTCCCTCTTTTTATATTGATCGAGAGAATATTTGAAATAATATTATCTCATACTACCATAAAAACAAACCTTAGGTAAAACCTAGACTGAAACTGAAGTTCTTTTACCTTTTGGAGATTATTAATGGATATAAAAAATGAAGAGACTCTAATAGCTCCGGTGATACCCGTATTTTTGAAGCTTAGCTGTTAATACTGCGGTCTAATGGATTACTAAAGATAAGCACTAAATATTTTATTCACCAAGTCTAGTCTTGTTTATGGTTGGTGGTGGTTAATTTTATATGAAACTAACTACGACTCGCGGTGTTACACGGGGTTGGTTGTGTTTTTTGCTAATATCGCTAAAAAATACTTAAATTTATTGGCATAAAGGTAGCTTAGGTATTAATCTACGGCATGTGGTAACTGCTTAAGAAAATTCATCCAAATTTGTTCAGCCGTTGGAAAGAAAAGGCGTAAAAAACATACATACATAATATTTTTTTATATCATTAAATTGTATATCAATTCAAATTTAAAATTTAATAAAATATGTATTCAGGTACTTGAACTAGGCTGGATATATCAGAAAAACTAGGAGATAAATTTTAACTGATATATTTAACGATAAACTTAGGTTACTGATGGAATGATAATGAGGCGCGTTTTTCGGTTGACTGCTGAACGCGAACTGAATATAATTCAACATTTGCTGAAGTTGATAACGTAAGCGTAAAGTACAAATGATATATTTTCTATATTTTTGTCAAGTATAAGTCAATTTTGACGGCTCCGTGGCTTAGTTGGTAGTAGCCCTGCCTTCGAAGCGAGGGGTCCCGGGTTCGATTCCCGGCCGGGGCACACTTTGTGTAATGAGCATGAAGTTTGTTCTCGGGTCTTGGGTGTTTGTTTTGTGTTTCTGTGTTTGTCCATGCCATCTGCGACACAGGGAATCCTAGTGCAGAGGTATGAGTGTGTAAACGTTTATTATTATTATTATTTATTATTTAGTTATGATAGTAAATAGAAAGAAATAACTGATACTCGTGTTTTTAAAATAGTGTATATTTGCAATATTGGATTGTCTGATTTGATTATGTAATTTATCTTAGGACCAAATAAATTTATGTAATATTTGTGCCATTTTGGTATTATATTTTTGAGTCTTTTTTAGTGTAAACATATTGTTTGCTATCTCCAGTAAAAAATGAGCTGATACTTGAGAACTAAACTATCAACCATTTATAATTGCTCTGAAATCATGAATGTTTGTCATATATATACCCTTGATTTGATGCTTGTTGACCAAAACAACTACTATCATCATCAGCCTATACATGTCCACTGCTGGACATAGGCCTCTCCTAGTAAGCACCACTGAGCCCGGTCTTCAGCTCTCCTTACAACCAAACAACTACTAAACCAGGTTTAATTAATTTAACTATTATAGCTACTACTATTATAACTATTATATTAACTATATACAATATTAATGTACCTGGTCCATTGGACAAGTTCAGTTCGGACATAGTGAGGTCATTGAGACACGAAGCTTATCTATCGCGTTGAGTTAAGCTCATCTCTTATTATAGAACCTTGAAACCATTCTCAATACAAAACCTAAATTTATTTCAACTCAGCAAAGTTTACCGATAACATTTTTGAGAATGGAAACTTTATACTTCCAATCGAAATTAAAACGACATTGGAAACCTTGCCAACAAGATAATACAATCTCCGCCTCATCTCTCGTACAATATAAAACTCTCAACCTGCAGAGTAAATTCACCTCCAAAAAAACGAATAGTAGCAATCTAGCGGGGAATAATTTCTCCTTGCGATTTCGATGCGATGTTTTGGCGCATCGTTCGACAAATAAACGCGCATCGCAAGTCCGCAGGGCGGTCTGCTGACGGTACAATATCTACAGCAACAACTAGGAAAAAATGTCGAGATTGGAGTTCTGAAGCGCAGCCTTGGAATGTTGTTCCGCATTCGCCACGTTGCAGCACGGAGATTGTGCCGTCTGTTTTGTTTGCCTCTTACCGTCTTATTTCCACCAGGTGAAATTGTATGAGGACACATCCGACTCCAAATTGTTATTTCGCGTCCCGAAAAATTGGCTGCCACTTTAAGTAACTCGCGGGAATACGAAATAAGAGGTGACAAAAAATGCATGCGGAAAAATTTAAGCAAACCAAGTTAACGGTATCTAGTTAGTAGTTAAATAGCTCATTCTCATTCTTGGAAACGTTCCCTAACGTAATAAACGACAAGAGTAGAAAGCTTCGCGTGAAAGTTGAGAGCGTATGCTATCTCATGCAAATTACGGCAGATTTATCATAAGACGTCTCCGTAATTGCGACGTGAGGAGATACGGCGAGCGCGCTTAAAGCGAGGATCCAGAAAAAAGGCAATTAAAAGGATAAACTGGAACAGTTAAGTCGGGCGTCACGCCCGCGATATCTGTGAAGCTACGGGACGTGGTGAGAAAGCGCGGGAGACGTGAGCGTCGAGCGAACATGTAAAGGGCGTGGACCAATATCATAGACAACAGCCTGAGACGGGGGTTGAACATCCGCCACTGACGCTATTGCACTTGAAGCTTTACAAAGCTAAAAGCAATACAGTTATTTGATTTAAGTCGGGTGTACACTGCCGCCTTCCGTTGGATTGTGTTTGTTCTGGTTTGGCAGATGTCAAAGTTGTATGTTTTGAAACAGAGCCCCACTGTATGAATTGTTTGTAGCGAGATGGAAGGTATCTTTACGGCAGTATTCATTTTGTATATGAAGATAGGATACATATATATGAAGGTAGGCTACATTTCACTGGAAAATTAAATTAATTTAAAACTTAAAAATCTGAAAAAGCGGCATAACTTATGCATACCTAGTTTTTTTTTCTCAGCCTAATTGGTTCAGCTGCAGGTCGAACGCCATTTAATTTGTGACTATTCTTTTAATTTGTGATTATTATTAATGATTTAATCATATCAGTGTGTATTTCGTTTTAGTAAATTGTAACGCTATCATTTCCTTTGCATATTGATATTAATTTTTTGTGGTATAGTCATGTTCTGTAACCAATTTACAGAAAGTTCAGATCGTCCTATGCGGTCTTGGCTTCTTTTAATTAGTAATCAAAATTGCCTTCAGATTTTATTTTAAGAATCGTTTTTTTTCCTATAATAAATATTTATTATCACAAAGCGCCATCTAGCCCGAAAGTTAGGATAACTTTTACCATGGGAGTCAGGTTATGATATTATACTTTATTTTTATATTATAAATACATGCATAATAAAACTCAAGACATAACAAGCATCTGAGATAGTCTCACAAATGTATATCTTTGGTAGGAATCTAAACAAAGACCTACTGCCTGTCATTTGTATTTACATCTTCCGATTTCAAAAGTGTAAATGTATGACAGACATATGACATTTGGCACGGTAATTAATGCAAATCAATGGTTAGATGTGCGATTGATTTTGGACTAGCGGAAGCCAAAGCTGATCAATTACGTTAATGAGCTACGCGAATCCATATCGCTGGCGTTGCGTTTCCATATTACGCAAACACTTGGCCATACATAGTGATGAGCAGTAAGCAGTGCGTCAAAGTTTGAATCACTGGTACAGATCCTACAATCATTCTGCAATGTAAAAAGAACTTTATCACTATGATTCTGTGTTTAATATTGTTAAGTACATTATTCTCCGCAGGGGTGAACCGTCAAGTTTTGTGATGTGGATATGAACTGTCACTTGCAGATGTTTGTCTCAATTTTGTTTTTGTGTATATTAGTCCCACTATGGAACAAGCGGGAATGAAGCGAGAATAATGCTTGAATTAGGAATTGAATTTTATTAAACAATTAAATGATAATACATCTGAAACACAAAGAAATGTGTTTAGCAATTTACGTAAAACTAATAAACATATTATGATAAAAACAACTCAGTAACTTTTTTATAACTTATTGATTAACAAATCTAGGTATGCTCATATAAATTAAATATTAAAATATGAATTTACAAAATTTTGAAGAAAAGTCTTATGTTATTACGTCAGTATACATGCTTATATTGCCCCTTTAGAGAATCAATGAACTACAAGAGCAAGTCTGGATTATACCAAAACCCCAACTTCAGATTGCCACACCAAAGGTCAGGTTTAAATCCGAAGCAGACAGGCACCCACAAGCAAGTGTTTCGCTTACAATACGTATAGGTACATAAAAAACATAATTAAAAATATTGAGAGGAATATCGCCAACAATATAAGTTTTAGGACATGTCCATATCAATCTAAAATAGTCCATTCACAGTATCGAGAAGAAATGTACATCACTAACTTTATTTCGGTTATGTTCGAGAAAGTATTTTACGATGAGATCTCATATTGCGCTAAAAAGTGAAACGTTGATGTAACTGTTTATTTTCTTCGTATATATAATTTTATCCTTTTTCAGTTCTTTAAAAAAGGAAAAAAAAAAACAAATAAAAATGGTCATCATGTCTTCATGTAGCAATAAAAATTATTTTAAAAAAAAAAAGTAAAGACACTTAATAACTTACTAAAAGAAATTGTTCAAAATAATAAATTATCGAAATTCATTAATAACGTTTTGTCAAATCTTTGAATTCCTCAAACTATAAAAGGTATGTTAGGGAGAATGCACAGGTCCATAAGTTTGCGGTCTAAGGATAGTGGTAGTGTTCCTTTCATAAGGTCTTTCATGGCCCAATAATTCTTCCAGGCGTTTTCAGTACGTCTACTGATGTCTCGCCTGGAAATAGATTATTCTAGATATGGAACCCTAATATGTATTGCGTTTTACACATATGCTTCACGGAATCACTTAAGTTTATTTTAAAAATAATATATCAAGTTAAATGAAGACAAACAACCAGTTAGTTATTTTCCAGCTTATCAGTAAACATTGAAGTAAAAATCGTTCCCTTGACAGCTTATTGAAAAACCGCAGGCCATTTCTAGCGAATACCAAAGCGGATCAATTACCTTGATGAGCTCCACGAATCTATACCACTGACGTATCCACATTATGCTGCCATAAATTGCCATAGCGAACGAATCCGAGCGCATTCTGAACGCATGTTTAGATTATTCGTGTGCTTACAGAATATTGTGGAACATTCTTTAAAACGATGCACACAAATGGAAGTGTATATGTTGTGATTATATTTTTACATTTATATTATTTTGTAGCCGACATCAAAAAAACAATTCGCATGCTTCATTTGAGAGATACACAATGACACAGATTTCAAGAAGAAACATTCATTTGTCACTTTTGTTGATAGACTACAAGTTTAATTCTATTAAAAAATGCTGTTTGTCCACTATGCAGAGTTGGGATGATATGCTAAAAGCACATGTTCTATTTTTATTTCTCTAGATGGTGGGAATCCATCCCCACCATCCAAAATGGATTCTACTTGAGAAGGAAAAGTTGTAAACTATATTGATATTTTTATGTACAGAGGCCGCTGCATCCTTCGGGCTATCTGCTTGTAAAATAGGTTCTTTCTGTTGCTTTGTTTAGGAATGTTAATTAACGAGTATTATGTAGCAATGTTAAAAATACACAAATAACGTCCACTTGCCTTCGTTATATACGTGCACGATATTAGCCCAGCGCTTACCGTTATTTGCTGAGTAATACCGCAGAGCATTCGGTGCAACTTCAAGTTGGCGCTTCATTTGTTGAATATTTTTTGTTTGATTGCTTCATTCCAAATGATTAGCTCTTTTAGTGTCTGTATTTAGCAAAGATATTTATTTGAATACGATGAACAGCAATGAATATCAAAATGAATTGATTTTACATGATTATTTTATTATTATATGCTACTTAGTTAACTTTTGATTTTAGAAAGAGAAGTATAAGTCAAAATTAGCTACACGCGGGGTTATTTTGTGTGTATCGAACTTAATTTGTAATATGAAAGTTAATACTTTTATATTACAAATTAAATATTTCCAAATGAGTTTATGACGGGCAGGCATCATGTGTCACGGTTTAATTAACATAAAATTATTCACAGTATCATTTGAATAATGATTGCGCATAATAATTTTGATAGGCATTGAAATGTCGAAAGTAATTTCATTGTTCGATACCAAAATTATGTAAAACGAATCTTGTGTATACGACTGAATTTTCAAATCCGTAAATGGCAAGTTAGAATCCTATTTTTCCATTTAATTGAAATTAATAACGATGAGAATGATAGAAGTTAATTTTTTTACAATTCAATAAACTCAATTTAACCTTGTAGAATTAAAGCAATTCTACACATAGTATTGAAGTAATACTCGTATATTTTCGTAACAAAATATCTAAATTTTAGGAATTAATTTATAGTAGGTACTAGTTGTACGATATTACTTTAGGTACGATAACGCTTATCGTAAGCTGTTCAGTGGCAAGCTCTAAGTATATTGACCATTTCGATATTATGCAAATATTTACTATCAGCACTGATTTGAGTCTGTTGGTAATCTAGAGCTACTCAACAGTAACTGAATCGTTTAAAATAGAATGTCTATCGGTAAGTATGGTTTGCGATTGTCCATAAAAATGTGATTTTTATTACTCTACAAGCTGAACTGACAGACGTTGTCCTGTCCTGTCTTGATTTATAATATGATATTCAGCTGTCAAACGTTATTTCCAAATTTTCGGGCATTTTTTCGTATTGTTTATTAAAGCCAACCGGTCCAGCCGTTTGAAGTGATGCGCTAATATTGATCAACATTTATTTTTATTTCTAATATAGATTTGGTTCGTTTTTTAGTTTCCCATTCTATTGTTGCTTTTAACAAATAGAAATACAATAAATTATTTATTGCTAAACATGAATAGCAAAAGTCTTATTTTACGAAATATTTTAAATTTAAACATGAATTTTTAATCACTTTCAATTTTCAAATGCTCGATCAAAAGCTCTTAACTAATATTTAACGTTATTATAACTACTAGCTCCCTTGTGTCTACTCAAACTTTTAAGAAAAAATTCTTAAATATTTAGGCATTTTTGGTAGGTATTTACTATACTTAGTTGGTGTATATAGTTACCGAGAACCTCACCGAGAGAGTCACATTTCTACGTATCTCGTTAACGAAGTTTACAGACATTTGTACACAACAGGAATCAAATGCACGCACACTGCTACTACCTCTGCGGTAGGGACATTTTCATGCTTGAAAACTTTGTGACGTCTATAAATCTATAGGATATATACCTAATCTATATAAATTATCGTTAGGATAAGGTAGATCCTTAATGTACTTATCTTCTTGTGGGTCACTAATTTGAGGGTGGACAACTGTTCAGTTCATCGAAATACGAATAGGCAACTAGCCAAGTGAACAATCTATAACACAGAATAAAATGAACCGTTTAAAATGAATTGTACATGACAAGGTTCTAAACTGTTTGGGTAAGAGGAGCGTTTGGAACCCATCATTGTGAAGTTACGACATCGCGTGTGTTCCGAAACCGGCTAAAGCTGGCTCGCGATGTCACGCATATGACGTAACTGTTGGTTTCAAACTCAGACCTTGTGGATGTGAAACATACACTCTTATTTATTTATATCTTTATTGACAATCAACAGCGTTGCTTATATAGTAATCATCTTAAGTGCCCAACTCTGATACTGGAGTTTTCAACCCTAGCAAAGACTTTCGACATGGCTTATCGCCTAGTATAGTCTACTCAGATTTCGTATTATAATTTGAATCCTTGCTTGACTTTACTTAAATATAGTGGACCTATGTGGTAGCGTAGGTCAGTACCCTCAAAAAACCTGAACTGATTTCAAGTTTGACCGGAGAAGTACTGCCATTACATCTGGTAAATCTGCTGTCAACACGACAACCCGAGTACACGACCACTCAAGTTTCCGTGTTCCTTTGAGAGTGTGGATTCTGATAAAGTTACAGAGTTATGCATCCCCATCTAAAATTGACGAGTGCAAAGCAATGCAACTAGGGTCTGCTAAAAATTTTGTTGCTGGACTTGAGTGGTGTCTTTGTTGATTATGGTTACGGTAAACACTTAAAATCAGGTGTGCCGTCAGATCCTTACGTTAGTCACATAGATAAAGCCGTAAATAAGGCATTCGCTTTGTATCCTATCTGATATAGGAACACCAATGTTTTTATGCGATCTATGTAAAACGCTATTGTAATTATCACACAATTATAAATATTTACACGCAGCTTCGTAGCAGCTACGCCTGATCAACAGCCTATTTGTTAAACAAAAATTGGAGATATTTATTTTTTCAACCGTTTTTTAAAGGAGTTTATCATTTCGGTTGTATATTTTTTTTATAGTTGTGAATATGTTATTTTTTTTATATTATATGAAAGACTTGGCTTTCAGATTAGTCCATTGAAATTTTATCAAAATAATTGGTAAAAATATGTCATCCAATTAAATGAAATTACATATTTTCCTTTCCTATGAGTTTTTTCTTCGCCCGTTGTATACCGCTTTGGATGTTTCTTTTTTTTTATTCATAGAGTGGTACATCCAAATGCAAGATATTAGGGATAAACATATTGAAGTAAGATTTTTTTTCTAAATCGTTTGTTTATTGAATATGTTGAACAAAATTTTTAGATCTACCAATGGTACCTTCTACATCCAATGTTACTAGTTTAGTGTAGTAGTCAGGGTTAAAATCGTATCCTGTAGCACGCAACACAAGTAAAAGGTACGTGTGTATGCCGACAGTCGATATTGACTTTGATAAACGAGCCCCAGAGTGTCACTGAGCAGCCACGTCATCTACTTTGGTGCATTGCGGTGTACTTCTTACCCGACCCTTGTTTACACCATTCGTGTAGTTTTTATGACTACTAACGCAATATTATGTCCAACAAGAGTGCTTATGGTAGTCTTTTATTTGTTTGATACATTTTATTGCACGTGAGTATTATTTTGTATCGCTTTTCGCTGAGGTTTGATGTTTGGGTTTTATTTGGCTAGGCTTACGCAGTTTAGTATTATCACGTGACTAAAGTTAGTGCCTAGTGTTTTAATATTTTATTTTGTAATTGATGTTATTGACGTAAATTTATTAGTGGATTAACAGAGAGAGACAAGTGCTGAACTTGGTAATAAGAACGCATGATCTGTATATGTATATAAATATTTATTTTAAAAAAAGTCACTTTACCAAGTATTTTTTAAGATTTCTACAGAAATAAAGTATTTTATTCTGATTAATATTATGTCCTCTATGTCTTTATAAAAGCTTGGGTTAATTAAAAAAAAATTAATCAAACGCCAACAAAAGAAAAGTATACACGAAAATCTTCTTTTTATTATTAATTGGCAACTGATTCGATACTATAACTGTGTTTGGAACCTGAAATAACAATTAGAATTTAATAATTTTAAAATTATATTGTAATTTTTAATATGTGTTTATGTTCTAAAGCCTTGAGTCCAGATATGCAGAGATATAATATAATAAAGTAAATCATAGTGTTTGGGAATATAATAAAGAGACTTTTCGAATTTCAGCACCCCGAATAAATGTTAGCGCATACACAATATTTTATTATATTACGCACGCAAAAAATATATCTTCATTTATCTTGAAACATAGGTAACCTCCGATAAAACTTATAAGAAATTCGACTCGTTTTGTCACGGTAAGGGTTCTCACGTCAAGTTTTATTTCTTTGGATAAAATCTTGAATACGTCATTGTCCCTCTTTAGTATAATATACAATTTAAGTACAGTCAACATAAAAAGGTTTAATTAGAGAATAATAGTATTAGTTCTTTTTTGGAGATAATTCGCTTTTTATTTCGTAACTAGCTAAAATTATGTGGTAATTATTTTTTAAATGATAAAAAAATATTTGTCTCAAAATAAGTTTTTAATTAAATTCAATACAAATCAAAAAAATCAAACGTGGCTCACATCCAGACCGGATTTGCTGCTCTCAACCGTAGCTCCATAGAAACTGAAAAGCAATGAAAATCTGACGTTAATAATCGCTGATTCCAATCATGGATGCAGAGTTTAAACCATCATGCACCATTAGCAATATTACACATAACTCCCACAACGCACAATTAGTGACATAATGTAGCTCACCAGATACCCTGTATATCGCTTACTACAAATAAGAGTTAGACGTGAAATGTATTATAATATATATTATATTATTTTAAAAGTAACGTGAAATCTTTCCTTCGTTGTCTTGTCACAAAAACAAAGTGCAAACTCGCAGAGGCGTTTGACAGGAACAGAACACCCGGTCCATATTGCAAGAAACAATATAACGTACAATTCTGACATAAATAACATTTTTGCATCCATATTTTCTAATATTAAAAGCCCCGTCGCGACGGGTCGCGTCTCGATCGCCCGTATTGACGGCACCTATTAAAAATATAGAAATACGTATTCCAGTTGTCATATTTCACGGTCTGGGCCGTGCCGATGGTGTATAAACACGTCCCCCTTTCAATCATACGGCGATAGGTGGCGCCGGCGAATAAATCAAGTCCAACACTTTTTCACCTGCCACACACAAAAGCTTTCGCACTGATGCTTGATTCGGGTTATTTCTGACGAAATATCAGCCTATTTGTTATGCTATTGATACGGACGCACGTGCTCCGCGTAAGTTTGTACTTGTTGAGAGAGGGGATTGAGTGAAAATTGCTTTCCGACAATGTGCATAGAATTTGATGGTAACCGGCACGGGTCTTATGTTACTGCTAGCTTTTCAGGAAAAAGGTCTCTTGATTATTGGGAACGGAATTATGGTTTGGATGAAAGTGAAACCCGTTTATTTTTTTATGAATAGTCATAGTTTTGTACATAACCCAAGCTCTTTCCCTGAAAATAGATATGGAATATTTTAAATATTAAATTATTGTTATTTTTTTAATTCTTCACAATTACGTACAGATATTCGGTTATTATTGAAACAGACTTACATTGGATACTTCTAACAGTATCAATTAAAGTATGTTACAATAATACCCGAAAGCATACTCACTCAAATTATACTTGACTAAAAATTAATATTGTCTCTCATTTACTCATCTATTCAAATAAATAAAATTGAAGTGTCTATTTGTAATATCAAAATTACAGCTTCCTACAAAATTCATTTGTATAACTTGGCATATCACATGAGAACGGCTCAAACGATATGGTTGAACAATTTTCGTTTTTTTTTTTCGTGGGTGGAAGGAAAGTTTGAAAAAAAAAAAAAAAAAACACTCAATAGTTTTTCAAAGCGCATAGATTTTGTCATTAGTTTAGTTTCTTCCACAACGAAAACATACTTGTATGACATAATTGTATGACATACATAGACAAAACGCCTTCGAAATAAACCAGTTATAGACCTAAATACATCAACATTATTTAGTATAAGCTGTGTAGACACTCAATTCATTTAGATTATAGAAAACAAATCATTTGAATTCAAAACAAACCTAATAAAGCCACTCTACTCAATTGTTATGCTAAGCCAACTTATCTGAAGACAATGATAACGCAAATCTAATACTACGTACGACATCAGAATAACACCGTGGCGCCCATGCCGACTATTCTGAGCCTATAATCTTCGCAGTAAATGGATTTAATGCAAATTTGCCTCGCCGTTTCAATGGTTCTGATAAAAATACCTACTTAACTCCTATTGTGTACTTAAAATTGTTTTTAAATGTGTTTTTATGTGAAGACGCTTGAGGAGGCAACCGAGCCAAATTTAGAGAAGTGGGCGATTTCAAATGGGCACTTAGCAATTTTGCGTTTTTTTACGGATATTCATGTGACGGAGATTTTTTCTTTGTTTACGTTGTTTTTGTGGTTCAATTATTATATGCCTTATTATCATAGACAAAAAAGCGTTGTACATATGTCCTATTATATATATACCGAATATCTAAGTAAAATATCGAAAAATAATATAAATCAATCAACCTAGTGCGGTAATGGTGATTTTGAATTTGGAATATTGGCAACACTGTTGTTTTTATGAATAATCACTCACTATAGATTTGTCCAGTAATTGGCAGCGAAGTAATTAGTTATGTGTGTCATATAAATATTACTTAAATACCATACGAATTAGTCGTGCAACATGGCAACAAAAACCAATGTTGCCATTTAAAAAGTTTACCAAGCAAAGAGCTTAATTGGATTCGACCAAAAGAATCACCACTGCAACGTGTACTTAAAGAGTTCCATGACTTTTATTATTTATGTTTGTTTAGATAATTTTAAAATAAACATTTTGATAATATATAAGTAATCTTCTTCTTATCGTGTCAATGTTTCTTACAAACTAAATAATGTCGCTATAAAATTTTGCCACCTCAACAGCTCTATTGGTGGCTTGGTACAGATCATCCAATGTGCAGGTCGCAGGGCACAGGGGGCATACAAGTAAATGGGACATGGACTGAACTGAACTAATTTCAACTCTTAAATACCGATTCAACGATTTATAGATAGCTCATCTAAAAAAACATAACTGAAGGTAGTTTTATTTTTAATTTTAAATATATCTTTAAATATATCAAACTGATAATTATGTATTCAAAAATCAAAATAACTTTTGACGAGGAAGCTGTAGCTGCAAAGTCAATTTCAACCCATCAAAGAAATAATACCGCCGAAGTTTAAAATAATAAGTAAACTTTGATTATCAAAACCGCAGTCCACTTAAATTATTAATGAAATCAGAATCAAGTACAGAAATATAGTACGAAACAGGTGTAGTTTCCGTTTCTAAAATCTTATTTAATTGAATGATAACAGCCGCAAGACACAACACTGTTTATGTAAATTTTACTTGGTTATTAGACCCTTCTCGGGCGATTAGCTGGAGTCGGGCCCCGCTTGAAATTAGAGCTTTGTTTTGATCGCTGTTTCATTTTAGTTCTTGCGTACCTTAACCGGTTATGTTCAGGTATTCAGCAATAGCTTTGAGATTTATGAATCTCTGGCAATCTGCAACGGTTTAAGATTAAAGTACCATGCTAAATGTTGCCTTAATGTTTCAGAGATTTATTCGTCGTATGACGTGTGTTCCTTCATCATTTTAAAACACTTATGAGGCCAAGGTTTCATAGTTAATTTATAGATCAAATAGACATAAAAAGAGTTGCGAGCAACAATTGGTTGATATAATATTTACGAACGAACCAATGATAAATAAGAGATATATGTTATTACAATTGTCGGGAAAATAAAAAAACGTTAACTAATTGTCTGGCATATTAAATATTTTTGCATTCGCATGCCTCGCAATTTCTCCTGCCTTTATTATTTGCTTACTCAATAATTACATTATGTATATATTATTCAAGTGGTTTGAATACCGGTGAAATCAAATTTTGTTTATCTTTTAAATATTTGTCAGCACAATATATAATAATATGTTGAGATGCAATACATGTTTTTGCTATGTTTTGCGGTGTAACTGACTTCAATACTACTCAGATTAACTGACTTATTTACTGATTTTACGCCCTTATGTATGAAAATTATGTATATTAAATGTGTCTATGATACAACATTGGGAGAAAACCTTTTTTATTAAAAAAAGAAGTTGCAAAATATCAATTTGTTTGCTGGTAACGCAATATTTTATTTTATTGATATTCTGCAAGGTTTTTTAAGTCTCTTAGTAAATAGAGGACTTATTTTAATCCAAATGGGGATAGAGTTTTAAGCTATATCTCATCGAGCACTCTTAATTATGTATTGCCACTTTTTAAATATTGGAGATACGGATTGGAGGAGATATTTACACATATTTTGATTTCCACTATGCAATATTACAGCACAATCTTGCACATGCTACATGATCCGTGTAAAAGCAGAGTTTCACAATCTTGAAACTGCAAATTCTAAAGATTAGCCGCATTACACCTAGATACTTGTTCCGAAACGCTTCTGTTATAACGCTCCTTAGATTATACCGAACTGTAACGTTATTCAGTACAATGTACACGTTTGCCAGATATAAGTTTAAACAGATGAAATGCGCACAACTCGATCTCTTTGTCATCGCATTATGTTCGTAAGCCCTGTTTGGAATCTTCGTTCAAATGTTCATCATCTTGTGGAATATATTCGGAGTCAGTCGATGAGATCACATAAGCGCAGCCAACATGCTCCGAGTCTGTGCCTCAAAGCCTGTTATCTGCTCCATTGTATGAGCCGGCTAAAGCGCTTTGTACGCTGGTGTGTGATATTTAAGCAAAATCAACATAAAATAGTATTTTTGCTTTTTTTATGCGGCTAACGTTACGGGACTAGCACACGGAACACCCGATGCTAAGTGGTTACAGCCACAAAGAATAAAAATACGACTCAGGTCTTCCCCTATTAAAGTATGAGAAGATCTAAGGCGCATCGCGTTGTGCACATCACCCTAAAACGGGGAAGTTACGCCTGAAGTGCCTGTAAATTCACCGACACTTACAGTCTTCCACCGGAACACAGAAATGCGATTGCTGGTTTCACACCACTATTTCATACCACATCACATCACCACACACACATTTCTTTTTTCAATGTCCGTAAAAGTCCCTGAAAAGTAGGGAAAGAAGAAATGAAAAACTGAATAGATTTTTTTCTATGAGATTTTTCACATAAAACAATACAAAGTGGCTTATTTATATTTTAAAATTACTTACGATTTTGTACGAATCTGTCTTACCTGTCTTTATTTCTTGTCTTCGGGATATATTAGAATGGATTTAGCATTTAATCTTAAGATTATTTTACATTTGTATCAGTAAGTCATTAACTTTAGTAATAATATTATAAGTCTCTGGAATGCCTCATGGCTTATTAATATAATAATAATAATAATCTATTTATTTCAGGCAAGAATACTGCACGCTATATACAGTGCAAGGGCTCTTAGAAAATAAATACCTTAGTGACAAAATTATTGAGTAGTATTGCAAGGACTAGTATTGAATTCTACAGCATGAAAGCATTCTGCTTAAATATGGCGTATATACGGTCACCCATCCAACTACTGACCTGGCGGAGAGTTGTTTAACTTATATGATCTATAAAAAAAATATGGCAGCTTCGCTACAAGTGCTTAAACAATTAATAGCAACGTACAAAAGAAACGAATCAAGTAAGAGCCACCAATTTATAGAAAAGCAATAATATAATTTTTATCCTGGTCGGATCTGCGGCAAGTGCTAATATCCTTATTTATTTCCGTTGGGTGTTCGTCTGCTAATTGCAATTCGCTACCCAGTGATTTTCCACGATCTCGCTTCTTATTGTAATTACTGGTGGTGTTTATGCATAGTTCCTAGTAATATTGTGGTTCCATTGTTAGAATGCTTTTATTTTTCACAGATTGTAAGTGCGGTCTAAGAATTAATTTTCTGACAAAAATTACAAAGTCAATTTATACACATAAACATAAATATTCAAAGAACCGCCTGAATGCCTTATAAATGGCGTATTGAATAGTAGTAGTATTACTGGTACGAACTCTTAACCTGGCCTCCTAAGCAAAGAAGCGCTTAGTTCAACTATCACTAAATGGTCTCCCCACTATCCATCCAATTCTTGTAAACAATCCAATCAAGTTTAAAGATAAGTGTAGAAAGTACATTTCACGTGATTGAGGTATCTATCTTATGCGACAAATTAAACAAAAAAATTAACATAAGAGGGTAGTTACACATTGTTTGTTAATTTGTTTATGTATGAAACAAACTTTGTAATTCAATTTTGAACCACTTAGCAACTGCCAATGAAGCTAAAGTTTTACACATGTGCGCAGTTCCTGTGATAATACAATCCTGGTACTGTAAAACTACTCATAATACCTAGATTTTAGAAATATAGAATAGCGGGATAACTTTGTGTTCCAGAAAATTTTGATTGTCTTGATTTAATGTACAAATACTTATTTATTAGTTATACGTTACTTTTGAAGTAACAGACCAAAAAAAACTATTATTTACGTCCACTGCTCGCGGTGAAGAAATGCTGTGTTGATATATTTTTGGCGTAAGCTTGTCTTCTGGATCAAGAAAGTTTATCTTCTGGATCTTAATAATAGAGAAAGGCCTTTATAGCATAACAAACTCCATACTCATTTAGTCAATTAAACCTCTGGTTTTTAAACGATCTTAATTCACCTTACCTTAGCTCACAAACTATGCTAGCTTTATAAATGTACGAGCTAGAAAATGTAAGTTGCTATCGAAAACCGTATACGGCCCCCACTATGATTTTTACAAAACGAGCTGAAGGCCCCCAAAAGTATAAAAAGACCCAATTCACATCTTGTCACATGAGAATACTTAATGTTACGTCCCATGCACCTGAGGTTTCACCGGTTACTACACCTTTGCCGGAACCCAGTAATCCGAGTGCACCACTGCTTGGCTGAAGATTTACAAAGAGAGTTACCAGTACTTCACTGGACAAACTTTGCACAAGTTTTACAGCGAATTTATGTCGCTTCGTTTGCACCAAGGGTTACTACTTATTCTAATTCAAAAATCTCCTGTAGATATGAGCAAGATGGACATACAAAAACCTGACGTTGTAGCAGAAAAAAATAATATGTACAATACTTTTGATACTCAATTACCCATGATGCACTTAGATACCAAAATAAGTATTAATAATTTATAGATAAATTTTCCCTCATAATAATGAATACTAACATTTATTTATAGTTATATAAATTTACAAGATGCAAGGTATCTCGTATGTTTATTTTTGAAACTCTTCACTAGCTTTTCTCAATCACCATGGCTGAATTTTCTGAATAGTTCGCTACGTAGAAAATAGTTTACCTTTTTTCCAATTACTTCTAATTAAATTAATGAAGAAACACGTTTCTCGTAATCTCGGGATAAAGCCTGAAGAAATTACGAGTACCGGGGCACCGTAATTGTCGTTTATTTTAACTTACTCTACAACTTATAATTGTAAAATATAAAATAACGCAAAATGTCTGTTTGACTTCCCACTAGGATTCCCTGTGTGCATGGACAACAAAAACAGCCAAGAACTGAAAACAACTTTATGCTCATCATACAAAAGTTTGCCCCGGCTAGGGAATAAACTCAGGACCTATCAAAGTGATCCTACCTTGCTATTAAAGTGAGGACCTTGCTATCAAAGTGAGGAGGACCTTGCTATCAAAGTGAGGACCTTGCTATCAAAGTGAGGACTTTGATAGCAAGGCCCGAGTAAGTACGCAGCCGTCAAATAAGATTGGTACGTTTGTTATGTTTTTTTTTTTAATGTATTTTACTATTCATCTATGTATGACATAACGTATAAGTTTATTTAATAACATATTTTAACGTCCGTATGCGGACAAACAATATTATTAAACACGGTAACTGTAACCTTTGGTGCTAGAGTCTGCATAACGCACGAACGTATTTAATTCAAAGCAGTCTTGAAAATGACTCTAATTACTCGAGTTATAACAAAATAGCAGCCAATGCTTCGCTTAAATCTTCAACTTATACTTGAGAAAGGTAAGCATTATTGCTGCAGCTCCTCACTTTATTCAACAGCCATCCTAACGCTTCTCTTCGCTAAAACGGATTCCTTGTTACTTCATTTCTGCATTTGGAAAAAGCGTAAATATTTTTCCGCTTGGGTGCTTTTGTAGGAAATTCAATAGCCAATTCTAAGGTAGAACTATTCAATTTGTATGTAGTGTTCAGAAGATATATACTGAGGTAGATTTTAGGAAAGGAATTATTTAAAATGGTAAGACTTTATTTGTTTGAATCTTGTTATGAACATGACTGTGTTTAGCAGAACAGAAACTATCATATTGATTAGTGTTTAAGTTTTAGTAGTTTGAGTCTTGTGAGTACTAAAATATGTTTTTTTAATGTGACCAACTGACAACACAACGTACTGAATGAGTATGCAGGGACATGCGGGTGCACTTTTCAACAACAATGTAAGGGAGATAAGTGGAGAACACATCGCCGCCTTTGTCTCCTTTTATAGTAATAAATTGTCAATCATTACAATATAATGACAAAATTCAAAAGTATTAAATCTTTGACTTTCATTTAATTATTTTACTAAAACCAACTTCGTATCGTATGTATAGAAAATTTAATTATGATTTCTAATTTCATATTTGGATGTAGCATTTAAAGTGTTATTTCGTTTATGATGTACAGAAATGCGAATACCACACTAAATAATATAATTGAATAAATTAATCTCAATGAATGAACAAGCCTAACAAAAATAGCTTTCCCATCATCTAAATAATGAACAGATTGGAAACCATCAATAACATTCAACATTTTAACAAATATTCAAACATTTTTGGTTTCCGGTAAAAGCTAAGTTAGTACATTTGGAGCTATTCCTGTGTTTTTTTCATTTGTAAGAGATTGCGCTAAGTGAACACATTTCGATATTAAACCATTTTGCCGAAGGCCGGTGCTGGCTACGTATTTCATTTTACTGAGTGTCCGTGAGTTTTGGAGACTTGCTTTTTGTCGAAATTATTTTCCAATCTTTATATCATAAATCTACTGTCAGTTAGATGTCGCTTTTACTGCCGGAAAATACGAAAAACAGTAGTTTCTCCAAGATAACAGCAAACAAAGTTCAGTCAACGGAACGAGATTGTAAATAACGAATGATCATTGTGAAAATAGAACCCCAGAGTTATAAATTTAATTAAACAAGGTTTAGTGGTCTATTTAAGTTTAGTTTACTCGTTATAAAATTTGAAATTACCCTCTACCCGCTGTATAGGGTCGTGAATTTACTACGTTTACACAAATCTTACCATTACTATAGACCCAAACCTTAATCCAAGCAAAAACGAGGCACACATTTGCATAACTGTATAGTGCTTTCATGTGTAGGTGTTATACCAATATTTTAGTAGGCTCTTTGGCTCGTGAAATATCTTTTTTATCAATTTTTTATGGTTACTGACAAAAGGGTCTATACTCTTTGCATGAGCCCTAGTATAGTATAACTAATAGTCTGATAGTAAAGCTATTTAAATAAATTGTATACCAAGCTTTTATTAATGACGTTAGCGTAAAATATCTTAGTGGTAATTGATGATTGAATCTATGTTATTGTTATTGTTAGTTATTGTTTATGACTTGTAGTTGTATGACCAATAGTATCTGTAACGTTTCCTATATATTAATGCAAATTTAATTTCAACTAGTCTGTCTCATTAAAAAATCACAAGAAACTGTACTATAATTTAGAGTTAAACGAGAAAAAATTTAAGTATTTAATTTTTATATAAAAATTGAGTTTACGTTGCTTCAAGTTTAATTTGAAGGTGGTAGTTAATATACAATAATTAAATTACTAAGTTAATGCTAGTTAAAACTTCCTTTTGAATTTGGTATAATAATCAACCGGAGAATTCTCCGATGTCGTCCTAAAAAATGGAATATATTGTAGTCAAATGGAAAAGTATTTTGTTATTAACGATTGTCAAAACCTTGCCAAATAATTTCATACGAATCCATGCACCAAAAGTAATTATCTTTAAAAACCATTAACACTCACGTGCCCGAAATAAAGAATCGCGGAGAGCAAAAATGGTGCATTTATTAAATAAACATGGATTTTCGGTAGACGCACAGCTGTTGTGGTATGTAAAAGCATCACTTTGTCGGCCGATATTTTCATACCATTCATATGATACACCCCGATACATATGAAAAGGCAGCAAAATAATCGGATGAGTCCGTTTCGAGTTTGCAAAATAAAACAAGTAAAGCTTTCCACGAATGAAAATTTCATAACGAAGCTTAGAATAATCTCTTTAGTTGTTACTCGAGTACCGTGGAGCCAAAAAATGAAAAAGTTGAATTTTTATGGTAAATTGTAGGTAGTTATAAAATTTAAAACATTCAATGGTTATCATTATTATTTTTCACTCACTAAACAAAGAAAGAAGTAAGCTACGCTATGATATTGGAATTCTGCTTCGACTGCGTCAGTCGGTTGGTATCAGCTCTGCCTGGTGCGTTACAGGTCATGAATTCGATCCTCACCCAGGACAAGCATTTGTGAACGAACATATATGTTGGTTCCGGTTTTGTGTGTACATTATTATGTATTTACAAAAAACTGTATGAAGTTAAATAGTTTTAAATATATAAAGGCTAATACGCATAAATATTAAGAAACTTTGTTAATTTTCATTTAAAAAACAAACGTTTTTATTTCCGGCGAGTTTTTATTAATTTTGTAAGTTATAACCTCATTTCCCGATACACACCAATAAATAATGCACCCCAATCCATCCATCATCGATAAAATTATGCTAAACCGAAAATTCAAGTCGCATAAATCGAATCATTGGCTTGCAATAACTTAAATTCGGTTTCCTTAGGTCGATATTGTTGATTTAACCGCTTACCGCTTTTGCGTTAGTTATGGTAATTATGTTGGTTTAAGGCATTATTCGGGCATAATCCCATCCATATTGAAGAGCTATCTAATTACTATTCTGTCATCTTTCGCACCTGATTTCCAGATGCGAATTGACTGATAGGTTGAGCGTGATGATTACCGCACATCAATGTATAATTACCATTGATTTAGTGCCTAATTTTGATCGGTGATTATATTGGTTTAGTTTAGCACAGGACAATATATTTGTCAAATCTTGAACCTAAAAAGCATGAAAATGTTGACTGGTAGCTCTGCCTTTTGCGGTGTAGGTCATGAGTTCGATTTCCTAGCATTGTGAGACGCCCATAAATGTGTTTGTTCTATATCTGGGTGTTAACATGTATTATAATATGTATGTTTTTACAAAAGAGTAGTAAATCCTATCAGTTATCTAGTCTCCAAAGTATACAAGTTATGCTTAGTTTGGGGCTAGATGGTACTGTGTGAAATGTACTCATGGATTTATTTCTACTATTAAAAAAAAACTAGTACCTCGTTTTTCTATCATCCTACTTCTAAGTATTAAATATTTTCTGATCGTGGTCAATTTCCCTTTATATAGTAATATTTATAAATTTCCTATGTAATTATACATCCCTTTATAAATTATAACTTGTATAAATATTGTATTGTATATCTTATATTTTCATAATTTGGAAAAAAGGCATAAAATGCAGTTTAATAAAATAATACCATAAAAATGAATAAAAAGACGCATGTTCGAAATAATGAATAAGCACAATACGAATTAAGATTCGTCTTCACATTTCATCTGGAAATGACACATTCGTTACAAGCGGCGGGCGATTTTATCGGTTCAGCTCTTCCATTCAATGCTCCATGGAAAGTAATTCCAAGTGCTGGAACGCAAGAGTGCGTGCTTATCCGTTTTTAAAAGAACACTGCGGTACGATTATATCAGAGGTATAATATAATACCAACAGTTGGTAGCTTTTTTGGAATGTCTCCTTTTCAGACTTCATAATTTAATTTTCCATAATTTACGATCGCATAGATATTTTGGCTTTTTATGGTATTAAAAATGTATATGGCAATATGATATATGGCAATATATGGTATATGGCAATATAGGGAAGTAAAAAAGCACAATACGTTATGCTCCAATAGTCAACCTAACCTGAACGCGGTGTCTATCCAAAGCGAATAATCAGCACCTGTGTTAAGCTTTTGTAAGCAGACGACATCGAAACCTGTGTTATTTTGGAATTTTTGCAGCACTAAATAGACCATACAGAGACATCAAAGTCTTGAGATGTCTGTTGAAAAAATCGACAATCTGTGTCTTAGTACAGGATCAACAGTTATGACTAGATTATGACTTAGGTGACCAAACGTAAACATTTTCGGTGTGGGTAGTCCACCAATTGAAACTCGCTTATCAAAGGAGAGGATAGAGGGAATAAAAGGACCGAACCACAGCCCATAGGATTAGCCAGCAGCAATGGGAAGGGCCTATGTCCAGTAGAGGACTTTAATGCAGGTTAATGATGACAATGATTAATATTATAATATTATAATCCCGTATACGAGTAGCAAAACCAGATCTATTTTGTCTTTTATAATTTGTTTAAAATTTTCCTTGCCGGTTCTCAGTGCGCATGAACATCACGAAAAACCGTCGGTGTGTAAACAGCATTACTTCTGTTTATTATTACTCTGTGCCAAAAGTGAGTGAAGCAGATATCCGCGCATGTGTGCGACTTCTACGCACCGCCTCACCCGTATTTGTATTGTACCTACCCGAGAAAACAGCCAAGAATTTATTTTGCAGACGACGGTACTTCGGAATATTTAAGGAATGTTATTTCCCGTCCAAATTAATTTTCTATGCCCTTAAATATGAAAGGGATTAAAATATAATTTTACTGGGTTCAAAATATGAATTATGAAACATGAAAAAGCCATTTAGACACTCGTTGCATTGCATAACAAGAATCTTTAAGGAACTGAAGTGAAAGAATTCCAGATATGTTAGGATTTGGTCTACGAAAGGTGTCCCATCTGACCTTACTCACTATCAGTTGGCAACGTGCCTAGAATATAATTTATTTCAGTCCGCATTTGTCACTCTTAAAAAACAGAAAAACACATGGAAACCAACAGGTTTAGGTCGAAGGCCTTCGAATAATCAATATATTATTAGCATTGCAAAAATTCACATTTTATACATATACTTGACTGCTTGAGAAATCACACAGAGGTCTTA
Organism: Aplocera efformata; assembly: GCA_921293045.1. NCBI lineage: Eukaryota > Metazoa > Arthropoda > Insecta > Lepidoptera > Geometridae > Aplocera > Aplocera efformata. Next base: position 5,047,426 of record OV121042.1, on the reverse strand, counting down.
CTTTTAGCTTTTAAGTTCTGAAAGACCAACTATAGATAAACGTGTACATAATCTCATACAAGAGAGAGAAAATAACCTTACTCGAGGCTTATTATAAGGTTAAGTAGAAGGTGTACCGGCAGTGGCTAGTAACAATGATGACGCAGATAAAGGGGGTCGATAACGTGAAATAGCAACGTGAAAACGTGGCGAGAAAATAACATTATTAACCTCCCGGGCATAATACGCGCGCCACTGCGCCAGATATGGTAATGATTATGTAAATCCCCCACTCACAGGTACATCTCGGGAAACGTTATATACTTATTAAAACCAAGATTGCCCGAACGGTGCCCAAGCGTAGCATTGGGTCGCGCAAAAACTTCCTTCAACAACCAAACTATGTTTATGACCGTTCAATTTTTACGACGTTTGTAATTTGAAATCTCAGGTTCTCTGAAATCGGACTATCGACGTCGCAGTCTTGCTAGGCAACTCTCTTTTCAATTTTCTTAGTTTCCCGCTCGAAGCAGGCAAGCATTGTATGGTAGATTCTTATCTATCTCAAAAGCTATTTAGCTAAATGGAATTTACAGAGCCCGCACTGCAGTTCGTCGAAGTACACTGTAATATTTAAAATCTCGAAATTTGAGACTAAGTCCTGGCATTGTATTACGTGTCTAAGATTTTTCAAGATTCTTTTTACCCTCCCGTAGCGGTTTTAAATTATGCACTTTGGAAAATTGAAATTAGACTTTGCATTAAATGTAGCTTGCAACGTAAACAGAACATTGTTATCATGTTGCGTACTATAGATAAGCGTTACATTCAAATTCTTTGTTTGTTTTTAACTTTAAAACCTTCAAATGTTGAGCAATAATTGCTAGAATGTTCCCTGCAGGAGAGTAATGAATTCCAAAAATTAGGCTTGTTTGCATAATAAGATTATCTTTATTAGTAATTAAATAAATACAAGTCAAAGTCAAACTCATTTATTCCTTTAGATCTCAAGTATCATTTGGACACGTCAAATTTTACACATACATGTACATATATTCGTGAGTATATAACGTGTCACAGGAACTCCCAGGCACATTACATCCGTACCAGCCTCTAATGTTCCAACTGCAGGAACACCGGCCTATTCTCGATAATTGAGAGTGAATGGGCTTTGATCTACCACGGGAGCCCAATCCGGATTGGTAGATGACTAAGACATGTGGTCTTAGAATTTATGGTTCTAAGACATGCCGATTTCCTTACGTTGTTTTCCGTCACCGTTTCGAGAACGTGGTATTACGTGGTATTACGAGTGGTTTAGAACCAGCGAACTTCACATTGAAAGTCGGCGTCTATGCCCCTGGGCCACCACGCTCGAATAGATAAAATAGATATAAACAACCCGTCTTAACTAAAGCACACAATTGAGCTCCGTTAATCAAGAGCTGGAAGTTTTCACAAGCGCTTAAATTATTTACCTCAAACATAAAATGTCTACATTCAAAGCGTTTCTCGAATATTTTTGCTGACACAGACGGCATACAAAGTGAAATTGTGAGCATAGAAAATATTGAATGTGAACTGTTTGCATCAAAAATATGACGTAATCTTGTTAATGAACAATGAGCAAAGGCTTTTAGAGTTACACTGAGGGAAATCCGTATGAGCAACTTAAAAATTTATGAAACGTATGTAATATACCTATCATGTTTTTTTTATCATTAACATGCGTTTCACTGCGATTCTTTCTGAAGGCAATATGTGAAGCAATGTGAAGCGTTCGTGGCGAAGCTTGCTACGCTTTTTTTTACTGTTAATCTTAGCTAAAGAATTCCTTAACACAGGCTGAATTTCTTGGTTTTTTTTACCACGGGCGCAGCTAATCTTCATATTAAATGCAAATTACACTCAATGACTCATCACAATATCTAAAGAACTACAATTTTTTAATCGTATGCATACGCTTAAAAGGTTTTCAAAATTCTAACAATAAAATGAAGCGTGAAATGGTTGCGCCCTAACTCACAACTGTACTTGTGTTAGTTTAAATCAACTTTATTTTTTAATTGAGGGTATGGAAGAAAATAAATATAAATCAGATTACTCCTGTGTCAATCGTGAGCAATTTCTCACCACTACACAAAAATACTCACTGTTCCAGTTGCAGGATTTTACTCAGGTCTGTGGTTTATGTATACTTTCCTACGTACGCCTATTATTTCTCCATCACAAACGACGATAAAAATCGCTACAAAACAAATACGAATCACCCATTCAGCAGATTACGAGTAGTTATCTCTGGAGACAGAAACATCGCATATAGGAACAAAATTACTTTCTATCAAAGTTGTGATTTATGGTCTATAGCGTAAGTTTGCTTGGAAGCTTTATTTTTTATACTAAATCATATACACCGATTACGTATTGGTGACGTGGGGAAAATGTGACCTCAATTTTAACATAACAACATAAATGTTTTACTATTTTAAGTAGCAGTAGAACTTATGCAAAGTTCGCCCGGAGAAGTACTGCCTCCACGCCTAGTAATCTGCCACCGCCAAGCTGATCACACGGCAGTTGAAGGGTGTGGGTGCCGGTGAAATCACATGCACGTGAGACGTATCATCCCCGTCTCGGGTGATGGGCGCAACGGGTGTGACTTGGGTCTTCTTATACTTCGGTCGGGGAAGACGTACTGGTGTTGTTATGGGCGAAGGTAAACACTTAACATCAGGTGGGCCTAACCGTCCGTCACTAACGGAACATAAAAAAAATATTTTAGAACTACAAAGGACATTTATGTCCTTAAAACAAAAAACCATAGAAATATCTAATTTTAATTTTTAACTCATATAAACAAAATGGTTGTAAATTTTGTTTTGGGTTTGCTACGCGATATGAACGCTGATTGTTTAATTAATTTTGATAATTTCATTTATTTGCGTTTGGCCACTTACTGTTCCATGACAATCTAATCTTGTACCAACCAACAACAACCAACATATTAGTTATTAACACGAAAATACTTTTTTTACTTATAATAAGTTTTGTATCTACATAATCGCTGTTTCGAGATTTGAAGAAGATTAAAAACGTCCAAAAAGATATAGTTAACTGAAACAAAACAATTTGGGTCATCCGAGCTGACCGCAACAGTTTATGAGTCAACTGGGCTCCACAAACAACCTTAATACTAAAGCCGTTAAGCACCTAAAGTGTCACAGCTTAATTTGTACCAATATTTGTTGTTTGCACGGCGCATCCTGGTTGTAGTTAGGCCGCATAATGCATTAACTGATTACCAGCGCGATCCATCTTCTGATGCGTCCGACGGGCTCCACCCAACGTCTTTTGTGCCCTGTTTACATTGTTTTACTAGAAGACAGCCGAGGTAAATCACTTTACCTACTATTGTGGTACGTAAGTGATTTACCTCTTTAATAGTGTCATGAAAACAGAAGTGAATGCAAGTTGCCTTAACTAATTCAATTCAATTTATTTATTCAAACTACTAGATATATATACTTGCAGAGTAAATGCAATTGTCTATACATTATACAAAATTACAAATTGAGTTAAAATATAGATTACACAAGACATTAAAACATAGAATCACCAAAATAATCATAAAAATTGGATACTAAAAAATCATCTTCACTTAATCAACTTTTTGTAGTGACACTTCAAGAAAAAGAAGGTTATAACTTAGACTTCAACAAATTCAACGAATAATTTTGTTATTGCCCATTACCCGTATTTTTATTTACAGAAGCGGCAAAACCGTGATCTTGTTAGCTGTATGTACATTAATGAAACAAAGCGACATCAGTATTCACGATTCAAATGATTTGTAAATGGATTCTTGCTAAATCATCAAACGTTAGTTAAGTCGCTTATTTAAACGCAATATTGAGTTTTATGCGGAACTGGTTTAATATATGGCAGAACAGGCTCCTTCCGGTGAAGGACTTATCTGCTGATGATGATGATGACTAAATGTTTTTAACATTGATTCAACAAATTATATTTATACTAAGTTGAATTGAGTTGTAAATAAAATAGATATGACTGTAAAAATTAACTTAATAATCATAATAAATTCTATAAAACGTCAGATTGGAAGTAGCTCGTGCATCTTAGCAAAATACTGTCGCCAGTTAGCAAGACCACGCAAACTAGTCACTAGCACGTTAGCAACCGGCTATGAACTGGAATGCACTAAACGCCCTTAATAGGTACAACGTAAGCGATAACGACCACGATAGTTATTTTGCAGCGGAAGATAGGTGTTCCTATAATAACTAACGTGAGTTTAATTTGAACTCCGTGTTCGTACATTAGTGACGGTGTTGATGTATTGGCTACACTCCTGTGTATGTACCGTACCAGCCTCTTATGTTCCCACTGCAGTGACACCGGCCTACTCTCGATAATTGAGAGTGAATGGGCTCTGCTCTACCACGGGAGCCCAATTCGGATTGGCAGATGTTACGTGTCGTCGAGTTTTAGGTTCTAAGACATGCCAGTTTCCTCGCGATGTTTTCCGTCGCCGTTTCGAGAACGTGGTATAGCGCACATCATTTTTTCAAGCGAAAATACTCATTGGAACTCTTGTGGGTTTAAACCAGCGGCCTTCAGATTGAAAGTCGTCTGGGCCCGTGGGCTACCACTGTGTATGTATGCATATGTATGTGTAGATATATTGATATTATTAGGGGTGGAACAGACACTATGTTTTTCTTTTTTCATGTTTTTTGTCTACAAAAATCTGGTGTCAGAAAGACTCCGACATGGCTGTAGGCGACGCGTTAAACATTATATTTTTATTTAATTGTGTACCTAATGTGTTTTTGTATTGTTTTTATTATAAAATAAATGCAGGCGTTGTAGGCTCGTCCGCGCGGGGAAGCGGGGGCGGCGGGGCGCTAACCCGTTGAATTAGTTTTGCGACAACAGTGTCACCCGATCATCTGAATGCGCGCGGACGTGGCTCACCCTTTAAATCTCGTAACTAGTTGTTTCGCTTACCATACCTATCCCTGACATTAGTTGGTCTTCGAGCCGGATCTGTGATGATGCTTCGTACCCCGCCAGGAAGCATGGTAAGCACCAGAAGCGCGAGAAAAAAGGAGGAAGAAGATCGAGCACGCGTGCAGCAAAAAGATACTCTGCAAGTTGGAAAATGCAACAGTGATCGCCGCGGCACTCCGAAAGAAGCTGTGGAACCTGATGATTCCGGGAACAAGATGATATTAAATCAACCGGGAACTTCCATAGCACCCAGTGTCGTTAAATCTACCCGCAAAAAGTCATCGTCAACTTCATCTATTACGACAAGGAAGAAAAGGCTTGAATTAGAAGCCGCCCAAGAGAAAGCTAAAATTAGAATGGAATTGATCGATAAACAACTAGAAATGAAGCTTGCGGAACTGGAAGACGAGGGCAGCAACTGTAGCCTACCGTCAGAAAAATGCTATAGTGAAAAAAATGCTAGCGTTGTGGAGAAGTGGCTAGAAAGTAGTCGACATGAGGTGAAAGCTGAGAACGTCACTCGCCGTGGTACCTATGATGATGTATTGCGTCCGGCACCGCAGGAATCGATCCTGCACCCTATGAATCCCGCTGGCCCGCAAAACCCCACTACGGAAGTCGCGCTCGGAGCTTACCCACCTGCTTCTAGTGGCACTGATGAAACCGTGCAGGCCCTGGCGTCTGCGCTGAAAGACCTGGCCGCTGCCTCCGCTACTAGTGCCAGCAGACCTAATGATAGAATGCTGAACCGCTTGTGTACGCCGAGGGACTTACCAAACTACTCTGGTGATCCACTTGAATGGCTACAATTCAAACAGGCTTTCGAAGAATCCTCTCAAGTCTGTAACTTTAGTGATAAAGAGAACCTGAGGCGGCTGAGGAAGAGCTTACAAGGACCAGCCAAAGAAGCAGTAACAGCCTTGCTAATTGGTGCTACTTCCGCAGTCGATGTAATGAACACACTTGAACTTCAGTTCGGAAATCCTGATGTCATAATTTCCAGGATTCTACAGGACATATACAAACTACGTCCCATGGCACAAGAATATCATAAGGATATCATTCCGTTCTCCGTGAAAGTGAGAAACTGTGTCGCCGCTGTCACCGCCATCGGACGCGAAGATTACCTAAACGGAATGAATATTGTTTCGGTTATCCTGGAAAAACTACCGATAGTACTGCTCTCCAAGTGGACTGGTTATAGTTATCCTCTTATAAGTGACATAAAAGATATGTTTTTGAGAATTAAAATAAGAGATGAAGACCGAGATGCTTTCTGTTTTTTATGGCGAGAAGCGCCTGAAGATCCCGTACAAACCTGGGTAATGACTAGCCTGATATTCGGCGCTAACTGCTCCCCATTTGTCGCGCAGTTTATAAAAAACAAAAACGCAGAGAGATTTATGTCATCAATGCCGGCCGCTGTGCAAGCTATACATAAACAACACTACGCCGATGACTATATAGACTCGCTACCAAATGAACAAACGGCAAAGCAACTTGTGAATGACGTCACCTCCATTCACAGACAGGGCGGATTTGAAATTACAAATTGGACATGTAATATGCCGTCTGTGCTGCGAGACGTACCCAAAGAAAACTTAAGTTCAACATCTGTAAAATTCAAAAACGGACAGCTATACGACGGAGAACGTACCCTGGGTCTTATTTGGTTCCCGACGGACGACAACTTGGGATTCGACGTATCATTCAAGAAAATTCCCACCCCTATATTGCTTGGACTAAAAAGACCTACCAAGCGTGAGATGCTTCGAGTACTTATGTCCATATTCGACGTCTATGGATTTCTTTCGCCTATCACGATCAAAGGCAAAATCATGTTACAAGATACATGGCGATCCGGTATCAGGTGGGACGATGAGATTACAGATCAAATATTTATAAAATGGACTGAGTGGCTTAGCATAATGAAAAACAACAATCAGATTCGTCTACCTAGGTACTACGAGTCGGCAACTAGAAGTAAACACAGCCCTATACCTGCGCGCGAGAGCGAGACGCACCACCTCAGTGCAGATGCACCGAATAGTTCGCCGCCGCTCCCGACCGGCGGCCGCTATACGAACCTACAGCTATATATATTTTACGTTGCTTCAACTCAGGCGATGTGCGCTGCCGCATACTGGCGCTGGATCGATCGAGAACAAAACGTTCAAGTCGCATTTGTGTCTATTAAATGCCGAGTCGCGCCCATGAAGTATGTATCGATGCCGCGCTTGGAGCTACAAGCCGCCGTTATGGCAGGACGATTAGCCTATAACATAATGAATGAACATAGAATAAAAGCTGAGAGAAAAATATTATGGTGTGACTCATCCACTGTTTTACACTGGATACGTAATGATGCTCGCAGTTACAAAGCTTACATCGCTCACCGTCTCGGTGAGCTAGACGAACTGACGAATATAGAAGATTGGAGATACATACCTACGAAATTGAACGTCGCCGATATCGCCACACGAGAAACCTGCGAAATAAAAACATTGAAAAATGAATGGTTATACGGGCCGTCATTTTTATATGAAGAAGAACGGTCGTGGCCTGGAGAATCCAAGATACAGCTACCTGATGTACGCGATGAGGACCTGGAATGCATTAATAATATCCACATTGCGCCTGTGTGTTTACCTGCTGTTCCCGAACCCGAAAGATTTTCTTCTTGGCTGCGACTGGTGAGATCTATGTGTATGGTTTTATGTTTTATAAATAGATGCAAGAAACTTACCTGTGTTGGTGCAGATGGCGCGATGATGGAACGCGCGGAAACCATGTTGTTGAAGTACTCCCAGATGAAATCCTTCCCAGATGACCTGCACAACCTGGAACATAAAAAAAGGTTAGATAAAAAAAGTAAATTACTTACCTTGACGCCGACGATTGGTGATGATGGCCTCTTGAGACTGGCTGGCCGCATTGACGCCGCACCCGATGTACCTACCTATGTGGAGCGTCCCGTAATATTGGATGGCCGCTGTCATATTACTCACCTCATTGTGAAATACTACCACGTGAGGGCATGACACGGGAATCAGGAGTTGGTCGTAAACGAACTGAAACAGAGGTACTGGATTATATGACTACGACCTACTGTAAAGTCTATAAGTTCAAAATGCATGTTATGTAGAATAAAGAGAACTCAACCTCGTCCACCCAGAATGGGGGACTTGTGTGAAGCGCGGCTGAGACAGGCTGTTCTGAAGGGAAGAGATGGCCGAATCCGTATGGTCGATGTGAACACTAAGTCCAGCGTACTACGGCGAGACACGACACGCGTCGCACCTATCTCTATGGGTGATGAGTGCTGTAGCAGCACTAGGGAGGGGAAATGTAGGCGACGCGTTAAACATTATATTTTTATTTAATTGTGTACCTAATGTGTTTTTGTATTGTTTTTATTATAAAATAAATGCAGGCGTTGTAGGCTCGTCCGCGCGGGGAAGCGGGGGCGGCGGGGCGCTAACCCGTTGAATTAGTTTTGCGACAACAGTGTCACCCGATCATCTGAATGCGCGCGGACGTGGCTCACCCTTTAAATCTCGTAACTAGTTGTTTCGCTTACCATACCTATCCCTGACATTAGTTGGAACCAACAATGGCTGTTAGTCAGTCGAATAGTTAGCTTCCAGCCAGTAGATATAGAAATCATCATCATCACGTGTGACGGTAGTCTTAACTTATAATCAAATTAGTGTCTCAAGTTTAAAAGTATTTACACAGAACTAATATGAATTAAGAAATATGTTCTGTAATTAAACAATGATTTTTTCTGTTATTCCCGTATTATTGAAATATTATTGTTGTCAATATTATTATGTAAGGTCCACCTGATGTTAAATTGTTACTTCCGCCCATAAAGGCAACATTTGAGAAGACTCAAGTGGCACCCCGTTGCGCCCGACACCCGGGACGGGAATGTTACGTGTCTCGCGCATGTGATTTCATATTATTGTATCCTTATTACCCCTATAAGATAGTACCAAGATAAACAATATTTTCAGAAGAGAACTAATCCCCACAACACAAGTTTCAGCGTTAGCCTAGCCTAGGGTTAGCGCTCAAACATATTTGAAGCACATGACCCTATCACTATATTTTATTTTATTACATAGTATTTTTTAAATTATTCAATCTCAAACTCATTTATTCCTTTAGATCTCAAGTATCGTTTGGAAACGTTAAAAGTATTGTTTGGACACTTCAAATTAATCTACAGAGGGGTGTAGGTGGCGACAGCTCGTGCAACGAAACATAATTTGTACAATCAGCGATTTGCACACATACAACTAAGTACATACTAGTGTGTCGCTACATATGTATCTTTATCTTCGAACATTTGGTTCGGTTTTTGGTCACAATATTGTCAGAAAAACAGTGCACCGGGTTTTTTACAATTTTTAAAATTTATTTATATTTATTCAGGTGGTTGTTTGTTTTCACGATTCAATAAAGCTTATTGAGATTTTCCACGGATTTTCATCAAGGTTTGTTCTATGTTTTTAGCGGCCTTCACGGATTATTTGTTTTAAAATTAAAACTATTTTAGCAAAAATAAAACTAAAATTAGGTCACTCAACACCTAATTTATGTATGGAATACCCTTACTTTCAACTAGAATGTCACTTGTTCAGAGCCGAAATCGTAAATGCACAATATAGTTCCTAAACCGCCAAGAAATAGATTTCAAACGATGATAGTATCGTAGAGACAGCCTTGGGCGTTAAAGTGATCAAATTTTAACCATTTTAACACACTGTATATCTATAGAAACATTTTATTGTTTATCGTGAATATTCGTATGAGATTTAGTAAGAAGTTTTAAATAGCTCTCAATATTACTTAAAATATATTGATACAGAGTAGGTGTATTCAGACGTGTGGAATTCTCTTTGATTTATCTTCCATGATGGATGGATTATTTTAATAGATTCCATATTGGTAGGTAAATGTGGAGAACAAAAGATCCAGCCATGCGGAGAGTGATCATCATCTCGTGCATTTCTCGCTTCAATGTTCCCGCTTGTCGTTTCAATATTTTTTTACTCATTTTAACGTCAAATTATCAGCATTTCTCCATTCTAGCGGTCCTTAACCCTTGTATGCCAAGCACACATTTGCAACTCCATTATTTATCCCCTTTAAGACGATACATGTGTACCAGTAAAAGTTCTGTTAAAAGAAAATGTGTAAAACACGCACGCAAGCTATTTGTTGTTGAAAGACGTATCTGGGACGATGATTTCTTTTCACGTCAATGGACACGTGTTTTTTTTCATTTTCCACGGAACTCAAAATATCTTGCCACCGGTGAGGTTGTAGCTGCGATAAAAATATTTCATTGATGTTCTCTGATAAAAATGTTTCTTTTTTTTCTCTCCGTCTTTTTACTCTAATGAGAATGAGCAGTGGAGGCGATGAATTGAAATTTATTTTCTCCCTACAACGTGTACTCACAAACATATACGTAAATATTTATGACTTTTTAAATTCGGTGGCAATCCATTAAACAGGTTTTACGAGTTATTCAAATCAGATTTACTACAGTTTTGCCTTAGTGCGTGAGAGTTGAGCCTCATACATTGAAAATGGACATTAATAATGACATTACAAATTAATCCACTGAGAAGAGGAGTCGAGAATAACAACCGATCCCAAAGTACTATAAGTTAACCAGAAGTTTCTTATATTTTGTAGAAAGACTTGTGTTTATCGAACTTTTCCAGCGCACAAATTATAAGTAGGGAATACAAATAATAGTTGACGTAGGGCCTACGGCGTAGGATGCGGGCGGGAAGGGTAGGGAAACGCGGGGAGGGGAAGGTGTAATCAGCCCGGACAGTAATTCGGGAGCGTTAAGGGTGTGATCGGTTAACGCAGACAAGGGTACACCACTAGCATCCTCAGAGAGAAGAATACTTTAGCTCAACATTTCCAATGTGGTTTTGTTTTGTAGCTCTTTTAGATTAGGCAATCCCTCAATAAAACTGTGACCGCGGGGCAGCTGCTTTCGCTTAGTTTGCGAGACGTCTCGGGAGAAATTAATGTAATGTGGAATATAAGTTGGGCATCGTAATAAGATTGGCTTCGATATTTCTGTCTGTTTCGCCTTTTATTGTGTTTGGGCAAAAGCGAATCACTTCCAATTAGTTTGTTATTCATTATTCTGATTATTTTCATGCGCAACATTTACTCACTTTTCACGGTAACACTTATATTACAAATACTATGTTATATAAATACATAGTATTAGAATACTAAACTAGACCTGTGTGTCGAAATAAATAAATAAAAAGATACACTTTGTTTTTATTGTTTTCAACGATGCCTTTGATTAGGCACTCTTCTATTCAATTTGATTACAATAGTCGATTGAATAGTCAATTAATTCCTGAAGAACGGCGCATTGAAAACTTATTGACGTTCTTAACTTCAATCAGGAAAATTGCTTACAAAACCAACTAGTGTAGCAGAACTCAAACCCAATTAAGTTTGCTTTGAATCTTTCCAACGCACGGAGATACCCCAGCCTACGCAGTACTCGGCATAAGTACATCGCTACAAGTACATGGTCGACCACTGGAGGACCCTTCAGCCTACTCGGTAGACTTTGGGTATCTTTGCACCTTAATTACACCAGACTCTGATGTAAGTAGACACGTATCGCTACCGACACGATCGAAAGAAAAGGGAGGGAAATTCGAAAATCGAGATCTTTCGAGTGTCCCCGAAAAAAGATTTTTGCATTTTCGTAACATTAGAATTTTCTCGATCTGAGAGGTTGATAACTTTGATGTATTATTTTTAGTCGGAGAACACTGTAGATTTTTTTCACTTCAGTATTTTTATTTTTTCAGTAGCCAGGATTATTTATCCTCGAGGAGGCGAACAATTGAGTTTCAAGTGTATTTTGAATGAATTATCAGTTCGTGCAAGAAAAATTTCCTTAACGCCTCAAGTTCCCACGGGAGTGAGAGGGTAAGCCTCATTAACTTTGTAATTGAATAATTATGAAGGAAATTCTCATTATCCGAGAGTTGTGGTTAAAAATGAAATTTTCTATTGAGAATAATGGCGTTTGAAATTTAGTAAGTTTGCTGTGCTTAAAATCGGTGAGTTATTAGAGCTTCTTTTAATTATTATTTTTATAACTCTTCTTTCTAACTAATAAATTTAAGCATCTTTTTTCATAATTAATACTGTGCTACTGATAAAACAATCTTAGAAACATTTTTATGCTTCCCTGTCTAAAGGAAAAAGGAAAGAATATACTTAGCACACTGCGTCTGTCTGTTCTGCTTATACAAAACTTTTAAAGGCTCATTGAACCATACGCCGTAAATGGGCTGAAATGTTCTGCGTTTATACTAACAAATAATTATATCTATTGTTAGTATAAACGCAGGTTTTATTAACATTTTAGCCCCTGCATTTTATTGCAATGCATTTTATTTGCATTTTCGAAACAAATTACCAAATTTTTTACGACTAACTTTATTCGTCTCCTCACATGGTTTTTTTTTTAAATATTCAAGTATTATTTCACTATCTCACAAGATAACAGAACAGTAAGTCTACAGATAAATTTTTATGCAGCATAATAATACTATAACAGAACCTGGTCGAAGTCTCCAAGCTCAGTAGGTAATATTCGGCTTTACTCGCTAGCGAGAAGCCTAGCAAAGCCTGCCTTATCTGCCAACTTTTACATTATCTACCAAACTCTTCCATAAATTCGAGCCCAACTCTACTTACGCTTATCAAGTCAAAACTACCTAAGCGTGTATTTATTTGTTTCTATTTTCTGGCTGATTGAGTCTGCAACTTGTACGGAAGAGACGAGGCCAGCCTACCTCGCGAAACTTCTTCGCCTCTGATTCGAAATCAGTTAATGCAAAAGTTTATTTTTATAAGTAAGATTACATGAGAGTTTGGATGAAACTTTGTAGGAGCAGCTTTCTTTCAGAAATCCCGCAAAGTATGGAAGACGATGCTTGGGACCGGTTCGAGGATTAATACTGAATTTAAAATGATTTCGGGACTTTTCCTGTTTTGGATGCCCACAAACTTTGTTTGCTGTATATCCATGGTTAACTTTAACTCGACACGAAGTTAAACAAGATTTTTGTAACCTCTTTTATTTGTGGTCTTTTATTTTCCATTACCACTATTCAATATTTTCCAAATAACTGTATTTGGAAAATATTGAATATTTAATATTGCAATATTTTTATGTATTATACGTGTTGTGTTACTTGCTTTTCACAATATTATTTCAAGGCTTTGCTTTGCATTAAAAAATCACAAAATATAAACCAATTCAAACTAGAAAATATTGTATTCGTATCGTAATGACATGTCAAACAAATCTTTATAAGGCTCAGCTGCAGACCTACCATTCTTATTATAGTAAAAAGACATGAAATGTATTATAACGAATAAATACATAAACAAACGTTTACACACTCATACCCCTTGCACTAGGATTCCCTGTGTCGCAGATGGCATGGACAAACACAGAAGCCTATTCCGAAATCAAACCCGGGACCCTTCGAAAGCAGAGCTACTACCACCTAACCCATGCAACCGTCGCTTGCAAAAGTGATTCCTGTAGAAATTTACACATACATACATTTCTACATTAAATATCCTAGCATAGATGAGAACGTGGTAAAATCCCGGAAAAATATCCCGGCACTCTATGCATGAGGCACTTGTAAACAATTACGGGGTTAATATAGTTAAACCGGCGGGCGTTATCGCCAACATGTCCAATCGTCTGAATTTATGTGAGTTTCCCGATGGCACTCATAAACATTGAAAACCATCCGGCAGATGGCGGGCGGACGCGCGATTATGTTGCTACGGATTGCTCCCATAGTCAGTGCAAACCGACTGTGGGACATTATAGGCTTTGAATTGTTGTAGGGCTTTTATTCCCTTTTTGTGACGGTTACGCTGTATAATGTACACAGCAGCGCCTTAGGCATGCTTAGACATTTTTTTTACATATTTTACACAGCGTCATCTTGCCCAAACTAGCATAGCTAATTGATATGAGAACTAGATAACTGATAGAATACATAGTATTTTTTTAAATACTTACCTATGATACAAATTATTTACCTCCAGACATAGAACAAACATTTATATTCGTCACACAAATGCTTATCTTGAGTGGAAATCGAAACCAAAACCTACAGCGCAGAAGGCATAGCTTACTACCAACTGAGCTATGAGGCCAGTCAAAACTCATAGTATTAAATAGATAGATATAAATGTTGCGGCGCCTGCTACTATCTATGGAACAAAATACAGCTGCAGTACCTTCTTGATATTTTCCATGTACTGATGCGACGTCACACTATTTTTTTAACTGTCACTTGTTTCGGGGACGTGCGCGGGCCCCCGTCAAAATTGTAATCCTAAATTGTTAAAAAGTAAAAACTGCAAAAGCTAAATGAATGAATTTTTGAATAAACAGACAATCTTCCAATAGTCTGTTTATTCAAAATTCATCTCATATGTAAGTACACAGATGATATTTTTTTTCCCAAACCTAAAATGACATAATTGGGATTGGATCAACTTGTTATCTTTTTCTGGCAAGATTTCCAACACAATGGACGAAGAGGATGGAAAGTCAATTCAATCCCAAAATCGATTCCAATACCATCAAGAGTTAGTCACTCGAGCCGATTATTCGAGCAAAAATAGCAGCCTTCCTTGCACAAATCAACCTGTCACGTTTAATTTCCGACCCATCAAATCAAACTATGATTTCAGTACTCAATGTTAAGGCAGGGTAATTTTTGCGCGACATTCACTCCGTCATAATACGCCATTAACGTCTCAGCGAGGCCTCTAATTCGCCTTTAAAAGCCTGCACTCCACTCAAAGTCAGCCTTAATTTTGTCTTAGTCAGCAATACCATAGATTAAATACTAGCTACTACATCAGCAATACCACAGGATATTAGTTTGTATAAGCAGTGAATATGCTAAAACTGCTTATTAATAAACAGATTCATTAATGTAAAAAACCGCCTAAATGCGGTTTCGACTCGAACACTCAGTTTTCGTTTCACCCATTGAATTTTTGAATAGCATTTGAAATATGCTTATAATAAATGTAAATTTGCTTACCGTTGTCTCATTAACAACAATCTCGAGTAACAGTGTTTTCCAACATAAAAAATTGCGATTAAATTAACAAAACACGGTTTTTGCAAATAAGAATTAAACGTGGCGCGGCTCACGGGCATCTTGCTACTATTTCGCCCGTCGCCTCCGATTGACCAAAGCAAACAACCTGCTTTCCGCATTCCGCTAAAGAAATACAGTCAATGCGCTCATTACCTACTGCACTCGGTTACTTAGAATGACTCCACTGTGGCAATTCTCACTAAAATCTAATTTGTCAAGTACAGCGACCAAAGTAGCGGATTGGAGGTTTTATGATCGCGGACTTGACGATCGAGCGCCATAAACGACGACGACGCTCGTAAAGTATTATAAAGTAACACAAAATTAAATTGAAATATTTCACGTGCTCTGAGGTTGATGTCAATGTTGTTTTTTGTCCGTTGATGTTTTAATTGTTTCATTTTATACGTTTACGTGCATTATTTTTGTTTTAAACGAAATATTTTGATTGTTATTTGTTTATGAGTTTTGTGTAGTCCCGGTGTTTAAATATCTCCTTAAATTGAAAAATATACAATAGTTTCAAATATACAATAGTATCATAGATACAATAGTTTTAAAAGTAATTTTGTCCTGCATGTTCCCGTAAAGTTGGAATGTAACATTGAATCAAACTCAAACTCATTTATTCCTTTAGATCTCAAGGATCGTTTGGTCCTACTTTAAAGTAAACTTTTTATGAATAATAAGTAATTGCTACTGTTAAATCGTGCTGTGTGAATAAATATTATAATACACACTAGTACACAATAATAATCATCTAGCCCCAAGCTAAGCATAGCTTGTACTATGAGAAATAAATATCACTTATCCGAAATAAGAAACTTTTAATATTATAAAAATATTAAGTTTCAGATAAGTAATATCTCGGTACTAGTTTACACAAGTTAAGGACAAACTGTTATTAGATTATTTTTTTTTCAGTCATTCAGAATAATGATAAGTCTATGTTACCTCCAATTTGTTAAAAATCACTTTCAAAGTAAACCACTCAGCTCAAGTTTAACAAATTTTGAATTTCTAGTAAACATCCATTACTATACATATATTTATAAAACTAGTTGATGCTAGTTGATGCAAGAAAAAAAACAAAAACTACCATTTGGCTTTTTTGATAGAACATTTTATAAACAACTGAATCAGCAAAATCAGCGAACCATAAAATATTTATATTTCTTATACATTTTGTACCACTTTGTGTTATCGATGTCGCTATATCAGCTACCCTCAAAATACGGAAAATCTTACTTGACCCTACAATACTAAAGGTAAAGCCTAACAAAGCCTTATTTTCGATCACGGTAATAGTTTCCTGTTTAACCATCTACAAGTGGGCCGGCTATTAACGATTTGTTTTCATAGGCCGTCAGCGGCAGGAGGGTCGTGGGTCCGTCTTGGGTCCTCACGCACCGCTGCACAGAACCTAAGGCCATTTGGGGGTGCCAGCGGGAGCGATTAGCGGGCCTCCTGTTGAAACGAAAGTTAGAACTGTTTTATTGGAATTTCTCTTGAGGTCTCCTGTGGAAAATTTGTAGTCACTGAAAATGTTTAAATATTTATTGTGGAGAATATTTATAAGTAGCTCCGTAAAATTGGTGTACACAACTTTTGGGTACCACTTGTGGATGTGAATTGAAATAAAACGGCTTCAGCTTCATCTGGTATCGTAAGGAATAAGCGTTTTTTTTAATTATTTGAATAATTTTATATTTAAGTTGATTTCTTAAAAATACGAAATATTTTACAGTACCCTCTTATAATGACCTGCACCGAATATGATCTCCAGTTGTAATATTATAGTAAAACATAGTTCAAAACCAAAAAATAAAATGTGTACATAACTAATAGACTTAGCGTTCACTCTCCCCTCGACATTTTTCTTACTTTTAGCATTTTTATACCCGTCGTAACATCTAAACGAAATGTCCAAAAAGAATAATTTAAAAAGGAATTTACATGTACATACCTAGTCAAACACGATATTGAAACTATTCAGTTGAATACGGATTATTATCATCATTATTCGATTCTACCAGTGTTTTCATTGAATTTGAACAAAAACCGGTTATCGTGACTTAACCATAATAGGTAGTCATATAGCCTCACGAAATTTTGTGTGGATCATAATCAGTGCTTTAAACATGTAGTACCTACATCATTTTATTTCATCAATCATCAATAGTTTTCGCAGCGCACGAAAAATAATGACTTTTATGGCCTAATTAAAATCGGTTTATATTATTGCAATTTTCTTAGATATATTTTTTTTAAATAAAATGTAGTCCGTGTTATTTTAGATGTAGATTTTTATTTAATCGGTTAAGTAAACTTTGACTTTATCTATTATAAACAATCATCATACATACAAAAAAATCAAATATCTTGTCTTAATAATATTCGTTAAGAAGCTAAAATTTAGAATTTGAATTACTACTTACAAAATATTTTTACTAGCTTTTGCCCTTGGCTTCACTTACCACAATTTTTGGTAAGCAATTTATTTTTTGATGAGAGGTACCCTATGTATGTCCTTTTTGTACCTATTTTTCTGTAGAAGTTTAAGGATGGGTTAGTAATTAAGGCGTGGAAACGTTGCAAACAAACTCCCTTTCGCATTTATAATATTAAGGATTAGCATCAAACCAGGTGCTCAGTTTTGGGGCCTAAAACTGACTTTCGAAAATACTAATTAAAAATAGTAATAGCTATTTAAGCACTCAAGACATGCCCTAAGCAAGAGTTAATGGGCTGAAAAGGTGAAGTACAGACTCCTTTGAACGAATTTAGATGTTCAGCGGAAACTATGACGATGTTATAATCGTAGGCATCAGTTTCAGGTAGTTTGTAGGTACTGCTGAACTGATTATTGAATTTAATAAGACCATGGTATTTAAAAGTGAGAGCGTGGTGGCCCAGGGGCATAGACGCCGACTTTCAATCTGAAGGTTGCTGGTTCAAACCCATACGTGCACCAATGAGTTTTTTCACCTGAAAAATTTATGTGCGCAATACCACGTTCTCGAAACGGTGAAGGAAAACATCGTGAGGAAACCGGCATGTCTTAGAACCAAAAATTTGAAGACATGCGGCATCTACCAATCCGGATTGGGCTCCCGTGGTAGATCAAAGCCCATTCACTTTCAATTATGGGCATATTAGAGGCTGGTACGGATTTAAAAGTGTAATTCTATTAGGACTCCCACAGCGAGAATTTCGTAATATTTATATTTTTGGAAAAGCATCTTTACTAACCATCCTTCGAAAATCAAAAGTGACATAGGCTTCTAATTTTTTTTAAACGACAGCTCCGTCCAGATTTATATTCGTCAGCGCAGCATCGAAACTTCGATCAAAAAGAGGTCACGTTGATTCCACAGCGCCACAGCTTCCACAGAGTCCATCCAAAAATATATTCTCTGAATATTTTAGCTCACTATGATTTATGGTTTAAAAGATAAAGCCCTTTAAAATAGCACAGACAAACTGAGAGACATTGAAGGCTAAGTTATAAAAAGGCTCTATATAGATTATGAACTTAAACATAGATAATATTAAATAACATAAATAATTAAATCAGAATTGAAATTATAACTGTCTAATTAAATATTAATAGTTTTTATTTAATGCATGATATTATTCACTCATCTAATTAAAATCAAAGAGTTTCTGCTTGGAATTAGACAAAATAATTTAAAAAAAATTTGGAAAGGGCTTTGATAAATGTATTACATTTAATACAAACATAATTTAATATTCATGGACTTTTCACACAGCGTCATTTAGCCTCCAACTCGGTAGTATTATAATTTGTTCTCATAATAATTATGTTCATAGTATATTGTACTACGGGAACCATATTATTGTCTAATAGAATTAAAAAAATAAGTTTTTTTTATGAATACGTATTAATATCTACCCATACACAAATTTTTGCTAGTAATTGAATACTGGTAAACAATGGTAGCATTATTACATTACTAATTAATGTGTCTTTTTTTACAGGTATGTTATGAAATCAAAACAAAATGTCTGCAGAAACAGATAAGTACTTACTTGTAATAAATACTTCGCCTAGAATTTTACAATATAGAATATCAAAATTCGTTAGTTCCTAATACCACAATAGTCCTTCAATAATTTCTTAAACCAATTATAAGTTTCTAGTTGTTTTCAAACTAAAACAATGGTTGATTTCTATACATTGTTACAAACTGAGTTACTTTGCTAACATGCAAGCAATACAAGATATCGGACAGTAAAGATACTTTTAGTTTTAAAACTTGGCCTGTAAACCCACGACGCTACCAGAATATAAACAATATAATAATAAATGCTTAAGAAAAATATAAGAGTTTCTCAAATTAATTATTTTATAGGAGTATTTCAACCAGCCTTCAAAACATTAATGAATAACCGGTTGGGATAACAACACAGGAAGACATTTAATGAACCAATTAGATAAAGTATCATAATGAAGTTAATTTAATCTTAATGATCTTGAAAACTACAAATGAAAATTAAGCGCACCATCTCTTCTCTTTTATCAAAAGTTTGTGTCAAATTTTGTTCCAGCTTATACTAATAGAAATAAATGTTACATTTATCATTATTATTCTTTAGATTTTTAGATATATAAAAAGTTTTAGCTTTGACTTTGCGAAATATGGACACATATTTCGCAAAGTCAAAGCTAAAACTTTTTATTACCTTAGAATTCAAAAAATAAGTTGGGATCGTCACTTTTTAAAATAAATATGATCATACGGGATCCGGCATTCTTAATTCTTAGTAGAGCTAGCGCTTATTCAAAAACTATTCGACGCTCCATAAGGAACCACCAGCAAATGAGAATTCAAAAGAAAAACCAAAGAAATGTTTGTTAGCGTGAAAATTATTTGTTCGTATTGACCTTACTGGGTAAAATTACTATTTGTTTTGTATCTAAACTCTTCAATAGTACCTTTACAGCAGTTTACGATAACTGAAACACGATAAGCCGGGGGTTAGTAACCAATTTAATTTAAAATATATGAGTAGGCACATTATTTCCAGCTAACACACATTGTAATGCCGTTCATTTCCAAACAATCGTTTCTGATACAGGCACAACGCTTTTATTGTTCTATTATCGTACGCAAGGCTAATTCTCATGTTATCTGTTTTATTTTACTTCGTGAAATAACGAAAATGTTTGTCTGAATAATCAGTGTTGACTATTACTAGCTACTTCAGAGATTACAGACGCATTGGTCGTCATATCCTCGTTTTAGAGTGATGGGTGCAACGCAATGTCTTCTGGTCTGGGTCTTCTAGAAAACTTCTTGGAGAAGTTATCTATGGGCTACTACCCAACATCAGACCAAATAAAATGAAACCGATTTCTTGAGAGTAATTATTTGCGTTTCTCAATAAACTTCCATTATGTGAGACTCATCAAGTGAAGCGATACAGAAGAGGCTTCTTTCAAATTTATATTTTGTCTTGCCTTCAAGTCTTTTAGACCCATTTGCAAAGGTTCTTTATTTTCGATTCGGTCAACTAAATCTTTTTGCGTACCAAATTCTAACTTTTGTGTTTTTAGTGAACTCAAACAATAGATAATGTGTCGGATGTACCTAACTATTCTGTAATACCTCATTTCTAAATTCTAAACTAATTCTAAACTATTCTAAATTTGAATCATTCCACTGGCCCAGCAGGTAACATATACAAGCCTCAAGAGCTAATTTTGTGCCTGTATTATTTTGTACAAATATTTATTCCATTCGGAGTTAGAATCTTTGACACAGGTTTCGTAGGCAGGGTTATTTTCAAATTATTTTACTATGGCTTATATTAGTTAGTTTTATAGCATCAAAAATAAGCCATTGTGTCTAAGTCGCTTTGAAAAAGCTGTAAAGGAATATAAACTTAAAATTGCTTATTAATGTTGGTTTCAAGCGATTAAATTAAATGTAGATTCAATTACCAGACAAGATACAAAATAATTCAGCTAAAACAACTTCCATAACCCGTTTAAATTGACACAATGACTACTCTAATAACATTCAGCGAATGACAAAGTCTTCACTCTTTAGAATTATAACATTCATCCTTAAAATGGATTCCAAAGGAGGGAAGCAATTTCATTTGTGAGAACCTGCTCCTACTTATAATCCGTCCGAGGTAATAACATTTCATATTCGTAATAGAATCATTTTGCGTCTCCCGGAAACTTTATAGTCTCATTTTCATTGGAAGCGTTTAGTACGTATAAACTTGTAGAATTTTGATGCACGACTGAGAATGGCCCAATCTCTGGCCCTAAGGCCTGTTCCAGACTGGCTGGACTTCGGACATGTTATTGCCATACAAAAATTGTTTTATAAAGTAAAATTATTTATTTCTATATAAAACCCTCTGTTGCTGGTAAACTTGTTTTGCGATTATTATGAAATAGTCACGCATACTATTTTCCCTACTACTAGATAGCCTAGTTTATAATAGTTATTATATTATATAATTGTAGGTTTTCGAAAGTTTTCAATATAGTTAATTAAGAAAAAAACACTACTGACTAGCAACCATAATATAAGTATCTATGTATGTTTTATAGTGTATTATGAAATGAAATGAATTAAATCAATGTTATGAATATCTGAAAATAAGCAGCGTATCTCGTTAAGTTAATTAAATAATCCGTGTGGTATATATGGGTATGGAGTGTTTAAGCGTTATCAATTTTAATGTCAGAATTTTCAAGACGCTTTGAGGCCGCACTAGAATAAATGACGAATGGTTGTATCTTTTATAAAAATTACGTTGGGATTTTACCAGTGGTGAATAATGTAGATTACGACTCTTTTTATATTTTATAATGCTTCTACAGATTGTTAAGTTTGTTGTTATTGTTGAGTAATTTTATTATTAATAAAATTAATATATATTTCAATATCAATAAATATTTACGTTATACAACTGGTATGAATAAACCATTAATAATTATATTGTTTATTTTATCAATTATTTCAGTATACGTAGATTCACCCTTAGACTGCTAATCAGCACTGCCACTTCCGACGTAATTTTTCTTTCCATAAATAATACATGTTGCAGAACAAAATTTAAACAGGGCTCCGAATAAACAAGAGTAAAAAGCTGTGTTTATTAACAAGTTATTTGCAGCATACAAAAGAACTCGTTAAACTTGATACATACATATTATTATATAAACACTGAATTAAAATCCATCAACCGATACACGTGTCAATAGTTAAGCACCTGCCAAGAAACTCTCTGAAAAGCGTTAATTAAATCATAAGATTCAAGTAAAGGTGGTTTTGTCATCATAAAACTTCCCCCGTGATTCAATAGTGTGTCTGAGATCACACAAGCTAACATCGAGATGTTAATTCAAGCAAAACTAAATTATATTCTGGTGTTATAGAGTTGGTTATTGTTGGTAGAGACAGGTATTGTATGTGAATCCAAGCAGAGCTTCTATTGTGATTATTTGCTTGGATTAGATATCCCTCTTGTTGTTGTCTCGTGCAAATTCTCATTTAGTTATTTATTTCAGTTATTAAGTTTTAATTACGAGTATTCACTGAATGAGGTTTCAATGCCAGACGTAAATAACTATGAATTGGATTAATTTTAAGTTGCCAAACGTATTAAGAATTCATTGAAATATGAATTGAACAAAAGTAATTTATTAAAAAAAAAAAAAATATATAACTTTATATCGGGGTGCGACTTGGGTCTTCTCATACTTCGTTCGGGGAGGACCTAAGTTGTATTGGTATTGTTATGGGCTAAGACGAGCGAAGACGGAGCTCCAAGGGGTTTTAGAGGGTGTTGTTATGGTCGAAGGTAACCATTTAACATCAGGTGGGCTCGTCCCATCACATATGTAACCTAAAAAAAAAGCGTTCAGGCTTGGTTTTAAATTATACATCAGAGTTAAAGACCAAGCCTGAACACAATGGAACGCAATATTTTAGTTTTAAAAACTATCAGATCGCGTGCGCATCACTGCGATCTGATAGTTTTAAAATCGCAAACGTTCATTAAGCGGCAAGTTCAAAATTGAACTGGATATGTCTGCCGCATCTCTTCAAAATTGTGGGCAAACACCACTACCGCTTGGAGCTCACTAAATGCTAATCGACAACATGGAAGGCTGAGGAGGAGTTGACTCATACCACAAAAGTTGGACCGAGAACTGAGAAGAGTTGAGAGGAGAAAGGGAGGTATTTGCCCTGCAGTGGGTTACAATAACTTAAAAATAAAATAAACTTCTATTAGCAAAAAATCATGTATCCTACCTGATGGTGAGTTGCCGTATCTTATGAACGTGTCTTACATGTACAGTATAAGGCACAAAAATGTTAAGAAAATTTAAATTTGTTTCTAGACTACTAAATCAGGAAAATTTGAATAATACTCGGGAGAGTAAATTAGATCATCCATTACAATGAAAATATTCCATAGCATCTTTTTTAATATAAAAGTTAATGAGATAGAAAATACATCCTTAAGGCCGCCATTCACCAAACTGGTTAGAAACAATGTGAAAGTATTTATCGGATAACTAATAATTATCGACTCAATAATTCGGGCGCGGAATAATTTAAGATTTTTTTTTTTTTTAATAACTGTTTTCTCTCAGCTATATTATAGTTGTTATTATATCACAGTGTTTTTTCATACAAGTTGGGAAAACCGACAATAGACCACGTTTCACTGACAGTTCGGAATAAGAGTTAAAGACTTCGAGGTTTTTATCTTTCACGTAATATTGAATCTGCTCTTAACATATTTTAATATATCAGTCAGATATTATCATTTTACTCAGAAGTCATCATTCTTATCAAACATACAAATAAATATGTATGTCGACAACAAACAAAAACTTTAATTAAGCTAAAGAATGTATGTATGTGTCTTCAGATAGCTCAAACGATCTATAAATAGTTCAAATAATCTAACACTGCGTTACTAAGATAATGAAAGTCATGTTTTTTTTAGTACTCTATTTAGTCGACGTTGGCTCTTATCAAGAAAGAAGCGTTCAGCACTGATAAAAGAAGTGCAAACGTGTCTGAAAAATAAAGAAGGCACTCACCTGAAACCCAATAAAATGTACTTAGTGCTTAAGGGTGGTAAATTTTTGCTTTTGCTATTATTATTTGAATATTTCTTAAAGTCACAACAATAATTTCACATCATTAAAATTTCCTATTCAGAGTTCCGTAGGGAAACTTACTGCTAAGTCAACCATATGGGTCAATTGTGGCTACCTTTTATCAAGCTTCATTATATTTTGACTTATTAAATAATTTTAATCACGAGTAATATTTATAGAGTTAAACAATACTTAACAATACATGACACATTCGACATATCCGATAAAAAATGTTAGGTTCAGTGTGAAGGTCTATAACGAATTTTATAACATTATAAGTATGTCGAAAAACAATGCTCGCGGGCCAATTTTTTTTTTTTTGGTGTTTCTTATATTTTTTGAGAAGACAACTATTTATGTTAGTGACTGTACATACTCTTAGGTATGCTCCAATAGTCGCCACGCAGGTGAGACGGCGCCTCGCTCTCCTACGTAAGATTTATGTAAAGACTTTTGTGTTTGTATGTACGAGTTAGTTAAGCAGAGGGGCGCGACTGGCTCATCTACATTCGCTTTCACTCACGCTAGATACCTAACAAAGTAGACCTTTTGTTTATCTACATCCGTCAGTTTTCTTCGTCGCAAAGAAAAATATGCCTCGTTTAGAAATTCCACGTTGGAGTTACTTTTTTGTAATTTCTCGCCATAGACATATCATCTGGCGTGGATGAGTTTTTGTTCGAAGGAAGCCTTTTTGTCTACGCTATGAAAGTCAGTACTGTAAGGAGTATCCAACTCGGAGTGCCTGTGCATTGTTTTCAGAAAATCTAAGCTAGACTTTTATGCCGCACTGAGTAGCAAGCAACACGTTGCTCTCCTTAAGTAATGAAATTTACTAGAGTTTAATTAAATCCTCGTTACGACATAACAGTCAACCAATAAAGTAAAATAGCTTTTCTGGTAAATGGTTTAAACGTTGTAGTTTAGTGACTTTATAGGCGATAATCTCAGTTTAAACGGACAAAGGTGCGGTTACATATAAACATCTATTAATATCTCGCTTTTCCATCTCATGTCTTCGCAAACAAGAGTTAAACGTATTTTAAACTCCCAAAATTAAATTGAACAATCGTAATGAATTACAGGTAAGGACAATAAAGCTTACGGCAATCATAAATCATACTTCAATCGAAGGCAAAACTTTTCAGGTAAACTTGGGAAATAAGTAGGTCTAAGTTTGCTACAAATGCTTTGTCTCTGGGATTTCAAGGGAACAACGTACTCATAGTCTTCATGATATTGCCACAATTAATCATAACTTTGTAATAGTGAAATTACGCTGGTAGACCAGTGGTGCATGAGATCACGAAAGCATGAAATTGGATCGCAAAACCTTAGCGTTCCTCGCTCTAACAACTGGGGCAGAGCTGATTTTGAAATTTTGATAAAGCGCTGATGGTTTCAAATTTTAAATTCGACCTAATTAAGTCTGACACTTTTGCATGATTCCGGACTTCACTTGTTTCTGACAGAGCTCAACAGACCGTTATATGAAACTTCATAAGATTACGAAAGAATTTAAAAAATAGTGGAATAAAATTTCTCATATTTTTATAGTGATGAAGTACCCTCTCGTAGTAGGAATTAATTATCTGGAAAGGATGCAGCGAATTGCTGCGAACACCAAACTAGGGTCAAGTCGTGCTGAGACAAAGTGCTAGCAAGGAATAATGAATAGTTTTAAGAAGTTTAGAAAGCACCAAATTCTCAGCAAATGCCTCTACGGAGCTGCTACGACGCTACGCTGTAGACATGTTTTATTCTGTACTTTGTGATAATTTTACTTTGTTATTGTTACTACATTCAAGGTGAGACACTAATTGCTTCGTACAATGTAATTTATCTACGTTTCAGCATTATAGAATATTATAATTTTACTTTTATAATATTCTATAACAGATCTGATCTTGACAGATATTTGACTATGTGCCTGTAATAATAAATTGCAGTGAGCATTTTTACGTATTTTTATTTTTGTGTACATTCTATCATAATCCAAAAATAGCTTTATCATGTTTGAATAGTTTATATAAAGAAATGTATTTTCTTTCTTTAAATAAATCTTACTAAATCTTGTGATTTTATTTTATACGGTTTAACTCAAAAATCTTTTACCAAAAGGAACCTGAAAAACAGATTATAAAACTTGAAAATGTTATAGTATATAATTATGATTTTTAATCAAGCCTTTTGAATCAATCAATAAATATATTGTATTTTATTCTTTTGTGAAACTCATTACTTTATGGATGGGTTCGTAAATTCTTTGAGCCAGAATTCATCAATTTATACCTTCAATTTGCCACAAAGTAGCCGTAAAGTCCGATGCAATTAATTGGGATTAGCGAGGTCGTGCGTTCCGTTTGATACTTATTTTTCACGTTACAGTCCACTGCCAGGGATTATTGAATTAAAGTTGATAAGTGTATTAGCTGTTGTTGCTCCATTCTCTTGATTAATGGCCGACCGTTGCTTTTTCTCTCTCATTTATATGATAATGAGTCGGCCGCGACCGTACATAATTATTACGTGTAAATAAATGTAATAGTGAAATCGCTTTTTGAAAAACGAAACGTATTTGAGTGTGAATGCGGAAGCGAATTTTTTTTTGTCGCTTTTGTGACTTTTTATTTGATTTAATACAATTTTGATATTTAATTTACAATTTTCTTTGGAAGTACAGTATGACTTTGTTTGAATTTGAATACAAATTTGTCTTTTATCTATCCGTTAACTTTGTAAATTTTCCGCCTTTTTATTTGTTTAAGCTCTACCTCGAATGAAACTTAGGAATAAATAGTCCCGTTGCACAGTTGCAAAACTTTGTAGAAAATAAAGTACTTGAAATCCAGTGTTGCAATGGGCACACTACTCCATTATACCCTTTTGTTTAAATACAATATACGGGGAACATTGTACGTTAGTATGACATTTGGATTTGCAATGTGTATATTTTATGTAAGCATATACGTAGTCAGAATGAAACCTGGAAATATTAATGCAGCGCTGAAAGGACTGCTTTTCGTATACTGTAGATTGACTAGTGCAGTGGAAAATTATTCTGAGAATACATGTCTGAAATAAGGTATATTAAATGTAGAATATTTTCGTACCTGCTATAAGCTTGAAGCACACTGCAAATAGCGCAAAATAAACCCTTTATTTGTTATTTTTTTTTCTGATACAACAATGAAGCAACGGATTGACGTGATTAGTTAAATAAATAGAGGGCTCCATTTGATGCCTGAAAATCGAACGGCACACAGGACACATTTTTCAATAAACAGAAGAGCGTAGCCACGGGAAAAAAACTATTTTAGAATTAAACTTATAACATTTTACGAGCTTTAACTTTAAGCTTTGCGTAAATATTTATCATAATTAAAATTTAAATTGTAGTAGACTCCAAATGGATCCAGTCATATATTTAGAATTTATAGCAATTATTTATTTTCAGTCAACATAGATTAAGTGATATGTTATATTCATTCTCATGTTTCGAAAAAAAGAAATAATTAGCGTGAAATAAGAAAATCGATGACTAAATCCAAATTAAATTATATACTATATAGTTATATAGTTAATAATATTAACAATTATGATCTACGTAAACACCGCATCGCAATAATTTTTAAACAACATACTAAACACCTCATCTAAATTTTTCATTGTAATCTCCAGTTATATTTTTTTATAATTCTAATTTAATATTGGGTGTGTGAATATGACTCCGCCCTTTCTCAACAGATGTCGTTTTTAGTATTGTTTACGTGTACTAATAAATGACCATACTTGTATTCGATAGTACTGAATGTCAGCTATCTAACGCATTTTATGATATTTGGTTGAAGTGTAAGCAACAATTGTTTTCACCTTTTCGAAAATGTCGGTTTTTATTCCAAATAAACGTCATTTGCGGGAAGTGTTATTACATTATTTTATTGCGAAGAAAACTGCAGCGGAAACTTATCGTTTGCTTGTGGAGATTTATGGTGAGCATGCTCCGTCTAATACAACTTGCAAGGAATGGTTTCGACCATTTCAAAATAACGATTTTAGTACTGAGGATAAAGAACATGGAAAACCACCAAAAAAATTTGAAGATGCTGAATTGGAAGCATTATTGGCGGAAGATTCTTGCCAAACTCAATCAGAATTAGCTGCAGCATTAAATGTTGATCGTTCAACTGTTGCAAAGCGTTTACAAATGATGGGAATGATTCAAAAAGCCGGTTACTGGGTTCCACATGATTTAAAAGAAAGAGACATGGAACGTCGGAAAACCATTTGTGAAATGCTGCTTCAAAGACAGCAAAGAAAAGGATTTTTGCATCGGATAGTCACAGGAGACGAAAAATGGATACACTACGAAAATCCTAAACGCAAAAAAGCTTGGGTGAAACCAGGCGAACCAGGCCCATCACAGCCAAAAATAAATATTCACTGTGCCAAGGTCATGCTCTGTATTTGGTGGGATCAGAAAGGTATTGTATATTATGAGTTGCTCAAACCCTCTGAAACTATTAATGGAGAAGTTTACCGACGACAACTAATGCGTTTGAAGCGAGCCATAGAAGAAAAACGACCAGAATGGGTGAATAGACATAACAAATTAGTTCTTCAGCATGACAATGCCAAACCGCATACCGCAGAAGTCGTAAAAAGATATTTAGAGGGACAGGACTGGGAAGTGTTACCCCACCCGCCATATTCACCAGACATAGCTCCTTCGGATTACCACCTATTCCGGACGATGCAGACAGACCTTACTGGAGAAAAGTTTACTTCATGTGAAAGTATCAAAATTTGGATTGACAACTGGATAAGCTCAAAAGACCAGGACTTCTTCCAGCAAGGAATACGAAAACTACCTGAACGATGGGCGAAGGTTGTAGCTGCAGATGGAGCATACTTTCAATAATTTTTTTTTTTAATTTTGTAAGCGAACAAATGTTTTATTTTGACAAAAAGGAGCGGAGTCATATTCACACACCTATTATAATATTAAAAAAGTACATCTGATTTAATCTTATTGTAAATTATAATTAGTTGAAATTAAAGTTGATCACTCTTTTTTGAAAAGATTGACTAAGTATAATTTAATCATTCATTGTGATCGGTCATTTAGAGAGATAACCGGAATAGGTCGCACCAAAAATACTAATTTGAAATCAAACCATGCGATTTTTAAATACGTTGCAATATAGTCAAACATTACTTTGACTATATTGCCTCATATTTAAACACCTCAATTTTAAGTAGAGTAAATATTACCAAACGGTCCTCGAACTTGAAATATAATTAAATCAATACAACGCTCAACATACATATATCAAACACTATTTTATTATTTATCAAAAGAACATCTATCAAAATTATCCACTACAATAGCCGCTCTAAATTATTTATAGCTCGTTCTGAAGCTGAGTCCGTCAATCTAGGATAGATGTGCAGACAGCTATCAACAGATAGCCTCAGGCTCGTTTGACAGCCACTACGGTGGATAGCTGTGCCCACCAATACGACAAAGGATTATCTAACGGAAAGCTGCCAGCAATTTTACCTGTCTATAACTCATCCGCTTACTATTTTCGGAGAAAGACTTTATGATATTTTTGGGCTTGTTCTCTGCATTTTTGAACAGATTTTTTATATATGGCTGCATTGATGGGATGCCCAGATGGATGATATGCAATTGTTAAATTGATATTAAAAACAAAAATACGACCTCGATTACAGTATGAGAAGATCCACTCCACAAGAAGTCACTCTAAAATGGGGATATTATGCCTCAAATTCCTGTAATTTCACGGGCACCCACTCAGAAAAAAGGTGCTGGTGAAATTACAGGGCCGGAAATTGACGGAACACAGCTATGCGCGTGGAGCTTGGCGGCGGATTACCAGATGTACTGCTCCAGATGTACTGTACCAGATGTTCTCCGGACGAACTTGGCACAAGTTGTACTGCTTCTCTGGGTTGCTCCTTCCGTACCACACGTGTAGGGACCCTATCATCAACGGACGCGAGCAACATGATCTTACAAAAGATCGAATAAAACTTTAAATAATCTGGGTTAAAGCTTAAATTGTTAACAGATTTGATATATATACGACTCTATGATGGTGGCTACCTCTAGGCAGTTAAACAATTTTGATATAATTGAAAAAAAAATATCGGGTGTGACCTCAATTCTCCACAATATAATGAATAATTTTTTATTCTGGATTGTTAGATGGCGGTTGATGAAATTATGATAACACATTTCTCATCACTGGGTCTCAACTGAATAGCAGTGCTATTATTAAGCTGTTACAAAACCATCAGTATTTATTATATTGAATAAGTAAGCACTCAAAATCCTAATACTCATTTATTTTGACCTTAGGAACCATAAGGTACACTTGGTTACGATAAAATTATACACATACACAGCACATAATCAATGTCATTTCCAAAAATTAAAATTAAACAAGACACAAGATCTATGATCAGAGCCATTCAAAACAGACAACCAGGTATATTAGGTATATCGTAATAGTAGGTATATTGTAGTAACCGAGCATATCCGATTGGTTTTCCGTTTATTAAGCGAATACAAAAGTCCCATGAGCTCAACTATTGAACTTTCCCCAAAGTATCAAGAGGCATAAAATACATTCTAGAAAGTCGCTGGCACAATAGCAAACTTTATTTGGGAGGTCGGCAAAAAATGTAAGTGAAAATATGACATTTGAAAAATTACACGCATTCAGAAATCATGCGGGCCCCTTTTGTGAAAGTTTCGGCTCACAAAAGAATTCAACTCGTTCTTGAATTTACCAACTTTTGTGGATTAATGGGCGTCAATCTTTCTTTTGGACTGTCTAAAATTATACATCAATCTCGATGGAGTCCTCATCAGGGTTATGGGAAACTTCTAACTCATTTGAAATACTTTTTAGCATCTGTATGTTCATTAAAAGCAGTAAAGCTTTGGAGAGTACTCTCATGGCTGTACTTTTACTTCTAACTTTTTCCTCAATCCGTTTGCGTAATATACAGTCACAGGCTATTATCCGTTATCAAAAATACATTAAATCATGTTAAAATCGAAATGTGAACACTTTGTGATCATTTCAATATCTCATTTTTTTTATTTTTGACCTAATTCGATATAAGGAGTCTCTCAGATTAATTTTATTTTTATTTGTAGTAATTTGCTTTCAACCTCACTCACCTTACTTATCGGTTGCGAACATACATATAAAAGAAAAAGACACATCCATATCAGGCAAATCCACAAACAATAGCTTGTCTTCAATAAATCAGCCAGTCCATAACACACCTGAACAGGGAGGCGTACAAAAACGTCGAACATTTTACGATTGGAAATACAAAATTCCATTTGGTGCCGTCGAGAGGAAATGAAGCAATTAATTCGGCAGATGGCGCCGCTGTGCGAGTATTAATCATCGACTAATCGTAACTGCAGTCTTCGATTAATCTGCGCCCCGACACCTAGACATCACATGTCATAGAATGGATAGTTGAGAATTTGATTTGCTATTAAATCACAGGAAATGTCCACAGAAAAATTACTGCGCATACCGTTCATTCATGGAAGATGAGGTCTGTCAAAACTGTTTAAGCTGGGTACTCAAAAAAAAAGAAAAGCTGTACTTAAAATATACGGATTTATGTTTTAAACGTAAATTTTAGGTATTAAGGCATGGGATTTTTTTCACGTCTCAAACACATATAGAGCATCAAAGATGTACAAATGTTACAATGGACAAAAAAGCCGCTTGATATCAGTTGGCACACAATTACACAATACCAAGACCCAAAAACGAACCATATGCTCATGTCACCCGGGGATGCAGTACCCATCAGTTTGAAGGTAGGGTCGTCAATAAACTGCATTTAATGCGATTTTGACTTGCATTGCCCATTGTATATTTTCTTAACTATTACATAATTATATTCCGTTCAATAGAAATGTAGCAATTTATAGAAAGGACAAAGAGACAGAGAATAAATATAGACGTTGTAGGAACATATATATATATATAAATATTTCAGAAAACTAGTACTAACCCTTCGCTTGGTATGGAACCAACAGTAGGGAAAATTGGAAGTACATTCAAGTTTAAAAAAGAAAATCAAACAATTATCAAAATATCTGTTTATTTTTTATGTCATAAATGTTTCAGAGTGTCTTCCCATATTTCGATAGAGGAAGACCTGAGTAGTTATGTTGGTGTTTTCGGCGGTAGTAACCACTAAACATCAGTTGAGGGATCAGCTCGTCCTGTTACGTTAGTTAAAAAAACGGTCTTGTGAATTGCTATTCTATTAAGAGTTTATAAGTTTCATGAAAAAATACGAAAACCACATAAGTCTAAAATATACAATAACTTTGTGTGAATTTAATCATAACTTCATTTAATCCTTACAAAATATTTAAACCAAGCTTTATAATAAATTAAGAACGATATCTATTGTCGTATCAGCAGCCTTCGAAACTTATCTCTGTAATTAATTTCAGTTTCAAAATTTAATATAGCGGAGGCAGTTAAAAATGGATTATACGTAAAATTAAGCAAGTGGTTTGCGAGTCGGAATCGAACTGAATGAGGATAGATTAGGGCACTTGTCCAGGCAAGTATCTCTGAGAAAGAATAGCTGGTGCACATCGAAGTACCCTAGCACGTGTTCTCTGAGTGATGCAAAACGACCAACCAGAGAAACAGTAAAACTTGTGCCAAGTTTGTCCGGGATAGTACTGCCAACACACCTGGAAACCCGCTGCCAAGCAGTGTGTATTCACAATGCTTTGTCCCGATGAAATTACAGATACTTGAGGCGTTATCGTCTAAGAGTGACGGGCATAGCACAATGCGCCATGGGTCTTCCCATACTTCAGAAGGAAATTATTTAAAGGGTTTACATATTTTCCTTCTGAATTATATTGTTTTACTTAAATTATATGTATCTAAAATTACGTTTTTTTATTACTGAGATTGGTATAAGTTCCAATCTTGTACGACCCTCTTAAAACAAGCAAGATTTTATTAAGTGACCCAGCTGTTCTGTTTTATCTGTCAGGATTACCGGACAAGCAAGTGGTAATGAAATTCGTCCCGAGAAAATGGTGGGATATAAAGGCCTAGTGTTTTAAGCCCTGTCCAGACAACCGCCGATTGTATTTGATGAGAGTTTTATCTGTTCTGTAGGGTTGCCAAAACGTACTTTGGACTCTTGTCCGGTTTCATTAACTTTGAGGATTTCAAAGTTTAAAATAAGTTTATAATGAAATGGATGAACTTGATGGGTATTTAATCTGTTTAGGGAATCTTATTTGGGGGTGATAAGAGGACTGGCTAGCTGCCAGGAAACAGAAATTAATATACAAACGCATACATAGTACTAGGATTCCCTGTGTCGTAGTTGTCATGACCACACGCAATCACAAACATCTAAGACTCAAAGCAAAGTTTACACAAAGTATACCCCAGCTGGGAATTGAACCTGGAACAGCTATTAAGAACGGGTTTGCAATGTTCCAATTTAGTTTTTGCTTTAAAAAACAACGTTGGAACTAAAAATAAGAGAAAATATAATTAAATAGCATGAAAAACTCAATACCTGTTACGTTTGAGACGTAGTAAGATGTTTGAGAAGTGGTGAGTTTCCACTCTATTTATTTATTTCATATAAAATATAGTTCACTTATTAAATATTACTTAGTAAATTATTAGTTTCGATACCATACATTAGTGTAAATACATCATACGCGTGTACATGATCTCAATATAATAATATATATGTGTTTAAAATTTAAAGTAAGCATGTACCTACTTCATAAAAATTGATCAATGAATTTTAAACAAAAATCCTCAGTAAAATTAAAAAAAAACATTTCCTTGTGTCTCTATCGTTAAAACTTAATAAAGTCCCTCAAAATTAACATTTTAATAAATTGTATTCAACATCCTGAATAACGTACGTAGACGTAAAAATACCAAAGCGAATTCAACCGCAAAATCTACCCAAACTTTTTCCTATCAGATTTGGAGACCTCAAAACTATCAGACCGTAGCCGTTCAGGGGACACGTCAATTTCACGGAGTAAAACCTAACTGGAAGAGATATTTTGTAAATTTACAGTTTTAAAAGGTTGCTTACTGTCATGATTGTAATATAAACACGACGCATTTGAGGGATATGTCTATATCATGGACAATATTATATTAGATATTTGATAAAATTACTGTTTTAAAATATTAATCATAGTTACCACACGTGCTTCATTATGTTATTAAAAAATTACAGTTACCAGTTGACATTTTTCCGTTAAAAATTGAAATCCTTAATATAATTACCCTACTGTATTTACAGGTTCATCTAAAATTCAGAGGTTATCGTTATTGAACACTGAAAACAATAAGCTATAAATAGCAAAGGAATAACAATAATTAATACTTTTAACGTTAATGTTCTTTTTTTTTGTATTTTCAATTTGCCATGCTTCTGTGCCATAGCTTTGCGGCCCAGCACTAACAGAACAGAACTAACAGCACTGGCTAAAAGCTAATATGAATAGAGAAAACCACTTGATATTAACATCTCAAGTTTAATTTTTGTAAGCTTTATAAGGTAAGCTGTAATTTTATCACAAATTTATTCTATCACACGATGATTTCAATTTAATATATTGCTTAAAATTCTAGGGGTTTATATAGGGTACCAATATATTAATTACCCAGATACAATAAATATATATGTTAGTTACTCTAATGCTTGTCCTGGGTAAGCATCGTACTAACGACCTATAGCGCAGAAGGCAAACCGAAGCTGTGAGCCCAGTCAATTCATGACTGTGTGAATCATTTTGACTCAGTTGTTCCTTATCTATTCCACTCGTTTCACGATTCCGTGGACGTCAGGGTCACGTTGACTCCACCCGTCCCTGCAGACCTTCAATGTACCTTGCTTACGTCACTACCGATTGTGATCCAATTAGGGATGGATGCGCATCCGCTTACGTATTTAAGTGGATGGGACTCGATCATTTTGAGAGAGACGTATAGACGCGAAGTTAGAGGCGATTTTCTGCAATAGAAAATGTTTAGCAACTTTTAAATATAAAGGATGGATATATTAAATAAATTATTAAAGTACTGATGTGACTTCAATCGATCTTACCAAATTATTTTATAATAGCAGTATTGCTTTATCTTGGTCTTCTTACAGTTTTGTTTAAATAGATCCTCACCATCCAAAACTTTCCTGGATGAGATCACTATAAGCGTTAAAGCCGGCCATTGTAATCTTCGTTATTATTTGAAGTATGTTTAAACTATTCTTATATATCATATTTTCTGTTAACTTTGTGGAACAATTAATAATAATAATAATAATAATAAATCATTTATTTCAGATACAAGATCCATAGAATTGTTAGTAGTACACAATAAATATTGTTAATTAAGTTTGTTTTTTAATTTATTGTTAATAATAAATATAATTAAGTGGTATATCTTTTTTTTTCACAAAATTTTTGGATTGACTTTTAAATACTAATGATGAAGGAATTGCTGTATAGGTACTCGTAATTACCAACTTCAACCGGTACATGTACTTTGACTGAAAAATTAAGCGAATTTAAAAAATAAACTTAAATTTTTCCTTTTACCTTTAAACCGAAGATCAGACCGAAGGCTCTAAGTGATACCCTATCACTTAGAGCCTTAGGTCTGATCTGAGACTCAGCCAATAAGTGTAAAACAACGACCACTGTCTCCAAAACTATTTTTTCAGAGGTCAGCCATCCATTGGGAGTAACTCTCACCGAATACTAAGATCTAGCTTTTGAGTCTTCATATTCTTAATATTTTAGTTAGTTTTTTTTAAATATTTTATATACACATTAACATCCAGACACAGGAAAACGTCTATGTTCAACACACAAATGCTTGGCATGGGTGGGAATCGATCAAACATATTTTAAGGACCATAAAGGAATTTTTCGTTTGTCATACATTTAATAGATCATTAAAACTAAAAGTAGCTAATTTATGTAATATATAACAGGTTTACTTATCACGTCAATGTTCGTTAAAATCAAATTTTGCCAATTTTGTAGTTCGCAGAATAACAATTGTTTCATAGTCATGCTTACTTGATGGTGTGTGCAACTCAGATACAGAATTAACTACGATGCAGTTTTGAAACAGAACTAAACAGAACTATTGCAGTAGACGTTTGGGGAAAGTAGTTTCAGCCTAAGTTAGCTACAGTTGGTAGATATTGAGTTGATTCCGGGGCACTAATATTAACTTAGTTTAACGCTCAAACTATTTCAGTCATAGAAATCTAAAATTATTCTGGATCCTAAAATAAACGCTATTGTGGTGTGTTATTTATTAACCTTTGAAAAGGGCACGTGTCCTTAAGCAAGAACCCTTTAGTGTCCCAACACGTATATCCTGGGTAGTGCAAAAGGAGAACTCAAAACTAGCAGTAGAACTTGTGCCAAGTTCGCCAGGAGAAGTACTGCCTTCATTTCTGGAATCCTGCCGCCAAGTAGTTAAGTGTTCAGATGGAAAAGGGTGGGCAGCGGTGAAAACATAGATGCATAGGATGTAATACGCCCGTCTCATAGAGATGGGCGATGCGACTTGGGTCTTTAGTATGAGAGGGCTTGAGAAGTTTTGCAGTTGTTTATGGGCGGAAGTAACCAATTAGCATCAAGTGTCAATTAGCTGTCAGCTCGCCTGACAATTTATATTCATAAAAAAACCAGGAAGAAGACATTTTATATAATTATAAAATTATTAACCATTATAAAATTATGGTAGCTATGGTAGTGACAATAAAATTTTGATGTCTCAAGATCGGCGAGACTGTGCAATTTCAATATGACGTCCACACGATTATGCCCAGCTTGGTGCATGGGTTTGATGGTCTCCTATTTAAATGTGTCTAAAACCATTTACATTTTTTTATGTAACAAAAGTGACGGGCTGATCTAAAGGCTCTCCTGACGTTAAGTGGTTACCTCCACCTATAACAACAGCAATACGACTTAGGTACTCCCCGATCGAAATATGTGAAGACCCATGTCGCACCCCGTTGCACCTGTTACCCGAGATGTTATATCTCAAGCGCATGTGGTTTCTTCGGCACCCACATCCTTCCACTGGAACATAGCAATGAGAGTGCACCACTGCAGATTACCAGGTACTTCTCTGAGCAAACAAGTTTTTGTTGCTACCCGGCTACGTAAAGAGACTCTGAGGTTCACCTACGGACGCAAGCTAGGCCCCCACAAGCAAAAACTATGCGCTTAATACTACAACACCCATATTAACTAAATTATTCGCAACATTAAGTATCTTCAAATGCTAAACGGATTGCCCGCACGAACATGTTTCTATTTAACTATCGTGTCA
The DNA here is from genome assembly GCA_921293045.1 of Aplocera efformata. NCBI lineage: Eukaryota > Metazoa > Arthropoda > Insecta > Lepidoptera > Geometridae > Aplocera > Aplocera efformata. Next base: position 5,009,591 of record OV121042.1, on the reverse strand, counting down.
ACAAACACGTCAAAGCAAGTTGATGACGTTCATTAAAATGCTCACAACATGTTCGCACATTGTTCAACATGTTTTGTGTAGGCAAATTAAAAGTAATTGGTGACACGGAACTGCATAGATGTATAAAAAATACTTATATTATTAATATGAATTATTTTTCAAAATAACGATTTATATGCTTTTCACTATGTGTAGGTAAAGATAGTTGTCATTTTAGATGTTTACCTGCCGCTTTTCGGTCGTTAGTGCCATAATTAGAGACTATTAGAGACTACGGAGATATATGGAATAAAAAAAATATTTGTGTTGCAGTGTTGATGAAGATGATTGAAACTCTGACATCAGGATTGGATACGTACTCACATATAAATGGAGAAAAATTTATGTCACAGGAAAGGGGTTAAACGAGAGAATTCAAGCCGTTAAATCAGGATTTCTGCATCTCCATTCTTAAGTTATTACCCACTACTGACCAATTTTAGTACTCAGTGTAAGATCCAAATCTTATACTGAGTCGCATTACTGTTGTCATGGGCGGGGGTCGCCACTTACCACCAGGTGGGCCTTAAGCTCGTTATGTCACTATATCAAAAAAAAAAATGTTTAAAACTTCTCACACCTGCCTGAATCATATCCTGAATAAAGATACTTTTCATCTAGGTACGATGCATTTACGCTGACTAATTATGCTGGCTTACTATTTGGGGTTCCATGTTGCTCGCGTTTGTAGGTGAGAAGAGACGTTTCGCCTGAGTGGTCCGAAAAAAAAAACCTAAAGTAACAGTAGAACTTGTACCAAGTTCGCCCCGAGAATACTATTGGTAACCTATCGCGTCGCCAGTGATTCACTCGCGTTACTGTGTTCCCGTGGAAAGGTGTGGGTGTGGTTAAATAACAGGTTCACGAAGCACTTGACATCCTTGTCTTCTTCATGGGTATGCTAATAATTTGGTATCTAAATGCTTATCATTAAACATCAACCGGGATATCAGTTTTTTCATCACTAAATTTAAATAAAAAACAATTATTGTACAATAACATTATCGCTGTTACTTATAAACGCCTCTCAAACATCTCTCAAAAGTTGAGAAGCGTTTCAGCAAATGATCAGCAAAATACACACCTATAAACCTGTCTCAAATTTGAGTAACGGCTAAGTAAATGTCAAAACTAAACACCACCGCGACCTAGATAAGCGCTTGATGAGATACAAGATGGCGGGTTTTATTTGAATCAGTTGATCGAAACGTCACAAAAAAGTTGTTGTTTATGATTTGTAATATTATTGAAAAATGGATTTCGACAATCTCCTTCGGGATCTCCAAAACGACGTAGAAGAGTTAGGTAATTTTAGGGCGCCTACGGCTAGGCACAGGAAGGCATACAGAGCTCGTATAAATCCGCTACACGATTTGCCAGATGAAGAATTTAGGTTAAGATACCGTTTTAGCAAAGAAAATATGTGCCGCATCATCGAAATAGCGAGACCTGATGTGCATGTTGATACCCGAGGAGGCAGTATCCCTGTAGAGTTACAAGTAATGGCAGTCATCAGAAATTGGGGCTGACATGAGATTCAAGAAGACTGCGCTGACATACACGGCATGAGCCAGCAGTCTCTGTCGCGCTTGTCGAATAATATAATAATATACACAAATAAAAAAAATATAAATAAATTTTTCATATTTTTTATTTTCAATTTCCAATATTCTTCCTACATTGACATTATCCTCAATCTTCTTTCATGCATCTCTCTTTCATTCTTCATCTTACAATCATGCGCTTCTTTTCTTGATTGGCTAGCGAGGACGAACAACTGGTGCTCATGGCTCTCGCTACAGCATTCGGACTTGAATCTGTAAAAAAAGAAAATAATAATCTTCACGATGGATGATCCTAAGGGTTCACATTTTTTATACTATTTTAGACAACTTATCCACTAACGCAGCGCTAGGCGATATATAAGAATAAATAAATACCTTCTGTTCACTGCAATTGATGGAGCGTGTTCTTTTCATTCCTTGCATGTTTAATCACAACTTCTTCTGTTCTATGGCTTCGAATGCCTAGATCACAACTTTTTTATTCTTTTTTTCACAACTTTTCAGTGATGATATGATTTTTGAAATCTTTTGATTTTGAAGGATATTGAAATTTGAAAGATATGACACTACCTTGTCACCAAAGATGCAAAAATCTTAGTTTTGACTTCTGTAATCGTTCTATAATCGATTATTTTATTACAAATTTTTCGTCCGCGGCAAACCTTATGGTCGACCGTTCAAATTTAGTTTATCTGTACCTAGCTCAACTGATCAACAGCTAAATAAGGTTTATAGGTAAAGAAAAGTTAAACGGTATTTAACGGGTTGAGAGTGATTCAGTTGAGAGGTGGCTAAGTAATGATTAACGATTTTTTTATAAGTAAGGCTGTAACGCTGTTACTTATAAACGCCTCTCAAACATCTCTCAAAAGTTGAGAAGCGTTTCAGCAAATGATCAGCAAAATACACACCTATAAACCTGTCTCAAATTTGAGTAACGGCTAAGTAAATGTCAAAACTAAACACCACCGCGACCTAGATAAGCGCTTGATGAGATACAAGATGGCGGGTTTTATTTGAATCAGTTGATCGAAACGTCACAAAAAAGTTGTTGTTTATGATTTGTAATATTATTGAAAAATGGATTTCGACAATCTCCTTCGGGATCTCCAAAACGACGTAGAAGAGTTAGGTAATTTTAGGGCGCCTACGGCTAGGCACAGGAAGGCATACAGAGCTCGTATAAATCCGCTACACGATTTGCCAGATGAAGAATTTAGGTTAAGATACCGTTTTAGCAAAGAAAATATGTGCCGCATCATCGAAATAGCGAGACCTGATCTGCATGTTGATACCCGAGGAGGCAGTATCCCTGTAGAGTTACAAGTAATGGCAGTCATCAGAAATTGGGGCTGACATGAGATTCAAGAAGACTGCGCTGACATACACGGCATGAGCCAGCAGTCTCTGTCGCGCTTGTCGAATAATATAATAATATACACAAATAAAAAAAATATAAATAAATTTTTCATATTTTTTATTTTCAATTTCCAATATTCTTCCTACATTGACATTATCCTCAATCTTCTTTCATGCATCTCTCTTTCATTCTTCATCTTACAATCATGCGCTTCTTTTCTTGATTGGCTAGCGAGGACGAACAACTGGTGCTCATGGCTCTCGCTACAGCATTCGGACTTGAATCTGTAAAAAAAGAAAATAATAATCTTCACGATGGATGATCCTAAGGGTTCACATTTTTTATACTATTTTAGACAACTTATCCACTAACGCAGCGCTAGGCGATATATAAGAATAAATAAATACCTTCTGTTCACTGCAATTGATGGAGCGTGTTCTTTTCATTCCTTGCATGTTTAATCACAACTTCTTCTGTTCTATGGCTTCGAATGCCTAGATCACAACTTTTTTATTCTTTTTTTCACAACTTTTCAGTGATGATATGATTTTTGAAATCTTTTGATTTTGAAGGATATTGAAATTTGAAAGATATGACACTACCTTGTCACCAAAGATGCAAAAATCTTAGTTTTGACTTCTGTAATCGTTCTATAATCGATTATTTTATTACAAATTTTTCGTCCGCGGCAAACCTTATGGTCGACCGTTCAAATTTAGTTTATCTGTACCTAGCTCAACTGATCAACAGCTAAATAAGGTTTATAGGTAAAGAAAAGTTAAACGGTATTTAACGGGTTGAGAGTGATTCAGTTGAGAGGTGGCTAAGTAATGATTAACGATTTTTTTATAAGTAAGGCTGTATAAGTTCTGATTATACTCTACAATTTCCAGATGAGCAAAAGAGCATCTTGATTTCCAACATTTCAATTTAGTTCTATACCAAACCCGTTATTAATACTGTGACCGAGTTATTTCACAGTAGAAGTAATCTTTCACAATGTCTGGGGGTGACGTGCGACGATCAGGAAATGTATATGAATACTTAATATAGATATATAGTGACTGTCAGTGTGTGAAACACACAATTAATCATGCTTACCAGACGAGGCTTTTTACCAACACTCATACGAGCTTAGTTTTATATTTTGTAGAATGGAGCTTAAACGATTCAAGGCTTTTCAAGCATTTTTATTGATATAAGATGATTTATAATAATTTGAAAGGTTTATTTTATAAATTCTATTAAATTTGGACTTACGTACTTTTCACGCAGCGCTATCTCACCCCAAACTAAACAAAGTTTTTACAATGGAAATTTATTGAAAACAGTGCTGTTTCATTATTCTTTCAGTAATCTGGCATTACTAAAAGAATACTTAAACAGTACTTTTTACATATAATACACATTACCTAAACACAGATCAAACATGTAGATGTTTTATGTAGGACAAGCGTTTGTGTAATGACTACCAAGTACGTATACGCTTATTAATTATTTGTACACCGTAAACACATTTGCTTCGTACGGGATGAAATCTGTGATTTTTTCCGTGGCTATCTGTTCGAACTTCTACGCCACTATGATAACCAGCTTCTAACACTATTTATAATCTAGTTTGCGTGGTAAATATTCAACTTAATATCATTATCTTCAAAACTATTCTCACGACTGTAGAATATATTTTATTTTAACATAAAAATGTATGTACTGAGGGGACACACGAGTAATTTTTAATATTTCATACGTTGTGCTATTCTTCAACTTGTTTCAAACTTAATATATTCCCAAGATACTTTCACCGTTAGCATCGTGAAACTTTTGACCGTTACTTTTTCTTAATATTTGGTATTTTTGTTTAGAGACCGGTCCCTTTTATCGTAAGTTACAAGTAAGTACCTAATTTTTAGTTATTCATTTATTATCGTGTCATTATTTTTATTCCGATAATAAAAATATCACAATATTTAATCAATTTATACATAAGGTAAACTCTTCATAATGATATTGATACGTGATAATGGTAATGATATATCATTGATATTTTATCCTAATATTAGTATTTATTAGACAGGCGGATTATTATATGTCCTGCAAGCTTAGGATTTAATAGTAGAATTTTATGCAACTTAAGTGATGGAACGTGATTGTCTGACACCAAAACATTGAATACACTACTGTACTAAACAAACTTACTGCCTTTGATACTTAGACCGTAAGTCTAACTCCCACTCACGAAAAGTATTTATGTGATGAATATAAATGTTTGTTATGTGACAGGGTGTTGTTAATATGTTAGTACCTGGGCGACCTAGCTTCGGTCGCATTTTTTTGTTTAAAACGATTTTTTAAATACGAAATTTTATCGAAATCATTACAGCCATTTCCGAGATACACGAAATATATAAATATAAATGCAAGAATTGCTAACAAGATTAAGGGGGTCCAATTGCTCGCATCCGTAAGTGAATACCTCGGAGTCCCTACATGTACCCCCTGGATAGTGTTAAGGAACAACAAAAACGAGCAGTAGAACTTGTGCAAAGTTCGCCCGGAGAAATATTGCCGACTCACCTGGTAATCTACCGCCAAACAGTGGTGCATTGTGAAAAGGTGTGGGTGTAGGTGAAATCAGATGGTCATGAGACGCAACATCCCCGTCACGGGTGATGGGTACAATGGGGTGTGATTTGAGTCTGCTCATACTTCGCTCGAGGAGGTTTTAGTCGTTTTGCTGTTGTTATGGGAGCAAGTGGGCCTTCGGCTCGTCCCATACTTTGACTACAATAACAAAAAATATTATATGTATGTACATTATCATTATTTAGAAATAAAAGAGAACTTATACGTATTCTATTAGTTGTCTAGTTCCCATTGGGCTATTGGCACTTCAAAATGCCCATTAATATTTTTTTCTATAAAAGCTTGGATATTTCGAATTTTATATTGAAACATTTTAATGTGATGTTACAAGTCGCTGTTAGAGGTAGATCGCTGAAAAATAAATTTTCGCTAGAAGTAATGGTTACTTGACTATAAAAATCATTAATTTAATAGTTTATCTGATGTAAAATAGCAAAGTTGAAAAGTTTAACTCTAAAATAATTGTATCTTCACATATCACAATAAAATAATCTTTTCGTAGACAAGTACTCAAACATAGTTTCGTAGCAAGAAGCCCCGAGCTATTGCAAAACAATACAATATTTCAAAGACAAACTTTTATAACATTTCGCTAGTCTCAACTCCATATTACATTCGTCAGTGTCTTACAACTTTTATTGCAACGAATATGATGGATCCACAGTTCCGCAATCTTGTCGCAGTATGAAGTTAAATCACACACAAAGTAAACAAATTTTATAAAGCCCGTGTTTTGCATCAAAACACAAATAATATACAAATACAAATATTTTTTCTCCTCTTGCCGTTGAGAACATTTTGGGTCCCACTATAATCTCAAATGTTACTTATTATGTATTTTTTTGCAATATAGAATGGAATGAAAGGACAATACTAATGGTCTGGCGCGAAGGGAAAGAGTTTTACATTTGCTACGCCGTAGACAGAAGCTACGCGGCAGGCTTGAGGTTCTACGCGCTACGCACTACTTGTTAAATATAGCGACGTAGCTTGGCGTGTTGATAATGTAAGACATCATGTGTGTTGAATAAGTTATTAAACTTAGTAGATATAACATTAAAAAAAAACATAAGAAACATTTTTAACTTATTTTAATTATTTTTTAAATAAAACCTAATTTGATGCTAACTCAGATTACATGCAGATTTCATTAACCATTATTTTATAAAATATCCATCACCCTTGCTTAAAAATATTATATATGCCTTGTAAGGCTATTTTATTTTCTCAATTTAAGAAGGGTGCATATTGTCAGTGTCCTTTATGACGATCAATCGATCGATGCTAATTAGGAGGTGAGCGTTCGACACCAAGTTCCATCGCAAGAATATTTCAAGCCGCCACGGTGATAAATCAAACTCGAAACCGTAATGAAAGCGAACGGATCGCGTCGCGAAGGAAAAAATATCACGGAAAAAATCAGGTGCGTCCCCCGGTCGGGAGAGAAAAACAGTCGGTGGTGTGGTGGGCGGGGGTGGGTGGCGGCGGTCGATGCGGGGGGCGGGCGTTGGGCGGGCGGCGCGTGCGCGGTGGCGGCGCGGGCGGTCGGCGGGACGCGGCGCGCGGTCCGCCACACTCCCAGCGGCCCCGTCGCCTGTCGCTCGTCCCGCGCCGACCGTCCGCTCTTAGCTCATTCCGCGCCGCGCTCCGCTCCTCGCGCCGCGACGCCGACTCACGCCGGCACGCGCCGCGCGACAACACTCGCGAAACGCACGCTTTACATGTCCAAAGTGCTAAAGTCAGTGCATCCTAACGCGACCGCGAGAGTGATTCCGCAGCAGATTTCCGAAACGGACCAGACCTGCACATCGCTCAGGGTTAGTACTCGCCGACTCTTTTTATCGGTTTATGAGCGATGGCGCACTTTAATAAAACTTTATTTTTGGAGCGCAAAGTTTTTTAAAGTTGATGATTGCGCGCGGATGCACCTCGCCGGCCGCGAGTGGCTCACGGGGTGGCGCCGTACAGTCGTTTCCTCCTCTCGACCCGAACTAAAAACAACAAACAGATCAATCGACTTGTTATTATTCATACAGACACTATAAATTCGAATCATTGACTCTATTAGCCGGCTTCGGCGGGCTCAAATCAACGGCCACGGTATTTTGTTTTGTACGCCTAAATATTGCGATAAGTTAAGAGCCCACACTAATAGCTAGAAATAAAATTGTGGAATCGCATGTAACGGTGATATTAACTGTGAACGGTTCAAGTTTACGTACTTTTTTCTTAAATTAGCCGGCTGAGGGCAATTTGTAACAAACTTGAAGTCAGTATTTTACATGGCTTTATTTGTATGTTTTTTTTTGTATCTGTAATATATTCCGATACTAAAAAATCTACTAAGTATTTTTTAGTGATAAAAAAGGTTTTTAATTTTGTTATTCATGCAAAAGTCGCACTTACAGTTCAAATAATAAAAACTTGTGTATACGGTTTTGAATTGTGAAAAGTGCTCCTAAAAAATATAAAGTGCATTTTTATCAACAAATAAGCTCAGGTACTTAAAATGTTACTAGATAATTGGATTTAGAGCCTATCTTGCCGCTGTTTATTTGGTTTTTCAGGTTTAATAATTATCCGTGACGCCGTCTTCATCTTGTAAAAATTAAATTAATTATGAGCCATAGATAAAATATCAGAAACTTAGCAGATAATGGTTTAACATGCCCCTCGATGATTGAAAGTAGCAGAATTAACGAAACTTTAATATCCACATAAAACAATATAACGCACTATAAAATAATCCTACTTCACTGTCAATATTTTGTTTAAAATATTATAATATATGGATCTAAAGAAAAAAAAACCGCATTCAAGGATGTACCCCTCGTAAAATTAATTATTTATTGCTCAGTAAGTTCAGGAAAATTAAATTATATATTACCATTAAAAATTATTAAACTATTATATAAATTTCTTACTTTAATAATCGAATTGAAGGTATAAAATCTTATTTCTATATTGTAGAGCTCTAATTGAATATCTGTGAGTCTCGAGAGATCGGAAGCTTTAATGAAACTTATATGAAAACCCGCACCTCACAAGAATGCTTCTAAAAATATAAAACCGCTAAGTATAATTTGGATTCGCACACGTCCACTATAAAAAAAACATGTTATGTGAAAATTTCAACCCCCTACAGCATTATGCTTCAAAAGATATTCACCATACACCTTTTAAAAAGAACACAATCATTGAACTTACGTCTGTTGGTTTAGTGATTGAGTTCCTTTTATTATACTAGATAACGGAACCTTAAAAAGCAAAGGCGGCACAAAAACCAATGGCATTACTTTTATTACTCTCGTTGCCAAAAAGTGTTGCACTTATAGCTTAGTGCCTTTAAAAGTTCACTAGTTGCTATTCTTTGTAAATCCTTCAGAATTTACGCAAAATTATTATTAATTATTATTAAATATTATTATATATTGGGTATTGCGTGAGGCCATCATTACCTATTTAGTCGTTTCAAATCTGATATTATGTTGTAGCATAACGCAAACCTGTTAGTAGTAAAAAAAATAAGAAAGGACACCGAATATTACAGCCTAGTAGATTCTTAGAAGAAAATTACAGAACGCAGCGAATCAAAAAAATAAACTAACTGATGCTCTACGTGTCTCTTAATATGATTTAAAGAAAATGATCTTAATATCTACACATAGCTTAAACTGAAACATAAGAGTCTGAGGTGAATGCTTTAATTTATTAAAACAATTATCCAGCTTCAAAAATGCAAGATTTTCTTAATTAATAGGTTAAATTAATACTTTAAATTGTATATCCGTAGTACTTAAAAAAATAATAGGAAACCTCATTTTTTTAAATAAATATTATGTTCCTAAATGATCATGCGTTCTTATTACTAAGTTTAGTTTTTATTAGTAAAAAAATCTAAACGTTGAAAAAAATACTCTTATTAAAACTATACTTCTAAACTGTATTGTAACTTTCTGGGGGTTTGTCTTAGCTTGCAGACTAATTTTGGAATGATACAGTGAGTCGAGACCGGTATTGCTTACCTACCTTTTAGGGAAGCAGGCGAATATTTTACATAAAAAGTACCAGAAAAATAGCTGTGACAAATAGGGTTGTTTGAGTAACGACGATATTTGCGTGCGCTGAATACTTTTCCTCGAAGCGTTATTTTACAAGACAATAAAGGAATAAGTATCAGAGTCAAGGTACAAAAATTAATCTAAGTAAATTAGTTTCTGTCGGTACTTATTTCATAATACGCCCACGACAATACCGCTGTAATTAAACAACGGCGTGTTCCAACGAATTTTTGGTATTTTCCAAAGATAAATAACTGACAGTTGATTAGTTTCGTAAATTAAATTCCTGGCTACGAAACGAGTATTCATTTATTTTCATATTATAATATTGCTTCTATATCAAATTAAGGTCAAGCCCGATAACCAATTTGAAGGATTCAGATCGGGTTAAAAAAGTTTTCTGTTGAACATATTGGTATATTAGAGAAATACTTCGTCTGATCTTAGGATTAAGATAAAATAGGATCACCAACGATGATAAAATTTGTCAGAAATACAAAATATTTTTTATTCAGAGAATAATATCGAAATACGCTCAAAGATTCCAAAGATTCGTATTTACAGTGTCTTATTGAATAAAATGATTTATCCTCTAAAGTTCAACGCTATCGCTCTCGTCTCGTTTCTAGATTTTGCATCAGGTTGATTCACCTACACATATTAGACTCGTAAATTGCTTCACAAATATGATTGAATTGTTTTGATCTTCTAATATTATGTCGATGATATAGCAGCTCCTATGGATTAACTTCGCGGGTTCAAGTCTCGCCCTGCCGATTCCAGTATACTCGTACATATTTATAGGACATACATTTTTCACTATTCCTTTGTAAGAAATGTTCAAAAAATAAGGTAATAAATATCTTGACTGGTTTCATAGACAAGTTGGCAGGCGCTCTACCTTCTGCGCTGCAAGTTGTGGGTTCGATTCCCGCTCAGGACAAGCATTTTATTGACGAACATAAATGTTGTTCTGTATCTGGGTGTTAACATGTATTTACAAAAATAAATATATATAAGTAATCTATGCGTTAACTAGTTCGCACAGTGCAAGCTAGGCTTAGTTTGGAGCTAGATGACGCTGTATAAAATGTCCATGAATATATTTCTTTTTTTATTATAATTAATATTACTCTACAAGTAAGTGAGAATAAACATAAAGTAAAATAAATATGAAAACTATTGTACGAGCAAGTATATTGCCTTTATTCAAATAATGTATCATTTGCACTTTACACTAGTCATCAACTTAGCAAATGTTGAAAATATTCAGTTTGCGTTCAGCAGTCAACAAACGCGACTCACTATCATTTGATCCTAAGTTTATCTTTAAATATATCAGTTAAGATTGATCCTAGTTTTTCTGATATATTCAGTTTAGTGACTATCCAATGTACGGACCATACAGTTATTGTAACTAAAATTTATCAGAATAAACCTCGTTTTACATTGAAAAGGCTAAATTAGGTGAGTTAAAGTGAGATATTATACTCGAACCAATTGAATCGTATGCTACGCTGAATTTATTCTTGCAATTTCTTATAATGTAGTCTTTTCAACTGATGCAAGCCAATTTCGCTAATAAGCAATAGATTTCTGCAGATTTTGAAGTTCGATTCAATGCGTTTGTACATTCAACGTTTTCACATGAATGTCTGACTTACTGTATTGTTACATTGGAATTATATTTTACACTTATACAAAAAAAAGGGATACATAATTATATCAATATAAAAAAACGCATATATAATGCATTTCAGAGCATGGTGGCCCAGGGGCACAGACGCCGACTTTCAATTTGAAGGTCGCTGGTTCAAACTGACACGTGCACTAATGAGTTTTTCACTTGAAAAATGTATGTGCGCAATACCACGTTCTCCAAATGGTGACGGAAAACATCGTTAGGAAACCGGCATGTCTTAGAATCAAAAATTCGATGACATGTGACATCTACCAATCCGGATTGGGCTCCCGTTGTATATCAGAGCCCATTCACTCTCAATTATCGAGAGTAGGCCTGTGTCCCTGCAGTGGGAACATTAGAAGATGGTAAGGTAGGCGGCTGTACGTTTAATGACATGACCAACACTATCCACATTCAAAGTCATTGAATTATATTAATATGGAGAAAATTCAAAAATACAGTTATATTACAGATGTAAAAATAAGACATACTAAAAAAACAGTAATGCAACTAAGTATAAAATTTGGATCTTACACTTAGTCGCATTCATTCTGCTACGTCCATCAACCGTGACGGGTATGATACGTCTCATGCGCATGTGATTTCACCGGGGCCCACACCCTTCCACCGGAACACAGTAATGCGAGCACTACTGCTTGGCGACAAATTCTAGGTGTGGTGGCAGTAACTACCTCTTCGGACGAACTTATACAAGTTATACTGCTTCTTTTGGCTGCTCCTCTAGCACCACCCAAGGGGTACGTGTAGGAAATCAAAGGGTACATACCTAAGGACATGAGCGACTGGACTTCCTAAAAAGTAATAAGAATCAAGTTGTATCCCAAAATAAAATATGGCTACATAACAAATGACTACTTCAAAATCCACTACGACGATGACTTGTATATAAATATGTATCTAGATATAAATAGGAAAGCAAGAACAATTTATGTTGGTTTTTTTCAAAAAACTACATAAACATTTGTAGCACTAGTGTACCTCAACATTTGTAGCCATTGATTTTATTTGTGACTCACAGAAACTTCGTATTCATAAGAACGTAAATTACACCAATTTTGTACCATAATAAAGCAATAACGCCGCTAGAAACTTGTTAATCGAAATCTCGAAACTTCCCCCGACCTAGCTACATATAGGTACATCTCAGAAACTTTAGTCAACCTTAACAGCAATATGGTGTCCCTTGTCATGCCGGAGAGCAAACATAGCTAATGATCGAATATCGGAGATGATGATAGATGGTAGAAATGCTTCACGCACACCTAACCCTGTGTTCTCTGTAACTTGAGTGTCTACCTTTCTTTTAGTTATGAAAGCGAAGCAATTACTACTCGTAGGTATTCTTCCTGAAACTGAAGAGGACAATACAACAAAATCTACTACTAAGCTATCCTAATATATATATAATGGTATAATATTTTAAAATATTTAGGTGAAAATTCAGAAATAATCTTTTTACATTACATTGATCAATGATAAATGGCAATAACGTGAGTTTTTAGAAAAAAAAACTTGATTTTTTTGCGTACACTGCTTTGTCGTATCGAAAAATAACAAAATCTTTCAGAGCGATAAAATCAAATTTCAAATAAAATCTTTTCATTAATATAAGCAGATCTCTTGAACTTAAAATGATTGTTTGCAACAATTGCCACTAAATATTACAAACGGAATATTAATAATAAATAGATACGAAAGGGTTCCACACTAAAACGTGTGGCTTTATTCAAACAAACATCAAATTGATATATCTGTGTTTTCCTTCTCATTAACCACAATTCGTTAGAAAACATGGCTTTAAGCCGTTTGACTGGATAATAGTGGTTGTTCTTGTTATAATTACTTGTAGTTTGTTTTGAAGCGTATTATTATGGCTTGGCCACTACTTCCCAAGGGAGGCAAGGGTTGGGGGTAGTTATTAATTCATAACTTTATCTGCTTATAGTAGCTAAGCCTCAAAAGCATCACCTATTTTCAACTGAAATCCGTAAATGATTTATGATATTAACAGAGAATAGGGTCGCGATTAATAAATCGAAGGTACATTAAAAAAAGAAATAGAAAATGTATTTGCTGATGTGTTAGTTTACCAAGACTAATGATGGCGATTTATTATTCTTCAATAAAAGGCTTCAAAAGTCATTTTAAAATGCACCAAGCTCTTTTCAATAACTTAAATTAAAATTAATGAAAATTACTGTTGGCGGACTTCAAACACGAGGTTAAAGACGACACCTATGAATAAATAATTACATGCAATCGTCTAAACAAATATAGGAGAATACTGTTTTTAAAACGTATTTTTTTTAGTGTGGATCGATGCTTTGTTAACAATAAAATATGCGGCTCTTTTTGATATAGCTGTTATTTAATTAAATTCAAAAAGATTCTGTGTATTGCATTTACCGAGGCAAAAAGTATTTTCGTCTTTTCCTATTTTTATTATTAACCGTATTCGTTTTCAGCCTACGGTTACGGGGCTCTACAGAGAGGACTTAGAAGTTGATTTCCGCTTTTAAGTTTTAGCTATATTTATAAGTTACTAGCTTTTACCCGTGGCTTCGCTCGCGTTAGTGTTAATTTGTCAACCAAATTGAGTCAGCGGTTTAGACGTGAAAGGGTAACAAACAAACGAACTCACATTCGCATTTATAATATTAGTTAGGATTTTAAGACTAGACTACGAGTATAGCCATTTAGTTATCTAGATATGTTAACATATCAACATAAAATATGTTTATAAAATTTTATGGTCTGGTTTCCAAATACATTATTATTTTATTATAATAAAATATTATAATATAATAAAAAAAGTTCAGGGTAAAATAAATAGTCTAATTTAAACTCAATGTTATGAGTTAGCATTACTGAAAAGCTTTTTTTTATATATAAAAATCTAGTGAAAATTTAAAGAAAATGGCAAATTCGGTTTATATAAAACGTATAAAAAATTAACAACACCAATCCAATAGCGATGGCTCAAATCCAGAAGTCCATAAATGTTCTTTTGATTTAAAGGTTTAAATCTTAAGAATGAATCTTCGAATCTCTATGTGAAATATGCTCTCATTAATTTTATTGAAAAATTAATTTATTAAGAGCACATTTCAATTGTAAAACAGAGTTTTGGGCTTCTTCGCTAATGACTTCGCTATTTTGTTCGCATGTACGGTGCTATGTATTGGAATCAAAATTATACATCTAGATGATACAAATGCAAACATATTAGAAACATTTATTTGCCTATATAAACTCGACTCAGAATTATTCCTTGGGTTAGTATTTTCATAGGTCTCCCACAAATTAGCACATTTGAGTTTTTACAAAGAAATTCAAACGATACGTTTTATTCGGTTTGTTGTTTTTGGAGCAAAATGTCAAACAGGATCTCAAAATTGTGAAACATAGGCAAGTAAGCTCCAAACCAGTCTTTATTGATTTCTTTACTTAATTTTTTTAATCCCTGGGCAATGTTCTAAATGTCATCATCAGCTAAAATAACTCTATTAATAGGTCTATACTACTAACCGTACACCTTTCTTTCTGTCTGTTTATATGCTTATCATACCACTCAAAGTTTTTTTTTTTTACTTTTTATTTTCAATAGTGATCTATAGAAAATATGAATATGTTTGTGTTTATATTTTGTGGAAATTTTAACAGGTTATACAAATAATAAAAACACAAATATATTTCTTTATGCATGAGCCCAAACTGCGCTTGGATTGTACTAATTATAAATTGGTGAAGCTCAAATAACTGCGTACCTTAACATCATAAAATGAGAATTTCAAGCGTTTTCAGTGAATTCGTAACAATAATCTACATTTCAACAACTCGTAGAATTCGGGCGCGCAACTTTAATATAACAATTCGAGCACATACAGATATTCAGAAAACACGAAGTACACGCAAGTTATTTCTATAATTACATAGCGGAGTAATCGCTTTAACTTATTTTAACTCAAATTAAAGTGGAGCGCAAACACCTCTCTCACCTCGATCCAAACTTTCATACTTATGTAGTTTCAATAGGACGCAGTAAAACTTGCTATGATGGTAGCACATTAATTACTAGAGAGCCCAACAGTACTGAGTTTCATGTAGATTTACGATCGAGCCCTTTCATTAAACAGGTATTAAGGAGACAGATAAGCTTTATATTACACACTTGTTCATACAATTTGGGAGTTTGCTCGAAAGCTTTATAGGGACAAATGGAAGTGCCCGACCCGCCTGAATACGACTATCAACCCTAATAGATAAACCTTGCGGTTTAATTTATGTTGACGTATCCAACTTCGAATGGAAACTGTTCTGAAAGGCTCGCCAAAAGTGGCATAGTAATCAAAATATGTTACACAACTATAAAATTAAACTGTTGAGTGTTTGTTTTATTAGTTGCCTTTTCTGTATTTGAACGGATAAAGGGTCCGAAAATGTTTAAATATTGTTTTAAATTATATCCAAAACGGAAATTCAGCCTTTTTATGATTGAACTTATAGGTAATGTGGTTGAAAACTTTTTGTCCTATATATGGTAAAGCAATGGTGGCAATGAGTCCAATGAAAACTGGCCCATTTTCACTTAGCCTAACTAATTAATTATATTTACTATGTTGTTACAATGTGTTGTGATTAGTTTATAATAGTTCAATAGTAAAAATCAATATCAGAACACCTAATGCCAACATAATCTCTTCGCACAATGCATACTTACACAGTTTCCCTTCCTCGTCAAATATTAGCATGGAAAGTAATATTGAAAATCAGTGCACGGTGCGCCGCAAGCGCAGCTAAATGAAATCATGCTGATGATTGGAGAGGCGAATCATTTTCGGTGCGATTTAATGATAAACAGTAATTATTGGTCATGCCTGTAATACAAAGTGAAACATAGTAAATGAAAATTATGTAAGAAATTGAATATTCCAAAAACAAAAATAAAATAAAACTACCTTCCGTACCTCCACAACAGTAACGAGTTGAACTTGTTATATGAAAACTAATGCAACTTTCAATTTAACTTTTACCTCAACATTTTTCGGATTAAAACGGTGAAGGCAATTCAGCCAGTGTGTACATTAAATGGCAGAACCGTGTTTTGTTTAGCACTTACAAAGAGCAATCGATTTTAAAGCTCGCTGGATTGAAAATTATATGAGGATCCTTAGGGCGGGTGCGGTGCTGGGTTCGTGGGCCGCCAATGCGCTTGTCTTTCGGTTCAGTGGGCTTTCTTTAAATTGGCGACGGCACCGCTGCTGGCCACGCTACTTATTGCATCCCCGCCCGCAGCGACGCGACGGTCACGATATTGCCTCTACTCGACCTCTAAGCAAATAAAATTTTGCAGACTGTAAATAGGACGTTATAGGTAAATCTTCAGCGTGCCCCGCGTCGTTTACGGGTAAAAGGTAGAAATTCAATTTTTATCGACTTACTCGATTACGATCGCCCCCAAGCGAGAAACCTTCAGACCTTTCAGTACACATCGGCTGAAATTTTTGCGTGATGAACGGCAATCCTTCATCGCTTGTCGGAGATTGTCTCATCCGTGTAGGTATTCTGTTCATATTCATGATAAAGGCACGCCGTAGCAAACAAAAAGCCATACAATGTCGTTTTTATTCTGACGAGTGAACGCCAAGAATGTTGCGTGTCGCGAGGATTTTCATCATGGGACCTATCAAATAATAACGATGTTGTCCTTTTCCAACGGCGCTCCGCCCGGTATCGTGGATCCGTTTGGTAACAATCGTGGACGATGTTTTGTGCTTTACGATAATACATGCTATTGTCATTTACTCAATCGTTTCTTTATTCACTCATGTTCGAAAAGTATTACACAATGGGGCAAGTTATATACCTAATTTGTCGTACATGCGGGAATCAGATAATATCTATAGATCAGGGAAACTGTTGTGTTAATAAGCAGTGCGAGTGTACAGCCTATCTGCCGTGTTTATACGGTTCGGCCGAACTTAAGCCCGGAATCGTCGGCATGAACTGGCATCTCGAATTCCGTCCACGATCCACTCTAAGATTTATTGTAATTTACAAAACTGACGGAGGTCTTGTTGCCATTGTTCTACCGGACGTTTGTTTCGCTCCCGTGCCGTTTTCTAACAAGGGGCGACTGAAGGCATGTTACGCTCTTAATGTAGAAATCCTGACTGTGGAGGTAACAAATTTTATTAAAAATTGGTACTACATACATCACTAGCTTCACTGGAAACGGAAACCGTAATGTTTTAAGTACCAATTAAGCGCT
The DNA here is from genome assembly GCA_921293045.1 of Aplocera efformata. Taxonomy (NCBI): domain Eukaryota; kingdom Metazoa; phylum Arthropoda; class Insecta; order Lepidoptera; family Geometridae; genus Aplocera; species Aplocera efformata. The sequence continues at coordinate 4,991,947 of OV121042.1, read as the reverse complement.
CAACAAACTCACTTCCAACTTTAGAATTGAAATTTATTTTGTAGTACCTACAATAAATATATTATTATATATTTCACGGAGGGCGGAAGGCTACTAATGGCATAAATTGAAGAGCGAGCGCTGGAGGCAACCACAGGATTTTGCGTATTTCAATTTCAGTTACTTTCATAGTCGTAATACATGGCGCAGGCAGAAGGTTCGAGAAACGATCGCATTTTATATATCATTATTATATAAGGAGGGAAAATATCGCTTTAAAATGAGAAAACCAGAAATTCAAATTTGCATCCCGACGCATCAAAAATACCGCAGCGATACCCAAGTGACGTAGCGAATGCGAGAAATGCAGCCACTTTCCATTTGAAATGTTAGGCGTTTCGAACCACTGCGAAATACCCAAAGTTTTTTATTGTTTCTCTCAACTCAAAAACAAAGCCGTATAAACCGTGCTTGCCTTTATAAGTGGCTGTTTCAATACTTTAATAGCTATCAATTACAGCCCATTTTCTGCTGATCGTTGGTTCTTGCAGCAATGTTATAATAGCTAGCTTGCTTCCTTTTGAAATTGACGTGTTCAACACACTTTATTGTTTTATCATTAAAATATTTTAATAATCTTATTCTATAATAGTTCTGATTAATTAACTTCCTGCCCAAAGTGGCGCTTGCATTATTTCCATAAACGTCATCTACAAGATTCCAAACGGTGAATAATCAAGCATGTATAATACTCATGAACGCTGATCCTATTACGAATGCATCGGTCTGTCTGGCGGTATGAGTAGGGACGCGAGGGGCAAGGCGATGCTCTGTATAGCGTCATATCAATCACTATTGCCGTGGAGTAGATCCCTTGGCACTTGGCCTAGATTCGAAATTACACAAATTTACGTCGTTGGCCTATCCCGGATTAGGTGGTAGAGCTTACGTCGGATGACCGATACCACGGTTCACTGACGCGAGGTCCGATCTCTGCTATGATTTTTCCGTAATTTATCATCACTAATGGACCAAATAATCCCATAATACACAATAAGTAGAAAAGTTTGAATTAACTCGTCTTTGCTCGTCAATGTTGAGGGCCATCAGCGACTGTCTACTTTGCCGAAAGTTATTGCTAAGTAGGATTTGTGTTAAACTTACGTTTCCTCAGAAGGATTATGGGACTTACTAACAACATATTTGGATAACTATATTGCTTAGACACTTCTATTTTAATTAATCAAAGTCTAAATTTGTCTATCTGGTATATTAACCGCTGTATTAGAGATTCTAGTAGTAGCTTAGTTCTTTCTACCTTATGTAGATAGATGTGACAAAACGAAAGTCATACATATAATGAGATGAGAATATTTTCGTTATATTTTTTAGATTATCCATAATCATTAAAGTAATTATAAACTCTCATTAAACCCTTTCATTTATAACTCCCGCTATGGTTCTTGATATAGGCTCTCCCTTAATTCCGACTTAATTAGTGTCACGCAGGTTCCGTAATCCTAGGACCGAGGATCGCACGACCGTTCTTAAAATGGAGATTAGTGTGGCAAATATCTCGAACTACGCTATCCTTTCATAGAATCACTACTTTGGCTTTCAATTTAGTGACTTTTTTTTGTTATTTTGTTTTATATTATTATTTGTTGTTTTTATATTTATCAGAAGGAAATATATATATTTATGCATCAAATTCCGTTGAATCATGACAATTTCAATAGTATCTGAAAGCTACGTATAACAAGGTAGTGCAGTAAAATTTTAAAGTAATAGGTATAAATATATTTTCTGTTCGTCGTCGCAACATGTCCGCACGAAGAGTCAACTGCGACAAGGAATTCTAAAAGAACTGAAACATAGTATTTTGTGTACGGAAGTCCTTCCGCGGTCGCGTACAACGGATGTACAGGAAAACGCTTGCATACTGAGTAGGCGTGCCTAAAAGACACTGCGGACTTTAGTTTACCTACAGTGGATTACATGAAACTTAAACATGCCACCTAAATCTGCGACAAACCGTTTGAACCGAAGCATTTAGCTTACCGGATTTGCAGGCCACGTTCCCAAACAACGCGAAATTACAGCGCACTGAAGAACTACTCGTAGCACTCCATTATCCTGTATCTAAATTGAACGTCACACTGAACACCGCTAAAAAAACTCAGGTGCATTCACATCGAGTTGCGTATAAGAGCTTCCGTAGTTTATTATTAAAATTTTAATCACAAAGTTTGCATTTGACGTCACTAACATATTTTGAGACTATCCCTCGGCTTGGCGTGTCTCTCGACAAATTAGTTACGGATTTATTCCCGCCGATTGACGGGTGATCTTATTTTTAACAAGACATCAAACATTATCTCGGGCCCGGTTGCTCAAGCCTGTTTACAAATAAAAAACGTCGGAGACGAGTGCGTAATAAATTTTATAACAGCATCGATTTGGAATCGAACGTAATAATAATATATCGGTTGGAAATATTGGAATGTCGGTGCGCTCGGCGCGTATCTCAAAATAAACCCTCATCAAAGACACACAGGTTTGCAGCTGTAAATCCATTTCAGTGTGGCTTGTCCACTTTATAAATTGGAGCGTTCGTACATTGGTGTGTGCAAGTTTGTGTAGCTCTCACTTACCAGCTTAGGGAGACCAGCTGGCTCAATCTGCTATCCTGGCCACGTAATACATACTCGGTCGCTACACGTCATGAATGCAGATGACCAGATTAGTAATTCGCAGTGTCTAGGTATCACTATCTAACTTACATATTATGATCACACAGATTTAGATAATGTAAAAATGCTTTCTTACATGTGAATAACAAGAAGTCATATTAAAATTGAAACGCCACGTAATTGCATAGCGGAGGAAAGTAAAATAAAATTTAACTTTAGTATTTCTTTCTCAAATAGAATGACAATTTAGAGTCGTTACTTAGTAGTAGCTAGTGCTAACTAGTGTTAGAACTAGCTTATACCTACGAAAAACCAAAAGTACCGAATAAATGTTCATTAAAAATTTACCTTCAAACTCTTTTAAATATTTGTCCTTAATCAACAACACAAAAAATATAATTTGACCTTTAATTACCTTTGCCGCCTTTAGAAGGTCACCTTAAAGTTTTTAGGTCAATTTAGATCTTTAAGGCCTGTAAACTATTTATTACTCAAGAACTTTTTTATTTATGATCAATATCTTTTTAGGGGAAGTTTGGAAAGTTTAAAAAGAAACAAAACACTGTCACTCTCATACTTATTATCCAAACTTATAACTTGGACTACATTAGAATTCTAGGACTATTTAAAAATATATATTATTCGTCATGCCTATAGAATCTTGGAATAATATTACACACTTGGGTACTTTCAAGAATAACCGAAATAAAGGATCTTTCACTAAGTTGATTTGTTAACGTACACATACAAAATTACTTCCAGTTTTCCAGATTTTTGAGAGTTTTTATATTGTGATCCCTGGATTCTAAGCTAATTCACTTTTCTATGTAGTTTTACCACAAAAGGTTTCAGAGTGGACCTGTCCTGACTCGCATTTCTATCAGATGCCGTTCCACACTCGTTTGAGTTCTCCATTAACATGTCCGGGACACTATTAGGGCGAGTAGATGGATGTTCTGAATTAATTGTATTTTCTGAATCAGACGTAAACAGCTAATTCTATTTTCTTTTTTAATTCACTTTGAAATCATGTTTGTTTTATGAAATTACACTTGAAGTATTTAAATAAGTAGAATACCTGAATAAAACTTAATATAGGTAATAAAATACCTAATAATAATATCATGTTTACTATTCGTTTATAAAGAGATACATTACATTGCGTAAGCAAATTTAAACCACATTTTATTGTAAAACTTTCTTGTTAAGTGAAACTAAACAGTTTTTACTTGGCTTGACTACTTTATAGTTTTCGTAGCTGGAATTGACCTGAAAGTTCCCTGATTATTTTATGGCCAAGGAGAGTGCCAGTTTCACTTTTTTTGTATATTTATTGGCGAGGACAAAATACAGTACCCACATGATAATTCATCACTTCATTTGATGAAACGCAACCGCTGAGCACTCTAGACGACCGCAGTGCATAGATTTGCATTTTATCGTTTTGATTCGAGCGAATATTCAGCACGGCTAGGGTTGCCTATTGAAAATATAAGAGCAGAGTTAATAGCATTAGAGAAAACCCGAAAAAGTATTGAAATATCAATTAGTCCTAGCAAGTATATCAAAATTTCTATTTTATTTTTATTTATTTTACTACTATCTAAACAAGTAAATAAATAAACGTAATAAATAAACGTTTACACACTCATACCTCTGCACTAGGATTCCCTGTGTCGCAGATGGCATGGACAAACACAGAAACACAAGACAAACACCCAACAACAACATGCTCACCACACAAAGTATGCCTCGGCCGGGAATCGAACCCGGGACCCCTCGCTTCGAAGGCAGGGCTACTACCAACCAACTTAGCCATGGAGCCGTCAAGTGTGCAGTCAAAGTGTGCATTTGTTTTATCTTGCTTTAGTTAAATAAAAAGCTTAAGCAATAGTATTCATTATAATAAAGAATCATTTATTAAGAACCATTCACGTACCATTTTAATAACCTTTCAAACAAGTTGACAGGAAAAAATGTAGTGAAGTCTCCCTCTATGACAAATGACACAGTTCAAACGGGTAAAACCTATAATAAGCACCTTTAATACCCAGTCTCATTAGATATTAAGTGATATTGCGGTCTACGGTGTAGCATACTTGCCTACCTATTTACTTTACTTACTACTTTTATATTCCATTTAACTAATATTACTTCAACCCTATAATAATATATTTTCATATGTAACAAATAATATATATATGTAAGAAAGGCTTGATTCACAAATAACTTATCAAACAATGTTCAGACAAAAGGCATGTCAGACTAAAATCACCTAACAACCCGTACTGTAGGGTAGGTAAAAGATAATTTCTGAAACAAATTGAATCGACAAACGCCTGACGGGGTTCCTAGATAAGAGTATCTTTTTCTAAGATAAATAAACGAACCTAGACAAATACGCTTTTACAAAGCGTTGGCCGCATTGATAGAAAAGTACGAAATACACACATCCCTTCTGACTAAAATCACCTAGCAACCCTAGTACTAGCTATCTTTTGAATTCGACGCGGCGCGAGTGCCCGGTGAAGGGGCTCAAGTGCGGGCGCGTGCTTGAGTGGCGGTGACTGTGCGTCTGCGCAGTACACCCCTCAGAAGGTTACAATTAGCGCCGCGTCAAACTCCAATTTGGCACGAAAATGATCATTAAGAACTAGGTCTTAGATTAAGAGTATCAGGTGTATTCAAGTATTATTAGTGATGGCGACGGAAATATTGTCTGTGAGAATAATAATTAAATTTTCATATCATTTGGCTTCTGGTTCACGATGAGCAGGCTTATTAACGATACGATTAGATGTGTTTGAATTTTAATAATGATATTGGTATGCCAAATTAGTGTTGGATGGAATTTGCTACGAAACCACGATCAAAAACGTTGTAGTATTAATTTTGTATATTTTTATACAAAACATGTAATTTGTCTTTGAAGTAGACATCGCGTGGCACGGAAACAGAACATTGCAAGACCACCACCATCGGAAATACAACGTCACTAGCATTAGAAGAGCATTCAAGTACCTAGTTTTATGTCTTACAAGTCATATAACGTGCTCTGTTCGTTGTGCAATCAAAAATAGAGTGGTGATTTTGAAATCAAAGTAGCAGTCCTGTATTACTTTACTTCTCTACGTGATTTAGTATTATTTTATGTTGTCGTTCATGTTTGATTGTTTTAAGGTTTACTATATTTTTTTGCCCGAGGCAATATCTGGCTGCAACGGTCCGCATGTTTCGCAAAGAGGCAAAACTACTGACAATAAATAATAATAAATATTCATAGACATTTTCAAGCCATCATCTAACGCCAAACTAAGCACAAATTATACTATGGGAAATATATAATTAATAGATAATTTTTTTTGGTAAATACATACATATTTACCCAGACACAGAATAAACATTTATGTGTCACACAAATGCTTGTCATAAGTGGGAATCAAACCCACGACCTAGAGCGCAGAAGGCAAAACCAACTGAGCTATGAAGTTAGTCAAATAAGTTGTTAGTTCTATTGTTGAGTACTTTTATTTCAGTTATAGCTTGTGCCTTTGTCTTTTTCTTAGATGCATGGGGCTGTTTTTGAGAAACTCATTTACCTGAAGTTTAGCAGAGTTTACATACTACCTACTTTTCAGGGCAACGTATAAAATTAACGATGTGCCGTCAATTAAGGAACATAATTAACAGTGAAAATGTAGCCTTAAAAGAATCATTCATGACCTTTAATGTAAAAAATACATGATAATATTTAAAAAAAAGTTTAGTAAATTGTAGTTAAAAGCAGAAATATGGTGATTCTTAATCAAACAGTTGTTTTGTTGCATTTCGGTTTGTGTACTTCACCGTCACAGGCGAATAAATCATGCGTCAAACACACCCATCGAAGGGGAGAGAGGGTGAAATCTGTCGTATAGGGGGCAAAGTCTGGAGTCCCCAAACCACTCATTCATTCGCTTCGGATTCATCACGTCAGACTCATAGGCTGGGCAATTAAGGCCACTGATTCTTTTCATTATATCATTCGGTAATTAAAGAGCTTTATGCTTGTCAAAAGGAATAATCTATTCATAAACATTTTGGCTTTCTTTTCTAATACCATATAATAATTGTAAAAATACTCTTGGTTAAAAATAATAATGTCTATAAAGAAAATGTATGTCGCCATTATCTAATTTCGAAGAAAATTGCGATCTCGTTTTCTTGAAATTTAATGTTTTCTATCAACAGTAAGCTCGTATGAGGACGTTTAAATTTTATTTAATCTGGTATAGCCTTACAAAATATATGTAAAACTTTTCTATGAACGCACAAATTTCTACATCTCTACAAACTAGACGTAATTCCATTGCTCCCCCACAAGCAACTCTCGTATGTGTAGGTAATTATTTTATCCAAAGTTTAATTCTGCAATGCGCCATTGCCGAATTCGCTGATGAATTAAAAAATATTGCATGAAACCGATACAAATTGTGGATTCCTTTTATCCGGCATTTATTAATGTTTCAAGTGTTTGTATGTTTCTGTGGCGTGAATATTTTATGTTGTCCTTTGATGCTACTTTCTAGATGTCTAATTTTAAATTCTATTTGCAATTCAACTGTGTGTAAAGGATGTAATTTAACTAATTTGTGACGCATGTGTAAGAGGCACAGTAAAGGTACCTGTGTAGACGCGAGTATACCTTTTGTATAATTAAACTGTGGGCAAACCCAGTTCAAGTTTAATCCTATAGCCTCTTGACGCTACACACCCGCGTGTGGGGAGATTATTTTGTTCGTCAACACTATCGAGCGATGTGTAGGCTAAAACGCTCAATTCGAGCCACAAGTGTCGAACGGAATTACACTGTTTGGCTTTTGTAAGATGGTTTATTTTTCAACAAACTGTTGTGGACCTTTTCTCTAAGGATATACCAAAAAAATACGGCTATACGGCGTATAGAGCTCAGTCAGACGGCAATCATTCATAGAGATTGCATGTTTTGTAGGCAGACTCCGTCATATAGAGTACTTGTCTGTAGTTTGTGTTTATTTACTCCAACGAGTGCCATGCTTTACATTTTTGTGTGGTCGTTGAGGGCTTACTGGTATTAAAAGTTGTCGAGGTTTAGTTGGTGTTGCTTAAATGTTAGTGCTTCATATATTTACTAGATAGGTGTGGTCGTCTAAAAAGTGCTAACACAAGTTCTAAATCAATTTTATGAATACTCATAACACATAGGTATTACATTGCCTATGGGTTACATTGCTTACATTGCCTATGGGTTATGGTTTATTGGTAATAAATGTTCATAGCAATGATATCTTCTATTGCGTAATACGTCAGGGGGAGTTCTACACTTTTGATTCGAAAAATTCTTAAGTGAAAATTTAATGGGTTATTGTGAAAATACATCGCAGTTATAATAGTTTTTTGGGGAGTTTCAGATAAATATATTATATTTAAACCTAAATGATCATGCCTTGTTTATACATTTGCAAGATTTTGGATTTTTTTTCAATTTAACTTACATTCTTAGCATTCAATGATAATGTACCAGAATTTTACCTAAAATATAATTTCCAGCCTATTTTCTTGGGACTTCAGGTTTACAGAACCCTCGCTTGTCCACTCTCCCCTTGTATTACAATGGCCTGCCGCGTTGGCTTACAGCATTTAAGTCCTTATTACGCATTCTCGACATTTGCTTAATGTATGAAAATTTGAAAGAACGAACCCTGTTGATGGTACTCGAAACAAAATAATTGCTACAGTCGCGAGGACCGGGATTCGGCCCCCGTATTCATTATTCACTTTTTATTTCACCCTCCCCTCGGCTTATAATTTGACTCGAAACATAAAATCAAGTTTTATTTGATTATACCAGGCAAAAGAAAAATTTGGAGTATCTTGTATTCTTCACTTTTAATAGGCAATGGAATGAAATCTTTACATTAAAATTTACTTAGAAAAGTTCATCTTGTTTCCTGAGATATTACTTACATCATTAAAAAAAGATTGTGTATAAAATCCAATGTTCAAACAATGTATGGGTTTTCTATTTAATTTTAGAAAAAACACGCTAGAGCGTTGCGAAAACTACTCACTATACCTACACGCGTCTAAACATACTCGTTCGTCTACTCAAAGGGTGCAAACAATAATCGTTCCTCCGAACCTACTCCCAAACACACACATTCACATCTGTCTGCATACTACAAACAAAGACTCAGTCAATCTTGCAATAGCCTAGGGGTTGTATAGACGTAGGTTTTTACGTACGCCAACAAGGGGAGTGAAAGACAAGGCGTCCCAAAGTCTCGCTTTCATCCACTCAACGAGTACTACCTTCTGTATAAAAGAAAGCCAATACATATGTCCCTATAGAAATATCGAAACCCTTGCGTACGAGTATGGAAGTCACTCTGATCGAAATGGCTTTCAATGACGAATGCACTGAGTCGTTTCAACTTTTCAGATGCCTAAATGCTGCTATTGTTTCGGGTTCACTCGCACGCTGAGGCTGAGACAAATTCAAGGGATTTTTTTGTACTTTGTAGAGCAAAATTCAAATCGATATGTTACAATCGAGATATCATAGAGCAGTGAAAGGTATTACGAGATTATAGCTTCTTTGTGTGGGTACATTTATCTGTATTGAATGGAGTGGGCTTTTGTTCGCGCTCGAAGGACTGCGTGCGAGTAATAGGACGTAAGAAAAAAGCAATATCCGAGCCTCTTCATACGTACTCAGGCCGTTTCTTTCTGCCATTGTACTGGAGCTCTTTAAATTTTTCATGGGCTTATCAACGCACCGATCAAACATTATTCTTTATTCAGCTTACGTTGTTATTCGGAGATGTTTCTTCATTTATATAGATTCGTTTTATATTGTTAGGTTCATTTACATTATAATAGAAACATAATTTAATTACAATTTATTTTTAATACCGTACAATAAGGCACTGTCTTTATACTTTGGCACACCATGTTCATATAATAGTATCACCACATTTAAAAAAAAAAACAACAAAAAAATGGCTTTCACGGGATTTGGATCCGTCTTAATTCAAAGAATTATGATTTCTCGAGTCTCAACGACCATGTATCGTCGATAATATATTAGTTTTAAATCCAGAATTAAAATTAAAACAACGTTTATTCCCAACGCTAGACAGTCAACAAACAGCTATCAACAGACTGAGCACCAAAACGACATTGAAATGAATACTGTGTAAGTGTAGTTCAAGCCAAGAAGCAATAACGTTTCGTTAATGTCTCCCATTTAGTACATACGCGGTTACTGTCTTGCGTCGTCTGGGTGTCGAGCACTCGCAACCAAGTAGTTATTTCACGTCGCGTCTCCGAGTACTAACGAGAGTAGGATCCTAAGCCCTCGAATCACCATTTGCCATCCGCATGGTCGGTATTGTTACAAATGGCACAGATCTAAAGACGCCCGTGTGCGACCTAATGAGCCGTGAAGCAGATAAGGTGTGCGACATGAGACGGCAGGATCATCCCTATCTGTGTGGAGCGCTCACTGCACTGCAAACGTATACATTACCAATACACATTTAGATACCGCATTACGATTGAACGAGATAAACCTCGATGCACCTACGTGTTACTTACATACTATTATACTGGGCTACAACGCGAAATCAATTAGTGCTGGCCGAAAGCTTTTTTTGCTCACGACAAAAAATAGACAGAGCAAAACCGGGGTGAACGATAGGGAGGTCACATTTTATCCCGTGGGTGTAGTAATAATGAAAAATAGGAGCTTCAAAATACGCATTTATTCAGGAAGACAAAGAACGGAGCGGGTCAGAGGCTGTGGGCAAACAAAAATGAAATGCAACGTCAGCGGCGCCCGACCCATCGACCTTTGTGCCCTCGCCGAGCGATATCCCCCGAAATTCCCTCTGTGTAAAAATTGATTAATATTGTCCCACCACCTGTGCCACAATAAGTGGTATGTTCACTCTTTCATGGCGCAGATAACTCGTAAAAGAAAACGTTTTCAACTGGATTTCGCTAGCTGTAATTTCTTTTTCAAAAGGTATGCAACGTTGAGTGGATTTAAAGCAATAAAAAATATTCATTCGGAGGAATTGTAGGAGCGCTGACGTTGGATCCATTTATAGGTTTTACTCACCTATTGTTCTATTACTCTGAGCACTTTTGTATGAAGTAGTGCAGAAGCTATGCAAACAATATCATATAGACTTCTCCGGGTCAATGAAAAGTAGGTACTAATTTAATCAGACAGACTATATGTTTTTTTTTTTTGATGTGGTAAATTATGGAACCCGCAGATGTTCCTACTGATGTTAAGTGGTTACCTCCGCCCTACCCCTGTCGTATCCGATACACCCTTTAAAATAATTATTATATCTGTTGGCTGAAAATTGTTTGCGAATATTGGAAAAAAAATACAGGGCCTCAAAGAATGAGAATGTTTGACAACTTCTTAAAAATCAATTACCATTATATTGAAACTCCAATACAGAAAGCGCTTTGTGGGATATCGTTAAGGCGACACTTCGCCCCCACGTTGTTGGGGAAAACGTAAAAATTTCAGTGCCCGTGGCACATTATGAATTGAGTTAGTGGAACTCGTAAGCTTTCGTGTAAAGGGACAGTGCAGTGGACGTCGCAGTAATTGGTGTGTGTAGCTTTTTGTACTCAGGCCTCGGTGTTTGCCGGCGGTGAAGTTATACGAAATTAAATTGTTGTATTTTTCGTTGCAAAATGACAGCGAACAGCTAGCAACTAATGTTGTTTGGTCGGTGGGCACGCGCGAAAAATGTTAAAATGCTGAACCTGGAATGGCTGTTTCTAGTTTCAGTTTGATCATAGCTGAAAGCGTTTTGCTTCCGTTCGTCGCAGCAATTGTTTTGGCTTGTTTTGATGGTCAATTTTTTTTCTTTATTTTGTACAAATATTGTTTAAAACTGTTATCAATTTTGGGGATTCATTTTGGATTTTCTAATTTGGTTTCGTTTAAAACCTGTGTTGTGAATAATAATTCTCCCCACGGAATATACTGTGTTGTCCACATTTAAGGTAATTGCCAACAGTTTCGGCTGACGTGGCCGCCAGCAAACCTGACACTCGCTCCCGAAGGACCACCCTTTGCAATCCTATTTATAAATACCGGTTAATCAAAATTTTATTTATCGCTCCCAAATTGTTAATGGTTTAAATGAACAATGAGAATTAATCGAAATAAAACATTTTAACATAACGTACATAATAGATAATACAATATACACATGTTGTATATTATTAATTAATCATTTTTAATGTCTGACTGATAGTAGGTACGTTTTGTGTTCTACCTTTTGGTTTCAAATCTGGTTTTTTTTTTATTCTCGTATTATTATATAAATTGTATGAGAATGAAGTAAAATAGTTTTATTAATACAAAGTGTTGAAATCATAATAGAGAAATAGCTTTTTTTTACCACCTTATCTGAATACTTTATGCAACATTTGATAGTGATCACAGCATATTCTCCTAAATTTTATAAGACTATTCGATTAGAGTTACTGCGGTCTACTATACTTTTCATTTCGAGCGTACGAATGAACAGCGTTTGTTTTGCGATTATAGTCCCTAAGTGTATGCAACAGTGTACTCTATTGCCTACAAATTGTATCAGCGTGTTATGTACTTATTTATTCTGTACGGATATAATCATAAACCCACACCAGTAAGTGCAATTTCGTAAGTTTATTTCTCCGCAATTTATTCTTGGGCCATTGAACCGAAGTCGAATGAAGATTCTGTTTGTTTTGGCGTACCTATTCTCGGGAATATGACGATTTGATTTCGTATTTTCTTTCGAGAACACATCTTGCAAATTAGTTAATATTAATATAGTCAAATTCTTTAATATTTCTTTATAAATATTCTTGTAATTATTTAAATTTGATAAATATTTTGTTGTTATGCTAAATATCACATATACATAATTCTTTTTTCATATCGCTTGAGTTGCTTGAAAAAATTGACACCAGAGTTGGCCCCTTACTCATACGAAAGAAAAGTTTGAACACCATACTTCTAGACGAAAGCAAATATCAATTTTCATCAAACGTTCAGGGGAATTGCCTGTAGTATTTTCGAGTATATTACGCATGGCCCTAAACGGTTGATATTACTTGTCAAGCAAGAATTCTTATAGAAGCAGTTTTGATGAAGGGTTAAAATTAATCGACTTATATTTTTTTTTACTGATTGCATTTTTTTTAGCAGACTCAAGACAACGACCTATTATAAGGTTACAGAGTTTAGCAAAGTATTTAAGTCCCAGACTGGAGTTCTACTTTAGAGATAAAACTAATGACTATACTTTTTTTAAGCGTTCTATAAGCACGTGATGAAGATGGAAAGAATAAAATAGCCCGATCATTCCGAAATCCAGGAAAAGGCTCGAGGGGACGGGTGCCTCTTGGACACGTAGCGGTCCCCTCTCACCACGCTACTTATTCATCATTTACGTGTTTGGACGTGATTTCCTTTCTCACAATCGAATTGTTCTCACTCATTTTGTTTCACTGTGGTCGGCTTAGGATATTCTGTATGCGTACTAAACTGACGGAGATGTTTTGTAAACACCCGTTTCAAAAGTAGACAAATAGTATCGATTCAATACTATTTGTATCGATTCGATACTATTTGTCTACTTTTCTCTCTCGCTACTTTAACATGATAAAGGCGAAAGATTGTATGTATGTGGGTATATTTGTTACTCCTTCACGTTCAAACGATTCAACGGATTTGGATGAAATGTAGTACCAGCTTATATCCTATATTACCACATAGGCTACTTTTGATTCCGAAATACCGCAAGGCGCTACTAAGCTTATTAGTGGAAGTAAAATTATCATTAGAAAAAGCTTAAAAAAAATTAATATATATTAAGTTTATTTTGAGAAAAATAACCATGTATAAAACTTTAATAAGACTCTTAATTAATTAATATTAGCTGTAACTTTAATAGATTTCAGGACTGGCAACCTTTTATCGCTGTTTGAAAAACGCCAGCACAGTCATGAGGGTTAATTGTTTGACTTTTGTCGTTACCTTTACCGGTCAGATGATACGTAAATGCAGGGTTTGGGTCCCTTTTGTACATACTTACGTTCATCGACGTAATTATAGTATAGAAGGATCCTCTTCCACCCTCATTACGCAAAAGTAAAATCTCATCGGTTTTGGCGCAGATTTTTTACTCATTAAGGAATTGGTTAGGTACTGGTATAAAAAGCCGATATTCTTTCCTGTAAGATGCACCAGCCGGCTAAATAATTGTCCACTCGCATTGCTGTGTTTCGGTGGAAGTGTGTAGGTGCCAGTGAAATTACAAGCATTTGCCTCGAATGATGCGACATATCCGCATCAGAGTGATGTGACTTGAGTCTTCTCATACTAAAGTATGAGTAAAGTAAAGAAAGACCAGAGTCGTTTTTTTGTTGTATACGGGCAGCGGTTACTTAATATCAATTAGACCGTCTGCTCGTCAATCACTTAAATCGCATAAAAATAATTTTCATATGAATTAAAACTGGTTTGAGCTGGTTGGTCATGAGAGACATAACACCTTATTTTTATGAGTCCTTAAGTAGCCTAGATTTAATAGCGCAATTAATACCTCCATGGTTAATCTGGCCAATGTTTGAAGATTAGAAGCTACATAACAGAAGTTACTATGGAAGTAACCTACACACACAAACTTGATAATTCACAGGAGCAAAGTGTGCCTTCCTTGGAATAACCACTGACCCTCCTGGGTTGGGATTGCATAATATATTAACGGTAATTATTTTTACATCTCGTACGCACAGAATTTTGTGGGGATGAAAATGTTAGGTTAGCAACTATGAACCATTCTTATTTATTTAGGGTGGATACACCAGTAGTTACTTCACACCATTTACCCTTGTGGGTTATTAAATGTTTTGGAAAGTGATGACCTACTAAGTAGGTAGTTCATGGTAACCCTCGTTTCATATAATCAGCTTTCATACTTGTTGACCGGCTCTAACTGGTTATACGTGGAGTTAAATATAATGCAGGTTTTTGGTATGTCTTGCGTTGGGGTTTCTTGTTGTCAATTGATTAAAGCATTAGCTTTCGTTGAACGAATCGGACAACTGGTGGGATAGCTAAATTACATTTTACTGCACACCAATTAAAGGTAACAATCGTAAAAATATACAAATCAGAACTAATAAAAGGTGACACGATGAGCGGTCTTATCGATACTAAGCGATCTCTTACTGACAACCTTCGGATGGACAAGAAGTATTGGAAATGAGAAGGGCCAATTGATGCATCTAAAAGAATAAAGAATATCGCTGATCGTAGACTTTATATTTTACACAGTACCTAGTTACACAGAACAAATATTAAAAATGTGTGATAAATATACTCAATATATTTATTGCATTCACATGGTGCATTAGGTATTCTACATTGATAGTATTACATATGAACCCTTACATAGGGTATAGCAATAGGTTAGTCAACCGATATTTTAAACAATAGCGTTTGATAGTAATATATAATTTCATTAAGTAGCAATTAACGCCTTTTTATGAATATGAATAATTTTCCTATAAAATACTGTTTGTATTAAATACGTTTCAGTTTTTTGTTGTATTCGATTAATCTAATTTGTTTGCGATTGTTTCAGATGGTGACCAGGACAAAGAAAATTTTCGTTGGAGGGCTATCGGCACCCACAACGCTGGAAGACGTCAAGAATTATTTCGAGCAGTTTGGACCGGTAAGTGAACATTTATGTTCATTCATTCATTCAATTTTTTCAATGGTCCAACAGACTATTAGTAACCATAAACTACCTTTTAAATGAACTTATATAACTTTAGAGTATTTTCTGTAAGGTATAGTTTATATTATAAATCTTAAAGAAATCGTAGTCATAAAAGAAAGGAAACTTAATTATTTGACTGTAACGGACACAAAAAAAGATTATTATAACAGGAAAAAAATATATCTCAGTAAAATATTGTTCACACTATCTTAAATTGTCGGTTCATGTTGATCACATCAGAAATTATAACTAAATTAGCGTACAAATTGTAAAGTGAATGAAATTCAAATGTTCTACGCGGAACAGCCTACGGCGTAGACGCAGAGTTGGCCAAACTTCGTTACGAGAATTAAATTCACACAAAACTTTGTGGAAAACTGTATTGAATTTGCGCTGTCACGCTTCATTGTGTTATGAAGTGACGTTAATTATATCCAACGCCAACATTGTAATAAATTAAACATATCAAACCAAAATTTTGAGCGCCCGTCAACGAAACTAGTGTGATGATTAAAAGCTAGCTTTGTTTAGGCTTATCTAAAACACACACAAAACAATATTTTGAGCGAACACAATCAAACAGTACAATTATCTGATTGTTGTTTATGTAAACTCGTATCATTAAATTGAAGCTTTCAACGCAATTGAAGCTTAAATCCAATCGGAATACTAAATTTTAAATCAAGGAAACTCAAAAACAATGTCGTGTTGATATTCAATAAGACTGTCGTCTTAGCACCAATCTATCGCCTCGTTTCACTACTGAAGCTGAACAGAAAGCGAAGTTGCTCCGTGTAGATAGAGTTTATAATCCCGCACCATGGGTCTTGTGCCTGTAAGTCTGCGATAACTTGGTCTTTGTCTGGCGGTCGCGAGTCAGCGCAGGTGTCTATCTACAAAAGTTTCGTCGTAATTAGCCCCGTATCTAGCATGGATGCCGACTAAGAAACTTTTCAGAATTCAGCATTGGCTACAGCCGGGAGTCATTGTGCCAGCTCTCAAAGTAATCGGGCTTGCCAGCCACCCGCAACGATCAGGACCTTCATTACCTATTATGAGAGTTTAGAATAAAGCCAACGAGTTTTTTAGAGTGAATGTGATTGATGCTGAGCGAAGGAAATATCTCGGGAGAGATAAAAGGAATTTAATGAAGAGTCTTTAAGAATAATGATTAAGGGAATGGTTATTTCCTTTTGGTCGACGGCCTAATGATGGGGTCCTTTGAATCACTTTTATGTCTTCGAAATATTATGTAGCAATTATTCTATTTATTATAATTAAATACGAGATACAGGGACATCTGATCGTCTAGGCGTACTTGGATATAAAATTATTCCTTTGTTATTTTCGTAAATAGAGTTTGTTCGCTATGTAAAATACAAGATTAAATTAAGTGTACTAAAATCTTCACACACACACCCGAAGAAGCAGATAATAATTAATGTATACCTAAAACCGTTTCGGAGAAGGCACCGAGAATTTTGATTACAAATTAATTCAATAACATTGCCGTGCATTGTGCTTCCAGCCGGTATCATTTCGTAAGGGTGTCACATTTTGCGCAAGTTTAATTAACAATCTAGTCGCTTTTGTAGGTACCTTCATTAGTGTATTTGTGGATAAACATGGTGGTAACTTGGAGCTATTCGTGGTGCGTGTATGCGTGCGAAGTGCCCGTCTGATTCCGCTGATTTGAGTCTCATATATTTGGTTATAAATGCATACTTATTATCCTTTTGCAGAGAATTCATGCATTAGCAGCTCTGTGATTCTATAGAGAGGTGTGAGTTACAGGCAATTGATGAGGCGATTCTTCCCCATCTCAAAATAATGGTTGCAATGCGATATGTCTCAGGGCATCTCATACTTCAGTGGGGGAGAGACAGTACCCAACTTGTATTACTATTGGTATGGGCGGTAGCAACCATTTTATTTCAGATATTTACTGGATCTTACTTGAAATATCAGTAGACCATAATTACAAAAAAGACAACATAAATAATAGTGTAGTTCAATTTTGGAGTCATGTTAAACTTTACACCCAAAGTTGATCCAACAAATGAACAATGAAATCAGGCTTATAAAAGACAGCTGTAGTTAACTATAAAAGTAACACGGTGGCTCATTGAGTCACGTGTGACCGAATTTCCTGCGGTGTTGCTTCGTGACCCCTCCCGAACCGGCGACGCACCGATATCTCGATACCACCCCACACGGGCCTTTCAAAACTGTCTCAGAATATCAAATGAGCCACTTAAATACCGTACACAATGACTGTGCCCACCTGAAGCGAAGGCCGGGACGCGTGCACGCAACGCCACGGTAAATGAAAGCCGAGGGTCGAGGGTGGGCGAACTCTGTAACGATTTCCTTCAGATAATGGAGAATACTGATGAAAGCTGCTCTGTTGCCCTTTCACGGATTTAGGAACCCGTCGGATTTATGGGTCCGAATCGTCGCAAATTCTGTTCGTCAGCTTTGAATGCATAATAGCTGGGTCACTTTGGCCGTACGGAAGTTTTTAAGTGACAGCGCCGCGCCCGTGCGGAGCCGAAGAGTAATGGAGATAACGTGCCTTTAGCACAGATGTGGTATAAAAAAACAAATGGCATTCAGTTAATTTTATGGCGCTGGAACGTTTAACTTAAAACAAACACGTAGGCGAAATTACTTCCCGGTTATACATTCTCAGAAACAGTTTTAAGGTGAAGATAATTTGCCAAATCTTGTTGGCTATGAATCTATGGCTTCACAGTTTTTGAATTATCGCTGTACAGGGCAGACGTGTGTTACTCGTAGCTGTGATTTATTTTATTTCTTTCTTTTCATTGGTGTTTCGTTTTGTTCGGTGCCTCTCGTTTGTTCCTGCAGTGTTTAAATGGACTGGCTCCTCCCAGTGGGTGGTTGGACGAGGACAGACTTATTTCTTGAGTCCTTTTGCCGAGCTTGGGGCCCCCTACCCCCCCTACCCCTCTGCCCCGTTGTGGTGGTTGGCCTTCATCGTGTTCGGGAAAACTTTTGGTAGTGCAGAAAGTGGATTGCAGTCGGCGGGTTTCGAACCAGGAGCTACGGATCATAAGTTGGTGTGCGGACCGCTCGGCCAGTGTAACATAGAGCCGCGCGGCGAAAAATAAGGAAGACTCTCAACTGTAATCCAGTTAATATATTCATATACTCAAATTCTGAGCTATAACTTATATATTTCTATAATATGGCATCTTGCAATAAAAATCGTTGTGCTGGCTGCCTCAATGCATTATATGATAAAGAGGAAATTGTTGAATGCACCCGTCCAAACTGTGGTAAGCGCTACCATAAGGAAATATGTATTGGCGGCTCCGTGCCGGGTATTGATGAATTACCTTCTTGGATTTGCCCGCATTGTAGATGTGAAACTAAGCGTGGTGGAGATAATTCAAGCACCCCAGTAAGAGGTTCCGGACAATCCCCTGACGTAAACATAACATTTCGCAACAAAAAGATTTTGCCATCAACAGATTTGCAGGCGCTTACAAACGAGATCAGATTATTGAGAGAGGACGTATCAGCTTTTAAAGCCGGACTAGAGAATGTATCCTCTGCCATGTCCAGTCTGTACGAGCAAATGAACCATCTAGTGGCGACTGTGGCCATTGCAGATGAACGAGTACTGAATTTGGAGGAACGTTACGTAACAGACACCGCGTTATTAAAAACTCAAGTCAAAAAACTTGAAGATCAATTAAACATACAGGCACAAGCCTACCTACGTAACGAAGTTGAGATTATTGGAGTGCCAGAGCAGTCTAATGAAAACTTACATCATTTGGCGTTGGTGGCTGCAAATAGACTAGGTGTTGATCTAAAGGAAGATGATCTTGATTGGGTTTTGCGTGCTGGTTTTGGGAAGACGGCGGCTAAATCAACATCTGACTCAACTTCGAGCTTTAGCCGCCCGATTGTTATGCGTTTCATCCGTCGGGCTAAGCGTGATGATTTCCTCAAGGGCGTGAAGACTCGTAAGTCTATAACTACCAAGGATCTTGGAGTTAATGACCAGTCTCAGAGAGTGTTCTTTAATGAAAGGCTGACCCGTGAGAACCGTCAATTATTTCGTGACTGTCGAACCCGAGCTGCGGCCGCTGGATTTAAATTCAGTTGGACAAACAATGGTAGTATCTTCGTGCGTAAACGAGAAGGGACTTCGGCAATACGAATTCGAAACTTTGTCGACCTTGAAGAAAAGCTTCGCAAACCTGAATGTGGAAACGTTATTTTGGCGTCTTAGGATAGTATTTTGCGTTATCCTCATTTATTTATCTCTAGTTTTTAGGTATAATTTCATTTTTGCTGATCCATTTCCTATGAACTTTGGTTTTTATTTCAATATTGTTAATATTTTTTTGATAATGTTTTTGTTGGCCACCAAACCGAGACATTTTAGTACATTTGCATACATAAAAAAAACATATCACAAATATGCTAATCCTGAATATCTTACACACACTTACACACACTCACATGCTTCTTCACTCAACTACTTCCACATTCTCAATATAAATTCAAACTACACCATTTATGCGGCGTCAAATTCCTTTTTCAAGTACTATTTTCTAAATAACATATGTAACGGCCACGAATGGCCTCCTTAGAGTTGTTAACGGATCTTGATGAAACACTAAATGTTGACTGCCGCCGTTGCGAATCGCCTGAAGATTTCAAATACACGTTGAAGGATTCACACAACCTGAAAATACTAACTTTTAATATAAGAAGTCTCCAAAAGAATTTTGATGAATTCCTGGTGCTGTTAAATAGACTCGCTGTCAAATTTGATATCCTAATTCTTACCGAGTGTCATCTGGGCTCTTGTCCTCTAATTAGGTCCATCACAGGGTACTCCCATTATGGGAATTCTCATGTGAACAACAAAGCTGGAGGTGTCGTTGCCTACATTCGGTCTGACTGGATCGTTAATGTTTGTGAACCTAATTTATCAGAAGTCGACTCCATATTAATAACTCTGCCTAACTCCTTTCATGTTCTGGGTCTTTATAGATCACCCTCATTTAGCAACATTAATAACTTTCTAATCTCGTTAGACTCCTTCTTCAGTCAAAATTTTTGTTTTAAATCTAATCTCATAGTCGCCGGCGATATTAATATAAATATATTAGATGATTCACCCCATGCCCAATGCGAGGAATATCTGTGCTTTATGGCTGAGTTAGGTCTTAAAAGTGCTATCAGTTTGCCTACTAGAGGGTCTTCGTGTTTGGACCATATTTTTGTTAACGCAAAAACACAACCATTAGGCACAGTATGTAGAAGTCATGTCACTGATCATGACTTAGTTATGGCCTGCCTTGAGAAATTGCCCAGTATATCTCGCCAAAGCGTAATAAAAAGAAAACTTAATTACAAATCCTTCGCACTAGACCTTTCGAAGGAGGAGTGGTTTCCGGTAATGTCTTCCCACGATGTTAGCAACGCTGCCGGGTTATTAACCTCTAAACTGCAAAATATTGTCAGTCTAAACTCGAGTATCGTTAATAGTAGCCATCGGAAATATACTTTAAAAGAGTGGATTACTCCAGGTCTTGTTAAATCAATGCGATTTAGAGATAATTTACATCTAGAAGCAAAAAGAAATCCTGAAAATAAAGCAATCCAAAAAAATTATAAAGCTTATCGTAATATTTTTACCAATCTATTGAAAAATTTAAAAACTGAACATAACAAACAATTATTTATTCAAAGCAAAAACAACACGGCTCAGATGTGGAAGACTATCAAGAATGTTTGTGAACTTAACAACAAAAAAGATTGTTCTTTGGAATTGCTTCGTGTGAAAACGTCTCCCTTGGAATCTCTTAATTATTGCAATGACTATTTCGTCCAAGCGGGCCAGAGGTTAGCTTGCTCTATACTGGATGGGTTGAATAAGTCTGAGTCTGCCCTTGCAGCGGAAACCACTATAGCTTTTAATCCCCCCCACTCATTTTTCCTCGCACCTACTGACTGTCTTGAAGTTTCTGGAATCATAAAAACACTTAAAAATAACAGCGCTCCCGGCAATGATGGTCTCAGTAACACTATGTTGAAAAAATTTAGTCATCAATTTATAGAACCATTAACTTACGTTTTTAACTTAAGTTTATCTTCTGGAAAATTCCCAGACTGCTGGAAGACTGCGTCAGTGATTCCAATTTATAAAAATGGAATCAAATCTTGCCCATCAAACTACCGCCCTATATCTCTTCTCCCGGCGTTCTCTAAGATTCTTGAGAAACTAGTTAATATTAGACTTCAAAATTATATGGACAAACAGAACATTCTTTCCCCTTATCAATTCGGTTTCAGGAAGGGTAGGTCCACGGAGGACGCCGTGCACTTTCTCTTAGATGGCGTAGTTTCTGCACTTGACAGTGGGAGAAGGTGCATAGGTGTTTTCCTGGACTTATCAAAGGCCTTTGACACGGTATCTCCAAAAATTCTCTTGAAGAAACTGGAATGCCTGGGAATTCGGGGTTTAGCTTTGGATTGGTTTAGTAGCTACTTGTCCGATAGGAGGCAATGTGTTTCCGTCTCTAATCGGTTTAGTAGTACCAGCAAAATTTCCTTTGGCGTCCCTCAGGGCAGCATCTTGGGGCCCACCTTATTTACACTCTACATTAATGATATCATCTCACTCTTTTCCAATTCAGATCAAACTCAAATATTGTGCTACGCAGATGATACTGTAATACTATTCTATGGTGATTCTTGGGATGACGTTTCTAAGTTGGCGGAATCTGGCCTCAATCGTGTTGCTGCATGGCTCGACAGAAACTTGCTTACCCTTAATGCAGATAAGACCAAATTTATATGCTTTCATAAAACCAAGACCTCTAGCCCACCGAGTTCGATTTCAATCCAAATTCACAAATGCAGAGTATTTAATCACTCTTTAGTCAACCCTAACTGTTCATGTTCTTATATTGAACGAGCAACTTGTATCAAGTACTTGGGAGTGTTTTTGGATCAAAAACTTTCCTTTAAGCCACATATCAGTGCTCTTTCTGGTCGAGTCAGGAAACTCATTCATATATTTAAGCTTCTAAGGCAGGGTGCTGATAAAGATACGCTAATGATGGTCTATACAACCTTATGTAAGTCCATTCTGTGTTACTGCATTACAGCTTGGGGCGGTGCCGCCAAGTCGCATCTTATCTCATTGGAACGTGCCCATAGATCGGTCTTGAAAGTTATGTTCCGTAAGCCCTTTAGGTTTCCCACGGTTACCCTTCATTATGAAACTGAAACTCTATCGGTTCGGCAGCTATACCTTCAGCAGGCAATTTGTTCGTATCATCGAACTCTCAATTCAGCTGCTGAACCTTTTCAGGTAAAAAGGCGTATTAAAATAAATGTACCCGCCGTAAAAACTAAATTTGCAAGGCGATTCAAAAATTTTAGTTTTCCCTTCATTTACCGGCGGGCATATAAGGAATGTGACTTATCTTGTAAATTATATGGTGTTAAAGAAAAAATCAGGAAGTGGCTCTTAACTTTGGATTACGACGAGACTGAAAAGCTTCTAGTAATTCAGGTATAACTAAAGAGCTTCCCCCCCCCCTCCCTCCTTTAAACCACACACACGCATACATATATACTCACAAAGACACACATACATACACACTCACAAACACATTTTGCCTTGGAACAATAATTATTATCGGTACAATGCCAAAATGCTCGGTCTTACCGCTACAGATATCTTTCCCATTTCTTATTCTTTATTTGTTATTTTTGTTATTATTGCTATCAATAGCTTGTTAAGTTGGAAAACAGTTATTTCAATGTTTGTCTTGCCCTGTTATAGTTTATCTCTTAGTAATCCTAATAGGTATTCGGCCTCCCGCGACACAGACTTCGCGTCTAGTGCGGGGACCACTAGTAATCATATGTCTTATTGTGTAAGCTATGTTTTTGGTAAATAAACAATTTTGTATTTTTGTATTTTTGTAAATGCTGGTTCCGTCGCTGTGTATTTTCACTGTTCCGTGTCCGTAACAGTGAAAATGTCTGTTTTTCTGTCTTGCTAATAATCAGAAACCACTTGAGCTAAGTTTTATAATAATATTTTTTTGTGAAAGCCAATTTTATGTATTATTTTTTTTTTTTTGTGAAATACAACAAGTAAATAATTTATAAAATTTGAGGTACGGAACCCTTAATGTGCAGTACAAATCGCACTTATTCATTATATTTGTAAAATTGAAAATGTAATATAAACATAAAGATTCCTTAAAACTAAATACATAGTTCTTTATACATAGTACTATATAATGCTAAACGTTAGAGCTTTATCTAACGTTTAGCATTATATTCAAAAACCCTATGGAATACCTCCACATTACTATTATACAACAAATCGAAAACTCATTGCACCGATTCAACTTATTAATTGCCTTTGAGTTTATGTTGCCAAGAATCGATAAATTGCTAACTCAAATTCCAAATGTACCTTGTAATTGTGTCGATGAAAACAACTCCACAAATTAATTTCACGTAAACTTTTATGAAATAACAACAAAATTCAAATCAGGCTTCAGAATTGAGAACAAACCTTAATAAATGTAGCCAAATGGCAGTCGAATCCGCTTCAAAATCGACGTTGCGGACGGCAAGATGCCGACTTAAAAATTAATTAGGCGAAAGACCGGTGTAATCGTTGAAACCCGCGCTGATCCGAAGTTATTTATGTAAGTGAGAAGTCGCAGGAAATATTGACCTTAGCCCCTGGTGAAAAGGTGTCGTTTCCAACTCCCGTCTGCGAATCTTAAGCTCATTCGCCCCTCAGTCTGTGACCTCCGTCTGCCAATTTCTGTCCCCAGTCAACAGAAAACGCACAAGCAGTCGTGGCTAGGGTCTCACAATCTTGTAAACTTATATTTTTTTCTATTCTCATGAATATTTATGTCATCTTTATCTGTCTATCTACTCGCTTAAACGATCTTTATATTTAATGTTAAGCGGACAACTTTATTCGCCAGAATTTCTGCTGGATATTTACGTAAAATATTTTCTCTCAGTAAGTATTATTTTTAGATTGAGAAGCGTGAGAAAAATAACCATCTATATTCTTTCACTCTAGTTGGTGTTTTTATTACCATGCCATTACTTTTTGGGGCGTTGTGCGATGGAAAAGAGTTGAATTTCGATTAATCGGTGAAGTGGCGTCTGTAACTTAAGTTTCTAGATCAAGGCTTACCAAACGGTGAAGTTTCCCAACCAATATAAAGTTGGGCTCGTTTGCTAAGCGTCGCACGCACAAGAGGGGTGTCTTTGAGGGAGTTCCGCCGCATGCTTGATTCGCTATTGTTTTCTCGACGAGCGAAATCAAACTCTGACCGTCGCCAGTATCAGACGCAAGTGTGTTGCCTTCCGATGCAACTTGCACGATTTCTTGTTATTATCTCAACATACGCTCTTAACTTTGTATCGGCTATGGACATGTTCTCGAAGTCTTCATTGCGACTGTTGCCGGGAATTTAATATCGAGTTGTACACGTCTGCATATTGCTTTGTGCTAATGCTTTCAAACGTTTTGATTTTCGCTCGGTTCTCCTAATTGGTGATTGTATGCAAAATGTTTCATTTCACTTCGTACAACTTTAATAGAACCTCGATGCTAAATGTATAAATATTTACCAAGTGAGCGATCGCTAGCTAAGTGAGTAATTTTATATTAGATCCGCATATCTTTCCAACTTATTAAATATGTCTTTTTTTCTTTTCTTGTTTTACGCTTCGATTGTGCGAGCCAATCCATTGGCTAATGTCAAATTCATAGTTAAGCTTGAAGTGTTTCAACTTAGTAAAGAGGCCTCCTTTACAGGGACATATTTTTTTGCTATGTTCTTCAGTACAATTTTGTTAAGATGTTCTTCCACTTCATCGGTAATTCCGTTTTATATACCCGCATATTTGCACAGAACATCCGTCAAAATACAACCGATATCTTGTACAGCACTTGACCAAATCAAACAGTCGCTACCTATCTAAACATCGTAATGTCAACAATACTCCGACTGTAACTGAGGCGGGTCTGGTATGCAATAGCTTGCCAGAGTATCAAGTACCTTGCCGTATATCAATCAGTTGTTACAGCGTTTCTCGCTTGTCGTTTATCTTCGGGGCGCTTGGATCTGTCTGTCCAGATTCGTGCATTGTTCGAACATTAGGGAACCTGGTGAGGCCAGCTAGCCTGGCGGGCGGTGGATGTCTGAAATACCGGTGCCGCGTTCTCGGTGCAACGGGCGCCCGATAATGCTTCCAATTCCCTGACTTAAATTGCTCTAATTTGCTTATGTTGACGGTTATCGAAGACTCGAAATTTTAATGAAATAGCATTGTTGTTGTAATATTGTCGATATGAACTAGTTCAAGTTAGCCACGAGTTTGTTAAAAAAACTGCGTCGCTGTTTGTAAGGCTTAGCTCCTGAAACTAGAAATAATATACCAAGCTAAATATATTTGTTTGAGGTTGTAAAACAGATTTTTCTATTTTAAACCTACCAACTACCCTATACCAAATAGCCAGTCGATATTTCCAAATAGTACCGAATATCTTAAAAAATAGTAGCCAGCACCTATAACCCTGAGCTACAACGCTCTCGATTTAGGTATTTGAGACTAAATACTCTGTTATTATAATATGTTAATTATGAAGACCATTATAATGAATTAGTAATGAAAAAAGCAATTGGGTATAAAATGGTTGCTATTGAATAAAATGGGTAAGTTGAAAGCAGAAACTTTAATGCACTTATGAAACAGAAAAGGAAAGCAAATAACAAGTTTAGAGTAAAATTACAATACTACCAATTTGCCGAGTTGAGTTTGATTTTATGTTTCTGTTTGAACAAATCGGTAGTATAGAAATTAATAGAAATAGCTGGTTGAAAATAGTTGCTTAATTATAAAGACGATATTTTTTAATAATAATATTTTACACAGCATCATCTAGCCCAAAATTAAGCATAGCTTGTTATGGGAAACAAATTACTGATAGAAATATTTAAATAGAACTTGTTTGTAAATTCACGCATATAATACATATAAACACCCAGGCACAGAACATTAGATTAGTTACATTAGTATTAAAAATGTATTATAATAATAATGCATATCATATAAACTCACGCGATTCAGTACATCTCGAGTTTTCTACATTATCAATATGGCACTTTATTGTTTTAGTAATGATTAAAAAGTTCAACGCCCCGAAGTCCAAACCTCATTGTAAAAACTAAATTGAGACATATTATAATATATTTATCGGAGTTGTTCACTAAAAAGTTCATTGATCGATGCTAAAAGAGTTTAATGGTTACGAGTACTATGAGTTTACTGATACCTCTGAAAACTTGGAAGATAACTTGAGTACTCGACTTTAAAGTTCTTTTTGGCCTGTTCTATTAAGTAACAATTTTAGTATATTTTTGAAAAATATACAGCATATAATTATTTGATTCGCATCAGCGAACCAATCGCTAAATCACAGATCACCCTGCTACAAGTAACATTTGTGCAATAACTCTTATTCCGTTTTGGGTTAAGGTAAAATAGCTTAAAAGTAACTAAAATCTTATTTGTAATGGCAACTGTACTGAACGGGCAGCATAGATGTGCCAATATATTAAGCTAATGGGGAAGTAATTACGCTCCAGCAATTTTGCAGGACCACGTAATTACCCCTCAAGGAGCAATACAGAGCGCTTCACTGGCGTACACTTTTTATTCAAACTCTATTTTATTCGAAGTTAGGTCCGAGATATTTGCAATCTGCAAACTTTAGTCTCAGTTTAAGTTGTACTACATTTTTTGTACGTTTGAATGCCTCTTCATTTCGCGATGAGTATTCATTTAGATATTACTTAATAGACATCGGGATTTTTCATTAGCCTGAAACATTTAACCAAGTTTTTTTTAATGCTAATATGTAATGGAACTAATTAGCTATAAATAGCACGAAAATTATAGGTATTATTGTAGTATCTCTTATCACGTGACTTACATTGCACCTGCTACATAATCAGGGGATTAAATACGGGTGTGATTCCGCGTGAAGGGGAGGCAGGATTAATCGAGAATCCCCTAATTAATAGAGATAAAAGTTTATAATTAATTGTAATAGGATTTAGAAACTTCCACTATTTGAATGTTTTTCGAGACATTCATTAGAACAAAACTGTGAAAATTTTTGATATACCAAAATATTTGTGGTGAAGATATGATTCAAAATTAAATTATAACTTTAACTGAAACACATCACCAAAATCGACATCTTATATAATATCTTATGCAGTGTTCAGTATGTTGCAGTTTTTGATCCACTCGAAGGCCGAATGTTTTAGTAAATCAAAAATTTCAAATTTATGTTGGATCACCAGTAGGTACCAGTAGTAGATTCATTAAATTTGTTATTTAAATAAATTTAAACTATTTACGCCAATCAGATATATTACGCAAAGATAAAGACAATAATCTAGTTTATCAATACACAAATTAAAGCCATAAAACTCCAAGAATCCCTCTTAAGTGCCGCAAAATATCAAAATAAACGCAGAAAATACAAAATATATATTTGAGTGAAATAAAGCTCGTACATGGTGGGTAATAGTTTTCTCGCATGTAGGAGGGGTAGATTCGGATAAACGTACCCCCCGGGCAAGCGATTTGTATTAGCCGTCTAGTACTATGTACGTAATTGTCGATGCCTGGGGCCCTCGCGCTCTCAAACACGTAAGAGGGAAAATCCAAAGTAATAAGAGTGCCACTAGTCGATGGTTTTTTTCTTTGGCGATGATTTCATGGGAATGTAATAAACTTTAGGATGGCGTGGTGTTTTTGTGTTATTTTAAAATGACTTGGCATAGATGGACATAGTTTTCTCTTATTACCTATATTTTTAACTTTTTACATGATATTATATGTTGTCGTCAACACATCGCCAAAATCAACATCTCCGACTTTAAAATGATTTAAAATAAAATGACTCGCATCTTATATGAATATGAGAGAGTAAGAAGAAGACAATCCAAAGGCCTTTACATGTTCATTAGTTTAAAATTAATAGTCGACCATTTCTATACTTACCAGTAGTAATTATCTGAATCTGGTATAAATATTCAAATGCAATAATTACCAGCAGTATATTTTTCTATGTATGATACGCGTTTTCTTCAATTGTGGATTGATTAGGATATTTTTATTTATTTGATAAATTGTGTCTCCGTGTCTCACATAAAAAAAAATCATAAAGAAATTTTATTCTACCCCTCAGTACAAAATAAGTGACGAAAATATTGAGTACACTGGATATTAGATTTATTGTATAAATCAGTCAATTATCTAGTTTATAATCACCATGTATATAAAAAAAACACATGTCGCTTTACTCGCATTTCAAAACGTATTTGTGAGTAAAGCATTTTTGTCGATTTTCGTTGATTTGTTAATGGAAACAAAATAAATACGCTGAAGCGCCGACTGGTTTATCCTGTTATGCCGTTCGAACTGATGGCGCGATATAATCTGATCATTTACAAAATGAAATATAAAATAAAAGCGGGTGCGTATCTAAATCATCTATATTTTCATACAGTAAAAATACATTACAGTTATAGGAACACCTATGAATTGGAACACTGAAGAAGATATTTACATGAGCAGATGTGGTATATTAGCATTTTGTAATTTTTGACATCAACATAGGCACAATGGATATCGTAATTATTTAATGTCAATCAATCAATCAGGCACAAGCTCACTCCATCAATACTATCACATTAAAAAAAAAAAAAAAATTTTATTGTCATCATTTTATCAAGGACCTATTTTAAAGAAAATTAAAAAGCAGCCAATAGAAGTAACTAATTGCTTTAGTTCAGTAAAATTAAATTCCAAATAAAAAAAAAACATTGAAACAAAGTAAAAATAGGATATTTGTGATTGGATAAATCACGATATTACACTAAATGAAAAATCTACAATATTATATTTAAAATGTAACCATGAGATTATTTCGTATTATTTAATTAGATTTGTATATAGATTATTTTATAAAAAAGGCCCTATCCAAAAAAAGTTTCATTGTTTGTGAGAAAATTAAAGAAAGATTGTGAATGAACTTTTAATACAAAGTCATTCTAAACTTCCTCGGAATCGAAAATGCTCATTTCGCGCGTATATGAATAATCCCCTCTGTGGACTTGGCTTTATAATCTTCGCAAAGCTGATTTGAGGTCAGCACAATTATTTCTCTCATATTTCTTTCCATCTGACGTTAATTAAAGTATTTTAATTTTGATATCCCTCGTCTTATTGCGCCCGTGTACCTTTATAATTCTTTGTTCGCGTAAAAATTACTTTTCTGTAAAAGCCAAGCTTTGCATGTGGATCAAGCTATTTAATATTCCTAAATTTTGATTGCCTCTGAGAAATCCGTCCAGATTCACCGGAGGGGGGATCTTCATTTTTTAATTCTCGTTTAGAGGACAATTAGGTATGCTAATTCATTTACTTTATGACGGCTTTATGAAAAAACGCCGAAAAAAGATCTGTGTCGGGATTTAGTTGAGAGGTGTGGCCAGTCGCTTTTAAGAAAAAAGCTCGTTAATAAAGTATGAGACATTTTGTATTAAAGGTTCCTTTCAAAGCTTAACGAACCTCTCAGCTAATAAAGCCACTCATATCTTGATAAAACCTAAGA
Organism: Aplocera efformata; assembly: GCA_921293045.1. NCBI lineage: Eukaryota > Metazoa > Arthropoda > Insecta > Lepidoptera > Geometridae > Aplocera > Aplocera efformata. Next base: position 4,961,702 of record OV121042.1, on the reverse strand, counting down.
CTTATAGTAAAAATACGTCTTTTCTGTACACTAATACTGAATCATTGAAATTAGAATTGCGGTTACTAAAGCTTATCCCTAGGGTTTTACCTATAAAATCCGTCCAACAATCATTTAAAGTGCAGATTGAAGCAATGTACACCGCATCCCGAGAAGAAGACTGGGTAAACATAATTAGGCGGACGGCCACGTTGATTGAAGCAGACATCCCGGACACCCCCCGGAAGGTATTGTACGTGAAAGGTAATATTTCAAGGTACCTTGACGCATCTCGGTCGAGCAAGTGTCACGGAGTTTTCATATTTAAGAAATTATGTTCAGAAATATCAGTGTTAATAAATGTATAATTTCATCTGCGATTTTATATATATAAAAGAAAGTCGTGTTTGTTACAACACTTATAACTCGAGAACGGCTGGACCGATTGCCATAGTTTTTGATTTGTTGGATTTGTTTCCGTCCCAAATAGCAGAATAACTATTAAAAACATTGGAAATTTAACGAAAAAATAAAATCAATTTATCCCCGTATTCTCCACGGGAACGGGGCATAGTTCCCGTTCCCGTGGAGAATACGGGGTGAAACCGCGGGGCGCAGCTAGTTAATATTAGTTAAGAGAGAATTTTGTTCCTGATTGTAGCTCTTTATAAAAGTTGTAAAACATTAAACTTTCCAGTTTTGCCGTAATATAGAATAGGTTGTTTTACTGTTGAATTGGACATAAAAGGCCTCTTAACATCAGGTGGGCTTACCAGTACAAACAGCTGAGTCAACAAAAAGGTTTTATAAATACATATTAAAACCAGTTAACGAACAAACATCTATGTTCGTCACACAACTGCTAGTTTTGGATATGAACCGAACCAACACCCCAAATGGCAGAAGGCAGAGTTACGATCAACTAAAAACTCATTAATGCCATCGAACGCAGTTTAAATAAATGAAAATATATTTGAAATTATTCGTGTTTTGTTTACTGTAAAAAAAGTAAACGTAAAATGTGGAGCACACACACGCGTAGATTAAAAAAACCCTGGGCGTTGACAATTCCAACTGTCAAATAACTCAAGGTGCGGTGAAACGTATCTCACAATCAACGAGATCTACAGCTTTACCTGGTACGGAACACTTTTTCCACCGTTCGGTTTGTTTATTCCCTTTTTCTCCTTATAAATATAGGAGTTCGGCAGTGCCACACGAATCCCCAAGATGAGATCGTATTTTTCACACGCTAATACAAACCTAAAGTTCTATGTTTAATACAAGTATCAATTTTAGCAATGGATTTTTATTTGACTCTTTTAATGCTCTTTAGACCTTAAATCCTTTGCAAAATATTTAAAATGTATTTCAAGCTGGTAGGTTAGATTTTGTATGCTCATGATTATTGTTTTTTTATTACGGTTCGAGAGCAAATTATAAATTGTTTTAAATTAGGTCAAAAAAGTACATTATTTATTATTTAACAGCCAGACTTTCAAGGCATATTACGATGATATTATGTGAAACGACATTTCGGTGACCTGACCCTTCACTCTTATCGTCACTCAAGGCATTCTTTAAGGCGTAAAGTCGTAATAATATCGTGTTTTAGGCATCGTAAAAGAAATCAAAATTGAACGTGTACTGCCTTCATCGGGTAAAAGTACTATTATTATTTTAGCCAAGCATAACCGATAGCTGTTTTCGTTTCACTGCTTACATTTCAAAGTCCCTATAATGAATGATATATGCACGTTTATTAAACACATTTTATGTGGTGTTTTTGATTCCTAGGCTTATTACTATTTATTACCATTCAATGGCCCAATTTCATTAAGTACCCTAATTAATGGCGCATAAACATATTTTTTGTGATCAAAGAATGCATTTATGCATAATGTAATTTAATCTCTTCTCGTACCAGATTGGGCTACCCTGGTAGATCAAATCCCATTCACTCTTATTCGTTGAGAATAGGCCGGTATCTCTACAGTGGAAATATGTAAGACTGAAACGGAAGGCCCTCACTTTTTATCGGCACAGGCAGTCTTTCAAACAAGTAGTAATATATACCGTGATGGGGCAGTCTTTGGCAAGACGCTCTATAACAAAAAACGATGATGAGGCACGATCATATCTCTCAAATCCTTACTGATTGATAAATTATCCAACATTTTTACCCTTCAAATGCTTTCTTTTAAACTCAGTCACAGATAACTAGGGTGATATCGATATTAGGATGCGTGAGCAATTGTAAAAAGTATGAGATTACGAGTAAGCGATGAGACAGAAGGCGGCGTTTTAAATAACTGGATATTTAAATTTAAGTTTCATAAATGGATAAAAATTATATTGATTTGAAAAGACGAAAGTAAACAGAGAAGATGCAGAAATACCCCGGAATTCGATGACAGTAAATAGCCTACACTTACCTCCTGCCGAGTCTCAAATAAATCTTTTAAAATACCCACTTCTGTGGGCGTCCCTGATTTTTTACATCTTCGAATATGCAAGTCAAAGGCGCTTTATTTTCCTATTCTACTCGATTTCTTCGCCTTTTTTGACTAGCGTACCCGCTTTCATGAACCATGTGCATTCGTTGGCTGTGAATATGAAAACGACTGAAAACCGATATATTGTCTCCGAAACAGGCTTGTCGGTGAAGTAATATTTCCGATGCAAACATGTTTTTGGCTCTAATTTTATTCGGTTCCACGTTTGGTACAATGCGATGTGCAATTTCGTTCAACTGAGGCTATCTAAATTGGTACGTTATGCAAGCATCAAACAAAAGCGAGCTTTGAGTATATAAGTGATGATGTAGAAATAAGTTTACCATTTTGAGAGCAGCTGAACGAATGCGCCGTATTTATTATTCATTGATTTGAAATGCGAATTTAAAGTTCTTTTAGAGTATGCACGAAAGGTTACGTTTTACATAAAGCAGTCGTTTCGAATGCGTTTTGAAGTCTTATTTATTGTAATGGGATAGATAGGGATTTATTTTTGTCTGGGCAAAGGGCAGATACGGACGCGCACATGTCTACTAAAGTACTTTGGAGGGTTCCTCGCCAGACACGCTCGTATCTTTAAAATAAATTGAAAACACAAAGTGAAATCAGCAGGTAATATTTTATGTAATAACACGTTTCCGGGAGCAATTGTGTAGTTGTGGCATGGAAAGTATCAAGTGGAAGGACTCTTTATTACCGTTCTCATTAATTCCGAAATTCGTCCCTCGATAGTCAATGGTAGGAGTCATAGTCAAGTCGAAGCTGTAAAATATAAACTTGTAGATGGAACTGGGCCCGCGGCGACCATCCCTATAAACAGCTGAAGCCCACTACGAAACACTCTAACTCGATAGAAACCGTGATAAAGGTTCGATTGTATGCAGTAAATAAAATATGGCTTGGCCATATTTCCACTTTCGTTTCTTCTTTTATGTCCCTTTTTGGCCTCGAAGGGAAAACGTTCATACAAAATACCTTTTCGATATTACTTGACTTTATTAGCGTTGGCACGTGTTTTTATTTACTATCTTTCACTATGGTAGAACAGTCAGTATCTTTCTGTTGTTGGGGTGACTGAATTTGCTCACAATACCTTCAGTTCTTATTTTTTTATGGAAATGATAAAGATGATCTCCAAAGGGTATTTATATAATATTTTACAATGTCACTTATCTTCTAATGACTCCTAATAATAAACAATAGAGTTTATAGAGTCATATTTTTCCTTCGAATTAATAAATTATAATCGTCAATCATATTTACTTTTTTTGTTTAATTAATGCATTATGTAGACACGCTGATCTGACGATGATTGAAGATGAACGGATCAAACATTAATACACTTAGAGCAGCCTAGCATTAATGATGCAGTTTTTCCCTCACCGGGTTTCTAAGTATAACAAGATAACAAGGCATTGTTACTCTGATAATGTCTAATGGTTGCTCAGAATCAATATTATCTTTCTTCTTCTTCTTATGAATATAAAAATCAATTGCTGCTCTTTTGTCGCGCTAAAACTCGAAAATGGCCGAACCGATTTGGCTGATTTCTATGTAGCTGTGTTTATAAAAGTCAGGACAAGATTTATATAATATAATATAATTTGGAAAATTCACGGAAAATGTCGGAAACCGGGAAAAACTGAAAGTATATTTGTTTACATGTCTGCCAACATGTCGTTCGACAGTTGATTGTCAAATTCTGGACCAAGACAGGAAGATCTGTTGGGTCGGCTACTTCAGAATAAATATAAATATTTTTCTGACTTTACGTTCAATATTTTGACGAATGAGCATCATTCGGAATCCATCCGAGGTCTACGGCCAATAAGATCTGAACTTTCTCGCGTCGTATTTCACATCAATTTCGTTTAGGAGGGTTCCTCACTGGAAATCATCTTAACAATGTATCTTCTTTTTATAGGTAGGAATAGATATAATTTAAAAGTGCGGATTTTGACACTTGGAGAGTGTCAGGAGTTGAGACCAAGAGCGTCATTTACTATGCTTATATCATGGAAAGCGCTTAATCCACTATTTCGAATCGCTTGATTACGAAATATTATAATAGATACTGTGTCCACGCTTCTTACGACACAGGAAACCCTTGCCTGGTTGCGTTGAAGCGATCACTTTTAGCGATAAGGCCGCCCATTGTTAACCTTATTGTTAGTTTATCTTTTAGCATCTTTTTATGATCAATAAAGTGAAAAATAAAAATCTATTATATATCTTGTGCAGCGGTGTGAGGGTAAACGTAAGCCAAATACACATTTTTATATACTTCTCGTCGAAATTACGATCTCAAGTCACTGTTTCACTAAGTGCGCCTCCTAACTTAGCTCACGGGCAAACAAATAGCTTCTTCAAAAGCTATCGTGAAGCCAAATTAGAATAATGCGGTGCGATTTGGCATTTCGGCGAACGATCGCGAAACGGCCCTCGGTGGATTTGCTTGGTTCGCCAGAATTTTACTATATAATATGTAGGTAAGGGTTCCCATAAAAGATTTATTCGTTTTCAGCTTACTTCATTATTGCGTTAAAAAGAAATTTTCATGTGCCTATACCAAATAAGTAAAGATAAAAATAATGACAGCTGTTGGTGTAGATTTTTGATGTTATAAGTTAATTTAAAAAGCTGTTATGTACGAGTATACTGATAAAACAGTTCAGAAATTCTCCTAAAACGCGTGCCTCTGCTATGCCCCAAACCGTTTTTGTCAGACCATTTTCCTCTGATAGATTTTGGCTACGGTCTGTCCACTCACTAAACAAAGCCATGCCGCCAAACGATTCGTCGTGCTCCCACATGATGTGAGGTGTATACAGTGAGTATAAGATGTATGACGTAAGATGTATGTCGGCAGCAGAAGATGTAGCTTAGTTTCATCTAAACCACCCGGTGAGATTGCAACCACTTTTCTTAAGTATTATTCTCCCAAAAATAAACGCATCACCTTGCAAGATTTCAATTAATCCTGTTACACAGCCACGAGGCTGAAATATTTCATTACGAACATTAATATGTAACATTACAAGTAGGTAAACCCAGGATTAGGGTTGCCTAAAGAGAACCGAGATCTATAGGCCGATTATTTTCTCACGTCTGGTTAAAATGTTAAAAGTATAACGATAATTACTATTCTTTTGATTGTTAGTGTTGCTAACTACTAATATCGGGAGTCAACAAAACTCACAAAACATTGTAATTATCTCGGTAATCCTAATAACTCCATTCCATTTAAAGAATCAGATGTTGATAAATAAGTTTGATTATTTGTTTGACTCAGATCTCTTACGACCGTCAATGAGATGTAATGTGTCATGTGCCAGTAATTTCACCAGCATTGACCATTCTACCAAAACCCAGCAACGTGAGTGCACTACTACTTGGCAGTTGATGTGGCAAGATGGACCCCTACATTTGAATCTCAAAATATGTTTTACTAATACGTTATATTAAAAATATAATACAACCAGAAATCCTTATTCAGAACAATGACTGAAATAAGACAAAGAAAACATTTATAAACAACACAGATTGATACACACAGTGCAGAAATTACATTATACCTTACTTACTTACAAGAAACCATTATTTACATAAACAAAAACATAAATGATTGGCAAATGTGTTTTTTTGACATTTCTGTTTGTTGTCTATCTAAGACGAGGAACTAAGCCAACATTTGTCAACTATTCTTGATTTTGATCCTAATGAAAGTGTAAAGCGGGTATTATGGTTGACACCCCTACGTCCTGTCTGGGATCAAATGGCGACCTGTCCTCAATGCTAATGTCATGTCAGATTAATGGAATTACCTACGACCACCCTCCGACTCAAAATTGTTCTTTGCATTATGCTGATCTTTAGGTGAATATTATTTAGAGAGAAATTGGATTGGCATAAATTCACTCTGCTTTGTGTCGGATTAGAATATGATCTTTTAATCAAAGGAAGACAACGTTGGCTAACTGGAATAAAAATGTTTCTAGTAAAATGTAAATCTTCATGATATTTATAGCATGATTTTTCTGACTGGGCCGTTAAAATCAAAAGTTTTATTAGACTCTTATCAGTAATAAATAATTAACCGTGTTAAATTTTGTAAACATACTATATGAATCTTATAAACCTATCAACTCATTAGGTATTATACAATAATGCATTTAGATATTACCAAATAAGGATTGTTATTTTATAAGCTTGTAAAATAAATTCAAGAGAATTTTAGCAGATTACTATTTACTGCTTTGTTACTGACCTGAAATGATTTTTCATCAAATACGCATTTTTTTTCTGCAATCTTCAGAAATTTTGCATATTGTTTATTTACATATGAGTCTGATTGGAATAGGTAGCTTGCGATAAACCAATAAATGCTTCTACGCCCAAATATACCAGTACTGGCAACAAAGTTTCAGAGCTTAACTTATATTTGAATTATTGTATTTCTGGGAGATTCCACATATTGCGCGCAACATGTGTTTTATATCATTTCATCTCAGCTATATTTCCTAACATCAAGCGACATAAGGTACGTAAACCAGATTGAAAATGAAGGAACTCCGCAGGATTCAATATGGCAAAAGAGAGAAGAATAGGAAGCCGGGTTGCATTCATACATTCATACATGTTGAAAAGACATAATGTGATTTCGAATCGAATGCGGCATCTCTCTACGTTTTTATAGTCCATGTAAGCTTCTGGAATAAAATTTTATTCAAGTAAACCCGTTCTTTACACGCGCGGAGTTAGCGTTTGTTTATCTCCCGGAAGCAACTTTGCTCCATATTACATTCTGATACGCATATTTTATTTCATACTATTGCCTCAATAAGAGCTAAAATATTGAATAACCAAATTCTCAACTGCGATAACTTGAAAAACTCTCGCAATTTCCCCAGTTCCTCCCCAAAATTATGTCTATTACTACCGGACCTTAAACTTTTTATGGGGCAACACGAAGCTTTAAATACTCTCAAATGCTCTTAAAATCAATAAAAGGCCTACTTTCATCAACGTTGAAGTAATAAAAGCAGGTTTAGTGTTATCCGCGGCAATGGAATTAGATAATGTATCTTTGTAAAAAGTTCATTTTGGGGCTGTAAAAATCTAATTGGTGTAGGCCAATAAATATTTGCCGTCGAATAGCCCGTGAAGCTATGAATGCCGATAGGGCGCTGGGTTCCTTAATGCATGTCAATAAGGCCCTTAAGATTTACACAAGGTCTTCCGTAACCTAATACTTGTCATCGTATATCTCCAGGACATATCGTATCGCAAATATGAAATAACATGGAAAATTCACAGATTCTACAAAGCAAATACTAGTTCATTGCCGTTTTTAGATTCTTCTTTACTATGGCTAAATTTCTCTTGAATTTGAAGGTAGCTTTTGAAAAATTGCATTAAATACTCTTATTATATTTTGTATATGACTTAACATGGTAATAAATACTGTTTTAATAATGTATATATACTGTTTCTAAATGATTTCATTTACTTATAAATTAATTAGATACTGAGCTTCTTGATCTACGAGTTACGTCATAAAAACTGTGACACTTGGATCCATCTAGGCGTACTAATAAAAGCAAAACAGTAACAAAGAGAACAACAGCAAAATTGTAACAAAGTTATGACTCAACATGTTTACCCCATCGTAATTTTGTTTTTATATCAATCTCAACTTTCTCACAGTTTGACAACATTTGAACAGAAGCTGTTTGAAATTATAACTAAAAATAGACATGTCTTTATATATATTTTGTTAAGAGATATGAAGCCTAGTACATTTGTCTATCTTAAAAATGTATATCTATAAAAGTCATTTGCCATGCGTTAGTCTCGCAAAACACGAAAATTTCTGGACCAAATTGATTGATTTCGATTTCATTATGTTTGTTATTGACAGGACAAGGTTTGTAGAATACATATCTTAATAGAAAATTTACGGAAACTACTAGAAAATAGAAAAAAATGGAATATTTGCCACTCCGTTGTTCGTAAGCTGATTGTCAAATTGTGAATCAAGATAGGAAAAATTCTATCGAGCCAACTAATGTTACATCTAATATAACATTAGCTAATATAATAATGGTTATAAGTAACAGGACAGTCAGTATGTCGACAAAATCACGAATCGAGTCGACACTTTGAATTATGCAATATTCGACTCTCGTTTTAAATTCCGACTAAAAAAAAGATTCTTTAGTAAGCAATCATATGTAGAAACATCAAATGCTAGACCAAAAAAACGGCGAAAGTTTTAAATTTTGTATTTTAAAACCTAGATCATTACAGGAAGAATGCAGAAGAATAAGACAAAATATAGATGTTACTACAACAGTCCATTATTTAGCGCTCTATAATATAGGTCCTATATCAATGGAATAATAGTAATGAACATCAAAATTACTAACATCAGAAGTTCATTCCTATGATTAAATGGGTGTGCGAAGGGCCTTAAACTGTACGTTGCATCAAACCATTTCAGCATCTCAGCTTCAGCGGTCCCTGTCACGAGTAATTAGTTTTTCCTCCATAGTAATCGCCGGGCGGTGCCTATAACATGCAACGTTGTAGCCTTTTTAATGAAAACGCTCTTAAGTGCCTGTGTTTAATGTTTAGGTACTTCCACTTTGTTTTTTAAGCTTTATTCTTACGGTCTCCGTAAAAACGACTGCGATGCGAAGTCACGACTTGATTTCTTTAAAACGTCCGGTTTCTTACCGTTTCGTTGCGTTGGGACAGTTTTATAGCTTTACTAGCTTTTGCCCGCGACGTTGCTCGCATTATGGTAATTTATTTCTGGATAATAACTATGTCGTTGCCCTATGTCGATTTTGGTTTTTTGTGATAACGAATATGCAAAATTTCATGATGATTAATTTGAGTAATCAAGGCGTGACAGAGTATCAAACAAACAAACAAACTCATATTCACATTTATAAAAATTAAGTTAGGATAAATTAATTATAGTTTATAACTTAAGTTTATAATACATTTTATTTTGCAATGTTCGGTCAAGGATAAGAGAACGTTGTAGGCAAATTATGTACAGCAATCTCTTAGAAAGGTTCTGACATTTGTCGTATTCTTGAGAATGCTTTGAATAATACCAGAGCCAGTCAAGTGGATGAGGAAGTTCGTATTGTTGGACCGTTTTTCTATCTTTTATAATTGAGATCCGGATAAACATGATCGCTTAATAATGAAGCAAACAATAGAAATATACGCAGTTGTGACAGTTTCATTTTCCGTTTAATATAATATTAAAATATTAGAAGAATGTACTTATACAATAATGTCCGAGTGTTTGCATCGTTATTTAAATATTTTATCACCCCGACACAGAAAAAACATGTATGTTCATCACACAAATGCTTATCCTTGGTGGAAATCAAACCCACAAAGCTCTAAGGCCAGTCAAATAAATAAAATCATTATGGTGTTCAAGTATTATATAGTAGTATACGCCTGTGACTCTCACCTACGCATTGTTTAGACAAGTCAGAGTCAACCACAATCAACCTATTAATTCTCGTCAGTAAAGAAATTAGTGACAGTATTTGAACAAAAGTGAGTCTCTTCTTTGACACTTAAATTAGAATCTCACTTAATTGTTACTATTTTTAAACAACTTTAAAAAAGTAGGAGGTTCTATGTTCCACTGTACATTTTTTTTTATGTATGTTCACCGGTTTCTACGCCCTTTATAAACCGATTAGGATTTTTTTTAAAGTATATGCTTTCAGATTGATTCCATAGAATTTTTAATCAAAATCGGTTCAATATTTTGGTAGTTAAATCAAAATAACTGGAAAAAATATGTCATACAAGCAAATGAAATTGCGTATTTTGCTTCTTGCTTAAGTTTTGAAGTGGGGTTTTTTTTTAAAATTTTTCCTATTATCATAATGTGAAGGTGACAAGCATTTAGCGAGTATTGTTAGGTATAATCGCGTATGCGAGCGAACTTGCAGTATCTACTTCAAATCTGAATCTTGTCTGTTTCTTCTCCTAGGGTTGGTCGGTGAGGGTGGGAACAGATGTAACAAATAAGACCAGCTAAAACGTGAAAACAGACTGTAATTCGACATAAATCTGTGTGTACTTTTAAGCACCCCGTGTGAGACGTTATATGCGCACGAATAGATCAATACAAACAATACTCGAGATCTAAACGAATAATAATTATAAATAATTGAGTGATATAATAATAATTGAGAATAAATGAGTTCGAGTTTCAATTTATCTAAAAATTGATCACCTGTATCATGATCCAGTGGACAAATACAAGACGGGTATGTTTATTTGACATTTTGAATGTAAGCGAAAATCCAAACAATGGTGACATAAAAAGGGTTCGTTCTATCTGTGTGTATACCTACATCACCATGTCAATTTGGTACCGGATGTGAACATACCTGACGTTTTTCAAGATTGACACCAATACCCAAATCTAAATCTAGCAGCTTCGAAATCCTCGATTTATGAGTTGATATTATTTGTGACAATTTATGTCATCAGTGGCAGATGGGATAAAACATTTCAATGTTTTGTTTTCGTCCGCGGGAATAAATAAAAATTGTTCACAATTAGTGATTTTTCTTTATAATTTTATGCTACTACGAAATAAATAAGATAATTAATACTAAATAAAAATCTTACTGTAAGTAGTGCCCATATTTTTTTGATGATTTGCAGAATATGTAAGAGAATGTACAATGTACAATTTTGAGAATATTTTTATAATCCTTATGAATCAATATTACGATTAAAAAAAATTACAACCTCCTCGGAAACTCGGTTGAAAAAAGATATGTCCCGTCAAGTTAAGTATTACGTCTATAATACTATTACAGAAACGAACCCGGTTTCCGTTCATATAAATCAGTGCGACCTATCGCGATCAATATCAGCAAGGAACATACCTGTAAGGCGTGTAACACAAATAACAGTCCTGATACGCCCGCAGTCCGCACATTTCGAGTAGCAGTCGAGATTTATACGACGTTTTTATAGTTTGCTACGGACGTTCCTTGTTTTAATTTCGCAAGGATCAACGCTTCTCTCTCGCCTACCGCCCCTTATCCTGCCGCGAGCCTAATGTCGCGAGGCGGTAAATTTATCGTGTCGCTTGTAAGTCCACCGCGGCCCCCGTCAGCCGACAACACACTTGTAACGTTTTCTAATGAAATCGTCCACAAGCTCCTAGCCACAACCCCCGGCGTCGGATCAACCGAAAAAAGTACAGCTCGCGTTACTAATGGCTTCATTTATCACAGTCACTTACAGTGATACACCGCAACGATGTTTTATATTTAATTTGGCTCTCTCCGGAATAAATCACGGCAATATCGAGCCCGATAAAGGACTCTGGCGCTTGAGTTATCGAGACAGGTCATAGTATTAAGACAGTAATCGCACTGATTAATTTGCTCGTGGCTAAGTGATAAGTTAGCCGGTGCCTCCACGTTGGCACTACGCAGAAAGCAGGCGAACTACGAAACTATTTGCTTTACCGGGAAAACATCAATCGTCGTCGAATGTATGTTAATGCGTGTAAAACTACAGCGATAACAGCGGAGAACTTACGAAAAGTTATTTGGCTATAAAGATAACATTCACGTGAACGTTTTGCCGTGTAGTAAATTAAACAATAAGCTTAGTATGGTTGTGTCTAGTTTAGTGGCCAGAACGCGCCAGGAGAAGTTCCGAAGTCGTTGAAATAAAAAAGTTGTTTGCAGGTGCATTTCAAATTATGGTCTAAAACTACCTGGGAGCCCATACGGTCTGACATATACGGGTTTATTGCGAACAATAAACGTATCTACGCCCATGGCTTGCAATCCACATATTTTGAAACGTATCATCGGTGTCTTGAGAGGCGTTTCTGACTTTGAATTAATGAGGATGCTCAACTTAAAGTTGTATATTGCCCTCTTACTAAGCGCGCTCGCTGAAAAGCTAAGCAACGAATTTTAGCCGTATGCAAGCGCATTCACGAATATAGCTGTCGTGTTCACTGGTTACATTATTTGTCAGTCTGCTCTCATTATGCTCTCATTGTGTTTGTAGTACTCGTATGCACAATATGCACATAGTTTAGACTATTCACAGAGGTTAGTTCCACTTCCAGCACCGCAACTTTGGGTTTTCTTGGAGCCATAAAATCATTGCTTATATCGCTTTAAGCTAACATCTGATCTCTTCGCCTCTAGTGTAAACAAATAAAATATTGGAAAATGAACTCAAAATGGCTGATATAAGACTCAATGACGAGTGGTCATTCCCATTTATAATGGCTACATTTCCACTTAGTATAATAGCTTGCACTGAATCGCGTTTGTCCCCTAAATGAAAGTTGATATCGCCACCCTCTTTCATCTTCCTCTTCACACCAAATGGAACGTCAATCTGATAATGAACAAACCAGAATTGATACTTTGTAAATGGAAACAAAAGAAATCAGAATCATTATGTGTAATTATTCGGATAGGAAAACCTATAAGGAAGAGTAATGGAGTATAAGAATTTTACTCATTAAGCGTGGTGGCCCAGGGGCACAGACACCGACTTTCAATCTGAAGGTCGCTGGTTCAAACCCTCACGTGTACCAATGAGTTTTTTCACTTGACAAATTCATGTGCACAATACCACGTTCTCGAAACGGTGACGGAAAACATCGTGAGGAAACCGGCATGTCTTAGAACCAAAAACTCGATGACATGTAACATCTACCAATCCGGATTGGGCTCCCGTGGTAGATCAGAGCCCATTCACTCTCAGTAATCGAGGTAGGCCGGTGTCCCTGCAGTGGGAACATTAGAAGCTGGTACGGACTCATTAGGTGTAAGCGTCTCTTTTCTAATCTACTTCGCTTCTTAATAATTAACATGTCATTCTTCTATTCTATTAATTTTTCAATGTTTTGTCCTAATATCCTGATTAAACCGTAAATAAGCAGTTACGCACAAAATTCTTAAACCATATTGTTAGTCTGTGGAATATCAAAAAGTTTCTTAACTTTGTACAGTGGCAAGCAGAAGTTACAAATTCGAAGTAAGACCGAATAAGATCAGAAATGTACCTAAAACGAGGCGTACAGTCGGCACGACTCGCGTTACCGTCACATACCGTCAGATTAAAGTAAGCCCACATTTAAACAGCGCACCGCGTAATTTGGCAACTGAGCTGTGATTAGATAGTGCTCCAGTCTCGTTAGCTTAATGAGTATAGCTTTGTTAACCTATGCTAGTTTAGCCGATTTATGAAATAATTGTTCAAATGATTTTAGGGTTCGTTCATTTTAGCCACAAGTGTATTTTTGACGTGATAACGTCTTATAAATCGATGAACGCGGGCTGCACGCACGAAAAAGCAAACCGTTTGTCCGTAAACCGACTTTAGAGACAACTTCTTTTTTTTGTACAAATAATCTTCACTGAAATCCCAAACCCATCCCAGGTTGTCTGAATATCTATTACATTAGATTGCGACTGAGAAATAGTAGCTATCTAGCCCGCATTCTTGTTGCTAATATTAGATTAATTTATGATAAGGACTTATGAAATGAATACTGACTTTTAATAATTTAGAATATAAATAAATTTAAGACTTTAGTTAAACAATCAATTCCTACTCGATTGAGGAGATTGATTTAAATAACGTCACAAACACACGCGGCCGAAGCCACGGGAAGTAAGCTATTACAAAATAAAGTGTAAAGCTGACAAAAAGCGATTATGACGCGAATATATTCACACACAAGCCCGAAATCTCTAAGGAGGTTAGCTCATCCCTATATTTTCCTCAAGTAATGCCTCCGAAACAATTTACCTACTCTTTCTCTTCTCATTACGGGACCACTAGAAACCCTTATTGCTAACCGTACCACTTCCTTAATGTTCCCACTTTGGGAGTAGTCTACTCTCAAGCCTCGACAAATTAATACGTTATAATACCAGAGCAACCCAAGCATTTGTTTTTTTAGGATTTCGACACCTCACACCTTTGTCCGACCATTCAGAAATCATTTTGCTGTTATTTAACCTTGACTTTGAATGTTACATACATTACTTACGAATGTCAAGTCATGTCATGTCAATTTCAGAGACAGCGTCAACGTCAAACGTCTTAAAAATTTATACAAATCTGTTTATTTTTATTTTCGCCATATTTGTGAGAATACGGAAATATGGATGCAAAGAGAAATGTAATTTTTTATATAAATTAGTAATCCCAAGATTTTGTGTAATGACTATATTTTCGTTGCCCAAATAAAGGACCGATAACCTGTTTTGAAAACGCGTACTTTTGATTTTTGATGTCGAGGATATCGGCTTAAATATTGCGGGTTTATACTAGGAATACAATATTTATTGTAGTGTATAGGCAACCTATTTTTCCACATTACAAAATAGAGTTAGGGAATGTGTGAAGCCAAGTTCAGAGTTGTATCCATGTTTGGTGTTCCGACTTGCTCGTACTGTTTCGGAAGCAATGTAAATCGTCGCAGGCCACAGACACAGACAGACGAAGAAACAACTGGTCCACTTTACATCTAATAAGTCGTTTATGGCCTTATAGCTCAGTTGATAGTAGCTTTGCCTGCTGCGATGTAAGTCATGGGTTGAATTTTCACTCAGGACAAACATTTTTGTGAGAAACCTAAATCCTTTTTCTACGCCTGGGTGACAATATGTATGACGTGGATGAATTTACAAAAAAGTATTAAAAAAATGTGCTGCGTGAAATGACTATGAATTATGAATTATTAATAAACTGATTTATATATTGTATATATTGTATTTATTATTCTGTTAACTTAATTTTGTACAACTTCAAAGCCTCTGTGTTAGGTCACTAAAGTACGCAAAGAGAAAAGAAAAAGAAACATAAAATCAATATAATCCCAATAAAAAAGAAAATTGGTGGGAAAAAGTTAAATTTTTTATAAAATAAGTAGTTTATCAATGTCATATTGATAAACTTCTTATGTTATCAATTCACTAAATATCCTTTCAAATAATATTTTTGAGTTTTTATCTTGTTTTTCTTTAACTGGAATTACTCCATTATGGTAGACTTTACGATACCCGTTTAAATTCTGATCTTTGTATATTCACGTGGCAAGATGAAAAGAGGTCTCGGCCTTCCGTGTTAAAGTTCACCAGCTTATTTCAATTTGTGCTGTGGCACAGACAAACTTTCCGAGATATCTGGCCAAAGGACAAGACGTTAATATATGCGAAATCCTGCACTCTGCGTATTGTTGCCTAATGCGCTGACTTTGTCTGTTTATGCCTTGCAACTTGTGAATTTGTGAATTCTTTAGTTATTTGTTGCATACGTGTTGGAAACTTTTCAGTTTGTTTTACTATTAACAGTTACATTTCTGTCTGGGATACTGAGAGTGATTAGTAGGGAGACAGCGGGTGGGTGGATTATCATGCCACCCAAATTTCAGATCAGATAAAGTAAGTTTTTAGCTTGAAAAAATAAGTAATAACATATCCTAAAATGGCCTAATTTGATATCTTGATTATTTATTTCTGATAGTAATGGACGTTAATTATATCATCGATATTTTGAACCCAATACTGTTTTAAAATTTTAATTAATTATTAATTCGTATTGTGTATTTTCTATTATTTCCCACAATAAATAAATGAATGGTATATTAAGTAGATGTCTATTCTGAGTAATCACAATTGCTTCAGGTTCTTTACAGAACAGAATTACAAAGGCATATTCATTATAATCTCTCATACAAGATACAATACAATTGAAGCTCTTGTGTAGCTGCTTGTATCAACGTTTCGGTATTTACATACAACAGAAACAGCGTAAGTACCGCCTCAGCAAACAGATCCGTCAGATTCGCCTTTATAACAAGCCGCTGCACTGCGAAAATTTGACTGAAGAATAGTGTTTGTATTTCATTATCAACAAAAGCTCCGCTGAAAAGATGGCGCTCAGCACAATTCAAGGTATAGCCGCCCACGAGTAAACCGGAGAAAGCCGCACTCAAGCGGGCCCAAGCAAAGATATTTCGCGTTCGTATTTACTCAGGCGTGCCTAAATTGTTTGCTTACATGTTTGACGCCGCACGCAACGCTCATTATGGCGAACGAAGCTTTGTTCAGACTTAGACAACATATTGTTACAGCCGATGGAGCTGAATGTTCTTTATATGTTTATTTTTATCATTACAGGTAAGTTCCTGAAACGTTTGCGGCTCGTTAATGGTGGCGGTTCGGTGAGAAATCTCCTTTGAAATTGTTAACATTGTTAGAGCTGCAATTTCTGTAATTTGTCGGGACTTTTATTGAGGGGTTGGAACTTTTCAAATGGAAATGATTATAAACGCGTGCAAATAATGTTAGTATGTTACGCTTAAAAGGGAAATAATACCGAGAATTATTAGAATGTACTTAATTAGCAACGATAAACATCCAATTCGCCTTTTCTTATGGTGGACCAGGTTGGCACACTTAATGTTCATACAACAAGCCAGTTGGGAATTGGCTCTAAATGCTTCGCTGCCCGGATCTGGTTATACCGCAAACGTCCGCTTTTCGCATCACAAGCCGTGTGAGCTAAAACAGTCCACATGATCTTGTAACTAAGCTCATTTTGGCTGGGGCGTTGCCATACTTGGAAGGCCCTGATGGAAAGCGCAATAGCCGGCTATTTACACCTGCGATTCTTCTTCATCTTACCCTAAACTGGCGCGCCGTTTTACCTTAAGTAATTATGCTACAAACCGTATTAGTCTTTTGGGAGCGAACACGCGTCGGAAACGCTTAATCACTTACTTTACATTTGCGTACGCAAATAATCCGTTAATTTAATTTCGGTGGTTGTATTTATGACGCTAATTTAATTTATTATCATATCAAAGTGTAAGCTTTATTTAGCGAGTTTTGTGTGCCTGTGAATAAACGTTAATAATGATATTGTGAAACAGTACACTGGGGATAATTTTTAGCGATTTCATAATGTTTGCGGTTATAATCATTTTCTACAAAGTAATTTATATTCTGTTTATTAACCGGCACTTTTATAGTTCAGTGTGCATGAGGAAGTTCCACTAGTGTTTTTATGTTATTGATCTGTTTGAATTTGGATGTTATAAGTCGTAAAACGCATTTGGGTGCGTGTTTGTGCGAGTCTCGCCCGAATTGGTGGCGTCCGCGTCCCACTATTGATATTTATGTTTTCTCGGGATTCTTCAGGGTAAGTTGTTTTGAAACTTTCCTTTTTAGAACCGATATGGTTCTTACTAGATAACGAGTGTCGTAATTGGTAGAGATTTTATTACTTTTCCCTTCTCTTTCGAAAAGCGTAAAGCAATTGTACAAGTTACTCGGGTGTGATTTATTTCATATTTTGGGAACATCTTTCCTGAACTTAGAAGCTGTGTTGAAGAGAGTTTTGTATCTACTCGCTGATTTATTATTTATTACATTTTTGGTTTGATAAAAACACTCAAAAGTTTTGCCCTAATATAATTTATTGCGTGAAGTTTTTGCCTTTTTTGGTAAAGTTTTTTCAGTGTCGACTACTTAGAAGCAGAATAAGATATTTCAGGTCCCTATAAGTATGCAGCTAGCTATATGGGTGTATTATTAACCTCGGTGTAAAGTATTTTAAAATTTGATGCTCAAATTCTTCTTATTCTTTCACAACTTGTGAAGTGGTCATGGTTACATCTAGTCCTGCCTTGAGAAGTGTCTCTAGCGATACATCTCCATTCAGATGTACTCGTATTAAGGGCGTTGCAGTCTGATTTCTTTCCCGTCCATTTCAATTTTTTCTTAATGTTTTGGTTTCATGAATTTTACAAATGAATAGTTAATAAAACACATTTTTGAAAACTAAGGGTCTCTTTAAATTATCTTGACTAAAACCTGAACAACAAAAGCCATTTTATTGGACAAGACCTTGTTTAAATCATAACAAATAGCCTTTTAGAAACCGCATCCCATCCGAAAGTGTCCTACAAAAAGGGGTCCGTAAATACATTACAAATCTTCACCACAGCATCGCACTGCTAAGAGGGCTGTCGATGAAAATCCGTCCCTCCTCGGCCTATTCGTTACTGTGTCTTAATGGATTACATGGAATAAAATAGGCATCGACAAAACAAAAGCCCGACCTCCCACGAAAATCTCTGACCACATAGTTTGTGGGCTGAAACTAAATTTATTACATTTGACCTTAGTAATTCTTGTCGAAGGTTTTCCATCCTAAATGTGTAATAGCCAGTAAGGGCTTTGAAAGGTACGGCTCGTTCACTCGCTGCGGTTTTATACGCAACTAAATATTTTATGAGTTACAAAATAGTTTTGTGAAACTTTTAGTTTCGGTTTAATCCCGACAATAAAATTCGCCTAACGTATCAATGTCACGTCTACTTTATTTCATTTGTGTTTAGAATTTTATTTGTTGTTGTATTGTTTCGGAAACGGATACTTAAACAAATTGCAATATGTTACGAGTCAAATTCAAATCTTACCTTCATGCGAACAATATAGTTAGTTCTCCTTGTATTGATGACAATACAATAAATGAATTTCTGTTAACTAATTTCGTTCGTTCAATATCCAGGTTTCTGTACCTACTGAGACAAAAAATCATAATGTCCATCACCTCTTACTACTCACCTACTAATAATTTTATAACATAGTAAACAACAGCAGCTATTTTACTAAAATCAATTTCAATTCCTCTTTTAGTGTGGGTATAATTTTATATACTAGAGATATCAACTAGCGGTTTAACTGAAGCTTAGCACTGTGGATTTCCAGTCGGGCGGGCATCACATGAAAACATTTCTGCACCGATCGCCACGATTACCTGCTCACAGCTACAACTTATAGCTACAAATGCTCTCACTTTGAGCGTGCTCATTTTGCGCCCTTTGAAGCTCCTACTCTCACAAATGTTTGATTCCAACTCCATCACCTGTCGCATCTTTTACATTCGCAAACAAATAGAGGCGTAGAGAAAGTTTTTAATTCGCCTAATGCGCGCCGAGTACCTGTCTTTTCCTAACTAAAGTGCACTCTTGGAAGGCTTCGCGTCGTCAGCCTTCTGTCACATTGACTGTTGCATTGTGAGCAGTTTATTTTAGCTCCGTCTTGAATAGTTTTATACTCAAGGTGTTGCAGAAATGTTGAGTTTTTAGCTGAAATTAAAGCGCAGTTTTAGCGTTGAATTTCTGAAGCGTCGTATGTTAATTAATAAGTCTTCACGAGGAACAAACAAAACGTGCGCACTAAGATTTGTACGAAGTATAATCAGACTTAATGATTACTTTGATTTTCATCTCCCGCCCGACGAAACGAGAAACTTAATGAAAAGTCAAGCAAACTCAGTCGAATACAAATTTAAGCATTAGTATGCAAGAGTAAAGTTTTTATTCAATATAACTTGCACTGTTTTATCTTCGTTTGTCTTCCCGCATCAGCAATGTGCGAGTTATTGTTACATTCCATCGTGATAAATAAATCCGTGGAACCAATGTTTTGTTCCCGACAAATTGTTTATCTTTTGATTTTCAATCCATTGTTGGTATACCGCTTCGAGAAATATCATTTACGTTATTAAAAATTCATATCTACATACGAATACGTTTGTTATTTATTCAAATTATAATTGGAAAAACAAAACAAAATGGCAAATGGTAAAAACTTTTAAGTAGTAAGTGAAAAATGTTTTTATTATTCCACTTAGTATTCGAGATACTGTTCCATCCCGAGAAACTTGTCTTTTTAGCTTCTCTTGTTACCATATCGTTGGTGGAGACATTGTCCTCGGAAAAAATACTGAAACTGTTGACTCAGTGTCTGGATGTCAAGCGGCAGTCGTGCGCGGTTCCGTTGTGCCGCACGGCATCGAGTGCCTTCCCGCACTACCTAATTCTGATATGAATATGAAATTGTATGTAAATGTCGGCCAAATGTTGCCGCGCAACTTGACAACTCGACAGCGCTGTAAATATACTGGGTAACGTTGCACTGACTGGGTACACCGAAACATGCGAGTCTCTAGTTTACGACTGCGACTGTTTGAATAAATTGTTTAGATTGTCGTCAGTACCTATACTTCGTATGTCTCGGCAAAGGTGGCCATGTGACGTTACGAACTATAATATTGTACAATCCGCGCTCGGGGATTCACAGATATATAGAGATAGGTGAACAGTTAATATAATGTGGAGTCGGTCGCACCGCAACACTAACGAGAGCAATAACACCTAACTACGTTCAAGAGAAGTACCCCGTCTGTTTTAAACTAGAATCCATTTCACGACTACAAACTCTACAAAATGTGCATTTTCTCGACTGAATCGCTTTGCCGCAAAGTTAAGTTTTACCACTCACCATAATTACCAATAAAACGTGTTCGCGTTGACGGCGCGTCAACCAGGGTCACATCAAAATTATTAAGTCGCCGGTTGCCTCCGTGACACCGCTTTATTGCTGACGTTTCAGTCTGATTATCTTTAATTAAAAAGTTGTTTTAGGCTTTAAAATGGCAAGTTATTAAAAGAAATTGCCGAGACTTCGCGAAATGGCAACTCGGTGAATCGTCATAATTAGATTAGGAGTCTCGAGTCAACCAGTGCGACAGGGATTTCTAATTTAACACTTTTGGAATAGCCGAGATTGTTACGTTTTCTTTTTCGTAAAGGAAGGATTTAAACGCATATATTGCGCGAGGAATATTGACAGTTATGATCACTTCGCGATTGGAGCACCGCCAACAATGTCGAAGATTCTCGATACGATTTGTAACTTGACTTCACTAGCTTCCGTTTAGAATAGATGCACCATTTTAGTCTCTCTCGTATTCGACGTGCGTATCTGAGATATTTACGACGATGTGCTTCAAGATTTCATTTGATGTACAAGTACATACGTGATTACATGGTAGATTGATTGTGTGCAATTATTTATGTCATTGGAATGTTACTCTCATTGAGTTGTCATGAAACATTTTAATGAATGTTGAAGTCAAACTGGTTTGCATTTTCAGTGGACGAGCGAGAAGGGAGCAAACTGTGTGCGGAAACCGTTATATGATTTCTTTTATTTATTTTAATCAAATGTCCGTTGTTTTGATGGTCGCGGATTGCCTTTGCTGTTCCACGTTCGCCTATGAATTGTGGAATAGATAGATGAATGCTTTAACATTTTACATATCCGACGAATGAATTCGGCGCCACCACTGACGGGTTTTCAGCCCGTTATTTGATATGTTTTTACTTGTCTTTGTTGTGGCAACAATGCGGGATTGTTACAAAGTGAAAGGTTTATAGACTGG
Source organism: Aplocera efformata (assembly GCA_921293045.1). Classification (NCBI taxonomy): domain Eukaryota; kingdom Metazoa; phylum Arthropoda; class Insecta; order Lepidoptera; family Geometridae; genus Aplocera; species Aplocera efformata. The sequence continues at coordinate 4,939,860 of OV121042.1, read as the reverse complement.
GTGTTGCACTAAATTGTTGAAAGTTTACAATGGCAAATTGCCATTCGTATTATTTTCAACTGGCTGTATAAGAAGGCGGTTACCATGTGATAAAACAAGAATGCCACAATGAAAGAGATTATGGCGCAATTTATATCAATCGAATATTCATTCATCCAATCGCGGCACGTTATAAACCGTCGAACAAAAAATCCTATCCAATCCGAACGGATAATGAAAATCTTCGATGTCGTATCTCTTTTTGTAATTGGCTCACATTTCTTTGTAATAGGGTTGTGCGTGCGGCGAACTGCGGTCCGATTGTACAGATAGAAGCAATCAACGGTTATGAGCTGAACGGGATACAGATGCAGCCTTAAGGCTGAGGCTACACGAGATTAATCGAAACTGAAATAAAAACATCTATACTATTTCATTAAAAAACGAGAAAAATATTAGAATAATACGTAACTGAGAATTAAAATGAACACGGAAAACTACGAAACTAAAAGTAATAAAGTTGTCTGGAATAGCGGTAAGGCCGATTATTGGTTTTCTTTTTTGTTGCAAGGTTATTCTATAATCAAGTTAATCTATTTTGTTTCTCGTCACGCTTCACAAATATAATTGATTCTTGAACTTAAATAATTTACTTGTTGAAATATTATTACAACAATATTGTGACCGAGGGACAATTTTTTAACCCACGCCACTATGTTATCCTCCGTGTAGACCAGTCTTGTGGTGGGAGGCAGTAATCATTTAAAAATGGCGCGCATTCCATGTGAAACGCATCTCGACGATTGCCGTTTACGTCCTACAATCAGATCGCCCTACCTCCCATATCGACTTTTTCCACTTCGTTTATTGCACCCAGTTTGGGAATAGTTTTTGTTTCGGGCGGACTAATCAACGCCCGTACATTGCCCAGTCGAGTGGTTTTTTCCATTTAAATGTCACAGAATATTCTATTGAGAATTATTTAGAGTAGCGGTCGATTTTTAATCTCTTGTCTTTCGGCTATTGCCTCATTAGGTTTATTATTATCTCGCAGCAAGGCAGTTGAGCAAGTTGGTAGTAGTAGAGAATTCTTGTCTTTGTAATACTATTTCTTTCTGTTTCGAATATTCATTCATCCAAGAATATTATGATTAAATGTAGAAGTTAAATAAATAGTTAGGATATTAATTGTGTAGCTTTTACATATAGATTAATAAAGAAATTAAAGCACTCGATCTTAACCGAAATTATGTTATAATCGCATTGTTAAAAATTAAATCAAGATAATTTAGCAAGGCTTTTTTGTTTGTTTCTATAAATTTATCAGGATTGGACCATGCGACATAACTGAAACATAGTTTTCCAAAATGGTTCTAGCATTTATGCCAATATACATTCTATAATTTATGGATTTGTGAGCAACCAATCATTTTCCTGAAATAAAAAATAATATTATTAAATGTCACAATAATAATGTAGCATCAAGCAGTTGAATACTAACGAGATTTACCATGCTTATTGAATTTTGGTAAACAAATTTGTAAACACTGGATATTCTTGGAAACTGTTTACCGTGATCATTGAAGCATACCACTGCGTCGAATTATAGGGAGCAAACAAGGATTCATTAAGGTACATACCTATCTCATTAAGAGCTGTCTTAGAAAGGCATCAGTTGTGCAAAAGATGATATAACTGCGCCCCGCGGTGTTACCCGCAGTTGGCTATCCCACGGGAATACTTCACTTTTCGGGAAAAAATAGTCTTATTTTTTGATCCAGATCATATTTTTGTTTGTACAGGCGCTAAACATAGTAATAAGAATGCATGATCTAGTGTGTACATATTTATTTCAAAAAGTGACGATTCCAAGTATTTTTTTTTTAATTCAACAGAAATAAACAATAAAGTATTTTGACTTTGACATTAGTTGGAACTTCAACTCATTACGAAAGTTAGTCACAGGACAAAGAAGTTTGTTCCACTGCAGGTGTGACTGTCAATTAAACAATGTAAACTGTGATAGTTACTTGCTGTGAAAATGCGTGTGATACCATTCATCTCTATAGAAACATTTCACCCTACTCAATTTCGAAACGTTCAAATGAAAATGCCGAGATAGTTATCCATTTTGACAAGCAATAACCACTCCGGAATTCAATTCGCAAACAAAACTTAGCAATCCAATCTCACAAACAAGATTTGTAGTTACAAAATTCTGGTTCGACAGTAAGAGTAATTGTGGTTATGCGGTGTAAATATCGATTTACATGCCACTGTATAATTCAAGGGTTGAATAATGTATTACCTTTCATTAGCACATTGGCCAGTCCCGAGGCGTATTTGCACATAAATTCGCTTACCCACACCCGTGAAGCCTTAGACGAACGATTATCCTTTGAGGCGGAAACGCTATTTAAACCCATCTTGTTCCTTATCGTAATTCGTTTTTAATTTGAATATGGATTACTCAATTATCACCTTTATATTTTTTCCTCATTAAGATTAATCTAAAATTTCCATGATTATTTCTATTGAGCTAATTTTATAGAATACACAGAACTTAAACGAGATTTAAGCCTTAGCACTTTTTTTGTTTAAAATATTAGTCAAGCGTCATTCAGACTCCCACAAACAGGGTTCCATACCAATTATTGAAAAAAACAGGTTGGTTATAATATCTATCTCTTTGAAGGAACAGAGTGACAAACAGACGTAGGCCCCTTTAAGTACGAATAAAAGTTGGAAATTAACGACGAAAAATAATGATTAACCATGTCTGTTTCCATTGAAATTGGCAGCATCAGAGTATTTCATAACTCAGATCTGAGCCAAACCAGAGCGCCTTTAAATCCAACTGTACTTCCAATATTATTAAACATCTAAACTTTATATTTCGTGAGTAATTTCGGAAAGTGCTCCTTATATTTAGTGGAAATAGACTTTGAAATGCTTGAAAATATTTTATTTTGATTTACATAGATATCAAAATATATTGAATGCTATCGCTACGAACTAAAGGATTTAAAAGTACGCGCATTATGAAGTTGTACCGGATATTTGAGGAACTATGTTGACTCCAGGGATCCCTTGGGTGGTGCGAAAGAAGCGACCAAAGTGGCAATAGAACTTGTGCCAATTTCTACCGGAGAAGAACTGCCAACACATCTTGTAATCCACCGCCAAGCAGTGCCCTCGCGTTGCTGTGTTCCGATACAAGGGTGTAGGCGCTGGTGAAATTACAGGCTCTTGAGTCGTAACATCCTATCTCATTCGGATTTTCTTATTCTTAAGTAGAGGAAGACCAGAGTCATATGTTTGTTGTTCATGGGCCTGGTAGTCCCATCACTCAAATCGCATAAAAAAATATAAGTGGAAATATCGGTACCACTTTTTATAGACATATACTATTCCTTGTACACTAGTTATCACCTTCTAGTAAGGAGTACGTACTCGCATCTACTCAGTCAACATTATATACTTCTTGCGTTTTCCTCTAAAACTGAAAAATATAGGGGTGATACGTCTAATGAAGTCCAATAATTGCGAGCTTAGCGCGGCACGCGTGCTATTACCTTAGAAACGGCCCACCTCCATCATTTTAATGCCCGTTTAATTATTATTCATTGCACGGCCACCGCTCGTCTGGAGTTTCTCCGATACCCATCTCTATTCGCGATCGTTACCGCAAAAAGCAGTATGCTTGATTAAAGTGGAGGATGTAGCCAGAACTGGGAAATTACAGACAGTGTCAAACGCTTTGAAGTATCTACAAACGTCTCTATCCCAGTAGTGTTAAACGCAACTAATTTTGTGTAACCCATACCCCTTGCAGTGGGTTTCTCAGTATAACAGGTTATGAGCCGGGGATTGAAACCGTGTCCCCTGACTTCCACGAAGAAATAAATTGTTTAAACTTTGAACGATGATATGCCTTTTCTATCACACACTAGAACTTATGATTCTGCGCTCGTACGCGTGGAATCAGAAGTAGCTATAAAAATATAGCTAGACAAAATTATATAGTCTATGGTCAATGTTCTTCGATAAACAAAGCAATATTGAACACATTTGAAGTTTAATATAGTAGTTATTTACAAAATCTCCCGATTTGTCAAGTATGTTGAATTTTTCGACGAAAATTGATGCTTACAACGACCGATCTTATGAGACCAAACAGTTATTCAAGCAACTAGTACTTTGCCTTTTTGATGTAGTAATATGTGTGTAAAAAATGATTTATGAACTAGACTTTTTGCTTACCATAACAATGACGTATGACTTATACAAACTTTACAAGGTTTTAGCGTTACGCCAATTTACAATAAATTAGTGTAATTACAGTTTTCTAAATGAAACGGCTTCCATATTGAAAGCATATTCGATCTATTCCTAACTCATCGTCTGATGTATTTACTCTGCATTTCAGCTTTAATTGAGAGCGGTAATGCGAGGTAAATGAGCGCATCGTCCGTTAATAAGCTCGCGTGAATTTCAGCACATAAATGAAAATCGCCAATAAATCGGACATTATAATAAACATTACCGTTATTGTTTCCCGTTAAACCCCCGGCTGTCCAGGTTCCACCGCAACAATCCACCCGGAATTTCGAGGACTTCAATTATTGAGTGCCTGCGAAAACCGAACCCTTTGGGTTCCTCAAGGGTCCGACTGTCCATTTCGACGATAATTCCGCTGGCACGCACCCACGTTAAATAAGCCGTTTATCCGCTCACCTTTTGTATTTGTTGCGCAAAAGAAATTATTGACGGAGATCGTTACGATACGAACACGAGGAATATACTTTTCCAGAGTGGAATTCTTATATTATGTGCGTCAGAGAGAGTGTGACGTCACAAAACGCTGCGTGCGCGTAATAAAATATGTGTTTTCTTATGATTTTAATTTGTTGCGAGTTTATTTAAAAAGATATTTGATATTTAAAGCGTCTTTCTGATTATAGAACTAACTACATAACTTTTTTCACAATTTGATGTATGAAGCTGTCAACTCCAAGATATACAATGATGTCCGCAGAGGCTGGATCCGGTACAATACAATTAAATGATTTGCATAATTTGCATCAATGCATACTGCACGAGCTTAGCGAAGTTCCTGGGAGAGTTCCACAGAGGTTACTGAATATGTGAATTACATAATCATGTGAGAGTGAATAGAACCAGCCAATATGACCTGAATAAAATATACAAAAGGAGAGGATCTTTGACGTAAGGAGTTGCAGCTACCAGTTAGTTTTAAAGCGTGTTCCTCTGTGAAAAGGAATGCATTGCATCTTAATTGTACGATGGAAGGCAATGTCCCGCTGACTTTTCTATTTTTAAGTATGTCAAATTAAGTAAGTTGAAATCAATGCTGCAAGCTTAAGTCATATTATAGAAAAATATTAAGATACTGAGCCACGTATCTATACATCTGTACCTATAGATATGAAATACGATCCTGACGCATAATAAACATGAACTAAGCGTAATTTTCAAACAATCCTTATTACCTCTTAATCACTATCACATTCAGTAAATTACCCTGAAGGGAAGCGAGTCTCAACTATGCGGTTAAACACTATCGAAACGAAATTAGGTGCTTAAACATACGCATCACGTTGTCACTAATCTCGACTCTTAGCGCAATCTGCTACCATTCCGACGAGAAAACAATACAGCTACCTTTCACGGAAACAAAAGGGAATATCAAAAGAATGGACCAGAGGAATCGCTGTACGGCATTATCGGCTGGACTCGAACACGTGAGTCTGCCGTTGATCGTTTAAGCGAACTCTATAAAGGAAAAAGCCACTTCAATAGAACCTAGATTGTAACAAAAATGAAACAAAACCGCAACATGTAGGTTTGATTTTTTTGTGTCAAACATTTTAGTATTTACAAAGTGACCGTGTGTGACCTCAGTTGCAGCAGGCTTCGAAAAGTTCGCGTCATCCTACTCTAAATAGGGAGAAAACCACAGGAATTTTGCTCTTTTTTTTGTTTTATGATTGACAGCACACGGGCCGTGTTCGGTCGCGCGTTCCGTGTCCATCGGTCCGTGATCCGCCACTAAGAGACCTATCGGGTCAGTCTGTCCACATTGTCACATGTTGCATAATACAAAAGCTCTCTGAATACGTTTGTTACGTCCAACTCTGACCCGTCGAACCGTTCACAAAAGTCACTGTACCAAAAATCACACCATAGAATTCAAACAACCCTGCGTCTAATGGTAAAAATCGTTTGAACTCAACGTGTGCTTGAATGTACTAAAAATATGTTCATCTCATTAAAACTTTGACTCGCAAATATGAAATTCAATTTTTGAATGAGCACAAAAATTCACCTTGTATTTGCGTTCATTTTGCATCAACCGACGGAGAATCCTAATTATCTTTCCCGGTTTAGCTTAAGTGAATTATTTCAGCCGCCCACTATGGCGGACAAACAAAACGGCACCGGGTTGGCAACCTCAGTCGAAAATACTAAAACATTAAAGAGCATTCCGCGTGCATATATAATACCACTAAGTAGTAAGTACACGCGGACGTAAGCCGAGGTAACAGATCTGCGCTTTAGCCAGCTCAACTTTTAATAACGCCCGCAAAATCATCTAATTAATCTGATTACGCGGGACCTACACGCCAGCGTAACATTCAGTACTAATGCTTACTCCTGAGAATTAAACAAACTTATTTGTCCCATGTAGGACCTCGGATTAGCCAGAAGCCCTCGTAGATTACCAAAGACCCGAATAAATAACACGAAGCATCACTCTCAACCAAAGTTAGAGTTATTCTCTCAAAAATCTCATTAGCTCTGACGGTTATTTGATTTAACGTGCTTTGAAATATAATTGTGAAATGGAAAATCAGCTAATTTGTGTTTGAATTTTCTTGAATAATTATTATACTTTTGATTTTTGCACCACTTCTCGTATCTTTCAAATGGAAAATTCAAGAAAATGACGAATACGTTTTTTTAACATCTTGAAACAGTAGAAAAAAATACTTACGGCATTCCTAACTACATGACTGTAGATTTTCCTTGTTAATGTGAAACTTTCCATTGTGTAGATATCAAACTTTGTATCCCACAAGTTTGCTGACAAGCTGAATAAGATCTGGCGACTAATGGAGATCTTATCTGAAGGTACCTCAACAGTAAAACTTTGTTATTATAGGTATACATAAGGACTTATCTTACTGAATAGAACATCCTCTATGTACAGTCCAGGTCATAAATAAGGACCGGCTTTGATTTCTGAAGGTGACCCTCGTTCTTTGGGGTCAGAGATCGTGAGATCCCTTTTAATAGTTACTAAGGAAGCCTTACTTAATTCGCATAATGATCACGTAATCTCTAATACTAATCGGGACCCCTATAAATTATATGGTTTCTAAAGCTACACGAAATATATTAAGGGAGTCACAAACATGAATTTATCCAAGACATTTAGCTAGGGATGTGTGATACGTATTTTGTTTTCATACAGTCAAGCATTATGCGTAGCAAGATGCATTACAAAAGACCGGTGAAATCTCAGGTGCAGAAGACGTAACATCCCCGTCTCGGGTGACGGGCGCAACGGGATGCAACGTGGGTGTTCTTATTCTTCAGATCGGGGAGGAACTAAGTTGTATTACTATGGGAGGAGGTAACCACTTAACATCAGGTTGGATTCAGCTCATCCTGTCACTACAGTAGTATAAAAAAGGCCTGTTTTCGCTGAGAGTTTGGTTTGCTCGCAGTTTGTATCGGTATATGTACCACAAATACCGGTACAAATATTTTGCAATTATAGAAACTGATATAGAAATAGCAATTATACAAAACATTTGAATGAACTACAAGAGATTCAAACTGACGACCCTCACAGCCAAAAGCCATTGTCATAATTACTACAATAAGTCGAAATCAGATTTATTTTAATATAAAAAATGTAAGGCAGCAATTTGTGGTGCTTATGTTTCAAGTGGAATAAAGAACAGGACTATTTAAAAGTAATTTTCAGAATTATATTGTTACTTAGCCCTTAGATCTTGTTATAATTATCCCGGGTACGCTTTAACAAGCGCTTAATTTGAGTCGGAAAATAAACCGCGCTTTACTTTGATTGTTTTAGATAAATCAGCCACTTCAACTTGGTCAAATTGTGACAATGTATAAACATAGCTCATAGAGAATTCCGTGAAAATTAACAATTCCGAACATACGGACTGCTCTCAGTATACAATAGACGGGGATTCGTGGAATATGATATGGAAATCAATAGAGGTTTTCAAAAAATACCTCGGTGATTTCGATAAAAGGTATAGGCTATTGGCAGAATCGACAGGCAAACAGAAGGAACAGACAGGCAAGCGGAGCGACACGAATGCGACATTTCAATTTGAGTTTATATTATTCATGGTAATACGTTAAAAGCGCGGGCACAACGCTTCGAGCGGAGCGGGTAATCGCCGCGCACGTGTGAACACAAAATACCTACGTAATATGGTATTTTCAATGTTGTGCTTTAAAATGTTCGTTTCACGCCATTTGCAGTGCCGCGCCGGGTCCGATGTGCCTCGCTTATAAAGTAACTCCACGAAATGTGGCACCCGTTTTTATTTATGCGAAATCGCTTTCCACCTATCAGTGAGATCGTGTTTTGTTAGTACACGTAATCACTGCATTCATGCGATGCACAATGTTATTTGAATTAATGGAACTACCGACGCCGGCGGAGGTATTGCTTGTCGTGTAGATACAAACAAGATAATAGATATATTGAATGCTACGCATAAATCTCTGGCTCCACTGTAGAGTGAATCCTATGGAACCGCAACACTGGGGGCGCGTAAATGTTCAAATAATTCCGATGCACGCATTCCGTAGTGGATTCCAAAAGTGAAATCTATGCGACCGTGTCGGCTTAGAACATAAATGGATGTGATTCGAAATTGTCTGAATGGCTTACAGTTATACATGTAGAAAATGTTCAAGGGGCGACAAGGGTAACAGGCAGGGTAACAAAAGCAGGAATTGTCATTAAATTAATAGTAATACACATTTAAAAACGTTTGAATTACACTGGAGTTTGTGGAAAATACTATAATATAATGGTTATATCAAATATTATCTGCAAATTTTCAATAGTCCAAGTTAAATAGTATAAAAAGGTAAGGTTTATGAATAAGTTATCTCGTCATATACCAACTTCAAATCGCAGAACCCATAATTTTTAAACGAATAAGCCCAGTTTTCACGAATCGCAGCACAGAGGCAAAGAGGTCGAACTCAGTTCCACATCAATTATTCATCGTCGAAGACACGGGAAGGAAATTTGTGTAAGTGCGTTGTGATCTAGGCAATCTCGCTATCTTTATTTCATTCCCCGTAAATGGATTACGTTGTTCACAAACCTTTTTGTGTTATCGGGGTTTTTATTTATACGGATGTCGTGTACTGTTTGTTTCGACTGTGATATTAAATCTTGCAAACCGGTTTGCTATAATTGTGTTTGAAAAATAACTTGTACACAAATTTTATATGTACTAATTCATCTTGAAATATAATTATACTATAGCATACACCGTGCCTAATATTTGACCAAACAAAAATATTTAGACATTTAGTCGTTATCTTTAAAATTGAGTTGTAAACTTACTAGCCCTATTATGTGCCCTAAATTAACCTAGCCGATGTTTTACAAAAAGACATGGTAGCACCAACAAACGACTGATTCAAATACCGATAAAATCGACTATTGTAGTACACATATAGGACTACAATACATACGTACATACATACATACTTTCATCCCCAATTTTTTACCTGCGTAGATTTTTTTTACCAAGATATTGCGTAACAAACACTAAAGAAAAATCGGTCGAATTGAGAATCTCCTTATTTTTGGACTCGGTTAAAAATAGCCTTAGAATCCAGGGAGTTCTTTAGAGGATCGAGCTATATGTGATTAAAAACTTACTAGATGAGAAAGTATTTTAAAACAATCCCAGATGATGTAGACGTACGTATATCGATATAATTCGACCTCTAACTCACTTGACTGAAAGTCTATACCTACTTGAGCTATAAAAATAAAAAGCACACTTATTCGCCTTTTTGTTGTCATACATAAAAGATGAAAGCGGTTTAGGAAAGGCATTGTAAGGAGAATTTTCCTAGGAGTGCTTAGATAGTAATGTCAGTAAATTGCTTTTCATCCCGTAGAAATTTTACAGCCCTTGCCTGTTTTTATTCTTTGATAGGCAAAGACCATAACCCACTTCATATACGAGCTTCAGCAATATTTGATGGTAATATTTTGTTGCCTATAACCGTAATACCATAACCATAGACCTAAAGTTGAAAACCTTGTGTTTGTTTATTGTTTAAAACAAAATGTATTTTACGAGTGAACGAAGTGGGTAAAGAGTTTTCTCATTGGAGGAAGCGACTTTTTGGGTATGTGTGTATCTGGGTTTGTGCTGTAACCATAATTTAGATGACATTACAAAAAAATATCAATTTGATGGCGTTTAACCAGTGTTTCGCTATAAAAGAGGAAAAATATCATAAATATTCCATCAGCTGAATATGTGTCATATGAAATGACTTTTATCACTGTTTCAGTACCTTTTTGTTTTATTTTATTAAATGCAGAGCTTTTACCGAAAATGACCAAAGTAAAAATCATCAATATATTTTGGCATGTGAATAGTTGTTCTTGTTCTTGTTTAACTAAAGACAAAACTAACTACTACTATTTTACATTAAACATATAAAGTAACTATACGCATTATTAGGGTATTTTAAAGGGTGCAGAAGTGATGCTAATTTAAAAATTGTTTTCCCAAGGTAACGATCAAAGGTAGTCATGAACGTTTTGAATATGCTCATTATTATCTATATACTAGCTGCGCCCCGCGATTTCACCCACATAGTTCCCGTTCCCGTGGAGAATACGGGGATAAATTTATTTTATTTTTTCGTTAATTTTCCAATGTTTTTAATAGTTATTCTGCTATTCGGGACGGAAACAAATCCAACAAATCAAAAACCATGGCAATCGGTCCAGCCGTTCTCGAGTTATAAGTGTTGTAACAAACACGACTTTCTTTTATATATATAGATTTTGAAACCAAACGCGACATACTACGGGTAAAGTTTCGTTGTCGGTAATATTGGATGTCGTGTTTAATTAACTAATTAATTAATAATTAGCACGAAATATAAAATTTTAAATCATCTTTTATTAATAATAATAATTATTTATTGAAATCATTCAATAAAATAAATCGCAATTTCTCAGTTTGGCGCGAATCATTAACGGCTCCGGAACTTAGGTCCCGGGTTTTATTCCCGGTTGGGACACACCTTGCGTGTTGCATGAGCAACAAATGAGCATGAAGTTTGTTTTCGGATCTTGTGTGTTTGCCTTGTGTTTCTGTGTTTGTTCATGCCATATGCGACACTGGGAATTTTAGTACAAGGGTGTAAGTGTGTAAACATTTAAAATGTTTAACATCGTTTTTTTATTAGTATAAAATAGATAACCAAAGTTACACACACATCCTATTAAATCATGTTGATAAAACTTTTGATTCTCTCAATCATTTAAACCAAGCTGTGTTTGTATTTCTCAATGTTCGTGCGTACGCATGCACTAGACGTGATGGATGAACACCCCACATATCTACATGTACGAACCCTCGGCTCATCTCACGAATATTAATCAGGCTCAACCTACAGACCTCTTAATTCTATTCTTTCGCGAAGGACCTGCTCATCACGGGAAATTCGCGACCAGTATTTTCATCTTTACAGTTTTTGGAAGAACTTTGTCGAAGTTTACAATCACATTTATACTTGTTTTTCATACAATTCTAATTACTTAGAAGTCAGCCTCATATGTTAAAATTTTGTTTCACAAGCTCGTATAAATTAATGTGACTTTAATAACGATGGTACTCAAACATCTCACAAAATCTGCCTGGCAAAAAAATGCGAAATTCCACGGTGAGTCACCTGTGACCCTCTTACCATCGTTTTATCGGCACCCGAGAAATAAATTACAAGTAAAATCGTTGAAACTTTCCTGTAGCAGGCCGGAGGGCCAGGAGCCTGGAATTTGTGCCGAATTACCTGCCACTGGTTTTAAGACTTGCAATTTATCAAGCCCTCTGTCTCGATCGGTCGTGGCCCTATCGGCCACCCACCCGGAAAATCGATGTCGTTGTTTTAAGGATGTAACCAAATGTATTAGTTTCGACAAGATTTATCTTTTCGTTACGCCAATAAGTGATTATTAGTATACCACATTATCTCGGAAACAAATCGCCGCGTATAGGGACCGTCGGCTGATACTCCAACTATCCACTAACTTGGATCCTGAATCGTTGTTTTCGTTTTATACTCTTTTTAATGTTTATGTTTTCTGCGTTTGGTAGTGCACTGTAACTGAGTATCTGCAACCAAAGAAGCGGTGCTGGTTTAACGGTTGGAGTTATCGCATGGTAAGGCGGTCTTTTTGCATTGAACGCGTAAAAGATTCATCAAGGAATCATTAAATTAAGGTAAAGAAGCGTAAAAACGTCGCCAAATGTCGCGGTTTTGCGTATCGCATACATTACGGTATCTCGAAAAAAGGCGTGTTTTGATTGACGCCGGCAATCGGCTTAATGTAACCTCGAGGCAAGTTCTGCGCGGCACAAACGACTGGTTAAATTCGGAGGTCGACGCAAAACGGCGCAATCTCTCACACGTCACACGGAAGGAGCTTTCCATATAATTCATTACCCTATTCATATTTGTCTTAGGAGTTGACTTGAGTACGGACGCAATGTATGAATACCAAAAATATAAAGATGTGAGATGAATTCGTCAGTACAAAAACTAGGACAGACTGTACGTAAAACCAAAACTTAGATTGTGAACTATATTGTCAGAATGCTGAAATAATTCAATTGTTCTCCCACTCAATGAATGTAACGTAATCGGTTTAGATTTCGAATCAAATATTCTGTCTCACGTTAGCAAAAACGCCGTGAAATCAAATCAAGTTCAATCGATTCCCGGAATTGATAGACCCCACGTGGCTAGTCGATCACGGCAATGACGTGATATCCTACCAATAAGGGACAAGCTATCAGATAGTCGCGTGCCACCATCGGTCGATGAACCCCAGATACTCTCCCCTAAAGAAAACCTTACGCAAACCTGTCCTATAGCCGTATGGTTTATATTCGTCGTTCAAGTTTACGTGACTGGAAATAGTAAAATCGGATGATGATGTTGATAATGTAGGTCGTAATGGGCCATTGCCAATAAAACCTTATAGGTAAGCGATGGATTAAAAGGAATTGGGTCAGGGCAGGCCCATGCCTTATGAAAATAACGCAAGGCAGGGTGCCCCCGTACTAAACTCCAAGTACCCATTGTGTTATCTATCTGATTCTTATGCCGGAACAAAATGAATGTAAACTGATCGCGTACGCAAGTTATGACGGTAATATGCCCAATTGTATCGTAAACAATCCGATTTCTAATCATGATTTGATTTGAATCAAATCTGACGATTCAATGGCATTTCAAAAGATCCATAAAATGAAATCAATCTTATAATTAATAAAATGATTTAAATTTCCTGTATTTAAATATGACCTAGACAATAATTTTTCAATTATCCATCAATAAAACTAACGAAATTTTTCAAAATAATTAGCTATTCATTAAGGTAATTAAACTTTGAGTATAGCTATTTTAGCGCCCGCTAGCATTAACTTTAATTAGTAACTTTCATCGCTCAATTCCATCACGGCTAATGAATGACCAGTCAAAGTTCTCAAGCCTGAGTCTAAGAAAAGTTTAATTCGTTCAATGGAAACCTTTAAGTTTCGATCAAAATCGGTAACATTTTAAAACTCTTCAATACCAATATAATTCTTATATTCTTATGATAGCATATTCTTATAACTGTTTTTAATCGTTACTACAATATTTCACTATGAAAAATTTGTTTCACAAAGCTTATTATTTTGTCACTGTGGCAATATTCTCCAAACTATGCCACACTTGCTTGAATACCCATCCTGCCCTTACACCTGCACGATGGACGACCTTATGGTTTGCACAAAGGACGCCATAGATGTTGCAAACTACTGGTCTAAAACAATATAATATATGAAACATCGACTCGATAGAAGAAGAAGATTACTTTAATTATCTAATAAAAAATATTCATGAACATTTTTACACCTTATAGTCCCAAACTATGTGTGCATGGCTTGTACTATGGTAACTGGATAACTGATAGAAAACTTATTTAGTACTTTTTTGTAAATACATACACTCAGTATATTAAACACCCATACACCGAACAAACATAATACAATAATACAGATGCTTGCTATCACTAAAATTTAACAAAAGCAAATTTGATTTTAAAAAAATCTATAAACTAGTTACAAGCATAGATGTCCGTTATTGGCAAACATTGTGGAAAGCGGTTAAGGCAGGGACTGGGATGCGGTTATGTTTTGCGCGCGGGTCATTTAAGCCCGCCGTTACCAACAACAGGCGTCCACACGCACAACGACCTCTTCATTTTCACACGGCATTTTACACTCACAGTAAATGTTAAAACTCATTTTTCCACCACATGCCGCACGTTCCTTGTTTACACAAGAAACATTTCAACCAACTTTATTAACAACAAGATTATCAAATATTTACAACAGATTTACCACCCTATTGTTCGGACTTCGATCTCCCGATAGATAGGCCCTAAGTCAATACCGTAACTTTTGTCCGAAAACTTGGCGGCCGCAGTGGTCGGTGGAAATTTTCGTGTAGCCGATAATTTACATAATAGAAGACTGCTGGGTTCATCCACTATCGGGGTCATCCGAACTTCTGTGGATTAGAGCTTTCACGGGCAAGGCTTATCGGATTTTGAACGAATTTCGGGTTGCTTGCGATGGCGACGTCATTATCGATATCCGATTTATATGCAGATTGGGAGAGAAGTGGCGGTGGCATGGGCGCGCCGTGTGACGTCACGAGCCCACTTGCGCCACCCTGTCTGTGCGGGATTTCAGCGTCCACATAAATAATCCTACTTGCCCAACGCTACCGCGGACCATCTTCAACTTTGTCTTATTTGAAGATTATATAATTAATCCCTTCCTACATTCCCGTCGGAACTGAGATCCTTGTTCAACTTTTGCGCACTCGACCCGACCGAGACAGAACCTCCATTGTGAGGATTTAACAATTTCTCCCGCCTCGTTGCATTTCACAGAGTAATAATAAAATATCACAATGGATGTCAACTCTATTCAAGATGAGTATCCGAGATGGAGAGCGTCAGCGACATAATTCAACAAATCTGATATAATGACAGAATATTTCTTTGAAAATGTTTGCCTAAATTGATTAATATTTCGGATTTTACAATACAAAAAAAACGGCAAGTGAAATGTTTCATTAATTATGGTATTATCTACGTTTAAAATAGTTACGAGTATCTTTGTAACACGGAAAACTAATTCATATCTAAATGTAAATAGAAATCTAAGAGCTTGTTCACACGACAGCCGTGAAATGCGCGTTAGCATGTAAACACCTACGGTTATCTATGAGTAAATTTCGTGTAGCTGTAAATGCGCTAACGTGCGCTTAATACCTGTCATGTAAACATGTTTTAACAGTATATACTTAGTATATTTATGTCACTGGAAAATAGTTAACAATAACAGTTAATAAAGCTGAAAAGTTTGTAATCCACACAACGTATACAATTTAAATTCATCTTGAAATTCTGAGCTGACAAAACTTGTACCCGCAACCCAGCTTATTACTAGCAGTAATAATTATTGCTTGCCTAGTATTAAAGTCTTGGTGATTTGCCGCCAAGCAGCGCACTTGTATTGCAGTTTCGGTGGAAGGGTGTGGACCTAAAGTTCATCTGATCAATTTATAAGTATAAGAATAAAATCGTGGACATTTCTCGCAGCCCTAAACTAATTATAACTAAGCATAGTATGAAAACCAGATACATACTTTTTTGTGAGTACATCCTTATGAAACGTAATTTCAATGCGACATAAACAATATTTTTAAAATAATTAGTAAAGTATTATAGTTAAAATAAATAGATAATCAAACTCAATCAAATAATTTACAGCGGGGGACTAGATCCACAGAGTCAAACAAAACCAAGCCAAAAAGGTCAAATTTTCAACATTACTCGCAGTTTTGGCAGGATATTTTCATTCCCATAAAAACAAGGCTCATCTAGTACAATTATGTCAACCTGCAAGTTTCGGTACGTACTAAGCTGTTTATTTTAGATGTATCGTATACGTGAATTATTCAACGCCACATTGTACGAAAACATTCCAATATTTCGTTCCCCCTCTGTGCTGTGTCTAGTTAAAAAAGATTTGGATTTAAACGAATCGCATTAGTTTTGTCGATGCCTATTACTCTCTATTTATATCGTTTACGTTACCGTGGAGACAATTATGTAGTTGTGGCATTTAAGTCTAATTTGAATAAAAAAATATGCTTGTATTAATTAACTCTCCGCTTGGTCTCTATTTGAGGGTGGATAGTAGCACTTACATGCTTCGGAAGGTATGTTCAGAAGTCACTCCCGGTTATAAGCCATTTCAAAGGCTTTCACGTGGCTTGAAACTCCGTCATGAGTGTTGGCCACTAAAATGAAAGAAGAAGAATTATTTCTGTAGAAGATTATTATTCTGTCGTACAACTTTAATCATCTTCACAACCAAATAAAAACATATTTGAAAACAATTTCAAGTCTTACCCTCTCCTCATCTTTTCTTGTTGTATTAATTTCTACCCTATCTAATGAACTGTCTGAAAAAGGGAGTCTTGAGTTCAATAACCTTCAGTTCAATAAAGAAACTTTATCTTAGTTCTTATATTAAGCAAGCTAACTTCCCCTGACTTTGTCCACGCGGATCGAATTACAATGCCAATTTACAATGTTACAGTGCAAGTCATTTCAAATATAAAACATAAACTACAACCAATTTTTGATAAGGTATTGTATTAATGTAGTGTAGAGTGTAGTTCTACAAGGATTTTTTTCACGATTATAAGACGTTTTCAATGAAAAAAAAAATACTTTTCACTTTTTTTCTTTGAAATCTTTTAGACAGGAAAGAAAATCCTTGTGGAACTACAGGTCTGAATCTGAAAATTATTCCATATTTTATCCCGCGTAAGGCCTAAAAAACTCTACCTACGCAGTCAGCTCGGTTGTATAGGTATATCAAAATATACCTTCCCGGCATAATCCGAAACATTTTTACGCATTACTTTTTGCGAAAAAGGCTAAAAGCCGACACAACATCATTCATCTTTCCGAGCTGTCTATTATGAGTTGCATTTTGAAAAAGTTTGTAATTAACACCGGTGCCGTGGTCCACCCAGGTCTGAACTTGTAAAAAGTAGTAAAATTTTGAAAATTTTCCTTTAATTAATAGCTCTCGGTCGTTTTGTTTAAAGTCACGCTGAAATAAAGTCGGTCAAGCACAAGCGAAAAACTGTTTCTGTTTTTGGGTTTTGATACTTTAAAGGTAAAAGAAATTGTTTTACAAAGCCTACGGTGTCTATCTGTCTGTTCTACTTTTTTAGCCCGGTATCTTTTTAATCATCAATTTTCACAGAATATTTGTTACTTCTACATATGCACTTCTGTGGTACGGAACATTGTTTTAACAAGCATGATCCTGGTTACAAACAAATTAATTATGTTACTAATGTTTAAGTTTACAGACTATTAGTATAACTGAGCAGAATCTTGGTTAAACTAAATAATTTAGTTTTGATTATCCATCTTATTGATGTAGAAGCAGGTTAATAAGTAATGAAGCAAATTCGTCTGAGTTTGTTTGCTAATGTGATTATTCAAATACGAAACGTTTTTGGGCCCGCTTGAACTTCTCTCATATTTTATTCACTAACTTTTCACGGTTCGACATATTTGTAATTGTTTATTAAATTTTATTTCTAAATTCTTTTATTGAAAGTAAAACAAGAGTAAAGTAGCCTGCCCATACTCAATTACAAAAAAAAACTGTTAAAATATATACTGTTAAATAAATGTGAATTATCATTTTTAGCAGCTTTTTTTATTGGAAAAATGTTCTGTTTCATTATGTTTTATGTATTAAATATTTTAGAATATTCTACAAACGGTACTTTTTTATTATCAACCTTTTAAAGTTACATGAAACTTTAAAAGGTTTATAGTAAAAAAATACGTAATTGACTTGTTATTGAACGAAATGAATCCTCCGACAAATAATCGGATAACTACCCTACAGTAAGGTTGTTAATTTAATAGCTTTATAAAGTTCAAGTATTCATTAAAATTATGTAATATCAGAATCACTCCTAAACAGTTTACTGTATTGGTACAGCTTATAAGTTTTACTTATAAAAAGTTTTATTAGTAGGAAACAGTGTTATTTCAGTTCAGTTATTTTATACTATCAGAGTGAGTAATTTTCTAAATTAAGGTAACGAATTCGAAACTTCTGGTAAAAACATTTTTAGATTAAAACCTAGCTATACTTCAGTTTTATTTCAATTCTATTAGGGCACGGGCTGACATCCCATATGGGGTGAGTACTCCCCTAATCTATCCTTTACCCTAACAAACCATAACCTTTGTATAGGTACCTATAGCTGCCCAGACATGAGGGACTGGGGTGGCTGTAAAATTAATTAGTCATCTCATTTTGTTACTCGTATCTGGTATAGGAGGGTTTCACAGTATCCTAATGTTGAAATAATCAATAAAATTTGGTAATAGTGTTATTTTATCGTCCAGTTCTTATTCTCAATCAAGAAATATCTACGATCTACCTCTAGATTACCAAATATCAGCATTGTTTATTAAATATTGTTACTTTTTGAAATATAACACAAACATTGCAATAAATGATGCTTGAGTTTGATACAATCATCCGCTAGTTGAATATAGTAACTAGATGGAAAACTGCAATAACCGTAACACTAACACCTACACTGATGCATGACGCAGATCAAACTCTATGTGTATCGCATTAGTGTATCTTTCTTGACTAATACGCGTGAAAGTGGGTAACACACAACGAAACGACTTGTCGATACAATGTACCGATAACTTCAGATATTTAATTACTCTTGTCTTCTACAGGATTCTTAGTAAGCATGTTGATAAGAAAACTGAAGTTCCCGGGAACTTTATTACACAAACTAATTGAATTCTGGGTTTATTTCAACATCCAATTTACGAATATGCCATTAAGGCGCTATCGTCTCCCAAATCACCCATCTCGCTTACACTTAGAGCGTGGTGGTACAAACGCCGACTTTTTATTCAAAGAAGCACCAATTAATTTTTACTTCTACCGTTCCGTGGCTTTGTTGGTAGGTTTCGAAGCGAGGGGTCCCGGGTTCAATTCCCGACTGGGACACATTTTGAGTGGTGAGCATGAAGTTTTTTCTCGAGTCTTGGGTGTTTGTCTTGTGTTTCTGTATTTGTCCGTGCCATCTGCGACACAGGGCACAATTGTGCAAGTGTATGAGTGTTGTAATATTAATACTCATACACTTGAGTGTTATTAGGTTTACGACATATTTGAAAACTTAGATTTGTTAGTAACAGATCTTTACCTGCACCTAGGCCTTGTCACGAGAGAAAACATTTATAAGTAAAATATTGATACTATCTATACTTAATATTATAAAGCGGCAGTGTTTGTTTGAACGCGCTAATCTCTGGAACTACTGGTCCGTTTTGAATGATTCTTTCAGGGTTGGGTAGTCCATTTATCGAGGAAGGCTAAAAAAACTAGAAAAACGCGGGTGAAACCGCGGGGCACAGCTAGTGTTAAATAAATATAAATTCAGAATAAAATAAAACAATACACACGATGGAATAGGTTTATGGGTGAGACCCTTTTCATAATATAAAAAATAGATTCTTCAAAATATTTATTTTTTGCGCTTATAACAACTGTATACTTAAGTGCTTAAAATTTCTTGGTGTAATTTTTGTTAAAAATAGCTATCTCGCTAGTTTAAACATCATGCCGAAACACGACAAACCGTATTTTACTACATATTTTCTTTGGACCACTTTCGGTTACAATAAATTATAAAGATATTACACACTAATAATGCTTAAAAACGCTCAAGTGTAGCAACCCCATAAGGTTGAAACAATTACGAAAAACTGCCACAGAGGCGGGAAGGGTTGTTGTTTATAGGGGCCAGAGGCCAGAGTGTATCTGGCTCTATTAACTCCACTAATATTCTTCTCAAGTTAATTGTTATGTTGTCTTTAAGAGCAGGTGGTTGTCTCATTACCCCGCCGCGGGCAACCTAATGTCTCGCCTCGACGCGAAACTCTAGAACCGCTGAGGGAACCGGTGGAAATATTTAAACAAATTAAAACTTTTTCTTTATACCATTTCCTTGAGAATATCCTTATTGTGATTTGGTTCATTGAGTCTGATGGAATTTTGAATGGAGTTACATCGCTGTAAATTTTCAGAGATAATTTTGGTACCATCTCCGATCCGGAAGTTGATTTCCAGTTTAACTCCTATATTTTGGATTTTATAACTGTTTGTGTCATAGGTATATTTTTTTATATATAACTTTTTTAAAGTTGTAGTTATACTGTTATTATTGCTGCATATTTACGGTCAATGTTGGTATCATATTATTCAGTTGTATTAGATTATCATTATCATTAACTGGCTATTTTGCAAAACTACCCAGTTATTGCAAATAAACGGTTCACTTTTCTTTTTTTATATAGATAAGTACATTTTAAGTTTATTTGGGAAGACCATTAAATTTGAAAATATATTTAATTTCGGACACTTTGGGGAACAAGAAACTAATTAAATAATTAGACTTATCTCATTTAGCATTTAACACAAACTCAAAATTTATGTCTAAAAATTTATGTCTAAATAATAATTAATGATTATAATTGAATAAAACTAATAAGGTTAAATCAAGTAGATATTTGTTGAAGAGAAATAATGCTGAAGTAATATATAAATGTGCAAGCGGCTAAATTTGAAATAGTTTTCCTAGTTTACGAAGCTTAAACCCATCTTACAGCAGCTGACAGACGAAGTGTCGGACCAACACTGTTGGTGTTGATTGACGTGTGGCCAACCACTGGACGATTCTACAAGTTAAGTGACCAAGGCTTCTAAACTGTGAAACAAGACGCATAGTTTACGATCCTTGGAGTTGAGGATATTAGTTTGGAATGACTGATGACCAGTGTGATTAGAAATAGTGATGGAAAGAGCATGAGAGCGAATTATCATACTAACTTTTGTTAGTGTTTTTCCATAGTCTCGTGCTCTTTTTAACCTCGCATAACACCGCGAGGCGCATCTGGTGAAGAAATAAAGTTTGAATTTAATTTAAAAGAACAAACCATAAACTTTCGTTTGGTAGCCATGTCGTTTGTTCGTTTTTAGTAGCAGTAGAATTTGTGCTATGTTTATCGCCAAAGTAACCGCCAAAATAATAATAAGTGTCTCAGAGTGACGCAAAAAGATGTGATAGGATTTCTCATACATAGGTATAAGAGAACTAAAGTCGTGTATATGTTTTTATAGTCTGAATCGACCACTGAATTTTATTTTTTAATAACAACTATATTGTAGAACCGAAAATTTGGAAGCACGACACTCATGCCAGCGTACGTTCTCAAGGTAGATAATGGCCCATTTACTCTCTGGTTGAGATAAGGGTAATATCACGGGTGGGAATATAAATTATGCCGTAGCAATTCTTGAGTCAGTGTTGACGGATTTTATGTTATTTAAAATATAATAACTCACATTGCCTTAACCAATTATCTTTGATTAATAGCTACTGGTTGACAGGTCAATATGAAATGAGGTTCGGAGGTTCCGCAAGTCACCGTTATTTGGTTCATATGGACAATGGGAATAAATCTAAAATCAAGTTGAAAACCTATATGCAGTTTGAGCAGGAATAAAATAGCATCAATTATTTAGGAGAGTATGGGATTTTTATCGACTCTGTTACTTGGTGAATCCGTCCAGCGGTGATATTGTATAATTATGATAAACACTTTACTTGTGCTACTGGATGTGCAGGAATGCACATTTAAATATTTTCATTTAAATATTTTCACAGCCATAGATTGCCAAATAATTTAATTGACCTACTATGTGGTTTAGGAGACAAGTGAGCCAATAAATAAAAAATACTACAATATTAATATAAATCTGACGGGATGGCCGATTTAATAAACCGTGTTGAAAACAACAAACATGGCCATATTGGTATTGCAAAAAGTAGTTTAATATCCAAGCGGGTGACGCCGCGGGGAAATTTACACAGAAAACAGTGTTCAAATATTCCTTGTTTAGATAATCAAAGCGTCAATCCGTGACGTCATACACGCGCACAAACAAACACGAGTGCAAACATCAAGCCGATTGTTCAGAATATTAGTTCCAATGGTAAATGTTGGTTGTTTTGAGCTGGCTATCGCGATATAGCATGCCCGGGTTGATGGATTGCATTGGATGTAATGCTATTTGCGGCTACAATTTCTTGCTTTAATGATGCTATTTTATTTATTGCCTGTCTTGCTTTGTTATTGTGGAGTAATTGTTGCTCGACAAAGGTTACAACTCTAGTTCCAACGCAAGCGCACCATTATAAACTCAATCGATTGTTACCAGTGATATTCCGAATCTCTGAAAGCAATTTGAAACGTATTCCACAAGGAGATATTTGCCAAATGTAAAATTGGCTTCTCGAATTCATCTGAACATACAAATCCACAAGTATGAAGTGATCAAGTAGAATGCACGCGAGTGGATAGGTATGGAAACTTGAGCATTTTCGCGTCTTTGAAAAGGCGTTATAACAAAAGTTCGGTTCAAGAACATCTGCTTGGATCAACGTTGCCGGGCTAGAGAAATTCCTAAGCTACAAAAGCTGGAACGTTACTTTTTGTCGCTTTTCTTTCAGGTTAAGAAATTCGCGTCTATGTTTTCCTTCAGTATTAAGTATAGCAATATTCAAATATAACAGTGTATTTAAAACTTCATACATTGATGTTTGAACTGGAAAGAATGCACATAGTCCCAACGGTCGAGCCATACATTTGATTTATCGATTGGCATTCCACTTTAGTTTCATGTACGTACTAAACCAAAAAGCCAAAAACATGTCGTGGAACCCGATACATTTCTCTTCCACAAACCCAAAAGCTTTTTCGTTACGTGCGAAAACTTCCACTTCTGTATAGGGAATGCATCTATTTGAAATATTATATAGCTAACTTTCCTCAAAATTATAGGTACAAAAAGCTGATTTTTATAATAAGCAACTAATGATATATTTCTTTATATTATTACAAGGAAAAAGAGAAATAAGCAACAGTAATTGATAGTGTTTACAACAAATCAAGCGTAATGTCTCTCCTAAATCTTTAACAACAAAAGGGAAAAATTAAGTGGGGTACTCTGAAACGTACACGTTGCGAATAACAGCGACAGGTATCTCTAGGGACAGCCTGGGTGTCTCTCCTTAAATGAAATACTTAATAATATAGCTTGGTACAAACGGAGGGACATTAGAGGAATTGTCTCCTTTGTTGAAAAGAGTTTATTGATATTGTTGTACTGAAGTGAATGTAAGCTTTATGAAACTTACGCGAACTATTTAAGAATACAGAACGAAATCTTTGAATATGGCAAATATTTCGCTGATTGCTAAAAGTAATTCATTTAGGGAACTATGTTTATCTGACCTCAATCGAATAGCCACAAATTCTGAAAGCTTAAGTTAAAACCTTTACAACAAAGACTAAAATGAAAATAACTTCGGTCACTGAACAACTAAAATCAAAGATCTAAGATGCCCGATTATTTTATCCCCTTACAAGCAATCATTGTTTTATTCACGACGTGGTCTGGCCACTATAAAAATTCCACGCGTTTACAGGACATTGTCCACGATTTCGTTCATATACCACGTAAAAAATTCTAGTCGAATTAGTAGTTATCAGAGTTTGCGACTACCAAACTGTTTATACAGCTCGTTGTTGGAATATGTAACGCTTTATAATGCTAAATTACTTGCCATGCATCGAAAACTTGACTTTCGAGTGGAATAGATCTAGAAACTAAATGTTACTGGTTCGAATGTTCGAACGAAAATATTCGCTTCTGTAGATCATACTCAAGCTCAAAACAATGGAACAACATTTGAATGAAAATCACTTTCCAACCGGTATTGAATACTTGTAATAGATTTTATACCAGTAAGAAAATTAAAACGATCTTTTTAATATTATTTCCGGTTTTAATTTCATTGCGACTGCATGCGGTCCATCTAAATGAAACTTTCCATGAACGGCCAACGCTGGTCAGATATTAATGAAAGATTCTTATTAGGTTTTGTATGAGAATACTTGATATTACGTGACTAAAGCCGGAAGTAAACTAGCTGTTTTACTGCGCCTATGTAATGTTAACAGTTCTGGGCAGCACTTATGCCAATAAGTTACATTGTTTAGTGGCGTAGCAGTTATAATTTCCTCAGGTTTTCTTATCACGTTCGTTTTGGGTGGAATTGTTTTCTCCAAAGCGATTTAATCAGCGTAAGCTTGAACTAAAATTGGCGTTTTATAGGTTATTGAATATAGATATTAGTTAAATTGTTTATAAAAACAAAACAAAAATAAACAAAACAAAAACTTGAACGTTGTCTTTTATCCAGTAAGCCAGGACTAAGATATTTAAATTGTTAGACACAATTAGCAAGATTAAATTGTGGAAAGGCTAGAACACCCAGTTTTTAATGTAAACCAAAGCTTTCGTTTAGACCCCTGGTTTTTGGGGTTAAAAAGCCTCAAATCAAAAGGGAAATCGATGGATAATCACAAACGAACATTAACTCAAAAGACACCTCAGAGGTTCGACATTGATCACCCAGCCAAAGTTCGGTTTACGGTAACGTCACCCAAGGGAGTGACCCAGAACAGGCATTCACCATCCCTGTCACACAAATTCCGCCTCCGACACGAAAGAATGTAACGGTGCGATAGTCCTTACAAATTACTCGTAACAATACCGCATTAGATCACAAATCTACGTCGCACGCGTATGGAATATGTATGTTTTATTAGTGAATTAAAAAAGTCCAATACTTTTTTACTATACTATAATAATATTTTAAACATGTAAGCATTAGGACAGCTTGGGAAAAGAACACAAACATCGTGGCATTTATAATCTTATATTTTTTATCTGTTTATTTTAGGTATTTCAACATACGAGTACGTGCCTATTTTAGGTACACATAAATACAAAAGTAAACCTATGGCAGGTATAAGAATCTACCAAATAGTGTGATTTTTTTATGATTGCTATCGCATATTTTTTATTCCTGTAAAAGTCAATGGCATCTTGCGTATTTCCACTATTGCGAGCCAATTTTAGTTACACATAGGCATAATAACTGCGAGCAAATGCCAGTTTATATTTTTTCGCTATAATCTTTATTGATTCAGCTGAACGACGGCCGACGAAAGCGTATTATGATGAAATTGTATTGTGATGGGTCTATATTTCTGTATTTGTGACTCGGGCAATAAATCCGGTCATTATCTAAGCTAATAGATATTTATTTCTTTCCAATTTCGTATTAGAGTCAGTTTTGTCGTCATGTAATAATGGAAGAGAGTGAATTGCCTCTTATTTTTTGGACTTTCCTCCTTTGAGAGCTTTTGATATAACCTCAGTTTCTTATCTTGATGACTCCGTAGTTTAGTAGATACTGCCTTCAAAACGAGGGGTGCAAATTTGTTAATATGCATAATATAAATTACTACCAACTTTGCACGGAGTAGAGTACTAGAGTATCAGTGTCGTATCAGAATCTACCCGTGCGAAGCCGGGGTGAATTGCTAGTACTACATATGAACCTTTCTCTTGATTTACTCTATCTATTGCTGAAAACTGGATCAAAATACGTTGCGTAGTTTAAAAGATCTAAGCGTCCAAACAGCGGGAGTTACTTTATTTTATACTATGTAAGGATGATAAAATCTGCGAATTATAAACAAGATTCGAAGATTCTAGTTATATTTGATAGGGTGTAGAGAGGCCGTCCAACAGAAATTAGAAAAAAGAATCACTCCTCAGAGCGAAAAGTGAAAGTATTGATCACGAAATAAATCATGAAAAAAAAATCAAAGATACATCACCAAACTATTTTATCGGGTCACTGTGGCATACTATAAAGATTTTACTATCATACAGGGACTGTAGTAATGTTCGTTCAGAATCTGCTATCCTATATTCTAATCTTCCTGACTCAACGCTGTCTCACGGGATATAAATCTATGTACAGTTGCGTGCCAAATACGTGGTTTAGGAACAGAATACTTGCCAAAAATAAATTTGTAGCGAAAACAAGATCTAAGATTTTAATCGTCCTCATCTTTAGGTAAAATTATGCGTCTAGCCCAATATCTTCTAGAATAATCACGGAAGGGACTCGTGAAAAGAATCTTTAAATGAACGTCTCTGTAGATAGTTGGTAGCATGGTTGGCCTTTGAAGCAAGAGCCTCAGATTCAATTCCTGGTCAGAGCACACTTTGTGTAATAAGCACGCAATTCTATCTCAGATCCTGGATGTTTGTGTTGTGTGATTGTGTTTGTGTACATGCCACGTGCGTCTTATGGAGTCCTAGTCCAGGAGTATGAGGTTTCAAAGCGTCAGCTGGTTCACGTGGTGTAGAGCCCAAACATGTATTCCACGATATTTTCAATTCGATAATCACATACACACCCGCATATAAATCGGAACGTATCAAACGTTCCTACAGGTAGTAATAATTCAAAGAAAGGTCACCTGTTACGGGTGTTCGGCATCGATCATCGGGAGTCCTGTGCCGACCTTCCCGCGTAATGTCGCCCTGGGGAGCGTCCGTCGCCGGCGACTCAGACGCCGAGACAAAACCCACGGGCCCCTTCAGTCAAACCCTACCACGATTACTTGCGAGAGTTTTAAAACATTTCAGGCGTCCTGGTTTCGAACAGCTAATAAGGAATTTATAATTGTGATACGTCACGCGGCGGTGTCAACATGAATATTTACGATGCAATTCTCTTCTATTTCACTGTATCACTTTTAGCAAACGAATTTTAAAAACGTGCAACTTTCGGGCTTGTTTAGGTGGTGGGATGTAAGGTTAGCGGTGACAGCGCATCTCGGGCGTGTATTGTTCGCGTTCTAACCGCCGACTTTCCATTTATTTCTCTATGAATACGTTATTACCTGCTCACCCGCGCTTATCAAAGTTTATTTGCAGCGTGTGGTTTACTCTGTACCGGTGCTTATTCGTTATTACAACGCTGGAGTGTTTTATTGCCAGGGCGGAGCTCAAATCGTGCACGACGCCCTTGTTTTTCGCCACGATCTTTCAGGATTTGAAGTTTATATGTATATTTTCTTTGTTGCAGATCGAGGATGCCATGTTAATGTTCGACAAACAGACCAATAGGCACAGAGGTAAGTGAAGCTTCTTTCAACTTTTTAAATGATCATTGCACAATTCTACGTGAAAACTAGCCCTAAAACATGTAAAACGAATAAAAATATTGTAAAATACAATATAACGCCCTTTTTATAAAGTTTTAAGGTTATACCGATGTAAGTGGCATTCCCGGGCCTGTAAAGTTGATTTTAATTATCAAGTCACTGTCTCAAATCAATTAATTAATCAACATAAACATTTTAATACGCCAATAGTAGTTGTGTTCTATTTTCACATAGTAGCAATAAAAACATCTACTGGAGAATAAGAGTAAAAAAATCATAAATGAATTCAACGCATTCATCACTCGGCTGACAATAATGTAATAAGGAAAAACACGCACGGGCGACATGTCACCTTATTTTTCCTTCATCCAAAACAACGAAACTTACCGGCTCGCTGTCATATATCCAAATGTATCATTTTTGTACGTCTCGCTTCATTTATCCGGCCGTCTTCGCCACAAAGTCGTCGCTAGTTAACTGGCGACGTATAAATATGAGATTCGACCCTCTGTGAAAGTCAACCACCGTAAGTAGACACGTAGCCTTCTGTATAATTTTCTTCCAACTATCGACTACAATAAATGGCACGGGATATGGGGGAGCTCAAGGAACGCCAGTCCAAGGTGTACGGCAGATCCGAAGCGAAGCGAAGCGTAGGTTGGAGGTGGCATCGTCACTAAGCAGACACCATTTTCGGTATTGTGTTCCACCCCATGTTACGACTATTCCCGACTAATAAATAACAAATCGACGCTTGGTTTCCTCGTAGGAGATTTTGCGATATTGTTCGGAGGAAAGCAAAGTTTCGCTTGAAATCTGCCATTTTCAATTCCGGTGATGTGTTGCCTTATATATTTGTTATGGTATTGTCTTCGATAAGTAATGAGGAAAACCCTCATAGAAACCTATTTAAATGGATTATATTGTAAAATAGAGACCGAAAAAATTTTCACAAACTAAACTACAAACGTGCAGTTAAGTAATATACTCTTTAATTACTTAAATGTTTCAGTCGGTGTCCCCACGCGTAATATTAATAAGATTTTAATTAAAATGTGCAAAAACCGTATCACGACAAGCCATCTTTTGATGCCAACGAAGGTTCTCCTGCAGCAGTTACAACAAATACAACGTTAAATTTTCTCGTGTAATCCTCGTTACACAAAAACAGGTTGACCCAAATATTCAGGCTTGGTGAAATATCGCTGCGCCGTCATTTATGCAAGTTTGCAAAAACGAATCCTGTTTCATTACAAGATCAAGGAAAAACGACTCTTTCATGTCGCAATAAGATATAAAATGATTTATTCGTCCTTTTTCAGTTTTGCCGTTTCTGCCTTTTGTGTGTCATTCGGATAATATTTCTTCTCCAGCTTCTAATTAGATAAACAAAGAAATGTGGCACGCATTAAACGCTAATGAGGTCTTATATTTTGCTTATACATTTCCCTCGAACAGCCTACGCAAACCATTTGTAAGAGTAATCGAATCGATTATCACTTGTAAATTCCCTCAAATACTGGGACCGAAATTATTCAGTAACGTAAGTGGAATAGCTCATACAATAATCTAATATAAATATTCCTTAAGCCTCCCCTAATACCACTGGCGGTATTATCCTCGCAACGTAATCAGTTGGGTCGGGTTATCCTGCAAGAAATGTAAAAATATCCGCTGTTTATTTGTATCAAACTTGGGCAAGAGGCTACCCGAACGGTATTCAAACTGAATATGAATGCAAACTGCTCGACGAACGGGCAGAATGGCGAAAATCAAATTAGGTATGGCGTGAATTCTTCACGGCGACGTCGGGCCAAAAAAATTGAAATCAAATATTCATTGACTCTCAACCGGATAAGCCGGCCCGCAGCCATTTCAATACATTTTATTATCTATTTTGCGTTACCGAGAGGACCAAGTAACGCGTGCCTATCGAGACCGTTTGCTTGTGCTACATTGGATTACATCTATACCAGCAACATGGCGCCATATTTTGACCCCGGCTTATTGTACAATATTATATCTATGGTGTTAACCAATGGTTTTGGCCAATGTTAGATATAACTTTGATATTTTCCCTTTTTATTGTATTGGATAGAAAATGCCGTTCACTTTCTATATTGATAATTTAATTAAATTTTACTTTAATCATTGAGATTTATGTTCTCTAACATTCATGAAACATAATTACCAGTAAAATAAGTTAATGGTTTAAAAAAAATCAAATGCCTCGTTCTCATTATGTAATTAGAATTGTTATAGATATTAAATTATAACACGGTTTCTTATAATACGCTATAAAAACTATAATAGAAAAACATACTTAATCATAAAAACAATACAAATAACACAAGGTTCTAAATTTTTATGTTGCCGCTTAAATTGCGCATTGTAAATTCACTTTTTTTAGAATCGTATTCTACGTGTTGAATGACTCATAATATATATCCAAATGCAAAGCTGTTGAATCTGTTGAAAAATGAATGAAAAAATACCTGCCTTTCAACCTTTTCAGTACATTAAATATGCGAGAATAATGCGTTTAATAGCACCCTTTACTTTTATTTACGACCGTTGCTGGTTGAAAAAAATAATTAACGATGTCCCCTCGCGAAATACTTTCCATTGTCTCCTGTTTAAAAAACATTTTTCACCTTTTGCACGTGAAGCCTAAAATTACGCAAATATTATGGTGGATATCAAATAGAAGCTACAGGAAATTTAGAACATATTTTATCATTCGATAACAAATAAAGATTCACCGACGGCGTGTTCACGTTCGTTTGCTATTCGAGGTGCCAACGGAGCTTGAAACAAAATGCCATTACATCGCAAAACGCGACATGTTACTGAGTTCATAAATATTAAAGAAAAAAAGTAGAAGAACCAATCTCTGCGGGGTGGATTCCATTTGGACGCACGAGCCACCTTTCCGCGCGCCTGAGGGAAGAATTTCTGAAGAGTGCGTGCCTTGCTGCCGTGAAAATTTTATCCTTTAGTTTATACGAAACTATAATAGTATTTTGTATCTATCCTTCATTTGATATCGTATATTATGTAGTAAAACCTTATTGTGAAACAATGGTGACCGTTTTTGACGAGATCGATAAAATTTCTAAGTCAAAAAGGGCACGAGAAAACCATATATTTCAATAAACGCTTGCTGGTCACGTACGAATACTTCTACGCGTTTTTTTAAGCATCGCAAACCGCGGTGTTTACGGTCTAGTTATAAATTATTATTGTCATAAATTCGATCACGAACGCAGTAAAAGGTTCACCTACATTTTTGATATTCTACGTTTTACCTTTAGAGTTCTACCTTTATCTCGTGGATCGGAAATATTTCATTGATTTTTATTTTGTCTTATTTGTATTCGATTCACTTCACGAAACACTTCAATTTTGCTATTTTTGTACATGTCGAGGCAATTCTAATACCGGCAAAGCTTCTGAAGTAGAGCTCTCAGACTGTGTAAGGCTGCAATTTAAGCTTGGCGTCTTAGCACAAAGGAATTTAGCCTTTCCCCAGTGGTATCAGAGTTGTGTGTATGTTTTTGTACGTCTGTTCTTGGAGTGCTAAGTGGCTGCACGTGGCTTCTCCCTCGGGAGCGACGGGAATACATGAGGTTTAGATGCATCTTGCGGGAAACCAAAAGCCCCTGTTAATATTACGTGTATTACAATTAATTTTGTTGGAGCAGTTTTGTTGTTTTTCTGTGTCGTCTTGTTCTTTAGCATCTGAATGTATATTGTAAAGAAGTGTGTTAAGATAAGGGTTTATAATTGAAATTAATACTAACAATTTCCAATACCTCAAATTGTATACTGAGATATTATTGCAGCAATCTTATTTGCTTGCATGTACACCACGAGTGCAAACTACACTTACAAACCTTTAAAAATAATTCAACACTATTTTATAAGACTCTAAAAGGCGTCATCCACAATACAGCATCATTTTACATTATGGAAACTAAACTGGAGCTTGAAGACAGAAATCAAAATATTGATATCCGAGTCGATTCCCTGAGCTTCGAATCTCATGGGCTTCGCGGTTGGAAATGCATCCTTCATGATATATCTATACGGAAGCTGAATATAATCACCTGTTTGGGAGATATTTCAGTATCGCTTGGGTAATGTATTATATTATTGTCGTTTCTTTCCGAAATATCCATTTTGATCATCGTACTTACATTGAGGGTAAATTTCAATACCAATATTATTCACTCAGTGTTGGGGTTTCTAAGGCATGCAAAGGCTTCTGACATGGCTTATTGCAATTTCTACTTACGTATTAAGTCATAATATTGGAATTCATTATGAAATAAACCACATACAAAAATGTTACTATGCTAACAATGTGTATGAATCTGTGACATGCTCGCAAGGAAACCTTATCAAGTCACTCTTGGCAGAAATTGTCGAGAAATCTCGAAATAAATGTAAATTATATTGAATCTATAGCCAATGCAATAAAACTCAATTTCCATTATTACTCACCATTCGAGTGAGTTCTAGTGACGATGCCGGTTTTACTACATATTCGATCGTGCCATGTGCGTGCGTGTTTTCCGTGACAGTAAAGGATAAGGAATTAATAAAACGTTGATGATCGGATGTAAACCTCACAGTGACAATATAAACACGCACTTCCTAATAATTGAGGAAAGAAATCTTTTGCTGGGTTTATTTTACGATAGTTCTTTTTGAACTTTACGATTGATTTACAATATATATAACTATATTACTTTAGGCATTTACATTAATAACAGAAACAGTACGCTCTAACATTACGTGATCAAAAATTGCTTACCTAGCTATTGTGAAGGAAGTAATAAAATTTTACGCGTGTCACAATCTCTTGTCCGATTGTAACTGAAGACTAATTGTGTGCATGCACCTAATCTAACTGGTCCACGCCCGAATCAGAAATTTTCTGTTTTTAATACAATCTTAATTTTGACGTGATCCATCACCTAAAAAACAATTATTTTAATTGCAGTGTACTACTTTTTATGTAATAAAGTCAGTAAAAAAGGTTGCTTCGTTAAGTCAAATTTATAATGATAAAAAAACGAATTTAAATAGTCAAATTGACTTAGAAAATACCAACTAAAATTCAAATAACTAAAGTTCTCTATTAAACATCTTGCAAAATGGTCAAAAGTCAGTCCTCAATAAATAATGTTACATATATTTTATAAACAAACAGAGCATACCCTTTAGATTCTCATCATAAATTTAATTTAACTAGAGAAACATCCAAAAACTACCCTATTATTCGTTCTGACCCGTACTAAAATATTAACGGGCTGCTGGCTCTGCCCATAGGTAAGCATCGCGATGCAATACGTCCATTCACGCGTTAGTGGGAGGATTCAAACCCCAGCGGGCAATGTGGCGAGAAGTGGTGAGCGAAGATAACTACAATATTAAAGCATCATTTTGTTTGCTCGTGATGGGAGTTAGGAGAAATTTCATTCAGAAAAATGGAAGAGTTTGTTTTATTTAACATTGTTTTTGCGAATAGAACCTGTTTTTTATTGTTATTTAGATTCAATATCTATAAATATTCAAACGTTTAGATACTAAATTATTGTCAGTAAATATGCTTTAGCCTTATGAAGTATATTATATTTCTCAGTATATGGTTATTATATTGTATTACAAAGTAACGATTTGACGATTATATTTATTTATACAAATATTTTTATCCCTATCTTGTTATCATCGATATATAATTATTGGTCATATTAGTGTAAATTATATTTCTAAAAAAAAAAGATATCAAAATTATGTTTCAAAAACTCATTCCTCAATACAGGATTTTCCAAATATCTTCCATCAGAAATAGTATACAAAATGGTCAAGATATAGTACAGCAAAATTGAATTGAGATACTATTTTATACATAATGATATAACCATTATTATGTCGTATAGAGTTTTTTTAGCCTCCTTAAGAAAAAGATATGGTTTACCGAGTTGCCCAAGCTAGCTGTTAAGAATATCCAAACAAGCCTTGAGTGTTTTGACATTCTATAATATATCTATTACTATCGTAAAGCCTTATATTAAGTACTATATACCAATTTCACAGATATCGATAACAACGTAAAATGTGCGGTAGATACATTTAAAATGTCCAATATCGAACTGGACAAGTTTAATGTACCATATCAATATTCATTGAAAGCAATTCGGCATCGACAGGGTATACGTCATTGACAATGACAACTGTCCCGGTGTAATTCAACCAAACAAAATCACATTATGCCCGCTGAATTCACCCAATAATTCCATTGGGGCCAACAATGCCCTCTCAAGAGCGGATAGCAATAAATCGAAACCACCATTGATCCTTAATAGAGCATTAAGAAGCTGACGCGTTCACAATAATACATTAAGTGTGTGTTTTAGCAAATCACTTCCTGAGGGACTGGCTGAAGGAACAGTTGAAAAGTGGGTAGAGGAAATGACATGGTGGAAACCACCGAACCTCCTTCGACAATAAGCAATTGAATAGTCATTGTCTCGGAAGAACCTGCTACACAAAAGCTTACTTATGCTGCTTTTTATAAGGCGCTCAATGCGTTCTTTAAGCAGTCACAAATTGATTAGATTGGGCTAGGTTCAGGTAGGGTTCATTAGAAGCATTTACAGCTCTTAAGTATTCCGTACCCGAAAGGTAATTATGAACTATTAATAATTTTGAGTGTACAAAATACAATTGTATGTTCTACTTTTAAAAGTCTGCATAATAATATACCATGCCTTGCCTTTTCATCTGATAGTTACAATAGTTTATAGTAGCAGTAGAATTTGTGAAAAGTTTGTCCAGAAAGTACTGCCATATTAGTAATCTGCCGCCGAGCAGTACTCTGGCTTTACTGGTTCCGGTGAAAGGGTGTGTGCCAGTAAAATCACAAGCGCATGAAACATTAAAACCCCATATCTGATAATAGGCGCAACGCGTCTTGGGTCTAACATGCATTGAGGAAGTCCTAAGACGTATTATTATTTCTATGGGCGCAGGTACGCACTCAGGTGGGAATGAAGAGTTTTAAAAAACACAGAAGGAGATATTCTGTGTTTTATAAAAATTTGGCGAATATCTCAAAGAATATAAAATAACACTATCAGTGGTAAGGAATGATGGGGTGGTTGCTAGGGGCCACTTACAGATTATCAATCTGCTAATTCCAGCAAACAAGGTATCATTTGAAACTGAACTTTAGGTAAATCTCTGTAAGAATTCAATTAGTATAGCTACCCCTAACTTCAGGAGCGGGCAGACAAATATCGATCATACAAGTGCGCTGCCTGCAATAAATGTTTTACAATTTTTCTGCACAATAATTACCATAAAACTTTTATTTGAAACAAATTGTTCTGTAGAAAGTTGATTCAGCGTTATAATTACGCTAATTATATTGCACTCAGTAACTTCGTGTAAAAACCTCAATTACAACACCTGTTATTTGAATAGCTGCATAAAGCTGCCTGAGGGTTTAACATTTACTGAATATCAAATTAGATTATTGTAATATTTTTGTAAAATTTATTACGATACGAACTTAGCACGTTGCTAGTACTCCTAAGCATAGTGGGGTGGATAGGAATTTTAAATCCCAACAACCCAATTGATTTAAAATGTTCAATGGGTTATTTCAACCTCCTCATTAGCAGGCGCTCAAATACAGTTCTAAATGAATAGTATCAAGGTTTTAGGAAGCTTATATATTTTAAACAGAATTCAAAATTGGAGAAAATTCTCAATTCATCTGTATGTTTATTTTTTTTGTATTTTTCAATAATGGATCGATATGAATGATTATTTTTTTAAATGACAAGAGCGATCACCATTTTAATTTTATGATCAATTTTTACTACTAAGGGTGAAAAAACGGCGATGAAAGGATTGATCACAGTTTATTTGATTTTAAAATCAGCAATTTCTTTTCTACATTGTACACTTTTATTGTTCACCTGGTTACCTTTAATGGTACTATTTATCAGTTTATCGCCACTAATATTGTACATGCGTGCCCAAAATTCAAATTAACCTAATCAAAACAAAATTAAAAATGCAACAGTGTTGTTCCCGCTGGCACCTGCCTAACACCATAAAATCCTAAACCATTTTGTACTGTCAAGTGGTTAAGTGTAATCTGGATAATAGGCAATTTCAACGTGCCAGCACAAAAAAGATAGATACAGAAGACTTGTTTTATACAATCAGCGATAATTAGGCGCACAGACATTCATACACAAAAAAAATTGAAGCGTGAGCAATCGCGACTGACGTATGACCAACTTCCCGTCCTTTGTAAGTACTGGTCTATAAAAGCTTACGCATACTATCGCACGATATATAGAGCCGGGCTTCTGTGTATATATATTTTGTGTTGCCAGCCACCGATACGTTGATAGCAGTCCTCTATCTGACAGGAAGAGCCACAAACTCGTCCGTGGGAGATTCACTGCAGGTTTTTAATTATTTTCTGTTGCCTCTTCTAGATGAAATATTAGTGTTTTATACCAATGTATTTTTTCGTTTTCTTATTATATTGTATTTTATGGTAATTGCTATATAAAACACGCACGATGGTATGAGATAGTCTCCTAATAATAATATTTTTTTAATACATTTAAACCTGTTAACTTACACTTGTCAATTTTACCCCATTTTATACCTCAATCTTTATTATTTAAAAAATTAGTTTTTTTTTTAATTTAACAGTTGAAATAAGAAAGTGCCATTTTGTTGTTCAAACTGGGTAAGCATAACCACACGTCACAAAGTAAAGATACCTGATCCTCACTTTGTTATTTTAAACAACTTTAAGATACAAAACAAGTTCTCAGTAAAGAACTCACTTGGTGGTTGCTATTCACGTATACTATGAACACTTGCAAACAATGTCGATACCTAAATCTACTCTTGAAAGCTCAAATTCATTTAACAAAACGATACGTTTCTTCAACAGATGTGTACGATAATGCATTCAATATTGAACCTAAGTAAAACTTTGTTAAGTCGATTCAATTTATAATGTTGACCACTTGAGTTAGATCAGCCTGCTTAAGAGCAAGTTATTCCCGCTCATTTTGGTTATATTAAAGGATTCCGGGAATAATTATCACAAAGCAACTTACGCACCCATTATTAACCATCTTAATTACCACGGCTAAGTTAATTACGGAAACTTAGCGCCTAAAGAGCGTTATCCCGTTAATTTAGAGCTATTGTGGAATCTCTTTAAGGACTTTGGCGTAGAAAAACTACTGCTTGTAATTGTAATTCTTTACAATACTATTTTAATCACAAATGAAATAGGTGGACTCCCTGTTACTGCATTATAACTAAATACTTCTGTTTAAAAAATTTAATAGTTACCTACTACTGAAATCTAGTGTACTTGACATCATCCAGTTTTATATATAACTAGCCTTATTATATGGAATATTCCCTATTATATGGATAGAGTTGAAACATGTGCTAAATTTAGTAATAAAATGCATGATACACATTTTATAAAAATTACGTTTTAATATATTTTTGAATTCTTAAAAAAATCATTTTGACATCAAGTATTTTGACTTTGACTTTTAAGAAATTTCGATCAGACTAATATATTGTAATTAAACTTCAACCTATTGAATCTTCAGCTTTTAATATAAGCGTAAATAAATTTATTACGGTGGCCAGTATCTTCCTCCCAAGATAACGACCCCTCTATAATATCACTTCGACTCGCTATATTGTAAAAGTTAGGAACTACATCCAATGTAATCTAACGTCTTCAACTTCTTCGTAATAAAATTACGAGAAAAAAGCCTTCGGCTGGTTTTAACAATTACTTTTATTTATGACCCCTATAAATTTACCGTCACTGAAATTAAACCAATGCTCCCAATATATAATAGTACAATAGCACCTTTCTTCTAGGGATGCTTTGGTTGATAAAGCATAAGAGGAATGAAGCAAAATGTTTCTCGGGAATTCTTTATTACTTATTTTATTGGACTTTTTCTTTAAATGGTTTCTGTTTTCTACCATCACTTCTATTTTACAGATGAACGGTTCGCGTTGGAGGAAAATATACAATTTGAAAGTGTAATCGTGTTATAGGATCTGTTATTGTGTTCATAGTTCGAAAATGCTTCTATGTGCCAATTTTATATGTTATAACATTTTTGTAGGGAATATGTCCATATTCTGTTTTTCGCAGCCGGTTTTTTCCGCGATAAAAAAAGTAGGCAATTTTTTCCACGTCATTATCTATATTTTTAAATTTTAGATAATTCCATATAGTTTCGTTACATAATTAACAAACATCTGTCAACTCATCAATCTCTGGTTGAGTTTAGTTATATGACGATTAAATGTATGTATTCGTTTACATTATACACATCCAAACACATTAATCCATCCACTTTCATAGTTATTATATTAGTGGGATGATTAAATTTAGTTCCCAAATCAATCGGTTGGAAATTTATCCATTCATATTGACTATTATAGTTTATATCTTTTAGTTTTCAGCCATAGTATCCCACTTCAGGGCATAGACGTCCTTTCTTTCCACGCTTTTTGGTTCTGGGCACGGGAGGCCCAACTTTTGCACTAGGAGTCTATCTCATGTCTTCATCTCCTCATTGGCCTTCCACATCGTCACTTGATGAAAAATTTACACACTTATGTTAGAAAGGCGAAAGTTATGTGTATGTATGTGTGTCTGTGTGTGTGTGTATGTTTGTTACTACTTCACGCTCAAACTGCTCTACGGATTGCGATGAAATTTAGTATAGCTTATATCCAGGATTAACACATTAGCTACTTTTAATCTTGGAAAACTCACCAAAGTTACTAAGCAGACCAAAGTTACTTTTATTTTTATAAAAGTAACTTTGGTCTGCTTTCTATTTATTTATGTTTAATCATTATAAGATGTTTTGTGAAAGAAAATGTGCATTATAACGGCTATAAACAAAATAAATCGCAAATAAAGTTTGACTGTTGGGTTTTGGTCTGCTTTATAAAGCTTTTGGCAGATGATAATGCAGAATTGTTTACCACAATACTTTAATTTATTTTGAAACAATAAATTGCAATAGGTGTTGGACAATGAGTATGCGGCGGACAGAGAGGCCATCTCATTACCTACCGACCACAGCTGAGTAATGACGCATCGAGTCACGCTACCGCTTACTCTCTGCGGCTTTGTACAAACAAAATGCGAATCCGCATTATGTATCACGGCATTGTTTATCCTATCGTGAAATTGTTCTTTTGATTGATGTTTATCGCGGATTTCAAGTAATGGTCGGTTGCCATGCGATTCGAGGGTCGTAACTGCTAATTAGTTGGTGTTGCTTACATGGCTCTTATCAGTTTCGTCACTTCGGAATTTATTTGAAGGTGGAATCGTTTAATTTTACCGCATTTTTACAAACTATTAACACGTTCACATTTTTTCGTGGCGTAGTTTGAAAATAATGTAATAGAATTGAATAGGTTTTGCTGTAAATGTCTGGACGTGCAAAATAAATGGTATTCACAGTTGGCAGGTTTATTCAATTTACATTATCCAATAATTGAATCACAGGCGAATTTCCGAAAGCTTCGTACGCTGTTTCAATCGTGATGCGGGTAGGTGTGGTCGCCGCCGTGCGCGCGCACAATTGCAATCAGTCTAATATGTTGAACAGTAGGTCCATCTCATTACCATGGACGACCACAGGTGAATGATGGCGCGACGGTGCGACCACCGACCGTTTTGTTTGCGGTCGATTTAACGCCGTCGACAAATTGCGTGTTTGGCGCCGCAGTAGAGATCATTCCAGAACACCAGATGGATAAATATATTATACTAAATAAAATTATTATTTCAAAAGACATAACATCGAAAACAACAATGTAACAGTAATATTCCACCCTGACCCTACAATTTACTTTCACAGTGACGCACACTAAAAGTTTCCGACAAAACGGTAAAAAATTCGGGTCTCTCTTTTCGGCCGTTTGTTCTGAAATAGTGTAATAAAAGGCGACTAAAATGTACAGTACCGTTATAAAAAAAGGAAAAGACCCTAAAAAAGTTCATATTTATATCCTTGTAGAAAACGAACTAACTCTTGTTTTCATCCTCTTAACAAGAAAGTAATCTGTCGACCTACGTCGCGATAAAGGGATTTTTATGTAACAAACCAGAATCGCGCCTACCCTCACCTAGCCCGAGGCTCTTTCGAAAAATCCCCGCATTGTCAGATTCTACTAAGGATTCGGAGTAATATACATTTTCCCGTGGAATTACAGTTGTATTTTGCTCATGCTACATAAAATCGGCGTAAAGACGACACCCATGAAAAGGCTTGGGTGCAAAACTTTTATTTAGTTAGCTCCAAAGCTCCAATGTAACATTCTACTGAAAGTTTTACTGCCGGTAGTTCGAGACCCGTTTCATAAGCAGAGCACGACGCCGCTGCAAAGTGTGACGGCTGAGGACGTAACAGAATGCACTCGACGCGTGACAAATACCATCCTCATGATACACTGCAGCCTCCGCTACAACTTGTTACGCTCCAGGTTAATGTGAAAACATTATTTATCCTGTACTTGCCGCTCATTGCCCCAAACAAGATAAAAATCATCCATTAAAGCCCATTGTTCTCACTATAATTACAAACTGCATATTCAAAAACCATTTTGGTATATATTTTAGAAAATAAACGATCGCTAAATAATGGTACATGCCAAGCATAGGTGTTCATGTTAGTGAAACAATTACTGGGAACTGTATGAAATCTGAAAAAGACACGGAACATTTTACACAAAGATATACACGAACCTTTTGCTGTGGTATATAAAATAGTAATGTCTCGTTTGCGCGTACAGTCGACAGTGTACGCGCAAATGAGTAATATCACTTAAACCGCTAGAAAATTATATACAAGTGTCGCTTATATGGCTGGTTACATGTCTGCTACTAAATTTAAGTTAAAGTCGTTGGCAACAGGTGCGCCGGATGAGCCCGTTGGAGACTCGTAATTATGACTCTTGGTGAA
The DNA here is from genome assembly GCA_921293045.1 of Aplocera efformata. Taxonomy (NCBI): domain Eukaryota; kingdom Metazoa; phylum Arthropoda; class Insecta; order Lepidoptera; family Geometridae; genus Aplocera; species Aplocera efformata. The sequence continues at coordinate 4,899,165 of OV121042.1, read as the reverse complement.
CACTTCTATATTTATGTCACCTATATAACATATACATTCTTGTTGAAACTACAATATGTTTCCAAACAATTCAATCCTAATCGCTATTCAAATACCATTTAATATGTAATAATCCGTATGTAAACAAAACCAAAGCCGATAACACGAAACTACATAAAATTACTGAATAACCACTTTATAAAATCTATATGTGTAATTATGAGATAAGAGACATAGATGGCCAATGCAAACGTTGATTCAATAACCGCAGGATATTAATTTACCATTTTAAACAACATATTGAAACATTTTAATTAACATCATTTCGGTGAACGTAGCCACGAATGGACCGCGTACCCATACTCGGCCGATTTAAATGGTTTTTTGTATTATTTTATTGACGGGTGCTCATGCCCGCGGCGCACGACCGATTCCAACACTCACAACATGCCCGGTGTTTCCGTCAACATCAGCACGTCACATTTTGTTCACTTGTCAATTAAATGTCACACGCGATTCGCCGTGAATTTACTCATTGGGTTGCGAACATCAACCGGCCAAATGGAAATTTGCATAAAGAATAACGTATTCCGTCGGACTGTGTATTTTACCAGTTCTACCTGCACGGGGAAAATCATGTAGGACTTTAGTTGGAAACTTTCTCACCCCTCGTTTGGGCTAAATTCAATTGGAATCTTATTTTCCTCCTAAATTGGCAATAAATTGTATATTATGAAACAAACGTAGCAATATAAATACGGACAAATTTAATTTGTCTTGTTTCAATGGCATTTCGTTTGGAAAATAGCTGGAAATGAGGATTAATGTCCCAGATCTGTAGTAGAAAACTAAGTAAATGTTTCGTAAAATTCGACAGTGGTTGTAAGTGGCAAAACCCATAAATCCGAGACAGTGCAGAGCACGCAACGTATGAACGTTTGTACGTATGTGTGCGTTCAGATTTATACGTTTGTCTTGCTTCACGGTGCACGTTCACACGCCCAGGCAAAAATATTGCTACCCGCAGTTGAAATACACAAACATGTTGCTACTAACAACTCTAGCAACCCGCCAGCTCCAACCAATTCTAATCTCCATAATTACAAACATAACATTGTTTGTTGCATTAAAATCCGGAAGTGGTTTTAAATCACAATATTGGCGAGATTGTACTGTGTCAATCGAGAATTAATTTAAACTTTGCTGCCAAAGCGAGCGGCCAATATCCCAAGGGACCAAGCGGGCATCAAATCGAATAGAAGGTTATAATTGACTGGCGCTAGGCGAACAACAATCGACGCGATAGGTACCAATCAATCAAATATGGACTTTAACACGGGAACTTTAGCATCAAAATCGGTCGTGATGCGTGTTATTTCAGGGTGATTTTCACTTGGAGGTTCAAAGCCGGTGTCGTGGTGGGTCTAACACTCACTTAGTGGGTGCTTCGCGAAAGTAATTTGCGAGACTCGTGACCGATCATTTAGATGTTGGTTGATTTGCATAGTTTATTAACGTTATTATAAGTCGTGGAATGTAACAGGAGGTTGGTAAATGGATTTATTGTCGGCTAGCAGATGTGTATGTTGTCGTATTGGTGATAATGGTTTTGTTAATTTTGAACTATTGTTCAGAGTGGTACACGTATAGTATTACACAACTCAAGTGACTGTAATGCACTACTTATTGTGTTATGAACTATTTAAAAAACTATTATTATTAACTAGTGTGATAAACTATTTATTGTGTTCTAGTTCTGCACCACTAGTAAAAGCTGTGTAAAAAACAACAGCATAGTTATATTCTGACTCGCACACCAAGGGTTTTGTACTATTGATTGCGTTTTAATTGTTTGTTGGGATATCTGTCATATAATGTGATTTTAGCAGGGTAAGCCTTTTGGCTTACAAGATACGGCCCTTTAAACGTAAGACGTACGGAAAGACGTTGTAGACTTACAAATAAGGTTTTCTTTGCGGTTCGGTATGGGATCTTAAAATAAAGCGATATAAATCAAAAAAATATGTAAATAAGATTAAAAAAAAAACCTCAATCCTAACAATGATACTATTCATATTATTAAATAATAAATAAAAGTTCTTGTAAATTTCATCTGGCTCCATACTAAGCATGGCTTGTACTATGAGAACCAGATCACTAATAGAAAGTATTCTATTTGAATACTTTCTATTAGTGAGTAATAGGGTAAGTATAACAGAGTACTTATTTTTAACAAATGCATACATATCAATACCCGGACATAAAACATATCAAACATATTCGTCATACAAATGTTTGTCCTGGGCGGGAATCAAACCCACGGCCTGCGCAGAAGGCAGAGCTACTAACTGAATTGTAAGTACTGTCCAATTGGTGTAACACAAGTATAAAAAGTCGCAGTATATCACAAGAACTTACTCCACGCGAACAAAGCTGCTGGCAACTAAACTAATGTAAGTTTATTGAGTTCATAAAACATAATTATTATAATTAATGCGTTAAATAAGTGACAGCAAAGTTTATGCAAATGTATCATTTGATTTGTGCGAGACTGTACTGCCATAAAAGGGTTACTGACGCTTGCGAGCGTTAATTTAACAGTTTCTCTTTTTGTTTTCATTAAATGCTGATGATGTAAAGCAGCTTTTCGATCAAATAATACAATTTAAATACGCACCGTACAATTTTAAGCGTTTCGGGTGATTGGTCGAACTACTACAAAATATACCACTATGAAGTTCACACTCCTACCGTTCACAATGGAGAAGTATACGAATGTGCATTTTGTGCTCTTATTAATAGTTTGATACTGGCGATATGCTGCCTTTCATATTATATTTTCGTTCACACTCCATAATTTTCATAGTGCTAAATATATAGGTAATAATGTGCAGTTTAAAAACTATAATAACCGATCAATATTTCGTCTATTACCTCATTGATTAGTTATAAAAAATATTCAATTCAAGTAAAGTTGCATTGAATATTATTCAATATGTTCAATTGTTGCGTTAAGTTTAAGAAATAATACTATACGAGAGTAGAGAGTGATTCCTTGTTCGCTGCCAATTCTTGCACGATTTTCTGACCTCATTATTTTTTACTTTACGCAATAGCCGAAGCTAGCATTCAATATTTGTAAGAAAACCTAACATGAAATCCTAATACCGATTATATACTTATATTCCACTAAAACTCCTTATCTGAGGTGGCATTGACAAACACAGATTGTGTAGTCATTTCAAGTACTTACTCTATTCTCCATACTCTGTCATATAGTTGCCTAGCTGAAAGGTTAGAAGAACTTCTTTGAGTTAGACAAACAGATAAACAGGATAAATATCCAAGACCTAGAATATTCTTTGTTTGCCTTGGCCAGGATTAAACTCGGAACCCTCGTTTCGTAGAAAGGACTAGTAGACAACGCATTCGTGAAAAAAAAACGACAATTCTCTAAAACGGCTTCTCCAAAGCATTTCACAAAAACATGAAGGAATAACAGCATTTCGAATTGTTTTACAACCACTTTGTAAAATTACTTGTGCCTTCCAGACCGCACCCACACGCATCTAATTCCGAGCTCAGACTTCAGACGATAGACAGACAGGAACTATCATAGCTTTCATGTACAAGTGGTGTCAGACTTGTCTGTAGACTGAGAATTTGCTGTCATCTTTGACGGTTTGAGGCGCCTCTGCATTTACTTACCGCAGCTTTTGATAGATAGCTAGCTCACTTCAGAGAAAGACAGCTTGTAAGGATTATATAGTAAATCTTATCTTATCTTATTTAAATGTTTGTAATTTTTCACCGAGTTTATAATTAGAAGAGGTTCTCAATTCGTATGTGTTTTGTATGTTTCTTACGCGATTCCTTCGGCAATTGTGGACCGATTTAAGATTCTTTTATAAAATGGTGGGGTGTACTTTTTAGGTGGTCCTATTGAAATTTCGGGAATACATTTTACCTTTAAGGGCGAGAAATAACGAAAAGTATTTGAAGGTGGTGATTTCGATTTTAAAATTAGTCAATTGTAGTTTAACAAGTTATTATATAAAAACGAAAAACAAGTTCTAAAACTACAACATTAATTTATAGTTTTAGTTCGATGATAAATAATATAGATAACTTGTCTCAACTCAGATTTCAGCATTCCCCCTGACGTTAAGTGGTTACTGTCATACACAACAAAAATACGACTCGGGTCAACCCCTATCAAAATATGAGTCGCATCTCGATACCGGCACCTACACCCTTCCACCGGAACCCGGCAACACGAGTGCACCAATGCTTAAGCAGTACTCTTCCGTTAGACCTTCGTACAAGTTCTACTGCTTCTGTTGCATCACAATTATTATAATATATTTAATGTATAAAGATTATAATAATATTTATTTTGGAACATTTAGAAGTACAGATTAATTAAGAGACATTCATATAAGAACTTCATACATTTTATTTATTACATAACCTAATAAATAAGTCAAGAAGCAAGAAAACTAGCTCTTCACCACAATAGCTGCCACCCTAACGCCCTCTAGTGGTAAATTAAAAATGTCAATCAACCAGCTATTACTGATAAATCACGGGCACCATTATTCGAGACTATTAATTGCATTCGCTTTAATTGAGTTCATTCATTCGTGTTCCACTGTATTGTAAGAAAATTAATGAACACCATTTCGATTGTTAGATTCAGGTCGCGTAATGGCTAGGAAATGAGCCACACCTACCTTAAAATAAGAACATAAAATATATCTAAGCGAAGTAATACTGCGCAATATTCTTGAAATATTTGTCAAGTCGTCGTCGGGTTGAGTAAAAACTAGGAGCACTACTAGCAAACGCGTACAAGTACTAAACTGCTGTCATTTCACGAGAGTCGAAAAGTCTTTTCATTTTGATTGGTCATTGTAGTTACTACCGACTTTATTAACAAAAGCAATACGAAAACCTCCTTTCAAACAAAAAATCAGAAAGCCTAAAAGTCTTTTAAACATAAAAGTCTCTATATCAGAGTAATAAAAATTAACATTTTCACTTTGCAAAGTATGTAGCTACCCTTGTAATCATCTCTAACAATGGCCCGGGGTTGTTTTGATGTCTGCGAGGCTCTCGATTAATTTCGCTTTTAATAAAAATATGCGGGAAAACACTGGTAACCATTGAAAAGATTTTGATTCATTCCGATACGGAACAAAAAACCAACAGTTATTCATGAAACAATTATTTTTAATGGAATGAATTAGTAGGAAGTTCACCTGCTAACCAAAAGGGACTCAAAGAAAATTACTTTCAGAGGTTGTCATTTGATTGATATGTAGGTTTCCCTTGAAAGTACAGCTGGAAATAAATGATAAAACGCGACCCACAGTCACGATTTTCAGGTGTGACTTTAATAATATAATAGTAAGAAAAGATAGAAAATATTCTTTTCAAGCACGCATTACAGAATCCGATTTTCGATAGTAGCATAAAATGATAGATACAGATGCGACTTTCTAGTCTAGATTATGATTATTGACCATGGCATACATTTTTGATGTAAAGTTCTTGAACAATATTCTACTAATATTATAAAAGAAAAAGTTTTTTCGGTTCGATGGCTAAACGGATTTCGATGAAATTAGTTATAAAGGTAGCTCATACCATGGAATAAACATAGATTACTTTTTATCCCGAAAAAGTGAAGTCAACTTTTCCCATCGTCTCACGTTGACTTAACTGCGGGTAACACCGCGGGACGCAACTAGTATGATATAAAGTTGTGAATATAATTGTAAAATGCAATAACCAATTGTAACTGTAAATAAATCATTTCCAAGGTAAATTGATTTCGTTACAAACCATAAAGCTGCGTTACAGCAAAATCAAAATTCATTCGACCGAGTGAAATTTACATTTAGGTGAATATTTAATACGGAAACAGCGTAAACCTATACATAATACAGTACAGTAAACTAAGTACTTTACATTGGCAAAAACGTGATCAGGGTACGAAATCTATAGTGCTAGCTGATCATGAATTTGAGTTTTTTTTACTATACGATATTTTTATTTTTTTTCAATTACATTTAAACCTTCGTAAGGGCCGAAGGTAAAATAAACAGGGAACCAATTGTATTCTTAATATAATATTTTACAGGACATAAGGCTTTATATACCCTTCAGTAACGCATTTTTTATATTCATTATAAGAAAAGTAAAACTCTAATTAAAAAGCTGTATGTCCTTTGATTTTGTGTATAAAAGGATGGAAAGATGGAAATAAATATATGCCTTCTAGTTCACGAGTTTTTATTACTTAGTTCAACGCTTCTTCAATAGAAGTTATCAATCTAAAAATAAAAAGGTTTTGATCCAGTAAATTAGTATTTATTTGATCAAATAATTCAACGGTGTTATTGTTACCAAAAATCCCCTCACACCGGAATCCTGGTATGCTGAGCAAATGTTACTGGTGTAGTACCAACATTACAGTGATAATACACCCCTTGGGGACTTGTAAAGCTAGGTAATCTTGTTTACTTTACTACGACCAGCGTTTGACCGCGATTATTACTTGACCGTTATAATTATTCTGAATTACATTTTCATACGGTCGTTTCAGTTGCAAAATGTGTTAGTGCTTGAATCTGAAATAAATACGAACAATTTGTAATTATAAAATAAATGGCTAGGTGCATGGATTTAATAAATCGATTGTTACATTTTAAGAAGCACTGAGTTTTATTCTGGGACTATTTAAGATAGATTTCATGTTTATAGTAAATATCATCAAATAGCTATAGAACAGCCGCGTTGGTAGATTCCTGTCTACTATAAAACTACTCTGACACTTGAGTGGTAAACACACTAGAAGTTATCTCAAGAGAGTCAGTACAAAGTTATTCTCGACACGGTATCTTAAAAGACGTTTTAAAATCAAATAGATGCGCACGAGCGAGTGCCTTCGTACCATTAAACATTTACGCTTCGAAGATAACACCAGTTTTTTGTATACCGCTGCAAGTTTTAACGACTTTTTAACTGTTCCGTGATCAGATCTGGCCTCTATTCTCCTAGTTCTTTAACAAACAATACTCGATTAAATCGTTTGATCACTTTATTGACACTTAACCTCATTCCAGGTACGCTTGCTAATGATTTAAAACAAAGATATTTTTAATAGCTCCTAACAATCGGCTGATAAGTGATAGGTTAAAAATTCGAATTACGCAGCATATTATTCCAATCGACCTTTCTTTGTTTCGCATGTGCCGAAGGTAACTCGCCCCTTTGACTTGCTGGAGTAAAACAAAAAGCAAATGTTTATCTTACCTGACCAAATTCCAGATTAAGCCCTTTCAACTTCATGTAACAAAAATGCGGTCGTTTGTGTCTATATAGGAGGGAAGTCGGCATTGTGTTACATATTTTGTACGTCGACCGTTCTTAGGACACGAGAGCCCGACGGATAACAAACAACACAAAAGGCAAAATAATGAATAGTCCAGAAAAACGACGCAGCCCTCGTTATGAACCACATGCATAAATGATACAGCGAATCTGACAAATGGAACGGCTGAGTATAACAATGCTAGTGGCTCCAAGTGGCCGTTCAATTATGCAAATAGGCTTTGCGATATTCGTCCGGCAATAAAAAAACTGTTTAACAGCTGACAAACGCCGTCCGGCGGTCCATGTTCGCTGGACATTTTTGTATTCAGTCACCCGTCTAAGCAATAAAACGAAAGCAGGTACATCATCCGTATGACGAGATGTCCCGCGCTCATATTAAATTAGACCGCCCCCGGTCATCCACTTTATTTTTATTTGAATCCCATGAAAATATGGAGCGTGTTTGCTCGCATCGGGAGCACGGTTCGCCACCGTTTTATTCGCGAGTCAATGTTTATGAATTTGTTAATAAACAAGAGGACACAGCGTTGTTACCTTTGCAATTTAGGCGTGGAAAAATTCGCGACAAAAGTTAGTCGCGGCGTGTGCCGTAACCTTTATTGCTAATTATCCGGAGTGGAGTGGGTTATTTCGTCGGAATAAAAAGTAATCCGATAGTAATTTGGATAAAAGAGTATCTTTTTACGAGCTTTCGGGACTGGATTGGCGCAGTAGAGACGTCTTTAAGGAGGGTTATCATGCAAGGCGGACATAAACGTGATCGTGAGTCGTGTGTCGCGCGGCAAAATGTTACTTTCCTACAATGTGGCTGTCAACACTCACAAATTTATAAGTGCAGTAAACACTTTAGTTTATTTCTCTTAGTTTTTAATAGTTTTTTATATAAGAGAAATAATAAAAAACTGCTTACATAGTAAGCGTAGCCAATTATATTATTGTTATAATATTTGTAGCTTAAAATAGTTTCAATGCGAATAGAACTAATTCAAATCAACTTAAATCTAACGAGTAAGTTTTAATCGCCTTTTGAAGAGATAATATTTGCAAATTATATAGTAACCACTATACAAGATGCTGATTTTGATACTATACTCGGTGACGAGCTAATTTGAATATAAGCTTTCCACAAATGATATATTTGGATTTATAAACTTGGTCTTTAATTTAATATAGCTGAAATCAATGTTTCAATTCATTAGCACCATACATTTATACGCAAATATCTTTCATTATACCGTAATCTGCGCATTTAATAGACAATGCGAATTAATTATAAATTCATTATAACAAAGAACAATTTTTCGTCTGTTACTTCTCATTAAAGTGATCCACTGTAGGTGCTTCATCACTCAGTCAAATTGCGTTTCGCTTAATTTTCTTTCCCCGGCAGGTGTGTTCGACAGAGCAATTATTTACACCGTCAGCCGTAACGTCACTACTCCCTCCCCCCACCTCTTCCCTCCAAGAGAAAATTTGCTATCTATGTCTAGATAGTTTGGAACTGTGAGTTACAGTTTTTCAATGTCGTTTTTATACACGTTCTAAATACATAGACATAATGAATCATTTGTATTCGTCAGTTACATATTGATTCACTTAAAACGTTAGCTTATTTCATCTAAAATATCATGATTTGCTATAATCCATCACTTTAAATATTACAGCTAATTTATTGTTTTCAGTTCTTTTGTAGTAAAAACATAATGTGTTCAACAAGCTAACAAAACCATCGCAAATAATTTGTCAGTCACTTAAACCTGGATTATTCTCCATCAGACCCATACATCCCTCTCAAAGCCTTATAACAAGAAAATATAATACTAAAACGTCTGTCCCAGAGTGCCAGAAATAACAATCCATGATGTCACTCATTTCAGAGAGGATTTGTATCAGCGACTTCGTTATATTATTACGTTGAACATTTCTAATTGGAACAACCCTTCGTAAGTCTATAGAAGGTCAAAAGCATTTTGTTCCCCTCACGTTTGGAAATGTCACCGATTTATACGCCCATGGTGCTTATGTTGTGGATTAAGTTCATATATGATTTGTTTACCCTAAATTATTTTATATATTTACAAGCGTTTGTCTGTGGGTTTTCCCGCTTAGTACCGGGATGAACATTCTTTGTCATTCCAGTTTCCTTACCTCCCTATTTTGAATAAACTAAGTCAATTTATCATCAAAAAGGTACAAATTTAGACATCCTCAACCCCAAATATACAATCGCGGATAGTAATGAAATACACTTATTTAAAGATTTAATAAATCAGATCTAAGTTATAAACTATCTAGGTATATCACCGTAGTGATAGTTTAACATTTATTGGAGAATATTAGCCTATTCCGATCCGATTACAACGTCAATATTATTTGTAAAAAAATACATTAACATGAACATTAATTAGTTCTTATGATTTCAAAAAAATACTAATAATAATTTATGACAAGTTTAATTTCGTACACACATTACCAAAAACAAAGTTATAATACATATTTAAGAAATCTTACAGGAGAAATTTATGTATCTAAACATTCATAACTTTTGTATATTCATTCAATGTTTTTCGTATATTATTAATAAGTATTCTTTAAACGAGCTTCCTCATTAAATTCTTCAATAAATATCAAAAGCAGTAGGGCATTTATTATTACTCGGAAGAAAGATGAATTGTTTGGCTGGCATTTGCACAGGTGGGGGATTGACATTTGTACTAAGCATGTTTTGTTGAAGCTATACTAAATCGATACCTCTGAAGTGACCTTTCATGGCAAAAGACTTATATTTGACACGCAACATTAGTAGTGATAAGAAATATTAAAAATGTATGTACAAGATAATAAATATTGAGAAAGGAAACGTGTTGTATTCTAAATAGTATTTGTAATCAATGCTGCAAATGGTACGTGTAGAAAAATAGTTTTATTTAGATAAAACAATACTTCAGTACAATGGCTACGGTTTATCAAAACATCCACTAGAATATTTAAAACTTTTCATATATTCAAAATGAAAAATGTTCAAAACTTTTCCACGTATCGCTATTAATCGCTCAAATAATTTCCAACGCTATCGATTCAGCAACATTGTGAATACACTGTCGTAAATTCAGTCTAGAGCGAAATCGTTTTATAATAAATTCTCCAGCTACCGTACCCAGTGGGATTAATCGTCTTACTTTTCTCTCTCCGCCTGTAATCCTTAGAGGGAATTGTGGCCAACATCCCTGTAACCACTACTACGTTTGTGTATGAAAACTGTTCCCGAGATAAAATCACTGTATAAGTCGTTTTGAGACTGTGAAATAATGTTAAGTGAAAATGGAATTGTCGGGACGGCATTTTTCTTTTATATGATTGTCCTTACCCTCACGTATCGATGACCGGAAAACGGCTGATGAGCTCAATTTATTTTAAAGATATCCAATTGCTTCTGGCCTTTTGGAATCAATATCAAAATAATCTAATCGTTGGTTGGTCTTCGGTTATTTTCCTATGATATTAAAAGGAAAACAAATTGTTTCACCCATGATTAAGATTGTGCATTTTTACTATTTGTAATAAAAACTATATTTTTAGCTGTATCAAGAAACGATGATTTATTTATTTATTCATACAGAGGAACCAGCACGCAAATTAGTCATTAAAAGTACAATTTGCAACATCATTGATTAGTCCAAGTATTTGGGGTATTTTCTAGAAAACTTGTACCACTTACAGATTATAATGATAGTAATTCATGCCTTTATAATTTTAGTGTGAAACAAGTTTCCGTAGTAAGAGGTCTCACTAGAGAATATTTGCGGGAAATTCTTATTTATTCTGTTCTCTGGATTCACCGCATTACTAGTTGCGCTCAGATAAATTCTTACCATTAGCAGTGGATTTTTATGTTTTGTTTGATTTTTTTTGCTCATTTTATTGGGTACCATTTGACTTCATTGGTTTTTCATCGCGTTACCTTTTATCATATTTCCCACTGTATTATATTCCTATTACGTTCTGTAAAATGATGCAATATATTAATATATCTCTTAAAGTTAATTGGCGGCTCTATAGATAACTAAATTGGTAGTAACGCTGACTTCGAATTGAGGGATTCTAGGTTCAATCCCCAACAGGGTCAGACTTTTTGTGGTAAGCATGAATCTTGTGGTCGGGTGTTTGTGTTGCCTTTTTTTTGTACATGCGTCACAGGGTATCAGAGCTCTTTTTAGATCCTTAGGGGTGGTATTTCTTCATGAAGTTTGTATACGACGTTCTATATATCTAATTATAACTTTACCAACTTAATCGGTCTATGATGGGCAAAAATTTTTATTAACAATCATACAAGAAAAAAATGTACAACCAAATTGATAAAATCTGTCTGTTTTAAGATGGTTAAAAATGATTATATTTCCGCCATATAAGTGACATAAAAAATTAATAGGCGTACAGTAATACACGTAAAATTTCAAAGTGTAACTATAAAATAACGCCCTATTGCTTTTGTAACTGTTGGAATATGGATCGTGTAGTTCTAATGTAATGGGACAGTTTGTGTTCTTAGTTAATGGCTTTGTAGGGGTGTATGCTTGTGATAAAAACGTTTAAACATCGTTAGCGAGTTCTAAGGTTCAATTCACACGATGACAAACAATTATGTTATAATTGCAATGGAGATTCAAGATATTTAATTGCGTTACCATGTGTAGCAATAGCTATTATTTCAACTCAGTCGTATTTTACAAGCATTGCTAATTTGAAATACGTATTCATGGACATTTCATACAGCGACATCTAGCGCCAAAATAAGCATAGCTTGTACTATGGTAACTAGGTAACTGATACAATACTAAAATAATACTTTTTTTAAATATATAAATATAATACATATTGACACCCAGATACAGAACAAAAATAAATGTTCGTTACATAAATGCTAACCTGCATGGAAATCAAACCCACGATCTACAGCGCAGAAGGCAGAGACCAATTGATCTGTGAGGCTATATTAAACTTATTAAAATAATTGTATCAGTAACAAATTTAATGTACATCAAATTTAAAAGATATCTGAATTAACTCTTAGTTCTACTTTGATAAATCATAAAATAATTTAATATACCTAATTAATTTTATACCCTAGACAATTGTAAGGCACTTACTAAACACAGTGATTTTTTAGATTAGATTATTTGTTCGCACTATGTATAGACCATTTGAAATATCACGCCTTTGTAAAAAACATTTGTTTAATTGGTAAAATGAGACTTTAATAGCCAAAGAATACATCTAAATACATAACATGGTCGAGCATAAATACGAATACTGAAATACGGAAATATATAAAAGATTTTGTTACCTGATAAAAAATGGATGAAAAATCCAGCTTCCAATTTAAAACTAAGTTAGTCTCACTGTCAGTCATTGTGATGATATTGTGGGTCTGTGTGCACGAATTTGCACCTGAGGGGTTTAGTCAGTAACAAGGCTTAGTTTGTGTCACAATCGGTCGGTGCTTCCTGCAGAATTAATCGCGTCAGGCCGCTCTAAATGTCACTCTTATTATCGCCTGACACTATTGGATTACCAAGGATAAGTTGATTTCAAGTTTAACCATTGTACGTCAACGTTTGTAATCTACTAAACTAAAGATCTTTACGCGGCAGGACCAGCTTTTAAACGCGATTTATCGTTGCAATTCCTCCTCTATGCACGCAGTCAAATCAATCCGGCCGGCGTTTGATTGGCGGCAACAATCACTTACGTGGAACTGTCAACTTTGACGTACCAATGAAGTTCCAGGGGATGCCTGGCGCAGTCTGCTAATAGCATTTTCCGTTTGGCTAATAAGTTTAGCATGCGCTATTACCAATCCAACGGTGAGTTCCGCGCGGCCTCTAGCGCCTCTGCACCAATCAATTTGTTTCATGTCCGGACGTTTTGATTCTGTGAATTTCACTTGAAAGCGACTGAGTTGCGTTTGCTGTGGCGCGTCTTCATTTACAAGTTTATTTTGTTTGTTTGCGCAGACATGTCACACTTACTTTTCGACAAAGTGGCACGCTTAAGTTACATCAAATACTTAAGAGTCAGCTAAATGTATCTATATTCATTATTATACTTCCACTTGACTTTGCTTACGATGGGACGTAATTCTAATTGTAATTGATACAAAATCGCAATATGTAAATGTTGGGGTTAGGGCGGGGCTTTCGGCACGAAGTCGAGCTCGGGTCTCGCCCGAGGGTCCGGACGCCACTTGTGCTCATTCGACATGCGGATCACGAACGCCTCGAACGACGTCTCCCATCTCGGCTCGCTCCAGCCGATTGCATTAATTTACCCATTTTATAAACGATTTAATGAACAATGTTCAGATTCGACCATTTGTGAAAATCTGAAATGAAATTATGTATATTTTGTGGAACATTTTAATATCGCGCTCCTACGATAAGGAATATTGGTGCAGTTCTGGCGTACAGCTGCTTGTATCGGCAGCAAATTGAAAATTGTTGCCATTTTATTGGAGCTATTTAAAATTGAGCGCTCATTCCTGACGGTCGAAGAGAACTTTAATTTATTCATTACGCCCGCAGTTTTTCCCGCCTCATAGATGGAATGAAAATCTCTCGATAAGAATGCGGCGTCATTCTTGCGGTGGGCTACTTCGATATATCCTCTAAGAGATTCAAATCAATCTTTGAACATTTTCAATTTATTTCAGTGCCCTTATCTGTGACAGCCTCGGCGCTGAATTAATCTGAGCGGACTTCGCCCCCCTCCCCCCCGCCTCTCACCGGAAATTAAACGAATTAACGCCATCCAAATGTACATTTTTCACTTTGGGACTCGCGCATCGTATCGATGAATCTCGAGTCTTTTTCATCGGAAAACGATCGGTGGATCTGTGCGTTTATCTGTCTTCGCTAAGATTGAACAATTGATACGTCAGTGATGTACGTTTAGCTGTAAATTGAATTCGTTATATTGATTCGTCTACGCTCCATTTATTTTGGAAGATTTATTTATGTTTCGAAAGTAACTGAAATCTGAATATGTCGAATTGACACAACTCACAAAATAATTATTAAGTTTTAAAGCGGTCAAGTGCGATTCGAAGTTGAACATTTTCTTTTAAATACTAATTAAATGAAGAAACGAACAATACCTTGCTTCTAACGTCAGAAAGTAAGCTAGTTCTTACCCGGGAAAAGGTTTGTTGGCCAAATCACTCAAGTATTTCGGAATTCTGTTTCGTAATGGTGTTATAAAGGCACCAGCACACCTGCCGCTTTTCCGTGTAGTACTACATTCGTTAATTAATTCACGGCTGGCCATTACAATAGGTACTATTATTGCGTAGCTCTAAACCGTTTCTTGTTTTGCTCGAGTTATTTCTCTTTTATGGTGGAAGGGATTGAGCACTTAAAAGGTATCCCTTGTTTTCCTTACGGGATTTTTGTAGCTTCATTACTAATACAATATAAACAGGTTTTGCTTGGGTGCTCGTTACGCTTGATTTTGATGAAATGGCGTTTATGTGGAAACAGAGTCATAAAACCCTCACAGAAAAATCTATGTTCTAGATTCAAAATGGCGGGTGTAGGTGATGAGATGGCTGTAAGCAGATGAGACAAGATTATTATGTTTCAAAGAAAAAATATGATTTAGTCGTGAGTTCCTTGTGTTCAATGTGAGCGGCTGCAAACCATAGACTGCTTACAAAGATGTTCAAATCCTTAATTATAAAAAAGTTATAATTATCCGTAAATAATAAAAAATTTGAAAGCCACCTAGTTCCAAACCAAGCCAATCTTTTACTATGAGACCTACATTACTGATGGAATACTTATATATTGTAGATAATGCATATTTATTGTTTATATTAACACTTTGTATTCATACATATTTACACCCATACATAGGTATGGGTTTATAATGTGGGTGTGGTGGGAATCAAACCAAGAAAGAAAAGCTTACTACCAACTAAGTTGTAAGTTGTAAGGCCACTCAAATAAGTTTCATTGTAATTCTATGAAAATATAGACTACTTTTATCCGATTTTATTTTCCAGTGTGTATTAAATAGTGTCTTTACATACATTAGGCTCACAAATTATTTCAAAATGACTAAGTGAAATGAAACAGATTTTTTATTTTTTTATTTGAGATTTGGGTCTTACACTGAGACGCACTCATGCTGTGTCCATCACCCAAGACGGGGATGATACGTCTCATGCGGATAGCACCCTCACCATTCCACTGAAACACAATAATGCGAACACTACTGCTTGGCGGCAGATTTCCAAAGACCACGCACATTCAGGACACTTATTCAATAAATTTGGCCAAAGTTAAAAAGCTTGCATTAACAGAGAACACGCACATAATTTAAGCAGAGAGCTTTACCGCTCATCCTCTTAACGATCTCCCTGTCCAATAAATTGCTCCAAACTATATACCTACATTTTGATTAATAGAACTGATTAAGTTTATCGCACGGTTTAAATTTTAAATTCACCGGATTATTATTCGTTAATGTTGGAAATTTAATCGCGTACCTGGGATATGTTGACCCGTTTAGTGCTGACACTGTTGGATTCTGGTGTATTTTGCGTCACAACTATAAGGTTATCTGTAAGTTAACTTTTTATTGTAGTCAGCAGATTTTCTCCGATATGCTAAAATGAATTTTGTTCTGTAGCTTAGTTGATAGCAACCCTGCCCTCGAAGTCAGGGGTTCAGGATTGAAATCCCCGCCAGGGCATACTTTATGATAGTAAAGTTTGTTCCTTGGTCATCATCATCATCATTTCAGCCGACAGACGTCCACTGTTGGACATAGGCCTCCCCCATAGCTATAATATTATGTATACGTTATTATGTATACGTTGTATATTTATATAGCGGGCGACCTTGTTTTTTGTAGAATATTGGGTTTTCGCAAGAATTACAATTACACAAGTAATTTATATGTATGTTTATATACAAGAATTGCCTGTTTAAATATATTATATAAGATAACATATTACGAGCGTCCACTTTCAACAAAGAAAAAAATGATATATAATATAAACAAGTTAAAATTTAAAAAAAATACTAATTTACACTAAGTAAGCAAACCATGCTTATATTTTTTGAATATTCAGCCCAACGCATAACCATAAACTCCCATGACGAAATGAATAATCCAAGTCGGCACTCAAAATGCTATTTCTATCCACTCGACGTAGCTTATACAAAATACCTGCGGACTCCCGTAAACCACTTTAAACGTTATCAGGTTCAGGAGCAGCTGGCCACTAACTAACCGCGCCCCGGACGTATCATTTTTTCAACCCTCTTAGAACCTCGGGATTGCTATACTTAGCATTAAATTGTGGGCTCTTAAAGGGCATTTCTTGAGGATTACGGGAGGATTTTTTTCATTCTAGATTGCACCCGATTTCCTTTGTAAATACCGGGTAGCCTTCCTGAGTGATTGAAGGTGAGCACCGATTTCGTCGATGTGTATCATACTCATTTATTATTATCATAGATACACTACGGAACACTTGGTAAATAAAACTAAAGTTAATTAAAATAGTTCATCAATAAATTTCGCCTTCACTTAAGGTCATTTAATGCCTGTTAAGACAGATAGTCTTAACAGGCTTTAAATGCCTCATGTGTCATTATTTTAACTGACATCAAAAAAGCAGGTTATGAACATTTACATATACTCTTGAACATTTCACACAGCGCCTTCTAGCCCCAAGTAATGAAATCGGGTTTTGCAGTTTTAAAGCACTTAAACAAATGTTATCAATGGTTTTTGGCTTTTTGTAATATACTTGGCTATATTCGTCATTACAAGCTAAATTTAATCCACTGCTAGGTCATGGTTTAAGGTTTATAGGTAATTCGAATATTTTTGCGAGTTGTCGTGTTTCAAATAAAATATAGGGCCATTCACATTTTCATTCGTCAATTTGGTTATTAAGTTTTTATGGTGTGACGATCTTTTTCGCGAACATCGCTGTTCTAATCTAGTTTTCGTTCGCTTGTGGAGTAAGCTGTGTAAAAGGTATCGGTGGCGTAAACTGGCAGCGATCCGCGTTGACGTAAATGAGCGTCCCTTTTGCTATCGCTGAGATGAACGGTAATGACGGGCGAGTCCGCGATACTAAGAAATTATCAGGATTAGATTTTTTACTAAGAAATATACATACATTCTTTCTCGCCTTAAGACGGTAGCCCTGCTTTCGAAGTTAGCGGTCCTGGGTTCGGTTTTCCGCCGGTACACACTTTTTGTGGTGAGCATGTGAGCATTCGATATCAGATTCAACCTTATACGCTAAAATCTCAACATTTGTGTGACCTAAATATAAATTAAAAATAACTTTTTTCTGGTAAGATTTATCCAAATTTGCTCAAAAATTTTACAACACTGTATTAAGCAATGATTTATGAGCAGGAGAATATTCTATTAATATTTCTTTCTCATCATTATGTATCAGCGAGTTTAATATTTAAGTATTAATGACATACTTCGTACTGATTTCCTACTAAATTAGATTGTTAATAATATACCTAGAAGTTATAATTATCGACCAGCGAACCGGTTGTGATAGACAGCGATAATCTCAGAAATTATAGAAATTATAGCTTGCACGGTAATATAATATTTTCTGTCATAATTTTAACAATAAAACAGAGGTATGTCATCAATACTTTTAATGACGTATAAGAAATTGTAATCCTTCCGATCGTATGTACAATTTCCTCTAAAAAGCATCCAACAAAAGTGAAGCAAATGCACTTTAAAATATCATTAAAACACAATGTTTAAATACATTATGAGGAGAACAAAAAAACACACCACGTGCATTTACCCGTAACCTATCGTACTGCAAAGTCATTATTTTCGCGTTCATTTTTAATATTTGCACATATTAACAACATCCGTTTCTGTAAATTGCACTTTTACACAACGATCATAACTTTGTGAGAACATTAACCGAACGAGGCGACCGGGCGTTTAATATGAGACTATTAATTTCGGTATGGACTTATTTACTTCCCTTAATGCCGTCTATTCGGGAGATAAAAGAAGTTAATTTTATAAATGGGCAATTCCCGTATAGGTAATCTTGCCTCGGCGCTATCGCGGTCCAATCGGGGAGAGACAGATAGCGTGGTCGACACGCGAACGTCGATTGATTAGGCAGGCCCGCAGTGCCTTGACGGGTTAATAAAGGCTCTGAGCCCACTGATTGCCTTGTAAGCCACTCGTTCTAATTTTACACTGAAATGCATATCTTTATGCAGTCGGTTATGATAAATTAATTCTTGGAAAAATTATATACGCAATACATTGTTGTTCTAGAAACAAAAATTCGATATCTGCCATTTGTCCTGTGGTAAATCTCGTCTGGAATCCTGTGCTAGATCAAAGCTCATTAACTCTCACTTGTCAAGAGTAAACCCGTGTCCCTACAGCAGAAATATTTGACGCAAACACGGATCCATCATATCAGAAATTGTTCGAAGTAGTGTATTACTTCCACAGTAAAACTGATAAAACGAGCCAGAAAAAGTGCAACTGTTAAAATATTAACTTGAAACGACATTAGGTTGCAAAATTAGTGTTAGTTTTTTAGCACACTTTGGTCCATAATAATACTTATTGGATAAAAATTCAGATAAATTATGCAAGTTTTCTAACGCCATAGTATGAAGTTTCATGACCGATAAATCAAGTGGTACCTATATAGCTAGCTTTATTACAACAATTCATAGAAAACATTTCTATGGGTAAGACAATATATTTTGATTAGGCTAGTAAACTCCTTGTTGAACGAGTAAGCAAAAGAGAATTCCGTTCTCTTGCTACCAAAATGCCAAGAACAATCCCATTGTTCTGTTTTTCGGACGATATTGCTCAGCCAAGCCCAAATCACGCTCATAGACTTATTGGATTACCAGAGATAGTGAGCGAAACTTTATCAAATGTTTCTCTATCGGTGTTTTATAACAAACAAGTATCTGTAACAGATTAACAATCAACTTTCATGCCGTCTGAGGGGATTAAACTAGGAACAGGGGATCCGTTTTAGCGGACAAAAGTTCCGGTCTGCGGTGTAAATTAATCAAAGTATATCGCTGTGTAGTGTGCGATTATAAAGCAGGGTGACAGAGGGGGTGTCCGGCGCAAGTTTGGCCAACAATTTCGGCCGCGGATCGGATTAGGCTGCGGGTGGTCGCGGTCGCTGCCAGGTCTCGTGAACACGGTATACGTTTCACAAAGTTCTTCCCACTTCCGGAATTAGAAAGTCACTCACCAACAAAATGTATTTACTCTGCTTTATGGAAATGGCAGTTTTGTATCAAAAGGACTGCTCGGCGTATTTGTGCGTTTAATACTGTATGAAATAAAACGTTTTCACCTTCAGATAGATGATTTACTTTGGGTGCAGCCTCTGATCATCATCAAGGCAACATGCGTGAAGATGCCTCGTGTAGAAGCGAAACACGTGTCGATTCTATCATTGGATATTACCGTTTATGTTCTAGTTCGTGCCCTGCGATCCCTTTCTTATATTACAGTAAGGCAGACGGTGAACAGAGTTTTAGGGAAGCTCATTTGTTAGAAGTTTAGTTTAGTACACAATATTACTCATACCTGTGTGCGTAAGCATCCTATTTTAATTAATATTAAAGGTAAATGTAAAAGAATATCTGTTTAGCTGGATGGATGACACTACTATTTGAATGACATTGTATTTTGTTTTACAAAAATTAACACAAAGGCTACTTTTAAACGGTAACCAACACGAGGATGGAATAGTATTATGACAAAAGTAAAAAAAAAATCATAAAATATTACTTTCAATATGTATTTATAAGCATTATGTAGCTAGATAGATTATATGGTCTGCCCTTCATCCAAAATGGATATGTTACATAGGATTATGCAACAAAAACCCTTGCGTTCAAGCAACCCTTTTTTGGGCGATGTGAATTTGACGTGAAGTTTCTTCCGGCTGCCCGAGCCGGGCTTGCCGCGATGCCCGGTGCCTAATTGTTTGACGAAAATAAATGATTCCCAAAATAAAAATAAACGAGAGTTTCGCGTTTGGCATTAATTTTTAACGTAACGCCGCGGTAACTTTTATTCATCAAAGCGACCGACGCTTTGATCGGGCATCGCGGCAAGCCCGGCTCGGGCAGCCGGAAGAAACTTCACGTCAAATTCACATCGCCCAAAATTGCCCACACAAAATTTAGGATTGATGACCGCGCGGAACAAGTTTAAAAACAACATTGAAACATGTTTTATTTTTAAATGCCGTTGAAAAGTTAAATGCTTAATAGAGCAATAACTATGACAGGACAGTACTTATGTAGAGACAAAAAATATTACCTTGTATGTAGGCATTAAAAGTCATTTTAAACCGTGATTGTTAGCACGCACGCTACGCCCACGCGCCGTGCCCGTAATATGGGTCAGACTACCTCGAGTTTACGATTACATTTACGCCGGTGACTCGACATAATTTCAACTTGTCGATCGTTATAATAGTTTGATAATACGACCCTTGACAAATGAAGTGCTACACTTCTGCTTGTACCTACTGAATTAACATTTTTTTATGTCTAACGATATGTACATTTTTTTAGTAGCCTGTAAATGATGTTTTATAGATTATTGAATGTAATGGAGAACCCTCAGTAAAATGTATTAAAAAACATTATAAAGCTATAGTCAGACAGTCAGACTCACTAGTCTCATGAGTTGAAGGGCGTTGCGTCCTGTAGATGACGACTACATCAACATATAAAACGTGTATACGATGTCGTGTTTCGTATTCAAAAACTTGCACTGACCTCTGCTTAATCTGCGTCTAGATTTTGTTTCTTTAAACTAGACGGTAATGCGCGTTCATGTTATCGATTATGTTTTTTTTTTCGTTTAGATTAACCAAATGATTAGTTTGAAAATGGCCCTTATTTTTCTTCTGAAGGACGTTTATTAACTATTTTGTTTAGTTTAAATTACATTTATAAATTCGCAGCAATACATAACATTAGACAATTTGATTCAAGCCATAATATTCTATCGAATTAGTGACTAATCCATACCGTTCACGGCTAAGATATTGATCAAGTAGTAGTGATATGAAGATCAAGCGAATCTTTCGCAAGATTCACTTGATTGCTATACATGGCCAGTTCTCGATTTGTCGAACGCCTTAAGGCGGAGTATAACTTTCATCAAGGGGGTAGACTCATTATGATTCTAACTTATACTTTGTTGGATCATGAATTTTGGAAAGCAATATTTATAGCGGCGTCTTTGACTTAACAGGAGCTGTGTAAAGTCACGCGAGGTAAATCTGTCTTCATTTCCTATCTATCAAAATGGCGGTCTGGCCCGCGGGTGTGCTAGGGTTGCCGAAAACGCAATTTGTATTCCTTGATTAAGATTTTAAAGGTGATGATGAATAGCTGATAATAAAAATGATATAAACTGGCCCCGCATCTCAGTTTGTTGTAGCTCTGCCTTCTGCCCTTAGGTTGAGGGTTCGATTCCCACCCAGGACAGTTATTTGTGAGAGGAACATAGATGTTCGCTCTGTGTCAAATAGTATTTTCAAAAAAATAAATGTTGCTTCAACTATGAAAATTTCAATTATTTTTTTATATTTAACTTGTATATACTTGCTACAACTTAAAAATGAAAACACTTTATTTTCGTTTAGCTAAATATTCAGATTATATGGTACTGGTATTTTGACCCCTGAGGTTTGTAACAAATGATAAAATATACTTTTCAAATTTTAGAAATTAAGGATTATGAAGAAGAACTCCTATAATTAGAAATATGTTAATTAACGACTGTTTCTTATAAGAGTAGATAACCACAAAATCGTATAGGTAATTTCATTTGTATTTGTAGTATGAAGATCGATTATTGTTGCTGCCCAAACTGTATCAACAATCTTAAAATCGTGCGACTTACACTTTAGCGCCAACCCTAAAAGTAGCGGTTGTAAAGCATTAGTTGCTATCAGGCGACTTTGCTTGTGAAAAATGATTTCTAACCACACCTTGTCGTTGTCTTTACCCATCTTTCACTTCGGGCCTTATCTATTGCTCCAGTTCGCGTGTCTCTTTTACAAATCTCTTTTAATTTATAACTTTTGCTTTGGTTTCAGGTACGTACCTTTTGCTAGCTACAACAAGGTAACAAGTCTAGGTTGGCTGGTAACACCTCGTACATCTTTACGCATAATACAACAAACACTAACACAATCATACATAACTCTTACGCAAACGATATATTATCTGTGTAGAAGACCCAAGACTTACATTTCACTTACAACTTAGCTACGGAGCCGTCGGCAGCGTAACATGAAGTTGGTTAACTGAAAACTAATAAGTTAAAACCTATGTGATAACAATTAGAAATTTAAAGAGTAATTTGTGTATTAGTTTAACCATTTTATAGTAACTATAATTTGGGATAAAAATTCAAAAGGTAATTAATATGTAAGTAACTATTCTTAATTGGTAAGTGCTTCATTTGAGAACGCCGGGATTGAACAAGCAAATATAATAAGATTTTACGGCAAAAAAATTTGGCCTGTAAACTTGGGGAAATACTGAAAGAGAATTTTTCGATGTAATTTTTTCTATTGTCTTTTGATAGCTGATCGTTAAATTGTGTATCAAGACAGGACAACGTCAGCTATTGTACAATATATCTACATATACACTAATATTATTGTATAAAGAGGAAAGATTTGTACCTATGTTTGTATGTTTGTAATGAATAGGCTCAAAAAGTACTGGGCCGATTTAAAAAATTCTTTCACCAATATAATGCTACATTCTTCCAATTTGACATAGGTTACATTTCATTTTGAAAAAAATTAGGGATCCTTGGTAAAATTTGAACAATGTAACCGAAGGTGTAGAAAAATGAGTCTTAAAATGTCTTTCGTCGAATGCGCTGCCGAAACTATTAGCGATAGAACAAAATAATGTACAACAATATTGAAGAACATCATAATGTCTACAAAAAACTCCGCGGTAGCATATGTCCATCTATTGTATTGTAGTTATGTCACTACCCCGTGCGAAGCCGGGACGGGCTGCTAGTTATATATATCCTGGCAGACAACGCAAGTGATTTGTTCTGTAAAAATTCAGCAACGTACATCCCGGATCAGAGCTTTTTAAGTTATTGTATCGCGACGTAGAGATATACGATACGAGCATTTCATTTTATATTTCAATAGTGCTAAAAGCATTAATCCACGCGCATCAACAATTTTTCAGCCGGCATTGTTCATGCAAAAAGCTTTTCCAGAATCAATTCAAGTACCAAGTATCACTTATCAGCCTTTACCATACAAAATGTTCGTGTATCGAGACATAACATTTATTTATCATATTTATCTCCGAAATAGCTTTAAGGATGTTCGAGATAAAAATGTAATTTACGTATCTCGATATTTCTTAAGAACGTTTTCCGATAACAATAATACTGATAAATAAACCGCTTATCAGTCGCTAAAATGTAAGCCAACGCTTTCACACTTTTATGGTTACTAGGATTTGTAAACTGTAAAAACCCGAGAACAAAATTCACGATCATAACACAAAGTTTGCCCCGGCTGGGGTTCGAATCCCGGACTTGATAGCAAGACTACTAACCAACGTAGCTACTTACAGTCATAAAGGAACATAGTATGCAGGAATCCAATAGAATAGTTATCCCGGCTCTCCAACTAAGGCGAGGGCGGATGACGTGAATTTTAATTACATTTTTATGATACAAAAGCGTAGGTGGTACTCGAGTATGTATGAGGCTGGGGGAGGGCGTCATTCCATCGCTGCTTCCGGCTCGCATACACAAAAACGTTAACCCTAGCTGATTTTAAAGCACCATTGAACCAAACGAGTAGTCTGCAGGATGATATCGACTCACCGCGGCCTTTGATATGAAAATTCACGTCGGATTTTAAATGCTAAGGTAGAGTTTACGGCGCTTTTTAAAAGATTATACTACATACTCACACTCATTTCTTTCAGCCGTAAGGTCAGTTGGAACACATGACAATGTCAACTTCACATTCATTTATAAGAACTTCAAGAGAAATAAAAAATTAAAAAAAAAAAATTATCAGAATGAAAATATAATTTAAAAAAAAAATCTGTAAATGGGCTCAGTCAACACAAGTACAAGTAGTACAAGTAGAACCAAGTTAGTCCGGAGAAGTACTGCCTCCACACTTGGTAATCCGCCGCCATGGCATCCGTTTATTGGCAGCGATAACTAGTTAATATAAAATTCCGCCTCCTTAAACAAAAAAAAATAGTGTAGATAAAAACTTGGTCCGGGACATAGGCTCTATAATGATTTAAATTAAAAAAGTGCTTTTCGTGATGATGCGTGCAACAATAATGTCACAAATTACAAAACATTTTGTCGTGTTTACTTTGTATAGCAAACTAGACTGAGTTATTGCGGTCAAACAAGGTATTAATCTTCAAAACTATTTACAGCTATAAATCTTTAAAAATATTTTTGGATGAAAACGCTGTGATCTTTTATCAAAGTTTCTAGAATATGTTGTTGAAGGGAGAAAAGTACAATTCGCTCAGAGATTTACGACCATTTTTCAGATCGTATGTTGTGTAAAATGAATTTAACTTACATTTACATCAAACAAATGTTGATGTTTTCGATTGCAAAGTTAACCTAACTAATATTTATAATTATTCATAACTTTGCTTCTCAATATATGCCACTTCAAATGTTACGCAGCTGGTAACATGAATAAAAAAGCGTAAAACAAAAATAAAATAATAGAAAATAGCGTAAAAATGAAAATGAAAAACAACAATGAAACGTAGGCTCTCATAAATAACGGTGCAGGCATTCGTCGCGGATGTGGGTAGATTTTGAGAGTTTATACGCCGAAGCGTGCACGGTAAATAATTTGAATTATGAGATTTAACATCCAAATTGCTTGTTCCTGTTTTGTTTTAAAAAGACTCCGCTTACAGAATTTTAAAGGGTCCACGCTATCAATATTGACGCACAGAAATTAGCATGCCCACCGCGCTCCTATTTTGGCTCGGTAATTTTTTCGGAACGCTAAATAATGATATCATAAGTCAAGGGGAGATAAGCCAAAACAGGCCGTATTGTTTATCACGTTTCAATTCGAATTTTTCGGTTTAAATTGGAAAGTTGATGACATTATTAACATCGTCCTGTTAAACTTTCGTACATAATATTTGCTATTTATCAAGTCACATTATGAAAGGATTTAGCGGTTATCTTCCTCATCAGCTGTAATAGAGGCAAATCGCAGTACTCGCTTACATTAAGCGTTCTGGGGGAAGACGACAATAGCTTTATGAATTTTTAGCACGTAATCGGTTTACCTTGAGTTCTGGCAGACAATGAAGGTTCATAGACTATGCGTGCGACCGGATACGAGTCACATGGAGGGCCGGGTCCTTCATACATAGCTGAGTGGGACACCCTCGCAGGAAATTTAAAATTCACCCGGTAACGACGGTGAAATGAGGCCCGCTGTTTGAGCGCGATCATCGTGATGATACTGAATCGCTGACGCTGCGCCAATTTAATTCCACAAAACGGAAAAATCATATCTGTTGAAACAAAGCGTGTAATATTTCTTGCTTAACTCTTTATACGTCCCCCTAGGGCAGTAATAATCTGCATCGTCGTTTATATTGCCTGTTTTTTCATATTTCACAAAAATATGCTTCCAATACCTCGCCCCTGGCGACTTACGATTCGAGCGGTTACGGCAGGTTTTATCTTCATTTCGGTATTTTCTTCTTGCTACGTGTGTATAAATCCTGAGTTGTGTCGGTTAGGTCGGTAATCCGTTGACTCGATAGATTGAACAGAAAATATGATTGAATGAATTTTTCTAAAACTACATTTCAAAGCGTGTGCGGTAGACGGTGCGATACAAATTCGATAGCCGCAACATAATATTACCTCTGCCCGTATTCCGTTCTTATCTTTTGTCCGGTGAGCGCTGCATTTGATCCAATTCGCCAATACAATCGGGTCGAGGCTATTGCATCGGCATTATCTCCGCTTGGGCCGCGCGGTCTCTAATGCGATTGGGACGGGACTTTCGTCCAATGTTACTTATCACATTCATCCACTTAAATATATCGACATTTTTTGTCCTACTGATGTGTCGGGATGAACTGAAGGCTCAACTGATTTTAAGTGGTTACCTCCGCCCATAACAGCTATAACACTCAGGTACTCCCCGACCAAACTATGAGAAGACCCAAGTCGCATCCCGTGATCTGTGATGAGTGAGCTCTCAAATTCTTATAATTTCACCGGCACCCACGCCTTTCCACCGAAACACAGCAACGCGAGTACACCACTACTTATGCACTGTTAGTTCGGATGAAGGGTAAGTAGGTAGATTAATATCTGATGAGCTAAATGTATCAAAACCAAATTTGCTCTCGTGGAGTACGACGCCCCTGGATTTGAAGTACTTAAATTTTAATGGCTGAAACATAAATAATGTTCTTTAGATCATCAATTTGACGAGACGTCTGTGCAACTTTTTGAACGATTGTTTTTTTTTTAATTGGCAGTTTCTGTAATCTATACCCTCAGGTATAGAAATCATAATAGTTTAAAATCATCATTACTATTAATGGTGACAATTAACTTTGCGCTATACCAGCATTTAAATACAATGTTGTTTCTGCTAACGACGTAACTTATCCTCATATATTTTATAAATAAACAAGAAGTTTATCAGAAATGTTACAAAGATATCAAAGAAAGTAGGTAATACAATTATTATAAGCATCGAATGTGCGCACATATTTTAAATGAGATATGAAACCTTTCCCAAAATAGAATATTAAGTATTCAATCTGGAATCCCATCGCCGAGGCCCGCGTAACCCCTATAATTCCGTTAGAAGTATACGTTATGCTAAAAAATGTAAACTTTTTCAAGAGGCGGAATATACGCATAATGATTCGGGAGCCAAAATCCAATCGTAGGAAGTCCGAACGCGCCAAGGGAAATCCCCGAGGTGAGAAGGCGCCGGACACTGGAAAATCTCTTCCCCGCCCCTTGATAAGATTGTCCAGTGCAACTCCCAGAACGCAGAGGGATAGAAAACTTCCACAGAAACGAAACCGAACATACTATCCTGTGGGATCAATACATATTCGTAAATATAATATCTGGATAGTTCACGCTCGACTTCAGAATCTGACTTGTGTAATATTTTTTGTTAGTAAACTATTATTAGTTTAGCGCGGACCCTAGAAGGATTTTCTGCTTCAATACACTTGCCTCTGAAATATTAAAACAGTAATATTTCTCGCTATTTCACATTGGGAATAAGCTTTACACAATTATAAATAAGAGGCCTAATATTGAAATAACTGGGCTTTGGGAATTAGATGACATTTCAAGGTAAATATTTGTATAATTAGAGCGTTTCGACATTAGCCGATACGATTGTGGTACTCCCAATTATAGTTCATACAATATAGTGTGTGAATGAAGAGCGCACAGACTATGTGCTCTTCATTCGCACGCACATAGATTACCATGTGTGGAGGCAGTACTTCTTCGGGCGAACTTTGCACAAGTTCTACTGCTACTTTTTGTTGCTCCTCTAGCACCACCCAAGGAGCACGTTTAGGGACTCTGAGGGTATTTACCTACGGACGCGAGCAACGGGAACCCTTAGACACGAGAATTTTATGTCCTAAAGTTAACTCATATCTTAATTATTCCGATATCACATCAGCGTTCAACAGCATTATCGTAACGAATAATGTAAAGGCGCTCCTTTTTCCTTTTATTTTTAAAATTGTTTTGTGATTATTTATATTTGTGGGTTTAGAAAGTATATTTATGTAATTGGTCTCGTAGGCAATTATCAAATTCAATAATTATTGAAAGTTTGGTGTCAAATTATTTTAATATTTGTTTTTAAACTAAATAATGTTACCATCTAGGTTTGTAACCGAGATATAACACTATCCCTCGCTAGTGGCACAAACTACTACCTTTTCACCATAGTTTGTGCACCTGATTGTAAACCCAGTATAATTTTATCCTCGGAAAATGTAAGATGCTAAAAAGAACACATACGTCGTTACTATTATAATAAGTATGAGACACTGAGCTTATTTCTGAACTGCTTCTATTTAAAATACTTAAAAACTTATTTGCCAAAACACAAGTAACTACTAACCTACACACTTAAACACCAACTAAGCAGGTCCGTGTCCCTTCAGACGCAGCGGTTTACCGTCGCATCGGTGTACCTCAGGGACGTAAATAAGTGGGTTTGCGAATTTTTCCCAGTAAACTTGAGCACTTGTTTACATTGAAAGCCGAGTCGTTTACTCAGCGAGGGGGGAAGGGGGAATCACTAACGTAATTAGCGCACCCCGTGCCGTCTACACCGGCGTCAACTTAATCTTGAGAAAAATGTATTGGACGACCAATCAGAAAGTATTAGAGTTGTACAAATAGGAAGTGGGCAAAGTGCCGGTGAAAGAACTCGTGTCTCCAACTTTGCTTGCTCTTTTGTTGGGGACAGTATGCTTGCGTAAAATTGTTTTGGATGTTTTCCTATCGCTTTCGTAACTGTCTCTGGAATGGGATCGCGTACAAGGTAGAAATAGTTGGCAGTAAACAATATAACTGTTCATGCAGATACTAAAAATACTCATAGGAATGTTTTTTTTTCATAATCACAACAAGCATGATAATATAATAGGATCCAGAATAGATAGATAGGTAGATGGTACTTTGTTATTGTACAAATCAAATAATGATGTATACATATTTTAAAACACAAAAGTGACAAAATATACGGTGATTTTTGGATGGACAAGAAGTTTTAATATGAGAAAGGCATTGATTCATTTATAACATTGCATAAGTTTATACGTAAAAATGTAATTTAAAGTGTCTAAATATAATATAAAACTTATATGTTACAATATATTTACGACAATAATAATTAATGTCAAAAATATTGAGGCCCACATATATTTTCTAAAATTATCCCCGTTCTATCTAACAATATCTTACCTATTTCTAGTCAATATGAACGGTACTTGTGAACCTTCCAAGATAAAGTACCAAAAATAAAGTCACCCACGCAATAGTGCAGATCCGTTCCTGATAAAACGGTTAGTTTATTTCTATGCTAGAGAGAGGCATTCGATTATATCCTCGAACGTTTCTAATTTCCTGGTACTCCGACGTGGTTAGCGCAATTTCCGAGACTGTATGTAGGAGGTACCTGGGGACAGTCGGCCGGTGGCGCCATTATCGCAAAATCAAATAAAGACTTCTTACGAATTTTACGACTGAAATTTACCAATGGGAAAGTTTGTCCCATTTCTTTGCCTTGTTCTTTCAGATTTCACGTATTTTAATTGAACAACTATGAAGTATTTTTGATTTCCCCATTACAT
Source organism: Aplocera efformata (assembly GCA_921293045.1). Lineage (NCBI taxonomy): Eukaryota > Metazoa > Arthropoda > Insecta > Lepidoptera > Geometridae > Aplocera > Aplocera efformata. The sequence goes on along the minus strand of OV121042.1, from coordinate 4,869,271 downwards.
CTTAAATAGCACAAGTGCCGCATTTAATTATGAATCAGTAATTATGGCAACATTCAAGAGTTCTTTATAAAAATTATAATATATTTTCATGTAAGATACCTACTTACTATTTTTGCACGTACAAATACTAAAATTCAAAATATTTAATAGGTGTGTGAATATGACTCCGCCCCTTTTTGTCAAAATAAAACACATTTGTTCGCTTACAAAATTAAAAAAAAAATTATTGAAAGTATGCTCCATCTGCAGCTACAACCTTCGCCCATCGTTCAGGTAGTTTTCGTATTCCTTGCTGGAAGAAGTCCTGGTCTTTTGAGCTTATCCAGTTGTCAATCCAAATTTTGATACTTTCACATGAAGTAAACTTTTCTCCAGTAAGGTCTGTCTGCATCGTCCGGAATAGGTGGTAATCCGAAGGAGCTATGTCTGGTGAATATGGCGGGTGGGGTAACACTTCCCAGTCCTGTCCCTCTAAATATCTTTTTACGACTTCTGCGGTATGCGGTTTGGCATTGTCATGCTGAAGAACTAATTTGTTATGTCTATTCACCCATTCTGGTCGTTTTTCTTCTATGGCTCGCTTCAAACGCATTAGTTGTCGTCGGTAAACTTCTCCATTAATAGTTTCAGAGGGTTTGAGCAACTCATAATATACAATACCTTTCTGATCCCACCAAATACAGAGCATGACCTTGGCACAGTGAATATTTATTTTTGGCTGTGATGGGCCTGGTTCGCCTGGTTTCACCCAAGCTTTTTTGCGTTTAGGATTTTCGTAGTGTATCCATTTTTCGTCTCCTGTGACTATCCGATGCAAAAATCCTTTTCTTTGCTGTCTTTGAAGCAGCATTTCACAAATGGTTTTCCGACGTTCCATGTCTCTTTCTTTTAAATCATGTGGAACCCAGTCACCGGCTTTTTGAATCATTCCCATCATTTGTAAACGCTTTGCAACAGTTGAACGATCAACATTTAATGCTGCAGCTAATTCTGATTGAGTTTGGCAAGAATCTTCCGCCAATAATGCTTCCAATTCAGCATCTTCAAATTTTTTTGGTGGTTTTCCATGTTCTTTATCCTCAGTACTAAAATCGTTATTTTGAAATCGTCGAAACCATTCCTTGCAAGTTGTATTAGACGGAGCATGCTCACCATAAATCTCCACAAGCAAACGATAAGTTTCCGCTGCAGTTTTCTTCGCAATAAAATAATGTAATAACACTTCCCGCAAATGACGTTTATTTGGAATAAAAACCGACATTTTCGAAAAGGTGAAAACAATTGTTGCTTACACTTCAACCAAATATCATAAAATGCGTTAGATAGCTGACATTCAGTACTATCGAATACAAGTATGGTCATTTATTAGTACACGTAAACAATACTAAAAACGACATCTGTTGAGAAAGGGCGGAGTCATATTCACACACCCAATACCATAACTTACAAAAAATACTCCCTTTGTAGTACTCCAGAAAGGCAAAACGAGTCTATTTATTTGATTAAGCACAAAATCGTAAAATAACTCGCGAGAGTCTCTATACCTACATTCCGCTCCAGGGCCGATATTGACATTGCTAAGAATAAGAGAAAAAGATAAATATTTGACAGTTCGCAGTAGGGAAATTTCCTCGTACAATGATTGACAATATATGCCGAGATTTTTGTCGAAATTCGCCCCTAAATCTCCAATATAGAGTTATCTTATAAGGGAAGTTTTCTATAACGTGTCGATGTTCCCTAACTTTCACTTGAACCCGTATAACTTCACTGTCTCTTCCCTTTTATTTTATTATACATTGAAGAAAATGAAGTCCCGATTATCAAGGATATTGAAGGAGCAAAATCTATGAGTTGACATTTCAAAGATGGGGGACAATGGAGAATTTATAAAAAGTTACTTTGTTCGAGGAAAATTTCTAGGAGCTTTGAATGGGCAGTATGCTTAGCTGGCTTCAATTTTTCCCATTTATTGCTGATTAATGCGTAAAACCCCTAGTCTTCTGTCTTTTAAAATAATTAAAATCTTTATACGCTGGGAATAAAGAGTATTCAAAGAATTCGAATCTTCGGATATTGTTTTTTACGGATCCCTTCGAACCCCTATCGCTGCCGATCGAGACGCTGAATTCGTGGCCATTTATCATTGGGTTCATTTATTTTACGCCTTGAGAAGATATGATTTATCACACCAAGGGCAATGGAGTTGTTTTTGCGCCCGCAGTGATATTAATCGTTATCGTGCGCATGCCACCACTCGTTTGTTTTCGTTACTCTGGCGCGGCCCATTAATTATCAATGAACGTCCGGCACGATGATGAAGGTATCGTTACGTCCCCAGCTTTTCAGGTGACAGGGTGTACGCTATCAACCCTTTTTAAGCCTCCGCATTTAACGCGAAGTGACTGATGTCATAAAAGTGTCCGATTTGGGAACGTGACGGGGACGGTAAATTCGCGATTAAGTTGTTCCCCTAGCTATAAAAAAATGGATCTGGTGACACTGTACCAAAATCTGCCTATTAATATCGGTATTAAATATATTACAGAGAAATAAATAAATATTTTCAGGTATTTTATTTATTTTTATTTTTATTTTATTGAACATTTTGTTTTATTTTTAAATTAAAATTGCTTATATCGATAGAATGCAGGACAATCTGTCACAAAAAAAAAAGAAACATTTATATATTATAATAATGAATACTAATATTTTTATGAATAACTTATTCATAAAAATAGATAAAATATAGCTCATGTTTATCCATCCCTATTTATACTGTATTTTTTGTAATTTATTAACTGACTTTCATAAAGAATGATGTTCTTAATGCTATAATCGAATTAAGAAATATACACGAATGTAACTTTATGTGTATTACGCGATGTCACATCTGAGCAAATTGTGAACCGATTTTAATTTTGAATGGGGTATGCCTCCATAGCAATCCCTTTCAAGAAAGGGAATTTTACCCCTAAAGGTGTCTCCACCATAGAGGGTTGAAATTATGGAAGCGTGTTTTTCGATTATGTAATCATTTTTAATCATTGACTTGAAATTATGTATTATCTACATACATTTGAAGTAAAATGAGTTTGAAAAAACTAAAAACTTTCTTGGGAAATTGTGGGACCATTCAAATGCTGTTTCCTTGGTTAATCTAGAATTTTTTTTTTCCCTTACATATGTGGACTAAAAATGTTTTATTCACTACAGTCCGACTAACTTCTTGTTACAGTTAAGAATTTTATTACCTCGTTATAAAGTTTATTCCTGCAGTTTACTTTCCAAATAAATTTCTTATTGAATTCTAGTGTACTGATATAATATTATTTTATCTACGAACGAAATACTATATATCTTGATTTGCGTCCGTTTGTCCATTTCATAACGTTCGATAACAAATCATATCTAAAAACTTTACTCAGCTATAAAAGTTATAATTGACATTTAAAAATGTTTTAAACTTACTTAAATACTTTGATCTGCTATCTTTGGCCCTTAGGGGTGATATTTCTGTGGGAATACCTCGGAGGTATCGAAATATAAAAAGTATACCGACTCTCATGAGGTACAAATAATCTTTCTAACTTCATATACTAGTAAGACCACAGAGAGGCGATAGGACGCCGGATACAATTTACACAAGCTAACTTTGAGTTAGGTGAGACTTTGATTAGAGACCTCCTTGAATAGCGTCCACCCCTTTACTTGAGTTCGCAACCGAAATGTCATTGAATTTGTCTACTTGGTCAACTCATTATAAAGAAAATTTCCCTATATCCGCCTTGGCCAAGCACACGAATATATTTACTTACGCGTGTAAATTTTGACGTGTCTAAACAATACTTGAGATCTAGTGGGGTTTGATTTAGAGTTTAGACTTCTGACAGCATACGTCATCGAGCTCGGTCATTAACTCTATGTACTCTATGTACTAAAGTAAACTCGCAAGAATTACAAACCAATTAAAAAATTTATGCTACAAAATGGCGGAAAGATACTAGGAGACTGGTGTGGTTAATGAGTTCCATTAACCCCAAACGACGACGGGGATAATCGGCCGAAAATTGTTTTCTAATATTTGCAGCGCTGCCATCTGGTGATGCCATGACACATTGATAGATGGCGCTAGTCACACGCCTGATTGATCGATGATTTCTCTTTGAGCCAGCCTGAACGCAGCTAACAACATAACGCTGATGCCCATACATGCATTTTTACCCAATGGTCACTATTTATAACGAATATTATATCTAGCTAACTAATATTAGAGAATATTATACTATTGTATAACTGTTTATATACCTATTAAAAAAGAATATCTTTATGAAGAAAACTCTCATAATAATGATTATCAGTAAAACAGGTATCTGGAAATCAAATACCAATAATGAACTTATTTAAAAATCGGACATGGCTACTACAATACTATCATCACTTATTTACCGATGTTACACCCTTGGGGGTAATTAATAACCCCCTGCTTTCTTGAAGTCAGATAAAAATCAAATAATTCATGTATTATAAATGCAGGACAACATACATGTCTACCAAAAATCATTGAAGTGTCGTCTTAACCTGCAAAATGTTTCTCAAGCTACTTCAATAACAAACCTTGAGCCGAAAAGTAATAATGGACACCAAAACGTGAAACCCAATTTACCCCAGTATTGACCCACCCCAAACACACGCACCTAATCAAAACTTAAGCGCTTCTTGCAATCAAACAGAAGGTAGTAAATTTCGTGTGAAATTAGCTTTCTATCTCGAACTCAATCACCAAACTCGGGACGTTAATGTCTCCGGGCATAAACTATATTCGATCGATAGAATTCGAAATGGAATGTTTCTAATTGAAGATTCTGGGATAAGGCCACGGTTAACGAACGCAATTCCGCCGATTAATGATGCGAGCCTAATCCAACTAAGCACGGAGATGGAAGGTGTCACGGGGATCGTCTGCACACATCACTCCTACCAAATGTTCTCGAACCGGTTTGAGAAAACCTGTAATTTAAATATGCATTTTTTCTTACAATCTCTTACACTTTCATACTCTTCCAGTAGTGTATTTTAGGTGGAATTACATAACAAAATATAATTACATCATACTAATACATATTTTGGCTACTTTTACCTTTTTGGCCAGAAAAAGTGAAGTAATTTTTTTAATGACTTGCAAAGAACACAAATTCTGATATTTTTTTGTAATCGTCTCATGTTAACTTTTTTACCGCGGGTACAAACTTCATGATCATTAAACAGGTTTGCCCCAGTTAGGACTCATTTTATGGATTTGCGAGTCTATGCTAAACCTTATCTGAATGTGGCAGTGTTTTTAAAGCACGATGCCGTTTTATCATATCATTGTAACTTTTTTTTTTTCATTTCATTATTTTTCTTCACCTGAATCGTCTTCGATGATAGCGCTCATATAAGAAACCAATTTATTCTAAAAAGATCGAAAAGTGTTTCTGTTTGTCTGTTGTAGATTGATATGTGATAAAATCTACAACCATTAGTACCGGCTACGGCGGTTCATTAGCCCAACAGCATTATCTCATGCCTTAATAATTTCACGCTCGCTTTCAGCGATTCCACAACTTTAATGGTGAATGCCTTCATAATCATATCGTGAGTTATATTAATAATGGGTACCCAAACAGATTATAACTTACTTTTTTCAATGAACGTTTCACACTTTGCCTTTTTCCCCCAAAATAAGTATAGCTGATATAATTTGCATAATATGTTTATTTCATAAATTCATACATATAAAATATATTAACTCTCAGATACAGAATTCTATGTCCGTCACATTTGTCCTGGGAGTGAGTCGAACTCATGACCTACGCACAGAAGGCTAAAGGCAGAAGTGGGCTAGTATACTTTATACTAAGGGCTAGTATAGTGTACTCTAAAAAAAACAATAATGTAATTATTTACGAATAAATTCAATGCTTTTCTCAGCAGGTATATGAATGAAGGTAATGAAGGTATGAAGGTAATTACAATAACACCTTGCACTTTAAAATCTGTTACGTACTTTAAAATTACTTTCGGTAGTAAGAAAGTCATCCAATTTAACTCTTATATATATATATATATATTATATATTTGCACTATAGTATATATTTGCACTAGGCTTCTATGTATCAAAAAGGGCATGGACCCCAGAACAAACTCATCACAAAGTGTGTTTTTAAGAATACTGAATCCGGTCCTGCCCGGAATACCAGGCAGAGTCGCATCTAACCAGTAAACGGAGATGTTACAATAATGATAATTATCCTTATTGTTTGCTTACATGATATTCTCAGTAAAGCGTTCCATAGCTTATATATCATCACTCTGTGGGTACAAATCTGTCTGTAATCATATCCTATAACGACTCAACTTCACATCAGCGGCGTTTGTAATTAAAGTTCGTGATAGGCAGTTGATCGGTTGCGCTTCTTGGTAACAACATTTTGATAAGGCTCGTCGGGTTTAAATACCTAGCCAAAAACGACGTAATCTTACTCATAGGTTGGGGTTTACAAACCGCTTCAAAATAAGCGATGAAAATCAACTACTGGTTTGCTAACGTTAATAGATAAAAATATAATAAGCCTCACTGATCCAATATTTTACAATGTATTTATATTTCTAATTATTTCTTATATTGTACACGTATAAGATATACACTATCTGTGCTAGATTTATATTTATTTAACAGCTTGTCTTAAATTACTTAAATTAAATTTAGAGTAATGAACTTAAAATAACCAAAAAACTCTTATCTAATGTTGCTCTGGTTTAAGGCAGAGCATACTCCTTAACATTAGTTGGACGAACTGCTTATTCAAAAAATTATCATATACCCCAAATATTTCTTATGTTTTTTACAATTGAAAAATTAAGACACACAAGATCAAATTTTGTCTAGTGCCAATTAAAGCTTTTTAGTAACATATACTCAGCTCAGTTATTTTATTATTTGTGCGTATTATAGCAGAAAATAACATGACCAATATTAATTAGCAAACATCTGATTTCCGTTTTCCATCCACACGTTCAATAGACTATCTAAATCCTTTAACAACCACCACGCAACACAAAAATCGCTGGAAATTTTCTATTTGACTAAAAATGTATACACTCCGACGTTCAAACATAAAACCACTTTAATACCGGCTTTAAAATACCAGAAACACAGTATAGGTTAGCTTTCAATCAGTAATAATACTCAGTAAACAGTAGATATACACAATTTTTCGAACAAATGTCATAGGCCATCTATTATTATTAATTGCAATGATGGTTCGATCGCTCGTTAATTATACACTGTTTTATAATCGCACAACCACATAACTCAGCAACTGCTGAGCTGCTGAGAACTGCTTGGGCCGAAAGCTTGTGCGAATTATCCCTACCCTGCGAGATTGACAACTCGCCACTCAAACGCTTCACAACTGATTACAAATACATTTTCATAGTTTATTTGTAGGTTTATTTATCTTTGAATACGAAACTAATTTAAAAAGGGTTAAAACAGACATAACCTTAACAAACAAGTAGTTTGTCTTATGTCTCAATCACAATTGTAATTAGAAATTTTTGCGTGCATTTCATGTGCCTGTTAGACGATGAGTGCGCAAGAATATGTTTATTAGTATGAGTAAATTTTTACGTGTCCAAACAATACTTAAAAGCCAAGGGAATAAATAAATTTGAGTTGAAACGGGTAAGAATTTATAATAAATATTATAATTAGTGATCAATCTTAATTTGTCGGCTGGCTCTTTAATTGTTTTATGATTTATTTTTAAGATAGTCCTAAAATTTAAAATGATAATGGAGGTATTTTATCGCTCACAATACATCTATTGACCAAAGTCAGGACCCAAAGCAATGCAGCAACTTGTAGTTTTGTTTATAGTGGTACTACTGCTGTAAAGTTATTTATAATGTGCCTCAAATTACACATATAACATTTGCGAACGCAACCCGTTCGTTTGTTCGAGTGTAACATAATCTTCAAACATTTTATACATTCGAATGATACAAGGACTTACCGAAATAGCTAAGTAAATTCGGTAAGAACAAAAGTATATTAGCGTTACCGTGTGAGGGGCGTGGGAAAGCCGCATGTGGCGGCAGGTGTGATATATCTATGCTTATATGGGCATATACGAGTATACCGTGTATGTCATGGATTAGGAAAGATATATTGTTAGAACGTTATGTACTTTGAGATTTTATGAATTTTCGGTGTGGTGATTATCACGAGTTTATAACCAATTTATAACGTTCAGGTAATCTTTTTAACTGACTTAAAAAAGGAAGAAGGAAGTTCTCAATTCGGTTGTTATTTCTCTTATGTTTGTTAAAATTATCCGCAAGATGGAAAAAGAAGGGGGTAATCGATTTTTAAATAAGATACTTGTATGGTCTATGATCATGTATATTTATGATAATGAGTAAATTTTCTTGTGTAATGATGGGAAAGTATTTATATCACAGTTTGTTAATATGTGATAAATTGACGGTTCTTCTACTACGTTAATTACCCCTTCGGCAAAGATGCCGTGTAGGGATATTAAAGGGTTTACTACAGATTCAAGTAACTGAACCCTCTGAATGTGTCTTAAAATACTGAATATTAAATATAAAACTGATTTTTATGTTACATACAATATTTGTTCTACGGTTTTTGCCATCCCTACAAAAAATAGCTCTACACTGATCATTTCCTTGCATTTATGTAAATGCTCTCCTATTGCCAAATAAGCCTTTATTTTATCTCTGTATCTCGTATTAAGTCGACTTTTTCGATTACGCAGAAGGAGCACGGATGATCTCTGAATGTCTGCAAAATGATGGAGGAAAACGATGAGCTGAATGGCGAAATCGCTTATTCAAGACCACTTTTGGTTAAGCTCTCTTATAGAAAAAAGTAATTCTTAAAAGCTAGAGGAAATAAACATGAGTCATGTTAGATTTCATGACTTGTATCTTGTATTTGTATATAAAAAAGTTAAACGAACATACACACTGATCCAATGGCAGTAGAAATTTGAAATCTGGATGGTATTTTCTCATTAGTGCGTCAATAAGAAAATCAAAGCCTGTTTATTTCACCGCCAAACGTTAAATCTAAGTCAACCTTCATTATTTACAAATTTAATATGTTTCTTAATTGATAAAGATGAGCAATGTCGAGTAAAACAAATATATTATAGCTAGAAAGCTAAAATGTTGACTTGTTTTACATCTAATAAAGGTAAATTCACTTTCAGACAGAACATTACGACACAAATTGGAACAAAGTTCCATACAATATTACAAATAACAAGTCATCGCATTGTCTTTCAAGTATGTTATTAATTAAATCTTTCCTTTTTTCGTCTCCATAAACATAATATGTTATAAAAGTTACCTACTTCGTTTCAATGAAGTAACAACAAGCTTTCCAGTTCAGGTAAAAACCTTATAAAATTCTTTATTCTATTACACTCAAATTTCCACTTTACCTCACGTTATCCCCATAAAATAAACACAGTAATATTACATCCCAAAATCACTTTAAGCTTAAATGTCTACAACATCGCTACGGCGGCTACACCCGTAGCGTTTTGCTACGAGCTACGGAGTTACACGGTACGGTTCGTAGTCGCACTGCGTTACCTACGCGGTCTCATATAAATCTCACTCGAGGATTACACGGATTCAGTTACAAGTTCTTGGTTTCTCCCAAGATATTAATGCTGAGTGCACCAAAAGTACCAATAGACCGAGTAACTTTGGAATTATAGAGTATCTCTACTCGCTCGTAACGCTAGTTAAATCCGTGGATATATCTCCGTTGGTTGTGTAAGTAATAAATTAAGTCTGCTTTGTTTTATTTATAATTAGTAAGAATTGTCTTAGAACTATGTTTAGTTTAAAACTGTGCTTATAAATATTCGACTAGGTAATACGTTTTCTTAAAACCTTATAATGATAAAAAGATACATGCAATCATTATATTTTCAATTATCTGATAATATGTTTTTTTTTTTTTATTTTACTTGCCAATTTAATGATAAAAGTTGCACATTTTTTAAACGGTATTAATTAATATTCTTTCCGCATTTGTAATCGTTTACGATTTCGGTTTGAGCTACCGCAATTATTGCCACTTGCCCTTTTATGGAAGTTTCTTGAAATATATGAGATATTGTATTTTGTATAAGATTATATATGTTAGGCTATCTTTTATAAGTTCTTGCAACATTTGAAGGTACTAATGCTAATAATTTTGCTAAACTGTTTAATTGTTTGTTACGTTTTCACACCTTAACTACTCAACCGATCATCATACATTTTTGCGTACACGTTTTTAGGCGTACACATAAAATACTTTTCAGTCAAATTCTTCATTACAGAGCAAAGTTGTGTGCTAAAGCTTTTGATTGGATCAAATACGAAAAGATTTTGTTTACTAGGTTTCTTGAGACATACTTTATAACGTTTGGATAATGTTTGGATAACGTTTGGATAATGGTTGGATAACGTTACTTCATTTAGGCTCATCGCGCAGCTTTATCGTTGTAAACGAGCCATTAGATTTGAACCCGGGATTACCATAGGATCCTCATTTGACCCTTTACTTATACCTAGGATATTAAACGCATAATACCTAGCTGAAATGATCTTGTAATTTCGTTCGTACTTTGGTTTTATTTATGGAAGCTTAGAGATTTAATCTTATGCGCAAATACATTTATATGGTTTACAACACAACTATTTGACTGGCCTCACAAACTCACAGATCACAGTGAATCACGAGTTCGATTCCATTGGTGTGATTGAATATATTTATTTAGAAAAATATAGTACCATAAAGTTCATCTGTAATCTAGATCCAACAGCCCAGCTTGTTTAGTTTGAGGCTAGATGGCGTTGACATTTCGATGATTAAATTCATCGAATCGAATACAATACTTAATAAAAATGAATAGTAAATGAAGATTTGACTACAATGGAAAAAAATAATTGGCAGTTATTTCTCAAAATAAACCAACGTTTTCACATTAAAATCATAAATTACAATAATTGCTTTAAATAAATCGTAATCTGTGTAAATGTTCGAATATGAGAAACATCAAAGCTTAAATTGTATTTCGATTAACAACGATAATTACTTCGATTAATCTGAACGTTCGATTATTACAGGTTAATAAACTTTGGTGTATTACTATCATCGCAATAGCACTAATATAAAATAATTGTCTTATTTCAAAATTGAATAAACCGACTACAGTCACTTATTTTACGTCCAAAATGGTGGGATTTTTTCATGAATTGTCTATGTGACGATCTCAAAAGTGTATTGTTCATATTTATCCTGTCATATTTAAAATAAATCATACAAATCCAAAAAAGAAAAAAAGAGAATTAAGAACCTCCTTTTTTGAAATAATTGAAAAAGACAACTTTTCAATCACAGGCTTGATTGCTTTTTTAATCACTTTTAAACGCCTAAATTTTGGATACCCTTACACACAGTAAAAACAGCTTTCTATATGTAATATTTATGTTAATAGTGAATACTTATTTTTTAATCAAACTCGTTTTGTTTTATTAAATATCTAATGTTAATTCAAGTCGAATCAACACTGTTTTCTCACTAGATTAAAAATGTATCCAGTATATCATAGAAAAACATTTTTATAGATATCATTATCAATAGTCGCAGCTAACGTTGGTGCTCTAGAGTAAAGTTATGTGTTCGAATCCGGTTATCATTCTTCCTGGGTAGGAGATACTAATTTTCCAATTCCTGCTATGGACCAAATATTGAATTAATATTTATCTTTGACGCATATTTGTGTTATTGAAAATATTAGTAAATTAATAAAACTGCGGCAGATACACCGGTAAGTTCGAAGCAGAACTTTAATGAAACAGCGTTTAAAAATGAAATAAATAAGTTTTGTTTTTCACTAAATTGCTTGAATTAATTCCAGAATATATAGTTAAAGCTAAGCACCAGTTCAGAGATCTCGTTTTGGAACTACACAAGCATTGTTCTAAATTTTACATCCACATAAGACGGAAATTTCGTCTCGTCCTGATTTACGATCAGCCCTCGAGGAAAGCGTCTAAATACGAGATTATTTATTCCCACCCGTCTAACACTCGACTGGAATCGGCCTCGGAGAATACAATAGACGATTTGTTTGTGTTTAAGATTTTCGTATATCTACAGACGTGTACATGCGTGATGTTACCGCGATGTGCTATTGTTATGTATTATGTTATTTTGTTTGTTCACTCGTTGAAGCGCTCTTGGGAAAGCATGCCTGGATGATCTTTACATCTAATGCTAGTTTTAGTGTTACGCTGACCATCAGTGCTGAGCCTCAGCGCGTCGCTGGTCAGCGCGGACCTTCAGTGCGAGTCGTTTTAGTGTCATGCTGACTGTCACGAAATACAAAAATCGCGACTCGACATAATGATACCTCGGCGGCGCGTGCAATCAGCGCGTGTCGATAAGGCTTTCGGGAGGCTTAAAAACACCGACACCAGAGTTGGTCACTTAGACGTAAAGAAGAATTTGTTGTTGACTATGTCAACAACGAATATATTTTTGACATGACTTTATACTTTTAAGAACTCTGAAACTGACTACAGATGATTCACAGATCTATTGCTTTCACGACTTGAGTGCCTAGAATATAGAAAATAGTAAAAGACAACTAAAACTAACACTTGAGTCATAAAAATGGCTAATCTCCGCTAAACAAATTACGTCTAACGAGACATAACGATATAATTGTTTATCCGTGAACCCGTTAGTCTACTCTGTCATTATTTTTGCAGTTAAATCACGACCGAGGCGTGTCTTTGCTAATAACTCGAAAGAGTTAACGTTCCAACACGATTGTTACTAAACCGACGGAATTTTAATTCATCCGGAGTTTATTAAGTGCGTAAAGTTTAGCGGCAGGGGTAAATTAAGTGAATTTTCTTCTCGTGGGCTAGGTGGAGCGTCTTCGCGACTTCCAATCTGATCACTGGGATATTACAATTTTAATTGCTGTCTGCCGTGTCAGGCGGAATTAGCTATATATTTAGCTTAGTTTATACACTGTATGATTGCGTTTTTTATGCGATAAGAATGACGGAACATAGCAATGCGACTCACTGCTGCTTGGCGGCGGATTACCAGGTGCGTTAGCAGTACTTCTCCTGATGAACTTGGCAAGTTCTACTGCTACTTTGGGTTGCTCTTTTTGCACCACCCGGGGGCCATGTGTAGGGATTTTGAGGATCAACTGCGGACGAGAGCAACGCGGGCCCCCTAATACTGACTACATCACCGTACGTCTCACAAAAAAGTCAATATAATACAATTACAGTCATAATGATACCTATACCTACTAAAAACAGACTAAACATATCTTTTACGAAACTAAATATTTGATAAAATACTTATTCAGTATTTTTTCTATAAAGACACAATACATTGTACAAGCACAGTTTTTTTTTTTTTGTGTATATACTAATATTTGTCCTCAGTGGGAATCGAACCCACTGACTACAGTGCAGGAGGCTACTACCAACTGAGCTATCAGGCCCTTCACAGGGAACAATAGTCCTGATTTTATTTTGACGTTAAATCACAGAAGAACTTAATAGTAGTAATAGCACTTTCATAATTGGTAAAATAAATAATATTTTACTGATCTATATGAAACAATTTTAATAATAATCAGCAGGATAGTTGTAACAACTATATATAATTTTGTATATTACTAGTGTAGTGTCTGTACTTATCCATATTTTTTTTGTTTCAGGTAAGTTTCGTCGTCACTAATAACACCATTTACATCCACCCTAAAAGGTCTTACGTATTCCAATACTCGTCCTGCATAAAAAGGTAGGTAGTAAAATGGAGTGAAATGAGTGAAACCCGTAAAACTCTTTTCATACAATATTCAATAGAAAATATTTTATTATACCGTGATTTCCACAATTTATCGATAAATTCGTGCTATACTGGGATATATTACGGAGATTTTATATCCTTCTGCAGGGAAAATTTGTTTCTTTTTCACGTGATACAGTTATAAATCTAGCAGTGTGCGTACGCTCCTTTGGTTACGAATCTATTTTATGGGCACACACGCCGAAGGTTAACCAATAAAACCATTTAACAGCCGTAACTATTTCGTTATAACTCCGGAGTACGCAATAAAAATGAGGAAGCGGGGATAAATCTGAGACACAACAGTGGGTGAAGTCGCGCAAGAGCAAACGGCATAGAATCAAATGCCTCTATTAATTTTTTTCTCTCAAATTTATGTAAATTTTGAACGTTTAATATTATTTGTCCGCGCCCGCACCGTGTAAGAGATGTTACATTTACGGTGAACCAATAAATCTCAACCGCTTTGTACCGCGTCGCTTTCAACATCTTCAGCCATAAACGGCACGTGCACAGCTATCTGTATGTAACGACCGACTGAAAAAACGATGTTAAATTCACATTTTCCTGTTTACCTTTTGTCTAACTGCCGCACGATATTGTTCACAACATTTTGACTGAATTCAGGCGAATCATCGTTTTTATTCAGTTATTCACCCGCTTATCTCCGAAAACGTCCCTGAATTAGAAATAAGCCGTCATCTGCTGCGGGTTTCATTCCCTAAACTAACCCAAAGATAAATGATACCAACACATTTCTCATCAGGATCCATTCTTTTCTCCCTCGACAAAGCGTCGGTGAATCCCTGGGACATATGAGCGTCCTTATCCGCCAAATAAAATGAAGTCTCGCGGCGCACAGTCACTAAGTAACATCACCACACGCGTTCAAATAATGTTTGGTTGGGTGCGGGCGGCGGCGGGCGCGGTGGCTCGGTGGACTTCGCGCGGGACGGAATGAATGAATCACCGCTGATAAGCGCAGCGCAGATTTGCAGGATCGGGACCGTACGCTTGCCAAGTTTCTTGCCACGCCTTCACATTTGCATGTTAAGGATGCGTCTGTAGTGTGTTTTTAATGGTTCTATCTATGCCCGTAATTTAGACTTGCGTTCTCGATCGTGATAGACTATGGGGCTTTATGGCCTACTTATCGTGTTAGATTGCGAGATATTAATATTAAACAGTGAAATTATGATTTCGTGTAGTTTTATTAGAGTGTCGACCTCGGTGATAAATCAGCGTTAGTACTGGCGTAAACAACCACAATTCACTGGCGCTCAACGTCCAATCATTACTCAAAGCGCCTGAGTGCAGCAAAAAGCGAACTAATTGCGCTCTTGAAGGACAAGGGCCACTCCATGCGCTCTGTCGCAAAACGTGCTTGGTCACGTTTAATAGTTTTTTTCTTTCGTGAAAGGATTTATCTGCGCTCTCTAAGAAAGCACTTATTTTATTGGAACAATCTGGCATAAAATTATTTTGCAATCAAACTTGTAAAGGTATGCTATCAAAGTTTAATCGATAAACCCCGCATAGACTTGTAAGCCCGTAATTATGGTAACAAATTTAGAATAGAATAATGAAATGTGATAATCTTATCTTTTTGGCAACACATGATGAAAACTATGGATATAATGGCATGTGGTGAATAAGAAAGTACGCTGCGTTTTCCTTCATAAAAACAATGCTATGACTGCATTTTCGGTAAACTAGGAAGTTTTGAAAATAATAATGTCTCTACCTCGCAATAAGATTGACTTTTAGTGCTGAACTTATTCGCTTTTTTTTAAACTTGGTTAATTTCAAAAGAAAATTCTCCAAGGGAGGCGACGTTTAAGTTTAGTTTGGCAAACTTGGGGTGGAGTAAACATCTCGCAACTTGCCCTTTCAGCGCTAAGAAATTGATTCTTAAACTGTGAACAACTTGTATCGAAAAAAGTGCAAAACACGAAAAACTATTCTAACGCGAGAGTCGGGAATGAAATTAGTTTTAAGCGACAAGTTCATTTTAGTTTTTTACCGGGAGCGAGCTGGTTCTGCGATTGCTCGGAGATTCTCCAAGTTTCTCTGCAAATTTTGATTACACACGCTCCTTCAAGAAGTTTCCTACCGGATAGGAATATTAAATCTTATTTAAGTTAGACATCCGCGGCGTTCGCCTTGTTATTTCGAATAAGGTGTTTTATAAACTCGAACTTACCGCCAGAACATTTTAACCTTTCATTCGAATTCGTCAATTATGTTGTAACATGTCTCCAACCTAAATTGCTAAAACTTCATAGTATTTAAGAGATATATAAAGAGCCTTATAAATATAGTCAGGTTTTGTGCTATTACTATTTTTGTAGTGAGGCAAGTGGACGATGGATGTGTAACTCAATCCACTATCCTCGTTCCATAGTTGATTCCATTTGCTAACGGCGTTGGTTTTCCAACCTTTGATATAATTACAACCATTCCCTCGCAATCTCCATTTTAGCTGAAAATTATATATAAAACTCTGATTTAACTAACCTTTAAGAATTCCGACACGCTCCGTCTAAATAGACTACCGTACCATTTTGGGAACGGTTAAAATTTAATTGTATAATAAAATTGCGGTTATATAATCATTACAGGGAACAATAGGACGGTAAAGTCGAGCCTCGCTCACTCGCGCCGCCTCATCTCGCTTTACATGGTGCATTTGCCTAATTACGACTCAGTTCACGGTGACGATTCGTGATTACCTAAACGGTTATATCGCGAGACGTACTCTCCGGTTATGCTGCTGCCCGTCCGGACATCATCTGCCATTATCCCCACGACCTCTTATTTAATAAAATACCGAGCGCTTCCCGTCTGTAATGCGATACGTCGTCGTCGAAAAAACCTTAAGTGACTCTCCGGGACGTAATGTAGATCCGTCTGAAACATTTCTTTCAAATCTCTCCAGGGCTCTTACTTATCTCATATTTCTAAAAGTTATGTTTAACAAGTTATGAAGTTAATATAAGTCAGTCGTACGGTTGGCAGGGAAAAGGAAGTAGAAAAATAGAGTTAGTGCAGAGGGTCGCAGCTCGCGGGCGGAATCGATGGCGCCGCGGCGTCGGAAGCCGCCGTGTTCGCGTATTTTCGGAAACATAAAAGTTTCCCGCGCCTTCGACATCGACACTGCATTCTTCAATCTGTCTGATGGCTGGATACAGACATGCCACCCACTTCTTAATATAGATAGCGTCGGGACTATCTACCTGCGTTCCACCTCCGTTCTAAAAAGAACATCGGGCTTAGAATCGAGAACAAAATGTACGCTTAAGTTCATATGACATTTTTATCTCTTAAAAATGTCAGCGAGTTTTCTGCTTTATTTGTAGAAACGATCCTAAGTTTTCCTTGGAAATTGTTGGTCTTTCCAGACGCAAGTAAAGCTTTTCTAGACAGACGAGGGAAATTAGAATCTATACAGTAGTATAGAGTGGCACCGTAAACATCGAGAAGGGCCCTACTACCGACATTTAAATTTTATTAAACATCTCCCGTGCCCGAGATAAAGTCGATTTCTTTTGCTGCGAAGGAAGAATTTCGACTGGTATAATAATTTAGATTACGTAGCAAGCAGTGAGCGTTCATTATCGTTCTTTTGTACCTGATTTCGTGAAGATCTCATTCGGATAGAGCGGCGGTCCGCGCGGGCGGGCGTTCTCTCGAAATGGAAAGTGCGAAAATGAAATTATAAAGCCCACGATAAAAATAAATTAAATCGGATTTCGCATTTGCCGGTAGCCAGGGATGAGGAGCGTTTTGTAGTCTGCGAATTCCTTTCTCTTTTTAAATATTTGTTTTTACAGTTGATTTGTGGCGTAATGAGAAAATTCACACTTTGCATTTTTCTGTTCCTTTTGTGCTAGTGAATTATCTGTTTTCTTTTTGCAATTTCTCGTAGGTATTGTTTTGTTGAAATGGTTCTTCCATTAGAAAAGCGAAGTGAGATCCCCGCTGCGGCAAATCACTCTGCATTCTCACCAGCGATTATTCAAATTAGGAAACGGTACGACAAAGACGAATGGTACTAATATCGTTCGTTTCGCGATGGCCGGGAGCGATAACGCTGTACGTGTTTTACACACGCGCAACAGATTTCGTCCGGCGATAAACGTGCGATTGATCTGGGTGATATGCTTTTTGCGTAAGTATCCGTGCTTTATGCACTCGATACGGCCTTTGTTCAGAAACTTGCCCCGCCCACGCGCTAAGTAATCACTCGCACTATAGTTTGTTTCTCACTCAGTCATCGCTTCGTACTTCATTTCAAAATGAGATTCACGACTCCATTTGGTATTAAAATCGTGATGAAAATTTGTTTTGTTTTCCTCCAAATTAATGTATACTTAGTTTAATAGCCATAAAGAATCGCCCTGTGACAATCTCACGTCTGAACTGTTGTAAGTTATACGTTTAATAATAATGCTCCCAAAAGTGTAATTTAGATCGGATTCGGCGTCGTAAATACGTAATTTTCTCGCTTTTTTCCTACATTATTCGTTAATTCCGAGTAAAACAATGTAATTATATTTTTATTGCTCGTTCTATGTCCAGTAAATCGGTGTTTGAAATCCCGAGGGTAATTTTGAACCGACCCTGTTTAATAGTCCTTCTCTAGGCGGGGGTCAACTCACGCGACTAGACTTTTGTTTATATTTTGTTTCGGTCCCTGGTGTTATGTAATCATTAGTGTAATTGCCGGGATTAAGTTTCGTCTAAAGCCTTTTGCTTTTAAGTGTAGTTTAACTTGTTGGGTGTAGTTTATTGGGTAGTAGCTACAAGTCTCAAATTGGATAATCCAAACCTATTCCAAATTGTATGTAGTATTTTCTATGGCTGTAATTTTAATCCATCCTACCCTAAATTTCCTTCCAGTCCTTGTAGTTGTACTCCTCACTTACATTGTTATTCAGAAATATTCCGTTGAAAAACAATTCACCTACATTGCTGCTAGATTGCTTTGGGTATATTCTTACAATATTTAATGTACATTCGTGCACAAAACACGTTTTTCTCTAACTCGTTGCAAGATGTTTTTGTCTACGCCTCTTAGCGCAGATTCCGCATCCAAACCATCACTTAAGGTACACGCGAGTAGAAGTGCATTACGAAATTGCTTTTACGCGCCGTTTAGAAGAAGCAAAGCGATGTGAAATTATAGCTCGTCTTTCCACTCTCATTTCTCATTGTACTCATTTGTAAAATTTAGGCACACTAGTTAAACTTAAATTTTGAATTAAGATTCTATTGAAACGAATACTTTAAAAATCTTGCTACCTTGCTACACACTCTGCGCATAAAATTCGCATAGTCACTACTTTCAGAAAAGAAATGTATGATATCTCAAAACAATAGAGCAGTATGTTAAGGCTTTTGTAATCTAGAACGAAAATATTCCAGACTCTCTTAATCCCCCATTTTCGTTACAAAACACTGACGTAAGCCGCACAAAAACCAACAATCCCTCAGACTTTCTAAATATAGCCCCAAAGAATACGTCGCAGCGCAACTAAGAAAACGTGTTCTCTTTAATCTAGTCACAAAAGCGTCACCTGATTCAGCG
This sequence comes from Aplocera efformata, assembly GCA_921293045.1. Lineage (NCBI taxonomy): Eukaryota > Metazoa > Arthropoda > Insecta > Lepidoptera > Geometridae > Aplocera > Aplocera efformata. Next base: position 4,849,721 of record OV121042.1, on the reverse strand, counting down.
ACGAAGCACTCTCTCGTAGAATGAAGCGTGAGAGTGCCCGGCACTCTGAATTACTTCCTAATGAAAAGAGCTGAAGAGTGGGACAGAGAGGCGGGCGAGTGGAAGTCACGCGGTCGCTAACGAACGCGGTGGGCCACTCGAGCCTGTCGAGTATGCTGACGTATGCAACCTAGCACCGCCTTAGCTTATTAGCGGGCTGTAGCTGCACCAATAGTGCAGGGATGGATCTTCATGGATCAACGTGCCATTTCTTCTTAAGAAATGTTAAATTTGGCAGAAGACATGCCAAATAATTTTGTCTTGGTGATTATTGGGGGTGTTATACTGCCTTTTTAACGTAAACTCATTCACGTTCAGACGTAATAGTTCTAAGTAAACTTTGTTATTTTGAATTAAAATGCAAACCGTATCGATCGGTGGTATGGCTAAAATATTTTGTCTCGTGCCATTGGTTTGCCATTTCTGCAATAGTGCACTCATGTTTTTATTTTGGAGTAATACCACGCATTCTCACTTTTTCCTGTTCAATTATTTACTAGTTTAGTTTTCAATTAATGGAAATAAACATATAATCTGACTAAAATCAGATTGAAATTGTATCAACTGATCATTTTAAAAACATTCAAACAAATAGCAATGTGTATTTTGTCATGAAAATGTTGTGTGGCATGCCTGCCGCTAAAATAAACACTGTTTGAATGAATCTGTTCGTATGTTTACATTTGATAAAAAACACTGAAAAATAATAGCATTTTTGTTGACACAAGATATTGTAAATACCTAGTATTTTAATTCAAACAAGGACGAAGTAAAATTGGATTTTATACAAAGTTTTCAAATTCAGCGTTTCAGTAGTAATCACATTTTCTATAAATTAATTTTGATTCTATTCTGAATTCGTTTATTTTCACATTAGGCAAATATTTTCGTTTCAGGTATCAAGGAATATTACAATGACAGTGAAAACTAGAAGTGATCACACTTTTTTGCCAATGTTTTTTGCGACCTAATTGTAGAGTTTATTTTTTATTCTGAATATCTTAACTAGCTCAATGTGTATTTCATAATTTAATAGTGGATTGGATTAAATATTAATTAAGATACTGAATAAAATTTACATAAAATGGGTAATCGCCGATTGAAACTTATAATTCTATCTGTCTTCACTACGTGAAAATTTTATTACATTAACAAGCTGATCTGTTGGGAAATTAAAACAGCTTAATCAGCCATAAAATCACAACAGCGCACAACATTTGTATTGTCGCAAACCGATTAACGCAGATAATTAACCGTACAAAAAGTAAATCAATTTCGCCCGACAAATACAAAAATATTGTACAAAAGAGCATTTCATGCATGCACCGGTCTCATTCCGGGGGCGGCGTTCGTCCGATTGTAATGATTCGAATATCGCTCCGATTGCATAACGGTCGAGATCAAACATTTTTATTTGTTTGCCCACTCAACCGCACGGCTGAAACTAATGAAGAGGAGTTTCGATTAAATTAATACCGGTTTTTGTTTCCGTTTTTTCTCCGGTGTCCGACCGGTTCCGGTCGCCTTTTTTCACGATTCTGCTCTCATGTTCAATGATAATTTGATAAAAAATGCATTCATTAGGTTCCGATTTTGTTATTGTATCTGCCGGTTGAGTGGTCTTTTGTTGGTTCTATTAAATTGATCGTTGGGCGATAATTGCAGTTGTGATGTCTGATGTTTATGAAGTATTTCTATTTTTATTTTTTTTATATTTTATATATTTGGAACCTTGCCTAAAGGGACTCCTTTTAATAATATATGTTAGTTCTTATATTATAGTATATTTTTAAGATTTTAGTTTTAGATTTATTATTGCTTGTAATGTGTAATCTGTGTCTAAATAAATATTCATGTATATTTCTATTTTATTTTAACGATATTCTTACTTTCCTGTTTATCACTTTGACATATATGCTTGGGTGCTATAAGTAATAATAATGCTAAGTAATAATGTGTACATATAGTGCATTTTAAAATATGACGGCTCCGTAGCTAAGTAATCCCGCCTTTGGAGTATGGCGTCAGGTTCAGTTCTCAGCTGGGGCAAACTGTGTGTGGTGAGCATAAAGTTGGTTTTCAAGCCTTGGGTGTTTTGTCATACGATTGTGTATATATGTGGCACAGAGAATCCTAGTACAGGTGTAAGAAGTGGTTTGTAAAAATCAATTACTTTGACTTTTATTCACATTTAAAGATTAATATAAGTTTTTTTGGTATATATGAAGCATATATAGCACTTCCAGTTATTTACATAATCCTATAAACTTTCTTAAATTCCAAAGATTCATCATTTATTAAAGCACGAAATTCTTGAAAACCAACAAAATGAAGCCCACTTAACAAGCAAAGTTCTCAAGTGCTCCACACCGCATGCTTACACGCCAGTAAATGGGTACCTACATGTAGTTATGTTTCAAGGTAAAACGAACTTTAATAAGCAGCAACCTATGTTTCCGCGCCAAGCTTAAGAGGTTTACACATTGAAGAGGAAAATTTATCTATTGAATTAAATTAAAAATAAATAAATTAACGATTATACACAAATACTTCTGCAAACACAGAAACAAGTTTGTCTTCACTAAATAATTAACAAACTTGCTCACCACACAAAGTACACCCGGGCGGTGATTGAACCCCGGTCCACTTAAAAGGCATGGCTACAAACAAAAAGTTATCAGTAATACCGAAAAAAAAATAACTGAATAAATTATTTTTATAAAAAAATATTACATCAAATATATATATTGAAAATTTGTCAATATCGCGTCTTTAAAATAATGCGCAGCCACAAATATTCGTTAGGATACAAACATTTTGACAGTTTATTTGATATTTTTGAGTTTGCAATCGCCTTAACAAAACCAACATATCCGTTTGTCGGTTAAGGTAAGTTTTGACTCGAGTTAACGAGCTGATGCGCCATGTTTTGAACTGTTTTCAACACGATACCTTCTCGCTTACCAGCGATCGAGGAATTAATATTAGTTTAACTTTCTATTGTTCAATTTCCGCAGAATTTTTTTCAGATAAAGTCATAAATTTGTGGTTAGAATGAAATCCCTAGAGAGAATTTTCTTCATTTTAAAAATTTTTTTTGGCACTCTTATTAATGTATTATTAAAATATATCGCAATGAATTTTTAGTTCTTGTTGATATATTTTTGTCAGTAACATTGATTATGTTACTGACAAAAATAAACAGTTATATTTAATGTAATGCCACTTTTGATGACTATTAAACCATTAAATTGAACGCATAAAACAGATCATTACTACAGATCTTTCATTAAAATGATAGAAAAATAACCGTCTACGTTTTCAATTACGGTCGGGAACGTGCGAAAGGTAACATCTCAAAAGGCTATTATTAGAAAATCAGACGTCGAATCCGAGATTAATAGTCCGAATCTACCGCGTAGCTAATGAGATCCTCGACTGGGATGAAAGTCTGCTATAAAAAATAATGTAGGTATGCGCCTAGACTGTCGTAATATCTTTAAGATTGTTATATCGATTGTTTGAAGATAGTTTTTTAACAAGAACCTTAAAAATTTGTTTAAATAAATAAATATCTATTTAGATAACACACCGTGCCTACTAAGCATTACTGACAGGAATACTTATGTTTTTTATATATATTCACGGACACTATACACAGCGCTATCTAGCCCCAAGCGAAGTTTGTATAAGAATAGGCATTCATATAATACATATCAATACCCAGGCATATAACAAACATCTATGTTCTTCACATATAAGCTGGTCCTGAGTGGGTTTCGAACCCATAGCCCACAAGGCAGAAGGTAGAGCTACAACCAACTGAGCTTTGAGGCCAATTGTTATATTGTTTTAAGTACATACGTATAATACATTACTAAAAACTCAGGAATAGAACATACATCTAGGTTCGTTACGCAAATTTTTGACTAGTATGGTAATTAAATTTCTAAAATCATATACTTTTACAGATGCGTAAATTCAGATAGGATCTAGATATAAGGAAAACGTACCTTGAAAAATACGAAGCGGAGAAGTAAATCGTAATACGGTATCTCCTTTTCGCCTGCCTATAAATTTTACAACCCGCAGCAAACTTTACAAATCTCGAATGTAATCAATCCGCAGACTTATCAGTACGCATCGATCCGATGACGGAACGAATCGAACAGTCGTTAATGAAACTCGGGAATTACCTACCATCTTGCTTTTATTAAATTTAATCAAGAACTTGTGTAATATCACGCAGATTGGGCCAATCCGTGTACAAGTTTCGATAACGTTGTAGTTCGAAACTAATTTCGGATATACGTTATCTCGGTTTCTGCTCGATCGCCTTATAAAAAGGGGATCAATGTTCTTTGACGAGATTAGTAGATAAGGTTCGCGGCGCCAAGTATGTAGCTGAGTAAGGACGTGGCTGTGTCATCCCAATACACAAAACCCACATCCCAACTGGTCAGTGTTGGCAATAATCAATTAAATATTGTAATATAGTCGACAGAACATTGGCGCAGCTTGCGTACGTTACTTGCTCGGTGACAATAAAAGTAGGTAGTAGTATATAAAATGTTGATACTTTTGTGAGAATTTCTATGTACGTTTACCTAAACTCTTATTTCTTTATGAAGTCGTCTTAACAGTGTGAAATTTGTGATCTTTCTAACGGTTCAGCTCACTTGTGCGCATGTACACATGTACGCATGGTGACATGCAATAATATCATATTTCTACCATTGGTCTGATGATATAGCTGAAAAGAAGACACAGTAAGTCAGTAAGTAAGACACAGTAGCTTAGTATCAGGTAGGTCATTTCGTTACTTAGTACAATGGTCTATTGTGAAGTCGCTTGTTAAAGCAACACTGCCATTAAAAGTAATTCTAAAATAATATTATAACTGCTACATGAGATTGTTTGTTATGTTTTAACGCCTTAAATACTCAATCGATTATCATGAAATTTTGCATACACGTTTTCAAGGGTACAGAAAAGGACAAAAGTTTAATCCAGAAATAAATTGCAATTTAAAAATCTAAATTAATTGCTTTTGCCACGGGCAAAAGCTAGTAATGTACAATATAAGATTGATGCAGACCAAACAACGCACGTAATCATTTCGTGAACTTTTACGAAATGAACCAGCTAACCTCTGTTGGCTATGCTAAAGGGATGCATTAGTTCCGGTGAATATAAACAGAGATAGTGTAATTTAGTTCTGTAGTTGTGCAGATATGGAGGCCAAACAAGATGCCCGCTATAGATAGAGATGATACTCCTCATTAAACACGGAGAGCTGTTTTGCAGAAGAGATTAGGGCGGTGGAAGATACCTATTAGTCGTACCTACTGCTATTACGCATTGTGAACTATTTAGTTATTGTTGTGTTGTATACATCAAATAGTAGTAATAATAGGGTATTTTGCGTGAATTTTGCTTTCATACAAAGGTTTGAAACGGAAGAAAAATTGTTTCAATTAAAAAAATTAAAAGCAAACTAAAGCACTTGTGAGCAAAGCCAAAAGATTAGAATTTAAAAACTGATATAATTAAGGATACTTATGCCGACAAAATAGTTGTGCCAAAATAATTTATTCCTAAAATGCCCATTGAGTTCTGCCCATAGAAAATAAATTTAACGTTTTAATGAACATATTGTAAGTAAAATTACAAAATACTGTTGCTGTGAATGTTTTTAGTTATCACTTCATACACGACTATAAATCATCTATAATATAAATCTATTGCCGTTTGTATGAAAGATCAACATTTGAGAACGGCTAGAGAGATTTGGCTGTGTTTTTATGTATTCCTAATTATAAGAAAAAAACTACATTTCTTTATTTCCTAAGCGAACTTCTCAGTTTCTTAATTAGTTATTCACTTAGCTTTACTCGAGTGCGGGTTGCTAGTGTATATATTTTGCATCTGATATTTACTAATTTACCAGTAAAATAGGCCCTGTATCGCTGTTCATTAATTATTATTATGCTCAATATATGGCTTTCCCAAAGAATGATACGTATTTCCCCAGAGAAATAGAGTCACGAGGGGCCACTTATTAAATATTCTTACCCGGAGTCAGAATATTTTATTTCGTTTAGACACTAGCTATTCAATCTTGAACTTTGATGTTGATGAAAGAAATAATTCTGGTATTATTTTTCCTAATTAGTTAGACTAGATGCGGGCGGGTGATTTAAGGAACTCGTTAGGCAAAAAGTTCGTAAAGTTTACAAAATATGAATTCTTTGTTTAGAATTCCGTAAGATAAACAAGAAATGTGGGTGGAAGCCCTCAGACCCTCGTAATTTTCTGTGAGTCGAAAGGGCGTGGGCACACAAAATCACAAACACCTAAAACTTCATACACATCACCAAAATGTTTGCTTCGATCGGAGACAGAGCGCGGGACTTAACTATCAACTTTGCTAAGGAGTAAAGAGTAAGAGAGAGTTCTCTTCAGAGTAAAGTTCGTAGAATTTAACAATGAAATTACAGTTACCAAAATCATAACCCTGACTCCAGAGTTAGCTGATAATGGACACTATTGTTGCTTACTTCAAAGCTTTTTTCTATAAGAACTCGAACTCGAAGAAAAGTATTTACCATCCCATCTGCAATACCATATCATATCTGCAATACCAGTAATGCACTTCCGTTTTGTACACAATCAGTTCAACTAAACAAAACCAGTGTACATTTTCACAGGCTAAAGTAACTAAAAAGCGAAATAACCCGCCATAACTAGGGTGGTAGGTACAATCGCGAGCTATCGGTGATGATAAGCCGAGCCGGAAACATCAGGCGCGTCCGCCTCCGGGTATATGCAACGGTTCACACTTGATTTTGTACACCGTGTATTTTTGATGACATAAATAGTCTGTAAATATGGGATTTGTTTATTTTGGAAATTTTCGTGGGAATTTATTTTTATAGAAAATGTTATATGCTGCGTTTATATTATGTTAACGCGCGATGTTATGCATTAACTGGGTAAACTTTTAGATGACCACAATGCTTCTGATCCGTTTTGTATAATATTAACATAGGAATGTAGTAAAATGTATCTTTTGTCTTACCTAAAATATTCTCACATTAGCAAAGCACATATAATATATACCAAGACGTATTTACACAATATAACATTACCTATCTACTTCGTTAACTACAGAAAAATATGAAAATGGTATACCACAAGCTTTTGGTCGAGTTTTCAGTACACCCCATTTAACGTACATTCAAAATATCACCCCACACAAAGGCAACACGTTAGCGGTAATTCTGCGGTTTCATACAAATCCCCAAACAGCCGCATTATTCCAGCTCGCTTAAAAAACATTTCTAAACACAAACAAAGATTCTGAAAACTTCCAAGCATTGTGTAAGGCACCTGAAAACCGCGAGCGCAGTTACGAAACAAGTATTGCACAATTTTAAACAAAGGTGTACTTCTATAGACGACACGGTGGCATTACCATAAACTGCGGCTGGAGCGGAATTGCTTTTTTGAACTCCCCACAATGTTACCACTATTAGGAGTTAAGAAAAAGTTGAATAAAGGCAGCGAAGAGAGTGCGGTGCGTAATCACATAGCGAGTCGAAGTTGGTTATGTAGTCGGGGAGTGCACAAAGAAAATAGAAACAGTAGCGCAACAGTGTTTTGCAACACGTAAGTCAATTTGAACGACAATGCCATTTTCGTTCAAACTCTGCTGTCATATTATTAGGAAGGTTACAAAAGTTTGTACAGCTTGACGATGTCATAAATTATATCTGGAATATAATCGTTGTTTCAACTCCAATAATCAAAATTATGTAGTACTTACACGTAACCGCAAAAACTGTTTTTTTTTTGTAATTGAATTTCTATTTTTTTACTTTAGTATGAGGTAGAAGACAGCTCCAAATACGGGCTCTTCGTAAAATAGCTTAAGTCAGCCTTTTTTCACAGACTTTTTATAGATACAATTCATTTATCCAAAATATTACAGAATATTTTGGAGGTTCATGTTGTTCGTTGTGAGTAACGGGCAGTAAAACTTTTCAATTGATCATTTAAAATAACTGCCAGGTAGTTATGGAATCCATTCGTGCATCCACGCCCAAAGATAAGTGATTCTACGACTTAATAAAAATAAAAGGTGACTCGTCCAAACTTTTACCTTTCGTTATTAACATATTGAATGCGATTATCGCTACAACAGTGAAGTTGAAACACTGTATTCATGCACTACGTCTCGTATTTACAAAGCTCGCGTGCGACTCAGCAGCTTCGGGCGCAAGATTAGAACTATTTACTGAAGCCAACGCAAGCACGTGCTTTTTAGTAATTCTACGACTTGCCACTTAAAAGGATACTGACGACTGTGAACTAAGTCAGCTATCTTATTCATCCTTGAACGTTTGCCGAGAACTTTTTCTATGAAAGATAAATAACTGTTCCGGTGTATTTTTCTTGCGACTATCCTATTATTTAAGTTATAATACTGTAATAAACCCGATTGGGTAAATCGTAATGTTTAAGGATTTCGTATCGAGAGTTATAGGAACTCTATTACTAAGTTCTATTTGTCTATTTGCCTGTACATCTTTTAAACCGTAAGCTAATACGATTCTCTCTCGACAGGTTCATTTTAACATTGTCCAGGTTAGTAGGAAACAGGTAACTGTCGACTTTTGGACAAACTTAAGTTATTTAATTTACCGCATTAATTTATATATTCGGTATATTAAATTTCATACCAGTGAGTTAGTTTGATCATGTCAACATAATTCTCATAGTAAGTATTATAGTTGGAATAGACATAATAAACAAGGTGATAATTGAATTATAATTGTTGTTGACACAGATGGTTCAAGATAATTACAAATTGTGATTCAAATCTACATAACAGTAATACATATAAAATACTTGGTATCTGAGACACAGCTTCTGAAGTAATCATTTGTAATTGAAACTAATTGAAAATGAAAACTCTGAATGACTTTAGTTTGAAATCAACATTAATCCAAAATTGTATACTGATTTTTGTAATTCTGATTGTTTGAAATCTTATACAAAATTACTTGAAAATCCCAATCAAGATAGATTACTTACTTAAATCAAGTACTTACTGCGAATAACAGGTGACAAGAGATATTATTACCATGGGAACATTGTTGTATGATCTATGGAATATTTTGACAAATTGCATTTTTTCTATGGTAATCTGCCTAAAGCACTTGGTAATTGGGAGTAACTTTACTCACGTTCTTTGTATTTCGTGTGAGTAAGTAGCCAACACTGGTGTCATAGTTTTAAAGCCACCAGAAGGCCTCCAACATGACTTATCGACTGGTATGGCTGGGACCTACGATTTAACATCCGCTCCGAAGCACGGAAGCGCTCAATCCAAATGCTACTAACGTTTGGATGGGTGACTCATCCAAACGCTGACCGGACAGAAAGTTGCTTAACTTATATATATTTATTTAATTTTTACAATTTTGTCACCGAATTTTCCGTGGCAAACCTTGATAAAGTTCCAATAATTTACAAAAGATACGCACGATTTATTTACTTCGAAAACAAAAAAGCGTAACATGTAGATTTAGCTTAAGATAGCCACGGGAATTATAGCAATATCTCACACGATTGCGTGTTCCTGTCTCACAGATGCCCTTGCTTTGATCTATTCACCCTAACACGATGATATCTAAAGTTATGGCTGCAGCGATTTGTTGAAACGTTAATTACAGTCGGGTGTAAATTAACTATGTTATATACAATTTTTTATATCGTTGATCTAGCTTAAAGCTTTTGGGATCACCAAAGCTTGTTTGTGCGCGATACAAAGTGTATCTATTGTATGAATGGCGATTTGTCATTCTAAGCGCAGTTTAAGAGCATAAAATATTGTTTTTTTTTTATGTTGCCATGGTAACCAACAGGCAAACGTTCTACCAGATTGGAAATGGTAACCTTAGGAAAAGGTTCGCCGATACCTTCCCCTTCTAACGTTACATTACACTCACCTTGTGCACCTGTTTGGTCAGTCTCCTTTCGTTCGTACGGCTTTTTATTGAGTTTATTATTCATACCCTAATTTCATATGCCAATCCAAGCGTATAGCATTTTTCTTCAATTTTATTTCCGCATCGAATGTGTGATTTTAATATCGGCACAATGTTACTGTCTTCCTAGACAAATAGGTATTGTGTAATAAATTTTTTCAACAGTTATTCAGTCTCTACCGCAGGATATTTATGATAAGCGCCTACCTCCATAAGTTCTCATACAAAGCAGAAGCTAAGCCCCGGAACTACGATGTTCGGTATCGAGCCGTGCGTGAACATATTTTATCTCCTTCCGCCAGTTGCGGCTACCGACAATTATCGGAGGCGTGTTCGGAGCTCATAACACACCATGGGGTTTACTGCACTCCGGAGAACCAGGTTTCTTTAGGGAAGGATCACATTTTAAGGTTTCCGTAAATACGTACCATACTGTCTGCTCTTCGAATACTATATCTATTAAACTATTTTAATAATAAGGATACGAATACATTTTGTCTAACTGTTTTTACCAAGGTCTTTTAGTAGTTTTAGAAACATCAGTTCGACCTCTCTCACTTACAAACAAATTTAGGGTTTAATATATAGCTATAACTCTAATCAAAGTATTCGTTATGTCTTTAATGTACTAAAGTACACTGTAAGGCTAAGGAGGTTTATATGCTTTGCAATTTCTATAAACTTAGCAATGGCTATTGCCTTAGTTACGATTATGTAACTATGGCAACTGATATTTACGTGAACACTCGATTTAGACATTATTATGGGAGGTCAGAAAATATCTATTACATTATTGTGTTCATTAAAGCTGTAACGTGAACCCGGTATCCCGGTGTAGCAATTAGGGAAAATAATTGTTTACATAAATACAGAATATGCCGATAACTGTACATTATATTTGCGTTAGACGTCCACATTGTATTAAGTGGACTATTACAATAATTGCTTTACAGGATAGCAATAATTGAGTCGGAATCATCATTACGGGGCATCTGTTATGCGATTTACAATGCTATGGTATGGACGATAAAGTCATGAATATTCCAGCTAATACATATTAAAGCTCAGATTTCTGGCCGGAAATGTTTTGACCGTAAGTGGTATATAAATAAACATCTTGGAATCGTTTATGCGGTCAACGATATTTCCTTATCCTATACAAATTATGAGATTCTCTTTCGATAAAATCGAAAAGTTATAACGCAAATCGCTGAATAGGCTAGCCTGGATATCACAATTTTGTGCTATTCACTGCAAAATGAATATTTCAGTTACGTTAACTGACCGCTAACCAAATAGCCACTTAATTTTGAAATAAATTATGCAACAAATAGCATCCATTTGGTGAACTGTAAACAGGCTAAACCATATTCAACAAAAATTATGCGGGTGTTTGAGTACATCATCGGTTGTATGTTAGTGGCCATATAGTTGACACAGACAACTGGTACGATTATTTGTTGCCAGATGATTATTGCCTCATAAAGTTTTCTAAATCAGATTTGCAATGTAAGGTCTCCGAACGCAACCCATCTTCTTTTGAGTAAGTCGTCCACTCTGGTATTGTCATTTTGAAATCACCCCAAGGTCTCGGACATGGCTTATCGACTTGTATAGACGGAAGTAACATCTTTACGCGCCCACTTAAAGAACGGACGTTCAAATTCCACTTAACGGGCACCCATACAAATACTAATAACTATAGTTACTTAACTTATAGGATAAAGAATATCTTAGCTAGATTTACCATGGGCGTTTCTACAAACATAATTTATACTAAAAAATCATATTTTTTTAATTCCGAGAATTTTTCTGTAGGCTTTGTGTTCTTTTTTCAATATTGTTAATAAAACATAAAAAAAAGGAAGAAGACTCTCGGAGTCTTCACATATACATTCAGATCAAATAATCCATTGATAACGTTGGGAGATTTTTATTTCAAAAAAATATTTTTTCCTTGAAAGAAATCTCCGAGTCACATACGAATAGTTACATCCAATCGCAAAACGAGAGAGCACAAGAAACGGTTGGTGAATAACTAATGAAGGAAAAATGAAGCACTCAAACCCGAACGAATTACACGATCTCAGCTTTCAACGCGATCAAGCATTTTATTTTGCATATTATAGGTCCAATAAACTTTTATCGTTATAATATTTTCAGAAACCTTCCTTATTTCGAATACGCTTACTTATTGAAAATCTAATCGAACTTTCTGTACACCTGTTGAATTGCAAAACAGGAATTGAGGTCTGATGGTATTACGATATTATGCGTAAATATTTAATTTCGCTAGCGTACAATTCCCGAAACGCATCTCGGAAATACTTTTATCTAATGGCGAACTTTGCCAATTTGCTCTTCCCTGGTTGTTAGATGAAAAACCAACATAACAGTGCCGTTTCTAAAATTGCTTCCGATAATAATCGGTAAGGCACTCTTCTTTAAAATAAAACTCTATTATCTATCTTTTTTTTTATTCATGCTTTTGGATGTTTATACTAATCGTCAGTCATTTCATTGTTTGTTACTCCTTGAAGCCTCAACAGCTGAACGGATTTGAATAAAATTTGTTATGAAGGTAGCTCATTATGTAACACATAGGCTGCTTTTATCCTGAAAAAAAGTATTTTGGTAAAATTCTGCTTCCGACAGTTTTTTCCCATTGTCTCTGTTGATTGTTTAAACGCGGGTAACACCGCAGGGCGCAGCTAGTTATTATATTATACGTAATATAGTAATACCATAAAAACATACCAATGCGTGTTCCATTCGTCGCTACAAAGTGAAACTTCCCCAAAGTTACACAGATGTCACCAGTTCCATAAAGAATATATTTGCCTCAAGTTCGTCAGGGTACCTCGCTTGGGGCGAGAGGTACAAATTGTCGTGCCCGCGGCAGCTCCGTGTTATGAAAACTTGGCTCCACAGGTAAAGAGCTCGCGAGCAAACAATTTGTGCGACGCTTACACACTGAATAAACAGCCTTATCTCGAGCTCCCTGTAATAGATACCTACAATGTTTCTCTAGACTGGTTTCAGATCGAGAATATTGAACTTTGCCTCTTTGTCTGTTTGGTACCTGGGGTTAGATTTAGTTGTCTCGTTTGTGTTCTATGGAAAATTGTTGTTTCTTCATAAGTAAAAACACACGAAGTTAAAAGACACACAATTTAAGGTCTTATACTAGTATTTTTAGAATACTATACGATACGAGTACTACAGTATCTCAATCACAGAACAAGCTTTAATTATTGCACCATTGAATTTATAAAAAAATATATTGGAAACTGCACAAGACCAATAAATATTATCTATATGATCACGCGTAATATAATAATAATATTTTGTAGCATGCAACATATTCTCCGAGAGAAAATTTAACCCATATCTTGGCTTCTGTGTTTAGCAGCAATAAAACCTACAGTAACATACAGTATTCATCCAAGAAGTACTGCCATCATTCTCATTTCTGCAAGCCGTAGCGCACTTGTATTGCTGTGTTCCAGTAGATGCCTGTGAAATTATAGATATAGGTACATATGAATCCATTTTGAATTTTCCGAGTGATTGGTACACATTTCTACTTGGTTTTTTCGATAGTCGGTATGAAATGAGCTTACTTATATTGCAATATATAAAGAAGGAAAATATTTTGTTTTAAATATTTTTATTTTAAGAGTTATACTTAACGTAACGTCCGATTACAAAATGACCTAACCCAAATCTACGCCACAAAAATACTGAAGTGATTTTATGGTAGTATATTAAAATCTACTAAGGCTGAAACATCAAAATATGTCGCCGAATTTCATAAGTCCCTAGACTTATCAGGATATTTAAGAGTTTGCTTTTGTAACCATAATGTTTCAACATAATATGAATGATTCAAACAATCTATCAAAGTAATCTTGAAATATTTTATCTTTCATAAGTAATCCAGCTTTGTCAAGTATACATTTCCAGTATAGCAAGTATTCTAAGAATCGTAAAAGCTTTGCGAAGGCTTATTTTTCTTACAATGTTGAGTAATAGTTGTACATACACATTTTATCAATATATTTTGTCCGTTTACGTAAAAATTGGTTATGAATAATAAAACAATTTTTAATATATACTAAAAAGTGTATTTTCAACTACCGCCAGTTTTTTTCCATTGCCTCATGTTGACTTTTAACCATGGGTAACATCGCGGGATGAAACTAGTAAACAATAAATATCACTTAAATTGAATAGTTACATTGATAAAGTTTAATTCAGATCAAGGTGATCACATACCATAATACATTATTAAAAGCGCTTATAAAAAAAAATTACTCCATGTCTTTGGAAAATATCTCTGATATAAGTTTTTTTATTAATTTTATTGTAAAACTCCAACCTTTTGTGTCAAAAACTACAATAATTTAAATAAATAAAATATTCAGAAATAAAGTAAAAAAACACGCTGGTGTCATTTTATATCAATTCTCTACTAGGTTATAAAATATTCGGCGGAAAGATACAGTGTCAACATTGTAAAATAGCGTGTGTTTTTTCTTTTAAAAATGCACATCGCAATAACAACGGTGCAATGTCATGTTGTAACATTTTAATATTTACTAAAAATATGTTATTTTGAATTTTACCGTGGCGTAAAAAATAACTTGCTGATGACAAATTTCAATTCTGTCAAATATTTTGCACTGGTGGGACTTGATCTGGCACCAGCGTCTTACGGGTTCAAGTATCGGGTTTTTTGGGATTTATTATTTATGCAGCAGTAGAAACTGTACCAAGTTCTCCGAAGACACACTGACAACATACCTAGCAAATGGATAGCATACGGATCTGGTACACTCGGATTGCAGTGTTCTAATGGAAGGCGCATGAGCCGTTATTTTGGAGACTTTCGTCCCAACGGTTGCCATGAAATAGAAATTGGATCAACATCAGGCGTGTCGTCACCTCATACCGTCACTTCACTTACAGAAATATATTTAAAGCTTAAATTTCTTAGACACATAGTCTATTATAACAGTGACAAAAAATGAGTTCCTAAAAACACTGCAAAATCACTTTTAATCATACCAGTTAAAAGTAAAATGGAGTTGACAGATTTCTCGCGACAGATGGTACACACTTCACTTAAGAATATGAATTTGTAAGAGTTACGAGTATTTTTCTCCTGCATTTTACTAAATATACTTAAACAAAGTTTTATTTTCTTATCTCTCTCTACTTATTCAGATTATGTTTTAGAAAGCACGTATTATATTATTGTATATTTAAAATGTGACATTATTTGCACTATCTATAACTTTATGAATACATTTTAGAATGAATATCTTAAAAACCTTTAATAACAGTCTCTTAAAGGTTTTGCAAAACATTTTAGAGCCATTTGCTTTGCGATAACACGGTGGGGGTTTTGGGAGGGGAGGGGAGCAGGTAGAATTCGCATGAGACTTCATCAGACAAGGCTGTGACGTTAATACTGCGACGTCACTGGCATCGAATAGTAAGCAATCGACTTCACCTACAGGGAATTAGTTATACAACTAATTTTTGTAAATACTAAATAGAGTAGATATTTCTGTAAAATCAAACGATAAGAGCTATTACAACAATTTGTTCGATTTTTATTTTTCTTTTCCTGGGAATCACAACTGCTTCAAAGGCAGTACTTAGTTGTGGAACCATAGCATACTGTATAAAGTATAGGGCTACCCCTATACTTTCTATCATGCATACAGTAGGATATAAATAACAGTATGCTAGAAAAACTGCAGCTTTGCTTTGCTTAGTTTTACGAAATAATAAAATCTGGTTTTTAAGAACTATGCGATTAGAATATCCGTTGAGAGAAATTTCGTATTGATATTGATAAATGATGAATGGAAAAGACAAATAATTAAAATATTCACTAATAAACTGACTGATGCAAGGTACCAAAATTGGTACCTTGCATCCCTTCCAGCAGCCAAAATTTCTGTTTCACTACTGTAATAATCGTTATGTTCGTTATGTTACGTTAATCTATTTTTGAAAACCCTATTTGAAAAATAAAACATTCCAAAAACATATTTAAGAAATCTCTAGACGACCATACTCCGACCGTTTCCTCAAGGCGCATATCTCGCGAGAAAGCTTAAAAATGACGTCAAGATAAAAAACGTGCGTGACAACGCGTAATGGAGAAAAAAATATCGTGGCGTAGTTAAAACCGTAAAGCCTCACATCTCGAGATGCATCATTATGGCGTGTGGCGTGCCGCGGGGAGTGAGAGCTTAGGGTGTGTTTAGATAGAAGCGTATGCAAACTAGACTTTGTTTTTGCGGGTGGTGGCTGCTTTTGGGTGGCCATTGGTGACATTACATATGACCGTAAATGACATGGCTTTTTGTTTTACACGGATAGTTAAACCAGGTCGAAAACTCGAAACTAACTTTAATTATATTACTTCTACCTGATTTGCTCCAAAATCAAGACATAATTTGATAATAAAGCATGCTACGTCTGCGAGCATATCGTCATTTAGCACGAGGTGAGATCGCTGTCAAATGTCTTGCTACCCTTGATATTAAATGCTTGATATATCATAATTTAGTATGAATAAATATAAATCATAGAATGAATATAAAACTAGATGTGATACAGCCCCATGTAAGTTTATGGTGACTTAGAGACTTATACTATATAAGATACTTTATTTTTGCTACATTTTATTTTGTTGGACGGGCAACATGTACTTTTTATATACTGTACTGGCACCACACACGCTGCCAGTAAAGTACATGGAACTGAGCTTAAAAATTGTTTGAAATTCTCCTTCTTCGTATTTATTAATAACATGAAATAAATATTCCAGAAGCTGGTACTGAAATCTCAACTTGTACACAGCCTTACATCTCATTTAAGGTGTGTTTACATAGTGCACCTACTTCTACCCGTCCGCGTCTTTGCCGAAGTGCACACAAGGCATCTTCCTATCGCCGTCTTGAAAAAACTTTTTGAAAGCAAACATTTTCTCTTCTTTTTGATGAAACACCTCCTTTTTCGTTCATTGAACGTCTTGAATTTGTAGGAAGGCTAGTGCTTAAGTTCTATTTTATGGTTAGAATCTTTAACATCGTGTTGATGTGAACTACGTTTTTTTCCTCAGACATTTTTGTAGCATTCTACGAAGTCAACCAATACAATAATTTAGTCAAAATTTACTTAAAAAAGCAAAACTTTATTTTACGATTTTATAACGATCACGATGCGATTTGGGTCCTACCTTACCTAAGTAGAATAGGACCTCATTCAATATTTAGTCACTAAACCACATAAAAAAGTTAAGAAATGTGTTCTTTTAACACTGGATAGACGTTTATGTTATTTTGTTATCTGTTTGTGTTCGCGAGAAAATACTTTATAATTTTATTACAACTTGTTCTCATTGTGTTTGCAACAAACATCTCTGTAACACAATGTTCCTAAGGTAATTAAATTTGGAAACTATAAAGTTATTTATTCTCACAATCATGGAGACAGTGAACGAATTTTGAGATTAACTTTATTTGCTTGAGTAGACAGTAAAATTACTTTCATTGTATTTTTATGACTGAAATATACCTCACAACACAATACAAAACAAAAATACTATATAAACCAAAGAAAAATAAACTTATATCTAAAATTATTGATAGGATTAATAATTTCAATACTTACAGAAAAAAAGTTACATGTCTAAATTATAACATTTGATATAAAAAAAACGTATATACGAAATAAAAGCTATTTGAGCCCAATAAACTGTCGAATTTCTACGCCTTTCGCAAACACATTGACATACGCTAGGCTAAACTAAGAATTTGCTACGCAAAGCGGTATCGTAAATGATCCAAGCTGTAAGGAAAACCCAAATTAACCACGCCGGATGCAATATCCTGCATTACGCGTTGAACGTATGCATTATGTTCAACATATGCAATGTTTAACATATGCTTCTAAAGGTACACAAACGCCTCAACTCCACGATATTAATATCCGCAAATCATGCTACTTGGAGATGAGTCGCTTTACACAGATAACAACACTTCTTGTGAGTTTTGAGATATTAATTATTCTTTTAATTAATATAATATACTTATTCGGTAATAACTAACTTATAATAAGTTTCAAACAAAAGCGTTATCTAGCTGTGATGCTACACCCTAATAGAATTTCATGAATTAAAACTTTACTGAAAAAATTAATATATATATTATAATATAACTAATATCATCCAAGTATCTAATTATGCTTGCCTGTTTTGAAAGGTTACTGAAAATGGTTCGAGTATATTTTTATTGATTTTGTTGGAATTATTTGTATTTTAATTAAGATTGGACTTCACCATAAATTTCTAAATCTAAGGTTCTTATGGTAGTAATTAAGTGAATATACGTAATGCCTGACTAAAAGTTTGGAAATAATGCCCATTTTATATATTTAAGCCAGAGGTTAAGTACTCGTAATTAGTTGGAGACTATGAAATGAATTGTTGGCGCCAATGTGTTGTATCATGGTGCTAATACAAATGAATCATCCAGCCAAGCTTCCAAGGCTGTGTAGAGTTTTAATGGCTCGCCTGTGGCACGAAACGAGACATAAAGTTGGGATTCACATGACAACGCGTTACAACACTGGGGTTAGCAGATTTTAATGACTTTTATGCATGTCAAAGGATAACAGTCAAAGATCTTTGATTACTTGTCCTGATTCCACAAAGTTCGAAAGTATAAAGCTTTGTAAGAAGTAAAGTTTTCGGCTATATCACACAATAGGTTTTAGAAGTCCTCATTATCCCAATTGTCGTTAAACTTTTGAATAAGTTTCCAAATTGTCAATAATGAAAATTGAACGAAAAACGTGTCTGAATTTTCGATTCAGTTTGGTTACAACTAGATCAAATGCAAACGTACTTCAATGAAAAACTTAAAAAAAAAAACTGGTTACGTACCCCATTTATCCAAATAAATTCAGTGGGAAAAGCAACTGATCCAGGTCAAACCTCATAAAGGGAAGCTGATACATTAACACCTCATTACCATATCAGGGTACACCACGACAAACATGCTGCCTATCGTCTTCGCGGCAATATCACAGCTAGTGATAACCGCTCACGTCAATCTAAGCTCAGTCATTATCGTAAATGTTAATGACTACGACAATTACTGGCACCGACCGGTCTGCGAGAGCTGGCGACCAAAATTGTATAGTAGCACACGACTGTGAGCATTCATTCCGCTGGTCGTTTTATTAAAGTTCTAAAAGGCGACTGGGTGTAGGTATAGCAGTCGAACAGTCCGTGTTTTTTATACGAATGTTTATTTTTTTATGGAAAATATCTATTGACGCGACTTGGCAGTCAATCTGATTCAACTGTGTGATGTGGCGGCAAACGGCAAAACACTCTCTTATGTTTTACATCTGCTGGCCGTCTCGTGACAAATAACTTTTTACCTGATTTAAGGCAATGTGGCTTATACGGCATGAAATCAGAGTCTATTATACTGTCTATAGAGAAATATGCTACCAGGCCAAATCTTATATATAAAGTATACAAATCTAAGCCCTTCATTACTATATTTAGCCTACATTTAATAATAAGTTAAACCAGGATTATAATATTGTAATATTTCTGACGTATTCTTTTAAAATTGGCCTATCTATAGGCTATGATATGTAGTTATAGCCAATCATTACAGCCTTGCCAAAACCCACAAGCAGTAAGAAAACAAGTAAGTTTGGCAAAAATGAAAGTACAGTCGCTTAAAATCAGACATCATGGTACCAAAACGTGGAGAAATGTTTAGTCTCCAAGTTGTGTCTGCCTATAAACTTGTCGCTTGCAATCTATTGGTCGCTCGATCTGTCCCTCTATAAACTCCTTCCAATCGAATGGCTTTAATTAAAATAGTTCGGCAAAATTTTTAAAGGTGGCTTTGTTTTTTATTGTGCTATGGATAGCAGTTGCTATGCGAAAATTCAATTTTGTTGCGGGCACTGGTCATTGAACTTTAAATTGGGTATTTATGCTATTGTCAACACGTCACATAATTATGCACACTAATTGTATCTTCTAGTTAACGACAAACTAAATAAAATAAAATACAATATTTAGTACAGAACTTGTGGTGTTCGATTCAGAATTATTAGTCGAACTTGCCGTTTTTTATTTATTCCTTCGTAACAAAAATTCGCATAAAAACCGAAATTTTTTGATAACTGTTTCAAAAATGATTTATCAAAAAAGATTTTTCATTATCATATCGACCATAATATTACAATACAAAAACAGACTGAATCAAACAAAATTTACGAACCCAACGTTGCATTTCCGTCAAAAGTTTCGAGCAAAGGAAGTAAGTAGTTCGCTTTAGCAGTAGGCGCATAATATACAAAGAGGGTCCACTCCAGAGACAATGCCCGAGGATTTACTTTCAATATTAATGATGTGCCAATAGGGTTGTCAGGATCGCTAAAACTTGAGGAAAAATATATACAATATATGCTATGATAATAAATCTGAAATCACAAAATCAAGCACAAAACAAATTATCTAAAAGTCATTAATATCAGCAATTGTTATAAACAAAATACAGAAAATTTAAAAATTTACCAATCTCCAACTAGGTCCGTAGAAATTGTGTGTGGCATAAAATTAGTGATATAAGTATTGAAGTCGGATTATTAGATTTTGAAATAAGTCAATAATAAACTTAAATTAATCTTTGTAATTTAAAAGTGTATATATTAAATACCCTATTCAAAAAAAAATTACCTATTTTCCTAACAACGCATTAAGAATCCCTGTTTTTTTTTTGTAAATTGCATATTTGTTCGACATTCTAACTTTATTCTGGCAACCCTATGCGGAGACTGCACACAGTGGCTGGCGAGCTTCAATAGCCTGCCATTGATACTCATTAACTATTGAATCATAAGTAATACCCTTTTACCGAACCGTTCGGACGCCGACAATTTTTAAATTTAAATGAAAGGGGATTTTTGTATGAAAGAGCGGCTATTTTGGCCACTTTTTTTGTGATAATAAATATTTATAGCTACTTGATACATTGAATTGCTTATAAAATATATGATTTGGGAGGCCTATGGCTCAGGTTTGTAGGTCCCCTTGAATCCAAACACGTGTCCACCTAGGTGGTGCTTAAGAAAGTGAGCTGTGAGTCTGCCAAATAAAAAAGGAAACTACTTTATGTGGAACTTTAATTCGGTTTTATACAATAATTTTTACCAGAATCTGCCACGAGTCTTCAAATTTATTTTTCAGTCTAAACATCTGTTGGTATATGCAAAATTGGACTCGTAAAACGACGGTAACTCCTGGCAGTTAACTCTCTCTAACTCTCATCTTTATTGACCGACCTACCTGTAAATTTGTAATCTGATGCCCTTTCTAACGTCTGTGATTAGATCGACTTTAGTAGCTTTTAGTGGACTATGAATCTGAATTAAGTTTTTGTGTCTTATTTAACATCCAGCATTAATCAAGTTGGAAGCTTCGAAGTTAAAAAGGTATAATAATATTTTACGCTTTCTATTTTACAATGAGATTGTTATAATTAGTTACTCGTATAAAGCCATTTTCAGAACAATTGTTCCATTGTTGTGAATTTCAATCCTTATTTTAGTAAGTTGGGTTTCTAAAACTATTTGCCCATTGTAGCGAAGATTTACTTTCTATGACGTCATAATAAACTACGAGATAAATCAGTACTATTTTTCAATAGTAAAAGTAATATTTACAGATATTAACTCATTTAAAAAGGTCAAGCAATTTATTGCAATCTTACCTGGATAATCTTATCTTAGTAAGTCACGATGGAATCGAAAATATACCCTGACCCACACTGTCTCTCTGTTTTTCCCTCTCTCTCACACACACTCAAACTACACCCGAAACCTTCAACAACAGCTGCAATTTGTACGATGTAGGAATTAAGGAATTAACCACAGACATAAGCAGCGTCTACGCCCAATAAAATAATCGAAGATTTCAATGAAAACCTGAACAATTTGCATTGAGACCCAGATACAGTGAACAAAATGTGAATATGAAAAGCAATCAAAACGATAACGTATGTAGCACACTCAGTTCATCTCAATTCTCGGCGTTAGGGCGACGCGTAATCGCGCTCCGCAAATACGTTCAGCACTTATTGCTCGATACTTGAAACAGGTGCTCTCTGTGTGCCCAAGTCCTTATAGCGAACAAAGCGGGTGGATGAAGCGGTATAGCGTTTAAAGGGTACGGCTTTTCAATAATGCTCGTGTACAGTTTTCTGTTGGACTTCAGCAACGTACTAAGCGAGATTCCCTTAAAAGAAAATTTGTACCGGGTAAAACTTTTTCATTGTTATTATGTGAAATACCCAGGTTTTAATAAAATAGCTTTACTAAAGCCTTGCGTAATTTATAATCTCTTACATTGCTCAGTAGTATAAGTAAAACGGACGAGTAGACTAGCCAGTACCTATCAAACTGATAATACTTACCCATGAACTAGTTCACTATCAACATCATCCATTGCCTGGTGATTTGTCTCTGACAAGTTGTAGATTAACCGAACCCTCGCAGTGCACGCTACATTTACTCGGATAGCCAATGATTCAGTAATGGATGCACTTTATGACAACAACCTTATCATCATTATTGTATTGTACGACCGAGTAAAAACTCCATAACTTGGGATTGAGATAACGAGAAACTGCATCGTTTAAACTAAGCCCGCGCCGGCAGAGCGGTCTGGTCACAGAGAGAGACAATAAATACAGCCTCCCCTTTGAATAAGACGGACGCCCTTTGGCTTTCCTCATCCCACTTGAAGAAAGCCTGTGAATCACGACGTTGAGTGGACGCTTTTATTACGAGATTACAGGCTACTGTTTCATTTTTTTCCACGCAATATTGGTTTATAAACTTGGATGTTTTAATATTATGGAAATTTGCGGTGGAGCGCTTGAACAGCAGGGAGTAGAGAAAGTTTGGATCATAGTAAGTAACTCGACAGATATTGCCCGAAATCTGCACAGCAACAGTTTTGTAGTGTTGTACAAACAAGCGCGCGCAATAACCTGAGCCTGATCACTCGTGGACAGCCGAAATACGCCGCCAAACTTTAAGATGACTTTTTAGAGTGCAAAGTTTTGTATTACGGGGTGCAATTGTAAATATTTGGTTTGTTCTCTGCGGTTTTCTTAACAAGTGAACCGTGGCGTACGTGAGGGCGGCCTCCTCATTTCAAGTGCTAGTTCGTTCGCCGCCCGCATCACAATGTGAGCTCCCGATCCACTTCCATTCGCAATTAAAACGATATTATCAGAATCATACACTTACCCTCTTCGACTTTTATTCTCAACTTACATTTAAAACATTTTCAACAGTCCAATCAGAACGGTATTGAATGAGGTTTTGTGATTTCAAACCAGTCTAGTAAGCTCTTTTTGCTATGTAAACGAAAGGACTAACTACCGATTTCAAGAAGCGCTAGTGTTGTAACCGCAAGGGTATTCGAGTCTTGTTGATGATCCCGCAAATCCCGGACAGAGAGTCCCGGACACGTCTCGGGATTACTTCGCGATATTCCTGCGATGCCGGATCACCGCAGCTATCATGCTGGACTAGCTTAAGTATGTAGCCGATACTATCTCTTTGAGTATTTCAAACGGTAAAATGAATGTCCAATTCTGGAGACTGATTTGATTTTCAACCATACGAAAACTGTTCGGCAAATTTATGCGGGTTGTTTGTTCGCGTATTTTTCACGAAAGCACCCTTTGTTCAACTATAAGTCATAAAACATAAGCGCCTACTCGGTACGCGTAAGTAATTTATTTCGGGGTTCCGCATTTATATTTATAAAACCCCAGACTAAATTTCACTTACACCTACAAACGGAGGCACTAAAAAACAATGCGCTCACGCCGCCCGGACCCGACAGGTCGCCATCACGGGCCAAACGGTGTCGTAAACAACACTCACAAATAAAAAGGACGGAATCTTATTAAAGTAAATATTTATGGCAATGCTATCAACCGATTGGACGAGGGTTCCGTGGCACTTGATAAATTGTCCTGCCGGTTGCGGCGTAACGGCCACTCTCCAAAATATTTCTCGTGTAACGGATCGCCCTAAAAAATTCGATGAGTTTGATTTATGGAATAATTTCCTTTCACGCCTTTCGATGAGTTCCACGGAATTCGCCAGTAAATACTTTACTCGTTTTTACGAACTCCTCTCCAAAGATAATCCCAGATGAAAAATTTACCGTTTTTATTTGCAAATGTTAAAGAAAAAGTGAAAAAAACATAACCTTCAAAAGAATATGGAGGGCTTCCTAAATTCTACTGCTGTCAAAAGCTTGAAACCGCTCGTGAAGCTATAAAACAACATGGAGAAAGTCCAGAATTCAAAGTGGAACATCTTGACAGAAGTATTGGTGTATCGAATGTTGTTATTAACCTAACCTGTGTACAAATATCACACTGTCGCAAAAACACAGACGGTAAAGTTGCTAGTTATGGTCGTTCGTCTTAAATGTATATATAGTAAAAATGAAAAGAGCCAAATTTTTCAGCTCCCTGTGCCATTTTATTAGGTTTCAGAAAGTTTATATTCAGATTTCCTACATCTATTCAAACACATTAGACTCTGTACAACTATTTATCTTGGCATAAAATGGAAGTGTTATTCGGTGCAGTTATTTCGATAAACTGTTTGCATTCTCGAAAGATTAGGTAGTATAGTTCTGTGCAATATGCTTGTTGTTCTTACCTACATACAATCTGACACTCCAAAATGATTACAGCAGTTCATTTCTCAATTTAATATATCCATAAATAGACGTTGAGATTCAATACGATATCTGTTTCTGCTGAAATCATTTGGCAAATTGAAACATTTTGCATAATATACATGCTCATTCCTTACATTTTTTGAAAATCATTGGTAGGTGTTAATTTATCACGATTTTCCACAAGGCTAGACGAAAAACCTTTTTGTAAAATAAATGTATGAACGAACTATTATAAAAATCCAGTCACGTCACTTTTCTTTCCGTGATTAATCGAATAGAACCGGCTAAAAAACTTTGATTGGCACTTCGATATAGGCAGAACGCTTGGAGGTCACTAGGCTAAGTAAGTGCGGGCCTGATATTTTTTATACCAGCCACTTACATTGAACCAACACCTTCGACAAATATGTTTCTAATAAATATTGATCGATCTAAAATAGGCTATTTTGTTGTAAATAGCCACTAATAAAAAGAAATAAATCTTAGACATTTCATACAGCGCCATCTAGCCCCAGACTAAGCTTGACTTGTACTATGGGGGCCAGTTTACCGATAGAATACTTCTACAGTATTTTCTTAAGTATCAATGATATTGACATCCAGACACAGAACAAATACATAAATGTTTAGTCTAGGCGGGAATTGAACCCACAACCTACAGTGCAGTGCAGAAGCTACTAACATGAGCTGCAAGTCACTTTCCTGATACCGAACGCAATTAGCTTATTATTAACAGAAATATTATGTTATTGACGTAGACAGAAGTTCTATCTAAGTATGACGTCAGAGGGGACAATTCCGGAGCATCTCTTAATTACGACGTCGCGTATTTTGTATTACAATAATGAAGAGAACAATAACAAAACTTTGGACGTCGCCGCCCAACTCCGCTGATCATTTGAGTGCTTGTTGAAGTTCTAATGAAAACTTGTTACACAACATCACTCTTATTTGGAACGTAGTAAAGACTAATTTTATGCTTCAGCTTATTCCTCTGGTTGGAATTATGTTAATAATTGACTTTGATAAAGTGTTAGGTGCTTTGTTAAACTGACCTGACATTAACTATCAGCTTGTTAGATTGATGGCCACTGGAATTGAATAAGGGTTTAAACAAATTAACTTGGAAAAATTTATGTTCCGGTTAATTGCAAAATATTGATAGCTCTTTCCTAATATTTTATAAAACGTGTAAAAAATTGTCCAAGCAAGGAATCATTCATTTTACCGGAGAAATGTGTTAGTTAGTATTATACTATCACGAGTTTATGCAAGTATGTAAATTGTAACATTGTTATAAGGTTCAGATCAACTAATTCTACTTCTAATTCTGAGTTGTGAAATGACGACATCAACACATTATTAAAAATATTGTGGAGTGGACGATGCCGTATAAGAAAGGTAACTACGATATACTATTATATTATATTTTAGGGATTAAAAAAAACATGCTGATTATTATTTTTGTAATGACGTCAGCTAGATGTTGGATTTTTCAGATACTATTGTACAATAATATTGTACTATTCGAATAGATAACGCAATGAAGGTCTTTACGTATACTGACGCCCACATCAGCAAAAAATACATATTCCGTGAATTATTAATTAAGGAAAGTAATATACTATTCAATTAGACGAATGCGTTCCCCGTCGTTATTACATTAGTGAAAGAAATAGCAGTAAATTCGGATATAACATCGTGAACGTAAAGGTGTTACAAAAATTGTGGTGGCGCGGCCCTTGCAAAGTGGGGCCTAAGGTTGTAACGTCAGTTATCGACGCCTACAATAAGTCGCGTTTTATACGGTTATTATAGCGCCATAAACGCCACCGGCCGGTGTTTCATACACTGCCGAGGCAGATTATACTGCCTATGGCCCCGATTTCGGGCCGGGCGGGCGGAGACCGCCCCCTGTCAACTCCACGTGCCGCCCGACAGATGTGTCGAGATATCAGATATCGGGAGACACATTCATAATCTTCGCCTCAACCTCTCGCTTCTTATATTAAAATAACGTGCGTCACGCAGGTGCGAACTCAAAGGCGAATTAATAAAAATTGCCCGAGATTTACACAGGTGTGCTTGTACGCCTCGATAGGCAGTTACTGAGACGTAAATAATATATCCAATTGGAGGAACCCAGATACATTCTTATCGGGGTGTTAGTGGAGGAAATCGAGGAGCGCTAATTGATTTTTTTTTGCTTTCCGTAAGGCGCTTTGGTCGTCGTGTAAAATTTCCCTTTCTTTACAATATTTAGAATGAAGACCATTTTGTTCGTTCATAAAGGAAAAAAGTACTCGAAGCCCCGTGATTGTCAAAGAATCCCAGTGTCTGAACTCGACGCTTCACGAAAATCACCTGTAACCCTCCAGATTTAATTATATTCTTCCTGAAAAATAAAAGTGCTCTAATTGAAGCCGGGGAAAAATAAAGCTAATTCCTGGAGCGGCCCTAGAGAACTTTCATTAGCGTTTCACAGCTACAATTGCGAGTTCAAATAATTATGTTTACGGAATCCTTTTCTTACGCAGAGATTATTTATCTTCTCCATTGTTACGAGAAGTGACGCGGACGAATTTCACGAAAATACCCCATTTATCTACGGAGAGCACACAAAGGCAACACGAAACCCAAAACTTTTTACGTGGTCAGTGACAATGCTATTTCTCTCTTTTCTCTTAACGTTTCATTTCCAACTTTAGTAGCATTGTATTTATTTTCACGTAGCGTTTATGGCAACAAATCATAGATACATTTTACGATACATTTTTACTTTGAAGACTTACATTGGTACTTTGATGCCGTTGTCTGATTTGAAGTTTGCTCGGCCATATCACCCGCAGATAACTTCTCTCGACGGACGTTGTTGCTTACTTCCTACTTTATTTTGTTTGCCAACCCGCATAAATAAAGACAAAATGGCTCCTCTCTGCGCGCAACTACATAACTGTCTCATCCTACTAATCTGGGATGCCACTGAAAATACGTACGCAATCGGTAAGACTTGGATGATACGCCACACGTTTCGTTTCGTCAAGGGGAATATCAAAACTACCAAATTTGTGTTCCAGTTTTATTTATTAACGCTTTATCAAGCCCGTCCGTTCCCTTCGACACAATGTTTTATGTAAGTGGCTATTGTTTCCGATCGCTTTTATCGGTAAAGCAATAACGTAGGAGCGATTCTCTTGATATACCGCGCCGACCTTATAATGCATAAAGAAAATACGGTCATCCACGAAACTCCAGCGAACCCTTATTTGCCTTTTCGGGGTGTTACTATCTTTGCCTCGATTCGTACGCAAAGCCACCCGGCCACGCGTGAAATACCAAATGCGCCCCAGTTTCGGTGAACAGACCGTGCTGTTTGTTTAGGCTAACCGAAGTCGCGAAAGGTGATGAACTAAATATTAACAGTGAGCCGAACTAAGTATCAACACGCGTGTAGCCGTTTACCGGAAAAGTTGGGTGAATGTGACGTTGATCCGGTGTCGTGAAGATGTATGCGGTAGACGCGTGTCGGCGCCGCGCGGACACGGGGTACCTACGAAAGGAAAGTTTCTGAGTGCGACCGTTGTACGTGTCAGCATAATCGGGCGCCGCCTTCTGTTTGTCGAGCGGCTCACTAATGCTGTTTGTCCTATGGGCGGACCTGGACACGTCACGTCACGCGTGTGTGTCTTAATCGTTAGCAGACAGAAACTCCGCTGCTAGTCACATTGTTTTGTTTGCCGCATTAACCGGGTACTTTGTATGGTAGGTGATTACGCTGAACTGCTCCGTTTTGCTAAGTTGAAGGATTTATTTACACGACCGATTGTGAGCCTCTAAGTGAGTTTTCGCCGTAAAATTCGATGGATATCCGTTGTAAATAATAAAAGCAATGAAATTTCGTGAATTTAATTAAATTTTTATGTTATTGTTTCATATTACTGGGCAAAGTTCTAAAAACACTATTTAAAGCTTCTTTAATATTTACGTTATTCATACCAGCTTTCGAAGTTTCTCGAAACATGATTGACGCCTTTTGAAAAGTAGTAAATTGCTTTCAATTATACCGATATCAAAGTCTAAAGTCCTTACTTGTAACAAGTTAAATACGAAAACTTTTTGGACTCACTGTCTGAGGTTTTAAGTTTTGTTTCATTGCGGCTTGATTGTAGACTGTAATTAATGTGAAAAATCTGAAGGAAAACTTTTCAATAAGTTTTATTAATTTCGTTCGTTCCTCGGTGATTTTAACTTAATCATTCATATTCGAGCTCCACCGCACAACCTGCTCTCCAATATATCGATGAATCGAGATAGGTGCAAGCCGCGTCTACACTACTCATGTTATTGTTAAGATATAACTCAAACTATTTGAGTCACGCACCAAAACTGATAGTGAGCGGAAATCGCCCGAGGCAAGTAAAGGTAATACAAATTGACCCACTACACCATTGATACCCAAAGTACTATACATCGACCCCCAGGGTTCAACGACAACATGTGAGGGGTACTTGTCAGCGAAACAAAAATGAGATCCAGATTGTCATTTTTGAGATCAACAGAATTTAATAATAATAGTGCATACACATGTAGGAACTATTGTTAATTTATATAAGACATGTATTTTTTTTTTTCACTTAGATACGCCTATTTTGTTCACATAGTGTTTTATTTTGTTTCAGGTTTTGGCTTCGTCACGTTTCAAAGTGAAGACATAGTAGATAAAGTGTGTGAAATACATTTTCACGAAATCAACAACAAAATGGTGAGTACATAGTAACTCTAAGCTCCTTTTATAGAAGTATTTCGTTTAAAGTTTTGCGCTCTCCGTGAGATACCATCATGTTTTGCAACCAAGATGCAGAGGGAATTCGAGAAGATATTTTTTGTATATGATAACTTACATTCCATTCTGTTACCAATGCATAAATAATTAGGAGATGTAACAGGAATAACTCTTGAACTAAGAAACCGTAAAACATTATTACCTACATAGGGTAAATCGGTTATACTTAGAGGTATTCTTTCCTTCATCCGCTATCCTGGTATTTTATATACATGTGTACACAATATCACGCTTTTTCCTCCGATGAGTTAGGCAAAACTTTAGGCACTTTGTAGGTTACATCATCCTGAAAACTCACACGTAACAATTTGTTCAAGGGTCTTGGGTGCTAGTTTTTTTGTGATTATCCGTGCCTGTGACGCAAGGAATCTTAGTACAGGGTATGAGTGTACAAGTTTATTTATATGCCTTAATTATTCGAAAGCCAGGACATATATCAAACCAAGGATAGGCCGACAAAACAAGTCCGGGCGAGCAAGCTTGTGATTTTCTTAGAATAGTAATCACGAGCTCAGTATTTTTTAATCAGTACAGTTCTTCCGTGAGGGCGAAGCTTCGACGAAAAGCTAGTAATATATATATTATCGATTTAATGACATCCTTGAGAACTTTGTTAGTCAAACAACAAAAAGTTCGTTTTCCCACTTGTTAAAACTTCGTAAATGCTGGGGTATTATCATCTCTTTACTTACATGTTCCCGTTGTTTGTCTTACCGGGAGATTTATTCATGCTACCCTAAAGTTCTATTTTGCCGGTTTGAATGGGAAACGAATGATTTAAATCGCTGTAAGGAGTGGTTTTGAGTTTTTGCTGACGTCAAATGTGCGTTATTGCCAGTTTCGGCGAAACTGCACTTTTAATTGCTATCAGTGACTTTAATGTCTAATCTGACATGAGGTCTCAATTTCTCAACACTGTCATGAATATAAATGAGACTTTAATTTTCACTTTGATTTCTAATCCTCATAATAAGATTTATTTTGCAAGCAGAAATGAAAGTTTTGGTATCACATTATATTTAGGTAATTTAAGTATAACTTAATGATTGTGAAGTCCGCATAAAGAATCTCGAAAGATGAAAGTTGAATGGGAGTATCATAATAGTTGATTATTTCCTTATAATTCAAATAATTTACTTGAATTCTCGTTGAATTCAGTCATTGTCACTGTCGGTCAGATATCAATTAGAAACGAAATCACCCTCGGTGGCGTTGCTCCAAACGTAGCCAATAAAACCCCAGTAAACCGGGATTATTCTTTGTTTAGATTTTTTCCCAAAAACAAAGAGAACGGACTGAACTCACACAATACCACGAAATAATACAATACCACGAAATTTGTGGACAGATTAAAGCATAGTTGGGATAATAGGACAATTATAGATTTTGGCTTGGTATATTGACAGATTGAGTTTAAGGAGCGTTGGAATGTAAAGAATCTAGAGGAGTACTTAGCTATAAAATTACTATAGGAGTAAAACAATTAGAAAAGTAAACAGGAATTCATTTATGACTTCAAGCGGGTATTTTAATGATTTGAATTCCAATTGGTTTCGATGGATATTAGCCAGAATTATTAATACGATTACTACGGCGTGAAGTTAGCCGCTAGCATTTTCGTAAAAAGCTTTCGATACCTGGAAAACTGATGTCGATAAACGTTTCATACAAACACCCTCCTCAACACACACACATTTTGCAAAATATTTATTTATAAAAAATACTCATAAAGACTTACAGTTAAACGAAATCGCTAAAAAATGAACAAAAATAATTTAATACACAAAAAAAGCTTACAAATAATGACATAGTAAAAAAAATGTATTGGAATGAAATATTAATTTTAAAATATACTTATACTTTTAATAATATACTACTTAATAGCTACAGTTTATCTTCCGAAACCCAGGATCGCGGCTCGCATAATGTAGCCAAATTCACACCATCGCTCACGATCGCCGAATCTTATTGAACTTGAAAATGATGCTTCTTTGAAGTTTAATCAACCATTTGAAGAACGCCCTACAGCTTTATTATTTTAGTATATATTTTATGACTATCAAATGCGTTGTAACTGCTCATGCGACGGTTTATAGTGTTGTAAACTGTATTATGAACGCTGACCATTGAATTACAATGGCGGTAGTAATTAGCATATTAACGTTCAGATAAGAAATATAAATTTAATTTATTGTCAGCATAATAGCACATCATATAGCAAATGTTAGGGCTTTAGGTTAAATAGCGCAACAGAAAAAATATTTAATAATTATCAAATGCAAGTTCTAAATTTATATTTTCTATTATTCTTGGATTTAATATGGTTTTTGATAACATTCAAATTACTGTGTATATTAGAAGAAAATTACAATCAGTTAATTGAAGCATGAAATGTATGAGGAAATATTTTAAATCTTTAATAATCTATATGGTAGTTAACATCAATTTAATTGAATAGAGCGATATGAATATCATTATTATATAAAACATTTTCAAAAACGTTAACATTTGAAATCTATTCGGTAGAAATTGTGATTTTTCAGCTCTCGTTGCGTTTACAATGTAAACAATGATGGTGCAATGAAAAAGTTTTGCAAAATTTGAGCCACAAATCTACACCCGTGTATTGTCTTTGAAGTTTCTATCGCCATTATGTACCACCGATATTACAAAAACCCTTTCTC
The DNA here is from genome assembly GCA_921293045.1 of Aplocera efformata. Taxonomy (NCBI): domain Eukaryota; kingdom Metazoa; phylum Arthropoda; class Insecta; order Lepidoptera; family Geometridae; genus Aplocera; species Aplocera efformata. Next base: position 4,817,273 of record OV121042.1, on the reverse strand, counting down.
GTCGATGATGTTCTTGATTATTAATGCTTGTTTTTTGTGTCTTGCCCCATTGTTTCTCACCTAATGGCTGTATGAAACTCGCGGCATGTGTCGGCGTATCGCAAGGGTGATGCTCGCCCTAAGTGGAGCAAACAGCGAACAAAGACATCAAACAAATGGGTAGTGTTTTAGAGTAATTACGGTTCGCTTCCAAGCGAAACGAGAGGTGTGCATGAAGCGAGCGAAACGCACACTACGACAAGTAAAACTAATCGCGTATAATTTCGCCCCTTTTTATTGCATGTCGAAAAAATGATCCATGTACGGCCTTTTTTATTCGCTACAGTAAACTGTTGAAGTTGCATTACTGTGACAAAGTATATTCTCGGGTTTTTTCCGCTTAAGTTACAATACGTGCCTCGTAAACAAATAGCACCATTAAAAATTTGCTTCAGCGTATCATAAACACATTGGATAGTTATATTTACGTACGCAATAAAGAAGACAGAGGCGTCACGTTAGACGCTTTCGCAGCGAGTAGCTGCTCTCGTAAATTTAATATGTCATCTCTTATATTAAAATGGTCGTTAAGCTAATAGCTGCTCCGCCTCCCTACACGAGAATAATAGGGTGATACCAGAGATTATTTTAACAATAAAAATTTCAGCTTACCCAATTTCAAATTTTATCAAATTTAATCCTTTCCCATCTAAGGATTTTCCGAGAAAAACCATAACGAGAAATCACAAAGCACTCACATAATATTATTGTACATTTGAGAAAATCATTATCTCCTCCAATATTTACTCGCAAACGAAATAATTTCCCCTCTCGCAAAATCTTTGTTAATTCAGAAACAAACGCGATTATAAATGAATAGCAATTGTAATTTCCATCACATTTAATTTGGGCCGCGTGATTTAATACGAGTAATTTTAACAAGACACCGCTATCTAGTATAATTGTGTACTAAACGATTGTATAATTATTAACACTGAGAGACAGGAAGGCTCCGCTGCATTTGGGAACATAAATACGGCCTCCATTAAAACGCTCGCAACAAATTCTCGTCACTCCATTACGTCCTTACACATTACTCCCTTAATTGCTTCCGCTTACCATGAATTTTAACAACAAAGCACCGACGCGCCTCAAAATGGGTAAAATATAGTGTAGTTAGATTTCACCTTCTAACATCAATTTCTATTTGGCGGATTTAAGCTTGCTTGGGACACACCACCTGTGTTCTTTATGGGGTCACACCTGCTGAGGCCGAGCACGAGAAATGGGGTGCACGAAGTTCACGTGAAAGAGAACGTGAGGCGAACGATGCGTAAGCAAAATTACTTCTGATGACGCTTCATCCAAAATTAATCCATAATGGATTTCCATTGTAATAAAATTGTCATGCGCGCTTGCGTAAATCTCGCGTACAGTTGAAAAGTTTTGCACGGTTACATTGGGTCCCGCCAATTTCACTATCGGAATTTCACGACACATTTGCCGGCGGGTTTATTTTTTAAGTTCGCGAACGGAATATCTGTATCTGTCACAAAAGCCGAGTTAGAAGTTTTCGTAGATCGGCCAAGTTCCTCGAATAAGCAATTTTTATGGCGTAAGCCGCACGAACAAATTCGGTAGGTTTTATTTTGCGCCGCGCGTTACTTTTTATTGAACGTTTAACTAATGGTTTTCCAAAATAACGTGACAGCAGTACCAGATGATTCACGCGAGGTTCTTTTGTTTTTTCGCACCGGCTTCGATACTGGTTTTGAATATATTTCAGGTCTGTTTTTAAAGGATACTCGGCTACCTCTTAGACTTGACTGTGACTGCGTACTTCGTTTTGTTCTAAGGACATGGCACATATTTTTCTCTCCAATCGCGCATGAAGGGTAACAAATGGTTTCCGTTTAGGAAATAACACTAAAAGTAGGCACATTTGAAAGTGCCACTTAAATCTTGGGATCCTCAATCGCCATTTCTCTTAGAGTACCTATCAGTAAGGCAGTTGGGCGGGTGGGTAAGGGGACCGTTTTACTATGGAAGGCGTAGGTACTATCAAAATAGTATGGTGTAATTGAACATATGTTCACGCTGAATTTTTTTTTATCATAGTTTTATAAGTCTTATTTGTATCGTTAACATGCCTTGTTACCATAAACGACAAATCTATGAATTTAATTAAATAGTCATCTTTGCTTTATTTTAAAAGTTTGACAGCATACCAATAAGTTAGTTTTACGGGCGGACAGATAGTAACTGATTAGGAAAAAAAACTTCCATCTGAATAATCGAAGTATACATATCGACAGCCATACATAGAACAACATAAATATAATGTTTTTCCTGGGTTGAAATCGGACTCATAACCACGCACAAGACATAGCTACTACAAGCTAAATATTGTACGAGTCGAAAGCTAGTTTTATCTACAACAAAACTAAAAAAGTCTAACATATGACAAATAAAGTGTTTCCTTAAATCACTTTACTAGAAAAATCTCTAACAAAATAGCTCCCAAGCTATATTATTTTATAGCATAGTGAATGCTTGAGTAAAAATCATCTGAAGTTGCCGCCATATCTGACAAACTTCAACTCAGCAAGAAAAATCCTCAATATTCCCAATATCTCGAAGGTCCAACATCGAACAATCAATCACAGCTCGGCTGATTACCATAAACTTCCCTCTCTAGGTCCCAAGCTTCTAAGCTTCATCGATCCGCATCCATTTTAGCGCCTCCACATAAAATATATTAAGTGACTGTCCCTTTTCACTGAAACTTGCAATTGGCAAGATTTTATATTCAACTTTTATACTCAGGTCTCAATAGTTTGAAGATCATGGACTCTTGTCATGTTTTCTGAACATATTAGTAACAACTTGCTTTCAATTATTTTACTTTTAAGGCGTCACATTATTTTAAAACATAAATTTTTTAATGATATAATAATGTTTTTTTTTATATAAAGTTACATCTAAATTAGTGGTCTATAAGTTTATTTTGATAATATGGCGCTTGTTTTAAAAGCCAATTTTACACTACATCGCCAATATTCGTATCTTGGTGTATCATCTACGACAAACTCCATAGTTTTTATTTTAATAGAGAAATCGTAGTTTCTGTAATCTAGATTCTGCTCAGAAACAAATTAGCATAAACTGTCAGCTGTGTAATTAATAACACAAACTACGGTTTATATCAAGCCGGGTTCAGGATGCAGCCTGTCGCTAACGAGGTGGGCTCACCCCATATTATAATACACATTATATTATATTATAATAATATTATATTATAATTTTGAAGACTTAATTAGTAACGCTTCTTAGCTTATTTATAGATTCTGGAAGAGATAGTCGAGTTTGAAGCCAATTAGGACATATATTTATTAAAGATAACGTAGTTTATGTTTACACGGTTCCGTTGCTTAGTAGGTAGTTCTGCCTCCCAAGCGAGGTGTCCTGGGTTGGATTTCTGGCCGGGACAGACTTTGAGTGATGAGCGTAAAAGTTTTTTTCATGTTTTTCTTCACTGTTTCGAGAACGTGGTATTGCGCACATAAATTTTTCAAGTGAAAAAACTCTTTGGTGCACATTTGAGTTTGAACCAGCAACCTTCAGATTGAAAGCCGGCGTTTATGCCCCTGGGCCACAACTCTCTCTCAGTTTGGCTTACGTACCTCCATTTATACACTTTAATACCATCCAGAACATCAGACATTTATACGAGTTGCATGTCTGTATCCAATCGAAGGACGTATTCACAAAGTCAATCACTATTTTTATTGCACACGCGTAAAATTTTATAGCTATTAACATTACCTTGTTAACCTACTTTCATGTTTGCAGATACCTATACCGAATCACTTCCGTGATTTACGCCGATTATATCATAAGCCAATTTCATATCGAAAATATTACAGATTTTCATAGCAAAAATTTATTAATTCCGATCGTAATCAGACGGCAATCAGTATTTAAACAACTGCCTAATTTCCTATGTAGGTACGTACATATATAAATTTAATGGTCATAAAGCATACGGCACGCAACTTTCAAATGACGCAACTAACTGAAGGCGAAGGGAAAGACGTAAATTAAGGCTCAACAGGCCTTTCCGGTTGTTAACGATTTCCACCCGAATTTGAAGCGTGAAAGAAAAAATATTATGGAAATATATTATATTGTGATATGATTGAAACGTATGCACTAGTCCTACGATGTATAAATTTTGAATTTCCTAGTAATACCTGCACCACTGCGATCCTGTAACATCTAAACAAATTCCCTTTTAAAAACTAAAAAAATAATTTATCACTACGAGATCAAGATTATAATTGTGTGCAAGCGAGCCATTAATTAAGGTGGAAAGCTTTCGACATTTTAAGTGCACTTATAAATGAGGATATAACCTTACATTTACAAGTACCACTACTCATGCCGCCAAAATATTCTAACAAATATTTTAGATATTGCAAACCTTTGTTGTGGACAAGCGAAAGTTTCAAAGAAGTTGTCTTATCAAAACCGCCAATTGACAGTTTGACAACCGTGGCAAAGAGATTCCTTTATTGTCAAAGGAAATTCGTGTTTGAAGTGCGTGAAGCGACCGCATTGAGACGCACAAATGTTCCTCGCGTTGCCTTACACGATATTTCTGGCCAGATTTACGAAATAACAACAGTATGCCCTTTGATCTAATCCGTATTAAGAGGAAGCAACTAAGTCACTTCTTACAGAAGTTTTATCTGGCTTTCCGCTACGGAAATAAATAGGTTATTCCGCGAATCGCTTACATTATTTTTGTAAGATAATGCTTTGACAAATCGATGGAATCCACGATGGAATACAAATCCCCAAAAGATTGAGGAAGTCGGTGCTCGGCTTAGGAGAAATGATTTAAGGCGATGTCGTAAAGCATCGTAAGAAGACTCGCGTAATTGAAACAGTGTCGATGCGTAGGGAGACAATAAAGCGGAGTAGGTAGGTAGGTAGCACGTCGAGGGCGCGGGCGTCATCAATAAAGGCCATACGTTAGGGCAGGCCGGTTCATTACTGCGCGGCGTCTCCACATTCCCATTACCGGGGAGTTAGGAGACGCGGGCGGCGATAAATACCGGCCGAGGAGCTCTGCTTTATTTCTTGCACACAATTTCATTTACATTAAAGGTGCTCCTCTGGAGAGTCATATGAGTCGCGTACAGATTCATGCAAAGCGAGTTACTCGCCGTGCCACCGCATGCCGCAGACCTTAATCTAGTAGGTGGTGTTACTCGCCCGTAGCGACGCGCCGCCCCAATCCACCTACTTAATCACAACGAATTACTAGAGCTTATACATGAACGTGCGTCGTAAACTTTCTCACGGATGAAAATTAATTCGTCACATCAATTTTGTCTAACTATAAATCCAATTGCACTTCCTGGCCATACATTTCTAAGCTAGTATCTGCTTTAGCCGACTTCTGACGTCACAATCTCATTTTGTAATCAACGCAATTTTATCCCGTCATTTAGCCCAGTGGTACTTAGTTTTTTAATTAAGAGAACATTTTCAATTGCAAATAGAAAAAGCCCCTCACTGTTGATAGTAACATCTAATTTTGCAAATTGAAGCTGCGTTAACACAGCGCGACCGCAAACGGGCAACATTCAACAATTACTTTAATGCAAACTGCACTCATACGCCTCTAACGCTCCCTCAGACCCAATACCTCGTTAGCAATTTTATTTGATTTTACTCGGAAATTTTCCGGAACATTTCAATTCGTACATGGAAACACTTTTTAAGGTATTCGCTTCCGTTTCAGTAATATACAGATTTCATTATGGCAAAGCGTTTCCCAGGCGTTCGGCGCTGGACGTTTTCGATCGTTATATTCTTTTACCCTTACGCTTAAGTGGAGTCTCGAGCGTGATGCGAATTAGTTAAGCAACGAGTCAGCTGGTAATCGTGTTTGCTTACAATTGCAAACGGCCGGTAATACCGCTGAGTGTCTGCCAATACCGCTCTCCGCCCATCGCTTTCAATTTAATTGGTATTTAAGTTTGCTTTGCCTTTTCACTCGATTAAATTATGTTCCAATCCGAGTTAAATCACATCTCTTACCAACTGCTAGAAGTACTGAAATCTTTTCAATAGAATACTTACTTAAATAAACTAAAAATAACTTTATTTTTGGTTAGTCCCATAGTTAGTACAGCCATCTTGTTAAGATACTATATTTTTGTGCATGCTATTATAATTTTTATAATATATATTTGAATTTGATGTTTGAAATATGTTTTCTTCCCATATTAAAAGTATAAATTAGAAAGCTCAAGAGAAAGAGCTCAAGATCATCGTAGACAAATTTGTCCCGTCAAAAAAGACTAACAAAAATATTAGTGCTATGGTTAGATACAATAAATTCGCAAGGTCTAAACACGCCCTTGACAGGTTTATTTTAAATCAGAAATCGGTTCAATAAAGCGTGTAATGTGAAACGTCTTGGTTGTTCGACGCGCAGTGTTGCCATCGACTGCGATCGATTTCCACAGAAATAGCCGCGGGCGTTTGACAGGCTTCCCCGGACCAATGAATGTTGCACGCGCTGCGCCGTGTATGCCGCGCCTTAATATTTAATGTGTAACCAACATTTCTATGACGGCGAATGCGCCGTGTGCCGCGCTCGATATAATATTCATAGTAATGAAACATGATTTCCCATTATGTCTTTAAGGAACTTTGTAGTAATCATTGGAGCATGTACTTAGAACTTATCTTTGTTTGAAACTAGATTTTTATATTGCTTCAATCAGATAGGTGTTTACGTGTCTTTTGAGAATGTTTGGACTAACGAAGCGCTGATTGGGTTCTTTACTTGTTCAAAATATCATTTTCAATGTTGATAGATATTGTATGACGAAGTTTCCATGGATGCAAGTTGAATGACGAATCTGACTGTTGTTGTATTATAGTCTTATTCTTGAGAATATAATGGTAGGTAAATTATAATAATACTGGGTTGAGACCTTAAATTGTGAAATAATCTATCGCTATAAATTATTTTTATTATTAAGCAAGATCATTCGTCTCCTCTTTTTTTCCGTAAAACTTATTGGGCATCGGAGAAATTCGCTTTATAGCACTCAGATGTATTTCCGACGTTTGGATATAAAATGTGTGCAATTTACAAGTTGCTGGGGGCTATCTCTGCTGCAGGTAGCAGACGCGAGTCGATCGCTTATATCTGATTTGAATTTGGCGCATTACCCCGCCCACTCACCCCTTCGGTAAACACTCCGATACTTGAAGTAACTGTGCCGAATTTCAACAGAAAACGTTGGTTATCTTATTCGAACAACTGTTACGTAAATATGTAGAGCTCCCGGCGAGTATTTCATTATCTGTGACCTGTTGAGCGCAGGGTTTGTGAGTCATACAACTTTTCGCCAAATTTTCGCTCAAGGGAATATTTCTGTGAGCCGAGAAATCTTTAAATTACACCTTTATATTTTTATCGCAGGAGACGTGTAATTCTGGAGCTCTCACCTAGCCTCCGGTTCCCACACCCCGGCTTCCGTTTAGCGGCAATCAGGGCCAGGCTTGCGACGCTCTGTCAATACGGAGGCGAGAGGTTTCCCTGATAAACTTATCTAGCGCCCCCTGCGCCCCTCTCACCCCCTGTCGCCTCCGTTTATCGCTCACGTATGTTCGTACGCTACGCCCGCACTGCATTACTCCAACAGAATTTCTCGTCTTACTTTTCTATTTTTTTCTATACAACTGAACGTTAATTGCTCACACAAAGCCCTGTAAAGGCACTTCTGATTTTAGTGAGGTTGAATCTATCGCTACAGATCCCTTAATGTCATTTGGTCTTGACATCAATGGAAGTATTCGTTTAGAAACAGCATCAATATTTTATCCTTTTATAAACTTGTCTATTTGGCTGTTTGCCCGAAGTATTTCAAAGAAAACAGAAAGAGTACAAGGAAACAAACGCAAAATTTTATAAAATGCAGTTAACGTCAGCACACATGCGAACTCCGGTTCAGTGAGCGTGTACTTTTGACGGGACTTGTTTTATCTTGTACTTCACAGGAATCTGGAGTAATGTCCACGGTGAAGTTTCCGCTTCTTGGAATCTTTACATAATGCTCCGGGAGGGCAGAAGTGTCGCAACATATACGTAAATTCTCGCAGAGATAGGAGTACCGATCCCCATTTATTTTGTAACGTGTTTGAAAACCATTGGTTAATCTCCGCGTCTTTGTTCTGCTTGGGTCAACAGTAACTCTAAATACTCAACGCTGAAGAATAATTTCTTCGAAATCAATTTATATTGAGGAGTCTACTTCAATCACATAGTAAACATAGGCTATATTACAACCCGTTTATAAAACATGTACTGACGTAACTACTGGTAAACGTTCTAAAAATCAATCGAGCGTAAATTTAATGGCTCCTTTCAAGTTCCTTATTAATTTTCGTATACGCGGTGGGCGGTGGTGCGTAAAACTCGGTGTTTTCTCGCGAAACAATTAAATTTCTCATACATCGGCGGGATTAGAAGGAGGTTCGCTAGGCTAGAGTCGGGCGGGTGGTGGTTAAGCTGGGCGCAGTCAAGCTGGTCTTGAGTCCGCTCGATTGAACCGATATATTTACCTCGGTGTCGAATACTCGATCGGTTCGATCAATATATTATATTTTCAAGAGTGCGCGCCTAGCACCCAGCTAAATACAATTCACCTTTGTTATTTTTCGTGTCATTAAACTGCGTCGCGATCTCTACTCGATCGGGATTGCGAACCTCGATGCGAATTGTTTGTGAGCTTTTGTTTTCCACCCTGCTCGCCAGCGACGCGACATCAATTAACGTCGAACCCCCTCACTGAATTTTCTCCATGCCCGTCTATATTATACGTTGATTTAAGAAATTTTGTGTAGGTCTATTTGATTAAATTCCAGCTTAAAAGTGTAGATATTTAGTATCGACTCTCATTTTTGATGTTTGAAGTTGTCAGGCATTTATCCCACGTGTCCCCTTCGTTGCGTGTCGCCGAACAAATGGAGGGTGGCCATGAAGCCGGCGGCCTCGCCGGAATACGCGCCTATTCATTTGTAAAGCTTTGTCGGTCCTGACAAATGGCGGCTCTCACTATTTTTATATCAACGATGGTAGTGAACCATTTAGCCTATACTTTCACGGTGGGAGTTTGAAAATTTAATAAAAGCATCGTAAAAACTTTACTTTTGTTGACGTATATTTTCATTTGAACCACAATACTTAAGTCATAATAAATCTGAGCTTCCAACTTTATATGACATGTTGATTATGAAGCCTTATCTGGGCACAAAACTTGGTGGAAAGACACTCAGCGCAGTAAAGCCTCGCTCACTCACTTGCCGGCGTTAATGCAAAAGCACGTAGTTTCATGTCGACGCAGAAAGTTGTGCAAAGTGCACAAAGTGCGCGAACGCCGTGGCAAAGCCTTCATTTGTCGGCTTCTGACGTCCGTGTGACAAATGTGTACGCGGACTTTGTACCCCTCCCCTTCGCCCCTTTCCGCGCGCTTCACATTTATGCACCACAATGAAAAATGCAACGAGGAAGTTTTCTCACGAAACAAATTAATACGTTCAACCGAGACTCTTCATTTCTAAGCGAATTATAAGACGTTTGCGGAGTGATCTATCCGAGTGGATTTAATTTAAGCCTACGTACTTTTCTGTAACAGTTTTTGGAAGCGAAAATTCTATTGTTGGAGTTTGGGTTAACGTAGATTGGGTAATTTATATTCGGCGGCGCTTGTACACCACACCTCGCCGGGCGATCCGCACTGTTCGTTAACATTACTTAATGGATCGATTAAATTTAGGGTTTAATCATGTGAAAGAGCGCAATAATGTTCACAGCTGCGCGCTATATCGAGATTACTTATAAAGATGGTTCTAATGTTTCCCGTTGTATTACAGAAAATTAAACTTTATAGTCGTGCGGTGGAATTCAACAGGTTACTTGACGTGACTTCATTTCACAAATAGGAAATAAGAAGTATAATGGTTTTGAATAATTACTTCGGAGCTCGTAAAATTTGTCCTGCTGTATAATAAGTATTCAATGATAAGCTCCTTGACTTGGCGAAGCAAATTAAAATTCAATTTGTGTCCTGAACCGTGAAGCATAACGGATTGTCGACCGATTTCGTCGCCTCCTTTCTTCATTCCATAATTTTGCGAGTCACCCGTTTCTGAGGAGATATTTATTCAGTTTTACAGACTATAATAACCTACCACGCTGAATCCGGGAGCTTATTGTTTAACTTGCCAATTAATTAGTTAGCTGCACCACCTCTCATACTTTAGTGAGACACGTTCTCTATTCTTGGGGTATTATAACATTTTCGTTCAACTAAAGTCGGTTACGAAATGCTTCACATTACTTTTCATAATCTCTAGACTTTGATTTGATTTGATTTGATTTTACAGGGCAAAAACGTGATAGCATTAAATAGATTATCGATCTTCGAAATGTCCTAAAATCTTTTAAAGGGTTCTGAAGGCAAACGCTTAAGGAAACTAAGCCTCTGGTCTAACATCTGGTTGTATATCTTATCTTTTTAACCAGACAAGAAAATTATATCTGATATGCTAACAAATAAAATATACAATCGGTGCGTAGGCTGTGTGTGTGAGTCTGAGAACGTAGTTTATTTTTCATATTTCATTACTTACATGATGTAAATTTTGTTACAGGTGGAATGCAAAAAGGCACAACCAAAAGAAGTAATGCTTCCAGCAAACCTGGCTAAGACGAGAGCCGCCGGTCGCGGCGCGTACGGTGAGTTGCTTGGTAGCGGCATGGTGGCCGGCGCCGGCGGCGTGCGGTACGCTCCCTATCCCGTCCATGCGCCGGCGCAGCTGCTCGTTGCGGGGGGGGCAGGCGCGGCCAGTGCGCACGCGGCTGCCTACCGCCGCGCGTTAGCCGCGCTGCGCCCTACCCCACGCGCCCCGCGCCCCTCCCTCACGTCCCTCCTACCTCCGCTCTCCTATTCGGTCTCCGATCTCCTCGGCGCTCATGCCCTCGACATCCCCCTCTATTCACCCCTGACCCACGCGACACTCCCGACTCCTCTGCCCCTTTGATCCGCGATCCTTTTCCAGCAGCATCCACACCATCCTTTCTAGGTGGGACTCATTTCGATGCTGCGTTGGCTTCCCTCGTCCATTCCTCTCTTCTACATTCCTTTCTTCTTTCTTCCTGCCGAGCCTAAGTGACAATGTACTCTAAGAAACTGATGATATCTAAAGTGTCTTATTTTTAGTAATCGCCATTAGATAACGAGTTAGTTAGCTGATTTTCGAACTGTGTACCGAAATAGAAGAGCCATAGTATCACTCTTAAATTAGGCATAGGTAATATAACTTTCATTAAGTGAACATTTTCTAATAGAGACAGAAATTGGAACAATTTTAAGTAGGGTTTTTAGAAGACAATATTTTTCTATTAGGTAGGTGCTTTTCGAGTTGATTGACAGAATATTTTCTGATAGCTAGCAGGCGATAGCTGTTGGCCTGGTGTTCTCTGATTTCTAGCTTTAACGTGCAGACCTCGAGGTCTCGCTGAATCTTGCCAGTCCTTTACTTATCCATCCATGAAGTTGATTCCTTCTAGCGAACAGAATTAGTAAGTCACCAATTGCGGCCAATTTAATAAGTGATTTTTCAAAATATTTTCTGAAATAATATTGCATTCTTTAGCATTTTACCACGAATAGCTTCACAGCTTGATGTCGGCTTTTCAAAAATGTTATCATTGGAAGAACAGAGGTACCTATTATATTATGTGGATGTACTTATGAGTTTTAAGATGCCACTAGTTGTTTTGTTTTATTGATTGTTTTGTTAAATATTAGGATTTTTAAATTGGACGATAAGTCAAAATGTGTTCCTAGATTATTGAGATAATAATTAGGTTATTTATTTTATTTAAACCCTTATAATTTACGTATTTATTTGACGTTGACTAAAAGTTATGTTAACTATTAGTTTTATTTATTAGTAGTATCTACTCGTATGTATACTTCCGAAACTCTTGATTAACTGTTACTGTATTAACAGTAAGGTTTTTGGATCTTTCCAATAATGTATTATCGATAGTAGTTCTCGTTAACTAATAGAATTAATTGTTCTTATTAACTTATAATGTAGGTGATTTTCGGTAGATTTATTAGATTAATAAAATCATTTCTAAAATATTAAAATATTGTCTGTTTGTTTAACATGTTTAGTTTTAGACTAACAATGTGTAGAATAGATTAACATGTTAAATAAACGATAGAAACGTGTGCGGTGGTCAAGTGACACTAACATACCCCATATGCTATTTTTAAAACACATTAGTAAATGTTTGATAGTAGTCTATTAGAATATGGATGCTCTTTATGTATTTATATATAATCTAAATTAAATATACTTAGAATAAATTCATATTATTCAATTAGTATTCAAAAAATCTCGCCAAGCAAAATAGTGTCTCACGGCACAGTAAATTCATATTTCCAAGTATAATCTTCTTCCAAGTAATATGAAAATTCAGTTTAAAAATATGTAAAATGTAAGTATAGATCGATTTATGTAAATGTTTTTACATTTCTAGATTTCATGTGGTCATTGGGTGCTCTTCCTGACGGTAAGTTGAAACACAATTTTTTTGTTAAAAGTCACGTTCACATTCTACCCGCATAAACTATCATTCACGTGTTTCCGACGGAGACTGTAACTTTGTTTGTGCTAATTCTGGGTATGTCGGGTCAGTGTAGTGGTAACCAGTAATTCGTTGAAGTGAGGTGTCGTGACGTCATCGAGCAATGCCTGAGCCTGAGTGTCCATCTGCCGTGTGATGGATCGCGTCGCCTGACAGATACACTATTTTGATTGGCAATAATATGATCAACGATCCGGGATAGTAATCATATCAGCCGATGTGGACAGTTCGGCCATCATTCATTTACATTTTATAACGAACTCCATTTTGTCAAATAACCGATTGTATGATGTAGTGTTCATGAATCGCACATAACAGAAATGTACCATTTTGTATCAATTAGTTTATGTTTTGATATAGAGTAGTTGGTTTATGCTAGTTAACACTTAAAGTAGGTATCTCTTACAGCCGAGGCCGCCGTAGTCCACTCAGACTGTGCCACATTAAACGATGTTTACAAAATATCGTGCGCTGGACAATGTCCAAAGCGATGTCGCACCGAACATATACGATACACTCGCCTTACCTTTTATGTGACGGCTCTATTTTGGAATCGGGCCACCGGGACACGTGTTACATACAGAATGTTCGTACCGTCCATAGAATCGGTATAGACGCAGTGTTAAAACTACGCTGAATCGACACGATGAAAGCATGCAATCCGATAATTAACCCCCCTTCCGCCCTGCTTTTCATCAATTGTACATTAGTTAATAGTGTGTAACGTTTGTTTGTTTGTTGTGCAGGTTTCCCCGCAGCTTACGCCGCGTACGCGGCAGGACGTAGCTATTCGGGCTATCCTAGCTTCGGGCTGCCCTACCCAGCAGGTAATCCTCTGGCGAGCTTGCACCACCAACTATCCGGCAATCACTACCACCACCTGGCGACACTTCTGCCATACCACCCGCTCGAACTTAGCGGGGTTTACAATGTACACGCCATGCATCTGTGAACTCGCGCCCGCGCCAGCGACAATGCATTCCACTAAACGCTAACGAATACTATCGATCGGCACTCTTTCGCTTCAGAACTGACATGCTCCTCATTTAAACTAACGACACATACGCTAATTTTCCTAATCCGCTGTGGTGACAATGTCCTAACTTCCATTTCGACTAACTCGCCGAGGCGAAAGTTCGTGTGAACTCTCACTTTACTTTACTAACAAGTTAACACCCCTAACAATGACTGAACCATCTAGATAAATGCTACGCTGTCAATTACAAAACGTCCACGTTTCGTGAAATGCTATTTATTGTTTATCTTCAAAATGTTGTCGAGACAATCTGGACGATTGCGAACGCCTCGCTCCATGTTTGCAGACGATTCTCCCTAACGATTCTCAAACGCTACGCGTCGAGCGAGCAAATAGCAGCGCAGCGGCGCAAAGAGGACGCGCCGTCGTATCCTGCCGCCAACGCTACAGTCGCGCCAAAAAACGCCCGCTGCTCATTAACAGCAAAAGCTTTTAAAAGAGATTTAAACAGATTCCAACAAAGTACTGGAAAAATAAAGTCTTTTTTGTGGTGACTTCTATGTAAATCTCAGAGCAAACGAAAAAGAACTTCTACTAATTAAAAGTAGCAGGGCGGTCGATCCTGTCCATGAGACCAGAATGTTAATTTTCGTGCGGTTCATATTGTCCTTTTCAGGATAGTTTGTTGCGTGCTCTTGTCGAAAGGTTGGCAGACTCAATGAAGCGAGCGATGCGAGCTCCCCAGGGTTGGTGGGAGAGTAGCTGCACAAATACTCTTTTCGTTATTTGTCCACACTCGGTGTTTGAGCTCCTCCCTCCACCGTAATTACGCCACTAAGCCTTGGTTTTAGCTTTATACTTTTTTCTCGGCGAGAAAAGCACGCCGCAAGAATTTTTCGGTTGAACGCAAACGGAATCTAGAAAAGCGAGTGCCAGATATTGGAAATTCTAATTGAGCGTACAGCACGAAAAGTGCAGCTCGGTCGTTTCTGTTTGCGAGAGGTTGATGCTATCGGTGAATCGGGACTTTCAATTGATATTACAGTCGTTGGAATCGTTCCGCGTTAATTACTTACCGATTCACGGCACGCAAGATTCACGTTTTCAGTTATGTTTTCATAAAAAACTCATCGAATGTGGGCATTCGTTCGAATGGGAAGGATTGTAAATACACATAATTGAACAATGGAGCGGCCCAATAATTACACAGGTGTCCAGACGAGCCGTTTAAATTAATGGCGTTATCGAACGCGCGTGGACGCTGCTCGGCTAAATAATCCACCCTCCGGAAGAAAATTTTAAACGCCACTGCGGGATTTTGCATTTCAGCTTTAATCCCGATAGTATGCTTAAATTAAAACATTTCGAACAAACAATTCCGGTCTATAAATACACGAGTCATTGTTTTCATGTAGATGGATGACTAACAATGGAGGCTTTATAGGGTATGCCGTGCCTAATGAGCATTGATTAGATTTGTCTAATGGGCATATGCAACAAAGCGGCTCGGCCACAATTAATGTGCGTCCATTTCATCCATTAGCATTCCTCAACCGACGTCGGATTATTGGTAACGTCATCTCCATTCGCGATGTTTAGCCCCACATAAATAATTCTATAGTTATTTATAATTAAAGATCACGATCAAGAATTTAAATGTTTGGACGCAGTGCAGGTATTCTTAGTTTAATTTTAAAGGAATGAAAAGTCTGCGGGTGCTTTGATGCACCAGATGCTGGGACAAAGTGCTGAGTCGCGAAACTGCGATCCACAACTTCGTCGCTGCCTTTAATATGGAGCATTCGCTTTCTCAAACTTGAAAAACGACAGCACGTACCTATATTCACGGGGATGACTGTTTTCGAACGTCGTAAACAACTTTGTCAGTTTCGAATTGAAAGGAATTTTTCTTCGCAAGGACGCAAGTGACAAGGGAGTCCTTGCGTTTTAAAGTACGATAATAAAAATTTTACTTGAAAATTCATATGCGCTCGTTACATATTATTATCCTCAGAAAAGATAAAGCCGCTTGGGCATAGTTTACACATAGTTCGCGATACGACAGTGAATAACTCTGTGAACATATTTTCTTCCCCTACTAAGATTTGGTGAGTGGGAAACCTTTTGCAAAAAGAAAATTAAATCCTCGACTTCGAAAATACAATTACAAGACCGTGATGGCAAAGATTATCAAGGCATTAATCGTTACAAGCTTGAAACAACTGAGCTCATAACCCAATTTGCATATTTATTGAAAATCGTAGCCCGTATTAAATTTTAGTAGATACTCTCAGCGATAGACTTATAAAACTAGATTTACGTAGTAATTGTAACTTCTCTCTTATCTAGTTAAAATATAATAATAGCGGCAAGTAGCTAGTGTTTTTGTAGAGCCAGTAATATTAATTATATCCTCTATGTAGCATGTAGTGATGGTAGGTGTTGGATTTTTATAGGATTTAGGGAAAAGCCGAACACGATCCGTGACAGTAGATTTTCATGACTATATTTAAAGAATGTACAATTTCAAGAAATAATACTTTAAACGATGTAAGTTCAATGTGACAGATTCTTATGCTAAGTCGATAATGTTACGAGAACAAATAGTAAGGGCCATCTGGTATCCCAGTGCATGCATATGAAATGATTCTCTGAACCCGTCTCATATATAACAATAAAATTATTATAACGTGTAATTTATCCCTGTCTCCGTGTTGACCATACATTATCCTGACGACCACATACATAATATCTAGGTACATTCATATAATTAATAAAACTTTCACGGTTGTCAACAAGAATAACTCGTTCATTGCACAGTAAAAAGTAATAACATTGTTTATTTATTCATAGTCCCGGGAATAACACTGTATTTTATTGAATTTGTATAGTTTAAAAACAATGAATAATTGAAGAGGTCTCTAAGTGGTTTTAGTACGGCTTAGGTCGCTTTGGCGTCGTGTTCGGCTTAGTTAGAACTTTAATAAATCTAAGAATATATTAACAAAAACGTATAGCTAATAAAGTAGTACTATTCATTTGAAATACTACGTTTAGAGGATGAATAAAATACTAACCGAGACATTTAGATAATCATTTGCGTATCTTAGACTATCATTAGCATTAGCATAGACTTTTTATTTTGTCATTATACTTATTGAAAAGGAAACGACACATCGAGCTTGATAAATGTTATTTTTTTTGTATTTTTGAACATTTGCTGTATGGTATTGTAATATATATTTATTCAGTTCAAATTTAATGTTATTTCTCTATTATATTTTAAATATTTACACTGCTTATATATAATGTTATATTGATATTTAAATTTATTGTTGTTGTATTATATTTTTGGATGCAACTATTTTACGCTACCTTCTTCGTGGGTTATTGTTAATTATAAAACGGTCCCGTGTTATTTAAAATCAACTTTACAAAGGCTCGGATGCCTATTGTTTGATCTAAGAAATTGTCAGCAATAAATCGTTGCTTCATGATCACCACACCTCGCAATATTAATTTTCAAAATTAAGGTTACTTATATAACAAAATTGTTGTCTAAACAATGAGTTGATATTCATTCATGATCGCTTCGTGCGCGACCGTCCTAATCGCCATCCTCTAAACTAGTCATAATATCTATAAATAAGCTTATTTATATATCGCCTAGGATTAAGGATATTTAATGTGTGGTTTATACTCTCGTTAAGGATAATCTATCGAAGCACCTACTTTATTCGGATATCTCCATCGGAACAGTGAACGCCGCGAGGACTGTATAATTTGTGATCATATTATATCAGTTCGGGCGGTACATGTTTCCCTCTAACTGCGTATTGCGTGTTAAGTTATACTAATATCGAATGAATTATTCAGTAAATAACACCATGTTCTTGATACAATTTTGATGATTGAATCAATAATGAGATATGGCACGTAATGACTCTGCATCGTGCCGGTGCGTGTTACATAGGGATATCTAATGCCAAAACATTCATAAAACGCCAGTCTATCATTCCGTGCGTGCAAACAATTTTAAATAGCCCGAAAACAGTAAACAGGAAACTATCAATTCCAAGTTTCCCCATAAAGATTCGATGAGTGGAGCTCTGGGCGCTATTCTCCTTTACACGATCCCTCCGCGCAATGTATTTTTTTACAACTTTTGTTTCCCTCCATGTTAATTTTTGAATTAGCTTTGAGATTCGGGTTCCGCGTGACTTTTTGTCCGAGTTTTTATTTGTTGAGCGCGGTCGCGTCGGCGGAACCCCCAGTAGCTCCGTACCCGGCTTTGTAGCTTTTTTTATTTTGTTGCCGCAGGTGTAGTGGGAGTTTTACCGCCGGAAAGTCGGATGTTGGTCGGTGCGGAGTACGTAAGCCAGGGCGCGCTAGGCCAGGGCTCGTAGACGCCACGCCGCCACGCTCCGCGCCCCGCGTCCCGCCCCGCTACACACCGCGGCCGCGCCTCTAAACCACTCTCTTACCCGGAACACCCGTTAACGGCTCCCGGAATCTCTTACGAACATAAATAAATCTTTTCTCCAGCGAATAACTGTTTGGTATTTCGCCCTCCGCTTTCCCTCACGAATCTAACAAGGAATGCAATGTCGCAAAAGCTAAGTCTCATTTACATTAACACAGGAGCCCGAATTCTCAGATGCGTGCCACAAAATCGCCCGACTAGGTTCGCCCATATAGCTCGATAACAAATTGCTTGAATGTAATCAATTTCAATATTGAATCAGATTAAATTGCGGTATCCCTCAGGAAGTAATGCCAATAACCTATTATACGTAATATATAAATTAGGAAACTATTACTATGCATTTTTCCATAATTATTGTAATGTAACCCATGTGTCAAATGTGTATTTAAGTCTTTTATATTCATAAGATAGCATTGTTCTTATCGCTGTTTCGACATATCGTCTTATATCATTATTCGTAAGTTTTATGATATTGTGAAGCCGCTATATTTTAAATAAAGGAAAATGCCGTTGTATAAGCAAAACGTTTATCGTTTATTGTTCGACTGATCGTTCTAAATGGAGGTCGATCATACCTAAGTTATTCACCATATCGATTGCTACCGAAATAAACTGGAAGAGATAGTGTGTTAGCGTGGGGTTGGCTAGCGTGCGGAAACTTTGATCGCTCCTTGTAAACGCGGTTTGTACGCGATCCGCGTATCGAATATGATAATAATTTATTTTTCTGACTCATCCAATGCGGCTTTGCAGCGTGGTTGAGGCGCGCGCCTACGCAGCAAGTTGGTAAGCCGGAACGCACACTCAACGAGAGTGAATCAAATAGCATGCACGAAATTAGATAAAACAGACATAGATATATACTTCCGTAAACAGTGATACATTTTACTAACAAATTTGGTTTTGATAACCGGTTAAAAAGTACGTATATATTATTTGCCGGTGTTAGGTAGGCTTCGCCAGGTGCACTAGCGGTTGCTTCCGTGCAAGCATGCGGCCGCTCGCCGCATCCCTCTCCACATTCCTCGCATTCAACACATTCGCCCTCAGAATGTAGCCGCGACCAACACGCCCACACAACTATCTGCATACAACCTTTAAAAACCTTTGACGAGAACAAAACATTCCAACAAATAAATTTCGTAAGGGTCGAAAGCGTTGGTCGGTTCGAATCCTAATAATTATCTGCGAGTGGCCGCGTGTAGCGAACGGTGCCAACTCCATTTGTAATTTAAGATATTTGACCGTTAATTGTGTTAGTTACTGTTCCGTTTAGTGCTTGTTGCTTAGGTCGGAGCGGGGCGACTCGCACTCTTTTAGTTACCTACCACAGAATGTAAATATAATACATACCTTTAGTATAGCGTACCTTAGTTCAGCGATGCTGAATTAGTGTTACGAGTGCTGTATTTGGATGGGTCAGAATTTGTTTCCTTTTATTTAAATAGATAGTTTTATTTTATGAATGCTCATAGAATTTGACTATAAATGCGCTAGCCTAGCGAGCTCCATTGTCTATAAATTTTTATAGTAGAATTTAATGAAATTGGAGTGTGTCAATGAACCCATAATGGTCACTATTAGCATACTAATCTCTTCTAGTTAGATTCGTATTGACCGACCAAATCCTGCGCCAACGTGTCTGGTCGAGTCCACTGTAAGTCCTTCCTCCCCGGAACACTGATTGCATCAGCTGCAGTAAACCAACAACTACCTATTGACAGAGCCAATTTCGGGCTAATTCAACTGGGGAAAAGGGATTTACATTAGATTTTATACCGCACTATACCACTGTGGCAACGAAGAAACAACTGACCAATCGGAGAGTGCAGTCCACTACAACAATAGGGCGAGTAATTTTGAACATTATACACGTTGAATCGTAAAACTTTTGTATTAGAATAGAGTTGGTGATTAAAATTGTAATTTTGTGAAAATTTGAGAGTTCAAAGTGTGGTAGACTCAATAGAACATTCGAACTAACGAAGTAAATAGAACAGTGTAGAACAAATATCTATAGACAATAGAATAGTATAAGAATTAGAAACAAAAAGAGTCCAAGTACAAGCTGATTTTGTAGATTAATTCTGACCATCTAATAAAATTTAAAATAGCGGAATATTGAATAGTAGGTACCTAGTCTAGTTTATCGATTGCGGGCGATTTTCTTTGTAGTATAAGTGGAGCTTAAACTAGCGTAAGTCTTTACGGTATGTGTTTTACATTGATAAGCTGGAGTTCAAAGCTTTCTTCCGGTAGAGACAGCTATAGACTAGTTAGGCAATTGGTGGTTATATAAAGACAATAATTGTGATTGGTGGTGCAAACTTTTTCATAGATGTTTTTGTAATGTTGTTTAGATTTAAGATATTTGATAGAATAGAACTGTTCTTTATAAAATTTTGCCTTAGGCAGTCTTACTGGATACAAAATAAGTAGTGACAAAGAGTTTTTTTAAATGTATTCAAAAATAAGTAATAGAATAGATAAACATTTGAAATAGAATAGAAACCATGTAATAAATAAAAATGGTAGTTACTGTGTAGACGTAATGGAGGTATTCCGCAAGTAATTTTAATCTGACTACATGGGTAGAACGTTTAAATCTTAGAAATTTGTGTAGAAATTTTTCTATTATACCATCTGTGTGTTCAATTCGATTCAAAATTCTTTATGCTTCTTTAAATGTCGCTTTACTCTTTTTAATATCTATGACTGAACCACGTCTATTCCGTGATTGCATTATGCACGTGAGCAGCGAACTGAAATAAAGAGAACGCTTCTTTGATTTAAGAAAGAGGGCAAGCTTCTTTGAATTACAAATCCGAGTGTGGAGCGAGCGTTTCCGACAACAAACAAATATAGAAATTCGATTAATTTGCAATGGAGATAAGTTGCGGTGGTTAAGTAAATACGAACCAGCAAAAGCGTATCATCTTCGCATCTAGTTATTTATGATGCCTATTAAATATACGTTTCGTAGGGACGCGTGAGTTTCCCGTTGAGCGATCAAATAAAACATTTCAATTGCACGGACGGAAATGAAGTATTAGGATCATGTAGGTGAGTGATTCGATCTAACTAAAGATACGAGATACGGGTTTAGTTGAGTCAAGCTTAATAAATGGGATGCCACCACCTTTTCATCGAAAAGAGTGTATGAAATGAAGTCCAAATATTATACTTATATGTGAAGATTTCCAGAATATTCTTCTTTTAATTGTAAAATTTAACTTAGTTTTTATTATTTAACACGTCACTTCAATGATTATTAAGACAATTATTATGCAAGCGATACAATATTCAACAGCGATAAAGTATCTTCAGTTACAATCTGTTCAAACTATGCAGTTGTAACTTATTTAGATAGATGCATATAATACAGAATCCGTTTCTTTGCAAAAGTCAAAAGCTCTATTGATTCAAACTTTTCCGTTCCAACTTTTTCTTATGAGTTTCATAAGTAATACTAATAAAATACTTACCTTCTCGTACCTAACGTAGCGAGGGTTGATTTTGAAGGAGTTTGAACAATGTTACACATAAAAAGCCCCGCGTACACTGGATTCCAAGGGAGGCACCCGTACCGTACGCTCCGTGAATATTTCCTTCGACCGTCATCCCACTTCTGAAGAAGAATTATTAAGTTTCCCCGAACTTCGCAATTATGAAAGTTCGAATAGCTCTCGCAAGACGGCCTCTGAATTTATAGATGAATGTGTGATCCCACCGTACCTGGAGGGTATTATTAATAAGAGCTTCGATATTTTCGAATGAATTACGAGCGAATGTGAACATAAAGTAGCGCTGCCGGCAAGACTTTTCCCTAAGAGATTCAAACATTTAATAGCAGTCACTCGTACAAAAGTGCCTCGTAGTCACTCCTCGTTGTGGAACTTAGCGCAAAGTTACCGACTAGACACAAACAGACGAAACACAAACAGCAGACCAATTTAACATCTTACGAACATTAATTATTTCCACTTTCTGCGTCTTCTGGCTCCTTGAGTGGAATCAAAGCGTCACGAAACTTTAATCATTACACGGAACAAGTTACTCTTATATCATGTGTTAACAAGGTTGCCAGATCGAGTGCGCGGGCGGCCGCCACACAGCCCCGTGTAGACAAGCCTTCGGTTGGTTCGCTCCTGACGCCTTCTCGTCTGTAAACAGGATTGTTTCACTCGTTAATTATAAGGTCAGAAACACATTTCCCTCAACTAAGTTGAAGCTGTTTCTGACTTCCCCGTAAGCGGCGAGGTGCCCCGACCCGACCCGTAAGATTGAAATGATAACCGACGTTTTATTGCAGTACGCCGCAGTATTGTGTATTTCATAAATCTCACATTCTTCTACGGTAATTTATTCCTGAATATTTACAAGTCATTATAGGGAAATATTTGAAGCACAGTATAAGTTTATTACGGAGTATCCATTAAAAATGATATCACAATAAACCTCCACGCCGAGTGTAACGAGGGCGGTGGCCGCCAGTAATGGGAAAAGAACGGTCTTATACCGATCGACACACTAACGATTGCGAGTCGTGTCCGCGCTCGAACTCTTATTTATTACCCGGTGACCTCCGAGTAAATAGCCTCTCACATCGCAAAGTAATGTTATTAAAATGTGTCAGCATTTTAGCGCGGCTGAGCGGCGCAGGCGCGGGTTGGGCCGCCCGCGCCATCTATCATTCATCCTCCATTACTTATATTGTACTTTTTTCGCAAAGTCACTCGCAGGCCGGTAATCACCTGGTGCGACCGTGCCACAGACCTCCATTTTTCACGCCAAATCATAACCCGCGCATCTGACAAAAATAAAATTTGTCGCACAAGCCAATGGGGTAATGATGACACTATGAACAGGCAAAAATTGCGACACTTCTATTTTGCTGACAAATTTCTTAATGTACGTGGGAGTATTAGTTTTGATAAATGGAAGCTACGGAGTTATGCAAATGAAGGTTTAATCATAGTAAATCCGAGATCAAATCGGAACCAGTGACTCAGTAGTAGGTAGGTAAGGTAGGTACGGGTAGTTGTGTGGGTGCGGAGTAGTGGCGCGAGAAGCGACTCACGCACTCGGGCATGCGGCCGGCCACGTCGCCACGTCGCCAGTCGCCAGTCGCAAGACGCCGCGACGTGCGGCGTATGCTAATGTCTCTCCCTATTCAATAAGCAGACCGCCGCGTGCCACCGAGAACTCACGTCGGATAATTTACTGGATATTTTGTAAAAGTTTTTTCGCCCTCTGTGATTTATACCCGCGAAACTTCCAGCTCTCTTTTCATTTGAATGCACGTGACATACGTGATATTTTTTTGTTCCGACATAATCTCGACCCGGGAGTCCTTGCCGCCGTCATTCGTCAGCTCGGCATCTGTCTCCAACGGCTAAATTATTCATGCATTTACGCGCTTCAACTTTATCCGAGCTGGAGAACTTTAATATTAGTTGAGATTACATCGATAGTCACTTTACCGTTCAATATGCAAAGTTGAGAAAAAATGAGGTGTAGAAAAAGCGGGCGGCCAGAGTTTTTGAATTTTTTAAATTCGATGGTTCAGTCATGGATGTGTGCTGTCGATGACGTATATGCGACTTGTGTGCGTGGCTCGAATGCGAACCGTGTGTATGTTGCAGTTGACCTGACCAACGGCCAACTCACTCCGAACAACAACACACCGCTGCTCGCGCAAGCGCTCTCAGGTGAGGCCGCCTTATGTGTCGTGGCTCCTGCACTACTTTACATCACATTTCTTCATATTCCCTCGAATCTATCAAGATCCCTCTCACTGTACACTACACTGAGTTTACGTCGTATTTAGTTAACAATCCTCACAATGTGTGTTTGATGTGATTGTGTGATATTCTGCCTTGCTTTGTACTTATATATTTCATGTGTTATATTGATGTTTAGTGTTCCAATTGTCAATTTAATAATTTTTGCATTGAGATGAGGAGCTGTTAGATTCCACATATTTCGCACTTTATTTTTTATTGTGTACCTAGTCGTAAATGACAACTTTATATATCAATTAACCAGCTTTCCGTAATTTATCTTTCAAATACCTTAACAAATGTAGATGGTAGATAATTTAACTTCGATAATTAAAGTTTCATTTACGATAACTTTTCATGGAACCTATACCTATTAATATAAAATTCATTGGAAAAACCTTAAAAATGAATATTATAATAATTGAAAAAATGGGTCACTATTCAATTAATGCTATGCACATTTACGTATTTCTAGATATTCCCAAGTTCTTGGTATTGAGGTTCTGATGATTCTAAAATTGTTGCAATATTTTACGATATTCACAAAAGGAATACTAAACTCATGCAATGGTTTAAAGAAAATATCTAAACTCATTTGAACATCAGCCAAACCCATTTGAACTTAAGCAACGTGTGATGTTTCGACAGTGATGAACAACTATCAAGCAGCTGCCGCTGGATTCGGACCGCCCGCATCCCCGCATGGTGCTGGTGGACGCGCCGGTTTCCCGGCAGCTAGCTCGCCGGGACCCGCGCTTGATGTGTACGGCTCCGCAGCGGACAGCGTTGGCTACGTGCAAGCCGCCAGCCCGCAACCATCTGGGTTCCCCGCGATTGCCGTTAGCCGTGCGCCCCTCAATTATACCCCGGTGAGTGCAGGTCCAACTGCCACCTCGTCAGGTGCACTGCAGTCAAGCTTCAGTCCGGACAAGTTGGGTCATGTCCGGACTGGCACACCCCGCTGAGGACTGTGTAGCCAATACTGCCTAGTGCCACCCACTCTTCCTAACAGCACTTCAGTTATACGACTCACCAGGTGACATATTGGTTCAAAGCTACCTCAACACCTAATCAGTATGAAATCATCGTGATTTGAACTTCATTCCAATAAATTTGAAGTTTATTATTTATTATTTGATTACGTGAATTTTTTTAAACTTATTTCTATAGATAGTGACATGATATTAACTTTATAGTACCTAAAAAATTCAGGAGAGACTATAAGTTATGGAAATCTGATAGTAATCAGGGCCACACAGTGTATGCATAACCACTTCCTAGCTAAGTTCTTTCCATTGAGTGGATAAAGATGTATTTATACTGGTGTTGTCTCTGTTGATCAATTTAGGCCATTATTTCTCAAGTTATTTTTATAGTCTCATCTATTTACAATATATATCCAAATCGATGGTTTTACCCGGCGGTAAAATCTCATAATGAACTATGCTCGTATGGCATTCATGACATATCGAGCCTTTTAGACACAGATTTTTTAAAGAAGTCGAAACAGTTTTTTTAGGGCTGATCTTGTTCCATTTTTTCAAATATGGCAACTATACCCGTGACACGGTCGAACTACATTCTTAACATAAAATTGCCTGATTAAAAATGCTTAAACCAACTTTGAACTACTCTTACTGACACTGACTTAGGTCTGTTTGTGTCGTATTTTTTTTATAATTAAAATTCAAAATTTAAAGAATTTCTTCAGCAAGTTCATACATTTTTTGGATAGGAAATTGGCAGGTAACTGTTGTTTCTTTCATATTTTTTCAAATACTATAAATGGTTTTAAAACCAAAAATAATGGATTACAACTTCATAGATACAAAATAAGAAAATATATTCTCATCGACCTGTTATTAAAATTGACTGATTATATCATTGGAGTAAAAAGAAAATAATTAAAGCCACTCCTATCTATTTTGTGAGATGAATGGGATGGTGATCTAGTGATTATAACTTTTTTCATTTATTACGTCAGATTAAAAAAGCCTACTCAAGTAAGAACCGAATGAAGGCAATTCTCAAAATGGTCCTCGTTCGAAAAGTTTCAACTGTCACAGCATTCAAATTAATGTTTGTTCTGTTTTGTTTTTCTCCAGAACGTTTGATTCCCGTTTCATTAAAATTTATATTTTTGCATTGTTCCTCATTTCAATACAAAAATGTTTTTATACATAATTTTTCATTTCCTCGTCCCGGGGAAATATCGTAAATTCAGAGAGTTGGCTGGAGTAAAAATTTCATTAGCAGTTAGTCACAGAAGGATAAGGTGGTAAGTGCAAAATCCTCTCGGTGTCGCGTTATTGTCGCACGCAAGAGCGGCAGTACGCCGCGACACCGACCCAGACGCAATTAGCGGCCGACGACACTAAAATTTTAGCGAGACGGTCCAATCTCATTACAGAACCGATCTTCCTTGTCGCTCTTAAAGCATAATCACCATAAGTTAGCGAGCGAGTGAAGCATGAGAGATGCGATTATAAAGTGTTCCGAAATATGAGCACGGCGAGCAGGCGACGGCAATCTACGCGGTGCAGTGCCGCGGGTAATGGCTTTTTAAAACTGCGACCAAGCTCCATAACTGCTTCCCTGAGATGCCATCAGTCTTCATTGCATGTCGGCACCCGCCAGCGCTGCCACCGCACCCAACATCTTAACTCCTCACGTCGTACTATCTCAAAAACATTTTTCAAACACTCCAGTAGAACGTTTAATTTGCAGTAGGTATCCCGTGGCGTAAGCTGTAAGCTTGTGTCGAGAGATAAGACTACCCGAACGGGCCGTCTGCCTCCTCGAGTATCTGCACTCTGTAGATCACTTGTCATTGTTAACGTCTATTATGTACGGGAGCTCTGCCTCTCGAGGCGTCGGGGTTCAGTGCAATCGGAGCAATTGTTGCCGAAGGCTTAATTCGAGTCGATCACACTCGACGCCCTTCCGATTCAGGCCCGTCATATATCAAATGGGATATTAACTCAATCGTCCGTAATCGGCGAGGTAAAACAAATACGCCGCTAATGAGAGAATGAACCGCCCGTGCGTCGGGCGGCCGCCGCTCTCGGCCATCGGACCGCCACATGTGGTTCCCGAGTGTAAAACGGCCTTATTAGGTAACGGGAATGCCCCCACGGGCAATAACCGTAAATCAAGGAGAACAAGCGGTGTAATTACCGTTGCCGAGCGGTCGCGCGTTGCTCTAACTCATCCTCTCGCTGTTTTTATTTTGTCGGGCGCCGAGCCCGCTACCGCTCTATCGACTGCGAACCAAACTTACTACCTTTAAATCTGCCCCCAGAGAGGTTAATGTTCCACTGAACGCTTTATACGTCCATTCAATTATATCCGACGTTCAATGCTCGATTTTAAAGACCCGCATTGTCCTTTTATTAGCCGAATGCTCGACTAACCGGTTTGTTTCTTTCCGTTTCAGGGCCCCCTGATTCCTGCGGCCTTCACCAACGGTTATCATTGAAAGTGTTATAGCACAAATATTTTACGTGAGTATTACAGTATACGCTTTTAAGGCCCAGTTTATTAAAACATCGTTATGGCGAATAAAATGTCGACGGCGTGTGTATATGCCGCAGCTGTTGAAATGAATTGCCGACTATTACCATAGCAAAACGTTATTTAAACGGTCTAATAAGACAAACAACTGTAAAATTGCACATGAGTTCATTTGTTGCATATTTAATGTGCCTTTCCTACTTAAAGGGGTAACATGCAATTACTTGCTTTCTTATGCATTTGTCATAATTGAAAACGGTTTCAAAGCTATTTATAAATCCTTCCCCTACGATCAATAGACGTGTAGGTAGGGTATTGTCAGTTAAACTCTGGCAAACGGTGGTTTTAATGGATGGCGTTTTTCCATAGGTTATGCAACTGTTTTTCTTACAACTTTTATTAATCTGCTTAATTTTATTAACTTTATTAAAAACGTAATTGCCACGAAATTACTAGTGTAGTTAGAAGCATTCTTCATTGACTCGACCAAGTATAAAGTGTAGAACCGTGGCCAAATCATAAAATATAGTTAATAATGACAATTAATAGTTTTGCCTGACAGTCTAATAATGGTAGTGGTGGGGTAATAAAATCCCTCCCTCCCATCTAATATATGTCTGGTAAGCCCCATGCACCCGTCACTCATACATGAACATGAATGGAAATGCCTGTAATTTCCCATTGAATCACTGAATGCTTGACATGTAAAAAGATATCGCAAGTAATTGATCAATTCATCCAGCGACATCTTTTTTGACATATTTTTAGGTAAGTGATAAACGTTTAAAAGTAAGTATTTGATGTGACAGGTGGCGAGCGGTGTGGCCTGCGCTGGCGAGTCGCCCGCGCCCCCTCCCCCGCCCCGCGCTGCGGACCCAAGACACCGCTCCGTCCGGACCACGCGGACACGACCACCGCGGCCATCCCAACTCCCTCTTTCACCAACCCCCCCCTACCCACACACCTCCCTCTTGACCCCCTCCCCATACACACTTTTGTAAATAATTATAACATTTTTGTCGTGTGAACGAGATAGTCTAATACAACAGGTATTTTTTTCAAATTTTCTCGCTTTTGACTGTACCGTAGATGTGTTGTCAATAACGTTTAAACTAAAAAAAAAAATACGTTTCATAATATGCATCTAGCCGATTTTATTGCAGGGAGGTATATCTTAAATATTTTATAATTCATAGTTAAATTACAGTTTAAGGTGTAATCGGTCCTCGTTCGGGACTTTTAATTCTGTAGATAAAGTAATGTATCCGTTTTCGTACGTACCCATTGTCAATCGCGTTTCGCATGTTAACGGTTTAAGTAGATGAAGCTTTTACGATAATTTTGTAATCCAGAACGTTGTAAGTGTACCGTGTTCGCATACGCTTGTCCCTCCGTGTCCGGCACGGAGGCGGCGGGGCGTGGCGGCGGCGTGGCGCGACCGTGTCGGGGCGCGACGTAACCTATCGTCACCGCCCGCTGCGCGCCTCTTCGCTCGGCCACCGACACATATTTTATTCTATCTATTTTTAATATTAATGTCATAATTAATAAAACATAATTATTATACTACTATTATGATATGCATATTTTACCTATGAATGTAATTATTTTTGCCTAATTCGAATTGTATAAAATCAACCTTTCGACGGCTGTTCTGTTTCAGTAGCGATCAAGTTTTTCGATTACTTCCGTATAAGACTATGTTAGTAATGCGTATATACATACTTTCTAATAATTATTCATATGTATTATGGTATAAATTTTTATCCTAAGGATAATACGATCGTATTTACAATTCATAAGAACGTTCGGGAAATTAAGTCGAAACATTTCAGAATATCTTTCATCGCGTTAAGATAATAATTCATTTTTATCTTGTACCTTTGAACGTAGGTAATGTAATTATAATAAATAACAATTTTGTGCATTACGTAATAACTACTTCATTGTTTCTTACTATTATATATGTAACCGTAAATTTAAGGCCACTGTTGAGAAAATCACAACGACTCCACTACATACGCGGAGTCGCACCGTATTAATAAATAAATTTTAACAAAAATAATCGATATGAGCAGAATTTTTCACACATCGTCACAACATTTCAATAAAATAAAAGCAGGGATACTAAAAATAACAGCCAAAGGCGCAGGTTTGAGGTAATAGAATAAAAATGAGAAGTCAATTCGTTAATCATTATTCGTTAGGTAACGAAGGCATTTTATGACCACTGTCTAGTTTGCAGCCAGTGAAATACTACGCGGGAAAGCACGTAGCGGTGTGAGTACACTGCTACGCGGCTACGAGCTACGGCGCACCGTAACGCGTAGTACGGTGACTTCTGCGCCTGACCGTACACCGCTCGGTACCCACACGCATCATTCATTATTTCAAATTATGATTACTCATTACTTACATCAATTAAACATTTAATAACTATAAACTAGGTATTAAATTTTAGGTAATAATAATAAACAATCTTTTAAAAGCTATTATTATTATTAAAAATACGTTATTATTATAAAATGTTTCCTGTTACAAAAATATTGAAAATGATACGAAGTAAATCAATATTTCTTTTTAAACGTAATTTATTACTTATGAGTGTAGTTAATTGAATACCTAAAGGATTGTAAGATGGAGCGCGCTCGCCGGCAAGCGGCGCGTTCGCTTCGTTTTGGTTTCGTTCGTTCGTTCGTCGATTCGTTCATGCTGAATGTTCGCTAAGATGACGTCACGCGGCAGCACTCCCGCAGGGGACGAGATTGTTAAAACGTTAGCTAGGAAATTGATAATGAAATCGAATGGTGTGAGTCTGTAGGACAGTTGGAATATCATACACCTAACAAATTGAAGTTTGTTTTATAATTACGGTGTTGTAGGTATTTAAGACATTTTTTCGTAGATTTAATTGAGATGTTATAATCGTCAGGCCCGGGCCGTCTCATTAACTCTCACTTCACTCTATTTTCTTACCGAACTTTTGAACTCGAGCGCAGACTCGCTAGTGAGATGTCACGCCGCGTTCGTGAGAAGCCATCGCTTCGCCGCGATAGCATCGTGACGACTAATGACTAATGACAATTTGTATATAAATAGTTAGCCGCATGTGTAAAAGGACGTTTAGGTAGGCGCCTCATCTTGGCATAGATCGCGTGTTGCTGACACCGCGGGCCCACTAAACCAATACTGGCCTACTACAACATCTCTTTCGTCTATACACTTGTTTGATGAGCCTGAATATAACACCGACGGCCACTGTATAACCACCACGAATTGAAACTATCCTATAGTCACGGGATGGCCAAACATGACTGTTTGCCATAGCCTTTATGAGCATTATAACATCGCCAGTATCATTTTGAATGACTTCTTGAAACTGGTCTTTAAAATCAGAGTATTAAGTACGCTAGTATGGCCCCGCAGGTAGTCGATAGGTCAATACCATCTGGTCGATATTAGATTGATTTGAGCCGCAATCAGTTTAGTCCAATTAGTTTCGTTGTTATGCTTTTGTTAATACGGTTTGTGAGTTTATTTCTTTAGTCACCTTTAGAGCTATCGCGGGCCATATCCTTGATTGCACAATTTATGATTCAATCGGTTTAGATCATTCTTGTAGTGTTTTTGTTCATAGTTATGTGATGTTAGGTAAGTTTTCAAATAGTTGAAAAGAAGTCAATTACTTGAATGTAACAGTGCAACAAGTTGCTATGGCCCGTCTGTTTGAAGCTAGGCTGCCCGCTTAGCTCGCGGTACGCGCTTGCTGTATCGCAGACCTTGCGACACGCGTGCGTTTACCGCGCGCTCAAAGTGCGTCGCCGCTTTCTCTCGCTTGTTAGTAATATGCGTTAGTTCAGTTACTTCAGTCACCATTTTAGAAATGTGTTCTATATCAGAATAAAGACTACGTACGTAATAATAAGCGAGATCTCAAATTTAATTTAAAAATTCATTATGTGATCCTAATATTGCGATTTATTGTATTAATAATGAAATGGAAAAGATGATTTATTATATTTTGTATAACGACATTCTATATTATTTTACACTCGGTCTACTTTATATTATTAAAGATAATGAATTAATTTTAATCTAATAACGTGACAGACTGGTAAAGTTCGTAGAGTCGCCGTGGCGGCCATAGATCAAGTAGCTTTGCATAATCGGCAACGGCCAAGTAAACGTTTCAAGGACCAAAGGTATACTTATTCGCGTAGAACCGGAAGCGCATTGGCTCCGCACGAACCGACCCCGCCGATCGGTCGTACCATCGCAGCATGAGCGTGTCACGAGTTAGCTATGAGAGTCCACGGCGGGCGACCCGCGGACGCCCGGCCAGCCCCGCATCACTCGCCCGCGTCCCACGATCCCGCGCCACTTCCGCGCGACACCCGCGCGTCGCTTGCGCACAGCCGCCCGCTTGGTTTCGTTCTCGCGGTTACTTCTCGATTGCGTGCTTCGCGTGCTGACTGATTTTCTATAGCAATAAAAAATCAATTACCTAAGATTTTACATTAACGTAAATTTGGATTTATATACGTTCGAATTTGGTGTCATGTACATTTAAAATATTAGTGAAAAGGAGATAACGATAGGCGAACGATAAGCGACGTGTCTCGTTGCGGCGTCGACGCAATATTTTCGTCATTTCTTCGTGTATAATATGTTACATGAATCTGTATACAATATGGATATAAATCGTAATGAATGAATAAATAAAATTAGTTTTTACGGCATCTCTTTATTAAAATAATGATAATATCAATACGTTTTGTAAAATGCGGTGGGTAAGTCCGCCGCCCCGATTTCGTGCACCAATGCACTTTCTTATTGGAATATTACATTATATAACGTACATACTATGATATATATAATCATACAGCCTCTCGGGGCGCGCGTGTTTGGCGATGTATGTAAACACACACATTGTGCAATGTACATATACCTATTATAATACAATGATTTAAGACAAGGTTCACATCGTGCCGTGTGTATGTGGTAATAAATATAATATGGACATTGTTCAAACAATAACCAGTTGTTTTATTCATAAACCCCAACTCCCAATGTCCCTTATCTTCCTACCTTGTTAGAAGAATATAGTATCTATGTCGGATCTAAGGATAAATATATTAAAATAACTAAATTAAGAGATTGCAATTTGAACTGCAACACCCTTTGAAAAATACAAAGTCGTTGAGAAAATTTACATAATGGTGGATGTAGACAATCACTTTTAACACTTTTATTATTACGCTACAAACGACAATAGTTTTGATTCTGATGGCATCAAACTAAAGCAAAATTAAAATTCAACTTTATCCTAAGCTACTGAGCTCTTATAATATTACTGTCGCTTTTACTGCAAATTAAATTACACAAGATGTATAATATATAGTTTGACACCAACAGAATTAGCCCCAATATTAGTGAAAAGTGATCGTATGTGAAGTGAATGAAATGGCCATAAAATAAAAATAGAAACCTATGGGAGCCACCTGTGAACGACGTGACATGATGATACAGGCGTAAGTATGAAGTAAACCTAACAGAACTGATAAACGATTGATAGACTATTTACACTGATGAGACTCAAGCCTATTCTTGACTGGCGAGAATCTTCCACGACAGTCCCGACCGCATAGCTAGAAAATACATCACTGAGAATATTCGGCACAAAAATGTATCATTTTCTTCATGACGATTTCCTTCAACGTTTTTGAGAACGTTATATTGCGCACAAACATACATTTGACAAGCCAAAACTGCTAATCCATATTATTGGATGTCTTTGACGATTTAGTTCTAAGACATGACAGTTTCCTTGAGATGTATTCCCTTATCATTCTGAACATGTAGTATTAAGTACTTACACTAATCGAATGAGAACTCACTGTTGCATCGGAATTTGTATTAGTGACCTTCAAATTAAAATTAGGCGTCTGTACCTACAAACTACCACGCACCCACGCGGGTGTGCCACGTGCACAAAACATTATGCGTACATCTTAACCATAAAAGGTATTACAATAGAAACTCTTAGTCGTCATTCTGATTCATAAAGCTAGCACATCGTACCTATGGCTAACACATACCCACTGTGATACCTTATTTTAAATGTTGATTTGCATAGAATTTATTTAAGAATTCATTTATGATGTCCCCAATTTAAGTCGATGGTGATTTAAGATGAATTTCAATTAATTTTTATTGAACAGGCTTAATTTAAATTGAACGGGCAAATATTATGGCTATGCTTTTGAGGCTAAATTTACTAAAAGTAGTTTTTTGAAAGTGTATTTATATAACACCCAGACAAAAAATCCAAGTTCATCACACAAATATCTATATGATTGTGACTCATATTATAATATTGCATGCCGAAAGGTAGAATACATTGATACTAATAATAATATTGACATCTTATATACCTACATGTATTTCAAGCAATAAAGTATACTTTGACTTTGACTTTGACTTTGACTTTGATTGAATGGGATCGAACCCATGACCTATAGCGCAGAAGGTACGATGGTAGGAGCCTACAAACTGAGCTGTGACGTCAGTCTTAAACCATAAAGGTTATAGAAAGGTATAAAAAAAATCTCTAACGAACACAATAAAAAGGAAACATGATACTGAATGCTTAATTATAAAATCGACGATAATTTGTTAATGATACGGGAATTACAGGCAAATTACAGACAACCACGCCGTATGTTTCGTTCTATATTTAATAACGTAGAAATGTTCCATACCAGCAAAGTAACATAGATATTTATAGAAAAAAGGAAATGGTACAAGACTGAAAAAATATGACATGGCGGATATACAGAGCTTATACAGAGCTTGTAAGAACAGCTCTGTACTCATCATGGTGCTGGTGCGTGGTATGACTTTTATTCGCCCAGTGTATTAGGATGTTTCTTTTGTAAAATAGCTGGGTGTACCCCCTAAGGGCGAGAGATAGAGGATGAAAGTATTGAAGGCGGTTTTTTTCTATTTTTTTAAATCAGCACTTGTTAATAAATATGATCAAGATCACGAGTGCTTATGGCTAAATTTGATGAGTGTCGAACTCTACATAATATATAAGTCATGTCGTAGGCTTGATATCTCTGAAAGCAAAAGATTTATAGCTCAACTGATCCAGCTTTTCAACCAATCAGATGGAATTCTACCCAAAACACTGGCAGCACTGGATAGAAAAGCTTTATCTCTACGCCATGAAGGTCTCAGGTCTTTTTATTCTTGGATTCGTACATACTTTTCGAGTCTTAGTGACGGACGGACGAGCCGGCTGCCCCTCTGATGTTGAATAGATCCCACAGCTCATAAACAACAGCAATACGAATCCAGTCCTACATAAATATGAGAAAACCTATGTCGCATAACGTCCGTTACTATGAGACGGGGAGTCTTGAGTAAGATCTCTTGCTAATTTTTACAGCACCCACACCCTTCTAATGCGAACACATTACGAATATACTACTGCTCAGCGGTAGATTATGAGGTGTGGTGTACTTCTCCGAACGAACTTGGCACAAGTTCTGCTGCTACTTGTTACGAAAATACATGAATAGCTACAAGTTTTCTAAAAAGGCGAATAATTATACTCAGAATATGTCTAATATGGTAGAAGAGCTTGTAGCGAAGCTTGACTTATTACAGTTTAGTCAAAGTCAAAGTCTATCAAAACTAGTCGCCTGGTCCTCTGGTCGTTGGTAACGTCTCATGTGCTTCACCGGTTATCAAGTGTTTCCATAAACGAACTTGTAACTAGTTCTACCGCTGCCTTAGGTTGCTCCTTTCAAACCTCCTACACAGATATACACATAGATACACATTCTACGCGTTCTGGGTGTTTGATACACGTATCTAATGTTAGGTTGTTACCGCCACCCATAAACAACAAAAATACGACTCAAGTCTTCCCCCACCAAAGCATGAAAAGACCCAAGTAACATTACGTTGCACCTCAAGTGTCTGTAATTTCTCTGGCAACTACACCCCTCCACGGAAACTGCAGTACTGTTTGGCGGCAGATTACCAGGTGTGGAAACAGTACTTCTCCGGACAACTTGGCCCTAGTTCTACTGCTACTTTGGGGTTCTCCTTTCACACAGGCCGGGAGACAGGTGTGGTAACTCTGAGGGTGTTCACAGACGCGAGCAATATGGACTTCCAACTTATATATCGTCCTAGGACACGCCATATATTTACGTATGCATATTACTCACTTTTTGGGATTCCTTAAACAACCTTAGTGTTTCAACCGTAGCTGGCTGAAATTTTCACGGAATATTCAAAATATATAAAAATATACAATGAAAATAAATGGTTACGCACTCATATTTGCATTCATCTTTAGTACAGGGGCCTAGGATTCCCTGTATCGCAAGTGGCATGGAAAAATAGTGATTAAAATCAAACGATCAAGACTTGAGAACAAATTTTATGGTTATCACACAAAGATGACTATGCCGGGAATTGAACTCGTAACCTCTTGCTTCGAAAGCAGGTTTACTATTAACTAAACTACGGAACCGTCTGTCTCGAAAAGTACCTAGAAGAAGGAATGTCTCTTGTTGGCAAATAATTTTACCGGCAACCATATTATATTTAGAAACACAAAGAACCGTTTGGCAGTTGAAATTAATGTATGTATACTACTTATGTAGGGTGGCAGAGTTCTTTCTCAGGTGAACTATGCCATGAAGGACACAAATGTGAAATCACATGCGCAAGGGACGTAACAACCCAACTCGGGTGACGGGCGCAACGGGATGCGACTTGGGTATTCTCATACTTCGGTCGGGGAGGACCTAAATTGGGTAGCTGTTATGGGCGGAGGTAACCACTTAATAGCAGGAGGGCTTCAGATCGTCTCGCCACTTTTGTTAATCGTAATTGGCCAGTACGGAAAATATTCTTTTAACTTGGCTGTATGTCTATAATGCCTCGTACTGTGTAAGTAATTGGCCAATCCAACCCCTACGTCGGCAACGTCAAATTGGTATTTTTGTATTGATTGGAAAAATTGTTTCGTATAGGTACTCCGATTCTAATCATAAAACTATAAAATTTTTGACTTTTTGGCATTTGTTGTAATACTACGTAGATACAACAAATGGCAAAAAGTCTTTAAATAGTTTTATAAAAATATCACTACCGTAAACATTTACGTAAGCAAAAATATTTGTTATAACGAAAAAGTGACGTGCAACCAAAAATATATATTCTGAAAAACGGCAGCAGACAAAAGTGAAAAATAAAACTAAACGCTCTCTCAAATGTTTCCAATACAGAAACGATATACTCACACCCAAGCAAAGTCGAGAAAATTTCTTAGCTTTAAATAGAATCACAATACCAGGATACGCGTTTTAAGGCAATTCTGTTCATTGGCCCAGCCTAGTGGCCATTATATGGGCCAGCCCGAGCGTGCACTGAAAGTCACCTTCACCTACCTATAATATGGAACGTTCCATACATTACGTGACTCTATTTGCAGAACGGACCTCTTTCTAGCAATTTACCTTCTTGGGGCTAAAATGACCCAATCTGTTAAAGTGTTGTGGATGCCATATACAATTTGCGCTATAATTTTAGCAGGATTTTGTGATGTAGGAATGGTTTTTATTTGCATTTCTAGAGCGTGAGGTAGCCCATTATTTTAGAGCGAGGGTGTTCGTAGTCTATATCGGTACTGGTGGTACAAAAAAAAAACAAAGTAATGTACTAGTATTCTGATTGTCTAAAATGTTTACTGTCACATATCAACAGCAAAACAAATGCGGTCCTTCCCCGCCTAAGTATGACAAGACCCAAGTCCCATCGTGGTGCACCCATCACCCTTAGACGGGAATGTAACGGGGTCTCATGCGCCAGTCATTTCACCAGTACTCACAACGTTACAACATTGAATCAATATAAATAAGAACGAGACTTTTTTTACCTTTGCTAAGGATAATTAATACCGGATTAATTACCCTTCGCACAAAGCACCCAAAGCGGGCTCGTCTAGCTATCCGACAGTTTGAATTATACTGTTGCGAATAATGAAAGATTTTATAAATGTTTTTTTCATCAAAAAGCCATATACGATTCAAAAGCTGCGTGAAACAAAATACTCTAATGAACTTATATGCCACGTCACTTTTAAAGCCCTTCACAAACATTTTCCTATTTACAAATTTGCAAATTCCCTGACGTTATCGTGGCGTCCAAAACTCGTACAAATTGCATGATTCGCACCGCAGACAATTTTATCAATTTCATTCATGATCCGTTCGCTTTCAATAAAGTAATCTGGTGCTCATAGCCTATAAATTTGCTTTTGATTCTTTTTTGAAAGTGTTGCAAGCTTTATGGTTTAGTTCAGTTTTATGTTTGTGTTTAGCAAAACAGAAAACTTATCGATAGTGCGTGGATGATCATCGAAGCTAAGAATCTTATGCAAGTGCATGAGAGTGCCAAACTTAAAGTCTAACGGCACTTGTAATGGCGATGCCATTTTTATATAATATAATAATTTATCTAGAAATTTATAGGTATAAATCCATTTATGACTTATTAATTGGAACATTTTATGCATTTTTAATTATTATATTATTTCTGTTATATAAAAAAACTCATAAAAATATGAAGTTAACGATATGATTACAAAAAAAACTTACTGAATATTGCAAATATTTGACAGTGAATTACGAAATAACGACAATACGAAAATATTCAATTTGAACAACTCGACAGAACATCAAGATAAAGACACAAATTATAGTCATCCTAATTATGACCAGTGTGAAAATTGCTTAAAGTCAATATGCACCTGTAACTTTTCCTCTTTCATTTGCTAGTTGCGGTTGAACTTGGCTTTTTAGTTTTATAAGCTGTGTCATGACTTTTAATTTGTTTAGTATCCGCATAACATGTTTTATTCACCTAAATGTTAGGATGAACATGTGTGGTTTTCGAACATTATTTTCTTTATTTTCAGATGCTAGTACATTTAACGATTTCTTAGTTTCAGAAATTAATATTACTTATTTATAATATATGAAACTAAAAAAAAAGTTACATATGGTATAACCAGCTATAGACTTCCATGTTATGCAACAGTACAACAAAATATATTATACTAAGACGAAACAGGTTCCTACATAAAATAAAATACTTGAATATATAAACGACATGATTTATCCCTCATAGCTAGTAAGAACTGCTCAGTTAGGATTTAAACAAATTTACCGCATTTCTCAGTGAAAAAAAAACTAACGATAATTATATTTGAGATGAAATTACCTGAAATAGAGCCCCGATGAAAGCAAGTTGCGCTATCACAATAAAAAATCCCCTCGGCTAATTGTATTTTATATTATTTCTTAGAATATCCAACATTATAACAGATTTTTGTTTACGTTTCAAGCCGCTACCAATTATGGTTTTAAAAGATAAAAGAGAGATAAGAGATACCTTTCTCGCTTACGCATACGCTGAGTACAGCGCGAGCCACTGAACACAAAATCACTAATTTAGCTAAGTGTTGTTTTGTCATTTTTTTATTCGTATTATATTAAATCAATTCATTTTGAAATATACAATTTTGTAATAAACATCTACATTCAATGTAGATTAATCGTTAATGCATACGAGTACAAATATAAACAGTATAAGGCGGTAGTTACATAACAGAGCTTTATTACGAAAAGTATTTTAAAGAAAATACTTTTATATTTTAAATAATTCATAAAAATTCTGAAACAAATTTTATTCACCGTCTCAGATTTTAACAAAATCGTAGTTTTTATTGTAAAATATAATTATGTTAGTTTAGTCATATCAACATAAGTCACTTAAAAGTAGGACAGAGCGTCAGGGATAAGTTACTCGTCGTACTCCAAAATTCGTGCCTATATTAAATAGTTTTAATCTAACACATCTAACATTGATCATAGATAGTCTTAACGTATCCACCGAAGCACCGAAGCTAGTTCAAATGCCACTAAACCATCTATTATCTAACAACTGACCAAATGGAAAGTAGCTAGAAAAGCAAGCTTAAGAATAGCACATAACAGATACATAATTCATGTATCAGTCAATATCAATATTTAAGTTGAGAAACTGAAGCGCGAAACTTCTTGAGAAAGAGATTTGTTTTCCATTTTGTTATTGCCAATATCTCATATACCTTGGGTAGTTAAGATAATAGTATACTATATATTCCCGGTTGGAGTAACATATCTGCGGCCCGGTAGGACATTAAGCTATCGACAGACATAAGTTGGCAATTACCCTACAATATGTTGTCGGGGTTTATGTACACATGTGTATACAAGTTCTTATATAACCTCTATAGATCGTAACGGCTAGGTATTTGCGTAACACGGGTTTAGTTAACACCTAAACTATGTTAGAAGTCTATTATATAATTCAGTTTCATTTGCAATTCAACTGTAGGGATATGGATTTGTTTTAGTAAGACACGATTTTGAGAGTCTGTACCGTAAAGGGTAAAGGAATTTCCTACAACTAAGTTGGACAAAATACGAGATCTCCTTAGTTGTAAAGAATATTCGTTGTAAATATATTATTTTTTTTACGCGAAGGCGTTCCTTCTCTTCTCACGATTTTGTGCCCCGATGGCCATTCTGTTATGTATCAGGTTAGTTTGTCATCTGCGTGGAGGAAGAAGACACACTGTTAGGCCGCGATATTTTAATGGTCAAAATCCACTCAACGGTCACCAATCCAACTGCCGACTACAGTGAGAGTTGCTTAACCACAAAACATTACAGTAGATACAGGTAGTTACATTAAAACTGTAGAATACAAATATATATTTCGAATACCGTCAGACGATATTACAATCAATTACCGAATATTACCAAACTATTATTTTATCTCGTTACAATAGATTGGGAATGTTTTCACAGAACAATGAACATTGGTACTATACTAAATACCTATCTCTGTTAATGACGTGTCCAGATTACCTGAACGAAGTCAAACGAATGCGGCAGCGAATGTAATAGAACGGTTAAATATGATTAGGGATCG
The DNA here is from genome assembly GCA_921293045.1 of Aplocera efformata. Lineage (NCBI taxonomy): Eukaryota > Metazoa > Arthropoda > Insecta > Lepidoptera > Geometridae > Aplocera > Aplocera efformata. The sequence continues at coordinate 4,776,717 of OV121042.1, read as the reverse complement.
CACACCGAGGTTTTGTATCACGGATTTTATTTCTAACTGTTTTTAGGTATATACATATATATTACATCACAATTTAATAAAATATACGAAATGTCTATGTCATTTACCAGCTACCTACAAGCTTATATATCATAAAAAATAGGACTTAATGTGGAGACTTGGCTTCGACAATTTGTCATTGTCAATTTTAATTTGATTGTTGTTGTCATGTATTGTCTACTGTCAATGTCAGGCCAGTCAAACATCTTTCTTTCTTTTCATGTTTTCTTGGTGTTGTTTGCGAACGTTTGGCTGAAATAAATCGTCAAAAATAAAGTGTAATGTGTACTTTTATTATTACCCCCGAATTCTAGGTAGAGATATAATTTCAAAATAAAGATAGAAAGAGATACGTTAGAACTCAATCCCAGGGTAATACGATAAGGCTTGTATTATGTTCAAATAAAAATAGAGATGGAATAGGACCCTTAAAAGGACATAGGCACGCTTAGAAAGCTATGCAACGACCACCCGGGAAAAAGAGAGTAACAAAAAGCGTAATCTGTACGATAGGAACAAAATTACTGATAGAATACTTATACAGTACTTAATTTTTTGGTTAACACATACATATAATACACATTAACACGCAAGCACAGAACAAGCATCTATCTTTATTCTGGGTGGTTGATTAAAGAAGAATAAAGAAGAACACAGAAGCGCAGAAGGCAGAGCTAATACCAACTAAGTAGTGATATTCAAATCATTCGCAATTATTGTACATATTTAAATGGTGATTAAGATTCATTTGTTTGTTATGGAAGCATAAACTGTCTATATTGTAAGCATTCGTACAGAATGGTAAATTTAATACCGTTTGCAGAGCAAACTGAAATTATTACATGTTTTGTCCTAAATAGCTAAATATAGGAATGGTGAAATAGGATCAGCATTATTATATTAAAGTGATACAGTAAGCAAGTCACCTGTCTCGCTTACGCTAATCATTAGCGTAGCGAGTGATTTAAGCTATTTATAAGATTAGTTAAGTATTTAGAGCGTTAAATCATCATTAAGAATGTAATTCTAGGCTAAATGGTATATAGTCACTTTTCATTTATAGTACACGTGCTTTATTATATACGGCAGTTTTATTATACTAAAAACAGCCTCCTTACTAAGGGACTCTGTACCATCTCAATCCATTTACAAGTAAAAAATTCGCTTAATATAAATTTATTAAACTTCAGACAGTTACCACTACAGTTTTATCTCCGCCACGGCTTCGATTCATGTAGGTACACTTTTGTAACACTATAAACAAGTATTCTATAATATTTTGTATAATTATTCCTTCCTTCTCACATCTTAGACGTTATAATTTTGTGTGCCCATGACACCTGCAACACAGGGTATCAACGACATGACTGTGTAAGCGTTTAACCGTTTAGTGCCGCTTGGCATCTTTTGGTTATTCGAATCACTCTGCACAAAGGAGCTGTGTTAACTGTGTGCTGTGTCTTATCCTGTGGGAACTAAACAACTGATAGAATAGATTATATAGTTTATTTTTTCTAATGCTTATGTACATATAAATGTCCAGATATAAAACAAATGTCTATGTTCGTCACACAAATGCTTGTGCTGAGTGGGAATTGAACTCATGACCAAAACCCATGACAGAGTTACTATCAACTGAGCTGTGTGACCAGTCGGCTAGTATTCTAAGCGAAATTTATTGATTTAAAAATAACCTATTGTGAGCCTTGACCCAATATCATAATCATCATCACGCCCAAATATCGCTAATGTGTCTGATATAATCCTATCAAAGCTATAAGGGATGCCGCAAATCTAAACGGCATGTGCAGTGCTCTAATAAGGCATTAAGTAAGGGGTTGCTGTATTGAGTTTCTATAAGGATTAGGCTGTACACTCAAACTCAAACTTCAAGCATATATAACGTGGGTTTAGGTTGTCTAATTGTTATACAGATCAGCTATCACTTCTCAAAGTCAAAGTCAAACTTAATAATTGTTTCTGATAAATTATTTAAACAAATATGTAATAGGAACCGAACAATGACGTAAAAAAAATTCAAATACCACTTAACATTGTTCGTTGACCTTGTTTTTTTTTCCACAAAATGGCGTCTGGTGGCATATATTTATTTTGTTAACTGTTATTTCTATAGAATTCTATGGTTTCCAGAGCACCACAAAGGAACAAACATACATACGTAAGCTGATAAACACATAATCCTTTGCGTCGCGCAGTCGGGTAAAAAGAAATTCTCCCACAAATTGACATTAAGCTTGTGTCCGTTGGAAGCATTAGAAGGCACATAATATCAGCTCCTCATCTCGTCTATCTCTCTCGTCTTAACCAAGATAATCTCCTTCTCGTGTATCATTCCTATTATCCGACTCCACATAAACCGGTTAAACAAACCGTTATTGCAATAATAACTGAACATGCATTTTGTCGAACCAGATAATCTCGTTTAATCTCTGTAATAGATTATTAGGTTTAAGCTTTGCACAATATCGAGGCTATATTAAAAGCTGTTTTCAAGTAAATTAAAAATGAAAGTAAAAAAGCATTTATTTACGACAAAAAAGCTAAGAACCACAAAGATACCCTAATACAAATAACAATATACTAAACGAGAATGAGCATAAGCAAACATAAATTAACTAGGTAGGTATCTTATCTCAGAATCTTTAACATGTTTATAATAATAGGCATCTAATTACATAGCTCTCTATCAAAATATTCAGAAACAGCTATTCCCCGCGACTGCGTCCGCGTGGAATTTAAAAACTTTTTGCTCGGAGCCCTTATTCTAATTCTGAAATAAAATTTGCCTAAGTTACTCGTTATAACATCAACTATCTACCAGTAAATGTCCCGTCAAAATCGGTTTTCTCGTTTCGGAGATTAGCCGGAACAAACAGGCAGAATTACTGTTATTTTGACATTACAAACAGTCACTTCGGAGACTTTCAAGGAACGGGGATATACGTCTCATACGCATCTGTTTTCGCCGACTTTTTCTCCAATTGTGAAACTATTTGAATGACTTAGGTTAACTAACTAAATAACTATATAACTATGGCTATGAATAGGAAATGAAAGTACTTCTAAAGCTGTCTTACTTTTTTCGTAAAAATTTGTATTCTCAAAAGCATTTTTTCGAGCGTCGTTCAAACATTTTGGATGAGTATTCAAAACGTTCTTTACTAAAATTAGAGCGTTAATATTGAATACAAACTGTTTTACGGTTCTAGATATTTCTATAGCATATACTTGCGATATTTTCGGATCCAAGCCAAAGTAATCTTGAGTGAAGCGTTCTTGTAGGCAGGATCATCCGTAGTTATTTCGTATCATTGAAGCTAAGTTTAGTTATTTCGTTTCCGAAAATAACTAATGAAAATAACTGATGATCAAAATATGTATCGCAATTAGCGCAACATGAGTTTTCTTCAGCGCGATGTAGGACTAGTACATAAATTTAGAAGTAAAATATTCGAACACCCTCATAACCGATGAAGTAATCAACTCCAGCTGGATCCGGAGGTGTTCTTGCCATCCAGTCAGGGCAGGTCGAAGACTCCATTTGTCTGCTTGGCCTGGACAAGTATTAGCCCAAACGTTCTCGATTAGTAACAGCGAGTCAAACCGGTCTGTACCTAAGTGGTGCCCTTGGTTTGCTACTATAATATTAAAATTTAGTTCTAAGTCGGTCGAGAGCCATCTGCTCTCACCAACGCCCGGGAAAATTTGTCAAGGACATCTGCGGTCAACAACATAAAGTTGATTAAAAAAAATCAAACACCCTCACTTTACGACATTAAACTGGTGATACCATGAAGTGGGCGAATTAGAGATAGAGTAGAGAGCGTGGTGGCCAAGGGGCATAGACGCCGACTTTCAATCTGAAGGTTGCTGGTTCAAACCCACACGTGCACCAATGAGTTTTTTCACTTGAAAAAATTTATGTGCGCAATACCACGTTCTCGAAACGGTGACGGAAAACATCGTGAGGAAACCGGCATGTCTTAGAACCAAAAATTCGACGGCATGTGACATCTACCAATCCGGATTGGGCTCCCGTGGTAGATCAGAGCCCATTCACTCTCAATTATGGAGAGTAGGCCGGTGTCCCTGCAGTGGGAACATTAGAGGCTGGTACGGTACGGTACGGGCGAATTAAAAAGGATCGAACAAACAAACATTTTACGGCTAATATATTAAACATGTGAATATGTGCTGTTTTGTTTGAGTTACAATGTGCTCATCTCAAACGTTTTTATTCATTCATGGGGGACGTTTTAAACGAGGTATTCCATCATTTATTTAGGCATCGCCCCATCTGCAAACCGATTTGAGCGAAATTATGAATTTTTACGCAGTTTTTTACAGGAATACAACGGCTCATTTGAAACATACATTTACTGTTTCATTTAACGTATACAAGTCGCATCTTTTATATATGTTATACTTCGCACAGTTAGTAAAGCATCAGTGTCGTATCAGAAACTACCCGTGCGAAACCGGGGAGACTTGCTAGTGTATTATACATATAAACCTTCCTCTTGAAACACTCTACCTATTAAAAAAAACCTCATCAAAATCCCTTGCGTAGTTTTAAAGATTTAAGCATACATAGGGATATAGGGACAGAGAAAGCGACTTTGTTTTATACTATGTAGTGATGCAGGTTGATTGCGTTTTTTAATATTATGCAATTATTATATTATACAATTTTATTTAATCTATCCAATGGTATATTTTCGTAAAAATAAATAAGTTAATGTTGCTTTTATTTAAGATCTTTCTACTAGATACTTTACTAGCGGAAGATATGAGTAGTAGTTTAGCATTTATAGACGGCAGTAACCCCTTCACTTTAGTCCCCCATCACTTTAGTCGCATAAAAAAACCTTATGAAAATTCAAGATAAGTCTTGAATATATTTAATTACTACATTGAAGACAAAAGCGTTTTATTCGTTTATTTGAGGGAATGAGTAATATAAATTAGAAGGAATTTATTGTAGGCTTTATTCACATTTTTCTTGGAATAGAGTAATTAGAAACACAGTAGGCTTTTTTCAGACGAAACCAGCTAAAAAAAGTCTATATATTGTAAACTGAGAAGGTACCTCAAAATAAGCAACGGCCTTTGAAAGCGCTTCTAATTAATACTAATGACTTCTTTCTTGTAAGTGGCCAACTCTGTTGCCGGAGTTCTCAAGCCACTCTAAGGCCTCCGACTAGTATAGCCGAACCGACTCTTAAGAAGCCCTGCTAAGCACGGAAGCGCTCAGTTCAATTTCCACTAAATGGTCACCCATGTAACTTCTGACCGGGCCGAGGTTTGCTTTACTTTCATGATCTGTACTGAGCAAGCTACGCCACAAGCAATTATTTATGCTTAATATTACTAATATTGCGTAAATTTGTCTCAGTGCAACGCTTTGCAACTTGGGTCTTCCCATGCTTGGTTATAGGAGGACCAGATTCGTATCGCTACACTATTCGCTTTAAAATAAAATACTTCAATTCTATTTGGCCATACGTCTACTAAAATACTTTGCATCGCAAACGAGACAGAAATAAATAATCCTCACATTTACAACCATAAAGCCGTCAGAACAAATTTCTCCGAAGAAAAACGAAACTAATTTGTTATTCCACAATAATTAGGCAATTACCGCATCTCACGAGCCCACTCTAATCAAAGTAGAGCCAAAAGAGAATAACTTATTAGGTTTATCCGCTAATAGAGCGCAAATATACTAACAAGATTAGGGCCTTCTCAGACGCAAAGCTCGGCCGCAGAAATATCGTACGTCCACAAAAACCAGCTCCAAAGAGATTTTTTAACTGTAGGCGATTGCTCTAACGTGCTTATTTAATTTATATTATCTTACTTAATGTTGGAGCCAAATGAATGTTTCGTATATATGTATATACATATATGGCTCACAATGTAATCACACACAAATTTAGAAGGAGCGATAGATAAAAAAGAAATCTCTATAATGTAAAATAATTTTGATTATTGCTTTTTTACAATCATATAACTATAATATTATGTAGATTTACAAATAGACATACTCCAACAAACACAAGTTAAATGCAAAATTAATTATTGTGTGATCAAACCATAGTTTTAAAAATATTATTTTGTAAACTTATATCAGATCTCTGAAAGTTTCAAATCTGATGTGGAAATTTTAAGTTGTAAGAACAAGGAAGTTGTTTAATCCAGCCAAATTCGCGAACTTGTCGGCAAGCTGATGATGCAATAGAAAATTAATTAAAAACTTCAATCGATACATACCTAAGTACTCCTGGATTCACTTTTGGAACTTAACTTTGCCTTGCTTTTTGCAAAGTTTCCCTGCTGCTTAACAAGCTGTAGCCAGACGTCGGTATTTTTTGCTTTATGAAAATCGATTCGATATTGAATATTTTCTTACTTTCTTCTATTTTACAACTTTTTCGTAATACTTGATATGTATGTTATTTTTGCATAAGTTCGATTATAACAACCTGCAATCTTACAATCCCGCGATGAAGCTTTGTTTGACAATAACTTGAAACTAAATAAATCAGTCTATATATTATAACTACGACATAAGCTCTGCCATTTTAGTTTGAACCGCTAATATAACTTACATCAGAATGCATACCTACCCTGTTACCAAGTTAAAATACAAACTTTCACATTACGTGCTAATTGATGCGATGCATTATATGCATTCGTTCCCGGAATGTAAGGTGAATGTAAGGCTTATGCAGAATAAGAGTTGTTTGACTAAAAATACTTAGTAGGTTTCCGAGTTAATTAAATCAGTGAGCACCAAGACGTACTTGTATTTGTTGCAAGATCGGAATATTATGAACAAAAATGTCTCGCAACACAGTTCTTCTACCGCAAAAAAATTTAAGATTGCTTGTTATATAATTAGATTTAACACTAATTGTGTTCAAATTTGAAGCTTGTGTGCCTGATAGTACCTTAAAATGTTGATGATCGATGAGTCAGTAAAAAATTAAGGATATTTGGCTTGTTATTTCTTAAACAATCAATTCAAATTTGTACTTCAAATTGTAATTTGGGAATATAAATATTATATTATGTCCTTACAAAAAAAATCAGGCTTCTAGCTTTATCCGCAACGAAGTAACAGAACGAACGAACTGAACGAAAAATGTTCTGAATGGCTTCGAGAAAAGGATGGTACGGCTGTGCTTTTGTTTTTTTCATTTTGCTCGACTTTGCGGGGGCATGGTAATGCCCCCAGGTTTGTTTCTAAGTCAGAATTGGTTGTCACGCTACGTCCAGCGACAACCATCGTGCTATCACGAGCAGCGGGAAGTTGCAGTATTTTCTAAAACGGCTCAGTATTTTAAGTTGTAGCCAGTCCACTCTCCACAGACTTCTCAACATTATTTCATTTTCACATCGCGCCCACTTGTATTATTACCGTAACTGTTAAACTGACTTGACCATGAGTTTGAATAGGTTCCATGGAAATAAATAATAAACATTCACACAGCCGCATGTAGGTCCAAACTAAACATTATTGGTTAGGTTCCGTGGCTTAGTTGGTAGTAGCGTTGCCTTCGAAGCGAGGGGTCCCGGGTTCGATTCCCGGCCAGGGCACACTTTGTGTGGTGAGCGTGAAGTTTGTTCTCGGGTCTTGGGTGTTTGTCTTGTGTTTCTGTGTTTGTCTATGCCATCTGCGACACAGGGAATCCTAGTTCACAGGTATGAGTGTGTAAACGTTTATTATTATTATATTAACACGCAGACAAAAAAACCTCTACAAACAACTTCGTCACACAAAGTTTTGTTCTGAGTGGGAATTGAACCCATAAGTGTGGCCTCAATGTGAGGCTAGTAAATATGAGTATACAAACCAACCGAAATATAAACTATATACCTATATAATTCGTTTACTTTTGTAGAATAGCTCAGCATAAAACAAATGTACGAATCCAAACATAATTTGTACAGTTATTAAATAACTGCTATATCCATCTGCCCATCTGCACTTAAAAACGGCAGACTTAAGACTTAATGACATTTTTTTAAAACCCTGACAGATTTCTACTAAGAGTCAGCTTTGTGAAAACAGGCATTAGTGTTATTAAGGTAAGGCTTAACCAGATATATTTTTGCCGAAATTACAAAAAACTTATTCCAATTATTTTTATGGAAGCCACTAATTTTCCTTCTAGATCCCGGTTCGCAATCATAAGCCGTTAAGTTATCCAGGGATTATTCATAAGAAGTTTAAAAACACAGAAGCTTCAATGAGTATTTTTGCCTTACTTCGTAAAAGTTTGGAATTCAATACAAAATATATTATACTTATTATTACCTTCGGATACCAAATGCAATATGTCTTGGATATAAGATGGATATTTTCGAAATGTGCGGATATATTGGTGGGTTTAGTGATTGATTAATTGTGGTAATAAATTGGTAATAAAAAAAAAATATTATTGTGTTTCAGTTCCATGAGTGAAATAATATAATATGTTTTTTTTTTCTTTTAATGATCCATTAATGTATATACTTATTTGTTATAAATACACACATAAAATAAATAAATAAACGTTTACACACTCTTACCCCTGCAAAGGCCGGGCTACTACCAACTAAGCCACTGAGCCGTCATATAAGTTGGTACTTTCATGCGTTAATGTGCTATATATTGCTATATATTTGGTCTGTGTCTGAGTCTGAGTCTGAAATACTTGCCCCTGACGGGAATCTAACCCACGACCTACAGGGCAAAAGGCAGAGCTCCTACCAAGTAATCAGAAATTGAATAAACATATAATAATTTTAAATGTTGCAACACACACTTATTAATTATAATAACACACTTTAACTATCCGAATCGATTCAAATCAAACTAAGTTTGTATGTGTGTGTTTGTGACTCCTTCACGCTCAAACGGCTGATGAAATTTGACACTAGGACAGCCTAGATCTAGATTAACACAAATTCCACGGGGCGCACCTACTATAAAAATAAAACAAACAGTTTCACATTACAAATTACAATTGGTATCCAGGTGAGGTTTATCCAGCTATATTTTCACCAAAATTAGAGCAACAAAATATTTGAAATTCTATTATAGAAACCACTAATTTTCCGTCGAGATCCCGGTTCGCCGCTATAAGCCGGTAAGGTATCTGTACATCACGCGGGTGCTACGCCCTGACACGGGGCTTTTCGTTATGATAAAGCACCTGTTCACATATTTTATCGTCCACACGCCGCCGTGAGCGTATTAGGCGATGCGTGGAATGAGACTGCATGCTTCAATAATAATTTGGATAAAAGACGAATGATTAGATGGATCTTGGACACGTGTGGCTTGATGTAGCATGGCGTAATTGATTTTTAACTAGCTGTTTCTGTTTTTGTTTTTGCGTGAATCACTTTTTTTCTAAAATAAAAGTAGCCTATGTTACTCCTTATAAAATCAGCTATCTGCCATTTAAAGTCCTGTCAAAATCGGTACAGCCGTTTCGGAAATAACCCGTAACATACACACAGACAACCAGACGGTTGTTGTAAGTACCGTAAATACTTTGAAATACATTTAATAAAATGCTGATATTTTGACATAGCAAACAGACACTTAAATTTTATTTATTTGTCCATTTGATTTGGCCAATGTTTATAACTAGAATGCGGATTACTAGCATGCTTTCTAAAAAATAATAGTTTTTATGGGTAAAGTAGCTTACAGTTTTACTGGCCTCACAGCCCGGTAGTAACTCAGCCTTCTTGCATGTAGGTCATGGATTCGATTTCTGCAAACATTTGTGTTACGAACATATTTATATTTTGTGTCTTGGTACAGAAACAGTACTAAGTATATAAATATTTAATCAGCATTCTGGTTCCCACAGTACAAGCTATGTTTAGTTTAGAGCTAGATGGAATTAAATGAAACCGTTGTAATCTTTTTGGGACGGTTATTGGTTATACCGTTATTGCATCGCCCAAAATTTTATCGCTTACATTTTGCGTTTATCAGACGTACGTAAACTAGTAATCACATCTCGTATCATACGAATACACTCATCCTATGAAAAACTCATACGTAAGCTGCTTACTAATATAAATAAACAATGGAAGAGGTTATTCTTAGAAATAATTTTCCTTATAACTCTTCACGCTGTCTCTGTAGCAATTCAACCAATGAAGATAAAACATATTTTTACATTTCCTGGAATTCAAAACACACCTTAAGGTTACGCGTGCATATTATCGGAATTGTAGCGGAAGGCACGTCAGAATTTTTTGTATAGTAAATTTGATATTTTTTACGCCTCCTTTTAGGCTACTTTTAATAATAAACTAACTTTTATTATTATTTCTTCCTACCTTCTATAGATGTTAACGTAATTTATCATGTACTGAGCCATTCGCCTACGACTGTGTTAGATTGTGTTACACTACGCTGTGAAGAAAATCTTGTAATTTCATAATAATTTTATTTATAGTATAATAATAATCTCTAATAGTCTCGCGTGATTTTTTGGATACATATTTTAATTTAACGTTTCCAGAACCTTAAATAAAAAGGACTACTTTGCGATCTTTTTTATTTTCCCACGGAATGAAATGAAACTCTGTTAATGAAATAATTTATTGATATTTTTTTCGTGGAATAGTTAATTATCGAATACTTTGGGGATGAGTTTTGACTACGGATTCTTGATTAATCTGCATTAAAAGTTAAGAAGAAGATTACCAAAATATTGCAAATCTTATTGAAAATTAATTTTCTCATATGATTTCATATTGTTTCTGTTGTAACTCATACATTTCGTATTCATATACGGTGAAGGTCGATAATTCCTTTCGTCGAACTTCTAGCAAATTGATTGTGTACCTACTCGTACCAAGAAACTGCCAATCATCGTCGAGAAATTGTTCATGTCTAAATATGACTTAACCCTTATAGAAATAAACTGTGGCTTGCAAAAGCTCGGTGTAGTCAGAAATTCTCCTTTTATAATAGGTACATTGATATTGATAACATTGTTCCACAGAATAAGTTTCAAACTTTTATTTGTTACCCTTGTGCAAATCCTTGAAATAAACCTTCCGGAATGGAACCTATTATTGGAACATGTTCTTGGTATTTCAAAAGTATAGAACCAACAATAACTTGGGTTTTTATACTTCAGTACCTGGCCGTTGTCCGTGACGTGAACCAACTTCAAACGATTGTGTAACGATTGTTCTTAATTGAATGTACACGCTATGCTATTATGTAGCATAGGCTCTGCAGACAAATCTCATTTTGGCGGACAATTGGGGGTGACACGCGACACCTAGATTAAGAACATGCTCTTATGTAAGGCTGTTTATTGCTACTCGCTAGGCTTTCATTGGAGATAGAACGGGGCTGGACCAGCATCAAAGCGTACTTTTACTACTTCCAGTGTACTGACTGATCTGTCAACTGACTCTTTCACTCATAATCCTTTTGCTCATCTAGTAGGCACACCTACTTTAAAGACTATTGAATTGTGGAATTGCGATGCGAAAAAACGGCGCACGACAAGTAGATGATAGCCCTTAGGTTCTCGGCAGTAGAATTAACTCTTCACACGTTGCTAGCAATGTAATATTTAAAATAACTATAAATCGCTGGATAATCTAAGGTCACTCACTCGTTAAGTGAAGAAAAGTCCCCGGTAGTTTTAATCTATACAAATATTGTGTGTGAATATGACTCCGCCCCTTTTTGTCAAAATAAAACACATTTGTTCGCTTACAAAATTAAAAAAAAAATTATTGAAAGTATGCTCCATCTGCAGCTACAACCTTCGCCCATCCTTCAGGTAGTTTTCGTATTCCTTGCTGGAAGAAGTCCTGGTCTTTTGAGCTTATCCAGTTGTCAATCCAAATTTTGATACTTTCACATGAAGTAAACTTTTCTCCAGTAAGGTCTGTCTGCATCGTCCGGAATAGGTGGTAATCCGAAGGAGCTATGTCTGGTGAATATGGCGGGTGGGGTAACACTTCCCAGTCCTGTCCCTCTAAATATCTTTTTACGACTTCTGCGGTATGCGGTTTGGCATTGTCATGCTGAAGAACTAATTTGTTATGTCTATTCACCCATTCTGGTCGTTTTTCTTCTATGGCTCGCTTCAAACGCATTAGTTGTCGTCGGTAAACTTCTCCATTAATAGTTTCAGAGGGTTTGAGCAACTCATAATATACAATACCTTTCTGATCCCACCAAATACAGAGCATGACCTTGGCACAGTGAATATTTATTTTTGGCTGTGATGGGCCTGGTTCGCCTGGTTTCACCCAAGCTTTTTTGCGTTTAGGATTTTCGTAGTGTATCCATTTTTCGTCTCCTGTGACTATCCGATGCAAAAATCCTTTTCTTTGCTGTCTTTGAAGCAGCATTTCACAAATGGTTTTCCGACGTTCCATGTCTCTTTCTTTTAAATCATGTGGAACCCAGTCACCGGCTTTTTGAATCATTCCCATCATTTGTAAACGCTTTGCAACAGTTGAACGATCAACATTTAATGCTGCAGCTAATTCTGATTGAGTTTGGCAAGAATCTTCCGCCAATAATGCTTCCAATTCAGCATCTTCAAATTTTTTTGGTGGTTTTCCATGTTCTTTATCCTCAGTACTAAAATCGTTATTTTGAAATCGTCGAAACCATTCCTTGCAAGTTGTATTAGACGGAGCATGCTCACCATAAATCTCCACAAGCAAACGATCAGTTTCCGCTGCAGTTTTCTTCGCAATAAAATAATGTAATAACACTTCCCGCAAATGACGTTTATTTGGAATAAAAACCGACATTTTCGAAAAGGTGAAAACAATTGTTGCTTACACTTCAACCAAATATCATAAAATGCGTTAGATAGCTGACATTCAGTACTATCGAATACAAGTATGGTCATTTATTAGTACACGTAAACAATACTAAAAACGACATCTGTTGAGAAAGGGCGGAGTCATATTCACACACCCAATAAATAAAATTGAAGTGTCTATTTTTATTGTCAAAATAACTATATACATTTAAAAGTATATACGGTGACAAAAAAAAATATTTCTGTCTGTCTGTCTGTCTGTTTATTCCGGCTAATCAATGAAACGGCTGGACCAATTTTGACGGACCTTCACAGGCAGATAGATGTTGTCATAAGGAGTAACTTGGCTACTTTTATTTTAGAAAAAGAAAAAGTAATTAGGAATCCGCCCAACAAAAAACACGCGTACTACCTATTAGTCGATAGGTAATAATTGACTAATTAACTCGCAAACGCCAAAAAAGGTCTAGAAAAGAGCGCTCATATTGATGTATATCGATACGTGGAATATGAATTTATAACGAATAGATTTCTTTAACAAAAGCAAACACTTTTAAACTCATTATTAATGGAAGATCTTCAAAACTCCTGAAATAAGTTCCTTCAAATTGAATTGTTATAGAATTTTAACTCAGAATTGAAAATGAAGCCTTCAACTTATAACAAAGGTCATCTGTAGATATCTTTTGTTCGTTCTTGAACGTGAAATTACATTAATTTACTTTTACCTACTCTTATGGCGTGACTGCAAACGGCATGACGTCCCGTGACAGCCTAAAATGACCGAAAGTAAATTATACCCGTGATTAAAAAATATGTGTGCTCTATACATATTTTTTTAACATTATGAATTTGATTATTACTGCTTATTAAAACTTCAAACAACTTACAAACAAATAACAAATTAAAACCATCTATGTGCTTCACACAAATTGTCCATTGCGTATTTGTCGTGGGTGGTCGAACGACTACGGCACAGAAAGCTACCAACTGAAATGTGAGATCAGTCAACTTGGCACAATTTTTCTGCTACTTTGGGTAACGCAAACAATATGGACCCCGATGAAAATGATTGATTCAACCAACCAGCACTAAAACCAGATCAAATATGCAACTTCTATTGAATTTTCCAATTCCTGTAACTGCGTTCAAAGTTAGGTATATTAAGCCGATGGCTGGAACGTACTCACAGAATGCGATTGCATTAAACTTGGACGTCCAATATCGAAATATGCCGACTTTGCAACGGATGTGCCAACCTGGCCGGTGCATGTTACACGTACATATGTTGGCCTCGCTGGCCTTCCTATTCAAGTAACTACGCTATGCCAATTTTATGAAGATTGTACCGTACAAGATTTACAGAAATCGTGAGGCCTTTTCCAACCAGCGCAATTTTGAAACTTTCTAGTTCTATTGAATACCTTGAATAGAACATTGTTAATGTATTCTATTGCATCATTAGGGCATTTGATTTTTTATTTGAATGAACAATATGTTGTTAATTCATTTGGCTGTTTTCTATTTCATTGTGTTCGTAATTGTCATTGTCATGACCCTTTTTTATGTCTACATTATTATTATTTTTTAAATAATGACGAGAACTGAAACTGCATTTTTTTATGAGATTTTGTTATTACGTTTGATTGCTTATTGTCAGGTTGTTAATCAAGACAAGAAAACACCTGTCTGGTTAGTAGTATCATACTTATAATAAAAATGTAAAAGATTTTCTGTATGTATGTTTGTTACTCCTTCAAGCCTCATAGGTAGAACAGATTTTAATTAAATTTGCTATGAAGGTACCCAGGGCTCATGCTTTCCCCCCAAGAGTTCCCGCCTTGTCGGGGCGGGGGTCTAAACGTGGCCGAGTCAGCCACAGTGAAGCCAAGAGGGACCTGGGAGGAGCCGCTCCTTTAGGTTTTGTCTCCAAGCCGAATAGTATGCTACATATTACATAAGCTTTTCTTATAGCTTATCGCTTTCATGAAAACTGTAAAAATATTTCACAACCTTTTCTAAAATCCTATTAGATGTGAGATAACTATGAAAGGCAACATCTTATTAGGGATCGAAATTGAATATAATGGTATAAAAATGCTTTAGAAAGATATCAGTACCGTGGCCTAACTGGTATCTACCCTGCCTTCAAAGCAGGTCTTGGTTTCGATTCCCGGGGCAGACTTGTGATAAACGTATAATAAAGTTTGTTATCCGATCTTGGATGCGACACGAGTTATCCTTGGTTGTGATTGTGTAAACGTAAACCTAATGTTACGTTGTTACGTTTGATATACAATAAAGTTTGTATTGTATTATAAGCATTTAAGCTTATTTTTGTACCAAATACTTAAATTAATAAGTACCTGCACCCTATTATCTTTGGTCTCATAATGAAATTAGTCCCATATAAAGTGTATATGTATTACAAATTAAACTGCGCCCTACATACTAAAGTGTCAGGTACTAGACGTAGACGAATTCAGAGAACTATTAGCAACTTCAATAAGCAATCAACATCACACCGCGTTCCGACGCGTAATGAATAACCTCAGCTAATTCTAGTTACCAACGTGAAAAGGCTTAGTTATGCCACCAGCATAGTTATACAATACTTTCATGAAATTTCCTGATTTGATTTGCGGTTAACTTTTAATGTCAGATGTTTTTATGAGTTCACAGGTTTGTGCTAGCAGAATTCAAATCTCTCCTCTTATCTTACTCTGGAACAGCTAAAGAGAGAGAGAATAAGAAAATGTAGAAAATGATTTTGCGGTGCTACTATGGTGCTACTGTGTTCACATACATAGTTTATGATAAGTGACAGGTTTATGTAGGTTTTGAATGAGTGATTTTTTAATATTCGCAATGGAAAAATGGCAGAAACTTACATGACAATAAGAAAAAGAATATAAATTATCCAAAAATCACTACTAAACTTACTCGTATTATATTATAAGGAATAATACTGTATTGTATTATTCCTTGGTAAATAACATATAATATTTACCAAGGAAAATAGATTGGTAAATAACATATTTTTTGTAATATGCAAAAGCATAAAAATGGTTACGGTGGGTTATCCATAGGAGATAAATATATACTATTGCAGATATTTTTATTGATCTTTTTAAGATATACAATTCTGTAGTACAATAATTTTATCTATCTCGTAAAGTTTAGCCAGCGTTTGCGATTTAAGCGCATATTACAAATCTTTGAATTTTTCGCCTGTTTTGTCTTATAATATGTATGTATTATACAACATATGAACCTTTCTCTTGAATCACTCTATCTATTGCTGGAAACTTAAAATTAAAATCCGTTAAAAAGCGTACAAGATTTTATATAATTTATAATCCAGTAAAGCAGTAAAACATTAATTTCCAGCACGCTTCATTCCGTCGCAACTGGAACAAGTTAAATAGCCAGTCCTTTATGCTATTTCGCCATGAAGGATACAAATCACTGCAATACCAGACTCCAGGTGTTACCAAGTCTCGATTTCGGGCCCTACAATACCACAAAATCAGTCGACGTCCAACGCGCATGCACTCTAACTAATACTTGCTTTTAATTTCGGTACGTGACTGATTTACGATGCTCATATGAAGCCATGCGTGTGACCTGAGCTTGGGTTTGTGTATGAATAACCGTGGAATAACCTTAACAACGGAGACCAAATGACAAAGCACATTGTTAGCGGTGTTTAAAAAATACCTACATGCATGTGAGTTTTTTTTTGTATTACTTTAGTGGCGGGATGAGCTGATTGGGTGTGTGAATATGACTCCGCCCCTTTTTGTCAAAATAAAACACATTTGTTCGCTTACAAAATTAAAAAAAAAATTATTGAAAGTATGCTCCATCTGCAGCTACAACCTTCGCCCATCGTTCAGGTAGTTTTCGTATTCCTTGCTGGAAGAAGTCCTGGTCTTTTGAGCTTATCCAGTTGTCAATCCAAATTTTGATACTTTCACATGAAGTAAACTTTTCTCCAGTAAGGTCTGTCTGCATCGTCCGGAATAGGTGGTAATCCGAAGGAGCTATGTCTGGTGAATATGGCGGGTGGGGTAACACTTCCCAGTCCTGTCCCTCTAAATATCTTTTTACGACTTCTGCGGTATGCGGTTTGGCATTGTCATGCTGAAGAACTAATTTGTTATGTCTATTCACCTATTCTGGTCGTTTTTCTTCTATGGCTCGCTTCAAACGCATTAGTTGTCGTCGGTAAACTTCTCCATTAATAGTTTCAGAGGGTTTGAGCAACTCATAATATACAATACCTTTCTGATCCCACCAAATACAGAGCATGACCTTGGCACAGTGAATATTTATTTTTGGCTGTGATGGGCCTGGTTCGCCTGGTTTCACCCAAGCTTTTTTGCGTTTAGGATTTTCGTAGTGTATCCATTTTTCGTCTCCTGTGACTATCCGATGCAAAAATCCTTTTCTTTGCTGTCTTTGAAGCAGCATTTCACAAATGGTTTTCCGACGTTCCATGTCTCTTTCTTTTAAATCATGTGGAACCCAGTCACCGGCTTTTTGAATCATTCCCATCATTTGTAAACGCTTTGCAACAGTTGAACGATCAACATTTAATGCTGCAGCTAATTCTGATTGAGTTTGGCAAGAATCTTCCGCCAATAATGCTTCCAATTCAGCATCTTCAAATTTTTTTGGTGGTTTTCCATGTTCTTTATCCTCAGTACTAAAATCGTTATTTTGAAATCGTCGAAACCATTCCTTGCAAGTTGTATTAGACGGAGCATGCTCACCATAAATCTCCACAAGCAAACGATAAGTTTCCGTTGCAGTTTTCTTCGCAATAAAATAATGTAATAACACTTCCCGCAAATGACGTTTATTTGGAATAAAAACCGACATTTTCGAAAAGGTGAAAACAATTGTTGCTTACACTTCAACCAAATATCATAAAATGCGTTAGATAGCTGACATTCAGTACTATCGAATACAAGTATGGTCATTTATTAAACTAAACGTAAACAATACTAAAAACGACATCTGTTGAGAAAGGGCGGAGTCATATTCACACACAATATAATGATGATAAGTGATTACCGCCGCCCATCAATAACAAGAGCTCTACCGAAGTATGAGATGACCCAAGTCACATCGCGTTGTGACCGTCACTCTGACGGGGATATGCGCATGTAACACAATTTCCACACCCTTCCACCGGAACACAACAATGCGAGCACCAGAAATAAGTTGGAGTTTTGAATTTTGAAATACACATAGATACCTACCCCGTTTTCGTTTTGATAGTGTCATGCGAAGACACATCGTCTGATAGTGTCGTGCAAAAAGTTTGCTTTTAGTTTAGTTCGTTTTGAAATGATAAAATAAATTGATTTATGTAAATATTAAACTCTGTATTCATTTCTGGTGTAAATAATTATTTTATCAGCGTATTTAATATTAATCAGATCAGTTAGCAGGCTAAGTATACGTACAAGTACTAATAGATATTTAACCAAACATTTACAGTGTGGAATTTAAAATCAATTTCTTAAGAAAGTGACAGATTTAAAATTCGAAAATTTGGCATGAAAGTATTGAAGCTGGTATACGACTTTCATGTTATTTTACGCCGTTGAGGTAGGAATTTCGACATAAAATTTCTGTAGAACACTTCAAAGGTACGCCGCATCAAATAAAAAAAGAATAATCCACATCGGTCTACAATTGCCAAACAAATCGCGTAACAAACACAAAAAAACCATACCTACAGCTGAATTGTGAAATTCTTTTTTTAAAGTAGGCTAAGTAAAAGATAATTAAAACAACATTTTAATTTGAGCAGTAATTTAAATGTTTTCATACTAATGTGTTATCAATACGCTAACAATGTCCAATTTATTCACGTATCAAAATCAAAGCCACTAAAATGTTTTAGTTGAACTCCCAATAAAATTTCAGGCGAACAATTTCACAATGATAAAACTATTACGCTATCTAGTTCTGTTCAAAGTTATAATGATAATGCGCATCGGCAATTATCAGAACTAACCAAACAGAAATTAATTAAATGATATCACATTGTGAGCTGTTTTCGATACAAATAGCCCTGATGGCCGGATAATGAAAAAATGCCTGTTGGAACTCAAATCCCAATTTCATACCTTTTAGATCGACGGAACTATTTAGTCCGACAAAGTTTGTCTTGAAACTGAAAAATTGTTGTCTAGCCTCACAAATCAGTTGACAGTGACTCTGCTTTTACAGTGACAATGACTTTGCTCTGTAGGTCATGGATTCGATTCGCACCTAGGACAAATATTTATGAATCGTAAATAGATATTTGCTCCACGTCTGGGTGTATAGATGAATTAACCATTTATTTACAAAAAAGGTAATATATTAAAAGGAACTTTTTCCCTTACATTTTCGTGGAAGAGGGCGTTGTTATTCTGCAACACAGTGTTACACTTTTCGTTCCCATTTTTGTACTATATTACACTAGTTTTAGAACCTAATAAAAAATTATTATTATAATATATTATACAATTATTAATCAGTAATTGTGTTACATGCTATGCTTAGTTTGAGGCTAGAAGGCTGTGTCAAATGTCCATGAATTTTTATTTATTTAAAATACTAGAGCTCTATCTGAAACCAGCTTTTAAATTATTTCCTTACGAAAGATTCATGAAATCCGAATCTTAGTTCCTCTAGTTTGTTAATGTACATTTGGATACTAAATTATAAACCTTATTCCAACTGGTTTAGGTATCAGTATGAGAGCATCCGTCATATGGACGGCTTCATTCAGCAAGTCCACAGGTGCCCGATAAGCGCAGAGCGACCTCCATTCTGCTTGATGGAATTGCAGTGTTGTGTGTTGCATAATGTTATCCAATTTCTTCAACTCTGACCTAGTTGACTGGTGTATTTCGATAGTTCACGAATCTGGTTTAGCTATTTGTTGTCTGGTATCTAAAAGCATATAACTGTGATACAGCTACACAATGTTAAGGCTTATGTCATATTTTCGGGCATAAAATCTGTTTTGTAATTATTATCATTTTTATACTTTTTAAGAGTCGACTTTACTTCCTTATTTCCTGTCTTACGCTTCAATTCTGCCAGTGTCCAGAAAAAATTGTATATACGTACCAGTAAATGTATTATTAGCAGCACTGCGCTGCAATTTTTACCTGTCGCTCCCACCATGACTGTCGGTTGTCACTCATATTTTATTTTGTTTCAATCCGACTTTGTTTTTCTTTTCATTTAATTTGAATGTTTTCTTGCTCTAAGCCTTTATTGGTACTCATAACTTTTTTTTTTTATAGAAGACGGACCAAAATGTATAGAAATATGATCTGGATCTATTTGAGCCAAGATGGTTCTTTGTAGCTAAAGAAAGAGGATGCACGAAAGAAGACGGGAGCAATTATAGTATTTCATTACCCAACAGTCCAACCCAGAGTCCTACTACTGTAAATGAAGGAGTTAGGATGGCTGGGGTAGGGTATAGTTAACAACGGGGGACAATGCATAATACACCCCTACGCGGGATGTCAGTGCAGGCCTATTCACCCCCACCCAGAATTATACATAGATTAGACCCAACAAGGAGGTCAAGATAAAAAAATATAATACCAAGTTAAAAGCGCGTTAGCTATAATATATTTCTTATTTTAAATGAAGGCTGTTAGAAGAATAACATAGCGATAGAAAGAGATAAAGTATAAAAAAGTATTTTTATTGTACAGACTATTCTCATTATGGTCAATAATCAATAAAACCGCTCTTCGACACAGTGACAGCAACAATCACGCAAGTAAAACGTCATTACGGAGACTGATACGTAATACGGAATTAGGTATCCGATGTCTATTGCCTTTCTCATTACAATAAGAAAAAAAATCTGCTGGCATTGCGCGACTGTGTTTGCCAGTAATTTCCTTGTCAATTTATCTACCCGTGCGAAGCCGGAGCGGGCCGCTAGTAATTAATAAACTTTATAAAATGCTTTTACCTCCCAAGCACTGATAAAATTATTAATAATTTAAGAAAAAAATTCTTGGGTACTTTATAATGACTGATTTACATAACAAGCTCCGAATCATCTGTTTGTTATACAAAGTAAAGCCTAATTGGTTTTCCTACGTAAATGGATTACTCACGAGATAACATTAATAAAAAGAGAATATTTTAATTATGTAACTTAGACACGATTAAGCTTAGCTCAAGACGTAAAAAATAGATTCCTGGCGTCAAAAATCAAAATGACAGATACGATTAATTGGTGGGTGGTCCCCGTCTCGGGTGATGGACGCAGCAGGATGAATGCGACTCAGTGTCAGATCCAAATCTTAGACTGAGTTGCATTACTGTTGTCATGGGCGGGGGTCGCCACTTACCACCAGGTGGGCCTTCAGCTCGTTCCGTCACATATTCACATAAAAATGTTACTCGCGTCTATAGGCAAGTACCACCTGAGTCCTTACCCACGGATGGTGCCAATGGAGTACCCCAAAGTAGCAATCTTGTGCCAAGTTCGTCCGGAAAACTATTGCCACCACATCTGGTAATCTGTCGTCAAGCAGTGTTGCACTCACATTGTTATGTTCCGGTGGAAGGGTGTCCGGTATAATAAGGCGCATGAGACGTTACATCCCCGTCTCGGGCGACTGGCGCATCAGGATGCAACTTGGGTCTTCCATTACTTATAATACAGATATAGATACAGATAATCTTGTCCGGTTCCCAGCGCACCGATAATAACATAGTTTACATAATTGTTATCAAAACATGTACATTCTAATATAAGTTACAAATAGAAGATGTCTGAAATTATGTACTCTAATAAGTGAAAAATAAAAGTTTTTTTTATTACTTGGGAAGGACCTTAGTCGTATTGCTGTTGTTATGGAAGAAGGTAACCATTCAGCATCAGGTCCACAGATATTTATCATACTTTCGTTACATAAAAATATAATTAAGTACATTCACATGTTTCACGGTTACGTTTACACATTGCGTCTGCACTAGTGTGACACAGGGAATTCTGTGTCGCAGATAGCATGGACAAATATAGAAACACAAGACAAACACCCAAGACCAGAGAATAAACTTCATGCAAACCACACAAAGTGTGCCCCGGCCGGGAATCGAAACCGCAAACCCGTCTTCGAAGGCAGTGTAAAGGCTGAACGAGTGTGAGGGGATTTTAAGAAGAAGAGAAATAGCAGTAGATATCTAAAATTTAGGTGCAAACTTTTTCAATCGTAGAGAGGCAAAACAAGTGTTGTTTGTATTTAATCATTGTTGAGTATTTAATTATTCGTGAATAGTTTAGCTGAGGTGTGCTAAATGTAAAGCTAAAAAAAGTACAAGTAAAATGAGGTGTACTAAAGTAAAGTAAAAACTAAAGCTCTCACTTTCGTTACCTAAAAAAATAGTGAACGAATAATGATTATGTTCAGTGCTTGTTCCTAACCTGCAGACAATGTGATATGTAATAGGAGCGAGTGGCTATGATTAATTCCGGTCGAGCGGGTGACTCGTGCTCAATCGCCATCTGTCCTTATTAATTGCCTTGTCAGCCGTAATCGTGAGTCCTCCACTTTACTGTCCCACGTCTCGCGTGTACGTGGCTCACGCAATTCCATCTAATTGTTTTCTATTGGAAATCAGAAATCGTTGAAGACGCTGCTTTTAGAGTATATATTTATGTAACAGTGTTACTGTAATAGTCTATGGAAAAGTTTTCAACGAAACATTTGTTGAGGGCAAATACATTATATTGATTATAAGATTCAATTAAATTTATTACTCAGTACACTGTGATATAATAACCCTCGTTCAAAAATATTAGTCTACCATCACCTAATACTAGATAATAGGCTAACTCTATGTAAGAATTCATGTAGTATACCTATGTAAAATATCTAAATGTGACTACCATTTCAAAGCAATAAAATAAAAATAATATAAAAAATATTGATTTATTGGCAGCACTGTCATCCAAGATTAAGTGGCAGCACTGTCATCCAAGATTAATTGGCAGCACTGTCACCGCTTTGTCATCCAAGATGGCACATTAAACAGAAATTTAAATGAGATATAATTATTGTTTGAAATATATCGCAAATATATCTAAACAATAATTTCCTTAGGGGTTATCGCTATGTCCCCTAAGGACATAATTGTAAGGTTAGCACCATGCCATTCCTTAGTTTTATATAATTTCCTAGATTTACGAACCATAAGGATCTGTCTAATTTTTCCACTGCAGGGACACTGGCCTACTTTCGATAAATGGGAGTGAACGGGAATTACCACGGGAGCCCAATCTGGATTGTTAGATGTCACGTGTCTTCTAATTTTGGATCTAGGGCATGCCGGTTTCTTCTGCCGGTTTGTTTTCCTTCACCATCTCGAGAGCGCAATTTCAAGTGAAAAACTAAAACACGTGTTTTTTTCAATCAGAAAACCTAAGACTCGGTCTAAATCATCTCGTATGCCCGTCAGCAGACAATTGAAAGCAATGGCAGTATGGCAAAACTGAGGACATATTTAATGTCCTTAGTTTTGCTATATTGCCATTGCAATATGTCCGCAGTTTTGCCATAATGTTCACAATTTTGAGAATTTGTTTTAAAAGGTTGAATCATTAGACCCATAAGTTTTAGCGGGCTGAAATATTTACTAAATATTTTTTTTAATATATTGTACTATACGCTGTTTGCTGTGGATGGTTTTGACAACTTTACGCGGGCTTTTAGTCACAGTGGAGGGCTCTCAAACATATGTTGGGAATTCTATAGATAAAAAATCCAACGATAGTATATATTGTACTAGTCTGAATCGCAGCAAGCCGGTGTTTTTTCAATGGATTTAATGAATTTACGAGTATTCCCTGATCTCTTTCACAAGGACAATACTTGTCGGGAGTAGACCAGTGTGTAGTGGGTACATTGAGTAAATTATAGGTTGATATGGTAATTTCTGATTTGCATATAGAATAGAACACGAGATCTAGTCTCAGTAGTCATTGTCATTTATGTATCAGTACTAGACTCGTGTAAACGGTATATATGCTGGTGAAAACGGAATCACGAATCTTCATGTTGCAATGCAATATGGGCACAGGTAACCACGTAACATCAGTCGGGCTTATCTCATCGTTTTCGTTACATATTCGGTCTTCTCATACTTGAGTAGGGAAGGATTGGATTCCATTTGCTGTTGGCGGCAATAACCAACACTACCAAACACTTTATTTACATTAAAAAAGTATATTAAATCATTGTAACGGTCGCTAACCATCAACCATATTAGATTTGGATAAGTGGATATTAGTTTAAGTATATGCCGTTCGTTTTGACTAATGACTTGTGCAAGGCAGGCACAATCAACAGATGACAAGCAATTAATTCAATTAATTGCTGCTGTGCTCGAGCTTTGCTTAGGGACTGGCGGTCCTCAGGTTTGATGGCCGTGATGTCTCGTTTGTGGGTAATATTAATTATTGGTGACCTAAATGTAAGAACAAACAAGGAATATACTATCTTCTACTCTACAATATGGTAGAGAAATAATGTTGCTCGCGTCCCTAGGTTACGTTAGAGCCTGGAGATAAGTGTTCTTGTGTCCCCCGGTAGTGCAAAAATAGCAACCCAAAGTAGCAGTCGAAATCTAAAATTTTAGGCGCAGCCTTCGACAAGGCTACTCATATATCTCGAGTCAACGCTGCAGAAGAACGTGGAGAGACAAAATACCTGTAAATTCTATTGACTCATTTAGATATTAACAGTTTAGTGGCGGTGCACTCGCACTGTTCCGATGGAAGGTGTGGTACCGGTATAATCACATGTGCATAAGACGTTACAACTCCGTCTCGGGTGACTGGTTTTTTGTTAGTTAATTTTATGTTTAATATTCGTCATACAAATGCTTGTCTTCGGTGGGAATCAAATCCACGTCCAACAACGCAGAAGGCAGAACCACTAACAACTGAGCTATGGGGCCAGTAACCACACAAAAGTCAATCAATCAACATTAGATGCATTTAGAAGCTGAGTGTGTGTAAGAATTTTGGGAACTGGATAATTGATAGAATACATCCTTACATATTACAAAACAAAAAAATGCCGTTTTCAGCAACAGATAGAGTGATTCAAGAGGAAGGTTTATAAGTAGTATACTTGCATATCATAGAGAAAAACTGCCCCAGATTAGAATCAACATTGTACCCGTATGAAGCCGGGGCGGGTCACTAGTTATATATAAAGTGATTTTGTTTTGTTTTGTAAATAAAAATTAATACCCAGACACGAAACTAAACATTTATGATGATCACACAAATGCTTGTCGTAATCAAGAATCGAAACCACGACCTGCGATTCACGACTGTGAAGAAAACAGAGTTACTCGTACCAACTGAGCTGTAAAGCCATTCAAATAAATATACTTTCGCCATACTATCAACTGGTAGGTATTGTTCCCATTTGTAAAAGCTATACCTAGTTGGCCATATTGCCTACATGGCGATGTATAAAATGCCCATTATTTATTATTATTTTTATTATTTCCTCAAACAATATACAATACAGTTGCTCGCGTCCGTAGGTGTGTACCCTTTGATTCCCTACACGTACCCCCTGGGTGGTGCTAAAGGAGCAACCAAAAGTAGCAGTAGAACTTGTGCCAAGTTCGTCCGGAGAGGTACTGCCACCACATCTGGAATCTGCCGCCAAGCAGTAGTGGTTGCATTACTGTGTTCCGGTGGAAGGGTGTGGCTGCCGGTGAAATCACATGCGCATGAGACGTATCATCCCTGTCTCTGGTGATGGACGCAGCAGGATGAATGCGACTCAGTAAAGATTTGGATGTCATACTGAGTCGCACGTATTACTGTTGTCATGGGCGAGGGTCACCACTTACCATCAGATGGGCCCTAAGCTCGTTCCGTCACCCACTCACATAAAAAAAAAAAAAAAAGTATAATATTGTTCATTATGTTTAACAGAATTGACCAGACCGTTACATAAACATTGTCCTATTAGCGGATTATAAGGTTGGAAATTCAAAACCGAAATGTACAGCAAAATGATTATAGTTACCGTTTGTGGGTTTTTAAGCTTTCATTTGAGATATAATTATGAAGATCCCAAAAACTCTCTAAAATGAGGCCACAAAGCTGTTTTGTGCGCGCATAGACCTGTAACGGAACCACAGACCCGACCCGCTACTAAAATTACCATCATGAGTTAATCCTAGAAACCAATGTGGTCAGTTAATCGTCCAACGAGCTTTTTCGGTATTCAATTGATATAAATAGTTTCAATTCAATTCAATTCATTTGAAATTCAAATTTCGTTATGGAAGTATATTTAAATATAGTATCTGTTATGATAGATTAAATATGAACACTTGTATAAATACAAAAGCGAACGATACTTAGTCATAATATTTGACATCTCACCTTAGTAATAAGCAATAATACCAAGATAAAATGTCAAATCATATCCTAAAAAAAATGATTCAGGTATTATTTGAAATGATTATTTTCAATGAAAATTTATTTTCTTTAACCAACATTGAAAGTATTGCATTTTTTTTGAAGACATATATTTTTGACTTTTGATCCGTGCTCCTTATTTCGCTGTGTAAATTTTCCATGGATTATTTACATAACGTCAATAATAAGAATGTAAAAATCAATCTGATAAACTAAAATTAATATTATCCGTTAATATATAATAGTTTCCGGCATACATAATTGAATTGAAAATACCAGGAAATCATTACCTCATCAAGCGACCACTGGATTCGATTTTCATTATACGGGAAGTTAATTATATTATTTAGATTTTGTGACAAAAAACATAAAATGATGTTGGTGACATCCGTACTCGGTAATGTTGCGTAATGGTTAGTTAAACGCTAGATAATCGTGGCTTCGTATATCCATTGTTTAGTTACTAGCCACAGTAAATAATATTTAGAAGGTAATATTGGTACCTGGTATGTTATTATATTTACCAGGAAAGCTTATAAAATATTTTGAATAATAGTGTAGCAAATTTTTTATTTTGCCGATTTATCGCAGTGTGAATATTGAGTACGAACTGATACCGGTTTCCAACATAAGGCTGATATTTCTGGATGATCTTGACTTGCATTTTTTCGCTCATGCCATTTGGGAGTATTTTTCGAGTAAATTTTTCGATTGCAAATCAACAAGCATGGCTAAAATAAAAACCTATAACGCCCATACTTA
This sequence comes from Aplocera efformata, assembly GCA_921293045.1. Classification (NCBI taxonomy): domain Eukaryota; kingdom Metazoa; phylum Arthropoda; class Insecta; order Lepidoptera; family Geometridae; genus Aplocera; species Aplocera efformata. The sequence continues at coordinate 4,749,576 of OV121042.1, read as the reverse complement.
TAACATTAATTTTAATTAATTAACATAGCTTTAGGTATTTTATGAATATGTATTATTAAAAAGATGGATGAATGTATGAGTACAATATAAATAATAATATACCTGAACCTTTTTATATATGCATTCCTAAAGTGCGCTTATGAGTGAGTCGAAAAAAATGATAAGGATTTTTATTTAAATTAAGTTTGATTTAAGTAGGTAACAGTTTTTACTAGTATAACTAGTATTGTATGATTTTATTCCTGGGCTAACCTATTGCACTGTGGCCACGCTAGGCCTTTATAACCACAGTTGTCATCGACAATTATAGTCTTTATACTCCGTGGCTAAACAATTATACAGTGTACTTGATACCGGCTATTTCTACAAATGCTTTGGTTGCGTAACACAATTTCAGGTGATGTCATGGGCAGTTAGTAAATTAATGTACGAAAGAAAAGCTAGTTATATTGATGACACATGTCTGGGCGTAAATTAATTCTAAGTAATGAGAACACAATCTGTCAGAAGAACATAATTAAACAAGAATCGCTTTTGCTACGTATTGTGTTTTTCTGTATTTTAAGTATGCACTGAGTATTTTTCTCACTAAAACAAATTGCATTTCCAGAAGAGTAAGAAGGACAAGTGAATAAAACTTACCAACATATTAATTAAAAGGGGTTCGGGTTCTAATCCCGTTCATGAAGAAATTTCGGGATGCATATAAATTTAAAACATCGTGCGAATTCCAAAAGCAAACTTTTAGCTCAATCAAATTAACATTACGCGAACGCATAGAAGACGAATGCAAATTTTTTTTGTTAATCGGTTAGCTGCACCTTGCTGTGGTCATTACCAATGGTTGGCCATCCTAAGGGAACAGTGTAGTTTTCCGGGATCAAAAGTATCCGTATCCATTGAGGCGTTCTAGCGTGAAGAAGTCTCAAACAAACACACAAATACATACAAACTTTCGCCTTTCTAATATTAGCGTGATACCAAGTATAAGCGCTCGTGTCGAGGTTTGCCTAGATGTTCTTAATGCAACTTTCCACCCGGTCAGTAGTTGGATGGATGACCGTCTAATGGGAAATGAACTGAGCTTTTCTCTTTGCTTAGAAAATGTCACACCTATTGGAAGTTAACATAAAGGTATAAAGAAATCTAAAAACAATGATCTATCTAGTCCCGACGTGGCCAAATATTCGGAACCCATCGCTACTCTTACCATATGAATAATGGGATAACCATCCGTCATGCGGACATAACGAACTTAAGCCGAGCCGCGGAATAAACAGAAATAGAAGTGATTCCACATAAAAGCCAGATTTTTTATTAATAGAACATTTCTACGAAAATTGCAGTGTAAGAAATCCGTAGAAGGATAACAAAAGAATGTAGCTCTCAGACTAAGTAAGCTGTAGTGGGCTATAAAGCTCACAGAAGCTACTGAGAAATTATAAATGGATGGAATCGATGAAATGGATAAAATGTAAAAATAAAAAACAAATGTGGTAATTCAAAATAACCGTGTGGCCAGGGAACGGTTTTTGGTGTCTATAGAACTACTTCAATTTAGAAATCGATGCACCAAACACCCAAAGTAGTTAATTCCAGATTTCATTATATTGGTCATTATAACATAGTTTGGAATAATAAATGATTAAACATAAGCGCTGATGGTCAAAGTGCATAAAAAAAAGTTATTTATTATTATTAGTCTATAAAGCGTGTATAGACAGCGTAATAATTAATCTCAGCGTGTCAGTAACATTAGTAACTTAGTAAAGTATCATGAATATTTATTTACAGATTTCACGTCTTGTTAAAAGCACTTAGAGTTGATTAGACCAAATTAAAGTAAAATTATTTCTAAGAATAAATTGCACGGATACGTGAGAGATAAATTCATAAATAAATTCATTCTAAGTATAGCTAGTCTATTCGGAAATAGCAAACATAGTACCTACCGTACAGCGTGGAGCAAGCTATTCTAAGAAGGTATAAAAACGGCCGCGCCCCAAGTCATTACAAAGGTTGTGTCGTTTGCACTCTAAAATTGTATTCATAATAAAACTAATAGTAATAGTTACTACAAAGAAACCAAGACATCCATGGTGAATTAAAGAACAGGTGTGTGTTCTTTACGATTATCCTTACCAGTAAAAGTTTTACCAGGGCAGAATCAAACCCGGGACCGGGGACTTAAAAGGAACGGGACCCATCATCAGGCTAAAAGCCTTGGACGCTGTCAGCCATTTTCCCATAATAATTTTAGAAACTAGAGGTATAATGTGACAAATGTGAGTTGATATGACTTAAGCTTGTACACCGTCCGGTTGTAGAACAACATTTATTTGCAGGATAATTGACTCGGTCATCCTTCATTTTGTTACTCCCGTAAATTAATATTATAACAAAAGTAGCTTCTTTAGAGTCTGCATGCAAAAACGTATTCAGATTTACTCGAGTTACGCTGGTGAAAAAAAATATTCGTATATAGATGAAAGTTTCGAATTAGCAAAATCTCGCGTAAAGTTATCAAGGCCATCTGCGGCCAACAAAATATTGTCCAGTCAAAAAAAACAACTCTCGCATAGGTTCTTACATAGCTTGTATTAAAATTCGAAAACAAACATTGCCTAGAATAAAAAAAACACATTGCCATTTCAATTCGCCCTCCCCATTCCCGCGGCAGTATGTAACGCAAACTGGCTGTCGCAGACAGACCCGAGCTAAACTCTGGGATTGATTTGTCAGACGCATTGTTTTGCAATATGGAGGCCTATGTGAGATTGAAACAATTTAAAAGGCTATATTTCAATTTGTGAAACGGATTTTTTCACTTCCGTCATGATGTTTGAACAGAGTTTCGTCATTTATTCGAAAATCTGTTTTTGCTGGTTATTTATGTACCCAAAATAGAGGCATACTCCGTATACTATATTTGTGTTCAACGATTACCGTAGAATCATGAAAGCTGAACGGATTTGTTAATTCAATTGTTTCAAAAGTGAAACAAGGAAATCACGAAACAATATTACAACTCGAGTGGAAACCCAACCTCAGCGAAACAGCTGTAAGTCGACGAAAACGGTTATATCTATGAAAATGAAAGGTTCAAATCGCGCCTGATTACAGCTTTAATTAACAACAAAACTTGGGCACGCGGTCATTAAAAATTGAAGAGCTCTTTTGAACTAATTAAAAATGGGCGCGTCTCCGACACAATTTGGACTATTTAAGTGCTCACAGTCTTGTCCAAGTCCAAGTTGCCGAATGAAGAATTAATTATGAAGACAATCCATCGACCATACAACCCATAGAGGTAACGTTAAACTTACTGGCAGTTAAAGGTCGGTGTTTTGCATTAATGTAGAAAATTGTGATCAATTACTGTTCTGAACTATTTAAACCACTCCATAGATATGCAACGTAAAAAAAGCTAAGTTGGTAGTAACCAATCCCACGAAGCGAGGAGTCCCAGGTACGATTCCCGGCCGTGGCAAAAATATGCATAATAAAGTTTGTAATAATAAGCATAAAGTTTATTCCAAGAGTCCAAGAGTCTGTATTTATTGTGCGCAAAGTGAGTTAACCAATTAGCGAAATATTTGAATGTTCATTTAAAACTAAGATTAAGACCCTTTAAATTGTTTTCAGATAAAAAAAGGCTGTGATAATTGACATACAGCCACGATGGCGACCCCAAATAATATCAATTTTAATTGCATGTACTGAACAATATTTCGCCTCCAGTGGTTGTGTACGCAATCAGAAGGCCCGACTTGCAAGTTCAAACCAGTTACAATTTGTGGGAAAGTAGCAGGTGTGACACGGCTCCGGAAAACTTGGGCCGCACACGCTTTGTTGCCTTCTCGGATGATAAAGTTGATTTGAATCGCAGATTGTAGGTGTTTTAAGTATAACTTGCCGACAGTTTTGCACGTCACATTTTGGCTAGCAGTTTGCTGAGTAATTTTAAGTTTGTAATTCGAACTATCTTTTACGACAACGTATCCGTCGTTGATGAAACAGTGGTTAGGAATAACTTGCGTAGAGAAAACGGTTCCATGCCATTATCAAACTTTGAACTTTCAGTCATAATAATAATTTAATCATTTTTTTTTTATTTATTCAAATTGTAAAATTTAATGGTTTGGATAATCAAAATCGAATGAACCAGTTTCAATAATTTCATTCTTTTTATTTTTATTTCTATGATTTGGAGGTCCTATCGAACATAAAATAACCATCCAAGTCTGTACATAATTGTCAAAGAAATGGCGTACATTACAAATCTATGTGTCATAATATCTTTTTACATTTGATTCAACGTGCATACGGAAAGTCCATTGAGTCAAATAGAACTACAATTTAAAACTTGAAATCCTTGATTGAGGCTAAATATTTTGATAACCGAACAAACAAATACTTCAATGTGGCGAACGGGAAAACGTGAAAAGAATAATCAATACGCATTAGAATATTTACGTTGTAAACAGTTAAAGTCAAAAACAAATCAATAATAAAAACATTGTTTAACCTAAAGTTCTAAAAGTACCTCCTATTTCAAACACAATAGGAGCCGGTTAATATTGTGAAATTACTTCGAACTTTATGCGTGAACTTGTGTAAGGCAGATCACACATCAAAGTTTATTCACGCTATTACCAGCTTAGTTTCTTTGACTAAGTTTACACACGTGTTAATGGCGAAACTTCCAAGATTTCATACATAATTTTCCAGTTGAGATAATACAGAAATCTACACAGCTTATGATCGTGTTTGCATTCTATAAATATGGTTTAAATTATTAAAATATACACCAATCCTCGTTCGTCGCGCATCATAGACTTTGTTGATGTTTTAACAATTGCTTCAAGACGGTTTACTTTTTAATCCGTCCTAAAGTTCATAATTGGTATTCTATTTTAATATTTGTGGATATTAAACTCAGTGTACGTAATGTTCACCGCTTAGTGTAACTCTGTCAGTGTCAGCCCTAATTAGAACCATTGAAATTGGCTGATTAATATGCGTAATGCCAGAACGGTGTGTGTCGATGCTCTATTGTGGGCCACTCTGTGAATTATGCACACCAAGTGGAATAATGTTATATACGATATTACTGTATATTGATATCACTGTATTATCATATACAGTAATATATCGATATTACTGTACGAGTATATGATAATACGGTATATTGTTTTGATGCTTTTTAATGAAATCCTTCACGATAAGTCGATAAACTTGTGAACTTGTGAAATAGTTAGCAGAGTATTAATCATATGGTGAATATTTATGGGATTCGTCAGATGAATGACTAATGAGTATTTGATACGTACTTAACATCACATTTCGTGGCAAACTATTGAGATATTGTGTTACAGGAATACCTCTAAATTAGAAATCTGATCTAAAACAAGTCCCAATTTGGATACCACTTATGAGTGAGAAACGAGTCCCAAATTGCTATTTTTTTTGAACAAATTATCAATTTTGTTGATTTATTTATCAATGAAGACCCTTACTGATACAGAAATGATTTAATTTTGGTTTTCTACGCATTATTTGCCCAGAAAGGTTTTTTAAATCATTAAATGTGCCAGATTACTTCAGTGGAATTTATTTGAGGGACAGGGGTATGAGGCATGAGGACGGAAAGGAGGACAAAATTAATGTAAAAAAATAACATTACAATATTTATAATACAAAGACATAAAAATCCCAAAAATATTTCAATTCAAAATCTCTTCGATAGATATCTCTCTACTAACTACATTTTCGAAACCGTATTTAACAAAGCACGGGTATATTACAGCGAGCAATCACCGTAAAAGTTCGACCAGAAATACAACTAAACCGTCAATAACAACGCTGGAACACAATGAGTGCGAGACAATGAGGACTGCATCGCAAACACGAGCTCGGCTCTGTCACTGTCAGACCTAATTACCACCATTGAGATTGTCTGATTATTATGCGCATTGTTTCCGTCCATATCGCTCACAATTGCACAAAGTAACTTGGTTCTGGTTTGCTGCTTTTATCTGCGGCCTTCAACGTGACGCGTTTAAAGTAATAAGTGAATCCGGCAATTATTTGAGGTTAACCCACACATATGATAAGCAGGGTTCCGTTATTTAATAATAGTCTCTCTAGCTACCATAATCAACGAAGGAATTCCACAGTTGGGCTTGTTAAGCCCTGCACTTTTATACGATCAAAGCTTGTCAAAATTTGGTCAGTAAATAAAACTAGTCTGGTACCAAAATTACGCTTAAAACTCCAACTTTGTGCTCCCAAAAATAGCCGTACATTTTTACGCAGCATAAATTGATCGGCTAAACAAACCACTAAACATAATGCTCGTTTTCGACAAAGTTTTAACAACTCAAGCATTAAGTCCGTCATAACTAACGTTACGAGGACTATTTTCGATAAAATTACCACTTTTTGTTGATAAATGTGCCCCGTTCGATGCTGGCTGCTGTTTATGTGCCCATTAACTTGAAATACTTACTTATTAATGTGTAATCTATTACAATTACGATTATTGTTTCGTCTAGCGCTAGTATTGGCTTTCTTGTGCGAATGTGCGATGCTTACTAAACAGGGATTGTTCGAAATACGGCTATTACCCGAACAATAAGAGCATAGAATAGTTGAGGTTCCTAGTAAACGTGAAACTCTATTTCATAGCCTATTCTCCTCAGATTGTAAAGGACATACGATATATTTACACTATATTATTCCTTGAAAACAGATATATTTAATAATCGTGTATTTCAATAATTATTATTACAAACTGACCAAGCTGCCATAATAACAATGGAATCTTTATTCATGGTATGTTAAAATTTATTGAAGTAACTCTGGTAACTCTGTATAACTAATTTTAAATTACGTTTAAACTATGGTAAGGAAAGTAATGAGAGCGTGGTGGGCCAGGGGCGCAGACGCCGACTTTCAATCTGAAGGTCGCTGGTTCAAACCCACAGGCGCACTGAAAAGTTTTTTCACTACAAAAATTTATGTGCGCAATACCACGTTCTCGAAACGGTGACGGAAAACATGTCTGAAAACAGGAAACCGGCATGTCTTAGAATCAAAAATTCGACGAAATTTGACATCTACCAATCCGGATTGGGCTCTCGTGGTAGATCAGAGCCAATTATCGAGAGTAGACCGGTGACCCTGCAGTGGAAATATTAGAGGCTGGTACGGAAAGAAAGTAATTACCACCGATTAAACTGCCCAGTCCAACTCGAGCGCCTGTTCTAGATCCCAGACATCTCTCACGTAGCCTCAGATTGTCCTATCTAAACTAATCGGATTACCGTACACCCACCATTGCTTGCCCCAAATGTCAGGTTAATCACAGCTTATATGACGGCTCGTTCAGTTGAAGCATTCCTAAAATAACATACTCAAACATTGCCTCAAAATTCCTGTAAAAGTTATTTTTTGTTCCGGTTACTTGATGTGGTTAATAAACAACATATATACTTTGGTATTCCTCTAACAAAGTATGAGTCGACCCAAGTCGCATCGCGTTGTGCCTATCACTCTGAGACAGGAATGTTACGCCTCAACTACCTGTAATTTAACCGCCATCAACACCCTTCCATTAGAACGCAACGTGAGTGCACCACTGCTTGGCGGTGGTTTATCAGGTGTGGAGGCAGTAATTCTCTGGACGAACTTCGAACAAGTTCTACTGCTACTTTGGGTCGCTCCATTCCCACCACCCGAAGGACACGTGTAGGAACTTTAAGGGTACTCACCTGCGGACGCGAACAACATATGGATATTACATCTTAATCAGGCCAAACTTGGTAATATATTTATGTTTTTTTAATACTTAATTCTTTTCAAATACACAATATGAGAGTTCGAGCAGAAAATGAAAATAAGGATAATAAATTTTAGTTTCAAGCATTTAAAATAGAGACTATTAGTTTAATATGTATTATTTTTATAATATATTATATTGTTGTATTGTAAAGGTAAATGATTTTATAATACACTAGCTGACCGGGCCACGCGTTGCTGTGGCTAACGTTTTTGTCATACGATATTATAATTTGCAATAAAATAATATTACGATCATAAATTGAGATGTGAGCTATCCTATCTTTTAAGTTGGATCAAACTGCACACGGTGTACAAATTTGATACACAAAATCGGTTATTGTGATTAAACCATGATAGCTAGATATATGTTCTCGCGGACTTTTTTGTAGGTCTTAATGGGATCTACAAACCCGTAGTACATCATTTTGTTCTATTGTCAATAGTTTTTGCAGCGCACGCAAAAATTGGTTTTCGATTTTACACCTTGTGTTACAAAATAGCAATTTACTTACGGATCCCTAATTTTGAAAAAAAAAACATAGCCTTTAGCCTTCCTCGATAAATGGACCACCCAACACTGAAAGAATCATTCAAATCGGACCAGTAGTTCCAGAGATTAGCGCGTTCAAACAAACAAACAATCAAACAAACAAACTCTTCAGCTTTATAATATTAGTATAGATGAAACATTTGTGTAAAAACTTTTCAATAACTAAGTATAAATATCCTACTTATTATTAGCATAAACTCCAGTTATTCAGGAGCTCTGGTACCCATAGCGATTCAGTATAGCCCAATAATTAATGAATATGTATACAAAGCCAATGATATCAAATTATACACCGACCGAGGGAAATCAACCTTATGACGTTTGCGGTAAAGTTTATAGTTAATTTCTGGAGTTTCTCAGAGGGTAAAATTAGTTATTGTGCGTAAGTATTCCTCCAAATATCGAGGTGTCGGAATGCCTTCCTATATTTGTTATGAGCAGGTAAGTAATTGTGCAAACTTTGAGGGCCTGGACTGTTCTAATGTCAGTCAATTGGTGTATGTACTTTCATTCGGTAATAAAATATGTACCACAGAATTTCTTAGCAGATCCTCTAGAAGAGTATGGGACTAATTTTAATATTAGTTACATTCCTGGAATTTCCATTGAAACAGTAATAAGCCAAGAAATAAGTTTTCATGGACATTTCACACGGAGCCATCAGGCCCCAAACAAAGCATATCTTAATCCATTGAAACAATTTTACTGTCCATTTTTCAGAATATAATATATAAATATATTTCAAAAAAAGTGCAATTAAAACATAATTTTTATTCAGAGTCTGGTCCCAGTCCCGGCTGTAGATAGCAGCCAATAAGCTATGTCGAAGGCCTTGGGGCGACTTGAAAAGTCAGGTTATGGAATGATCTCCCTGTCAAGGAGACGACAGCCTATGGTTCTTCAAAAAGGTCGTTTTAAAATATTTAAAGGATCGGCGAATGGTATTGCATCTGGTATTGCAAATGTTCATAGGCCACGGTAACAGGTTACCATCAATTTCTGGTACTATCTTATTTGCCACCTATGAGGTATAATAATGGAGTTACAGTTCCAGGAGTCGAGACATTTTATTGGAAATTTCCTCCTCTTTAAGGAACTTTAAAGAAAATTTAAATATGAATAGTTTTTGAGTCTTTAATAAAAAACTAAATACCTTGCTTTTTTCATCTCATTATTTAATAGCAATTTTTTACGTGCAGTAAAATGCTTATAATACTTTTTTATAGAGGTCATTCCGAATCCAGTGAGCTATCGCTCATATTTTTAGGAGCTTTATCTATATTTTTCACGTTTCTAATTTATTTTATTACTCAAAATACGGTACCCGTAGTAGATAGATAGATAGATAGATAACACTTTATTGCACACCAAAATGATAACAATGGCTTAAAAATAGAAATCTTAAAATGGCGGTCTTATCGCTATAAAGCGATCTCTTACAGACAAACCTCGGACAACCGTAGTAGTGATTTGTTAAAGCATAATATTTATTTGAATGTATTTGTGCAAAAAATTTTCTTATTCGAAAGATTTGAGTAACGTCCTGTTCGCACACTTGGTGTTAAGTGGCTATCTCCACCCATAAACAGCATATCGCGGCAATATTTCAAAGTGTAAAATTATCACATCTTTGAAAAGTGAACTCTATTGATCAGTAATAGAGATTACATAATTACATAGTATTAAATAGTGCCATGATCGAACCCTCAAAGGCTCGAATTATGTAGAGCATATTCTCTTTCATTTGCATACTAATAGAGAAATGCAGTTCTGAGAGCCTTTCAGAAACTGCATACGTGTCGTCTACTCAAGCACTCTTTGTTTCGTTCTTAAGATGCAGTTGACTATGTGCTACCTATTGTTGGAATTTGATTAAATGCAAAATTGTTACATGTTCTAGAGAGATATTTACCAACTACAATGGTTTTAATTTAGGTGTTAACGCTATAACTCATTTTATAAATTAAAATGCATCCCAAAAAATATTTTACAGTTCGTGCAAAATTTTTCATTAACACTCATTATAATAAAATTCCGAAATTTTGCCTGCACGTGTATAGATTTATATCAGTTTAAAAACTGGTTTATTTGGACTTCTTTGGAGATTAAACTCAATTACCTCTGTTTTAACCGACTTCAAAAAAGAAGGAGGTTGTATGTTCCACAGTATATTTTTTTTTTTTATGTATGTCCGATTTCTCCCCCATTTATCAACCGATTGGTTACATGGATTTTTTATCAAAATTGGTTTAATATTTTGGTTGTTAAATCAAAATAACTGAAAAAATATGTCATCTAAATAATGAAAATTGTATATTTAGCTAGTTTGACGGTATTGAAATCGATGTTTTTTCGCTTTTTTTCAAATTGGTTACTTATTAAGTTAAAGAATAAGTAACAATATAATTTTATATAGGGAAAATTCGTAGTAGATCTGTGTTAAAGCGCTCACCACTTGCTATCTTTTTGTGTATGAAGAAGTTACTAACGACGAAAAAATGTGGTGCTGCCTATGTCATTTCAACAAGACGTTTTAAATGAAATTCTCAAGAGACATCTGGGAAAGAGTAGCTAAGCAGTAAGTGATAAAAAGGCAACACCACAATAAATATGTGTAAAAATCTTTACTCGACAGAACAGCACAAATTTCCCAAGCAAATTCAACACATCCAAAAGAAATTTATGTACCCTGATACAGAGACACCCGAAAAAACCTAAACCTGTATATCAGTAAAGATAGCAGGTAAAACAGTGCGCAAATAAATAAATACGACTCCGTACGAATACGTTTTTCGCTAATAATTCACTTTTATTGTATCTTACACGCTCTTTGCTATATTTATTGCTCACCTACGTATTGTGGGTACACTTGTATAAAATATAATGTAACAGGGTGCACTTAATAGGTCATATTTTTACGCCAATTGTTACGGACGCCGTAACTGTGCCTGCTACCAACTATATTAATGCTTGTATTATGTTATTAAGCTGTTTGGGCCGCTTACTGCTTTGTTACGGAGCCACTTGCTAGCTTATGACGCGATTCGTGTTTTATGATACTCATACAGGCCTTCGTGAGTGGCCTGGCAAGTGCAATTCCTGGAAGCAGATTTCTATTTTACGGAAATAAAGTTTGTTGAAAGCTCATACTTGCAGCAAGGACGCTCGTTCGTACGGGCTAGTTGTCGTGATTTTCTGACTACCAATCTTTTACCGGTACGATCATAATCCAAATCATGACCGAAGTATACCTTCCATAACCAATTCACAAGCGTGTATACATGGTATTGTTCTAAAAATATAAATATACGTATATTTTAAATGAAGAGATATGCAGATAATACCTATATCTGCAATATTGTAGAATTACATATAGAAATCACGATACCGTTCAATCTGAAGTTTGCTGGTTCAAGGTCTGAAGTATCAAGCGTTAACTTAGTACTAAACTTAGTTTTAAGATTGCAAGATATCACAGCTACTCATTTATTTAAGAAAAATATACTTTTCCAAGTAATTTTGAAGAATTCAACGGCTACAAAGATTTGCCTTTGACTTCAAAACGGGAAGCATATGGTGGCTTTCTGCAAATACTAATGGTCTATAAGAAGAACAGATATGCCAGCTACTTAATGATGTTTTCTTTTACTATTCCAAGACGTGGAGGAAAAATTTCTAATTGCAAATTCAATAATTTCGTATAAAAGCTGGAGGTACATACAACATCAGCCTACGCGAAATCATTTATATTGAAACGTGTTGATATCATAAAACCGTAATGTAAGGAATAATTTTCTATAATAAAACATTAATGTGGTCGGGCTCCTCTCAATTTTAAATGATGTTGAATAAATTACACAAAATGTACTGTATATGCACATTGAAAACGCTGAAATTTTCAATAAGTATTTCGTTATAATAATAGGTGTGTGAATATGACTCCGCCCCTTTTTGTCAAAATAAAACACATTTTTTCGCTTACAAAATTAAAAAAAAATTTATTGAAAGTATGCTCCATCTGCAGCTACAACCTTCGCCCATCGTTCAGGTAGTTTTCGTATTCCTTGCTGGAAGAAGTCCTGGTCTTTTGAGCTTATCCAGTTGTCAATCCAAATTTTGATACTTTCACATGAAGTAAACTTTTCTCCAGTAAGGTCTGTCTGCATCGTCCGGAATAGGTGGTAATCCGAAGGAGCTATGTCTGGTGAATATGGCGGGTGGGGTAACACTTCCCAGTCCTGTCCCTCTAAATATCTTTTTACGACTTCTGCGGTATGCGGTTTGGCATTGTCATGCTGAAGAACTAATTTGTTATGTCTATTCACCCATTCTGGTCGTTTTTCTTCTATGGCTCGCTTCAAACGCATTAGTTGTCGTCGGTAAACTTCTCCATTAATAGTTTCAGAGGGTTTGAGCAACTCATAATATACAATACCTTTCTGATCCCACCAAATACAGAGCATGACCTTGGCACAGTGAATATTTATTTTTGGCTGTGATGGGCCTGGTTCGCCTGGTTTCACCCAAGCTTTTTTGCGTTTAGGATTTTCGTAGTGTATCCATTTTTCGTCTCCTGTGACTATCCGATGCAAAAATCCTTTTCTTTGCTGTCTTTGAAGCAGCATTTCACAAATGGTTTTCCGACGTTCCATGTCTCTTTCTTTTAAATCATGTGGAACCCAGTCACCGGCTTTTTGAATCATTCCCATCATTTGTAAACGCTTTGCAACAGTTGAACGATCAACATTTAATGCTGCAGCTAATTCTGATTGAGTTTGGCAAGAATCTTCCGCCAATAATGCTTCCAATTCAGCATCTTCAAATTTTTTTGGTGGTTTTCCATGTTCTTTATCCTCAGTACTAAAATCGTTATTTTGAAATCGTCGAAACCATTCCTTGCAAGTTGTATTAGACGGAGCATGCTCACCATAAATCTCCACAAGCAAACGATAAGTTTCCGCTGCAGTTTTCTTCGCAATAAAATAATGTAATAACACTTCCCGCAAATGACGTTTATTTGGAATAAAAACCGACATTTTCGAAAAGGTGAAAACAATTGTTGCTTACACTTCAACCAAATATCATAAAATGCGTTAGATAGCTGACATTCAGTACTATCGAATACAAGTATGGTCATTTATTAGTACACGTAAACAATACTAAAAACGACATCTGTTGAGAAAGGGCGGAGTCATATTCACACACCCAATACATTTCTAATCGTTCGTACAATGGCCTTGTCCTAATACTGTCCAGAATACCTTCAACTTATCGTCAGTCTTTGAACCCATGTCCTCACGCTAATCGACCCACTGTCAGCTACACTGCCTTTCGGAATAATCACCCTCTACTATAATAGCTCTACTCCTCCATCGTGAAAAGGAAATTCGACCCATGCTTAGGACGGATTAAGGTTTTATTCATTGCATTGAATATAATATTATAAGACTTATGGTTCGACGGTACATTAGAACGGTTTCCGGAACGGGACAGTTGGGAGAGAACTAAATGGGCTACAGGGCCGATTTTTTTGTTTCTCATCACACTAATATTAGAAAGGCGAAAGTTTGTATGCATGGGTGTCCTCGTGTGTGTATATTTGTTATTGCTCCACGTTCATACGGCTCGACTGGGATGAAATTTGGTACCAGGATAGCTTATCCTGGATACATAGACGACTATTGATCCCGGAAAACCGAGGGTCACACCGCGGAGCGCAGCAAGTGTGTATTGTACATTAAACACAAGCATTTTCTCAGAAGGGTAGACAAACGTACTTCGACATGATACGCGTCTAGTAAACGAAAAAAACAATAATCAAAATAAAACTAACAAGTGATAATAATTTGCAGAACAAAATCTAAACGTCTATAGACAAATTACTTTAACAAACAGTATCAAGCCTGCATAATGTTTGTGTTGGCTAAATGTAATAAAATACCCAATTGTTTACAATTATTATTATAAAATAAAAGTTCTATCATCGTTACAATTCCAAATTTTTTTAGGTATACAAATTTTTACTGAAATTACCAAAATGGAAGCGCTCGTGGCAAAACTTGCGTCAATAATCTTTACAGATAATTTGAGTAATCGACTCTCCGCCTGATGAGTAGTTGGATCGGTGACCATTTAGTAGTATGTTTACTGAGCACTTCCGTACTTCGGAGGGCACGTTTATTGTTCCCGGCTATTCTAGTCGATAATTCACTTCAAAGGTATTCTAGCGGCTTGATGACACTTTAAGATTTGGCGACTCACACGAAAAAAAGATCCAAAATGGAAAATTTCTGTTACTTCCGATAGCCTTACAGTGTGCATTGAAATTTGACATTGTGTTGTACTTCAAAGTTGCCAGTGTTGTTACTTTTACAATGCATAATTTTAGTATCGGCATTGAGTTAAAAGCCGTGATTCGGATGCAAAAATTAGCATGCAAAATCGAGCTCCCAATTATATTTCAGCCATTTTTACTTTCATGCAATTTGCTCTGTGTAAAATTGTAAATATGCTCAAAATGTTAATATTTCGTTTATATTACTGCTATGAAACACAATGCATACTTTGCTTTAGAAAATTGGTTTGTTAAGCTGTTTAGGTCACTCATTTAACAGACAAAGGCTTCTTTTGAAACAGCCACATAAATAGAGTTGAAATTCAATTCGATTCGATTCTTTTGTGTGGCTTTTGCGCTTTATTTGCACAATTCTGCCATTGTCGGTTCCTTGTGGTAGTAACTTTACTTTATAAAAAAATATTACCTAATGTTTATGAAAGACCGGAACATACAAGAATAATAACATTTCATAAAACGCTATATAAAGGCACAAATTAGGTAAAGCTAGTACCATCAACCAACCAAATAATAAAACCAAATTACTGAGATTACGGATAGAGTTCTTATTTAGTTTGTTTTGTTATTATATTCAATGTAAAACATGTTTTCAGCAATACATCATAGTCTCGTAGAACAAGCCTTGAAAACTTGTGATAGTTTATCAATATACTAAAAAAAAACATATTTGAATTTCAATAATGAACAATACCACTTTATTTAGGACAAAAGTTTGAATATACAACGATCCCCAAACTGGGCAAAAGTTAAAAAATTAAACATGGAAAATAAACCTATTTAAGCAAATTACGATCTTTAAAAATCCCAAGTCCAGTTCACAAAAGCGAAATAGCAGAAATGGCTGTTAATAATAACGTGCGTTTTTCACATTTCCAAAGTCGTATTCGACTGTAAAAGCAATAATCGTCAAATTTTAACACCACATACCTACAAACATACCTGTTGAGCAAATAATCATAAAGGGTATGTTCCAGTGGCGCAATTTTATGCGGACACTAACTGCGTTACATTGGCTGGACGTAATTAAGGCCGTTGACCGACGCGTAGAGATAGCCGAACAATCTGGGAACGTGCGGCTTTTTAAAGGCCGGTTATAATGCGTAATGCAAACTAGTGATGTTTACTTGTGTCGACAATTTGAGGGCTCCATAGCTTAGTTGGTTGGCCCTGCTTTCGAAGTGAGAGATCCCGGGTTCAATTCCCGGCCGGGAGACACGTTGTACGGTGGACATGAAGTTCTCGGTTCTTAGGTGTTTGTCAAGTTGACCCTCAAAAATTTTAGCAAAAAAAGTAAAATCTTATACAGGATTACTTCTACAAGACTATTTTTGCCCATATTAATACCCATAAACAAAAAAAAATAATCTATGTTTGTTGTACATGCTTGTCCTGGGTGGAAATCCAACCCACGACATACCAGCGCAGAAGGCAGAGCTACTGCCAACTCAGCTGTGAATCCAGTCAGTAAATTGATAATAATTAATTCAACACATTGTTATGTTTTTTACTATTAACATTACCATCATACGATAGTTCTCATTCCTGCAAAAGATGATTCGGGAGTTTCCGGCTTTTTGGATTCATGGCAACCCGCACAAAATTGTTGGAACTGTATCGAGCGACAATATGCGCTAAGTGGTACATCATTTTTGTTGACGGCAATTTTAAAAGAGGACGTGTTAATAGCTTTCACTTACTTCAGAGGCGGGAAGTAGAACATAGTTGAAGCACCGCTTTTATGCTGGTTAACAATATATTTTGTACAACACGTTTTCAATAAATAACTTTCCAATGAATTTTTAAATACAAGCACAATTTTTGACAGTTTTACAGTTACTACTGTTTGTCGCAACGAAAATGGTATTTTGAACAATTAACAGCTAACAGTACACTATGTTGTTTAACGTTGTACTAATTTTGGCGAGATAGTGGTAACATTATAATATATGAAATCAATTGGATCGCCACTAGTTGTGCCCAAAAACTCCTTGCATATCCTTGCAAAACTCATGGATATTTCACATATCGCCCAACACTTTTAGCTTAGCAAAAAGTAGCAGTAGAACTTGTCCCAGGTTCATCTGGAGAAGTACTGCCTCCAAGCCTGGTAACTTACCGCCAAGCAGTGATGCACTCGCATTGCTGTATTCCGATGAAACAGTGTTGGTGTCAGTGAAATCACATGAGCATGAGACACAACATTCCTGTCTCGGGTGATGGGCACAACGAGTGTGACTGGGGTCTTCTCATACTTCGGTCAAGAGGTAGTCGTATTGCTGTGGCTATGGGCGGAGGTAACAGCTTCACATCAGTTGGGCCTTCACCTCGTCCCGTCATTACTGTTACAACTGTGACACCAGTCAGCCTTGAACTAATAAACATTTATAATAACAAATGTAATAAAGAAAGGCAGGCAGTATGGTTAATTACCGTACATTGGGAAAATCTATTAAGACTATGTAGGTGACGTATCGGTGATATTGCACAACCATTTGTCAAAGCACGGTCTCGTAAAGCCACACTAATAATGTAGATATATTGCCAGTAATTAAATGTGGACACTTAGTTCGGTAATTACGGGCTGAGGTATTGCTGATGGATACGGTCGTTTCCAGTCAGGAGGTATTGGTAGAAGATGAAGAGCATTAGAATTAAGGATCTCGAATGGTTAACACTAAACAGCGCCGCTACAATGTAAGATTGTGTAGCGACAAACGTAAATCAACAAGTCAAAAGTCAAGTTTATTTTTCTTCTTTAAATATTATTATTTAAAGGACAAAAATAAACTTGAAAACAAAAATAAAGATTAGTTTTTTTTAAATCCATTTAAAACCGCCTCATGCTGCTAAAATAATAGCTGATAAAAAAAATATGTGATAAATTTAATTTAATAATAAAAATGATCGATGCAGCGGTTTAGGCGTGAAAGCGTAACGACAACAAACAAACTAGCTTTCGCATTTATAATATTTATAAAGATTTACTCTGTTAGGTTATGCACCATATATTTAAAAAAAATGTGTATACTTTGTTCCAGATATACAATATATAACACGGCTAGACATTCTCCAACATTTTCAACGACACGAACTACAAAGTATCGTCTCACAAACTGTCCAATTCGAAATAATAACAAGTACAGTTGCAGACTTGTCTACATTGTCGTGAATTAGGCGCATTAGGCGACTGGCCTCGTAATACACTGTGACAATGCGTTTATCCATGATTATGCATCACACCACATCCAACATCACATTGGAATATAAACTCAACGGCCCAGAAGTTCGGGTTACAATTGCGTGATATTGAGACCGGGGTTAAGGCGTTTGGTAGGCGGCAAGGTAGTGACTATTTGTAGCAAGAGATAACAGCACACGAGCTGGTTGGACCTGTTGATGATAAGCGCCATCGTCGATAAGGCCTTACGTTGACGGACGGACCGACGGTGAATTTCGGCGAATGCATATTTCATGAGTTGATTAAATAGTTCACGCTTTGAATTTGGTCACATATACATATGTATGTAATACATAATGTATATGCTGCAGCGCGACGCAGTTTCCAGTTAATTTTGGTTGGGGTTTGGAATTAGGTTTCCTCAAGATTTATGTAAGCCGAATTACTTAGGTGTTTGTTAGTACTGATCCACCATTTGCTCAAGAAGAATTATTCAGTTTTGTCTATGACGTGATGGATTGTTTTCATTCTAATAGAAGTTATCAGAATACCATTTATTTTATGCTGCGTCATGGAGCGTTTATGAAAAACCTATTATAGTAAATCTAACATAGTGCTGCTGGCATTATACCCTAGCCTAAGATCCCAAACTTTATTTGGCAAGTATTGTATTTTGTCCATAAAAATATTATTTAGTGCCGCAAACTGCGCAAAACTACTGAAAACTTTTGATATGATTCAATTCCAAAAAGCCTTGAATATAATGAAAGATGCAAAAATATGCATGCTAATGCTTTCACTAATAGATTTAAAACAACATTGAAATATTTTCTGAATTATATCTTTGGCCCAATGCCATTATGCCAGTAAGAATCTAGTAGTGAATTTTAGCAGGCACTTGATTTTTATCGCGAAGTTAAATTCAGTAAAAGGTTGGCATAGATCGGGGTTCAAAATACTGGTTTATTGGACCTCGAGCAGTTAGTATTAATAAATAAATCACTCCGGTGCCTTTTTCCAACAAATGGAACAACCTATAAACATTCATCTTCAATATATAGTTGACTAAACGGCGTTTCTAAAAAAAGAAGTACGGTCTCACTTGAGCGTGCGATTGCTACATACCATTGGGTTACTATTGAACTTATTTTCGATATCGACTTCAAGTCACTACTATTGGAAAGTTAGAAAATATATAGAAATACCGTCACAATCAGTCCAGACATTTCGGAGATTAACCGGAACAAACAGACAGATAGACAGACAAAGATTTTTTTTTAATAGCGTTTAAATGCGATTAGTGAAAAACTGTAATTTATATATGTTCTGCAGTCAAAGAAGAAGTAAAAGCTTTAATTTTCATTCGTCTGAAATAAGATTCCCTCTCGTAGAGGTGGTATAGATACGCACGATCACATAACTTAAACACCCCCCAACCCGAGACCCGAGAACAAGCTTCAACCTTATCACTCAAATAATCACTAAAAGTCTAAATGTATGTGACTAAAGTAACAGTAAATGTTAAGTGGTTATTGCCCCCCATAAACAACAGCAAAATGACTCAGCATTTTCCCGTACCAAAGTATGAGAAGACTCAAGTTGTTTCGCGTTGCGCTTTCCACTTTGAGATGGGAATGTAAAATGTGATCCAGGAAACAGCAATTCAAGTGCAACACTGCTTAGAGGCGGATAACCAGTTGTGTTGAAGTACTTCTCTGGAAGAACTTGGCACTAATTCTACTGTTAATATGGGTCCCATTACATGTACATGGTACACCAGAGTCCCACTTTTTACGGTTCATACCTACGGTTCATACCTTAAGCAACTTAGATCCCCTAAAATGAAAGAAAGAAGTTCCAAATACGAATACAACAGCTTCATAGCTAAGTAGCTATGAAGCTGTTGTATTCGTATTTGCTGCGTATATACTACACTGTTCTAGCTGTATTAACTCGTAGTATATTTGCTTCATAGTACAAGCTTCAGGCAACGAGCACGACAATCTACGTGTGAAAATTATGCCGCTAGCCGACTTCAACACCTCACAAGCAACGTTTGAATTCCATACAGAATTTTGTAGCTTAAGGCACAGAATTAACATAGACGAAGAAGGAATTTGTCAAACAAAATTCGGTTAACGGTGAAGCTGAAATAATGAATGTGCTTTGTAATTTTATAGTTTATCTAAAATCCTCCTACCAGTCAATATTTGGGTGGGTGAACGTTTAGTGATATTTGAGTGAATCACTTCCGAGTTTCATTTTTAAGATGTTGGTCTCGGCTTTATAGCCTAGTATTATATGGCTCAACGACTAGTCTAGTCGATGAGCCATATACCATATACAGATAATACTCAGCTTTTTTTCAGAGGCCTTTGTGAGGCTTCGATATCAGAGTAAGTCACTAACACGAAAGAAGAATTGTAATCTACAAAACGCCCACATTTCTTATTATCGTTGAATTATTGATCTTAGACGTAAAGATGGCTTAATAATGTTGATGTAAAATTTACAAGAGACCGGAGTCACGTCAACATTTTTAACAATGTTGACGTCAGTTCTTTATTCTTCTATTATGTTTAATTCCTTCCAAACTTTTTACCAATAAGCTTTGCTGCAAATTAATATCGCAGAAAATATGGTCTGCAAAAGTTTTAGTGACAACTGGGTCATATAAATTGGATCTAAGCTTAGTCAGCTCTACTTAGTTACTCTTCTTTAATTATTAGTTCCTTTACTTTATAATCAACCTAAAAAAGAGCGGTTTCTCAATTCAGCAGTGTGTTTTCGTTTTGGATTTTGTTATGGGAGTTTTTCGCCAATTATAAAGCGATTTGCACGATTCCTTTTCATTTGACAGGGTGTACCCCCAAGGTGGTCCCATAGAAATTTCATTAAGAAATTCCTCCCCTTAGGGATGAAAGTATTTAAGTCGGTTTATTTGATTTTTATAATACTTATGCGGCTAATATTATAAAGGCGAAGGTTTTTATGTGTCTGTTTGTGTGTGCGTGTGTTTGTTTCTCCTTCACGGTCAAACAGTTTAACAGATTTGGTACCAGGACAGCTCATACCCTGGATTAACACATAGGCCATTTTTGATCATGAAAACTCGTTACTTCTTTCGTGAGAGTAAGTGGCCAAATCTAATGTTGGAGTTTTCAAACCATCGAAGGACTCCAATATGAGTTATCGACTAGTATAGCCGGGACCGACATCTTCCGATTTTTTTTTATGTAGCTTAAGTGACGTGACGAGCAGAAGGCTATTACAATTTATTTTGCATCTCGTGGATCAGAGCGACAACATGCCATGGCATTCTAAGAGTTCTCACGTACGGATGCGGGCGACTCAGTTCCGTAAGCGCTTCGCACAGTTACTTATAATATCTGGAGTAAATGAACTTCGAGAACCAAAGGTACGGCATCGGTCGTCATACGAACCGCGTGTGCAATAGGTAAGCAATGAATAAACGACCAGGCCGAGTGCGAGCGATAAAAATGATATATGTGCTCTGATGTGGACACCGTGCTACTACTTTATTTGTTACTTGAACGCCATCTAGCAATTCGTGGAACAATTTTTAAAATATATTTCACGGTTTCGATTAATGGGTAGCTTTATAATGGTTGAGGTTATTTTTCTTAGCTTATTAAACTTTTTGTGTATGTGACCAACTCTTGAGAGCGTGGTGGCCCAGGGGCCTAGACGCCGACTTTCAATCTGAAGGTCGCTGGTTCAAACCCACACGTGAACCAATGAGTTTTTTCACTTGAAAAAATGATGTGCGCAATACCACGTTCTCAACACGGTGACGGTAAACATCTTGAGGAAACCGGCATGTCTTAGAACCAAAAATTCGATGACATGTGACATCTACCAATCCGGATTGGGCTCCCAAATCAAAGCCGATTCACTCTCAATTATCGAGAGTAGGCCGGTGTCCCTGCAGTGGGTACATTAGAGGCTGGTACGGACTAACTCTTGAGTCGATGTTCCGAAGCACGATCGGACAGTCAGATCTATATCATCCAGGCAAGTTTCATCACGAGCAATACCTGAAACTCTTTTAAAAAAATAAGCTTATTAAACTGAAACTTATGTATTCCTTTAGATCTCGAAACTTCGTTTGAACGCGTCAAAATTTGCATCAGTAAACATTCGTACTAATATAGTAGTAGTCAATCAACAGGAGTACTAGTATGCATATTAAAAGGCGCCAAAATTGTCTTAGCGATCGATCTCTTGGCTATTAGCGATAAGACCACCTATTGAATAATTATAAAATTTGAATTAATATTATGTTAACAACCTAAGGGGAAGAAACAGGCAAGAAACACCCAGAGATATTACAGTTTATCCTGCGTCAAGAGTGGACCAAACTAACTGCCAACCTTTGTCATAGTCATTTCCTTTGTCATCTAGGAAATCTGAAAGATTTTAATAAGCTTTGCAATAAGTTTACGTTTAATTAAATCATTGTGTTTTTTTTTATTTTTTTTTAAATTATTTATGTCTACCAGGAACTTAATACTAGGTAGGAAATTAGAAGGCTTTTATTGAGAAAAATTTAATTGCAGTCAATTTGTCCTAGTCATGAAAAAAAAGAGTCTACGAAAATAGTTCTAAAAATTCTTCCCCTCGGGTTGGTCGGTTAGGGTTGGAACAGACGTAAACTTAACAAATAAGATAAGCTTAAACATGAAAACTGACTGTAATTTGACATATCTGTGTGCATTTAATGTGCCTGGGGAGTTCCTGTGACACGTTATATGCTCACGAATATGTGCATGTGTAAAATTTGACGTGTCCAAATGATACTTGAGATCTAAAGGAATAAATGAGTTTGAGTTGAGTTCCACAAAAACCCAATCAAGAAAACCAATTATAAATTAATATTTGCGACTTGTCTGAACTGGCCAATTCCAGATATTGAACCCTCGCACATGTTCGTAGAACTTTTTACTACGGGATAATCGGTTTTTTCCTAATGACCCTGAAATGCGGGTCTCAAAGGGTAAGGCAGGGAACTTCCTGCGAGATACGAGTACAAAAAGGTTAGCCTTTCAGAGTATAGTGACAAAGCAAATGTACGGCTCATTCACACGTTGTCGAATACCGGATCGTGATGTAATACGGTTCGTTTTTATCTTTTCAGTGACCCTTATAGTGCAACGAGCAGATCCAGATGGTCACGAGTTGATTATTAAAATTGCGTCCAAAATATATGAATCTGATTTGACGTCAAAGTGAAAGACAAAGTCAAAAATACTTTACTTCCATTAAATTCTTTACAAATTACTTGAAAACGTCACTTTTTTATTAACTAACTTTTTTGAATCATATGAAGGAGCTGTTTCAAATTTCATAGAAATATTAACCAAACTGTATTGGCGGCATTTTATCTAATATATTTATCACTGATATGCCTGGAAGAGATTGCCCTAAGCAATATGGCCACCCATTTTAATTTTCTTATTAATTACTTATATGTTTTTATCTAATTGTGATGTACAAAACAGCTTTTTCTATCTTCTATGTATCTATGACAAATCAAACATATCTCACACATTCTACAAACTAAAATTATAACGAAACTCCCAAACCAAATTGCAGGTACTTGGATATTCAAAGATCACAATAAAATATTAGAATGGCGAACTACAAAAGGCATCGTAAGTTCAGCTTATCGCCTTTCGTGGCCCGTTAGCCACAACCGCACAATTGATTCTACTATTCTAGCACACCCAGACTGGGACTTTACTAGGTAACCCCGCCTTTTGAATATTATCATATTTTACACTGTCAATTACAGGGTGTACCTGATTTTGTTTACGGTGCTTGTTTAGGAGTTTGAATGCAATGATCGCATGCACGATTTCAAATTGAATTGAGATTATTGTTAGCAGTCTATTCTGTTCGTATACGTGTTACACGTAGCTAGACGCTACGAGGCGTAGCTAAGACGCTACGACGTATAGCTACGAAGCTTGTAGCACTGTTGTAGTATCTACGGGTACGTTTAGTTACGATAAATGCAGATACATAAAGTTGATGAGATATTAAATCGTCAACAACGTTGTAATGACCAACTATCGTGAATTAAAGAATAGGAACCATCATTATCATCAACCTATCTTAGTCCACTGCTAGATATAAAGCCTCCCTCAGTAAACAAAAAAGAAACCAATCTTCAACTGAAAAACAAAATAAACTATGGCAATTCTAGTTTCATAACTTCACTGCTGCTACATTACTGTATTCTCAACTGTCACGGGAGACCACGTGGTATAGTGCATATGTATTTTTCAGAATTTGGAAAACGAATCCACCCACTGGATAAAAGTAATTAGTTCATCTGTGTGCACGTACATTACTCCCCGATGTACCCGTCACAATGTTTCAAACGTTGACAACAATACAACGGAGTTCTTCCCCAGGGTGTACGTACGCTGTAATTGTGACAGCTCAAACCCATAATAATTAAATAAAATACACTGCAGTAGCAGTATTGCATAAAGTAAGGGGACGTGTTAAAATTGAGCATAGTCATGGCTAATTACGAGATATGAATCGGAGCTAAATGAAAGAGTTTCGTTGCCTATGATGCTCAGTAATGATTATGTGAAGAGAACTGTATATCAGCCTTTTACTGGGTTTATTTCTGTAATACGCTTACCCAATTCGTTAGATTAAATTTTGTTGTATACCGCTATGCAGTAGAGGACTTATACCTATCTGATGTTCATAGCATAAGTTTAAAACAACTTGAATTTACTCTTCTAATGCGGCCTACTCCTTCATGGAAGAAACTATGAATGTGAAATGAATGAAATTGATTTATGAAATGATTTATGTTAATAGACATCTTTTATTCATCAAAAATCGATTACTTCACTTCATGTTAATTTTATTGACATAGACTACCACAACGACGACATCAAGAGGAAACCGATATATCCTAAACCTAAGTGAAGCATATGCTAAGCGAATGTGACTTATTTGTTACGCTTTTACTTAACTTCTAACCCAATCGCCATGAAATTTCAAACACGTCGTCAGGGATACAAGACATAGACGAGGTACCTTTCATCCGAAAATCATTGTCTACATTAAAGCAAGCGAAGCCGCGGGCAAAATACTCACATCCGTAGGTTAAAGGAACAACAAAATTAGCAAAGTTCGACCGGAGAAATACTGCCTCCGCGCCTGGTAATTTACCACCAAGCAGTGGTGTATTTGCACTGCTGTATTTCGGTATGCCGATGAAATCACATGCGCATGCATATCAGCTCGTCCAGACACTTTTGTAATATAAAAAAGTGACATTCAAGAGCCCGTATCAGCATCTAGTGTTCCAACTGTGAGGACATCGCACATCTCGGTGGAAAGGCAGCCCTACTAAGCTGTATCTAAGCTTTTTAGCTAAGTCTCTAGGCTGTCTTTAACATCATTTACCATACTTTTCGCTAGTCACACCCTAATGTATTTCCCTCCAGTCCTACTCTAACAATAGCTAGACCCGACAGAACCTCTCACCGGATGCTTAACCTACTGAACTCACAAATGACGCATAATTTTCAGGATCAATTCTATCCCTACCTGAGAAACATTACCTATATTATATCTAGGGTGGGGAGGCTACCGACTTTAACAGAATACTGCCGACTTTTTATCCGGCAAGTTTGACGCCGTAAAAAGGGCATTGCATCCTAGTTCAAACCGGTGTTTCAAACACCTTTAGAGGCAATGCTTTAAAATATAGCGTCAATAAAGGCTATTATCTATCATTATTTCATTTAAGTGCCATAGATAAAAAAAGATATCATAAATTAAAAAATATGAACAAAATATCTGTTTTTTTTTTAATTGCCGAATGTATTTACCATGATTTGTATGAAAACGAGTACACAAAGATGTAAACCGATATGACTGGCAATGTTGTGCACGCCATATCTTGCAAGGCTTTTGGTTACCCGGGCCCCAGGACGCACATTATTCCAAGTTGCTATGGTAACATGTAAAATCAGAGTCATTGTTCTTAGAAAAATGCAACTCATGCACAAAAACAAGAGATTTACAAATTTTTTCATATGATATCTGTGATGTTTACCCCTCAATAATTCCGTTTAGTGATGAATTCTGAATGTACTTGATTCAGTTTCTTTTGCACCTACACCCCTGCCTATTCCCCGTAAGTACTTCGGAAACGGTCGAGCCCATGAAAAATATGATACGAGGAAAGGGAAGAGAACCCTATAAGCTCTTTTATGAAATCGTTAATGACCTCGTTGATGGGCTGAAATGGTTTTTTCCGAGTTTCACGTTCTTTTACAACGTTTTTGTATGCGTTTTGTAAGTGTTACAGCCGTATTGGGATTCATATATACTGGCGCGTTAGATTGGGTTGTTAGGTTATGTACCAGTGTTCTGAAGAGGTGTTCTTTAAGGTGCAATGAAAAATATTGGAATACCTTCACAAAAGTCGAAGAAAATATATAAATATACAAAAAGGAAAGGAATTCATAATTATTAACGATAAAATAAAATAGAAAGTTTTTTTTGCGTGAAGATACTTTGTCAATTTACTTTAACCGACTTAAAAAAAGAAGAGGTTCTCAATTCTCCTGCATTTTTTTCTTTTTTGGGATTTATTCGCCAACAGTAAACCGAATTTAATGTTTTTTTTATTTAATAGGTGTGATAGAAGTAATGAAGGTTGTCTTATAGAAATTTCATAAATAAATTCCAATTCTTAAGGCGTAAAATGTACGTTCAGCCGGTTTTTTTGTTTTTTTTTTTTTCAATCAATTATGTAATTATTATATGTATTCGTTCCTGGTGTGTTTCTTTTTAATTCAAGCAACAGTAATATAAATATTGAAATACATGGCCATATAATACCCATCAACTAAAGTTTATGTAACTGTCCATAAATGATGTACGAAGGTTTTCAGTTTCATCTAGTTCTGTTCTATTGTCTTAAAGATACCTTGTGTAGAAGCCAATTTTACACAATGAGATTTCACAGAATGACTTTAAAAGAAAAACGTTCGTTGCCCTCTATCACGAAAGGTCAACAGACAGTATGATTGAACTATTCAACAAATCTTCAGCATACATTTAAGTTCGTGAAATTTACGTCATAGTAGTATACTCAAAGTTCCTGGAATCTTGACACAGTTGTTGAGAGCAACCTGCACTTTAATCAGACCACTTGTAGCAGGACGATTCTAAAGCTTCGATCAAGCGTGGATAACGAACAGAACAAACGACACGGTTCAGTTGGCATGCTATCTTCTATGCTCTATGCTAGTTTTGTATACCTAGCTTAGGAAAAAACTAGTTTCTTTGATATAATTCATCACAACACAAAAGCTTGGTGATATTGAAATTTTTTCTAGGTATTCATTATGGATTACATTTTTGTTCCAATGTCAAGTTTATACAGTAGTTTGTATTATAATTGTGTTAAATCTATTTTTGTTTAAGCAAATATATCGTATTTTGAAAAACCGCATTAAAATTTGATCTTCCTTTTCGAAGCCACGACGAAACAGGTAGGGATAGACATAGGCGTCCCACTCATAACCTAAGCGTTGAATACTGCCCCTTGGTTTAGAGTTAATATTGAGGCTAATGTCTCACCATATTAAAATAGTCCCATTGATGCTCCCTCAGTTCGCGAATCATTGCACATTGATAGGAAGTGCTTCCGGAAAAGTCACTTAGAAATTGTACAACTTAACAAAACATTTAATTAGCTCGTTACAGCGCTAGTGACCAAAGTTGTGAGATACGGTCTGCTACGGTTGCTTTATTTGTTTGCATAAAATAAAAAAATAATAAAGGCCTGGTCTCCGCACCGCACTTGACTTTCGCAAGTTTTAATTGCCACACTCAGTGCCACTCCCGTGGTCTGAGTGGGCGAAACGTCACCGCAAACTAGGCACAGAGCAATCAGTGGGACATCTTTATAGTGCATCCGACATTTCTAAAGCTAATTTATAACAATTTGCACACCTTCAGTGTGCAAATTTATCCTATCCTACTTCCCACTAATATTATAAATGCGAAAGTTTGTAAGTATGGATGGATGTTTGTTACTCAAAGAACGGCTGAACGGACCTGGATGAAATTTGGCACAGAGATAGATTATAATGGAATGTTCTGTACCATTCAGATTAGGTTTCCAAATTAGAGGATGACTTCAGCAACATTTTAACTAGAACATCATCGTCTAAACATAGAAACGTTAAAAATACAAGCTCATATTACATCTCCGTCATAAAGCTCATGCTCGTGCTTCGCAGGGAAGAACCTTAGTCGTGTTGCTATTGTTATAGGCAGCGGTAACCGCTTCAAATCAGGTGAGCTATCGGCCAGTTCCATCACTTCAGTGACACAAAAAGTCGCTCGCTTCGTAAACACATCCAGATATGGCTAAGACAAGAAAATTTTAAGTGACATCACTTTACCTTCTTCGGCTCCATTTTCTGTGCCCCTCTCAAAAACTAAAACACAGAGACGTATAAACACGTCGGAATGCACCACAAGTACACCAGACCAAGTATGTCGCCATTGTTGGATGCTCGCTTCGTAACTCCGCCCGGATTCATGGTCAGATGGCCGAGGATAGGACAGTTTCAGAGACATTTGAATTAGACAACGGACGCTGAGTTCATTCTAGACTGTCCGGTGTTTCTGCAGCGGAGCAATTATGCAGCAGGCCTCAAGAGACGGGAACAACTACGATAACCAGAGATCAATACCAAAAAATGTAGAAAACCAGTTAGCAACAAATGATAATTATTTTACGTTAAATGACTGGCCTCACAGGTCAGTTGGTAGTAGTTCTACCTTCTGCGCTATAGCTCGTGGATTCTATTCCCATCTAGAACACAAATATTTGTGTGACGAATATAAATGTTAGTTTTTTGCTTGGGTGTTTGAGTATCATACAAGTAGAAATGTGTCAAAATTAATATGTACTAAATTAATAAACTATCAGTAATCTGGTACCTATAGCTATTCGTAGTTCAGACCTGACTCTTTGTGAAATGTTTATGAATATATAAAGTATCAGTTCTTGCTCTTATCTGCAAGAATTTATGTAAGCCGCAAGGCAAATCAAACTTATAACCTGTTTACAAACTGATCAAAATTTATATTGAATTGAAATTAAGTTCAAATTACCTTGCTGCAAGTATAGATAGCTCGCTGTGCTACATTGATGAAAACTTCAAGAACATTTTGAATGTATAAGGTGTACCTTATATTTCAAAGTAATATTTCAGTTTGAAAGGTCAGCAGAGGTATATGGTTTATTCAAGAGAAATATATATCGAAATGAAAAAGTAACGTAAAAGGATTGCAATATGCTTTCCAATGCAGAATAATCTACTGATCGAAGCAGAAATATAACTACAGAGTCTAGTCAACGCACGTGTGCCATCGAGAATATTGGACGAGAAATTGACGCAACAGAAAAAGAAAAAGTTAATCGAACGTCGCACCTAGACATTGAGTTACTGCAACGTTCCTATCACCCGTCTACCTACACCTGGAACAAAATAAACTACGAAGAAAAGAAAAACTTACTTCAAAGCGTCGATATAACATGAAACTACTATGTCCGAGGCACGCATTTTAAAAAATGGCACAGCTTATGTTCCCCTGTGAGAGCGGAAGGGAGGGTGGGGAATCCGAGGGGGGGATGTAGTTTATGGACCGAACTGATACCGGGACCCAGGAAAGCGCTTCAGCTTACGTTTAGGATTTGTAGGCGAGATATTTACATGAAATCATATGTATGAAATAATACGATAAATTATTAATATTTACTTACTTATATTTCTCTTACCGAAATTTTATAAGAATCTTTATTGTAATACGACTACTACTATTGTTGTAATAAACATTTTATATTTTTACAAATATTCATAATTTATTTCATATGAATGTATTTTTGATATATGAAGTTATAATAATAATAATAATAATAAATTTATTTATTGACCTTATAAAAAAGCGTTACATAGGTATTGATAGTGTGGGATCTCTTCTGGTAAGCCCATAATAGACCTGTATTAGAAGAGCCCCCTCTTTTCTGTGGTCTGTCGACGGTAACACAATAGAAAAATTAAACAAGTTAGCATGGGTACAAGGCATTGTATGAAAGATAAAATTATGTTATTAGTGTTATGAACATGACATGGGTTGAGTGAGTGAGCGAATACACTCGATAACTCCAGATTCTTAGGAATCTGGTAACCGAGTGATTACAGAGTCATCGTTGTAAGGTGCGCGCGCGCGCGCGAGCGCGTAAGTGTGTGTGTGTGTGTATGTATGTATGTGTGTGTGTGTGTGTGTGTGTGTGTGTGTGTTTGTGTTTGTGTGTGCATGTGTGTGTTTGTGAGTGCGTGTCTGTATTTTGTGTGTGTGGGTGCGTGTCTGTATGTATTTGTATTTGTATGTGAGAGAGGAAAAGTGTGTGTCTTATTTTAAACAATTGTTGTAAATAGATCTTCTGTTTGTTGATAATTTAATGATTTTAACCAGTTTGTAACTTCTTTTTTGCATTGAGAGTAAGTCATAGTGTATATGTCCAGTTTTTTATTGATTTTCTTGTAAAGTTTAACTGACTGACAAGTAAATTGTTTTGAGGCTAGTGCTGTCCTAGTTGAGATTATGGGAATAACGCAATGATGTTTTCGTTTTTTTAAAATATCTGATTTAACTGATAAGCCTTTGTGTGTTATTAAAATGCATTGAAGTATGTATAACTGTCTAACGGTTAGTACATTGGACTCATTATACAGATCTTCGGTGTTAAACCTTCTTTTCTTATGTAGCATGATTTTTAAGATTGCCCTTTGTGTTCTTTCGATTGTTATGAACTTGGTTTTAAATGTGCCGCCCCAGGCAGATACACAGTACATAAGTACAGATTGAACGAGTGTGGTGTATATGTAAGTGATAAGTTTCTTATCAGTAATATCGCGTAGGTGTTTAAAGATCCAAAACAATTTTCTAGCGCGATTTGATACTAATTCAAGCTGGGGATACCAAGAGAGGTTTTGGTCTAGCATGATACCCAAGTATTTGGTAACAGTGACTTTTTCTAGTTTCTGGCAGTTACAATTTGTCATTTTATTGCTTTCACAAAAATGGGCAGTAATGTTTAAATCAGGGTTTGGTTGCGAACAATCTCGAATAGAAAATGCTACATAATTAGTTTTAGAGGTGTTTAGTGAGAGTAAATTTAAATTCAACCATTTTATTACTTGTCTCAATCCTATTTCAGCCGTTTTATATACATCAGGCCAAGATTTGCCGTGAAATAGAATGGCCGTGTCATCTGCGTATGAGAATACCTGTCCTTTATTTAATTGGATATTTGTCAGATCATTAATGTAGGCTAGAAATAACGTCGGCCCAAGGACGCTTCCTTGGGG
The DNA here is from genome assembly GCA_921293045.1 of Aplocera efformata. Lineage (NCBI taxonomy): Eukaryota > Metazoa > Arthropoda > Insecta > Lepidoptera > Geometridae > Aplocera > Aplocera efformata. The sequence goes on along the minus strand of OV121042.1, from coordinate 4,718,191 downwards.
AACACCATATTGGGAAGTTACTATATCTGTGCTAAAAACCTCGTTATCTAGTTTTACCTTTTGGGATCGTTGTTCTAGGTAATTGGACAGTAAATTAAGGAAGGTTCCCCGAATACCAAGCTTCTCAAGCTTACGAATGAGAGTTGGGACAGAAACGGTATCGAAGGCTTTTTTTAGATCAAGAAATATACACAAAGTCTTATTTTTATTATCAAGATGATTAGTGATTTTACTTGTGAGATCCAAAACAGCATCTTCTGTGCTGATTCCCTGACGAAAACCATACTGTGACTTTGAGAGAATATTATATGAATCAAAAAATTTGGTTAGTCTAGAGTTGATTACTTTTTCAATTATTTTTGATAACACTGGAAGAACCGAAATAGGTCGATAGTTATTGATATCGTTTCTGTCCCCGTTCTTGAATATAGGATGAATAATAGAGCGCTTTAGTTCTCGGGGGAATATTCCGTTGTATAGAGGCATAGAACATAGAGGCATAGAACAGTCAGGTGGGTGATAATAGGAACAAGTACTTTTGCTGCTATTTTGATAAACTTAGTAGGAATTTTATCCCAACCAGCAGCTGATTCAGACTTAAGCTTGTTAATTATGGTTTCAATTTCAAAAGGTTCTGGGTCAATCACTCCAATTGAGTTGATTTGTGATGTAAGTGAGTTAATATAATTATTAGATACGTTTGTGTTAGTTGTGATTTTCTCGGCCAATGTTTTCCCAATACAGTTAAAATGTTCGTTTACATATTCTGCGGATTGAATGGGTTCATGTTTAAGGTTCATAAGTTCTATATTATTTGTTTTTTGTTTGTTTAAATATGTAATATCCTTAATACATTTCCATAATGATTTGTTATTTCCTTTTGCTGCGTCGAGAAGATGTCTTTCGTATTTATTTTTTAATTTTTTTATAAGATTGTTTACATAATTTCTGTATCGTCGGTAAGTTATTTTGAGAACTTCGTTATTTTCATCACTTTTTAATTGCTTTTGTAGTCTATTTCTGTTTTTAATATTGGGTGTGTGAATATGACTCCGCCCTTTCTCAACAGATGTCGTTTTTAGTATTGTTTACGTGTACTAATAAATGACCATACTTGTATTCGATAGTACTGAATGTCAGCTATCTAACGCATTTTATGATATTTGGTTGAAGTGTAAGCAACAATTGTTTTCACCTTTTCGAAAATGTCGGTTTTTATTCCAAATAAACGTCATTTGCGGGAAGTGTTATTACATTATTTTATTGCGAAGAAAACTGCAGCGGAAACTTATCGTTTGCTTGTGGAGATTTATGGTGAGCATGCTCCGTCTAATACAACTTGCAAGGAATGGTTTCGACGATTTCAAAATAACGATTTTAGTACTGAGGATAAAGAACATGGAAAACCACCAAAAAAATTTGAAGATGCTGAATTGGAAGCATTATTGGCGGAAGATTCTTGCCAAACTCAATCAGAATTAGCTGCAGCATTAAATGTTGATCGTTCAACTGTTGCAAAGCGTTTACAAATGATGGGAATGATTCAAAAAGCCGGTGACTGGGTTCCACATGATTTAAAAGAAAGAGACATGGAACGTCGGAAAACCATTTGTGAAATGCTGCTTCAAAGACAGCAAAGAAAAGGATTTTTGCATCGGATAGTCACAGGAGACGAAAAATGGATACACTACGAAAATCCTAAACGCAAAAAAGCTTGGGTGAAACCAGGCGAACCAGGCCCATCACAGCCAAAAATATTGGGTGTGTGAATATGACTCCGCCCTTTCTCAACAGATGTCGTTTTTAGTATTGTTTACGTGTACTAATAAATGACCATACTTGTATTCGATAGTACTGAATGTCAGCTATCTAACGCATTTTATGATATTTGGTTGAAGTGTAAGCAACAATTGTTTTCACCTTTTCGAAAATGTCGGTTTTTATTCCAAATAAACGTCATTTGCGGGAAGTGTTATTACATTATTTTATTGCGAAGAAAACTGCAGCGGAAACTGATCGTTTGCTTGTGGAGATTTATGGTGAGCATGCTCCGTCTAATACAACTTGCAAGGAATGGTTTCGACGATTTCAAAATAACGATTTTAGTACTGAGGATAAAGAACATGGAAAACCACCAAAAAAATTTGAAGATGCTGAATTGGAAGCATTATTGGCGGAAGATTCTTGCCAAACTCAATCAGAATTAGCTGCAGCATTAAATGTTGATCGTTCAACTGTTGCAAAGCGTTTACAAATGATGGGAATGATTCAAAAAGCCGGTGACTGGGTTCCACATGATTTAAAAGAAAGAGACATGGAACGTCGGAAAACCATTTGTGAAATGCTGCTTCAAAGACAGCAAAGAAAAGGATTTTTGCATCGGATAGTCACAGGAGACGAAAAATGGATACACTACGAAAATCCTAAACGCAAAAAAGCTTGGGTGAAACCAGGCGAACCAGGCCCATCACAGCCAAAAATAAATATTCACTGTGCCAAGGTCATGCTCTGTATTTGGTGGGATCAGAAAGGTATTGTATATTATGAGTTGCTCAAACCCTCTGAAACTATTAATGGAGAAGTTTACCGACGACAACTAATGCGTTTGAAGCGAGCCATAGAAGAAAAACGACCAGAATGGGTGAATAGACATAACAAATTAGTTCTTCAGCATGACAATGCCAAACCGCATACCGCAGAAGTCGTAAAAAGATATTTAGAGGGACAGGACTGGGAAGTGTTACCCCACCCGCCATATTCACCAGACATAGCTCCTTCGGATTACCACCTATTCCGGACGATGCAGACAGACCTTACTGGAGAAAAGTTTACTTCATGTGAAAGTATCAAAATTTGGATTGACAACTGGATAAGCTCAAAAGACCAGGACTTCTTCCAGCAAGGAATACGAAAACTATCTGAACGATGGGCGAAGGTTGTAGCTGCAGATGGAGCATACTTTCAATAATTTTTTTTTTAATTTTGTAAGCGAACAAATGTGTTTTATTTTGACAAAAAGGGGCGGAGTCATATTCACACACCCAATAAATATTCACTGTGCCAAGGTCATGCTCTGTATTTGGTGGGATCAGAAAGGTATTGTATATTATGAGTTGCTCAAACCCTCTGAAACTATTAATGGAGAAGTTTACCGACGACAACTAATGCGTTTGAAGCGAGCCATAGAAGAAAAACGACCAGAATGGGTGAATAGACATAACAAATTAGTTCTTCAGCATGACAATGCCAAACCGCATACCGCAGAAGTCGTAAAAAGATATTTAGAGGGACAGGACTGGGAAGTGTTACCCCACCCGCCATATTCACCAGACATAGCTCCTTCGGATTACCACCTATTCCGGACGATGCAGACAGACCTTACTGGAGAAAAGTTTACTTCATGTGAAAGTATCAAAATTTGGATTGACAACTGGATAAGCTCAAAAGACCAGGACTTCTTCCAGCAAGGAATACGAAAACTACCTGAACGATGGGCGAAGGTTGTAGCTGCAGATGGAGCATACTTTCAATAATTTTTTTTTTAATTTTGTAAGCGAACAAATGTGTTTTATTTTGACAAAAAGGGGCGGAGTCATATTCACACACCCAATACATTTTAAAATTCCTGGAGAAATCCAAGGTTTTATGATTTTTTTACTATTAGGTATTTTCGTTACAGTTGTGTTTTCGTCTAAGCATTTATTTATTAACTTAATCAACTTTTCACATACAATATTAGGATCCTTTAACTCAAATAGTTCTGAAAAATCTGTGTTGCGTATATGTTCAAGTGCGTCTGAGTAGTTTGTGACCGTTTTAATTGATTTAGCTTTGTGCATGGGTTCTGTGTTGTAATAAAATATTAACGCCATTTTATGGTCTGTTATCGTAGTATCTAAAACTGCAACAGTGGCAAAGAATTTTGAGGTATCTGTGTTTGTAAATATATGATCTAGGCAGCTATTTATTCTTGTGTCAAATCGATGGCCTGGTAAAAGACTATGTGAGGCTAACATATCAAGATATAGGTCACAATGTTTATCACTGTTCCCTTCAATTATATTAATATTTATATCCCCCGCTAAGGTGGTATTTATTTTTAAGTGGGGTGCCTTTAAGTACATATCGAGGGAGTTAATAAACTTTTCTGGGTTTTTTTCTGATGGGGATCGGTATATACATATGATTGTATTTGTAGGCGTACTTATCTCTAAGCATGAGGCCCGGAAAAGTGTGATTTCTTTAACTTTATGTTTAATTGAACTTTTTATGAATACCACAACACCATCATTTTGATTCGACTTTTTCGTCGTACCGTAGGTTATGTAGCTGGGCTTTTGTGGTAGTGGCTTTTCTGAATTGATTCTACATTCCGTAAGAACTATAACGTCTATATTTTGTTTGAGCATATGTAAGTTAAGTTCAAGGTCCTCCATATTTGATGATTTATGTATGCTTCTAATATTTTGTATTACTATTGAAAGATTTGGGTTAACTTGGGGTATGTGGTTTTGAAGTTCACTTATTGAGCAATTAATGGAGTTAGAACTATTTATGCAGTCTAATTCTTGTAAAACTATATTTGTGCTATCCATTATTGGTTTGTATGGGAGTGAGGGCGATGTAAGTAGTGTGTGAGTTTTGTAGAATGTAAGAGTGTACGTATGTATGAGTATGGTATGTACTATATATGTGATTAAATCTGTAATTATATAATAGTTGAAGTATTATTTTATAACTTAACACGATTTGCAAACAATCTTGAAAAAATTTGGACAACAATTTTGTTAATCTATCGGAGCGGTTATAGAACCTACCGGTTGTTTGTAATACACTTAAATAGTTACAAACATAAACAATATAAAGATAATGCCTTGACACCCACGCCTTACAAATATATAAACTAGTGGGAACACTAGTGAGTAACAATAGTTCATTGAAGTATACAAATACGGAAAAATATAGTCACTTTTTAGGTAGCCGTTGTAGCTGAGCTTCACATGTTATGTTGTAGATCGGGGTGTTCTCATCCTCACGAAGATATACTTTGCCATAACTTGTCCAACAGTACCTGTACTTATTTGCTGTTTTGAAATCTCTAGCAAGGAAGAACAACCTAGATGCTAGTGGAGTGAGGTTTTCTGATATGAAGATAGGCGTGTCAGGATGTGAATTTATTCCCAATAACTTAGCGCTCAATTTGCTTGTTTTATTTTTATAATTATAATTCTTAGCGGCTTTTAGTAAATCCGTTTTAACAAAAGTGTTGTTAAATTCCACTATAAGTGAGCTTCTCTCAGTTTTGGGTTTTTTTGTTTTTATTATATCCTTGATATCTATCCTCTCTATTTTTATATCTAAGTTTTTGTATAGTTTTGAAACCATTTGAAGTAGGTCTTTTTTGTTTTCTTGTCCTGTGAGTGGTACGTTTCTAATTTCAATGTTGGCCTTTCTGTCATTCCTTTGAAAGTCTTCAAACTTATTTTCTAAAATAATTATTTGTTCTTTATCTTTTTTTGCTTGAATTTCCAGTTGTTCAATCTTAGCTTTAAGCTCCTGGTTTTCTTCGGAAAGATGAGTGATTGTGGTTTGCACCAAATTACTTGCATGATGAATATCTTTTAGAGAAGATAGTATAGAATTTATCTGTGCATTTTGGGTCTCTGATAATGCATTTATGAGTTCTTTCATCTCATTTTTTAATTCCATAGTCATATCCTGGACTTGTGAGAGTCTTATTTCTTCTGGCCTCTTCCTCTTTAATCGCGCAGAAGTAGGTATATCATCCGATGCATCATCCATTACACGTATATCAGGGGCAGAACCAGTTCTTTGTGGCGAACTTAACTTATTACATGAAAATTTACAATGCTAGAAAGCAGTTTCTTTATTAAAACGAATTCTGAAGTTCCGAATCCCATTTTATGCCTTACGTAGGCGTTATAACGTAGATTGGGTATTTTGGGAGAAATAGTAAAGTGGACCATTAATGGGCAGAACTCAAAGGTCATTTCAGGAATAATCCTTTCTAAGAAGTATTGAAGAAGAAAAGTGTTCGGAAATAAATGGTAAAAACGACGTTGAGTTCTAGTAGATTTAACTATACAAATGAGAAACGATTGACGGAGTCTTGGTTAGTCACTGATTAATGCAATCAGTTCTAGCTACTTGCCCGTTAAATTGACAATTGATCATACTTAGCGCGCGATAATCTTCAGGGCTGGCGAGAAATGGCTTGCGATGTGAGCGAAACTATTTGAGTAGCTAGCTCACTACGTCTCACTATAATGAGAGTTTGGAAATTCAGCTGGTATTTATTGTTGACCTCATCACATGTATTTTTGACTTAAATTGGACTTAGTGTACCTTTAGGTTCCTTTAATAGGTAAATGAGTATGTTATATTGACTCCATATAAGGTGCGTGATTCAAATAATTCAATATTATCTACAGAAAATAGCATACGTATCTCTAGTAACTATTAATATCTATATATAAACAACCAGCCCTATACGTTGCACTTTATATATAGTAACTATATATAAAGTAACGTATACTACTTTAAGACAATACAGATTTTAATTAGTGAATAACTGTTCTACGGTTCAGTAGTTCTATAAATTACTCCTTGCATATGAACGAATTCAAAATGACTTCAAAATGGTCGTAGCCATTTTGAAGAATTATTATAGTAAAAATCTACCACTATCTCATTTATGGTTATAAATAAAAAATGAAATCATTAACCTAACGAATGGTTTATTATACGTATCCGTGCCAAAATACTTCTAACCAGTAGCTAGTTTTTGTAGTGCAAAAATCCGAAATAAGGTTCTCGCAATTTAAACTTTAGTTAGTAGCCATATTGCCTTCAAAGCCAAGGCTTGATTCCCGGTTGAGACAACCTTTGTATGATTAGCGTAAAGTTTATTCTCGGGTCTTGGGTATTTGTGTTGTGTTTCTGTTTTTTCATGCCACCTGCAATAAAGGCAATCGTCTAAAAGATTTTTTTTTTGTTTAAAGGTATTTAAATTTTTTATTGTTAACGCCAGAAATGATAGTACAGAAAAAACAGATAAGAAAAATTATTTAAAATTGGTGGCACAATGGGCCGTCTTATCGCTAAGAACGATCTCTTCCAGGCAACCGATTTTAACATGAAAGAGAGGAGGCGGTGTAACAATAAGCACAAATAATTTTAATATAATAAATTTTAATATAAATTATTAATTTAAAAGTTAATTTCCAAAACTATTCTTCTTAACTAATACAGTTTTCTGGACTGAACTTGCTGAATCTCTAAGTTTTGTGGCAGGGTTGGCGAGAAATAGCGCGGGATGTAGCGGGCGAAGGGCGGGTCCTGCGGCAGACATGACTTATTGCAGCCACCAGGATACAACCCTATTTCGGTCCTAATGACGGCGCTTCGTATAGTAGCCTTAATTTCGACGCCCCTCGATTTTTATTAACGCATTCAAGTGGCCAGCAATTTGGCTCGGTGTCTTTTTGGTCGAATTGATTCGTTTTTGTTTTGGACTGCGCTTGTCATTAACTTTCTGATCACTCCTCTCGCAGCGGTCGTTTGGTAGAATCGTAGATATTTGAATTATACCTCATTGTACTATCCACACTGCTATGCAACCTTTTGCGAAACTTTTCTTTGAATGAAAACGTAACGCAAAGAATAGTGTTTTGGTCTTGACGTGGGTAGATTGCCAGATATCTCTAAGAGGTGCTGCGGTGACATCCTCGATATTGGTGACCAAACTCAATATCTAACTCATTTATTCCTTTAAATCTCAAGTGTCGTTTGAACACATAAAATTTTACACATATTCATGAGCATATAACGTGTCACAAGAGCGCCTTAGGCACGTTACATGCACACAGATATGTCAAATTACAGTCAGTTTTATGTTTAAGCTAATCTATTTGTTAGTTTACGTCTGTTCCAACCCTAATCGACCAACCTACTGCTCGCGATGAAAACAAAATTCATGATCTACAACTATTATGGTCTGATTGTAGGCAGTGCCGGACTTCTACCACAGTCTAACGTAGAAAATTTGCATCCTCATAAAAAATACAAACGACGATAGTTTATCCAGTAAAACACATTTGAATTAGCATGTATTCTATCTAAAAGGGTAATCTGCAAGTAGCTACGCCTGGAACCCAACAAACTTATGTAAATAGAAAGCCTTGCGATTTAAATTCCGATATGTAAAAGAAGAGTAATGTATGTAAACTTAGGACAGAGACGTCAATAAAAACGTACAGAAATGAATCTTGGATTTTTTCGTATCAATCGAGTATATCTTTTAATAAATATCTGACCTGGCAAATGTCACAATTTCTCAATTAACAGTCAACTTGCGCCAATTCTCTGCTTTCCCGTGAATATCCCAAAAGTTTTCTTTTACACAAACCTTGTTGTGACAATCACAAATACGACAAAATAGATATCAGCCAAACCGATCCAGAGGTTAATTTAAGAGGTTTTGATGGTTTAAATGGAGCATTGTATCTTAAACTAATGTAATAAGATAAATATAGTAAACGCTTCCACACTCATACGTACACACCAATCACGTAACGCAAACATCCAAGACAAGACACGTACGACGACAAGACACGTAAACAAAATACTTCATGCACACCACACAGGGTTTGCCCCGCCCGAGAATCGACTCTACGTTGTTGGCCGCAGATGACCCCGACAACTTTGCTTAGCGCGGAAGCCTCTCGACCGGCTTAAAAACTAATAATAAAATAGCGACTCCAAGGGAATCACTTATGTACGGACCTCGGCTTGGGTCGCTGCTAATCGGGACGCTTGAGTGAATACCTACTCGCCCAGAGATTCTACGACCCCGCTGGCGGGCTTGGTGCCCACCAAGTGATGTTTACTCTATCCTGTCTGGATGAAAAGAACACCTTAAGATAAGTGGTGGTAATCTCGTCATCAGAATAATCAAGAATATACAGAGTGAAATTGGGTGACGCCAATATTTCGAAACAAAATTATTGTAAGCATGGCCAATAAACCATTCTAATGTTGTAAATGAGAAAGTTTACCTATATGTATATTTGTTACTCCTTCACGCTTCAACGCCTGAAAGGATTTCTAAGGAATTTGATATAAAGGTAGCCTGGATTAACACATAGGCTACTTTTTATCCCGAAAAAATTAAGTCGCTTTTAACCACGGGAAACACCGCGGTCGCGTCTAGTAACATTTTATATTATAAAGGCGAAAGTTTGTATGTATATGTGTGTCTGTGTATGTGTGTGTTTGTTACTCCTTCACGCTCAAACGGCATAACGAATTTGGATAAAATTTGATACCAGTCTATACTGATCCCAAATTAATCCTAGATTAACTTAGGCCCGAAAAACTGTGGATAAAACCGCGGGGCGCAGCTAGCATTCAATATATTTTAATTCTTTCGAAAACTGTTACGATTTACAGCAATTAAATTTAACATGAAATTCGATACGTGTAAAGAATATAGCTCCAAAACATTTTCACCAATGCAGATACAGGCACAAAGAGGAATTAGTCGCTACATTCTTCCAGGAAGCATACAAAGTTTTCCCCAGTACATTCGATTCTATAAGTAACTTATTCTTATACCAGAGACTTTTAGATAAAGATCCATTGTGACCTTCCTCTAAGCCCGTACAAAAGTTTGAAAAGACAGAAAGAGATGCTTTACTTTACCCGTCCCTCGGAAGATAGAAAGTTACGTATCGTGAATGTGTACTCTGCTTTCTGTGAATACGTACCTACCTACTTAAGTAATCTGTGTCACACTTTACATTTTCATCAATAATTTCAAGCCACAGTTAGTAGCCGGTTCCGGATATACTATTCGTTAACCTATTTCCGAGGTCTTTGGATGGCTTGAAATAAATACCAGAGTTTGTCTAGTGAAAAGACGTCTCTAAAATAAAAGATCGACGTTCCATACAGTGACTCCGTAGACATTAAGAGAAATTAAAGAGCTTAGAAAAAAGTATAGTCTGAACGCAAAAGTGCACTAAGGGCTTTTGTCTGTGGAAAATATATAGATTTGGAATCCACCGCTTGATAAACGGCCCTTTACACCAAGATAGTTTCTTGTCTCTTACTAAACGTAGTAATCAAAATATTTATTTTAAAAAGGTGATATTTCAAAGTATTTTAAGAATATAACAGAAAAAAGCTGGTCATTAACTGATTTATTCATGTACATTTTTTACATTTAGACATTCCACGTGCGCGACCATTGCATTGATAATTTTGATATAGAAAATATACGTGTTAACTTCATCACTGCCCTTGTCTAGCAAATCTTTCCCTGAAAACGGTGGTTCTAAAGTTCTATTTTTAAGCAATTCTGTGAAAGATTCCAAGCTACATTTATTCGGACTTCGTTTAGTTTGTTATATATTTTGTACAGATATGTGCTAATTTATTTAAAAATACATTTGGTACGGAGTGTTATTACAATATTCTTATGTATCTCAATAGTTTTATTTTCGTGGTAAAATCCCTCTCCTTGTAAATGGCTCTTTAGTGTACAGTAAATTCACTATAGTTCAATTAGTTTTATTGCATGAACACTGATCTCACTGCGTCAATGGAAGACAAAAGTTAAAGATATAAACATATTATTTATTTATATTTGTTATTATTGGGATACACCCAAATAAAGCAAAATATATAACAATGTGGTATTGGTTGTGGTAGTAGAACCAATGAAATGCTTCAATTTTACTTGTAATATATTTACACAACTTATATATACAATTTAAGAAGGTGCGAGGTATAATTAAACAGTAAAACTAATAAAATATAAAAATCTGAATTGAGGAAAATTGCGTAGAGAAAAGCTTGACAAGAAGAGACCTTTTGAAGTCTGCGCGCGGCGGCGCTGACAGTTGTCACTGCGCGCGCAGCTGACCCAAGAAGAGTTCAACTGACGCGCGCATGACATTATGCGCGCGACTAGTGCGCAGGTCATGTCAACTGCAACCGACTGTGTAATTAGGTATTATGTGTGTATCATAAATGAACAATATGAATAACAATATAAATAAATAAGAAGTTCACCGTCACCACATCACTCCCCTCCAGAGACCGTCACTACGGGCGATAGTAATCTGGGAATCGGACATGTCTCCCAGACCGCGTGGTGCGAACTGGAGTAACAGTTTCCTGGATAGGTCTGGAGTCGTTAACGGGAATTGTATTAGTTGATGGCGTAGCATTCAAGATATAGGCAGGTTTGAGTCTGTCTATGGATACGGTAACGGGCTTACCCTTAACCAAAATTTTAAATACTTTGTCCCCGCGCTGTACAACTTCATGGGGTCCAGAGTATGAAGGACAAAAGGTTCTTCGTAACGCGTCTTCTCGCAGGAATACGTGGCTAGAAGAAGAAAGATCCTTGTAAATGAATATTTTGTTTTGACTATGCCGTGAGGCAGGAGCAGGTTGAAGATTTTGGGCGAATGAGCGGAGGCGAGCTGTAAAGTCCGTGTAATCGGTTGTGCTGTCTACAGTGTGGTGAAATAATTCACCAGGGAGTCGTAGTGGCTCTCCGTAAACAAGTTCAGCTGAAGAACAATGCAGATCTTCTTTAATCGCGCTCCGTATGCCCAGCAAAACTAATGGAAGGGATTCTGTCCAGTTGCTGTCAGCGTGACATGTTATCGCTGTCTTCAGCTGCCGATGGAATCTCTCCACTAATCCGTTGCAGGCTGGGTGATAGGCAGTGGTCCTACGATGTTTGAATCCGGCTATTTTGGCTAGATATTCAAACAGGGTAGACTCAAATTGCCGCCCACGGTCTGTTACTATGTCGGTTGGGCAACCGAACCTAGCAATCCAACCAGATAATAACGTCTTGGCTACAGTTTCCGCCGTGATGTCCGCAATAGGAATGGCTTCTGGCCATCTTGTAAAGCGATCCACGGCAGTCAAGCAGTAACGAAATCCATTGGAAATTGGAAGTGGTCCAATCAAGTCAATATGGATAAAACAAAAACGCGCTCGCGGTAAATCATAGGTGCCCATTGGAGCAGACACGTGGCGATTGACCTTGGAGCGCTGGCATACTAAGCACGATCGTGACCAGTCTCGACAGTCTTTTCTGACTTTTGGCCAAACATATCGTTGTGCTACGAGCTTAGCGGTCGTGTTTGCGCCAGGGTGGCTTAAACAGTGAAGGCTGTCAAATACTTGCTTTCGTAAAGGTTTGGTTACGAATGGTCTTGGTGTGCCGGTACTCATGTCACAGTAAATATATATCGTACTACCGGGCTCTTTAATTTTCTCCAAGCGAAGCGATGTCGGTTCGTCATGGAGGAAAGAATACAGCTCGGAGTCTGTGGCTTGAGATTGGGCGAGAATTTCGAGGTCAACTGGACTTTGTAGCTCTTCAACTCGAGACAGCGTGTCGGCTACGACATTGTCTTTACCTGATATATGTCTTATATCACTCGTGAATTGAGAAATAAAGTCTAGATGCCTATACTGACGAGGTGAACTGCTCTTCTTGCGTTCCTGGAAGGCGAAACACAGAGGTTTGTGGTCAGTATAGACCGTAAAAGTCCGTGCTTCAAGCATGTGACGAAAGTACTTAATTCCTTCGTAAATAGCAAGTAACTCTCGATCGTAAGGAGAGTACTTCTGCTGTGACGGGCTGAACTTTCGTGAAAAGAAAGCTAATGGCTGCCATGCCTCATCTTTGTACTGTTGCAGTACTGCACCCATAGCTAAATCAGATGCATCCGTAACTAACGCGAGTCTCGCTTGGCAATCTGGGTGAGCTAATAAAGCAGCATTACCGAGACTCTCTTTAGACTGCTCGAAAGCAGTGAGAGCTTCACCGGTCAGGTTCACAGGATGAGAAGCTTTAACTGATCCAGTCAACAAGGCATTTAGTGGTACTTGAATCTTTGCGGCATCGGGTATAAAACGCCTGTAAAAATTAAGCATACCTAAAAATCGTCTTAGTTGCTTGACGGTTTTTGGCTGTGGGAACTCTTTTATGGCCTGGACCTTTGAGTCAAGTGGCTTTGTTCCGGCGGCAGAGATATGGTAACCTAAAAACGTTACTTCTGAAGCTCCAAACACACACTTTGAAGTGTTTAGGACGATACCATATTTTTTAATTCTTTCAAAGAGTTGACGAAGGTGGCTCTCATGTTCGCTCTTGGACCTGGAGAAGCATAAAAAATCGTCAAGGTAGCAGTAGCAGAAGTCAAGTCCTCGAGTCATTTCGTCCACGAATCTTTGAAAAGTTTGTCCGGCGTTTCTAAGACCAAAAGTCATAAACGGAAATTCGAAAAGACCAAAAGGTGTAGTTATTGCTGTCTTTTGGATATCCTCCTCGTTAACAGGGATCTGGTTGTAAGCCTTTACCAAGTCTATTGTAGAGAAGACTGAACAGCCAGATATGCTGTGAGCAAAGTCCTGGATGTGCTTAATGGGGTACCTGTCGGCGATAGTGCGAGCGTTGAGCAGACGGTAATCTCCGCAAGGGCGCCAGCCATTGTCCTTTTTGGGCGCTAAATGCAGGGGAGAAGACCAAGGGCTTTCTGATGGACGTGCAGTTCCATTGCTCAGCATCAGCTCGAACTCAGCCTTGGCAACCTTTAATTTATCAGGAGCTAATCTGCGAGGGGTACAATATATAGGGGGGCCGGGTGTTGTTCGTATAAAGTGTACGGTATTGTGTTTAAGAACTTGTGGTGTGCCAGCTGGCTTTGTAATTTCAGGATATTCTGAAAGAATTTTATGGTAACATGTGTCACCGGATGGAACCTTTACAGAACAAATGTCAGGAGCGTTAGCGAGGTAAGCTACAGTTGACAATGTAGTAAGTTTGTCTAGCAAGCGCTTATTACGAACATCAACAATCAGGTTATAGTGGCTCAAAAAATCTATACCTATAATAGCTTTAGTGACGTCAGCTACAATAAAATTCCACGGAAAACTACGTCTAAGACTTAGGTCTATATTGAGCTGCAGGTAACCGTAAGTGTCGATGATGCTTCCATTCGCGGCTGATAGCTGGTAGCTGGTCTTGACCCGACGTTCACGGAGTGCTGACCGAGGGAAGACGCAGACGTCGCTTCCAGTATCAATCAGGAATTGAACTTTCGATGTGCGGTCCGTGACAAAAAGGCGACCAGAAGTTGAAGTGAGGCAGTCGTCTGTCGCCATTATCGACTGCCTTGAGCATTTCCCGACTTCCCGAAATCACAAGGCTTCACACAGCGATTCGCGTTGGTTCCGTATCGGTTATGATACCAGCAGAGTGGAAACTTCCGGTAGTTAGACTGCGATCTGGATCTAGAATGCTGGCGGTTCTGACTACTGGAACGATTGTGTTGCCTGGGCTGACGGTTCAACTGCATTGTCAAGTTCTTGACAGCTGCTTTCAGCTCAGCTATTTCACTCGCCATCGACTGCATGGAACCAGGAACAGGGGGTATCGCTGATGACGTGGACGCTACTTGAAGACTGGGTGCGGCGATATCCTGGACTCTGTCCGCAAGATCTGCTGCAGCTTCTAAGGAAGCGGTTGGCTGAGATGCGATCAGCGTCTGTAGGTTGGTCGGTAGACGGCTGCACCAAATGCTTCTTATAAAGTCATCAGGAACGGAGGTTCCGGCGAGGCTCTGTAAGTGCCGTAAAAATTGAGACGGCTTCCGATTTCCCAATTCCTCATGCATTAATAACTGTTGGATCTTACGCTCACGTGATGCAGATAATCGTCGTATCAACTCTTCTTTTAACTTTTCATATTTTCCGGAGGATGGTGGACTAGTAATAATATCTTTTACCTCTTTCGCGTACTGCGGATCCAAGTGGCTGACGACATAATAAAATTTTGTTGTGTCGGTCGAGATGTTCGATATGGTAAATTGGCCTTCAATTTGGGCAAACCATATTTCAGGCTCCTCAGGCAAAAACGGTGGTACTCGTACGCCAACTTTATTGATGTTGTCACCAAGATCTGATGTTAGCGTGGCCGCTTCTATCGGGTTATTACTGTTTGTCATCATACCTTTTTGCGTTCTTGTGCGGGGTCACCAGTTGTGGTATTGGTTGTGGTAGTAGAACCAATGAAATGCTTCAATTTTACTTGTAATATATTTACACAACTTATATATACAATTTAAGAAGGTGCGAGGTATAATTAAACAGTAGAACAAATAAAATATAAAAATTTGAATTGAGGAAAATTGCGTCGAGGAAAGCTTGACAAGAAGAGACCTTTTGAAGTCTGCGCGCGGCGGCGCTGACAGTTGTCACTGCGCGCGCAGCTGACCCAAGAAGAGTTCAACTGACGCGCGCATGACATTATGCGCGCGACTAGTGCGCAGGTCATGTCAACTGCAACCGACTGTGTAATTAGGTATTATGTGTGTATCATAAATGAACAATATGAATAACAATATAAATAAATAAGAAGTTCACCGTCACCACAACAACAATAATAATAAAAATTTTAGTACATAATTACTTACTTTTAATAATTATTATGTCAATATAATATGTTTATATTTTATCTTTAACTTTTGTAGAAGACGATATGTTATTTTGTAAAGTCTTTTAAAATGAAAAAGTTTTTAAGGATTCACGTAAACATGGTAAACTACGTAAACTAGGTTTAGAAAAATGTGAAAAAAAAAACTCAAACAAGCACGAAAATAGTTCGAGCCATCCAGAAACGGTCCTGTGTTAAAAGCTCATTAGCATATTGAGTCCGCACAAAAATAAAGCCAACAAGTGTGAATCCTCTCTTTTGTACGTTGAAAATTCATCAGCTAATGTCAGCTAATGCATGTTGCCTCGTTCGCCTTTGACGAATAGCAATCTACGCACCATAGATGAAACATTGGGTGTCTTCTTGTGCGAACGGTACTTTTTCTAAAGACGGCTGACAAAAGACGACAAAAATGAAGATGACATTTGCATACAAAATTGTGTTAGTTTTTATTTCGGTTCTATGAAACATATACTAATATTTCAAAGTAACTCTGCACTAAAAGTTAGGGAAATGTATTTTTGGTAATGCATGGTATTCATTGGTAGAGGCACCAGGAAAGTTGGCGCATGATTTGCGCTTATAGTCAAGACCAATCATTCTTAAGTGCTCCGTTGCAAACCATACACCTTTCCTGGTGACTCTACCAATTCATGCCATGCGTCCAAAACACAAATCCGCAACACACCTACTTTTTATAGGTCACAGAAATGTTATTCGGATTACAGGCCATTTCGCTGTATTCCTTTATACAGTCGAACCCTTCATAAAGGGCAGACAATGAGGGAGGCTCTATACTTCCATTCTTCGTAATTTGAGCTCCATAACCGCCACTAAACCGTTTATGATGCGGCTCTCGGAAAGGTTAAAACAGGCCGGAACGGACAGAACGTAAATCAGTTACAACAAGCTCAATAAAATGGCGGAATGAAAATGTTACACCACTACTGTGCACGTTTTAGAATATCGCTACACGCCGAAAACACTTTTATGCAGTTAATGGAATTTTAGTAGAGTTCATCTCCACTAGATTTTTTTAATAGCCTCTGCCACTGTATTGTAGCGTTGTATTTTATGTTTGAGAGATACAACGAACAGATTGCATAGAATCTCCACTTGTATCTCCAATTAAACCGCTGACTATTGCAATCTCAAGTGGAACGAAAAAACATGTAGCAAACAGAAATAGTCTGGTCACATTTGTAAATAGAATGCACGGGATGAATAAACGATTTTTTTCTTATTCTTTCGTTTGATCTGGCGTCACTTTTCAAGGCATCTGAAGGCCGACATGGAAGGGACCGATGACGTGTGTTTTCCGAAGCCCGGAAGCGCTCAATTCAAACGACACTTAACAATTAGCTATACAAATACTACCTTTAAATAATTCCCTAATCTGTATAATAAATATTAGGCAAGCTTCATTGAAGTTACTCGTCTAATTTATTTTTTAAGAAATATCTAGCAATATATTACCGTCCTACACTGACTCAGCAGCTTCAACCACTTAAAAATAGGAAGGCTAAATTTAATTCACAAAATTTCTCTGCCTTCCTATCTGCGTTTTATTCATATAGAGTACGAAACCTAATTCATATAAAAACCACAAAATATTTTTACACAAACCACTTAACTATAATTTTATTACAGGTTTGAAAGAACTTGGCTTCTATCAATACAAGTATGCCTTAGTATTTTCAGAGCAATTTTTATTACTATCTCACAACAAGCAAAGAGCTTACCACACCGCATTTACAAATTAAAATCCATTAAAGTGATAAGTTTTCATTTGCGAATTTACCTTCGTATTTCGAACTAAAATTGTATTATAAAATGTGTATAAATATATCAGAGGTAGAAAGCTTAGACTCGTGAAATGGAATCTTGAAATCTTCAGCCCGTGGTCAAGTGTACTCTCCAGAAATTTCGAGTGTTTTCTAGATCAGCCTCGTTTTCACCGCCACGCGAAATATAAGGATTTACGTAAAAATGAATTTCGTGTTTGTTCCTTATATTTATTTTCAAGTGTTGGCTGCGTCACGTTTTGTCGTTGTGAAATGGGGCCATGACATGACAATCAAGAGACGGAAGTCACAGCGAGATTTTAAAAAATAAAACTTATTCACTAATTGCATTTTGCCTTTTTTATGATAATGTGTTGCAATTAATATAAGTAATAACAATATGCCTCACATTTTGCCTATCCTTGTTTATCCGATTCTGCTTTTCAATTAATTCACAATGAATATAGACTGCTTCCACAGCTCAATTGGCAGTAACTCTACTTTCTTCGCTGTAAGTTGTGAGTTCAATTTCCCATCTACGACCAGCATTTGAGTGACGGACATAGATGTTAGTGCTATGGCTATTTACTTGTATTATATAAGTATTACTTACAAGAAAAGTACTGCACCCGATTGTATCGGTGATCTAGTTCCCATAGTACAAGCTTTGCTTATTTTAGGGCTATTAAGGGCAAGCCATATGACATATCTTGAAATTAATTACAATTTACAAACCTACCAATTACAATCCTTTGAAAATATATACATCATGCTAATATTATAAGTTTCGCAGTTATAATATTATTATAGTATGATGTACATATTTTCAACTTGTCGTTATGTATGTTTGTTACATATTTTAGCACATTTCAGACGCAAACTGAACTGATATTTTTCGAGAAATTTCCACAACAGAATAATAAAGTGGCTAGCTGTACAGCCGTGCACATAATTACCGCAAGTAGCTCGATGATGAGCCGCTAATCCGAAACTAGGATAAATTTGCATTGCTAACCGTATTTGTTGGCACGCACTATTCCGTAAACAAACATTTCCTATGTAGATAGTGCTTATAGGCTCTGAAATAGATGTTTATGGAATTGTCGCTATGTGACAAACTCATAAAGATCCAAGAACTGAAACCAACTATATTATTATGTTTGGAAAAATGAAAGTAGTTAGTTAAAATGAAAAAGCCTTTATTATTCTTTCACTTTTACTGTGTAAGTTGTTAATATGGCTTTAAAAATAAGTATCTATTATATATAGTTTGGGATCCCTGCCCGGGTATTGGAAACTTTTGGTGGAGGCCTAACAAAAGTTTCCAAGCTTTTCTGTCCTTTTCGTTCTTTACCCATGCCTTTCCTACTATCTCTGTTATTTCATCTTGCCGTCTCTCCTATAGTCTTCCTCTCTTCCTCTTGCCAATTGGACCCTTCTAAATGGCAGATTGTTGTGTCAACTTTTAACGATTCAATACACTTCAGTAAATAATATAATTTTGAACGTTTCAATTACAGGAATAACTGTCATTAATTAAAAACTGGCTAAGTGCTCTTTTGATACGTATACCAAGAATTCTGTACCAAAAATTATTTTACGTAGTTTATAAAATATCTGCCGCAAATTCTTTGAAATTTTACAACGTAATGGCTAGCCATTGCGTTGTAAATTTTTCTGCGATAACTGTGACAGAAGGAGCTGGCAACTATTTAATATCAGATGGGCATCTCCCGCCGCGACCCCTAACCTTCAGCTGCGGTGCTGCCCATACAGCACCGCAGCCCGCCTCAGTTGCGGTGCCCCCCATAAGGCACCGCCACCTACTGTGCCGCTCCTATTCGGCTTAGAGGCAAAGCCTAAAGGCACATGAGACGTAGGGCAGGACCCGTTATGCTGTTGACCGTCTGTGGGTGGCGGTAACTATTTAATATCAGATGCCCATCTGATATTAAATAGTCTTGTCGGGGCGGGGGGGCTTAGTAACCGTGGCCTGGTCCCCCACGGTGAAGCTAAGAGGAACCCGGGAGGGCCGCTCCTTTAGGCTTTGCCTCTAAGCCGAATAGGAGCGGCACAGTAGGTGGCGGTGCCTTATGGGGGGCACCGCAACTGAGGCGGGCTGCGGTGCTGTATGGGCAGCACCGCAGCTGAAGGTTAGGGGTCGCGGCGGGAGAGGAGTGCCGGTATTACGGTGCGCCGCTCTCCCTACCTTCCGCGGCCACGGCGGGGTCGCCACCGCTGGATGGCGGACGCGGTGGGGCCGCAGGGGAAGAGGAGTGTCGGTATTGCGAGGCGCCGCTCTCCCTACCCTCTGCGGCCGTAATGGCAGGTGACGGGGCCACAGATCTGACCCGTCGCAGGGGGACCTAGGGCGTCTAGACACGGGGTCGTCTGACGCCCTTTCGCTGACCTGGTCCCCGAGGAGGTTGCGACACGCCACGTGTCCTGGCGTGTCGCAAACAGAGGAGTGGCACTAGATGCCAAAGGAGATGGTTCCGGAGACGGACAGCCGCGGCGGGTTCGCGGATGTGTGTGCTACGTTCCCGTGTTCCCGCCACTAAGCGGCAGAGGAGGACACCGTGGGGTTTTAGTGGGTCTAGTCCCACATAACCGCTCTGTCTCCCCGTAATTTCTTCAAACCTTATTTACAGAATACAGAACAGCATGGTGGCTCAGGGGTAAAGGCGTCGACTTTAGTATGAAGGTCTCTGGTTCAACCCTATACTTATAACGTCAATTTATGTGCGCTATACTCTCGAAACGCTGGTAAAAAATATCGTGGAAGCCGAGCGTCCTAAAACCAAAAATCTCACTTATCGAGAGTAGGCCAGTGTCTACTGGGAACATGAGAGGTAGATATAGATATTATACAGGCTTCCGTTAAGAGTTATTACTTAGCTTGTTACCAATAACCATGTATACAAATAAGTAGTATTAGAACCGAACTAAGTGCGCAACTACCAGATTTCAGTTACGGTGCCCAACTTGGACGAAATTGTTAGCTACCAATAACAGGCGAGTTCTGTAACATAAGTTTCTGTGCAATTACCGTAACAGGTAGGTATGCAAGTGGCCGAGTGTGTTCCAGTCTTGGGTTGCGTAATTCTACGGTAATGTATTACAAAGGGTGTACAAACACTCGCAGCGCTAATTGTCCGGATGTTTTTAAGTACCCACCTATCGCGTTCTGTCACTTAAGACGCTTTTATGAGACAAGTCACCCGTCTTGCTTACGCATAAGCTAGCAAAACGTGAATGAGTGAATAAGAAATGGCCATAATTCATAAATTTGTGAAATGTCTGTTTTGAAGAGGCTGTGGGGAATAATAATAGGGGCTAATTTTCGAATGATCTATAAGTTTCAATAAAAATGATGTAGTTATGTACCTATTGTGGATAAAGAGATCTTTGCTCGGGGTAACACTTTTGAACTCTACATACGTCTCCAGCGAAGACCTGCTCAGCACGCGTTCCCTGATCCAAGAATTAATGATGGAGTGGATACAAACTTTCACCTTTATAACATAAGTGTGATAGACAGTCACATTTATGCTCATATAAATTATTGATGTGAAACATCTATAGGCGCGTCTTAGCAGTAAACCCGACTCTTTTGACGTGACGGCATATAACATGGTGCTCTCTTATGCCATCATCTTTCTCATCTACCAGGTGTCCCGTGAAGGCCAACTTTTAATGTTGTAAAGTGACGGGAAAACACTAAGTGGTTACTATTTTTATCTGCAGTTTCTTGTCTTATTTTAGACTAGCTGTGCCCGCGACTTCGTCCGCGTGGACTTAGATCTACCCTAGCCTAGAGGATAGAAATATAATGTGATGCTTATTATGTCTGTTCGTTATTATTATATTAAAATTATGTTATAATTAAGTCTCAAAATACTTTATTTCCATTAGATTCTTACGATATTACTTGGGTTTTGTTAACTGGGAAGGTTAAAGACTTGATTGGATGATGAACTACGTAAGTGAAACTGCAACCATTGCAAATGTATATTTTACAATAATGCTTCTCTGTAAACTATACTATAGAAGTCGTCTTTTCAGGATATTTCAGGAACGTGCGCATAAAAATTATTTGAATTGCTAAGCCGGGAAAGAGCTAAGTATGGCGGACCGTGCAAAAAACAACTCAATATTAGGTCTACGTCTGATACCAAAAAAGTTTCTTCTTGTTCTTTGTTTCTGGTCACTGCGGAACATAGGCTCACCGGAGACTGAATGCGTTTAAAACTAAATGGGCAGTTGATAGGAATGAGAGGAATTCTCTAAGCAATTGACTTTCAATCTGATGCCGTAACATAATTTAGGAAGACTTAAATTTATAAAAGAGCAATGGGCACTCCGACATTTAGTTTAATATATAATGTGTGATGGGAGTCCAGATGCACTCAAGAAATTTAAACATTCGATGGAATAGTTGGTAGGGTCTTATTGTTCCCGCTTGACCGCGGCTATAGGCGGAAACCTTTCGCTGTCAACTATGGTCTCATCCATGATTGACAGCGGGAGATCTTGGGTGGCAGCTCAGTCTTTCTGCAAGGAAGTAATCTCGCAGAAGGAAGCAGCCGAGAGGGTAAGGGAGGAAGAATCTCCTCACTCTGGTAGACGCAGGAGAGTGAGTCGGCGTAGGCAGGCGCATGAGCGCCGCCTGCCACCCTAACGGAAACTTCCGGGCGGTAGATCCGGGGAATCTGCCGTCCGACGGATGAGGTCCTCCCCGAAGGTTGGCGTGTTTCGTGTTCCGGGCACGGCAATATAGGGAGGTACACATCGTGTTGGGGTCCCGATACGCGAAGACCAACGCCTCTGGCCGGCCGGGTACGGCCGCTACCGTACCCGTAGCCCCAGCGTGAAGGCGTAGTGCAGGAACTCCAAGGGGGTTTTATTGTGTATTCCCCCAGCACTGCTATTAATACACGCCTCCCCAAGGCGTGGGGTATAAGAAAAGTATTTACCCCTTGACAAAAAAAATCTTCTTATTGTTCCACTTCTCTGTTAATAGAATGCCATTCCCATTTCCTGCCATTCATTCATTCAATGCCATTCCCTGGGACACTGCTCAATGTTGTATCAGTGTTGCTAGATCATCAAACACATATAAAATAAGTCCTGAAGTAACAAAACAGTGTTAAATACAGTGAGAAATAAGTCCCCCGTACCGATCTATTGGATCTAGTTGCTCGCGTCCGCAGGTGTGTACCCTTTGATTCCCTACACGTACCCTCTGGGTGGTGCTAAAGCAGCAACCAAAAAGTAACAGTAGAACTTGTGCCAAGTTCGTCCGGCGAGGTACTGCCACCACACCTGGAATCACACAAGCAGTAGTGCTTGTATCGTGAGATGTATCATCCCCGTCTTGGGTGATGGTCGCAGCAGGATGAGTGCGACTCAGTCTTAAGATCCAAATCTTATACTGAGTCGCATTACTGTTGTCATGGGTGTGGGTCGCCACTTACCACCATGTGGGCCCTCAGCTCGCTACGTAACTAACTCACAAAAAAAAGATAGCATAGCATGGTTTGGCCGCCATCTCACCTGATGGAAAGTGAAGATGCGGCCGACGATGGAGCACGCTTGTCTAGAAGAAACCTATTCACTCTACTCTTGAAGACTCCCAAATTGTAATGGTCAGGGAACACAGACTCAGGCAAAGCATTCCACTCCCTTGCAGTACGCACAATAAAAGTAGTTTCAAATCGCTTAGTGCGTATTAATGGTATTTATGTTTTGTTATTTTTGTTGAGCTGCATATTCCTTGATAGACTTCCGCTAATTTATATTGATACATTTGCAATATCTGTGCTGCATCTGAATGTCCAGATAATATCAGCAAAATCGAAAACAAATGTCGCAAGGGTTATTTAATTTCACCCCTGATAATGATGATGATGATGTACCCTGAGGATGATTTACCTATGCGGCTATTTTCTGCCGGCCATTGCGTTACTCCAGTGTACTGTAGTAGGTCTCCCGTCAAGTAAATGATTCGTTTGATAGGAAGCTTGGTACTCGTATTTAAGATACTGGTTACCATCAACCTTTCGCAGTTCAAAGTACAAAGAAAAACTAAACTACCTTTAAACTAATTACCTAATTAACTAACCTAAACTAAGACTAAACTACTACTAAACCTGTCATCTGCCTTCAAGCGCCTGCTCATATTCATATTGCAATACACCGAACCGCAACACCGAGTCAAGAACGCAGGAATCGGCAGGCGCTTGTAGAACGTTGTGTAAAAAAATTAAATTTTGCATAAAACATTGAATAACTTTTGATTTTGTGGGTCGATTTTGATAAAATAAACGCTATTCACTATTCCAGACTCAGCTTAACATTTCTTAGTACCTAGATTTTGATAACTATCTATGGTTTTTGCGTAAAGTGCGCACAAACATACAGACAAACAGACAAAAATTTCAAAAATTGTTTTTTTGCGTTCTATTACTTATTCTTAACGTCTCTCAGTTATTATTTTGTAAAAATATTCAATGTACAGACACGGCAAGTCTACAATTTTATTATATGTATAGATTTTCTGTTTATAAAAGTTTTCAGGACATAAACTTTTTTATGTTACTAAAGTGACGGGACGAGCTGAAGGCCCACCTGATGTTGACTTAACATTAATACGACTTAGGTCCTCCCCGACCGAAGTATGAGAAGACCCAAGGAGCACCCCGTTGCATCCCTCACTTGAAACGGGGATGTTACGTCTCATGCGCATGTGATTTCATCTCTTACTAAATTTTACTATACAGTACAAAGTTATTTAATGTCATAAATACTCCAATTTATTGTTCATTATTAGTATTGAACTACCTTAAGATACTTTCCAAAGCTCTACATCAAAATACTTCAAAAGAAAAAACCTGGAAATCCTCATACTCAGGCATTGGCTGCAAATTAAATAACTTTCGCGCCAATTTTTCATAAATGAAAGTAGATAATGTTTATTGGTGCTTGCAGAATTTAGAAAATTTCATCCGCTGTTGTAAATATTGTCCTTTATCTTGAATAAAAGTTAACAGGGTTTAATTTTAAGCAGAAAATTAATGTAGTGTATAATGTGTAATCGTGTGAAAACAATTGCGGGTGTGCTCATCACTGGTCAACTCTAACCTTTGGTAAAAATTCGCATTAAAGCCCTGCCTACCTTCAGAGAAAAAAGCACGAATCTACGTATGATCTTAACAACTGTATCTTTCAAGACATTATGTTTGGAAAACCTTAACTAACGCTTGGATATGTTGTTTCAAGTACCGGGAAGTTTGACGTAAAGCTAAACTTGCCGGTTTAATACTTGGGGAGGTAAATTTAGGGTTCAATACCACGTATATAATATGCACGTCGAATAGTTTATTCCTACCGCAACGTACACGGACGGTCTTAAAATGTTTAAATTCAAGAGGATGTGTTACTTATCACGTAGCGTAGAAAGAAAGGAATTTTATTTATTAGTTAGATGTTTAATCCAAAAGCTGTCTGATGGACGGTAGGTGCCAGCTATAGAAAGCTATATGCCCTCCGGACTACATTACGCTGACGAAATACCTGTCTCTTGCACTTGTTGTAGCCGGTTCGGAGTTACCTAAACAGGATCAGGTAAGCCGTAGTTGATACACTTTGGCTAAATGGGGGTTTTCAGACCCAACTAATAGTCGATGGGACTCCGGTGCCCCCCCAAAAACAATGTCCCACTAACAGTCATGCCCCCTTACCACCTGCATTGTCTGGCCTCACAGCTAAGTTGGTAGTAACTCTGCCTTCTTCTCCGTAGGTCGTGAGTTCGATTCCCATCTCGGATAAGTATTTGTGAGATAAACATAGATGTTTCTTCTGTATCTGAGTGTTAATATGTGTTATATTTGTGAATTTACAATTAAAACGTTGTAAAAGTATTATATATGTTATCTAATTACCATAGTACAAGCTATGTTTAGTTTGGTGCTAGATAATGGTGTATGAAATTTCCATGAATATATAATATATTATGTATTAATTCGAAAATTCCTATTCAACGTAACCACCAGAGCCACAGAAGTTGCAACTTACTGGCCCAAAATCATATATCAAGAAAACAAGATTGCATTTTCAAAAATAATACGATCGAATAACTTTCATAATCAATCTCAGAAGCCATGTTCTAGATTAAAATACCTAGAACTTGGCTTCTGAGATTGATATGAAGAAACGTATATGAAAAACTAGCTTATGTCCGCGGCTTCAATCGCATTAATTTTGATTTTATCAATTAATTGGTCGTTATTTCTTTTTGAATGCAAGATGTCCATTTCTGTACCCCTGACAACTTGTATGAAATTTATGATGATTGATGATTCACGATGGACTAGCAGCGTGAAAGCGTCGAATATTAGTTAGAATATTAAAGATAAGAAATAAGCTATGGTTAGCTAACCTTTATAACTTCAAGCTAGTTTCAATGAGTAGCCCTAATCAATATTTTTATTCCATCATCGTCAAGTGCTCGCTACACATTGTCGCCAAAGCGACACCCGGCCATTTTAGCAATTCACCACGCGCCTTGAGGACGTACACAACAAATCTCTATTAAGAGCGCGCAAAGAAAGGCGTGCGTCGGGTGGCAATGCTTTAATTGCTGCTGTTTATCGTAGCTATTACTCTTTGGGTAAGGCTTAAATAGCGCTCGTATGTCACGGTCACCATGTAATTATTTCACGTGGAACTCTCGAAAAACAGCGCAGCATCTTTGGAACGAGACTCGTTACTCTATGGGACGGTTTAATTTGTCTATCCCCCCACCTTCATTACGGCATATACGTTTACTGAGTGAGGCATTTGTTAGCTCGAAAGGTATTTCGGTATTGATTGCTTCGTTATTTGCGTAAGCCATTTGGTAGTGATGTTATTTTTTTATGTGTAACTAGATACGCGGTGTTACCCTCGGTTAACAAGTCAACGTGAGACGATGGGAAAAAACTGACAGAAGTTATTTTTTTAAATCGCGTAATAATAAGCGTAAATCGGAGACGGTTCTAACGATTTAGATGAAACTTTGTGTATGGATAGGGTTTTGATGTATAATTTTATTTAAAAAAAGTAATTTACAAGAAAAATACCTTTTTGCACAACAAAAAATCGAACGAAGCTCGGTCGCCCAGGTACTATTTATAATACATGTATATTATCAAAGAGAAATGCCGAGAATTTCAATGATTTCTAATGATGATGTCATAACAAATATATTTTTGGGCGCTTATATTGCTAACCTACGAGACAAATTTACAACCTACGTCACACGCTTTGTAAAACCCTGCAAAGCCTGGACGGATCTAATATGAAATAAACCAAATAATGCAACTTAAGATACTGGATAAGTTCTAGTACGTATACACATTATACATCGAACAGTTCTTAGCAGTCGATACTCGATGGTCTTTATTGCAAAACTTTTGCAAGCATTCCTCTTTTATTACGCCAATTTTGTACGAGTAAGCCTATCTGGGGAGGGATGGCTTGCGATCTTTATTATTTAGATTTCGCTCGTCGGTAGGGGAGGAGGCAGGGACTCCACTCGATTTGTACCCTACCCGTCAATTGCGCACCTCGCGATTAAAATACAATACACGTATTAGGATCATTACTGCAAAGTGCATCTATAAACTGAAATATTACGTTTCATAGGATAATGATTTGTTACTTTGCTCACTGTCATTGAAGAATAGGAAGAATAAAATAATATTGCAAATCCGTATTTCTGTTTTCTTTCGTAATAGAGACCACAGTTTTTCAATCCGCCTGAATGCCTCCATCGACTAATATAGCTGGGACCGACAACTTAACGTACCCTCCAAAGTTCGAAAGCGATCAACTTAATAGCTACTAAACGGTCACCCATCCAAAAACTGACTGATGGAGACTTGCGTAACTCAGATGATCTGTAATAACTTAGTTTCGCAATGAGCGCATGTTTATGGCGCATGCA
This sequence comes from Aplocera efformata, assembly GCA_921293045.1. Lineage (NCBI taxonomy): Eukaryota > Metazoa > Arthropoda > Insecta > Lepidoptera > Geometridae > Aplocera > Aplocera efformata. The sequence goes on along the minus strand of OV121042.1, from coordinate 4,690,872 downwards.
GGGTATCCCATGGCACGCTTGACTGATGAGCCATAAGCTTAGCCGAGTCCATGGCAGTCTGTGCCAACATGAATATGTAATACCGGTAATGCTGGGTTAATTATACGGATGGAAGAATGCAATAACATATTGAATGAACCTGAACATGAGATTATTCGTTTCCTTTAGCTTATTTTTGCCAGATATTATATGATCGTATAACTTTTACTATTAACTGGGCAATCCAATAATTGTAAATGCTTGTGATCTATATCTATCCATACAAGCGTGGTCGACGGAACCCTCGTCTCTGGTATTTTCCATTCTAATAATAACGTTTCACATAATAACCCTTTGCGTCGTATGTGTCAATTCTACAACAAATTTCCTGATAAAATTGATATTTTTCATGTGGCAACATTGAACATTTTACGTCACAATTAGCAATGTTTCGGCACCACTTTTTTTACCTTGAAAGTGAACTAAAGCTTTGGTATGAACACATTCAACTCTGATCCTCCCCTACCGAAGAACGAGAAGACCCAATTGGCATCACATTGCGTAAATCACTCTGAGATGGTGATTTAACTCCCACACCCTTCCACCGGAACACGGCAACGCGAGTGCACCACTGATGGCTGCGGATTTCCAGGTGTGGTGGCAGTACTTCTGCGAACTTGGCACGAGTTCTATTGCTACCCTAATTGAAAAATGTGTGTAAACTATAAAATGTTTCTCGCTTTTAAATTATACTCGAATTTAATAGTGAAACTTACCATACTTGCCAACTATTTAATATACAAACTCTGAGTATTAAAACACGTATATAGCGCAATTCTTTTGTGAAATATATTCATGTCAAGTAATCTGAAATTCTCGTATAACATAATTTCTCTAGAAAATGAATGCAATGTCGAGCATTACAAACGCAAAGCTCCGTGAAGTATTGTAGTTTTAATGAGCGAAACTTTTCCTGATTACTACTTTATTGAAAACTTCCAACGATGTCGGAACAGATTTTATAAATGTTTAGTTTTCTATACTGCAAATTAAACCGCCAAGTGCGATTTTGTATTCACACATTCAGCAGAGTCTTTACATGTATATTGTGAAAGTATGGATATAAGTTTGCTACTCGTACTCTTTCACGCTGAGACTTTTGAACCGATTTGTATTCTCAACTTAAAACCTCAAAGCTGCGGACAGAAGCTAGTTCCGTTGACTAATTAATTACTCTATTGTATATCACAAAGATGGTTTTTAGAGTTCCGCAAATAAGTATTTTTTTGCAAAAAGTCTCCGGAACGTTTATCGTTATACCTTTCCAGAGAAAAAGACGATAAAAAGACTTTGTGTGTGTCTTTCCGTGTGTTTGAACGGGATTGACGGAAAAACTACTGCGTTGATTTTGACGAAACTTTAAATCAGAGATAACTTGCGGCCTTCAGACACCAGAGTTGGTGTCTGAAGGCCTCCGACATGGCTTATAGACTTGTATAGCTGGGACCGACAACTTAATGTGACCTTCGAAGCACGAAAAAGCTCTGTTCAAATGCCACTAAACGATAACTCATCCAATTACTGACCGGGCGGAGAGTAGCTCAAATGATGCGTTAAGATCAATCCACCAACGCTTCTATGCGAAGTGTAGAAACATTAAGAATAAAACAAAATATAGTGGTTTAAAGTATACATTTATAGTAGGTACGCTGAATATACTAAAATCAATGCGGTAAATAGTCAGTCCATTTTACGGAAGAAAAATGTGCAGGGCATAAAGTATGTGTGTATCCGTTACTAAACTCTAAATTTAAAGAATGTATCCAAGTACTCTCTATGTGGAAAGTTTCACTTAAAACCAATCGCAACATTGACGAATCCACTTTAAAAGCTGTGGTATGGATTACGTAAATAGTCAAATAATTTTGTACAAGTGAAACAGTAAAAAACATGCGTACTTTTAAAACAAGCTTACTGATCGGATCTCTTTCCGTTTTCTACAATCACAATCTATAGTTATATTATAAAGACAAGAGTTTAGTATACTTGTACATTTGTATGTTTATTTTTAATGGATATACTCAAAAACTACTAATGAGTTTTTAAAAATTCTTTCACGTTTATGAAGCTACATTGTCAGCAAGAAACATGGCCATTGTGTTATTTTCAAAAAATAAGATTTTTACAAAACTTGCAATAATTAAACCCAAGGTAACGGATTTTTCCCATTAAGGTTATTATTTGGCGCGTGCTGCGAAAACTATTGATGAAATATAAAAATAATGTACAATAGTACATACCTGCCCATAAAAACGTTCGGAAAGGTCTAACTATTAAGGTTAAGGTTTTTGTGCCAATTATTCAAAACAAGATAGAATCGAAAGATGGTGATATCGTTATCATTATATTAATACTTATGCATCTAAATAGTTTCATAAACAAGGTTGATTATGTACATGTAAATTCCTCTTTTAATTGTTCTAATCAGACCTTTCGCTTAGAAATTACGGCGGGTATAAATATGGTAAAAGTAAGTAAAATGCCGCGAGGTAAGCGCCCTATGGTTACATTTTATTTTTTTCGCTTGAACTATGTTTCACGATAAAATTACAAATCTTAATTGCATCCGTGCGCAGCCAGGATGGGTCGCTAGTATCTTATAAACCTCTCTGTAAACTACGTTTCAGTTGTGCAAATTATAAGAATTTGTTTGATTGGCGGAACGAGCTGAGGAACGAGTGGTGACATAAATAACATAGCCCGTAATAACAGTAATGCGACTAGGTATAAGATTTGGATCTTAAACTGACTCGCATTTATCCTGCTGCGTCCATCACCCGAGACGGGGATGATACGTCTCCTGCACATGTGATTTCACCGGCACCCACACCCTTCCACCGGATTCCAGGTGTGGTGGTGGTACCTTTCCGGACGAACCTATCAGTATCAGTTATTGCTAAGTTATTATTATTATAGAAATTGTAACTCCCAAAAACTACTAAATTAATCAATGTATTCCAATTTTAGATGATTGTTCGGTTTGAACGTTGCCTATGAATTCCACGTGAGTGAAACGGGAACAGCTAGTATAAATTATGCCGTCGTTTTTACCCGAACTTTTCAACAAAAAAGACTATGTAGTCGTTTCTGACCGGTCAAAACCGATGAAACTCAAAATTGCGTTCCACAAACTTTGTGTTCGGACAATCCTATATCACGGACCATGAACAAATTCTTAAGTTCATCTAATGAACGTTTCATTTTAAGGATTCACATAGATAAATAGAAATACAAAAATATTTATTACCAAACGATATTACACGACCAAAGTAGGCAATGTTACATTTGCTTTTGTACTTAAATGTGATATTACAATAAAATTTGTAATTACAGTAATACAGATTTCTGGTTTCAGGGAAGTAAGTTTAGATATCGCAGATATATATATATAACTTCACGCCTCCATCCACCAAGGGATAAAAAGAGCCTCAGTGAGCCACTTTCCACCATTCATTCAGAGTTACACTGTCATAAAACCTAATCTAGTGGTGAGCTCCACCAATGTTTTCTAACGAAAATCTCGACTAAAACTTTCCTTAAATCAAGTCAAAACACAATACCAACCAACCATACCAACTAGTCTAAAAGTTTAACATACTGAAGAAAAATGAAAGGTTAGACAAGAAACATTATGCCACATTACTTTGAAGCTAATAGCGATGTTTTCAGAACCATTTTGCGGAACAAAATGACCCGTAATCTTCCTAAAGTGTATGTTTGTCAGTAAATTACCTAGAATTGAGTCAATTTATCGTTGGCCTTTAGACGTTTATCGATTTGAATTCTATCAGCGTTGGGCCGATACATGCAGAGTTGAAACTCGTGTAGGTAGTTAGTGTGTATGTCAGCAAAGGTCCAATTGTACCATTACCCAATCCACAAAGTACTTTAGAGGCCAGAAATCGTCTTTGTAGAATCACCAGTATCTCACATATACCTAAAACTCACAAAAATTGTATTTTGTGTTAATTCTGCTATATAGATAAATATTATTAGTGTAATACTTGGCATTGTACTTAATGACGATATGGACCACCCAGGCCCTACCTATTTGATCTCATTATAAAAACAGAAACACGACCTAGGACCTACGACCCAAGTCGTATCTCGTTGGGCCCGACACGGTCTGTACCTGTACCTGTCATTTCACAAGCTCCCACACCTTTCCAGCGAAACACAGCCAATTTCATTTTAATTCACAATAAATTTTAATATGGAAATTCCTTTGGTTGTTATATGTTTTTCATTTGTTAATAGCTGTGTTGTTATATTTCTTTTTTAATAAAAGGATTTTTTTATGTCTACTTTAGTAATTAAAAAATTACGAAGCTATCGACGTCGATTACTTTTGCCATTAAAGTTTGTTTATTAATAACTGATGATAACAGAACTTTTTAATTTAATAATATAGAAAGATAAGATAATGTTTGATAAAGTTTAAAGACTGCATTTCAAAACCAAGTTTTACTAAGTTGTTTCTTTTAGTAACAAATAAACTAAGGTTTAACATTCAAAGTTTAAAGTTACTTCAATATCGTTTTTTCCTTTGGCATTGCCGATGTATGGGGTGACGGTGATTCACTTTCCAAGTCTGCTAGCGTGAACCACTTATGCCAGCTATCACATAAAAATATGATGTGAGAAGTTAATTTTTTTCTTGCGTTACAACCTATCTTTAATATAACCTCACAAAATAATGATTTTTAGAAATAGTTAAACCATTATTTATATTTAAATGAAACGGATTTAAACCCCCAGGATATCGAATGACAAGTGAAAAATTTATAAATCGAATAAAGTGACTTCAATATCGTATTTCTCTAATTTCGCTATTTATCAGGGATGGTCTTAATAAAAAAAATATCAAAAGCGCAGAGATATAGCGAAATAAACATTAAAAAAACACAGTCGAGGAACCTCCTCGTTGAAGTCTGTTAAACACCAACGTGAAATGGTTTTCGCTGTCGTAACGATAAGGTTAAAGATTAAAAAATCACGTTCAAAGTGGCTCGATATTGCGCTACTGATTTTCTCCCCACTGTCTCCAAGTAATAGAGAGTGAACGACGCAGTTCCCGCCACAGTCGAAGATTGCACTCCCAAGCCGCTCGGAGACTCGAATCGGGCATATTAGATTAGGGTTGTCCACTGGCACGGACTATTTAGTGATCTATAGGATCGGAGGTAATGTTTCGGCAGCATAATGGCGTGGAAAGGGTTTTTGTGACTTTGGGTCAGCGGATTTTTTGAGTTTAGTATATTATCCACAGGTTTTTTCATTTAGGTCAAAATTACACCTAGACACTCACTTTAATAAATTTTATCCAGTGATGGGGGAAGTTGTATTATTGACACAACTGCATCGGATAGATTCTGATTTATAATTGATTGATTAATCACGAGATACTATAAAGATTGATACATATAATAGGTACCTGGGTTATAGATACATTACATCATACATACTATACACCTCACTTCAGTGTAGTAACAAATCCATTTTTATTCTGGATTCATAACATATAATTTAAACTCGAACATTCAGGGATAGGAAGATACAGGATAGCTTATATCCTAGATTTACAGAGGATACTTTTGATCTCGGAAAACCGCAGGTAAATCCACGGGGCACAGCTAGTATAATAAAATTTGTTACTCAATAACGCCAGTGAGAAAGACAGTCTAGAATAGCACATAGTTTATATTGCTTGATCACAATGTGAGTACTGGGATGCGTACCGAAGCATGGTTTGATTTTTTTATTTATTTTATAAAGGCTTATCAAGATTTCGACTTCAGTTGGGGTGTGGGCATACCCACTTTGCCCACAAGGTTGAATCTGCGCTTGCGCATATAGAAGGCGTGAGATTGATTGATTTTTATATCATTTGACATTTATTCGCCATAATGACATATGCAAAGTGAAAATTTCTGTCCTATGCGAATTGTGGTTAAAAAGACACTATATTATTACAACAGACAGACGAACGTTATATTATTAGTAATACAACTACTTTTCCTCTCTTTTAGTAATAGTTTCCTTTATATCTAGGTACGGAACAGTAAAAATATTATATACCTATACAAAAATTTCTATTTTCTATTATATTTACATGGTACAATTTCGAAAATCCCTGTTAAATAAACACTAACTTCTACTCAAAATTAAAACCTTCCAACCTTATTCTGTTTCGATCAAACAATATAGACTAATTCATACAAACATTGCGAAATTTGTTCACATCAGCGAAAGCTGCCCGACCGTAACAAAATAAATAAATGAGATGCTAGTCTGTTACTAGCTATATCTGTTTGGATGTATATTTATTTGCAACTTTTGCTGTAATTTACAACGTAGGATTTTTTTTAGGTTACTAAATTGACGGGCGGCCCACTGCCCATAAACAAAAATACTACTCAGGTCTTCCTCAACTAAAGTATGAGACCCAAGTCGCATCGCGTTGCGCCGGACCCTCTCAAGTGCCGGTAATTTCCACAAGTGATGGCAGAGTAACATATAGGCTAATTTCTATTTTTTTACACTGCTAGCGGAACCGCGAACAGAAGCTAGTTGCCTATAAAAGCGTATCTATACTATTCCGACATACCCAAAGGCTATATTCATAGTATTGATTCTACGTAGCTTTAAAAGGGGTACCAATTTCACATAATGTTAGAACTATAGAAAAAGGGAACGGAAGGATAAACGAAGACGAGGGAGGATTTCAACACGAATATCTTTTTTATGATGTAAATGTTGAATTTCCTTTTCAGTATAAGTTTTTAAAGATGGCGTTATTTTTACAAGCTTTTTAACTTGCAATGTTTGTTTAGGTCAAAATTTTGATCAATTCTTATAGCGCGAATAGGTGGAAATTTGGTATTTATGCATAAAACTGATGACAATGCAATATTTTGGTGAGCTGGTTCTAATAATACTGCCAAGGTCCCCAACTCCTCAATAGCTTGCAGCAGCCATATCATATTTAGGCTCGATAGAGAAGTATTGACTAATGCTTGTTTAAAAAAAATGTATTAATTTATACTAATATATTTTTGTGAGATATTTAGCTCCTAGCTATAGTTAATCATAGAAAGTGCTAGTAAGATTATTTTCAACATCCAAAACACATATTTGCATTGGAAAAAATAAGTCGCTTTATTAATGCAGTATTAAGTAATTAGTATTTCGATTCTGTCGATACTGAGAGTATCATCACTACTAATCACTATTTTCATTTTAATCTTCCATATGATGGCCTTAATAGGATCGTGTCCGGTTTTCCACACACTTATCTCTATTATGCGTAAGTACGCTATGCGCTGTAATCTATTTTCCGTAGGCGATGTACCGTAGCGGATCTACCTGAGAGTAATCGTCCAATCGGATTGGGTGCCAGTTTCGGGTAAAATATTTTACGCTTTATATTTAGTAGGTCTTTATAGCAATCCTGATGATCGCGTTATTTTTCATGGGCTCATCAAATTGAAGAGATTTTTACCTTCCGATGTATAACTTGCGCGAACTATTTTTAGAGCTAGGATAATGGTGGGTTTTGAAAGTAAAGCTGCAATGTGGATCTGTTTTAATGAGGAAGACATAAAACGGCGGTTAGATAATTTTATTCTCTAAAAGAAAAGAGTTATTTGCGTGGGCACACTAAACCCCAAGTATTTCATAGATATTTTTCGAATTGTATGACGATTACAACGCGATATCATGGTTCATAAAATAAAACCCTTTAAATGTATGACAAATATTCGTTATAGGTTAAGTAATCTAAATTGCGAAGTGTTAATTGAGTATTGATGAATAATGTTCGATTGCAATTGAATACCAGCAGAAAATCTGGTTTGGTAATGCCGTGTCCACAAAGTGTCCGCATTGTCCGAGTAGGTATGTGACAGTTCCTTCAGACACTGACATGGGTTCCAAACCCCCTGCCTCCATCGTTGATTATGATAAACGACTTATGAAATTAAAACGGTCTCGTACAACAAGTTACCATTCAAATGAATACGCCCTTTGTTGAAATTCATTCCCTTGACAAATCGCCGCTCTGCACTCTGTATACATTGTCTGTTAAATTAAATGGGTCGACGGCTATTGAAATCGTTTCTACGAAGGCTATTCCAAGACAAAACGATAATACGTCAATCGTGTTCGCGTGGCGTGTCCGTTGAATTCTAACATTTCTAACCTGAAATAGGCTGGTGAATATACAATGCCCGCGATATATCGATCTGGTTTACGAGTGGAGGCAATCTTACAAATGTTCGTCCTATTGTAGCTCTTTCTTTAACAGCCTTACTGGACAAAAGCTCCGAACGGGATCCAACAGCTTTCCAATGGAATGACTATGTTCAGAATTTGGGAAAATGTTTTAAACCGGCTTCAACTTTTGTGTAGGTATTGGTGGAGTAGGAACGTAAACTCATAGTTCGAAATTTAATTTAGACTATTAATATTCTTGAAGATTTATCAATTAAAGCACTATTCAATACGTTCGTTGGCAGAATTTTAATTAAAAGGCTTTCAAAGTTCTTATTAATTTCTCCCGCGGTAATCAGCCAGTGGGAACGCTAGGTTCTTTGTGTTGAGTTCCTCGGAGCACCTACATATTCACAAATGAGTAAGTATTCCAATCTCATACCAATATGCGAGTATTTTCATGTGATGTAGAATTGTACGGGCTCTCAACTGCAAACGTAGTGACCACGTTTTCATCTTTTGATGTCCACTTTCTGAAACTGATACTGCATTTACCCACTCGTTTTTATGGGCTAACTTATTTATCGGAAGGACGTCAGATGTTTTAACAAAAATAATATTTTCATTTCATCTCGATTGCGTTCGATCGAGTGACAATAAACTCGAGAGGGAAGGAAAGAGTGCAAACTGTAGATAGATGTCCTCTACAAGCAATCTTTGACATCGTTCCAATAACTTTGACAGCGGTGCTATCTCCCGCCCGCGGCCGCGCTTTCTCCGCTCCGGTTGTCCCGCTCACGTCGCCATCTCGTTCTCACAAATTTTCGGCCGAAACGGACTGTAGTTTGTTTTCTTTGTATCATTTTCTTATCGCTGTGCCAAAACACGTTTCATGACCGTTGCGTCAGTCGAAACATACCTGAAGTAGGTATGTTTCGACAATGTAGTACGTCCGAACCATTTTGATTATTATGCACTACAATTTGATTATTGTGTCTCACGTGTTGAGTTAAACATTTGTTAACAGCTCCGCAAACAGCAATTATTTATACAAATATATTTGTACCACTACTGCTTGTCGCAGGTAACCGCAATATTGCCAGAAATATTTTATACCGCTACGAGCCCATTGCAATCTTTTCGCATATTTTACCTATATCAAACAATTTACCATTCCATTATGGTTTACATTTATTTTTAACACAAATTCCGACGCTTTACAGTTTAACTGCAAAATTCACGTAAATTAAATGCATTAAAATATTTGCTCACGAGTATAAAGCGATTTATATCACGAATCTGGGCATGGTGATTTACCTTGACTTTCAGTATGAAGGAGTAGCTAATTCAGAATAAGTGCGTATCCAACTTTACAGGGATAACACACGTTCGGTATTACTTATACTTTGTTGTGAATTAACAATGTTGTGAGTGGCGACATGACAAGATAGAATGAGTCGTAAAATGTTAGTGTACGAGGTGAATATTCTGCAAGTGTCAAGATATGCGGGTTGGCTGTCATCACGTGCATATGGTCGACACGGCTCCATGCAGCGAAACAACATCTATTTGATTCTTATCTCATCCCACCCCCCCTCGCCCTCCCGCAGACAACCGAAATATAAACAGGTAAAATGTTTTCTTTGTGAAGAAAAAGTCCATTTCAGAGACAAGATCGTCTATCTTTTTACAAATATGAAGTAGTGGGACTCCGTGGAACTTTTGTAACATATTATGTTCGCGAGCTAGTTTTTACTTAAATTAAAAAAGTGTTTGATCTACGGGTAGGTATGTTGAGTTGGGACGGTAACATTTAAATTCATACAGACATAAACGTAAGTAAGTATGTACCAAAGCCATTTGAATTGCATATTGGACTTGGACGTTCCTTTGTGCATTTCCCATTTTCTTTGTGGAATAAAAGTCCATTAACTAGTCTGGACCAAACAGAATCACATTTAATAAAACAAACACAAGTCTATCGGATACTCAATTTGAATGGCAGTTCTTAGACGTCTATCAAATGGAAAGGACAAAAGAATAAGGAAAAAATTCTTTCGCGTCCGTGGTTTAGAGCTTTCGAACGTCGATAAAGTGAAAGAATTTCTTTCCAGAGTTAATAAATTACGAGTTTTATAGAAGTAATCTCGAAAAATGGTTCGAAAATCATAGACAGTAAAAGTTTTATTGGATCGGCATTGTCTCTTAGGGCAGAGGGGCATAGAATGTGGAGGGCGCAGGAAACGAGCGGGCAGGCGGGCAGGCTATCGGAAGCGCTCCAAAGTTACCGTTCCCCTCCACTGAACACAGAAAACTTGTCTAATTTTTGCGACAAACGTCTAGCTGCGCGGAACTGTAAGATACGTCGAACAATGCACGCCCAACTTCTTAACAACCCCGCTCGACTTTGATAGTACACATTGATCGATCCAAATCCATTATCGATATAAAATGCAGCACGAAACTCACAGTCAGAAGCCAGACTTTTATTAATGCTCCATAGAAATAGATATGCCAGGAAATTGCACCGATATCTGTATTTCTCCGTGCGCGAGTTGAAAGAAATCGAATCTAAATTCATCGAATACAAATAAAAGTGTGGAACTGTGAAAGTTCTGCCGTGCAATTAAACCGCACTTTACTGCTACAATCCCTTGAAATAAAGAACTTTAAAGGAATGTCCTTTTTGTTCTAGCTCCTTTATTTCTTGCAGCCGTGTCGGCGTTGGAAAATAGTGCACTGCTTGCACTAAAGGTGCTTGGTCTTACACTATTGCACATCGCGCGACGCGGACAACGAATGTGGTTACCCAAAACTTAATTTTATTAGTTCCCTTGTAAGAACATTAAAATTATGTAACATAACCAAGTTTTTATGCTACACATTTCCGTTTCAATATGGTGACTGTGAAATAGTGCGTGCACTCGAGGAGACAAAAGACTTTTTGTTGAATAATGTTTTAGGTACCAAGTCTCAATCCCACCATTAAACTCAATGCGCCCTATTGATACGAAACGAACGAAATTGTTGCTATTCATCGAATATACATATTTGAGTAGAAAGAAGTGGAAAGACATTTCCCTTCTATTGTTACAGTTACAATGCGAAAGACCCTCACTCACGTCTTCCGGCATTTAGCCGGACTTGTATTTAAGCAGGGTTTCTGCTTCCAAGTGTGCGCCCACATTGGCTTAAAAATAAATGGCATATGCCGAATTTACAAACAACTGCGTAGGTGTAAGCTCCTTTTTAAGAATAGCCACGCATAGTTTTAGGATTATTTGTAAGCAATCTTCAACTGCAATTTAATTACTCAGTAGATCCGCAAGCGTCGTAGATTGATTTAATAATTGCCTTATTAAAAAATCGTATAAAGCGTGTTCAATAATTTTATTTTACCCTCTTTTATTTTTATTTCGCTCGATTACCAAAATCTACCCACAAAAGTAATATATAGGTTAATATACCTATTTAATTATTTGAGTTTAATAGTAAATATCTAATAAATTACTAATCAGATACACAATGATCACAATTTAAAAAGCATCTTTCGTACCTTATTTTGCTGCACAAGGTTATTCCTAGATCTATAATTAATTTAAACTGAGTACAAATAATCAACGTTGGTACACGTAAGTACTAACTAGCCGTATACCTACCACAACAAGGTACACGTTACGTGTTGCATATAAAAATCCCAGGAACTCTTACAAGTAAAATTAATTAAATTCATGGAAAGTTTTTACACTACCTTGGAGCGTGGAATGTTAGCTTTTTATGCTTTGAAATTTTAGGTGCAAAGTTTTCGATTTACGCACGGCAGTAATTTCACATTTTTGCGCAACATTTTAATATAAATCCACGTATCGAGCGTGGCAACCACGATTCCGCAAGACCTGTGGTTTTCGTCCGTTTTTTAACAAATTCTAGTGCATTGAAACTTCTTACAATTAGATTAATCTAGGTAGTATCAAAAGTTTCATCTGATTTTGTTAGTAGTTATCATACTTTTAACAATGTGATTTGATTTTTCTTTTTGCAAAAACCAGGCGGAAAATAACGAGAAATGTTATAAAAAAAGAGTGGTATTCGCGAACAAAGAATTTTCACTGTAGCAGAAACTATAAAATTATCATTTGTATTTTAATTGATCAGCTCAATACTATATTTTGCACTTTTTTGTATTCCTTATTCCTAGAGCTCATTCTGAGAATGCAGACTAACTTTTAACAGGACAACTGGGCGACGGTGCCTATGTCGGCTTTTGTTTTTTTTTTTGTAAAAACTGCGTTTTTGCAAGAAGTACAATTATGCAGGTAAACTTAAGCAGCAAAACCCTATCTAAACACAAAATTTCATTCAAATTGTTAGAGCCGTTTCAGAGATCTGCGAAATATATATACAAGAATTGCTCGTTTAAGGTTATAAGATAAGATAAGATTGGTATCGACATATAATGTATATATATTTACTTTTAACTCTTTACGTTAATATGAATTAAAGTATATAAATTAATATAAGAATAAATGTAAAGAGAAATACCAAACAATATCTTCCCATATTGGGGTGAGCGGACAAAGAGTCCACAACTAGAGAGTGGTCCACAGACGAAGCAAAATTTAACCATAAATAACGAATAATATTCAAACGGACCATCACAGTTTTACTCTTCGATAATGTAACTTTCTATTAGTAAAATAATTCTGTTAATCGGTTCAGAATATCCATGGATACTTACGATTAAGTAAGGACCAACAAACAAATACACTTAAAAATAATTTACTTTGACGACTCCGTGGCTTAGTTGGTACTAGCCCTGCCTTCGAAGTGAGGGGTCCCGGGTTCGATTCCCGGCCGGGGCACACTTTGTGTGGTGACCATGAAGTTTGTTCTCGGATCATGGGTGTTTGTCTTGTGTTTCTGTGTTTTTCCATGCCATCTGCGACACAGGGAATCCTAGTGCAGAGGTATAAGTGTGCTAACTTTGTTTTTTATTTTTTTTATTGTAAAGAGAACGCTAGCGCGCTTTAACTCAAAGAAACAAGTCAAATTCTAATTTATTTGAATTCCGTTGCATTCTTAAAAATACTTAGATACGTTATCTGTTATAATAAATATCATGATCATGCCTTCTTATTACTAAGTTTAACGCTAGCTTCGTTAAGAAAAAGGGGAATAGTTTCGAAAATCAGTGGGCGAATAAGAAGCTAAGCTGTAGAGTTGTATTTTATCTATGGAGTAAAGTCAATTTATTGGCCTATAACTTTCGACACCAGAGTTAAGAACCACTGAAGAAGAGGGAGGGGCATTTCGCATAAATATCACATAATTACTACTCTCCACAGCCAGGGCCGCATTGAGGACGGATTTGACTCTGTTTTAATTTATATTTGCTGCTAGCTATTCCCCGCGACCGCGTCTGCTTGAATTTTTTTATGCGGTTATTAAATTAAAGTAGGCTACGTTACTCCTTATAACATCAGCTATCTGCCAGTGAACGTCCTGTCAAAGTCGGTTCCGTCAAAATTGTTACCGATGAGGGGGGAAAATATGCAATAATATTGGGTATAATGAGTTTTTAATCTTAATAAACCAGTTAAGTATAACTCACACTAACACACCGAGGGTTCAGTACCACAAACTTTTAATAGCAAAACGTAATATGATTATATACAATATCCATCGCATTTTGAAAATATTTCAAAATCGAAATGACGGCTTATATAAAAAAAAACAACACACTCATACCTCTGCACTAGGATTCCCTGTGTCGCAGATGGCATGGACAAACACAGAAACACAAGACAAACACCCATGACCCGAGAACAAACTTCATGCTCACCACAAAAAGTGTGCCCCGGCCGGGAATCGAACCCGGGACCCCTTGCTTCGAAGGCAGGGCTACTACCAACTTAGCCACGGAGCCGTAGATAGCTATATCTATCTACAAATCTGTCACAATACATATTCATCCGGACAGCAATTCCCTCCGAATAAACAACTAGGCTATTGACCAAGTTCAATTTTTTATGTATTTTTCGTGCTAGTCCCATCGTTCCCTGAACTTATGGATATAAACAGCTCAACCTAAAGTTGACATAAACACTGATATAAATATATAAGGTTAAAATCATTAAATATTTTTGTGCGCACAGTAAGTGCGATTATAAATAACGTTGATTGGCTTTTATTTATGAATAAGAGGGTAGATGTATATCTTCTGAAGAAATTAATATGTATTTGATTATAACTTCCTGCAAATGAATGATACGATAAGTTTGATTATTTTTTTTTGTTCTATCAATCATAGTTTCGTCTGTGGTTTCATTCACCATTCCCATGTTCATTTGTCAAACGTGTAGCTATTGTAGCTGACGTCGAAAAAAAGTTTAATTGAATCTGACACTTCTGTTTCAAATAACGGTTTTATGACACCGGAAATATATCACAGATAGGTTATTGAGTTTGAAACTCGGCGTACGAGAATATGCGCGAGGTCGAATGTGCCAAAAAGTTTAACTGGAATTTTGCAGGTAAGTTGGAGGGGCGTTGGCGTGAGACGCGGCGCCTCGAGTGGTCGTGGCGTGCAAACTATGTCTTTGTTTCCCAGTGTCTGTTTACTGACGTGTTTATTCAACGACGCGTAAAAGAATTTAACAATAAGACCCGGATAAATATATGTTTTCCGCAGGGATGACTGTTGGCAGAACAAAAATACATTGTTTAAGAAATGTGGTTAGCGTCGGATTTCATTCAGAGTTTCCTTGTACAAAACTCTGATTCATAGCTTAAGGTTTTATCATATTTTATTTTTAAATCTTTTTATATCTTTTGAAGGTTTCAGAAAAATTACGGCGATACCTTTTACTCCTGCTGACGTTTTGACAACATTCATAGGCCCATTCGGAGGTCATTCAAAACTCAAACCTCGATGAGGATTGTTGGGATTATTGGGGATGGACTTGCTTTTAGAATGTTACTCGTGGACTACTATCCTAGGCTAGTACTAAATAACAGACACACGAGAGATATAAACCGTATTGCCATTGTCTACGAGCGCTGGCAAGACCTTAACATCAGGTGGGCCGTTTCATCAGTGATATCGCATAAAAAATACATTGAATTTTACTTTTTATGTACGGTAGGTATGTAAGGAAGTCCTTTGTTTTTTTTCCTTGCCAAGGGTGTATTCTAAGTCAATTCAACCCTGTCGGCCTAAAAACGTGCTATCACAAAGAGTGTCGTGGTGGCGAGAGGGAGCGAGGTCGCCGGAGCACCCTCGGCTTTGTTCCACTGGCAACAATACCGAGGACCACTCGCGACCACTTGTATCGGATGCAAGCGATGTTTCGTTCGCGCGGATTAGGGTAGCAGGGTCGCACTTGTGATATTTTGTAAGCTTTCGCGACGCAAGCGGATTACGAGTGTTGGTAATGGTCTTTTGGGAAGGGTCTTTGTTCAGCCATTAGATGCTGATGCGAAAAATACACAGGTTTTTCTGTAAGAGCTTGTAAGCCGAATATAGTCGGTGTACAACCTCTTGGAAGATAATCATAATAATGTTTATTGGAACAAAACCATGGGAGAACCCAAGTTGAAATGCACTCACTGGCACTCAGCAATTCTGATCACAAAAGTCATTATATGTGGATTTCCTGGTGGTAGATATAGATATGGAAGTAATACTTCCCCAGTACTTCACAGAATTCTGCGTCACCTACATCATATTACTATTATAAATGCGAAAGTTTGTCGGTGTGTTTGTTTGTTACTCCTTCACGTCTCAACAATGTGTTTGCCGGTTAAATTGCTAATCTCATTGTGACGGGTACAACACGATGTGACTGAGGTCTTCTCAAACTTCGGTAAAGGACCCGACTTCTATTGCTAGAGGCAGAGTTAACCTCTTAATAATCGTTATTAGTTAACAGTTAATGCATGAAGAGTACCCTTCTTTTCTTATCTTTATTTCATATCTAGATGTAAATCACGCAGCTAAGCATCTGCAGTCATACAGCAGAGCTGCGTGACTGCAACTAAAAACTTGCCATTTGACCGGACAAAGAGTTTTAATTATTTTAAGCTGAGCAAGCGCTCGTAATTTGTAGTTTAGTCCCCGAGTACTACTTATTTTATTGTATTGTCAGCTAGGGACTGGCTTGACTAGTGTTCGCCAACGATCGTGAAATTAAAGATACGGCAAACTGCCATCCGAATTGGAAAAATTACTCGAGTTATCATCTCTGGAGACGTTAGTTTTGTTTTATTTTTAGCGATTTTTAGCAACTCGATTTAGCGTTCTTATAATTTAAATATTCAACGTAACAAATAAGCCAAAACTCGCATATTTTGGGGTAATAATGTTGTGGAACCAAAAACCGTGATAAAATGCCTACATCGAGAACGAGGACCTTTAGATTTTATCATGAGATCAATACTAGCTTTTAATACACTCTTGCCCACTGGTGAAATCTGGACTGATGAAGGTCACTTGCGTGGTTTTGGTCAGGTATTTGTACGATTCAAATTTTAGATACAATGTTTTCGCATACGAACTCAGAATTAATATCAGAAAAGATAATTTACAATCAACGAAACAGTAGACTTATCTAAAGTTTTATATAAACAAAACCATATCCAAACGAAGTACCCGTCTGGGGTACGGAGTTGGTATTATTTTACAGATTTCTCGGCGTCTGCACATCTTAAGAGACAACTCTAAGACCTATTCTTTTTGAGTGCTCTTCATCAGAATTAAGTTATTCCAGTTGTCAGCAACGTTTCGCATTTCCACTTTGTCAAACACTACAGTGTTTAGAAACTTGAGTTTAATGTTTTATGGAGCGATTCACTTGGATAATGTCTGGTACAACTTTGAGGTTACAAGTAGGTAGTCTGAGATAGCGGCAGACAATGATGGTGGTTATGAATTGCTTCGTATTTTGAATGATGTTGTTTACATATAATTCTGAGCTCGTCTAAATCAGATTTCAAAGACTTTTTAACATGTGGTTTATGCAAAATCGGAGCCCAATAAAGTATTTTATATATTCTAAATATATTTAGGGGCGATGTTGCTCGCATTCTTAGGTGAATACCCCCAGAATCAAGAATGTGTCCCCTAGTGCGAAAGGAGCAACCTAGAGTAGCTGTAGAACCGATCCCAAGTTCGTCCAGAATGGAACTACAATATGAAATTATTTCGGTAGGTATTGTATAAGGGCGGTGGTGATCACTTAACTTCAGATGGGCCGTCAGCTTCTTCCGTCACTTTAATTGAATTAAAAACGATGTTATGGAATTAAATTCAAAGTTTTAAAAATTATTTACATAATCGTAAGTAACTTTATTTTAACCTGTGCTCTTTGATAGGCTGGGTAATAAAACTTTTGTGTTAACGAAGATAGGTAATTATTTTGTTAATTTGCAACTCAACAGGAACTTCGAGAGTTACACTGTCAGTTGAGCTAGATCAATTAACAAAACCTTATCGAAATCCACCTTGGTAGTTTGAAAATTCTGACAATAGGATTGGATTACAAAGTACTTGTGAGATCCATATTATTTAAATTGCATTTGTAGGAGAGCCCTCGCCCCACAACACTTAAAACTTTAACAAACGCAAGAATGGCAAACAATATCGAGTAAGAATCGCGATTGAGTCAGACAGTGACCCATAACTAAGGAACAAGATCGAACTTTGGAAATCCAAAAACCAAACAACTCTAACGCGATTGTACAGGATGTTTTGCGAAAGTTTTGAGACACTTATTGCAGTTACATCCATAGCCGAGGGGTGGTTCTAAGCCGGGGAAGAAATACCTTATAAACTAATTATTTTTCGACGAAACACACAACTGACGGAAAGTGGTGGTTACCAAACTTAAGTGGTTACATCTGCCCATAACAACGGTAAGATAAAAGCTTCGCCTAGTTTGCAACCAAGTGATATTTAACTGCATTCAATGCACATATTTAGATCGCTGTATGCTATTTAAAAATATTGCATTCAAGTTCTATCCTACTCCTTCGTGGAGCAGTTAAGTTCAACTATACATTTAATGTATACAAAAAATTGTGTATGAACGGGAATATGCTATATTGTATCTAAATAAGTATATATATAATTCTTGACCAAACGGGGTGCCAGACTGCCATGCACTGTAAAAGTTCAGATCACTTTAATTGAAGACTAGTTAGGATAGCGCACCAATCTCACACTACAGCAAAATAAAATTAATTTAAACTTTCCTAAGCGCATTTTCTTCAAGTGTTGGCGTAGTACATTGAGACAAACAGTGGAACATCTTATATTCTGATCATTTTTAACTTAAATGGGAGTCATAATCTTAATATATGAAACACAAAATTGTTTCAACCTATGTCCGTTGTAGACCTTGAAACCCATCCGACCCATGGTTAAATGGTTTCAAAGTCTGTAACGGACCGGTTTTATAACAAAGGCAAAAATTTGAAGATGGTTTTAGCCCACTAAAACAATGCATTAGGCACAAAATGTATTTCTATTTTTAGCGTAGTAGCACACCCCAGGTATCCGGTAGTATATCATATCTTTATACTATAAGAATTTATTATATTCGTATTTCGACATTTGTAACTAGCTAAATAAAAACATTCGATAAATGAAGAAATTCTGAGGTATAAAAAAAGATATGATCGACGATGGATCGTCGATCTCATTTTAATTATTAATTAGAAAGTGCCTGTTTTATTTACCTTACACTTGAAGACTCAGGTTTGGAAAGGTCGTGGAACGCAGTCGCCGAAGCTAATGGAATGTTTCCAAGTGCCTGTAACATCATACCGAAACTCAGTAATACCTACATTATGCGATGGAGTACTAGAAATTCCACAAACATATCTAACCTCTTATGTCTAAGGAGTCTACGGGCCTTAATTCCAAGAGCTTACATCAACCTTGATCTAGTCATTCGATCCGGGCCGATCAATTTCATCATCTAAAATAATAGATTCGGTGCGGGTAACCTATTTAGGTCAGTCAAAATTCTCACAACTTACCTACCAAATAAATAGAGCCAGCGCACTTACACTAAAATTGAAAAAAGTTATATTGGACAAAGTTTCTTTTATTCAAATACCCGGGGTAAAAAGATCTCGGGGAGGCTTTCTACGTAGCCATTTAGTAACTGGTGAAATTTTCCCAAATAGGTTTTTTATAAAGTCAAACCATTCTTGAACTTTTGAGATGTTACCAGTTTTCAGAGTCATTCTGTAAGCCGAGGGTCCAAAGGTGCAAAACCGCAATTTCATTATATTTAATTCAGAAACATAGACACAGGTCTACGTCTACTGCTCGACTTGACAATCTGCTGAGACTTCTCACCAGGATGCTGAAAGTGTTTTTCGTCATCGTCAAAAATGACCCGCTAGATGATTTCCTTTCTTAATTCACAATTTGACAATAAGCTGTGAAAAGGCGTAGTGGCAAAAATCAAATAAAAATGCAATTCCATTTTTCCCAAATTTCAGACTCTTCCCCGTAATTTTTCCAAAGAAACTATTTTTTACATGCCTTGACCTGAATATTATGAACATAACGAAACAGAAATTATCCAAATTGGTCCAGCCGTTTTCGAGTTTTAGCGAGACTAAATTTCAGGTTCAGTAATTGATTTAGATATTAGATACAGATTAGTATTAGGCATCATCGCTTCCGTTTTTGAACTATCAACTTTAGAATTGAAAATGTCGCATGTAAGTCTGCATGAAGATGAAAGAAAGTTTCATTAAACAACCATTTGTAAGTTTAACGTACTAGGAGTGCATACTGCGTGGCCAGGAACTGGACATAGTTCAGAGTGGAGCGGTACACCACAGTCGGTTGAAGAGCACCTTACACTCGACTTGCCGTGTTTACCTCGCCTTGTTACGTGACTTAATGAACAGATATTTAAGTCTATTTTGGCAGAGGAAATACTTCCCGGAGACGGTAGTTGTTTATTAGGGAGAACGTCGCATTCCTTGTGGAAACTAACGAGAAACAAAACTTATAACGATAAGAATATTGTTATTTTATTCTTGGTAGTGAAATTCTTTGTTGTAGGGAAATGTGCTTCTTTTATTTATTTTTTTAAATAGATTTTCTTAAGATTGTTATCTGAAGCCGTTCTATTTTTTTGTTTTGGTTCCCTCTATTTCAATGTAACCATAGTATCCGATATCCCATCGATAATAACCATAAGTTTTCTTTATTAGGGTTAGAAGGAACCATACGCCATTCTAGTGTTCATGGACTTTTCGCACACAAAGTCCACCAATGTCACAAAATTAACAAAGAAAATGTACTAGATTAATGATAGAATACTTATATAGTCCGCCCGTACTAGCCTCTAATGCTCCCACTGCAGGGACACCGGCCTACTCTCGATAATTTAGAGTGAATTGGCTTTGATCTACCACAGGAGCCCAATCCGGATTGGTAGATGTCACATGTCTTCGAATGTATAGTTCTGACACTTGCCGGTTTTCTCAAGATATTTTCCGTCACCGTTTCGAGAATGTGTTATTGCGCCCAATATTTTTCAAGTGAAAAAACTCATTGGTGCACTTGTGGATTTGAACCAGTGACCTTCAGATTGAAAGTTCATGCCTCTGGGCCGCCACGCCACATATATTATACTTACTTATATAGTACTTTTTTATAAATACTGAGGTACTTTTAATTAATTATCCAATAAAATTTTGGTTAGAGAAATGCTTGTCCTTGGGTGGGAATCGAACCCAGGATTCACAGCACGGAATTCAGAGCTACTACTAATTGAGCTGTGAGGCCAGTATAGGTAATTATAATTTCGACACCAACTTTGCATCTTAGATTTCATTTCAGATAACACATACCCGAATTTTCGGTAATGCAAACAAACCATTTACATAATTTACTACGCTTGACCGCCTAGCCACGTATGATCGTACGCATATTAAAAAATAGCCCTCCCTATAAATTATATAAGTACGGAAAGAGAGATAGGTCCAAGGTTCGATTCCCGATGCAAAGCGATAAAACGCGTGAAAGATTCATCACGGCCCCCCTGGGGGCGATTCCTCTTCCAACTTGTAACCTCCGTCCCTTTCTCCGTTATATCATATTTTTCAAAAACACGCCCGACTTAGGAGTTTTCAAAGCTCGTAGCCAAGAACTTTTGACATTGGATTGAATTGTCGTTTTCAATTCATGTCGATCGTGCTCCAAACTATTCGATACATGGACCTTGGTGTTACGTTCTTGAGGTAATGCACAAACAAAGACTCGCCTTCACAGCACACATACGTTCTGCTTGTCTCATCTTTCTTTAAATATTAGTAGCTGAGCCCACAGATAATTCCCTTGGCATAATCTGACAATAGGCTGTCAAAGTCGTGACAAGATCGTCCGAAAAGGTGCTGCCACCACACCTGAAATCTGCTGCCAAGCAATAATGCTCGCATAGCTGTGTTCCGGTGAAAAATATATTAAAAATAAACCTCATAAGAATATTTTGACGTGATAACGTCTTATAAATCGATGAACGTTAGCTGCACGTACGAAAAAGCATGATTCATTGTCACGTTCCGCCTGAGCCGAGCGTACAAGCGAGAATGCGGAACAAGCGAAAGAGAGGCACGATTGGCCTAAGTTATCACGTAAAATTATCGTCCGTAAACTGACTTTACAGACAACCAATTTTCCATATTTTTTCAGTTTTCAGACCAACTGTCCAGTTGGTTTAAAATTTTTGAAAACGTGGCATCATTAAAAAATACTGACTAGTAAAACGCTTACACACGTATTTAATTGTACACCTGCACATTTAATATAATAAGTCGTCAACAACGCACTCAAAAATACATGTTCATCACCAAAGTTTTTACTAACACAGAATTCTACGTTATTCATTTAGACTCCAAAGCCTTCACGATACAGTGCTGCTAATCATTCCTGATTTTTGTAGAAGATTATGCTATAACCTCTTTTAAGATTCAGTTACATAATAACGTATCAATGTTATTTTTTAAAAGAATCCAACGATAATGAAAGTTTTTGACTTACAATCAGGTGGGCCGTCAGCTCACGTCACTACAAAAAAAAACACGTACATATAATCCAGGGGAAATATAAATGAGTTTGATGGCGTGTTTATAAATGTCACAATGCATTACCAATTCTGTGCTACGCTGTTGGGTTATAGCATAATTTTTATACCGTGATAAGAAATGCTGTTATGTTTTTTTTGTAAGAAAGTAGTAGGCAAGACCTCACTAACTTCCAGTGCAACTTTATTAGTCTTTAAGTATTCAACCTCTTAACACTGGAGTTCTTTTTCAAGTTTTTTAATACTGTGGTCAGTTTTAATGCATTTTACAAGAAGCATTTTAAAATAAAGCAGCGCTTTTTGCCATTCTAGTTTATAATATTGCTTTTAGATTAACATGTTAGCTTGGATTTATACATTTGTTTGTTTGGATGGGGTTTGGACAAGCGCTAAACTTAATATTAAAACGCTTGATCTTGTAGCTACATATTAATTAAAAAAAAAAAGACCATTCCTAGTAATGTTATAACAAATCAACGGAAATAACATTTTTTTGCCTTTGAATTTGTATTTTCTTTTTAATATCGTCTATTGTATTATTGAGGGTTAAACAAATGGATTTCTTATTCTTCTTAAAATATGCAAATGGATTCAAAAGTCCACACATAAGTCTATAGTGAGTACATATTTACATTTTGAAGACATCATTGAAGAACCGGTAAAAATATATATAAATAAATATTCTTATACATTTAACACGGTACCATCTAGCCCCAAACTAAGCATATCTTGTAATATGGGAACTATATTACTCATATAATACTTACATAGTCCTTTTTGTAAACACTTACTTTAAATACATATTAACACCCAGACAACGAAAAAACAATTATATTCGGCACACTAATATTTGGAAATCGAAACCATGACCTGCTACAGAAATCAGAGCTACAACAACTGTGCTGTGGCTAGTCAAAGCCAAAACGTATTATAGAAAAGTTTTCGAAATAGAAAAACCAAACTAGAAACCGAATAGAAGAAAAAGGTACAAAATTTCCATAATAATTTTTTTTTATTTTTTTTTTTTATTGACACGAAACATACATATCAACATTAACACACTTAAATTTTAATGTAACAATATGCAATAATGGTAATTATTTAAAATAATATAATTTAAGTGGTCACGGGTGGTTGCTAGCCCCCACACTAGGATTCCCTGTGTTGTGGGCTGCTAGCCTCTTCCTTGTTTAACATTAAATTATAATGAATTTAATACCAAAATCTTAAATTTCTCGTACTCACCCCGTAGTTGAAGTAAGTTCAACATGCACATTCGTATTTTTGAAGGAACACTAAAACTAAAAACTCATTATTACTAATGTCAAAATCGCAGCGGTATCGGCTGAAAGGTATCAAGATGGGCAGATCAACGCCACCTGCCCGTGTATGGTAATGCGGATTATCCCGACAACGGGCGGTATTAATTAAATGCACTGTATGCGACACGTAAAAGCACTTCCCCAATGCTTATCGGTACCTGTGTCGAATAATTCCAACTAAAAGTGAGTTTTTGAATGACTGAAATGTCGAGCGTTTTATTTTCAAGCCTTTGGTCGTTTTTGCATGGGATTTTAAATTGTCATTCGTTTCTTTGAAATCACAGGCGCATGACACGGTCGGTCGAGCCGGAGTGATGGGCGGAGGTAACAACTTAATATCAGGTGGGCCTTTAGCTCGTTCCGTCACTTTTGTAGTATAACTACAATTTTTTTTTTGTGCTGGTTTTTACGTGCTGGTTTTTACGTCCACCAATGCCCTTCCAAGCCGCACCACTTGGAATGGAATCACATGGAATGATTGTAATTTTTAACCGACTTGCGATGAATAGGGGATGAAAGTTTTGAAGTCGATTTTTTTTAATCAGTCACTTGTTGAGTCGCTCTGCCTCATCAAATATATACTGTCTAGATTTTTTTTAGATGATTCTGATTTTGTCGTTTTGAAATGAACAACAATGCGCTCCGCAGCCCTCTAGAAAACATACTTTATTTAATGTATCGAATAATCTACTTCCAGCAATGATGCCACCGAATTATTTTCAGTGATATGTACACGAAAAGTTTTTTTTTACTAACTCTTAATATCGACGATTTTGAAACGACACTGTCAGCTAGCTATAAAAGCTTCTTAAGATGCTTAAGATTCAGTAACTAGATATGTGGATTACAACTATTTAGCGTAAGGCTATTAGTTAATATCTGCCAACACTAGCCTTCAATCACAATAGAAGCGAATGTAGTTCATTACCCAAACTTCCAACTTACGACACACGATTTGCGTCCACATGCTTACACGCGATTAAACTGCAATGAGCTAATGAGTAAGATTCTCACACATGACAACGACCTTAATTTGGATAATATACAAGCTAGCACATATATAATTTAATAGCTCCGACAAAAATCAACAATAAAAGGTCAACATGTGCCTTAGGTAGGGTTAAAGGAAACCGACACTCACTAAATTGCCACAAATCGGTGATCGATTTTAATAGTTCATCTACGTCTACATACCAAACACGGTGCATTAGTATTCGACAAACTGTCGCGATAGTATGTGCGTCCAAGAAGCACAAAATACTTTCATATCGCCAAACTAATAATTCTTGTAGTACATCATACTCAAGTGCGCAGCAGTAGCCGGTACGTAACAAGGTATAATATTAGTGAACGCTAGTCAAATTGGCGCTTGATTACAATTAGCTGGCGAGAAATGGCCCTCAGGCAGCTCAGACACAGCACATGCAGTTGAGCAGGGTAGCATCGTACGCAAAAAAGACAATTCTGCTTTCGTCTTATGCAGTTTTTGTTCAGATATTATTTAGAAAAATATAATTATAATAAATATTTAAGAAATTATATGATGATTCAACTGCATACATACTGGTGTTCATACTTGTCTTTTTGTACTTCGATGGAGAAGACTTAAGTTGTATTGTTAACGATGGGTGGAGGTAGCCACTTAACATCAGTTAGGCCGTCAGCTCGAACTGTAACTGTAGTCTCATAAAAAAGGCGTATGTAGTAGGTATTTGTGTTTGCATGGAGTGCCATAAAAAGAAACAAATACCTACCTCTATAATGGCTCAGAGCACGTGGTTTGACCGCGTAGTTAGACAAATCAGTACGTGATCTTATTCCCGTTGATTAAACTTATCAGTTAGATAAACCAAAGTCACGAAAATCAACCAACATCAATATAAGAAGAATTCATGAATAACATTCCAAAAATTTTACAGAACTTAATCCAATCACGTTATATATCGAGCGAAAATTCACAAGTGATTTCATCCCTTTTATCTATATTAAAAACCTGTGAATCTGACCAGTCGGTCACGTAGGCTACATTTTATTTTGACGAAAGTCCATTAAGTTTGGACCATTTGTTGATTTAGGACGATTAGCTTCGTTCAGCTTGTTTTTCTAACCCGAAAACAGACTTTGATTCTTAAATAAAGTCTTTTGCAAAGTTCTGTTGTGCATTCTCAGAGCTCGGCTATAAAGAACAGAGGAAATATGGGGCACCTTGGGGAGGAATTAAGTCCGATATTTTTATTTATACAGCGAATAAAATTAAGGATGTGGAAAGGAAGTAAAGTGCTGCAACTCCTTAGCTTCTAAATAAACGTTTAATTTCAAAGAGTTAGGTTGAACAAGGTTATACAATAAATATCTACATCACATAGGTTATAAACATGTTTGTTTGTATATTTTACGTTCTTTAGCCGCCGACTAAAAAGAGTGTTATAATGAGCGTGGAAGCCTAGGGGTACTGACATGTATACCACAGATGTTATAATACTATACTAGCCTATAGGTACACACAGATTGGTACCAATTTAAAGCACTATATCTTGAAGCTAATTGAATGCGAATCGATGTAATTGATTATCCGGATCGATAAATTTTTCTTTTTTTTTTCTTTATCCAGACATTTTTTTACTTGTTGTTATTTAAAAAGCATTACATAAATAGAATCGAATCTTGATACATCATAATACATTCAAGGATAGTGGTTTCTTAACATATTGTATAACCTGATCAAGATAAAGTGAAGGAAAATGCAACGAAACAGAAAGAACAATGATAAAATTAATTTGTATGACGTTTGCGTATAACAATGGAATCAAGCTGAAAGTGCAGCGAAGGTGGCAGGAAGCGTCGGCACTGGAGCGAGGAGCTGAATCAGGGAATCGCCACTAACCAGGGAACTCGAAAACAACTCCATGGAAAGAAAACAAGGACAATAAATTATAACTATCTAGCCGACTTCAAATAAAGGAGAAGGTTGTATTCAGCTTTTTGTGTCAATCGTTTTTTTCACCAAAAGTTGATTGATTGGTGCAATTCATTTTGGGGGGTCCAGTTGCTCGTGTTTGTAGGTAAGTATCATTTGAATCCCAGCACGTGTGGTGGTGAGTGGTGCTAAAAGAGCAATAAAAACTAACAGTAGAACTTGTGCAAAGTTCGCCCAGAGAAATGCTGCCTTCACGCCTGGTAATCTGCCGCCAAGCAGTGGTGCACTCGCATTGCTGTGTTCCGGAAGATGGGTCTGGGTGAAATCACATGCACATGAGACATAACATCCCCCTCTCGGGTGACGGGCGCAACGGGGTGCGACTTGGGTCTTCTCATACTTCGTTCGGGGACGACCGAAATCGTATTCCTGTTGTTAAACTTAACATCAGGTGGGCCTTGAAATGGTCTCATCACACTTTCAAGTTAAAAAAATTCAATCCTATTCCCAAAATAAGAATAAATAGTGCTGAAAAAGTAAACGCTGTAATAGCACCTACAAATATGACGTTGGAATTTTAGAACTTTCTAGAATCAAATAAATTAGGCCCGCAGTTTACTAAAGTGCAGATGTGTGGAGAGGCGATTCAAGCAGAGAGATGTCTCATATGTTTGAATCGGTGATCGATTTTAATAGTTCATCTGCGTCTGACTACATACCAAACACGGTGCATTAGTATTCGGCAAAGTAAACAGTAGCGATAGTAAGTGCGTCCAAGAAGCACAAAATACTTACATATAAAACTACTGATTTCCTAGAAGTAGTACTCGAATGGTGTCACTCACTGCAATTAAATGAAACAAGCTTTTTATCTGATATTTATGACGATGCAATCAACTGAAAGTGCAGCAAAGGTGACAGGAAGCGAGAGCAGTGGAGCGAAACGCTGACTCAGGATATCACCACTAATCGGGGAACTCGAACGGAACTCAATGGAAAACTCTAGAAAGTCTAGAATTACGGCCCGATTCAAAAGCACCGGTGCCAGCGAAAGTATGTTAGAATTCTGTTCAGGTATAATTATTTTACGTTGGAAATGTAAAATGTTCTAAATTCAATTTTCCAGAGAGGAATTTTTAGTGGTAGGTGCTTTTTTTAACAGATATTATTTACCTTTATAACTCCATTATTAAGTTATTAAACTAATTCTAATAGACCCTACTGCTTGAAAAGATTAAGAAATGTCACGTCTCTGTGATTTAACAATTCCTTGTAAAACCATTGCGCGATGTTAGTTTCACTATCGGGTCAAAGTAATTACGAGCTCAGACTCCCGTTCGAAGCGCACACTATTGGCTCACAAGCACAACACTCATAAACCTTGTTCTGTCCGTTTAAAGGGCTAAAAAAACGTTATCGCAGTACAATGGTAGTGCAATACCGCGAGCAAGCGTTTTGGCACATTGCGCCCGCTCCGAGGCGAGCCGCGGAATAATTACGTACCTACCTACGAAATGTGAGCTGTCGTTTAAATCTTGCACAGCTTAAATTTGAAGCGTACTTCACTGGAACGGTGTTATTAATTTAATTTTGCCGGGTGCATGATCTGGTTTTTGTTATTATGACGTCGTGTGGGTTTATTTTGATGAGGGACACGGCGTTTTGTTGTTTGCTGGAAATATAAAGTAGCGTATTCCCTGTAATTAAGCTGGCCGAGCGAGATCTTAGTAGTTAAAACTAGTTTCAAAAGTTGAAGCCGTGGCAGCCTTAGGGTTGAACATAACCAAGAGAGTCATGTTGATTTTAGCATCAACTAGACTCTCTTGGTTATGGTTCCGCACCCAAAACATAAAGAAAAACCGGTTCCTAAGTCCGTCCCACCTTTATAGGGCTATTTTTGAACCATAAACCGTAGTGGGCTGAAATATTCACAGAATTTGTGTTATTATGGCGGATTTATAAAAAATAATCGATTGTACAGAACGTTTGGTATGCGAGTTTGAATCGCACATAACCGGTTTCCACTTTCGTTTTTGTTTATAAACTTCTTACAATTAACAGATCGTTAGGTGTTTTAGATTTAGATTATCAGGCGCGTAAGAGAGAGGACCGGAGTCGTATTGCTGTTGCTTATCAGCGGCAATAACTTTACCACCAGGTGGGCTACAGCTCGTCTTGTCAAATAAGCCAAATAAACAATTTTTTTCAAGTCGGTATAAAACGGACGAAGAAAAAGTTACGGGAAACCAAATTACGCTATTCCATTTAATTGGATGACACATTTTTCCAGTTATTTTGATGACACATTTTTCCAGTTATTTTGATTGGACCAATTTTATAATTAAAATATCCTTTTAAATAAAATATACAAAATACTCACGAATCCAATATACCAAGTCCGTTGGAAGTTGGTCGAAAAAGAAACCAACTTGTGATGTGATAGCTCGAATTTTACTTAGGTCTTGCAAGCTAGCAACTCCACGGCAAAAACTTCGATGAAAATCAGCAAATGTATTCAAAGCACCTTAGAAATTCAAACTACTTGAATTTAATACTACCTAGGTAACTTCACTACATATTGCTAGGTGGAATGTAAGAGAAAAAGGTTTACTGTAAAATTTTTACTCTTGCTCAATCTAAAACCATAGCTTTATCACTATCTTTATCTCCTTAATACAAACTGCTATTGAGAAGCCATTTTCTCCCGGATCATGAGGTCACCGTATTAATGTACGAGTGAGTATATAGCTGTAATGTAGGTAGATGAGTAGGTAGCTGTCTAATGGGAGGGACGAAAGTGAACGATGGCACATTACCCGAGGATTAGACTACCAAAGCTGAACAATTTAATGACGATTGACTATTCATACCACATTCGAGCGGTTGACCGCTTTGCTGCTCTTGATTTAGGAGTCTAATTATTCTGCGATCTCAGCCGTGGCGGACGCAAGCAGAGTACGTAATGAGAGCGACGCGCCACCGAAGGGGGAGGCAAAATGCAAAATGTTGCAATTGCATTTCCCCGTCAGAAAAACAGCTTACACTAGCAAAAATAATTAAGAGTATTAGAGAGTCGCCGAGCGCAGTGTCGCGCAGTAAATAGTCTGCTAAATACCCACCTACATTTATTGGCGCAGGGACTTTGGGAAGGCTACTGTAATGGAAACAATTTTGCCTTTAAAACTAGGTAGGACTTCTGGGTAATATATGTCTCGATCGGTACTATAAATGGCAATAAACGGGCACCGTTGTTGCAATACTTTATTCAAAGGTGCTTTTTCAGGTGAACAATTTTTGTCCAAAACTTATGTAGGCCGGCGTCACGAGATATAGCTGAAACCTCGTAGCGGATTAAACGGTAGCTTTTCATGTTATTGAAATTCCGCAGCATCATTTATCAAAGTTATTCTCACCATCAGCAGACAATCGTCCTTGAGTTTGAGTGCGGTCGGGCACACAGGACATCGGGCGTGCTAGATAGAACCAGTCCCGTATATTTACCGATGCCCGATGCATCATTTGTCGTCTGTCACCGATAATACTTGACAACGGTTCGAAAGGAACGAGCATTCCGTAAAAAAGATAATCCCCAATTAAATTGAATCACCACCCGTGAAATTGTTTACCGTTTGAGGTAAAGATTTTGCCAGACGGTATTTTATGGTTAGGTACGCACGCAAATAAATCGTAGTCGTTTCATAAATTATCATAGAATATGTTTTCGAAAAAGAGCGATAAGTGAAATCGAAACGAAAATACATATTCATGAAGATATATTGTAATATTCATGATAGAAATATAGGGCTCGTAAAATTTATGCGAGACACATAAGGTGGAATTCGCTGAGGGAAATCCGATATCCTTGTGGTTGATTTTTATTGAAAGCATCAATTCATCAAGTTAGAGACGAGACGTGTGTGGGGTATCCGGACAGAGCACGACAATAGCTGTTGGATCCGCGGAGAAATCTACCACCACGTCAGCAAACGTGTTCAAATTGCGGACGCATTCACGCTATGGAGTCGGGGTTTGATACTTCATTGAAAAGGATTCGATTGATGATTTAATGTAGGTAATAAATCATTTTTTTATAACTTGTTTTAACTCAATTCATATTTTACATTACATTTGAGATAAGTTCGGATTATTGAAAAACCTGGACGTAACTTATCTAACGGTGCTGGCAGTAGGTCAATCATGCAAATATTGTAGTAGGCAAGAACGTTAGCCAAAATAAAATGAGTACCTAATTCAATTATTGCTACTAGTAAGTCTAAATGATATTTTAAAAAAATATATTGCTAAATGAAGAAACCGTCAAGAGCTAGCAGGACGGAAGCAAACCGCAACAAGCAATAGGCGCTAAGAGGTTTCCGTACTAGTGAATGGTCATTAATAAAAACAAAATTTAATGAACATAAAACTGAGTAAGGCATGTGCAAAATTTCAACCCATTTAATAAATAGGCAGTGACAAATGACCAAACAATCATGAGTGTGATCCTATAAGCGTTACGCTTTCTCATCGGATGTACAGAATCTAAAAGCAGCATCAAGGTTTTTACAGAATTTATTGTCGGTAATTAGGAAAAAGTACGAATAAGGCTACATTAACGGGAGCTCTTGGCAGCCCGCACTCGCCGCTGGCGCACGCCCAACCCTTCCGGAAAGTAGGTACAGTGTACCCCTAAAGCACATTTGTACCCTTCACCCCTATTACAGAGATGTAAGGGCGATTGTAGCTCAGGCTTAGACAGCTGTGTGGTGTAGTATACAACACAAAGTGGTCGCACCGTTTACCGCCTTCATTTGGCAATCTTTCGCTGCATTGTGATGTGCATTCAATTCGTGTTGCATTATCATACCTTGTGAATAATTTACACGCGTACGGTTAGGGCGTGGGTGAATTTTTGAAGAAGCTCGAGTGTTTGGAATGTTTCTGTGGGAGAATGTACCCAGGGCGAAAGTTTTGAAGATAAACTTTTACCGCTTATTTAAGAAATTTGTTTTGTGAAAAAAATGTTTCAATACTTTCACCACATTTTCTCGCCCAATCATCCAACTATAATCATATAAATTAATCTTCAAAAGCATACAAAAGAAAAAAAAACATCAAAACAAATCTCAATTTTTTGTTTTTTTTTTTCTCAGCTCAGTTGTTTTTTGTTGGCTTTTAATCATGAAACAATTTCAACTTAAAACATAATTTATAGGCCTTGTTCAATTAGGGACGTCCAAAGAAAACTCTCAATTCCTTAAAATTCTAAGGATTGATGCATTACACTTACATTTAACAGGGCTAGACTATTGTAATACCTCAGGAGGTAAGCTAAGACGTAGATACCTAATGCTGATTTACGGGCAGATGATACGGAACTGCTAGCCCTCCTTGGAGTCCCGCAGTCGGGTAAAAACAGGCCGTAGTTGAGTACCTTTTGAATCCCTACACGTATCTCCTGGGTGATAGGAACAACAAAAAGTAGCAGTAGAACTTGTGCCAAGTTCGTCCGGAGAGGTACTGCCACCACATCTGGAATCTACTGCCAAGCAGTAGTGGTTGCATTACTGTGTGGAAGGGTGTGGCTGCCGGTGAAATCACATGCGCATGAGACGTATCATCTCCGTCTCGGGTGAAGGACGCAGCAGGATGAATGCGACTCAGTAAAGATTTGGATCTCATACTGAGTCGCACGCATTACTGTTGTCATGGGCGAGGATCACCACTTACCATCAGGTGGGCACTCAGCTCGTTCCGTCATCCAACCACATAAAAAAAAAAAAAAAAAAAACTTCTGCGAAGTTTGTCCGGAGAAGTACTGCCTCCACATCTGATAATCCAACGTCAAGGAGTAGTGCACTTGCTTTGCTATGTCCCCGTGGAAGGGTGTCGGTGCAGGTGAAATTACAGGCTCTTGAGCCGTAACATCCCCGTCTTAGAGTGACGGGCGCAACCCAATGGGACTTCGGTCTTCTCATACCTTAGTAGGGGAAGACCTGAGTCATTTTATATTGTTTATGGGCGGCCGTAACTACTTAACATCAGGTGGGCTTTAAGCTCGTCCCGTCACTTTGTGTGCATCAGAATAGCGGGTGTAATGTTGCGAATCAGCATGAAATAAATGTGGGTCGAATCCACCTAAATTTACCAATAATGACAATATAAGTACCTCTTTGAATGTCTCGCAACATGTATCGCAATTTGTCTCACAATATGTTTCGCATCTTGTTTCGCAACGTGTCTCGCAACATGTTGCGAAACATGTTGCGAACCTATACTGCTACGCTTTTAACGTGCAGTGAGCCTCGGTACTAAGCACCAATTTGAGGATTAGGCACGTCTTTGAAACATCATTTAAAGATGTTGATGGATATCCAATTGTTAAACTCACTATATCAAAGCTAAATAAACTAGCTTTTACCCGCGGCTTCTCTCGGGTAATGTTGATTTTGTCAACCAATTGCGGTTGTTTCATACATTTACCCCTCCTCTCACCCCACCCCTAAAAGTTTTAGCGAGAAAAAGTAACCTATAACCGTCTTCAGGGTCCCATTTATCTCGATATCAAAATTTCTCTTAATCGATTCAGCGGTTTAGGCGTGAAAGCGTAACAAACAAACTTACTTTCGAATTTATAATATTAAATAAATATTTATCAGACTAAGTAATATTATGGCTATGTGTCTCTGGTCGCATTGATTGTGGTAGAAAGATAATGGTAGATAGTTGTACAAACGCAATAACTACGTATTCGATATAATGACCGCCCTCTAGACTACTGCGTAATCGAATGATAGTCAATTATTTCCGATTAGTCGATGAAGCAATTATTCGAATGGATATCGGATATCGGATACCTAGCGCATGAGCCCAGTGTCTGGGTCAGCGTATTCAAAGATATCTCGGAAACAAGGTCATAGCGATAACGCCAACTGCATAAGCAAGACTTGGTGGCACTGTAGGTAAGTTGCTAAAGTCGATTTTTTTATCGATCGATTACCCTATTTCAATCTCCTAGTCACTGGCGACTGGCCTCACAGATCAATTGGTACTAACTCTGCCTTCTGTGATGTAGGTCGTAGATCCGATTCACTTGGGAAAAGCATTTGTATGAGGAACATATTTTTCGTCTGTCTGTTTCAAAATATTTCTGTCTGTAAATATGTATATAAACGTTTACACACTCATACCTCTGCACTAGGATTCCGTGTCGCAAATGGCATGGATAAGCACAGTAACACAAGACAAACACCTAAGACCTGAGAACAAACTTCATGCTCTCCAAACAAGGTGAGCCCTGGCCGGGAATCGAACCCGAGACCCCTCGCTTCGAAGGCAGGGCCACTACCAACTCAGCCACGGAGCCGTATAGAGCCGCTATAGAGGTTATTCTATCAGTATTCTGGTTCACATAGTACAAAACTATTCTTATTTAGACGGCGTTGTGGGAAATGTCTGCGAATATTTATTTATTTACAAACTTATGTGACCTATAGACACATAGTCCTAGAGCAAGGAGTAAGCGTTTAAGATAAGACTCATTTTTGATTTAATTTAACTCTTTATAATCCCATAATGATTGAATTGTCGTTTGAAAAACATTAAAAAACAGTATTGAATTAATAAATCAATTTATTACTAAATTAATATTTGACTACTTATTCAAATAGTACGTAAATAAATAATGGACGTGAGGCCTATACTAACGAGGAATGTTAACAATATGTTTATATTATTGACATATAATAATTTAATTTTATAATAATGTATGATATGCGTCAAATATTGCTAATTATTAAATACTATGGCCAAAAATATTTAATATCTGAAACTTAACATTATTTTTATGTTTTACATTGAAAGTTTAGTATAATATCAGACTATTCGAATTCTCATAATTATAGAAGCTTAATAAATATTACAAAAACTTTTTTAAATATTATAATAAATAGGTAAAGGAGATGTCCTGTCTTTCTATGAGGATTTCTTTTTATTACGAGACAAAACTATCCTGAACAAAAAGGCATAAGTATTCCAGTAATTTATAAAAAACAAAAGAAACTCATTTTTATTTAACTTTATATCATTTTCTTATAAATGTTTACTCAGATGTCTATGACCGGTGAAATTACACACTCATTAAAGATTACACATTTTTGGCAAAATTTATTTTTGTGGTCACAACAATTACTTCAAGGTGAATAAATAAAAATAATTTGCTAAAAAATCGACCGCTCCGAAAATACATAACTTTTATAAAAATTAATATATCTCGTAACTAGTGGCGGATTTACCAGCAGGCTGAGTAGGCTCGAGCCTAGGGCGGCAGATTTTGGGGGCGCCAAATTTGGGGAACTATTTTTTTTTTTTATTCTATTTAATTATTTTACGTGCAATTTCAACGAAATTGTTGCATTGTAAAAATAATGTATGATATGAAAATTGTTGAGGCAAGGGCGGCAAAAACTATTCAGCCTATACCTTGAAAATTTGTAAATCCGCCACTGCTCGTATCCAAATATTGGTTGCTTTCATGAACAATACACATCTCCTTTACACAGTAATTTACAACAATTCTTTAGTAAAATTAACGTTTCGATTAATTATTGTATTTAACATTTTAAAGTCCAATATCCAATGTTTTAATTTACACCCGTTAAAGGCATTTAATAGCTTACCAAAAAGATTCTCTATGTACCAAATCAGGTACTGTAGGTACTTATATCACATTTAGACAAGCCAATTTTTTTTTAACGAACTTTTGCTCGTTTGGCACATTCTTAAAAGAGTTAACGTTTTTTATAAAATTCATCGCTTTAGTTATATTAACAATAAGCACCAAAGTTAATGAATCTCGTATATGTCCATAAAACACGTGATGGCATTTGGGTCAGACAGAAAATAACACCAGAAGGCAATTACAATTCATTGGACAACGTCTGGCCAATAGGGCCAATTAGCAGCAATATAAATAGAATTTGAAACATTTTAACATAAACATTTAATGTCATAAAGGTATTAGCGTCATATTAGAAGATTGTTTTATTTTTCACAAATTAGCTATCTAAATCGTAAAGTTTTTAACATTATCTACTAAATTTCGCATTACCAGTGATTATTACAGGACAAAAAAGCTGTACACATTTACTACATATGGCATGTCTGGACTGAAAATTACCAAATAAATTACCAATTATTTATAATATAGTTGACTTTGGATACAGTTAAATCCTTGAATATTAAACATTTACAGTTTTTTTGGGCGCAGGCACTCTTGGCGAGTTGGAATACAGTTTTCTGAACAAACCTGGTATGTCGTTGTCCGGGAATAGATTGGACAAAGCCACTGAAACAAAAGAAAATCGTTAAGTCAATAAATAGTAATAATATTGGGTGTGTGAATATGACTCCGCCCTTTCTCAACAGATGTCGTTTTTAGTATTGTTTACGTGTACTAATAAATGACCATACTTGTATTCGATAGTACTGAATGTCAGCTATCTAACGCATTTTATGATATTTGGTTGAAGTGTAAGCAACAATTGTTTTCACCTTTTCGAAAATGTCGGTTTTTATTCCAAATAAACGTCATTTGCGGGAAGTTTTATTACATTATTTTATTGCGAAGAAAACTGCAGCGGAAACTTATCGTTTGCTTGTGGAGATTTATGGTGAGCATGCTCCGTCTAATACAACTTGCAAGGAATGGTTTCGACGATTTCAAAATAACGATTTTAGTACTGAGGATAAAGAACATGGAAAACCACCAAAAAAATTTGAAGATGCTGAATTGGAAGCATTATTGGCGGAAGATTCTTGCCAAACTCAATCAGAATTAGCTGCAGCATTAAATGTTGATCGTTCAACTGTTGCAAAGCGTTTACAAATGATGGGAATGATTCAAAAAGCCGGTGACTGGGTTCCACATGATTTAAAAGAAAGAGACATGGAACGTCGGAAAACCATTTGTGAAATGCTGCTTCAAAGACAGCAAAGAAAAGGATTTTTGCATCGGATAGTCACAGGAGACGAAAAATGGATACACTACGAAAATCCTAAACGCAAAAAAGCTTGGGTGAAACCAGGCGAACCAGGCCCATCACAGCCAAAAATAAATATTCACTGTGCCAAGGTCATGCTCTGTATTTGGTGGGATCAGAAAGGTATTGTATATTATGAGTTGCTCAAACCCTCTGAAACTATTAATGGAGAAGT
Source organism: Aplocera efformata (assembly GCA_921293045.1). NCBI lineage: Eukaryota > Metazoa > Arthropoda > Insecta > Lepidoptera > Geometridae > Aplocera > Aplocera efformata. The sequence goes on along the minus strand of OV121042.1, from coordinate 4,654,060 downwards.
TTACCGACGACAACTAATGCGTTTGAAGCGAGCCATAGAAGAAAAACGACCAGAATGGGTGAATAGACATAACAAATTAGTTCTTCAGCATGACAATGCCAAACCGCATACCGCAGAAGTCGTAAAAAGATATTTAGAGGGACAGGACTGGGAAGTGTTACCCCACCCGCCATATTCACCAGACATAGCTCCTTCGGATTACCACCTATTCCGGACGATGCAGACAGACCTTACTGGAGAAAAGTTTACTTCATGTGAAAGTATCAAAATTTGGATTGACAACTGGATAAGCTCAAAAGACCAGGACTTCTTCCAGCAAGGAATACGAAAACTACCTGAACGATGGGCGAAGGCTGTAGCTGCAGATGGAGCATACTTTCAATAATTTTTTTTTTTAATTTTGTAAGCGAACAAATGTGTTTTATTTTGACAAAAAGGGCGGAGTCATATTCACACACCCATTAGTATACCAATAAATAGTTAACATTCCCTGTGTCGCAGATGGCATGGACAAACACAGAAATACAAGACAAAAAACTTCATGCTCACCACACTAAGTGTGCCGGGAATCGAACCCGGGACCCCTCGCTTCGAAGGCAGGGCTACTACCACTAAGCCAAGGAGCGGAGCAATAGTAATAATAGTAATTCACTACTAATAGTGCGCGTAACGCAGTTGTCAACAGCCATGCTTCTGTAACTCAATCGAAAATATTACCCCAAACGAGAACTTGGGGAAAAATATAGTTTTTCAGTGGCCACATTTACTTCACGCAACGTTTAAATTGAAACTCACCTTCTAAGAATATGAAAATTAATCTCTTATTGATTTCTTGTGTCTGGAATAAATCGAAAACAGTCAATAGACCTCTCCGCGTCGAATCTGTACCAACGATGTGTCTCAGCTCATCTGGAACACAAAGGAACATTTTTGGGGACCAGTTGCTCGCGTCTGTTCGTGAATTTTTCTTTTGTACACAACGCCATCTAGCCCAAAATTAAGCATAACTCGTACTTTGGTAACTAGATAACTGACAGAATACTTTTTTTATAAAAACATAACAATTATGTTCGTCACACAAATGCTTGCTCTGAGCGGGAATCGAACCCACAACCTTTAGTGCGGAAGGTAGAGCTGTAAGGGCAGTCAAATACACTCGAGTACCTACACTGAGTAATACACGTTCCCCCCGGGTCACCACCCAGGGGGAACGTGTATAACAAGACCTGGCAATTAATCCTGATTAACGCAATATTGTGTTATGAAAATGTTTAATTTTCAAATAACTAATCACGGACGCACTATGCACAAGTTCAACTGATACTTTTTGTTGCTCCTTTAGCACCCTAAAGGACCAACAAAAAGTAGCCAGGTCTTGTTAAAGCGTATTTTGATGAAGCAATCGGTGTTCTAAACATTATGTAAGTATAGTCAAAATATCTTACCGGAACAGGCTGATAATAGAGCGACTTTAGCAGCTACCCTCGTGCGTGCCTTTGTAGCAGAGTCTCTGTTTGCGTAATGCGGATTGTTCCGATTCGTCAACCACTGCCTATAAAACAAAAACAAGTTCATTTTACATCTTCAAACGCCTGCTAAAATTTTCACAAATTATAGCTATGAACCATCTCGTCACGTCAACTTTCAAACAGAAAAAAACTGCATCAAAATTGGTCCATTCGTTCGGAATCTATCGTAGCTCCCGAGCTATCATAGCTCCCGAGCTATCGTAGCTTCCGAGCTATCGTATCTCCCGATTTATAATTAATAAACTTATGGTCCATGTTAATATTGTAATGATACTGTGATTACAAGATTTGATGTCAAAATGAACCGGATACAGGTTGTTTTAAAATGTTGTTTAACAGGAAGCTTGCCTGAGTGGCGCCACTTGCAACTTCCGTTTGTCAAGTACTGAAATGTCAGGTACTTCCTGTTAAAGATTACAAAAGTATTTGTAAGTTCCACCAGGAACTCACTTCTGTACTTATAAAACCAAAGAGTACACATCTATTCGATTTATTTGCGTGTTTGATTTATCCACCACGTCTAACACTACGCATTAGTCTCTATAATCAAACAAAACTTACTTGAATGTTTTTAGATATTGAACGACGTTTCTAGGCGAAGTCAAGGATGACACAAATTCAAGAACTTTCCTGAAAAAACATATGAGAACTATAATTACAATTCGATTAAGGTCTTTTATGCTTGCGTCGGGGAGGCCTTCGTATTATTTTTGTTACAGGTTACAGCTACTTAGGTACGAGGTAGCTACTTAACATCAGGTGGGTCTTCAGGTAACCCAGTTACATAAATAACCGTCACTTATCCCCTGGGCGGTGCGAGAGGAGCAACCTGAAGTAACAGTAGAATTTGAGCCAAGTTTGTTCGAAGTACTGCCACCATAGCAGATAATCCACCGCCAAGCAGTAGCGCGGTCACATTGCCGTGTTGCAGTGAGTGTCGGTGAAATTACAGGTGCATAAGAATAGTAAATAATAATAATAAACGTTTACACACTCATACCCCTGCACTAGGATTCATTGTGTCGCAGATGGCATGGACAAACAGAAACACAAGACAAGCACCAAGTATGCCCCGGCCGGGAATCGAACCCAGGACAACTCGCTTCGAAGACAGGGCTACTACCAACTAAGCCACGGAGCCGTCAAGAAGATATCTCTCCGTTTCAGAGCGACCGACACAACGCAATGCCACTCGGGTTTTTTCATACTTCGATAGGGGGTTCATAATCGTAATCTTAGATAATTTACCTGTTAACTCTGTCAGCTATTAAAGTCCTTAGAGGAGCAAGTAAACGCCTCCTCAACCACAATCCACGGATACCCAACACTTCTTCCAGTAATTTCAACGCGACGCTATCATCATCCTGGGGGAGAATACATAAATATTAATGGACATTTCACACAGCGCCACCTAGCCAATAAACTACAGAACTTGTATTATGGGAACCAAATTTTTAACAGGTATAATGTGAATAGGAGAGTACGGAACATCAGTTTATTTTGCTTTGTATTCATTTCATACGTTGTCCACGCCTTTGATACGCACAGAACGTGTCAAATGCGTGTCAAAAAACAGATACAACAGAATTGAGAACATCTTCCTTTTTTTGAAGTCAGTTAATAATAAGTATTCTTACATCTTGATTGTCAGTGGAGTTTACACCTTTGAAGCCCTCGTAATCGATTTCGCCGCTTTTACCTTGAAACACCTTAGAAATTCCTGTATGGAAGAAAATAAAATGTTTATTGAAGTTTTATATTCAACAATATACAGAATTTACTCAGACTTAGAATTTCAAGTTTCGAGATTTAAGCTCCAAATGAGCTCTTGATAGCGTTTGTTTTTATAAACTGGTTATTTTTTGTTATTTTAGTTAAGAAACTAACAACCAGTGTAGCGTTAATATGTCACCACCTCCAATAAACAACAACAATAAGACTCGGGTCTAACCCAACGCTACCGAAGTATGAAAAGACCAAAGTGCTTGTAACTTCTGATTTTGCCAGAATTGTTATTGATAATATTGGAATTAGTGAAATTCATTTACCGTCCATAACTCCATCCACAGTATTCGCAAATTGGTCAGGCATATTCTTCAATGTTCTCATACCAGCTCGCAGGGAATTCACGAGGACGGCGTCAATCTTGAATGTAAGCATTAATCATAAACTTAAACCATATTTTGCTACGAATCTCTTTTCTCTTTTCACTAGATGATTTTATGACACGTGCCAACATCAAACCTTTCGCTATTTCTATATCATCTAATGACCTTATCAGCACACGAAAACTAGCAGAAATGAAGAGTCAATTTTAAGCAACAAAAGTTCTGACTAAGAATTGAAATCACTAATTGGTAAGACCGAAAATATCGTTAAAATAAATAGCAATCAGCTGTATTGAATATTTTATAAATGGCGTGGGTATTTGGTGGTATATAAGGCATCCCATTGCATCCCAAAACTTACCGAGCTGCTGTGTTTCTCTGTAGGGTTTTCGGGACTCAAAAACCCTCCCAAATAGTCTTGAGACAGTAGCGTCAAGTATTTCGCCTCCCTTGCCAGACTCGCCAGGCTCTGTAGGTAGTTGTTCAACATTCGTTTTCGATTTTCGAGGACAGACCGCGATGTGTTTTGGAATGTCTTCTTGGCTGGGAAGGGGAGGTTTCCTAGTTCTGGCCACTGCAATATGGTTCGTGAATTTATTCATGGTAATGGTACCAATATCGCGCAACTTCTGCTTCGGCTTTCTGACCATGGGGTCAGAAGCTAAGCCACAAAACAGACCTACATAGAGAGAAGAATGGTTTGTAGGCATGGATTTGCTCGTTGTTGACAAGCCGAAGCTAATAGGCTGGTGGCTAATCGAGTAGGCTAATGGAAGATTGGGTAGTAACCAAACCCTCCATTAGCATCACTCTAATTGGAAACAGTGTAGAATATTCTATATAAACTTAAAAACGTGCCGACCTCCAAGATTTCTAAGCATATCATACACTAACCTTATCCTTAATAGAGCAGTGCAAGTCGTAGAAATCGCTGTATCTCCTGTATATATGCCACACCTCGTTGTCAGCGAGTCGAGTGACCGCTATTGCGTATATTCCAAAAGCTTTTCCTTTGTCTTGGACTAATGCTAGAAGGAAAAAATATCGGTCAGTGTGATAATGCGTATAGCTTGCTATGATTTCTCATGTTCAATTGGCACTATAACAGACTCATGAAGGATCGGATAGGATTTGCACATGTTAATTTTCGCGCTGATATAATTTACGCCAAATTATATCGGCGCCAAAATTAGCATTGTGGCCGCGTGGTTCTATAGATACATACATACATTATATAGAAGAAATAAATTTTGAAATTCCCAATTCTTATTCCAATATACACGAAATAAAGATTTTGGATCGTTAATCTGATACTCAACATACATCAAATATCCCTAAAAAGCTAGTTTTACAAAAAATAATACAATATCTATGATTCTTGATTGCATCTATGTTAGTATTAAGTCTAATGTAGAATTTCAAAAATATAATATTACTAGAGTTTGTTTTAAAACTAAGGTTTGGTTGAAAAAGTGTTTCCTAAAATTTAAAAAAAAATACAGTAAATCATTGCTCTGTTCTTAGGGTGTAAACATGCATCATCTAACTTAGTAAAAACACTAACCAGTTTCAATAATAGATGCATTTAACGGCGACATTATATTCCGAGCTTTTGTACTTATTTCCGAATGGGAAAGCGATAGAGTGCTGGAATTAGCTGTAGAAAGACTCGAAGGGCCTGCAAAAAAATATCGAGATCAAAACGTGTAAGCAGATTATTGAATCGTATTCGATAGGAATATGGAAAATACCTGCGCTCTCATTGACCATCCTCTGCGCCAAATTCCCAACAATATCCGATCTGGATCGGTTGTGTCTAGTAGATCCGGGCAGAGGTAAAGTATCTAAATAAAACAGTTAAGAAGCATTTTTGAATAAAAGCCTCATTAATACTAATTTTAGAGACCAAATTCTACTACCTATTAGTATTAATAGGTATTAGAATTTGGTATTATTCACCTTTTTGCTATTTCACATAATAATTCAAAGTATTTTTTTATTTTGCATCAAGAAAAAAACTATACAATTCATAAACTACGCATCTCGTCACTAATTTATGTACAACCAAAAATGATCTACATTTGAATAAATCCTGAAGAATATGTATTTACAATTCGGCCATAGAATTGGACGAGAGGACGACTCTGAATCTTTACTTCAAATGAGTATCAGATTTAGAGTGGAGGGCTAAGTCTACATTCACCTAGGAACCCTAAATAGTCTACTATTGACTACAATACATAGAAAACATCGTTAAGAATAAGTACCAAATATTTTGCATTTAGGTAGCGTATGGTTCTTGTGACTCGGCGTTCTCCTCGCGAGAGTTCTAGGGAACGTCGACGACTTGTTCGTTATGTCGTATTTTAACTTGGACTTGGAAAACAACTTTGGAAACTGATTGAGACAGTTCTTCATTAATCTTTTGCATTTTTCTGTCAATTTGATCAAAAATCAAGGATTACATTACATTAGGTATTAAATATGAAATCAACTAAGTTGTCATTGGCTGATTCCCATTACATCACAAGTCCACAAGTCTTCTTATAGATATATCTTAAAATAATAGGTATAATGGAGACTATTCAGCAAGCTTCACTAACTTCGTCACGTGTAAAAATGTTTATGGTAATACAACCTTTGTATATACATATATTATATATGTATATTATATACATGAATACCTTTTCGCTATTTTTCAATAGCTCACTCATTATTGATAAATCTAAGTTATTTTTTATGCGGCAACTAAACGTTTTGAGCTAGCGGCCCACTTGATGTTAAGGGGTGACCGCCGCCTATTGACAACAGCAAAACGATACAGGTTCTCCCCTACCCAAACAAAAGAAGCGAACGTTGAATACATCACTCTGAGACAGGCGTTGTTAAAGGTTGATGAATTCTTATTAGAAACCTCGCTTCATCTACCTTTAGAAATAGGAATGCGTTAGATATTTTACTGGCATGATATGATACTAAGAAAACGTAGACTTTTAAACTAGCAATTTGGAGTAACTCACCACTATACTTTCTATTATCACTCTTGTCGTCCCTTTTGAATTCACTGTAACAATATAAGGGGTCATTGACTGCTGAGACACACACACATGCAAGAGATAAAGCAATACTATATACCTATTCGTTCTATCACCGCCGTCTTCATTATCCATCATGAAATCAGACTGCCAAGATGGGTCATCCTGAAATAATAGAAAATTATGATTAAATGTACAATATAGGGATTTCATTTCACATTGGTTAAGCTGCGATGTTGACATTGTTTAGATTTTTGGATTGATCATTGTAACACGGACTCACCATAACCTTATGTTTTGGTAGAATACAAAAATGTTTTGACTTCCTAACATAACAAATAATTTATACACTTTATACATGAGTTATATGATGGGTAATTCAAATTGGCATATCACCACTAAACTACCTTTATTATTATTTGATGATATTGACCATCCAAGGAAAACTGTCTAATCAGCAATGGCATATACTACACAATCATACCCTTTTGGTTGGACCAATCCAGTACTATGTGGGTTGGCCCCAAAACTCCCACACAATAAAACTGAAAAGCGATAAACTGAAGCGTAATAAACACAGAAAACCAGCGACCTCCAGATTGAAAGTCAACGTCTGTGCCCCTGGGCCACCACGCTCTCCATTATACTAGAGGAATTATATCTTACCTCTAAAGCGTCGCAGACGCATTTCTGCACATCATCGAAACAAGTCACGGGGGTGTTTGTGAACTCTTCGCCTTCGGTAGTGATTTTCCTCACAAGTTCCGCGTGACAGTTCTCCGGTATACCCATCACCGGTGGCCGGTTTGGGGCTAGGTAGAGATCACAGAGTTCCAACGCCGAGGAACGAAGGTTGTCTAATACTGCTTTCGATGTGTGTGGTGCATCTGAATATTGAAGAAAGTTTACTGAATCGGGTGTTTACGTTGTTTTATAAATTATGATTGTTTTATAGTATTGATACATTGACATGCACTGAAAAATAGACTTTTGTTTCGCTTACAGATACTTGAAAGCATTGAAAATATTAAATTCAAGAATTTATCAACCTTTTACGGGCAAACACCAAGTGCAAAAGAACCCCTCCCTAATCAACATCAGCTGTGAAAACAGTAGCAAAAAGTAAACTGTATGTCAATAGTATTGCATTCCACAATGTCTGGACAACGTAGTGTTTGAGATTTCACTAGTTCCACCGACTCGGCAATTTCTACAATGTGGTTTCAATAGCTGTAGGTAATGATAAATTCTTGTGTTAGTGATTATCAGTTTTCATCATCAGCTGATCCACTGCTGAACAGAGGCCTTTTGCGCGCCATTGACCTTGATCTTCAGCTTTCCGCAACCAATTGCTGTCAGTTGTCTTACTGCCAAGGTCAGAGGGCGCCCTGCACTATGTTGTCGCCCTCTGACCTTGACAGTAAGGCAGCTGGCAGCAAGTGGTTGTGGAAAACTGAAGATAGTAGTCTCCACTCAAGAACAAGTAACTCCAACGGTTATCCGTAATTAGGCATACGTGGTCAGCCCACTGCCACTTCAGCTTGGTAATGCTAAAACATCGACAAAATTTGTTATCTGATGGATAACTACGCTACGAATCTTATCCTTCAAATAAACTCCGAGCTTAGTTATTTTTGTGAGTGTCTAGGTGTCGTTGTCAGTTTCCATAGATCTTAACTAAATCTAACTATTGCGTTTGGGGTTAGTATGCTAAATCAATACTTCACTAATACTCAACACATGCTCTGATTATTGGGCTACAGACATAACAATCTACAAGAATTATTGAAGACACTCATTAATACAACTATCTCACGGTACATACATTTATTAGTTCACACCAAACTAACACGTCAGCTCCTTGATTGACAAGTATTAACGGTATAAATAGCTAATTACATACAGATTAATAAAAGCTTTTACATGCATACGTATACACAGTTTGATTTACCGGTTTCATCCATTTCGAGCTTTCTCTTCTGTTTGATTGAACACGAAGAAGACTTGTTATATAGATGATTTTGCACACATTTCGCACAAACGAAGTGTGCGCAAAATCACGTGATGCGAAAGTCACAGCGTGACAGATCAAATTCACTTGGCAAAACATGGTGTTAAACGATTGCATTATCATTGCTAGATCCTGTTTGAACGACGAAGAACAAGGCTCAATCCCATAAGGCCTTCTCATTGTGAACAATCTCAAATCTTTTTGATAGTTTTATACTATAAGGATGAAATATTACCTGCTTCATTATTAAGCTCTATAGCGTACTGTTAAATTAATTTTTCGTTCACATTTCAAATCACAAGACCGTTTATTTAAGTTTAGCACATTCATAGTCAAAGCTAGAGTATTTCAGAGCAGAATATCCTCAAAACTATGATTAAAGGTTTTAGATTGGATGACAAGGAGTAGACCACTCTTCGTGTTCAAAACCTATAGTATGAGACCGATCTAATGTTTCTCAACATGATATAAATAAAACCGTACACAGATTTGAGCATAAAGGGAAGACTTGACAGTTATCAACACTTTCGTTACTCTAATCTCAAACATTTTTCTCTGCGTTTTTGGTTCAATTGCAATTACATTAAGAAACATTTCCTTTTGAAAGATCTCATACTTGCTTTATTTACACTAAATATCTAAGCATTAAAGCAATATGCATGCATACGTACACAAATAGAACTGTGAATTACCGGCTTCGTTCATCTCAATCTCAAGCAAGTATTGCGCGTTCGAGCGCCAAGCGGCAGTGGCTCGGATGAACTTGAGCGATCTCGATACTTCCTCCGATATTTTATCAGCAATCGAATTGTTTGATCCTGAAATCGATCGTGTTTGTTAATTACTATGGCGACACAGGATTTATTCTATACAGAAACGCTGCGATGATGGCGTTTGTACTCACGCCAAACTTAGTAATAAGAAAGCATGATCTCGAAGACGCATAATCATGCTATCTTCATTTAAAAAATATATAAAAAAATTATAATACAGATGTCAGATCATGCCTTGTCATTACCGCCAAAAATAAATAGAATAAGAAAATAAGGTCCATCAAATCAGGAAAATAATTCTAAAAGAACTTATTATACATCAGCATTTAACCAAAATGCGGAAATGTTTTATTTCCGCATTTTGAGGTAATTTTTTTTCTTGTCTTTGTACTAATTGATGGATTGAGTTGAATATGTCCATATCATTAACAATTCGGCCCTGCAAGCCGGTATGAGATTTATTATAAGTTTAGCGGATGTGTACTTAATATTACCCCCTTTTCAGATCATCTAGGTCATTATGTTGTTGGCCGGAGATGGCATAAACAACTATACCCGGACTTTTGGCGAGGGCGGAAGGTTCTCAGGACGAATTCTAACTTAAATAATATTAAACAAACCTTCTTGAGGTCCTAAAGTAGCTCTCTTGGCTTGTATGATTCTGACGAGATACTGCAACGAGGATAGCTTCTGCCGGTCTTGGAGCTCCCATTCACCAGCGCTATCTTTGGAATGCTGATCAAAGAAATGAACACGTCAAAATATGCTTATTATCAGTAAGAATGGCTAAACATAAATAAAAATGTTTTTTCACGTCGTTCAAAATATTTGAAGTGCTGGCAAAAATATGGTGGTCAACTGGTACAAACGCCGAATTTTTATCTGAACATCGCTACCTCAAATTTAGTACACACAAATGAGAATTTCATGTCAAAACATTGTCTGGGCAAAATACTCGTATTCTAAATACGTTGAGGGAAAACGCCTTAACACGTTTTCCGCAACGTTTTTAGAATATGTACTAGAATCAAAAATCGAATACATGTGACGTAATTATTGGGCTCTTATGGTAGATTAAAGTCCATTCCTCATCATCAGCCTATACATGTCCACTGCTGGACATAAGCCATTCCTTCTCACTAGTCCAGAATGTGTGATTTCAGTGGAATGATATAGGGCTGGTATGTGAGACATGCGAATCAACCAAATATGAAAGCCTAGGTTATGTAATACTGGCCCGCCCTGGCTTCGCAAGGTTGCATGGTGTGTGTGACGAAGGTATTAATACTATTCGTAGGTTAAGCCAGCATTAGCTATGTAAACGCTCAATAATATGTTTTTACGACATCATTACAAAAAAATTTAATCATCGGCGTTATTCTCTACTATAATACGCACGTATTATACATAAACCTTTCATGAAAAATTATCTGAATGATGGTGAAAATTGCATTAAAATCCGTTGCGTAGTTTATGAGGAGTTAGCGGATAAAGACAGGCTGTTCTATACTATGTAGAGATAGAGATACTTACAAGTTTCTGTATATCCTTCTGTACTAATTCCAATGTGGCGTCCAATTCCTCCGCGTCCCCGCAGCTTCGGATGACTATTAGGAACAGTTCAGAAGGCAGGCATGAGTCTCGACAGCACTGTAATGTATCAATTGTAATCTATACATATTTACTTATGACACAAATTCATTTTACGCAAAATGTGAAAACCACCGACTTGATGAATGGTAATGAGTTGATGATCTTCGAACATATTCATATATTATAGTTAGAAACCATCTCGATGACGTCAGCTTTCAAACAGAAAAAGCGCATCGAAATCCGTTCCGTTCAAGAGCTATGATGCCACAGACATACACACTACACAAAAGGGGGTATACTTATAACACCCCCCTTTTTTAAGGGATAATTACCTCAACTAAACATTTAGTCGTTTCTCACTTTCACATAACTACTAAACTGGAATATAACATTATGTTTCTTCCTCGCGGGTAGGTTTTTGTGAACAATCGCTAAACTTAGTAATAAAAACGCATGAGCATAGTAATACAACTCCGCCATTTTATTTGGCTGTATGTTTTGTTGTATGTTCGTTACCAGGCAAATTTTGAACCGATTTTGATGATTCTTGTTTTATTTGATAGATGTACCTCCAAGGTTTGTAATGCCATATAAGTTAAATGGAAGTCTTTTTTATTCTATTTTTAATAAGCTTCCGGAGGAGGATTTAAATTCGGTAGTATCTTTTATTTCATTTATATTTTTTACCTCAATGCACCATCATTTATCAACAAATATAAAAAAAATATTTGAAAGCTTATGATTTCAGATTGGCCCCATAGATATTTTATGATGGGATGGAAGGAAAGTATTAAAGGCGTTTTTTTTTTTCGATTTTTTTTAAACAGTATCTTGTACTCACATATCGAATAATAGTCCTGTTGATGTTATCCGGGTCGCTGAGTAGATTAATGAGGGGCCGGAGAACCACTGATGAAATCAGTTCCACCAGCAGCATCTTCAGAGCATGGCACCGCCACACTTCTTCAGAGACGGTCAGATATAGTACTGCTTCCGACACTTCGCATAGTAACTCTACAAATACAAAACTACAGAAAAACCGGCCGAGATTCGTACTCGCAATCTGAGGATTTCTAACCACCAATCGCATTTCAACCGATTTGAAAAGAAGCAGGCGGATCTCAATACTCACTGTTCACCACACAGCTTCTGATGAGAAATTTATTCTCAGTCTTGGGTTTTTGTGTTGTGTGATTGTGTCAGTGCCAATACCACCTGCGGCACAGACAATCCTAGTGCAATGTATTCAAATGTGTCAAAGCGTTTCGATAATACCTACCATATTCCTTTTCAGGGTCATTACAAAATATATCTCTGCATATTTGGCGATTCTCAACAGAACACTCTAGTTCAAAGAATATATCCTTCAGTGTTCTGCCAGTCAAGCTTTCTGAACTGTCATAGAACTTTGACTTGCCATATGTTTGGGAATCTGTAAGAGAACAGTATTATGAAGATGACCTAATTTTTTATTGCTGACAAATCATTGATAGTAATACCGGAGGCTAACAATAAAAGAAGATACTTCTGCTTGATTAATTTGGTTATCTTGCTAACAAAAAGCTTATTAAAAGTTTTTTATTTGAAAAATGAATGTATGCAGACATTGTCAAAACAGTCAAAGAAAACAATTTTAAGAAACCAACACCAAAAATTTAAAGACATGTCACATTTGCCTATCCAGGTTGGGGTACTTTGACAGATCAAAGATCATTCACTCTCCCCTATAGGGAGGTGGATGACCCTGCAGTGCGCAGTTAAAGGATGATACAGAATAGTACCTCAATACTGCTAAAACTGGCTTAAAATCTTATTGCTTTAAACAAGCATTTCTTGTATATTTCTTCACGTCTATTGGAAACGACTCACAATAATTTCGCTCAAATTAAGTATAGTTGTATTTCTTGTAAAAACACAATTCACTAAAAAAAACCGAGCGAAGCTCGACCGCTTAGGCACTTGCAATATAATGGAGGCAGTCCGAGGTTTTCTAGACAAAATGTGTATAGGTCAAACTATCTACATAATTTCTATATAATAATAAATCTGTATAGGTCAAGTAATTACCAGCTGGCCACGCCAAATCAGTTTCACTCTTATTTCTCCTATGAGTCTTCTTGTCATCCTGTTTCTTGGGACTAGTTCTTAAATTCCCATTGCCCAAATCTTTGCCACTTAACAAATCTATGTGTTTGAGTCTCACTCGAGACTGTTTGAACAATTTCAGATGTGTTGTTAGCTCTTCAGGCAGTCTTGTTGACAGGAGGTAAATCCAATCAACACCCTTAACTCTGAAAAATATATCTCTTTAGGGTAACACTTGTTAATATAGGTTATGATATTACAACATCAGAAACTGAAACAGGGCTGCAAACACACCATACAACACACTCTAGATCCCAAATGCACCCTCATCCAGAATTAGAATTAGAACAGAATTAATGAATATCTAATAACAGCAAATATATAATAACATCTCAAGTATCATCCACAATAATTAATTAAGTTAACAAAAGAAATTGATTGTTTGGTAGATATTATGTAAGTATGTTTAATTATGACGACTCCGTGGCTTAGTTGGTAGTAGCCCTGCCTTCGAAGCGAGGGGTCCCGGGTTCGATTCCCGGCCGGGGCATACTTTGTGTGGTGAGCATGAAGTTTGTTCTCGGGTCTTGGGTGTTTGTCTTGTGTTTCTGTGTTTGTCCATGCCATCTGCGACACAGGGAATCCTAGTGCAGAGGTATGAGTGTTTAAAACGTTACGTTACGTTAATTGATTGAATTCTTGATCAATTTGGCTATGTAAAAAAAGAAAAGAAAAATTATATATATTTGAATATGCTATGCTTTAACCTAATGATAACATAAAGCAATTTAAATAAAATCCCAGCTTGACTCAAGGTTCAGGGTTAAAACAGTTCTTCGTTTTCAGTTAGCATAGGTACTTACCTATTAGAAACATTAACACCAGCGGCCAATACCAATCGTTTAATTGCATGGTTTGTAAACTCTTCATCATCAGTTAATATTTCATACCATGGTGTTACATAGTCATTGATGATTATTGTGATGATTTCATTTAGGAAAGAATCCACAGTTTCACTTCCTGTTATTCTGTTATCATATTTTGGAACAGGAGTCTCTTGTTGAAATAATTCCAAAACCTAAAGAAGTACATAACTAATAGTTAGCTAACTTTCAACAGATACCTGCTACAATTGGTGGTAAAGTTTCATAATGCCTGGCATTAATAGTAATTATCATTGTTAAATGTAACATCCTGGCAGTCCAAAGTTCAAAGTATTATAAGACATGTAAATGAATGATAGAAGATATTTATGCCTTTGAAGACATGCAATGAAGGTTCAAGTCAATCAAATCTTATTGTATATCTAATGTAATATACAATGGAATGGAATATACAAATAATAATTCAAAAGATACAAATACTAATATTCATATAAAGTATTAGTAATCCTGTTTGCCAGATTATTATTAATGATATATTTTTAAGTATTGGCTTATGTTTACCCGCAAGGTGCAAAGCAGAATACATACTGTAAATGTAAGCATGTGTGGATGATAAAACTAACCGTTGGTATCTGTATTGAAAAGTTTGTTTGCTGCAAAGGATCATCCAAGCAATCCAGATCAACTGAGGATATTTTCTTTTTGTCATAACTGAAGTATAGAATTGTAAGAATTCTGGAAAAAGTTAATATATAATTAAAAAAATATTTATATTATTATTAATAGTTTATAAAATTATAAATAGTTATAAGAATTGAAATATGTACATATAAACTATTATCAAAAACAAGAACATTATCTAAGGCTGAACCTACAAAGATTCTTGCCATGCAGGACATATCAGAAACCAGTATGGTGACCTACAAATTCAGTAATTCCTCAGATCAGTAAGAATATTCTATTTGGGGCAATTTATGACAAATACTTGCAATAGATGTTCCATTGTTTCACTCAGTTGCTTCTCATGAAACCACTGTGTTCACGGAGCAAAGACGGCAAAGCGATAATTAGATTATAATCAGAGAACATGTTTAGATAAATACAGGACTCACCCCAGCACAAATGAAGCCAAAAAGGAGAGAAATGCCAAGTACCAGCCGAAGCCGAGCAGTCCGGTGACTATAACGGAAATTAGACAAAACCAACCGGCAATTCTGGCCATGATTTAGAATGTTGTGCGGCGTGTATATATCTGAATAAAATTCACATATTTGGAATCCAACTTCTAATCAATTCGCAATATAAAATTTGTAAAAAAAAAAAACAAACAGAATCAGCGAAAACAAATGTACTCCGAGCGAAAACTTGTTTTGACACAGTTGCAGTTGTTCTCCCATCCCCCTCCCTACCAATGTCGTCTCTTTGACATTGACAAACAAGATACGCTGAACGCTGCGAACAACAAACACAATAAACCAGCTATGTGTAATTTGGACATAGCTGGGCTTTGAATCGCTGATTGTTTTTTTTATTATTTGTTGGGATACACCGAATGTTCTTTATTATGCTAGTTATTGAAAATTGAAAAAAAAAAAATCAAGCTGCGACGGCTTTATTTTTTCAAAGATGTTTTAGAATCTATCATAAAAATAAATAAATTTACTATTACTTTAGACAAATTTAGTTAATTTTTAAAATTAGTGTGATAAATGTTGTTTTTCAGAAAACATGCTACCCTAAAATGCATGTAATACATATAAACTTTCTCTCTTTGTGTTCTCAATCTCTTTGTGTTCTCAATCTCTTTATGTTAATGAAAACCGTATCAAAATTCGTTGCGTGGTTACCGGAGAAAAAGACTGACGAAAATAGCGACTTTGATATAAAGTATTTGAGATAATATAATAATTTAGTGTTTGTATCTTAGGTACCTTCAAGGAAATGTTGCCTGGAAGACATCGCTTCTAAGCGATAAGGATGCCCAATTCACGTTATTTTATAAGATTATTTGTACATTTATTTTCTTTGGTGTACAGTAACGTATTTTTGCATTGAAATAAGGAAGGTCTAGGTATGGAGGACCATCATCGTATATGAAAAAGTGTGTCGAAAAGCGACCAATTAGGGTAGCACTTCAGTAGCAAGTCCGGCTCCGTGCTAAATTCATTAGATTCTACTACTTTGGTGGGTACTTAAACTGTAATTTGCTGCTTATGGCTGGACACTTTTTCTAATTGTCCCCCACGTACGGCGCTCCTTACCTCTACCTTCCGTAAATTGAATGATGATGCATAAATTACCTGTAGAGGTAGGAAGAGACAACGGTTCGTACGGTTTAGAATAATACAATTATCCTTTTGCTCGCCTTGTGCAAGCCCGTAGGATTCATAGGTCAGCGAGATACCAACATTTACCATGTATTTCAAGGTAAAAGTATAAGAGAAAGAATTCATAATAAAAATGTAAGTAATCATAACAGCATTGGATTTATTTTATTGGAATACAAACACAATCACATAAATCATTTATATAGATAAGACATCCATCAGTAAGATCTAATAATACTAGTACATTCATATTATTGTCAATCATGTCAACCGAATCTGATCATGGTAGGTTCTAGGGACAAACCCACGAATCCAGTTCGGTGGAAATAAAAAATATTCATGGACTATCCTGTCACACAGCGCCATAAAGCCCCAAACTAAGCTATAATATACTTAAATAGTGCTTTTCCTTTGTAAATACATATTAACATTTATGTACACATTTTAACACCCAGACACAGAACATATGTTCGTCTGGGTGGGAATCGAACCCGCGACCTAAAGCGAAGGCATAGCTACCAACTGAACTGTGAGGCTATTCTAGTTGGGATCTGACTGACATTTCATATTATTCTGGCAAGATGTCCAACCAAATAAAGTTATAAGAATAAAGTGGATCTGATCCCAATTTTACCGAAACTGGGTCCGCGGGCAAGCCTCAATCGAGCCAAGAAAGTCTCGATAGATCATTCACCATTTACCTACCAATTAAATGCAGTTTATGTAGATCTTAGGTGTTGTTAACGTCGGGCTAGTGGCCCTTACATTATAATTAATCCCCGATTAAGGAATGGGCGCGCTTTAATGCTGCCAGACGCTATCTAGTCAAGTTCTTAGCGATATTTTTTGAATGATATGAACCCCGAAACGAGATTATCTGACAGATAAGCAATTTATCGACATAACCCAACAGTAAGACGCTGGAGTGGCTCCAGCGTCTTACTGTTGGGTTATGTGGGTATCCAGTGTTCCAGTTATCCAGTGGGCTGGCCACATTTGGCGAAGAACCGATAATCGTCGGGGTAGACGAGTTCGCAAACGTCCAAGTTATTTGGCTCTCTGCAGTAAAGTGTTTGCAGAGAGCTGATCATAGATTTTAGTAGCGCTAGGCCAGCAGTAGACTAGACAGATATGAGATATGGTTCATAGGCATGTATTGTGCAAATAAGGGCTGATGTAATACTCCTTTTCTAATAAGATATCATTAATTGTTTTTCAGTAAGTGTGTTTAACATTCAACCACTCCCTTTTGGAGCTATCAGTTCACTGAGAACTTGACCAGACAGTCCTACATCCCTGTTTATAGTCGGGTTAATAAACTTGTGTTAAGATATTATATAACGATCAGATTCTATAATTTCCAAACCACCTAAAAATAAACCACCAATAAATTAGTTACATTTATACTTTATCATAATTTCAATTTACATTATCTAGTTTCGGAGACATTATGATCATTCATAAAAGGAATATTCGCATATTTAGCTGTGTCATATTGGATATTCAGTTTGATAAATATATGTCTTCCATTTAATATGTAAAACGAGGATACAGTAAAACTGATTTCCTATATTGTATGCCCAATGCCACATGACGCAATTTTCAGGCTGTGTAGATTAAATATCGTAAAATAGCATACCTACTAAACTGCACACTCAAGTTAGCAAGATGAAATCAGCATAGAGTTAAAAGAGTGCATTATCATTATTATAAATATACATAGGTGCATAAAATACAATAAGTTACAAATAAGTTATTATAATAAGTTCCTATTCAAATTCCAATTTTAATGATCAATGCATTCCATTGTAGGATCAAATGTGTATAAATTGCTCAATTTCGTATAAGGTTAATTGACCACAATACATTTTCAATTAGTCGAATTTTACTATATTCAAATCGATAAGTGCAGTCAATTTTATTGGGATAATGATAATCGCATATCTTGTCTTGTGGGCAAGGTGGGCTCGCCCCTAATTGAGGTCTACAGGCTGATATATCAAAATCAAATAAAATTGACAAGTAAATTTCAAAAGTCATTATCAGATTATTATGCGATTATATAAGAAATTTATTACTGCTCTATCTTGAAAAAATTAAGTAAAAATGTTTGTAAACCAACTTTAAATTGTAATAGATCGTAAATGGTCATTCGAAATAAAAAATGATATCAGAAACCTAAAAATGATTTTCCAATACCTATTTAATGATACCCATAGTCTATAGACTTTCATTTCAATATTTTCCACAATATGGCGTCTAGTGGTCGCCATATTGAATTTTGATTATTGAACGTATCCTTAGATAGATGTATGCAATGTATCGTGAGCGAACTTGGCCGTAATCACATTTTTAGGCCTGGTTCCGCGCCTGTGCGTTTCGCTAGAAGCAATCTAATAAAATTACTATCACTAACCCGCAACCTACTTGTACAAAGCGTATGGTATGGAAAACTTAAATACGCAACTGTGAGTAGGTACTATATTTGTATGTAGTACGTACTGGACACACGTAAGAATTCGCTTAAAACTGTATTTCGTCTAATTGTTGGTTCAGGGGTCCTATTTTGCGCCTGTGGTGTCATTTTACATAAAATTTGATTTAACTAATTAAGAACATTTTACGAAAAAATTACAACTCGTAAAATCATAAAGCTTCCTCTAGCATTACACTATTATTTTCATATTACGGTGATCATTCTGATTTAGTATGAAAATAATTTGATAAAACATGTCACTGCGGGAGTAGGATAGGTTTCGAGCACAGGTGTAGGTCTCACATGCGATGATTGCATTCTAAA
This sequence comes from Aplocera efformata, assembly GCA_921293045.1. Lineage (NCBI taxonomy): Eukaryota > Metazoa > Arthropoda > Insecta > Lepidoptera > Geometridae > Aplocera > Aplocera efformata. The sequence goes on along the minus strand of OV121042.1, from coordinate 4,634,915 downwards.
GTAGTTTTACAAAATTTTTCTATGATGCGGTTTGGATGGCGCCCAAATATACACAATTACACACCAGTAAAGCGTCTTGGAATAAATACTTTACACATAAATTACCCTATCTTACTATAATAAATAACTGCATTACATCGAAATAAAATCGAAGCTTTATTGCTCCATGTTACATCGAAATTCTTCAATTCACGCAATCAGATCTATTTGGTACTGTGCTCTTAAATACTACACGAAAACAAGTTCAAATAAATTTATTACAATGTTTGAGTTTAGTAAAAATCATAATAATCTCCCAACATGTTGAACATACTCGTAGAACATCAACTCATATTCTTGTCATAGTAGAATTTGAACCTAGTTATTGAATTTCATGGACCAGGCGAAAAATTAATTATCCAGTGGCTCTGCCACGCATATATTGATATAAACAAGAAGCGCCTAATTTGAACAGAGAGTAAAGCTATAATTTCAATGAAAAATTATCCGAAATATATCTGTGAAATTTATATAGTGTACGGACCTTTTGTTTCAGGACAATTACCTAAAACAAAAGGTCTATAGACATTTTTAATTACATAATAGAGGGCATGTGGGCGATTATTTGATATAATTGATTTTGATTTGAAACATGTATTGGCGAAGCTAAGCAGTAAAACTGAAGGCAAACGAAGATGACACTCGTTTCACATCTACAGGGCGTCCAGACGCCGCCCAATTCTTTATTATACTAGTGTATAGTATATTTTCAATACCATACTTCAGAGGAAACATTTCACAACATAAATATAATTAGAGGCATGAGATATTCGACCTAGTAAAAAGAACTACTTCATACACAAGTAGTTTTTCTTTTCAATATTATAGTTAGCATATTTCTATGACTACATATATGTATAGTTATATTATTATTATTATACAGTATAATACAACATTTTCAACAAGAATATCAACAATGGACGATAACTATAACTAGATAAATACAGTGTAGTTTTGGAATTACTTGTTAAACTGTTAGTCTTGTTTTCTGTGGCATTGCTAATAGCACATTTTTTTTATAAAAAAATATAATTTATCTTTGTGTGCACGATAATGATATAACTTTACGTGACTATAACTGATTTTAAACAATATTTGCAAAGGTATTCTTCCTGCGGCTACAAAGAAATTTTATTTTAGGAATTTGATAACATTTAAACAGATATCTGTTGCATAAACGAGATTCCAGTGAAATTCACTGGAGTCTCGTACATGTAAGAGACGCATAAGGTATAAGGCATAGCAGGTGCATTATATTCCGTGTTTACCCTTCTCTGTATTGTCATTAACCTCCTCTTATGTGGAACTTAGAACGGGACTATCGACAAAATCGGGCTTTGCTTTGGATTATGTTCGCATATAATTTAGACGTTTATTCAATCATAATAATCGATCTTGGGCTATGACAAAGCGTGTTCACTCTTACAAACGGCATTATGATCAATGAGTTAATTTTTAAATGACTGGACATTACAAAGTTTAACAATTAATTCCAAAGGTTATCACACAAACGTAGCCTAAACTGCGACTGTAAACTAGATAACAGACGTTCAGTTTAGAATCATAGACGCTGACCGCGATCCCACAGTAAAATCTTTGTACTGCGAAAACACGCAGAGCTGAAAAGAAAATTCCAATTAGTAATAATATTTTTATTGTGTACTGTGTATCCGATAAGGACGGATAACAAGAGTCAATTGTTTCAGTAATTGTATGAAAAATGTTTTTCTTTGTTGTCATAGGTACTTTTTTATCAACAGTAATTCAGTAACAATTATCTGACTCTTATCAAAAATTATAATACACTAGACATGTCATGTACCTTTGATATCAGAGATAGAGTACAAAAATTCCGACTAATATAAAAGTAGGTGTGAGAGGTCCCATTCATTTTTTTTTTGTTTATATCGACTAAAAATGATAAAACCTACCCATAAATAGATGGCGCTATCGTCGTGTTTTCATGTAGCAACAGGTCAATGAAACATTATTTTAATAAATTATGAGTTTCCTACAGAAACCCATGTTTCCACATCAATTAAAATATACTTAGCGTTGTATGCAATGAACAACAATATATTGTTGGTTGGAATACGAAATTCGAATACGAATTCCGAATTTGAAAAGGAATAGTTTTTGAAGCGATTCATTAGGCCCCTCGTGGGGCCCATCTTAGAAGAAAAAAACATACTTCGAAATTTATCGTGTGGCTAGATGATGAGTTCTGGCACGAGGATTCTTCGTGAACGAAGGACAAGCCAGCTAGAATACCTTTTCATTAGTAAATGGGCACAGAAGGGGAATACAGTAATTAGATTTCGCATCATATTAGCTTGTACATAATAAATGTTGTATCCATACCTTGTCTTTAAGCTGTTGACACATATGAAGAGCTGCGGTCAACATAAACAGGACATCACTCAGCCAGGGCACAGCACAGTCCGCTTGGCACGAGTCAATCCGCATCGTGCCGTGTACTGAACTAAGTTGGTACGCTACAAATATGAGCTTGTGGGATTGTATATAGAAGGATATCGCTAGGTCTTCAGGTAGATTTGGCGACAGGGCCTTCTGAAAGTACATAAAACATTTTTTTTTTACTTAGTTTGGTAAATCTACTTCACGAGGGTGTTTTAATAATAACTATTCATAATATAAACAGATATTATGAATAGTTATTATAACTTACCATATTTCTACTTTTCATAAGCTCATCAATTGCTTTTTTCTTTGGAAGGACTAAGGCAGTGCGCGCCCTCTGTAGAGAGCCAATAAGACATTGGATTATGTGCAAAACCTCTTCTGATGACCTGTGAAAATTGCATATTTATAATGTCACTGTCAATTCCTGTGGTAATCTGCAACATAATGGTTTTACCTATTGAACTGAAAGCCAGCAATAGTATACTTCTACTTTAGGCAGTAGAAGCATACTATTGCTGATATGCTACAACTTGCCGCGGAGAATTCGCAAGAGTAATTGTTGGGTATTTAGTCGGCAAGAGTCCGGCATAACCCTCTCCCTCGCAATGAAACTAGTATTTTTAGCAAAATCGGTTCTATAGCTCGGTTGTTAAATAACTTGTAGCACTGTACCGAAATCTACAAGTGGTTACTCCTATGAAACGTTATATGCATACAAATAAGTTTACTTTGCGTGTAAATATTGACGTGTCCAAACAATACTTGAGGTCTAAGGAAATAACTAAGTATGGGTTTGAAGTGAGGAATAGGTAGTTGAAATGAAATGACAACGAATCAGATAACCCTGGAATTGAATGGGATTCGTAACAAGCGCGCCAAATTATATTCAAGGCTATTCAACAGCGTCGACCTATTACAATCAATTAATGTACTCGTATGTTCACAGCTTAGAGGCGAGGAGTCCCCGAAACCAGCAAAGTGTGTGATGATCATAATGTTTTTGCCAGATCTTGGATGAATGGGTTGTTTGTCTATGTCCGCGACACTAAAGTATCCTAGTACGGGGATAGAGAGGCGGTGTAAATGTTCGTTTGTTTAACTGCTAAGTAAAATAGTGGTAAACAAATATACGAAATAATTTACGGAATACGGAAACTACGCAACGTTTACGCAAATTGGCCACTTATTCACACGAAATAAAAAGAATACATGAATAATCTGGCCTCCCCAAGCTATGCTAGATTGGGGCTAGATAGTGCTGTGTGAAATGTCAATTATTTATTTAATGTAAATAAATAATGTGTGAGTGAAACGGCTAATTCGCATATAACGCGATGCGAATCTACTTCCAATTCACATGGCCAATTAGCTCTTAACATTACCATTATCAAAATAAGATAAGGAAAACTAACAAGGTTAGCTCTGTGATTGATGGCCTTGTTTAGATGTAGGCTAAGGTATTCCAAACTATTCATATGGTAAAAAGATATTGCTCGGCGCCTTGAAATAAACAAGACTTAATACTGGGGAGTATATAACTCACAAACATACCGACAACATGACTAGAAGTAACTATTCATTATGATTAGTATAACCTACATACTTTATTACAGTAGCTGTTCCCCGCGACTTCGTCCACGTTGTTTTTTATTACGTGCGAAGCCCTATTTCTTTTTCTAAAATAGTAGTAGCCAAGTTACTCCTTAGAACATTAGCTATCTGCCAATGAAGCCCCGTCCAATAGGGTCCAGCCGTTTCGAAATTTATCGTGTGGCTAGATGATGAGTTCTGGCACGATGATATAAATTGTTTTTTTTATTAAAAATACCGATATGCATTCAGTAAAAAGGTGTTATTTTGACATTACAAACAGATTTTATTTTTAACCCCTAAGGCAAAAAAGAGGTGTTATAAGTTTGATCGCTATGTGTGTGTGTCTATGCACCATAGCTCTTAAATGTGTGAACCAATTTGGGTGCGGTTTTATCAAAATCAATTCAACCGTTTAAAGATCATCAGGAGTTAGGGGTTTTTATATTTCCTAAATGAACTTGTTCTCCCCATTGAAGAGACTTGCCTTGCAGAGTAAGGACAATGTATTATGAGATATGTTATACTTTTTGTATTGTGAAACTGTAACATTTATTTTGAGTGTTGTCTAGGTTTTTTAAATAGCACAACATTTATTCCTTGATACATAATTGAATTGGTCCAAATGTTGCTAATAATAACTTCCTTTGTCAATTAATCTAATAGTCAATTAACCTACATCAAGAAGGGTATCAGAATTTACAAGTGCTGTATTAAGAGAAATTTTTCAAACCACTTAAAATATTTTATTATTCTTTCTGCAGTTTTAGAATCTGGAAAAATCATTTTTTAAGTTCTTCCTACTGAGCAATTGCTATTAAAAATAGAAACATATGACTGATTTAAAAAAAATCTAAAAACTGATTTCAGTCCTTTCAACTCTTATTTCTCGCAATTAGGGAGACACCTAACCATTTAAAAAATGAAACATCCACATCAGTATATAATGGGCGAAGGAAACATCACAGGAAACCAAAAAAAGCAAAATCAATTTTTTTTTTATTATTTTGTGGTAAAAACCTAGTAGTAGAACAAATTTTGATGAAATAAAAAAGGGTAAAACCACGGGACACAGCTAGTAAAAAATATTTACAGATTATGGGCAAAACCACAAAAGTGTGATTCAAATACATAAACTCTAAAGAAAATTTAGTCAACAGTTTTAAGTTCTGGTCCTTAGAGGGTTTGCCGGGTGAATATAGTTTTAGTTTAGAATGAGACACTTAGGAGCGATCTCTAGGATTTAGCATATTAACTGTAAGAGAGACGGACAGAACCCAAAACAGAAATGCATGACTTGAACCTTGCATTCTCCTTGTAATTACAAGACCTGATATAATTTTATTGGACTAATAAAGTAGGTACTTACTTGAATACATAATTCTTATCTACATTATCAATATATCCAATAGCCTGTTGGAGGTGGTTTGCAGCATCCTGGATTTGCTGGAGCTTCCATGGTCCATCCTGATTGATGGAAGTGCGACATATTGTGTGCATTTGTCGTAGCACTTTGAAACTTATATCCTGGGAATAGAAATTCTTATTGATAACAGAACCATTGCATAGTTGTAACATCACTGTTTCTTTTGTTTGTGATCAACATTTAACCCAACTAATTAATAAATGTGCAAGTTAACTCTCCAGCTAGCAACTTGAAAATTATTTAATATTAAGGTCATTAATCACTACAAAACTTATATCAACAAAACATTATATAAAGTGGCACTTGGGTCAAGTTGATCGGAACAAGTAATGTTTCATACCATACATAGAAATCTTCCAGTTCATAATGCCGTGTTAAGTGGAAAATGTGGGTGCCAGTGAAATTACAAACACATAAGAAATACTACCATCATGTATGAAGTTCACTGACTCAATGCAATATGAATTGGAAATACATTAATTACATGACCTGGATATGATCTTTTCATACATTCAACATTCAATTTTGAATACTTACAGCGTGAGTTATGCTGTCGCCAGTTAGTGTCACTATGCATTTCAGCTGCTCGGGCTGTGATGTCAAGATGAATTTGTCTTGCTTCTGGCCTTCATTACCGTACAAAGGCACAGGAAACCTGTGAGCACATTCCTGAAATGAAATATATTTTGAACAATATTCAATATCTAAGGTCAGCTGTGATAGAAACTTCATAGAAACTTAAAAAAAAAATCGCAGCTTTAATTTATAATTTACTTACAACTAACACGGAATGAAGTTGATGTAAAATAGCGTGAACCTCCTCTCTCAGCACCCATTCAAACTCTTCCTTCTGAAATTGAACAATAAAAGTACATTTAGAATCACTAAGTTGTCATTTGATGGATTTTCCATTGGCCGGAGGAGGTCATCTACTTTCATACCAAATTGGCCGCTTCTTCTCGCTCGTTATCACACATTTCAAGATAAGTAAATATAAATAGTAGATAGTTTTTTTGAACTAGATGATTCAACAGTTTTTGGTTAAATTTGTACTGGTAGTAAGTATTAAATTCTCAAATTTCGAGACAATATTCATATAATAATAATAGCTCTCCACCACAGACAAGACATTAGTTTTAGTTTAGCGTAGTCAGTTTGTCAGTTTGAGCGATGAGCGTAGTGATTTTTTTCATGGTATTAGTACCACAGACTACTATGGGCACATATAATTATATTAATACAAGTGAAGACATGTAAGTTCCTTGGTGAAGGCAGGTTCTCTCTGATCTTTAGGACCAAAATGAGGCTTTTCATTTTTAATTTAAAAATAATAAATAGTTCCAACTGGCTCGATAGATGACTCTATTTTGTCATCGGTCATAGATATTCTATGCCGTGAAACAAAGTTCGTTATAAGTTATAAACTAACGATAGCAAACATTTTTAATGTTGGAAACATCGTATGAGCCTTGTAGGAAAACCTCAGTTTAGTAAAAAATCACGTTTACTTTGTTTTTTTTTTTCAACTAATTTGTTTTAATGTAATATTCAATATTTTTCACATCTTATCTACAAGTCCCTATATTGTACAACTAAGTATTGTACAGCACAGGAATGCACAGGCAGTATTTCGCGACAAGTAATCCAAATCCTGGCTTCAGTGGCGTGACTATACCATGTAAGGCCCTTGGCAAATTCATTGGATGAAGTAAGTTAGTTACGCCATTGCCTGGCTTCCAACTCCTGGTTCATGTACTACGTAGAACTACGTACTGGATCGTACAATACTGTGATGTGTACTACGGATCGTACACATTAAGCCAATATTGTACGTGTACATGGTTTCCAAATACGCGCTCTAAAATACTATTATCGTTCGTTAAGTGTTACGGGTCGTGCAATATTTTGGTGTTACATTAGTACATTACTGTCTCCCGACCTACTACAAAGCAGTGCCATCTGGTATCGATGTTGGAAACATGCCTTCGAATTGAAGAGCCCTCATTATTCCTATGCGTTCTTTGTCTCTTAAAATAATTTTAAATTAATTAAATTAATTATTTATCAAATATTAACTGCTATGAAATATACAAACTGATAAATAATGAACATAAATTAACTAATAAAGATTTTGTAAGGTTTTTAAGAGTCCGTAACCAAATGGAAACACACAGAACATTTTTAGTTCTATCCTGTTCGTCTGTCTGTCTTTGTGAGGTGATGAACCATGAAAGTTCTTCAAAAAAGTTGCTAATGATATTTTTTAATAGATGACAGATTGCATAGAATCATGTCAATATTCAAATTAATCATGTGATCGAAGAAGTCAAGTCAAATAATAAATTAACTTTTGGAGTTTGTAAAGATTTCATTATTACAAGCGAGAAATTACAAGCTATTCATAATGGTCACACCACCTGTACTGTCTCGATTCTACGGTGCCCTAGAAATAACACTAAGACAAGCAGGAGTTATAGCTGGGTAAGCGTAGGTCCGAAACAGCCTCTAATGTTCCCACTGCAGGGACAACGGCCCTTTCTCGTTATTTGAGAGTTAATGCCACTGTCATGATGGCTTTGATCTACCATGGAACCCCAATCCGAATTGGTAAATGTCTTCGCGAATTTTTGGTTCTAAGACATGCCGGTTTCCTAACAATGTTTTCCTTTACCGTTTCGGAAACGTGGTATTGCGCACATCAACTTTTCAAGTGAAAATCTCATTGGTGCACATTTGATGTTTTCAACTTTTCAAAATTTCAAGCTTCCTCTATTTTATGATTATTTTCTATATTTAACGATAATAATAATGATAAGAAATAAATTGAATTTATTGTAGTTATATGTCAGATCGGGCTGATATTAGACCAGGGTTAGTTTTTTGCTTTCCATTTAATGTGTCAGCTTCACCATCTGTCTCATTATGCATTATGAAACAAGTGATTTAATTACAGGAAATCCGGCCGTCATATGAAATTTCCATACACATTTACAGCCAAGATTGCCCAGTTTCCAATTTTTTATTATATGAAGAAAAACTGGATTTGGATGTATTATCCAACGGGATGGGCCGTCGGCTTTTATCTTTTTACAACAATACATGCATTGGCCAATTCCGATGCAAATAAAAGAAGCTGGGCTGAAACTCAAAGAAAATTTGCAGAAAAAGAGCATCACTAATGGAACTTGAATTAAAATTGAATTGTATTGTAATATTCATTAAAACCTAATTAATCCACTTCCTATTTTATTAATTATTAACGTAACCCATCGTAGCACCATTCACGCATCATTACATGTCTGGTTTTATAGCATACAAAACGAATGCGAATAGGTACATAAATTCTTGGGCATTCCCCTGGGTCTACGAATATGAGATTATTTTATACTAGCGACCCGCCCAGGCCTCGCATGGATGCAATTAGATATATACTAATATGCCACATGAGGCAGTGTGGAGTGATTACAGGACGGAACGTACGGCCTGCCAGCCTCCACTTTTTAAATCACTGAAATCTTATATATCCATTTTAATGAAATGCAAAGTGAAATGCAAGCAAAAGTGGCAGTTTTGAGCTACATTAAATGTACAACATACGTAATGTATTTAATTGGATAAGGAATAATACTGTATCGTATAAATTAGCTTGGTAAATAACACATATTTTTTTATAATAAGTAAAAGATATAAATGGTTTCTGTGATAAAAATATTAAAAAAAGGATAACCATCCTTATGAGATAAATGTATACCATTTTTAAGATATACGAGTACAATTCCATAGTACATGAATTTGATCTATCGCGTAACGTTAAGCCAGCGTTTGCGATTTAATCGCAAAAAAGTATGTTTGTTACGACATCACAAATCTTTGAATTTTTCGGCTTTTCTGTAATGTAATATGTATGTATTAAACATATAAACCTTCCTCTTAAACTTATCTATTACTAAAAACTGCATTAAAATCCGTTGATTATTTTAAAAGATCTATAAGCGAACAGACAGCGGAAGCGGCTTCTCACAATAACCGAACTGCTACGTTTGCCGTTGCCAGGCAATTTACATGCACATCACAGGCAAGTAACAGGCATACTACAGACACGTGGCAAGCAAATTTCATGTAAATTACGGGCATATTACATGCACTAATGCTGCAGATTTCGCGGAAGTACATGTGCATGAGCAACTAGCAGAAATACCCACTAGAACCCATTGGTTCTAGTGGGTAGTTTTCTTCTACGGGTTAGAACATTCAGCTCACAGAGTACATTTTATAAAGTTTAGCCACATTTTAGTTTGGCTTTAGCCATATAAATTCTGCCAATGTCCGAGTTAATGTACTATCAGAAGCTTTTTCTGCATTTGGGTTAATTGAAACAATTGTAATTGTTTATCCATACAATCGGCTCTAGCTCTAAATAAACACTGACACTAACTGTCAGTATCACAAAAAGCCATATAAAGAAATGTCAGTATATGCTACTGTCATGACGATATTATGTCAATATGATATCATCCTAGCATGTTTAGTATTAAATCGCCCGATAAATGTTGGTTTTTATTCACAGTGCCATGATTGGTAGGTAGATTGAATACAACCATTCAAAACGCGGAAATTGTCACTCGACGGCCTCAGGTGATACAACTCAACGGGCAAGACCATGTAGTCAACAAAGAATATACGAGAGAATTTACTCCACTAAAACAAAAATACGAAGTTAAATTAAAGTATATCGTCGCTGCACGTGTGAAAAGCTTTCAGATATTTTTTGAAATAGATATAGTGATTATTTCAAGCGACGTTGTTAGGAAATGTTCACGAAATTGAATTGCGTGTGTATGTGTTATGCTAAGTAGGTATAACATTTTCCTGGTCAAACTATGTGGGTGAAACCGCAAGAAGTTTTCACCAAGACAGCATTATGGTAATAGATTGTTCTTTCTGTTATTTGTTTAGATGTGTAGTTGATTTGGGTAACAATTTTTTGCGATTTGTAGGGACTGCGATGAAACTACGTTGTACTTCGTGCTTCAAAGAAGGAAAGGGCATGGTAAATCAAAAGGTCTCTCATCGCTTCTTGTCGGTACGCTGGACAGCGTTCGAGACACAAAACCGGCACCTTTCAGAATTCTGCACCAAACTCCTAATTCTGAAATATATTATGGTAAGTTTTAAGAAAAAGTTTTTGGGTAAGTTACCCAATTTTGATGGTAATCTTTTTGTTTAATGAGTAATACTTGTCTCTTGTCCCCTGTGTTTTGGGTATAAAAAATATGTATTAATACTTTATAAAATCACATAACATGTTTGCAGTCATAGCCACAGGGTTAACAGAGCCGGAAATACGTCAAAACTGGCAGTGGTTATTCGACAATGTGTGTCCAACATTGCATTCCTTTGATACGGAGGAAGAAGTCACTGAGTTTGTGTTGTGCAAGATAAATTCTATCATTGCTACGGAGCAGGAGAGTTTCACTGAAGGTAAATATTGTGTATTAATGAGGGTACTTGCCAAACCATCATTTTTATAAAAAGTAAACCTCAGTACCTACTAAAACTACAATATCTCAATGATGATTTTAACTTGGATTTAACTTCAAAAGGCTTTATTCTATAAATTACTAGCCTTAGTGGGTGAAATTTTCACAGATGATGTGTAAAAACCATTGGTTGAATTTCACTTAACTGGTTATTAATTACCTTTAGGTGGTACTACTCTTAATTATTTTTAATTGATTCTTGGTTATTATCTATTTTATTTTTTCCTTCATTTGTTTAGATATTAACCAGAATGATTAAAGAAAGTTGATCTAATTTCAATTCTAATCACCTCATGGTATACTTAATTATTTTAAGAGTTCAATGTTAATTTAATTAGAAGTTGTTAGCTTTAGACACTTACTCAAGGTCTTGCAGGTTATTTCATTAGGAGGAGAAACATTGCTGGTATTTTATTATTTATTTTTATTCGCCTCCTGCTACTTCGACCCAACACAATGTACAATAATCTCTTTCAGATGAGGATACACTAACATACAAAAATGTTGACTATGATTTTCATCAAAGGTTTGATGGCTTGCCAAAAGATGAGAAGTTGGTGTGTTACTATTCTTGTAGGTAAGTTCTAATTATGTATAGAGGACTCATCAGCAATTCTTGTTCGTCATATCAGTATTTAGCCACTGCATCAATCTGGCGGGTCCAGTTGCTTGCATTTGTATGTGAGTGCCCTTTGAATGCTTTACTATGGTAAAGGAGCAACAAAAAAAAGCAGTAGAACTTTTGCAAAGTACTTGTTCAAATCCATCCCTCTCTGACCCTCCATTTAGAATAATCAAAAACTGATATGGAGCAATTCTTTTTGCATTTTAGTTTTAGTTCTTCTTGTTTCCTACTACTATTCAACTTATTTTCATTTTTAATAACTAGTGATAGACTAGAAAAAACATTTGGATTGTTTATTTTGCATTGATAATCAAGCTAAGTTATGGATAGCACATGAAATATGCACAATCTCAAGGCGACTGGCCCGTTGTTCTGATGACATAGTAGGAATATGGTGGATGTAGTTGGATTTCAATATGATCTTCATCAATGGTGTGTTAAAGAGGCCCTTACTATGTGGATGTTACTGGCTGATTATATATATAGATATAATAGTAACAGTGACACAATGTAAAATTATTTCAAAACAGATTATTGCTGCAACCTAATGTTAGTGTTATCATATATTTATGTTACTCATATCGTAACAAAATAATAATTATTACGTGAATAGTATAATATCAATGTCAATTGAACAAATCTGTACAAATAAATAAATTTGAAGTGTCTGTTTGCAATGTTAAATTAGCAGCTGTTTATTAAACGCATTTGAAAGTATATATGGTATGTCTGTTTGTTACGGCTAATCTCCGAAACGGCTGGACTGATTATTATTTCACAGGCACATAACTGATGTTTTATAGAGTAAAAGTAGCCTTTTATTGTAGAAATAGAAATAAATATTATGAACAGCTGGTGTAAGAATATATATCACACTGGCTGAGTGCTGATATGGAATTATTTTATTCATAAATACTTTCAGGTTGGGCCCATGAAAATTTTATTACAATAGTTTGCTAGATAAATCAAAATAACTAAACAAAAAACATGTCATCCACGTAAATGAAATGACATGTTTTTTCTGCGATTTTTTCGATCGTTGTATACAGATTTGGATGTTTCGTTTTTTTAATGGTACCCCTAAGGGCGAGAAATAAGGGGATGTAAGAAATAAAGTCGACTTCTATCGATTTTTAAATTGTTCAATAACAGTTTTGTTTTCAGTTACTTGAAGGGCAAGATACCGCGGCAGGGTTGGATGTACTTGTCCGTACACTACATGTGTTTCTACTCATACATATTTGGGAAGAAAACGGCCATCAAGATCCGCTGGGCCGATGTCACGGAGCTCGCGAAGACAAACGGTCTGCTATTCCCCGACTCTATAAAAGTTGTGACAAGAGATGGGGAATACTATTTCACGCTATTTATGAGAAAAAACGAAACTTTTGCATTGATGCAACAGCTTGCTAACATTGCTATGAAACAGTATGTATATGTATCACATATTTGTAAGTATAGTTTTAGCTAAACAGTTTTGATTATGCATATAAATGTTACGTCTACACAGTCATACATCTTCTGTGGGATTCCTCATGTAGCACTTTCCATGAACACGCCATAAGCAACCAACAGCCAACGACAAACTGCATGCTCAGCACAATGTTTGCCCCGGATGGGGATCGAACCCGGGACCCCTACCTTCGAAGGTTATTATTAGCAAATAACATGCAGGAGCTAGCAACAAAATTTAAAATTTCAATGTTTGTCACAACTGGGTCATATAGAATGTTGAAAATCATATAATGAAGTGTCAATGACCCTATAAAATATTGTAACAATCATCACAAGCCAATCTTCAAAATAATGGGCGAAAATTTTGTGTATCAATATCTGTATATATTATCAAACAAAGGTTATCTATTGGCTGTGTTTTTTGTTGATAAACAAATAGTGATGTGTTTGTACAAGCAATATGTTCGAGTTAACGAGATATTTATCATGATTTGTGAGTTTTGTTTACTCTCGATGTTTCTACGCAATGGTCATGTGGTGTACCTATATTGGGTAATTTTATATAGTTCGATGTTTTCTTTCCGAATTTCAACTTTACCACGTCTCTCGCTCGCGCCATATTGAAAAAATGGCGCCTTACCAGTTTTTTGACAATATCTCCTCCCCGACTCACTTCACGATAAAAACATTTATGTATATACAAAATGAAACTAGAGAAAATACCAAATGACTTTACTCTATGTGGTATTTCTATTTATATTATTAGGAGCATACGGAATGTGCTAGTGCGCAAGAGGTTTCTTGCGCGCTCTGTTTTTACGTTCGTCTGTATACAGCTATTACTGGTTTTATTTTCACTCACAACTCGATCTCAACACCCACACTACACTATGGCAATGCGTAGACGAGCGATATTTTTTGTTTATCACACAAGTTTATATTCCCTGTACCTACAGACACTCAGTACCTACAGACCTGACTACGGTATTCCAAAATATTGGGAGTCAACAAAACGTACTAATCATTGACGGTTTGATTCCCAGATTGAGCAGACTGTGTGATGAGCGTAAACGTTTTTCTCGGGTTTTAGGTGTTTGTCTTGTGATTCTGTTTGTCCATTCTATCTGCGACACAGGGAATCCTAGCAGGGGTATGAGTATGTTACGTATGTTTTTAAGTGACCTCATTTACTCGTATCCACGATAGTAAAGTTATAATATGTAACTAATTACAGTTTTCGCTATTAGTCACTGAATAAGCGTCAATTTGTGAAAATTAGTTTAGTCAAGGTTGAAACAATTTTGAAAATAAATTAACAAGTTATTTCATAGCCATTCTCAATACCAATTAGCGGAGTCGAGGCATTATTCGGTCACAAAGATCATTTTATTTGGCATGATAATTATTTATTTTATTAATTTTTAACACTTGAAATGCTTTCCAAGTGTTCAATTTGCTTTATTATTCTTTTGTTTGATGAGAGAGTTCGCAGGACTTGTCGGTAATTATGATTGATAAGTTTTGTCCTGGCCCTTTGTTATTCGTGGCAAAACAATGACTACATTTAGTGGACCGCTTCTCACGTCTACCTTCCAACGATAGTGTAGTCCACAGGTGAAAAGTAACTCACTGAGGCTGTGCCTAAACCTTTACAGAAAAACGGGGTGAGCTTCGACTAATAAAAAAAGGGTTTTTACTAGAAATAAAATTATACAAGTAAACTTTACCAGGAAATACAAAATTTCAGCCAAATCGTTAGAACCCTTTCTGAGATAAGCGAAATAAATATTTTATACAAGAATTGCTCGTTTAAACTAATAAGATTGAACAAGAGAGACGCCCGCCTTCTCGCGGGACAACTTGAAAAAAGGATGTACCACTTGAAAAAATTATGTGCGCTCAAAACGGTGACGGAAAACATCTTGAGGAAACCAGAATGTCTTAGAACGAAAATTTCGAAGACATGTGACGTCTACCAATCCGGATTGGGCTTCCGTGTTAGATCAGAACCCATTCACTCTAAATTATCGTGAGTAGGTAGGTGTCCATGCAGTGAGAAAATTAGAGGCTGGTACGGAAATAGTTTGTTATTTTTCAAGATTGATTGACGACAAATCTGGAAGCTTCAACATCGACAAGGAACTGCTCACAAAATTGAGCAAAAATGTACCAAAGAAACCATCATTTCTAAAACGAGACTTGGACGCGAGAAAGCAGTCAAACCTCTACACACTGAGGTTTAGATTGCCTCAAAATGAAAAGCTCGATGGAACTGAAGAGTGTACATTATGGACCCCGTACAATAAGAGGCATAACTGGGGCAGACTGTATCTGTCTCAGAATTTCATTTGTTTCGATAGCCGAGTGAGTATATAGATTTTATTTTTATAAATATGTATCAGATACTATATATCTGGAAAGACTGAGGTAAGCACAGGCTTACGGCTACTGTTATCAATAAAACACTTGTTGGCACCCCAGGATAGAACTTGTCGGTTACCGATAACTTGTTCTGACCCGCCCTATCTTCTTCGAGATCGATAATATATTACAATTAAGTAGTTATCTATCAAACAAGGATAAATGGAGACATTCAAGCGATAAAAAAATACCAACTCATCATCACACTATAATATTACCTTTTTTTTTTTACAAGAAGTACAGTTATACATGTAAACTTAAACAGCAAAACTGTATCTAAACACAAAATTTTATCCAAATCATTAAGAGTCGTTTCCGAGATACGCGAAATAAATATATATACAAGAATTGCTCGTTTAAAGTAATAAGATAAAATACACGTAAAAGTAAATCGGTAACATTATCACGCCTGAACCGCTGAACTAATTTCGATGATATTTGGTACATTTTTTGTATGAGGAAAAATTGACGAGACCAACTGACGGTCAACCTAATGTCAAATGGTTACCGCCGCCCATAAACAACAGCGATACGACTCAGGTTCCACCCTACCAAAGCCAGGAGACCCAAGTGGCATCGTGTTGCGCCCGTCAGTTTGAGATGGGGATGTAACGTCTCATCTGCCCGTAATTCGAGGGTAGAAGGGGGTAAATGGGTATAAAAGTTTGTATGAGGAACTTGGCAAGGATAGATTGCATCAGGAGGAAGAAAAAAGGCTGCATTCTTTAAATTCCACGCGGGCCATCTTTAAATTCCATTCTTTAAATTCCACGGTAAAGTACTACGTTTGAGTAACTGGCAATTTCTGGTGTCAAAATTTTCAAGTCGCCTGAAAACCGCCACCACACCTTATCGACTGTATAGCCGGGACCGACATTTTAACGTACCCACCGAATGCCACTGTTTAGTGGTCTATATATTCTAGAACTAAAAGATTCGCAATGAGCGCTTTACTTTGTGGTGAACTTATAGCTCTGTGGTAAAATCTAAGTTGTCTTTCAGGTCCGGAATCTAGTCCGTGTCACGATACCTCTCCGAAACGTCCACCAGGTGGAAAAGGCGGCGGCAGGTGGTTCCAGCAGCTCGCCTGACACCGGCAGCATTCTCATAACCACCGCCCACCACACGAGCTTCCTCTTCGGGAACATAGCCGACCGAGACTTCTTGGTCCACAAGATATCCGAACTCCTTGCTAAGTTGCCCAAGTAAGTGCTCATTTATCTATCAAAAATTGCGAAAATTTACAGACGGACAGCGGAGCCTTAGTAATAGGGTCCCGTTTTGCCTTTATGTACGGAATCCTAAAAAGTAACAATAGAACTTGTGCATAGTTACTACACAGAGTAAATACTGTCTCCACACCTGGTAATCTGTCGCCAAGCAGCGTTCCATTCGCATTGCTGTGTGGAACGGTGAGGATGGCGGTAAAATCACATGCGCATGAGACGTAAAATCCCCGTCTGGGGTTACGAGTGTGACGCGGTGCAACTTGGGTCTTCTCATGCTTCGGTTGGGGAGGACCTAAGTCGTATTGCTGTTGTTATTGGCGGAGGTAACCACTTACCATCAGGTGGGCGTTCAGCTCGTAGTCGTCGTCAATAGTATTAAAGTTTTTGTTTGAAAAGTCCTAAAACGCCATTACAACTACACTACATTTCAATTGATCTTTGTGTTTGATTAAGGTTGCAGATTGGCCTGGGCTACTAATTCTTATATTTAAATGCTTCTAAATTAACATTCCAGGGCATGTGAACCAACACTAATTTGAGTGTGTATTACGAAACTAATAAGGTACATATACTCCGCTAAAATCTGATGGTAATCAATACCTATGTCTTACGGCGATAACTCGAGCAAAGAGATAAGCGTTGAAAACCTATTTTCTTGTAATATTATAGGAAGTGTCAAATAATTGAAAACGATATGTTTTTGGAACCCTTTAGCAAATTCAAATTGTACATTTTTAAATTTAATATTGCAACGTTAAATAAAAGTTATTAATAGAAAATAATCGCATCTTCTATTTAACTGAATATCTAAAAGTTGACGTTACTTTATATTCCGGTATATATATCGACCATGTCAATTATATGATATCGGACAATTAAAATTTTTTGATACCCACCAAAATTCGTTAGAAAAGGAAACAAAATATTTGATTTCGTAAAGTTTTCTTATTCACTCACTCTCGCTACGCCACCGATTAGCGTAAGCAAGACGGGTCACTTGCTCGGGGCTTCGCCTAAGCACTTTTACTTGGCATGTTTCAGGTCTTCTATAATACTATTTCCGGCCTTCTCGCACGTCGATTAAACTTCATTCTACATAACCAGGCTTGCAGCTCCGGCCACTAACGACTCTGCGAATCATAGTTTTAACGTTGAATTTGACTTTCGACTCATTTGCGTGAAACCACAGTGATTCTTGCAGGGAAAAGGCGACTAAGACGATCGCTATCGACGAGGTGGAAGGATGGACACCGCAGCCACCGCTGATGACGCTATTTAGGATGCACCAGACTTCGCCTATCAAACAGATACAGCAGAAAAAGGTATGTCTTGAGATATATTGTTCCCCCTGTACCGTGTAGTCAGAGCCTGGAAGCTGGAGATACCTTAGAAACGGCACCACTGATTTTCAAGAAACATGGCTTGGTAAAATTTGGATAGTTGTTACATAAACTTCTTATCCCGAAAAAATGTATGGTTGTCGTACGATGACCAAACGCAGGTAACTCCACGGGGCGCAGCTAGTAACAAATAAAAAAGGGGGGTAAAGAAATAAGAACAAAATCTTGACCAACACATCCTGGTACTATTACGTGCTATACTGTGCTTATTGTTACAGGAGAAACAATGGGAAGACCACATGGCTGAAGTGGGCAGAGGGGTGAGCATGTACCAAACCACTGATGGCAGTGAACTGGTCATCAACGGCATACCAGAGTCACTGCGGGGCGAGCTGTGGAGTGTATTCTCCGGCTCGATTCTACAAAAGGCACAGAACAAAGGATTGTACGAGAGATTGGTTAACGAAGCGCTTTCGTCGAAGAACCAAGCTAATGACGAGATTGAGAGGGATCTGCATAGGTCGCTGCCTGAGCATAGAGCGTTTCAGAATGACGTTGGTAAGATATGGTTTTCATTGTTCGATTTATCAAAGTTCATCATCATCATCAGCCTATACATGTCCACTGCTGGGCATAGGCCTCTCCTAGTAAGTGCCACTGAGCCCGATCTTCGGCTCTTCTTATCCACTTAACATCAAAGTTCATTTTACGAAAATGTAAATACAATCCCTCAATTCAGAGTACTGGTAATGATGCGTGCGTTAGAAATCTGAACAGTTTGCCCACAATAATGATAATTTTAATAGATTTGGCCAATGTCGGTTTTTGCTTGTGGTCCGTAGAATATCAACATGTTTAAAGCATAAATTTAAAGCATTAGAAATATCTATATTACTTTCTTTAGTTCGTACAAATGAACGAGTCCTTTGTTTTTTGGTCACAATAAAATTCTTTCAGGACCAAACATTTTGCAAAGGTTATAACCACTTATCTTGCTTCCAGGTATATCCGCACTTCGCAGGGTTCTTTGCGCGTACGCGTTGAAAAACCCCACAATTGGGTACTGCCAAGCGATGAACATAGTGGCCTCAGTGCTCCTGATTTACTGCCCCGAGGAACAGGCCTTCTGGCTGCTAGCCACGATATGCGAGACGCTACTACCTGACTACTACAACACGAGAGTCGTTGGCGCTTTGGTAAGCAAAGTTATTCTTAATCTATCTCCGTATTAGCGTCCAAAGTTCCAAATGGGTTTCGACTTCACACTGCAGATTTATATGTTTTCTTTTACACAGGTAGACCAAGGTGTACTGGAAGAGCTAACGGAAGCGCACCTGCCCGAACTCCACGCGAAATTGGACGAGCTTGGAATGATGAAGATGATCTCCCTGTCCTGGTTCCTGACGCTCTTCATCAGCGTGATGCCTTACGAGTGTGCTGTCAACGTTTGCGACTGTTTCTTCTATGACGGCGCTAAAGTCATATTCCAGGTTTGTGAAGCGACTAAACGCTTACCATGTCGGCCGTTGGTTGATTTTCCACTTTAGTAATAAAAGAAATTAAAAAATCGCTGCAAACTCTAGTTTAATCGCTAAAACCGCTTCAAAAGAAGTATTCAGATTTGCTGACCCAAGAAAGGGCCCACCGACATGCTCCAAACATGGTTCAGAACCATTTTAACAATGATATTATTAATGCGAATGTGAGTTTGTTTTCACGTCTTAACTACTGAATCGATGAACTAAAAGAGAAAAGGACATCTTTCATCCGTATATATGTTATAAATAAAAAAAGAAAGCGGGCAAGAAGTATCTTATATGAACCAGTTGTAAAAGCGGACCTTCCCATTTGATACGAACAAAAACAGTCAACCTTGTTAATCGGGGATCAAATAAAAGTTTACGCTCACAACACGCTTCTTTTTTTATAAATATATATTCACATGCCTTATACACAGCGCCATCTAGCCCCAAACTAAGCATAATTTCTACTATGGGAGCCAGAAAACTGATAAAATACTTATTGTAGTATTTTTCTTTTGTAAATACATCTTTAGAATACATATCTATAAACAAAATATACATACGTTCGTCACACAAATAGTGAGAATCGAACCTGCTGCGCAGACCAACTGAGCTGTGAGGCAAATCATTACGCATTGCATTACGCTAGCCACTTTGAGACTTAACGAAACGTATGTGCATTGTAATCTAGTATAATATAATCTAAACAACTTTACGCTTTATATATTCTACCAGGTGACATTGACCATATTGGACATCAACCGGGAAAAACTCCTCAAGTGCACAGAAGACGGGCAGGCTATGCAAGTGCTGAGCGAATATCTCGAGGGGATCTACAACGAAGAAGCCATGGCCTTGTCGACTGAACCCAGAACAGCTACGAAGGTGAAATAGGAACTTTATTTTTAACCACCATACTTTTTCCTAGAACTGTAAGAACTTATCTACTTCATATTAATTAGGTAAGATAGATAATGATTAAAATATTGGGGGAAGGGACCCGCTGACAGCCCACCTGATGTTAATTGGTTACTGATTAATTAATTATTGCTATTGGTATTGCTGCTATTGGTTAATTATACAATACATTGGGTTATAAAATCCGGAAAAAATGCTTGTTATAGGTACCTACTATTTTAATGACTCGCAATTTTTGTTTGTTTTATCCGACTTAATTTAGTGTATGCATTATATTCATTTTATTTTTTGACATATTCATTATTATTGTAATTTTAGTTTTTATTAAAATTTCATGAATAATACGAAAAAATGTTGACAGATAATATTATGAATATTAAATAAACAATACCATTAACAATATATATGTATAAACCATTGCAGAACTGCACAGAAATCACGGGTCCGATATTTTAGTTTTAATCTGGGCTATCAGCTATCAATCATTACCTAAATCCTTCCTTGTAAATATAAACTTCGAATTCCTAAAAAGAATTCTTAACTTAAGAATTTCGAATTCTTAAAAAAGATATTGAATCAATTTCTAAAATATTTGTACCTACACAGACTTATTATCTAAGTATACGTATTGTCTTCCAGACTATCAAAGTCCAGGAATTAGTGTACCAATCGTACCGCAGTTTCGGGTCGCGGGTGACAAGCGAACACATTGAACATTTGCGCCTCAAGCATCGGCTGCGCGTCGTCAGACAACTGGAGGACAGTTTGGAACGGAACACGCTGCGAGCTTTGCAGCAAGACAGGCTGCTTGATCCAACTGAGCTGCAGGTAAAATACGTCTAGAAGGTTCCTCAGGTTGGACCCACACAGTCTGAAATATTCATTTCATCTTCTTCACTACATAGTATAAAACAAAGTCGCTTTCTCTGTCCCTATATCCCTATGTATGCTTAAATCTTTAAAACTACGCAACAGATTTTGATGCGGTTTTTTTTAATAAATAGAGTGATTTAAGAGGAAGGTTTATATGTATAATACACTAGCAAGTCACCCCGGCTTCGCAAGGGTAGTTTCTGATACGACACTGATGCTTTACTGTGCGAAGCCGAGGCGGCTCGTTAGTATATCATAAAGGTTAAAGGCTAAATGTGTGTGTGCGTGCGTGTGTTTGCGTGTTTGTGTTTTTGTGTGTGTGACAACACAATTTAAACACTTAGTTTTGCCAGTTTAGTTACAGATCTTTATCGGTTGCACATGAGCCATGTCATGAGAGAAAGCTTCTCTTGTATTTAAAATCATTTCAAAATATTGTCAATAAAAAATATAGGTACAGTAAAAAAAACAAATGTCACAGCAACACATATTAATGTTAAACAATTTACTGGATGGCACAGAGTTTCCACCTTATAAGAAATATATTTTACCAATTATCAACAAAGTAAAATTATAATAGTATTACTGATATTTTAAATAATATAAATTTAAAGTCAAAGAACCAAGTTTCATGCTTAGTTAACTTAATTTTTAAACAATTTTACAAGATGTGTGATTTATTGTTTTCATAGGAGCTTCTAAGCATAATCCGTGAAGAATTACTCTGGGCGAAACGAGTGCCTTGCGAAAGGTTGGAGGCACCGTACGAAGCGTATAGAATTGACTTCGATCAGTTCAAGACCTTATATATGGCGCTGTCACCCTGGGCTACGGGGGATTACGGAGAAGCAATCACAGCTAGGATGTTCAAGGTATTTTTTTTATTTTTATATCTAAATAAGTGTCGGAACGAGCTGAGGGCCCAGATGGTGATAAGTGGCATCAGTAATGTGACTCAGTATATGATTTGGATCTTACACTAAGTTGCATTCATCCTGACGCGGATGATACGTCTCATGAGCATGTGTTTTCACCGGCACCTACACCCTTCCACCGGAACACAATAATGCAAGCACTGCTCGGCGGTGGATTCCAGGTGACTTGGCAAAACTTGGCAATAGGTCTAGTGCTACTTTTGGTTGATCCTTTAGCACCACCCAGGGGGTACGTGTAATCAAAGGGACACGGACGCGAGCAACTGGATCCCCTAAGTTAATGGAATCTTATTGATAAGAGCGTAGGGATTTAATCTATATTTCTATCTCTGGTTTTACGGTAATCACTGTCGGTATGTACGTCATATCTTCCCCAGTTGTGAAGCTGTTTAAAAACAGTTTAAATTAGATCGAGTATACCCACAAAGACCAAGACAGAGTAAAACATTTTATTTTAAATTAAATAATGACTTATAATGATTTTTTGTCATATAATAACGACAAAAAATTCAATACCACAGAGATGTTAATTTTAACTTCTAATAGGAAACGAAATATATGAAGTTTTGTTTGTTTGTATTAAACTTTTTAATTAATAGACCATACCTACGGTACAATCAAAAATTCTACCACAAAGGAAAAATTTATGAAAGTATTGAAGTAGGTACTTTTAAATAGTTACTTTGTTTTCAGTTAATGGACAATGACGAAGACGGCTTCGTGAGCGCTAGAGGTCTAAGCGTCGCTTTAGGGCTGTCGGTCCGCGCCGAGGCACAGCGCAGACTGCGTGCCTTATACTGCGCACACGCACCGCCCCTGCTGTCTCCCGCCGATCTGCGGCCCACGCACTTCACGGACACAGGAGAGGAGCTCGCTACAGACGCAATATCATTCTTCGACAGGTACCAGCTTCGTACTTTGACATAGAAAATTGGATATTTATAATGCCCTGGAACATAAAAATAAGTATCACGATCCAAAAGCATTAGTGTACAGTCAATGTACATTTTGTGTTGATGCGGCGCTTCTCATGCGCTTAGCAACTATGTATCATTCTGTGTATCATTTCTATTATTAATAAATCAGTTCACGTGCAACCGCGGACTCGAGTGGTTATCATTTCCAAACCCATCCTCACTATCATATATCAAATATATCAATATCATATCAACTATCATCGGAATGACCGTCGGCGCGGTGTGGAGATTGCGAAGGAATCGCAGACTCAGTAGCGCCGCATCAACATGAAATGTACATTGACTGTACAATTAGCTTAGAAATTTTATATAGTATTTTTTATTACAGTATAGATGAGAAACCAGCTTCACCCGAACCAACAGTGCCTGCGCTGCAGCGGTCCATAAGTGAAGTCTGCGATTTGAACCCCATGGATAAATCATGCGATAGCGCCACTAGTCATTCAGGTATACTAAGTAATAATAATAAATAAACGTTTAGACACTCTGCACTAGGATTCCCTGTGTCGCATGGACACCCAAGACCCGAGAACTTTATGCTCAGCACCCAGTGTGCCCCGGCCGGTAATCGAACCCGGGACCCCTTGCTCCGAAGGCTGGGCTACTGCTAACTAAGTCACGGACTAACTAAATTTAAACATAAATTAAAATTTATCACTCGTTCCGCCATTACCATCATAAAAAGAACCCATGGTCACGATTTCAATCCTCGATCGGGTAAATTAGCCACTTGTGTGATGGCCATACATTTAGTTAACGGGTCTTAAGTTACGTTATTGTGTATGTATAAAAAAACAAGCACAAGAGAGCATGTTATATGTAAGCATTTATTTTTATATGTATGTTAGTCTGTAAGGTATGTAATGTATGGGCCTATGTAGCCTGAAAAAAAGATTTATTATTTAAAAAAAAAAGAACTGTTTACGTACGTTTTTATTCAATTACTCATATTCCAGGTTCAAGCGGCGATACGCACTCTGCGGATTCAGTCCGCGCATGCGCCCTGGCTGGGCTACCGACCTCCCTCCCCTCCACACCGGGCTCGGCGCCCCCTCCCCCGCCGTCCGCGCCCCCTCTCCCCCGCGCACACTTCCTGCAGCTGTTGGCGGCGCTGCACGACCTCACGCAGCACGACATAGCTCTATATGAAGCCGTTGTGAGAGCCGGTGAGATAACAACCTGTGTTTTACAGATTAAATAGTTCTGTTCATACAAACAAGCAGCAAAACTTGTGCCAAGTTCGTCCGGAGAGGTACTGCCACCACACCGGTAATCTACCGCCAAGCAGTAGTGCTCGCATTACTGTGTTCCGGTGGAAGGGTGTGGGTGCCGGTGAAATCACATGCGCATGAGACGTATCATCCCGGTCTCGGGTGATAGACGCGACAGGATAAGTGTAAGATACAACTTACTGAGTCGCATTACTGTTTACATGGGCGGGCAGTGGCGGATTTACCAGCAGGCTGAGTAGGCTCGAGCCTAGGGCGGCAGATTTTGGGGGCGGCAAATTTGGGGAACAATGTTTTTTTTTTTTTTTACCTCATAGACATCAGAAAGGTTTTTCTATGACGATGATTTTTTATTTCAACGAAATTGTTGCATTGTAAAAATAATGTATGATATGACAATTGTTGAGGCAAGGGCGGCAAAAACTATTCAGCCTATACCTTGAAAATTTGTAAATCCGCCACTGTGGGCGGGGGTCGCCACTTACCACCAGGTGGGCCCTCAACTCGTTCCGTCACTTCTCCACAAAAATAAAATAAATTCTGTTCCGTTTTTGTCCTGCTCCAGATATCACAACATTTTCCCGCCATAATCGTTTTATCAATGTATGTAATCAATTGGACGTAGTTATGCAAACAGGGACCAACCCACGATTTTGTCGAAATTGAGTTAAGTGCACAGGAAGGTTCCTAAGCATGTGTTCTATATGCTCAAAAAATATCTTGGCCAACTTGCGACTCTTAGAAAAGATACGAGTAGGTCACACGGGATCTAACCCATATTGTAGTCTACACAAGTTTAATCTTTAAACTCAATTATCACGAAAGTAACATTTTCTGGTTTGGTTCCTGTTTGCGTAACTACGTCCAATTTTACGTTTAATTTCAGGAACGGTGCTTTTACAACTAGGCGAACTGAACCACAGTCCACAATTCAACCGGGAGTTTTCGATGGACAGTCTGTGCATAGCTGCGGCAAATAAGCTAAATATGGAGGTAATAACCATGATATATGTCTTGATCCTAGCTGCGCCCCGCGATGTTACCCGCGGTTAAAAAGTCGTGACATGATGGGGAAAAACTGACAGAAGTTGTGTTTTGCAAGCCACTGTAAAACTTACGGCACTTTTTTGGGTATTAAAATTGCGAGTTTACACTATTATGGGACTAATATATAAAACACAAAAAATATTTCTTCCTGTTATAGCTTTAATAGAAAGGCAATAATGCGAAGATGGCTTTAGACCACTGAAACAATGCATTAGGCACGCCAGGTTTCCGGTAGTGGCAAATAAGCGCATCAATAGCATTTTTATTATTTCTGATTTATTTTCATGTACTTTTAAAATCTTTATAATCATGATAAAAACATCGTGATATATTATGCGGAGGGATGAATGGCATATAACAAAACAAGTCTTAAATATGGATGTGGAAGGATACGAGGTAGGCCAAAGAAAAGATGGATGGATTGTGTAAAAGATGATATGCGTAAGAAAGGAGTGAGTACTGAGATGACGTCTGACAGAGGGGAATGGAAGAAAAATACATGTTGTGCCGACCCCACTTAGTGTGGGATAAGGGCAGGAAGATGATGATGAATCATGATAAAAACCTTTAACAATTATCATATTTCAGTTGGACCCCAACGGTAACGCAACCGAACCCGAAGTACCCACACCGAAGCCGTCCCCTTCGAAGCAAAAGGAACATACGGAGGGCGTATGGTCTATAACTCTCGAGCAATTCCTCGCAACAATGTTAGCCGAGGAATCATTGGAACAGCTCTTCAATGAAAATATCTCGTTGCTACCATCCTTGGAACGTTTGAAGCAGAGAAATAGGCTGCAGTCAATATCTTAGCTGGAGGTAAATATATTTTACATTCTAATCGAAGCCAGCAGAATCCTACCAATAGAACCAAATAAATGTATTTGGAATCACAGACATGGAGTATAGAGAGGGTCGCACGCGTACATAGATCTCGTTTCAACTCGTTCGAACGGGACCGTCCGAATGTGCGTATGCGCAGGCCCTCTGTATTTACTTTTAGATGTAGCCCGTACGCGAAGCAGATATTAAAAGTGCCATCACGTATTATAAAACGTTTGTCCAAAGGATGTTTATAAGTTTTCCTAGTATGTTCAAGATATTACACGGATTATGGGATTAATTGAATGAGCAAAAATATTTTATATTATATAACACATTTTCATAAAATATGATTTATTTGAAAGTTTCTTAACATATTCTTCTCTACGTCCGATGTGACAAATTTTATTAAATCATTTTCTATACTAAACCCAAATTATTATAGTTAAACGAACATAATAATGATATGATGATGCTCTATGATATTTCGTGCTGTTATTTTACCGTGAAACGTTCCTCCTAACATAATTATGAATGCAAATGTTGTTATAAAACCGATCATCATGAAATTTTGCATACACGTTGTTTAAAAAACTACATTAACGAGACCGAAGTCGCGGGCATAAGCTATTGTAGTTTAATAAACAATGTCACATCAGGCGTACAAAGACCCGAAAAAGATAGTATTTCTTTTAAATTGTTATACCAAATTTCATACAAGTTTTTGGACCCACAGATATTTTTTTATATGATTTTCATTCACGGTATTGAATCAAAGTTCTAATGTACTGTATAATTATGGTCCAGTTAATAAGTAATGGCATATTTTAATTGCATTACGATAACTTATGACTGTTGTTCCAATAGATAATAAACTGTTACGATCGAGTGGCTTGATAATTTACACCCCTATACACCCCTATTGTTGGTCGGGGATTTAAATACTTCTATATAGTCAAAAATCTGGCACGAAAGAAATTTCGTTTTCCTAGATACCTAGTTGTAAGAAATTATGCCTTACCCGTATATTTATCTAATATATAAAGTTCCAACACATATAACGAGCTTGTTTATAATCGCTATGAAGAAATTAATCTGTATAATAGTAGAAATAATTATGATAAGCTTCCTACATTCCAGACCATAGGCATGTAGCTGAAATGCATTTCAAAAGATAATAATATTAAGTAACATTAATATAAGTAAAGGATGGAGTAAAACAACAATTTAATGTATTAATATAATTCCTTCATATAGGCACTATTGTTGATTTGAAGAACTATCATGATAAACTCGAATAATTTTATTTCGGCCTTTTAAATCTTTGACTAGATAATTTAAAAACAACCAAATAAACTGGAATTATATCCTTTCTATGTTACAACCGAAACATTTACGTTATCAATTCGAAACGATTTGCTTAGTTTATGAGATCGTGGCGATATTTATAGTCGAAAATCAATTAGCCTGAAGTACCAATAACGCTATTAACTAGGGAGCCGGGCGTACTTCGTCTAAAATTCGATAAATAGCTACTTCATTTAAATGCGGCTAACTTACAAAGCGAGAAAGAGATAGCGATTCTGAGCGTTTAGAGCAAAATCTTGCGGCTACGCGCAAACAGTTATATACAATATCTCTACAGATATATAATTGTTTGCACGCTCAGGACGAATAGTTATTATACAGTTATTAATATTTGGTAAGCAGCACTCGTTTCGCTGTTACGAGCTGATAAGCTGTTATGCTGTTACGAGTAGCACTTTATTGAGACGTTGTGAAATAATTTTTTCACTGGAATAATTTCATTGCGTTATCCTTCTGTGTCTGATATTATTTAATCTGTTGTCCGGGTAAATTGTCAAGCAGAAACGTAGCTGTTTGCTAGACTTGCCCGAATCATCCTTCATTTTTTATGATGTAGCTTATTTTAATGTGACTATGTAAAAATACTTAATCTATTTCTCGGACAGCCTATCTATATGTTTTAATTATAGTCAAGTGTGTATTTAACTTCCAAATAAGTGCGTTGATATGGAGCTTCGCGTGTCTAAATGAAATTTTAAAGCAATATAAAATGTATTTAATTATTGTATTATAGTTTTGACGTTCAATGACATCGCTCGACGATCGTCGAACGATAAGACCTTTTTTGTGATTAAAAATGAAAAAGTATTTGTTGCGGCTGAATAAGACATTAAAATATTTTTTTTTAATTCAAGAAACTGATATATTATACAGTTATTGTTGGCGTCCTCACTACGCTAACTGCCAAACCCTATCAACTTACTGGATATACCATGGCAACATTGTTATCTGTCAAAAAGTTGCATTACATTTTTGACAGGGGCGGTCGCTCCAGGCGCCAAATCCTAGGGGCGCCACTCACAATTGGTATAGGTATATAATATTATTAGGAGCAAACAGGAGAGGCGCCTTAATTGGATCTCCATTCTAAAGTTTACTTCGGGCCGGCGCTGCTTTTTGACAGATAATGTTGCTATGTAATATTCCTAGTTATCTGTTTGGCAATATAGGATTTGAATGTAAGCCTGAATCGAGGGATTGCTTCACCAATCACAACGCGTTTTTCATCAGACGTTGGTTGGGCGATGGTATTAACGCGGCCCTGATTTGTATGTACCAAATAAACGTAGATTAATGTTCTTATATAAATTGTGCCGAGAAATATAATGTAGCCGATAGGTAGCCCTAGGAGTCCCAAAACATTCCTATGTTTAATTACCCTGTGTTAAAACCAAAACCAAACGAAAACAAATGGTTCAAATTAAATTAAATATTTGTCTAAGAATCTTACCCAAAAAACTTTACTACTAGATTCTAGTGAATCAATTCAGCAATATTTTGTCATCTGTCAAATAACTCATCTCGCTTACGCCTATGCTGGTACAGAGCAAGCGACTTATAAAAAAAAATCCCAGATTTTGCCGTTTTTCTCATTACAATCCAAAATATATTGAAAAAATCCTCAAGTCAAAAAATTTACATAATTTTGTCCTGATAATTGGAATAGTTTTTGGAGCTATTAAAAATTAGCTGTTAAAAAATTCAATAGGGGTATTTTTTGCGGAAATAAAACAAACAAGATAAGTAAAAGTTCGTGTTTTCGCTGAAGACAAATCTTAGATATTAAACTGAAGAACCGTATGTGAAACTCAAGCTGTGGTTTGCTTATAAAGTAAACAGCTTGTCAAATCAAATAACAAGTTATATTACAGGTTCGTTTGGCCATACCTTGTGGCACTTCTTCCACAGACAATTCTTATCTTGGGTTACCACAGAAAAATACAATTTTCACCATGTTTCTAATTCATATTATTGCTTGCTTGTTAAAAATACAGTTATATTTTTATATTCTTGGATTTTGCATTTATACATGACCATTCAAACAAAAGTTTACTTAAAGTCAGAAATCATCTCAATATAACCAAATGCTATTAATCTAAGCTAACCATAATTCGCAAAATGGACAATACAAATAACATGTATATTTCTAGGCTAAGTTTTCGTTTGTACTGATTTATTTATAAGCAATTTGTACTTTTACGGCCTGTTTCACCAATAACTAGGTTTCTGATAATATGTAGCTAGTATATGTATTGTAGTCTAATCCTTGTTACAAGAAAGAGTAGACGGCGTGACATATTTCTAACAGCCATTCCCTATAAAATAATAGTTACTGAAGAAAAATTTCCATAGCAACACAAATTTGACAGAAAATAATGTTGCTATGGAAATCTGTGGGCAGTGGCAATGTTAGTTGATTATAGTTTTTGGCTGTTAGATATCAGAGTAACATTGGTTAAACAGGCTCTTACAATATTTCCCCTATCATAGCTGTATTTTTGTAATCATAAAGCTGTAAAACTATGTGTAAGTCATTTAGCACAACTCATTAGAATTATATAGAAACATTTTGTCCATTACTAGTATTGAAGATAATTATTTAAATATATTTTGTTTGACGTTATTGTGTAGTTTTATTTGTACTTGATAGAAAACCTGAGGATGTTTTAAAGATATTCAATTCTAATTTGGTTCACTTCTTGGAGAATTTCAATACCCAAGCTAGGGATGATTTCACCAATGTTCTGTCGGGCAGTTGAATGTCAGCCACTCCATGTGTAATGGACCACTGCGGAAAGAAATTCATTATTGTACATAGTTGCTACTGTTGATAATTTGAGTTTGGGGGATCTCGTTGCTCGCGTTCGTAGGTGAGTACCCTACACGTAAACACCCACCCAGTTAATCTGCTGCCAAGCCGCGGTACATTCGCATTGCTGTGTTCCGGTGGAATGGTGTGGGTGCCGGTGAAATCTCATGCGCAAACAATGGCAAACTCCTAAGTGCGTCACAGTACAGATAAGTTTGGTAATGCTTGCCTAATCTTCAAGTATGTATTTGTGTGTGTCTGTGACATCATAGCTTCCAAATGAATGGCTCGATTCCGATGCGGTTTTTTTCTGAATGCTGACTACATCGAAATGGTTCTATCGAAATTATCGATAGAACCATATCTTCATATATCAATATTTATGAAGATCTGTTCAGGTGTTTGAAGAACATCATGAAGTAGGGAGTTACATTTTCTTTAAATGGGCTTGTTTGTAAATTATTATCGAAACAATTATGTAGTCCAAAGCACTTAATCCTTATCCAACTAAATACTCTCATAATCAATGTTAAAAACCACTTACGTCCAAGTATGCGCCTTCGTTGCCCAAGAATTCCACTTTGTAATTGCCCGTGTGCAGATAACGAGCGATAAACGCAAGTTGCAGTACGCCATCTTTCGGCCATTCCAAAGCAATGGCATAGATTGCTGCTACTTCCTCGTCTGGCAGAGGTTTTGCTGTAGGATTCACAGCGTTGTACGTAGTTTTGGTGCATGTATACCAAACTTTTCCGTTTTTCGTGTCGTTCTGTGCGGCCCATGGTGAGGAGCCGTAGATGGCTTCGCCGTTCACGGATAGCCATTCTCCGAGGTCTAGTAACCTCTCTTGGAATATGGGGCTGATCGTGCCTTCTTTAGTTGGGCCAACGTTTATGAGAACATTTCCTGAAATTAATAGGTACATTTAGTTATGTACCACATGTTGATAAAGATTTTAATCCTATTCATCTGTGTAATATTAAGACTGGCATCACAGTTCTGTTGGTAGTAACTCTGCCTTGTGTGCAGATCATTGGTCGTGGGTACGATTCCCACATAGGACAAGCATTTGTGTGATGAACAGATATTTCTTGTGTCTGGGTTTAATCTGTATTATAAGTATATATAAAAAAGTATTGGTGATCTGGTTCCCATAGTACATATTAAAACTATTATATATTCGAAAATTTTAATTTTGTAATAATACAGCTTAAAGTGGTGGGTTTAAAAAACAAATTTTGTTCAGGAGTTCCAGATGTGTGAATAGCAAATGTAAAAAACATTTGTTGGTTTAATAATGGTTCTCAATTACCTCCACAACTGACTGTAGTTACTAACTCCTCTATCAACTGACTTGTGGTCAAAATTTCACCGAGGTCCATGTTCCGTCTGTACCCCCATGATTGTGAATCAACTGTGAATGCGTTCTCCCATTTGTGTTTTTGAAGAGTTCCTGAAATAAATAGGTATTAAAAGACGGCTATGGCTTAGTTGGTAGCTGCCGTCTTCGAAGCGAAGGGTTCGATTCCCGGCCGGGACACTCTGTGGTGAGCTTTAGTTCTCGGGACTTGTTTGTCTTGTATTTGTCCATGCCATCTGCGACAAAGGTAATCCTAGTTCGTAAATTTCAAGTTCTTGTAGTTGTTCTATATTATATTTGAACAATATTTTTCACAGAGCTAATTGACTCGACAGATGTTTTCCCGTCATGATTAAATATTTGACAATCGGCTGTCAAACTTTAGCATAAATTACAATAGACTAACGCAAAACGACTAAGTTGACGAAAAAAACAATGTTGTTTGCCAAAATTGCTAATTAAACCTAGGAAATCATCAAACACAAGTAAAATCTTACTATTGTTAAATCTGTCAGCAAAGTTGTAGAAATCTCCATGTTTTCCAGGAATTCCAATACCCCATCTATCATTCACAACCACCTCATCTTTAATAGGGCTGTCATTGTACAGCCAAGCGAGAAACTCTTTAGACTTCCAATAGCTATCATAAGCCTCCCAGTCTCCATCAGACCATATCACCGACGGCTCATAATCATGGACCAACTGCTTCAGATCTGGCCATAGTTTTGTATCAACAAATTCATGTTTGGTGAAATTGTGTTTCTTATCTTCAACATAAATAGGGTTGAACCATTCAAATAGAGAGTGGTATACTCCAAACTTGAGGCCATGTCCTCTTACGGATATGGAAAGTTCACCCACTAAGTCACGCTTCGGCCCGACTTCGACAGAGTTCCAACTAAAGGATTTCTTTGATGGAAACAGCGTGAATCCCTCGTGATGCTTACTGGTCAGGACTATGTACCTGTAAAATGGAAGTAAGTTATGTACTGTTTATTTTTCATATTTATTCACTGAACCTACTGAGTAAGTATTTAAATTTCTTCAGTTAGTATTTCAGATAGAGTAAAAATACTTTCAAGACTGAAGAGGCTTTCATAAGGAGTTCCTTGGGAAAAATTATAAAACCCCTATATTTTAAAGTAATTAAAATAACAGACATTTTTAATTTAAAAAGAAATAAACAAAAACTAGCAGTGGAAATTTGGGAAAAGTCACCTGAAAAAGTACTGCCTCAGTATCTGGTTATCTGTCACTAACTGCTTAGTGGCAGATAACCAGATGGAAGGGTGTGGGAAATCACATGCGCATGAGAGGCAACTTCCCCGTCTCGACTGAACACAGTCGGGGAGGACCTAAGTCACATTGCTGTTTACATTTATCAGGTAGGACCCCAGTATATATTTTGGATTTTATAATGAAATCAGAATCTAATAATTTTGAACCAATATGAATAATTTAAATATGTACCATAATAAACCAAACATAAAAAAGTAAAATGGAAAAACTTAATCTATGTATCTTTACTCACTTGGCACCAGATTTGACAAAAAGCTTTGCCCATTTTTCAGCATCAAAAAACTCAGCAGTGAACATTGGAGCAAAATCTTGGTAGGTAAACTCAGGTGCATAATTATTTTTCATGAAAATTACATGTTTCTTATTACCAACTAAAAAAAGGGATTTGTTTTTAAAGGCCATGTTGCTATAACACCATAAAGACTATAGTCTTATAAGAAAAAGATTTGAGATTGGCTATTTCGCATAAAGAAGAAAAAAGCTACTTTCTCAGGCGAATCTGTTTATATAAAAATCAATTGTTGTTCTACTAATTCTTTAACTCCACCCACGGGATACGGTGTGGTATTTTGGGTACATGGACACTTTAGTTTCTTGAAAGTACTTATATATAGGTAAACAACTTACGTTTCCAGTTAATCCAGAACCATTCAGAGCCAAAGCTGGGGACAGAATAAACACCCCAATGCAGAAATATCCCAACTTTAGCCTCATCATACCATCGCGGTAACGGTCGCTTGTCCAAATCAGTCCAATCCGGCACATAATTCTTTACGTTTTTCTCACTTATCTCCTCATATTTATTTCTGCCATTGCTACTTCTAATATCGGCGTTTGTTAGAACGATTAGAGATAAAAGCAACAAAAATATGTGCATTTTCCTGCAAATAAAAAGTAGGTAGGCACCGAAACCGACAATTTGTAAACAAACAAATTCGCTCTTCTGTCAATGTTTTGATAAATAAACAAACAGCTGTTTGTATTAAAGCATAAATTTTGACATATATCTTTATGTCAAAAATACGATCATTGGGTGACAATTCTCGCGATTTGATTGGCGGGTTGAATAAGGACAAAACCATTTTAAAAAAAAGAAGAAGGAAAAGACCAGGACCCATCCAGTGTTTCCAATAAAAATATTCGTTTCTATTTGAAAGCTTCGCACCCAAGTTGGTGAAAACCCTGCCCTCGTAAATTGTTTCTCCGGATTTGATTCCGGCAAACATTTAATTGGGGCAAACATTTGTAATGGATTAACTCGAAGTTATCGGCTGTTTTTTTGTATTTGTGGTGCCATGCCGCGACAAATGAACTCCTAATTAAATACTAATACCTCCTATATTAGGATTTGGAGTGAAAGCATGATTGCAGCAGTAGAGCATGTGACTTTCAAACTCTCCAAAAGCTATTATTAAATAAGCGTGTGATATCAAAAAACTTAAATTCCGATGAAATCTTGATAAAATTCTTCAAATCATCACTTTTTTTTACATAAATATGTATCTACAAGATCTTGCATTCTTATTACTATGTTTGGCAGTTGTTCAAACCCTATCGGCATTTTAATTGTGGTTTTATCACTCATCTAGGAAGGATCCCATCGATACTTTTGTCTAAATTAGTCGTTAAAGTAATTGCCTATGAATTTCCCACTGTTGTTTCAGCACTTTCAGCTGTGGGAATCTTAATATACAGTAAGGATGAAAACTCCCACTGCTGAGAAAACCATTGTCCCTACAGTGGGAGTTTTCATAGGCAGTAAAGAAAAATATTTGGTAGAAAAGTATGCAACTCTGTAATAGGTACTTACCGTTTATGGTATTTAGCAGCAAAAAAAGGTACGCTAACTATATTTTTATTTAAAATAATCACTCCACCACGACCACAACAGCATACTGCCTCAACTAGAATGTTTGGTGATAATAACAGAATAATGTTATTAACCAACTATGAATTATCAGTGGCAGAAAACAGATAACGTATGTGTATGGTGTATTTACACTTAAACTTAACTTGCCAAGGTTATCATTAATTCAAACACAAAGTATATTTTGTATTTCGTAAATGAATTTATTTTTAAATAACTTATTCAAATACCATTAATAAAAAAAATATCCTTGCCGTAAAACGCGTGGCTCAACATTAGTTTAAAAAGTTTTTTTTTTATTGAATGAAATACCTTATTATCAGAATTCATTACAAATACTCGTCCTAATACTTATAAAAATTAGTTTGAAAATGTTTTTTATTGAATAAAATGCCATATTATCAGAATTCATTACAAGTACCTACTCATCCTAATTCTTGAATTATCTATCTTAGCATAATATTGTTAACTCTTTTAATCTTCTGTCCTTACGCCTACTATGAAAGTGATAGCAAGTGTTAAAGAATTATGGCATGTGATGTGAATATTATATTTCAAAACGTCTGTATGATACATACAACGATTAATATATTCAATGTAGTTGAATGAATTAAAAATACATCAAGTATTGTAAAATAAATGAGATCACACTATACATAAAAATACATTAAGTATTATAATACAAATGAGATCAGTAACAGTAAAAACTGAGATTTAAACCTCTGCAAAATGATTGTTTACCCCTAGATCACATACTATTTCACCAGATATGTGATGTAGACCATTCACATTGGGGATAATATTTTCTCTCTTTACATTTATAGCACCTGTAGCTCTGCTGTCTTTATTTCGCCATCAACAATGTTTTTTTTTTGGCAAGGTTTCACATATTAAAACTGAATATTTATAAAAAAAATGTCTATGAGAGAGAAGTTTCTTATATGCATCAGCTAAGAATATGACAATACTAAGCCATGCTTTCGTGCCATTGTTTTCCAACAAATAACTTTATTTGTCCAAAATGTGAAAACAAACCCGTTATGGCTGGCTTTTCTTAATTTCTGCCGGTGTATCCTTCATTTTTATCCACTTCCGCACCTGGAAGTGGATGGCTATGCTATTGAGTATCCACTTTGAAATTTGAGTAAGAGCAGGCACTGTTTATGATGATCTCACTTATACCGGATGTTGAGTGACTCGCTGTCAACGGATCCATCTGTGCTCCAGTCAACGGCGAAGTGAATACTTTATCATTGTTAATATTATTTGCATCTTGCCTTGGGTTATTTGTGTATACATTACACAAGTTTTGTTCTAGTCGTGGTACACAAACTCCCATTTTAACATCAAAAATAATGTCAAGTATTTTCTTTTTGGCAATTAATTGATTCCTCTCTCCTTTGAGTGAGCGTAGCTCATTTGCTACATATTCACCAAATACTGAGAAATCATCTCTGGTCCTGGAAAAGCATGGGTATGCATCTTGTTTGACAGAATTTATGGATTCTACTCTTGATATTTTGAATGGAGGAGACTGGTTTATAAGTTTGGAGTCACTTAGATTACTGTCAGATTGTGAATGTATTATTACATCTGTGGCAACTTCCTGGAATTAGAATATATCTATTATTAGTGGGTGTATTGATTTAATGCAATTGACAAATCGCCAAGGTCTAAAAATGAACACTTACAATGATACTAACTTCATTTAATTAACACTTACACATTCATTCACCCAAGACCAAGAACACACATGCACACCACATAAAGTGTGCCCCGGCAAGGAATTAAACCTGGGAACCCTCACTTTGAAGGCATAGCTAATAACTAAGCTACGGATCTGTCCAATTAAATTACTATGTCTCTATAATCAAACATGATTTTAGTTCTGTATTGATAAAAAGAAAAATAAAAATAATGGCTCTTATGATTTATGTATGTACTTAATTTCCACAAGATATGCATTATGAGAGATATAAATTATGCCAAAAATAATATATAGATTCTGATAATTTTCTGATATTCAGGGCATTCTTGAAAGTTGTCAATAACAACTGTATCATGCCAGTCAGGATATACCATGATATCTCAAAATACTTACAGATTGTAAAACCTTAAAAGGTTTGCTAGAGTCCTTCAGAAAGTGCACATATTCGTAAGCGTACCAGTTACTAACGTATTTATCATTCGGTTCCTCGAATTTTGCTCTTTGTTCCCGAGTCCACTCCCTGTTGTATTGTGTACGAATGTGTTGGATTTTCTTTGTAACATCAGGTACAGATACCTCGAGATATTCAGCGATATTTCGCAGCTCCTCTTTGCGTTTCTGTTTATCTCTCCGAGTATCAGATAATGTATAATTCCAGAGGCCTGCGTTTACTTGCAACATTTCGATCAACTTCATTGTTTTGTCCTTAGACCACTCCATAGCACGATATGTATAAAAACTTGGAAAAACTTGCAAGGAATGCAAGCAATAGTATTTCATCGACTCTATGTTGGAATGTTTATGTACGAATAAACCATTATATATATATATACACCTACCTACGCTGCTAGGTTCTCATCTCATCACAGGAGACAAGAGTACATTTTGTAAACAAGAATATTTAATGACAGTATTGCCAACCTGATTTCAGGTTTTCGGGCAAAATAAAGCTTAATGAAGGACGAAACTGATATTATTGTCCGTTTGAAGTCACTTGGATTCCAATAAAGGAGTTGGATTCGATGGAATACTACTTATTTTTATCAAAAGATGTGCAAAAAAAACCCCTTAAGATAATCTTCCATATATCAATGGAAGATGGTATATATCCCAACTTATGGAAGGAGGCCTTGGTTGTCTCCATGCACAAAAATAAAGAAAAGAATAAAGTGGTAAACTATCGACCGATTCCATTGCTTGTCACTTTCGGAAAAATTCTACAAAAATAACCAATCATCAGCGCGGTTTTATGAAGTCTCGGTCTACAGCATCAAATTTAGTTTGCTATACTTGAGACCTGATTAAATCCGCTCACGTGTTGGCTCTGTGTATACAGATTTCAACAAGGCATTTGATAAGGTTGGACCACTCGATCCTATTACAAAAACTCTCGTACCTTGCCTTGCCGTTTCAGGGTACCTTGCCTTGCCGTTTCAGGTGCCTTGATTAAACGTATGATTATACGTATGATGAGAACCATCAGTGGATATCTTTCTGAAGAGTTTACACCACCCTCTGGTATCCCACAAGGTTTCCATCTAGGACCAATACTGTTTATTGTATATAACAGTGATATTCTTGACTGTTTTGTAAATTCTAAGATGTACTTGTTCGCTGACGACCTTAAAATTATACAATGGGTCGTATAACTTACCAAAAGATAAAGATCTTTTACAAGGAGACCTAGACAATTGTCTGCTTGGTGTTTTAGAAACAACAGCAAGCAAGCATTTTAAGCTTTAAACTTTTAAGCTTAAGGATAAAACTATTTGATTGCTTAGTCCGTCCTCTGGTGGAGTATTGTTCGGTTGGTTGAAATCCACGATGCAACGTTTATTCTAAGAGATTTTATTTATTTCTTACTACTAATTTTGTTAGCAGCTTCAGGTACTATTAACGTTTTTATAATTTACTGTATTTGTTAAATTAAGCTAAAGCTACTCTAAGTGTAGATCTTATTCCTATCGCATGTATATCTATTTTTTCTGGTATTTAAAACCTTTTTATATTTCCTACTACTAATATTGTTAACGATAAACAAACTGTTGTCCAATTCTCTTTTTCTGTGACGCCCTATAATTTAAGACCTTTGCCTAGTGCAAGTTGTAGGAACTGTATCCTGTGTTGGGAGGCCCTAGTAAATAAAAAAAATATAAATTTGTGGGTCCATGTAATGTCAACGTTATTTTTGTTAGCGGAGAGTACCTCCAGAGTTTTCGCCAGATAAATATAAGACAAAATAACAATAAAGGTTTCATCATGCGCGGACTTTTGTGGCACGCACTATAGTATTTTTTTAGTCTACGAGTAGATACAGTTTTCTGGGGATATGTTCATAATCCTACCATAAGTTCAAGTTTGATAAGTTTTTTTTTAATATAGTCTGTTGAATTATGTGATATGGTTAGGTACTTTCTTTACTAGCTCAGTATGACTTACTTGGATTACTTACCTGTAGGTAAGTATATATGATTTTCGTAGCTTATTTGATAGTTATCCTGCCTTTGAAAAGAGAACCGTGGTACGAATCCAAGCCGGAGCAAACTATATGTGAATAAAGATTGTTCTTGTGCCTATTTGTCGAAGTCACCTACGACACATCTAATCGTTATTATAAGGGACTAAATAAGATTTTTACTTTGAGTACATAATTAAAACGCTTAAAAAGTTTAATGAAAAACAATTTACATTTCATTCAATTTATTTACAGACTACAATGTGACTATCACATCATAAAACAGGTGCTATTCATTAATATTTACAATATGTACATCCTTTCACACAAATGCGATTTCCATTCTCATACAACATAAATTTGACTTGTCATACATACATTCATTCTAAGATTATTAAGTTAATTATACAGGAACTAAAATAAAATAAGGAACACAATTGTGTCGCATTTCTCTGCTAATTAGGTAATTAAGAAATATTCAAAGTACTTATAGAAAAATACTTGCCAACTACTATTAAATTTAATTTTAGCACAATAGTCATGTATCTACTACGGTGGTGAAATATTTTGAGTTTAAGTACTTTTAGGTACATTCACGTCTGGAAAAGTACCTCGGTACAACACTACCTACAATAAATTATTGCAAATGAGTTAGAAAAATATGAATCTCTTAAAATAATTCATGTACTTACTTTATATCACAAAAAATAATAACAAGAACAAAATAACAAATATTAATGATATAATCAGTTCATATCAGTTCGAGGGTAGTTTTCGTCGCAGAGGGCAGATAGTCATAGACAAATCACATTCATCGACCTTAAGTATCTACAATCTGAACTGAACTTAGAAATCAGGAGATTCTTAATCAATAAATAAACAAGAAAGATGCATATTTACACATAAAAGGGCACACGCGATAATGACAAATAATCATGCAAGTACCCTCAAAATGGCGCTTAAAAAATATAAGGTGCTCTATATTCAATGTCCGTACTTATACTATTAAGGTACTCACACTCATACTCAGACATTTTTGTAAAGTTCAACATTATAGACTATATATATTTAACAATTGACAACATTTTGTCTATGAGTCTGAAGCCACTTTCTCCTCGCACTGAATCCAAATTATTTTAACAGGAACAGGACAACAATACTATCTTTACAATTATCATCTCTAAGTAGTCTCATTCAAAGAAACATTTACTACAACGTTACGTAGTAGAAGACAAAGATGAACATCGTTTAAGATTTACATGCACTATCAAGATGTCAGGATACGAAGAGTTCAATAGAAATAGCGGAAGTTGTCCATTACAAGTTATAATAAACATTCATCTAGCAACTAAGTATCTATAACTTTACTAATAAACTCGACAGAGTACTACCGTAATTATAGATCCAGCAAAGTACCTCAGTTCATGTCGAGTTAACGTCTTCGGAACTAAATAAATAATAGCTACCTAAGTTTAAATTGTACAACGTCCAAAATAAGTTCACTGCGTCCGTTTACGTGACGTCTAGAGGGCGCGCGTCCCGAGCTCTAAAGAATCCTTTCTCCGTGCGACACTCCCTGATGGTGACGGTCTGGAGGTTGACGGTGACGTCGGTGATGAAGATCTGGTCGGCGACCGGGGACCGAGAGAGCCAGTACGCGGCGTTGCGGCGCGGCGCGGGCGTGGGCGTGGGCGTGGGCGGCGGGACCACCGCCGCAGCCTCGCCCCACGAGTCCTCGTCCTCAGGCTGCGGCGCGGCGGGCGCGGCGGTGGTGGACGTGGCGGCGGCGGTGGTCACGGGGGGCGGCGGGCGGGCGCCCTTGGGCTCCGCCGGCGCCGTCGCAGCGGGCTGCGTGTCGGTGCGCCTCTCGCGCTCCTGTGGAATGTGGGTGTCGGCCTCCTCGGGCGAGTGTGGCGCTCGCCTCGGGCCCGTGCGCGGAGCCGCCGCCTCGGCCGCGGGCGACGCGGGCGCCGGCGCGCCTCCCGGTGGCGCGGCCGGCGGCGGAGCGGGCTGCTGGGGCGTCCTCCCGCCGTTCACCTTCGTCTCGTGCCTCTTCCCGGGCGGGCTCATCGTGATCGTGACGCCTATCTTGCCCGACTCCTTTGAGAGCACCTCCGCCTTGCGCTTGCCGGGCGGCGGGTGGCGCTCCTCGGAGGTGCTGCGCGCGCGCTCCGCCGGCGAGTGCTCGCGCTCGCGTTTCCTGCCCTGCCTGCGGAGCTCCTCCCCTCTCTCGAAGCTCTGGATCAGCCGTTGGTCGAGGATGTTCTCCTCCGGTTCCCACGTGTTGTGTTTCGGCTTCCACCCTTTCCATTTCACGTAGTACTCCACTTTGCTCTGGAAATAGAGAAGGCGACCGTTAGACCGTTGTCGTGTCCGTGCGTGTGTAGGGGCGGACTCGGCGCGACTGGCTGCGGCTAGCGTGCGAACCGCCAGGAGGGTTGCACATAGTTATTGCAGATTGCTTGCGATATTAATACTGGTCGTTAGCGACCTAGGGCATGCAGTTTTGAGTCTTAAGTCCGCTTTGTTAGTGTTGTGGCTCGGCGCTCGTAGGATATGAGGGGATAAAGGTAGCAAGGCCAAAAATGCTAACGTTATTTTGGAGTTTGCGAGTGCGTCGCACCTGCTCGGCCAGCTGTCGCGCTATCTGAACGCGGTCGGCGCCCGCCCGGCTAAACTCGCCCTTATTGCTGAATGCACAGCGCCCTTTTGCCCAACGTGCATTACAATACAAAGCCTTGACATGCGATCGACATGCTTCGTTAAAGGCCAAAATAATTAAGAACTAAAACATCGTATTCTTATATTGGAAAATAATTAATGATAAAAGTACCAGCTGCCAATCTAATTCAGATGAAGTATTATCTAGTCATTATTATGCTACCTACATATTAATCTTTGCCTAATCTGTTACGAAATTGTTCCTAAAATCCAATTTCCAAAAAAACTAATGTTTTTCGAGACGGAAAACCTAACATTGAAAACAGCTGTCTTTGGTTTTATCCGAAGTTATTACCTATTCTGCAGTGCGTTCAGTAGTAACGTCCTGTACGCAACTACCGAACGCACTCACAAATTCAAACCACGTTCCTCAGAGGACCGATATTTAAACCCTAGCCTTTCACTTTGGCCTTTACTCCCGAGGCAACTGACATACGATTACAAGTCATACCCCTCGACAATAAAGTGTTAAGTTGCTTGGGCGTGTTTCTCTATAGGGCGTTTCGTTTTTCGGGCCCTCGTTTTAGACCCTCGCTTCTTATTGGTTTTGGTCGCGAAGGGTGAGTAGAAGAATTGTCTGAGCGAAGTGACTTTGTAACGACGTCGCAGAATGTATTTTGGTTATTAAATACGTTCATGCTTTAACCTGATAAATCCAGATAGACTAAGCTTTCATTTAAATTTGAATTAGATAGGTACCCATAGTTTTTTTTTTATTGTGTATCTGAAGAAGTGTTTTAGTTCTTCTACTGAATTAAAATAATCATCGTAATACAGTGTATACATTTTTGAAGTCTCATGATCTCATATAACTCCACTGTTAATTATCTACCAACCCATTTTTCGCAGACAAACCTATATATAATCTATAATAACTTAATAACCTATATAACTAACACGATTACGTGGATTGAACAAATAAATCGAAAGAACAAATCATGCTACAAGGTAATAAACTCCAATTAAATACAATCAAACCAATGTAATGTCAAACTTGTTAGCGGCAACAACTTCGAACAGACAAGCTAAAACCACAAAAAATAAAGGCCATAAAGGGACGCTCTTACAAGGTAAGGTCGTACGGTTGCCG
The DNA here is from genome assembly GCA_921293045.1 of Aplocera efformata. Classification (NCBI taxonomy): domain Eukaryota; kingdom Metazoa; phylum Arthropoda; class Insecta; order Lepidoptera; family Geometridae; genus Aplocera; species Aplocera efformata. The sequence continues at coordinate 4,591,825 of OV121042.1, read as the reverse complement.
CGCGGTTATTGGACGAGGCGCGGGGCGGGCGGGGCGAAGGGAGCGCCCCTCCCCCGCTTCATCTCCACCCCCGCGCGCCCATGCCGACCTACCACGATACCCATATCGGCAACATCGCCTTTGGACTAACGCAATAGAGTGCATTTTTCAACGCCGCAACGTATTAATAGAATGGCAAATTTTATGGTTTTAATCTTGCCATGGGCGGATCGAGTCTCGGAAGCATAGACGCCAATTAGCGGGCGATCGGTTGTAATTAACTCGCGAATAATTAATGATAATCCGAGACTTGCCACGTTTGGCGTTAACGAGCAATATGAATGGATAATTAGGTGTTTCCCGACACTCCAGATAGGTAGTGCATCTAAGGGTACCTAGTAAGCGGGTCCATCTTTCGAATCATAGGTTTTATCACTTTATATTGACTTCACAGCTCAGTAGGCAGTTCCAACCCGGTAACCCGGTTGCGGGTTCAATTCCCACTCAGGACCAATACTAATTTCATAGAAAATTTTATGACATTTCTGATGTAGGTAATTAGTATGCTTAACAAATTTGTTAAAATATTAAGATTAAAAAAATCTATCAATCTGGATTGGGGAGTAAAGTCGTAAGTTTGCAATAATAAAGAGCGTTGAAAAATCCGTTTGCCATAAGATGGATAATTGGAAAATCCGATTTTCATAAGGGCCATTGTATAGGATCGGTATGTCATTTGATCATCAGAAATTTAACGAATCAAAATGCCCGCATATTCAAAATAAGCAATTGTGACAACTAACGAGTAGAATATAAATCAGTTAACATCTTCAACGAGGGTTAAATGGTGTTCTTATAAATAAACTAGCGATCCGCCCCGGTTTCGCACAGTGTGTGAAGCCGGAGAAATTATAACGTTATACATGGTTCCATATAATTCCATGTTTTATCATTTTCTTCTACGTCGTAACGTTTAGCCAGCATTAGCAATCAATGTAGATAAGCGTTCAAAAATATGTTTTCACGACATCATTACAGAACATTGAAATTCTCGGCTTTTCTCGATTATAATATGCATTTATCAAATACATAAGCCTTCCCGAAAAAAATCTCTAAATGATAGTGAAACACGCATCAAAATCCGTTGCGTGGTTTAGAAGCGGAGAAACAGACGAACGAAAACATGTTTGTTTTATATATCTACTACTTATTTAGAGATAACAAGCAATATCTGGTGACCGTAGTGATATGCACATTCCAAGGATAATAAGATCAATAATTTATGTTGAAAAATATCATTAAGAAGTTTATTTGGGAGGGGAGCGATCCAATCCTAATCGACGGAGAATTTTACTTTATTTCATTTTATCGCATTGAGATATACCTACTTAGTATTTTTGAGCAGACTTCCAAAGAGGTGGTTATTAGCTCGTTAGACACCAATTTTGATGTTTTTTGAAATGGAAGGGTGTAAGCTTCTGCCGCGGCGGGTTCGCGAATGTGTGTCAAAACGTTCCCGTGATCCCGCCACTAAGCGGCAGAGGAGGACACCGTGGGGTTTTAGTGGGTCTAGTCCCACATAACCGCTCTGTCTCCCCGTGGCAGGGCGGTATGCGAGTGCATTTCCCAACGAAAAAAAAAAAAAAAAAAGCACACTTTATAAATAAAATTCCTAAACGCATCACTTGAGAACAACAAGACTTATCAATACGGCTATTATTTGTATCTCTTAATAGTCCAAATCCGATTTTCAGGAGAAAATTGGGAATTTTGCCCAATAACTCGAGAAAATTGTGAATCATGAGGTTCTGTCTTCATCAGCTTGACGTCTGGACAGCCTTCGTCATGGCTCGGATCCTAATCCGTCATCGGCCAAAGTATGATCGAGAGATGACGGCCGATTGAACCAAACATATTTTAAAACAACAAAATACTATTAACATAGACGCCTAGTTATTAGTACTTTCTCTTATTCTTACGTAGGTATGTTTCTTTTCAACTTAAATATTGACACTGACAAACAAACAGACAACCAACGAAAGAAAAAACGTTTTTCTTTGTGAGGCAACTATTCCTGTGTAAGTAGGTAGGAACTTAATATCTATACTAATGGGACTTAAAATAATAACACGATTAGTCATTATTATCAACAGTGACAGTCAGACAATTAGCAACAATATATTCAAGACTAATTTTGTAATGGATCAGTGGATCTTTAAATCGTTTGATCGGTCTGTAGATAGCTCAACTGGTGCCGATACATTAATACTGATTTCCAAGCTTTATGAAAATTAACATCTAACATAGGTCTTCTGCTTCTCTATGGCTTTTTGTGTCTTTAGCCGCACAAATTCTGCCAGAGTCTGGTGTTTGGCTGATGGATTGGTAAATTGCTGGGGCGAGAGTACATAAGAATATGATTAGTGTGAAACGGTGCGTCATTAATTTAAGTAACATTGAAAACCATAACATAGGTCTTTATAAGAAAGACCAACGTCGAATTTAAATTCTTCAAAAAAAAAATGCCGCTGTCTTCCATCTTCCATGTCTCAAAGTGACGTAACATGTCTTCCGTTTTCATGTCCCAAAGTGACGTAACATGTCTTCCGTCTTCATGTCCCAAAGTGACGTAACATGTCTTCCGTCTTCATGTCCCAAAGTGACGTAACATGTCTTCCGTCTTCATGTCCCAAAGTGACGTAACATGTCTTCCGTCTTCATGTCCCAAAGTGACGTAACATGTCTTCCGTCTTCATGTCCCAAAGTGACGTAACATGTCTTCCGTCTTCATGTCCCAAAGTGACGTAACATGTCTTCCGTCTTCATGTCCCAAAGTGACGTAACATATCTTCCGTTTTCATGTCCCAAAGTGACGTAACATGTCTTCCGTCTTCATGTCCCAAAGTGACGTAACATGTCTTCCGTCTTCATGTCCCAAAGTGACGTAACATTGTACGTCACTTTGAGACATGAAGATGGAAGACAGCGGCATTTTTTTTTTGTCCGATGGTTTGGTTCGATTGGTTTAGTTTGGCCAACGACCGACGCGCGACCATACTTCGGCTAATGGCGGAATGGATGTACGCGAGCCGTAAGATACAATAACCTAGAAAAGTTTCTTGTTCTTCTTCTTTATGGTTCATCGTGTACGAAAGAAAATTGGTAGACAATAATTTCCCGGCGAACGCTGTATATTTGTACCTCAATGAAAGCTGAAATATGCTCTATGGTAAGCGTCTGTAGGTGTCAAATACGATCAAACAATAATCTAGTCTGTTATATGAATATCTTGTAACTTGTAATACTTAATAAACTGGCAATACTTTAAACGAATAATTCTTATTTTGAATAATATATTTATTTCGTGTGTCTCGGTAATTGCTCTATCGATTTAGATGTTTTTTTTTTGTTTAAATAGGGTTTTGCTGTTTAAATTTACCTGTATTTCTTATGATGTAACGTTTTACAGAAAAAAAACGAGCGATGCTTGGTCGCCCATATACAATAATATTAGGCACCTATATATTATTAACTCGGACTTTGGCAGAATTTGTGTTGGCTAAAGAAACAAAAAGAAAAAAAAAACAAGAAGTAGCGTTATATTATCCGGTGACGCCTTGACCCGCAAACAGGTTCTACTTTTAAATATTCAATGATTATTTTATGTAAAATGTACGAAATTTGTGATGATATCTCTCGCCCCCCTGAGGTTCATTAAGGATGAAGCTGTACGAAATTCGATATGATGAGATCTCGTCTCCCTTAGGTTCATTAGGGATGACCACCGATGCATTCTGTTGGATGATGTACACATCAAAATGATGATGTGATGATCAATTTCTCATGTTTATCTGTAACGATCTCATACGGGAACATTAGTAGAATGTTACTTTGCCTAAATGCCTACTGATTTGCATGTTGGAAAGGCAAACCTACTTATTTCTTGTTGTTGTTTGATAGTTACGTATGTATCTCCATAAGTTTTTGAAATTATTGATTTTTGTTGAATTTAGATAGTTGTTGCATTGTTGCTCATTCTTATTTTTATACTTTTAGTAATTTTTTATCTAATATTTAATTTACCTATACTAGACGTCATTTTCAATATTTTGTAGTTACAACCTACTGTCGGAGGTGGGTATCAATTCGGTTGTTATTTTTTTTTCAAAGTACTGCCATATATTTGGTTTTCAATTCGGTTGAATTGTTTATGTTTATTCCTCAGAACTCAATCATATATCAACCGATATGGACTAATATTTTTTTCATTTGAAAGTATTTCTTACTTTTATATTGGTCTCATAATTTTTTTTATCAAAATCGATTCTATAGTTTGGTTGTTAAATCGAAATAATGAAGAAATACATCATCCCAGTAAACCATTGCGTATTATGCTTTCCGGAGACTTTTTTGTTCCCTATTGTACACCGATATGGATGTGTCGTGTCTACTATTGTACTAGTGTATTCTATTATATGTATCTTTTTTAAATGGTACGGTACCCCCTTAGCTTGAGAAATAAGGGATGAAATTATGAAAGTGTATTTTTGATTTTTTTTAATCAGCCACTTGTAAATTTCCTATAAGATTCCTTAATTTCACAGACTCATTTCATAGTGTGTTGAAGATCAAATTCTGTCATTCGGCTGTAGAGAACCTACGATAGTGATAATGATTGGTATCCAAATTGAAACGAAAAATTGATGGTCCAAACTCAAAAATAACAGGCTGCTGAAATCACATTAAACATTTTAGTGGGGGAGGCGCTGGCTCGTCGCCAATATTGTGATGTCTGACGGCGGGACATTTTGTCGATATACTCTCAGAGGGGAAGAAAATGAAAAAATAAAGAGCTACTTCAAGCACCGATATGAAACATTTTTATCGTTTTCAGTTATTGCAGGATATCGATAAAATGTTGAGTAATATTACCTACGCGAAGGGAAACAAAACTGTATTACAAGTTCATTTTACGTAGATCTTAAAACCACTTGGGTGGTAGTGTAAACTCCTGAACAGGTCTTCATAAATTTTAAAACTATCATGGTTATGAACATTATTATTCGTGTTACCGAGATATTTTCCATGATAAGTGAGTTTTGTTGACTCCCGATATTTCGACGCAGTTACATGCGTCATGGTCCCGGGCAAACTGGGGACGCATGTAACTGCGTCGAAATATTGGGAGTCAACAAAACTCACTAATCATTAAGAACCGCATTAAAATCAGTATTTTCGTTGGAAAGCTACGATCTCACATACACAGATACCTACAAAGTACAAACTTATGAAACTCCTCTTTTGCGTCGGGGAATAAAATCGCAATGTATGTTATTAAAATATCTCGATAGATGGCTTTTTAGTACGAGTAAGTTTATCTTATAGTGGAATAATAAACGCTATAAGTATTATATCTTTATATATACTTATATACATACCTATATATATTATGGGAGCTATGTTGCTCGAGTTCATCGTACGGTAAGTATAACTCTGCGACATTATTAGTGCGATGGCGTTCGTTGCTGACAGACCACTGACACTGCACTTTACTACATACCTACTATTCAGTCAAGTGCGATCCTTTACAGAGTAGTGTAACCACGAGTCTGCCCTCGGTATCTACCCGTATCCCTCGGGTGGTGCAAAAGGACAAAAATTGCCAAGCAGCGGTGCATTTACATGGATGTGTTCCGGTGGAAGAGTATAGGTGCCGGTGAAATCACATCCACATATCAGTGTAGTTATTACAATGAATATCTTACAGTGATGGCATGTCGACTCCAAAATGAATGTAAAAATCATTTTTATTAACTTATACAATAATTGCGCAGGGCCCTTTCAATGTACATTTTATTCCTCTAAAGAACGTAAAGTTTGAATTTGTGTGCGCAATTATCCATTTGACGGTTACATTTCATCATGCATTAAGCTGTCGCAAATTGCTCTCGGCACAGATCCTCTGGATTTGCAGGGAGGGTTTAGTAATGGGGGGAGGGGAGGCGAGATTAATGGCATGAGCCGTAGGTCGCCCACGGGGACCGATCACCCGTTTAAACACGAATCCTCTCAAATTGGCCGAACGCGATGCCAAATGACCGTGAAAGGGTTTGTTTGTTGCAAGTTCTTGTGTGGTGTAACTTCGTGATACGAGTTGTTCGAGTCGATACAACTGAACCGAAAGATTAGTTGGATACAAAATACGTATAATATATTGGTTTTTTATTTTTGCTTATCTGTGGTAGAACGTAGTTTAATAATGACGAGATTATAAGAGTCTGAACGTGGTAGTAGCATTGCCTTCGAAGCGAGGGGACCCAGGTTCGATTCCCGGCCGGGGCACACTTTGTGCGATGAGCATGAAATTTGTTCTCGGGTCTTGGGTGGTTGTCTTGTGTTTCTGTGTTTCTCCATGCCATCTGCGACACAGGGAATCCTAGTGCAGAGGTAGGTAGGTTTTTTAACAATTGTCCATACGATACAGTGTTTTCAATACTAGGATATAGTGCCATGAGTGTGAAAACAATTTTAATTTTTAATTAAGTAATTATCACAATGAATACCGTACTCAATACTTATTTTTTTTCCATTTTAAACTAAAGTCAGTTCAGCTGGTTGTAGCTTTACCATCTGCGCTAAAGGTTATGGGTTCGATTCCCACCCAGGACGAGCATTTGTGTGACGAACATAGATGTTTGTTGTGTCTGGGTTAATATGGTAGATAATATGTTTTGTATTATCCTACTACTATTATAAAGGCGAAAGTTTGTAAGTATGGATGTATGGATGTATGGATGTTTGTTACTCTTTCACGTAAAAACTACTGGATGGATTTGAATGAAACTTTACCACAATATAGCTTATACATCAGAATAACATATAGGCTACAATTTTTGAGGTTTCCATAAAATCTATATATATAAAAGAAAGTCGTGTTTGTTACAACACTTATAACTCGAAAACGGCTGGAACGATTGCCATGGTTTTTGATTTGTTGGATTTGTTTCCGTCCCGAATAGCAGAATAACTATTAAAACATAGGAAAATTAACGAAAAAAATAAAATCAATTTATCCCCGTATTCTCCACGGGAACGGGAACTATGCGGGTGAAACCGCGGGGCGCAGCTAGTATTAAATAAAATAACGTTTCAAATATCGAAAGAAATCCAACTTCAATTCTTTCATAGTACCTACCTCACATCTCACATCTCGCCCTTAGGGGGTACTACACCCTAAAATAAAAAACTGTCTTATACCAATTTGGATAGTTCTTGTATCCAAATTGGTATAAGAAAAAAGTCACAGGAAATCAAAACGCAATGTTTTCTAGTTATTTTGATGTAACTACCAAACAATTGAACCTAAATATCCTTTCAAATAAAAAAATAATTATCCAAACCGGTTCAAATCGAGAACTGAGGTAACAAACATAAAAAAAATGATTATCAGCCTCATGGAAGTCAGTTGAAAATTAAAGTAATAATATATAAGTACTAGCTGTTCCCCTCAGTTTCACCCGCGTATATTAAAGAAATTTAACGTAACGCCTTCCTCACGAATGTGCCGATCATATACAAAAAGATTTTTGAAATCCGACTGGTAGTGTGAATATTTATATAACTAATTAAAACAGTTATAAAAAGACGCGTACCGCATCACTTTCCAATCTCAATATTAGGAGAAGCAAATCACAACGCGTGACCGTGTCACAGGAGGAAAGCGTGACGGATGGACGCGCGGCCGATACTTCGCTTCCTCATTACAAATGTACCACATCCCGACCACGGAGAGGTATATTACCCCCTGGACATACAGCCTCCCCCCGGAATGGGCCTTGAGGCATCGTGCGAGGGTTCTGGTAGAGCTCCTTTTGCATAGCCCAGATATTATTATTATTTTTTATGAAAACGTATTGCGTCGTCAATAAACAAAGAGAGAATTATTCAAAGAAAGTAATGCAATTGTACTCTTCATACAATTAGAGACTAGTCTTAACAAGTTACGACATGTTTAAATTGAGGCGTAGGAATTTTCACAAAACCAACATTACTTACGAGATACTCCTATATTTAGTGTAAGTAAGTACGTATAACTTAAAATGGGGACACAATTTTACTCAATTTATAAAACATCAACAAATTCTTAATCACCATTTTCCAAATAGTAGGGACTTTGCATTTCTTACGATTTTATCACGTCTTTCATCTTATTATTCCAATTTGAAAGGAAATTAACATGACGTCTAAAAGCGCAGACATTACCAATCTATAACAAGCTCAATCTCCGAACCCTGACGGTGTAAAATTGACTGTAATTCAATTGTAGCATTTAATTTCCTAGTCTGGGAGATCCTTGAGAGGCGTTAAAAGGGCGCTTGAGGGTCTCAAGAGGGTGAGGTTACGTGGAAAAATGTCAGGAGTATCGAGGGCTGCAGGCAATATCTTTTATTATGATGCTACAGTGATTAATTTTCCAGATGTCTTCATGAATCGACTACTTGTTGAATTTGATTTCAATAAGGTATTGGATTACATGATAATTATAGATGAATCTAAGGATGATGAATGTGTTGATGAATTCGACGAAGATTAATATTGAGAATTATGTCCTTTGAGAATATCACATAATGTTAGATACTATTACATAATTTTAGATACTATTATGGTCTCATCATAATTATTTATGTATTTTGTCTTTGATTGAAATACTTCATCAACAACAGTATTTAGATCAAATCACTAATCAGATTCAGTAGTACCATACAAAATATCCATGGGAATCTTATACTTAATTCGTATTAATTTTCATAAAATACAAGCAGCGCCCCGCGGTTGGACTTTGTACGGCAACCGTACATTTTTCCTGGATAAAATGTAGCCTACGTGCTATTCCAGACTATAATCTATCTCTGTGCCAAATTTCATCCAGGTCCGTTCAGCCGTTCTGGCGTGATTGACTAACAAACATCCATCCATACTTACAAACTTTCGCGTTTATAATATTAGTGGGATTCAGAAAGTTATATCCGTTCAGTTTCTATAGAAGCATAGCCCACATTCCCGCATTAAATGGGTTAAATTGGATATGTTCACTCACTCACACCCAGTGTCTATCGAGGAATAATCTATTCAGTGCACGTAGAGACCTCCACTGAGGCGGACGTGACACGTCTACCACAGGCAGTCCTTCTACCTAGGATATATGCCTACCTACTTTAAATGATCCTTTATATTGTTCCTTATAAATATTGGTTACTACTATTTTTCGATAGATAGGAATTGGAAAGTATGAAATTAACCACTAAGGTAAGTTTAAGACACGAAAAGTTTTCAAATAATAATATATTTACATACGTTCCAGCACTGAGGTATAGATGATATCAGTGCAAGACATGCGAGTCTTACAAAACGAGAAATGTGCGTAGAATCGTACAAATACAAAATAATGTCACTAAGCAGACCAGCGCAAAATCGAGTGATTCTTTCGTAACACAAGTACCAGGAGCGCAGAACCGTCGAGTAGGTATATTGCTTCGGAAACCCGACGAGCAGTAAATTAATATGGCAGACAAGGTAAGCAAGCTTACCGGCACGCGAGACGAACAGAGACAGGGTCATTGCGATACTGCGGTGACGGCCGGCGGCACGCACGGCAGCTTGCTGACGCGTTGCGCCGTGCCGGTCGCCAGTCACGGCGTGATATCGCTGGGTGGCGGACGTGTACACTAAGTAAATGGCTCCTGTGTTGTTCTTCCTTTTAGTTGTAATTAAGTGTGAATTTAGTCAGTTCTGGCACTAGACTGATTTTATATTAGTTAATATTTACGATCAATATTCACCAGCAGACAATTTGTATATATGATGAATATTTAGTTGATAACCTAGCGTTACAAGCAGGTTAAATATGAATCAGTTTTCAAATTAATGGTTACTGTAACCATATGTAAGCGTATGGTTATATTTTTGAAACTGATTTAGATTTATGTGCCTTTTAACGGGCATCTCACGGTTTGGTAAAGGGGACTGCAGTTAAAGACACGGTCATCGACTCATAGACAATTAAATAGACATCTAACCGATTCAAACTTGATAATATTAACATCAGAAGAGATAGGTGAAGATTAGGTGATTCACTGAATCTAATATTGTGATTTAAAAAAAACACTTCTCACGCCGATAGTTTTAGAAGAGATGATTAAGATAGTTTTGTGAAAGGTGTAATAACGTACGAGTAATTTCATAAAAGTTCATAAGTGGGTACTCAAGCAAAAACTGATATAATTAATTGAAATATTGATAAAAACGAAGTCTTTGAGTTAGAATTAGCAGTTTATAATTCAAGAAATTCAAAATTGAACGAGACTTGCGATCCTAGTAACCCAAATCAAATCTGAGAGAACCTTATAAATGCTATAGTTCAAAATACCTGTCGGACTGGCGCCGTTTCCGAGGGAATATTTGTACAAATTATCAGGTTCGGTCGGGCGAGGTAAGCAGAACAGAGCCTTGTTTGGTACAAAGGGGCTTCCGACCCTCGGCTCACTTGTGGCAAGTCGTAGAGCAAACACTTGTGTCGCCTTACGAGGGAGAATTTAAACGTGATTTGTGAGTTCCGTGACTCACTAATGATTTGAATTTTGACGACAAGTTTTGTAGGCACGGTAAATTTTATGGGACTGATCGGTAACATTTTTAAAACATTATGGATGTCTGTAGTAATGAATGCGTTTGGAAATACTACTGGTAACATAGATAAGAGTTGTCAACTTCGCCTTTAAGGCCTGCCATGCGCAATTTAATTGGTTAGTTAGTTAGCAATTCGAAGTCATGGTGTTATATGATTAGATCTTCTGTTTGTACAAAAATTAACCTTAAATTAACAGCAAGGATAGAAAGTTCAGTTCAACAAACTCATAAACGACCTCTTTATCCAGCTAAAATGATAAAATCTCTCACTGAAATCATAATAATCCCTAAGTAAATACGCCAGTAATAACTCAATTAAGGGAGAGAACCGCTCGCGGCTTCGGGATCAGCGGGATAGAGATACGGGAGTGAACACAGAATAATCCATAGTGTGAAGGTCGATAAGAAAAAACACAATGCCGAGCGCCGATCGGGTGGTTTTGACGCGAGGGGGATACAAATAATTCCAGATATACTGGACCCTTGTCTCATCCCTTCATAACAGTCCCGCAACGATTACATTCTATTGTTATTGGAAGCACAAACAATGCAAACATTGCAGTTATACGACACTTGTTTCATAATCTTATTCAAATAAGGCAGGTGAAGACGTGATTCACGCTATTAGGAATGATTACCAAATCTCTCTTAAAGATAATGTAAGGACTCAGCAGAACTGTTGCATAATTAAAAACATTCCATAACGTGGGAACATCACACCTGCAACGATGTCCTGCGCCGCCCTTCACTAATTATACCTCGTATCTGCATCAGATAAAAAGGATATTAAAAAAAAACCACCGTCGTTTCCATTTCGTTTCAAATTTACATAATAATGCAAGGGGCATAACGACCGCTGGCCCCGGCGGGAAACCGGTGCATTATGTATATTGACGACATTACAAGAATGTCTCAACATTTTCTTCTGATTAAGTGTTTGCTGACAACAACTTCCATGTCCATTCTCCTAATTGTCTGTGGCGCAAAGACTAAAATGGGTAAGACACATCAAGACCGATTTCGAGATAGCAGTGTTGTATTACAAAAAGATTTACAAAAATGGAATCGATTCGTCGCGCCTCTATCGCGACAAGTTTACGACTGAGATTTCATTGGCAGTTTAACATTATCACCTGATAGTCGGTTCTCAGCGAACGGCTCGAGATTGTGTAACGGTATGCCATTCTTTCGGAATGTGCACGAGACAATGCGAACGTTGCTTTAATTGTGTGGGGGCTCCCATATGACGCTTCCCCATCCACTTTAATATTCGTAGCGAGCGACGTGTATGCGATTAAGTATGCTTTCTAAATATAGGGGAACCCCTCACATAGAAAAAGTTTCTATATTACAAAGGGTCGGTCCGTACCTACGACGGGGTATATAAGCACTCGGTTATAATGAACGGTTTAATGACAGTGCGATCCATAGAATAGAAACGAAATAAATTTATTGACATGTGCAATATATCTGTATTGCTTAGTAAGTACTTTTTAAATATCTACTACAGCAATCAAATACAAATTAACGTCCAGACACAGAACAAACATCTATTTTTGTTACACAAATGATGTTTGCCCACCCACAAGCACGACCACGGCTCAGAATGTAGATGTATTATCAACTGGTAAAAGTCATATTAATATGTTGCTGAGCTTTATCTCTTAGTTTTGCAGATATTTCGATTGTACGTATTTAAATTACCTTTGACTCGGAGTTAATAATTTATTAAGTCTCTGATAATCATAGACGTAACTACTTACCAAACACATTTAGAAATAAAAAGTACTATTAGTCATGTCAATGTTGCCTCCCGATTATTATAATATTTGGTAAACATATTTCAGCAAGGCACAGCAAAACTGGCCTGTATCCTTTATGTAATAAATAATACAGAATATTTGTACGTTTTGGGAACACACAGCTATAATTACAAAATTTTAATTAAAAAAAAATGTTTTTCACAATACTGCAGCGACTCTATGGGTTCTACTGTCCATTTGCAGCTTTTTTATTTCATTCCAATACAGGGATGGATAAAATTACGGTGAAGCATTGTCAAGCGATTATTTATAGAAAATTTGGTCGCTTTGTGTTCCTGCCGAGTGCACTTTTTGATCAAACCTTTTTTTTATTGTTATCGGCGCCTCATCGCACGATGCGACTTGGGATAGTTTTTTTTTTATTTGTCATGTGTGTAAAGGAACCGTTATTCAAAATTATATTGTTATCAGGCACGAGATCTTAGTCCAAATTAGAACGTTATTATTATTTGGATGTTTGGGCATTCTAGATAGATTAGAATAGGTGAACAATTAATGAATATAAGTGTAAATTTGACTCAAGGTTTTCTTGTTTCCTTACGAGAAATTATACTTTTACGTAATTTAGTAATCTTATATGACAGTCTCAGGACTATGATCATATGATCAAATTAGTTAGAGGTAAATTGATTAAAATCTAACTTACTTTCATAATAGATCTTCTTACGATATTGGCATGCTACTTTCTTTTATAATAAATATTTGAATTATGTCGATTGGATTTAAATACTTACGGTAAAAATAATATTCTTAAAATATAAATGACGCTAATCATATTTTTTTTCTTCAGTAAAACCTAAAACTATAGTGCTACCTACCCAACTTGCTGAATATATTCTATAATAGGAAATGTTTTAAATAGCGCCATCTAACGAATATACGCTGAACTTAGTACTGCGACAGTTTACTAACATTGAGGTTCAGCAAATTCTAAGAAATTTTATAATTCATCTATAAACGCTCAGAAGAAAATGCAATTAAAAATTAAATAAAACTCATTAGTCACAGTACAAAACCAATTCCAAAGCATATTTTAAACAAAAAATACACATGGAAAAAACTTTTTTACGTAAACTAAATTCTGCTCGATGCTGATTGGCCGAGAGAAACGGCGGGGAGCATGCGCTGTCGGCAGTTGCTCGGTTGAAGCCGAATACTGGCGCGTTTTCTGTAAGATACCAGGGCCACAGCGCTTTGTAGGAGTGAATATGAAATGGCAGTGTGCATTGAAACGTATGCCGTATCACAGCGGGTTTAAGCTCAATTTGTATTATTTCTAAAGTGTTCGTTTATATTTGACGATGCCGCCAGATAACAAGGCGGCTTTGGTGCAGACCAAAATGAACTTTATACTATTACTAAACAAGTCTAAGATTGAATGCGAGGGCGTCACCACATTATAAAGTTTCCTAAATTGGACACGGGGCGCTAGTTGATAAGTTTTAAGAAATTATTTGAGCTACAGTTTCAATCTAGTTTGCGTTGCATTGAACAAAACCCAAATTAAAATGTAACAAATGCAGAAAGTTCAAGCACTATATAGAGTGCTGAAAAGTATCACTTGTTACTTAGTATTTTGTGATAACAGGGGTAAAAAATTGGCATTAAAGTTATTATTGATATTTTATCAATATCCTTGCACATAAATTTGTCCCTGTACCTTGTGTTTTCTCCTTAACTTAAGTCTGAAAAATGCCAAGAATACTATAAGTTTCCTAAGTCCGAATATTTAGACTACGGGATTCGAAGCACTAGGAGGCTATGAGGTGAAAAATCTCATGATCTCATGATCTTCTGAAATCTGATGATTCGTTATCTATTAAATATTGACAATGCTATTGTTATATTAGATCAATTTGTAGTTTTTTTTTCACATTTATAATAATTTAGCCTTCAGAATCGTTCACGATTTTTAAATGTTTATGGTGTATCGTGTACGAGCATACTTTTTATCTAGTGCAATGTGTGTTGCAGCATAATATTGCACTTTTTGTAACATATAACTTATGGCGTACAAGTATTACGCCAAAAGATGAAGTATTATTACCCAATACTCAATTTTTTTTAATTTTTTTTTTAATACATGTAAAAAGAAATGCAACCTTCTTTTTTAATTGAAATACTCATTCAAAGGTATGAATAAAAATATACTATTTTCAAACGTCGTCCATTTATTGTGTCGCAAAAGTTTATAACGATCACATACCCAGATATACTGAATTTTGATAAACTTCTAGAGTTATTACAAGAACCCTAGAGCCATTGCAAAGGTAAATTTAGCTAAACTTAGTAATAAGAACGAATGATCTTGTAAGTACATATTTATTTAAAAAGTATTACTTTAGAAAGTGACAGTTCCAACAACTTTTATAAGAAATGAAAGGAAACAAAGTATTTTGACGTTCTTGTTATTTATGATGTTAATTTATAGAGCTTGTTGTTTTGTTTTGGTTGTATTTACTCTTTAGAAAGAAGAAACACTGCGATTATGTAGGTTTAATTTTATCAGATTGTGTTACAGGAAATGTCTATCGTTGGCATTTTCAAATTGTGAAATCCTTTTTGTATTTAAACTATACAACTATTACTTGTCTTATTTAAGCCTAAAATAGAGCCTAGCTTATAGATTGCCTTCGATACCTAATAATGTATGTATGATGTATGGCTCGCGATGTATGTGTGATGTCTACTATCAATATACGAAACAAGTGTTTGGCTATAAATTGTTGCAAATTAGCTAGTTAATGATAAGGCGATACGATATGATACATGATTTAAGTGTTTTACGTCATAAAGGATCGAGTCCCTGCAACTGTAACACTTAAATTACTGATAACATTGAAAAAATAAAAGTAAAGAAAGAAAAAAATGACTATTCAAATACCATAATATTTTAAAGTTATTTGTCATACAAATAACTAAACGTTTACAGTCATACCACTTTTGTTTCGTGTAGAAATGCTCTCGCTTACCCCCCTGTTACGGGGAGACAGCGTTTATGTGGGACTAGGTGGTAATTACCCCCTGAAACTCCTCGGTGTCCTCTGCCGCTAAGTGGCGGGAAAACTAGAACATACTTCCGCGAACCCACCGAAACACACTCATACCACTGCACTAGGACTCCCTGTCTGTGAAACAGATAGCTAGGACAAACAATAACACAAGACAAACACCCATGACCAGAAAAAAAGCTTCTTGCTCACCACTTAATATGTGTCCAGGAATCGCACCCGCGACGCCTCGAAAGCAGAGCTACTAATAACTAAGCTACGGAGCCGTCGGTGTATATGATGTCTATTATGTACATATATCGCATTAGCACTTAAGATTGTGATCTGGTAGGTTACATACCAGATAACAGTTAAGGATTATAAGATGATCTAATTAACAAGAGAGATATTTTGTGAGAAATATAAGAACATCAAAGAAAGATGAGTTCATAAGAAAGCTATCTAAAAGCATTCCATTAAACTTGAAACACTGAATACGACGATAATAAAAGTTAATTACTTTTTCTAAGAGTTGTGGCTGAGTTAAGTAATATAAATTGACTTGGTACAATTGTTTTCGAGTGAAAATATATTGTCTTACGAATTTGATTAAAAGCAACAGGCATGAGTCAACGATAGAATAGGTACAGTATACCTGTTGTAATGTATAACACGAGCACGAGGGGTTAAAATTGATGTTTACAAACATGCTAAGTGAATGGAAAATCTTAGTATCATATTTTTCATAATGAAATGGTAGCCATCGTGCCAGCTTTTCGAGGCAAAGCGTGTAAACAGTTTTCACTTTATAGATATGTCTAAATATGTAGTTCGCATCATTGAGGCATACACTTTATATAATGTCATACATGGTTTGGATACATCAACTTAGGAATTGCTTTTGTGGTCGTAAGCTTTAAGAAAACTTTAAAGATTCAAACTTTAAGATTGCATCTTTGAAGTTAAAATAGCACAATTATTCAACGTAGAATATTTTAAGAGCAGACCTACAAAATCACTAAATTAATTTTACGAAATTTATTTTATCAAACTTGAGTTCCTTTTATCGATAATTATGTTAAAGATTTACGCAAAACAATATTTTTTCAGAAAATTATATCATAGCGTAGGTACTATGCATGCTTACCAACATAGCTTCAAATCTAAATATATTAATAATATTATAACCACACTGATAAGTATTACTATTCTAAGCAGGTTAGTAACACGCTTTACAAACTAATAAAAAACATCAGCATAATGACAGGGCAACCCCTCACGTGGCGAAACTTGTTTACTGTCAAATATAGTGAATGTAATCTCAAGACTGGTACCGCTATAATGGAGCACACAATATCTTGAAGCGACCCTCAGTCTCCAAGAATACTCACGTGTAAGGGGAGATCCGATAATAATAAGAGACGAAAAACACGCGTGAAAAGAAACACAAAACCCTTACGATAATTTCCGAACAGCTGCTCGAGGATCACATCACAATGCTGGGATTAAAAACAAAGTCTAAACTACATTCAGCCATGCGATGCAAATATAAAGCGTTATTTAAGCATGTTTTGGTATTAGATGCAAGCAAAGCAAGCGGCGAGTCGTTGCAACACAAGCAGTTTACAAATAAAGCACACCAATAATTTCTGCCGCCGATATGTGATCTCGCATGCAAGTTTCGCAACTTTGAATTCACTGATGTTCAGCCAGCACATGTAAAACTCACCTTTCTAATTCTCTTCTTCATGATACGCTCAGCGGCGTACACGCTGTCACCGAGTTCCATCTTGTGCATCCCCAGTTTGGAAGTTGGCGAAAATTAAATCCAAATCCAAAAAATCACTGCAATCCAGATAATGATGTGATCCAATCACTGCATCCGATAATAAGCGGGGCACTGCAATCCAGTACACATTTGTAACAAAGTTCACAACACTATTTCGGCATTGATCTGTCACTTCAATTCAAACTTGCCGCGCAAATGATCCTTTTTGCGGCAGACGTCGATGCGGCCTCCCGGCTCTGTGTCTGCGTGGAAACTGAGGAAGGAAGGGGGAGGAAGCCCTCTCCCCGCGCGCCCGCACGCACCGCTGCTCACTCCGCGTTTCGCCGGTAGAGCGCGCTACCAGTCCGCCAACGCCCGCTCGATATTCTGTAAACAAGTTTTATTTTCATCTTCAGGCTCGGTATTTTCATAACAACTCCAATCCAATTGCATTTTTTTGCCGGCGTTGTTCGTCTTGACTAATGATTGAAAGTGTCTGTGTGGACTGATCGACACCTTAGCACACTGGATACATAATGTAAAATAATAGTGTAGTAAATAGGAAACTAAAAATAGTTTAATGTCCGACTTGGTATTAGAAAACTAGTCCCAAAACCAAAACAATTATTTAGAAAGAAAAAGACAACCTGAAGACAAGTTATTGTAAGAGGCGACTAAAAGTGACATCGTCATTAAAATTCGTATCGTATCTGTGCGGTAGGTATTGCTTTGGTAGTGAATGCGTCTCGCTCGACTCGGTGGCGGGCGATTCCCCACAGCGGCGCGCGGCAGCGGCACGGGAGCGCGCCGCACAGTGGAGGCAGCGCGACGTTGCCGCTATGCGCCAGCTGCGAGAGAAAGACCGAGCGCCTACCCTATTATTTACGCGCGGCGTTGCCAGCTCGAGCGAGCCTACGTTGATTACGAGGACACCGCTTTTACGTTCGATCATCCGGCACCAATAACTGTGAATATCTCGCGTGTTTTACGAGATAGAGAGTTTCTGTTTGAAATTCTAGATTATATGTAAGTTGAGGAATATAAATACGAAGGTTTTCTAGTGATACCTGTTCCAATCAGCAGATCGGGCCACAGTCCGAAGGAAACTCGCGGTGTACAACAAACACCATCAGCCTGTTCCGGAATGAGTTAGAACCGATTTCAAGTTTATTGCTGAAAACGACAGCGAAACGACCAGCCAACAGAGCGCGTGAGAAGTAACTAAGGCACGTTCGGTCGTATCGAATCGGGCCGGTATTCGTGAAAGGTCGGTATTTTGGGACCAGCGGGGTGCGGGACGGCGGCTGCGCAAGCGTTCGCGATTGGTCGCCGCGAACGGGCGGCGGGTATTGCTCGATATAGACCAATGGGAGCGCGCGACGCGGCCGCCCCGCCCGCTGTGTCGATTGCTGTTATTTCCCGTCTCGCTCTACGTTCTCAAATCGAATCCAGATTGTTTTTACGCAGCGCGGCTCACATAGAAAAATAAACGGACATTTTGGATTACGCTTCGAGAAGGGTCGTCGGATCCGGGCGCGGCACGAACACAATTTATTTATTTAGTTGTCATTGTTGTAGGGAGAGATGTTGCGCGATAAATAGAAGATAAAACACGCGACTCTCCTCTTGAAGGTTTACTCATCCACTTAACTAAAGTAACTCTGTACAAATTATGGTTCGTCGAATCTCGAATCAATTACGTTTAACTCCAGCGCCGGTAGTATGAATTTATCAACATAATTAACTAGCCATAGCCGAAAGAGGTTTTTTTGGCATTCAAATTACTAAGATAAGGAGGTACCTATTTATCTGTAATCTGAAGAGCCTTTATCGCGTCAAATGTTATTAGTTATAGCAGGTAGAGCAAGATTATTTATAGTTATCGGAAAAAGCCGACACGCAAGGCATCTAGCCCGCAGCGAATCTAAAGCTATTAGGTTCTCTGCCAATCCTCAAACGAACTATGAGGGAGTCCCTAACGAACCGATATCTACCCAAGTCTTACCCGCGGTTAAAAAAGTCAACTTGAAACGATGGGAAAACGTACAGAAGTTGTTTTTAAAAGTCACAAAAAAATTGACAATTTTTTATCGCGGGTTTGAGCTACATTTATATCAAATTTCATCCAAATCTGTTCATCTGTTTGCGTGAACAAGTCACAAACATACCTTAGAACAGAAACTCTCGAATTTATACCATCAACTAGCTGCGCCCGCGGTGCACTTTTCCGGGATAAAAAGTAGCCTATGTTAATCCATGATATAAGCTATCCCGGTAATAAATTTCATCCAAATCCGTTGAGCCGTTTGAGCGTGAAGGAGGTACAAACTAACGTAAAGAACAAAATTTTGGCTGTATAAAATAATAATGTGATAATATAATGTGATAGTTCCAATTATTTGACAGCCGAGGCGGGTTCGCGGATGTGTGTAAAAACGTTCCCGTGTTCCCGCCACTAAGCGGCAGAGGAGGACATGGTGGAATTTTAGTGGGTCTAGTCCCACATAACCGCTATGTCTCTCCTTGGCAAGGCGGTATGCGAGTGTCTTCACCTCGAAAAAAAAAGGTTGTGGAAGGTTGCCGCAATCGATCATGTATTTGTCGAATCGGCTGAGGCAGATAATAAAAAAATAATGAGGTTAACAGCTCTGCCAAGAGTTATCAGATTGTCTCTGGGGACCTACTCGTAAGCTGAGACGTGGAAATTTATAATGCGGCTAATCCACCGCTTTGTTTAGCTATGGAAACAGTGCTTTGCTCAATTGATATTTCTTGTTATCATAGGAAGTCGTTGTTATTAATATTTTTGACGTTTTACCGGTTTATTTATTTTTAACTGACTTCTAAAGGAGGAGTTATTAATTCGGTTGTTTTTTTATAAACTATGGATCTCTGTTGTTTTACGACATAGGAAATATTTTTATTCGTTAAAAGGATATAGGTACCTACTTTCAGATTGGTTCCACAGAAATTTCACAAAATCGGTTAAAAGGTTTATTTTTTAAATCAAAATATCTAGACAAAATATGTCTTCCAAATAAACGAAATTGCGTACCTATATTGCTTTCCTGTGATTTGTCTTCGGCCATCATAGACCGAATTGGTTGTTTCTTTTTTAAATGGTTGGATCAATTGTTTTACAATAAACAATTTGTGCCTATTCATATTTACATATACTCTCTGAATTAGTAAGGTGAAATGGCATAAACTATGCCAAATAACATATAACTGTTGCAGTGATCTTGAACAGAAACACGGCTAGCAAAAAGTGGTTGCGGAGGGCCGAAGGCGCGGGCGCGCAATAAGAAAGCAGATATTCAGCAGAGGACTATGCGAGACTGATGAAGGTTCTTCTATACCAGGAAGGTTTCTAGGGGGTTCAGTTGCTCGCATACGAAAATGAGAACCCTTTAGTATCCCATCACGGGGTACGTGGTGCCAAAGCAGTAGCTAAAAGTACCAGTAGAACTTGTGCCAAGTTCGTTCGGAGGTGCCTATACCTACACCTGGTAATCTGAATTCGCATTGACTAGAAATGTTTTATACATACCACATCGTACGATGTGGTTGATGAATCATCTACCTCATCGTTGATGAGTAGTCGATTGGGTGGAAACCGCGAGAGCAAACGTACTGTAGAAGAAGATATTTTTGTCGGTAAATGCAACAATACTTACTTCATTACTAATACTTACTTAACCAACAATACTTCATTAAATCTGTCAAAATCTAAGGTACATTTAAAAATCAATTGCCGTGCGTTAGTCTCGCAAAAACTGTAAAATGGTTCGACCGATTTTTATTTCGTCGTATTTGTAGTTGTCTGGACAAGGTATGTATAAAATATTTCTATTCGAAAGTTCGCGGTAAATATCGGCAATTGGGGAAAAATCTAAAGTTTCCCTATGGTGTTTTTGCCACTACGTCGCTTGACGATTTGTTTGTGTAGAAATGTATGATGTTTGTTGTTTTGGGGACGGATTGTCAAATTGTGAACAGGAAAATATCTGTCGTGTCAGCTAGTTTTACTGTGAAAGTTTGGATGGATGGAATGGATTTTTATGGCCGGCCGAAGTAAAAAAATGAGAGTTGTAGCTCGGAAACGCATTTTTTTGTTTACAGCGTGAATATGGCGTCAATCAATTAGGCACCAACATTAATGGCAGACGCCACTAATGTAGACTATTCGATCTACTAATAGAGGTCAGTGGAAGAGTCTATGACGTCATGTCTTGATGATTTACTCATATTTCAAAGTTTTTAGTTGAACCCTAATGATATGGGTCACCTATATAGATTGATAGATAGATAATTAATAGCTTAAAACTAGACAGAAACCGATGGAGACGACTCACGAACACATTGACTGTAGGTACATGTTGATCGCGATCTTCAGTCATGAAGGATCGACCAGAGAGAGAGAAAACTAGAAATCTTATTAATTAATTAACTTAATCTTAATATATGGAAATTTAGTAATATGATCTATACAAAATAAAATTAAGTGTCTATTCGTAATGTCAAAATAACAACTTTTTACTAAATGCATTGTAAGTAGATATTATACGGTAATTATAAGAAAAACACTGTCTGTCAATCTTTCTGTTTGTTTCGGGTAATCTCCGAAACGGTTGGACCGATTTTGACGGGATTTTCACTGAAAGATAGCTGATTTTATAAGGAGAAACTTAAACTATTTTTATTTTCGAAAAGTAATTAGGGATCCGCAAAAAATAATTATATTCCACGTGGACGATGCCGCGGGAAACAGCTCTGGTTTGTTCGGAAAAGAACAAACATTTCGTTTAAAAGTAAACGCGAGGATTTTACTGATGGTAGTCAACTTACGGGTTATTGTGAACTAAACTATAATTTATTTAAAAGTAGCTGTTCCCTTCGACTTCATCCGCATGTTTTTTTTTTTGCGCGGATTTATTCGTATAGATAGAAGCGAATATATAGATAGAAGATAGAAGCTAAGCTAAGCTAAGAACCGTCTGTGCCGAGGATGCATGCTGGAGAATTAGAGGTTGGAGCATCTTGTCATCCACTATATAACTAAGCAAGAGTGGACAGGTATTCACGATCTGCCGCGAAAGAGTTCACAAGAGTGCCGTGATCTATGCAAACAAGGTTTCGCTTCGGAACACTGCGGGTTTGGGGCAAAGGAAGTCTGGCATACGTGTCGTTTTGAACGGGACCGCCCCGTTTTCGGCTGTCCCGTTGTGTCCGAACAAGCTCCGGGATGCAAATCGGGATCTAATGGTATACAATGGGCGAATAAAAGTCACTGAAAAGCCAGTTTCGTTTACTTGGACGACATATTTTTTTGATTTGACTACCAAACTATTCAAATAATTTTAATAAAATATGTACGGGACAAATCTGGACGCATATTTATTCAAATAAAAAAATAATTTTCCAAATCGATTGATAAATGACGGAGAACTGTGGTACCAAACATAAAAACTGCCGAACTGATATCCTGCTTTGGAAATAGGTTGAAAAATTACTCTTATTTCCATCTTTACCTTAAGCTGAATGAAAAACAATTGACAGTCAAACAATAAAAAAACGTATTTCTTATAGTTATTTAAATTTCGTGTGAAGATGCTTTTACTCTGAAACTCCACACTATGCAAGCAAAATTTTAATTCATATTGTCAGTATATTACAACGGCAATCTCTTATAAACCCCATTAGTAATTTTATTTTTGGCCATTTCTTATTTCCTATCATTTTATGAGGTTGTAAGCGTTATTATTTTGAGATGCCTATTTCAATTATCTGTTGTGTTTTAAAAGAGTTCGAGAACAATTTAGCTGTTTTTACTTTACTATGCATCGCATTTCAAAAATTGTTGTTATAAATCATTAAACTTTAGGTTCATTAAAAAGAGATTTCGTAACCTAATTAACTAATATCCAAATATTATTTGACCACAGTAGGAAATTTGTATAAAGCATGCATTGGAGACAACAAACACAATATTTTATTGTATATCAAACTTTTGCGGACGCCCAAAACGGAAGTGATTAAGTATATCCAAAACCCGAAAGTCAGTGAACCATTGAGTCCCAAAGCCGTTTGTGATTAAAAACTTCAGTTTGAGTATGATAAAAAATTTAAATTGTGTGGTAAAAAGGCAGCAAGTTATTATTTGCCAGAGGGCCTTTGCTGGCCGTGTAGTAACTGTGTGATGTTCTGTGGCACGGGTCGGCGCGATCTTTATCAGTTTCTCGGATGCTACAATTCTTATGCTCGGGTAAGGAATTAATGACTTTGTGTACTTATTTGGGGTTTGGATTACAAGATTTTGAGTCAGAACGTTTTATTTTACTGTCCATATATATAAGAAGAAGTATGACAATAATATGATTAATTTATTTAGACAACTAAAAAGTCCATTATTATAAGAAAAGGACTAAGTACAGAAGAAAAAATGCCTGAACAATATTCTTGGAAAAACTTTCTAGACTTTACCATAACTATTAAATTGAATGAACGTTCGAATGTTTTAGTCATTAAGTACATAAAATTATACAGTCATAATTATTAACCTAACAAAACGTATGAGAACAAAGGAAAACATAAAAATAACCTCATCCGTAATTATCTAACAGAACCGACTAATCATAACATAATAGGACCGCCTTTACAACCATAAATAAAAGTTTTACGATCCTTTACCAAACGGGTCACACCAAAAAAACATGTGCCTTAAAACGAAAAGAACCAAAAAAAATGGCATCTCATTGTAAATACCTACAAGATTTCAATTTCGGAGCCAAAGGAAAAGGTTCAAACAACAATGGGACTGAAAAATAAACTACGATTTTAAGCACCTTTCCATCAGACGAAGCTTTTAGCAATAAAGCGCTTGATAGAGATGAACCGTCCAACTCACAGGATGTAATGAAAAGCGATACAGCGCTTCGTTATAGAAATTCGAAGCGAGACACCGGGAGCGAAATAACTGGGGTATCCCATTGATCTCCGGATGCCCTCACTATACAACCGAAAACCGACACTATTTGCCTTTCCTGAGAAAGCAAATTGGATTGTGAAGTGGTGTGCCTTTGAGATAACCCTGGCTTACATAAAGGGGATGCAAGATCCGACAAAATTGCGCGTCGTAATGATGTCCCGACAATAGGTGTTCTGGGAAACGGCTCGATTTTTGCAATGCCATTGCGAATTTGTAAGAGGAATCACCATGTGGCTTTTGGGGCGCCTCACAAAAACGAGTCGGGTAATTGTGGCGGGTGTTTTTGGGAAACAATGA
Organism: Aplocera efformata; assembly: GCA_921293045.1. Taxonomy (NCBI): domain Eukaryota; kingdom Metazoa; phylum Arthropoda; class Insecta; order Lepidoptera; family Geometridae; genus Aplocera; species Aplocera efformata. Next base: position 4,567,294 of record OV121042.1, on the reverse strand, counting down.
AGATTTCGCGCGATAAGATTGGGAAAGTTGATTTACGAAAGCAAAAACATTATTTTCAGATGACAGAGCACGTACTGAAGAGTCCTTTGATCCTACTAAAAATTTGCTTTTCTTATCATTTTAAGTTCTTCGTTCATGTGCATTTTCGGAAGCAATTGAAACATAAACCGTATTTCAAAATTTAAAAAAATATCCTTTTTATAAAAAACAGCGGTTGTTTTTAGCAATTAGGAGTAGAATTTTTTCTTATATCGTTTGGTTATAAAAATAACACATTAATTTATAGACATAAGAAACACGTGTGTGAAATCCGTGATATACGCTGTCAAAGGAAACCACGCTACTTTAATAAAGTCTAATTTATTACTAAAATAAAATGTATAAAATTACGAATGAAAACATAGAACTGAGAGCCAGCCCCGCAATAGCGATATGACTACTAAACTAAAACTCTCGTACTAAAACTCTCGTATGAGAAAACTCGTAACGCGTTGCGTTCACCACGTTGAGAAGGGGATGTAATGTATCATGCTCTTGTAATTTCACCAGCACCCGTACACTTCCATCGAAACAGCAATGCGAGTGCACCACTTCTTAATGGTGGGTTATCAAGTGTGGTGGTAATACTCCCCTGGAAGAACTTGGCACAAGCTCTACTGCTACTTTGGTTTGCTCCTTTAGCACCACCAAAAAGACACGCGTATGGACCCTGAGGGTTTCCACCTACGGCCGCGAGCAACATGGTACCCTTTCTAAGGCTTAATCTTTTATGAGCGAATTGTTTTTCCCACAAGAATCGTATGATGCCGCAAATATAAAAAGACACTTCGGTAGTAAGTATACTTTTTCTTTCTTCCATTCTCGTTTTTGAAACCAATTAAAAACAGCCAAACAGCTTCTTTTTAACCTATACTAGAAGCCCGTCCCGGCTTCGCACGGGGTAGTGACATAACTACAATAGTTAGACATATGCTACCGCGGAGTTTTTTGTAGACATTATGATGTTCTTCAATATTGTTGTACATTATTTTGTTCTATCGCTAGTAGTTTCGGCAGCGCATTCGACGAAAGACATTTTAAGACTCATTTTTCTACACCTTCGGTTACATTGTTCAAATTTTACCAAGGATCCCTAATTTTTTTCAAAATGAAATGTAACCTATGTCAAATTGGAAGAATGTAGCATTCGATTGGTGAAAGAATTTTTTAAATCGGCCCATTACTTTTTGAGCCTATTCATTACAAACATACAAACATGGGTACAAATCTTTCCTCTTTATAATATTAGTGTAGATTTTGCTGTGTCGCAGGAGATTTGAATAAAAAGCCGCTGGAGTGCTGCCTTACTTTGAAAATGAGAAAACAATCACTTTAGTTTCTCTGTAGGTACGAGTACAATCTATGATATCTTCTGTTCAACAAGATGTTGAACTGAAGAATAAGTTATATTATTTTTGGATAAGCTGAGGTACTTACATTTATCTGATATTTATTTGCCAATTACTCAAACACAAAACACAACAATAGTAGCAAATTGTTATAATCTTCATATTTTCACTATTTCATGCAAGTTTTAACTTTCAGCTATTATTGTTTTCTTGTTGTATGGCTTCGATTGGGTGAGCCAGTTAATTCGCCAATGTCACATTGATAGACTTGGCTAATATGGGCAATAGCTATCATCATACTAATATAATAAATGAGTAAGTTGGTATGTATGCTTGTTACTGCTTCACGCCGCAACGGGCGAACGGAATTGGATGAATTTAGTTACGAAGGTAGTGCATAACCTGGATTAACACATAGGCTACTTTTTATCTCGAAAAAGTGAATTGAGTTTTTTTTCATCGTCTCATGTTGACTTTTAACCGCGGGTAACACCGCGGGGCGCAGCTAGTTATTCATATTTCTTATTTATCACAGACCATAGACATTAGATGTACAAATCATTCATGATTTTTTTGTAGACCAAAAAGTTTGGTTGGCTTTTAGGATTAGCTATGGAAAGTTGTAAGTAACCACTTGTTGCTCATGTTTTGTAATACGATTTACGAGGTTTTGAGAGTGGATTATTATTATCTTTTAACAACGATTAAAGCTAATAGTCATTCTCTCTCAAAAACGCCGGTTTCATTAATATCTTTTTCTGACTATGAACCGGTATGAACGTGATAATGCGCACGTACATTTTAAAAGTCAAAATACTTTGGTTGGATTGAACTAGCGATGTTTACCTATAATTAAATAACATGTGTGATGTTGTGTAATTAAATAACATGCTGAATGTTTCAATACCTTTAATTATTTCTTTTGTCTGGTGTCTTTGTGATTACAGCAATACGGAAAAATGTGAAGGGAATATACGAAAAGAAAGTACCGCAGGCTGAGAAAAGTCTAATTAAAAATGAAATCGAAATAGCGAGAGAGGGCAAAGAAAACAAAATTGAGACTGCGAACGATGGTGTTTTAGGACTTAAAGTTGATGCTGTTAAACTCATCAAATATATTGGGGACAATAGAAATATCTAAGTACCTAGTCTACTAATCTATAATGTCCAAAATGTATAAAACATATGCACGGAATATAACAGTAAGAGGACGGTTTGCTCGTTAATTCCAGTAAAGACGCCATTCCACATTCCTTCGATGTTTTAGCGACCTGGAATGTGAGTCTTCCTCTGACAGAATAAATATCTATAGGTACGTTATTGTTTGTTCCTCCATTTCGTGCCAGATCTCGCCAGCTCTCAAACAAGAATCTATGTGGATTACTTCCATACAAACTTTGTATGGAATAAAAATAACGTGACGCTGAATAGGACGTTGGTTCTAGTATAAGTGTTTTAAAGAAAAAAGCAAATGAGTATGATATATGTATTTTTATTGTATACATATACATCTTTATTTATTTATTTATTTAGACACAGATTACACATTACAAGCAATAATAAAACAGACCTTTCGAGACCCTTGGTCCGTGGGGTCCTAGCGCTATAAGACTTTTTAAAGAAATAGCAAATAGGTTAGTCGACATCACAGGAGACCGAAGAGCTGGCAGTTACCTCGGACAAAGAATAAGTTTAGCTATTCAAAGGGGGAACGCTGCCAGTATCTTTGGAACCTTGCCTAAAGGGACTCCTTTTAATAATATATGTTAGTTCTTATAGTATATTGTTAAGATTTTAGTTTTAGATTTATTATTGCTTGTAATGTATATGATATATAATATATATATCTAAATAAAAAAATCAAAATAAAGTAATGTGTATATTTTATACTAGCTAACCCGACCGATGTTTACCTGCTTTCATTCACAGTTTGACGTATTAGCTGTCAAACGATGTAGAAGCAAAATCCCATAGAAAAACACAGTTTTTTCCCAATTATCGACATTGGAGATATATTAAAAAAAAAATACTTCATACCAACCTTGTCCTGAGAATTATAAACACAACGAAATAGAAACCAACCAAATGGGCCGAGCTGTTTTCGAGTTTTAGCTAGACTAACGAACAGAAATTGATTTTTATATTTAGATATACATTGAATTAGACATTAGGTATTAGATTATTGTAATCACTTTGTTCAGAGATTACTAATCTTCTGATCTCATTTCTGCAGTCACGTCCTGCTTAGAATTTTTCCAACAAACAACAAAAACGTGAAAATCATCCAACACTCACACATCATAACTTCCACTACGTGATAATCTCATTTTAAATGAGAACTTCGAGAATTCAGCTATCATCCCAAACTCTTCCCTTTCAAATTCCACCTCCGCAACGAAGAGATAAATATTCAGCCGACGTCGAGCCGTTGTCGTGTTTTTAATAAAATTACCCGAGGGGTGGCGGGTGGCGGAGGGGGGCCTGGGGGCGGAAATTGAAAACCCGGCTTCCAACCCACCCTCGGTGCTGCAGGGTCGCAGCGAGTAACTCAAGGGCCGCGGATTGAGTAAAACGAGATTAAAAAGCTTGAGTAAAACACCGAGTCATATCAAGTTTTAGAGAAATTGTCTGCCCAATCAAATTGTTACCGGGGACCAAAAAAAAAGATATGCAAAACAGATAGAACTTTAAGTGATTGAAATCTCCTAATTCACTCATTGATTATATTGTGACGAAATATACAGGTAGTATTCATCTACAGGTACTAAGTACTATATACGTAGGCCAGGTAAGATTTAATTTAGTCTTTGCTTCTTTTTTTGCAGTAAAGGAGCAATTATAAATTATTTTGTTGACATTGTCACTAATTGTGAAGTCTGAACTCATACATAATAATATTAAAGATACGACACACAGCGAGGTAGTCATACAAACTTTGTAGGCTAACAGTCAGATCCTTAATTTTACTAACAGATTACAGGAAATAGGTTGGCATTGCAACATATTATCTTTCGAAAAGGAAAAAAAATATTATTAATCACGTATAAATATTATTTTATGCGTATTGCTTTAGTTATTTGATAGTCAATAAAAATTCTACTAAGTCTGAAATTTAATTACAAAATCAATAATATTTAAATCTCTAAAGCCCTAGCCTGGCTGCATTGACCATTACAAACCGAGTAGAAGATAACAAATTATAATATTACGATGATGATCCTGAGTCCGTTCCATTTGCCCTCGGTTTTATCAGAAAGGTACGGCCGCACTCGTATGGGTGCAGCCGTCTGTTCGTGTGTTCGTGATTCATGGACAATGGATCCGCTGGTGTTAATTGGTGTTTGAGTTTAATAAGTTTGTGTGCGTGTCTCCCTTGTTGGAGTTTTTAAACAACCTTGAAGACACATGCATTCGATTTTTAATAGAACTAAGCTATTGGACCGAAAGGTGCTGCTTGTATGAGACAATAATAATGCATATCATAATACCGTAACAGCCTTAAACTCGCATCACAGAATATAATATAACATTGTCAAAATATTTATCGGTGAAAGAAACTGGAATTTAATTCACTATCATAAACATAGGATGTTTACTGGAGATTATTCATATTTCTAGAAGAATAGGGAAAATCAAGTTTATGTTTTCAAAGTTAAAAAAATTTGTAATATTTCCCAAAAAAGCTAAATTATTACTGCGTAGTGTTGAAGTAACAGATACAGTCTAATTTATAACCCTCATTCTGTGACGGCTCGGAAATCCGAAGCTATGTTCATGTTTCAAATCAATGGATATTTAGGTGCCGCCCGGAACACGAGTGGAGTTCAGAGGACTTTTCAGTGACGCGGGTACAGATTAAATATAAGGTAATTTTTTTTTTTTTTTTTTTTTTTTTCCTCTTGTGTTGGCTTCGCACTTCTTGTGCATTCGCCATTTTCCAAAGTGAACTTCAGTTGTGGTTGACTTGATAACCGCTGCTTGGACTTGGTCAGTATTGCTTGCATTTCGAAAAGGAGCTATGTTTAATATAGCTGGTTCAGTTACGGATTTTAAGGTAATTCCAATACCGCACACGCCATTTCACAGCGTATAAATCTGATCAATTGTTTTAGAATGTTGCAAACTCCACGCATGCATGGATACTTATCGTATAACGCCCTGAAATCTTGATAAAATATCGAAAAATCTGAGGAGAAAAAGTGCTTCAATAACTAGATTTAATGAATAAAACTATTGGTTTATAACTGCCCGCAATGCATTTACGTAATGAGTACAATGATCTAAACAAGAATAATTATAATTTTTATCTCGATCTCGAATAATCTACCAATATTAAAAAAGCATATTTTATTGTAGATTTCCCCAATAATATTTTTTTTTGTGTTTATTGTTAATTTTAGTATCAATTTAGTTTAAGTGTTAATTTTCTTTCAATTATTGTCATAATGTATCAGACAGAATCATGATTGTGGTGTTTTAATTGAATCTATGCTTAATAAATAAATGAATAAACTTTGCATTTTTTTCAACAGTTATCAATTTTATTAAGTGGCTTAAATTATTAGAATTCTACTACAGACAGGTTTTCCCTATGGAAAACCTGTATGTAGTAGTAAAACTAGAATTCTTTATAAATAGATTGCTCTAATGAATTATTGAACCTTCATGCTCCATTTACCCGCGACATTTCTGACGTCAGCGGTCGGGTGGGAGGCAGTCCCACGCTAAGGTGGCCGGATCGTGGGTGCCATTGTGAACCATGTAGTTACCATGTGGAATCCTCCGGGAGCGAGGACAGACTGACGATTGACGGGACGAGCTGAAAGCCCACCTGAGGTTAAGTGATTACTTCGCCCATAACAGCAACACGACTTAGGTCCTCCCCGACTGAAGCATGAAAAGACCCATGCCGCACCCCACACGAACACGAGACGGGGATACTACGTGATTATACCGGCACCCACACCCAAGCCAGGCCATCACAATTACACGTATTAGTCCATATCTTGAAAACTACTGATCTGAACCGATGAAACTTGCACTGTTCCTTAAGTTGAAGTAAATATAAGCAAATAAAAAAATAATAGTCAAAATGCAATGAATACTTATGGAAATATGCGTGGAAACATACATAAATCCATCTATAAAATTTTGTATTATATATCTGTTTGGAAGCTATCAGATGATCATATGTTAAAATAATGCGGTTCGAATATTGTAGTACCTAGGCGACCGAGCTTCTCTCAGTTTTTTTTTGTTATAATATAATATTAAAAATTGCGTTATTACAAGAAATACTATTATAAAGGTAAATTTAAACAGCAAAGCCCTATACACAATATATTTTATCCAAATCGTCAGAGCCGTTTTTGAGATACGCGAAATAACTATGTAAGAATTGCTTTCTATAGTAATAACTTAAGATACATATGTGTCGAAATGATAACCTCCTTTTTTTGAAGTCAAAAAGTTTTAACCGTTTCCAGTTCTGGTGACAATTTCAACAAGGTTATCCTATAGACACGTGTCGGGATGCTAGTCTGCCGGCGACAACTTTTGTACGTGATGGTTTCATTTTAACATATCGCCGGATCAGGTAGAAACCCTACGCGTGGGGGGTTCTCCTCCAGCGCCCCTACCCCGGACATCGCCCGGCACGTATGCATGGAGCCACTTTCCCGGCAGTTTTCGGTTCTATGTAGCCAGCCTTTCAGGTATAGCTCGTCAAGAACAGAAAAAAAATATATTAAAGTGTGGAGACTTTAATGATCTCGGTTTCGTTTTTCACTTCGCTTCCATTTTCCGGTATCGAGAAAATATCTTTTTAAATATTTATCGATCATCTTTATCAACCGAGGAAGAGGTTTAATGTTTGGATTTTTTATGTTAATTTCTTCGGTTTTCCTTCATTAATGATTTTGAAAATTCTTTTTTATTTGGAAGGATATGCTTTCAGTTCGGTCTCAATTTTTATCAAAATTGTTTAAATACTTTATTTGTAAATCAAAGTCGGTTTTTTCGATTTTTTAATCAGTCACTACAATAATACAAATCTTTTTTTCGTGGAATATATTGTAATTCTTTCCGACTCGAGTGAAACGTTTTTGTCTGCAACAATTTTTCCTTGTCTGATTTTTGGTACCACGTAATTTATATTCATTACATGACACAAGGTATTCTATTCAGCACCATCTGCATATTAAACCTAACAATGTAATATGAAACAACACAATGATTTTCAGGATCTTTGCAAAATGAATCCTATTTCGTGTGCGGCAAAACGGGAAATCGTAAAAGGTTCTCAGACAGTTGTCTCGTACATGATTGATGTTTTTTCTTTCCTTGTATTGCAAGATCTTACACTGGGCCGGCGTTTACCTACCGTCAGACTCTCTGCTTTGCTCACACTGTTCTGCAATATAGGCCACTATCAAGGTGACTACCTTGATAGTGGCCTATATTGCAGAACAGAAAAAATTTTGGAAAAAATTCTGGAAAAAAAATTCTTCTTCTTGTAAAAGGCTGATTTAGCTTAACATTTTTTTACAAGAAGAAATTTTACCGAATTTCATCCCTAAGGGTAAAAAATAAGGGATGAAAGTATTAAAGTCGATTCAAGACGCAGCTTGACAAACCAATCTTCTTGAAATATATGTCTTGGATGTGTATCTAAGGAGTGTGTACTTACTTATATCTACATGTGTGGCGATCTATGACAACGTACATCTTAAAGTTGGAAGTAAGAAGTGTTAGAAGTGGAATTCTACATAGGTATTCCGTAGATAATGTGGGTGAATACTAGGAAGCAGTCTCTTCCGGTAAAAACAAATCCCTTTTGTTGGGAAAGTTTGTATGGAAATTTGTTTTTGTCACCTCGGATCTCCTGCATTTAGAAACGGATTCCGAAAATTATTTATTTATTTAAAAGGTTATACTTTCAGATTGGTCTCATAATTATTATTAAAAATCGGTTAAATACTTTAGTTGTTAAATCAAAATATCTGGCGGCCAATATATGTCACCTAAGTAAACGAAATTGCATATTTTACTTTTCTGTGACTTTTCTTCGCCCTTTGTATACCGATTTGGATGTTTCTTTTCTATTATGGTAATGGTGAGAAGTAAAGGATGAAAGTATCGAGGTAGATGTTTTCGATTTAAAAAAAAATTCATTCAACTTTCAGTAACTGGTCTTCATTTGTCAATTGCACCCGTGAGACGCCGGGGTGGGTCGGAAATTGCAGTTGACGGCGCCGTTTGACCTTTGATGAAGGTTTAAGATATATACAGGAAACAAGAGCACAGACTGAATAACACCGTGAGAATGGTTCAGTCTTCCCGTGGTCGTCGCTCCTGACGTTTCAATGGCAACGATGATGGATGTCGACTCTTGTCTCCTGCGCCATTGTTTTGTCTTGATGCAAAACATTTGCATCTTTATTTAAACGACTTTAAAAAATGACAAACATTTTTTTCTTTTGCTTTCTTTCCACGCTATTTCTTCGATATTTGTGGCTCGAAACCATCCTAGGTTCTTCGCCCGTCAAATAAATGTTTAAAGTTATTTGAGTTTCGGAAGATTTTCTTGTTCATAATTAACACATTGATAACATTTTAATTTTTGACCAACAAATGAAAGAGGAGGTTTTAAGTCGATGCGCATATTTTTTTACTATCATATTTTTGTATGACCAAAACATAAAACATTAACGGAGTTGTCTGATTTGATAATTTTTTTTTCGTTGGATATTGTATGTCTCGAAGTTTATCCCATAGAAATTTCATTGAGAAATTCTACCCTAGGTTTTGTGGCTTTATCCAATTCTTAAATAAATCTTGTGGGAAAACGCTGTCAATTTGGACATTTTATGTAAAAAATAATGTTCTGAATATGGGTTATTTTCACCAAGCAATCACTTGGGCCCCCAAGTTGCTCGCGTCCAAATTGAGGGCCTCAACCTACCTTCAGAGTCATTGTTTATTCTGGAAAACAAATGACATTTAAAAATCGAAAAACGAAACCGTTACTTTCGTCTCTTATTTCTCGCTCGTACAACCTACCATTTAAAACAAGAAAAATTCAAATCGGTGTACAACGGGCGAAGAAAAATATGCAATTTCGATTACTCGGATCACATTTTTTCCTGTTATTTTGATTTAACAAGCAAACTTTTGGATATAAAATTTCTATTTGACCAATCTAAAAGCATACCAATAACAAACATAAAAAAAAATGCAGCCCCCTTTATTTAATAACCCCCCCTCCGGAATTTGGTCGATATACAATTGAGTATCGAGAATTGTTTTAGAGAAATCAATTCTTGTTGCGCTGCACGCGTAATCCTTCTTGAACTGTATCATATTTTAATGTTGTGCAACCGTGGTTGTTGGCCAAGTATGCATGCGGTCACTGTAATAACCTCATTGACTAGACATAACAAACGAACCGTAAAGAATACGTCTGCACCAGTGCTGGATCAAGGGTCGGATACGATTTGAATAAGCGCTAAACTTAGTTTCAAGAACGCCACGTAAATTACGTAGCGTTCTTTTAAAAAAAATTACGTGCCCGATTTTTTTTTAAGAATTTAACGTAATTAAAGATTTTTGAGTTTGACTTGAAGTGCGGGGCCCGTAGCAAATGCTATCGAAGGTATATCTGCTATAGGTTTTTTTATTTTAAAGAGCTAAAGAATTTCAATACTTAATACATTTATTTGCCGTCAATTTTAGCAAGGTTGTTGTGACATCATGTAGGTACCTACATTTAATATAATATCGTATATAAGTAGATAAGTTTAAATCAAAAAATTGGGGCCCAATTTGCCCGCGTTCGTAGATAAGGTACACGTGTGCCTGGGTGGTGCGATAGGAGTAACGAAAAGTAGCATTAGAACTTGTGGCAAGTTCGTCCGGAGAAGTACTGGTACCACATCTCGAATCTGCAGCCAAGTAGTAGTGCTCTCATCGCTGTGTTCCGGTGGAAGGGTGAGGTTGGCGGTAAAATTAAAAGCGCATGAGACGTGACATCGTCTCGGGCGACGGGCGCAACGGGGTACGACTTGGGTCTTCTCATACTTCGGTCGAGGTAACCACTTAACATCAGGTGGGCCTTCAGCTTGTCCAGACACTTTAGTTGCAAAAAAAAGAAGAATGAAAGGATGAAAGAAGGAGGTTTGGATACACGGGGCCCCTTTTAAGCGGGGCCCGTAGCAATTGCTACTCTTGTTACGTGGTTAATCCGGCACTGGTGGGTGAAAGCTAGTTGACTCACGTTCAATTGGGCAAGTGTGAATGTATGGGATTTAGTTTGGTAGACAATGGTTCTGATTCTATTGGTGTCAAACTAAACTAAAACTGAATTAGACATCCATCTCTTCCTATTTCGTATTAACTGTGTACGTCATATAGTCTAAGTACATTATTAACCGACTTAAAAAAAGGAGGCATGTTTGTTACGTGGCTGGTAGTTTATGTCCAATTTGCATGACACTTTTTTCGATTTTGATGTTTTGATTTTTGATAGGTTTGGTATACCTCCAAGGTGGAATCATCAAAATTTACCAGGGGCCACCCAGGGGACACGGGGGATTTTGAGGGTATTCACCTACGGAAGCGAGCAACATGGTCCCTATGTCGCTTACTTAGTGGCATTTGAACTGTGCGCTTCCGTGATTCGAAGGGCAAGATATCTGTCCCAACAATACACATTGATAAGCTACAAACAGAACTAGCTTAACCACTTAACATCAGGTGGGTTTTCGCCTCGTCCCGTCATTTTAATTACATAAAATTAATTATCATGCTGTGTGTTTATGACAATTAAACTAATTTCATTTCATTTCAAATACTTGCAGAACACCGAAACCAACCGATCTCTGGCCTAGATACGCATGCAAATTTCAACTTTCTCTCCAAGAACAATAGTTTCAAAGTAACTGCTAATTGAAACGGTTTTCACTACCTACATGGCAAACATAATAATATGAAAACAAAGCGATATTATAGTCCATTTAATGGTTAATTTTAAGATGTAACATATGCTGGCCATGTGGTGCTGACAAACGTGGCAATTAGGAAAAATAGTAGCTAAGAGGGGCGACTGTATTCTGCCTCTTGTCTGATATAATCTGTTTAATGATATTTGTGTGGATTGTATCATCGGACTGTAGAAGACATAAGTAATTAGTTGAGATTAAAACGTTTTAAGATTTTGTTGTTGCGAGCGTGGTGGCCCGGGGGCACAGACGCCGACTTTCAATCTGAAGGTCGCTGGTTTCACAAGTGCACCAATGAGATTTTCTCTTGAAAAAAATTATGTGCGCGATACCACTTTCTCGAAACGGAGAAGGAAAACATCGTGAGGAAACCGGCATGTATTAGAACCAAATATTCGAATACATGTGACATCTAGGTTCCAATCCAGAGTGGGCTCCCATGATAGATCAAAGCTCATTCACTCTCAATTATCGAGAGTAGGCCAGTGTCCCTGTAGTGGAAATATTAGAAGCTGGTACGGAATAATAATCTCGATCATTGCCATGTGGGAGGTGGATTCAGCGATTATTGTCCCGAAAGTCATTTCGCTGCACCTGTGGATTGAACCAGCGACCTTCAGTAAAAGTCGGCGTCTATGCCCCTGGGCTGCACGCTATTATTAAAACTATATCTCATTATTTCAGGCAACATATTACAGTATAAAAAACGTACAGTGATACTAGCTGCGCTCCGCGGCGTTACACGCGCGGAGCGCAGCTAGTATCACTTAGTTATCCAACGAAAATACTTCACGAATTTGGTATAAAAAGTAGTCTATGTGTTAATACAGGGTATGAACTAGCAGGCCGAGGCGTGAAAGACTATTATTGTAAAAACTTTTTATTAGTATGATAAATTGACAACATTAAAAGTCAGAACAGAATACAGCGTATTTAAATTTTGTTTAATTTGGTAGAGTCTAGTAAGAATAAGGTGATGTAAAATTTACATCACCTTATTCTTATAACTTTAAACGAGCAATTCTTGTAGGTAAGTATATTTTGGATGAAATTTTGTTTTGCTGTTCAAGTTTATAATTGAATTTCTTGTAAAAACGCAATTTTTTACAATAATTTATAACAACCTTCTTTCCGTTTTTATGCTGACACAAAAAAATTCCGAGCGAAGCTTGATCGCGCAGGTACTTTCCTATATAAAGGAATTGTATATCCACATGCATCGTGCTTGAACCGTGCCGGCACATCTAGTTTTAACTGGTAACCACCGCCCACAGACTACAGTAATACGACTCAGGTTCCCATTCCAAAGTATTAGAAGACCCAAGACCGTTTTTTCCATCACTTTCAGACGGGGGTGTACCGCACTGTTTGACGGCAGATTATCAGGTGTAGAAGCAGTACTACTACTACTAGTTCTACTACTATAACTTACTCCTTTGGCATGACCCAGGGGGTACTAAAGGGTTTTCACCTACGGCCGCGAGCAACAGTTGTTAGATAAATATCGTATATATTTACATACATAAATACAAACGTTGAGAAATTCGATAGACTGATCGAATCTACGATCAATCAGATAAAAAATATGATTATTACACCATCATCAAAGAATTGTATTACCATAACGTGACTTTATAGGCACGACTCACAATCACTTTACTAGTTTCTCTTTACGACGGCATAAAGACTCAGTATAGTTACAGAGAATATGGCAGGTATAGAAGAGATATTCCATTAGTATTGTATTCGGCTTTCTGCTCTTTCTGCTTTCAGCCAAGCCTGTTGTTACAATTTGTTACAACAGGCCAGGATTGTTACAATCTATTAACAGATTACTGGATTCCGCACCAGCCTCTAATGTTCCCACTGCAGGGACTACTCTACCTACTCCGGCCTACTCTCGATAATTGAGAGTGAATGGGCTTTGATCTACCACGGGAGCCCAATCCGGATTGGTAGATGTCACATGTCTTCGAATTTATCAATGTTTTCCTTCACCGTTTCGAGAACGTGGTATTGCGCACATAAATTTTTCAAGTGAAAAACTCATTGGTGCACGTGTGGGTTTGAACCAGCGACCTTCAGATTGGAAGTCGGCGTCTATGCCCCTGGGCCACCACGCTCTATACTGGATTGCTATATGTCAAAAAGTTCGGATTGTTTTTGCAACATTGTTCCTAAGTTGTACATTGTCAAATATTTCCTGAAATTATTCTCTATCCTATAAATATTTTTTATTATAAATATGTAAATTGTACTTCTTAGGAGCTTGATTTATAAAGTTTTAAACTATTATGGTTATGAACATTTCGAGATGTATATGGTTATGAATATTAAATTTTTTCGAGTAACCGAGATATTTACCATGATTTGTAAGTTTTGTTGACGTCCGATATTGAAACTGCGTCGAAATATCGTGAGTGAACAAATCACCGTAAATATCTCGGTAACTCCAAAAATGATGATTTATGATGATAAGAATTAACAAATATTTTTATTGTAATAATATACACTTACGTTTTTTACCGGCTACAAAGAAAGAGGTGTAATTTAATGTCTGTTAAGATTTATAGTAAAAGAGGGCCGTTCGTAGTAAAACTTGTTGGTGCAGATATATGCGGATGAAAACAAGAGAAGATTTATTTTGCACTAGTGGATACTCGGCGTAATAATAAAGCGAAGATGGTTTTAGACCACTAAAACAATGCATTAGGCACTTTTTTATTATATAACGGACATAGGTTTTCTACCTATGTCCGTTATATTATATAATAAATAGGTTTCTACCTATGTCCGTCGAATTTTTGTGTTTTTATGCAATGACAAAAACTAAATACGATACAAAACTTGCAAAGTGAACACAGCAAAATACGTAATTACTGAAACGGAATTGCGTATTTTGCTGTGACTTTTTTCTTCGGCCGTTGTTTGTTTTTATATTATGATAAGGCATTCGCTTCCACATTATAATGATACCTAAAGTGGTACAAAGCTACGGTTACGACCAACATAGAACTCATTTAAGAACAGGTCGGTAAAGACCGCCGCTATAAATTGACAAGTATTTCTAAATTGTCCTTCACACATCGATCTACACCTAAACTCGAATGTACACATACGGTTAGGGTTGGCTCGCCATGCTATGCGACTATTAGTCGGATATACTTATAACAAGCGATGTAAAAATCGAATAATTATCTTTAATAGTGTCTTTTTTTGGTTTAGGGATGGAATTTGTTCAGGAAGTTTATATGAGACTGACTTTGCGTGTTAACCCTAACAAATAAAAAAGTAATCATCAAATCGGTCCATAATAACCAAATAAATCGCGTAAAAAACATACAGCTTAGTTATAAACGTCTTTTTTTTAAGGCGGTTAAGGTCTTAATTTAAATACTAGGCATAAAAATAAACTCATACATACTACTGGGCTCCATAAGGTTAGCAATACGTTTTAAGGTCCATGTGTACTTTTTCTCACAAAATTCCGAGTGAAATACAGTAAAATAATTTATTTATTCCGAGTAAAATAATTAATTTTTACAGTAAAATAATTAATTTTTTCCGAGTGAAATAATTAATTTAATTTTAAAACTTTTGTCTCAGTTAAACTTATTTTGAAAGCTACTATAAGATATCAAATAATTTAGACGACAAAAAAGCGTGGGAATTAGTTTGCTTCACTCTTGACGCAGGACCAACATCGCGGATATGTAATACTGTTTCCGAGGGGTTTCTTGTCTGTTTCTTTCCCTCAAGTTGGTTGGTTAGGGTTGGAACAGACGAAATCTTAACAACCAAGACTAGCTACAATATGAAAACTGACTAGAGTTTGACATATCTGCGCGCATTTAATGTGCCTAAGGAGGCATGTGACACGTTATAGCCATAATTATAATATAATATTTGTTTACTTGTAAAATTTGACATGTTTAAACGATACTTGAAATCTAAAAGAATATATAAGTTTGAGATTGAGTTTAGACTGTTCCACGAATGATGACCCTTGGTTTGGCTGTAAGCTTCTATACAACGTGAGGCAAAGTAATTTAATGGGATCTGTTTTCAAGAACGGGCGTCCATTTGATTCCGACCGTAGTGGTTCAAGCCGATAGGGAGCGATGTTTGCGGTCTGGTTTCCGCGTTGATATACATTGTACCCACTTCGTTTTACAAGTAGGTACTTATACACAAAGGTTGAACTCAAATCGCCAATCTAGTTACAGTAGGTCAAATTCAAAGTTAAAATCTTAATACTTTATATCGTTTAATAAAACTCTTCAAAAATCTTTCACAATTGTGTACGTACCACACCACGCGGTCTTTTTGTCAAGTTTGGTGTTGGAACCAACAATAAAAAATGTAAGAATCCTTTTTACTCGCGGCCATATAATCCTTTTTACAATGTATTACCAATATTATTCGTGTTACCGAGATATTTACCATGATCTGTGAGTTTTCTTGACTCCCGATATTTCGACGCAGATACATGCGTCATGGTCCCGGGCACACTGACTAGTTAATAATGTTCATAACCATGATAGTTTTAAAATTTATATGTATTACCAATTTACCAAATTAAATATGGGGCATGTATTATTAAATTAATATAAATGCTAAAATTGTCTGGATGTAGGTAGGTATGTTTGTTTTTTTAAATTTGATGTTTCAAATCTATATTACAAGATGTTTTGCTTGTGGTGGAGCAGAGGCTTACGTCGACTGGGACCACTAGGTACTGGGATCGCGGTCCCAGTTACCGGATCGATTTAATTTAATTATTTTTCTACCGGCGACAGCAGAGCGACAGGAGAAACTGTTTAAATTAATCAATACCTATAATGAGGGTGATTTATAGGTAATAGGTATATTTGTTAATCCTCATCTTAACAGGGTCCATTAACTATAGATTAGTCTACGATTAAAACTTATTTTTAATCTGTAGGTTAATTAATTATAAGTATCATCAAGTAAATATCGGTCTTTGGTTAAATTTTGGTAGGAGATATATATTATTATTCGTGTTACCGAAATATTTACCATGATTTGTGAGTTTTGTTGACTCCCGATATTTCGACGCAGTTACATGCGTCATGGTCCCGGGCAAACAACAAAACAAAACTCACAAATCATGGTAAATATCTCGGTAACACGAATAATAATGTTCATAACCATGATAGAAGATATATATATCTATTTCAAACGAACCGCTTAGGAGATCAAGAACCAGCTTAGAACTGATTGATAAAAACAGACCATTACGGCAGTTGGGGCAATCGATAGTGTATTGTGATGATATCGCATGACATCCATTTCACAGTCTTAGGTATAACTTTGTAATACTGTGGCTGCAGACATAGGTCTACTCTCGATACTTGAGAGTCCTCAACAAGTCACTTTTTGGGGTGCCAGTGAAATTACCGGCGCGCGAGACGTTACACGCCCGTCTCACAGTAACGGGCGCAGTGTGATGCCACTTAGGTTTTCCCATACTTCGGTAAGAGAGGACCGGCGTCGATAACCACTTTACAGGTAAGACAGATGTCGATTCGAAATGTCGTCACCATATTCATAACGTAGAAAACTGTTTTTTTTTGTGATTTATGAGACGGAAAATTGTGGTAAATCACAATTTTAAGAAGAAGAAGATGATGTTAGGAAGCGCATATTGAAAACGCAAAACTAATATTTATATATTTGGATTGATTGATTCCTTAATATTTGGGTCTAAAACGTTTTCTATGTTTTAGGCATCGTCCGGCCAAGCCTGAGTGGCATCCCTAGCAGTCGGACTGGTTGCACGGGGCAGGATTCCGCCGGGTCGTTAACGAGCAGCGCACACGAACTCACTCTGGCCGATTCGAGGAAATTAGGACCGATAGTTGCTGCAGCATTCTGAGCTGTTGCGAGTGCACTCCAACATTACTTATTGCACCGAATGCTGGGGAAATTGAATAGGATTATAGTTTCAAAAGTATTTTTAGTATTTAATAAGCATTTTATAGTATTATGGGGTAATTTAATAGGTAAACCTGCAATTTATAAAGTATTTTAGTTTTTAATTTTATCACAGGGTATATTATCTAGGTATTAAGTCAGATCTTCGGTTAGATTGTTACTGGCACCATGACTAGCGTGTCATAGTCACCCAGAGGGTGTTGCAATAAAAGCAGACAGTAAATAAACGTCTATAAAAAAAAATCTATCATTTTGGGGCTAGATGAGGCTGTATAAGATGCCAATTTATCTCTAAATGGTATAAACCAAAGTTGTTTGCGTCTGTCTGTTTCTCCGCTAACTTCTTCTAAAGCACTAATTTTGATACAGATTTCAGTATCATTAAAAGATTTTATTATATCCGGAAGGTATTGTATATGTAATAATATTTATGTATTACTTATTGCAAAGAAAACCGGAGATGTTTTTTGTATTGGAGTTGAATAAAAACACATTTTTGGGCGCTTACATTGATTATGCTGTCCAAACCTTACGAGATAGATCAAAAGGTTATACTACTTATTGTATTTCAACCTCGTCTCACAAATGTACAACTATGTGAAGCCGGGGCGGGTCACTAGTAACCTCCTCCACCGAAGTATGGGAAGACCCAAGATGTATTGCAGTGGGCCCGGCACCTACGCTCTTCCACCCGTACACAGCACCACTACGTGGCGGCGGATTAGCAAGAATTCTCCGGACAAATTTGACACAAGTTTTACTACTTATTCGGGTTGCTCATTACGCATTATCCAGGTGATGTGTGTAGGGGATAAGTGCGTGGTGGCCCAGGGACATAGACGCCGACTTTCAATCTGAAGGTTGCTAGTTCAAACCCACAGGTGCACAAATGAGCTTTTTCATTTGAAAAAATTTATGTGCGCAATACCAAGTTCTTAAAACGGTGACGGATAACATCGTGAGGAAACCGGCTTGTCTTAGAACCAAAAATTCGACATGTGACATCTACCAATTCGGATTGGGCTCCCGTGGTAGATCAGAGCCCATTCACACTCAATTATCGAGAGTAGGCCGATGTTCCTGCAGTGGGAACATTAGAGGCTGGTACGGATGTGTAGGGTATTAGCGAGCAACATGGTCCCCGTAATACAAAATAAACTTGTTTAAATAATAACTGCGGCGAAATTAAACGACTCTGGTTGACCAGGTTTTTACAACATACGTGCATCTTCTCGTATGCAAGATAATACGTAATTCCTGACATTTTCGATTGCGAAGTGAAAGTTTACAAAGAATGACCAAAAATCTATTCTCTAGAATAGCTAAACTATCAGTTATTTTCATAAAACAGGATGATGAAGTAAAAGAAGTGGGTAGAATACATAGTTTAACTTTAAATACAGCTTTCCTATAATTTGACTTCGGGACAGTGAATCGTAGCAATCTGTTTGATATCTGTCTGAAGTCGTTTGAAATAAAAGCAATACGTGCAATCTATAAGAACCTATTTTCTTTCAGATATATAAGAATATCTGAAGGAAAAATTGAAAGAAAATTATATAATATTTATCACCGTTTATCATCTTTGAAAATGTATTTTTTACATGTCCATGAAAACATTTCTAGTTTTCAGATGAAAATGACGTCCATACCATTGACGCTAGAATTTAAAATAAATTACATAACCCAAGATTTCTATCGCAAGAAGTCAACGGATCCTTCATGTGATGCATACGCTGTGAACAAGCTTCCTGGGATTACTCCCAGCAGGCATAATGATATGAGTAGACATATATTATAAAACAAGCCGCGTCTGTCTGAACGCGATACACTCAGACACTACTGAACGGATTTTCATACGGTTTTCACCAATGGAGTGGAATGGGGTTTATAATTAATCAATGTTTTTAACCGACTTCAAAAAGAAGGATGTTATAAACTCGTTTAAAAAAAATGTTTGGGTGTGTGAATATGACTCCGCCCTTTCTCAACAGATGTCGTTTTTAGTATTGTTTACGTGTACTAATAAATGACCATACTTGTATTCGATAGTACTGAATGTCAGCTATCTAACGCATTTTATGATATTTGGTTGAAGTGTAAGCAACAATTGTTTTCACCTTTTCGAAAATGTCGGTTTTTATTCCAAATAAACGTCATTTGCGGGAAGTGTTATTACATTATTTTATTGCGAAGAAAACTGCAGCGGAAACTTATCGTTTGCTTGTGGAGATTTATGGTGAGCATGCTCCGTCTAATACAACTTGCAAGGAATGGTTTCGACGATTTCAAAATAACGATTTTAGTACTGAGGATAAAGAACATGGAAAACCACCAAAAAAATTTGAAGATGCTGAATTGGAAGCATTATTGGCGGAAGATTCTTGCCAAACTCAATCAGAATTAGCTGCAGCATTAAATGTTGATCGTTCAACTGTTGCAAAGCGTTTACAAATGATGGGAATGATTCAAAAAGCCGGTGACTGGGTTCCACATGATTTAAAAGAAAGAGACATGGAACGTCGGAAAACCATTTGTGAAATGCTGCTTCAAAGACAGCAAAGAAAAGGATTTTTGCATCGGATAGTCACAGGAGACGAAAAATGGATACACTACGAAAATCCTAAACGCAAAAAAGCTTGGGTGAAACCAGGCGAACCAGGCCCATCACAGCCAAAAATAAATATTCACTGTGCCAAGGTCATGCTCTGTATTTGGTGGGATCAGAAAGGTATTGTATATTATGAGTTGCTCAAACCCTCTGAAACTATTAATGGAGAAGTTTACCGACGACAACTAATGCGTTTGAAGCGAGCCATAGAAGAAAAACGACCAGAATGGGTGAATAGACATAACAAATTAGTTCTTCAGCATGACAATGCCAAACCGCATACCGCAGAAGTCGTAAAAAGATATTTAGAGGGACAGGACTGGGAAGTGTTACCCCACCCGCCATATTCACCAGACATAGCTCCTTCGGATTACCACCTATTCCGGACGATGCAGACAGACCTTACTGGAGAAAAGTTTACTTCATGTGAAAGTATCAAAATTTGGATTGACAACTGGATAAGCTCAAAAGACCAGGACTTCTTCCAGCAAGGAATACGAAAACTACCTGAACGATGGGCGAAGGTTGTAGCTGCAGATGGAGCATACTTTCAATAATTTTTTTTTTAATTTTGTAAGCGAACAAATGTGTTTTATTTTGACAAAAAGGGGCGGAGTCATATTCACACACCTATTATTTTCACAAATTTCGCCGCCATTTATCGAACGACTTGGTAAATATTTTTTTATTTGGAAGGATATGCTTTTAGATTAGTCCCATAGCATTTAAATCCAAATCGGTTCAATAGTTTGTTTGTTTAAAATATAATAACTGGAAAAAGTATGTCATCCAATTAAACGAAATTGCGTATTTTGTAACTTTTAAAGTCAGTTATTTTCAATTTTTTAATCTGAAATCATATTTCAATCAATATGACGATGATTGTTGGATATGTCGGATAGTATGATGCCGACTGGGAACTTCTGGCGGCTGCGTAAAAATAATAAAGTTGTATTTTCATACAATATATACAATATACAATAATGCATTACGGAATTATTTCTCTTAAAAAGATCTATTAAACTGTAGCAACGTTATATGCCTATCTAAGATAATTACACAATAACGAAAAAATATTTCTAGATTATGCTTTAAAACATATTTTTAAGCTAAGCGATTTTTTGCGTTCCTATTTTTTATTTTTGCGGTGTTCTTATTAAATTAAATGAAACCATCGTTTTCTGCGTTTAATCTAGATTAAAACTGTATTTATAACAAAAAAATCGGATCAGTAGTTCCAATTTTACAGGTGTGTTTTTGGTACGTTATTTTGCGCGAACTCTCAGCGAACAAGCGGTCGCCCACAGGCGCGACCGCCACACCACCCGCTCGTGGAATTAAAGACAAAAGACAGAAAATAATTGGACACATATTATGGCCTACTACTAGGGCGAATCTGGGTTGGGTTTTACTATTAGCTACAAATAAAAAAAAAAAAACGATTTCGCGAAGATGAGGATCGCGGTTAAAAACATATTTAATAAAGAAAATTCCATTGGATGGAGTTTTTAAGTAACTATTTACAAAGTAGTATAAACTGTTACTTAAAAACTCAATTCTCTTTTTATATCTCTGACTTTTGTCTCTGTCTCTAAGTTCTTTGCACAATATTTACACAGTCTGCTAAAACTTTTCATTCCCTTCCCTACACTTTTTAATAACTTCAGGTGGGGAGAGGACGCAGCGGACAGCGGACATTGTTTCACACTGATCTTCCTACAGTAAACATGCTTCGAGGGTAGGGTTTTATTTGATGTGATAGTCTATTTCCAACTGACTCCATGTTGATTCACGAGAACAGTTACATTGGTAGGTATACCTTTACCTTTGGCTGGGAGGGAGAGGACTGTCGCCAACGGCTATAGTTTTTACAGTTCAAGACAACTACCTACTCTTTATTCTGTAGCCTGACGCTACAGCAGTAAAACCTGTGCCAAAATTAGTCCGGAGTACTGCCCCCACACCAGGTGAGGCCAAGCCAAGCAGTGGTGCACTCGTGTTGCTGTATTCCGGTGGAAGAATGTGAGTGTACATCCACAGATACAGAAGATCACTGCAGCGCGAGTGTGCCGTTGCTTGGTGGATAGCCAGGTATATAGAGACTTAAGAACAATTGTTCGTTTTGACGAATGTAGTGATGATTTTGACGAATGATTGGATGTTGAGGCAGAGTGCACAAACATGGATTGATTGATTAAAGCAATCAATGACTTGAACGGTATAAATAGAGAAGACTTTAGAAAAATACTTGACAGTTGAATAAGTATATTGATTCTGTTTGCATTGCGGTATTAGTAGTCATCTCATTCCAATACTGTACATGTCACTCGCAATATTGGCTCACAGCTCTGCTTTCTGCGCAGTCATAGATTCGATTCCCATTCAGGAGAAGCATTTGTGTGACAAACATACAGGTTTGTTCTGTGTTTGAGTATTAATATGTTTTAGAAGTATGTATTTATTGTAGTTCCTAGCTCTTCTAGGCTAGACGACGCTGTGGTAAATTTCCGTGAATATATATTCTACAGTCGCTCCCGCTGTTTGTACGCTTAGATCTTATGAACTACGCAACGTATTTTAATCAAGTTTTCAGCAATAGATAGAGTAATTGAAGAGGAAGGTTTATATGTAGTAACTCACCCCGGCTTCGCACGGGTAGTTTCTAATTCTAATGCTATTGTAGTGATTGGACGAGCTGTAGGCCCACCTGATGTTAAGTGGTTACCTCAGCACATAACAACAGTAATATGACTTAGGGGTTCCACCCATCACTCGAGACAGGGATGTTAGAAAGAAAGAAAGAAAGAAAGAAAAAGACTTTATTACCTCTCTTACACCTGTTTTTACCGGTACCCACACTCTTCCACCGGATTTAATTAAAAAAGATCCCTAATAACATTGAATAAATAAATTACAAATACGATGCTTAGACAAAGAGAACTATGTAGACGAGGAAAATACTAAGTAGGTACCTCTTTACCTATTGTTGGTTGTTATGATCCATTATATATCCTATCCTATCCTATACAAATGTCCTGGTTACTCAATAACTCAATAAATATCACAATGATCCCAATTGAAAATAACAAAGACCCGATTAAAAATGAAATTATCAACACAATGATAAAGTTTAGCTGTTCCCACGTCACGTCGCGAGACGTCTTTATAAAACTTCATTCACGCACTTGACCCTTTCGGCATAATAGCTCCGTGAGACGGGACGCGGTAGAATAAAATAAAACGAATACCCTTCACGCTCACCGGCGAAGAACGCACACACGCAAAGCTAATAACCTCATTTGGACGTATCAAACGTTTGAATAGCACCACACACACACATCCGTGTTGTGATCGTTCGAATCGAGCTGAACTTACCGCAGTACGGCACGCACACACGTGTAGATCTGTAAACACACTGTTGCTGTGTGGCTTGGTTTCGCCGGCTGCACTAAAGAGTCGAATTTGCCTCAGCTCTCGCCATTCGGTAGGTTTCGGTTGGCGCTCGGAATTTTGCCGGTATTATTTTTAGCGCTGATGCAGTGTTTTTGCCAACGCGGTATTTCGACGTGGTTATACCAATACCATAATACGCTGTAGGTCGCGTTTGTGCAAACACACGTCTTCGGTAATGAGCATGAGTGATATTTCCTACTATATTTTTGTACGACCAAAAATGGGGAGACTGGTTTTTGCAACGAGACCTTTGTTTTAATTAGGCTAACATTATTGTTTAATTAATGTTAAATAGTTTTGGAATGATGATTGGGTGGTGGTGAATACATATATATTCATTCAAAATTTACGCCTATCCCCGCGAAGGGTTAGGCAGAGACTCAATGGGCCAATTTTCACCTTGTCTCCCACGTATCACTCGGCTGACACTTACCTTCTGTAAAACTAATATAATATATCGACAATCAAGACCAATTGAAATAGGCACGGTAGTCAAAGTTAGTTTTGCATCGTCTAAAATACAAGTTTTTTCAATTAATGTTGATCGAACTCTTTCAAACACTCTTCATCCCTGTGATTAGATTAGAAAACTCAACAAGGGACGTCATTTTACAGAATAGGCTGAGGCAAATGAACTAGATGTGTTATGAAAATCATGACTACGAGATATCCATTGTGTCATTGAAAAGTCGGTCAGCTCAGTCGTCATCCATAGTCATCACAGGTAGAATCTCCGAGGTTTAACATTGTAAAAATCCAAAACAGTTACCCTAGAGTATCCAAATTCAACACAGTGTAAAGCTGTGAGGTAAAAAAGTTGCATTACAAGCCACGTAAATTCTTGCTTCGTTTTTTCTCTAAATGCAAATAGTTATGGACAACCGAAAAATATGTATGGGGAAATTTCTGAAATAAGGGATTATTCAAAACCTGTAAAGTCACGGTTGTGAAAACTATACACAGTTGTATTTCTTTCGTTTTTCAAGCTGAACTTAGCTACAACAAGACAAAAGTGGTGAATTTCTCCAGGGAATTGTTCTCGAAGGCCGGAGAGGTTTGTTTATATGTAAGGGAAAACTATGGTTACAATATTCCGGTGCTTATGTTGATCTAGAGAAACCCTTGGAGGCAGGTAACTAGATAGTATACAGACTGAGTTTTTTCTAGGACACAATGATGAAAGCCAATAGAAACAATTAAGAAAACTGGTATAATCCTTGAACTTCACTCAACGGGATTAATCCGCAATTGATTAATCATCAGCTAGACGATATCCATAGCAACGACGAAGAATAAAATCTTCTATCAACCCACCATGTTTGATTCGGACTATGGTGGTTGTTTTATAGAAGCAATTTCTCTTCATGTCTCAAGATGGAAGAAAGAACTCTCTTTCTGTAGTCATTGCGAGAAGACAGCTGGTTTGCAAGCCTTTATCTTTTAAGTTCTTGGCTTGGTTCTTTTATCTGTTTAAGTTTAGGGCTTAACTTGAGTTTGAACTGAAAACATGAAGTAAAAAAGAGGATGGTTCAATTGAGGAATTATTTGAGTTGCCAATTCAACTCACAACTCTTGCCCTGAGCACAAGTCAAGATCAAAACAATTATAGCCATCAGACACAGCGTATCGACACAAGGTAGGTACAATGAATGACAAACAAATGCGATGCGAGACCGCGATGCCCCCATTCCCAACCCGCTCATCTGCATCTCGCATTTAAATTTGTAATCAGATTTACCGAACAACTTCATACATCATTCATCGACATAATATCGAGCATTTTAACCGACGATTCTCTCTAATCAATTAACGATGGAGAAAAAAGAAATCGTCTTCGGTCGCGGCGCGCCAGTAACCGCTCATTATTTCTTCTCACACGTTTTTTTATTGCGGCAACATTATACGTGGGTGTGGTTGTAATTTCCTTTCACCGACGTAAGGGCACACACGCAATTCAAATTAAAAACTTTATATTATCGACCTTAAACATGTGTTTGGTGAGTTGAAATTGACTTACCGTGAAACTCCTGACGTGAAGATGCCCGATAAAATATTAAGGTGTCCATCCCTTTCGATCCTAGAGGTTCTCTGTCGCTCGAAGACTATTTCTTTGGATGTTTTTACGCGCGCCAGGGGGCAAAATGTACGTTGTTTTGGCGGCAAAACGCTTCGGGGACTCGTAACTCAATAAAGTGAAACTGCCAAGCGTAGGGCGACGCGACATGTTTTATTTACGGCATTTCAATCGAATATTACTTTGGTTTTCCGCGGTGTCAGGGCAGGGTGCTTGGCGCAACGTGTGCGTGACAGCGAGGGCATTCATATTGCATAGGTATTTGTTCCATATTTGGGACAAATATTGCTTACCCGGAAAACAGGCCGTTTACATGAGGTTCGTCACGCAATAGGATAAACAGTTGTTGGACATGAATATTTGTTTATACAGAAGCGAAGATGTACCGAAAATGAAACCCACCAAATCCTTGCGAGCTACAAAATGTTTATGAAATCCTGGTGGTAGATACACATACTATTGGGCTCTAATTATCCACAAAGCAGATGCATCATCGCGGATTCTACTCTGTCAACGTCATTATGCCAACTAAAATAGTTTCTTGTATTTCACACTTGAATTGAGAGGGCTTGGATTCAAACATGAGATAGTGCAGAATTTTTAAAGAATGAATTTCCTGAATTACGAATATTGTATCGCTAGTTAGGAAATTGTGCACACTGACATCCGATCCGATTATTAGCTATACAAAATACTATCGTTGGACTATCGTCTCATAAATTTCATACGAGTTTCACGCGTATGTCCGATGTCGTAGCCGACAGACATCGATATTGCGCTGATATCGTCTAAAATACAGTACGGAGTGGAATCATACTAATATTATAAATGCGAAAGTTTGTCAGTGTGTAGGTATGTTTGTTACTCCTCCACGTCTAGACGGGCGAACGGATTTAAAAGAATTTCATTATGAAGGTAGGTATACCTGGATAAACACATAGTCTACTTTATATCCCGAAAAAGGCTAGCCTAGTGCGGGATCCAATGTTACAAGTGTGTTCCGATAATAATGTTCTGTTCTTTAATAAAGATATTTGTATTTGTACGTAGGATAGCTAGTAGCGGGTAACACAGCGGGGCACAGCTAGTAATGCATATACCTACAGTTTGTTCACTTCTGCTATTATTCTCTCGAAAACACTGCGCCATATCTATTCAAGGTTCTTGCTGACGTACGCGGCTCGCTATACGACGCTGTGATATCATGTTTACCGATACCAGCGTCCGATATTTTCAACAGACATTTTTTTTTTGGAAAGATTTGCTTTCATATTTGTCGCATAGCATCCCATAGAATTTTATCAAAATTGGTTGAATGATTTGGTTTTTAAACCAATATAACTGGAAAAAATATGTCATACGAAAAACGAATTTGGACATTTTGCTTTCTTGTGACTTTTTTCTTGTTTATCGATTTGGATGTTTCTTTGTATACGTACTAAGGGTAACAAGATCGAAAAGCAAGAGATGAAAATATGAAAGTGGGTTCCTTCCATTTTTGTAATCAGTAATTGTTATCAGTAAACTATATTTGTTCGCGCGTCAATTGTTAAATTAATCGAGTTTTGCGTCACCTGTTTTCCAACTTCATACTCCCATACAAAGTTTGACAACAAAATCCCGCTAACGCAAACAAATGGCCGCTTTGATCCAACTCATGCTTTATTAAAACTAAAACGAACGTTCCATGCATTACCCCGAGCCGGAGCGCAATTAGTGTACGCAATCCCGGGGGTTTTCCCCCACGGCGCCCATTTCCCCCCGAATTCATCCCCCCGGGGGTGGGCGCAGCGGGTGGTGAGGGATAACGCAGATAGCCTTTGTGAGCCCCTTTCATTCCGGTTTCCATCGGCACGGACAGCGGAAATGGCATTGGAAAATGATTGGGCTTTTAGCTGATTGCACTTCTTCGTTGTTACTCAATTTGTCGTTTTTTGTTGTAGGTAAAACAAATAGGTTCCTAGAATAAGGGTTCTGTGTTTAGTCATGATGACTTTTTATACGTTGAAAGACAAAGCATAATAATCATTCATAAACATGAACATTGCCATCTAGCCCCAAACTAAGCATAGATTGTACTATGGGAACTTGATTTACATAGCAATTTTTTGTAAATGTAAGTATACAAATAAATAAAATTGAAGTGTCTGTTTGTAAGGACAAAAAACAGCTTATTACTAAATGCATTTGAAATTATGTCGGTTGGATGGTCTACATTCAGTCAGAAAAGTATCGGGAATGTATGATTTGTTTATAGTTCCAAACCCAAATTTTTTTTTTCTTGTTAGATTGGCACAAGTGTTTTCCATTTTGGAGTGGAGTTTCAGTTGCATCTGTTATTTATATTAAATACAGTGCTGTTTTTAGTTATATCATATCTAGTGTGTATAGCGAATATCATTATGAACAAAAACATCGAACAAAGAGTTTATCTTAAATTTTGCATCGCCAATGGAATTTCATGTTCGGAGTCACAGAAAATGTTACAGAGGGCTTACGGTGAATCGACTTTATCAAATACACGTGCTTATGAGTGGTACAAATCGTTCAAAAGCGGTCGAGATGTGATGGAAGATTTGCCTCGCTCTGGTAGGCCATCAACGTCTGCAACTGAACTTAACATCGCAAAAGTGAAGGAAATAGTGACTGAAAATCCTCATTCAACTTTGAGAGAGATAGCCGCCGAACTTTCTGTATCTCACGAGTCGATCCATTTTAACTAATCATTTGGGTATCAAACATGTTACCGCTCGGCTAGTCCCAAAAGACCTGAATTTTCTCCAAAAACTCAATCGCATGAGAGTCGCTGAGGACATGCTAGAATGAGTCAATTCCGACCCAACATTCGTGAAACGCATTGTTACTGGTGACGAGACGTGGGTTTACGAGTTTGACATGCAAACTAGTCAACAAGCTTCGGAGTGGCGCCTTCCAACTGAACCGAAACCGAAAAAACCACGCCAAAATCGATCAAAAGTCAAAGTCATGTTGACTGTTTTCTTTGACTATCGCGGTGTTGTGCACTCGGAATTCTTGCCGGAAGGTCAAACGGTAAATAAAGAATATTATTTGAGGGTTATGCGGCATTTAAGAGAGCAAATTCGGCGAAAAAGGCCAGATTTGTGGAAAGAAAATTCTTGGATTTTGCACCACGATAATGCGCCTTCGCACAAGGCCATCATTGTGAACGAATTTTTGACCAAACACTCAACAAATACCATCGAGCAACCACCATATTCACCAGATATGGCTCCAGCCGACTTCTTTCTTTTTCCTAAACTCAAATTACCACTTCGTGGCACCCGTTTTCAGTCGGTAGAAGACATAAAGGAGAATTCGCGGCGAGAACTGAACTCAATTCCGGAAACAGCGTTTAAAAAATGTTTTGATGATTGGATTATTCGTTGGCGTAAGTGTATCGTTTCTGAAGGAGCATACTTTGAAGGTGATAAAATTAATTTGGATGAATAATAAACATTTTGTGTATTATTGATCTTTTCCCCTTACTTTCTTGACAGAGTAGTATAACGGACATAGGCAAAAAAATGTTTATGTTTTAGATAGGTATGAGGATGCTAAATAACGTTTATGCTACTTTCTTCTTTAGTGTGAGTAAGTGGCCAACTCTGACGTAAGAGTTTTTAAGCCGCCTGGAGGCCTTCGACAAGGCTAAACTAGTATAGCCAGGACCGGCGTCTTAACGTGTCCCCGAAGCATGGAAGCGTTCAGTTCAAAATGCGAAGAAATGGTCATCCATCCAACTTCTGACCGGGCCGAGAGTTAACTTAGATGATCTGTAAAGAACAGCTAAGTTAGCTACGCCACGAGCGCTTATTAGGTTTATGCTATAGAAATGCCGATGATAGGTAGTAACCCAAACCCAAACTTGAACCAATGAGTTTTTTCACTAGAAAAATTTATTATGCGCAATACCTCGTTCTCGAAACGGTGACGGAGAACATTGTGAGGAAACCGGCATGTCTTAGAACCATAAATTCGAAGACGTGACATCTACCAATCCGGATTGGGCTTCCGTGGTAGATCAAAGCCCATTCACTCTCAGTTATCGAGAGTACCGGTGTCCCTGCAGTGGGAACATTAGAGGCTGGTACGGAGGTAACATGATAATGCTACTATTGATTCCAGATAGTCGAGTAATGATTTCCAATCCGTTAACTAACTACGAATGAACCTTACCTTGTAAACGTGCCATCCGCTTGCAGGCATGATTCTGCGAACCTCATATATATGAGTAGATTTGTCTACAACTGACTTTTGTGTTCACCTTGCGCGACTGGCCTCATAGCCCAGTTGGTAGTAGCTCAACCTTCTGTGCAGGTCGTGGGTTTGATTCCCACCCAGGACAAGCATTTGTGTGCGAACAGAAATGTTTGTTCTGTGTCTGGGTGTTAGACTTTACTTTATTGTACACCATAACATCAAAAGTAATCATCCTACTACTATTATAAAAGCGAAAGTTTGTAAGTATGGATGTATGGATGTATGGATGTTTGTTACTCTTTCACGTAAAAACTACTGAATGGATTTGAATGAAACTTTACCACAATATAGCTTATACATCAGAATAACATATAGGCTAAAATTTTTGAGGTTTCTATAAAATCTATATATATAAAAGAAGTCGTGTTTGTTACAACAATTATAACTCGAGAACGGCTGGACCGATTGCCATGGTTTTTGATTTGTTGGATTTGTTTCCGTCCCGAATAGCAGAATAACTATTAAAACATTGGAAAATTAACGAAAAAAATAAAATCAATTTATCCCCGTATTCTCCACGGGAACGGGAACTATGCGGGTGAAACCGCGGGGCGCAGCTAGTACAAAAATAAATACAACAGATAGGTGGCACAATGGGCAGCCTTATCGCTAAAAGCGATCTCTTCGTTAATATGTATTATATGTATGTATTTACAAAAAAAAGGAATTTAAGTATTCTATCAGTTATCTAGTTCCCATATTACAAGCTATGCTTAGTTTGGGGCTAGATGGCGCTGCGTGAAATATGTCAATGAATATTCAATGAATATTTCTTCTTCTATATCAATGAATATTTCTTACCCCACTAGAATATCCTCAATGTCTTCCATTCAAATGTCAAAAGCGTACCAACATATCTCTATCTCTAAATAGTATAGCTGAGTTTCTGTTTTCGCTGTCTGTTTCTCAGCTAACTTCAATTTTGATTGATTGATTCAATTTGATTTTGATTTTAAGATTTTGATACGGTTTTCACTATCGTTTAGAGATTTTTTCCGAATGGTTTATATGTATACATGCATATTATAGTAGAGAAAAGCTGAGAATTGCAATGATGTCGTAAAAAACATATTTTTCGTCGTTTACGTTGCTAATGCTGGTTAAATCTTACGTAAGGTAAAAAATTATGTGCTATGATATAGTACTACGACTTACGTACACACTGTACCTACAGCCGTGCGAAGCCGGGGAGGATCGCTAGTGATTAATAAAGTATTTACTGATTTAACATATTAAATGGGTTAAAAAAACAGAACAACGTTAACACACTCATACCTCTGCACTAGGATTCCCTGTGTCGCAGATGGCATGGACAAACACAGAAACTCGCCACACAAAGTGTGCCCCGGCCGGGAATCGAACCCGGGACCCATGGTTTCGAAGGCAGGGCTACTACCAACTAACCTACTTCAATACTTCCGTCCTCATCTCGCCCTTAAAACTTTACCATGATATTTATAGCTATGGAATCAACATGCATCACATAATAAACAATCAAATTTTATTGGGCAATGGTTGACTGGCAACAGTGGCGGATTCACAAATTTTCAAGGTATAGGCTGAATAGTTTTTGCCGCCCTTGCCTCAACAATAATCATATCATACATTACGTTTACAATGCAACAATTTCGTTGAAATTGCACGTAAAATAATTTAATATAATAAAAAAAAAAAATCGTTCCCCAAATTTGCCGCCCCCAAAATCTGCCGCCCTAGGCTCGAGCCTACTCAGCCTGCTGGTAAATCCGCCACTGACTGGCAACTGACTGGCAACTGACTGGCAACTGACTGGCAACTGACTGGCCTCACAGCTCAATTGGTTGTTGCTGTGCCTTCTGCAATGTAGGTCGTGGGAACGATTCATATTCAGTACAAGCATTTATGCGGCGAACATAGATGCTTATGTTTTTTTTATGTTATTAAGTGACAGAACGATCTGAGGACCCATCTGGTGGTAAGTTGCGATCCCCGCCCATGACAACAGTAATGCGACTCAGTATAAGATTTGGATCTTATACTGAGTCTTATAAGATTTGGATCTTATACTGAGTCCTTAACTCGAGACTGGCATGATACCTCATCATGCCCGCTTCAATCACATGCAAATGATACCTCATCGCAACACAGTAATGCTAGCACTACTGCTTGGCGGCAGATTCCAGATTTTCCATTTTTTTCATAATATGACATAATTGAGCATAACCAAATATATTTAAACATTCATATTTTTGCGAACTATTGTACAATACAAATGATTTTTTATGGATTTATTAAAAGTGCACAAAATTATAATAAAGATCAGTTTTATGTATACTTGAATAATTTTTATAACGACCTTTAAATTAACATCCTGTAATTAATAACTATGTTCTCATGTAAGACTGTTGTCTTGTTTGAAAATAAATATCTTTTCAACATACTTGCTCGTAAAGTAACATCGCTTTTACGGTCATAAACCGTACCACGCGTGCTTAATAGAATTATCCCCACAAAGTTAAATAAGTCATTAAGTCATATGCAATTAAACAGAGCATTTTCAATTTAACCGGGTAATACAGTTATATATTTTGTAACATCAAACAGGGTTTATGCCGCTGAAAATCCATTTACATTTTTGTAATACATAAATGTGTACGTCCTTAGTTTTAAAGTAGGCTGTATGTTTACTTTGCGCATTTGACGAGAGAAAAAAATACTTGCGCGCCATATCCCATTATTTTAATATTTTGTTTTTATCGAAACTTATATGAAACTCGTGAGCTCTGCTCTTTACACACTCGACTGAATTACGCCCTCGCCTACGGCACGGACTGCATCCCACAGCCTCATGTGTATCTATTTAGACTGACTGACTGAGTATACCTATTTAGTACTGCCAACTGCTGCGCTTCTTCCCGATTTTTCTCAAAAATTAAACGAACGATTTAAAAAACTACGAAAAAGAACCAACTACAACACTTTTATTCCTTATTAAGAGGTACATACACACTACCACTTAAAAAACAACCAAATAAGTAGACAACGGGCGAAGAAAAAAGTCACAGGAAAGCAAAATACGCAATTTCCTTTACTTAAATGACATATGTTTTCCAGTTATTTTGATTTAAAAACCAAACTAAGCGGTTTTTAAATTAGCCACTTCTGTAATATGTTTATAACTAGAACGTATCAGACTGTCTATAGTAAAACATAATAAATATTCATAGCTTTTTATTAGCATTTAAATAAGATGTAAATGCCTCATCAATATAATTTGGATTCGGCATCTTCTAGTTGCTTTATTATTGAATTTACACATGGCCATAGTAAAATTATTCTAATTATAACCGGATATCATTTTACGACTTTATAAAATACTATAATATAATATATAATTAGGGGGGACCATTTTCGCGTTAGAGAGTCCACGGTGGTGCGACAGGAGCAACACAAAGTACTATTATAATATTGTGCTGCTTATTTAGTACCAAACAATATATTGGTACTAAGTATTTTAGTACCAATATATTGTTTTTTTTTTGTGTTTTATGTTATTAGCAGGCAAACAGGCTTACGGCCCTCCTGATGATAAGTGGTCACCGTCGAGGATTGACAACTGCAACATCAGTGACGTTGCTGGTGCGTTGCCTCCCCTGCAGATATTATTTTTTTTTGTAACCTACCCATCTCGTATCGCTCGGGGAAAACTTCCGGTGGTAGCGCATTCCAACGCCTGCACGTGTAGGGAAGAAAAGAACTCATAAAACGAGTTGTATGTTCTATGTGTGTTGTGTGTTATATTATACCCAGGGTTCTATGATGTGTGGATGCGCTTTAATGCGGTTCCGGGAAGAGCGATTATAAAAAGTTGAGGCCGGGATAAGGTCGAAAAGTTCTCCAGAGCATTCCCCATGATAGATCCATAAATCAATTGTTGCACATAGCTCTAGTATAAGACATTTAGATACAAGTTGCTCTAATAAACTACATTTGTAAACCTATTCTCATTTTATATAAATTTTTCACTACTTATTATATTTTTAAAGTAGCAGTAGAATTTGTGCTTCACTTAGATGATCTGTAAAGCGCAACTACGCAAGCTACGCCACGAGCGCTTCGCCATTTTCCGTCATATACAATGTTTATAAGAAAGTTTTGAAATTTTGATAAAATTAGTTTTAAAGCCGTGTTAATTATAAGCGATTGAGTCTCATAACAAGGTTTTAAAACGGAAACCTCAATCGCTCATTGGAATTCAGTCAAATTTAAAAATGCAATTTATTAAGTAGAAAAACTAAATGTTTTTCAAGTACATTAAATTAAGGTTTCATAACATGGTTTCAAAACGCAAACCTATTATATATCGCAACAATAAAATTCAATCAATCAAATTTAAAAATGCAATTTTTTAAGTAGAATCACGTTAAGTAATTAAATATTTTTCAAGTAAATTAAATTACTTATCCAAACTTCAGACTATCTTGGAATCATAAAATGACATGTAATTGAGTACCGGTGAATTTATTAAGTAGAAGAACTACATGTTTTTCAAGTACATTAAATCGAGGTTTCAAAACGCAGTTCTTTTTAATTCTTGAAGTTCAAACGGCCGTGAAGTTTGATTTTTTTGCTACTCCTAGAGATTGCAGCTCTGAGTATTTGATATTAATTACAACTTGATATATCCACGCGCTTCTTAACAAAAGGGTCTTGACAGACAGACTGACAACGAAGTGATTGTATAAAGGTACCGTTTTTTAATTTCGTGGTGCGGAGCCGTAAAAACAACAAATTTTGCCCCTTTTAGGTAATTTAAGACGTTTTACCAAGCTATAGATTTACCAACATTATACCAGCAATGTAGCAGTGCAATAAACTGGTAACACCGCGTAATGCTTGCGTGCTCGGAGTTACTCGCCGAAAAAACTTGCACGGTCCAGTCTGACCTGTTTCGAGCTTCGCAGAATCCACAGCCGGAGAAGAGAAAAAAAAAAACAAAATTGCCATTTATCGAGCGCGGGATGGGGAATGTCGTCAAGGCTTACAACTTTTCAATACTAGCTGAATTTAACTTCGACTATAGTCGGGTGGTTAAGATGCAATGGCTAATAGGCTACAGTAATTAGTACTACAATGTATTCTTGCACAATACGCTACGGTGACGGAAAACATCGTGAGGAAACCGGCATGTCTTAGAACCAAAAATTCGACGACATGTGACATCTACCAATCCGGATTGGGCTCCCGTCGTAGATCAGAGCCCATTCACTCTCAATTATCGAGAGTAGGCCGGTGTTCCTGCAGTGGGAACATTAGAGGCTGATACGGTAAGTGGCCTTAGGGCTTAGTTGGTGGTAGCTATGCCTTATGTAGGTCGCGGGTTCACATAGTCTGGATATTAATATATATTATATGATAGTATTTACAAAAATATAATCAATCTCTGCTTAGTTTGGGGCTAGATGGCGCAGTGTGAGATGACCATGAATAATTTCATGTATAATTTTATATCATTATTCTTACATAGCACTTATGAGTTCATAGTAGCTGAAATTCGTTCGGAAAAAATATATAGAACTAAAGTATCTATTTGCGATAGAGAACTCTGTTTATAAAATATATGAAGTTTAACATTTTTCCTACGATTATGTAATTGTAAAAAGACAATTAGGGAAAAAAGTATTGGAATAAAAATGAACCATGCGAAATTATTCTAAAATTGTTATTGCAAATCACTCACAAGAAATAAACAACTAATAGGGATAGAGCAAACGATGTCTAGCTTTTATGTTTAATGGCTTCACGAACACACACCCACACACACACTACACGCATACGCCCTCCCCCCCCTACACAGATTCGTATTACACGATACTCAATTTACTACCATTAAATACCATTCGCATGAAAGATATTAGTTAATTATGCTTTTATTATGTTCAAAGAAACCTCATTATTTCTGTAAATATGTTTTTTTATTAACAAGGTCCTGTTTTCGATTAGCTAGATATATAATATTATAATAAGTGTTATTTATTATGATTGTGTCAGGTGTCATAAACATTTATTACGCTTATTGGTTCAGAAGCCATAATAATATCCAAATCTTATACTGAGTCGCATTACTGGGCGGCGGTCGCCACTTACCACCAGCTCGTCCAATAATTCACATTAAAAAAAATCACACGCACACATAGCTGGCAAACTTAACACCCCTCGGGGATTAAAAAGTACAGTTGAATTGAGAAATTGCTCCGTTTTTTAAGTCATAAATGATCTCTCCCAAAATGCTGCAATAGCCGGTGTCATTTACAAAACATGTTTCGCCTACATGATCCGTACTTTATTTCTTTAACGAGCAAAGCCTCTTTTGGTGGTTAAACGCACCCGACTCGAAATTAAGAAAAATATCGGGACTGCTGGCATTTCCAATGCTTGTTTATTTATTTATATTAATAAGGATAGATAGACAACAAAATAACAGAAATCATAAAAAAAAACTACACAAGTAATGTGAAACAATGTGGTCTTATCGCTTTAGAGCGATCTCTTACAGACAACGTTGGATGGACAAGAAGTAACGGATTTTACTAGGGACTCCCAGGATACACTGTACATACAAAATAGGTAAAGGTTTAGATAATACTGGTCCCGCAATTAAACAGCGTCACGATATAATAGTTAACAAGATAACAGTTTAGAAGAGTAGTAAATATAAAATATGGGTTGATACATGAAAAAGTTGGTTGTTGAGGAGAATCGTAATTACTAACTAATAGGTATTATTAACTATAACTGCGTGATAATTACGATGAAAGTGGCGAAATTAAAGTCGAAAACAAAGTCGTCGTAATTAAAGTCGTGATGATAAACATCTTAAATACTGAAATATGTTCATTATTAGTGTTAATTACACACTAAGTGTCAATTTTTTAATTTAAATGCATCTTAAACTTTCAATTCGGCTTTACTGTAGCAATGCTTATTATACGTATTTTCTAATTGCAACACTGGGCTATTAACATCACGCGCGTAATTTGGGGGTTTATCGTATCGTACCAGCCTCTAATGTTCCCACTGCAGGGACACCGGCCTACTCTGGATAATTGAGAGTGAATGGGCTTTGATCTACCACCGGATCCCAATCCGGATTGGTAGATGTCACATGTCTTCGAATTTATGGTTCTAAGACATGCCGGTTTCCTCACGATGTTTTACTTCACCGTTTCGAGAACGTGGTATTGCGCACATAAGTTTTTCAAGTGAAAAAACTCATTGGTGCGCGTGTGGGTTTGAACTAGCAACCTTCAGATTAAAAGTCGGTGTCTATTCCCCTGGGCCACCACGCTCTCTAATTTGGGGTTTACTTATTATTAATTGACTAAACTAGTCAAGTACAGTAGGTATAAAAAAGGTTGAATCTTGAATACATAATTATGTCCAGTTGCTCGCGTTCCTTTTTTTCCTTAAACGTACCCCCTGGGTGGTGCTAAAGGAGCAACCAAAAGTAGCAGTAGAACTAGTGCCAAGTTCGCCAAGCAGTAGTGCTCGCATTGCTGTGTTCCGGTGGAAGGGAGTGGGTGCCGGTGAAATCACATGCACATGAAATGGTCATCCTCGTCTTGGGTGGCGGACGCAGCAGGATGAATGCGACTCAGTATATGATCTAAATATTATATCTTATAATAGCTGTTATTATAAATTAGATGTTATTTGACAAATATAAATGTCTTTGTATACCAACTAATTGTATATACATTTTTAATTACGTATTAATTATTTTTAATTTTAGCGCAATTTACTTTATTCACTCGAAAATACTTATTTTAAAATTTAATTATGACATATTAGTGTAAATTTTATTTCGTATCCAAGACTGTTGTAACTTTAACTGACTATATATGAGAATAAGTGTACTTACCAAAGGATTGAGTAAAATTAATTGAATTGAAATAGTACAATTCATCGAGAGTAGGCCGGTGCCCCTGCAGTGGGAACATTAGAGGCTGGTACGGAGCACAATTGGTGGTACGAAACCTTCAACATGCAACTCCGAGCCAATATTAGACGGTCAAAAGATAAGAGGCCCTCAAAAAAAAATATAACATTCGACCAGATGTTACAATGTTTTGTACTATAACTTATGGTGTTGTTAAAGCACTTGCTTTTAAAACTTAATAACACGTTATAAATCTTAAAGTAAAGGAAAGCCTCACTGTGAACGTAAAAAGGCCTTTGTTTCATAATTACTTTGTATTGTCCTATTATGCAGTCGACTGTATATACTATGGACGCGTTGTCTGAATCAGGCTTGCCGCAGATTAGCAACGAGTTTGTTAAGAATGGGAGTGCGGCGTTGCTTTACGCAATATACAGCTATTCAGGGTTGTCAATATGTTTAGATTTCCTCTGATTTATTTAAATTAACATTTTTATTTTTAATGTGTTCCGATAGAAGGGTGTGGGTGCGTGTAAAATCACATGCGCATGAGACGTATCATCCCCGTCTCGGGTGATGGAAGCAGCAGGTTGAATGCGACTCAGTGTATGATCCAAATCCTATACTGAGTCGCATTACTGTTGTCATGGGCGGGGGTCGCCACTTACCACCAGGTGGGCCCTCAGCTCGTCCCGTCACTTATTAACATAAAAAAAACTCAACTCAATGTCTAGTTCTCTTTGATTTTATTCAGTCAAAAGAAATATTTTAGTTTTGTATTTCGTTTTCTTTTAATTTGTTGCCGGCATTGGATGTTTGTTGTGCAATTTTGTGTGTCCATGTCACGCGCGACACAGGAAATCCTAGTGAGTGTGTAAGCGGTAATCACTATAATAGTTTATCTCTAAACAAGCTAAAATATGGAAAAGATATTGCATAGCGCTGTGTGTATACGTGCATATTGTTTCTGTGTGTAAGCTCAGGAGCACTGATACTGAGTGCCTTTATGAGATAGAAAAACTGTATCAAAATGAAGGAATGGAGATATTTACTTTGAATCTATAAACACTACAGCCGCCTTGCAGAAAAACAGTTAAGGATGATAGATGACTGGAAAAAAAATACAGTGGGCCAAAATCCCTACTCCATTTTGATGGTTTGAAAGTATATGTTTGCAATTGTAATATTAATTATATAATATATTACTAGAAATATTTTATAAATATATTACCATATAATCATGGTAAATATATTACCGAGATATTTACCATGATTTGTGAGTTTTGTTGACTCCCGATCTCCGTAACATGAATAATAATGTTCATAACCATGATAGTTTTAAAATTTATAAATGTTTGTTCTGTGTCTGGGTGTTAATAGATATTAAATGTATGAATTTACAAAAAAAACTTATTCTATCAGTAATCTGGCTCACTAAGGCTCCGATCACCGACTTCACTTGAATAATTTTCCACAAAAAATACGAACGTGACAGCCCTAGCACGCGGTTGGGCCGCCCGGAAGCTCTTGTGGCATCTAAGTACCGACGCAGATTACGCAACAGTTATTACGTCATAAAACTATAATCGAGATGAAACAGTGGGAGGTTACTTTGAGTTATTTAATAATTTACCGCCTCACTTAAATACATTAATGTACTTGATTAGTTATTCATACGTTTTGCGATTGGATTTGTGACAAACACTTTATTATATGTATATACTTAGGTACAAAATTTCATGTCTTTTTTGTATGTAACTTAAGTGACAGGACTAGCTGAAGGCCCACCTGATGTTAAGTAGTTACCTCCGCCCATAACAACAGCAATGAAACTTAGGTCCTCCCTGAACGAAGTATTGTATGAGAAGACCCAAGTCGCACCCCGCTGCGCCCGTCACCCGAGACGGGGATATTACGTCTCATGTGCCTGTAATTTCACCGGAAG
Source organism: Aplocera efformata (assembly GCA_921293045.1). Taxonomy (NCBI): domain Eukaryota; kingdom Metazoa; phylum Arthropoda; class Insecta; order Lepidoptera; family Geometridae; genus Aplocera; species Aplocera efformata. The sequence goes on along the minus strand of OV121042.1, from coordinate 4,527,668 downwards.
GGTCAAATCGATCTTTAATGTGCTATTTATCAACGTAGGTCAATGATTTGTAATCGTAAGAAAAACGAGACTAATGGTGAGCTGAACGCCACATTTCTTCTCACGAAAACTTCCGATGTAAATAAAACTATCACAATTTATTATTATATTATAAATTATTATTATTATAAAGACGAAAGTTTGTATGATGTGTATGTGAGTGTAGGCAAGTGTATGTGAGTGTGAGCGTATTTTTCTCCGTCACGCTCAAATCGCCCAAAGGACTACGAGTATAATGAAATTTGGTGCCAGGATAACACATCCTTGATCCCGGAAAAACGCAGACAGCAACTCGTTTGATATATTGTATTTTATTTTCTTATTACATGCAAGTTATCTTTTATGAAACATTTTTGGTCCTATGAGCTGGCCTTGACTGATTTAGGATATAAGTCATGCTTGACGTAGGACCTACACCGTGAATATGCAATACCGTCTCCGAAGGGTCTCATCCTCACGGCTGGGTAAACATTACATAAACATGATATATGACATGATACATATCATGTTTATGTAATGATATATGCGGACAAACATGTTCACTTCTGCATAAAAACTATGAGTATACCCAAGTTGCATCCCGTTACGCCTGTCACCCCAGACAGGGGTGATACGTCTTATGCACCTACGATTTGTCCAAATTAAATCAATACCTAAATGAATATGTTAGAGTTTGATTACACGAATTTTTGGTCCTTCGAGCCGGATTTGTCATGCATATATATACGATGTCTGATACTATAAATAAGAGCAGTTCTGATAGAAACAATAGGATGTGAGCGTCGGGACAATCTCGACAGCTGGCAGGAAACCGATAACGATAATAGTTATCAGTTTGCGGATGCTCCGATGCTCAACACCTGGCTTTTCAAGACCCATGTTTTGTGTCCGGGTGTAGTCTTGATATATTATTTTTTAACATTATTTTTTATGACGGCTCCGTGGCTTAGTTGGTAGTAGCCCTGCCTCCAAAGCAAGGGGTCCCGGGTTCGATTCCCGGCCGGGGCACACTTTGTGTGGTGAGCATGAAGTTTGTTCTCAGGTCTTGGGTGTTTGTCTTGTGTTTCTGTGTTTGTCCATGCCATCTGCGACACAGGGAATCCTAGTGCAGAGATATGAGCGTGTTAAAGTTTTTTTTTTTCTTTGATTTTCACCTTAAATATAATGTAAATCTGGAACATTTTTATTATGTCGTGGAGGAGTGCGTTGCTATCTGCGACACAGTTTTTATACTTCTGCAGGTAGCATCGTTTCCATTTTGTACAATAAGTGTCTTGTAACAGTTCCAAATAAAAGATTTATTATTATGGCTACACCGGGATGCCATGTTCCCAAGTTTCTTAACAATAAGTGTTCGTAGGCAAATATTCATTCAACTTTTGAGCGATGTTACTCGTAGCTAGCTTTAGCCACTTCGCGCGCTAGATTTTGCCAATCTATTTATTTCATTCAGAAATAAATAGATTGGCAAAATCTAGCGCGCGGCTTCATTAATGGAGAAACAAAATATCAAGTTATTCGTGGAAAATATATATAATAAACATCCATCACAAAATATTTTAGATTAATTGTTTGCCCCTGGCAGGAGCTATAATTACGAAATTTCATTACAATCTCTTAAATTAACAAAATAAAGGCAGGGATACTACCAACTCCGTGGCTTAGTTGGTAGTATCCCTGCCATCGAAGTGTGGTTCGATTCCCGGCCGGGGCACACTTTGTGTGTAAAACATGAAGTTTGTTCTCGGGTCTTGGGTGTTTGACTTATGTTTCTGTGTTTGTCCATGCCATCTGCGACACAGGGAATCCTAGTGCAGAGGTATGAGCGTGTAAACGTTTATATTATGAACACGAAGACGAGGTATTAAATATGAGCGCTTGCTTTAGCCGGCACAAGGATAAAATGTGCTAAGCAGCTTAGATAACAAGCTTATTTTTAAGTCCATGTTGCTCGCGTCCGTAGGTGAGTACCATCAGAATCAAACACGTGACCCGCGGGTGGTGCAAAAGGAGTAACCTAAAGTACCATTAGAACTTCGTCCGGAGAAGTATTGCCACCGCACCTGGTAATCCGCCGCCAAGCAGAGGTGCACTGGCATTGCAGTGTTCCGGTGGAAGGGAGTGGGTGCCGGTGAAATCACAGGCGCATGAATCTTTATATACCGGTCTCGGGACACAAGTGCACCAATGAGTATTTTCACTTGAAAAAATTATGTGCGCAATACCACGTTCTTGACATCGTGAGGAAACCGGCATGTCTTAGAACCATAAATTCGAAGACATGTGACATCTGCCAATCCGGATTGGGCTCCCGTGGTAGAGCCATTTACTCTCAATTATCGAGAGTAGGCCGGTGTCCCTGCAGTGGGAACATTAGTCTGTAACGAAAACTTCAGATCTAAACGAATAAATAATTTTAGCTATAGTCTAGTCATTACGTCGGAAAAATCGGATTACAAATGAAAATGAACCGAGAAAGCCAATTTTTGGATATTACGTGGGGGGCGGCTAGAAAAGCTTAAGTTCAAATTGTCGACCAAAATAACCTTGTGCAATTTCCACCATCTTGAAAAAAGGGTTAAAATCAGTTTTTTCGTCATATAAATATACAATATGATAAATATACAATCGTCTTAGATTGTATATATGTATACAAAGTCCAAATTAGACTTTTTTGTGAATTTCACAAAAAAAGATATCTTGTTTACTATCCTTGTCCGGACAATTGCGAACACAATGAAAAATAAATCAGTCTAACCGGTCCAGCCGTTTTCGAGTTTTAGCGAGACTAACGAACAGCAATTGATTTTAAGATTAAGTAGGTATATTCTGTTATGACAATTACGAATACAATAAAGAATATCAACTAAATCGGTCGGGTCGTTCTTAAGTGATGATTTTTCCTACGTGAGGCAATTTTATTTTTAGATAAAAAAAAACAATGTTTGATATTTGCCTAATACAAATCCTACAAATAAATAAAATTGAAGTGTCTGTTTGTAATGGCAAACTAACAGCTTTTTACTAAATACATTTGTATATTTGGTATCTATTGTATAATACTACAATATAAAACTTTTTTTTTTACAATGTTTGTCTGTCTGTCTGTTCGTTCCGGGTAATCTCCGAAACGGCTAGACGAATTTTGACAGGACTTTAACTAGAAGATAGCTGATGTTATAAGAAGTTATGAATATCCACACGGACGAATTCGCGGGGACGAATTCCAGCTTGTCTATAATATTATGAATCATTGTCCGACTAAACAAGACTATTGGTAATAATATTTAACAGATAATAAATTACCTCTTCAAATACATCCATCAATAGAGACGTCTAATCAGGCACAATCAGAGATGAGTTTATATAGGACAAGATAAGGAACAAATAACATTAATGGAGCTCATTCATGGTTCCGTAGTAGTTACCACAGAGTCGAAACACATTTTTTTGGCCGGCTGTAGAGCTGCCCGCGTAGGAAGTGAAAGAAAGAATATCGTTTTATGTGTTAAAAAAAATTGTAAAGTAATAAAAAATAATTGTACCCCTGAAACTATTTATTTATTTGGGAAATATACAGAACTATTACAGATTACAAGTTAACATAAAGAATAAATCACAATCCAATTAGTTTTCCACTAGTAACACACGAAAATTTGGTAGAATTTATATATAAAATAATAATATTAATAATATAAAATAGGCATATGTTGCCTGAATGTTATGGTGTACTCGAGATACTTAGATAGGTTTAGGTATTGTATAGCCTCCAATTTGAGAATTTCGATGGAGCATTTATGAAAATCACTTGAGAACGACTTAAGCGGTTTGGCTGTTTATCCTTTTTATGTTTATTGCTAGGATTACTTAATCATATAATTAAATATACTTCCTTTTCATTTTTTTATTAGTAAATTGCACCCGTACGAAGCCGGTACGCTACTACTTATGAACTTTAGAATACAGAAACAAAAACAATGAATTTATTATACGATGAATTTACTGAGAATGTACAAAATAATTAACTAATAATGTAAGAAATTAACAGGGAGCTTATAGATTCTCATTTGAAATCTTAAATGTTTAAAATGACTGTTCTCTGCTAATCTGCTGAGTATGATCATAGTTAAGTAATTAAACTTGAAAACCTAGTGAAACTTTCGCTAGTAAACCTTTAATCATATCAAGTCAAGTTAAGTAAAACTTTTAATTCCTGTGAATCTTTCGCTATTAACCTATCTAGCTATTTTTAGCTATCTAGTCAAGTCTTGCCAATATTTTTGCGCTGTTTCAGATATTGTAGTCTAACATTGTAGTCTCATCTATTGGAACGTCTATCAAGAATTTATTATTCTCCGCAAGAGCCGGCGTGGCTGACAAATTGCCTGGCCACTCGACCGAGACACTGGTACCGTCCACGGCAGCGGGTTGAGTGGCCTGTCATTATTTGTGTTTAGCTGTCACTTCCACAATCTTACTCGCTAATGTTATGTCAAGACTCATCTATCAGCACACCGCTAGACTTCGTTTATCTACGCCAGTGTCGAGACTGACGAATTGTCTGGTCAGACGCCACTTGAACCGATGGTAGCGAGTTTGTGGATAGTAATTATTTATATGTCTTACTGATAGCTCGCGTCCGTAGGTGTGTACCCTTTGATTCCCTACACGTACCCCCTGGGTGGTGCTAAAGGAGCAACCAAAAGGAGCAGTAGAACTTGTGCCAAGCTCGTCCGGAGGTACTGGCAGTACCTCCGGACGAGCTTGGCACAAGTTCTACTTGGCTGCAGATTCCACATCTGGAATCTGCAGCCAAGCAGTAGTGGTTGCATTACTTTGTTCCGGTGGAAGGGTGTGGCTGCCGGTAAAATCACATGCGCATGAGACGTATCATCCCCGTCTCGAGTGATGGATGCAGCAGGATGAATGCGGTTCAGTAAAGATTTGGATCTCATACTGAGTCGCACGAATTATTGTTGTCATAGGCGAGGGTCACCACTTACCATCAGGTGGACCCTCAGCTCGTCCCGTCACTTAATCACATAAAATTAAAAAAAAAAAAATGTGTTATGAATAAATAAGTGAACAAAGAGAATGAACGGATGGGAAATTGGGAAATGAAAGCGAGGAGAACGTGGAAGTACATCGCAATAAATCTGTGTAATTCTTCATTACATATTATACTGTGACAGAACGCGATTAACTCAAAAACTATAGAAAGAATTTTCATACAGTTTTCACAAATGGATGGAGTGATTTATGAAAAAGGCTTATGTGTATAATTCATTAAGGTTTCTTGTAAATTGGCTGAAATACGATGGTTGTTGAAGATGTCAGAAAATCTTGGCGACTGGGTGCATTATTGGCGTTAGGTGCGTAAATCGATAGAGTTATAGTAAAACAATGTATTATGAAAGTATTCAGTAACATCAGTTACATTTTAATGTAACCCATGCTCGGTGCAACATACTGATTCGATTTCGAAGGAAGGCATTTATGCCATGCTATTCTTGCGCAGCCGGGCGGTTTTAATAAAACGCGTTTGATATCCACCGTACCAGCCTCTAATGTTACCACTGGAGGGATGCCGGCCTACTCTCGATAATTGAGAGTTAATGGGCTTTGATCTACCACGGAGCCCAATCCGGATTGGTAGATGTCACATGTCGTCGAATTTTTGGTACTAAGACATGCCGGTTTCCTCACAATGTTTTCCGTCACCGTTTCGAGAACGTGGTATTGCGCACATACATTTTTCAAGTGAAAAATCTCATTGGTGCTCGTGTGGGTTTGGACCAGTGACCTTCAGATTGAAAGTCGGCGTCTGTGCCCCTGGGCCACCACGCTCTCACACGCCACGTTTGATATCAAAATTAGCAATTGACTGATTTATAAATCGAATAACTAACTTCTAATATACCTATCCCTTATTTTTTGCCCTTATTTCTATTTGATCACCTCGAAGATGCATCTTAGACTATAACATAATAATAATCTATATCGGAATTGAATCCACAATTGAAGAAAATTACTGGTATTTGAGTCGTAATATCCCCGTATCAGACTGATGGGCGCCACGTGATGTGACTTGGGCGTTCTGATACTGTAGTAGGGGAAGACCTTAGTCATATTGTTGATGGGCGGCGGTAACCATTTATTATCAAGTGGTCATCCCATCAAAAAAAAAAACGTGTAAAAGACACAAATAAAACATCTACCGAATTTAAACGTTGCTCATATTTAGCTGGTTATAAAGATCGAGCACGGTAGCCGATTGAAACCAGTTGAACTGCAGAGATGCAGAGTTGTCTGTATTTTCATTCTTCTCAAACATTCACGGAAACATCGTGAATTTCACAAGAGTGAAGAGTCTCACAATAAAAATTTGCCATTCAAATGGAAAAATTCAATCTTTACCAACAGTTGTCGCTAGGTTCACTACCTGATTTTTCGAACTGGATTTTTCACCTCCCAAGAGATACGTGTGCAAGGGCGGCCTTAGATATTGCGAGGCTTCGGGCGATAGATCTTTGTGAGGCTCTTGGCGTATGAGGAATTTAGGTGAGTTGGAAGTGTACAGGGCTACTGGTAATCAGAGAGCATCCTCTTAAAGACAGCTGCAGTACATCAAAACAAAAAATGGGTTGTTCTGCGGAGGTGCGAGGCCCCGGACGGTTGCCCTGCTTGCCACCCCCTAAGGCCGCCACTGGTGTGGGACTCTGATGGTATTTTCCTACGGACGCGAGCAACTAGACCCCCCAAAGCGAGTTTATATCAGCGACTTCACATAAAAATGCAGGTTTCATTTTTTTCATTGCCTGGATATGTTTCTTCTTTGAATATATCTTTATATTATCTAAAGACTAAAGATCTTTTATCTAAAGACTGACATTGTCCCCTAAACTACAAAATTGTACCCCATCAGCAATGGTTTTCGCCACGTGATGCAATTTCCCGCCATGATCTCCTATTAATAGTAATAGTTCTTCAATATTCTTCAATATTAATTGTAATAATCTTTTTGTCATCATCTTGAGATCGTGCGCGTGTGATTTCACCGGCACCCACACCCTTCCACCGAAACACAGCAATACGAGTGCACCACTGCTTGGCGGCAGATTAAGCGTGGAGGCTGTACCTACTTTTCCGGCCGAACATTGCACAAGTTCTACTGCGTCTTTTTGTTGCCCCTTTTGCACCACCCAGGGGCTACGTGTAGGGACTCAGAGTATTCCTACGGACGCGAGCAACTGAACCTTTCATAACTGCTCCCAGGAGGATACCAATCAGACCACATACCTAGAGGCGTAACCACCGCCACATACCGGAAAATACTGGTATGAACTGGGTACAACACATGATGGAAGATTAGGTTCGATAGACCATTGGATGTAGAACCGAAGATGGAGTCGTGGTAGAGTCAGTACTTGGATACTTCAAGTAGTAGGTATATTACTAGTAAGTTATGGATCTCCTTTTCATTTTGTTACTAAACTGGGCACTTAGTAAATAACTTTCCTAGACTGATTTTCGATGTATCTGTCTATAACTCATCAGATCAATCAAAAAATAATCTAATATGTATTCCTATTAGGTTTATTAGATATAATAATCGTAAACTGCTAATTAAATTGCAAACTCTACCTACGTTCTTACTTTAATCGCACTAAATAGATTTCAAAAAAAGTTTGAAAAGCTGGCAGGATAATAAAAAACAAAACATAGACTACGCAGAAAAAAAAATACAATTCAAATGAAGAAAGCCGTTCGATTTGAGCCGTTTTCGTGAGTTGCGAACGTTCCGCCGGAGTCAATGACTGCGCAACGTCCAGATTAGAAACGCGTTGCTTTCTACCGGCCTCGGATCGAGCGACGCGACGTTGCCGCTCCGCACGCCTTGTTCGTGTCACTTTATTTAAACACGCGTCGCGTCGCGTTTGTAAACGATGTCGATTGTCTGTCATGTATTGTTGGCTTACAAATTAGAATGCAGCCATGTGCTAATTAGTGCCCCTTGTATTTATCATTAATTTGATTTACTTTAATTGTATTTGTGTGTTATTTAACATATTTAATATAGATAAATATTAAATACCTACGTAGTAGTACTTAATTACTACGTACTAGGTAGTTATGTATATCTACTACGATTAAGTACTTAAAGAGTTAATAATCGTATTACCAGGTATAACTGCCTACTTAACAAGTAATTAACTAAGTACATAACCACTTACTAATATTGCTTCGGAAAATAATAAATAGATACTTACCTAATACATATTGACTTGGGTCTTCATATTATTAGGTTGGTAAGTAAATAAGTGGTATTGTTGTTTCAAGGGGCGGAGGTAACCGCTTAACGTCAGGTTGGCCTTCAGTTTGGCTCATCATTTTAGTAGTATAAAATAATCTATGTATATTTCCACTGCTTATGCATTTGGTAGCACCTGTACACATACCGACCAATACTGTAGACCTAGTGTAGGGTTTTCTTTACGGTTTTAGTTACGGGACTCTAAAAATGTACTTATTAAATAAAAAGAAATCGCAATACCAACCATTAAATTGAGGGTAGCTTCAGTGATTTATTTACATTCTAACCCAGCATTCCAATTATAAAGTTACCTCATATTTTAACCTAATATCATGTGTTTATGTAGAGAAAAAGATGTATGTTAGGAAAGTAGATATATAATGAAGTATGAATAAACGTAATAAAATACTTGCGCATCTATCGATCTCTGCTGCTGTTAATATCATGTCTCCGGACTACAATTAATTAACCTAAACATCAAAGGAAAAAGATGGGAGGATAAAAATTGATTAAGGTTTTCTTGCTAAGCGCTGATTAAATAGGTAAAGTTTAATCAGTGTTTTTCAAGATATCACATTTTGCTGGGCTATTTATCAGAGACACTCGGCTACAATTCCTGGGGTTCCCTGCTAATATACCGCGCATACAATAATTACAGGATTAAGATACTACTACGGCATACATAAATTGTAGAACCAATTCAATTCAATTCAGTCTTAGAGGCTACTTATAAAGAACAAAAATGAAAAAATTACAACTGAAAATTTTGATCGTGGGGTAAATTCAATTAATTAGAAAACATTCTTACACGATATCGCTAAGTGAGTATTAAAGATAATTATTATTATAATAATTTATAAAATTTATAATATAATATAACCAATTTTTGAACACATAAGATTAGTTTTTTTTAAGTCACAAGTGGTTATAATGAAGTTCTGAATATCCCGGTCAAAAATTCGTCTAATGTGTGAAATGCTTTTTTTTGAAAGAATCCATTTAAAAAAAAACATTATTTTTATAAAGGAAAGGTCGTTTCGTTAAGTTTTGAAGAATAGCGTTATAGATTCTCGCTCCTATGAAGTCTACGTCTTTTCTGCGACGTTGTCAACATTTTATACGGTAACTGGAGTTTGTGTCAGCTCTTTGTGACAATCGACAGAATATAAGGGTACCTAAAGGCAGGTTTTTTTTTTATTTGATTAAGTTACGGAACGAGCTGAGGGCCCACCTGGTGGTAAGTGGCAACCACCGCCCTTGATAACGCTAATGCGAATTGGATAGGTTGCGGATGAGGTTTGGATTTTACACTAAGTCGCATTCATTCTGTTGCGTACATCACCCGAGACGGGGATGATGTGTCTCATGCGCATGAGATTAATAAGTCAAGAACCGTCATCGTAGCATCTTCAGAATCAGAAATTTACTTATCCTATTAATCCAAGCTTTTTTATTGTAATTTCGTCAAAAAATCAGATACTTAATATGCCCTGACTAGCTTTCAGTTTTCCGGGATTAAAAGTAGCCTATGTTATATGTTAATCCAGGCTTTCAGACTGAGTCACACGTATTACTGTTGTCATGGGCAAGGGTCACCACTTATCATCAGGTGGGCTCTCAGCTCGTGCCGTCACTTATGCAAATAATAATAAAAAAGGTATCCTAGTACCAAATTTCATCCAAATCTAGAGTAGAGTAGAATCGTTTGAGCGTGAAGGTGGTACAAACATACACACACACATACATACAAACTTTCGCCTTTATAATATAAGTAAAGTAAGATAACAAATTCAAGGGTTTCTGGAAAAATCGGTATCACTTTGACTTTTTATGGTCATAAATTTTGCCTTAGCGTTATATGTTCTATCTTCTAATGTTGTATTTTGTTACCATATCAAAGACGAAAAGACGATATAAAAGTAACTACAAGCGTGACATAGAGAAGGAAACCTAACGATCGGGAACTGCTGAAGATTCTGGAGGAGATGCTTCAACATGCGCCTCCTTAACATACGCATGTTCCTTTGGTATTGTTACCTATATATTATTATTATTATATTTCATAGTTATACGATGTATTGTATTGTATGTACTGTTTTGTATTCTGTGATACAATGTCGAATGATTAAAAAATATTGTTAGCTCTATAATATAAAAAGCTATTGGATTCAAAATTGAATGTTTTTATACTTACGTAATGGTTCGAGCAGATAGCGAGCATGTACAATAAATAAACATAGCAGCAATACCTACAAGGTACAGGTTCATTTAATCAATATCTATCAATAAAAATAAATAAAACTCAAGTGTCTGTAATATCTAATTAATAGGTTTTTACTAAATACGTATGAAAGTAAACACGGTAAATAAAAAAATAAACAATTTCTGTTAACCGGGTAAATGAAACGGCTGAATCGATTCAGACGTTACTTTTACTGACGTTATAAGAAAAAAAAAAAACAAAAAAAGAAAATATGGGCATCGCGCAAAAAAAATGTTTAATTCCACGCGGAAGAAGTCGCAGGGAACAGTATAGTATAACAATATATGAGGAGTCCTTATATATTGTTATACTAACATGGCTTTAGTCCGATACTCTCTTGTTGTAAATGAAACGTCTCATGCGCATCTCTCATCTCAATGGCTACACCTTTTAAATCGGAACACGGCAATGCGTTAGCTCTAGAGTTTGGCGGCTGAAAAGGCTGAAAGTTCTTGGAGTTTCGTTATTATGTGGTTCCCGGACAAACGCTAAACGTTGAGATTACTACTACACAAGAGATGAATATAAAAATCGAAAAAAAACCAACTTCAATTCGCTCTATCCCTTATTTCTCCCCCTAAGAACAAACACAGGATATGCAATTTCGTTTACGTGGATGACATATTTTTTTAGTTATTTTGATTAAATTACAAAATTAAAATATAATATAATATCTCTATTTTCCTTCAATACAATTCTATTGAAGGAGAATAGGGGTAACAAACATAAAAAAAAATTACAGTCGAGTTTATAATTTCCTCTGAATGTTGGCTGAAGATTCCCTACTCACAGTTACTCTGCCAAAATTGTTAAGCTTCTGAAATTAGAATATTGTTATATTGACAACTGCTGTAAGCGGAAGAAATAAACCGATGACTTTCCTTCAATTAAAGGAGACCGTAAAAGTATCTTTGTTTTTAATCACTAAATATTAAAACTTGCATAGGTATATACTTGGTTAAAATAATATTTGATCTATACAATTTTTTTTTCTTCTTAACTGACACTTCGTCTGTTTGTTTTTTATTTTAAACTATTATCTAAATTATTTTGTAAGTATATACGGTAATTAAAAAAGAAATACAATTTTTAAAATATATTTATCTACCTGTCTTTCTGGTTATTCTTCTAATCTATGAAACGGCTGGACCGATTTTGATGGGCCTATCACTGGCAGATAGGAAATGTTCTAAGGAGTAACTTAGCCAAATTTTATTTAAGCAAAAAAAATTAGCTTCAGTGCAAAATAAAAGTAAGTGGACGAAGTCGCTAGTCTATCATTAAGCGTACGCTTTTATAATCAGTCGCATCCATAACACAAAAAATTCTGTCTAGCGATCGAGGGTATTCAAATATGATAAATATACTTTAATACCTGAGTAGCAGTATTGACAGTATTTATAGAAAAGATACAGCTACAATTTTGCAATAACTTACTGGCTGTAACTAATTTTTGAAAAAAATACGTCCAGGAATTTTTTTACGAAAAATTTATTTCTGTGCGTATTCTATTATCTTAAGATGTAATATCGGATTGGTTTTAGGAAAAAGTTTTTTTACAACTTCGTATTCGATATTTACTAGTAGAAGGGTTTTCATGGGAAGAGTATTTTGGAATCATTGCTTACTAATACTTTTACTAATATTTCACTTACTAGTAAAATGTAGGCACTAATAATTAATATTTCACTTACTAATAAAATGTAGGCACATTGTTTTAGAATGAAAATGGCTCGTTTCTGAAGGTAGTGGGCACAGGAATACCGTAAAACAATAGGGTAAGTATAACTTAAAATTAATATATAGGTATTTATAAGTACTATGTATTTGCAAGGTATAAAAAACGAGTTTAAGTTATTTCAGTTGAGTTGTATACGGGAGTTAAAATTGAAATTAAATTTAAAAGGAGAACCTATATTATTGAGGTAAATATATTATATAGATATACTTTCTGTGTCTTTAAAAAGGTGTCTGCTTATGAAGTTTTAGGTAGGGACTAAAATACCTACCAGATAGGAAAATCACATTTGCAGTACTGTCATCAGTATGTATCTCATTAACCTCCTACTCAGCGACCTGAGCCAACAAGCATCGACAATCTACATAATTGGTAATTTGTTAAGTATTTATTTATCAGGCAGTTGCTCTCGTAAAAACTTCATAAATTAATTAATTATGAGTTAATTGGAGTAAATCACAGTCCAAGGCACTATCACGGAGGTTATTCAAAACGCGTATCTTTCGAGCGACTCAAGCAACTGAAGCAACCTATACATAGCCATCTGGACGGTCACATAGAAAAATCAGCTAACAACACACGGTCTCATCAAATCGATGCATTTCGATAAACAACTCTAACACAAACCCACAAAGCACAATTTTTCCACATCTATACAATAGAACCCTCTCGTCCTAAGCCCTCGTCAGTATTCTGTTAGTATACAATAAATATTCGGCGCCAGTTGTGCCCGAAGTACACACATATACATAGACAGCGATGTTGTAGCTTGCCAAGAGCGGCAACGTCGCACAGCTCTACTACGGATTCAAAGCTTGTTCGCGATTACAGATTATAAATATGATAGGGTTCCAATTTAGTAATGTCAGAGGTGCAACATGGCTTCTATTTGTAGAACGATAGAGTTGATTTTATATTACGGGCACGTTATAGAACTTTATCAGAAACTCTGACTGTTTCTTAAGGGGGTAGAGGGACGCGTGGTTTTGTCGAGTCGACGCATTGTGTTCGTTTTTTGTTCGCAGCGCGATAGAATCGATGTCAGTTGGCAGATCTTTATTTTACCGTTTTTTGGCCTTGTTGCGTTAAAACATACACGCCATGAATGATTTTTCAACGTTGCTCTACACAACAAGAGAACCGTGCTATCAGCCTCCCGAGGTATTCTCTGAGGTCATAGACATTGTTGTTCTTAAAAGTCAACAGCAGAGGATTATTAAGAGTCATCTCTTTCTACAATTTCCTTCAAATTCCTTCTTTAAATTGTCTGTGGATTTTTACATCAAGTAGCTCTACCTACCTAATTTTGATTTATTAATTTTATTTGCACCCGTTGCTAATTCTATTTTACATCTTATTACTTTTAACGAACAATTCTTATACTATACATCATCATTATACGCTAAGTGGGGCACACATGTATTTTTCTACCATTTCCCTGTCAGACGTCATCTCAGTACTCACGATCTTACGCATCATCTTTAATAAAATCCATCCATCTTTTCTTTGGCCTTCCTCTTGTCTATATTCTTCCAAATCCATATTTAAAACTAGTTTTGTAATAAGCCATTCATCCTTCCGCATAATATGTCCATACCACGCTAACCTATTACTCCTTAACCTCTCCGTTACAGGAGCTACTTTCATACTCCCTCTTATATACTCATTCCTAATTTTGTCTCTCCTTGTCACTCCACACATCCATCTCAGCATTCGCATCTCCACTGCATGCATTCTTCTTTCATCCATCCCCTTGGTGCCCCAGAATTCAGATCCATACAATACGACAGGTCTAAAAACGGTCTTGTAAATTTTCCTCTTCAGTTTCAGGTGCGTTTGGGGATCCAGCGCTGTTCCTGAGAGCTGTTGCGATTTCATCCATCCCGCATTAATTCTATTTTTCACATCCCGATCTATTTCACCATCATTATGGACCAATGAAGGACGAAAATCAGACCAGACTAGTAAGGGTACCATCTAAGGCTATACGGGAAAAAATGAAGGTACCGGCGTAATCGCAGAACAGGTGTTCGATTGTTGATCTACTTATTTTCAATCCGAGTTTCTCCAATTTTTCCATTAATTTTCCCAGTCTGCTATGAACCTCAAGCGCATTTTCTCCAACCAGAATAAATATCATCGCGAAAAGCATTCACCAGGACGCTTCCTCCTGTAAATCGTATAAATATATTATATTAATTTTTTTCGTGTATCTCGGAAACGGCACGATTTGGATGAACATTTTTGTTTAGATAAGGCTTAGCTGTTAAAGTTTACCTGTATAATTGTATTTCTGGTAACAACGCAAGTTTTACATAAGACGTTTTACAAAAAAAAAATGAGCGAAGTTAGGTTCGCCCAGGTACTTGCTATTAACATAGTAAGTATCAGGTATCTAGGTAAATTTTAAATTTATAAGTTATCGTAATAGGAATTTCAACAAGACGTAACAAATTTTGAATTCTTACTTAGGCAGAATAACTATCTACACAACTAAAAATTACCTGAAAAGAGGGTACACTAAAATTTTAATCATCGAGCTACCCGAAAACGGCATCGTCGGCCACGAAATAGAATGGCGATGGAAATATGGTATACTCGTATATAATGATAGAGTCGACTGTTTCGACTCTCCAAGAGGGTTTTTAGTTGATGATGCCATGTCAAAAGCTACACCTAAAGTCCATCAACTACATATTAACCTTCTGATTCCAAACATTATCACTAGTAAGATCTGTGATCAAGAAAGTAGGTACTTACTACTTACTCCTTTCAAAATGTCCGCCAACATTACTCTCGCCTGAATCTAGTAAATTTCAACCCGTAGTTAATTTTAGACTAATTAAGAATTTAACTTAAACTTAGTTAATAAGGTTTATCAAGAGCTTCTGTCGACGGCTTCGCTCACGTAGTTGTCATAGTAATATTAAATACTAGCGACCCGCCCCGGCTTCGCACGGTTAGTAAAGCATCAGTGTCGTATGAGAAACTACCCGTACGAAACCGGAGTGATTTGCTAGTGTATTATACATATAAACCTTCCTCTTGAATCACTCTATCTATTAAAAAAAACAGCATCAACATCCGTTGCGTAGTTTTAAAGATTTAAGCATACATAGGGATATAAGGACAGAGAAAGCGACTTTGTTTTATACTATAATATGTAGTGATGACAAATATCTATACAAATCCGTTTAGTTATGGCGTGTTGAGACATAGGTACATCCTTACAAAATTTCGAGTTTATTCATTTTTTATATTATTTATGATCTCTTTATTAAGCTATCTTGATTTCGCTAAACTGGGCCAAATACACAGACGCGGGATTTTAATGGCATTTATTTACTGCATCGAAATTTATTTAAAAACACACAAACCATGGCATATAAATAAATGTCACGGTTTTCGAGTTTTTAGCTAGCCGAAACAATTCTGCAAAAATTCTATGACATTATTTAATTATGTCCTCAAACTCAGAATTCTAGCTTCTTTGAAGTGAAAATTTGTTAATGAAATTTGCTAATTAAACTTTGCTGATTAAACTGAGGAGCGGGCGAACAAACTGGACCTATCCCTATAATTATTTTACTAGAGGTCGCAAACCAAAATAAGCAAATGTATGTTGTTAATGAGCGTGGTGGCCCAGGGGCACAGGCGTCGACTTGCAATCTGAAGGTCGCTGGTTCAAACCCACACAGTGTGCACTGGGAACATTACAGGTACGGTACGGTATGTAGCCAGTTGTTAAGAAAAATAATTAGTGAGCAAATAAATGAGATAGAAGAAACCAAAAAAAGCATCGCATGACAAATTCGGAAGCTAAACCTAAAGCATAGTACGATTTAAAACTCTAAACTCTTTTATTTCTTTAGATCTCAAGTATCGTTTGGACACGTCAAATTTTACACACACAAGTAACATTCGTGAGTATAAAACGTCTCACAGGAGGTTTTTCGTCACATTACATGCAAATTACAGTCAGTTTTCATGTTTTAGCCAGTCTTATTTTTTAAGTTTACATCTGTTCTAACCCTTCGGATTTGGATTCGCAAACTGAGGGTCCACTGGTTGAATTATTTATGATTTGTCAAGATCACCACAATGCAAACTTTTCACAGAATATGCCGTGAAAATTTATTGTTTCTAAAGACAGAGCCCGTTAACGGACAGACACACGCTTTATTTTTAGAACTATTACTTTATCCTTTTAATTTCCTCACGTTGTATCTATCAAATCGATGAAATGAAAATAATCTGCCGCCAAACAGTGGTGCACTCGCGCTGCTGTGTTCCTGTGTACAATTGGGTCTTGTTAGCTTCGGTCTGTGTGGAATTAAGTGGTATTAATGTTATTATGGGCGGAGCTAACCACTTAATATCAGTTGGGCCTTCAGCTCGTCCAGTCACTTATGGAACATAAAAAAACCTAATTTCGCTATTGTCGAAACGATACCTGAGATGTAAAGGAATAAATGAGTGGATTTTGAGGGCCGAAATCCTTAATTTTCCACATTATGCCGGTGACTGCTTCAACTGAAGTGCGTTTTTGAAATTCTTCGATTATCGCCTATTTAATTCTATCATTTTTTTACTGCTGGCACGTTTATCTGTAACAGTCGTAAAAAGGCGACCGCATCTATCTTCATCGGCCAAAGTTAGCCAACCTCGCTACGTAGTTCCTACTTCTTCATTTTCAAGATCTATTTGAAAAAATTGGTCCAGCCGTTCTCAAGTTTTGCGCTTATCATACATTTAGCCATACATTTTTAATTATAAAGTTACAGAAAATAAAATATCACGCTTCAAATGTATTAAAGTCAAGGATAGTATTTTATCTACAATATTTCTTTCGAAAGGTTTGAGCGCGTGCCCAACGTCCTTTATTTTATTATACGCCATTGGGTTCTAAAAATTACTTACCGTCCCATATCAGCTTCTAATTTTCTCACTACAGGGACACCGGCCTACTCTCGATAACTGAGAGTGAATGGGCTTTGATCTACCACGGGAATCTGGATTGGTAGATGTCACATGTCGTCGAACTTTTGGTTCTAAGACATGCCGGTTTCCTCACGATGTTTTCCGTCACCGTTTCGAGAACGTGGTATTGCGCATATAAATTTTTTTAAGTTAAAAAACTCATTGGTGCACGTGTGGGTTTGAACCAGCAACCTTCAGATTGAAAGTCGGCGTCTGTGCCCCTGGGCCACCACGCTCACTACTCAAAAGATTACTTACCTAACATAAATTTAAAAGATTATGTACAAACGGGTGATTTATCATTGTCACAACTAAATGGAGTTTCCATCCTTGCATTATTCCGTGCATTGTCCCGTTTCGGGGAACCGACCACAGTATTCTTGACCGATTGTACCTTTTTCGTTGTTGACCCAAGAAATAATAATAACAAATACTCATTCTGCACTAGATTTTAGAGATTTGGGGGGCAATGTTGCTCGCCGCAGGAAAGTACCCCCGAATACCCTACACGTGCCCCACGGGTGGTGCGAAAGGAGCAACCAGGCAGTAGAACTTGCCAAGAATTGATAACCTACTCTGGAAGTCGGTTCACTATAGACTGTATTGGTAAATGTTACACATGTCTTCCAACTTATGGTGCTGGAACGTGTCGGTTCTCTCACGATGTTTAACATCCCTGTTTTGAAAACTTGGTCGATAAGGCTCAGCAAAACACGTGAAAATATATATATTTTTTTAATTGTTGTTGCCAAGCGTTTAGCCGCCATCTCACCTGATGGAAAG
This sequence comes from Aplocera efformata, assembly GCA_921293045.1. Lineage (NCBI taxonomy): Eukaryota > Metazoa > Arthropoda > Insecta > Lepidoptera > Geometridae > Aplocera > Aplocera efformata. The sequence goes on along the minus strand of OV121042.1, from coordinate 4,509,551 downwards.
TGAAGATGCGGCCGACGATGGAGCACGCTTGTCTAGGAGAAACCTATTCACTCTACTCTTGAAGACTCCCAGGTTGTAATGGTCAACACACTTAAATTAAATAGAAAACTATCGGTAACGCTGCTGTACTTTTATTATATACTAGCGACCCACCCCGGTTCCGCACGTGTAGTGTGTCGTAATATAATTTCGTAGTTTAGCCAGCATTAGCTATGTCGTAATATGTTTTTTACGACATCATTACAAATCATTGAAATTCTCGTCATTTCCTTATAATCTGCTTGTATTACCTATATAAAAAAATTGCGGAAAAAAATACATATTCATAGTGAAAACAGTATCAAGATCCATTGCGTGGTTTAGAAGTTAGCGTAGAAACAGACAGACGAAAACTGGCACTTTGCTTTATACTGTTAAAAAAAAGGTTTTTTTTTTATTTGACTAATGTGACCTCATGTTAAGTGGTTATCGCCACCCATAAACAACATAAATATGTCTCAGGTCACCTACTAGTATGAAGACCCAATCGCATCGCATCGCGCCCTTCACCCTAATACGGGGATGATACGCCTCAATTGCCTGTAACTTCACCGGAGTAAAACAACGCCAGTGCGCCTCTGCTGGTGGATAACCAGGTGTGGAGGCAGTGATTCTCCGGACGGACTTGGCACAAGTTCTACTGCTTATTCATTGATTTTATCAATGTTTTTAAAATATCATCATCAAGTATTGCTTACCGTAAGGCCGCCATCGTATATTTGGTCATTAAAATTATAACATCATCAACTTTTGACCTCGCCCTGAGGGCGCCGTAAACATTTTACGAGCCATTGTGATGTTACGACTCCACGATTGACTTCTGACCATAAATAGTTTTTCTATGTTGCGGTTTCTACTTTGTTTTGATGACTTTCAAGTCTCCACGTTCATTTTTGTGACATAATGTAAAATGGTAAAAGATGTTCGCCATATTTTACATTAACAACGCCATATTTTACACGCAGCAAAAATACAATATCAATTTAAGTAGGTGGAATGTGAATGGCAATAGGAAATTGATGAAATCCAAATTACGTCTAAACGTATACGTAATTTGGATTTCAACAATATTTTTGTATATTCAATGGATTTCTACAATATTTTGTATATTTTTGTAAGCCATTCATACCCTGTATTTTGAAACAGCAATCGATAGGTTCTGAGGAAAACGAAATCTAAAGAAAATACAATATGGCCCCAAATCCGGCCATTTTAATTTTTATATTATAGTTTTAATATAACCGGATACACTCTCACAATTAAGATGAATCTAAAGACACCTCTCAAACTACAATCCATCAAGCCGTTTAGGTTACAGAGCGTGCCAAAGTAATATGTAGATAAGTATATTACTTTGGCACGCTCTGTATAAATACACTTGAAAAACATAATTCTCCGACTGGGGCAGTCGGATGAATTGTGAATTAAAATAGAAAAAAAGACTCTCTTATGTGCCTTTTTCGTCTCTCTTCCGAAGAAATTCGCCGGGGAAGTTGTGGAGTTATTTGTACCTACATCTAAGTAGACTCCGCTTCGTGCACTGTTTATTAGATAAATACCTACCTACTTGGGCGATCCAGCTTCGCTCGGTTTTTGTAAAAGCTTGTTTTTTTTGTAAAATTTCCTTCTTTGTAAGAAATGCAATTATATTAGTAAAATTAAACAGCAAAACCCTATCTATACACAAAATTTCATCCAAATCGTTAGAGCCGTTTCCGAGAAACGCGTATTAAATATACAAGAATTGCTCGTTGAAAGTAATAAGATGTGTCACTGTCATTGTTATATGGATAAATGAATGTTCAAATAATTGAATAAAAATCTCATAAACCGTTTTCAGTCTTTCGCTAAGAAATAAAACTTCTTAATTCAAAATTAATAACAGCAGCCGACCTGACGACTAACATTTACACCAAGGTCGCAGCTGTCAGCAGCAGATCTGATACCTATCTTTATCTTACACGCGACATTAGAAAGGGACAGAGTGCATCCACCACGCGGTCGGCTGCCGTTTCGGTCCGCGGACCGCGAAGTTTGTCAGTGTCTTGTCGGCTGTGCAGGGAGGAAGTCACGCAGTCTCATCTAAAAATAATAATATGTGTGACATTCAGACTGTTAAACGAGTAAAAACTGTCATCAAAGAGCTAATTGAATTATACCGTGACATGCCTTGCTTGTGGAATCAGAAAGATAAGTTCTACACCAGCAAACAAGCCAGGGAGAAAGCATATAAAGTTTTACTAAATAAATATAAATTACTCGAAGAAGATGCTAACTTTTACACGGTAAAAAAGAAGATTGACAATTTGCGATCAAGCTTCAAAAGGGAGCACAGAAAAGTAAGTATTTTTATATACGTACGTATATACGTATAATAGATACTAGACGATTTTGTTTTAGAAGATTTTGTTAAGTTCTCTAAATAAAATGTACTTAATTATGAAATATTTGTTTTTAGGTTACAAAGTCTAAAAATCGTCACAAACCAACACTGTGGTACTATAAACTCATGTTGTTTTTAATCGAAGATTCAGACGGATTAGATCCTTCAGATGAATATATGTCGTTCGATTTCGAAGAAGATGAAGAGACAGTGAGTATTCTTTTACTTTACCCTAGACTTATCGGTGCACATAATTAAGTGTAGTAATAAAGTGAATTGTTAATTAAAATTTAGGTGACGAGCTTGTCTTGATAGTGTAGCGAAAAAAAAAGCCCTTTGTCTCTCTGCCTAGTCACTCAAAATGTTGCCAAAAATGTTGGTTTGGAGGTGCATAAAGTCACTTCTCTCCTAACTAATGGGTAGTTAGGAGAGAAGTGACTTTTGGTTTGGAGGTGCATAAAGTCACTTCTCTCCTAACTAATGGGTAGTTAGGAGAGAAGTGACTTTATGCACCTCCAAACCAACATTTTTGGCTCGTTTCTTAAAAAACTAGGCAAATTATTAAGTGCAATGCATCCGACCATGTTTTAAGAATGTTTTATTTTCAATTTGCTTTTAATTTAGTAATTAAAACAATGACTGACTTGATCATGACTTGCTTTTGTCAGCTTAGTTGTTGCTGTTTCAGCTTATTTGTTCTGTTTGTCAGCTTATTTGTGACTTTTGTCAGCTTATTTGTTGCTTTTGTCAGCTTATATGTTGCTTTTTTCAGCTTACTTGTTGCTTTTGTCAGCTTATTGTTTACAATCGCTTTGTTGACTAAATACAGAAATTTACGCACTTTTTAACATATTATTAAAAAAAAATCTGGATTCAAAATTATTTTTCTATTTTTTAGGCTACACCTCTGGGAGTCAAATTGAGCTCGGAACAACATGACGTCATGGTTTGTACCTATATTTTGTAAGAATAAGAAAAAGGATACAGAATTTTTAAGAAACATTAAATATTATCTGAATTTTACTTTAAACTAAAATTGGATAATGTGGACCTCTCTTTTCAAAGGGTTGTAGAGAATTTGAAATAAAAAAAAATACCTTTTTTTTTGAAATTTGTATTATTAATGTTTTACTTTTAGACGCTCTCAATCAAAGAGGAATACACGCCCGAATCGAAGAAAAGAGCGGATACCACCAGTGTTTTCTTGACTGATGAACTTCTAGATGATACAGCATCTTCGCACACTGTAGAAGAGAAGCTTAAGGCAAATGAAGCGTTTGGAAAAACAATAGGTTTACAGTTGTACGAATTGAGTGTGAAGCAGAAAACGATAGCCGAGAAATTGATTTCCGAAGTAATTTTCTACGGAAGACTGGGCAAGTTGACCGCTAAAACGAAAATGATTAATCTTAATGACCTTGACGGATGATGCAAATGCTGTTAACATATCGAACTGCACAGACTGTTTGTATTGTAATGGATGCTCTATTTTTGTATTGTAATATAATAATTAATGTTGATTTGATAGGTAAATAACTATAGTTTAATAATTAATAAAGACAGACTGATTATTATGAATAGTTTGAGTTTTATTTGTGATTCCGCTTAAGCGTCCGCAACTGTTTTGTTGAAATTTAATCATGATTGTGGTGTTTGACCACACAAGATGACCTTTCTTTCTTTCTCTCTGCAGATTTTTTTTATCTGTAGACATGGAGAGTAAATTGCTGTTATCCAAGTGAACCATTGTATTTATAAACTCAATCAATTGCGAGTTGAACTCGTGTGCCGAAAGTTGGTTAAAATCAAAAGATATCGATGATTTTATCTGAAGAATCAGATCATAGCAAATAACTGTATTCGGAGGAGGGATTTGATACTTGCGACACAGTTTTTCCTGCTCTTATCACCGTTAATCATATTTTGTTTCATTGTTATTTTGTTCCAAACTTATTAATATTTATTACCGCTTACGCTTGGTGAAAATTTCGGTGCCGGGCTGGGCTTCGGAAGATATCCTCCACGCTTAGTTTCGCGACCTGGCAGTCTATAAAGTTTAGTATCACCTACAAACGCTGTGACGGCTCAGTGGCTTAGTTGATAGTAGCCTTGCCTTCGAAGCGAGGGGTCCCGGGTTCGATTCCCGGCCGCGGCATACTTTGTGTGGTGAGCATAAAGTTTGTTCTAGGGTCTTGGGTGTTTGTCTTGTGTTTCTGTGTTCGTCCATGCCATCTGCGACACAGGGAATCCTAGTGCAGAGGTATGAGTGTGTAAACGTTGTCGCCGAACGCCTGCACGCCTGACACGTGTGAATCAGTAATTCCATACTACACATGAACCGGCATCCAGCTGTGTTGTTTGATGAGCGTGGCCTTAATACCACGGTATACCATCTCCCGTCCTTTGTGATCGCGGCCAGCATTAATCTAGCCATCAGCGGTCGAGCCAGGCACCGTATGGATTCACCAGGGACGAGCGAAACAGTTTATACTAGTTCAAAAAACAATGTAGAATTCGGCTTCGGCAATATCTGACGAATCTATATGAATGTTTGCCTCAAGCTTTTTTATTGGGATAGTTGACTGAGCTATAGCTCGACTTCAATTCTTTCATCAGCTATTCTACGCCTTAGGGGTGTATTTCGGCAATTTATGGTTCCAGCTCGAAAATACATCCTATCAAATTATAAAAGAATCATTGAAATCAGTCCACAATTCGCGAAGAAATCGCGTGAATGTTTGTGTTCATGGAACACACAGTCCTAGCTATGAGGAAAGAGTTTGCAAGCGTTTAGCGTTAATTAAAAACATTAAAAAATACATAATAAATAGGTGCCTTCGCTATTTAGACTACAAACATTTTATTTGTTATGAATGTACCTATCAATTGTCTGAAGAAGGATTTCTGAACGCTCGAGTCGACAAACCAACATCAAAAACACAAGGATTATATATCTCTGAGAGAGGTTCTACTTGGCGGTACAATTTAATAGGTCGGGGAGATAGTCAAAGATAAAGAAAGTCTTTTTGCATTTTATTTATTTAATTACATGATCGTCAATAAACGCCAACATGTATACGTTACATATAATACGTTAACGCATTTTATTCTAAAAAGCTAGCCGGGTGTCACTACATTTACGAAGACAACATTGAATGAACTTATTGAGCGAGTAACATGTCTAATATAATTAAAATATATAAAAAATATCCCAAAATCCGACTAAAAAACATATTTTACGAATAAAGTTGTAATAAAATATCTTTGGTTACTGTATGTCCTTGACTATTAAGAAGCTGACATAGATAATATATTAAAAAACTGTTTCCCGCCATTTCTCAAGTGTTTTACTGAAAAAATTGTGAATCCAATGCCTTCTGCATACTTCTTAATACTTCTAAATTTTAATACAACAAACGTTATTTTTTTTTGTTCCATTTATAGACGTTGCGTACGTAGTTTATTTAAAAAGCGTAGTTGATGTTTATCTAGTTTATTCAATAAGAGTTTAAAGTTACACCTAAGATATTTTGAAGTCCATCATACAAAATAACAATCATCATAACAGGTAGTTCTGAATCACTTAGGTAAATTATTCAGACGCTGAAGGTTAAGTGGTAGATAAAGGAAGTAAGTATCGCGTATTTATCGTATAAGCGGTTCTTGAGGCAGATAATTCTTGACCTCGAGATAATAAAAAATAATTTATACACCAACTTACTTTTACTCACACACATCAAAAAGGTCAAATGAAATAATCGTGACAAAATATTGCGATAATGTGCATAAACAAAATTTATTTTTATCTTTTTCATGTTATTCTTCTTTCGTGTAAGTGGCCAATTCTGTTCAAGCCGCCTGACTTCCTCCGATATGGCTTATCGGCTAGAATAGCTGGGATTCATGGCCCATTGAGGTGCCTAACCCTTGAAGAAGCAGGGGTAAATGTATGAACTTTGTGTCTGTCTATTTCTATTATTCTCACTTTGTGTGGAAAGCATGAAGTTTGTATTCGGGTCTTAGGTGTTTGTGTTGTGTTATCAAGTAAGACGATGACGGACGATTAATTTTTTATTTTTCTAAAATAAAAGTCGGGTTATTACTTCTTATAACATCAGCTATCTGCCAGTGAAAATTCCGTCTAAATCGGTCCAGTCGTTTCGGAGATTACCCGGAAAAAAAAGACAGAAAGACTTGCTTTTTGATATAAGTACCTTATATACATCCAAATACATTTAGTAAAAACTGCTATTTTGTCATGAAAAATAGACAATTAAATTTTATTTATTTGTTTTATTGTATTTGTATAGATGTCTTACGAAATGTCTTCATTTACAAGTCAATATCGGTTATTCTTTTATTACTTTGAATGGTAGTATCATAGAATTATTTTTAAATCTCTATCTATATAGGCGTAAAATATGGCATGAAATTATTGAACTCTTCGATCGTTTTAAACCATTTTGTCTTAATTTATTTGACTGTGTGTGTTATCTAGATCTAAAAGCTCTTTTATTTGATCCGGCAGTATTTCAAATGACACCTTTCACCCAAACAAAACATATTTACCCTTGTGACCTTTCCTCCAAGTTTTAGGATCGCAATGTATGTGTACCACACTAACTACAACCACGCCGCTATTCGAAAAGCCAAAAAATAGATCATTTCATGGAAAATTCTTCGGAAATAAGTTGTTGTGTAGGCGTTAAACATATAATTGTCTTCGCGGGATAACCACTAACCTGTATGTGGGAGGCTTGCGTCGAACCCCGGCAGCAGAACCGGCTACCTCAAAATTGTGTTGCTTTTCAAATCAATGAAGATGGAGAATTTGAACGCTATTCTGTTCCTCTACGGAACAGTTGTAATAGTAATAATAAGAGACCTTTAGAAGCTTGTAACTCTTGTGTTATTATAACAATTCCAACCATGTCCAACTTATCTACAAATTAATTATGAATAAGTACGTGACTTTTCGTATCTAAAACAATTAATCATTAACCTACCTACGGCTGATAATAATGCCATTGAGTGGTGATTAGTGCGCTACGAAACGACATGAGAAGCATTCTAGTCATTTAAATTAGCCATTTCTTAACAGAATTCAAAGGCTTTTGAGTTGGTTTACATGGTTTATTGACTCTTACGGCCGGGGACGAAATAATTATGCAAAGAAAAATAGTAATTAGGAATATTGGAAAATTCCAAATAACTAAGATAATATAATACCCTCGTAACTCACACAGTCAGTCGTACATGTCAATACATTGATAATTACTTTAATAAGTACAGTTTGTTTCATTTAATTGCAATTAAGTTTATATCCGGTTAAATACGGTTTATGTCAGTGAAAATACGATCAGCGTTTATGCACTGATGACGCTACTATTGGAAATCAGTGTCTTTTTTTACTGTCGGGTATAAATTTCTCCAACATCCCTATTTCGTTATCTAAACCAATATCATATAGAAGAAAGATTAAATTTTTTGTATGTTTGTTTGTAATGGATAAACTCAGAAACGACTCAATTGATTTTAAATATTTTACTAATTGAAAGCCTATATTTTATTTTTAAATAGAGTTCCATACTTAAATTCTAATAATGCAATCCAAGGTATCAAAAATTTACAAATGGATTGTTTGATTGCCCGCCTTGACTTCGCACGGTCAATTATTCAATTATATTAATTTGTCAATTATTTATACCTTGGATTCAGTTATACTTGGTCCATTACTGGAAAAATAAATTTTGTAACAAATAGTTTTGGTTTTCGTAATATCAAACGTTTTAGTAAAGATTCGAGGTGAGGACAATAAGAGTTGTTTGAAAAATCAGTGCGGGGTCCAATCTAATGAAACTCCGCCCAGAACTAAAATAATTTTGCCTTCCGTTGGGGGTTAGCATGTCTATTGTAAAAAGATTGCTAGACCTGGGACTCCAAGCTTATCAACGAAAAACGGGCCATTTCCTTCTGTAAAAATGAAGGCTCGAGAGATTCCGGGCTTTGGCCAGCAGTACACGGGAAAACGAATACCGCGAAATCGTATTCTCATACGTAATTTTTTTCACTGTGTTACAACAGTAAAGAAGCAGGCTTACATGATCTACTGTGGCGTTATCCTGCATCATTCGTAGTTTAGCTCTGATTCTAAAATTTAAGCTTATCTGATTTTCGGTGAAAACTAGTGCTCTTGTACCGAAATCCGTCCTTACAAACGTTGTGGAACCTCTTTCTCAAGCAAAACGATATTGAGTATTCCAACAAGCATGCTTGTCTAGCAGCGAGCATGCAAAAGTAGCTGATCGCTCATCTAATCCAACTTTATCACTCACGTTGAACAGCTTTCCTCTAGCCCAGACTTAACCCGTTGGATCACAAAATTTGGATGCTAGCATTCGGAAGAGAAAATCTGTGCTATACTTCAACAGAATTTGGAGTCTCTCAAAGCGTCTCTGATTAAAGCAGTAGCTGATATATATACGAACGTTGAGCCTACTGCGATGGACTATTGGCCTCGGAGGTTTAAGTTATGCAGTCAGGAAGGGTATATCTAATACCTTTAGTAGTAATCTTGTTTTGTTTTCATGTATAGGTTAAATTTCTTGATTAATTTGCGTGGAATTTTAATATAAAACGTTTTACCCCGTATCAGCCTCTTATATTCTTATATTCCCACGGGCCAAAATTCAATTAGTATGAACGGACTTTAGTCTATACGTAAACCCAGTTTGGAGTGGTTACCTAAAGATTTTTTTCGATCACAAGTCTTCGTATTTTTGATTCCATGAAATGCCGGTATCCTTACGATGTATTTCTTCACAGCTATAAGCGTCCCATACGATGAATACTTTGGTATTTCGTCATAAACTGCGATATTGAATAGCTTTAATTTAATGATTGTCTGTTGCATCTCTCAAATATTACGTGTGTAGCGAGAAAATCAAGGCAGTTCTATGCGAGTGAATACTTTATACATATTGTATCTCAGTCAAGGTTTACCAGAAAATTCCTGTAGTTAACCAGCTTCCTGTAAATAAACTCTTCAACAGTTGAAGAAACGGTTTCAAGTATTTATTAATAAGGAAAATTTCGCATAACTTTCGCAGTAAAGCCAAAGCTGCCTTGATTCGCTGAAGTAAATATTTTTAGAGTTCCGTACACAAAAGGAAATCTTACTACTAACCCTCGGTACAACGCAAGTGTAATTGCTAGACCAAAAGCCATTTCAGACTGATTTTTTTACTATTATGACGGATATCGTTACAAATAGTAAAAATAGAATCGGTGGTAGCGGTGATACAAATATAACCCTTGTGCACTTGTGCAAATCACTGCCGATTTTTTAAATTGAAAACTGCTAAGCAATCTAAGTTTTGCATACATAACAGTGAGAGGTAAGCGAAGCATTATTAATAAATTAATTACAATTAATTACTGATTACTTAACAGTATCCATAATGTACCAATATGTCCTGCATATGACTTGCATATTCAAATTATCCTCCATTGCAAAATTAAACAGAGAGAAACAAAAAATGCCAGTTGCACGCTTCATGGCACCCACCCGCCTAGGGCAGACCATGGGGGGACACCCCTTGCAATCAATTTCAAAACCCTCTTCTATTACCACCTTTCGTCTCTTTCTAACTTTCAATAACCATAGCCCTCTCCTTGTCTCAAACACGATTAAGCAGCGCGAAAAAATCCGAACTTTGCCTCGGGCTGCGTCTAAACTTTCAAGACTGAATTCTTGAGAACACCAACAACTTTATACACTTCCATTGTTATATCTATCCTACTCTTTAACGGTAAAGATTTATGGCTGAAAGTCCACTGACCATGTTATTTCGATGATGTGAGAGATTTGATGGAACGAAGATTGATGTAGGAATGGTGCCTATCGAATATTATGAGAGGCTTATTCAATCTCGTTGACGCTCTGGGCGGGAAATCCTAATGGTAAGGGAAACAAACACTCGTTTGATTGAAGATAATATACGAGAAGGGTATAATACATCCGTGTCGGAAGGAATGTTAAAATAAATCGTACAAGGCCGACTTTTCAAATTATAATACCTAAATGTATTTTTCTCGAATTATTTTATGAAAGGCCAGATGATTAGTGCCTAAGGCAGTAAAATAAACCAATTAGTGAAGGAAGCATTAAATCCGGTTATTATATTTTAAAATTAACGAATTACCGCTCTATCTCTGTATCAGCCATCTTCTATTCATAAGGCCAAGTAATCATCTGAATGAAAGATGGAATTTTCAAATGAAATTTATATTGGCCATTACCTTTGCGGGTGAAGAAATCATGTGACAAACATACAAGACATAAAACCGTATTTATAACAACTTAACTATCCTTCTCCTTGTCTTAAAGTCAGTTAAAAAGGCAAAGATTCGCGCATGTCATAACCGTATTGATACTAAAACCACTCGATAATTTACCATTTACCGAACCGTTGTTATCGTTACTTATTTATTACAGGCCGTTAATATTTTAATGATTATTTTATTCATAAACTATTTTTCTCGAAAAACAAAACAAACTTGAATAAACTAATAAAGAAATATATTTAGGTTTATGGCCAACCTAGTTCAAGAGCAATGCGATTTTGGTCTTCCCGTACTTGAGTATGAAAAGGCCCATATTTCCCTGCATACACGCCAAAAGCAATAACAATGCTAGAAAAATCAGAAATAAAAATTGCAAAACGACGAATGCCTCATTTTACATCTTGGTTACACTATAGGTATCACTTTTTTAGCTGTGAGGAAGAATTATAAGGAACAAGGCAAGGAAATAACATAAATTCTGTTGGTGTCAAACCGAACTAAAACTAAACTTACGTCTCTCTCTATTTCATGCGTTCTAAAAGAGACTGAAGACCTGTCAAAGCAGAATTATAATTAGGTTCACAGAACCGATATCAGCGTCTAAAATCTTTATACTAAATAACGTTTTTGCTTCGTATTTTGATAGTAACACATTTTCACAATAATGAAATAGAGACTATACCATATTCAATGATAAAACTTTTAACTAAACTAATTAAAGTAAAGTTCTCTTTTAAATCTGAAACTTTTCTGAAACTGTTTCAAACTCCACCAAACGAGCGGTTTTCTAGTTTTTATTACATAAATGTTACAAGGTTAGCGTAACAAGGTTTTATGCAAAGTTATCACGACTACAATTTAATCTGCTATAAGACTTCGGCCATGTGTACCTATCATAGCTGATTATTCTATTTATTCGTACCTAAGGCCTCATTCATGGCTGAGGGATCACATAACAAGCGTACCGCATTTTTACCTCCTTGTGCATCCACTCGCAGGGGGCATGCTAATCTTCTCTGTATCTCTTCAATTATAATAGGTACTGAGTAGGAAATAAACTTCCGAACCAAATAAATCAAAAGCAAAGCCCGAAATATTATTAACTAACCCCAAACTAGGCATGAGTTGAAATAATGCTAAATTTTCATCGTCTAGGTAGAGCATTTTTTCTAGTGCGTTATTGATCGAAATTATATCATCTAGAGCAATCTAGATTATTTATTATAATTTCGGCAATATTGTAATGCTGATTCATGTGATGTTTTAATGAAAAAGTGTTGAGCCCCGTTACGTGGGAAATTGGCGTAGCATGAAAAAATTAATACAAATCCTTGATCCGTCAAACACATCTGTGATACAGCCATGTCTTCTAAAAAAATAAAAGAAGAAATGGCTGTTTGACGGTATCAGGCAGAAGGAAATGAATGCAAGACAGGTTCGTTACATTTTGTATCAAATATTTGTTTAATCATTCTAAAGGTGAGAAATAAATAATGAATTGCCCAGAGAGTCGTTTAATTTCCAAGTCAAGTCACGTGATGTGTCAGGTTAATTGTAATTACCATGCCTTGTAAACATCATACATAATTCAGGAAATAATATATTTTTATTTATATATTCCTCGGTCCATAGTAATTTGTAAATTACCGTAAACACGAAGTATTTATCATTGCTGACTCTTAGTTTAACTTCTATATCCTTTCTTTGACGTTGGCCCAAAAAGAAGTTACAGAGACCGAAATTGGTCACTAAAAATAGTTAATAAACTGTTATCTTCGAAATTATTAGCCCTATAGAATATAGTATTATAATGATCTACTCACCGTACGAGCCTCTAATGTTCCCACTGCAGGAACATCGGTCTACTCTCGATAATTGAGAGTGAACCACGGGAGCCCAATCCGGATTGGTAGATGTCACATGGCTTCGAACTTTTGGTCCTCACGATGTTTTCCTCCACCGTTTCAAGAACGTGGTATTGCGCACATAAATTTTTCAAGTGAAAAAACTCATTAGTACTCGTGTGGGTTTGAACCAGTGACCTTCAGATTGAAAGTCGGCGTCTATGCCCCTGGGCCACCACGTTCGCTATGATCTACTAAATGTGCAAAAGTAATGAATGTATTGTTTCATATAAAATTATAAAAAGACTGCGATGTTATGCCCGGGCTTTTAACTATTTTAAACTATATTCAGCAAAAAGGTAAAGAATTTCAATTTCGCAATAAAGATTAAGTGGCTCTTTATTCATTATTATTACGCATTCTTATCTACCAAAGCCATCACTCGCCAGACTTATTGAATTAGCAATGAGTTATTATTGCTTTGTTCAATTCAATGCTATTACTGTCCAATTATAATTGAAATGTAGGTAGGTACCTTTAGTGGAGAATTAAAATGCTAATATTTCGGTTTTAAAAGGCAAATCTTCGATGGGAATTTAACAAGACTTTTTGCAACATGGCCGACGACACGATATTGTTTCCTTTTTTTGTTATGTGTCTATTTTTCTTTTGTGACTAGTTAGTTGGACGAGCTGAGAGCCCACTTGATATTAAATGGTTGGCGCCACCCATAGACAACAGCGATACGACTCGGTTCCTCTCGTACTGATGAGATGAGTATGAGAAAACTTAAGTGTGTATCGCGTTGCGCTGGTCTCTTTGAGACCGGGATGTAATGCGTTATGCGCTTGTAATATAACCAGTGCCCACACTCTTCCACCGAAACTTCTATGCGAGTGCAGAACTACCTACCTTTCGATGGGTTACCAGGTATGGTGGCAGTTCTCTGGACGAACCTGGCACAAGTCCACTGATACTTTGGGTTGCGTACCACCCAGGGGACATGAGTAGGGACTCTGAGAGTACTACCTACGGATGCGAGCAACATGTTTCCCCAAATCAATGATTTAGCACGATGATCCCCCAAAACGAGCTGTCCAATCTTCAATACCGTTTGAAACAAACAAACCTTAGAGGTATTTAAAATTTTGCAGTAGTTTCAAAATCTCGTTTGGCGCGTAACCGCAGGCAGTGCAGCGCAATAACCGCGACTCTATCATTGCTATGCGTCCTCCATTTAGCATATGAAACAATTTTGCTTTTATTATTTAGCTGCGCCGCGTTTTTTTACAAAATCGAACCAAACGTCTCTGTCGAGTATATAAACTTTTTGTTAAACTAACTCACCCGTCAGATGTTATTTGGTTTTAATTCTCAATTTGACAATCAGCTGTCAATCGTAGGCGAAAATCCCATATAAAAATACTTTTTCAGTTTTTCGCCAAATTCTGACTTTTCCCGTAAATTTTCTTAATTGTTCCTTTTATACAAACAACGTAATCAGCCCAATCCGTTGGACTCCTATCGAGTTTCTGTGAGACTAACGAACTACAATTCATTTTCTTATGTTTAGGTATATGTATAATAATTCATATAGGCTACGCTAGAAGATAGGCATGTGACAGAACGAATGAACTGACTAGGAATACATGTCTCTCTAAAAGTCATTTTATTATCATACACTGTCACTAGTCTTCTCTACATGAAATTCTTTGTAATGATCTTACTTTAGTCCTGACAAACGTAGTTTGTTACTGTGATAAGACTAACTTAGTAGGAGTAAACTAAATTTGAATATGACAGCCATGATGAATGCGGAATCAATGGCTGCAGCAGGTAACAAAAAAAAAAATATATTGCTTCCACGCACACACCTATAAAATAATGTAGCCAGTCCAAGGGTATTTCCGTCAAAAGTAGCGAAAAAAGGCATGGCATTAGTCGCCCGTTCAATTACCTTAAACTTTAATAGATTAATAGATATTATCAATAATTAAATAAATTTAGTATTCAATTTATTATTTAGAGCCGTTTACAAGAATTATGTTAAGAATGGAAATAAAGATTTTTCGACCTTGACTTTTTCTTTCATGTACGTAAATTCCAATACGATTTGAGAATTTTAATATTGCTACAAGATAAATTTAATTTATTGAAAGACTTTGTCATTTTATATTATTCATACACACCTAGATAGCAAATGGAGGCGAAAACCCGATGCGGTGCTGCGCGCGCTCCCGTATGATTGACGTAGCTTAATCTACAGTAAGTACGACCGTAGTACGACGATTCTTCTTGAAAAACAACATTCGACGCAACAGTGGCGCCAAAAACGGGTGGTACGGCGTGCTGGGAAGATGTGCGGTGCCGCCGCGCCACCTCGGCCGACACGCAAGCGATCTCAGCTACCAGGAGCGCATAAAACCAAAGTACTAGCCAATATCAATCAACAACATTCCCTTGGCGTGCACACGGCGCGGCGCGGCATCGCGCTTCTCGCTCCATCTCGCTCGCGCTATCGATGACCCTCGCAATGAATGAGGCAAACGGCCTTCTCAACTCCAACACAAAATGTAATTTTAAACTTTGATGCTATCGGGATATGTTCCATTTCGGGGTGTTCGAAAAACTTATCGAGTTTAACAAAAACCTCTGTATTATTATTCAAAAATGGATGTTTCTGAAGCATTTGGGAATTTATACTTTCGATAGTTCATGTCGTCCCGATACCTTCTATGCTTAGGGATCAATTTGGCGTGGTTGGAATTCCTTATTTGGTGCTTGTCGATGTGAACACCGTTTGATAAAAAATACGTGGAGAAAATATTTTAGATGGTCGTTGGCAGCGTTGGTATTGTATCGGTTTTTATCGGCATCTGATGCCTCGGGCTGGTCCGATCTATGACATGCCTATGTTTTGTTGTAGATGCCAAATCGAAATCGTTCGAAAGTCCATCTAAAATATATTTTTTAAGCTACGAATTTGCTGATATTTTTTTTTATCGTGGCAAATAAAATGATTTCAAAGTTGTGCCCAGAGGATGATGGTATGTCCTGACTCTCTATTCCAGTGTTATATTCCAACTCTCATCTTATTAAATATTAATTAATTAGTCACGAGGACCGCTTGTGAAACAATTCAGCTTTAGTAGAAGTCGTAAATCGACTAGTTGGGTTGTCACTTACCTTCGAAGGACAATTTTATTGATTGGATGTTAGTTGCTCTTTCACGCACACTTTCGTTCCGATACACGTGGACAAAGCTAACGCTCTAGACAATAACATAATTTAAAACGTATCTGTGATGAATTTCTTGATAAAATTTATATGGGAAAATCGCGGACGTAACCCTATCAAATTAAAAAATAATCTTTAGTTCTTCGCTAATCAACAACTAGCGAAGAAACCGCGTAACAATGTTACAAAAAACCATACCGCCGAATCGGGGAACTTTTTTTTTAAGTTATTCTAACTTTCTTCATTAGGTAATTATGACTGAATTAGTTAAAAAATTTTTTTCTTCGAACGTTTTATTAGAACATGACGATCACATGAACCGATTTTATTCAGAATATCGCTCAATCGTGACTTGGAAGCTAAATCCTCCACGCGCGAGTCGGCGTGGCGCAACGCAGCGGACGCCGCCAAACATGCGTATGGAGGCAATGCCGTACGGCGTAGAAGATGGCGCGCGCCACAGCACAGCGGGCAATATTACCAGGAGCGCATAGCGCCAGTGAAGCTTGTAGATGAATAGACATAACCGTTGCAGTGGGGGCGCTGTGAATATAAATTGATCTATAACAGCTGTAAAGTATTTTAGTCCTTGTGTAGATGAAGTTTGAGTATTTGTTTGTTTGTATTAGCATGTGTGGTATGCTCGGATTGCTCGGTGATAGCGGGGAATTTATTGACATACTGCTTGCGGTATATGCTGCCCGGGTGTGCAGCGCGCACTGCGCAACTCCTGAGACGCGACGTCACGCACCACATGCAAGCCCAGCAGACAAAGAGGGATATGTTATCGATAATACGAGTAATTTGAAACTACCCAATTTCAAAACATCCAAATTTAATAATATCTACGTCAAAATAAATCAACAACAGTCATCATTAAGATTCAAAGACGACCCAGTCCTCAGTTTTTCTAATCTACCATAGAATACGACTTCAGAAATCAACTTCTCAGCAATAAATCGTTGTTTAGGTTGTAGTTCATTCAATTGCAATGCAATAGTTCTCGCGTATAGTTCTGTTTGTCCCGACGCTGATCCACAAGAGCCTGATGGTTCGCTCTTTATCGCAAACGAAGAATCGTCTTGAAAATCGTTGTCGTCTTCAGCCAGATAAATGCTTTCTCTCGTATTTCTTTTTGCGCGCTTGCTGTTAGTTTTATTCGTTGCCTCAATGTAATCGTTTTCTTCATCGGTCAAATACACGCTTGCTGGCTGTGGCCTTTTCGCTGGTGGTGATTGGGATCGCTCCTAAAACAATGGAATGGGTTTGGATAACAAATTAAGACATGTAGTTCAAAAAGTTTTATGTTAGTTAATCTTGTATTCGCTTTATCGTCCTGTCTATACAAAGTAAAAACAAAACTGATATGAACTAGCTAGAATAAAAATAAAAAAATACAAATTCAGATATTTTTCGTACCTACCCTATTTTTTCCAATGCAGGGAAATATGCTTTCTTTTGAACAGAGAGAATGAATGGGTTTGATTCTAGCACGGGAGCCCAATCCGGATTGACAGATGTCACAGAATTCAGTTTCAGTTCCAGATGTCTTTCAGTTTTGATAAGAGCAAACACATGAGATATTTTATTAGATTACAATAGAACGTACTCGAAGCATAAACCAGCTGATTTGGATTAAAAGTTGATATTCTTGGCCACAACTGTTTATATCTGATGACAATACATTAAAAAAAGTATAAATCTAGGCAAACTTACTTCCGCAGCATCATCGTCTTCTGTTGTGATTGTATTATTTGTGGACTGCGAGTTGTATTCATTCAAATCATCCAAAAATTTCATATCTTCGTAATACCAGAGAGTTGGTTGGTACAAGTCATCACCATTTATCTGCGATTTAATCACCTATGAATTCAAAAGTTTTTTTAGGTTGTTTTATTATGTTTTAATATAAATTTACACTATGATAAACTATTGTTAATTGTCTAAATAATTCTTACCTTGGCTCGTTCCCGTTTGTAAGTTGTACGCATATTTTCAATTCTCTTTTTCACTCTTTGTGTATTGGCTAGACTGTCGAATAATTTATATTTCTCCAAAAGCACGCTATAAGCGCGATCTCGGGCCAATTTGTTGGTATACAATTTGTGGGATGGATTCCAGAGACACGTATGCTCTCTGTATAGATGTATGAGCTCAGAAAGAATTTTTTTTTCTAATGTCAGCGACATTTTCTCCCTACCCTGTTCGCAGTGCGAGTCGTACTGAATACCAGCCGATTAGTTTGGCCGATCACGGCAGCGTCGGATGTCGGGTGGCATGCGCCATCTCTTTCTACAGCTAAGGTGAAGTTGAGATGGAGAATATGATAAACGTCGTGATTTGACATGCGTTCGCTGGCTGTTTTCGAAGTTGATTTCTCGTACGATATGTTGGTGAGCGATATAATCTTAAATTGTTGGTCCAATCAATGATACAATTGAATGAAAAGTGGATAGCGAAGAGAGACGATAGTCGTCTCAAAAAAATGAGTGAAGGGTAGAAAGAAACTTTTGTTGAAGAAACTACATGTTTTTAATTGACAGATTCAAGTCTTCTTGAATTTTTTTGAATTTTCTGGAAAAGAAGAATTTTGTATTTTACATTAAATACATTTTATTACACATAATTAAACTGCTGTGTTCCGGTGGAAGGGTGTGGATACCGGTGAAATAAGATGCACATGGGACGTAAATCCCCGTCTCGGGTGACGGTCGCACCGGCTTGAAGGAGGGCATCGGCGGACCATAATACCGACTCATTGGCAACATCAGTAATATCGAACCTGGGACCGCTACATCAGAATATGACAAAGTCAAAGTCAAAATATGGTTCTCATATTTTGCCTTATTAAATAAAAATGTAATTTATTGGTGTGTGAATATGACTCCGCCCTTTCTCAACAGATGTCGTTTTTAGTATTGTTTACGTGTACTAATAAATGACCATACTTGTATTCGATAGTACTGAATGTCAGCTATCTAACGCATTTTATGATATTTGGTTGAAGTGTAAGCAACAATTGTTTTCACCTTTTCGAAAATGTCGGTTTTTATTCCAAATAAACGTCATTTGCGGGAAGTGTTATTACATTATTTTATTGCGAAGAAAACTGCAGCGGAAACTTATCGTTTGCTTGTGGAGATTTATGGTGAGCATGCTCCGTCTAATACAACTTGCAAGGAATGGTTTCGACGATTTCAAAATAACGATTTTAGTACTGAGGATAAAGAACATGGAAAACCACCAAAAAAATTTGAAGATGCTGAATTGGAAGCATTATTGGCGGAAGATTCTTGCCAAACTCAATCAGAATTAGCTGCAGCATTAAATGTTGATCGTTCAACTGTTGCAAAGCGTTTACAAATGATGGGAATGATTCAAAAAGCCGGTTACTGGGTTCCACATGATTTAAAAGAAAGAGACATGGAACGTCGGCAAACCATTTGTGAAATGCTGCTTCAAAGACAGCAAAGAAAAGGATTTTTGCATCGGATAGTCACAGGAGACGAAAAATGGATACACTACGAAAATCCTAAACGCAAAAAAGCTTGGGTGAAACCAGGCGAACCAGGCCCATCACAGCCAAAAATAAATATTCACTGTGCCAAGGTCATGCTCTGTATTTGGTGGGATCAGAAAGGTATTGTATATTATGAGTTGCTCAAACCCTCTGAAACTATTAATGGAGAAGTTTACCGACGACAACTAATGCGTTTGAAGCGAGCCATAGAAGAAAAACGACCAGAATGGGTGAATAGACATAACAAATTAGTTCTTCAGCATGACAATGCCAAACCGCATACCGCAGAAGTCGTAAAAAGATATTTAGAGGGACAGGACTGGGAAGTGTTACCCCACCCGCCATATTCACCAGACATAGCTCCTTCGGATTACCACCTATTCCGGACGATGCAGACAGACCTTACTGGAGAAAAGTTTACTTCATGTGAAAGTATCAAAATTTGGATTGACAACTGGATAAGCTCAAAAGACCAGGACTTCTTCCAGCAAGGAATACGAAAACTACCTGAACGATGGGCGAAGGTTGTAGCTGCAGATGGAGCATACTTTCAATAATTTTTTTTTTTAATTTTGTAAGCGAACAAATGTGTTTTATTTTGACAAAAAGGGGCGGAGTCATATTCACACACCTATTACATAAATAAGTTTGTTATTATGCCAATGCCATTGCCATATCCTACTAATATTATAAACGCGATAGTTTGTAAGTATGGATGGATGTTTGTTAGTCAATCACGCCAGAACAGCTGAACGGACCTGGATGGATTGGCACAGAGATCGATTATAGTCTGGAATAGCACATAGGCTTTTTATCCCGGAAAAACGGTTCCCGTAAGAAGTCCAACCGAGGTAACACCGCGGGGCGCAGCTAGTGAAAACATAAATTAACTTCAAATTTGATGACAAGTTTGACAACCAAACTGATGGTAATTGTTTGAAACAAAAGTTTTGTTTTCTAACTAGTGATACAGAGGAAGCATAATGCACAAAAGGGTATAATTTAATGTGGAAAGATTGTGCCCACTACATTGTATATTAAACCAATATCTACGAGTAGTAATCTACTGTCCCTGCCTCGCTAAAAACGTAGCAAGCAGCCAGTGTTCATAATAGTTATCCACTCTACAGCCCACACACGTGTATTTAGAAACCACCAGTTTAAAGAGAACTCCTAAACTGAACATAGAGATATCCTCCGCGTGTACAGTTTACGTAAAAAGCACGGGACGAGGTAGCTCAACGTTTATTGGTTATCTAAAGAATTGTGCTTATCTAAAGAACTCCTTGTTGGTTCTGAGCGCCTAGTACCTTGCGCACAGTGCGGTGATCGCAACTGCCGCCGCGCGGCCGCTCCAGCGACCGCGGTAGGCTGGCTGGGTTACGATTTACCAGAATTGGATAGGCAGCAAGTCTTCCTTGATAAAGAGTACACTTTCAATATTTAATAAATTGTATTTTATTTAATAAAATTCAAATTACAACCTAATAATTTTTATATTTAAACTTTTATTTAAATTTGATCTTATTTCTTGTAAGTGATCAACTTCGGCTTCACTTCGACACCAGACGAAGTGAAGCCGAAGTAAGATTTAAATTTTATATATTACTAGCTGATTCGACAGACGCTGTCCTATTTTTTCTTTTTTTCTTTTTGACGAAGGGGAACCGATGTATCTGCAAAACAGATACATCGGTTGCCCTGGGGGGGACAACCGGGTTATGTGGGACTTTTACCCGAACTAAACCCCTCCGGTGGCCGACCTCTGCGCATTCGAGACAGACGTTGTCCTGTCTTAATAATTTCTACCGATGCATCTGTTAAACGATACTTGCAGCGCGCATTCTGTCAATCGCTAACAGTTATGTCACAAAACTGACAGTTATGTCAAGCAACTGCAGTTATGTCAAACGCTTATAACTGTCAAACGCTTACAATAACAGTTACAATTAAAAAGTTTATATGGCCAAAAGCACTAAGAAAGTTGGTTACGTTAGACAAGTTAATATGATCGTTAAGTTTTCTTATATGATTTAATGTTCCGCGCGACTTTCTTATTTTTTCTTTCTTATTAAGAACCTTTTCCTGACAAAAACAAACACAACAAAAAAAGAATTTGCAAAATTGGTCCAGACATTTTACACGTGACGCCGTGACCAAGGGACATGGGATTATTTTATATAGATATAGATGCACACGTAGAAAAATTCAAAGAATTTCAAAACGAATTTGTGGCATAAACTCCACACACTCTTTAAAATGTTCGATTGCAAATTCTGCGGTCCCAGTCACATAACATCAAATTATATTAAATTTTGTTAGTCAATCAGTTAGTTAAAACTAAATATTAGGCGATGGTATACACTTCACAACATGGTCTAACTGTTAATGTGATAATTTTCCTATAGTATATATTTCCTATAGTATATCCTATAGTATATAGCCAGTAGTATTGTTGCACTACACGTACTTGTGTACCTATACTACCAAGGTTTTTCTATAATTAAATTTGTTTTTTTCAGCATAGCAAAATGTGTCTGATTCGTGACACCATAAGTGTGTATCGAATCATATTATGCATTAGGATACCTACTAGGAAACGAGATCATAAGTAATAGTTATATATTATAACATTTAATTAATATTTGACATTCTACTTGCTAACATTACTTCTCAAGTTGATTGGTCTCTTTTACATAAAAGTCATTTTCATCCTCACAAAAGACCGCGAACGGACTTTATGCGGTGATAACTCTCAAATTAAAATCTAAATGATCATTTTTTCGTTCCAAATGGAACGCTTATCTGAGCGGTGAAGAGATTTAGCTATAAAAAGTTTTTAATTGGCCAGTTTTCTTGCTTTCATTCAACGCCAATCATCATAAATGGGTACCGAAGTGTAGTCTTAATCATCGAGATGGATCATCTTAGTTTTTGCGGAAAATTTCTCCTGTTTTCCGTAAAATATCACATCCGAAATCAATTTTTCCGCAATCCTTTTCTGGGTCAAATCCAATTCATTCAAATGTGAGGCGATAGTATTTCCTAACGCTTCAGGTACTCTATTAAATCTTTTTAATATTCCATTGGATTCTTGTTTTATATCTCCTGCCTGAAACAAATTTTCTTTCAATGTGACGCGGAAAATATTTCGGAAATTCTGTAAAAAAGTTCCACAAGGCATCAGCGACACAGGGAATCCTAGTGCAGATGTATGAGTGTGTTAACGTTGTTTTTGTATAATGTACAAAGGTTGACCTGGGCAAGCAGCCGCTGTGCAGTTTGAGGTTGGTAAAGTGTAAATATTGCGACCAATTAACAATGTTGCCATGGTAATCTACGTACATTCATATATAACTTGAATAAACAAAATTTACGAAGATAGGACAAAAGGAACTGAAATCTAGAAAATCTTTAACATTTGATTCAATGAACCAAATAAGAACAAACCGAATAAAAATTATTGACTGATTTATAAATCGAATAAACCGATTTTAATTACCCTCATCCCGTATTATGCCTGTAGCGGTGGAATTTCTTCACGATTTCTATGGACCACCTCGGAGATATGCCCTATGAAATTTGAAAAGGATCATCCTAATAGGTCCACTATTGGCATAGCGTAACCATTGAAATTAAAACTTATTTTTTGATAAACAAAATCAATTTTTACTAACCATGGGTTCTTGCGGTTTCAAGCAGTTTTCTTCATTTGACGAGGTCTTAAAAAAAGTACAAATATTTTTTTGAAAGATGTCTAGAACATAAATACTTAATTAACTATGCCTAATGACGCTTTTTTAAGAATATGTCAGTAAAATATTACAATGTCTAATCCATAGACTTAGACGAATTAACTGTATATTAACAAATATTAAAATAACAAATGATTGATATATCAATTATTGTTATATCAATTATTTGTTATATCAATTGTCAATTATTGTAAGTTTTAGCCAGCAATAGCAATGTAAGCACCCAAACACATGTTTTTTACGACATCATTACAAATCATTGAAAACACAAAAAAATAGTCATGTAATTAAACTGTATGATGTTTTAATAGTAATAGTTTGAGCAGTGGTGGCCCAGGGGCATAGACGCCGACTTTCAATCTGAAGGTCGCTGGTTCAAACCCACACGTGCACCAATGAGTATTTTCACTGGAAAAAATTATGTGCGCAATACCACGTTCTCGAAACGGTGACGGAAAACATCGTGAGGAAACCGGCATAACCAAAAATTCGAAGACATGTGACATCTACCAATCCGGATTGGGCTCCCGTGGTAGATCAAAGCCCATTCACTCTCAATTATCGAGAGTAGGCCGGTGTCCCTGCAGTGGGAACATTAGAGGCTGGTACGGTACGGATGTTTTAATAACTTGTGGTTATAAAACAAGTTTATTTAAGGAAAAAGTAAAGACCCCCGACTTGGCGTAAAGTAATGTACTTATGAACATCAAATGCCTGAACAGATCTTCATAAATTTTATCTAAAAACCATCTCGACCACGTCAGCTTTCAAACAGAAAAGATCGCATCAAAATCGGTCCATACGTTTGGGGGCTAAGATGTCACAGACAGACACACAGATACACATTACATACATAACACCCGTCTTTTTCATCGAGAGATAATAAATTAATAAGTATCTCATCCAACTTACTAGAAATCGCTGTGCCGCAGGTGGCACTAACTCATGAAGCCTCAAACAAACAGACTTAGGCCCATCCAGCAAAGATTGTCCCGGCGGAATTGAACCCACAATATTTACATATCTATTACTAACCAATACACAACTGACGTCCTGAAAAATCAAATACAATTTATTGTATAACTTTTCCGCAAAAGTCTTGAATTCACGTAGAGAAAATATCTGGGCCGCTATTGGTCGAAATTGACCAATAGAGCGTTCGAAGAAGTGGCCCAAGTTCACAAACTCTAATCGGGCTGTGAACGGGTGTTTAACCGAAGATTAAATAAATTATGTTTCTTGTTTAAATGAGGCCTTGAAACAAGTATTGACAAAGAGTTTATAATAGTTACATTATCCGTCTTATTGTTGGAATTTTTTTGCGACTTTAGTAAGTAATCCTTTTGGATCGGTGCATAAATTGTTTTTTTTTTTTACCAATACTAATTATATTTATTTATTTATTTAGTAAATCCATTGTTTCTGAAAGCAATAAGCTTTTTTTTTATATCATGTTTTTTATCTTAACTCGGCTTTCCCGTTCAGAATTTGTTGTAGGTAATCCGTTTTTCAAGATATCGCTTTGGTAATCGTATTGTGCGTAGTTTCAATTTAGGGAAACCAGTCTACTCTCGGTAGTCGAGAAAGTCCGAATTTGTGTGTATGGAATGCCAGTTTTTTCAAGACACTATTTTCCTTTACAATTTTAAAAGCTCATGGAGTATTTGACATACCTTTTTTCGTAAGAATTTTGTAATAATGCAATAACGGTACTATGGAGCTGTTCTGATGATGGAGCAGGAAGTTGGAACACCAAAACGAGGAACAAGTAAACGTTGGAACGTTGGAACGAGAAACGTTGGAACACAAAAACCACCAAAAAGTAGATAATTAACACGCTGTGACGCCCTTTAACTGCGGGACCACTATTATTTAAGACCTTTGATTATTTTAAGTTGTATGTTCAGTGTAACCTGTGTTGGGAGTCCTTATTAAATAAATAAATAAAATAATAAGTACTTCGTGTATCTTCACACCTATAGGTTTTTAGTTTGAATTTAGTGATACCTAAATATGGCATTATGACAAATTAGTAATGACCGTTTCCTAATCTTTATTGAAGACATAAATAAACCAACATAATTTAATTTTATCTGATTAGGTACATATACAAACAGTCTCTAGCTAATCATTGATGTTATGTCAGATGAAAATTAAGATCTGTGTTTTTTACTAATACAGATTATTCTAGAATAAGCTCAAGCCATTTCACGCAAACCGAAAATGTACACCGAGCCTTCGCGCCAAGTACAAAGACCCGGCGGCGACCGCTATATCGATCCACTACAAACCTGAACAGCGCTTACATCGCTCGAGATCTCCCCTCGATTTAACGGGCTAATTCAGAAAGCGCTTGAATCGATGATAAATCTCATGATACCACCCACACAATGAAATATTTCTGTTCGATATTTGAGGGCTCCGTGCGCTTTCATCGCTATTTTCGTTTGCCTACATTAGACGGGCTGGTTTCATGCAGTGCTGATATGGCTTGTAGGTGAAGTAACACACCCACACAAATATATTGCTGTTGTTTATACGCGCGGAATCAACGCTGCAGAAATATTCCACTGTAAACTTTGATGAAACGCTGCAGCCTATTTCTTAATTTCAATTTAATTGCACGTACACGTAACCAACCCGTAAGTACCTATCTACGTAAGAAATAAATCTTAAATTCCATCGTAAATCGTATTAAATCGTATTATCATTTGCCTTGCTAACTTTACTTTCTTACATATTTCATCGGTGTGGCTGTTTGTAAGTTTCATGAATTACGGCTTTGAGTAATAAATATTCATTGACAATTTCACACAGCGCCATCTAGCCCCAAACTAAGCATAGCATGTAATATGGGAACTAGAGATAACTGATGGAATACATATTGTACTTTTTTTTGTAAATATTTATACCTATATTTATACATACTAACACCCAGACACAAATGCTTGTCGTGGGTGGGAATCGAACCCAATAGAACGCAAAAGGCACAGGAGCTACAAACAGCTAATTTCTTAGTACATGCTTTTATGAGATATTAGGTACTAACTCGTCCCCAATAAACTGATAAATACCAGTTTTTCTTAGTTTCTTATCACTGAGACTAATTAATCGATTCATATGAGCCTTTGTGGTTCTGTTCCCAGAGAGTAAAATAACCGAAGCCTACAAATTCTCTCTGTTTTACCTTTAAAAGGTGGTTTAATTCTGAACCAAAATACCTCGTGTGTAATTTTTGAAATAAAGTAAAAATTACATGTTTTTAAAGAAATTTATAATACATATTTACTGTTTAAATACTACCAATGGGGCCCTAACATAAAAAAATAGCTCTTGTTTTCCAATCATTCCTCAGTAATCTACCGTACCAGCCTTTATGTTTCCACTGCAGGGACACCGGCCTACTCTCGATAATTGAGAGTGAATGGGTTCTGATCTACCACGGGAGCCCAATCCGGATTGGTACATGTCACATGGCTTCGAACTTTTGGTTCTAAGACATGCCGGTTTCCTCACGATGTTTTCCTTCACCGTTTTGAGAACGTGGTATTGCGCACATAAATTTTTTCAAGTGAAAAAACTCATTGGTGCACGTGTGGGTTTAAACCAGCAACCTTCAGATTGAAAGTCGGCGTCTATGCCCCTGGTCCACCACGCTCTAATCTGACAGAACATAACTAACATCAAAGAAACAGTCCTGATTTATTAGCAGTTCCTTAAATCCCGTCTTTTGAACCTCTCCCAACTGGGAACAGACGTAAACTTAACAAATAAGTTTAACTAAAACGTGATAACTAACTATAATTAGACATATCAGTGTGCATATTATACAACAACAACAACGTTAACACGCTCATACCTCTGCACTAGGATTCTCTGTGTCGCAGATGGCATGGACAAACACAGAAACACAAAAAAAAAAGTGTGCCCCGGTCGGGAATCGAATCCGGGACCCCTCGCTTCGAAGGCAGGGCCACTACCAACTAAGCCACGGAGCCGTCCTATATTATGTGGCTAAGGTGCTCTGATATGTTATATGCTCACGAATATAATTATTTGTGAGTGTACAATTGTAACGTCTCCAAACGAGACATGAGATTTTACATCTCAAGTATCGTTGAGTATACTTGAGATGTAAAATCTTATGTATCGTTTTTACACGTCAAATTTTGTTATTGACAAGTTTGGCACATTCAGTTAATGAGATATACAAAAAACCTGACTGCTACTGCCCGAAAATTCCAAATTACATTTAAGTCGTATATATTATATTTTCGTAAAACTTTCATTAAACCCTGTCTTTCGACCATACTCGACAGGTATTGAGAAAAAATTTTTTTTTAAAGTCAGTATGGCGCCAAGGATCGGCCATTTTTATAATTTTGATATAGCCGGTGTCACTGTCACAATTAACCCGCATCTAACAACACATCTCAAGCTAAAATCCATCAATCAAAGGCTACAGAGAAAGAAATATACATACTCGTACATACATACAGACCAAAGATCTCAAATCTTTGATACCTACTCGAAAAATTCAAGCTTCCTTTTGGCGACTATAACTTACTGTGAACGACATAAACTCTTATTAAGAAGACTTTGTACACATCGCGAGTTGTACAACCACCCGTCATGAAACTTCTAGAACGTTTGTAACACTGAAATCAGACAAAAGTGACGTTGATGACTGAGTAGGATTCCTCAAATGGAGTTGGGAAGTACGCCTGGCAAAGCGAGGTGATGATGCGCTGGAGTACGCTGGGTTGACGATATCGTCAAAGTTGCAGGTCAAACGTGGACGAGAGTTGTGTAGGTACCCTTTGATTCCCTACACGTGCCCCCTGGGTGGTACTAAAGGAGCAACCAAAAGTAGCAGTAGAATTTGTGCCAAGTTCGTTCGGAGAGGTACTGCCACCTGGAATATGCTGCCGGTGAAATCAGATGCGCATGAGACGTATCATCCCCGTCTCGGGTGATGGACGCTGCAGGATGAATGCGACTCAGTAAAGATTTGGATCTCATACTGAGTCGCACGCATTATTGTTGTCATGGGCGAGGGTCACCACTTACCATAAGATGGGCCCTCAGCTCGTTTCGTCACTCATTCACATAAAAATAAAGAACATTTGTAAACAAAATAGCCATCTAGCCAATTTGTTTAAAAAAATTAATTAGTTCGCATCTCGAAATGAAATGAGTCTAAAGACTAATCATAAAATGACACTTAATTAAAAAGGTTTTTTTTTTATAACCATCTCAAAGCAAACTAAAAAACCAAAATGAAACATTCCGTCTTTTGTTTCTATTTGTTTTAAAAAGCCTTTTTATGCCAGGGCCAATAATCAAGCAATCTTTTCACAATAGGAAAAAGATTATTCTTGCTGTCTCTATCTAAAATCTCAAAAAGATATCCTGGAAAACCAAAATCCTAATACTTAATACGTCTTTGACGCAATAAAAACGAGTGTTAATTAAATATGTTTCTCATCACAAATCATCAGATGGCTTACGAAGTTGCTGTCAAAATACAAATAAAGGCGCCTACAGACGTGAACGAAATAAAGGGGCTTACAGACAGGAAGAGACCGTCTCCAAAGTCAGTTCTTAATGGATTTATTTAGATGTCATTTTTTATGTGGGCGGGGGCTCGCGCTGTGAGACGCCTGGCGGAACTTGTGTGGATAAGACGAGGGAAATAGTTTTTAGACTCTCGATTTTCTATCTAGTCGGTCGAAAGCCGTTTGCTCTCTACAAAAGCCCGGCCATCTGCAGCCAACAACGTATTGTCCATTAAAATATATATTGTATAATAAAGGAAATCTCAAATACAAACACGCCGTTTTTGTATTTGTGATTTAAAGAGTCTGGCGTTTTATTAATCGCATATTAATTTATATTTTATTATGTTCTAGGAGTAATGCAAGTCATTTTAGTATGCATGTTTGTTGGTAATATCAATACCTACAGAGATAAAGCTAAATATTACTGACACATTACAAATAGAGGTCCCTTACTTAATCAATTATTTTATAGGGTCTCATCGCAACTCATCAATTTGACATAATAACCATTTAGTTAAACGGTAACGTAGCTTAGTTGGTAGTAAGCCTGCCGGCGAACAATTGCCAGCGCAAGCTTTGTGTGATGAACATAAAATTTGTTATAGAGTATTTGGCGTTTTTCTTGTGTTTGCATTTCATCTGCAACACAGGGAATTAATACCGCGGGATTGTGTAAACGTAATAATTTAGTTACCTCGTGTTCTCGATTAAACAATCATTTTCAATATACTAAGACTCAGTCCATAGTAGATAATTATCTGCACAATCATAATTTTCAAAAAAGGTTGTTATAATAATACAGTATTAAATATAACTAGCATATCCACACTATGCTACATCATGATAAATTGTAAGCCCTCCGTTATCCCTCGAATGCATGTTCCATCTCAGTGGGCACGTCGTGTGTGTGCGTGACGCAGCCCAGCACACAACCAGAACTAATGCATTTCTCACCTGCACACATACAAAATGCATATCTACAGGCAGCCAGGCCCTTGTCGCTACAGCCCATTCATGTGTGGGTAGACCGACATTGGTATTTTGATTGGTCATGCATTTTACGTGTTTACGATCGTCTCGCGGCTTCTACCGGTGCGGGCTAGCCATAAAAGCCATAATTTACAAGTCGATCCAACGCCGAAGTTACCTACAGAGGCTGTATTTTAGCTCTGGGTATTGCGAAGATAAGCAATCAACGAGTATCGCTCTGGAGGCAATTTGTTTCAGGTTTTACTGGGCTTAAATATGCATTTAGCATGTTTATTGTACGGGTACTTATTTTGAGAAAAAATTTCTTTTTTCGTATGAGTGGCTAACTCTGGTGTCGGTTACCAAGCCGCTCGAAGGCCTCTGACGTGGCATATTGTTCTTCCCTCGGGCTGGTTGGTTAGGGTTCGAACAGACGTAAACTTAATAAATATTATAAGACTAACTAAAAGTAAAAAAAAATGTTGCCTACCTCTTATGATATGCTCACGCGTATGTTTACTTGCGTGTACAATACTTGAGTTAAAGACCGACATCTTAACATGACCTTCAAAGAACGTATTCATATTATATATAAGCAAGTATATACACAATTTTGTGCAAATGTGGTGGTGAATGACAATATTAAATAATAATAATCCTTTAATACAGACATGGTAATATATGGTGGAATTAACAATATCCATATTCGTGATAAATTAATTAGAAAGAAAATAAAATGAAATTGAAATTATTAGATAAAATATATTATTACAAAACTCGCTCGTGGACTGATCGACTGGTCTCTCCAAGACTACACGAACAGAACACGGACAAAGGACTGCATGATCCTTTTTATTTTCCTTTCTAATTTTCCTTTTTATTTAATAAGGAGCTAGTATGGTCAAATTGTTTCTATGTTATAGCATTTAATTTTGTAGTTTTTCTTTTCTTCTATTTTGTATAAGTTTTACACATTTTAGTTAATAATGATTGATAAAAAACAAACTATAACTAAGTAATAGTGCGCGTGACGCAGTTGCGTTCAGATGTCTTATTTAACAATATACTTGATTACTAGATACTAGATTAGGATATTAACTTATACAAGTCATAAAAAATATATTCCAGATAAGTCTGAAGAGATTCTTCTATCCAAATGAAAAAACTGTGGAGAATTAGCAAGATCTAAAAGAGAGAGATCTTACCTTTATTCGTGGGGAAATGCACTCGCATGCCGCCTCTGCCATGGGGAGACAGAGCGGGTATGTGGGACTGGACCTACTAAAACCTCACGGTGTCCTCCTCTGCCGCTGGCGGGAACACGGGAACGTTTTCACACAAATCCGCGAACCCGCCGCGGTTGTCCGTTTCTGGAAAAAGGCTTAATATATCTGAAACAAGTCTTTAAATTCTTAGCTTTTTTAACCCCTGATGCAAAAAGAGAGGTATTATATGTTTGGCCGCTGTGTCTGTCTGTCTGTGGTACTGTAAACTTAACAAATAAGATTAGCTTGAACATGAAAACTGACTGTAATTTGACATATCTATTCTATTTGCATGTAATGAATTCCTTTAGATCTCAAGTATCGTTTGGAAACGTCAAATTTTACACACACAAGTAAGTTTACGTCTGTTCACGATGCGACTACGGTCTTTTCATACTTGGAAAATCATGACCGGAATAATTTTGCTGTTGTTTACGGCAGTAACCACTTAACATCAGGTGGTCTGTCAGCTGTCCCGTCATTTTAGTTCATTAAAAAAACCTGAGAGAGACTTGTGCAAAGAACAATTAAGATTTACTAATATCCAATATTCCCCGGAGTTTACTGGAAATCTGGGACACATTATCAAGTTGTCAATTAGGTTGCTTTTTTCTTTTTTTAAACTCAGAACTCCGTCAATAACGGACTTGGAAAATTATTTTTTTATTTTAGGTTATCCATCCTCTTCCCGTGGAAGGGTGTGGATGCCGGTGAAATCACATTCGCATGAGACGTAAAATCCCCGTCTCGGGCGACGTGGTGCGACTTGGGCCTTCTCATGCTTCGGTTGGGGAGGACCTAAATCTTATTGCAGTTATGGGCGGGGGTAACCACTTACCACCAAGTGGGCCTTCAGGTCGTACAGTCACATCAAAACATAAAAAAATTAATTAAATTACTTTTAGGTATGTAATGTAACGGCTATTTCGTAGATAACCGAATGAAACCTTGCACTTTGGTATTATTTTGCATCAACTTATTATCGTTTTTCTTATCATCATCATAACCTATTTTTGTTAAGGTCTCCACCTCATGTACATAATGTGTGCGTGTGCGTGTGTGTGTGTGTGTGTGTGTGTGTGTGTGTGTGTGTGTGTGTGTGTGTGTGTGTGTGTGTGTGTGTGTGTGTGTGTGTGTGTAATAGGCAATTAAAAACAAACTAGTCCTAGTTACAGATTAGCTTATCATAACGCCTCGAGGTAAATAATTTTTGTCATTATTCAACGCAAGCAACGTCGATTTTACTGACAGTGAAAAATACGCTGCGTCCCGCTTCGTCAGATATATAATAGGCCTAATACGATCTTACTTACTGCTTTATCTTTGCTGATGAATGTGAGGTTACGCTTAATTCAAAGTTCATCTCAGGACTAAAATAACTGTTAAAATTAACTGAGGATTAGCATAGGAAAAGCATTGAAGTATTAAAAATAGGAAGGTTGGCTATTAGCTCCTCGGGCGCGGACCGAATAAATTAGGCGCAGAAACAATTTGAAAAATCAACCGGTCTGGTGTGTTTGCGAAGCACGTCAAGTAGGTACAAATTATAAATAATAATTGTTATCTCTTTTGCGCTACGGTAAGAGTACAATGTTTGTTTTTATCGGTGTTGCTTAAGAAACATGGCGTGTAGTTGTTTATTTTTTGAGTATATGTAGTAGTTTTAGGTATCTATTCAGAGTGCATGTTCACTTAAGATTGAAATAAAAAAAATACAATCGTCGCCTACAACAATGTTGCTGGTTTTACAATGTTGTTGCCCAGTTGTTTGTATCTGTAGGTGAGGACACTTTTAGACCTACACCGGGCGGTGCGAAGAAGCAAATAAAAGTAGCAGTAGAACTTGAGCCAAGTTCGTTCGGGAAAGTACTGACTCCACACCTGGTAATCTGCCGCCGTACAATACTCGCGTTGCTGTGTTCTGGTGAAATTGTAGGTGCATGAGAAGTTTCATTTTTGTCTCGGGTGACGGGCGCAACGAGATGCGACTTGGGTCTATCATACTTAGTTCGGGGAGAACCTAAGTAGTATTGAAACCACTTAACTGAAGTTGCACTTTTAGCTCGCTTTTAGTACGTCCAGTTATTTCGGTAGCATACAGAAATAAAAATATTAGAACTTGCCGTTTCTTCCTACTTATTAAAATCAGTAAACAGAAGGCGTGCTAGAACATTTTCAAAACTCGTGCTCCTACCTAAAAACATAACGAACGGCATTTGAACGAATGAAACCTCAGCGTGTTCGCGCAATAATCGCAAATGTGGCACGCACGCGGCCACTTTACCAAAACCCGCCGTTCCCCTCTCTGATGAAGATTTTATTGAAGTGTAGGGGGAAGGTGGGTAATAATAGGAGCTCATGGTATAGTGGTTGTGAAGTAGGCAGTAATGTAAGCGCATTAGAGCGCCACGTCGCGTGACGTAGGGTACATTGACCGCGCCGCTTGCTATAAATTGCTCTATTAATAGGGCTACCGCGAATGACTTTCGGTTGCTAATGATACGGCTGCTTACAGTTTATTTTGTTGAGTCATTAATGACTGGGTTCCCTGCACAGTTGGTAGCAGCTCCGTCTTCTGCGCTGTAAGCAGTGGGTTCAAATCCCTAAGACAAAAAAAATCAGAATATGTTTGAATAAAAAAATCAGAATATGTTTATTCTGACTGTTAATATTATATGGAATTATTTACAATAAAAGTACGCGTAAGTAGTGCTTTATATGTTTTCTATCAGTAAATTGGTTCCCTTAGGGCGAGCTATGCTTAGTTCCGCGCTAGATGGCGCTGTTTAAAATCCGTGAATATTGATTTATTTATTTATATTAATTAAAATAGCTATTGATTGATTGATTTAAAACCTAATGAACGTGATTATTATTATTATATGAATTAGTAGCTCTTCCACGCGACCTTTTTCGCGCGGAACCCTAAAATTTTTGTTTTCTAAAATAAAAGTAGTATAAGTTACTTCTAAATAACATCAGCTATCTGCCAGTGAAGGTCCCGTCAAAATAGGTTCAGCCGTTTCGGAGATTATCCGAAACAAATAGACAGACAGACAGACCGACAAAAACTTTGAAAATTGTTTTATTATTTGTAAAAACCTTATTTAGTTCCAAATGCATTTATTAAAAAGTATAAAAATATATGAACATAAAAAAAAATCGATTATAAACTCGATGAACATAGTAATCTTGCATCCGGATCTCGGGCTATTAGGATCTCTTCTTATAAGTAAAAACCTGTGTAAGAAGAGTTTTTTCAGTAGTCTCATAATTCCAAGAATAATAAAAGTTGAATAAACGACAGCCCTGACAATTAGACAGGCCACGAAAACTGTGAAGTGATTTGTCCGCTCTCACTCGCCAATCTGAGGGCAATGACCAAGCAAACCGCGATAACGGTACTGCATACGTGCACTCCGCTGTTTTGGTGGCCTAATTGCCATTACGCTAATGAATTTCAGTACGAAAACTCTACCAGTGACAGCTCGAAATACACTAATAATCGAATAAAGTAAGTATAGAATCGAATACCAAACGACAGCAGAAATCGAATAAACTGAGTTCTGTATTTCCGTCCCCCTTTTCACCTTTAAGGGTAATTGTTCCACAAAATTTCCTTGAAATCCCCTCGAAGGTAAGGTTTTGCAGAAAAAACCCTTTAATTAAGTATTTGTTGTTGGTCTGTCGAAATAAATAAAGAAATATACTTTCATCCCTTATTTTACGTGCTTGCCATTTTATAAGAGAATAAGAATTTTCATGGGATCAATCTGAAAATATATCCTTTCAAATAAGAAAAAAAAATCGGTTGATAAATGACAGTCTTCAGGTAACAAAGATAAAAAATACAACTGAATTGTAATAACCTTTGGAAGATGGTTTAAAAAAAATCATCCATCATCATCATAATGTTTAAAACATGAAAAAAAAACTTACTGCCGAGATGAAAACCTTCATTTATTATAGTCGGTTAAAAATTCGAATCGCAATCCATTTTATTCATCAAAAACTCAAATATCGTTAGGGCAAGCCAAAATGTGGCAAATGTTCTCCGAACGGTGAAGGAAACCGGCATCTTACAACCAAAAATTCA
Organism: Aplocera efformata; assembly: GCA_921293045.1. Classification (NCBI taxonomy): domain Eukaryota; kingdom Metazoa; phylum Arthropoda; class Insecta; order Lepidoptera; family Geometridae; genus Aplocera; species Aplocera efformata. Next base: position 4,474,536 of record OV121042.1, on the reverse strand, counting down.
ATGATAAGTGACATCTGCCAATCCAGATTCTCGTGGTAGATCAAAGCCCATTCACTCTCAATTATCGAGTGTAGGCTTGGTATCCTTGCAGTGGGAACATTAGAGGCCGATAGGAAAGTCAAAATGTAAATGCTCTATTAAAAATCTATTATACATAGAACATAATGTTTATTGCATTACGCATTATGTTGGCCACTTACAAGACAAGAAGTAGCCAACTCTGGTGTAAGAATTTTCAAGGCGCCGAAGAACTCCGACACGAATTCAACAGTATTAGAACTAGCAGAAAACATTCTTACATCATTGTTGTTTCACAATCATTATGGTACAAGAGTTCTTGAGAAGACCACGTGTTGGTGAACTTAGGTAGCTAAGGGAACGCTGCCCTGCAATGTGACGTGCAGGGTACGCGGAGACAGGGTTGGGGGGTCTCGCACGGGAACTTGACTCACAGCAAAGTGCGAGAGGATCTCTGGTGAAGTTCCTTTAGGAATGTCCAGAGACCCTTGAATGCGCAGAGGTCCGCCACCGGAAGGGTTTAGTTCGGGTAAAAGTGGCACATATATCGGTTCTCCCCCCACGGCAACCGGTGTATCTGTTGCAGATTCCCCTTCGTGAACAAAAATAAGGTAGCTAAGGACGCCCCTTGGTTTGGAAGACGCAAGCGATGACTTGCGGAAGGTGGCTGGCAGAAAGTGGATGCGAAGAGTTTAAGACAAAGCTCAGAGGCGCTTCCTGGGAGAAACCTCTCTCCAGTGGACTGATGTAGGCTGATGATGATTGTTCTTGTAGCCTGCAATGTAGAGCCTTAAACTTTATAGAGAAATTTTGATTTTTTAGGAACTTTTTGAAATGAGCCATCATTGTTAGCAAGCTATGAGACTTCGGTGGTCGCATTGATAAACTAACCACGGATATGCAAAGGTCACAGGATCGATTTCCAGAGGATAGATACTAGATGCGCCCCGCGGTGTTACCCGCGTTTAAAAAGTTAACATGAAATGAGAAAAAACTGGCTTCACTTTTTCGGGATAAAAAGTAGCATGTGTTAATTCAGAGTATGAGGTACCTTCATAAAAATTTTAGTCCAAATTCGTTCAGCCGTTGAGACGTGTGTACACACAGACAACAAATATACATACAAACAAACTTTCGCATTTATTATTTCTACCCCGGTCGCGTTAGGTAGATCCTAAATTGGCCCTATGTTGTGTTACCTTACGTTGTTATTATCCATGATAATTAATTAAGGTATGATTTTTGGGGAGTCCAGTTGCTCACGTCCGTAGTACCCTTAGTACTCTTTGATTTCCTACACGTACCCCCTGGGTGGTGCTATCGGAGCAACAAACAGAAACAGTAGAAATTGTGCAAAGTTCGTCCGGAGGAGTACTGCCTGGTAATTTGCCTCCAAGCAGTGGTGCACTCGCATTACTGTGTGAAGGGTGTGGGTTGAAATAACATGCGGATGAGACGTAACATCCCCGTCTGGGGTGACGGGCGTGCGACTTGGGTCTTCACATACTTCGGTCGGGGAGGACCTAAGTTGTATTGCTGTTGTTTTTTATGGGCGGAGGTAACCACTTATCATCTGGTGGGCCTTAAGCTCGTTCTGTCATTTAAGTTACATAAAATAAAGATATAAAAAACTGAAATTTCGAAAACCAAGGCTCTGACGAAAATGTTACATACAATATTACTTATTCTGTGCTAACATGAGTATATAAAAGTTTGTGTATTCAGACTCTAATATTCGTACTGCAGGGACTCTACTCTCGATAAGTGAGAATGAGCTTTGATCCGATGGAGCCCAATCCGGATTGGTAGATGTCACATTTATTCGTATCTTTGGTTGTGATGATTTCCTTCACCGTTTTGACAACGTAGTAGATACATTCAAGGGAAAAACTCATTAGTACTCTTGAGGAATTCATCCAGAAACCTTCGAATTAAAAACTGGCGTCTCTTTTATTGACGCTACGCTCTCAAAACTATTAATTCGCAGTTTATTCAATTATCATTAAAGCGCAAGAGTGATTTTGCAACCACAAGCAACATTTCCTAATTTGGAGCTAACACAGCCGCTAACCAACCAACCAATTCACAGATCTCTACTTGGAAAATTATACAGAACCACTTATAAAAACATAGACCTTGAAACTAGAGAAAATGCAGAGGCCAGAGAGCTGACTGACCAAAGTGTACAGTTGTAGCAAAGGTAACTAGCCAACAATCACGCTGAAACAATACTTAAGTCCTTCTGTATAAGAGTTGATACAACCGCAATGGTTAAATTGGCCGAACTGTATCCAGACACCAAGAGCGAACCGTGTCACCGTCCTCGTCGTATAATATCGCCGTTCAGATTAGAACGAGACGGCTACATATAAGTTGTAACAAGAGTGAGAGGAACGGACGAACTGGAGACAATCGAAGTAAATTGCCTCATGATTGGATAATTATTTTATTGACATAGTTAAATGCTATTGAAGCTGGTCCTTAGGGCATGCGAGGGTAGTTAAAGTTATTTATCGAATACAATTTGCGAGGGTAATGATGATTTGGACATATTCAACGGATACAATACAAGATACTGATTTAAAATCTATGAAACTGACGTCAATAGTTTTATCCTTTTTTTTTTTCGAAGGTAAGATTTATTTGATAATATATTATCATCGCCGTGGTACAAGTGGCTGATTTGAAAAATCGTAAAAAACAGACTTTAATTCTATCATCTCTTATGGCACGCTTTTAGGGAGTACAAAAGAAACATCCAAATCGGTACATAAAGTGGGCGAAAAAAAAGTGAGAACTTCCTCCTTTTTTGAAGTCGGTTGAAAAAAAATTCAAACTGGTTTGGGTTTCTGCAATTGGCAAAGGTAGTCACACCCGTAGCTCGTATCAATAACACAATCATACTTAGGTACTGGTGTTAGTTCATATATTGAAAAATACTGAACCGAGTTTGAAGTAACTTGCACTGTTTACAGAACAGTGCAAATTGAAATAAATCTAAGGCAATAAAAAAGTGGTCACAATCCGATTAATAGTTTCGGAGAAATAAATGTACATACATACAAACACACATTTATAAAAAAATTTTAGATATATTTGCTTAAAGGCAACATGAGACGTTGGTAAAAAAAATTTTTTCATGGCATACGTCAAAACTAATCGTCCTGTGACTTTACACAACATCTTAATAAAGAATTACAACTTTCTACCAAAGAACGACAATTCTATGGCGAATAAAGAAAAAAAAAGTACCCGGCTACAAAGCTTCGCTTGGTTTTTTGTAAAAAATGAGTTTTACAAGAAATACAATTATACAGATAAACTTAAACAGCAAAACCCTATCTAAACACAAAATGTCATCCAAATCATTTGAGCCGTTCCACGATACGCGAAATAAGGAAATAAATAAATGCATGTATAAGAATTGCTCGTTAAAAGTAATGAGATATAATAAGTTAAAGCAGGTTAGTTAATAATAATAATGAGTTTGTTACCCGTAACGGTTTGCGAAACCTATCAAACTAAAGTCGTTCATTGCAGACAACAATATTATAATAATAAAAATATAATCGTTTCGTCTTCTTCTTCGGGTTTGTAAGAGAAGCCAACGGCCGTTTTTCATTGGCCGATACGGCACGCCACCGGCCCCGACCCGGCGTCGGCACCGACATCAGTGGACGCATTCGTATCAGCCTATAATGTTCCCACAGCAGGGGCACCGGCCTACTCTCGATAAATGAGAGTGTATGGGCTTTCATCTGCCACGAGAGCCAAGGATTGTTAGATGACACATGTTTTCCAATTTTTGGTTCGGTTTGCCGGTTTCTCTCGATGTTTTCCATCACCGTTTCGCACGTGGTATTGCGCACATGAATTTATCAAGTGAATAACTCATTGGTGCGCACGTGTGTTCTAATCACCCACCTTCAGATTCAAAGTCAGCATCTGTGCCCCTGGGTCACCACGCTTTCTCAATGGTGGCGCTATGGGTAGTACAATTCCGTTCATCCTCCGCGGATTGCAGCCACGCTGCTGCGGCAGAAGCGCGGGGGTGACTGATGCGACAATAGTCAGAATATGAAAATGTATGACGCCGTTTCCAAACTCTGCGACAGACGCGTGCGGCTAACACCAGACGTCGGCCGCACGCGTTTGTGATGTCTCCAGATGCTTCGGTCAGTGTTGTCCGTCCGTCCTTGCCTGTCGTAAATGTCTACCGAAGTACTATTTGATATTCTTGAAGAAGAAGGGGAGTATGACTGCTATGGCTGCATATGAAAACCTATATAGAGAACCGGGATTGGTTCTTCAAAAGCAGAAATGAAGAAGGATTCTATCATATATTGGTTCGGAGATAGGCCGCGCGTAGCCTGCGTCAGTAGTCGGCCGCACGCGTCTGTCGCAGACCTTGGAAACGGCGTCATTCTCATACTTTGACTATTGTCGTATCCGCCGCGCGCGTATGCCGCACGCGATCGATCGCTGCGATCGGCCGCGATGCATGGAATATTACCAAGGACGCATAATTCTATGAAATTGTTGCACGCTGTCTCACCGGCACCGATATTTCGCCGGCAGCAAGTCTACTGGTGTGAGGCAGATTTCTGATGTTTGTGTTGTATATATCGGCGTAAAATCGGTTTTCCCATTAATTAATTCTTGTTTTTGTAGTAACGATATGACAAAGAAATGCCACGAAATATCATTATTTAAAAAAATAATCATGTGAAAATAATATAATTTTTCAGTAAGCATATTGACAGTCACAAGTCTTTATTACCGCGTTGTTTTTTTTATGTGACTAAAGTGACGGGACGATTAGTGGTGCACTCGCATTTCTGTGTTCCGCTGGAAGGGTGTCGTAGCTGGTGAAATTACAAGCGCATGAGACGATACACCCCTGTCTCAACGTGATGGGCGCAGCGCGATGCGCCTTGGGTTTTATCATACTTCAGTACGAGAGCCGGAGTCGCATCGCTGTTGTCTATAGACGGCGGTGACCACTTAACATCAGGTGGGCCGTCAGATCGCTCCATCAATCTCAATCAATCATTCTTCGCATAAAAAATAGTATTGTGCAGTTAATGAGTACACTACTTATAAAACACTAGCTGACAGGCGTTGTCCATTGAGAGCCCTCCGCTCTCATCAAAAGCCCGCGTAAAGATGGCAAGGCCATCTGCAGCCAACACTAACCTATTATAAAAGTATAATATAACTAGCTGTTAAACGACATGTATCGTAGTAGCAAAAATACTTAGGAAATCTCTTTAAAGACAAAATCTCGAATAATTTCATTTTAATTTTTCTCCATGAAATTCATTTCAGCGTCGCAAAAAGTGAAAAGATATAACACAGGGACACTGATGGCTGAATAATAGATAATTACTTGATGGCTCCGTAGCTTACTTGGTAGAAGCCCTGCCTTCGAAGCGAGGGGTCCTGGGCTCGATTCCCAGCTGGGGCAAACGAAGTTTTAAGCATGAAGTTAGTTCTCGGGTTAGTTTGTGTTGTTTATGCGTGCATCCATGACTCCTGCGACACAGGGAATCTTAGTGCAGGGATATAAGTGTTTTTATGTTATTTATTAATTTGTAGTTGAATCTCCTTGAAGGAATTATTAATATGCTAGTAAATATCAAATAATTTGCCGCAAACTGCGCAAACATTTCTCAAGTATTACACAATTCTAAAATTATCTCTATACCTACATAATCATGCATTGTGTACGTGGGCCAAACATAATTGGTTTGGCTGTATCTTATCAGCGTTACGTGAGTGTATTATCAGTGTTTGTGCCACTGACGCACTCACTCACCACTCACAGTGGACCGCCACGAGTCCATTATCTACACAAGTTCACAGGGTGTTCCAATCGATTTGGGGGGTCCAGTTGCTCGCGTCCGTATGTGTGTACCCTTTGATTCCCTACACGTACCCCCTGGGTGGTGCTAAAGGAGCAACCAAAAGTAGCAGTAGAACTTGTGCCAAGTTCGTCCGGAGAGGTACTGCCACCACATCTGGAATCTGCCGCCAAGCAGTAGAGGTTGCATTACTGTGTTCCGGTGGAAGGGTATGGCTGCCGGTGAAATTTAAGTTCAAACCTGTATAATTGTATTTCTAGTAACAACACCTTTTTTATAAAAAGAAAAGTTTTACACTAAAAAAGCTTAGCGAAGCTCAGTCGTCCAGGTACTGTAACTGTAATATATTATATTAATGGAATATTAATGGAACTGCAAAATAACATGATTGGCAAGCTATCAGGGCTTCCAAACAAATATAAAACATTTTATAGGTTTTATATTTGTTTTGAAGCCCTGTATGTAAATAGTATGTAAATATTATTTGTATGTATAATATTATAATAAATTTCACTCTCCATTCCAAGGCGAAAAATAAGGAATGAATGGTTCTGGCAAATTGTATGAATTTTTCTGTATTACTTTTTGCAGGCATCGTAAAAAAATATCTTTCTCATCATTTTCGTTCATACCTTCTCGTTCACATAATATTCTTGAATATTTATCGCTATCTACCCCCAAACTAAGCATAGTTTGTACTATATCGACTAGATAATTGATAGAATACTTAAATAAATAGTCCTCTTTGTAAATACATACCTAAAATTACTAAACACCTAGGCAGAGAACAATTTTCTATGTTCGTTACACAAATTCTTGTCTTCAAACCCATGACCTACAGGGCAGAGGAGCTACTACCAACTGAGTTGTGAGACCAGACAAATCAAAATACCTATATCGATTCGATTTTTTTTTTTTTTTTTTTTTTTATGTTATTAAGTGACGGAACGAGCTGAGGACCCACCTGATGGTAAGTGGTGACCCTCGCCCATGACAACAGTAATGCGTGCGACTCAGTATGAGATTCAAATCTTTACTGAGTCGCATTCATCCTGCAGCGTCCATCACTCGAGACGGGGATGATACGTCTCATGCGCATGTGATTTCACCGGCAGCCACACCCTTCCACCGAAACACAGTAATGCAACCACTACTGCTTGGCGGCAGATTCCAGGTGTGGTGGCAGTACCTCTCCGGACGAACTTGACACAAGTTCTACTGCTACTTTTGGTTGCTCCTTTAGCACCACCCAGGGGGTACGTGTAGGGAATCAAAGGGTACACACCTACGGACGCGAGCAACTGGAGCTCGTTTATTAAATGTTTAATAGATTTTCTAGGAATTTAAGCAACTGCTCAATAGTTTTCACTGTACTTGATAGACTTTATAATTAAAATACTGATTACAGCTTTTTTAATGTTATTTTTATTTTATTTTTTTTTACTTCTTTTTTCTTATTTCGTTTTATTTATTTTTTATTGATTATGTTTAATTTTCACAATGATGTATGGCAACACTTTTTAGAGAATGTGTCCTTGTCTGTTTCTCGCAGCTACAGATCTTTTTTATGTTGTTATTCATGCTATTATTATTTTTTATTTTTTTTTATGTTTTTATAATAATTGTAATCTTGAATGTGTGCTGTTAGAATGTATTGACATTACCAAGTGTTCTTCAATGTACCAAAGGTAAATAAATAAACTATTACTATTATTACTAATTAATGGCGTGATGAACCGCCAACACCCCAGTAATAAACATGAAATCCCCTTGGACCGGACCGGTCCTTAGACCGGATGAATTTTATAATTAATCTTATTAAAATTGGCTTATAAAGGGAACCTATTTTTAGTTTTTTTATTCACTAAGGGGAATCTGCAGCAGATACACCGGTTGCCCTGGGGGGGTTATGTGGGATTTTTATCCGAACTCTGGGCTCTCCAAAAAAAAACTTCACCACAGACATTTTGTAAGCCTAATGCAATTATTACTAACTAGCGACCCGCCCCGGCTTCGCACGGTTAGTAAAGCATCAGTGTCGCATCAGAAACTACCCGTGCGAAGCCGGGGTAACTTGCTAGTGTATTAACTATACATATAAACCTGCCTCTTGAATCACTCTATCTATTAAAAAAAACCGCATCAAAATCCGTTGCGTAGTTTTAAAGATTAAGCATACATAGGGATATAGAGACAGAGAAAGCGACTTTATTTTATACTATGTAGTGAAGATAAAATTACCAAAGAGTATCCTAGCAAGAGGATTTCCTCAGCAAGTCTAAAATGACACTTCTGTTCGTGTGAGTAAGTGGCCAACTCTGTTGTTGGAGTTTTCAAGACGCCCGAAGGCCTCCGACGTGGCGTATCGACATAAATAACTGGGAAATCTTAACCTGTCCTCCGATGCACGCGCTCCGTTCAAATGCACCAAAAGTTTGAGATTCTATTGAGCGATACAGAGTAGAATTATTTACAATTACCATCTATTCAATAAATATAATAAACGGATGTCAAGTCTCGAATCTTGAACCTAGAACTGAACGTTTAAGGTTCAATTTTAATAATATTGTAGAACCTTTGATCTGTTCCGGTAACGATTTGAGATCGGGAGCATGCCAGGCATGTCTGTGGGAGGGTGCTTAAATAACTTCTGATTAATTAAATTTCTAAAGCTTTTATTGAAAAATGTATGGATTTGAAATAGTAAATGATTGCAAAAACTTATGTAAGCTTGACCGCAGTACTCCGACTTGGCACAAATTCTACTGTTACTTTGGATTGCTACTTTGGCACCATCTGGGGGAGACTTGTAGGGACTCTAGGGGACACGGCCGTGAACTTCGCAACTAAATTTGAATCAAAGTGGAATTGGAAACTTTTATTTTCACAATGGGGTATAAATTTAAAAAGAGTGTGAAGAGATTTTTAGCTGACAGGCACCGCGTTGGCAACCCTCAAGTATTGCTAGGCGACGATAGCCATTTACCATCAGGTGGGCCGTTAGCTTGTGTGCCTCATCATCCACATAAAATAATAAAAAAAAAACATCCTGTATCCGCAGGAGCTGAAAGGTCTAATTAAACTGGTCGTTGCATTATTAACTGGTGTTTGTACGAGTGAGGAAGAAATATTTTCATTCAGTCACGGCTATTTCCTGCATGTTTTGAATTGTTGAATGTGCAAGTAGCTCTTGCGAATTGATAACATTATGATTTTAAACAATGCCGTTTATAATTAGTTACTTGGTGGTTTGAATGTCCGTTGATTTTTATATTTTCAGATTCCGCATACGTTTATCTAAATACTTAGTAAAGCAAGTCACTGTTTGTTTCGCCGCCAACTTTTTCTAACCCATACAAAAGATTTTGATATCATTTACATATTTTTTCCTGATGTTTTTATGTATAATACACGCATTATAGTACAGAAAAGCAGATAATTTCAATGATTTGTAATCATGTCGTAAAAACATAATTTTGAGCGCTTATGTAATTTTCCAAATCGATCCACAATTAGCGAATCCACAATTAAATATTGTTTATGGACGATGGTAACCACTTAACATCAGATGGGCCGTCAGCTAGTAACTTCAATTTAGTCACGTAAACAAAGATGGATTACCATACCAACATTAAAATAACATATCTGTTAAATAATACAACACCATTTTTACCAGAAAGATTATCCATAGCAACAACCATTTGTTTGTGCCAATACATTAATCTATTAGTTGAATATTGAAATCGTCTGGCCATCAGGCCTAATGGTGCATTGCTCTAAGAATACAATCTGCCCGTGAAATTGCCCATAACAAAACTAAAAGGAATTTTAACAGAATAAAATAAGATGCCAAATATAAAAATCCTATATCACTTATCTGTAAGAACCAATTTCATGGACCATTAGCGCTACACGCGCAGTCATTTGCAGTCTCATTTTATTATGCACTCCAATATCGTAAACCTTATTATTTGGGGGACAGGGTTCATTCTTGCTCTGTGCTGCAAAGTGAAATGTAAATCCGTCCTTGACTCCTTAATAACACTATCTTGTGTTTAAAAACGTTTAAACGTACAAATATTCTTGATACAACTGGTCTTGCTTTTCTTTTAACTACCTCAGTCAGTAGTTTTACTTTTTGCGCTACAAGTCGTGGGTTTTATTCCCACCCAGGGCAAGTATTTGTGTGAAGAACAAGTATGTGTGTGTTTGTTGTGTCTGGGTGTTAATCAATCATATATGTAATACTAGTTGCGCCTTTTCCGGGACCAAAAGTAGGCTATGTTTTAATCCAGGATATAAGCTATCCTGGTACCAAATTTCATCTAAATCCGATGAGCCGTTTGAGCGTGAAGGTGGTAGAAACATAGGTACAATACATACAAACTTTCGCCTATAATATAAGTAAGATTATAAAACAAGATTATATTATAGAGCGAGATATATTATATTATAGATTATAGAGCGTGGTGGCCCAGGGGCATAGACGCCGACTTTCAATCTGAAGGTTACTGGTTCAAACCCACACGTGCACCAATGAGTTTTTTCACTTGAAAAAATTTATGTGCGCAATACCACGTTCTCAAAACGGTGACGGAAAACATCGTGAGGAAACCGGCATGTCTTAGAACCAAAAAATCGACGGCATGTGACATCTACTAATCCGGATTGGGCTCCCGTGGTAGATCAGAGCCCATTCACTCTCAATTATGGAGAGTAGGCCGGTGTCCCTGCAGTGGGAACATTAGAGGCTGGTACGGATTACGGTACGGATAAAACAAAGTCTTCCTGTCACGTCTGTCTATCTGAACGCGATAAACTGAAAAACTACATAATGGATTTTACAAATATACAAAGTGGATACGAAACTACGACAGGAAAAAAAAAAATCATAATCCTCTGCTATGGTTGGTTGGAAGTATCACTACATATATAGTATAAAACAAAGTCGCTTTCTCTGTCCCTATATCCCTATGTATGCTTAAATCTTTAAAACTACGCAACGGATTTTGATGCGGTTTTTTTTAATAGATAGAGTAATTCAAGAGGAAGGTTTATATGTATAATAGCAAGTCACGCCGGCTTCGCACGGGTAGTTTCTCATACGACACTGATGCTTTACTAACCGTGCGAAGCCGGGGCGGGTCGCTAGTTTGATATATTATATTATAGGTACGTTAATATTTCAATAAAAACTATTTGGCTAGATATGCTATTTAGAGGCTATTAAGGGCTTAATTTGAGAATATACCTGCATTTAACTGAATATTAACCAACTCAGAACGTCCCCGGCCGGGAATCGAACCCGGGACCTCTCGCTAAGAAGGTAGGGCTACTACCAACTAAGTCACGGAGCCGCCAATACGGCCCCAGTATCTGGCTCCCATAGTACCTGTAAGCAAGCTGTATGAAATATAAATAATTATAAAAATGAAGAAAAATAATATGCGCCAGCGTTGATATTGTCTGTCAAAAGGGGTACAAAGGGGTGCCCTTTGAAGTTGGCATAGACACGAACAACAAAAACAAGGTATTTGCAAAGTGCACGTGGCTTTGGCTTTTAATTTTTAATTTTTGATATTTAATTAGTTTGAGGAATTGGGTACCATTTTAATTAGAGCTCCCACGCATCTTTCTTCTTCTACGCTTTAGCCTACAAAAACGCTTCTTTCTCTCTCTCATATGTTGGAGCTCGAAACGTCTAAAGCTTTTGCGATTAATTCGGTAATTACACGATATAATGCGAATTTAGTGAACAAGACCTTGAAAATTTAAAAAGGCGATAACGATTAATTACTACGAGTACATAAATTCATTTTGAATTGGTCGATTTTCTAATGATTTCGACTTCGAGTGTGTATCAATAATTTACTGTATGCTTCTTCCTGTTTTTGAGAGATATCGATTATTAGTCTACAGACCGTATGAAAACCCGTTCAATAAAAAACCATAAGTCATTTCGTTGGTATAACTTTGATCCAGAATGTACTAATTATACGTATATTATTTGCACGCAAATTGATACATCTCCGTATATGTCTATGGTTACTCAGTCGATTGGGCTCTCTTGTATCTTTTAATCTAATGCCAATTAATTATGGCTACTTTTGACGGAAATTTTATAAATCTGGCAACATTACCAGTATTTTATTAATACTGGCAATTTAAAAACATGTCTCATTCTGCCTTAGCGATGCGGGCGCCCCGATACCTCGTATGGTATTTGCGGTAACGCATAATAAATAATAACACTACAATAGCGACAGTTTTATGTAGTTTAACCATTTTAAGGACGTCGATTCTTTTAGAGATAAGCTCAATAAAGTACCTACTATGGATGTCCTAGTAAGGAATAATAATAACCTAGTTCTTAGCATAGAGGTAGATCCTAGCGGTTTTTAGAGCAAACAAGGCCAGTTCCTGAAATGTTATATCTTTTACTGAACTTATGAATATTTTAATCATTGTATTTGATAAATAAGGCGAAGTAACAATCAAAATCTCTCTTAAGCCAAAACTTAAGTAATAAATACAATTTAATAATACCGCTGCCATAGCATACGCATTATGTTGCAAGTTCAACAATATTTCCGTCAAAAGTAGTAAAAATTAGATGTCTTAGCTTGAAACATAATCTAAGCAAATGTGACCAGCTGAAACATGAAAACTGAGTGTAGTTTGAATTATGCATGTATGTGCCCAAGGAGATTCTGTAACACATTATAATACATGTCTGTTTACGTATAAAACAAATAAATTTGAGTTTTGAGTTTTAAGACCCAAAAGCAGTGTCGCCTGGTCTGCTGAGTCAGACTATATGTAGACTCATATGATGCTGCGTCATTTTGCGTGCTAAATACTAAGCTTCTATTCCTTTAATACTTCAATGATATATTTTTTTTATAGAAGTTTTTTAAATTCGTAAACCAAAAACTTATTTTAGTATTGTATAAACAGGATTCACATAGACTAGCGCCATCTGTTGGTGGTCCTCTCAAAGTTTTAGTAGCCAGCTTTACAATTGTTTAGATTTGTGATATTTATTTACAGATATTTTTTTTATTTTCCAAAAATAAAAAAAATCTTGTTCATAATTTTAGAGTATATATTTCCTCTATTTATCGAAGTTATCGAAATTTTCATGGAATTTCACAAGCAGTCTTCAAATTAAATTAACAAGTGAAACCTTCAATTTCCTTGAATTGCGAAAACCGCTGATATAGATGATTACATCCTCAAACCTCAATTACAAAAAAATAAAAAACCATTGAACAAAATTTTATATTTATTAGTATCTACATTTGAAGGTCTGTTAGCTTATTACCAGTAACCCTGTCTCGGTATAGTTCAGATATTAAGACGACTTGACTGAAGCTTTCTTTATAGAATTTTTCACTGCCAACAATTCGATGTGTCGAGACAGAGCCGCGAACATTTGTGGGGAATTTGGACATTATTTCAACGTAGGCAAAGTCTAAGTAAAAAATGATTAGCTTTGATTAGCTCTGCACTCTAATCTATCAGTAACATGATCACATAATTTTAGAAAAAAAAGAACATGTTCTCGTAGAAATAAGTTATGTAATCGACGCACGAAAATCGTAAATACGGCAAAAATTTGAGACGGATGGTTGTGTCACAAACAAAACCGCAAACTAATTGAAAGTTTATCCCCGTTTCCCCTATAATGTTTTACTTTACTGTAGAATCGTATGGAAGTTAGAGTAACCAGAGATTGACAGGGGTTTATATGGCGATTAGACGGAGGGGAAAGTGCATACCTGGAGGGTTGGAATACCTACGCCAAATAAATAGATCAATATTTATTAACATTTAACACATCTAAATCTAGCTCCAAACTAATCATAACTTGTACAATGGAAAATTGATTACTAAATTATATTTAAGTGTCTGCTTGTAATGGCAAAATAACATCTTTTACTTAATGCATTTGAAAGTATAGGTATATGGTAGTAAAACCAAAAAAAGAGGTTAATTTTTTTTATTTTTACGGCGCTTTTCCTGGCAGATAGCTAATGTTATAAGGGGTAACATAAGATACTATTATTTTAGAAAAAAAAAATATGGGTCTAGTAATACTTAATAACACTCAAACACAAATCAAAAATGAAGCTTCTTATGCACCTATAATTTGGCAGGCACCCACACTTGTCCACTGGAACCAGACGTCATTCAAAAGTTGAAGAAAGATTGATCAATAAAAATAATCTGCTAATGCTTGACGACGCTGATTGATCGATTTTGAAATTCTCTCAAGCGAAGGTTCGCTGATATTTTATTTGATTTTGATTTTATGTTATTTAGCTAACCAATTTAGTTTATTAAAATCGAAATGTATTTTTAAATATAGATGATCTGAATTAAATTATCATTATATTATTATTATTATTATTTGATAGGTTGCATACAAAGTTTCTAAAAATGTTTTCACTTAAAAGTATAGAAGTTAGTCTTTTTGTTTCTTTTTTAAACAGTCTTGGCCGCGAACCGAGTGAAATTTAGTACTTTGAAAATTCGTTCGTACATCGAATTCGCCGTAGGAATCCCGGCGTACTACCCTCACCCCATTGCGCAGTGCCGAGGGGTGACCTGTAATCTGATTTAGTGGTAGTTAGCAGGTAAAGTGCTTTTTGCACGCTGATCCTAACTTGTTTACGCGATTTTCGTTTATTTTATTGGGATTTAGGCAATATTTTTGAGACTTTGAACTTCCAATTACTTTGAGAAAATAAGATTAAGGTGCCACGATTCAAGCGCTATCAATTTGTTATTCGCAGAATTTTATTTCTCTGAGAGTTATTTCATTTTGTTGAATTCTAAGAACTTGTATAAACAAATTGGTATGCCTATTTGGTTCTATTAAAAATACAAAATGTGTGTTTGTACCTACACGTTATTTATTTTATGTTAGTAACTATCTTTTCTTTTATTTGTTTTGTGGAACTAAAGTACGAGTAATGTATTTTTTCCTTTTTCGGTATGTAGTTTACTATGTAATACAAGAAATGTGTTATTTGTATAATTTGACTTCCAAGTAACGTAAAAATTCAACACTTTCATCCGATTTATAATATTTTTTCTTAGTAGTAGAATTTCTTGGGTACAATTTGAAGGTCTATCCAATACAAAAATAATCATTAGAATAGGTTTTTAATTGATAGATATTTTATCCATATATATTTTTAACAACTCCAAAAACTCAACAAAGGCAGGTTGCAAAGCACCACGGCTTGGTGGCGGATTACCACGCGTGATGGCAGTACTTCTCCCGACGAACTTGACACAAGTTCTACTTGCTACCTTGAGTTGCTCCTGCACCACCTGGGAGACACGTGTAGGGAATTTGAGAATATACCCCTACGAACGCGAGTAACAAGGACCCCTAAAATGAATTAAAAAAATATGTGTAGGATAAGATGAGTTTGACGGCTGCTCAAAGGTTTTGACGTCTTATTTGACAGATACTAACCGATAATTTAATACTAGAGTGAAACATTTTGCATCATTAAATATGAGTTAACGATTTTGAATAATTTATGTATTCAGTATTTGAGACGGTTTTAAACTCAAGTGCAGTCTTAAGTGCAGTAAATTTGTAGGTTTTTCACAAGTATAACTATTACTTGTGAAAAACCTACAAATTTAATTTAATTTCATCAGCTTTGTTCTTTTATGTATTTATATAAATGACAGAGGTAATCCTGAGTACTGACGAGTAATTGTGGGGTTCGTAAATTAAGGGACAGCGGTGCGGGAGTACCGAGGGGGGACGCCTTAATTGGCAGATCCAGTTTAAACACGTAATTACGATTCCAATTATTTTCACGGCTTATAAATTTGAGAAATCAGTGAAAAAAAAAATGTGTTTATGATATCTTTATGATCATCTCTGGTTTCACAGAACAGTTGGTAGATCTGCGCAGGTCTTGGGTTCGATTGCCACTCAGGACAAGCATATTTGTGACGAACATAAATGTTTGTTCTGTTTCTGGGTGTTAATTGATATAATATGTGTGCGAAATTACAAAAAAATATGTATTCTATCAGTTAGCTAGTTTCATCATAGTCATGCTTGGATATGCTTAGTTTGAGTCTATATGATGCTGTGTGAAATGTGTATTTTTGTTTTATGAGACAAATATAACAGAGCGAGTTGACGGCCCACCTGATGTTAGTGGCCACTGCTGCCATAGGCAACCGAAATAAGACTTAGGTTCTCCCCTAGTGGTTTGAGAAGACCACATCGCATTGCGCAATTAACACACTCATACCTCTGCACTAGGATTCCTTTTGTCGCAGATGGCATGGACAAACACCCAAGACCCGAGAACAAACTTCATGCTCACCACACAAAGTGTGCCCCGGCCGGAGATCGGACCCGGGACCCTCAGACCCTCGCTTTGAAGGCCCTGCCTGACTACTACTACCAACTAAACCACGGAGCCACGGAGCCAGAGCCGGATAGTAGACATGTTGGTTTATTCAAAGTAAACGGTTAACAAGCAATTTCACTTACAGTACTGTCAACTGTCAACAACTTCTTAATAAGAACAAAGTTTGACAGTTTGTGAGGGAGAAACAAACTTCTAGTGGAACAAAGTAGAAACATTTCATCTGATTCCATAGGGGATATTTGATTATTAAATTTATATTATTGTGCACTCCCGCATAAATTTTGTGGCAAAGATTCCCTGTTGCATAAAGCCTGGATACACACAGATACGTGACACAAACATCCAATACCAAAAAACAGATTTTATGTAGTGATGACTTTTCCCCGGCCGAAGTTGAACCCTTGAAGGTTTGATATATTTAGATGCATACTAGCTGCACTTCGCGATGTTACCCGCGGTTTTCCTGGATCAAAAGTTTTAATTCAGGATATAAGTTATCCTAGTACCAAATTTCATCCAAATCCGTTGAAGAATTTTCAAAATAGTGCACTTATTAACCACTGATTGGTTCCGGGCAAACGCGTAACAAGTTTATTGAGCAGGGTAGTATTAATTAAAATTATTGGCCAATTAAATAAGAAATTGTCGGCGCCTTTAAATCGAAATAGCAGATAATCGTGTCTTGAAAGGTGTTGGAAATACTTTCGTTCACATTTACTAGCTTGCTAATATAATTTTATTTACTTACTAGCAACTCGCCTCGGCTTGGCATGGGTATAATTTTGAGTTGTAATTTTATCTTGAAACATGTATATTAAACCAACAGATAAAATGTGTAGGTACTAATAGACTGCGTAGGACTGTTTGCTCACACCGCGGCATGTTTCTTACATTGAGCATTTTTATATCAGTCGTAACTTCTAAAACAAAGTTTCACTTCGAATTTAACGAGGAGTTTATATGTACATAATTTACCTATGAAACTATTTAGTTGGATAAGAATTACGTTTGTATCATGATATTTATGATAGGAAGTTTTCATTTTTCGATTCTACCCGTGTTTTGATTGACTGATTTGAATAAAAAGCGGTTATTGTGGCTCAAGAGTGCGCTGTTACAGCGCTTCAAGACAGATTTCGTGTACACGAAGTAATTGACAGGGATAGCATATAACGGAGACCGGGCTGCGTGAGCAGGACAACAAAGAATTGAGAAACGGTAGTGAGCAAACTAATATCCAACGTCGAAAACACAACTCAAATAATATTTAGCATTTGTGTGACGAATGTTTGGTCTGTGTCTGGGTATCATTATTATGTGTGTATATTTACGAAAAAAAAATACTATAATATTTATGTATCCTATCAGTACTCTAATTCCTATAGTAACAAGCTATGCTTAGTTTGGGGCTATATGACGCTGTATGAAATGTGCATGAATATTTATTTTTTTATATAAATATAGTTATTAATTACCTACACAATAAACTAAAAATCACACGCCGCAAAACCAGATTTAATCCGCACCATCTGGATGGCTGAATTTCCACAAACTCTCTTCTCGCGTTCTTCCGCGCACATGTTTGTTGTGGAATGAATTTCCTGTTGCGGTTTTCCCACTTTTCGACCTGGGGTCCTTCAAAAGGCGGCTAATAGTCATCTGAAGTATTGCAAGTGTCCAGGGGTGATGGCGACCGCTTTTCATTAAGTGGCCCACGAACAATCTCATCCGCGCGCCAAACAAAAAAATAAAATAAATAAAATGTTTATGTCTTAGTGTGGCTTGAAACTCTGACACGAGACTTGACCTGTTACAGGAATGAAAAAGAGTATATTTAATGAATATTAAATACAATAGTAATTATAGTATAATTAAATGAATGTAAGTAATTAAATAAATTTAATTATTGTTGTAATAATTTTTGTAACGATAATAACAATACACGTGTCAAAAACTATAGTAATATAAGTATTTAAATAAATAATACAAATACCCAGTTTCCTTTTTCTTAAATAAATTAATTTACGTCACTTAACCATTTAGTTTTTAATCCAGCAATAAAATTTACCTAAAGATGAACAACTTTTAGTTAAAGATGAACACTAACATTAATATGCATGCTATATTAATTATCAGTGACCACATAAACCCTACTACATATATAGATTAAAAACAGTACCTAGTATTGTGTAAAACCTATAATATTTAATTATATCCAAACCTCTGTGATTTATTTTCACATTTCAATAAATATATAAATAAATTCAATATAAACCGGTTGCATCAATGCTAGTGCGATCTAGCCGTATACGTAACTTTTTTAAATTATAAATTAGACAATTAATTGCCCATAAGATTACTTCACTCAGGCACACCACGGATCTCTAAAAAGCAATGAATTGCTGCGGTGGATCGTAAATCGTCTCATTCATTCCATTCGCCCTATCAATTTGATTTCTGTATATGGTAACCCGTTTTTATAGATATTATTCCATTCTTGGAATTCCACTTAATTTCTTTAGCTGTAACTTTAATTCCTTTCTTTACTTAAATGATGATATTTAATCGAAGTAGAAGCGAGTTATCAAACCAAAAATCTTTAATATGTAATAAAGTCTATAATTGATTTACTGAATAGATATTATAAAACTTGTATGCCCGATTAATCCGCACCGCATTGAGTTCCGTTGCGTGGTTTAGAAGGAGTTAGCTGAGAAACAAACAGAGGAAAACAGCGACTTTATTTTGCACTAGTTATTTAGAGATTCTTCTTATTATGCAGGCAATAATCACGGGTCAAGTAAGCCCGAGGCGATACAGTTTCATTGAACGAACTCTAAGTGTCTTATCTTTTTTATTACGTTTTGGGGTTTAAATGTAATGATTATTTTGTTTATATGAATATTGCTTATCTATTCATTTCTTTCAACAGTTCAAAGTAGAATACCACTCAATGAAACAGTAATTTATCTTTATTGAATATTAAAAAGAAATACTTGGGAACCTCGTTGTATTAATATTACCAAAGATATCCACAACGAAATACTCCGTTTTACTTTTGCTTACATTTCATGATGTTTAGAAATATTTCTTATTTCTGAATTAGTTTATATATTCTTGTTTACTTTTAATGTATTTCATATTCTCGTCAGTTTCAAAGACTGTCTTTTATATACGTTGCTGTCTGGTTTTATTTTAGAGAACGTAATTTGTAAATATTATTTTTATTTGTTACATTTGTGTAGTTAGTTTAATTAAATACCACAGTCAATGATTTTTATCTTTAGTTATATCTTTAGTTATTTTAAGTTGTTGTTTTGACATTACTTATCCTACTACTATTATAAAGGCGAAAGTTTGTAAGTATGGATGTATGGATGTTTGTTACTCTTTCACGTAAAAACTACTGAATGGATTTGAATGAAACTTTACCACAATATAGCTTATACATCAGAATAACATATAGGCTACAATTTTTGAGGTTTATATAAAAGAAAGTCGTGTTTGTTACAACACTTATAACTCGAGAACGGCTGGACCGATTGCCATGGTTTTTGATTTGTTGGATTTTTTTCCGTCCCGAATAGCAGAATAACTATTAAAACATTGGAAAATTAACGAAAAAAATAAAATCAATTTATCCCCGTATTCTCCACGGGAACGGGAACTATGCGGGTGAAACCGTGGGGCGCAGCTAGTAAATAATAAGTTAAATAATTTAACCGTTAAATAAACGATTTTACAAGTTTCAAATAGACTCATAAATATGAATATACCATATCTTACGTGAGTAAAATGTGGTTAATTGACACAACTAGACCAATATAATTATAGTATAGGCGATATTTCATTGGTTAACACATTTTTTTATGTGTTCAAATAAATTTAGATTATGGCATAGTATGGCATTTTATCAACCTGATTATTGCGTATTGCGATATATCGTCTAAATCTATAATATTATATATAAATCATACTATAGCTGTGGACTATACCCGATACTATTAATATAATTAAATGCTAGCCGATATTTTTCAATTATATCGGAATTGCTATGGCGCATTATCAAAATTAATATAACAAAACTATACTCTATTACTTATAACTTAACTTTAATTTGTAACGGACTTCAAACAAGAAGATTCTGAAATTGGCTGTAGGTTTTTTGAAGTTTGTCGCGTGTTTTTTTATTGCGTGATGTAGGATATATATTTGAGCCGTTGGGGTAGAAATTATTCGCAGCCCGGGGCACATAAGATCTTGAGGGGCTTAGCGGAGTGCTTAAAATGTTCCGTGTGCAACTAAAATGGTGGTTATTATTTTAACCAGAGATTAAGCATACAGCGTAGCAATGCTGCCAGCATTTTGGATGAGCTACCATTAAATGACGGCTTAATTACACTCTTACTTACTCTAATTACGCTTACTTTATTGAATTTTTTATTAGTAGAGATGATGCTTGTTTTATGAATTTGAATGTAATTTAATGCTTATGTAAATATTATTTAAAAATTAATATTTAACGTAGAATAATTGCTTTCTTAGTTTTGCTTACCTGTACATTTTATAATAATAATAAGATCCGCTATTTTACAATTTAGACGTGTATACTTTTTTCATAAACACTTGTGAGTAAAATGTCTGTAATATTATTCTTTTAAAAGTGTTTTTATCCAGACCATAAAAACTTAACTCATTCATTTATATTATAATTAAGCATTTAAAAATAAAACCTATACCTATATGTATTCTA
This sequence comes from Aplocera efformata, assembly GCA_921293045.1. Lineage (NCBI taxonomy): Eukaryota > Metazoa > Arthropoda > Insecta > Lepidoptera > Geometridae > Aplocera > Aplocera efformata. The sequence goes on along the minus strand of OV121042.1, from coordinate 4,453,486 downwards.
TCAGTAATCTTGTTCTCTTCTGTACAAGCTATTCATAACAAATTTCATTCAAATCGATTTAGCCGCTGTTCCGCGAAGGAGTAACAAACAAACATGCAGACAAACATTTGAATTTATAATACTATTATAGTATAAGGACTCAACTGGCTATTTAAAAGGAATGCAATAAAAAATAAAGATTTGTTACAGATACATAACGAATTAAATTACGAAATAGTATCGTAGACGGTCAGCAGCGGCTTTCCATCGGCCCCTAAGGAACCCTAACGCCACATTACATTCACGACGTGTGTAGTGGTATCGATTGATGGTGAAAAGAGACAAGTAGATTCACCTTCCGCTTGCTAGAAAAGGATAAAAGCCGACCTTCCGAGAACAAGATAACATCGAGATTGGAAGAGGACGCTGGCGCAACATCAATAAAGTTTTTGTTTCTTTTGTTTTCATTGTTAAGTGCTTATTTATTCATAACACCTTTGTCGGTTTTGTGGCGCTCATTAAGCTGAATTAGTTGATAATGCGTGGTTATACCGGAACGGCCAATTAATATGTGTTATACATTTTTGTGTAGAAAATAATGTTTAATTGTTCTGAAGAGGTTTTGTATTAGATATATAGGTAAGTTACAGTAAAAGCCGGTATATGGTATATCTAAGATTTTACTAGTAAAGATAAGGATTTACCAATGCGGGTTCGTAAATGTAACGAATTTATAAAAAAGAGTTTTTTTTTTTTAAATAATAAACCTAACATAATACATACTACACGCACACCTACACCCAAACATACGCTCACACACACGCACACACACACACACACACACACACACACACACACACACATGCGCGCACGCACACACACATACATACATACACATAAACACATAGGAAGAGTGACATACAGTACAATTATATATATAACTATTACAACTATATATTAATATCAGTTTTCAGAGACATTTATTAACTTTTTTCGTTGTGATTGTCGTAATATTAAATAGTTAATTAAAAAAATTGAATCTTTAATTGGCTGTAAGATTAATATTAAGTTTTTTTTATATTATTTCTAAGAGCTGTTGATTCTGTTCATAATAAATAAATAAATAAATAAATTTACCATGAAAATGGCTAGGTTAGATTACGTTTATTTTAATGCTTCCCCTTTCTATTGAAATGTCACGTTAACCTCCGACGCATGGCCAGAAATCTTGATTATTTATCAGATCATATTTTATGTTTAAATGATAATATTGAAATCTCCTTAGAACCAAACATAAAATAATCAGGTTAAAACATGTCTATTTTTCATCACATAGGTAAAACCTAAGATTTTCCAAGCGATTGGTGGAAAAAGTTTGAAATTAACGTCTTTGAGCAGCTCGAACTTTTACCATTAAGAGTTGGTAAATCTTGGGTTTTACTAGATAATCTCAGGATTTACCGAATTTCGGGGTTTTACAGTAACATACAGGTATATCATGTTTGATTCTACGATAGAGGTAGTGGCCATTTTCATTAAGGCTCTGTTTAATCCTTCGGGGAAAATAAAACAGGTATACTGAAATGCCGCTTTTAAAAGTTCATCTTCTTTCATGTCAACAGTCCAAACTTAAATTGTGTTTTTGTAAAATTTGGCTGCCTTAATAGCCTTACTGGTAGCCATATTGAGATCTTCCCCCGTACAGGTACAAAGGACACACGAGTAGATGAGGCATGGTCTGGATTGGGCTTCCACAGTCACAACCAGTTAAGTTGGAATATCGCATGCCCCATCTAGATAAAAGTACATAAAAATAATATTATAATATTATGGTTTTTTTTTAATTCCACGCTAAACACTTTTCTAATTGACGTTACTTGATGAACATTGTGGTATAAATGTAATACTAAAATTCTTTGATGAGTTCAAGACTGGAAATAATATTTATTTTAAAGGACCTCATTTATTCCCACGTTGTTCCAGTTTCCACGGGACCAGTTGAGTACCGACTCAGTTGTCAACCAAAAAATTTGAATCTTTCATTGACTGTAAGATTAATATTAAGTGGTATTATATTATACCCTGTAAGAGCTGTGTACCTTTGTTTATAATAAATAAATAAACCCACTCAGTGGTACCTATACCAAAACAGATATTAATTTATTTGAAATCTGGCATTTTTTTAATTATCTATAAACTACTGAATAAAAAACACATACAAAAGCTATGGTTTTTATGTGTTTTTAACGATAAATTTATCAACCACATATAATAAAAATTCTCTCGATAAAAGCTTATTTTTTACAACAAAAGTAAAACCTACAACTAAAAGACATAAGAGCTAACGCCATCTAGTGTGGTAGATCAAACTATCAGAAAAAAACACTTTAATTTTATTCTCTCTAGAGTGGTTGGGCTACCTATAAACTTCGAGAATGGCACACAATGTAATAAAACAAAAATACCATTTTATATCCGGAAGTCGACGATTAGTTAAAACATAAAGAAGTTGATGGTTAATCATAAATTGTCGGCGTGACCGAAAAACTAAGTGATACGTTATAAAATTGATGGCTTTCTTTTGTGGTATTAACACGCACTCTTATTTCACACGATATTCAATTGATTGAAGAGAATTTTTCAACGAAAGTGTCTTAATGAACGGAAGGCCCGTCTGATGTTAAGTGACCTCCACCCATAACAAAAATAATACAAGTAAGGTCCTCCTGACGCAAGTATGAGAATACCCAAGTAGCAACGCGTTGTGCCTTACACCCGGGACGAGGATGTAACGTCTCCTGCGCCTGTAATTTCACCGGCATTTCCCTCTCATCGGAACTCAGCGTGCGTTCTGAATGTTCTGGAAACGGTGAAGGAAAACATCGCGAGGAAACCGACATGTCTTAGAACCAAAAATTCGAAGACATGTGACATCTTCCGATCCGGATTGGGCTCCCTTGGTAGATCAAAGCCCAATTCACTCTCAATTATCGAGAGTAGGCCGGTGTCCCATTGGGAACATTAGAGGCTGTTATAGTAAAGGTGACCTTTAAAAAAATTGCTCCCGCAATAAGCCAGCTCCGTCGCGGGAGAAATCTCGCTTTCTACTCACGGGCGGTCGCCTCCGCACGATTCGTACACCGAGTTTCTATTAATCATGACGTAAATCACGACATGCCTATTTTACTTCTAGGAACATACACTTTGTCCTATCAAAATAATGTTGAGTAGAATTGTACGTTTATGAAGCATTTAACCGGAAGACCTAAAAAGATGCAAGGTCCGTATTGCTCGCGTCCGCAGACTGATGATCTGAAATCGTTCGAGAAGCGAAGATGTTTTTTTTTTTCATTTTATGTTACATATAGGCAAACAGGCTTACGGCCCACCTGATGGTACGTGGTCACCGCCGCGTATTGACATCTGCAACACCAGTGGCGTTGCCTATTTTCAGATATTTTTTTAAATTGATCTTAAACCAACCCATGTCGTATCGCTCGTATATGTACTATTAATTATATACAAAAAAGCGATCCAAGCTTTTATTTCACAAGGTCTTGAAAAAAGAAATGTATACCAACTAGTGTCATAAGTAAATAGTACTTTTCAAGACAAATCTAACGAGCCTAAACACGACATGGCAGCTGTAAGCTATTGCAGAGTTATTGAGCCAGGGCCTATTCTCAATAGGCCCTGGTTGAACCAGCGCCACCTGAACCAGCGCCAGACCAGGCAGTCTGCAGGTGGCGTTGGCAGCAGTATCAGGCGCAGCTCACCACAATATTGCATTGCCACAGTATTATGCATGAATACCAAATTTCAGCCTGTTCAGGCTCCGAGAACTGATCAAAATTCTGATGAAAATTTATAACTAAATCAAAAATGTGTGAATAATCAAAAAAATAGAAAAAAAAACAACTTCTATACTTTTATTCCTATTTTCTCGCCCATAGTTAACTCTACCATTATAAAAAACTTAGGTTACTACTTAGTAATTTCTACAAGATACGTACATAATTTGTTTAAAAAAAAATCGTTTCTCAGTATTTTTGTAAGAATTCAACGTAAATAAAGATTTTTGGCTTCTACTTTATTCAAACATTCAAAATGTCGGACAAACAATCCATCTCAAATAACGCTATCAGTTACAATAATCTCTCACAAGGTTGATACTAGGTATGATGTAAACTGTGCCTAAGGCTTAGCGCGCACTAATTAATTTACCACTAAAACGCGACCACCATACTAATTAATACTTGTTTTGTAATGATTCCACAGTTTATTTTGTTTTTAGTTGCGGACTGTTGAATTTTTCGTTAAAGTGACGTCATCTCACCTGATGTTAAGTATGAAAAGACCCAAGTCGCATCCTGTTGCCCCCGTCACCCGAGACGGGGATGTAACGTTGGATGACATTATTTTCAGTTACTTTGATTTAACTACTAAAAGACTAATAGTAATCCAATCCAGATTTCATCCGCACCATCTGGATGGCTGGTCTTCCACAACCATGGTTTCACACGCTCTTTCCTTCCTCGTACTTGTCGGTTGTGGAATGAACTTCCTGCTGCGGTTTCCCCACTGGAGTTTAATATGGGGTCCTTCAAGAGGCGGGTTAATCAGCATCTGAAAGGCCGGCAGCGCATCGGCATTGCCCCCGGTATTGCAGATGTCCATGGGCGGCGGTGACCACTTTCCATCAGGTGGCCCGCAAGCTCGTCTGCCCCCTATCACATAAAAAAAAAGTTAAGGAAAATAATGATAATTATAAATTTTATTTCAACGCAAGGAAATCTGATAATGTTTTAACAATGAAACAATTTTGAATTCCTGAGTCTATATTTTAAAATACCTACTGGCAACAAAACTGACTCTTTTGACGTGACGGCAAACGGCATGACACTTTCGTATATCATGTTTGATATCTGCCTGGCATCTCATGACGGCAAACTTTTTGATGTCATCTATTGGCGCGCCTTGGTAGTTAGATTCGTACGACGTGACGGCAAACGGCGTGAGGCTGTCTTAGCCGCCATGTTTTATATCCGCCGGGCGTCCCGTGACGGCCAACTTTTTGATGTAAATCATCTATGATAGCGCCTTGTCAGTCAAATGGACTCGTATGACGAGACGACTAACGGTGTGAGGCTATCTATGCCGTCATGTATCATATCTGCCGGGCGCCCCGTGACGGCCAACTTTTGTCTTTTATTATGTACGTTTCTTTTTTTTGAACTTATGTAGGTATTATTATGTTGGGTGGTCTGTAAACCGTTTTACGCAAATGAGCTGCCAGTGGGCCCTTTTTTGGCGAAAGATAGTGGCCTCATGCAAATCGAGGACTCCTCGGGGGGTCTTCGATATATAGGGAAATAGATCGATATATTATGCATAAAGGATGCAAACTTTATGTCCATCCACATATAAATTGACGGCTCCGTGGCTTAGTTGGTTATAGCCCTGCGTACGAAGCGAGGGGTCCCGTGTTCGATTCCCAGCCGGAACACATTTTGTGTGGTGGGCATGAAGTTTGCTCTCGGGCCGTTGTGTGTGTTTGTCTGTTTTCTGTGTCCATGCCATCTGCAATACAGGGTACCTTAACGCAAGGATGAGTACGTAAACTTTTTTTATATATGATTATGATTAACGTAGTTTGCGGTCATTGAGATTTCGTGATGTTTATTGGTGGTCCACATGTGACACAGGGAAACAGACTCCTAGTGCAGTGAGGGTTTGAGTGTATATGTGAAATTGTAATCGCTGCTTTGATGATTTATTATTAATGACTATTTGCTATAAGAATAGATTTATTGTTTATTGATATAAAGTGCCTCTTCAATGATCCAGTAAATCACTCACCAGTGTCTTTAGTGCTTGGCATCAATCAAACTCTATCAGTGGTCAAGTTTATTTTGACATCGTTGTCACCTCTGGAGTCCATGAATAGTTTTTTTATTGGTGTTGGTTTGTGTTGTTTATGGGAATTGTGTTGTCTTTAATTACAGGCTCTAAATCAACTTACGTTTCTCCCTCTTTTCACGAGGTATTTTTTTGTGTGCAAGTTTCTCTATCGGCTCAAATTTCTTGCGACTCGACACTGGCAAATCGTGGATAAGTTCACCACGGAGGCCATAAATAAAAAAAGAAAAAGAAGTTTTTTTTAATATATTATATTTTATTATAATAGACTTTAAAAAAAGAGGGGTTTATCCCGTCTGAGCCGAATTTATGGGGTGCATTGTAAAATAATTAGTATTGTGTATTGTTAGATCGGTATTTAAAATATTACGAACATATTCATATTGTTAAAATCCTTGTAGTTGCACCCTAGTACTGTATTATTAAAAGCACACATCCAAATATCTAGTAAAAGTCTCATAATAGTTTCTGCATCCCTGGTACTTTTCAGTCCGAGATATTTTGTAAGCGCACAAATGAAATCATCCAATGAAACATATTTTGCTAAATTTGATACCTATCGCAAAACTAAAACAAAGCCAATCTTACTATAAAATGAAATTGAAAATTAAAAACTAAAAAATATTTTTTTATTGTAAAACAAACAATTTTTTTTTGGCAATAGAAACAAAAAAATACCTATATTTTTTTATTAAATAATATGTGATTAAATCGAATAGAAGTCCTTTTGCTTATGGCCCGAACGGGTAGGTACTAGGATTACATAAATAGTGTTAAGTGTTGTTAATAGCCGGGCTAGTATTGAGTCTATGGGCCGTTGTGTTGGCGCCGCGCCGCGTCTCACCCGCTCTCGAGGTAAATCACTCTGTTTACCAATACGCCGCCCGGCCGCATTACCAATGCAAATGACGCCCGAAGCGCTCGAGCGTACTGATGGCAAATTCCTAGCGTATTCTTTAAATCATCAATATTTTGTATGAGGGTTTTTGGCTTTTTTGTCATAACAATCACTAGCGAATACCCGGCGTGTGAACAAAGAAATACATTTTGTGAATAATGTAACGGTGCCGCTGATTTTTTCTGATATAAGGTTTGACCGTTAGTTAAAAAAATTCAGTTCGGTTAAAAAACCGACTCCGACTTAAACAACTCCCCCGATTTGGTTTAGGTACGATCAATTTTAGTCGAAGAAATTTTTTTACGAAAAGTACTGGCAGGTACAAATGTGTTCGGCTTTAGTAATGTAATATTTGTATAAATTTTATTTTAATCAGCGGAGAACGGACCGGGTGAATATGGGACTAAGTGAGAACGGACCGAACCACTGTATGTTTTTTTTTTTTTACCAGTTGTGGACCAATTTGGATTTCATTTGTTACCATTCATGTCAATATTTAGCGCCAATATGACATGCAAGTGTCTATAAAACTATTGCAAATTAGCATGCAACTGCTCAAGTCGTCGACTAAAGCACATCATCCCTAATTTTAGTCCTTTTGGTCACTCGTTTCGAATTTTGGTTATTTCTATTTATAAATCAGTCAATTAGTAGAACTGGCTATCTAATTTCATAGCACAATGATTTATTTCTTCACTTCAAAGCGAGTTACGAAGTTTAATTTGCGTTTAAAGATCATTATTTCGCAATTTCTTTTCAAGTTGTTTTGGTAGAATATCGCTGATTTTAATCGTGGAATTTTACGGCGCCAGGCCCTCAGCAAACTCAATCGAGCCCTTGAACTACTATGGGTTCTATGTAAAAAAAAAAGATTTATTTGCCATCTATAGGTTACAATTTTGTTGGTGTTTAATTATACCTACTGTATATTACTATTCTGTCGTCAAGTATTGTAAATTAGTTTCACTCAGGAAATTACACTTAGGCTGAAGTGGTAAGATACGTGGGGCCCTCTTTATCGCGGGGCCCCCTTGTGCGTGGGGCCCGTAGCAATTGCTACTCTTACTACGTGGTTAATCCGCCGCTGGGTGGTGGAAATTCAATATTCATAATTTACACTTTCCGTTTGCCGTCTTGATGATAAACAAGTGAGTAATTTAAAAATCGATAAAAAAACCGTCTTCAGTAATTTCATCTTTACTTCTCGCCCTTACGTTACACCCTGCCATTTAAAAAAATACATCCAAATCGGTATACAACGGGTGAAGAAAAAAGTCACAGAAAAATACGCAATTTTGTTAGCTTGGATGACATTTTTTCTAGTTATTTTGATACGAAACTATAAAACAGATTTTAATAAAATTTCTATGTGACCAATCTGAAAGCATATCCTTTCAAATAAAAAAAAAAAAAACAAATATATTATATAAAAATATTACAAACAAAAAATCAAATTGATATCTTCCTCTGCTTGAATAATCAACGAAAATAGTCCGTTGAAAAATCGGTCATACATTTTTCTTTAAAAAACTTATACGTGAGCAATCTCTTTTATTCATTATATCAGAACGTATTCTACCTTATTAGGCCTTTAATAAACGATATTTCTCTCAACATTTCTCTGAACAGATCGATCGTTTATAGCAATAGATAGACCTTATTGGAGTGTCAGACGCCGAGCTACCCCGTCTGTCTGGACCTTTATTGATATCTCCCCTTTGAAGGTCAATAACCTTATAATGACATTCCGATGTGCAGACAACAACCTGTCCTTGTACCGAATGAAAAGATCATGAAGTACGCATGTAACTTATATAGGTAAGTTAATTTATTTCTGTTTCGTGAAACTATACATAAAAAATATATGTATGATACATAAATATTTTATTATAAATATGCCGGGCCGAGCTGAAGGCCTATCTGGTGTTAAGTAGTAACCTCCGCCCATAACAACAGCAAATACGATGTAGGCCCTCGCAACCGAAGTATGGAAAGACCCAAGTTGCATCACGTTGCGCCCGTCACCCGAGAAGGGGATGTTACATCTCATGCCCCTGTAGTTTCACCGGCACCCATACTCTTCCACTGGAACACTGTAGTGCGAGTGTACCGCTACGTGGCGGTGGATTAACAGGTGTGGAGGCAGTAGTTCTCCGGATGAACTTGACTCTAGTTCTACTGCTACTTTTTTTGCCCCCTGGGTAGTGCAGATGGCCCGTGTAGGGACTCAAAGGGTAGTCACCTACAGACGCGAGCAACTGGACCGCTCCAAATTTTTTTTTCTAAGAGCACGATGTCCCAAGGGTACAGACCGTCAATTAGAAGGTCGCTGGTTCAAATTCAGACGTGCACCAATTAGATTTTTTCTTTAAATGACATGACTGAACTGACACGACCAAAAACCAAAGAAATCGAAGACTTATATGAGATGGGTTCATTGTCACTTATCGGGAGTAGGTTGGTGTCCCTGCAGTGGCAACATTAGAAGCTGATACTTACTATACATTAATTTTAAAAACAATATTGGGAAATAAAAACCCATTTTTCTGCTATCCATACATTTTCAACGGCATGTTTTGCTTTTGCGTGCCGGGCCGTGGTAGTGTGCACGGCTGACGTTTCAATGTAATACACAACAGCTATAAATACCCCACACATGCATACGACCGCTTCATCGTGGCCTGAGCGTTCGTCTACGTTACAAACGATGGACGGAGAGCAGAAAGGTCCAGTTGTAGTGGTTGAGTTAATACATGCGTTGATTGGTGTGTTCGTGAGTGCCGTGTTAGCACTGGGATCACCTTCGTCCGACCTCGTGTTTCGACACCGACAGAACAACAAGTATTGTTCTCCGCTGAAGGTTTGCCGAACGCGCGCTGGTTACTGATGAGGATGGTTCTATTTTTAAACTCTCATTCAATTTTTTAATGAAACTCGTTGCTGCTATTCTTCACTAGTTGTCTCCCGCGACTTTTTCTTGCACAGAACCTTAAAATAAAAGAAGCCTATGTTACTCCTTAAAACACCATCGATTAGCCGAGACAAATAGACAGAAAAACAGATTTATATGTATTGATAATGAAATTAAGTTTTGAGTTTATTGTACAAGGTTTATCCAGAGAGAATAATTTCATGTATATTTATTACGAGAACAAAATAATCCAAGCTCTATTATATAACTTACGAAAGAAATTGTTTCTAATAATTTGATTTCAAACCGTTCGTTTAATGAAATTAGTTGAAAGAAGTTACGAAAAGCCAGTAATTTGGATTTTGCGTACTAATGGTATCGCCAGGTGACATATAAAAAGACATCTAAAGGGTAGGCAACATATCAGCCATGCTACGGGTATTGCTGATATATAGGCTAAGGTGACCGGTTAACATCAGGCGGGCCGTATGCCTGTTTGCCTAACAATAACAAAAAAAATCTTATTCCATTACCAAGCTCTCAATTTCAGTGTCAAATTTTGAAAGTGAAATTGAGAGCTGGCTTATTAACACGAAAGAAAGTGCTGTTCAAAACCAGACACTGGCAGAATTTGTGTGGCTAAAGACACAAAAAGCCTTAAAGAAGAAGAATAGCTGTTCAAAGCAACAGGTGACAAAGTACCGGCTTATATTTTGCACACCGTATTAGCATTGACATCCAACGTGGCAATGCGGAGAGTATTTTGGGCATATTATCTGATAATATTTTAGAATTGTAAATATTTTTATTTAATTACTAGCTGGTACGCAGCGCATTACTGCCGTGGAAAAAAGAGAAAGAATTTAAATGCTAATAATTGTATTATGCCTAGAACCTTCTACCCGCTGTTTACCGAGATCAGAAGTAGCATATGTTAATCCAGGATATTAGCTATCCTGGTATCAAATTTCAACCAAATCCGTTCAGCCGTTTGAGCCGTACCAGCCTTTAATGTTCCCACTGCAAGACACCGGCCTACTCTTGATAATTGAGAGTGACTGGGCTTTGATCTACCACGGGAGTCCAATCCGGATTGGTAGATGTCACATATCTTCGAATTAATGGTTTTAAGATATGCCGGTTTCCTCACGATGTTTTCCTTCACCGTTTCGAGCCGCTTGAGCGTGAAGGTTAAACAAACATACATACAAACATTCGCTTTTTAATATAAGTGTGATTAAATTTAGTTTTATAAAAATTGTGTAATTTTGTCAAAGAATAATAAGAAGATATTGGAATCGACAGATATTGTTTAATACAAAAGATTTGCAATCGCGCCAGAGATATGTATGAATTGCTTGCCCTAGTTAGCAATCACGCCTATCTGTCGTGGAGCAATGCGCGCCACATGTTTTGAATAAATATCTAGACTTGACACAGGCGTACATAGCTACCTAGTTTCTGTCTAGATCTTAATAGCAATTTTTTTAAGTATGTAAAGTTAGTTTAGTGAAGGCCCACATGATGGTAAATGGTTACCGCTGCCTATAGACAATAGCGATACGACTCAAGTCCTCTCTTACCGAAATATGAGATGACCCCAGTCGCAATGCAATATTTTTTTACATATAGCTTTTTTTTAAATTGTTCTTCTTCTTGCATTAACATTAAGCACGGAATATTGTAAACCCGAATGAGTTTGTCACAGAGATACTTTTAACCTTCTTAGCTTGTCACCTACACTGCCTACCTGTGATAAACATAGAATTCCTGTGTCACAGATGGCATGGACAAACACAGAAACACAAGACAAGCACCGAAGACCTGAGAACAGATTTCATGCTCACCACGCAGTGTGTCCCGCCGGGAATTAAACCCGGGACTCTTCGCTTCAACGGCAAGGCTACTAACTAAGCCATGGAGCCGACATAATTATCTTAACATAATTAATATTACTTGAGTCGTAGATATATTCCGGTTCCACATAATCATAATAATAATCCTTACCAATAACTCGGTCACTCTATTACCAGAACCCGCTGTCCCGGCCAAATCGTTTTATTTGCATGAAAAATGGTTACGGCGTCCTCGTAAATTATCCGCAGTCCAAACAAACGACGCCCTCGGGACAGGGTTGCATTCAACCCTTCTAGATGGCCCAGACAGGGTGAGTTAGGCCAAAGATTTTTACAAAAAGAATACGCGGGTCTTCTGTGTGAAAACTTTTTCCAGATCCAAATTGCCTAATTTCGTAAGAGCCCAGATAAGGAAAACCTGTTGACAATTCTATCAATTTAAAATAATTTTCTTCTGAGTAAGAAAGTTGTTCTTATTTCTAAAAATACGCAATTTTTATATGTGATAGAAATAAATAAATAACGCTAACACCCCTGCGCTAGGTTTCCTTGTGTCACAGATGGCATGGACAAACACAGAAACACAAGACATGACCGATTTAAAAATATGCTCCTTTTTTAAGTCGGTTAAAAACCATTTATACTTGTGCAAATGTGATATAGAAAATGTGATGTGATTGATTTTAAGAAGGCTTTTTCGACTTCTAAATCTGTCAATTATATTTTCAACGATATCCAAATATTTGACATCTCGTCAGGTGGTAAAGACGATGCTTTCCAAGTTGTTCACCACTACTATCATATAGTGTGGTGGTGCTCAGAGGTCAGAGCGCAGCTGTTAACCATGCCATAAATAAATAAATAAATATTCATGAACATTTCAATCAGCGCCATCTAGCCCCAAACTAAGCTAAACTTGTGTGACGAAATGATAACCAGATTACTGATAGCATAATCATATGATAGTATAGCACTTTTTTGTATATGCATCATCATCATCAGCCTATTTCAGTCCACTGCTGGGCATAGGCCTCTCCGATTAAGCGCTATTTAGCCCGGTCTTCGGCTCTTAGCATCCAGTATATGCATTTAAAATAATATTTTTAACATCCAGATGTAGAACAAACATTTGTGTTCGCCACACCAATTGGTCCTGGATGGGAATCAAACCCAGCCGACATCGCAGAAGGCAGTATTACCAAGTAGGCAGTGAGGCCAGTAAATCAATACATGCTGTTTTGTGCTGATCTGCTATTTCTGTGTAGCTAGGACCAAATATGTAATTAATACCGGAATACACACGAATTTTTATTTATTGGCATGGTTTCCATCACAGTTTTTTTATTCTCCACCCAGAAAGGACACGTGTACAGGGATTCAAAGGGTTATCACTTAAAGACTGAGTAGGGTAACCCCTAATTGCACGCGCCATAATATAAAACAAGTGCTGAACTTGTAATAAAAACTCATGATCTTGTGGGTACATATTTATTTATAAAAACAGTGACTTTTCCAAGTTATTTTTTAAGAGTTCAACGATTTAAAGATTTTTGACTTTGAACAAAGATTTTTTTTGACCTTATTTTTTTGTTTTTGACTTTTTTTTTACCCACATTGCTATATCAGTCTTATCGTAACCTAAAATAATAATATCAATATTTTTTTATATCAACCGTAACACCCCAACGAACGCTACTCACGTTTTAATTTTTTTGAATAAAAATTGCTGATACTCTTAAATTGTCGACCGCAGTCCAAACAAACGACGCCCTTGGGGTGAGAACCCTTTCAGAGAGCTCAGACAGGGAGATCCGGTTAAGCCTTTTGTTTGTAATAAAAAGAAATAGCCTTTATACTGCGAGTTTCCCGGTAAATTTTTCAATGCCAGTTTACTGATAACGAAAAGGTTTTTTTTTATAATCTCAAATAGAATTATAAGCGTTTAATACCTGATATCGACTGATTTAGTTGGTAGTAGCCCTGCCTTCGAAGCGAGGGGTCCCGCGTTGGATTCCCGGCTGGGGCACACTTTGTGTGGTGAGCATGAAGTTTGTTCTCGGGTCTTGGGTGTTTGTCTTGTGTTTCTGTGTTTGTCCATGCCCTCTGCGACACAGGGAATCCTAGTGCAGAGGTATGAGTGTGTTAACGTTGTTTTTTTTTTTACTTCACGCTCAAATGGCTCATTGGATTTGGATGATATTTGGTACCAGGAAAGCTTATATCCCAAATTTACATATAGGCTACTTTTGATCCCGAAAAATCGCGCGTAACTCCGCGGTGCGTAGTTAGTGGCATCCTAATTATACGTAGGTCCTGTCGTAAATTAATGCTTAAATCATATTTTTTACAAACAACCTATAGGACATTACATGAGGAAAATTACTCTTACTAGAACACTCCCATTTAAATTTACTCACCAATAACATAATATGTTCAAGATTCAGCGGAAAATCCATTACTTTCCAAAACATAAACATCCCGTCACAAAACCACATTTGTATTCCAACATTATTCATACGATAGGAAACTTTTGATAAACAGCCCGAATCTAAGGCATTTAATTTTCTGTGACTTTTTTCTTCGCCCGTTATCTATAACGGGCGAAGAAAAACTCATTAAAATCAGTCTACCGATTGTAGGGCCTAGGGTGAGAAATAAGGGATTGAATTGGTCGAGTCAATTATCATGAAGCAAAAGCGAGCGGTCACCGAACCACCCCGCGTCGGTACCCTTTAAATTAAGTTTGGTTCGGGTTGTCCATTGCCTTATACTCAAACTTACACAAAGAAGTATCGATAACATGTTTCATAGATATTATTTTGAAAAATGTATATTTAAAACTAGTTATAAAATAAATAAAGTGAAATAATAATATATAATGGAAACAAATATAATAATAATAAAACAATGATATCTAATAATTAATGTTCCCTTAGGTGTTCCCTAAAATAACAAAACCGTACTAATGATCTATACGATTATATACAAGTTGCATTCTACACATACACCATACTTCTTTAACGCGCCCAGAGGTTTTAAAAAGTAAGCTGTAAGTTATGAAAAATCTACTAGAGAAAAAAGAAATACGTTACTACGTAAATAGAATGTATCAGCGTCCACCCCAACTATTTCTAAGAGGCTTCTTTTCAATTTCACGCCAACATTCATTCATCCCCTTTGCACTGAATAAAATATGTTCGCAGATTTGTTTATTTGCTTTTTACGACGTAAAAACAAACATTGAGTGGCTCGGTAAGGTAGGAATAATTTAAAATACAAATGGAAACTTGAAAAAGGATAGTCCGCTTTTCCTCAAGCTTTTTATCGAAAAAGTATTGATGATTACATTGTTTTTTTTTTGGTTACGCGATATCTTCGCTAATTGTTTACCAATTTGAATGATATTTATTTTATTTGATAGTGTGTATCTCCAACGTAATTCCTTAAAAATTTAATAGTAAAAAATTATACCAATGAGCAAAACTAAGATCATTAAAATGTACAAGTCGACTTTTTCGATCCTTAGCCCGCAACGAAAAAGAGGGGTGTTATAATTATAAGTTTGTAGTATATCTTTGTATAATATGTGTGTTTGTCTGTGGCATCATAGCTCCCAAACGAATAGACCGATTTTGATGTGGGTTTTTGTTTGAAAGCTGACGTGGTCGAGATGGGTTTTTAGCTATAATTTATCTGTTCTGGCGTTTGATGTTCATACATTTTCGTAAAATAAAGCCATGCCATGTCGGAGTCAAAATGGTGAGAAAGATTACAAAATTTAATAAAACTTAACGACCATATTAGCATTTCTAATATACCTATATAGTGTTTGACATATCTGTCTGCGATTGACAGAATGCGCGCGATTGACAGAATGACAAATATCGTTTAACCTAGATGCAACAGTCGAAATTATTTAGACAGGACAATGCCTGTCGGGTCAGTTAGAGATAAAGAGGACCCTTTAAATAAAATTTAAGTGTTGACATTGCAAACAAATGTCAAAATAACAGCTTTTTACTAAATGCATCTGAAAGTATATACGGTATTTATAACAAATAAACCTATTTTAATTTTTTTGTCTGTATGTCTATCTGTCTGTTGGTTCCGGGTAATCTCCGAAAGGGCTGGACTGATTTTGACGGGACTTTCACGGGCACTTGATGCAATAAGGAATAATTTAGGCTACTAAACTAGGCTTTTATGTAAGAAAAAGAATTAAGGTTCTGCGAAAAAAAAATCTAGCTAATTCGGGTAGCTAGTTTTATTTCCCGTTCCCGTTGGAAATAAAATATAGCCATTGTTACTCGCTGATAACAAAGGCTATATTTGGGGTGAAGTTTGTAGTATGTGTGTCTGTCTGTGGTATATGTCCCAAAATAATGGATCGATTAAGATCCGGGATTTCTGTTTGAAAGCTGACGTGGTCGAGATGGTTTTGGACTGTAGTTTAATTTCAAGCGTTTGATGTTCATCGGAACCAATACCCGAAGCCAGTGGTTTTAACATTTTACGAAATGATGTATTCATCATGATGACGATAGTCAAACAGTGACCGTAATAGTTCAAGTCAAGGGACTTTCTTATCTCAACGGATGAAGTCAATCAGCCAGAGAGGTTTATAGCTTGTTTAATTATGCTTATCTGAGCACTCCTGATCGCTAGTACTCCAACTCCACGGACGCGAATCACCCAGAACTTGTTCCTCGTCCGACGCCAATTCATTACCCCACGGCCAACTATACCCAAACGTCATTTTACCATCCAACCGCCTAACAAAGTTACAGCTCTATGAAATTGCTTCAAGGTTGGAAATCGAAGAATACGGAAATCGCTGATAGGACACATTCGAATCGACCATCGAATGATTACTAACCTCGCGTGTTTAAATGCGAACGTCGTATTCGTTACCTTAGGTAATTAAAATGTTACTGTAATGTGCATGCAATAAGGTCAGTTTTGCCGTTCAAGAGCGAAATGTATGTTGTTTTTCGAGCTTGTTTCGCCGAAGCAATGAGAGAGGGCGTGCGATAAATAACCGCCTTTGTGCAGTCACCGCTCCGGTATTAAAATATATTTTGAGATTGTTTCGTGTTTTTTTGCGGCGGGACTCTGAGTATTTATTCCTGGGGTTAGTGACAATCTGAGATTCTCGGGAATGCGGTCACAATTTATTTCACAGGCCTTTTTTGGTAGAATAATGACAGGAATGTCAGATGATCGACTCAAATCGTTTTCGAGTTCAAGAACAAACATGTTTTGTATTGGTTTGGTATCTTATGACGGTAATATGGATCTTACGTTGTTTATCGAACCAATTAGTGTTCGGGAGTACCTAGTTGGGTGGTAGATTTGTACGCAAACACTAATACCACTAGCGCCATCTATGTTTGATGAGAAGCTACTAATATTTTTTTAGAATCGTTAACATTTGTCGACTGTGTCAATTTTGTAAGCGACACACTAAACTATAACAGACTTTAAGTGCATGGAGAGTATGAGATATCTACTATATTGGTTATTTTTTTCGTTTTATTACTAACAGATACCGTTATCCACCTTAGAGGTATTTTAAACATGGCTTCTCATGAGGAAAGATAGCAGTAAGAACTGAGATATTCCGAAGGCACAGAATAAATGATATATATTGTAGAATAGTACAGAGCCAAACTTCGAAAATAAAATCGCTCATATTATTAAGTTTTGAATTGGAATGTTGACACGAAAGAAGAAGAACGGGATAAGATAGAGTCGCAAAACTGGCATATGCAACCTGACCAGACTACCCAGATTCAGGAAAAAAGAACTCTACTCTCTTCAAGTCATACATGTCATGTCAGGTCATGAAATTTGTAGAGACGAATGCTTACTTACACTAAGGGAAAACGACGATTTTTTTCATGTTCCTATTCAATCCCTAAGCAGTGAAAAAATCTAACTTCTAATTCAACGCAATCAAAAGATACGACCGTTTGTGCTTCATTCATGCCGCAAAATTGGACTGTGTCAGCTGCTTCTTGCCAAATGTTTGGTTTTTACGTATACAAGCACAAGTAAAGGAAGTAAAATCCGAAAAATGTAAATTTGTAGGTACATCATAAAAATAATACATACACGAAAAAACCTACAACTTACACGTTTTCTTACAAATTCGAGGCTTCCGTCCATTGGGACCACTAGTGCGGAATCCTCGGTGCGCGAATCCGACTCCCCCTTGGGCGGTTTTTTTTTAATGAGTTTAGTAGTCTGCTTCTACCACAGGGCTCCGAAATATCTACGAAACAGTTGACCGTTTCTTGTATTATAAAAATTCACTCGCATGGTCTAAAATTACTGGTATAAAACAGCTCGAGACAGCAACAAAACCACGGCATGCTTGCTTAACCATTCAGACCAACTATGCAGTCGAAGGAATCACCATGCTACTCAATTTAGATCATCATCATCATCATCATCATCATCAGCAGCCTATTTCAGTCCACTGCTGGACATAGGCCTCTCCGAGTAAGCGCTATTTAGCCCGGTCTTCGGCTCTTTGAGAACTGCTTCTCAAGTGAACTGGAGCTGGAACAAACCCGACCGATGTTTCGCGGCAGATTTTGAAGTTGATGATGATAACTAGCCAGCTAAGTATTGCCATACCACCACGCAAGGGCTTCCTCACGATGTTTTTCTCAAGTTCAAAGCTTGTTGGATTCGAAGCCACGACATACATCGTCGACAAAATTCTTTAACTATTAATTAACTAATCATCACAGAATGATGGGACCACAGATTAGTGTATTAATCTGTATGTTTGGGACCCATTAAAATAATCGCGTAATAGGCCCTTGATAATTCGACTAATTTCCTTTTAAGAGTTATTTCAAATATTGCTCATGTGGCGTGTGATATGAGCGATACTTGATTGTGGTTGGAAACATTTGCACCCTCAACCAAACCGGATTCAAGTATCCGGTTTATCCAGTTCGGTACCGGAAATGTGGACACGTATTACCCGGATACGTGGTCTTTTGTTATCCTACGTGTACGTTTTAGATGTTTACCGGGATTTAGAGTAAAGTGCTTAATGAGAGTTCTTTACTTATAAAATTATAATAGACTACAGAGAAAAGAAGTTAATTTCAATTATTCTCATTCTTGTGGGGCGTCCACGTAAATTAGCTTTGCATAATGTGCACTATATTATAACATTACTGCTGTCATGGGCGAGGGTCACAACTTACCATCAGGTGGGCCCTCAGCTCGTTCCATAATTCAATCACACTAAAAAAAAATACATTACTGGTATCTCAAACCCAAACTTTATATTTTTAGATCTCAAGTATCGTTTGGATACGTCAACCTCTATTTTTTGATGTTATCTGTGTTGTAACTTTGTCAGTGGTTTACCTATATCAGTGTTTAGCAATTTGTTTTACAATGCATTGGTATGTTAACCAACTATAAGTACTTTATTTTTAATCTCTTTCTACATTTGCAGACTCATGATTCTTTCTTTGTCGATCACATCGTTGTCCGTCTGTCCATCTGTCAAGACACTTTTTCTCAACAACACGTGCACGTATCAAGTTGAAATTAATATCAAAAAATCAAGTTAGGGGAATCAAAAGATATGACCGTTTATGGCTTCTTCAAGTCTTATAGTTTAACTTAGACGGATAAGTCCGTCTGTCTGTTTTTCATTTGTATTGAAAATGAACATTATCGCTTGACGGGAAGCGAACTCGTTAGACGTATATTGCACGGAATGTCCTATTAATCGAACCCTCTAACAAATGGTGCCGAACAGATAGTGACGGGAAGGTGGTAAATCATGGCGCAAACGACATTTTTTCCGGCACTCACCCCTTATCGAGCGCGTCGAGTGGTGTCTCGAGAGATATAAAGTACAGTTTGCATAAAAATTTATACAATTTTATTTAAAAAAATAACTGATTTATTTATTGCTAGTTATAATTTATTCATTTTAAAGTTGTATTTTTAGCGGAAAACTAAAGTTTTAAGCAGGTTAGAAATATTTGTGTATTTTTTTGGCATTATCTATTGATAATGCCAAAAAAATACCGGGTCGATTTAGGAATTATTTTGAAATATTTATAGCTGTTTCATCACCTTTATACTTGTATATTGTATTTTTATAGCTATTTGCAAATAGCCAGTTAACATGACTTTTTATGTTTTTTCACGACCATTTGTATAGGTACATTTTGTTATTTTAAAAATATATTTTGAGTTTATTTTCATTTAAACTAGGCGATTTGCACGTCATAAAAACATTAATATAATTAAATCAGTCACCACCATGATCTTCAAAACAGTTATAGTTAGATAAGCCGTTTGCCGTCACGGTATAGGAGTAGGTTTTACTGTCAAGGCGCGCCAATAGGTATTAAGGTTTAGTCTAGTAACCTTCAGAACTAACTATAACCAAAGCTTAAAAAAAAAACAATTTATTATTTGCTTTGCAATCTGTACATAGGGGCGGGGCGTTATACTCATTATTTAGATATTAATCCTCCACCCTCCGGCTTTCCGGCTCAAATGCAGATGCAACAGTAGTTACTATGGTGGTATAGTGTTGTGCCCGATTCTTGGCAACACCAGTGCCCATACGGAGTATCAGTAATGGTTTAAATTTTAAAACTATCATGGTAATTAAATAAACATTTTTTTTTTCTTAACTCTTTATTAACTTGAAAAATAATATCTGTTATTTTATATTTTAACCTGCTTATATTACGGAAAATATAAATTAATACGATTTTATTCTGAAACACAAGGTGTAGCTAGATTGATCGATTTTGAAATTGAAACGTATTTTATGGAATTATTTATTTAATTGAAATAAAGTATTAGTACAGTTATTCGTGAGAAAACAGCTCACCAGCTGTCAAGTCTTATTATACAGGTGAAAAATTGCCTGATGAGGCTCGACATAAGTCTAAACAAAACGACGTGAATGTATGTAGGTATTTGTAAAATACCTTTTCAATAAAAAAAAACAATTGGGAAATATTTTTTTTTTATAAAAACAGTCGAATACGATAACTTTCTTAATAAAAAAATTCCAAAAGACCAATCAAGTCCTACAAAAATTAAAGACATTGCGTTTTTAGACAAGACATTATTATATTTTTTTTGCCATAATATGCTTATTTACAAGAAATACAATTAAACAATTGAACTTACACAGCAAAAACCTTTCTAAATACGTAATTCCATCCAAATCTTTAGAACCGTTTCCAAGATACGCGAAATAAATAAATATACAAGAATTGCTCCTTTAAATTATTAATATTCAACGGAAATAAATATTTGTAAGATTTACCTTGTAGTATCAAAGATTTGAGCTGTCTCTGCTCGCTAACCTAGTTCACGTAACCATGGTATCTGCGTTGAATTTTACGGATACGGAAATGCATCACCTCCCTAGGTGGTCTGATTTTAATTAATATCCGACACTCGCGGGCTTGGCTGATCGTAATGGGAAAAGTTTGCCGGAGGTAATACAAAGAAACGAGGAGAATAAATATGAACTTCAGTTTTCTACAATTAATAGAAATGATGACCGAATAAAATTCCTATTAGACGGACCTTACAGACGGTTGCTTCGCTTTTTGCGCTGTCCTGGGTTCGATTTCCACTGGACAAGCATTTGTGTGACGGACATGGATGTTTTTCTTTTGCGTCTGGGTGTAAATATGTATTACTAGCTGTGTTCCGCGGTTTCACCCGCGTTTTTCTCGTTTCCGTGGAAACAGCGCACGCAAAAATAGGTTTTCGATTTTACACCTTGTGTTACAAAATAGCAATTTTATTACGGATCCCTTAGTTTGAAAAAAAAAAACATAGCCTATAGCCTTCCTCGATAAATGGACTACCCAACACTGAAAGAATCATTCAAATCAGACCAGTAGTTCCAGAGATTAGCGCGTTCAAAAAAACAAATAAACAAACACTGCAGCTTTATAATATTAGTATAGATATGTAAGTATTTACGAAAAAAGTACTATATAAGTTATAAGATAGTTAGTTCCTATAGTCGTGTTCTATGCTCAGTTTTGGACAAGAGGACGCTGTGTGAAATGTCTATTAAAATATGAATATTAATATTCGTATATATAAATACATATAATACATATTAACACCCACACACAAAACAAAAACATCACACACAAATGCTTGTGTGTAATCCAATATATGTATTAATTCCAACTTTAGAAAATGTTCATTTGTTTTAATAACCTAAAACAGGTTATAAGGTCAACTAAGAAAGAAAATTTCAACTAATAGTGTTAGAACTGACCCTAAAATTATATTAATACAACAGGTTCGCAGCCAGACCATTCATCTGAACTAAATATAGGTACCGGGAACTTATAAAGGTCGAGGATGAACGCGGCACGTGTGAAGGCATTCATTTATGTTCATTCAAAGCCCTTTTGGAAACTTGAAACCAATAATGGACGGAAATCTTGTTAAGAATTTATAAAAGCGGAGATTCGCAGCTCAGTTGGTAGTTGTTCTGCTTCTACAACTAAGGACTTAAAAACTTTTTTTTTATGTGAATGCGTGACGCAACGATCTGTGTGCCCACCTGATGGTAAGTGTTGACCCTCGCCCATGACAACAACAATGCGCGCGACTCAGTATGAGATCCAAATCTTTACTGAATCGCTTTCATCCTGCTGCGTCCATCACCCGACGGGGATGATACGTCTCATGCGCATGTGATTACACCGGCAGCCAAACCCTTCCACCGGAACACGGTAATGCAACCACTAGAACTTGGCGGCAGATTCCAGATGTGGTGGCAGTACCTCTCCGGACAAACTTGGCACAAGTTCTACTGCTACTTTTGGTTGCTCCTTTAGCACCACCCACGGGGTACATGTAGGGAATCAAAGGGTACCTACACAACTCTCGTCCACGTTTGACCTGCAACTTTGACGATATCGTCAACCCAGCGTACTCCAGCGCATCATCACGTCACATCACGAAAACATCGTGAGGAAACCGGCATGTCTTAGAACCAAAAATTCGACGACATGTGACATCTACCAATCCGGATTGGGCTCCCGTGGTAGATCAGAGCCCATTCACTCTCAATTATCGAGAGTAGGCCGGTGTCCTGCAGTGGGAACATTAGAGGCTGGTATGGTATTATAAACTAGACGCATCGTGTTTTCACGCTCCTTCTGAGCGTAAAGAAGATAACTTTTTAATTTAGTTTCTAAGCTGTCAATGTTTTTTTCCGTTATGGTGGGAGGAGGAATATTATTCCAACATTTAATGGCAGCATTTCGGAAACTACCGCGAAATTATGTGGACATGTGACACTGCGTCGAAAGCTACTTAGCATACTGTCCGGTTCGATTCCCAGCTAGAGTAAACATGCGTATGATGAACATAATTACTGTATGGGTGTAAAATCACCATATCAGCCGACAGATGTCCACTGTTGGACATAGGCTTCCCATAAATTTGCAAATCAAGCTAACCTTTGTTTATTATGATGAAATAATAAATAGATATTACCAATGGTTAAGTCCTGTAGGATGTATTTTATTTCTGAAGCTTTAATTTGATTTGTAGTTATTTCAAATGGTATTTGTCATTCCTAATAATAGATAAAGTTTCCACACTCATATCTCTATACTCTATACTAGGATTCCCAGTGCCTTATTGATAAACAAGGCAAACATCCAAGATACAAAAACAAACTTTACGCTCATCACACAAAGTTTGCGGCCGGGAATCGACCCCGGGACCTTCGCTTCGAAGACAGGATAGCTACCATCTAAGCCATGAAGTCATCAAATTGCGAGTAACAAAGGTAGCTAAATATTTTTAACATAAAAAAAAATAATTTCTTTAATAAAAATTTCTAGGCTAACAATCAAGTTAAAGGTCAAGACTAAATTAAACTTTTATATATTGTAATTTTACATAACTTTTTATGTTTAAAATTTCAATAACAAACAGGATGAATTGATACTTACGTAAACGCAAAAAATATTAATTTGTGCTCGTCAAATGGAATCCCTAAGATTTCTTTCTTTTTTTGGCCAATAAAATTATTCTTATTCTTTGTTAAATATAATAAATATTCATGGACCTTTCTGACAGCGGCATATAGCCTCAAACTAAGCATAGCTTGTATTATGGAAACTAGATAAGTGATAGAATAAACTTATTAGGATTTTTTTGTAAACACATACATTCAACACTTATTAACACACACACAGAGCAAACATTTTTGTTCGACACACAAATGATTGTCCCGGGTGGGAATTGAAGCCACGAATTACAGAACGAGAGATACTACCAACTGAGGGTGCGAATATGTTTAAACAAGCGATAATAATGTGACCTTGTAGATTCAAATTTATTTAAAATCGACGTTCTCGAAAGATAATAAATTTATGGAAATAAAGATTTTTAAATTTGCATTTGAGAGGGTACAAGTAACATTATGAATAAGCTACATCTCTCATCTGACTTTAATGTCTGTCTACCTGTTTTGAACCATTATCTACATCGTAAAGTAAAATAAAAATAATAATGAATAAAATAATTTTTGTCTGTTTAAATAGATAGATAAAGATGGATAGTCTGTGTAGTGTTATGTCAGGTCAGCATCGTTTGACAGTTGACTTGATTTTCCCGCCAAGAACCGCAAATCCAAGCCGTGGTAAAATTATTGGATGTAAACAAATTTTCCCTGTTTAATATTCGTTTAAACAGTATCTATTTATTATCTTTAAATCGGATTAGTAAATCCTAGACATACAAACCTAATGGTTTCCTTTAACCCTGTTAATCAATGCTAATATGGGTGTTTAGCTCAGCTGTTTAGTCTTTTTAACGCCTTCAAGTTGTATCACTGGCACGCACCAGCTGGCAACGCCGCATTTGGTAAGCGATTCATTCATGCGCGCGCCGTTGCCGCTCCGCTAGACACCGATCTCCGCCGCTCTCGGCCCCCGCCCTGCCAGTCTCGCTAGAGCACGGCAGCTACGCGTTTACGCTCTCGCAATGAATTCCATTTCAAATTCGTTTGATTCGTTCCTCCCGAAGATAGAAGTCGATGCTGATGCAAGCCGGACTCCGAGGTTATCATGGAACTCGGAGATGACGATGAAGTTGATCGAGACGCTGGAGTCTGAATGCCAAGTGCTTTGGAATATGCGAAACCCTTTGTATAAAGATAAGAGCGCGCGCCAAGCGAAAATGGAGTTCCTCGCTGAACTGTTCGGAACGACGACAGAGGAGATCAGTAGGAAGATACACAATTTGCGGTCCCAGTACAACCATGAGCTTAGGAAAATGAAGAAGCGACACGAGGCAGGAGTTGAGAAGATGACTAGCGGTTGGGACTATTTCGAGGCGATGTCGTTTCTAAAGTCTTCTAATGCTGCGAATGATTCGATGATGTTTATAGAGCCGCTTGAGACTCTCGAAGTGGAATCTGTTAACATTGCGGTGACTATCCATGAAAATATCTAATCTCTTATTTTGAATCTAATATTTTTATAACTATATTTGTATCTCCCATGTCTGCTATTTAGGTACCAAACTGTACCTACTCTTGTTCAAACATCCACCACGAAATACTTAATCGCTGATTATTACCTTACACTGAAAAGAAAAGCCGGTCAAGTGCGAGTCGTAGTCGCGCGCCGAGGGTTCCACACGAACTTGTAGGTTGACGTGTAACTTGTAGGTTTTTCCATGTGGGTATTTTTTTTGTTTTGACTAAAAATTTAGGGTATCCGGATTTATTCGGTTTTAGGCCAACGTAATTTATCCTATAGTTTTTGATTCCCTTGCGAGAGTCAAAATATGCAGCATTATCGGAGCATAATATTTCGAGAGCGTTTACTCAGAAGTTAGATTTTTTTCACTACTCCTAGGGTACCGTACCAGCCTTTAATGTTCCCACTGCAGGAACACCGGCCTACTCTCGATAATTGAGAGTGAATGGGCTCTGATCTACCACGGGAGCCCAATCCGGATTGGTAGATGTCACATGTCATTGAATTTTTGGTTCTAAGACATGCCGGTTTCCTCACGATGTTTTCCGTCACCGTTTCGAGAACGAGATATTGCGCACATAATTTTTTTCACGTGTGGATTTGAACCAGCAACCTTCAAATTGAAAGTCGGTGACTATGCCCCTGGGCCAGCACGCTCAGATTGCAGAGTATTTGATATTAATTTCAACCTGATACCTCCACGTTTAATCCTGAGAGAAAGGGGCTTGACAGATAGACAGACGGACAACAAAGTAATCCTATTAGGGTACCGTTTTTCTCAGGTACCGTATCGTAAAAACAAGTAACTGACGTAAAAATGTTATAAAGCGAATACAATACCTACATTCCTTATTTTCTGCCCTGAGGAGTGAAATTTCTTCATGAATATATACGGGACCACCTTAGAGGTTACCAAATAAAAAAATACAATACAACTAAATAAATAATCGATATATATATAGACATTTTGCACAGCGCCATCTAGCGCCAAACCTAGTATATTCTTTCAGTATCATTTTTGTAAATAAATTCTGATAGATAAATAACACTTTATTGCACACCAAAAGACAACAATAGCTTAAAACTAGAAATCTTAAATATAAAAAAAGGTGATACAATCGGCGGTCTTATCGCTATAATAAACATTTATGCTCGTCACACAAATGGTTGTCCTTGGTGGGAATCGAATCCATGACCTACAGCGCAGAAAGCAGATCTATTACCAACTAAAGTAAACTATGAGACCAGTAATAAATTGAAAACAAACTTTCTTGGAAGTCTGTAAATAAAAACTATTTCTTGTTTTTATTAACAGATTAACTCATGAGAAACAGGCTATATATTCCATTACTTAGACGGCATAGCTTAGTTGGTAGTAGCCCTGCCCGGGTTCGATTCCCGGCGGGAGTACACTTTGAGTGGTGAGCATGTAGTTTGTTCTCGGGTCCTGGGTGTTTATCTTCTGCTTCGGTGTTTGCTAAAGTGATGGCACGAAGTGAATGCCCACTGGATGATAAGTTGTTACTGCCGCCCATTAACAGTAATACGACTCATGTCCTCTCCCACGAATATTAATTTATTAAATATATAAAATAATTTATAATATATTAATTTATAAAATAATTTAAATTCTCTATTATTGTTAGTATTAAGTGTACAGATAATCGTTATTTTATCTTGATTTCTTAATTGATTGATGGCATTCGATGGCATTTCGGAGGTAAACAAATTAAATTTAAAAAAAAAATAAGATATGGAGGAGGATTTCAGGATAAGGAGGGCTCCTTATCCTGAAATCGGTTGAGGATAAAAGAATGTTTGTAAATTTAAGAAATTAAATATGAGTCATATTCTTCCTTTATTTTATCAGCTCGCTGAATTCCAAGCTGAGGAGGAACGGGAGTTTGGAGCCGCTCGTCGCAGCTCATCACCTACTGCATCTACCAGTGACAGTCCTGGACGCAAGAAGCCTACCCTCAGAGTGGCTGCATCGGCTCCTCCACCCCTACCCCCTAGAGCCCTTCCAATAACGTGGCCGGAACAGCCCAGGATCCAACCAAGTCTGAACGCAGATGAATGTCAGGTAACATTTAGCTCCAGTTGTCGCCAGCAGAATAGACCAACATTAAGTTTATCATACTATATTATAAAGGCGAAAGGTATAATAAAATATTATAAGGGAAAACGTAGTAACACACATACGTGTGTCTGCGTGTTTGTTATTCCTTAAACGGCTTAACGGTTTGGGATGCAATTTGATCCTAATACAAGTTACTTTTGATCCCGAAAGATCCCGCGGGGCGCAGCTAGTATAATACGTAAGATTTCAATAATAAATCCTTAGTGGTATATAATAAAAAACAGATGCATTTTTGAATATTTTTTTTTTGAAATGGGAAATAGTTTCCTCTCCTTGTCGAATGATATTACAATACAAAAAACTAGAAGATACGTTATAAGCATTTCGAAAGTGGCACGCTTAAATTAGGTGAATGCACACAATTTGCCTTCAGTCACAATCGGACTGGCGCTTGCGAAGCACGTCAAGTACATGTCAAGCTAGTAATAATTGTTAACTCATTTGCTATATCTTTCTGTTTTTATATGAAACTCGACTATAGCAATGTGAGCGTTTCTCTGTAGTTTTATATGGACCAATTTTTGTTAAAGCTGGTATTAGAATTCCTTACTTTTAACTTTATGAACGAGGCAACATGTATTCGAAGTCAAAAAGTACTGTTAAGTTCGGCTTATCAGTTCCAAAACAATGACTTACGACTATAACATAAACTATACTATTAATTTCTGTAACTAAAGTTATACATATCAATCGTTTTCCAACAGA
The DNA here is from genome assembly GCA_921293045.1 of Aplocera efformata. Classification (NCBI taxonomy): domain Eukaryota; kingdom Metazoa; phylum Arthropoda; class Insecta; order Lepidoptera; family Geometridae; genus Aplocera; species Aplocera efformata. Next base: position 4,425,537 of record OV121042.1, on the reverse strand, counting down.
TATTTGGCGACTTTGTAGCATCGGAGCTCCGTACGCTTCGATCGGAGTCCCGAAAGAAACTGAAAAGGATCATTCAGAAAGCTATCCTTCAAGTCGGGGAAGACGAAGACGACAACATTTACACCTCTTAGGAATACTCTTCGGGTTTTACAGCCATAATTCTGTCTACGCTATCGGAATTAAACGTCCAGTTCAATATACCTATTGCTGATCATATTCCACATTAATTGCTAACCACACAGTCAATCCTAGGATGTGTGGTTCAGTTCTTATATGGAAATGTACTTTAACTTAGACCACAACACAAAAACTTGTCCGGACAAAAACTTGTTCTTGCTATAGCAAGTATTTTCCTTGGATGGTTTAGGCTAAGTAAAGGCAATGATTGATGTGTAAAAAAAGTTCTGTTTGAGTATCGTGTGAAAATCATCAGCTCATATCGAGTATACTGATTCTTAAGTAATTGAGCGCTTTGTATGAAAGAAGTCATGGCTACAGTATAGACAGACAAAAAGATTTAGACCCCTTGAAAATTAGTCTTGAAATATTTTTGTACGGAATGCCCGTTCTCAAGATGTTAGAGAAAAGCATCTTGAAGAAACCAGCATGTCCAAGAACCGAATATTCGAAGACATGTTCACTCTTGTCAAGAATGGGCCGGTGTCCTGAATAGGAAAATTAGAAGCCGTTATGTATTAGAATACTTTACCCGCGACTACACTCGTGCTAATGTAGATTTTGTCAAAAAAATTATTTGTGTATGACAGACTTGGTTCTCTGTACCTCTGAGTTGTACGAAAAGTTCATAATGATCGATTATTTGGTAATGGTATCGGTAGTAAGGCGTGCAAACGTAACAAATTAACACCGTTGATGTTTCAAATTGGATTTAACTTGTTAACTTTACAATAGATTTAATTTTGTAATTGTAATTGTAATTGTTCATCCGGTATATATTTTTTTTTATTTTGTAATATAAACACAAAATGTTTGTTTTGTAAAATATGCATTGATTATATCGTCGACTATTTTTACATTCTTTTATTTTTTATATACCTTGCTCTCGCTAACTCTTAACACGTTTGTGTAGATATATTGTATTGATGTGTTATCTTGTTAATTGTATCGTGTTGTGCAAATAAATGTTATTCTATTCTATTCCTACCTTATTAAACCTCTTAGGAGTTAATAAAGTATATTTTTGTGGACCACCGATTTCTATTATAGTTGGTACTACTTGGACATAGAATTGTCATTTTATCTTGAATCCTTAATTCAGCCATACTCAAAGTTTGTTCCGCAGAGCCCTAGGACTCCGCGAAGCCTCTAAAGTGGCTCTCTGGTCATAATTAAAAATAAATACGAAAGAAAAAAGATTCCCGAGAAAATTAAATGGGACAATAAATACAATTATATAGTTCCCATAGTGCAAACTATGCTAATTTTGGAGCTGGATAGCGCTGTGTATCATATTCGTGAGTATTTGTTCATTTATAGTGCTTTTATGTATTGCTTACATAGGTACCATTTTAACACCCAGACGCATAGGAACCATCGTTGTTCGTCACATGTTTTCGTGGGAGGGAATCTAAGGACCTATAGCGCAGAGCGTGGTGGCCCAGGGGCATAGACGCCGACTTTCAATCTGAAGGTTGCTGGTTCAAACCCACACGTGCACCAATGAGTTTTTTCACTTGAAAAATTTATGTGCGCAATACCACGTTCTCAAAACGGTGACGGAAAACATCGTGAGGAAACCGGCATGCCTTAGAACCAAAAATTCGACGACATGTGACATCTACCAATCCGGATTGGGGTCCCGTGGTAGATCAGAGCCCATTCACTCTCAATTATCGAGAGTAGGCCGGTGTCCCTGCAGTGGGAACATTAGAGGCTGGTACGGTATAGCGCAGAAGGCAGAGCTTTGAGTCTAGTCTGAGCTGTGAGGCCAGTATTATGCAAATCAAAATAACTGGCAAATAATATGTCATTCAAGTAAACGAAATTGTGTAAGTATTTTGCTTTCCTATGACTTTTTTCTTCGCCTCGTGTATACCGATTTGGATGTTTCTTTTGTAAAATGGTACGATGTATCCCCTAAGGCCGAAAAATAAGGGATAAAAGTATTGAAGGCGGTTTTGTTCGATTTCTTTAATCAGCCACTTGTATTTAATATCTACCCGGTGTAAACTTGTTTTTGTATTTATTAAAGACTAACAGTGAAAAGAAATCCATTCCTAACACTATCAGCAGTAACTCCACACGTAGATACCATCGGCCCACGCTCGTCACACCCTCGATCTCATTGTTTACTTATTAAAGAGGTTTACAAAGGGGGCCTAATTGCCCCTTCGTGGATTCCCGCCAGCATTTTTGCGGAAATAGCTCACAATTACTGAATCAATGGTGATTATGAGGTTATTGGTGGAATTGGATTTGGGGATTGTTTTTATTAATTAACATGTATTTGATCGACTTGTCGCAAGAAATAGGATTTATAATATTTTTCAACTGACATCAAAAGATGTTTCCAATTACGATTAATTATTTGTATGTTTTTTACTCTATATCTTCGCCAATTTGGATTCGATTGGGATAATTCTATTTTTATTTGGTAGGGTGCACATCCAATATAATCCAATAGACACAAAGGGCTAAAATTAGGGGATGAAAGCATTGAAGTCGGTATTTTTCAATCAGTTTTTTTGTAGTAAAAGTTTTGTTAGTATAACAACAAAAGCCTAATTTTTATATGGAAACAAGTTTACACAGTTACGATAGTTAGCATGTTACGGACTTGATAATAATAATAATTAATAATACCTATCATTACATAATAACAAATAAAGAGCCTCAGCAAAAATAAAGCATTGCATTGACCTGTTTGTTATGTGCTAAAGAACAGGGCATAGAGATATCCAAACTACATTATCAAAAAAATTACAAAGAATATTCATGAAAGTACCTACACATATTAATAAAATTAAAATGCACGATATTTGTGCCGCTATTTCCGCAATTCACCTTAAATAAATATTTTTAAAAGGCCATTCCATTATTGGCGGTTTCATCGTTTGGTTGTTTCAACGTTCACCGTGGTCACACCTGTGACGATGTACCTACATATGTTTCCTCACTTTATTACATTTTATTCGGGGATTTTATTTTTACGTCATCATGTCATTTTATTTTATATCTTTGTTCTGGCCTTATGTCCCATATCATGTGCGGTCAGCCCTCCTTGTATTCATGCGCCATTCTGTGCGCTTTTATGCTCCACGTAATCCTAAACTTCAGTTAAATATATGAATACATTGAATAAGAAAGTATTTTATGAAAAAAAAATACATAGCATTAAAACTGATCCCTTTAACCATGAAATCCTTCCAATAACTTTCTCATTATAGAAAATGAAATATGTCAAGAACAATTACTATCCCTTAGGAATCAAAAATCGAAAAATAATGTAACATTACTAAATTATAATTGAACTCTCGTGAGCTTATTTAAAAAAAACACAAAATCCAATTTTATTCTAGGCATCTGAGATCTGCCATCAATTCACAAACTGAGCATAGCTGTGTACTACGAATGTCATATTACTGATAGAATACTTATCTAAGTAGCTTTTTTTGTAAATACATAATTACGATGCTAAACACCAAGAGACAGATCAAACATCTATGTTCGTCACACAAATTTAGGAAGATAGAATTTTAGTTTGGGTAAACGTGTAATACCGGTTTTTTTTATTATTAGTATCTTTCTATAGCACTACGTGTGAGGCGGTGAGATATTGAATAGATAGTACGTATGCTAGTATCGAGCAAGTGTTTCTAATGATAGTCATTAAAACAATGTAAAACCAAGACTAACGTTCCAAGATAAAAGCACTGTAGAATGAACTTTAAAGCAACTTAGTAAAGATTGCAATTCAAAATCAGACATAAAAACAGACGGAAAATCAAAATGAAACCTGTTGCCTTAAGCTTGAACATATTTTTGCTTAACAGATTTACAAATCACGAGCTTTCAAATCCACTATCCATGCAATTATCTGGAAGTGCAACATACATTTTCATCCATGTTTATCATATTAGGGTTTGGGGCGCTCGAAGCGTAGCTTACCTCATCGATTCTGCATCCTCGTAAATTTTGTCATTGGTGCATTGTTGATCAAGGTTGATGGCACGCGCCATATGTTTTTTTTGGGGGTATTGAATGATTATGATGACACCTACATTGTAGTCATTCATAGTAGGTACAAAATGTATTGATTTGGTGTTACTTATTCTCAATTGACCGAAAATCTTGGTTGGGGAAAAACATGTTTTTTTGTTGACATCTATTTTCTGCCAAGCGCATACGTTTGGAATTTCGTAAACCACACACAAAACATATACTATAACTCTCTCTTTACTCGGAACATATAATCTGTTGATTGTTAGTCAAAAACATCACATCAAATTAAAAAGTTGTGAAACAATCACGTTAAGTAAGATTATAGTGGAGACTCACAATTAAAAAGAACAGCTCTTATAGTAAGAGTATATCCAACTTCATAAATTGTATAGCAAATCCCAATTATATAAATCAATAATTACGATTCGGAGAAGAACCAAAGCAAGATAATTGTTAATTATTTCCGATAATCTGTCACGAAATTGAAATTGGGATCAGATTGATGTGTTATATCTTTCCTTTAATTGGTTGGATATCTTGAAATCGACGGAAAGTCGATCCGATCGCAATTTGAACAGAACTGTTGAATTGGAATTGGGTTGACTTTTAATGTCTTTCGTTCATCTATCTGAAGTTCTCGCAAAAGAGATAAAAAGTTGATAAGAACTCTCTTCCAACAAAACTGGATTAAGGGTTATCCCAATTCTGTCTGTGGTTACGTGTTAATTTTAAACTAATTCGATGAGTTTTCTGGGAACTGTTCGGATAAATTCCTACGGGTAGAAACATTGAAGCTTTGTTTAGGTCATTCAATAAATTGCAGGAATTAATCTATACTTATAATAAAACTGTAACGGATACGATTCTGTACATTGAAGATATTTAGAAAAAAATTTTTGGGGGGCACTCTATGATCAATACTGAAGCCAAAACTGTAATATTTTTCATTCATGTTTGTCTGTCTGTCTGTATCTTGACCGCGCATCACGCCGAAACTACTGGACGGATTCAAATGAAACTTGGCACGATTTAAGGTCATACTCCGAGGTAACACATAGTACATAATAACATTAAAACATGAGGTTTTATTTTAATTATAAAGTTAGTAATAAAATATTATATATAATAATATATAAAATACTTTGAATAGAATTTGAATCCTCACCAGGTGGGTTTGTCAAAGTTGGATTTAGATTACAAATAATTGTCTTCCCGGAATAATGTGCAATCAAATTAAAGAAAAGGAATACTAACTGGCCTCACATTTCAAATATAGCTCTGTCTTCTATGCTGTAAGTTATGGTTTCCATTTCCACCTAGGAACAAACAACAAACATTGATTACATACTAGCTGCGGTTACCCGCGGTTGGACTTCCTACGGGAACCGTACATTTTTCCGGGATAAAAAGCCTATGTGATATTCCAGACTATAATCTATCTCTGTGCCAAATTTAATCCAGATCCGTTCAGCCGTTCTGGCGTGATTGAGTAACAAACATCCATCCATACTTACAAACTTTCGCGTTTATAATATTAGTAGGATTCAATCCGATTATACAATATATTTATTCTAAAGTATCTCATCAGCTCTCTACATATTTTTATCTAAATGTAAAAAGTTTACATTAGTAACAATTAACTCACATGTGTTTGGATTGTTGTCAGTGATCAAGAACTTTGAAAATGTTATGCTCAGCATCACCTTTACATCTCTAATTTCAAATTCCCCCTTGCTTTGTATTACACCATTTTTTATTATTTTCATCCATTCCGATGCTTCGCCGCCGTCCCGCATTCAACCAATGTGAATTTAAATCATTATCGGTCTGTCTGTAGCATGGCTAATGACAACTGTGTATCATATATTTTTGGTGGCCTTGAGAACTTTACGTGGGCTTTGAGTAAGATTCTGGTTTAAAGACTACTTTTATATTATAATAGCACCATGCATCAATTTACGGTGACTTAGTATTAGCGTTAGTGTTAGCTTAGAACATTTTAGGAATAAAAAAAAATTATAATAGCGAACAATAACACATTTAGTTAGCTGTTTCTGGGTTCCCATTGAAATGGTTACACAAAATGTTAACTTGCAGCTCGTAAAATTAAAGCATTACAGACAAGACACTGTGTTCTTTGGTGTATGAAAAGAAATTTCCAAGAAATTTTACGGTTTTTTTAGGAGATTAATTCTGCTCTTAAATTTAATTGCAATGATGAATATGTAGTTATGGCAACGAGATCTACAGTTCTAGTAGTAATGTATGAGAAAATGTATGACAAAAACATACGGTAAAAATGTATGAGAAAAACATACGGGCGAAAACAATAAGGCAGACTACAAAATATTTCACGTTCTCGAAACGGTGAAGGAAAACATCGTGAGAAAACCGGCATGTCTGGAACCAAAAATTCGAAGACTTGACATCTACCAATCCGGTTTGGGCTCCCGTGGTAGATCAAAGCCCATTCACTCTTAATTATCGAGAGCAGTTGGCTGAGACGCCGGTGTTCCTGCAGTAGGAACATTAAAGGCTGATATGATGACAAAAGATGTTACAATCTTGGTAAAATACAGAGCATTTGCTATCGCTGGAATAGAGAGGAATTCTATCGAGCTGCATTATTAAAACTTGTTACCACGAGTAAAACCACGGGTATGCGATAGTATCCACTTACTATGCCGTGTTTAATCTCCTCGACCATTCATTTTGTTCGGGGCTCGTCAACCGAGACGGGACTTGTGTAATGTTCCGGTTTGCTGCCGTCTCTTTTATCCTCATCACTATCGCCTATGCCTATCTCCTTCTGTTAACCGTATGGTTCCTTTGTGTCGGCGATTAGGGGCACGTTCCTGAGAAAACGGCAGATGTTAGAAAGTTTGTTCGTTTCACGAAGGATTTTGATAAAGTTTGCAATTCGGAAGGCGAAGGTAACTTAACAAGCCCTTTTGCTAAAGTGTGTTGTTGACATTTATTCGTTTGTAGATTTACATCTCCTTTTTTAAGAATGATTGATCACTAGATACTTTGTGCTGTGTATCCATACTGCGTAAACTTTATTTTGGATAAGTGTTACACTAGACTATGATTAAATCACCTCATCGGTTTTTTAACCTAATGTAGGTCATCTATCTATTTTTTATCATCTATTTTATAACCTAATGTAGGTGATCTATCTATTTTTTATCATTTTTTTTTTAACCCAATGTCCTACTTCTCAAACAAAGAAATATTGCCAAATTGAGTCTACGCAAAATAGCTATCTACAAAGGAAGCTTCACAAACGAACTCTTACTACTATTAACTTAGATACTATTTTGAATTTGGCAATGCGAGTGATAGCCGGCAATAAAATCATATAGACTGTCAACGAAAAAACCTTTATTTTATTTTTACACTTAAATATCTACCTACTCGGAAATGTATGTATACATTTAACAATAAACAATAAGTATGTATATACTTATTGTTTGATCAAGTGCTTATATTACTAAGTTTAACGTTTGTTCATTATCAATCAAAATATGATAGGTCCATATACATGCGTACCTATGTCTTCATGTAGTTCCCCATTCGACACTGGTCCAGGATATTGTATCGCCTTTTTATAAACGCACGAAGAAGGAATTTCCCTACTAGTACTACTACCAACTTCAAAAGGAGGTTATCATTTCGGTTGTGATTTCTTCGAGCGTGCTCTGCCTTCGAAGCGAGGGGACCCGGGTTCGATTCCCGGCCGGGGAACACTATGTATGGTGAGCATGTAGTTTTTTCTAGGGTCTTGGGTGTTTGTCTTGTGTTTTTGTTTGTCCATGCCATCTGCGATACAGGGAATCCTAGTGCAGAGGTATGAGTGTGTAAACGTTTATTTATTTATTTATTAGTCGTATAGAAATTTTATCAGAAACAGTTTGGTTGTTAAATCGAAATAACTGGACAAAATATGTTATCCATATAAACGAAATTACGTATTTTGATTTTCTGTGACTTTTTCTTTGCCCGTCGTATGTTTCGATGTTTCTTTTTAAAATGAACGTGCCAATGGTCAATGGTGGGGTTGGCTTTTTCTTTTTCCCTTGTTATGAATTGCTTAGGTAATTATCTATGGGCCAATGTACTTATTTCTAAGTAATTTTTGTCTGTCATAAAGATATATTATTATTGTTACGTCAATTAGCAGCCGCTTTCAACGGCTGACGGAAACGTATGGCCGAGAAGAATGACATCGCGACCACAAACGCCCATAATTGCGTTCGTTGAACCACAAGCATGTGATGTGACATGTTTCGTTTTTGTTATTTCTGGCAATACTGCAATACAGCTACAGTATATTATAAATGTCGCAATTTCTCGTGGTCACAACAACGATCATCTTGTAATTTTTTTTCATATTAAGTGTAGATTCATTCTCGATTGCCGAGAAAAGGCAGTAGGTATAGACGAAGTTAAAGATGATAAACATGTTTCTTATTGTCTCGTATTTATTAAATTTAGATTTCTTATTTATTTTTTTAGCGCCTATTTTGTCAACTGTAAGTACTTATTGTGACGAAATCAATATTTTATGTGATAGAACGTGTTTCATATTAATTACAGTCCACCAAACTTTTTACTGTTTTTTCGAATAATGAAGCACTTTTATAGTAAAAAGTTATAGTTCAATAATAAAGGAAAAATAATGCAATTTGTAATCTAAATCAAATTAATAACACATATTAATATCATAACGAGCAACACTATCTACAATCTGATGAACAAACAACATCTCTATATACCAGTTAACAGCTATAGTTCACCATTCATAATGATTAATGACGGCCTGTAGGTACAAAATAAAGCGAACAATCAAACAATCCACAATAATATAAACCTAAATGCTGAATTAACACCTCCCATTGAATAATGGCACCACCGCCCACCCACATCGGATCCCCTCTCGAACAAATTACTGGATTCCAAGAAGGTCAATTTATAAAATGAGTAATAATGTTTAGGTAAGTATAAGAAACAATCAGATCTTCTTAGCGTATATTAAAGATGTTGATATAAAATGGATAAAATACTTTTTGTATACGAATAGACCGTATTCTTTGTGAAAAAAAAAATCAGCTTTGTATTCCAATTTTAAATCTGTTCAAAGTAAAAATGTAAGAAGGAAAACTTGCTCCATAAAACTACAGTTCACTTTATAACGCTATCGTGTTATCAATGTCAACAGCCCGTGAGACTCACACAATGACATTCCAGCGCTATGTGCGTTGCAATCGCAATATCACGAGACATTTCCCGCTCGGCTTCCGTTGGTTGTTCTCGTTCGATAAACTTCTTTGTACATTATGTTCGCCTAGTACTTGTCACCAAACTGTGAGCCATATGGCACGCTGTTGACGTTTTTTTTGTTTCATACCGTTTTACGTCTTTGTAGCCATAACAAATCCATCTTCTCAACATTTTGTTTGGTTTTGTATATCTGGTTGTATATCTGTAGTTTGGTTTTGACCTATTAAAGTTAGCATAAGTTAAATTTGCAGACCTTTCTAGAATATCTCTGGTCTACATCTAATACACATAGAACGAATAATCGTAATACAAGTCACTTGTATAAATTTAACAACTAAACAATGCTGTGAAACTACAGAATTCCAAGCTACCTAGATAACTGTTTATGGCTCTTTAAAATAATTCTGTCTGACGAAGTTGGGTAACAGCCGAGGGGAATAGTTTGGCACGAACTTTGTATTCCAGAGTGCTGAGTACCTACTTACATTCATAAATTTTCGCTAACTCCTATGAAAGTTCGCAGACGGAAACTTCCTGGCAATAAAGAACGGTGGAGTGCCATTGTTTGTGTTTGAATTGACAATTGAAGGGAAAGTCATCTGTTTGGTTGTCTTGGTTAATAAATCCTCGCTATCTCGAATCATGAATAAAATTCTGAATCAATGAATATGTTTTGGACGTGATGTATTTAAAATTTACTTAGATCATTTTCTGCTTTGTAATATCTCTGAAAATAAAACGAATCTTATTTATGAACGTTCTGATAAAGATAATATAATAGAAGTTGAATATAATTGTAATCAAAGAATAATAATGAGGTACTTGAATATTAACAAGACAGACTACACAATCAGAATATTGACATTATACGATACTGTTATGAACTTTGTATTTAAATTGTCCGTTATAGCATTTTTATTGATGTTGGCAGTTGTCATTATGAAAATAGTAATTTCTCAAGGCTGAAAATGTGTTAAACAAAACCGGTAGCTTACAAAACTTCAAACAACAACCAGAAAGACGACGTTAATTGACGTCGGCGGAACATTTAGCTCACTCGACCACTTCTGTGGGTTCCACCGATGATTAACATACAAATTTATGTCTTACTGTCAGGTTTATAGACTTCATAGTCCATTTATAGAGCCGACTTGCGTCATTCCGCGCCGAAGAAGTAATTCGAAGCCGTATGGTTACGGACAAACATTATGATTTACGTCGGTGTGTGTTGCGTCGATATAGTAGTGAGCCGGTGTGCCGGCGCGATCAATAACTCGAGGCATGCGCAGTGGAAGCCACTGCCATCTGTTGGCAGCCACATGGGTACACGTCGTACTAAGATACGGGCTTGTGATGTAAAGTGAGCTCTATTTCTTTGGTTTTAGATCTGTCATTGCCTTTGGACCGGTCCATGATGACGTCAAGTTTTCTCCAAGGAACAAAAAGCGGTCAGTCTAATTTAGCGCGGTAATAAGTGTGCATAGCTCTTTGCGTAGGTGGTAGCTTCAGAATGAGCGTTGCATAGGTATGACGCAGTATATTTTAATTTAGTTTTGTGGTGAGAACTGAGCATGCGCGAAGCCATCGATCCGGTCACCTTGCCTGGCTAATAGATTCATGTACACGAAGAGCACGTTCCGTTCATAATACTCGAATGTTTATGTCGCGATGGACTGACGCGATTGAGATATTAGACGAGAACAAGATGTTTCAATGCGATGTCTGAATTGCCCTAGTATGAGCTTACACTTAAACAAAGAACAGAACAGAACAGAGCAATCAAATAATACGCTAAGCTTAGTTGTATTTTATCTGTGATATTAAGTTAGTAACAAACCTGGTTGAGATCAAACGTATGTCAAATATTGTATCCAATCCGGACAATCACAAGCAAATATAATACAATCCAGGTATCGTCAGTATTTTCACACCATTTGTCTTCAGACTGGTTTTATTTACCTAATCGGGCGTTAGCCTAGGTTTCTTTAGGTGTGAATGTTCTCTACAGTCTAGCCTGTATTTTCTTTTACACCCATTGCTCCTTATTTGTATAATTGTATTTGTTCTTGGGTTGCGCTCTTTATATCAGTAGAATCGTCTGTATGTGCAGTATTTACGGGCCTACTGACGTGTACTTGCAGACTTCAAACCCATCTCTGTCACCAATCTCTCCTCAATCCTAATTATTACGCATTTTCGCTTTAAAGCGATCATCATGAAATTTTGCATGTTGTCAGGAGTATGGGAAAGGACATATGGACACAATTGATCCAGAATTAATTATAGTTCTATAAGTTTAATTATATTCTAGTTATTATAGTATAAATTACATTTACGCGAGTGAACAGCGGGCATAAGCTAGTCTAGTTATATATTATAACCTAGTGATATTAACATGTTATACAATATGACCTAAAACTTGTTAAGTTGGAGCGTCTTTTTATTTATCTATCAGGAAAGCAGCAGCAGAAATGTCTATCATTTCTGCTGCCACATTTTGCGATTGAAAAGTCTGGAGTTCTGTAACTTCACCAGACCTTCCGTCTTCAAAACTTGAGTTCTCAGCTTCAAAACCTTCCCAACACCGCAGGAACAGGCTTACTGATAAATGAGAGTGAATGGGCTTTGGTTGACTGGAAGTCTTTGAATTTTTGTTTTTGTCTCGTCTTCGTATTTGTGTTTGGTACTAGGACATGCCTGCATGTTTTCTCACGATATTTTCCTTCACCGTTGGTGAATCGAAACAAAAAGTTAATTGTAAAAAAACATCGGTGGCGATGTGTTTACCTCTTGTCACGTCTGTTTACTCAACAATGAAGTATTCTGTAAAAGCGAGAGTATCCGAGCCTTATATACCCACATAGGCGCATGAAAATTCCCGCATAGACCTCGTATGCGTCAGACAAGATAAACAAACCAGAACGGTTGGCTACCCGGCCGAAATCGGAACCGAATCAAATATATATCTTTCCATGGTTTGGTTTGAAATCGTGCCAGAAAGATATTATTATTTAATCCAATCATAATAAGAATTCCGCCGACAATTATTCTTATAATTGAGTCACGCCAAGAAACGTCAATTATCAACTTGTATCCTGTAAATTAATTAACTAGTCGATTCATAAGGCGTTACATAAAAAATGAACTCAGGAGTTTAGGGCTGTGTTGATCAATTAATGAGATAGCTCTTATATTGTTGTTATGTCCAAAATATTATAGCATTACAAATTACAAAAAGATTTTTCTGTGTTTTCTTTTAGCGGGACAATGGATTGTATCTAAATAATGTTGATATTGAAAATACTGGTCTATCTAAGCACATCATGCAAAACCAAAATTAATTACACAATTTGGGGGTTTATTATGTATTTAACTATCTTTCTTTTTTGTCATTATCACAAAAATTTCAACATCCTATAATACCTATGTTTGTGATCCCTTTATACTCAATTTACTTTACCTTCATTGTGTTGAATAAGTAATACAATAATTACCTATAGGCGTTCATACAATGATCAGCTAAGAATCAACCTCATTCAAGCGAATTAAACACGATTGAACACACAGCCGTAGGCACCTTACCTAATCGTGATTTAATTTTCTTCAGCGTCTTAAAGTATTATAAAAAAAAATATTTCACTTGATTTAGCGCTCACATAAATTTGTCGTGTCTGAAAAAGACAACTTAATGAGCACCAAAATAACTAATACCTAAATTCACGTCTAGTTTTTAAATATTATTCTCCTATATGATCAGGTAAACGAAGCACGAAACCCAAAGCAACCCAGTCGCGTTCGCAGGTAAAATTGACTCAGAAGTACTAGGAGCGCATAAACCGCAAGGCGATGGAAACAACGCCTATAGATAGTTCCGTCACAGGTTACCCAACTGTTAGTATGGTCCCGGGAACGCCCACTCTGTCTGCGCCCCTCTCTTGCCTTTGTTATGAGCAAAGGGAAGATTGGCCATGGTCACTGAATGATTGTTTTTTTTGTTACACAGGAGTTACAAGCAGTAGTCGCCATTTTCTGAGTCACAAAGAGGAAATAATGTTAGTTGGCATTCATTTTTAATGACGTTGTTGTGGTATTTGTGACTAGAAACTCAATAGGACTTCATTTATGTATTCCATTGCTAAGCGATTCGTTCCTTAGCAAGTTCTTTAATCACTGTTCATCATTCTTTACGTTCCTAGTCTATTCCATTATTGCCAGATATAAAAATGTCCTTAGATTCGTCTTAATTGTGAGAGTGAAACTGGTAATACCAAAATTATAAATATTAAAATTGGTGACTCTTGGTAAAAAAATCTCTCGATTTGGGTTTCAAAGTAAAGTGTCTTTTAAACATTACATTAGTAAGAATTACTTACATTTACTTGCTTTTATTTCACGCAGTTGGAGTTGTGAAAGAAATTTCATGATGAAATTACACTATAAAGGTTTCTATGGGACTACCTTGGAGGTAAATTCTATCTGTGGTTGCGACCCGCAATGTGTCCTGGTGCATCGTAACGTAAGGTGGTGGCACTTGATGCCCTTGTGGGAGGGTCTGGGAACAGACGGGGGGTGCAGGGAGGTATGCGAGTTAATTTCTACACTGAAATAAAAAAACTGATTAAAAAAACCCGGCTTCAACTTTCATCCTATATTCTGAGGCTTTAGAGGGTAAACATAAACAGATGATAGGGATCATTTCAAAAAATAAACATCCATATCTATCTAGAATGGGCAAAAGAAAAGTCACAAGAAAGCAAAATATATAATTTCGTTTATTTGTATGACTTAATTATTCCAGTTATTTTGATTTAAAAACCAAATTATTGAATATATTTTGAAAAAAATTCTATGTCAATCTGAAAGTATTTATATCCTTTTGAATTTAGAAAATTACAAATTCGCTTGATAAATGAGTTCCGAAGTAACGAATATATATAAAAAAATATAACCTCCTCCTTAGCAATTCGTTTCAAAAAGGTACGCAGAAAAAAACAAATCAACAAAAATTCTGTCGAGGAGAGCAGGCAAGGAAGTAACCAGTCTTCATAGATATCCCCAAAGTGATCCATGTATATGCCCCATGCCCTCTGCTATCAATGAAGGATAGCAGAGGGCATGGATGACAATCTAATCTTCGTGAAATTAAATGCTATATCCATGGGCGCCGCCAGGAATCCTTTCGGTGTGCATTTGCATAAAATATATTATACAAATCGTATAACGTCTGAAATGAGACTATGACTAAAATGAGGTATGCTCTAAGTTTTTCGGCCTGTCGTCAGTTTATTATAGGCTACGTACATCCAAAAAGAATGGTCCGATTTCAAAGCAGTTTTTCTATTAAGATTGGTTTATGGAAGTCAGTCCTTTGCCAGGATTAGTTGAAGATGAACCCGAAGCCGTTTCGACTGTTCAACTATGAATACATTATAAGAAGGCATTCTCTTAGTTCACAAATTGACTGGGCTTCGAACAAAAATACCACTTATTCTTTTATTTTTTACTAAAGGAGAGATAACCCCGGTGGACTTCTTAACACAAACGTGAGTTAGCGGTGCCTGCATTAAGTACTTCCCTTGAGGAACTCTGCACATAATTTCGGTTAATACTCGGCTATGGTATGGTTAATTGAGTGTACCTTCACATTTTCTTTTGTTATTAAGTGGTAGTGACGGAACGAGCTCGCGTACGATGTTTTGTGGTTTCCGTCGCCGATATACAACAGCAATACGAGTCAGGTCCTCCCCTACCGAAGTATGAAAAACCGTAAAATTCGTATTGCGTAGCGCTCATCACTGAGATGGGGGTGTAACGCTTTATGTACCTGTAATATCACCGGCATCCACATCCTTCCACCGGAACACATTAACGCGAGTGCGGCACTGCTTGGCGGCGGATTACTTCTCTGGACGAACTTGGCATAAGTTCCACTGCTACTTTGGGTTGATCCTTTTGCACCTCTTGGGTGATTCCTGTAGGGATCCTGAGAGTAACATGGTCCCCCTACTTTTTAACATTATCGTTGGACGCCGGATAAGAAACAGACTCTTTCACGAAGGGTGCAGGGACAGCGGCAGAAACGATCTCATTACTAAATTATATTTATCTGATTGATTGACTTTCGCATGAGGGCAAACCTGTCTCATGTTAAGTGACTAGGCGGTTGAATATGGAGCAAGAAGACCAGGTGGTTAGAAAGAACATACGCCTGCAAAAAAGTAAAGATAGTACAGAGTCATTTTACCTCTTTTTCTTAAGCGGAGCTGGTAAGATTAGATCGTGCAGTTCCTGCGCAGTCTATAGAAGATCTAAATGTAACGTTACGCGGTTGCTCGGGACTCTGAATCTTACTGCAAGATGCTACTGATCACTCAGACAAATCAATGTTCTACGACGAACTTGATATAGGTACGAACCAACCAAATAACTCAGTCATCTCTTGTAACGTAGGAGACTAGACACAGTGCAATGGTTTTCACAGTAGGTACTAAAAGAAGAAAGAAAGAAAGAGTCAAATGTTACAAAGAATGCTCACACAAATATATAGCACAGCCAATTAAACCCGTGAACAAATAAAAATGTTTCCTGTTCTGTATGCATACAAAGTTTGTCCTGAAATAATTTTTCATACAAGTGTGGCAAAAAGGTCATATTCTAAAATCTATAATTTTTTTGTTGGAATGGAAAAATATGGTCTGTTCGAATAGCAAGAGGAATACACGGGGAGGGAGGGGCGGGGCGAGTGGAATAGTGCTCAATTTCATAAAGTTCCTACTAAATGTCCTTGAAATTTAATTAAATACAGCTGGAAAAGTTTGTAGTTATCTTTTTATAATAAAAGTAACGAGACGAGCTGAAGGCCCACCTGATGTTAAGTGGTTACCTCTGCTCATAACATCAGCATTACGACTTAGGTCCCCCCCAACCGAAGTATGAGGAGACCCAAATCTCACCCCGTTGCGCCCGTCACCTGAAACGAGCATGTAACGACTCATACGCATGTAATTTCACCTGCA
The DNA here is from genome assembly GCA_921293045.1 of Aplocera efformata. Lineage (NCBI taxonomy): Eukaryota > Metazoa > Arthropoda > Insecta > Lepidoptera > Geometridae > Aplocera > Aplocera efformata. Next base: position 4,409,056 of record OV121042.1, on the reverse strand, counting down.
ACCACACCCTTCCTCCGGAACACAGCAATGCGATGCGATTAATATTTAAGATACTGACCGAAAAATCATGAAATATAAACAGACATTTTGGTTTTTTTTTTATCTAAATTTTAAAACCGTCTTACAACGTAGCATGGTTCTACAGAATTGTATACTCCTTATTTTTTATGAGGTTTAAAAGAACCAATTAATGTTGTTTTCATTAAGTAGAGTAGGTACTAAGGCCAACCTCATTTTAGGGCCAATGTGGGCGTATCATGGGGCGGGGCGAGACATGCAGTAGCTTGGTACAAACTTCGAATCCAACGCTCTATTGCAGTTTGACATGAAAACTTCCACTATTTTATATAGGTAGGTTACTGCGTTTTTCATACCTGAACTTTTGCAGTAGTACAACCTACTTATTTCCAAGTATTATATCTGTCACAAAAGTGAGGGGATGAGCTGAAAGCCCACCTATTAAGTAGTACTCATAACAACAGCAATACGACTTAGCCATTTAGAAATTCAAAGGGTACCTACTCGCCACTCGAGAAACTGGACCCGACAAAGTAGATATCACAACAGTTCCAGTCTTGACAACATGATTTGAATTCTAAACTAGAGATAAAACGGATATCCAGAAACAATTTCTTCTAGTTTTCGAGAAAAACCTCCGATGAGAACACATTCTCGATGATCCCAATGACAAGAACACCTCCAGCTACCTGGAGGTGTTCTTGCCATCCAGTAGGGACACAGTAAATGATATAATAATAAGATAGTTTAGTAGCAGTAGAACTTGTGCAAAGTGCGCCCGGAGAAGTACTGCCATCTGGTAATATGCTATCAAGCAGGCATGCATTTGCATTGCTGTGTTCCGGTCGAAGGGTTTGGATTCCGGTGAAATTATCGGCGTGGCTTAGTTGGTAGTAGCCCTGCCTTCGAAGCGAGGGGTCCCGAGTTCGATTCCCGGCCGGGGCACACTTTGTGTGGTGAGCATGAAGTTTGTTCTCGGGTCTTGGGTGTTTGTCTTGTGTTTCTGTGCAGGAAATCCTAGTGCAGAGGTATGAGTGTGTAAACGTTTATTTATTTATTGTGTATGAAAAAATATTAAGAAGCAGCTGTTTCAAGCGACGTGGTCGGCGTGAAACTGGTTTTTTTTTGCGTGGTACCTACCATTATTCTTTTTCTTAAATCAAAGTAGCCTACTACTAACTTACTCCTTATAACATCAGCTATATGCCAGTGAAAGTCCTGTCAAAATCGGTCCAGCCGTTTCGGAGATTAGCCGAAACAGACATTTTATTTTTTTTTAAGTACCGTTTATACATTCAGGTGTATTTAGAAAGAAGTTGTTTTTTTGACATTAAAAACTGACACTTAAATTTTATTAATTCCATTTTTTTTTTCTGTAGCCTCCATTTGAACCTCGAAGGGCCAGCGAAAGGGCGGCGCGGGGCGGGGCGAGACGCGCCACACCTTGGGAGTGGTCTTGCTACGCCCCGTACCTTCCACTGCAGACAGGTTTTTAAATCGATTCGCTTTTCGATCGTGACTCATCGATTATTATTATTATGACAAATTGTAACCGCTTTTTGCTTTTGCTGTTTTGCTGGAGTTAAAGATCTTTCTTTGTTTTGTTTTGGATATAGCACCTGGCATACCAAGTTATTTAGAAATAAAACGTTTAGGGTCCCGTACCCAAAGGTTAAAGGACTTACTTAATTCATATCGTCTGTGTACTATTGTCAAAATTAAATAGATACTTGTATATTTGTATCCGAACCGAAATTTTCACAAATGTGTTTTTTTTTTACATAATAAATCTAGCGGATAGTTAATGAAATAGCTTTTTTGCTAATTGAAAATTTTAGTCATTCTTCTAATTGACTTGTTTGTAACACTTGCAGAGTAAATAAACACAAAAATGTGCATGGACATTTCACATAGCGCTAAATGGCTCGTTAGTTCGTTAGGAATGATTTATTTTACTGAAAACGGGGATAGCGGGATTAGACTTTTGAAAATATGACGCAAAGAACTCACTATTTGGCTCATTGAGGCTCTTACTGAAAAGATAAGTCTGATGGGAAACAAGAAATTATTGAATACAACCAAAATCCCGACGTAACATGTAAGTTTATAGGTATATATTTTTGTAAGCTTTTATAAAACCCTGTTATTTGCACCCAAGATAGGTTTAGAAGGAAAAAAATTGAAGACTTAATATTATGCCACTAAAAATCAGCCATTTTAATTTCTGATATGACTATTATCACTCTCACAATTAAGATGAATCTAATGACACCTACAGAGCTATAGAGCGTGTCAATAAAATATACATAGGTACATACACTCGAAAACATAATGCTCTTTCTGGCGCAGTCGGGTAAAAAGGCCTGAATCTTGTTGTATAATTATGTAGAAGTTTGCCTGTTCACCAAATTTAGCGGAACCAAGTCAATTCCAAATAACAATGAGGTGGAACGACCAAATAAGTCTTCTCTACTATGGGTGACCAATATCTCCTAACGCTTAAAAAAAAGAAACAAAAATTTGACGTGTCCAAACGATACTTGAGATTTAAAGAAATAAATGAGTTTGAGATTGAGTTTATCAAAAGCTCAATCTCAAAATTTACAGTTTGATGTCGATAAAAAAAATGGTTCCTGCAACTAAATGCTTCCATGCTTCGGCGTGAGCATTTAATTTTCGGTCTCAACTAATAGTAGGTTTAGCAACGTTTATCAGTCAGCACTTGGATGGGGTAACAGTAGGTTACCCTACTGCTTTCGTGCTTTGGTCGGCACATTCCTTTGTTCGAAGGTTTCTTATTCGTCTGAAAAAGTGCTGTCACATGGTGCACTCGCGTTGCTGTGTTCCGTTGAAAGGGTGTGGGTGCTGATGGAATTATACTTGAGTAGTTATTCTCCATCTGAGAGTGACAGGTGCAACGCGATGTGACTTGGATCTTCTCATTCAGTTGGAGACGGGATGCTTAGTATGGTTGTTTATGGGTGACAGTAAATAAATAAATGAAAATAAACATGGACATTTCACATAGCGCCATCTAATCCCAAATTAAGCATAGCTTCTACTATGGGAACTAGATGAGTGATAGAATAGTTATAGCATTATTTTTCGTAAATACATATTTATATTTATACATATTGTGTAGGCGTTAAACATATAATTGTCCTCGCGGGATAACCACTAACCTGTATGTGGGAGGCTTGCGTCGAACCCCGGCAGCAGATATCGCACGGAAGCACAGTTTAACAGCACTACACTCCACCATAGGTTTCAGGGACGTTTTGGAGATCTCCAGGCTGGGGTGGAACACTTGTCGGCCCTCCGGAAGGCGCAAGGACAAGAGTCCGAAAAGATTTATGTGGACGCGGTGACGTGTGCGAACGAACTGACTGATCGCAATCCCCCGGTAGGGCTACCCACGTAGACGAGAAAAAAAATGAAAAGATTTCTTACCCTACCTCAAAATTGTGTTGCTTTTTAAATCAATGGAGATGGAGAATTTGAACCTTATTCTGTTCCTCTACGGAACACATATGAACACCCAGACATAGAATAAACATTTTTGTTCGTCACCCGAATGCTTGTGTTCTGCGTGGGAATCGAACCCATGACCTACAGCGCAGAAGGCAGAGCTACTACCAACTGAGCTATGAGACGAGTAACCGCTTTGCGTTAGGTTAAGCAGTAGTGGTTGCATTACTGTGTTCCGGTGGAAGGGTGTGACTGCCGGTGAAATCATATGCGCATGAGACTCTACCCCGTCTCGGGTGATGGACGCAGTAGGATGAATGCGACTCAGTAAAGATTTGGATCTCATACTGAGTCGCACGCATTATTGTTGTCATGGGCGAGGCTCACCTCTTACCATCAGGTGGGCACTCAGCTCGTACCGTCACGCATTCACATAAAAAAGGTGTGCCGTTAAATTCGGGTTGCTCTTTACGTACCACCTGGGGCAGAGACCCCCAGGGTGGAACCCTAATCACCTACGGACGCGAGCAACATAGACCCCTCTACTCGTAATAAGTAATTCGCATTCAATGATACGCTTGCTTCTAGCTACGTTACCACTTTCTTCATTAAATTTCAACCCAAGTTCATATTTGCATCATATTATGCAAATGGTGGCTGAGCTATCTGATTAGCTTAATAGCTTATACAAATGGATATCCTAATAAGCGCACGTATGCACTCCAATTATAATTGGATTATTCGCGAAATGCTTTTGAGTTCCCCAAATGTCCATTAGCTGTTTTACGGCAAATAATGGCTATTTCCGAAATTAAAGTAATTGGTAGTGTGCATTTAGGGATTGGAAGTTTCAAATAATAGCGTAAATTGTTTTAATCTCTACCTATATACCATAGTGAGATTTAACGTAACGTAACGTACCGACTAGCCTCTAATGTTCCCACTGCAGGGCTACTCTCGATAGTTGAGAGTGAATGGGTCTTGACCCACCACGGGAGCCCAATCCAGATTGGTAGATGTCATGGTAGAATTTATGGTTCTAAGGCCGGTTTCCTCATAATGTTTTCTGTCACCGTTTCGAGAACGTGGTATTGCGCACATTTTCAAGTGATAATCTCATTGGTGCACGTGTGGGTTTGAACCAGTGACCTTCAGATTGAAAGTCGGCGTCTATGCCCTTGGGCCACCACGCTCTCCGTGATTTAAAATACGTTCTCAAAGATTTCATGTTTGATCCAAAATAGTATAATATCATAAGTGCGAAATTAACTTTTACGTTTTCACGCTTAAACCGCTGAACCAATTTAGATGAATTTCGGCATAGAGATAGATGACACCTTGTAGAAGGAAATTGGCTACTGTTAGTCGCAAAATAAAACTTAAACGGATAATAGGGGATAAAACGATGTATGAGGGAATCGCCAACGAGATAGATAGCATCCAGGGGAAGTATGCAATCTATCTGGTCTCCATAGGCTGCATACTCTCTGAATGCCACGCGGGCGAAACCAAACTAGCTGTAACTAAATTATGTTTTCACTAGTCTAATTACAGCCAGTTTATAATACCTAACACATGACTGGAGATAAATTTGTAACGCTATTCTGTTTTTGTTGTATTGTTGATTATTTTTGTCCAATTTCCTAATGGTACCTACCATATCTATAGTCAAAGATAAAGAGAAAAATCTTTATTTCTGGTGAAATCTTAAAAATTACAAGGAATTGTTATTTTTTTTATATAATTAAGTAAGTACGTACGAGATGATGCTTTCTTAAAATTAAGTAAATTTGTTCCTTTTCCAAACTCTATTCAACCCTCCTAAACTTTGTTATTCGTATTCAATTATTATAACCTATAGTTGAATACTACCAATAAAATATAATTACTTGCCTATTACCTCCAATAATCTCATGAGTGTTTTTATGGTTCATCGTGAGTTTGAATCACTGTTCCTAGCTGTAATAAGTTTTTATTTCTTTCATTTATGCATTTATCATAGTCCACGGTTTTTTATATATTATTAATTGCATTTTATTTAATTATTTTTTTTTAATTCATATAATATTTAATTAATTATAATTTAATTTAATTGAATTTTTTTAATGATGTTTTCATTTTTTAATTTTCATGTGTAAATAAAAATAAAACATTTTTAAAATTCGGGTGTTCATATATGAAATAAATTCCAGTTAAATTCCGCCTAAATTACTTTTAGGCTGTTTAAGCCGTCTAGCGCCATCTATTGGATAAATGAAGAAGTTGCTATTGTGAAGAGTATCTTTCGGACGTAGAAAATATAGTGGTTGCTTCTGCTGGTATGGACTTGAACTAAAATTCAGGTAACTATTGCGGTGTAGGTCATGAAAAACAAATACTAGATATGTATTATAACAGTTATCTAGTTCCCATAGTACAACCTATGGTTAGTTTTGGGTTAGAAGACGCTCTGCAAAATGTCCAATTTCAACATAAAGTTTACAGTCATCAAAGTAATGTGTATACCATTTGTTTCTTTAGTTAATATTTAACGCAGTTTTATACCCATACTTTAAAAGGTTAAGGTTTATGGGAAAATTTTGTGAAAATATTACTTCTTTCGAACAAAGTAAGATTCCGAACGAGAAAAATTGCAGTACAAGAGGCTCTGGCTGAAAATCAGCGCTAAGCGATAAAGCAGATGTATTGCTGAGGAGTCCTTGTTGTTATAATACGAAATGGTATCTATTTATAGTTTAAATTAGTTTCTTTAATTTTGTGCTGTAATTGCAGCACAAACAGTTTTAAACTTTGTTTTCTATTTTCGTATTCCATACCAGCCTGTAATGTTCCCACTGCAGGGACACAGGCCTATTGAGAGTGAATGGCCTTCAATCCTACCACTGGTCTTCGAATTTTTGGTTCTAAGACATGCCGGTTTCCTCACGATGTTTTCCTTCACCGTTTTCAGAACGTGGTATTGCGTATATAAATTTTTCAAGTGAAAATCTCATTGGTGCACTTGGGGGTTTGAACCAGCAACCTTCAGTTTGAAGGTCAGCGTCTGTGCCCCTGAACCACCACGGTCTACTATCGTATTATGTGTGTATAACTTTAAACTCATTTCATTTCAGTAAAAGCGAAGCGGTCTAAAATATTTTATCTGTGTAAAATTCGCTCGAGAACTTGCCCTGACAGGGAAAATCATGTAAGATCAAAAGAAAATGAAATATTTCGCTCTATAACGAAGCTAATCGCAAAGCGTGAGGTTTTATTACTAGGGGTGGAAACGGGTGGATGGTATCGAGGGGGTGGGGTGGCATCGACCGGAGGGGACCGCGGCGGGATTAGGGTACGTTAGCAACGTTACAATTTATGACAAAATTTTTAAATTTTGCTATTTCTTTCCCTTTATAGTGCAGTGCAATGGATTTAGAAGTTATATTTAGCTCTAATTTCAGCATACAAGTTGCTAACAATAGGTAATGGGTTCGATTCGCACTCAGGACAAGCATTTGTGCGACGAACATAGATGTTTGTTCTGTGTCTGGGTGTTAATTGTATACAAGTATTTACAAAATTAAATAACTTTTGTATCAAATACAAACACAAATAAATACAAATAATTTATTTATAACTCCATAGTTACAGGTCAAGTCATGATTCAATATAAAACTAGATATTTTGTAATACAATTATTGCAACTGTGGTAATTTCAACAGCTCTTCGATAATGTAAAAGACGTAATCGAGTAACCACTTTTTAATGCAGATTTGAACGCGCTGTTGGAAGGTGCATTGCGTATAGTGTCAGGCAGTCGATTGTATACCGATGGTCCCATTATAAAGACGGACCTTTCGGACTTTGTTAGTTTGTGACAAGGTACCACAAGGCGGTCTTTAAATTATTGATCAGTTATCAGTTATCTAGTTCTCATAGTACAGTTTCTTTTCGTGCGAGAAGTGGCCATTTATGGTGTCGGAGTTTTCAAGCCACCTACAGGCCTCCGACATGGCGTATCGATTAGAATAGCCAGGACCGACCTCTAAATGTGCCCTCCAAAACACGCTCAGTTCAGATAGAAGAAGACAGTACAGCTATGCTTAGTTTGGGGCTAGATGGCGCTGTGTATAATGTTCATAAATATATATGAATTATATTTTCTCTTATGTGGAAGATATTATTATAATAATCTCTTCTGCCCTAGTCGCCGACCGCTTGGATTCCTACCCCGCGGTCGGTGGTTCTTAATTTTTTCATATTTTTTCAGTCGTTTTTTTAGAATTTATTTTGTGTTTAATAATAAGTCTGTAGCTAAGTAGGTAGCCCTACCTTCGAAGCGAAGGGTTCCGGGTTCAATTCCTGGCTGGAACACGTTGTGTGATGAGCGTAAAGTATGTTCTAGGGTCTTGCATCTTTTTCTTTTATTTCTATTTGTCCATGCCACCTGCAAAATAGGAAATACAAGTGTAGGAATATGAGTGTGTAAACGTAAAGAGAGATACGGAATAATTACAAACGCCAATTTCTGTATATCCCAACCCTGATAAAATATGCCATTATCCATTCCGCACCACTCATCCCTCTCCCCTCCCCACGTTGGGGGTTGTGAGCACGCACGCATGTTATGACAGATAACAATATTATTTATTGATAGACATTGCAGGGAGGGTAATTAATAGGGCAGTATAGTTATAATTTTCTGATATTACAAGTCATAATCACCCATATAAGTTATAGTGTGCCCGAGCCGGGTAAACATAATGTTTGTTCTCGTGTCTTGGTTGTTTTTTCTTGTGTATCTGTGTTTGTTCATGTCACCTATATATAATATTTTTTAAATTAATTTTATTTTTATCTACCTAACTGACGGTTTCAACTACCCTAGAACATCTTCTTCAGTTGTTAAACCGAGTACCGTTCAATTTGGAACTTTATTGGCTTGTTTATTGTTTTTGTTGTGCGTAGAGTTGAGAGTTTATGTTATGTAGTATGTAGTTTATGTTTATGTTATGTTCAATCATTTCTCACAATCATTAGAGCATTACTGATACGAAGGGAGACAAAAAAGATTGAATACATACAAAAAGTAAAATGATTCGACTTGCACACAGAGGGCTCCGTACCGCCATGTGTTTGTTTAATAGTGTTAAGATATCCACTATAAGTTATCATGCATCCATGGACGTACCCAGGGGGGGGCAGGGGGAGGTAGCTGCCCCCTCTGGAAATTGAAATTGAAAATAAAAATGCATGCATAGTCAAATTTACTTATATTTATTTAACTACCTATAAAGCAGGATCATTTGCGGCTGTTTGCCCTCACACACTACACTACATATACTTAATGTTTCATTTAAGTGTGTTTGTGTAGTGTGTATGAAAAAAAGCCGCGAACGATTCGACCTAAAAATCTGCATGCATGCATCTGTGAAGATTAGGTACTTCAATCCTATTAGGATACAATGGCCTTGAGATGAGCTGAGTTTAATGATGATTTTATCCTAAGCTCAGTATTTGGGTTGCCTTTACCTTTGGTAACAGAACCCTGATATTAAAGTAGGACTGAAATCAAATCTTAACATTTTTAAAGATTCTAAATCTAAAAATGAATACCGATATTTGAATACAACGTTTTGATTATTAGCACTGCTTTTATCACTAGAATACAACTAGAATGTTAAATATAATAAAAAGGTTTTTATAATTCATTCACAATTAAAACATCTGCCTAACATACTAACATTAGAAGTTAGATACAGTGACACTTTATTATTTCAAACTAATATTAAATAAATTGACTGTTATTTTATTAGGTAATTTATAAATACAACAATATTAATACCTTACCGTTTAAAAAAACTCTTTATTAATAAAACGATGAGGTTTCGAAATGGCTAATTTATAGCGCGCTGTATCTACATTTTAGATTATCATACATTTTGCTCCAATATCTACTCTTCAGTATAACTCCACCATTTAAAGAAACTACAATAATATGCCCACAAAGGAACTTATTATGTTAAAACATGTGTTGTTCTACTATAACGTATAAAATAAAAGAAAAAACGGACCAAAAATTGCTCCCGTTTTCTGACAAACGCCGCGAATCTAGGCCTAAACGTATCGCGGAGCGAACGTCGCGTACATTAGTAGTTTCGTATATTTCCAAGTGTTTATGCTTTCCTGGTACCTATATACTATAAAATAGTACAATTTTATTATGAGAAGAAGTATTTTTACTACTGTGGCTGCAGAGCGCAAATAATTTAATAATTACTTTTTTTACTTACATTATTTATTAATAAGTAATCCCGAAATAGATGTTTAGCATATTGCTTGAACGAATCACTAATGATGAACAGACAAATACATAGATAATGTTTGTTTATTTTGCCCACCAGGTCATTAAAACCATAGGTATCATTTTAACTAGTTAATGTCTCGATAATTGGTAGAATCATTATAATATCTGAGTAGAGTCCTACCTACCAAACAATTTACTTGTTCTACAAATTATCAAGTAATTTATAAACTTGTACAAACTACTTTCTACCCATTTATTTAGCGGCCTATAATTATTTCCATCGCCATATTTATAGAACAGATACTATGCCTCTCACATTAAAATAACTATTTGGTAGTTAAGTACCCATCAGTTGATTACCTATTTGGTTTTTCTACCTATCAAAAGAGGTAGCATCCGAACCTGTAATTTTTAGTACTTTTTGATGGCTTTATTTTAGTGTCGATAAATATAAAACTGTAGTAAAGTTTATTAATAGAATTCTAATGATCGAAATTAATTAAATAAATTTCCCAATAATTTTTAAGGTACCGTACAAGAAACTTACTAAAACTCTGGTCCATTTATTTTACCTTTGAAGGCCGTACGTGGCTTTGGAACTACAAACCCGTAGCGTGCTGAAATTTTCAAATAAATATATTAATATGACGGTTATCCTAACAAATCTTAAATACCGTTGGTGGTACGAAACCTTTGGTGTGTGAGTCTCAATCACGCTTATCCGGTTTATAGTTTTTAAGTTCCATCCCAACAAATTCAATGAAATTTGTCTCGTGTACTTTCTTGCCGTGACCCGCGAGGTTCCACTCCACATCCGTTTTCTTTTGAATGCACAATGGGATTGTTGTCATCTCTTTCTACACCGTGTGTTCCGCTTATCGCTATTTCCGTTCCACAGTCATGCGACGTTGTCATTCCGGCGTGTTTGCGTCGAGTTGGCCTTGTTATCGCGCTCTGATGAATGTTGAGACTAGGTTGTTTTTCAACTTGTACGAAGTTTGGGATTTTAATAAACCTTAGTTACCAAAATAAATAAATATGAGTTATTTTATTCACGCTACGCACGTAATTATAACACTGTAACAATGTTATAATATAAATTTGGTAAATTATTATAATTAGCACAACTTGTTTGTAACTTCTCCGCGGCTGCCTATAGAGGTGAAGCCTTATCATCATCATCATCAGCCTATTTCAGCCCACTGCTGGACATAGGCCTCTCCGAGTAAGCGCCATTTAGCCCGGTCTTTGGCTCTTTGCATCCAGTGGCTCTTTGCTTGAGGTGACGCCTTATGTAGGTATATATTGTTATAGTTATATATATTTTTTGCCCATAAGTAAAATATTCTCACGAAGTTTCTATGGGATTACTTGGAGGTAGGTATAATTTACAAAAGTAGTCTTCAATTCGGTATTTTTAATGTAAAACTACTATTGGCGCGCTTAGGCCGTAAAATCGACTTGTATGCCGTGACGGCAAACACCACGATCACTATTTTATGCCGTCATGTGTCTCATCTGCCGGACGTTCCGTGACGGCTAATCAGTTATTATTCCCTTACGCGACCTGTTCATTCATGTTGTTCGCACATAGGTGAATACCATCCAATTGTACCATACGTGTTGGTGCTAAAGCAGCAACAAAAAGTAGCAGTAGAACTTGTGCCAAGTTCGTCCGGCGAAGTAGGTACTGCCTCCACGCCTGGTCTCCGCTGCCAAGCATCCCCGTCTCTAGAGTGACGGGCGCAATGCGATGCGATTTGATTCATACTTTAGTACCTGAGTCATATTTTTGGCTTTTATGGGCGGCGGTAACTACTTAACATCATTGTGGGCCGTCTAACCGTCCCGTCACATTACCCACATAAATAAAAAAATAGAACGAATACTAAAGAATATTTATCAAACGGACCCAATTGAGGACTTCCTTTTATTTTAAGGAATGTAAATTATATTTATTCTGTAAATGTATTACAAGTGGTTGATATAAAAATCGAATATACAGACTTTATGCCAATAGGGGAAAAGTTTTTTCTTCAAAATTATATGAAACTACTTTAAATGTAATCTGTCATAAAATGGACAGAGACATCGTGTAAAAAACATTAAAAATATCCTTCCAAAAATAGAACTTCCTCCTTTTTAAAGTTGGCTAAAAGTATTAACACCTTTGAGGTGGGTGGAATAATTCTATATTCCCTAAAATTCCCGCTGTTTTGCGTATAAAAAATGATAACATTCTTTTATCATTTATACTGAAAAATATTTGTTGGTTACAAAGTTTGCAGCGAAACGGACCCGTTTTAAAGTGGGGACTTTACAAACAACCCTCACTCGCGCCCTCATTCAATTAAATCTGATTATTTAGACTACTAGACAACCCTACAAAGCTAATGCAATCCTTTACCACGTTTTACCTTGTAACAACGTATTAATAATTTTAGTAGCAGTAGAACTTATGCCAAGTTCGTCAATAGAAGTACTGCCACCACCTGGTAATCCACCGCCAAGCAGTGGTGCACTATGATTATTGTGTTCCGGTGGAAGGGTGCTGATGAAATTACAAGAGCATGAGATGTAATATCCCCGTCTCAACGTGATGGGCGCAACGCGATACGTCGGGTTTTAACATACTTCAGTATGAGAGGAGTCGTATCGCTGTTGTTTAAGGGCGGCAGTAACCACTTAAACAGGTGGGCTGGTAGCTCGTCCCGTCACTGAAGTGACATAAAAAAAGTTTGTTTTTTTTGTTTTTTACGGCACCTACTGTGTCAATGAGGAAAATGTATACAGTATTTCTCAGTATTAATCTGTGGGGTGGTTAGGAAACCCAAACTCCCCACTATGCAATGGGTGTGGTGGATGGGAATTTTATTTCTTAACCACTAATTATCTAATTATTCTTTAGAATAAGCCTTTTTATCCCGCAAGATCTCGAGGAGGATATCGTTGTCACACGCAAAATAACTTGTAATAACAATTCAACAGTTCAATATTAACAATAAGTAGTATACATAAACATTATAAACAATATATTGTTGGTGAACAGGAAAAAAGAAATAAAGTAATGCTTCCGTTAGGGTTTTCTTGCTTGTTCTTCCCCATGGAGGATCAGATATGGTTTAAAAAAAGTGCTAATCTTAGTAATCAGAACGCATGACTAAGTTTGAAAAAGTGACGCTTCCAAATATTTTTTTATAAATTCAACCGAAATTTTTGATATTGACAATTCAAAATTCACATGCATGTAAAAAAACTGGTGCTGCAACAAACAAACGTATCACTGGAACTGCTTAGGCACAAAACATGCTAACAGAAGAGTCAAATTACTGCCTGTTTTAAGGGTTTAGCTATTCTGATGGTTAAGATTACGCTTGTTCCAACCCTACACGAGTGACAAGAGGGGAGCGAAGTTAAATACAATTTTGTGATACTAAAGTTTTCGTTGGAAAATCCAAAATTCCTATAGTGTATGAAAGCACATCATAAAAATATCCTATAGCTATCATGCTTGTGTTTAGAACATGATACTTTCTGTCCGTCTGTCCGTCTATTCACCACTTAGCTTCAGCCTACTGTATGATCGTCTAGTTTAATAAAAAAACCGAATTAAAAGAGTTGAACATTTCCAACTAAGATGAATTGAAATACGGTTCAATGGTTAGAGATGACCAAAATGAACTTAGTCGACTCATTTGGCTCAGAAGCAGCGCCCAAAAAGTTTGAAATCACCGTTCAACCGTCCAAGCAATCATTTCTTCTGCCAACATGTAAACACGGATGTAAGACAGTCCAATTAAAAAGCGTAACAACATTACAGCGTAAAAGAAAACTGAATGTTAATGCAACGCGATTGGGTTTCAAGTCGCAAACCTGAATTAGTTTTTACTACAGTTCAGTTTTGGCTGGCACCTCGTAGTCTATTTTTGGCTGTGGTAGGCGGGCGCTCGAATGCATCAATGTTTTTTTTACTCGAGGCTATGTCTGGATCAGGCATACTTCCTGCTATTGTGTTGAATTAATTTCCAATTAATTGTTTCGTGATCGTAACTTTATAACAAATTTCGCCAAATTAGATAGAATTCTGTGCGAAAAGCATGTTTAAATTTTCAATTTTCCAGCTTAATAACAGAAGGAATTCTACAGTCTAAAGAGGCATAATCTGCACAAAAACAAACGATTAAAATTTCTAACTTACCCTAGTATCTATATTCAACCAACAGATACTGACTAATAGATACCTACATCGACCAATCCGGATTGGGCTCCCGTGGTAGATTCAATCATATTTATTCTCGCTTGTCGCTGCCCGGTGTTCCTGCATGAGGAACAATGAAGGTAATCTGGACAAAAATGTTAGTTAAATAAAAAATCGGGGACATTTTTTGCCAAAGGCGAATTAAACATCCTAAGGCTCAGGTTTAGATTGTCTGGTTACACCTGTTCACACTGTGACACAACAAAAGTGACATCACCTTAATAGTCATCAAATTACATTATCTTACACAACTATTCATAATCACCTACCAAAAAAATATAGGTGGCAAAATCAGCGGTGCCTTTAAGCATACGCGACGCACTTTGTAAGATGACAAAAACACAGAGTTACATTTAAGGCTAGTCTTTACTTACATACGGCTCTTTGGCTTAGTGGTAATAACCCTGCCTTCGAAGCGAGGGGTCTCGGGTTCGATTCCCGGCCGGGCACACTTTGTGTGGTAAACATGAAGTTGGTTCTCGGGTCTTCAAAGTCAAACACATTTATTCCTTTAGATCTCAAGTATCATTTGGACACGTAAAATTTTACACATGCATTTACACATATTCGTGAGCATATTGGATATTTGTCTTGTGTTTCTGTGTTTGTCCATGCCATCTGCGACACAAGGAATCCTAGTGCAGAGGTATGAGTGTGTAAACGTATTATAAATATTAGCTATTTAATATCCTATGTTTTAGTACAAAAAACAATAGTTAGGGGTTCGCGCAAAAAAAAATTTATTCGTTCGGATTTAATTAATTAGAATTATCAAAGACCAGTTACACTAATACCATTAAAATACATTAAAACCCGGCCAAGTGCGAGTCGGACTCGCGCACAAAAGGTTCCATACCATTATCTAAGAGTATAAAACAAAAAATAAAAATTTAGTTTTTGTACGAGAGCCCCCTTAAATATTTATTTTGTTCTTTTTTTAAATATTTGTTGTTAAAGCGGCTAAAAAAATACATCATCTGTGATAATTTCATCGCTCTATCTATTACGGTTCATGAGATGCAGCCTTTACTAATAAGGTCCCCCATTTTAACCTTTGGGTACGGAACCTTAAAAAGGACCGATGAAATCATTAAATGAAAATGATATGAACCTTACAACGCCATCTATCCAAATAAATGCGCACTAAGTGGCCTACAAGCTACCGTACAACTTTCCTTATTGGTCACAAATTACGGAGCTGTCAACTAGCCGAGCGAGACAGAATGATACCGTTATGAGTAGGAGTAAGTGGGACAAAACAACAACAAATGCCGCCAACATCGATTCGGGGTCAACCGTCGCGCATGTCAAGTACACTTTCAAAGAACGAACTGAATGGAATAGACACAGTAATCAGAAAATACGACTAAATTAGAAACGACACTTTCATTCATTTGAGATATTTGACGGCTCCGTGCCCTAATTGCTAGTAGCTCTGCGAAGCGAGTGGTCTTGGGTTCGATTCCCGGCCGGGACACACTTTATGTGGTGAGCGTGAAGTTTGTTCTCGGGTATTGGGTGTTTGTCCATGCCATCTGCGACACAGGGAATCCTAGTGCAGGGGCATGAGTGTGTAAACGATTATTTATTAACTAGCTGTTCCCCACGACTTCGCCCGCGTAGAATCTAACTTTCTTTTGCGCGGTAGCCTAACTATTGTTTCTTGTACATAAATATATAACCTGGTGATTTAAAGAGTAATTTAGGATACTTTTAATCTTAAGTTACTTCTTATATCACCAGCTATATGCCCCCCACCAGTTGTTAATTTCTGAAAAAAAAACAAAAAAAAACCACGTTAACACATTCACACCTCTGCACTAGGATTCCCTGTGTCGCAGATGGCATGGACAAACACAGAAACACAAGACAAACACCCAAGACCCGAGAACAAACTTTATGCTCACCACACAAAGTGTGCCCCGGCCGGGAATCGAACCCGGGACCCCTCGCTTCGAAGGCAGGGCTACTACCAACTAAGCCACGGAACCGTAATACGAATTATGTCACCAGGTGTGGAATCAGTACTTCTCCGGGCGAACTTTTCGCAAGTTCTACTGCTACTTTTTGTTGCTCCTTTAGCACCACCAATTCACCTACGGACGCAAGGAACTGGACCCCCCAAAAGTAATTCCGTATATATAAACTAGGTGAACAAACATGTATGACTATGAGCGATGTCACATATTTTCTGGTGATTTTATGGTTTACTAGTCGCTCCCCGCGGTTTTACCCACGGATTAAATGTCAACATGAGACGATGAGATAATCGGCAAACTGTGTTATGTGATGTTGCTTCTCGGGTATTTGGTATTTATCTTGCGAAAATATGTGTTTATGCCACCTGCGACACAAGGAGTCCTAGTGCATGTAACTACATGCACTAGGACTACACAACAGTGTAGTGAGGCCAAAGTCAGAAGGGTATGTGCCGGTGAAATTTCAAGCGCGTGTACAATCGCGTCTCAGGGTGATGGGTGCAATGATGCGACTTGGCTGACTTATGCTTCGGCAGAGGAGTTAAAGGTCGGTAGCAACTACTTAACATCGGTGGACGATCAACTAATACCGTTTATATAGTCAAGTAAAAGGAAGCTGCGCGCATTTATAAATTAGACTGCCTGTCATAAGTATTTGCTCAATGCATTGTGTAGGAGATAAAACGCTTTACGGCAGAGAATTTTCTTCTCTACGGCGTCCTTGTCGCACTTCAGTCTCTCACTATATCTATCCCTGTCTAACAATTTTCATTAAAATCCTTAACCCAATGTCAGAGAATTTTACAATCTAGATCCTAAGCGAGTGAAGTTAAGGTCAGTTTTGCTGTGTCCATCTCGTTTGTTATTGATGTGTGAGTGTATAATTGACAAGTACAATCGCAGCATGTCCACTACTATTGAAAGATTAAATTAACAAATTTGTACGAATTTTTGATAGATTCTAATACTTAAATCCTCAATTTTTCGCCCTGAGGGGTGATATTTCTTTAAATTTCATGAAATATTTATGAAATCACTTGAAAGCATACTCTATACACTCTACTATTTAGCAGTAGAATTTGTGCTAAGTTCGTCCGGAGAGGTACTGCCACCACATCGGGAATCTGCCGCCAAGCAGTGATGATTGCATTACTGTGTTCCGGTGGAAGGGTGTGGCTGCCGGTGAAATCACATGCGCATGAGACGTATCATCCCCGTCTCGGGTGATGGACGCAGCAGGATGAATGCGACTCAGTAAAGATTTGGCTCTCATACTGAGTCGCACGCATTATTTTTGTCATGGGCGAGGGTAACCACTTCACTTACAATCAGGTGGGCCCTCAAGTCGTTTCGTAATTCACTCTCTTAAAAAAAAAACACCCAAATGGGTCCACAATTGGCGAAGAAATCAAAAGAAAAAAAGCTTATAACCGAATGTTTATTCGGTTATCCTATTTTAAGTCCATTTAAAAACTTAGTATGAACAATTAGTTCAGTTTGGTCAAACCAATTGATGCTGTCCGATTTTTACCGAACCACACGTTTTACAAATATATCATGTAATGCCCGATACGAACAATAATCTTAACAATAATATTTTGTTATGATGATTTGATAAAAAAGAAGATTCTCTATTATTGAATTATTTTCTTCTATAATTTGTTTTGAAAGTTATGGATGAGGTATCTCAGTGTCGGATTAACCACGTAGCAAGAGTAGCAATTGCTACGGGCCCCTGTAAACCGGGGCTCTGCGTATCCAAACCAGCCCACCTCCGCCTGACCATAATTATTTAAGTGACAGTGGTACAATTATTTAAATGCCAACAAAATTTTAACCTATAAATGGCAAGTAACGTATTTCTTTTTAGCACTTTATAATTGATAAATGATAAATAGCAGATCAAGGGCCCCTCGAAAGAATTTGCTACGGGCCCCCGCTTGTTCAATCCGGCACTGAGGTCTCTGTGAGATTTGTATCTGTGAAATAAATCGAGTTTTAATAGTAGAACTTCGTTCGCGAAACGCAATCGATCTGCCCCCAATGGTGGACATACAAGGTAATATCTCCACGGACCACCGATATGTCGATGCAAATTTCATGATAACATATTTTTGTAAGTATATATTGGCAATCAAACCAACAAATTCAAAATCCATTTTGATTACGCTGAAATGATGAGATGAGATACTGTCTTTTTTAGTTTTAATTTGGTCTGGGGCTCTTTAGTCAGCTGATCCCGCTCTAAACTTATCCCGCGGGATGAGGTGACCTGGGCTGGCAGCAACAGAAATAAAAATAATTTTTTACCTATTTTCACCCTTCCTGTTGAGGTTTGCTGCTTAGAAGTATACTATTACTTATTCACTAAGCTATAGGTACGTTTGAAAAGCATTTTTTTAAGTAAACAAAGTGACGGAACGGGCTGAAGGCCCACCTCATATTTAGTGGTTAAATTTGCCCATAACGACAGTACACGTTACTGTGCATATCAATATAAGATTTGAATCTTACACTGAGTTGAATTCATCCTGCTGCGTTCATCACCCGAGACGGGATGATACGTCTCATGCGCATGTGATTTCACCGGCACTCCTCCGGAACACACTAATACAAGTACTACTGCTTAGCGGCAGATTCCAGGTGTGGCAGTATCTCTCCGGACGAACTTGGCACACGTTACACTCCTACTTTTGGTTGCTCCTTTAGCACCCAGACGATACGTGTAGGGAATCAAAGGGAACACACCTACGGACGCGAGCAACTGGAATGGAGCATTTGAAAATTCATCTCATCCCATATCTGAGGATATTGTTCCCTTGTATACCCAAAATAACTCACACATGCGCACTACAGATCTACCCTCACACACCCCAACTTGCAATGAATGTAATACACATGGAATACGTTCTACAGGGCTAAGCTTACACACAGACACAAAATGCCATGCGATTATGTACCCTAAGCCGAGGCTGGTTACTCTCATTGTGCCCTACATTCGACAGTGCAAAAGGTAACCTCAAAATTTTCAGTTTTATGGTTAAAGAAACAGTTGAAATAGCTTTTGAGTGGAAAGACATTAGTTCTAAATTCAAGTTCTCAGTGTGTTGGAGTAAAAAAGTGGCGTTTACATAGTGACAGCTGAGTTTTGTCTGTGTTGATTACTGGGGCGGTTGTCGTACATTTCGACTGATATTTAGTTGCTTCTGGCTGTGAAAGATGTGGACTGAAATGAGGATTTCGGTAATGGATTTTCTGTGACATTGTTGTGGACTGTCTATTTATAGATCGATGAGTGCCAGCTGTTTACGGAGAGGAAAATGAGTGTAAGTACAAATTTGTATTATTACATACGTATTTTAAAATTATTTTTAATTATAACGATCGCTTGCAGTGACCTTTGCCACGAAGTGATAAAGTTCAGGCTAATGATACTATAATATTTATATGCCAAGTTCTTCATTTTATTTTTAACTAGCAACTCAGATACATAGAAAGATGAAATCCAATTTCCGATTTTTTCTCGCTTGATTTTCCCAAAAATTCTTTCATACAAACCTTACGACTATTACGAAAAAGATCTGACAAATCGGTCGACCTGTTCTCAAATGATGCTCTGCCATTTGGAAATTGATTTAAAAAAAGAAATTAAAAAAAGGACCGAAAAATTCAAAAACTATCGAGTATTATGATAGTCTCAAAGTGAAATTTTAATACAATATTAAGTGCTTACATAAGTCAGCTTACATGAGCATCAGCTTTACGTAATTCGAGTCATTTGCATAATACATCGTTTTTATATCTGCTGTCAAGTAACTTACCTACCTTATCAATTTCATGCTTGACATATTCCGCAGTTCAAGGGCACACTATCAACATTCAGATATTCAGTATGCTTGTATAATGTTAACATAATCTACTTATTTATAAATCATTCATAGTAAATTGTTAAATTGAAAATGGCTGAAACTGAAAACCATTTTTGCGGGACCATTTTGATTTAATTTTCATCTATTAGGTTTACAATTAAAGATCGTGGTGGCCCAGAGGCACAGACGCCGACTTACACTGTAAAGGTCGCTGGTTCAAACCCAGAGGTGTACCTATGAGTTATTCACTTGAAAAATTGATGTGCGCAATACCACGTTCTCGAAACGGTGAAGGAAAACATCGTTAAGAAACCGGCATGTTTGAAAACAAAAATTCGAAGATATGTGATATCTACACCAACCCGGATTGGGCTCCCGTGGCAGATCAAAGCCCATTCACTCTCATTTACCGAGAGTAGACCGGTCCCTGCAGTGGGAACATTAGAGGCTGATACGGAAGCGTTAATCCCCGTCTCAGCGTCTCAGATGGGCGCAACGCAATGTGTCTTGTGTCTTCTCATACTAAGTTGTTTTGTTGTTGTTTATGGGTAGCGTAATCACTTAACAACGGGTTTTTGGACTCAGTTTAACAGTCACTTCGTTCCGTCACAGTTATAGTAAAAAACCAGCCAAGTGCGAGTCGGACTCGCGCGCCGAGGGTTCCGCATTGTATAGGTGTAACATGTAGGTATTTTCATGTATTTTTTTTTGTGTTGTACCTACAAATTTACGGTTTTCCAATTTATTTCTTTACTTGTGCTCCATGACATTGTTTCTTGCCAAATTGCACGGCTCTAGGTCGACGGGGAAATACCTTCTAGGTTTTAGTTCTCTTGCGAGAGTCAAAATATGCGGCGTAAAGGGTGCATAAACGGTCGCATCTTTTGATAGCGTTGACTTAGAAGTTTTTTTTTTTACTACGCCTAGGGATTGCAAACTTGAGTATTTGATATTAATTTCAACTTCATACCTACATGTGTTGAGAAAAAGGCTCTTGACTGACAACGGACAAAGAAGTAATTCTATAAGGATCCCGTTTTTTACTTTTGGGGTACGGAACGGAAAAATATCAACGATTGGTTCAATCATACTTCTAATCCATCCGCCATGGACGTCTAAATATAACTTTCCCGTCAACCAACTCTATCCATAATTAATAACGCACCCACCTCAATAAACATTCTTTGAATAGTTTAAATATTCCATGAACCACGGCAGTATGGTAAATACTCCCAAATAGGCGAGCTATTCTTAGAATTGTAGATGGTAGAACCCAAAATTGATTTACTCTGACGTAACTGACTATTATTCTGAGAATAAGCTTCAATCTCGTTGATCGATTCGTCTTTTGGGTTATTGGTAAACTTTTGTGTATAAATAACGTCAATACTACGCTATTTAAGCAAACACGGGATAGATGTTGCATAGGTAATCACACTTATATTACAGGCGATTTGTCTTGAGAGTTGTGCATGTGTGTTTGTGTGTGTATGTTTGTTACTCCTTCACGCTCAAACGGCTTGACAGATTTGGATGAAATTTGGTACCAGGATTATTTATATCCTGGATTAACACATAGGCTTTTGAACCCGAAAAATCGCGCGTAACACCGGGGTGCATAGTTAGTGGCATCCTAATTATACGTAGGTTCTTTGTTTCTTTCTTTCTTTTAGAGGTTTACTACTACTTATAATGCTTACTATTCGATAAAATATATTATGATAACTAGTTGGGCCCGCGTGGAATATGTATTTATCAATACAAATAAAGAAAATTGTCATATAAAAATAACGGCTTATTACAGCTCGGAATTTAAAAGTATAAACGGTACTTATAATAAAAAAACAATTTTAAAGTTTTTGTTTGTATGCCTGTTTGTTAATCTCCGAAACGGCTGGACTTATTTAGAAGGGACCTTCCCGTGCACAGGTTTCGCACAAAAAAAAAAGTTATATTCCACGCGCACGAAGTCGCAGGGAATACCTAGTACATAATATAATTCAAAACACCCAGACAAAGAACAAATAACTATGTGCGTTACATAAATGCTTATTCTGAATGGATCTAACCCACGACCTACAGCGTAGAAGGCAGAGTAACTACCAACTGAACTATTAGACCTATCAATATTCGACGTATTCGAGTAGACGTTGAATTTCAAGAGCCTTGACCTATTTTGCAACATGGATACGATGCGACATCACAAATTCTGAGAACATCAATTACGTCGATAAATTGAACCGCAATACTCTACATGTGGCGCGCTGGTAACAAATCCGATCCTATTCCATTCCATCTGTTCCTTATCATTTTCATTCCTACATCATTATGTAGAGTAGAAAGGGGGGTTCAGTTAGATGAGAAAGGGGGACTTTTTGTTCGCGTCCGTAGATTCCCATCCCGGACAAGCGTTTTGTGTGACGAACGAATGTGTGACAAACGAAAAACAACAAATTTGGGGGGTCCAGCGTCCGTAGGTGAATACTCTCAGAGTCCCCACACGTACCCCCTGGGTGATGCTAAAGGAGCAACAAAAAGTAGCAGTAGAACTTGTGCAAATTTCGCCCGGAGAAGTAGTGCCTCCACATCTGGTAATCTACCGCCAAGCACTCTGCACTCGCATTGCTGTGTTCCGCTGGGTATGGGTGGCGTGAAATCACATGCGCATGAGACGTAACATCCCCGTCTCGGGTGAAGCGTGCAACAGGGTGCGACTAAGGTATTCTCATACTTCGGGAGGACTTAAGTCGTATTGCTGTTGTTATGGGCGAAGCAACCACTTACCATCAGGTATGTTGTGACGAATACAGATATATATTTTATGTAACCAATATGACGGAACGAGCTGAAGGCCCACCTGATGTTAATTGGTTACCTCCGCCATACGAGTAATAAATTCGTACTAAAATTACGCACATAATAAATTGAAAAGTTAATGTGAATCGTCATTGCATTACATCGTCACCCCAATGTAAACAAACTTCGCGCAAAATCAATATTCTGTTAATGGGATATATTGCTTGTTAGGGGGGAGGTTGGGGCGAGCGGCACCAGTTGATCGCGTGACATTGACCTATATCTCCCCTCTGGCACCTGCGGGGAACAATATTTAAACGCGCAGTATTCAATTCACGTCGATGTCATGGTGCTAGTATCTTAATACGAGCAATTCATGGACATGGACATTCACACAGCGCTATCTAGGGACATATTTCACACAGCGCCATATTTCGCATAGCCCCAAACTAAGCATACCTTTAATATGGGAACTAGATAACTGATAGTATACATATAATGCTTTTTTTTGTAAATACATACTTGTAAACTTGTAATACATATTAACACCCAGACACAGAACAAACACTTATGTTCGCACACAAATGATTGTCCTGGGTGGGAATCGAACACAGGACGGGTTCTAACGACGGGAACCTACAGCGCAAAAGGCAGAGCTATTACCAACTGCTATGAGGCTTGTTAATCAATTTTTATCCCAAAAAAGTGAAGTACTTTTTAGTGATTTGCAAAAAACAACTTTTTTTTTTTTCGCAATGTCTCATGTTGACTTTTTTAACCACGGGTAACATCACGGAGCGCAGCTAGTCAATAGTAAAAAAAAAAAACCCTGTTTACAAAAATTCTTGAGTTTTATTTTGCTCCACAATTGACACAGAACTGTGAACACCGATTTCACTGTCAATTATCGAGAGTAGGCCGGTGTCCCTGTAGTGGGAACATTAGAGGGTGCTACGGAAACTTTGCGAATATATAATACTCTCTCCGAGTGGTTTCTAGTCTGCATTTTTCAGTAAAGTTGATCGATCAGTGTTGGAACAGACATCAAATAATACTAGCTGACTGACTGTTATTCGACATATCTGTGTGCCTAACGAGCTCCTGTGACATCTGATATCCGCACGAATTTGTTTATTTGTGCCCGCATATATTGAAGCTTACAAATGATGCTTGATATCTAAAGAAAACAATAAGGTATGAGTTTACAGTGAAAGCTTATTATATGAACTAGCTGCCCAGAAAGATATTTTCCTGTCTGATGCACAATTTGCAATGTGCTATCAATGACGTGGTGGCTAAAATCCCGTAGAAAAATGTGGCTCCTGTGTTTTTCAATTTCCGACTTTTCACTTGAGTTTCCCAAAAAATCATCTTATTTGGAACCTTTGTCCTGACAGTTACAAACACAACAAAACGAATTAGCCAAACAGGTGCAGGTCTGAAGTGATACGCTTATATACATCCGGCAATTTATTTCTATTTATATAGATGTAAATTTGACATGTTTTATTGATTGTCGGAAAAGTGGTATGATGATGGTTTTTTTTTATTATTGTACATTGTGAAACCGCACCTAATCATGCCGTGCCATGCCCATTTTGTTCTCGGCTCCGTGGCTTAATTGGTAGTAACCATGCCTTCAAAGCGAGACGTCTCGGGTTCGATTCCCGGCCGGGACACGCTTTGTGTAGTAAGCATGAAGTGTGCTCTTAAGTTTTGGTTGTTTATTTTGTGTTTCTGTTTGTCCATGTATCCTAGGGAATCCTAGTCCAAGGGTATGAGTGGTTAAATATTTATTACCTTACTATCTACATTAGCGTGCTCGGTGGAAACTCTCTGAAACTTTTCAATCTCGGCGCTAAGGTCCTGTAAATTGAAACTGGTTTTACGAACCCCGAGTTGAGATGTGTTGTCATTACTTTGCCGATAGATGGCGTGCAACCGATTTCCAGTTTAGACATGTATAGGATAATTGCTATCTTACATCTCTACATAGTATTAAACAAAGTCCGTTTATTAATTGTATATTGTGTAAATTCATTAGTGTTAATAATATTAAATTGTAATTTGTATAATCCGTTTACGCTTTTGTAGATTTAATTGCATGTATATATTTTAATATTTAACTGCACGTGTTGTTTCTTTTTCATGTATTTTTAAGTATCATTCTGTTAAGTTGAATCATGTTGTATAGGTAATTATAATTTCTTCTACCGGCCTAATTCTGTCACAGACTGATCAAGTATAGTTATTGGCACTCACTTGAAACGGACACTGGCAGAATTTGTGTGGCTAAAGACACAAAAAGTCATAAAGAATTCGGCTTTTTTTTTTAGTTTATTTATTCATATGTGATTTTTTCACCAATTGTGGGCCGCATTCGATGATTCTCAATGTTTCCAATTTTATGAAGAAATTTTACCTCAAGCGTGTTTTCTTCGCCCGTTGCATCCAAATCGGTATGCAACGGGCGAAGAAAACACTCCCAAGGAAGAAAATACGCAATTTTGTTTGCAATTTTGTTTACACATGAGACGTTACATCCTCATACATAATAATTGATACATACATACATAATTTAATGTTATTATGAGCGGTTGAAACCACCTAACAGCAGGTAGGCATTCAGCTCGCACCATCAGAAGAGGATCTAGAATTGCAAAATCATTTGAAAATGGTATTATTACAAATTGCTACATAAATAAAACTCAAAAGATAACTCAATAAAACGACGGACAGTAGGTATGTCTACTCAATCTCGATATTACGAAATTAATATTAGTGAATTGCCTCGGGATGGACAAGGGAGGCAACGTGTAAGGAACAGCTAACTCGCTACTTATTTATTACTTTCTAATTAAACAACAAAGTCAATAAATTGTTTTATGAGAGAGCTTTAACCATGCTTACCAAGCTTTGCCTAACTGGAGAGGTGTATGTACCATATGTTTAAATGTGGTTTTTACCCAGTCCTCAGCGTCTAATATAAGTTTGAAACAAAGTATTCGACTGGAAATTTTCAATCAATTAAAAAATACATCGGAATTAAGAACCTCCTTAGGTCGGAATTAACAACCTTGTAGGTTGGTTGAAAATGGAATAGCGCACTGCTTTTAACTGTTTTTTTACGAAACATAATGTGAAAAATACTCAAGTATTTTATACAATGCATATCACTCATATTTTAGTAAACGTTCATTTATGTCTTATATTTGTAAAGATTCCGTTTCACATCAGATATCAAATGAATTAATTATATTTTACTTTCTTTAATTGCAATTTAAGTACTTCTTGCAAATAATTTAATTTGCAAAAAGTCAGTCACAAAAGTTATAGATTCTATTTCAGCCAAAACAATTAGATTCTTATTTTGTGTCTTCTCACAACTAACATCGTCTGCTTTGAAACGAAACAGTTCGCGTTCCCGGTTAAACTTTCACGTATACCGTTAACACATATTATTCACATATCTCGTTAACTGAAAACATGTAAATAACTAAAAAAATAAAAATTACAAAATAACTTAATGTGACAAAACTGATGGGGTGAATAGACAACTGTTTGATGGTGGATTATCAGGTGTGGTGACAGTACTTTTCCGGACAACCATGGCACAAGTACTACTGTCACTTTTGTTACTCCTTTCGCACTATCCAATATGAGAATATCTGTGGTCACCAACTGAGTAAGTACCACTTACCTACTCATCTACGGACGCGAGCAACATGAACCCCCAATTTAGATATTTTTTTTATATTTATTTTATTCTCATTATCTCCTTGTTTATTCAACTCCAAATACTTAAGGAAAACTGGTTTAGTATTAATTATATTGCGAGACAAGACCCTGATCTTATGTCTCGCAATCTGGAACACAAGTTCTTAGAATTAAGAATAATTTGATAGATCAAGATTTCCCAGAGGCGGTCTGGATGTGGTAGAATAATTTCTGTGTAAGATTTTGCTGGAGACAAGGTCGATGTGACATAAAAAAATAAAGTGGTTAGAAATGGAATTTTTTTCGGCGTTTGGGGATGTAGAGTACAATTATGAAGCGTATTTAAAGTTTGAATTAAAATAGGTTTGTTATCAATAATAATAATCCTGTTTAAATTCTATAGTATCTAGTGTAAAATTACAACGGCACCTGTAATTTTACACCTGGTATCTCAAATTAAAAAACAAAAAGGTTTTTTCTATTTTTTTTTTTCTAAAGTTATCTGTAGTCGTTATTTTCATTTAAACTACATTGCACTAAAAGACAATTTACATTCTTTTTTCCACGTTAAATTACTTGTAATTATTGTAATTTTAAACTCATAAAAGCCGAAAAATAATGAATGAATTACTTAATTAAATTAACGGAAATTATAAAATTTTGACAACGGACGTCAGAAGTTCTACGGAACATGACTTATTTACGGAACATGACTTTATTTTACTTTTTATATAGTCTATGGTTCAAATTACATTCGACCAGGTTATGAGTATTTTTTTTCCACAGTGCAGGTAACGGAAAACTATGGCTAATCAGGCAAATGAAGGCAAATAAACGATAAAGAATGGTGGGTACTGATTAAACCACCCTAATTGATGGAAATAGCAGACCGAACTATCTGCTCTACGGATTATAGTGCAGGTGAACTCTACCGGGCAGTAATTGATTAATATTGGCGCTCGACTGGCACCAAATTGGAAGCCTTTGATGTGCCAAACGCAGTTAGGCTTTGTGAGTGTAGTGAAAAGGCCAAATGATAATTACTATGTTACCGCTGAGTGTTTGGGCTTGCAAAAGGGTAGGTACAGAGAACTACAAAGGCGGCTAATTTAAAAAAAACGTCTATACACTCTTACCCCTGCAGGATTCCGTGTCGCAGATGGACAAACACCTCAAGACCTGATAACAAATTTCATGCTCACCGTACAAAGTGTGTATTGGCCGGGAATCGAATTGCTAGTTTAAAGTAATAAGATAACTTGTCAATTAAAACTAGCAGTGATTTTTTTGACCTTTTATCAAAGTCATTTTTGTAGAGCCCTGCCTACAAGGTACTCGTATTTATATTATGCTTATAAAGTACTGTACTTATACCTTTTTTCATACTTCTTTATTATTAAGAATCATGTTCACCTAGAAAACTATTTATAAGCTGTCCAAGTCGTGGCCTCACTCACTTTATGTTAAAAATAAAATGTGTGATGCAGTATAATAAAACCTGACCAATATGTAAATTAGAAAGATTGTTAACAACTAAAATACATTATTTTAGGAATGAATATTGAATACATTAATATTTAAAATTTCCTCCAATATATAATTTACAAGTATCACAAGTGTTTAACGTGTAGCTGGTAAAAAAAACAGTTAGTTCTCACCTTTATAACAGGGCGGTGGACAAGGAACCTTTCTCGAGAACTATTTATTATTATAAACGTGCTTTTTCTCAGTTTTGTATTTTGCAATAAACTCAGTGATATCACCAGGAGAACATAAACGTTAAAAGATATTCATTATACAACGGCCTTACTAAATATTCAAAAGAGACGTGATAATTTACGTTAATTACCATGAAGGGTTCTTTCTATACTGGATTCTACTGATTAAATGCAGAAACCAGTTAATGGTAAGCCTGTTCAATCAAGTCCGGTAGTGAACGATCAATAACTGGTTGGTGAGATAATTCATTTACATAGTATTACCGGTTTTAACTACCTTAATGTTTCTGTCGCCCTGGTATTTGCTCCGTTTGTGTATTGAAAAATTGACATTGACATACAAAAAGCAAGGCCTTTGTAGCTGTGAGACTTTTATGATTACGAAACAAACTTCTAACAAAGAACAAGTGACAATCAAATTGTAAATGATATAATATTTTGGAAGAAAAATGTCTGACCTATCTCCAAGTTCTTCAAAGACTACTTTGACGATGTCCAGCTTTGGTCGCTCGTCAATACAACATAGTCTTTCAGACTCAGCTTTAGATATTTTGTCTGCAAGGAAATCATCACACGGGTGCTTGTTCGAAGAAAATCAATACGAGAGATTAGCAACAGACTTACGAATAATGTTCAAAAACTTCACCAGAGACCAAGATAGAAAGCTGTTACTGATGCTTGACATTCTTACTGAAATGCGAGAGCAAAACAAAGAGAGAATTGAGTTGTCAGATACAAAATTCGAAGAATTGGAACAAGTAATTCGAAATATGGAAGATGATCGAAAGGAAAAGAAGTTTGTTCAATCTGTAGAGAACAGAATGGACGTAGTTGAAAGAATGACACTTGCCGTCAGCTCGGAAATGCGAAAAATGAAACGGAAGTCCATGTTAGAGAGTTTTGCATATAAGGTTGGTAGAGCCTTTTACGAGCACTATTATTATCATACTAATACATATACCTATAATATGTAAACTTTATGTGTTTGATTTTAAGATTCCTTTTCATTTTATTTTTATCTTTGCCTTTTGAAATTAAATTTGCGGTTTTAAATTGAGATAGTTATTATGCACATTTTAATGTATTCTTTGGGGAAGATATAACTGCTTTCCTGCAACACAGTTTTAAACTAACGCAGGAATTAATTTTATAACTTTATTTTATCATAATAACGGTTTTGTCAATAAACTGTTTGAATATTAAATATGCGAAAGTTTGTCTATGTATGTTTCTTGCTCCTTTACGCCTAAACAGCTGAACCCCTGGATAAACAGGAATTTATCCCGACAAAGTAGAGTACTTTTATTAGTGACTCACAAAAACAACTTTTTTTCCCCGTCGTCTTATGTTAGCCTAGTCTAGTATAATATAATCTAATATCATTTTTTTATTATAGGTACTGCTAATTACCCACTTTATTCTGAACTGGAAGTAGTTAAATAATTACCGCCTGGTTTCCATAAAACTGATTTTTGTTACTAAAACAGTTTTATATTCCAGCCCGTGTCCAAACAGCTATACCATTTATTATCAGTTATTTTCAATTGATTGGACATTCATTTCCTTCCTTTTCAGCCTTGACTCATAACGATCCTTTGGCAATAAGCTTGATAACATTAACCGGCTCGACGACTTCAACAAATTGATATTCTTGTCTACGATAAAGTATTCTAATGAACTCTTTGATAAAGGTCAGATACGAGACGGGTACAAAATTTATTTCTTGTTGGATGTCAGCTTATTATGTTGATTAAAAATGTGTGTTGTCTAAAATCCTTCTTCCAGAACTACTAAAGAAGTTATCTTATTATTTCGCGTATCTCTGAAACGGCTCTGACGATTTGCATGAAATTTTGTGTTTAGATAGGATTTTGCTGTTTATCTGTATAATTGTATTTCTTAAAAGATTTTTACCCAAAAAAAATATAACGTTATTGAATATTTTTATGATGAAACAAATTATTAATATGATTTTGAAGAAATCGCAGGAGTATTATTTTAAACCACTTATTTTACCACACTAAATTTTTAGTGATATTTTTATTAAAAAATTAGACGTATAGGTAATCATAAAATTTTTATCCAACGAGTAACTTCTAAAAAAATACAAAAATATATAGAATTGAGAACCTTTTTCTAAACTTTCGGTTCTAAACTAATTATGCTGTTGAGATGGCATAGATTTTATATTTTATTACAAAAAGAAAAAAAAATAGCTGTATCTTGTTGCT
Source organism: Aplocera efformata (assembly GCA_921293045.1). NCBI lineage: Eukaryota > Metazoa > Arthropoda > Insecta > Lepidoptera > Geometridae > Aplocera > Aplocera efformata. The sequence continues at coordinate 4,378,716 of OV121042.1, read as the reverse complement.
TACAGACAATGGGGACAGACGACAGCATGAGCGACGATGTGTTCGAGGACGAGACACTACGTGCGCCCGCGCAGCGCAACGCACCATCCCCCACCGGGTACAGGGACTACCAACCTCCTGCAGACACGCCAAGCAGATTGCTGCATGATGATGACATGCCTCTTCATAAGGTAATAGCAGTATTTTAAACCGATTAAAAGTAGAAAAAAACGGAACCTCTATAGGATTCCTTAGTTGTCCGTCTATCTGTATGTCAAGACCCTTTTTCTTAGGAACGCATGGAGGTATCAAGGTCAGGTCTGCAATCCCTAGGAACAGTGAAAAAATCGAACTTCTAAGTCAACGCAATCAAAAGATACCGCCGTACCAGAGTTTAGTTTCACAACAATTATCATTTTTTTTTGTGTCTGCTTTGTTATTTTGTTGTGTACAAAAAATAATTGGTTGATAAACAAAAAATCATTTTTTTTTCTTTTATATTTAACTAGCTATATAAGATGTATAGTAAATAGATAAACGTGGTATAAGTGAGATCACATAAACAAGTTTTCTTATATTTGCGTAAATCATTGCCGTTCCTCTACTTAAAATTCACAAACGTAGTATTGCTATAGCGAATTATATTAAAATCTATTGTATAATAGATTAAACTGGATCTTAGTCAAAGTTAAATCGTCGCAGGACACCTGGCAGACGTGACATTAAAATAGTTTAGTGAAGATGTCTTAGAGAGACGGAAAACAATAGATGTTTCACATCAAAAATATCTATGACGATCTTGATATAATAGTAAGAAGTTCTACTGCTGTTTTTTGTTGCTCCTTTACCACCCAGGAGGTACCCTACATGTAGGGTTTAAAAGGGTACTCACCTACGAACGCGAGCATCTGGACCCCCCAAAAAATTGTAAACATTACTAAAATAGATTATGACAGTCACATAAACGTATAAAAGGGAAAATACTTATGACTTATGACAATAAATTTCGACAATATGGGGAGTAATCTAAATGTACAAAGCACTTTCTATGTTAAAAGTGTCCGGTAACATGACGTCACGTCACGGTCCTTACGCCTTTGTCGCAGAGATCATGTTTCTTGATCGATTTAGCCGAGTTTACCTTTTGTTTGTTTGTTGTTTCCACAAAGAGAGGTAGAGTTTACATACAAAATTAGTTAATTTATTTTTTAATACGTCACTTAAGCTAGAATGTGTACACCGCCGTCCTAAAAAGCGTCGCAAATGTTTATTTCTAATTACAAAGGTTGTCTGGAAGAAATCGCTATCAGTGATAAGACCGCCCGTTGTCCCCGATTGGTCATAATATTTTTTCGTTTGGTGTACAATAAAACACTTTAACTGGAGATAATAGCGATAATTAATCTGTCAAGTTATATATGTACCTTAGTAACCGACTTTGAAAGGGAGGAAATTCTCATTCAGCTGTTATTGTCTATCTTAGCTAACTTTGCCCTAGCCAGCCCAAGAATTTGAAGTTTTGGGAAAGGACCCTGGATTGTTGTGGCAACATTGGGTCAGTTGCCTCAGAGGCGTTATTTACGGACCCCAAGGTACCCTGAAGTCCTTTTTCCTATGGAGAAATATCACCTCGGAGACCATGTCAGTGATAGAACGTCAGACGACGTGTTGGACACCCTAGGTCCCGCTCCAAAGGTTTAGGTCTGTTGCCCCATTCTCTGCCAATACGGCCGCCGAGGATAGAGAGAACAGTGCCTTTTATACCGACCTGTGGCCCCACCACAGCAGGCCTGTCCTGGCCTTGGTTTTGTTTGTGGCTGATTGGCTGTGCAGTGCACTCATGATTCCTGCATCCCTGGTACTCCACTCATTCGTAGCCCGTTTGTGCAGATGGTGTTCCGCAATACGACTCAGTGTAAGATTTGGATCTTAGACTGAGTTACACTCATCCTGCTGTGTTCATCACCCAAGACGTCACCTCCTCTAGCACCCACCCAGGGGGTACGTGTTGGGAACCGAACGGTACACACCTACGGACGCGAGCAACTTGCGTTTCATCTTCAATAGCGTGTTTTGTTGTATTTCTATTTTCTGATTTCCTGGTATTTTCAGTTTGTCTGCGTTCTTAGAACTAGCTTTCTCAATGCTGCGTTTTCATCTACGAGTATAATAAGTATTGCATGCCAACTTATCAATAATTAATTATACCTACTGTCATTGTTTCCAGCTGCTATTGTTGGGGGAAATTTTAATGAATAAACGTTCAGGTTTAATGGAAACAGCCAATAAATGTTTCATCCGATACGACGTAATTTGAGTTATATTGCAAACTCATATAATGAGTTACAGCAGAAGAACTCATACATTTATAATAATAATATGATGTGTATTTTGATTGCAAATGTTCGGTTGACTTGTATCAATAATTGAGTGTTCTGACCTCAAATTTATATTATACTCATACTCATACTCATACTCATTTATTTCACCGTAGGAACCATAATGAACACTTGGTTACGTCAAAATTAAAACTAAAATTAAAATTAAAAATTATAAACATACTTTTAAACACAAGATATATGATATTAAACACAAGATCTATGATATTATATTAAATTTGTCTGGCCTACTAGCTCAGCTGGTAGTAAGCTCTGCCTTCTGCGGTGTAGTTCGTGGATTTGATTCCCACCCAGGACAAGCATTTTTGTAAGTTTGTTCTGTGTCTGGGTGTTAATATGTATTATAAGAATGTAAATATAAAAAAAATACTATATGAATTCTATCAGTTATCTAGTTCCCATATTACAAGCCATGCTTAGTTTGGTGCTAGAAGGCGCTGTGTGAAATATATCCATGAATATCTATAATAACATATCATCCTGCCGCAAGGAAATAATCCTTTTATGAAAAAGCGAATTTGAGGGCCCCAGTTTTGCCTCAGTTCGATTAATCGTCAACGGCCGCCGGTTAGAGTGATTAATAGTTTTGATAGATCCAACACATGGAAGTTCATTACATGTACAATACATCATATGCATGGTCATTATTATATTCTTGAATTGCACGTGGTTTAAAAATTGATGAATTTCGACTTCAACAATTTCATCCCTTGTTACACCTATTTAAAAAATAATAATAATAAACGTTTACACACTCATACCTCGGCATTAGGATTCCCTATGTCGCAGATGGCATGGACAAACATAGAAACTCAAGACAAACACCCAAGAGCCGAGAGCTAACTTCACGCTCGCCATACGAAGTGTGCCCCGGCGGGGAATCGAACCCGGGACCCCTCGCTTCGAAGGCAGGGCTACTACCAACTAAGCCACGGAGCCGTCAATATCTAGTGAATTTTTTCTTCAAATTTTAATTGTTCATAACCCTGTAAGAAATAGAATAAATAATATTAATTCATCATTCTGATTAGTTAATTTAACGTACTCAAAAATCGTACCAAAATAAACAGTTACAGCTTCATTGAGACCAATTTTATTGCTTAAATATAAAAATCTACCACTCAAACTAATTGCCCAGCACACTTTGCCATTACAAAAAGTTTTTTAGCCAACATTTTATTGTGCAGAAGTTAAAATTTACATTGTTTGGTTAAGATGAAAGCTCTGATTCAAACTGTTTTGAAACAAACTTAATTAAACCTCTAATTAACATTTATGTTCGATAATTTAAAAATTCAACAAGGATAATGAGCTTTGTGATGAACAATGGTTGGAATTCAAAATAATTTAATCCGTGTTTGGGGAGTTGGCCAATAATTATAGCGGGTAATTATTGGTTCCTGAAAGCCAGGTTTAGGTATAGTGCAAAGATTTAAATCAATCGTTGCGTTTCGGTATCAACAAGACTTGTGGAGTGCAATTCGAATAATCGTAGGGAACCCTTCGTATGCCGATTTGGATGTTTCTTTTAATATGACTTTATGACTTTTATTATGACTTTTTTCTACCGACTTTCAAAGTAGTTTTTTTTTTCCTTTATAGTTGTTACCTCAGAACTACGTTATTTACTAACCGAATTAGAATATCCTTTTTTATTTCAAAGTATAGTCTCTCAGCTTGATGTTTCATAGAATTTATATCAAAGCTGGTTCAATAGTTTGGTTTTTAAGTCAAAATAAGTGGAAATATATGTCGTTCAAGTAAACGAAATTGAAACAGTTTTGATGTTTCTCTTTTTAAATTGAAGAGTGAAAGTATTGAATTCTATGTTTTCAATTAAATCAGTCACTTGTTATAAATTGAATAATCGGCTACTAATGTTATTTATTTAAATATGTTTTAACAATCAATATTATTGCAGACGATCCTACTGGGCGACAGTGGAGTTGGCAAGACGTCTCTGCTGGTGCAATTTGAAACGGGCAAGTTTCAGTCTGGCAACTTTTCGGCAACAGTTGGAATCGGGTTCACAGTGAGTAAACTTAAACTTAAAGCTAATAAAACAAGTATTGAGTTTTGGAATACAGTAGAGAACCCAATGCGGGGTTAGCGCAGGCTCTTGACCCCCCCGTCTTAGAATAATATACAATAAGAAATGCTGTTTTCAGCTTCTGACTATTTTCATTGCAAACATTGTAGTCAAATTGAAAATAAAAGTTGTGTCGGAAAAATAACGTCTGTGAACAAACATTTGGAGAAATAAATTGATAAAACTTAAAATTTTACGATTTCATATGAGTAATATTTTCACAAACAATCATAAAAATAACAAGTCAATCATTGTTTTAGCTTTATTCTGCGGAGGGCAGATATCAAGAGGGTATTTATTAACAAATATGCGGACAGCAAACTGTTTTGTAATTTGTGTTTCAGAAACCATATAAAACGAAATGCCATTCGAACACGTGGCCATTTTCCGCTACTCTAGTGCTCCAATTCTATTGGACGCTAGTCTCGACTAAATGATACTAAAACGGTATTTTAAATTACTTTGTACTTAGTCTTATGACATGAACGAGCAAGACTTTAACTCGACTTGACGAGTCGACTTTTTGGTATAAAATTATGTTTGTACGAAAAAAAATCTAACGCCGCTCAAGTCTCAAGATGATACGATAGGGTCAGCTTACATTAATCCATAGATCATAATGTTAAACCTTATATTTTGTATACATATACGGTTATCCTCTGGACACAACTATAGCGTGAATTATTTCAAAAAAATAAATATTATTTTGTACTGACGTCATGGCTACTACTAATATCAAGGCTTCTTTCATCAAGCGCTGAAATATGTAAATAATTTCTAACGAGAGCCAAATTTAATAAGTAAGTTCCTCAAAAAATATTCAAATTTGATAATTTATTAAATCTGTCCAAGAAAGAAATTGCTGTAAACATTAAGAACTGTAATTGTTTGTCTACGAAAAGACAGCGGGCGTCGACCCCGTCAGCACGCTGCCGTCACGCCCGGCGGGACGTTTCTCTGTGCATGATCTAGTATAGTGCAGTACATTGTAAGACGAGGCCCGCCCACGCGGCCACTAGAGCGTGGTGGCCCAGTTGTACAGACGCCGGCTTAAATTCCGATGATTAACGATACAAATTTAAACGAGTACTAATTAATTCACTTGAAAAATTTGTGCGCGTTACGCTCTCTTACACCAAATCTGGATTGGGGACCCGCAGTAGATTCAATCATATTCACTCTCACTTTGCGAGAGTAGCCCGGTGCTACGGTAACTTCAAGCCAATCCGCATCGAGTTTCAATTTTATTAAAATTAAGAGGAAATTTAATAATATGGTGATGAACTGATGACTATCCCACGACTTGCAGAAAAAAAGGTAAATTTTCCGCCATGCTTATTGCAATGATTATGCTAATGTAAACAATTATTCAAAATAACGTCGCGAAATACTTTTTTTTAATTTTTTTGTTTAATATGTTAATTTATGAAGAAAATATGCCGTCATTTTAATTCCAAACATTGTAGGAGCGCCAAATGGCTAATCACGTTCAATACGATCAAAAACAATGAAGAAATTTTATGAAAAAAAAAAATAAGTAGATACATTGTTTTATAATTTCCTATATAGACATATGTATGAAATTATTTCACTTTTATGGAATCAAAAGTAGCCTATGCGATAATCCAGGCTATAATCTATCCTGGTACCAAGTTTCACCCAAATGAGCCTTTTGAGCAAACACACACACGCAAGCATACATACACACATATAAAGCGAATGATTTGTTTGTTTATAAACACAAGTATTTTACCTAGTTAACAAACATTCGCCTTTGTAATATTAGTACAATACAAGCTTCGTAATCGGGATCCTTTACCTTTTGGATACGGAACTGAAAACAATACAAGGAAGCTGAAAGGAATATTTATTTGATATTTCAAGTTATATCGGGATATCGGATCTCAAGTTATTATAATAAGTTTCTTCTAGGAAAATGTAATAAAATAGATGGATTGAAGTGAAGTGAATATTGCACGTAGCATGAAAATACTTTCATATATTTTTATAAACCAAGTGTTTACGTAGGAAGTGAAACGAACACAGCCGGTAAACAAAACCACACATAAATTTTCACGTCATAATATAAAATAAACAGGCTAATTTGGTTCTTATTGACATTTGCTTTCTGACGTTGTATAAATTTGTTTAGGATAATTGAGTGAATTAAAATGAATGAAAAATTATTTATTGTACACCATCAAAATTTCAAATAAAAAACAAAAATGTATACATAACACACCGTACAACCTGCGGTCTTATCGCTATCTTCCAGACAACCTTGGGATGGAAAGCGTTTTAGTTGAATGAAATGTGGTTATGTGTGTACCAAAAGCTATTTATTACTTGACATGTGTAAAGATTACAATAAGTACATACCGATATAATATTATGTACATAACTTTAAACATAATCCATAAAAATAAGATAAATATACACTTAATACACCTACGTATATATTATCACTACATAGTATAAAACAAAGTCGCTTTCTCTGTCCCTATATGCCTATGTATGCTTTAATCTTTAAAACTACGCAACGGATTTTGATGCGGTTTTTGTTAATAGATAGTGATTCAAGAGGAAGGTTTATATGTAATACACTAGCAAGTCACCGCGGATAGCTCTGCTAACCGTGCGAAGCCGGGGCGGGTCGCTAGTGTCTATATAAAACACTACAACGGTTCTGATAAATAAAGCATTTTTAATCTTGTCTTGAAGGTATTCAAGGTAGGAGCTTTTCTCAATTACTCCGTTATTGTCTCCCAGAGGCGTACGGCTTGCAATGTGAAAGAGTGATCATAGAAAGTAGTTTTGTTTGTAACCGAAGATTACAGTGGAACGAAGGTCTCGGGAATGTGAGCCAATAAAACAATACAAAGAACAAATAAGATTGCTGTTTAAAAATAATGCTGACTGTCCTCACAGCTCAGTTGGTAGTGGCTCTGCCTTCTGCTCTGTAGTTCGTCGGTTCAATTCCCATCTAGGACAAGCATCTGTGATAAAACATGATGGACATGGATGATACGAGTCTGGATGACTCTTTACAAAAAAAATCTATGTATGTATAATATTTTCTCAGTTATCTAATTCCCGTCAGACAAGCTATGCTTAGTTCAAATATTTTTATTTACTAAAAATATTGTGCAATACCATGTAGGTACTCAAACTATCGTGAAGGCCATCATGACTTAAAACCAAAAATTCAAAGACCAGATGGTTGATAAATAAATGTTCATGAACTTTTCACACAGTGCCCCAAAATAAGCATAACTTAAGCTATAGAAACCAAATCACTGTTAGTAGCTCTGGTTTGTGCGCTGTTAGCCGTCGCCGCCGCTCCAGTTCGATTTCCACTCAGGATGGAAATTCCATATGTGTACGAACATAGATGTTTACTCCGTGTCTGCGAGCTAAAATATATTAAATGTATCTATTACTATCCAAGAAAATACTATATCAGTATCCTATTAGTGATCTAGTTCGCATAGTATTGTACATGCATACTTAGTTTAGGGCTATATGGCGCTGTGAAAACGTCCATGAATATAGAAATAAATATTTATAATTATTTATATAGAACGAAACTTATTAATGTGCGATTAATAAAGAAAACTAAGAAGCAATTGCCTGGACGGATGATATTATCAACGAAATAAAGCCGAGAGTCTGGGTGGCTAGTAAATTTTAATAGCAACAAAGTCGTAAGAAGTATTTTGGTGGGTTTTACGATCACATCGATATTAACACTGGTAGCGTTAGTAACGACCAATAACAATTGTAAATAGTTGCTCGTCTAACGTTATGTCGCAGAATAACTTTAACACAGAAGGAACATTTCAAATCTGGTCTAATGTCGGTCTATCGCAAGTCAACTTGTCAACTCGTCTCGTGACCCGGAGTGATAATCGAGTTTTTTTTTCTGCGATACAACTGAAGGGACTAGCTGCGTATTTTAATATGCGTATTATATTGTAGGATTGACCCACAAGTGACTGATGGGGTACACCCTACCATTTTGTTAAAGAAACATCCAAATCACCCTACCATATTTTTAAATAAACATCAAAACATCCAAGTCAGTAATAACGGGCGAAGAAAAAAGTCACTCAAGCAAAACACAATTCTATTTATACTTCGATGACAAATTTTGATGACCACTGAAAGCATATCCTTTCAGATAGGAAAAAAATCTAATTCAGTTGATAAATGACGTAGAATTGAAGGAACAAACGTTAAAAAATACAGCCTAATTAACAACCTCCTATAGAGAATACGCATATGTACACAGAAAAATAAAATATAAGGAAAATGCTTTTTTTACAATCCCACTTGTTGTCTATAACACATTGCTGTACTGTAATACTTACACTGTATATGTACACTGTAGCAAAAGCCCATTGGGGCTCTACTTAACTGTTAAGTGAAAACAGCGTTAATATGTGTAACAAAGTAATGAGTCTAAACATAATTGGAAATGATACGAAAACAAAAACCAAAAGCGATAATAATACCTGTTAATATTATCGGCAAAATATTCAATAGTCTGTCCTCTCACTTAACTCGCTCATCGAGTTAATAGGAGGGTGACCACCCCTGTATTATACTTACCCGATGATGCGTGTATTTTGCAGCCCTGCGTATTATACCGGAGAGCGCGGTTGCAGAAGAGTACACACGCAAACTATCATTCGAATGGTGATCATACGAATCCGAATTGGCTTAAATTCAGAAGCAATGTAGCTCAGAGATCAATGTCACATTCTCAAAACGCTAAAGGAAAATGAGAATGAGAAAAATATATATTTTTTTAATGTGAATGAGTGACGGAACGTCACGAACCAGCCACCTGGTGGTAAGTGGCAACTCCCGCCCATGACAACAGTAATGCGACTCAATATAAGATTTGGGTCTTACAATGAGTCGCATTCATCCTGCTGCGTCAATCACCCGAGCCGGGATGATACGTCTCATGCGCATGTGATTTCACCGGCACTCACACCCTTCCACCGGAACACAATATGCGGGCACTATTGCTTGCCGCCAAGGCATATTCCAGGTGTGGTGGCAGTACCTCTCCGGACGAACTTGGCACAAGTTCTACTGCTACTTTTTGTTGCTCCTTTAGCACCACCCATTGGGTGTACGTGTAGCGACCACAACTACGGACGCGAGCGTCTGGGCCCCCCAAAATAATAACATAACAAATATATTAGGTACATTACATTTAGGTACACAATTAAGGCATATTGCATAGAAAAATTACCTGCACTCAATTTTCATGATACCAGTAGATACCCACACTATAGTAAACATTAAACTGGTGTTGCTATTGTATACGTATAATTTAAGCCGTGCTATTGTTTCGATTGTCATTGTGTGTGTAAATTTGCACATGTGAGCCAGGCTTGCTAAATAAATGTCGGGATTATTGCATATACAAACTTATGCCAATCTGCATCAAAGTTGGCAGCGTCTTAACAAATTTTCATGATTATTCGTCACTAATGCCTGTTTGCTAAAGTTTAGGCAAGGACTGTGTATTTTAGGGATAGATAATGTGTTTAAAATTATCGCTAAGACATTTACTAAGCCTAAGCCCCGACTTAAGTGCAGACGTGCGTAAGATACTCATAAGGTTATGCCTAAGCAAAGTTTAGGTGCAAACAGGCATTTGTGTATTTTGAATAAGAATACTTCTAAAAAGAGGAGGTTCGCCTATTACTCCTTCAATTGCGGATTTATTTTAAAAAATCTTTTTTTATTGAATAGAAAATTCGTGGTCTATAGAAATTAAATCAAGTGAAGAAATTCCACCTCTAAGGGCGAATAAGTATTGTAGTCGTTTATTCGATTTTCATTATTAAATCATTCTCTTGTTCGCGGTCACTTTGAAACTGTTGACATAATTCTAACCTCAAAGCTTTCTTAGCGCTTTTAAAAAGATAAGAGCGCTTTACATTATTGTTCAAACTATTCCAAACAAAACAACGTTAACACACTCATACCTCTGCACTAGGATTCCCTGTGTCGCAGATGGCATGGACAAACACAGAAACACAAGACAAACACCCAAGACCCGAGAACAAACCTCATGCTTACCACACAAAGTGTGCCCCGGCCGGGAATCGAACCCGGGACCCCTTGCTTCGAAGGCAGGGCTACTACCAACTAAGCCACGGAGCCGTCATTATTAACACCAATATTTCCCGAAGGTATGTAACGAACACATACTCTTTCACATCCATTGAATTCCATTGAATACATTTAAGAAGTTAATACCAAGGATTGGTTCAATTTCGCACTTAATTAATTACTTATAACTAAAACGTTAAAGAAAAAGTTTGCAATTACCCGACGTTAAGATAAAAAAAATACACTTATATTATTTAGGCAAGCGGTCCCGGGGAAGATCTCCAATGCGGTGGTCAGACCAGCTTAGAGGGCCACACTACTAAGTTTGAGACAGTAGTCCGGATGGCCACAGACAGAAACCGATGGAGACGACTCACGAACACTGACTGTACATGGTGATCGCGATCTTCAGTCATGAAGGATCGACCAGAGAGAGAGAGATATTATTTTTTTTTACATTATTACGTCAATTTAAAATGTCATTTTTATGTTTTTCAGAATGGTTTCTGAAAGTACGAAGCACCCCAGCAATTTACACCAACGTTTACCAATTTTTAAAGTTTTTTTTTATTAAATGTCACAGATTTTTCTAAACATTCAATTGAATTAAGTAAAACGGTCTTCCAGCGCACAACGCACACCGCTTCCCGTATTACCTAGCAATATTATCAATATACTCGTACCTACAATATATAAAAAAACGCTGTCTACACATTACCAAATAAAATAAGAAACATACAATATGATTATTGTCTGCCCCGGTCGGGAATCGAACTCAAAGCAGGGCTACCTACGAACCTGAGCTAACCTAAGCTACGAAACCGTCGTATTCAGCCTTCCGGAGTTCCTTAAGCACATTACATGGACACAGAGATATGAATAGGTATTACTGTTTGCGAGTCGAACAATAAATAGATCATGGCTCGCAATATATTATAGTTAAGTAATGTGTAAACATTGTATGTTGGTTTGCACTAAAGCTTGGGTATGTAGGAGTGAATACAAAAATATGCACTGGGATATTCTTAATTCGTTTTGGGACTTTAATTCCGATGTTATTGATTTCTTTGAACAATCAATTTTGTACTATTTTGGTCCAATTAGCTCCGAATAACATTTCCATTCCATTCCATTTACATTACAAGGCTATGGCAGTAGACAAAATACATTGGAATATCCGAAAGAAAAAATTTGACTATATAAATGTAGTAAGATTTCTTTGATATTGCCAGCACCAAAGCAAAACGCAATTTATTCGTTCAGAAACTGGCATTGTCAAACATTTTACCTTGCTGTTGATTTATCCACACGTTTCGAACTTACTTTTGTCTAAAATCTGGTTCGGTACCTACTGTATCCAAAGCGACGCGGGGTGGTGAGTGACGGGGTAGAGGGACGAAGCATTCCCCAGACTCCGGGATTTATCTGGGAACTAGTCAGTCGGGAACGCGAGTAAGCATTGAACGCGTCGTCCGCGCGAATTGTGAACTTCGCGCGTCGAATAAATTTAAAAAGTTTATGTTCCAAAATTAAAAATTGTGTCTGTTCAAATATAATTTAAATGTTCATGTTGGTAAGTCGAATTTGTGATGATTCAGAAGCAATTTTGAATTTGGAAGTGATTGCGATGAATTTGTAAATCAACTTCACGCCATTTATAATTATTGCTATAATAATTATTTATGAGCACCTAGTATGATTTAGATTGTTAAGGATAACATACTTAAATTTTATTCTTGTACTCAAATTCACGTCAAATCGAATTCTGCTATTTTCATTATAATTAATTCAGTTCAGACTTTAATTTTATTAAAGTGTTGGTAGTAGTAGATGCAGGGAATTTGGAAAATCTTAACGAGTAGAAGTAGAATACTATAACGGAATACCAAAAATATAAATGCAACGGAATGCAACTTGGGTTATCATACTTGGTGTAAGTTGTATTGCTTTTGTTATGGGCGGAGGTAACCACTTAACATCAGGTGGGCCTTCGGCTCGTCCCGTGACAGAAGTAGTATAAAATAATATTTATACCTGACATATTTTTGATAATTCTGGTAAAATGTAGATGCGTAATATCTTCATAACATTGTTTTAAGTATGTTTGGTCTATTTTCAAATTTTATGTAACTGATTTGACAGATAAACTTTTAACAAGATCAATACGATTAAGTCCTCTCATACCGAAGTATGATTAGACCCAAGGGGTCATACATCACGAAATACAAATACCTAATGTTAATCACTTTTAGTTACGCCCATCGCTGAAGCCGTGATGAAACCTTTAATTTTGCATATAACGCATAGGTATATATATGATAAACCATGATTCTACAAATTTAATGCTTGAAGGGCATTTCAAAATCGTGGGTTCATAGTTACATTTAATTACAAGAATCCACCATTTTCACTGGCGTGTGTATCGCGACGATAGTTTCACCGCTAATGCCACGTTGACGTGATGCATGACAAGTTGCCGCGCTAAAGCGGCGATCCGTAGCCCTCGTCGCGGCGATACGCGCGGAATTATTGCCGCTTCGTGGAGACACTCCACAATGAAAATGTTTGAGAAAGTGGGTATTTATTATCAAACAATTTTATTAGCTGTTCCCTTGCCTTGAATTTATCACTGTTTTTTGCGCGGATAGCTAATTCTTTTTTTTTTAATAAACGTAACCTAAGTTAAGTCTAATAACATCAATTATCTGACAGTGTCAAGTCCCGTCAAAATCAGTCCAGTCATTTTGGAGATTAGCCGGAACAAATAATCAGACAACAGACAGACAAAAAAAAAAGTTTTTGTTATAAATACCGTATATACTTTTTACCGTATTTATTTTGACATCACAGAAAATTTTATTTATTTGTAGTAGATTTGTATTTAAATTCTAATAATAATTTAGTTGCTTAGGAAACAATTTTACCAAACGAGTGACTAAATCATTTTAACACGTTTCTGTTTTACCTTCTCAGCCTAATCGGGAATGACATCCGTACCTACATCAAATCATTATTTGACATCTGTCATTTGAACTCGAATATTACGAAAGGAAATTTGTTTAAATAGTTCGATTGAAGTCAGTAAGTAATAGTGAAAATTAGATCATCATGGTGCATAAAAGAAAGAACAAGTAACAGCTAATCTTTTTTTCAAAGTAAGTTTACGTATTTCAATACGAAACTGACAAAAATATGCCGTATTGCCAGGCCGGGAATTGATTACGAGATCACTAGCTTAAATAGCAGGGTTACTGTCAACCAGGCTATATAGATCAATCGATATATAGATCAATTTTCCATACCATAGATAATATATTACGATAAATGCAAGTTGACATGTAAATCATCTCAACTTGCATTTGTACGCCGTCCCGTTATAGAACATCATTTATATGCAGGGTTATACCTAATCATATTCGCATAAAGGTTAAAAAGAAATCCAAGCGTAGTTATTCTTTATATTGCACGATAAAACGACTTTTGATTTACTCGAGGTATAGAAGGAAATAAAGTTTCGTCGTAACAAGCCTGAGAAAAACTATCGACGATGAAGGCAGGGTTTACCTATAAGCCTCGTGATCAAAGGATAAGGATTTAGGGCCGAATGGGATTATAATAACCTATTATATAATCCCATAATAATTATAATACTATTATAATATAATACTATTATAACCTATTATAATACTATTCGGTACTTGTAGATTATTTTTACAACGCCAACAATAGGCTATTTGCTGGAACATTGGATTCACTTGCCTTATTATCTCAACAAAAGATATGTCCAGTTTTATAATTGCGAGTTGAGCCACTTAACTTCGAATATTTCTTTTTATTATCCTATAACAAGGAGGAAAGGCAATCTTGGGTCTGTTCACTATATTCAAAAGAAATATTTGTACTACGCTTGTAGTTCATCCATATATTGTACTTGGACGCATTTGTCTATGTGTGTGATTGAAGATAACTCTTACAATAATAATTAAACCCAATCTTTTAGAAAGTTTAAAAAATGGATTAGTAAAGATGTCGCTATTTGGAGGATGGTTAGTGTGGAGAGTGGGGTCTAAATAAGAAGAAATTAAATCAAAGGTATCCAGTTCGATAGCATGTGTTTAACTGTTGTGATATAACGAAAATTCCGAAAACTCATATATTTCTAATTTGATGCCTGATGCTGTTATTTGGGTATAATCGGAACGTTAATTAACTCGTAATTATCACGCAATTTAGACCAGAAACCTTATTTTACAGTCGTACAAAATGATTAAATCCAAATAAGCAGAGCCTAATTTAGATATTGAATGGACTAGGAACATTTAAACGTCATATTTATGTCATGTATTGACGGATTAAGAACCAACTATTATTATTGACTACGAAACATCATAGCGTAGCTTTTTCTAGGAATTTCTTCTTCTCTTTTAGGTTTAAATAATAATATATGTAACTAAAAATCAATTGCCGAATAACTTCAGAACGTTGGCAAATCACTTTTTGTGTTTGTAAATTAACTAAAATTTTGACTTCCGTCGTCCTGGAAGTACTATTTTCTATTCTGGTATGTTTCTTTTTCGTATTTCTATAGACTTATAAGATAAGATAAACAGTTACACGTAATTTAGGTACTTAAAAAACAAATTCAATACTGTCAACAATTTTTTAACAAGGCAGAAAAAAATGGCACTAAAGTTGAATAAGAACTGATCATGTGTAGTTATAAGAATAACATGAAATCAAATTATGAAACTTCTTTTTGATTTATACTAGTTCAAAAGTTTCACTCTGAAACAAAAATGTTCCCATCGCGTCCGTTTCCACTTTGTTACAATGAAAAAAGTGAAACTGTAAAGCTTCTCCATTAATTTCCGAATCCAGTCACAAGGCGGATGATATGTCCCTACGGTATAAGTAATTTTCGATAACGAATACCTTCATAAAAAACTTATTTGATAGTAATAGGGTAGAGATATAACGTTACTCCTACCAGCATTAGTTAGGTTTCGTATCGTATTCTATACCCTAAAGAATATTCAGACAGCTTAGTTAGTACAAGATAGGTAGTAATAGGAAGATCTTGTAGGTACATATTGACTTAAAAAAAATGATGTAACTTGTAAATAAAGTATTTTGACTTTGACTTTGAAGCTCTGGTTTTGAAGCTACGGGTCCCGGACTCAATTCGCCGCCGGGCAGACCTTTTGTGATAACGGTAAAGTTTGTCCTCGGTTCTTAGGTGTAAACACAGAATCTTGTGATTCTGTGTTTGTCCATTCCACCTGCGACACAGATAATCTTAGATCAGGGGTATTAGTGTGTTATACGATACATTTTCTAATTATGTTTTTATAAACCCACTCTGTTAACGCCGGAACGCCATCATAGACCTTCAACTTTGATACTGGTCCAAATCCGCAAATCGTCCGATCACAGAGCACGTATTCACTCAGGTACGTTGCGTTCGTTGATGTTCGCTAAGTTTGGACTAGAGGCGTATGGATACGGCCTCTCTAATGAAGCATATGTCTACTGATTGGGACAATGGGGAAAGATAGTTACGAGGAACTATGAAACAATCTGGTGCACATAAAGAGCTCCACCGTACCGACTCTATTATCTTACTTGGCTTCTGTCTCGCTCGGTGAGCTAGTCTAAGGAACGGGATGTATTGTATACGCCATGTTTATTGTCAGTCAATAATTGGATCACTTTTTATTGTAGTAAATCTGCGTAGTGGCAGTGGTATTGGCGCTGACTTTCAATGCGGAGAAAATCCACAAAAGCACTAATAACTTTTACTAATAAAACAATGTATACGCAACACCACTTTGTCATAACTGTGAAGGATGACATCGTATGATTTAACATCTGTCAAATCTCACAATGGAGGAAAAAATTCCTAACAGGTCCAAAGATCTATAGACCAGTTCTTGACAAGATAAACCTCGTGGCTTAGTGGCATCCCCAAATTTTCAATCAATCAATGTTTTACCCTAAATATCAATGTATCCATCTGCCTATCTGTTACGTTTCCGCCTCATCAACTTTACGTCGTCGTCGGACGGTAGTCAAATTTATCTTTCGATAGAAGGTATGGGAAAGCTGTAGATTGCCGCTTCCTAGAATGGCAGTACAATGTGTCAGCACAAAGTAACAGTGAATGGCCGCCGAAGTATGATGCCAAGAGTAAAATAAAAGTAAATAATTGACACGGAAACCCAGACCCACTGATGAAGTGGGGGATGTTGAGAATAAACCGTCTCAAAGTCCAGTTTGCTGACTTTCTAATTACTCTTTGACTTACTTACTTTCTTTTTATAAGTGTTAGAATATACAGAGAGAGACGGCTCTGCGGCTTAGTTGGTAGTGCCCTAGGTAGACCTGCATTCAAAGCGAGGGGTCCGGGTTCAATACTCAGCCGGGACACACTGTGTTGTGAGCTTAAAGTTTGTTCTGGGGCTTGGGTGTTTGTCTTGCGTTTCTGTGTTTGTCCATGCAATCTGCGACACAGGTATTTTACACTCATTCCAAGTGTAAAAACACAATGAGTTTGCATGAAAACTGTTTTCAAAACGATCAAGAAAAGTTTCGTGAACCGAGAATTTTAAAGATACGGCACTTACTGATCCGTGTTAGTTTCTCGTCAATTCACTCTCAGTTGTTAAGAGTAGATTGTTAGATTGGTCTCTGCACTGGGAACATTAAATTCTGACAATTACAAACAGACAAAAACAATCGCTTAGAAGAAGGACTTCATAATGGTTCCCTGGCATTGAGGAACACGACGAGAAATTCATCCTCATCAACCCACTACTAATCGAATAACATCCATTTTTAAAAAAGAGAATTTTTTCAATACAACCTCATTCCTTTATTTTTTAATAATTCCGTTCAACACATGTAAAGAGGTTGTTTATTCCAAGCATCGGTGCAGTCAACCATTGGGACGCGGTAGAGCAGAAAAATCAGGCTCCGAACATACTGGCAGCTATATTTTTCTCGTTTTCTTTTATTTTTGTGCTTTCAGCTTTCCTTTTTAATTCCATATTGTGCTATTGCCCGCCATTTTATTTGTATAAAATACGCCGCATTTTTTTCATTACTTTTGAGTCCTTTTGTGTAATTGTTGAGTTTCACTGATCAGTCCCTATCTGTATAGGCCTGTAGATTATGTTCGTACTGGAGGAATGTTTTTACACTGGACTGGTTTCGATAAATGAGAGTGAGTCGGCTTTGATCTCCCACGAGAGCTCAATCCAGATTTGTAGGTCACATCTCTTCGAATTATTATTGGTTTTCTTTTAACATTTCGATTGTGCATAGGGTGTTTTTTTGTATCTAAAGTGATGGGATTACTTAAAGGTCCACCTGATGTTAAGTTAATTTAAGTTACTTCATAACAATATCAGTATGATCGAACGAAGTATAAGAAGATCCAAATCGCACCCCGATGCGCCCGTCCCCCGAAACGAGGATTACATAGTAATGCGAGCACTACTGGTTGGCGGCAGGTTCTAAATGTGGCAGCAGTACCTCTCTGGGCGCACTTGGTACAAATTCTACTGTTACGTTTCGTTGATCCAGCCAAGGGACACAGGGGATTCTAAGAGTACTCATCAATGGACGCGGTCTACTTATTCCTCCTATATAACTATAGTCTCTTAAAGCGACTCATTGGTGCAGTCCTGGATTTGAACCAGCGATGGATTAAAGTTGGCAACTGTACCCTAACTCACGTTCCTCCTTAGGACATCTACAAACAACAATAATTTGTTCAAGTTGATATTGTGTCGTCAAGTACTTCAAGTATTGCGGTAGGCTCCTTTGGGAGCCAATATTTCCAATGCGGGTGTTGAGTTCCACCTTCGTCTATACTGTATAGTCGCTTACAATCAACAGAATTATAACCTACATCAGTCTTGACCCTTGACATGCCAGGGTTGGAGACCCACCCACCCTGACAGGAAAACGATAGTCATTCAAATATGAATTCTATGATTTACCAAATACAACTGAAACTTTAATAAAATACTGTATATATTTTCTGCTTTACTACTCTGGCTGGTGGCAGACCGTCATTTTTTTTTGTTCTTTTTTTTTTCCTTTTCTATAGTGTCTGTTTGTAATGTCAAAATAACAGCGTTTTACTAATTGCATTTGAAAGAATATACGGAACACATAACAAAAAAAGCTTTTTTCATTTTTGTTTGTCTGGTTGTTCCGGATAACCGCCGAAACGGCTGGACCAATTCAAACGGGAGTTTCACTGCCAGATAGCTGATTTTATAAGGCTTCTTTTATTTATGAAAAAATAATTAGAGGTCCTCACAAAAACAATACCGAACTATTATTTCAACTGGGTCATATTACGTATTTTTATGGACAAAAGAAACCACATAAGACAGTCCCGTAAAGAGACTCAAATAAAAAAATGTAGCATAGGCATTGAACCTGCGCGTGTCAGTCTATAGCTTAATTCTCAACTCTACGTTATCGAGATTATTAGCTACGTGAAAAATATACATTTAAAATATAAACACAAAGGGAAGCCAAACGCTCGGATTATCCAAAGGGTCTCTGAAAATTCATTCCGGTAATTTTCAAGTGCTCAGATCGGTCCAATGATCATGACGCAATTTGTACCTACTTAGTGTTCCATTTATCCATTGAATCGTGCTGCCAGTGTTCGGGACGATAACGGATGAATTCATGCCTCACCGTGACGGGACCGTAACGGAGCCGGTCCGTTCCCGTACCGTATAAATACTGTGCCACGTACTGATCTGTATTTTTACGAATTCTAAAAAAGCTGGTTCTGAATTCAATAGTATGTTTTTTTTGTATCTTTGTTACGCGATTTATTCGTCATGTGTACCGATTTGGATAATTTTTTTTTTTTTTTAATTTGATAGTATGTATCTCCTAGGTGGCAACATAGAAATTTCTAATAAATGAATTAAATTTTAAATGGGCGTAAAATATATTATGATAGTATTGAAATCAGTTTTTCGATCTTAATATAGTATTTCTTTAGCACTAACTCAATGAAAGTGTATTTTTGTTAAAGTTCGCGAGTTTTTAGATCGGATCGAACCTATAGTAATTTTATTACACAAAAGATACAATTTAGTTGTCCTACGCAGGCGTGCAGGTTTATTGGACATGACACATATTAAATAAACATGTTTAAGCAGCGAATCGCACCAAAAAACCGCATCATAAAAATATAGGAAAACATGACTACTGTTTTTTTTTCGTGTCATCTATTCTAGAAATTAAATTTTGTTCCTCAAACAAAGTAGATATTTTCTACTTTAGAGTTTTACGTGCAGTAATTTTAAATTTTTTGTGGAGCCGCGTGCAAGGCTTCAAAAGAGATCGAACGACAAATAAGTATGTATAAAAATTGTATGAATAATGTTACTGGCCGGTGAGAAGGAAGGATTGTGCTCGATCGCCGAGTAGAGACAGAATTAAACTACCCGGTCGCAAAACATTTTACACCTCGGGAGATTTGAATCCCTCGCTTCACTCGAGATCCTACATTTTTTTTATTTGAACGTGTGACGGAACTAGCTAAGGGCCCACTTAGTGGTAAGTGGCGACCCCCACCCATGACAACAGTAATGCGACTCAGTATAAGATTTGGATCTTAGAATGAGTTGCATTCATCCTGCTGCGTCCATCGCCCGAGACGGGGATGATACGTCTCATGTGCATGTGATTTCACCGGCACCCACACCCTCTCACCGGAACACAGTAATGTCCTATGTCCTTCGTCGGAAACATTATGGATGAGAAAACAAAAATCATTCCATTGCTGTATTATAAATTCAGTTTGGATTCAAATAAAGGTGAATCGTTATTCGGCGCAAACAAGTAAAAATTTTATATACTTACCTAACACATGTTCCGTACCAGCCTCTAATGTTCCCACTGCAGGGACACCGGCCTACTCTCCATAATTGAGAGTGAATGGGCTCTGATCTACCACGGGAGCCCAATCCGGAATGGTAGATGTCACATCTCGTCGAATTTTTGGTTCTAAGACATGCCGATGTTTTCCGTCACCGTTTCGAGAACGTGGTATTGCGCACATCAACTTTTCAAGTGAAAAAACTCATTGTTGCACGTGTGGGTTTGAACCAGCGACCTTCAGATTGAAAGTCGGCGTCTGTGCCCTTGGATACGCTTAAATCATATTACGCATTATATGATAATCACTTTCATAATGCTCTTCTAAAGTTAATTTCAGCTACATGCTCGTATAGATAGAAAACGAGCTTATTTGGATTACAAAGTTTGCTAATTGGACGATACACCGAATTTCATAAATTTGCTAAACTTTTCAGCCTCGGTTAGCCAACATTGATGTTTAATGTATCCCAAACTTTTCACCATAAACATGTGAAGAAAATGTACAAATGAGCATAACGATTCAATGAGCCCGGGTGGGCGGATAAGGGGCAAACTCATCCCAAACTTTGCATTGACCTGGTGATCCACTATGGGGGGTCTAGTTGCTTGCGTCCGTAGGTGTGTACCCTTTGACGCCCTACACGTACCCCCTGGCTGGTGCTAAAGGAGCAAACAAAAGTAGCAGTAGAACTTGTGTCAAGTTCCGGACAGGTACTGCCACCACACCTGGAATCTGCCGCTAAGCAGTAGTGCTCGCATTACTGTGTTCTAGTGGAAGGGTGTGGGTGCTGGTGAAATTACATGCGCATGAGACGTATCATCCCCGTCTCGGATGATGGACGCAGCAGGATGAATACGACTCAGTGTAAGATGCAAATCTTATATTGAGTCGCTGTAAGTGAATTACTGTTGTCATGGGCGGGGGTCGCCACTTACCACCAGGTGGTCCTCAGCTCGTTCTGTCACTATGACAAATAAAAAAAAGCAGTAGTACAGTCGCTTTGCTGTAAACCAGTGCCGGTGTAATTACAGGCATTTGAGGTGCTCCACTCCGCCTCAGAGTGACGGGCAATGTGGACTCCCAATATGTACCATGTATGTACATATTGGATATATGCACAAAATAAAAAAAATAAAAATTTTCCTTATCGGCACGTATGTTCTTATCAACTTTATCTTTATAGTTCTAAAGTCTAGTACTTCAACTCATTGAAAAATTCTTCAAACGTAAATTCTAAGTACCTACTCCGCCGATCTTATTTAAGAATATAAAGCATATTCAAATAAACTTGAATAGTCCAGATGTACCGTATGATGAATTAAGATAATAATGATGTATGAATCTTCATGTATTTTCCGGCTCCTAATCCCGATTTGAGTGTAAAACTGTCTCTTGAGAGGGTTACAAATTGCCTTGGTTGTTGTTATTATGATAAAATACATCAGAAACATCAGACTATGGTAAAAGCCAAGCTAAGTAGGTAATGTGATCATTTCCCGGATTAGCTTCATTAAGATTTCAAAAATAGTTATATAAAACATATTCAAATAAACTTGAATAGTCCAGATGTACCGTTTGATGAATTTAAGAAAATAATTATGTATGAATATTTATGTTTTTTAATATTTACTTATGAAAATCGATTAAACCCACTTTAATACCTTCATCACCTATATTTCACCCTAAAATTACTATGGCACCACCCCCCATGAAATATAAAATAATCAACCAAATTCATCTACAATTGGGGAAAATATCGCTGTAAAAGCATTAGGCTGAAAATCTCTTCAAATAAGACAAAAAATGGAAAGCATATTACCTATCTGCAGAAAGATTAATAAGACGGTATTCGCCGGCATCGCATTGCAAATCTATTATAGTTTCCGAGCAATGATTGAAGCAGCGTTCGTTATGCAAGCGATTGTTGCGGAAGCAGTGCCTTTCCTACGTCATACTAAAGCCTACCGTGAACCAAGACATGCTTTGCGATCCTACTGACGAACTTTCTATATATATTTTTTATGTTAATTATAGGCAAACAGGCATACGGCCCACCTGATGGTAAGTGGTCACTGTCGCCTATTGACATCTGCCACGCCAGTGGCGTTGCCGGTGCGTTGCCTACCCTTTTTTTTTTTTTTTTTTTTTTTTTTTTTTTCGTGGGGAAATGCACTCGCATACCGCCCTGCCACGGGGAGACAGAGCGGTTATGTGGGACTAGACCCACTAAAACCCCACGATGTCCTCCTCTGCCGCTTAGTGGCGGGAACACGGGAACGTTAAAACACACATCCGCGAACCCGCCGCGGCTGTCCGTTTCCGGACCCCCCTGTGTTGGCATTGGGTGCCACTCCTCCGTTTACGACACGCCAGGACATATGGCGTGTCGCAACCACCTCGGGGACCAGGTCAGCGAAAGGGCGTCAGACGACCCCGTGTCTAGACGCCCTAGGTCCCCATGCGACGGGTCAGATATGTGGCCCCGTCGCCTGCCACTACGTCCGCAGAGGATAGGGAGAGCGGCGCCTCGCAATACCGACACTCCTCTTCCTCTGCGGCCCCACCGCGTCCGCCATCTAGCGGTGGCGACCCCGCCGTGGCCGCGGAAGGTAGGGAGAGCGGCGCACCGTTATACCGGCACTCCTCTCCCACCGCGGCCCCTATCCCTCAGCTGCGGTGCCTCCCATTCGACACCGCAGCCCGCCTCAGTTGCGGTGCCCCCCATAAGGCACCGCCACCTACAATGCCGCTCCTAGTTGGCTTGGAGGCAAAGCCTAAAGGAGCGGCCCTCCCGGGTTCCTCTTAGTTTCACCGTGGGTGACCAGGCCACGGTTACTAAGCCCCCCCGCCCCGACAAGGCGGGAACCCACGGGGGGGGTGCGTTGCCTACCCTGCAGATATTTTTGAACATTTTTCTTAAACCTGCCCATGTCGTATCGTTCGGGGAAGTTTTCCCCGAGCGATATTATATATATCAAGTTTTATATCAAGTTATATATCAAGGTTTCTTAATATTGAGACCAGAACAAACACTTCACATTCTCGCATCATAGAATCCTTTACGCCTATTGGGACGGACTTTTTCAAATCTGTTCCGGTCGGAAACGCCTCAAGCCTCAAGCCAAGGTCCATACAACCCCTTGTAACCCCTTAGTGTCGTTGAATTTAGAGGTCAAGAGTAAAGCAAAAAGCTGTCAACACCAAATTCGACTTATCCCTTTTTATAAAAGAGCTCGTTTCAATATAAGGAAAATTTACTTGTCACATTTTTCACCAGTACTCGTTAAATTTTCCTAATAAAATACTGAAAAACAAATTTGCAAACTGAAAACATTGTAATTTGTGTGTATTTTCTAATATGTTTTCTATCACATTTATACAGCGATCTTTGTTGTACTAAGTAGAAAATAAAAAGCACTTTTTAAAACTAGTTTCATAAAACCTTTCAAGAAAATGACTTTCATGTTATAAATATTGCAAAAACTCATCGGCGTCTTCATTTCGAAGTCACCCAAGCGGAAGGTCAGCAACAAAACAACCCTCAGTATTTCACATTTTTGCAATTTTTAATTAGCAAGAGAAGAAAGAAATGGATGTTTCTACTCGTCAGATCATTTAATCACAATAAAACATTAATTTGTTATCAATCTTCTTGTTTATATGATTAGCGTGGGCCGCTTAAATTATGCCATAATATACGACTGTATGCACACATCCACACATCAGACAATCAGCCTGACGTTTGTGAAACACGTCAGATGCAATCAAACGTCAAATCAAGACGTCAGGCGCGGCAAGTACAGTAGCGATTCGTTTATCATTTTCGGTCTATCTTAGATCACACGCGTGAATCAAAGGTAAGTTTGGTTAAAAAATAACTCGTGTTGTTTTTTTTTTTTTACTTAGCTTTCCGTGGGCTTTTGGGTGGTATGTGTTTTGACACAACACTGAAAACTGCATAATAATGCAGTTGACTTCTTAGCTAATCTTTTCTTTGTTTATTTTTGAAAGCCGACTATTTCGCTGACTGTACTCCATCTTTTTCAGTTATAAATTAGTTTAAAAGTGCATAGTTAGATAGAGTACCTACTCTACCAATACACAGCAAGTTGATTGAAGCTAAAGCTAAATAAACTGAAGCTACAAGCTTATATTCCTTGAGTGGTTTATCTTTTCATAAGACCTAAAGAATATCAAATCTGACATCATATTATAATATAAAAGTAGAGATAAAGTAAAATTAAATCAAAAACATATTTTTTTTATTAATACGGCTCAACGGATTTGGATGAAATTTGGTACCAGGATAGCTTATATCCTGGATTAATATATAAGCTACTTTTGATCCCGGAAAAACGCGGGTAACACCGCAGGGCACAACTAGTCTGATATACAACAACTTTGATTTTTACACCACGAGTAACAATAGATCTGAGAACTGGGGGGTTTCCGCGCCCTATGTGAGAAGATATATTAAACTCAACTCAATTTAAGTCAACTCAGAACATTTCAAGTAAGGCCATGAAAAAGTGTAAATCCTACACTCCACTCCATTATATACCATTTTCACGATAAGAATAGTAATTTTAAAGAAATTATATTTATTTTATCATGTGAGATCGGACTGAGAATACAGTTCCTGGTAGAGTGGCACAGATCCCTCTTAAATTGTTGGTCGAAGTCGTTGGTCCAAAATCCGGGGCATTTCACCCACAACTTTTTAATTTGAAAACTTTGACAACACGAAATCGTTAACTATATTATAGAACCCATTATCATCAAACTAATATTATAAATGCGAAAGTTTGTCTATATGTATGCTCCTAACGCCCCAACGGATTCGGATGAAATTTATTACGAAATACTCATGCTGAATCCACACATAGGCTACCTTTTAACCCGAAAAATAAAGTAATTCTTTAGTGTCTTGCAAAAGACACATCGAGGACAACTAACAAAGCGAGAGACAACAAGTCCTCAATATTACAATTAAACCAATAGCTTCAAACGTAAATTAAAATTATTGTTATATATATAGCCCAGGCACGAACAATTTCGATTAACAAAGTTCGTTTGAATGCAGAGCTTGATAATGAGTTGTTTAACACACTCTGAAATAAAGGTCCAAACGAACGCGAGAATACATCATAGCAAGTAAAATAGGGTTGCCTGTATTATAACAAAGTTATACAATGTTAAACAAGTTCACTTTCCCCTGGTTTACACGCGTGGAGCGAGTAATATGGGGCAATACTGTCCTTAGTAAGTCGCTAAAGTATCTTTTTTTAATAAATGTATACTGGAGTTATTTGCGAAAGAACATTTTAAAATGAAAAGGTCTGATAAACCAATTTATGTGCTAATATTTCTTGTTTATATCACTGCTACAATCTTTTTAAACTAATCAGTGTTAATTACAATACTACGTGTATTATAATGATAGTTCCAAAACAAAATTAATAATAAGTAATTGTAATTATTATTATTAATGGACATTTCACACATCGCCATCTAACCCCAAACTAAGCATAGCTTGGACTATGGGATGAGCATGAATGATAGGATACTAATATAGTACCTACTTCTTGCCAATACATGTATATTAATACACAGACACAGAACAAACATCAATGTTCCGTACCAGCCTCTAATGTTCCCACTGCAGGGACACCGGCCTACTCTCGATAATTGAGAGTGAATGGGCTTTGATCTACCACGGGAGCCCAATCCGGATTGGTAGATGTCACGTGTCTTCGAATTTATGGTTCTAAGACATGCCGGTTTCCTCACGATGTTTTCCGTCACCGTTTCTAGAACGTGGTATTGCGCACATAAATTTTTCAAGTGAAAAAACTCATTGGTGCACGTGTGGGTTTGAACCAGCGACCTTCAGATTGAAAGTCGGCGTCTATGCCCCTGGGCCACCACGCTCTTGAACATCAATGTTCGGCACACAAATAATTGTCCTGGATGGGAATCGAACCCACAACTACTAACTGACTAATAGCCAAGCGGCTAATATTATAGATGAAACGTTGTCATTAATTTACAATTGAATTATTTGTTAATATGAATGCGAGAACCCAGATTATTTCTACAGATTCAATAAGTTTTGATGATGCCGAACAAGAATCTATTTCAATAATATACAATTTCAATCAATTGATTATTACTCGGAAAATCGGAGTGGGTCCGCTGCAAAGCCAATATTATTCAAAGTCAGGACAATTTTAATTAGATGGCAAAACTAGCAGTCAGTAAAGTCCAAATAGAACGGAAGCGAGAAACTAAACTCAGTGAGCTACTAAAAAGTTACCTCTAATTACTTCCTAGAACTGAGTCACAAAATAAATTGTAGTTCACTCATATTGAAAGCAGCCAGACCAATCGCGGTAAGCGAACGAACGAGCCGCAGAGCATTATAAGAGATATATATCATACTAGCGACCCGCCCAGGCTTTGCACGGTTAGTAAAGCATCAGTGTCGTATCAGAAACTACCCGTGCGAAGCCGGGGCGAGTTGCTAGTGTATTATACATATAAACCTTCGTATTGAATCACTCTATCTATTAAAAAAAATCGCATCAAAATCCGTTGCGTAGTTTTAAAGATTTAAGCATACATAGGGATATCGGGACAGAGAAAGCGACTTTGTTTTATACTATGTAGTGAAGAGTTACATAGATATATAACTTTAGCGTCTCACTTTAGAGACAGTACTTAAACCAGTCTCTAGGTGGCAGTAACAGCTTAACTTGTAAATTCTGTACGTTATATCTGGTTGTCTCGAAGAAATCCCTTCAGGGATAAGACAGCTGATTGCAGAACTGAAATATTAAAAGTAATATTATCCTTCTACTTAAATGTTAATGCAATAAAGTTATTGCTATTTCTTTTACTTACTTATTTTTTACTAATATGTGTATTTATATCATTCTAATTCATAAAGTACTTTATTAATTCGAATTTCTCATTATTTATTGTACATTTTTAACTACAAAATTAATACTTTTTACAAAATATAGTAATACAAAATATAATATATAAAACGAAGAACCACTGACCGCGGAGCTCTAGCCACCGACCTTTTGGGCCACCGCTTGGGTCTGGCCCAACCGGTCGAGGAGAAGACTAGGGCTGCAGAGAGAGGAACCTCCTGACGATGCGTGCCGTGTCCAGGAGTTACGCCTTCTGTATCTGGCCCTTGATCCAGCCGCCAAAATTGTATTACTATTATCACTACATAGTACAATATAAAACAAAGTCGCTTTTTTGTCCCTATGCTTATGTATGCTTAAATCTTTAAAACTACGCAACGGATTTTGATGCGGTTTTTTTTAATAGATAGAGTGATTCAAAAGGAAGGTTTATATGTATAATACACTAGCAAGTCACCGCGGCTTCGCACGGGTAGTTTCTGATACGATACTGATGCTTTACTAACCGTGCGAAGCCGGAGCGGGTCGCTAGTTATTATATATAAGAACTAGTGTAACATGTTGCGATAAACACACTTATACTCATACCCCTATAATTCCCTGTGTCGCAGATGGCACGGATAACCCAGAAACACAAGACAAACACCCAAGACTCGAGAGTAAATTTATTTGCTTTAGTTCGGTTGGTTCCCACAACAGAATGCTTGAACATTGCAAGCCTTGTCTTTGTAGGACAGGGCTACCACGAACGTATGTTAGACAAAGCTTTCAGTGGAAAACTAAATGCAAGTGCTGCGTATGTTCCGAAGCGTGTTTCATAAGGCTCTAGGGTCACAGGTTGTATTGTTCATTTCATACCTCATTCATTAAGTTTCATTGTTTATTGAGTTCATGAGAGCGTGGTGGCCCAGGGGCACAGACGCCGACTTTCAATCTGAAGGTCACTGGTTCAAACCCACACGTGCACCAATGAGTTTTTTCACTTGAAACATTTATGTGCGCAAAACCACGTGGTTTTCGATAACGGTGACGAAAAACATCGCGAGGAAACCGGCATGTCTTAGAACCAAAAATTCGACGACATGTGACATGTATCAATCCGGATTGGGCTCCCGTGGTAGATCAGAGCCACAGAGCCCATTCACTCTCAATTATCGAGAGTGAATGGGCTCTGATCTACCACGGGATAATAAACATGTAAGCTACATTATTTAAAAGTCATTATACTATAACAGCTTTTAAAATTAAAGTAACAGCACAAATTAAATAATGCTACTTCAGAATAATACGTACCTATCGAGACCGTAAATAAGGCACCAAATGGAAAAAATAAAATAACTACTTCACCTTAAAAAACATTTTTTTAAAAACCTAATGCGTATTATTACAGACGGGGCAGACACAACCCTATAAAATGTTCTCGGATCCTGAAGTTGGTAATTAGTTTCTCCCGGGCGCAGCAACAAATTGTATTTTGATTGACAATTTTTTAATTTCGATTTCGTAGCCCTCTTTGTAATCAAAGTCATTGGTTTTGAGATGAAAAGTCATTGGCTTGTGTTTGTATGTTTTAACTCCTTTACGCTCAAACGGCTCAACGGATTTAGATTAAATTTGCTAATAGGATACCTTAGATCCTGGATTAACACATAAGCTTTTGATCTCGAAAAAACACGAGTAACACCGCGGGCCGTAGCATATTATGAATTACCGGCTTTTGCCCGCAGTTTCGCTCGCGTTATCATATTTAATTTCTGAAGAGTATTTAAACTGTGAAAGCGTTACAGACTAAGAAACAGCATAGAATTTGTAGGAATCAGAATAGAAAAGAATAATACAGGATTAATAATAATTAAGATTTTCACAGGTATTGCTTTGAAATATATATACTGCTATAAACTACTAAAATACTGGTAGGTACTTTTCTTGTTTGTATGAAAGAAGCTTTACGATTCTATTACGTTTAATTGATTGAGACTGATTGTCTCTAGTAGCCCTCTGGTACCCACTGGTATCCACTTACATCCTAGAATTGAAAATGTGGGAAGAATTGTAGTTCCAATGTTCTTGGCAATCGCGACCACTAAAACCTTTTTTTCGAGCGATTGCAGTCATGGAACAAGCTGGCCACAATTTAAAAATGATGATTCAACTTTAATACGGAGAATAGAAGATTAGAACATTTTTGTTTTACAGAGAATTTATAAGACATTTTTCACAGCTCATTTATACAGCAGCTGTCAGGCCCAGGGGTACAGACGCCGACTTTCAATCTGATTATCGCTGGTTGACACCACATGTGCACCGATAAGTTTTGTACTTGAAATATTTATGTGCGCAATACTACGTTCTCGAAACGGGGAAGGAAAACATCGCGAGGAAACCGGCATGTCTTAGAAGCAAAAGACATTTACCAATCCCCATTGGGCTCCATGGTAGTTTTAGTAGTTTTATAGTAGTTTCTGAACTTATTTTTATTTAAGTCAATTAACAACTTAATTTTGAAGTTAAGTAATCAATCAACGCTTCATCCCAAATGGAATAAACCGAGAATCTGATAAGATTTAAAGCAGCCCTCAAGATTACCGAAATAATCAAAATAAACTTCTCAACGTTGATGGATTTCATTCTTCGGAAATTTGATATGAAAACTTCGGCTTGGTAATTATTAGAATTAAGTACTGCTTGAAATTAATGGCATGTTTGAGTGGATTTGACTAAACTTAAGTTTGATGGTAATTATGACAGATAATTATTTTTAAACAGATGTTCTAACTTTACATTAGTTCTCTTTTTCGATGAAATATTAACCAGCAGTCATCCTAATCTATATATTATATTATAGATAGAAATAAATAAAATTGAAGTGTCTGTTTGTAATGTCAAAATAACAGATGATGAAAATGTCAAAGAAACATTTCTGTCTGTCCGTTTGTGTGTCTGTCTTTCTGTTTGATCCGGCTAATCTCCGAAATAGCTGGACCGATTATAAAGAGTTTAGGCTACTTTTATTCAAGAAAAAGAAAAAAATATTAGGATGCCCCTGAAACAAAATGTTAAATTTGAAGACGCGTGGAACAGCTAGTTAATAATAAAATAGTGACTGCTGGGTATCTCTAGGGCTCTTTAGTCAACTGAGGCCGATTAGCTGCGTACCGCGGAGTTACCCGCGGAAAATAACTAACAGGAGCCTTTTTTTGAAAGTGACAACGAAATACTTTTTGGGATAAAAAATAGGTTATTGTTAATCCAGCTCAATAAAAAATGTCATCCAAACCCGTCCAGACGTTGAAGCGAGAACAATAAATTATAAAAAAATACGTCGATACAGGAGGTACTGTGAAAATAAGGTACATAAACTTAATTGTGAACATCTATTAAGAAATAAATTCAGTGAAAATGACAATAGGTATAAACGTTAATTTGAAGGCTCGTAGAAACGAGATTTCTCGTAATCCCCTCATTAAGGATTTTCCACCTTCACATTATTTACAGAGAATCTATAAGACATTTTGTTACAGCTCATTTATACAACAGCTTGTAAGATCGTGGTGGCCCAGGGGCACAGACGCCGACTTTCAACCTGATAGTCGCTTTGTTGTGCACGTGTGGGTTTGAACCCACACGTGCACAAATAAGTTTTAAACTTGAAAAATGTTCTCTCTCTCTCTCTCTCCACGAAACGGTGAAGGAAAACATCGTGAGGACCCGGCATGTCTTAGAAGCAAAAATTCGCAGTCATGTGACATCTACCAATCCGGATTGGGCTCCCGTGGTATCAAAGCCCATTCACTCTCAACTATCGAGAGTAGGCCGGTGTCTCTGCAGTGGAAAAATTAGTGAACACGGTGGCATTACTATTATAAACGACCAATTTAAATCAGTTACCATTTTTTGTCCTATTACCGCTGACTTTCATCAGCATATACAGCGAAACAGAACCTCTTTGAAGCCGATTACAAATATACAAGAATTGCTCGTTTAAAGTAAGATAAGATAAGCTATCTTGGTACTGAATTTCATACATTACATTTACACATACATACAAACTTTCGCCTTTATATAAGTGTCATTCTGATTCTTCCGCCAATTCAATAAGCTGTTGCTTACAAGGATTGGAAATCGATATGTAATCAGTTTTGTGAAAATCAACTCGTCTATTTACAAAGGTAAATTGGTTCAAGCTTCGCAAGGATTTCTGAGAAATGTATTACTTATTGTTAAAGATTTCATTTGTTGATTTGCTAACGAGGACGCTAAATGTCACGGATTTTACGGAGTCAAACATTTGAAAATTTAATTGTATGCCTTTGGCAAAATTGACTGATGAACTTTTAATCATTATCCGAGTTTCGAGCTATATTAAAAAATTAAAAGTAGATTAACTCCCCAACTAAATCTATACAAATAAATTAAACTGAATTGTCTGTTTGTAATGTTAAAATGACAGCTTTCTACTAAATGCATTTGAAGGGATGAAAAAAAAAAAAAATTCTCTGTTTGTTCCGGTTAATCTCCGAAACGGCTAATGACGACTGATTTTGACAGGATTCCACTGGCAGATGGCTAATGTTCTAGGTGTAAGTTAGGTTTCTTTTATTTTAGTAAAAGAAAAGAAAAATTCCACGTGGACGAAGCCACGGGAATTATATTGCAGTTGGCCGATTTATAAAAAAAATCAAAAATAAAAAAATTAATAATGAAATTTCATTGAAGTCGGTTTATTCGATTGTCAAATGAGTCTTTTTTATATAGTAGTATAGTTGTACTTATTCGGATATTTAATCAAGAAATTACCTAATGTCAACATTTTTTAATGTATTATGGAACGAGCTGAGGGCCCATCTGGTGGTAAGTGGCGACCCCCGCCCTTGACAACAGCATTTTTATTACATTCAAAAATTATCCTATATTTTTCAACGTACGCAACATGCAGTCACGGAGTAACGGAGCGACTATAATATCCCACTAATCAACTCAAGAGAGAATAAAGAGGGTAGTTTAAACATTCTCGAATCGAGTATTAATTTAATTTCCCGTTTGAGAGGTAGCCTTGTGTTTATCTAGGCTCTCGGCGGCTGATGGAGTTTGTGTAAACCAATTTACGAGTAGAAGGAAGATTTTGTCTATAGTAGATTTGTTGATTAGGTATAAGATTTCTCTCCATTGGGTTCTGCTAACGTATTGTTATTTGTGATTTCCTCAAGTCAAACTATATATAATTTTGGATTGAGATACGAGTATACCCTGATTATTTGTTACTTTCGTATTCGATCAAAAGTAGGTCTCGATTGGTAATCGATTTGGTATATCGACGGAGAACTGAGAACTGTTCTTTACAGATCACCTAAGTTGAGCAACTTTCGGCCCGTTTTAGTGCGTATTTTATGGCAACATTATATGTATTGGTATCAATAAATGATTATAATTATTTTATTTTATTAAAACGGTTTAAATTAAAAACATAAAACCAAGAGATATTCCTATCCAAATTGAGCTTAAGTAGATCAAATCCCATTCACTCTCAATTTTCGACAGTAGGCGGGTATCTCAACAGTAGGATCGTTAAAGGCTAATACGGAGATGAGAGTCGGATTGCCTCAGTATTTTGTAAAAGCTCGGAAATAGCGGTGCTGGAAAATCCTAAAGCGAAACTAGAATTAATGAATAAAAACGAAGCTAGATATTACACTATTTATATTTATAACTAGTTGGGCCGCGAGACGTAGTCCTGTCTTGATTGAAAATCAGGTGTCAAACGAATATATTTTCCAATTTTCTTGAATTTTTTTCCAATATTTCTCTACCTTCAACTTCAACGAGTATTTAAAGGAAAAGCTTGCTGAATTAGTCCAGACGTTCTCGAATTTTGCGCTTGGCAACACATTTAGCCATTCGATTTTATTTGTATCGATAAGAATCTTGTTTATTTACAAACGCATATAAACACAAATGATTTGGTCTACATCACCGTAATAGGCACCGCATGTATCTCATAATCGATAAATGCTTTGTGATCACGTTCACCAAATAACGTACCAAAATTGTTTACGTTTATTCAATTGCTGGGTACTAGATCGTAAATGAATAGAATGTGATTTAGGAATCTACTCTGACGCAGAGCTATCATTTAGATCGCACTGTGAATATTATAGATAAGTCTCGAATTCTGGAACTTCTGGAATTTATATTTCGAATAATTAAAGACTATAAAACCGATTCTGATATATTAAACACAAAACTGACACCAACGGGATCAATGCTGCAACATGCTGAGACTGGGACCTGTTTGTCTGCATGATGTACGGTATGTGTACTTACCATCTGGTGTCTTATGTTCTAAGTTCTGTATTGTGTGTATTCAAATAAATGTCTTTTCTTTCTTTCTTTAAAACTTGGTCTCCATTCTATGATATTCATACAAACAGAATCCGAAATGTCTAAGATACATTCTTAAAGAATAAATTTACACCGTACGTTATCACGATACGTTAATAGGCTTAAGGAAACTCCGCTATCTGCCCATAGGGGACGTTAATCTCATCTACCTCGGACAGATAGCAGCAAATGAACTTGCGCTAAATTCACCCGGAGATTCCTCTACATCTGGTAATCCGCCGTCAAGCAGTGGTGCGCGTTGCTGTGAGGTTCTGAAACTTAAATATTTGGAACGACGGCTCCGTGGCTTAGTTGGTAGTCCTGCCTTCGAAGAGAGGGATCCCGGGTTTGATTCCCGGCCGGGGCACACTTTGTGTGGTGAGCACGAAGTTTGTTCTCGGGTCTTGTCTTGTGTTACTGTGTTTGTCAATGCCATCTGCGACACAGGGAATCCTAGTGCAGAGGTATGAGTGTGAAAGCAGGGCTTCAAAAAAAAAAGATGTATTTTTTTTCATAAAACAGGACGATACGAGTAGATATAATATTTCTTTTGAATGCCACAGAACACATCGCCGAAGCGTGTAACATAATGTGACATCACTATTTTCAACATAAATAAACGTAACATATTTCACTGTCATCGCAATCGGGTTTGGCACAGTGACACAGTTTGTGGTTCGACCCCTCGTCTCCATCCCCTAACAATCCTTCGGTCACTTGCGCCGCTCACACCCCATGCCAGTAAGGCCTTGCGCACACCACGATTTTATTTATTGCGATTTAATTTTTTATCGCTCTGTAAGATATCGCAGGAAATTGAATGTGAATAAAAATGTGGCCTAGTTGGTAGTAGCCCTGGCTTCGAAGCTAGGGGTCCCAGGTTTCCTGCCGGGGCACGCTTTGTGTGGTGAACATGAAGTTTGTTCTCGGGTCTTGGGTGTTTGTCTTGTGTTTCTGTGTTTGTCCATGCCATCTGCGACACAGGCAACACATAAGTATGAGTGTGTAAACGTTTATGTTATGTTATGTTAAATTGTTCACTTTTAACTTGGATTTCAGACAAATAGCATATCATGTCTTCCTCCTTCCGAAGTGTAAAGAAAGAGAAAAAATATTCATCAATACTGGACTGATCCTTTTACAGCCGAAAGATATTATATTATTGTTGACTTTCCCTGTATTACAACAATTAAATGGTTCACGTCTAGCGTCTTGTCTTGAGACTCCACTGAAGAAACCGGTGCCGACATGTTTACGCTTGGGGAGCGGAATGGCGACTGAGCGCCAAGGTCACCGGCTGCGATTTTTTATCGCATCACGCGTTGATCCATTCAACTATGCAGCAATTTACTTTTGCGGCAATTGCGTTGTTAGTAGCAGCGAGCCAAGCCGAGGTCCGTACCTAAATGGTGCCCTTGGTTTGATGCTATATTAAAATTTATCTTTTAAGGCGGTCGAGAGCCGTCCGCTCTCACCAAAAGCCGGGTAAAGTTATCAAGACCAGCCAACAACAAATTCCATCCAAAAAAAGACAACTGCATTGCAAACAGAATTGGCAAAAATGACAGACAAACCACAAAGATTTTTTTTCTAATCAATGCTTTTTTCTTATAAATACATGCGTGCATTGTCATATAAACCCGTTAATTGCAATCCTGCGACAAAATCATTTTATGAAAAGATCACAGTGCGTGCAAGGCCTAAGACTCAATTTCCACACTTTTCCACTTAGCTACTCAACTGGTATGTGATTTATATTTACTCAAGTCCTCGAGATCACGTCTGTCGAATAAAATATAGTCGCGACTTGTCGCTATGTGGAAAACGGGTCTAATAGCTTGATACCGTTCTCAGAGACCTATTTTTAACGGACTTCTATAAAAACTTCTAAACGGTCTCCAAAAAGGAATGGTATTCACCCCTAAAGGCAAAAAATATCGGTTTGAAGCCAGCTATTATGATTTCCATTCGGTTATATGAAATTTAAAATGTATTTTGATTTCATTGCATACATTCGAAATTTAAAAGCGAATGTACAAATTTTTATTGCATAACTCTAACTCATATATGAAATTCTGAACAGAATGGAATCGCAGTTCGTGTGGAGTGAAATCCGATACGCTTCTCAGGCGAAGTATGAAACGCACTGAAGCGCGAGATTTCAGCTCACAACATACGCGTTAGATGAAAAATGGTAGCAGAGTGGTATTCAAACAAGAGTGGTAACAGTTTTTCTGCTGTGTACCTCATAATTTAATTTCGATATTAAATAAAGAAGCATTTTACCAGAAAGACAATGCATAGCGATAGCAAGCAAAGTTCCAAAATGATCCTAAAAATAGTCATAGACATTTTAAAGTTACGTCCCACATACTATACAACCTTGCGGCAAGTGGCTAGTATGAATTAAAAATTCCATAAAAATTGTAGCAGGGTGGTTCAAAAGCAGTTTTTCTGCTCTGTACCTCAGAATTAATTTTGTTTGGAATAAAGAAGAATTTTACCAGGAAGACATAATGCGAAGTGAAATATACGCCTCGTTAAAAATATGTTTATCCATTACGAAAAAACAAATTTAACGATACGGACATTTTTAAATTGGAACATGATACATTATGGTTTTAATGGCACACAAAGCCAGCACATATGAAAAAACATTTTCACGTCTACAGTTTGCTACAGTTATGTGTAGGTAGGCATAGAGATAACGATCCATTAAAAAAAGAGTTTTTTAATTAAGCAGTTTTTTTATATTGTTTACGCAATATCTCCGCTGATTGAGAACCGATTTTGATTCTTGTTATATTTGATAGTTTAATCTCCAACGTGGTTCCATGTGAGTGAGGAGATAATTCCAACGCCTTAAAAATAGGGGATGAACGTAATGAAGTCGGTTAATTGGATTTTTAAATCAGATTTCAATAGCAAATCTCATTAAAAATCAAAACATTTATTTCGATAGCTAAGTCACATGATAACAAAAATTCACTAAATTCATTAACATCTCATACGTAAGAATATATTTGTAGATTATTATCAACAAAGGCGAAGGTACGCCGAGATAATGTACATTCACAAGTTTTTTATTTCATTTTCAAAAAACAGAATTTGGCCAGTTAATTTCGAAGAAGTTACAAGAACATGCACAACCTTAATGATTAACAATCATTAAAAAAAGACAACAGAAACTTGTGAGTCTGTGTCGTGAGTGAATGATATTATTCGTTTGTGCTTTCCGAACGAATAATACATTTCCTTGTGCGTCTCGATTCTGCTCAGCAAATACCCTCGGTGGGTTCCGCAAAAGATCAAAGTGAATTATCAA
Source organism: Aplocera efformata (assembly GCA_921293045.1). NCBI lineage: Eukaryota > Metazoa > Arthropoda > Insecta > Lepidoptera > Geometridae > Aplocera > Aplocera efformata. The sequence continues at coordinate 4,341,554 of OV121042.1, read as the reverse complement.
ACTCTCGAACGCTTAAGTAAGTTTAGAGTGTTCATGAATATACTTGATTGTAACTAACTTGAGTGATCAGGCAAAGCTTCTGCTGACGGTACCTAGGGATTTCAATATCAAAGGATTTTTGTCTTTAGTACCATTTTCCTTTCTTTTTTTGTGATAAAAGTGACAAATAATTTAATTACCTATGATTCTTATGGCTTCGTATTCATCTTCATTTATGTTTGTCTTACTATGTACATCGCAATTTTTCTCGCATTTTTTAATATTTTTATGATTCAATTTGATTGGTATTTAATAATACATAATTGATGTATTTAGGTATTACTTTGCAGAATTACATTTCAAGATGATCTGAAAATGTCATCACCTTTTCACATCATCACAGCAAAAAATAAAGCGAGAGCTGATACAGGAGAGACGAAAATCAATTCTGACTTTCCATAAATAGAAAACAAGATAAGAAACAGTATTGCCAGTAATGCAGAGTCCTTGTCTGGTATTTTAAGAATATAAAAAATCGTGTATTTCGTGTTATCCGATTAGGTTTCAGTATCTGTATGGAAACATACAATTTGTCATGGTTCATTATATGACAAACGTGTAACGCTTCGACTAATTGTGTGATAATGCAAACGTGGTTTGAGACTAGGGATTACAATCCAGCGCTGTTTTCAATCCCGCGGGATTTCTGCTGGATTAACCTCAATCCAGCGGGATCCCGCGGAATCCCACATAGATTACAGTTATATATAAAAAAGTTTGTATTAATTAAATTAAAAATACAAACATTAACAACACATTAAAGCGCCGTAATTATTTGTAAGTTCAAAAACAATAACAAAATTTAATATTAAGTATTAATAATATTTTACTAGTCAACTAAAACTGTTATTTCTAATTTTGACCTGAAGTAATTATAATCAATTTACTTTACTCACGAAGTCTTCATTATAATCTTTATAGTGTTCTGTAAAACAAACTTGTACCTAGTTTAAGTTCAATAATACCCTTTTACTAAATATGTAATAAATTATGCAACAAATTCTTAAATCTTTAATTTTTTTTAAAAAAATCTTTAATGCTGCGGATCCGCAAGCTGCTGGATCCCATAGGGTCTAAAATTACGCTGTATCCCACTTTGGTGGATTACAGTCCTTATTGACAGACAACAGAACTTTAACATATTTTTGTTATTAGAAATAAATTCCTTTTTAGTTTTATTGGTAGAAGAAGAAAACCTCTATTAATAATGTAACAGATTTATATGAAAAAAATTTTACTCAGACGTTTCAGAGTCTACGCGCAACTTTAGTGTAGACGGCGAATTAATGCAATCAGCGCGAAACCGGGCCGGATCGAATTCTTTGATAATAAACATCAAAGAACTTACTCCTAATAGCACTATCGTAAAATATTATGTATCTTACCGTATCAAAGTGTTCACTGGGATGGAATGAGTCTGTTCCAGACAGCTGATCAATTTACACGATGGGAAAGTTATAGGATGAAGGTACATGTCGTTGATATACAAATGCTCATAAAAGTTTGCTTTAAAAGGAACCTTTCAAATATAGTGTCGCAGTTGACTGCCCTCAAAGCACAGTGTTTAGCCTTCATAGCCTTCTACGCTGTAGGTTAAGGGTTCGATTCACACCTAGAACAAAAATTGGTGTGACGTATGTAGAGGTTCCTTCTATGTCTGGGTGTATAAGAATTTTATTTTCGATTAGTTGATTCTAATAAATGGCGCCGAGTCAAATTTTCAGGAATGTTTATTATTATCCATTCATACTCTATACTATAGCTACTATACTAAGTATAGCTGCGTTTGATAGAAATGTGTGCAATAACCAAATTTGTGCAGACATGCTACATACACGCACAATAGAATGAGTTTGTATTGTGCGTGCGCATGTTCGGATCCTACCGGCTGCGCCATATATTGAGGTTGATCTTTCAGGGAGCATATCATTGACACTTTGTGTGATATATTGTATATATATATATATATATATATATATATACACAGGTAGCATGCTCAAAAGTTACTATGGATTTTTGAACATAAAAAAACACTTTTCACTAAGTAGCGATTGCTCGGTAACTACTGGAATTCACTTGCTATTGAAAATTATTCTTGGTTGCTAAGGTATTATCAAGCCTATTTATAGAATGCTTCACTGACCTTATAGCTCAGTTGGTAGTAGCTCTACGCTTAAGTTCGAGGGTTCTAATCCCACTCACGACAACCATTTTGTGTGAAGAACATAAATGTTTGTTCTGTGTCTAGGTGGTATTTATGTATTGTATGCATGTATTGTATACAAAAATATATTATATATTCTATCAGTATTAAATGCTTCTCCGTGTTTTCATTTGCTATATTGAAGCGTGAAATCGCAACTGAGTCTTTCGATTTCACGCTACTAGAAAACTACTGAAGAAGAAATTTATAACACGATCTGACATTCTAAATGGAAAACGTATCATTGCAAAATTAATAATTGGCAATTATTTTTACTGTTGTAGGATTTGTACATACATCTTTACAGATAAATCTAAAGTCTAGAACAGAATTTTAGAATTTTGCGCATCGCCACAATAGCTTTTGGACGGAAGTATCAACTATTTCTCCAACTTTATTTCCGTTTTATTATTTTTAACTAAACACACGGTTATGAAGATTATATTTTAACCGCTAAGAACACTTACTATCAAAGAAACCTCTGACCACTTTGACCTTGTGCATTACAGTGAGTCGTAAAAAGACATATATGACGTCAGCTCCTATTTTATGAGACAGTGCCTGTATTCTTCATAGAAAATCAATCTTCAGGACGTTTTATGTGATTTTATGTGATCGGTCATCTCAACTAAATACACTTCTTACTTACCTATAAACCTAGACTCTATAGAATGGTATTAATCGAGTTACCGAGATATTAACCAGTTCATAACCATGTCAATTTATTGTTTATTCGTAAAACAACAAAGTGTTAGATAAAATGCACAAAAAAAACACATCTTTATAGATGTTCTCTATGGTTCCTGATGGTACTTCAACCATTACCGCGACATCAATCATTGTATGTTCCCTCCAAAGAGATTTGCTAGGTAAATAAATCACTCCCAAATGAATGCTATTATGTCTCATAATAAATTCTACTCTCGTTTATGCAGGGACAGAGTTAAAATGGTAAGGGATTTGCCTGTGCTGTAGGTTGACCATCATGGCACATCACACTAATATTATAAAGGCGAATGTTTCTTTGTATGTGTGTGTGTGTGTGTTTGTTTGTTACTCCTTCACGCTCAAATGGCTTAACGGTTTTGAATGAAATTTGGTACCGAGATAGTTTATATCCTGATTTAACACATATGCTATTTACATTTGATCTCGGAAAAGAACAGTGTGCCAACCGCGGGACGCAGCTAATATAAAATATTTGTCTACCTACATATATGTCATTTCCATAGTCTAATCAACCTGTTATTCGTATTTTAGTAGATTTATGATTTTAAAGTGTTTATATTCTGTTTAACTTTATGAAATATATCGAGAACCTAGTGTTTAGTCAAACTTGACATTAGCTTAAAAACTACTTTAAAGTAATGTATATCGCATCATCTTCTTGACATTACTCCGTAGTAAGTGGGGTCTTTGCAACAGGTTTTCTCTCCCATTTTCCTGTATCAGGCTCGTTTTGTACCCATTTCAAAATCTTTCACATAATTCATCCATCTTTCGTTCGGCTCACTCTTACAACCATCCACTTAAATGTCAAACAAAACCTGCTTCATGTTACTCTGGTCTACATTGAAAAGTGTCGAAACAGTTCTTTCAGTTCTGGTTGTCCGTCGGCAAGCAGTGTTGTGTTCCGGTGGAAAGGTGTGGGTGCCGGTGAGATCACATGCGCATGAGACGTAACATCCCCGTCTCGGGTGACGGGCGCGGAGGGGGTTTACTTTTGTCTTCTCATAATCGTTCCGTCACTTCTGCTACATAAAAACACGTATATTATCATTTACTTAATCACATTGCTGCCAGTTTGAAAATGTACTAAAAAGATTTTTCATTCATTTAAAGGGAAAGCGGAACAAACAGTATTACAATTCTTTTCATATCATTTAGTTCTAGCAAATCCTACATACGTACATATCTTAAATCAGGATTAAATTGTATCGTTACATCCGCAGAGCATGGTATCCCTACCAAACCCTGGTATGCCTAAAAATATCTCATAGCACGAGTTTCATTTAGCTATCTCGTCGACTTAATTATCTTCATAAGTGCTTTCAACATATACCCGTGTATAAATAAAATCCGGCAGAGGTAACAATTTTTAGCAAAAATTGTTTCAGATAAAAAGCTTTTCATACACCGCTGACTGCAAATCAGGGTGTTTAACTTATGTACCTGCGTATGTAGGAACGTCTATGAGACTTCTATGGGTATCATGTGTGTCTTGTCTTTCTTAGCCATGTATAATGAATTAATTTCTCACACCTAGGGTCACCAACTCTGAATTAAATACTTCTTAATTTTACTGATCATTGATGCAGATTAAAATTAAAGTTGTTTTTCAATGATCTGGCTCAATGAACCAGAGCTGGCCACTTGCTCACACGAAAGAAAAAATAATGATGTTTAGATATTTTTAGACAGATATTTAATTATATGATTATCTTCCTGCTTTCATGAGTTTCAAATATACTAGGTTCCGCAAACCGTGGCGGTTAATTGTGGGTTGAATTAACTGCAATTAACTGGAAATTGCAATAAATGGTTAAGCCGTTTGTAACAATTGAATTCCCAGTTCTATACTAATCAATATAACTATTATATTTACTATATCTGAGCGATTTAGATTTGATGAGCTCAGTTAGGCTTTAATTTACTATCAAATATAAAAATAATATCAGTCGAAGTTTGCATAAACATTAACTTTAACTTATCTGAAGGAATTTGAGGACTGTTTCTATAGCACTTACTATTTCATCGATATCAAAGTGAAAGTAGGGCCGATCAAATTTTGTAGATTTTTATTTTTATTCATGGATATTTCACACAGTTCCACTAACCCCTAATCAAGCATAGCTATGAGAACCAGATTACTGATAGAATACTTAAATAGTACTGTTTTTTATAAATACATTCATGTATTACACATAAAAACCCAGACATAAAACAAAAATCTACGTTCGTCACACAAATTCTGGTCCTAGGTGGGGAATCGAACCTTCGACCTATAGCGCAGAAGGCAAAGCTACAACCAACTGAGCTGTGAGAGCAGTCAAATTATTATCTTTACCTTCCAAATGAAAGATAACTTTACTATTTAAACCAATAAAAGAGGCTCGTAATAACGTCTCCTCTTCGGCCTTAACTAGCTGTTGTATTTTTCGGTTCTATTTCTATAAAGTCAATCCCAAACTTCGTAGTTCCTGGGTGTGTGCGAAGGCTTTTATCCCCTCGATTGGATTAATTAATATCCCACAGACAGCTTCCCTTGACATGGAATATTTCATAGTTACCTGTGCCAAACTTGAAACGCCTTGATTTGTTTGCATGGTTTGACACGAGTTGGTTTCTATTGTGGCTTGGAGATTCAGGGTAATATCGGCTAGTGACGTTAAATTGGATTTCTACTAAGTAGTATGATTCTCGACAACATTTTCCGGGTGCACCGGGTGTGTGGGTGTGTGTATGTTTGTACCAGGATCGCTTATATCCTGGATTAACACATATGCACCTTTTTCACAGAAAACTGCGAGTAACACCGCAGGGCGTAGCTAGTTTAACAATAAGTTTCTGACGTACAGTTTAAAAAAATTGTTGAGTTTTATATGCGGTAGTTACTATATAGAGCTACTGTCAATACCAAAGGTTTGTTTCTGCTCTGTGGTCAAGACGCTAGCTGCGTTTAAACCTATTATATGCAAGCTACAAGTTGCTCGACCTATAGTGGTTCTTAGACGGTCAGTCTGATTAATATCTCCGGTTACAGCTCACAGCCATGGAATACATCAGAGTTACCGTGATCTGTACTTGACGTATCTGCTCTTGAAATATGGATTGACACGTTTGTTTGTTCTGTGGTTTGGAGATATTAATGAGATTTATATAGAGCAAACTCAAGCTTATTTATTCCTTTAGATCTCAAGTACGTTCATTTCGTTTAGAAACGTCAAGTTTTAGAAACACAAGTAAACATATTTGTGGGCATATAACGTGTCACACGAGCTCCTATAGACAAATTACAACGTTAACACACTCATACCTCTGCACTAGGATACCCTGTGTCGCAGGTGGCATGGACAAACACAGAAACACAAGACAAATACCCAAGACCCGAGAACAAACTTCATGCTCACCACACGAAGTGTGCCCCGGCCGGGAATCGAGCCCGGGACCCCTCGCTTCGAAGGCAGGGCTACTACCAACTAAGCCACGGAGCCGTCAGTTTTTATGTTTTAGCTAGTCTTATTTGTTAAGTTTGCGTCTTTTCCAACCCTAACCAGCTAACTCGTGGGGAAGAGACCGACAAAAACCTTTCTAGGAGACAGTATTACGTATATGATCCGGCGTCAATAGTGGAGCAAGAGAAATTTATTTTCAAGCTTTTGTGGGCTTCGCCAGCGTTGCTAGACTTTCCGATTTTGACGGGACGTCCCGTTTTTAGTAAAATATTAAATGTCCCGCGCGGTACAGGCTCAGTACCGCTTTTCAGGGATTATTCGACGCACTCAGAGAAATCTAAAAACTTGTATTTACTAGTTGTAGTAGTTATTGTTGTTAGTATATCTACCATCATCGGAATCTTTATTTAAACTCGAATAAAAGGATTAGTAAGAACAACTATAGATTTTTACGCTTTTATCGTGGCCCGATATTTTATCGTTTTATTGTAAAATGTGTTTCTTTTCAATAAACATTATTTATTATTAAAGGGTTATGTTTCGAGTGTATGCATACCCTTCTGGTGTAGTTGGGCAATAATGTCAACGTGTCACTTTGTCAATGTGTTTGAAATAAAATCATCAGCCACATAATACCAAGTCAGCAAAACAGCCAAAGGAAATACTTAAGATATATTTACAAAGTGATAAATACAAGATACAAGGTAACCAGAGATTCCTCCCAATGAACCTCTCATCAGCTAAGCGACAGAAATCGATAGAGACTTCATACAACAAACTTTATCAAAGATGTCATTACTTTATCCAGTCCTCAGTAATATGGAAGCTTTCTATTTGAAGCGAGATTCTGTTAACGCAAACGATTTCTTTTTTTTAACTTTCTGTCGTACTGTACCTGAAAGGTAAAAGTGACATATAGGTTTTTACTCAAAGAAACTGTTAGTCTGCAAAGTAATAGGTTTTTATATGAAAACTAATTTATTATTGAAATTAAACGCTGTAGTAATTCCCTCAAAATTATACAACATTTTCATTTGAATTTCATCAAAAAATTAATATTCATGGAGTTTCCACACTGTGCCACTTAACCCCAACTAAGCCATAATTTGTGGGGCAACAGGTACTATTGACGGAATCCAGACACTAAGGGGAACTTTATTCGATAAAATACTGTTTGGAAAGAACGTATCTAACAATGTCTTTTAATTTTTTTTTCTGAATAATATTTCCGAACGTACTTTTGAGCGGGAGAGTTTATCTGTCAAACGATTGAATGAACTGTCACTTGTGGAAAATATATCTGAGAATAGAAAAAAGAAACAATTGACCTGGTTCTTTTTTCAAAGATTTAATCAGTTCAACAATTTAATTAATCAATCCAGTTTACTAATTGAGGGTTCGAATTGGCTTAAGATTAGGTAATTTGTAACAATACATTATGTTTAAGTGATAGCGGTGTGAAGGCTAGTGTCATAAATAAATAAATCAATAGAACAACAAAAAATAGCAGTAGAAGCCAAGCAGAGGTGCACTCGCGTTGCTTGAGTGACATGGTTGAAAATATGTAGATTCAACTCATTTCAACACGGATATGGAAATTAATATAGATTTATATTTAGTTAATTAAATATTCATGGACATGTCCACACAGCGTCATCTAGCCCCAAATGAAGCATAGCTAGACTAGTACTATGGCAAATATCAAGTTCGTCAAATAAATACTTGTCCGCGGTGGGAATCGAACCCACAACTTACAGCGCAGAAGGCAGAGTTACTACCAACTGACCTGTGACGTCACTCAAACCACCATGTAAACTACTATGCCACCACCACTATGTAAATAAGTGGGGTGGTGGGGTGGTACGGAATATTTACATTCTACTGATACACGAAACGTAGTACACGTTTCGTTACGGTTTGTTTTTAATTAATAACAACCTACCTATATTTGAAAACCATTGTTAAATTAGACCCTTTTCAAATGAACTAATTAACTTATTTTGTTCAACATTGAAACAGGGGTACTCTGTCAGACTGATTAAAACCTACCGGTTGTACCGACAGGACAATTCTATTGACGGGACCCCGCTTCCCCTTCCTTCCGAAACACACGGGGGGAACGGCCCTTCCCTTCCCCCTCGTGTGTTTTAAGTTTAGAGAGGGTTTCAGTAAATTAAAATACTTGGAAAGATTGTCTTTAATTAATATTATGCATAGTGAAATAAAATATAATAGATAACCATCAAGGCACAGAAAAGGCAGATAAAATAACATAAACTCTCAGTTTTACTGCAACCGACGCGGGGTGCAAAAGAGTGCAGCGCAATCAACGTCGCGATTCGATTCCCGCTGCACCGTATGTTGCAACGTATGACAGTGGAGCGGCGCACACTTTTTGACTGAACCAAATGTTTTTGGCCGCAGATGGCTTTGAACACTCAAAGGGGGCTTCTGGCGAGGGCCAAAGGCTCTCAACCGGGCATTTATGTGTTAGGACATATATATTTATCAAGCAAATAATTAATTAACCCACTCTGGATTTGAACCAGCGACTCTGAGGCCGCGCCGCGACAACCCGTACAAAACCCGTCGCATCACCGCGTAAAATGCCCGATTGAGAGCCTTCCGCCCTCGCCGGAAGTCCCCTTTGAGTGTCAAACAGGTGAATGAACCTTTTTGGTCCGGACAACTCAGTGCAGTGTTGGTTTATACAAATATACTTAGCAATTAAAATGTCGTATCGTTAACAATGAGTTAGTAATATAGAAACTAGATAACTAGAATTAAGTACTTTTACTACATGGAATACTTAATAAACACCCAGATACAAAACAAACATATAGGATAATTATTTATGCTTAACACATATGGGAATATGTGAATGTGTGTAACTGAATGGGAATCGAATCTAACACCTACAGTTAGAAGGTAAAGCTACTACCGAATGAACTGTGAAGCCAGACTTTCGAAATAATAATTTACTGATTTAAAACACGGCCTTCTAAACCGCGAAACGCGGATATCCTGTCGTCTAAAATCTTTAATAATCTTTCACACCTTAAATACATCAATACTCCGATCAAACATCTTGCAAACTGGGTCATACAAGTATTGGAAATTTTCTCTTTCAAGAATTTCGTTACAGAAGTTATGGAACATAATTTATTTGCTACGAAAAGCATTCATAATAATTGACACAAAAAAAACAACATACATCCGAATGGGAACCTCCTCTTTTTTGAATTGATTAGACTCACAGCTCAGCTGGTAGTCTACCTTCTGCGCCATAGGTCGTGCGTTCGATTTCCACCCAGAACAGGCATACGTAAAATCTTATTACTATAAATGAGCAATTCTTGTATAAGCATACGTTTATTTATTTCGCGTATCTCGGAAACGGCGTAACGATTTGGATAAAATATTGAGTTTAGATTTAGATTTTGCTGTTTTAGTTTACCTGTATTGTATGTCTTGAAAAACGGAATTTATTACAAAAAAATACTGTATTTACAAAAGAAAAAGTTACTATTTAAGTAATTATATTAGTTACACAGTACAAGCTTTGCTTGGTTTTATTTATTTGTTTTTGATGTCCGTTAAAAGTATATTGACTTTAAACTGCTTCCCTTGCTACATCGGAATTTCTCATTACTCAATTTTGTAATGAGAATTTCCGGTATTGCTTCTCTCAAGATGCAAATCGGTCATTCAATAAACAGCCATCATTGTGTCAGAGTTATTTCCCGCGTAATTTCATTAGACCGGATCGAGTGAGTGATAGTTTGCTTCGCTTTTGAATTTAGAACATAACATTTGACTCGTATTTGATATTGTCACAGATAACACAGAACAAGTTTATTACCATACTTTACGATCTTGAATTTACTGCTCCAATGCTTTTACAAGTAATGTTGCCGTGTACGAGACGCATAGTGTCTATGGTATAAATGTCATAAACACGCACAAAACCTATAAATAAGTATATATTGAATTCCGATTCCCAGGGTAATCAGAACACGAGGGTGTGCACAGAGTCACTACTAAACGAAATGTGAAGCCAGTAAATATCTGTAACATGCAGTGTATCACGTACGTGTAACATAGCAGTGCATCATCGAATGCGCTGTACAATACCGTATGATATACAATAGGTATGTACCAAAACCAACGTCATCGATCGCGGGCGAGGCTGACCTCTCGTCACCTATCACTGTTTTAACTTTCCCCAAAAGTTCATTCAGTTTTTACACCGCGCCAGGACGGCTATAGATTTCTGGTGTATGTTTGTATATTTCTTTAGCATGCTCTGTAGCTTAAACGGCTTGATGGATTTTAGCTTGAGATGTTTCCTTAGATTTGTCTTAATTGTCACTCACTGGCTGTATCAAAAATATAAAAATGAAAAAGATTTTTGGTGCCGTATCAAATTATTCATCAAATTATTTTTCCTCAAAACCTAACAAGTGTGGTATCAAAATACAGGGTTTTGTAAACGGCTTACAAAAATATATATAAAAACTTATATAATAATATGTAATTTGGATTTTTTCACGCAGTCGGTTTTTGTTTTCTCAATAATTTCTTCTAATTATTTGCGATCGACCATATGGCATTGTAAATTTTGTAGCTAACTTTTTTTTATTTAAATTTTTCGTGTGTTCAAGAAAGACAGGGATTGTTTGTGTGTGTTTTTAACACCTCTCAAGCTAAAATCAAACAAGCCGTGTAGGCTACAATGCCCAAGAAATATACATAGGTACATGTATTATACGTATACGTATACACTCGAAAAACATAATCCTCCTTCTGGCGCAGGCGGGTAATGAAAATACATAAAATTACTTTATAAGCTATGTTCAATTCCAAGGGAACGAAGACAAGTATCTGACTTATACATACATACATACCTTACCTATCTCGATAGACAGCAATTTATTTAAGCATTATGCCTGTGACTTCAAAAGGTGTTTTATTACGTTTCGCATTATTTCCACGGAGGATAATTGGATATGCGGGAAATCCATGCAAACGAAGTTTGCTGTTTCAAGCGAGAATATCGTACGCAAACCGTGTTATCGGATGTGCGCGATATTTTTGGCATAAATTGATTATCTACATCGAATATGACACTTTTAAAATAATTTATTCAGAAAAATTTATATTTATCTTGTAGAACATAAATGTCGTATGCCTTTTAGCTGGTTAAGAGAATTTGGGGGGAAACACTTGTATTACAGAGGGTTGAAGTAGGTTTTTTAAAATGGGACACAAGCTGAGTTGATAAATCTATTAACGAGCAGAGCTTCGCCTTTTACAAAAATCAGATTAAAAGTGTTGTGTTGGCACATGTTTCTCACGCCTTTATATTATAAGTACAAGTATCCACTATTTGCATTAATTTATAACTTCCGGAATATTATGTATATAGATATTCAGTTTGAAAGTATACGAAAATACATTATATATTCTATTTCTAATTATAATAAACTAATTACACATTTAAACAATCATTTCTATAACGTAACATAATTTGACGTTGGCACATAAATTACCCAACCACCGATAACTGGAAAGTAATACAGTGTAATAATCTGTTAACTTCTTCTATAAAATAAATAATATAGCGTAGAAATTATAACGCGAGAGAATAAAATAATTCTTGACTGATCGAAAATATGATACTGTATTGATATACAACTTGGCGTTTTCTAACACTTGGGTTATTAAGTTAAATCTGAATCACCTTTAAATAAATAAATATTCATGAGCATTTCACACAGTCATCAAGCCTCAAACTTAATAACTGAGCTTGTACTATGGGATCCAGATTACTGATAGAATACTTAATATTACTATTTTGATGTGAAATATCTATTGATATCGTATGCCGTGACGGCACATGACATGACGATCTCTTATGCCGTAATTTTTCGCGTCTACCAGGCGTCCCGTGACTGAAAACACATTTTTTGTAACCATATTTTAAACCTAGACATAGAAGTCTTGGGTGGGCATCGAACTCCCGAAGTATAGCGCAGAAGGCAGTGCTTCTACCATCTGACCTGTGAGGCCAGTTTAGTAACTATTAAACAGTACCAAATATACGTAACAAATATATTCAGTCACGTTCGTATGATGTCATCTCGCCACGTTCAAATGATGTCGTCTAGACTACAGTATAGATGACTAGGGTAGCATAGCATAACCTAATGTTTGATTTTAGTTATGTCAGATTCCTCTGCTCGCTTCGAGTTTGCTTTCTTCGAGAAAACGAGGGGAATATGACGATTTTAGGGTTCCTTAGTTACTGAAAAAGTAAAACACGGTACCCTTATAGGATCACTTTGTTGTGACTGTCTGTCAAGACCCTTTTTCTCAGGAACGCGTGGGTGTCAGGTTGAAATTAATACCAAATACTCAAGTCTGCAATCCCTGCAATGAAAAAAAGTCAACGTATATGAATCATTTATTTACACAGTAACAAAAGAGTACCAATCCATAAGTGACTTAAAAATCTAATAATAATTATAAAAATCCCTCCCGAATCTAAATCTTTACTTCCCAAGCCAAAAGAGGGGTTGTCTCGGCGTGTGCTTAGCGTAATGGAAACATCAGAGCTGGGTTTTTTTAGAAAAATCTTTACAAACAAGACTACCTAAAACATGAAAACTGGCAGGAATTTGACATTATCTATGCGCATGCATGTGTAAGGATCTGTGTATAACATGCGCACGAATATACTATACTTGTCCATGTAAAATTTGACGCGCCCCAATACTCTTGAGATTGCTCTTGAGCTCTGTCATCATTTAAGGCGCACTATTATTGCGACAATCCTTTTATCTTGTCATTTTTAATCCATTCCCATTTCTATATTCTTTCTTTCCAAGACCTATAAAGGGGTCCAATAAACCTGTGTTATTGTACAAGATCCTAAACCCTCTTGAATCCATTTGTTAAAGTAGAGGCAAGGAAGTTTATACAATATTAGAAATCCTGTCCGTCTTGGGTTCTTATTCCAGTGGACAACGTTTGGGTAGCGCAACCCCTCAAAACTCAATGGCGCTTTTTAGTATTGAAAATAAAGAAATTGAAAATATAATCTTAAGCCTCAAAGAAAAATGTGCAGAGGGTTGGGACGGTATCCCTACCTCAGTAATTAAATCTGCTCGACACACTCTGATCCCCTTGCTAAATCATATATTTAATTTGGCTCTTTCATCAGGTACATTTCCTAGTGCGTTTAAGAAAGCCGTCGTGCACCCTATTTTTAAATATGGGGACCGGGACAGTGTCACGAATTATAGACCAATTTCCATTTTATCTGTATTTTCTAAAATTTTTGAAAAACTCATTAATAAAAGATTACTTAATTATTTAAATGAAAACAATGTATTATCTCCGAATCAATTTGGATTTAGGAGCGGAAAATCAACAGAAGATGCGGTGTTGGCGCTTACTGATACGGTTGTAAAAAACCTTGATAAAAAACTGAAAACTGTTGGTATTTTCTTAGATCTTTCTAAGGCTTTCGATACTGTCTCAGTCCCTATTCTACTGCAAAAGCTTGAAAATATTGGTGTTAGAGGTGTGGCCTTAAAACTATTCCGCAGTTATCTTGAAAATCGTACCCAGTACGTTTTGATAGATAACTTTAAAAGCGATGATGAAAGAGTCTGTTTCGGAGTTCCTCAGGGTAGCGTGCTCGGGCCTACATTATTCTTAATCTACGTTAACCAACTTTGCAACCTAAATCTACCTAACTGTAAAATAATTACCTATGCTGACGATACTGTTCTTTTGGTTCATGGACTTGATTGGCAAATGACTCGAGCCTACGCAGAAAATGCCCTGAAAATTGTTATGACTTGGCTACGCACTAACCTCCTTACCCTCAATATTTCAAAGAGTAAATTCATCCCTTTCACTGCCAATCAGTCAACGCAACCGGTCCCCTCCTTCTCTATAGTTGCTCACGTCTGTATAAATGATGTTATGCCAATCTCGTGTAGCTGTAGCAATCTAGAACGCTCTGCATCTATAAAATATCTTGGAGTTCTGGTGGACTGCAATTTAAGTTGGAGGAAACACATTGAGTCAATAGTCTGTCGCACCCGTAAACTAATATTTGTATTTAAAAAACTGCGAGCAGTCATTGGGCTCCAGTCTTTAAAAATCGTTTACTTTGCTTTAGCTCAGTCAATTATATCTTACTGCATCACTTCCTGGGGTGGTGCAGTAAAAACCGCAATGTTAAGATTGGAACGAGCCCAAAGATCTGTGCTAAAAGTTATGATTGGTAAACCAACTTGGTTTCCTACCAAAGATCTTTACTCGCTTTGTGTAGTGCCTACAGTACGTCAAATATTTATTATGCTAACAATACTTCGAAAACATTCTCAAATAAGTTATGATCCTAATCTAGTCAATAGTAACCGTAGACCAGATAAAATTTTCAAAATTGAACCACGCCGAACTGCTCTCGCTTGTCGTCATTTTCCTTTTATTAGCTCTTATCTATATAACAAAATTAATAAATTATTAAATATTTTCCCTCTTCCACATTACAAGTGCAAAATGAAATGTCTTCAGTGGCTTCAGTCCTTAACGTACGAGGACACTGAGGACCTTTTAAGAGTCGATAAATGAACACACACCACGCACATAAACATACACACACATGCACACACACACACACACACACACACACACACACACACACACACACACACACACACACACACACGCACACACACACACACACACACGCACACACGCACACACACACACACACACACACATTTGTTTTTTTTTTTTTTGTATATTAAGTACTTCATATCATTGTTAAACTACCTTAGTTTAAGTTTGTTAAATCTATAAAATTTTGTTTACTTATCTTAATTGGAACTACCAAACTCATGTAACGGGGGTGGGCGTTGATGTCTGCGACACAGTTTTAATACTTCTGCAGGCATCATCGTTTTTCTAAACTTTTTGTAATCCATTGTTACTTTGTTCCTCAATAAACTATATTTGATATATTTGATTTGATACAATATCCCTAACGGTACACGGATGTACCTTAAATAGAAATATCCGAATTGGTCAATGGGCGAAAAATAAGACACAGTATTTACTAATTAATTAGTTTAGCGGAGGAATTACTACCCCTTTCATATCATATGGAATAACCTACTTCAATACTTTCATTCTACTATGGAAGTACACCCTATGAAATTAAAAATAATCATCTAAACAAATTTATATTCTAAACATTATTATTTGTGTTACCGAGATATTTACCATGATTTGTGAGTTTTGTTCACTCCCGATATTTCGACGTAGTTACATGCGTCATGGTCCCGGGCAAACTGAAGTCTTTGATAATGTTCATAACCATGATAGTTTTAAAATTTATATTCTAAAAGTTTCTATTCCTCATTTCGTGAAAACTGTTATTGGAGTACAAATAAGTTTCCGCCGTTTTTAAACACAAATTAAATATTGTAGAAGAACGGTAATATAAATTTATTCAAAATCATGCCCATCACTTGCAACCACTTTTTCCCATCTCTCTGGCAGCATTCGAATCCCACGTCTGAAGAACTCCTTGTCTTTTGAGGTTATCCACGAATCAACCCAATTTTTGGTATCCTCATAAGATGTGAACCGCTGCGCCGTCAGAGCATGTGCTATGGACCGGAACAGGTGATAATCGGACGGTGCAATGTCTGGTGAATACAGCGGGTGGGGTAACACTTCCCAATCAAGTGTTCCCAAGTACTTTTTCACGGGAGCCGCAACATGTGGACGAGCATTGTCATGCAGAAGAATAATTTTTTCGTGTCTAGAATAGTATTGAGGGCGTTTTTCCTTCAGAGCTCGGCTCAATCTCATCAATTGTGTTCGATAGAGGGCTTCAGTAATTGTTTCGCTCGGATTAAGCAACTCATAATACACTACACTTAGCTGATCCCACCAAATACACAGCATATCGAAAATTTTTGGCCTTCCACTGCGATCTTTGTCTTCTACGTCGAAATCACCGTTTTTAAACTTTTGAAACCACTCTCGACACGTTCTCTCACTCAAAGCAACCTCACCATATGCTTCTACGAGCAATCGATGCGCCTCAGCAGCAGATTTCTTTAAATTAAAGAAGTAAACTAATATTTCCCGCAAATGACGCTTACTTGGCTCAAATTTTGACATTTTCAACTTATAAAAATTATATTTTACCAATATAAAATCAATGATATTAATAGGTTATGTTGTTCTTGAATGTCCAAACTATTTTTTAAGCCGGTTATCATCTGCGAAAGCTAACCGAAACTCCGTGCCGCGCCATCTACAATAAAACGGCGGAAACTTATTTGTACTCCTAATATTAAGAAAATAATATCGCTGATATTATTGGGCTTTATTTATTTATTTATTTATTAAACAGATGCTCCACAACTTACAGCTTGACCAAAACGTTGTGTGAGCTAAGAAAAAAAGCGAATACATAAAGACATAAAGTAACTCATCTTATCGTAAAATAAATCAACCTGTGGTTCCTGAGCAATCATTGCATTTAACAAAGTGAGAGCGTGAGCCGTCGGAGCGTACCGCGCGGTGTCGCTGCGACACGCGGGCGGCGAGAACAAGCGCCGCGCGCGGGCGCGCCTGTACTGGTCAGGCACGTTCAGCGTACACAGAGATAAAGCAGTGGGATTATCAATTTGATTTCTGAGCAATTTAATGTAGTGGATCAAAAGCGCGGATTTACGTCTTACTTCGAGCGTATATGTACCGACCATTCCGATCACGAAAAGTGATGGGTAAAGGTATGGATAATATCCGTACAGTTTCTGGTACAGATACCTAGCAAACTTTCTCTGGACTCTTTCGAGCATGATCTTGTAATTTGCTTCATGAGGATCCCAAATTAAAGCGTTATATTCGAGTGACGATCTTACAAAGGCATAGTATAAAGCTATTATTGTTCTTCTATCCTGAAAACGAGCAGACTGTCTCATTACGAAACCTAATGATTTGAAAGCTTTTTTGCATGTTTCAGCTATATGCGCGTTAAAGGACAGTTCACCGTCCATGATTTCTCTGAATCTTTGAGATTGGCGTGAAATCGGAGGCGTGGAATCGTAGCAAGTCACGGAAGTGGCAGCGTCCAGAATTATATCCGGGATGGCATGGAAATTACCTATTTGCCTTTATTGAGCGACGAACTTTTAGTGACAATCTCCTTAGGTCTTTTATATGACGTTTTATCAAAGAGTTGAGTAATAACAATGGGACGAAGTCTTTTTTTTTTTTTTCTTTCTTCTGGCTTCGCACTATGCATTTGCCATTGTCAAGTTAATAGTTACTAGGTGATTTCTTGAATGTGTCCTTTTTTTCTCGTCTCTAAGTTGGTATTGTTTCCAATCTTTCTTTATTGTTAGTTTTGGATTGTATCTTCTTTGTTTATTTACACGAGTAAACATTTGGGAAACATTTACACGACACAAAGACCTTTTCATATACTCATGGATTACTAGGAACATATGGTTAAGTGATTTTAACCTACTTTCTTTCGTAAGAAAATTTTCTTTCCTAGGATTTGCGAACTCTGCTATTTAATAAATTTTATTTTTTTTTATAATTTCTGCTCATGACACTCATGAGAATCATAATTCCAGTGCTTATCTTTCCAAGTCAAAGTATGTTTTTTACATTCTCACACTTATACCTCTGCACTAGTTACCAAAGTGACGGGACGAGCTGAAGGCCGACCTAACGTTAACTGGTTACCTCCGCCAATAACAGCAGTAATACGACATAAGTCCTCTCCGACCGAAGTATGAGAAGACCTAAGCCGCATCCCGTTGCGCCCGTCACCCTAGACGAGTATGTAACATCTCATGCGCTTATGATTTCACCGGCATCCACACCCTTCCACCGAAACACAATGTGAGTGCACCACTGCTTAGTGGTGTGGAGGCAGTACTTCTAAGGACGAACTTTGCAAAAGTTCTATTACAACTTTATACTGCTCCTTTGGCGGATAGTTGCCTAATCTAAGTGATCAGTACATCTAAGCATGCTTTACCGTAAGTGTTTTTTAATAAGTATTTAGGGAATATCGTTAGTCAGACAATATTCAGTTTACTGGATATTATAATTTGCTGTCACGGTACACCCGTTATACATAATGGAAATCTCATAAAATAAAAATTTTACCGTCACGGGACGCCCGGCATTTGTGATTCGCAAGACGCGCCAACAGATGATTCACTTAAAAAAAACTGTCATTTCACGGGTCTTTCCCGATCAAATTATGTAGAGTAGGTAATTTTCTTCGCGATATTTTAGAATATACTAAGTGCTGGCCAATATATATCGCATTATACTAAATTATGGAAATCTATTTTCCGATCCCACAAACTGGAAAATAATATAGGAGATGACTACGTTTTTATTCAATCTTCTTTTCCGCAACTTTGCGTGTACC
Organism: Aplocera efformata; assembly: GCA_921293045.1. Classification (NCBI taxonomy): domain Eukaryota; kingdom Metazoa; phylum Arthropoda; class Insecta; order Lepidoptera; family Geometridae; genus Aplocera; species Aplocera efformata. The sequence continues at coordinate 4,322,644 of OV121042.1, read as the reverse complement.
GAGGTTGTGCAAATCTTTTTGATCTCTCGGAAGTTAGCACCAAGCGACTGCGCAAACCGAATGATATGTGTAATATGCGTACTGCGCAGCGATTAGCCTTAGTACGCGCTAACTTTTGAGGGGTCAAAAAGACTTGCGCGACCTGAACATTGCATGGCACATCTTTTTATAACAATATGACCTCCATTATTTTACCTTTTTTATGTAAAAAAGGTGACGGGACAAGCTGAAGGCTTCATCAAGCCACCTGGTGTTGAATAGTTACCTCCGCCCATAACAACAGCGATACGACTTAGGTCCTCCCCGATCGAAGCATAAGAAGACCCAAGTCGCATTTCCTTGCGCCCACCATCCGAGACAGAGATGTTGCAATTTTGCACACAATATAAAAATCATGGTATATATAAAAATAAGTAAGTTTCTTTATTAAACACAAAATAACAGTCTTAAGTCTGTCTGTCAAGTGGATTTTGGTTGTTATATTGTACATTTGTTTCATATAACTATAATTAAAAGACTAATTTATATGGTAATTTAATTTCGAAAAGTTATGGCTAAAGAAATATACATAGTTCTATAGAAATTACTAAATATACCTACAATTTTTTTATACTTTCCAAAAAACCATGGTAACGAGCGAATATTCCGATTTTCTATTAATCAACTGTGATTCCAAAAAATTTCTTCATCCCCGTAAAGGCAAGCAGTAATTCAATCTTGGCGCCGGCCGTGTACACGTAGCATCCTGTTTAATATCTCAAGCGCCCAAGGCTATGGAAGTAACAAACGAACCGTGCCCCGGGCTTTAGAAAATCACAAAGGTAGAATGGAGAAACAAAGCCATGTTTTTAAAAAGTAAAAAAAAAATTACTAAAAAGTTTACCGAACTTTTTTTCTATCTGACGCGTTGTGTTCTCCATTAAGGTTAGCTAGAGGTCACAGTCAAACTCGAAACTTTTATTTGATTAAGTATCGTTTGGGAAATCACAGGAGCTCCTTATTTAAACAAAAACAAAACACATATATGTCAAATTACTGTTCTAGCTAGTCTTTTTGTTACTATTATGTCTGTCCGGGCCCAAACCATGCTATAAAATTTGTTTTAGAGTGTGCCCTTTTTCATTTGGGCGTATAACATATTTCTCAAGATGCAAACTGCGTTTGTACATGCGGTGTCCACATTCTCCTAGAAGGTGAAATTAATTTCATTAGCCACATGCGTATGTGACCTTGAATAACATGATCAATACGTATTCATTAATCTGAATAAACAAGTACCTAGTTGATTAAAATTCATCGCATTCACATCTATTTTACCAGAAAAATAAAAAAAATATCACGCAAAAGTTTGTAAGAACTACGAACTCAATGACTCGTTAATAATCCAAATCACGTCGCAGCGAAGTCAATAGTGAACTGAAATTGAACAAATATGGTTCAGCAAACCGTGTAGAAAAGCGTAAATATGTGGAATCCAGCATCAGGCAACCAAGTAGAGAAACGGGTGGTCGTCGGTAGGGTGAGGCCGACATGGGCGAGGAACCTGCCAGAGGCGAGGGAAGACGACGACAAGGAAGACCAGGAAGGCTTCATGCCACACAGTGAGCCTCCATCGCCTACAGAAACCTTCGGACAGCAGGCGAAACCGGATGACAAATACGACGTGTTTGGGAAAGTAAGTGGACTTTTTATCAGCTTTTCATATTGCACTTTGCTCTCTTGGTACCAACTACCCAACTCATATTTTCATATTAATTAACAATACACACTCTGAACTAGAATTCTGTGTTGCACTTGCAATGGACAAAGAAACATACAACATCCTAGACTCGAGATCATACATGTCCATCATACAAAAGCTGGCATTCGAGCCTTGGTACCCTCGTTTCAAAAGCAGGGTATAGCTGTTCGATCTCACGAAGACGGGTTGTTCAGGTGTACCAATACTGAGTGCTCCTGAGCTTACGCACACAGAAACAATGTGCATGTATACCTACAAACACTAATAAGTCTAACCCGCCTTCGTGAGACAAAACGACTGAACTTAACTACAGAACCTAAGCTAGTGGATAGTACAAAACTCATTTACAGCCACTGGGGATAGCAGCTGGCTCGCATGACCTATAAACAGATTGACAGATAATAATTTCTGAATAATTTAGCTCACATTTTGACCATCTTTCAGTTAAGTATTCAAACAAACATATTAGCTTTTGTTTAGAGTAATATTTTGTTAGGCCGGCTTTTACCTACTTAACTATATATTTTTCATTTATACAAAGTTTACTGGAAAGCTTTTAATAAAATCTTATGGAGCCTTGCTAAGTCGCCTTTTGAAGCTCTCCTGTAATCCCCTTGTGACAAGCTTTAATGCCTCATAATTTAGTTACGTTCACGTTGTTCAGAATAGTCGTATGTTGAGACGCCTCCGGTTAAATAGTAGTTGTCATGCGTATTTAACTCGTATTTATTGTTTTGCGGTAGGTAGGTCAAATATATCTTATATCTTTTAATAGAGTATGAATTGGTTGCATATCAGTGAGAGTACATACTTAGCTTAAACCAAAAAGTTATGAGATATGGCCTTGTCGAAGGGGTTTTGTAGACTAACTTTGTTCTGTAATAACAGCAACTGATTTGAACATTAGCGCTTAAAAGTCCTCAACACATTTTGTAGAATCATTAAATGACAAGTGGCATCTATAAAGCTTGCCATTTCATTATGTTTTTGCTTTTACATATTTTTTATGTTTACCTACTCCATTTGATAAAATAATGTTACACAGCTTTAATCTAACTTCCAGGTAATGTTGCTCGGAGACAGCGGCGTCGGGAAAACGTGCATGCTTGTGCGTTTCCGGGATGGGCATTTCCTAGCCGGAAACTACATTTCCACCGTCGGCATCGATTTCCGGGTAGACAGTTTTTATTTTCATATCTATGGTACAATGACGTAGATTATTGATCTATATTGGAGGTTGAATGTTTTCCAGCTGAAGCCTATTGTGACTTTATAACTATAGAGCTTGACTTGAATTTATTTCTGTAGAAACGTACCTATTATTACTTAACAGAGGACCAGTTGGCACCAGTCTACTTTCCGGTCGAATGGGACTTTAATCTGTCGTTTCCGCCATCTTCGTTCCCACTGACGATACATCCCCGTCTCGGGTGATAAGTGCGACGCGATGTAACTTGCGATGCGAATATTTTAAAAATAAAGTGATTTTTCAAGTTATTTTTAAGTTTTTTCCCTTTGACTTGACTTGACATTGAATTTTTACAAAAAATATAGAAATTGCTATTGAATTGAATTGAATTGAGGGAAGAAGTTGCTAATGAAAGAATTATATGTATTCATGCACATTTCACACAGCGCCATCTAACCTCAAACTAAGCATAGCTTGTAGGTAGGTACTATGGGAGCCAGATGCCTGGCATACAAGACTTGTTTTCAACTGAAATTCTTATACTACCCACGTAGTATAAGTATTTATGGAATTTCATTGCTGGTGAACAATGAAATTTCATACCTACATATTATACTTATAGGTAGGTAGATACTTTAAGGTCATCTTTGCTCAAAGAAGATCGTCTAAATATTTTACCCGTAAGTATAGATACTAAGTAGGTAGTAGGACTTAATAAAAAACGCCAGTATACACCAAAGCAAATTATAAATGTTTAGGTAGGTACCTACCTACATAGATTTATATTCGGTAGTATAAGCAGGAATAGGAGATTTAAAAGAAAAAAATATAGGTCAATCCCGTAGCTAAATTACATTCCTGTTACTCGAGATATTAATACAGCTGCCTAAAAAAAATATGACCCATCAAGGGTTCCAAATTCAAATGGGCCAGTCAATGAAGCATGCGGCTGATTCGCCGCACGCTATTGGTGTTCGAGCTTACCGCGCTTTTTCTGTTCCCGCCCCCTTAGCATGACAGCTGTGATTGAATCGGCTTCTTGTCAGTGATTTATATCGTAAAAGGTCCTTGGTATTTTTTGTTAGTTTCGTTTTCGCAGATTGATTTATGACAACTATCATATCATAAGTTTCATTAAGATATGCCTTGAAGTACCTATGTTTTTGTAAACATTGTTAGAGGAGTGACCAGACAGAATATGTACAAATAAGTACAATAAATATAAACAATAAATCACAAAAAAAAAATAGTATCTAACGGCATATTTTCTTCATTTCGTATGGTATTTTTATTTGGAAGAATAACGCAATATCAATGTACAAAGCATCCATTTTTGAAAAGATTTTCAATCTTTCATCATAGAAATTACTTAATTACTTACTAACTATAAGTGGTTATTTTTCATAAATTCTCTTATCTTACACTAGCTTTACTGTAATAAATAATAATTATAAGAAATTTTACAATCTGAGTGACTTTTACGAGTGAGCAACTTAATGTACAACTAACGCCATCTGTCCACAGAATAAAGTAGTAATGGTCGACGGCATCAAAGTGAAGCTACAAATTTGGGACACGGCAGGGCAGGAGCGCTTTCGTAGCGTAACACACGCTTACTACAGAGATGCACACGGTAAGATTCTTCTAGTTAGACAATTCAGTGTTGTGATTTAATGTAAATTTAAGTGGAAAACTGCTTAATTATGTACGCTGTCCTAACCTGCCTTGAAATTATCGAATACGTTTAAAATATTAATACTTGAATTTAATTGAAATAGATAATACAGAGTGAATAGAACTGGTAATGCCATCTATTAGTTTCGTTTAGAAACTGAAAGCATGGAGTAACTCGATAGGTTTGTAGTAACAAGGATGTACGGAATATATTTGGCTCGCTTATTTTGAATGGGCCCCCAGCCCACGGCACTGAGTGATTGAACTCTTTCCTATATTCTAAAATAAATTAATAAATTAATTAAATTAATTAATAAAACTTACTGGAATACTACCAATTTTACAAAACATATTTTTCCACGGACTAAAGTAAAGTGGTAAGTACTAAGAACTAAGTAATATTAATATAAATATACAATATATAGTAATATTACTTAAAATTATAAATGTATTTGACGCGTCCAGTAATACCGAAGAGGTTATTTGCACCGGACACTTTGTCGTGACACGATATTACAAAACTAATGAGACAAAAGTACCAGGGCGACATAAAATGTAAGGAGATCCAGTGGTGTGCTTGTTCGGTGTGACCGAATGGATTCCACAGTCTATATGCCGGCCGTGTATGGTCTAATATCAAGGGTTCTCAATCTTTAATCTTCAATACTATTATAATATTATTAATAATTATACATATAAGAATCTATGGCGAGTGACTAGATATGATATACTTAATCCTTTCATTTATTTATTTATTATAGTTATGGAAATCAAGAGCGATTTACATAAGATTATTGACACGATACCAACTATTCTAATTAGCCTTAATATTATTAGATGTAATAGTAAGCGGAACTATCGAGTATACTTAATCGGTTAACGTAGTGTTTGAGTTGACATCAAGTGAGCAGACGTTTATAAGAGTAATAACTTTCTTTAAAATTTTTGGGCTTTACAACTCAGAACATCCTACTACTATTATAAAGGCGAAAGTTTGTAAGTATGGATGTATGGATGTTTGTTACTCTTTCACGTAAAAACTACTGAATGGATTTGAATGAAACTTTACCACAATATAGCTTATACATCAGAATAACATATAGGCTACAATTTTTGAGGTTTCTATAAAATCTATATATATAAAAGAAAGTCGTGTTTGTTACAACACTTATAACTCGAGAACGGCTGGACCGATTGCCATGGTTTTTGATTTGTTGGATTTGTTTCCGTCCCGAATAGCAGAATAACTATTAAAACATTGGAAAATTAACGAAAAAATAAAATCAATTTATCCCCGTATTCTCCACGGGAACGGGAACTATGCGGATGAAACCGCGGGGCGCAGCTAGTAATAAATAACTTAGCAGAAATTTCGCTTACTTATAACCAAGTTGTTCAACACTATTAGTCCAACACATCTTATCTTTTGCCTTCGATAAAATTAAATGTTAAACTATGACTACATAGGAACTTTTTTTTTTTCTCTTCTTTTGGCATCGCACTACTTGTGCATTTGCCAGAGTCAAGTTTTTGAACTTTTTACCAGTCAGTCTTTTCATCAAGCCTACTCTTCCACAGACTAAATAAAATATGACTATATTGACATGTCCAGTGGATATGGAATGAGCGTGCGTGATCCGGTTAGTCATTGTTTGGTTTGATAGAAACTGCTTTTTAATCTGCAGTCTGTAGTAGAAAACAGGTCGAGGTCGGCGTCTGATCTGACGTATGGAAACCACGGAGTCTGTTTGGTTTTAGCTTGTTTCTATATCGATAAACATCCAGGTCAAAGTCCTATTGTAGATGTTTTTCTCTTATATATGTATAGAAATAGTAATTAGTGCTAGTGTCACGCTAACTCATATAGAACGGCCTTTGTGATAGATTAAAACAATAGCGAAGGGTGGAATGGTCGAATTTCTGGAAATAATTAAAGGTCTGAATGTTATGATATCTTAGTACTTACTGATTTTACGTGAGTGGGTGGGTGTGCAATAGAAATTGCATGGCAAAATTTAAGGCCGAAAAATAAGGGACAATGTATTAAAATCCGTTAAATCGATTGTAAATGAGCAATTTTTTTTAAAATATAAACAGTAATAATTTCGCAGCGGCTAGAACCCGTACAATGGGTTGTCTTATCGCTAAGAAGCGATCTCTTCCAGACAACCTTTGGATGGAGAGGATTATAGAAATTTTAATTATTTGGCGGTGTTCTTAATGGCGTTGTAAGAAAAGGAAGTACCTTTAAAGTTTTTTTTTTTCATTTTTTGTCTAGGCTCACAAACAGTACAGTGGTCCGACCCGAAATCAAATCAAAAGTTTAGTAGGCCGTGGTCCAATTGAAAACAACAAAAAACGTGACACTGGCTAATTCCAGAACTTACTAAAGAAAACTTCGGACTATCGGGCTCTGAGTCAGCAAATTCTGACCCGACGGTCCAAGTTCTAAGTAATTTAATGGTCTTTGACTGCCTTCTGCGCTGCAGGTCGTAGGTTCGATTCCCACCCAAAACAAGCATTGCAAACGAACACAGATGTTTGTTTTGCACAATACATAGTTAATATGTTCCAATTATCAAGATCCCATAGTACCAGCTATGCTTAGTTTGGGGCCAGATGGTGCTGATGTGAAATGTCCATGATTAACAATTTGTTTAAAATCGGGTCGGTCCGCCGCACTGTTTAGAACCCGTTCAAATATTTTCACTATAGCAGTGACAATTCAAATTTTTCATACGCCATCTATTAAATGCTTGAACAAATAGGTATTATCTTTATAAAATGCCTTATTATCATTCCTAAAGAGCAATTCTGTAAATACCCAATACTTTTATTAAGCTTACAAACTATTAAATAATACATAACTGACCTACTTAATGGAATTATGTTATCTCTGACAATATCGAATGCAAGGCAATCGAATGCGTTCTACTCGTAATTTCAAAAGTAAAGTGAACTCACCTTACTCGAAATGACGGCTCACTGCTGAATGAATGATTCAAATATGAGACTTATTTTAGTAGGTACATAGATAGTCTACAATATGTATGTACAATATCTGGCTGGAACAGCTTTCTATCCCAGTAGGCACACCTCGACTAATCTAGAATAATAAATTTTCAGTTCTTTTTGAGTGAAAAAGCTAAAATGCTACATTTATCAATGGGTCATATTTATTTAAGGCTCCGTGGCTTAGTTGGTAGTAGACCGGCCTTCAAAGCGAAGGGTCCCGGGTTTAATTCCCGGCCGGGGCACACTTTTTGAGGTGAGCATGAAGTTTGTTCTCGGGTCATGGGTCTTGAGTTTCTGTGTTTATCTATGTCATCTGCGACACAGGGAATCCTAGTGCAGAGGAACTTTCTATTTCGTACACTCGGTTGACAGCTTCACTTGAGTCAGAATCCAGTGCTTGTGTTAACTATAAACTTTAATTTGAAATATCCAAGAAACATTGTATGTGTTTTGTGTTGTGTAGTTGATCCTTCCTCCCTTTCGAGGTTAGGCAGAGCCTCTGACTGCCACTTTTCACATATCGCCGTCTAGGTTACGTCTACTACGTAGTATACGAATCGCTAAAACTTTCGTTCAGTAAAATTAGTATTTCTGATTAATCTGACAGCTAAGCCACAAATAAACCAACGATAGTTACCAATAAGTACGCGAAACAAAATTCTATATCTGTTTAAGTGCCTCAGATTTTGGAGTCATAAACTAGAGATGCCTAATTTTTTTTAAACTTTTTACAGCACTTCTTCTGCTCTACGACGTGACGAACAAGATCAGTTTTGACAACATTCGGGCGTGGCTCGGGGAGATCCGGGAGTACGCGCAGGATGACGTTGTCATAATGCTTTTAGGTAAACTGTCAAAATAATTACATTAACATTCGAGATTTATTCTCCAAAAATTAAAAAGAAGAAGATGTATGTACCGCAGAGCGTCTCAAAACTGCTGCATGCGACGTAAGAATCGTCTGATCAGGATCGTCTGAACAGCACTGAAAAAGAAAATTAATTATTATGGAAACAAATGCACCTACCACCGATTCCCAAAAATGCACCTGTGTGCACCACCTTCCCGTCTATGATGTAAGAGTAGGATCGTCTCAACAGCACTGAAAAAGAACAGTCATTATGATGGAAACTGAAGTACCACCGCTAAAATACATCACCTTTAAGCTTCATTCCAAAATGATTCTCAAAACAGCTGCGTGTACTGTGTACTTCCCTGCAGTAATGTAAGAACAGGGTTGTCTGAACCGCAGGGCATAAACTGCCTTGAGTATTCTCATTTCAGAACACTCGATATTGTTAGAACTTGATAGGTTTTTGCCTCTCCAAGAGGCATCCTTCAGAGCGTTGACTTGGGATTCTGCACATTTGACAGAGGAGTACTACATTGAATAATATACACTCTTATAATTATTTTGATCTCAAGTCTTGTTTGGATACGTCAACATGTACACGCACAAGTTCCTATACTTATTCGTGCACTTAACGTTTCACAGAAGCTCTTAGGCACACTACGTGTAGGTATACAGATATGTCAAATTACAGTCAGTTTTCATGTTTTAGCTTCCCTTATTTGCTAAGATTATGTCCTTTCCAACCCTAACTGATTAATCCAGATGAATTTTTATTAGGCACATACTCCATCTCTTAAAATACTTATATCTCAACGAGGACACGCTAGGTAAGGCAGTGGCGGCCTTAGGGGGTGGCAAGCAGGGAAACCGCCCGGGGCCACGCTTTTGTAGGGCCTCGCACCCTCGCAGAACAACCCGTTTTTTGTTTTGATGTACTGCAGCTGTCTTTAAAAGGATGCTGACTGAGTAGCTTTCGAACTTACCTAAATTCCTCATACGCCAAGGGACCAATAGATCTATCGCCCGGAGCCTCGCAATATTCCCTTAAGGTAAGGTATCGCTTAGGTAGTCACTATCTGGATTAGGTAGTGTGTAAGCGTTTTGCTACCTATTGCGTAAATTTAGTTCCCCGGATTTCTCCGGATCGGTGATCCAAATGATACTTGAGATCTAAAGGAATAAATGAGTTTGACTTTGACTTTGATCCTTTATGAGTTGAAAGTTGAAGTTGATTTGGCCAACTCGCACTCACATTTCTTTGGCACGTTTTTTGTGGTTCTTGTGACGCCATCGCGTCAAACTTAATTATATTCTACGTTGAAAGCTCTTATCATATTTTGGTTCCATTAACTCCATTTGAAACAGAATGAGGTCAATAGGTTAATTGGGACTGACATTAAAAAAAGAATATCTATCATGTTGCTCGCGGCCGTAGGTGTCAGTTCAGTGCCCTGCACCTGTGCCCTGGGTGGTGCTAAACGAGCAACAAAAAGTAGCAGTAGAACTTGTGTCAAGTTCGTCTTGAAAAGTACCGGCTTCACACCTGGTAATCTGCCAAGCAGTGGTGCACTCGTGTTGCTGTGTTCTGGTGGAAGGGTGCGGTGAAATTGCAGGCACTTGAGGCGTATCATCCCCGCCTCAGAGAGACGGGCGCAACGCGATGTGATTTGGGTCTTACTCATACTTTAGTAGGGGAAGACCTAAGCTGAGTCGCATATATTTTTATATTTTTGTTGTTTATGGGTGGTAACCACTTAACAGCAGGTGGACCGTCTGCTCATCCCGTCATTTTATTAATGTTCAAGAATTGTTGCTTCGAAAAAGGTTTATTTCTAACCTTTTTAGAAGCAACAATTCTAGGTCCCAGTTTGTGAAGCGGCGTGGAAACTTGGTTTAGGGCAGGTATACTTGAGAATAAAAGGCAAGTGAACGAAACGAAAACCTTTGTCGTTAATTTCTCTCGAAAAATCACATCTCTGGTTTAATTATGATATATTATGATTATGACAAAATTCTTCAAATCGAGCGCAATTATTTATGAAATTGGCTCCTCTTAGTGTGTAGTCAATTTTGTTTTACTATTGCCTGATTTGCATTTCACTACAATATCTGATCTGATGGTAAGCAAATAGGTATGTAATCGATGGTGGCGGAACGTAGCGCCTGGATTCGAAAGTGGATCTCACTTGACGCTCGTCGAAGCACACTGTGAAATTCACTAGTAAGCTTTGTTCTGTGTGTGCTCGATACAAGCCCTTCACATTCGTAAACTGGTTAAGTAATCCACACCGAAATCTGTTGCAGGCAACAAATCCGACAGCGGCCTAGAGAGGGCAGTGAAGAGGGAGGAGGGAATGCGGCTGGCGAGAGAGTACCAAGTCGCATTTATGGAGACCTCAGCCAAAACCGGCCTGAATGTGGAGGCAGCCTTCGCACACGTGGCCCGCTCGCTTGTGGCGAAAGCTAATCCCGCGGACCCCTCGCGACTCGCGGTGCGCGCGCAGCCGACCGAACAGCCACGCACCTCGCCGTGTCCGCAGTGTTCGTAATTCAAAATTCAAATTTGCCGCCAGTTGTTCTGTGGACCAATGATAAAGTTTGGAACTGTGTAGTGATTGGTGCGATGTTGGCGCGAAAGTTCACAACTTGAATGAATTTAGTTGGATTGGATTATCACGGGATTATTCGTTTGTTTGTCAATGATGCTCCGTGGTGTTAATCAAATAATATAGTACCTACCTTGTATTTTAATAATTACATCAGTTTTAATTGGGTACCTACCGGTTAATAACTTGTTTGAATACATTTGTTAAATAAATATTTTTTAAGGCATGTATAGTGAAATAAATAAATGTGATGTTCTATGTCACGGATTTTCACCAACATGTGCAACTAGGAACGACTGGGATTTTTCCCCCATTCCTTCCTAGTAGTAACAGAGGGAACGCATGAGAATAGTTCCAATCACCCCACCCCACATTAGTGGGTGGTTGGGATTTTAAATTCCCATCCACCGCACTAGTTTGCATAATGGCGTGGCTGGGAATAAAACATGGTTCATTCTATTTTGATTAAAATAAATACCTAAATATATTATTATATTATTACAGTTCCATCAGTTAAATGTATAAGTAATAAAACCAAGTTAGGAAATTCAAAAAGTTGCTAGTATTACACATAAAGCCATGTTTATATAATTAGATCAATAATACTAAGTTATCTAAATTATTTTCAAATGTTTACCATGGTTAAATCATATCCTGATATATTGAGGTTATACACGAAATATCATATATATTATGTATATATTGCTTCAAATCTTTCCGAAAAATTGACATCTTCAGAGATAATGTGTAAGATAGGTACAATAAAAATACCTAGTGTAAGTTATGCATGTAATTTTTGCATCACCAGCCCAATGTTCGCACAACATAATTATAATAACTATAATGTATCCTTTATACTACCTATGTACCTGTCGCTGACTACAGCTGTATACAAGAATCTACTGCTTCCAATCCTCAAGTAGCTGTGTATTATAAAGACATTGATGTTGCGTGAGCTTGTGTAAAATGTATAGGAAAAGTTATTAAAATGTATTATCAATATGGACTCGTGTTTTTCTACTTATTCTAACTATATTCCTCTGACTGACCTTGAAGAGGTAATAGCTCTGCCTTCTGCGCTACAACTGCAGGTTGTGGGTTCGATTCCCACTCAGAACAGAACACTCTTTTTGTGATGAACATAGATGTTTGTTCTGTGTCTGGGATGTATACATTTACAAAAAAAATTTTTTGAGTAATCTGGTTCCCATACTACAAGCTATGCTTATCTTGTGACTAGATAACGCTGTGTGAAATGTACAGGAATAATAAATAAAAAACATATAGGTACATTATCATGATGGGCGCAACGGCATGCGACTTGGGTCAGAGGACCTAGGTCGTGTTGCTGTTATTATGGGCGGAGGTAACTTCAGCTTTCCCGTTATTACAGTGATTTTACTGGCACCCACACCCTTCCACCGGAACACAGTAATGCGAATCCAGATGTGGTGGCAGTACCTCTCCGGACGAACTTGGCTTGGCACAAGTTCTACTGCTACTTTTGGTTGCTCCTTTAGCACCACCTAGGGTGTGCGTGTAGGGAATCAAATGGAACACACCTACGGACGCGAGCAACTGGACCCCACAATAAGAATGATTTAAAAGTCGAATAATCAGACCTCATTACTTTCATTTAATTAATGCATTCAAGAAATCCTTACCTGTGTCTGTTTTTCCGGATCATTTAAATCCTAGAGATTTAAAAAAAACTGTTTTTTTTAGACAAGCTTGATCCAACCTAGACTGCATTTACCATCAGATGAGGTATTGGTAACTTAAGATACTTTTGGTCCCGGAAAACCGCGGGTAACATCGCGGGGCGCTACTAGTATATTATTTTAAAAATGACGATAACAAGTAACTTTACAAGAAAAACCCACCTTATCTAAAACCCCTACTATTTTTTTTGTTGTTAACAATAACTTGTGTTAACATATTATTGTCTTATGTCTCTGGAAACTCGAAGATCCGACGATTTTCATCAAGGTGGCTAAGAACCATCTTACATTTAGAAAATTGACCACTGGAAACTGAAGATACGTCGCCTTGAAGGAATTTGCCAGAAGACCACAGATACACTGCCACATCAATATAACACCTCTTTTTGTCATGGCTAAAAAGGAAAATCAATATTAGTTAATTATAACAGCTTTAATAAACTTCGTAGATTTATAGACAGTGCTAATAGTATTTTTATAAGAGCAAAAACAAAAAATATGTTTAAAATATAAAGAAAACCAAAGAACGACTGAACAAGTTTTGTATTTTGCCGCTAGTACAAATGACTATGAAGTCAGCGGCACATTGTACCTCGCGCCGCTATCGGTAGACCGGTTTAGAAAGAGAAGGAATCATTTCAGTTGGTATCTGTAGTTGTCATCAACATTTTAAGTCAATTGTAAATTTCACACCTTTAACGAATTTTGTTTAGATATGACATTTTTTTATTGTTCGGGTCACCGAGTTATTTACCGTGATTTACGAGTTTTGTTGACTGGTGATATATCGACGCAGCTTTCACTCAAAACAAAACAGAGTTAATAAATCATGGTAAATATCTCGGTAAATCATAAGAAATGTTCACTTATATGGATAAATGAACATTGATGAAATGGATAGTTTTAAAACATTTGTTTTTACTTTTTTCACGGGTCCTTCAATTCTTTCTTGGAGAAAAATTTATTCCGACGTTAGCACAGTGGCAGGGATATTAAGCGATAAAGAGCTCAACCCGCCTGCTGTTCGGTTCTCTCGGTATCCATTTAAAGCAATAAATATAATTATTGTCTATCGTCAGATACTACCTACTACGCCTAGTTTGAATTTTTTGCTAAATTAAATAGAAATAACATCGTACATTTAATGTATTACGATATTTTGTCGTTATGTATATTTTGTTATACGAACCAAATGTTGTCGATATCTGAATACAACCATTTTGCGTTCGTTATGTTGTCCAACTTGATACCATTATACGCGCACATGCGCAGAACGACAGGTGGTCGGCGACTCGACCCAGCCGTCCCGCGCCCGAACATCGACTTCTCGTGCTCATCATCAGGCGCTTTCGTGCTCTAGCAGAACGATGTGCAGTGCTTTGTGTTGAAGTGCTCGTGGTGACATGGCGTCTCTTTTCTAATCGTCGGAAGTGCTAAACCTTGAGTTCTCTTGTTTATTTACAATGACTGTGAACTATGATCGTGTTTGTAGACTGTGCATGTCATCTCGAGGCGAATTACTGCCGATTTTTCCTACCACCAGTCCGGATGACATGGAACCTCCCGACCTCGCTTCAAAAATAAAGGATTGCGTCTCTGTACAGGTTAGTCGTGTGAAAAATAAGCTGTAGTGTGAAGTTTCTAGTGAAAGTAGACCCTCGGCATACGTGAGAACTCGTCATCCGCCTCAGATCGTGCAATGTCAGGCAGCAGCAGAGGTGTCGTAAGATCGTCCACCATTTTGTAATGTTCCACCGCTATCGCTCGGCTCGTGGTCGCGTCGCGTCGCATTCCATGCAGCCGGCTAGGAATGGCGCGCATCATGAGGGTCGGGCTTGGCATTATTCCCGGGGGTCAGGTCGGGAGGGGTTGCGGATCTGTAGTGTTATTGCCCCGCGCTGAGGCTAGTCGGGCGTATTGATTTATCGGACGAGACCAGGCTGCAGCTCGTCCGTGGAGCGGGAGCGGATTGAGCGTCGGTCGGTGTCGGCGTGCGCTATAGCTGTGTGCGTATATCGAGCGGCAACCCTCGAGGGGCTCACGGCTGCCACTCGACTCGCTTCTACTTATTCGGTCGAGGAGCAGTCGAACCGCTCTCCGCCGCCGCTCGCCCATACCTACGCCTACCTACGGAGTTTCTCCTCGCGTATATCTATACATGAGGCGCGGTTTCGCCTCGTTCGTTCTGATGAAACTAGCGCGACCCGCGCCGTGGAGTGCGCTCATTCGCCCTCCATACTAAGATTACGTATGATTGCCTTTCCAGATAAACGAAAACGATGACCTGCCGACGAATGTCTGCAGGAAATGCGTGGACAATGTCAACAACTGGCATTTATTCAAGACTGTATGTACAAAGACTCAAAACAAACTACTGTGTCTTAGAAAGGATAGAAGCCTACTGGAAGAGGTGGGTTATTTCTAGATTTTTTGATTCATTTGTCTGTTGCCCAGTGACTCTGTTGTTTACATGTTATATTATGAATTTTCAGATCAAAAGTGAACCATATTCTGATGAGGCATATGATGATGGAGTGGCCATTGATGGGTCATATCTTGATAGTGAGGTATGTATGAGTAAACTGATAAATAAGCATGTTTATCAGATTTCTATCTGACTGTTCTATATGCCTAAACAGTACAGAATTATCATTGGCTAATACAATGCTGTTCTTAAAAGTAGGTAGTAATATGATGTCAAGGACATGAGAGTAGTTGCCTCATGTTGAGTCACTCAAGAGCAGAGAAACTGCTGATTAGTCTGCCATGAATTTACTTCCAAGAGATTGTTTCTTTTTCCTTGTACTTATCAACTGGATAAAGGGTGATTGTCCTTGTTCCACAATGTATTATATAATAACTGGAATGTTTTACTGAATTTATTGGAAATAATAAACTTCTATGGTTTTGTCTACATACCTAATTTGATTTCAAAATGCAATTTTATGGGATCAGCATTGGTATATCCATGTGACCTTGAAGTTTTTTTTAATGTAATTTTTTTAATGCTTTATTACTGACCAGCTCTGACAATCTTTAATTATTTGTGTATATCAATAATTTGTTTTTTGTATCAACAAGAAGTCTAACTCTGGGTAAACTGCCCATCCTTAGTTCAAAGCAGAATATATTCTGGCGGCCCTCAAAACAGATGACAGTTTCTGAGTGAAGTTAGTAATAATTCATGTCATATTTTTTCATTGATTAAAGTTTTATCTGGTTGAGTGACTGGTAATAGAACTTTACACTGACAAACTTCCGATGCAGCTATCATGCTTTTATTGGTCTATATTAAAGTTGGTTCAAGTATCTCCTTAAAATATAAGAGTGTGACCAATTCCACGGACATAGTCCTCTGTAAAACCATAATTTAAAATATTGATTTAATAATAATCTAGTCATAGGAAAGTGGCTGGCACTTGAAACTATACAAATGAAATCAATTTAAAATGATTTATTTTCAAATGATATGTTATAATTATAAATTGCTACACTTATTAATTATACAATAAGTACTTACACAAAGTGATTGAATAAAGCATATGTTTTGTATTACTTTTTTAAATATTCTGGATATATCCAACTTGAATGTTATATAGGAGACCTTCTCTGATCAAGGATCTGACCCAGAGCAAACGCTGAAACTGCCAACAACTCGAGAGTCCTTCTGTAAATCAAGGAGATGGGCTGGCTGGCGAAGGCTTAGTGAATAACGAGGGACAATGCACAAACCATCCATATGCAGGACAGTAATGCAGGCCCAGTCACCTCCAGAATTAGAATGTCTCTATCACAGAGTTGAAGACCCACAAAAAAATTAGCTCAGTCCCGAAGCCCCCTAGACTGATCATGAATATCACAATAAATGGTGATCACAATGTTTTCCTTCACATATTATTTTCAAGGAAACAGCTTATTATTTTTACCTTTGGATTTAAAGTCTGCATCTGTATGTAATTAAATTAATTTATGATAAAATAATTTATTTAATAATCAAAACTTTGCATTTTCCAGATCGGATCAGGCAAGCTTCAACCTGAAGGGCCACCGATCTTGGCTTCATTGGGACTTACACCTCGGAGCGATAAGGTAACTATTATTTCCTTACCCAATCATAATGTTAGCTATCAGCTAATCAAACGAATTTCAAAATAAAAACTTCATCTTTCATCATAAAAACCTAATTATAAAAAAGAACATGATATTAATCATATGAATATGATCTTATTCTATATAAAATGTTATCAAACCCAACAAGTCTATGTGGTAATGTAAAAAAATGTTACAATACTCTGAATAGATGAGAAATTAAAATAAATTGAGTATAAGCAAGCATTGGGATGGTTGAAGTGGCTTAATTTCATCCACAAACTCTGTGGATCCTCAAATGGATTGGCACCTAGTCCATGCAATATTGGACGTGGTTCAACAGTTATGTCACACATCCACCGTTAAAAACAAGAGAGTGGATGTTTTTATGTTTATAACTGGTTCACTAGTTCAATATTGAAACAGAACTTACCAGACCTTATTGATGTTCACGTTTACTGTCTACAAAACTAAAAATGTATTACACAAAAATCCCACGGCATTGCCAATAAATAATAATGCCTGGATAGAATACAAAAAAATATAGTAAATTTACAGAATTATTGTTATCAAAATCCTAATTGGTTGTTATACTACCCTAATGTTACTCAGGTCCATTGTTACTAACAAATAGGAATATAATTAGTTAAACAAAGACTTTTCCTGTTGCACCAATGTTGGTGAAATGAATACGCTAATTGGAATGTATTTGAACGGCATGTAAGGCTAACTCGTTAATGCGGCGTTATAAGATCGATGGAAAATATTACTATCATACAACAATATTAAAAAAAAAAAAAATTGTATGGAAGGTGTTAAATGTAAAATTTAAATTGTTATTACATTTGATGTCATAAAGTTGGTCCCCCAATTCCTTCCAATCATTTCGATTTTGGGCCACTCACGCAGTGACTCAAAACAGTCTAGACATCTAGTTCGTCCTGCGATCTTTTTCGTTGTTAACCAACGATTAAATTTTCTTTTGCACAATATCCGTTTCTATTCTATATCAAGAGGTAGAAAGTTATTATGCAGTTCTCTACGATAAAACGCTTTTGCTGAATGCTCAAAATATTCGCCATGAACTGCAGAACAACCTTCGAAAACGAGAGTGCCGCAGTTGATGAGATCATTGTGCCAGTTTATGGACCTTGCCCGTCTCGATACGATATCGATAAGAAACTGACACGTGGAATCAAAATGGTACTGCTGGTCGATCTGGCAAATCTCTACTTGAGCGATCAACATAATCACAGATCCATATTTTGCGTCTGAAGTGAAAAGAAGATCCGATTTTTTATGCTTTGAGTGGCCTCACAACTCAGCAGGTATGCTCTGCCTTTGCGCTATAGGTCGTGGGTTGAATTACCACCTAGGACAAACATTTGTCTGGCGCACATAAATGTTTGCACGATTTCTGAGTGTTAATTATGTATTATAATTGTACTATTTACAAAATATTCCATCAGTAATCTGGTTCCCATAGTACAAGCCATGCAGGTCTTTAATTATACCTAAATCACTAGAAGCTTTTCAGTCTCGTCGTAATCCAACATTAGGAGCCACATCCTAATTTTCTCTTTTACAGCATATAATTTACAAGATAAGTCACATTCCTTATATGCCCGACGGTAAATGTAGTGATAACTAAAATTTTGGCGTGTGTTTATTAGAGATTGGTTGTTGATGTTGAGTATGAGTATATGAGTATAATTCTTACGAATTCACTATACAGAAAAATATCTATCACCGGTTAATTGCAAACCAAGTAGTAGTATCAAGTAGTAGGCCAGTATCTATCAGCTACCTTCATTATTTTATAATTATTTAAGCATTGTGTATTTTACCACTCCTGATTCTTATGGTTCAAAGTTATGGAATTCCTACGTCTTATTAAAAGTTAATATGAAATAGTATTATTAAAGTCTAGATGAATTCATGAACCTCTATGTCCATAAAATTTTAAGTTTATTCATTATCTTCCAGGGGATGGAGAGCGATAGAGACGAGGATGATGACTATGAAGAAGAAATGAATGTGGAAAAACCAAACCAGGTGAAAGTTCCTAACATGCCTGAGGTTTCCATCACTGTGATGCGCCCCACCGGCGAGACGTTGCAATCTCGCCAAGGTATTCAACAAATTGCCTCCAAAGATTGCCTTATCTGCGGCCGCTCCTACCGGTACTCACACAACGCTCGCAGACACGAGCTTACGGCTCATAAATTCGACCGTTACGTAAACAAAATAACTAACAAAAAGTCACACTCGCATATGCAACCTAAACTTAGACCTAATCCCTTCAACCCGAAAGCGCGTCTAATGCCGAATCCTATTAGTCACAAAATGCAGTTAATTCCCAAAATAAAGCCTAAGCTAATACCACAAAAAATTATTTGCCCTCCAAAGCCAATACCCATAAAATCATCAAAGACTCCACAAAATAATCTGCCGTATCCATTGCGCATCAAAGCTCTCAAAGATTTACAAATAAAGAAAAAGGAACCTCAGATATTGAAGACATTACTTACATCGAAACCCGAAGTTCTGGTATCCGAACCAGAGATTATGAATTCTGGTCCCGAAAGTCCTGAAACTCTTATATCCGAACCTGAGATCGCGTCATTCCAAGTTGAAACGATTCTTTCGGAGCCAAACGACTACGATGAGCATCAAGAGGAAGACGATACAGAAAGTCCTAACAATGCGAATCAAAACTACGATACCGTGGAAATGAACTCGGAAAATGAAATAGAAATTGCAAGAGAACGCGAGAATGTGAATGAGGCTGAGGAAAACCAGGAAGTCGAAGACAATATGCAGGATGGCGAGGAAAATAACTTTGAGGAACCGGATATAACGGAAGAAAATGTAAATGACAAAGATCTCGATCTTGAAGATCCAGACGCTGATGATAGCCAGGATCATATGGAGATTGATGAAAGTTACGAACCCAAAGATAAAGATGATAATAATGAAGATGAGGACGGAAATGTAGAAGACCAAAATGAAGAACAGGATACCAGTCAAGGGGCTGAAGGTAACGAAGATGGAGAAGACCTTCCACCGGGACTCGTGCCAGAAGTTGAGCTAAATGAAGTTCAAAACAACTCTTACAACAGCGAGATGAATGATGATGAAGAAGCAGACGAAAGTGCCGATATGAGTGAAGTCAACGACACAGCAGACGGTGAAACAACTGTCGACGAAATCGATCCTAACAAAACATATGTTACTAATGCTCAAAAAGAATTCATTAAAAGATACCGCGATATAATCGCTCAAGTAAATACGATGCGGTGCCTGTGTTGTGATAAAGAATATCCTCGCAGAAAGTCTGTTATACAACATTTGCAGAAAAATGGTTATAAAGTTCCAAAACACACTTGCTACAACTGCGTCGTTACATTTAGTCATATCGGCGCTTTGCTCAGTCACATGAGACAAAATGCTTGCACTGACCTTTGGAAAATTATTTACGACGAGAACGGCATCACTGCTGACATGGTTCTTGAGGAACCAAAAAGCAAAATACAAGCCAAAGATATTTTCAACGCAAAATCTTATGCATGTAGATTGTGCCCTGCCAAATTCCAGCTGAAGCAATCAATAATGAAACACGTTTCTGAGTTGCACGAAGATGGCCAGTCCGCAATACCACTCGGTTGTGTTCATTGCCAAGCTAGCTACAAAGACAGAACTACGCTGAAGAAACATATTCGCTCCGGCGAATGTACCGTTTACATTCATTGCGATTTGTGCTCGGAACAATTTTCCAATATGACAGACTTCAACGATCACGCTTTGTCTGCTCATGCCGATCATTTTGTCAAAACTGAGAATCAATCCAAGGGTGTGGATGGATTGGTCAATGATTGCTACATTTGTGGAACGAAAACTAGTAGTTATTCAAATCTACTTAAACACTTCAAAGCATTACATGAAGCGAAACCCCATCACTGTCAATTTTGTGGCATCAAATTTGAGCAACCTGCCGATTTAAACAAACACATTTATGTAGAGCATCCTAATCAATATCCTGAAATGCAATCCTCGGAACCCGATATGTCCCTTGTAAAAGAAGAAGCCGAGGAATATCACTATTCTTGTACAGAATGCAATGCTATTTTCGAAACAGTTGACGCATGGACTGATCATCAAGTGGCTGAACATAACCAAGTTGCCCATCATTGTGACCAATGTGAAAAGAAGTTCTTGAGGCCCTCTGAGCTTGCTGAACACAAGAATACTCATTTGAGAGTCAAGTTCTACCCTTGTAGTATTTGCTCCAATTCCTATGGCACCCCACAAAAGTTGTCTGAACATGTTCAAAATGTTCATCCCGGTGCAGGGTCTCAGGTCAGTGCTGAAACTGAATTTTTCTGCGATATTTGTATTCGCCGATTCAAAAGTCGTCAGGCCTACTCTAATCATATGCGCATACACGCCAAAGTCCCGACTACTAACAGAAAGCCTGGTGAGCCTAAAGGATTTGATCCACGCATCATTGGAAAACCCATCAAGCAATTCACAATGACTAATGTTGTGCAACCTGGTTTTATTAACTTCAAGCCGAATACATCAAATGTCCCTAACGCTCCGTATTCGTGTGATCTATGCGGTAAAGGTTTCATGCACAAGAAAAACATATGGAAACACAAGAAAGTTTTGCATGCTGATATAATTAATGACAGAAACGACAGCGAAGATAATACCATGCACGCCTCGACTGAAGAAGACGAATATAATAATGTTGATGAAAATGGCGCTTTGCTTTCGACACCACAATTCAACAGTTTTAATTTTACTAATTTCACTAATAACTCCATGCAAGCTCAGGTGCAGTCTCTGCTAGAACCTTTTGTATGTGAGTTATGCAATAAGAGATTCCCTCTGAAGAGTAGTTTGTGGAAACACAAGCGTGCCAAACATGGAGTCATAAACACAAGCGGGGAAACGTCTGAAAGCCAAGGTACTGGTAGATCAAGCTGTACTATTTGCAAAATTACATTTGCTGACAAGAAATCTTATTATCGCCACAGAAAGAACGTTCACAAATCAGCCACGCAAATGTGCAAGATATGTGGCAAACCTCTCAATTCTACCCAGGAACTATACGAGCATCTGAAAGCGGCTCACGCTCGAGAGTTGCTCGGTTACAATGCTAATCAGAGTACAAGCAAAGCACAGGATGTGTCGCAGGATATGGATAGTGAATATGATAACGAAATAGATCCCAGTGTCGATTATCAAGCTCGGTATCCATGCGACACATGCGGTAAACAGTTCGTTGGACTCCTCTCATTGCAAAACCATCAATGTATAAATCAAGCGCCGGCACAGCCTCAGACGTTTGACTGTGAAATTTGCCACAAGAGTTACACATCCATTGCCGCTTTGAAAAGTCATCGCGGTTGGCACCTGCGTTCGCCGGACGGGAAGGCGGCCGCCAACAACAGCGGCCTTTGGATGCCACAGCACAAAGTAACCAGCAAAGTCAGCAAGCACGAGGTCGTCGAACCGGCAACACCGGTAGTGACACGGCAACAGTCGACTCCAGCGGCTGCGGCCAAAAGGAGGTTACCTCCAGAAGTCGAAGTGACCGTAGTGAATCCAAACAAAAAGATGCGCTCAGACGATTCCGTCGAAATGGAACAAAATGAAGCCGTTGAAGGAAGGTACTGCACTATATGCGACAAGGAGTTCACTAAACGCGCGGCATACCAACGCCACATGGACGAGGTTCATCAGCCGAATTCCGTGTTTTGTCCGGTATGTGATAAGAGTTTCACAAGAAAATCTACCCTGCTTGTGCATATGAAGAAGCATTACGAAGGCGGCGAAGGCAGTTCCTCAGCACAAATGGAGGAAGACGAGGGGCATTCTTGTGATCTCTGCGGTGCGCAGTACGATACAGAGAACGCTTTGAGAGCTCACCGGATAAGGCATCACGGCGAGGAGGAATCTGCGGAGGAGTCGGAGGAGGATGGGAACGTGCCTATCGCTCAGCCGGGGGAGTTCACGTGCGGTCAGTGCGGCGACGGCGTGGCGACTGCGCGCGATCTCATCACACATCGAGCCATGCACTCCACTCCTACAAAGTTTTTCTGTAACATTTGCAAAGTGTACTTTGTGAGAGCGTTGGACCTATCGTCGCATACTCGCGCACGACACGCGGACAATGAGAAAGTTTTCTTCCCATGTGCCATGTGTGACCGTTTTTACATGAATAAGAAGAGTTTACAACGCCACATTGACATGGCCCACTAATCGATTTACAAATGATGTTATTTTTGGTTTGTGTATTTACTTACCTCAAAAGAAATTTGTTCAAATCTTGGTAATATTTTTTTCACAATGGTACTTCCACGTTCAAAGACAATTTTACTCACCCTTTAACGTGTGTATAGTTATGAGGAATGAATTTTAATTTTCCAGTCTGATGAGAATTTGCTCACAACTTGTGTTATTTATTTTACTGGATTTCTCTGTATAGTTATGTAGAGACTGTTACAAATATTCAAAATAATGTAATGGTTTATTTTTAATATTACCTAGATATAGTGTAAGTTGTAATTTTAGAATTATGGTAATTATAAATTAAATACATGTGTAAGTAAAATTAAGTACATAATTTTTTAAGATTGGAATAACGGGCCAAAATTTTCAATTATAGTCAAAATTGATCAGTCATAAGCATTGTGAGAATGCTAGTATATATAACACTTTTGTAATAATTATTTTCAATTGTATGTAATTTCTATTTTTAAACTGACAATTTGGGTCTAGCAGAGGTATATCTGACCTCCAGTAAGTTATTTCTCTATTTCATAATTAAAATTAGTTCTAATTACACATTTGTAAATACATATCTTAAACGATTTATTTGGGTGTTGATTTGTGTTGAAACGAAAAAGAACTTTTGTGTTGTATTAAATTGTACTGATTAATTTTAACTGTACTTTTTACTTACGTAAACCACTTTTAAGGCATGTATCTCCTCATCTATTTAAAGAATATTCTGAGCGCCATCCATTCGATAAAAGAAACATTTTTACCTGAGCTTGTTAGAGTTAGTTAGGGTTGGAACAGGTCTTAGGAGCATCTTAAACAAAACCAACAGCTGTATCCTATAACCAACTTACAGATGAATGGAGATAGTTGGTATGTATCAAAAATGTCAAAATATAACTATTTGTCTTGTTTAACTACTTTACATATGGCAACTTATCTCCAGATAAAACGAACTGTATT
This sequence comes from Aplocera efformata, assembly GCA_921293045.1. Lineage (NCBI taxonomy): Eukaryota > Metazoa > Arthropoda > Insecta > Lepidoptera > Geometridae > Aplocera > Aplocera efformata. Next base: position 4,298,502 of record OV121042.1, on the reverse strand, counting down.
ATGATACATTTTGACTTATCCAGCATACTTGCACACTACAAAACTACTTAAACAACTTAAAAAGTTTTAAGTACATATTTGAAGCTAATCTGGAAATAGATCAGAAAACCCATTACTATACAGCTCATGAATTGTGCAGTCATATCCATTTATGATAGCTACATTGTCATATTGCAGATTGTTTTGAAGTTTTTATATGTACTTAAAATTGTGTCTATTCTATTAAAGTAAATTAATATATATTTTGACATCACTAAAATCTGTTTGTTTTAGTTGAGTCCGGAACATATTTATGACCCTATGGAGATTACTAAATGCATGTTTCAGTTTTATAAATAAAATCTTTTTTTATAGTATGAAAAGCAATGATAGTTTTAATCGTAACAAAACGAGTGCCAAAATTTAATTTGCCGATTTTAATGTATATATATATTGATGATTCTAATAATGTTGTTCCTGTAAAAATATTTTGTTTAAAAGAATCGAAAATATAAATAAAATATATTTATAACTTACACAATGTTAAAACATATATCCTTTTTACTGTATCAGATGTTAATAATTAAGTTTGAGTACTTTTAGTAATTTTGGGATACTTTTGCGGACTGTGCTCTTTTTTCACATATAGCAAACAATTTCCAGTTTCTATATTCAACTAACTTACTGGAGCTATATAAGCCACAAACATTATCATCAAGAAATTCTGTATAGTTAATATCGTAATCTTTATTACTGTAGCCTTTCTGATGGTTGAATGTAGAAACGGTTATTCAAGAAGCTTTTGATGTCACTGCTATGGGACTCATTAATACAAATAGACTGACGTCTCTAAAAGTATTCCTGTCACTACTTCCTATACTCCACATGAAATAGAACGAGATGGGTGCGGTTTAGTTTAGTTTTAGTTTGGTATCACACCATCAGATCCCTAATGTTTGTGAAAGGATCTTATGAAGACATTTCGAAACATTGTCGATCATATTTTTATACTTTTGACGTAAATGCTTAATATATTATGAAAGCATCGGCAATTCTAGTTTTTTAATGATTACCAAATTACCTAGTGATGACGTGGTTCGTTTCAGTCATTGTTGTATTACCATATAATTTATTTTGTTCTACTCAAACTGAATGTTGCCTGATTATATTGATTTCTCCTTGTATATTACTGATGTAGCATTTATTATTTTAGCACGTAAGAACTTTTTTAATAAGTTGCGAAGTTTGGATCGATATAGATTAAAATCATTAATGAAACCGAGACTTTGTTGATACTTAAGTAGTTTCAGTTATGTTTTTACTTTATTTCAATGTACAGATAAATTATTTTATTTGAACTTTATACCGATAGATCACCAAACTAACGGCATCTATGTTTCTGTTTCCATAGATGAGGTTTATTTTGTCAACCTTGTGGTTTTGATTAATAAAGTGACTTAATGATTATATTTATTCTCTTTATTATTATACTAGCGACCCGCCCCGGCTTCGCACGGTAAGTAAAGCATCAGTGTCGTATCAGAAACTACCCGTGCGAAGCCGGGGTGACTTGCTAGTGTATTATACATATAAAACTTCCTCTTGAATCACTCTTATCTATTAAAAAAACCGCATCAAAATCCGTTGCCTAGTTTTAAAGATTTAAGCATACCTACATAGGGTTATAGGGACAGAGAACGCGACTTTGTTTTATACTATTGTATGTTGTGATTAAATTATTCGAACTTCTAATTTGGTTTTATAATCATTTATTATGCAAAGATTGAAAATCTAAATAGCCTATATCGAATCTTGAAATTCCTTAGTATGTGTCAAAAGTAGCCTATGTGTTAATCCAGGATATAAGCTATCCTAATACCAAATATGAAATTTGTTTGAGCCGTTTGAGCGTGAAGGTGTAACGTCAAATTTAATGAGCTCTTGAACTCATCTCCAAGCTGCAATAGACTTGCATTCTCGTTAGTAACTGTTATGATAAGAACCTACATCGAATACTGCTGGTCTGTTCGCGGACCAGTGGCGAGCGAGTCTTGATTCTTTTACGATTATTTAGACCCTTTAAAAGGATTCTGTTTGGCATCGATACACTACCCAGAACAAGTTTCATGCTCATTATTAATGTTTGCTTCGGCAAACACACTTGTGTACCGAACATAGATGTTTCTTTGTCTGGGTGTTATAACGTTTAGTAGGTACGCATTTACTAAGTATGAATTTACTAAAAAAGGACTTTGAATTACGTAGTAAGGTCTCTCACTTATCTAGAATTAGATTAGTGATAGATAGCTAGAACGCGCTGTGTGAAGTGTCCATGAATTTCTATTATTAAGCAAGCTGTAACTGATCTCACAGCTGAGGCTGCCTTCTGCGCTGAAGGTCGTGGGTCCAATTCCCACCCAGGACAAGCATTTGTTTGACGAATATAAATGTTTGTTCTGTGTATGGGTGTTAATATGTGAATGTTATTCATTCGTCTGTCTAGATCTAGTAGTCTGGTTCCCTATTTATTTATTATTTATGCCATCTCGATGATAAAGTAGGTACTTATGTAATAACATGCTTACTGATAGAATGTAAGGTTTATAAATAAATACGCCATAAAGATTGCACAAAACATTTTAATATAAACTTAAAAAGTCGTACAACAATATGAAAAATTATTGACTAATTATATTAGCGGGCATTGAGGGCCGCTCTTTATTATGCAATTTTATATTACCTTTAACACTTCCATCGAATATATCTTACAAAAGAAAGAAAATAAAAAGTTTTATTTTTATTATAATAAAAAATCTCATTACTCTAGTTATATTAATCATTAAACTTACATCATAGATTTTATCTACAAAATACTGAAGCGTTACGGTCAGTTTTCCAATCGAGTAGCCTCGATGTACACTAATAATTTAATTATATGGTATTAATATATTTTATAGGGTATTGAAAATCATACAACTACTTACACTTAATTCTAAATGAAATATAAAAATAGTAAAAAATAGTTGTACATTTCCATCTTCAGAACAGTTGCGGGCTGTGCTAAGGAAATGTCTCGGTGCGAGCGAGGCCCATTAAGATCTAGACTGAATTGATTGGCTCGCGGTCGTAACGTCACAAATCTATATAGTAGGTAGGTATTACCTACCTCTTTTACAAGATGCAACAGATTAGTTGTACCTAATTTATGCGCTTCTAAGCACGATTTTAGAGGGCGTATTTTTCGCGCGTATCCTTCGTTTCCGCACGCTAGTATGACACCTACGTACTTACTTAAAGATAGATAAAAAATTTATTGCTCACCGAACATAGACATTGCATAGTCATTAATAATTTACTGTAAAGGCGACCTAATTGCTAATAGTGATCTCTTAGGCAACCTATACCTAATACACTTAATAATACCTGCGGAAAATACACCCGATATGTAATCGCGTGAAATAAAGATCGCTAGCAAATCGATAAAAACAATTTATATATAATGGTAAGTAGATCCCTATTTAGCGTGTTGCATCTTGTCCAAGACGCAGTTCTATTCGCAACCCACTACCCTAGTTGCCGACTACCCGCATACCGCAATATTTGCACCACCTCATCCACCATAATCACCTCCATTGAAAAACTGAGCCGGAGGCTCTGTTGAAATATAAAAAAGATAAATAACACATAGTATTTTATTTAAACGATGCATGCACCCGTTATATATGAATTGAGAATAATTTCCTATCATTTATCCATATTCATGTCTTTTATAACAATTTAAGTATACCATACACTCTAGAACGGCCGCCGCGGCGCAGTCGACCGATAATGTACACAAAGACTAATATCTTCTTAAAAAAATACTGTTAGATTGAAAGGTAGCTAAACCTATAAGTATTATGTATATAATGTTAATATTATAAGGGTACAATCGTATGATTACACTATGTGAGATCTCCGACGCCTTCGGGCGACCGCCGCGCCGTCCGACCGCGTCCCACCGGATATGCAAACATTTATTACAATATACAAGTACAATACATACGAGTACACTAGAATAAGTAGAGTAGTAAGTATGAATTATTAATTTCAATATTAAAAATACGTAATTTTTCTCTATGGCTATTCATTTTCACATGAAATATTAGACGAATATCGTGTACGAATATATATTATGTATACATATTATTTTGTATCATAAAGTATTCTCTTAAAGAATCGGAGGACGTATGAATGTATACTGACTCGCTCTAGAAGGTACGTCGTCGTAAGCGCACGCGGCCGTTCGGCCTGTTCCTGCTCCTTACATCTACCGTTATCGTTATCGAACGAAGACATCAAAAACTCGAGACTCGGCATTAAATATTATGAAAATAAATCGCCGGCGGTTCGCACGACAGATTATTGCTCCTATCGATAAATTTACACATCGACGTAACGAACGAGAATACAAAAAGTTATGAAAAATCGTAAGGATATCACAAGCGGCGGGCGGCGCGGGACGCCCCCGCGGAAAATTAAAAAAATAAATCGCGGCGCGCGTCTCTCTCGTAAAAAAGTAAATACTCTATGAGCGGATCGCGCGGTGCGTAGAGCGCGAGTGTACTCAGTTGGCGAGCAGGAGGTGAGAGGGCGCCGGCGGGTAGGGCGGCGCCGACGCCGGGTTGGGCTCGCGTCGCGCGACAAAGTACGCCGCGGGGTCGGTGGCGGGCGACAGCGCGCGCGCTGCCATCTGCTGCTGCACCGCACGCTGCTTTATGTAGTTGCTGAACTCTGTTGGCGACATGCGGTTGGCACGTTTGCTGCTCGTTTTCAACTTCGTGCTGCCAAACTTGGTCTGCGCGAACGTGGCCGTGGTGAAGGTGAGCGGCTGCGCGCGGAACGGCGGCGCGGGAGAGAAGGTCGATGGTGTGGGCGGGGACGGCGCTGCCGCTGGTTCCACCGGCCTGAAGCACTGCGCTTCAGGGTTGAACGCACGGGTCACCTGAAATCAAATGCAATTTAAGTCTAGCTTGAAGCTCTCCTTGACCAACTATTCTAGATTGTTATTTATCTTGCTGAGATTTCGAGAGATTCCAAACAAACCAGGGGGTTTCTAACGAAATCGTCTGTCATGAGAACGTTAGTACCTACCATTATGATAATCATGTTATCATCAAGATGTATTCATTTAAGAAAGTAAGACTATCATCATCCTCATCATCAACCTACAACAGCCCACTGCTGGACATAACCCTCCCGATAGCTAAACACCACCGATGACAAACGGTCTTCGTCTCTTTCTTTTCGGTCTTCGACCATTAGCTACACGTAATTTGCAGTCGACATGGTTTAAAGGATTGAAATTTTTCTAAATGACCACGAAATTACTTTCGAGTCCTAAATACCTCTTCAAATTGCTAGAGTTTGGTATTCCAACCATGAAGTTTCAATCATGTTTTCTAATACAGGCACCAAGGTAACTTATCATTGATAAACTGGGTTGCGGCACCTGATGCGTTTTATTGCCAAAACATTATGCCAGAAACAGACGTAGATGATTGATTCTACTATTGTCGACGCACGCAGTAAATTTAATATAATTGCTATTTCGATTCTAAACGACATCATGGCTCTAATGGTCGGGATGTCTGGCGTTAATTGATGTTTCCTGCGTTTATGTCAGAACGGTTTCTGGTATGACAATTGTACGTTTATTCTTTCGGTCCGAAGCGAATTATCATCAAGTTGTCATCACTAGAAGCTTGCTGCCAACTAGCCTAACTTCTATGGTGACTAATTTAAAGCTTTGCACTGTGGAGGGAGTAAAACGTTTCAGTGCACGTTGCAGAATCTCTTCTATCATAATTGCTACAGTTTGCCTGAGTAAGTTACTTGTTGAGGTAAAACCCTGACAGTGGTAGAACAGCACATGGGAAGGGCATTCAGCAAACGCAATAGTGCGCATTGTCAGTGAAGATCTCAAAATGTTAATTGTTGAAAATCATATACGTACTGGTGGGAAGACGAAGACCTCTTTTTCTGTTATACTTTTGAAGCTATACGTTTTGGGAAATTAACTCTATGAATGGACGTACGGGTTTTTTATTCACCTCTCTATCGGTCCTCTCGTCTGCTGCTCGCTCGTCGCTACTGAAGAGCACCTTCACAGCACCTTTCTCTCCAATCCGGTATGAAACTTCACCTGAAAGTTATGAAAACCTTCACTTAAAAACTGATTATACGAATTACTGATTATCGATAAGGAAACAATAAAGGAAATATTAAATGTTGTTTGATAGAGGAGATACTAATTAATTTAAATTGGTTTATGTTGTAACAAAATATATATTATACAAGTTGTGGTGATCTCGTAGGAGAGCGTTTAATTAAAGTGACAAAGAGCCAGGGTTAGCGAAAACCATACGTTTCGTTGATCTATCTTGTTCTAAAATGTTCTAGTAAAATCTGAATTAGAGGATAACAACACCTAAAATTACTTAGGTTTCAAAACGAACTTGCTGTCTAAACAAGTAAACTCTGCGCAGAACTAGTTCTCAGATTATAGAGCAGGGGTCACGCCAATAATCATAAAGTACTTCACATATCTGGTGTCCTGTCCGTGTATGTTTGTCGACCTCGTCTATTTAGCGCGTTATGCAACAGTACTGTTTGCGAATGCTGTTCCCCTTAGCGTTTGTTTGAATCGGTGTTTAGCAGATCAAAACCAGATTTTGTATCTCGCATCATAGTTAAGATTTTTTAAATGGCTCTGTGGCTTGGTATTAGTTGCCTTCGAAGCGAGGGGTGAGCAATTGTTTTTGGATATATGTTTTGTTTTTATGTATTTGTCCATGCCCCCTGCGACACAGTAAATCCTAGTCATCTATGCTAAGATTTCCTGCGTCGTAGAGTGAAAGCGTTTTAAGCCTTTACCCAACGGCATGGCTTCTTCTTTGATATGTTTGTTTCAACGGCAAACTTGGATTGCAAGGTCCAAAAACAACGACAAATCCCAAAGTCAGCCTCCAGGAAAAGTAAGACTATAAGGCGAACCAAAGCTTCTGTACAGCTCATATCTCATAATGCAGGTTCGTACCTGGATCAACCCAAACAGCAAGGTCTCGGGGCAGGTGTTCAAGCACGTCTCGAACCGGGACTCCTGATTCCCTCGCCGCAATCTCCAGGACGGGATCCACCGGCCCTCCAGTCTTCAAGCATCGGTAAGCGGAGCCCCTGCACGGCCTATCTGGGTACCAGTGACCCCGGAACTTCTCCTTTAAAGCCTTCTCAAGCTCCTCGCCGAAGATGTTTACGCGGCGCCTTGGCAGTTTGTTGTATAGATAAGATATGACGAAGTTAAGGGCGACTTGCACTTCAATATGCATTGTTGGTCTCACTGTGAACAAAAGAAAACATGTTTTGTTTTACAAGTTTCATATATTGAGATAACTTGGTTGAGACAAACTCAATGGCGTATTATCTCAATTAGGCAGTGGAATTATTATAAGGGATGATACAGGATTACACCGAATGGACATATGATTATAAATATCCGAACGATTCCATGTTTTATTCTGAAGTACGCTCTCTAACAAAGGATAAAAATTATTGTTGCGATGTATGGTAATACAGGTCATGATAATTTCAGTATATTGCAAATTTAATTCTGTGTTGGACTTCAGATTATATGTTAAGCACTGTGGAACACTCAGCTTAATACCTAAATAGATTATGAAAATATTTGCCCGATACAGGGAATCGAACTGCAATTCTTCAGCAACGGCAGCAATCTTCACGGTAATCGTTTCAGTATCCGGCTCTGATATTCCCACTGCAGAGACCGGCCTATTGTTGATAAACGATGGTAAATGGGATTTGATCTACCAAGGAAGCCCTATCTAGATTATACATATTTACGAATTTTTGTTTTTAGGACATGCCGGTTTCTTCACCTTTTGATTTGTTTTTGTTTTGCGCAAATCAATTTTTCAAGCAAACAACTCATTGATGCACGTCCTCAACTAGCAAACTTCGGCTTGAAAGTTGGCATCTGTGTACCCCTGGTCCTACGCTTTAGGTATAAATATGAAGATTGATAACACCGTTTGAAATATATTTACAATTTGTTTCATGAACGTACAGGGATGAACAGAATACCTATGTAAATCGTGTATTTCTGGCGCAAGTCGATAGTTTCTTCGAATGAATTGTTGCTGACGGGTTGTAAATATAAAATGCAAACGATTCCGAGTATTCTTCGATTAGGTCGTAAAAATACATGCCTTTCTATTGAGATTTCTTATGGAAAACCACCGTTTATTGCGACAATGATAAAAAATAATTGGCTCAGCGAATAATTGGCATTGTCATTAGTGTTAGTATATATTCTTTGGCTTCAGATTCTATCGTATTAGCCAAATTGTTTTTTTGATATTCGATCGGTTTCTTAGTGAATCGAAGTGGTGTTTAAAAGTTCTTCACGGCCATATATTGTCGTTAGGTCATCGCTCCCGCGCTGACAAACATTGGCTAATGTCGTTTCCGTACGAAATCACTTTGGCCTTCTGACAGAGTGAGTGGGTGATGCTATTCCCGGAGTTACGCATTCTAATTAACTTGGATGTCGCAATGTATTTGATTTGACAGTTTTGAACTTATTCGCGCTGTGTCATTTTTGGACTTGAATTTGATTTTATAGTGAGAGTGAAGGATATGCCATTATACAGATGTATAATTGGCCGTAGGTATGTTTAAATTTTAGTGAACTTTATTAGTGCTAAGAGATTACGTTGTGCAAAAATAAAATAAAAAACTACCATTACCGTATAACAAGCTGGGATCAATTTCTAAATAAAATAAATTATATTAGGTAACCTCTTACTTTTGGCAGAGTTCGTACCTATATGTACTTTCAGATTAGATCGGTATGAGACATACCGAAACCAAAATTAACCCAAATTGATAAAATTTTACTTCTTTCTTCTTTTAGTGTAAGTGGCTTAATTGTTAATTAAGTTTTGTAAAACTTAATTTACAGATCTCCATGGTTTTTAGTGTTGGTTGCCTTTGAATACCTTATCAATTCTAATTAAAATGTAGCTTGATGTTGGCATGGGACATCCCGCAGGTGTAGAAACTATTTGCGTGCGAGTCACGCGCTTGACCTAGAGAATGACACAGTTGGATTTGTCCCCATCGTCATTTTAACACCTGTCCTTTGGAGGGTCCTTTGAATTCTATGCTAGTGAAACCAAAGCCGTAACGGACAAATTCTAAAACATATATGTTTATATAAATTCGGTACCCCGGTTATATAATTTATACCATAAAATAACTTAACAAATAGACCTGGCTGATTTCATGGTGTTGATTATTATTTTTAGACTTTAGCAGAGACACTTCTTGTCTGATTGCATATACCTAGACTATAAACTGATATCATCAGTAAGTTAGTTAAACTAGACCATAAGGCTGACTCCTATTCCGCTAGCACGGCTCCTTATGTCTGAGGGGGATCCCATCATTGTGTTGCCAAGGATCCCCCGCACAGGTGACCACCATCTCTGGTTACACTGTAGGGGCGGGATAGTGAATGCTAGATCGATCCTATCTCGTCCCACCATAGCAGTCGACGACAACCCGCGGGTTTTAGTGAGTAGGACGGACACTATGTCTGGGAGCCTCATATAACCCCTCAGGTTCCCCCGGACCTGAAGGGTAGGCGTAAATGCTTTTCCCGCGGTTAAAAAAAAAAAGAAAGAAGATTCTTTTATTTTTTTTGCTATTTTTGTAACAAATATCGATGACATTAGATAGAAAAATTCCATCATAAAATTATGAATCAAATAACTTATGAAAATAGCTAAGCAAGACTGATACCGTTTGATCCTAAGCTGTCTTTGTATTGTGTATTAATGAAAGGACACCTACCGCTAAAGGCGCCTTAACATGAGTATTTCGGAGAAACCGAGTGCCAGGTGAGTGTACCTTGGGATCTTAGCATTTATTTACATGTAGGCGTTAAATATTGTTGTTATTTGATCTTAGTCGTTTTATAGAGTCGTCGCTTCGAGTCGAGCTCTTTTTAGACTCAAGTCTGTGCTCCGATTACTAACGCTCGTCTCGGCTCTGGACTCGTGAGTGCTTTAGGCCAAGCCGAGCAAAATCGTAAAATGTAGTTTGCTGGATTTCCGGCCTTTAGAAAAATACAATAATTTAACTCTCTTTTAAGTGTAGCTTTGTTATCTTATCCCTTAAATACTTTTATATACTGTATACTTTCCCGCAAGTACGGTTTTGCCTCATAGAACGTACTTATTGCGAAAATTTAAGTAATTAAGGATAATACAAATTGTTGATGCCTAAAACCAATGCTTTTGCCCTTAATTCTATGTTTAACTTCCCTAAACGTACCACAGTAAGGTTTCAAAGAGGGTAGAGCGCACATTTGACCCGGCCTAATACTTATCTTAAGACGAAGCACATTATGCACAACTAGCTGTCACCTGCGGCTTCTTCCGCGTGGATTTTTTTTTGCGCGAAACTCCAATTCCTTTTTTTTTTCTAAAATAAAAGTACCCTTAGTAACTCTTTATAACATCAGCTACCTGCCAGTGAAAATCGGTCCCGTCAAAATCGGTTGAGCCGTTTTAGAAATTTGCTGGAACGATATTTGTTTTTCGTATGGTACCGTTTATACTTTCAAATGCATTTAGTTAAAAGCTGTTATCTAGACATTACAAAGAGATACTTATTTTTTTTAATTGTATGTATAGAAGATACAGATTTGTATGTAGACAATTTGGCACAAAGCGTAGGTACGTACAATAATGTCCATAAATCCATATCCAAGGACGAAAGTTACATAACGAAAAAATATTTAAGTAAACATGGCTGGCCTTCGCAATAATATTTACTTTCGTGAGATCAAACGGCGCGAGCATTGCGAATGAAAACAAAAATATTATTTTTAGGACGCGGCCGCTTCGACTTAGGCCGACCTTTTCATAAATCCTGCCTATCTTTGATTGGATTGGTATTCATAACTTAACGGAGCTTAAAGTTTTTTTTTATGTGAATGAGTGACGGAACGAACTGAGGGCCCACCTGATGGTAAGTGGTGACCCTCGCCCATGGCAACAGTAATGCGTGCGACTCAGTATGAGATCCAAATCTTTATCGCATTCATCCTGCTGCGTCCATCACCCGAGACGTGATTGATACGTCTCATGATGTGATTTCACCGGCAGCTACACCCTTCCAAGCAGTAGTGGTTGCCTTACTGGAACACAGTAATGGCACACACGGCAGATTCCAGATGTGGTGGCAGTACCTCTCCGTACGAACTTGGCACAAGTTCTACTGCTACAAAACAACTTACTTCATCTCTTACCAAAATAAAAAAAAAACATGCTCTAAACTTAGTTTTACGAGCGCATGATCTCGTAGGTACACATTTAGTTTAACAAAATTTATTACGTATCCAAGTAACTTTTAAGAATTCAACGGAAATAAATTTTTTGACTTTGACTTTTTTCTTTCGTGTGAGTGAACTATTGTGTTGTTTTCAAGCCTGAAAGCATCCGACATACAATACAATAGCTTATCGAATAGCCGCGACCAACATCTTTGCGTACCCTTCAAAGCACGGAAGCGCTCATTTGAAATGCCACTAACTATTAATCAGGAACCTAAGATTGAAATAATGTTTAACCAACACCGTTATCCACAGCTAACAATAGAAACATAATATTATGAAAAAGAGTTGCTAATATAATACATTTACTAAGAGAATGTATTAAAATTGGTCTGTGTCTACCATAACAATAAGACAAAATAGGAATAGACTTATTAAATGGTACTAATTAGATTACAATACAGATTACAATTAGCTGTTTCCCGCGACTTCGTCCCCGTGGAATTTAACTAATAAAATATATTTTTTTTAAATTGAATTAGTCTATGTAACATCAGCTATCTGCCAGTGATAGTTCCGTCAAAATCGGCCCAGACTTTTCGGAGATTAACAAACAGACAGACAGCCAAAATTTTTAAATATTATATCATTAAAGACAGCTATTTCCATTTTATTTATTTGTATAGATCGTGGTTTGGTGACCCAACGTGCCATCTGATGGAAAAAGATCTACGTTGTCTATTAGCATCTGCAACACTAGAAGCAGCCCAGTCCAATCCAGTCCATTCCAGTCAAAGCAGTGTTCGACTACCGACCAATCACAGCAGGATGTACGAGTATGTTCCAGAAATTACACGCACGTGGATATTATCTTCAATTACCTGACAGCTTTGACAGCTGCGAAAATTCTTAACAAAAATGCAATTTCTTACATTTTTCTTGATTCCCCAAATATTTTCTTTCTGACCTAGCTTGACCTGACAACACAAACAACAAAAAAATAATTGGCCAAATATGTGTAGCCGTTCTGATGCGCTTACATACATTCAATTGGTTTTTATTTATATATTATATATATATATATTGGAATACAGGATAACAGGATTAAACACACAAACCTGTTTAATCATGTTATCCTGTATATGTATTTATGAGACTGAGTACACATCCCTACCACTTTTATCACCTCTCACTAGCCTCAAAGGTTTGCTGGAAGAGAACTCTTAATAGGGTTAAGCTCGCTTTTGTACATACTGTTTGTTATTTGGTTATCTTTCCTTTATTTTTCATGTGTGTGTACAATAAAGAATTACGAATTACGAACCCCGAAAGAGTATTTTTCAGAATGTAGAAGTGAAATTGTGGTTCCTATACCTTTATTCTTCTATCTTACTGCAATTCCCACACATAAATATTTTCAACGCCTATGAGTACTTATAAGGTCAAAGTAAAACGCGTGAGGATGACTGAATTTCAAAAATGTTATTTAATAAGTCCATTTCCTTGAAAGAAACAACTGCTATCTTATCAGCAAAAGTATAACAGCGGAAGATTTAACTCCCCTTGACCTGAAACCATTTTTCTGAAACGAGATAAGACGATTGAGAGCTCTCTACCAGTGCAAACTGGAATGATCTTGAAGTAGTTACGGTCCCAGGGAGTTACAAAACTTTGGTTTGAATGAATGACGGGGGATTTGCGCGAAACCAAGGATACCGAGATCGTCGCAAAGTTTACAATGATTTCGGTTTTGGAGACCCTGCCAGTGTATACAATGAGGTATTGCACCTCAGTAGAAAAGAGATCTTCGTGGACCGAATGTTCAACATTTGAATGCCTAGACTTTTCTTAAAGGAAAGGTAATTTGGGGAGAACTTAAATAATTATTTTTACTTAAACATGAATGTCTCGTTATTGAACAATGATGAATTTCTTCTAATAATAAAAATGCTTAAGTATGGGAATGTGTCAAAAATGATTGAGACAAATATATATGCTAAACTATGTCGTTGTGAATATGGCATTTATTTTGCTCAAGCGATGAAGTAACTGCTTTAGGTATACGCTAGCTCAGGATTCGATAAGATTAAGAATCCACATTCGAAATACCCTCAGATTACATTCGGTCTATACCACTCGTGTCTCCCGTCTGATCTCTACCCACTCAATCAAGACTTTCTGAAAGGTCATTGATCAAATATGACGAGATGGCCCCACGATGACGGAAGCACCCAGGCACATTATCAGAGTAAGCGGTTCCCACCATTATTCTGAACAAACCCTTGTCACGAGAAAGGTCATGATGAGAAATGTCGGAATTGTGGCATGGCTCAATTGTGAGCGCTTAGCGTGTGGTATTTTACAATTGTTACTTATAGGTATATATAACAGTTAGAATATTTTTTTTTTTTAATAATAAATTATTCTAGTTTTGGCCGTAAATTTTTCATCTCTCGAGAGATCTCTTGAGTGAAAATGTGGATCTTTACTAAAGTGCGGTTAATCTGCAAGGTTTATGAAAAATCTGTCAAAAAAAAGACATTTCAAACAGCGCCATCTAGTCCCAAACTAGATTATATAAATGAGACCTTATAAAGTACTCTTATAGTACTTATTTTTTGGAAATACGTGCATAATACAGTATAAACACCCAAACACAGAAAATACATCTATGTTCGTCACACAAATGTATGTCCTGTGTAGCAGACAGCACAGAAGACAGAGCGATCACCAAATGAACTAAAAAGCCTGTCAATATACGCAGTCTATTGTTTATTTATTTATCTTAGGTATAAGAACACTTGGTAACGTCATGCATTCTAGCAGCATACAAGAAAACAATTATCATTATAACTTGTCTATAACATGCGTTATTTTCACTAATCGCTGGCGCCTACGTCTTGTACCCTATCGGTTCTCAGGCCCGCGGCAACCAGCCTAAACATGTGAGCTGTGAAGTATGAAGGTCGAGGTAATTAATTTACCTGCCACAGAATAAACAAGCGTGCTCGGATTAATCACGGGTTGCTTGTTCCAGTGTTGAGGATTTCAATGAGTGGGTGCCTTTAATGTTATTGGCTTGTCTTGTTGTCTTAACCCAGAAGTTAGAAATGGCGCTGAATATTTACTTTAATTTGGAATAAACAAATATTCTAAACAATATTCATATATTATCAATCAGACACTTTTATAATTAACCCCAGACGAAAGAGAGGGGTGTTAATCTGTTTGTGTGTATCGGTGGCGATCGAGAACGAAATACCATTGCCATCGCTAGTGGTGGCTGGGAATTTTTTTCTCAATTGCCACCAGGGATGACGAAAATGGTGATGGCGGAGATGATGGTGGCAACTGGGAATAGACCCTGTCTGTGGCATCATAGCTCTTGAACGGATGAACCGATTTTGATGAGGTTTTTCTGTTTGGTAAAGCTGACGTGATCAAGATGGTTCTGACAATGGTTTATGAAGATCTGTTCAGATGTTTGAAAATCATCAGCTCATTACCATTCACATCAAGTCGAGGATTCATATTTTGCGTAAAATGAACTTTTTACGCCAACCGAATAATATTAAAATCATAACAAATTTAACGCTCCTCCATCACACAAAATCGGCTTCGGCTGGTAATCAAATCCGGGATCCCTCGCTTTGAAAGCAGGGCTACAACTAACTAAGCTGTAGCCGTATTCTCCACACAGTCTTCTTTCTCGATCCACAGTTCGTATTCCCTTTATAGGGTATCGACTAGCCGAGGTCTACAAATAAATAATTTTTATTCTATCTTAGCACGCTTCTCCACTATAACGTGATAGCAAATCTGTTTCGAAAATGTGAATCTACTTCATCGCGAGTGAATACTTCACGGAGAAAATGTTCCAAAAAATTTGGAACATCACAGAAAATCTAGAAAGTCCAACAGCATCCGTGAATCGATCAAATCCAACGAAACCGAGCGTTCTGGCGGCCTTTAACTTCTGTCCTATTTATATCTGTAACCCCCATCGATCCGCCGCCCCACTGCCCGACAACCCCCCAAACGTTAACACCCGATTCTCACACTTCGCCCTCTTGCATCAAAGTCTAAAATCCATTGGAGATTGGACTTTAATAAATAGAACTTCTGCGGTATTTGTATTAAGTAGGTAGTGTTTAGGTATTTCTGCTATTGAACGAACAGGGCTGTTATTTTTACGGGTGATTTGTGCTTGAGAACTTTAAATAGAAAAGTTTTATATAAAAGAAACTAGCTTCTACCGTACCAGCCTCTAATGTTGCCACTGCAGGGACACCGGCCTACTCTCGATAATTAAGAATGAATGGGCTTTGATTTACCACGGGCGCCCAATCCGGATTGATAAATGTCACATGTCTTCGAATTTATGGTTCTAAGACATGCCGGTTTCCTCACGATGTTTTCCTTCACCGTTTCGAGAACGTGGTATTGCGCACATACATTTTTCAAGTGAAAAAACTCATTGGTGCACGGGTTTGAACCAACAACCTTCAGATTGAAAGTCGGCGTCTATGCCCCTGGGCCACCACGCTCTACTTCTTCTACACCAACTAGCTTCTTAATCTATTTTATTGTGCAGTGGTATTTCTTAATAAATCTGTGACGTTCCTCGTTTCTCATGTTTCAGAGTATTGATGAAGAAACAGCATTGTGGTTCAGAGATGTGAAGGTTTATTTACAATCCGAAGGTTCTATTGGCTGTCGTTCGAAAAAACAAACGTAAAAATTGAGAACTTCCTCTTTTTTGAAATTAAGTGCTTATTACTGGTCATTAAGTAAATTTCTTTGGGAATAAAATAGTAATTTAACAAAGATACATGAGTTAATTCAATAAATCCTACTACAACACTTTCACACCCCTATTTTCAGGACTTAGATGTGGAAAATATTATAAATTTTATTGGAATTATTATACTATTTTCATACTTTCTTCTCTTCCTTTGAGAATGAGCTTAGGTATCTAATGTAGGTGCTTACTTTGCTAGTTTGTTCAGGTAGGAAATGAAAGCCATTTCCTATTCCGGCTTGTTCATGATATACGATTATTTCTTCCTCTTTCAGAAGTTTCCTCGTCATTATAAAGTAGTATAATTAATTGATTTGTTTATTTGTCTTAAGAGGGTAATCGAAGGAAGCTATGTACCGATCTAAGAAGTTATGAAACTCTTTTACTAATTGTGAAGAATACTTAATTTTTCCTCCGTAATAACAACACATTATTGTAAAAGTAACACTTACATTCGAATTCCCTGTACCACAGCAAACATACGAACACAACAGAAACATCAAATATTGTAGTTGACCTGTGCTGTTACTTAAATATTCTAGTATTAATAAACTGCGGGAACTTAACCTACACAGCTATTGTTCATTTGCCCATCCACTAACCCAAATGATCCAAGTATGAAGCAATAGAGCAGAAATAATCTTTTTATGAGCGAAATTGTAGCGCTTCGCACACATTTACGATTCCAAATCTTTTTCCGATACTGATAATGCTTTTTGTATTCCATTGAGACAGGTTTCGTTCCGAAATAAACCCTAGTACTGAAATATTATTGTTAACGTTGCAGTGGAAGGAAATGATAACAGCAACTTCCCAACTGGTCAAGTTTGGCAACTGAATTGATTACGTCCGTGCTTTGAAGGACACGTTTAGGACGTTTAGACACGGAAGTTACTCGCGTCCTTAGGTGAAAGTAGCTTTAGGTGCTGAAGGAGCACAAAAATGTAGCAGCAAAATACGCGAGGAGAAGTACTGTCTCCAAGCCTGGTAATCTACCACCAAGCAGTGGCGCACTCGTACTGCTGTGTTACGGTGAAAGGGTGTGGGTGCCGGTGAAATCACATGCGCATGAGACGTAACTCCCTCGTCTAAGATGACGGGTGCAATGGAGTGTGATTTGGGTATTCTAACACTTATAAAATATGGTTTAGTTTAGAGGATAAAAAGAGCCGAATATCGGGCTGAGTGGCGCTTACTAGGAAAGGCCTATGTCCAGCAGTGAACTAGTATAGGCCGATGATAAATTGTTTCCAAGAAATAGAACTAAGATGGCTACACTGAATATAAAATAAATGTTAAGCCAGGAGCTTGTGTAAAAACAAATGAGTTGACATGAACAGACCAAGTAATAAATTGAACAGTTGCAATGACACTTAAATTGAATTTTATAGCTCGCAGACGTTTGAGCTTAGGAGCTCCTTCCAAAATAAAAACGAAAAGGCCATTTACTGCAGAAAAGTATACACAGGACCAATTCAACAAAAGTATCTGCAGGAAAGTACTACTGTTATCTCTGGTACATGGAAGTTGATACCTATTTTATATAATGCGCTATACCAAGGAACTATGACATGAGCGGAAAGCGAATGGCGAAGCGAAATTAAATTACAAGATAAAGGGTAAGAATAGAATTTAATACTTAAAATCTCATAAGATCTTTTCCACAGGAAAACAGGAACAATGAAAATTGAGGTATACCAGAATAAAAGTTTCCGCGGTTGCCTCTACATTGTACCGCAGTATTACAAATGAGTTGCATTCATCTACGTTACGACTCTCACCATCTAATGGTCTGATGTATTGTTAGCTTGATAATCTTTTCCACCTTCGCACTCAGCAGTTCCACCAATATCACGTATTTCAATGAACTGAAAGATATATGAAGACATTTCATATATGATATGAAAAGATATGTTTTTGAGGCAGGCTACAGGATTTATTCCACTTCTTGGAAATCTTTGGAATGTTAAATTTTGAGTGCCACAATTCTGTTTGCGTGTTATGAGACTTTTTTTTTCTTTGCTTGACCATATTCTCACCTGGTGTTGAGTAAACGTTTAGGCTTTTAAGTTAACGAAGCGTTCATCTTTTATCACCCTATAGCCACTATTGCTTGCTACACTATTGCTACCCTTGAAAGAAGACTTAAAAACCTGGAAAAGAAGTTCTTTATTGCAATTATTAGTCGATTATTGCAATAATAAGGTAATAACTAGTTTTAGATTCTTGAAATTTCGCTTATTATATTAAGTTTCTTAAAATTGGTTGATGATCATGAATTAAAACTTAATGAAACTGAAATTTCTTAGAATCTGTTTGCATCGGGTAACCAATGGACTGTGATTTAATTCTTTGTCACAAATCGAGAGAGGTGTCAAAGTTCTGAATAATTTTTTTAGAAAAATTTGTATTATGATAAAATATAATTCTCAAAAATATATGGCTATTCGAAATTTGACAGGGTCCAAGTACTTCATGGAATAAAAAGTACAGTTCTACGTTTAGGTAGTTACACCACGTTTATTTTTGTGAAGAAACAGCAAACACGCCACAGTATAAAAGTCCCAAAACTTAACAATCCGAAACTCGTTCTTTGATTATTGAGAAGCATATTTCACAGACCAGTGCTAAGGCGAAATGATGCTAAACGATAATTTATCTACTGATAAGTATGTCAATACTCAACACAGCCATTTTGATTTTTACAATCTATGTGCATCTATTTATCTACAATATAATATGTGCATTAAAGTGTATCTAATAAGATAATGAAGTAAATAAATAGTGTTAAAAATTATTTGTTGTTTTCGGTAAATATACGGAAAATTAAATAGAAAAACATTTAACAAACTGTACTCGGAACCAGACAGAGCAATTTCAACAAGTTTATTTGAAACTGAGAATAACATGAGCGTATTATACAAGAGAAATTCTTTGAAATGGGATTATATCATATCTAGCTAAGCAAATATACTATTGCAACGCAGAAGTTCGCGTAACGAAGCTAAATTGGATTTATCTGGATACTAAGAGCTAATATTACACAGCTTAAAGCAAACGGAATACAGATATCATAGAACTAATATAGAGGAAGAAAGAAATGTCGAAACAAATTTAGCTCAATGCTGAAACCAAAACATAATCAATGTGTCCGCGTGAGTTCTACGTACTACACTGATGCCATGAATACAAGCGTACGAATTATGTTGCCAGACCAACAATATTTCTGCCAAAAGTACCGAAAATGAAAGATTGTCTAGATTTAGATTCTAGGCAAGGCCTTGCATAATAGTCTTAAGAATATACAGGGCTCTATCATCACTTTGCGTGCTTCTAGTGTTGTGTTAATTCTATGCAAGATATGTAATTCTAATTCTAATTCTATGCACTTTTCATAATTTTCGTGATAAGAATCTGCTTTAATTGGATCATATAAAAGATTAAAACTTAACTCCTAATAAAACTACTGAGCGATCACAAGAGAGTGTTTTATATAATTGTCAATTAGATTCGGTACAATATAAAATAATTAAGTAACTCAAAGTACACTCATCTAGCGGTAAGGTGTTTTATTGCGAAGTTTCAGTTAGTATTAAACATGTTCAAGCGCTAAAGATAATATTACCTCTCTGATTATCTGTATCTTTATCAACTTCTAATGTTACCCCTGCAGAGATATTAGCCTACTCTTGACATGTGAGATGGGATTTCATCTGACACGGGAGACCAATACGAGATGGTAAATCCAAGGGATTTTTGGTCTTGATAATATCCTTCACCGGTTTGAGAACGTGGTATTGTAATATAAATTTTCAAGCGAAAAAGTCACTGGTTTACCTTAGTATCGGAACCACCTTCAGATTTAAAGTCCTACTCCTGGGCCACTATGAATTACTTTATAAACTACTAATAATAAAAAAATACAAGTAACTGATTAAAAAATGAAAAAAAAAAAAATACCGACTTCAATACTTTCAAAGTAGCAAAACAGGCAATTTTGTTTACTTGAGTGACATATTTCCAGTCATTTTGATTTTGATAAAAATTCAAATAAAAAAATAATTTTCCCTGAAAGCATTTCCTTTCATATAAAAAAAAAAAATCCAAATCTGTTGATAATCTGTGGAGAAAATGGTGAACACACAAAAAAATATATAAACATCCGAATTGACAACCTCCTCTTTTTTGAAGTCTGTTAAAAATCTACTATTAGTCGGGACATATTCCACGATAAAAAAAAAGACTCACAGTTGTTTATAAAAACGGAACAGTTTTTATATACCTATTTATAGCGTGTAGAAATAGCAACATCCAGCGCTGAGTGAAACAAGCCAAGATCTGTCTATCCGGTCATATTGTGATGCTAAGTGGAAACAAGGTTGACATGAGTTTTGGACGGCCGTGGGGTATCACGTACGACAATCAAGCCTATACAAGTCAGGGTCGTGTCGCAACCGACAGAATTTGTTTCAATTGTTCCGAACTATTGATAGTGTAATAACTTATCTACTTGTATTGGAATCGGAGACGTGCTAGAGATTACATAATGCTGTTATGAATTTTAAGCAGCTTGTAGTAACTCAGGGTAAATTGTATACCGTGTACGTACAAGTACCTTGTTTCATAATAACGTAGAGAACGTCTATTGTAAATGCAAACGCTAGAGAAACATTTGATCAAACTGTGCATATAATACAACGTGGACATTTACCACAGCGCCATCTAGACCTAAACTAATCATAGCTTTATACTATGACAACATAACTGATAGAATAGATATGTACATAGTATTTTTTTGTAAATACATATTAACATCCAGACACACAAGAAAGATCCATGTTCGTCACAAAAAATGTTTGTCTTGGGTGGTGGGAATCACACCCACGACAGCGCAGAAAAATAAGTAAATAAAAAAATTATTCTTTTGCCGCTTGTAATCGCCACAAAAGTTTGCTAGTCACCACCAAACCCCGCAGCTGCTATAAACTGCAGGATTTAGTACTTCTGGAAGTAGGTGTAAAATAATTAAATATCATTGTTTTTTTTCCCTTGTTTTAAATCCTTATCAGCCAGACGAGCACGCTTCCATATTTTGACGATATTATCAGTGTATGTAAATTTAAACTTGTTAGACTTTCACACGTTTTGGATGATAGCGGGTATGTGGGTTAACGTGTTTTGCAAGCGGTGTGCAAGCAAGCCCGTATATACCTACTAGGTAAGTGTTTTAGCCAATTAGGAGATCTAGGACTCGCAACATCAGCGAGAATTCGTTGAACTACTGAATTTCGTAAATATTTGGAGTTCAATTGGATGACAATTTTGAGATTGACAGCACATTTTGTTATTGAACTGGAGTCATGGGACAATTTTGTTAATGGCCGCAAGTGAAGAAAAGGAAAAAATATCTAGTTTGATTTAATCGATCCACCTGCTGTTAAGTGCTGACTCTACAAACAACAGCACCACGACTCCGATCCTTCCCTACCGAAGTATGAGAAGATTACCCTTCCCTTGTATGGGATGCAGCGTCATCCGTACCAGCCTCTAATGTTCCCACTACAGGGACACCGGCCTACTCTCGTGCAGCGTCATATGAGCCTGTAATTTCATTAGCACCCACACCCTTCCGGAATACATGAATTCGAGTGCATCACCGCTTGGCGGCAGATTACCAGTTACAGTAGCGGTACATCTCCGTACGAATTTAGAACAAATTCTACTGCTAATATACCTATAATATACCCACGTTAAATTGTTACGCAGAGGAAATTCTTATTGATAAATTCAGCTCCTGTTAGCCCGCAGCGTAATCTCGAGAAGATTGTGATAAAAAAGGAAAAGCGTAATAAAAATCCATTTCTCGAGCCTTCTGTATCTTACAATATTGTTTACAAAGAACAATTTTCGCTTACTGCGTTTGGTAACATTTTATATCGGATGTGAATTGCTTTAGCTGATCCAATTTTTTTTTTGTCTTATTTCGGTCACGTTTGCACTATTCCTTCGAATAAGTGACGAACTCTTATGTTGTAATTTAAGGCTAATTGACTCACAGCTGGGCATGACAGATGCGTCCAGTTTGCATGCCACTAAATGGTCATCCATCCAAACAATGACGGGTCGGTGAGTTGCATAACTTGACCTGTAAGGAACATCTAAGCAATCGTCGCCATGAGCACTTCACTTGTACTGAAATAATTTATCTTTATAGTGATGTTCTTTCGGTAATATATACTAGCTGTGCCCGCGACTTTGTTTTCGATTGCCATCGCTGCAGACTAACTATTCGCGTTACGAATAAAAACTACATTTGAAGAACTTAAAAAAACACATGATAGCTGTAAGTTGCTATCATGTGTTTTTATAAGGTAAATTTATCACCATAGCTCCTAAAAAAACTACTCATAACGAATAAAGCTTATTTCTTTACAACAAAAGTATAACCAACTAATGTGCCTCCAACAAATGCAACGCAACTTACTAAAAGAAAATTGAACACTATATTTACAACAAAAAAATACTAGGATATAACCTAACTATATTTATACTTACAATATTTTTACTTACAGAATTAATAATTATAATTTTTCTTATTATTCCTGAAATAAAAAAGGTAATATTGTAGTTCTGAAAATAACTTTATATCCGAATTTATGTTCAATATATGTTGAGATTTGGAAATATCTGATTCCTTTGGAGTGATCTGACTTTAACTTAAATCACTCAAATCATGCCAAGTTTCATTTGAATTCATTTAGTAGTTTCGGTGTGATATGCAGACAGACCGACAGACAGAAAGACAGACCAAAATGCCCTTCATTTATAAAAGTTTCAAAATGTCTTCAATGTACAGAATTGGACCTGTTTCAGTTTTGTTGTAAGTATAAATGTACCTAAAACGATTTTTTTTTACCCAAATGCGCCCTTACTAGCTTACGTTTTTCGAGTGTATGTAAAATACGGTAGGTATATAAATAATATTATGCGATCTAAAGGGTTCATTCTGTATAGAATTAATAAAATAATAATTTACAATATTACACACCAAGAAATACATAGGCGAAAATCTACTAAGATGTAGTACAATGGGTCGTCTAATTACTTAAAGCGATTTCTACCAGACAACCGGGTGATTTATTTAAAGGGGTATAATTATACCTACGTCTTACGGCCTAATAAATTCACCACCAGCACGATTTCCCTGAAATAATTTATTTTCAAAAGCAAACGCAAATTGTTAAATTCGAATTAGCTCGCAAAACTTTTTGAATTATTTTTTTGAAGTAATTTGTCTACTTTATTATATTCTTAAGTATTATAAAATTTAAATTACTGTTTTACTTTTTGAGGATTATACATAAAATATCAAACTCGCTGTGGCACAACGAGTGGCCTTATTACTGAGAGCTATCTTATCCAACATCAACGTTTGTTTCATTCTCATGATGTTTTTTCTTGAAGGGAACCCCTATTTGGTTTTAGGAGTACCCTGTATCCAGTTTAATCCAGTTTTTGTCTTTAACATTAACGTGTATATCTCGTTGTTAATTATGAAAGATAAGAAAGTTGTGGATTTTCCACAATTCCCTGCTAGGCAAAAGGCATCCAATCTCGATATTTTTGTTGGCGCAAAGCAATCGCCCAGGGAAATAACACCTATATTGATTGTAAGATATTATTGCAACGTTACATATGTTAGTGATGTAAGAAGAAAGAAAGAAAAATAATGGCTTTCGTGGATATTTTAAGTGCCTCAATTCTGCCAATTTCCGTTTGTGATAGTTGCATGATGTTATGAATCGGTCAGCCGAGTCGTGTTTGACACTGGGCGGAAAATAATAAGGTAAATGTGTCTTGATATTTGTTAAATTCAATTTTGTAAGGCATAAAAGAATCGTCGGTAAGATGGTCGTCGTGAAACAAGACATTTGTCAAAAACTTGAAGCAAGTTCCTTCAAAAATATTGTCTTTCATTTCGCTTTTTCGGATCTGTAATCGAATTTAGCGATTACAGATAAAAAAAAGTTAATGTTGAATGCGCACAGAGATTTCACATTTTTAGTTCATTACCTTCCATCCAATAATCGAATTCAGTATACTCCGCAATTCAAAGAACCAGAGAGCACACTCTGCAAGATCTTCGGAGAAATGTGCTGAAATACATGTACAGTAATTTTGATAGCTTAATGGAACAATTTTGCATAGTTGAAACTATGTCTAAAATTTACATTAACTAGATAAAAATACATCTACTAATCTATTCATTCTACCCGGCATGGGTGAAAAGTGTTAGGTTATTCTCGGCCTTATATCTAGTGTAAAACGTTTGAAATAGCTTGTGACGTACGTCCTGGGCACAATTCACTGATAGTAAGCGGTATGACGTCACAACGGAGTCAATATTATTCATATTACCGTGAATGTAGTAAATTGCTATTCATGAATGTGTGGGTGGTAATGGTAACCCACACAATGATGATAACAATTTACTGTGTTGCTTCAATCTACAGGAGAAAACTTTTTTTTCGGGATGGACTTACCCTTATATTACTTTATAGACGCCTTATTCTTGTTATCATACTCCAACTCTCGATAACCGCGAATGATTAAGCTGAATTTTTGCTACATACATAAATAAATTATATATGAATGTAATTTCACGTAACACCATTTAGCCCCAAATTAAATACATCTTGTAGTATAGGCACCCGATTCTTGTTACAACAGTCCTTTTTATTGTAAGTAAAAGTGATAAGTATATACATATCAAAACCCAATCCCAACACAAATCCATCTATTTATGGCTATCTTATTGGGGCCTACTAGTCAATGTCACTAATAAATTGTGTAAAGGAAGAAACCAAGAGTGCCTAAGTGTTGCTAAGGCAAATAAATTATATGAATATGAATATGTTTCTCATATTAATATTTGTCCTGGGTGGGAATAGAACCTAGAAGCTTACAGCACAGAAGGTAGAGCTAACACCAACTGCTGTGAGATCAGTCATTAAATCTTAATTAGTAAATATCACTTGTGTAGGACTTTCTTGGTTCCAATGTCACGATCCTATATTATATATTTGGTAGTCGCTGAAAAATGTTCACGTTTATTATGTTTACAAAATAAAAACTATTTTTAAGCCATCACAGGATTTTGAACTAACGACAATTTAACATTTTCATTACGATATAATCAATCAAGTAAAATTTCATTAACCACCTTCTATATTCACCTAAAATACGAAAATAGAATATTTACTATAGCAAGATCTATCAAAAAGTTCCATAATTTAACAAGTTGGTAAACAATCTTATCGTAGCAATCTATGTCCACTCACCCTGTTAATTATTTTTCACATCAGTCAAACAGCTGACTATCATTATGTGGTTTGAATGAATGCATGTGTTGATGTATGTGCTGTGTACCAGTAAAGTTTAAATTACAAACAGACGTAGTATCTGCAATAGCGGTAATTGCTCCCAAGGCCACTAATAACAGCGTATGTGACGGATTTAGCACGTGAGTTGCAGTGGGTTGTGAACGACTTAAAATTTTCCAGAAAAATCGTATTAGTTATTTATTTGTTCGTATGACCGGCTATCGGCGACGGTGACCATTTAAAATCAAGAGGAATGTCTTAGATTACGTCATTTTAGTTACATAAACAAGAAATTCTACTTCATTTTCCTTTCATCCCCTATTTTTTTTTCCAGTTTTTCTCAAATACATTTAAGAAAAACTTGACTATACTTTCGAATTCTATTAAACTTCCAAGGGATCCTTTCTATCAACGTACATATTCTCATAAATGATTTTGTAAAATCTATTCGGGTTTCTATATAATTCTGATGTTATAATATAATATCCCGGAAAAGTATGTAGTGCGTCCACCAAGACTACCTTCTTAATATTATATTGCCAGTAACTAAAAATAATTACCTTACATTCCAGTAACTCTTTAGGTAGAAGACATTGTTGCCGATAAAATATATATAAAACTAATCCTTACCTGAAACAAAAACAATCTAATATCAGTTACGTCATATGTAGGTACAAACACGGAACTCAACTCAATTTGATCCGTTTACTGAAATCAAAGATACGTAGGTAATATGGTAATACGTAGGTAACGATAATTTCGGTTCAACCGAATAAACGGGCGTCATAATCACGTAAAAATTTCAGCTCTTAAGTAATATGTTGCTTCAAACGAGTATATTTTTAGATGCATTAGTAACTCATTTTCCATAACACCGTATCCCATATTAAACGCCAAAAGCCTCCCACTTTTGCACTCATAAATCATTTACCTCCACAACATGGCGGCATTTACAAAATATCACACATCCAACATGATTGATTACTCTTATCAACTTTATCAGAAAGCTTCGAGACAGAGATTAAACTCTGATATGTAATATTTATAACTTAAAGACAAGACTATGATTGATGGCTGTGACGAGAATCATAATTGATTTGCTTTTTTTGTTTACGATTCACAAATAATATTCCAAGAGAGTTATCATACAAACTTTATTTTAAAACTATTATTAAGTCAAAACCAAATTTCATAGCACTAAGATGATTGATGTTCCTTTCAGCCTGTGTAAAACAGATATTGACCGATGACGGATTACAAAAAGTTTTCAGTGTTGCAAATAAAATAAAGCTGGTATTATAAGTATTATTATGGAAATAATCTTAGTTACAAAAGAAATATTGTATCAATTATTTTATAAGATTTTGCATAGTTAGTAATTCTTGTTTTCACCTTTTAATCTTTTATTTCTGTTCAATAACAAAGCAAGTCAAATATTAATTGGAAGTTGAGTGTTTACAAAATAACCAAACCCCGTTGCTAATAAAAATCACAAGCATACTAGGAGCAAATAAGTAGAAAAAGATAGCTTACTCCAATGGACCAAAAATGGCATTTGATTGAGCAAAAAGAAATAATGGATCTTTCAACAAGATTGCATTTAGAAACGAATCTGTAGATTGCCTTTTCGTCCAGACCTTTCGCCTAAAGTTGTTTAGCTGAAAGCTTTTAAAGTGACACACATTTAAATGAAAATCTAATATTTAGTCTCGTAGTATAGCATATGTACTATGAAAAACTTTAAATAACTTTGAATTCAAATATTTCTTTGAATTTTACGCCTTTACACGATAAAATGTCCGTTATTTTGTTATGACTACTCGTTTCGAATACTAAATAGAATTGGTACCTAAATATATTTGATATAGAAAATGGAATAGGTAATCTGTAATAACATTCGATTCGGGTTCGAGCACGTGACATTAAATTGACATGAATATCGTTAAAACTTTGTCTTAGGATTCCTTTCAGAGACAAGCTCCACGCTCTCTTCAAAATAACATATTGATACGATTAATAACTTATTTAGCTGCTCACGTCCGTAGGTAGAATCTTCTAGCATCCCTATACGTACCCCCTGGGTGATGCTAAAAGACCAACTAAAAGTAGCAATAAAACACTTGTTAATCTGCCGCCAAGGGTGTGGGCGCCGGTTAAATCACAGGTGCACGAGTCTTTACATCGGCTATGGAATCTAGAACACTCGTAGAATACTTAGTAATTTTTATGCATATATGAATATAATACATAGATATTAACGCTCAGACACAGAACAAACATCTGTGTTATGTGTTCATCGCACAAATGCGTTCTGGGTAGAAATCGAACGCGACCTTAAAATCCGAAAACCAAATTGACCAAACATAATTCTGTTTTGTTTAATGGACGTCCTTATCAAATGAACTATCGCATTGGAATCGCTAAATAATTTGATAAACTACAATAGACTTGTCACAATAGTAGTCCGCGAACCGGCCGAGCAAGCATGTCAAGGTATTTCCCTATTACAGTTTTGACACGGTAGACATGTATACACTGATTAGTCTAAATAAATTATAGCTCAAAACATTGTCGACGGATTATATTCTCATCAGTGAATAAACCTTTACCTAGATAATATACTTATACATCTGCACTAATTTTATAAAGCGAAATGATCTGAAATTTTTCTGTTTGTGAAAGTATAAAAAAACTACAGCACCGGTTTTAAAATTTTTTCACCATTAGGAACTTAATCAGCAAATAACATACGCTATATTATATTTTGATTTGATATCTAAATTCTTGCGAAAATGGCAACAATGTAACTCATAATAATCAAAAATTTGCCTATAAAAGTCATTATTTCATATGCACTCCGAAAACTATTGCTGACAGATAAAATAATCTACTAAATACATGTGCGTACTTTTTTTTGGGCAATAAAAATTACACACATTATTGTGTATATAGGTACATACATATAAAATATTTTACACCCAGACACAAAACAAACATCTATGTTTATCACACAAATATTTGTGTTGGGTGGAAATCGAAGCTATGTTGAAAAAACTGTAAGTAAATAAATCAAATAACCCCAGTGTAAAACATCATTATGAATTGGCCAACGATGACACAAAACGGCTCTCATTCAATCAATAAAATAAGCGTGGATCCATTAAAGAAATCTACATAATCCTGATTACCAACGCTCCTAGCTCGTTCCTCAAATACCTGTGGAATTACCGACGAACTTGGGAATTACAAAATAAATTACAAGCCATTCGGAGATAAAAGTTTGTCGATTCGATTTATTTCTTAAAAGGATATGGCCTTAAATATCTTGAACGTTCTTTAATAACAAATGTTTCGTAATGGAGAAAAAATAGGCATATAGTACAACCACTAACTAAATTTTAACATTTTAGTACCTTAAAAAATCGACGTGGGTCCAAAATGCTGGTTTTTATTATGGCCAGCGGCAAAGCGTTGCCATCCAATGTGGATAAGTTTCCATCAAGAACTTATCCAAAAAGCTGGCAGCAATGACGACTTAGTTGTCTATGTAGTTAATCATTTTTTTGAGCAGTATAGTTAGTAGCAGAAAATACTGTGACACGCCGATAATTAATATGAGTCCATTAAATTTAAAAGTATTCAATTGAAATTCTGATTGAGCTTCCATCTGAATTATGTCGATGTAGATAAATCCTTTGTAATAAACAAGTGTTAAATAAGTTAGCAATTTGACTATACCTGCCACAAATCGTAGAGCCTTAAAAGTAATGTAGTGTCTTGAATGTTATGTACTGCGTCTATATTCACGAGTATGTGTGTATGGTGATGAAAACCTGCATCAAAGGCATGACAATGTATATATTGATCATACTAGTCATGCCTATCGATATAAACGTGTGCATATGCAAACTCTGGGATAAAAAACAAGGAGAATTTTAGTTCATTTTACGAAAATGGGTCTACTAAAAGTGTAGGTTGGCAAACACGGCTAAACACGTCCCTATCATAGTATATTCTCTTTGTGGATAAGTTGTTACTAAGTACATAATATCTTACAACGGAAATAAAATCTGCGAAACTATCTTGACTACCTTTTATATCTTGAGTTTTATAAATTGTGTATACAGAAATGATGAGATTTCATTCGAAGATTTCTTTGAACAATAAAGCTTAATAGAAGTGCTGAGAATGGTGTGTTTGCTGTGATTACAAATCAAGAATCATAAATGAATAATAAAAAGGAATTTAAGTACTGCTAATTGTATCTTTGAATTAAACTGAAATGAAATGAATTTTATATTTTCATTGTTATAAAATATGTCGCCCTTGTTGTCGATCTGTCCTACCTTAAAATATATTTCAAAGCATACGTCGTGCATAAACACAGAAACACAAGACAAACACCCAAACCGAGATATTTAAAAGAAAATTATAACCAGACCAATAAATAAAATTGAAGTGTATGTTTCTAATGTCAAAATAACAGCTTATTACTAAAGGCACTTGAAAGTATATACGGTTTTTATAACAAAATAACAATTTTAAAATTTTTTGTGTCTGTCTGTTTGTCCCGCATTTTGACAGGAATTTCACTGGCAGATAGCTGATGTTATAAAAAGTAACTTGGGCTACTTTTATTAAAGAAAAAGAAAAGAGTATCAGTATCTCGTGAAGAACTGTAAAAATAAACAAACTGGCTGATCTACTTGGAGATCGAAGTCTTTGTCGGTACATGTAGGTAGATCAAACGTATTGTAAACCAATTTGAACTCAAACAAGGAGCGTGTTTACACTGCTACAATTTGCGTCACACTTACGAAGTACACGCTAAACAGAGGGTTAATTCTACAGTAGTTTGCTTACGTCACTATAGTTCACCTTGCCAATATAGACCGTAACCCCCATGACAAAGAAGTTGTAATTCTATGGCTAATCTGTAAGTGAATTCACGCGACCCAGACCCATTTTCCTCGGCTCTCGTAATGCGAAAACTTTGACGTCAGAACAGTTTGTCTAAACCACGTTTCGGTTTTGCTTCACATATTGTTGGTTTAGTTAAATGTCGTTTAAGTTTAGAAGATTTCCGCTGTGAATGGCTACTTCGAAACTTGAGTTTAGTTATACATTGTCAGATAGTTTGGGTTTAAGTAATATTTATTGACTGATGTTATTAGGATAGTCTGAAAATTTACAATGACGTCGGCTTAGCTGCATCAAAAAAACAAATTACGTATAGTTTAGACTTTGGTTCTAGTTGTGCCTTCTGCGCTGGGTTCGATTCCCTCCCAGGACAAACATTTGTATGACGAATATAGATGTTTGTTGTGTGTTAGAAGCTATTTATACGCATTTATTTACAAAAAAGTATGATGTCAGTATTCTAACAGTTATCTAGTTCTAATAGTACAAGTTATACTTAGTTTGGAGCAAAATGGCGCTGTGTGAAATGTCCATGAATATTTATGTATAAACTGAATCGAGTCCATTGTTTGCCTTTATTATTGCAAGATAGAGAGAAATCTTCTTGTATTTACACCACATTTACATAGTAATAAGGCTAATAATTTAGAGGCTAATTTCGATTCAAACTATACAAAATGGACCTTGTAGGCTTATTGATTTGTACAGAACCCTAAAACAAACACGACAATGGGTGGTCTTATTGTAAACAATAAAGTAAAATTTATCTATACAGCCTTTATTTGATTTATAACGAATGAAAGCAATTCACTATAAGTTATTTTTAGAAAAGTCACTTATTAATATATATTGTTGTGTCTCTTGAAATTTACTTTTACTGGTGCTATTATAATTATGTATTGTAATATAAAAATTTTAGGTTAAAAAACTCAACTAATAAAACCTTCATAGCTTAGAGTCAAACATGTTAAAACATAATAAATGAAATCACGACTTGCTAACAAATACAAACATTGCTGAATCAAATCAGGTAAGTATATTGCGTAGTAACAGACATATTTCGAATAACAAGATGATTATGGTTATTGTAAATATATAGGTTTATGTGCGAAGCACGAGATTTTACATTGCGTAATATAGTGTGATAATAATTTTGACTGAAAATAATATTTACGCATGCAATTCGCTCCAGGATGATTTGAAATATTTTTGTTTATCTTTTATTAGTTTCAAAGCATTTTCATATAAAAAATCTTTTTACTGGCTTCGCTGTCGTCGTCGTCTTCGTAGTCGGGTAAAAACGAAAACAGTTCTTGTTTCTTTTTTACCCGTCTGTGAAGACTAAAGTATTCATTAATTTCATTATTTCAGTCTGTATGTACGTTCATCTGTTCCGCTTCTAAATGACTTATATTGTATAATTTGACAAATGCGGTATCTTTAGAAGTGTCTTGATTGTCCGCTGGTCTGAAAGATCCGGGTAAAAGATCAAAGTGATCTTATACCGATCTTTCCAGGCATTATCTTGAATTTATCAATACGATCTAGAAACGAAGGGCCTGTTGACAGTTTGGCTGTTTCAAACTAAACCAACGTCTACTAAAAAGCTACCAAAAAGCGTAGGGAAGATTTTAATCGCTAGTTTTTATTAGATGAACGAATACAGATTGTTACCAGCTAGCACGATGTAAACAAAAACATTACACTGATGCGGGGTTGAGCAAAAACCCACGCAGTACAGAATTTCTTGACCCACATCACACAACGCCATAAAAAAAATATCATCCCCATTCCATTTTTCCCGGCACTTTGTCATATAATATAGAAATAAATGTGCGTAGATATCCTTCGAGATAAAAGCCCAAAAGAAACCCGGGGGCGTCCATCTATAATGATTTATGTTGGCCATTTATTTCTTAGAGAGTCCAGGAACGTAGCGAGGGACGAGGAAATATCCTTATATTTCCTGATTGTTTTGCTTAACCTAAAAAATGTATTTGTAGATAACTTTTTCTGGAACACCAAGCATGTACGGCTGGTTTTTTGTTTCCCTTGATATCATAACCGTCTCCTATGAAAATGTAATTGGGAAACTTGATTGCATAATTTTGTTGATTCAGTTTGGAAAAACATCTGTTCGACTTTAAAACTGGAGGAAGTTCTTAATTCAGCCGTATATTTTATAATGTTTATTACGTGATACCTTCGTATGGTGAACCGATTATGCTTATTTTTTTATAGATGTATCTTCATGGTGATGTTATAATAATTTTCATAAAAGATCCACAAATCAGGTTGAAAAATAATGGTTTTATTGAAGTTGTTTTTTTTAGATTTTTAATCGGTCACCTTCTTATTTAGGACTCAATCCAATTTGAAATGGCTATGTTCTTTATCATCCTTAACTACGTCCCTGAAAGTCCTTAAAGAAAGAGCAGTGATTGATGGACGATTGCCTTTCCCTATACGAATTCTTTAGCGATTTCCACACTTACGCCATCAATGCAAAGATCTGGGTCAGTAGTCCTTTAGATACAGAGCATTTGCTTTAAAAAATCTATCGGCCTTAGAACTCCAGAATTTCCTTCGTAAGAATAATCTATCATACCGTTATGTTGAGAATAACCCTACACTAACTTCACTAATATTACTGAATTTGCTAAGTTTTTAAACAAGAAGATTGATGTAAATTAGCTATGCTTATTATATTTATAATTATAATTTATGTTAAGATTCTATCTAGATCTGCATGAAGGCTAAAAATTGGATTATCAAGTGACATCCGGTCGTTACACAATCTCTCCTTCAAGTGCCAGAATAAATTTCTTAAGAAAATCATGTCACAAATTTATGTAAGAATTTAAATACATTTAAGTATTAGTAAAAATAAGAGTAATCCTGTACATTCTGTCTTGTGGACAAAGTTCGAAAAAATAAGTTATTAGAATAACTAAATAATACCTAATATTGTGGTACTAAGCCTAGATGTTCAGTATCGTTTATTTTCACAGAACATCACTAAAGTAAAATAGTTAAAAGCTTTTGTCCTCAAGATTAACAAGGTTAATATAAAATCGCGAATGAAAAAAAGGACAAGATTATCTAAAATTATCTAATATTTGACTTTATAATGTTTTATCTAATGGGTGTGTGAATATGACTCCGCCCCTTTTTGTCAAAATAAAACACATTTGTTTGCTTACAAAATTAAAAAAAAAATTATTGAAAGTATGCTCCATCTGCAGCTACAACCTTCGCCCATCGTTCAGGTAGTTTTCGTATTCCTTGCTGGAAGAAGTCCTGGTCTTTTGAGCTTATCCAGTTGTCAATCCAAATTTTGATACTTTCACATGAAGTAAACTTTTCTCCAGTAAGGTCTGTCTGCATCGTCCGGAATAGGTGGTAATCCGAAGGAGCTATGTCTGGTGAATATGGCGGGTGGGGTAACACTTCCCAGTCCTGTCCCTCTAAATATCTTTTTACGACTTCTGCGGTATGCGGTTTGGCATTGTCATGCTGAAGAACTAATTTGTTATGTCTATTCACCCATTCTGGTCGTTTTTCTTCTATGGCTCGCTTCAAACGCATTAGTTGTCGTCGGTAAACTTCTCCATTAATAGTTTCAGAGGGTTTGAGCAACTCATAATATACAATACCTTTCTGATCCCACCAAATACAGAGCATGACCTTGGCACAGTGAATATTTATTTTTGGCTGTGATGGGCCTGGTTCGCCTGGTTTCACCCAAGCTTTTTTGCGTTTAGGATTTTCGTAGTGTATCCATTTTTCGTCTCCTGTGACTATCCGATGCAAAAATCCTTTTCTTTGCTGTCTTTGAAGCAGCATTTCACAAATGGTTTTCCGACGTTCCATGTCTCTTTCTTTTAAATCATGTGGAACCCAGTCACCGGCTTTTTGAATCATTCCCATCATTTGTAAACGCTTTGCAACAGTTGAACGATCAACATTTAATGCTGCAGCTAATTCTGATTGAGTTTGGCAAGAATCTTCCGCCAATAATGCTTCCAATTCAGCATCTTCAAATTTTTTTGGTGGTTTTCCATGTTCTTTATCCTCAGTACTAAAATCGTTATTTTGAAATCGTCGAAACCATTCCTTGCAAGTTGTATTAGACGGAGCATGCTCACCATAAATCTCCACAAGCAAACGATAAGTTTCCGCTGCAGTTTTCTTCGCAATAAAATAATGTAATAACACTTCCCGCAAATGACGTTTATTTGGAATAAAAACCGACATTTTCGAAAAGGTGAAAACAATTGTTGCTTACACTTCAACCAAATATCATAAAATGCGTTAGATAGCTGACATTCAGTACTATCGAATACAAGTATGGTCATTTATTAGTACACGTAAACAATACTAAAAACGACATCTGTTGAGAAAGGGCGGAGTCATATTCACACACCCAATACATGTTTTCATATCACAAATTCTAAGTTATTCCAGTTCACATTCAACATATTTCTTAATTGCTAATGCTATAATATTTTGTATTAAGCATTTCTATAAATTATATATATTACAATATAATTATATTAGAGTATAAACTCAAAACATAAATAAAAACAAATGAATTTTTAATTTTGTTTTTATTAATTTCCAATGAACACTATTTTAGACAAATTAGCATCGACGTTTTCCTTTTAAATGCCATTTATAAAGTAGAGTAATTTTTATATTGTGTAGCAAGGTTGGTTCAAATAAACAAGGTCACGGATTAGCCGACTCATCATAATAGGATACGTGCCAAAACTTTAGCAAAGCCGATAAGGCAATTTACTAAATCAAACACAAAGCAATAATGGTGACGAAACGGCCAAAATTTTTGTATTGCACAGATTTAAATAACGATATATGAGTGACCAAATTAAATAGCAACAATAATATTTTATTCAAAGAAACCTGTTATGTAAAACAAACTACATAACTTTACTCTTGTTAAAACATTTACTGAGTAAATAATACTTAAGATTTAAGAACAACTTTAACCTTCGCTCGCAAGTGAAAAGGAGGAATGGTGTTGTGGAGGAAAAAGGGTGAAATTGCATTTTATTTCGGTATTTTCGTTTTCGTGTGGCCATCTCTTGTTTTCTTGCGAAGGCTACGACATGGCTTGTGTAACCAGGAAGCACGGCAGTGCTCAGTTCAAATGCCCCTAAACTAACCCATCCAATTACTGACCGTGCAGACGTTTGCTTAACTTAGATGATCTGTAAAGAACGTCTTAGCAAGCTACGTCATGAGTTCTTCCCCTTGATTGCCTAAAAATCGATGAGTATTTTTTTAAATAAAGGTATTGCTTTTTACCTTGTACAGTGGCATGTGTAAAAAGTACCATTTTTATACTCATATTTACAAATAAATCAAATTTAAGTGTCTGTTTGTAATATCAAAATTAAAGCTTTTTACTAAATGAATTTGAAAGAAAATACGATTTTTGTGTCTTTTGTTCCATTTAATCTACTTTTATTTTTGATAAAAGAAAAAAATATATATGATTTCCCGCAAAAAGATTATTTATTCCACGTTGAAAATGCGGAGAACATCTAGTAAGATAAATTGACACAAATGAAAAGTAAACCAGTGCGTCCTCTGATCCATCACGATAACGATACATAATCGATGATGAAAAACAATTACGTCAGGCTTCAATTCGCTCGACGGAACAAAAGTGAGCGTCCGTGACATTGACGAGGTCAGGCCAGCAGTGTACTGCAAGCAAGACGATATGGATCGCATAGAGCACGCAGTACCGACATCCTAAAACCATTACCTACATTTCGAAATTATTAACTAGTATTCGTATATATAAGTCTTGTGTTTCTATTTAAACTCGTAATATGAATGGGGGAACATATTTTTGTCGACGTGCCTATCAACAAATGGCCGCAAAGTATTTTCAAATAAAATATATGCGAATAATTCCGAAAAAAAGTCGTCCACATGTTTTTCAAATAAATTATAATCCACTTCACAGCAATATGTATGTAGAGAACTTGAAAAAATTGGGTTGCTGTTAGGCATATGGCCGCAAGCTCTTCGCAGTCTTAGCGATTATATGTTCCCCCGTTCATTATCATAAAATAAAAAGATTTAGATTAAAAACTCGATAAACGTATTAATCTTGCAGCCAGATCTCGGGCTATAATATTAAAAAGTAAATAAGAAAAGATGTGCCGATGATATACAATAATGACGTCACAAGGTCACGGTTATGCAACGTCGGAGCAGGCATTTTAATTTCTGAGGTAAATCGGTTTCCGACCTCAACTTTGAGGTCAGCGGAAGGTCGGTTTTGATTAAGAGGGCATCGTATGAATATTTATTAGAAGAATATGTTCTTTATTCAGTTCTAAGGAATTGTGTTTCAGTTAGCCGACAGGCTTTATAGCCCCTTACAAAAATATTGTGTCTCGCACTAATATTATATTCCCGTACTAAAGTATAAGAAGAATAAAGTCGAACCACCGGCACCCACACCCTTCCACCGGAACACAGTAAAGCGAGTGCATCACTGCCTGGCGGTAGTTTACCAGGTGTGGAGGCAGTACTTCTCCGGACGAACTTGGCACAAGTTCTACTGCCACTAAAACTTTTTTCTTTTGACTTAAAAGATATAAGAGATGGCTGGCAGATAGTGAATGCGATGAGTTGATGAACGAGCCCAGTGGAAGCAGCAGTAGACTAATATATCTTAATGATGATTGAAGTGATCAGTTAGAAGCCTCCAGAACGTTCTGGAAATGTTAAAAATGTGGGTCACTAACTCACGTATGAGCCTTGCACTAAAGTATCCATAGTAACTATTAAAGTATCTGCACCAATGGCGTCACAGTGCACACAATGTCACGGGATCCATTCATCGTCAGGTTGGCAAAGAAAACGCATCGCCAACGAAACGTGACCACTCTAAATATACCTACCGCTTTGGTTGGACTGAACGGCCGTGGTGAGACGTATCTGTTCTTGCTTGGTATGACAAAAACGTAAAACATGACTAGAATGTTTTTGTCCCAGTACGTGATGAACTTGCCCTAAATTTTTGATGGAAGGCTTGGAACAGAATCATTATTTTTAATCATTCACAAATGAAGTATGACAAACTACCGTTTGTTTTGGTGGTCGTTGGTACCTTATGATATATTGCTATATGATATATTATATAACCAACCTAACTAAAATTATAGGATTTGTTGTTTAGAATGCGTTATACATTGGTAAATAGATTAGTTTCTATGAATTCAACAAACGGTCAATTATATCGTTTCTCAAGGTCTTATTTCATTATTATTAAAAACTTTACTAATTAAATCTAAATTTAAATTAAGACAGGATTGCGAGTCCATTGCTTTAATGCTGTGATACCTAGGTGTACGTGTTTGTTAAATGTCAATTAACAGAGATTTTAATTATGAAGCTCACTCAAATTACTTAAATATCAACTTTATCAAAGTTTAGGTTCATCTGTTAATTTCTCAGTATTAAAATTGAGCCGTTTGACATAAGTTTCATTAAAAAAGGGCAATGTTTATTTCACGTGTTGAAAATTAATTTTGTTTTTCAAGTTTCAAAGCGAGTTGATTGGTGTGAAAATTAATGAACGTTTTAAATTGTCAATCAATTTTTTAATCAAGACAAAATATAATTGGAGTTTTACACTTACATGTGTTTTGTGTGCGTCATATTGTTATAATTTGAACCCTGGTAAAAAATTCAAAAATTGAGAGCAGAACTTTTGCACCAAAAGTTTTAACTCATACTAGATTAAGACGCCTTCGTGGCTTAATAGCTAATAGTAGCCCTGCCTTGGAAGGGAGAGGTCCGGGTTCAATTTTCAGCCGGGACACACTTTATGTGATAAGCATGAAGTTTGTTCCTGGGTCTTGGGTGATCTTTTGTTTCTGTGTTTATTCATGCCACTTGCTATTATTCGTTTAAAAACTTATCGTTTATAACCTCCCCATAACGAAAAACACTTAATAATACTGTTCCTATCGTCCCCCACATAACACAATAAAACTGTATCTGCGTCAAATCTGATTCATTTTAAATCAGAGAGTCACTTCTCTTTTCCTGTCAATAAAGCAAATCAAATCAACGGATGCTAAAGGCCATCATTCGACCTCATCATCCAATATCCTCTCCTGCGATTGTGGCTTATATAGTTCCGCCATTG
Organism: Aplocera efformata; assembly: GCA_921293045.1. Taxonomy (NCBI): domain Eukaryota; kingdom Metazoa; phylum Arthropoda; class Insecta; order Lepidoptera; family Geometridae; genus Aplocera; species Aplocera efformata. Next base: position 4,259,824 of record OV121042.1, on the reverse strand, counting down.
GTAGTTTTTAATACTAACCGGATTGAGTTTGTTTGACTACATGCCACCAGATGTTAGCGTAAGCCAATAGTGGGACAATGCAACAGCACCACTGGAAATTAACTCATATTCTTCAAGGAGAAAAACCTTTTATATTTTTATGCGTCTAATGTGACGGGAAGAGCACACCTGGTGTTACGTAATTTTATTTATTTATTCATTTATTTCAGGCAACACAGTACTGTAAATATACAAATACGAAAATACGACTGAAGTCTCCTCGTACTTTAGTAGGGGATGAGTTCAGTCGTATTTTCGTTGCAGTCGTTCCAATATTACCAATCAAGGAGAAACTAAATATTTTTTTTTTATTTAGTATCATACAGGAAAATAAACATTAATATCTTAACCATGGCAGCGTGACCAGAATGCTGGCAGCATTGCCACGTTGAATGGCAATGCTTATTTGCTGATCAAAAATATTTTATACAAGGCCAGTTACTACCACAAAACATTGTGTTGTGTTTGTATTTGTATTGTGTTATTGTTCATCCATGCCATCTGTGACACAGGGAATCGTGCAAAGAAATGAAAGAGTAACCGTTCAAAAAAACAAAACTTTGTATTTAACAAAGTAAATTATAAGTTTGACGTACTTTCTCGAGTGGCATAGACCACTATCTTGAATGACGTTTTAATTGAACATGTTGATAATATAATATGAACATAACGTACTCAAAAGTTTGAGTTTGCAATGCCGTCATACGCAACGTATGTTCATATTATAATATCAAATAACGCACTGTTCAATCAAAGCGTTATTTAGATAGACGCTCTCTCGAGAAAGTGGGCCTTTATCTCGTTCCGTTTTTACAGTAGCATAAAAGCGCTCATTGCGATGCTTGCCTTGATACTAATATGCGACGGTTTGAAAACTTCGACACCATTCTTAGGTATTTCATGACAAAATATTATGAAAATAAAATATCTTATCACATTAAATAAAACATTCAAGGTCATCTCGTTAATATTTAACCGTGTACACAAAACAACGCCAAAGGGAAACGCAAAGATGTATTCTATTTAAAAATAATGAGACTCGTTTTCCGACAGCACACAATTTTACGCCTACAGCGAGGGCTAATATAACTTTCGGTGTATCAGTTACCCTTAATTACCCCGCATGGGGTAGTCGCAGCCACACACGATGTTCTCGGGCAACTGCCCGCGACGACCCCTCGTTACGTCAATGTTATTAGCTTCATTAGGGTATTTGTGGCTTATTTTTGTCTTTAAGAATAAACATATAAGTTATTTAAGAATGAAATGCCAAAAAAAGATAAATACATACAATATATATACACTCGAAAAATATAAGTCGCAATAGGGTAAAAAACGAGTCGTCGCGGGACGCGTGGTAGGTGTCAAACATTGAACAATGTTTTACGGAAAGAGAGGGGATAGCCGAGGTGAGGCGGATTGAGCCGACGAGCCACGAGCGCGTCGCCACGTCATGGCGACGCGCCGCGTGGCGTCCCCGCACCAAGAGTCGGCTTCTCACTCCCGAACCTCGCTATTAGACGTTTCTCATCAAAAAAGTTTACCTTTTGGCTCTCTAATCACTCACCGAATATTTTCACTTGTCCACAGATAAAATAACACAGATAAAACTAAGCCTCTCGCTTATGTCTGGATGTGGAGCACGCGTCTCTGAGTCTTCGGCTCTCCTCATTCACTTTCATATGGCTTCTATAAGTAAACGATAAACTATAAATACTTATTTTATATAGCAGGCTAGTTACCTACCTAACTCGCCACAGTAAACTGAAACAGTGCTGCCAACAACCCAGAGTTCCTCTCCTGTACTTTATGAAGATGACCTACTGTGGTAGGATTTATTTAGTAACAGGGGACGTAAGTGCATCACGCCAGTATATAGTTAGACATTTGTATTTGAATTATTGTTTTGTGATGTCTGTGAACATAATACTAGGCTTGTTTACTACATTAGTACAGTCAGTTACAAAGTTAGATGGTAGATTAAAAGTATTTATCATAAGTGATTATAATTTCCAAGTGGTATTTTTATCTTTTTTTACAGTTCACAGGGAATGATAGCGGAAAAAAAATACAATAAGGCTCTTGGAAATGATTATCACTTCACTACAATAGTATGGTAGCATTTTTTTTAATCAAACTGGTTAACTTAATTCTAGTTCTAAATATCTCGATACCTAACTCAAAAAATAACAAATTTTCCCGCCGAGTGTACGAAGTTATACGCAAAACGGCAAAGTAATGCGTATCTATGAATAGAGTGAGGACACAGCTACAACAGAATACTATTAATGCAAATTGAATTGTCATTCTCTTACTACATATTTAGAACTCTAACAATAATTGTGTTCAGTCGAACGTATCGTACTATAAAGTAGTAGAATTTTTAATAATCTGTAAGGCTAGTTGGTAAGCAGTGATGCCAGCTACATACTTGTAAGCAACGAAACCTTTTTGGACTTTATGTGAACCAGATTTTTTATAGAATACTTTAAAAAGCTTTTTATGCAGTAAACATATTGGACACTCCAAAATAAAACGATTACACACTCATACCTCTGCACTAGGATTCCCTGTGTCGCAGATGGCATGGACATACACAGAAATACAAGACAAACATCCAAGACCCGAGAACAAACTTCATGTTCGCTACACAAAGTGTGCCCCGGCCGGGAATCGAACCCGGGACCCCTTCAAAGGCAGGGCTACTACCAACTAAGACACGGAGCCGACAAAATAATATCCTAAGGATAATAAATAAATAAAATGAACTGAATATTTCTGTCTTCTGGCCTGATCTTGGGTTCCCAACCAGGGCACTCATCTGTGTGTTAAAATTTTTACATGTATAAAAAGCTTTTTAAAGTATTCTATCAGAAATCTGGTTCACATAAAGTCCAAAAAGCTGGACATGCGTCCAACTTTCATGTTATGTAACTTATTCACGTCAATAATGAGACAATTAAACTTAAACTTTTCCCAAACCCACTGTTTTTGCATGACTATTTATTATGTAAGATTATGCCAAAGTCTTGTTAATCCACTCACAATTTAGGATTTAATTTATAATCTCAACGGTCTCTGAATTAACGTGAATCATTATTATTAATTAATGTCTACGTGATGAGAGCGTTACGAGCTCATTTTAGATGAAATCACAGACTGCGTGTGTTTTGAGTCGTTGAGACAACGCCCTGATGAAGAATATTTGCGTACCAGCCCCTAACTGTGCTCTAAGTAACCTTCCCCTTGCAGAACGTGCCTATTATCGACAAGCGAAAGTGTATAACAATGTAGGGATATAGTAAGAATTTTCTGGAAGAATAAATAAAAGAGATAGGTGGCACAATAAGATAGGATAGGAGTGTGTATGCGTTAAAATTATTTCTAACAATCAGTTGGCATGCACCCGGCAATCGAGAGACATGGACGATCGATCAACATTTTGCATCGAGTGCCAAAGGGCGCGCGTTCGAAACATATTGACACAAAATATTTCGAGAATTTGCGACTGGCCTTATCTGCTAATGTTATAACGAGATCGGCAATTTTTGCATTGTACTGTGTGATTTCATTTAAGTTTGGTAATTGTTATAGAAGATCTAATACCTAATGAATTTTTGCTTGAAAAAATTCAACCGAAGCTGATCCAAATAAAAATTCTTTAGTAGTATTATTAATAAATAATAATTTAAGAAAATGGATATTTCCAAAAATTTGGAATTTTGAGTTGAATTATATTCGACTTTGAATATTGATCAATCATGGGTGAAACTTCGTGCACCCCACACATATTTTTGGCTGGGAATCGAAACCAAGGCCAAAGGTATTGAAACCAAGTACCTAAGGAAATTAAAAAGTCCCATTGTGCATCGATTGCTGTTCAGTTCAGAAGATATGGCTAGTTGGTCCTAACTTTAGGCAATAGGTTTGCTTAAAATCTATTCTCTTTGGAATAATTCCAATTCCATAAGAATCAAAATATTTCTCAGAGTAAATTCATAAAACATCTAATAACTCAACTCATATGGAAAGCTCATAAATTCTACGTTGTTTTGATTTATGGGCGATGTTTTTGAAAATCAGGTGCCTATTTTCATAATAACTAGCTTTAACTTTGACGTTATAACTAGACTTTGTGGGTAATATATTTCGTTATATATTTATTTGGCATAAAATATGTAGGCGTTTTATATTTAAGGGATAATGAATATTCAAAGAGATTAAGCTTATTGCCAATTTACAGGATTACAGTATTGAAATGCGATTTCATAAGCATTATTCGGTACCGTAAAATAATTTTAACGCGTTAATTTAGGGCATTGTTATACCTATTCTAAATATATTTATCTAAAAATTTCATAACACCATTCTAAATTTTCAGTCCAGTCCAGTTGATCAGTCATATCGGAGGCCTTTGGGTGGCTTGAAAACACCGATACCAGGGTTAGCTAATTATTCAAAGAAGAAGATTGAATAAGATATTGACAAATAGAAAGTAATTACTTTTCTATAATTATGTTGTTCACTACATAATTATAAGGTAAAATGTCTATTAACGCGATCAAACGACATAACTTAAGTCAACGTAATAAATTTAAATTTTCAAGCCGCATTCAATTGCACCTTTTATTAAGACTCCACATAAGAATCCATATGAGCCAATATTTTAGTTCAACCTTACAATCCACTGACTATGGATTAGCTAGACCAATGTTAACAAATACCATTTCAGTTTTTTCCAGTCGACAGTATCCAGCGCTGCATGGAAACACTGAATCAGTAAATGAGTAGTAGGTAAATAGCATGGAACCAGTGCCAACGTTAGGTAGTTTATTCTGTGGTATTATGCGAGGTTTGGCACCTTTAACTCTCCAACTCATACACTCAATAACTCAATAAATTTGTACCTTCAACTACGATAACCAAATTAATGCCACATACGGTCACACATCAAATAATTTGATAACACTGTTATGTAATAGTAAACTTGGTAGTTTTGGTCGATCGATTGTTCTCAAAATACATTTTGTTATAAGTAGGAATGTTTTCTATTTATGATGTGCGGGGAGACAACAAAGTTTAACATCATTTTATTGTTTCGTAATGTGTCCTAAAAAGGTTTCGTTTGTTATTATTTTTTAACCCACTTCTGTGTATTTATGTGTTTGTATGTATGTTTGTCTATGCATTACTTGGACTACTATTATTAATAATTGGATTAACTATTAATTAGATTGTGACCATTTTTTTACTGGCTTACATTTACTTCAACTTAGGGAACAGTGCCATTTCATTAAAATGAGTTTAGTAGTTTTCAAGATATGAACTAATATGGGTAAGTGTTATGTCCCGTCTTAATGAGAGATGAAAAAAAAAAATTTAACCCTTCTGGGCGAAAGGTAAGGAATGAAAGTATTTAAGTCGCTTTTATAGATTTTAAATCAATCTCTTGTTGTATCTTGACAAATATATATTGTAATATGGGCACATCGTGCAACTTTTATCGGTTTAGTAATGGTACTAAAAACTCTATAATTTTTATACAACGCAAATATCCTATACCAGGCACAGACTGAAGTATATCAAACTCTCGATAAATAGGTAGAAAATACCTAAACATAATTTCATTGAACAAATAGTCGTATTGCGTGCTTATCGCTCGATCGGTAGGCATGTGTATATTTTATACGTAAAAATGATATTTTGGTCACGTAATATTACATACGTCACAATCAAAAAACAATTTCTTAACGATAATCTAAATAGAGCTATAGTAATTTCCTAAAAGGTTACATTTCGAGTGACTTAATACAACGATATAAGTATAACAAATTATAATAATTTTCGGACTATTACTTTTGCGCGAGCTAATGTTGTCGTAAGGATGAATTTAGAAGGAAAAGTATGTGTTTATGAGGAAAAAAGACCTCCGATGTCGTGATTGCATGTCTAACAGAGGTAAACGCGAAGATGTAAACTTTGGCTACATTATTAGGTCAACGCCAGACACAGTGACTGTCACAGGAAAGCGCGTGACATTTGGAAGTTTGCCTCTTTACAAGGTCACTGCGTAATCATGCCGTACGCAAGCCATGAATTCACTATAAATATAATAGTCTACCAGAAAGTTATTCGAGTTAAATACCTAGGCTACGTACTTAGGCTTTTGTTGTACGTGTACATCGAATATGTAAGAAATTCCAATGGTTCTAAAACTTATTCATGAATGCTGTGTGTCTACAATAAAGCGGTTATAACTAGAAAAGATCAAATAATTAGAGTATTCTGATTAAATTTTCAAGAAATTTTTACTTTCTTTTTGTATTAGAGCGTGCTCGATACATCCCCGTCTCGGTGATGAGCAACGCAATGCAATGATGAATTTGATACTTTAGGGAAGACTTGAGTCGAATTTGTTGTTGTTTATGGGCGGTGGTAATCAATTAACATCAGGTAGGCCGCCACCTCCTTCTGTCGCTACAGTTGCAGAAAAAATAATGCTGTATATTTTGATATTTCATTTCTGATCTTGATAATGCTAATAAATAACACACAGGTTGTATATTTTGAAGCCATTGGGATACCATTTTGTTGGATACTGGTCTATTCTGCCAAAGAGACGGCATAGTGCGCAATAGTCTAAAATTTATAGCGACGTGATATCGTTATAAAACTTTCAGAAGTAAGTATCTCGAATATCCCAAGGCATATAACCTAACGACATCATTATGTAGATTTCGTCCCACATTCTCGCCTGATGTCAAACGCAAAAGGCTGTTTTCAAAACCCTCTCAAATCTGCGGAGATATCTTAAAACCTTCATTAAACTCGCACAATGGGGGCACTGTATAATAGATATACATTTGAGCGTAAGATACCAAATATAACTGCCAGGGAAATCTGGTTGGCCTCTTAGGGGTTCGTTTTAATCTTCGCACTTAAATTCAAGTAAATTTTACAAGACTTGGATCGTAATTTCACTGAGAGATAAGCCAAAAATTATGACTTTTTTCCATAATTTTTGTTGTTAGGCGTATCAAAATTTATGTTGGCGGTTTGAAAACTCCGCTACCAAAGTTGACCACTTATTTATACGAAAAAGGAGATGACTTTACAATATTGAGTTTCACAATAAATATATCATTAGAGAAAAAGCAAACGAAACCATAACATGAAAGGTTTTCATGTTGGCTAGGCCAAATAGGAAGGAGTTATGCTGTAATCTATGATACCAATTTTGGATAGTTACCGTATAGCCCTGACCTAAGAAAATTATATACCTACATACAATATTTTCACGATAGATCACGTTTTTATCTACCTGTTTTAGCTGAAGTATTATACTATGGCGACTAGCCAAATCTGTACTGTCCTAAATGAAGTGATCTTTCTACTTCAGACTCTATTCACACGATTTAACGCTCAGACTTCTGTAGATATTTCTTTTCACGATTATGGATTGTTCTCGTGATCTCTGGCTGTAAATGACTATATCGGTTAGTCACATGAGATTATTAGTATCTGGGTATAATGTATTTCAAGATCTGATAACTCAGATGGTTTTATCAGATATTGTTGTAAACTGTAAGGTTTGGCAAAGAATTTGGTAAGAGTGTATGTGATGCAATAAAATACTGAATACTGTTAGGGTGCTGACTGAATTTACACGAAGTGTAAGGCTGTTATAAAAATAATAATGAACATATGAAGTGCTTGTGGTGAAGCTTGCTCAGATAAATAATACAGCGAGTATTTCGATGGGTGCCCGGTAAGAGCTTTCAGTGCTTTGTCTGGCACATTATGATGTCCATTCCGTCTATACAAGTCACTAGAGTTAGCCAATCACTCACAAAAAAGACGAAAAATATATTAATTAGTGCTTAATAATTACAATTACGCCATCTTGTAAAAGGTTTTGTCCTGTTTGTTACTGTCTGTTTTCGTACCCGTGACAACGTGTATGCCAAATTTCATGATGATCAGTTGAGTAGTAAAGGCGAGAAAGCGTATCAATTTTACTTTTTAGTTAAATTATTATTGGTTCCACCGCACTACCAAATACGTTGGTAAAAAAACTAGTTTGAAAATTTCCATGATATATTTGAAAGAGCGTGTAATTATTCTGTAAATGTACGTTTATTTGATGCCCCTACAATATTCTACTACCACGCTAGACGGCCGTATCCAATTTGCTTTTCATGGAAAATCGGCTACATTCAGAACCGCCACGTGCAAAAACAATACGAATTCATTAACTGTGATATATTTTATGATGTTGAAAATTCTCTAGCTGCTGCTATGCATCGATTTTTATGAAGGCTATAAAACATTGTTTTAACTACAATTTGTTTAAATATTTCATGGCCCAGTTTTAGCAACTAAATATTTTTATGAAATATTTTAACTGGACTAAAGCAACTTTCCGTCCGGTCAGTACATAGTAGCATTTGAAATGAAAGCTTCCGTGCTTCGGAGGGCACGTTAAGATATCGATCCCGGCTATACTTGTGGCAAGATGAGGCTTTCGAGCGTCTTCAAAAATGTTAGCCGCTAACTCACATGAAAGAGGAAAGTATCAGCAAAAAAATAGTTCACAATAGCTTCGTATTAAATTTGTATTTTTACCAGCCCTTTCTTAACTGAAGTGTAATAGCTATTAAAACTATTCAGCAACTAAGTTGGACAATAGCCTAGACCTGACCTTTCTTTTTGCAAAATAAATGTAATACAATTTTACAAAATACTTTCAGTGGCAGCCTGAAACTTATTCTAGGCTACTATTATCCAACTGGCATTCGCTAGCGAATTTTAAATGACAAAAGAATATTTGTAACGTCATTTTAAGTTTGTAACTTTTATTATTCAATCGACATTTTCAGTAAAGCTTGTTTAAAAGTCGGACGTGGATTGACATAATAACAGCTAAAATTCACCTCTACGACTATTACTACAGCACGGGTGGTCTACTCTCAATACGGGAGAGTGATACAAAACGTATATCGAACCCTAGATCCGTTTTATTGAAAAATTCTATTCTATATATATACAAAATATTTACATCTATTTTTCCTTATCAACGGTAAAAGGAAACCTCTCAGTTACTGAAGAGAAACGAGAAGCTCCAATCACCCCCCAGAGAAATGGGTGGTTGTAGTGTATATTAGGACTGCAGATAAGTGCTCAGAAATGGTGGCACCTAATTGGACTCGAGACGGAGATATATTCTATCCGATATTTTTTTTTACTTTGTTTATACTTGCTTACTAAAGAAAGAACGAATATCAATAATAACCTGAACAAACTTCATAAAAGGTGGAGCGGCTCAGTTTGACTATACATTTACGATATCGTTTAATAAACAACAAAAAAAATGCGATGGAATGAGTACCTTATCCTTTTTTGAAGTCGATTAAAAGCAAAGTGAAAGCAAGCTAATTCCCCAAATTGATACCACAGAAAATAAAATGGTTATTTTTGTAAGTAACAGTACACTATAATAAGTTAATGTTGTATTACTCGAAACTACGTTATTATAACGCATAGTAATACAGAAAATCGTAATAAGAACAGTAATCTTAACATCGCAATAAAAAAAAGTTCCAATGTTAAAAAAATTAAATACCACGGTGTCTGGCTATATACCACGCAAACGTTTATTTCCTACGACTGAATTATTTAGTCACAGACTTTAAGTTTTTGCCGTATTCTGTAAAAGTAATGATGACAACTCAAAGGTGGCGCATTGGCATTGCCTCTCGTGTCGTAAGTAAGTAATCAAGTAGACTGTAAACCTACCATATTATTCAAAAAAATCCCCGAAATATAAGACATTCAATGCATAAAACTATTATTATTATGCAACAAAGTTTCATGCATCTAACAGTTGACGGCTCATTCCGTTATTTAATGACATAAAATCCAAGCCTTTGCGGAAAAGCAATAAAATGGTGGGGTATTAGGGATTTCGTTATAAAATTAAAACTTTGTTAGTTTATTTCTCATTATTTCTACAAAATGGCCAATTAATAGTTCTGCTCACGCATATGAACACGGAACATTCCACATGGCTGAAATTGGCATCGATTTTACCTTTGAACTTTTCAAGGTGAAGGCAGTACCACAGTAAAGAAAATTTCGACTGTACTTACTTGGAGCGAAATTTTATTTCCACAGAAACCCCTAGTATCCAAAAGGCAGATCAAATCAGATTTGAATTAATTAACGCCCAATTTAATCTATGAGTAACCTCAGAGTCCCTACACGTACTCTTGGGTTGGTGCGTAACTAAGTGGTTTAGTTTAATTAAAAAAATTTTGTTTAAGTCGGTCGACAGCCATCCGCTATTACCAAACGCCAGCGAAAAGTTGTCAAGGTCATTGTCAACCAAAAACCTATAGCCCATTAAATAAAATCAACAAATTATCGTTAGCTATCATCGTTAGGGACAATTTCAATGTCAATCAATTTAAAAAAAGTGATTTGGATGGGTTGATGACTATATTTTCGAATTGATTGGCTTTCGAGATTGTAGCCCCTGGAGAGATTAACGGAAACACAAAATTATGTTTTCTTAATCTTATCTAATCTCTGATTTATCAATGACACACAAAAGTTACCATAAAACATATTTTAAACAGTCGTGATTACTTAGTAACACAAAAAATATTCCCAAGATTAAAATTGTACTTGCAATGCCATTTAAAATTTTAAATTCATAGTTATATTAATTTATGTGTATTGGCATGCTGAGTAAAAACGGTTAATAGTGTGAAATTAATTTTATGATTAAGACCTGTATCCAAAGTCACACTTTATCATTATTTATAGCTGAGGAAAGTGGTAACATATAAATCATATAAGTATCTACTTAGCATTCAAGGCCAGTTGTTTAACAAATCAATAATCAAAAAGTCATTTAATCGAACACTATTTTTCAAATAAGGAACTGTGTGAGCTCAGGACCAAGTGTCTCATCTATTTTCCAAGCAGTAAATTTTTTTTTACGATTTACTAACCTGCCTATTTATAACCCAATACTATTATTAATATCATTCAAATTCATTGTTACATATTGTACAATCCATTTAAAGAGAACAAAACATGTTACTACCGTAACTAAAAAAATTAAATTAAAAAAAAATATCGCTTTTCCAATGTAATAAAAAAGCGAACGTGAGATTGTGCGATAAGAATTCAATAACACTTTACTGTAAACTTCTGATAAATAAACCACCCAAGTACGATTTTATTTGTTAATAAATTCGTTTATAATAATTCATTATTATGTGAAAATGTCAACCAGCTGCCTATTATGGTTAAAAAAAAACACAGACCTTTAAAAAAGAGTTACATATTACACTCGGCAAAAAGTTTCTTATACTCTTTGGGCACTTTGCTCTGGACGTAAGCAAAATTTTTAATAATAGGTGTGTGAATATGACTCCGCCCCTTTTTGTCAAAATAAAACACATTTGTTCGCTTACAAAATTAAAAAAAAAATTATTGAAAGTATGCTCCATCTGCAGCTACAACCTTCGCCCATCGTTCAGGTAGTTTTCGTATTCCTTGCTGGAAGAAGTCCTGGTCTTTTGAGCTTATCCAGTTGTCAATCCAAATTTTGATACTTTCACATGAAGTAAACTTTTCTCCAGTAAGGTCTGTCTGCATCGTCCGGAATAGGTGGTAATCGGAAGGAGCTATGTCTGGTGAATATGGCGGGTGGGGTAACACTTCCCAGTCCTGTCCCTCTAAATATCTTTTTACGACTTCTGCGGTATGCGGTTTGGCATTGTTATGCTGAAGAACTAATTTATTATGTCTATTCACCCATTCTGGTCGTTTTTCTTCTATGGCTCGCTTCAAACGCATTAGTTGTCGTCGGTAAACTTCTCCATTAATAGTTTCAGAGGGTTTGAGCAACTCATAATATACAATACCTTTCTGATCCCACCAAATACAGAGCATGACCTTGGCACAGTGAATATTTATTTTTGGCTGTGATGGGCCTGGTTCGCCTGGTTTCACCCAAGCTTTTTTGCGTTTAGGATTTTCGTAGTGTATCCATTTTTCGTCTCCTGTGACTATCCGATGCAAAAATCCTTTTCTTTGCTGTCTTTGAAGCAGCATTTCACAAATGGTTTTCCGACGTTCCATGTCTCTTTCTTTTAAATCATGTGGAACCCAGTCACCGGCTTTTTGAATCATTCCCATCATTTGTAAACGCTTTGCAACAGTTGAACGATCAACATTTAATGCTGCAGCTAATTCTGATTGAGTTTGGCAAGAATCTTCCGCCAATAATGCTTCCAATTCAGCATCTTCAAATTTTTTTGGTGGTTTTCCATGTTCTTTATCCTCAGTACTAAAATCGTTATTTTGAAATCGTTGAAACCATTCCTTGCAAGTTGTATTAGACGGAGCATGCTCACCATAAATCTCCACAAGCAAACGATAAGTTTCCGCTGCAGTTTTCTTCGCAATAAAATAATGTATTAACACTTCCCGCAAATGACGTTTATTTGGAATAAAAACCGACATTTTCGAAAAGGTGAAAACAATTGTTGCTTACACTTCAACCAAATATCATAAAATGCGTTAGATAGCTGACATTCAGTACTATCGAATACAAGTATGGTCATTTATTAGTACACGTAAACAATACTAAAAACGACATCTGTTGAGAAAGGGCGGAGTCATATTCACACACCCAATAGAATACCTGTCATTGAATAATGTTTTAGCCCCGTTATACAGAATTGTGCGAGGTCTTTTTAATAACAAAAGTTTTCCATAAAGTATCAAAAGTTACAAAAAAAGATTGCCTTACCTTTTTAAGGTAAACTTAATCAAAAGACGGAAAGTTCCGCTTTTGGTATTAAAATGATGCTTGAAGACTTAATTTGAGTAACCTTAGCCTTTTTATATTTACTTAATTATATTTTATATATTTTGCTCTCTTTATCTCAACAGCAAAGCAATTAGTTTTAAGCTAATTACATAAGTTTTGTCATCTGTAAAAATATAAATATAGGTCACGTATTGCGATCTGAATATTGTGAATTAATTTGAAAATTCATCTCGGTTATTATATTTTAGCTAGCAGTCTACAAGGGTAATATTAACTAATCGATGATGTCACGAAATCCGGATCAGTAGACAAACACAGATCACTGAATGAAGCTGTCAGAACACTTGCCAGGTCGCGCATCACTCTCGGAATGAGTGCAAGATCTGTAGGTCATGACCACCGGCACACCTGGCCACTGCACTGGCCAGCATCATAACATTCATATTTACTGTCACCAACAAATAACTACATGCCACCTACAAGGTTTTGGGATACCAATTTCAATAAAGACTGACAATACTACACTATCAGATAAACCATGGTATTACATATTCAATGCGCAATCTTAAAATCGTGCTCTGTGAAAATGATTCGTTTTCCTTTGGAACACATGACGCGTGAAATCATGCAAATTACAATGCACATTGTTATTTACTATAAAACATTACCGTAAACCATCCCTGAGCGTAATCGTTACGGACGCAAACAAACGCGGCCTTGAACGCGGAGCGGATCGCCTGAAATACTCGGCGCGCGGAAATAACCGCGGTGAAAATACGAGCACGTGATGGCACCTACCTCGCGTACACTCGTATGGAGAAAATCGATGGTGCTCGCCACTCGACGATCGGCGGCTGACTGAGCCACTGTGTCAGCGGAACGCGCCCCACCCGAGCCTCCGCCCGCCTGTCGCTATCACAGTTACGATTAGAAAAAATAATTTCACAGATTGAGCACTTTAAAAAAAATACGAATGCGGCACTACTTAAAAAAATATTTTTTTTTTCAGGCGGCGTTTATGAGGTTGTGTTTTACGCGATGTTCCGCGGTGTCGGGTCGCGGCCGGCGCGTGTTGACGGTTCGGAACGGGGCGGCGAACTGGCGCGGCCGACGCGCGGGCCGCGGCCGGCAGCGCCTCCTGCCCCCGCCGTGACGTTGGCGCGGCCCGCGATACTGGAAATTAGCAGCTTCCCGAGCGAGGGTCGCCGGATCTAGGTCACGGGGACTGGGCCTGCACTTGCCCACTCTACCGTGCTGATACACTTGACAAGTTTAAGGACATAACTAGGCGTGATTAGGTGCACCGAGCTACGCGTCGTAACGGGAAACGTTTGCGTCTCCGTAGCGCCGTAGACGTTCCGTAGCGCATTCGTAGCGCTGAGGGATCGTGATGGAAATTTGAATTGTACGACCTAGACAGTGCGGCGGCTAATGAAATTAAGATTGGAAAACTTTTCAGACGATTTTTAGAGCCGATACAAAGTTTTCTTTACGTGATTTATTTTATAGAATTATAGAAACTTCATCTCACGCTATGAAATATTGTAATTGGCAAAGTATGCCATTTTGTTCAATATACAATATCAGCCAAATCTGTGTTTAGATAATTCTGACACATCCGCATAAATATTATAATCGAATGAAGGCGTTGAAGGATCGTGATCGATCGTTAACTCCGTAACAGCTGATAACCGGTTCGAAGTCACGACAGAGTTGGAACGTTTCATGACTTCCTATGTGTGAAGGTTTCACGCGAGTTATTTACATATTTCAGTGGTGTTCATAAAAATATTTTAGATTTTACTTTATGACTCCTACCAGTTTTCCAGACATTTCTCATTTGTTCTGTCCCCTAAAAGTTTTGTAGTGCATTAGCCAGACTTAGCGCATGATGTTCATATGGACGTTTGAAGTTTCATATAAAAGTTTCTGAGTTCACCCACCGTTGATGTGAGATTTTTGTAATATAGACACTCGTGAAGACTAGCTTGGTCCTGCACGGTCCCACAAACTCAAGTAAAATTCGACGACGAATGCTTTGGAACATCGCCGTTTAAGAAAATCAAATTCATTCCTGCAGTCTTGAAATGTAAGAGGACGCATTTCCTGCTCAAAAATATACATTACGATTGATAAATTTTAAGAAAAAATTTAATTACTAAAAAAACGTAACGTAAACACAAATGTCTGGCAGTTTTCATAATCATAATGCGTTCATAGTACCAAGTTTGGCGCCATTATCATCATTTTGATATTGATTAGGTCTGTTTCAAGTACCTGGTGTATGTATTGGGTGTGTGAATATGACTCCGCCCTTTCTCAACAGATGTCGTTTTTAGTATTGTTTACGTGTACTAATAAATGACCATACTTGTATTCGATAGTACTGAATGTCAGCTATCTAACGCATGTTATGATATTTGGTTGAAGTGTAAGCAACAATTGTTTTCACCTTTTCGAAAATGTCGGTTTTTATTCCAAATAAACGTCATTTGCGGGAAGTGTTATTACATTATTTTATTGCGAAGAAAACTGCAGCGGAAACTTATCGTTTGCTTGTGGAGATTTATGGTGAGCATGCTCCGTCTAATACAACTTGCAAGGAATGGTTTCGACGATTTCAAAATAACGATTTTAGTACTGAGGATAAAGAACATGGAAAACCACCAAAAAAATTTGAAGATGCTGAATTGGAAGCATTATTGGCGGAAGATTCTTGCCAAACTCAATCAGAATTAGCTGCAGCATTAAATGTTGATCGTTCAACTGTTGCAAAGCGTTTACAAATGATGGGAATGATTCAAAAAGCCGGTTACTGGGTTCCACATGATTTAAAAGAAAGAGACATGGAACGTCGGAAAACCATTTGTGAAATGCTGCTTCAAAGACAGCAAAGAAAAGGATTTTTGCATCGGATAGTCACAGGAGACGAAAAATGGATACACTACGAAAATCCTAAACGCAAAAAAGCTTGGGTGAAACCAGGCGAACCAGGCCCATCACAGCCAAAAATAAATATTCACTGTGCCAAGGTCATGCTCTGTATTTGGTGGGATCAGAAAGGTATTGTATATTATGAGTTGCTCAAACCCTCTGAAACTATTAATGGAGAAGTTTACCGACGACAACTAATGCGTTTGAAGCGAGCCATAGAAGAAAAACGACCAGAATGGGTGAATAGACATAACAAATTAGTTCTTCAGCATGACAATGCCAAACCGCATACCGCAGAAGTCGTAAAAAGATATTTAGAGGGACAGGACTGGGAAGTGTTACCCCACCCGCCATATTCACCAGACATAGCTCCTTCGGATTACCACCTATTCCGGACGATGCAGACAGACCTTACTGGAGAAAAGTTTACTTCATGTGAAAGTATCAAAATTTGGATTGACAACTGGATAAGCTCAAAAGACCAGGACTTCTTCCAGCAAGGAATACGAAAACTACCTGAACGATGGGCGAAGGTTGTAGCTGCAGATGGAGCATACTTTCAATAATTTTTTTTTTTAATTTTGTAAGCGAACAAATGTGTTTTATTTTGACAAAAAGGGGCGGAGTCATATTCACACACCTATTATATATATACTAATCAATGGCGTTCGTCTCGCAAAAGCTCGAAAATTGGTCGTAGGATTTGGATTTCTCGTGTTTTGTTTGCCTCAATACACAAGTTTAAGAAAAAAGGAAATTAGAGATAACCAGAAAATCTACATCGATAATTTTGTAAGAGAATAGTTTCGAAATTTTAGGTGGTATGTTCATTGAGTTATCTATTCTTATATAAAACGAATACACACGTAGCAACTTTGATCGACTGTTGCAGACTTGTAGCAAACTTGTAGCAGATCTAATTTTGTTGTTAATAAACTTTTTGCTAGTATCCCGTTCCTTGTAATGTTCTAAGATAAATGAAAAAAATGCTGCAAAGCAAAAGCTTGTTTTTAATTGGTCCAAATTTCCAAATTGCCTATTTCATTTGCTTTTACTAAATACGGTTTATTAATTCACAGTTTATCAAATTGAAGTATTTTTTTTATTGAAGTCTTATGGAACACTCATTTTAATTCCTTCAAAATAATATTCAAAGCAGGGTCAACCGTTGACAAGGATATATAAATTTTCATATAAAAATATATTTCTATTATACTTTACCTTACTACCATCTACCATATCATCCATACCAGCTTAAATACAAAATATGGTTTCTAAATCAGACCAGCACTTATGGAGTTAGAATTGGCCACACCTCCACAGGAAGACAAATAGACAAACAGACAGACATATATTATACAAAGAAATTTTAAGTCAGGGTTTAAAAATAAAGGCAATGTATGAACTAATTCATTGCTTCATGGTTTCAAAAATTGAATATAAAATTTAGTTGATTGATTGATTTGTATCTCGTACTAAGTCGCACACATTACTGTTGTCATGGGCAAGGGTCACCACTTACCATTAGGTGGGCCTTCAGCACGTTCCGTCATTCATTTAACTAAAAAAAAAAAAAGTTGCTTCTCCTCTTTACATTGTAAAATTGCTTCTAAATCGGTCATCATCTTTGATCAGCGCATTACTTACGCATAGTTTAACAAGATAACGAAAGAGGCATTTACGTGGTTTGGAGCGCATCGAATTGGCATATTATGAGAAGGCAATGTCAAGAAAATATCTTTCACTTGACTGATTTTACGACTTTAGCAACATTAAGTATAGTTTGAATATAAAAATCGCATACCGTGAACATCAGTAATAATGTAACGATCCAACTATAATGTTTCATTTAGAAACGCTTATTGAAAGCATTCTTTTACTTTTTTTCTTATTAAAGGGATGAGCTAACAGCCAACCTAATTTTAAGTGGTTTTAACAATAGCAAATCGAACTACAAGCCTCTTCTACCCAAGTAAGTTGAGAAATGACTTGTTTTATAGTAAATCCCCGACGAAAAACGTCAATAGGTGTGTTATAAGTTTGTACTCGTAGTGTGTATCTTGTGACTGTCTGTGGCATAGCTCTTGAACGGACGAACCGATTTTGATCCGGTTTTTTTGAAAGCTGACGCCGTTGAGTTGCTTCTCAGATGCATAATTTATGCAGATCTGTTCAGGAGTTCAGCTCATTACCATTAAACAAGTTTGGGGTTTTTACATTTTGCGTAAAATGAACATGATAAATAATCAAATTGTAATCTGACGTCACCAAGTGTCCTGTAAATTTTCTAGTAAACTAGTGTACCAGGACCGACATTTTAAAGTGCCCTCCAAAGCATGAAAACCCTCAGTACTGACCGGGCGGAAAGTTCAATAACTGTATATAGTATTCAATACATGATCTGTAAAGAGTCAAATCAAAGTACAGATATATATTACATTACTATGATTTTATTATTATATATCAATGTATATAGATAAAACAAAAATAGCACAACAAAATAAAGCAACAATGGTAACAATTAAAAAAATATTTATTATTAAAACTAAAATTACTGAAAGTTAAATTTAAAATAAATATTCGTATAGGAAAGATATACAACAGATTATTTCAAACCAAATATTGTTTACACCATATCAGAACTCTAGCATATCCTATGCATGCAGTTGAAAACTCAAATATTAACCTTACATAATATTCATATTAGAACATAATATTTGTATAGAATCGCTGTGTTGGATGATATCATAACAATGAAGGATAATCCACACGGATTTGCGTATTCTATTCAAATGTTCCACTCATAAATAATATACAGGGTGTCAAGTTCCATTGAAATGTTCGGGAAAAAATTGTCCAGAAATGTGTACGTTTGGAATACAAATTAATTGAGTTTCAATGACGGTTTGAAGACATGTTGCATCGTAATTGAGCCTCGAAGCGAGGGGTCCCGAGTTAAATATCTAGCTGGACAAAATAAAAAATAAAAAAATAGATATTCTTAGATATGTGTATGGTATATCTAAATGTTTCCTCTTCATGTTGCCTGCGACACATGAGATCTTATTACAGGGGTATGAATTTGAGGTAAGAGGTAAGCGTCATTAAGTTATTCAAAATATATGAGGACGTTCCCATAGTTATCTTAGGAACATATTATCTTGATGTTTCACAAATATTTTTGTTGTAGTCTTTGCGACTATTCCAATCAAAAATAAAATAATTCTGCTCTGTAATACCTATTATACTTCATAATTTGATTTATTATTAATCATATAAATAAAGTTTTATTTAAAAACCGGTTATCTAATTGTATAATAGTTTGGAATCGCACACCGATTGTTACGCACGTATATATTTGTTGGAAGATATATCATACATACTATATGATATATTGTATCTGATATAAATATATGATATACAAACTGTAAGCAATTGATTTAGTTATGGCTCACGATTCAAAGAATCAGCCCTTTAAAGGTAAGACAGGCAGATGTAGTAGCTGAAATTGGCTGTAAAATACAATAAAGCACTTAAGTATTACTTTTGTCAGAGATCTAATATTTATAAATAAATAAACTTTAATATCTTTATTCTGATGCTGTAATTGTAAAAGCACGATTATTGAAAAATTTATCGATAAAAAAACTAAGAAAAATATCAGATAACTTAATATAAATATAAGATCAAGATAACTTTTTATGTAGGTTATAACTATTTATATGTTTACTTAATCTATTTTTTTAATGATTACGTTGGTATACTGAAAAAAAAAACAAAATTATATGATATCTTCGACGATGGCCAATACTTTGCTCTCGTTTTGTTGTTGTTGTAGTATCCATTGCTTGCTATCCTGTCAACAACTTCGTGGTTAGCTGGAAATTTATTAAAGTACTTGTATCGTGCACTCTTAATATTACCTTCCTCCGACCCTACGTACAAAACCCTAAATATGTTACCTACATCGCTGCAAAGAAAAGTTCTCAAAACGATAGTGTTATTTCTCCTGAATTTTATTATACATCATATAATAATACCTACACACTTAGCTTTCACAAAACCCATTAATGTTTCCATATAAATGTTAATAACTGAAGGTTAGGTATCCGAAGGGAATAACTTTTATAACAGCAGATCCCGAATCAATCCTAAATTTCATTTATGATTCAAAGGTCAGGAGGTATTTGTTTTATACGAATTTATGCGGACACGCGTAGGTATCTTTTATGTAAACCTAATTTGTGAATGCTTTACATGAGTTGAATTATATATTAACTATGTAACTTATGTGCCTGAATACCCATACTTTTAGATTAATCGGTTTAGGTTAGCACAGTGTAATCTAATATTTTCACTAGGCAAATAAATAAAATAAATAAATAATTCATTTCACATACTATCTAGCCCCAAACTAGACACGGAACAAACAACTGTTTGTCACACAAATGTTTTTCAGAAGTTGGAATCATATCTACGACTAGATAGAATACATAGAAGGCAGAGATATAACCAACTGAGCTGTGAGGCCAGTTAAATAATGAATGATTTATAATTTGAATAAACCGATTTCAATACTTTCATCCCTTATTTTTGGCCTTTAGGAATGGAATTATTCATAGAATCAATAGAATAAAATCGATACTATCAAATAAAATGCGATAAGTCCAACCGGATAAAAAAATCGCGTGATATGCAAACAAAAAATAAACAATTAAATCCCCCGATTTTTTTTAAGTCGGTCTGTCTTGTTTAATTTGAAATGTCACACTCATTAAGTCTATTAATTAGTCGATCAGCTAGCCATCGATTAATCTAGCTTTAATTTAGGTGTAGGTGTCAGATGAGGATGAACATGGTGGCCCAGGGGCACAGACGCCGACTTCCAATCTGAAGGTTGGTGGTTCAAACCCACACGTGCACCAATGAGTTTTTTCACTTGAAAAATTCATGTGCGCAATACCATGTTCTCAACGGTGACGGAAAACATCGTGAGGAAACCGGCATGTCTTAGAACCAAAAATTCGATGACATGTGACATCTACCAATCCGGATTGGGCTCCCGTGGTAGATCAGAGCCCATTCACTCTCAATTATCGAGAGTAGGCCGGTGTCCCTGCAGTGGGAACATTAGAGGCTGGTACGGTACGGTACGGTCAGATGAGGGTAAAATTAAGATTGCTTTGAAATTAGTACATAGGGTACATAAGGTTCATGTCTAGCCGGTGTTGGCTTTATAATTAATTATACTCACAGGTAATTCTAATATTAAGAACTATAATTAAAAACGTGACTAAATTTTTTATCAATGAATAAAATTACCTTTTTCCAAATCAAGAGAGAACAACGCCAATCAAATAAAAACAAAAAATCCTTTAATTTCTTAAAATATTTGGACCTGTTATACCCCACCCAACCTCTGTGGCGAAGGAAAAAGCCAGAAACCCCTAATTAAGGGATTCCTTTCTTTGCACGAGCATGATTCTTCAGTTCAATACATTATTTTGTAAAATGTGAAACTATTTTCGACTGATCTCAGCTGAGTTGATAGTATAGTGGTACGTGGGTTTGATTCCCAACCAAGACAAACATTTCTGTGATGAATTAGATGTTGTTTTATGTCTGTATTTTTTCATCTATAAATATTTCTTTGTTACCAGTATTATCAGATTTTTTTTTTATCAGAAACACAAGACAATCATCCAAGACCCGAGAACAAACTATGCTCACCACACAAAGTACATCCCTGATGGGAATCTAACTTTTGAAGGCAACTATCAACTAAGCCATTGAGCCAAACAAAACAAGCAAGATACATAGGAAAAATCTCACTCACGTTCGGTTGAGTATAAAGTATTGATTCTTCTTCGGTAGGGCACTGGTTTGGGGCTGGTACTCTTGATAAATTGATACGACGTGACGTAAGGTTCTCTAGATATCGGAACGAAGACCGAAACCATATATAAGTAGTAGATTATAACTGCATATAATAAACAATTGGATAAAATTTTTATTGGATATTAATATGCAAATAAAATATTTTAATCATGAAAGTAATATTGTAACTTGAAGTACCTTACTTGCCTGATTATCTGAGAAATCAGAAAGATTGTGGGTAGTTAAATCAGTCTGTGGGATTTTCTGTCAGTCTGTCAGGTTCCTTCCATTCGATTGATAATATCAGGTCCCTGCTAAATCCTGTATAATAAATAAATATATTTACACTTATAAGGCGAAAGTTTGTGTGTATGTTTTGTTACTCCTTCACGAACAACGGCTCAAATTGGAATAAATTAAAATGAGTAATTTATTTTAATATTTCTTTATTTTATTATTATTTTATGAGATTACTATAATACTTATCATTTTTTATGAATTCTTGTTTATTTAATTGAAATTGTTGAATTTAATTTTAACTATAAGTGTTTTGTTATTATATTTTTATGACTTGCCTTGTGTAACGAACAATGTTATAAAATGATATCTGAAATCGGATTTTGATGAAATTTGGAATCAGGATACTAAGCCTGGCTACGGCTAATATATATATCTAAATACTCATAGATATCTCACACTATAAATACTGTACTGTGTATATGACGAGGGGTGTTTTAAGGTTTCACAACAAAAGTGTACAACACTCGAAGAACATCTCTGTATCAGGTAACCGGCGCAACGGGATGCGATTAAGGTTTCCGCATACTTCGGTCGTGGTGCACCTAAATCGGATTGCTTTGTTATTAGAGATGGAACTAACCACTTAACATTTTTCAGGCGTTCAGTTTGTCCCGTACCTTTAGCCGAATAAAAAAAAAATATGCAATATATACATTTATATATGAAGTTATGGATACTGAATTCGAGACATATTTCTGTTATTTTTTTCATTTAGGTAAAGTTATATCAGTCCCAGTGTACCTACTGCTTTGTAAGCTCAATTTCTGTTTATAATTATACGCGTACCCAAAAATGATTGTGTAGCTTCTTGTAGATGTTAGTAATTTCAACCGTAAATCATTGAGTTAAAGTTCAAAAGGGAAAACTGAAATAAATAATTACATAAGGGTGCGTATGTGTAAGCAAGTCGTTAAATGGAAGGAAATGGAGAGAGCTATTAGATAACGTAAACGTGTTACGTGATGGAAATGTAAACATTAATTATTATTTTGGGATATTACGTTCTATTTCGGAAATCAATCGTCGTGGTGGCGAATCGTGAGGAACTATAAAGTGATCAAATAACCAGCGATCTACCTGGTAGTTAAAAGTCTGTCGTTAAGCATTTAACAGTGTGGTTCGACAGAGATCTTGACTCAATCTCGTCGTTGCGTGGCACCTTCATCGTCCACATTACAACGTTAACACGTTAACACGCTCATACTAGGATTCCCTGTGTCGCAAATGGCATGTACAAACACAGAAACATAACACAAACACCCAAGACAACATCAAGTTACACGTAGTCAAATAGGATAGCAGCCAGTAGGGTTGTCCCTGACAGTAGAACAAGTCCCTTTTAGTTTCATTTTGGTGATCTTAAAACCCTAACTATCCTTATTATTATAAACGGGAATGTTTGTTTTTTATGCTTTTGGGTCTAAACCAGTCACCCGATCATCATGAAATTTTGTATACAGATTGTCAGGGGAATCAAAAACGACATAAGGTAAGTTCTAGAAATAAAATAATATTAGCGAAGCCGCGGGCAAAAGTTTCACATAAATACTTATTAGCACAAGCAATACTTGTGCCAATTCCATCCAGAAATACATGCTAGTGTCCGGTATCTCATATCAATTTTTACTGGTGTTCCCGTTGAAAGGTATCAATAATGTTAAAAGCGCATTAGAATCGAGTCTTCGACCTTGATAAGATAAGAGACTAATTCATGTCTATGTATAGGTATAAATCACTGCTTAATATTTAACTGGTCATCAGTTCGTTTCGTCGCCCAGTCAAAGACGCAAAAAGCTCCTAGCTTTTTTTACACCACCCAAGGGATATGTGTACATAAACAATGGAACTTACCTACAGACTGGAGCATTAGGAAACCACTTCTTCGCAACTACTCAATTACATCTTACTTACTATAATATTATATACACAAAAGTTTGGATGGATGGATGAATGTTACTCAATCACGCCTGAACGGCTAAATGGATCTGGTTGAAATTTTGAACAGAGATTATAGTCTGAAATAACGCATAGGTTACTTTTCATCCCGTGAAAAAGACATGGTTATATATGAAAAAATACTCGGTTTTATGCCCAATCAAAATTGACGCTTAGAGCAGGTCTTAGTAGCCGTCTCAAGTTTATTTTCCTTGATATATTCTGGGATTTAATCTTGCATAGCATCACACACATTTCATACGTTCTGATCATATTTTATTCAAAGGCATGAATATTACCTTTTGTTTTTTGTTTCGAGCGAGAAAGTGCGTTAAACCTTTTATGAAATACGGGCACAGAAAGAATAGGGATTGACATTTCGGGAAAGCTATTCTTCGGATTGAAATTGGTACTCACAGCGCGACGTATCGAATAAATTGTGTTTGGTATAGGAACACCTATATAATATTCGCTTGCTTGTTTCCTTATTGAAAACTACTTATTTTAATATAGTGTTTACTTTTGTACGATATTCAAAAAACAATCTTGCGTTTTAGTTTGAAACACGCAATTAACAAGGAATTACAAGGATTTGTTATTATCATAACAAAGTAACCTTAGTTAGTTAAGTCTTAAGTTCTAAGCGCTATTTTGTTTATTTTAATAAGTAGGTCAAGTGGACAGATTTTTTTCTTTCTTGTAGTTAATATAATTTATTTCTTAGAATCTAAATGATAAATATCCCCCACCGTTGTTTACAAAGGTTTACCAAGATAAAGGTTTCGTCTATTTATGAAACCACTGCAAAACTTTAAATCCAAGTCGACTATTTTACTGCTTTAAATTGATGCTAGGAAATCATGCATTATTTGAACATAGCTCGTGTGCACAGCATAGCCCTAAACTAAGCATAGCTTGTAATATGGGAACTAAATAACTGATAGAATACATACTTTTATTACATATTAACCCACACACAGAGCAAACATTTACGTTCATTACACAAATGCTTGTCCTGGGTGGGAATCAAATCCGCGACCTCAGCACAGAAGGCAGAGCTACTACCAACTGAGCTTCGCAGCCAGTTGAAATATCATACTATATACTATATATATACTGTAGCGTGTATGTTGGTAAAAAATATAATCTTATCTTATGTATTGGGACGTTGGAATCTAGCTTGCCTTTACACAAAAAGATGGATTATAATTGAGTGATAGATGGCAGAACCCGAATGTAAGGACTGAAATGATGGATGGCAGACCTCTGACTGAAAAAAATGCCGAAAAAACGTGCTCAAGGTCTCTTACAGATCAATTATCTATTGGACAAAATCTATACCATGACCAATCAGAGCAGCCCAAGGCCCTAACTGCATTTCCTCTTCCCCAATGAGGTTCCGCGTTGGAAAACACGTTTACTTGAAAAACACGACAGCGGCCCAACCGCGCGGATAATGTGATAAGAAAATCATTTCCTGTCACAAAACGAAATAGGGCGATATTAGATTCCATTTAGGCGTAATTACCTTTATACCTTTAGTAATAAATATGCGAAAGGTCGGATTATATAATATTTGGGAGTTAAATGGCTGTTCAATTTTACAGATAGTCACGAATTTGTCTCGTCTCCAAGCATCATTTATTCTGTCTACAGCAGCTTTGTCGTGGGTTTGAATACTTCTCATGACAAAAGTTTGTGTATTAAATTTAATTTTTGTTCTGTTTCTGGATTATTTATTACGTATCACACTTAAAGGCTAAAGTTTATATATATGTGTGTATCTGTGTGTATGTTTGTTACTACTTCACGCTCATATTAACGGATTTGGACGAATGTGGTTCCAGTACAGTTTATATCCTACTTTTCATCTCGGAAAACCGCGTGCGCAGCTAGTTAAATATAAATATATATTGTACAAAAAAGTGTTATATATTTATTCTATCATTCCACTAGTACAAGTTATGCTTAGTTGGGTTTTGTGTTGTGTGAAATATTTATGAATATGGTTAGGTATATATTTTATTTATTTATTATATAGTAAGTGTGTGGTAAATATGTTTAGAATCTTTAGCGGCTTAAACTTTTAAATAAATAAATTTAAATAAACTTTTACACACTCATACCTCTGCACTAGGATTCCCTGTGTCACAGATGGCATGGACAAACACATAAAAACAAGACAAACACCCAAGACCCGAGAACAAAGTCCATGCTCACCAAAGTTTGTCCCGGCCGGGAATAGAACCCGGGACCCCTCGCTTCGAATGCAGGGTTACTACCAACTAAGCCAAGGAGAAACTTACGTGGTGCGCGGCCAATGCTATAAGCATGCCGTGTCACGCGACAATTATAAACACGAGAGTTTCAGCAAATATAATAGTATTTTTATTTTATGAATATAATTTAAATACAATAAACTCGGCTCACTATCAATTTGGGGGTTTCATTTTACTTGTTTCCGCAGGTGAACCTGTAACCGAAAGAAGCAGTAGAACTTGCGCCTCGTTTCGAGAAGTAATGCCAACACACCTGGTAATCGGATTTAAGTCGGGTGCACTCGCATTGTTTTGTTTCGGCAGAAGCGTAAATTAAGTATAAAAAACTTTTACGATAAAAAACAAAGGTTTATGACAAAAAATATAATTTTCTAATTTACTTCCCTAAGCTTTCGAAGTCCGATCTAACTATTAATAAATCCGGCAACTTTCCTATTCGAAATGAAAGCTTTCGTTCCATTAATTGGACGTAAGATGAAATTACGAGGAATAAGAAAACTACTTCAAAGGCAACTTCGATCTAATAATGTCTTTTTCCGTTGATATCTTCAATTAGTTTGCTTTATGTACCAAATAGAATGGTTTTGTTCGATTAATTAAGCCCAAATCCCAAGTTACTGAAGGAATTATTAATTACTGATAGGGCTGTGCAATGCCCGGCTTTTTCGATACTAGTTGCTACTTAATGGTTTTAAAAGTCATGAAAAAGGTAAAGGTTCTCAATTCAGGTGTATGTTTTTGTGTGAATTATTTTTTAATTTGATGTGGTGTAATTCAAAATGTGTTTCAATAAAAAAATCCTGAAATGTTTCCACCCCTAAGATTGTTAAATAAGTGATGAAAGTATTGAAGTTAGTTTCGACTTTTAAGTCAGACAATTAATGTAGTCTATGGATTTTTGTATCATCCAGCATCATCCATTTGTACGATATCTATTATTTATTAAACTGACATCATGTTGCATCAGATAATTAAAAAATGCTAATACACAGCACGTGTCAGCGTATCAGGTGCTGGCCTCGCTGTCTTTTTTTAAAGGCTCTAATTACGGTTGTTGGTTCAAAACTCGGATTTTCACGTGGACATGTCAAATTTTACACATACATGTACATATTCGTGAGTATATAACGTGACACAGGAACTCCGCAGGCACATTACATGCACACAAATATTTCAAATTACAGTAAATTTACATGTTTTAGATAGCCTTATTTGTTATCATTATTATATCTATGAAATAACGAAATAGCATAAGAATGTTTAATTTTTTTATATAATACGACTTTTCCAAGCGTAACAATGCTACCTATATTAAAATATGAAATGAAATTAAAATTAAAATATGAAATATGACCAATAAATATGAAATGGTTGAATAAAATATATAAAAATGTATCCGTCTTTTCTAAAACCATGTGGCAGCTCTATTTGCAGGGGCAATTTAGTCGACCTTCCCTTTCGTCGGTATTAGGTAACCTGAATTATTTAACAGCCCGTTATGTTCCACTGATTACTTCTATTGAACCTTTCCTCAAACATCATGTTTACATAAATTACTATAATAACTTTATGCTGTAACAAAAATAGAAGAGCTGAACTATACCACTTCTTCTCGTGTCGATGCTCATACTCAACTCTTTCAGACCAATACGAAGCGACCTCCACAACTTGCCCCTGAAATATGCGCTTTCGTGTCGAAATTTCAATCTTAATTAAATTAGCATATTAGGTAGCCTTATTCAAATCCCGTGTGCATGTACTAAGGTACAACGGACATACGAGTAAATTGGCGTGGCCTGGATTAGGATTGCACAGTTTGACTATATTTATTGGATATGAATGCGCAGTCCCCCAAAAACGGGTTTTTCATCTTGCGTAGAAGATTGCATTCCTGATGAGTCGAATATGAGGCAGTCCCAGCAGCTTCTTTCAGACTATGCCGGAGTGTTGGACGTCTCCATTACGAGAGTTCCTTGTGCAGAGCGTAATCAATGCAAGAATTTATTTCTGACATATATTATAAAAACAGTGTAATTGATGAAATGTCAATTTTATCAATTTATTGATGTATTTTAATATGTTTGAAGTCATTTGATATGTTCAAGTTATGTTGATATTAGCCTTCTTGTAAATGCTTATTCAGTAAAATATATATATTAATTTATATCTATTTGGTTATCCAATTTCAACAACATAAAGCTATATATAATTTTTATCTCGTATCGTATCGATATCTCCACGGTAGATTACGATAAATTTATCTTCATCTCGCGTTATCTTACGATTTATCAATTTGGCTGACAAAAATGTTATATATTTTTGCTATTTGTGAGTTTCCAATTCTGCGTTTGGACCATTTTGTTGATGTAACTAAAGAGAAGCGTCTAGCAGATGGCCCACCTGATGTTAAGAGGTGTTCGTCACCCTAAAACAACAAAAATATCGAATCAATTCTTCGCATACTAAAGTATGCAATCCAAGTTGAATCGCGTCGCAAACGTTTTTTTTTTTTGCCCAAATTTCTTTCACTATTTATTCATTAAACACAAGAAACAAAAAGATTTTATATCTAAGACTATCTTCAATTCGATCGCGAATCATATTTGTAATACATAAATTGCCATACATAAAAACATAAATTGATTATTTATGTATAAAAACTATCCATTCAAAATACATCCTGATATTTTTTGACTTCCAACCTTTTAGCCACCCTACAATTTATTCAAATTACAGTTTTTGCGTGCACGTAATCGTTTTTGTTACCTAAAAAACGGTTGTTTGAAGTAAAAGTTTAGCAACAAGTTTTGAAAACA
The DNA here is from genome assembly GCA_921293045.1 of Aplocera efformata. Lineage (NCBI taxonomy): Eukaryota > Metazoa > Arthropoda > Insecta > Lepidoptera > Geometridae > Aplocera > Aplocera efformata. Next base: position 4,230,797 of record OV121042.1, on the reverse strand, counting down.
GCTACGTTTACGTAATACCGATAACATACATTGGCTGTTACAAGTATGAGTAATGAGGAGATAAGAAACTGAGAAACGTGTAAATATCGCAACGTAGCGATAGGAAAATTTGACGGAAGGTACTCGCTGTGTATATAGTGGGCCGATTTTCATTATTATTTTAGAGTCTACTTCAGAATACACGTGTTCCCTGGGTGATGCGAAAGGCGCAATCTAAAGTTGCATATAAAATTGTGCCAATTACCTTAAATATATTTTTACATGTATCTTGGATTCAACAGATAGTGGCAACACTTAGTCTCAACGGAGCGCTATTTCTCACTTGAAATGAGTTTAGAAATTAATACCTTAAGTCATTTGTTTTAATTAACTCATGAATATGAATGAGTGATATGACAGGTAAGTTTTCAAGAGCGCACAGAGCGCAAATAGATGACAATCTACAAGAACAGGCTAGCTGTAAATTCGTAAAAATAAGGTTTATATAGTTTTTCTGTGCAATAAGACACACTGGATCAACGTTTAGTAGCTTCGAGCACAAAGCAGTGGACGCTTCGTAAACTAAATTTGCTTGTAGAGTGCATAGATGCATCGCGCACCAGTGTTCTCATGCGAATCACCTAATTCACCAAGCCGCACTGAACGGTTTTAGCTATGCTACTTACTAAGCACAGCACCAAACTAAAAACTTAGCGCATCTCCCTATAAAATAATTTACCCATAGGTATACCATAATTCAGTTTAAATAGTCAAAACTACATTTTCATAGTATTAACATACGAAATAGATTTGTCAAAGAGATTTAATTACTAAACGTGTCTGTTTTACGAATTGAAAGTGCTTCTGATAACTGTTTTATGGGTTAGCACCTCAACTGTGTATGAATAATAATGACTTATTTGACGAATTATAAAATTGCTTTATGATACAGTTAAAACATAAACATGCCAAATCAATTACAAAGCTTTATTTTATAATTTTTATTTCATTTATGTATGCGGCCAACTGTAATGTTGTTACCAGGCGGCCCTAAGGCTTCGATGGCTAATCGATTAGTCCAGAGCCGATCTTTATTTATTTCCCTACGTGTAACGGTCTGGCTGATTAAGAGAAGAAGTGACAAATGTGTGGTTTATTCCCTTTACAGTAAGTAAAAAGTTGTACGAGACTCTTGGTAGTTTCGCCTGTGATGTAGCTGTGCATATTGTTTCCGGACCGGTGATTTCCAAATCTCGTTTGTTAGTTTAGGACTTAAGATGTTAGTCCGAAGTTCCCTGGAGCGTTGGCTTTGACGGGACACTCTTATGCTACTTATGCAGGTATATACCCCACTTCTGCGTCGAGAGTTTACCCTTTTACATAGAACTAGCGGCGCCCCGCGGTTTAACCCGCTGTTTCAAAAGTAGCCTATGTTAATCCATGATATATATTATACTATCTTGATACCAAATTTCATCCAAATCTGTTGAGCTGTTTGAGTGTGAAGGAGTAACAAATATACACACAAATACACAAATTCATAGAAACTTTCTTTTTCAGAATATGTATTGCTGCGCCCCGCGGTTTCACCCGCGTAATTCCTGTTCCGGTTAGAATACGGGGATAAAATATATGAAATACTTGCTGATAATGTAGTTTTCCATTGGTGAAAGAATTTTTTAAATCGGTTTACTGGTTTAGGCGTGAAAGCATAACAAACAAACAAATAATGTCACTTAGAGATGAGATGTTTTGTACTAAAATGTAATTTAGTTCTCGGGTCTTGGGTGTTTGTGTTGTAAGCTCTGTGTACTCCTAAATCTTGGTTAATTAACCTAGTTAATAGTAAGTAGTTCAGCTTACAAAACGAGGGGCTCTGGGCTGAATAACGTCTGGGCCAAACTTGTGTGATGATAATTTCATTCTTGAATCTTGTGTGTGTGTGTGTGTGTGCGCGTCCACTCCTGTTGCGACAAATATCAGTGAGTATGAGTATATTAGTATGTTTAGAAATATTTATAGCAGTTGAATTGTTCTGTCAGCCGCCATACATTAGAGCACTTGCATTGCTGTATGTCAGCGGAAAGTGAAATTACACGAGTATGAGACTTTACATCCCCGTCTCTATGTAACGGTTGTAATATAATGTGACCTGAGTCTTTTTATACTTCAATATAGAAAGACCTGAATAATAGTAGGGTAGAATAACAGGCGTAAAGCCTTAAAATGTGATGTGCCCGCCGCGGCTTTTATCCCTCAGCTGCGGTGCCTCCTATACGATACCGCATCCTGCCTCAGCTGCGGTGCCTTCCATAAGGCCCCGCCACCTACAGAGCCGCTCCTAATCAATTTGGAGACAAAGCCTAAAGGAACGGCTCATCCCGGGTTCCTCTTGTCTTCACCGTGAGTACTGATGCCACGGTTACTTAGCCCCCCTCGACAAGGCAGAAACTCGAGGGCTACATACCCTAAGAATTTCAAACAAAACAACTTGTTCATAAACAAAACTCCGTTGGATCCAGCGGCTCTAAGGTTAAATATATGTACACAAAAACGGTTAAAGTCAACTTGAACTCGGATATAATCCGGTTAAATTCGCCAACACGCAGGAACTCAAACCACAATTTAGACAACAAGAGCTTCCCCCGTGAAAGAGAAAACGCCTTACCTTTTCCCAAAATACATATACAGTATAAATAAAATACAGTAATACAACTTCATGATAGAAGTTTTCTTATTACTTTAAACGAGCAATTCTTTAAAATTGTTTAAACTTAAAGGACTCAAACAGTTTAGTTGAAATTTTGTGTTTTAATATTATATATATTTACCTGTACATGTACTTCTTGTAAAAACAATTATTGATTGTAGAAAATTTATACAGAGCCATCTCGTAAATTTTTATGGTCTTGATTGGTAATGGATAGGCCCTATATGACATTATCAAATGAATTTGTTCGGTTCACATCCAATAGTGACACTGTTATTATTGTGTTAATCAATATGTAATTCGCGGTAATAAATATAATTCATGCAGACGATGTCGCGGAGAACAGCTAGTATATTCATATATTTTTAACCATCAACATTGCAAGAAAAACAAGAATACTAAGGCTTACGATCTAAAAGATATTGAAGATATTGAAGTCAATATCTTTTAGATCGTAAGCCTTAGTATTCTTGTTTTTGTTGCAAATATCATTGAGGTACTGATTCTGGTTTACTATGCTTATACTTTTCAATTTATAATCTCCATTACTGGGAAGCAGAGCGTAACTAGCTTGTAATTTGCTGTAAGTTTAAGAATCTTTTCAAATTTAAATTTTGTAAGAATTGGTAATGTAAATTCTTGCTGCAGCTTTATTTTCCTTCAGCTGCAAATTCATAGTGTTGAGGAGGGCAAGAAAGTTAAAGGCAGGCTAGGAGTCAGTCATCAATGTCTTAAAAGAATGCCATTTGTGAATTTATTTAAAAAACATATCTTTCATATTATACCGACGGCTCCGTGGCTTTGTTGGCAGTAGCCCTGCCTGCCATTTTGTGTGGTGAGCATGAAATTTGTTCTCAGGTCTTGGGTGTTTGTCTTGTGTTATGTGTTTGGCTATGCCATCTGCAACACAGGAAATCGTACGGGGGTATGAGTGTTTAAACGTTTTTTTTTATGAAACATGGATTCCCTACTCCTTTCTAGGTCGGTTGAATAGCTTGTATAATGAGAAATTCCTCAAGTTACGTGCTTGTTCAATAGAAGGGGGATGTGATGTAGGTCCAATTAATCTGAGCCACTGGGACGGTCCAATTGTTTGGTGTCGTTCAAGGCCATTGCAGCCGCGACAATGATGGATGGAGCCTTGATGAATGGCTTCGGAATATTCCGGTCGCGAGATTGGGACGTGAGAAAAAGGTTTCAAAGTTCTAATTTAATCTTGCTCCGTAACCTAGTTTTTAGTAACTCCGCCTGTGAAGAGGTTTGATTTCCGGTTGATACAACCGTTGTACGTATGAAGTTTGCTCTCGAGTCTTGGGTGTTGAGTAGTGTAGTTGTGAGTCCATGTCAGCGAATCAAATTGCAATAAAATGAGCGTGAAAGCGGTTTTTTTCTTGCCTACTCATATTACTCGTGAGTATATAATGTCAAATTAATTTTTTTTAGCTAGTCTTAATTTTTAAGTTTACGAGTGTTCCAACCCTAACCGACCAACCCAAAGAGACAAAAAACACCTCGGATGCAGTATTACATCCTCGCGAATATGGGCCTGCGTCAAGAGTGGAGGAAATTATTTCACAAGCTTTTTACACATCTAGCTAATCTGAATAGATTTGCGTTTATATACGAGTATATAGCAGATCAGTTCTGACCTTATGTAAACACAATACCAATAATTACACGGTAAACACTTTTTAAAATGCCCTAGATAAGACTAAGACTAGGCTAAAATACTAGGCTACTTTTTATCCCGAAATAGTGAAGTGTTCCCGTAGGATATCCAACCGTGGGGAAAACCGCGAGACGCAGCTTGTAATCCATATTCATTCTCCAAATAATTTAAAAACTGTAAGCAATTTTACAACCACCTAAAATATTGAATTTCAAAAGTTAATTTATCTTATTTCCCTTCGTGATATTAAAGTAAATTATATTCCATTTCAACTCATCTTTACCTAAGAGAGCCAACAATCTACATAAATTAGGAAACTCTTCACCTTATAAACTGGAATGAAGCCACCACGGAGAGCTGAATTTATTAAATTTTCCAAGAAATATTTCCACTGGGCCTTCATTATTTATTGGACTGGTATCTTTGGGGTAATTAAACAATCCTGTTTGAAATAATCCGATAGCGAATATATATTTCAATATAAATTAAATTTAGATGTAGAGTGCCGATGTAACATTAATTATTACGCTTTCTCAAGTTAACAAATAGCTCGTTTATTCAAAAGTAGCTTCTGCCAGTTAGGCTTTGCCACCGTAAAATATTGCAACTTATGTACAATGGTTAAGAAAAACCTGTATGATTCTTGAAGGTATAATTAGGTAACGGGATTTAATTATATTCATGTAGTTCTCTATAGAATACAACTAAGAACATAAAATTAAATTAACTAATTAACTGATTTAAAAATCGAAAACTCCGACTTTAATACCAATATTACTTATTTAGCGTATTAAGGAATACCTCAGCTGGAATTTCCTCATCGAATATATTATCTGTTTTAGATACACAGAAAAAATATCTAAATTGGTGAACAATTGAAAGAAGCCGTAACTCATCATAACATTAAGACATGCTAATTTTTATTGCGAAATAGAGAATTCAGTTTTTTTCCCGTCTCATGTTGACTTTTTAACCGCGGGTAAAATTGCGGGGCATACCTAGTTTGACATAGAAACGCGCCATTACTACCCTATACAATCCAATTTGCGAACCATTGTCAACCCTTGTGTTGTATTCGACATCTCCACATAATGGTTTCGTATGCTCATCCAATATTATCGGAGTGCGTGTAGCCTTGACGTATCAGTTATACGTCAGAAAAATACGTAAATATCTACTCTGGAATTGGATGCCATACATATTTGAATAAATAATAAGGCGTTCCGGAAATTATTATCGAAATTTTGTGCAATTTTGTTCATCATCAGGAAATATAAGAATATTTCCTGATGATGAAAAGTAAGCATGTGGTTATAAATCAAACTCAAAGTCAAAATACTTTATTTCCGTTGAATTGTCAAAAAATACTTGGAAACGTCACTTTTTTTTAAATAAATATGTACCTACAAAATCACGTGTTCTTATTACTAAGTTTAGCACTTATTCAAGCCCTATTTGGTTGTCCATGGGGATGAAAAAACTAGAAACTTCTAACGGAAGGATTATGTTCTTCTCGTGAGCATGATCCGAATAAACCGATTATGTGTGAATCTGACTCGCTCGTCGAGTTCCATACCTATCGTATTTAATATTGAATTATTATTTACTAAAGTAATCATATTTGTTTAGTTACATTATGTGCAAAAACCATATATATTCTGTAAATATCACTTAAACGATGAAACTAATAGAGAACATAATACACGTTAAAGAGTTTGTTTTTACTAGAAGAACTCATAAATAAATTAACATTTACAAGTTACATACGCAAAAGTAATACGCATAAGCATAACGTTAGCATACCTACTCAACCAATAAAATTAACTAATACATAAAAAATGACTGTAATTTGACATATCTGTGTGGCTTAGTTGGTAGTAGCCCTGCCTTCGAAGCGAGGGGTCCCGGGTTCGATTCCCGGCCGGGGCTCACTTTGTGTGGTGAGCGTGAAGTTTGTTCTCGGGTCTTGGGTGTTTGTCTTGTGTTTCTGTGTTTGTCCATGCCGTCTGCGACACAGGAAATCCTAGTGCAGAGGTATGAATGTGTTAACGTTGTTTATGTAATGTGCCTAAGAAGCTCTTGTGACACGTTATATGCGTACGAAAGTTTACTTTTATAAAAATTTGTTTGTAAATTTGATATGTCCAAGCGATATTTGAGATCTTAAGGAATAAAAGAGTTCGAGTATTTCATAAAAAAGACATGTAAAACCTTTCAAGCTCAACTAAACTCTACCTATAAAAATAAACGTCAGAATGAAGTCTAAGGCAACACATAAATCCCTTAGCTTTCGACAACATAAACACCGGGTGAATTAAATAATCATAGCTAGTATTTTGTCCGACGGCAAACGACCTAACATTTTGCTGTAGCCAAAGATTGAAGAAACAGTTTTGATACGTCACTCAACAAATAAAAATAATTTCTTAATAGCATGAACAGTTATTTTCCGTATGGATGAGGATCGTGCGTGAAATTCAAGTCGTCGACTGGAGAAATGCAGCAGTGGACCGGGAACCCTGGCGGACTCTGCTTTCTGAGATCCACTTTGGGTCATTGCGCCACAGTAGTATTAGTATGAACAGTTATGTATAACATACATACTGGCGACACTCCTTCTTTTAGGTGCAATTTATAAGAAAATAAGAAGTGCGGTTAGCAAACTAATATTTAAATATGTTTGTCTAAACCAGAAAAAGTTTTTTAAATGCATTTAAAAGTATGTACGGGACTTAATTTTTTTTTTATCTTTGTTTGTTTTGTACGCTCCGCTAAACTTCTCCGTCCCAGTCTCTAATGTTCCCTCTGCAGAGACACCGGCCTACTCTCGATAATTGGGGGAAATGGGCTCGGTTCTACCACGGGAGATGTCTTCGAATATTTTGTTCTAAGACATGCCAGTTTCCTTACGATGTTTTCAGTCACCGTTTCAAAAACGTGGTACTACGCACAAATTTTTAAGTGAAAAAACCCATTTGTGCACGTGTGGGTTTGAATCAGCGCCTTTCAGATTGAAAGTTTGTGCCCTCGAACCACCACGCTCTGAACTTGTAATATATGAATAAATACTCAATAATACGAGTAGAATCGACACGTGTTTCCCTCCCCACGAGGCATCTTCAGGAGTATTGACTCGAGATGTTGCCGCGTAGAACGCTACACCTAAAGTGAATTACGGTATCCAACTCAGGGTGGGCTGGCTACCATGATTCAATTAAGGTATCTTCACTTCATCCTAACATGGAATTCCGCAAAGTGACGCCTGAACCAATAAATTATATTAGTACTAGCTGCCACCCCGCGTAGTTCCCGTTCCCATGGCAGTACGGGAATAAAATATAGCTTATGTTACTCGCTGCTAATGTAGCTATCCACAGGTGAAAGAACTTTTAAAATCAGTTTAGTGGTTTAGGCGTGAAAGTGTAACAAATAAACTCAGTTTCGTATTTGTCATATTAGGATAAATCAATTTAATAGCAAACAAATTCTTCGTCTTTCGAGTAAGTGGCCAAGTTTTCCTCCAGGAGGTCACTGACATGTAACGAATAGTATAGCTGGGACCTACATCTTAACGTGCTCTCCAAACCACGGAAGCGCTCAGTTCAAATGCCACTAAATCATCCATCCAACCTCTGATCGGGCTGGAAGATACAGATCTTTAAGGATCAGCTAAGCAAGCTATGCCACGAGCGCTACAAATTAACTTTATTTAATTGAACTCTCGAAACAGATAACAGATGTGAATAATTTTGTGCTTTGACCCTTGTAATTTATCATACTCTTGTAATTTATAACAACCTCATCATTAAAAACTTATTAAACATGTTTTAAACAAAAGCAGCACGTTTCTATAATAAGAAAGCCTATTGTTTCTAACTTCGTGGCAAAGTTTAATATTTTAGCAGCGCATCTTGATTTGATGCCTACAAAGAGAACCCAAGAATTTTTGAGTTTGTAAATTCGGAGATTTTTATTATTTCTAAGAAATTGCTGTAAATAAATAGTGAAAAGGCAAAAGGAAAGGGCGCAAGATTATTTTCAAAGCGCAGATTTAGGTTTTTGGTTACTGAAGGAGATTCTTTTCTTTGAGACCTATTTTGGCCTGAAACTCAGAACGCTTCTTTTTACCTGACAGCTCGATTGTAATAAAACCTACAGGTAGGTAATAAGTTGAAATCTGAACCGACTACGATTTTATTGAAAACTAGCTGTACCTACGATTTCATTTGCGATTACCATCCCTGCAGACTAACTATTCGCATTAAGTATAAAAAGCATATATAATAAAAAGCAATGGAATTTATTAATACAACTGAAAGTCTTACGACAGCTTTAGATGAGTTCCTATACATCAAGTTCAAGTTATTTTAGACTACGCTTTTTAACTTTCATCCCCTCCCAACTCCCCCCTCAAAACTCAAGTTTTGGGATAAAATGTATCCAATGTACCTCGTAGTATAAACTCAAATCATGTCAAGTATCATTTGAATTAATTTAGTAGCTTTGGCGTGATGCGTGGCCAAGATACAGACTACAAACTGAAGAAAAGACACAAAAATGGAAAAAAAAATACAATTTTGGAATCAGTATAGATGATAATCTTATCTTCATCTTCAATCTTATCTTCATCTTCAATGTACAGTATTGGACCTGTTACAGTATTATTATAAGTAGGTATAAATTGAATCATGAATCAATATTGCACTCTGATTTTGTAGTTTTTTTTACCATGTGACAATTTATTGACACACGAGATATAAGAACTCGTTCTGAAGATCCAACTCGAAAAAAGATATCAATTCTACTGCTACTTTATGTTTTTTCTGAATTCATATCGCAATATAGCCACAATTTTTGTAAAAATATTTGTAATATTTTATTCATGTGGCAGTAATCTATTCGGTCACAACCATTAGGGCTGTGTCAATAAATCACAACATATCGAGGATGTAACAAAAGTTATGGTTGCCACATAAATTGACGTATTGACTGTTACTCTGCCGAAACAATATCGGTGACCCGATATCCAGGCAATTTTATTACACTACGGTTTGGCGTTCAGTTTATATGCCAACTGAGAATTGTTGCAAACTATTTGTTGTTCGCGTAGATGGGCAATGGCGAGATATATATATTCATTGTTATGATTATGGCTCTTTCATGTAATTGGCCTCACAGCTCAGTCGGTAGTGGTTCTGCTTTCTGCGCTGTAGAATGTGGCATCGATTCCCATTTAGGATAAGCATTTATGTGGTTACCTACGCCCAAAGTACGAGAAAACGCAAGTTGAACCCCGTTGCGCCCATTACCCGATATTTTGCTATACTAGCCATATCCTTCCACCGAAACATAGCAAAGCAAATACACCACTGCTTGGAGGTGGATTACCAGGTGTGGTGGTAGTGCTACTCTGGACGACCTTGGCACAAGTTCTATTGCTGCTTTGAGTTGTTCCTTTCGCACCTACACGTGTCCCCACACTTGTAGGGATTATGAGGGTATTCACCTGCGGACGCGAGTAACATATTCCAAAACATGTTTTTGGTTACCAACCAACAAAATCAGTACCTGTAAAATATAAATATGGGACCAAGAGCAGAGAAATAATTCGCACGCCTCTGTACACAAGAAAAGAAGATATTTAGAATTTTCCCCCAAAAATTCTTTATTCATTGCCTACAATTCCTTTAACCACAGAAATAGGGTCAGGCTTTGTAACGCAAAATAAAAGACGTCTATGCTAGGAATGGAGGTCGTTGAACTTCAAACGTGGTTAGAATTTTGCCTCTTCGTACCTAACATTGCTTACTTCATCAAGGGCAGTAAAACTTTGATGACAGGAAGACCCTTAATTTCACTTGGAAATTAGTACGCCTAGAAACTTCCAGAATTGTTGGTAAGTTGAAAATTTACTGGTTTATTTTGAGTTGGTCTGTATTTTGACGCAATGAAGTATTTTTGCGTGTATACGAGATTTATTATGTACGCAAGGTACATGTTTTTACCCATCTGTGTTTTGAGTTCAATCAACTATACTCGCCAATGATGCTCAGAACTCTGCTTATATTGAAAAGAAACTTCTAGAGTTTACCGAAGCTATGAAACTGTAGCTATGTACTGTTGTCATCTGATCCACGGCTCTAATTAATGAACGAGGAAGCTGAGGCAGTAATTAAATTGTGGACAGATAATGACAGCGTATTACGGGAAATATACGATCCTACCTAACTCTTAGTGGTTCATCAACCCTCATCTATAGGGGAGATAATCGTTGCGTAATAACCTATGCTTTGACAGGAGTCAGTTAAACAGCTATGCTCGTCCGTTTAACTGACTCACTTCGTATGTATTATTTTTCTTTTCGTGTAAGCCAGCTCTGATATCTGAGTTTCCAAAACACCCGAAAGCCAACTTGGCTTGCTAGATAGCTTAAGATTTTGAAATGACTAAAAAACTACGTAATCATTAGAAGCCGGGGCGGGCTTCTCACAAGTACTTCGCTAGTACGAAATAATAATAAACCACTATATATACTCTTTTATATTTTTATGCTCTTTCTGTTTTGGGTTATATGACTATTTACAAATATTGTCACTATCTTATGTCACCCCCAATAAGGGTAAACGTTACGATTCCTCATACGAGTATATAAAATAAATATACATTCACTAGAACAATTCGAATTATACAATTTAACTAGGTACCTTATTTACGCCACGAACAACAACACGAAACTGTAGCCTGGCTTCGGGCAATTATTGAACAAATGAACAATTTATTATACACTAAGCAATAAATATTTATCGATCTAAGAAATCTGTTTATTTCTAGTAGAATTTGCCGTCGTATCTTTGGCGTATTTCTTTCAACTTTGATAGAGATTAAATGTGGTTTACTATACAGAGCTTGATGCGAGTCCGACTCACACTAAGCCGGGTTTTGCTATGTTCGTCACTCAAATGTTTGGCCTTGGTGGGAATCGAACCCACTACCAACTGACCTGGGAGGCCAGCCAGTGCCACTAATAGTACCATGTTGATAGAATTTTTTACCCAAGTCTTAAGTAAACTTAAATTATTGTCGGTCGCGACAATTTGGCTTTTGCTTTTTCGGCTATCGTTTTACTTGCCCCATTGCTTTTTCTGCTCAATGAATAGGCATTTTATGTCCCAAAGGTTTTTCTAGCCCAAAACAGTCTCTGCATTAGTTATAGAGTTTTAACTACTGCTATTTCTATTGAGCTGCTTTTCTTTGCTTCTTTTTAAATATTTTACTTATTCGAAGCTCTTTCAATAAAGCATTCGTTACTTTAGTTTTAGGTTTTAGGCTGACATTTGTTATTCTTTTTATACTACTTAGGTGGCAAACAAGTATACGGTCCATCTGTTACTGTAGCCTATGAACGTTTGCAATAGCAGAGGTACCACTCGCCCTTTTTGAAGAACCCCATGCTGTAGTCTCCGGGGAAAACCTTGACAGGGAGATCATTCCACAACCTGAGTCTACGCGCGAGGAAGTTCCTCTGTAACCTTACGGTACGCGACCTCCCCGCGCTCTAGAGTGTGAGGATGAATCTCCTGCCGATGGCGAGCGGTGCGGAAAAAAGCCTAAATAAACATTCTTGGACACACAGCGTCATCTAGCCCCAAACTTAGCATAGCATGTATTATAGAAACCATATCACTGATACGATACGTGTATATTATTTTGCACTTCAAATACTGTAGGTATTAATTAACATATAATATAATCATAATACAAATTTAAACTCACACGCAGAACAATAATCTACGTTCGTCACACAAATGCTTGTCTTGGGTGTGAATTGAACTCACGACCTACAGCGCAGAAGGCAGTGCTACTACCAACTGAACTGAGAATCAAGTCATTTAACTTTAAATACATATTTGAATTTTTCAGATAGCCCTACCAAGAATACAGTCTTGAACCACTTCGGTCTTCTAATCTTCTAGAAGGCTTGACTTGGTTCAAGACTGTAAACTAAGTGCTCAGAATAGTATCGAGCATTCAGTGGAAGTACGAGAGTGGTATTCATTACTGTTTCATCTCCAGTCCAAATCCACGCCCTAACTTACTGCTCCGTTGGGATGTAATCTACTCCGTACTTCATATATTATTCAATCGTTCCTCAGGTACGACTGTTCATTAGCCCGAAAATAAATTCCCTTCTCTTTTCATGTTCACTGACCTTTTGTACAGCTTACTTACCTGAGGCTAACAAAGCCAACGCGATTAATTTGTCATTTTCACAACCCTTATTTTTCAATATACATTCCATTTAGTTAAACATGATTTGTTGGTGATACGTTATATCTTGTGTCTGTAGCCTTGAAATCAGTATTATATTGTAGTAATTGACTGAATTAAAAATCGAGTAAAGGACTTCAATACTCTTATCACTTATTTTTATTATATAATATTATATTTTATATTTTGTTTATTTTATATTACGCTCTTAGGGATGGTCAAAGTCAACTTCTGATTCTGAAAAATAATGTCCACAAATACTGACTGATTGACTGACAGATAATGTGCAGCCCCAAAATATAGAACTCCTTAAAGGGTCTACGTGCTTTCATTTTCGCGACAATTACCGAAATGAAATTTTCGATATACGTATATGATGGCTTGAGATACCGATACCGCTATTTGTATCGTGCCTATACTCTGCGAGAAAAGCCACGATAGAAAATTATTCCAAAAAAAAGCGCCGATGATAATGCTAAGAGAGACTAAGAGGACACTTCCACCATCTTTTTTTGTCTTTTGTAATCGGACCAATACCATGGGCTCGAAACGGTGAAGGGAAACCGGCATATCTTAGAACCAAAAATTCGAAGATATGTGACATCTACCAATCCGGATTGGGCTCCCGTGGTAGATTAAAGCCCATTCACTCTCAATTATTGAGAGTATGCCAGTGGGAACATTAGAGGCTAATATGCAAAAGTGTACTGACATGTTACGTTATACGTTATACGATTTGAAAATCGCAGTATGTACTGTTTTACCCACATACCTAAAATCTTATTTATTTTATTTAATAATTATTCCTAAAATTACATAAATTTAGTAATTTTAGGAATAATTATTAAAATATATAGTTATTTACAATATATAATAATAATAATCACGAGATCTATTTTGCAAGTGACGGGCATGTAAGTTCAAGTTAAAACGTTTACGAATTTTTTACAGGTCGGGTCTTCTACCCTTTTTATGAAACATCTAAACTTTTTCGCTATTTTTGTAGGCTTAATCCGCAAATTTTTCGCTTAAGTGCTTAGCTTTTATGCCGGGTTTTTAAATGCCTTCTTTGTGAACTTTGAACTTCACTCGTTGAAAGGAAAAACGACGGGAAAGTGAAGCCTCTATAAAGTTAAATTAATGAAACCGCTTAAGCTTTCGACAACTTAGTTCACGATAACAATTCATTAACTAAGCGGAGTTTAACTATGCATAATTCTGTATTAATACAGCGAACAAACGTTGATCTTGCTCGGTTGCACAAAGGTATTATGGTTGAATGCACTCGCCATCTCATAATAAGATGCAACCGCTTGGAGTACCGCAAGAAGTCATTGGCCCTGAAATCTTCTTACGTCACCGTTATACCGTCTCACTAATCTTCATTTCAACTGCAACTTTTTACTGCAAGTAAATCGTTAAAGTAAATACGTGACTGGCTTAACCTCGCTATTTGTTTTCATTTGCTACTATTTTCTTATATCGTGTTGACACTTTTATTATGTGTAGTAGAGAACCATTTTTACTGTCATAAGAAATTACTTTAGAATTTTTAACTGATATCTTGATCACTGTCCCTTCATATATTAAAAATATGTTAACAAAACACAGATACATAGTTAGTTAGTTTTACATAGTTAGTATATTATAATTTACATCATTTGGGCAGTAGTTAGATTCAGTTTTTATAATGTTTACTGACTGGTACCGCAAAGAGGTGTATAAAACTTATACCAGTACGAGTATAAGAGTAACGTAAAACTTCATAAATTGCTCCCAACAGCCAGAAACAGAGAGCTTGGGTCACCGGCCCTGCGACCAAAGACCTGTGACGTCACAAACATCAGCATAGTTGTGATTTTTAATTTAAAACTGCATATGGCATGTTCAATTTGATGTAAGTGAATGCCACAACCCTGGCAAATAATCTGTGGCACCTTTAAAGCAATTTTAAACAATGTTTTAAAACAAATATTTGAATAGTTGTTTTACAGTGGAACTGATGTGTAGGTATGCATGGAAATAAAAGCCAGTGTATTTTAGTTTCAAAGCATTATAAAAGAATTTATTCGTTGTGTGGAGGTTTTGCGTACGGGGTTTGGAATGATAGTTCTTGAGGTCAGCGCAGATGACACTAATGAGCTGGCTTACAGAGGTTGACAAAGAAGTATTTCTTCTTTTACTATTGTACATCTCATCACCATGTAACATACTACTCAGACTGCCAATCCAGGTTGGGATAATTACAGCTTAAGCAATTAACAGAATTCAAAGTAGACTATCGATTTGGCTGTGTGTATTTTTTGGATAAATGTTACACGATATCAACGCCAATTGGATCGATATGGATGAAACACGTTTCAATTGATAGGGTGTATTGATGAGGATGCAATTTCAATGTTTTAGTGGAGTTATTAAACACAATTATCAAAATAAAATTTCAGTTTGAATAAGATGAAATGATGGCTATCTTTAGGGTTTAGGGTTTATAAAAACCTGTGCTAATCCAGCTGTCGTGGTACCAAATTTTATCCAAATCCAAGACGTTTGAGCTTGAAGGAGTAACAAACAAACACATACACACATTCATACAAACTTTCGCTTTTATAATAAGTGTGATCATAAATTTATTCGATTGGTATAAAATTATTAATTGCATTCACAGACTAAAAGCTTTGATGCATCTGGTTAACCTTTGGGGACCCAGACCTTAAGTGTATTCCCCTTGTGGTGCAAAAAGATGGTGGTGCAGCTCAAAGTAGCAGCAGAACTTGTGCCAAGTTCGTCCGTAGAAGTACATTAGTTAATCCGCCGCCTAGCAGGAGGGCACGCGCGTTGCTTTGTTCCTGTGAAAGGGTCTACACCCTTGTGCTGTTATACACCCCATCACTAGAAGCTATAAATGCTCAATGGGGAATAAACTCAAGTTTTATTTATTGATCCCGTTTAAGCACTACATTAATATATTGATAACTATATATATTTATAATCTCGAACTTCTAGGTAAAGTTACACTTGGAATTTCTTCACGCTTGCCAATTTAGTCACCAATTTATTATCTGTATAGGTACATCTATTTAAAATAAATATCGTAGGGTTTAAGTACTCATTAGTTTATACATGCTGTGTTCATCTTTAAGTGTAAATAAATAAATAAATAAAAAACCAAATAAATTAATAGGTGCTCCAATGGGAATACTCTAAATTACAGACATGATGCGTCCCCCCCCTCCCCTCGTACAATGTAATGTACATTTTTCGTTCCAAAATGGGCATTAAGAACAGACCATTCCTCACAAAGAATCGCAAGAGAATAACTTAATAAATACAATTTCTCTGAAACTAAACTTATTACCCGAACCTCGGTCTGGTTCAAGTACGGGTATTTCATTTATCGATGAAATCTTCTCTACAATGAAGGAATATTCAATGTAATTTTTATTTTAATACGAATTAACCATAATTAATTTGAAATAGTTCTATAATCATTAATAATCATAACATCGTATCGCATGAGACGTAAGATCACCGTCTCGGGCTTGGGTCTTCTCAAAAAAAAACACATCAATCCATGACGTCAGAGCTGGTCTTGATACCCCACTTGGAATAAGAATCAGACCACTTTCATGATTGAATCAACTGCAATTCATGATGCATTGTTTATGTAAAATGTCCTCATGTTTTCTAATTCAGTGCTGAAAAACTTCGTGAAATTCTATTATCGGTCACATCTTAGTCCCGCCCGCGCTCGCTCCTAGGGTGAATATTCGTTTAACTGACCTATTGAAACTTTGACAGACGAGCTACTTTTTCTAACGATAACTTGTCAATGAAAATCGACAAAATGGGATCTACACTTATATAATACTAGCTGACCCGGCCTCGCGTTGCTGTGGCTAACGTTTTTATCATATGATATTATAATTTGCAATAAAATTATATTGCGACCATAAATTGAAATGTGAGCTATCCTATCTTTCAAGTTGGATCAAACTGCACACGGTGTACAAATTTGATTAAAATCGGTTAAGTAGTTTAGGAGTCCATCGCGGACAAACATCGTGACATCACTTTATACCTAAACATATTTTACAGATCAGAATATGATCTTAAACCATTTAAAGTAAAAAAAGCATTTATTTATGACACGCAAACATACAAGAACACACAAAAGATATCCTAATACAAATAAA
This sequence comes from Aplocera efformata, assembly GCA_921293045.1. Taxonomy (NCBI): domain Eukaryota; kingdom Metazoa; phylum Arthropoda; class Insecta; order Lepidoptera; family Geometridae; genus Aplocera; species Aplocera efformata. Next base: position 4,213,978 of record OV121042.1, on the reverse strand, counting down.
CTTAATACTAAACATAAAAGAAGACGTATTACGAAATCAGGAGTATAAATTGATATAGATTATTATAAAATATCGTGAGAAAACCAGCAACCGGCCGGTATTGAAACCTAAACATAGAAAACATGTGCTACCGTGGTGAATACAAGCCCATTCACTCTCACTTATCGAGTGTCAATGCAAGCTACATTAGATACAAATAAAAGTTCAATATCTAATGATCTGTATTATAAAAAAATCACGATAAGTGACGGTGGTAATAAGGTACTTAATATCAGCTGGAGGCGTCAATTGGATCTGTAACATTATTTTTTTTCTTTCTCACCTATGCTTTTGTACTTTTTTTTATTGATTACTTAATTTCCGCACTGACCTTCTTTCATACCTGTCTCACCCCAAGAAGAAATGTACAATTCTAGAAATGTACAATTTATTCTTGTTTAAAACGGAAAAACTGAGATCGTATTGGTGTTTTATGGGCCGAAGAAAACGCATTGCAAATCTCAACGCAACGTAATCAATAAAAGATTGTTAATTAATTAACTAGGTAGAAGGAAAAATGAAGCAATTGGACGTTTCTGACGAAATTACAATACGGTAGTGGTTAATACTGATTCGATAAGAGTTTCGTAGACCGAACTAAATGTAATCTAAACAACATTTATTTTTACATTGCACGCGACTTGAACCCGCAACCTTGGCTTTACCGTACGCATCCAATTGCACCACCGACCAGTCGAGGTCACGCGCGCAATTTTGGAATTGCTTTGGGATACATTAAAATGTAAAATTGTTTTAAGTGTGTGGTTTCACTTGAAATACAAATCTTTTTTGGTATCCCTCTAGTTTTTTTACTTAAGAAAGAAAAAGAACAGCTATAACTTTAGAGCTATCAAAGTCGGTTTTAAGTTGACGCAGCGTCGACTGGACTCATTAATCGATTCATAAGAAATCGAGACCTACTTTTATTATGAAGATTAGCTGAGCCCTGCGGTTCTGGATCAAAAGTAGCATATTTTTAATCCACGATATAAGCTATCCTGGTACTAAATTCCGTTGAGCCGTTTGAGCGTGAAGGAGTGACAAACATACACATACATACTAAGTTTCGCCTTTTTTTAGTATGATTACTTGATGCCTGGTCGCGTTGATTAGTCCGTAGAAGCTGCGTGCCGAGTCCAGTGGTTCATTTCTTAGGTGACACAATTCGTTTCGTTTCTATTTCTAACCATCAGAGAATGTTTTTTTAGGACCTTTTCGTACAGCTTTGTCTAGCCCCAAACTAAACTTGTATTATGGGAACTAGATGACTGACAGAAAACATATATGGTTTTTTTAATTTTGTACATATATACATAATATATTTTACAATACATAATACCCAGACAGAGAACACACAATTTTCGTCACACAAATGCTTGTCATGAGTGGAAATCGAACGATTAATATGAATAGTTAAACGATTTTTGTTTCTCGCCTGCTTGGCCCTTTTGCTCGGGCGATATCTCTTGCATCTACGATCTGGCGAATGCAGCTCGTGTTTCGATGCTTTATGCTGTTATATGGAGGTCGACGTTCGAACAATGAGACAGCGTTTAGATTGATGCAGCAGAGAATGGCGAATTTGATGAATTTGTTGCTTCAACGCGAGAAAGAATGAGAAAAAGTAAATATGTTTTCGTAACACTGGGATATCAAAACTGGAAAACATCTGACATGCGAGCATAAACAAAATCCTGAGATATGGAATTTGAACTCAACCTGTTATTTCAGCTTGTTGTATTTAGGTTTATATAAACAATATAAATAATCTATTTTGACTTGCTTGACAGCTCAGTTAGTAGAAGCTTTGTCTACTACGCTGTAGGTCGTGGTTCGATTCCCGCTCAAGGTAAAAAATTGAATGACAAACATAGATGTTTGTTGGGTGTAAATATGTATTATATTAGGTCCATTTATTTACAAAAAAAAGTATTAATTATTCTCTGTTATCTAGAGAGATGTTACCTACTTACAAGTCCTCTGTGTCTGATAAGGACACAGGAGAATCTAAACCAAGCCACATTAAGGCCGTAGAAATTGTCAAATATTGATGTAAACTAGTTCAAGGACAGTACGAGTTGAGACTAGAAACGATAGAAGAAGATCAGTTATACAGCTCTTATACAAAAATAGTAAATAGTACAAGCTGTTCTGAGTATGAGGCAACATGTTGCTGTGTGAAAAAGCCGAAAAAAAAATATGATTTATGTAAACCGTTCATATCATCAGGATTATGACATATACAGCTAACTAACTATATAGGTACTTGACAATTCCTTACTGTTATGAAACTTTTCCCTGTTTGCATATTATAACCTTTTTTATTCATGTATTCCTGCTTCGTAACGACCTACAATAGTAATAAAAGCACAGTATTTCAGTTCAGAATTTCAGGTGACAAGACAGCTGGGTGTGTGTATGTGGCCAAACAAAAAACGTGGGTAGAATACAAAGAGCGGCGCATGCCAAAAAAGAATTCCGTACCCGTCCCAGCTTTTAACGGGCAAAACCCTTTGTCAATGTGTGAAGGGGAATTTTTCACAGCAACACGCATATATTTCACTAAAAGAAACGGGTGATTTGAGTAGCATTATTATATTTAAGTGGTGCAGGTGAAGAAAACATGTCAGAATTTGACCTTCTATAGTGATGTTCTATGTGATTAATTCAGGTATTATATAAATGTGTTTCATAAATCATGGTATTTTTTGGAGATATTTTCTGAATTAATCATACTAATATTATAAATGCGGAAGTTTGTATATATGTATATGTATGTTTCTTCTTGATGCTTCGATGGCTGAACGGATTTGGATGAAATTTGTTATGAATGTAGCTCATACCCGTGATTCACAGAGGCCGAATCGAACCCGGGACCCCTCGCTTCGAAGGCGTCCTGTCTTTTAAGCGAGCTACTACCAACTAAGCCACGCCATTAAAAAAAGCTGCTGTACCATGTGGCTTGCTAAGGTGGTATGTAATACCGCCGATAGGAAGATGGTACTCATGCTCATATACTCATTGAAATGGTTTAACTAAGCGTCACTTAAATTCAAAGTTAAACTTATTTATTTCGTCAAATCTCAACTTGACTTGTCAAATCTCAACTTGACTTGTCAAATTTTACATAAACAGGTAAACAATATTCATGAGCATAGCGTGTCTTATAGATACATTACATTTTTTAACTCTAACAGAATTTCATGTACACTCAACTAAAATAATAAATAAATTAACGAATATTTATTGTTAGACGTGGTGGATAAATCAAACACGCAAATAAGTCGAATAGATGTGTACTCTTTGATTTTACAGAAATAAGTGAGCCCCTGTCGGCACTTACAACTACTTTTATAATTTCTAACAGGAAGTACCTGACATATGAGTACTTGACAAATGGAATTGTAAAAACGGAAGTTGCAAGTGGCGCCCAAGCTTCCTGTTAAATATAATTTTAAAACAGCCTGTTTCCGGTTCAGTTTGACATCAAATCATGTACATCATAGTATCATTACAATTTTAACATGCAACATAAGTTTATTATATTAACATTATATTTTTAAGCGCATACATCGCCGTATTTTGCAAAATACAGCAAAGACGAAAATAGGCCAATTTAGGTTCCAGCATCATACTCTACTACGCTACTATCTCTACCAAAAGAAGTTGAAAGCATAAAACCTACAATGTTCATAAAAACTCACCTCCGAGCTAATCATAAACTTTCAGATGAGACAGCTCATAGATTAATGTCAATTCAATATACATTATTGTTTCAAATACCATATCGGCAAGTAAGAAGCAAAGTGAATTCACAAATATTTTTAGAGTGCCATCAGAAAATTCTGGAAAATACTCAATATGACAGAACCTGGGTTAAAGAAAAGCAAATTCTCCATGCAAGCGGTCAAAAGCCAGCAGTCTAATACCCGCTCAATAGGTAACTTTGGGGCAAAGTCCATGAGCCGCGTGAAAGTAAGAAGGCAATCCTTGGGCTTTGGAGGGGTACCAGGAATCAAGCCAGTGGAACGAACTTCTCAGGTAATATTGTATCCGACATAACACAAATTCTTTACCAGATTCTTTGGCAGATACTATGGACCACTTTTTACCTTGTGGGTTGCACTGTCCTGAACATGTGGACGTGGCAAGTGGTCAGCTTGGTTTCCTACGAAAACAGATTCTTCCATTCTTCAGATTTCATTCCACCGGGAAAAAACTTTTATCGCCGGTACCCACAAGTCAGAGGAAGGTATTTATGGAAATGTTAATCTTAAATCATTTTTCGTTTATATCGATTTCAAAGCAGGATGTTTGAGTGACGTTTTAATGAATTGAAATATATTATTTTGGAGGAACCGTGGGGTACTCATAAATAATTAGGAAGTAATTTTAGGAAGTGACCTTTCCAAATAAAAGATAACCTATAGCACACTATGAACAGCGCCATCTTGCTCCAAATTAAGCATAGCTTGTTATATGGGAACTAAATAGAATACTTTTATAGTATTATATTACCTATATAGTATTCTCTTTGAAAATGCATACATTTAACACCCAGACACAGAACAAACATTTATTTTCGTCACACAAATGTCCTGGGTGTGAATTGAATCCACGACCTATAGTGCAGAAGGCACAACTACTACCTACTGAGCTAGGAGGCCAGTCCAGTTTGAATGAATATAAGAATAAAAATATATTTAGCATGAATGAAGCATATGTAGAAACAAAATTTAATTGATAAATGAATAATTGATCTATAAGAAGTGTATAGTTTCAAATCACACTTACCGGCAAACTTTGGAAAGGATCACAGCCATCACAAAGGGCTTTGAAGGATTACTGGGAATCAAGGCCACACAATGTTCAGGAGGAGAACGAACTTCCAATACAAGTTTGTGAAAAGACAGGTTTCTAAAGAAAAACTTTGAAAGTTGGTCTTTAGCTTTAAAGATCGACTAGGTGGCTTCAATGGCGTAGTTTCGAGAAACCAATTGAAGTATAAGAGTGGACGATTCAACAAATCCCGGTACAATATTTTTGAATTGCTCTAGATATATTGTACCGTGTGTAGTTTTTGATACGTGACACAGAGAATACAATCAATCCTAAAGGGCAATCCTTTAGGATATTTGAGGTTTAATTTATAATTAAAAACCAAATGCGTGAAGACCGGAGCAAATGTGTACATCATGTTTGTTTTCGGCTCTTGGGTGTTTGTGTAATTTAATTGTGCGTGACCTAGTGGAAGAGTATAAATGTATTTGTTAAAGTTTGTTATTACCCTGTCTAAAACTAGGGGTCCCAGTTGGCGCAAACATTTTCTTGGGTTTTGGGTGATTGTGTTGTCCATGTCTGCGACACAGATAATCCTAGTGTAAGATTTAAGTGTATAAGCGTTTGTTCTTAACGTTGCAGCTGGCGATAGAATTCAAGAGACCACCCCTCGTCTACTTGAACACCTACCAACTGGAAACAAGCAAATTATTTCACCTGCCCAGTGTCACTAAAGCTACAGATGAAATCCTCGACGAACATTTTACAGGGCACAAGTATAACGCTCAGGTACTTTAATTAACTTAGCTTATAGTAACTAGAAGCTGATTTATTCTATAAAAACTACTTTAATACTTTCACCTATTATTTTTTGCCCTTTAGGGTGAAATTAATCCCTTAAAAATCCTATGGACCCAAGGCCGAACACCCTGAAATAATAAAAAATTATCCAAATAGATCTGCAATTGGCAAAGCTAGCCACACATGTAGCTCGTATCAATAAGCCAGGTCGTACACTTACACGTATTAGTCCATGAAACTTGGACTGTTCTTAGTTGAAGTAAATTTAAGCCAAAAAAAGAATGGTCACAACATGATTAATATTTTTGGACGAATGCGTAAATACATACATTGAATCTAAGCATAGCTTGTATTATGGGAACTAGATCATTGAAAGGATACTAACGTAGGTTTTTTAAAGTAAATATTTTTTTTTAATATGTAATTAAAGAAGCTGAAGGCCCACCTGATGTTAAGTATTTACCTCCACCCATAACAAGTGCAATAAGACTTAGGTCCTCCTTGATCGAAGTATGAGAAGACTCAAGTGGCACCCCGTTGCGCCCGTCACCCGAGACGAGGATGTTACGTCTAATGCGCATGTAATTTCACCGGTATCCACACCCTTCCACCGGAACACAGCAATTCGGCTCTTTGCATCTCTTTGCTTTCTTGGATAAGCCGCCTACAGATTATATTTATTATTATACTTATAATTGTAAAATGATTCATCAGGAATCGCCAGCCATAGCCCTGCGCATAGCCGGTGAACTCATGCGTCGTATCAAGGCCATGTTTTTCAATCGGTACAGAATAATTACGATCGTCACCATCGGCCAGAAGAGAGCGCAGAGCTACAACAACGCTATCTCTTTCTTGTGGGACCATGAGAGGGACAACTATGTCGATGTGCAGAGAGAAGTCACCACCGCTTTCATTCAAGTCACCACTTTTGGCATATATCTGGACTAACTGGTTCCTATTCTTCAGATAGAAAATTGTATACCAATTAACGTTAGTCTACTTGACTTATTCTAGACTAGCTTTTGCCTGCGGCTTCGCTCGCGTTAACGTTCAGTCAGTTTATTTCCGGATGAAAGGTACCCTATGCCCTTTTTTGTACCACTGAAAATGGTACAGAAAAGGAACACAAAAATCTTTATCAGTTGAGTAGTGATCTTAATAAACAAATCTCACATTCAATCATCACAAAAAAGTGGAGGGCGTACAACTGAAACAACGCAAGGTTCTTGCGCAACGACTAAAAGTATGAAATTACAAAATACTATCTCTCGCATGATAACGGGAGAGAGCGCTCCAGAAAGAACTACGATTACATAAAGACAAAATTCAGTACCTACAATTGATACGAAAATATGTTAAAAAAGTTCTGTCAACTTTAAACAAATTATCAAATCTCGTATTACTTATCGTCCGGTTAGGTAATCTAGTAATTAGCATCTACTTTGTAACACACCCTTGGCAATATTAGGTATAATTTAGCAAATCGTTCTGCAAGGTTTTTGTTTGTTTATGTAGGTATTTAAATTGCGTACATCAATTATATTTTGATTTGATAATACGTTTTGTTTATTGACGAAATCCTAAAATAATTATGTTGAATAATTAATTAAATTTCTTGAAACACGTGTTTGTTTTATTTTGCCCGCGGTTCAAAGTCAACATGAGATGATGAGAAATAAACTGTCAGAAGTGTCGTTTTTTTCACGTCACAAAAATTGTTTACTTTTTCGGGATAAATTGTAGCCTGTGTTTATCCAGCGTATGACCTACCTACCCTGGTCAAGGGTTCCCGTCTTGTACAGGCGGGGGGGTTCCCGCCTTATACGGGCTGTGGCGGGGCGGCATGAGAGTACATTTCCCCACGGAAAAAAGGGTATGATCTACCTTCTTATCAAACTTCATTTAAATTGTTTAGTGGCTGAGGCGGAAACGAGCAACAAACATATATACCGACAAACTCTCGCAATAATAATACTAGTCTGATCTAATACGTCGTATAAGCTGCTGTTATTATGAAAACCACAGAGTATTCTTTACTGTATTGAGTTTGACTAATTGCTCATATTGCGCCTGGTCAAACACTAATCTAATGAGCCAATTCACCGGTAACGCAATTGCAGACTAATTCTTATTCTGATTCTCGGCGACTGGGCCTGTATTGACGACCTGCGTAAAGGTTTTATGTATTGTCCCCCATTATCAACTAATCCCTTTCCCAGTTAGGCCAACTTCTTTTACCATTGGATAAAGATTCTGGGTTGCTGGCAGCATCGATTTAGCATTTGTAGTGGTGAGTCGGAACCTATTAAACCTAAATTCTTTTTGGCTATGGAATGTTTGGCAACGTGCTCCTAAAACCTGCATCCTCTGTTTATCAGATCACTTTGGATAGCCCATATTTTAAATGGATAAATCTTTGTTGATGCCCACAATAGCTTACAGTCTCGCGTTTGATTGCAGTTGATCCATTAGGTACATTCGTTGACCAGAGTCATTTTAAATATTGCGCGATATAAATTGATCTGAGATGCGATATAATCCTTTGTCTGGTTTCCAAACACCTCGCTATAAACATAACTTTTTATTCGACCACTACAATATCTCAAAAAAAAATTCACTCTCGCCGTAAACCGATAGTATACATTTGGCCGTAAAACGACACTAAATTTTTTTATTGCCTCTCTGATGATTGGTCGTAGGTGTACGTCGTTAATATTTTTCCACGTGGATATGCAACAGCACGTTTTGCATGCAGTTTCACATTTTTATCGTCCTTTCAATTTGTTTTTCGTATCGGAGTTTAAATTAAAAGCAAACATAGACGTATGCTCTACACTGTTGCTAAGATGCGGAGAAAAACTGCGACGAAATCTTTTGTGTAAATTTACGAGTTTCATGTAAACTCTTCATAGCGTGCCCAAAATTAATATAATTTCTGTTTAAATCGTGCCACTGTGTACTGAGTTCATGGTTTTCTACAAATTCACGAGTATCGTGATCCCAAAAAAGGGGAATTTTCAGAATGTGCGATAAAATTTTGCCCGGATGAAAACCTCTCTTCGTCATTGAGGTCGTGGAATATAATACATGTCAGTTATGGTATAACAAGACAACAGTAGTAATAGTTCGACATAGCGGCAGACGACAGTAGAGAAATTGAAACGTATCTCTGTTGTCTATGGGTGGCAGTAAACATTTAACATCAGGTGGGCTTTCAACTGGTCCCGTTACTTTAGTCACAAACAAAAAAAATATGCAATGGTTGGCTAAAGTATTGTACAAAGCGTAGCTCTAAGCACCAAGCTATGCGCTTGCATGCCTAAAACTGAAAGAATACGCAAGGAGAGATTTTTCTAGAGAGAGACTACACCACTATTTGCATTACAAAATCAAATGTTTGTGGTCGTATTATAAGGCGGCCATATTTCAAAGTTTCAGTCCCATTCGTTTGCAAATTTCGCGCTAGTGTAGATAAACTAAAATGAAAACTAATATAATAGGTTGGATTCGATGCAGTGAAACTTTGCACACTTCGCCACAAGTGACGTAGCGTACCGTGTGGCTTGACTATTTTGTGTCATTATTTTTTATGCTCATTATGTGTTTTTAAGTAAGCATTTCTTTGAAAGGAAATAGTTATTTTAATGACTGTTTTTTTATTTGGCACAAGTATCGGGACGAGCTGAAGGCCCACCTGATGTTAAGTCCGCCCATAGCAACAGCAATATATTAAAGTTCTTTTGTTAATGATGGCACTTCACGTTTTTATATCTTAAATGTAGTTAGATTTATTTTTCCCAATCCGCTCTGAGGTAGAACAAACTGCTTTTTACTCTAACAGGGTCAGTTTTAATTTTCAAAGAAAACAATCTTGTTTAATTCAGACGGCACCGCTATACAAGTAAAAGTACAAGCTTTAAGAGTATGTAAGAACTCAGCAGATATTTTCCGTAATGGAATTATTACAAAAGCACTCTATAATTAGCGAAATGTTAACCACTAATGTAATAATTTAATATACAATATAAATGAATAATTTAATATATAACGTAATAACTAAACGTAATTTTATTTTATTATATTTTTTAAATTTACACAAATTAGAACATAGTTTTAATTTATGTAAATAATAAAAAATAAATGTGCCCGCAAGATCTTGTAATATTACACTATAAGTACCTGAAATTAAATTAATAATTAGATATTAAACTGGTAGCTGTGGTCCGTTGTCATGTGCAAGAGATAGTCGGATATCGTATATTTGCACAGTATACTACTCGAAACAATACGACCAGACTGGCAACAGACTGAATATTAAACAGCTAAATTTCTAATAAATAAACAATGCTTGATTAAAAACTTTATATCTACCTAAAACGCGGCAAACGCCCTTTAATTATCTCGACATAATGAGATGAGTGCAATAAACTATACAATGTATATGCTTGGAGTGGAAACCTCATTTTGCTATGTTTTACGAAGAATACCTAAAATAATCATCATCAATAATCATTATGCGTCAAACAACACAAAAATTGTTTCTGCCTACGTTTTTGACTTTGAAACCATACCACTGATGTGCTCCAAACCGGTTTCATTAGAGAGGAAATAATGCGAAGATGGTTTTAGACCTCTAAAACAATGCATTAGGCACAAAATGTATTTCTTTTTTAGCACACAACGGGTCTCCGCTAGTTTTACTAAGGAGCGCTGGTAATAAATGTTTATTAAAATGGTTTGTGGACGATACGCTTTATCAAAACTTTAATCGTCCTCTCACATAGCAGAGGTGATATTAGGTGTGAGTATTGCCTTGAAAAATCCTTAAACATCTAAGGTAATAAGTAGCAAAGAATAGAATAGAACAAATATTTATTGCTTGCACCGAACTAGCTTTGCCTTCTGAAGTCAGATATAGATGTTTCGTCATAGGTAAGAACTTGCTCAGGTCCCATTTGATTCTTTGAATCACTGAGCATTAGCAGACATAACAAAAATAATTAAAAAATAAAACAACGGTTCCTGTATCTGAACATTATTTATATTTTACAGCAAATAAACAAGTTACGTTCACTCAGAGCTAGCGATTATTAAGAAATTCGACATAGGACTTTAAAGCTGTCGATATAACTTGAAATTTGATAGAAGTATAAACTCACGGCTCAATAAATAATTCTGTTTTCATTTCATTCAGCTGTATTGTTGTAGATTTATCGGTGAAGCGTTGGTAGCTAGTGTGTTGAAATTCATTTTCATACTAGCAACGGCTTTGTACGGGTGTAATTTTGTAATGAAAGTGCGCTTAATAAAAATCACATTAAGTATGTCTTATGTACTCAGACTAATGGAAACGTGAGAATTTAATCTACCACGAAAGCCTAATCTTGATTGGCAGATTACACGTGTTTTGATTTTTTTGATTCGTGATCGTGGTATTGCGCATGATGAATAATGAATAACTTTCAATTGGAACCCTTGACCTCGAATTAAGAGTTCATATCCGTATCACTGGCCCACCACGCTCTGATCCATTGTTTTGTTCCATTTCATCGGGGAACAAATACATGATAATGCTTATAACATAAGTGGCCGTAATTATGTGGCCCATTTCGTAGTCTACATATTTGTATAAGTCGAAAAACAAAATATTTATTTAAAAAAAAAAGATATTTGGTACATTAAGGATAAATGAAAAACGTAAGATATATTTTTGAACATCTATAATAATTATTTTTCTTAGAGGTAGGCTAATACATTTTTATAACAAAAATATTGATAGAACACCCATTAAAAATAAAACTCCAGCAAAAAGTATGAATGAAATATAAATTGAGCCGGAGTCTATTAAATCTATATTTATTGAAAATAAAAGGTCAAAGCGATATTGGAAAAATGAGCTCGAAATTCTACGGTTTGGTATAATATTTATATTAGAGGATAAAAATGTGAAAGTACTCTATGAGACAGTTCGACGAAGATGAATGAAAATATTTTTTTAATAGGTGTGTGAATATGACTCCGCCCATTTTTGTCAAAATAAAACACATTTGTTCGCTTACAAAATTAAAAAAAAAATTATTGAAAGTATGCTCCATCTGCAGCTACAACCTTCGCCCATCGTTCAGGTAGTTTTCGTATTCCTTGCTGGAAGAAGTCCTGGTCTTTTGAGCTTATCCAGTTGTCAATCCAAATTTTGATACTTTCACATGAAGTAAACTTTTCTCCAGTAAGGTCTGTCTGCATCGTCCGGAATAGGTGGTAATCCGAAGGAGCTATGTCTGGTGAATATGGCGGGTGGGGTAACACTTCCCAGTCCTGTCCCTCTAAATATCTTTTTACGACTTCTGCGGTATGCGGTTTGGCATTGTCATGCTGAAGAACTAATTTGTTATGTCTATTCACCCATTCTGGTCGTTTTTCTTCTATGGCTCGCTTCAAACGCATTAGTTGTCGTCGGTAAACTTCTCCATTAATAGTTTCAGAGGGTTTGAGCAACTCATAATATACAATACCTTTCTGATCCCACCAAATACAGAGCATAACCTTGGCACAGTGAATATTTATTTTTGGCTGTGATGGGCCTGGTTCGCCTGGTTTCACCCAAGCTTTTTTGCGTTTAGGATTTTCGTAGTGTATCCATTTTTCGTCTCCTGTGACTATCCGATGCAAAAATCCTTTTCTTTGCTGTCTTTGAAGCAGCATTTCACAAATGGTTTTCCGACGTTCCATGTCTCTTTCTTTTAAATCATGTGGAACCCAGTCACCGGCTTTTTGAATCATTCCCATCATTTGTAAACGCTTTGCAACAGTTGAACGATCAACATTTAATGCTGCAGCTAATTCTGATTGAGTTTGGCAAGAATCTTCCGCCAATAATGCTTCCAATTCAGCATCTTCAAACTTTTTTGGTGGTTTTCCATGTTCTTTATCCTCAGTACTAAAATCGTTATTTTGAAATCGTCGAAACCATTCCTTGCAAGTTGTATTAGACGGAGCATGCTCACCATAAATCTCCACAAGCAAACGATAAGTTTCCGCTGCAGTTTTCTTCGCAATAAAATAATGTAATAACACTTCCCGCAAATGACGTTTATTTGGAATAAAAACCGACATTTTCGAAAAGGTGAAAACAATTGTTGCTTACACTTCAACCAAATATCATAAAATGCGTTAGATAGCTGACATTCAGTACTATCGAATACAAGTATGGTCATTTATTAGTACACGTAAACAATACTAAAAACGACATCTGTTGAGAAAGGGCGGAGTCATATTCACACACCAATACATTATTCATTAATACATTATGTCAGATACTTATAGAGGGGAATACATTAGAAGATTACCGTTAGGAGACTGATGAAAAATCTTTTAATTGTTCTGGTACAAATAATAAGTAAAATAGGATCTCTCGATCAAAGCTTTAGCTTGAAATTCATCATTCATTTTATATTTATTAATGCCAAATGCCAGAAAATTTGTAATAACAATTAATTTGTTAATTGCAATTTAATAATTTCAAAGCTACGGCGCCTCAGTTGGTGATGACGTCGTTAAAATTATTGCAGGTCACGGGTTCGAATCCCATAATGAATAGTTCATGAAGTAATTGAGAGCCTAGCTAGCTAGCAAGCTATTTAAATCTACAAATTAATTAATAGTATATTTCGGTAGCCTCATTTGATAGCGAGTTGATTGCAATAATATTGCTTAAAAATATTTATGAAAATTAAACCGTAAATCAAAATACTAGACAAGTATAACAGTTAACAAATCATTCAGAAGCAAATCAAACCTTTTTCTCTTATTGAAAGTGTGAAAACAATCCCATTTTCAGACGGACAAGTAACGAGACTTGAACATTGCACTGACACCAAAGCACCTAGGTCTCAGAGTACAAAGAACATGGATACAACATTTTAAATTTCACGTCTCATGTATGATAAATACGTTTAAATAATATATAATATTATTGTATGTTTTATTTGTACAATCTTAAACATACGTTTATTTTTAAACCTAGGGGTTACAAGATCAATTTTTTTCACATAAGAATAACAATGAATTATTTACCATACAAAAGAAAAAGAACCAAAAACATATGTGTACTTATGCTAACTTTAGTTAGTTACAATCAATGAAAAGTTAACAATTGTAACAAATTTAAATGTCGGTGGTACTAGTATAGTATTAAAATATCTGTGGTAGGCAAGCAGACAGTTAAAGAAAATATTACCTCCTGTGCTAGTAACAACTGTGTTACAGCAAGGTAACATATTGAACACGGACAAGTAAACATAATTGTGCGCATACAATGTGTCACAGGTGCTTCTCAGGAACATTTACTTGCACACAGATATGTCAAATTACAGTGACTATAATGGGACTTTGAATTTTGTTGATTAATTATTTATTACCAAAAAAATAAAGAAAAATACACTGCAGGCCGAAAAACGTCAAATCTGAAGCTTTCAACGATAATTTCACTGTATTGTAGTCCAGATGTTGATTGTCCAAGGCTAGTACATAGCCCAGCCCGGCATATGGCCAAGCCAATGTCGCGTATTCCAATTTTGCCAACAAATAAAAACCCTGGAACCCTCATTCGATTGGAAGCGAATGTGAAATGTGTCTGGATCTTCGTATCGCTGCGACGCCTAATCTTCATCCGTTCAAGTTAAAATTTTCACAAGAATTTGTAGACAATGTGGACAAGAAGGTGCAATAAGGTTATATTTTTAATAAAAAAAAAAAATTAACACACAATAACACACCCATATGCCTGCACCCATATGCACTAGGATTTCCTGTGTTGCAGGTGGCATGGACAAAAACACAAGACAAACAACCAAACCCCAAGATCAAACTTTACGATTATCATACAAAGTGTATTCCGGGAGCCCATTTTAAGCTTATAAGGCAAAGCAACTTAATAAGTCGTCAATTTATTCAAATGGTTTTTTATACCTTAACCTGAAAATACCTAAACTACATAACATTAATGTGTTCCACATTAATATTATGTAGTTAACTCCGCCCATGACAGATGTATGGTGTATGGTATGACAATACCCAAGTACGATCCTTTTGCGCCCGTCACCCTAGACAGGGATGTAACGTCTCATGCGCCTGTGATTTCACCGGCACTTACACTCTTCCACCAGAACAGAACAATGCAAGTGCACTACTGCTTGGAACCAGTACTTCTTCCGACAAACTTGGTATAAGTTCTATTGCTACTTTGGGTTATACTTCTGTATTATAGCCGTATTTTGCAGAATCACAAGAACTGAGTCTGCATAATACGGCTATAACAGGTAGATCTCCTACAAGCAATATTCTATTTTGCTGCCACTAACAGAACTCTTGCTAGCAATATTCCTAAGGTGCCGCCAAATTCGATTTTCCAACAATCCCGTGCCGTAATGGGGTTGCTATCACTAAATTAAATCGAGCACCCCGTGGTCGAAGGTGACAATGGGTGCTTTGGCTTAGCTCATATGGGACCGTACGATAGTTTCGACCCTGTTGTGAGCGTTTATTACTTAAAATGGATGTGAATTGCATTATTTGTGCTAAAACCTATAACGATATAATAGTCACCAAAATTGCAAATGTGTACCTTAATATTTATAATACAAAATGGTACTGGCTACACAGATCAGTCGGTAGCTCTGCTTTATGTGCTTATCGGTTCAATTCCCACCAAACAAAATATATCTTTGTTCTATATCTGGATAATATGTATTTACGAAAAAAATACGAGTATTTTATCAGCAATCCCAACCCCAGTACAAACTTTGCTTAGACTAGCTAGCTATCTCCAAGCTGTCGCCGTGTAATGGCAATTAATATTAATTAATTAATTATGTTTAACTAGCGGCCCGCTCCGGCTTCGCACGGGTATAAATATATAGCCTATGTCATTAACTGGAAAAATGATTAAAATCGATCCAGTAGTTTTGAATGTTTTGATTTATTCATTACTGCCCGTGGCCCGCACGCGTTAAATTCCCGCCGCCCCCGGCCGGCCGGAACCGCCGCAAACGCTACGTCCCGCAATTTTTAAATATGTAATATCTTTGAAAATATTCATTTAAATCATATGCTGTAAAGGGCCATATAGATCTATATTAAATCAACAATGCATTTAAGGTATTTAATTAGATAAGGATTAATGCTGTATTGGTTAAAATCGCTTCGAAAATTAGCCATTATTTGTCGTAAAAAGTAAATGACAAAAAAATGTTATTGTGGGATATCCATAAAAGATATACATATACCATCACGAACTTTTCTGTAGACTTTTTCAAAGTGTATAATACTTAGTACATTATTTTGATAAAACTCGTAGGGTTCAGCCTGCGTTTGCAATGTAAGCGGAAAAAATGTAATTATTTACGACATCACATTAGAAACCTCAAAAATAACAGTACTTCTCCACTATTTAATGGATGTTATTATACATATAAACCTTCCTCTTGAATTACTCTATCTATTAAAAAAAACCGCATCAAAATCCGTTGCGTAGTTTCAAAGATTTAAGCGTACAAAGGGACATACGGACAGAGAAAGCGACTTTGTTTTATACTATGTAGTGATATAAAAACATGTTAAGAAATTTTGTTTTCATTATTTCTTGTTAAGGTTTTCCGTATGTCGTTCCAGTACGCGTTGCGTATTATCTTCCTCTTGGCTTTAAGAAAAGGCATACTTCAAAAATTACCGCTTAATATAGCTATGAATTAGAACATCAAGGAGCTAAGATATAGATCTGAAATAAACTATCGAACTCAATCCAGATTCTAAAATCGTAGGACCAACCACATCTACTACCCACAACTTTAGGAAATAGCGTTAATCTATAGCTAGAAATTCAAGGAGGTGAGGCGACTATCACCCCACTCAAGACTAATGGATTTTCCAATGAGATGAAATTGACAGAAACGAAATCGCGGACTGTCCATGTTTTACAATTGAATAAGAGCCTGAATATGCACGAGGAATTTTTAATTTCCCCAAGCGCGGACGTTATTGTTAAAGTAGCTGTTACACTTGTACAAGAAATTCATGAACTTAAATTCTAATAATAACTGTGTAAAAAAGTAAATAGTTTTTATTATGTAACTAATTTAACGGTATGAACCGGTACCTGATGTTAAGTGGTCACTACAGCTCATAACAGCAAAACGACTACTGTCTGCGCTGATCATTGTAAGATGAGAAAGTACAGATAATGATGATAAAAACCAAAAAAAAAGTGAACTTATCGGGTTATATATTTATATCATATGAGACTTCATGCGAACATTATTCAAGCGTTTAATGTTTATCAGTACATTACCATTACCCCAATTTTTTTACGGTTTTTACGTTTTCGTAAAAGGAACTTGTTACCTGAATTGCTTCATCTCTGAGACTCACAAATATAGATAAAGTTATGTAGAACCTTATCGAAGAAAATACAATCTCTTAGTGACAATCCCAATGTGACGCGCGTGTGATGTGGAGTAATGAGCGGGTGGAAATTCCCTTGAATAACAATGATCAAAGAATTATATCTAAAAAAAATGTGTACTAGTTTTATTGGATAAGTTCACAGGATCAATTTCTTTATGAATATAATGATTGCATTATTTGCTGGTATAATGCAAATACAAAAAAGAAAGAAAGATTGATTTCAATTCAATAAACAATAAACTAAGCGAAGTTCATATCTCGGTTGCCTTTTTGGGAATGAACTTAACTATGGGAATATAATGTGTGTATAAGCTATGACATATTATATGCGCACGAAATAGTTTAATTCGACGTGCGTGCGTGTAAATTTTGACGTGTCCAAACGATAATTGAAATATCAAGGAATAAATGCGTTTTACAATGCAGTTATTAACTTAAAAATAAAACTATTTATGGTACCTTTTCACATAATTTATTATTCATAATTTATTCCACGTCTTGCGACAAACATTATTAATACTTTCCGAATACATTTCCTATTGAAGCTTTTGAAACAAAAAGAAAAGTAATTTTTATTAATTGGCTATCCATTATTCTTTTATTCGTGAAAAACCCCCAAAGAATGCACATAATCCTCAAAGTTTCCGCTGTGTAAGTAGTTTATTATTCAGCAAAACATCCACACTGATACTTATGAGTTTAATTTCATTTTATGATGCCATTACCGCATTAATATAATGTTGCTTTTGTCTCGCATTACAGCAGTTAGGCCCTTGTATAAGTCATTAATGTTTGGTTATAACAATGTTCGTAATGCTACCTTTTATAACAATAACATTTTTGAAACATTGAGGGCTAAGTTGGTAGTGATGTCGGTTCAATAATTGAAAGATCGTTCAAATTCTGTAATTTTATTACTTGAAACGAGCATCATCATCAGCCTATACATGTCCACTGCTGGACATAGGCCTCTCCTAGTAAGCGCCACTGAGCCCGATCTTCGGCTCTCTTTAACCACTTCTTACCAGCCACCTTCCGCAAGTCGTCGCTCCACCTGGCCGGGGGGCGCCCTACACTACGTTTGCCTACTCGCGGTTGAAGAACTCGTCTACCCCAACGGTTATCGGTTCTTCGGCATATGTGGCCAGCCCAATGCCACTTCAGCTTGCTAATCCTCTGGGCTATGTCGATAACTTTGGTCCTTTGTCGGATAACCTCGTTGCTTGAAACGAGCAATTCTTGCATATTATATTCATTTATTTAAATATTTATTTCGCGAACGAATATAACGATTTAGATGAAATATTATTTTGCTGTTTAACTGTATAATTGTATTTCTAGAAAAACGCATTTATTTTCCAAAAAAATCCTTTTACTGAAATAAAACAGTGAAGTTCAATCAATCGCCCATGAACTATTATATAACACTTGAGTAACAAAATTTGTATCATAGTCAATGTCAAAGCCATCGTGTGATTCACGAAAAGGGTTCTGCGGCAGTCAAAGGTACTAATGAAAAGTCAAATTGAAATGAAGTCTTAGCGTAGAAACTAGCGCCACAGCCAAGAGACTTCCTTCTTAAAACTGTCTCATCATTTTACATTTTATCGATTGAAATTGTTTCTATCAAAATTTATGTAATCGCCCAGCAGAGCTTCCGGTCAAAGAAAGGCGATATTGAGTTAAGAGACCATAGCGTAGTGGTAGATTTTGGCTGAGAAATGGACTCAGTCAGGTATAAAAGTCATATTCCATCTTTGGATACCCTGTTAAATTACCTACGTCGCAAAGCATATAAAAATAAGTACTGGATATTATACTAAATAGAATGGGCATTATACTAAGCTTGGCCATTTTTGGTGAGAGCTGAGGTAATTTTAATCACCACAATGTGGTAATGATAACACACTAGTCGGAAAAAAAAAATTGATAGTCGCATCAAAATTCTCAGTGTTTTGAGATTATCCATTACGACCAATCTTGATTGATCAATATTTATTTTGTTTGTCATGTTTTTTCTATACCCTAGTAACTTAAAAAGTATCAATATCTCAATCGATGCGATATCTCCACCAATTGTGATCGAATTCAGCCAATGTTTTATTATTTTATTTGTATTATACTAAATGCGCCCCACAGTCTTACCCGTGGTTTTTCGGGATTAAAAGTAGCCTAAGTGTAAATCCAGGATATGCTATCTTGGTACCAAATCTAAATCCGTTGAGCCGTTGTGAGCGTGAAGGAGTAACAAACATCCACGCACAAATATACATACAAACTTTCGCCGTTATAATATAAGTGAGATTAGTTTTCAATATATTCTTATAGACACAAAAAACATTAATTGAGTTTAATTGAAGTCAGTTTATCCGATTTTTGTGTCCGTTTCTAACAACTTATACCCCAGTGATTATATAAATAAATGTAGAGTGTGCAAACCTTTTTATATCCAATTGAAAAATTCAAATAATGCTTTCATGGGATTTGATTTGTTTAGATGTATTGCATTCAGAATCTCATCGTTCTTTGACTTGCTTTGAATGCAAGAAATGCTATCTGTTCTAACAGTATTTTATTTTTCAATTTTGTTTGTTAGTCCTTTGACCAAGCGAGAATGACGTAGTGTATATATTGTAATGTTGCATTATTTACGTATACAGTATATTTTAACGCATACCAACTATGACTGAAAAAGTAATACTCGGCATCTAGCTGCCTTCAAAAAGGCAAAAGAACGAGAAATTCCCAAAAAAAATTACGCGTTTTCAGATCATCACAGTGAATATTAATACTCATACGCATAGCATATTTTATTCTCTGTACTTTTCGAATGACGACCTTTACAATTAACATAAAATTAATTAAAAAAAAAATGCTTAATTTTACTTTGATGGGTGTCATTATCAATACAAGTTTTACGAAAATATGAAATCCCCTGACTTAGTAATAGTAATGGTTATGTCCTGAACAGATCTTCATAAAGGTATTATAGCCAAGAACCATCTCCACCACGTCAGCTTTCAAACAGAGAAAACCGCATCATAATCGGTCCATTAGTTTGGGAGCACAGACTGACACATAAAAACAAATTTAAAACACCCCCCTTTTTTGTCGGGGTTATTAAAATACAAAGGTACATTTATAACAACTGACTCCTCATAAGTAGGAACTTAGGGAAGACTTTTGAGGACAAAAGTCTACCAAGAAGTATTTGCCATCGATATTTCTTACCCTTTATCATTACTCAAACCACAGACGAATCAAACAGTCAGGAACAAAGAGCAGCGCCGTTGTGACGTCATTGCTCCGGCTCTGACGTCAGAGCTTGCGTACATATGGGTCAATAGAACGCGCGGCTACGCCCGGGAGCCGTCGCACCCCTAGGAAATAGGTCACAGCTAAAAATACGCAACCCTGGATGCACTTTCAGGCCTTGATATTTGGTGGAACTATGTATTGTACTTGGTAGCGATGTGGACTCAAAACTCCATTATTTTTTTAGCTTAGAAGCTGCAGAGTACTCTTTTATTTCTTTTGTGAGAGTGTTCCACTCTGGTATCCCAAGGCCTCCCCGACATTGCTTATTGAGTAACTGGGGCCGACATCTTAACGTGCCTTCCAAAACATGGAAGCACTCGGTTCTAATGCCATTAAACGATCACCAATCCAACTATTGACTGGGCGGGAAGTTGATTCATAGGATAGTAAAACTAAAAGAAAATAGTTCAAACAAAGCGAATGAGTACAATCATAATGGATGAATTGGTTGTATTATTAGACCAAAACCCTACCTCCATGTACCCCCTGGGTACATAAGAAGCAACTTAACGTAGCAATTGAATTTGAAATTTGGATGAACTTAGTTTTCATCCAAAGAAGTACTGCCATGTTTTGACGGAAGGGTATAGGTGCCGGTGAAATCACAGGCGCACGAAAGCTTACATCCCCGTCTTGAGCGCATGGTGCCACGATGCTACTTAGGTATTCGCATACTTGGTAAAGGAAGACCTAAGTCTTATTGATGTTGCTATGAGCAGAAGAGACCACTGTTTACACTCCTGTGTAAGAAAAACACATAAAATATATACCGAACCAACCTCGTGCTGTTTCATAAAGTAAATCGGGTATTTTTATTTTCGTTTCAACCGAATTTGTTTGATTTGTCGAGTGCGAACCAGGCCCAAACAAAAAGTTTCGAAATTGGTTTGCGGATGTTGTTAGTTCCAGAATATTTGAACGTAAACGTGAACAAAAATGGCGAAGCTTTCTGGAATGTTCCCGGATTATACGACATGTTTGATATCAAGGGAATCGATATTTGTATGCCATCAAACTAATCCTTGAGATCTGTTTTCCATACTAAAGTTTCATGGCTTTCCCTTCACAAACAAACTTATTTTTGTGCAGAAGTAAATAAGATAAAAGCAACGTAAGGCTCCACATAAAATCGGGCAAAAGCATGTTTTATCTCGCACTTAATGCCTGTATCCTTTCATCACTAGTAAAATTATGCAGTAGTGACACTTATTGTGAAGATATTTTCTGCCTATCACAAATTTTTACACACACATTTGCAAATATAGTGGGCTGTGGTATAGAGATGAATTCACACCGATTGGTGGGCGTCTTACAAATAATATTACATATTACGTTAAACTTATATTATAAGACTACTTGCAGTTACTAACTTGGGACCCTGATAAGGGTAAGATTAAATTTCTTAATTATGAATTAGAAACACGACTTAGGGCGACCATAGACTATAATATAAAAAAAATAGAATTTATTATATAGTCTATGATTTCTGTACCTATATTTTTTAAATTTCGGCGCAACTTTCTGCTTCCCATACCTCGCTGGAGGGGAACCTAAGAGTAGTTATTATAGGCGAAGTTGAGTCATCAGCTCGTTCCATCACTTCCACCACACATAAAGAGTCTATCTCTCGCTCTCTGGTGAATCATTCATGACTGAAGATTGCGATCACCATGTACAGGTAATGTATTTGTAAGTATCCATCGGTTTCTACATGTAGCCATATTGAAAGGATGTAAAAAAAATATTTACCCACTGCACCCCTACACTAGAATTTCCTGTTTAGCAGGTGGCATGGACAAACAAAAACACAGGACTTGAGAACAAACTTTACTTTCATCACAGTTTGTGCAGGCCGGGAATTGAACCTGGGCCCTCTCGGCAGGTTTACTAAACCAACTAAGCTACGGAGCCGTCAATAACACAACGTTATGAGATTTATTTATAAACTTAATTCATTGTTAGTGTCTCTTCTGCTTGTCTTCTTCTACTGTTACGTGTATCTTTGCGAAACAAAGGATTTGGCACGATATATTTTATGGCACAATTGTTTTTTTTTTTCTAATTTAACACTCAAGGCTTTATAGGAATACGATAAAGATGGCAGATAAAACTAAATATGGTTTTATCTTGATATCATTACTTCTCTATCGGTTTATTTTAGGCAAAAATATTGTTCAAGGATTTTTTCAATGTCACTTGGGCTTAACTTTACTCAGGACAGTTATTTTAAGTTTTTATTGGTAAAATATACACCTTAGAACAAAATGACTGTTACGTATTTAAAGAAAACTTCGGTCTTCCCTTACTAAGGTATGAAAAGACCCAAGTTACATTCACTTCTCTGAGACGGGGATGTTACGCAAGTGCCTGTAATTTCACCGGCACCCATATCATTTCACCGGAAAACAGCGATGTGAGTACTATTTGGCAAATTAAATCACCTAAAAATCGTGGACTTTTTTGCAAAATCGCTCCACTGAATTGGTAAAATTCAGATCTACACAGTAGAAGTAATCTGAAGTATTCAAGAAATGAAAGCAAAAAGAATGAGAATTAAGGTTCTGTGCGTTAAAGCTAACCAACGAAGACAATAAAGGGATAATTATTACGCATACAATTACCCTTCTCTCACACAGAATTAGTACTAAAGCTACATACGTACAGAACTGCTAGGTTTCGCAAGTATATTACTCATACTTGGCTAATCGCAAGATCCTTTTTCGCGTCACGCTCGTCATCAGATACGGGGATAACGTTTTATGCGCCTGCCATTTCACCGGCACCCACATCCTTCCATCAGAACACAGCAATGCGGTTGCCCCGCTGCTTGGAGGTGGATTACCAGATATGATGGCAGTACTTCTCCGGACAAATTGAAAAGTAAAAGGATCATTTAATATCTATTTCATATAAAGATACCTTTACCAAGAATCATATAGGAATTATATCATGAGAGAGCGTGGTGGCCCACGGGCATAGACGCCGACTTTCAATCTGAAGGTTGCTGGTTCAAACCCACACGAGCACCAATGAGTTTTTTCACTTGAAAAAAATTATGTGCGCAATACCACGTTCTCAAAACGGTGACGGAAAACATCGTGATGAAACCAGCATGTCTTAGAACGAAAAATTCGACGACATGTGACAACTACCAATCCGGATTGGGCTCCCGTGGTAGATCAGTGCACATTCACTCTCAATTATCGATAGTAGGCCGGTGTCCCTGCAGTTGGAACATTAGAGGCTGGTACGGATATAGGAAGCTTTATTTTACTGCCTGTTACTAAAAGCTTGGATTCCGAACGTGAATTAAAATATCCATTCACATTTCGGGCACATCCTGGGGCCTAAATAGGTGACCTAGCTCCCGAATGGTTCCATTCGACCTGAATCTAGGTCTATCTAGGAAACTAGGTCACAGGGAGAACAGATTTATACAAAGAATTGCACAGATTATCTTAAAATTCGGTTACCAAACGGCAAATATCTAGGTAAGTTTGTAATTCCGTACCAGCCTCTAATATTCCCACCGCAGGGATACGGCCTTACTATCGATAATTGAGAGTGAATGGGCTTTGTTCCACCACAGGAGCTCAATCCGGATTGGTAGATGTCACATGTCTTCCAGTTTATGGTTCCAAGACAAGCCGGTTTCCTCACTATGTTTTCCTTCACCGTTTCGAGAACGTGGTATTACGCACATACATTTTTTAAGTGAAAAAACTGATTGGTGCACGTGTAGGTTCGACCAGCGACCTTCATATTGAAAGCCGGAGTCTATGTCCCTAGGCCACCACGCTTTTAATTCTTACAGTCAAACCCTATATTTAAGTTACAGATGACTAGAAATAGCTACAATAGGAACATTGTTGTTTGTCAAAAAAGTATAGACTTTTTTTAAAAATAACAATGTTGCCATGGTAATCTATCCCCAGTATACTATTAGTAGATTATAGGGTTTGGTTGTAGATGTTAAACCCCACGGAAGAAATTTTATGTGATTTATATAAAAGGTTTTATGTAAGATATTAAAGGTTTTAAGAAGAGAGAAGAGTTCTAAAACGATACGTACTTGTATGTATGAAAACGACAATGTAACGTCTCATGCGTCTGTGATTTCACCGGCACCCACACCCTTCTACGAGAACACATTACTGTGCATTCAGTGTCATTCAATATTCAGTTTACTCTACAGACGTACATGTAGAGTTAAGTATTTAAGTCACCTGTAAAACAGCCACCTGCCATTTGCGCAGATATTATTGATCCATGGAGTGAATGAGGTTACACAAGTATAGATTTTTTTATCGTCTGTCTCATTTCGATTCCGAATCGGATTATAGAATGGATACCACGCGACAACCGAAGAGAAAGAGTCCATTCACTTTCTCATCGAGAGTGGGCGAATACAGTAACTAATATGGATGTTTTTAATAACTATCTTACATAATATGGAAGTTTGGATGATGGTTGTTTGGTACTCAATCACACCAGAACGACTGAACGGATCTGGATGAAATTTGCCACAGAGATAGATTATAGTCTGAAATAGCACATTGGTTTTTTTCCCGGAAAAAAACCTATGTTCTATTTCCATAGGGGTTTTTATTAATTTAAATTTCTTCACGGAATTAGAGAGAATAATGTGAAACGTGACAGATCTACTGTCACGTATCACATTACGAGTACGAGTACACTCTACTATTAAGCAATCTATCGTAATTATGCTACTGGGATAGGATTAGTACCCTACTAATCCCATTAATCCTATCCCATTTCACCCAGTCTTATCCTACTTTATGCATGAGAAATGAAAATAATATACTCTTTAGAAAGATAAATGTTCATGTGAAACATCTATTGGTACTCCTTGGCAGTTAAACTGACTTATATGCCGTGACAAACTTGCCTATGGCGTTATGTTTCACATCTGCCAGAGGTTCCGCGATAGGCGACTTTTTAATTTATATATATTTAACTAATTTTCAAAGATTCAAACTATCCTTAAAGGTCAAAAAATTTAATTAATTAAAATGGGTTTTATAATTAATAAACGTTTACACTCTACCAGGGTTCCCGGTGTCGCAGTTGGCATGTGCACATCAAAAATACCCAAGTATTTTAATGCTACCACGCTAGTCCCAAATGGGTATCGAACCCGGGACCTTTCACCTCTTTAAGTGCATAAATATTTACAAAATACAAAGGGAACAATTGAGCTAGTAAATGGGTTAATATATCATCTGACAAGCTAAACACTCTTAGCTAAACTTGAGTAAAACGTTTATTGCAAGCGTTACTAACCTAGCAAATGATGTCTCTCTCCCTTAATAAATCTCACCCACAATGCCCGTTCGTTGCTAGGTAACGCTGAAAGCGCCATTAGCTCGCAAACTCTGGTGAACGGCAAATTATTAAGCAATTTATATCTATGATACTCTTGCGAAGCTTTTGCTATCTCTACGTGTAGTTTTATGTTCTGAGAACTACTGTTGTTTTCTTTAGTGTCCTATAGTATAGTCCTTAGATTTAGTATCTGTATCTGACAGAATGAGCCGAGCTTACCTGATGCTAAATAAATAATAATAAATGGATAAATATTAATAGAGAAAGCACAATTCACAATGCGCAATCTAGCCCCAAAATAAGCCAGTACTATTGGAACCAGATCTCTATACAATACGTATAAAGCAATATCACTGTAGTTCTATATTTTTTAAGTACAGATAAATGAGTGATTATTTTTAAAATATCGATATATATTAATGTAATATATATAAAATATTAATGGACATTTCATACAGCGCCATGTAACTCCAAACTACAAATGTTTTTTTTTTTTCAATAAAATTCTGAAATCCTGGGTGGAAATCGAACCCACGATCTTACTAGGTAGGCTTACTAACAGAGCAATAGGACCAGTCAAAAATGTTATAAAACCTTATTTTCTAAAGCCATCGTAAGTAAAATAATCCCTTCTCTTTACTGATGCGTTACTGAGCCACTTTATTAAAACATAACCTTTCAGCAATTCAATTTACTTTTTTCCAGACCAAAAATTGGAACGAAAAGTAAAGGTAGGTAATTGAGATTCGTATTTATAGAAAGTAATATTAAGCCAGGCAAGCCAATGGCTTTCTTTAATCTCTAGAGCGACGGATACAAATGGATAAACTTATCTGATTGGTTCCCGTGTTTGTTTCTTCGGAAATGGATCGGAAATGAGATAGATATTGAAGCTGCTCAACATGATAGTTGATCGGTTGATACTTGGTTTCATTTTGTTTTCAGTTTGCAGATAAAAAAGGGTAAGGGTCAACAACCGACAAGTAGCTATGGTTCAATGACAATCCTTCCTTCGGATTACTGACGTACGGCCATAGTATTATTACTCATATCAGTAGTATTGTACAATATGTAAGGGTGAAATTTGAAGGACGCGTATTTTGTAGCGTCCGTTGAAGATTAATTATAGGTTAAATAGTAGTAAATCCTTTACTTTAAGTGTAGATCTAGTATTCAATTAGTATTTTTTCCAGAAAATTTTCATTAGAACTTTCGCTCCAGTTTGATAAAAAAGCCTACGAAGCGCGTGGGATAGGGTGGAACGAACATTTGCATGATTAGCCTTTCTATCTTGTCTCAGGTAAATGCGTATTCATAATGAAAAATGATTTCATGAATAAGGTATACTTTCTATACCTACAAAGATTTCTGCTGTAGTGTTTAGAGAGTATCTGTCACCATTCTGTTTATCGCAACCTTTTCATCACGGTCTCGCGTTCCCAACTTTTGACAACAATAAAACAACAAATACAAAAGCGCAATCTCAATAAAGTATAATATAAAAGTATGAAGGAAATCTGTCCGAAGATTTGAATGAGACATTCTTAGCGCTCGCATCAAGGGGACTTTTGTTCCACTTTTGCTCAGTGTTAACTGTTATTACGAAACTTTGTAACAGGGCTGGCAAAAATTCGTGATATTGAGTCTTGTTAGCACACAGTAAGGTATGGCTTACATCGTGGTAGAGTGCTAAGCTAGCCTCACCTCAAGTTCCTCGCTTTTCTAAGTTAATCATGGTTCAAGAACCTAGTAACTCAATAGAACAATAGCTTGTTCTATAGCATACATGATAGCATTTACCATAAAAAAAATAGGGAGGAACATTTCCAATTTGTGCTACTTTTATAATACATACGTATTTCAGTTTTGCAATCTAACATGCTTATCACAAACTCCTAAACTCCTAATGTAATCTACCCCAACTTCTGAACTTCCAGTCGCCCCTATGTACTTTTGTAGAGTCTTCGCTCGCGTCTTTAATAAAAATGAATATTACAAAAAAATATAATATATATTGCTGCAGACTCTGTCTTATTGAAATTGTATTTAGAAGTAAGTGAGTCTTTTTAAATTCTGAGTAAAAACCACACAAAATATATTAAATAATTCCCATTCATTCTTAAAAATAATACTTTTATACCACTTTTTAGCGTGTTAAAGGTATGAAAAGTCTTTATAAAAAAATACAACAAGTATATGTCTAACAATTATATATATATGTGTGTGTAAAAAATCTATCCTGGATGGTCTCCATCAGGAAGAACAATGAAGATATCCTTAATGGAGGTATTCTATTATTTTTGCGCGCGAAATGATACAAATTTATCATCATACTATTTATTTTTTTATTCATTCGGTAATCTTTGGTGGGAATCGGAATAGCCGTTTCCATGGTCATTTCTGAATGTTTAGTATAGAACAATCTTTTATAAATAAATTTGATTTACCATCTCATGTCTATGATAGCATAGACATAGACATGAGATGGTAAGACATAAAGGGGTGGTGCTTTCTCTAGAATAATTAACATTCTGGGCAAATCAAATTTATTTATAAAAGATTATATTTACCGTTCATGTAGATATCTACATGAACGATTAATATATTTCCATTAAAGTTTAGTTAATCTAGTTTAGTTATTAGTTAATCTAGCTTATGACCGCATTGTATACCGCATCCTGCTAGGCTTAAACTAAAAAAACTCTTGTTGCGTTGCGTCTCGGGATAATAAATCCATTTTATATTAATTTATTCCATAGTTATCGGAGCAAGTTCCTAAAGGCTACGAAGTAAAAAGTACTACTAAAACTATGAAGTTATGTGTCTATTATGATGTATTTTTTTATGTGAAGATATGACGGAACTAGCTGAAGGCCCTCCTGGTGGTAAGTAGTTACCCTCGCCCATAACAACTGCAATACGACCGGGCGGAGAAGCGCTTAGTTAGATTACCTGGATGGAATATTTAAGGAACCTTTGCCACGAACGCTCTATACTAATAAGACTTTAGGGTAATAACACTAGTTATTTCATTCTTAGATACACTTTTTCAAGATGTTTTGTAACATATTTTATATTGTGATCTCATCTTTGGTAATACCAACTGTTTTAAAAGATGTGTAATTTTGTTAAAAGTTCTATGTATATTTTTTTTGGTGTTTCATTAAGTGTCAAATTATAATTTGATTAATATATGTTTCTGTTGACAGTGTAACTGATAAATACAAGTATAAATACAATATGTGTAGATATTTGACTTCTAAATTGAAAATACCAAATAACTGAAACAGAGAGATTTCACCTCGTGAACTATTCTGAACCTTGTTCCGAAATAGACAACCCTAACCGATGCAAAAGTTTTATTCAGTAAGTCTTTATGGATTGCTTCAAAGCTGTTGAGAAAGTTTGCTTATATGAGTCGGAGACGGGCTCCGGGAAGCATTCTGAGGAAAACTCCATGCTAAACTAAATTAGGCATGTTTTGATGGTGCGAGAGTTGCAAGTTCTTTCCTCTTTGTTCAGAGATTAGAGTTTTACAAGGGGATTACAATGATTATACGTAGTTCTTCGTGACATGGAGATGCATGTTTGTTCAAAGACAAACACTTTTATAACCAAAAAAATATAAAACTTACAGTTCTAAGATTTGCTATTATGTTAGAACATTCTATATTGGTTATTTTAATTGTGATGACATTCATTTACGTATTATATCCCGAAAGGGTAATCTAAACGAGTTTCCTTTGGTGGTAACACTGTCATTGAAACTAGCTTATTGTTTGTACTGCAAAGGAGTGGAATGCTTTGCTTGAGTCTGTGTTCCCTGACCATCACGAGCTGGGAGTATTCAAGACTATAGTGAATAGGTTTCTCCTAGACAAGTGTGCACTTTCCATCAGGTTTGAGCGGCCAAACGCTTGGCTACATATCAATAAAAAAAAAGCTTCCTAGCTACAGTGCATCTTGTTTTCTATATCGGTGTAAATTTGAGAGCCAATAAACTTAGAATCTGATCAACCGATAGAAGCACTCACAAATTCAATTTGCCCGAACACAACTCGGTTCGCATTGATCTACCCTAAACCTTCCACCCTATTCGAATTTCCTTTACCTAAGCCCTACCTTGACCTATATCCACCCCAATTTGACCCCGGCATCTTACCGTAAATATTCGGTATTGTATACCAAGTCTAATTCCGACATTATTAACAAGAGAAGAAAGTTTCAAATGGCATGGTTGGGCAAGATAAGTAAGATTCTAATATTAATATGGATGCGTCAAGTGTTCACGGACAGTTTAATGAAAGACCAGCTAGGAAGATAAACTAGTTTGTTGATGTTTGACAAGCGCTTAATTAGATCGTATCCAATATAGAAGATATAACGAAAAAAAAACGAGGTACATACCAGGAAACGTTATTAAATGAAAACTCACCAAATTATTTACAAGTTTGCTCCAGATTAATCTACTATTTAGATATAAACTCTCGCAAAACAGGCAGTTCATTATCTATTCCAGTTTTATGAGCGATGAAACCGCTGAAAATTTAAGGCTTTATAACGTAGTACCAGTTAAGCTATCTACAAAATTACACGAATTTGCTTACATTAAAGGGGATTGATGTCAAAAAATCTTAGAAAATACCAAACTGTCCTTGTTTGGAACGATTCGATACCACCAACAAAAATCGTTACAGCAATCTGACAGATTAAACAAGTTACTGTAAAAGAGGGAAAAAATCGAATCAACAGCTATTATACGGGATAGAATGGGGTGGGTTTTTAGGGATTGAAACCCATTTATAAATTGTGGATGTTTCGCAGCAAGTTAAACAAGTAAATATTGTTGACAAAAGCAAAGTTTTGATATGTTCGTCCATATTGCTCGCGTCCCTAGATAAGTACTACCAGAGTCCCGACACGTGTCCCTAGGGTTCTGCAAAAAGAGAACCCAACGTACCGTACCGTACTTCATGCAATCGCACTGCTATGCTGCGGTGGAAGGGTGTGGATGCCGGTGTACTTATGTGAGTCATCACATCCCCATCACAGAGTGATGGGTGCAACGCGATGTGAATTGGGTGTCCTCATATTTGAGTAGACCTATGTCATTCCACTGCTGTTTATGGGCGGTGGTAACCGCTTAACATGAGCTGTAAACTTGCGCCATCACAGTAATATAATATATAATGTACTATTGCGTGTTTGAATTTCCGTAACATTGTGCAGACTGCCTAAACTGCCGAGCGCTGTGTAAAGTTGTAAAAAGTTATTTCCATACATAATTGAAGCAAAATTTCGTACCAGATGCCGATGGATTTACCAGAGAGTAAGGTAATAAAATTAAAACGTAGATAATTTCAAAATGTTTGATTAATCAACATTCTAAAAGTTCTGTAGCGGTGTTTGTGTTTGAGATTTATCATTAGGCAGCTTTCATCAAGAGACATGAAATAAATCTTGTTTTAAATGGAGTAATGTTCATATTATATTATAGCTTAAGTAACAAACAAAACAGTTGAATCATTAACTAGCGACCAACCCGGCTTTGTGCGGGTGCAATTACATATAAAATTTAGAAGTGAGTTTGGCAAAACATATGAAGTATGTTTTTCTTTCAAATGAGTTGAGCCATTTTCAAGTGATCATTTTTCATACCGCATGTATGAAAAATGATTACTCTTTGATGTAATTGGATTTTGTACAAATATGTATGTACATTGGCCTGTCTTGGTTCCCAATATAACATTACTCGTAGCTGAGAACGACAATTGCGCACGTCGTAGCAAAAATTCCATGCGAAAGCACTTCCAGCTTTCCCGTATTTTCCAATTATCTGGGCAACATTTCCAATTTTCTTTCCCTAAAAACCTTATTTGGATTATTACAAGCACTACAATAAAAAAAAGAATTTATTTTTTATTCAGATCCAAATAAACATCCAGATTTCAAGCGAATTATTTTGCCCTTAGTAAAACTGTGATCTATTGTAGGTGCTCTAAACAACGGTAACACACTCATATTATTTGTGTTGCAGATGGCATGGGCAAACACAGAAACATAAGACAAACACCCAAGACCCGAGAACAAACTTCATGTTCACCATACAAAGTGTGCCCCGGCCGGGAATCGAACCCGGGACCCCTCACTTCGAAGTCAAGGCTACTACCAACTAAGACACGGAGCAGTTTAAACATATAAATGTCTACATGTGTACAGATATATCAAATTACAGTCAGTTTTCATACTTAAGCTAGCCTTATTTGTTAAGTTTACCTAACCGGCTAACCCGAGGGGCAGAAATCTCCTTATTCGTGAGATCGAATTAAATTCAATCATTGCATCTTCCTATCATACTAATATTATAAATTCGAAAGTATGGATAGATGGATGGAAACTTTTGCGGATGGTGTCACAATCATATTAACTCAATGGTTTCACAAAAAATCCTATTATACCTACTTGTAGCAATATAAATCACGAGAAACCCCCATACATAAAACGGTAATGGGTATATTGAAAACAAATCGACATTGATTACTCAGAGAAGCAGAAAGTAACTCAAAAACCGCAATTACAATAAAAGAACACGTTATTTATTTGTTACTCAAACACGCCAGAACGACTGAACAGATCTGGATGAAATTTGGCACAGAGATAAATTATAGTCTGTAATAGTACATCGTACTACGTACATCGTACATCGTACATAGTAGTAGTCTAGGTGAAGTATGTATTGCCGTAGGATGGCTAATCACGGGAGGCAGCTAGTAGCTTCATAAAGGTGTTTCGTGTACTACGTAGTAGATGACAAATAGCTCATACATTATATTCACGACGTCAAATTGCTATTTTACAACCTAACAAAGTACCGCCACAGTTGGTACTTGCAACGCAAGCCAGGGTGACCCTTGTTACGGCAGTCGTAAAATCAGAATTCATGCTGACATTACCCCGGGATGTTAACGGAACCGGGTTATGTACAGTCACGTTTGTCTCATTCTAATTCAGGGGTATGCAAACCGTTTTCTTCGGGTAAAAATAGATATGACAACGAGAATTACTGCATTTGAAAATCGTTGAAGTAGCTTAGCCTACTTGAACCATTTATAGCAGCAAGCTAAGCTGAAGGCTTTACCTATTGTTGCTGCTTTATTAGCAAACTAGCTGGCCCGACATACGTTTTCCTGCCTTGATTGACAATTTGACAATCAGCTATCAAATAAAATTTGCGCACGTAGTAGCAAAAATGCTTTGAGAAAATGCTACTTTATATTTCCAATTTTCCCTTTAAAAAAACCTTACTCGCGTTGTCGACCCGTTCTCGAGTTTTGCGCTTAGCAACACATTAAGATTTAATTTATAATTATATAGATTAGTTTAACGTTGATTGGGAGTCTTCCACTCTCACCAAAAACCCACGTAAAGTTGTTAAATGCATCAGCTGCTAAACAATATATAACCTAGTGAAGAATTAATTAAAAAAAATAAGTCTTCTGCTCTTTGGGTCGTGAGTTCTTTTGCCACCCAGAACAAACATTTTTGTGATGAACATAAAAATTTATCCTGTGAGCCTTTATATGCATTATACTAGTGTTAACAAAAAAATAGTACTATAAACGTATTCAAACAGTAATTCCCATAGCACAAGCTAGAATATTCAATGTTTACATATTCTTCAGGTTATATTTTGATTGGTATTTAATTTCTTGGGTAAACAAGTGAGCGTAAATAAAAAAATACCTTTTTAGATTCATTATAGCCTTGAACAAATATTTTTAGGTAATATTCATTTGAGATACTTTTCGTTACATAAAGGCGAAAGTTTGTATGTATGCTACTCCTTCGCGCTGAAACGACTCAACGGATTTGGATGAAATTTGGTACCAGGATAGGTTATGTATACTAACTTAAGCCCAGCTGCTCAATTTTCTAAATTAAGCTTTGACCGTGGCGCACAGCTAGTATTTGGTGTAAAATATTTTTTATCTAGTAAGCAGATAGGTAAAGGACGATGTTAATTGAGATCATAGACTATATGTAGGCACATGACATGAACACAATACTTCTACTTGGTATTGAGAGTAAAGAGAATAAAGAGACATGTACGACTACAAATCTTGGCGATCCAGATAAAATTTACGGGTCGGAGATGGCTCCAGACGTAGTTTTCTATCGCTAGTCTAATTTATGCATCGGCCTGTAAATATGTCTTCGTTGAACTAGATGGAAAGTTATGAATAACAAAACGGGTCTAGACGAGACGTTAATGTTGATCAACATATTATTTCTTGTGCGTAGTAACAGAGATGAGTTTATTCTGAGATTGTAAAGCCTTATTTATTTACTTGAAAATAACCTAACAGATTTTGAGGAGGTGAAGAGAGAACCGATTTGGATGACTATTATTTTATAGAGTGTACGTTTGAGTTGGATACACAGAAAGCTCATGAAAAAAATTGGAATGGAAGCATTGAATTCATAAAGCAAGTTTAAGTTATGCTCACATTTTTAGAGAAAAACACTTTTGAGGATTTTTGAAAAGTTTGTTTCAGTGCATTTTAAAATACCTTTTCATAGGTATTTTAGATACCTAATTGCAGCCCTTGACTTGACTTGATTCTTGGTTTTCAATAAATAATATTGAAGTCAGCTTATTCGACTTTTTAATCAGTCACATGTATATATCCGACTTCGTTACTTAGAAAGAATATATATTTGATATCTAAAAGTAAATACAAATAACCAGATCGAGCAGTAATCCTTCAATACTCATCAGGATCTTATCGTAATCCTCGTTTCGAGGTTCGATCAAAATTCAACTAAAGAACCTGCAAAGATTACTCTCATGAATGATCACAGATAAGTTCGATTTGACGGGATTCATCTAAAGTGGACGATATTCCTAATGGAAATGGCAAAGTCCCCAACTTTAGGGAAAGTTGGATTTGCTGTCAAAGTTTTCATGCTAAGACAGAAATTAGTGAGGATGGATTTATATCAATAACTAGCTCCTGCCCGCGGCTTTCTGTTTCTCATATCAAAATAAAATCATAACATTAGACTTATGCTGGTCTTGCAGCTCAATCTTATCAAACTAAGCCACGGTGCCGTCATTCATAACACAAACATTTTCTGAGGACGAGGATTAAACTGGAGACTGCTTGTAATAAATGCAATAATTCATAGACTAGGTATGAGTTTACCAATTATTGCGTAGACATAATTAATTAAGGCTTAAGATTACACTGCTCAATTTTTTAGTTAAAAAAAATGTTCGTAGAAAGTCCTAATTTAACATTAAGATCCGTCATAATATTCCAATAATTTTATTATTGGTGGTGAAATAAAAACTTCTTTGATAATAAAGGTTTCTACCTACCCAATTTTATTAAAATGAGCCTCAAACAAACGGAGCTTCACAAAGGATCACGTGCGCCTTAATTAATTACTTTCCTGTGAATTTCTCACTATGTTTTTGTTCAAGGACTCATAAATATATCACCAAAACTCTGAAGAAAATATAATTCATAATTAGTTTGAAAATGTTTGCGGGTTTTAGGTACGGAGGGTCTTGAAGTTTGTTTTGATGGTACGGAAAAGGAAATAATAACTAGCCGCGCCCCGCTGTGTTACCAACGGATGGCCATCTTA
The DNA here is from genome assembly GCA_921293045.1 of Aplocera efformata. NCBI lineage: Eukaryota > Metazoa > Arthropoda > Insecta > Lepidoptera > Geometridae > Aplocera > Aplocera efformata. The sequence continues at coordinate 4,178,578 of OV121042.1, read as the reverse complement.
CGGGAACCATAGACTTTTTCGGAAAAAAGTAGCCTATGTGCTATTCCAGACTATAATATTTCTCTGTGTGAAATTTCATCCAGATCCGTTCAACCATTCTGGCGTGGTTGCGTAACAAACATCCATCCATCCAAACTTTCGCATTTATATTATTAGTATATAAATGTATGGTAATTATATAATTTCAAATAGAACCAAACTCTATGATAAACTAAAAAATAGCTGAAGTTGACAATTGCTATTGCTATAATAGCAATATTGTCAAATGTCAAAAATGTGTGGAGTTTTTGTTAAATAACAATATTGCCATAGTAATCTTTCCCCATTAATTCCTTGGTAATTTACATGGTTTGGATGTTAGTCTACGAAACGGCGTTTTTAAAGACTGGAAACTCGAAACGTGAAACGCTTTCACACGCATTAGGATTGCTCCCCTGCACTAGGATTACATGTGTCGCAGATGGCATGGACAAACACCCAAGACCCAAAACAAACTTCATGCTCACAAGTGCGCCCGGGCCGGGAATCGAACTCGGGACCTCTCGATTCGAAGGCATACTAAGGCAATGGAGCCGTCGTATTCGAAGGTAAGAAATTTCTAGATAAAGAAATAATTCAATATATGAGCTGCGACTTGCTTTGATATAAACGCGGTAATCCAGCATGGCAACGTAGAATTTTGTTCCGAGTATTATTAAGTTTCTGCCTCAAGCTTTGATCATGACTGCCGATTTTTTATCTCCAGTCTCCTATACTAAATTTATTATAACTTATCAGAAGGTGTCCCCATTTAACAGTATCACTTCAGCTCCCAAAATTGATGGTAGGCACTTTACGACGATCGTAAAACTTCACGCCTGGAGCCTTGCCTTCCTTGTCAGGCTATAACCACAGTTATAAGCGGCACGAGAATTAAAAGCATAATATTCCATTTCACATTTCACATTCCACAGTTTCTTGCGTCCGTGGTGAGGTGAGAACCCTCTAGTATCCCTCAAGTACACGTACCCATTAGTTGCATAAAGTAAAGACTTCCAGAAATACCGCTAAATATTATTCCTTCCCACCTGCATCCCGATGTTACCAGTGTTTGGCCATCATAATCAATCACTGCACTTTTCTGGGATCAAAAGTCTATTTGTGACTCTAGGATATAAAGTATGCTAGTACCAAATTTCATGCACATCCGTTGGAATGTTTGAGCGTTAAGAAGTAACAAACACACATACACAGACACACACACACTCTCACCCACACATATACAATCACACACACACATTAAATTTTTCGTCTTTATAATATTAGTCATTATCATCATCATCATCAGCCCATGTCACATGTCCACTGCTGGACATAGGCCTCTATTAGTAAGTGCCACTGAGCCCGATCTTCGGCTCTTCTTATCCACTTCTTACCAGCCACCTTGCGCAAGTCGTCGCTCCACCTGGCCGAGGGGCGCCCTACACTACGTTTACCTGCTCGCGGTCTCCACTCAAGAACTCGTCTACCCCAACGGTTATCGGTTCTTCGGCGTGGGCAGCCCACTGCCACTTATAATATTAGTGAGATTTTCTATTTTAATACCCCGCTCCGTCTATCTATGTGTCCTCAACCTTTGTATTAAAATAATTTGGGACAGGAACTTATTTAGTCAGTTTGGCCGCTGCCAGAAAAAATAGGCCTGTGTTTCTTACGAAATATTTTCTCTCAGTACATAAGGGAAAGCATGGAAGTAGGGCAGATAGCTTGAGAAGTGAACGAACCATGGAAAAGTGTATCTCACCGTTAAATTATAATAATTGAACCATAGGGATCTCTTCTATTTCTATCCTTAAATCCTTATCACTAAGAAAGGTGACTTTTATAATGTAAATATGTGGTTTAGTTGGTAGTAGCCCTGCCGTCCCGGGTATGAAACCTGGCCGGGGCAAAAAAAAAAGGTTCGAGGAACCCGCGGAAGTATCTCAGCAACTAAGAGGTCGCTGCGGAACACTTTCGGGTTTTTTGACGGTAAGACTCCAGCGTAAGCCTCTTAATGCCTCCGCAATCTATGAACCTTCTTTTATATTGTTGGGAAACAACAATAAAAAAGAAGAGCTTAAGCTTGACAATAAGACTAACTAAACACTGAAGTTTGACGTATGTAATTGGCCTAAATAGGTTCTGTGACACGTTTTATACCACTTATTATGTACTAGCTGTTGATTTATATGATGATCGGTTGAGTAGGCGTGAAGCCTATCGTAGGCGATTATCATAATTATTATAAATCAACCGTTTGCTTGCTCCTAAATAATATTATAAATACGAATGTGAAACGAATACATTCGCATCTATAATATTAGTTACGATTAGATTAATTTATTATATTATAAGATATTGTATTATATTAATCTAACGTCTATACGGTACTTGAAACCTTATGGAATAAAAAAACACTTAAGTTTTGAGTTATTATATTCCAAGCAGACTTTAAAATTACTACTACGGGTATTGGTTACATTAGACAAGAGATCCAGACAATAAAAACAAATATCCACTGTAATACAGGAAGTATTTGAATACTAAAATCATTTGAGCAAATTACATGCCCTGAGCGGGGTCAATACGATTCCGTAGTATACTGCTGTCACGGTAAGCCCAATGGACTTTATGCACGATACTGTAAATTGTTTTACATTATACTGTTTTAGATAAGGACACGAAGGTTTGATTTTATGAAAAAACGTACTGTTTCAATGTCTAAGTAGTTAGTGTAACCCTCAACCTGGCTTGCTGATCAATAGGTTACAAGAAAAACCAAACTAGGAGCGTTGACGCGCAATTGGTAGCAAAAACTCATATGGAGACAGCAATTTCCCAAAAAACAATATAAAAACTATCTGTATGTACAGAGTACATACATACAGCAGTTTAAGATGGAATTACGAACCAAGATCTATTTGTAGTTGAGACACAAGTTGCAATCCAGCGAATTTACTAGCTTATGCAATTTACGCATCATGCAAGTTCTTTGTTCATTCGTCACCAAACTTCATACAAATTCAGCACAAAATAAAGCTCACTGCGCTGGGTAAACTCCGGATACGACATATAACAAATACTCGTATAACGAACATGAATCTTTCAATATTAATTCATTACACATCTCGAAGTATTGATCGCAACAGGCTGGTTGCAACCCGGGCAATGCTGCATATGCCTAGCTATATTATTTTTACACCAATTTACTACATATTTTACAGGTCGTAAAGTTGAATGTTGCGTGCATCGTAAGCTATGCATAGGTCGGATCTAGGTTCCCCGGGAATTGATGAAAAGGGACAGATAGCTTTGAGCATAACAGGGAAGCGGGGAGTTTGTTTCAGCAAATTGGTACGCCCCAGGAAGCACTTTGACCTTTTGTTCGATTTAAAATACGGATTTGCAAGCAAATAGGTTTGTTTAGCGTTCTGAGAAAGTTTTTGATGAAATCGTAAAACAACGACAGCGGAAGGTAATTGGTTTCAATCTCAAAAAGATTAATTAAACTTGAGTAGCAATGGAATCCATAATAAATACATTCATTTCAATTACCAGACAAGAATGTTTTGAACGAGAATAATTGAATGATTAGATTTTTATGTTGACAAAGATTTCAAATAAATCGAATTTTTTTGGTCATACAATTTTGTATATTTGAACATCCTGAATAATGATTCATCGGGATTAGGGTTATCTCTAACTGGTTACATTAATAAGCAGGTCTAATATTAAACCAGTTAATTTCAAAACCTATTCTACCTATCAGTTTAGTTTTCTATTTTAGTGATATCTAAACTTGAATGAGAACACTTCACTATGAAACTCAAATTTATTTTCTTTCGCAACTACAAATAATTTTTGATTAATGCAATGGTCATCGTTGCTACCAAGTATTTGAAAACTTGAACGTTAGTTGGTCAATAACTCATTAGTAATTAAGTTTATAGTACAATCATCATCGTTTTGACATCTTTTTCTTCTTTCGTGTGAGTTAATTCAACTCTGGTGTTTTTCAAGCCGCTTCAGGACCTCCGACATGGCGTATCAACTAATAAATCCGGTACCAACATCTTCACGTGCCCCGGAAACCAATAAACTCTCACCCGTTCTTCTACTAACCGAGCGAAAAGTTGCCTAACTTAGATGATCTCTCAAAAACATCTACGCAAGTTTTGCCACGAACGCTTGCGCTTTTACATAATATCATATTCTTTATTTCATTTCATTTTCCGGGCCCTCGATCACGTACGAGCAAGCCTTCGTTACCTTTAACCTTTATTAGTGCTTGGCAAGCAAATTGAGCAAAATGTGCTTGTGACCCAAATAATGTTCAGTACCCGAATCGTCACTTCATCGCTGTGATCATCAAACGTTACTTATTATAATTGATGGATTAATTACTTTCCGAAATGTTAAGATGATCTGGAAAGCGGGTGATCTTGTTGTGTGTGATCTCTTGTGATTATAGGTAAGGAAAATGGTTCATGGAGCTGTGTTTTTAGGATTATTTGTTGAAAGTACAGCGAAGGTGTAAATAGTATTAACCCCTTTGCAGATCGGCGTACTTATTAATTGCGCCTAATGGATAAAGCTAATAAAAGATAAATAAGGATAAAGTTGATATTGCAGATAATCTATAATATTAATCCTTTGGGTAAAGTTCTACCATCTACGAGCACCTGATCTATATTTTTGATTTTTTTAGTGCCGTTCCTAGCTTGGAGACAAAGCCCAAAGGAGCGGCCCCTCCCTCGGGGGGAAAATTATCCTCCTAGTTCCAATAGGTGAATGACGATAAAATGAAATAAAAGACCAAAAATCTCGCTCAAAATCATCTACAATAAATCAAACCCGACCCAAATAAAATATCACCGGCGACGTACCTCCCTGTCCCAAAAATACCAATAACGTCCCCATTTAGAAAATATCGACGTAATATTTTCTCGAAGTTTGCCATTGATAGGTAACCGGTAGTAGTGGCTGCTCGGGCAAGCTATAAATAGAACTACGAGCTGCATTCACCTTTGCACATCGACCGCCCCCCTCCATACCGGGCAGCCCCTACTAAGGGTGTGCAGTCATCAGTAAATCAGTTACTAGACAACTTTTACTGCGATATAGCTTAATGTAGCACGGCTATAATGAGGCCAAATATGGAACTTTAGCGACATATTTACTCATTAATATTAAAGGGAGCTCTTAGTGACATCAGCGACCTTATATACATGTATTTATAATATATAGCAGCTTTTTCCTTGTCTCTTTGTTTTACTGTCCAGTTATTGCGAGTAGGAGCTAATAAACACATGAGTTTTTCATAAAATTTCACGACTCATTCCGTTTTCATGACCCATGACGGGCGTGATGCGACTCACCAAGGAAACATTCAATTTCTTTGTCTAAGAATCTTTAGTTGATGTGTGACTAGAATTGACCACTTATCATCGAAGGAGGTCATGTGGAACTTTGCAAGTGATCTGCGTATTGATGAGCTCTCCTTCCATACAACACTATATGTTAGTAATTTTTGTAAACAGAAATTATTATATATACTAGTCGTATTGAACCTAGAAATAGCAGTGTCACAGAATAGAAAATAGTAGTTATTTAACTTCGTGACGAAGCTCAAACGCTCGAAAACGTCGAAGCTTGTCTATTATTTACAGATCATTTGAGTGAAGCAATTTCCCGCCCGGTCAGTAGTTCGATGGGTGACCGTTTAATGGCATTTGAACTGATAATATCAACATGCAACCGAAAACCTACTGACCCGATGTATAATTATTTTCGCTTTTTAATTTAACTTTTAGCATAGAAAATGTACCGGATAGAAGTTCCAGAAACGCTGCAGAATATTAATTAACAGACTATGTAAACTCTAAATGCATATATTGTAATAATAAACGTTTACACACTCACACCTCTGCACTAGGATTCCCTGTGTCACAGATGGCATGGACAAACACAGAAACACAAGACAAACACCCAAGATCCGAGAACAAACTTCATGCTCACCACACAAAGTGTGCCCCGGCCGGGAATCGAACCCGGGACCCCTCGCTTCGAAGGCAGGGCTACAACTAAACCACGGAGCCGTCGTTAGTATGAATAATAAAAGTCAACTTAAAAAAAAGTAAAACCGCAGATTCTGATCAAGCCAGAATACATGGTGACGCGTGGTGCTATTGTTAGTAACCTTTCTTTGACCTTTCAGCGACCGACAATATTTGCTCGAGTAGGTAATCTTTATATGTAGCATAAAAAATGGTCCAATGACAACACACCCTCAACCCCCGGAGCTAAACATATTGTATCAAACTAGCTGTGTTTTTCTCGTTTCCGTGGAAACAGCGCACGCAAAAATAGGTTTTCAATTTTAGACCTTGTGTTACAAAATAGCAATTTTATTACGGAGCCCTAATTTTGAAAAAAAAAAAAAAATATAGCCTATAGCTTTCCTCGATAAATGGACTACCCAACACTGAAAGAATCATTCAAATCGGACCAGTAGTTCCAGAGATTAGCGCGTTCAAACAAACAAACAAACACTGCAGCTTTATAATATTAGTATAGATGATACAAACATATTAAATATGATATAAACATGTCCAGGTTTTGTAACCGAATGTAATAGAGTAGCGTTAGTCTTGTCATGGGCGGGGGTCGCCACTTACCAGCAGGTGGGCCCTCAGCTCGTTCCGTCACTTATTCACATAAAAAAACCACATTGAAGACAAACGGCTTGTGATCTTTGGCATTTTCATTAGTTATTTGCGTTCGATCTGGTTTCATGTTTTAAATTTAGAAAACAGTTTAATAACTTTTAATTTAAAAAATCATTCTGTTTATCTTTCTAAACATTGTTAAACGATTGTTCAAACCGTATGAATATTAGAAGATATAATATAAATAATTATAACTTTGTTGGTTCGAAACAGAAAACAAAACTTACAAAAAAGGCAGAAATATCGGCATCATTCTAATCTCGATTAATTAACATAATTTTTATTAATATTCATTTACCTTTTTGTGACTTTACTGAACCATGAAATTAATTTTTATAGCAAATTATATTAAGTTAATAACACGGGAAGGCAATTCATAAATATTCATAGATATTTCAAATAATTACACTTAAACTAAAAATAGCTAATACTATGGGAACCAGTTTACAAATAGGTAATAGATTTTTAGCCTTTTTTGGAAATACATATTAACACCCAGACGCAGATAAAATATGTATGTTCATCACACAAATTTTTGTCGTGAGTTGGCATCGAACGTATTGTACGTCCTACAGCGCAGTAGGTAGAGCTACTAGCAACAGGACTGTGTGAATGTTGTTCTTGATGTATCTATAATCTATAGATAACAAAAAACTTCCAGCGCGTACTTCGTCTGAGTTTATTATAGCTTTCTATGACGTAGAATATACACGTCAATGTGAACGGTCGGATCGAAGCAGGTAGTACGGTGGCTGGGATAGTTGGCTGTGTGTGGGTGTTAGGCGTATCTGTGTGCGTGACCTAGATTCCGCTCAAGATTGCCGTCTCCATCACAGCAAATAATTCTAAGGTACGGATGGCTGGTGTGAAATAGTGGTAGTTATTATAGGTTGTTCCTGTATTTGTTTTTAATTTTATTTGTATCTAGTACGTTAGCTCATATTCTTTTTACTGGGTGAAAGTATTTTAACTGAAAATGGTGGTTGGTAACCTTCGTTACCTACTTTTTTTATTTAATTAAAGTGACGGGACCTCATAACACCTATAACAACTGCAATACGGCTAAGATCCTCCCCGACCGAAGTATGAGAAGACTCAAGTCGGACACCGTTGCGCCCTTCACCCGAGACGGGGATGTTACATCTCATGCGCATGTGATTTCACCAGCATCCACGTCTACTGGAACACAGCAATGCGAGTGCACCACTGCTTGACGGCAGATTACCAGGTGTAAAGGCAGAGTACTTCTGTGGGCGAACTTTGCACAAGTTCTACTGCTACTTTTTGTTGCTGCTTTAGCACCACCCAGGGGGTACGTGTAGGGATTCTGAGGATAATCTCTTACAGACGCGAGTAATTTTACTTTCATTGTTTATCCACATAATTCTCAGCTAATATTTTCATTTAATCACACATTCATATCGTTAATTTTGTATGTGTGAATGTTTTCTTGAAAATTTAGATTAAGGATCAAATTCTATATCAACTCTGACAAGCCTTAGACAATTTGGTAATGGCGTTAAAAACGGTCCTTTACAACAATTTATTTAGCTTACTCTGACGCTCTCTGGCAAATTTCCTCTATTTTGGTACATGTGGTGGATAAAATTACAATCCTTACAATACATATATGGCTTACAATACAATACACTTAAAAATAAGGTAGGTAGTCAAATTAGTTAATTTTCAATACTACGCTAATGGCGTAGCTTGCTTAAAGGTTCTTTACAGATCATCTAAGTTTCAGCCCGGTCAGATGGATGGGTGACCATTAAATGGTATTTGAACTGAGCGCTTCCGTGCTTTGAAGAGCACGTTCAGATGTCGGTCCCGGTTGAACTAGTTGTTGAGCCATGTCGGAGGACTTCGAGCGGCTTGAAAACTCCGGAACCAGAGTTGGTCTCTTACCCACTCGAAAGAAGAATTTTCGATTTTTCGAATTTTTACATTATATCTATTTTTAAGAATCCAACGAGACAAAGATTTTCGACTTTGTAATTAACCATTTTGACTAAGCGAAAGAGTTTTTCTATTTGTTTGGATACACCAAAGTAGAATTTTCGTATCAATGGAGTCAACGGTTGTGTTTTATTAAACATGTAAGGAAATGGGGCTCCATGTTGTTTAAGTAAAAGGAAAAGCGAATGGCTCGCCTTTTTATGTGAGAATGTTTATGGTACCAGGAAATGGTTATCCTGGTTCTCCATAAGACTTCCAATACGACTGAATCACTTACGTGGGTGGTAAGAACCAAGTCGCATTACACATTATAAATATTCATGGGCATTTCACACAGTGCCAAATAGCCCCATAGCTTGTACTATGGGAACCAGATTACTGACAGTACATATGCATTAAAAAAGTTTTCATAATGTTTCGTCCTGGGTGATCAAACCCACAATCTACTTCGCAAAAGTAGATCGTGATTTCGTGGCGTGAGTGCCACGAAATGTGACCTGGATCTCCTCATACTTCGATAGCGAAGAACTTGAGTTATTGCTTTTGTTTTACGGAAGTGATAAACACTTAGGATTAGGTGGAACAGCAGCCCGTTCCATCGCTGCAATAGCATTCAATAACCTATTAATATATAATACCTTAAACGATACTCATGGGAGGACCTATACTAGAATGTTACAAATATGCCTATAACTAAACAGAACCCAGAGATTGCATTGTACTCGGCGGCAGACTAAAGTATAAAATTTAGTAGACATACTAACAATATTTCAATTATTTTAAAACGAATTGAACTCGCGATAAAGCCACAAAGGAGCCCGAAATAAAATGTCTCACAGAAGTCGGTCGGAAGAGAGTGATACACTCGCAAGGCCAAAATGGAGGCGCTTTTCACAATGTTTCGTGAACCGAGCCCATGCCACAGGTTATGTTTCGCGGGAGAACTCAATTCATGATGGTTAAAATCAAATCAAGTAAAAAAATTTATTTTAATCGGTTCAATAATCTGGTGGTTGAATCAAAATAACTAGAAAAAATATGTCATCCAAGTAAACGAAATTGCATGTTTTACTTTCCTGTGACTTCTTTCTTCGCCCGTTGTAAACCAATTTGAATCTATCTTTTTACAAATGGTAGGATATACCCCCTTAAGGCGAGAAATAATGAATGGAGGGTTTGTTTCATTTTTTTCATTTTTTTGTCGTATTTTGTTGTTTTGGCTGTAACCATTAAAACTCAGTTGAGACATCAGCTCGTCCAGTGCCTTGTGTCGCAAAATTGCGAAGCAATAAAACGAAAATGTGCGAGGATATATTACATAAGTACAAAACCAGCGAAGATGATAGTTGCGTTTCAATTTATCAGATCACGCTAGAACTAGATTCTGAAATCTGTGAAGTGACCCATGGTAGAGTCCTTAAAGAGGCTAGCTTGGCGCGATGCCAAGTGTTACGACTCTGTATGGATTAACCGTGCCGGCCATACGTGACGAAAATGGCTTAATTTGTTCTGTTTTAATTGCACAATTAAACTAAAACTTATGGACCATACTATAAAGTTAACAAATTACGTTGTGGAGAACTTGTTGGAGCAACAGACTAAATCGTTGAAGCTAAATTTGATGAAGGCAATCCTGGCGTTGATTAACTATTGTTAGATGATTACTTAACAAATAGTTATGAAATTAAAGTATTATAACAAACAGGCATGATGAATGTTAGTATGTATTATTATAACTAATTACTATTATTGTATAATTTACCAAAAACCTATATGTATTATATAAGGTAACTTAACAGCTCAGTTAACAGTAGCTCTGCCTTCTACGTTGTAGGTCGCGGGTTTGATTCTAACCAAGGACAAGCATTTTAAAATTTTAATTTCATACCGACGAATTCGCGAGGAATAGCTAGTTCAATGATAATTTCCGCTCGCTTTAGCTTTGAAATACAAAAATCTTGAAACAGCTCTTTAAATGTAGAACGGATACGGTAGATAAAGCAATAATCCTTCTTTTATTCATCTCATATTCATGCGATATCAATAAAAATAATTTTAATTCTTCCAATCCCAATTGTTCCATTATATCAAAATTAATCCATTACTCCAAAATTGTAAATAAAATGTTCAATGGCAATCGAAAAATTATGACTAGCGAATCAAATACCCGTAATTGAATTTTCCAATATCTCGCATCACTTCAGTTACTGAGACGATGTCGGCGGAAAAATCTTTTCCGACCATTATTGGGAACATTAAAATATTTATCAGGTAAGTACTATAATTAATAAATATTTTAATGATTCCAACATTCGGTTTATTGGCCTATTTGACAAGTGAGGTGTAGTGGATGGGCTTTATTTACCACGGAATCATCAGAAAGATGATGCTTTATTGCTGTCTTATCTATGCTATAATATTATTATATACTAATATTATAGATGCGAAAGTATATATAGTATGTGTGTGTGTGTGCGTGTGTGTATGTATATGTTTGTTATTCCTTCACGCTCAAACAGCTCAACTGATTTGGATAAAATTTAGTACCAGGATAGCTTATATCCTGGATTAACACAAGCTACTTTTGAGCATGGAAAACCGCGGGTAGCAACCGCGGGCGCAGCTAGGCTTTTATAAGAGAATACTATTTCGACTTCATAACGCGATTACTTTCAGCATTCCGGAAATTGAATCCCTTTGTTTCAAAGATAACGCTTCGTTTATTTATAAATAAAAACTTCGCTCAACAGTTATTGTTCTTAACACAAAGCGTTACTTTTTGAATAAGTCTACCTAAGGGCTTTTGTCAGCAATGTGCAAATCCGATTAACTCGGATTTGCACATTGCAAGGTCTACGTAATTCATGAGTTGACTTTGAATTAAGTGATAGAACAAGCAATACGACTTAGGTAAACCCCGCCTATAATAGTATAATAGTTAGCAGTTTTAAGAACGGATTTTGTTATGCGCCAGAATTCTACTGCGTAATCAATGGCAATTTCAGAGTTCCAGCTTCCCTTGTTATACGATTACAACTGTACTAATGAAGATTAGTGTGTTTACCCCAAACACTGGAGCGGCAAACTGGGTCGAGATTACGCTGGGTATATAAAATCTTCCGTCCCCCGTGAACAATGCCGATGACAAATGATGCCACCCAACAGAAACCTGTTTTTATCCGATTGCTCCCACCTGCTACTAAACTGAGTCACAGTGTGTAGACACTTAGTCCACTTAGGTAGTTTTCATAACGAGATATAGACGACTTAACTCTAAAAAAAACGATGTAAAATGTCCCTACAACCACGTCTGGTGAGGTTTATAAATATTCAACTAAGTATATTTATAATATTTATTATCTAATTCTCATTGTATGTAGTGTCGGGACGGCAGGAATACAAATTAATTAAAATAATAAATTATCATCGGCCCAACTATCTAATTACGAACTCGGTAAATTGCCAGAGTTGTAGGCAGGGCCGTAAAATCGATATCGGAGGACCAACTTCTGATCGTTGTAAGCTTGGTGTAGAACAACATTACAATTTATATAATAACATAGGGCAAGAAAATAATTGGCAACAAAAAAGCGAAAGTAATATTTACAAGAGAAAATTGTAGAACTTCCTATACATGTGTTAATTTCAAGAACATAGATATACAGAGAGTTGTCAGATATATTTTTACTCAAAATGGTTATCAATCGTTACAGAACCATTAGGAAAAATATGCCACTAATTTTCGTTTTTGATCTTGAAGTTAGTCCAATAACGTTCTAAATTCACAATCCGTTATCGTCCTGTGGCTGAAGTTTACTAATCTCCAAAGTTTACTAACGAGTCAACCAATCACCTCATTTCAGATTCGTGCCTTAACTTTAGTGAAATCCGTTTTGAGATACGTAATTTTTGGTGGAATTTCCAATTTGGATGAATACTTAATGTAATTGATATTTAAAATTAAATCATATCCTACTGAGCCATGATTATTTATCCCATGGTAATACATTACACATAATATTCAGAGCCTCAGAGATAATGCTGCCAATTGTGAATCCCGCTGTAAACGTAATTTATTGTTATATTATCTAAGCTATGGTGTTCCTTTGATTAGAGATTTGTGGCTTGCGCTCGTAAAACATTGAATAGGTAATATCATTCATCAGTAATTTATCGTATTGCGGTAATAAAAATATAATTGTTTTTTGTAGTATTTTAAATTATAGTACATTATGAATGGAATCAGTTACAATGATATCTTATGTTAGTTATCATAACTAACATAACTAACTAACAATAATGATAACTAACATAAGTTATCATTGTAACTGCTTCCATTCATCACTATGACAATATGGAATATAGTTACTGAATACAGATGACTGCAGTTAGATAGCAAAAATATTAACTGTCAAATACATCGACCTATTTGCCTGTTAAAAATATTGCTTTGATAATCTATCTCCAGCAATCTGTAAGTAGGTTTTGGCTATCAGTTCAAACGGATAAAACTGACGACAAACTAGGTTCATTACGAAAATCGTGTTCATCGTTATCCGAAACGTTTTTTCTAATTTTAATGATTTAAACCTAAAGTTAAGATAATAGTTAAAATGCTGTAATTATATAAGTCGGTATTAAATGGCTTTGTCAAGTGGCAACATTCAATTTCTAAAGTATTTGACAAATTGTCTTCTAGCGCCGTTTGGAAAAGCTTTCGGCAGAGCAAGAAGGAATTTTATTTATTTGTAGCGAGACTATGAATTTGGTGATCATGAAGATCGATTGCTGAAGAAAAACCTATTCTTGAATGGTTGAAGGTTTATTTAAACTCCACAAAAAAAGTTTACTGGTAGAACTTATTTGCTTTGTAATTCGTTTTACAACACGAGCTGTATTGAATTGGCTGTACGAATCTCACTGAATTTACATCAAATAATAATGGGTTTTTGTTAACGAAGGGGAATCCGCATCAGATACATCAGTTTCCCTGGAGGGAAGGGGGATTTTTACTCGAACTAAATCTCTCCGGAAGCGCAAAGGTCGCTTTTCACATTTGAAGGTCTCTAGGCTTTCCAAAAGGAATTTAACCAGTGACCCTCTCGCCCGTTGCCATGAGGCCTGCTCCCGGGGGAAAATATGAAGAAGTTCCCCTTTTTATACGCAGGGCAGCCTTCTCAGCTCTAGTACCTGCACTAATATCATGCCTTTAGCTGTTGAGACAGGTCCCACAGTCAAAGTTCACCTAGTTGGCTGCACTATTTTAGAAATATGGACGTGACAAGCAGTGAGCTTTAAATTCTCTTTTGCTTTTGATTGGTAGAAATGTAATAACGTTTGTGCATTGTTTTTGTTATGTGATTTAAATACGAATAAATGAGCTATCACTATTTTACATTCAAGTCTTCATAGCCAGGATAAGTATTACCATTTTGTTTTACAATCACAATGTCTTTGTATGTTCTCTTGTAATTGTATACCGTAATGATTCGAGAATTAATTTAACTTTGTACTAGACGAACATAGTTTTAAGAAGTTCCTAATTAGTAGGAGTTAGTTCGTTAATTAACCCCCTTAGAGATGCTGCCGGCTACTGCTGAGTTTCATTAAAACTCGTTTTATTTTAAAGAACAGTAAGTCTCATTCTCATCAAACATTATGTAATATTACATAGGAGTTGTTTTGCTATTTCTCATTTAGGGTCAAAATTAACACAGAATGTTGACGACTTAGTATGGTTTTCTTATAGACAAATATATTTATGTTTAAATTCTTATAGATATTATTAAATATATATTTCTACATTAAAAAGAACACAATTGTGGACAAACGGCATAATCAGATGGTATGTATGTATGATGTGCTCGTTTGAATCAGGCTATATTTTGCTAGATAAAAATGAAGCAAATAAGAAACTCAATATTAACTAATACAGAGCCAGCCATTGCCTTGCAATATTACTCAGAATTCAGGATTAAAAGTGAATAAAAATCTACCTATCTCGTTTCTGACACAAAAGCGGGCTTATACTCGTACTTACCAATTTAATTCATTTCCCAGACTTTCCCAGCAATTTCCCGACGCCTCGTCCCATTTTTGTTACTTCAAAGATAAAATACATGTGTAACCATGCAAAATATACGTGGGTAGCAGGGAAGAACACAGTTGAGAAAATATACAATATTCGAAAACAGTAGTTCGTGTAAATCTTTTGTTTTGGGTGTTCCTGTAATATGGCGTCTTGTCGTCGTAAAGTAACAACTGAAATGATTCACTGTTACTTTCATTACAATTAATAATAAATTTAAAATTTTTGATCTATTTAACGATCTTAAATTAAAAAGTTTCATGTAAAATTAATACGGGCATGAAAAAGGTAATTCAAAAGTTTTAGGATAAAAATACTAATTGAATTTATTGAATCAAGTGAGATTGGGCCTACAATACGCCCCAGATAAGCCTTTTTTAAATCGACTGCATAACGTTTTATAAATGATTACCCGTAACATAAAATTTGGCCTGACTGAAGTAATAATACGAGACAAGTTTCCTATTGGATGTTAAAATACAAAGTGTAGCCGAGAGGGATACTGCGTAACAGGAAATATTTTGAACTTCAAAGCAGTTTTCCTTGTCATAACAAAGAAAACGCGCAAATTTCTTACCCAACAATTAAAAAATTTGCTCATTATCTTTGCGATTTATTGGTTTATTGGGAATATTTGCAACTTACTAATTTTCCTTACTAAAAATATACAGCGTAGTGAAACAAATTTGTGTGAATTTATGTTTTTTTTTTTGGTTGTGTAACAATGTAAGTAACTTCGATGATTCCAACCGACACTTATTCCACCGAAAATTGCTTTACAATCTATTTCAAAAAAAGGAGTACCTCCGAAGTTATTTATATGGGACCATATAAATGTCATAAATAAATTTTACCCCTCAGGGCGTAAAATCAAATCAATCATTTTATGTTTGTTACGTGTTAATTGTGAATTGTGAAGCTATTATATTTGGATAAATCTTTTTTTTTGTTCAGATACCTTCAAAGTGGTCTGTAGAAATTTCGTAAGTAATTTTTTGCCTCTAAAGGGGAAAAACATAAAAGTATTGAATTCGGTTTATTTGAAATCTGTCAATTGTCTTTACTGTGGCGTAGGCAAGCTTTCCTTCACACGTGTTGAATAAAAATGTTGGCTGTGAAGCATTCGTTGTCACGCGATCATCCGTTTTATGGAAATGGGATGAAAGAAATAGGCATCAGCTGTTTCGTGACGCGATAAGATCTATACAATATTGTGATAGAACCATTTTTGTTGTTTATAAGAATGGCATAAAAGTTCATAGAACAACAAACCAAAAATTTTGTTACTATCGACTATGGAATGGAATCTAAGTATGGATTTTAACATCGTATTGGAATCGGCTAATATTCTTCTTATTTCGTGAGTACCTAACTCTGGTGTCGGAGTTTCCGAGATCGACATCTTAACGTGTCCATTGAAGCACGGATATAGGCGCCAATTCAAATACTGTTTTGGCGGAGAGCTGCTTTACTTAAATGATCTACCTTTTACATCTTAGCAACCTTCACCATGAGCGCTTTCATATTCATCAATAATCTACCAAGGATACATCTAAACAACACGCAGGTTTCAGCGTATTAGTCTACCGAAATATTGGAATTGAGAATTCTCGGTCCTTTCCTAAGTTACCAATACCAGAATAATCCAGTTACGTACTGTACAGGCCATGTGGTACACAAACGTTCGGTAGAACATTATATATATCGTATACGCTACGGAGTTTTGTAACCTTTGAAGTGTTTGCTCTTCGATTCGGGTATACGACCAAACAGACGCAGGCAACCGGATAAAATCGGTCACAGGTTTTTGCGCTTCTGCTGACGACTTAAAGACTTTTGTTAAAAGTAAAGTCTTATTAATTCAGACTTGTTCCATTGACTACGAATGTTTTTTTATAATTTCCAATCTGAAAAACAAGCAACGCGCCCTCATTCGACAAACAAAACTTAATGCAACTCAACTACCTACTCTGTATCCGAAACAGAACTCGTTGTCAAAACAATCAGCAGAAACACTTTACATTGTTTTCTTTGTGTTACGAAGAGTTAATGCAGGGGGCGCCAGTGGCACAATCAGGCCGCTCTGGCAGCCAGCCAGCCAGGAACATAGATGGAGACGTGATATTTCAGACGAAAAATATACCATACATCTAGTATGTGGATGAAATGGTGATTAGTAACTTGTTTTGACTGATTTGCAATGTTACCTTTTGAATCTGATCGATTGAAAAGAAGAAGAAGAAGAATCTGATCGATCTCACATATGAATATAAATGTATAGAAATTTTAAAACTCACAAACAATGGTAAACATCTCGGTAACATGAAAAATAATAATCATATTGTATAATAATAGAAATTAAACTTTATAGTTCTAGCAGCTGTGCTAGGTGTTAGCTGCTAGTTCTACCTTAACAAAAAACTAAATATATTAATAGACTATTACCTATTACAACCCAATAAAACATGTGATTGAGTAAAAAATATGATATATATTGTATTTTATATATTAAACACAAAACCATATTACTTATGAATAAGTTATAGAAACGTATACAAATCAAAACATGATATAATACCTTTTTATTGATTTTAATAGATCGAGAGCAGGGTCTGCCAGGGCCAGACGCTGACTTTCAATTTGAAGGTTGTTGGTTTAAATTGTGCACCAATAACTTTTAGGCTAGTAAAAATATTAAGAAGCCACCATATCCTAAAATTAAAAGTTTGAAGACATGTAAACAGGAGAAGATGTGTGATACACCAGACCATTAAGATGTCTGAATGGTCTGGTGTATTAGCAATGATAGAAATCCATATTCTACCATATTTGCGATGTTACTCGTAATAGTCATGTGAAGTTGACCTGATGAAAATTCTACATTGGAGATGCCGTGCTTAAAAGTAGTCCATGACGGTGACGGGCCACTGCCGCCCATAATAGACAAAACTGACACGACTCCGGTCCTATCGTACTGAAGTATGATGATATGTTATTTTTTGATCTGACATGATGTATTAATTTAATTCGAATTATTTATTTAATTTAAGGTAAACTTGACAATGCCCCTTTACAGCAGCATCAACTGTTTATTTGTATATTAAATTGTGTAATAACTATTTTTTTTTTTGTTTTGTAAGGCCTCTGTATATGGCTTGGGTTTATGTTTATTAATTTTGATAAGAACAATTTGTGTTTTAACTTAAATTAGACCAGCCAAATGTACCCTAAGGTTCCTAAAATTTTTAATAAATGAGTATGAAACTACTACTTAAACTAATAACACTTTTGAGCATTCTCAAAAACACGATCGAAACTTGTTCACTGGTTTTAGGGACCCAATAAGGCAAGAGCACTTAAAATCTAAAGGGACTTGTAAAATCGATAACCAGTAGGCACCTAAGCTCGTCCCCAAAAGCTTGACATAATCTAAGGCGCTTACTCAGGATTTCGAATCATATTTTTACTAGATTATGGAGGGCGAAACACAATTTAAATCAGACGCTGGCTAGTTCAAATCCAGACGTACACCAATGAATTTTGCTCGATAAATGTATGTGTTTTGTTTTCAGAACGCAGAAAACATGAGGAAATCGGTATGTCCCAGAACCAAAATTCGAAGACTTAGGTCGTGTGTTGTGTTAACCTCCAGCTAGTGTTAATAAGCAACAAATAAATTTCCTTACTATCATACCTATACCTAATGATAAAGGATTTCCTATGATTACGTGTGCCCTCAAGAATCCACCGAATACTTACAGAATACTCGTATTCATAAGTAATACTACCTCTTAAACTACCTACGTTACTACAACAAATTTATTATTATTATATTGTACAATATTATAATAATTTCAATTACTCAGCCAATCGAGACTATGATTCCTAATGTATTTACTGCCCATATTTTTTGATGTCTTATTTCGCCAGACTCAATTTCTAGAACACCTTCATTTACTATAAGCAACACTCTAATAGTAATAGGTTGTATGTAAAATGCATGGTTTTTTTTTTTCATTTTCATAACGGGCTTGCATCCGCCTTACGCTTCGGCTGGTCCGATGCAATAACAGTTGGCAATATTCCAAATGTGTCTGTGAGCAAATCGATGAGTGCGACCTCTCTGTGAAAAATATAATTGTGAACACGAAAACATCCATTTGCTTGTTTGTAATATCTGCTAGTTCCCTGTCCAAGGTGTTGCCAATATCAGCAACACATCATATCTATGTGAATGATTTTAATTTGATTCATAATGTTTCTGTCGATTTGCTATACTGAAAAGTTCATTTATAAGTTGATTATTTTGTTTGATTATTTCGAGAGTTCTAAGTTCTTAGAAAGTATTGTTCGTTTCCCAGATTTATAAACCCTATCGGGCATAGAACGCAACGAGGTAAAAAAACTTCCATACGGAAATTGCAAAACAAATTTATTATATAAGAGGGCTTTATGTTATACAAACATATAGAAACAACAACTTTATATAAAAGGGTATATAAATTTGTTTTGCCAAATCTATATTCTATCTATTAATCTATATCTATAAATGACTAGAGATAAATAACAAAAATGTATGGATGTATAGATAACAATGTTGCTGTAGTTACCTATCTCCAGTAATATTCTAGTAGATTATAGGGTTTGGCATTTCGGCTACAATTGGTACTAGTGCCAGATCATATCCAAGTTGTGTAGCTAGAGTTATTATACGTCATTCTAACGTAGCTGTTAAGTAAGAGTTTCTGGAAGGTTCTGCAACATTGTTGATAAACATATAAGAATAACAAAGTCATAATCCTTTGTTTTAACATTCAATTTCTAAAGTCACTACTTAGAGCATTCAGATCTAACGTCTGGTACAATGCGCTATTATTTATCTATAATAAACATCTAAATTCGTGAAAACTGATATAATCTTTTGGAGAAATTCTTATTTCTTATTAAGAAATTAACTTTTATTAGGCTTGCGAGTATGAGATTTATGCTAAACAGATGGTTAATCCCTAAGAATACGAAAACATTGTCAATGTCACCTCAAAAGCTTTCAAAAGAGATAAATAAAGTATGTCGATTCTTCCTACGCCCCAAAATATGCTGCCAGGTCATCTTTTAATTGTTGTCCAAACACCAAACAATACTAACTTCAAAACTCATTTAAACAAATAAACATGCAAATTAAGATCGACCTTTAAACTTTGAAGACACAAATTAAACCCAAGAGTACCTTTTCCTTCGCAAGGACGGAACGTGAAGAAAATGTCATGTAAATATATCCCACGCAATGTTTATTACACGCACCAACGGTTTCTCGAAATAAACAGTTGGCCTGGAACCAAAATGTTTCAGTCCCGAAGGCTTTCCTGATGTGATATTTGTTAACATGTTGGTCCGTTTTCCCTATTGTTTTCACTTTACTTGAAGCTTGTAAAAGGGTATTGCGTTCGCCAAATAGTCTATTTGAATTGTGAACTTGAAATTTATTTCCGACTTCTCAATTATGTCCGGGCCAGGATTCTAATAGCTTGTTTCGATATCATGAGTTTTAACTTTGCTTGAAGCCTGCAAAAGGGTTTAGAATTCGGCAAATACTTGAATTGTGAACTTGAAATTTATTGGTAACCTCTCGATTTTGCCTGGTCCAGAATTGTAGTAGCTAATTGTACTCGGTACCATTCCATAAAACGTTTGCACGCTGAAAAGACTAACTCTTTTTAATATTTAGATTAATTCAACAGAATAAATCATGCGCCTTCATTTAGAATATTTAATTTATACTTGTAGTTTTCCTGATCTAGAATTGATCTGATAGAATAATATATTTAATATAAAATAAATATAATATAAAATTTTGAGTATACATTTTCTTAATAGTCATTATGAAATACGAGTACAAAAATTATGTCCTGATTGATTACTATCGATTATTTTTTGTCGGTTGTCACCCCTGACGACATGAAATTAACACAGGCTATAATGGGAATTGTAACGAAACAAATTGTACCAGTTTATACTTATAATTAAAATTACCTACTAATATATACTGGGTTACTTATTACTGTTAAATATGTTCAATCTATTGTTACTAATAGAAGTTACTAGTCATCCACAACAAAGGGAATACTAGTCCCCCACACTAGGCTTTGACTCACAGCTCAGTTAGTAGTAGCTCTGTCTTCAACTCTGTAGGTCGTAGGCTCAATTCACACCCAGGACAAAGATGTGAATAAAAGGCTAAATGGCGCTTACTCGGAGAGGCCTATGTCCAGCAGTGGACTGAAATAGGCTGATGATGATGATGACAAAGATGTGCGACACGATTAAGGATGTGTGTTTTGTGTCTTATATTATAATTTACGTACCTATGTATTTACAAAAAAATACGATGTAAGTATTACGTTTTATGAATCAGTTATCTATCATAGTTCCCATATTACAAGACTGTGATTTTTTTTATTAATATGCACTTACACTAAGTAAAGTGACTACAAGTAAAGTAATGTAGGAGGTTCAATAAATGTAACGAAAAACTAGTTTTGCTGCTGCTTAAATTTAATAATTAATTTCCTAACGGTTAGGAACGGTTTGGAATGCCGTTATATGAACTGTCTATATTAACACTAGACTAAAAATACCTTATCGCTACCGTTTTAGCATTTCAACCGTATTCCATGTAATTCACGTCCAATGAGCTGTAGCATCAGAATTTACATATTAAACTGGGGCAAGTGTGACGCAAGCACTTGCGGATTCAAATTATGTTTATGATATGCAAAGCTCGAATATTTAATGGTGGGAGGCGCTGTTTAAACCTGACGCTAATGAGCTTCTATCATGTTATTAGTTGTATATTGTGACGACAATACAGTACTAGCCTACCCGCTTCCTACGGACACACAGAGCCACTATCTATAAGCGAGAATGGTTACTCATACTGTGGCAATAATACGGGAGCCCAATCCAGATTGATAGATTAGTTAGCCACTATAAGTTTAGGGCTTTTTTATGCGTTTGAAGTCACAGGACGAGCTGACAGTTCACCTGATGTTAAATGGTTACCGCTGCCCATAAACACCAAAACAACTAGTCAAATCTTTCTTTCCTAAATTATAAGAAGACAAAAGTCATATTGCGTGGCGCCGTCACTCTGAGAGGCCGTCTGTAATTTCACCGGCACCTATACCTTTCTACCGGCACAAAGCAATGCGAGTGCACCACTGACTGACTGGCTGCAGATTACCAGTTGTGGTGGCAGTACTTCTCCGAACGATCTTGGCATAAGTTCAACCGCAACTTTGAGTTGCTCAATTATGGTTGGAACAGACATAATCTTAAGAAATAAGACTAGCCAAAACATAAAAACCGAATGTAATTTGACATATCTATGTAATTTTATATGCCTAAAAAGCTCCTAGGACACGGTACATGAGCACGAATACGTATGTTTACTTGTGCGTGTAAATTTTGACATATCCAAATGATACTTAAGATATAAAGGAATAAATAAGTTTGAGTTTGAGTTATGTGTTGATATTTGAGATTTCATCGCTTATATAATAACTACCTGCGTCCCGCGGTGTTACCCTAGGTTGGCCATTCTACGGGAACCATACATTTTCTGGGATAACAAGTAGCCTACATGCTATTCTAGATATATATCTCTGAATGATATAATTTCATCCAGATCCGTTAAGCCGTTCTGGCATGATTGAGTAAGAAATCATCCATCTAAACTTTTGCATTTATAATAGTAATAAAATAGGTTATGTTAAGTTTTCATCATAATTTATGCAAAAATAGTAAAAACAGCTTGACGCTCAAGGACGCTATACCTGACTATTTTTATATTTAGGTAATATTCCAACCCTTTTCCAAACGACTCGCTGGGGCCCGTCAAAGCAATTTCATCGCATCGTAAAAATTCACAAAGTTAACCCTTTCATTTTCACATGGCAGTATGGGTAAATTAAAAATTAATTCTTTCATTTAAAATATTTACATTAAAAGGCACGATCGGTTCGGGCAAAGGAGTCGGAACAAAGGTAATTTCCGGAATTCCTCGTGTACTTACGATATCATTTTTCAGCCGCACCCGTTAGTGTAGAGTATTTCAACCACAATGAGAATACCATAACTTTCCTGAACTGTGCTCAAGAGTTGCATAATATAATTCCCTCGTCACCATTTCATTATCGGACGACCAGACGTACGGCTCAGCGCCATTCCTTTACAGTCGACATTCCATTAATACGCACCAAACGATTTCAAACTACTTTTATTGTGCGCACTGCAAGGGAGTGGAATGCTTTGCCCGAGTCTGTGTTCCCTGACCATTACAACCTGGGGGTCTTCAAGAGTAGAGTGAATAGGTTTCTCCTAGACAAGCGTGCTCCATCGTCGGCCGCATCTTCACTTCCCATCAGGTGAGATGGCGGCCAAACGCTTGGCTATACATAAATAAAAAAAAAAACCTCACAGCTTATTTGGTAGTAGTACCCACCCAGGACAAGCATTTGTGTGATATACATAGTTTGTTCTGGGCCTAAGTATTAATTAATACGTACCTATGTTTTTACGAAAAAAGAATTATAAATACATTGTAGTACTATGGGAACCAGATTTGCCATAGTACTATATAGTAGTTCCATAGAACTTTTATCACAAACTCTTCAAAAGCGTTTGGTATTTCAATCAAAATGCCTGAAAAAAATTGTCATCCAAGTAAATGAAATAATGCCTCCATACCGCGTAACCTACCGCCAAGCAGTGGTGTACTCGCAATGCTGTTCCGGTGGAAGGGTATGGGTGCTGGTGAAATCACATAAGCATTAGACGTAGCATCCCCGTCTCCGGTGACGGGCGCCACGGGGTGCGACTTGGGTCTTCTTATACTTAGGTCGGGGAGGACCTTATTCGTGTTGCTGTTGTTATTGGTCGAGGTAACTTACCATCAAGAGGGCCATACCAGAATCAGCGGTCCCGCCAAAATTTTGTATCGTGTGTCATTGTCACCAACTGAATAAATTTTGCGGTCTGGTGGACCAGGTAATGACGGGACAGGACTTGTAATTAATAAATTTGACTGTTTGAAGCATTTTAGATGAATTAAGTTTTGTTCTTATTCAATCAATTCAGTCCAAAATAAAATAATTTACTTTTATAAAGTAATGTTGTATTATTTTTTTAGTTTTAGTTTAAAATATGACTTTATCGTGTTAAATTTATTTTACAACAACTGGGTTTGTTTTAATTTATCAATGCATGTCACCTCTAATTGACGGAGTATATTTAATTAGTACGAGTTTTTGTATTTATCAACAGACTTCCTGATAAACTTCAACAAGTTACCAATTCACCTGCTTTTTTCCGTTTATTACCTTAGAAATCCGTCATTAACCGATTTCAAAAGTTATTTGTTTTAATTCAAAGTATATACTGTGAGATAAATCCCCACAGAAATTCTATCAAAATCGGTTCGAAAGATTGTTTTACAATATTTAAGCATTATTGTATTAAAATACACAATAATATTAATAAATAATAACATCTCTTAACCTTACAAAGGTTGTGTTTCAGTTTTAATGTTTACAATCAAGATCTTTTTAAACATAAGTGATATAAATAATTTGAATTTAAATTGTGACATTTTCATAGTGGTGTTGGCTATTAAATGTAAAATCTTCATGATAAACCCTACTTTCCTCATTGTTGTACGAAGAAATAACCCCTTAAAACATTATCTCTCGTACGTTTTGTGGACAATGAAGTACATCATTACCTTAAATGGAATTTAACTGCAAAGAGAGGACTCAAAAGCTAATATTAAGTCCCATTACACAGAAATAAACAGTGAAAAATCATGGAGTAGAAAATAGCAAGGAGGAAAATAGCTATAATAAATACTTATAAAGCCGTTCTCTAGAAGAATAAGATTAGATGTAGGTCATGCAATCTTGTGTCGTCTCATACTTGAGTCGGGAAGGACCTAAGTTTATCAGTAGACGTATAGCTGACGTAACATCAGGTGGGCCTCCAGATCGTTCCTTCCACTAATAAATAGCAATGGCCCTTCTTGACCAAGTTTTTAAGACCTAAGTCACATCCCGCTCGTCACCTGAGACTGGAATAATTTGTCTCATGCTCCTGTTCAACGGCATTCACATCCTTTCACTGGAACACAGCAATGCGAGCGCACCATTGCTTGGCGGCAGATTACCAGTACTTTTTTCAAAAGATCAAACATATTTTTTGCTGCTGCTATGAACTGGTGCAACGTTGTGTTTTATGGCCAAGTCAATGTTACTCTTAGCTAAAAGGTTATTTTGCAGCCACTCATTTAGATAATAAGCAAAACAAAGGAGTGAACCCAGGGTGCACTTGAAAATTTTACGTGATTTATTAACCCTATCGCAAACACGCTTTATAATTATTGTGGAGAATATAAACAATTTATCTCAGTGGTTTAGTTAGAGCCATTCAACTATTTTTTAAGCAGTCAAGGATAATTAGGATAAACGACGAGGCTTTCTACATACCAAAGCGGAGACCACCATTTTCACTGGCTAGTGACATCGGTTGTGAAAGCCGCTTTAATCTTGCGATTAGTTTTCCACCAAAGACTCGGCGCTTTGACGCGTTTTAATAAAAGTCAGCCTAAAGTAACATATCCATAATAGTAGTTACAGTATCGAAGTAAAACGACAAAATATAGATGGTTATTTTACTAAACTTACTTCCCATTTAAACTAATACAAACTTCAACTGATCTAAAAAGAGGTATTATTAGGTAAACTTCTAATAAATGAGTAAACTCAACTCAACTCAACTTTCCTAACCAAGAGAAACATTTGTGAGACGAACCTAGATATTCTGGGTGTTTGTATTATATGTATTCATAAAAAAGTGCTATATTTTGGTTCTCATGCTTATTTTGGGGCTAGATGGCGCTGTAAAAAGTTCATGAATATTAACAATCTTTATTCAGTTTTTGTACAAAACTTTTATAAACTTATTGCGTTAGTAACAAGTAAACATACATTAAAAATGATATAATAATATAGTAGAACTTACTGATATTTTCAGGTTTATCGGTGTTAGATATGAGGCCGGACGTCCTTCGTGTTCCATTTATGTTCGTGATTTCAACATCAATAGCTCCCTACTAGAATATTCACTAAGTAGTTTGTTTATCGTTTGTGTGACCTTTGACGGGCCTTGGTGAAGAGTTGGGCGATAAAAGTAGTGATTGATGGGTTGTGCTGGAGATGTTTTCATGTGAACAGCTAACTTTGATATATTACAGTTATTGAGTATGGTTATGTCATGCATATAATTTTATTATACCGTCGGGCAGTAGCCTGGACCATATGCTAACCCAAAGATAGCGCGCATTAATCCTGTTATCATTTTATTTTGGACGAGTTAGCCTAGATTGCTTCGGTTTCATATTATAAATACAAGCCTTGTGCTGGACTCATCTATGAAAACTGAAAGGTGAAAGAGTCATGACCATATCTGAATGCCTCAATTTTTTAATTTATGAGTAACGTTCAACTCGAAGAGTAACGTTCTTAAGGAAATTTATAAAATTAGTAATACCTACTATTTGAACTATAATATCCTATCATCTACGAGGATTGTAATCATAAAGGAAATTACTATTTTACGCCGTATTAAAATAAGGTCTGCAGTCCTTATTTTATTACGGTATGTGCCAGATATGTCTTCCATTTCTAAACGCTGATAAAATGATTGAATTTCCTTTTCTTAGAAAAAAGATTTGTTATCTTTATTTACGTTTCCGTTTGTTTCTTTTCGATCCCTTTCTTGTCGTGCTTAGACAGAATGAAATTGACATTTCTTAAGAATTGTGTTTGAGAAAATATATTTAAAAAATATCCGTAACTAAAAGATGTATAAAAGAGTATGAAACATATGTCGCAAATGAGTGTGGATACAAACTCTTAGTTTATTCTCCTCTGTCAAAACTGACATTAAAAATCGAGAGTGACTCATCTTATTTAGTGTAAAAGTGGCCAACTCTGGTGCCGAGATTTTCGAGCCACCCAAAGGCCTCCAATATGGCTTATAGTAAATCAGTGATCGACATTTTTACGTGCCTTCTGAGGGGCCGTCGGTTGAAATACCACGGTCACTCATTGAACGGGCGTAAATTCGTGATTTAGATGATTTGTCTAGGTAAGTTTCACAAGTGCTGCTATAAATAATAGAACCAGGGACTAGTGATTATCATAAATCTTGCCTAGATTTGAAGTGATTATTTTTGAATTTGATCGGTTCAGAAAAAATACTTTTGCTTCTTTAACTCGCAGATACATTAAATCACAGATTTGTCAAGTATCATATAATGACAAATTTGTAATTAATACACATGTTTGCGTGTAAGCAATACGCAATTTTGGATAAATCAGTCTCGATTAACGACCGCTGTTACGTGAAATAATATGAAAACACACATAGTTTCTCCAAAACATCGTCAACAAATAAAACATTCGGTCATCTATTAAATCCATCAAAGGCATTCTATAGACTTCATATAAATGAAGAAGGGCAATATCAAAGAAATTTCGTTGAATGGTGACGCCAAAACAGAGTTAAGGTGTAAGTACCGTGTAATTACTACTGCGTACGAAGAATGTTACAAGTCCAGAAATATTTGTGCCAAAAGGACCAAAAATTAAATAGCCTTGGCATAGCCTTACATACTATAGTCTCTCGTTCAACTGAGTCTCCATAGACTTATACGGGGTTGCATCACTTTGTGTGCGAATACTAGGCTTCTAGTCTTATATTAATTCTATGCCTAATTCCATCAACGTTAGTCTAGACGCACCTTCTTATGAGGTAAGCGGAATAAAATCCAGGCTAATAAAAGCCTCGCTGAAGCGACAATAGCGCAACTAGGCAAATGGTGGTACATCCGGGAGGCGGGTCAAGGTCACGGCCCGGATCGATGCAGCTACGGAGTAGCGGCCCGCGCTACGAGCCTCACCCCTCTAAGCCTCTACGAGCTACGCCCGAATCTCTAGCTGTAGAACAGAACAAGGAATTCTGACGTCAATGTATTAAATTTAGTTCTACAAGCTAATGATTTTAGTGGAACTGATATTATTCTGCTACTGATTTAGAATACCAGATCAATGATTGGCAAACACGAAAAAAAAAAAACGTTTAGTAGATAACGATAATAAAAAAGGGTTAAATTTACTATTATTTCCCCGACTACTTTCAGCTCTGTCAGAAATTGCGGTTTGAACGTTTAGTGCTAATTGAGCTGAAAGATTCATTGCTTTGAGGAGCACATTAAAATGTTGTTTACGGTAATTCCGGCTATCTTGTAATCCCTGAAGACAGCGTACGAACTTACTAATACAAAAAAAGAGAAACATAAATGATATGGCAACATATAGTTCTACACAAAAACGTACAATCTCCATCGTTACAAAAGTTACTACAATACAATATTTACCACAGCCAAAACAACAAAATAGGGAAATTTTCAAGGCAAGAAATACGAACGTAAGTTATGAACCCATTACAGAATCGGTTTTATGAAAAAACGACACGGAACCTAATGGCTGGGTTCCAAACACGCAAAACAAAGCCAGCCCAGCCAGTACTAACTGTACATCGTTCGCTCGGCTGGCTTTGTATTGGATTCTGCGGACCTGCCGGTGAAATTATACGCACGTGGCATGTTACATCTCCGTCTCAGCGTCTCAAGTTCTCATATGCTTCTTATACTTGAGTAGGGGTGGGCCTGAGTCGTTTTCTTGTTGCCTATAGACGGTGGTAATCAATTATCACCCTCAGCTATTTTCGTCGCTTTAAATACATTCAAAAAATAAAAAAATTGTGTATATTTGCCTCCATTTGCACTAGGAGGGTGTTTGGAATTGACAGCTGTTGGCTTAGAATTATCAGCTGTCTATGAATATGTAAGCTAAATTCCTCTGTGTTCCTTATATCTCCAAAGGATGGTCTAAATTATGTTTTAGTCTTAGATCATCTAAGACTGAAACATAATTTTAGGAATATAAAATTAGAAGTGCAATAAAAACAAAGCAGTTTTAAGTTGTGAAATCCACCTGCTTAGTTACTATCGGCTTCGCTTCTTTCATTATTTTTGTGACCTTATCACATGAATTTTTACGACATAAACATTGTTAAAATTCAGATTCATAAACTTTCACACGAAGCTTCAAACTAAGCATAGCAATATAGCAAATTCTGATTTTCTCCATAGTTCAATACTTTTTATTTTTTGGAATTAATAGTTACACCAGACACAAAACAAACAACTATGTTTGTCATAACAAATGTCTACTCTGGGTGAGAATAAAACCAACAAAATACAGCGCAGAAGGCAAAGCTGCTACCGACTTAGCTGTAAATGCCAGTCGAAAGAAGCTTAGATCGTTCTCCGGACCATAAACAATCTCTTGGCAAATCAATTGCGTCCATAAATTTTTCGTTAATGTATGAAAGGATGAGTTACCAACAAACACGCACCCAATTACAATATCGTTCAGTGACACATAAAATCAACATAAAATATTATGAGAAACTAAGAATTTGTTTATTGATTTGGCAGAGAAAGTTTTTGTGGAGCTATTCTTGGGAAAGCAATGACAGCGATAAGATCTATCACGTGTTAGTCCCACATTATTGTTTGAGGTTTTTTTTTTTTTTTTCAATTTAACTAAATTTAGAAATTATACATTTTTAATTCAAAATTGTGTTGTTTGATATCATTTACTCTGATGGTAGCCTAAAATGCTCCTAATTAACAAAGGAAGTATTTCAGAACATGTTAGGTAACAGTTAAATCTATATTATTACTGTGTTACAGGAAATATTAATGTGTTTACTTGTGTATGAAGCCACAACAAAACCTCAGGCAGAGCAAGAATTTGTAAGCTGTAATACTGCCTACGTTACTGAAATTAAATTATCTTCACATAACATTGAAATTATAACTTTTCTCAATGGTGGTGAAGTGAGTCGGCAATACCGGATCATTTATTACACCGCAAAATAAAAAAACGTAATCCAACATGAGTATTTAATCCCGTGGTTTAACAAGCAAACAAGTTGTCAGTTTGTCAGACATTAATCTCATTTTATATTTATGCTAGATTAGACTGAATAATATATGTTTTTCTCGCCTGGGCCTGAACGTAGTGGAATTAATTATGCCTAGATTATCTGAGTGTTTGTACAACGCGAAACTCTATAAATCATAGCATAAAAGGGTAGATAAGTTTGTGAATATTTTATCAAAGTAGGTTTTCGCACGCTCGTATAAGAAATAAAACGTTTTCTCATTGAAAATCTCATTTCACCCGTTCCCAACACTGTAAACGAGTTCTGAGTTTTAGTAGTATATAATTCAGACGAATGGTCTGGAAATTTGCTGTGCCGTTTTTGCCTGTCAGGGCCTGTAAGATGGGCAACTACAGGTTTATTACATTGTGTAGTTTAGGAATCGGAGGAGTCTTAAACAAAACCATATATTTATTTGAATGAAATAAAATATTATAATATAAACACTATATTCTACTAAGTATGCATTAGAATTCCCTCTGCCAGAGACAAAGGTTCAAACAAATATACAACATAAAAACTCAATAATCAAGACCCAATTTTTTCTTTTGATCATCATAAGCGTAACGTTTGTCGTGCCACTCATGACTTCTAAGACGTTTTCATGTTTCAGTCTTATTCAATTTATTTCTCTTTATATTTCATACACCATTTAATATCAAGTCTGTGCCTATTATGGAATGGTACATAATAATAATTTTTCAAAGTAAGCTTGTTCCAGTAACATTATCGCAGAATCTGTGGCATGTCAAAACCGTGACGGCCATGAAAAAGGTTTTATTGCCTAAGCGAGCATTCCCCTTGATTGTGGCGGTCATGGTCGTGTTATAACCCTCTTTCATGCTATCGAGCTCCAGTCCTGGAGGTCCGCTCACCTCCGCGACTGGCGCTCGTATGGCCTTCCCCGGTAGTGGGGAGGCAACCAGCGAGCGGGCGGTGGGGGTATGTTTACCCTCCTACTCTTCGTGCCAGCTGAGCAGCGGCACGCTATATTTAGGTTGCGCTGTAAATATTCGGTCCAAGTACGGAAAGCCACCCACCACCCGACAGTAGCCGGGGGGGGGGAGGCATCGCTACATAAGCGAGTAAAAGTTGAAAGTTCACCGGGCACACGGGTTCGCGCTGTTAGAGAACGCTTCTTTATTTAAATTCTATTGCAACTCGCCATTGTACACTCTGAATTCACAATGCTGGCTCTAATTTTTCGAAGTTGACCGCTTGGCAACAAAAACTTATCCCATTGTTTTCTGGATTTCAATTTCGAGTTGTTGAATTCCGACACGTTTGTTCAACGGCTTTTATTGTTATCGCAGATGCGGACCAATTTGGTCGGAACATGGTTTGGAAATCATTTTTATGGGAATGATTCGTGGATGTCGGTGTGGAATTGTACCCGGCTAGTAAAATTGGCTGACGTTTGCTGTTGATGGGGAACTTGCGTGCGAGTAAGTTGAGGGATCATTACAATTCACTTAGTTGTCATGATGATACTCGAAAGCTTCAGTTGCGTAGTGGTTTTATTAATCTTCTAAGAACAATGAGCAGTATTGTTTTCGCTCTTGAAGAGGTATACTCTTTATTATATAAAAGGTGTGGGAAGGGTACGTTACCTTTTCAATTCGATTCAAAATTGGATTGTATTTTGTATAATTATGTTGTGTATTGTGTGTACTCATGGGAAATGGGAGTGTTGAGTGTTATTATTATATTTGAATCTTTTATAGTTATGCAAGACAATGTTTACAATTAATTCGCAAAAAGTCAGTCAGAAAATCAAAATTATCAATACTTTTTGTTGATGTATCAAAAGTGACGAGGTGATCCGAAGGTCCGGCTGATGTAAAGTGGTTACCTCCACCCACAACAACGGAAATTCGAATAAGGCCTCCTCCGAAGTATAAGAAGACTCAATTCGCACCCTGTTGCACCCGTCACCCGAGACGGGGATATAGATTGGAAGTATATAATATATATGATTATAATTTCATATATGTGGCAGTAGTGGGAGATAAATAAAAATCATTGTTAGAATCAATAAATATAATATCAGATACTATAATACATGTTCCCCGCGACTTCATCTGCGTGGTATTTAACATTTTTTGCGAGGAACCCTATTTCTTGTATCTTTTTCTAAAATAAAAATATCCTAAATTACTCCATATAATATAATCTATCTGCCAGCGGAAATCCTGTCAAAATCCATCCAGCCGTTTCGGAGATATACCAGAACAAACAGACAGACACATAGACACACCGGTTGATAGACGGACAGACAGACAGACCATTTTTTTTATAAGGACCCTGTATACTTTCAAATGCATTTAGTAAAATAATGATATTTTTACATACAAACAGACACTTGAACTTTATTTATTTGTGTATAAATGTAAATTTAAAGGACCTGGGCGTTTTTAAAAGAAATGTAATTTACAGGTTAACAGCAAAACCCTTTGTAAACGCAAAATCTGATCCAAATCGTAAGAGCCATTTCCGAGTATATTAAAACATTATATACAAGAATTGCTCGTTTAAAATAATAAGATTTTACAGAATTTTAGATATATTTGCGCTTGCAGCAGCTACCACTGACTTTGCTTGAGAATCATTTAGACTTATTTCAATATGTTCATCCTCATCATCATCAGAATCATTGAATATGAACATTTCATGTGCAAAGTCAAAGTCAGGTTCCACTTCCTTTTCGTATTTATCATGTTCATGTTTAGGGTCGAAGAACTTCACTATATTGAATGTAGTGGCAGTGCCTCCGAAGGCTATGCGATCCTGGTAGCTCGACACTGTCAAAATGGTACCAGCAGCGGGGTAGGAACAGGTGATATAACGGTTGTGGAGATTGATCACTTCCAGGCAATTGGTACCGCTGCCTCCGATGATTGCGTATTTTCCTTTGCGATTGTACTGTGAACAGAAAACGTTGGTACAATTACGTTTACGGCACCATGTTTACTGAAGCGCGGGTTGATGGTTTTCATGCCATAATACGCAAAAAAACAGCCATGAGGTAGTACCAACATCATTTTAAAACAAATCGCAACGGTATGACCAATGAAGTCTTTCGTTGGCATCCAATTCCATTAACATGATAAAATGACATGATGGCCTGATGGGACGTGAGTAAGAGACTCAAAGCTCGGTTCAATTATGTTAATATTCATATTCATTGTGTCAGTTTATAGATCTTGTTGTCATAAAATAAATAAATTATGTTGGTTTCGGAATCAACCTCTATTGTTCCCACTGCAGGGAAATTCGCCTACTTTTTATAACTGAGATTGAATAGGCTTTGATATACCACGGGAGCCCAATTGTTGGTTCCTTGTTATTCCTTTAGCGTTTCGAGAAAGTGGTATTGCGTACATATTTTTTAAGAAAAAAATTGGCGTTTGAGCTCCTGTGCCACTACGCTCTCATCCATCCGTTTGGTTTGCATAATGCCAATATGTTAATCAACATATAACTAATCGTATGCTGCCAAGCATTGATGCACACACATTATATTACCGTATTTCAGTGGAAGGGTGTGTGTGCTAGTGAAATCACAGTTGCAACATACGTTACATCCCCGTCTCAGGCGACACTATGCGACTTGAATCATCTAATCACTTGTTTTGGCTATTATTTTCTAAGAAGTATTATTGTTTTCTTGGCGTACGTAAACACTTAACATCAGGTGGGCCCTTAGATCCTCCTGTCATATAGGTTACATAAAAAAATTGTTTTAATCTCACAAACATATCTTCTACACTTTGATATTTAGTGTTGATGACTTAAACACGACTTTTATAAGCTTATCTGTATAATATATCTGTTACTCCAAGTTTTCACGTGTAAGGTAAATTATCCAAATTGAGAATAGAATTTCTAATTGAAAGCAATCACTCAAAACCAACAAAAGGGTTGCTGGGGTTGCTTACTTTAGCCGCAAACTGTTTTCTCGTCTAAACTAGCAAGGTTCATGGTTCCTAACCAAAACCTACAACTCTCCCCAAAATTACCTGAAACGACTACACGGTAGCTATTAAAGAAAAATAAACTGCTGTACTGTGCCAGTATTTACTAAAGATTTTGTTACTAAGAACAAAATTACGCCGGTATTTTTTTTCGGAAGAACATGTTTATCGCGTCCATACGTACTCATGGAATACTTCCAGAATCCGTACACGTATCCGGGTGCTGCGAGGTGCAACATAAAGTAGCAGTAGAACTTATGCCAAGTTCAACCGGAGTAATACTACCACCACACTTGTTAGCCGCCAAGCAGTCATGCCCTCAATCCAATCACTCAAGAGCCTGTAATGCTAGTGAAATTACAGGCACTTGAGTGATTGGCGTAATGCAATACGAATTGGGTCTTCTCATATTTCGGTTGGGGAGAACCTAAGTCGTCTTTCGGTTGTCTATGGGCGGCGGTGGCCACTTAACATCAAGTGGGCTGTCCGTTCATCCATCACTATCTATATTTTCATATATAAACTAGCAAACTGCCCCGGCTTCGCACAGGAGTATTGCAAGCGCACAAAAATATGTTTGTTACGACATCACATTTTTTTAATATCTACTATAAAATGAATGTACATTACGTAGATAGAGTGATTGAAATGGAAGTTTTATACCTTCCTTTTGAATCTATCTACGTAGTATACATGCATATTATAATGCATATTGTATGCTAAAACTGCTTTAAAATACGATGCGTAGTTTAAAAGATCTAAGCGTACAAACAGCCGGAGCGACTTTGTTTCATACTATGTAAGGAAGTCAATTGCTGTTCGTTAGTCTCGCTAAAACTCAAAAACAGCTTGGAAGCTAAATTTGGATTATTTCTATTTCGTTATGTTTGTCTTAGTCAGTACAAGGTTTATATGATATAATTTATTTGGAAAAATCACGGGAAAATTCGGTACGAAAAATTTATAGTACATTTTTCTACGGGATTTGACTGTTATATTATAATATCGTGGAAATATAGAATCCCTCACAAGTACAATTTCTTTTTCACAGCCACAAAATCTGCTGAAATTACAATTCTGGTTTATTTAGCAGTAATTGTGTTTCCTTAGCAGATGTCGTAAAAATATACAGTTGCCTAAAGGTATTTGTAGAAGGTAATTTAACATACAAAGTTCATTCTAACTTATAACTGGCTTTCTCAACGAGTGAGGATATTATAGGTATTATAATGAATACTAGCTGTGCCCGCGACTTCGTTCGCTATTACCATCCCTGCAGACTGACTTTGTATTAAGAATAAAAAACACATTTAAAAAACAATGGCGTTTACAGTTGCTTTTATGTGTTTTTAATGGTATATTTATTACCACAGGTAATGAAAAAGTTACTGTAAGTGAGCAAGGCTAATTATTTACAATTCCAGAATCTCCCTTCTGGAAGTTCAATCTTTATTTATAAGTAAATTTTCTTCAAGGGTAGATATAACTTTACCACGCTGCCAGCGATGAAGTCTCATGGAACATTAGATTACAACTGAGCTTGATTTCTCAGTACAAGGTATTTGACCTAGCCTCTTGAGTCAATGCCCTGTTTTCCGATTTCAGTGATAGCGTTAAGACACAGAAGTTATGTTCTTGCCATCAAAAACAGTCTTGTGGCAAGGAATAGGGACTGAATTATTCATATACAGTGTGCTAAGAATTTTATTACCTTATTTTCTGCAGAAGTATACCTAGCTTATCGCCTAGGTATACTGTTTATAGAATATGTTATTCTTCTTTTCCGTGAAATGTTTATTTAATACGGTATAGTGTTCTTTTAATAAAATTTGTCTTTTAGTATTAGATGAGATGATCCAAGTTGAGCGCATGAGACGAAAATACGAAAAAAAAATTCCGTGTGATTTCACTCGATACGTCTCATGTGATGCATTTAATTTCAACAGCACCCTCACCCTTCCTCCGGAACGCAGTAATATGTGTGCACCATTGCTTCGCGGCAGATTACCGGGTGTGGAGGCAGTATTTCTCCGGGCGAACTTTGCACAAGTTCTAATTCAAATTTTTGTTGCTTCTTCAGCACTACCCAGAGGATACGTGTAGAGATTCAAAGGGTACTCACGCTACGGACGCGAATAACTAGATCTCCCGAACTTCGCGTTATCCGGGGGATCCCTGTGGGGAGTCCCTGTCCCTCAAGAGTATACTCACCTACGGAAGCGAGTATGACGCGCGGACTCGCAGGACATATTTACACAATGGGAGCTTCATGCTCCCATCATGTAAATATGTTTCATGATGGGAGTATTAATCTTATATCTTACATCAGTAGAATTCCAATATCTGCAAGCGTAAATGTATTCTCCGTCTATATCGAGTCTCCGGTTCTGTACTCGAACCACGTTGAGTTTCTTCCTAGCAGTAAGGTCCCATACAGCGAGGGCTTCAGTCGTTTGCCAACTACCGGTGAGGCAGTGTTCCCTCTGAAATGAACAAAACCATTTTGATTATTGAGACAGTCAACTTTTCTTTTTTATATGGTATAGGGGGCAGAAGAGCAGACGGGCCGGGAGACTGAGATGGAGTTCACGGAAGGAACCTCCCCAAGTGGCGTTACTAATCGAATAACAGATTAGAGAAATGCCCGCCATACCCTGGTAACAGTAGGTTCGGTAACGCAGAGTCTAGGTGGCTATCCCTTCCACAACCATAATTTTTCAGGAAAAATTATGATTAACTATTGACTCGCAAGAATAACCAACTGAGATGGCGGTCAAAAATTTGTTCAAACGTAAAAATTCAGCCACGCATGCTCGGACCGTGAGGATCCGAACAGACGGTTTCGTAATATCAATTTCGTAATTTTATTTTTTGTGCAACCGCAAACTCGTATCTAAGAGAATATGAGAATAACAAAAAGAATATTATCATCAGGAAAAGATTATTATATTTTGAATTTAAAGCCGATACTGATCAATGGACAGAATGGACATTGAATAACTATTGCAATACTTTAACCTAAACACGGCAATATTATAATTGTAGATCCAATTCATTTATTCAGAGTATTTGACTATTTGTTCATGTTAAATCGATATTCAGTGATTATCAACAATGCATTTATTTTTAGGCGGGAAAAGTTGCTGATCCATTGAGCCACATCAATCACAACTGTCAGAAATAGACGTTAGGCCGTGCCCAATGAATGAATGAATGAATTGAAATGGAAGCCTTCACTCGGATATATCATTTTATGCACAATTACGTGAATATTTTGTGATATTTTGAGTTTATTGAATAGACTATGGCTATGGACTAAGAGCGTGGTGGCCCAGGTGCATAGACACAGACTTTCAATCTGAAGGTTGCTGTTCAAACCCACACGTGCACCAATGAGTTTTTTCACTTGAAAAATTTATGTTGGCATGTCTTAGTACCAAAAATTCGACGACATGTGACATCTACCAATCCGGATTGGGCACCCGTGGTAGATCAGAGCCCATTTGCTCTCAATTATCGAGAGTAGGCCGATGTCCCTGCAGTGGGAATATTAGAGGCTGGTACGGAATGGACTATCATGATATATTCTATGAAAGAGTTATCTGAATATTTCTGCATTATTTAATTCTGGAGAAATTTGCGTTATCAAATTCGACTATGAACCCGGGAATGCAATTGATTTGTTAATTTCTAGCGATTTTAACAGCAACTTTATTTGTATTTCTATGCTTGTCCATGCCTCGGTATGTAAGTCCAAATCGTACTTGGTTTTTTAATTAGATAATTAATTAAATCAAATTGTCTGAAGAATCTTAGGTATAATCGGATAAACATTTTATTTTTACGTTATATTGCCTACGGATTCACTAGCGTTAATATTAATTTTGCCAATTAACTTATTTACAGATTACAACGTGTATGCAAAGTTTAATGATGAGTAGTTTGGGTTGATTTGTAAAAGTGTCAAAGAGTAGAAAGCAAATTAAACTCACATACGCGTTTATGCTTACTGATATTAAGCATTTTTTTATCTTCTTACCAATTGCCAGCTGAGTTTATCATGAGAAAGTATATGAAGGATTATGCTATGAAAGCAATATAATAATATGTTGAAATGAGAAAGTGACAGAAATCTATGGTTAAATAAATTATAGGCAAAGACTTGTAAGTATTTTATTAGGAGTACAAATAAGTTTCCGCCGTTTTTTTACACAAATTAAATATTTATTGTAGAAGAACGGTAATATAAATTTATTCAAAATATTGCCCATCACTTGCAACCACTTTTTCCCATCTCTCAGGCAGCATTCGAATCCCACGTCTGAAGAACTCCTTGTCTTTTGAGGTTATCCACGAATCAACCCAATTTTTGGTATCCTCATAAGATGTGAACCGCTGCGCCGTCAGAGCATGTGCTACGGACCGGAACAGGTGATAATCGGACGGTGCAATGTCTGGTGAATACGGCGGGTGGGGTAACACTTCCCAATCAAGTGTTTCCAAGTACTTTTTCACGGGAGCCGCAACATGTGGACGAGCATTGTCATGCAGAAGAATAATTTTTTCGCGTCTAGAATAGTATTGAGGGCGTTTTTCCTTCAGAGCTCGGCTCAATCTCATCAATTGTGTTCGATAAAGGGCTCCAGTAATTGTTTCGCTCGGATTAAACAACTCATAATACACTACACCTAGCTGATCCCACCAAATACACAGCATAAGTTTTTTTCCGTGAATATTCGGTTTTGCTGTTGATGTTGACGCGTGGCCAGGTAATCCCCATGATTTTCTTCTTTTTGGATTGTCATAATGTATCCACTTCTCATCACCAGTTATGATACGATGTAAAAAACCCTTTTTTTATGTTTTTTTTTTTTGCATTTCACTTAAGCATAATCGGCGTTCAATATCTCTCGGCTTTAATTCGTACGGAACCCAATTTCCTTGTTTATGAATCATTCCTAATGATTTTAAACGATGTGAGACTGCTTGCTGAGTGACTTCTAATGTTAGAGCAAGTTTTTTTTGTGTTTGAGATGAATCTTCCTCCAATAATTCCTCCAATTCTGCATCCTCGTAAATTTTTGGCCTTCCACTGCGATCTTTGTCTTCTACGTCGAAATCACCATTTTTAAACTTTTGAAACCACTCTCGACACGTTCTCTCACTCAAAGCAACCTCACCATATGCTTCTACGAGCAATCGATGCGCCTCAGCAGCAGATTTCTTTAAATTAAAGAAGTAAACTAATATTTCCCGCAAATGACGCTCAAATTTTGACATTTTCAACTTATAAAAATTATATTTTACCAATATAAAATCAATGATATTAATAGGTTATGTTGTTCTTGAATGTCCAAACTATTTTTTAAGCCGGTTATCATCTGCGAAAGCTAACCGAAACTCCGTGCCGCGCCATCTACAATAAAACGGCGGAATCTTATTTGTACTCCAATAGTTTTTATTTGTCCTAAAACTTTAAACAGCTTAAGTCATTGTATGTGATCACACAAACCACAATATCGGAGATACAGCTAAGTAATATTTCAAACTTCCACCGCAAAAACGGGATAATAACGTGTAACAAAACCTTTGTAAGTTGGCACAATATAATTCTTCAAAGGCAAGGCAAACTATGAACATCAAACTTCATAATGAGGAATAAAAATAACTGTAGATGAAACCGTGGGTAGTTGGATGAAACGGTGGAGTTGTGAAAACTACATAAACTGGTCGACTTGCTATCAAAGATAATTCAATTAAAAAAATAAATATTCAAGGACATTTCATACAGCACCATCTAACCCCACATCAAGCATAATTGGAATCAGATGACTGATACAATACTTGAATAGTTTTTTTCCGCGTAATCATGTGGGTAACAATTAATTACTAAAAGTTATGTATCCAAGTATTTTTTTAAATGCAATATTTATGACTTTTTATGAAGCCTCTCAATTATTTGTACTGTAATATTACATGTCTTGGTTTACAACAGACAATTCAATAATTTTTTTTTTTTGTTATTGTCTATTGTAGAATCATTCGTTTTGCTAGTGATTCAATTATAGAACTTTAAGCGTGCTTTGGATTCAAATTCTGCATTCGCGATGAATATTATTTATCTTGTTACCTTTTTGAACAAATAACTAATTTGACATTTTTTTTTTCTCTTTTCCTTGAGATGAAACTTTATTAAATTATAATTTATACACGGATATCCTAATAGTTTTTAATTTATATTTTGTTCATCCCCGCCATGTGGTTTAAATATCAAATCAGTTTTCATATTCAAGCGGGTATTTTTGGCATGTTTAATTTCTGCGTTATTTCGCATAACCGTACAACATATCCATTGTTATTTTATAACTCTTTAAGTTCCAACATAGGTATCGACATGACAAAGGCGGAGTTTTTAATTAAACTTCACAGTGGTGAAAGATTCAGGAGTGAGGTTGCAAAACGAATGACTTTGAGTAACTTTATTTAATTTTATACAACTTCAATGATCTTTGACAGAACTAAAGTGTAGGACAGACAGGCAACATATTCGAGATGCAAACATTTTTTGTCTTCTTAATCTATTCTACGCCTGACGTGAATGTTATTCAATTACAGCTAACTCGAAACATTGCACGTGAAAAAGAAGTACTGCCTTGACACCTGGAAATTCGCCATCCAGCAGTGCTGCACTCGCGTTGCTGTGCCGGAGAAATTACAGGCACTCGCGGCGTGATATTCCCGTGTCAGAGTGACAGGCGCAACGCGGTGCGACTTTAGTAATGGAAAACCAGGTTCGTATTTTCGATGTTTGGTGGTAACCACTGAACATCAGGAGGGCGCCTGCTCGACTCGTCACATTAGTCGAATATAAAAAAATGCCTTATATTTTTTTATATTATATAATGTTTACTGAGTAATCACTACGATTTGGGTCCATAGACAGTAATTGTTATTAAAAACATAAGAAGGTCCCTAGCGCAAGTAATTAAAAATAACATAATACGAAATACATATAAAAAAAATAGAGATATTGTAAAACAGGAACTTGATTTAGTGAATGGAAGTTCGCTTCATTTCAAATCTACTTTTATGTAGAACTAAAAATAAAATTTTCATCACAAATTGTGAGCTAAATTTTGGTTTCTAAGTAAAGAACATGTAAAAAAATTTAACGATTATATATTGTATATTAATGTAACGAGATTCTAAGATCGGCATAAAAAATTGCACAAAACTTAGTTTTGAATTAGATTGGTGTTTCGTGGTACGAAAAAAATTGCTATGTAAACTTAGGTAGCTTACAGTGTAGCCTGGTCTTAATATGTCCATTAGTTCTTCGTAAAGTTAGTGCTAGTTTCTAGATATCTTTTCTTAATTAAATATTTGCTACCTAGTCACGTACGAGCTAGGAGGGCAAATTAATTTTGCTCAAGTACATATCATTCTTCATCCGGCTAATATACACGTCTATGAATTGCAGTTGAAAACAGTTATTTGAACACTGGCAACAAAAAGTAGGCCTAGATTAAGGCAAGGTATCGTATGCAAATGCACAATAAATAAAAAATTTGTAAGACTCAAGATAGATATCTAATTATTACCGAACGTTGAAAGAATTTATAACAATATCCTGTATCAAACAGCAGCTTGCTATACAAAGAAACGTTTTTACGAATAATACGACAAGCAAATGATCAATTTATTTTTGGGTAATGTAGCGTTCCCGCTTTTGTTAAACGCTGTTTGAAGTAAAGCTTACGGCAAACGAGCGTTTACCTGTAACATTTTTCTGTTTTGCTCCCCTCACTCAACGACGTACGATTTGTCCGTACTCCAATTTTTGACGATTAGCTACACAAATTTTGAAGTTTTCTTTTATTGAATCACATTTAAGTTAAGAGTTTGCGCTAGTAATACAGTTTACAACTAATTTGGAAGTGAAAGGCTTCAAAATAACTGATTGTATCTGTAATTCACATAAATTAAATTATATTTATCACGTTGACTTTTACAATCAAGTTGTAAGAAAATACAATAATGTTTATTTATTTAGCATTGCTCTGTTTGATTAAGGGTGACATAGTAGACGTTGACGTTCTGTTACATGTAAATCCCTACCCTAATCATCTAAATGTTTGAAATAAACAAACATGTTTTAGGATCTCAACAGTGGCCAACAATGAAACATCCGATTAAAACATTTTTATTTGAATCAAATCAAAATAAACATTCGAGACAAGAGAGAGTCTGACGAAACAAAAGCGAAGCGAGTTTTTTCTATAGAATACCTGTATTTTTCGAACAATCAAACAGCCGACGACAAAACAGTCATGTATCGAGCCAGTTGATACTACATATAATATTTTTTATTTTTAAATCAAAAATAAAAAGCCCTCATTAGAATGAATACGACTGCCACAGATACAAATATACAACTTACGTTCAAATCAATACTATCACTGCAAACGTTGACACCTTCAAACGTCATGACGCAGCCAACGGTACACCTCGTGTCCCAGATCTGAAAATAAATAAATCTCGTTGATATTTCGACACACTCGCTCGCACCAATAGCTTTTTAACAGGCGTTTTATTTTTTGGGCTTCTATTATAAAACTCAACAATGATTGAAACCAATTGTTTTATTGAAATCACCCGGGCTCAATGGTAATTTAATTATATAAAATATATGTGCCAGCAGATTTTTTTATGGATTTACTGGATATGGATTTACTGGATTTATGGATTTACTGTAAAACAATAGCAGCGATAAAATCATCAATTGTCTCTATAACGAGATCATTAACAGCAGTAGGTACTTATTTTTGCACTGTATTTCAATATTACAAATCACCGTTGCATTTCTGGCTGCGATAGGTACTCTCTTGGTACCGGTTTCATGGTAAGATACAAGTCATAATAAAAAAAAAATAGAGGACTTTAAATAAACCAAAATAATAAAGGATTTCTTCTATAATAATAAAATAATGTGATACCTGCATAATCGTGAGTAACTTATATTCATTTTATGCAGTATAAAGTGGGATACTGTCCGTAATTTGCAAAACCTTTTTAAAGTCTCCGAACAAAGAGGCATTTCATGTACAGAATAACAGGCCATGTTAACAGATACATAAGGGATACATTCGCATTAAAAATGATTTAATGAATAATTTGCGCATTTAACCGCCGAGTGAAATATTTTAATCTCAACAGGGATGCTTTGAGTCCGTTAGCGGTCGTCGTCCGCCATGTTTTATTCAGGGAGTGTTTACAAGTTGAGTTGAGTTACTCACAGACACTCACCGCTAGAATACCTATGAGTATTTGAGGCTAGGATGTCGTAGCCATTGGATGCGTAGCAACTTGTAGCAACGTTAGTGCGTAGCGGTTGTTTTACGGTAACCAAGAAAAGAGTACGTTCTGTGCTTTTTTAACGAAAAGGAATAAAATTCACGTATTCTGGAATAAAATTCACGTATTCTAGAATAATAGTCTGATTTGTAAATGGTTGATTTATATCGACGTTATCCTATAAGATTTTAAATT
Source organism: Aplocera efformata (assembly GCA_921293045.1). NCBI lineage: Eukaryota > Metazoa > Arthropoda > Insecta > Lepidoptera > Geometridae > Aplocera > Aplocera efformata. Next base: position 4,135,133 of record OV121042.1, on the reverse strand, counting down.
TTTTCAATTGATTGGCAGTTTCTTCAACACCACTTTATTCAGGGTACATTAGAGCGATGAGTATTTTACGTATAATTTGAAGAATAAGTATTCTGCAAACTGTATGTTTTCCATTGTGAGGTGATCTAACTCGGCCCGCCGAATGGAAACGAGGCCACATCCATGGATCATTTCCGTGTTGTCAAAATTCAAAGTTGTACCATTCAAAATAGGCTTGGTTTCTTAGCCGTCCGGGTAGATCGTGACATTTTTTTGAATCCTGTAGTTTATCTGTCATAGATGCATGTTTTATAGGTCGACGACTGTACTGTAGTAATGTGAACGGATGTAACGACATACCTATTTATCTTTATTGGAGCAAAACACTTTCATTTACCCTTTTGCCTTGTGACCTAGATTACGTAATGTAGGTACGTACAATAAAATGGTACTTTGAGTTAACAAAGCTTTTATCTGTTTTAATTCACCATTGATATTGTTAAAGATGAATTTATCATTGATGTAGTGTATATATAACGTCATTTGTGCATATTGTTATTACTAGATGTAAATAAGTATATAAGAATGGCGCAAAATTGAAAAAAAAAAAAAAAAAAAATTACTAGCTCCAACTTTTGCAGTAAATATTTGAAAGAACGAGCTTCGCATGCCTTTTTTTAAATGGTGTTTTATCAGTATTTATTAGATCCCTACGAATCACATCTCGATGAACATAATAATTATAAATAATAAATATTTATAGACATATTTCATGCCACCACATTTTCAGCATTTTCAGTTTGGAGGAATCTTTCAAACTGAGAATAGGCGAATATCGTGAACTGAATGCTCACTGAAAAGAGGACCAAAGTGGTATCGATTTTGGGTGCTATTTATTCATCATTTGCTCAGGAAAACATCAGGTTTATTGAAAAAAAAAAAAAACATAGCAATTTAATTGCAGATCCAACGTACTCGGTGACAATATCAGTTGTAATGGATAAGGCGCTCCCACATTTTCCACGAATATTACTTTATTCTTATCCTGACATTAAGGCTTCAGGTGGGTGGTTACTCAAATAACTTTGCGGTAACCACCTACACATCTTATCTTATTACTTTGAAAAATCAATTCTTCTACAATATACATTCACGTATCTCGGAAATAGCTTTAACGATATAGATGAAATGTTGTGTATATAGTGTTTTGCTGTTTAACTTTTCCTATATAATTATATTTCTTGTAAAAGCATATTTCAAAATAAACGGGTTTGCACGAAAACGTTCTTTAATTAAAATACGAATATAATGGAGAAAATCACTTTAATTACTGTTTGAAGGTTGAGTTAGTTTAGGACAGTAATAAAAATAAAATAACAGCAAATTAATGAAACAAATATACGCTTTTTTATTAAAAGAGTGATGTTTACCTTCAAGGCAGTCTTATTCCACCCCTAAGGAAAATAAATACTACGATGAAAACATTAATATATTAAGAACAAGAAGATTTATGATTTACTCCAAGGTGTAAACCAATTAAATCAGGTTTGACACAATTTGTCTTCAGTCATAATTGGACAAGACGTCAAGCAAGACCAGTCGTGAATCTAGGTATGTTTTTTTCATGTAGTAATAGCTTAAGCACCTCCTGGTGCTATGTGGTAACCTCCCATAACAACAGAAATACGACTTAGGTCCTCCCGACTGAAGTATAAGAAGACCCAAGCAGCACTCCGTTGCGCCCATCGCCCGAGAAGGGGTATTACGTTTCATGTGCATGAGATACGTATGTATGATACTTACCCTCAAAGTCTTGTCCCAAGCTGCGCTAGCGAACATGAACGGCCTTTGATCGTGACACCTCAATGCACATACTTGGCCGAAATGCATTCTCTGTAATTTCTTCGGAATGAACTGAAGACGAAGCTTGTGCACTTTGTATGTTCCCACAGACTGTGGGAAAAGGACAGGATAAATTATTTTATGGGTAATCGATTTGAAATCAAGGTTTACGAGGCTAGCAATAAAAGGCTGTAATAAAAAAAACCACTTCCTTTTTTAATGTTAAAAGGTGACGAAACGAGCTGAAGGCCCACCTAAAGTTAAATGGTTTTCTCCGGCCGTAACAACCGCAACACGACTTAGGTCCGCTTTGACCGTAGAATGAGAAGATCCAAGTACGTTGCGACTGTCACCCGAGATGGGAGTGTAACGTCTCATACGCTTGCGATTTCTCCGGCAGCCACAACCTTCCACTAGAACACAGCAATGCATCCCTGATTAGTAGCAGATCACCTGGTGTGGTGGCAGTACGTCACCGGACAAACTTGGCACAAGCTCTACTGCTACTTTTTGTTGCTCCTTTGGCCCTGTCTAGGTCACCTACAGACGCGAGCAACTGAACCCCTGTCGGCTTATCACGAGTAAACAGAGTTGCATTGGTTAAATAGTCCTTGGTAAAGTAGGTCGCTGGTCAAGGATCCATAAGTTAAAGTTCATAACGGTCGTATACTTTGCAATATGAAGCCCGAGTTATGACGAGTAACATTTTAATGTGGATCGCTGTATTATGAGGCTTAGAGGTGATGAAAGAGATCAAGCTAAAAATACAAACAACATAAAATGCTACCTAAAGAGTTGGCCACATATTTTTAACTTTATAAAGATTTTCTTATTTTTGGACTAATGTCAAGGCATTGCTTGTAAGTAACTCCGTTTGTTTAGAACAAACGTTCAGACACTCATACAATCCAACACCTAAGACCCCAGATTAAGCTTCATGCACACCACACAAAATGTCTTGATTTGGGATACCTTCATTGGGATTACCTTGACCCACCTTGCCCACCTTATCGGAGTGCCTCAACAGTGCCTTAAATACTGTCGTAATATTATACAATATATCTTTTAGGTCAACTGAAAATAATCGTAAAATCAGTAGATAAACCGCAAACTAACCTCTTGAGTTTCCATATCGTAAAGTTTTATTGAACTGTCACCGTAACCGACCACCATTTTCGTTTGGTCAGCGGTCAGACCAAGGGAGACAGCCGGCGAACGTTCTAGATAACAGAAATATCTTACACTGTTTCAGAAACTAACTGAATCAGATGTCTGGAGGCTGAAAGATACAGGCCCGTATTTTCAGATTAATCTCATTAACTAGATAATGTTAATTATAGTAGGGCGCGGCAAAAATGTTTTTTTTTTTTTACCTAACTATTGTTTGGATACTAAGCATAAATTGTTCCACAGATATTATAAATGAGAACAAAATTACTGATATAATACTTAGATAGTGCTTGTTTATCGCATCCGTAAGTGTATACTCTTTGATTCCCTACATGTAGATGGACCCCCTGAATGGTGCTAAAGGAGCAAAAAGTAGCGGTAGAACTTTAAAGTAGCAGTGCCAAGTTCGTCCGGAGAGGTATTGCCACCACACCACTGGAATCTGCCGCCAAGTAGCAGTGCTCGCATTACTGTGTTCCGGTGGAAGATGAGACATGCGCATGAGACTTATCATCCCCGTCTCGGGTGATGGACGCAGCAGGATGAATGCGACAATGTGTAAGATCCAAATTTTATACTGAGTCGCATTACTGTTGTCATGGGCGGGGCTGGCCACTTACGAGGGCCTCAGATCGTTGCGTCACGTCATATTCATATATAAAAAAAATTACTTGTATATTAATACCCAGGTACAGATCAAACATCTATGTATGTCACTTAAATGCTTATGGTGGGCGGTAAACGAACCAATGACCTACAGCGCAGAAGGCAAAACTACCAACTACCAGTTGAGTTGTGACTAGTCATAATATGTAATACTATAAATTTGACTTATTAGTTAGTATACGGTGAATCTGCAAAACTTTTATTTCTGCATTTCACACCGTAACGTATCAGCCTTTAATGTTCCCACTGTAGGGACACCGGCCTACTGACATTAGTTGAAGAGTGAATGGGCTTTGATCTACCACGGTCTGAAAGTAGGCGTCTGTGCCTGGACCACTACGCTCTTCATTTTACACGCCACGCCTACATTGGGAATTGGTTTTCAAGTGAGGCAATGGTTCCCAAAAAACTAATATCACTTTTTTCATTAAAACGGTAAACAGATGAAACCATATAATATTTAAGGTTAAAATGATCCTTTTATAACAGTATCTGGAACCACGTACACAAATTGCTTACGTGTCACGAACGGTGTAGAGTAGGATAATATTCCTGGAGTACCATAGAACTGCATATTCAGACATTCGAGTGCAGGGTCCGCTCTAATGCAAAACGGGGGTGGATCATCCACCGCTGCGCATATCTAGAAAAATAGAAGTGATTTATCTACAACACACGTAACGTAAAAACTATGATACTATGATAAGAATTCGCTGCATTTTAAAAACCGGATATTGGATCGGAATTTCGCGTTCTTCTACTTGATATCTTTCGAAAACAATATTTTGATCGATTTTAAAAGTCCAGACTTCAATAACGACATTTTGAAAGAGTTTTTGTTATAAAGGAAACTAAAAACTAAACTCAAAACTCGATGCTTTTTTATTTCATATGTATTCAATTATCGTTTGGAATCGTCTCTAAACACACACAAGAAGACATTCTTAGACTTCCCACGACTTGGCTTTGTATCCAATTTCTAACAGGAGCCCTATTCTAACCCTACAACTCGCTCCGTCCGACCAACACAGGACTGTCTCTTTTAAAACGTGGTAACAAGTTGAAAAAATATATGAAATACGATCGGTTGTTACCTTATTGTCGGTACAAGAATCTTAATCGCTCTTGATCGGTTGTTACAATATTTACATGAATAATACAACTTAATAAATTCAATCAAATTCAGTTGAACCTACTTTTCGTGCGTGGCATAACTTGCGTCAAATCTTTAGGTGATCATTACAATTAATAGTTGAGCAAACTCATTGGCAAAATATAATTCTCAACGTGCCTAATAGCAATTATCTGCAATGTAATTATTTATAGAAATTAATTCTCGATCATAATGAGCTTAATTAAATCATAGCAGATAAAAGATGAAATTATGAAATTATTTTCCGTACGGGATATATATTTTCTGCGTCTAAAATAGGGACATAGTTTCTGAAAAACATATCAGGTTACCCCGCCGTAGAATCAGGACGCGACGCGTCGTTGTTGGATATAAATTTACGAAAATGATTATGCTAAGATTGTTTTCAGAGATTTTGCAGATGTAACACATCTCTGTCTGTAGATTTAAATAATTCACGCATCGGAATGGAACTGGAGTAGGTAGGCAGGTACTTACCTACATTATTGAGGCCAGACGCCAGAAATATGGGCCCATTGAAGGGGACCCAAATCTCTAGGTAAGCCTCTGTCTCAGCTTATTCAAAGTTGTCTTCAAGATTGTAGATAGTGTCAGAGAATACCTAAGCGTACGTTCAATGGTTTCGCAAAATTTCGTATACCTATTGAAGTTGACAAAGGCGTGAAATAGAAACCTTGGTATTGAATGAAAGGTTATGAAAACAGCTGGTATTAAATGAGTGGTGAAACATAAACACATGAAACTTAACTGTAATTTGACTCATTTTATATGCTCACGATGTTGTGTATGCATGTTTTACTGAATGTAAGTGTTAGTCGAAATATTCGTAGAAAAAAATGCAGGCATGACGTCACTGCCTTATTACGTTTACATTCCCACGGTAGGGTTATTCACAAGGTGAAAAGTGGGTCCTTGAAGCTCTGCCTAAATCTTCGGATTAATGGCTTCCGGAAAGGAATAATCGGCGAATACAATGACGATACCTACTTGACGACAACATCTCCACTCAGTCATGAAACATTAGGTCTAAAGTTCCTTAGGTACTTGTTTTTATTGGAAGAATGTTATTAACCTTAAAGTTTGTAAGCGGATTCCACTTTTGAACTTTAGCCAGCTAATCGCAGGCGCTTATTTTTTACATCGTCCCTCGACTTAATGATATCAGAGGACTTAATGATGAGTGAGTTATTAATACCTCACTGGTGAAGAAACAGTTAATAGAAACTACAACCCTACAAACTTAGATTAGGACAGTTTTGCGCACAGTTCACTGATTAATTTAATAATATCAAATTATAGATTTTATTATGCTGAGCCTGAAATCCAGCACTCATGTCGACACTGACTGTGGGTGAAGTTACACGTATATAAGGCGTTTACCTTCACGTTCATAGTCCATCAGTCTGTGGACAGAATATACCTACCGCTCAGCATCAGGAGAAACATAGGCTCAAAACGTTTAAAAAAAAATAGAACTTTATGTGAAGACAAAATCCAAAGTTGGTTACTAGTGGTATTTCGACACGGTATATAGCTCCATCCATGCAGGCAGCATAGCAAATTCTTTCTTCAGTCTTGCTGTACTCCAACGCGTATATGGGCTTCGGCGGAAATTGTATATTACGTAGTGTGCTGAGAACCACGCCTGTGCTGCCATGTCTCATCTATAAAGAAGTACAGTTGTTAAACAACGTAAGCAACGGTGAGATAAGGAAGACTTCAAAGGTTTTTAATTCCCTTTCATAATGATGAGAGTCCGAGGCGAATCACTGTAACCTTGCAATACAGGCTCACCTGAGACCTAGTGCGGGGGACAGAGCTACGTCAGGTACTAGATTCGATTGTAAGAAAAGACATGTTGCTCGCATCTGTAGTTGAGTAATCTACAATCACGTTCGTCTGGAGAAGTAGGCACTGCCACCATACCTAGTAGGTAATTCGTCGGTGCTGCCTACTACGTTTCGGTAGAAGAGTATCGCTGAAAGCAGAGATGTATGAGACGTTATCGAATATCACCGTCTCAGAGTCTCAGAGAGACTTTGAGTCGTTTCTCTAATGTAAAACGTCCCTGTGTCAGAGTCACACAAGACACCCCAGGTGATGAGAAATGAGTATTCCAAAGTAGAAGAAGAAATTGTGCTTAGTTCACTGGAGAAATACTATTTATCACCACACCTGGTTATCCGCCGCCAAGCAGCGGTGCACGTTGCTATGCTCCGGTGGAAAGAAATTTAATTCTTCGGTAGGGGAAGACCAGGGTCCTTTTCCTTTTGTCTATGGGTGGCAGTAACCTTTTAACATCAAGTACGCTGTCAGCTAGACCCGTAAGTAGTAAAAGTAACATAAAAATACATACATATCAAACATTTCTTCTAATATCTGAGCTGTATTCGGTAAGTACCAACGATTACGCAAACACTCGCTTATTAAACACCTGTGACCTTTCACGAGCAATCTCACTCAGCGATCGTTCCACGAAAGAAGTCCTGCCGCATTCACGGGAACTCACGTTGCTAAATATACCAAATGTAGCTTTTATCGCGCTTTTGCATAGAAGCTAGCGCCCCAGCCATGGGACTTTATTCGTGGAGCGGATAATACCTGAATCAAGCCTGACGAATGGCCGACTATAATATGGGCTCCACAAGGTGAGTAGGCGGTAGCCGTTATCGCTCCCATTTCTGTGAAAAACCATCTATAATACGCCGCATCATTTCTGGTATCTTTCAAAAACCTGTCGTAATTCTCCCGAACCCACGACTGATCTTCTCTTGGTATACTCTCAGAGAACATGGGATACCAAATTTTATTTTGCTCATCATTATTGTAGTAATTGGTGATAGAGTTTACATATTCAGATAATATTGCCTTTTCCATTTTAAAGCCTACTAGATTGACGGGACGATCTGAAGGCCCGCTTGATGTTAAGTGTCTCTGTCCATAACACCATCAATACGATTTAGTCTTATTATGACTTAATATTGACAGCTCCGTGGCTTAGTTGGTAGTAGCCCTGCCTCCGAAGCGAGGAGTCCCGGGTTCGACTCCCGGCCGAGGCACACTTTGTGTGGTGAGCATGAAGTTTGTTCTCGGGTCTTGGGTGTTTGTCCATGCCATCTGCGACACAGAGAATCCTAGTGCAGAGGTATGAGTGTGTAATTATATATTAAAAAAAAAAAATATTGGCTTTTTGGGCGGCTGTGAACACTTAACTTCAAGTGGGTAGTCAGCTAGTTACTTCAGCCACATAAAAATAAATGTAATTAAGGCTAACAACCATTGATGTGTGGATTGTACCTATCAATGCTAACAACCTTAATACGTTAATTACTACACACTTACTTGAATTAATCCCGAAGAATGTCCAACAATCACACTTTCGCCATTATCGATATAAAGCATACAATAGATAAATCCACACGCCGACAAAAAGTTTTGTGATACTAGTGCCTTATTAGCAGTGTCTCTAATGAATCTGAAATAGAATACAAATAAATAGATTACTACAATATCCATGGTAAGGGGGTTTTGGTAAAGGTTTGATATTATGTTTAGTTATGAGCTGCCTTGTTATATAGATTTTACATAATCTAAATCCGTGATTAACGGTGTCGGCGTGAGTAGAAAGGTATATACCCATCTAGACAAACTTTTGTCACCGATGGTGTGATACCGTACCAGCCTCTAATGTTCCCACTACAGGGACACCGGCCTACTCTCGATAATTGAGAGTGAATGGGCTCTGATCTACCACGGGTGCCCAATCCGTATTGGTAGATGTCACATGTCGTCGAATTTTTGGTTCTAAGACATGCCGGTTTCCTCACGATGTTTTCCGTCATCGTTTCGAGAACGGTATTGTGCACATAAATATTTCAAGTGACCTTCAGATTGAAAGTCGGTGTCTGTGCCCCTTGGCCACCACGCTCTCATGGTGTGATAAGATAACATAAAAATATGCTAAAACCTCTCTTCATTATCCTGAAGCCAGGCTACATCATTGATGCCTAATCTCCTCTCTGCGAACGAGACAAATTGACTTTTTACGTTTTCTTCGTCTCGGGATAATTGTTTCTTAATTCGCTCCTTGTATTCTTTTATGAATATGTGAATGTCTGATTCGCTCTCTGATAAATTGAAGCGGGAGTATGATGCGATATTGTAAAAGCTGGTCGTCATTGTTGCAAGTAATACAAATTTACGATTTTCGGGTGAATTAAATGACAAAAACCTAATGTATCTCAGAGAATAGAAAGAAACAATTACACTGATTAGGTGACTAAATTGTCTTTGAAAACATGCGCCACTGTTTGTCAATTTGTCAAGTCGATTCAGAGTATTTAATGTATATTTGTGCTGGGTTAGCCACTTTTTCAACCGACTTCCGTAAGAAGTAATCAATTCGGTTGTTTTATGTTTGTTACTTCAGTGAATTAGGGAACGATCTCTCGCTTCCGGCCTTGGTTAAAAAAATGCTGGAATCCGAAGGATCATGGATGGCTGTATTATCTTTCTGCGAGAACATCCTAATGCAGAAAGAAGTTGCGGAGAGGGAGCGCGAAATAACTACTGACCTCCCAATCCGCAGCAGGAGAACTGGGCGTCGGAGGAGAATCTTCCACGCTCTCCTTCGACCCCCATAACAGAGGCATAGACGGCGGTCACGGGGGTGACCGTCGTCACAAGAATATGACCTCGAGATGGCGCGCGCGGTGTTCCCGCGTGCATCTCAAAAGAGAAGGGTTGCAGTAAACTCCAGCTTCAACCCGCTTTAGAGTTTTGGGACTTATAGTCAACGCTGCCGGGGCTACGGAAGAGTTCGAAAGCGTTCCCGCGGTCTCCGGCAACTAAAGCGTCGTGAAGGAACACTGTTGGGTTTTTAGCCGGTAGGAGTCCGGCATAACTCTCTCGCTGCCCCCGCAACGAGAGAGTATCCATGAGGATTTCCCAACATTAAAATTAAAAAAAAAAAAAAAAAAAAAAAAAAATGTTTGTTACTTCAGACCTCCATCATCTAACAAACGATTATGTAAATTATTTTTTATTTAAAAGGATTTTGTCGGATATATACAATATTTTTTTGTTTAATCAAAATCGGTTAAATACTTTAGTTGTAAAATCTGAATTATCTGGGTAAAATATGTTATCCAAGTAAATTCTTTGCCCGTTGTATATTTGGCCGATTTGGATGTTTACTTTTTTTTTGTTTCCAACCATCACTTTGAAAATAATGTTTTTGGATCTTTTAAGCGTGTAACGAAACGTATACTTTTTTGTAGTGTTGGCTTATTGATTTACGATAACGCGTGGTAGAAACAAAACGATTTCTACTACGTGTGCTAAAAAGGGATAACTGTACGACAATGTCCGAACGGCACACCGAACAACATCGCCAGTAAAACAAATGGAACGAACGAACGAAACGTCATTCCGCCATATTGTCGATGACCATTTTAGTGACGGTGGTGGGTTTTATGTTAAAAATTGTTGTACATCTGAATAAAATAGTGTTTTAAACGATTCCTTGCGGCTTACAAAGCTAAGGTAAGTGTTGTACCTATCTCTTTCCGTATGAATATAGCAGAAATCATGCAAAAGCTTTATTAAAAACATGGTGAGTCGGGTGTGGTATTGGAATTTATGTCATGGAGTGTTGTTTATTTTGCTCTATCTTACAAACCATGGTGGTGAAAGCCTTTGCAGCGCCACAGAATTGTTTGATAACTTAAAAATACTGAAGAAATTAAGAGTTCATATGTATACACAAGTTAAAAATCAATATGTCTTCAATCAACGCGAAACGTTCTTTTCATGCATGGTGTTTTCACAGGCGCAGGGTGCATTTCTGCATCTGAATCATGAGCTATCAGATACCCTCGTCGCAAAGCCGCACGAGTAAGTAACCTATTTAAGCCAACATTTACTGTTTATAGAAACATACTACTAGTGGTAGGGTCTTGACTGGTAGGACAGAAAGGTACCTAGCTGATAGGTTTTTTTTCTACGGATCATTGAGATAGTGACTCATATAATCGGAATGATTCCTATTTGGTACAGAACTTAACTAAAATCTTTCACTAAGCATCTGTTAAAGCTTTTTATGTTGGTAAGCTTTCTGTTGGTGCAGGATTTAGTTAAAATTATTACCTTTCATCTGTTTGCTAGAACAAGTAAATACCAAACATTTGATGTTAGAGGATTTTAGCCTTCCTGTAACAACAACAAGACTAGCTTGGATCCATCCCATCCTAACATAGTTTGAGTATGTATATATATTAATAAAAAATTATTGCCAAATGTATGTAAGTGCATCACTTCAGATCCGCTGCACCTATTTGGCTGTTTTATTTATTATCTTTTTATTTTGTATGTATGAAAATATTTGAGAAATCCATAGAAAATGTAGGAAAATCTAAAAGTGCATAGTCAGTACAGTAAATGTCTGTAGTTGTGTCCACCCCATGATAAGTAGAGTAACAATAATATTGAGATGTTTTTTGTCAAAATAAAGGTTTATATAAGTTTATAGCTTACTATCTCCAATTCCAAAGTGAAACCCGTTCCCTTGGGAATACGGGGATAAAACATAGCTTATGTTCCTTGCTGGTAATGTAGCTTTCCATTGGTGAAAGAATTTTTTAAATTAGTACATTGGTTTAGGCGTGATAATGTAACAAAGAAACAAATAAACTCACTTTCGCATTTATAATATTCATTAGGATGTGATTGATTGCAACCAGTCCCAGCTAATGAGAAAAATAAGATGTGCGTTTAGTAATAAAATGAACTGACAATTACGGAAACCACCAAAAAGAAAACAGCTCATTTGGTCAAGCCATTCTCAAATGATACATGTGGCACTTGATTTTTCATGGATCTCTATTCTACTTATCCTTTATATAAGTTTCTAATGATTTATTTCAGTGTCGCATAGCAATTATGGTGGTTCCGATGTTCCGATGGCACCAAGCAAGGAGCAGCAGACTCTGCTCTGGCAGCAGAACTCCTACCTGGTTGATTCTGGTATCAACTCAGGGGCTGCCACTCAGGTATGTGTAGCTGTCAGCCAAGTTGGCACTGTATAGATTATAAATTGGTATTTTCATTAATTTCCTCTCATAACTTAATACACAGATTTCAAAACAATAAATGAGTTTTCTAATTGATACAGTTTACCTTCGAGGTGGTCCAATATGAACTTAATGAAAAGATTACACCTCTAATGGCGAAAAACATGGGATGAAAGTATTGTAGTTGGATTATTTGATTTACAAATCACTAAATGCACCATCTAGATAACAAATTTCATCCAACTCCATTTAGCCATTGAAATGAAGGAGTAACAAACATCAGACATATTAGTGATTCACTTGTGTCTTCAAAGAATGTGATTTAGGATCAATAATTCTTGACTGTTCTACTGTTCTTTCTACAGGTGCCATCACTCACTGGCAAGGAAGATGACGAGATGGAAGGTGATCAGCTCATGTTTGACCTGGACCAGGGGTTTGCACAGGGCTTCACTCAAGAACAAGTTGACGGTAGGTGCCACAAATTGACATTTTTTAATTTAGAATAATTATTTGTGATGAGACTATATAAAAACCATTCAAATTTATAAAAAGTTATGGGTTTTTGAAATTTTTTTCATATATGTGAAAAAGACTATTTAAAAATAGTTTAAAACTTATTTATAAGAAAGCATGATCTAAAAGGTACATGTTAATTAAAAATAAGTGACACTATGAAGAATTTTTTATGAGTTTTATGATATGAAATATCTTACACAATACTCAATCATGTTTGCAGACATGAACCAGCAGCTGTCCCAGACGCGCTCCCAGCGTGTCCGCGCTGCCATGTTTCCGGAGACCCTGGAGGAAGGCATTGAGATCCCTTCCACTCAGCTGGACCCAGCCCAGCCGACTGCTGTCCAACGCTTGGCCGAGCCCTCTCAGATGCTCAAGCATGCTGTTGTGAACCTGATCAACTACCAGGACGACGCTGACTTGGCTACCAGGTAGCTACATACATATTAATTTTGAACAAACATTATTGCAATAATCAGAAGGTAAATAAATAAGTAACAATAAATATTGACCTTCGTCAATATTTATTGTTACTTATTTATTTACAGTGCCTTCTAACTAAAATGGAATAATTATATACACCTTCTTTTAAAATACATACAAAAAAACAAACAAATGGAGAACAAATATCTATATGCATCACAAAAATGTTTGTCAGGGGTGGAAATCAAACTATCAGAAGCTACATAACACTACAAACCTACAAAGAAGGCAAAGTACTACCAACTGTACTGTGAGGCTTTGTTGGCTGAAAGTTAATTCAAAGAGCATGTAAACAATATAATAATAAAAATAATGGTGACACTCTCATTCATCTGCTCTAGGTTTGTACAAACAGATACACAACACTATTGTCTCAGACCCATGAACTCTAGAATGGAGTTAAATCAAAATATGATTAACTTTAGTGATTGAACATAGGTCCCTTAGATTCGAAGGCATTGTACTATCAACAAGGCTACAGAGCCATCAATATTAAGTTTGTGGAATGTCCATTGTAGAGTTTATAAGATATGTGTTAAGATATAGCTCTACACTACATTAGTCATGCATGGATGAGCTTATGACAAAATCATTACAAGGGAATTGTAGGAGTGGGGCTAACAACCATTCTTCTGAGCTGTTAGTTTCGCAATACACTGCATTCACTCTCATACAACTGTTGTATGATTTTACAAGATGGCAATTTTTTTTACAATCTTTAATTTTTCAGAGCCATCCCTGAGCTGATCAAACTCCTCAACGACGAAGACCAAGTCGTTGTCTCCCAAGCCGCCATGATGGTTCACCAGCTCTCGAAGAAGGAAGCCTCTCGCCACGCCATCATGAACTCTCCGCAGATGGTCGCCGCTCTCGTCCGAGCCATATCCAACAGCAATGACTTGGAAACCACCAAAGGGGCAGTCGGAACCCTGCACAACCTGTCTCACCACCGTCAAGGTCTACTCGCTATCTTCAAAAGCGGAGGCATCCCAGCTTTGGTGAAGCTCCTAAGCTCCCCTGTCGAAGCTGTTCTTTTCTACGCTATCACGACGCTCCATAACTTACTTCTACATCAGGATGGTTCAAAAATGGCCGTGCGTCTAGCCGGAGGTCTGCAGAAAATGGTGGCCCTCCTCCAAAGGAACAATGTGAAGTTCCTGGCGATTGTGACCGATTGCCTGCAGATTCTGGCGTATGGAAACCAAGAGTCGAAGTTGATCATCCTTGCGTCTCAGGGACCTATTGAGTTGGTCCGCATTATGCGCTCTTACGATTACGAAAAGCTTCTTTGGACTACCTCCCGCGTATTGAAGGTAAGATTCTAATTTGTTGTGAGTGTTTCGACAAATCTGATATTTGAATAAGAGTTATCATAAATGTTATATTGTACGACAAGGGGAACACTGAAGTATTCTAAAACGTTCGACAATTTTTTTATGTTTAGATCCCGCAATTTTCCTATTTTTGAGAAGATTTTTTTTATTGTTTATTTCCCAATATTATATCAAGAAGAATGGGTGCCCTCTTTTTGCTTGCTTAAAATTGATGCAACATTCTCAGGTACTCTCGGTGTGCTCAAGCAACAAACCCGCGATCGTCGAAGCGGGTGGCATGCAAGCTTTAGCTATGCACCTCGGGAACCCGAGTGGCCGTCTTGTCCAGAACTGTCTTTGGACGCTGAGGAATCTGTCTGACGCCGCTACTAAGGTAAAATATATCAATTTTATCAATTAGATTTACCAATCTAATAGATGATAGAAAAAACATTTACTTGTTTTTACAAACATACTGTTAAAAGAAATAAGTACAATAAACTTAATAGTATTCATTGGATCTAAAATAAACCTTCATAACCACAATGAAATATTCTTCAAGTAGCGTCTATTGTAGAGTTGTGACATTTATGTACCTCGTTCTCGAAACGGTGACGGAAAGCATCGTGAGAAAACCGGCATGTCTTAGACCTATAAATTCGAAGACATGTGATATCTACCAATCTGGATTGGGCTCCCGTGGTAGATCAAAGCTCATTCCCAATTATCGAGAGTAGGCCAGTGTCCCTGCAGTAGGAACATTAGACGCTGGTACGGATATTTATCTATTACCGGTTTACTGGTTTGTACAGGTTGAAGGTTTGGAGGCCCTTCTGCAAAGCTTGGTGCAAGTTCTGGCCTCCACCGATGTCAACATCGTTACTTGTGCTGCCGGAATCCTCTCGAACTTGACTTGCAACAACCAGCGCAACAAGGTAAGAATTTTTATATGTATACGTAATCTAAAATTTGGGTATTTATAATTTATTCTGAATAATTGATGCCTTCAGATCTCGTGAAAGTCCACATTAAGACATTCTGAAAAGGGGGTAATACTTAATACATGCAAAAAATCCAATTAATAAGAAGATTCTGATCAATTATCACATTCATCCTGCTGCGCTATCACCCGAGACGGGGATGATACGTCTCATGAGCGTGTGATTTCACCGGCACCCACACCGTTCCTTCGGAACACAGTAATGCAAGCACTACTGCTTCGCGGCAGGTGTGGTGGCAGTACCTCTCCAGGCGAACTTGGCACAAGTTTTTTTTTTGCCTGATTAATTAATGACTGTTTCTCTCAGGTGACGGTCTGCCAAGCTGGAGGCGTAGACGCGTTGGTCCGCACCGTGGTGTCGGCCGGGGACCGTGAAGAAATCACCGAACCCGCCGTTTGCGCTCTTCGCCACCTCACCTCGCGTCATGTCGAGAGCGAAATGGCTCAGAACGCTGTGCGCTTGCACTATGGATTGCCAGTAAGTATCATATAATGGGTTTCCATCATATTTTTTTACTAGGATCATAATCATTCGGCAATCATATAATTTGCGAAATAAATGTAATGTACCTATGAATATCAAACGCCTCATCAGATCTTCATAAATTATAGCTAAGAGCCATCTCGATCACGTCAGCTTTCAAACACAAAAAATCGTATCAAAATCCACTGCCACTTGAAATTAAACACTTAGACTACACATTTTGAAACTATAATGGTTATTAACATTGGTTTACTCGGGATCATGACGCAAGAAACTGTGTTTAAATATCGGGAAACAGCAAAACTCACATAATATGGTGAATATCTCGGTTACTCGAAAAATACTTATAGACTAGTATAGCGGGGACTGACAATAACTTGCCCTCCGAAGCATGGAAGCTTTAAATGCCTCTAAACGGTCATCCATCCAAATACCGCCCGCTCTTACCTAATTGTGCTCTGACTTGTAACTGTTTAATCATAATTTCCATACTGTTGTTCCAGGTGATCGTCAAACTTCTGCAGCCACCGTCGCGTTGGCCGCTGGTCAAGGCGGTGGTGGGGCTGGTCCGCAACTTGGCCCTGTGTCCGGCCAACTTCGCGCCGCTGCGCGAGCACGGAGCGGTTCATCATCTCGTTAGACTCCTGATGAGGGCGTTCAATGATACTCAGCGGGTATGTACCAGCCATTTGCCATTGCCAGGATACATGCCTACTACCGAAAAGCGAAAATTGGTCCTTTTATGGCGACGCAACGAGCTGAAGACCCACTTGAAGTTGAATATATTAAGTGGTCACTGCCACCCATAAATGTATATATAATATTATATAACCGTTTACACACTCATACCTCTGCACTAAGATTTCCTGTGTCGCAAATGGCATGGACAAGCACAAGACAAATAAGACCCGAGAACAAATTTCATGCTCACCGCACAAAGTGTGTTCGATTCCCGGCCGGGGCACACTTTCTGTGGTGAGCATGAAGTTTGTTATTGGGTCTTGGGTGTTTGTCTTGTGTTTCTGTGTTTGTCTGTGCCATCTGCAACCGGAAATCCTAGTGCAGAGGTATGAGTGTGTAAACGTTTATTTATTTATAAATGCAAGTAATTAATTTCGTTTTCGTTTTTTTCAGCAACGCACATCATCCGGAGGCGGTGGTACGGGCGGCGCTTACGCCGACGGAGTCCGCATGGAGGAGATCGTGGAGGGCGCGGTCGGAGCCCTACACATCCTGGCCCGCGAGAGCCTCAACCGTCAGCTGATCCGTCAACAGAACGTCATTCCGATCTTTGTGCAACTGCTGTTCAACGAGATTGAGAACATACAGGTATGTGATAAGCAAATTAAGCAATACAGCAGGTTTAGGCAGTTGTTACGTTCTACGTAACAGATAATGTATGAGATTGGTTTATGGAATACATCGCGTGATTAAAACTTATGAATGGCAGACAAAGTACATTCGGTACGGCGTTTCGAGCGATAGTCTATACAAATTCGTAGATATGATGGCGTTTCGACGTAGTTCTACTAAGAATTTTTTTCTTAGAAAAATTTCTCGTAAACGTGTGATATCTACCAGTCTGGATTGGGTTCCTATAGTAGATCAAAGCCCATTCCCACTTATCGAGAGTAGGCCGGTGTTAGGCTGAGACAATTTACCGACTCTGCTCACGTCCACCGATCATCGTTCGAAGTTTCTCCGGTCTTTTGAAATGCCCGTCTTCTAAATGTGAACAGATTCTCATAAATTTTGTAGGGCATAGGTACTTTTCACGGCTCCAGTGTATTGTATAGACAATAAACAGACAGACAGGGTTGGAACGTAAACTTAACAAATAAGACTATCTAAGACATGAAAACTGACTAATTTGACATGTCAGTCTGTGTGCATGTAATGTGCCTGGGGAGTTCCTGTGACACGATATACACTCACGAATATATGTGTAAAATTTGACGTGTCCAAATGATACTTGAGATCTAAAGGAATAATTGAGTTTGACTTTGACTTATATATGATTTCAACAGCGTGTAGCCGCTGGTGTGCTGTGTGAGTTGGCTGTCGAGAAGGAAGGCGCGGAGATGATAGAAGCAGAGGGCGCCACTGCCCCGCTCACTGAGCTGCTGCATTCGCGTAACGAAGGTATGTTCCACTTTGTTTTTTATCACACCCCCTCACACCGTATTTTCCCGATCCAACATAACACAATGAGACTTGCTACCTGACCTGAGCTACCTGAGACCTCGGCAGGCTGGCAGGAATCTCCTTCCATCTCTCTTCTTCTACAAAAAGATTAAATTAAATCTTGATTACGCTTGTTTTTCAGGTGTAGCCACTTATGCTGCTGCCGTGCTCTTCCGCATGTCCGAAGACAAGCCTCATGACTACAAGAAGAGACTTTCCATGGAGCTGACCAACTCGCTCTTCCGCGACGACCACCAGATGTGGCCCAACGATCTCGCCATGCAGCCCGACTTGCAGGTAAATCTGGTACCAGTAAACTGTTTAGCCATTTTTGGCCACACAGGTCAGTAGCTCTGCCTTCTGCGCTGTAGGCCGTGGGTTCGACCCCACGAGAAACATTTGTGGGACGAACATGATGGTTGTTCGTTGTCCGGATTTTTATAAGTATTTATGTACTAAAAAGTACTACATCAGTTATCAGGTTCCCATAGTACAAGGCTATTAGTGTGGGGGTAGATGGCGCTGAGTGAATATTTATTTATTCATGTATCTATAATTCACACCGTCACTTAGGTACCATAGTAAGCTCATCAATAGTATGATTAAAAAAAAAAAAAACAAATTTCAAAAATGGTATTAGTTCCATTTGCCTTACTTTTTACACATTTGTAAAATGTGTTCAAGCATCTAAGGTTAAAGAATGATAATAATAATATTTAAACCAATACTCAAATTAAAAACACATTTACAATAAAAAATATTTTTACATATGGCTTGTGTCCTTTAATTTTAATAATGTACCTAAATTTTCCAGCGCCATGATTTCTTAATCAAAATTTTAGTTACAACTGTGAACTGTAAGTTTAATTTTGTTTCATTTATTTTATTTTTGTTTATTTTTCTCGCCCCATTTATTAGGACATGCTCGGGCCAGAGCAGGGCTATGAGGGGCTTTATGGAACGCGGCCGTCGTTTCACCAACAAGGTAAGACCTGGCCAATGATGCTGCCTGTTTGGTCAACTAACACCGGTGGGAACAGTTTATATTGCAGATATTTTAGTTTTGATGCACATTTTTGTATCACATAGCTGTTTTTTGTAGTATCTTTTATAACTATTAGTATGTTCCAAATATTCTAGATATTCTTTGAGCTTATTTATAAGGCACTCTACTGTAATATCTGCTCCTAGCGCTATTTCAGTTCTAAAATCCAACTTATCTATGTAGCATCGCTGTCAGCTACATAGACTGAAAAGGATAGCAATAATTTTGATGCGGTATAATTGGTTTTATGCATACAGAATAGACGCACATTCTTTTATATTCTTACTAAGTTTTTAATTATATGATTCACCAAACAAAAATATAATAGGTGTGTGAATATGACTCCGCCCCTTTTTGTCAAAATAAAACACATTTGTTCGCTTACAAAATTAAAAAAAAAATTATTGAAAGTATGCTCCATCTGCAGCTACAACCTTCGCCCATCGTTCAGGTAGTTTTCGTATTCCTTGCTGGAAGAAGTCCTGGTCTTTTGAGCTTATCCAGTTGTCAATCCAAATTTTGATACTTTCACATGAAGTAAACTTTTCTCCAGTAAGGTCTGTCTGCATCGTCCGGAATAGGTGGTAATCCGAAGGAGCTATGTCTGGTGAATATGGCGGGTGGGGTAACACTTCCCAGTCCTGTCCCTCTAAATATCTTTTTACGACTTCTGCGGTATGCGGTTTGGCATTGTCATGCTGAAGAACTAATTTGTTATGTCTATTCACCCATTCTGGTCGTTTTTCTTCTATGGCTCGCTTCAAACGCATTAGTTGTCGTCGGTAAACTTCTCCATTAATAGTTTCAGAGGGTTTGAGCAACTCATAATATACAATACCTTTCTGATCCCACCAAATACAGAGCATGACCTTGGCACAGTGAATATTTATTTTTGGCTGTGATGGGCCTGGTTCGCCTGGTTTCACCCAAGCTTTTTTGCGTTTAGGATTTTCGTAGTGTATCCATTTTTCGTCTCCTGTGACTATCCGATGCAAAAATCCTTTTCTTTGCTGTCTTTGAAGCAGCATTTCACAAATGGTTTTCCGACGTTCCATGTCTCTTTCTTTTAAATCATGTGGAACCCAGTAACCGGCTTTTTGAATCATTCCCATCATTTGTAAACGCTTTGCAACAGTTGAACGATCAACATTTAATGCTGCAGCTAATTCTGATTGAGTTTGGCAAGAATCTTCCGCCAATAATGCTTCCAATTCAGCATCTTCAAATTTTTTTGGTGGTTTTCCATGTTCTTTATCCTCAGTACTAAAATCGTTATTTTGAAATCGTCGAAACCATTCCTTGCAAGTTGTATTAGACGGAGCATGCTCACCACAAGCAAACGATAAGTTTCCGCTGCAGTTTTCTTCGCAATAAAATAATGTAATAACACTTCCCGCAAATGACGTTTATTTGGAATAAAAACCGACATTTTCGAAAAGGTGAAAACAATTGTTGCTTACACTTCAACCAAATATCATAAAATGCGTTAGATAGCTGACATTCAGTACTATCGAATACAAGTATGGTCATTTATTAGTACACGTAAACAATACTAAAAACGACATCTGTTGAGAAAGGGCGGAGTCATATTCACACACCCAATATATTAGCAACACTTTTATAGTATTTTGTAGTTGACTTTTTAAATACAATGTTTTCTCTCTTCTTTACATGCAGCTTAATCCGGGACCTATCTATCACTAAACACAGGTGATGGGAATATTATTTATTTTTGTGTTTTTCATGCATATTACATACCATTTTTACTCATACAAATGTCAATCTAACTTATGTTTTGGGTGAATCCTTACTAATACATACTAATATTGCAAACTTTGTATATAGAACAGAGCTAAACTACTAAGTTAGTGTCATAATTTGCTTAGACTCAGTTTGTAATCTGATTATCAACAACCAATGTTTTCGCCCAGCTTTGCTTTCATTGAAATCACTTCAAAAACCCTCACAGATTAGGTCAGTCGAATATTTACCCATCTTGATTGACTTTGACATTGATTTTTAATTTACACACACAATTTACACAGGGTGAAACATATTTTTGGTTAAATGTTTCCCTTCATATTGCTTACCGATGTGCGTATTTGGGATTAAATAATAAGTATCACAGGTAAGTTTTCCCTCATATTCCCGTAATTAAATATTTAAATGTGTAATCAACTCTTAAATTGTTCGTTTCATGAAGCAAATTTAACAGATACTTTATTTGTATCACGATATTTTACACGGAAATAAGCAGCAATAATTTTCAATTTATATCAATACACCAAAATATAGGGAAATAAATTACTTCGCAATCATTATCTGTATCTATATGATATGATTTTTTTTATGTTATATAGGTATCTATATGACAATAAAAATCATCACCAATATATGTTTATTTCTTGATATTATCCAAGAGGGAGGATTCCTTAAGTCATCTAATTTTAAAACACGTTAACGGAGAGTCACAGAAATCCGTTGGGTACATCGCGAAATTGACAGACTGTAGAAACAAGTCCATAGTTTCATTGACGTTTGCTTCCTAGACACTAGACACACTGGATTCCTATAAAATTCTTCGTCAACTATAACTTACCTCGCTGTTGCAGGATACGATCAAATACCGATAGATTCGATGCAGGGCCTGGAAATCGGCAGCGGTTTCGGCATGGACATGGACATCGGCGAGGCTGACGGCGCAGGCACGGCATCTGCCGATTTGGCATTCCCGGAGCCGCCTCATGATAATAACAATGTAGCCGCTTGGTATGACACCGACCTTTAGATTATCGGCTATGAATGGGACTTCACATACAAGATTCAAATACGCAAGGTCTTTATTCTTAAGCATTGTTTCCATTAGGGCCGGCTATGGTATCTTTGGCCGTACTGCCATGGTTGCGTTTTCAGCCATCTTTAGATCGTGATTGGCTCTCAGCAATACATGTTCTTGTTAACAGCATGTTCTATGGAATTAATTGTCTAATTAGTTTTACATAATGAGATTAATTAAATTTAGGAACAGTTTTGTATTTCTCAATACAGATGAGCCGTATTGCGTGTTCGATTCGTTGTGCGTGATTTCCCTTGACTCTGATGTCGTATGTTAAATGCCGATCGATGCTGGCTATCAATAGTTTTGATTTCATGATTTATAATTTTGATGTGCTCGTAATATACCCTTTATAATGATTTTGTCACCCTTAGGACCAATGTATTGGTATATATTTTTCGTTAATGCAATTGCTGATATGCATTGTTGCTGCAGTTAATGGAAACATCTAAATAAGTCTGCCAATGCGTTGCGAAATCCGCAAATTTAAAATATATCAAAGATGCATTGTGCTTTCCCCATAATTAACATTCTTCTAGATGTTTATTCAAGCATTTAAACGTGTATATTCAATTATAAGCACTTTCAATAATGTACGACAAGTTTTCAAATTACGCTACGCTCGTCTTAGTATAATCTGAAGACAAGGTTAGTGCCATACTGATTGGTACACAATCTGTGATACAACGCATCTAAAATCTGGCTATCGTGAGCTTATTTTTTTGTAATTGGTGCTATGGAATTATTTTTAATCCAATTATTTGACTCAGCTAAAAATCCGCTTACATATTTTCTTACGCGTCAGACAGCCCTGCATTGGTTATATCGTATTGCATTGTACGCGTACGTATAAAATGCGTATAATCGGATGATAGGGTACATTAGTTTACTATTTAGGCTTTAAATTTCGTATGATATCGTAGTATGTATGTGTAACTGAATTAAACTTGAGCATTTAAAGTATTCGTATGTAAGAACCGGTAGCTCGCGTGACATGTTTGATTTAATATTTTGCAATGAATAAGACTGTTCGATTGAGTGAGGCATGGTATTTAAATTATTTTAAAAGATTGACTGCCAAATTCCCCCAATAGCCGTTAATATTGTAGGATCATTTTGTATTTCGTATATTGGAATTACCCATTCTCAACGATTTTAGTGTAGTGTTAAGTATTTGTTGATGACAATTGTATTTCATTCGGAGTAGTTGTAAGTAGTTTATTTGTAAGCGCATTCATGTTTTCTAAGTGATATAAGTATTCAATGTAGGCATTCAATTTTCAGTAATCAAGTATACTTAACTTGTAAGATTTTATTCTAACACTTTATCGAGCCATAGACAGTTCATTAGACATGCACTTTATTATCCAAATAGACAACTGATATCAATTATTATAATGTAATCGTTAGAAATAAGGTTGAATTTTAGAATCCTATATTAATTTTTCTATTTTATATTTAATAATGGCTTTACCAATGTTTTTATATCATGACTAATCTATGAAGACATTGTTAGAGTAGACAACTGTATCCATTTAATATGGATATGTTTATAGTAATAAAGTAATTTAATTTAAGTTTTTATCTTTTATTTTATCACATACCTTTCCATCGGAACAGTAATACGAGTAGTCCTTGCATGGCAGAATTATCTGAATCCTATTATTCTTCTATTTGAATAGTAAATCAAAAGGGGAGCCAAAAACCTCATTGGCAACGATTCAACATACAGAGCCTTGAATATGATAAATTCGCGGCATTACGTAAAATATTATTGGCAATGGAGTACTTCATCGAATAATTGAACCGGCGGAAAACGGTCTTGCTTACATAAAATATAAACAAAAACAATATCTAAGATAACACTTGCATCTTGTATTGGGTGTGTGAATATGACTCCGCCCTTTCTCAACAGATGTCGTTTTTAGTATTGTTTACGTGTACTAATAAATGACCATACTTGTATTCGATAGTACTGAATGTCAGCTATCTAACGAATTTTATGATATTTGGTTGAAGTGTAAGCAACAATTGTTTTCACCTTTTCGAAAATGTCGGTTTTTATTCCAAATAAACGTCATTTGCGGGAAGTGTTATTACATTATTTTATTGCGAAGAAAACTGCAGCGGAAACTTATCGTTTGCTTGTGGAGATTTATGGTGAGCATGCTCCGTCTAATACAACTTGCAAGGAATGGTTTCGACGATTTCAAAATAACGATTTTAGTACTGAGGATAAAGAACATGGAAAACCACCAAAAAAATTTGAAGATGCTGAATTGGAAGCATTATTGGCGGAAGATTCTTGCCAAACTCAATCAGAATTAGCTGCAGCATTAAATGTTGATCGTTCAACTGTTGCAAAGCGTTTACAAATGATGGGAATGATTCAAAAAGCCGGTGACTGGGTTCCACATGATTTAAAAGAAAGAGACATGGAACGTCGGAAAACCATTTGTGAAATGCTGCTTCAAAGACAGCAAAGAAAAGGATTTTTGCATCGGATAGTCACAGGAGACGAAAAATGGATACACTACGAAAATCCTAAACGCAAAAAAGCTTGGGTGAAACCAGGCGAACCAGGCCCATCACAGCCAAAAATAAATATTCACTGTGCCAAGGTCATGCTCTGTATTTGGTGGGATCAGAAAGGTATTGTATATTATGAGTTGCTCAAACCCTCTGAAACTATTAATGGAGAAGTTTACCGACGACAACTAATGCGTTTGAAGCGAGCCATAGAAGAAAAACGACCAGAATGGGTGAATAGACATAACAAATTAGTTCTTCAGCATGACAATGCCAAACCGCATACCGCAGAAGTCGTAAAAAGATATTTAGAGGGACAGGACTGGGAAGTGTTACCCCACCCGCCATATTCACCAGACATAGCTCCTTCGGATTACCACCTATTCCGGACGATGCAGACAGACCTTACTGGAGAAAAGTTTACTTCATGTGAAAGTATCAAAATTTGGATTGACAACTGGATAAGCTCAAAAGACCAGGACTTCTTCCAGCAAGGAATACGAAAACTACCTGAACGATGGGCGAAGGTTGTAGCTGCAGATGGAGCATACTTTCAATAATTTTTTTTTTAATTTTGTAAGCGAACAAATGTGTTTTATTTTGACAAAAAGGGGCGGAGTCATATTCACACACCTATTACTTGAATATATATATTCAAGTACTCGCTTTTTCAAGTTGCTCGCGTCTACCGTAGTAGTAGAACCTGTGCCTAGTTTGTTCAGTGAAGTACTGCCACCTCGCCTGGTAACTAACAGGATGGTCCATTGGCCCGTTCTGCCATTTAAGTTACATAACAAAACATTACCTTGTACCATTATGAGAAGCAATAAATGTATCGGCACGGTTAGCCATCCTAAGGGATTACTTTTTCGGGATAATAAAAAGAAATTTGGTACATAGATTAGATTATAGTCTTGAATAGACTATAAGCCACTTTTTATCACAAAAAAGTACTCTCGTAGGATGCCAACCGCGGGGTGCAGCTAGTTTATAACTAGTATGATGATTGAGTAGAAATCACTTCACAAATCCAACACCCAGAACTAAACTTACCAAGAAGTACGGCGACAGGCGTTGGCCATTAATTGCTGTCCCTTAATTGGTACCTCCGTACCAGCTCTCGGCTCTCTGTTCCCACTGAAGGGACACCGGCCTACTCTCGATAATTGAGGAATGGGCTTTTGATCTACCACGTGAGCCCAGTCCGGATTGGTAGACGTCACATGTCTTCGAAGTTTACGTTCTAAGACATGCCGGTTTCCTCACGATGTTTTCCGTCACCGTTTCGAGAACGTGGTATTCAGATTGAAAGTCGGCGTCTATGCCCTTGGGCCAGCACGCTCGCAAATAATTGGTACCTCCCAAAACACTATTTCTTTTGTATCAGGAATGTCATCTTAAATTCCTCAAATGTTCGAGTTAGTTTTGATGTAACCAGTCCATCTATTATGAATAATTAGCACCAACCACGATACGCGGTTCTGATCTGCAACTTCGAATTTCCGAACGTAGCTTGCCGAATAGTTCAGCTTGTTTGTTGCAACTATCTAATTTCACCGCTTGTTAGGTGGAAGGTATAACTAATAAGTACCAAGTTTGTTTGTGTTTGCCGATGGTTAGAAGTAGGTATTACCCACCACAGCGTTGTCATTTGATGTTTCTGAGTATGTAGGTACCAGGGAACTAATAGAAATGTACCTATTGACTGAAAGGTAGAACCAATCTTCTGAATAACAGCAATAGGTATGGCCTTTTATTTAATGTGGGAGCGAAGTTCTCTTTTGAACTTGGACAACTTCGGGGATGCCACTTAGTATGTACCTATGTACAATAGTATGTTTATCTACCTAAAACTAAATGGTGATTATTCAAAGAGATCATACGGGTTCTTAGGGGGTCCAAAAGGAGGAAAAGTGTCAGTCGTCATCTGGAAAGAAATTGTCGCTTAAATGAACTTTGTTTCACCAAATAAAAAACCTGTAAGGTACAATAAGTAGATACTTTGAATAATCCTACACACTCCTATTACGACACTAAAATACTTAAATGCATACGTACCTTTATGCTTTGTGTTACTAACGGAAAATACTTCACGTTTACATTTTTTCAAAAATATTCATAAAAATGTCTACATTGTGTTAGTTTTCTTGTAAATATTAAACAAATATGCTTCATCGCTCCTATTGTGTAAGTCTACGTAACAGGCAAATCTGTTACGCGCTACGAGTTAAGCCTGCTTACACTGTCGGCCCAGAATCATAACCTTTATTTAGATTTAGAGCAATGATACAGCCCAAACCTACAATAGACGGCTAGGTCCACATGATCCACATTCAGTCATAAACGGAGTCTGAAGCACGTCAAATACCGGGACAATAATGGTCCACATTATGCGTATCTTTTTCCATCTCTCTTTATCAATATTAGCTGGTGTGTGGTTGAGTTCATCAGTAATAGTATGTGGACCAGTTTTATCCCAAACTGGGATCAAACCTGTGCATCAATGATGTAGAGGCCTACATTGTTGTAGGTGGCTACGTAACACAAATTTTTTTTTGCGATACGTTCTTGTATGTCTACGTTACAAGCAAATATGCTACGCGCTACGAATAATCAGTCGCGGGTCAGAATGCTTAGATTCGTAACAAAACTTCCTAAAATAAATTTGCAATATCTTATACTGCAGACATGCGTCATATAAAATAAAATATTTTGCTTAAATTGTAGGATCCTTTGGCAAAAATAACAGTTTTAGTATCGCAAATATAATCGCCTGTTACAAACGTCATGCGTGAGGTCTCTTGAACTGAACCCCTTTACACAGGTCACATCGTGTTTCATTATTCAGACACCATGGGAGTTTCCAAATCACAGCCTTTACCCAGCAATCACAAACATTTGCTCATCTATGTTTCATAGGGAGTAAACGGTTTCGGCCTTTTCCCGCAGGACGATCGCTAGTAATTAGGAATTTTCCCCAACCCCTATCACAAAGAAGTAAGGATCGAAATCCGGCGGTAAGTTTCCATAAACTAGTAATTATTGAGGAGTGAGCTGTTGTCAGTAATTATTGTTCCTGAACTTAAATACAGTTTCGTGAATCACAGAATTCGTGTGTAAGTAATTTATACTGTGAATTTGATAATTATAGTGGTGGCTGGTGGTGTATAATTTAATTTTAATATACCTACCTTATTACAATATCTTGGATAATCTGTAACTTTGATATTATTTTTTTATTAATATTATATATATTAAGATATTACATAATGTCATAATCACTTAACATCAAAAAACTTCGCTCGGTTTTTCTTTTGTGTCAGCATACAAGCGGAAAAAATATAAATAAATTATTTATAAAAAAAATATATATTTTTACTACTAGCTGTACCCGCGATTTCGTCCGCGTGGACTTAGATCTATCGCAGCCTAGAGGATAAAAAATATAATTTGATGCCTGTTATGTTTTGTTTTAAGTCAATGTCAAAATACTCTATTTCCGTTGAATTCTTAAGATATTACTTGGGTTTTGTGATTGATTCTATTACTTATTCCTAACGTCTCCCAGTTATTATTTTGCAATAATCTTTAATGTACAGACACGGCAAGTCTTTGATTTTATTATATGTATAGAATAGAAAGATTATAATAACTCAAATAGCTAAACACAAAATTTAATCTAAATCGTTAGAGGCGTTTCCGAGATACGCAATTCATAATTACTTTTAAGACTTTAGTTTGCTCCTTCCTGTAATGTTCAGGACAGGGCTTCCCAAACTTATTTTTACTGTGACGCCCTTGGGAGGTTGTCATTTCTTTGCGACTCCCCCCTTTTCCGGCCGAAAAGTACGGACCAGTGTCAAGTTGTAGCCTAGCAACAAGGAATCAAAAACAATATTTATAATAGTAAGGGATAGGATGTTCTTCCTTTCCTAAACATAGCTTCTCAAAACGTGGCTCAAGATTGGAAATTGCCACACATTTCTTCGCGATCAGTACTTGTTGCAATTGCAGAAAAGCTTGTTATCGCAAATGGAACCATATTCCTGAGAACTTGAGCCCTGAGATGGTGCCGCTGCGACGCCTAGGGCGTCGCGACACACAGTTTGGAAAGCCCTGGTTTAGGAGATTAATTGGCGGGGATTTATCTGCTACATGGGAGAGCGGATTGGTAGATGTCCAATACTTTATTTTACTCTCATTTACTGAAAGTAGTCCATTGAATCCTGGAAATATTTTGATTCATCGTTTTGAGATCGTGGTTAGCGCAAGTATTTTTCCTCAAAAGCTTCCATACCACACGTTAAGTACCTAGACAGATAAAAATATATCATTGGTCCACGCTTATTTTTTAGTTCCGTCCAGTTTTAATCACTATCTCCGGAATTAAATACTTTTATATTATACGTTAACATAATAAGATAGTTTATAGTTAATAATAGATATAATATGATGTAGTTAACACAATAATAATAAATCAATATACTAGGATTTGCACGCCACCACTAGCGATATGGCCAGATATGACCTCGGGTCTTGACCCGAGAACATACTTTACACATCACACAAAGTTTGTCCCGGCCGGAAATCAAACCCCGACTCTATCTTCTAAGGTAAAGTGGCTACCTACCAACTTAGCTACGGAGTCGTGACTTTACTTCCTAAACTCTTAAAAAACACTTTTTAAAACTATATTGATTTATCTTCGTTAAAAAAAAAAAGCAAAGATATCCTAGTTACATACCAGTTACCTGCTATCAGATACTACCAAAAGTTAGTTTAGCGACTTAGACTTAATCTCGCGTGACTTTGGAAAACATGTTTACAGATTCTCGAGATATTTATTCAGCTTCCATTTTAGGTAATATCTACCTACACAAAATATTGCTGGCTTTGGTAAGCTGAAAGCCCACCGATTTAAAAAAAGGAATACTTTTTAATGGTTCAGAGTATATAGCTCAAGTAAAGAATACAATATGTTGGCCTATTTAAATTCTGGAGACGCAAAATTAAATATAATAATGAGTATAATATTATAATGATTTCGCTGGAAGGATGAAGCAGCAGGTGATATGAGTGTACTCATTGCCCTCGATTAGCAAGAAATAATTACTGACAGAAGCTGGTGCATTCTTGTGTAAAGCTAAGATACACTTCGCTGAACCAGCGGAGCAACGAGAGTAAATTCGGCTAAATTTATACACTTTTAACCCACTTCCGAAGGAGGTAATCGATACGGTTGTATATTTATATTTTTTAATGTTGTTAATTCTGAACTCCGTCGTTTATCATCCGATTTGGAAAAATCTTTTTTATTTATAATGATATATACTTTCAAATTGGTCCCATTGATATTTTATCAAAACCGGTTCAAAAGTTAGGTTGTTAAATCCAAACAACTGGAAAAAAATATGTCATTAAATTAAAGAATTTCCGTATTTTGCTTTCCTGTAACTTTTTTCATCGCCCATTGAAGACTGATTAGGATGTTTCTTTTTAAAATGGTAGGGTGTATCCCTTAAGGGCGATCGTTTAAGGATGAAAGTATTGAAGCTGGCTTTTCGATTTATAAATCAGTCAATTATCCTAACTAATATTATAAATGAGAAACTTGGTTTAATTGTTTTTTACGCTTTCACGCTTAAACCGATTTTAAAAATTTCATGGATTTCTCCAATGAAAATAATAAATAAATAAATATTCATGGACATTTCAAACAGCGTCATCTAGCCCCAAACTAAACATAGCTTTTAATATGGGAACTAGATAACTGATAGAATACATATAGTACTTTTTCTTTGTAAATACATACTCATAATACATATTAACAGCCAGACACAAAACAAACAATTATGTTCGTCACACAAATGCTTGTGAGAATCGAACTCACGACCTACAGCGCTGAAGGAACTACTACCAACTGAGCTATGATGCCAGTGAAAGGTATATTATCAGCGAGTAATATAGGCTCTATTTTATCGCCGTATTCCCACGGAAACGGGAACTACACGGGTGAAACCGCGGGGCGGCAGCTAGTGGGATATAAATCAAGCACATTACTTCATCTTGTTCAGTAATGTTTCCCTATTTTGTGCGGACTCCTGATCTGTTTAACGACTGTCATTATTGCTTGCATCCCCAACGTTCTTTCACGAGTGTTTAATAAACCACGGTTTTGTGGCGGTCGGGGTAGATAATACGGGTTTTATGGTCAATGACGCGTCCGTCCGTTGGTTTTTAGAGGTGGATTGTTTTTGTTTTTCGATGCAATTAATTTCTGCAAAGGATTACCTCTACACGCTTAGTTGTGCTTTTGTCTGTCTTCAAAACGGCCAAGTGCGAACCGTACCCGTTCTTTGAGGATTCCGTGCCCATTTTTGTATTTCTTTGATATTTTTTTCGGGTAATAATAATTCATAGGCATTTCAGACAATGCCATCTGAAACCCTAAACTAAGCATAGCTTGTATACTATAGGAACCACTTAACTGTTACATACTCGCTTAAACAAGACAATTTGAAAGTTATAAAAACATTAAGATAATCCAATTATTGTAAATCCCTGTTGGCTAAAGAGACCGAAAGAAAAATGTTAATTTAATTATATTGCATCCCAGTATCGGGGGGGGGGGCATCGGTGCAGCTTCTTAGAAACTTGCTATGAAGGGTTCATATTTGAAACTATTACTATTGTGTTAATAGTTGTTAACACAATAGTAATAGTTTCAAATATGGTTATATAACCATGTGAAATTCAATAAATGATTAAGTATTATGTATTGAGATATGTCAAGCAATCCAAAATTATTTCAGACCTGTTTTTTCAGACCTGAATTTTCTTTCTAACATTCTCCAAGCAGTTAGTTTTCAATACCGTGTAACAATTTGAATAGCCCAGGAAGTTTTTTAATTATTCTAATAAGGCGCAGGCATCGATCGCATTTACCTGCCAACTGTTACCTTCCGGATTAATATCTGAGAGTTTTTACTACTTTTTAAAAGCTAAGCTATCCCTGTTTTATAACCGAGGGTTATCTCGGTTTATGACGGTAATGCTTACATATTTTCTGGTGAGATTAACATTGTATTTTGTATTTTGATTGTCGAGATTGGTGGCGAATTGGTTTCAAATAACTGCAATACTAGCGTGATAGACGTTAATTGAAGATTTCATATTTAATAGAATAACAACATAGATTTTTTATAATATTTTTCTGTTTGCCTGTTATGACTACAATTCCGGCTTGACGTCGACTTCTGGGACATTTTAAATTCTGGGCCTGTATAATTGATAGATTTAGGCGTTACTTTGCGAAAGGTATGAAAAAGGTAATATTGAGTATGCGGCAGTATGCAGCAGAGTCTGATTTATTTTATTAACAAATGAACATACGTTCAAAAAAAAAACCTGCACATAGGAGAACCTCAATAGAGCGACCGATAGAGCTATAGAGGTGGTTGGAGGTTGAATATTGGTCTAAAGTAATCTAAGACTGATTAGTTATATATTCGAAAAGAAGAATTTATATAATCATTATTTAAAGGGATAATGAAACCGTGTAAAATGTTTTGACGCAGGGTGGCCGGCCGGAGTGGTGTTGACAGGGACAATTAGAAGCCGGACGTGTCCGTTCGACCCGGAATGTTAATTAAATCCAAGCAACTTTCCGAGTTCTATTGCTGTTCTTTGATTAGTTTCCAATTCGTATTGTATTTATTTTGAATTTTCTTGCAAAGGCACTTGATAATTTGGCGTCGGAAGCTTTTGTTTATCTACTTTTGTGGTTAAACATTATTTGGCGCTTGGGCAGTAAAAAGTAAAACCTACTATTGTGCCGTGATGGAAAACGGCTCTCACGTCGTCGTTTCTTTACGCCATCTTTGATTAACAAACGCTAAACTTAGTTTTAAGAACGCATGATCTTGTAGGTATTTATATTTAAAAGAAAAAGAAATTGGTGTGTCTAAGTAATTTTTATAAGGCGCCCCGGATTCCCAAGTGCCTAAGATTTCTACTCCAAACGGCTGAAATATATATCCTCTATTGAACGATTAATATTTGCGTCGTTTTAGAGCTTCCGCTTCCGCTGTTGACGCGGCGACTCCGGGTCGTACTAATGTACCTGGAAAAAGGGATGAGGCTATGGTAACATCAATGCAATCAACAATTGTTTACGTTTACATTATTCAAAATTTTCCACTCTCTTTTTGATAACTGCATAACACTCAATTCAAATTAGCTGAGCTGCAATAAAGAGAAATGAGTTTTTTTTACGTAGTGATGTTTTTATTGGACAAGGAAATTCTGACATTCTACCCTCCTGATAAGTTCGTTTATTTGGGGGCGGATTTATTATGATTTCTTTCCCGTTTATTTCCTACTTGATAAAGTTTTATTATGGCTTGTTAGCATCATAGGAATAAGTTTCTTTTTAACATACTGTATAGAGCAATGTGTTTCTAAAGAAAGTCAAAGGAGTCGAAGTTTATGAAACAGAGTGCAACACTAGCAGGAGAACTCCGATAAAGTTCTAAGAACTGAGTCTTTAGTCTCGGGATTACAAAATTATAAATAGGAAGCGTAGCAGCGCAAAAGCCTTATTAAGGTCAAATTATTTTCTTTTTGCCGTGAGAATCACGGAACTTTTTCTGCTGTAACTCAGTTTATTAATAGCCAATATAGGTTACTAACACAGATAGATAGATATAATCTTTAATGTACATTACGCCATAAATAACGAACTTGACAATTTAAATATAAAAAAATAGTAATGCACAATGGACGGCCTTATCACTTAAAGCGATTTGTACCAGGCATACAAGAAACTATCATATTTTCTTATATGACAGCCCACCTGTGTCTTGCTGCTTGCAATAAACATACTATTTAGTCAATAAAAATCGACTCCGGTCTTCCCCTATTGAAGTGTGAGAAGATCCAAGTCGCATCCCGTTCCAACCGTCTCTCTGAGACAGGGATGTAATGTCTCATGCACCTGTAATTTCACCGTCAATGTAACTATATCACTTGGCAGTGGATTATGCGGTGTGGTTACAGTACTTTTGATGAACTTTGATGAATGACTTTTGGTACAAGTTTTACTGATACTTTGGGTTGCCTTAACCACCAGGGGGCACGGGTAGGGTCTCTGAGGGTACCTACTCATCTAAGGAGAGCAATATGGACCCCTAAGGTATCATCCATCTGTATCTGATAATTTTTAGCTGTATTATGTATGCAATAAAGCTAGAAATTATCGTTAAAAAAATTAAGACTTGGTACTCACAATTTTATTATAATAATTATAAAAATGTTATCAGGTTAACCAAAAAATATGTGTTTGTGGATTTCAAACCACACTTGTGAGTTTAACGTCGGCGTCTATTCTCTCTGGACAAAACTACATACAATATATTAACACTAGTATGAAAAAATAAATTAAGCTCATGTAACAGTGATAGCATATTATACGGCTCTTGTTTCATTAATTATATCTCTAATGATACTCGGATTATAATTAAACAGCAGTGGAAGTGGCTGTGCGTGGGTAGCACGTCTCGAGAGGTACCACATTTCTATTTGCTGCTAGACAGTAATAGTATACTAGCATTGTTGGTCTAGTTTGACAGGTGTCTTGACAGTAATGTTCTAACAGATCCTAGTGAATTAACAGGCACAAGCCACACTTTATTCTCTTGCATTTCAGGTTCATACATTGCGATGCAAGAGGAGTCAATGATAAATAAAAAAAAATACCGTTGTATTCCCTAAAAAAATAATTTTGATATGTCACTTTTTTATGTGGGTCCATTATTGGCGCACCTTGACAGTAGAACAGGCCCGTACGTTATGACAACTATTTTTTCATAACTATGTAGGTAGGCATAATTCACCTTCCTATACTGATCTTGTTTATTATACAGATTGGTATTTTCACATTAGTTTGGAATAATGTTTCCACACATAATAATGTTACGCCACAGATAAAATATTTCTATCAGATACAAACGTATATTAATGTTACGCCACAGATAAAATATTTGTATCAGAGTAATTAAGGAGTTAATAAAACCGAACATTATCTCATTACTTTGGCTAAGAGTCACCCCAATCCCGTAATCAAATAACAAATAACGAAAGCGGGTAGTCAATCAAGAAGTAATGAGCAAGCAGATTAGATAAAACGATCATAGCAAAAACGACAAGGCAGGGCTGGATTTGATTTCGGTAGGTTTTCGGTTGGCTTTCGGAGATGTAAAAGTGACGATTCAGGGATTTTGATAATCAAAAGAGAGGTAACATTTTTTTATTTGATTAAATTCACGGGAAAAACTTACAGCTCACCTTTTGTTAAGTGGTTACTGTCAATCATAGACAACAGTGATACTAGTTCTCCCGTACTGAAGCTTGAGAAAACCCATGTGGTATCGCGTTGCGCCCATCACATGGAGACGGGGACGTAACGTCTTATGCGTTTGTAAGAGAAATTACAGCATCTACATCCTGCTACTGGAATACAGCAATGCGAGTGCACCACTGCATGGGGGATTACTAGGGGTGGTGGCAGTACTTCTTCTGAAAACCTTGGCACAAATTCTACTACTTTTTGTTGCTCCATTAGTACCCAGGAGGTACGTGAAGGGACTCCCCCTGTGTAATGGTAGTACATATTCGGATAAAACTTGAACAAGTTCTACAACTGCTATTACTACACACCGTGTTAAGCACAGTGTAGCATTCTCATAATTACGGCAACGAAAGAATCTTAGAAAAAGAGTATTTTTTTATATGAAATATAGTCATATAAAGAGGTTATATGACGAATAGGTGATCCCGCGTGACATAGACAACGTTTCATTGCCTTATGCGTGCAATACTTTGTGGTACATCTACCCTCACCGCACGAGGGGACGACGGTGGATCGAAGAAAAAGAATCTTTGCTTTACTTTACGTCCAGAACCTTACGCCGGCCCGGTACCAGACGAAGACCGGCTCGTGCGTACTAAGCTTTATTCTGTGACAAGACTACACTGTGTGTGTATAATAAATCTCTCAGTAGCAATTACAAGTATGATTGCCAGATGACTGGAGCTCGGAATCTAACAGGCGATGGGCCCATTGGGACTTGTGATCCCACTCTTGGTTGTAAAGATTACGAATGTTTTGTGACATTTCTGGACCAATCAGAAGTTATTATGACTAGAAATTGAATTAACGAATACTCTTTATTGTACACCTCGATAGAAACATACATATTAAAAACTAGCTGTGCCCGCGACTTCGTCCGCGTGGACTTAGATCTATCCCAGCCTAGAAGATAGAAATATAATGAGATGCTTATTATGTCTGGTCGTTACTATTGTATTAAAATTATGTTATGATTAAATCTCAAAATACTTTATTTCCGTTGGATTCTTACCATATTACTTAGGTTTTGTTAACTGGGAAGATTAAAGACTTGATTGGATGATGAACTACGTAAGTGAAACTGCAACCATTGCAAATGTATATTTTACAATAATGCTTCTCTGTAAACTATACTATAGAAGTCGTTTTTTCAGGATATTTCAGGAACGTGCGCATAAAAAATATTTGAATTGCTAAGGCGGACTGTGCAAAAAGCAACTCAATATAAGGACTACGTCTGATCACTGCGGAACATAGGCTCACCGGAGACTGAATGCGTTTAAAACTAAATGGACAGTTGATAGGAATGAGAGGAATTCTCTAAACTCTTGACTTTCAATTTGGTGCTGTAACATAATTTAGGAAGACATAAATTTATAAAAGAGCAATGGGCATTCCGACATTTAGTTTAATATATTGTGTGATGAGAGTCCAGATGCACTCTAGAAATTTAAACATTCGATGGGATAGATGGTAGGGTCTTATTGTTCCCGCCTGACCGCAGCTATAGGCAGAAACTTTTTGCTGTCAACTATGGTCTTATCCATGATTGACAGCGGGAGATCTTGGGTGGCAGCTCAGTCTTTCTGCAAGGAAGTAACCTCGCAGAAAGAAGCAGCCGCGAGGGTGAGGGAGGAAGAATCTCCTCACCCTGGTAGACGCAGGAGAGTGGGTCGGCGAAGGCAGGCACATGAGCGCCGCCTGTCTCCCTAACGGGAACCTCCTGGTGGTAGATCCGGGGAATCTGCCGTCCGACTGAGGTCCCCACAGGAGGACCTGTGGGGACCTCATCCGTCTTGTCATCTGGCGTGCTTCGTGTTTCGGGCACGCCACCACAGGGAGTTAGACATCGTGTTGGGGTCCCGATACGCGTAGACCAACGCTGCTGGGGCCGCTACCGTACCCGTACCCCAAGCGTGAAGGCGTAGTGCAGGAACACCAAGGGGGTTTAATGTGTATTTCCCCAGTACTGCTATTTCTGAGTAGTGTTGGGGGTGAGTCACACATAACCTCACGCCTCCCCAAGGTATACGCAAAGTATTTACCCATTGACAAAAAAAAATCGTCTTATTGTTCCACTTCTCTGTTAATGATGTTGAATGGTGTTCAATGCCATTCCCCGGGACACTGCTCAATGTTGTATCAGTGTTGTTAGATCATCATACACAAAATACATAGGAGGTGTGTGGCCGCATGTTTAGTGTTCAATGCATTGGTATAACGTTGTCCCACAGACTCGAACATTAAGACATGCGTTAATTTCATCAACCTTAGTATCTCCATTTATAAACACCACATAAGAGCATGGTGATATTTATAGGCGGATCTAATATATCGCAGTGAGTTCGGTCCATCGCTTTAACTGTTTTACGGGTTGCCATTGTGCACTGATCCCATACTACTAAGCACAATCACGTAGAACCTTTGCTTTGTCGCTATTTCTAGAAATGTTGCAAACAGGTCTTCAAGTTCCAAGTTCCAGATTCAAAGACTTCCAAGTTTTTGGGATTTTAAACATTTTGTTGGCGGTTTTAGTTTCATGTAACTATGTGTATAGCTGTTTTACCCAATTAGGAAACAGAGGGAGCAATTTTATTTCGGTTGCGTATTTGGGTCAAGACGGCTTTGGTGAGAAATAAGTCTCCCGTACCAATTTATTGGATCTAGTTGCTCGCGTCCGCAGGTGTGTATCCTTTGATTCTCTACACGTACCCTCTGAGTGGTGCTAGAGCAGCAACCAAAAAGTAACAGTAGAACTTGTGTCAAGTTCGTCCTGCGAGGTACTGCCAATACACATGGAATCACACAAGCAGAAGTGCTTGCATTATATTTGCATGAGACGTATCATCCCCGTCTCGGGTGATGGTCGCAGCAGGATGAGTGCGACTCAGTCTAAGATCCAAATCTTATACTGAGTCGCATAACTGTTGTCATGGGTGTGGGTCGCCACTTACCGCCAGGTGGGCCCTCAGCTCGATACGTAACTAACTCAGAAAAAAAAAAGATAGCTAGCAAGCATCGATTTATGTTTCGTTATCATTGTTGAGCTGCATATTCTTTGACAGACTTCCGCTAACTTATAATGATACTTTTTCAATAAATGTGCTGCATCTGAATATCCAGATAATATCAGCAAAATCGATAACAAATGTCGCAAGGGTTATGTACTTTCGCCCCTGATGATGATGATGATGATGTACCCTGAAGAAGATTTACCTATGCGGCCATTTTCAGCCGGATATAAGGCCATGGCGTTACTCCAGTGTAATGTAGGTCTCCATCAAGTAAATGACTCGTTTGACAGGCAGCTTAACTCGTAATCAAACTTAATCAACTTTTCGCAGTTCAAAGTACAAAACTAAACTGCCTTTAAACTAATTGCCTAATTAACTAACCCAAACTACGACTAAACGTGTCATCTACCTTCAAGCGCCTGCTCGTATTCATGCTGCAATACACCGGCCTGCCACACCGAGTCAAGCATGCAGGATTCGGCAGGCGCGTGTAAAATTTTGAATAAAACATTGAATAACTTTTGATTTTGCGAGTCGATTTTGATAAAATAAACGGTATTCATTAGTCGAGACTCAGCTTAATATATGTTAGTAATTAGATTTTGATAACTATCTATGGTTTTTGCGTAAAGTGCGCACAAACATTTTTGAATAAAACATTGAATAACTTTTTATTTTGTAAGTCGATTTTGATAAAATAAACCCTATTCATTATTCGAGACTCCGCTTAACATTTGTTAGTACCTAGATTTTGATAACTATCTATGGTTTTTGCGTAAAGTGCGCACAAACATACAGACAAACAGACAAACAGACAAAAATTACAAAAAATGCTTTTCTTACGTTCTATTACTTATTCCTAACGTCTCCCAGTTATTATTTTGCAAAAATCTTTAATGTACAGACACGGCAAGTCTACAGTTTTATTATATGTATAATTATAACAAAACAGTCACAAAAAAGAAACAAGGTTACAATAGGCTGAAATTGGTGTATGCTAATACTTTTATAAGCAATAAATTTAAATATTGTTAGCAGGTAACACACCCCAGCACAAATAACAATATCTTTACTAAGTCCAGTGAAAGTCCCATCAAAATCGGTCCAGCCGTTTCGGAGATTAGCCGGAACAAACAGACAGAAAGACAATTTTTATTTAAATTGTTTTGAGTTTATAATTACGGTATACGAGGATACTATCAAATGCATTTAATAAAGAACTGTTATATTGACATTAGAAACAAACACTTCAATTTAATTTGTTTGTAAAGATATATGTATAGATCAAACACCTAATAGTGATCGTTTTGTCGCTTACGTCACTAAAAAACAATTCCCACATTACGTTCGTAAAGTTGCTTATTCACTATATTATACACAGATCTTTGCGTTACCAACATAATTAAAGCTATCTACAATACTACCAACAAAAATAAAGCTGCCCACGTACAAACGGTACGGCGGCGTGGGGAACTAAGACAGACAAACTTTTAAGTTATTCGTTAGAGACGGAAGCTTTGAAACTTGGATAAGTCTGCGGTCGCCCCCACCGCATCAAAAATACTGTCACCCTTTTGAAAGTAAACGAGTGATCCAGGGGCGGCCTTAGATATCCGGGCGATAGATCTTTGTGAGGCTCTTAGCGTATGAGGAATTTAAGTGAATTGGAAGTGTACAGGGCTACTGGTAATCAGTCAGCATCCTCCTAAAGACAGCTGCAGTACATCGGAACAAAAAACGGGTTGTTCTGCGAGGGTACGAGGCCATACAAAAGCGAGGCCCCGGGCGGTTGCCCTGCTTGCCTTCCCCTAAGGCCGCCACTGGAGTGATCTAACGTACACAGCCTCAAAATGGTCAAATGGGAAATTGTGGTTGAGTTAATGATCGGAAAGTCCTTTGACTTTGTTCGCTGACTCGTCTCATAGCTCAGTTGGTAGTAGCTCTGCCTTCTGCGCTGTAGGTCGTGGATTAAATTCCTATCCAGGACAAGCATTTGTGTGACGATCATATGTGTTTGTTCTGTGTCTGCGTGTTAATATGTATTATATGTATGTGTTTAAAATAAGTACTTCATAAGTGTTCTGTCAGTTATCTAGATCCCATTTTACAAGCTATGCTTAGTTTTGTGCTTGAGGGTACTGTGTTAAATGTTAATTAATACTTTAATATTAACAAACGGACCAGATACCACTACAGATAATCTTATATCCAGTTTTGGATAAAATGTTCACTACCGATAATAACATGAAAGAGATATACGTATATTGTTGCGTGAAAGAGATAATAATTCTTACGCACTTGGCTTCTACTTAAAGTGCTTCACAAACTCTATGTGTGAAGGCAAGTTGTGTGCACCTATTGACCATGACCATGCGGTCAATGCCCCAGGAGCGAATAACAATATTCCTCTTTTTAACACATCAATAAGCATAGTAGTGCTCGCATTACAAAAAAAAGCGTGATATTCGGTGTAGCTACAGAGGTAAAGTAAGGGTTAGGACATATCGTTCTGCCGCGCTCTTAACGTATGTAGAACATACGTATTACATCTTCGACATCATCGTCACACCACTAAATTAGATCAAATCGATCAAATGTCCAGCATAATTTAGAAAACCATGTTGGAGACCTTCGGGTAATTTGAAATAATACTACATTAGAGTTTGCCCCTTACTCTCGTTAGAAGAAGAATATTGAGATAATACTGTTTTGCAAAGCCGAAGGCACGTATTTTTAGGTTGAAAGTATTTATAGTACAATTTATAACCATTTCATGATATATTTGTGGTGATTACCACGTCAAAACAATCTGAATTTCAGCTACCCTTTCCGAATCAAACCTTCATAATAAAACATTTCAAAGCAGTCGGTGCTGTTTAACAAACATGTCAATCAAATACATAACGCGAGGCCAATTTGTACTCCGGACATTATTCTAAAAGGTATTCCAACTTTATAATTGATGTCGGGCGATTCTGGGTTAGTAAAGTCCAGGGATAAGAAACCTGTAGAAGCGAATATATTGTCTATACCAGGTTACCATAAACAATTGTTCAGCTGACGTTAGCTTAAAATTTCAGGAAGCGAAAGATAGTCGTAAATTAGGTGCGTCTACTCGTTTTGTAAATTTGCCGTCTGTGCTGTAGGTCGTGAGTTCGACCATTTGTGACACCCAGGATAACCATTTGTGTGACGAAAATAAATGTTCATTCTGTGTCAAAAAAAAAAGAATACAAAAAAGAACTTTAAGTATTCTATCAGTTATCTAGTTCCCATATGACAAGCTATGCTTAGTTTAGAACTAGATGGCGCTATGTGAAATGTCATAAATATTTATTTATTGAGATAATGGATCGCGCACACAACCGTTGTATGTTATGGCTTACTGCATAGCGGCAACCTAATTTAAAGTACTAAAGGAAGGAATTATTTCTCTATTTCACTTCGTTATTTCTTATTATATTCTTATGATTTGAGTTATTAAAGGCTTGAACAATGGCATACGGGAAGCGATGACACGGGAGACAAAGCATTCGAGGGTTGTTTCGAATGTTTCGATTCACACTTACATACATAATGAGTTCGCGTTAATATGGCAAAATATGTTCCAAAATAACAATATTCGTAAAGTTTGTTTGTTTTGATTCATGGAAACGCTTTACTCAAATAAATTGTGAACACGAAAACAGTGTTTTATTTGAAATTACTGTCGCGTTATAAATCGGTTTTTAGGCAATGTATTTTTACAAATAAGGAAAGTTGTTCCAAGTAAAAGCTTTACTTTTGAAACTTGAACCAAATTCAAAAGCCGTTTATATTTATACTATTATATTTATAAGCTATTCATTACACCTGCCAATCCCTTTAGACTTATTTTTAAGAAAACATCTGTTACCTGCGTTACCTTACCATCACGCTTTTGCGAGAGAAGCACTATTTTAGAAGTGAGTGCCTTCCCCTGTAGACAGGTGAATCCACTCGTTTCTAAAATAGTTTTACTAGTTCAGGAGCCTAAGAATTTACTTTTCCTTATAGTCAAAAATAAAGATATTTATTGTTGTCAATATTTATTTCTTTCTTTACTTCATTTCCATAAAAATATGTTTTCTAATTTTATACTTAATACAAAGTTCTTCGTGCTTCCTTTGTCCCAAACTATGAAGTGTTGGAATTGCCCAAAAACGAAATAAGCAAAAAGAATAAATAGCTGATGACCTCAGTTTTTAACATTATTATTACTACTATTATTATTGTGTCGAGATATCGGACGCCAGTGTTTCGAAATTTTTTTCACTCACCGTTTAGAATTAGCGAATTATATAGTCAACGCAGTCCTGTTAAAAATTATCTATCAGCACCAATACGACTTGAATCAGAATTTTATTATCATTATTTACTAGCTTTTTCCCGCAGCTTCACTAGAGTTAATTTAGATTTTGTCAATCAGTTTATTTCTGGATAAAAGGTGTGTCCTTTTCTGTACCCCTGACAACGTGTATGCTAAATTTCACGATAAGAGTTTGAGTAGTTATGACGTGAAATTATTACAAACTCACATTTGCTTTTATAATTTGAGTTAGGATTATTATCATAATCTACTAGAAGATAATCTTATTAATAAAAAACATGAGCTATTAAATGACATCAATAAAATATTCATAGAAATTCACACAACGTCATCTAGACCCAAACTATTTCTAGCTTAAATTGAGTCTGATATACAATCTGTATGTCGACAAAAACAAGTATTTGTATGGCTGACAATATGACATGTATGAGTCATCCCCTAATGAACTTGTCTGTGACATCGGGTAGTCGTGACTGCGCCACTACACCACATATTAAGAGTAAATCCTTTTAAATGCATAAATAATTTAGTTGACAGCGGATTAGAAAGCTAAATTTACACTGCACTATAAAGTTTTAGCTTTTTGCAAATATAAACAAAAACTTTTGATACGTCCCATATACTTTTCGTTCCTGAAATAGATTGTAATTTCATAATCGTGCAATAATGTTATGAAAAATGACTAATTAGAAAAAGTGACTTTAATATGATTGTCCCTTTTTGACGGCTCCGTGGCTTAGTTAGTAGTAGCCCTGCCTTCGAAACGAGGGGTCCCGGGTTCGATTCCCGG
Source organism: Aplocera efformata (assembly GCA_921293045.1). NCBI lineage: Eukaryota > Metazoa > Arthropoda > Insecta > Lepidoptera > Geometridae > Aplocera > Aplocera efformata. The sequence continues at coordinate 4,092,300 of OV121042.1, read as the reverse complement.
CCGTGGCACACTTTGTGTGGTGAGCATGAAGTTTGTTCTCGGTTCTTGGGTGTTTGTCTTGTGTTTCTGTGTTTGTCCATGCCATTTGCGACAAAGTGAATCCTAGTGCAGAGGTATGAGTGTGTTTACGTTGTGTTGTATTCTATTGCTGAAAATTTCTTGCAGGTAAACTATAATAAATCATCTAGATCGGGTCAAATAGGCGAAACTATCGAATAGCAAACAGAAAAAATTAAGAAAAAAGAGAATAATAAACTCCTTCCTTTTTGAAGTCAGTGTAATGTATGTGATATTTATGCTGAGAAAGTTATAACTACAAATATTTAAAATAAGATATTTATTGTTTTTATGTGTAAAAGGTGTTAAAATTGTCTTACATGCTAAATTAGTCCAGCCTGGAAGGGCATAAAAACAATACAAATAATAGGTGTGTGAATATGACTCCGCCCCTTTTTGTCAAAATAAAACACATTTGTTCGCTTACAAAATAAAAAAAAAAATTATTGAAAGTATGCTCCATCTGCAGCTACAACCTTCGCCCATCGTTCAGGTAGTTTTCGTATTCCTTGCTGGAAGAAGTCCTGGTCTTTTGAGCTTATCCAGTTGTCAATCCAAATTTTGATACTTTCACATGAAGTAAACTTTTCTCCAGTAAGGTCTGTCTGCATCGTCCGGAATAGGTGGTAATCCGAAGGAGCTATGTCTGGTGAATATGGCGGGTGGGGTAACACTTCCCAGTCCTGTCCCTCTAAATATCTTTTTACGACTTCTGCGGTATGCGGTTTGGCATTGTCATGCTGAAGAACTAATTTGTTATGTCTATTCACCCATTCTGGTCGTTTTTCTTCTATGGCTCGCTTCAAACGCATTAGTTGTCGTCGGTAAACTTCTCCATTAATAGTTTCAGAGGGTTTGAGCAACTCATAATATACAATACCTTTCTGATCCCACCAAATACAGAGCATGACCTTGGCACAGTGAATATTTATTTTTGGCTGTGATGGGCCTGGTTCGCCTGGTTTCACCCAAGCTTTTTTGCGTTTAGGATTTTCGTAGTGTATCCATTTTTCGTCTCCTGTGACTATCCGATGCAAAAATCCTTTTCTTTGCTGTCTTTGAAGCAGCATTTCACAAATGGTTTTCCGACGTTCCATGTCTCTTTCTTTTAAATCATGTGGAACCCAGTCACCGGCTTTTTGAATCATTCCCATCATTTGTAAACGCTTTGCAACAGTTGAACGATCAACATTTAATGCTGCAGCTAATTCTGATTGAGTTTGGCAAGAATCTTCCGCCAATAATGCTTCCAATTCAGCATCTTCAAATTTTTTTGGTGGTTTTCCATGTTCTTTATCCTCAGTACTAAAATCGTTATTTTGAAATCGTCGAAACCATTCCTTGCAAGTTGTATTAGACGGAGCATGCTCACCATAAATCTCCACAAGCAAACGATAAGTTTCCGCTGCAGTTTTCTTCCAATAAAATAATGTAATAACACTTCCCGCAAATGACGTTTATTTGGAATAAAAACCGACATTTTCGAAAAGGTGAAAACAATTGTTGCTTACACTTCAACCAAATATCATAAAATGCGTTAGATAGCTGACATTCAGTACTATCGAATACAAGTATGGTCATTTATTAGTACACGTAAACAATACTAAAAACGACATCTGTTGAGAAAGGGCGGAGTCATATTCACACACCCAATATCATAAAATTATAGCTCCAAGTTAGCTAATTTGCCGACTTATACACTAAAGACGAACATATATATAATTATAAAGACGAACGTGTATGTATGTGTATCGGTGTAATTTTTTTTTACTCTTTCACGCTCAAGCAGCTCGTCAGATTTGAATGAAATCTGTTACCAAGATAGCTTATATCCTGGCTACATGGGCTGCTTTGGATCCCGGAAAATAGCGGTAAAACTGGGCGCAGGGAGTAAAAAATATTTTCGCACAAATTGTTTGCGCACAGTTCGGTGTGACTCGGCCACGATTCGTATGAGACACGGATACGACCCTCGTCTCCTGCATCTAGTACATAATCCTCTTAATAGATTCCGACGGATTCCGCCACTGACGCGATAAACAGTGCCTTATGAAGCGATATGAAAAGCTAGATCTATGAATTTGCAATATAACTTTAAACGTATACAAGATCAAGGAAACATAATATAATAAAAAATACGAACCATATATATAAGCAATATATTGTAAGTAAATAAATAATTAAATGTTTACACACTCATACCTCTGCAATAGGATTCCCTATGTCGCAGATGGCATGGACAAACACAGAAACACAGGAAAGACACGCACGACCCGAAAACAAACTTCACGCTCACCACACAAAGTATGCCTCGGCCGGGAATCGAAACCGGGACCCCTCGCTCTGAAGGCAGGGCTACTACCAACCTTATTCTCGACAAGCAAGACTGAATGAAAAATATAATGATATTCAGAATAGACCTATAATATATTTCATGTAATCCATTATTCGACTTGGACGGACTAGCATTGTACCTGGTTTCGTTCGACCAAAAATCACACACTGTTTATCCAACCTTCCCGATACCAAGTGGATCAATTAAGTTGGCAGAATTTAGAGAAATTGTTTACTACGTACTATGAGGCTAGTCAAAAAGTACTCTTGCTGTAATAACTTGCTCTTACGATACCAGTTGATGTTATAAATGCACTGAAAGTCACATAAATGATCAAAAACGGAAATAAGATACCGAAAAGGAAAATTAGGAGCAGACAAGTAGAAGTAACAGACATCCCGTTATAGCTTTGTAATTTAGCTAATCCTTCTTGGGTTAAAATATAAACGAAAGGGCTTTTATTTCTACCCGCCCTCACCCTATCGGAGGATACATAATTAATTAACATTTTTAAGAATATATTTAACGGGAAATAATTCAGCAGGTCGGGGAAGGGTTAAAGAATGTCAGTTGTCAGAAATAAAGTAGGGAAAAAGCGAAAACGTGTTAAGTAGATAAATAAATGATTTAAATTAAATAAATGTTGAAGATACAACGGAAAAGGTTTTTGATTTTTGTTATCATTATTTAACAAAGCAAAGTTTCTGACGCTGACGAAATATACTGGAACACTAAAATACAGTGTTATATTATATTATTAATAAAAAAAGCCTTAGTCTTGATAGTCTCGCCTATCGATCTCCGCCAAAAGCGGTCAAAAAGGCAATGAACATGATTAATTAACTACGTTGTTTTCTTATCAGCACATCTTACAGTATCATAAGCTAAATAACTTATTTATCTCACAGATACTTGATAATGCTCACCCCTCGAACTCGAGAAGTTAGGCTTCGCAGACTACTTTCAAAGTTGGATCGATCGGCCAACAAGTTGAGCAACTATTTACATTCGTCCTGAGTAGAAAGCCGATTAGTTGGTCTACTTTGCTATAGCGCCCTCGGATTTATCGGTCGATCCGTATCCAGACGCAACAATGGTCCAATTTATTAAGAGCTTTGAATATGGATTCCCCATTTCGCAGTCGTTTATCGTGATAACTTGATGGCATAGGTCTTTTAGGACTGGTTTGTTTTGTTTGTGAGGATAAACACAAAGGTTGTTTACATTACTTACGGAATAAAACTGTACTGGTGTTACATATTTAGTTAAGTGGCCTTCTGACATTATTATGTTGTGTGTATTCCAAGGAATATAATTGCTACACGGAAGTAACAAATGTTATTTAAGACAAATAAATAGGTATTTTTTGACTCAATTAATAATATGAAAAAGTGATAGACATAGCCCATAGGATTCGGAAGGTGAATTTAAGGGCTGGTCATATTCAATGACGAAGAAACGATAACCGCTGTGTTAGATGAGTTCTCGAGTGGAGACCGCGTAGGCAATCGTAGCGTAGGGCGCCCCTCGGCTAGTCTAGCGACGATTTGCTGAAGGTGGCTGGGAGAAAGTGGATATGATGAGCCAAAAAGTGGGCACAATGGCGCTAATTGAGAGAGGTCTATGTCCAATAGCGCCCTGATGTAAGCTAATTACTATGATGAAGAAATAGGCTTTATAAGTCTTATTGACGACTCCGTGGCTTAGTTGGTAGTAACCCTGCCTTCGAAGCGAGGGGTTCCGGGTTCGATTCCCGGCCGAGGCATACTTTGTGTGGTGAGCATAAAGTTTGTTCTCGGGTCTTGGGTGTTTGTCTTGTGTTTCTGTGTTTGTCCATGACATCTGCGACACAGGGAATCCTAGTGCAGAGGTATTAGTGTGTTAACGTTGTACGTTGTACGTTGTATTTTAGGAAATCTATATGTAAATAAAACTACTAAGTTTCAAAGAAGCCCAGCAGATATTAATGTTTTATTTTTCATAAATTAAAATAACATTCAATGCTTTCAGGTTATACTACCAACACAAATTGAATTGCAATTTTATTACGGAAGATTAATGTTGGCATAACAAAGCTTCTGCGGATATGATCAAGTTTTGACAAACATTTTTATGAGTTCGCTTTGAAATAATTATCTCATTCCATTTCAAATTCTTCGGCGAGCCGAAATACTTCGAGTGATTCCAACTTCAATAAAAGTTTCGTCTGTTTGGAAACTTTTTAAATCAGTTCTTTAATCTTTTTAATAGCGAGCGAAAATTCAGGGGATTTTGTTCGTTTAAAATTAAAAAGGTAATCCAAATTACAGTTAAGAATTATGTGCAATGTGCTTCACCTTTGTTATTATGGCCGTACAGAATTCAAGCAATACTACACTTATATTATTGAGGCGAATGTTTGTATGTATGTGTTTCTGTGTGTTGTTACTCCTTCACGCTCTAACGGCTGTACGGATTTGGATATCTACCTTTGATTCTGGAAATGGAGCAGCTACTGATTTAATAAAATGTGATAGCTTACACTTAAAACACTGAAATATACCACTGCTACCACTAAAGTCCGGGTTTTATACGAAAGAATCCCGTTTATATTTCATTTTTATTTGGCATTTCTATAATTTTATACAGTATTTATTCTACTGGCGATAAGCACCATTTGTACAATTTTGTGTAAGAACGTTTTGTGATATCTGTAATTTGCTATAGTGTTTTCTATCTATACTATTTGGAATATTTTATGAAACATGACCTCTTAAATTGAGTGTGTTTTTTATAATATCATGTCTGTCACTCAGAACAATGATTCTTATAAAAGCTGTACCATACCTAATGAAACTAATTAATTAACAGTTTGGTTTATATCTGTGTGTAATACACACAGACCTTAAGGTACCAATAAAGTAACATATTACAATTTTTTAATTATCCAGCTCCCATAGTACAAGAGCTAGCTTAGTTTGGGGGTTGCTGTGTGAAATGTACGTGAATATGTATTCAAATTTAAATATAGAACTTTAAACAGTGAATGCAGTAAAGCGAGTCTGACATAATATATACCAAGCCATAGTTTTCATTTCGACTGCTTGAAATTAAGACTGTTTATCCTTATTCTCATTTCCAGCGTAATTTTATATAACTCGTATTACGTGCCTGGTAACTGGGCGATCGAGCTTCACTAGAAGGTTTCTTTTGATAATATTGCGTTTTTCAAGAAATATAATTATACAGGTAAACTTACAGCAAAACTCTATCTAAACAAAAAGTTTCATCCAATCCGTCAGAGCAGTTTCCCAGAAACGCGGAAGAAAACTCTTATTAGCGTTAAGCTGGCCTTTGTACATACTCTTTGTTGATAACTTATATTTGTTTTATAATAAGTTATTACTCGTTTAATATAATAAGATTCGAAAAGCATTTAGACATTTTTTTACACCTCTGTACTAGGATTCCCCATGTCGCATATGGCATGGATAAACACAGAAACACAAGACAAATACCCAAGACCCGAGAACAAACTTCATGCTCACCACACAAAGTGTACCACGGCTGGGAATCGAACCCGGGAACCCTCACTTCGAAGGCAGGGCTACTACCAATTAAGCCACGGAGCCGATACATTTTTGATTATCTGATTAATCTACTTCTCGATTAAATTAGCACGAGTAAGAAATTAACACTGTCAAAAAATATGTTATGTTATTTGTGAAAGATTGTCTCATTATTACAAACAACTACTTCAAACAAACTGTAATAGTACAATAGTTTCAAGGCTACTCATAAAATAGTATGGGTCGCAATCTATTTGTGGCTTCCCAGTAACTTCAGTACCTACATAGGTAGCGTAATTGGCTTGACTCTTCACTAGGTACTACGTGTGAAATTGAATAGCAAATCCAAGTAACAAGTAAACAATTAATTATTGACTTATTTAAAAATGTAATGAAAGTATTGGAGTCTTTTATATGAGACCATATTCGAGGTAAAACCGATCTAATTAAGAAAAGATCAGTTTAAAAAACTACAAAAGTCTTAGGAGTGTAATTTATTCCATAAAAATTCTATAAAGCCAATGCAATATCTAATAAAAAGAACCGGCCAAGTACGAGTCAGACTCGCGTACGAAGAGTTCCGTGCCATTATCTATAAAACAAAAAATAAAATTCATGTTTTTGTGACTCAGCCCCCTTAAATATATTTTTTTTCTGTTTTTTAGTATTTTGTGTATTAGCGGCAACAGAAATACATCATCTGTGAAAATTTCAATTCTCTAACTATCACGGTTCATGAGATACAGCCTGGTGGCAGACGGACAGCGGAGTCTTAGTAATAGGCTCCCGTTTTACCCTATGGATACCGAACCCTAAAAATATTATCGAAATCGGTTTGGTGAATCCACACCCCTAGCCCGTATTAGGTCACACTTACACGTGTTAGTAAATATCTTCAAAACTGCTGAATCGAGTTTGATAAAACTTGACGTAAAGTTGAAGTAAATAATTATAAGCTAATAAAAAATGTGCGTGGACAAACAAACAAACAAACATGAATAAACCTTTAAAAATTAAAATTTAGTTGGAAGCCATAGTAGATTATGTATCATATATTATGCAGTTCCAATAATAAATATTACAATATACCTGTCGAATTGATAAACTACTTCTATTTTTAATTCTGTTAAAAAAAACACAATACATTGTATTTTATTGTTATTAATGTCGTATTTTTGCCACTTTAATGGATGCAAAGTTTCAATATGATTTTATGTGAATTTGATTAGAAAATAAATCTGCTTCACATGTTTTGGTATATGCTAAATGTGACGAAACTATTTATACAGAAAGATAACTGCTTAATTTACTATGTTGGCGCAAAGTACTCATTAAAACCAGAAAATAAATGCCAACCACCACTTTAAACGCGAGAATCACAATTTATAAGTAGAGATGTTATTAAAAGTAAAATTTCCGAATACCCAACGACGTAAATTCGGGCTTGCTCTCGGCCGAAGCATCAAATATTCGGCAGATTAATCAGCAAACGCAAATGAACTTGGCTTGGCATATCATGCGAGTTTATCAATTAAGTTCCATTACAAATCCATCGCTGGTTCTGATGTTGCATTGCAAACGTGAATGTGTGATATTTTCACAGTTTCATAAGGATAATTTTGTTAGATCTTACTTAGGTAAAAATAAATTTGAGGCCTCAATTCAAACATGTCGTAACTTGTTAAGACTAGTCTATGAATAGAAAATTCTATGAAGAGTATGTGTTTCTGCGTTTGTCCATGCCATCTGCGACACAGGGAATCCTAGTGCAAAGGTATGAGTGTGTTAACGTTTTATTAATACCCATTAATCAGTGAAATCGCATGCGCATGAGAAATTAGATGTAACATCGCAACGGGGTGCGACTTGGGTCTTGTCATACTTCCGTTGGGGAGGACTTGAGTCGTATTACTGTTATTATGGACAGAGGTAACTACTTAACATCAGGTGTACCATCTGAGAAGCGACATAAAAAACAACCTAGTTTAAAAACGCATGATCTCGTAGGTAAATTTGACACTTCGACTGATCCACTTCTGTTACTTTTATTAAGGCTTTAAATAGCCTTAATTAAATAGATTCTTAAATATAGAATAACCAGAACCAGCAAGTCAATCGTGACTGCTACGATTCAGCTACGCCTCGTAGCACCAATATTAAATGAGTCTTATTCTGTCGCGTAGAAGGTTCATACGTGTATTTCCTGCTTCCTTCCCATTCCGATTACCTGAACTTCTGAATACTCTCACAAGTCTGTATGGCTTCCTTCTAAATGAAATAATCAAAAGCTGGAATCAAATATTAAACGAGAATTGCGAGCCACGTTTAATATAATTTGTTTCCGTCGCTCTAGTTAAAGCTTATTTTCAAACAACATAAGGAGGTTAACAATTCGGTTGTATTTTTTATGTTTGTTATCATTTCAAAGCAATTAAAAAAAAATATCAAGCGTTATCGGATGGAAGAAGGTGGGGAGATATCAAATAAAATACATACTAAAATAGCACTTTATTTTGTATTTGTGTTTCAATTACTTTTAATATCATTTATAGCGCCATTTCTGCAAATATTTAGTACCGTAAATATCGTTTATAAAAAGTGTATATTTTAGTAATAATATTATTAATTATCATTATTTTATCTTTATTGACATATTTTAGGACTTGATTTCGGTACAAACTGTGTCTCAAAAGTCATCATTAACAGTGTGCATCATTTATTCTTATTGTTTTAGTTTAGGCTACTTATAACAATGTTCATTGTTAATTTTCATCAAAATACTGCAAAAAATAGACCATACTCCAAACTTTCACACCCACATCAGAACACAGAAAGGTAGACAATACCAGTTTCAATAAAACAACAACAAACAGTTCAGAAACTAAATTAAACAGAAACAATACCAAGCAATGAAACTACGAAGGTAATTAAAAAGTTAAAGGGTACCTGAACGTTCCAAATACAAACTTATTGGGAGCAAACTTTTAATTTGAAGTTGGCCACCGATAACAGTGCAGCGGGCGCCGGTCCGATAGTTGCAGTACACAACTGTATTTCTTTGTAAGAACACCTCGGGAAAGTTTGTAGCAAGTAAACTCAGCGAAGAGGCCAAGTCGTTCGGCGGGCTCCGGCGGCGTCGCCCGCTCCGCTCTCTCGGCTCGCTAGCTACCGCACCTCCCCCCGCCCCGCACGTCCCGAACCTCCTCCGACAAACAAACGGACAAGTTTTAATGTTTTGCTCACAAAGTGTATGATTAAACGCGGAGAGCGCCGGAGAGAGTCGGCCGTAAGTTATTGATTTTCCCCTACCGAGCCCCCCACGACTACGCGGCTCGCGGTAAAGTACAGCAGCGCTACGCTGGCTGTCACTTCGAAACTTCAACAAAACTGTCGCAAAACTACTTTTGAGTATAACTTGCGATTCAAAATAACTTTTTATCAACAAAAATGAACTTTTCGGTTAAAAATATGAGCGTTGGAAAGTTTAAGCCGTGAGTTACGATGTGAAAAGTTAGGGGTGGCTGCGCAACGTTACCGCGAATATAGCGAGTCGCGCATCCTACAACTTCACGTCGTTGTACGTTCCGAAGTTAACGCAAAGTTCCGCCATTTTGGAACATGCTCACAACCCACTTGTTTTATAAAGAAACTTTTTATTAATTCCTGTGGGCCGCGGAGTGTCAGTAAGATGTTTTGAGGTTATGCTGAAAGACGAAATAAGTATTAGTGACTTAAAAGTGGTTGTTTTGTGTTAATGTGACTGTGAAAGTGATAAAAAGGAATGTTTATGTGGATTTCGAATATTGTTTTGAAGTGAAATCTCGAGTGTCATACCTGGGATGCTCTTGTGACTGTGTTTACTTTCTTGGAACTCAAAGAAGGACGCTTTTAGACTACTTTCTGACTTCGTTTATGGCCAGAAGTCTTCAAAAGTGACAGGTAATTTAGCTTTTAACTTAGTTTCAACTACTTTTGTGGACAGTTTGAAAGTTGTGTTAGTAAAAAGTTTCAGACAAAGTAGGTAAGTAGGTACGTGCGTGTGGGTAAGCTCACTACTTTTGATACGTACAAGCGTTGAAATTTCGTTCCTCCCGGTTCGTAAGGGGAGTACATTCGCGGTTTTGAATTCGCGTAGTTATATTGGAGAGAATTACAACGCCAAGGTCATGTAAAAATATCGCTGCGTAAGTACCATTAAAAATGATTACGCACTTTAAAGTGTTACTGGAAACGTAGTTTTAAATATAATTAAGGACAGGTAAGACAAGTACACAGTGGAGCCTATAACATCAGCTAAAAATATCTAAATTTAGATCTAGATTTAGCTCAAGGTCAACCATATCAGATTCAGATTACAGTAAACAATAAAAAAAATATTTCACTGATTTTGACTAACTTATCCACGACATTTCCTTGTCAATTGTCTTAAATTTGCCTTAAAACTTGTAACAGTAATAACATCCATAGTTTCGAAGTTCTTAATTATACAAAGTTAAGCTCGTTAAAACTTAGAGTAATTGTTAAATCACGAAGATGGAAGTTGAGGCGTTCCATAATAGCCCCAAAAGAAATTCCTTTGTTCTTCCCTAACACGGCGTCTTTGCAAACTCCCGTAAGCCCGATATCTACTAATGGAACTGTCAATACTAATTCAGCATATCTTAAGATATGGCTCTTTGTAAACATGAAGAAGTTCCCAAATGATTTATGAAAGAAAAACATTCCTTATCTTCCCGAGGTAAACATTTATTCAGACCTATCAAACTATCTCATAAATAAAGTAAAAAGCCCACGATATTGCGTCTCGTTTTATTGAGACGCTATTACAAAGTCATTTCGCCGACCGGTCCCAGTTTCAGTCCATTGTAGAAGGAAAATCTTTCTACAGTCACGGCTCTCGATGGGATAACGCAAACTCCAAACAACTCCAAAACGACGCAAATAGACACCGATATGCAAACGACAATTAACTCAAACCCAAAACTCTAAGGCGCAATCTCGCCCGGCACCCAAGAAAGCTATGAAACTTTGTTAAATAACTTTTCAGATAACTTGAACTCGACGTATTTGCGCAAAGTTGTAAGCGGAATCCCACCGCAGGCTAATTCAATCTGTACTCGGTTGTAATAAACGTTGTTTTCGCGTAATGCCAATTGTGGAGTTATTTTAGTTTGTCGAGTTGAAAGTTCTGGACTTCACGAAGCAAAACGCGAACTTTTGTAGAACATTTCAGTGTAGTTAGTACAATGTTATAATGGAAATAAGCACTTCAAAATGGCGTCGTCTGCAGCTGTTGGTATGTATACCTATTGATTCGGTTATGTTTCTGTTTGATGAATGTAGCAAAGTTGTGACAGTTGGATTAATCTGATTTCTCGTTATTGCTGGGGACTCGTTGGATTTTCCCAGAATATTAAAATGTTCTTTGTGTTATTATTTTTTGTTTACTGGCCAACATTTGATATTATAATTTTATTAGGCATATCGGTAACCTAACCAATAACATACCAAAAATATTCGTATGAAAGATTTTTTCTATAAACTTTTGTTTATATTTTTGTAGATAAAAAGTAATTTATGTATTATTGTATGTTTTATCATGGATTTAAAAATCTTACATTCACTTTAAGATTGAAGTCGATAATTTTAATAGTTTATGTTTGCAATCATTTTCCTGTGTAAGACTGTTCGATCAAGTTTAAATTTGTAATAACTACTAACCAACTAACTTGCCCTATCATGCGACAGTAACATTTCCAATCTGACTAAAGTTCAGTTGGAGAGAATCCTTGGGTAAATAACAACCCTGTACACATAAATAGTAACGAGAAATACTTGCTTCAAGTTTTTAGCATGCATTTACACCATGTTAGCTGTTAATGTTCCCACTGCAGTGATACAGCCATAAGCTTGAAAAGCGAGAGTGAAATGTCTATTATTTGTCTTTTACATCTAAGTATTACATCATCTTTAAACACCAGGCGATATGAACGCGACCTATCACTTTGGATGCATTGCCCAAGTGGACTCAAATTGTCCAAGGTTGCTGGCCTCACACCTCAGTTGGCAACTCTGCCTTCTAAGCAAATTCCGGTCGTGGGTTCAATTCCCGCCCAGGACAAATATAAAAAGTATTGTATCAGTGATATGGTTCACATAGTAAAAGATAGCTGCATTCAGCAAGCGGAGCTATATTTGCTGAAAATGCCCGTGTAAGTGTAGCTTTATGTGTGTAAGTGTTGCTTTACTTGTGTAAGTGAGCTTTAAATTGTACGGCACTTCTTGAATATGATGTTACATTATTTTATGTATGTACGCCATTTATACCGTGCTAATAAATTGCGAATATAAATGAAATTTATTATTTTTATTCTCGATATTAATATTGAAATGTTTTTATATTCCCAAAATGTCCATTAAATATTGTAGTGTTTAACTATAATTTCGGAGAAAAGTGAAGTTTCACATTAATGGCCTTTTCATATTCTTTTACCAATGGCCAGAACAAAATGGTCATTTTGGGAATGATCCTGTTATTTATTGCACAGGTTATCCTAGTTTAAATGACAGGGCCTAAAACCTTGTTAACTACTTTATTTGAGATCAATATATCAATAAATTTCGCATATATTGTGGATGAAATTCCTGTTGAATTTATACCGGCTAATACGCTAAGAAACAAACTTACATAAAGTTTTCATAAATTCGGTTGGTATAAATTAATAAGTTAACTTGTCTGATGATACGACATAACGATAGAAAACAATGAAAATAGCTCCGTAACTTCCCACAAATAAAGTTTGATTTACTTTGTTGGAGTTGAAAAGTTTTCCAAATACGTTTTCGTACAAATTTAAACATTATCCACGTGAGTTAAGGTCTTTACTCCCTTGAACTGCTTACATAATTTATAACTCGTCCCAAAGAACTTGAAGAGTATTGGAATACCTAAATTCTACGATTTTGTAGGTAATACAGGATGAAATGAATTATGAAGCGAAATTGTTAGGTAAAATTTTGTATAGCATATGTTAAATCTAATCTAATACCTTTAAACGAGCAATTCTTGTTTATATATTTCGTGTATCTCGGAAACGGCTCCAACAATTTGGATGAAACAGTAATAAACAACGTTTACCTCTGCACTAGAATTCCCTGTGTCGCAGATGGCATGGACAAACATAAAAACACAAGACAAGCACCCAAGATCCGAGAACAAACTTCATGCTCACCACACTATATTACTTATTAATATTATTAGTATTCACCGCAATAGGCAGATTTAGTTAACCCTGATTTATATACCACCTACCTTAGGTAACAGTAATAATCTCGTTACCTGAACACTAGAACAATATCGCGATTTAATTGTGTATCTACTATGTCATACATTTAAGCACATTCCAAATTTACTACCAGCTCCTGAATTCAACCCTAATAACTTAACTTATCAGAGAGAGCATAACTACCAAATTAACCGCCATTTCAACAACGACCTTAACAAAGAGATATAGGTCTGTTATTTCTCTGAGTGGGTGGAAAGTAAAGCTGTTTTATTGCAATATTCATACGTCTTTCTCCGTTTCTTTTTATTTGTTTTGAACAATAAATGGGTTCTGCTAAACAACTGTCCTATGTACGTGACTTTGCGATGTCATGCAAATGTAAACTGAGTTTTCGATTTTATTGGATAATTCATGAGTTCGGCATGTAACATCGATTTTGATAAGGTTGAAGGAACGCTAAAAATCTGTAGATAGAGTAATAAAATTGAGGATAAATTTCTACTGGGACATTAACTTGGTTTAACCTTTTATCTTCAGGCGGGACATGAACTTTAAGTAGGAAAAGTTGAGTAGAAGCATTTCTTTTGTATACTTACCTATTACATTGTTATAGATATTTGACATACTAATAATATAAATGCAAAAGTATGTCGTTATGTATATTTGTTACTTCTTCACGCCTCAAAGGCTAAATTGAAATGGACGAATTGATTTGATTGAAAATTTAAAAAAAAAATAATTATAAAGTTATCTCATACCCTAGATTGGCACATACTTTTGATCCCGAAAAAGAGTTGAATGACTTGCAAAAAACACAACTTCTGTCAGTTTTTCCTCAGCGCCTCGTTTTGACTTATTAACCGCAGGTAAAACCGCGGGACGCCACTAGTGTTAAATAAATCCTCAATGATACTCAGAAATCGATGTAAACTAATTGGCACATCGAAATATAAATTAAAAACTATGAAAGTATCTAGAAAACTATTAATTTTCATACATCATTGTGTTTCATATTTGATAAGTGCTTCACTTCGTCATAATACTTTAACTTATGGAAATAATAATTTGTTTCACTACAACACGGGAATTCAAACTTTCAACCCAAGTTATATGATTCAATATTCACAGATCATGTTATAAATAGTTATTTGATAAACGTGAAGAGAGATCGAACATTCTGAAATAGATTTTATGCTTGCCGCATTTGGTTTATTTTAAACTGATTGTATTGTATCATCCACTTGAATATAGACCTAGCAGCCTACTTTATTATTGAATGTAATGAATATAAATGAAGGCAAATATTATTTTAATATTTCCCATATAAATTCAGTTACGGTCAGGATGAGTGGCTTTGTTGTAAAAAATGTATTTTGTATGATATTTTGTTGAGATTTTGTATTTGTTACCCTCTGGTCTCTGTCTATTATTACTAAGCCTACAACGTATGTCTATCTGTATTATCTTAAAATGGACTTTAGAACCTTACTTTAGAACCTCAATCTGTTGCGGGCGGAATTCTCAGAATATGTGATAGTATAGTAGATATCCTAACACAAATAAATTCTAAAATACATTTTTTTTTGCGATAATAACTTATTTGATAGTAATTATACAATACAATTGGTGGAGCATTCACTCTCAAAACCCTTAGGGTGCGAGTTATTTTATTTTATATGTTATTGTTCTAAATTTTATCAAAAAATAACGTGTTTTTTTTTAACTACCTTTTTACCGAAAATACACAAACAAATCACTTTATTATATTTTCAATACAGCTTTACCGTTATCTACATCTTGAAATACTAAAGCGTTTTCATGAAACACTTTTGCCGTCTTAAAAAATTTCAAAGAACACTTTGATATTCTATTCGCCAGTACTCAGTACATTGCTTTTCCTTTTCATTGAACCAACGATTCACATTACAACTCTAAGCTCATGTTCATACAGTTCATTTTACACTGACTTCAAGCGATTAAACTAACGGATACAACCTAACAACGCTGTTATATTTAATTTTCTCGGCGACTGTCCGTAAGTCTCTATAACTTAATAAGTTTTCACTTAGTAAATATTACGTTTAAACTAGCTCTAGATAATTGAATTTCCACGGAAAGGCCAATCACTGGACATTGTATTGCTTGTTTATTTGCGTCCAATAATCAATATGCAGCTATTTTTCACTCGACGGCGCTGTAAATTGCGCAAAGCAGCCAGTGAAAGAGCAAGCTTGCAAATGCTTCATTACTTGATAATAGTGTTTGTTGCAAGTCATTTGAACTAGTTAGGTGCAAGGCTCAAGCGCAATGTGAATGCTTTTCACACTGCTTGTGCAAGTGCAAGTAATATGAACAAGTGAAAGGCGAGCTTCACGTGCAATCCTTTCCTTTTACATTCTACAGTCTTTTAGAGTGCATGTGAAAGAAATAAAGAAACACACTTACTAGCTACGCAACACAAAAAAGTAGCAAAAGTGTTACATATAAACATGCAGTTATTTTGTCTATCGCGGTCAAATATGTCGCTGCCTCAGTGCGCGTGATAAGCAAACGAAGAAAGCGGCGCTGTTTTTCAGGTAAGACCTCGGATGGTTGACATAAAATATAAAACATTTTAATTCATTAAAAAAAAAAACAAATAAAATAGAAACAGTTTTAACTCTAATTAAAAAAGTTTTATACACATAAAATATTCTTCTGCATACCTATAACATGTTCCATTAAAAGAGCGATATTCACTCACAATCTAAATGCGTTATCACTTGACGGCCTTTAATGTGCAAGTGATATGAATTAGTGAAGAAGCGAGCTTCAGGCACAATGTAAACGCCCCTTCATTCTACCTGTATAGTACTTGTATGCACACGTGGGATGTAAGCAAGACGACACCTCATGCTCCAATTGTCAACCTCACCTGTACATCCTGCAACTAACAAGGAGACTGGATTATGGTATACTAGCTGTTCTCTGCAAGTTCGTCCGAGTTTAACGTTTTTTTGCATGGAACCCTATTCTATGTACGTTTTCTTAAATAAAAGTTCTTACAACACCAGCTTTCTGCTAGTAAAAGTCCCGTCAAAATCGGTCCAGCCGTTTCGGATATTATCCTAAACAAACAGACAGACGGAGAAAGTAAAAAAAGTATTTTGTTATTATATAATAAGTACTGTAAATATTATACTTTCAAGTGCAATAATGTACTTATAGCACTTGAAAGTATTTACAGTACTGCTGTTTTTCTTTTTACAAACGAACACATCAATTTTATTCATTTGTATATTTACGCATACTGACACAATTATTATATTATAATATACAATATATAAAAGTCCCTGATTCAAATCCAGACGTGCACAAATAGGGTTTTCGCTGGAAAATTTATGTGCGCAATAAGTTTTCATCGTGAAGGAAAACATTGCTAGGAAACCAACATGTCCTGTAAGCAAAAGTTTGAAGACTGATCTTCTAGTGCAGATTTGGCCACAGGGATAGATCCAAGCCCATTCACTCTCACTTGTTGGAAGTAGACTGGTATGCCATCACTGGAAATATTAGAGGAAGGGAATATTATAGATAATGGTCAGTTTTCCGATTCTGTAAGTATTATGACGTGTCTATCTGAAGAACTGAAGACCTAAGTCATAGCTCGTTATGCCCGTCAACCGAGACAGGGATGAATGAATGAAAATACTTTATTGTACACCAATTCATAGAAATACAAACGTGACAAATAGTTTAACACGTAAAATGGGCGGTCTTATCACTAAGAAGGGATCTCTTCAAGGCAAACTTTGGATGAGCTGTTTCGTCTCATGCAATGACATATGTCACAGGCGCCCACACCCGAATCGGAACCTAGAAAGAACAGTGCTTGGCGGCAGATTAATAGGTGTGATCAATAGGCAGTATTTCTCCGGATGAACATGCCACAAATTTTACTACTACTTTAAGTTGTTCTTTTAACACCACCCAGGACTAAAGGGTATTCAGGCCCGAGCAACTGGACCGCCCGTCTTAATATACAATACAAACAGAAACAAAGTTTTTCACAATTCACTTAACACTCAAGAATAAGTTACAGTTTGGTCGCGTTTATTCAAATAATACCGCGGAATTGTTTAACTTTGTAATCAAACAGTCGTCGCGAAGTTTTACTTTCAGTTGAAGAAGTATAAACTCATCAATGAGAGAACTAGATACCTAAATTTTGATTAAAATAAACTGCCGTTTGATGACAAATATTCATGTCTATAGTGCTAATAATCTGAGTAATATAGTTATGACATACGGACAGACAAACAGACAGACCGACAGATGATACGATGAACCTTAAAGTGTTCCATTTTTCCATTTGGCTACGGAATCTTCGATAAGCTAGTCCATATCAAACTTAAGTGGATTAGTTCAAAGTTTGGGATGGTCTTGCTATTCCTGGGTTATTGGCTAGCTTTGGTAATGATAATAATGAAGAGGTCTAGAAAATCGATTATTCAGAATGCAGGTTACTCACTTAACTTAGATTAAGAGTAAAGTTTACTGATTCATACCAGTCAGAAGGTGACACGACGAACCACCGCGGAAAGGGGGCAGGAAGATTCCACCAAACTCTGTTTTCTAATGCAAATATTCCCTGGAGTTGATCTTAATTATTAGTAGAATACGTTTTGACCTGGCTGTGGATGATTGATTATACTGACGAAAAGTGTTAGCCGAGTTATTCGTGGGAAAACAATGGACGCTGAGCTATCTTCAAACGATAGTGTACCTTACAAGTTAAAACCTCATGGAGAGCGGCTCAAACTCAAACTTCCTTAGTAGTCAACTCTCAAGTATCGTTTGAACGTGTAAAATTTTACACGAGCTTTTTAGACGCATTAATTGCACTCAGATGTCAAATAACAGTCAGTTTTCTTAATTTAGCTAGTCTATTTGTTAAGTTTACGTGTGTTCCAACCCTAACCGACCAACCCGAGGGGAAGAAACAGGCAAGAAAACCTTATAACGTATAAGCAAGATGTTTCTGTGTCAAGATTGGATCAAATTCATTCCCAAGCTCTATTGTCTTCTAGATAATCTGATATTTTACAATAAGCTTTTAGAATAAGTTAACGTTTAATAAAAGTTTCAAATTTTATTATATTGACAGTAATTGTATTTCGCTCGGGATTTTGTCGAAAAAGCTTACACATTGACCTTTAAAAGAATTGCTAATTTTATGGACCCTAGTAGTGGGCACAGTGAGTTTATTGTTACGCCTAGAGATATATTGTAATTGTTACTCGTTTATGAACATGCTAACATGTTACGAGTGTACAAAATTCTCGTATATGCTCTGACGTGAGTATAACTATGTCCTTAAAACCAGTGGAACGGACGCTGACTTTCAGTCAAAAGGTTATTGGTTTAAATCCGGATATGCATCAACTTTGGTTCTCAAAACATAACATAATATTCAGAGAAAACCGGAATGACTAGAACAAAAATAATCAAAGATATGTGATATATACCATTCCAGATTGGGCTTCTGTGGTTGAATAAAGTCACTTAAAATGTTCACTCTTACTTATCAAGAGTAGCAGTCCCAGCAGTGGCTAGTACAGAGGTTAAGAACATCTAGAATAAACCAGCTTTCTAAAAGAAGGTCCTCCGTAACCCCCATACCTGGCAGTCTGACGCCACCCAGTGCTGCATGTGCGGCTGTTCCGGTGAAAGGGTTTGGGTGCAGGTGAAATTACAGGCGCATTATACAAACCCTTTTATACTTACTTAGATTTATCTCAAGACTTGAGTCGTATTACTCTGCCACGGGGAAACTACTTCACGACACAGCCATAGACAGACATAAAAAGATGGGCCAAGAAAAATTGTAACTAAGAGTAACCTCTCCTTAAATCCAAGGGTTCAAAGAAAGGTTTAATAAGTGCTCGGTAAAATGACGTCACAGTCACCGTATTTTTAACATTCAGTCATACCGATTTCCTTTGTGAGATTACCAGCAAATTTTATACCATTTACTGCCATGTCCTCGTAAATCTTCCTTTTAATGCTTATAGAAATGTCAAAGCAACATGACAGACTGGTTAAAAAACAAGCGACTATTTTTTTTTTTTTCTCTTCTTTTGGCTTCGCCCGAGCGACTAATTTAAAAACAGAATGAATAGACCGACAGATGTTTTCATGTCATATATTTTACTTTTCATTCTTTGGGTTTTTCCTAAAACTCACTTGTATTAGGAAAAACCCAAAGGATTAAGGAACCCAAAGGAAGGAACGAACAAAAATGAGACTAACAAAACAAAATAATAATGTAAACGATCCATTTAAGAGTTTTTGCGAGACTAACTTAACCTTGCGTTAGTTTCAGAAAAACAGATTTTTATATAGGTACATGATGTATCTAAAAAATTCGCTATCTGACCGCAATCAATAAATCTATTTAATAATGTGGTATAATACCTGATACGTTGTTTCCAGGATGTCCCGCAAATCTCGCCAAGGATATAGCATCCGTCACCTTCTCCAGCTACCAAACGGCCCGCGAAGTCCACCTCCGGTCACCCATCCTCCGTTGCCATGCGTCAAGGTCAGTACTGTAGTTATAAGTACGTATGTTAATACATATCTTTTAAAATAAAATAAAATAAATTATTGTCGCTATTCTCACTAATATTATAAATGCTAAAATTTGGATGAATGTTTGTTACTGAATCAAGCCAGAATGGCTGACCGGATCAAGATGAAATTTGCCACAGAGATAGATTTTAATTTGGAATACCATTTAGGCTTATAGAATAGACTTTTTATTCTGAAACAATGTTCGGTTCCCAAAGGATGGCCGATCGCGGGTAACAAAGCGGGGCGTAGCTAATAGTGCTGTAAAATTATCGAACACATGTCAAAATGCGCTAACGGAGACGGCAAACGTACGACATGGACTGAACGTAAAATCGTATACCGACAACAACCGACTAAAGTGGACCGAAGTATAACAAAAATCGGTTACGAATGGCTAGAAACATACAAACTCCGCTTACCAACAGTACTATTTTTATTAACCGTTGGGGATTTTTCACAAGAATTAGTTTGTCAAGTAGCTCACCAACGCTCGCATAAACCGGGCTGAAAAATATGAGCAATATGTTTGATTTATGAATTTTCACGATCTGGTGGGAATTGGTATATTGTTCCGAAAATCAGCCTCTATTGTTCCCACAGGGGGGACATCCGTCAGCTCTGACTAATGAGAGTAAATGGGTTTTACGTCCTGATGAGAACCCAATTTGTATTGGTAGATTTCACAACGCCTTCGACTTTTTAAGCGAAGAAATGATTGGTGAGATGTGCAATTGGTGCAAGAAATTTGGATGGAAAGTTGGATTCTTTTCCACTGGACCACCACGGTCTTGATATTTAATTATAATATGAGCATACTAGCTGCGCCCCGCAGTATTACCCGAGGTTGGCCATCTTACGGAAACCGTAAATTTTTCCGGAGTAAATAGTAGCATACGTGCTATTCCAGACTATAATCTATTTTTGTACCAAATTTCATCCATATCCATTTAGCCGTTCTGGCGTGATTGAGTAACAAACAGCCATCCATCAATTTAAACTTTCGCATTTATAAATAGTAGTATAATCGAATGATTTTAATAAGCCAATGAATTGTCAGTCTGTTCGGACAACTTACCTGATTTTTTGTGATGAGCGTAAAGTTTAATCTTGGGTCTTAGGTGTTTGTCTTGTGTTTCTATGTTTATCCATGTGACCAGCAATACAGAGAATCCTAGTGCCCCCTGTGAGAAAACAGCAAACGTAAACGTTAGAAAAAGTTTAATTAATGCTTCATCAAATTTCCCGTAATCCCGAGTCAGGGAATAACTGAGTTTTCTGAAAACTTCCCCCTCCGTTTCGAGGACGAAGTAATGTGCTTCTGCCAAGTGAATAACTCATTGGAGGCCGTAATAGCATATCTCTGCCATTAATCTTCATAATGATGGTTGCAAGTAGTTTGTTACGAGTATGAAATGCAAACCACTGGCTACGAAGATATCAGTCAGTTTCAATATTAAAATATCGACGTCAATGCGTACATTTTTTTCCGCGCATTTTCTGTCGCAAATAAATATAACAAACTTTTAATAAAACTACTGTTTTATTTTATTAATTACAGGTCCAATTCTGTAAATTGAAGATATTTAGAAAACAAAATTTTGCAGTGTACTAATCATTGTTACTGCCAAAACGGTATATTTTTCCTATTTGTCTGTCTGTATTTGTCTGTCTGTCTGTCTGTTTGTATCTTGGCCGCGCATCACGGAACTACTAATTCAGTTCTTAGTTGTAATTATAAATGAGTTACTTTAAGGATTGTCCCGTAAATATTTCAAGGTTTTATAGTCCAGAAATGACAGATATAAAGTATAAATATAAAGTTCAAATAACTTGAACCCCGAAATTTTATTTTTAATGGGAATTGTAACTAATTTTGAACGAAATCGCGGACACAAGCTTGAAAATAAATATTCTAAGACACGTAACATATCACCATCTAGCTTTGGAGCTAGATGGTGATATGTCACAAACTGTGTGATAAGTGTAAACTTAGTTATCGGGTCCTGTGTTTGTCCATGCCACCTGTGACAAAGGGAATTTTAGTGCGTGGGTATGAGTGTGTAAACGTTATTAGTTGTCGTGTGAGGTAATGGCGTGTCCTGTCGTGTGCAACTAAGATAGCGAGAAGCGTAATAGAACATATAATAATTATGAACACAGCAAGAAATTTTACAGGTTAAATGATAGAGAATATAGTTACAGATTCCAAAAGGAAGATATAACTATAAAGAATTTCACAGATAGGTACGATGTGAAGAAATTAATTTACAATTAATTATGGTGAATTTTACGGCCCTTACAGCTTAGTTGGCCTTCTGCGCCACAGGTCGTAGGTTCGATTTTCACTTAGGTCAAGCATTTGCGTGACGAACATAGATGTTTGTGCAGTCTGGATGTTTAATCCAGACAGCACACACATCTATGGTAACATGTTAACATGAGTTAAGAAAAAAAAGTACTATACATATAAGTATTCTATCATTTAGTACTTGGTTTGGGGCTAAATGGTACTGTGTGAATTTTTCACGAATATTTACTTATTATGATAGCATAAAACCGTAGTCCTATCAATTCATGGAAATAATATTCTTATTTCATCGGTAGCTTTGGATATGGGTGAAATTAAAATAGTTATTCAACAAAGAAAAAGTTTTGTTAGGTACTCTTGGTTGTTGTGAACAGTGTTTTTCCCAACATCAAAAACTTGAAAACTGAAACGATGTCGTTAAAACTTCTCCAAAAGTTTCTATTCGTACATCAGTCTAAGGGCTGTCACGTACTTAATAATTTACAATTATCTTACGGATACAGTATTTACAATGTTCCCATTGTAGGAATATGGATCTACCCAAGGGAAAGAAAAAAAAAATTATAAATTAATTTTGAAAATTAAGGGATACAAGATTAGGGATGTACAGGAAAACGTAGCTGTATAAAACTAGGACGTCCATAATCTAAAGACTGACAAGAATGTTTACGATTTGAAACAAATTTTTTTTTGTTATTTTTCTGGTAGTTTTGGCTGGTCTGGGTGGCTTTTAGAGGAAAAATATACATTTAATGGGCGAGATGCAATCATATACCATGAATCACCATCGACATGAATTAAATGCTAAAAAAGACTAACATAGCAATGGAAAAATTGCAGCTCATAAATATTTGTTTAATCTGGTACTTTAGCACAATGATAATTTTCTGTTAGATCTATTTGCGTCACTATTGTAACACGTGTCGCCTACATTTCAAGGTCAACGCATTGATACTATAGATTTTCTAAGGGCTGGCTTTGTACTCAAAGCTTAAGGATTTCACCTATGTGATATTTTGATAAAAATATTTTAGATCATGCAGTGGTTGAATTCACTGTGTTTATTCGGGAATATTCTAGTCAGTTGGTAGCAGCTCTGCCTTCTGCGCTTACGTCGTGGGGGTTCAATTGCCACGCAGGACAAGCATTTGCGAGACGAACATAATTTTTGTTCTGTGTCTAGCTGTTATTATGTATTCTGTGTCTATCTGTACTAGCTGTTACCCACGGTTTTCTGAGATCTAAAGTAGCCTATGTCTTCATTCAATATATAAGCTGTCCAAATTTCATCCAAATCTGTTGAGCCGTTTGAGCGTGAAGGAGTAACAAATATACACATTCACACACACAGACACACATACATACAAACTTTCACCCTAAAATATAGTGTGATTAATATATATTTACAAAAAAAAAGTACCTACTATATAAGTAGTTTATGAGTTATTTAGTTTACCAGATAGTTTGGGGCTAGATGGACTTGTATAAAATGTCCATGAATATTTAAATAATTATTTTTATCTAATGTATTCACTTTCTTATTATTTCTTATGGGTTTCGTTACAATTACAGCTGAATGGGACGGCTATGCAATGCCACTGGGTAATTCAACTCGTTCCATCACTAAAACACAAAAAGACTACGTTGAAAAAGAGACCTTGTATCAATTCTTATAAAGTTTATTGTAGAGGATACCGTTTCACAACACGAGGGCCATCAACTCGTTCCATCACTAAACCTTGTAAAAAGTGTAAACATACGGTTTGTATTTCCGTACCAGCCTCTAATGTTCTCACTTCAGGCCTACTCTCGATAATTTAGAGTGAATGGGCTTTGAACTACCACGGGAGCCTAATCCGGATTGGTAGATGTCACATGTTTCTGAATTTATTCTTCAAATACATGTCAGTTTCCTCACGATGTTTTCCTTCACCGTTTCGAGAACGTGGCATTGCGCACATAAATTTTTCAAGTGAAAAAGCTATAATAATTGGTTCTCGTGTGGGTTTGAACCAGCGACCTTCAGATTGAAAGTCAGCATCTATGCCCCTGGGCCACCCCGCTTGTATTTGATCATTGGAATTTCAATAATTGTGCACATTCCATCAAGTCAAACTAGCTCTAAATAGCTCAAACATCACACATAACTCGACATACGTTTATTTGCGCGTGACAACCCTGACACTGCTGTTCACCTGGTTCTAGGAATTGAGGAAATTGAGTCGCATTTGCTTCCTCTATGCATTTATACTATAGCAAATCATATTCTATCTTTCGGAATAATTAATCTTACCAGACTTAGTACGATTATTCTGATGTCACAAAGGCTATGACTAACGAGAGAGAATGAAAAACTACTTTTGATTATTGCAAATGAAACCAATGGTTTTTTTTTAACTACTTTAACACACTCTAACCTTTGCACTAGGATTCCCTGTATCGCAGATGGCATGGACAAACAGAAATATAAGGCAAACACCCTAGACCCGAGAACAAACATCATGCTCACCACACAAAGTGTGCCCCAGCCGGGAATCGAACCCGGGACGCGTTCATTATTCCACGCGGACGATGTCGCGGGGTACAGATAGTCAGTCATCTATATAAATAAAAATCAATTGCCGCGTGTATCAACTATATCACCCTTCGAGCCTTTTTGGCTGTTTTTTTTTTATTGAATATTCGTTTGTTCCATGCATGGTTTGTATGAAATAAAAAACATACTTAATATTGATTTCATCAGTAGTGGGCTGCTTGTTTATATAAAAAATATACGTAAAAAGATAATTCTTTCAACTTGACCTCATTTACATATCACGTGAAAAATGTTACTTTAAATAACACAGATAGTTGGAAAAATCCACTTTCAAGTTGGATGATAGGATATATGTACCCTGAAGAAGATTTACCTATGCGGCCATTTTCAGCCGGATATAAGGCCATGGCGTTACTCCAGTGTAATGTAGGTCTCCATCAAGTAAATGACTCGTTTGACAGGCAGCTTAACTCGTAATCAAACTTAATCAACTTTTCGCAGTTCAAAGTACAAAACTAAACTGCCTTTAAACTAATTGCCTAATTAACTAACCCAAACTACGACTAAACGTGTCATCTACCTTCAAGCGCCTGCTCGTATTCATTCTGCAATACACCGGCCTGCCACACCGAGTCAAGCATGCAGGATTCGGCAGGCGCGTGTAAAATTTTGAATAAAACATTGAATAACTTTTGATTTTGCGAGTCGATTTTGATAAAATAAACGGTATTCATTAGTCGAGACTCAGCTTAATATATGTTAGTAATTAGATTTTGATAACTATCTATGGTTTTTGCGTAAAGTGCGCACAAACATTTTTGAATAAAACATTGAATAACTTTTTATTTTGTAAGTCGATTTTGATAAAATAAACCCTATTCATTATTCGAGACTCCGCTTAACATTTGTTAGTACCTAGATTTTGATAACTATCTATGGTTTTTGCGTAAAGTGCGCACAAACATACAGACAAACAGACAAACAGACAAAAATTACAAAAAATGCTTTTTTACGTTCTATTACTTATTCCTAACGTCTCCCAGTTATTATTTTGCAAAAATCTTTAATGTACAGACACGACAAGTCTACAGTTTTATTATATGTATAGAATAGATTTAAAGAACAGATGAAATATGAAAAAGTTTTTATTGCGGTAACGGCATGAAATTTTAGCAGCGCTATCTAGTTAATGTTTCGGGTACTAAAGATACAGAGTGTTTTACTAGGCAACGTTCCTACTATTAGTTAAATTTCAGACCAAGCTAAGTACTTTTTAACAAAACAACCAATTAACCAATTTAGGTGTATATACAATTATTAAATAGAACGAGTTCGGATTTCAGTCTTTTTCACTAAAGGCGGATGCTAAATTGGATTATATAAACATTGTTGGGAATCAACAGATAAGAACACATTTTCAAAATGATTATTCTGGGAATTTATAAAGACAATAGGTTCATAAAAAAGTTAAAACATTGCAACTTTTTCATACTCACTTAAAAGTCCCAGAAACGGAATATACATATTATATTCAACGTTGAAGAGTACAATTCGGTGATATGAGTAAATTTTATCGAAGGAAAATTCAGAACAAAATTATAAAAAAAATATACGTTTTGATATGATAATAACGCTTTTTCTTACGATACATCCAAGCTTATTGAACCTTTTCCTTTTTTTATCCCTTTACAAACGCTCTTTTTCAGAAACTACCCAATGTAATACAAAAACTACCACCCTAATTCGCTAAGTCTACCAATCCATATACGAGCTTTCAGCAAACTTAAATAACAGGTGTGTTCGTTTTAGTCGGATAAACCATATACACAAAAATAAATATTCACAATTCCAATTTGCCCAATAAGAATTACAGAACATCGCTCGCTAGGCTCACTCGTTTAATTAGACGTAATTTTCAGAATATCAACCTAGTGTGTGTGTCGCCTCTAGCGGAGGAAAACGTAAAATGATTGAAATCTAGCATATTATTGTAGATATTTCACAACCTTTACAAATTGTAATAGGCAGGGTTTGAGCATCGACAATTTATTCAGCTGAACAGTGTTTTATTGCGTTGCTCACTGTGAAATGAGTTCTAGTGTTCGTATTTTATGCGGGGTTCTTATCTCTACACCAACAACAGAAATGGTTCAGATTGCGAGAACCTGACATCGCAATCTTCGTAGTAAAAGTATGTTCATCCCCCACTAGAGGGCGGCTACGGTGTAGCTTTTGCGTGAACCGAATCAAGTTCGCGCTTCGTCGTAGAGATGGCGCTAATTCCAATTGTTGTGTAAAAAGTATGAATGGCTAAAATAGCATAGAGATCAAACATTTCTTCTTTAATTTGCAATACACTCAAAAAAATAAGAATCTAACATCTATGTTTAAAGTATTTTAATATGTATGTTTATAAGTTTTTTCGTAGGTTTAGAAATACTTTGAGTAGGTATAATTATTTATCATGAAATAATTGACTGACTTTAATATGTATCAACAATAGATTTTAAGTTTTTTTACAATTCTCAGATGATAATATAAGAAACGGTCATTTCAAACAGTTATTAAATCTATCACGATGGATTGATCTTAATCTCTCCCGATGTTAGGTGATGATGAGGCATGGAGGATTGATTATACCTACGCTTGTGATAGCTACCCATAGGCTATAAGTACCCAAGGACTAGATGTGCAACACATTACTGAGAGAGTTGCAGCTTCTGGGACACAAATCGTTAATTAATGGCTTACTTTGTTTTTTTTTATTCAGAACGTAAATAGTGACTGGAATTTTACAGATCAACATAATAATATACAATAAAAAGAAGATACCAGTGTACCATTTTATAACATAACAGATTGCTGTGACACAGTTTTTGTACTAAACTGCGTGTCTGGTATTAATAAAATTATATGTACCTAACTATCACAACACTCAAATTAAATTCTCGTAGAACTGGTCAGATATTAAATATTTCAAAGATGACCAATGCCACTTACATACACGCTAACTAATTCAACAATGATCCTTTAAAACATATCAATCAGATCCAACAGAAAACAGGATTCCATTCCCAAAACAAATCTATTTAGTTCTCGTTAGTTACCTCCCCGGCGCATTCCACCAGAACTATTTGCGAAGACCTTTCAGTATTTATTTACAAAGCAAATAAACTATTTATTTATTGGACGGTCGCTTTGATCGGCGAGTAACCGAGTACAAACGTACGATTGGCGTTTTGTTAAAGGGTAGTGTAAGAGTTCTATGGATATGCCTTATACTATATTATATCCTACTAATATTATAAACGTGAAAGTCTGTAAGTATGGATGGATGTTTGTTACTCAATCACGCCAGAACAGCTGAACGGATCTGGATGAAATTTGGCACAGAGAGATTATAGTCTGAAATAGCACATAGCTACTCGTACTTTTTGTCCCGGAAAAATATACGGTTCCCGTAAGAAGTCACACCGCGGGGCGCAGCTAGTAATATATAATTAGATCAATTAAATTATTATTAAAACGAGCAATTCTTGTATGTTCATTTATTTATTTCGCGTATCTCGAATTCAGCTCCAACGATTTGGATAAAGTATTTTACAGGTTAACTTAAACAAAGTTTACCTGTAAAATAGCATTATCTTGCATAGATCCAACTAACTATTCGAAAAAAAATAGGTGAATTCATGTCCACACTTTTCCAACGTATCACTAAAAGTGGCGAAAGGGTTTCTTTCACGGACTGGTGGAGGTAGACGCAGGACGACCGTGCCCGTCGCTCTTTTCTCTCGATCGTCATTCTTCTCAAAATTAATGTCTCTTTGAAGGAAACCTCTGTTGAATAGAGGATTTTATTTCTGCATCGGTGAAGGCCGTATTGTAGAGATATTTACGATTGACGGCCGCTGACTATTGCTACTAGTAGTAATAGTATAGTACTAGTAGTAGTTGGTAGTAGCCCTTCGAAGCGAGGGGTCCCAGGATCCCGGTCGGGGCATACTTTGTGTGGTGAGCATGAAGTTTGTTCTCCGGTCTTAGGTGTTTGTCTTGTGTTTTTCCATGCTATCTGCGACACAGGGAATCCTAGTGCAGAGGTATGAGTGTGTAAACGTTTCTTTCTTTAATAAAAAAATATTTTCCAGCTATCTATACGAAAATAATCAAGTTGTAGGGGTATTTTTTG
The DNA here is from genome assembly GCA_921293045.1 of Aplocera efformata. Taxonomy (NCBI): domain Eukaryota; kingdom Metazoa; phylum Arthropoda; class Insecta; order Lepidoptera; family Geometridae; genus Aplocera; species Aplocera efformata. The sequence continues at coordinate 4,063,429 of OV121042.1, read as the reverse complement.
GTGATAAATTTTCCAGTAATCTGGTGAGTGTTAGGTGATTAAGTGCTCAGTGGGTGGCCGAGCGGTCTCTTACACGCCGATTTGTTTAACAGCTGTAAACACCCCGTGTAGTGTTGTGCATAACGTTAGCGAGGAGATATTACCGATACAATTATAATTACTTTAAATAAAAAAATAAGTACTTTTATTACAATAGCGACCTGCCCCGCCAACACACGGTTGCAAATGAATAATGACTAAAATTAAAATAACTATACCTATTATTGTGTATAGATATCCTGTATTATAATACACAATACATTTTGTTTTTTTCTCCATTTTCTCCGTTATCTATCCCAAACCGGTGTTAGACCACTAAAACAATGCATTAGGCACAAAATGTTTTTCTTTTTAAACGAAGTATCATACGCCTGGTATCCACTAGTTTTATTATGAAAACAGAAATGTACACTGAACGTCCCATTTTTTATTGAATTTTTAATATAATAATTATTATAATAATACAACCTATGCTTAGTTTAAGACTAGATGGCGCTGTGTGTTTCACAAGAGCATTTATTTAATTATTATAGATACGAACTTGAGTTTGTTTGACCGACATTTAAATATGCCCTCATAAGCACCGAAGTGCTCAGTTCCAATGCAACGAAACGGTCACCCATCCAGCTACTAACTTGGGGGAGAGTTGTTTATCTCAAATCTGTAAAGATCAAGCAAGCTTCGCCACGTGTACTTCAAACGTACTTATTATAAAAAAAAGCCTATTATAGGTCTTTAATCGATAAACTACACCCTGCACTAGCCGACACAAACAAAGGCGTTGAAGGCAATATTTCTTTTGGTCCACTTGCGATGTTATTTAGTACCGGCCGGTAATGTACGGCGGCCGATTGAAATCTAACGGCTAATGATGATATATTCGATTTTGATAGTTTCAAGCGCTGGACATTTGTGATTTTGGAACTACTAATGAATTTTTGATTTATAACATCATTTGTCATGATATCTGTGAATTAATATTTTTAACTATTGCTATTGCTGTATTTTTAACCGACCGACATCCGGAGGACGTTATCAATTTGCCTGGTTTATTTTATGTTTGTTACCTCATTTCTCTGTCATTTATGAACCGTTTTTGAAAATTCTTTTTTCTTTAGATGCATATGCTTTCAGATTGGGCCCATAATATTTTTATCAAAATTGGTTTGTAGTAGTTGTTAAATACAAATAGCTAGAAAAAATATGTCATTCAAGTAAACGAAATTGCATATTTTGCTTTTCTGTGACTATATTTTTCACCCGTTGTATACTGATTCGGATTAGTTGTATACTGATTCTGAGAAATAAGAGATAAAGGATTTAATTAATTTTTTTTTTCGTTTCTTAATTCATACACTTGTGTTAATGCGATTCATACATTCATATATACATATACACATACACATAGATAGGTTTACATTTCATTGATGATTCTAAGTAGTAAAAACAAAGTTATTTTACTTTAGGACCAACTAGGATTAGGCTGAAGTGCCATACCAGGTTACTATAATAAAACGTAATTTGTTTTTATGATTGTCTAAATGTATAAGACAAGGAAAATCGACAGGCACGTGCATCGTGAGGTGTTTAGTCTCTCAAAGGGGTCGCGTGGGAGCCATCGAGTGCTGCGTATGTAACATATTGATGCAATTCAGATGTATTACACGTTCATATACATTCTTAGGAAATCTAGCGTGATTTATCAGACAAACAAACAAACGCACAAACTCATATTCCTTTTAGTATTCTCTGAATTGCTAATGCTTTGGAATTGGATGACAAAATCACGCAATACAAGTCATTTAAGATCCGCAAAAATACTCGTAGTTTGTGTGTACTTTGTTTGTTCTCGGATCTCGGCACTTTTCCGGGATCAAAAGCAACCTATGTGTTAATCCAGGATATAAACTATCCTGGTATCAAATTTCATCCAAATCCGTTGAATTGTTTGAGCGTGAAAAAGTAACATACACAAACACACACACATACAAACTATCGCCCTTATAATATTAGTGTGATTATATAAATACTTTGTGTAGTACTAGGAAGCACTGACAGTAAATATTCAAGTCAAAACTCAAGAAAGTAATATCACAGTAGCTACACAGAATTTTGTAAGCAACACAAAGTTATGAAATGCGTCGAAACACCAAGTTCCTTGTAACATTTTGTCGCAAGACGTGACCCCACGCCACAGAATGCCAACCTCCTAACGAGTTTTTGAAAGCAACCCCTGACGGTAATCTTAAAGGGATTTGCACTTTGTAACTAAATTGTCTGCTTGAAATGGATATGACCACTATTTGGATGAAGCTACAGTTATAATCGCGACTAATGTTCCTCAAATACACAAACTGTTAATTATCTTATTTTTAAGCCTTTATATTTTATTCTCTGTGGTCCAGTTTTTCACGTCCGTAGGTGAGTACCCTTTGAATCCCTACACGTACCCCCCAGGGGTGCTAAAGGAGCAACAAAAAGTAGCAATAGAACTTGTGCAAAGTTCGCCCGGAGAAATACTGCCTCCACACCTGGTAATCTGCCGCCAAGCAGTAATACTCGTATTGCTGTGTTCCGGTGGAAGGGTGTGGGTGCCGGTGAAATTACAGGCACATGAGACGTACTATCCTCGTCTCGGCCGGCGGGCGCAGCGGGGTGCGACTTGAGTCTTCTCATACTTCGGTCAAGGAGGATTACATTGCTGTTGCATTGCTGTCGTTATGGGCGGTAGTAGCTACTTAACATCAGGTGGGCCTTCAGCTCGTCCTGTCACTTCTGTAACAACATTATTCAAATTTATTAGTATTTAGCAATACTGTGTTTTTATATAACCCAACTGCATGAAAATTCTCAATTAACTTACATTTGAACATATAAATTGTATACCTATATTTTGTAAGATATTTGTAAAACCCTGTACTTTGATACTCGAAGGTTTTGAGTTAAAATATTATTTTGAAAATATATGGTATGGCGTCATTAATAAATTATTTTATTTTTTATATTATAATTTCGATATAATATGGCATGTCACTGTTACAATTAAGACGAATCTTACAACAACCCTCAAGCCATCCATCATCTCCATCAAGTCGTTTAAGCTAGAAGTATACGGACAAATAATATACATACATATATAGGTACACACACTTATATGGGCTTAACCCTCCTTCTGGTGCAGTCGGTCAAAAACAAATTCACGAACTGCAATACATCGTAAACACACAGAATACAAAACGTATGTTTTGCTTGTAGCAAGCATGTTGTAATGTTTCTATGTGTAATTACGATAATTATTTTATACGTAATTATTTTCCCGTGTCAAGTGTTACATGTATCTTTTAAACATGACAAAAGAAAAAGACATGTGTAACATAACATATTAATGTCATACATTGCCTAGAGAATGTACGACATTTATAAATGTTCCTGCAACAGGTAATAACTTCTTAACTTCTTCGGGCAAAAGGCATGAGGTTCTGGTGTTCTTTTTGATATTTTATCGGGTTTCACAGGTTTTTTGCGGGAAACTGCAATACATACAATACACCGGTTACCTTGGGGGGACAACCGAGTTATGTGGGGCTTCTACCCGAAATAAACCGAACGGTGGTCAACTTCTGCACATTTGAAGATCGCTGGGTTCCCTGAAAGGAACTTCACCAGAGATCCTCTCGTTGCCGTGAGGCCCGTTCTGGCGGAGGGATATTTACATCCCCCCCTGCACAGGTACCTAACTTAACAAGAAGACCCAGTTTCAAGTTTTTTTTAATTCATGGTACATTCAATTTATTTGATATTATTAAGAATTACAACACACACTATTGACAAAAAGAAAAGAAAGCAATAGGTGCATTATTGTCAAGTCAAACATCTTCAAAATCCCGACACAGCGATGATCCATCCATTAAGTATTCATCTCGTGAAATTAGTTGCAGCCGTTATTAAAACCACCTGTAAATCCCAGTGTAGACTTGCTACTCTCCACACGTAGGAAGGGTCCCTTCCGCTGCGACTTCAGTCTCGAATCTCGGCGCACGTCTTGGACATCGGGGACACGTCTTACAGAATTAATAATAAGCCAAGATGCCGGGTGTGGGTAGGCCGCAATTTCTAACCCTCATTACTGGCCCTCTGCACTCACCGCGCGCCTCCAAGTTTCAACGTTCGCGCTCGCGTTTTCTCGTTGTTTATTAGTGTTGCCATCTTGCTTGTACCGGGTTTTAATAGTCGAATTAAGAATGTTCTAAACGTTTGCGACGTTACGGCGCGGCGGTTTCGGTAATTTATTTTACTTTGCCACTTTGTATTTTCGAAGCTGAAGAGCCTGTGAATTGGTGTAGCAAGGTTGTTTATTTTATTTGGACCTGATTTAAGGAATTCCAACATAAAAAAAACCTCTCCAATATATACAAAGTCAGACTAGGTAGAACTAAATGTGAGATTATATCAAATTTCACTTATTTTTTTGAAGAATTTGAGTTAGCTCTAATATATATTGTAGGTATTTAATATTATACTAATTAAGTTAAGTAATAAAGATTTTTTCTAAGAATACGTTTAAGCTCGTAACATAAACTCGTACTTCTACTAAATAATCTATTCAAATATCATTTTACAATGCCCATCTTGTAAGGGTTGCGTTGACATCGTGTTGGCAATCGATGCCCGGGGCTTCGATAGTTGAACAGCCTTAATATCGACGAGGTTTTATTATTCTTTCATGTAAGTCGTTTAATCTGGTGTCGCAGTTTTCAAGTCACCCGAAGACCGCTGACATGGCTTATCAACTTTATCAACAAAGCCGGGACCGACGCTACGTTCAAATGTCACTGAATGGTCACCAATCCAAATACTAACCGGGCGGAGAGTTGCTTAACTTTTATGATAATGAACACCTAAGCAAGATTTGCCACGAGCGTTTAAAGGGGGAGGGCTTCGCGGAGTTTCATTTAAATAAGACTAAATCCGGCAAAACTCTTCAAAATGCCAATTTTTTTTTAATAATTTTATGAGCGTATAAATTTTTAATTCCCTGATGTGTAGTGTTTATAAAATTTCTGCAATGCACTGACTTTTAAATTTTACATTATTGTTATTCACAGTACCTAGGTTATAGCTATTTATAGTAGTTTAGTTCCGTCTAGCTCGGTAGCTCAAACCCAGCACGCAGGCAAATGGAAATATGGCATTGCCTTGACCATCAAAAAACATAATAGATACGACACAATAAAAAATTCATTTTCCTATAAATTTTGAGTAAATATATAGAATTTTTACTAAAGGTATTTATGAACTACGAACACTGACACCAGAGTTGGCCACTCGCAAGAAAGGGAAGCTGAATGTAAATTCGTTCGAACGTCTTTTCATTCAAGATAAAACAAATAAGCCGAAAGACTTTTCTCTTAAATAGTCTCCTTACGAGGGATCCCTTTCCAAATCGCATTACTAACCCCTTTACATACACATTGAAGAAACGTAAACATTATGAGGGCAAATTTTCCGGCGTGCATGTGAAACGGAGAGACGTGCCCATCCTTCGAATGAACGGAAATTCATAATAATTTCAGTAGAAGGGAGAAATCATTTTGTAAAATCAAAAGTTCGTTTCAAATTTCAATTACTTATTCGTTCGATGCGTGTGCCTCACGCTGGGGTCCCGTAGGAAATGAAATAACACTTAAACATGATTTACGGTAGAAAATATATTATATTACGAATAAGACATTGTTTTCTTGGTATAAATTAAGGCGTTTCGTATGCACGTGTTTGCGTTTTGATCTACTGCCGCTACTCGAATTGAATTAGTATTAATTTATTTTCTTGCGCAACTTGCTTTCTTTATTTTTTCATATAGAATACATATTTTTTACACTTATGCCAAATTTATATAGTAAATCATTACAAAAATGGATAATGATGAAAAATGCATTAAAGTGCTGTTTCAATGTAACCACACATTGAAACAGCACTTTTTTATTGATTTATTACCTTAGGCAGAAAATATAAATTTCACCTAGTGGACGAAGATGGTACAAAATAAGTAACTCTTGAGAATTTAGCGTAATTATTGAAAACTTGTATCTAACTAACTAATGAGCCGTAATGGACTTCGTCATACTTTCCAAGAATTAGGAAGTTGAAGATTTATAACTAGCCAAATCTCCGTAATAAAGCACCTTCAGTCTGGCAGATGCATAACAAATTTTATTCCCTTTACATAATGTTGGTCCGAACAAAAACGGAACACAAAACTTGGGCGTAACGCGCCGTCCTGCCCAGAATTTATATCGCTCGAGAACAAGAAAACAAAAGTGGAGTCTCGCCAAAGGTACATTATCTTAACAAAGTACGGCAATTAGGTACACGTTCCACATCTGACTCTAATAATTTAAATATGATAAAACAAAGTAAGACGCTGAGATGAAGAATACGGCCTCACCACACTTCTCCCTGCGGGATCTTGCTTGAGATGGGCGAAAGAGCCTTTATATTCAAGAGATAAGGGTTAAAACGTCCTAGTCCATCTTTGATTCAGCTGCCCCGAATTTCTTAAACCGCAAAATAAGCAAACTATTCCTGGTACAAAATTTCTAAATATTAGGTCAGGGAAAAAGTTTCTTAGTATTTTATTATGAAATTCTTTATCTTTGTATGTAAAAATTCTCGATTGAAAATGTTTTACCCAACTTCGTGATTACTGCCATCATATTATAAAATAAACTTCACATTATTTTTCACTGTTTGTATAGTCATATTCAAAATTTATCGAATTTCTTCATCGAACATCTCGCTGGTTATCTGCGTCAGAAAAAAGTTTCTACACATTACCACTATGGATTAACATCCGGTTCCGCATCAAGAACCATGGTACTTCCCCAAGACGAGGCCGGTAACTTATTTATAAAACCCGCATTCGAAAGACGTTCAACCCTTCCCCTGTTTAATGCAATAAAGGGGTACTCATATAGGTATCACCGCTTTACGTGCGCCGTGTTATAAGGCTAATCTGTCGCTCTCGTGTGCACTGATCTTTATTTATTAGATTTTCCAAACATTTGGTTCTTTTCAGTTTAAAAATCTTTTAATTTCTGTTTGTAAGAAAATTCCATACCGGCCTAAATTTACGAGTAATCGAGCTATCATCTACTACGGGAGCCTAAACTAGGACCAGTAAATGTGTTATTGTACAATATGATTTATTTACGATATTAGTAATTATTTTCCAACATATGAGCCATTTCTATGTTACTCCTGAAAAGTGAAAGTATACACAAAACTACCCACTTATATCCTAGATCAAGAAATTGCTTAAACTGAAGTTTTTTTAATTTCCTGACCTTGTATACTCCTTATTGTAACTTGAGAACTGTAATTATTAGGTGACCGGTCAGTTTATTCGAAGCTGTCACACTAATAACGAAGGAATGAACAGTCTCTATAAATCATTTATATAAAATATTTTGGTTAAGGAGGCCTACTACGCTGTTAATGATTATATTAATGACTAGCTGATCCCCGCAGTTTAGATCGCTTGTAGTGTGAAGAAAATTTGTAAGTATTTTTTTTGCGCGGAGCGTAATTTACTCCTTGTAAAATCAGCTATTTGCTAGTAAATGTCCTGTCAAAAACGATCCAGCCGTTTCAGAATTATCCGGAACAAACAGACAGATAGGGTTTAATTTTTTTTATTATGTCTAAATGCTATAAATGCTAAAAAGCTGTTATTTTGACATAGCAAATAGACACTTAATTTTTTTTTTACAAGAATTCAGCATAATTAAATTCTCTTGATACTTGACTTTATAGTGCACTTGATTTTCTGGCCTCGTCGCACAATCGGACTATTTGTAAAGGATCAGACGCTAAGGCCTAGATTTCTTCCAGCTCGCAAAAAAATAAGAGATCAATGTGCCACAATTCTCCAACCGTGCAAAACTGGGGGCGTACTCAAAGCTATAAAATTACAGATCAAAACTCTATCGACCCGGTGGCCTTTATTCAAAGTCACCGAAGCGAACTATCAAAGAAAATCGTCTCAGGAGTTAGCGTCTTAGGGACAGAGTCTTGGGAAGTTTCTTGGCAAGGGTTACTATGCGGGCAAGGGTGTAGGGTACGTTTTTGAATGTAAATAGTGGTTCGTGGGGTCTCGCATGAATTAAATTTAAGTAATTAATGGCAACCGGTCGGACATACGCGCTTTGCGATTTAGATTGCATTGCATATTTGTGTCGTCTGTAAAGCTAGCGTGACAACTAAGCTGTTTTTCTCAAACTCTCTTGAGAAAATAAAATCACTTCAAAATTCATAAAAAAGTCTATAAAGGTTTTGATTTCACGAAGATTTGGAGACATACGAATTTCTAGAGAGCACTGTACAGGCCTAGAACATCTACCCGTTTTCATACCTTCAAAAAAGGCTATATCTGTGGTACAATACACCACGACAGTTGCTATTTTCACAGAATATCTGTGAATCCTAATTTTTTAGGAGGCTTTTATCCACCTTTGTATGTCAGCCTCATCCTGCTTTTAAATAATACTAATAGATCACATACGTAATACGATTATATAACAATTATCCATAGTTGATAAAACTTTTAATGCGTGACTGATATTAAAAGAGAATGATTTACTCATAAAAAAATGAAAAAACTGATCTCATCTCTTATTTCTTGCCCTTAGCGGGTACATACTATCATTTAAAAAACGAAACAACCAAATCGGTTTCCAATGGGTGAAGAAAAAAGTCTTAGGAAAGTCAAATTCGCAATTTCTATTACTTGGATGACATTTTTTTTTTCATTTGTTATGATTGTTAAACCAATTTTAATGAAATTTCTATGAGATCAATCTGAAAGTATTATGATTTTTAATAAGAAAAGAATATCATAATTGGTTGGTTCTGAGGTAACAAACGTTAAAAAAATACAACCGAATTAATAACCTCCTCCTTTGGAAGTCGGCTGAAAAATATAGTCGTAGAGATGAAACCTTCGATACGAGTCCAAATCGCACTTAACCAAGTTTATCTATGTATTTAGTATGTATTGTTGTTGAGTTAATATAATCCAAGTTAATTTCACACTAGACCATCACCGCGTGCGTGGCCTGAGGGACGGCCGGGTCATTTATTAATTATTACAAGCACATGAGGGGAAGAACAACTGAAGAAAGGGTAGCCATATTTTAAGATGTCGCCGTCATCTGGCCACCAAGGAATGTACAACAGCCAGCTAAGTAATTTATGGCTGTGAAATAATATGGGTCATATGTTTCTCTTGTGGACTCTCATAAGTTATTGTTATAGCTGAAGGTTGCGTATTTAATAAGAAAAAGGGATTAATTAGCCGCCTATAAGTTGTATCATAATTTAATTTTAAAGTAAAATCGTTTGAAACACTGACTATTATTATAAATGTGAAAATTTGGATTGATGTTTGTTACTCAATTACGCCAGAACGGCTGAACGGGTTTGGATGAAATTTGGCACAGAGATAGATTATGAATGAAGATTTAACTTTATTAGTAGCATACCTAGTACTCATATATTTTTACTTATAGGGTATCGAGAACTATATGATAGACACAATATACGAAAAAACTTGTTCTCCGTAACAGTCTCGAATGCCTACTGCAGGAACGACGATCTACTTTCGACAATTGAGAGTGAATGAATTTTGATCTACCACGGGATCCCAACCCGGTTTGTTCTACCCAAATTTAACCGGCAACCTGTATATCTGTAATTACTGGTGGAAATTTTATGAAAATATATTATGATATGTGCTTCTAATAGTACTGGGTGGGAAGGTATACGTATCTACTATAAAGTGGGTAACGACAGTCAGTACAAACATCTATTAGCATCGAAGTAAATATATAGAAACTAAAAAAAAATTTGACCCTAGTAATTTGGACAACGGAATCGTTTGAATTGGTTGTGATTGTATTAAACTGTAGATGCTAATGAGGTAAGCATAACCTTAAACATATTTTTATGATTAAATCAGGTATTTGTGGTTCGCGAAATAATAATCTTTAGTCAATAAGGCTCAAGCAACGAATACTTGGAAGCTTGTTAAGGGAATGCCTTCAGTGAGTGCCGTCTTTATAATAAACTAGCTGTTTCCCGCGACTTCGCCCGCGTGGATTAACATTTTTTATTGCTTTTAAAACTATCATGCTTATGAACTTTATTATTCATGTTACCGAGATATTTACCATGATTTGTGAGTTTTGTTAACTCCCGATATTTCGACGCAGTTACATGCGTCATAAATATTCTCAGTAACACGAATAACAATTTTTTATTGCGTATAACACTATTTCTTTTTCTTAACTAAAAGTAGCTTATGTTACTCCTTATAATACCAGATATGACAATGAAAGTCTAGTCAAAATCGGTCCAGCCATTTTGATGTTTAGCCGATGAGGATCAGAAAGACAATATTTTTTTTGCTGTATACTTTGAAGTGCATTTAGTAAAAAGCTATTATATTGACACTAGCTGCGCCCTGTGATTCGCGGTTTGACGGGATCAAAAGTAACCTGTATGTTAATCCAGGATATAAGCTGTCCTGGTACAAAATTTCATCCAAATCCGTCAAGCCGTTTTAACGTGATTTACACACACACACACACACATACATATACACAAACCCACACACATACACACATACACGCGCGCACGCACGCAACCTTATACTGAGTCGCATTAGTGTTATCATGGGCGGGGGTTGCCACTTACCACCAGGTGGGCCCTCAGCTCGTTGCCTCACTTAATCACATAAAAATGCATAGAAACTTTCACCTTAATAATATAAGTATGATTACAAACAGACACTTTTATTTATTTCTGTGTTTAGATAAAGTCATGACGTTGAACGAATAAGCGTTCAAGTTACCAATTGCGCTAAATTGAAGCCTCAAGCAAGTCGATGCCTTTGAGTGTAGATTAGATACCTTTGGACGGTAACGTGATCAAAGGCTCTTGCTCTGTAATCGACAAAGCTAACTTGAGAGTTTCAAAGTGCAATTTTATAAGACCATAATGATTTTAAACTGGAATCTTTACGGTGGAGATTACTGACTTAATGACATGTTTATCACTTAATGATTTAATACTCGTACATGATTCAGGATTCATAAGATATGATAGATATCCGTCAAGCAGTGCTGTGTTCCGGTGGAAGGGTGTGGGTGTCGGTGAAATCACATGCGCACAAACGTAATATCCCCGTCTCGGGTGACGGGCGCAATGATGTGCGACTTGGGTCTTCTCATACTTAAGTCGGGGAGGTCTTCTCATTGTAAGTTATATTGCTTTGATTTGAAGGCGGCGGTAACCACTTAATATCAGGCCACTAGATCGTTCCGCCCCTGCCATCACATAAAAAAAACTTAGTACACTTTATTGCATTAAAATAAAATATTTAAGTAGAAATACTACGTACATACAACGTGTTAAATATTCAAAGAACAAGGCAGCCTCTTGGGTCGAAATGACCCAGAAACGGGTTAACCCGCGAGCAGTCATGCGTCCCTAATTTCCGATTTGTCGACCTAAAGGGGTTGATTAGCATCTGACTTGTCAGAACGCATTGGTCGCTGAAGGTTCTGTTATTTCAAATGTTAAATTCGGCAATCGTTTTGTTAATGGATTCCTGATATTATTAGTTCCAATTAAAACACGTTATGTAGTATCTGCTACCTGCATTACCGGCGTGTTATTGAGATAAAAAATGTGTTATTTGTTATTCCAAGTCACCGTAGCTAAAAAAGATATAAAAAAAAAAAACAATAATCCGGCCAAGTGCAAGTATTCCAAAGGATTCCGTATAATATCGAACAAAAACGAAAAAATATAAAAATCACGTTATTTGTATCACAGCCAGCTTAAATATTTATTTTATTCTGTTTTTAGTATTAGTTGTTATAGCGGCAACATAAATAAAACTTCATTACAAAAAAATCATCCAAAACTATTTCTCGTTACAAAAACCACATTGTCACCTGAACACATGACCTTCATTCCTCCACAGCCCTTGGTTTCCAGTGCATTAAGTCGGCAACGACACATGTAATCCCACGTAACACTCACACTAGAGCGGGACCTCACTGAAAAAAAGCCGGATAATAAAAATGGCGAGACGAGTGTCCTCGGGACTAAAGTTGGATGGAGCTCTGCTTTCGAATCGAAAATAATCTGCTTGCTTTGTGATGAATTCTTGAATCTTGCATGTTTGTCTGATTGTCTGTGTCCATGCTATTCGCTACAATTGGAAACCTAGTGATGTAAGAATAAAAATTACAATTTAATCTTATTTCAGGCCATTATCCTTACTGTGTTAAGTTTCATTATACAAATTAAACATAATTAATGAATTAGGCTAATCAGCTCTTTTGTTTTGAATAGTACCAACACCTAAAAATCCATACATGCATAAACTTTCTTTTAGATAATGTCGAATTTGTGACTGTGTGTGTACCCAAACTGATCGTCTTTCTTTTGTTCGTGGCTGAAGTTAATCAGGCATCCTGAAACAATATAGAACAGATTCAGGAGATGAAGACGAGGTACTCTTTTTACCCGATGTAGACGATGTACAAGGAGGGTTATATTATTAGATTACGTATGTATATTTTATTAGCACGCTCTGTAGCCTAAACGTCTTGATGAATTTTAGCCTAATTAAGACCTAAATTTTTTTTGCTGAAATCCTATCAAGGAGCTTGTCGAAATATAGGCTTAGAAAAATATATACAACTTTTATGTTTAAAAGTAATTTGGAATTTCTCGCGTTTGCGTTATTACACGCAAGAAATAAGAAAGGTAATAATATAAGATATTTGTACACGCAAGTGATACGTCTAATAGGCTATGGTAAATGATTACCATTACATTGGTCATACAGTGAGCATAAGAATACATATTAACACCAGTGACGTAATATACTTGTTTGCTTTAGTAGTAAAGCAACGTTGATTTCCCAAAGGATAAGTGAAACTCTATTACTACTCTACAATGTATGTCTGACCTACTGTTAAAATGATATACCTATGATCCGTAAGCCTTGACAGAGAAACTTTTCAGAATATATTTTATTAGCTTTTGCCCATGGCTTCGCACGCGTTGTGTAGATTTTCAACCATAATTAATTTCTGAATACCCTATGCCCCTGTACCCCTGAAAACGTGTAAGCAAAATTTCATGATGATTGAGCAGTTAGGGCTTAAAAGAGGACCATACATACAAAAAAAGTCATTAACATACATTTAAAACATTAGTTAGGATTATGGCAATCTGTCAAAATCAAACTTTTTTTTAACCTATAAATCTCAAGTATCCTTTGGACGTGTTAAAAATTACACGCAGAAGTAAAAGAAACGGAATCCTCAGTATATCTTCGGCACTTAATTAATTATCAAACTATAATTGCTAGTACCTTGTAAAAAATTGCGTTATTACAAGAAATACAAGTAAATTTATAGACCTATCTAAACAAAACATTTTTCGTTAGAGCCGTTTCCAAAATACGAGAAATAAATAAATAAATGTGCATACAAGAATTAAAGTAATAAGATAATAATTAAGTCATGAAAAGTCGGACTTTTGAAGATATGAAAAGCCGGATCCAACTGTTTGTTCATAAGAATGGCTTGTTTAAAGTAATAAGATAATAGGTAAGTCATGAAAAGCCGGACTTTTGAAGATATGAAAAGCCGGATCCAACTGTTTTTTCTTACTCTACGTACGATCCCATACGACATCTCATGAATCTCTCATATATCATCGCGAGCACATTACAAGCTTGTCATCGTGGTTTTTCTTTCAATTTCTTCTGCTTACGGCCGTTTTATTGTTTTGTTTCAAAGGCCATTGCAATTTGTATTGTCTATAAATAGTATAAAGCAAAGTCGCTGTTTTCGTTTGTCTGTTTGTCCGCTAACGTCTTCTAAACCACGCAACGGATTTTGAAGCTGTTTTCACTATAATTTATATTTTTTTCTGGTTTGTATGTATAATAGTAGTATAGTATAGTATAGTATAGTAGAGAAAAGTCAAGAATTTCAATGATTTGTAATAATGTAAGAAAACTTTTGGGCGCTTAGATAGCTAATGTTACCAATAGTACATAATATATAAATATTTGCCGTGGCTTAGGTGGTAGTAGCCCTGCCTTCGAAGCCAGGGGTCCCGGGTTCGATTCCCGGCGGGGGTTGGGTGGTGGCGTGGTTCTCGGGTCTTGTGTTTTTGTGTTTGCGACACAGGGAATCCTAGTGCAGAGGTATGAGTGTGTAATTATTTTTTTATTAAAGAATTGCTCGTTAATAAGACAAGAGTTTATAGAGCTCATCTGCAGTTTTGCGGTTGATTCAAAGCATTTGTTTCGGGAGATGACGATGGTCTGTGGCTCGCGGCTGGCGACGTATCGACTGTCACATTACCGCCCCGCAGCTTCGTATTATTATCAAACTTTTTGAAGGGTCCCGGTCGACCGACGCCGAGGCGACTGTCGGAGATGAAGGCAAGCTTTGAGAGGAATCAACTTTTTTTTCTGTGATTGGTGCTCAATAATTTATATGTTTTTTCAAGATTCCATAACTTAGATAACTCAGTTTGTAGAAAAGAGTATTTAATCCCCTCTGCCAAGGGAACCGTGCTGAATTTCGGGACCAAAGTATCCAGTGTTCTACCTCGTAGTATGAACTCGAATCATGCCAAGTTACAGTAGAATTCATTCGGTAATTTCGGCGTGATGCGCGGGCCCCGCCTTTGCACGGTTAGTAGAGCATCAGTGTCGTATCGTAAACTACCCGAGCGGAGCCGGAGTCAGTTGTTTGTACTACATATACCTTCCTTTTTTATCACTCTATCTATATCTGTAAACTGCATTAAAATACGTTGCGTAGTTCAAAAGATCAAATGGTACACTTGTGTACTTGTACTTTAATCTTTTAAAGCGGTTTACTATGTAAGGATAGATATAGATATTAACTAGGTAATATTTTTTGAAAAGCCCCTCTCCACCTTTTACTAGCCCGAGCCGCATAGTCCAGGAGACGCATATGGTAATACCTTATTCAAATAGGAAATAGAGGCGGTCAGTGGCAATAATCCATCACGGCCAGCCTCGGTTATTTGTTTGTCCAACCGGACATGTTTTATGTCATTTTACGTATTCCTTACAGGTTTTGATAAATATTTGTTTCAGTTTTCGGACATGTTCAAGAATTGAATATCCGGCCGGCATAACTCGTTGCGTGATTGGCATGCAATGCAAAATGTTGGGCGTTTGTTTTAGCTTTGTTCGGGTCAAACTAGATTAGTTTTATGTGAACTGACCATTTCCGTATGTTTAAGTATTGTAGTAGTTGTAGTGGGAAGTCTAAGGCCTATAATAAAATTAAGTCTATATCTAATATAGCCAGTTCCTAATTGTAATAAAAAAAGTTGACACGTGCTTACACCGTCTAAAAACTGTGTTCACTATTCCCTAAGGCGTGTTCGTCATTATACCACGCACGGGGTAAGGATCGCATGCATACGAAATCCACCTTATCAGTTATGCATAATGTCAGACCCCAAAGGTGGGCAAAATATTGCACGCGGGCAGACACAAAGGAACTAATACGGGATGAAGTTTTATTGGTCCTTGTAATAAAATGTTGTTTTGTTGTTTCTGTATTAGTTATCTTGTACCTAGGCGACCGAGCTACGCTTAGATTTTTGCTTTTTTTGTCCAAAATTGCGTTTTTACAAGAAATACAATACAGCTAAACTAAAACAGCAAAACGCTATTCATACACAAAATTTTATCATCCAAGTAAACAAAGTTTTGTATTTTGCTTTTGTATTTTGTAATTTTAAAATGGTAGGGACCATTTTAAAAAGTTCTCCCTAAAGGCAAGAAATAAGAGATGATAGTAATAAAGTCGTTTTTTTTTTTTTTTTTTTAATCATCCTCTTTTATTTCCTGTGCAAAGCGGCTGCTCATATTCAGCCTACAGTTATTTTGAAACACCCTTGTTATGGTGACGATATCCGCATGTATCTCTGTCACGGCCCGTCAAACTGATGGATTTTGTTCCCTGATTCTATTACCGTTTTTTATTTGTCGGTCGCTATGTCGGGCATCGCAGTACCACCCGTCTATGAATATGAATGCAGATCACTATTATTTATTAAGAATACTCTATGTTTATTTGTAAATATTTAAGTCTAGGGAAATCTTGCTTAAACATTTCATTTGTCCAACACACTTTTAATCACAGTATGTGATTTAGAATAAGTTTTCGAGTTTTTATTTTTTACGATGCCAATCTTGTTACCTATGTTATCGTCTAATTAATTTGTAGCGGGGTATAAATATAAAAGGTAATCGTCCCACAAATACTTGTGCTGAATTGGAATCGAACCTATGACCTACGGCGCAGATGGCAGAGCTACTAACAACTGAGCTGTGAGGCCAGTCATATCAGACACAAGCAATTAAAAAAAAACAACAAAATATATGCTATTCATCCATACTGAACACAAAACCTTTTACACTAATTTCACCTGTTGAAAAATTAGATCAATTACTTGGAAATAAAGTGTGAAGAAAAATTTAAGCGTACGATAATCTTACATTGGTGACAGCGCCATCTGGTGACGACAAATGGTCGCTATTACTTACGAGTAGACGCGTCGCGCCATGAATATGTCAATTTGAATGAAAAACCACGCGTTCCATCTTACAGTAGCGATAACAAAGTAGATGGGGATTGAAAATTATCCCTCAAAATGGTGTAAATGCAATACTTTATGATATTTTGCAACAGTAGTACCTGTTAAATATTACCTTTTATTAATACAGTAATATGAATAATTAAACAAATATACACATATTTCTTTGTCAGTTTTAGGCTATTAAGTTACTAACTGGAATCTATGCTATGCCATTTAACTTTGTAATGAATGTAGAAAAAAATTTAAAATAACTTTTTTTTTCTTGAACTTGATACTAGTAAAACGCGTAGATAAAAAAAAAATAAGGAACAGGAACGTTTTTAATAAGGAACAGTTCAAGAATGACTGTAAAGATTCCCGTTTGCCAAAAAGTTTATAAATTAAAAAGACTCGGACAGGAATGCTCGTTCATTTGGACTAGGGCCCAAATCTGGACACAAATATATAAGAACTTTCATTATTTTTAGGAGAGGAATGCTTCATTTGGACTGAGCCCCAAATCTGTACACAAAGTGTCACCCAACTTAGGCCTGTCGATATAACACTTTTAACTAAGCGCCCCTGTCGCAGATCGGTTTCCAATTAACAGAGGCTCACTTCGCTCTCATTATATTTTTAATTTGGGGGTGGAATCCTAAATTAAACCGGGGACGTCAAAGGACAAGCTCGACTGTCATTAGAGCTAAATAATTAAGGAATTCGGCCGTCTTCTCAGTCGTTAGACGACATTAAGAGACCGCTTTGCTTAACTTCGTAATTCTGATTTAGGTACGCCCCGTTGAATGCCGGCTTTCTTTAATATTGCCGTGGACGTGACTTTTTGAGGTGTTTCCATATGCAAAAAATGATGCCATTTGTAAAATCGAAAATTTTGACTGTGTCACTAAAAGTTTCAGTTGCCAGTTTGAATTAAAATTTTGAAATTGGGATGATTTATGATGTAGCGGCATAACGTGGCAATTATATTTTTGGTCATGCAAAGAAAATTAAAATTAGCATCGATTAAGAATCGATCGGAATCTCTTATCTGTAAGTACCACTTAAACGCAGTAACTGCAATATGGTATGAAGGTTGTTGTACAATATGTAAATCGCATACAGTGTGAGAAATATTTATATTTTTTATATAATACAGACACAGAAAATACAGACACAGAAAATATCTGTTTGTCACTAAAATGTTTGTACTGGATGGGAATCGAACTCACGAGAGTTACTACCAACTAAGCAAACAGGCTAGTATCTCTCAATGGGTGACAGTGGCACTATATTTCCCGTCTTCCATAAGGGGAAAGCGTGATTGAGGACAATGGGAATAAGCCAAAGCTTAGTCATACTTAGACAAATATCGGTTACAGTAAATTAAGACAAAACTTGACTATGAATGTTCCTCATCGCTCCACCAACTTATCACAATCAATAACGCCAATAAGCTGAAAACGAATAAAACCAATAAACATTATTGCGAAAACTATCAAAACACCTCTTAATACATCTCGCGAGTGTCTTCAAATAGTCATGCTGTAATAATAAATATATCATAGTTATCCCTTAGGGACAAATAAAAGGGAAAATAAAGCAAATCGTTCCGTCTACGGAAGGGTCCCGAAGAAAAACGATTAATATTAACTGAAATTGTTATTGGACCCTTTATTGCGTAGATTTAATATTTTTATTGCCTTTATCGAAAGAGTTTAAGTTCGTACAAATTCAATACTCGTAAAATTGGAAGGCTGTTAATATTGGAATTATGGATGTCGTCATTCATTATTTTTCGGCTCGTTTTTTGACGTCAATGTTTTCATATTTTTTGATTTCCGTGAAAAAAGGAAGGGATTCAATATTACCAAGATATTACTACTAAATTTCAGATTTATATTGACGGCAAACGGTATGACGCTCTAGTTTGCCATTACTATGCAATAAATATCTTGAATCTTGAATCTATTTTAAACATCTGCCGGACGTCAGTATTGCATAGATGTTACGTTATATAAGTATAGGAAATGTACATGAGATACTTCACCACTCTAACACAAATACACAAGTGCATATTTTTACTCACACAAACACAACTTTCTCACAATTAGTTAATTGCAAAAATAGTTATGTGTACATCAGAAAATCAACACACACGCTAGAGAGCTGTTTAGTAACGAGATTTAATTAGGAAGATATGTAAGTGTACCTACAATAGAATCAATTGTTGTAGCTGTTTATCGTCTATATAATAAATAATAGAAAAATACTATTTTATGCACGCTCAATAAATTAGAAAAATAAAAATGTCGAATATGAATTAAGGAAAATTATGAAATCAGCACGAAATCATATCATTTTTTTTTTATTAGTTAGCTATATGTACTTAGTATTTATTAGTCTTCATTACTTTGCCCTTCTGAATGGGTTCTAGGTATCGTTTGAATCAAAACGGGTAATATTTTTTTTTATTTTCTTTTCGCTTTTGTCATATTATGGAATAATATTTTTAATGGACGAAAATGTAGGCTCAGTTATTCGTGGGACACAATGACAATGACATGGTGAAAAAAGGGTCACTGGGGCTTTGTCAAAATAGTATAATGAAAAATATGTTAAAAAAAACACTTTCTCTTTTCTATGATTTTAATCCATCGACGAAGTCAAGCGAGTAATTAAACAAAAAAATTGCCCCCTCATTTATTTTCGGTAGGTATACTTAAGAAATATCCAACTCGGTACAAAAACATAAACAGCAGTTAATTACAAGTTCATTAATACAAAAGTGAAAAGAGTTGTTTTATTATGAGAGTTGCACGTGAAATTAACCCTTTAACGAGCGGGTGTCACAGTGGCGGTATTCTTACATTAAAATGTAAACATTACCAGTTTCGTCAGCGTGGCGCGGTGGGGGGTGAATCGTCATTTCGTTTGTCACACGGCTAAGACAGTCGGGCGTCTTAAAAAGATCTTTGACTTAAATATATTTTTATCACGCCGGACTGTATCCTCCTCACAACTCAGTTAGTAGTTAGTAGACAGGCATTGTGGAGGCAGGAGATCGTGGTGGCCCAGGGGCACAGACGCCGACTTTCAATCTGAAGATCGCTGGTTCAAACCCACAAGTGCACCAATGAGATTTTTCACTTGAAAAATTTATGTGCGCAATACCACGTTCTCAAAACGGTGACGGAAAACATCGTGAGGAAACCGGCATGTCTTAGAACCTAAAATTCGACGACATGTGACATCTACCAATCCGGATTGGGCTCCCGTGGTAGATCAGAGCCCATTCGCTCTCAATAATTGAGAGTAGGCCGGTGTCCCTGCAGTGGGAACATTAGAGGCTGGTACGGTACGGTAGACAGGCATTTGTGTGACGAAGATAGATGTTTATGCTGCGTCAAAAAAAAATGTATTCTATCAGTTAGCTATGCTTATTATGGGGCTAGATGGTGCTGTTTATAATGTCTGCGAATATTTATTATTATTATTATTATCTTCATTACCATCGAATTCTTTAAAGAATAATTGAACATGCCACTTTTTCTAAATAGATAATCACCTGTTTCCGCAAGATCACGCGTTTTTATTATAATAAGTTTAGCGATTATTCAATCCCCATCCGATCCATATTAGGTGCATCATCAATAAGTGTTGACTCTAACTAAAAAGAAATAAAACGATAAAAAAATGACACGGCGTTCAAACCGCAGCGTTTTTACCGCCAGTCTACCGACCCGTAATAAGAGCGTCTAATCTGCACGTCGAGTACCTCTAGAGCGGTCATCTCTGCCGGGATCACTCCCCGGGGTGTCCTAGACCCCAGACCCGGATTTATTCTGTCTGAATACGTAGTGTCGCAAACGACACCTCTGCGTGAATGTTTTATGGTATGGCGTGAAGATGAAGGGAAATTGGATTAAACTGGGAAGGTGTTAAAGCGAATTGCTTTTTTGTATCAGACGTCTAATATCTTACAATTATACAAGGTGGCTTATTAGCTCCTACCTACCTATTAGCCTGCTCGTGTTATGTAGATTTTAACTTATATTTTCTTTTCTGGAGAAGGGTGCTATATCGTTTTCTATACTGCGTACCCCTTACGCAAAATTTCATAATGGAAAAATCAACTTATATATAATAAACTTATGACACGGATATTATCGCTTTTTTGTGCTTATCGATTAGATTTTTTATGCCAACACATTCTATAAGTTTTACCTAATATGTCCTGTATAAGTACCGTTATGAACTAGCTATGAATAGATTATGCTCATGTAGTAAAGTATCATTTGATAAAAGCGACCATTAGGTCACTTTTATCAAATGATACTTTATTTTGATCAGCTTAGAATTTATATATTTTTTTCTAACTTGTTTGTCAATCCTTTTTTTACAAGGGGAATGGCCACGCATACTCCTTCCACACTCGGCATTGCCTAGCTAAAATGAAGCAAACGTGATGTATATTTAGAATAAGTTAATAAATAAATGATAATTTCCCAACCCAACCGTTACCATGGTACATGGACAAATATCCTTCCACTACAATTAATGCAATAAAAACTAGCGTATCCATCAAACTATCTAAGTTAGGAGAGTAATTTTCAATTTTGTCTAGACGTGCTAAGTAAACGCGTTTGCATCCAAAGAGGATTCATTACCGTGCCCGTAAACTGTTAGCGAAGGTCGAGTGCATGTCCTAAGTTGCTAAACTACTAAGTTTGGTGAGTACCGGCATCACATAACTCTCGAAATGAACTCTTTCGAGATAGATAGAAATCGTTTTATATATTGGGTGTGTGAATATGACTCCGCCCTTTCTCAACAGATGTCGTTTTTAGTATTGTTTACGTGTACTAATAAATGACCATACTTGTATTCGATAGTACTGAATGTCCTATTACCTACACAAACATGCCATAAAGGCATATACATAATAATGGATATGAAAAATTTAAAACAATAATAGTGTCGTACAATGCAAGGAGGATAGAATAACGCCGCTCTTATTGCGTAAATATATCTCTTTTAGACAGCCTAAGGAATGTTCGACTTACCAACCCTCCACATGATTGGCAGTGTTGTTAAATGTTAATATAATAATTAAAAGTAACTATTCAACCTTTTCTGTTTCTCCAATGCAAAGAAAAAACACCCTCAAATGCGTTTATGTATTTTTTAAGATACAACAGTTGTAAAATAAAGTTATATGTTTACAGGAGGTAAAACAACTGTTTGTATCTTTTTAATGTCTTTTTAAAAGCTAATAAAGTAGTTTGTAAAGTTGTAAAAAAAGGTTATAGATTATCTCCTGTAATCATATAGCCTTATTTTACAATTTTACAAACTTTACTTTAGTAGCTTTTAAAAAGACATCGTTCCTATCACTCGATTTTCGAATAGCCTATTCAAAAATCCATCCTTTCATTCGATCCAAACAAAAGAAACGATTGCACACATCAATTTGACATCCATCGTATCACTTGCAAAAATCGAACGTAACTCGCTGCCAAAAAAACGTACACGCTACAATGGTCTGGCGCACAATGCCTTCACGACACCGGGCAAATAACGTTTGCAAAATGTAAAAAAGCACCCAGTTGCGGGTTCGGGGTAAACACGACGTACCCCTTATAGAGTTGATCTGGCCATTTGTACTGCCCCTCGACTTTTGAATAAAAAAAACTTGCGATTCAATTTTCAATATCCATTTTTGACGTGCCATGATTAGAACGCAGTTTGGTCGTTAGCGTGTTTCGAGCCTGACGGTTTCGTTTGCTTTCGTTTTTGAGAGGTGTTGATTGCAAGTGAATATGGATTTGATAATTTTTTTGTTTGTCGTCTGAAAATTGCAAATGGTTAGCGATCGTGAATATTCTACGAATATCTTCAAGCCTTGGTAGTTATGTTGGTAACCTATAAAGGTTTATCTGTAGTTATAGGCAAGTGGTACTTGACCACATCGCTATTAATAATTAGTAAATATTCGACGTTCTACTATTTTCAGTTCCGTGGCTACTTATTAATCTTATCAAGTTTGTATTGCGTGATTGTATGATATGCCTGTGTCACATTATAACACCGTAATTACTTGATCAATTTGTTGCTCAGCTGCACTAAAGACCCTGTATTTGCAGCTGGGAAAGAACTGGTTTTAAAAACTAAGCATAAAAGTTTAATACAGGAAGCTCCATATCGGTACTAGAAATGGAACTACGAATGGAAGTCTTTTTGGTAAAACCCGAGGTTATTGCCAGAGGGTTCTGCTTGAATCGTTTGGAGCTGTAGTACACAGTGGACTGACTGTTTGGTCCTCGATAATTGAGTGCGGCTGTATTTTTAGGAGCTTAGTTCATAATTTCGGCTGTATGTATTTACGTTTGAATTTTTAAAAAGGAATTTTTGAATTTTTTTAAAGGCGGGCTTTATCACAACCAATACCTTTTAATTTTATTTTTTAGCATTTTTATTTGTCGCTGAGAACATGTCGGAACGTGTATTCATCTGCCGTAAGTGTCAGTAATCGGACATATTACTTTACTGTCGCCGGAAGTACAAGAATATGTTAAAAATGTAAAAAAATAACTTGCAAGTAAAATAAAAACCAAATACATAGCAAAAAAAATGTAGAACTAAAATTACTGTCACTCATAATAAATTTTGATAAACTATGTAATTACTAGTAACTACTAATATAAAGACTCACATTGTTTGTTATCACTGCCGCCAAACAGTGGTGCTCGCATTGCGGTGTTCCGGTTGAAGGGTGTGGGTGCCGGTGAAATAACATGCGCATGAGACGTATCATCCCCCACTCGGGTGATGGACGCAGGTTGCAGGAGAACAAACTTTACGCTCATCACACAAAGTCTGCCCCAGCAGGGAATCGAACCCACGATCCCTTTGAAAGCCCTTCCTTCAAAGCGAGAGCCTACTTACTAAGCTACGGAGCCGTCAAAAAAGTACTATACAAGTATTGTATCAATATTCTGGTTCCCATAGTACAACATATGCTTGGTTAGGCGCTGTGTGAAACGTCCTTAATATTTATTTGTTACTAGCGACCCGCCTCGGTCTCGCGCGAATTCCATACAAAAAAACCATCCAAATTCCCGTGCATTTTCCATAAATTAAATTGACATTCCGAACTTTAAACAAAATAAAGCAAATCGCTTTTTAATTAACAAGCGTAAAAGTTTTTATCACGTCACTGCTATAACAATGACGGGCTAGATTATGCAAACAACCGCACCTGACGTGAAAACTATTATAATATTATTAAAGTGTGGCTCTACACGTACAAGATGAGGGTGCCAACCGCGTCGCAACTAACGTGTTTATGTAAATTTATGGAACCTAGTGATCGTTATAGACGGCTAGAGGTAAGCTTACCACAAATAATAACTCTTAATTACGTCATGAGCGTTCGGCTGGCCTCACAGATCAGTTGGTAGCTATGCCTTCTACACTGTAGGTCGTGGGTTCAAAGTCAAAGTCAAAGTCAAAGTCAAATTCATTTATTCCTTTAGATCTCAAGTATCATTTGGTTCGATTCCCACTCACGAAAAGCATTTGTGTGACAAACATAGATGTTTGCTTGGTGTCTAGTTAATAATGTATTATAATGTATGTATTAACAAAAAAAGTACTATAGTTTTCTATTTTCCACTAGAAAACTATAGTAAGCTTAGTTTGGGTAATTTCTCGTGTTTCTTGTGAGATAGACACAAGTATAGACATACAGCCAAGACCTGAGAACTAGCGTGCTCATCGCACAAAGCCTGTCCTAGTTGGGGATTATTACCGGAACTCGCAAGGTTACTAAATAGCTACTAAGTCCCATAAACGTGAACTACGTTAACATTTTGGGCCTATTACCCCACTGCAAAAAGTAAAACAACAGTGAAAATGTTTCACACAGTCACGAGAGGCTGAAAATCGACCTCGAAACCTTGTTTAACTTTGGATAGCAATAACGCGGCAACTATGTTGAAACTGACGAGGGCGGGATCGTTTCCATGCCACCAATGTAAATGTAAATCATACATACAAGTTTACAATGTAGCTATTGCAGTAGCGTATCAACATTCAAAGCATTGTAGCAAGTTCAATTCTTGCAAATAGAAATGGAAGAAATAAGAATAGGTATATTTCGATTTGTACAAACTCAGAACTCCCCCAGCTATTCTAGCCTGGGCTTAAATAATAAAGAAGCAATAAAGAGCTTCGTCCTTACCCGTTTTCAATAAACACCTTTATCGATTATTCAGCCCGACGTCCATACTTACAGCCTTGCCGCTCCGCCATAGACAGAGAGTTGGCAAACTAATTCACGACACAAGCATAGCTCGGGTGGTGTAGGTGGTCGCACGATAGCCGGTGGCCGCGGGGAGGGGGTCCGGGGCGAGGGGGAGGGGGTCCAGGGGGAGGCGTGCTCGCGGCTGGGCGGCTCCGACCAATCCTCGCGAACCACCCACACGACCCCGCCTACCTCACCTGCGCCAAACCATTAAGCCTGCTTTCCTCGTACTTTTTTCACGGACCTCGCATCCGCTCACTGGCGCCGTCTTTATTTTATTTTCCTCCTTTATGCCTCCTTCCTCGCTTTTGCCTCCTATTTTACGCCCGCCGTCTACCGCGTAGGTAGAAAAACCTTTTGTGAATACGAATGCTGAGCAGGTATTACGCTCGTTAGCTACAGGCTCTGATATGTAAAGTAAATAGAGGTATTCCTTTGAGCTTGGAACGAGATGATTCAATCCTCGCCATTATCCTGCATCGCGGGGTAATTAAGCCAGCTACGGACAAAGTTCGTTTTACGAGCGATGTCGCGCGTAATAAACTTTTGACTTCCATATCGATCCGCAAAAAGTTCCCGACGAAAGTAATCTCCAACCTTGCTCCACATTTTGTTTCAATGGCCCGACGAGCCAGTATGCAAGTGTCCCTTCCGAGTCCAGGGTGAACGATCCCCACATCGATGAAGTTTAACTCTGAACTTGGAAAAAACTTAGCAGAACTTTGTTCGCGCCGCGTGATTAGGAGACTTAGTTTTGAAGTGAGTTGGGAACTGTTTTTTCAGTTTTGAAAGTGGGTGGCTTAGTTTATGATCCGGGTGAAAGTCGCCGCGGATCGATGAACTCCGGCCGGGGTCAACTCACTTGATCAAAGTTTGCAGATTAATAACCGAATTTAATACGCGAGAAAAGGCCTTGCACTGTCTACAGAATGTTTGCGACTCGACGCCGACGTCATCTCTCTTTAATGGCTTTACTGTCCATCCAAACTTATTAATCACATTTTTGTTAAGTGAAGCCGATTCTACGTGTCTGTATCAAAAAACACAGTTGTTTTTACGTCAAGAGTTTTTCTCGAAATTTCTAGATACTGGAATCCTAATGTGGTTCAGAAGCATACAGTATTTATCAATTATTTCAACACTAAAATATGTGTACGTTGATTATTTTTAGAATCTTATTCTAAACCCTAATATATTTAGAAAATGCAAGTTACCAAATTGTTAGATTATAGTTACACAGAAAATTCGCATTGTCATCCAATATGGTAACACAGTCAGTATTAAAGGCACATTGCCTTCTGGTAATGTTTTAGAGTTGTTAACATTATTATATTTATTACTAGCTGTTTCCCGCGACTTCGTGCGCGTGGAAAATATTAAAATCAAGAACACATTTTGACTTTCATCCCCTCTCCCAAGGAAACCGTCCTCAAATCATGCCAAGTTTCATATGAATTCATTCACTAATTTCAGCGTGATGCGCGGCCAAGATACAGACAAAAATGATAAAAATTACAGTTTTGGCTTCAGAATCGACCTAAGAAGGCCCCAAAAAAAAAAAAAAATGTACAGATCTCTTCAATGTACAGAATCGGACCTGTTACAGTTTTATTTTAAGTATAGATATAACTTGTACGTAGTTTAATTAGAAAGTGCAGTTTTAAAATGAAAAATCCTGAACCGAAAAATTATGCAATAATTTAAATACATATTTTTAATGACAGTATTATACTTATAGAACTTAAATTATTTCAATTTCCTTCGCACAATGAGCTGTTCACTCAGTCGCGTAGTAATTGCCGCTCAAGTATAACTAAAACGTAACATCACTTCTACAAAGTAAAACAAAAGAGCGTTCAGAGGACCATCTGTGGACAGTTGCAGATAATCGCGCCTCACAATATGTCGCCATCATTATCTAAACGAGCGATCGCACAAACAATGCGCCCTCAATGTAGAAAGGAGTGGAGAGGAAACAGTGGATGAAATTATTTTATTTTATTTATCTTAATTCGTTCCACTGCTGCGAAAAGTTTTCCTCTTTTTCTGCCATCTCCTGCGTTCTGAAGCCTCCGCCGTCGTTTCAGCTCTCAGTCGGTGACCATTCAATGGACATTTTTGCCCACCTTGCTTTTTAACAATAATTATTCGTAATTTTGTCTATGTTACAATTTGTGTTCACTGGACTCTGTGAAGAACGCTGTGATGATATATTTTCGGCCTCAGCTGGCAACACCGTGGTTGTTAATAGCATGGCTGGCAATTTGGTTGTTAAGATCATCTTATTAAAGCAATTCTCGGCCCCGTCAGACGTTGGATGGGTGACCGTTTAGTGGCATCTAAACAGATCGCGTCAGCGGAAGTCATGTCGGAAGCCTTCCGGTGGCTTGAACACTTCGACACCGTCCATTATGCCATATCACCAGATTCCTATATCCCCATCATACATACTGAAGTGTAGTTCTTATGAAAAGTGTTTTGTAGATAAGAAAACTTGTCCGTAGCGTCAGCTGACTGTGTTTCATTAGATGCCGAGATTGCGGGCGTAGCGGTCTTGTCTTGCCAAAGTTTATTTTGTAGATGTATCGAGAAGATACTACGGACTTGTTCGTTGCGATAAAACTGAATTATGTTGTAAGATTACAATCGTACATTGAGTTGAGGATGAATCTTTGAGAATGGAATTGTTTTTTTTTACAAATAACTTAATGGAAAATTGCTCCATTTTCATTTATAGTGATAGCAAAGAACTAATTAAAAAAATCGAGTTAACTGTCTTAATCGTCAATACCTTCATCTCTTATTTTTCACTCTTGGAAATGAAATATTGTCATGACAATTCTATGCAACCTATGTATGTGAGGATTAAATATAGCTAGAAAAAAAGGAAATAAAAAAGTTCATATATTCATACCAGCGGATTCATATCACCAATGCAAAAATAGTCAATAACACACGAGTAACTATGAATGAATTAGGAAAATGTGATAGGAAATAATCTTGCCCTTTACATTCCTTTCTTGATGAAGTATTTGTTGCGCATCTATACAAATAAATAAAATTCAAATTTCTGTTAAAATAACAACATTTTACTAAATCTATTTTAAAAGATTACACGGAATTTATAACAAAAAAAAAAAATCTGTCTCTCTCTCTGTTTATTCTGGCTAATCTCCGAAACAGCTGGACCGATCTCAACGGGACTTTCAATGGCAGATTGAGTTATAAGGAGTAGTAACTAAACGCACAAGTATGTTACTAATGTAAACTGTCTATCGAAGTCTTCGTTTACAGTCCTTTTAATCATGACGCAAACAAATGACGCAAACGTGTGACGTGTGAAACGAGATGTATTGACGGATGCTCCGTATTTAACAGTTCAATGAATCACATGAATTCAAATGTCCATTACGCAAATTATCTTGTAATCTAGATGGCGGCGACCCTTTCTTGTAGTACAAATGTTCGGATCTGTTTCATTTGAATAACACAAAGATCGGGCTGAGGCAGCGCCTTAGAATAGCAATCAATTATTTAGAAGGCTTTCATCTGCATTGGAAATAGGTAGGTATCTGAAAATTGAGCGGTTGGCAACTCTAATGTATTTGCAAGTTTGCAAATACGAATGGAGGGCTCTGACCATGTTGATATACTGTTTATTATATGTCTGTAAGGACTTATAATAAGCATATACGTTTTGCAGATTTGCAAATCATATTGGGGACGTGAAAAATATGAATGAAAAATAAAATAGGTAAGTGTAAGAAAAAAATACATTCCAAAATTGTTTATGTGTGACATTCAAAGATTTTGTACGGATTTTTTATTGTGTAAATAAACAAACATTCATACGACCGTCTATCAAATATCATAGCTCTTCGTATTCATTTGGCTCCAACGCAGCTGAAAATAAATGGTTTTTACTACCGGGGTGAAGTTTGCAACACAATTTGCGACCCGCCGGGCAAGCGGGCCCAAATCAAACACGTAGCTCCTTTGAGAGTAGGGTGTGTGGATGAGACCACATTTACTCGTACCCAGGAACCAACAGGAAGCAGTGGTTTTTGATTTCTGAAGTAATGTGTAGAGTTATGTTATTGTATATAAATTTCTATGATATTCTTCTCAATAATTAAAAATAATGTGATAAAAATTACAGGAACATCAAACTAATATTTAGAGAAATTTGTATGTTTGTTACTCCTTCATGCTTCAACGATTTGGATAAAATTTGTTATGAAATAGCCCTGGATTAACATATGGCTACTTTTTATCCCAAAAACTTTCACAAATTGCTGCAAGCAAATTTTGCCACTGAGAGTGAAAAGTAGGAAGAAAAGGATTGAAGTCATCGTATCAGATTTTTATAACAGCCACATGTTTAGATTGAATTTTTTCACCATCAAGAAATCAACAAGTCATATCTGCAAGTCATAAACCTTAATAATTAAGTTAAAATATCATCACATGACGAGTAAGATGGACTGTTATTGGTAAGGAAGCGAATAATACTCTCGAGTGAGATCTGAATTTAGCTTTAATGGCCAATCTAAATTACTCATATCCAACGTAAACAACCAATAATCCTACATTCTATTTATTATAACAATATCGGTACCCCAGCCTAAATGGTTATCGTCCGTTTAATTGCCTCCCGAGACAATGGCTAATAAGAAACGATGCTTCAGCACTATCCAGTGATTTATCGAATTTGCAAGTTCCTTAGTGCAGATTATGAGAACGGCTTATTGTAGGTGGGTGATTTATGTAAAGGCTTGCGCTATGTGGGCATGAGAGGCCAACAGGGTATTATTAACATTTCGAGTGGGTGAAGGCATGATCATTATACTTAGTGTTGCCACCTGCTACATAATACCGATAGTCCGATATGTTAACTCAAAACATTTGTGGGCTGACCAAATTGAGGACATTTTGAAGTATGTTAAGAATCATAATAAAAATACGTGACTCATTGTAACCTCGATTGATCATGTAATAAGTATATTACTTTAGAATATAAACTGTCGTTATGTTTTATCTGCAGAACTTAAAACATCAAATAGCAATAATACCCCGCATTGGGCAGAATCCGTAACACGAAATCAAGTTTATCCCAAAAGCATTTTCAAGTCGGGACTCGCCACACGTTTCTACTTTATAGCGCGGCGCAAATTCTCGGAAATCCTTTAAAATCGGCGGAGCTCCAGCCTTAGGAGTGACCGCGTGATTCCATTAATGCCTCGGCACCCGCCTTCCTTTCGCCCACCAGATATATAAAGCTCAATCTGCACGGCTGCAAGTTTTTTTTATACGACAATTTATATTGTTGTATAATTGGCAATAAGTGGTAACAAACGTATTTTTTTTTATTTCATTTTAAAATATAGCATTATTTTATAATTCTTATTTACTATGGGAACTTAAAACAAATTAATACTTTTTTCAGTTAGAACAAAATTTTGTATTCATAAATACATATAATTTTATAACAACAGTTTTAGTTACCAGTTAGAAGAAAATTTTGTTAAAGATATTCATATATGTAATTATGTAACAATTTTAGTTGCAAAATTACAAAAGTTTGATACAACTAATATATTACATATTCAATAATACGACGACGACATTTTATTGATATTTTTGCATCAAACAAAAAAGATTTTCGTTGAATTTCAATAATATTTGCTTTAAATAAGACTGTGCAACACTAGTAATTCGCTTAACATTGGTATAAGAAGTACATATTATGTATTTATATAAAAAACGTGAATTCTAAGTATTTTTTTAAGATTTCAATGGAAAGAAAGATTCTTGAAGTTGACTTTGACAATTCCTTGATATTGATAAAATATTTGCCATGTCTGAAAATCAAACACCCCTTAAATTTGTCCCTCTATTTTTTAATAGCATAAAAGGATTCGAAGGGCCCACTCCACTATTTACGCGCAAAAACAATGTTCAGTGAAAGTACCTCTTAATCTAGGCTGGACATCAAGATAATGATATTATAAACCATTGTCGACTACGATTCGCTTTTAGAAGGGCATTACTAACTTAAATGCATTTAATCTGAACCCCATTATAGTGTGAGGACCCTAGGGTGGGCGCAGGGCTGTCGTGCCAATGTTTTTCAGATTAGGTGATAGGACAAATCCAATAATGAACTTATGTGACCGGGAACAAACTGTGATTTCTATGTTACCATTTGAAACAACGAGTTGGTTAATAAACAAACATTTTCATAATTTCGTTCCTGTATTATGATTTCTATGTAGAAGGTTTTAGATAAGCTTATTATCAATGCATAATAAGAATTTCATGATATAATCCAAAGTTGTCCAGTAATACTAAAAATGAGCACCTATAGAATTATTGTTTCAAGTCTTTCGCTAACATAATATTAATCGTTTAAAAAGTATTTTGTAAATTTAGTTTATTTTTAACCAAAGAGGAGGACGTTCTAATTTTGACTGTGTGTTTGTTTTGTTGTATATTGGTTACGCGATTTCTTCGCCATTTTGATGAGTATTTTATTATGCCATTGAATGTATCTCTGAGGTTGCCCCATATATTTTGGATATATTGCCCCATATATGGAAAGAAATTCACCTCTAAAGGCGGAAATAAAAGAGGAATCATACATTGAAATCAATTTGTTCTATTTTTAACCAGCCCTTTGTTAACCTTAGGAAATAACCTTATTTATTCTCCCAACCTCATTTGTTTATTTCAAGCGGAACATGTAAAACAACTTATCTAGACATGTCCAAACAACTCCCGAAACTTCACAGACGATAAACTCGCGACAACCCTGCCGCAAGACAAGGGTCAAACAGGCAGGACAGTAGTATAGTGTCCACCGTGCTGACCACAAGGCATTTGTGTAAAGCAATTAGCGCCTCTAATGTGGCTGGACCTTAAGATATAGTCCTACAGCCGGTCCTATGGTATAGGGTGTCTTTTCTCCTTTGGCGGCTCCGTGCCAGTTGGTAGTAGTCCTGCCTGCGAAGATCATGAAGTTTATTCTCGGGTCTTGGCTGTTTGTCTTGTGTTTCTGTGTTTCTCCATACCATGGGGCCCTAGGGGTATGAGTGTGTAAACGTTTTTTTATATGTAATAGGTGTGTGAATATGACTCCGCCCCTTTTTGTCAAAATAAAACACATTTGTTCGCTTACAAAATTAAAAAAAAAATTATTGAAAGTATGCTCCATCTGCAGCTACAACCTTCGCCCATCGTTCAGGTAGTTTTCGTATTCCTTGCTGGAAGAAGTCCTGGTCTTTTGAGCTTATCCAGTTGTCAATCCAAATTTTGATACTTTCACATGAAGTAAACTTTTCTCCAGTAAGGTCTGTCTGCATCGTCCGGAATAGGTGGTAATCCGAAGGAGCTATGTCTGGTGAATATGGCGGGTGGGGTAACACTTCCCAGTCCTGTCCCTCTAAATATCTTTTTACGACTTCTGCGGTATGCGGTTTGGCATTGTCATGCTGAAGAACTAATTTGTTATGTCTATTCACCCATTCTGGTCGTTTTTCTTCTATGGCTCGCTTCAAACGCATTAGTTGTCGTCGGTAAACTTCTCCATTAATAGTTTCAGAGGGTTTGAGCAACTCATAATATACAATACCTTTCTGATCCCACCAAATACAGAGCATGACCTTGGCACAGTGAATATTTATTTTTGGCTGTGATGGGCCTGGTTCGCCTGGTTTCACCCAAGCTTTTTTGCGTTTAGGATTTTCGTAGTGTATCCATTTTTCGTCTCCTGTGACTATCCGATGCAAAAATCCTTTTCTTTGCTGTCTTTGAAGCAGCATTTCACAAATGGTTTTCCGACGTTCCATGTCTCTTTCTTTTAAATCATGTGGAACCCAGTGACCGGCTTTTTGAATCATTCCCATCATTTGTAAACGCTTTGCAACAGTTGAACGATCAACATTTAATGCTGCAGCTAATTCTGATTGAGTTTGGCAAGAATCTTCCGCCAATAATGCTTCCAATTCAGCATCTTCAAATTTTTTTGGTGGTTTTCCATGTTCTTTATCCTCAGTACTAAAATCGTTATTTTGAAATCGTCGAAACCATTCCTTGCAAGTTGTATTAGACGGAGCATGCTCACCATAAATCTCCACAAGCAAACGATAAGTTTCCGCTGCAGTTTTCTTCGCAATAAAATAATGTAATAACACTTCCCGCAAATGACGTTTATTTGGAATAAAAACCGACATTTTCGAAAAGGTGAAAACAATTGTTGCTTACACTTCAACCAAATATCATAAAATGCGTTAGATAGCTGACATTCAGTACTATCGAATACAAGTATGGTCATTTATTAGTACACGTAAACAATACTAAAAACGACATCTGTTGAGAAAGGGCGGAGTCATATTCACACACCCAATTATAATACATTGATTTATTTCAGATTAAATTGAGAATTTGCGAGTTCATAATTTCATAAAATTATTATATCGTTCGTAAGATAAAGTCTGACAACTTCCTTAAAAAGATACAAAGTTAATTAATAAATTGATTTTTCATCAATATTTAGGTTGTAAGCTTAAGAAATCAACACAACAATTTAATTTACTTAAATAAGAAATGCAAGCAGTGAGCGTATAAAACATAACACTCAAACACGTCTAATAAAAAACAAAAAAAGGAAATGAGGGTTGTTAGTAAACTAAAAACAAGTGACTTATTTTTTTGTGAATACATTATCTTGGGACACCCTGTAAACATCTTGGATCGCCTTTACACTGGCAAGGAATTCTTGAACACTGCATTCCTCTGCAAGAATTTCTTGTTTTAATGTAAGATTTTATAGTGCAGTGTTTAAGTTAGGGTGAATTTCATGCGCCCCTATACCGCAGGAACCGCTTTCAATCTACGAGGAATTGCGAAATGTTAAACTATGGAAACTTCACCATTATAGTTGCAAAAGTTTCTCATATTATGCTGAAGAACAGATAATCTTTTCTTAAAAATAAAAAATATAAGATGTAGTACATAGTTTAAAAAACCTAGGGGTTAGACTACACGACCTGCAAGGGGATTCTGTATAAAAAAAAGAATGCTCACAAACTGTTGTCTGTTCTAGGATTACCCATATCACAGGTGACATAGAAATAAATAAAATCATAACAACCTTCAAAAAAAAACAATAAAATTTGGGAATCTTCATGTGATAGGATTAATAGGTGTATATATTGCCAAGGTTGCCAAAACCCGTATTAACATGTAGGCTACTTTTTATCCCGGAAAACCGCGGTTAACGGCGCGAGACATTGCTAGTTGTCTATATATGTACATGAGAGTTGATTATTACTATAGTTAATGAAGTTAATCATGTAAATATAATTAAAGCATTTCTTCGTTGATAGTCATGCTTTCGAAGCTAGGGGTCTCGGGTTCGACGTCCGGCCGGGGCAGACTGTGTGATGAGTGTATAGTTTGTTTTCGGGTCTTGTGTGTTGTTCTTTTGTCTGTTTGCAAGCTATCTGCGACACAGTATGAGAGTAAACATAATTCAAAAAAAGGTTCGACATTTATCTTCGCCGGCATTTTTTGTGAAATCGATTTAAATACCTTTTTATAAATATTATTGGGTGTGTGAATATGACTCCGCCCCTTTTTGTCAAAATAAAACACATTTGTTCGCTTACAAAATTAAAAAAAAAAATTATTGAAAGTATGCTCCATCTGCAGCTACAACCTTCGCCCATCGTTCAGGTAGTTTTCGTATTCCTTGCTGGAAGAAGTCCTGGTCTTTTGAGCTTATCCAGTTGTCAATCCAAATTTTGATACTTTCACATGAAGTAAACTTTTCTCCAGTAAGGTCTGTCTGCATCGTCCGGAATAGGTGGTAATCCGAAGGAGCTATGTCTGGTGAATATGGCGGGTGGGGTAACACTTCCCAGTCCTGTCCCTCTAAATATCTTTTTACGACTTCTGCTGTATGCGGTTTGGCATTGTCATGCTGAAGAACTAATTTGTTATGTCTATTCACCCATTCTGGTCGTTTTTCTTCTATGGCTCGCTTCAAACGCATTAGTTGTCGTCGGTAAACTTCTCCATTAATAGTTTCAGAGGGTTTGAGCAACTCATAATATACAATACCTTTCTGATCCCACCAAATACAGAGCATGACCTTGGCACAGTGAATATTTATTTTTGGCTGTGATTGGCCTGGTTCGCCTGGTTTCACCCAAGCTTTTTTGCGTTTAGGATTTTCGTAGTGTATCCATTTTTCGTCTCCTGTGACTATCCGATGCAAAAATCCTTTTCTTTGCTGTCTTTGAAGCAGCATTTCACAAATGGTTTTCCGACGTTCCATGTCTCTTTCTTTTAAATCATGTGGAACCCAGTAACCGGCTTTTTGAATCATTCCCATCATTTGTAAACGCTTTGCAACAGTTGAACGATCAACATTTAATGCTGCAGCTAATTCTGATTGAGTTTGGCAAGAATCTTCCGCCAATAATGCTTCCAATTCAGCATCTTCAAATTTTTTTGGTGGTTTTCCATGTTCTTTATCCTCAGTACTAAAATCGTTATTTTGAAATCGTCGAAACCATTCCTTGCAAGTTGTATTAGACGGAGCATGCTCACCATAAATCTCCACAAGCAAACGATAAGTTTCCGCTGCAGTTTTCTTCGCAATAAAATAATGTAATAACACTTCCCGCAAATGACGTTTATTTGGAATAAAAACCGACATTTTCGAAAAGGTGAAAACAATTGTTGCTTACACTTCAACCAAATATCATAAAATGCGTTAGATAGCTGACATTCAGTACTATCGAATACAAGTATGGTCATTTATTAGTACACGTAAACAATACTAAAAACGACATCTGTTGAGAAAGGGCGGAGTCATATTCACACACCAATATATAAAATATTGTACAATGTCCATAGATTATAATTATATATCGGAATACCGACAGTATTCCGTAAATAAAACCCAATTGTAAAATTAATTTTCCGTACCCCATGAAATGTTAATTACATATTGCTTCCAGTATCGGAGAGTAAACCTTACTTGGTTTTACTCTCTTGATACTTGTAATGTATATTTATTAATTCTAAGCAATTTCAGTAAACGAAAAGTTTCGTTTCATTTGTAAGTTAATTTTTTATGTCTGAGACGTGATGTCTTCGCAAACTGCAAACTGTTTAGATGATATTTTTTTAATTAAAAGGGTGTGTCTTTGTCTATATTAAAAGGAAAGAAAAATTATAAGATTAAATTATTTAAGTAGGATTTTGTGTTTTTAAGTCAGATATTTAATTAAGCTTTACTTTTTAATGATTTAAGTCCAGATTAATCCACTGCTGGTGATAGTTGGCTCCCAAATAGCCTGTGTAATTACAAATATTTAAAACTTTTTGAAACTAGATCGGCTTTCACAAGCATTCGATGCCAGTTTTGTTGATCTTTGGGGTCCAATTCAGCGGTAGTCAGTAATTTTAATGGCTTGAACAGTTGATAGCAAGATATTCCTTTTGGTCCTGCGCCATTTGTGATTTTCATACACTTCATGATTTGTAGATTGGTCAGTTAGTCGCAAATCATAGAATATGCACACAAAGCATGCAGTAATAAATGATTTCTTTTAAAAGATAATCAGTATTGTAAAGGAAAACCAATTACTTAGATCACAATATCTGTACTATTTAATCGGTGACTTGTATTGAAATTTTTTGTTACTGAAGCGGATATTCCAACGTACAACTAGTTAGTGAATCTCTATCGCACAACGAATTTTTATCAAATGTTCAAAGTATCAAGAAGCTTCGCTCCTCGCAAGTACAATCAGCACAAGATGTCCAATACTAGGGAGATGCGGGGGGTAGTTTGTAATATGACATATCTGGGAGCCGTCAGCGCCGCAACGCTGGCAGAACTTGGTCTGTGGCCAGCGCAGATGTGTGCACAGTACAATATAACAAGTAGATAAAGTTTTACACTACTGTAAAGCAGATGGTCCACTGCTAAAATTTGTATACAGGTTATGAATGTGACGAATAAATATTTGAATTACGCATCACGCATCAGCTTATAGCGTAATCTTAATAATGATTATCAACCGATTTCCGGAGGAAGTTATCAATTCGGGTAGAAAAAATATGTCATTCATGTAAACGAAATTGCGTATCATGATTGTCTGTGACTTTTTTCTTCGCCCGTTGTATACTGATTTTGATGATTATTTTTTAATATCCTTTAAGGTTGAGAAATAAATGAAGAAATTATTTAAGTTCATTTCGATGTTTTTAAATGAGACGCTTGTCAATACAAAGGCACTAGTTCAAATACGAATGCTTTATGAAGTCCGCATGCAATAATTTTGTGATAAGGCAATTTGTTTGATTTTGTTTGATTGATTTGCTCACTCACAGTCAGCGTCACTAATATAGGAAACGACGTTTCATTCTGCAAAGTACGGTTCTCAAAAAAAAATTGTAGATAAACGTGTAGTATGCCCTCTTCATCTAAAAGATGAAAAATAGCCCGTAACATGCAAATATTGTTCTCTAACGTTGTACTACTGAGAATTACTGGGTCCTTTACCAGCATGGCGTAGCAGTTCGCGCCGCATTGGACTGGCGGCTGGTAGGTAAACTTTTACAGTACCAAGGGAAAATGCCCCAGGCGACCCTACGTTCTGTTATTAGCGGCTATTGAGACACGACTATTTACTTACTGGGATATGTTGGTTCGCGTGTTGCCCAGTGGCGTTTTAGGATCTTCTGTAGGCTCTGTGGGTTCCATTCTGTGATGTAAACAGTGCCAAATGTAAACAAACCCATGTCTAAAATTATTAGAATCTAACATTGTTTTGATTGCTTCGATGTTTTGCATACTCATATTTGGACCGCTTTGAAATTTCTAGGCAGCGTATTGGCCCAGGGGCACCGACGCCGACTTCCAATCTGAAGGTTACTGGTTCAAACCCACTGTGAAGAAAAACATTGCGAGGTAACCGGCATGTCTTAGAACCAAAAATTCGAAGAAATGGTAGACATCTACCAATCCGGATTGGGCTCCCGTGGTAGTGGTGGTGATCTAAGCCCGTTTACTCTCAATTATCGAGAGTAGACCGGTGTCCCTGCAGTGAGAACATTTGAGGCTGTAGGGAAGGGTGTAGATATCCCCGTCTCGCGTGACGGGCATAACGCGATGTGACTTGGGTCTTCTCATCGGGGAGGACCTAGGTAGTGTTATTGTTGTCTATGGGCGGCAGTGACCACTTAACTTATGTTAAGTGGGCCAAACAAAGCTTTAAGCTTTACCAGCTCTATTTACTCTGCGATAGGTAGTGACAAGTTACAAATTTCAATATTTTGCTTGATAGGTTGAATACGGAGGATATATTTCTGAAAATGTGTAGTAATTTATACGTTTAGAAACATTTCAAAATTTATATCAGTGGACACGTACAAATAAAACAGTAACAATGCGCACCCAAAGAGCTTTCAAAGAGAAACATTTTCAATAACGCCCGAGTTATTCTCGGGTCCTTTATTATGCACCGCAGCTCTATAGAATTTCTCGCACGTCACTATCCCGTCCAATTTTCAATAGCAAACATTTGGCTGAGTCTCAAATCAAATTTAAAGTATGGATATATTTTTATGTAGATTCGACCCTTCAGGGCCATGTGGGTGACATGAGTGCATAAGACTGGGCAGGGTCCTTCTATTTTGCGAACGTGGGGTTCTAATTTAACATTTATTTTACTACACTATGTGTGACTGTTTTATTTTGTATTGTGATTGAAATCATTATTTCCAGTTACCAAGATATTAATGATAAATGTTAACGCATTTTCTTGCGTCTGGTCCGCGTAAATATCTTGGTAACTCCAAATGTAATGTTCATAACCACGATGGTTTTTGTATTTATTTTGTGAAATCAATCGAACATACTGTTAAACTGGGTGGATTGATAACTTTGAAACCACAGACTACTTTCCTCCAAAATAAAAAAAAACCTCTCTAAAATATCCGACTAGACGGTATTTAGGGAGTAGTTGGTTACCGGCACGCTACTACTACTAGTGATACTAGTGGCAGTTTACTATAATACTATTAGTAGAAAAAGTAAGGGTGAACTCGCACTCAGCTATATACGAAGTGAGACTTTTAAAAATGCTAGTCAGGGAGTCGCGCACATCAAATTTAAGCCACCTAGATGGTAAGTGTAGAAATATCACAGCTATGACTGTTGCCTTTTGTCACCACTTTCACTAGTCTTTTTTTTCGTGTACTTGTCAACCTGTCGTTGGACTTTATAAGTCGCCCGAAGGCGTCCGGTTTGATATGGACTAGGACTAGTAGTAGTAGTAGTAGTTGGGCTTCCGTGTTTCGAAGATCACGTTAAGATTTTAACGTGATCTTCGAAACACGGAAGCCCAAGTAATAATTAATGACAAAAATTGTTGACCAACAATCAACAAGCATCAACAATCAACTAAGCTATGGATCCATCGAACAATAAGCGATTTACTCACACTGCTGTGACAGAGCGTCTGCATCACAGTGAAAGACCCCCAAGGAAGCATCCAATGCTTAGAATTTACGTTTTATGCAGTGGAAAATGATAAATTTATGGACGTCCAGTTTCCTGCGACACGTTTCTCCGTCTCGAACACATAACTTTTGATTTTATGCTTACAGTCGTTTGTATGTATATACATACAATAGAAGAATAACATGCGAAACTTACTCTGGAAATATTTTTTTGGATAAAAATCAGGAAAATCTATAGTGTAATCTATTGACAAACCTCTACCTGTAGTTCGTTGGTGTAAGACTTTGGTACATATAGGGCTGGTCTGTGTAAAAAGAACCCCAGGTCCTGACTTAAATATGTTTATGAGGTAATTTTTCATAAAAATCTGCCACCAAGACACTCAAGCTTAAACTGTAGTTGCGTTTTTATGTAAGATCTTACCACCTGCGATGCAGACATTCATATAATTATAAGTATTTTTCATGGCTGGATCAGTAAATTACTACTGCTAACAATTTATGGAATTTTTATTATGGTAAAATGTCTTCTAAATGTAGCAAGAGATAAACAAATTTCAGTTCACCGAAGACAGATGGCGCTTCGGATCACGTAGGACGCGTGGCCTCAACCCTTCTTGGATAATATCTTTAAAAGTTTGCGAGCCCGGCGTCCTCCCAGGGGTATGGGGATCTCTTTAAATTATTATTCTACCAATCAAACGTAAAGGTAAATGTATTGAAGATCAGACAAAGATGGTTTTCAATTTAGATAATTTTATAGTACTTTCAGAAAATTTAAAGTCGAACATTTTTAAGTATCTTTTTCACTATACTCAGGTTAGATATGTTCGTTTTGGACGTTTGCACTGATATCTTTAGATATTATTACGTACCAGCTGTTCACCGCGATTTCATCCACGTAGAATTTTTTTTTTTTTATATACATATAATATTTATATAATAACATAAATGTTTGTTCTGTGTTTGGGTGTACCAGACACAGAACAAACATTTATGTTCGTCACACAAATGCTTGTGGGAATTGAACCCACGACTGGCAACGCAGGAGGCAGAGCTATTATAATAATGTAAGAATCACCAAAATCAAAGCGTCAAATTCAACTATTAATACGAGACCTTCAAAAGACATCGCGAAATCCAATATAAGTTCCCAAGACTTTATAAACATCTCAAATTCTATACCAAAAGGCTATCGACTTCAAAGCGGATACTCGATTCGTTTAATTCAAACTTAATTTGAGTGAAAAGATTATACACCACGGGAAAGGATGATTGATTTAATTATTCTTCTTAGACGTGTCCTCTCCTATAATTACGGTTCATTACTTAAGCATCGCTTTATGCTGACTAATTACTTAATAGAAGTAACGAGTTATTTCCATCTCGAAGTTGCCTGGGATGGAATGTAATCAACGCTAAACGGGGAACGAAAACGAATTACAAACGAAAATGTAGGTAAAGATCGAACGGTATATCTTGTTTTACAGAATATTTTTGATAAAGCACCTTTGTTGCTTTATCAAATATTAAAATAGCCTTAATCTCTATTCTGATAATCAACATTCAATGTAAATTTGACATAACCCAATGTTTGCAATTGCAACCTTATTCATACCATGTTCTCGAAACGGTGACGAAAAAAATATTGTGAGGAAACCGGCATATCCTAGTACTCCAAAATTATGACATGTGACATCTATCATTCTTCTTGGGCTCTCGTGATAAATCAAAGCCCAATCGTTCTCACTTCTCGAGAGTAGCCCGTTGTTATGATCCTTAGAGACTGATATAGATTTATAATAATATCGTATTAATTTATTAAAACATAAGTTTTGAGCATTTAGATGCTTAAAACTTATGTTTAAGCTCAGATAATATTGTGAAATTCGTACAGTGGCAGGAAGGTATATAGTTTGATATTTAATTAAATTTTACTTCTGTTTCGACGTAAAAAATATTTTAGCTGAGTTCTGAACACCTCGAGTAAAATAGGTCAAAGGACTCCCTCCTTGTTGGGAAACTGTGATAAAACTTGGAGTAACTTTTGTTTTGCGCCTTAGAGAGCAATGTAACAAAGCAAAATTTATGACAGGAAAAATGCATTGTCGTAGAAAATACTTAAATGTAATGAGAATAAATTAAAGGTGTGAGTTTAATTGGCAGCGTATTTTTTTTATAACTTTGTTAAAACATAAGACTGTCAAAACATCATATCTGCGTTCAACTATACTGTTTTATTTACGACGTCTTGAAATATCCTTTTTTAATATCCGAATTTCCTTTGCACGAACCTCAACGGAAATAGATTTTGGTGCCAAGTTAATTATTGTCTCTTTCAATACCGAAACTCAAAACTAAAAGTTATCTATCACTTGAGATCTCAAGTATGGCTTGGATATGTCAAAAATTAAATACTAAAGTCAACATATTCGTACGCATTTAACGTATCATACAAGCGACAAAGTTCCATGAAAATATTTAATATAATGTATTTTAAAATTTTAGCACCATTAAACACTGAATTTGCTATTTTTTTCCCTTTGGATGAATCTTCCAATATTACAATTTTTCCATAATATCTTTCTTATAAAATCACAAGAGATTCACACGGATTTCGGTATATTGCAGCGGTATCAGGGCCGTTCGATTAAAACAATAAAATATCCGTAGCGTAGAGGGGAAAGCAGAAAAACAACTCTGGTATTCCAGGCAATCAGTTACTTTGTACCGTGGGCAGTGGTTCACGGAGAATAGGGGGCATAAATGTGAATGGATGTTAACGTGTTTTTTACGACACATGGTCAACATATCGTTTTGTTTGCGACCGCACCGATATCTTTATTCCCTAGTTCACCCCAAAATTCCTGGGGGCTATTTTTTTCCGTCCATTTGGATGGAAACTGTCTACTTGACTGCGCACATGTATAGGTCCGATTTTATCATATTATAAAGTTGTTTTTTATATTTTTTTCGTTTTTCATTGTACCTACAACCTAGATATTTTACGGCTTCTGTTCGATTCAATAAAAGAATCGAAGTCTTCATTGAAATGATTTGATTTGTGATCGGTATGGGTCTATTTATGGCCGTATTATATTTGCTTGACTTGTTTAATCTTATCATTCCTATTTTTTACGTAAAACCCACCTTGTTTTGTATTGTTTCACCTAGAATAAATAAAGCAATAAGAAAATATATTTGATTCCATTATCCATAACTAACAAACGAGTTCGTCGTAGATTGACAAAAGTAATTTATTTATACGATTTCTGTCGATATCCGTAAGGGGAGACCGGAGTTAGTCAACATTGACTCTTTGTCAAAGTGTTTACACTGGGTAACGGCGGATAGGCCACTTTTTCCCATTATTTTTAATTTTATGAATGATTATTCTTCACTTTATACTCCGTACAAAATAAATGCACCTTACAGCTTCTAAGTTTTTGTTACGCGTGGCTGGGGAATGTGAATACGATCGCTTATATTTAACTATTGAGATTATTTACAGTAATGTATAATTACACTTAAATTTAACTTCTATTATACCTTTTTTGATTTAAATTAACATCCATCTTATTTAAACTAACCAAGATATCACTGAAGTATTTTAAACTTATATTTAGTATTTTTGTCGTTAAAAGATCACATAAGCCATTAGGTTCAGGTTGGCAGCCAAATAATTCCGTCTCTTTCGTTATTGAAAAAAATGTAATATTGATAAAAAAAATATATGCTCTAATATTTTATCATATGCTTTTGTGTTAGTTAGTGGACTAATCTGGTGTCGAATTTTCCAAGGCGGTCATGAGCCTGTATCATAGCTTATAGACAAGTATATTCAGGACTTCCAAGCCGAAGCACGGAAGCGCTATTCAAATGCCACTTAACGATTACCGATCTCAATATTGACCGCGCGAAGTTCTAAACTTAGATTATCTGTAACGAACTAAGCAAGCTTAGTACATGCTACCTACCCCAGCTTTTCTATCTCCCTATTATCTCCCCGGGCCTATTGTCGTGTCGCATTAACGTATATCGCATCATAACTTCCGATAATCTACGTTTATTGGATCCGCTCGCTGGTTTATTATGCCCTTCGAATATATTTTCTTACCTATATGACGCGAGGTAGAATTTTATTAGGCGAAAATAGTCCAAGAAGCCCTATCAATGTTATAAGGCTTTAACTATATTTTAGAGACTTGAATTTTGATGAATATAAGACGTTTATGTGTATCTAACTAGATATTTCAGGATTAACCAGTATAATGCTATGAGATACTATATATACTGCTACGTATATTTTTAATGACAAGCAATCTGCTTTAGCTTACTATGATGCTTTATAATTGTGATACTATTATAGTTGAAGACATTTTACTATTTTTAAATTGTATCCTGCGTTGGAAGTTCTTGTGAAACAAATGAATGCATGGATATTGCAAATTCTAATACCTATAATATTCTAATATCTATCCCTTTTTCAGTTTGTAATATATTATGTAGGCATACCTGTTTTTATGTCAGTATTAAAATGCTAAAAGTAGAGTAAAAAGGTTACAGTAGTCCATTGAGGTTTCACTTCTCACTTTTTCTTCCGTGTGAGTAAGTTGCTCACTCTGGTATCGAAGTTTTGAAGCCCCTGAAAGGGCTTCCGCCATAGCTAATTGACTAGTATAGCTGTATTAACCTGGCCTAAATATTCAATGTTATATAAAGTCGAATCTCTATAAATATTATAATTATAAGTGAATTACTTAGTTTTATAATACAAATATGTATTTAAACGTACCTCCGAAACTTGGATGCCCTCGGTTCATATACCACTAAACGGTCACCCATCCATCTTCTGACTGTCAAGAACAAATAATACACCTTTGAAAAAAATTATGTGAAATATTACGTTCGTATCTGCATTAACAGTAATTACCCATTACCTGTCCTAATTATAATTTTCCGTATAAAAGAACAAAAGTCTTAGTATTAGAATCACGACTTGGCATTATACTAAAGACAATTCATTATTAGAGAGCCGTT
Organism: Aplocera efformata; assembly: GCA_921293045.1. Taxonomy (NCBI): domain Eukaryota; kingdom Metazoa; phylum Arthropoda; class Insecta; order Lepidoptera; family Geometridae; genus Aplocera; species Aplocera efformata. Next base: position 4,018,788 of record OV121042.1, on the reverse strand, counting down.
ACAAGCTGTAATAGGCAGTTATCGCCCTTTTATAGCGAATTTTATGGTCGGAACTACTCACCCAAGAAATGTACTCGTTTCTATCTTGTAACGTTATTGGATTAATTATAGAGATAACTAGAGTAATGATTACTTATCGCGCTAATAGATTTTGAGAAACATAGGTAAATGGTTAACAAAGTTTATTAGATTTCCATTAGAAATTTCCTGTTTGTTCTTCGCTATAGGTTAGCATTTATATATTTTTTTTAATTTATCTTAAATAAACATAATTGAGTATTTGATTTTGACTTTGTAGTCAAGACAAAAATGAATTGCAAAATTGAAGTAATAATATTATAAAAAAATTCAAACAACAATTTCATTAATATCTGGAAATTCTATTTCGATTCGATTCTAAGAAATTAGTAAGAAAATATAAAACAAACTTAAATTAAATACTTTTCCTTTCGAGTAAAAGCAAAAGGCATTCCCCTATAAAGTTGTAATAGTTGTTTACAACGGTGCTGGCGGCGTTTACAATATATTAGGAACTGCCAGCAATAAAAAGGGGTAAGAAAAAAAATGAAAGGAGGAAAATAAAAAGAGGTTAAAATAAAAACAGCAATATATACGACTTCCTTGAGGAAATAATAATGCTGTTTGCAATTCATTTGACTACCTGGTTACCCTTCACAAAACAACGGTGTATTTTTCAACCCTTGGCACGATTTTTCTTAGAGGGCTGCGATTTTTGTTTCCTAACCCTTTGCTTTTCGCGATATCAAAGCTTGATAACGAGTGACTTTGATAAAAGAGTAATTGCATTTTTCACAATTAAATGCCAACTGGTGAATTTTATCTGTTTTTGGTAATTTTTAAAAACATAAATGTATTGTTTATTTTTACTTCTTCAGATAAAATATTGTGATAAAATATTGACTTTTATATTGTTATCTTTTTTTACTTATATCTGGATAGGCAATCCAGTAAAAGTAAATATATATTCACAATCTTATAACGAATTAAGGGAGGTATTTACAAAAAATACAAAGGAACCAATTGAACTATTAAACGATCTATTGATAGCTCAACTGATCCAACTCACTAACAGACGGAATTATGTCCATGATACTGGCAGCATTGCCTCGTAGGTAATGCAATGATTAATCTCAGAGTCAGGAATCTGCCGGTTCTCGCTGGTCGCAGGTCAGGCGTCACTTCTACCTTCTAGTAGATCTGAAAACATTTTGAAAAAGCTAAGGGCCCTCGCTCCATGGACCTAGGCAAATCTGTGGTGCCAAATACAAGGTCATGAGCTCTGATTTTTGAAGTGGTTTAGATGAATGTTGCTCCTTAAAACTTTAAGTCTTTGTTCAAATTAAGTTCAAATTTAATAAGATCATACTGGAGTTCGCATCGAAAAACACGACTATAAAGATTTTAAACTTCAAACATTTTTGAGACAAATTTTATAACTATTTCACGTGAGTGTAGTTACTTACTTTTTATCAGCACTCAAAGCTCAAAATCATTTGTTAAGCAATTTTTCCTTAGCACCTTTACACAGGAACAGCGCTAAGCCGACAAATGGCGTGTCGCACAAGAAATCAAAGTGAAACAAGGAGACGGCTTGCTTACATTTAAAAACGTAATTGTAACTAACCGCTCCCTTTCTTTTATTAATTTACCTCATTCATCCCCAACCCCTTGACGTCACGTTTGAATGAGAAAAAAGAGAAAAAACGCGACTTTCGTATAAAATATTCATGATACCCGCGACCTCGCGTTGAATGCGAAATTGTTTGTTTGAATTTTAACAAATTTATACGAAAATTGTAGAATATTGCCTCAATAATGCGTACCTACGTATTATAATAAAGCTGTATTTACACGAATATATGAGATTAAATCTAATCTCACGGTGCTTTCTTACATCTACTTAGAAAAATGTCAAATCAAGAAATACTTAACAGTTAGTTATCATGCCGTCAGTCAGTTGTCATCACACAACTTCGCCAGTTCTGTTTTTTTTCTTTTCTTTTCTACTTGTATTCGGAACCCTTATTTGTACGCGGAACACTTATTCTTTTTTTTTTCTCAAATAAAAACTAAGCCTTAGTTACTGCATATAATATCTGCCAATAAAAGTCCCGTGAATATCGATCCAGACGTTTCTGAGATGAACAGGACAAAATTTTTTAAAATTTATTTATTTTTTGTTATAAATACCGAATACACTCTCAAATGCATTTAGTAACAAAACAAACAATTTTATATCTATGTAGGTAGGCTTACTTATTAAAAAAAACTCAAATACATCTTAATTTCAAATTGATAATTATAAATCAAGCAAAGAGGGGCGCTGTCAGTCTGTAAAATTTCCACTGGAGATCGAACCAAGGGCTTGAATATTTACGAAGTCCTTTGAGAACCTCGAGAGGACGAGAGTCACTTGTAAATGCTTGATGAGCAATCAACTTACGGGATACGGGTAGGTACTACTATAAAATAGAAAAAATATTGCTATAGTTCATTATATTTATTGTTAATTAACTCTCAAACTAGACACTAGAAGCAATAGAATTTTATGTATCAAAGATACCATGAACAAAAATAAATAATCAACACTAATCCAAGATCCGAAAACAAAATGTATGCTATACTTAACTACAATATTTTATCTATCGATAGTAGATAGTATCGATTACATTCGTACTGTTAATGAGAAATATAATCCTATAATCTGTATTACTATATATGCTCTATTATTACTATATAGTATGCTCTATTATTACTATATAGTAATTAATATTATATAATATGTTCTCCGTATAATTATCTACCTAAATCTTCATATCAATTACAAAAATCTTTTGATTCCAAACTACAATTATTTATTTTAATTTTGTATTGAATAAAGACATGAAACAAGATCCTAAATATCGCATTTCATGCTGCCGTAAAAATAATCAGATATATGACAAAAATGAGCATCAAATCAAGCCCCTTTTTCAAACCATCAAACGGCAGCCAGACGGCATTCCACGGTCCCGTCTGAGCCGAGTCTTTTTTTAAATCCCGGTAACAAGCCAATAAATCCCTTCGCATTTTTCTCTCAACCCTAAAAACCCTCGGCCCGATTACATCCATATTTACTTAACACCTACACATTAAACCGGTTAATAAGGATTTTTAATGCAATTTTCTTATCCGCAGGATATCGTACCCATTTTAATGAGATAATCGAATGAATTTTGGGTCTTGTGTAAAATTTATTATTGAATTCACGGTATGATTAATGGCGTGTAGGACAAAGGAAAGGTAATTAGCCGTGCATTACGTTGATTGGTCAGGATTGCGACATTGAAGTACTGAGTGCTGATTAAAAGTCGTTCGTTAGTTGAACAAACATTGGTGCAGGTAAACAGGAACTGCCAGAGACTGCCTCGAAGCTGTAGATACTCTTTTAATTAATTAAGTGTATGGAGCGAGTTCAGTTACCGAACACATCTGCAGTTAAAAGAGGAAGTTGCTAAGCAAAATTGTAAACTTAGTTTAGTCATCATCTAATTCGTTTTCGCTCTCCCGTTAGGGGACTTTGTCAATAGACTCTTGAGCGAAGAAGTTATACGAATATATTTGCAAATAGTAATAGCCTGATGCCAATATTATACAAAGGGTATATATAATTCTATTTGTATATCCAAAATCAGAATATATTCTGTATATCAGAAAGTAAGATAGCCTTCAGGTTTTAGACTCAGAAATCAATAATTCGTAACTTGAGAGGACATTTGTTTTCAAAACATTAAACAATTACACCTGATACACTGTCCCAAAAGTTTGTCTACCTACATGAGTACCAAGTAAATTAGTTATTGAACCCCGGCAAGCCCAAGTCAGGGCTTAAGATTGGCCTTATTACAAATTCACTTTGGCCTGGCCTAAATAATCTGGGCCATTAGCAAATGTAACCGCTCTGCTAATTACATTTCGATGGTAAACACCTGTTTAAGACGATAGGTTGAGTCAGAGCGGGAGCCTGTTAAAGGTTTTCTCTCATAATGATACTAGATAATCAATGGCAGATCGTGGTGGCTCATGGGCACAGACGCCGACTTTCAATCTGAAGATCGCTGGTTCAAACCCGTAGGTGCACTATTGAGTTTTACACTTGAAAAATGTATGTGCGCAATACCTCTTTTTTGAATTGGTGGAGGAAAACATCAAATCAAAAATTCGAAAACATGTGACATCTATCAATCCGGATTGGGCTCCCGTGGTAGATCAAAGCCTATTCACGCTCAATTATCGGGAGTAAGCCGGTTTCCCTGCAGTGAGAACATTAGAGGCTGGCGCGGAATGAATGGAAAATATATATGGAAATTGTCGCTAAATAAGTATTTTACTTTTTACCAACTGAAGAGCAGAGCACAACAACATCTCAGGAACCAATATCGAAACAAATTTAATCCCCTTTTTAGTCCCTTTCGGGAACGACTTTTTTCAGGCTTTCTTAAATATCCTTATATAACAAAGGTGCCTTGATATAAGAAAGCATTATGCAAATTTTTATGTTCCTGGACCTTAGGTTGTGCGTTATCTATGAGTCAGTTTTTAGCCGACTACGGCGAAGCCAGACCGTATGTATACATGTATATTCAGGTGTTCTCGGGTAACTTGTTAATTATATCGCTATAAGGTTTCTCACGTCTAATGCCTATGTACAGCCGCTAATCTGTAACTAACGAAACTGCTGGTCCAATTTGTCCTGTAGTTATTTAACGACATAAATATAAATAACATAAAAAATCTCCTCTAATTTTAGCATGAAAGTAAGTCCTGTAGAAATTTATCTGCAAAATATCGTCACTGACTCCTGATAATACAAGTTGAATGAGTTATTTGGTTTCAGTGGTCACTTTGACCGACACGGTTGGTCACCCGATCCGGTCAGTTGGACGTGATTTGCAAATGAAGGCCCTGATTTGATTTTCAATATCCTTTGAGATACGATCGCGTCCTGTCTTGACTTACAATCGAACGGGATTTCTTAGGATTTGATAAGTTAGAACGTATACGTTATTATATTGTATATTATACATACTTTTTCCGGAACCTGCTAGAGAACTGTCAAAGTGACCCTGCCATTACTTGTTCCCAAAACAAGCCCGTTTTTTAAAGAGTTTGTCTCATTTTAAACAAGCTTTTTTTTAAATGACTTCCGTTTCCTACCTTGTTAAAAATAGGTTATACTTTCAATGAAGCGTACTTTTAGCCCAAGCAATCGCGTTTTTTTAACTATGATTTAATAATTCCTTTACTGTCCATTTGGAATTTATATTTTTTTATAACCTCGCTGTGCTTCCGCCATCCAAGTTAAGCTTTTAACTGACAAAATTCCTTCGCTTTAGAAACTTTACACTTGCGTTCTTTTTTAAATAATGAAAATTATGGTACGAGTTCAGGGTAAAGTTTAAGGTATTACGATGGCAACGAAATAGATTCAGATAGGAATGTAGGTCAAATGTTTCTACATTTCCCATGTTGACTAGGAAGCCCTCTACCTTCGAGTTTTGTGTTCGATACCCATCTTGTATCTTGTGTAGAGCATTAAGTTTGTTCTCGCGTATAAAATCTACCAATAGGCATCGCATTGGTAACAAAATCTCGGTAGCCGCTTACCACCAGATGGGTCGTTAGTTGTGTATTATCACAACAATTAACAAAAAAGAACTATATTCTCTAAACAGTGAAGGAAAACATAGTGATAAATCCGGAACTTACTACAGCCAAAAATTAGAGTAATTGACATTTACGAATTCAGATTGGGCTCCTGTGTCATCTCAAAGCGTATTCACACTCGCTGCTTAGGAAATATACAGTACAAAATATATGCTCAAATACCCAAGACTCGCCACTATAAATTATTCAAATTCATCACTGGACAGCAGATTAGTTATTACTAATTACCTACTTACTCACGACAAGCGCACAAGGCACCCGCGATTCGCAATACGTCACCACTAAATATGGCAACACTTTCACAATTTATATGGGGAGGGTGGGGTAAGTGGGACACTCGGCAATAAATCTACGCGAAGTGATTTGGTAGTAAGCACTTCGAAGTAAGCTTGGCTCGGTTAGGACATCCATTGTGGGACAACACCCGCGGAATCCGATAATGCTAGAGAGATTGTCCCGACTTCTCTCTAACACCTCTCCGGCCAGTATTGAGAGGTCTTGTGTTTGTCTTGAATTGATAATGAGGTTAGTGAAACATATTGTTGGATGTATAGTGATTTTAGTTTTGTTACCATTGTATAACTACTTGAGATGGTGTGTTCTCATGTGCCTGTAATTTTAATGCCTTTTCAACGGGACAAAAAGCGCGAGTGCACCACTGCTATGCGATAGATTATCTGTACGAACCTAACTCTGGTACTACTTGGTTTATTCGTGGAGCTAGGAGATGCAAGCAACTTGGACCCCCGAAAATATAGATTCTACTAAAAAAGATGGTATTACTATATGCCATGTACGAAAGCACAATTATTTTGTTATTTAATAAGCACGTTAGAAAGGATTTTATTATGTGAGTGGTGTATCAAGCGCCATGTGCGACCCGGTCTCGGTCGAACTTACTCTATAAATCAAGCGACGAAACTATTTCGTAATTAGATCGCATTTAGGGGCACAACACCTTCTCCTTGAGACGCCCAAAGGGTCCGTAGGTAGGCTCCGTTGCCTTTCAAGCACCTCTTTAACGGCTAATATCCTTAGTAAATGGATCCCAAATATTTTGCCCCACGAATGTTATAACAAAACAATATAGCCCTCTTTATTATCAAAACATTATATTTGAGAGTAAAAATATTATGACAATGAGTTTTTTTTAATAGAATCCTCTTAACGTTTCATTCTTTGATGCTTTGATGTTTGTACTTAGTGTTTAATAAGTTGATCCTATTACAATGTCCAGGTAATGCGCACCTACAATGGCGCTGCCAGCTCGCTAACAAGATTATAACTTTATTTCGTAAATTTATAAAAAAGTGCAGTGTTTTCCCGTCCATCCTTGTCACTTTGACAATATTAGTGTCAATTTAAATGTATATTGTTGTATCTAAAAATTTTAAGCTTTTTTATTTTAATATATTTGGCCCTAAAATTTTCCTTGTCATTCTATAATGACGCTTAGCTAGGCTAGGCCTAGGCTTTTTAATTATGATAAATTTATCGTGTTTTATGTGCCAAATTCCATTTGCGCTCGTAGTGACTATGTAAAATGCCTTATAAGTACTTATATTTTTCAATTTCTTTTGAATATTCCGGATTATTGCCCCCATTTCTCTTTCTCTATAAATGTAGCGTAACGTAACGCACACTAAAAAAATATAAAATAATAATATAAATTAAACATCACTTTTTTCGTGATGCATTTACAAACGAAAACCATTTCATTTTTATTTATTAGGTAATTCCATTGACGAAGATTATTTTTAATTTGCTGATCGAAAAACTCATGTACATCCATTGTGTGAACCTCAACACACCGTCACATAATCCCCATGTTAATGAAACAATAAATTCGTATTCCGTGTGCACATCATACGTCCAATATCCCCCCTTTGCCCCCTACTGCAAGACTGACACGCGTTGTCTCTCATTAACTTAATACGCTATGGTTTGTACTTCGCAATATGTGCGAAATGAAATACGTTGACGTACAGGATGCTCTCATTTTTTTCAAAGAAATAAAAATGTTAATGTCATTTTATGCTAATACAACTTTTTACCACCTGCTTACAAACATCTGATTAATGTCAGGACTTTCCGTGACTTGTCACACTAAAAAACGAGCTGATATGTTGTATATTCACTATAACTAAATATAAATGGATCCTTATACCGCAGATGGTATCTACCCGCAAACTCAAACCTTGCCACCTCTAAACCCAAATAAAAAAGTAATATATATTGTTTAGTAGATTATATAATAGGTGGAATAAGCGTGTCTGAAGTAAAAATGATAATTATAGTATATAAATCTAGTTACAGATTTAATTAATCTCTATATACATAACATTTGCAACTGCACAAATAATTAAAAATATATATTATGGCTAAATATAATCTTTGGGAAAGGAATGAGCCAGCTTTCTTGTCCTAATGGCATCACATAAAATAAAAATCCTCTCCAATAAAAATGTCCTAGTGTGAACAAAAATCATAAAATTTACAGGCATGTTTTCTGCCGTAAAAAAACGAGATTTAGCCAAAAATAGAGCAACATGTATACAGCAGCTACTTATGGCTCATCAACAATATTGCGCCTGTACAAACGAGTTGACGTAACTCGTATCAGGCGGACACTTGCAGTAATTTTATGAAGATCCACCCTCAGCCTAATTCCTCATCAGGGAGAGTATTTGACTTCATGTTTTCATTTTGTTCGGCTTGATGGAACTGTATAAATGGTGAACTGAGAGCGAAGTAAGCAAGAACAGCCTTATTTTATTATTAAACATTAAACCCTTATTATAATTAATTGATGTAGGTTCATTTGCATAGTTTTAGGTAGATTTTTTTGTAGAGTTATTTCGAGTGTTATTATAATAAAGTAATTAACACGCAGTCACAGAAAGAAACATCAATGATTGTCACACAAATGATTGTACTGAGTAGGAATCGAACCACCACCTGCACAGATCTGCACAGGAGGCACATCTGCTACTACCAACTGAGCTGAAAGAACAATTTATATATTCTGTAGTTCCAGTATTCATGCTTGGCGAGAGATGGGAAACTCTGAGTAGGTAATCAAAAACTAACTTTTGATTTACTCAATCTGTCAACCAATTTCTTTACTCAAAAGTAAATATTCACCATGAATATCTACCATCTACACGCATTAGACCCCTTACACTCGTCAGGAGGTAATGAGCGTAATGAGAGCGGCAGGCGGACGACGAGTCAAGCCGGGGATTACTGCTAGTATTGATAAGCTTTATTTCGTATATTAGTTGATCTTACGTGTCATGGCGAGGGGGGTTTCCCGTGCAACGGATATATTATCTTATGGAATAATCTTCTGACGATAATACATGCTTGGTACTAATGTGCAATATACTTTCTATTATAATATATTATAATATATATGTTTATCATATTGTATGAATACTCATTCTATTCTTATTTTAGTTTCTTTGCTTAGAAAAAGAAAAACATTCTATGGTTAATTGATTATTATTTATGAATTAATAATAAGTAAGAGTAATTGGTGCGTTTGACACTGTCTTTGAAACTACTTCCGGGGGTCAATTCAATTCGGTTCTTTTAGTTTGTTAAAATAACAGGAAAAAATTATGTCATCCAAGTGAACGAAACAAATGGTAAACTTAGTAATAAGAAAACAGGATCTTTCAGGTACTTTATTTATTTAAAAAAAGTGACGTATATAAGTTTGACTTTTTTAAAAAACTAAATAAAGTAAAACAAGCATTTTATATTCATGGAAAATATAGACTGATATCAGGTTTAAGAGTTATTTTGCCAAAATAGATTTTTCAAAAGCCAAACCTTTCTTTGTAGAACTGTATTTTGAAAAAATCCTCTTTCCTTTACTGTTTTGGTACGAAACTCAAAACTAATATTCAATTCAAATCATAACCATGATGCCAGTCCATAATCAGATTACGTGACAAAACTGCACGCCAATTTTCATCCAGTTTCAAAGCAGACCCTTAATTTTTCCTAATTGTAATTTCATTGATAACACAGTTTACGGTTTGACCGCTCCATTAGTGCGAAACAAGGTGGCGTCCGCTCGGGCCGTATTTATAACCTTTAGTATAGTTGCGGCAATAATTTCATTAGCGGGGCACAACTACCGGCCGGACAAGACAAATGGTAGCCATTAGAGGCCTAACGACTGCCCTCGTCAGCCCTCGCAAACTTTTAACGACGAGAATCAAAGTAAATACTCGGCTATCTTGCCGATTCGGTAATCATAATTCTAGGTGGAAGGGTTGCCAGGTTAATCGACGTAATGCCCGTCATACTGACCATTAACTCGCCCCGTCGGATTTAAATTCAATCTGATCGGACTGTGAGATTTCGAAGATAGGAATTATACCTGTTTGTTTAATGTCCAAATTGATTGTACTGATATAATTATCGCCCAGCAAATTCTTTTTTATGTTGCCATTATTGAAGTAAGATATAATTGGAGTGAGGCTTGTTATGTAGAAGAATTTAACCAAAAGCAGAATCGAACAAATCTAACAGCAAGTTTTAGAAGGAAAATGATAATATTGTTAAATTAACCTTCACACAAGGTTCTATACTATCGTTCGTATTATTTAATATTTGTTAAAAAAAACTGCCTAATTCTGTTTACATTCTAAAAGATTATTTACCTTTAAAGGTTGGACAAACAGACACACAACGGCTAAGGTAATGAACCGTTGCATCACCAGCTCAGAGTGTCCTTTGAAACACGCCTTCTCATACTTCAGTAGGAGAGGATTTGAGTCGTTTTTCTGTCGTCATAGGTGGTGGTAATCATTTAACTTCAGCTGTCAGCTTGTCCCGTCACTCAAGCCACATAATAGGGATCTTCTTACGGTTATATGGTTGGGATAGCCACGTCAGCCGCCAACCGTACCAGCCTCTCTATCGACCGACACCGGCCTACTCTCGATAATTGAGAATGAATCGGCTCTGATCTACCACGGGAGCCCAATCCGGATTGGTAGATGTCACATGTCATCGAATTTTTGGTTCTAAGACATGCCGGTTTCCTCACGATGTGTTCCGTCACCTTTTTGAGAACGTGGTATTGCGCACATTCATTTTTTCAAGTGAAAAAACTCATTGGGTTTGAACTAGCAACCTTCAGATTGAAAGTCGGCGTCTATACCTCTGGGCCACCACGCTCTCTACCACGTCAGCCACCAAGAATAACTTGAAAGACTAGTTCACCAGTATAAAGTTGAACAATATCAACACAATAAAATGCGGTATTCTCGGCAGCTTCGTGAAATGTGTCCGCCAAGAAGTCATCTGCCTCGGACAATCAAAACTTTGAGAGGAATTTTCTGCTTAGCGTCCAGCGGATTGGCGCGGACAGTTCGCCAGACCGCAGTCTCTGTCTTGGACATAATACGTCTCAAATATTTCGTTCTCAATTACTTGATAATTTAATTTGTACCGCACTTTCTACTACATTGTTATACCACCCTCCTGTAAGACAAGTAATTTTGTATACGATACCTTTCATTAATTAAATTATGCTATCAAAGTTACGTGTATGTATATAAAAATTGTTCGTCAATTAAGTTTGCCAGCATTATTTTATTGATTAAACGATTTAAAAAAAAAGGAGGGAGTTTTCAATATAGCTGTGGCATGTTTTTTAGATTGTTATAACATTTTAAGTTATACTTCCGTACTTTTGAGTATGTTCCATAGTAATGTCATGGCAAAATTTCGCAAAATATGGTATAAAAGTATTGAAGTTGATTTATTCGATTTTTTTATCAGCCATTTGTTTACTACATGTTGCATTTTATCGATAAATGTTACTATGGAAGAAGTGTGAACGCACGCTAATGTGATGAAGATATTGTATGGAAAAGCTTACTTTGTATACACACACATAGTAACGAGTATGTTTAATGTCTGAATAAACAGACAGTTGAAACAGAAAAACAGACCAGACGTACACTAAGTAGTCTTGAACAGGACTTAACGTCACCTAGAAGCAGAACTTTTAAACATAAACCACCCGTAGCCGCGAGCACTGAATAATTTATTGACATAAAAGTAGCCACATCAAAAAACCATTTGGAACAATGTCGGTACACCGCAGAAAGGGATCCGATCGACGCTTCATTGCCCTTTCATTTCAATGAAAAATACGAGTTCTCATCCGCAAATACCGTAATCTTTACATCAAACGGCGAAACCAAACCTTTATATTACACGCGTCATTTGAAATGTTTCAAAGACATTCCTCGGCGGGGAAAAATTAAAATAACAAAGCGAGCACAATGGCCCGTGAGACGCGCGACTGATTTGCGGGAGCACACACTAAAGAAACTGATTAAATTAAAAATTCTTTGAAGAACATTCTCATTTTTAAAATAGGAGAACGTGAGTACCCGAGAAATTTCATTTATACATTGCATGCGAAAAGCTGTACAGTTTTTTTAATACAAAGCCATACCTTTTTCAAAGTCAGTACGAGCACTGAAATTATTGTGCACAATAAAACTGTTTGATCACCATCCATAGTTTTGAAAATCGAAACATTCCATCGAAAACAAATGGGCCGGTTGTTCGTTCAAAAACCACATCGAGTGTTGAACGCTTCCCGCGACACATGATGGATCAGCCGCGGTGAGCGCTTTGTGCCCATTTCCGAACGGTTACCTTCGAATGTGCTCGAACACTCGCGGATTTTAAACGCATTCCGCCATTTCGTGCGCCATTAGTCGAGGTGAAAGAGCCAGTGATTATGATTGATCGCTTCTCGGCACACAATGTGGTTACTTGACTTGTTGAATGGGACCCCTCACGTGTGTACTTCGTTTATTTGTTGAAAACTTCGTAAGACGGTGGGTGGGAATTCTTTTTCTTTTCAGTCTGATTACTCCATTATTTCTTAGATCTTAGAAAACATTCTTGGAATGCAAATACAAATTACAGTGTCTTTATCAAGAAACTGACGGGAAACAATTTGCTACGGCACTTACTATGTAATAGTTATTCAACTACTTAATTATAAGAAGTTCATTCTTATGACGGATTAAATCACATTTTCGATATTCGAATTTGAATATCGAAAATGAATGATCGAAATTTGAATTATCCCACTCAGGAACATAGAATATCATAAACGGTTACCAAGTTGCACTCCAGTGCATCTTTTGTGAGTCGATAGCATTCAGAACAAATCGAGAATGAACTGATTAACTCGGAACTTGGACTGGAAATATTAATATTGCAGAACTATATCGATGCAGTGTCTATAAAGGCTATATTAAAAATAGGATGTTGTTGCCATTCGTTTTAAGCGATATCTTAGCCAATTGTGAACCGACTTGGATTTATTATTTTTTTATTTGATAAGGCGTAACTTTACGTTGATCATATACAAGTTTCATGGAAACACTCTCTTAAAAAATATGAATAATTACTTTGGGCTCTGCACACACTATATAACTTGTCCAGTAGTTACAAGTCTAAACATTACACAAGTAACTTTAGACGAAGTTATACACGAAAATACATAAAAAATGTATAAACAACCGAATTGGTAACCTCCTTCCTTTTGAAGTCGGTTAAATATTATTGAAGTTGTTTTTTGAGTTTTATATCAAAATATAATTCAGACATCTTTTGGCATTTTTTATCGAAATCGAAGGATCAGGTAGAGTTTAAACAATCGCCAAACTAAGTATAAGAAAGCGTGATTTTTCTATTATAATAAGTTTTCGTTTCAAGGATGATTTCAAAAATACATGGGAATTATAAAAAATATATATTTCTTTTGACTTTGGCTTTGACTACATCATGCTTCTGTGTCTTTTTCCATTAATGTATGTTAACCAAGATCACAATGAATAACATTCAAAGACTTAAAAAATTGAAATAAACAAACAAGTGGGTTTTGTTTTCAACATAATTCGGTGGAATTACACCTGTTCGGATTGTAAATAATTCACGGTGACGGAAGCAATTATTTTTTATCGACACGCACGAATGAAAGGGCAGTGAGTTGCCGGATCTAGAAACACAGGTTGATTTTCCTTATTCAGATCGAATCTGCGTGACGTAATTTCAATGGTGGACTACAAGGAGTCGGAATGTCTCAATTATGTAACTAAATAATTATAGTTGAAAATAAGCTATTATTTTAAATTCATATACACGATAACGTTGATTTATTAATTTTGTTTGACGATGCAAACATTTACAAATTCACTTCTTTTTCTTTAACGGTAAAGGCAGAGCTTCAACAATCTTCTAGGTTTCACTAATGCGGTGATTTAGACGTGACTAGTGGCTATTGCATCGAAGCTATTGTATTTTTTATTAATTTAATTCTGTTTCACAGACTAGAATTAATGTGTTACTTTCTCACCAAGCTTACAAAGATTTACAAAATCAAATTATGCATTTATATAGTAATGAAACAAAAGCGTTTCCGATCTTTACTGAAGGTTGCAGAAAATTCGACTACTTGTAGTCTATGTTTAGGGAGGGGTAAAGACGTTGGGACACCGACGCATTGCACCCGCGGGAACCGTACTGATAGGAGACAAAAAGAAGGTTTAAAGGGAAAACTGTGTTTTGGGGGACCTTTGTATCGAGATAGTGGAGCTCCAATGTTTTTTGTATTGTTTTATTGTTGACCCTAATAGTATGGTGATTGTTGATGGGGAAGAAAATCCTTTGTTTAATTATTTTCTAAACTATTATAATAATTTTGGCGATGGTTAAAATTATGAGTTGCGACCGATAATTGCGGTAGTTAAAACACAAAAGTAGTATGGAAAATGTAATTAATATTTAAGTACTACTACATTAGCTCATGGTCGTGAAATGAAATCAACCCTTTAGAGGTTTCTTGGTTATTCTTTCCAGAGGGGTCGGATAGGGTTTGAACAAGTACTAAACTTTGGTACAATATAAGAACGCGTGATCTTAAAGTTCTACCATATTGTATAAAATAAGTGGCGTTTCAGAATTTTCTTTTAAGATTCAAAGGACAAATATTTTTCTGAAGTGCATTAAATACTATTTCACCTTCACCGAACTCAATTCCACATTTTTTTATCTAAAAGGCAAGTAAAAAACATATATGTTTAGACTACGCCATAGTTTTAGGAGTTGCGCCATGAATGTTGAATTCTCAGAGACAAAAAAAATCATACAAAACACAATTTCTTCCACCCAAAAATCTCAACATCTCAATGAATACAAGTTAGCCTGAAGGGATGCGATGGGGACCGAAATGTCTTTTTTATAATCTGTTTACTTGTTTCCGCTCTTACCAGATAATCTTTTTATACCAAACTTCCGATGTGTTTGCGGATGATAAAAATACTTTGTATAATATTTGCATGCTTTCTGGGGCTTACATTTTGTGTTTGGCTGTAGAGTTTCTGGAATGCATTAAAAACAATATTTAGAGTTAATTTATCAATCTATTTAAAATTATATCTATTAATGTGAGTCAACGAGTAATGGACTTTGGTTTACATTGCAAATGAAAATGGGATTTTTATAATAATTAAAACTTGAATAGATTTTTATTGATAGTTTCGCAGCTAATGCCCCGTTCGGAGAAAACCTTGTGCATAAAGCATTAATTTTGCTTAAGAGTCTTGATTGTTTTTGTTGTGATTGTGTGTACTCAGACGCAGAAAATTCTAGAACCGAGGACCGGGGAATGAGTGGGTAAGAGTACGTGTGACGTTTGTAAATAATAATTCTCACCTATCAAATAAATGGTTAAAGAAATAAATTAAATGAACCTTATTTTCAATTTTTTCCAGCCAGTTATTACATCTTAATTTTCTTTTTCTTACCAATCCAAGTAACAATAAAAAAGCCGCGAATAATGTGACAAAAATTCCCATAAATTTATAATAATCGGAAAAATAAATGGAATGAACAGAACAACCCACCTAATTCCCTGCCAATGCGAACCGTTTAACAAAGTTTAACTGAACATAAAATTTTATTAACCCATATATGAAATAGTGAGACAATCCTGCCTCCAATCCGAGTTTCTGAGTCATTAGCCGCATTTTTATTACATTATTATCTATGACAATAAACATGTCGTAAGGAACCGGCTGAAAACATTCATAGAATTAGTTCCCTCGTTCCAATGTTACGATTTGATTATTTCATCTATTATGCTCTATTATCGAGGTTTGTTTAGCTTTTTATTGGGCTATTATTGGGTTGATAGTAAATTTACAGTTTATAGACTGTTATTTTCAATCGCTTGTATAACTTTGTATATCTGTTTATTTTATTTTGTTTATGAAAAAGGCAGTTTAGTATAAAAGGCCATCTCTTTGTTGAAGCATTAACCACATTTAAATAATATTAAGAAGAATTTTCATCTCAAGTGAAAAAAAAAACAACTTTTTTATCGCTGTTATTTCATTTATCTCTGGCGTACAGCAATTCAAATAATTTTGTTTTGTAAATTTACAAAACACAAAATTACCCTATGTTTAATTTTTCAAACTCACGAGCATTTCTCAAGACCTCGGACATTATTTATTGCGAACGATTTCGCGTACACCAGGGAAATATTGCTGAACATTTTTCGCGTTTCTCAACCGACTCGTAATTTCTAATGGGCCATTTGCCACTTTGTCAATTGCTCCGATAAATCTGAGTGGCCAGAGCGACTGAGTTATTGCCATGTCTTGAAATAAATTGCATTGTTCTTTTGTTTTATTTCATGAGGATGAGAGAAGCGTTTGACCTGCGAGACATTACTTTTGATGGAAGTTTTGTTTATTCAATATTTAACGGGGCAGCCAATTGTCTTGGGTTTAATTTACTTACGCTACGACCATTATACTCTATGGCACTTGATAAACTAGCTTTATTTAAACACGTAAATGTTATAATCAATAGCATATCCCACTGCTGGGCAAAAGTCCCTTCCTCACTTTTCCTAATGTCATAGTCTTCAGCTAACTGTCCTTTAGTGGTATTATAATTGATAAGTGGCAGTGCTAAGTGATAGCTTTTATAAAAATAAAAAATGATACTCTAATTCAATCTGAACTACCGGACTTATTCAATTCAAATTGTTTTTAACCAAACTACTCTGCATCGTAATAAATATACAGTTTACAAACTGACATGTAGTCAAAATTTAACTTTATATTTTGAACGAATTAAATGGAACTCGAAAAAGTAGATTAAAGTGATTTTATTGGAACCGATTCAATTGGTAACGAATGGTTTTTACTCGCACTGCCTGAAAGCAAAGTTCCGGTGACGCATTTTATTTCGGAAATCCAACTATTTGTAACTTTTTAATTGATAGTGGTAGTTACCGTGAGATATATGTCATTCTGCGGAATTCGATACAGGTAAAACTAAAGTTTTATATATCGTTTCATCAGTTATACCCAAAATAAATAAGCGCTTTGCATTTTGCACATATCGCACACATTTCAGTCGTGCCATTTTTAATAATCATTGTACAATATGTCCAAAGCAAGTCCATTTAAAGTTGGTACACAAAACACAGAACTAACAGCGGCTCACATAGCGTCTGTTTATTTAAGGGCCAGCCGAGTAATAATGCCGTTCTAATTCTGGAGCTCGAGTCTCGAGTCCTATCTAGTCTTTGATTCGCTCACATCACAAGCTGACTCGCTCCGACAACGGACGCACCGCTTGTCTTTAATAGCTTGAATTTTGGATGCGACGTCGGAGTTCGTCCGTGGTTTTCAACGGACAGGAATACGCAACTACATTAGAATTGTAAAGTTGCTTCAGACAGCGCACGGATCACCGCCGCTCCATTAGAGATGATGCGACTAACTTTTTAATAGTTGCGGAAATTTAATTAAGGCTAGTCATCAGTCACTGCCCGTCGCTGTTCCAGATAGATAACGTGGGGTCAGACTGCACTAACCCGTGATGAATGTACCCCTAACGGACCTCAAATATGCCGCTGACGGCTCCTGGAAATGTTTGAATAACCCATGCAATTAAAACGGGGCCGGCCGTGTGACGAAGGCTTCCAAGGAAATCGATTCATCCTTAAGTCACGGTTCAACTTAAATGCGGCACATTATTCATAAGTTTGTTACTCGGGACGGACGGTCCAAATGCAAACAGACCGCGGTTCTCGGTATTAATCATTCAGTCTTGTTATCGAATGGTGGCTGCGTGATGAAGTGGCGGTGCGCCTAATTGTGATCATCGCTAACTAGGTGTTGACCGCTGCTGACCGCCGCTGACCGCTGGACACCGGCCATCCATTATTCACCTACCTACTATACAAATAGCTCAAGACTTTACTATAACCCACCACAATAGAATATTAAATAAGAGCAATACATCGGATCACTTTTGTGATGTTATTTGACAGTATGTACAAATACTCGTGTATCAATATTAATTATTTCGTATTGAAAAGCTACTCACTCTGACGTGAATTGAAATACAAAAACATTCATACAAAGGCTGGGGCTTGTTACGAAATGTTCACCTTCTCACTCCTCATTAAAATTTGTACGACAGCTTCTAAATTCTACTCTTTTCTCCGCACCTCCATTTCAATATACAGGAAAAAGTGGAAGAGCGATGTGTTAGTACCGAACCGGGTTGGCAAAAGTTTTGCCTCCACAACCCACCAGTGGGGGCAAAAAGTGTTGCCGGCGGGTGAGCGTAGCTATAGCTATGTCGGGAGAAAGTTTTCCGTGTTGCGGGTAGGGGTGAGGGGGAATGGGGAGACGCATGCGCTTTGTCCGCCCGCAGAGCTGACGTGACAGTCCTGGTTAGGACTTGGTTATAGAAGCAAGGGTTTGCGGCCCGATGAATCCAAAATGCACAGTTTACGTAACTATTTGCGAATATACGTATACGAATGATAATGTTTACTCGTTATTTCTTTTATAGGTATGGTAGATGAATTACTTAATAAAAATGCAGAAATCGACAATAACATGGTTTTCAAAATTATCATTGAAAGAACTGAAAAATGGAAGGACCAAACATGTTGGTACTAGTATGACAAAAATAGGTCATAAGCGCCTTAGGTCATGCCGAGGGTACAGTTGCAATCGATACGATCTGCCTCACACCCCGGGAAAGTAGCGGCTAGCTTTAGCACCGCCTACGGTAGCCGCGCGCCCGCTACGAGTTTACGTAGCACTGTAACTCGCTGATTCGTACTCAACTCTACAACTCGGATAACTGACACAATGAAAGCATATCTTTAGGTACTATATAAAATAACGGTTGTAATGAAAATAGTTCAAGCCCTTTTCCTTACAATGTAAGGCACAGTTTATTAATCATTGAAATAAAGAAGTTTCTTATGTTCAAGTCGATTTTTTTTTAATTTGTCTGTAAAAATCAATAAAACGTTTACACACTCATACCTCTGCACTAGGATTCCCTGTGTCGCAGATGGCATGGACAAACACAGAAACACAAGACAAACACCCAAGACCCGAGACCAAACTTAATGCTCACCACACAAAGTTTGCCCCGGCCGGGAATCGAACCCGGGACCCCTCGCTTCGAAGGCAGGGCTACTACCAACTAAGCCACGGAGCTTTTATTATTTTTATTTTTTATTTGCTGAGATGGCCTTAAATATATTTTATTTTGTAAAATATTAGTTGCGTTTTATTTCCAAGGTTACTTGCAAATTAAACATACGTAATAAAACAACGCGAGGGTAGACAACTCGCCCAACTCGACTCTGAACTTGAAAACGACTCGCGCGCAACTTTTCGCTGGGATTTGTTGCGACTTGTTGTTGCTGTTTGTTGCCAAACTAAATTTGAGTTGCTAAACTGAAGTTGAGGATATTTAAAGGGAACTTTTTCACGGAGTCAACGGCCGCCCGCTTAGACCGTCACCCAGTTTTCTGAGTACCAGTCGAGTTATGGCAGTTGTTGGAAACTACTTGGTCCAACGGACAGAGGGCTGCAGCGAAGGTCATGGCGCTAATTCGACCTTGCTTACAACTTCACGAGTTCAGGAACAATAGTTAGATGGTTGTTCTGGATGTTTTGAGTGTACTGTTTCCATATGGCGTGAAATAATATGTCATGTTAAATTTAATCAACAATTTCATGTTTATTTCAGAATTTTTGATACATTTGATTTTTTGTTATTTTTTTATATTTTCAATTCTTTCGAAACAAGTATATCTCAGCTAAGTAAAACGCAACTCTTTTTACGGTATAATAAAAATGTATCACGAAAATGACCCGAATGCAATGTATAAAATTTTACTTATAAACGAGTATATAAAAATTAATATATGATTATAATCAATTATAATTATTACTATTAATTATAAATCAAAATAAATTAAGTAGAAATAATAAATATTCATGAACATTTTATAATTAAATACAAATATACATATATCCACACTACTAAACAAACATCTTGTGTTCTTAACACAAATAAACCTACAACATCATAAGGTGAACAAAGTATTATCTAAGATTTATTGCGCAAAACAGCAATTGCAAAATGCTAGGTTGGTTTGTATGCCCAATTCAAATTTACTAAATAATATTATTTAAAATGTAATCTTAGGAAGATCAAGGAGTCGGCCCTGGTTTTATTATCATCTTCATTAATTGATAGACTCAAAGGCTTCAAACAAATTGGCCACGATATTTTAATTAAAGATGATAATCATAAAAGGGCAATGTCTAAGAATATGGCTGAAGACAGAACCCCCGAGCTAATAGTACAGACATATTTTCTACTTAATTATTAATATACAGACTTAATATAAATATATATATATCATTGTGATTATATATTTACTTGATAAGTATACTATAAGGTACCGTACCAGCCTCTAATGTTCTCACTGCAGGGACACCCGCCTATTCTCCATAATTGAGAGTGAATGGGCTCTGATCTACCACGGGAGCCCAATCCGGATTGGTAGATGTCACATGCCGTCGAATTTTTTTTTGGTTCTAATACATGCCGGTTTCCTCACGATGTTTTCCTTCACCGTTTCGAGAACGTGGTATTGCGCACATAAATTTTTTCAAGTGAAAAAACTCATTGGTGCACGTGTGGGTTTGAACCAGCAACCTTCAGATTGAAAGTCGGCGTCTATGCCCCTGGGCCACCACGCTCACATATATTGTAGTATAAAAAAATACTATAAGGTACTGTATTATTATTACTTATTTCTTTATATTCGATACTTTTATACTCGTATATAACTTATATTAATTTGATTAGGGTATTTGGTCACATATATTTTTTAGAATTCGTAGCGAAACTTGCTTAGCTGTTCTAAACAGAAACTAAGTTAAGTTGAAATTGAGGTTGAAATTTTTTTAGCTGTAATTTATGAAGATCTGTTTTTGGTGATGTTCATCAGTACATGACCATGACCTTTTACCATGTCAGAGCTATTTATATTTTCGTAAAATGAACTTCTATTACCTTTTGCTTAATCTGTGGCGCTAGCACAGCACCTGACTAACCAAATTAATTACCTCCCAATAAGGAAATATTAACCGGCCGGCTAATACCCCGTTCGCCACAATTAAATTGGGAGGGTCTAGCAGTAATTATTTATAAACAATAATATATCAAGTGATATTTTCAAGATGGCGCTCGCCGCAAGAGCTATGCGTCATAAAGCGCCGTAAATGGATAATGGTCTGGTTAATTTATTTAATAAGTTTACCTTCTTATTCTGTTTAATTAGCCATTAGATTAATTAATTACTATACCTACTCTTATGAACAATTAAAGCCTAGATTTTGTTTTGTTTATTGTAGAGTAAACAAAGCTTACAGTGTTTTATATTCCCACTAAATTACCATAATATTTCTACTAATTACTGATTCAGGTCTATTTTCAATATATAAGAGAGAACGGGCTTATTTAACCACGGAAGCCCAATTCGTATCGGGAAGAGCTGAAGGCCCATTTCATATTCATTTCATTTAATATTAAGTGGTTGCCTCCGCCACTGCAATGCAACTTCGGTGCTCCCCTAGCGAAGCATAAAAAGACCCAAGTTGCATTCCGTTGCACCCATCACCCGAAACAGAGATATTACGTTTCATGCGCATATGAATTCACCGGAACCAACACCCTTCTACCGGAACACAGCAATTCGAGTGCACCACTGTTTGGCGGCAGATTACCAGCTGTACTTCTTTTTGCTACTGCTTCTTTTTGCTGCTCCTTTAGCATCACCCAGGGGGTACGTGTAGGGAGTCTGGGGTATTATCTGATCTTCAGATTGAAAGTCTCTCTTGCGTATAAGTGTGGCTAACTTTAGTGTCGGATTTTTCAGGCTACCTGAATTAGACTGTTCAAATGAAATACTTTGCAATCCGTGACACCAGGGATGCTGTGGAAAAAACTGTGTGTTTTTTATATACTCGTATATTTTTATTTTTGTACCAGCCTCTAATATTCCCACTGTAGGGACACCGGCCTACTCTCTATAATTGATAGTGGCTTTGATCTACCACGGGAGCCCAATCCGGATTGGTAGATGTCACATGTCTTCAAATTGTTGGTTCTAAGACATGTCGGTTTCCTCGCGATGTTTTTCCTTCACCGTTTCGAGAACGTGGCACAAGTGAAAAACTCATTATTCCACGTCTGGCTTTGAACCAGCGACTTTCAGATTGAAAGTTGGCATTTGAATAAGAATTATGCAATAAAAATCAAGAACAAAAGAAAAAAACGCGACAATTATCAAAATATATTCTAGAAGATAAAATGGCTGGATGACTGAATGAATAGTTGGAGCATGAATATTCCGAGTAGATCTCATAAAAATCTTTAGCAATAAAAATCTAAATAAAAAGGAAAATTCAGCAGCTCTATACTGGCATAACATCGAGCAAAACACGAGGCTCGTCGTATTTATGGTTATATGGCGCAAAAGTTTCGCCGCGTAGGAGCTAAAGCCATCGATTTTCAAAACTTTTTCATGGAAATAAACCTACTTTCGTTGTGTACGCGGCCTGTTTCATAGTGTGAGTGCCGCTGCCACGACTCACACAGCCAACTGGAGGTCACACGATTTCAATGGATTAAATATAGTGGAATATTTCGTGAAAACAAACAATAAATTAGGGTTTTCATTGCGTATTTCACCCAACCTTTCTATTTACAAAAAAATAAGAAAAGTTCTGGAAATAGTGAAAAAATAAAAGTACCTAGTTTAATAGAAGCAATGGATTTATAATTGGAGTAAACCGACTTCAATACTATCCCAAATTTTGCGAACACTTCGGACAAATGCCATATAATCGTCGCGAAGAATCTATTAAATTGAACAATACATATGAAAAATACTACAAGAATTGAAAACAGACATGTTTTTGTATTTAGTGTTTGTCATAATATTAGGGTCCATCGGCCGCTGTATTGAACGAGCTCACACACACAAGTCTGCGTACTTGTAATGGGTCCGCAAAGAAAACTTTTTAAAACTTTTCCAGCGAGGCAATATGGCTTGTGTTCTCAACCGTTATGTTTTATTTAGGCAACCGTGAGCCGTCTCTCTCTGGTTCATGAAAATGCATGCTCGATTGAGCGAGATGGCTTTATTTTTATGTGATGCTTTTCAACGGAGCGATACGGCTGCCTTGCCCGGGATACGAAGTAATTATTTCTATTCTGTCATTGCCGTGTATTTTTTATATGCTGTCGTCATTTTGTAGGTTTCAGCAGGTCCTAGACTGGTGTTTGTTTAATTAGCATCTTAAAAAAAAACAACAGATTGCTTGCTTTTTTGTACTTGCCAGCCAGCGAGAACTGGGGATCGAGTTATAACACGATACTCAGCCATTTTATGTATAGTTTTAAGTAGCAGTATAACTGGTGCCAAGTTCGTCCGGAGAAGTACTGTCATCACACCTGACAATCCGATAAGCAGTGATGCATTATTTTTGCTGTGCTTCGGTAGTTTGCAAGAAATACTATAAAAAAAATAATTAAGTATTATTTACCAGCTGCGCTTCGCGGTTGCACTCTTCCGGGATCAAAAGTAGCGTGTTATATCAGGATATAACCTATCTTGGTACCAAATTTCATCTAAATCCGTTGAGCCGTTTGAGAGTGAATGATGAACAAGCATACACGCACACACACACAAATATACAAACTTTCGCCTTTATAAAATTAGTTTTAATGGAGTCATCGCCTCACAACCACTCATCGGCCCGCTCGCCTCCAAATACATAGCTAAGTTGCCGTAGATATATAAAGCACAAGAGTGCAGTCTCACGGCGAGTCGTTTATCAAGATCGCCCGATTGGGGCGGCCCAGCTGCGCTTTATTGGCGAATTACACAGTCTCATTCAAATTTTAATTTATATTTCTTGCGTCATACTCGAGAACTGAGTTTCGCATTTATTTTCTTACTAGCTGCTCCCCATCGGATCGGGGAAACTTTCGAATTTATGACAGTAGTAAGATGACCACAGCTCAGTTGGTTATAAGGTAGCTCGTGGGTGCTCAGGATAAGCATTTATGTTCATCTGAATTAAAAAAACAAAAAACAACGTTAACACACTCATACCTCTGCACTAGGATTCCCTGTGTCGCAGATGGCATGGACAAACACAGAAACACAAGACAAACACCAAAGACCCGAGAACAAACTTCATGCTCACCACACAAAGTGTGCCCCGGCCGGGAATCGAACCCGGGAACCTCTCGCTTTGAAGGAAGGGCTACTACCAACTAAACCACGGAGCCGGCCTGTTTCACTGTCCATCCGACAGCTCGCAACAAGTCGTAACAGGTTTTCTGCCTCTGCCAAAACACGAAACGCGTGAGGCGTGTAAACGACAGGGAAGCGATACATAAATGAATGGTCACTTTCTACTATCGCTTTTTTTGGCGCTAACATAATACCGGGGGAGCAGTGTTCTAATTTCTCTGGAGATTTGAAACAGGCTATAATGTTGCCACACACTACTGGCTAGGTGACTGTGGTATAGGGTTAAGTAAATTCCTATACATATCAAAACTTTACCCATTATAGAAATCGAACCTAATATAGAAATCCTCATTATGATCCGAGCGTAAAATATAAGCTGCTAATAACGATTTCGATTGCAATGTTTGCTTTTAATCGAAACTAAATTTAACTCTAAATTAATTCTGGTCAAAACCAAAGAATAGGAAGTTCTACTTGTTCGTCTATCATGTGAGTAATGGCCTTGTCACAATGTCTCAAGTGACAATGTCTCGCAACAAGTCTCATTACATGTTTGGCAACAAGTCTCGCAACCTGTCTCGCAACATATTTCGCAACATATCTCGCACCATGTGACACAATTGATTTAATTATAGCTGTTTTATTCATTTCCATCTGATTTTGTTCCCTGCCCCTGATAGCTCGCAACAAGTCCTAACAGGTTTGCCGTCTTGCTAACAACAAGCATGTGGTACAAATCAAAAATAGCTTTTTTTTTCTTACTTTTCGTGTAAGTTCTAACTATGGTATTCCCACACCATAGTTTTAGTTTTTAAGCCTCCTGAAGGCCTCCAACGTGACTTATCGACTAAAATAGCCGAGAACGACATCTTAACGTAACAGCTCGAATGCCACTAAACGGTCACCCATCCAACTACTGACCGGGCCGAGAGTTGCTTAACTCATATGTGATATCACTGATATATGAAAATCATCCAGGCAAGCTTCGACACGATAAAACGCTCATCTTAAGGTATATGTTGCCTTACTTTAGGCTATGCCATAAATTATGCCATAAATTTCTCCCATTTTAGTCACTGTAAATTGAAAAGTGAAGATAAACAGGCTAGAACAGGTGAAAACTTGTACCTAAAAAAACTGTGTCTTCTATCACATAAGCAATTGTTTTTTCAGCAGAAAACTAAATAAAACATTACATTTTTTTCAGTTCCTATAAAACCGTATCAGCTCATAATACCTCCCCTAGAACAATCCATGTAATGAGCGCGCATAAAACAATGCCCTTGTAATTTACGAGAGAACTCGGACTCTTGATAAAGCCCGCTTTAAAACCCGCGTTAAGATTAAGGGAAATGTTATTGGGGAGTTAGAAATCGAAATTGGATGGTTTATTGTAAAGTCGGTTTTGAAATTTATTGAAGAAAATAAACTCGAACCAAAGTTCACTTGAACCAGCTAAAATAATTGTTTGTTAAAATACATCAGGTGATAGCATGAAGTCATAGTCCATTTTCCATTTAGTTCCATTGAATTAAAAAAAAAAAACCGAAAGTTCTTATACTATTATATATCTATACTAATATTATAAAGCTGCAGAGTTTGTTTGTTTGAACGCGCTTATCTCTGGAACTACTGGTCCGATTTGAATGATTCTTTCAGTGTTGGGTAATCCATTGATCGAGGAAGGATATAGGCTATGATTTTCTTTAAAAAAAAAAAAAAAAAAAAAAACTAAAAAAAAATAATAGAAAAACGCGGGTGAAACGCGGGGCACAGCTAGTGTACATATAAGATCTTATTACTGTGTTTGGCATAACTTTGAGGCATTTAAATTGAGCGCTTCCGTTCTTCAGAGGGCCGTTACGATATCGATCTCAGCTATACTAGTCGACAAGGCTTATTAAAAGCTTGAAATGGCTTGAAATTTCTAACAACAGAATTGGTCACTTACACGGAGAGTATGGCATAATTAAATAAATTATTTTAGGAATGTCACCAACGTGACCCACTAATTATTTTATATTATCACTATTTATATAAATAGTTTATTAACGCATTTATAAAAGATTTCCACAAACTGAAACCAATTTAGCAGTTTTTTTGTTGCATTCGTATTTGTCAGGACTATATGAAATAATTTGTGTCAAAAAATTAACCACTTATTTTTGCTAATGCACTATTATTCTCTTTATTAGTGAATTGTACATGCTAAGCCGCAGTGGCTAGTAACAAATTAAAAACAATTCACGATTAATGTCAAGTGCCTTCTCAGAAATGTAATAAAATGCCACATAATAAAATCCTTTCAAACATAAAATGACGAGATTCAAGGAAAACACAAGTTGAGAGCGCGTGAGAGAGCGTAAAAGCAAAAGCTAGAAAAATATTCTGGGAACATGTCGCGCAACATGTCTCAAAAGTCCTTTTTTCTGTCTGCCCAAACGAAATATAATTTATGTTCTCGTCAACATCAACATCCGTGCTTTTAGCGTAACAAAATACGCTCTAACGGGCACAAACAACGTTCCATTATGAAGTTACGAGCGCTGCGGTAATTTTATAATCAGCTGCGCAAAACCTACGTCGTAAACCTTTCGGTAGAGTCAGGGCAGTGTTCGGAACAATGCAGCGAGCATCCCTTTCCATCTTTCTGATTGGAGGACCTTCCTCTTAACGTCGTGTCCACATAAACGCTTAATGGCAAAAAGTTAAAAAAATTATAACCAAACTGTACTGCTAAACCACTACATCTTTTTAATCTATGAGAGAAACTCACGTTTGATGCTGCTAATGTCGTTTGAAGCTGGTTTTACCATTCAGTAAAGACTTAACCACCATGGAGGTTAATGCATGTCTTTTAAGTAGGTTTATTTTCTTCGAGTCTCTGCGTAAACGTATTTATTTTTTTATTGTATAAAAAAACTCGCTATTCAGTCTACTAGGATCCACATATAATCACAAGCACGAGCAGAGTGGAGCATGCCGCAGTAGCTGATGTTAAAGGCCAGACCAAATAGTACTACGCTTTTTATTTTAGATCTTTCATTTGTAACCAGAATAATAAAAATTTGCAAACGTTATGTTCTGTATTTTATGGTCTCAGAAAAATATCCATTTGGGAAACTAAGCTATGTATAATTTTGCTACCACGTGAAAACCTTGTCATTATATTTGTCATTTGAACAAACACGCCAAACAAAAATCTGACTTTGGGGTTGGAGAAATACAAAAAACAGAAAAAAGATATTTATAACTAATATTGTTTTTTGGATTCCCAAGTGTGTGTGTTATATTATATTTAAACCTTCACTAGAGCCTCAGATTTATGTTGGATACATCCATGTGAAATAACAAAATGCAATTTGTCGACAGGCGCTGGCCGGAAGTTACGCGCGTCGGCCGGACGCTGTCGATAGCCGCATCCGGGCGCAGAAAATAATAGCCGTTTATTTCTATACCAACAGACCCAACAGATTTTGTCCTGTCTTTATTCACAATTTTATATTCAGCTGTCAAACCACATTTGCGTTCGCAGTAACAAAAAGCCGATATGAAAACCACCCACGATATTTTCTTTGCCTAAAATCCTTTTCTGGCCTGTTATGAACTTTTGTATAAAAATGACAAATCGATGCAGCCATAAATGGTGCATTTACTGACGAACAGCATATTTAGTTTTTTTTATTTTTATGTATTTAACGCGCTATCTAGCCCAAACTAAGCATGATTTTCTATTAAAATATTATTATAATAACACATATTTATTTCTTTTGTTGCAGGTAACATAACGTTGAAAAATTATAAAACAATATGTAAGCGGGTAACAGTTTTATATCTCGAGACGTTTACTCTAAACAAGTTAAAAAGTTAAAAGTTAAGTTAAGTCATTAAATGACACTGTTAATGTATTTTTACCCGACTAGACCAGAAGGAGGATTATGTTTTTCGAGTGTATATATGTATATTTCTCCGGCACGCTCTGTAACCTAAACAACTTGATGAACTTAAGCTTGTGAGGTGTAGTTACATTTTTCTTAATTGTGAAACTGGCTGTATCAAAATATAAAATAAATATTATAATGGCCTATTCTTGGCACCATATTTGGTACGTATTAAAATAAAATATCCTCAATACCTCCAGTGGGACATCAAACTACACGTTTTTTATTCGCCTCACATATATACAACTTTAATGTTTAAATGGAATTTTGCATTTTACACGCAGGATTAATTTTTCAATAATTGCTTGTTAAGCATCTATCAGTAAAATGCACCGGTCTCCAGATCCAGATCCATGTGATTACCTATTCAACTTTTGGTAAGCAATTGTTCGCTTCATTCTTTCTCATATCCCTACAAATTTTTCATACACACCAAGCTTCTACCACTTTTTACTTCAGGGTTCTTTTGACCCTACCGTTTTAAGTACCAATCTAGGTTAAATATGTCAGTATCGGAATAGCAATTGAGTTTAGACTTACTTTTTATCTCTTTCCTTAATTAGGTTGAACTTTTTGCTCAAAGGGACAAAACGCCTATCCAATTATAATTAAAATTAAACTGTATTGCGGAATTAGCTACCTGGTCAAAGTACGTTAGACGAAGGCGTCGCTATTCCGGTCTTCGACTAGACTCGCTATGTTTTTTTTGTTAATTTTCTTTCATCCTTTCCAAACAAAATATTATCTTATACAAACAAAATATTATGTATAGTTTTAATTTAAATGTCTACAATACAAAACTAAACGTAAAAAAGGATATATAATATAGATATAACTAAAAATAGTTTTTTTTATTAATATGATAACAATTTGTACATCGTGTAAGAATAACTTCGTGGAGGCAAAAACATCCAATCTCAGCATTTATTGATGTTTTGTTCTGTACCTATATTGAACTGAATCCTGAACTGAACTTGTTTAGCAATACTGTATATATAATGTTTGGAACAAAAAAAAAAAAAAAAAAAACAAATGAATATTCGTTGAATTTCCGATAGAAATTTCTCGAATAGACGCCGTACACGTGTGTTAGCGCGAGTAATTCCTTACAAGTAAGTACCCGAACATCTCTCCCACGTCCCGTAAGTTTTCATAAGCTACGTATCTAACTCACACATAGTTTTAAAGTGTAAATTGCAATAGCTCTGTAGCTAATCGCAGTATATCACTGGAATCCGCGCTACTGCGGCAATGTCACGTGCGCCGAGCAAACCGCTGCATGTTGCCGAGGACTTCTCATTGCAGTCACCGAATTCTTCCACAACAATAAAACGAAAGTTTGTATGTTACTCTTTCATGCTCAAACGGCTGCCGGATTCCAACACAACAATATTATAAAAGCGGAAGTTTGTATGTTACTCTTTCACTCTCAAACATCAAAACAGATTTGGATATATTTAGAACCAGGATAGCTTATACCCTTGATGTTTCTAGGATACTTTTGATCCCGGAAAACAGCGGAGTCCCGGAAAACTATAGGACTTGAACACTTATTAAACAAAAATATTAAATTTTTTCTAACATTTATTTGTTAAATTTTGTATTAACATGACATCTAACATCCGATGTACCTATATTGTTATAAATAAACATATTCTTGTTCGTTGATAATTATACGCCTGGAAGACAAGGCTTTTAGCGATAAGGCCGACCATTGTGCCACCACGAATTTGTTTGAAAACCACATATTTGAACGTGCTTTTATGTTATAAGGTGTAAACAATAAAGATTTATCTATTTATAATTATAAGATACCTTACATTTATCAACTGAAGCGACGGTAGGATTTGGTTGGTGAAAAAGATGTTTCCGTAAACGTCTATTTCACCCACCTTAACGCGAGTGGAAGCACTGCGATTTATTTTGTCACTGCAAGGGCGACACGAACGCGATCGCGTTTGCAGTCGCATAAATATGAACTGTAATTACCATTCTTAGTTGTGGTATATTCTTAATTTCTGCTTCTCGTGATTCTTATCCAACAGTGAAAAATTGCTGGGAAATAGAACTTGCGCATTAAATTTTATTTTTTTATGCAACCTTAGTAACAGGACAAGCTGACAGCCCAGGTGATGTTAAATGGTTACTACCGCCAATAGAGATTAGCGATACGACTCGGGTCCTCTCGTACTTAAGTATGAGAAAATCCAAGTCGTATCTCGCAGCGCCCATCACGTTGAGATAGGGATGTAACGACTCATGGGCTTGTAATTTCACCAGCACCCACGTCCTTCCACCGGAACACAGCAATGGGAGTGGACCACTGCTTCGCGGTGGATTACCAGATGTGGTAGCAGTACTGCCCTGGAAGAACTTGGCACAAGTTCTACTGCTTTGGGTTGTTCGTTTCGCACCCGAGGACACGTGTAGGGACTCTGAGGGTATTCAGGTACAGTATAGTACTTCTGAGGGTACTGAGTACCCTCAGAAGTACTGTACTAAGGGTACTGAGGGTTCGTAGGTACGAACGCAAGCAACATGGACCCCCAAACTAACGACTGAATTGTGACTTCAGAATTGAGTAGTATAGTCAGTTCTGACTAAAGATATATGAAGAATAATAAATATTGCTCCTATAATAGCATCCATAATTTACTTCACATGATAAATACGCACAAATTACAATAAAATTACACCAGGAAGTATAGCGACATTTAGCATCACGTGCGTGGCCTAACTGCCGTAGATTAGGGCCGTGTTGACAGACTGCGTGCGCGCCGCTCGTACCTGGCACCGCCTATCGCGCACCATCGATGACTAATAAACACAACCCCTTCAAAAATCAACCATAAAACTACCCTATTAGGGTTGGAAACTAAATATGCGCGTGCGAAGACAATCGGGCAATTCGGTAATCACGACCAATCTTCGTCTACCGCTGAATGAAATCTTGTACCGCGGGAATAGAGACGGCTTTTGGTGTGCGTGCATAAAAGTAAGACCAGGTTATAATCGTGACCACTTCTGGCGAACACTTTAGAAGTTCGCCCCCAAATTGAGCGATCCGTGTCAGAGTTGTGTATACGCGTATCGACGCAATGCCGTGGGAGATATTATTTTATTTCTTCATTTCCATTTTGGGTGCATGGTGTCGTAGCAATTTTATTAGGGATATCTGTCAGGTAATAGATTTGAGTTACGCACGCATAACCTTAGATCAGTCTTCATTATTCAATTGACGCAAGTTTCATTTATATGTGGTGATATAAATTTTCATATCTAAGCTTACTTAGATGCCATGGTGTAGATATTAAAAACTTTACTTTAAAGCGTTACTTAGATGTTCTTTAAAGATCATTGAAGTTCCACCCAGTTATTACTTTGATGGGTGACGATTTAGTGCCATTTAAACTAAGCGCTCGAACTTAGGGCACGAAAATATGTCGGTCCCGGCTATACTAGTCTATCAAGCATGTGAAATGGCCATGGCTTATTAGCCATGTGAGAGGCCTTCGGGTGGCTTTAAAACTCCGACGCTAGAGTTAGCTGCTCATATGAAAGAAAAAAAACCGGCCAATTGCGAGTCGGACTCTCGCACGTATGGTTCCGTTCCTTTATCTATAATATCGAGCAACATGAACGGTTCATAAGACAGACGGACAGCGGAGTCTTAGTAATGGGATCCCGTTTTTCCTTTGGGTACGGAACCCTAAAAAAGATCGTAGCTGCTGATAGCGTATTAGTGTTGGACTAGTGGTTCACTCTGAACCGAGAACTTGCAAACTATGTACAATTGAGTTAGAATTTAATAAATACGATTTTCTGAGATAATAATAAAGGCCGACGGAATTTGAAAGTTGGCTTGTTATTTATTAGCATGAAAGGTTAGCATCTTTTACCAAATTGTTAACCGTTTTAGTAACTACCGATTTAAAATAAACATTTAAACACAGACAGGAATATAGATTTAATTACTCAATTACGGCGAGACAAAATTAAATTTTGGATCCAGTTCTTAGTCTTTTCTCTAAATACACTTGATTTGGTAACAAAAGAGAGGATAGTAGTGAGTTTATTTTCAAAAAGTTGCATTAGTATTTATGACAGTTCGGTAAGGAATTAGTGAAATTTGTTTTGTACCTTTTTTGAAAAAATGTATTTGATTTACCTATTATAGATTAGGGGTTTCAAAATAAAAAAACAGCTTTCTAACTTGATTTTGTTTTGTGCCCCGGCCGGGAATCGCACCTGGGACCCCACGTTTCGAAGGCAGGGCTACCACCAACTAAGCCACGGAGCTGAAAGCGGTAACCATTTAACATCTGTTGGGCCAGCACATCCCATCACTTTTGTTGCACGAAAAAAAATATACATAAAAATTTATATATTTTATTAACAAGATCAAGCGATATAATGGTCTCGCGGCAGTCTCAAGACACTTTGGCCTCAAATCTTTTATCTCACAGAGCACCTTGATATTACTCATTTCGCAGTAGCCTAAGGCAATTAAAAGCAAGGGGTAGGTATCATTACCCGGGAGCCCACCGTCTTAACAAGAATATAATGCAATTTTAAAATAATCCCGCAAAAAAGAAATTAATGCAGGCACCTCGCTGGATTCCCTTTTTATCTTCTTAATTGGTTTTCACATCTTCCAGTGTAAAAAATATCGTGTTCTTTGTAATCTCGGGCGATGTTTTAATAAATATAACGAACTGATCTCGAAGTTGGGGCAGGAAAAAATATTGCTGCCCTTAAATAAAGCTTCACACTCGAAAGATCAGCGTCGCGACTGGCGCGCTTAAGATTTATTGGGAAATAATTAAGGGCCGACACCTTTGAGCAAAGTAATTAAACTAAACAAATTAAAACGGTAGGTTTATTGAACTTTTGTAATTATTGTTCAGTTCAAATTTTTATTGCACTAAAAGCCTTAAAAGTATTTTGACTTGTTTGTTACCTCAGTGCTCCGTCATTTATCAACCGAAAATTCTCTTTTTTACTTGAGATGATATTATTTCGCCAAGTTCGTAGTATATTCCCACCACATCTGTTAATCCACTGCCAAGCAAATGCTCTCACGTTGCTATGTTCCAGTGGATGGGTGCCGGTGAAATTACAGGCTCTTGAGGCGTTACAAACTCAGAGTGACGGGCACAATATAATACAACATAGGTCTCTTTATGCTTCAGTAGGGGAGAATCTGTGTCGTATTCCGGTTGTTCATTTGGAATGACAACAACACCTCAAATTTCATCGCATTCAAAAATACTACCCATTAAAACAATATATTCCACCATATCCACTAAACCTGAAGCTTAACAAAAAGTGATGTGACAAAAAATTACAAAGCTTCCTAATTAATTTGTTATTCCAAATAACCATTCTAAATTAGAATCAAATCAAATAAATAATAAATTTTATTTTTATTTCCATAGCCATACATTGTATTGGCTGTTCATTCCACCACATTAACGACAATTAAAAAATATCATACCATCAGCAGTATAAGTGCATGAGTATGAGTTTGTAAGCTTTTAAAGTAACATCAAACAACAAAAACATCTGTTAGAAATTGAATTTAAGCCCTCGACAATGTACCTTTTTAATATGGTATTATTTCCCCTTGATAGTTCACTAAAAGAGCCGTAACATCATTTGTCAGAACTCATAAGCTAATGTCCAATAATGAAATCACAAACACTACAGTGTAGTGTAATCCATTCATAAACCCTACAGTAATCCTTCCACTCTGCAGTGCTTGTGTCAACGGTAGTCACAACTAGGGATGTGCTTGAAATTTTCTTGCAGGAATTCGGAGTCAACATTTTAAAGCGAATTCGGAGTATATTAAATACGCACTATATTACAATTTGTTCAATCACAGGATTACAAACGCTGAAGCTACTGGTTCAAATCTGCACTTCTGGATCTAAATCAGTGCCTTATGGATTAAAAGTTAGACCAGTAAATTTTTGCTTTTATAATATATTATTATAAGTCTGATAATGAAGGAAAACATCGCGAGGAAACCACCATTTCAATCTGGATTGGAATCCTGGGGTATATTAACCCATTTAAGGTAGCCGTACTCATTTAAGTAAGTTTTTGTGACATTGCTTTTACATTTGAACAATTTTATAAGTTTTTGTGGGTAATTTGAATTTTTAATAGGTCACTGAATCGAAATACTTTCAAATTTTAATGTCTTTCTTTTAAAACTCATTCTGACTTGTCAAGAGCAGGCTGGTGTCCTTGAAGTCGTAATACCAAATAGCTGATACAGAATCTACGTGACATTATCTCTTTAACAGAAAATTACTACCCATTTTATAAAAATATTTTGTAAACTGTAATATTTTATACTCCCTACTCATACTACTTTTTAACATTGAGTAGATCTGATCAATCTTTCATCATCAACGCTAGTCACCACGAGGGACGTGCTTCGAATTTTCTTATTGAAATTCATTTTTTTATGTGAGTTTAATAATAATAATTTATTAAAGAGAAAATTGAGAAAATTGCAAGAGTTCTTAATAGACTGATGTTGTAGGCTTAGTAATAAAGCGCATTTTATCTTTTGACTACGTAAGTTTAAAAACCAATACAGCCCAATTTTTTCGGAGTATTCAGTTTGTTAGAGACGAAATCTACTTCAACTCCCTAGTCGAAATTTTAATCACCCCCCTCAACCCCCTGAGTCGCCCGGGGCTCCAACCGGCCGCTCCTTACACGATATTCCCATTACTTAGTCCAGGGCGATAATAAAATTTAATATAATGCCACGGGGTACCGGATGCGACCACAATGCCAGACGGCATCGGTCCATGACGCGAACTTTTGAGATGGATCATCTTGTATTTTTTTATTTTTAATAAAATTTTACGTTGCAATTATTTGGATTTTTACAGGCATCGGCTGTATTGACGACGCCGTGGGTGGGGGTGGAATTTTATTTAAAAGTTCACTTGTTGAGTCTATTATGTTTCCAAAAACAATATAACAGATTACAACTTAATAAGTTATTGTAATTTGAAAATAGTTTTTAAATTAAGAAACTGGTTTTTTCGCGTCTTGAGTTTTAGTCTTGCGTTTATGTGTTTGTCCATACCACCTGCGACATGGGGAATTCTAGTGTATACGATATTTGTTTTTCAAACCATGATTATTTCAATCTTAAGGCAGAGAAGCACGGAAGCGGTCTATTGTAAATTTCAGTCACCCATCAGTTGGTTGGTTGGTTGGTTGAATGAACATGCATACATACAGAAATTTTATTACACAAAAGCACAACTTATAGCTAAAAGTTAAACTGTATATATTTTTACTTTCGTTTAAATTGCCGTAACATTAAAAAATATCTAATGCAAGGAAAATAATTATTAACCATCGCATTTTCGAAGTTAAATTTTCTTGTGCGCTATAAAATACACGCTTCCTGATTCTGTCGAAGTGCCCTAGGCTGAAGGGTTACCGATAGTATATCTATTGTGCGTCCATCGCTGGAAGAAAGGGGTTCAACGGGGAAAATTGAGAAATGGACCGGTTAACACTGTTACGGTCCCCTGGAGCCACTGGATTAGAGTTGCCTCTATGAAAAATGTTTTGTTTTTGCACTTCAATCATTTGGAATTTATTGCGTTAAACTACGCTTATGTAAATTACAGTCAGTTTATGTAAGATTATATGTATTTCTCGTGACCATAGAAGCAGTTTTGACTTGAGTTTTAGCACTTATACACTGAGGGTTTTTAATGATATGTTTAGGAAGACGCGATTTGCAAAATATTGCACCTATTATGATTACAACAACAACGTTAACACACTCATACCTCTGAACTAGGATTCCCTGTGTCGCAGATGGCATGGACAAACACAGAAACACAAGACAAACACCCAAGACCCGACAACACACTTCATGCTCACCACACAAAGTATGCCCCGGCCGGGAATCGAACCCCTCGCTTCGAAGGCCGGGCTACTACCAACTAAGCCACGGAGCCGTCATTTATAGTCTTGAAAAAAACTCAGTGTGTATTCTGTCCATCTCACAGTGGAGATAGCAGAGAATTGTGAATATATTCTGCGTAATATTTTTAACAAAGCCCCTTAAAAGCCATAAAACATGATTAATCTTGGCACCCGTCAGCTCATAAGACAGTGCTCCAGACGATGCGAGGTAAAACCCCGAGTCATAAGGTTAATTACCGTACGTGTGCGAATGTGTGATTTACGATCCTTGCTTTCAGAGTAAACACCGATGGAAATGGGAAAAGATGCACGATTTAAGTAATCATCGCGTAACATTGAAAAAAAAATTGCAAACATCACAGATATGAACCAAATCGGTCCATCCATTTTCGAATTTTGCTAGACTAACGCACGGTAATTGATCTTCATATATATGTTAAATGGATGAACTTGATATTCCAAGAAAACCCCATCTTCTTTAATTACCAAAATGTAGGAACTTTCTTGCACAACCTTGGGGATATAAAACTGACGAACGAGAGAGTGCATGAATAAAATAATAATGAATTCTAAGCGAGCATTATCGTGGCGGTTATCAAATGTGCCGGTGCATATGCATTAGTTGCACTGCATACGGCTTTTTAGTCTAAATCTTGCAGATGAGTCGGATGCAGTTATTGCACGTGAATTCGTACGGGATCAAACTGCTGCTGTATCTATAATACATATTTATTTAGATATGTTGGAAATATTATACGAATGAAGCTTTTTAGGAAGCTGCGCCCCGCGGTTTCACCCGCATAGTTCCCGTTCCCGTGGAGAATACGGGGATAAATTGATTTTATTTTTTTCGTTAATTTTCCAATGTTTTAATAGTTATTCTGCTATTCGGGACGGAAACAAATCCAACAAATCAAAAACCATGGCAATCGGTCCAGCCGTTCTCGAGTTATAAGTGTTGTAACAAACACGACTTCTTTTATATATATAGATTTTATAGAAACCTCAAAAATTGTAGCCTATATGTTATTCTGATGTATAAGCTATATTGTGGTAAAGTTTCATTCAAATCCATTCAGTAGTTTTTACGTGAAAGAGTAACAAACATCCATACATTCATACATCCATACATCCATACTTACAAACTTTCGCCTTTATAATAGTAGTAGGATAACCTAAAAAAGGCGGACTTAACAACGTTACTTTTCATAATGTATTAGGTTTTTATTTGTTATAAGTGACGTTTCCTAGATCTTTCTTAAAGAATTTTAACTTTGACTTTATTGATAAAGGAAGTTACAAACTTATCTACTGTAAGAAAAACTAACATATAGATTTTTTTTGCTATAGAATTTAAAGTTATAAAACTATAGAACTAAACTTTGCCTATAGAATTTCTACCGTCTATGTTGCCAAATACGATGGTAGGTCTATTTGTTCTCAAACTAAAACACAATTTATTTGACGTAATTATCATTTAATAAACCACAGTGATTAAATTTTCCAGGTATTATTGGCAATAATGTTCTCGACCTCATTGGAAGCTTGTAACGTAACCACTATAGCATCTCTAATGGCGTTTCGAAGAAACACAAACACCTCGGTGCCGGCTAATCGCTTAATCAAAATTTATTCCGCACTTTGATTTTAAAATTTGGGACGCAACATTTATTACTTCGCCCTCAGAAAGCAACCCTTCGCGAGCTTCATTATCGCGGATTAAGGCTGTGGAATATTTTATCGATCGAAGTATTCATTTTCAATTAAGCGCCAAGTATTTTATTAAGTTGGCGCGCGGAATTGATGAGTTTTGCGAACTAATATTTACAATAGCGTGCGTGCCACCTTAACTTGCGGTCTGAGCGGGTACCAATATCTTGTATTAACGTTGGTTGTAATTAGTTTTAAATCTCTATATCCACACTCTGCAATATTTTGAAAATTCGTGTAAAGGCGGGTGGATTACTGACGACTTCCAGTTCAAAAGCTTGGAAAATAAAAGTTAAATTGCGAATCATTAGCGTTGAATTATGATAGGCTTCTTACCTTTTTTGTCGTCTTAAAAATATGAATCTTATCGTTATACATTCTTTGGCATATACATAAAGATGCATTGGTTATCATGTAAATAATGGACCGCAGCATCATACCACAGTACCAATGAATTCGAGAATATTTGTAAAAGCCGTGTCAAAAACATAATCGTCAAAGCATTTCAATACCGATCTAGCTCGGCAAGTTAGAAAGCTTAGCATATTGAAAATGTTTCTACAATATTCCGACTAATAGTTGAAGAGAACAAGAAACCAATTCGAACACAAAGCGAAACAAGGAATCAGACAACAAAGCCACACATACAGAATGCTGTACCAATCGATATTCAATTTAAATCGTTCAAAACAACTCGTAGATAAATTAGACGTTCTTTCACAAAGCATTGTTCGTGAGCTGTGTACGAGAACTCGAGGTGACTTCAATTTCCTGGTGGAGACGATGCTTCTGTGGAACTTTTGAAGCCTCGTCATGAAGCTCGATGCACCTATGCGAGTGCCTACATGCCCATGAGGAAATAGGTTACCACGCTGCAGTTGTATACGGGCGCTTTGTGGTGATTAACCAACATGAGACCGCACTGTGCCGTGCTGTTTATCACACTATAATACTCGTATTATAAAGGCGAAAGTTATGTATTAGTGTCTCTCTCTATCTCTGCTTAAAGTTTACTAATAAGCAGCCACTTTTGTTGAGCTTGATTAAAATTTTGTTTTACTACACTGTTTAACCCACAGAACAGTTTATCTGTTATGTGGGTCACTAGCTGCTCCCCGCGATGTTACCCTCAGTTTACCGGGTTTTTAGCTTATGTGTTAATCCATGATATAAGCTATCCTGGTACCAAATTTCATCAAAATCCGTTGAGCGTGAAGGAGTAACAAACATACACACACATACAGAGACATACAAACTTTCGTCTCATATTAATAATTAGTGTGATAATTCTGTAATATTCTAAAGGTTGATATTTACTGCTCGTCTGCTCAACCCACCTTGTAGTACCTTTCAGTACCCAGGAGTAAATAACAAGAAGAGTTAGCGCCCCTGAGCACGGTCGGGTCCTCGGTCGCATTTAATGCAATTTCCGTAGAGGTGTGCATGATAATATCGCGAATTTACAAAGTTATTTACAAGTGACAGGTTTTGCATTTATAAATTGTTTATTATTTTATCTTAAACTTCGTATTCTTTAGTTTTTAAAAACGTTTACATACCCCTGCACTAAGATATCCTGTGTCGCAGATGTCACGGACAAACACAAAAACAGAAAACAAACACCCAAGACCCAATCGAACCTGGGACCCCTCGCTTTGATGGCAGGGCTACTACCAACTTAGCCACGGAACCGTCTACCTTCACCCTGCATGGTATATATTTTTTTACGTTACCCGAGATGGGACGACCTGAAGACTCACATGGTGTTAAGTGGTTACCTACGCCCATAATAAAAAGGGATTCTTCCCTTATTTTTAAAATTAAAAGTAGAATTGGTGTAAGCATAGCTAACGTCATCATAGCGAGTTACCCCTATCGTTCATTAATAAGAACAGAAATAAGTAAATTAGAGAAAGACAAACAAACAGTGCTTTCATATTATTATTTACGCTTATACCTCTGCAGTAACGCTTATACCCTGTTTTGCTTATAACACAGATACATACAATTCATAATTCAACTCAAATATTTGCTTCTGCCGGGAATCGAACCTGGAACCCTTCCTTCGAGTAAGGCATGAGATGACATGTTAGCTTACTAAGGACTGGTCACGACCTATGTCAATGATCTCTCACCTGTCATTTATTCTAATGAATTGAAATAATTCACCGAGCTATATATTGTTGTAACATGAGGGAGAATTAGGAATATAAATTAGTGTGTACACGAATAAACGCTCATCATAGCGAGCGTTAATTCATGCACAAACATGTTCATGTCAGAAGCTTTTATGACTTCTCTCAAAAATCTCGAACATGAGGTAATTATCTCGCGTCTAGCCACCATGAAGACTGCAAGACGCGAGGATCGCATTACGTTCTTCACCTGGGTACACTAATGAGCTGACGTTTTACAGTTGTTTTTCATTCATCAAGAAAATTTGTAATTTACTTATTCAAATGTTTACTGCGTGAAGGCTTTTTAAGATATGAATCCTGGCTAGTAGTATCCTATATTTGATAAGATATATTATTTCTTGTCCATGGGTCCTGAGGAAGTAATCATCATCATCATCAGCCTATTTCAGTCCACTGCTGGACATAGGCCTCTCCGAGTAAGCGCCATTTAGCCCGGTCTTCGGCTCTTTGCATCCAGTTTCTGCCAGCCACCTTCCGCAAGTCGTCGCTCCAAGGAAGTAATAATAAACTGATTTTATAGGTATAAGAGTCTTTTTAAGCAACATTAATTGTATGTATTTTTAAATATAACTTTCCTGATTTTTGATTTGGTGGACTAGGTGTCTAGTTTTTTTTTGTATAATTCGCCGACCCCGTGATGTTTTTAGAATGAATAGAATAAAAATGTTTCCTTTGAGTCGTTAAATGGAAAATATGTTTAATTACGGAATAGAACTACGCTACTTCTATTAAAATAAACTAGAATTAAAGCAAATAAATAGGATATAATAATTTGCTATGGGGATAAGTCGCGTTTTTCTGTTGTATACAGTTTTTTAGTGACTGGACTTTTGTTTTTGAGGAAAATGGCCTTGACAACGTTACACGGAATTTTGGGACACTATTTAGTTCACTACGTAACGCTATTCAATATTTAATTAAATTTTGTCTCATTTTTCACTTGGGTGAGACAAAAGTATTATAATATCTCTGTGCCGTTTAAAGTTCTCAAAGTTGGCAGAATATTAGTATGCCTTCATTTTGATAAAACCGCAGTTATTTTTTATCCAAGCAAGCGAGTGGCAGCGTTGCGTGACGAAGGCTCACCGCAGATCGCAGCCGTGCCGCAGATGCCACAGACTGGTCTTTATAAGCTAATGCAAGAAATGCCTATTTCATGTAAATTTACAGGCAATTGAAAATAGAAACAGTTGAATGTTAATAAAATATTATTCTCTTTTATATTATAAGACTTCAAAAAGTTGTCAATTGAGCAGATTTTATTTTTATTTTTGATAGCTTATTGAGGACCAAAATAACAATGGATTACAAAAAATTTAGAAAAACGATGATGCCTGCAGAAGTATTAAAACTGTGTCGCAGACATCAACGCCCACCCCCGTTACAAGTGTTTGGTATTTCCAATTATGGTAAGTAAGCTAAACAAATTTAATATCTTGTTAAGTGATTGTATCTTGTTAAGTATCGGCCAATTGTGCATTGACTTGGATAATTATTTTTTTTATTTGATAGAGTTACTATTAAAGTCGATCTATTCGATTAAAAAAAATGTCTCTTTTTTAGATTATTGAGCTTGACATCAAGATTTTACCTCTGAAGCACTTGATTTAAATGATATTTAATAAAAATATATTATTAGTGTATATGAGGATGCGCATGCGGAGAGAGTTGGGAAAAAGAAAGTGGATACAATGAGCCAAAGCCAATGCCTAGGGATTAAGTGTTTTCTAGCTCTTCGCCGTGGGCACAGATATGAAAACAAGTGGTATATGATTACTATGCTCATACAACGCGTTTATTACAAAGCCTAAATAATTATTGTGGCGTAAATTTAAACTTTATATTAAAACTGATTAATTAAGACTCGCTTGTTCAAACCAGCTCTTGGATTACCAGGGATCCTTGACACCTCACACACAGAGCTTAACGCGTCTCATTGTCAGAAAGTCCGCGTTCCATTAAATGAAAAGTTTTTGAAATGCCCGCCGACTGGTTTATTAAACGTAGCCTGCAGACCACCGAGCCAGGAATTCACTGAACCTCTGAAAAATACCTTCTCATTAAAAAAAAAACATATGTCGAATAGCAGGACTAATGAAATTCTGATTAATAGTTCAAACTAGGTCACGAAAATGGAACACTACGCAAACAATCCAGTTCAGTTCACCTGCTATTTTTCCGATACCGATACAAGGTTTTATTTATTTACTAGCTGCGCCCCGCGGTGTTACCCGAGGTTAAAAAGTCAACATGAGACGATGGCAAAAAAACTGAACGAAGAAGTGTTTGTAGCAAATCGCTAAAAAATTATTTTGCTTTTTCGGGATGAAAACCTGTGTTAACCCCCTGGCTTTTTCGGGATGAAAACAGCTACCTTCATAAAAAATTTCATCCAAATCCGTTCAACCGTTAAAGATTGAAGGGTTAACAAACATCATACAACATATATTTATAATATATTGTACATTAGTATGCTTCATAAAGTTACATCTATTATAGGTTTTTTCCTAATTGAAGAGTGTAATCTTAATTATAACATGTCACAGTTGCAGTTTCACCTCTTATGTGCAATAAAGTATTAAAATAGTAAAGATGAAAAGTCTGCTCAGCAAAAATTTTTTTATGTTCAGTTTTTTAAATTCAAGCACATTCTTGTTTCTCGATTCCGTGGCAGCGCATTGCACAACTGACGGCAATAAGTAAGGCGTCCACCACGGATTCAATATTCAGAGCGAGCTGGGAACTTCGTTATTGCGGCGTAAATATAATGAGTGCAGGTGAGCGGTAAGCGATGAGCGTTGTTTATACTTTATTACGTTACCAAAGTCGCATCGCGTTGCACCTTCATTCTAATCTGGGAATGTAACGAATGAGTGCCTCTAATTCACTGACCCACACCCGTCCACCGAAATGCAGAAACGAGAGTGCACCACTGCTTGGCTTGCAGGTGTGGAAGCAGTAATTCTCTGGACAAGTTCTACTGCTACTTTGGGTTACTCCTTACGGACCACTCAAGGGACACGTATAGGAATTCTGAGGGTACTCACCTATGAACGCGCGGTCCCCTTAGAGGTAAGGCCAATATCGTCTTTGTTTATATACAAGTACATACCTTAGAATCTTATTCAAACAATATTGTCCCTCCTGTGATTATCTTAAATACCCCAAAAACCAGTGTCCCCTATTCCAAACACCTCGTAAGGCGCTCCGAGCAATATTTAAAGCGGCTAGCTGTCACATAAATCAAT
The DNA here is from genome assembly GCA_921293045.1 of Aplocera efformata. Classification (NCBI taxonomy): domain Eukaryota; kingdom Metazoa; phylum Arthropoda; class Insecta; order Lepidoptera; family Geometridae; genus Aplocera; species Aplocera efformata. The sequence goes on along the minus strand of OV121042.1, from coordinate 3,975,266 downwards.
GTAGACTGGAGGCGCGCGTATTTCATAGTTAATTCTTTCCCGTTTGAGAACACCCTGTGTAGTTTATGAGCCTTCAGTTTGAGGCTTCGTTGCATGCACCTGAACAGGCTCGCCTTTTAGGCTAATAGTCTTTTAAATAAATGGGTCACGACATTGCTGTTACATCCTTACCTTGCATGAGCGGAATGAAATGATTTATAGTCTGTTTTTAAAATTCCGCACACCACTTGAAGAATGGTAATACACAAGCCGTGTGGAGCCAATAGAAGAGAAAAAAAAATCCGCACCTAAAAGAAAATTAACCTTATTAATACGTCTACAAGGTCTATCTTACTTTTGAGGATACATTGGAACCATAGGCCTCCTAAAGCCTTTTTTTTTTGAGAAATCATATTTGGAATTTTGTGTTCTAACTAATTGCCTATTATAAAGTTCTCTGAGTGTTAATTAAAGCAAGAAATATAATACGAACAATTACCACTGCAATTAGATAAGGACCTATCGAAAGATTACCATTGTGACTCAGTTAAGAAGTTCATTAAAATTTCAATTTGATTTAATCTTCTTTTATCCACTCACAGCTCTTAGTAAATAAATACACTTACGCTTAAAATAAATAATACAGCCAAAGAAAGATATTTTTTTATCTACCGAATATTATCTAACTTTGATCACTTGCCTCTATGTTACTCCCAAATTTAATTTCAACAAAACTTCAATAACCAAAAAGCTATAACAAATTTTTCATATATTTGCGCATCACTGAAAATGCCTTAACGGCACATAACGCCCTGACGCACGTTTTAATATTTTTCTCGCCAAATTGATTAATATTCGTGTAGGTGAAGCTATAAATCAGTTGTTTGCGAATCTCAGCTGCATTGATGTCGGTTTTCCCCAGGCAGCTATACATCCCAATAACAGGCATCTCCCTTTGAGAACGCAACGTCTGTTTCTTAGCCCTTGTGTGGAATATCTCACCCGAATCTTGTCGTAAGCTGTTTGAATCCTAGCTTTAACTAAGAACTGTATTCCTTAACACTTTGTATGTTAATTTGATTTTGTTCTACCGTTTTAGTTCAATAAATATGGTCCGATAAAAAATAAATATTGTTATCATCGAAACTTTGTTTGAAATATCATTAAAAATTGTTCTTTACCTGGGAAACGGTAATCAACATAAAATCAATATTATGGAATAGACATTTTGCATGACGCCATCTAGTTCCATGATTTCCCATATCGGATATGGGAAGCAGACGACTATTTTTTTGAAAAACTTACATATACTAACATCCAGACACAGAACAAATATCTATAATGTTACAGAAATATTTTTTCTAAGTGGGAATCGAACTCACGACCTACATCGCAGAAGGCAGAGCTACTACTAACCGAGCGGCGAGACCAGTCAATTTAAGTTCCGAAGCCGAACAAGAATCAACTTGTTTACGACGTATTCTTGCTTCTGTGCAGAGATATAAAATCAGATAATGGGAATTCAAGCACTCATAGCCAAGTGCACACGCTCGGGAAGAACCCAACTCAGTAATGCCTCAAATTACTCTCAAAAGCCAAAATGTTAATTCGAGCAATCCTCCACTATATTCGGAAGGTGGCGTCCCATGTAAATGATGGACCATCACAATACACTCGGAACAAGTTCTGCTAGCTCTTTGATTTTCAAATTCACACCCCGTTTTACGCTCACTAATTTTCTTGTTCGGACACAATTTCGGTGGTAACTGGTGGACCCCTCACAATAATTTCGTAGGGAAACTATTATAGTCGATCCTCTAGCCAGTAATTAATTTTGCTATAAACCGGCTCAATTGAAGCGTAAAGATTTCGTGTAGGCTGACTCGGAGAGTTTTGCGAATGATAATTAGTTTTGAGCTTCGTTCGCTGTATTTTTAAAGGTGTTTATACAAAGTTGCTCTAAATAAATTGAAAGACTGGGGATTTTACAGATTGGTTGTAACGTTTTGACGATTAAAAAATGATCAACTACTTATGTAAAAAGATTGGGTTAATATTTTAGGCACAGAAAATGCGCCGAGATAAAAAAAATGTTTTTTATCTGCTCCGGCCGGGAATTTAACCCCGGCCCCTGTTTAAATCTGTTATGCTTCTGCTAAATCGACTTTTTATATCAAGACTTCAAGTGCATCTCTTGTCTGTGGTAGTAATAGAAAGAAGAAAAAAAAGAAAGAAAATATTATGGCAATAACTGATTTGTCGCGAAACGGTATCTACCTCAGCTTGTGCTGGTTGTTGTAACAACCAACGCTCGTTTTCCGGTAGCACCGCCAGTGAAATTACGGACAAAACGTACAAAGATAGGTACTATATTATAATACATACAACAAAAAAATACAAACAAAAATTATACACTTTTTATATTAGTGAACCGTCATCATGAATGAAACGAATGACATCAGTTTAAGACAAGAAAAAAAAATGAATAAAAGCATTATGCTCGTATGTACGATAGTAGAACTTTCCAGAATTAACTCTTAAAATGTAACACCAGTGCTACAACAGCCATGCTTCTGCAAATGATGAGTGGCGGACGATTTTTGTTCACATCAACATTTCTAGATTGTATATTCACTGTTCTTTTTTTGTTTATAGTGTGACACATTAAAAGCATTTTTTTTATACTTGTTAATAGGTTTCGGCCATATATTGGTTACATTTAACACACTTCTATCTCTCCTGCTTGGCAATTTAAACGTAGACACACTCTCTTATAATTATCGCTAGCCAACCGTTATCTGACGTGGCACTATGCAATAAGATACAATAATGCAGGGGGTTGAAGTTTCGAGAACAAAGCCGCAGTGTGCGTCTTCGTCCTCCACTTATGCAAGAACCTATTTCTGTATTGTTGAATTCACTTAAACGATGGCGACATACAGTTCTCAAATAAGACAAGTTCTGATAGCGTTTGCAACAAAGGTAATTAGGTAGTTTGCGCAAAGGATGTAAAAAAAAATCTAAGGTCACGTTGCATATAATTATGCAAGCCGGGTCTAAAAATCTTAATCTGTTTTTTTTTTTTATGACAAATGTGACGGAACTATCTGAAGGCTCATCTGATGTGAAGTGGTTACATCTGCCCATAACTACAGCAATTCGACTTAGGTCCTTCCCAACCGAAGTATAAGAAGACAACCGAGACGGGGATGTTACGTCTCATGCGCATGTGATTTCACCGGCACTCAAACCCTTTCACCGGAACATAGCAGTGCGAGTGCACCACTGCTAGGCGGCAGATTACCAAGCGTGGTGGTAGTTCTTCTCCTGACGAACTTTGCACAAATTCTACTGCTACTTTTTAAATCTTAACTTAATAAATTAAATCTTTTTGTGTTACTTTAAACAATTACATAAATTCGGGATGTTAGACCTGTTTTAAATTTGAAGGATTCTATTTTATTGCATTTACTTTGTAGTCTTTGAATAAACTTTGAAAATCCAAGCTAGTATTTGTATAAAATCAAGATTTGACACCTTTTGTGCCTACTCTCAAACTATAACAAACACGTGAAACTCATACAATACGCCGTGACATAATTGCTAAAATCAGAGTCTCGACAAGCCACATAGCAAACCACACGTGCCCAAGTTCGCGACAGCCGCTATGTTCGACATCTTTGACGGTGCTGAGTCAGGAACGTTAGCATGTTATACGCCGCACGTACACCAAAGCATAATGTAAGAAAATTACTGTGTTAAACATCGAAAATACTTACTTCTATACTTTCATTCCTTATTTCTCGCCTTTAGAATCTAGACTAGACGACACATTTAAAAAAAAAACATCCGAAATTGGTTCACAATGGGCGAAGAAAAGGTCACAGGAAAGCAAAGCAATGTTGATAACTTGGATGACATATTTCTTCCAGTAATTTTCATACATACCTAAGTATTGAACTGATTTTGATTAATTTCTATAGAGCCTCTTCTATTTCTATTTCTTCCTAATCTAATTTCTAATATCTTCGTTCTTTGTGTGGCCACTTAGCCACATAAAAAACGAAGAAGCTTAGCGGAAATCTTGGTACTATATTGGCCGCTACCCTTTACTTCGCAGCGATATTGGCTCACGGGCAGTCTAGCCGGTCTAGCACATTCTCACCTGGGGCCAAGTTGGCAAGTATTGCCAACTTTGACGGCGTTTCAATACGCGCGAATTACTGGGCTAACCACTGCAATCGATTGCTTTTGAATTAAGCTCCATCTTTGTTAATAAGCTGATAAATTGAAAATGTAATAATTTGTCGAATACATCGTCGTTCATATGGGATTATAAGTTTATAAACTTTCGCTTTTAAAATTTTATTCCGAAAGTTCTAGTTGGTATTAACATAAAATAATGTTTAATTTCAAAGTCTTGTTAAAGAACAAAATTAGCATCATTCATAAAATTAACACTATAAAATTCACTATTTAATACAAAAAAGACGAAAGGAATGAGATGGAAATACTAAGATTTTGAAAATAAGACATAGCCTTTGTTACTCGCTGATAATTGTAGCTTTCGCAAGGTGTTTATTTTTAAATCGGTGCCGTAAATTTTGAATTTGTCCAATACAAACGTACAAACAAATCTTTCCTGTTCTTAATATCAGTAAAGATAGTCATATTTGAACTAGCCAATACGTTCGTGCCGATACACCACGACAAGTTCCAATAACCCGCCATTCAACCTGTCGGTAACACGTTCGAGTTTTTACTTGTCCTAATTAACTGCCGAGCCATGCCGGCACGTAACAGCCACCTTCACCATAAATACACCAAGAAATCGGGACCATCCCCATAAATTCCTCTCGTAAAAGGCTCTGCGATTATGTTTAGAGGGTGGTATTAGCAAAGTTTGTCCGATCGGGGGGACTCCCCCCTCTATAATACATTTTTCGTTGATGTAACACGATTTCTCGACGGCTCTCGGTTACGTGATGGATTAAGAAGCGGCTTGCTCTCGCCACCGTCGGATTAAGACAGGGGATTCTATATTTAGGGCATCTCCAGCTAATATACAATGTTTGCTCGTCGATAGACTTAGCCGAGTAATTCAAGATCCGACGGATAAAGGAATTCTCGGCTTGCAAGGGGCTCCGGTGCACATATTATCGACTAACTTATTGACGTGGTGAGTTCGAACTACCAACATCTAAAGTTGGTTCAAGAATTGTGAATCTTAACTAATATTATATTATAAGTGCGAATGTTGTCGTCTCAACACTAAAACGCGAGCGAAGCCGCAGATAAAAGATAGTAGTAATATAATATCAAATATGCCATTAATATTCTTCTTTCTGACAACATATAAGAATATCTTATTTAGTATAAGATATTCTTATATGTTGTCAGAAATGTTGTCAGGAATCGTTTCTGAACTACTACTTAACAGAACTACACACACTATTAACTCCGCCCATTGCATAAACACGGTCTGTGAACAGATTGCCATGTGACATTTAATTTTCCGAGCATTTTCCTCACACATCGACTAGAACAATAATCATAAATACATTACGCCCGATTGAGAATGGGATCCTCCCGTAAACAACGTCTTTCAATCTAACTCCTTCCTAACTTCGCAGGATTTCATCTCAATATCTGAACATGTTAGAAAACGATTTGCGTGGGATTTATCATATGAACTTGTGTAATAACGACAGTTTATAATGATTTCACGGATTTCTATTGAAACCTATATTGTTGTTATTTTCAATAATAATAATATTTTTTACAGAAACTATCACGATATAAAGGCTTCATAGTTCCTCTCCTGTGTATGATTTTCAATAAAGTTAATGTAATAAGTGATTAATTTGAATCTATAGTAATTTATGCATAATCATTTAAAGAATTTACTAACGGTCCAATTGAAAAGCGTCACAAGTCAAATTAAGCCGAATCAAAACAAACAAAAGCAGGGCATGCGATGTAATCACATCGCACTGTCAAACACACTCAGGTACAGAAGGCTTACGGCCCGTTTAAGTTAAAATTTTCACTCCCCAGTCGCTTTTTACTAATTCGCCAAGTGAAAAGGGTTCGAAAGTAATACAGTTTACTGCTTATTCAGTATTTATGCGATCGGGGGCGGCATCGGCCGATGCAAGAATTACGAAATAATTATACCTTATTGCTTCGTAATAAATGTAGCATTTTGTTTCTGTTATCTTCAAATGTTTACATTATTAGCGAACAACTGAATACGCAGCTATTGTGAAGCGACTCATGTTTGATAAATTTCATCTAAGTAGTCGTATATGAGTCAGAGTACCTTTGCAGCCGCGTCGCTTGGTAATGACTTAGTTACGAAACACATCATATTTGTAAAGAAAAGTTACCTTTATACAACTTGCGATATACTGCCAATGTATATATATATTCCATATATACCTAGTCTATCCCGATATATCTAATCACGTTTAAATATCTTAGTACCAACGACTGATATTGTTCAAAATATCCTTATGTTACCGATATGTCAAGCACTTGTACAACTACATTTAATATAAACTACTCATTGGTTTTTTTATAGTTTCATAACTTTTTTAAATACTCAATCTACATGTAAAGAAAATCGCGCCTAAAGTTTCTATACAAAAATAAAAAAAATAATCACAAACCTTCAACTTTCTATACCAAAAATATATTGTATTTGCGTAGGAACTCTCGGGCAATTTATTTTTTACGTACCTACCGTTCAAATGTAAATGAGCAAGCGAATAAACACATGCCACTCAATAAACCACTTAAACGATTAGCCCGATGTAATTGTGTATGTGTAGCGTAAGCCAGACAAAATTATCATGCGTAATTAAAAATGCCAACATACTCGCAGACGGGCTCCGAGCCTGTCTAATTAGCAAAAAGTTAATAAACAGACGTACGGTTTGACAGTGACAAGCTCCCGTGAAAATGCCAAGATGAGACGTTTAATTTACTGGCGTGTGTCGAGCTAAATACATATGCGAGTTTTGGCCCTTGTAGGGGAGTACTGATATGACCTATGGTCGGCTACATACACTTTTAGAAAAAAAATATTCATGGACATTTCACACAGCGTCTTAGCCCCAAACTAAACAAAATGCGTCAAGATGTTGCAATTATAAAAATCTGCACCATAATTATAAAAATAAATATACACCCATTAAATTGCAATAAAACTCCTTTCACACCGGCGTAATGCACGCGACGTTAATTTACGTTGAAATGAGCGGCCGCAGAGCGTCTTATTAAACACGTAGCTGCGGGCCGCGAGTGACGTCAAATGTGAAATGATGAGCAGACACCCTTAAACATGATAATAGTCATAATAATAATAATAGCCTTTATAATAAAGTCTGGAATATAGTCAAAGTCAAAGTCAAAGTCAAATTCATTTATTCCTTTAGATCTCAAGTATCATTTGGACACGTCAAATTTTACACATGCATGTACACATATTCGTGAGCATATAACGTGTCACAGGAACTCCCAGGCACATTACATGCACACAGATATGTCAAATTACAGTCAGTTTTCATGTTTAAGCTTATCTTATTTGTTAAGTTTACGTCTGTTCCAACCCTAACCGACCAACCCGAGGGGAAGAAACAGACAAGAAACCCCTCGGAGACAGTACTACATATTCGCGAATATGGTCCTGCGTCTCGAGTGGAGCAAATTCATTCCCAAGCCTTTTTGTCATCTAGGTAATCTGATATTTTATAGTAAGCTTTTGCGACAAGTTTACGTTTGATGACAGTTTTAAATTTATTTATTGACAGTAATTGAATTTCGCTCGGGATTTTGTTAAAAAAGCGTACACATTGACCTTTAAAAGAATTGCTAACCTTATGGAGCCTAGTAGTGGGCACAGCGAGTTTATTTTTATGCCTAGTGTTTACACTATGATTGTCACTTTTCTTTGTGAACGAGCTCATATGTTTACGAGTGTACATCACATTCTCATATATGTACTGACATGTAACCGTTAGTATATTTATATCCTTAAATTTTTTCCGTAATGATTCTTGGGGACCCATATTGTAAACTGCGCGAACAGCCCTCTTCTGCAACACAAATATGGTGTTGATATCTGCAGCATGCCCCCACAGCAGTATGCCATATGACATAATGCTGTGAAAGTAGCCGAAATATACAAGCCTAGCGGTATCTACGTCTGTGAGCAGGCGGATCTTTTTGACGGCATATGCTGCAGAACTAAGTCTCTTCGACAATCTTTCAATATGTGGGCCCCACTGAAGCTTATTATCTAAAGTTATTCCTAAGAACGTTGTGGTATCTACGAGATCTAACTGTTCATCTTTTATTTTAACATTAATATCTACTTTTTTAACGTTGGGTAAAACAAATTTTAAACACTTTGTTTTCTTTCCATTAAGTAGCAAATTGTTTACATTGAACCAATTTACTACTTTAGAGAGAGCATTGTTTACATCGTCAATAACGACTTGTTGCCGTTTCAATTTAAATAAAAGCGAAGTGTCATCTGCAAACAATACAATCTCATGATCGTCCTTTACATTATAGGGAAGATCATTTATGTAGATTAAGAATAGGAAGGGTCCAAGTATAGATCCTTGAGGAACGCCCATAGTAACCACTGACCCCGGGGAGAGCTATATGCTTTGAGATAACCACCATATTACCGGTTTTATCAAGTAAGTATTAAAAATATATTTTTGGGGGCTCTGGGGGGTCTAATTGCTTGCGTCCTTAGGTATTTACCCCCTGGGTAGTGTCAAAAGAGCAAAAAAAAGTAGCAATACAACTTGTGCAAAGTTCAAAATGATGCACTCGCATTGCTGTGTTCCGGTGGAAGGGTGTAGTTGACGGTGAAATCACATGTGAATGAGACGTAACATCCCCGTCTGGGGGGACGGGCGCAACGGGGATCGACTTTGGTCTTCCATACTTCAGTTGGGGTGGACGTCGTGTTGCTGTTACTATAGGCGGAGGAGCGACTTAACATCAGGTGGGCTTTCAGGACCCGTCACTTTTGTTACATAAAAAAGTTGTTTGTAGTTCTAAAGTGCATACGGTAGTTCGTAAAAATCAGTGAATATCCGTCGGCCAATCTATACTTATAATATTATAAAGCTGCAGTGTTTGTTTGTTTGTTTGAACGCGCTAATCTCTGGAACTACTGGTCCGATTTGAATGATTCTTTCAGTGTTGGGTAGTCCATAGATGTTTTTTTTTTTCAAAATTACTGATCCGTAATAAAATTGCTATTTTGTAACACAAGGTGTAAAATCGAAAAACTATTTTTGCGTGCGCTGTTTCCACGGAGACGAGAAAAACGCGGGTGAAACCGCGGAACACAGCTAGTTAGAGGATAAGTCTCAAAATGCAACTTATCATGACACGTCAGTCACGTATAGCAGTCCAGATGGGAAATCGATGTCATTATGATAGAATTGATAGATTATCCGTTAGACGCGTGCCTCTGCCTCTGATTGGCTTTGTTAGCAATGCCCGTCTTCCGCGTGAGAGCACTCGGGGTTCGAGCGACTAATTTGACAGATCGATGGTCGCTGAATGTCTTGTAGTGTGAGATGACCTTAATGACTTGTTGTTTGGATGACTGTTAGGGGCCTCTTTGATGTATTGAGGTAATTGAACTAGAGAAACATCAAGTTCATTTACAATGTAAAAGCCGTTTGTGAGGCAAATATAGATCGATTTATTAAACGAGTGTCAGTGGTGAGTATCCGTTTACGTGCCTCCCGGGGCGAAGCCAAAGAAACAGCATAAAAAAAAGAACAGTTTTTTGTGGATTGAAATCCCACGCGTATATGAAAACTTAAGCTCTTGGGTAAAATCAGGAACTATAATATGTACACGTATTTTTATTTTTCCTAAAAAACACATACCTAAACTAAGTTCTTCATGTCGGAAATTACTGTAGGTTATAAAACATTTTTCCACTTGATTGCATGCAAATTACGTCATACGGAAACGTCAAATTTCATGTTTGAAAGATATAGTTCACCCCTTTATTTGGGGTACAAAAGGATGGTATTCAAGCTGATGAGATGAATCAAGGAATGGTGGTGAATACATTATTGCATGCATGTTAGATTGCCCAATATTCAAAAAAAATTTCCGCTCCTGTAGACATTGCTCTCGCTTATAGCTTAGATCATCCTATAATCTTTAACGATAAATAAAGTAACGTAGTTTTTAATTGGACTATAATAAGTGATGTATTGATATACGAACGAGTGCAAAAGTAGTTAAACAAAAGATTTTCTTATATGTGTATGCCTCTTATCGGGGTAAGACCATAGCATGCTAATATTTAAACCAAATGACTAAGTTCTAGTCTTAAGAACCAACTTTAACTATGGTGGCAGACACGTCTTTCCATCATCAAATATTGTATATTACGCCTCACTCGAAAATTACGCAAAAGATCTTGTTTCCGTATTCTATTTCTATTGTCTATGGCCGGCGGCAACCACTTAACATTGGTGAGCTACCAGCTAGTTTGCCAACGCATAATAAACAAAATACGATTTATTGTCTCAAAACATAGAGATACATAAATCTACAGAGAAGATTCCAACCGGCTTTATAATCAAAGAGATTACATAATTTTGTCTTCAAATCACACGCAAATGATAAGAAACCTCAACACAATCACATATCCAAATGGGGGGAGCCAGAGTGGGGGCACTTTTCACAGCTCTAATGAAGCGGCCACGGTGCCGACGACGTCGAGAGCCATAATGGTTTCCTCTTGAGGCCTTTGTCGAGCCAACTTTGCAACTCTTAAGGACGCAGATTGCGCAAGAGTTACTACCCTAACTAGAAGTGACGTGGAAGTGCATACTGTGAGTTACGGGCGAAAGAAAATTGTCGGGACCCTAATTTGTGTTTGGCTTCAGTTCGAAGTTTTAGATATAAAGTATTTTATTTGTTGCATTATCTATAAAATACAGATTTTTGGTCAATTTATATTATTCTTTGATATAGCACTAGAAGTTGTGTAAATTTCGTCTACAGAGGTACTGCCACGTCAATCCGCCATCAAGCAGTGGTGAATTCACGTTGCTTTGTTCTAGTGGGTGCCTGTGTAATTACAAGCATATGAGTCTCATATTAACGAGTGCATCGAGTGCAATTTGGGTCTTCTCATACCTGAGTCCTGAACCTGAGAAGAACCGTATTACTGAGTCGTATTACTGTTGTCTATGGGCAGCAGCATCTATGTATTTAATATTAGGTGGGCGGCTAGCTCGTCCCCTTACTATGGTAGCATGAAAAAGAGATGTAGTTTTTTCTTCTTCGCTTTAGAGAAATAATTGTATTTTTTATTTGATAGTCTATTCCACGCGTCATCCATCCTTGTTCACCCGTTTATTTATCCGCACCGCACAAATAAACACCCCCATAGTTTCTTGAGACTTCTTCAGTTTTCATTTAGACGCATGCAAAGATACGTTCCCTGATTAAACAGCCTTTATTTGTATACGACGTAATTAAAGATGCCGCCATGTCTACGCAGTCTCAAAAGAAACTTTGTATTTATTAATTTGTTGGTTAATATTTGCTTTTAATAATCGGCGACGCTTATTAGGCTTTGAAATGTGTGACGCCGAGGGAGGAAATGAAAATTTGGAATTAAGATGTGATAATATAGAAATGTGATTATTGGGGACTTTGGCGTTTTTTTACAGTCAATAGTTTAATAAAATTAGTTTTGTATATGACTGTGCTTTTTCCTTGGCCAAATTCTGACTACCTTTAAAGGGCTGTATCTTTCTTTACCTTAAACCGTAACTGGCTAAAATTTAACAAAATGTGGATATATTCTTGTCGATCTAATATGGTTTAGTATGGTAACTTCATCAATAAATACAAAAAAAGTAAACCCTTGTTCTAAACGCACTTCGCCGTTTTTTATAAATGTTATTTTGTCTAAAACAAAATTAAATTAAATTCCGATTTTCGTGATATTGATTTGTTGTATTTGTCTCTGTCTTGAATAGCTGAATAAATATTAAAGATATTGGAAAATAGACGAAAAATTAAAATAAATTATCCTCGTATTCCCACGGGAACGGGAACCACGCGGGTGAAACATCGGGGCGCAGCTAGTTTTGTAATAATTTGACTTCAATATTCAATCTTCTTCTTATTGTATCAATGTTTCAGATTGATACGATAAGAATTGTGTTGTCATTTTACTAAAAAGGTATTTCCAGTCTTGCTACAGAATCTGCATAAACTTGCATGGAAACTTCTAGAATGTCATTACACGGGCGTCACCTGTGAAGCTCCCTATGCTAATGCCAGTATATTTTGGGGAATTTTCTGCACCTTATTATAAGAACGAGAATGAGTTCCATCTGATAAAGCCTGTCAATTTCCGCGTGTGTTATATTTGAATGCTTAGGGTGAATATTGGTCGATTAATTTAGTCGGTAATGTTGCGTCTTCGTGGCTGTCAGTATTTAGAGTTCATTTAAATAAATAAATATTTACGGACATTATAAAGCCCCATCTAGCCCCAGACTAAGCGCATGTACTACCCATAGTACATGCGCTTAGTTTAGGGCTAGATGGGGCTGTATAATATCCGTAAATAATGAGAGAATTATATATAATAATTAGATAACTGGTATTACTCTTTCATACACTCTTTTTTGTACCAGAGAGAATAAACATCCATGTTTGCCACACAAATACTTGTCCAGGGTGGAAATCAACCCCACGACCTACAGCGCAGAAGGCCTTCCTTCTGCGCTAAAGTGAGGCCAGCCATAGAAATTTTATGTGTTTGTTGCACCCGTTACCGATGGGGATGTTACGTCTCATGCTATTATTTAATACAACTAATATTAAATGGTAAGTAAATAGTAAATATTGCTAAATATTTATTTGCAAATTCAATACCTATATAACATAATGTATCACCTTTTATAAAGTAGGTTATGGTTACACTTTTGAGCTAGGGCTGTATTCTACGCCCCATGTTAAATTATTTTTATAAAAAAAATCTGAATAATTGTCTTAAAATAATGTCAATTATAAAAATCATGAAAATACTTTACATTTTGTTACCATACTTATTTTCATTTAAACTATTTTCTACGAATTATACTATATTTAAAATCTATTTACTACCATATTTAAAATCTGAATAAAAGTGTGAGGCTTAAACATAGCTTAGTAAATCAAAATAATATTACAAAATTTTGCTTCTCACTTTTTCATATTGAAAATGTATATCCCCTTGTTACACAAAGTCCTTAATTTTTACAATTAAGGCGTATGCACAATATATTTAAATAATATACCCTCAAGAGACCCAACCCTATGTACGGATAACGAAGTCGAAAAACATATTTTTACGTTTCCATGGATTGCTCAACATACCTCAGTAATTTAAGGGGAGAAAAAATTAAGCTCAAACTCGTAAATTCATATTAGAGACGCAAGTATCGTATGTTTAATAACTGAAGCACAAAACGAGTACAACAACTTCTTTCTAATATTCTCTAACAATATGAGGGAGAAATTGTTGGTGCGAGAACATAATGCAAGTTTTGATCGAATAAACAACATGTTATGATCACGTTACGCGCAAGTTGGCGAATGTTTTTATATTTACCGTGAATTATAATGTCGGAGGAAGCTAGGGAAGGCTTGTCAGTTCACCTTTTCCTGTATTACTTTCTTCGCCGGAAATATGAGCGGGTCGGGTATCAGAACGCAGGTCGCGACGCCCACAGATTGGATCGAGTTAATTTCGCTCCACAAACAAATTGACAAAGTTTAGAGCGGGCATATTTCTTCGCCCGCGGTACCCCGCTCCCCTGACAGATTCCCGCATAGCGGAAATTAAATTTCACATCCGAACAAGAACGGGAACACTCGCTGGGTCGTTCACGTGTCGCTGCGATGTCGCAGCTACATCGCTGCATCCACTGTGGTGCGGCCTTACACAACAATGGCTTGATTAGATATTGTTAATACGTCGATGAAAGTTTCGAACTAAAGGTGGAGAGGATCCGTATCGATATTAGCTGCGTGTTTATGTTACAGCACGAAGTTTAATAGATATTTTGTGTTAAAGCCAATCAGGCTTCTATCTTACAGATTCCTCTCATGTTTAGCGGAGATATTGTTTGATCTATTTATACAGTATTAACTTTGCTTTAGAAACTTAACACTTTTGTACGTCATTCAAGATAAATTTATACACATTTTGTAATTTTAGTTTAACTCGTGCCTTGTTTACGTAAAAGGCGGGTTCATGAGGGTTTCTACGCATAAATCCGTCTGTTATACTCTTTGTATCCATTAGATTTTTACCAGGCCGGATTAAGGTGGTGACGGAATAAATAAGCTATATTTTTGGAAGGGTGTGGGTGCCGGTGATATTACAGACACTTGAGGCGTTACATCACCGTCCCAGACGGGCACAACGTGATGTGATTCTTCCCAAACATCAAAATATACGGCCCATAAAAAAAATCTCGCTTAGTTGTCGCTCACTCTGCTTGGGTCTCTAGAAGGACTTCGTTTTTTAACAAGAATATGCAGTACCAGTCTTTAATGTAGGTTAATATAAATTTATTCAAAATTACACATTACCATGATAATACTTTAATTATAAGTAAAGGTTACAGCCAATTTTATAAAACTTTAAATAGAGTAAAACATTACTTTGTCAGAGTTAACCTTGCACAAAATTATACAACCAATATTAACAAATTACAAACACACGCTGGCTTCACAAATAGGAGCGCGGCAAAACTAATCCAGCTGTGCTCTATCAAAATTGCAATTAAAAGCCCATTTACGACGGCCTGAGACAGAACCGGGGTCACCTCGAGAAGGACGCCCGGATTGGCCATTAGCGGCCGCTTCGGACCTTGTTTACACCGCGCTTGCCCTAATGACGACCTTTGCCCAGCTTCCCCTCAAAACCTTCACACTAAAAGGCACGGTCCCAACTGACCGTTACGCGGGACGCAACATCCACGGAAAGGCTAGCGAGAAAAGGACAAAGGCGATAGCTTTCGGATTAATGCCCATGTACGGCCGGTAAAAGGCTAGCCAACCTCGCCTCGCCAGGGTTAACAAGGTTATTACGGGATCATCCTGACCAACCGCCGCCGTAAAAGTGTTAATTAGCCAGAGGAGGTTCTCTATGGACATATTTAACATGAATAATTTATCTATAACACTGCGAGTATCACTGGTATTATCAGTGATAAAAAACTTAGTCATATCTACTAATTCCTAATTCCAACACATTGGGAAGGTTTGCTCCTGTTAAGGCGATGAATGGCTTCAAACTCGCCACGGATATCCAGAAGATTTGATGATATCGCGTGTCTCTAGCTTTTATTATTTTTTGTTCCAAACACTCCTTTTTCGTTTGAGTAAGTGGCCAACTCTGATGTCGAAGTTATCAAGCCGCCCGAAAGGCTCCGACATAGCTTATCGACCGACCGAGACCGACATCTTAATGTACCAACGTTCACTGAGCCCCTTCTAGTCAAACTAAGTAAAGCTTGTACTATGGGAACCAGGTCACTGATAAAATACTCATATAGTACTTTTTTTAATAAATGCATGCTTATTATACGTATTACCGTCCAGATATAAAACAAACATCTATGAGTGTTTGCCACACTAATGTTAATCTTAGGTGAGAATTGAACCGACGCCCTACAACGCAGAAGCTATTGCTTGCTTTTTTACGTGACAAAAGAGACGTGATAAGGAGACGGCCCACTTGACATTAAGTGGCAACAAGTGATAGATAAACTACAAAAATACGACTCAAGTACAATCCTAAAGTATGCGAAGACAATTTTCCAACTTTTAAGTAACTTAAAAGAAAAAAACAAACCTCAATTTGAATTTAGAATTTGAATCAACCACTCGGCTACTGCACCTTATTCACGATCTTCGTTAATTTGTACCTGTGTAGCCTTTGTTAACGGACCTTATCGCGAGGCAGTAAACACTAACTTAAAAAAAAAACTTCCTAGAATCCTAATGGACTCCATTGACATAAATGTTTTATTCAATTGGAGCCTGTGCCAAAACAAAAGAAAGTATGTCCCCATCATTATGAGTTGGAGAAGTTTTTGCATTTTTACTGGTTACTGTTCCTCCGAGGAGACGTGAGCCTGGGAATGTTACTTTAGAAACTTTGTGGGTTTATAGATTTTTGTGGTCGATAAAATTCTAATGGCAATGGTTGCAATATCTATTTTATTTCTCACCAACCTATATTATCTTAATGTGCTTATTTTTTATATCAGGCAAATGGTACCTAATCTCTACAATTACATATTATTATTATTATTATGCTGCATCGTCCCACTGCAGGGCAAAGGCTACCTAATCCTCTTCCACTCCTTCCGGTCTTGCGTTTTTGAGGGCCAGTCTGTCATAAAGTTGTCAAGATCGTCTCGCCATCTCCGTCTAGGTCGACCACGATGCCGTTTCCCGTTGTTAGGGATCCACTCTGTCGTTGTCTTTGCCTAATTACATAAATAAAATTTAATTGTCTGTTTGTAATGTCAAAACTACAAGCCTTTACTAAAAGTATTGTATTTGAAAGTATAATATTACATTATGTAATAATATGTTTTTTATTAAAAAGTCTACGAAAATGCTGGACATATATTATGGCGGGACTTTGGCACAACTCATAAAAAAAGTTTGTGTACTGCACAATCAAATTGTAAAATTCCACGCATACGAAGTCGTGGGAAACAACTACATAGTTGAAAATATTTTAATTTACGTATAAAATATGAGAAGTTTAAAATGTCTGAACCAAATGCTTCCAAAATAAACTCTACACATTCAACTACTACAACTAACAATTTTGTTCACCCGCGCAAATTTTCCACTCGCCTTCCCAGCTTGATTACCGCGCACCACGTGTGCAAATTCACTATAAATCCAAGCATTAGGTAAAAGCTTTCATTACTTAAGTCCCGTAAAACCCTTATCCCATAACGTTAATAACACAATTACTATAAATCTATCATCGCTGAACAAACACGGTCCGAATCTCAGCCTAAGCTAATACATTTTGTCCACACCCGTATTCGTACTTAACGACCGGGGTAGTATTTGCTAAGCACACACGCGGTGCCCGCACAACGCAATATAACCTGGAAGACGCCGGGTCGGCTCTGGGGTCTCCCCGACCCGAGAGGACAGTAATTACGGTAGGCAAATTAAGCAGTAAGGGGCCAACCCCGAACCATGTCCATCTTTGTACGAACGCGGGTTTATTTTAGGTTATTCCACGTCTTATTACAATGTAGCCTCCCCTGCGGCGCGCTCACCTCCGAAACTGATTTGGGCCCCAGCATCAGAGTTTCATTACGGTCTGTCGAAAACAATCCACTCTAAATATCTATTCTTGGGCGCACACTCCGGAATTACATTAGTCTGAGGTGGCGAAGGCTCGACTCAATTTGTTTGGCTGTAATAACTACGCTATCAAGTTATAACAAATGAGCTATTGTGAGAGCAAATCCAGGAAAACTGTTTCGCAGTGTCTGCTCGATTTTATAGTTGATACGGCTCAGTTCAGACGCAAGACAAATTATTTAGTGTTGGATTCAATATATCATCATGTTGAGAGGAAATGACTAGATATTTGAAACAATAACATATTTTAGCTTTAATTGGTTAAGATTGTTTTATTTAATACACACTTAGGCTCTGTAGGAAAATGTCTGTTGGTAAAATATAGCCTTATATTTAAAGCGGGGAATCCCAGGTTCGATTTCCGGCACAGGCACACTTTGTGTGGTGAGCATGAAGTTTCTTCTCGGGCTCTTATGTTTCTGTGTTTGTCCATGCCTTCTACGACACAGGGTATTCTATTGCAGGGGTATGTGTGTGTAACCGTTTATTTATTATTATTATCATTTCTAAGCACTAAGAGTTTATTATTATGGAATTAAAGGATTTATATTGGAATTAGTTAGTAACACGTATTTTAGTAATTCTCAAGTACACTGCATATTTTATTTGGTAATTTACCATTTTGAAAACTATTTTAGCAACTAGATCTGATAAATAAAATGCCAATAAATCCCAATAACTGCAAACGTAGTGTACAAAAGGTTGGATACCCAACAAAACTTTTAAAAGTAACACCTCACATCGCATGCTCCGCTCGCGTGACCCCTACGGCTTTAAAAGGTCTCCACAATGGAGTCTGCCACGCTACTCCGCCGGGAATCCTTGGCAAATATAATTTGTCCATTAAAAAAAATCAAGCGGTGACCACACTTGACCGTGGAGATGGTCACAAAGCGTCTCGTTAGTGAGTACGTGCCGTGTCACGCACTTCAGTCCATCGGTCCTTCGTAAATAATGAGAGCGGCCCTTAAGCTTGAGATGTGGGACGAAAATAGATAATGGAGAAGGCGCGGACATATCGTCACATCAACAATGTATCACGTATTTTCCAAAAGAACACACTCGCTTTTCCTCCTTCACTTTCAAGTTATAAGTATTTATTTATGTGAGACAATCAGATTTCAGAATTATTTATTTTGCTCCATGGACAATATTACACAGAGGGGAAAGTTTGTATGTATGTGTATGTTTGTTACACATAACTTAGAATGCACTAACTCCCACCCCAAGAATGGTATCTAAGACAACCAAATTATTTTATAATTTAAAAAAAGAGACTATGTACACTAACTACACATCATTTAAAACCAAAGATTGATAACGCAATATAATATTATATAATAAATAATAAAATAATTATGGAAGCCCCACACTAAATATAGCTTCTACTATGAGAACCAGATTACTGATAGAATACTTTCAAATTACTGTTTTTTTTAAATGCATACATATTAATTCAGATACAGAATAAACATCTAAATTCGTCACACAAATGTCCTGGGTGGGTATCGAACCCATGACCTACAGAAAAACAGAGCTAATATTAAATGAGCTGGCCAATCAAGTTTAAGTAGCAAGCAAAAAACTTAACATAAAAACTGTTATTTCCCTACACACTGTTTAAATCCAAAGATTTGTTATCAGCGCAAGTTTGTTTACCGCATCCGCATCTTACATACTCCTCAGTCAGAGGTCCTAACCCCTTGGGAATCAAAACCTACGTGGGGCTGGCTGACGTCCAAGGCTGAATACCTCTTAGATTGCCTCTAACCTCCAAATATAACCCAAGCCAAAGCCAGCAAGACGATAGAACAGAGCCGGATTTACCACGTAATGGAAATCTATGGAGGACTGGTTTGGTTATAGAAAAAAGTTGAAAGACTCCACATGAAAAAATAACTGTTAGCGTTATAGATACTGTCATCCACGAAGACGTGCCCACTATTCTTCTTAATCGCTTACAGTGTTTTAGTTTTGTCGATGCAATAGAAGTGAAGTGTAGGCAATTAGTGTATATCAACAAAACTTAAACACTAGCGGAATGTTGCACACTTGTACTGTAAGCGATTAAGAGAAGAGTGGGGCGCGTCTTCGTGGATTTTAGCTTGAGAGATGTCGTTAGACTTGTCTTAATTGTGAGAGTAATTTTGGGCCATGTGTCATCCAAAAATTTTTTCCCTTAAACCTTTCCTCCGAGTTGTGTGGCAAAATAATGGATTTAAAAAAAAAACTTATTCAACATAACATTTAAATTTAATTTATAATTATTCATGTGGTACCCACTACACTACAACTCTGTTTTTTTTTTTAACTAATTTCTTGTTACATAAATTTTTGTTATAATCCACTTTTGTTCGAGTAATTAATGTAAATAATTACTCGCGGCTCACTTCAAATACATTTATGACAACAATAGGTAGTTCTGTAGCCACCAAGTTGATAGCCACCCTGACCTCGAAGCGAGGAGAACCGGCTGCGGTTCCCGCCGGCGCAAACTTTATATGATAAACGTAAAATTGTTCTCGGGTCTATAGTGTTTGTGTTGTATTTCTGTGTATCCATACCTGTGATACAGGGAATCATATAGTATTGATCCTAGATTCTAAATTTTGTTATCATATTGAACCGACTTCAAAAAAGAGGAGTTTATCATTCGACTATATTTTATGAATATGTTGTATGTTTATTACGCAATTTATTTAGCGACTCTGTGAGGTGATTCTTTTTAAAAATGAGGTGTAGACATACACATTTGTCCCATAGACATATAATAAAAAATTCAACCACTGACGGTGAAAAATTAGTAAATGAATGTATTGAAGTCGATTTATTCGATTTTCAAATAATTTATAGCTGATATGACTAAGTATAGGATGTTTTTGAATAAATACAATGCGATACTGGATTTTACTATAGATATACGTATACCTACACAAATGTAATCAAATCTTAGGGGATCTTAATTGGGTTGCATTAAGATGTTATTGTACGAGGAATTATCAATAGACGAGTAATTGCCAACCGTTTGATTGATCTTGTATACGCGGGGCAAATATATTAGTGTTACGGTCGCTTGACCCATCTGGAGATTTTGCAGGTTTGTAATACATATACAACTTGATTAGAATGGAAGTGAGTAGTTATTGTGCATTCTACGATGTAGACGACCTACAGCGCAGAAGGGTTTGATTCACAGGTGTTTATTCTGTTTGGGTGGATTAAATAGTATACGTTTGAAAAAAAAAATTTTTTTCTTCATGTTTCTATACTGAATTACTCAAATAATTACATTTCTTTAGTGATAAAGATAATATCAATTAAATTTAAAGGTATACTTAGAAATGTTTTACTGATAAAAATTTCAGCCTTGTCTCCTAAAATCAACCTTCAAAAATCGAAGAACATCAGCAGGCTATTTGCATGAATTAGCTGACATTTATGCTGCCTCAGAGACAAACCGCAGCGCCACCTGGCGGTGAGAGAATTATTCGCTCGTTACCCGCTCTGCCGCGCGCCACCCTAGGCGGTTACCTGCCTTATATTGTATTTATTTATTGGTGAAAGTAACGCGATTTGATAGAGCAAGTTAGTCAAGTTATATGCCGAGGTGAGCAAAAATTTGACTCAAAAAGTTGTGAATTATGATTTCGTACCAAAAGATATTGTAGTTATAATTCTTATTTGGTTACAAAATCCGCTGTCAGATATGATAGTGCTGTAATATTAATAATGTACCAATTAGTGGCTGCAGGTAGGTACTAATATAATAGGTGTGTGAATATGACTCCGCCCCTTTTTGTCAAAATAAAACACATTTGTTCGCTTACAAAATTAAAAAAAAAATTATTGAAAGTATGCTCCATCTGCAGCTACAACCTTCGCCCATCGTTCAGGTAGTTTTCGTATTCCTTGCTGGAAGAAGTCCTGGTCTTTTGAGCTTATCCAGTTGTCAATCCAAATTTTGATACTTTCACATGAAGTAAACTTTTCTCCAGTAAGGTCTGTCTGCATCGTCCGGAATAGGTGGTAATCCGAAGGAGCTATGTCTGGTGAATATGGCGGGTGGGGTAACACTTCCCAGTCCTGTCCCTCTAAATATCTTTTTACGACTTCTGCGGTATGCGGTTTGGCATTGTCATGCTGAAGAACTAATTTGTTATGTCTATTCACCCATTCTGGTCGTTTTTCTTCTATGGCTCGCTTCAAACGCATTAGTTGTCGTCGGTAAACTTCTCCATTAATAGTTTCAGAGGGTTTGAGCAACTCATAATATACAATACCTTTCTGATCCCACCAAATACAGAGCATGACCTTGGCACAGTGAATATTTATTTTTGGCTGTGATGGGCCTGGTTCGCCTGGTTTCACCCAAGCTTTTTTTGCGTTTAGGATTTTCGTAGTGTATCCATTTTTCGTCTCCTGTGACTATCCGATGCAAAAATCCTTTTCTTTGCTGTCTTTGAAGCAGCATTTCACAAATGGTTTTCCGACGTTCCATGTCTCTTTCTTTTAAATCATGTGGAACCCAGTCACCGGCTTTTTGAATCATTCCCATCATTTGTAAACGCTTTGCAACAGTTGAACGATCAACATTTAATGCTGCAGCTAATTCTGATTGAGTTTGGCAAGAATCTTCCGCCAATAATGCTTCCAATTCAGCATCTTCAATTTTTTTTGGTGGTTTTCCATGTTCTTTATCCTCAGAACTAAAATCGTTATTTTGAAATCGTCGAAACCATTCCTTGCAAGTTGTATTAGACGGAGCATGCTCACCATAAATCTCCACAAGCAAACTATAAGTTTCCGCTGCAGTTTTCTTCGCAATAAAATAATGTAATAACACTTCCCGCAAATGACGTTTATTTGGAATAAAAACCGACATTTTCGAAAAGGTGAAAACAATTGTTGCTTACACTTCAACCAAATATCATAAAATGCGTTAGATAGCTGACATTCAGTACTATCGAATACAAGTATGGTCATTTATTAGTACACGTAAACAATACTAAAAACGACATCTGTTGAGAAAGGGCGGAGTCATATTCACACCCCAAAAATTCACCCAATAAAAAAACCTACCTGCATTATGCATTTAATTAAAATGAGTGCTATGTTTTATTTTTATTCGAATTAAATCAAAATGATTACATTTTAGATCTTGTCATTTACAATATATATTTGCATCCTATAGTTTTGGCTAGGTTAAGTGTATACCAGTCGATGTTTTCCTCTTAGACTTAGTAACATAGTAATATAAAAATATATAACCTAAAAAATATTGGATACACCTACTTGTTAGAATAATGAAGTAACTTTTTCACCCACTTGTACACAGATTCACTGTGTTACAGATGGACACACACAAATATAGGGATCGAACCCTCAACCACTCACTCTGCAGCAATATAAGCACTCTGCAGCAAAATAAGCTATGTAGCAGTGAATAATCTCTGAATGCGTAGCTAGCAACTCTAATTGTCTCAAATTTCTCGCAATTTACTCACTCAAGTGCGCCGCAGGGTTCTACAAGAGAAGTGTACTGAACCTACGAAACCAGGAGCGTTTCAAATGTATGTAAATGTGAAATCTTTTCTCTAATCGTTCTTATTTCAAATCATAAACCTTCCTACTATAATTGGGTAATTGCTTAGTGTTACTTATTTGAACACTTATCCACCACCATAATCAGATCGTATACGTATTTACAGGGAGATCAGCCAGTAAATGTGCAAAAAGAAGTGAAGTATGAACCGTAACTAAAGCTTCCACCAAACAGTAGTGCACTTGAAAGTCTTTTGACTGCCAATCTGATGACCGTGGTTACCGCCGCCCACAGCAATACTAGAGCAGTTTGAAGAATATGAGGGCCATAGAAATTACAGGCACATAGTATCTTTCAATTTCATGTCTCATTTCAGACATGAAATAAGAATAAAGAATAGAGATAAATTACAGGTATGTCATCATCCCATTTCATATCCGATTGGGTAATGGGAAGAACAAAGTCATATTGCAAACTTTACGGGCAGTCTCTCAGCGATAACGGTAGTTGCCAATCTTTATTTACTTACACACACTTAATCTTTATTATTATAACGGGCTTACTAATAAAAAAGTTATTCATTTTCAATTAATTAATATTCTCAATATCCCTTTTTATATAATATTAGATATATTCATCTCCAAATTCAAAACATCCCGATAAAGATATAACAATTATTTAAACGGCTTTTGGATGCAAACAATCCAACAACATAAAACTATCTTTTATTCCGTATTGCGAAATATTCCTGATACTTTACAACCGGAAATGGAATCACAAAATTGAAAACGCGTCTCGATAGATTCCTTGTTCCGGTCCGGCGCCGTTTGTCTCCGGCGCACCTCCGCGCATCCAATTTATAGCACAGTTTTGTGAACTCTTAACCGTTACGTGATCTGCTTCCGAATCCAATTTATGCCCTCCATGGGAAAACTTCGCCCGCGACGCCTATTCTTTACGACGATTCTAAATGTCTGTGCGCGATTATTTTAAATCCCACTTTCGATTGATTGGCCGTGATACAAATGGTTTGGCCCAAATAGAAGTTTGCTGTAGATATATTAGGTACAATAAAAATTTAAACTAGGCATTGGAAAGAGGCTAAAGGTATTGTTTAAATAATCTTTATTTCACTTAAGAAAATAGCACATCACTTACAAGATAAATGTAATAATCTAATATAACAAACTAAGCAGGGAGCATACGGTCTAGGCTCAGTACCTAATAAGTAAAGAAGTGAGAACCTTTGTCATTCAAATAACCGTCATTATCGATTAAGCTAAGAAGAGCTAAGTATTAACTTAATAAAAAAATATGAAACATAAATGTTAGAAAGGAACATAATAGAAGGATTTACAAATAATTCAATTCAGCGACAAAATCAAACATATTTATCTCCATAGAAATCTTTAAAATTTCGCTTTTTTTACAATAATAAATAGCTTAGGTGCCGTCAGACCAAAATTATCACAGCCATCTCTTGTAATTCACTTATGTTAATGAAATAGTAAAAATAATGATAGAAATCGACAAAGTACTCAAATAATTTATACTCTTAGACCAGTCTATAATAGTACAAACACACATTCATTCGCATTTACCCAGCCATGCAATGAGTAGTAAAATTAATCAAACTTTTCAAATCCCTAATGTCCACAAGGCATTCGGTCAACATTCCGTTGATTGGAATCAAAAGCCGCCGAATCGAGTGGAACAGTTGACCCAAACATGCAAACGCTCCCTTGTCCTAACAAAATAGAGCCTAAATAATTAGCGGGCTACTCCTGACTGACCATTTTTCATGGAACTGTGGGAATTTACGAACTAGTTTTTCGTGATCGTGAATCGTTTACTAGAACAATGTGAAAATTGAATCTAGGAATCACAATTACTCTGACGGGTATAATATAATGAAAAAAAAGTAATGTATAGATAATGTAGCGCCTGGTCGACTGAAGGTTAAATATGAAATGCGTCTTCTGTACCTAAGTTTGTTGAGGAAAATGATGATTACCATCTACTACTTATTAGTTGTTTTTGACAGCTTGTAGACTTAATCATTTCCACTCCTAACTGGCAGGGTATAAAAGAAATAGATTTTGATGCTATTGATTCGCCGTATTAAAAAATTCGAAACAGGAGTAATGCTCATTGACCCTCAGCCACCCGATGGGCATATAGCATTATTATTTATTGACTCGCAACGGCCCCCGGATTCGCCTTTTAGTCCCCTCGGTCCGGCAAACAAATCGGAAGAAGTAATTATTAAGAATACTGCAAACAAAGGGCACTGGATACAGTTTATTTATCGGACGGTTCGAGAAGTTAAATTGTCTGTGATATTCAAGTATATTTAAAATACTCTTGTTGCGATATGATACGTGAATACTTTTATAGTGTCGTAAACCCGTTATACTGACAAATATCAAATTAATCTCTGAATATATAATAATACTTGAATATGGGACATAAAAACGGAACATTAACAAGAAAAGATGAGACCACATTTTTTTATTCTTGATAAGACAAAATTAATCTAACTAAATTGTTATAATCTACACAGGTTACTAATGAGTAAATTTGGTTGTAAATTTTACTACAATTCATAATGCAAAAAATATAGTTTTAACTGCTATTTTAGCTTTGACATTGATAGTAAATCTCGTAGACTTTGTCTGAGATAAAACTACATTCATCTCATACGAGTATTGGTAGTTTTGTTATTTGGCGCGATAGCTGCTTTGTTGCTTGGATTCGCGTTAAATGGAAAGGAAGTTACTACAGGGAGCTCAATCGGCCGGAGAGAGCAATCTTTGTTTCCTAAGTCCATGAGACGTCCGCCTAAGGTAGACACCTACACTACTATCAAACAGGCCCCTGCAGTACTTCATCTGTTAACACTTTAAGGGCAGGGTAGGTCAATCAAGTCTGGTTATCTGTTCCAAGAGAACGCGTCGTCCACCCCACCCTTACATGGTTGCTGAGGAATAAATCAGAATCTAATACGGTGAGACAAAATTGCTAGATTTGTATGTATCATTGAACCTATTCCAAAAGTTTAAAGATTTGTATTTATATTTTTTATGAAATATTTTACTAAAAAGCGTATGCGGAGTGGACAAGCAAAGTCAACATTGAGTTCACTACTTGTCATGTTGTTGATTTCAAACAAGCAACCCACAGTAGTCACCATACATTGCTCTGCTTCCAGAGAACTGTGGTTTTTTCGTATTATAAACATAACATTTTGTAGTTATCTGTCTGAAATATAATATACAAATACAAATTCAGCTTTCCTTGTAAAAAAAAACAATTTCATTTCTTTTTATGCGGCAAGAAGGTACACTCTGTTACTTCGCATAAATCTTTAAAATATTTTATTACCAAAACTTTCTTTTAAATTAATGTGGTTTAAATATTAGAAACCTTGGGCATATCCAACTGTTGCGCTCAAGAAAATAAGTTGGCTGACATGACGGGATCCCGGCAGATGTGAAACATGACGGCATAAGCGAGCACCTTGCCGTTTGCCATCACGACATACGAGTCAGTTTTACTACCAAGGAACGCTAATAAATATTTCATATCGAAGCCAAAGTCAAAATACATTATTTCCGTTGATTTCTTAAAAAATACTTGTAAACTTTACTTTTTTTTAAATAAATATGTACTTAAAACACCATGCGTTTTTATTACGAAGTTTAGCATTTGTTTAAATCCTACCCGACTCCGAAAAATATGGAAAAAGACTTCGAAATTCATTAGATCTATTAAAAGGAGTCTCCACATTCACACCAATCAGACCGTAACACTAATTCCTCATAGGAGTCAGGGGTCGTCTCATTACACGCTCTCGGTACACTGAATGGAATTAATTTCCGAGCTCGTCGCAGACAAACGATTTCCATGTTTCAGCCATCTTACAGACCAGACTATTGTTAATCTATTGATTTATTGTTTCGAATGTATTGTGTTGGAACTGTTCGGTTTTATCTGATAGTTTGGGTGTGTTTGCTTGTAATGTCTCACAGTATCATTTATTAATATTCATTTGTGAATGGTTTACTGTATTTGTCACCTATACGGATATCGTGAACTACATAATGGTTGAATAATGGTGTTTTATATAATATTATCTTTCTCTATTTGTTATATTCAATTTAGAATCCAAGCCAATAACTTTATAGGCATATTTTTAGAACGATTTGGAAGGATTGTTAAGGCACTGTCATTCCTCAAATCAAAGCTTAGTAAATAAAAAAAATATTAATTTAAGGTACAGAATAGTAATTATAAATAACCCAGGGAATTGTTACTTCTCGACCTTATAAACCAGATTTCATTTCAAAAAGGCATTGAGCTTACCATAGACCTGATATTAAGTGGGTAATGCCACCCATAAACAACAGCAATACGACCCCACTCGACATAACATTGCACCCGTCACTCTGAGATGTGGATATGACGTCTCATGCGCCTATAATTACACCGACACCCACACTCACGATACTCTGACATCATGAGAGGGGCGCGAGTGTGCCTCTTTGACGATGGATTGCCCAGTGTTGTGGCAGTACTTCTCCGGGCGAGGGACAGGTTCTACTGCTCCATCAAATACACCCGAGGGATGCGTAATACGTCCTCACCTATGAATGCAAGCAACGTGGACCCCTCGATTAAGTCACATCTAATCTTCAAAGTCTATCTAAAAACCCGTCGACCCGGGGCATCCGCTAAAGCGCAAAGCTTAAAACAACTTTGAGCATACAAGCATTAGTAATTATAATTAGAACTCTCAGCCGACCCGCGGCGATAAGAAGTTCCATGGAGCATGAAATAAGGCTGTACGTCCTATGAGCATGCATGGACCATGCGAATCCAACCATGCGGCATAAATGAAGCTTGCGGACGAGTTAAGTGGCTACTTGGCTTGATAATGTTTTTGAGTATATTCTTGAAGCATTTTCGTCGGGCTGGTTGTTGGTTTTTATTTGTACTTCTGTAGGATACTTTGTGTTTGGGCTTCTAACATAGTAATGTACAATATCCTTATTACTTTACAAATGTTTTGTGTACCCTCCACAAAATCTGTAATCGTTGCTTCACACTAGGATTTTTGTGTCGAAATTTGGGTACCAATTATTAAACAACACAAATTATTCAGAACCCAAAAAACTGTTGCTCATCAATCTTATGTTTAGCATAAGTTGTACCGTTACTTTATGTTAAAAGTGTACATACGGACGTGAGCAACATGTTCCTTTACTCTTCAGCCGAGTTGGATCCCTCTACCCTAGGACCACTCTAAAATTCTTTCAATCTACCATCAACAATGCGCCAACATTAGATATTAACCTTTCTAGTATCAGGAAGAAAGAAAATACTGTGTGGTTTCGCTTAAGTAAACCCCCAAACATATATATCTACCTAACTACCAAGATATATTCAATTTCCATAACACAAATGCCTGATTATCCAGTTCATTAATTTCCTTAAAATGCTCAATGACAACGCTTAGCTGTTGAGGCTTTTAAATTAATCGCCGAGAGAGCAAAATAATGGAATTAACTTAATCGAATAGTTGTTTACATTGTGTCACTGGGAGCAATTAAAATTGTTTCGGAAGACAATAAATCATTGGCGCGAAAGTGAAACATCACGGTGTTGTGTGCACACCTTGCAATAAATTTACCAATTACTGGGAGAATTTTGCGCTGGCAACACCGGGGGAGCGTCGGGAAATAAAATGAAATTAATTATCGGTGCTGGTTACTGGCACCGCGAGAAGACACTCGAGAGAAATACTATCTACCATTTCTACAAATAGTAATATCTCTAACGAAGGTTATACAGGTAAATATAAAATGTATCTGTATACACTAAGAATACATAATTATAATTTTGAGTTTTAATTCAATGTTTAATTATAGACAGCCTAATGAAAGAAACACTTTAAAAAAACGGCCCGCCTTGTAATGAAAACTCGCGAAAAAACTTTTGATATGGATCATTTTCGGGCTATTTTTAAACTTTAGATTATTCTATTCTATAGATTCCTACAATATCCCACTGCCGGGACACCAGCCTACTCTTGATTAGTGAGAGTGAATGCACTCTCAAAAGCTTCATGCGAAATTTGCAAACATCTTCACCTCTTCCTCTGACAAATACAATATGCTGATTCGTTCAAGTATAATTAGGAAACATCGCTCGCTTGACTCAGTCTTTCAATAATTATAGAAGTTACCCCTTTTGACAGTTAGCTAATGTTTTTTTACTTATTTACTTACGCAAAAATGTTGTATATCATTTTATTGATAGATTCTTAAGTTTTAAACAAACAAAAATTTGCTTAATTAATTCGGGAACACACAGTTGAAAGAAACAAACAATTATATTATTATTAACTATTAACAATTATTTTTATCTTTAATTTCCTTGTTTACTTTTATGTCTTCTTATTTATTAGACAAGTCTTCATTCATGTAAATTTATGGAACTATCGTGAAAACTTTTACTAATTAATGAAAAATAATAATTAAGGTGATTGTTCTATTCATCTTAATTATTTTGTATATCTTTTACTAACAAAGTGTTGTTCGTAATTTCAATGAATGATGTAAGTTTTTATCTGCACACAAGTGAGACAATCACTTAGCAATGTCTTAATGACAATTCCTTAATTATTTCCTAAGATTTAATGCAAATATAATGGTATGAGAATGTAAGTGGATTCCCCTACCTACGAAGCCTACCTTCCAAGCTAGGGATTTCAGACCGAGGCAAATATTTCTGTGATTCATGTTTTTTGACAAGTCTTGTGTGTTTGTGTTGTGTGATTGTTTGTTTCCATGTCACGAGTGACACATGAAATCATAGTGCAATTATAAGTTTTAATTCGGTTATAATTCTGTAAGTTTTACTTGGTTCCGTAAAACTGGTAAACAATCACTCAAGACGGTGACGTCACGTCTCATGCGCATGTAATTTCACCGGCACCCACACCGGAATACAGCAATGCGAGTGCACCACTGCTTGCTGGTAGATAACCAGATGTGGAGGCAGTTCTTCTCTGGGCGAAGTTTGTTCAAGTTCTATCTTTTTTTTGTTGCTTCTTTAGCACCACCCAGGGGATACCTGTAGGGATTACAAGGTATTACTAAACTGATTTCTCACGGACTTCCAGCCTCAAATCTCTAACTGTAAATTATTCACGGACCTGATTCAGATCTAAGCTATATTCGACGATCGATAGCTTTCTATTTTCAACACTACAAATTTCTTGAAGATATTCTAAAACAAAATTAATTCAAACTCGTTCATTACTTTAGATGTGAACTATCATTGAAACATGTCTAATCAGTACAAATAAGAGCTCCCTAAGCACATTACATGCATGCATATATCAAATTACAGTCAGTTTCATGTTTTAGCCAGTCTTATTCGTTAAGTTTTTGTTCCCACCTTACAAACCGACAGACAAACACAGACAGACAACAAGAAACCCTTCGGAAACAGTATTACATATTCACAAAGATGGTCGCAGATCCAGAGGAGCAAATTATTTTTCCAAGCTATTTTATCATCTAGGTAATAAATGTTATAGCAAGCTTTTAATATACACTTACGCTTAATAAAAGATTTAAATTTATTTGTTACCAGCGATTTCATCACTCGGGTATTTGTTAAAAAAGAACAGATTGACTTTTAAACAAAAAGTTAGCAATTCTTTATTGCTGCTAACCGTGGAGACTAGTAGTGGGGTAATTATTCACCTGCTTCATAATTGAGCACACATCGCGAGAAATTTCATTTGACGTTGTTTACATCAATTTTGAGTCAGAAGATGTGACATTGTGTACACATTTCCGCACTTAGCTTCGTGTTAATTTGACGATGACTGTCGCGTTCCGCCATCCGTCATCGCCCGGGGCCCAGACACGTCTTTATGACGTCTAATTTGAACATCACCCTGTATAGTGAAGGGGTGACTTATTGTGGAAGGATGATTAGCTATTTTTTGAAGCATCATTGAAAACTCCTTTCTGTGTGAGAATTAACAATACTTTAAAACCGAATTATTGATAAAATTGTCACAAAAGTTCACACACTCTTTACGTGTAGTAATTGTGACTGGCCTTATAGCTCTGCCTTTTGCGCTGTAGGGCGGGGAATCGCATATTTTATTCCTAAAAATACCCAGAAAAACATGTATGACAAACATCGATGTTTGTTCTGTGTCTGGGTGTTAAAATGTTTTTCATGTTTATATTTACAAAAAAGTAAGCCAAAACATTAAATTTTAATATTGTATCAGTTAATGAGATCCCATAGTACAAGCTTATTTTGGCGCTAGACCGCGCTGCGTGAAATATAAAGAAAAAAATACGAACTTTTACACGCTCATACTGGATTAGGATTCCCTTGGATAAACTGAATCTATATACGTTCGTGTATTGTTAAATATTCTGTGTATCTGATATTCAGTTATTTTCACATGCGAAAATGAAACAGTTGAAACAATTCGCGAACTCACTAACAAGATCCGAGCAATTTTAGCCAAATTGAAAGGTAGACTGTAAGTTCGAACGTAATCACACAATAACGTTCGAAATCACAATGAGTCGACCGTCGATGCTACATATTCTATCGAAGCACCCAAAACTTGCTTCCAAATGTTCGAATGGAAACAAAGGTTCTCCGCGATAATTGGATGTGGCCGTTCTGAATACGCTCTAGACGAGACTTAATTGAGGTTTTAGAGTTGGGCTAATTCGCCCACCTTCGATCAGCTCTGCGCCCCTGGTCCCCTCGGGTTGAGGGGCTTCGTCTGGCACCAACAATAATACTGCGGCTAAGGTTAAGTGAGCTTTAATGTTTGGTGTTGTGTTTCTTGGATCAAAATTTGTTGGTTGCCTTTGCGGAGCATGATAATATCACACTAATAATTATATTATATAGTAGGTATATATGACTTGTTTAACAATTATTTAAGTGTGTTGTTTATATTTTAGTTTTAGAACTCGTGCCAAGTTCATCTGGAGATGTACTGCCACCACACTTGGTAATCTGCCGCCAAGCACTGGCATTGCTGAGTTCTGGAAGGGTGTGGGTGCGAGTGAAATTCAGGTGCACATTACATCCCCATATCCAAGTGATGAGAGCAATTCAACTCTCGAGTATATTACAAGAAACAAAAACGTTGCTATCACAATAGTACTATCAGTGCTATGCGACCGTCCTCTACGTGCTAAAATAGATATTTGCCTGATAAACTTCCTCAAAGCGAAACAGAGCCCACAGTGATTAAGAATTCGCTCACGTGCCACGCAACAAAAAGTAACAACTAAATATTTCGGAGACGGTCCGATAGAGGTCGGGTTCGGATAACAAAAAGTAGGGGCCGGCGGCCCAGGGGTCCGCGACACCCGAACAGATATGATAATCCCGAGTATGTAAAATAGTGAAATTTAAGGTCTCTCCATGTGAAGAATTGTGCTCGCTCCGCTAACAAATTATTCTAATGCGGCCCTTTTATTCGAGGCACACTCGTACGGGTCGCGGGCTCTCATTTGTATTTCAATAAAACACTAGAACCTATATAAACAAAACTATGATAGCATCGATCTCATCCGCAAAATTGAAAACCGTAGTGGGATGTTATTCCAACCAGTATTTTCAAATCGGTCAACCGGTAATGAATCCATTTAAATACATTGAACATTCATGGAAGTTTACCTTTCGGCTATGAATATAGATTCGGGCTAAAAAACGCTTACAATAACCAATCTCCCCAAGTGTATTGTGAATACGTCAATTGAAATAGCAAATAAAAAATCGTATCAGAGGTTCCGGCGTCGGAGGCACTGTCCGATTTGCATGGAATCGAAAAGTTCACAATCACATTTACCTCATCAGCCAGTGGGGAGCATAATTCTTCGTTCCATCTGGCGTCTTCCTGTATCTACCCTCGGACCTCCTTTTACGCAGCCCGGCGGCGTTGTTCGCGATACATAAATTTCGACGATCGGTCATCCCTTAAAAACAAGTTTAGCTCTTTATCCCGAGGAGTAAGTTAAAGAATGGCTCGGCCATGCGTTACCCTTCATTCGTTACGTATTCAAATTCGCTGTGCATAGGACTCTATTTGTAAGGCTGGCGTGTGATACAATTGGGTTGGTTTAATTAGTGCGATCTATTGTCCGGTGTTTCTTTTCTTCGAACTTTATAACGCAAGCTTGCCGTATTATATATGTAGATATACGTAGTTTGACTCCGGAGAAGTTGGGCTATGCCTAATTAATCGGGGCATCACGGGGCAAGCTCGCCCTGACGGTTCAGACAGGTCGCCCTCGGCAGGAGTTGGCGTCGACTTACGACTCTCATGTGATTCCCTCAGGATAATTAAATAATGAGGTTTAAATCCGTCCTTTTGGAACGTCTACATACATAATTGACTTTGTTAATTTATGATGAGAAAATGGTCTTGCAATCATTGTACAGTCAAGTATGAAGGCAAAAGATATTGGAAAAATATTAGTTAGAATAGTCATAGGTACCATTTATTTTAATCTTAAAATTGTTCCTATGACAATGAATTCTTCCTATTAGATCTATGAAGGCCAATTAAAAATTCACAAAAATACCAAGGATATGAACACATGAAGTGCATAGCTATGACGATTACGTGTCATTATCAGTATAAGAGATTACTGTCTGTGCTTACAAAATTGTAGAATCATCCTACTCCTATTTACACGGATGAATGGATGTTTGTTACGCAATCACGCCAGAACGGCTGAACGGATTTGGATGAAATTTGGCACAGAGATAGATTATAGTATTAACTTTTTATTGAGGAAAACGTACGGTCCCCGTGGATGGCCTACCTTGGGTAGCACCGCGGGGCGCAACTAGTAAATACTAAATCAATATAAAAATACTCACACAAAGACAGTTCTCCTTCTTTAATGTAAGTGGCCAAACTACTATCGAAGTTTTCAAACCTTCTGAAGGCCTCGAACCTGGATTATCGACTAGTATAGTCGGGAACAGACATCTTATCATGCATTCCAAATGCTGACTGAGCGGAGAGTTGCCTGACACATAAACAGTATTTTTACCTAATATTATGCTGAAACTTGTCCAAAAAGTTCCATTCGTAGCATTAGCCGCCTTCGACTGTAAATCCATACACGACAGTCTTGGCTTATTGAATAAGTGCATGAATCACGCTGCATGCTTCGCTGGCCTCCCCTACCATACGTTTTGTTCGGCCATCGAACGGTTCCAAAACTTCCAACCAGAGACGTAGTTAAGGCTTAAACATTCAGAGAAAACTGGTTGGAAAAATCATGTATAAAATAATAAATGAACGCTTACACGCTCATACAGTATTTTTATCACTAATTAACTCACTAGGATTCCTGTTTCGTAGGTGGCATGAACAAACAAAGAAAGTATTATACTAACCATAGCTTTAGACCCTACATAATAATAAGGATTTTACCTTTTTGGTACAAAACCCAAAAAAAATAAAGTAGTAGTTTCTAATGTCCATCCCACTGCAGGGACACCGGCCTACTCTCGATAATTGAGAGTAAAACGGGCTTTGATCTACTACAGGAGCCCAATCGGGATTAGTGTCACATGTCTCCGAATATTTGGTTCTAAGATATGCCGGTTTCCTCACAACGTTTTCCTTCACCGTTACGAGAACCTGGTATTGCACACATAATTTTGAAAAACTCATTGGTGCACGTGTGAGTTTGAACCAGCAACCTTCAGATTGAAATTTGACGTCTGTGCCCCTGGGCCACCACGCTCTCATACAAGTTTCATTTTATATTTATAGAAAATAAATGCGAAACTTTTGATATTTGCTCTTCTTTAAAAGCCTTACTACACTCCCACGCACAAGCGACGGCTTTCCACTCCGCAGTTTGTTTGGCGCTTTTTATTCCGCTAATGTCGTCGACGACATGTTCGCTACTATTGTCATGATTATGATTCGCCAACTATAGTTTGTACGTAAACGTCAGTTCCGTCTCGGTCTATCGAACTGGTAGGAAACGTTTTAAGTCCGGAAATAGCTGTTGTATTACAACTGAAACTTGACTTTTCTATGTCTAGACTTACTATTTTTAATCGACTTCAAAGAGATATCAATTCGGATGTCGATATTTTTTATGTATATTCGGGCATAACTCCTTCATCTATCAACCGATTTGGAAAATTAGATTTTTTTAAAGGATATGCTTTCGGATTGGTCCCATACATGCTCCATCATACGTATAGCATTATTTTTTTATATATTCATGCTGTTCTTCTGTGGAATGCTCTACCAGTGAATATAAGACATGCCAAATCAGTGCAGCTATTCAAGTCATTGCTTAAAGAACATTATCTACGTCACTAATTTGCTAAATCGTCATTATCATTATAACTATCTTTAAATTAGTTTAAGTAAGTATTTATAGCGATATTTAATTTTAAAAAACACACTAGATGATTAAAAGTTGTGATGAACCCCATGTGCTCTCCTTTTGAGTGATATCTTCCAGACAACTCACTCACTGGAAGATAACACTGCTCATTATACTTCTTTTTTAACAATGTTCCTTATACGTATTATATATTATATCTATACTAGTAAATGTCTTACGATTAAAACGAGCGGCTGAAAATTTTACTCATGGCATAAATATAACATAACATCTGCGTTTGAGTCCGGAAAGAACAGAGATAAGTACAGTCCTTTCAGCTAAGCCACGTTCGCACAAAATCAAGTGACATACATTGTCATGTAGCGTGGACTTATCACGACATTCAGGCGGTCGCACACGGGCGAAACTTATCCGCTATGAATGGCTCACATCAGCGTTGAATTTGTAAAGAGTGGACGTGTGCCGCATGCAGACCAGCCTTTATCTTGCGAGCTGCTCTAACACCTGCAAGTTTTCCGTGAATAGCGCGGACGTAGATTAGGATAGACTTCCACGCGGGCTTCGAGATCCATTGTACGAATTGTCGGTAGAAGGTTCTAGGTTATCTGGTCAGACTTGCATATTTTCACATTATTTAATTTTTATTTAGAAATGGAAAACCAACAGCTATGACTAATGGCAAAAAGCTTAAAAATGAAACATGAAGCCAATTACAGGTTTTCACAGATTATTTTCACAGATTATTTCACAGATTATTATTTTTATTTACTTAATTATTATTTATTAATTAAGTACACTAACATTTAAAGTGTGAACTAAGTGCAAATACTTTAACCTCACAGAAAGCAGAACTACCAACTGAACTGTGAAGCTAATCATCAAGTATTTTATTATATTAGATTATTTACAGTTACAAAATACAATTGGTAATACGGAACTCTCAATAACTAGCGAAGTTCGTACTCGGCAGTTTATTGGATTTTCACCAGAAACGTTCTGCAGAAACCAGAAAGGTCACTTACGTCTCTAAGTGACCTTTGACACTGTGTTAATCTTGATTTCAAAACACGGATCAAATTAATAATTCTCTAAAACAACTACAAACAAAACATCAAAAAAGTCAAATCAGAAATTTTTTAAAAGAAACAAGAACTTTTGTAAATTTCGCAATAATTTTCAGCAATTTTCACTTGTATGGGTTCATGTACAAATTATGGCTAACCAAGTTTTTTTCTTCTTTTTTCTTACTTCTGTTTGCGTAACGACGCACGTGGTATCGACACGGGTCTGAGTCGACCCCTGTCGCACAAATCATGCGACATGCCGTGGAACCTTACGCAGTGTTAACACAATAACTCATTCGATTACAAAGAAGGTATTTTTAATCGATTCCTGAATCGATTATTTTTCGTCAACATTTATTTGAGACTGCTGGAAGCGGATTATCTGTTTTTATCAGGTAACCCATCAATCGGTCGAAAATCTTTGTTTCGAATTATAAATGCCCTAAACTATACGCAAGTTCTGAATAAGTTTGCAAATTTGCAGAAGTATTGTTTCCCATAAACCCTAATTTCAGTGAAACTGAAAAATAAAAACGTGGCAAACTTATTATACGTATGTTGTTTCATAAGGAAAATAAGCATTCGGAAAATTTTACTGAATGTCACTTGTAACCACGGAAAAATAAAAACGTGGCATAGTCGTTATCTTGATTTTTTTCCTAAGGAAAATAAACAACCGGAATATCAAGGTTGTAGGTTGAGTAGGTTGCCGTAGTAAGAAATAATAGTTTAAATATATTGACAAAGTTAGTGACTCACCCCGGCTTCGCACTGGTGCAATTTAAAGTTGTAATTTTATCGTGAAATATACATTAAGTGCAAAAATTAAAACTTATAGATTACTAATAGACAAAGCATAGAGCAGTTCACTAACAACGCGGCATTTTTCTTACTTTAACATTTTTAAACCCATCGTAACTTCTAAACAAAAGATATGATTTCAAAAACTTAATAATTTACATATTCATAATAAATCTTGACTTTGAAACTGGATATAGATTAATATCAAAACACAAATCTTTCGATTCTACCCGTGTTTTGATCGACTCATTGGAACAAAAAGCGGTTAGTTGGAGTTATTGTGACTTAATTAACTAATAATTATACATTAAAATTATTTGAGGATATAAATGAGTACTATAAACATGTTATACACTATTATGTTATTTTAATAAATTGTTTTTTAGAAAATACGAGATCGAATTTTGAGACAAATTTAAATAAGCAAATCGATATTAATAAAAGGATTTGGTAAATTGACGTTTGAAGTTTAAAATTTAAAAACCTTACGTATTTGCTAGAAGCGTAGAAGTGATAGTGTGATTATTGTTTTTTTCTTGACTCTCTTAATAGTAGTTGAACTTGTTTGCGCAGGCACAGGGTGACGGGTTTTATGCAAGATAACTGCCTCCCTGCTCAGCAGATTGCTTGAAATCAGCAACACCCCTCCTAAAAGTCTAATTATAATGTCATTATTATTTTATTAATGACAATAATATGCTTAAGTTTTAATCCTATGTAAAATACAAAAATTAGTTCTACCTATTTCCATTACAGACTGAAACCATCCAGCCGATGTTCCCCAAATCGGTTTTATTGGAATTGCCAAGATGGGTTTAGACCACTAATACAAAGTAGTACACGCCGGGTAACGGCTAGTATGTAATAATGCGTCTAAATTAAGTGAACGATTTTGTTCTTAACACTCAGTATTGCAGTAAGTTTTCTGATGATGAGCATGGGCTATCCTGTCCCGAGTAAATGTTCCCTCTTGTCATCGCGAAACTACTTATTCACACACACCTCTTGACGCAGCGATGCGCTGAAATTTGTCAGACCAAAACCGACAACCAATTTTACAACCCCATAAAATATTGAAATAAAAATTTGTCCGCGGACCGGCAATAAAATAAAACGCTAACCATTTTTACGGCGCCGACAATATAATGAAATAATCGTAACGACAGTCGAAGTGACGTTGAATTGCCCGATAAATCTTCCTTGGGTCATATTGTCCACGGCCTGGGACTTTGGTAACACTTTAATATCGAGAAATATCATCTCGGTAATCGAACGCGCACTATTACGCTGCGCATAAATCACCCGCCGCACTCCCGTACTCGTTTATTTTTTTAGACTTTCCATTTCCAAATAAAGTCCCCGAGCAGCGGGCCAGTGCTTCCTCCTTCCGGGGCGGTTTTTGTATGATTTGTCGACTGTCGACCATTTCCCTTAATATTGTCGATATTTCAAATATTAATTGTTATAAATCAGAGAAAGTTTCCCGTTTTTATAGCCGCTCTCGAGATTGGATTTTTATTACAAAAAAATTAGCCATATTACCCCTCGCCGGACCTATCATTTTATTGTTTTCAAATGGAAATAGAATCGATGAACGAGTCATATTGTACTTCCGAGGGGAAACGTGTTAAATTATTAAGGTACACTTAGCGCGTCAATCTACGCACTACTTTGAAAAAGTTCCGCCCATAAAACATTAACAAGCACTCAAGAAAATTCCCGGGCGGTGGTCCGTTCGTTAAGTAGTGTCAGGCTGTAGTTTTTCCCACCTTGGGTTGGCGGCGTTCGTCCACTCGAGGCTAGAGGGTCGCTGTCAACGCGATTGGCGAGCCGATATCTCCCAAGAGTGCCGCCCTCGGCCCTCAAAGGGACTTCAGCGCAAGATCATCGCAAAGCCCTCAATTAATGAAAAACAATGCTGCTTGCGCGACCAATTTTCAGTTGTCACTCTCGTTTTGCGCAGTGACAGTTGGCACGGGTCGCTCGATCACGCGATGCTGTCTATCCT
Source organism: Aplocera efformata (assembly GCA_921293045.1). Taxonomy (NCBI): domain Eukaryota; kingdom Metazoa; phylum Arthropoda; class Insecta; order Lepidoptera; family Geometridae; genus Aplocera; species Aplocera efformata. The sequence continues at coordinate 3,935,954 of OV121042.1, read as the reverse complement.
ACTCCCAGTGTCATTTGGCTGCGGAATTAACTTTTGTAACTAAGGTTACAACTAAGTGGCTAACTTGACGGCTCCGTGGCTTAGATGGTAGTAGCCCTGCCTTCGAAGCGAGGGGTCCCGGGTTCGATTCCCGGCCGGGGCATACTTTGTGTGGTGAGCATGAAGTTTGTTCTCGGGTCTTGGGTGTTTGTCTTGTGTTTCTGTGTTTGTCCATGCCATCTGCGACACAGGGAATCCTAGTGCAGAGGTATGAGTGTGTAAACGTTTAAAAAAAAAAAAAGTTAACTTGAGTAACCAACCTTCATACAATTTAACTGTTTTGAATTTTTTTTTAAAACAACCCTCTTTTTCACCCATTTCATTTCAAGAGTGGTTTTTCAGATTGGCCATATCTTCATTTTATATTTCTCATACAGGGTTATGAAACGATACCAAATTTTTTTATTGAAATTGAAACGGCTGGACCGATTTTGACGGGACATTCACTGGCAGATACATAGGCTACATTTTTTTTTGTGGAAAAGAAACAAGAATGTAGTCTCGGCGCAAAAAAAAATGGTTTAAGACCACGCGGACGAAGTCACGGGGAATAAATAGCTAGTAATCATTTATATTATGTCTGTAGTATCACCAAGACGAGACTTCAAGTCTTCAAGACCAATAACTTTCTAATCCTGAATATCTGTTCTGGTACTAAGCAGAAAGGTGAATTAGTAGAGCTTCCGTGACAACTCTTTACAAAGAGCTGAGGTACCAGATAGAGAAACGAAAAACTAAGCCACATCGTCTATTTAATTAATTCAACTATTTAACTCATGCAAATCTCAAATCTTATAAATCATGCTCTGAAACGAGCTTTGAAATCTCACAGGCACTTACTAGAATTACCAAACAGCCAGCAAAACACGTCATGGTGAAGTGTTGTCCGGTATTTTCATGAGGCTGGGATTCGAGTCGGCGCTCGCTCGCGCCCGCTATCGATCCAGGGGCTGGCGAGGGGTGAGGGGGCTGAAATTTGGGAAAACTTTGAAAGTTTTGCGTCTAATTCAGGCGCACGCACACAAACAGCTCAACTTTCGCACACAGCGCCAAATGGAGGCTCGTAATTTTGTTTTGCGCCTGTTGTTTTCAAAATGTCACGTGTCTTCGACCTACGTGACTGGACCGGTCTTTGGAAGGGTTCAAGTAAACAGTTGTGAAATTATGGCGGAATTAACGTGAATGGAAATTAATGTGAAGCCATGTATGGTAAACTTGGTTATCCACGTCAATCGATAACTAATTTCTATACTGTTTATACGAAATGTGTGTTCTACTTATTGATTCACTGATAATACTCAATGTATTTTACAAGTTTACTCTTCTAACATCGATTTGTAAGAACAGTAAACAGTAAACTTGTCGATCGAAAAAATCGATTTCTCTTTACGTAATGCGCATGAGATCATAATCATTGGACACCGATATATTTGTTTATCCTCTATTTTTGGCCCGAAAACCTCTTTTAATTTCCATGAACCATTCCACAACATTTCCCTAACAAATAATCATTCAAAATCACACCAATGTCGAAGATATCGCGTAACAAACATACAAAATTAAACTTATAGCTGAATTGAGGACCTTCTCGATTTTGGAGTCGATCAATAATATATATTATATAATAGATATAATGTACTAACTTGTGACTAAGGGGGTCAGTTTGTTCCTTTCGTCAACCTTTATCATTCCATTGCTGATCCTTCGGCTACTTGCATCCAGTTTCTGACTTTTCGAGTCCTTGCTCCACCTGGTTTGCAGGATCCTACACAACGTTTATCTACTCTCGATTACCACTCAAACCAAGGTATTCTAACCCAATAGTTTTCAGTTTTTTAACAAAGGTAACTAGCCCACAGCCAGTTTAGCTTGTTAATCCTTATAGGCTATATCAACAATCACTTTCATCACTTTGGTTAACACATACAAAATCTTGGTACATTTTTCTCGCTTTACAATGCTCCTGAGTCGCTCGAATGTACGCTGCGACGCGACGCAAGCTACTACTATAGGAGTTTTATATTAATTCCTTCGAAAACCAAGAAAACCCTAATAATATTGTGAGTCATTTCGTACTAAATTCGCTGACAATACTTTATATTCAATTGCTCATCCAAAACCAACAATACATTTAATCCAAGAGATCAAAAGACAAAGTGTGTGTGATTACGCTTTGTCGCGTAAGTGCTCAAGAAAACAATTAGAAGATGGGACATGGGGCGTCAGACGGGATGGACAATGGTTCCGGAGACCAGCACTTCCTGCCGAGATCAAAGCTATTCTGTTTTTAATCGCAAATTCGTCGTAGCTTCGACAGAATGCGCTTCCCTTCTGTTGCTGAAAGAAAATAATACATTTTAATACATAGTAGCCTGAAATGGATTTTACGGTATCACCCAAGTTAATAAAAATCCGAAAATAATGTATTTATAAATGGTAAAAAATGTGAAACATAGTTTTTAAACTATGCTATACTTTCTAATTTATACATACATACTATACATATTTTGTCAGGTAGTAAAATCAAAATAAATATACCATCTAAAATTAATAACGTGGCGTGGATTGAAGTAGCAATAGAATTTGTGTCAATTTATTTATTTATTTATTTAATTAATACGACTTGAGACTTCTCATACTTGCGTTGTAGAGAACTGAGTCGAATTATTGTTGGTATGGACGAAATTAATTACTTTACATCTAGTGGGCCTTCAGAGCGTCAGTGGTGTTGATAAAAAAAAATTACAACTATTAATATTGAACTTCGAGTAACGCGATCATGCGTCCTTAAAACAAAGTTTAGCACTTGTGAAATCGTGATAAATCTACGACAGCACTATCACCTTTTTTGTGAAAAAAAAAGCTAATGTGTCATTGTCGAAAAAAATAGAACTTAAAATATAAATTACATTCCCAAACAATGCACGTACTGCACAAACATCCTGAAAACCTATACATAAAAGTTGAAAATAACCCTTTCTAATAACTCTTATAAAAAAACTGCCTCCAATTTTATGGCTGTATAATTTCAAAACGCTCTTTGTCATTCGCTTTCGGTAAACAGGCTGTTTGCAAATAAAGGGATTCCATTCAAAGCGAGCCAACAAAAAAATTCTCCGGAAAATAAAAACAAAGCGCAATTAGCGTGATTTAATGGCCATTTAATTATAGTATAATTAATGTGATATTTTTCAAGTTGTCGCATTTTGTTGGGCGGTTTTTTACGTTTTTCTAAGCCGCATTGTCTTTGAGAGATTTATACGGAAAATGCTTTTGGATTCATTTGTAGCTTGTATTATGTGAGAAATTTTATTTCTAATACATTATTGCTTTGAACTTAAAGCAGCATAAAGTTTTCTGTTCCTTATTTCTTTTGAATTTATAATGAATCGATCTGAAAAGGGTAATATTTAGAAACGAGTTATACAACATCTCAAGTCATCACTCCTAAGGATTTTATAAATGTGTATTTCCATTGTTTGAAATCCGTAATTCAGATAAATATTCTCGGGTAAACAGATACATGAAAGGTGTTACGTATATTAATTAAATAAATAATAAATAAATCTCGGATTCAATTTACCTTCAACTCGAGCGATACAACTTGAGTTAACCATCCACTATTTAATACTAGATACCTACTTGTGGCACAATAAAAACATTGCTTGTATTTTGTGAAAACATACTAATAATAAGCAATAATTACATACTTTTATTCACGCCTTTGCCCTAAATTCAGCCGGGCCTCTATAAACGTGAAATTAATTAATTAAAAGGCTAGGACAGAACTTAAAACAAAAACAACTAAAATTACCGACGAATCATGGCCTTATAACTTGGTAGTAAGCTCTTGCTTCTGTGCTGCAGGTCGTGGGTTCGATTCGCACCCTGGACAAACATTTTGTGTGACCAACATAAATCTTTATTCTGTGTCCGAGTGTTAATATGCATTATAAAACAAATAAATTTGATACGTATTCTGTCAGTAACTTGGTTCCCATAGTACAAGTTATGCTTAGTTTGAAGCTAGATGTAGATGTGAGAGATGTCCATAAATATTTGTTTATTGTTATTATTAACGCAAAACTACTGATGAAGAATGTCTGCCCTCATTTGTATCACACGTAATCTATTGAATGAAAGTGGAATAATCCTAAATATTGTTAATCGCTTAAAATTAATGAGCGAACATAACAAACCGTCTCATAAAACTAGTTCGTATAATATTTTAATGATTAAAAGGGTCTGTGATCTGTCTGGCAGGATAATTATCAGACAGGCTGAGGTGGAGCGCTAAATGAAATGTAGCTATCATGTCTGACAGAACTCCTGTATTTTATTCAGTTTTCATGGAAAATGTAAAGCGGTGAGTCGTTTTAATGATACCAGCCATATAATTTTGTATTGTATTCGTTTAAGTATATCTATAGTATTGACGGCATCGGAGCTCAGTTTGTAGTGTTTTGTAGTGTGTGGGTAGAAGTAATTTATGATTGCTAATAATTAAGAATGATGTAGCAGTGCAAAGTTTGCCCGGAGAAATACTGCCTGGTAATGTGCCGCTAAGCAGTGGTGCACTCATATTGGTGTTTTCCGGTGGGATTCCACATCCGGCGTTTGTGATTTAATTTCGAGTTAGATGGTGAAGTATAATGTCTGTGAATATTTATTTATTCATCCAGCTGCATCCATCACCAGGATATTTTCCATTAATTAAAAATAACTGACATACAAATACAAACATATGTATTAAAAATGGTGCACTATGAAATATATTATGGTACAGAATATTATTATTACCACTAATCTGTTAATCAATCAAATAACAGGCACTTGAGACAATACAACCCCGTCTCAGACTAACAGTAGTTGAAATTTGAGTCGTATTGTTGTTGTTTATTTGTGGCGGTATCCACTTAACATCTGAGGAGCGATCAGTACGGTCGGACACTTAAGTAGAATAAAAACAGTTGACAATCACGGGACACCCGGCAGATGTGAAAGAACGCACAAAACGGACTCGAGACCGGTGGCATAGAGAAGGAATGACGGCATAATAGAGCGTTATGCCGTTTTCCGTGACAGCATACGAGTCGGCTTACTGACAAGGCGCGTCAATATATGTTTCAAATAAAAAATAAATCGTGTGGATATTTTTGTATTGAATAAACACTTCCGTTATTATATCGAATAGTAAATGTAAGTAAATCTCGGCATTTCTTTGCTCTTACCGGTTTCTCATCTTTATTTCTCCAGCTAACGAGATCTGAGTAAACCGCAGTTTGTGTTAATATGACGTAGATTTAGGGGAGTTTAAAAGAGCGGTAGCAACAAATAAAGGCATTGGCAGTCGGGTCACGATACGGGATCAAGTGCACGCGCCGTGCACACGGAGCGAGAATCCTGGGATACGAATTTCAAGCTTTGTTATAATATAATTTATCTATTATTTACCTACTTAAGTAAATATTTATATAGATTTTGATTGATGAGACTAGTTGAACTAAAATTACTACTACTACTAATCAGTACTGTGCTAGACTGAATCAGAAAGAATCAGTAGATCAAATTGTTCTTTATCTTTGATTTTACCTGTGAATAAGTAGCCAAATCTGATGTCGAAGTCAGTAGCAGTATATCTTCAACATGGCTTATCGACCAGTAAAACTGTTACATAAAAATTAACTATATCCCCTCGTATCTTACGACACATCTTCAGAAGACCACCCGTATGCACCGTATCAGTCCACCTCACAGAAAACCGAAGTGAAGTAATAAGAAAGGTAGGAGTGCCCCATTGAATGATAACTCGGGGCCTTTGTCTCGTGAGTCCGTCTTGACGAATCGAATTAAAAGGCTTATTGTGTCGACGTGACAGCTCAGCCCCAGCGAGACTTTTTGTTTCAACTGTACCACAGTAGTGGATGGATGCCAACAGTAAGGACACTAGGCAGAACAATCTTTTATATGCAGTGAAAAATACTTTTGCACGTGTTACAAAAATTTCTTGTACCGTGCAACGCGGTAATTAGTGCGTATTTCCAAGTATTAGAGCGCAGTATTAAATGCTCAGTACTTGACACATCACTGTATGATTACCATAATCGGAAACACAAAGTATGCATATCTTATTAAACTGCTACCTTAATAAATAAAATATCATAAACATTTGGCGACTCCGTGGCTTAGTTGGTAGTAGCTCTGCCTTCGAAGCGAGGGGACCCGGGTTCGATTCCCGGCCGGAGTACACTTTGTGTGGTTTGCATGAAGTTTGTTCTCGGGTCTTGTGTGTTTGTCTTGTGTTTCTGTGTTTGTCCATGCCATGTGCAGAGGTATGAGTGTGTTAACGTTTATTTATTTGTTATTTCACACAGCGTCATCTAGCTCAAAACTAGAACGTGGCTCCCAAACGAATGGAGCGGATCTATTTTGATGCGATTTTTCTGTTCGAAAGCAGACGTGGTCAAGATGGTTCTTAGTTATAATTTATGAACATCTGTTCAGGCGATTGATGTTCATCATTACATTACCACTACCTAAAGTCGACACATTTTACATTTTCGAAAAAAAAAAACTTGTGTTTAGTAATAAAACATGGTAATGATTAAGTACTCATACTTATCTGGACGAACTCCTTGCATTTCACTTCCTAGAATGTAATACTACTGATTTATAACGACCTATTCTGTGCTCAAACTAAAATATTACAGAGCATTCACTACAACCCCAGATGGGGAGAGATTTGCTACTTGAATTTGTACTCAATTTTTAAAGGGACCTTTAATTAAGAGAGTTGCTCTTTATTGGCAAGAGAAGTCTTAATTCGTTAATTGTCGAAATGCAATCTTCGCGAGGGGTTTTTAATCATTCAAATGCGTCATATTTTAATTTGGGGAAAGTTTTCCGATTGTGCTTGACGGAACGACGCTAATGAATTTCTTATGGAACGGCACTAATTACTTAAAAACTGATTTCTTCGTTTACCTAAAAATATTATGTTACTGGAAAGTTGTGAACACCGACAGTTAATAATGAGACTAGGGCGACTATATTGCGCAATATTTTTCGATAGTTTATTTGTGGTTATTGTTAAATAACAAACAAAAATACATTAGTTTCTTGGATGAGTCGTGACATGAAATTCAGTGTGCTCTTTGGCACAAGTAAATGGTGAATTATCAATACAAAAAATAACATTGGTTTTATTGTTGCAGGCTTCGTTGAGGCATCGAATACCATCGCCTTCAGATCAAGGTGAGTCAAAAATCACTTTATTTTCGTCAGTAAGTCTCGGACAAAGTGTATATCTGCTTTTAAACAACAATATGACACAGCTTAGGTACAGAAAGAACAAGACGTATCCAGCGTAGTCCAGTCACTCTGAGACGTAAATATGGAACATATCATGTAATTTTACCGTAATTTCACTGGCACGTGCATTTTCAAACAAGAAAAACAGTAATGCAAATGTATTACTTAATTTTAGACAGCTTATTAGTATTAGCGTAGACTTTACAATTAATAACATGAAGCCAATGTCAGAGTTTCGACATAAAGTCGCGGTACCCCAACATGTCTTAATTATTCATTACATCCCACGACGTCTTGCACGGGCGACTTCCAAAAAGCGACTATAAAAATATATAGTAAAACGAACACGCACATTAATGAGGGCCGTGCAATATTTATACACAAGCTACCCTAATTGCTAGGGTGGAGAGTGGAAAAAATGGGCAATTTCACGTAATGTAATATGTATATTTAAGGTGAGGTTCCGAAAGCGGTGGGATTTTGTCGCGGTTATACTTATTACGACCACTTCAAACGTCTTTTCTGGTGGTGACGGATGCGAAGGAAAGTAGCTCTGGTTGTGCGTTTGTGGTTTGTGCGAAAGTTTTTGGGACAATAAGATTATGTGCGGAGCTCACTTACATGTTTACCTGTGTAAGTAAGTAGTCAAATTTTATTTTTATTGTCTGCGTTGTATCGTTATTGGAAGTTCAGGTGTTACTAAGACTTCAAATACTTCTTGGCATAATTTATATATACATAAATATTATATAGTATAGAACTTATAATATATTGTGGTTTTTAATTCTCATAAAATACCTCTTTCGAGATAATTGAACCGTTTAATTTTATACACTATCTTTCAATCAGTCTCACAAACTACTAAACCAATTTACTTAATGTTACTGTTACTTTGCTGTTACAATGTTACTTTAAAAATAACAACCAAAATTTGCATTATGTTCCATCTCCCGACTTCTAGAAGACTAAACAAACCGTGTGGGAGTTTTGACTGATTGTATCCCAATTGAAAAACAAAAACAACTGTGCATTTCTTATTTCAGTCACTTCTTCTATAAGCCACGTCTAATTTAAGATGTAATTAATTTAAGATTTAAGATATAATTAATTTTAGACGGCTCCGTGGCTTAGTTGGTGGTAGCCCTGCCTTCGAAGCGAGGGGTCCCGGGTTCGATTCCCGGCCGGGGCATACTTTGTGTGGTGAGCATGAAGTTTGTTCTCGGGTCTTGGGTGTTTGTCTTGTGTTTCTGTGTTTGTCCATGCCATCTGCGACACAGGGAATCCTAGTGCAGAGGTATGAGTGTGTAAACGTTTTCTTTCTTTTCTTTTTTCCCTGCATTATTAATTGTCTTAGACAGCCAACGAAAACCTAAACCACTTACATTGAAACATTGAATAACATTTATGTAAAATCAAGTTAGCCGCAAATAAATCGGCTCACCATTACGTTATAAATATCTCAAGTAGAGTATCACTCGACTCGTTCCCCGCAATAAGTAGCAAGGATTTTTATTTTTTCAATATGTTTAGGTGCTCGCTCCCCTCACCACAGTTTCTTCTTGACGGAAACCCTCAATCTAATGATACGGCTGTGTTAAAAAACACAAGGAAATTTAATAACGCCAAGATCCGAGAGAGAAACAAAGAAAATTTAATTTTGACGATTCCCACATGCGATATTGTTGAGAAGTTACCGCTCTTGTAAGTTTTTACGTGCAAATTAAAATACAAGCGGCTTTTTAAAATAAAATGTAAAGAAAATTTGGGTAGGGAGACTGATATTGGTTGCATATTATTGATAAAGGATAAAAGACAAACTTTACTTATCAAAATCTACAATGTACGTTAAAAAAAGTTATTTTTATGGGCCAGTACTAAGACTTTCTTTCAGTGTAAGCAGCAGTTGGCAGGTCAACAATCGAAGTCAAAATTTCCATCAAAAATGAATCAGAAAAAGTAAAACCTGTGACAATATAGTAAACAACAAGGCAATTTTGGTCATTTTCTTCGTTTCGCGGCTGCTCAAGTCAGATTTGGAAGCAATTACCACTGATAGCTACTATCCATGCTAGCTTAGTCGCTATTAGAATAGATATACTCCAACAAAATTTTGCTCCCATCTCACATAATTTACCACCTCATGAACCAAGTCTCTCCAAGAGCCCTGCCATAATCTGTTATAATTTTTGCCCATTCTCCACCTATATTATTAGCAATTCACACCGCAGGGAGCGGCTTGAAATAATTATTGCTCGACTGACAAATTGCCGCCAAAGCCTACGTGTCGCTGTAACAATTTGATACAATTTTCACAGCACTTTCCCGTACGGGCCGACATTTGCATATGCCGGGCGGGATTATGCAAATATTTTTTTACGTGCTGTTTACTTACCCTATACACAGACCTGGGAAAAAGCTGGTATGATATATAAATACTTGTCAGTTTAATAGAGACTTTAAAAGTCTCAAAATTTAAGGGCTCAAAGCTGTAAGTGTTCGTGATATTGCGATTTGCGATATCGCAAAATGAATTTGAGAAAAAACGAAAGGACTTTGTCATTGATTATACCTATAATACTATATATCAAATGCAGTTTTTTTATATTTTTATTATTGTGAATTTTTCATTGCGGCATTAGCCCACACAAAAATACCAAAGCAATATCGCAAACACTTACAAGTACGTATACAGTTTATGTTAAAACTTTAAAATTGTTTACATTTAATTCCTATTTCTTTGAACCTTTTTTCTTTTGAAATACATTAAAGCAGATAGACGTTTTTATAATACATTGCAAATGGTTTATACTCTTTTTAATTAAATTTTATTAGTTGTTTCTGTTAACCCACTTCTGAGACATTCATTCATACCTCGCACATTCTACGCGAACAGTATCGCTGTCTCGTTATCACACCACAGCTTATATACTACGAACTTACCAAAAGGTTCCCATCATAAGCTGTGGCCCTCAGTAAAAGGAAACACTTCGGGTACGTTTTAAAAAGATTTACGCGCTTTGTCGGGTCATTAAGTGCGGAACTAATTTGCTTACCTTTGAAATGTGTGAGGCTGTCCGGGTAATTACAGGGGTAACAGTCACCGTAACGTGATATGCAGATTTCAGTGTCAATGTTGGTTTTTCCGGAACCTCTAGCCAATTGTGTGGATAATCTGTGTATTCAGCGTTTGCACTCGGGAAAATTAATGCAATTATGAAATGTGTGGTTGTGGTTTAAACGATCGTTTTAACTAGTCACTGGTCATGCGCTGACTGTAGGAAACATTTGATGTTGAACCTTTTTTGTTTTAACCATAGTGTTTTGTTATTTTTTAATTTATTTTGAGTTAGCTCCTCGCAGATACTTTGCGCCTTTTTCAGTACCATTCGATTGCGTGTTTAAACTTGTAATGTAAATATTAATATTCGAATTACGTGTTGTCTTGCTAAATAAAACACCCCATCTAAAAACTGAGCATAACTGAAATAGTAGACTGTCATAATTCTCATAAAATGAAAGTATCAGTGCAAATTGTATATACTTACCCAAAAAATGAAAAAACAAGCTGAATTATTTGTTTCGCTCTTATCAAAATGCGTTGTTAAACAAAACCCAAAAAACGAGCTAAACAAAAACAATTAAATCTAATCATTGAAAACCGGCGAAAAATGCTGTAGGTATTACTTGTCCAAACCCAAAAAGCGTACTCAATAAAACAAAGAGATCCTTCACAAACAAACACCTAACGGCATTTCCCACGCTTTTCAATAAAAATAAACTGCAAATCGACGGGCTTTGAATTAAGCCAGTGGCCATCACCGCCCAACGGACCAGCTCGGGTGAAAAATGTTATTCGCCACCTGTGGCTCGTACGTGTAATCGTATGCGTTTATCTCTGGGACCGCATGCAGCTTTACAAAGATATAGAGCGCGAGAGCTTTTAGTATATTGTTTTAAGTTACTCTTGAATAGTTCTGTTGCCGCTCAGAAGCTGAGAAGCTATTACCGCAAGTGCAATCAAGAGCAAGCTTCTAAGATCTTATTGACGAGTTATTCAAGCGACATAGCCCTAATCTTAGAGAGGAGAGCATAGTTATTATTTGTAAAGTATGCACATTTTTTTAATGTCGTACTCAAACGACTACGCAACCAAGAACGTTTCAAATCGTAGAATAATTTGTCAAATGCAAAATGTGACCCTCAATGAGTGTGTTTATTAATTCTAATTATTAATTTGTAATTGTATAATTTTGCTTTAATTCAATATTAGAATACCATATAACATTTCATATTGAAAGGAATTCTGTCTCATGTATGTGAAGTAATATATATATTAATATCATACATAAATGCATGTTTGTTGTTTGTAATCATTTGTAATGAATAAACTCAAAAATTAATGCACAGATTAAAAAAAAATCTTTTACCCCTGGAAAGCTACATTACCAGCAAGAGACATAGAGGCTATTTTTTATTTTCAAAATCTATGGGAGCAGGCGGGGTAGTGGTCATATAAGACCAATGGCTGGGGGAACGAAGTTCACGGGAAAATCTAGTGTGACATAATTTCACTGTCACTTCCAGTGCCCATATGATATTTGATATCCGAAACATCGATGCTTCCGCGCCGGCCCGTGTTTGCATCCATTCAATTCCACACCAATAGGCTGAATTTATGCGGCGCCCGGTGGCGGGCAATTATCATCCGCAATGACTGCTCACTGTCCACTCGCCGCTCCCCAACGGCCATTCTGAGGCTCCGAGCCTCGGACACGATACATTCTCGCACCCAACCAATTAACACGCCTATCGCGTCCCTCTCCATCGACCGGCGATTTATTGACACGGCCCAAATCAGAATCTAACCGGCGTTTTTTCGATGAAGCCACACCATTTTCCCACGGTTATGAGGTCTTAATAGTGAACCGTGCTCCTTTATGAAGCCGAGCGGACACAATAACGATAAAGGTGAGCACAAAATCCGGACAATAAACCTCGACAAAAAAGCTGAGTGAGGGCTAGTGCGGGGCAAATAGTTCGTGAAATTTCGAAGGGTCCCGCACTTCGGACGGGACATTTTACGACGGTCCTCTCAGTAAACCTGCCCATTATGTTGGGTTAAAGGATCGCAGTCCTCCAGTTATAAAGATGCCGAACGCGCGGCTAAGATTTGTTGCCGGTTTATGGATGTAGAAGGGTTGTCGGATGCAGTGGGGGGTATTATGATCATGTCGAGTCGAGAGGTCGTATCGTTTCCAGGAGTCAACATTGCGAACGCGATTGAGGACTTTCAAGGGTCGGTACGGAAATATGAAACTGATTTTCTGAATTGAAATTCTTTTTGTAAGCGTAGTTCATTTCGCAGGATAACGATGGAAACGCAGAGAGTTTTTTAATGATTACAGAGCTTGCCTTAATAATAATACTTTTAGGGAAATGCATCATGAATTTGGAAGATGCAGAATCGTATTTACGAATTAACACTTCAAAAGCACTACAGCCCGACACCTCGACGATTCTCAAAAGGCGACACAACCATTCTACCTCCAAAGATCTAGAAAGTGGTGTAAGACTCTTATTCAATTGTTATAGAGTTTATTTTGCCGTGTATCTTGAATTGTGGTAGTAAATACAATCAGGCTGTAGGCGAGACATCTAAGGCTAATTGTACACGGCAATCGTGACCGTCCAGTGCAAACAGAGGCGAGCCCAGACGAGGTGAGACGAGGTAAAGGCGTTTACAGGTGTTTGCCGACAACCCCCACGTAAACAGCTCACTTGCAGCTCCTTTTGCCGTCTACTATCTAGTGCTTGAATTGTTTGTATTCGCTCTTTCGGAGAAAATGCTGGAAAGTGTCTTTAAATTTGTAAAATTATTATATGTAGACCTTTTCTGTCTACAAAACGTTCTTTAAAATTCATTTTTCACGCTTCATTAAAGATCACATTACTTGTACAACGTATAGTTACTGGTTTAATTGCGTAGTACTGGTTTCACGTGCATATACTATCACTAGCTACGCCGTGTTAGCCGCGGTTAGCCAGCCTACGGGAATACATCTCTTTTTCAGGTTTAAAAAAAAATCAGGATGTGGAGCATTCAGGACCTTCATAATAAATTTCATCTCAATCGTACAGCCATTGAGATGTTAAGGAGTACAAACATATTATATTAGCAGTAATATAGACAGCATTTTTACAAAAAATATTGTACTTCTTTTGACTGCATACACATAAGACAACGCAAAGCCTATTACTTAGCCTACAGTACTAAATCTAAGTAACTAAGTAAGTTGTAAGTAAGTAGGTTGTACCTAGCCAGTTTATTAAGATTAAATTTGAAACTGAGACAGACACGTTATTCATTCATCTACCATTTATTACTTTTGTATTTGCAAATATACATTACTGGACAGCCTAAAATAGTAGTTCGAAGTCTTGAATAATTTTTGAACGTAACTGTACTTTTAGAGCAACTCATGCTACGAAAGTACAGTTACGTTAAAAACATATTATGTGAAATAAACCCCTACGATGTATTCACCAGAAACGCCAAGCATCTATGTTGTTTACGGCAACGGTCAGACCTCGGTCAATCCTTTTGACGCCTCAACCTTTGAGCTCTCACCTTGCGTCCACCGCAAATGTTTGCGTGATCTTTATGAGAAAATCGTGCAACTATTATAGGTTTCACTTCTGTTTATATCGTGCATTTATATTAAACCTCGTGTTTGTTTTTACAGTCCAAGATATATAGGTTATTCTATCGTTTATCTCATTAGGAAGGATCGTTTATCTTATCTGCTGTTAAGTGGTTACTGGTAATCATAAATTTGTATGATATTTGTAATGCCATGATTTAAATTATCAATTGTATGGACATTTTAATTCTATCATATTATTTGTCTTCTGGAATTATGAGGAAATGGGACAAAACTAACCACCACGCGACCTTTGTTGGTTAATTAGTTCAGAAACATAGAACTTCGTTTTTATAGCGTAATGGTCTGTTTTCTTTTGAGATGAACTATTCAGTGTAGTATTGGAGTTTTATAAAGTATACCTCATTTCGAATGATGCTGTGTTTGCTTAAATTAACTAAGAACTCAAAACCTATTTATTTAATATACGATATAGTACCTATTATTGTTAATACTGAATATATAAAAATAAGATCACGCGTGCTTATTACGCGCCTTAGGTATTTATTTTATTTATTTATTTTATTAGCACGGATTAACCACTTACTAATTTAAAAAAAAAATTAAAATTGTTATATAAAATCTAAAAAGTAAAACAACACAAATAATAATAATAATAATTTAAAAATTAATAATAATAACAATAAAATAAAAGAAAAAAAAATTGGAATACCGCATACAATTTCAAGTTCAATTAAATATAAAAACAATAAAAGATAAAACATAAATTACAATTTCATGTATGTGACAGCCATTGTTATTTGGCTAAGTAAATTAAACATGAAAATATTAAAAAGAATGTACTCGTCAAGCACGAAACTAACAAGAAACATTATGTCGAAAACAGAATATTTCTTCCTGTAGAACTAAAAATAAAATCTAAAATCTAGTTGGCTTTAGAAGTTATGTCGGGAATGCGGATCAGAACAAAATATGCAAGTACCGTCGCGGAGGCGGACCTCCCAACGCTGCATATTACATGAGACCAACTTTTGCCGATTCCTTCAATATTTCACCGTGGGAAATCCTCTGCCTTTACATTGTCTAAAATTCAATTTACTTAGCTCGCATTTTCAATGATCATAAATTCACGTGAAAAAATCTGTAAGATGCCCAATGCATATAGGTTTGTTTAAATATGTATGAGTAAGTGCTTAGTGCTGAGTAACTTTAAATAAGTCTTACTATTAAGCCTACAGCGCCGGTATGTCTGTTTGTCTCTCTACTTTTTTTACTGGAGTATTTTTAAAATATTTAAAGGGTTGGCAACGCGCGAGTGATACCTCTGGTATTGCAAACGGCCATAGGCTACGGTAACCGCTTACCATTAGATGGGCCGTATGCTTGTTTGCCACCTAAGTGATATAAAAAAAAGACTCCATGCGAGTGGAAGGCTGCGTTCAAGACTCAAGACTCAAGACTCAAGACTCAAGGAGTTCAAGACTCTTCATGCGAGTGGAAGGCTGTAGACCGTATGAAAAACAACAAAATGATGGCAGAAAACCAAGGGCAGTAGATATCAGCACAATAATGATTCAGACTGACAAACCGTGGGTTCTGTACCACTTATTGTTTTTTTTATATGTTAGTTAGGATATGTATGTATATGTATGTTAGTTAGGATATATATATAATATGTTAGTAAGGATATATAGGATATGTATATGTCTATGTTAGTTAGATGGATCCGCCATAATAAAACATATTCTGTGTAAATTGCAGCACGCTACGGCTTACGACTCAAAAGATACACCCGAAATTTAAGGGTAAGACAGACAAGCAAACATACTTTTTAGGATTTTCTTTATCATTTACGTACGGAAACCTAAAATTGTGTTAAATCACAATACTTAACGACAAAAAAATCATAAAAGCGAAGGTGCAAATCGCAAACCACTATTCATTCAAATGCATTCTAGAATCGTTGAAGAGCAATATTCTAACAGAACTTACTCATTGTACTCGACACAATAGCTGCTATATTCAATGAGAAAATTGCACGAGAGACTTAAGGCTACTACCCACTAGAGCTTTTTATGTAGTTTAAGTACTTCAAGGTGATAACTTTACGAATAGAAAGATTATGTAGCTAATAAAGAGCCTTTCGAAATAAGCTATGTAGATGTTATGATACTGACTAAAAGTCAGTATCCTGTTATCGTTTCAGAGAAAAATCAAATATAATTCATCATTTTTTTAATTAACCATTTAAACATTTTTAATTTTACGCGGTTGGAATTTCTTCATGAAATTTCTATGCACCACCTAGAAAGTTCCAATAAAAAGAAATATAAAAAATTTGTCTGTCCCAATCCAGAATCGGCAAATCGCGTAACAAACATGAAACAAAAAACATAATGCAGAAATTAAAACCTTCTATTTTATTTAGTTGGTTAAAAGAACATCTGAGGAAGCTCCAATGTGCACATATATAATATTTGTTGCCTATTTAGTATGAGTAAGCACCTGTGTAGCAACGCTTTGGTGCACAATGCTTCTTAATTTCATTTCCTAATACATTCCCGTGTTTGCCCACGATCCATCTGTTTGCTTGCCACCGAATTCATTCCTCGCTAGACGGGTACCATATTTTCCTTTTGTCTAGACGAAATCTTAACAAATGTTTAAGTAGTATGAGTTCTAATGAGAATCATATGAGTGATATTAAAATGCAAAGGAGAGCGTTGCTGCTAAAACTTCATACAAACTATTTCTTTGTAAAATATTTGTGAAGCTTTTGAACTCTCAGAAATATGACATATCTATGATATTTTCTTCGCTTACAAGTGTACGAAAATTCTAGGTGTTTGTTATTTCTTATAAATTTTTGGGGTACCATGTTGCTTGCGTCTGTAAGAATACCTTCGGAGCCCCTACATATATCCCCCAGGAAGTGCTAAAAGAGCAACCCAAAGTAGCAGTAGAACTTGTGCCAAGTTCATCCAAAGAAGTATTACCACTACATCTGGTAGTCCACCGCCAAGCAGTGGCGCACTCCCATTGTTAGTTACGGCACATGAGGCGTAACATCCCAGTCTCTATTGTTTATGAGCAGTGGTAACCACTTAACATCAGGTGGGCTGGCGGCCCACCTCATACTCCCAAGTTCCGTCACAGCACTCGCATAATAAAATAAGCAAAAAATAAAACTTGGCGCTTGTAATTCTGTTTGGGTAATTTTTGGGTAATAGGAATCTGACGTAGCTTAAACATTTTAAAGTACCTGATACACTGAAGTCTGAAGATATCTAGAAGAAATTTGAATAAAAATAGCTCATACATTCCTACAGATACAATCCTACAGATAAATTCTCAGCAGATATAAAATAAACATTGTAAAATAGGCCTTATTTTACAGTAAGTCTGCTTGAACTGGTGACCGCAAAACAAAACAACACAATCCTTGCAGAATCGCGTATTACGCGAGTTCAGAACGGGAGTGGTATCTCCAAATTGCTCATGTAAGACAAAATTAACCCTCACCCACATTAACGCAGATAAGTCGGCGAGCTCATTTGCGAGCCGGAAGGCTGCCGCTCGTTACATCTTGATATTCTTTACCCCTTCGATACCACATGAACAATAAATGGCGCGGAAGCTCCTATCTTGGTACCCGATATCTTCCATCCGAATTAATTTTAGAACGCTCCGAAACGAACTAAGTTCGCGGACTTGTTATTTCCACGTGCACCGAACCGCACGAGAGACCACAGAATAAAAAGTACTAACGAAATGAAGTCTCACTCTGAAGCTACTCCGCACATTTGTGGAACAATTGCAAAAGTGATATTGACGCTAAATGGAAAGCATGAGAGTTCAAATTCTGTTGACAAATTTTGATATTCCCCGCTGGTAGGACAGAATACGCGGGCAATATTGAATTCCAAATAGAGGGCTTTACGGTCCAAATTATAATCAGGGATTATTTTCAAGTGCGACCGGGCTGCCTCGACTTCTAATCGCAAAGTCGCGAGATAAAATGGCGACCCGTAATTACCATAACGCCTTTCGAAGATATGTGGAGAATCTTAATGGTACGGTGGCTCGGTAAATAATGGGCTCTTATGGGAAAGTTGGTAAAGAGCACTGTTTCGTGTGTAATTTTAAGGGCTTCCTGGCTCACGTGCTTTTTGAATAATGTGCCGAATGTGGGTGTTTTAATGATAGCATTTGTTTTGATAGAAAGTTCACAAAAGGTGCCTATTAAAATTTACTGAATAATGCTCTAAAAGGAAAAGGTAGGTATTATAAAGAAATCGCTTACTACTCTGAGCCTTACATCTAAAAGTGTTAAGTCAGCAACAGATTCTTTCAAAATCAATATAATATATAATTGGATCTCTAATTTGGCTAAATTGACGGAATGAACTGAAGGCTACCCGAATCGCATCCTGTTGCGTCAGTAACTCAAAAGGGAGATGGATCGTCTCATGCGCATATGATTTTACCGGCACCACACCCTTCCATCTAAACATTATATCAGACAAATCAAACTATATTTATTAATTTAGAATCATTTTAATAAAATGAATTTCTAATTAATTTGCTATTTAGTGTTATTTTTACTTCTGACGACAAAGTAACAAGATATTGATTCAAATAACGGCTCCGTAGCTTAGTTGATAGTAAGCCTGCCTTCGAGCGATAGATTACCGGCCGGGGCATACCGTGTGTGTTGTGTTACTGTTTGCTCATGTCATCTGTGACACAGGGGACTTTAATGCAGGGATATGAACGTATAAATGTTTTATTATTATTTAATTCATATATAATCTGAAATAAATATATATATTATGTGTGCAACATTTTCACCGTAGACAAATTTTAATCTCTTGAAACCTTTTACTCTTTCATTGAAACTCTCACTTTGTCTCAAGGTAGAAACCACAAATCGTACCTCAAGCAGCTAAAGACGGTAAATTAGCCGTCTAAAATGCATCTCTATCAAAAGAAATAACAAAATAAAGAAGTGAATCTCTCAGCCGTATGCCAAATACATTTTTTATTAGCTACTTGGTCTGCAGATGTTGAATGTAAATCTTTTAATTACTTTAAAGTCAAATAGAAGTTATAACCTGGTTGTCGGATTATTATGAATATTTTAATGAAAGAAAATGTTATCTGAGTTCAAATGAAACAATGGCGGCATTGAGCTCATCAGTTGTCATGTTTTCGTTCCCACGCGTGAATTTATGTACTAGCTGCGCCCCGAGGTTACCCGCGCTTTTCCGGGATCAAGTAGCCTATGTGTTAATCCAGGATATAAGGTATCCATTCAAATTTCTTCCATATCCAATTGAGTAGTTTGAGCGTGAAGAGTGGTTTCTTTGCCAATTGTGAGCCGATTGATAAATTATTTATGTTGATTTGAAAATCTAATAAATCATCTTCAAGTTTCATCCTTTACTTTTTACATTATATGTGATTGAAATTAAA
Organism: Aplocera efformata; assembly: GCA_921293045.1. NCBI lineage: Eukaryota > Metazoa > Arthropoda > Insecta > Lepidoptera > Geometridae > Aplocera > Aplocera efformata. The sequence goes on along the minus strand of OV121042.1, from coordinate 3,916,467 downwards.
ATTTCATTTTTTATTTTATTTTAGCGATAATGACCGAAGTTATTTAAATATTTTTTTACACTTACTTCTCCGGGCGAACTTTGCACAAGTTCTACTGCTACTTTTGAATGCAAGCACGTTGGAAGTACACCCTATAAAATAAAAATAAATTATACGAATTGGTTCGCAATACACGAAGTAACAAAAAAAAATGCAGCTGCATTGAGAACCTCCTTCTTTCTTGAAGTCGGTTAAAAATTGTAATTCGTTTCTACAGTTTTATCAACTCCGAAGGTACAACAAAGCGTTAATAACGCGATCCCGCTATCTGCGGCGGATGCAGCAATGCCGCGCGACTGTCGCAGATTACGCGTAAATTATGAGCTATTTCTGAATTGTGGTCGCCCGCGGCGCGCGGTCGCGGGCGTACGCTAGTCGCAGCGTCTTGCGTCTTTTGTGCTTCACATTGTGTGCATGGTTTTGATTGCCACTAATGGCAATCAATTACTTTGAATTTTGTTTACTTATGAACGCATATAATATAGAAGAAATAGGGAAAAAATATCCAACTAAAATAAAAAGTAACAAGATAAAATTGCAATATTCGTAACACGGTCTTAGTTGGAACATAATCATACATGTCGTAATTAATCCCCGAACTTTTGTAGCCTATTCTTTTGTATATCATATATCCAAAGGAGATGGCCCAATTTCAAAACGATTTAATTTTATTATAGCTAGGATTGCAACGAACAACTTGAGTGCATTTTTTTTTTGTTTTCTTGTAATACAATACAACTCAATGTATGCATTAGCATTAAAAATATATTAATCAAACAGGTGGTTACAATCGAAAAATAGCATCAGAATCTTATGTATATGTTAATAATTTGCGATAATTGTGAAATTTATTCTAACAGGTAGACACCTGTACCTGGTCACAGATTTGTATAATCAATATAAATAAAATTTAAATGCTGTTCGCATCACTTGAGAAAGACTGGGCCAAATGGGCTATAGTATTTGTAAAATAGCCATTGAAATTTTTACAGAAAGAAAAATTGGTGGAATAATTCTTAAAATTGAAAAATTTACGTTTAATCGAACCTGCTATTTTCAATGGGATTTTTACTGCTACTTTCGCTAGCTAACATGTGCCGGCCAGTTAGTATAAGAATGAATAAAACTTTTACTATAATACAAAAATTAAATTCAGACATATTCATAAATTTCATTTGTTAAACCATAGATTAAACAAGTATGTCACTATGCATTTTTTATTTCAAAGCTCAGTAAATAATGAACGCTTCGACACTCATTCCCCTCAACTAGGATTCCTTGTGTATATTTTCTCGCCACTAGCACACCTGATTTTAAATATGAGCGTTTACTCACCGCATTACATTATTCCACTGTGCATATTTGCGCATTCCGCTAATACATTTCAAAATGCACACAACCCTCGAGAGGTACGGGAAATGTTCTCCCAAATTACAAACACTGTAAATTAGGCACCAAAAACAGTCTCATTTTCCACCCGGGTGCAGCTAATATTGTCTCGCTCCTGAAATATGCAGTCTTACCTGCGGGTTACACAGTAATTGTCGAATATATTGCATCGTTTAATCCCACCTACATCCTGCGGAATGTTCGGGAACAAACCCAAGATTTGCGGTGAACTGTCGGCCTCGGGCCTAGCGAGCTTACCAGACTTAACTTCCTCGCTGAGACTGCGTTTAGACTCAACTAAGCACATCTGTAAACAAACATTAAAAACTCGTTTACTCACTCCGAACCCTTTTTAAAAGAGTTAAAGTTGTGACGCCCCCGCAACCTCCTTCCAAAAACTCGCGCCACAGTAAACAGTCGTGAGGCGTCGTCGATGAAATTGCAAAAATGTAAAAGAGCTAATGTTTGCACACCTTAAACCCCTTCCCGACCCCGAGCGTGACGAGCTGGATAAAAGGCTTTAATACACCCTCATCTCTTATTACGAAACTTGAAAAAGACAACAATATAGATCCAATGTGTCGCGGGTGCGGGCAATCATACGCGCATCAAAGGTGGCGCTCCTGAGAGCTAGCCAAGTGTGGAAACGCCTTTATTCACGTACCTCTCCGTTTTGTAATACCATTTTGTATGGAAATGCCAAGTCAAAGGGCTACACGCGTTATGAGATCTGAAACAATACGGATTGTGACAATCCCGTTTCCTTCGTACGTGAGGAAATCGTATTTGAATGTTTAATGACAGTCCTGACTTTGTGTATCGTAAACATGGATCTAGAACTTGTATTCTGTAACTTTGTTACACAATAACTTAACCTTGAATTTTCCAGTGATACATATGGTGATGATTTGTTGAAATTCAAAACGTATTACATTATAACTTCTACTATCTGTTGTGATACTGATGTATACCGTGTAATACTGATGTGAAATAGACTGACAAAATTAGCCAAAACTTTATTGTACGATGGTTTTCAAGTAAGAGTCACTTTTCAATTATATTTTAGTGATTTTTCATATCATTTAGTTTTTGTTCAAACATTTGATTTCTCTATCTTGTCAAAAAGTTCTTTTTAAACGGACTTCTAACGGTTATCAATTCGTGTGTGTGATTTCTGCGACGTTTTTCTCACCTTTTTTATATCCATTTGGATTTCTCTTTTTCTTCTCCTAAGGGCGAGAAATAAGGAATTATAGTCAGTTTTTTCGATTTTTTTTCAGTCTACAAATTTCTAAGACTCCATACTAGCACAGCATCTGGCATATCAAGGAGTCATTACCGCCCCTGAAAAATCTCAGCGCTGCTTTGCAAGTCAAAGCTCCTTCACACGTGACAGGAGACACTCATCGGTGAAGGTGAATTTTCATATTGGGCGTGAAGGCACAGGTGGAGGCTAAAACGGCAGGAGAGAGTAATTCTGGTACATGTATCTACGAACAAGATGTTTCCTTTCTGGTAGACCAGCGTGCAAATTATTGAACGAACGAAGTATTCTACTTTAACTTAAACGCATCGGGCTTTTTGGAGATTCATAAATTCATTATTGAAGTACCCTAGTACTGTAATTCTGTAGTTCTGTAATTTAGCATTTGCAATAGCTTCTGTGTTACAACTAATGGGTAAACTTTGTAAACTGGTTTTCTTTTGTTTTTAAATTTGTTAATTAATAATGTTTTTTAATGTTCCGTGCGCTAAATACCTGCATATATTATTTTCTCAAAAGTTCTACCGTACCTAAGCTGACAACTGCAGACATCGGACGGGTTCCCCACTTAATTTGCTCGCGTGTAAATGTCAACACTGGTGCTTGGAATTACCGCACCTTGCCCGACTTCTAAATTTTACTCGCATTTTAACTGGCACAGACTATTTTTTGCGTATACAATTGAAGTAGATTAACGCAACAAATTTAATATTTGTTACTCGTTTTATTAAAATTAAAATATTTGTGTCATAGGTATCTTTTAAACAATTCTTATATAAGATTCAAATGTAATTTTTCAATATGCAACGTTAATTTAATTTTCAGGACTAAGTTGACATTTAAATAATCAAATGCTTATTTTTTTGTTTTATCTAGCTTTATTTAGTACTATTACATTTCTAGTTGATTAAAATTGATACACAATTTTTTTAATGCTTGTTTATATGTAAACATGTGAACAACAACATAATGTATATATGATAGTTAATGCTTGAAGAGCCACAATATGTTTTCTTACCCAATAAGGTATCTGCAGTTGGCCATCTATTTTTTGCTTACCAATAAGGTAAGCAAAAAATAGATGGCCAACTGCAGATGTTTCTAACGAATAGATTATGTGAAAATAAAATCTGTTGAGAAACATATTAGTCAGGATTCCGAGCACGGCGAACCACATCGTTACGGCGACGTGTACACCATTACGCGGAATTATTCGAAGATCCGCAGAATCCGCAAATTGACATTCAATCAGTGTCGCGACATTGTTTCCCTATCAATCCTTATTGAGAGTAGGCGCACGCTCCCGACGCGCCGATATTCTGCCATCAAATCGCAATTTGTTTATGAAAATTTATTGTATTCCCCATTACCGCACGCGGATTCTTTTCCTTCGGGAGCGACCCCGGAACAAAATCACCTTATTCAATTCCCTTTTTGCATACATCACACACATGGGTGTCTTCGAGGGGAGGTTTTTGTGAAACACGTGAATCGCGTTTGGGACCCGTGTACGCTTCTTATTAGTCTGGATTGGAGGTTTTCTTATATCGCTTGAGGGAATTTACATCTCATCATATTCGTGAACCGTGAACATTATATCTACTAATTTATGAGACAAATTATTCAATTTCAAATATCTGATATTGTATGTTATTATAAAATATATTTTTACTATCTATCATATTATTATGTTTTTAAGGTTCTGTACCGTAAGGAAACGCCTATTAATTAGCCTACACCGTTTGTATGTCTGTCTTATCTGCAACCGGCTGCTGTACAATTTTGTGACTGACAAATTATTAAGTTTATGAAATTTAAATTACATGGAAATGTGCATTTATACTTAATACGATAAGGTCATGAGTTATCAGATGTCGATAGAGAAAAAAATTAAAAACATCCGCCTATTTAACCATCTTCAATTACAGCAGCGATAAAGGGGAGACAAACCAGAAATTCCCATTCGGATACCGCAGAAAATCATTTATCAGCGTCGAATTAGCGCGCCACATATGCAACGTGTCGATGCTTCCAAGATATGACGCCCCCCGTTCGCGAGGATTTCGAGAAAGAATTGTCGCATATATCAATGTTAATAGGGTGAGGAGAGAGCACTACTTATGCCTAATGCGACAAGGAAACATGGCACGCGCCCGCATGCGAATACATTTTGTGAAAACTGGATTTTCAATGGCAATAAATACATGCAAGCGCCGAGCTTCTGCGGAAATATGCAGAGATTATGCGGGTTCCGTAAGTTATAAAAGGTAATAGAGTCGATTAGGTTGCTGAATTTCATACAGACGTTACACAAGTGAATGCCGAGAGAGTGCTCTATTATTTTGAATGGCTTGTTAGAAAACAGGTATTTCGTTTCGAGACGCAAGATTGCTTTAAAGCGACCAGTCTTATATCATTATTTTAACCGTTGGAGTCAAGAAGGTCTTTTTCTATTCGTATAAGTAAAATAGAATAGAAAAACTTTATTTTGCGTTACGTTCTCTATTAAAGATTAAAAACATAATTACATATATATGTTTAGGTAACAACAAAATAGGTAAACACTCATCATGTGTAGCGTCAGTGGACTGTGGGCGTGCGACGAGAGTGGAATACACGTTTACAAATATTGTACTTCACCAACTTTAGTGTCGGAGGCACATGAAGGCCTGCGATGTCGGCAAATCCACTATAATAGCCGGGACCGACATTTTAATGTGCACGGAAACGCTCAGTTCAAATGCCATTTAACGGTCACCCATCTAACTATTGACCGGGCAGAGAGTATCTTAACTCAAATGTGTGAAGCTCGTCCACGCAAGCTTCGCCACGCGCGATTCAATTTTACAAGATAATCTTTCGGGTATAATTCTTTCTATCGCCGCGTGTACACCTGTGTTACAAAAATTTACCACAAACCCTTTTCTTGTAACATAACAATAAGCTGATGACACGATCGTAAACACGATGTAATGTCGCTCCGTAAAAAGCAACGATCTTCGTAAATATGGACAGGCGATGTCGTGCCGACGTCAAAATGACGGTGGAAACTGTAAAGACGCTTTTACCGTAGCCTTGCAGACGTGCAAAGCTAATTTTTTATTGATATGCCTTGCACCGTTTAGTGGAACACTAAGATCCTTTGGTGGTAAAAATTTTAACATCACTTATTGTATGTAACACCATACTGTTTTGTGCATAAACAATTCCAGTGATAGTAAGTATAGTACAAGCTACAAGCTATAGTACAAGCTACTATACTTACTATCACTGGAATTGTTTATGCACAAAACAGTATGGTGTTACATAAGCGATGTTAATTTTTTTTTTCTTAGTTTTCAGTTCTCATTTGAATGCCAAGATAGAAAAATCATTTTTGAAAATTTAATAATTCGAGTATGTATGGAATTTAATTTTAATGTCAAACATTTGAATAATGCCCAAATTTAAATCTCTTGAAGTACACGTAGGGAACTGGCAAAATGGTACATATTAATAACATCGTGGTTTATCGTGAGAAAACACAACCCTCGAAAGAGTGGTAAAGATGCAAATCTCAGCTCCGCGTCTTAACGACACACATTTCATTCCCTCTTATGCTCGTACCACATTAGTAAAGGACGAACAGAACACAAGCTCTAAGAACTTCGTACTATTTATTTGCAAACATGAGTAAGTAATAGTAAATAGTTTGTTTATATTTACTGTAACGGCCGTGTTAAGATTAAGAATAAGATTTTTATTTGCGGAAGTGCGATTGATGTACTATGTTCTTAAATGGGTTTCTATATTATTCATATAATATGCTAAATAGTAATTTAATTATAAAAATATACTATGATTAAACTGTCAATGTCCGAATAATGTTTAATAGAATATAATTTTAAAAGACAATAACAGTCTTCATACGCTAAAGAGCATATTTCGATCTCTTTAGCAAGCCAATAGGCTTTACCTAGAAAAACAATCTTGATATTTCAAAATGTAATTTATTGACTGTTTATGGAAATTAAAACATAATTAAATTCCTTCTGACCTAATGATGAGTGAATTCACTCATCATATTTACTTATATTTATATATGATATATTGTAGTTTATTTGCCTTAGGAACACTCAGGAACTCCTGGTTCTTTACACATTTACACGAATTGTCAACTATTACATATTGCATACAAAAATTTATAAATTAGAAAATTGCGCGTTAGGTCTTACTGTTAATACCGAGAAAATGGCGCAAAGATTGCACCTATAATATATTCACGCAAATATATTATATAAATTCTGATTCTGAAGATAGCTATTTCACAGTTCACAAAACCATAACTAAGAGAGTAGACAGCGATCACAGAAGTGCTCTCTGTTCGCCGTTTACTCATGTGCTCAAACCTCGGAATTCTTTTACATAATCATGTGGTGAAAATATAACAGCTTTTTAGCAGGGGGTGTCTGATAAACTCATAAGTATGCGTTGTTCTTGGAAATTATACATACGAACGCTTAACATAATCTACGGTGCAGTCATAAAGATTACCTTGGTGATTTGTTTTTCTAAGATGTGTGTTTTGTGAAAGGATTATACAAAAATAAAAAAGCAAATGTCTATTATTTTCTTAATTAAAATAAAGAACTTCGCCATTTTGTGAGGACTATAAAAGTCAATGAATTCAATCCTTTTTTTTTCATAATTATCTGCCATCAGTGATTTAATTATTTCATGAACGAAAATTCAAATAGCCTCCTTGCCAAAATATCGAATTAACGTATTAAAACAAAAGAGTGTTTTTTTGTTCGGGAACTAGACTGATTAAAGTAAATGAAACAACTTTTTATTATTAAATTGGGGGTTAAAATATGCCGCCAAGCTCATTACTCCAAGGTCATTAAAATGACAAAAAAATACATATGCTATTTAACTTTAACCGTAGAAGTTAACTTAAATAATATTATGCAGTGCATTTATTGGTTTATTACATACATCAAAAATCATTGTCATTTCCATAAAAAATGTTAGCAATCAACGTTAACAATATTTTTAAATCAACCAAGAATGTCACATAACCAAAATAATGATGCAAATTTCCGATCTAACCAACGACTTCCTCCACTACCATCGCACCTTTCAAATAATTAATCAAAATAATTAACGAAAAATGTAATTATTAATATTTAAATCTTCAAAATTGCATAATTTAGATATAAGTCTGGCATAACCCATTTCGGGGATAAGAAAAAGGGATGGTAGTCATTAGCATATAATGACAGTAATTAAAATACACAAATAGAGCCATAAAGACGGCCCGCCGGTGAAGGGTGTCTTCATCATCCAACAGAATTTATTCGGCAAATATTTTGAGAACGGCTCAGAATTGGAATAAAGGCCACCGTCCATTTAAGTAGCTGGAGAAAATTCTTATTACTTCTCTCTTCACTTTTAACAAGTGAGAGTGATCCCGGGAGTCCAATCTGTATTGATAGGAGTCACATGTATTTGAATTTTTGATTCTGGGATGATTCTCCCAGAACCAAAAAAAATATATGTGGTGGTGGGGTGTTCTCATGGTGATTTTTTTTTTTTACCGCTATAAGTACCAGGTATAAAGCACATATATTATTAAGGGAAATTTCAATATTTCTTGTCTAGATTTAAAGCAGCGATCGTTTATTGAAAGCCGACCTATGTATTTACGCTAGCCACGCTCTTGTCACCACCAATCATTCTGTGCTTTGGATATCAGAGAAAGATGTTTTTTTTTAATGTTTATTTCTAAATTCTCCATCGACAGGACAACGTCAGCTAACATATTGATTTGAAGAGTCTTGAATTACTTGTGAAAAAATAACAATAGTAGAGTAAACTCGTTATGCCATATACACCCTTTATCCATTTTCTTGAGCCATACTCAAAATATTGAAGAAATAAACCACCAGAGCAGCATTGTTTAATTTATTAATTAATGGAGCCAGTGTTGCGGTGACGATGACGCCAATATTCAGCGTAACTGATTACGCTGCCTGTCTCTATGTTCTTGTTTTAATTTGTAATTCAAAATTGGGGAGATTCATTTGAAGAAATAAAACGGTGATATAGCCAAATCATTATTTTGATATAAAGTGGCTCAACAACAGGTAAACAGGCTTATACAATGGCTGATATTTTGCTCAGTGAATTAGCATTGCCATCGATCGTGTCAATGCAGCAGCTTTTCCGTCTGGTAATATTTTAGAGATGCAAATATTTTTACTATATTTTTTTTAATAATATAAACATAACCTTAAGAGGAATAGATTAAAATTGACTGTTTGACTAGCTTCACGGCTCAGTTGGTAGTAGTTTCTGCCTTCTGCGTCGTAGGTCGTGGGTTCGATTCCCTCTCAAGACAAGCATCTGTGGGACGAACATAGATCTGTGTTCTTGGCCAACTAGGCCCATGAGCATTTGTTTATTTATTATTATAAATATCAAGCCAATATATGGATAAATTATAATTTATCCATATTTTGCCTTCACGTTTATTCCTTATTGAGATAATTTTCTAAACTTAAATAAAACTATATAATACAAATGAAACCCATTCGAAATAGACGGAGCAACCTTGCAGATTTTAATAACAAACACGGGTAGCTAATTTGCCGAACATTCACATTTACAAATCCGTACAATGAGACGGGCTAGCTCTACCCAGTATTATTTCAATTCATTTCTCGGCTGCGGCGCCTCGCAGACAATGCCTGCTAATTACGAGATGTAAGGCTTTATTAACGCAATCGGGCGGTTATTAACATAAAAAAATAATATTTACTGGCCCCGGACTCGGGAAAGGTACTTAATTTACGAATATTACAGCATTAGGCTCCGTTCGTCTCAACCCTTCGTACAAATGATCGCGGCGATGCCCCGTCTTGAGGAATGGGATGAGCGAGATTAAAGCCCATCACAGTTGTTGTACTGGAGAAATTTTGCATTGTAATAACCAACATTAGACTTAAGTGAAACGTTCGAAATGAATTCCTCTCACGGCCATCAAATTTCAGCCAAGGAAATTTCGCAAATTACCCATTGATATTTTAATCAACCGTCCATTCATATTCAAAGATTTTCAGTATTAGCATATAAATAGAGAGTAAAATATGACATCAGCATTTTAATTTTTCCGATATTACGAAGCGATTTACAAATTAGCGGGTAAGAAAAACGCCTTGGAAGCCATGAGGGTCGGCTCGCAGATGTTCTATTTAAATGTAAATTTTTCGAGAAGGTGACGACACGGATAAAAATTGGAAACCAAATATTTGACAGACCTATCTCATCATTATGATTAGAAAATTATAAAAAAACTTGTTAAAAGGGAGCTGTATTTTTATATACGCTATCGTACCAAACTAGCATTAGTTTTAATTGTAGTAAATTTTAAATAATATTATTTTTACGATCTAAGTATAACATATACCTTCATGCAAATATTCATTGTATTTATATTAAGACGGCTTTGCGGCTTAGTTGATAATAGTCTTGGAAACGACGAGACCCGGTTTCGATTCCTGGTTTGTTCTTGTGTCTAAGATGTTTATGATATCGATTATGCTTACCACCTGAGCCACCTATGATACAGGGAATCCTGTGTAAGTGTTTATTTTATTTACTTGATTAACCTTTGATTATTGAATCTAAAATTAGTCCTGAAAAGATAAAAAACAGTATGAAACTTATCGCTCAGAGAATAAAAAATTAGCCAAATTATGACAGAAGTATTTAATCAAAGCACAACAAACAGGGGTGACAATTGCACGCACCGGGAAAAAAAGAAAAGAATGAATTCTTTTGAGCGGAAATGGCAACAATGAAGGTCCTTAGAAAGGGCCACGACGGAAGTGGGAATGACAGATCGTCTACAATGGTGAAAAGTCACACTTCTTGTTTACGGGACGCTGGCTGAGGATTAGCTATCATTTACTTAAGCACTTTATGTAATTAAGAGCGGCCATTAGAGAGGAGGGTCGCCATATTCTTTCGTTTCTAATTGCTTCCCGTAGTTGGGTTAGACTTCGTCGCACTGCGTCCCCTGTATATTGTCAAGTCGCCAGTATACATAGTATAAATACTAATGCTGAATTTTTATCCTGGACACTAAACAGGCCCTGATCATATGTCAAACTTTTTAAAGTTTCATTGATGCTTCTAATTCATCCACACAAATATTTGTAGATATACTAACTATTTTTGTATAATATCTGTCTTTAAGTTTGATAGCAAAGAAAACTAAAACTTATGTAATGCTACTTAATCTTATCTTTGTTGCCACTAACAGCTTGGATAAATAAATTGTTACAATGTTTATTTCTAAGAGATACTTTGCGTACGCATTAATGTAGATATTGTCAATTATATCTGGATAGTATTCTATGTCTTTTTTCTGTATACCTGACAACGTGTGTGCAGTTTGATCGATTGACTAGTTAAGGCGTGAAAGCGTAACACACAAATAAACTCACATTCGTTCATACTCAAGTTCATTCATACGTTAGTGTGTGGTGGCAGTGTAATTACATCAAACCCACACGCACGTATTGGTTTTATTTTGGCTTCGTCAATGAGCCAAAATTTATTACACATTCTCCTTGATTCAGTCCTGTTATACCTTTCAAAAAACAAAATCAGTATGAACCTCTACTCCTTACTAATACGAGTATGTGTACCAAACCATAGTTGTAGAACGTTACATGTTGTGGTTTAAATCTTCTTCGCATTTCAAATTATAGAATCGATTATAATTGATTAAGTACAGCGCCAATTTCAAGACTACCACAAAGGAGTCCATTCGGGCACCTTCAAAAACAAAAACAAGGCACACTCCCCTCGTTTTTTGGCCGTCGAAAGCGAAATCTGGCTTTGTTCATTTACTTGGTAAACCGATAATTTCATTAAACAACAAAGTGGGACTCGTCGGGAGCTCTCGGTAAACACGGCAAGAAGCCAATGCCCCCCAAGACGGAAAATTCATTTGAAGAAAAAATCTCAGACTTAACACAGCGCGACAAATTAGGAATCTTGGCCCCTCGTGTTTATGCTTTCCGCGTCCAAGAACACTTTGATTGGACTTCTAATTAGTGGGAAAAATCTCAAAAATTTGTAATGCGTTGTTGAAATTTATTGATAGAAAATTGGGTTTCTTCAACCCTTTCGCGGCTACCGTTATACCGACAATCCAGTTAATATTGGACGGGCAGCCCGAACCGGGTGCATTCCGTACGTAAAAAATATAGCCCAGTAATTTGGAGCATTCGAGCGGCTACTCGCATTTAAGTCGGTACGGGGCAAATTAAGCCAACCCCCGATATATTGCGTTTGTTCTTTTGAAGCTGCCAGTGAAGGGTTGAGGCCAAGAATGCTTTGCTTTTTATAGAACTCAATAAAACAAGGGTGAAAGCGGTCCGAAAACTGGCTTATTGCTTACTGGACCAGAGTGAACGACAACAAATATTTTACGGTATTGCTAGGCTTGATCACAAGTTGACGACTGAATCCAAATGTTTTTTCTATGTCTAAAGTGATGGAACTATAGACCGACCACTTGATGTTAATTGGTTACTTATAAGTAATAAATAAAGGGGATTTCATTTGTCATTCTCTTCTTAAACTTGGCAAGTTCTACTGCTTTAAATTGCATCTTTCGACACAACCCGAGGGATTTGTGTGAGTACCTATGAATGGGAGCAACATGGGACCAAAAATATAGCCATCGCTATTACCCGGGACCGTTATAATCAGATATTTCGCACCTTTTCAACATTCCCACCATTTATGTGCACATTGTGATATAAATTTCCCACAACAAACACACGCTCCGCAAAACCAATGAATTATACCTCAGTCAGGTAATTAGACCGAAAATACCATAAAATTAATAAATAAAAAACAGGAGCGTACCCCATCGGCTCTCAGGACGACGCATGGTTCCCTGAGTCGAATAAATTTATGTAAAAATTTTCATTAATATTTTTGAGGCCGAGCGGTCCGCGCGCCCTTGGGAGTGGAAATCGAGTTCGCGGTCGCGATGGAAAAATGCAAACCGAAAATTATGGGGACCCTTGTATTTGCTTATGAATACCGGCCGTACCTGCCCCATATTCTGAAATATAAATATACGATACGATACGGGAAAATAAAATTAAAACGTTGTTGATGGAGTCATTTTATATTAAAACCCATTACTCAATTTGCTGCGTAAAAAGCTTACATGCTTTTACGTGTAGTTCTTCGATGTTTTTTTGTACTATGGTTAGATGAGTGACCATTATTGTTAAAACATTAGCGCCTTAATTATAAAAGGAATCCATTTTAAGTTCTTATCACGTTGTTGATTTTTTTTACTATACCACTACACTATACTCTATGTAAGAAACCTTTTGGAATATATTTCAACAATCTTGGATAAATTGTTGGTGGCAAACTCGCTTGTTGATTCCAAGACACAAAAAGCTATTCACCTTTTTCGTATAGTTTTCATCCTAAGCTGGGTGTGCACTATGAAAAACACCCCTCGCGGGATCTTGCGAGATTATGAAAGATTTGTGAGTTCTCGAGTGGTGCCCGCGGCCGGTCGCAGTGAGCTTAAGAGATTTAAATCGTTCGCTGGTCTGGAATGCCAGATACAAACAGATTTCTTACGGAACCACGCTTTGTAGAAATATATGATGATAAAGTCACTTTCACTTTGTTGTTATAATAAACGTTTTATATTTAAATGCGTTCTGTTTCAAATAAATGAAATTGAAGTGTCTGTTTGTTGTCAAAATAACAGCTTTTTACTTAATGTTGTTATTTTGTTTCGTTAAAAACCTATTTCGTTTTTTTTTTGTTTTGGCTAATTTTCGAAACGGGTGAACTGATTTTGACGAGACTTTTATTTTTAGATATTTGATGTTATAAAAAGTAACTTAGGCTACTTTTATTTTAGAATAAGAAAAACAAATTAGAGTACCGCGCAAAAAAGTTTTTAAATTCCACGCGGACGAAATCACTGGGAACAACATAGTAATTTAATAAATATTGAATACTTTTTTAAATTTTATTTTTAAATTATTTTTCTCACAAGTTCTTTGAATGCTTTCTTAATTGTAACTTACGATAAAATTTCAAAATTGGATAGGTTTCCTCGTTTCTGAGATAGAGATGAAAGGTTTTATGAAGCCAGAACTTCCCCAACTTCGTAACTCAAGGCGCGCACCACAATGCAGCCGAAATCTGTAAGCGATATCTCCGCGAAACCTGTAAATCTCCCAGGCATTTTTATATTCGGCGTTTTCCCCGAGTCTGAGGGCTAAGCAGCGCCGCCATCCGAGATTATATCTTGACACTTGATGGATGAATGGTTATTGGATCTCAACATTTTTATCATTTTGATACAGTCGCTGGGGCAAGGTGCGCTTTGGTGCGCTGCAGGGGACATAGTTTGGAATACGTTGCGAAACTTTCGTAGGTGTATACTAAGGTTTTAAACTGATGGTTTTTTATATATATATTTTCAGACTCATTTACATTTTCTAACATAAAAGGTTTAAAAGTGCGTGCTTTAAAAAATTTAACTTAAAAATCATAATTTGTTGCTTTATAGTATTAATTTCAATTTTATGTGGTACAGATGCAAAATGAATAGTCTTTCCACAAACTCAGAATATGAAAACATACTCTCAAAAACCTTAAAAAGGTTCAAGAACGAAAGTCTTAAGCGAAAGTAACATAATCAGTATTTCTGAAATGATCTTACACCATTTGAATTTTATTCAAAAATATATATTAAAAAGAAACATTCGTATTTCCATATCGCCGAACTGTAAACGGTAGCCACACTTCCCAAAACGACTTCCCCAAACTCTTGGCAACTGAGTCCGAGATAAGAAGCGGACCGATAAAGTCCTCCGTCACAGCTAATAAAACATAACCCTTCCGATATGTTTATCACTGTGTGGCGCCATGATTTAGCGCATGACAGCCCTATTTCACGCGCAACGTGCGTTCAAATTGAATTGATATGTTTCCGCTAACGGTAGAGGCTACGGCATTTTTCAAACCATATCGCGTATGATCCGCGAGCCAGAGCTGAAAATTGTACAGATAGCAAATAAAATAGAGCAAGTAGAAAGGATAAAACAAATTTTGACTATCCTCAGAGGCCAGTTGGTTGTAGGTCTGCCTTCTGCACTGTAGGTCTTGGATTCGATACCCATCTAGCACAAACATTTCCGTGACGAACATAGATGTTTGTTTTGTAAGTGGATGTTAATTTGTATCTATTAGTAATGTGGTTCCCATAGCTACGCTTTGTTTGAGGTGAGACGGCGCTGTGTGAAATCTCCATGAGTATTTGTATTAGCTAAGAGTTATTATGCTGCTGATTTGTATGTATTATTGTTATTACGTAATTTGAAATAATTTAAGACTGTTTTAATAAAAGAACACTATGAAGATAGTCAAATTGTAGTTACATTTACATATTATTTTAAAACTCAATAATTTTAATTATGTTTGGATTCACACCACAACTACAGAACTGATTGGACAACCAAACGATACAGGCAAAGGGAGTAAGCAAGTATTTACATAAATTGGTATATTCACCACCGATATTAATATTTGACATGCTATCGTTACTTTTGATGTGAAGTGTGAGAAAGGGATGTAGTAAAGAGTGCAAACGATCGGGTCGCAATGTCAGATGCTCGCTAAGTACATTGCCAATCCCACATATTTCACCTCAGATAGGATTCCCCCTGTATATGCTACACGTTCTTCGGTATATCACTGTGATTTATTGTACTAACTTACGTTTGTTTCAACTGCAGAGTCAGTTTCGCTATTATCCAAGAAGGTTAGCCACTGTGTACGCGTTAAACATATATCTTATTTATAACAATCATATATTAGGACAAATAAAACAAACATATGTGACATTTACTAATCCGATTTGGGCTCTCTTAGTAGATCAATGCCCATTCACTCTTACTTTTTGAGAGTAGGCCGGTATCCCTCCAATAGGGACAAAGCTGATACGCTAGCAATATATCTCACATATATTTTAGTCCTTCTATACCAATTTTGCAATTTTTCAGGTGTATAACAAAGACAGCAAAGTAAGTAGCAATCTAATAAGGGCGCAAGTAACGGCTTTAGTTAAACCCCACAATTAACCCACCCTTGTTAATAAGACAGAAAGTGGCGGCCTCAGTAAAAATTCATCCCGTCATCCACAGCTGAGCGGTTAAGATTAAAAATGCACACTTGCCCACGGCAGTACCTCAAGGATATTGCGCGTCCACGCGAAACCAGATCAAATATTAAATGGAACCTGTTTTTTTTGGGATCCGTTATAGAAAATTAGAACCTTTGATGCTGTGACTTCGTGGCTTTTAATTGCTAAAGTTGATATTATTGGTTTGCCTATGGTGTAGGCTTGAATATGAAAAAAAAAAATGTTCGAGGTCATCATTTTATTATTTATCTATCGTTCTATAATTTTTTGACATTTGAAACCTTGGTAGATGTACAGAACATTGCCAAATTTATTTTCCGATTTCTTGTCTGTGATTTAAAAACAGTACATATTAGTGATAATTATCTAAGCAATCCTTATTCAAGTACCTGTCCTTAGGTGAAGGCTTACCAAAAATTCACTAGTTTCCTCCAGTTCCCTACACCGCGTATAAAGAAAATTATGTAAAGATGGGGCTTTTTGAGATTTAATTTTGGTATCTTATACCATTTTCGCCCCATACCGTATAACCGTTTTCTGATAATATTACATATAAAATATTTACATCTTTTATATTTTTTAAAGAAACAATATTATCCTGCCATGCAGAATGTTTAATCTAACCAAATTTAATAAGCATATCAGTGAAAACTTATGTGCAACTTACTCAAAGTCAAAGAAAACCCACGTTTACTCATCCATGCAAAACTCTTGCATATAATTAAAGTCTGAACAATGAAACCTCACATTTCCCGTGAAAACAGATATATTCTCTCGAGGAGCAATTTTCTCCATACTACCGATAGGTCCCGATTTAATATCCCACTCATAATTGAAGCGAGCGTTCTTCCAAACCCATTACGTGTAGACTAGTCAGCCTGTAATGAACTCACATTATAAATGCAACGAGGCATCGCGGAGATGCACCGAACACCCAGACGCGAAGAATTAATTCATTTGCATGTAAAACTTATACGGAACGCTACTTAAGATTAGACGTTCGATGTAGGACCCGATGTTCAACATACTTGGGTGGAGGTTAGGCGGAAATTTCTCGAGAATATGAATTTTGAGGTTTCCATATCAGATGCAGCATTTTATTAGTGTCTAGGTTACCTGCAATTATTTGAGTATAAAATTGACGATGCACCAAGAAGGTTATTCTTGTAATTTAGACAAACTACATTACTGGAATATCATAATAATGACATTATTAGAAATGTATGTACGGCTCCGTAACTTATTACGAGTAGGTAGTTAGCCCTGCCTTTGACGCCTGTTCCCGGGTTTTGGGTGTTTGTCTTGTGCTTTTGTATTTTTCCATGCCACCTGCGACACAGGAAATCCTAGTGCATGGTTTTTAGTACGTAAAAACGTTTTTAAACGTTTACAAATATTAAAGTTTAATTTTCATATTGATGTTGTCTAGTTTTCATTCAGTGAAAATTAAAAAAAAACATAAATCACTAATTATTGACTTCCCCTTCGCTTAGTTGGTAGTAGCCTTTGAAGCCTTTCCCGGATTCGACTCTCGGCCGGGGCACACTTTGTGTGGTGTGCATGAAGATAGTTCTCGGGTCTTGGGTGTTTGTCTTGTGTTTTTCCATGCCATCGACACAGGGAATCCTAGTCCTCTGCACTAGGATTATGAGCGAGTAAACGTTTATTATTATTATTGTTTATTATTCATGTCTAAATAAATGTCCGAAAATTCGTGTATCATAATATAACAGGCAGGTACGTAAAATTGTACCAAATACTACGTCATGCAAGTCTAATTTAGTTTTCTAACCAGACAATTTCCACTAAACACCGTAGGTTCGTTGACTCGGTAACTGCGCGAGACACCTGCATGCCACCGTTTTAATGGCTTCCGCGGCCCCTCAAGACCTGCTTCTAATTCCACTTACTTCACTCGAGGACTTTTTACAGACACTCCTCGTAGATAATCACATGCAAAACGGTGACTTCAAATTGAGTGATTGAGAGTCTTGTCATTTAAATTAGCTGAAAAATGATACTTTGTTACAAAGTGACTGAAACTAAAAGATCGAAAACACCTACTTCAATACTTTCGTCTCCTATTTCTTGCCTCTAGTAGTAAGGGACATTTTAAAAAAGAAACATCCTAACCTGTATACAACGGGCGAAGAAAAAAGTCACAGTAAAGAAAAATACACAATTTCGTTTACTTGACATATTTTTTCCAGTTATTTTGATTTCTCAAACAAACTATTGAACCGATTTTGATAAAATTTATAAGGGAAAAATCTGAAAAAAAAAATTATTATATAATATATATATATATATAATCGAATGATTAACTACTCCTTTGAAAGTCGGTTCAAAATAAGGCAGGGAGATGAAAAATGTGTTATATAGCGACGGTACATAATGGGCGAGTTAGATAAGACGTAGGTGGTCACTTTACAAAACATCCACTCTTGAAAAAGCCTATGATTTTATGAGGGTAGCATGATGGCTCGAGGAGTCAGTTGGTCATGGTCTTCAAGTGCCGAGCGCGTGATTGGACACACCAAGTAGCAAGCGGGTAATTACATCCCGCCACCAAATTACTGTTGGTAATTCATGCGTTATATCTGGATATCTTTTCATTACGTTGATTAACGGCTTACGATTAATAAGACAGTTGATTAAGCAATATTTTCTTTGAACAACAATATATGACTTTGAGCTAATAATCTAATAATGTTACTGATTTTATTTCACGCCTCTAATAAGACTGTACCAATCTAGATACATTTTTGTAAGGACACTGTTATTTTTCCTCAGAACATGAAATTTGATAGCCAGCAATAAGCGCACAGTGTAAACGACTCGCAAAAATAACAAAATAAATTAAAGAGGGTTACACAATGGTTGCGCAAATAAGAACGCCCTCATCTACCTCCAGTTAGGAGAAAAAAATCGTAAGAATTTGGATCCCTCCAATGAGTACGGTTGATAAAAAAGTCAGAGTGCGCATGATCGCTCCCCCGGGTCCACACTTATCATTGACATTAACTTTTTTGTTGTCCATAACATTTGCATAACTCTTAAACTCTGTATCGAAGCGCCTCTGACGCCCGAGGCGTCAACGGGGAACGCGAATGGCGGCCTGTACTTTGTAAGATCATTTTCAGTCTTTGCTGAACTACGCTCAGGTCTTCAGGGGGTCGTTGAGAGATACAAATTACTTTGGTGTTTGGGAAAATTTAAGGAGTACACTTTATATAATTCTACCAGTATTACCAGGTACGGAACTCTTTTGTACGTAATTTACCTATGCCATTCTAACACATATTATCATGGGTAGCTTAGTAGAAAGAGTATCATTTTCCCAAAGAGATATTGCTTGGCATTGTATGTGCGCAATACCACTCTCTCAAAATGTTAAAAAAAATATATATTGTTAAGAAAACACCATGTCATGAAACCAAAATTTCGTACATGCGTGTGTAAAAGTTAAGATTACTCACTAAGATTCCCTGTGTCGCAGGTATGAATAGTATGAATTCCTCGAAAACAGGATTACTACAACTATGCTACGGCGATGTCACCTATCAATCCGGATTTGGCTCCTGTGGTATATTCCATTCCATTCACTCTCACTTGGTACTGACTTCACTCTCAGTAGGCCTTCCTGTGTCCCTGTAGTGTGAACTCTAATGCTAGCATAGTTATATCAGAATAACGTACAAGATTTTACTGACTTGTAAAAGTTCGTTATGACATGTCAGATTCAGTGAATAATTTAAAAATTAGAATATTTTGACAGCTGTCACATCCAAACAGCCCTTCGGCGAACGAAGCTAATTCGGACCCTACAGTTTTGTCTTCACTTAAATGAGCCCGTCGCTCAATTTGTTAGCTCTCAATAATTGTATTAATTTAATGATAAATTTTATTTTTCTATCTTAAATATAGGTGTTGTAAAATAAAACGAACAATGCATAGATTTTTTCGGTAACATAAGTATATTCTAATAAATATTCATAAGTAAAACAGTTTTTTTTTACACAACTCTGTTTCTACGGTACTTACACCATGGGAGAATGTTTGAGTGGTGCATTATAATAATTTACTATTAATTTCAACAATAATTTAGCCAAACACTGTCGAATTTCTCTCTATCAATGTGGGAACAATTACAAGATTCCAACATTTCCACAAAAAATTCCATCATCTCAGGTAAAAAAATAATTGCCTCCGAAACGGTGCCCTCCATCCATCTGCAGATTATAATTTAAAAACATGAGGAAGTAACAGAACACAGGCTACTTTGACGTTATACGGCTTAATAAGTAGGTATCGTTGGCGGCAGCTGTGATACCGGCCGAGTGTCGCCGCATTCACCCTTAAAAAGGTTTTTCTAAGTTAGCGCGTCATAGTGGAGACGGCTTTTTGTAGTTATTGATCTTGTGCCTCAAAGCTCAATTTAGTAACGCTGTTGTGGGTTCAGGGCAAGCATTTGTGTGACGAACATGGATTTTTGTTCTGTGGCTGAGTGTTTACATGTTTACATTTACAAATAAAAGTATTTTATAAGTATGTATCAGTAATCTGGTTCCGATCGTATGAGGTATGGTTAGTTTAGGAGTAGATGGCGCTTTGTTAAATTTCCATGAATGTTTATTTATAAATTATTATTCATTCTATTATTATTAGTATTGTAGGATCCCTGCATGGCAATAAGCTTTGGACATGCACAATTATATAACACAAACTTTGGAATTCGTTTCTTTAAACCAATAAAAAACTATTTATTTTTAACGAAATTAAGTTGTTAAATAATAAATATTCTAATAAAATGGTGACAGATAGCATTATTACAATAAACTTTTGCCCTATACAACGCTACAATAGTAATAACATTTTATTATGTTTGGTTTTGTATTCTACGAGAAAATGAAATCGAATTCCATGCTTTCATACCCTGTAGTACTCTAAGGCGATCGTCTTTTTTCTCGCCCCAACCTTTGGGAAAAATAGGGGAGATTTCTATCTTGTCGCTTCTAATTTACTTATTCCTCTTTTAAAGACTTATTTACCTTCAAAATCCCATTGTGACCGGCGCGGGGCAAGCAGGCGTTGGTAACGAGTGGGCCTGCGAGAGTATTGAGATGTTACGCGATTTCACACTTGCCGACTTATATTCATCAACTCACGTAGTTACTTTGTATATGGCCTGATATTTGCCTCAGTTCGAAACCAAAAAAAGAATATATTATACAAATATTTCAACGACATTATCACAATAATTATTAAATACTATTAAATAAGATAGCTAGAATCTTCGTTTTTAATGCATCTATTAATGGTTATTGCTAATGTTTGATCTCCCAGTTGCTCGCGTCCGTAGGTGTATACCCTTTGATGGGGGGTCCAGTTGCTCGCGTCCGTAGGTGTATACCCTTTGATTCCCTACACG
The DNA here is from genome assembly GCA_921293045.1 of Aplocera efformata. Taxonomy (NCBI): domain Eukaryota; kingdom Metazoa; phylum Arthropoda; class Insecta; order Lepidoptera; family Geometridae; genus Aplocera; species Aplocera efformata. Next base: position 3,895,095 of record OV121042.1, on the reverse strand, counting down.
TACCCCCTGGGTGGTGCTAAAGGAGCAACCTAAAGTAGCAGTAGAACTTGTGCTAAGTTCGTCCGGAGAGGTACTGCCACCACATCTGGAATCTGCCGCCAAGCAGTAGTGGTTGCATTACTGTGTTCCGGTAGAAGGGTATGGCTGCCGGTGAAATCACATGCGCATGAGACGTATCATCCCCGTCTCGGGTGATGGACGCAGCAGGATGAATGCGACTCAGTAAAGATTTGGATCTCATACTGAGTCGCGCGCATTACTGTTGTCATGGGCGAGGGTCGCCACTTACCATCAGGTGGGCCCTCAGCTCGTCCCGTCACGAAATCACATAAAAAAAAAAAAAAAAAAAAAAAAAAAAAAAAAAACCCCTGGGGGTCCACCTGGATCACTTTGGCAACTAATTGTATCAGACTGACCGATTCATCAGGCATGTCGTCATCACATCGTGTCGTTACCGTCTTTAAAAAAAGCACCCAATGTTTATCTTTTCAAACGTGTCAAAAGATACTTTTCTTAAAAAAAAGCAATAACAATTTACATAAACACCCGGTTCTAGTTAACAGTTAATAAAGAGAACGATGTCGCAATTGACGGAATAGACTTTTTAATCGCCTTTTAGATGGAAATTCTGATGGTATATTGTTTAACAAAACGTCTTTGTGATGCGATAAACTGTAGAATCGAATTGGCGTTGTTTTGTTCACTGTTTGCTTTGCTGTATGTCACAATATAAATGTTTACAAATGCTAATACTTATTCTATAACTTAGTGATGAATGTTGGCAAGGCATGGATGCCGGAACACGATGAGACTTACATACCTAGGTGGGGGAGGACCAAAGTCGAATTGCTGTTATTATAGGTACTTTACATCAGGGGGGCTAAAATGGTTCCGATATTTCCTTATTATCTTTTTATATTCCAAATACACAGATCTAAGATCTAGTAACAAACTTTTTGCTCTTCACTCAATTATCTGCCACGGTTGGTGATTGAACCCACTTCGCTTTAGGCAGTGTCACAAAAAAGCTATGGTACCTCACTAATGGGGCTGTGAAGTATTTGTATGAGCATGCAAAATGTATAAATTTTGAATACTAGTTAATATTTATGACGTAATCGTAATTTAGATATTTTTAATCGATTTATAACAGCAGAAATCCATCAAATATGCATTGAAATGTAGGGTAAATGGAACATGGGACGAGAGCATGAGAGCTACGCGTACCAGCGCAGTGACCCCAATTCAGTTTAGTTCCGGAATTGTTTCATTAAAGCAACCCAAAAGTTTGACGTGGTCCGCGGGCGCTACCCATCCGCGATCGATCGCCGGTTCATCGCACCCTATCCACAAAACGCAAAATGTGCAGGCACAGACCCCAGGGCTAAGCCCCAATAACCAAACGCCATCATATTTATTCCAAAGTTAATGACACGAACTGTCCGCGGCACGTCAACCCCTTCTCGTCAACTTCCTGACTAACTAATAGTAATCTGAAACAAACTTCGGCCGGTTCAAGGTCGCAATTTAAAGTTTTTTCCAAAACTTATTTTCTCGTTCACTTTTTTATAAGTATATAAATCTTTTTGCCGGCAAAGTTCTACGAAGTTTTTGGCCCAGATTGTCATCGATTTTTGTTTGAAGAGTTTGTTTTTTCATTGTTCTTCTTTACTTGTTTGACGGTTAATTCATAAAAACTTCGCCGCCAGCACAATCGATAGCGATCATACTGTCAGTTTGTAAACAAAGCCACGTGATTCGAAACTACTCGATTATTTTAGCAAAAACATCGATTTTGCATTCAATAACATTCATCTCAAACACACTAGGTATATCTCATCACATAGACTTCCTCGAACCTAGTGACGTAATTGTGAACTCTACAATATAAAGCTACATACTGACTAAAAACGTTAACAAAAACAAACGTTTACCGTTGATTTATATTTAAGCGCTGCAATAACTTTCAATCTCGCACTAACCCGATGTGAAACAATAAAGCGCATCATCGTTCCCTCTACGAGTATTTTCAGTCTCTCCATAAATATTACGTTTCGCGCAGGCTGTAAATATTATCCCCATAAAGGCATGCATGAAGTCGCCGGAGGGCTCTCATCACCTCGGCCTGGATACCCTGAATATTTTTGTATTCAAAAACCCTCTGTCACAACTTATGTAAATTCTGCCCTAACACTTTCACAGTTTTTTCTCGCGTTTGGCGCACAATAAGGCGCAATTTGATGGCAGATCCTGACATTATCCACACGAGGGCTCACCTATGGATTTCCTCATGGAAACTGTGATTTAGAGTTTATTTCAGGGATACATAATAAATATATTTTAACTTAAAAGGATAGAACTAACTCGAAAAATAATAATAGAAGTTAATAGGAGACATCTTTTAGAAAGAGACTTTAAATTTTAATCAGCATCAAAATTGAGAAATAAAACATGGAAAACAAACACGCATCAACATATTTTTAAATTAATTGCTACTTGCGTAGAAAAAGAACAAAACGAAAGCCGTCCCCATTGTCCGTCTCGGCTGATTTATTTCATGACTTTTCGGATATGCAAATATCATTAACATTCAAAGATGTAGGTATTTCTTTCCCCTTAAGAAATCCGTGGCGACCGCAGAATGATGCCAATCCAGGGTGAATCTTAATATTTTATGTTGTGTTGTTTCCCTTTCTCTTTTCATCGTGCTATTATTTATTTCCTCGCCGACAATGAGATTCCCACTTTGGTGCGTAATAAAAAAGAATTATTGTTGATCTTTTTATAGCCGTTTTGTTGGAGTTTATATTATCGTGATTGAGAAGTGTTAGTTTTATAAACTGGTTACAAGTAAAGAACGCGTCTTTTTTAAAATTTGAGTGCACAAGTTATATTTTACTTTTCGCTACCTGCATTACTCTTACCTGTTCTTTTATAAATGTCAAAGCTACATAACATTTCGCAAGGTTATTATACGAAAATCATTGCAAAAGGTTTGTCAATGATAACATTACGTGAATCCTTAAATTTTCAGCCATTACAGAAAGAATCAAGAAATATCCTCTAATGTTTTTTATTTGCTGTTTTTTTTACCGTGAGATCTATAAACATTTTGTTCATCCTACACGAGTGATTAACAAGTCTCCGGAGGTTGCGAACAGTGGAAAAATCATCGAGGTCTGGGGAGTGATCGGCCCGATGATTGATCGCACGGCTAATTGGATGATGGATGGAAGCATCCACGCTGAATTTCTAATCTCATGGTTGAGGATAGATACTTAGAATCCTTGGAATAAGATCAATTTTGAATAGTTGAATTATGTGAACAAACTCTATAGGTAAGTCCGCACTAAAGGCCAAACATGCACTAGCTTAAGTTTTTGCTTAAAGTAAAAAAAACAATTCATCGAAATCGTTCCACAATTGAGCGAAGATATCTCTTAACAAATATACAAAAAAAATGACTGAAATAAGAACTTCCTCTATTTCAAGTCAGTTAAACATAAAAATGAATCGCTGTTCTGATGTGAAAAGGAGTGATTTAGCGGTAAAACAGACTAGTATGACGTGGCGGCAAACGGAATGATATTTTCTAATATTTGACACCTTTTTTTTTTTTTTTTTTTTTTTTTTTCCGTGGAGAAATGTCTTAGCATACCGCCCTGCCACGGGGAGACAGAGCGGTTATGTGAGACTACCCACTAAAACTCCACGGTGTCCTCCTCTGCCGCTTAGTGGCGGGAACACGGGAACGTTTATACACACATCCGCGATCCCGCCGCAGCTGCCCGTTTCCGGACCCTCCTTGGGATGGCAATGCCACCATCCTCCCTCGCCACGACACGCCAGGACACGAGGCGCGTCGCAACCACCTCGGGGACCATGCCAGCGATAGGACGTCAGACTACCCCGTGTCAGACGCCCTAGGTCCCCATGCGACGGGTCAGATATGTGGCCCCGTCGCCTGCCACTACGGCCGCAGAGGATAGGGAGAGTGGCGCCTCTCAATACCAACACTCCTCTTCCCCTGCGGCCCCACCGCGTCCGCCATCAAACGGTGGCGACCCCGCCGTGGCCGCGGAAGGTAGGGAGAGCGGCGCACCGCTATACCGGCACTCCTCTCCCGCCGCGGCCCCTAACCCTCAGCTGCGGTGCCGCCCATACGACACCGCAGCCCGCCTCAGTTGCGGTGCCCCCCATAAGGCACCGCCACCTACTGTGGCCGCTCCTAGTCGGCTTGGAGGCAAAACCTAAAGGAGCAGCCCCTCCCGGGTTCCTCTTGGCTTCACCGTGGGCAGCCCAACCACGGTTACTAAGCCCCCCCGCCCCGACAAGGCGGGAACCCGCGGGGGGGCTAATATTTGACACCTGCCAATCTTGCCATATCTTGCTTCAATCATATAGTGTAAATCATTATTTTGCTACTAATAAGCATATCTATTCACATCAACATGAAAACTCATCACGCACCGAAAGGGGTAACTGTGATCCCATGTGGGGTGAGCCTAATCAGCTATGAAAATTAGGTTCCGTATCTTACGCTTTGTACAGTAATGTGGAATTTAATTACTATTTCTAATATTATGCCTCTGATGGCAGGAAGCATTTGGATGTTCAATCGTGGCTGTAATTATAGCATACGTCAATTGATTTTGTGGAGGAAATTATATGAGATACGTGGTGTATTTATTGAAAATGGATTTTAAACGAGAAATCTTAAGGTTGACAATATAGAAATCTTAGGAGGTATAAACCTCCAGTCAGATTTATTCAAAATAAATATGTTAAGTTTCAAATATTTAATTGAAGTAAAAAGTATAAAAATCCAATTGGAAATCTGAGATCGTATTTTATTTGTTTCCAAAATCATTTATCTTTTCTTTGGCAAGGGAGGACTCGAGTCATTTTGGTGTTGTTTATGGACCACGTAAGAGTGTGGTGGCTCAGGGGCATAGACGCCGACTTTCAATTTGAAGGTCGTTGGTTCAAACCCATAAGTGAACCAAAGAGTTTTTCACTTGAAAAATTTTTGTGCGCATTATCACGTACTCACAACGGTGAAGGAAAACAGCGTGAGGAAGCCTGCCTCTTTTAAAACCAAAAATTTGAAGACATGTGTCCTCCACCAATCCGGATTGGGCTCCCGTAGACCCAAGACCCAAGACTCACTCATTCACTCTCAATTATCGAGACTAGGCCGGTGTCCCTGCATTGGGAAAATAAGAGGCTGGTACGGCTATGGCTATGAACCACAGACACCACTAAAAGCGATCTTTTTATCTCAGAAGTCAGAATATTAATAATAATAATAATTTATAACTAGAGATTACTTTGCATAATTTTGATGCTTTACAACAATACCGGAACAAAGCAATACAAGCACATCACTGCTTAGCGGCAGATTGCCAGGAATGGAGGCAGTTCCGGATGAACTTGGTTCAAATTTCACTGCTACTAAAGGCTTCTAACCTAGCCCGCCTAGTTCTAGAAGGTCTAGAAGACACCCATTTATTCGTAAGAAGAAGAGAAGGTTGAATTCAGGAAAGACAGACGCCAGCCAAGTATTCCATTCCGTAGGTGTTCGCATTATGAAGGCAGAGACGAAGCGATTATATGTATACGGGGGGTAGTTTATTCCACGGAAGCTACCCCTATCAACTGTCGGATGCACGCCACGTCACCGCTGACGTCACGACTGACGTCTTGGCGATTAAAAACAAACACAAAATATGCCTCACCCTAATTACGAATTAGGCGGTTTGTTCAAATTGGGGAGATCTCTAGATGTACATGATATTCATTATCTCGCTTCTAGCCGTGGTTAACGATTTATTCACTGTATATTTTAATATTAGATATATTAAGATATTTTATATCTTAACTAGGTACTAGTTGAGTAATAATATTGAATTGAAAATACAAAATGATGGATGAGAAAATACTGACAGAAGTCAGTATATCCTTTGCAAGTCACTGAAAAAAATGTACCTTTTTTTTTTGGTAAAAGTAGCCAATGTTTTACTCAATGGCCTTCATTCATAACATTTTTTTATCGCCCGTTGTATACCGATTTGGATATTTCTATTATAAAATTGCCCCTAAGAGCGAGAAATAATGGATAAATGAATGAACGTCGGGTTTTTTCCGATTTTTAATCAGTCACTTGTTTGTAGACATAAAAATAGAAATATATAGACATCATTATATACAATACAAATAATTATATATAATCTATGTTAAATTTACTATTATATGTAAATTCGTCTATGTTTGTTTTTAGTCAAATAAATAGTAATCTAGTAGACTATTTTATCCATTACAATTGTATCTCTGAAATATTACCTCAGCATTATAAGGGTCGTTTCACACGCACACAAGGTATGCGCGGTTCGCATTCCGTACTCTATACCCGCACTTACCCGTAAAGAGTCGGTGCATATAAAAGCTGTCTAGAAAGTTTTCTGTCGCTCGCTCGGATCGATACTGCTGCACGGTCGGGGAATTACAGGGTAACGAACGTAACAACAGCTAGTTTCACTTGTTCATTTGGGTTATCATGTCATTTGGATTGGGATTTTGGATCAAGAAAAAGCAACTATGTAATTTGTAGGTACTTAGCAATCGAATAAGACGCAAGAATTGCGGTTTTGCGTCCCGGATGGAATAAATATTTGCACCTTTGCAAGTATTCGTTAAAAGCTAGTTTGAGTAAATTAAAATTAAATTCTGTTCGTTAGTATGTACACTGGAATGACGGGATTGGCTAAGCAGTTTATTTCAATATTCATAACGGACCGATAAAAAAAAACAAAGAGAGAATAATTGGAAAACATGAAAGTTTTTTTATAGGATTTTGCTAGTCTGTATATGTGATACGACGGTAATTGATGATCAGTTAGTTAAATATAAAATAGACTGTCAATTTATAGTACAAGAGGTGTAGAAAATTCTATTTTATATATTTATAAACTTAATTAAAATTTAATTTTATTAAATTCCATTATAATTTGGATTTTATAAAATCCATAAATAAGATTGTGTCAAGAAATAATAACAATACTGCACTGATTGTACAATAAAATTAAATCGGAAAAAAAATCACAAATAGAACTTATTAACGTCCAATCCGTGATTGAGTAGATTTTTGAGAAAAATCACACAGGATTGATTTGATAAAGAAAATCTAATATCGCCAAACCAGCCCCTTCGTGTTAAGGTTTACCTTGTATCGGTTAATTTCATTAATTTCCCACCGAGCACGCACTAAGAAGGCTGTCCCTTCGAATTCCAATAGGGATTTGGTCCCAATTATGTATTAGAACTTGGCTATAGCTGTGCGTGATCTCGCTAGGGATTTAGAACTGTTGTATGTGTAATATTCATACTAACAACAAAGCCTCCTTAGTCACATCGTGTTAGTCGTTAGGATTATGGCCTCACGCAGGCCGTGCCAGAGCGGTTACCTGCATTGTGTCTTGGCCTTTATAATGCAGAAGCAAGCTTGATTTATTATCTTTACTGGTTGGTTAAGCTTAGTTGAGATCCAATGGCGTGATATCTTCATGCAAAGATGAAGAACAGATTGGATGAGGCAGGCGAGAGATCTGTGAAGAAGTTTTATTCTTCACCACCAAGGCGACTATTGCATATCCTATTATTCTTTAAGGGAACATTACAAAAAATTAAAAACTTAGTATTATCACTATTTTATTTAAGTTGAGTTAATAGAAAATAACTAAACTGTGTTTTACGGCTTAGTAGAGTAAAATGGAAATTTAATTAACAGATGATCGAAGATAGATTGGCATAGCAAGATTGTTATCAAAAATAATCATTCAAATCAGTTCACAGTTGACGAAGAAATCGCGCAACAATTAAAAAAACATATAGACGAATGAGAATCTCCTCATTTTTTGAAGTCGGTCAGTCGACATTTCATGAATATTTTCGTGGCAAGTGAAGCAAAGTACAAGAACTATTTACATTTATGTTGAATTAGCTGTATAAACTTCACTCGAGAAGGTACTGCAATCACAAATAAACCTCCTTCGTAAGTTCCGGTTTGTCAGATTGGGACTGGGCGCGGACGCACGCTGGTCACGTGGGCCGCCTGCGGTGAGTTATCACGTGGTGCGTCTTCACCTTTACGGTGGTGCTGACACGCCCGATTTATGGCCATTGTGTCATCCGGGAATGCTTTGAAATATAAAGCATTTTTTTAAGAATTCAACTATTTTATGCATATGTATATTTGGATCCCGCATTTGATTTTTTTAAATAAATAAATACAGAATGATGGTGTTCTTATTACTGAGTTTAGCGCTTGCTCAAACCCTTTTCTTGCAAAAAAACTCGATAATGTTTTGAGCAATTTGGCTGATTTCGTCGTTTGACACTTGATTGTCAAATTGTGAATAAAGACTGAAAACATCTGTCGGATGTCTGTCTGTAAATATAATATTAAGCTTCCATTATATTGACATCAAACCGCCACTTAAAAACACCGCACTTCATGAAAATTTTAGTGGCATGCGAAGCAAAGTACAAAAAATTACCTTTCTGTTGAATCAGCTGTATAAACTTCACTCGAGGAAGTACTGCAAGCTCAATTGTACCTCCTTTGTAACTTCCGGTTTGTTAGATTGGGACTGGGCGGACGCACGCAGGTCACGTGGGTGGCTTGCGGTGAGTTATCACGTGGTGTGTCCTCACCATTACGGTGGTGCTGACACGCCCAATTTATGGACATTGTGCACCAGTTATGTACAGTTACTGGGCAAACGAGTTTTAGTAGTCAAATGCGGGAATCAAATAACTGACTAGTATAGAATAAGAATAAGATTTTATTTTAGAGCCTTATAAAACAAATATTTCTTTAAGTACATAAATATGCATACGTTAAGTTATATAAGTATCTACTTACAGAAAGTTAAAACTCCTAATAATAAACAAAATCACTAGTACACTTGTAATGGTTGTATTTAGCCTATAATTTTGATGAAATAGACGGATCCGTAGCTTAGTTGGGTTCGATTCCCGGCCAGGGCCACCGTTGTGTGATGAGCGTAAAATTTGTTCTCGGATGTTTGCCTTGTGGTTTTGTGTTTGCCAATACCACCTGAATCACAGGAAATCCTAGTGCAGAAGAGAAAAGGTTTTATTTTATTTTATGTAAAGCCCTTATTTTTTATATATAATTAATGTGGCTGAACTAGCTCAAGGGCAACATGTCAAGTTACATCCACCTATAAAAAATGAAAGGACTTAATTTCTCGTAGAGCTAAGTTTGAGATAAGAGAGAGATTATAAGAGCATTGTTCGCCTGATAATACATATTGTGACACCCAGTCACAAAACAAACATTTATGTTTGTCTCAAAAACAGTTGTTTCGAGTTGCAATTGAACCCACCACCTACATTGTAGGTATACAGAAGGCACTACTACTAACTGAGCTATAAGGCCAGTTAAGATTAGAGATTGATCTACAAAAAAAACTGTAGAGGTCTCATACAGTATCCATTATACAGCCACGACTGTTTCGATACATAAAGTACACTAACTTTAATTTATTCCCCCTCGCAATAGATGTTTTTAAATTTTCAATAAACTTCAAACTCAAACGAGGCTGATTATACTAGCTCACCTCAATAACCAAGTAGGTTCTTTTCACAGAAAACTAAACTGTTTTCAGTGCGCTTCTGTTTTCGCCCCGCAATTAAACTGCTGTTAAACTTCTTGCAGCTGTGTTTGCGGAGCACCTGAACGGTCCGTGAAAGTTGAGCCCGCCCTGCCTGTTTGCCTGCTAATTATCTCAGTTTCGTAGCACCGTCAGCGCCCGAAACGCTGACCCGATCCAAATGGTCAAACGGGGCTAAAAGCCTTTCAGCGCCATTCAAATAAGGCTTCCGACACCGTTGCCATAGTGACCGCCCACGGCTCTATTATTTCATTGTAGCAAATTCATATCGTCACATGTAGCGATGTCTCGATTAAACGAGGGCCCGAAGCCAGATTCGTCAAGTCGCCTTTCAAATTAGACGCCGTCCGTTCGCACTTCGCGTGACGTTTAAAATCAAAAGCGCAAAGGGGTTAGGTAATCCCGACCTTTTTACGTACTTATGTTTGTGTGCATGTCTCGTCTTTTGTCACGTATTCTTAATTAAGAGCCTTTGCGGCCGCTCGACCCCACTCGTCACATTTTCATATCGATTCTGAGAGGGTTGCACTCGCATTCCGGTGTCGATATATCGATAACGGATTAAATTTTTTGCCTATAAGAACATCGAAAATGTATTTGCAAACGACCCCTCTGTTTGGTAAACGGAAGTGAAGCCTAATAAACCGACGCTTAACCTCTCGCGACAAAGCCGATACAAAGTGAGTGACATCCCGTCTCTAAAGAGATCTCGCGAAAAAATCCGGCGGCGGCGGCGACGTGTCAAAGACACCGCGAAGCGACGGGGGAGAGGCCCTTTGTTGCCTATCGAAATATTTTTTAAAGCTTAACTCCTTAGTGAATTGGGAGATTAGTCTTTTTTGAAGAGGCGACCGATCCCCGGGGTCGCGCGATCGTTTCTTCTGATCTCATTTCCGCGGATGCTCTACTTGATTGTTATTTTTGTTACTCTTTCCCGTTATGTCCCGGACACTGGGATTTGAAGTGACAGTCGACGATTTGCACTCGAGCGCGATAAGTGTTTTCCGGCGTTTTTTTTAAGCAGCTTTGTTAGTGTTTCTTGTTTCTTTCTCATTTTGTACTTTTTAACGGGACACGAGTGGACTTTAGCCGTAAAATAAGAAAAGTACCCTTCAAAGTGCTTGTTTCCCTCACGATTGTTAACATTTGTTATAACGAAACAATACAATTATTTTTTTCAAGATTGAATATCTTGTTTTTCATGTTTATTCCAGAAAATCTTTAACAACGATTGTCAAAATATAACGATATTTTAGTGAAAATGGCATCTTTCACGGTAAATGAGTATTTGAGAAATCGTGTTGTCATTTAAAACTGATTTTATATAACTACTGGCTGTTCCCGAGACTGAATTTAACAGTTTTTCTGCACGGTACCCTAATATATTTTTTTACATTAATAAAAAAAAACATCAAAATCGGTCTAGCGGTTTCGGAAATTAGCCTGAACAAACAGACAAAAAAATAATTTGTTTTTGGTGCATCATGATACTTTAATTTTCATTTAGTAAAAATTTTGACATTACACACACACACAGACAGAAACAGACACTTCAATTTTATTTATACTTATATCACAGATAGACAAATACTTTTTATAACTTTATCACAATTGAAGATATTTTATAATTTGAATTGAAATTGCATTATCTAATTTATCAGATGCATTTAATCTTTAATATATTTGACAGTATTGATTTATATTTGAATAGAATTTTTATATTGTGTTGCTTTATTATTGGACATAATGGGTTAATTATTTTTGCCTAGTGTTGTATATTTAAGCTATCAATTTCAATTATGCACCTGAGTTCACAAACAACAGTAGGTAAATGAAAAGGAAATGACAATGTAATGAAAATCATGACAAGTCTGTGCTTTATAGGAAATGGGACACATGGATCCCGACACACATATTACCATGGTAATATTTTCGTTCCAACTCACCGGCCGGCACAAAGCCACAAGAAAATATGCAAATGACTATAAGGCAGTGGGTAAGCGTTCGTAAGCCGTGTAATTATTCACGGGATTTGCAAATCTCGCCCGAAGCGTTCCGTTTCCGCTCGCGAACAAACTGACCCTTAGGAAAACACATATGCTGAGAGGTGGACGGCTTAGCGGACGCTGATTTCGAGATGAGGGCTCGAGGCTTCCCCTTTTTGCGGGTACCCGCGTCGATTCCTTGGCGGGCGATGATCGATACCCGGGGCCGCCGTCCGCGACCCTCCTACCCGCTCTTAATTAGGACTCGGAATCTGTGGCGGACACGCACACACTCGCGTACGGGTATAATGTTAATCAACTTTCATTATGCACTAAGGAATTATATGGGTACGCCTGAGGAGTGATTATCCGAGTTAAGGCCGCGTCCCCGGCCAAGAAATCATACTTTATTATCATTCCGCGTTCGGCGGAACCGCGACTCGCGACGTCGCATTAGAATTTACTGCGCATATATCATGGAAGTGCCGCTTTACACCATTGTCTACAAAGTAAACCGGGGTGATTAACTTTTGTTGCATTCGCCCCCGAAGGTGGTCTAGCTGAGTTTTCTTAATCTTCAGTTAAGTTTGATGGTGAAAGATGCCTTTACAAACCTGTTACAAAAGCATACCTGCTTTACTATTGCAAGTGAATAGTCCCATAAGTGAGTATGACATAATCATCGATTTAGATAAGCTATTATTTCGTATCTGACTGTGTAAAATGGTCTATTCTAACATATAATCGTGTACTTGCGCGCCCAAGGAGGCTATTGATTAATTAATGCCCCTTAAGCCAAGGTTATGAGAATAGCCTTCGATAAATCGTTCACTTTGAATGCCATTTAATACAGACATGTAATAACACTTAATTGATAGAACCATAGTTAGAAATTTATAATCCGTTATAGTCTGCTAAGGCTTGTTATTTTTTTGGTGTGGGTATCTTTAAGATACGCATTTAATATTATATTATAAATAGTATAGTTTTTTTTTTTTATAAACAGAATTTGTATTTAAGAAACCGTCTCATACGATAGCGATATTAAAATATATTTTAATATTTACAATAATGGTTACTGTATATAAACGCCAATTTTGTTGAAGACGCGATCGCACAATACAAATTCTGTTTACGATGTGTCTAATCCCACATAACCGTTATGATAAATGAAATTTCTTAGTTCATTTTCTTCACGGGCAATTTATTTATTCCGCTAAGACTGTAAGAACTCCGCCACTTTATTGAGACCCTTCACACGTTGATTTTCTTGTGTTATATTGTTATCGTGTGTGTGGTGTGATGGGTCTCATTATGGTGGTAAATAGCTCACGTGTGTTCACGGGCCCTTGTGCTAATTTAATAGATGAGGTGTTCACATTAATTACAAAGAACGTCGGGACCAGCTCAGCTCGCTGCGGGTTACGAGAACAAATTAATAAGATTATTAACTCCATCCGACAAGTCATTCTTTCGTAGAATACGTGAGCGGCGATACAAAGTTTCTAGGAACGGTTTTTGTACTAGCATTAAGAAGTACCTATCATTTAACATAACTACGAAACAACATTTTGAAGGGTCCAGTTGCTCGCTTCCGTAGGTGTCCGTAATCCCTACATGTACCCCCTGGGTGGTGCTAAAGGAGCAACCAAAAGTAACAGTAGATGAAATCACAGGCGTATGATACGTTATATCCCTGTCTCGGGTGCCGGGCGCAACGCGATGCGTCTTGGATCTTCTCATACTAACGTCGGAGAAGACCTTAGCACTCAGGTCGTGTTATTGTTGTCTATGGGTGGCGGTGACCACTTAACATCAAGTAGTCCGACAGCTCTTTCCGTCATTTACATCGCATAAAAAAAGTCATCGCACAAAGTTTGCGCATTCCTTTGGTTGAAAATCTAGGGCTCTTCGCTTCCGAATAGGGTGCAAAGACTCTACGAAACTGACATTTAATAAGTCCTAGCACAGTGTAAAAAATTTTCGTAGACTTTCTACGCCGTAGACGATGTGCTTCAACTAGCAAATTACCTCCGTTTGAATAAGTGGTGCTACGTAGCTATGCTGTAAGGAACTAATTCTCAGGATCGAAGAATTTTGTGCAAAGGTTAAGCATCTGACTTAAAAATTGATTCGATGTTTTTTGAAGGTTTTTTTTTACGTACTCAAAATATTAAAATTTCCTACAACCAAAATAATAGGCGTGTGATATCTGCCAGTCAAATTCGGGTTCCTGCAACAGAAATATGAAGAGGAAATGGACAGTAAAAAGCATTGTCATAGTTACTAAGCACTTCTTAATCGTTATAATACTTCGAGAGTTATTAATAGTAGATAAACAAAAAATACAGCGCAACAAACCCGTCTCTGCCGGCCACACGTGATTGATCGTTAATGAAGTGGGGTGATAGTTATTAATGACTCCCGACTCCGCCCGTTGCACTTCTTCGCTCGCCCACTAACACCTTATATGATGGTGCATGCTGAACGAACGAGCGAATGTCCCCATGGAAAGGAAATGCTCGCTCGTTTCTTTGGTGGTTGTAATCGAATGTTTCAGTAACAATAGCCAAATCTATTATGTTAAAAACTAAAGTTGATCTCAGTTGCAGAAATCGATCAATCTTACCTACTAAAATTTTTGAGTTATTATAACATCGCATTGTATTCTTTAAATTCCTTGATCTTTTTAGAAAATGTAAACTTTAAACTTATAACCGGGATTTTTTTTTTGTATAATACATAATATTAATTAATGTTTTTTAAAAACTGAGTGGATAATAAGAACCAAATATCAGTTTATATCTGTAATAATGTACAGTAACAATGTAGCAAAGAAATTTTAAAAGCGAATGAACTCGTTTTCATTTATTCAACGAAAAAATGCACTCGTTCAATTGGTTAGGACGCATACATAAACCACTCTGATACTTTGACCACGATATATCATTCAATATGAACGTATCAATCAATTTGGCAAATTATAACATGACGTCATATTTTATGGATGGAGCTTCCCTAATCGAGGCTGCGTAAATTCTCTTTCTATATTATGTCAATGAGAGAGATATTTCTGACAGTTTACTGTGGACCAGTTGAGCTTACAACTTACATTGGACCAAGAAATTTAAATTATTGCAAGTTATTCTATGAAAATAGCTCGAGGGTGAAACATTTTAAAGTCATCATCAGTGAAGGGTTTTGTTTTATTTCAATTAACCCGCAATCACAATGAGTTTCCAGGCCACAGGAGTTACTCTATCGTCAATTGAAACAGATGTCGTGTTAAGGAGGTTCTTTAGAATATTTTGCGAAATTTAAATTGCAAATTGGCACGGTGGCAGGTGCAGCTCGATTGAATGTCGACTTCTCTTTCTAAATCGTACAAGAAGGCTCCCTCTCTCGCCCCTCCTAAAATCAAGTAATGAACGTCAACAAATAAAACTTGAGCGTTACTAATTACTCGGCCTGCTGGAACGAAGAGAGGTAATTTTTGCACTCTATTTCGAAGAGGAAATCGCGGAGCTAATGGCGTTAATTTAAAAAGAGGCCGATGACTGCGATTTTCTTTCGACGTTCTGTCTTATCAAGTGATTTATTAGCTTTAAAATCTATGCTTACTATTCGTGTAAAATGTAAGTCATTCACGAGTAGTCCGCAAACTACACAAAGTGATTCATTATAAACGAGCGGACGACGCAGGTACCGCGGACCAAATTAAAGTTTTGCTCATCGGCTGTTTACACTGAAGCTTGGCTTTGGCAGGCCGATCACGAAGCTACCGGCTTAATGAATGAAGAAATTCCGTGGAGCCCCTCACACGTGCCCCTCGGCACTAACCTCCCTCGCATAGATTGTAAACTTTGAGAGTAGTCGCCGCTTTAACGACCCGTCCATCGACGTCGGTCGGTAGCTTCACGACAAACACAATATAAGATAGCCTTCATCTATCTAATTTGTTCATTTCTACTTTAATGTTTAAATTTGTTTAATCTTTATCCAATCCCCATCAGCCGCGGTAGCCGAATAATTAGCTTTCGCATTTTAAAGAGCGCGGCTTTGCTCTCGGTCTCCATCAATCCACTCCCTTGCCCGACGCCGAATCGATAATAATTAATTATTTTTGACATAATCACAACCAAAATCCATTCTCTTTTTGCTAATTCACGTCCCTATAATAAAACGGCGACGCTTTTAAGGCTCGCCGGGGTGAAATTGATAAAAAATAAATAAGACTACGCAACAACTTTTTGCAAAGTCAAACAAAATTAGCTGTAGCTTCGGAACCGAGCGCTTCGTGATTAATATTCTGATCTTATCTAGACGCGAAGAAGACCTACATTATCAATCAAGTGACTTGATTGTACAAAACATTACGACGCTAGCTGAAACCCATATTCAAGCGAACTGACAGGGGATCATTGTCAGTACAGCACAGTCGGCGGGACACTGTGTCAATATTGGACACCTCCCATAATAGAACCAAGATTCGAATGTGGGCAAACGTCGGATACAACTCAGCTAATAGATGTTTGGAGACCTTTCCAATCGATACTGAAATTTTGGTCTGTGAGTAAAGTTCAACGAACTACTTCAAGATACTTGTCTCAAAAATTAAGTTACCTGATACAAATTTACGGAGAAATTATTAAGTTCGTTTATTCGGAGTAGGTAGATCGGAAAAATCCAATCATTACGCTCTAACATGAGTAGGAACAAGGCTCGACAAGAACTTTGTGAGCGCACCGCGACTCCAGAATACCGGTTAGGTGCTTAAAAAATACATAGTGAAAACATTAGCTCCGCCTGGGGCGGGGTTGGTCCGTGATTAAACCCAGCGAGGCATGCATAACGAGGCCGGTATGTTTGAACGCTTACGAATACTTTCCAAGTTGGTCCGGACAGCGGTTGAGGCGGGTACCGCTAACACACCTGCGCTTGTTTATCGCTAAGACTCTCCACCGCTGCTGTATTGTTTGCTTAGGCAGCCCGCGAACCCCCTGACCCACTTATAATACATTAATAATACCCAAATTATCCAATCGATCGTCCAAATTCAAATCCACTTCCTTAAACAATATCCCATTTTATGGAATAGCCGAAACCCGAATTCTGTGAAGACTCTCGACCGAAATTAAATAATATTTTGAAGGGATTAGTATCATGATTGGACGGACACATGCTAATGCAAGAAGTTTTTAATTAAAGCCGTCCGCTGTTAAGAGGCTGCGTAATGGCTGATCCTCAGGAGGGATCCGATATTGGGTGTGTACGGTAAAGCCAAAATACAAACATATTTAGGTCCGGTGCTTGTCGTGTGCGCTATGGCTAATCACTGTCCGGGAAGGAGCGTGTATACGCTCCGCTTTAAATACCCCTTTAAAACCGTTTGAGATTTGAATTTAGAAAATTTATGCATTTTATATTATTTTCAGATGCACGAGACTGCAACGAAGAGGACCCAAACAAGGTAAATAAGCACATTACCGACAGTAAAACGTTTTAGAGTAAAAAACAACATTCAGAAAGCACTTGGTTTTCCCCACAAGCGCAATCCAAACTTCAGCGACGAGTTTATGGCCTCTGTGACCGCCAAAAGTCGCCGAGGAAAAGTGCAAGCTTGTTTACTCATATATCAGGAGTCGGGTCGACATTTCTTTGCGATAAGCTCCCCCGCTGCCAATAAAGTGATTAAGTCACAAATCGTGGCGGCATGGAGTTGGCGCCTCCTCAATACTGATATACAGTTACCGGGAACCGATATTGCCATTTTATTTTACTTTTTTCTGTCGTTTCTGTGCTATGCTTGGTCAGCTGTACAATATCTTATTCCAATTTGTTTACTTTTATCAAGAGATATAATGCCGTATATTATTATAGCTGGCACACTTAATTTATTTTTCACAATTATATTGTTGAGAAGAAAATACTAAATACTTGCTAAAAAAAAGTATTATTAAATTAAATTAAATTGGCAACACTTCAACTCTCCGAATAACGAACTTTATTTTTAATAGATTTTTCGGTGTTGGTTGTTCGTGATAAAATTAACAGATCCTTTACGAGTACTCAACACATCAACAGAACAACATATCAAGGCACCCACACCCTTTAAATCAGGACACAGCAATGCGAAAGCATTATTTGGTGCCAAATATTTGGGTGTACGAGAGCCAATTGCACTTATATGGGTTCTAATGGTAAAATAGACACAAATTCTTAATCTTACTTTCCTTTATTTCATCCTTTTTCCTGCTGTATGTTGCGTGTAGCCATCTTTTGTCTCTGTATCACCCCACTATAGCTCTATTACAAATAAATTGCCCTTAGAAATCGTTACGTGCGTTATAAATTTCATACGTGCTGAGAAATGACATACGGTATTATTTATTGTATTACGAACAGTTTTTTCGGGGAAATACAAAGAAGACATTGTGACGTAATTGAGCTACGTTTTATTGGGGCACGCCACAATTTCGACGGCAATTTCCTATTGTAAAAGAAAATAGACTTTTAATTTGGGAATAATTTCCTTACCTATCTATGTAGGGGTTTTAAGGGAGCATTGAATAAAAATGTATCATAAAAAATACCAGAGGTCTATAAAATTTACTCACAGAGGATTAGTACAATCAAAGTAAATATTATCTATATTTTCTCGATCTCTGTGGGAGCATATTTTTTTAAAATAACCGCTATATATTATATTTTCATTAATACATACACCATAACGCCTAAAATATAATATAAACCGAATTAATATTGGTGTCATTACAAAACAATCGAGTCTCTTAAATACAAATCAATTGAATTACCTGAAAATATCTCCGTACAATGTTTGGAGCCAATCGCCCTATTGTTTATACGTCGACAACATTAGTAAGAGGCGCCATTAACCCTACAAATGACACTAAAATGAAATCTATTCATTTCCTCGAGTCAATCGTCAGTTGATATCGTCCAATTTCACGCGATCCGCGCATTACCTCCGCTCCGTGAATCGTGTTCACGTTTGTAATATAATCCGGTGTGATTTTGCGTTTCACTACGAATAGTTAACTTACCGTATTTTTTTTTCTAACCGATTAAACTTCTATTTACGTATATTTCTTAAATTTCGATTTCACCTTATTTTAAATGATTGTGTGGCTGATAATAAAGCTCTAATTAATAGCAGTCGTTAATTACATAATAACTCATTTGTTTCTATTTATTAGATTTTTAATCAACTATTTATTTGTTCTATCGGCCATGTTTACACGGTAATAATTAGGTTCTCTTAATGTCTAAAATATTATTTCTTATAATATATATTAAGGTATTAAAATATGCGAAGATTACAAAATCAACTAAATATTACGAAAGTGCTTTAAAAATGTACCAACATTATACAGCATTTATTATCTTAGAACAGTAATTAAACATTGGCCTAGAATAAATACGAAAATATAAGCAATATAAGACAACATTAGGTTTCTAAAGCTAAACATTGATATAATGTACGATATCAAAATCAAATGTATTCTTAACAAAATTTATATCAGTTTCTATAACTCTCATTTTAAACTCGTTACTTTATCTATATGAAACATTTAAGTTCAGTAATAAGGTGTTTGATAATACCTTTCCAAAAACCATAAATGATACTAAACTGAAATCTGATTGATCTAAAATACCACTGTCGTGATATTCTGATGTGACATACAGCGGACCCCATATTTTTCCCCAACATTTACCACTATCCCACGTACGAACCCTTCCCGCCAGTATCAGTTTAGTCAATGTTATACGTAGATCGCTGATATCGCTGCGTATCGTGTATCGGGGCGCGGTGGTTGTTGGGTTAATTTGTTACTAGGCATGTGACCCACCTCATATTATAGTCGAAGTTTTAAACTTTTCTCTAGTTTTGGCTGCGGTAATAAATTTTACTGTCAATCCAATCAAGTGAGGCAGATAGCAGCATTGAACATCATTTTTATTTTTATTAATATTATTTCATTTTATGTACAGTCAATTTTACTTTTTCAATTTTATTTTATTTTTTTAAATATCCTGATCTCTTTATTGTGTTGGACTGAAAATAAAGACTCCAACCTTAGGCTAAGTCCAGTACTCAAACAGGCCCAATCCAAACATAGTGCCAACCAAAACAAACTAAATCAAAGCAATTGAAAGCATATTTTAAACCAGATAGCCATTCCACGGGAATACTGCGGTTTTTTCGGGAAAAAAGTAGACTATATGTCCATGGTATGAGCTACCTTCGTAACAAAGTTCATCTGAATCCGTTCAAATGTTAAGGCATGGCGGATTAACAAGAATACACACACAAAAAAACCAACTTTCGCTGTTACAATATTAGTGTGATAGTGTGACGAGCCCTCAGATTGTGTATTATGAAACTTTCCAGATTGTTCTTAGAATAAGAGCTAAGGTTCACTAAGGGCATGAATAGGCCCAGCCCTAGTAACCCGGCGCTTATCAGGCCCAATCGGCCCGGAACGTACACGTCCACTCGATACCGCCTCGTGTTTAATTTTGTCAATGTCGATCAATTTGTTTGCGCTGTGTTTTGCCCAATGACAGATTAGGCCCACGTTTTAGCTTTCGGAGTGCTGTCCAAAATTAAGGACTCGTTCCGGTATTAATATATATAACTACCTTATTTACATTTACTATAGCTACTACCAGAACGGTAAGAACGAGCTTCGATATGTTTTTTTTTGGTGTAATAGCCTATTTCAAGTAGTTTAGGGGCACTTAGGTATGACAACTTATTGGAAGTAACTGATCTTTCAAACCTTCCTTCTACGAGTGGATCCTACAGATCGGTTTATTTGATATATTCTACACCATTATTGAGAACGCTGATTTGCGATCACATTCGATCCAAAACGATTTTAAATTTGTTTATCTTCTTTCTCTGTTTGTTCATGCCATCTGCGACACAAGGAATCCTAGTGCCCCCGGCACTATGAGTGTATAAACGTTTATTAATTTATCGAATTTTGTGCAGCTGCTTAAAAATGTATTGTATTAAGAACACAAAGTGTCACGGTATGTCCCAAAGTGAATAATTTATTGAATGAGTTTTATGAATACTTACCAACCTGCCTACCAGGCTATCAACTCCCCAAGCATATAGTATACCGTACCAGCCTCTAATGTTCCCACTGCAGGGACACCGGCCTACTCTCGATAATTGAGAGTGAATGGGCTCTGATCTACCACGGAAGCCCAATCCGGATTGGTAGATGTCACATGTCATTGAGTTTTTGTTTCTAAGACATGCCGGTTTCCTCACGATATTTTCCGTCACCGTTTTGAGAACGTGGTATTGTGCACATGTGGGTTTGAACCAGCGACCTTCAGTTTCAAATTTGGCGTCTGTGCCCCTGGGCCACCACGCTCTATAGTATAACTGCAACACAAAGCTTACTTCATTGCAAGTAACAAAATAAATCAGCGTTCCACCGACAGTAGTGGGGCTGTCATAATTCATCACGTGACCTTGGTTCCTGCAAGATTGATAACTCTAGATGGAGGCTCGTTAGCATGCCATTGTAGACGCCCATCGATTATCAATTTGAGGATTACAATGCCTCGGGGACAAATTGCGGGCAATACCCTCAGGAGCTTAGATGGACTGTGCTTATTATAAAATATGGTGACGCTACTTTGTGATATATGCTCGGAATCCAGACAAATTAAATAACCTGCTTATATTATTACATTCACTTATTAAATACAAAGGATCCAATTAAGCTATGTTCAAGTGAACCAACCTACTAGCAGATTAAATTGTTTTCAAGGTACTGGCGGTAGTTTTAATATGTGAGGCGGAATATCATGAAAAAATTTAATATGATATGTGACGATGGAAAAGTGACAGCAAGTGTAAAGTGAACTGGAAACATGAATTTAAAAAAAATATCCTCATGTGAATGGGCTATTAAAAATCGTAGCCTTAATAAAGATATTTTTATGAAATAAATATTTATGATCATTTCAAACAGCGCCATATTGTCCATAAATAAACATAGTTTGTACTATAATATTAGTACCAGATTACTGATAGAATAATAATTCAGTACATTCTTTGTTAATACATATTAACACCTAAACAAAGAACATTCATATATGTTTGTTAAACAAATGTATAATTTATCCTGGGTGGGAATTGAAGCTACAACTTGCAGCGAAAAAGGTAAAGCTACTGTCAACTGAATTGTGAGGCCACTTAATGAGAATCAAATGAATTAAATCTCAACAATGAATAAAATGTGTTTCACAACATTTGAATATCTTAATCAGCAGGAAGTAGTTTGTATTATATATTACAAAGCAAACAATAAAAATTCCAAACAATCAAGTAAATTACAAAAGCTACTAACAACCCCGTCTTTTAAATTAATAATCGTCAAGAAAATAAGATAAATTGGAATCAAACGACTTTGAAATTGCCTACGAAATGACACGTCTGCGACTATAATTTACTCCTTAGTTTAAAGAACTCAAATGGAGGTATTATCAAAAAATTGGCTTATTATTCGCTCGGTAACAACCTTGATCGAATAAAAAATTTACGTGCTAGGGTGAACCGTGGACATTACGTCGACAAATTGGTTCAATTGGTCAGAGGTATTGCAATTGAGTCATGTGTCATATTTTCCACACAATATTTTTTTCTTGAATCAGTTTTTTGTTGATCTAACTATACTTGTTTAAATCAAACAAAGACATAAGTTTAAAAAAAAAACATATTTTTAATATTTAATAATGCGTTTATTGTAGGAAGCAGTGTCAGCACTAAACTCACTAGCTGTTGCTTCCCAATAATAATTTCCTTTTTGAAAATTTGTATGGTTTTATTTATATGTGTATTTAGTTTTCAAATAGTCATGCAAGTAAGAGATCGATTCTTTTTTATTGAAAACAAATTGTGCTATTCGTTTCTAAAATTAAATTGACTCGATTTCAAGTTCCCCTCAAATGGCATAATCCGAATCCGCAAATGCCGCATCCCGACGTGTCGGCATCTCGTGCGACGAATGTAAATGTTCTCTTTTTGAATTTCCTTCGAATTATAAAATCAATTAGGCGAGACGTCGTCTTTGGATGAATAGATTTTTTTTCTTGTCGGCCGGGATTAACCAATATCGTAGAGTCGATTAGCTTGCTGAACATCTTTATAGGATATTGGTTTACCTTTTTTGAATTTTAATATCTTCTTTCGCTGTAATACTTTAGGTTCTCAAGCAAGAAAGCCAGCTGTCTTGAAATTTTATTTGATATTATTGAAACCTGTTTTAAGTAAAACTATCTTATTCTCCTAATTAATTACATCATGAATTTTGTTAGTACAACAATTTATATTTTTTTATAATATAATATTGTATTACAATATTATGGTATTGTTTATTGTACAATTTATTTTTTGGATCAAAATAAATGTATTTGTATTTTGTATTTGTATTTATTTTAGCCTGAGGGTACTGCAATGTATTCTATATTTTCAATAGTTATCACATTATATGTGTGTGATTTACGATATATGTGTGTGATTTAAAAGAACTGCTTCAAAGAACAATACATATTGAATAAAACACTTTTATAATAGTTCCCAAATTATATATGGCATACTTTTAAACTCTATCAAGGAAAATCAATAAATCATTCAATTAACTGTGTCTCAACAAAATTATTCATCGTCCAGAATTATAAAAGTAGCGTCACGCTCGAACAGTCAAAAACAATACTTATTCAAATGAAACAAAAAGCAATTAACGGCAGAGATATCCCTCCGTCCTCCGAGGATACAAGAGGCGAGATTATTGAAAAAATAATTAATAAATATTTATGACAAGCCACCTGAGGAACCGGGACGTGTTTTTATCCACTGCGCCAGTACACATCTGCAGCGTTACGGTGGTTTATTACAAATGCAAAATTTTCCATTCATATTCAAAATTTTATTTCCCGATGTGGTTGGGAGAGAGCTAATTTATTCCGGGGGAGCTAAGGAGACGGGCCGGCACCTCGCGTCTTGGGGAGGATTAGAAGGGTTGAGCACGGCGAAATTGACAGGTGCCCGTCAAAAATTACAATTAATAATTGAGACAATTGCGGCTGCAACTGCGGCTTCTTGAATTAAGTGACTTTTATATAGTGAGAAAATTCATTAGAATATGAACATGATACAAAAATTTCTTTGGGTTTATCTAAAGTGGATACGTTTAGCGTTACTATCAAAATTCAACTTCAAAAGTAATTGAGTTTACAGTAAAAGTTTGACATTAGTAAGTAACACTAGATACCACTGTCCTTATAACTGTTATACTTCTTAAGATTGAGGTACATAAAATAATGGCAAAATAATAAAATGAAATAAAATGGCGAGGTTTTACTACCAATAAGGCTATCGCCAACATATTCAGGATCTGCTGAGTTTTAAATTTTATGACGAAGTTCTACAGATGAAAGTAGAAGAGTCAGATAAATTTATAATATTTATAATGCAAACAGTGATAAAAAGTCATGGTATATTGCAAATATTTTCTTCGATTTCTCTTCTGCCAGTACCTATAATAATATATATAATATATACCTATAATATATCAAAGTGACGTAAATTCCGTATAAATCCAGCACTTGGCGAGAGAGTAACTCGCCGTCCCTCTGTCCATACAATGACAATAAACATCGGAGCGCGCATCGATCACCGGTTTACAACCGGCACTGGTTAATGGCGGTAATCCACCACTAAGAGCGGTTTACTGCACTGTTACGACCGTTAAAATCTACTGAGTTGATGGTTAAATTAAAATATATTGTAGTACCTCTGAAAAAGCGCAGTGTTACGTACATATTGCCTTCATTATTAATATTCACCGACATTATTCGTAAACAGAAGAGTTTTTTTGATTTATTTACTATTATAATAGGTTTAACCTAATGTAAAAGCGTAGTAAACTTTTTTTACATTCATAATTTTAGTCACGTGGTATAAATACATTCTAACCAATTATATCAAATTTTCATCCATAATATCAATTCTAACATCTTATAATCATATTAAGTTAGTCAATAGTTAAGTATTTCTTACACACTTATCCCTGCACTAAGATTTCCTGAGTTGCATGTGGCATGGAAAAACACGGAAACAAAAGACAAATACCCAAGACCCGCAAAAAAACACTTTTCTCTCATCAAAAAGTGTGCCGGAAATAAATCCGAGACCCCATGCTTCAAAGGCAGGGTTACAAGCAGCTGATCCGGAATACGTCATACTATTGTACACGTCCAAAACAACATGTATTTTGGATATTTTTACCTTTGAATAAAAAATTATGGTATATAAATAGCTTTCACTTTATTGAAAAACAAATTATATCCACTCTCAGTCTTAAAAGTTCAATAAAAATAACAAAAATCGAATATGAATGTATAATAGTATAACTGCATATTTTTCATCCATTCATCTCACTTTGACTCATACGTTATGTCAAATGTCTAAATAAATCAAGCCTCGGTTTCTGTCCAGTCCCGATAACGTGTTATGGATAACGCGTTATTGATAACGGTGTTATTGATAGCGTGCTATTGATATCGCTTTATTGATGGCACACGTTTTTCACATCCTGCCTCGGGCGCCACTCTGTCTCAATTAGCTTTTATGAGTGCGTTTTGTATTGGGATGACTCGGTTATCGGATGTAGTTTGTCAGATATTTCGGAATAATTAATGGACTGGGCAATGTTCAATGAATGTAGTATTATAACAATTTTGAAATAATACGTACAGCTTATAAGTAATATACATATCACTGAAACGGAGAAAAGAAAAGAAAAATCATTCATCGTTACTCAAGATTTTTGTGAAAAAATTTCTCAAGCACCCGTTTTTTCTGAAAACTGAGCAGGTGCACCTATACTAATTAATCACGCATCTATGTCTCTGCCTGCGAATTTCCCCGAGACGCAATCAGAAAAGTAATTAAAGGGGTCTCCCGCGCACATTTTCATAATCTTTACGATCCAACAGAAATTCACTTGTGCAATTTCATGGTGGAATTTCCATCGTGTCTGCGTCATAAATATTTTGTCCGATAAACCGTTCGTTCGACAGCCGCGAGGCGTAAGAAAATGTTAATTAACGAATCCATTGTTTTCCCGCCCGGCGGCTCCAAGATGGTGCCGCTTCCGTTTCCGGCGGGCCTCCATCTTTATGTGCGTTTCTATTTTTTCATCAGTCGGGTAAAACGCGCGGTATTGTGGGTGAGGCGCACCGAGTATAATGATTTTAATTTCCTCTAATCAAGAGCCTTCGGCGGGGCTTAAGAATTCTAATCATGCACGGCTCCGACACGGCCATACGCCGCGCTACGCCGCACCGCACCACACCGCACCGCACCGCCCGCCGCTGTCACCGCAGCGGGTGACAGAAACATCACCACTTATTCTGATTGCGTCGAGTGTGGCGCTGAATAATTAATACGCCTTTATTTTAACATCGCGGAGGCAAAACAAAAGAAGCCGCGCATTAATTTGTGATTTCAAACCTTAAATCCGGAACTTTTGACAGCCGTAATTGTTGTAAATTTTGCTTTGAAAATAAACACAACTGGCTGGAACAGTAACATAGAAATAGTCAAAAACTACACCGTTAGCTTCGTTTACATTTGGTAATACAAAATAAATTGCATTTGCCGACAAAAACAGAATAAAATCGCGACAGATAGTTGGATATTTCCAACGGGTGAAGCTTAATTATATTGGGGAAGCTAAAAACATCCCCACACCCTTTCGTTCAATTCTCACTAACGACCACATTTCGGTCGTCTAAATCACAGCGTCGCCACTTGTAATTAATTTTTTGACTATAAAACGTAGCTTTCATTGTGATTACCAATTTTGTATTACAATAGCTGACACCAAGCGAATACATATTCCAAATAGTATAGGGTCACAAAGTTATTACATTATTAAAAACACTACAAACTTAAACAGAAAGTTTGCTAAGATACATATGTAGACATTTACGTAATATAAAGGTTCCTACTGAGCTATCTAATGAGATCTATTGATAACTTAAATGATTGGATTAGTTGAGTCAGAGGGCTAGACCTCTACCAGATGGAGTTGTGCTCAAGACACTGATGGTAGCATTATGTATATAAAACATTACTCAATCTCTGAGTCAAGAAGGAAGAGAAGCTCTTATTAAAACATCAATGGAAAATTTCTCTGTTTAGTTATAAATCCGCATTTCCAATTTTACCTACATGATAAAGTTCGTTTTTATTGCCAACTTACTTTATTGAGTGTACCTTCAATTCTTTGAATTGAAACCAGGCTCTTCAAAAGTATTTTGTTCGTATCCTCCTACGCTGATTATTGTATGAGAAGTAATATGTTTTCTGTGAAATCATAACACGTGCAGAATTATTTTCGTAACCTTTTGTTGAGTTTATATTAGTTTTGCAAGCAAATTTTCGTTTAGAATTTTCCAATAAATATATTACGAAATCTCAGTTAAATGTTCTTGAAAGTTTAAAAACTGTTCAAGCACAATAATCCGTGATTTTGTCGTCCGTCGTAGCAGCGTTGCACGTAGTACCGTAGCACGTAGCAACGTAGCAAGGACGCAATCGACCGACGTTTGGCGGGTGCGGTCCGCAAGGAGTACCGCACAATTAAGGGAAACCCTTCCAACGCGTACTTAGCATTCTAATCACTTCGCAAGCAGACGCCGCGCGCCACAATACAAGGCTTAACGCCACAAAATTAAGTGCGAAAATAACATCTCCCGACTGAATTATGTCGTGAACGAGATTCTAATTTTAATTTTATTCTTATAGCCGCTAATTTGACAAAACAAAACGTCATATAACACGCAACCCTGCGCACTCATAACCCTCGGAAATGACGGAAGTAGTACGGCAATAAAATGCGAAAAACGATTACGGATCAATGAAGCGTACCTTCCCTCTCGGGGCGCAAATAAAGCCGAGTACACACTTCAAATATGCTTTTCTTAATCGTTCTCATAAAACAAAGATCAGCCGCTCAATCTCCCCCGTGCGGCAAAAAAATAAGTAAAAAAACCCTCCCGTTGCTCATATCGCGTCTATCAGTGTGGATTTTTTACCGCACAAATTGTTTTCCGACGGAACCCTCGCGAATCGATATTGTTTGTATTGCAATCGGAGGTTCTGAAATTATTATTAGTATCCCATTGTAAAAGAAACTGAATTATGGTTAATGCTGCGCGCTCTGTGGCTCATTTGCGTAAATGGTTTTCGATTTTTCCGTTTCCGACTTAGCTTGCGGGGCAATCGCGGGGACTTTTACGAAGAAAATATCTTACATATTTTAACATTTTAGATTTGAATAACAGGGATTCTTAGTGTAGGGTTATCTAAGTATTAACCTTAAGTTAGTTTACGTTTAAAGTTATTTTTAACTTATGAATTACTTCTGACTTTTTGTACTCGTAGTTTAACCTGTAGTAATAAAATAAGAAATTTTCTTTATCAAATACATGCATGGTTCGTTTGGGAACGTGCTGTTTCTATGGCTCAGCAGTATCCAACGCATCCAGATTTCAAATATTTTATATGGTGATGGTAACCATATAACATCAGTTAAGCGGTATAATTGCTTCTGCAGCTTTTATAAATTAGCTTTTATTAAGAAGCTCATTTATAAAATTAAAATAAACATTCAGAGAGTACCACAGTATCCAAACAAGTATGTTTTCCTTTAAGAATTCAAGTTATTAAAAAGTTAGTACTCAAAAGAAGCGCTCACAGCAAAGTTTGCCTAGATTATTCTGAACTTATCATCAAAGTCTCCGCCCGGTCAGTAATGAGATGGGTGACCGTTAAAGGATTTGATTCGAACGATACCGTGCCTCGGAGATCACTTTAATAGTCATAATAGCTTTACTAGTCGATAAGCTATGTCAGAGGCCTTCGGGGTGGTTTGAAAACAACGACACCAGAGTTGGCCACTTACTCAAATAAAATGAAAACTACTCTGAATCATCCAAGCAGACAAACGAGCATACCGATGTATCCAATTAATCAGGTCGTGAAACCACCGTCAAGGTAAATCCATCGGCGGCAGTATCAGAAATCTTCAAAGTTGAGTTGACTTAAAACCTCCCGGCGGATATGTCATTATAATTTGCTGGGGAGAGATGACGGATCCGTCGCCTGGAGCTCGCTCGAGATATTATAATACCCTAAGCTATTTTAATCTTAACTTAGTTAAAAATCTTGCGTCCGACATTAGCATTAATCACTTTTGACAGGCCCTGTAATGGATATTGCACGTAGAATTCTTAGTAATTAAATCTGGCGTGATTAGCTCATGATAAGATATATCTAGCTATTTAACATTTTATTATTTTACTCTCTGAACAAAATTTTATGGAATTTACTTCTAATATACGTATCTGTGATAATCATATACATAATATAAAGTTACAGCCAATGTCGGATGCCTTCGGTAGCTTGAAATCTCTGATACCATTGCTGGCTAGTGACTCACACGAGATGAAGAATAAGATAGCCATAGACTAAGTATGAATTAAAAAACTGGATACGCAATTCAGTACTGAAAGTTACCCTAGCTGTTTCGTCATCCGTAAGCTATTGTAGAGTGAGTAGACAGGTTGCTTTGCTTTAGAATTCATAACGCATATATGTAAAAGTGTAACATCGTATGATGTTACACTTTTACAGATAACATAAAATGGACAATTATGTGAACCTGTAATCATGTTTACTTGATTTTAACGTTATAAGCGTAATGAACATTCATACATACGTGCTGTGATAGAAAATTTGTTACAAACGATGTGCAAAAATTCAAGTCTATGGTAAATATTTCCCTAATGTTTCCACTAGAAAAATTAGTCTGTTCTTGACAAGAAAAAAAGATTAACGTATGCTTGGAATTAAAATAAACAAAATCAATTATTTCTAAACTCCAAGAAACAATGAAAATACCTTTATTAGGCACGAAATCCAAAGCTTAATTGAACGTCGACATTGAGAGATTTCAATTCAATTACTAAACCATATTTAACGAAATCCAATCCCCTTTCCCTCGAGGAATAATATTATTTATTCACAAAAAATAATACAAGACGCGGCAAAGGAGACCGCTGTGTTGGTACAGTGGAGATCATTCGACGTAAAAGTTGGAAGCAGAGGTAGGAAGAAAACTTGGATAAACGAAACCCTCTAAAAATGATTGATGCCGTGAGCGGGCGGGGGCGATCGCTCACGTTTTAAAACGAATAAACGTCGAACCGTTCCCAATTCGAAAGTGAAGATCATTAGCGCTTATTGGCTGAGCACCGATTCATTACGATCGAATTCTCCATTACCAAATTTGTTCCAATAATCAACGATTTTTACAATGGTAGTGTAAAAAAGACCGTAGGAAGGTTCATACTGGTTAAAATTAACGATTAGCATCGAATTTGTATTACACGTCTAAGTGACGCGACAAACATCCTGTTTTTATTCTCAATTTGATAATTAACTGTCAAACTAAATTAGAGCACGTGTAGCAAAAATCCCATAGAAAACATTTTAGTTCCAATTATTATTAAAAATTTCCGGACATGTTTCCCGATTGTTTTCCCTAAAAACCTTATTCGGACTATTTGGATCATTACGCTACAAAAGTATCGGTTCAGCTGTTCTCAAATGATGCGCTTACCAACGAACAGCGTTTATTTTTTATTCATATATTTTACCCACGGTTGCCCATCCTACTAGAATAATACACTTTTTAGGGTTAAAAAGTAGCCTATATATCATAGATTAACACATAAGGATATAAGCTATTCTGCTACCAAATTTCATCCAAATCCATTGAGCTGTTTGTTTGTTTGAGCGTGAAGAAATAACATACACACACATACATACAAACTTTCGCCTTCACACGAGTGTGATTATATCCGCCAATTGATTAGCTTCCATTTTCAAATCAAATAGTGCAACAAAAGAGCATCGGTATCGACAATTTCCTAACGTATTGGAAGCGTGCGATTGTCTGAGGACATGTTATTACACAAGCGTTTAGCTAGGAGCTAACAAGCGTCGTCGTTTGTTTCTGTGGCTCTTTGTTGGGAATATAACAATTAGGGAGACAAAAGGGCCGGTGGCGGACGGTGCTGGTGTTATCTCGCTGATGCACAATGCCGGCGCCGACAATGCACGCTCAATATCTTTATGCTCCTTCTGTTGAAGGCCGATGCACTCGACGTGAAGCTCTTCTTGGTGTATATTACGCTAAGTATACGTAAAGAGTAGTTTTGATACAGAAGGGATACGTGACTTTGATACAAAAGTAAAAAAATATATTTAATTGCACAATGCGAGTTTGTATGTAAGTAGCCTAGGTATATTTTGTTTTAAGTACTTTTTATTATATTGTATAATATAAATAGTAATTTACATTTCAGACAGCGCCACCTAGCTCCAAACTAAGCATACTATGTAAACAAAATTACTGATAAAATACATATTTTTTAATACACACACATAATAAATATTAGCATCTAGACGCTGAATCAATGCTTGACGTTATTTTACTCGCTCTAAAAAAAATAATACAAATTGCAGTTTGATTTATATTAAGATGATTTTTTTTATTATTATTTCGCAAAATTTCGATCATTTTGCTAGAATCATGATTACGGGTAATTTAAACCGTCTCAATGGAGCAATAATAACAAGACCCTCACTAGGTCTTTAAAATTTCGACTCTAAATGAACAATAAAAACAAAACAAATGTCTCATCTCTACCCTCATCTTTGAGCATATCTCGGAGAAGCCTCAGGTATCCCACGCCAGCTCATTGTTCCACTTCCTTCCCCGGACGTATCTCCAGTCGCACCTGCAATGCGATGATGTTCACATGCCATTCTCGCGTAACGAGGGTGCAGCGCCGTCTAGCCGACGCCTCAGTGGGCTTGTTGGAAAATCATTTTCATATATTAATACTAATTTATCTTTTGGTGTTCTTGAACTCTTGGTATCAGGTTGTTTGTAATGTTTTATTTTAGGGTTCCGTACTAAAAGGTTGAAGATCTTTAACTTGTCTATGTCAAATAATAAAAAATCAGTATGTTACGATGGAAAAAGCTTTATTGCCTTGGAATTCTTAAATTATTTCGTGAAAACAATTATTTTATAAGGATAATTGTGTATATATATCTGACCGATGACGGCGACCGTACTGCTTAATTTACACCAAACTATGTTCAGGATGGCAAAGTAAAAGTCTACATCAAATTCTTTATATCTTGTAAAACGTGTGACATCCTCAAAATTAAATCTCCTGCCAACATATGTGTGTTATATGAAAATAATATCCTTAGTTGTTAAACCTGCAAACGCACGTTTACAGCAAGAATAAGATATATAATCTAAATAAAAACGCGCCAACTATTTTCTTCTCCATAAAGCAGAACTCAAATCGCCGTGGCTGAAATCGGTTCGAGGACATCAACGGTTGTATTCTGTATATTTGAAACGATATAAAATCGAGATAGTAGAGAACGAAGTGCCTATCCAAAGTGACGTGACGTGTCGAGTGCCGACACCTGCGGATGTGGAGCGTTTAATCGCATAGAGGGCTAATTGTCTGTGCGGATTCCACAGGTAAACACTACGCGTTAACACACAACCGCGGCTCGGAGCTACGAATGTAGTGGTTTCCATTGTATTCTAATCCACGTGTACGTTTACATAACCCTCAAGCCACGACGACTCCGTGGCTTAGTTAGTAGTAGCCTTGCCTTCGGAGCAAGGGGTCCCGGGTTTGATTCCCGGGGCACACTTTATGTGGTGAGCATGAGGTTTGTTTGGTCTTGGGTGTTTGTCTTGTTTTTCTTTGTTTCTCCATGGCATGAGACACAGCGAATTCTAGTGCAGAGGTATGAGTGTGTAAACGTTTATTTATTTATTGACGGCTCTGGACCTGCCCTCGAAGTGAGGGGTTCTGGGTTCGATTCCTGACCGGGGCAGACATTGTTTGGATAGCGTAATGTTTGATCCCGGTCTTTAGTTTCTGTATTATGTATCTGTGTTTGTACCTGCCACCTGCGACACAAGGAAACCTAGTGCAGGGGCAGGAGTCTGTAAAAGTTACTATCGTTATAAATTGGAAAAATATGATGGTGGTTATCACACATTACATCAAAGAATTCAAACGAGTATTTTACTAAACATATTTTACTGACTAGTAAGGCTATTTTACATTTTGTAGCTTATGTCCAAATACGTAGCAATTGGTAAAAAACAGCACTGAAGAGATATTCTTTTTTAAATCGATACTGAAAAGCCACATTCAGGCGATTCGTACCTCCAAGTTAACCTCTAAATACACATGAACATTGAACGTCGATGTAGGCGGGGATTACCCGACGAGTGATTTAATTCCTACTGATTCATTACGCATACTCATGTACGTTTGATGACAATTACGCTCAATAACCTTGCGGTTAAATGACGTATGATTAAGTGGAATTAGAATAATGGCTGGGGTCGCGTATGATGGTAAAATGAACCGCTTCCTAGTAATGTGGTAAGTGATTTGATCTAATGAACGGGCTACGGTTTTCACTGTTTTTTCTATACTTAAAGATTTGAACGCTATTAAGAAACCTACAATTCTATCAGTCTGACCTAATTATATACATAGATTTGTCGTTTATTTGTCCATAACCATTTGAAGTTTATTACAAAGTATGTACTTATTGTTGTAACCTTTTGAACCGGTTCAATTCAGTAGCTAGGGATTATTATAATAACATCATGTGGTCTTCAGCTCGTCTTCTTGCTTTTCTTACATATAAAAAAATTTCGTTATTTTATTTGTATTTATTTACAAGCTGTTTCCTGCAACTTCGTCCGCATGCAATTTAACATTCTTGTTCAGTTCTTTGTCTGAAATAAAAGTACGTTATGTTTCTCTTCATAATATCAGCTATCTGCCAGTGAAAGTCCCTTCAAAATCTGTCCAGCCGTTTCGGAGATTAGGAAAAAACAGACAAAAAAAATTAAAGTATTTTTGGTTATAAGTAAATACATTATATACTTTAATTTAATTAAAAATTAAAAAGCTGTTATTTTGATACTACAAACAGCCACTTCAATTTTATTTATTTGTATAGATAACATAAGTAATCGTAGTTTGTCTGCTGAACCTTTAAAACATGAAATAATATTATAACCATGATAGATAGCGCATACTGCAGTAATGCAGGCGCATACTCCGTTATTGGTAACACATACATGCACATTCCCCTCACACTGATTACAAGAAGCGTCGTCAAAAGTTCTATAATACAGAATATTCGTCACTCCCCCTATTTCTGGTGAAACAATGTAGGCTGGGAAATGCTAATACGGGCCCGTTGGAACAAATTGATACTCGATAGTCGCTCATATAAAACACTCTGCAGCTAGATCGGCCCATGAATAATAAAGAATTGCCAAGGCTTGGCGACGTGATGCCACGTGTCAACTTTCTACGACGAACTGATCGCGAAAAGAATGGGACAGGCCTCACAGCTCAGTTGGCTGAAGCTCTGCCTTCTGCGCTGTAGGTTGTGTAGTCGATTCCCGCTCAGGACAAGCATTTTGTGTGACGAACATAGATATTTGTTCTGTCTGTATGGTATATACAAAAATATCAGTTATCTAATTGTAAATCAAACATTTTGTATTTTATCCTTTGTTGGAATACAATGTATCGTGAGCGACTCACACTTGGTTGATTTTCGGGTGGGCCTATCGCAACCTTTTTAAGGACGCGAGCCGCGCCTGATTTTTTTTTATGTTGTTATTCCCCTTGGTGAGAAGGAACGAATAGAGATTGAACAATTACCAAACTTAGATATAAAACACGTGATTTATTAAAAAAAAATGGCGATCCAAATTATTTTATTAAGATTTTTTTTTATACTACAATATTAACCAGTTTGCTAAGCTTGTTATTCAATAAAATTTCCAATTTTGCTGATACTCAATATAATTTTATAAACGCGTTATATTTGACCACCTTTTCAAATTTCTATAATAAATGAAAAAAATCAACACATCGTATTTTTTAATACTATTTGAGTACTTTGGCTGAAATTTCATATGTTTTACTCTTCACTTTGAACAATTTAACTCTACTGTAACATTCGTCGTAGGAAACCCGCTCGCGTTCAAGATATGCCCTTATTCACCGCACGTCCACTATAAAACATAACTCGGCTTTTCATACTGACTTGTGTTTTCATTCTGTTGAGCATTCCCCTTCTTGACATAAAAACACCCCAAACGGCTGTAAAACCTATATATTGACATTGTTCAGTCGTAATCGTAATATTTAGTTTAAATATATATTTTTTACAATGTTACTCCATAAAATCTGCTATTGTTTTAATGTTTACAATTTCATTATGATCTGTGTCGGAAATGTCAAACATATTTTAATTGTTCTAAAAAGTAATAATGCGAAAGTACAACAAACAGACATTGGCAGAATTTTTGCACTTAATAGTTAATAGCCACAAAAGATATCAAGAAATCAAGTTTAGGTCAAAGCCAAGTAAAAAAATTTGGCAGTTATTATATTTTTTTTTTCAAAAGTATCTTTTACCCGCGGTTTTAATATAGATTTATAAATCAAAATTCATTTCTTAATGAAAGGTACACATTTCTTATTTCACATGTCCTGTTTGACAACGTGTTTGCAAAATTTCATGATGATCGGTATAATATTTAGTTATAGCGCGAAAGTGAAGAAATTCTGAAAAGCGTCATTAAAAGCAACTATTAGATGTCTCGTACAAAACGCAAATCCCGCAAAGCTCTTTCGGCTCATTTCAGTTTTGAGAAGATTGTTCATGTAAAGATGCACTGAGGCTGTGCTCTCCTATTTACGCTGTACGCTGATTTAATAGAAACGCTAATATTTAAATAATGTTATAATAGATATTATATTATTTAATATTTTGATAACGTATTTAACGTACAAGTAACGCATTTGGTTCAAACTGTTTCGAAAAAGAAGGTTTGAAACAACAGTGCTCAATACAGCGGTTATTTTTAGTTAATTTTGCTAATAAAAACATGGCCAGTTGATTAGGAGTGCAAGAATATTCACAACCAAAATGATTTCATTAGCAGTAATCAAAAAGAACGCTAGAAGTTGGATTGGTTATTATTAGCTGCATTAGAACTGAGCGCTTCCATGCTTCGGAGGGCACGTTAAGATGTCGGTCGGCTATAGTAATCGTTAAGTCATGTCAGAGGCCTTCGGGCAGTTTGAAAACTCCGGCACTACAGTTGGCCATTTACTCAAACGGAAGAAGAAGTATTTCATAATTTATCACAACGTAGATAGGGGAAAATACGACCAGTCCCCAACACAATACGTTAAACAGTGTATTTGCTTATGAGTGTTCATTAAAGATACGATAAAGACGGCGGATGCGACGCCGACTAAATTGGCTGTTTCTGACTAGAACTAAGAACTGAAATTCGACTGTATTTAATGAGTTTTAGTTCGTTAATATTGGAAATATGTTTTCAATAATAGCGTCTGCGTTCGGTGAGCGTTTGGGCTTGCACTCGATGAAGGCTTGCAGTTAAACTTTAGAGCGCAAATGAATAGTCATTTCTTTACGATTTTTCAATAACAAAATAATGATATAAGTAAGTAAGAAAAGGGTGAGTACTGAGATGGAAATACATAGATAGGTAGATGATGACTCATCCTTACATTTGTATAAAAAAAGACGCTCCCGCTGTTTGTACGCTGATCTCTGAAATCCTCCTAAAAAAAAATGAGATTTTTACATTCTTCACGTTCTCGAAACGGTGAAGGAAGACATCGTGAGGAAACCGGCATGTCTTACTGCCAATCCGGCTTGGGCTACCGGGGTAGATCTATGCCCATTCACTCAATTATTGGGAGTAAGCCGGCGTCCTTGCAGAGGAAACATAAGAGGCTGGTACGGTACAGTAAGGTACCAAATTTCATCGAGTGGTAATTCGTCGAGTGGTTTAAGGGTGAAAGAGTAACAAGACATACAAACTTTCGCCTTTAAAATATTAGTGTGATTACCACGCGTGTTGTCGGGAATTTTACAGTATATTGCAAGGATTTTCGTCAGAAGTTCATTAACACTACTCCGCGTGCGACAGAAGCGCCGCCACCTATTCGCGTAAAATGAACATTCTCCACAGATGTATAGTTTAGCTAACAAGGGGCTGTTAATTTAAATTTAGTATCTTGGCTCGTAATGAACGGGAAGATGATTGTAATAATGGAATTGTAGATTTCTGACTTCTGAGTACTTATCTACAATGTTTGCGCTGCAGTGTTTGCCAAGATTTGAATTTCGAATGGCAAGCTTTATTATGCAACCAATTTTCTTTTGGTTGCTTTAAATATAGTTAGTATTAAATATTCATGGACATTTCTCACAGCACCATCTTGTCTCAAACTAAGCATTGTACTATGGGAACGAGATTACTAATATAATCTTAACTAATGTCATAAATGCGAAAAGAGAATTTGATTGCTACGTTTTCATATCGTAACTACTCAACCAATCATCACGAAATTTTGCACACAGGTTGTCAAGGGTCAAGGGTACAGAAAATGACAAAGGTTACTATTCACTAGCGCGAGTTACCTGTCAGTTTGTATTGCATGGATCGTATTGTCTCAGTGGCTGCTTCAAGCAACTTCAACCTGATAATTTTCCCAGGACGTCAATTTACTTTCACTGGAAATTGGTAAGATTAATATGATCTCAAGATAGTTGATCGATTCATTCGTTATTTTTGAGGAAGTTCATCTTAAGAAGATCTGGAAAAAGTAGTATTTATTAAACCTCCACTGAACTTCTAGCAAATGAGCATTTACAATAAAAGTAAAATATAAATTAATTATGATCAGTTACATCAAAACTATTTATAAATAAAGTTTACACACTAATACTTTAGGATTCCCTGTGTGAATCTCAGGTGGCGTGAACAAATACAAACTTTAAGAACAAATTTTACGCTGATCGCTCAAATTTACCCCGGCCAGGAGTCGAACCCGCGACCCCTCGCTTCGAAGGCTTACTACCGAGATGTAAGGTACGGAGCCGTTTATATTGATTTACAAAAAGTTAAGTTTTATTTAACTTTAAATTAAAGTAAAGTTCGCTCGATTTCAAAGCAAAATAAGTGCTTTCTGAAGTTTTATAATCCAAAGTGATCACATGACAACTCGTTCGCTCTCGCGCCTCTCATGAAAATTAATGTAACGGTGGCAATTTTTAATTACCACGTCTGTGGCGCGTCTTCTACTGTCACTTCAAATGAACTAGTTGCTATTCAAACTCAAACTCATTAATTCTTGTAAATCTCAACTATCGTTTGGACACGTCAGATTTTACACACACTAGTAAACATATTCGTGAGCATATAACGTTATTTTACCGGCACCCACACCCTTCCGCCGGAACACATCAACGCGAGTGCACCAATGCTTGGCGGCGGATTACCAGGTGCGGACCACCAGTACTTCTCCGGACGAACTTTGCACAAGTTCTACTGCTACTTCTTGTTGCTCCTTTAGCACAACCCAGGGGGCACGTATAGGAAATCAAAGGGTACACACCTATGGAAGCGAGCAATGCAACGGACGCGTGCAAATCCATTCTCTCACTCACAAGACAGCATTTGTGGCCGCCACAGGCGTCGGGGAGCGGTTAAGTGTGGCATTTTACGGCTTTTATGCATATTTGATGGCACCACCATAATCTCTACGGTAGGGGAGTCTACCTGTATTCGATATGAATTTCTGAGTCAGGATAATAAGAGGTACTTTATGATATAACCTTTGACCATTCAAAAAAGCTATTGTACACATTGATTCGTAATCTGATTATATTAACCAACTTCAAAAACGGAG
This sequence comes from Aplocera efformata, assembly GCA_921293045.1. Taxonomy (NCBI): domain Eukaryota; kingdom Metazoa; phylum Arthropoda; class Insecta; order Lepidoptera; family Geometridae; genus Aplocera; species Aplocera efformata. The sequence continues at coordinate 3,856,415 of OV121042.1, read as the reverse complement.
AATTCGGCTCTATGCTTTTTTAATGGTTATTTTTTAATTTTACAGACCTAAGTGAGAATAACGACGTCTGTAAAATTAAAAAAAAGTAAAAATCATGAAGAAATTCTAACGCAAAATACTTATTTGATTGATGAAAGAATTGAATTCGGTTATTTATATTTTTTTAAATGGGCAGGTGAGTAAAAAATTAAAATTAATGACATATTTTAAAAAAACATGTTTTTTATTTAATTATCTAAATAATAAAAAAAAATGTTTCATTGCATTATTTACAGAGGTATATATTTAAATCATTATAAAGTTATGTTAATAATTGGGGCATATCATTTCAATGCTTATAAAAATAAACTACAATAACTTTTTTACATGACTCGTTGAACGCGATGCGTCTTGGGTCTTCTCATACTTCAGTACTACTTGAGTTGCATAGCTGTTGTCTATGGGCGGCGGTAACAACTTAACATCAGGTGGTCTTTCAGATCAATTCAATCATTACGTAAACTTCCATTAGTAAAAGCTACCTACATAAACGTAACTTACAACAAACTTACCAAAATATTAAGCACATGTTGTAACCCGAAATTAATTTGAAAACGTTAAATAATCCACCGCGTAAAATCCGGGGACGATGAATTTGAAAATAATGACTGGCATTAGACGTGTGCTAAGAGGGACGTATCAATTACTGAGGTTGTATTCTCAACCACTGCCAATCTCGTACGTTTCAAATATGTTAACGAAATACGTTTATTCACGGCTTCGTTGCTTAGGTGGCAGCCATGCCTTCGAAGCGAGGGGTCCCGGGTGCGATTCCCGACAAATTTGTTCTCATGGACCACTTAATTAAACCACAGTAATTTAAAACACACACAAATTATAAAGTTTACCTCTAACTGAATCATCTGCCGTTATTTTTTTGGCAACTACTGTTTAAAATTACTTATCATGTGAAAACTTCTATTCAAAAATTGAAATCTCACAGAGCGCCATCTAGCCCCTAACTGAGCATAGCTTGTACTACTAACTAGATAACTGATAGAATACTTACATGGAACTATGTTTTGTAAATATATACAGGTAATGCATAAAAACATCCAGACACAACAAAAAACATCTATGTACACACAAATATACAATTATTTGGATGTAAATAGATGTTTTTTGTATGTACAAACAAATACTTCTGCGCTGTAGGTCCCACCCACGACCTACAGCGCAGAAGACAAACTACCAAATGAGCTGTGAGGACACGATTAACAATTTTCTTTCGAGATGGCATCTCTCTTGTTGAGAGTATGGTACCTGGACGGCAACATGGCATTAAAGGCTCAATATTAAAATCGAATTTACGGAACGCGCGTCTGATATGGCCTAGGCTTCAACTGTTGGCTTTCCCGTGTATAGTTGGAAAAAAAATTACATCGAAAAAAAGATGACACTTTATTGCCCACATAAACAAGATAGCAGTAATTTTATACAGTAATGAGCGGTCTTATCACTTGAGAGTGATCTGTTACAGACAACCTTGGATGGACAAGAAGTAATGAATTTAACATGGAGCGTTTAATTTACTTATTAACCTTTCTTCATCAGTTTATCATTGTGACCACTGCCACGTACAGAATTTAAAAAGATTAAGCAGCATTTTTCAACTTCAACTAGTAATATTTAACAATCTGACTTCCCAGTTTAGTTATTTGTAGCTCTGGACATTTGTGTGGTGAAATGTTTGTTCTATGGCTGAGTGTTATTAATACGTATAAATGTATATACAAAAAAAGTTTTAAATATTTTATTCGTAATCTGGTTCCCATAAAACAAATTATAATTAGTATGGAGATAGATGGCGCTGTGTGAAACTGTAGTTGTACAAAGTTCGTCTGAAGAAATACTACTCCAGATGGATTAACAGATATGCTTTGCTTTGGTGGGGAAATACCCAAATTATATTATATTATTATTCTTTATGAGTGGCGGTAACCACTAAACATAACCTTATATTTAGTCGTATAAAAAATACGACGTAAAAATCTTTGATTTAATTTTAAGCTTTTAATTCTATTTTAAGAATTATGCAATAGTTTTCCTGTTTTTAGGTGAACCTCTATTTAGCCAATAAAGAACTCCAAAAATGATTTGCCCATGAATTTTTTATGCTGTCGGTACAATTTAAAGTGTTTGGTGACCGAACATAACATCAATTAAAATCACATTTAGTAGTTCCTCAACACGTGAGCCCGTCATTTCTATGTAGGCATAGCGATGTGCTACCAGTACCAGTGAGTATTGTTCAAGGTATTATAACGGTAATTTTGTTGGGAACCCTTTCAATCTTACACATGTCTAATTATGGGTAAATTAACTGGCCCATTTCATAAAAAAAATTATAAATACAATTAGTAAATACTATGTTTATAATTTTATCGTCGCTTTTTGGGTTCCGTAATATTAACCTAACTTTGTTTTTTTACGCTTAACTACTTAAAAAAAGCTTTAAAGCCTTAACTACTCAACTGATTATTATTCAATTTTCTAATCATGTTGTGAGCGGTACGGAAAAGATATTTCATCCAAACATATATTATACCAGCGTGAGCGAAGCAGCGGGCAAAAACTAGTTATATTACAAAGCCTATAAATAAATTAATATAAATTTTCATGGAAATTCTACATTCATACATCTAAACAGAGCTTGTACTGAGAAATAGATAACTGATAGAATACTTACACAGTATTTTTCTTGTAAACATGCATTTAATACATATTTACACCCAGACACACGACAAAATTGTACGTTAGTCACACAAAATGCTTGTCCAGAGTTAGATTCGAACCCACGATCTACAGCGCAGAAGGCAGAGCTACTACCAACTGAGCTGAAAAGGAGGAGGTGAAAGAAGAAGATTTTAAGCGTAATATTATATATTCACCAATTGTGAAGTTACTTGGTTTTTTTTGATGACCTGTAGATTCATGTATAATATTGGCAGCCAAACAAAAAAAAAATTAAGAAATTGCACCTCTAAAGGTGAATAAGAGGTGAAGAAATTATTCAACTCAATTACTTTCGACTTTAAATGAGTTATATAAATATATGAATGATTTATGGAAACAGTAGCAATAGAAATAGAAAAATGTTAAATTGCAACGACAAACAGTAAATACCACACCACATTTAAAAACAGATTATTACCAGTCAAGTACACATAAAGTAGCGTGAGAGCCTTAATATTATTATTTACAGTATTATATCTGTGTTTTATTGTTTCAGAACGAAGATGAGCAACCCATTACCCACAAACTCTTCAGGCCTTCTTCCTCAATGTGAGTGGTGTATTCATTTGATAACTAATGACTTATTCAGACCTGACCGAACACCACCGAGCGGTAATTCACTCGCGTCCGCAAACATCCGTTGTCTTGTCTTTCTGTTGTGTAAATAAAGGGATGAAACAAGCTTACGGTCCACCTGATGTTGGTTGCTACCCATAAACAACCACTCAGGATTTTCTCTATTAGAAAACCCAAGTTGCATCGCTGACTGAAACAGGGATGTAACTCAGGCGCCTGTTATTTCACCCATCCTCATCTTCACGCAGGCAGTATGTATGGTACGGCGATGAAGGCTCAAGGCCATCATTTATGTCATCCATCAGGTCAGAAATTAGCTATAAGAAAGCTTTCCGATCAGATTAGGTTAATCCATATATTAGGTATTAAAAAATATGTCAAAGTACCAAAATAATTTCAAAAGGCAACAATTTATCTATAAATAAATATTAATTTCCACATGTATGAAAAATCATCACTTGAGAACGGCTCGACCGATTTGGGAGTTTTATTTAACATACGTATTATTTTTTTGGTTAAGCGCACTTCTTATTTTCTTTATTTGTAAAATGCAGTCGAGCAGAAATAGGGCCAGTCGTTAGTTTACAATATTTAACGAAAAACATTCACTGTATCCAACGCTTATGACTTAACTCAGCTATCACCATAAATATGGCTTATATAAAAAAATTATTAACCATTGAATCGCAGAGGAACATATAATGTGCATAAATTCGTGGGCAGTCACGTCATAGACACCAGTGATTCATCTTTAGATATTGAGGTATATCGTAGACGAACTGGTACGCGGAGGCAAAGCTTAAATCTCGTTAACGATGCATAATTACTGGGTAGGTATAGCACACGTCACGATGAGGAGAGGTTTATATAAATTTGTTCAACAAGTGAATGGTAGTTGTCCTGAGTACAGATTTTAAATCCAGAGAATTTCAAGCAGTTTATAATTGAATCGAGACAAACAAAATAAAAAACAAGCGACTAACATATAAATGATGGATTTAGAAACATTGGGAAAGTTGGAAATGTGCAACTTTTTACCTAATTTCAGACTTTGAGTTAGCTTTTAACTAAAATAACAGCAACACAAATTGACTACTTAAAAATGAGCATTTATTTTACAATAATACAATAAATATATATATAAGGTATTTTTGGTTGCTTTCTTCCTCTGCTTTGGTTCTAGACATAGGTTGTAAGAATGACCAGAAATGCACAATCTGTGGCTTATCCATTTTTATGTTACTTCAAAAGGTTATTCAAATCAATAAAAGCCCTAAAACAGTTGCTAAAACTTTGCACTACCCGTTGTTTCCCATCAAAAATCTGGTGATGTGAAACATAGTCGTCGATCCCATAATACATAACATACATTGTTTGCAGTTACTGTAAAAACAATAAAATATCCTCATATTTTTATACGACGCGCAATAACAGAGTAGTCACGGAATGGCCACAGAGTTGCGACGTATAAAGTGTCGCACGGGCCGCCCGAGGCACCAATTACTCTAGCCATACCATAAACTCGAAGTCGCGAGATATTTATTTATGTATATTTACGTAACGTGCATAAATATGTGCGGGGCGCGTGATCCTCGACTCGCGGTAATTATTGCGTGACTTATTGGCGAAGGAAGATAACACGTACATCGCGGCCAATATACACAGAGCCTTAGGAATTTTCGAAGCACCTCACTCTTTCCTCAAAGCCGCGGGGTGAAGCAGGTCAGGCTTAGGTGGCGGTGACATCAACCGCTAGGAGGGTCGTGGCTGCTTTATCTACGCGCTTGACTGTTGATCGTGACTTTCCGGCAGAGATTTCGGTAATTACACTGATTATGAGGACGAATCGTGCTGTGCAACTTCTAAAGGCACCCTGGGGAAACAGTAAATGGAATGTACCAATAATTATTGCCATAGTAGTCTTTACGTTTTTCTACTGTAAGAATAGCAATTTGATCTCAAAAAGCGATAGTGATTGAGGACCACCAAGGGAGACTTATGTGGGCTCTATAAACAATATCAATAGTAGTTTTAGTTCCAAATTTTTCAAGCGTAACTTTTGTTGATGTACGCTTGCACTAAATCTTTGAAATAAAGTTCACATAACAAGGCTTGTATGCTCTAGGGGAGATCTTTACGTGTCTTGGTCGTTCATCAATTACATTATTTTCAGGTAATAATTTTGCAGTAATGTTTTTATGATTCATATATAAATAAATACCCACTCTCTAAGAATAATAATATAATACGTAGCTTCCAAGGTTTTTGTAAGTAACATAACAATACAAAATTCTCCTTACGTCACGTCGTCAACGTGTTCAACTAATGCCCACATGGTTTCCATCCTTACCTACAAAAGTGGGAAGTTAGCGATGTTAAACAATGGACGTTTATTATGGAACAATATGGAAGTTCGTATACATATAAAACTTACACAATCCTCTCAAAATTTGTTAACAAGTTATCAGTATCACAAAGTACGGGGACACCTAGCGACCCAGTCAGCCCTGTTGGGAAGTTTGATCCAATAAAACAAAGTTCCGAACAAACGAATGCATTAAAGTCAAGCAAACTGATCCAATCGTAATATCGCACTCCAGACATCGAAAGTTAGTATGCATTGACTTTGAAAAGTCGTCCAAAACTAAGTTGGGCTATGTTTATGAAACTATGCGGGTGTGTGCCGCCGATACACATGCAAGAACTCGCACCCAACTCGGGGCATAGTTCGCTAAGTGGAACAGCTGTAAAACAAAGTAGCGAAGGGTCTAGGAACTTAGTGTGTACGTTGGCAACTATTCGGCAGGGTCGCTAGCAACAACACGCGTCCTCCGGCGTGGCGGCAGTAGACCGCCCGCGCCGCCGCGCCAGCCTTCGACTCTTCCCAACTTTGACAGTTTAATTCGAAGAGTAGGTGCAAACTCGGCCGACGACCGCTGTCGATTTATAAATAAGTTAAACTAGGTTTTAACTAAAGTATGAGCGGAGGGATGATAACGAACCCGGCGCCTACGCCCCGCCCCCCTCCCGTCGCGCCGCTCCCGCGTGCAGATAAACTTTTAAAATGACTTTGGAAGCTTTTGAGCTTTTAATCGGTAAAGTTGTACAGACAGACAGTTCGGGCACAATCCTTGAACCGCTTGCGCCGGCGACGGCGGCCGCAAAACTTTGTTTTACAGGACTACTTTTCTTCTTGTTTCAAGGTTGGACTCTTAAAACAAACTCCGGTTCGACGGAGTTCGCGAACTCGGGCGCGAACAATTTACAAATTTCTCTCTTTCATAACAACTAACTGCCGCTCGGCGCGCCGGCGAAAGTTGTCCTGCGTAGATCTTAATCGCATTGTCTGTTGCGCTCGCGGCGCGAACAGCTGATTGTGACGACACACTTTATCGAACTTTTACCTAATTCATGCACTATGTGTATCAAACAAACGTTGGTGAATGAATCCGCGCATCGGTGCAGGAAGTGGCAGCGGAACGCGCGTAAAAGATATGAATATAGAGAACCCTTGACGGGCGTTTTGAAACATGTCGGGGCGATGAAACCGGACACGACGAGATGGCGCAAAAAGGTTGAAAGATAGCGCCCTCTGATGCGTTTATTCAATTCGTTAAAGTGACATCGATAGCTTCAGCTGCGGTGGAAAAACTCGTCTGCCGAATTTGACGGGCGTCCCCTCGGCGAGCGCGCTCTTCTTTTTTCAGTTTACGCCTCACCTGCCTGGGGCAGAAGTGGTCTCGTGCGAAGTACACTGATTGGCGTTTAATAAAGGGCCGTCTGCCTTTTATTTATGCGTATTTTTATCAAATAGACATTATTACCGCTCAACATTGTAGAGTTTTTCAAGTTGCCTAGGAGAATTTCGTTGGCTTCGTAGCGTTTTGATTGGGAAAGTTGCAGCTATGTTTTACATAAAATCCTTATATACAGTCAGGCAACATTGTAACATAAGCTAAATGCAGTATCGGGTATTGCGCGTAAATTTTACGTAACTAGAAATAAATAGGTTGCGGGTGTGTGGGGCGGGGCGGCGTGGGCGGCGGCGTGCGCGCGCATATCGCCCCGCGCGCCGCCGCTCGCCCGCGCCGCCGAGCCCGCATAGTCCGCGAGACGCGCCCCGCGAGCTACCCGCACCGACGAGCGAGCTCCCGCACTCGCCGTCGCCGCCCGACCGCTACGGACAAACTTTTCCGTCGTAGACCCACTACGCGCCGCGCTACGCTCTACAAAAATTCGTAGCCATAGTGAAACATTCTTGTGGAGTGGAGTTTGTGAACTAGTGCATAAAAAAACTCTTGTGCGCGATGAGGATCCCCCTCGTTTTATAACCATGTCGGCCCTCGTTCGACCTGTCTGGTAAGTTGAAAGTAATTTACGAAAGTTTTAAACAACTATTTTCTTTCTGGGGTGAATAGTTGGACTTAATTTTGTTGATTTACAATCGCGTTGTACATTTTTCTCGTTTTTAAATGCGGCATTGTTATTTCAGCGGCGTATTCAACGTGAAACCGGAGACAAGTGTTTAAAAAATGAAACGTTAACGCACAAATCCCACGCTCGTAAAACCATTTCACAAAATGCTTTCAAATTGTTAGATGTGTATGATTTTGTTTGATCTTGAATGGTAGGTTTTTTTTGCTTTTGGGTTGATTATTCCTCCCTCGTTTGACATAAGGTGTAATTGAATCACCCGATTAGATCCGCGACTCTGCAAATACCGCGCCAACTACGGCGAGGCGGAATAAGCAGTCGCGGCACGATTGAAGTGTTGACATGTTAACAATTATTATAATAAGCTTACATGCAGAGTTAGTAACTAATCAATTAAGCATTTTTATGAGTGATTGAGAATCAGTTATATTTTTTTAAACAGATATTTACTCTTAAAAGAACTTGATTAACTTTACGATAGCGATTTACAATAAAGATTATTTTAACCGACTCTAAAAAAAGAAGAAGGTTCTCAACTCGCCTGTATGTTTTTTTTAATATTTTTCACATGATTTTTTGCCTATTGGGGACCAATTTGGATAGTTTTTATTTATTTGCTAGGGTTTACCTCTTAGTCTCAGAAATATTATGAAGAAATTTTCCCCTGGGGGCAAAAAATGGGATGAATATATTAAAGCTGGTTTATGTGAATTTTATATCAGTAACTTGTCCGGATAAAAAGATTATGATTTAGATATAACCAACAAAATTAGAAAAAGATTTAAATTCCTATATACAATATGAGACGTCGAAAAAAAAACTTAGAAAGAAATGTTTGAAGATTTTGAGTACATAAACTAAATATTTTTAGTTAGGAGTTAAGACAAGTTCAACATGCTTAATAAGTGCATAAGGCATATCATATATTTTTATTTATTATATGATTTATATGATGATCCTTGATATTTATTACTCACTGATGATCTGACGTCACATTCATATTTGACCCATGTTTTACAAAGAAAATAAGGTATAATTTTTATAAATTACTTACATTAATATATCCTAAAGGGACAGGCAGAACAGGCTTCTCTTACTGGGAGGGTTTCACTGGAGTGGGAATAGATGTGTTTAGTATATCGCTACTATAATTATATAGGAATCCGTAAACACTTTATTCCAGTGAAGCCTGGACAATTCATTTAACTAAACCTTCGAAATAATAAGCACTATTTACCATAATTAACTATATATTTTGTAACGTACTACTTGTACTAGAATTATCATCGGACGATTAATTTTACCTATTTTTCGCTACTTTTGCGTTTATTATTTGTATATAAACTTAAAAATCGTCGTTAGAATACCACACCTCTACTACAAAAAAAACCTACAAATATAAAAAAAAAAACTTAAACAAATAAAAAAACGGCGACATATTGTCAATTTCTGTTATTTCAATAAACAAAGAAAAAATAAAAATATTTAATACTTCCGCTAGATCGAGTCAATTTTAATTATTATACTTATTATCACTATGCTAATGACAATTCTAAACATTCTGCAAGCCAACAAACTTTCATAAGACTGCACTACTAATTGAATTAAATAACTTTATTACACAGATTTTTTTTTTCAGTAATTCTTCTTTTTTCTTGTTAAACTTTATCTATTCATCGTTATTCTTATAGACATGATTAGAAAAAGATCTACTCTTATTAATTTTACCGTTACTCTTACTATTCTTTCTTCGTAATTTCTATGGCTCTGGGGCTTGGGTCAGTTTGAGGACAAAGTTGTACGTATACATAAATATATTGTAGACTTTCAGCAAAAATAACGAAAATAAGGACGGTTAATTTACTATATTAAACATATTTAAGTGGTCCACAGCGTTGAATTCAGGTAAGCATAAACGATTTTCACGGCTCCCGCCCCTGCAAGCTACAATCAGATAAGCCTCAAGTTATTACCTTTAATAGAACCAGGACTTTATACCGTGATTTAGCACTCGGGGTCTTCATTATGAGATAATTTTACTTGATTTAAATCTTAAAATAAGGGGTAAAGATAAATTATGAAAGTTCTCGTAGCAGGTTGATAATTTTACGAAAGTATTTTTTACTGGTACAATTACAATTTAATTTAAATAACAACCTTTTTTCCACATTAAGCCATAATCCAAAAAAGCCGTAGTAAAATTATATTAAAATTAAAAGTGATAATTAAAAATAGTATGCTTAGAATATAACAAAGTGTTCAGTGCAACAAAATGACAATATTATAAAGACTCAATAACATCCGCTTGGTGCTGAGTTATATTATATTTTCTTATAACTTAGCACCAAGCGGATGAAACCACCATGAAAGTAGTAGCTGATAAATATGTTCAATGTATTTTGAGGCGCAGAAAAATAAACATACGTAATTACATTATAAAGTAACGTTTACGCACTTAAAGGATTGTCATATCAAATTTTCTGTTTATCACACAATTGACCCCAGTCAGGCTCAGGACAACTCGTTTTGCAGATAGAGTTTATAAAGAACTATTGTGACGTCATCAAGTTACGTGAACGTCACAATCGTTCTTTATAAAAAAATCTAAACCAAGTGGGTACCAACATTTTCACTTAAAATTTTCAAACGCAACAGTTTACATAAGCGTTTAATTCAGGTAGCGGCACAGCGAGCCCATCAGATAGGCCACAAATTGTTTCCACTCATGCTACCCGGCAATCTGATGGGCGGCATACGCGGGCATTTTATACCTCGTTTTTCAATTTATTTAGATTCGGGCATTTTACAAGGACTTTTTACCTGAGGTTTTTGTAGGATTGCAACAGGCGTAACATTAGCAAATAAACTGATTGTCATTTTGCATATCATTGTATTGACGGCTCCGTGGCTCCGGCTTAGTTGTAGTAGCCCTGCATGCGTAGTGAGGGGTCCCGGGTTCGATTCCCGGCCGGGGCACACTTTGTGTGGTGAGCATGAAGTTTGTTCTCGGGTCTTGGGTGTTTCTCTTGTGTTTGTGTTTGTCCATGCCATTTGCGACACAAGGAATCCTAGTGCAGAGGTGTGAGTGTGTTAACGTTGTTTTTTTTTGTAATGTGCCTTGGGAGCTATTGTGACGCATTAAATGCCCACAGTGTGTACTGCATATTTTGATCTCTACTCCTTAATTATCTTGCCGATTATAAAATATTTTCATTTTGATTTAGTTATGGTCTATTTGGAAGGAAAAAGGAAAAATGGGTTGTCTGACTGACGATTTTAATATGCTGCTTGACTTATGAAAGTTATGTATTATTCGTCTGCGTCTTGTCATAATTATATTTAAATACGCGGCTTAAGATGTTTTTTTTTGCCATTTTCGAGAAAAACACCATATGGTGTTTTATATACCTCCTTTTCACAGAATATATGTAATCATGGAAAAATAAAAATAAAATGTTGGCATACTCGAAAAGCGAATACGAATATGCGATTCGATTATTCCAGATTATTTTGCTTATTTCTATGATAGATGGTCTGGCTTCTATATCTTACTGATTACATAAGCGGGCAATATTCCTTGAAACTTGAAGCTAGTTACTTCGAACTCTGGATCTAATCGTAGTAATAAGTTGTTTGAAAGAAAGATAATTTATGTAATCCAACTTAAAAAAAACATAGCATATCAAACAAACAAAACAATTGCTGTTAGTTAGTCTCGCTAGAACTCTAAAACGGCTGGACCAATTTGGCTGATTTCTATTTCGTTGTGTTCGTAATAGTCAAGATAAGGTTTATATAATATACTAGCTGACCCGGCCACGCGTTGCTGTGGCTAACGTTTTTGTAATTTTGACTGTCAAATAATAGACAAATAATTTGCAATAAAATAATATTGCGATCATAAATTGAGATGCGAGCTATCCTATCTTTCAAGTTGGATCAAACTGCACACGGTGTACAAATTTGATTAAAATCGGTTAAGTAGTTTAGGAGTCCATCGCGGACAAACATCGTGACACTTTATTTATATATATTAAGATGTTTATTGGGAAATTTACGGGAAATGTCAGAAATTGTGAAAAACTAAAAGTACATTTTTGCATTTTTTTTACTTCTTTTCATAGAATATTGTCAAATTGTGTATCAAGACAAGAAAACATCTGTCCAATTAGCTAGTCTTTACATGGTATAAAACAAAGTCGCTCCCGCTGTTTGCGCGCTTGATGGCTTGATGTAAGAATGAAAAGGTCAACGAAATTGAAACAAAATAGACTATGCGCTCTGTGTTTTCTTAAAATTATTATTTATTTTTAATATTACCAATTTTAACAGAAAATCTCAAGGAAAACAACAATAAAAAAAACATTGTTGCTTTAAATTCTAGTACGTCAACTGTAGCTACCCGTTTAATATTAATAACCCAACGACTCTCTCAGATCGTGAATAACCTTGACATTTTAAACGGTAAAGCATGAAGGTCATCTAAGAAAAGAAACGAGCCACACAGCTTTATGAAATAAACGTGTTTAGCGGATAATAGTAGCAAGCAAATACACGGCAAACGTCCGTACGAGCAGGGGTCCGATCCGACCCACGATAACCCTCGTTTCGAGTGAACCCTTGAGCCAGGGCTGCCACAAAGAGAACAATTCTTGGATTTTTTAAATTAAGTTAAGTAAAATAGCATTTATTTATGACAAAGAAATAACACACAAAAGATACTCTCATACAAATAAGCTTGTACTGAAAAAGAAATGTTCAAATGGAAAATAAAATCAAGACAAATAAAAAATTGCCAAGAAATTAAAAAAATATATAATAAAATTAATATAAGTAGAGATACATGCTGTATTCTAGTTTGAATGGTATAACGGCACATGACATACGAGGTTGTTGAAGTTGGTTACCTTCAAATCTCAGAGTGACGGGCGCACTGCTATAGCTTGGTCCCTCTGAGTTGAGAGAGTCTGAGATAATTTAATTACCCTGACGTAGCCCATACAGCTGAAATTATAATAGTTTTAATCTTATTTCAATCTAATAAAATACCTGTTTCTCGCTACGTAAATTAAACAACATTAGATATGTTTAAAATTATCAATATTTTTAAACATTTATATTCGTTATTGTTGAATAAAATGAAATGAAACGAAAAAGTTGCTTAGTTGTTGTTGTAGCTTTTTGGTTTTGAAAAGCACAACACGCAATTTGTTGTATTCTTGTTTGAATGGTGTGATCACTATCACTATCACATGATAAGTTCACACATGAAGACTCAGTGTAACGAGTGCTATGCGATGTGACGTCGTCCTTCATGGTTTTAGTTCCTGTTGTTATAGCCCATATGGGAGTATCTCTTAACGTTAGATAGGTAAGAGACTTGAGTAGCACTAAAACTTATGCCAAGTGCACTCGCATTGCTGAGTTCCATTGGAAGAGATTGGGTGCGGATAGAATTACAATTGCATGAGACGTCACATCCCTGTCTCAAAGAGACGGGCGCAATACAATGCGACTTTTCTTCTCATACTTTAGAAGATTAAGACCTGTGTTTGTTTATAGGTGGTGGTAACAACTTAACAAATCACATTATTTATGTAAATTGTGTTCAGAAGGTTTTTAATTCACTTTCTGCAATCATAAATAACTTATTTATGCCGTTCATACAAAACAAATATCAAACAATTTTGTTTATTTTATATTAAACGTGCATCTTTGTTATTTAATTATTCTCTGATCACATATATTTTTTATTAATACCTATTGAGCTATATCAACTTACTTTGAAGCTATAATAATCGATAAGCAATGACGGAGGCCTTCGGGCGGCTTCAAAACTTCAACAACAGAGCTGATACGAAATAAAAAAGAAAGCATACCTCTTCATGCGATTTTTAACAGTATCATTCTTTAAAGTTATTTATGTCTAACAAGTGACAACCATAGGGGCATACTCGCGAGGGTAAGGGGTGCGCTACACGGCAGTCACAATGCATCGCACGAAGTACTATTACCCCACTTATTTTAACTCCGCTAAACTATTGCGATATTGATTTTTACACTCATATGTTCCCTTGTACACCATTTGCAAATCGATGCCGGGTTCATAGGACTCCTTACACAGATCTACATTTTTGACAGACAGATTTTTTGTAGATTTTACAGAGAATATAACAGTTTGTAGGTATCTATAAGATTTTTTTATGTACGTTAGAATAGTAAAGTTTAGAATTCATGAGTTTGCATTATGGCTAATTAATTACTTGCCGAAATTTACCTGAAATTTTAGATACGAAGACGATAAAGCAGACTGTATTATCAAATTATTAAAAGGTTTTTAATTATCAAATTATTTTATTACGAAACCTACAAAGAAACTATGAGTCAAAAGTTAGTTGCTAGGTGATAATAAAGTGTAATTTGTGCTCACAAATGAGACACAAACATGAGACTTCAAGTAGCAGTAGAACTTGTGCAAAGCTCGCCCGAAGAAGTACTGCCTCGATCCCTGGTAATCTACCGCCAAACAATAATGATCGCATTGCTGTGTTCCGGTAGAAGGGTGCGGGTGCTGGTGAAATTACAGGCACATGAGACGTAATATCCCCGTCTCGGGTGACGGGCACAGCGGGGTGCGACTTGGGTCTTCTCATACTTCGGTCAAGGAGGACCTAAGTTACATTGTTAACTACTTAACATCAAGTAGGCCTCCAGCTAGTCCTGTCACTAATGTAACATAGAAAGAAAAACAATATTAAAATTTTATTTTTTTAAAATATTAAAAATACTCTGATCTGAACTGAGCTTCTCAATTCAGCTGGATGTTTTTGTGACGCGATTTCTTTACCAATCGTAGTCCGATTTAATTGATTCTTATTTTAATTTATAAGTGTTGTACCTCCAAGTTGGTCCCATAGAAACATAATGAAAAAAATCTACTCCTAAACCCGTAAAATAAGTACATGAAATTTTAATTCGATTATTATATCAGTCAATTAAAAAGTAACAAGGTATGCTTTGCTATCTTAATCATTGCACAAGCCAGATACTTCCAATTTATGTATGTTTATGGGATGGTTGCGTTACCATGTTTATTCATGCGTAACATGTTTCATCTTTACGATGTTGATGATGAAGACAGTTGAAGAATTAAATACTTTAAATTACAAAGCTCCATCTTTTATTCTCCGTTCGTGTAAGTGGCCATCTCTGGTGGAGTTTAACCCCTCCCTTAAGCTTCCGATATGGCCGGGTCCAACATCTTTAAATACCCTCTGAAAATCCATCAAAAAAAATGTATTGAGAGATTTTTTAGTAAGCATTCCATCTATTAACATCAATGACGTTAAGTCTCAAAAATCACAGATAATTTTCTTATGTAGCTCAACTACAGCTGCAATACGCTAAAGATAGATATCAAATTCTAAAGCGTGAATCGTCTATTATTAGGGTTTACCTCAAAAACAGTGACTGTCC
This sequence comes from Aplocera efformata, assembly GCA_921293045.1. Lineage (NCBI taxonomy): Eukaryota > Metazoa > Arthropoda > Insecta > Lepidoptera > Geometridae > Aplocera > Aplocera efformata. The sequence continues at coordinate 3,841,154 of OV121042.1, read as the reverse complement.
AACGCAAGCTTACGCGTTGAACTCTTTTGTAGGACAATTTCGTTCGATTTATGGTCAATAAAAAAACATCAAACTAAATAAATAGATACCTAGACTGTGGCCTGTGAATTATTAACACAATTTACATGAAGACAACTCTTGAGACATTTTAGAGTAGATACTTTGGTAAAGTTTAATGCTGCAAAGCCCTGTCCACTTATCAGTCAGTCTCAGTTGTTATTCGCTATAAACTTCATCCGAGCTTCGTTTTAAGCCATTTTAACGCGAAACTCAATTCGGGGCCAAATTGGCAGTGTATTTATCTTCCCGGGTAGTCGATTTAAAAGCAAAATCACGCGAGCACACGACGCCATTATCGCGCGCGCCCGATCCGCAGGCCGGGCCAACTCTATGAATCTAATCCAGAGGATTTACCCGCTGATTTACAGTCGAGCGAGGCCAAGGAGGGCGCCGCTTTAAAGAAAAGTGATAATGTCTTAATCCTACCACACTCGAGTTTGCTCGTATTCACCCCCGCCTCCCAATTTTATGGTCGCCCGCGCAGACGGTACGTTTGATTTATGATTTCAATAATTAAGAATTCTAAGGTGCAATTTGAATTTGGAGGCCGCGATGTCTGAGGGGCCCGCGGGAGACCGACGCGTGTTTGTTATTGCCCAAGGGCGGGAAAGGGTCTCTTGGCTTACCTTTCATTTTCTTAGGAATTATAATGGAGTTTCAAGGAATTATGTGAAATTATGAAAACGTGCGTGTTTTCGTTGTAATGAAGACTTACCCTACACCCTTTGTGAAATCAACGCTCTCGTAAATAACTGCTAGGGATTCAAAAGCACAATTATTTTTATATAAATAATCACTGTATGGTTTATTTTTTCGTAAATATATTTTTCTTGCTTTCTTTTTGATAAATTCGATCCGAAAACAATACTTTACGCCGCAAAAGAAAATAAAAATTCATTGCGAATGCAAAAACTTGAGCGCTAAGAAAATATTTCCATCTCTTTTAATCTAATGATAAAATAATCAAAATGAACCCTTTCTAAATCTCCCCGAAATCTTGAGCCACTCGGATCCAGCACATTCAATCAAACGATCCAAGTCACGTCTGCAACTCCCTACTTCCTTATATCGCGTAATCTACGCGCATTACAATTAACGCGGGTTAAGATAACCCGGCACTCGCCACCCGCTGATAAAGGTCTGCTGGTTAAACTGGTTAAGCATCCACCCTGAGGGTTTATATAATTACCATGCAGAGGCAAACTGTGGCCAAAACGCTCACGTGTTACGTGTGCCGGGGTTAGAAATAGAGTAACTAGAACTACATATAGCTATACCATATATTTGATTTGGTCTGTCGTCAGATTTCAAAACCTTTTTACAGTATAATGTGATTAATTTTCATAGTCGCTTCGTGTTTTATGTACGATTCTTTAGCCGGCGTGGCGTGGCGTAGTCCACGTTTTTAATTGATATATAGTGTATGTTTTATTGATACGGCTGACAATCATTCAACCGCCATAAATTTTAATACGAGTAGTTTTCTTCGATGCCAAATGAAAGAAAAAAGACCACGTGGTCATCACGCTAGACCTGGTTTTCACTTCAGGCAACTTAAGGTTACTAGGTTATTAGGAATTCCAAATATTTTTGAGTCTTCTTAAAAGCAATGTTTCAAATATTTCCAATTTCCAAATATTTTAGTAATTTTCGGTAAACAGGTTCATCTATATTCCTGGTTTTTTGAGTGTAAAACAGTTTAGTTTTCGAAATATTTCAAGCTTTTATGAAAATATTTAAACAAAATTTTCCTACCAATTAAAAAAACAATAAACTAAACTGATTAAAAATCAGTTTAGCAGAAAAAAACCATTACCGTATGATCGATTTCACTATGACGGCAAAGATTTGACTTAAACAATTTAGTGCGGGAATATTCTATTTTACGTTTCGACATCCAATAACCGAAGTGCTTTTAGACAAAGAATCGCGTCCGAATAATATCGACTCCACCAAATCTTAGATCTACGTCAAGTAGGGAGGGTGAGTCGTGAAATGTTTGACCAAAGTTGTAGTATAATCGTAGTCATAATAAAATCGTAGATAATAAACAAAGTCACACTACGATTTACCTTCACCAATACCCAGCACTCTGAAGATACATCTAGGACTACCGATTGCACTGTGTCAAGATTTTTTTTAACTTCTCATTAAAGACCAATGTACGATAAGTTATGGCATTAGTGGCATTTTTCGACAGCGTCAATAGAAAGTCAGTTCCCACCTTGATAGTTATTTTAACTGGAGTTTCGTAGTTATTTAAAATACCTACAAAATTTCAGTCGATATAAAATGGTATTTTATGTCTGACAAAACTAAAGCACAAAGTGTCAGGCATAAAAACATAACGTGTAAACATAAAATGATTAACATTATAACAAGATTTAAACCAGAGCCTGCCCTCAAAAATATTTCTTCAAAGAAGCTGTAGTTCTGCGTTGGTTAGGGTGGATGAGTCACGTATAAATGTCTGCCCGGCATCAGTACGATAGTAGATACATACCAATGGTACTGAGCCTTCCGGTGATCTCCCTCAAGGTACCTTCAAGGACCATCGATTGCTATCTTCGGGCATATTGCACAACTTCGGAGCAGCCGAAGATAGCCGATCGATAAATCAGACAGGGTTTGAGGAGTTATGGACTTGTTATTAGGGGTAGGAAGCGCTCGAAAGCTCGAGAGATAATGCTTATTGCGCCTTTGGGTAACCGATTAGCCAAGTATTTTAGTAAAACAGGCACCGTTTTACTAAAATACTTGGCAATAAATGTAAGAATTCAAGAAAAGAAAGATTAAGTTCAGTTTTATTGAACTAAATTCATGTCCGGTAACGAATGCGAACTTTGTTATTTTGACTGTAAATACAATATATGAATTAAAATCTAACATCAAACTTGTTTATTAACAACTTAACATACTGAAAAGTTTAAGAAATCTACCAATATTGCTATTCAAACGCTTTAAATTGAGTATTGTGTGTTTTTGATTGCGTATGTGTGCGGTTTGTTTTTTTGCGTGATTGTAGAATAGTTTGTAACAACAGACGGCTCTATAGCTGAGTAGAAGCAACTCTGCCTGTAATAAAACCTGAGACTGGTTAGAGCCGGGTTACATTTGTTTGTTCTCGGGTTTTGGGTGTTTTTGTTGCGTACCATACCAAATGTGACACAGGGATAAGATTCTCGCAGTGCAAATCATACAATTTAAAAAAAAAAATGTAGCTAGTTCAAGTAAGAGCGTGAAAGGGCCTCTATCTACCAAATGAGCCTAATAAGTCTTGTTTATAATAAGTTAATAGTAGGCCTAGAGTAATTTTTAGGGAACATTAGAGGCTAATTAGTTAAACACACTTATTTCTAACGCTCTTTTTTAAAATAAGTTATCATTCAGATTTTAGTTACTTTTCTTCATTATAACCACATTTAAGAAAAAACCGCGTAGTTGTAGATCTCCGCCTCCATAAAAATACTACAACATGTACCTAAACATTCGTAATGAAATCAAACCTTTTCGTCAAAAATGAAGTCAGTTAAAACACAAAAAAGTTTACAGGGACTTTGACATAGTTACATCAGAAAAGTTTTCGGAAGTTTTGTCAAAAGTTTTAAAGTTTGTTTACGTATTATTCAAACATTTATAAATCGACTAAAACAAAGTCGGTCTTTAAAGGGAAACAATGAACGGTACATAATTTATATTTTTTACTCGAAATACCTAATATACTTTATCGCAGGCGGCCTCGGACACGTAACTCGAAAATGTTTAACTATTATGATTCTTACCCTATTTGCTATTATTTTAGCCTACCAAATTCCCGGTGACCGTATTTTATTGCCTTTGTTTTTATTTCTAATCTACGAAACATAATCTGGTCTGAAAGCTCTTGAGTGAAATGGTTTTTACGTGGGAACGATTTTTGTGCAACTTTTTTAAAATATCAAGTGCTTTAAAAGTGTTAACGTCGAAACGAAACGCCGAGAATCATTTCCGCGTAAAAATATTGTGAATGTGGATGGAAAATCTAATCGCAAGTACCATCTTTACTTTTCAATATGAATTATATGTACAGTAGCTAGAGCAAGGAGCCTGAATTGGATGTTTGTTGCAGGGCGACGCCGTTGAGTGCTCAGTCATCGCTGTCACAAATATCCAAGAGAAGATTAGAGTATGGCGTTGATGTAGAAACATTCAGGTTTAACGATAGACGAGCACTAAATAGTGAATCTTCTATGGAGGAAGAGGATGTGTTTGCAAAAAGACGAAGAAGACTTCTCGATGATGAAAGACATGAGGCAGAGGGACGCCGTCGCCCTTTTCCCATGCACAGGCCCCAAGTCATGCGACAAATTGAGAACGATGATGAAAACTTGATACGAGAAACTCAGGCCGCTTTGAAATCACTGTCAGGCACTTGGGTCCGTAATCCTTCTCCCCCTGTCAGCAGTGAAGACAATGATGATGGAAATGGATTTGAAAACCTTTTCGATGACAAACGGTCCGACAAAATGCTACCGTCTTCCCCATCACAATCTTCAGAAAGCGCTTCACAGAAAAGCTTTACGTACAATGATGACCACAGATCCGATGAACAACATACTAATGGGATTAACGAAATCGAAGAAAAGCAGAATAGATCAGACGAAGAAAAAAGCGAAGGGTATGACAGAAATAGCAAGTTCTCCCACTACGACAGAGCAAACTTCGATGAGCTCGGTGATTCGTCGAATGAATTAGAGATAGACTGTGGCGATGATGAAAGTTATAAACATAAACGCAAACCTGAAATTGTTACTGTAAACAAGCAGTCACTTTTTAACGCTTACAAAGCAGCGACGGCTGCTCTTCCTTATTCAACACAGTCTGCGTTCAAGCCTCCGGCTGAAGTGAAACACAGAATTCATAATCCGTCGCTTCCGAGCGAACCGTTCGGTGGATATTCAAATGATCACGAGAAGAGTTCGGCGAGCAAAGCTGCCAAGCAGTATACTGTGCTGCAGCCAGCAGGAGCTGGGTCTCGTGCTGCCACAGCACTGCAAGAAGCGCGCACGGTGCCGACCGCGCAACCGGCAAGAGACGCTCGGCCACTTGCTGCGCTCTCTCCCACGAACTCCAGAGGTACCGGCCACCGTTCACCTCAAACAACGATAGTCAAACTTTCTTAACGACCTGGCCATAACGTAGAACTCCGGGCTATGTCTAACTAAGTCAAAGTTTGTTTCAAGGTCGTCCCGCAATATCTCATAACGCAACCGTCTCGTTACTTCCGAACTGAACAGCTGATAGAAACTTTACTATTGATGCTTGCATTTAAAACAATAGTGTAGTTAATAAACGAAGTAAAACATTATCTTTGCTGCATAAACTAGTCTCTTAATTCTTTGTCTTCATTGAGAACCAGTCTCATCGATAAGGCAGGCAGTGGGGTGGTTTAGAGTAAGCCTCATTTTGTGAGATACGCTGAAACGTAGCGAAGCTGAATACAAATCATGTCTTATTTGTAAGTCGCCTCCATAATTCAGTTGGCGACGGTCAAAATAAGGTTAGAGTCTACCTATGCAGACGTAGTATATGGTTGGGTACCTAAACGTTTTCCTCGTATTGCTGGATGATAGCGGGTTTACTTCAGGCAATAAAAACGGGTCAGGACGGGCGGTGGGCGGGGCGCTGCGCCGCCCCCCCTTTCCTGAAAGAAAAATTGGTAGTGTGCGCGCAGCCGCCTGGCGATCTTTATTTTTTCTTTCGGGTTACGAGTGGGGTGGGTCGGGGCGCGGGGCGGGGCTGCGCAGGTACGCCCCGCTGGGGGCACGCCCCCCCGTATCGATCGTTCGCCCACGCCCCCACCCGATGATTAGGAAAACACTAATTTGTGCACCGGTCGATTTGTTCGCAGAAGGCAACAAGTGTCCGACGCCCGGGTGCAATGGGCAGGGCCACGTCACCGGCCTCTACACACACCACAGAAGGTGAGTCATCTCGATGATTTGTCATTTATCAATACGTAAATCAGCATTGTTTAACCCGAATTTGAAACCCTTCAACAACTGTACGTATTTTGTCTGACCTCACAAGTCAGTTGATAGTAGCTCTGCCTTCAGCGCTGTAGGTCGTTGGTTATATTCTATTACAATACATCCAGGACTAACATTTTGTGTGACGAACATAGATGTTGGTTCTATGTCTGGGTGTTTATATGAATTATAATGTATGTATTAAAAAAATGTACTATAGTTATATCAGTATTCTGGTTCCCATAGTCCAAGGTATGCTTCGTTAGAGGCTAGATGGCACTGTCTAAAATGTACATTAATATTTATGACATTTTAAGGTCTTTTACTGAAACTATAATTAATTTCCTCAGTCTGTCAGGATGTCCAAGAAAGGATAAAGTTACACCAGAAAGTGAGTATTTAAACAGTATAGATTTTCGAGTTTGTTGAACTTGAGTTGTATAATGAGTTTTATTCAGTTTTTTACAGTTTGATTTAGCTTTAAGTATTTCTCTATTATTGTTCACTAAGTTATTATTTATCTATGATTTCTTAAATGTATTTGTTAAACAATCTTAATATTTTTAGTTGTGTTTCAAGAAAACTTATGATAATAGTGTTAATTAAACAAAACTTTATTTCAACACTTATTTTTAAGTATTGGGTTACCTAGTTCGTACTTTAAATATTAGTTGCTTATTTAATATTAGAAGTCTCTATCACCCCAGAAGATGTTAATAGTCACGTTTCCGCTGCAGTTTTGGCATTGCACGAGACAATCTTAAAGTGCCCTACACCTGGGTGCAACGGACGTGGCCACGTCAGCTCGAACCGGAGCACTCACCGATCCCTCTCCGGGTGCCCCGCGGCTGCTGCTAGAAAAGCTGCAGCGAGATCCCAACGCATCAGACCTCTATGTAAGTACGCACCTTCAACTTAAGTCTACTTTTACTTTTGGTCCTTTGAATTCATAAAATAGATTTTTGTTACAGTTTTAAATACTAGATAACTTGTACAAATATAAACAATGAGGGTCCAAGATGTTCGCGTCGTTACACTCAGATTTCCTGGCCCCGGGTAGATGCGAAAGGAGCAACTGAAATAAGCACTAGAACCTGTGCTAGATTTGTCCGGCTCCGTGGCTTAGTTGGTAGTAGCCCTGCCTTCGAAGCGAGGGGTCCCGGGTTCGATTCCCGGCCGGGGCACACTTTGTGTGGTGAGCATGAAGTTTGTTCTCGGGTCTTGGGTGTTTGTCTTGTGTTTCTGTGTTCGTCCATGCCATCTGCGACACAGGGAATCCTAGTGCAGAGGTATGAGTGTGTTAACGTTGTTTTTAAAGTACTGCCACTTCACCTAGTAATCCACAGTAAAGCAACGGGCACCTATGATCCGGTGGAATGGAGTAGGTGCCCGTGTAATTACAGACGCATCAGCTGTTATATCCCAGTCTCAAAGAAACAGACGCAACATGATTTAACTTGGGTCTTTGATTTCGGTTTCGACGTGTTTTTACAAGAAATACAATTAAGCAGATAAACTGAAACAGCAAAACACTATCTAAACACAAAATTACATTCAAATCATTAGAGCCGTTCAAGAGATACGTGTAATAAATATATATACAAGAATTTCTCGTAACATTTACCTAATAGTTATGCCTAAATTCAACTAAATAATATCAGAAAAACAAACTTTCTTACAAAATTCGTCTAATAATTAGAGAATAATCCTATACGATTATTAATATGTATCACACGTCACACAAGAAAAATTTTAAAAGTCGCCTACTTTGTGAAAATGTAAAGGTTCCATTTTTCGCTTGGTAGTGAGGCATTCCGTTCATTCTGCCCACTCCACATAGCCCGCGGTAGGCGTGACTTTGTTATTTGCTCGTTGGCTAGCACGTCAGTGCAAAAAGGTTTTAGACAAAGTTTACTTATTTCAAGAGGCTATGTAAATGATGATGGCCTATGTTTCTCCAATGGGAGCTGTAAAAACTAGCAAAATACGACATTAGAATGAGACTTTAGATGAGACAAACCAACGAACTTTATCTACTTACTTGCGAGCTTGTGAAAGGTTTTTACAGTATAATTAATTAATTCGGTAAAACTTTAGTTCACAGCTGAGCTATCAACACTCAACATAATAGCATAAAAGGAATTCATTTAGGATCTAATTAAAGTATTATAATTGTAAAGTACACTTTATACCACAATGCAGTATAAAAAATTTTTACATCCAAAGGTAGCCTATTGGAGACCCCTATTTATTAGCCCGATAAGGCCACCCACTGTAACCCCTTTTTAATTAGTGTTCTCACTAAGTATTTCATCGTTTCCTTTGTGGTGTACATTTGAGAGTTTTCATTCATTCATTCGTTCACTAATGTATCCAAACTTTATAGCCCTACAGCTAAATTATAAAAATAAATGTAGTATGATCTCCGGTGACAGTGCCACCGTCAGTGCCGATCACGATAGCCAGTGAAGTCTCGGTCTCGGGGCGAGAGCGCGAGCGCGAGCGAGAGGTGGTGGCATCGCCAAGAAGTCCTGCGGTGAAGCGAGAAGCCCCCGAGCTGCTCGTGCCGAAGAGGGAGGCGGCCGAGTCGGAGCGCGACTCCCCCCCAATGGAGACGCGCCACGCCGGCTACGGCGCGCCGCCGGACCAGAGGTCGCCGTACGAGCGACCGCCAGACGACCATGTCCGCTCCTACAGGTAGGATATCAATATATCATTACAGCAACTTTCTCTTATCATAGCTATATTAAAAGCAGTTGTTAGCCATACGTTCAAGCAAGCGCTTGAATTTGTTCCAGGTTCCAGCATATTACGAAATGTGTTTAAATTCTTGGGTACTGATCACTCGTAATTTAGTTCAGCTGAAACCACAGGTTATTAGGGAGGCTGACTCTTGCTGGGACTCTAGATCTGATAAAAAAAAACTATATTTTAACAATATTTTTACAATATTTTTCCTAGGTACAATATATTTAAGGTTCTGATTTTAAAAGTCAAAGGTGTGATGAACGGTGATCAGTTATTCCCCATTTTAAATCTTTCAGTCACACACAAGTGCATCATAAATTCTGGAACGTTCTCAACTACACCGAAACAAGGTTGTGCTTGTGAAATATATATATTCCATTTGAGTTTGATTTATGAATGGTCACATCTAACCAAATATGTATCGGTCAAGAAAACTTTCACATCAAACAACTACCGTTCCTTTTTTTTAATGTGAATTAGTGGCGGATCGATCTGAGGGCCCACTTGGTGGTAAGTGGCGACCCTCACCCATGGCAACAGTAATGCTACTCAGTACAACATTTGGATCTTACACTGAGTTGCATTCATCCTACTGTGTCTATCTCCTGAGACGGGGATAATACGTCTCGTGCGCTTGTGATTTCACCGGCTCCGGTTACGGTTACACGGTTACACGGTTCCGGTGGAAGGGTGGTGGAATTGTGTCCTTCCACCGGAACACAATAATGCAAGCACTACTGCTTGCTTGACGAACTTGGCACAAGTTCTACTGCAACTTTTGGTTGCTCCGTTAGCACCACCTAGGGGGTACGTGTAGGGAATGATAAGGTAAGGTAACAATAAATTTTTTGTGATAAAGCTGAGGGGAAATTTTAGAGTCCTACGAGAAGGTGCTTATTTTGACTACGGATTTTCCTTGTTAGTCAAATGAACGAAAACCGGTACGGCTATGAGTCCCGGTGCTACGAAGGTGCGCCGGCATTCGAGAGGTACGACCCTGCGCAATGCCCGCAACGACCCTACGGCTGGGAGGAGGAAAGGTACCACGACCCCCACTTACCCACGCCGATGAAGACCGACCAGTCAGAGCAGGAGACCCCAACCGGACCAATATACCCTAGGTACGTGTCTGCTTCGTTCTGCTATTGATGTTTCATTTATGTGGTAAACGAGACACTTTTTTCCGGAACTGTTATGTCGTTCTTTTCAAATCCAAAACTATTAAAATCTCAAATAATCAAACCTAACTTCAAAAAAAACGTTCAGTTAGTATATCTGTAAAGCATGAAAAGTCATTCACGGGGGAATTTTATTCTGTCAGACCAATGTACCACTATGAAACTGGTACCGGAGTAGCCGGTGTGGGCCCTGTGAGCGCGATGGGTCCCGGCGTTCCCCCCGGCTTCTCGGCGATCAACCTATCGGTGAAGATCGCGGCGGCGCAGGCGCAGCGGCCTCGAAGCCCCACGCCTCGAGACCCTCGCGACCCACGCCCGGCAATAGATCTATCCACCTCAAGCGGAAGTCCACAGGTGAGACCGAACGCTTGCTGATGCTTCAGATAAGGGATCATTCGAAATTGCGTTATAGCGATTCCAATATTTAGTAGCGGGATCATAGATTTGCTGGTTGCTATTTAAATTTTTGGTTGCTCTTTTTTACGTCGGAGCCATTGTAAAAGTACTTTTCACAACAGGGTCCATATGCATCGCCGGTGTATACGAGCGCCGGCGGCGGCGGGGGCGGCGCCCGAGGCAGCCCACAGCCGGGAGCCTCGCCACAGCTCACCGCAAGCCCCCAGGTGCCAAGTCCGCAGGGCCAGACCCTTGACCTTAGTGTCCGTTTACCACATAGGTGAGGCATTGTTGTGCACTAAGCGTAGAATTTTGTAGTCGACGGAAATGCTTATGTATGCTTTTGTTCACAGTCGTAGCTTTCCCGGAGGAGTGTCGTACAGTCGAGAGTCAACGCCAGATAGTGGTGGGAGCCATCCTTATTTAGAAGCTTATCATCGAGATACCGCCGGTAAGTCTGATATGATATGACTTAAGTTACGACAAACTTCGGTATGGGAGAAAGAAATGTTGCTGTTGTTTGTTGGCGGCATTGGCCGTTTAACATCAGGTGAGCTGTCAGCTCACTCCATCACTGAGTCTCATAAGAAAAGATAAATAGCGCTGCTCGTTATCACTTCCAATATTGGTATAACAGAGCCGGCATCGCCTCAGTCGAGAAGTGCATGCATTATTAATTGTGCTGATTGTTTTGATTTTCAAGACCATAGGAACATCTAAGTCTTCTAAAATTTTGGATGTAAAGGGTTCTTTACAAATGCGTCATACTATACCTACATGATCTCATAATCACCCTATTTTAGGACCAAACAGAAATGGAACAAATTAATACTGGAAAAGAGCCTACGGTACGCGCTGAATAAAATGTAATTTTCTAATGGAGATGAAATTTATAAACATTAGACGCGCAAAGAACATACACAAAATTGATTACTCGTTGCGCTTAAAATTGTAATCTAGTAGATGTACCGGCTGCTACCGTTCCCCCTCATGTGGGGGGTTTAGGCCCCTTTACACGGTAAAACACGTCGTACAAATTAAAACGCGACCGCGATAATCGCTCCGGTAGGGATCCGAGCCGCAACATGCCGCTAGCAGTAACGTTGCTAATCCGAGCTCTCGACTTGCAACGTTGCGGTAATCTACGTACTACTGTAGTTTCTCGTGTGTGTGTACACTTTTAGTTATTTTAGTGTCGCAAAGATGAATAACCAACTTGATTTCAAGCTTTTATGAGTGAACTTCTGCGTCGCTAAAAGTTATCACTCAGGCAGAGATATGGCACTGCAATTTGAACGTAACCTTGTTCACGGCCCTGACGCGGTGCAACTTGGGTATTCACATACCATACACACAGGGGTTGTTCAAATTATTATGCAAGTTAGACCGGTCCGTCACTTTTGTCAATTTAAAATGAGAGACGCGCCACCGCTACTTGATAATTAATTTATGATCCTACTCGCCAAACGTTGCGGTTTCCCTACCTAGTGGAGACTCGTATGTGCAGTTGCTTTTTATTGCCAAAGTTAATTCACGAGCTCTAATTAACATTCTCAAACGTGCAAACTCTCACGCTTTGTGTTTTACTCTCACGGATATAAATTTAGTCTTTATTGTACTTAAAATCTTATTTTACGTTCAAACGATGGCAAAATGTGATCCTAGAATCCCTTCTTAAAATAATAGCTACATATTTAGACACACCTTTTCGAAATATTAAGGAATTATATATTTTTTTTCAACTTGTTATTCAAGGGTAACAAACGTGGAGATTAGCTCACCTCTTTCAGGTATAGTTACTCTCATCACACGTGAATGTAATTGTTCTGAGCTAAATTTTGTCGATTTAGGTCATCTGAGAACACGTCATTAATAATTGATTAAGTTGCAATAATTAATCGACTTAAATGATACGAAATCAGAGATCTTAAATAATGAATAGAGAATGTAACATTATTCAGTCACACATTATTCAGTCTATCTGCAAAATGGTATTACGTCCCAACCACGATAAAAAAACGTAATTCTATTACTTGGCTGGCACTGTCATGCCAGTACCTTGCAGAGCAACCGACAAGTAAACAAAATCTTCTTTTTAATAGGTTATGGCGGTGTCAGTCCGCACCCGGTTGCCGGATACGGCCTAGCCCAGCCAGACTACGCTGCAGCGGCTGCAGCGGCAGGGTACGGAGGCTATCAGTACCAGTGTGGGGCATATCCGCCTCCCCCGGCCTACCCTCCGCACGCGGCTCCTTACTCCCCGCCGTGCTACATGCCACCACCGCACGCGCCGCACGACAAACCCAAGGACAGCAGGTGAATATTAACTCTGGAAACCTATTCCACCAAAGCTTCATACTCGTGTATCAACAGGTTATGGACCCAGCGCACTCTATGAGCCCGTATGGAACATGGCCCGTATCTCGTCGTACGCATCAAACATCATTGAGATTATCATGGTGCTAAAATTTAGTAACTAATAGGTACTCAAACTTTGCATCATGATCAAAATAATTGGTTAACCTCGCTCGATCTCCAAATATCGACGTACCAAAAAATCGTATTGAAGAATATTTTATTCAAGGTTAGTGGTATAATCAAGATTTTCGAGTTAATATGTTTCATGAATTCACTATTCAAAGCCAAGATTCAATGCGTTGCTTGTGGACCAGTGGAAGGATATGTTTGCCGATAAAATCTGCACGAGATGTTACACCTTCGTCTCAGAGGCATGAGCGCAAGGCGATGGGACTTGGATCTTCTCATGACTGGAATCGTACTGCTGTTGTTCATATGCGGTAACCACATAAAATTCGACAAAAAGTCAGTTTGTTCCGTCACATTAAAAAATAGTTGAAACAAGTTACGCACTCAACCATGGAAAAAAATTGTTCAAAGTATTCTTTACTATTTTAATTAGCAAGTGAACGCGATTCAGTCTATTATTAATTACTGAAACTTCTACAATTTAGTTGATTTGCACCAATTAACTGAAACATGTAAGAGCGCAATTTTGTTTCAGTTCATTCCGAAGCTCCACGAAAGTATATTTATGTTTATGTATATATAACTTTTATCATAATGTGAAATTATGGAAGTATTATGTCAATGGTGCATCACTTCTCTTTTATCCCAATATAGTAGAAACTATTATTGTAAGTGTATATAAACTTTATAAAGCTAAATTACCTATAGTATAAATATATCTACATCACTTATTGTTTAGGAGGTAACTGCGCCTTTAAACATTAATAGAATTACGATAACAAATTCCTTAAATATAGTAGGTATGTATAATTATTATAAGTTGGTATATTAAATAGTTCATGCATCTTCGTGTAGGTAAAGATTAAACGTTACACTAGCTGTTCATCTGTAAAGCGAACACCTGCACCCCCTTAGCTTCATAAACAAAGAAAAAAACTAGTTCTTTTGTTGATCAACATCAAGACAAGAGTCCTAAGACGTAAACGTACACAAGGACTTCGCTTCGAGACAATGTTGCCAACTTCGTCATCGTCCCGCCAATATAGAAACGATTCGGATACATTTAGTGTTTCCCGGCGATCGAAGAAATTCTCTTTAAATGTTTTAGATGACATAGAAAATTGAAATAAGTAAATTCTAATCCATACTAAGATTATAATTATTATTACTTAACATGTAAATAATGGCTAACATTGTGTCTTAGAATATTTATAACAAGTACTGCCCTGTCTTTAGTTTAGGTAAAAGGCATCGAAAAAAAAAAACAAATTAGCTGAAGCGGATTAAAAATAAAAAACAACACAGCAATGAACACAAGGTAATAACGCGTTATTCTTTTTTTTTATTCGTCCCTCATAGCAATTTTGAGGTTAGAATAACATAAAATAGTGTATCCGAACAGAACAAATGTCACACTCGCTCGGCGGATCATTCTAAATATACCGAGGGAGCGCGCAGGCGCGTTCGAGCGTCGGCGCACGATCATGTCAGATAACCACCGCATGAACGATAAGACACATTCGTTTAACTATTTCTATCACAACATCGTGATACACAACGACAAGGACACAGATATGCGACGGAACAGGTAAGAAAAAACTTTTCAAACAATTTAATATACTTTCGTTTCACGAAACGTTAACAAAAAATAAACGCGGTAATAATAGCAAAAAAACTTTTGAAACATTTTTACAAGACTTTGTAAAGATATCGCTATTTTGAGGCGATCTAGTTCCATTCACGCGAGTGATGCAGTACGTACACGTATGACATTGTTTATTTAGTTTCCGCTCCGAACTTTAAATATTTCATCAGTGTTTTTTTTAGTTTTTTTTATTTATTTATTTGTATTAGCTGCCACCGCGATGACTATTGCGGGAAACTGTGTTACCGGAGACGAGAGTCGAGAGAGTCGAGGGATCTCATCCAGTGCCCAATTCCGAGTTGCGACGGCTCCGGCCACGTTTCTGGCAACTACGCCACGCACCGCAGGCAAGCGGAGAGTTGCGATGCACTAACAATGTTTACCCGATTGCGCGACACTAATAAAACTCATGCGCTTTAAATAGTTAGAGGCCTACGTATGGCAAGCAATTTTTTTTTTATTGTTACTGAAATCTATGGAGAAATAGAACTCTACCATTCTGGTAATGTAATAGTTAAGCATAAACCGTAGAGTTGTAAACTTTATTAATTATTTAAACATGTCAGGTGTTATGAAAGTGCTAAACAATTTTTGTTAGTATTCTAATGTAATTTTTCGGCGTACACGGTTACATTGACCAATAGGTTTTCTCTATGACAATATCTAACTACCTACATGTGCTTTCAAGTATAAATAATTGCTTACTAAAATATGTTAGTTTGACTGACACGAGACACCGCTCTATTACTCGTGTCGTTTTATGAATATGGCAGTTAGTTTTTTTATATGTTTATTTATGTTAAGAATCCGTATTTTTCATAAAAACTTCCCATCTTTATAAATAAAAAACGATTAACGCATGTATGGAAGTTCATTAATTGAGAACGGCGCGATCGATTTAGCAGATTATTACATGTTCGATATGTAATAATCTGCTTATTATATTGGTGAAAGAAAAGACAAACTATTATATTTGTTTCTTCATTATAAAACTTCTAGCCGCTAAACTAAATTGTTCATGAAAAGTGTTTTGTTCCGGGTGCCGGTTCGTTGATTTTCAAACTTGTCAATACGGAACAATAATCAGTACCATTCGTACATAGAAAATCATTTTTTTTAAAGCTAACAAGTAGCATTTTGTGCATACTTTCTAAATGGTGTCCTTTTAACAGTTAATGCTGCTTATAATACATAAAATTCAGTGAATATTTAAACGGCATTCAGTATTACAAAATATTTCTATACCCGGTAACTGGACCTATAATTTTTCTGTTACTGCATCAAAAATTAAAATATAACTTCTATAGTACCTCTCATATCACTCAAACTGGAAGACTATAGAGAGGCGACGAGAGTAGACTAAGCAAGTATGATTATTTATTGCTAATTGGATAATTCATTAATTATCTAATCAATTAATCATCACATGCGCATGAGACGTATCATCCCCGTCTCGGGTGATGGACGCAGCAGGATGAGTGTGACTCAGTGTAAGATCAAAACCATATACTGAGTCGCATTACTGTTGTCATGGGCGGGGGTCGCCACTTACCACCAGGTGGGCCCTCAGATCATTCCATCACTTACTAATATAAAAAAAAAATAATATCGTATCGAACTGACAGTGTAGTTCTAATCATGTTAGTTTTCATAATATTCATAATTTACGTTGCTACAGCCGTTCTCAGCCAATTGCGCCCCTGAGCAGCAATTTGAGCATTTCCGTGCCAATTGGCGCACTCCCACGAGATTATGATGCAAAACTAACAGCATGCGAGTGTTCCGCTTTTGAGATGCTCAGATTTTATTCAACCATATTCGGTATTAACTGAGGGTGGCATAAAAAAAATTAAAAAAAGTTTACCCACTCTTCTTCAGGATTCTTGTTACAGGCGGTATGGACAAGACAAACACCCAAAACCTGAGAACAGATTTTACGCTCATCAAAAAAAGTGCCCCGACCGGGAACCAAACCCGGGAGCCCTCGCTCGCTACCTACTAGCTACGAAGCCGTCGGTGGTGACAATGAGCTCATTCATTGATTAGTCCACATTTCCATAATAATGTAACTAAAATGGTTTTAGTAATCGTTTACCATATTGAATCCTGGGTGGTCTCAATGGTAAACGAGAGAGGAAGCACTAGCCAATAGGAGTTCTAACTTTTTCCTCATTCATAACTATTACATTGTGTGCGCGTAACTCTAATATTGCTATTTTTGTGACACAAGGAAGAATTTCGTAGCCTAGGTACTCGCTATTGAATAAATGTTTCGTAAGTGATAAAAGATATGATTTAAAATAAACTGAATAAAGGTTGCATAAAGTTGGAAACTGTAAAAATGATATTAAGTGTGATTAACACTACTATAAGTACAAATACTACGAAATTAAGAAAACAAACCAACGCAAAAAAAAAAATGCTAATGACGGTGCTAATGATGTCGGTATCTTTTTATTCGACAAAATTAACAAAATGGCTGACCTGGTCACTACCTCCATACGACACAGATCACTCACACTTTAGTACCCCTACTAAAGTATGAGAAGCCCCAAGTCGCATTGCATTGTGCTTGTCAGCGACAGGGTTGTAACGCCTTAAGTGCCTGCAAATTCAACGACACAACCTTTCACGGCACCTTATCTTGGCGGCTGATTACCATGTGACAACAACAACAACGTTGACACACTCATACCTCTGCACTAGGATTCTCTCTGTCGCAGATGGCATTGACAAACACAGAAACACAAGACAAACGCCCAAGACCCGAGAACAAACTTCATGCTCACCACACAAAGTGTGCCCCGGCCGGGAATCGAACCCGGGATCCCTCGCTTCGAAGGCAAGGCTAACCAACTAAGCCACGAAGCCGTCAAAAGTACTTCTCCGGACAATCTTGGCAAAAGTTCTATTGCTACTTTCAGTTGTCCTTTTACACCACCTGATTCTCATCTACGGATGCGTGGACCAGGGACCTCAAATTGTAAAAGTACTTATAGAACAACACACGATAATTAGATATAAATATGGGACCGGAACCCGTATCAGTGCCACCAACTGAAACTATCATTTGTGCAACCATATTATTATGACTTATTCATTTTACTATAGTTTATTGAATAGTTTGAGTAGATACTGCATTTATTGACGACTTTACAGCTGAAAACTAACTGTGATTAACTTGTATGCGCACGAGTATTTTCGCATGCTATTTACACGCACAAAGTGTAAATTTTGACGGTCTAAACGATACTTGAGATGTTATGGATTAATAAAGATTCATATTTGAGTTATTTGTTCAGATGCATAGTAGGTACTAGTATGTGTACAAACTAGTGCTTTGGTGCCCACGTAAAAACAGAAACGTATTGTGCATCATTATGTTCAACAATATGGCTGGGTAGAAATGATTAGAACATTAACAGATTTTAGCACTGAAATCCTGAAGTAACTTATATTTGTATACAAACTCTATATTTAAAACATACATAATCAAGAAATAGCTTTAACATTACAAACAATTTTACCTACTATTAAAACAAATATATCATAAGGAAAACGCGAATTAATGCTGATAAACCTACTTGGGTATTCGGCTATTGATGTTTTTTTTTATGCAAAAGCGATGTGTGCAATTATAAATCTTAATATTATTAATTACTTTGAAATAAATAAATATTGTGTGGTTTTGTTTAAATTTCATTGTTGTTTAAATTCAATCTTATAATCTAACTAGCGCTTCTCGCGTTAATCGCACTTCGCTCGATTTAAATTGATTATGTCAATTAATTTAAGTCCTTTTTTGTATCTCTGACAACGTGTATACTCAATTTCATGACGATTGGTTGAGTAGTGAAAGCCTGAAAGCGAACATACAAATATTCCCGATCTTATACATTAAATGAGTTACTAGGTACAACTAAAACTATAAATAGACGTACATCGCAAAAGCTAATAATTATTTCGTCGCAGTCTCTACATAGTTTCATTAAGACTGGTATCATTTTCGAATTGCGGTTTGTAGTTAATCTCAGATTTCTTATATATTCTTATGTTATCTGTTGTTTTATAAAACCTGAACTCGGTTATGAATCCGCATGGCCGATGCACATTCCTTGAACTATTTTTATCATAAACCGTTTTAAGACATCGACGCAATAAATCGCCATAGGAGATAGTATAACTCGTATTTTTCTCTGTTCGCTGTTGATAAATTGAATTAAGGCGGCAAGTCTAGTGTTTTATAAACACTAAGTATTAATAAATTAATTCTATTCTCATGTTCTTTTAGTGACCTACATATTTCCATGTAACCTTACAAGTTATGAATAAATTAACTACATGGTATCACTTACCTGCATACTTAGCCTATGCATAAATAATTTCGTTACGTAGGCATAAGCTAATAATATACTATGTATTGGTAAGATTTTTGAACAAATATCGTGGTTCATAGATTGATTGCTAAAGGCCTAAATCACCAATTTCCGTTTAAGTTTCTGATACCTTATCTAACAGAATAAACAAACCCTTAGAATCTGACCTCAATTTAATAGTGATGAAAAATTCTGATACCGACCCTACATTAATTGTACTAAGAGTTTAATTAAATTAAATTTACGTCTCTGGTAAACGAATAAGGAAAGAAAAACGCCAGAGAAAGGCTGAATAAATAAAATATATTTCTATCGCTGGCTCTAAATAAAAGTAATTTTCTGTCTGGCTTCTAACATAAGCTACAAGTGTTTGCCCCGCCACGGCATTGTAAGCAGTCTGTATATGTGCAGCCTGTCTGGGTGTCCGCGCGCCGACCGCTCGCAGCTGCAGCCCCACTCTCAAGAGCTGAAGTGCCCCACTCCAGGGTGCGACGGTTCTGGTCACGTCACCGGCAACTACTCGTCCCATCGCTCGCTCTCCGGTTGTCCGAGAGCTAATAAACCCAAGAGCAAGCCTAGGGACGGACAGGACTCTGAACCTTTGAGGTGAGTTAGATACCAGAGATCTGATGCCCCATTATCACTTTTACTGCTGAATAAAGATTCAATATTACCGTAACTTTAATTTCTACAATGCGCATACATTCCGTCAACAATACCTACCAATAGGAAGAATGACGTTAGCAACAGCCGTCTCACTAATACCTCTTTATGCGTTATCTTGTGTACTTTACAATAAGATTTTGGTAATTTTCACGCTGCTTAGATGCCCTATACCGGGCTGTGATGGATCTGGACACGCTACAGGGAAATTCCTATCGCATCGAAGGTAAGAACTGCTGTAGACTGTAGGTGTTTTGATTGTAGATTGTGTGTTGGTACTGCTATACTATGGGATTTTTCGTTTCCTAATGAGAGTTTTTAAACTTACAGCGCATCAGGATGTCCGATCGCAAATCGTAACAAAATGCGGGTTCTAGAAAGTGGTGGGACGGTGGAACAGCATAAAGCCGCCGTGGCTGCAGCGGCCTCGGCCATAAAATTTGACGGAGTGAACTGTCCGACTCCAGGGTGTGATGGTTCGGGACACATCAACGGTTCTTTTCTCACGCATCGCTCCCTGTCAGGTTGTCCGGTAGCGGGCGCAGCAACTCCCACACCTCAGTCGAAGAAACCAAAGTATCCTGATGATATCACGCCTTTATACCCAAAACCATATCCAGGTGAGATTTTGCATTTGAATAGCGTATATTCGATAAGTCGACCTTCAATAACTGTTAGCTTTATTCAGACACTTTTTGTGGTGACCAATTTATTATACATTTTCAGGAATGGAAATGAACATGCAAACAGGCAATGGTGAAGACCTCATGACTCTCGAGCAAGAGATAACAGAGCTGCAACGAGAAAATGCCCGTGTAGAGTCCCAGATGATGCGCCTCAAATCGGATATCAACGCGATGGAAACTCATCTCACACATGGAGAACGGGTAAGGAATTATTTTATAAGACAAAAGTGCATGGCTGTCCTGATGGTGCACAGTATACTTATTGCCTTTATGTTTTAGTACTTTTCAAAGTACAAAATTGTAATCCAAAACTTTCTGTCTGACAACTTAGATGGTACGGTCATGGCTCCAAACATCCAACTTTGAGTGTCACTAGCACATCATGCATTTGTGAGTACCATTCAATTAATCATAATAATGGTACCATATAGGGGTCACATGAAGGCAGCCATGAGCATGAATAAATTCATTTTTTCCTTGGTTACCCATACCGAAGGACATCCATACTGATCATGTTACATTTTGCTTTCAGGAGAACCAGCTGAGACTACAACATAACAACAACCTCAACGAGTACTACGAGAATCTTCGCAACAACGTTATCACTTTGCTGGAGCAAGCTAAGATCCCGGGCGGAGGGACGGTGCCTGCGTCCGCCGCGGCCACGCCGGGCGCTCCGCCCGCGCTCGTGACCGGCGAGAAACCAGCTCACGACAACTTCGACTCTTATCTCACAAAGCTCCAAAACCTGTGCTCCCCAGATGGCTACTGCCCGGACGAGAACCGGCCCATCTACGAAACCGTCAAGAACGCGCTTCAGGACTTCACAGTGCTTCCGACGCCTATATAAGGCTCGCCCAGCGCCGCCGATACGGACCGACACTGAGTTTTGCCTCAGGGCATCGGCGGAGCTTATTCGTGAAATGTGAAGACTAGTGGAAATTGTGTGTCGTGTACGAACGCTCAGCTAATCACCAAAGATTTTAGCTACTTGTAATATGGATTATTCTAGAATTTTGGTGGAAGTGTCGACAGCGCGACTCGAAAATAATTTGTGTTCTAATTTAGGGTAAAGATCTCTGTTTTGTAAACCGTTGTATACGATGTGTGACTTCATTAACATCACATAAACTCGATTCATTCGACTTTTAATCACTAGGCTGGACTTATAGACCTAAAATAAATTTTAAATACTGTTACTCGTATGCTTAAAGTTAATGTTAGGTGAGTTTATACCTACTATTGTAATGTGTAATAAGGAATTTTAACCAACACAAACACACCATTAAATTTAATGATTATGTAAATATTGTACCAAATGTCTGTTATACTTATTGTTTAGGAATCATCTGATCTGTGTGGCCACTGGTGTGGTTGCTGTCTAGTTTATAATATATTCTACAATCTCAGATTATATCAAACTGGTATAAATTAAAATAGATATTAAGTGAACAATTATTGTCTTGAAACTTTCATTATACTGGGAATGTGCCAAATGCTTCAGAATCACAGCAGCTCCCGAACGCTGACGTATTAAGACTAATATATTGAGATAGACATTGAGACGATGATGTAAACCAAATAATGACTTCTTAGAGGACATTCTAGTCAGTTTTGTAAATAAAATGTGAATATTGATAGTTGTCGCGTCGCAAGGACGTTTTTAACTATTCGTACTAGGAAATAATGAGATCTCACTAGATCAAGTAAGATAATTCAGTCATTTATTGATAATCAATTTTAGGAATAAAATAATTCTTAATTTCTTTGTTAGCCAATGTTCACTTGCTGTGATTATGTTACGTGTTGTTTATTGTTACTTATACGGAATGTGATAGATTAATTCTCTCGAATTAATATTTGTTAATTTGCAACTTTTTTTGATGTGCTTGTCGGAATAAATTTGTGCAATTTAAAATTTTCGGATGAACCGCATGGCGTTTTGTTATTATTTATTTTAACCACTGATAGGTACACCGAAGTAATTGTATTCGCATTTATTAATAAAATAAATACTACATATGTTACTGCTCTGATTGTCATATGTTTCTGTAATATATTGAATATGTGTTGTTAAAGAGAATAAAATAAATACCAAGATTAAATCCATCGATTTTCTTTTCTTCGCATAGTCTTACGACACATAAATCAAAGGCTAGAAGTCAAAACCACTTTAATATCTTTATTACTCACCGTAGCTATATAAATCTCTTTAAAAATTAAGAATTATTGATGTTCGTTTGTCAGCGCATCACTTACGGCTGGATCGATAATGTGTCTTAGAGAAAGAAGAAGTTGGAAAAAGTGGCTAGTAAAATTGGAAAATTCGGGAAAAGCAAATGTTTTCTAGGCTTTATTGTCGTTTGACAGCTGACTGACAAATTTACTTATATCAAGACAGGACGTCTGTCGGGTCAGCTAGTTGAAATAAAATAAAAATGAACAAGATCATGCGTTTTTTTACTAGTTTTGTTCATATCCATACCCGACCCTCCAGGAATAAAAACAAGTAAGAAACCCCTTACGATGGTCCTTATATTTCGTAGACATGATCCCATAGGCGTACCCAGCTTCTGGCCTAGGGGGGGGGCAAGTCAGATTTTTTAGGTCGAACCGTTCGCGGCTTTTTTTTTATACACACTACACCTACATGAAACATTAGGTATATGTAGTGTAGTGTGTGGGGTAAACAGCCGTAAATGATCCTGCTTCATAGGTAGTTAAATAAATATAAGTAAATTTGACTATGCGTGAATTTTTTTTTAAATTTCCACTTCCGCAGCTGCTTCCCCCTGCCCCCCTCCCCCCTGGGTACGCCCATGCATGATCCTATTCACAAATTGTTTTTTTTTTTTTTTTTTTTTCAATTTACGTACTTACGTAGGTACATCATTTTAGAAATGTAAGATATAAATAAAACATAAAATGTAGGTACCTACAGCATGATTTCTACTTTAAAATCCGCGTGGTCATAAACTGAAATCGCTGTAAGTCTTGTATTTCCACATAAGCGTTAATGCCACCCATAAGGTATAGTGAGTACCTCGGAAGTATCAAGAAGAAATGGCTTTGGATTTAGATTTGTCTTAGTCCTTCGCCTTCGTCTCGTCATCCAGGTGTGTCAAGGTTAAAGCTGTACCTTTTAGTTCTATATAGGTAAGTATCAGGTACGCATACCAGTTCGACATACTGGTACACTGTCCAAGAACAGTTAATGCGACATTATTATTGAGGAAACCCACGTCAACGAGGAATAGTTGGTATCCTTCTTGGAAATACATACCTATGATGATGAATGAATGAATGCATGAGTTCTATCTCCAGTTGTGCCTCGTTCGTCTGGTTGTACTAAACCAGAACCTGGTCAGTTATGGATCCACCAGTACAGGAAACGCTGACAGTTAGATTATGAGGTTTACCGTTGTTCCCATAACTAGAACAAAGGCGAGGAAAATATTTCGAAATTTACATTGTCCATTCGAGCATTGTTCGAATGTAAGCAAGGCACGGTGGGAAGAGATTTAGTTCAAATGAGGGGACAAATGAGGAGGACGGACCTTAAAAACTATTATTGGAAGGTATCGAAAAAATAAAGATTCGCTGTGATAAGTTCACAGCGCTCGAGGGAGATTATTATATATATTAATTTTTTTATTAAATATTTGCGGACTAATAATAATTTGACCTACCCTCGATCATATGAATGCACAATTTTGAAATGCCAGTATTATGTTATGTCTAAGTCAAAATAATGTTACCAGATGGATTGGAAAGTATAAAATTCATACCTTTGGGTTATTGTTATTCGTACATTTTATCCTATATATTACTCATGTTAAACTGTTTTGGTACACTCGTATGTTTGTATTATTTTTCCAAAAAAGTTGCCAGTTATATCTACATCTAGACATACGTTAGAATGTGCCAGGAGCATATTTATTTAAAATACAATATATTGTAGTTCAAACTAGTAAATAAATAAACTTGCTAAATGTGGTTTAGGCTCTAAGCCTGATATTTCCAATTGTATTTGTTATTGTGATAGTATCTATTTTTAAAATCTATTGGGTACCGAACTTTTTTGGCAACTCTTTAGAACCTGTTCATGACACATCATCTGGTAACGCGGAGTCAAAAGTACTGATAAAGCATTGTACATCTAATTATTATAGTCTGTGTAATAAATACTTAATAAATATTAGTTATCTGTGTTGTCTTAAAGCTATCTGTGAATTGAAACACGTGTGTTTGTTGACATTCTGTAAAATTAATTGGTACATTTTTAGCAAGCGTTTCTTTTGCCTGCTAAAACTATATAATATAGTATTTAATTTCAGTGAAAACAAAATGAAAGTAGAAAGAAAAGTAATAAAATTATATGATTTTTAGATAACGATAAACCTACATTTTTATTTCACTTACTTTTACTTACAAATTATTTCAGAAACGTTATTTTGATTTACATAATGAATCGATAGAGCCTACCAAATCTAATCAAGGAGTAAGCAAGAAATACGAAAACAACAGTAAATTACAAGCACCTGATAACCCTACTCAAGATAATACCAACCAGGACGTAGAAGTATTTAACATACGAATTACTCCACGAGTATTGAAAACACAGTCATTTAAGGTAAGTACCTTATTCAACAAATAATACTCGATTGTAACAAAAGGGAACAAAATATTTTTTACGGTGAGGGTGCAATTTTTAATCCAGAGCAGAGTGAAATATTCTAGCGAGAGATTATGTAGAATCCGGAGCGAGGGATTCTACTATGAATAAAATAATAAATTAAGGTGAAGTCATATGCATTAGTATATTTATTTATTATTATGTAAACAATTAAAATAGATTATGTATCATTTTTTTCAACACATGCATGACTATGCATGTGTTGTTTAAATTAATTGTAATATTTCACTGCCCGTGCAATTTTTTTTTATAGTAGCCCAGTTAGGGTTACTATAAAAATAGATATAAGCAAGGTCCTGGATGTGTGAATAATAAAGTTAAATATTTCAAAATGTGTATTACAGAATAAAAACAGAACTAACAAACCTATAAGGAAGAAAAATGAAAAGTACCCAGGCCGAACTCCCATCAACCCTAAGAAGTTGGAACAACACTCAAGAGGTGAAGGAATTGGAGCCGGTGTGAGGCATCCTCTGTATGCTGCGAAACTACAAAAGAGAGAGAATAAATTCATCTTTGCTCAGAAACAAGCAGCCAGGACTGAAATACTTCTAACTGAAGACCAAGGGTATAAAACTTTTATCTATGGTTGGGCAAGCATAATCTTAACAATAAAACTAGCGTAACACTGAAAACTGTTATCTAATTAATTACTACAAAACCACATGTTACTTAAATCAAATTTAAGGGACTTATGATAAATTTCACTTAGGCTGCTATCCCTATCATGAATTTAAGGTAATATCTACTCTCAGTTACAAGATTAGGTGAAATAATAGCATACTAGTATGTCAAAAGTTTTGGTTTCAATAGACAAGGAACATGAAAAAAAATATGTATTTATCTGTTTGAATTTGTAACCTAAGGCAAAGAAACAATCAGCCTATTGACACTTAACAGCCCGTTTATAAAGCTTTTGATAGCAGTTTGAATGAAAATTCTAATTCCAAACTGATCTCCCGCTTAGGGTACATGTCCCTCATTGCTCCACCTCCTAGTATTGGAGAGCACTGGGTTTAAGAACCTTTGATATCACACAGATTCAGATTATTCAGTTTTAGATTCAAACCCTATTGTACCAGTTGTTGATAAAGATATGCTTTCTATTACAGTGGCTTAGAAGTTGACGAAGATATCAAAACCACTGCCATTTCACAGCGAATCATCAAGGAAAATGTAGACATTGCTGCAGCCTCAAAAATATTTGAGTTGAATCTAGAATTTGGACCATACAGAGCAAAGTATTCACGAAATGGCAGGCATTTGCTACTAGGCAGCAAAAGAGGACATCTGGCAGCATTTGACTGGGTCACAAAGAAGTTACACTATGAAATCAATGTTATGGAGTCTATTCATGATATTAGGTTAGTATTTCAAGCCATCCTCTTTGTGCTTTGGACAAAGCTCCATGGCTTAGGTGGTAGTAGCCCTGCCTTCGAAGCGAGGGGTCCTGGGTTCAACTCCCGGCTGGGACACACTTTGGGGGGGTGAGCATGAAGTTTGTTCTCGGCTCTTGGGTGTTTATGTTTCTGTGTTTGTCCATGCCATCTGTGATACAGGATATCCTAGTGCAGAGGTATGAGTGTGTTAACATTTTTATTTTATTTTCTCCTAAACCCTGCTCTGGTACTCTGCTGCCAACCAGTGATGCACTTGTGTGACTGTGTTCCGGTGGAAGAGTGTGGGCGCCGATGAAATCACATATGCATGAGAAGAAACATCATCATCTCAGGTGATAGGCGCAATGTGACTTAGGTCGGAGGACCTAAGTCGTATTGCTGTTGTTATAGGCGTCAGTACCTACTTACCATCAGGTCATTACTTTACTATGAAAAATAGTGTATATGACCAGCATTACTGATTGATGCACATGTCTGCAGTTGGTTGCATGTGGAGACGATGATGGCTGTGGCGCAGAAGGAATGGCTATACATATACGACAATACTGGGACAGAGTTGCACTGCGTCAAGCGAATGGACAAGATATTGAGGATGGAGTTCTTGCCGTATCATTTTCTGTTGGCTGCAGTTGTGAGTTTCCTTAGAGTCTGGCCAATATATTTTCAAACATTTTTATTGTAAGAGAATTCATAGTGCAACCGGTACTGTTACGTAACCATAGCAACAGTTTTAAATAAATTAGCACCATCATATAGAATCCTTCACCTCCTGTTAACCAAAGCAAGTAAGTAAGTCTAATTTTATGAAGGTAATAATAGTGGAACCTAAAGAAACTGTAATAAAGTGGAAATTGCATTGTATTGAACTTTTTTGTTTACATATTAAAAATGTTAAAATCGAGAAATGTGATTTCGAATCTTCTAGAAAAAACAAAAGAGTTTAGTTTATGACACGGAAGAGATATCGGAGTGAATAATTCCATATTTTTCCGTATTTTATAATCGACTAGACCAGTCGATATTTTATAGTCCAGCGAGTAACAGTTTTTTTTTTTAATTTCCAGAATGAATATGGCTTCATGACATGGCTGGACATATCGATAGGTGAAGTGGTGGGCCACTACAGAAATCACATGGGTCGCTCCTCGGTTATGACTCAGAATCCGTACAACGCCACTTTATGCTTGGGCAATTCTAAAGGAGTCGTGTCTCTATGGGCGCCTACGGTGAAAGATCCGCTAGCGAAGATATTGTGCCATAAAACGCCGCTGACTGCTATTGCTGTAGATTCTAAGGGCCTGTAAGTATATATTTTTTCTCCTAACAGTATGTTACAGCCAGTAGAAGGATGTGGGTGTTGATGAAATTACAGACCCTTGAGGGGCCTAGGCGAGCAACTGGACCCTCCCTATTCTGGTGTTTTTTCAGGTATATGGCAACGGCTGGAGGAGAGAGGAGTATGAAAATTTGGGACATAAGAAACCTGGATGGTCCTCTACAGGAATATAGACTGCGTTCGCCCGCTGTAGACCTAGAATTCTCTCAGAAGGACATGTTGGCTGTAGGATTAGGGGATGTTGTGGAAGTTTACAAGTAAGGAATCAATAATAATAACAAATTTCATGGACATTTCACACAGCGCCGTCTTACCCTAAAATAAGCTTGCCACTACTATGGAACTGATAGCTGATAGAATCCTTATACAGCTTTTTTTGGAAACGTATTATTATATTGCGAAAGTTTATCAGTGTATGTATGTTTGTTAATTATCCTTAACGGCTGAAAGGCCGACTTTACAGAGCTTTTTTTTTTTTTCAGGGACTGCTGTACGCAGTCAGTAGATCGGCCGTACATGAGGCACAGAATGGGGAAATCCCTAAGTAATTTCAAATTTTGCCCATATGAGGATGTTCTGGGAATCGGAACAAGCAACGGATTTACCAGTATCATTATACCAGGTACGTCCCATTACCGCATCCAATGCTGTTCTAGAAAAGGAGGAACAGTCATGTCCAAAAACAAAATAATCATCGCATCGAAGGCGCGCGATATCTCGACTGGTCTCACAGCTGTCTTCTGCGCTGAAAATAGTGGGTTCGATTCTCACCCGGGACAAATATTTGTGCGGCGAACATTGATATTTATTCTGTTACTGTTAATTTGTATTGTAAAAGGATGTATTCTTCGACAAATAAGGGATCAGTTAACTGTTTTATACACATTTATGTGTAACTAGCTATACCAGGCAGTCGTTGCAATACAAATGAATTAAAAAAACATTTTTAATATAATTTTTTTCGGCCAGAAAACCTCGCGGGCTTCCCCAGAACACCCTACTTAGTAAAATCACAATCTCAATGACTTCAGAACGAATAGAGAACAAACATTGATTTTTATTTATATAGAACTAAAATAGAAGATAATTTCTCGGCGTTTGCTTTCAGGAAGCGGAGAACCAAACTTCGACGCGCTGGAGAGCAATCCGTTCCAGAACAAGACTCAGAGAAGAGAGGCGGAAGTGAAATCGCTACTTGACAAGATTCCAGCCGAACTGATCACTCTCAACCCGTTCGAGATCACGGAAGTCGATGTACCCTCTATGCAGGAGCAAATGGAGGCAAAGAAGAAACTCTTGGTAATTTGAATCAGCTATGTTCTAAACCGATGTAAAAGCGGTACAAGTCAAGATTTCAGCCGAAATTATCTCTGAACCCATTCGAGATCATGGAAGTCGATAGATATTCTGTGTATTAACTATTTTCGTTCTATTTCTATCTCTAAATTGTTTCTTTTCCAGTATTTAAAACCCAAGATAGTGGATATCACACCACGACGCAAGAACAAAGGCAAGACTCTCGCTACCAGGAAGAAAATTATCAAGGAAGTAGGGAGACAGGTAAATTACTGGAACGTTTTCTTAAGTTATTAATGTTATACTTAACAGAAACGTTGGCTGAAAAAAATATGGCCTTTTTATGCGACGGAACGAGCTGATGGCTAACTTGATGTTAACTGGGTACTTCCACCCGTAATAACAGCAATAGGGAACCCATACCTAAGTTGCATCATGATGTCACTCAAACTCGACGATGAGACGTCTTGCGCCTGTAATTTCTCGGGCACATAATGATCCGTGAAAATCGATTTAGTAGTTGGTTAAGATACCGCGTTCTTAATGTCTTCTTTTAAATTTCAGGAATTCGTACAACAGACTATAGAAGCCCAAAAATTATTGGACCAACCGGAACAGCACAAAACGCCGAAACAATCATTCGGCGTGCTAGATCGATTTGTATCAAAGACAAAGAAATAATAAATCTTTTTATCCTTAGAACTATTTTATTTCCTGTTGATAGTAGGAAGAATATTTCACATGATTTATTTACATTTTAACATGATTAAAAAATAAGTATATGTCTCAAAATAGGAATAAAGTAGTGTAAATAATATAAATATGTAAAAGCTAACAAGGAATATCGAAGAGATCGCAGAGGCCTTCTGAACCGCGCAGAGAAAATGAGAAGTCGCACTTTGTGATTGGTGGACTTAATCTCAAAATACAATCTGGAGAGAAAAAAAGCATATCATTAGTCATATTCACTGTGGCACAGATAACTAATATTAGGTTATGGGTATGGTTAGCCTCTAGATTCTAGATGGTAAGCATCCAACCACGATATTGCTACTTTTGTCACTCTACACTTCTCGCGGGATACATGTAAATATTTTTGTGAGTCGTACCTATGTAACATGATTCGCAAATGAAATCATGTTGCAAATTAACGTATTTTTATCAAAATATTTACACAAGGATCGAAACTGCGCTGGCGATAATTTTTTATGCAAGAGCCGGTATCACTTAACACTTGATATCTGAAAGAAGTATGAAAATTGGTATTCTGCTCAGTGGAAAAAAACAATTTAGTCTCACTATGGTAGTTATTCAATACATTGCTTTCAATTAAAAATATTCTCAGAATTTTATTACCATAGTACTATACCGATCCACAGATAAGAAATTTTTCAGAATAAAACGCAAACCGGTGCCTAGTCAAAATAGGCGGGAATATTGTTATCTGTACCAATCCTATATGCAAGCATACGATGTGACACGCATACAGGTATCGTATCGTAAGCACGACTATCCCGATGTTAAGAAACACGGCTGTTACAATGTTAGACGTTAGGAAAAATGTACCAGAATACTATTGACTACTTTTGAGATTAAAAGGTGGCCACAACTTTTTTGGGACGGTTTTAAAAATGTGGTTGATAGGCTCTAATTTAGTATAACCGCTTACATCAACAACACTACGTCCTAGAATACAATCAAAATCGGACGCTTTCGCACCGGCCTACGACTGCACGATATCGCCGGACTAGGAAATCTAATGCAAATTAAGTGTTTTCACACTACAGTTGTTGCCAATAGCGACATACACGTAGCAGTGACACGCAATATGTCCCTATACAAATAACAGATATATCATGTGCCATTTTGAAGCCACAGACACTTCTAACTTTGTTCTACAGCTATTTTATATCTATGTCGTTATCGGCCAACGTGAAAACGACCAATAGCTACTAAAGTTATCAAACATATTAGGAGTACAAATAAGTTTCCGCCGTTTTTTAACACAAATTAAATATTTATTGTAGAAGAACGGTAATATAAATTTATTCAAAATATTGCCCATCACTTGCAACCACTTTTTCCCATCTCTCAGGCAGCATTCGAATCGCACGTCTGAAGAACTCCTTGTCTTTTGAGGTTATCCACGAATCAACCCAATTTTTGGTATCCTCATAAGATGTGAACCGCTGCGCCGTCAGAGCATGTGCTACGGACCGGAACAGGTGATAATCGGACGGTGCAATGTCTGGTGAATACGGCGGGTGGGGTAACACTTCCCAATCAAGTGTTTCCAAGTACTTTTTCACGGGAGCCGCAACATGTGGACGAGCATTGTCATGCAGAAGAATAATTTTTTCGTGTCTAGAATAGTATTGAGGGCATTTTTCCTTCAGAGCTCGGCTCAATCTCATCAATTGTGTTCGATAGAGGGCTCCAGTAATTGTTTCGCTCGGATTAAGCAACTCATAATACACTACACCTAGCTGATCCCACCAAATACACAGCATAAGTTTTTTTCCGTGAATATTCGGTTTTGCTGTTGATGTTGACGCGTGGCCAGGTAATCCCCATGATTTTCTTCTTTTTGGATTGTCATAATGTATCCACTTCTCATCACCAGTTATGATACGATGTAAAAAACCCTTTTTTTTATGTCTAGCTAGCAGCATTTCACTTAAGCATAATCGGCGTTCAATATCTCTCGGCTTTAATTCGTACGGAACCCAATTTCCTTGTTTATGAATCATTCCTAATGATTTTAAACGATGTGAGACTGCTTGCTGAGTGACTTCTAATGTTAGAGCAAGTTCTTTTTGTGTTTGAGATGAATCTTCCTCCAATAATTCCTCCAATTCTGCATCCTCGTAAATTTTTGGCCTTCCACTGCGATCTTTGTCTTCTACGTCGAAATCACCGTTTTTAAACTTTTGAAACCACTCTCGACACGTTCTCTCACTCAAAGCAACCTCACCATATGCTTCTACGAGCAATCGATGCGCCTCAGCAGCAGATTTCTTTAAATTAAAGAAGTAAACTAATATTTCCCGCAAATGACGCTTACTTGGCTCAAATTTTAACATTTTCAACTTATAAAAATTATATTATACCAATATAAAATCAATGATATTAATAGGTTATGTTGTTCTTGAATGTCCAAACTATTTTTTAAGCCGGTTATCATCTGCGAAAGCTAACCGAAACTCCGTGCCGCGCCATCTACAATAAAACGGCGGAATCTTATTTGTACTCCTAATATCTATCAACCAAACAATTTAGATAATTGAACATCTTACGATTTGCATGTAGAGTGTTATCACAACTTCCAGTTATACTTTCTACTTCACTGTCATCTGCATCCTGGAAAAGAAAATTATGTTGGATACATTACATATACAGTCAGCTCATACATCATTATTCATACGAAACCCTTGAAATTTTAGAAACAAATTTGATGACAAAGTAACTTTTCCCCACGACTTAGTCTTCATGATTTTTTTTTTTAACCCTGCTTCTTGTTCCTTTTTTTTATTAATAAAAATCGCCTATGTCAGCCTTATAACCACAGCTATCTGCCAGGAAAAGTCCCATCCCGAAAAACGGACAGAAGAACAAAAATATTAAAAAAATATTTTTGTTTGTTCTTACTGTATGTATACTTTTGAATATAAATATTATACCTTGTCTGAACATTTATCTGTGAAATGTATCACTCCAATGGATTCATCTGCTTTTAAATGTAGGAAAGAATCCAAACCCTTGCCATCCTGAAAAAAAATTTGATTCATATGCATAACTAAGTTTATATATAATATATATACCCATCACTTCAGAACAAGGGAAGCTGTACATAGGGTTTATCAAGCACTAAACTTAGTTTTAAGAATTTTAATCTCGTAGGTTATAATTTTTATTATTATTTATATTAAAAAAATTATGTTTAAAGTAATTTTAAGAATTCAACAGAAATTATGAATAAAAAATGATTTTTTTATTACCATTCTTGGTACCATGCCAACACATAAATTGGCACCTATAGGAGCCTCGACTACCAATATTTGGTTCTCATCAAAACAATCCTGTATGTCCATTTTTGTAACATAGCATAAATCTTGGTTATCGGTGTCATCTAACACATTTTTGACACTTTGTTCTATCCAGTGTAATTGCCTGCAAAAATTGTTATATGATTATAAGATCAGTTTTTGCTAATTTATATAAAAATTTCAAAAATAGGCTAGCAGAAATTAATAGCTTTATAATTTATAATAATTAATAGTTGATAAAATTGATACAATCATAAAAAGAATAAAAATTTCTTGATAGTAAAGTCCGATAGTCCGAAATACAATGCAAAGAATTTATTAAAAAAATCAAAAAAAAAAAATTATGTTAACTTGGGATTAGTTTGTTGCACTGCTTGAAACCATTCATTTCAATATTTAACATCTTGAGGAACTTTAAAAAAAATCAAATATTTTATTTTTTTTGAGATATCCAATTTGTAATAATGTCAATAAAAATATTTTAAAAATGTATGGTGATGCTATTAACTAGGATTGTTTTTTTATTATGATGATTGATTATAATTTAAATTTAAATGTGGTATTTTGTTGCACATATTATTTTGTAAAGCTGTAAATAAAGCAATAAATGATAATGATATCTATTTATCAAACTTAAAGATAATAGACCATGTTGGAGGCCCTTGCACGGCCTGGAAACTTTAGAAACTGACACTGCACTAGTCCCATAAGTGTAAAACACCCACTAGAGGATAACTTTGAGGGTAATCATCTACAGATGCAAACAACATGGTCTCCCACTTGTAAGGATAAGCCTTAAACATAATATTTCTTTACATTTACACCCTCATATTCAAGTGGTATAGTAAAAGTCCCAGATAAAAAAACCATGGATATATTGCTTCATGGCAGGCTTACTACTTACTGAACTACAAAACTGTAAAGTGTAACTTATAACTAGTTGTGAAGACGTAATGAGTATTATACATTATTTTGATTCTCTAGCATCGGCTTCTAATAATATGTAAATGGTTAATAATGTACTGAAACAATACCATGGTAACTTACTTTGTGAGTTGTCTGTCGTAATCATCTATTTGAATGATTTGCTTTCGCAGAGCCATCACTCTTTTGCCAATATCATTTGTATTGCAATCTGGTCCAGCACCTCTGTGATTAAAACAATAATATTACAAAATGAATTAATACAGTCTAGGGTTTATTCATTTTAAATTTTAAAAGTCACTTACTTCCATTGGATACTATTTTTGCTTTTTTTTTCAATGAGTCCAATTCCCTCTAATACATTTGTTATATCATAAATTCGTCTTTTTTGACGAACAGCTAGTAAATTCGTTGCCTGCAAATAAAGTTGATAAACATATTATAAATAGATAATGCTGATAATTTCAAAATTCTTGATTTTCGTGCTCAAAGCATTTTGACACATCAATGTAAATCAAAATACTCACGGTTTTCAAATCCAGAACGCCGTCCTTGGCTTTTTGTAGAAGGTTAACAAACTTTGTTGTGAGCAAACCGAGAGATTTTTCATATCTTCTGTATTTCAGATCAGCCATCGTTGATCTGTTTTAAAAGAAAGGATAAATTTTAAAATCTCCCCGATTAATTTTCGAGTTTTGCGTCGCGGCGGGCTTGGGAAATGAACGAATGAGTGAAATATTTATTTGTATTGTAATTTTGGCACTTTGATGTAAACACCACAGACGAGATATATAAGCCGGCATCTATGATTATGATTAAATCTGTAGGCACTGTAGAAATATAACATTCTGTGTAGCTGCTGTCCTGTCTGTCATTTTTGACATTGTGAATGTGTCTTGTCAAACTCAATCAAAATGACAACCAACCAATGTGTCGGTCGGTCGACTGATGTGACGTGAACAAGGATATATTGTAATTTTATTATTTTATCAAAGTCTTTTCAATGCTAAGCTAACAATACACTATAATTTAATTGTACAAAATGGCAAAATGCGGTGATTATATAAAAAAACAGTTCCCCCTCATTGACGATGAGCTCAAGGAATATGTAGAAGGTATGTTAGAGGTTATAAAAGTTATATCTGTTTTCGATGTAATTAGTTTCATTGAGTGTCGCTAATATGATGTAAATGCTTTATTTCAAAGTTATATTTTACTTTATTCAGTGTAATTAATATCTCGGTAAAAAATGCAATTTTTTCCTGGTCTTTGGAATCTCGGTAACTAGACACTTGCCACGGCTTTCTATATATTTTTTTCCTCAAGGTATTCTTGACGGCAGTGCAGGAGAGTTCGAAGACCCAGAGGAAGTGTATGAGGCGGTTGGCGAAGTTCTGCTTGGTATATCCGAGAAGTCCGAGGATGATATTAGGTTAGACTTTGAAACTCTTATTATTCTCTGACTAAATAGACGGGAAGAGCTGATAGATCACCCGATGTTAAGTGGTTACTGCCGTTATTGATTAATAAGATATTAAATGATACTAAGAAGATAGAATAGAAGACCATAGAAGATATTTTGTCCCGTAGTACTGAGATGGGGATGTCACATCTGTAATAACTATTTTTATTCTTTTGTACACCTAGTCACCACTGACTTGTTATTTGTTTTGCCATGTTATTTTTATACCACATATAAACAACACCAATGTTATGGGTAACCTAGCACCCAGTTGTATTGTAATACATTTGCTTAGTTAATAAATAACAAGGAACACCTAGCAGTATGATTACACATCTCAAATGGTATATCATCAAGCTGATGATAGTGATAACAAGACTTAAACAAATTAAAAAGCACTTATGATACAAAACCTGCAAAAAGCTATTTATTTGTAGAAAAATATGTGAGAAGTTGCTGCATATGCTGCAGCCGAACATGTCAGGAGTGAGCAATGGACCAAGGAAAGTTCTCGATGCACCAATCCACTTGGCATCAATGACAGTGCCTGTCAATGACACTGATGACCTAAAGAGTATATGGATGCAAACTAGAGATGATAGTTTGGTAAGTTTATTGTTTTTCATGGTCAAGACTAGAATAATGTGATTGGAACAAGATTAAAAACAAGAAATCTTAAAATTTATAGCATGGTTATAAATTTTGAGATACGAAAATAAAATTTTTAAAGTTCAGAAATACTGAAATATATTCATATACAATAAACCATTTTTGGTTTATATTTACCATTATCCTCTAAGTTCACATGTGATAAAATATAATGAAGAAATGCTTAACTATTATAGTGTAGTTGATATATATTGTGACCACAAGAAAAGTAGTTCCTTGTGGTCAAAAACCAAAATTTAGACAATTTTATCAACTGTACAAAGTGACAGTAAGTTATTGACTATACTCCTATATTTTATTTTATAGTAATTTAATTTAAATATTGTGTATTTTGTTCTCAGAAAGTAGATGCTAGAAAATTAGAAAAAGCTGAGGCAAAACTACAGCAAAAACTTCAAAAGCAAAAGGACACTAAAAACTTACCAGTGGCTGCACCAATTCTCCAAACTGCCACTGCGTCACAGGTCACATCAAAGAAAGACAGCAAACTGGAAGCTAAAGGAACGAATAGGACTCAGGACATTAGGATAGAGAACTTTGATATTGCTTATGGTGACAGGTATGTTGCATTACAGAATGTAGTTTGGTCTAACCTTTTATGATCTTAAACATACTAACTTTTTTTTTATGTATCTGAAGTGACAGGACAAGCTAGAGGCCCACCTTATGTTAAGTAGTTAGCTCCGGCCATAACAACAGCAATGCAACGTAGGTCCTCCCTGACCGAAGTATGAGAAGACCCAAGTCGCACACCACTGCGCACGTCACCCAAGACGGGGATATTACGTCTCATGTGCCTGTAATTTCACCAGCACTCACGCCCTTCCACCGGAGCAATGAGAGCATCACTGTTTGGCAGCAGATTTATTACAATTGTTTCTATATTTTACTAATAGATTCTATGTATCTGGTCAGAAACATCAGTCAACATTAGTATTTTAAACTTTGGTCAGTAAAGTCAGTATTTTCGACTTCTGATGTCTATAAAACGAAGTGTGTTTTAAGTTAAAACAATATAGTCTATAGTTTCATAGCTCCTAAAATGGACTAATGACAGAATTTAATACTTTTATTTTTGCAATGTTTTAACTGGTTTTGGGTAAAAACCACAGAACAGATAACATCTACATAATATACATTATTTGTAGTGGACATGATGACAATGTACTGACTCACTCATACACTCTAAACTTTTGGACTAAGAGACTTCAAGAATAAAGGTCTAAGCAATAACAATAGTTGATATCTGTACCTTTATACCTTTTTCTTAGAACAAGTAGACACCCTACCTGATTCTAGGTAGTTACCTCTGCCCATTATAACAGTCATACGACTTGGCCCTTTATGTAGCCTTTTGGCTAAACCCATTGATAACACACTCATACCCCTGCACTAGGTTTCCCAGCGTGTGTATGTGTAAAGTGTATCGACCGGGAATCGAATCCGTGACCCCTCGGTTCGAAGGCAAAGCTACTACCAACTAAGACACGGTGATTTTTAAGACACGCATAATTATGAAGAAATCAGATTCAGAACAAACAACCTTGTTTAATCCAGATTTTCTATTTCAGGGTATTATTACAAGGCGCCGACTTGGTCCTCGCATTTGGCAGGCGATATGGTCTGGTCGGCCGGAATGGTCTCGGTAAGACGACACTGCTTAGAATGATAGCGGCCAAACAGTTAAAGATCCCGTCACATATATCAATATTGCATGTGGAACAGGAAGTTGTTGGTGATGATACTCTCGCGTTACAGGTAAATATCGTGATGATCAGTGATCGGAGTAGGTAGATTGATTTGGGGTCAACGATCTCAAATGTCATATGTTAATATGGACATGTAAAAAATAGCAATCAAAAGAACCATTTCGTTAGTCGAGCAATAAATAAATATCTATAAAAAACGTCTTACTATCGGTCTTTTGAATGAAATAAATCCTATCACTAAATTAAGTCAATCTCACAAAAACCGGAAGTTTGTGACAAAAAACCGGAAAAAGGCATATCCATGTGTACGACATCATGCAAGTACGCAAAATCAATCTACCTACTCCGATCACTGCTGATATAGGGGTAAATTTGGTCTTTACATTTAGTACATGATACGAGTTAGTCAGAAGAAATGGTCGACATTTGCGACCAAAAAATCTTACTAGTTGGCCATAAAGTTTTACAACTTGTAAAGTGTAATTTCTATAATATAATGATGGGTAATCTTAATATATATAAATTACGTGTTACGATGTTTGTCCGCGATGGACTCCTAAACTACTTAACCGATTTTAATCAAATTTGTACACCGTGTGCAGTTTGATCCAACTTGAAAGATAAAATAGCTCACATGTCAATTTATGATCGCAATATTATTTTATTGCAAATTATTTGTCTATTATGTGACAGTCACAATTACAAAAACGTTAGCCACAGCAACGCGTGGCCAGTAGTAATTGTATATATATTACAGAGTGTACTGGAATGCGATACGGTTAGAGAAACTTTGCTGCGACGAGAGAAAGAGATCACGGCCGCCGTAAACAATGGGTGAGTTCTGGGAAAATCGCAAATGGCTATTACACTACAATGAGTAATTGAGATTTATTAGCAATCTTTGAATAATTTATATAAACTCGTGAGAATGAAGCTCGTAAAACTATCAGATGACTGTATCAACTACTGTTATCTTCTACAGAATATTTACGCAAATAAAAACCGAAACACAACATTTTTTTTAGTATAGTCTTTCACTTATCTAATTTCATGGCCATCGAGTGTTTATGTTCCCATACACATACTTTTGGGGCTAGATGGCGCTGTGTGAAATTCCCATAAATATTATTAATTAAATACCTGGAAAGCAGAGCGTTGCTCGTTTTTAAAAAAAACATAAATTTTTACAATATAAAATTATAAGAAGCTAAACCCAAGCCCTTTCCGAGATACGCGAAATAAATATTTATAATATTTACAAGAATTGCTTGTTTAAAGTAATAACATAATTATATTTCATAAATCGTGATTTTTTTCTAGTGTTATATTATATATTTTCTTCATTTTCATATAATGGATATATTGTGGCCAAAAACAAATCCTGTTTCTGTTTCAGATCAACAGACCAAAATCTATCAACAGAGCTCAGTGAGATCTATGTACAGTTAGAAAATATTGAAGCTGATAAGGCACCCGCTAAAGCGTCCATCATTCTTAGTGGTTTAGGTTTCTCACCGGAAATGCAAGCAAAAGCAACCCGGACGTTCTCCGGAGGGTGGAGAATGAGGCTTGCGTTGGCTAGGGCACTATTCTCAAAGTAAGTATTCATGTCAAGAATCCTACTAATATTATAAACGCGAGTGTTTGTAAGTATGGATAGATGTTTGTTACTCAATCACGCCAGAACGGCTGAACGGAGCTGGATGAAATTTGGGACAGAGATAGATTGTAGTCTGGAATAGCACATTCCTACTTATTACTTTTTATCCCGGAAAAAAATTACGGTGGCCGTAGGAATTCCAACCGCGTGTAACGCCGCGGGGCGCAGCTAGTGAAATAATATATGCGTCCATCATTCTTAGTGCCTTGTGCTACATAC
The DNA here is from genome assembly GCA_921293045.1 of Aplocera efformata. NCBI lineage: Eukaryota > Metazoa > Arthropoda > Insecta > Lepidoptera > Geometridae > Aplocera > Aplocera efformata. Next base: position 3,801,490 of record OV121042.1, on the reverse strand, counting down.
AGAACAAAAACTGCAAACAGAGCAGATATCTAAAAATCTGAGGTCTAGGTACAGTTGGAAAATTTTGAAGAATGATAAATACAAACACTTTGGTGTTTATCATTCTTAACGGTTTGGTCTTCACATCAAAACTGCAAATGACTGGAACATTCCGGAAAATGAGGCTTCCATTAGCTAGAGCACTTTTCTCAAGTATTCAATTATCAAAAATTTGTGCTGACATAACACAATAAAGCAAATATAATTCACAATCTTGTCAACCAGTTTTCCCTTGTCTACATTTAAATAACAGGTTCCAATGATATGGAAGAAAATATTGAAAAGTCAGTGAACCAACTAGATATTTGCTGAATAATTTAACCTTTGTCCTGTTTCCTATTCAAACCTACGCCCCTAGCGTAGAGGTCGTAAACCTATCTAAATACCTTCTCAAAAAAATGATTACCCTTTTTTTCAGAAGCAAAACAGTTATTATAATACTTATTATTTGCTTTCCAGACCTGATCTATTGTTACTTGACGAGCCGACTAACATGTTGGACATAAAGGCGATTATCTGGTTAGAGAACTACCTGCAGAACTGGCCGACGACGTTACTGGTCGTATCCCACGATCGGAACTTCTTGGATACCGTGCCTACTGATATTATGCATTTACACTCACAGCGGCTAGATATATACAGGTATTTTGAGGGTTTGGGTCACTGTCTGTTACAATATTATATGAGTAACTTTTGACGTTGGTGAAACAAGCCTTAAAATAAATAGTTAAAGACCCCTAACCATTAAAAACTTAACTGTAACATTTGATTTAGAGTTTATTTTTTTATTTATTTTGGCTACAGGGAGATCTGAAGGCCCACTTATGTTAAGTGGTTACCTCATACGACTTAGGTCCTCCCAGACCCAAGTCGTAGCCCGTTGCACCCTAGGGGGTGATACGTCTCCTGCGCATGTGATTTTACCGGCCCCCCCTTCCACCGGAACGCAGCTAAGTGAGTGCATCACTGCTTGGTGGTATTTTGCCAGGTGTGGTGGTACTTCGCACAAGTTCTATTGCTTCTTTTTGTTACTCTTTTAGCACCACCCAGGGGGTACGCACGCACAAAGGGACTCTGGACCCCCCAAAGACTGTTCGTTATTATTATTTTTAGCTCGTTGGATCTCAGGGTAATAGAATCCCATTTCATCTACTCATTGTATAGCATGTATTTGATACAAGTATTTTTGTTCAGAGGTAACTACGAGCAATTCCACAAGACGAAAACAGAGAAATTGAAGAACCAACAGCGCGAGTATGAAGCGCAACAACAGCACCGTGCGCACACGCAGGAGTTCATTGACCGCTTCAGATACAACGCGAATCGCGCCTCCTCCGTCCAGAGTAAAATCAAGATGCTAGAGAAACTGTAAGTTTGCCACCAATGGTACTAACAAACAAACTACGTCAATTAGCGAAGAAATCTCGTAACAAACATACAAGAGAACTAAACTCCGTGGCTTAGTTGGTAGCAGCCCTGCCTTCGGAGCGAGGGGTCCCGGGTTTGATTCCCGGCCGGGGCACACTTTGTGTGGTGAGCATGAAGTTTGTTCTCGGGTCTTGGGCGTTTGTCTTGTGTTTCTGTGTTTGTCCATGCCATCTGCGACACAGGGAATCCTAGTGCAGAGGTATCCGTTTAAAAAAAGTATTATATTAAAAAAAAAACAACCGAATTGAGAAATTCCTCCTATTTTGAAGTCTGTTAAATACACACACTTGTAAACTATTATTGTTTTTCTTCCAGCCCCGAACTAAAGGCTATAGAGAAGGAAATAGACGTGGTCCTCAGGTTTCCCGAGACCGAGCCCCTTTCGCCGCCCATTTTACAGCTAAACGAAGTTGGATTCTACTATTCTAAGGATAAGGTCATATTTACGAACGTCAATCTCGGAGCTACGCTAGAATCTAGGATATGTATCGTGAGTATTAACTTCAAACTAATTTAAATTAAAAATTATTTTCGAACGAGAGTAAAGTGCATGTATATATCAACATAAAAACTTAACGAATAAAATATATTGTTTAATTTCATATTTATTTATCAATAATTGAAGTAGAGGTTGGTATAATCTCTAGTTTGTTCCTACTGCCTGTGTTCCAGTCCACCAATAGTTTCTTTCGCCATAATAGCACATAATCTCGAGAAATTTCAGCCCCTACAACAGACAAGCATTCAATAATTAACAAGATTAATTTAAAAATAAGAAATGCGTAATTGGCGGCCTTAGCGCTTAAAGCATTTGTACGGCGCCAAAAATGATCTTTTTGATTAACTTTAAAAACTTTATCAAAAAGAGTTCCCTTCTATTTGATAAAGTTTTTAAGATATTTTTCATTTTTTTTATTATTCCTAGTCCTTCGTTTGGCCTCGATCTCGCTTGACGTTATTTGATTATGAGGCTAAGAAATCGTGTAGTAGCGGTCCCTAAAAAAGACCTCCAGAAAGTGCAGGCATAAAAAACCCAGCCATTATACTTGCCAGATTGAACGTTAAAATTGGTTAATATATTTTTTAGGTTGGTGACAATGGAGCGGGTAAAACCACGTTACTAAAGATAATAATGGGTATATTATCACCCACGAGTGGTATACGGAGCGTGCATAGAGGGCTCAAGTTCGGCTACTTCTCACAACACCACGTGGACCAGTTAGAAATGAACGTCAATTCCGTTGAATTATTACAAAGGGAGTATCCAGGTGAAGTTTGAATCGCATCTGTTTCAAAGTCCAACTCATTTGTTCCTTTAGATCTCAAGTATCATTTCGACACGTCAAATTCTACACTTACATATACTGTACAGTCAATGTACATTTTGTGTTGATGCGGCGCTTCTCATGCGCTTGGCAACTATGTATCTTTCTGTGTATCATTTCTATTATTAATAAATCAGTTCTCGTGCAACCGCGGACTCGGGTGGTTATCATTTACAAATCCATCCTCACTATATCATTTATCATACAATATATCAATATCATATCAACTATCACGGGGGTGCCATCATATCATCCCCAACATATACACATATTCGTGAGTATATAACGTATCACAGGAACTCCCCAGGTAATGTGACATATCTGTGTGAATGTAATTACATTAAAAATGTTCCGGCGGAAGGGTGTGGCTGCCGGTGAAATCACATGCGCATGAGACGTCATCCCCGTCTCGGGTGATGGACGCAGCAGGATGAATGCGACTCAGTAAAGATTTGGATCTCATACTGAGTCGCGCGCATTACTGTTTTCATGGGCGAGGGTCACCACGCACCATCAGGTGGGCCCTCAGCTCGTTCCATCACTCATTCACATAAAAAAAATAACTTACATGCATACAGATATGTCAAATTATGATTTCCTCTATGATCGGTGTATAAAACATTAATTAATTCTCGTTTCGTTTCCCAGGTAAAACAATAGAGGAATATAGAAGACAGCTAGGTAGTTTTGGCGTGAGCGGGGATATGGCGTTACAAACGATTGCCAGTCTCTCGGGAGGGCAGAAGTCCAGGGTGGCCTTCTCGAGGATGTGTATGGGCAATCCCAACTTCCTTGTACTCGACGAGCCTACCAACCACTTGGACATCGAGACTATAGAAGCGTTAGGGAAGGGAATCACTAAATACAATGTGAGTATGTTTGTTATCTATGGCCAAGTTGGTGCCTTCGAAGTGAGGGGTCCTGGATTTGAGGACGGCGCAATCTTTAGTACTCAAACTCATTTAATACTTTAGATCTTCATCTTATGCTCCGTAAAGAAAATATTTTGTAATATCTGTTTACATAGTAGTAAGGAAAACGTTATGTAAGTACTTTTTAAAAGGGATCATGCTGGCGAAAAGAAAGTAATTACAGATTTCTTGGCTTTTCTTCTCCCTTACAGGTTTCTTGCCTTTTCTACCCCATTTTTTTTATTAATTTTTTTGTTCCTGCCTTCAGCAACATAAATGATCATGGTTTATTTTTTATTGTTACAGGGTGGAGTAATTTTAGTATCCCACGACGAAAGATTAATACGAATGGTGTGCAAAGAACTATGGGTTTGCGGCAACGGTTCCGTCGTCAGTATAGAAGGCGGCTTCGACGAGTACCGCAAAATAGTTGAGAGAGAGCTTGAACAACAAAACAAGTAGATCTCACTCTTTTGATATAATTCTCCGAAAATCAGCGCAGTCCCCGGGACAATTGGCACTATGATAACAAACCGAGTCGCGTTCGCCAGCGTCGCTCGATGACGTCAGATCCTCGCGTTGTGATTGGGAGGTTGATTTGTATTTAGACAACCAATCAGAACGCGGGGATTGTCATGCGATGATCGTTGAGCGACGCTGTTGAACGCAGCCCAGAGGTTAGAACCTAGACAGTATAGTGCATAAATGGTCAAAAGTGCTTTTCAATCAAATTTTAATTCTTATTCCTGTTTGCTCTCAAGCGCCGGCACTCATAGTGACAGTTTTTAATAAAAAATTGTCACAAAGACATTCCGAAGTCATTGCGTAGCTTTAGTGCAAACGGGCATTAGAACTACGCTGCTATACTTGACAAAAAAACTACATGCTCCGGTGAACATTTATATTTTTGTATATGTATTATGTATTGTCAAGCGCAATTCTAGAGATATGCTTGTAAAGCAATTCACATCAGTGCGCTACGTAAAATTTTACTCAGAATCTGAAGAGGTTGGATTACTCTGTGATCACTAAAATGCAGAGTGTGGCCCTGAAGTTAGCGGATAGTGGTCTAACCATGGCTGAGACAGTTCAGACGATGTATGTACTCTGAAGTTGGCTGCAAATACTTTAGTTACTTATAAATATGAGACAGAAACAGCCACATATTTTGGTCCCTTGCAGCCTTGGTCCTTGAACGTCAGAGTAGTGATTCGTCGTCAGAACTGTTGAAAAGATGGCAACATTTTACAGCTAACTTTACGTAAAGATATGATTGAGACACTTGAATAAAGAAATAATACATTGAGTATGTTTCTTAAGCACGTACCATGAAACCATTTTGACCATCTAGGGACGCATTTATACATTGATATACAATACATCAGTCGTGGCATAACTGTCACGACTGGTGATGAAGGGGGATAATAAATTATGATCTGCGATTTCACTTAAAACTTAATTTCAATACACGTGCCCAAAGGCGAAAGTGCTTGAGCGTTTTATGTAGTCGATGTAAATCTTACGGATACATGAAGACTTAATTGTAATTGGGTGTAATTTTATCGTGATAATTTAAACACATATTTACAAAAAAATACTTATGTCCAAGTAAGAAAATAAACAAGTATTTATCTGCATTTTCTAACTCTGCGCTGATTCCTAGACAGAATATGGACATGTTTCTTGCAAAGGCGTAAAAATGTGCACAATTTGACGTATATATGTCAATTATATTAAGTAAGGCTCTCATACGCGACCGGCGTTCATTTGTTTTAATATCGCCGTATTGCTCTCTCATTGTTCCTAACTTACTAATGCAAGAAATAGCACTATTTTGTGAAATTTGCAGAGACCTGTTGCAAATTCTTGTCTATAAATAAGAGTATATGTACTGTACAGCTATATGTATTATATCATGCGCATAATCCTTCATTATTTATTTTGTTATAATGTGAAGACGATTTAAAATGAAAACAAAACGTTAATATTAATGCAAATTTTTATTTATACCTTCAACCTCTCTCACTGTCCGCATTTAAATAGTTACCATACGATTCAATGGCAAATAAAAAATATAATTAACTTAGAATGCTTATTTACAAATTAAAATTCACGATACATAATATACAATTAAAATAATGACTAAGATAGCAACAGAACAGTTAGAAAAACGTTCGGTTTGAAATGTCCAACTTAAAATTCAGAATTACCTTAGCTAATGCCATATTTACTGTCGTAGGTGCTCTGGGTAAATGCATTTTGTTTTGTTTGAATTAGTTAACGTATCGGAGGGAAGTATATACGGTATCAATAATTTAAAATGATTCAATGATTAGATTATACATATTATAGAGGTATATAATCTATACCGGTTCGAATTATGGCAATTTATTACTGTGAATAAAGTAAGGTACTTACTAAAAAGTTATACATACTAGCAGATCACAAAAATACTTAATACTAAAACTACTATGTCCAGTTGGCAATGACAAATGGCGGTTGGATCACTCGGCTCTTACATCGTAAGAGGGGTCGATGAAATAAAATTACTGATGTTTCTTGCGCCTGACTTTGGTTTTGTCGGCGTTCCTGAGCACTTCGGCGTAAGAAAGCTCCAGTTTTCTCAGTTTGTGGATCTCCTGAGAGGCGGTGCTCTGTTTAATGTCCCAGGAGTCTGTCTCGGCGTTCCACCCTTGGTAGATTTTGCCCGTACGTCCGCTCGTACTGGGTGTGGGGGAGTTCATGTTTCTGTTGTAGAACTGTAAGGTGGACCCGTTCCATTCGCTCTCCGCCGATCGCACTAAAGGACTCACTTCGATCGGCCTGTAGTCCCTTCGCTTCTTGCTCGTTGATTTCTGATAGGTGACCTTCGGCGGGGAGGGGAAAACTGGGGATTCCGTCCCGCTCTGTCGGTCCTGGCTGTGCTTCCGGTTACGATGTCTGGACTTCTTTCTAGTGGCCGCGATGTACTCCAGTGGCTGACGAACCAACGGAGTCAGTACCCGATCTTTCTCTTTCTCTTTCTCCTTTCCACTTTCTGTCACCTTCTCGGCTTCTGAATTCTCATTCTCTTGCTCTTTAGGCTCCTCGTTGGTGCGGTCTTCCACTGGTTTAACCTCTTTAGCGATCTTTTTCTTTTCCAGTTCCCTCTTCTTCGGTTCGGGCGCTCTTTCCTTTTCGCGAGCTCTATCTTTCTCTTTGTTTGTATGCGTGGGCGTGTCGGGAACGGTTATATCTGACACTGGAATCGACTGTTCAGACATCGCCGATGACAAAACGCTTTGCGTGTCATCAGTGTAGTTGCCTGGTGGTTCTTCTGTTGCGGGAGTGACGGGTGGTACTTTCCCGGAATCGTCTAAAAGCGGCAGTTGTTCGCCATCATCTTTGTTTTCTGCCGCTTTCTTAAGAATTGTGAATATCTCTTTGAACAGTTCGCGGTATTCGGGTCGGTTGCGGAAACGGCTGTCCATCGGGCTGACGTCGTCGTAGATGCTGAAGCGATAGTCCTCTCCGTCTGCGATGGTACAGAGGAACGAGCCGGGTCGCTCGCGTTCAGTCTGCGTCGCTTTATTGCTGGTTTCGTCAGAGAAGCCGGAGCTTGACGTTTCAGCTTCGGAGAAGTCTGGGGTTTGGATGATCTTCTTGCGCGACGTGGGGTCGGCCTTCTTTTGTTTGTCGCCCTTCGTATCCTCACCGTGACCGCTCTCTTCGTCTGTGTCTTTGACGCTGAACGTACTAAAGTCTCCTGACGTTTGTAACTCGTCTTGAAGGGATATAGGCCCGGATTGGTTCGGCGCGTTGGCCAAACAAGTTGGTTTGTTCCTCCTTATGTTCTTGACCTGCGATAGTTGCACTTCGAGAAGAGCCTCGTACTTCTGGACCAGTTCTCTGTACGGGTTCTCGTGGCCATCTTCTTTGTTAGCCCAAATACCTTGAAGTAACTTCTCCTTGGCATTCTGTAATTTTTAAACATATTTACCAACTTGAAGAGTAAATGTTTTGGTGATATGATGGAATGGAATGTTTGTTAACTCAATGTTTATGACTCATTAATTCGGTCAAGAAAATAGGGACAGTGTAGCTTGCTCTAGTATTCCATTAATAATTTATTTAGCAGAAAAATCAATGATCAATATTTTAATGAGTCTAAGATGAGGGAAAATGGTCAAGATACTGCCTGAATGATACACATTAGTCATAAATACACCCATTACCCTACTTATTCCAGCAGTTTTATCACGATAATGCAACACTTCACTTTGCATGTTAAACGACAGATACATAAGCGGTTGGCACTAAAATTTCATAGAACTCATAGACCAGATGTGCCACTTTATAACATGCACTGAGTGATGTTATTATCAAAGCGTTCTTACACGGGGAATTATTTATCTGAAAAACAGAGCAACTTTACATAAAACAAAGGGAAAAAAATACAAAAGTGCTTTCGCTCAACAATACTTTACATAGATAACCAAACCATATTTTTTGTATATTGAGAAAAACATTAGCTTTTGACAGGGCTAACATCATCAACGTCTACAAAATTACATGTACATAACCAAATACCGTTTTCTTATGATTTCTTAACCATTTCCTCTTTGACTTTGCTTCTTTACTAATCTCATGATAAGATAGGTTTGGCCTTGATCTACTGATCGGTGACTGCTCACTAACTCATCCTGACGTCCTGAATTACCCGTGTAACAACACCATGTTACGACACAATTGTACCACCATCACCGTATTACCAGTAGCGTGCATTATTCGCGTGTTATAGTGTCGGTAATGGACGTACCTTCGACTACATTCGATATATCCAAAGAAAACTACTGCAGATGCGCTTCATAATGCATATGCAAAGCGTGATCAACAACATCAGGGGTAGTTGGAAAAGCTTTGACGCCTAGAAATGCGAAACGACACGTCAGAATAGAACATGCCATGTTTTATTTATTACAATTACATACCCAAATGAGAATAGTACGAGAACTAGCTTTATTCGTGAAAGCTGAATATAGAATCGTCCTAATTGGCATGCCGGTAACATCACGGTTGTGTGATGATCGTTTCCTGTCAATTCGCCGAAGGAATAGACCAATATCACCCAGCTATGTTACGATTATGCCAATAGGATGAAGCTTAGGTTAACTTGGATAATTATAAGTGTAACATACTTCAATAAATAGGAAACAAATTCACCCATCCTCTAGGGAACCTTCTATAAAGTTTGACACCTATTCTCATGAGACTATGCAGAAACAGACATGTTGAAAGTTGGACATTAGGACATGTTTCCTTTATTTTGCGTACATTGATCATTAGTCACGGTTAATCTGTTAGTCAATTTGCAAGACGCGGGATCGTGAATTATTCGTTTAAGTACAAGAAAGAATTAATTTACACATTGTTAATACAGAATAGATTCTAAATAGAGAAGTTAAGCTGAGAAAAGGATTGTTATATCATGCGTAGGGTAAAGGTCTTAACACACAGCTGCGGCACGGCGTAATGGCTATCCACCCAATATTGTCTAAATACAGAAATATCTTGTGGCAACACGACATTTTTGTTACAATTCTGTTTATTAGACTACTAGAAATGAATGCTGACTCATCGCCTTCAAATCATCAGGTCAGTGAACAATTATATTCACTATAGCTTTTATATAAGACCTTACAGGCATGTTTCATATCAGTCAGATATGAAATAGGAAGTTGTTTATCCTAAGACATTTAATTAGTATATCAACAAGTAATATTAATTTAATCTTAATTCTGGCAATCCAACGACAAGCTGCAACCGCGTGTAAAGACCATATAAGTACTTAAAATTATAGGTGTTTCATTGAAGACTCTTACATCGAATTTAACAAGTTTGGTGTTGACAAGATTTTCTCTTGGGCTCTCCTGTCCTGATGGAGACAGGATTAGAGAGCTGATGGCGCTTCTGTCATCATCGTCTCCGTCTAGCATTGAGGACATGTCGTCCCTCTCGACGCCTCTTAGGCATCTGATGCATAGCTGTCCTTGTCTGAAAAGTAAAAAAAATATTAGGAAAATTAATAAATATTAAGTGCTATGAAATTCCGCTTAACAACGATTTCTCCGATACCTAGCTATTATGAAACGATCACCATCGTGATTGGAGCGAAATATTCATTAAAAGACTTATAAACAAAAAACATGACATTTACTGCGCTTACGATAGTATAAGTAGCACTCGAAACGCTAGAATTAATGCTAGGACTAACCATTTAGTACGAGCTTACCTAACTTCCTCAAGGATAGAGAACTCCTCATGCATCGACTTGGGCTCGTCTTCTCCTCTGCCTAGATTCCTAAGTTGTTCCTGAATCCTATTGTTCTCCTGCACCATAGACGCCAACTGCTCCTCCAACTCCGTAACCCTTCGTTGTTCTTGAGCGAACGAAACCTTACTCTCCCTTAACTCATCGCTCAACCTTAGCAAATCTTCATCTTCTTTCGTTAGTTCCGGAAGCGGGGCTATGGCTTTGGGCGTGCTGTTTAGTGTCAGCTTGTTCGCTAACACAGGTGTTTCCTTGGGAGGTTCTTTGGGTTTCTCGCTGTCTGGTTTCCGTTCAGCCCTCCGCCTGGATATATCCAATTGAGCATTCAGGTCGTCGACAATCTTTTGTAGTTCGTCGCATTTGCTCTCCAATGTTTCGATGTTGGCGCATAATCTGGAATATGGCATGTAAGGAATTATAATAGGCAATAAGAATGCCCATACGATCGGATCAAACCGAGTCTCATACAATAAGTATAACGGAGAGTTGTAAAACGATTCGTAGAATTACATCAGTGTCGGATTATGCACGAGAGCATACAAATGGAAATAAAACACATCATAAAATACAAGTGTTTGCAACACGCCTTGATCTTGATAAGAAAAAGTAATTTAGTGCACACGTCTGTAATGTATTTCTTGTGGTATTGTCGGCCGTGGACTATTGAATAGGATACTTTCATTTGCTGACAGATCAGAGCCGGTAGGTTTTTTGTTGGATTGTGGTGTTTCAGGACGGTAGGCAGGTTACTCACGTTTTAATGTGTTTCTTGTCGGCGGCATGGTCGACCGCTAGCCGGTGGTTCGCTCGCTCCAAGTCTTGGATGCTCACCTCCAACTGCTCGTAGATGCGCAGCCGCGAGTCGTTCACCTCGCGCAGCGCTACCGTTTGCTTCGTTAGGTACTGGAAGAAAACAAATGGTCACATTGTTAAATATGCCACAAAAGAGCTGCTTGCTAGCTAGTTGTGTGTAGTTTAGTTATACAAAAATAAACTCTATCACAATTTAATTTATTTGGAGCAGTTGACCATTCTTACTTCGATTTCCTGTGTTTGATCCTCGATGATGTTCTGGTGTTGGCGCAGGGCAGTCTCAAGTTCCTTGTTTCTCTCCAATAGGGTCTTCCCGAGTTCGGCAGCTAACTGCAAATCTGGAAGGAACAAAAATTTTCATAAATGATTTTTCGTAGTTTACACGAACAAAATATTATGAATAAAATAATCTGAATCAAGTCCAGCCACAAACACTATCAATACATATTGATTTGTATCCGTCCGTGATCCTTTTAGAAGCATTATAATATATTAAGATTCTGCTTATTAAAAAACTTAGGTGACCATGTACCTGAATATGTAGGTATCTGTCCGTACGAGATTGGTGCCCAACTGCTAAATAAGTTGGATCGTACCACAGCGGCCCCAAATGGTGCCGCATAAAACCTATAATTTTATCATCCTCCTACATGCATTTGAAATCAAATAACTGCTGACCGAATCCAAACAAACACCGTGTGCTGCGCTAAGTATGAAATCACAATTACGATTAATCTATTGTTTCACTGATGAATCGCAATTTTACGAATGATGTTTGAAATGCGTAATGCAATCGTCTCCTATCGGTATTACTTGTATTACCGGCCTACCGCGAGTTGCATGACCGCGTTTCGGGGTTACGACACTCGGTGCAAACGAACTCAGATTGACCACCTGCCTCCACAAAGTAATGTTTCATTTATTAAATAATCAGCACAAATAAATGCTAAATGGTTTCATGCCTTTTCTGTAGATATTACAATAAATTCATCAAGATGGTAAAATAACAATAGACAAGCTACATCGATGTACTAATGCTACATCGTTGGCCGAAACTTCATTTTTATTGCGTACTACTAACGTTATAATAGTGTAGGTATAAAGAAACCGTAAACATCACCGGCATTTCCACATGTCAACCGTAACTGGAACGTACCACATACACCTGTGGAACCGTGAAAGGAGTTGAGTCACGGTAACCTTGGGAAAAGCAACATATTCAGGCCAACGAATGGCTGTGCCCGAGCGGAGATGAAAGCTGACAGGCATCAGACATATCATCAGATATGTGATTTATGGTTATGTGATTTTTTCAGTCTCAATTGCCAGTAATCAGTACTTAACCGTTTTTCTGTGTCTGTATTGTAAATTCAGACACCAAGATCACGTAGCGTGAAAGAGATCCGCGTCCATTGTTTAAAAAATGCACTATAGTTAAAAGGATTGCAAGAATTGTGTTTTGTTAATGAGATAAGAATGTTTTATTAGTAGGAAACATTTCTCGCTCCAAAAAGCAGGCATTTGGCGTTGAATTCTTGCGCGTTTCGAGGTCCACGGGCCTACGAAGGCGAGGCAATAATTTGCGGTGTGTTTTATTTCATTTTGTAAACTGGCTTGCCTCCATCGGTAACAACTTCGTCATTCCATGTAAATGGTCAGGTTTTTATGAAGACTTTAGGAATAGGAATTGCAAATTGATAATACTTGCGTCGATGTAGAATATTGATTTTTCTTGAGTTTGTTAGTTATAAATAAAACAAGGTTCTTAAAATAGGCAGGTATTCCGCTATTTTAAATGGGATCTTGAAATTAAATGTAGATTTATCCTTTGGAATATCTAAACACCCGCGAAAATATTTGCACACCGGTGTGTGCAAAGTTATTCAAGTTTTTAGGAAGACAAGATTTTCAACACAAACACTAACAACACCGATTTCAACCAACTGTTATAAAACATCTTCCATAACCACATCCACTATTAATACAAAAAGAAGGTTGCCGTCACGAGACGCCTGCAGATGTGAAACATCGCGGCATAAGATGCCGTTTTCCGTCACGGACTAACAGTCAATCGGATATATCTTGGAAAGGCACCCGTCTTTTTAGTCGGGTGTTATAACTTACATAGGAACAACATTAGTTACGCATCCGCTTCTGCTCATTGCTTTTGTTTCCTCATAATAATTTTCATGTTCACCACATGGCAATAATCGCGGAATTAAAAAAAATCGTTTGCCGCATACGCATGCTGTATAATATATTTGTTACTCATTATACGACGCAGTGGGGTAATTACAGTTTTTTATGCCTATAGTTACTAGGCGTTTTGATTCACTCGTCGATTCATATTTTTAAACGATACAGTTAAATTCTCGAATTTTTTTACAAGGGTCAGGCAAAGCCTAAAACTGGAGTCCAATCCAGTTTTACCATTCGTCTCTTCCATTTATTTCATGAAACATCACATTTAGCTTGATTATGTTCAAACTGATTTATTAACATCGAAGGTCGAGATTTAGAAAATATTAAACGTGGTTCATAAAAAGCTGGTTTCCCCAATATTATGATAGAGGTCAAATCCAAAGTCAAACCCGTATTAGGTAATACAGTCGATTTTTTGCTCATCATTTGGAATAAGCCGTACCATCATGTTGGTTTATATATTTACCTATGTATGTGATCTTTGTACATAAGGCATCAAATCAATCTTCGTCTCATAAGAGCCAACACCACCGCTAATTTTGTATAAATTTTCTATTGAGAAGTTACTTAAAAATATATATTTTATACCATGTCTGCTTTGCGTTTTCTTACTTCCATTCTAAATTTTTAATCAGTTAGATGTCTTTCATCGTCGAATTGCAATTCTCGAACATTATCGTCGGTTTAGGACCGCACAATACGCTCTCAAGATTTCTAACCATCACTTTAATATCAAATTGTAATGTGAAACTTTCTAGCATGCTATTCAGATCGCTGTGGACTGATGATTTACTTCCAAGATAAAAGTAGATCTAATCCATTATAAAAATACAGTATTATGTTAAGTATACAGAATTATGGTGTACATAACGATAATGCATTTTCGCGCCATATGAGACTCCTGAAGGAATCTATGCTTTCGTATAATAAATTAAATGAAGATTGTGTTAATTGAATGGCTTATATTCTGCTTGTTATGAATAGACAAAAACAAAACAAAATGGCTTTAAAAACAGTAAACAAGAAACTTTCCAGCAAGCACCTAAGTTTTTTGTTTACTGTTTTGCCACTACCAAAGGATTTGTTTTTTGTGTCTTTTTTAAATGTCCCAATTAATTCAAAGCTCTCAAGTACCTAGATCCGCAATCGTTTTACTGTTTAGCTTGTTTATACGAATTGAATTGAATCATCCATATTTGTTTGTTTTGGTTACCGGGACGAAAAACGTGTACCAATGGATTAATAACAACAGAAAAAACATGACCGAATTCATCCTTTGCAATCCTTTTTTAAAAGTCTGTTTAAAAAACAATTTTATGAAATCACCGGCCTCGCCGGCTTATTGCTATTTCTTTCTTACATCATTATAAGAAAGAGTTAAGACTCAGTGATGAACATTAGGACACTACTGTCCGCTTGCATAAACACTCCCGTAAAATACTGCTGCTTAACGATCAAATTAGGAAAATTTTGAGTTAACGTAATGAAATATATTGTCGAAAAAGCAATTCGGTCAAAGTTTAAATAATTTTTACGTGAGATTTTTTGTGATTCATATTCATCTTCACAATTCTTCGGCTGTCGACCTCGGTCTCACGCGACGCAATGCCGCCGAACGATAGGTATTGTCACAGATATAATAATACTATACTAGTATTGATCAAAAGCTAAAATATGACAATTGACTGATTCCAAAATTTTCGAAGCGTTCCCATAAAACATTTTTTCGGACCACTTTGGAATGATTTATTAACAATTTAAAAAGAAACATCCAAATCGGTAATATAGAAAATAGCGAAAAACTCGCGAAGCAAAAATAAGAAAAAAGTGCACCCGAATTAGAATCTCTTCCTTTTCTTGGAAGTCGGTAAAAAGTACTTCTTTCCTAGAAGAAAATTAAAAGTAATTCAACACAATTCAAATATTGAAACATGTACAAAGAAACCACAGTAGTTGCCTCTGTGGTGTGAGTGATAGCGCCTTCAGACATTCCATGGTAAAATGTGTGATCGGGGACAATTAACTAGTTGTTACAAACAGCTAATAGAGCAATTATAATGACAATTGGCCGATTAGTGCTCAATTAAGTGAGTCATTTTAACCTTGTTCTATCAACTGTACCCTACTGGGATAGTGACAGAATTTAGTAGGGCCGACCAAGTGTGGCATGCGTGCGTTTTTCGTATTAAAATAATTAAATCACACTTATATTATAAGGGAAAGTTTGTATGTTTGTTACTCCTTCACCCTCAAACGGCTCAACGGATTTGGGTGAAATTTGGTACCAGGATTACTTTATCCTGGATTAATATATAGGCTACTTTTGACCCCATAAAACCGCGGGGCGCAGCGAAATGAAATGACAGGTAAAGTTTTACAAGCACAAGTAAACAGTGAGCATATGACGTCATGAGACTCATCTCAACTCAAATCAGTGTTATGAAGTTAGTTAGTCTTATTTGTTAAGTTTTTATCCTTAACCGATATTTTTTTTCAACTCAATGTCAAATAAAATATTTACCTACGATGTGTGAAAACTAAATTGCATTTATATTGCCGAAGTTCAGCTTCGCAAATGTTTCTTCGTTATTCTAAAACTATTGGCAAAATGTACCGTTTTGAATAGTTGTTAGAAATTTCTAAATAATATCGTATCTTTATTTATCATATTTTACTAGAATTACATGTACTTACATAATAATATATTAAACTTCTCAGATTCACTTAATCTCTGCTTAAAAGCTTCATTTTGTCCATTGTAGAAGACAATTTAAACTTAACATTACCAAGTAAACAGATATTTTTTTATCTATTTCACGCGTTTAAGTAAAAGCGTGTAAAATTTAAATGTTACTTAGGATTGGCGGCGTTGAAACGCCAACGTAAATCCGGGTTCTTTAAATTATATCTCTATTTTTCGCTTATCACGCAAAGTTTTCTCTGAACGGGAATAGAACCCCTTGTTCTGGAGGCAAGGTGTTATGTAATGTACTGTTTATAATAGATACGTTTTTTTTTCTCGTTTATATAATATAGTCTATAGTCGAAATCAAAATATATTTATTTTAATACTTTTTGTTCCCATCTATGACTATCGATGACTCAACGATTTACATCAAAATCGTTGTGTCATCGATTACCTGTATCATCACAAGTCTAATTGCAGATATTTTGATCTAATATGCAATTTTAATAAACGGTAGCCTATTGTTATTTAAACTCAGTATTATTTTATAAAATGGGCTGTACTTATGTGGATTATAGTTAAAGTAGGTAGTATCTACCTAATAAGATTTTAGTATGTGGTCACGATACCTTCTGCCGATAATGGTCTTCTCTCGTGTCTATGCGCCATTTAGATCTTAGTACTAAATTATGATACTAATACCACTAGATTTATTTTTTACCCATTGATTTAAATAAGTGAGAATATACAGCACGAAAGAGATAACAATTATTGTACGTGTATTGCATTTGACTTCGAAAACTAAAATCTGATAGTAACCGAAAGCATGCACATAATTTAGCGTCCGAGGAGCTAGTTTTCAACTGAGTTCCAAAGGAGGGCGTTATCATTTGTTTTATGTTTTTTTTTATTGTCACCACAGAACTGCGCTATTTATAAACCGATTTGGAAATTCTTCTTAATTTTTTCAAAGAATATACTCTTGGAATGTTCCCATAGTGTGCTATGTTCTGGTGGACGGTTGTGGATGCCGGTGAAATCACATGAGCATGAGACTTAACTTCTCATAGTCGTATTGATATTGTAATGGGCGGTGAAAAATCAGGTGAGCTGTCAGCCCACCGTCCCTTCAATATTGAGTCATAAGAAGAAAACTGATCCAACGTGTACTGGCAGTAATTGACAACTAATCAATTAATATTTTAACACGATGATAATTTAGGAGGATGGAATCACTGTAGCTAACACACGGTTTTGATAAAAAGAACAAAGAAATTGCATATCTTGCTATAATTTCTCTTTGAATATACCTAACCTAATATTTTTGAAGCCAGCAAATTATTAAGTCACTACTGTTGATGATCTGATTGTTTTTTGGATATTTGAAGTCCTATTTTTTCTATTGCAACTAACTCCGTGAATTCTATCAAAAGTAAAGTGATAAAAACTAAATAGGTATACTTATTCTGCTAATTATACAAAGTGAACTTTGGCCCTATCACTTAATGGTAAACAAAGTCATTATCTAAGTAAGTACCTTCCTCAAGTGATGTCAACAAACCCGGAAATATACCACAATGAAGCGTCACAGAATAAACTAGCGAAATCTAAACTGCAGATCGGTAATTTATCCAAATTACATGGTTTGCGATCTTCTTCGTCTCATTTTGTGCATTGCCAATAGAACGGCGGACAGTAGCCTCTCACACAGCCTTGCGAAACTAACCTTCAGGTCCTTGCAGGCACTCCAACTCAACCGTATAGTCCCATAGATCCAGAGAATTTAGCCCGTTTAGCTCCCAGGAGTTGAACGAGTCACACTGCTCCTGTGCTTCGCCCATTTTCCACTCGCGTTCGAAGTTCACGGCCTGCTTTGACGTCGGAGCTATGTGGCCGTTTTTGCAGCCATATTTTTGTTAGTTCATTGTGGTAGAGTTGAGCGGTGCGGGCACCGTCGCGAGACGGACTGACGAGGCGCAGCGGCGAGGCAGTGCAATTACCGCGCGCCATCGCCCGTACAATCTAATTTCAATCTCATTTCTTTTGATAGCATACCCCAGAAGAAATTAACGTTGTCTCTTGAGGTGGTAGATGCAAATTGTAGGCAAAAAAACGTGTAGAATCTTAGGAGAAAGTGCTGATCCGATCCGCTGCCGATCGAGGAGTTGATATGGACGCGAACCGAACTGTCGAGACGGACAAACATTAACTGCTTTCTCACAAGTTACATTCGAGGCATTACACGCCTTCCATCAGTCGAGGGTTTTCTCCTGTTTCCATAGTTTACGTCGGTCCGGTCACAATATATTTTCGCTCTAGGAAAGTACAAGTAAGCGAATCACGGATAAGTCACGAAAAGCAATCCTATCATAAATAACCAACACTGGTATCCGTGTCGGTTGATCGGTCCACTGTCGATTGGGGGGTGCAGTAGACCGAAACGTTGGTAATTTTTATTCTGCTGATGCCGAAACTGATTGTTTGTTATCACGGTAATAAATGGAACTCTCGTTACGTATTCAGGTTGTTACTTTGTGACGGGCTTAGATATAACACTTGGGATTTAAAACCTTTCACGCGTGAGATTTGCACATATGATATAGCGATACCGTAATTTTGATCAATAGACCATTAAGTATTCATAACCGTGAATCCAAGGCACACGTCGAAAAAATGTCGATTTAACCATTTTAGTTAAAAATAGTCTCAAGCCGTGTTAATCTTATTACTATAAACGAGAAATACTGGTATATATATTTATTTCGCGTATCTCGGCTCTTTGGATTAAATTTTTTGTTTAGATAGGGTTTTGCTATTTAAGTTTATCTGTATAGTTGCATTTCTAGAAAAAAAAACACTTCTTTTTACAAAAACAAAGAACCGTAGGTAGCTCGGTCACCCAAGTATTATAATATAAGTATGAATTTACAAAAAAATACTATAAAAGTATTCTATCAGTTATCTAGTTCCCATATTACAAGATATGCTTAGTTTGGCGTTGTCTGAAAAGTTCATGATTTTTAATTTATTTTTATAAAACGTTTTTAGTGTCATTAATTCTCGGTGCACGTGACAACTCGAACTTGGCCAAACTTCTTTAAAGAACGTCGATCGATCGTATCAAATCCAAAAGCTCAGTCATGCTGAATTTTAGTTTTGACGGAATAAATTTCCTGTTGAAATGTTAAGTAATTATATTATTATCCAGCCAAATGCATTATACATTCATTTAGTATTATGGTTTAATATAGAATATTCACGGATTATAAAATTATCAAGATAAATCATTTACTAATGTACTTATTTACTTCTCTAACATTTACTAATAAACTTATTTTCTTCTTATTTCTCTTATGGTGGTTCGCTATTAGCAATCAAACTTACGTGTACAACTCAACCCAGCGAAGATAAACTAAAAGATTTGCTAGGAAAATTGAATGTTTTGTATATTGCTAACATCTTGCACAAACTATGCACAAGGTCATGTAGCGTACAAAAACAATCTACTTTTGAAAATTCTACTTCCTACTTTTTGAAAGATTATCTTGTTAGTAAATTATCATACCTACTTAATTAATTATACATAATGACTATGTAGTATTGATATGCAAGTAAACATGGTCTAATGTCTACTGAAGATTATTCTGCATTATGTCACGTGTATTACTCAGATATCGTCAGGAACGTTCATTCAAGAAGCCATACCGAAGACTACCTAGATACCAACAGTGACGATTTATATTACTTGAGTATTTCCCGGTCACCTCAGAGGAAGAAAGCGATTTACAAAGCGATTTAGACTGCTTGAACCGAAACGGGAGTGCAGTTTGAATAACTCTGAGATACCTTTGCTAAACTTCTATCTAATGAGTTTCTGATGTCAAAGCACACTTGATTTACCCAAATATTATTACTATTTCCATAATATTTTAAATAAGGATTCCCTGTATCGCAGTGTGCCCCGGCCGAAAATCGAACCCGGGACCCCTCGCTCCGAAGGCTACTACCAACTAAGCGACTGAGTCGTCGTTTGTTATAAAACTTCACAAAAATCATGCTTATGGTTTCAGATATTATGACACATTTCTTTGTGACTATCACAAAAACAGCTTATATGTATCTTAATTTCAAATTATGTAAATTATATTATGACTCAAACAGTAGGTGTAGCTTATCGGAGTATTATCACGCGGTGAACTCATTAACTCATATGCGATATCATCGAAAACATATTCAATTTGAACGTCTTTCCTGTTTATCTCAATTCTTATTTCGATGTCGACTGCGAGACGGATCTGCACGGAAACCGTCATGGGCACAGGAGATGATAGGGATATCTGGTTAGATCTAGTCCAGGAACTATAACGCCAACAACCTGCGTCGCGTTTGTAATTCACCACCTTGGAAATATTTAGTTCAGTTTGTAGAGTCATTAGTAAAAACTGATTGCATGTCTATTCAGCTAATACTACACCCGCACGTATTAGCGAACGAATACAAATTGTTTGCCTTAATATAACGTAATCTAAATATAAATTGATTACCGAAGGTGAATTAACGTACAAATAAACATAGTCCTTATCCCACAAACGAATCCCTGTATCACATAAATTTATTAATACAATATAATTAATATAATTAAAATTTTCCCCACTGTTAATCATTGACATGATTAGATATATCGAGTAATCTTATCTCCGCGTCATCACATATGTACCTCATATCTACTGCACATGTCGGAGTTTATTATTTGTCATTACTTTTATGACGGACCCCTTCAAAAGGGACTGACCGACAGTATCTAAAAAAAAAAAAAACAAGAAATTGGGAGTGATTTTTGCCATAAAAAAGGACAGGACAGGCATAAGAATAAATATTTATTATCTTACACTCTCAGTTAATTAGGTACAGGAACTTGTAACGTTTAATGCAGTTGCAAGTTTTGAATCAAATTTCGTATTCTAGGACCATCATAATTTTAGAACTTGACTTGTAATGGGTCTTATATCTCGTTGGTTTCCAACTTATATTATGTTTTGTAAATTTTAACCAATTTTAATTTACTAAACACACCGTGTTTTGGTTTTGTTAAAACCAAATATTCAATGTTGATAATTTTGGCATTCGCACTGTTGATTCATGTTATGACTCAATTACTCGTACTATACCGGTATTCACTCTGCGCCCCTAATGGCTGGGTAGACTATGATTGAGTCTATCTGCAATTCCAACGATAATAGATGGTTGTTATTGCATCATGGCATTTGGGATCGTCGACACCGTCAGCCAATTCATCTCAATTAGTCGAGACTTGATGAGTCTTCCATCGTTGTGCACATATTTTCCTAGTAGCGTACCGATGCCGGTCACGCGAGCATTGCACTGAAGTTGCATGAAGATTGGTATTTCGTAACGACGTTCATTATGGTAGGTATTTTCTTGATGAGTGTAATAGGCTGGGCACGTGAGAAAACTTACTTTCCAACTGACAGAAGCTAGGTGGCTTCCGTTGGATTTTACCATGGTGAAGAATATTAGATGCTTCAAAACTAAAAGAGATATTTGTCAAGAAAATCATTGTTATCGCAAAAGATGTGTTGAATTGCTTTCTAGAAATCTAGCTGTCTAGAACTATTAATTGCCTTAACGCCGGTTGATTTGTTCCTTCCTGGAGTTACATAAAACTCAAGATATTGCACCTAGGTTAGGTTTATTAATTATTTATTCAGAATCATTGTGTTATAGGGTCAAAAGGTCATAAGATATCCATTTCCTAAATGTATGTATTATATGTTCACTCCGTACATAAACATTTTTTTGCATGATAAATAGATCTTGGGTCTTACAACCGTTTGCTTCTTTTTTCAGAGATTCGGTTACAAACACGGATAAAAACATAAACGGAGAAAAAAATATGTCTACTGAATTAGTTATATCACAGTTTAAGATAGATTGCGTGGTCGCAAAACCCGCTGGAAATCTACACACGAGTCAGCCATCTGACATTAAAACCATTGGCTGATGGATTTGTGGTAATTTGTAGCTTGACCATTGTCTTCGTTGTAGGTGGCCCATTGGTCTATTCAACTACAAAATGCTCCTTTATGTAACTGCCTATATTACAAAACATTTTGCCCAATACACGTATCAGTCTGCGTCTGGCTATAATCAGTCAAAAGTTGTGAAATTGGTCCGGTTTTTTGTTGCTGGCATCTGTGACAAATGACCTGGTAATTCTTGTGGTTTACATACAATGGGGGCTATCATTACATCAGTTAAATGAACATTTCTTTGTTAAATACTTTTTATCGAAGTTGACATTGACTTGTATCATTGAATTCAAGATAATAATGAGTTATAATTATCAGGATTTAAAATTTTATGACTGACTAGACGGCTTCTATATTCTTCAGATTAATGCATGAATTATTAGTGAAAATAATAATTTTAGTTTTAACAGTTTTATTATTTTCAAGACTATTTCAACAAGCTGCTTTCAGCTGTAGGGTACCTATGTTATGAAATGCTTGCTCATGAACATTATAGTTTTTGCCAGACTAGAAAAAGGGTCTAACATTATGCAATGTTGGCAATTTTAAGTATTGGCAATTGTCTCCGGTGGCGTGGCAAATCAGCATACGTTTCATTCTCACTGCTGGTAGTTATTACTTTCTTGTTAGTGTTGCTATGAACTAGACACCAAGGGCAGGTGAGGCCAAGGTTACGTATTGTCGCAGCATGCATGTTTATAATTCATAGTTTGGTTTTGGTATTGTGTCTATGGATGTTTAATACCTACCAGTATGTGTCGTAAAGTTGATCCATTAAGGTAACTTACTTATTACTTTATTTATTGTGATATTACTGAGACTATTTTTGTTAAATGTTTTTGAGAAGACATTTTTGTGTTGGACATATTTATTGGATAAATAAAATTTGAAACTTCGATTCAGTATTATTATTGACAAATTAGTCTAATAAGATTAGATAGTTGGTCTTGTGTTGCCGTGTCTAGAGAATGATATATGACTAATGATGCCGGATTCGATGGAGTTCCAATTTTCTGGATTGCAGTAATAGAATATAATAATAAAAAACAATAAAACTTTATGGGATAGAAGTAGGAACCAGGAAGGGCGCTGCTGCAAATGCCAGCTCGTCATTTCGTTTTGCACGCATTGGATCGGGAACAGCGCGGGCGCAATTTGTTGAAAGCAGAATCAATTTGTTTTAGAAAGTTTTGCTATGGCCCCAAGACTTTTGCGAATTGACATTCCGATAATAGTTCTATGTTCATTTTATCTTCGGGAATCAGTTCAGCCTTTCATGGAATATTTCGAAAATATTATTTTTTGTTCCCCATTGTTTTCTATTTGTATTGGGGTGGTTCATCAGTGCTGATATGATCAACTCAAAAATTTGTTCAAGCTCATCACCCGAGCATCACATTCTTGACCCAAGTCAATCCAAATTGATCAGGCGTTCTGTCAAAACGGGTTTCCAGACATTTTGCTGGTTTTACAAACAAGTTTAAAGAAAATTTGTACGCTCTAATATTATATTTATACATAAAAAATTTGTGAGACAAAGTAACTAATGAAATCGTTAGTGGAATATTTTTAGGGCATGATTCGGTGTGTGTACCTCCTGGACAACAACAACAACAACAACGTTGGACGATTATATCTCTAAATATTCTTTCGTATAAAATCTATAATATTCCCATGAAAGAATTTTAAATTACTCACAACGGTATGGTATACCTAAACATGTCAAGGCTGTATTCATGAACGCAACATGTGGAGTCTTATAAATGTGTGAATGATGCATCATTGTGACGATTCTAAACAACATTTAATATAATGATTATATAGTAGTTGGTAGGTCCTAAGATTAATCTGAGATATTATAGTGTTCAAGGTTAATTTTTCGTTGTAATATAGCTATTTTTGTGCATAAGACGCAATTAGATTTCGATATTAAGTTTATAGATTTCAATGCAAAGATAAAAAGAGGTTATAGTACAATAGTAACTTTGTGTTGTTACATTTTTACCAGGGGCTCTATTCTACGGGGTTCTCTGTTAGTCCGGGGGCTCTATTTAGTCGGGGGGCCTTACAGCCTCACTACAGCCAGGCAACGCGCGAGACTGATGATGTACGTTTCGGAGAGCCCAGAGATCGGCCACCAAGGGGAACTAGCAAGGTCTAAGTCTAAACAAGATTAGCCTCGGCGGTAAAGACCTCCAACATCCAACATAGCCGGTGCGCCTGATGCAATCAATTTAATTGTCATCTAATCATAACATCTTACATAAAAACACGAAGAAACAAAGATTCAGAATCTTATTTATTAATCCGTCTGGGGTGATGGATGCAGCAGGATGAATGCGACTCAGTAAAGATTTGGATCTCATACTGATTCGCGCGCATTACTGTTGTCAGAGCGTGGAGAGCGAACGAGATCGTGGTGGCCCAGGGGCATAGACGCTGACTTTCAATCTGAAGGTCGCTGGTTCAAACCCACATGTGCACCAATGAGTTTTTCACTTGAAAAATTTATGTGCGCAATACCACGTTCTCGAAACGGTGAAGGAAAACATCGTGAGGAAACCGGCATGTCTTTGAACCATAAACTCGACGACATGTGACATCTACCAATCCGGATTGGGCTCCCGTGGTAGATCAAAGCCCATTCACTCTCAATTATCGAGAGTAGGCCGGTGTCCCTGCAGTGGGAACATTAGAGGTTGGTACGGACTGTTGTCATGGGCGAGGGTCACCACTTACCATCAGGTGGGCCCTCAACTCGTTCCGTCACTCATTCAAATTAAAAAAAAATCTTAATCGGATTTGGAATACGGTCCCAGTAAAGATAGCGTAGAAAGTTTTAAATATGTACCTGGACAATATTTAAATTAGTTATTCACCCGGTCGTTACATTAATTACTACAAATCATTCGTCACGAAAGTTGAATGCTCGTTGAGTTCTACTTTCCCATCTTTAATTTGAAGACGAATTATCTATTAGCCGTTAACAAATAAGATTAAATCTTATTTTTATTTTTTCTTTCTGTTTCATCATTCGTTTCGTATTATTTTTAAGGTCTATAAAATATATTTTCTATATACATAATCTACCTAAGTATAGTACATACCTATACTACTTGGTTAGGTACAATACACAATACAGTTATGTATTTACGTATCACTTGTGTTCATTACGTGTGTTCATTAGGTAATTCCGTATACATAACTAATCAAATTTATAACCTAGGAAAGACTATAGAGGTTTACAGACATTTGATTACCTACGTAGGTAATTAACTCGTGTGTGATAATAAAAATAATGATTATATTTATTATAAGTAGGTACTTCTAACCTTGGTTTTATTATATTCCAGATTGCCACAACACTAGCAGCTGGTGGGAAAAATATTATATGTTAATTCTTTGATAGTTTATCATTCATAGATACCTATTCTTATCAGAAGATTGAATAATTGTAAATAATTGTCTATATATATTCTATAATAATGATAAGATTTAGTTTATTAACTAACTAAAAAGCACCAAATAGTTATACATGCCTAGATTTATGTGAAAATATACAATAACTAATTGCGCCCCGCGGTGTTACCCGCTATTTTCCGGGATCAAAATTAGCCTATGTGTTAATCCAAGATATAAGCTATCCTGGTACCAAATATCATTCAAATCCGTTGAGCCGTTCGAGCGTGAAGGGTGTTACCCCTTAAATACACACACTCAGACACATTTACGTACATACAAACTTGAATATTAGTCTTAGCTAAAAATATTCATACCTACTGAATAAATTATTCAAATTTGCACTTTGCAACCGACGTAGATTCAGAATAGCAAGTTTGTATGAATTCTGATTTAAAATCGGTAACACAAGCCACAAAGTAACATGAAACTTTGTGGACGTACATAATCTATACGTAATACCTATAGTTCAGTTTTACGCCGACCCCAATTATGGCGTCGCTTTGATTATCATATCTGAACTGAATCCAATCGATGTTGGAGCACGTCATATGCAGGTAAACCTTGACTCATGTGGACGGGTCAAACCGGAATCAGTTCTCAAATGCATTCTAAACGTTTTTAGGGCTGCTAGTATCGATTTTTAAACCTTTTAAATGTTGCCAAGTGGGGAGACGGGGTGTATAATGTTATCTGTGACGGGGTGAACGATCTCGCAGGAACGCTCGAACAATGGTCCGGTGACCAAAACGGGAAGCCATCTGCCCTTTTGCAGTTTGTGAACCGACCGTTTCAATGTCATCGAGTAAAATAACCGGCATGGTGTGAGTCATAATGCCATAACTATCTCCAATACCTGTCTTCAATTTCTAAGTAAAATGGACAATGGTTTGGTTAACAATGAAGTTGAACAATTTACGCTGCTTCGTAACCACTATAAAGGTTAATTTTTAGTTATTCTTGGGATATAGCCAGTAAAACAAACATTTGAAACTAAGTTGTAAGCTTTTCCTGTCAGAAAAATAACAGGACCATAAATCCAGCAATAATTCGTGCATGCTATAGTGTGTGTAAACATCTCCGGCGCCGCGTGTCTCTTCGCAAAAATCAATAGATTTCGCACGCTTGCGTTATAGAGATTCCACCTTCCTTTGTCATTGTCTGACCATGCAATCGCGATCTTTGTCCCGTATTATTCAATCGAACTAATTATAAATCAGGATATTATGAATGCAACGATCATGGCCATCTTAGAGGCCAATCGATAAATGAAACTTACCGTCTAACATGGACCGACGGGACGTCTGCTCATCGTCAAACTCCTCCCGACCACCGGGCTTTTCCTTAACCATTTCCATGTTTATAACACTAGCACTTAACACTTCAATGGAGTCACATTCACAGACGCGCTTTCCTAATCGCGGAGTGTTTTCTATCGCGCATTTGCAAGTCCAGCTGATCGAATGCGAAACCGAACGAGGAGTCGAGGAGTTACCGCGGGGACGCGCTGCAGCGGTAGCCGTAGGTAAATAACTGGTCTCGATCGACCGGTCGACCGCCGCACATTCAATGTCAGTATCGAATGGGCAATCAATTATGCGACATAGTGTCGCTTAAAGAGGAACCGAATGTCGCAACTTCACAGTTTCGCTTCAGTCTCGGGTGCACATGCGTGAGGGTTGTAGCATCACGCATGCGCGGAGGTCGGTATCGATGGCGGCGGGCGCAGGCAGCGGGCAGCTGACGGCGCCGGGACGCCCGCCAGACTGTTCGATATGAACCCTCTCAGATGGAAATTAATTGAGCAATCAGCAGTAACATCACGAACATTACTCGAGGCTACTTGCCGAGCCGTTGATAATTATCATTCAACGCAACGATTTCAAGGAAAATCACGCGGTTAAGCATGGTTTTGTCCATCTTTATCTTGTTAATAAATACACGCTATAAGAATAAACTAGTTACATATATTGAAAATTTAAAATATTATCATTCCACACATAACTGTATACACAATACCCGATAAAGTTTTTCAAGGAGAAAGTAATGGCGCCTACTCGATTTCTGTCCGTTATTGACGGAGACTTTTGCTGCTACAAACTGCCAAGGCGTTTGTTTTTGGGGCTTTCAAAGTTTTCCTTCCATTTCAGTATGTGTTTACGTTATTTTTCATATCAGTATTTAGGAAGGTGTTTGATAAAAAGGGTTTTTATTGTTGATAATCGATAATAACTAGTATCTTTACTCGACTTCAAAAAAGGAGGAGGTTCGGCAGTATG
Source organism: Aplocera efformata (assembly GCA_921293045.1). Lineage (NCBI taxonomy): Eukaryota > Metazoa > Arthropoda > Insecta > Lepidoptera > Geometridae > Aplocera > Aplocera efformata. Next base: position 3,773,988 of record OV121042.1, on the reverse strand, counting down.
TTTTTTTATTAAGTGTAATGATTTCTTTATTATATATAGGATATTTTATACATTCGAAGTGGTCCGAAATCCGAAATTGAAGTCGGTTTACTCAATTCACTTGTTGTTGTCACACTTTCGGAATTATTTCTACCTTCGTTACGTTTAAATTCTTAAACAGCAGAAGACAGTGCTTCAACTAACTGAACTATGGGTCAAACAATGTCAAGCATTGATTAAAAAAAAGGGGAGGACATTACTTAAATTAGTCAGGAAATTATTTATTTAGAAATATTTATAACACGCAGTAATAATAGGTTTCGTACTTATCGGTTTAGAATGTATCTCAAACCGTCCATGGGGGTAGGTATTCATAAGTATTTCTATATAAGCATATAGAATATTAACGTAGGGTGTTATTGGAACTCAACAATTTCTGTGAGAAGCTTGTTTATTTTTAAGTACTTTATGAGTTATTTGGCATGAGTCAAGCACCTGTCCTATAGATTGATGTGTTTTTACGCACGTACTACAACTACCTGGCTTGTTTTTTAAACACTTGCCAGTCACAAATGTGACATCATTTATAAGTTGACCCATGTTGGTTTAGTGATGTCAAGTTTAATTTGGCATCGAAATTCATAAAACCGGTTGTCTCTCCCATAGTGTCGAGTTGAGCAAAGTCATGAGAAACAATTTGATGATTTACCGAATCAAATTAATTAAAGCTGTCAAATCGACGTTTATAATCAGACATGAACGTTTGTGATTCAAAAAAGCCCAGTGTATTTTAATGAAACATGTTTCAGTCCTAGAAACATTCCATCTACTCAATAATAATTACACCATAGTAATTTGCCAAAACAAAAAGCGATCAATTAGAAAAATGTAAATCGACTCGCTATCATTAACAGCAAATCGATAATCAATAGACATAAGCTTAGATAAGGAAACCCGAAATAGAAATTAATTAACCGTCTACACTTCCGGTGGAGATTTACGATCGAACAACCGAATCTATTTAACGTTTAACCAGTTGTGTAACCGATCAACAAATTGGTACGAATTCGGACAATGTGGGACCATTTGTAACACCCACAATAAAGCCCATTCATTTCGGAACAATGACTGAATTATTTTAAATCTCAGCGAAAGCACTTTGCGTAATGTAAACGACGATTAAAATAATTAATAGCTCGGTAATTTATTACATCACAGACTCCTTTGAGCAGACCGTTGAAATTGAATTAGTAAACGAAACAATAGCTGACCATAACTTGTCTCAAAGAGATAGGTGAGTATAATAGACCATTTTTAGCACATAGAAACTGTTAGTCGTGTTCATTTTGTATTTGATTAAAACTGGCAAAGATATTTAAAAATATTTAAAAGCACAATTACGAGAATCTGTAAGTGAGGGTGAGGTAACGTGATGATCCTACCCATAACAACAGTAGGTAATACCATCTTTCTACCTACCTTTTAAAGATTTGGGGGAGACCCAAGTCGTCATTACATTAAAATATTTATTACGGCGTATATTATACGTCGCCAAGCAGTGAACACTCGTGTTGCTTTGTTACGTAATAATACCATGAGTCTTTACATCCCAGATTTCAAGTCTCAGATATTCAACCGCGATGAGACTTGAGTCTTCTCAAACTTCAGTAGGGGAGGACGTAACCGCTTTATATCAGGTGGGCTGTCATCTCGTTTCATAAAAAGATTATGGTGTTAAATATTGCCTTTAGTATAGTGACTGCAAGATACAAAACTCTCATTAATGTTCATTCACGTATTCTAAGCCACAATACACCCGGTTGTATTACTGATTGGTAGATTAAGGTGGATAGATAGTCATTAAAATTTAATGATGATGGTGCTTCCACAGCCACCTCTTTGAAGAGGCATCTTAGATGTTCACACGATGCCTAGACGTGTTTGCATACTAGCAGCATCAATCATTTTATAGATAGAAATCACACTTGTTTCCTGTGTGTAGATAGATTATATATACCTAATCGAATAATCATTGTATGATGAGTATTTACACACATTTTACGAGTTTTATTTAGTTATCCATAAAAAAACAGATAACATTTTGTCATCAGAATAGAAACTCGCATCTAAACACACACACAGCCCTAAAATGCTGAATATAATGAATCTCTGTTAGTTTCATTGACTAGACTGATTGAACAGTATTTACGAATATTCAAGTTCTAATAATAGTTGGGTCCCATCAGGTAAACTTTGACTACATTTGTGAGGGCGTTAAGTTTAAACTCAGGCCCGTGTTCTCTCTCGTGTTACAATTTAATCGTTTTCTTTTCAATTTAAGTAAAATAAAGACAGTAATAAATTAGAGGAATCTTTATATTCTTTAACGTAATTTTATCTTATTTTTACATGAAACGTTGGCTTTAATTCAATGATATTCTCACATCGGACGTAGAATAAACCTCCTTGCACAGTCACAGATAAACAATATTGACATCGATCTGTATTGTTTATCTGTGACTGTCCATGCCAATCTGTGACATTCACATAAGGTATTTTACTGCAGCACTATTCGTATGTATGTTATTTGGATAAATCATGTTTATGTTAGCTAAAGTTGGTTACCAAACAAAATCTGTCAGATGTGAAGAACCTAAAATAGTACTCCTCGGCGCGTTCGGAGATGCTGATATCCAACAGTGGACTAGGATAATGATTAATGATTGACTTACACCAGCTTTAATATTCAACTACCACATGACTGGAGATAAATTGCTTTCGTAACATTTATGCTTGTTCAAGAAAATTATCGAACATAAAGACTGTCACATAAACATCTGCATTCAAATATTGAAAGCAGTTGATAATTAGTAGAAATTTTACTTGTCTTGTAATAGACAAGTGAAATTTCCAACTCTAATGAGACAATTAAATGGTATCAATTAGGCAATAAACATCTTATTTATTTAAATAGTAGAAAGTTAAGCATTACTTAAAATCTGATGCACATACTATAGGTACTGTTGTGTATACTACGGCTAAACTCCCACACAGCCGCTATTGCCTATACATATAAAGACAGAATGAAATATACACTAGTAGGTACTGTAGAGCGAAATTGATAACAATTCCCTGTATTGTATTTAAAGTGTTTGACAGACCCCAGTCGGAATTGTCACTAAACCAAATTATGTGCATGCACCTAACTTAAGTGGACCATGCCCGAGGAGCAATAGAACGTAACTTCTTGATTTTGCTAATATTATTCAAAACATCGTTCTAAAAATTATTTGCCATAATGGCCATTTTGATCCAACCTAGACGTCGCCGGCGCATATCAAAAGATCAAGTGGCTAGAAATTGATTAGCTTCAAGTTATATCACTCAATTAAATCCTAATGCGTTAATAAAAAAGACGATCTCATTATATCTAAAACATGATTAACCGAAGAAGATATCCGGAATCGATATAATTAACTATATGATCAATAATTTAAGTCAATGAACCTACCTTAAAATGTCACCTACAGTAGGCATGACATAACAGAAATCCACTGATGAAAGTGACCGGTATTCATTAAAACAGGAAATGCAATGAAGAATTTGCATGAAATCAAAACTGTTTTTATGTGACCAAAGTAATAAAACCTGATTTTTAGATTTTCTTCGGCCTACAATATGGTTCAGGTTCGCCCACACAGTATGGAGACCCCAGTCGCCTCGTGCTGCACCTGATACGCAGAGAAGAGGATGAAATGTCTCATGGGCCAGTTTAATCCAATTTCATTGGCATACAACGTAACAAAGGCAAAAATGCTTGGCTGTATAATATGGCGCCAGTTCTTCTCTGAACGAACTTGTCACAAGTTCTGCAACTGCTTTTACTGTCTGGTGGATACGTGGAGCTTTCAAAGGTGGGGTATCAGGAGCAGTGATGCTCAGGTGAAAGAATGAAGCTTTTTCTGGAATAGCGTTATTCTATTTAACGGCGGGACGGGGGAAATATGTGATAGAAAGCTTATAAATTGTCAAGTATATATTGAGATATCGTATAGACCCTTATCGTTTATCTGACCTTGAAAAATTTAATTCCGATACGCGTGTAGCGTTTTTACAAACAAGGTATTAAAAAAATCGACATCATTACTTCCATTCTTCATGTCTCGTCCTTAGGGGGTACATACTAGGGAGTCTATTTTTTTCCAGTTATTACATTTCTACGGGATTCCCAATTCTCCTCCTCCTCTAATCCTTTGAAAAAATAAATATAAATAACGAATTATAATAACAAATTTATAAATAACGGAGGTCTGTGGCAACATACGTATTGATAACCTCCTCCTCTTTCGGAAGTCGGAGCAGTCATAGGAGTACTACTCTCACTCTCATAGTTAGTTTCGGTCTCAGTTTTGAAATAAAATATAATAGGTAATTAGAATAAATTGTCTTGGGTAATGAATGAGTAAAAAGCTGGCGTATAAAATATCTATACTTTCGTTGGCACTTTTTATGTCCAAATTATATAAAACTTTATTACATAATACTTGAACTATGCCTATGATGAAGCCAAGAAAGATACTACGTTGTATTTAATGTAAGAATGTTTTCTTGATGTTTGTAATTAACATGCAAAATATATCTCCCTCATAAATCATCAGAGCTATCAGCAGCGCTTGGCAGGGTGATTCATTTCAATTTCCAATTCTATCAACACAAGTTAGCTTATTTTACTACTAGAGGACAGCCCGCAATTTCGTTTTTATTTCTTTTAATGTCACCAAAGGAACTTGCAAAGGAAGCCTGATGTAAGTTGCTGCCCATAGACAACATCAAAGCGATTCAGTTTTTCCCCAAACGAAGTAAGTGTATGAGACGACGTAGCATCGCGTTGCGCCCGTCACTCTGTCATTTCGTCGGCAACCTTCACCTTCCAGACCACAACAACCGTCCACTGAAATACAGCAATGCGGGTGCACCACTGCTTGGCGGCAAATTACCAGGTGTGGATGCAGTACTTCTCCGGGCGAACTTTGCACAAGTTCTACTGCTACTATTTGTTGCTCCTTTAGCACCATCCAGGGGTGTAGGGATTCTGAAGGTATTCACCTACGGATATGAATAATAGACTTGGTCAATAAATAGGAACTCTAAGAACCAGCATCTGTCATCATAAACGTCAACACCGAGTTTGTGCCTACCTGTTCAACGATAATTATTATAAATTAAGTTACTTTTTCAGGCCTGGTACTAATCGAAGTAAAAGTAAAGTAAAAGTTTACATAGTTTCCAACAATCACCAATCTAACAGCTGCTTACTAGATTCTGCAATTATTAGAGAAATATTGACCGCCATATTTTTAAAAGTACGAAAAGTAGCTATAATATAATTAACTAAACTATAATTTTTTATGATAAAAAATGTCACCTTCAGATTTGACTTTGTATGTCAAATTTCAACAACCTACGAATAGCATAGTACTCCAAAAACACCGATTTTGTTTTACATTGAACACCTATAAATTCTCGAATAAATTTTCAAAAGTCTTTAGTACGTAAATAAGAATCTTAAAAGTTAGCTACCTAGTTATTGGTGAGTGTATTGCCTTCTAGATGCCCAAAAGGAACTATTTTATTTTTAAATACCATTTAGAAAGTTAGGGATTGCGGAATTGAACTATTAATAACTTGGTAGTTGTTATATTAAAATCACTTATGGAGACCCTATTTCGGACATTTAATTGAGTCATTAAACACTCAAACAATACTGCCAATTAATCGTTGAGGGTTTATTTCGAAAGTTAAAGGTCTAGCTGTGATGTAATAAAATGCACATAATTATATAATATAATATTTACTTAATTTGCGATATGACGCAACGAGTACCCAGTGTTGATTGTTTTATAAACAGTTTATTGTTCTAATAGTCAGGTTCACAATAGATATCTAATGTTATGAATAAAATCTTATGCGCCTGTAATCAATGGCACCACACCCTTTCACTGGAATACAGCATCGTGAGTTTTTGCGCAGATTGTCCATTTATTACTATTGCGACTTAAGCCTGGTCAAGGTATAGGAAATAATATAACCTTGGACGCCACCATTTATACCCCAAAAATAATCATAATGAAACGTAAGTAAAAAAAATATCATACACTCAAAATCGCTAGTGGCTCTAATAAAATAAGAAAAAACCGTCCGGCTCCTGCAGTTATTGCGTAATACATGAGCTAAATATTAGTGACGTACAATAAAATAAAAAAACTTTTATACACTCATAACCTCATAACACAAGACCCGAGAAAAAATAATTGTGCCACACACGAATATTAATCGCCAAATATTGAATTTGGGATCAGTCATTTTTAGTTACTGTTTGTAATATAATATAATATATATATAATAATCTTTATAATAATAATCTTAATTTCAGATATGGTCTTATACGTTATTGTCATCAATATCATCGTAAATTGTTAAATTTAAGCGGCAACTGGTAATGTTATTCTGCCAGAACTGGGTACTTTCATGAAATAGCCATAGCCGGGTGAAGCCAAGAAAATTTAAAAAGAAAATTCTAAAATACGATGTGGCCTATTTACGCGGAGACAGTAGTAATTGCTACTCTTACTATGTCGCTAATCCGACGGTGCATTAAATTGGGTATCGGTCGATAATATCTAGACATTACGTAGATATGTCTTCTGATAATGATTATATTAACTGTACCAAATGAACCGGAAAGGACCATTTAAATCGATAATGCATTTAGAGTCGAAGAAAGTGGATCCAAATAGGCCGAGCAGGAAATTGAATTATTATGAACGATAAGCAGACTATTGTTTGTATTTACATTGTTCCGGATTTCCACCGGTCTAGGATATATCGGGTAGGCACTTATATATTATTGAGCACAATCATCCCTATGGAGGGTCGAGTAGGGTCTGAATAGACACCAAATAAATCTACGTGATTTTGTACGTATGTAGGTATACATTTTGCATTCAAGATCATTTTTGAGATATACTTCCTTAGATATAAAGGAAAAAAGATTTACCACAACTAACTGAGTTTAGTTAGAGAGTCGTTTATTTGTTTTTTAAACATGTAGGAAGGGTCACACTAACTACTTAGCTATAGAGCCTAATAGAACACAGCCATCTTTGAAGCTGAAGGAAAGATCCTACATATATAATTTTCAAAAATCTTTGTCAATCTTAATCATTTTAACTAAATCACTCATCCACAATTAACTGTCATTGCAAATCGTTTGCTAAAGATATTGAACAGACGTATAGACAGACAGGCTAAGCTAACTAGCGCTGCGCCTGCGCAGCTTTCGTCGAGTAGATGTTTCGTGTCCAGGAAAACATGATAAATCGTTTTATATTTGAAAGGCAAGCAATTTGTATAACACTGCGTGAAAGCGAAGCCATTTTGTATGATAAGCGGTTACAAAACGATTTTGAATAGAGCACCAAATATGTTAAAATCTATTTAAAGCTTTCAATATAATCGGCATAAAATAAGGGACTGTCAGTGTCGTAACGAAAAAGCTTTGCACGTGAGAATGGTCCTTACGTTAGTCTAAATTAAATGAACATTAAAGTGGTATTTTTTTAGGCAGTTTACTATTAGTGGATACAGCCTTTTTCTGTTTGTAATGCAGAAATCGAGAATACTTAATAAATATACAGGTACCTATCTTCGAAGATGTAGGGAACTCTCTAAGGAATGCGACTCAAATGCTCATTGCTAAAGAGCGCATGTCAACAGATGGACCTGATAATAAGCGCACTTTACCAACGAGAATTTAATGACATACAGACATAACCCATCTTGGCTGTATGTCTATTTGTAGAAACTAACCAACACTTCCACGTTATTGAAGAAATAAGCAATTAATTTAAAGGTAGAAACGTCGTTATTGCTTAATACCCCACGACCGCACGATTACCTTCATCTAAAGCCCCAAACAAAGCCATAAAGTTAAAGCATAAAGTTATCAAAGTAAACAAATAACCTACGCCATTTCTCGGCATGCCTACGGCGCTATCAACCAATTAGATTCGTTCGTCAGATCGTGATTTAATTCCATCATGTTCCCACAACTTTCCCCAAGGGCCAAGGATCGGTCACGAAATAATAGCTCATCGAGACGGGAATCGAATAATCGATTTGATACACTAAAAGTGACTGTATACTTGCAAGATGAGGGACAGATAATCATGATGCCCTTAGAAAGGCAATTGAAGGCTTTCGAAAATATCTAATTGCCAGTAAATCGTGTTTGTATACTAAGAACATATTGTGAGTATTGCAGCTGATTCAATCGTATAGAAACAAATATTAACTATTATAATAGTAACTTCTATTATTAGACGAAATCGTAATGGATGTTCGGTATCTTTTAATAAATCATCTCTACGTAATTTTTTATGCATTATGATTAAAAAAGAAATTACTCATAAAAGCAAATTCAGAACTATTTTTTGTTCTTATTCTTATAGATATAAAAGCAATAAAAATAAATTAAGTATAAACCGTGCGCAAAAATGCTGTAGTTCTGTGTTATTAGTGGCTGTGCCACTGAGCCACCACAGAGCGTGGCCCACAGACACAGACAAACTCAGACTTTCAATCTGAAGGTCGCTGGTTCTAAACTTTAACCGTGCGCCAATGAGTTTTTCACTTGAAAAATTGATGTGCGCAATACCACGTTCTCGAAACGGTTGAGGAAAACATCGTGAGGAAACCGATATGACTTAGAAAAATTCGAAGACATGTGACATCTACCAATCCGGATTGGGCTCCCGTGGTAGATCAAACCCGAATTCACTCTCAATTATCGAGAGTAGGTCGGTGTCCCAACAGTGGGAACATTAGAGGCTGGTAGGGATATGTTATTATGTAAACTAATGCTTTTTCATGTGTAACGCCGCCATAAACGATCAGGAGTGATGTAATACCACTGTTATTATTTATTCTTATGGTAATGCCAAAGCACATTTTTTGCGTAAAACATCAACTAAATAAAAGGGGCGTTATTGACGACTGCGTAAAACATGTACAATATTTAACAGATCCAAGTTTCATTTACCCGTAATTATAACTTATCTTGAACCAAAGTTCAGTTTTTGAATTACAAAAACGATTTATGATACAAAATGTGTGTATAAATAAATAATGTTAGCCCTAGAACGTGGGAAACTTTCACTTGATATTTAGTATCGAAAGTCGAGTAGCTTAGTCTAGCAAATACCGATTAATTGGGCCGATAGAGCATTTAATTAAATTATTTTTATATTAAACTACCGTATTGCATAGAAATTGGGATGTAGAGTGCAATTTAAAGCTTCAAGCTCTCGCAAACAAAGTGATTTGATAAATTCTCTGCAACAGGCGGTTTTCACGCATTCTTTTCTATATTCCACACAAATATGTATCTAATGTAGGTACAATATATAATAAAATTTAGCTAAAGATAAAGTTAAATATACTTTGTAATATTTTAGAGTATGTGAAGACGCCACGATTTTGCGTCAATACGTCTTATTAGTTTGACATTTTAATATATAAGAAGGAAAAACAACGATATTCGATATTAAATATGTTTTCCGTTTTGTTTATGAGATCGGAATCCTCAGTACGCGAGGTGAAACTTGCACTTGGCCGAATTCATTACCCAGAATTCAAGACACACGTCGGACTGTATGTTTTCAAAACAAAGCACTATGTAAGTGGATCAAGCACATCCGAAACACGGGGACAAACTTAGCATTCCATGTTAGCATTGTCTCCGTATTGTGCAAGGAAAGTTTTAGCGTTTAGAGAAATTGCAAAGACTGGCCTGAAAAGGCTACTCCAGGGAAAGTTGGCACACAGTGGCTGATAGAAAATCAACGTACCAAATTTTTTGCAATTTACGTAAATCCTTTTTAGGGTTTAGGGTTTTACCCTATTACGCTTATAACCGTGTTGATTCTGTTGTAAATAAACTAAACTAAAAATGACTTTGAAAAGTTCATATGATCAGGATGCAGTTAGCTTTAGTTTGATTCGAGACTTGTATTCTTTGTAGGTACCAATATCAGATTGTGTGTTTTACCTATAAAGGATTGGTATTTTGGATAATTAACCACAGAGTGCTGAAAGTTTCACGACATATGTGTTTTTATGGTGTATATTTACGCAAGCCGTTCCCGTAGCCCCAGCAATGGACGTCTAGAAGGGATCGTGGGGTTTTTAGCCGGCAAGAATCCGGCATAACCCGTCCAACGTCTCCAGGGGGAGCGGGTACAGATGTAGGTTTTCCCCACGAAAATAAAAAAAAATACTGTCTCGTCTTTGTCGTGACGAGAGTTGGCTAATGTACCTTGCAATACGAATACGAATGAACGCGTGTATACAATTTGTGGAATGCGGAAACTGTCGCCATTAACTTCGCGGACCAGCGGGATCTGGTCTTCTCACCTCGCCCACAACAAAACATATTAAGCTTAAAGTCTCACATAAACATTTGAGTGAAACCACAGGTGTAAATTGATATTCACTGGTCATAAATATTAAGAAAAATTTCATCTTGAAAGATGACTGACCTCAACAAATAAACAATTAAAATTATTTACAAATAGTTGCGTCCCGCGGTATTTTCTGGGAACAAAAGTAGCCCATCTTATATTCAGGTTATAAGCTATCCTGCTACCAAATGTCATCCAAATCTGTTGAGCGGTTTGAGCGTGAAGGTTACTCTTAGCATACACACGCAAACACACTCATATACATACAAACTTTCGCCTTTATAATGTTAGTGTGGTTGTGTCGACTTTGTTTGCATTTAACTAGGCAAAAATTGATTTAGACGACCCTAAAATATTACCCTAAAAATATTTCTTTTATCCGGTATGAGACAGTACAACATGAATGTTATTTAGTTTGGTTTGAAATATACAGGAATGTGAACCGATATCTACCATATTCTACTCCTGTCATGAGTGTGCAATGTGCAAACGACACATAAATAAATTAATCACAATGCTAATAAAATTAATATAATTAGTACCTACAATGAAATGAAATGAAATGAAATGATAATTTAATTTCCGGTATGGTCAAAATAATAGTCTATGCTTTAAAAGCATTTACCTAATAGCCAGCCAGTGTTTCAGCTTTCGTCTGAATTCGATTATTGGTATTATTGATTCGCGAATGTAATTCGGGAACTCAAAAAAAATGATATCCATAATATACCTTTTTATGGTATTATAATATATAACCAGCGGCCCTCGGACAGGACGTAACAGGTGCATGATTATGGTGTAAGTATAGGATGACACTTGCGACAAAACACCTGCCACTTTCATTCGATTCATTGGGTCGTAAGCGCTGGAGGGATAGAATGATTGGCAATCTACAAGCAAGACTCGGTCAGTCATCTAATAATAATGCTAACAAACTTATATTGTGTACTGTACACAGGGCATTAGCATTCCCTGTGCCGCAGGTGGCTAGGGCTAACACAAATTATAATTTGTATTTGATTATATATACAATTAAATAAAATTTAAGTGTCAATTTGTAATATCAATGTAACAGCTATTTAAACATTTAAAAACGTTTACACACTCAACCTCTGCACTCTCCGTGTCGCAGATGGCATGGACAAACACAGAAACACTAGACAAACACCCAAGACCCGAGAACAAACTTCATGCTCACCACACAAAGTGTTCCCCGGCCGGAAATCGAACCCGGGACCCCTCGCTTCGAAGGCAGGGCTACTACAATACCAACTAAGCCAAGGAGCCGTCTGAACTAAATGCATTTGCATATAACAAAAACAGTTTTAAAAATTTTTGCCTGTCTGTTTGTTTGTCTGTCTGTCTGTTTGGTCCAGCTTAAACTAGTACCCTATCACATGAAGTTTGTTACTGAACCCGGTATCTCTTCGTTGAAAGGTCGTCATCACTGGTCACAAGATACGCTGGCGTCTGGATCGAATGCGGAAGCTCTCAGATGAAAAATATATTATTTATTTATTCAGTTGGCATCCAAACGAATAAATAATTATTCATTTGGATTCTGTGTCAGACTAAAATTAAAGTCTTCTTAACCCGTTCTTGTCATTTACCTTCATAAAGATTTTTTTGTTACCCGATGTTTTCGCCAATTGATGACCGATTTTGGTGACTGTTTATGTATTTTAATTAAAGAACTGTATTTTAATTAATACCTCCAAGTTGATCAAATATAACTTTCATGGAAAAAATTCCGGCCGTAAGGGCGAAATGTAGCAGATAGTATAGAAGACACTTCATTCGATTAAATCAATCATTATTCAAAGCAATATATTACAGAAACTTACCAAAACCACACTTAACTAAAAACTATACATCAGAGAAATTATTTAATAGAATGTTACGTTAGAACTTTTCGTTTCAATATCGTTTTATGTGCATAGTGAAAGTTTTATACCCAAAATTAATGTAATAACGCTTTGAAAATGTTCATTTACATTTACCTACGTTAGCTATCAACTTCAAATGAAATTGAATATATACACGTTTTTTATAACAACACAACTCGCCTTCTTCGTTGTAGTTTGTGGATTAGCATTCCATAGAGTACAAACATTTGGGTGACTTTTGTGTACGTTAGTGAATTGTATTTACAAATACAAGTACAATACTATAGAATTATTTCAGTTATATGGTTTCCGTAGTACAAGCTATGCTGACTTTGGGGCTAGAAGAAATTAAATGTCCATAAATAATTATGGAAACAGGTGGCTGATTTAAAAATTAAAAAAGCAACTTCTATACTTTTATACCTCCTCCTTAGGAGATACGCCCTACCATTTTAAAAAGGAACATTTAAATCGGTTTACTTAGAATTACTTACCTGTTATGATGATTCCTGAATAGCTTCTTATTAGTGTGAAGCTGAATAAATACCTAAGTTTTTGATCATAATCAAACGATGATGTACCTGAAACAAATGAAGTATATTGTTATTAATTGCTTGGTTTTTATTGGTAGTTCAAACTTGTATCTGATACAATACCTTCACATATTATTATAATTTATATCGTTCATTTATTCATATCATACCGTAGTAGATAAATGTACTAGTTTTTCTTAAGATTAAATTGTTTTTAATTGGTATCAAAATGACGGAATGAGATGCGGGTCACGTGACGTGAAATGGGTACCGCCACGCATAAACAACAGCAATTTGACTCAGGTACTCGCAAACCGAAGTATGAAAAGATCCAATTCGCATCACGTTGCACCCAGCAGCGTGAGCGCGCCACAGTTTGGCGGATGCAGTACTTCGGACAAACCTGGAAAAGGTGCTGCTGCTACTTTGTGTTGCTCTTTTTGCACCGCTCAGGAGACACCTATAGGGCCTTTTGGGGTTCGAAGCGACAAAGAGCTAAATACAATTAAATTTGTATCAAAAAAACTCGCCCACTAGATCACCAGATTGTCAGTCAAAGAGGATTGTTTGCAATAGTAAATATCCTTAATCTCACAGACTAAAGATCCATCATGTTTACAATAATTTTGCAATTGCTTCACCCTAAGTTCAATCGTGAGGCAGTAAATCTACAGTTGTCCGTTTTAGATCTCATTTGAGTTACGGCGCTATCGCCGAGCTGAAGAGAACTTTCTTCGCCATATTTGGATTTGGTCAATGCCCTAACTAGGTAAGTACTGTTATATAAATAGGTATCGGGAAAAGGGTATGTAACATAGCTAATAGGTATAAATACCGTAATTGAAATAGCATTTCATTACAAGATGGAACACAAGTTTTTACAAAAAAAATGATTTGATTGCACATGCTTACACACATAAGAGTTGCCGCACACCAGGCCACTAGTGGCCGCCACAAGTTGCGGACGAGCTTGTTCATACATTTTGTATGACATCGGGCTAAACCAAGCGTTCGAGGGAGAGACGCTCGCGCTCCTACTAGTGAGCGTGTTTTATCGCTCACCTCGCCTTATTATCTCTAATTAGCGGATACCCGGCGTGTGCTACAACGCTAAACTAAGAAATAAATACATTTTGTGCCTAACATATTGTTTTAGTGGTCTATAACCTTATTCGCATTATTGTCTTTATAATGAAACCGCTTTGGGACACATGGATTTAAAGTATATAACAGACATAGGTAGAAACAGTTTTGTGTTTTATATATCTTTAATATAGAAGAGCGCCCGCTATTTGGATCTTAAGATCAGTTTTATAACAATTGACAATAGATTTACAACATTTAAGTTGGATGAACCCAGTAGCACCGCCGCCACAAAGCCAAGGTGATTGGTGGCCACGTCTAGTGTGCGGCGGCTCTTATAACCGCTACACTAGGATTCTTTGTCACATCTGGCATGGACAATTACAGTAACTCAAGCATGGCCGCTTGGAGCACTTTTTCGACTTTGTCTTCGATTTATTCTTCTTAAGTCCATTCGTCTTGCGTTTATAAAATTAGTTAGGGAATTAGTTAAAAAATAATGCCATCTACAAAGCGAAAGTCTCTCAATCTCTTATCGTCAACGGCAATTCCTCATTCTTCCCTGGCGGTTTACAATTTCATAGAGATTTCTTCGACTGAAGAATTAAGGAACGCCAAGCTGTTCTCCTCGTACCTGCCATTTAGAAATCAAATTGAATATACTGTATCAATCATACCACATAGGACCATCGGACCCTGTTCCTCTCGCACTACGCCTATATTTGTTTGGAGTGACAGTGACATGTATATGAAATGCTATAGACTGTCAAAGATCGGTATAGTCAATCGGAAAGGCACATTATGTACAGTTATAAACACAATACTCGGACAAAAACCTGTGAAAATTGTAATCGATTTCATACGCATCTGCCAAGCGGGAACACAATGTGAGAGAAGAAAGTTCGTTGCATACAAATGGATGGAATATTTGAATAATTGTATGTGACTTGTTATTTCTTGACCGGTAGTCATCACTTTGATCTAATTGTGAACACAATAAATTGAACATAATGGTCTTGCGTTTGCGTGAATAGGAGATGGAAGAAAGTGTTAACTTTAAATGTATCTTATACAATTTTGTTTATCAATTTTTTTTTATAATGAACATGTTCACTCATATATAAGATGCCTTACCGAATTGCATCAAGTATTCGTTTTTAAATGGACTACGCATAATATAATAACTCATAGAAATATTATTTTCATTATATAAAATCGATATAATCATGCGGGTTTGTAATCTCTTGAAGTAAATGTCATTGACCAAAGCGTCCCCCACACAGGTGCGGCCTGCGATGGCGGCCGCGATCGGTACCACTACCGTAGCTAGTGCAGCGGCGGTTACGATAGTCGCCTTCAGGCCATTTTAATTGATTTACACTAATGTAGGCGTAAATAATTAATTATTTACGCTGCGTCAACACTTTTGAACGAAAATGCGTCAAAGCGGCCCCTACTCTTAAAACTCATATCCCTCTAATTATATTATACTTGATCATGATCAATCGATCACGGCAAAATATATAATACAAATCGTGTATATAACTTCATTGAAGTTAATTATTAAGACCCTAGACTTATATCTATTTTATCTGTAATTCCCTAACAATGGATTTATTGTACTTTGATCTGAGACAACTATATACTACCTTTCAACATAATCCTTCAACACATTCTTTTCTTCAGAGATATCGCATTAGGTACACAGAATCACAGATTGCCCTAGACTGAACGCCTAATACGTACATATTGCGATATCGTACAAAGGTGCATGATATATTTATATATATATAATGTTTATTTTCACAGCAAATAAAGTTTTCACATTAAAATATTTCTTTATAGAACCCAAAGACTAGAAGGAAAAAATTTGTATAATATATTAGGTATTCTAGATCTATCAATATTTTACACGAAAATCAAGCAGGTACAAATAGAAAAAAAATAAACTTGATTGACGTGTTCTTAGTAACAAAAATAGAATAAAAGTGTTTTGATTAAGAATACAGCTCACATATAAGTAAGTATAACATATCGTTGTTTGATCACTTTAATGATGCTTATCTTTGAACAATGTAGTAGCAGTAGAACTTGTGAAAAGTTCCTCCGGAGAAGTACTGCATCTGGCAGTCCGCCGCCAAGCAGCGGTGCACTCGCGCTGTTGTGTTCCGGTGAAAGGGTGTGGGTGCCGGTGAAATTACAAGCACTTGAGGCGTACTATCCCCGTCTCAGAAAGACGGGTGCAATACGATGCGGTATTTTCTGACTTTAGAAGGGACCTGAATCATTTATTTATTGTTTATAGATAAAGGTATGCAATTAAGATCAGATGGGCTGCTCTTTTCGTTACATAAAATACATTTTAAAAAAATAGTCAACCAAAGCAAATTTAGCTGCGATCTTTTCATAAGCGCAACATCCATTAGGAAACAGTTTATCTCCATAATTGCGCAACAACCTGTCGATGGATTACGGGGCTGGCATAATACCTGTCTGCAGATAGCACCTGTTCCTGAACAAAAGGCAGTTCACTTTCGTTTGCGCCTGTACCTTGTTAACATTTCCGAATATCGGACGCGAATCGTGACCGGCTAGATCTGTTCCCTTTCAAACGTCACGAGTCCAACCTGACGTTAGTATAGCGATTATTATATTATTATGACATAAGTTATTGCATATAGTCAAATTATCTCACTTAGCTAAAGAGCAAGGAGTTTGTTTTTAGTTATTTTGTTGTAAGACTTTCTAGAACGCTTATCCAGAAATGGCTTATCGGTTATAATTATTGTGGGCCTTCTTGTGATCGTTCAGTCAATAAGGAACACTTAAACTATTAGGTAATTATGTTCTGCAATAATACTTATTCAGCAATGAGGGCTTCTTGCGGCTTCAAACATCGATACCAGATGGCTTTGTTGTAATTAGAATGTCAAAAACAATTTAAATGTCAATGTCAATATTCGAGTCGACATTATTATTTGAATCAGATAAAAATCATCACGAAATTGCCGTACACAAGACGAAACAAAAACGAAGTGAGTTTTTTCAATTGAGCACATACGCTTATTCCCACAATCAAACATTTTTGCGATCGTGACTTTGACTTTACTACCAACTTCGTGTCAACCGATGACCAAACAATCATCTATCGATCTAGTTAAACTATTTTTTCTTTTTAAATCGAAAATGAAATGCCCGTGTTCGCTCGTTTTCCTAATCCGCTTTCTGAACCGGTTGTCCGATCCAGGCCCTTCGCAACATCCGTGCGGAATTTTCATAGAATATTTCGAATGCGTTCTTTTCCCCACACGATTTTGAAATCCTCTATAATGCTGAATATGAGTGTAAAATCGTTTATTACTATGTAAATTGATTCTGATATTTCTTCAGATCACGACAAGTTTAGGAAGGTACTTATTACAAAGTAAAAAAGGTAAGTAACACAAATATGGAGTCGTGACTGGGATGATTTTGTAATCTGTTAAGTTTGGAATAAGCACGTGGTCTTTAAAGGCCGTAATCAGTTATACAATAACCCGGCCAGGATTTCGTAACTGGTTTTCGTATGCTTTCAGAAGGGATTCCGAAGTGGACCAATTAAATTAACTACTTAAAAGGAAGCAGGTAATAAATGACACAAATGATAAGTAGGTAAATAAATGACACAAACAAAACTTAAAAAAAAACTATTACCTTTCAGGGGCATGAGTTGTGTATTCATTCATATTAGGATTCCCTGTGTAGTAGGCGAGCAAACTCACATACACAACACAAACATCCAAGACCCGATAATGTTTGACACGGTCCGTTTTCTTCCAACTAGCTAGGCCATAGAATTGTTGAGTTATTCTAATTACGCTGAAATAAAACATTGATATCGCGTTGAAGTCTTTTGTATCGAATGTTTTGTCTAAGAATGTCGTGATGATTACTAATAATATTATAGAAGCATTTAATAATAAGGAATATTAATGACAATTATGTGTTATGCTTGTACATTCAGGTACATTCATATTTGACTCTGGCTTTTGCTCGCGGTACCTTGGGTTTATATCCTCTTAATTTGTATTAATTTAATTTAATTATTTGTTTAATCTTAATTAAAAAACATTATTACAAACTTTGCTTAGTTTGGGGCTGGATGGCGCTAAATGTCAATGTTTATTTTTATTATATTGTTTATTTAAAAAAAACTAACTGAATTGTTTTTTTTTCGAATTCTAACTTATTTTATGAACGCGAATATAAGTTTGTTTGTTATGCTTTTAATCGATCACCATACAATTTTGCGACATAATGTATCTTTCATTCAGAAATCATTTGTTAGATAAAATCTACATTAGAGCGAGCGAGGCTGTGAACCAAAGTTGATACTCTATAATAATACCTACTAATAAGTAATAACTACTTATTCTTAGGGTTTAATGAATGGATATAAAGGCCTTAATCGATCGGCATCAATCAAAGATATCCTTCGAAATATAATACAATCGGTGTTTTGTGATTGTCTACCGTGAAAAACGTATCGGGTGATAATTAAAAAAACATTTCTGGCGTATAAAGTTTCTGACACCTTTATACCAGACAAAAACTAGTCAGATCTAGGCAAAAACAAAGTAGAAAAATAAGTCTATATAAAATAAAATAAATTGCCCGAATTTATGTAAGGACATCAGGGTCAAAATAGCTCTATAATAATTATTAACTGAGCAAAAAAAAATGTATTCCGTACTACCAGGTGTTTACGAAATCAATATTTTAAACCAAAAATAAACCTATTAGTTTTCCTCAGACAACATAAGGTTTCCTTATCTGTTGCAACCTAATACTACAATACAACGGTTATTGTGGTCAGATTATTGGAATTACTTTGTCCAGCGTTTGAAATAGGGCAAATTTTGGTTGAAATCCTATTAAAAAAAAGCTTGGTTATTTATAATTTAATAAAGAAAACAAATGGGATCATAGTGTTTCGCTTTCGTCAAGGTAGACGAGTCCTTGCTACGAATTGGAATCTAAATTAAGATCGAATTCAAATGCCTCTCTTTCTGGTATGATATCCAGCCAAATGAAGGAAAGAGATAGAAAGACGGTCCAATACACTGATCTCTACTATAGTATCACTGAATAGGGAGCTATAATTTTGTCTTGGTCCCTAATTGATTGACGTCATTTGGCGCTGCAAAATATAACTTGGCATTGTAAACAGGTTCGAGCGATTAACTGTTAACTACAGTTAGTACTACACCTACAGTTTAACTAAAACTAGAGGTTTAAAACTGTGTAGGTAATAATAATACGTCTTATTGGTTCGTTCATCGTTATGTCAGCAGTTACAAACAGAAAATGAAACCAGACCAAACCTATTGTTGCTTATTTCAGCTCGCCTAGCAATTTCTGGAAAGCTCACGATAAGTGATAACGGCTCAAATTTACTAGATTAATTTGAAACTATACCTACGGTACCTATTATTTATCTAATAATTTTTTGGACCGATTTAAAAAAAAAAATATGCACTTTCATTTCAGAAGAAGAAAAAAAGAATTAGAAATACGCGCAAAAAAAAGTTAAATTCCACGCGGACGAAGTCGCAGGCAGCTAGTAAACTATATTTTTGATGGTCATTGACGTTGTTGAAGGCCACATAATTATCCTTCAACCCACAGATAAAATCTGAAACGACATATTTTCTTTTCATTTGCACTATTGTTGTTGCAATTTCCATTCTCACTTTTAATTGCATACCAATTACTGATACTGTAGTACAAAACGAGTTTCAGCATTTTAGTTAATAAAGTTAAATTAGTTATGACTAAAAAGAACAAGGAAGTATTAAAATCTCATTAATGCTGCCATGTATTAATATTACTGCACCAATGTACCAGAGTTGAAGACGTGTGCACAAGACGTCTTTTTCTAGGCTGTTATTAAATTTTTCATAGAAGTTTATCAAAATATGGAATTAAAACGTAAGTTACGCTGCATAACACAAACTTATTGTGACGGCTCAATAGCCTAATTGACCTTGGCTAAGTAGCTATCGGTCTCTGGTTGTATTCCGAAGCAAGTTGTATGATGAGTGTATAATTTGTTCTCGGTCCTTGTGTCACACTCATACTTGTATGAATCTGTCGCATCATGCCGCATGCCACAGGAATCTATAGCACAGATGTATTGTGTGTTAGCTTTTTTGTTAACCTACTTTAAGAAAAGGAGGAGGTATTCCATTCGGCTGTATTACGTGAATTCTTAGACAATTGTGGACTAAATGATTATTTAATATTTAACTTGATAGAGTGTACCTCCATACAAATTTCATTAAGAAATTAGGTATAGCCCAAAGGGTGTGTAAGTAATGGAAGCATTGAAATAGGTTTGCTAGATTATATATTATATTATTAAAGTGTTAATTAAATTCCAAATAACAATGAACTCGGGTTAGACACAACTCATTATGAACGATAAAAACCAAGGTGGATTTTGGAACCAACCCACTTTGACCAATCACAACCTGACCATCGTTATATATTTCCCAGATATATTAATCTTCTCATTGGTTTGCCTCCAACTCGTACATGGTTGGACCTTTTGGGGTTGCTTCTTGGAGTCGTACAACCCAGTGTGCGGGACCGACGGGCATACCTACAGAAACGAGTGCGACTTCAATAACTCCAAGAATAAAGATGTTGACCTGCAAATACTGTACGACGGTGCATGCTGAATAAAATAAACAAATAAATTCACGGACATCATACAGCGCCATCTAGCCCCAAACTAAGCACAACCTGTAAGAAATAGATAACTGATAGAATATCAATATCATTACAAATTAACACCCAGACACAGAACAAATATATATCGTCGTCACACAGATGCTTGTTCTGAGTGGGAACGGAACCCACGACCTGCAGCGCAGAAGGCAGAGCTTTAACCAACTTAGCCGTGATTATAGCCTCATTAGGGCATGCCCACCATGCCCTACTGAGGGGCAACCCTAATTGAGGTAGATAGGCTGATATGCCTTAAAACCAGAAATAAAACAAACCATGCGTGTTTCGGAACGCAGCTCAGCACAGATACGTTATGAGCAACCTTGCTGAACTATTTTTGACATTTTGATTGAGCGATGCGCGGGTTTCTTACTCGTGGGTTTGATGTATAAGTTTACCTGTATAATAGTATTTCTAATTTTATACAAAAAAACGAGCGCAGCTCGATCGCCCAGGTTCTGTATTGCTAAAGTGCCATTCTGTAAAGATGATTAATATTGTATGTTTGTTATCATTTCATCTACCGGACAAATTCATTATACACTTACTCATGTTTCAAGTGAGTTTTATTGAAACTCACTTGAAATTGGCAGTTTGTGTGAACAGACATAATAGCCATACAATAATTCAAGTTAAGTAAGAACGGGTGTCAAAAATTTTGTAAATGTATCCTTTTTTAAAATGAAATGTATCGTAAGCGACGCTCACTTGGTCGATTTTTGGGTTGCCGTGGCCATAACCTTTTTGACGACTGGAATCAGATAACATACTTTTCTTTGGTAGATACATATTACCTACATATCTTAATAATTATACCAATTGCTGTTCCTTAGTCTTGCTAAAACTCGAAAATACCTCAACCGATTTGGCTGGTTTCTACTTCGTTGTATTCACAATTATCAGGACAAGGTAAACGGAATAGAAAATAATTGGAAAATTTACGGGAATTGTAGAAATTTGAAGAAAAACAGAAACTGTTTTTTTTTAGGCTTCGTCATTGTCAAATTGTGAATCAAGGCAGGAAACCATCTGTCGGGTCAGTTAGTTTCATATAAAAACCCAGACACAGAACAAACATCAATACACGTCATAAAAATGCTTGGGCCTGAATCGAACCCTCGCATACAGCGCAGAAGGCAGAGCTACTACCAACTAAGCAGCGAGGCTAGTCAGACCTGATACATCTACTCGTAGATTTCCCAACGATGAGGTGTAGCGAACTAGATAAATGCTTTGGCAGGAATGTGGTTGCCATTAAGTAGGTGTGGCGGGACCTAGACAGGTTCGCAGTTCCTGTCTCAACGTTCAATTACGTTCTTGGGTATTTTGTTCTTGAAAATTACTGTTTTGCATAGGAGCCATGATGATGTTGGCGGATATGGGGTCACTTTTTAATTTGTTGAGGGCAACCGGCCGAAGCCGACCTAAAGAGTAAATAGCTAAAATTGACTAAAATCTTTTATTGGGTGTGTGAATATGACTCCGCCCTTTCTCAACAGATGTCGTTTTTAGTATTGTTTACGTGTACTAATAAATGACCATACTTGTATTCGATAGTACTGAATGTCAGCTATCTAACGCATTTTATGATATTTGGTTGAAGTGTAAGCAACAATTGTTTTCACCTTTTCGAAAATGTCGGTTTTTATTCCAAATAAACGTCATTTGCGGGAAGTGTTATTACATTATTTTATTGCGAAGAAAACTGCAGCGGAAACTTATCGTTTGCTTGTGGAGATTTATGGTGAGCATGCTCCGTCTAATACAACTTGCAAGGAATGGTTTCGACGATTTCAAAATAACGATTTTAGTACTGAGGATAAAGAACATGGAAAACCACCAAAAAAAATTGAAGATGCTGAATTGGAAGCATTATTGGCGGAAGATTCTTGCCAAACTCAATCAGAATTAGCTGCAGCATTAAATGTTGATCGTTCAACTGTTGCAAAGCGTTTACAAATGATGGGAATGATTCAAAAAGCCGGTTACTGGGTTCCACATGATTTAAAAGAAAGAGACATGGAACGTCGGAAAACCATTTGTGAAATGCTGCTTCAAAGACAGCAAAGAAAAGGATTTTTGCATCGGATAGTCACAGGAGACGAAAAATGGATACACTACGAAAATCCTAAACGCAAAAAAGCTTGGGTGAAACCAGGCGAACCAGGCCCATCACAGCCAAAAATAAATATTCACTGTGCCAAGGTCATGCTCTGTATTTGGTGGGATATTGAAGGTATTGTATATTATGAGTTGCTCAAACCCTCTGAAACTATTAATGGAGAAGTTTACCGACGACAACTAATGCGTTTGAAGCGAGCCATAGAAGAAAAACGACCAGAATGGGTGAATAGACATAACAAATTAGTTCTTCAGCATGACAATGCCAAACCGCATACCGCAGAAGTCGTAAAAAGATATTTAGAGGGACAGGACTGGGAAGTGTTACCCCACCCGCCATATTCACCAGACATAGCTCCTTCGGATTACCACCTATTCCGGACGATGCAGACAGACCTTACTGGAGAAAAGTTTACTTCATGTGAAAGTATCAAAATTTGGATTGACAACTGGATAAGCTCAAAAGACCAGGACTTCTTCCGGCAAGGAATACGAAAACTACCTGAACGATGGGCGAAGGTTGTAGCTGCAGATGGAGCATACTTTCAATAATTTTTTTTTTTTAATTTTGTAAGCGAACAAATGTGTTTTATTTTGACAAAAAGGGGCGGAGTCATATTCACACACCCAATATATATTTAAATCAATTGCTATTCGTTTGTCTCACTAAAACTCGAGAACGGCTGGATCGATTTGGCTGATTTATATTTTGCTGTGTTCGTGATAGTCAAAACAAGGTTTTTTATAAAATAATTTCTTTGGAAAATTCACGAAAAAAAGCTGAAAATCGAGAAAAACTGAAAGTGAATTTTCTATGAGATTTTTAACATCAGATTGTTTAATTGTGAATCAAGACAGAAAAACCTCGGGTTAGCTAGTAATTGATATAAAATTGAAAAGCTATCACTCATGTCAAACTTATCGCTGCCATTCACAATATCATCTTAGTAATCCGAGAGCCAGGACATAACTTATATCAAACAAAATGAACAAACGAAGACAATTTAAAAAAAAAAATCAATAAACACCTTTGTACTTCATAAACTTATCAGTGTGCTGAAAAACTATATCGGTTTTCAGAGACCAGTCAATAATTAAGCTCACACAAAAATACGTGTTTATTATCGCATCTGAGGAAAGTAGTCATGGAGACAGATTATGGTAAAAAATATGCAAGTGCAGTGGACATAACCCATGCTCGAGCTAATAAGATTTTAAAATTGACATTGTCTCACACGCGATATTAATTTGAGATAACCGGATCATCTTTTAACTACTTTTCAATTAAGCTGCAGAAAGCGAGAACGCAAAATTTTCCCATAAATCTTCATTAAGAATACGCCAACGAGAACCAATGCTACTGTTATCTATTATGTGCCAATGCGCCGTATTTAATTCTGTCTGATTAGATCATTCTACGAGTAATCACAAGTTTGTATAATTTTAATCATAATTTATCACAATATTAGTGATAGGTACTGATTTATATCACGTGTGATAACACGTGAAGGGTCAAACAAAAAACATGAAACAACATCTCTGGTTGGAGAAAAAACAATGAGCCAGCGCCGAAGTTGTCAAAGGCCTTTTGTACCTCCTGATATAGTGAAATTGAAAGCTGATCAACAACCAAACAAATAATTATGAATGACCATTCATAATAGTTTAAAACAAAATCGTGATTTCACCAGTCTGGTAGCTGTAGTTGGCAAAATAAATAAATAAACGACTACACACTCATACCTCTGCACTAGGATTCCCTGTGTCGCAGATGGCATGGACAAACACAGAAACACAAGACAAACACTCAAGATCCGAGACCCGAGAACCCTCGCTTCGGAGGCAGGGCTTCTACCAACTAAGCCACGGAGCCGTCAAAAATATGCTAAAAGTATCCATAATAAACTTAATATATCATCTGGGCGTCTCCATACAATATCCAGTACAAATTACTACCACCAAGCAGCTACCGGCAAACATGGTCAACTTTTCCTTCAGTATCTATTGTTTTTACCTACAATAGTTTTCGTATGTCCAAACGACAAGTCATTGACCTTCGTTTCGAATAAATAAAGTTAAAACGCGTAAAATAACTGGTTTCAAAACACAGAAGTATCACATTACTGGATGGTCCAATGACATCAGATTCGCAGTGGACGCGCTTGACGGAACAGGCGCAGTCCTGGCTCCCATGAGAAGGAGCCAATGGGTTCAGATTACAAACTATGGGAGGGGTTATGCTTAAACCACTTGATGAATTCCGGCGTTACTTTGCGCTAGTATAGTATTATAATAACTGTGCTTTGCGGAAGTCCATGTTAAGATGGAACTGAAAAGGCTGAACTTTAGGTGCAGCTTTCGAGTACTAGTCCTGCATTCAAAGCGAGGGGCCCTAGGTTCGATTCCTGGTCAAAACACATTTTGTGGAGTGAGTATGTTTTCGGGTCTTGGGACGTCATCTCCGACACTGGGGATCCTAGTGCAGGGGATAGAGTGTGTTTAATAAAAAATGTATACCTATATAAGTACACGCTATTTAGATAATGAGCCATGATACTAGCTCGAACAAGTATCTGACTTGGGTTTTTAGAATGTATGATTATTTTCGAAAGTTCTAAGATGAATAATTGCGATTGTTATGAGCAGCAGATAGATTACGCAGCCATATATGCGGGACCCAGAATACAATGTGACGGGAACCAATGGGTTCAAGTTACGCAAACCATGGGAGAGACTTGAAAATAAACAAAGAACCAGTATACAAAAGAATGGCCAAGATTTTTTATGTAGTGATACTATTACACCTTTTTTTAGCGCGTATTGAAAGACAATAGTGGGTATGGCCGAGGAAATGTATCTCGACCAGCAACAATAGCCTCTAGCGTTCACCTTGACGATGTGATATATTTTTATAAGGTGTCAACATTTTTCACAATATTTCATCTTGCAACATTTGAGTGTTACGTAATTACGTATTCCAGCAGTTATTAATAAACATTAAACTTTAAACATTAACACACTCATACCTCTGCGCTAGGATTCCCTGTGTCGCAGATGGCATGGACAAACACAGAAACACAAGACAAACACCCAAGACCCGAGAACAAACTTCGTGCTCACCACACAAAGTGTGCCCCGGCCGGGAATCGAACCCGGGACCCCTTGCTTCGAAGGCAGGGCTACTACCAACTAAGCCACGGAGCCGTCAAAAAAATTAATAACTATATTTTTTATTTTAATGTCAATATTGTATAAACCAAAAACGATTTCATACTTATAGGCTCTAGGGTTATCTGCCAAGTCCATGCTCACCACACAAAGTTTACCCCACTCGGGAATTTTAATTAAATTAAAGTGCAACATCAAAATTAAAAAAAAAAATAGATGTTTCAAGTAAAATTCTGACCTATCATGTAACAAGACAAAACGCCCTACGTGTGAACATTACGAATTAGCAAAGTCGAAAAACTAAATCATGTTAAATTTAAATAGTCTTGACGCTTGCAAATATATTGTTAAGAGAACTATTCATTGAAATGAATATATCCTTACATAGTATAAAACAAAGTCGCTCCCGCTGTTTGTACGCTTAGATCTTTAAGACTACGCAACGTATTTTAATGCAGTTTTTAGCAATAGATTAATTTGAATGAAACATGTGAGGTCTGGCCAATTGATCCAGTCGCAAACCTATTATTATCATCTCAATGACAATTAGTAAAAGCTTGTGAAACAGACCAAGATAATCTTCCTGCCTCAAGGATTACAGGTATACGGTCTGATTGATAAAAACGGTGCGTGGGTGTGTATGAGAAATCTGGTTATGGCTTACATAATGCATTGTATGAGAGCACATTACACATCACATTGTTTTGTGTACCTGCCGAACGATCGGCATCTCGTATGGGACGAAACGACAAAACCGCCCACGACACGATAAAAATATAATCACGACGAAATACATGCCTTGGGATATTTTCGTAATAGTTTTAGCCTGAAATGGAAATCGTAGTAAAATGTGACGATCGATGGAGATAGCCTTTATTATAATGCGTAGGTATGTTGTTATGAACGTTATGTAATTTTATTACTAGGGTTGATTGGTAGCTGCTGGGCATAAAGTCGCGTTAAATCTAATGTATGTACAATTACCCACTCGTATTCAGGCAGATATAGTTAACGGCCATCACGATTCGTCGTAAATTCTACTTTCACGGCGAGATCATAACATATATTGTGGGATTAATTCTTGCAATTCTTGATTTCGTCCCGAGGGAATACTTTTACCTATTTTTACCTATTTTTATTATGATGAATTTAGAGTAAAATAATAAGTCACTAATTAGAGTGAAATTTTGCTATGAAACTATGAAAACCTGGAAGATAAACACTATCGAAAAAACCAAATCTTAATGGCGAAGAAACAAATTAAATTAAATACCTCCTTCTATGATTACATTCGGTTACAAATATTAGGGAAGACTCTATGACAAAGATGATGTTATTTGATAAATTGTGTGCAAAATTAATTGAATTTCATGGATTTTCAATCGATTCAGTCAATAATAAATGTTATATATTTTTTATTGCCAATATTTATTTTTTCGAATAAGTATTTAGATGTGTACCTACTCTAGTAACTCTAATGTAATGACTAGGTATTTAGCTTTTTAATAAAGCAGTGAAATAAAATTAACGAACATCAAATTATTACCATTCCCCTTCTGAAATACGTAAATCGTTTGACATTTTTATAATTCTGACATTATCTACAATTCTATTCTTATGATTACAGAACTACTTTTTTAACCGACTTCCAGGAGGAAAGAATGAAATGAAATAATTTAAGTTGGTTATTTTATCGATTTAAAAATTAGTCACTTGTTATAAAACTCTTCATTGTCTCTTCTGCGAACTAATATCCATAACACATAGTATTTTTGCAATTTTACAATCCAAGCGCGATCTTTCTTAGCAACATGCTAGTATTTACATAATACAGTAACGTTATCCAAGCATAATGAAGACGTGATAAAAACATTAATCAACGAAGCATGGACACTTGCAGACAAACATTACGAATATTCTATATCAAATTACGGTTATAAAAGAGACATTCGATATCGCTTTTGTTTTGGAGATAACCTTCTCATTGAACGAGCGAGTCTTCTGGTCTATACCTAAGTGTACTGGAAGTATTGACATTTGTAGAAGACGTTTACAATTTCAGTAAAAACTGGCATAATATAAAACTAAATATAATATTAAACAATAAAATAAAATATATTTGTGGATATTTAATATATTGTATGTGGATTTTTTTCTGTAAGCGGTGCTTGTTTATCCAATCTTACATTATATAACATATCATTGTTATTTATATATAATTTTATTCCGCAAATTTTGTGATGCAACATTTTTATATTTTTTTTATATTTTCCCCTCAATATTGGGAAATGAAAGTATTGGGGTACTTTTACAGCGCTTAAATTTGGTATAGGTAGGTATATCCTATAGCTTTTATAAAGGAAAGAATAAAAAGTTTTTGTTTTATATTCAACCGTTAATCTCAAGCTAATTGTGTCGTTTATTATTTAAATATCGAAAAAAACCGACATACATTCTTTCAAAGCAGTAAAATACGCAATTTCGTTTACTTGGACGACATAATTTTTCCAGTTGAACCGATTTGGATAAAAATTCTATGGTACCATTCTGCAAGCATATCCTTTCAAATAAAAAAGAATTTTCCAAATTAGTTGATAAATGGCGGAGATATCCCTAAACAAACATAAAAAAAACATCCGAATTGATAACGTCCACCTTTTTGAAGTCGGTTATAAAAAGGTTTGTGGCATTAATATTCATAATGTTAACTAAGTGGCGCTGCTAAAATTTATAAATTAATGTGAGTTATTATAATTAGCCACTAACTTAAGAACTTAACAATTCCACTATATTTTACGACATTCGAGAACTTTCTCATTCTAAAATTTATGATTTATTCGGGTGTATGTAGAGATATTAAATACCAATAGAAATAGACGTAACATATAACGACTTAAGTTTAGAAACGGCTCCAAAATCTCGCATATAACGACGATAGATCGCAGAGCGTGGTGGCCCAGGGGCATAAACGCCGACTTTCAATCTGAAGGTTGCTGGTTCAAACCCACATGTGCACCAATAAGTTTTTTCACTTGAAAAATTTATGTGTGCAATACCACGTTCTCGAAACGGTGAAGGAAAATCGTGAGGAATCGAAGACATGTGACATCTACCAATCCGGATTAGGCTCCCGCGGTAGATCAAAGCCCATTCACTCTCAATTATCGAGAGTAGGCCGGTGTCCCTGCAGTGAGAACATTAGAGGCTGGTACAGAGAGGTCGCAATTTCTCAGTTCGGGTGAACCACTAAAACACAGTTTATGATTTGACATAATAAGCACTTTAGGGGTTACAGATGTGCTAAGGATCTGGGATCGTTCCCTGGTTTTACTAAGTTAATACTACATGTTACTTGTAGTATTAACTTAGTAAAACCAGGAGTAACAGTTCAGTAAGAGTAGGTACGAATTTATAGTCTAATAATTATTGAAATTGTAAAATGAGAAAATGGTGTTGTAAACACGAAGACTTGGTTCACTGTTTTTAATTAATCTTAAAAGTAGGTGACAACCTACGTGATGACTGTTGAGTAGAAATCGACAAGTAAAAGTAGGACAGGAAAACTCAGTATAATGCTTGAATCCTATAAAACCCTTTCTCCCTTCAACTAGTATAGAGCTCGCCTGGCTAGTCTGTCCGTTTGTTTGTGAGCATAAAATTGTCTTTAGATTTAATAAATGCCTTGTATTGTTCGACCTAATCCCTTTTCTTAAGACTTAAGTGTTTACCTTCTCTTAATGTTGTTCCAGCGATTTTAAATTCCTTATACCAGTATTTGGTATTAACTTAAAATTGTAAGATACTTTTTTATTTTTATTTGATTAAGTTACGGAACGAGCTGAGGGCCCGCCTGGTGGTAAGTAGCGCCCTCCGCCCATGACAACAGTAATGCGACTCAGTATAAGATTTGTATCTTACATTGAGTCGCATTCATCCTGCTGCGTCCATAACCCGAGACGGGGATGATACGTCTCATGCGCATGTGATTTCACCGGCACCCACACCCTTCCACCGGAACACAGTAATGCACCACTACTTGGCGGCAAATACAGTTGTGGTGGCAGTACCTCTCCGGACGAACCTGGCACAAGTTCTACTGCTACTGCTACTTAATGTTGAATTAAATACAAGACAAGATAGGCTAGATTAGACTAGACTAGATAATAATGTTATAGAGATAAGAATAATTTGTGCCATTAAAAAGATTATCTTCATATTAACTGTAATAGAATTCGGAAATTGTTCAGTAGTCGTCACCATGCTTGCTATGATACCTAGACCGTAATTGAAGGAAGTTGAAAATATGGTATATACGTATTGTTTACACAGATGTATTGATTGAACCTAATAGACCTATATTACATACGCTCAAACACGTCTTACGATGTGAATATATGATGGGAAGTCGTATAAGTTGCGGCCGTGTAAAACATGGTCGATTACAAAAATAATAAGAGGAAGTATTAAAATCATTATTTTGTATTTACATGTTTTTTTAAGAATAATTGTTGCAGTTGATTATCTATAATGATTTTTCCTTGCTATCTAGCGAAGTCATCTAAGAATTCATTCACACCCTTCTCCCTAAAAATTTACTTGTATGTGAACAGGAACTTGTATATGAAGATCGCGAAAATAATGGAATGATTCTGTTACTGGTTTTTGCTTATTCTCTCCATGGAGGATCGGATAGGGTTTAAGCAAACATCAATTAAACAAGATTATTTAATTATTTTTTTTTTTATTTAATTGGATTTAAAGATTTTTCACTATGGCGTACAATTAACTAATCGCCTATATATAAGCCATGTCAGGGAATTTATCATTTCAGTCTATCATTGAATACGATGAGATAATGATGAATAATTTATTTATAGTTCGTTAGAAAATATTTGCATTTATTAAATGTTACTTAGGTAATAATTTAAAATTAAATTAAGAAAAAAATGTGCATTAACGGAACGGCAACCCTGGCCTAGCCGACACCGTGCGCTAATATTTAAATAAATTCATGAATCGTACTCATGGAATGCATAAATAATTTCAACAGAAATGGTCTCGAAATGACCATTTAAAGTAATGGCGCCGTAACATACCTTCAACCGACTTAAGGTTTATTCAAATGCAAATACTCACTTTCGAAATCTAATAACGAGACTGCCAACTGCCATCTTGCCATTTGCCACATGCATCTAATTAAGGTGCACTGTTAACATTGAACGGCCATCTTTAATCAAACAGGTCAACAAAACGAATTTTCTGTCAATTTTGTTGAATTAACGATACTTTGACAGATGAAATTTGAAAAATCAGGCGTTACTATGCAAAATATGATCTGAAAAGCGGGCAATTTTTAGTACACCGCTTAAATTCTAATAAATGACTGAATTCGAAATAGTAGAATCAAAACGTGTTTTGCCTCTCCACGAGGCATCTTCAAGGGCCTCGAGACTTTCCTTTGTCAAAACTTGCGCCAATGCATGTAAAATTTGACGTATCTAAATGATACTTGAGATCTAAAGGATAACTGAGAAAAAAAAGAAATTTAAGCAGCCTTCGATAACATTGAAGCTTTTAGCGGGTTGATGTACGCAAATCACCGTGACAACTATAATGTTAGTTGACTTCGACTAAACGTGATTTCCACTTGACAAGTACGAACCGAAACGAATAGCCCAAGAATTCGGATGCACACCGACTAACCGTTACTTGACCAAGTCAAATTCTTATTTATTATTCCGGTGACACAGTCCCGTCCATGTCCCTTTCAAATGTAAGCAAAGTGAATTTGGAAATAGGAATGCACTTCGTTGGTTATATATTGATTAAAGTGCACAATATACTCGGCAAAAACATTTTTGCTATTAATAACCGCAACAAATTTTTGGGGTAAATTATTTTTTTAAACGTTTATACAATTTCATATCTGTGGTTCTATATTCAGTCATATATCAAAACTCCAGGTTCGGCAGTCTCTATGGACTACTTTTCACCTTGTAGGTTAGTATATCGTAGAAATATCCCCGTCATACTCATCGCCGTGATTATCCCAGGCATAACTACGCAAATTTAAACAAATTACACAGACACATTAGAGAACTGGCAACAGTTTTATTCTATAAAAAAAAAACCAACGGAAGACTCTCCATTTAATTGATAGCAGACAGGACACATGGTAGCCCGCCATCAAGTGCCCCTAGTATAAAATAGTTATATATTATAATAAAAATCAGTGTTTCCGAAACATCCGCTCCTTTCACAAAAAAATACATTCAATAAGGTAAGGTACAAACAATAAGGTAAGGTCACATGTAGTATCGTGATTCGTGGGAAACTAAACATAGTAAAGTGTAAAGTATAAAGTATAAACTTAACTCCTTACGTCGTGGTATAATTCCTACTATTTTAATAACTCAAATCACGATCAAATTATCGGAATTTACTGATTTTTTTGGCACGAAATAAACATATAGAAGAATATCCAAACACGATTATCAATACCGAATGAAGAAAATATGCTTTGTAACCTAACCTTTCATAATTATTGGTTGGTTTAAATCAATCGAAATGCCTAAAACATCCGATTGTTTGTCTAAAATGGTGACCGGTGGTTCATTGACAAAGCAGTCGTTTGCTTTGTAATCATGAGATATTATAGTACATTCAAGTAATTTAAATATTTAAAATGTATTGAAACCCATAATTAAATAAGAATAGTACATTTTTGCACCTATTACACCATTTTAATTACACGATGCAAGCGAAACGGAAGCGAAATTTACAGCACAATGGCTTCAATCGCTCAATTAGAGCAAAGTTCAAAAGATATATTAATTAGAGAAAAGTCACGGCGTATAATAAAACTGTTTAATCTTAATTGTTCATAACTAATTATAATTACTGTTACATAAATCTTGCGAGTTGAAATGAGAGACATAAATGTGATGTGGTGCTAAAGAAAATAACTGTTTGATGTTCTCGAGGAATCAATGAATAAACATAAGTCTATGAAACCGTATAGTAATCAGTGGCCTGTTCGAATAAAAGATACCTGCGATAAATTGTAATGGAGTTACGGGAATTATTATCTAGTAACGACGATAATGATGTCCATAATCATGAGCTGTGTCATAATTTACAGGGAATTCAATGAGAACCTGACTCGTTATCAAGAAAGTAGGGAAGAGTAATGACACTTATTGTAAAGACATTAAACAGTACTATGTGATGTAAAGTACATTAATAAGTAAACTGTAAAAGTAACGTGACGTTAAGATAACACATGTAGCTGTATGTTAACATGAATTTATTTTGATGTAATACGTGTTTTTGGCTTGCAGCTTAGTTAGTAGCTCTGCCGTCTGTTCTGTAAGTTTTAGGCTTGGTCCCCACCCAGGACAGACATTTGTGTGACATATTGTATGTACGTTTTTATAAAAAAGTTCAATATAAGTATTTTATCAGTAATCTGGTTCCCATAGTACAAGCTATGTTAGTAAATTTAGAAGTGCCCGTGATATTTTTTATGTATTATGTTGGTATCAAGGGCTCATACAAGTCCAAGATTACAGGATTTTAAATATTATATTTTTAAAATCGCAAATGGTGTTGGATAACATAATTTATGATTGCATAATGTTTACGCATTGATTTAAGGTTAATTTATAAGGATACGCAAGTTTTTAACTTTTAAAATAGAATGACAATGAATAGATAGCCTGTAAAAACACCTTTGTAATGAGTTGAAAGGTTACTGTTATGAAAATAACAGGACGCCTGGTTTGTAATAATAGAAAAATATCATTTGCGTGGAAAATATTCGAACTAGTAATGTAATAAGTATTACTAGTTAGAATATTTTTCATTCTATTCGTTGACATTATCGTCATGCTATTTTAAATTTACTAACTTAGCTTGTACTATGGGATAATCTTGTTCTGGGAAAGACACGATCTGAATAATTGCAGTCGGTACTTTATGTGAGCAGCTCTCAAAACCTTACATTGCTAAGGAAAACTTTGATATTTCAGTTTGTTAGGTTGGAGTTAAATAATAGATGGCTCCGTAGCTTAATAGGTAGTGCCTTCGAAAGGGGTCTCGGGTTAAATTCCCGAAGTTATTGCGATGAACGTAAAGTTTGAACTCGTTTGCCAAGTTTTTTGTGTTTCAGCATGCCACCAGCAATACAGGGAAACCTTGTGCTGGGATTTTAGTGCTTAAACGTAATCAAGAGGCAAATGGAAAATCGCAAAGTTTTTTCTTAATAGCGTACCAGCTTGATATCTGGTCTTAGTTACAAAGTAGAAACAAATTAATTTTCGCTCTCTACCCGCTACTGGTCAGGCCGGTCAGCGAAGTGTTAACATCCAAGACAAACATTAGATCACTTGTTGATCGTTGGGGTAATGAACACACGGTGAGAGGTTCATACTGATGGTATATTATCATACATTTTCTTACAGATATACAATATTTATTTTTGAGTGCGAAATGCTAGGTGTAGTTGGTTAACCCATCGGATGAGCATAACGCGTATAATTTGAAAATTTATTCAATTTTGAAAACCAATTACGATATAAAGATTAAATTTTTAGGTATCCTTATTAAAGCTATGTTTAGTTACATACCTGACAACGGCGCGGCGAAGGCTTATTATCAGGTTTTAAAACGGGTTCTGATTTCAGCCTTTTTTCTTAAGTCACCTGATTCATATCTTATTTGTTATCAGAATGTGAGTAATAATTACCAAATTTTATAAAACATTTATTATTAAATTATATTAAAAGTTTGTATTTTTTAATCTTGCAACTTTCATTCAACGTTAAAACAACCAATTTTCAGAGTTAACGAAAGACCCTAGATATATTTAATTTCGAATTCAGTATAATTGTTGTATCTAATAAAAATCATACTGAAAAGCTAAAGCATATGAAAACCATCATATGAAATGTCATATGATGGTTCTCTATACTGATTAGACCGCTTTCATATATTTATCCGCTTATGTGAATAATCATTGATTCAAGAAAACAAATTTGTCAAAAAAACTATAAATAGATTTCACGTTCAATACTGGAATTTCTTATGAGTTTGTAACTTCACCGGCACTCAATCCCAACAAACGAAACATTAACAAGTGTATTCTTTGCCTGGTGGAAAACATGGTAGCAGTTTTCTGCAATGTACTTATGAATCAGCGTATAATATAATACTTGTCAAGTTACGTGATTGATTATAATCAATATTACATGTAGGTATATGGCTAAACACTTTAGTGTTTATAAATAATTTGAACTTCTTGACCTTTCCTTGTTAATCTACAAAGTAACGGGTTTCATTATCTTTATTAATCATTCTTATTCACATTTACTATAATTTTAGTTATTTTTAATAAATTACCTACTTTTTAATAATACAAATAGATAATTAATTCGTTGTGTTGAAGTTGAGGCAACAACCGCTTCAGACTACCTACATGCATACCATTAACTTTTAGAATTAACGTATCATTACGTTCACCCGATTACAGCCGTCACTTTACCTACTAAATAAAACTGTCTCAATATTTATATGTAACTTTAATATAATAGAATATACCAAGTATAGCACCCAGAAACCGACCAGCCTACGTTTCTTTAATGACATTGAGCAGACCTGTTTTCAAATGAGGGTACCTCCATCGAAGTTACCGGCCACTCGATGCAAATAATTACTTCATAATATACGTAACAAAAAGTCACTCACCTGATGGGGTCCAGCATTCTGGACACTCTTGGCACAGCGACTCCCAGTCGAAGGCAAGGTCCTCAAAGCTCGCCATGGTAGATCAACACGCCACACACATAGTAAACCTGCACAAACACTTCTAACACCATGTCATGTCCAATAGGAAGCGCTATCACTGCTGATTAGTTATTAATTATTGTGTTCGCAATGTATTGATAAGAGTTCGCGGTTACCCGCGTTCGTTCGGTGATGCGCGCGCGCTTACAAGCGGTCGACGAAACACTGTGGACGCAAGCAAACGCAACCTCGCGTCCGCGCGGGATGTCACACCCGACCCGCACCTTCTCGGATAGAACCTGTTCTCTAGATACGACTGCTATGCCATCTGTTTCTACGTTCACTTTGATTTCAATGAACCGTTAACGTTCTTTTCTTTGGGCGTGTCGTCCTTATCTCAATCACGTAATCCTTACAAAGAGTATTTGACTATTTGTCCGGGCCTAAATGCGAATTGGAAGGTTGCTAAACGCGTTGACCTGGCCGAATCAATTTCACGATGCATCGCCTTTGATACATTCGAGACACGTTCGGCCGCTAGATCGGCTTTATGCGAACCCACGTTCTTTGTAATGGAAGCTTTTGTGAACTATTGGATACTTTGCGATTGCAAACTATTGTTAGGCAAGGCACTATTTCTTTATGTCGTCCGTATAAATTGTTGATAGGTAGGTTTTCTATTTATTCCATCTTCACATATTTATCCGTGTTGTGACAAAAGTTTTTGCTTAGCCACACTTTCTGACTACAAGGAAATTCTCAGACAAATGCTGTACATATCGGGATTTGGCATTACAATAGCACCAATGATAATACCTACACTCGTGTCTTCCGTCCGTATCAGACTCTAATGTTACCACTGCAAGGACACCGGCCTACTCTCGATGATTGAAAGTGAATGGGTCTTTAATCTACCACGGATTAGTAGATGTCACATGTCTTCGAATTTTTGACCGGTTTCCTCAAAATGCGCAATATCACGTTGAATTCCTTCAACGTTTCGAGAACGTGATATTACGCGCATATTTTTTTCAAGTGCAAGTGCACACTGCGCACCAGTGAGTATTATGGCTAAACTATGTATGGGTTTGACCCAGCGACCTACAGATTGAAAGTCGGCGTCTGCGTAAGACATGAGTCGGAGAGCCTGGGCCACCACGCTCTCCGACTCATGTCTTATGTAAGAGCAATCACAATTTCATGCACAAATATTGACCCGATAATAACTGCAATACTTTTTGTAATACTTTTTACATTATCGAAACCTATTGAATTTACTTAAAAATGTATTCCAATGTGTTAGGTAATTTGAAATCTGCGGAAACAATACGTATCCAGCATGAAAGTCATCTGAATTCTTTTCAACTTTATATGCATCTTTCATTTAGATTATGACTTCATATTTGAATAAAAAATTGCCATTAATTGCGCCGCGGTTTCTTGGTATTATACCTATTATAATTCAAAACAGAAAGTGGTTAAGTGAGAGCACTTTGCAATGTTTAATTTTTATAGACATAATACAGTCTTATGCCGTTGTCTTATGACTAGAATTATGCAATTAAATACTGAAGGTTATATGACCGGTTTTTTTTATACCAAACCATATATTATGCATTTTTTATGGATTCACTCCAGTGCCCCAAAGTGGAATATAAAATATCTCAATTATACGAAACATGATCTCTATTTATATTGGCTATACAATTACTTTTTACACATAAATAAATATCCTTTGTTAATCAAAGTGATCGCCGTGTGTTTACTCTGTAGTATGCTGTGGCTCTCTTCTATTGTAGATTAAGCATAGCAGCTTTAATGTAGATATGCGTTTATTCACACATCTAACGCAAAACATCGTCCTTGAACTCAAGTAACTCACACTTAAAAAGTAATCATCCTGCATCCTGCCAATCCTGTTCTGAATAGCCATGGGATAGACGTTTGTGTTTCAAAGGCTTTTTTATCTTATATTGAATGGTGCAAAGTTGAGATTCCTGCGTTCCGTCATAAATGCACAATAGCACGTAGGAGAGAGTCTAGCAAAAAGGGCAGTTCATGTTACTTGAAGAGTGGAGCTCTGGCTAGCACGTTCCGAATGTGACTAAAATTGCTAATTGCATTCTTAGAAAACATGGGTGGCATGATTTTAAAGAATTACTTTGTTTTCAATGATTTCTTCTTGGTAAATTTTACTTTTCCCTTGTAATCTGGCTACGTGCATTATCGCAGGCTCTTTAACGTGTAATTTTGATTCTTCCTGAATAATAATCGCAAACTATGTTCGCACCATTTTTATGAGTTAGTTACAACCTCCGCCCCGTTAGGTTTAAATAGTGTTCGAAAAAAATATACGAGAAACCTCGAAGTTAGGAGTTCGCGACTTAAAATAAACAAACAAACGAACTGCTCACTTATTATGCTCTTACAATATTTGATTTTGATGAATCCCTTTTTATGCTTTTGCTTTAGCAAACTGTGGATCAATTAATTTAAAACTAAATCGGTCTTGTGTATCCGTATACATCGGTGTGGGAGCAGGAATCGTTGTTAGGCGGTTTACATTTTTATAGATGAACAATGTTTCAAGTGAATTTAAGAACAAGTCCACAAATACATGACAAGATGCTATCTTGTGAATGAAGTTACATCATGTTTTATTTACTCACGAGTGAGGCATGATGAGAAATATTTAGGAAAACGTTTCTTTGCATGAGATGCAAACGTTTTTTTGAATAGGTAGATTCTTTTGATACTTTGAAGAGATTGTGATCTGAAAATAAAGGCTTAATATTAAAATATTTTACTAGAGAAAGTGATGTTTAGGTTTAGAATAAGAGCAAAATCGACCAAACGTAGCAATATGTAGGTGTACAAAGCAAACTGAGATTTTTTGGATCAATATAGTCACGAAATGGTAACGATTATTTTATAATAGTGACAAAATAAAATCGACTTAGATTGCTGTCTATTATTGCTATTACTCTATAACGAGATGGGTGTCGTTGAGTTAAATTTTAGTTTGTCACTCACGGAATGAGACGACCGCTTATAGCTTTATTTGCACCAGTTCATAGCCTGGATTTAATGTAGTGTGAATTTTTGTCATCACCAAGGTTATATTATAATGAATACTCACAAATTACAAAAGCTTATAATGTCGAGAAATTATGGCACGCGTGTTTGCTAACGTGTTTAGTAAGAACGGCCGGTGCATCTCGCTTGCGTAACAGAAGGAATGCCTTGGTAAAAGCAATGTGATCTGGGACAGCACAAACTATTAGCGAAAGTACTAGTTTCCTTACTATTTTATGTCAAGTGGTTACTGCCGCCGCTACTTATAAACAACAGAAACAACGAATCCGCTACTCTCCCACCGAGGTGTGTAATTTTTTTTAATGGGTATACCTATGTCTCCTTGCGTATTATCCGCCACTCTGAGACGAGATGCAATGTCTTATGAGTCTTTAATTTCACCGGCTCCACACCCTTTCACTGGAAAAACCCTGGCCCTAACCCAAGGAATGAAGCAAACAAAAAAAATTTCCGCCACTCAGACAAAGGGATACATCGTCTTATGCACCTGTTTTTCCACAAACCTGGAAGGGTTCAACAAAGAATTGCGAATTCGACACTGCATGGCGGCGGAAGACTGGAGGCAGTACTTCTCCAGAGGAACATGGCATTAGTACTACAGCTACTTTATTATAATCTTCTTACTGCCGTTATACCTATAACCCTCACAACATGGGGTCGTCGTCGTCGCAACATGTTTTATAACCATGTTGTGAAGACCCCACGGTCGGCACATGTTTTCTTTTTCCATTATCTTCTATCAGCCGTTATTTCTGCATTTACTCCCTTTTACCCCTAGAATATTTTACGCAATCCATTCATCTTTTTCTTGGTCTACCTCTTCCTTACATCCATCCAGTTTCTCTCTACATCTCTTAGTTATGTAATTCGGCCCTCCTCATTCGTTATAAGAGAAAAAAAAATCTCAGATTGAACAAAGATTCCTAATAAAACGGTAAAGGTAATTTATACATCAATCAGGTCTTTTGCTCAATTTGGTACAGGTTTTGATCCCTATCGGGATCTAGATATGGCTAGGCTTACATACATATGTTCTATTAGAGTATTACATGAGAACACATGTGGTTGTGGATTTGAAAGGCATGCTTTATATGGTGCCTGCATTTTGACAAGACTAGAACAACAAGTCTAGAATGACAACAAAAGGTTGATAGGTACTTATAATACAATATTATAGTTATGAATAGGGATTTTAAAAAACTCTTGATTTTAATGGTGATATGATGATTTACGTGTCTTGTAAATATAACACAAATAATCCTAGTGCGGGAACATTACTATTTGGTTGGATGTTAATATAGGAAAGAATATAACAAGTGAATGATCGAATACACCGACTTCAACATTTTCATCCTCTATTTTGTGTTTCAAGGTGAAATTATTCCATGAAATTTTATATCTATAGGCATCGACCATCAAATAATAAAAGAATCATCCAAATGGTGACACAAACATACAACAAATGCATACAGGCTACTCAATTATCTCCTTTTTTAAGTTACTGGCAAAACTGCTGGTATTTAAAAAAAATATTTAACACTTATTTAATCCGGTTTTTCGTGTCATATCTTGGTAAACCGCCAATCACGCAGCACTAAGATATATCATAACTACTGACAGCTAGGTGTGGTTTGTTTACTTTTAAAATGTAAACTGTGAGAATATTGTTCTATTTCTGTTGAGCCAAAGGTTGGGTAATATATATAAATAAATACACCTGTGTTTGCCTGCGAACGCGCAGCCTTGACTGACCCACTGCATACCAAGCACCTCTCTATTATGAAGTAGACGTTTGATATTTAGATCGAAATATTGAAATAACTTGTGAAACAGCTACGGCTGGAACAAATCTGTCAAATTTCCTGGAAATACGTGAGGTTAGAAATTTTTATGGCACAGCTGTCACAGCGCCTTCACCTGGCCGCGAAATCTTTCACATCCACTTGAAAGTTTCCGTTTGTTTAGTTCAGCACTAGTTGGTTTACGTTTTGTTTAATTATTACTTTAAACGATCAATTATTGTATATTTATATATTTATTTCGCGTATCTCGATTTCAAGAAATCAAATGATGGTGAAATTCCATCAAAGACTATCTAGCTAATTAACCCCGTTGAGCTTAACTCTATAATCAACTAACAGATGAATAGCAACATTATCTGTCGAAACACTGTATAGACCTTATTGATATATTTGCCAGGGTAATCTATCATGAATGTCAATTTAAGCTGAATGCATCACAATTTCCCTTCTCAATAAACTGGAAAGTCGATGGAATTTCACAGAACGAAACATCCTGTCACTTTACAAAACTAATCAAATATGTCTGGCTATGCAGCAATAAACTAAGCTAGAGACTGTATCTTCCTTTCATATTAACTATTGGAGACGCATGTAGCTAGAGAAATCGGCTCACGTAGTCACGGTCATTTCATCTCGGCCAACTTGCCAATAGGAACATCGCAATAAGACAATACATTGATTCAGGCGTTTATTCGACGGATAATTAAGCAGCAATATTGATTAAAAATGCAATAAAAAATTTAATTGGGGCTTCAAAGTCATCCCAATTCCTGTGATGAACAGGGATCGCAATTATTTTGTAATGGGAGTGCTTCTCCGTTCAACCCACAATTGTTGTCTGCTACAAAAAAACACAATAGGTATATCAGCAGTTTATTTTTCACTAAGTTCATGTCTGACGCTTTATCACTTATCACTTTTAAGGTCAACATTTTGCCAGAACGCGTCTGTTATCGGAGATCACGTGGTCTTCTTCCCGACAGACAGGAAGCCAGATGTGTTCGAG
This sequence comes from Aplocera efformata, assembly GCA_921293045.1. Classification (NCBI taxonomy): domain Eukaryota; kingdom Metazoa; phylum Arthropoda; class Insecta; order Lepidoptera; family Geometridae; genus Aplocera; species Aplocera efformata. The sequence continues at coordinate 3,732,240 of OV121042.1, read as the reverse complement.
AAGTACTTGGCGTTAGCTTCATTGACTCTCGTCTCCGCCGCTTGGGGATTGACAATTTCCAGGCCCTGAAAAAGGAAATAACATAAGATATCCACCATAAAGCAGTGACTAAATGACTTGATTGAAACAGGGAGTCTAATCCAAACATTCTATGAGTTCGGGAAGATTGTACCCTAGATCGTATGACATTGGCATGTTTACACAAAGCTGACGAAATAATAGAAGTAAAAAAATCTTGAACTTTTGTTTATAAACATAATACATTTAATTTTATGCACCGAGACCTTGATGTAAAATGCAATGCTAATCACACAATCAAAGATCACGTTCCTAACATCCAACAGCCCATTAAGAATGTTCATTCAATCATAGTCATCCAAAATATGCTGACTCCTCCATCATTGGCGAAACACAAGAGTCATCGCAATGTGAGTCGTTGAATCTATAATTACCAACACAATAGGCTAAAGAGATCTGGCGCATTACTCTTGTCGTTTTGTGATTAGATTGGTTGCAAGGCAGACTGCTGTACAGTTTACCATGACCGCCCACTTAGACCTAATTCTTTGTCGATGGTTGTATTGGAATGCAGCTTATGAGAATACGTTCATCTATTCCTACGCAAAATTACAAACTTAATTTATTTTTATTTTACGAAAGTGACGGGTCTTTCGTAAAATAAAAATAAATACCCTTAATAAGTACCCTTTGTATTCGACTACGAACGCGAGCAACAGGACCCCCAAAATTGTATTGTAGTTTTATGAGGATTATTGTCCATGGAGTTGCTGATATGCACAATTGCACATATCTAGGAGTATCGCTATAGAATCCACTTGCAAAACGATCAAAAGATTACGAAATTTCCGCTCCGTTGAACATCGAGCAACGGATATTTTTTATCATAAACTAATATCAAAGCTTGCTAAGTCGTGTCTTCAGGTAGGTACCGTAAAGTTGGTTAGTACTTTTGCGTGCTGAGAAGATAGCACATTTTCCACGTATAACTATGGTTGTTTACAAATGGCACTAGCTTGGCGCAGCCGCCTTGGTCGCTGCAATTACAAAGTAACTCAGATCTGTGCTAAGTGAATTCTGATTTCTAAGTGTAGCGCCGTAGCGCCTATCTAAACGCCATCTACCTCTCGGCACGAACGTTAGCAATCACAGATAATGACAGTCTAATTCTTGCTTATCACGTTAGACGCCTTTTTTACTGTCACAACATACAAATGAAGCAGTAAGAACAAATCGTCTCTTCCACTTTTTGCTTAGCGTCACTTTTTGTTACAAGAGATGAGACAGATAAAAAGCTAAGCCGGTTTTATTTATTGAATGCTTATTGTATTTAGAACATTATATGAACTACTGCGGGTAAAATCAAATAAAATATTTACCAGGCTTAGCAGATTACTCGTATGCCTTAGAAGCAGCATCAAGCACCGAAAGTCGGTAGGGGTATAGAGTCGGATAGGGTTTGTACAACCGACAACTTAGTAATAAGAACGCATGACCTTGTAGTTGAGTATTTATTTAACGTATATAATTTAAAATTAATTTAGTAAAAAGCTGTTATTTTGACATTACACACTTAAATTTTATTTAATTGTATAGAAAGCGTCGACTCCAAGTATTTTTTTAATTCGATGGAAATGAAGTTTTTTGACTTTGACTTGACTAATCTCATATTATTGTAGATGCTGCTTTTATGTGTACTGCGCCAGCCATTGTATTGTCGCTTCATTGGCTGCCCTCTTTCACGCATTGCAGTGCAGGTGCTACTTTTAGATGCCATCTGTCGCTTTTTATAACATCTCTATTGTCTTTGATCACAGCAAAAATATGCAAGAGAATCCATGTACATGGTAATTATCTTGTAAATTATCGATCTTTTGTGATGTAATCTTGCAATAATCATCACTTGTATTTGAAATCCCATTAATCGATTTATATGCTAAACAGCTACGATGTCTTGATTGGTTTTATCACACTTTGTGTACATTTCTAACCTTAAAAGGTCATTCTCTTTCTCGAAGATTACAGAATGGATTCCTGACGAATTAATATTTGATACTAGTTTGTAGGTATAATATAATACAAAATTGTTTTTCAATCTATAGAGTCAGCTTCTTGTTTCGTATTTAGTTTAGTATCAATATAATTTCCGAGCTAATTAAAACTTCAAGACGAGACAGGACCTTATATAAATATGCCGAAGTGTTTTAATTGTTGGGAGCGCGTTCCGATTAAAACCATTGAAACTTCAACCAAGTTACAAAATTAATCAAGGATTATGGATATCAAAAACATTGAATATGTAAGGGCTTAAAATGAAGTCTAGAATCATCAGTCATGATTAAGTGGAATCGGAGTAAACTAAATCATGTTTCTAAAGGCTAAACATTATACCGCTACATCTCATGTTAGGTAACTGCATAATCCTCCTAACGTGGGATGGCTGCAAAAAGTCCAGCCGTGCAATCATAACATAATTAAATGTTACTACATCAAAAGAAGATAAATAAGTATTATGTATAGAGAAAATCAGGCTATGTGTAAACAACGCTTAAATATTGTTGGCGGCAAAGATACTGTCGAAATATTGTTATATGAATGAGAGTTTTAATATCAATAATTTAAGATTGAATATCGTTTACGTTAACTCAGACCCTGCTCACATTGCTACCGGGTAAACGCTTCGCATGGATTTGCCAAATAGAAATGATAAACCAGTAGAAATAGGGAGGATTTCTATAGAATATCTAATAATGTAAGTGCTCGTATCTGCTTGATTACAGATACACAATTTCGAGCATTGTCAGCATGCTTGTATGTATTCATACACGTCAAAAACAAATTCACTTATAGTATTTATGAACTCGCTAACAATGCGACATAAAAATTATGTTAACATACATAGTTTATGCTTTATACTGTATAAAGTATAAAAATCGTATAAAATATATATCCTATACTGGAGCAGCGTTGGATTGGTCATGTTTTTGATTTGGTGGTTCTTGGTTATGCCGCCGTTCCTTCGGTGTTTTGAGAACGTGGTATTTATTGTTCACACACATTTTCATACATTCAAGCAAAATACTAGTTGATGTACATCTGCATTTGAACCACCGATGCACTACTACGCTCTCTATAAAAATAACAATATTGATAATGGCAGCAATAACTGTAAAATTAAATATGTATTAAATTTTTATGACATCCTGGGTCACCTTCGCAACATAAGTTTTATTATTAGAGAGGAGTTGTTCAATTGTTTGTATTTTAAACAACAACATATAAATATTTATAATGTAAATAAACAGTGAGCTTAACAACAAACGGAAAACTACGAAATCAACATATTAGACAAACAAGTTATGGTTTTATAAGGAAGAGACGTTATGTTCCTCTCAGACTATGTGGCATGTAATTCTGGTTTTTTCTTAAGTTATTAAATTATTAAATTAGAGTGATCTAGCTAGTTATTTTATTTAAAACTAGAAAATTATTATTTAATTTTTAATTTTATAACGCTGTGCGCATAATATTTCAACAGTAACGCGGGTACTATCCAAAAAGCCTCACAAAAGATGTAATTGTAGTATTTTTTCTGAGGAATATAAAGCAAATTTAGCTATAACTCCTTCTTAACCCCCGATTAAAAAAAGGATGTCAAAACTGACATTAAGTTTGACAGCTTTGTGTCAGTGTTGACAATGTTTGGCAATCTGTGTGGCCAATTCCTTTGTGGCTACAAAAAAAATGCTCCGATATAAAGGTCACCTCACTAACCACTTGACCACTAGAGACATTCAAACATCACAAGCTTCTTAGATTAGCCAGGATTTTATTTCCGTCTGTGACACATTTTACGCGGTGAGCATGAAGTCTTGGACGTTTATCTTGAGTTTTTTTTTTTTTAAACCATCTGCGACCTCGGAATCCTAGAACAGGGGTATGGGTGTGTAAAACGTTTATTTATTGTATATTATCTCGCAGTAACAGGTGCGGCGCACAACTAGCTTGAACTTGTTTGATAGTTTCAATCAATTTGCAATTTAATATTGTACATTCAGCCAATTCCAGTCCAGTTATAGCCTGTCCTTGTTTAAGTGAAGATTGATAATCTTTACGTTCATAGGCACGGTACCCACTTAAACTACCTAAGCCACCCCAAGATCTTTAATCTAACTGTCAATTAAATTTAAAACAGGCTTGTAAACTAAAGGAGTCAGGACAATATTAATTTAACAATATTTAATACCTATCCACGAATGTTGCACACAGCGCCATCTTACCATACATATGCTGTGTATGGTAAGTAGATAAAATACATATTAATACCCGAAAACAAAACAAACAAACAGCGCAGAAGGCAAGCTACTACCAACTGAGGTGTAAGGCCAGTCAAAGCCAGAATAGTACTAAAATATATTTGAGGGCACAACTTAGTACGATTAGATAAGTAAAAGTTTAAAGTTGTTTCTATGTCAATATTTGTTTGCATGATATGGTTACCGCACCTATGGAACATTGAGAATGTAGGTTCATTTCGGTTACAAAACTTAAAACCAAACTCAAAACCGAATTATATTTCCTTTTAAAGTTCCGAAGGCGCGTACATTTCTGTACAACATAATGTGGTTATATCGTACTTTGTACATCAATTCGGCCACTGTATTTTATATCAGTGTTACAATGACACAGATAATTCTAGTGCAGGAGTTCATATTCCCGCGTGTAAGTGCGATAATTCTTTAATTGGTCAAATATTTTGACTAATTAAATGATTATCACATTTACATGTACAGGACAAATAGTATAAACTACAAAAATAAGCGGTTTACGAATCAACTCCCTGTGATTTCACTGGCACCCAAACTCTTCCATCGGAACAGTACTTCTTGGCAGCGGATAACTTAATGTGGTTGCAGTGTTTCTCTTGACGAATTTGGCCAAGTTCTACTGCTACTTTGGATTGTACTTTTAGTACCCAGAGGACACGTGTAGGGACTCTGAGGGTATTCACCTACGGACGCGAGTAACATGACCCCCCAAGAACAATCCGCTTGTTCTATTAAATTCACTTGAACAGCAATTTATCTGTCGGCAGTATACCATTCGAGCAATATCATTAAGAGTGGAAAGTTCTTATCACGTGTAGCTCGCGCCAAACAAGGTCCAACATCTATTAGTTCTGTCCAAAGGGCGGGCGTCGCGTCGCTTAGCACAAATACCAAGCGAAATGTAAGCGGTGAAAGTATCCCGTTTATGCCACTGAGGGACCGAGCTTTGGACTTAGCTTTTCATCATTTGAATTTATAATAATTTTTAGTGATAAAAACTGGTAGCATTTGAAGTCGATCGCTTTTTTTATACATATCCAAAAAAAGGTTATGTCATTTACAGTTACATTGTAATCTGCGTTTGAATATGTTCTATGTTCCTCCCAACATGACATGACATGTTAACATGAATGTATGTGCGCAATACCTTCTCGAAACGGTGACGGAAAACATCGTCTTAGAACCAAAAAATCGACATGTGACATGTAACAATCCGGATTGGGCTCCCGTGGTAGATCAGAGCCCATTCACTCAATCATCGAGAGTAGGCCGGTATCCCTGCAGGAACATTACAGGCTGATACGGTGCCAAAACCACGATTCATACAAGAACAGCTACGATACTGAAAATTCAAATTTAGTCTGAACGACATGCCTCTATGTCCATGCCACGGATGGTCCGCGGCTACTGAAACACCGATAATCCACCGGCCGTTTGCCTACCTATGGGGAACCCGTCGTGAATCTATTAACTGCTATATAGTTATTAATTCCGAATATCGATAGAAATTGTGCTAGTATGTCGCGTATGGTCTTTCTCTTACTGATTATGGTAGAAATTCACAATACACTCGGCCCGGATTGTTGCTACCGATATATTGGAAAGGTTTTGACGTGTCCAAATGATACTTGAGATCTAAAGGAATAAATGAGTTTGACTTTGACTTTGACTTTGTTTAGCGCGATAAGCTGGGATTTTACACCGTCACAGCAATTTTTTCTAATCAGTGATTCGGGATTCTCATTTACGACATTATAATATGTTACGGGTTTGCGAAGCGCTCGTAGCGTAGCTTGTAGCAATCTAAAAGAATGGCTAACCATTCTTTTAGAGATTGCTGCTTTAGATTAAGGTAATGGCATCTTGCTTGCGAAAAGAAGGTCACCCTTCTAATGGAAGGATTTCTTGTATATTCTTCTCCTTGGAGGGTCGGATAGGGTTTGAACAAGCTCTAAAGTTTAGAGCTTGTTAGTTTTAAGAACGCATGATATCGTAGGCATATTTTTTTAATTGATTTTTACAAGCAATTATTATGAATTCAACAGAAATAAAGACTTATGACTTTGAATTTACAGATCATCTAAGTGAAGCAACTTTCGGGCGGGTTAGAAGTTAGATGGGTGACTATTTCGTAATGAGTAAGCGCTTCCGTGCGTCGTTAAAGCTACTTTTCAAAGTAAAGTAAAAATAGTAGATTATTCAATAAATTCATTTCAGCTGGATTTTGTTTTCAATAAAGTCTAATAAAAAAGCCTTGAAAAAAAAGTTATAATATTAATAAAAAACCTTGAGTTATTAGTTGAAGTTTCTTATTATGTTCTTGGTGGTCTGAATTACGTGAAGGGCAATTTAATTAAAAATACTAGAGCCAAACGCCATGGGATCAACAAAAAATAATAAGCACATAATACCATGTTCGTATACAGATCTTGCTCTCGTAATTTGATGCGAGATGGTCTTATATTGATGTGAGTATCTACTGTCATTATAATACAATCAACAAATCGTATGCAAGCTGGAAAACAGTAATACTCGTATAACGGATACTGCATTTGCAGAATTCTTTGGAATCCATTTCCGCGCTTTCATAAACATAAAAACTTTATTATGAATGAATAGTAGTACTCTTAAAGGTATACAATACAAACATTTATATAAATAAATTAATTTGACGTGTCTGTTTGTAATGTCAAAATAAAGCTTTTTACGAAATACATTTGAAAGTACATACGATACCAATAAAATAAAAACAGTTTAAAAGTTCGTTTATCTGTTGGTTTGTTCCGGCTAATCTCTGAAACGGCTGGACCGATTTTAACGAGAATGAAAACACGCAAAAATAGAGATTACATTATCGCTGATAACGATCTTTTCCAGGCAACCTTTGGGACATGACCATGAATGTGAGATACTATTTTCTGGGGGTAATAATATATCAAAATATATTTGACTTTTGTCCGATCAAATTTTGAAAGAATTATCCAAATTGAACATCCACAATTGGCGAAGAAATTGCGTAACATACAAACAAAAATAACATACAGTCGAAATGATTACTCGCAAGTGTTTAAGCGTTTGTATTGTAAAACAAATTGCAGTAGTCCATTTCTCGTTAGTAGAAAACCCTGCGCCCTGATAGGTATTGTGCATTATAGTAACAAATGGGAAGTAGCGTAGGGCACAGCACAGATGCGCCGGCATTAAGTTTCTACTTTCGCTCGAAACACGATATGTAGGGGCTCATTATCGTTATTGATGACAGGGTCCTACTACCATAGAAACATTAGAATAACCTTTGTTAATAAGCCTGTGAAGAGTTCACGTAACTGAAATTGGCTCTAAAGAACTAAATAACTTGTGCTAGAAATGTAATGTTTATAGATGGATAAACTTTAAAAATGTTGCTATAATTCTGTTTTGGTATAAACATGATAAGTGAAGTCTCGATTCAAAAAAAATATGAAAAATAGGCGTTTTGATAAAAATATGGTCTGGATCTCGGAAACTTTGTGGTATTTCAAGATGAGGTTTGCTGTTATGCAGGTAATAACTATTTATTTGCCTCCAACATCTAGCTTTTATCTAATTGCGTAGTTATATTTTATACAACAAAATTAATTGCTTTCGACGTTGGCTAATACTTTGGCCATTAGCGTTTCTCAACTCTTGTGTCCCGCTCACGCGCTCCCGATGTCCATTGGATGCTATCCCTGTCAACGCAACGACTTCTTTAGTCTACTGTGGCATTTACTGGAGGTCGGATCTGTTTCAAACTGCGCTCCGAAACACTGAAACTATTGCGGGGTGTGCGGTGGCTAGCGGAAAATCTGTCTTGAAGCGCTGGCATGGTGCACTCTTAACGCAACGTCGACACACTAATAGGCATTTCTGGCAATGTTGTCGAGCTACAAACTAAACTATGATGTGATGGGATTCAGCAGTAGAACTTGTGGCAAGTTTGTCCGGAGAAGTAATGCCGGTGCCGGTGAAATTACAAGCAGGCGTTACATCCCCGTTTCAGAGTGCGCAACCTTTGCGCAACGCAACGCAACGCAATGAAACATGGGTCTTCTCATATTTCGGTATGGGGGGACCAGAGTATTGCTGTTGTCTGTGCGTGGCGGTAACCGGTACTTCACGTTAATTGGGTTGTTGTTTCAGTTAATTCGGATTATTATAATACTAAGCTGTCTGTATCACCTTAAAAGAGCTGTATCTTATAAACTGTAAGCAATAATGGTTGAAATTTTCGCAGAATATATATATATATATATATATATATATATATATATATTACGGGGTATTATATCCTAACAAATTATAGAATTACACGGTTTTGTATCGTTTTTGTATCCATTTTCCAGCACAAAAGTAATGATAATACTTTAATCGACTAAAAATAGGAGAAGGTTCTCAATTCGTATTATTTTTTTTACGCGATATCTTCACTAATTGTGGGCCGATTTAGATTTTTTTTTTTTTTAATTTAGGCACTTATAGGGGTAGGCAATTCTACCCGTATAAGGATAAAAATAGAGAAGTTATTAAAGTCAGTTTATTAGATTTATAAATCAGTCACATAAAATGCTACGGACTCCTAAGAACTTGACCTAATTTTCATCTTTCGTGTCTTGTTGTATTTAATTTTAAACCATCTAGAATCTAATTACGAGACAATAGTTAATTGTTAAACGGCATTTATTTCTACTTGACGTAATTGGAGTAAAAATGATTTAATAATTCTATGACTAGATCGTGGTTAGTTCTTATAATGGTCCCGTCCCGTTCATAAAAAAATGTACCATGTAGATTCTCTATACAATAATACATGTAACAGGGGATGAAAAAGTAATTCAAAGTAATACCTCTTATGTAATGGTCAAGAGTCATTGGAGAGGACATAAAAAACTATTAACATGTTACTAACGATTAACTATTACTTGTTAAAACTATTTACATTTATAAAAATATTATAAAATTCCGTAAGTGAGAAATGTGGTTCTGCAGCTTTTTTCCTGATTAGGCTGGCAAGGCAATATTTTCAATACATCGAAAAGGAGTTTGAATAATATATATTTTCGCGAATTTTCATTTGATTACATATTTTATAAGTGGACCTTATCCATTAATAATACATATATGTTATTTTGATACCAGATAATCTATATTGTATTTGAAAGCTACTTTTCAAACCTATTTTGTTCTTGCATGTATGCACATTCCTGGCGCTGTTATTACCTTTAGCCTTGAAGCTTTGTCGAAAGAAAACTCTTGTTAGGATTAACCCTAACAAGAGTTCGCTTAAGCACACCCTTGTACTGCAACTACGAAACTTATATTTAAGTATTACTTTGTGTACAATGAAGAATTAAATAATTACTGTAACTAGTCCTTGATATTTCCTAAGACGTGATACAACATTTACTATATATACGTTCATCCAACATAACTGACCAGAACAGTCATTACAGCTATCGATAGTAAGAATTGATCGATCATTCGACGCATAATCGGTATCGGTATTCTTCGCATATTGCTATAATACGGGGTGTCCCAGAATTAGTAAATATCGCGATGGCTGACGCTAGCTATAGCAACCAAGCAAGGTCGCAAGGAAATCCTCAATCAAAATGTATTCCGTTTTATGTGGTATATGTGAAGGTCGAGTTGACAGCCTACCAGATATTGAAAGTGGTTACTGCCATCCTCTCTGTAATTTCACCTGCAGTCGCATTGCTATGATCCTGTGAAAAGGTGGGACAGTTCCAGAGGATTCTACACTGCGAAACCGGGACGGGTCGCTAGTAGTTAAATATATCAAATGGAAGAAACGATTGGATCTTATTTGTGCACGAAATTAATATGTTAATATACTACATGATTACGATTAGAACTGGTTCTAGTGTTACATTGCAACAGTTACATTTACGTGAATTATAATTAAATACACTTAGGCCGCCGTCGCATTGCAGCGCACGCCATGCTAGTTTTCTTTTGATTACGCGTAACTATGACGTCATAGTATAATTTTATTTATTGACGTCACCAACATAATTATACTTTTAAATTCCTTAATAATAATAAATAATAATATCTTCATATTTATAAATACAAAGCGGGTATGTTTGTTCGCTCCTCTATTTTTTTTTATAAAAATTTTTAAACTTATAACGGCCATATCTGGCCTGGCTTTGATGTTTATCAAGTGATACGCTTACCAACATATAGCATTTCATATCTATTAATTTAGAGATGATAGCTTTTAAAAGTGCTAAGCCAACCAATAAGAACCCGTGATCTCCTATGTACATATTTATTTAAAGTGACGTTTTCAATACTTTTGAAATTCAACGGAAATAAAGAATTCAACGAAAATAAAGTTTTTATTTAAATATTTGCCATGAATATTTGGACACCCTGGTTAATGAAGATGGTAGCGATAAGTCAGCGAGATTGCCCTTGAGCTTCTGCCAATGATGCCGGCAAGAATAGTTATCGCAATATCTTCATGGTTCATCGAGTATCGCATAATCGCGTAACGTTACTTAAAAGGTATGTTACCGTACGTTATGTTATGATATTACAGGCTTGGCAAATTGTTGTTTACGCGGATTTCTTGTTGTTACCTATTTAGGTATCCGTAGCCAAAGGATAAAGGGAAAGCCCTAAATAGTTTGTGGCTTTTGTGTATGTGGTACGGAACCCTTGGTGTAAGAATTGTATCGCATTGAATTGAATCGTACTTCGTTGGTTTATTTTATAGGTGGCAAACAAGCATTCGGCCCAAGTGAAGGTTGGCGGTTAGCGTAAACTATGATATATATGTTTGCATACCAGAAGCTTGCTTTGATGTTCTTTACGAATCATCTCAGGTAAGCAAGTCTCCGCCCGGTTAGTATTTGGATGGGAACTGAGCGCTTCCAGGCACGGCCCGCATACTTAGTTCCGCGTGTGAAAGAAGTAGAAGTCTTTGGTGCCACGGTATTAGAAAAAAGTCTAATGTAATGAAAAGTGTTTTAATTTTCCTTTCAGATACTTAGACATGGTTCCTGGCCAACTTGTTTGACGGCCAAACTTTCTTTTGCCTTAACATTGAAACGAGCGACCTGACCTGACTAGACAATTTTCGCCATAGTTGCCGATTCAAATTTAGCGCAGAGAGGAAGTTCTTAAACGTAATGAAAAAGGTTCGGGTCATTGTCCCCGAACTAAATATCTTTTTAGGGTTTCTCAAAAGTGAAAAACGGATCCCTTATGGGATTACTTCGTTGTCCGTCTGTCAAGACCCTTTACCTCAGGAACGCATCGAGGTATCCGTGGCTTAGTTGGTAGTAGCCCTGCCTTCGAAGCGAGGGGTCCCGGGTTCGATTCCCGGCCGGGGCACACTTTGTGGGTGAGCATGAAGTTTGTTCTCGGTTCTTGGGTGTTTGTCTTGTGTTTCTGTGTTTGTCCATGCCATCTGCGACACAGGGAATCCTAGTGCAGAGGTATGAGTGTCTAAACGTTTATTTATTATTTACTAGCTGCGCCCCGCGGTTTCACCCGCATAGTTCCCGTTCCCGTGGAGAATACGGGGATAAATTGATTTTATTTTTTTCGTTAATTTTCCAATGTTTTAATAGTTATTCTGCTATTCGGGACGGAAACAAATCCAACAAACCAAAAACCATGGCAATCGGTCCAGCCGTTCTCGAGTTATAAGTGTTGTAACAAACACGACTTCTTTTATATATATAGATTTTATAGAAACCTCAAAAATTGTAGCCTATATGTTATTCTGATGTATAAGCTATATTGTGGTAAAGTTTCATTCAAATCCATTCAGTAGTTTTTACGTGAAAGAGTAACAAACATCCATACATCCATACTTACAAACTTTCGCCTTTATAATAGTAGTAGGATTTATCAAGTTGAAATTAGTATCAAATGCTCAGTCGGTAATACCTAGGAGCAATGAAAAACTAAAACTTGTAAATAAACGCAACCATCACAAAAAGCTACATGGAAAAGTAACAAGTTACGTTTTGTGTAACTTTAATGCAATAGTGCATCACTGCTTGGCGGCAGATTACCAGGTGTAGTAGTACCTTTTCGGTCGACAGCACCAGACGGTACTAGACGGTACTCCTGTATACCCTTAAGATTCAATTGGACCTTACAAGTGACAGGAATATGAATTAAAAAAAAACTGGTTCAACACTTCAGTGTTTGCCATTTTTCGTGTTTGGGGCGGTTTTGTTATAATAACTTAAAGTAAGTATTATATAATAGTTTGTAACAAAAATACAGATAAAATCCAAATTTTAAACATCTCCCGTTTTAGAAACTGGTCCCTTTTAGATATTGATTTAAAATCAATCCAGCAATTCGTAAAAATGACCGCAATTTGTGTATTGCGTTCTTTTGTTGTCAATAAAAAAAAAAAACATATTATAATAAACATAATGAAGATAATTAAAGAATTGTGCCTATAGAAATTATTGAGTCATGACTAGAATAAACTTTTTTTCAGATTATCAGCTGTATTAATTTATGATTCCATCGTCATATCTGACTGGTAATGATTATCATTAGATCGGTTATCGATGACACGTCATTAGATATGAGTGCCGCTGATTTGTCAAATCTCGATGAATCACCGTTATAGAAATTCATGAAGTAAACCTTGATTTTGGCTGGACTTGAGATGAATAGATGTACACCTAAAACTTCTTTATTCAGCCGTTCTCACTACGCCACCAATTAGCGTAAGCGAGACAGGTGACTTACTCGAGATATCCTTAACATTGGACAAGTAACGGCGAACATACATAAAAAAATATAAACATCTGAATTGATAACCTCATTTTTGAAGAAGGTTAAAAAAACCTTTACCTTTTTTTTTTTTTTTTTTACGTTGGGGAATCATCGGATGATACCCTACCTCTTGCGGGGGCAATTGGCAGGGTTATGCCGGACTCCTACCGGCTAAACCCCAACGGAGATCCACCATCTCGCCTTTTGCCGAGGCTACGGGCACGTGAAACATTCTTCCGCGGCCCCGGCAGCGTTGACCTTTTTCAAGGTCCCGCCCAATGTTGCTGGAGTTGGAGCTGCTCCAAGCTATTCCCTCTTTAAAAGGCGCACGGAAATACCGCGCGCGCCCTCTCGAGGTCCCTTACGACGACAGCCACCCCCGTGACTGTAGTCTAGACCTCGGTAAATGTGACGGGTCGGATCTGTGGCCCCGTCACCAACCACTACGGCCGCAGAGGATAGGGAGAGCGGCGCCTCTCAATACCGTCACTCCTCTTCCTCTGCGGCCCCACCGCATCCGCCATCCAACGGTGGCGGCCCCGCCATGACCGCGGAAGGTAGGGAGAGCGGCGCACCGCAATACCGGCACTCCTCTCCCGCCGCGGCCCCTAACCCTCAGCTGCGGTGCCTCCCATACGACACTGCAGCCCACCTCAGTTGCGGTGCCCCCCATAAGGCACCGCCACCTACAGTGCCGCTCCTATTCGGCTTGGAGACAAAGCCTAAAGGAGCGGCCCCTCGAGCGGGTTCCTCTTAGCTTCACCGTGGGTGGATCAAGCCCACGGTTACTAAGCCCCCCCGCCCCGACAAGGCGGGAACCCATGGGGGGGAAAAAAAAAAAAACCTTTACCTGGCTTAATGCTAGCTGAGAAGAAATAGTATACCTACTCTGGAAAAAATATGCGTTTGTTTTACATAGTCACCCTTCATAGGATATTTTCTGTCGCTTGTGACGTGGACTCACGCATAAATATAATACAACACTAACATCTAAGACCCGAGTACAAACTAGAAGATCATCACGCAAGCGGCCGGCCTGGATTTAACTCGGGACTTGCCAGATTGCAAATTGCAATTACCCAACCCAAACATAACCCAAAGGTTTAAAAAGGGTTCTACAAATAATATGTATTGAAAAAATGTATTTTATATATGAGTATGTACACATGATATACATTTTTTTAATTTCTAAAACACTAAAGATGTTCTGAAATGTTTAAGCTGGCAGATGTTCTGTGCGATTGCGGTAGAGTTATGCGACGCCACTTACCATGTTTTTGTATGCAAACTCGCGTGAGACAAAACCACCTTTAGGTGTATTCTCAAGCGCCCCAAATTAATTAAGTTGTCATGGCATACGCTTTAATGTGAGCACGGATCTTTGGTCGATAAATAAGATCTTCTTCTTTCGCATGAGTGGGCTACTCTGTGATAAGAGTTTTCAAGCTTCTGACATGGCTTATCGACTAGTAAAGCCGGGACCGACTTTTTTGACACGCCCTCCGAAAAATAGAAGCGCTCAGTTAAAATTCAAAATCGCCATCAATCCAATTTTTATTTGCAACTTGGGCCTGTAATGTGACAGATCGTAATGAAGCTCCGTTTACAGGATGCTGCCAAGAATATAATTTCCCATAAAAGATCCATTGACTTTGCAATCGGAATTTTGGGATAATTAATTTATTTTTGTTTCTAGTGTTAATGTATTGTACACCATGGACACAATATGGACACAATTGTTCTCCTGAAAAATATAAATGTTTTTATGGATCTATGATAAATTTTCATAAATATATTGTGTTGCCACTATTATTAATATCTTTGAGTTTTTCGTTTTTCTTCAGTCACGTGATCGCAATTTATAAATTGAACGTATTGTTCTCTTTTGTAATACAAATACTTCCTATAATATCTGCTATACATATATCTGCTACTTATATATATGGGGAACCATGTCAGGATATCGTAAGTCATGAAACTATGAAAATAATTAAATTTATTAGGAGTACAAATAAGTTCGTACAAGTACAAATACCGTTTTTTAACACAAATTAAATATTTATTGTAGAAGAACGGTAATATAAATTTAATCAAAATATTGCCCATCACTTGCAACCACTTTTTCCCATCTCTCAGGCAGCATTCGAATCCCACGTCTGAAGAACTCCTTGTCTTTTGAGGTTATCCACGAATCAACCCAATTTTTGGTATCCTCATAAGATGTGAACCGCTGCGCCGTCAGAGCATGTGCTACGGACCGGAACAGGTGATAATCGGACGGTGCAATGTCTGGTGAATACGGCGGGTGGGGTAACACTTCCCAATCAAGTGTTTCCAAGTACTTTTTCACGGGAGCCGCAACATGTGGACGAGCATTGTCATGCAGAAGAATAATTTTTTCGTGTCTAGAATAGTATTGAGGGCGTTTTTCCTTCAGAGCTCGGCTCAATCTCATCAATTGTGTTCGATAGAGGGCTCCAGTAATTGTTTCGCTCGGATTAAGCAACTCATAATACACTAGCTGATCCCACCAAATACACAGCATAAGTTTTTTCCGTGAATATTCGGTTTTGCTGTTGATGTTGACGCGTGGCCAGGTAATCCCCATGATTTTCTTCTTTTTGGATTGTCATAATGTATCCACTTCTCATCACCAGTTATGATACGATGTAAAAAACCCTTTTTTTATGTCTAGCTAGCAGTATTTCACTTAAGCATAATCGGCGTTCAATATCTCTCGGCTTTAATTCGTACGGAACCCAATTTCCTTGTTTATGAATCATTCCTAATGATTTTAAACGATGTGAGACTGCTTGCTGAGTGACTTCTAATGTTAGAGCAAGTTCTTTTTGTGTTTGAGATGAATCTTCCTCCAATAATTCCTCCAATTCTGCATCCTCGTAAATTTTTGGCCTTCCACTGCGATCTTTGTCTTCTACGTCGAAATCACCATTTTTAAACTTTTGAAACCACTCTCGCCAAGTTCTCTCACTCAAAGCAACCTCACCATATGCTTCTACGAGCAATCGATGCGCCTCAGCAGCAGATTTCTTTAAATTAAAGAAGTAAACTAATATTTCCCGCAAATGACGCTTACTTGGCTCAAATTTTGACATTTTCAACTTATAAAAATTATATTTTACCAATATAAAATCAATGATATTAATAGGTTATGTTGTTCTTGAATGTCCAAACTATTTTTTAAGCCGGTTATCATCTGCGAAAGCTAACCGAAACTCCGTGCCGCGCCATCTACAATAAAACGGCGGAATCTTATTTGTACTCCTAATAACTAACCGTATCCTCATCTGGTGCCTTATTCTAGTTTTTCTTTTAATCTTCAAGCAATTCGTGAAATTCTTGTATATTTATTTATATTATATATTTCACGTATCTCGGAAACGGCTCTAACAGATGTGGATGAAATTTTGTGTTTAGGTTACTACAATTTTTTTTTTGTAGAAACACAATTTTATAAAAAAGAAACCGAGCGATGCTCGCTCACCCACTTGAAGTTATATACAGCGCGGGGCGCTTGGGAACGCGTCGTCTCTATTACGTTGGTATGACAATGTTGACGTCTCCCTTGTCAGGACATCGGCACAGTTTCAATACAATACTGCGGCCAATTGTGCAATTTGAGTTGTTTAATTTTTTGTGTAAGCGTGGGTACGAGACTACGTATATTATCAATTAAAAGTATGTACTTTCGGGCAATGCTCGGTTGCTGTGCTAGATTATTGAAATTAGCGAGTTCGATTGGATTATTTTCAACTGACTCTCATCGATTGAAAAGTTATCATTTGTTAAGTAAAACAAACAAAATCTTAACTCACGTGTTAAGATTTTTCTTAAGATTCTCGCGAATATGTTTATTTGTACGTGTAAATATTGGCGTGTCTAAATGATCTTTAAGATTTAAATGAATGAATAAGTTTGAGCAAATCGAATAAATAACTAATAATTTTTTTTTATAAACTGACTAAATATAATTTTTTTTATCAGTTCTTCACCTCTAGACCTATAAACGACCTACCAGGTACACCCTATTAAAAATAATCAGCAAATCTATTCACAATTGTAAAAGATATCGCGAGATGACACATGACACAGCTTAATAAACAACCTCCTTGTTTAAAGTCGGTCAAAAAAAAGAATTGCGTTCAAGAAATTACCATATGCCGAACTTGGCATCTTGACTTTTGATTTGTGGGCAAAAGATACCTATTCATCCAATAGGTGACAGCGTCGTAGCTTAGATAACCTGTCAAACTCTCAATTGAGACTGAACCTGTATCCTGCGGTAAGAACATACACAGTAGATACGGACAACAGTAAGGCTGAAAATAATAAAAAATATATAATACTGGACTTACTTGCAGCGGAGTGAATGCCACAGACGACGCGGTACCGGACACTTGTCTCCTAATGCTGGTGGCGCCGCCGTACTGTTGCTGCTTCTGCAGATTCTTCTGCAGAGTCTTGCTGATGCGCACTTTGGTCTTCTCATCTATCTGCGGCAGGCGAACCCTCCCCGTGCTAGATTTGCCGATGGTACCGCGCGTGTAACCCAGGTCTTCTTGGTACGCGTCATCTTCGATCTACAGGGTGATAAATATGGATTTTAGAACGTTTTTCGTCATTATTTTATAGCCTAAAATAGTTTAACATTTAACTGACGTAGTCATCAAGCTATTAGCGTGGCTTTTTACTGCTGAAAAATGGTCCCTGTCTACATTTCGGTAACTTGTAATAAGTCCCATAATCTAAACATTCTAAAGTTTACCCCTGAGCTTCATGTCACACATAATTTCATGTGATCCGTGAACTGTAATATATGTAGTTGGACCAGATAAAAATCATCAATATTGTTAAGTAGGGTAGTTTCCTTTTCTATTGCGGCTGTCCGAATAAACAATTGATTGAGCTGTACGTTCCTGTGTTTTAATGTGGAAATCCCGAAGGCCCGTTTAAAAGGTGGCTCTAAACATCTCAGTGGCGACGAGGATGGGATACTATAACAATATCGCATCATCACATAACTGTATGCACTGGCTAGGTATGGAATTTAACCAGGAACTAGTCTCTTCGTAGAGGTTACTGCAAACTTGCTCGGTAATTTAAGCGAATGTTTAATTCCTTAACTGACTATATAAATCTGTCTGATCATCTATGTACCTTTTCCTGCACAAGAAACGATTTGATTTCGGCGACAAGCAGCGCAATGCATTGGAAGAAAAATAAGTGTGATTATCTTAGACTAAAGGTGCAGACGTTGCAGACGTCGCATACTAATAGAAACTGTCGCGACGTATGTAATAAAATAAATACTGTAAGAAATTCTACGACGTGCTTCAAAGTTGGAAGTGTGCGGAAGACGTTTTTAACACTATAACTTATATTAACGCCTTCCCCATTGTGCGGTTATCGTGCGGTTGCTGTAATAATAATCGCGAGTTTACTACGTTCCCGTAACTAAGATAAAACTTATATCTTATTTATACAATAAATAAAACTTAAATGATTAGTTTTGTTTGAAAATGTTCGTAATAGACCAAATTGAATTTTATTGAAAATAAAATAGGAAAGTATTGGCCGGTATATTAGTTAGTTATTTTTTCTATAGGATTTTTGATAATACATGCGCAAATTACTCCTTGCCGCTTGACAGCTGATTGTCATTGTAACTCAAAACAGAAGAGCGTCTGTTCTCTACTGTTTCTTCCTTATGGCTTTTGTGTTTACCATCGTAATAAGTAAAATGTTATTTAGAATTAATTACTTACTTTGTTACAGGGATCATGCTCGCGAAAAGAGAGTAATCCTTTCATTAGGGGTTTCTTGCGTATTCTGTTTCAGGTTTAATTTAGGCCGTACGAATACAAATCGAAACAGGTAAAATCGGATGGGACAAATGAGAATTATTACGTTCACTAATATTTCCCTAATTACAGGCCAATTCAAAGTCATATAATATAATAATTAATAATAGACCCTTATACACTTATAGAACATTCTAGCCCCTTACGGGTACTAGAATTCCCTGTCATATATGGCAACAAATTTCATACTCGCAACTCAAAATGTGCCTCGGCCGAGAATGGAACCTCTCGTTTCAAAGGCAGGGCTACTACCAACTAAGCTGCGGAGCCGTCAGTTCAGTTGACCTTTTTGGGTTTTGCCACAAAATTCTGCCAATGTCCGAGTTAATGTACTTTCACAACTTTTCTTCTGCATTTAGGTTAATTAACACAGAATATAGCCAGTTCATTTCGAAGAAGCTACAAAAATATTCACAACCGTAATAATTTAATTGTAATTAAAAGCAAAAGACACCATAAATACAAACTCGTGGATAAAAATTAAATAGTAGATGATAAAAATGCCAATGGTCAAGTGAGAATGTATAAAACGGAGCAGACTTTATTGTCAGCCATTTTATTTTAATGTCAGATGTCATTGGCTGTATTTATCACCGTGCTGTCATCGTCAAATAATGGTCAATAATAATCTGTACTTATGTAACCAACGTATGTAAGCGCATCACTGCACTTAGTTGGCTAATACTTTTTTTTTTTATTGTCAGGAAAAACTCAAGTGAATTGTCGGAAATAGCGAAAAACTGAAGTTCACTTCATTGGGATTTTTGTTACTGGATCATTTGACAGTCGATTGTCAACTTGTGAATCAAGACAGGAAAACATCTGACGGGTGAAAAGAAGAGAAGAGCTAGTAGAATATTATGCGTATGTGTCAAGTCATTAACATATTTTAAAAATAACAATATCCGTCAAAATATAAATAACTTTTAGTAGTACTTATTATAAATAACTGTCTAGAGTCATTATTATAATAATAATGTCTTCCCACACCTTATATCTTATCTTATTACTTTATACGAGCAATTCTTGTATATATTTATATATTAATTTATTTCGCGTATCTCGGAAACGGCTCTAACTATTTGGATGAAATTTTGTGTTTAGATAGGATTTTGCTGTTTAAGTTTACCTGTATCTGTGTGTGTAACAGATGTCGTTTTTAGTATTGTTTACGTGTACTAATAAATGACCATACTTGTATTCGATAGTACTGAATGTCAGCTATCTAACGCATTTTATGATATTTGGTTGAAGTGTAAGCAACAATTATTTTCACCTTTTCGAAAATGTCGGTTTTTATTCCAAATAAACGTCATTTGCGGGAAGTGTTATTACATTATTTTATTGCGAAGAAAACTGCAGCGGAAACTTATCGTTTGCTTGTGGAGATTTATGGTGAGCATGCTCCGTCTAATACAACTTGCAAGGAATGGTTTCGACGATTTCAAAATAACGATTTTAGTACTGAGGATAAAGAACATGGAAAACCACCAAAAAAATTTGAAGATGCTGAATTGGAAGCATTATTGGCGGAAGATTCTTGCCAAACTCAATCAGAATTAGCTGCAGCATTAAATGTTGATCGTTCAACTGTTGCAAAGCGTTTACAAATGATGGGAATGATTCAAAAAGCCGGTGACTGGGTTCCACATGATTTAAAAGAAAGAGACATGGAACGTCGGAAAACCATTTGTGAAATGCTGCTTCAAAGACAGCAAAGAAAAGGATTTTTGCATCGGATAGTCACAGGAGACGAAAAATGGATACACTACGAAAATCCTAAACGCAAAAAAGCTTGGGTGAAACCAGGCGAACCAGGCCCATCACAGCCAAAAATAAATATTCACTGTGCCAAGGTCATGCTCTGTATTTGGTGGGATCAGAAAGGTATTGTATATTATGAGTTGCTCAAACCCTCTGAAACTATTAATGGAGAAGTTTACCGACGACAACTAATGCGTTTGAAGCGAGCCATAGAAGAAAAACGACCAGAATGGGTGAATAGACATAACAAATTAGTTCTTCAGCATGACAATGCCAAACCGCATACCGCAGAAGTCGTAAAAAGATATTTAGAGGGACAGGACTGGGAAGTGTTACCCCACCCGCCATATTCACCAGACATAGCTCCTTCGGATTACCACCTATTCCGGACGATGCAGACAGACCTTACTGGAGAAAAGTTTACTTCATGTGAAAGTATCAAAATTTGGATTGACAACTGGATAAGCTCAAAAGACCAGGACTTCTTCCAGCAAGGAATACGAAAACTACCTGAACGATGGGCGAAGGTTGTAGCTGCAGATGGAGCATACTTTCAATAATTTTTTTTTAAATTTTGTAAGCGAACAAATGTGTTTTATTTTGACAAAAAGGGGCGGAGTCATATTCACACACCTATTATTTTAACATGTATTTTTTTGTAAAAAATGTTTCTTTTTTTTATAAAAGCGGTCGAAGCACGGTTATCCAGGTACTTTTTTATATGTATTAAGTGACAGGAAAAACAGATGGCGCACCTGATTTCAAGTGAGCCGCCCACAAACAACAAAAAAACGACTCATGTCTTCGAGTCGCATCGTAATTCTGAGATGGGCCTCAAGTTTCTATAATTTCACCGGCGCCCACACCCTTCCACCGGAACACAGCGACGCGAGTGCACCACTGATTGGCGGCGGATAACCAGGTGTGAGGGCAGTTCTCCGGAAGAACTTGGCAAAAGTTCTGTTACTTTGGATTGCTTCTTTCGCATCACCCGGGAGACACGAGTAGTGAGGGTATATACACCAACTGACGCGATCTAAGACACCGCGTAAACTCTGGCGCACTATCTGATAATTCCATCATTATTACAGTAAAAACCATTCATAATGAAAAACATCAAATAAATTAAATCTATAAAATAGAGTTATTGGCGCAATTACTGGATTTGCTTAGTGACTTGAGCCATATTCATAAGATTAATAAAACCAAATGGTGATTACAGATATCGTTCGGAATTACAACATGGGGGTATGAAATGCATTATAACTACCAAGATTAATTGGAGAAAATGCAGTGGATATATTATTAATTATTTATTTGCTACTTCAGACGACGAACCACAGATATTTAATGGCGAGCGTAAAATTATTATTGCTCGGTCTCCATTGACATGCCGACAGCCAGCCTAGTTTGTTCTCGGGTCTAGGGTGTTTGTCTTGTGTATCTATGTTTGACAGTCCTAGTGCAAGGGTATGAGTGTGTAAGCGTTTCAAAAATCAATTTCCCACTGTGAGGACATGTTTTTATTTATACAACGGTTCTATATCACTTTCCATATCCGTATGAAAGACACATGAAAACATTCAACTTATCTTACGCCGTTAGGCGTGGACTTTGTTCATGAATTTCTATGGGACCACCTTGGAGGTAAACCCTATCTAATAATCATACGAATCGGTCGACAGCCGGGAACTCGCGTAATAAATATACAAAAAAACTGTCGAATTGCTAACCTCCTTTATTAATTGGGTCAAAAACAAAACGAGCGCGGTATTGTCACCAGCTTAGCTTCATTGAACGGCATCGGCGAACAGTTAATGTGGTAGGTTACCTACTAATCCCCCAGTTAATGAGAACAATAAGTATTACGCACCGGTTGGATTGGCTCGAAACAAGAGCGTATTATATTAGCACAGTTCGTAAAACGTTTATAGTGAACGCGGGGCAATTGGGCGCGACGAAACGTTTTGGCGTGACACACGATTAGAAAAAATGGCAAACTAATAACGTAATTTTCGAGCAACAGTCCGATAGTCCCTAATACAACCGCTCATGGCGAAGCGTGCTTTGGTATTTTTTACAGATCATCTATGTTAAGCAACTCTCCGCCCGGTCAGTATTTGGATGTGACCGTTTAGTGACATTTGAACTGAGCGCTTCCATGCTTCAAGGGCACGTTTAGATGTCTATACTACTCGATAAGCCATGGTGGAGTCCTTCTAGTAGCTTAAAAACTCCATCACCAGACTAGGCCACTCACACCAAAGAAATAACTAAGAATTTCTTAATTTGGTACGACTTGAATACGACAGACGGTTGGAAAACAGTTAAACAGGATTAATTTTGATTTATATTGCTTAATTCTGGTCACGCAAATATAGCACAAGCAACGATAATTCAAATGGGTAATTCAGAGTCCTTAATTTTACAATTTTATTAAACAATTAAGTTAAATATCATCAGGTGAATAAAAAAAGGATTAAGTACAGCAATAACGCTGCGTAAGTGAAAACAAATTCTTCGTGAATAGGCCTGTGCGAAAACTGTTGCAGGCTATTTGTATCAAATTCACGTACCTAGCTAAGCTGCTAGTTTACAGGTTTTTATAAATAAAATCTCGCAATTCTTATAATTGTACCTGTAAGCAATATAATTCAAATATATCGTTATCGTAATGTTCATCATAGTCCTTGTCCGTGTGTCCCTTTAATCGCAAATATGCGCGCGCGCAGCGGTCCCGGCACGGATGTCCGCGCGCACCAACAGGTCTTGATCCGGTCTATTTGCGCTCGCGAAAAAACCGCAAGCATACTGATTCCGGCGAATGATTTTAAATTTAACTCGACTCATCTGCCGCTACGTATACAGCATGAGGCAGAATGTTATTTTATTTTTGAGAATTTTAGCGTTTTTGCCTATAGATTGACTGGCCTCACTGTTGGTTGTAGCTCTGCCTTTTGTAGGACAGAAATAGAAGATTATAATATAATCTGCAAACTATTTTGTAAAAAGTAAGCCGTCATAAACATATCGGATCGGATCGGATATAAGAGCATCCTGCCGTTGGCCATCACGGCATAGTAGGTTTTTACTGCCATGGCGAGTCAATAGATGTATTACATCAAAAAGTGCAAGATACAGAATCTTGCACTTTTTTGATTTAACGGTCGTATCTTTTAATTGCGTTGACTCCGAAGTTTGATTTTTTAAAAGCTCTAAGAGAATGCAATCCTAAATATTTGATATTAATTTCAACTTGAACTCTCCACGCGTTTCTGAGAAAAGGGGTCTTTGACAGACGAACAACAAAGTGAGCCTAAAGAGTTTATTTCCCTAAAAATTAACAAAGATGGGTGACACCCCTAAAACAGTACGTTCAAATGTATGCGAAATTTGATCGGTCCATTTTCGGGAATAAATAAATGTAAATTCTGATCCGTCCTGTATACGCCAAGGATTTTAAGTGTCATTAGTCTGCGGTTGTGAAACGGTAAACCATACTTTGATACGTGCGAAGGCAACGAGATGGGTATCATCAGAACAATGTGCAGCGCTGGTAAGAATGAGAGGCGTTCCAGTTGCCCCCTGTCACATCTCGTTGATCACATTCATTGATACCAAGGGTTTACTGGCCACACAGCTCAGTAACTCTGCCTTCTACGATGTAGGTCGTGAGTTCGATTCACATCGAGGACAAATATTTATGTGACGAACATGGATGTTTGTTCTGTGTCTTGGTGTTAATACATATCTAAGTACTATGCAGTACAGATCGTGGTGGCACATTACATCGACTTATTGTTTTATAAAGGAAAAGACATTGACTGCGTGAAAGATTATGGGTAATAAAATAAATAAGTACTGAAAAGACAGCTGATAGAAAAGAAGGGAAGAAGAAAACATGTTATGACAACCCCACCATACATGTACCATGTACAATGCACAATACACCCCTATGACAATGCACAATACACCCCTATGCGGGACGTCAGTGCAGGCCTAGTCACCCCCACCCAGAATTAGAATTAGAATTAGAACCCCACCTAGAGTGGGATAAACGTAGGAAGATGATCATTATTTAATAAGTGAAAGAACAGGTAGCTGACAAAGAAGCAGACATATCACTTAATAAAACGCGAAGAAAATATAGCTTTAGGAAATTCCGTTCATCCAATACAATAAGATGGAAGTCTCATTTGTCCGTCATTCAACTGGCTCCCACACCCTTCAATCAGGTACATGTCGGTAGTGCATAAGTCGGAAGGTATTTTCTGCATATCTCTACTATAGTTTCCGGTTTTACGCGAGTCGATAAACAGTTCACTAGCACGGCTACACTGAAACGGTAATTAAACTTACTCTATTAAAATCTTGGATATAACGAACAGCTTGTTCATTTCACATTATTTCTCTCTAGACGGTTCCGTAGCTTGATTGGTAGACTACGAAACGAGAGGTCCCGGGTTCAATGTCCGGGACACACTTTGTGTGGTGAACATGAAGTTTGTTCTCAGGTCTTCGGTGTTTGTATTGTGTTTCTGGTTTGTCCATGCCAGGGAATCCTAATGCAGGGTTATGAGTGAATTTTTTATTTAGGTAAATATATATTTGCGCAGGTATCGCGTTGTGCCCGTCACTCTGAAAAGGGGATGTTATGCCTCATGCGCCTGTAATTTCACCGGCACCCGCACCCTCTCGGGGGAACAGCAATACGAGTGCACAACTGCTTGGTCGCAGATTACCAGGTGTGGTAGCAGTGCGTCTCTAAACGTACTGGGCACAAGTTCTCCTGCTACTTCGTTACTGTTGTGTAATTGTGATTGTGTCTGTGTTCATACAACCATTCATATGAACATTGTATTGAGTATGAAAATTAAAAAACAAAATACATGAGTACTTTGTTTTGAATTTTTTTATTCATTTGTTTTAGTTACAAAAGAAAAGAAAAGGTTAATTTTGTGTGAAATTCAGTGACTAAAAACTGTGCCAGGTGTTTACTCGAGCTAGAATCTCACGCAAGCTTCAGTAGGCTATCCAATAATAATTTTATTCATTTTCTTGGTCTAATACGGTTTTTAATAGCAATCCACCTTAATTACAACAAAATAACTCGGTGTTTGATATCAAAGATGCGAGACTGCTAGTTTTTTTGCGCAATTTTTTATGCAGGTAATCAATACCATGATAGAAATACCTTGTTATAATGGAATGGGGAAAAATGAATTATGAACGTGGTAGTAGAATAATATATCGGTTGTAGCTCAGTTGGTAATAGCTACCTTATGTTACTTCATCTTTTGTTTTATATATTTTTAGTATAACGCATTGATAACTATGTTCAGAGTTTATATTAATAACAAAATAAATCTTGTTTGCGTCTCGCTCTTTTATCTCTCGTACTCTTTTCCGCCGATTAAATATATTCTAAATATATCCTAGAGACTACGTAAGGAGATTTTAAGGGTGAAAGTTACACTCACGTCAGCGAAGTTCATCCTGTTCGCGTTCTTCCTGAACTCAGTCATGGCGTATCGCTCCTTCATCTTGCGCACGCGCTTGCCGCCGCGTTTCTTCCTGCTCTGCTCTATTGGTTTCGGTAACGGCTTCACAAATTTCACCGGCGGTGGTTCCTGGGTAAAATTAAGATAAATTAATCACGAGGAAATATAATCCTGATTATTTTCCTTTTTGCAATTGCATTTGTAGGTTCTTGCGAATTCAAGTAAGACTGTGTTAGTGGGGAAAAAACCTAATATAGTATAAACATTTTCTGAGAGCATAATGTTTTACAAGACACTTTTTTATAGGAGGTTTATAAATACATGTATGTATGTAGAATTTTCTACGGAAAATCGTAGAAACATTATAGTAGGGTTCTCATTTCTGCGAGGTTTGGTATTTGAATCAAATTAATAACTGCTAAGAATACATATAAGACAAAACCTCTATTTAACATTGGCGACTTCAATTTTTGTATCGCTTTTGGTATCGCTTATTGTCTAAAAAGTATAAAGCGCGGGCGTGTCTGGCAGAATAGACTCAAGGAAATATTTAATCAACAGTTCCAAAATGTGTTTTGACAAGACTCGAAAATATACGCGTGTATATATCCTATGACCTCAATAATATAATGATGTCATATAAACTTTTAGACATGACTGAGTCACGTAATGTTGACAAAACGGCAGTCAACGAGGAACGGTTAACATGATGCATCGTGAATACATTACGTTTTATAGTATTGTTATTGAGCACACAAACTTTTTAATTTGGGCCGTTCTGGGAAGACCACCACCCAAGATACAGAAGTGACTGATATAAAAAGCGGATAAACCATCATTCATGGTTTGATGAATATAAATCATGGTCATGGTCTAATTTTCGCCCATAGTAGTGAAATTTTTCTATGAGATTTCGAACACATCGAAAGATCTTTTTTACTTTATCATATAAAAAATAATCGTACGAATTGATCCACAACTGGCGAAAATAGGAAGATATAAAAACTAGATTCAATTTGTAATCTCTTCAATAGTAGCATGGCATTACTTTTTATTAAAAGTCCTTAAAAAGTCACATTTTCAAAATAGTACCCGGTAAACATCGTGGGGAAACTGGTATATCCGGATATACTAGATCTTTATTTACCAATACTGGTATAGATATTATAATTTAGTAAGGTCACTTATTTTGGAAGTTTTATAACGCTACATTAGAAATGCAAATACTTTGATTTGAATTGTGGTCCCTCAGTTACATCTGCTTGGTCGGACTGACTGTAATTGGATTGACAATTACAGACTATTCCCGTGAATTTTCAAAACTTTCGCTTTTATATAAACCTTGTCCTAGCAATTACGAATACAACATAACATCAGCCAAATCTGTAGAGCCTATTCCAAACTAACGAGACTAACGAATAGCAACTGATCTTTATATATAAAAAGATATTGATTAACACACAGGCATATTAAACATCTATGTTCGTCACCCAAAAATTTTCTGGGTAGGTAGCGCAGTAGGCAGAGCTACGAACTAATCTGTGAAGATGAGATTGAGATTTAACTTACTTGTAACTTATCCAGTTTTTTCTCGATGCCTTCACGCAATTGTCTGCCGATGCGGCCGTCTGTGCTGTCGTGGCAAGCGTCCACTCTAGCGGCGAGAGTCAGCTTGGTGGATACCAATTTTGCTGCTTTGAACCTGAGCTCCTGCAACAAGTAGATTGCAAAGTTGAAGTTGATTTCATACGATCGACAATGGACGGCAATCATTCTGAAACTAATGATATATTATTAAACGCTTACGCCCTGCACTAGAATTCTCTGTGTTGCAGGTACCCAAGACCCGAGAACCAACTTCATGCCCACAAAAAGTGTCGGCCGGGAACCGGGGAATCGAACCCGCGAACCCTCGCCTCGCTTGGTAACCACTTACCATCAGGAAGGCCTTCACCTCATTCCGTAACTTGTTCACATCTTATT
This sequence comes from Aplocera efformata, assembly GCA_921293045.1. Classification (NCBI taxonomy): domain Eukaryota; kingdom Metazoa; phylum Arthropoda; class Insecta; order Lepidoptera; family Geometridae; genus Aplocera; species Aplocera efformata. Next base: position 3,703,968 of record OV121042.1, on the reverse strand, counting down.
ATTCAAATAATTACCAATTAGTCCAATAATTGTCTTATACCAACTAGCTAACGAATAATTGTTTAATTATTGGTCACACACACACCCAATACAACTTTACGAGTGATAAACTTACCGGCGACGTGTCTTGTACGATCTGTGAGAAATAAACAAACCCGGTGTGGGGCAAGGCAGCGGCCTGGGAGAACCCGGACAGTATCTTCTTCTGCTGGCCGAGGGTGAGGACGTTGCAGGCCGGCATTCTGGACAGCTTGGTCAGGCCGCCGGCTATGCCCAGGATTTTGGCAGCTGTCGAGGCACCTGTAGTATACCATAATAATATCAAATTCGTAACGGTAATCAAACCAAGGTTACATTAATATTATAAAGGAAAAAGTTTGTTTGTTTGTTTGATCTAAGAAACATCCATCCATCCAAACTTTCGCATTTAAATAATAGTAGTAAGATTAGACTAAAAAAAGGGTTTTCTTACTAATCATTACAGACACCAATTTCAAACAATTATCCATAATATTCGAAAATCCTTTCATAATGCACCTACATAATAAGTAAATGTGCCCAGACCGGGAATCAAACCCGGGACCCCTCACTTCGAAGGCAGGGCTACTACCAACTAAGCTACAGAGCTGTAGATGATTAAGTCATAAACTCATAAGTTAATTAAGTAAAAAACTAGCAGCTACTTACCAACAATAGCAGTGATGTTCGGTGCAATGAAAGTCATCCTACTTTCCACATATTCATAGATTTTGGATTTGAAGTTGTTCAACTCGGCTGCCATGTCACAGGCCTCATTTAATTCTGCCAGTTCTTCTTCTGTTAGTAGTTTCCTGAAGTCAATTCCAATGGTTAATAACCATTTGCTTATGATCAATGCTTATAATTAGCTCAATTGCTTATGATCATTAGATAACTACTCTTAAAAGGTTTTGCAAAGGTTTTAGTGAGAAAAAAAAAGAAAACAAATTTCAAAATACCTATATAACAATACCCTCTTAGAATTTTTAATAACATAATTTTATTTTATTCATTGAGTATGTAATCAAGCTCTTTTTCATTGAAAAAGGAGATGTACAATCTGGGTGTGTACTCTTTTTATGTTATGAAAATTCTTTGCCAATTGTGATTGAAATTGATAGGGTCCCATAGAATATTCATGAAGAAATACCACCTCTACTAAATGAATTTACTTAATTTTATTATTTAGTCAAATATTAAATGTAAAAAATTATTTTGTTTACTTATTTCTTTATTATATTCTTTATTCAGCAGGATCAAAACTAGCCTATGTGTTAAAGACTATGTGGGCTTTTACAGACTCTTATGTTGCAGGGATCCTCGACAAGTGATGGCATGACTTTGAATTACCAGAGGAACCCCAAGGATTTGTAGATAAATTAACTAATATTCATGTACATTTCACATACATCTAGCTCCAAACTGAACATAGCTATAAGTATAGGCTAGCTAACACAGATATACGTATATGTATGTTCATCATATAAATGCATGTCCTGTGGGAATTGAACCCACAAAAGTGGGTGCAAAAGCAGAGTTACTATCAACAAAGCTGCAAGGCCGTTCAAATGTCACAGGTCTTAAATTTTTTGGTTCTAGGATATGCCCTATTAGGTGGGTTAGATTTACAAAGTATAAAATAGAACACTCTTTTATTTACCCCTGGGTGGTTGAAGCAGTGACGGACACAATCATAATAGTGGCCTGTGTCAGAAAACTCTGCAATTTCTCATTGTTCTTTGCACGATCCAAATCATTGCCCAGCTCTCTCACAGTCCATATGTATTCCAGTGGTGTCACGATCAGGGAATCTAACTCAGGGAAACGTTTCTGGTATTTATCCCGAACAAATCTGTGGATAATAGCTGAAAATGGTAATTGGGGTTCTTAAATATTTACCCTAACACTACACAAACTTTGTCCTAAAATCAACTATTTTCACTACCAGAGCTGGCCGAAATAGCAAACTAGATACTATTCTCAATATAGATAGATAGATATACTCTATATTGTACATTACATGAAAGTAAAAAAACATAAAATTACAAACTAGACAAAATTTATATAAAAAAAGCAATGCACAATGAGCGGCCTTATCGCCTATAGCGATTTCATTCAATCTAATGAAAATAATGATGTTTTATTTGAAACTCTAACACAGCATGAAATAACACCTACCAACTTCTCCATCAATCTCCACAGCAATGTTATTTGCTTCAACAATTAATTGGTATTCAGGGTCGGACTCCATAAGGCCAGTAACTTCAATCTTCTTTCTACTATTCCCAACATTTTGTTCTATTTCATTGATAACCTGAAAATATTGTACAAAAAATATTACATGATATCATTTTTAGGGGCAAAATTACTATGTAGTTAAAAAATACATACTCGTATTAAACGATCAGAATGTCTCAATTTTGCAAGTTCTCTTATCGAAATATTTTTCAAATCTTCTTCTTTAGGGACAACAGGATAAGGCACAGCAAATTCATTGGATGTATCCATGCCAGTTGGGGCTTTGCTGTCAATGGCGGCTTCCAGCTCTCCATCGTCGTTTTCTTCTAAATCAGCGAGCAATTCATCTGCTAGAGACATTTTTCTCCAGTTCTTTCTTTACCTTCTAACTAAAACTACAAATTCATAAATTACAAACAACAACACAACCCAGGACCCAGTCAGCCACAGACTAATTATAAAATCAACACGTTGCTTTTTTTTTAGAATCTAGCTATTTCTATGACGTTGTCGAATGACATAAATTCAACCGACTGTAGATGAACATTGAACATTGATCTACATTGCTATATGTCAGTCGATCATCCAGTACTGTAATTTTGTGTGGGGAAGTGTGTGTATCTTTTTAGCTTGAGACAGCTCAGCGGGCACTCATCAATATAATGTTACGAAACCATTTCGCTATTCAACTGATGAGCTTTATGGAGAGTTTAGGGTACTTCGAGTCCGGCAGTATAAACAAGCTTTTCAATAAGCTTAGATTAGGATTCATAAATAATCTGCGCAATAATAAGACCCCTAAAATATAATTTGTTCGATAACCTACATCCAAAATTTCATTTTGTTCTCCACTCGATAGCTAAAGAATAGATCGATAGTATTCAAAAAACTCGTGACATTGCGTGAGCATTGTGAGGCACCGCTTACGGTGGAGGGGGAATCACTACCATTTTGAGTTCGTTTCGCTGCGTCTCATAATATCCGTTTACATACACGTATTCACGTAAACACACGGCCGTGTCCACGACACAGCCACACCCCATTTTATTTTTAGTTTTCGGACCAACCTAATTTCAATTTTTTTTTGTTTTGATTTTAACCGTTTTGTTTTAAATCAAAATACTGGAAAAAAATATGTCATTCAAATAAACGAAATTGAATATTTTGCTACCCTATGACTGGTTTCATAGCCCATTGCACAGATTTCGAAACTGGTCTTTCGACAGTCTTTGCTTGTCAACTTGCTAGACTAGAGTGAAAAATTTGGTTCCACACATGTTAAAAATACTGTTAACTTCCGAAAACTAAGCTCAAAACCACTCATAAATCGCCAGTTATAAGTTCATTTTAGAATGGCAACACACCAGATTTGACCGTTTTGCATTCGCTCACGACCGACCGACCAATTTTTCATCAATCTGAATTTTTGCATTGCAGAAGAGGCCCCAGCAGGCCTAAATAAATATTACTTTACAACGTGATATTGTTTCTGTTAGTGAAGATTAGGTACACAAATTAGCCCCAATGGCGCTTAACCCACAATATGATGCAATTGGAAAGGGGTTTGTGCAGCAATATTACATTCTGTTTGATGATCCGGCACAGCGACCGAACCTCGTCAATATGTACAACGTGAGTATCTGTCTATTTAATCATTTATTCAATTCGCATGTAATCATTGTTATAAGTTTTGTGTATCACAGTATCAAAATGAATCGTAGAATCAATTTATAGGTTAGTCATTCCTCCCGCCTAAAATCAGTTTTATAAAGTATAGCAATGGTCCTATGCTTAAAAGAAACTCAGAAAGTAACAATAGGATTATGTATACTCACATCTAAACATGGAATGATTCACTTTCCGTCTTAAAACAGAAATTACCTGGCTTGGAATTGTGTCGTTTCCATGGTATCTTTGTCTCAGATTTGATAATTTATACTTGTATTATTTCTACTATTTAAATGTTACTTATTTTTGTTAACTGCCCACATATATCCATAACTGTTGATACTGAATACATTTAATGATTTTTTTTGTTAACCCATGTCTATACAATAGCCGGCATGCTTAAAAGCTGTATGTGTCATTATTTATATTTTTAGGTTGAGACATCATTTATGACTTTTGAAGGAGTTCAACTGCAAGGTGCTGTAAAAATCATGGAAAAACTAAATGTAAGCAATTCTACAACTTCCTAAGCAGCTCAGAATGTCAATACCGACTTAATAGAATAAGTGTTAATGCACATGTATCACTGAAAAAGGTTTAAAAAAAAGGTTTTAAACATTTATATTTAAAAAGCAGCAAGACCCGGGACTAGTTTAATGCTTACCCTCTATATATATAGGTATTTAAGGCAGGGATTAATCCTAAACTTAAATGATTGCTTGCTAATACTTTGCATTTTTAGATGGTTTTAAACTTTGCTTTAGAGTCAGTACTGAAAATGCATGTGTTGCAGCTGGATATTGTTAGCTGGATTGTGAGCATTTACAACATTCATACCTATAAATTAGAATTAAGTGTTGATAAAGTTAATTCTGATCAAATTTTGTTTTCAGAGTTTGACATTTCAAAAGATCGGAAGAGTAATAACATCTGTAGACTCACAACCTATGTTCGATGGCGGTGTATTGATCAATGTACTTGGACAACTTCAGGTAAATATTCAAACCTACATACCATACTACTTTTCCCTGAAGAGTTAGATACTTTCAACAGGCCAATTCTCACATTGTGGTTATGAGTGGTATGAGGTCACCATCTGTTAAAGTGTCAATATAAAAATGACAGGTGGTCGTCTTTGCTTACTCAGCTAACATTTCCTTATACATGGGGGGGCACAAAACACCCCTATGTGGGACATCAGTGCAGGCCTAGTCACCTCATCCAGAATCAGATGAGATAGATCCTCCTATAATAGTAATCATTCCATGACAATCCGGAAGTTTTGTACAATCAGCCAGGACTTATACCAATGTAATTAATTACCCAGTCCAACAAATAATTTTACTTATCTCAAGTTTATTGAACCATTAGTAAAAGTTCATATCATAAATCAGACTGAGGTCATGAAATAGTAACCTTAAAGAAGTATTGACCTCAGTGATTGTAATGTGTAACGATTAAAGCAATTTAAATTTTATTTGCAATTTATTTTGTTTCTAATTTGATGGGGCGAGGTGATGCTAAGTGGTTACAGCAACCTATAAACAGCAGCAGACTACGGCCCTTCCTTACCCAAGTATGAAGAGACCCAAGTTGCATCACTTTGCGCTATTCACTCTGAGATGTGGATGTAATATCTCTTGTACCTGTAATTTTACAAGTATAATTTTTAATTACATCTAGTGACATTTGTAACAGACTGATGACGACCTACCACATGCGTATCTACAGACGTTTGTGCTGAAGCCCATAGGAAACTCTTTTTATGTAGAACATGACATATTCAGGCTGGCACTTCATGATGTCTAGATTTTTGTAACAACAACAAAAGTAAGCCAATACCTTGTGGGCTTGTGCTTTTTCCCATGTTAACCCACACTAGTGGCTAACCAATATTAAAATATCACCCTATTTATTTGAACAGCACAGGTTTCTGAATGGCATTTCTGAAGATCATACTTATATTTATTAATGGTCATATTAAATATTAATCAATTATGAAAATTAGATATGAACCAATCAGCAATAATGTGCTATCATGAGAAATGGTGTCTGCTGTATTATAAATAGGTAACATAAATTTGGTTTCAAAGTCAAAGAAATTTATTTAAATTGAATTCTTAAAAATTAATTGGTAACATTGTTAAAAAAAAATATCAGGCCAGATAGGATAAATGCATGCCAAATTAACATTTGGTGAGCCCTTCTTTTCTAGAATTGCTCACCCCTCCATTAATTGTAGAAATGTGATGTGCCTGCCTTGGGTTCAATACTAGGGATTTGTGTTGAGTGTATAGTTGGATGTTTGTGTTGATTTCTATATCTATCTTTTTTTTCTTTACCTTTAATCCTTTAGTACAGATAAAAGATATTTAATGGTAGAATTCCATAATTTAAAGCTGCATTGAAAATAGTAAAAATTATTTTATTTTCATCTAGATTCATGCCATACTGATTAAGCTGGAAAAGGCTAAATTACTAAACTTTCTATTGCACAAAATAACTGAATCTATTTTAAAACAAATATTATTTCTTGTCATTACTAATCTTCATACTATAACTTGAATGGAGTATTTAGCCAATATCTAAAACCACCTACAGGTCTCTGGCGTCGTAACTCCACCTTATTTATTGGACTGTTATAAATATAGTGAGTCGCAAGTGCTTCTTTTTTAAAATAGGTCTTTAATATTATTCCTCCTATATTGCCTCCTAGTTCATGTCTGACAGATATGAGTCATCGAATACTGAAACTACATCCTCGAGCGCTTTGCACTTTTATTTATATAAAAGTTATCGCGACTTTCATCGAGCGCGAGCACGATTCATATTTGAGTTTGACATAATTTTAATTGAGCATATTCTATAATGTTTTGCACTAAAATTCAAGGCACTCTTTTCCATTAGATACGACATAGCTAAGCTATTTTCTAAATACCTGTTTCCTATTGTTATGGCATTTTATAAAATAGATATATTTTTATATTTCAGTGTGACGACGATCCCCCACACCCCTACATGCAAACATTTGTCCTGAAACCACTCGGAGACTCGTTCTTTGTTCAACACGACATATTCCGCCTCGGCATCCACGACATTGCTACTGCTTAGGACTTCCGTTCACAGTCTGCTTCAGTCTCAAGCTGAGAATACGTGCGTCAAACCGAGGACTGAAAACCCGATAACTGAGTTAATCGGAGGATTATGGAGAAATCACGGACGCGACAATGCTAGTCTTTAACATTACAATTACTTGATAAGTGGCCCAAAGTAAACAAGAGTGACAGCGAGAGAAGTCTCTTCGTTATACGCATCGGCCGGTCGCTTCGTCATATCTAGCATTTGAATACGGAGCTCGGGCCACGGCTTACTGCCATGAAGAATTTCAAATAAGTATGGCTATTTCTGTACACGCTGCCATATCAGAACCTTATCCTTATCTTTTGGATAAGTACTAGGACTGCTTTAAGCTAAATTTTCCGTACAAACAAACACCAAGACAGCAATCCACCCACAATCCAGTGGGGACAAACCCTAAGTTCTCCAGATATGTCAAGTTCAAGTTCTGCTTAACGGTTTGATGTAAAGTACTATGAAAACTAGTATTTTTATGCCTATTCTACGGAACAATTCTCAACTTGAGTTAAGCTGACAAGTCATTTAATTGTCACTTTACATATATGAACAAGATCAAATAATATTTGTGATCACGCTATTTCAAAAGTGCATCTCTTTTGGTTATCTAGGTGTAAGGACTAGTACCAATGCTCGCAAAATAAAATCTAAGTGTTTTTTTCAAAAAGTATCAATAATGAATTCGGCGTCGTTTCGGCTTCCGTGTTTGAGATGGCTTAGTGAAAGTAACGTATTTTTCAGTTACATGTATACATTTTATATTAATAAATACATTATAATTTTCTATTTATAATATGTGTTTTCTTTGTATACTTTTGACAGTGGGGTTAAAAGCAGCAGGATCACTATAAAAACCATCTTAGAATAGTAATAAGTAGATATACTTACATCCCAATGCAGGGGCAGAAGAATCATCTCGACAGGCGATAATAAATGGCATTATTTACTACGAGAGCCTAATCTATGTCTTCGAGTTTTGGTTTTAGGATAGTATGAGTGTTCCCTTGTGATGTTTTCCTTCACCATCTTGAAAGCCACGTATTGCGTACCAATTATTTTGATACACAATAAGTGCTCACTTTAATGTGATCCAAGTAGATTCTGGATTGGAAGTTGGGCCTAAAATAGGTATTATTGCACACCTAATATGTTTAATTTATCGATATACCTAAGTGCTCTCATGGAATAACTGGCACCTGAAACAACGCGTCAGACTCATATAAGTAACTATTTAACTTAGAATAGATTTGAATGTCTGATCTTTCATAGTTTGGTGATATCAAGTAGTTATTTGATTGTCCCCCACTGTTAAAACTCTGAAAATGTGCTTCGTTTTTTACGTAGGGCTCCAACTCTTAGTAATAAATTATCTCATCACCTCATCCCCATGACTTCGTGAATCTATTCCTACTACATGTTTCACTAACTTGTTCGCTAGTCGAAAAAGCATCGACAGCGATATTATAAAAATAAAATAAAAAAGGCGGGTTTTCTGCTGCCAAATTGAAGATTGTGAAAGCGTAGGCCAAGACTACTCATTTTAGTTTGTTTTCGATAAATTCACTGCCTGGCGGCGGATTACCAGATATGGTGGCAGTATTCTACGGATGAACTTTGCATACGTTCTTCTGCTGTTTTAAGTTGCTCTTTTGATCAACCTACGTATACCCGGGGAACCCCCAGATATACGTATAGGAATTCAAGGGTTTTCATCTACGGACGCGAGCAACACGGTCCTGATTGGGTGTTAGAGTAAATAAAAAAATTGAATCGATGCTAAGACAATCATGTATTATAAATAGTCAAAAATAACAAAAGAACCACTGAAAACAGGTACATTTTTTATCAATCTCCGAATTTAAGACTCCATTAAATCCTTAGACGCTACGACCACTTAACAAGTTCTGCATGCACTACTACCAAATACACACGAGGCTGTTCAAGGCCTAACTTGTCTAAGTGAATGACTAGGTTGCAAGTGATACGTTGCAGTTGGCACACCAACGATGGTCTACACGTCGCATTTCGCAGTATATTGTTCGATCAGGGGGAATAATTCTCGGATTAATCTCGTGTACGTAATGATATTAAACAAAATGGCGACTTAACGACTAGACAGGTAATCAAATACAAATAAATAAAAGTGATGTATCTTTGTAATGTCAAAATAGCAGTTTTTTACCAAATGCATTTTAAAGTATAAACGGTACTTATTGTAAGTCTGTTTGTTCCGGCTAATCTCCGAAATGGCTGGACCTATTTTGACGGGACTTTCACTGGCACATAGCTGATGTCATACGTAGTTTAGGTTACTTTTATTTTAGAAAAAGGTAGAAGAATTAGGGTTCCGCTCAAAAAAGTTAACTTTTTTCCCATTTTATTCCCTTTCCCCATTTTTGCCGTTATCATTGAAAACTAGTTTCAAATTTTAGGTCATTTCTAGATACTATTTTCAAGTTCACCGTAATTACATTCACATTGCATAATGGTTTCGGATAATCACTTTGTGGTATAAATACTATGATGACCTATACATATAACATTTAGTTTGTCGTTAAGTCACTCTATTATTTTGTACGATAATCTGGACGAGATCTGAGACGTCTCGTAAACGAGATTGATCCGAGAATACGGGCCCGGTAAGTATACGGTTCGCATTCCATTTCTATATTGTCTTCCTTTTATTAGAACTCGAGTCAAACATTTATCAACTAGCTACAAATAGTTTCAACTATTATTGCTTAATGAAAGCATTTTAAAAATAAGAACAATCTTACCTTAAAATACAAATATATGAATGGAGCGGATTTGTATTAAAGATTTTTCATATAAAATGTAAATATTGAAAAGCCATTAAAAATCTTTCAAAACTGCTAACACCGGTGATGTTTAAGGGGTCATCTGTTAAAATCATAAAATAAAATTTTGTGTCGTACATTTAGATCAAAGGTCACTTGGAGTGTTACTTAGTTTTTAAAGGGGATTGTACATTTTTGTATGGAGCTGGCATAGCAAAGAGTTTTTTTTAATTACGTCGCTCGACGATGCCTCTATTCAAGGGTAAAGAATATTTCAACACACAAAAATGTCAACAGTATGGTTGGCACACATATAGTGCACCAGAACTGCTTTATATACGGTTCGGTATTTCGAAAAATATATGAAAATGACAGCGGTTGGTATGGGCGCAAGTTTTTCTTGTAAGAATAAGAAATTAAAAATCGAATAAGCCGACTTCGATACCGTCATTATGGTATATATTTTACACCCTGGGGTGGAATTTCTTCATAAAATTTCAATGGAACCACCTCGGTATCAAATCGGTACACAATTGGCGAACAAATCGCGTAACAAACACAAAAAAAATAGGTATCCGAATCAAATTAAGTACCTCGTCTTTTTGTGAAGTAGGTTAAAAAAGGTGTGTTTTAATTTGAGCTGTTCTTTCAAGATTTTTGTCTGATGTATGCGACTTCACACAATGAGCTCAGACTCAATGTGATATATGTGCCAAAACCTTAGCTGCTGCGTTTTTTTTTAAACCATTTTTTGTTCTGAACATGACAATTATAGATGACCCCCTTAATACTATCAAGCGATCAAATAAGACATGGCGGGACCGTTTCGGTCAAAAGTAATATTATTTTGTACATTTAGCCTCTAATTGTTAGTACTGTTCTGTCAAATTCGCAATGCCTATGAGCAGATATCGGTCTTATTCATATTGATCTTGCAGAATAAAATATTGAATATTGAACAATAACATTTGTTTTTATTAAATATATATTTATAAAACTAGTCATTTAAAGAATTTGTCGTAGCATCTCGAGTCCGTCAAAACACATATAAGAACTCATTTAGACTTATCTCCACAAGAGTTTTTTTTCGCAAGTTATTGTTGGTTTAATTTAACAGAACAGTACTACAATATATCGCCTCCCATCTACGATGCATTAGCGATACAATAAAACTGTAGTTTGACATCACTCAATAATTTGTTTCAAAAAATATGTTTGGTTTACGATCTCTCTTCACAACCAATAACAACGATAATTTTAAAGGTAAATTAAACAAGATAAATCTGGCTTTCGTGACTGGTTAAATGTGCTGGGTAGTATGAAATTGTCAACTTGATCCAATTTCTATCAAGGTTTTACATTCGTACAATTCAATTGAAACCTATTCCCAGTACAACTGAAACATCGTTTTATGTTCTTGTCCTTTTTATCAGAAAAATCCAACGTCTACAATAAAATAATTGAGCAAACCATACACAAAAACCGTATTTGTCTTACGGGCTGTGCAGACGGCTTCTTGTCCTTAACAAAAAACCAAGATATCGCATGGATTATCATATACAAGACCAGGGCTGGTTTCGTCCCAGTAATAAACTAGCTATAGAACAAGACGGTCGTGTCGAACCGTAAAGGCAACGAGGATGGGGTCAAAGGCACATTGTTATTACAAACCAAAACATAATTCTGCTTCCCTCATGGACAAGTCCATATACTCGTAAGATATCACTATTGACCACTGCGAAGCAGTTATTTTAACAAATACTTTTCTCAACTCATTACACTTATACCTTGCTCGACGGAGTCAACATCCGCACCTAATAAATACTCTTTCTTTTATGGCATTACGGACAAGAATTCCGCCATCGAACGGAACCAAATCGTACCACGAATAAATCAAAATGTTCACAAGAATCATAAAATATAAACAATTAAGTCAGAGATCGCAAACCGTTCACAATGTTTAGCCTATGAGCCGCCTTTCTTCCGCCCTCTGGAGCCTAGAGTGACGCCTCTAAGCGACCGCATAGCCATTGCTCGGTTGAAATGCCTTTGCGTCTTATGTTCTTCCACGTCGCTTCCGCTGTCAACGGACGATAGGATTACCAGAAGGACCCCCATCACCTGTAAATGTACGAATGTTATACTTAGATGTTAAATAGAATAGAATAGAAAAACATTTATTTTGACACGACATAAGTTAGTTGACATTAAGTGGACAATAGTAGGTGGCAGAAATAGGTAGGACAGCAACAGGTGACAGAAGAAAGAAATAAAAAAAATAGTAACAAATAAGACACAGTTAATATACAGAAAATTAAAACATGACATGTTAATCCCACGTATTCCAACTCCGTGTCCACTATCTCGGATAGTAGTCGAGTCAAATGGCTCCAGCTCATCATGGGTCAGGCAGGTACCTAAGTACCTACCAGACGCTGGTATTCTGCTAGCGCCATTGCGATAGTCGTTACAAACGCCAATTAAATAAATAAATCTGAATATTACATTACATCTACAAGCATAAAATACATGGTATATAAATGGAAGATTAAGTTGAGTACTCTTTACAAAAATGTCAAGATATCTTCAGGGTTTGGGGTTGCTCGTGTCCGTAGGTAATATACCTATAGGCACAGAAAAAACATTAATCTTCGTCACAAATGTTTGTCCTGGGTGGAAATCAACCCACTCAACCACCGGGACGCAGAAGGCAGAGCTACTATCGACTCAGCTGTGATGGTAGTGTTTTCTAACTATATTTTTTTACCAAAACATCTAAGTAGATAATATTATATACATGATTTCCGTATCGTTGCGGATACGGAAATCATGTATATAATATTTAGATATTTAGTCACGAAATTATTCTTGCGACTGCAACGGTTACAATACGTGACCTCACTAACGTTTTGGTAGAAGTCATAAGTTAGCACAAAATTAATAATTAATTAATGATTTGTGCATATAATTATACTTAATGCTCACAAATCCATTCTATTTTGATAACTCAGGTGTTCATTAGATTATAATAGATAATTACAAAGACCCCGACTGGATTTATTTGTTAAATCTAGTTGAATCTTATTGATTAATTGATGAATTAATTGATCTTATTGACAGATTTTTTTTATCTGTCTTTTATTATTTATGTGTTGTGTCTTAGAGCACAGCATTTTTTTATTAAACCTTTTGCAAGAAAATAAATTTCTTAGCTATGCTGAGTGGAAATCGATAGTTACTTCCCTTAGTTCTAGGGATGACCCTAGGGCCGGTCATCCCTAGAACTAAGGGAAGTAACTAAGGGATTTTGATGATTTTCGTCTTGAAACACAACGTCTTTTTAAAAATCCGGACATAGTGCCAGTCGAAGTCGCGCACGGAGGGTTCCGCACTAGCATGTAGGGTTTTTCATCTATTTTTTTTGTTGTAACTACAAATTCTCGGATTTATTTCTTTATTTGTGCTACATGATATTTTTTTTTGCGAAATTTCATGGTTTTATGTCAACGAGAAGTACCCTATAGGTTTTGATTCCCATCCCCGAAAGTCAAAATATGCGACATAAATGGAGAATTACTTTAGGCTTTCGGTTTTTGACTTTTGAAGTTTCCGTACCTCAAAAGTCAAAACCGAAAAATAAAAAATAAGATTAAACTAATTTTCGAAAATCAGACACAAGACAGGGGGTTATGTCTGTATGTTTAATGTATGTCGATTAAAATCATAAGAATACTATAAACAGGTATCTTAGCTTATCAGCCGACCATAAACTTGTAATTCTCATGCTTATTTACTTTGGACATTTATCACAGTCCAGCGGTATCTGTGACATAACTGATAACAGAAATAAACAGTGATAGACCAAAATGGTGTAAATGGTCCCACATTTCCGGTGTGGTTTCATTATCTTTACGTTGCAACTTCGTCAGTATTCCCCTGGGTAACCAAAAATTATGGAAGAGGAATTTTATCGGTTTGATTACCCAGACTTGTCTGAAAATTCTATTCCATTATGATAAATAATTACACTAGAGGAAAGTGTAAGCGTAGTCGTTCCTGGGAAAACAATGGCGGTGACAAGCTCGCCATTTGTCACGCCTAAATTCCACTGCTAATGAAACCAACTTTTAGATAATAAAATACCTAACAATATGAAACATATGAATGACACTGAATTTTTTTAATAAATTGCGTAGTTATTATTGAAGAAGCTTTTTCACGCAAATGTATGTCTGGGGTGGGAATTGAATCCACAACCTACAGCGCAGAAGTCAACTGAGCTATCATGTCAGTCAGCTTAACTTAAGAAATCAATAACGGGCAAATTGCAAAAAATTTTGGGTCCTGATTTCTAGTCCGTAGATACTCACCAAACATACTATGATAAGTAACGTGTACACGTGGACAGACGCCTCGGGAATATTCTCGATGTCCTTCAACGCAAGTAGCGCCGGTTCGAAGTCCGGCCGTAGGTCCAGCGCGTGCCTTAAATGGACTGCCGCTTCCTACAAAAGCAGTGTTTTTTTATTAAATATTAGTCTAACACTTGATCATATATTATTATAGTTATAGTTTTACGTCATTTAGTATTTTTTTTAGGAGTCTGCTATCATTCGGCATGGTATTTCGGGAAAAATTGCAGAAAAAAAGAAGAAAAAAAATTATGACTATTTGGACACCGATACGAAATCGTCATCATGAAATATTAATTTTATGCAGCGTCGACTAAGCCTTGATCTCAATCTGAAAAATATAAAATAAGCGAAATTCCGCTTTCCTAAGACATAACTCGATAAATTACTTACCTACACCTATTGTATAATGAACGTTGTCACTATGGGTAAATGATGAATTACTTTGCGGTAGTTTGTTAAGATGATCTAGGCAATATTTAGTACACCTGGTAGATAAAAGTAAGAAAAAAGTATTCATTGACATTTCACACAGTGCAATCCGGCCCCAAATTAGCAGAGCCTGTACTATGGGAACCTGATCACTGATTAAATACTAATATAGTTATATTGAAAATACATACATATAATTCATATTAACACTCAGATATCATTTTCTTAACATAAATGCTTGTTTCGTGTCGGGATCGAACCCATGACATCGGTAGGTATTTTTTTTTGCTGTTAGCCACATAGCATTCTCATTTCATTCATCCAACTAAATACGCATCTATATATAGGTACCAGACTTTTCCTGTCGTTATGCATCAAAGCATACCTACGATACCTTCCACTGTAGATGCGTCGCCACTTCCTGAATCGAAAATAGTCACGAAGTTTTTGTAGAGTCGACCCACTTTCAACGCGTCTCCGTTTCGAAAGGTTAAATTGTGCATTTAATTCTAATGCTCATAATGCGTTGAGAACTTGTTCTGACCGAGACTGACTCTCTATTTTCAATCCGCGCTTGGTTAAAATCCGTAAGAAATGAGCCGTAAATAATGAGTTTTGTTTGTAAATTATGCCTCATTCACATAATGGAATTCTGTAAGGAACAAGCTAATACAAGGCGCATTTCTGATCTGACCTTAATAAATCGCGAGGTCCATTCTAATTTCTTTCCGTCGTGTTTCCTAGACAATTACACTGAATAATTTCCTACTAGTTTAATGCTTCGTGTTGTCGACCAGGTAGTGTCCATATGCCTAGAATATCTCAAACGGTGTGAAGTTATATTGCCTAACGCTGCGGTGGGGCGGCTGCACCTAAAGAGATCACATAAGATAGATCGCGTCAAGATTATCCTATAGCTATAGAATATTATATTTGTAACTAGCTAAAAATGCAAGGGTCTTATCTTTATAGTGCTTATTTGTCTTTGAATATCTCGCCTAGCGTAAAGTACTGTTGCCAAGCGCTGCGGTCCGGCGGCTGCACCTAAAGAAATTGCAACGAGAGGCTAATTGCATCGTCGAGACGCGAGCCAATCGATATAATGCTAGCTAAATATATAAGTCAAACCTGGTAGTGTCCATACGCCTTGAATATCTCGCCCAGCGTGAAATATTGTTGCCAAGCGCTGCGGTCCGGCGGCTGCACCTCAAGAGACCGCCGCGTGAGGTAGATCGCGTCGTCGAGGTATTGTAGGGTGAACAACACTCGGGCGAGGTTTAGAAGTACCTGGTTATAATTAATTTGTCATCACATCATGCTAGTTTAATACATTTATTCTTAATAGTTTACAATATTAAGTCTGTTTATTACTTACTAAGGGCGTAGAAACTTAGCGGATGACGTGAGTTTCCATAATATAAATTTTCCTAGCATTCTTACGCACTAGTGAGCACTGCGAAACGTACGCTCGAAGATACCGAACTTTGTTATGATATAAATGTAGTTGTTTATCCTGGAGTGTCATAGTACCTTTAAAATAAGTATTGCCGCGTGAACTTTTTTAAATTAGTGATATCTCGTTATTAATTTCCGCATAAAGTCTTCATGTCACAATTATTTATAATTTCTTCTAAAAAGCTGTTGTTAATGTAAATTTTTAACATATTATGATTTACATACAATATCACTCAGTAATGTTCAGCGCCTGTGAGCACCATCGGTTTTATGTTAGATATTTCAAGTCTAAAAATACCTTGTAACACATATTTATAAGGACAAAAATGCACTATTTAGACTAAGGATAATTACCATTTTATAATTATTTCATGTCGTATAATTTTAATGCTCAACCATTAGGGTTATTATCATAATAAAAGCATCAGCTCATACAATTATAAAATGTATAGTAAGTACTTGTGTACTTATCAATAATGACTATTAAAATATTCAATGTTACTGTAATAATTGACAACCCATTCACTCTCGTTTGCAGAGAGTAATTGTATATTGCACATCTTTTCCAACAATATATCCATATCCGCGTTGTGATAGGTGATCACAACACGGGGATTGTCACCCGAATATTGGCGTACGAAGTACTTGAACGCGTACCTGAGAACTTTGCTGTTTACAGATATTATTACCCTGGCTAGGGTTTAAACCCATGTTTCGACTCACGCTTTCCAGATAGAAACTAGGAACAGTTGATTTTATAACAAAAAAAATATCAATAAATATATGCTTACTTCTGAATTATATGGTGACACAGCCAGTGCTCTTCTAAAACACTCTATAGATTGTCTGGTGTCTCCTTTGATTCTCCAGAAGTTTCCTATCTGGTTGTAAAGCTGCACAGATTTTGGCTTCTCCCTCTTGGCCTTTTTCAGCCTTTTCTCAAGCACATTTATATCTGACTCTGTCACACCATTTTTGTATGATTTTTTCTTTGTAAATATCAGGGCAACCTACAACAAAATTATGTTGATTTTACAATCAACATTAAAATGGCGAAATACTTCTAAATCATGTCTGCCTTTTATATCAGAATTAATAAATAGTATAATAATTTAAAGGTGACATTATTCAGCCTCGGTTTTCATTGCTATTTGTTTATTGCCAAAAGAACACTAGTAAGCTTACAGAACATTCAAGACGCTCAAATATTATTATTAAATAAATCATCAGTAAATACCATATAAATAAATTGTGTTGAGATATTTAAGCACTCATATTATGATGCGTAAATATAAAACTATTCAACACAATCTTTAATATATAAACTTATATTTATCCCCTCTTTAGTTGGGGGTTAAATTGTTAATATAAATTGTTATTTAAGCTCTTATAATGAAGATGGTTGAATGGGTGACTAGGGTCTTATTTAGTATAAATCAATGGAGTTCTATCCAGTGTAAAAAAATTGAGATTTATTGTAGGGTCCTTGGAATTGACTGATCAAACTAAATAAGAATCCATTCAGAGCATAACAGAAAAATATTACATATTTTGTAATGGTAAGGAACAACTTAAATAAAGCTAGTGATGATGATATCAACATGGTTAAATATTATTATGTATACACTATGAGAGTTAAGCAAAAGTAAATATTTACTTAAGCATTGACACAAGATAGCAGAAAAGCTAAGGGTGAAAAATATTGATAGGTGAATATGATTACCTATTTAATTACATATTCACTTAGAGGTGGACTTACCTGTGGTTCAGGTACATTAGGATGTCTGTGACGTCGTGCCACTCCGACTAGGTTATCATAATAAGTAAAATTGACTGCCTTGCCACAATCTAAGTACTCATCGTCTGCTTCACCATTGGCTTCTGTTGTGGATGTTTCATCACTTTCTGCTGCAGCCCTACAATTTTACAAAAATTGACAGTATTAAAGTATTAAATGATTAAAGATTAATATTAGACTAACTTTTTGAAAATTGTTGTCAGATTATTTACTGTTGAAAATTACCTTACTAAGTTACTCAGTCCTAAAGTATGTCTAGAACAAATATCTAATATTGTTTGTAAGCACTACCATTCACTTTATACTACAAGTTTAACTAGAAGGAAATGCTATCTTGCAATATGTTCACAGACAATGTGCAGTTTAAGGGGAATCAGGAAGGTATTAATAATGTTTGTTATTTGGATGGATGATTATAGGTTGATTTTGACTTCAATGAAAGTTAAAAACAAATTCCTTCTATTGATCTGTTCCACTCACCTCTGCTGTTCATAAGCCTGGCAGTCAGTACAATACATGTCAAAACCATGTTTAGTCCAAGTATTACCATAAGCATAGACCGTAGATGTAAGGATATTAAACACTCTGTCTTCTTCTTTTAATCTGCTCTTTTCTGCATCATCCTGAACATACCAATGATATAAACAGAGATATTTAGTCATTTTTAAGGAATAATGTATGGTCATTGTTGTATAAAAAATTCAAGGCGATCGAGATACGTAGGACATCGCATTGAAAGGCCGATGTGTAAATCTCTAAATCTAGTACACTGATTATATAAATGTTACAAATAATAATGTTATCCTGACTGACCTGCGGCAATGTGTTTCCGTCCACAATGGTATCTTCCTCCTCGTTGAGTTTCCAAACATTAGAAGTACGGGAATTAGTAACAATTATTTGAAATGAAAATATATACAGAACCAAACAAGTCAAGTAAGGTGAGTTCCACATTTTCGTGTATCAACCAAATAAATCATGAAAGCTGCTTCGAGTAGGTAATTTGAATGAAAGTTTCACACAAATTAAAGTAGATAAAACTGCACTTGCTGACTACCGCACACAATTTTTATTTTATAAAATCCACAATTAAATCTCAAGGAAGAAATCTCTTGCTTCTCTTCCAGTTTTCTTTCCTTTTCCTTCATTCGCATGATCGCATTGCATTCGTTCCTCACACCGATCAATCAATTTTGAAGTTTGACGTACTGATTGACCTGACAGCATTACTAGAGTAGAACTGGTAGAATCACCAAAATTTGGTCAATTCAAAAGATATTTTACCTAGAGATATTTTAACGAGAGTTTATTTACCTTTATCTGGCGACAATATTTCCCTATTTTATACAATGATTTCCTTAAGAATCAATTCGTAGGGACCTTCTTTTTTATAAAGTTAGATGAACACTTTGGGAACCCGAATATCGTACCTTTAGAATGAAGTGACCTAATTCAAAGTTTCTATAAATTCAAATTTTGTTATAAACTAACCTTAAAAGGCCTTAAAATATCAGTATATAAATCATTAATCAAATTAGGCGATTGTTTTTTTCCTGTCGATATAGTAACAATACTTAGTTTGGTTAAATCTAATTAACATAATTTTCGGGTATTTCATTTCGTTCACTTCAAGTAATCGCTTTATTAATATTTTTTGCGCATTGTTGTTTTGATTATTTTATGAGTTAAACTTTTTTTATAATATGACATTGGTACAATGTCTGTCTGTTGGCAGCTCTGTAATTTTAACACCCCCCGTCCCTTAACCTTTTCTTGTCATCTTGTGTATCTCGGGCGTGAATGTGATTATAGTTTATCTGTAGCTGCCCGTTTATTTACATATTTACCAAATAGGATTTTTGTTGACTCTTGTCTTGACATAAAATGCCCTATAGAAATGAATAAAACTATGAAACCTGAAGTAAAACCCAAAAAGGAAAGGACAGGCGATACTATCCGTCCATTCAAACTATAAGTATCTGTATATTCATCACATTCTGGTTTCGTGGAGCTAAGGCTTGTTAATTGAAAATGATTATTTTACAGCTCATCAAATCCTCAGTTTAACTGGAATAAGTTTCGAGAGACGAAGTATCATCGTAAGAATCTATTGGTAAACTTAAATTGTTTTTTGATGCATTAGTAAATTTTATTGATTCAAATCCATCATTGTACTTTCAGGGTTTCGTTGAACTTACAATAGTGCCGCTGAAAGATAACTTGCGTATCATACGCTTGAACGCTAAACAGTGTCGTATTTATCGCGTGTGCTTGAATGATCAATATGAAGCTAACTTTCAGTACTGTGACCCTTTCTTGGACATTTGTCAAGCTGACCCTAATACGTAAGTTGTGAAATCGTCACCTACATCAAACAAGTATAAAAATAAGTAACCAATTTGGTACCTATTCAAACTAAAAAATTTAAAAAACCACTGTTATTTCTAGTGTTATTAGTCTCAGTATTCTAGCTAGTGTTATTCTATCTGCAATTTGGTTCCCTGGTTCTAACCTTAATTTGAGACTAGACAGTGGTGTGAAATTACCGTGAATATTTATCTATTTAATAGTTCTAATATTAACGAAGGGTATTTTGTATAATTACACATCTGTTTTGCCACATTAAGTAATTTCAAAATATTATTATCTTTAACATAAAAAGGATCTTCTCTATATATAACTTTGGTAGTGGTTATACTGGGTTGTACTCCCACAGGAGGTCCCTTGAAGTATTCTCCAGCTACCACCTAGCTGCTGCACAGAAAATTGATCCAGATCACAACTCTGGCGAGCTCCACATACAAGTGCCGGATGAAGCAGCACATCTGGTTGGGGAGGGTAGAGGGCTGCGGATTGGGATAGAGTTCTCATTGGAGTCCCCACAGGGAGGCATGCACTTTGTTGTACCGGAAGGAGAAGGGACTTTGGTGGAGGTAGATGAATAATCATTAAACTGTTTGGAGGAGTTTTTATCGCAGTAAGCTCACAAGCGGTGAGCTCATTGCTACCACTGTTTTCTTATGAACAACACCGTCTTTTATTATATCATTCTTTTGTAATCCTACAACCAGGATATAAGTTATACCAATGAAAATTACCAATATCTTCAGGCAAATAAATCATTGGATTAGTAGATATCAATTTCAAAAATCACAGGTACATACACCCATCTCAAAGTGATTGGTGCAACATTATACAACTTGGGTCTTATCATACTTTGGTAGGGGAGAACCTAAGTCAGTTTGCTGTTTTTAGCAGTAACCACTTAACTTTAGGTGGCATAAGTCAGTTTGTAATGTAAGCTAACTTACATAAAAGAGCAATGAAAATGACGAATAGTTTTTCATTTTCTATATCAATCCATATTGTTTTGGAAGTGTAATTTCAAAATTAATGTGTCACCAGATTGACACTTCGCTAAATATATTAAGCATATTTTAATGTTTTATTCCAGAAATCAGCCCACATGTTCACTTATGGTCACTCTGCCCGACTCTGGTTCCCATGTGTGGACAGTTTTGCCGAACCTTGCACATGGAAGCTAGAGTTCACCGTAGATGAGAGTTTGACAGCTGTGTCGTGCGGTGAACTTGTGGATGTCATCTCCACTCCGGATCATAGGAGGAAGACATTTCACTACCTAGTGAATACTCCCGCTTGTGCGCCAAACATTGCTCTGGCTATTGGGTAAGGAATTCTTTGCTGGCTGATAGATTCAAAATTGATTTCAGATAATAATTTTTATAAAATCTATAATAATTTTTATAAGATTTTTATAAAATCTTCCGAAGGCAGGTCTTTTTCATGTATCAAATTTGACGGAACTAACTAAAGGCCCACCTGATGTTAAGTAGTTACCTCCGCCTATAACAATAATAATACGACTTAAGTCCTCCCCGAGACGCAAGTATGAGACGAACCAACTCGAACCGCATTGCGCCCATCACTTGGATGATACGTCTCCTCAATAATTGACTTGTGAACCATTAGCTTGTTGAAAATAGCATAATATTAACAAATGATACTCGTAAAACCATAAAAACTTATCTATAATAAAGGAAATTCTTGGATATCGCATAAAATGGAAGGACAGTTTTTGAGTATGTGTGTGTGTGTGTGTGTGGGTACAGGGTAGCTTTCGACTGAAAAATAGCAAGACATGTCTGGGCATGCGACTTGTCTGGCTAAATTTTATTCGTAAGCTTTTGCGTCCTTCACTCTGAGTAATGCAGTTAGTATCTCTGGTGTGCCTAATTTCACGATAATTACTTTTATTTTCAGACCATTTGAGCCATACGTAGACCCATTCATGAATGAAGTAACGCATTACTGCCTGCCGCAACTGGGTCAGATACTGAAGAACTCGGTCCGTTTTCTGCACGAGGCGTTTGAGTTTTATGAAGAGACCCTGTCTACGAGATATCCTTACCCTTGTTACAAGCAAGTCTTTGTTGACGAGGTAATAAAATAGAATGTGAATATTGTAAAGAAAGAGAGAAAAGATTATATTATTTCTTTCTCTACTGTCCATTCTGTCCATTTTTCAGTTGTTTTCATTTTATGGATGAACTAACAAAGTCATGTTAATACTTAAATATGACTATGCTTATATTATGCTGTCAATGGTTTAAACTTTGGGTTAAGGATTTTTTTTGGAAACTATCTGATATTATTATTACAACAAATTCAATAACACACTGTTTAAAAACATAACATCGTGATCAGTCTATCGTTCGCATTTTCGTTAAAACCAAATTAAAGCACAAAGTAACCATGATCTTTTACAGACCGAACACGACGCAACAGCCTATACGACCATGTCAATCCTCAGCACACACCTCCTCCACTCAATCGCGATCATCGATCAAACGTACATAACCCGCAAAGCGATGGCCAAAGCAGTATCAGAGCAGTTTTTCGGCTGTTTCATCACTATGCAGAATTGGTCAGACCTCTGGCTCGCTAAGGGGATACCGGACTACCTCTGTGGATTGTACTCTAAGAAGTGCTTTGGGAACAATGAGTATCGGTATTGGATTCATCAGGAGTTGCAAGAAGTGAGTTTATTAATGTGATCAATTGGTGCAAATGTCTTTCCTACTCGGGTTCTGCTCGAAGGTATGGGGATGCATAAGTTGCATCGCAATGTGTCCGTCTTAGACTTGAAGATCTAACGTCTAATGTGCCCGTAATTTCAGTGAAATCACAAACAGAATTTAGTAATGAAAGTTCAGTAAGATTTGGTGGTGGAAAAGGTGTAGTATTTCACTCAATTACTGCACTATTTAGTTGTTCTCATATATAATATAAATTTTCCTTTATCAAGGTCAAAAGGTGTCTGTAATTTTCGCCAATCCAGGCGTTATATTTGAAAGCTCTTTTATGACTTTTAATCAGACTAGTCTAATTGAAACTCATAGAAACAAGAACATAATTAACTTATAATGTCTCTGTTGGACGAAAATTAAGAACGACAATAGCAAAATTTAAAAGATACATATTTGATTTCAGGTCATGAGTTATGAGGAACAATATGGAGGTATAGTGCTTGATCCGTGGCAACTGCCAGCGAGTGGGGCTCGTATAGATCCAAAGGATTACTTCTACTTCCCCGTCAGAAACGTGCAGACCATGTCTCCTAGGTATATTGAGGTACGAGGATTAACTTATACACTATTACCTCTGTTATATCAAAAATATAACGACAACCACTTGAACACCCTTAAAAACTGTATTTAAATACGTGTTTGCAATACACGTTGAACGATATTACGTTATACTTTTAGATAATGCGCAAAAAGTCCCACCTCGTCCTAAGAATGTTGGAACAACGTATTGGCCAAGAGCTGCTACTCCAAGTGTTCAACAAACAACTTTCTTTGGCCACAAACGCAGCCAACACCAAAATAGGCAGTGGAATGTGGGGCCATCTCCTGCTCTCCACAAATCTGTTCGTGAAAGCGATATTCACTGTCACTGGCAAGGATATGGCCGTGTTTGTGGACCAGTGGGTACGGACAAGCGGGCACGCTAAGTTCCAGTTGACTTCAGTTTTCAATCGCAAGAGGTAAGTGGCTAAAATGGCTAATAAAGCCAATGTATTCTCTGTTTTAATGTGTGTGGGTTATATAACTAATAAATGACGTAGCATTACTGTACAATATATTTTCTTATTTATTCAGGTTGATTGATTTAAATGAATTAAAAGATATTCTAGTAATAAAAAAAGTTCTGAATTTAAAAGTAATATTATTTCCATCATATTCAAGGCCACAACAATAGCGGAATGTTGCACACTTGTACTGTATAAGCGATGAGTAAGAAGAGTACGGAGCGTCTTCGTGGATGGCACTATCTATATTTTCTCAAGTATTTTCTCCACCACTCATAATTATATATTCTCTATTATGTTACGTTGTCCTTTCAGAAATACAGTAGAACTAGAAATCCGCCAAGACTGCGTAAACGACCGGGGTATACGCAAATACGTCGGCCCCCTACTCGTTCAACTACAAGAGTTGGACGGTACTTTCAAGCACACCCTACAAATTGAGAACACGGTCGTAAAATCTGACATAACGTGCCACAGCAAGAGCAGAAGGAACAAGAAAAAAAAGATTCCTTTGTGCACGGGTGAAGAAGTTGATATGGATTTGTCTGCTATGGAGTAAGTGAAATTTAACTGTACTTTATAGAAGGTAGAAGTTTCATTTGGTGAATGTTACAAATTGGCTGTGGGAATATTATTCAGTGTCATTAGGCCAGACTATTACTTGCTCGGTAATGATAGGAAAGCGTGGCAGGTTATGCAAAATTCGTAACAAGAATTCGTACCGAGCATTGCAAAATTTGAAAAAGTAATTGCATTCTTAAACTCTTTCAGAAATATGTCGAATGGTAAAAGTTTGTAGTGTGTATCTGTGTATATATGTATCACTGTATATGTCTGCTGTGGCATCGATTTAGGTACGGTATTTTCTGTTTAAATGATGATGTGGTCGAGATGGTTCTCAGCCATAATTTATGAATATTTGATGAGGCTTTTGATATTCATTAGTACATTATCATTACCCGAAGTAGGGAGTTTTTATTGTATGTTCTCGTAAAATTATCTTGTCATTTGCCTAAGATGGATGTGACCTGTCTCCCTTTTGAGATCTGCAGAGTATACCGCGTCGGTCAGTCATTATTTAGTCAAATCTTTCAGCGATTCGCCAGTCCTGTGGATACGTCTCGATCCCGAGATGTCTTTACTCCGCACCACTGTGATCTCGCAACCGGATTACCAATGGCAGTACCAATTACGTCACGAGCGTGACGTCACGGCGCAGAGTGAAGCGATAGACGCTCTACACAACTACCCTGAGCCTGCGACTCGCAAGGCGTTAACGGACACGATAGAGAATGAACAAACATTCTACAAGATCAGGTGTCGTGCGGCGCATTGTTTGACCAAGGTATGGCGTGAACTATAAGGTTTTACTTAATTTCAGCGTGACTTCTAGAGCAAGGTGCGGACGTGCTACACATCTACCCTGAGCCCTAGGAAGGCGTTATCGGACATAACAGAGAACGAATAAACACGTTTATACATCGTTTTTAAGTCGCTTGACTTATACTTGAACACCGGACGTCTCATTTACTTTTATACTATAAATGATACAGCAATTCTTTCTGGAAGGATGTCCAACCAAATAAAGGAAAGAATAAAATAGAATCGGAGGTTTATAACACTAGGTTTATAACGTATGCAAGAATTATAGAATGAGGAATTTTCAGAAGTTTATTTTTTTCCCTTTTTTAGGTGGCAAACGCAATGATTAGCTCATGGGCGGGACCGCCGGCCATGTTGACAATATTCCGCAAAATGTTCGGTTCGTTTGCAGCGCCGCATATCATCAAACAGAACAACTTTGACAATCTGCAGCATTATTTCTTGCAGAAAACCATACCAGTGGCAATGGCAGGTACGTGTGAATGACTTGGCGCAGCCGGTTGGATGAATTGCATTAATGGGGCTAATATTATGAACCTTTCAAATGTATTGAGCGAGAATCCGTCTGAGGAATAAGGAGTATACTTGGTCGCGAGTAGTTCCATATTATTATGACAGAACTGACGATGGCGTTATGTCGTTTTGCATTGAATTTACATTTTACAAAAATGAAAAATGTTAGCTCAAAAACTGAATACAACCGAAGTTCTCTTATCTTTCCGTGGGCTGTGGGATTATTTGACTAAATCAGTTTAACCAATTAACGTCAAAGCTCTCTTTTGGTTGTGGTTTAAATTCATAATACATTATTTTTATTCCTTAATGACAGATTTATTGTCAATGAGTGCTTTTGCAAGTGTTTTAATAATACATAAAAATATTTTTCATAGGTTTAAGAAACATCCACGGGATCTGTCCGCCTGAAGTGGTTCGATTTCTACTGGACTTGTTCAAATACAACGACAATTCGAAGAATCATTTCTCTGACAATTACTACAAGGCGGCGTTGGTTGATGCTTTGGCCGCGACTACAACGCCTGTTATATCTGTTTTGCAACCGGTGAGTTTTGTATTAAGAGTGACGTAGAACAGTTTTTGGTAGTATCTTATTGTTCCGCCTTATTTAACGCAAGCATGGACTTTTAAAAGCTTGTTGTTTTGTCGATCATGATGTTTGAATAGATGAGCTGAAAATGGCAAATAGTTTGCATTTGTCTAGGTATTGGAAAACACATGGATAGTTTGCCGAAGAAGGCACAGTACTTATTTGGGCAATAAATTCATGGATTTGCACTAGTTTATGACACCTATCAAGCGAAGGAACCAAGTTTTCTAATTTTGATCTTCGGTTTGATACCCGGCCGGTGTAAACGTTTGAGTGAGAAGCATAATGTTTATTCTTGGATCTGGGTATGTGTTCGTATCAGGATTGCCCTAGGGAATCATACAATATGTAAACATGGCTCTATAGGAAAAAAGTGCTTAAATTATGCTGAGTGGTTATGATTTCGGCTTCAAAGCTCAGTTGGTTTCAGCCCGCGTTCTTCACAAGCCGTGGGTTCGATTACCACCCAGGCCAAAAATTTTTGTGACGGACATTGATGTGTTTTGGGTGTGGTCAACAATTAGTACAACAATTACATTATAAGTATCTTATCATTAATCTGGTTCCCATTTTGAAGTGTCCCTAATGGCGCTGAATAAAATGTCCATGAATATACAATATATTTATTAAATTGTGACGTTTGTTTAGAAATATGATAAATCTGTTCTCTAGGGTGCACCAATAACAGCGGATTCTTTATCAACCGACACAAAATTGGTATTGGAAGAAATTACCCGTGTGTTAAACTTGGAGAAAGTGCTACCTTGCTACAAAAACACGATCACCGTGAGTTGTCTGAGGGCGATAAGGCGGTTACAGCAATGCGGGCACCTACCTAGCTTACCGATGATCTTCAGATCTTATGCACAGTACGGACAGTATATTGGTAAGAGAATAAAAGAGAAGAGAATAAATTACTTTGATTTAATCAGAAGTGAACGTTAAATGGCTTTGTTTTAACATTCTGATATGCGTAGTTTTCATATGGTCCTTGTAGTTTTTGAAATACAGGTATATTTACGAATTATTCGTTGGTTTATAACGTTACAATTTACATTGTAGATGTTCGTCTCGCCGCAGTGGAGTGTCTCGTAGACTTCGTCCGAGTGGACGGCAAACCAGAAGATCTATCGTCGCTGCTTACTACGGTGGAAAATGACCCCGATCCTGGGGTGAGACACGGATTAGCCAGGCTTCTGATCAATATGCCGCCGTTTGAACGCGCTCAGAGACATAGATTGGATACAGAAGCTGTTGTACATAGGTATGTATCTGTTGTATGTAGTATTTCGAGAGGTAATAGGGGATATCTGCCAAGGTTTTTGAGTTATATCTGAGCCATGAAAGATTTGTATGTTGTATTGTACTTGTGATCTATCTTCTAACAGTAGTTTTTTTGTTTGTCTGTAAAATTAGGAAGTGCTATTTATGCCACCGAGCGTAACGCACCTTTGCTTTGTTCTCATTTAGAACTGAGACATCTGAAAGTTAAATAAAAGTAAAAAAACGCTTTTGCTCTTTTACCTATGCAAGTGATACTTAAAACAGAAGAAGACGGTAAAGATGTACATATTAAATTATTAATTCATTTGATACATATGGTGAACCCGAAGCCAGTTCAAGGATTAGTGGAACTACATTATCCTTAAAATACGTTTCATTTCAGCGTAATTTATTAAAATACATTTATATTTCAGGCTATGGAATAATATGAATAGTCTTCTTTCAAACGATGCAAGACTCCGTTGCGATCTTGTAGACTTGTACTACACGCTATACGGACTAAAACGGCCTATTTGCGTCCCAATAGTCGAAATACAGGCAATGATGAAACAGATGCACCATAAGGAACGTGAGAGGATTGAGAGGGAGAAGGAAAGAGAACGTGAGAGGGAGCGAGAGAGAGAAAGGCCGAAGGAGGAGACAGTGCCGATGCCGGCTATCAAACAGGAGATTGTTGATGATGTAAGTTTTATCACAAAAATATTTAGGAGTTCTATTGAAATGCAGATCTGTTGGGTATATTTTTGTTATAATTTTCTTAAGCAACAAAATCTTAATTACAAATATTTATTTTTTCTTAACCATATACTGGTAAGATATTGAAACCATATACTAACCAGAACATGATTAATATATTGAAGTTTTGTAATGTAATTTTGAGTAACTTATAGTTACATGATATATGACGAAAATAGTAATGTACAATAATTTTGAGTAACTTATAGAGGTTGCTTTGAAAATAACAATATAATATGCTTTATTACAATTAGTACCTGGAAGTTATTACAATTAGAACTTCGACCGGGTTTTTTGTTTGTTTTTGTAAAAAAGCTGTTTTAAGGAAATTATTCAGGTAATCTTAAAAAGCAAACCCTATCTAAACACAGATTTCATCCAAATCATTACAGCAGTTTCCGAGATCCGCGAAATAAATATATATACAAGAATTGCTCATTTAAAGTTAAATACGATAAGATTTATGTAAGCTATTATTCCTCAAAATAAACCATTATGCCCCAATTATATTCTATTTATAAATTTCAGATTAAATTTGAAGCGGAAATCCGCGTAGACATGCAACAACCTCCAATAGACAGGCCGTTGGAGCCAGCACTTGAGAACCTGCCAGTTCCTTTGTCCAGTATCAAAGAAGAGGATGTCAAGATGGAGTTGGGAGGCTTGTCGACTATAAGCGAGCCTATGAGAGTGTTTAGCGTAAGTATATAGTTTATACTAGTTTACTAAACCGGCTTAAAAAAACTTTAATAATTTTACTAGAAAAAAATGCAAATTATGTATTATATATTGTCTTTTACATTTATTTTAAAATGAAAAAGTGTTTAGCGTAAGTATATAGTTTATGCTAGTCTACTATTAGGAGTACAAATAAGTTTCCGCCGTTTTTTAACACAAATTAAATATTAATTGTAGAAGAACGGTAATATAAATTTAATCAAAATATTGCCCATCACTTGCAACCACTTTTTCCCATCTCTCAGGCAGCATTCGAATCCCACGTCTGAAGAACTCCTTGTCTTTTGAGGTTATCCACGAATCAACCCAATTTTTGGTATCCTCATAAGATGTGAACCGCTGCGCCGTCAGAGCATGTGCTACGGACCGGAACAGGTGATAATCGGACGGTGCAATGTCTGGTGAATACGGCGGGTGGGGTAACACTTCCCAATCAAGTGTTTCCAAGTACTTTTTCACGGGAGCCGCAACATGTGGACGAGCATTGTCATGCAGAAGAATAATTTTTTCGTGTCTAGAATAGTATTGAGGGCGTTTTTCCTTCAGAGCTCGGCTCAATCTCATCAATTGTGTTCGATAGAGGGCTCCAGTAATTGTTTCGCTCGGATTAAGCAACTCATAATACACTACACCTAGCTGATCCCACCAAATACACAGCATAAGTTTTTTCCGTGAATATTCGGTTTTGCTGTTGATGTTGACGCGTGGCCAGGTAATCCCCATGATTTTCTTCTTTTTGGATTGTCATAATGTATCCACTTCTCATCACCAGTTATGATACGATGTAAAAAACCCTTTTTTTATGTCTAGCTAGCAGTATTTCACTTAAGCATAATCGGCGTTCAATATCTCTCGGCTTTAATTCGTACGGAACCCAATTTCCTTGTTTATGAATCATTCCTAATGATTTTAAACGATGTGAGACTGCTTGCTGAGTGACTTCTAATGTTAGAGCAAGTTCTTTTTGTGTTTGAGATGAATCTTCCTCCAATAATTCCTCCAATTCTGCATCCTCGTAAATTTTTGGCCTTCCACTGCGATCTTTGTCTTCTACGTCGAAATCACCATTTTTAAACTTTTGAAACCACTCTCGCCAAGTTCTCTCACTCAAAGCAACCTCACCATATGCTTCTACGAGCAATCGATGCGCCTCAGCAGCAGATTTCTTTAAATTAAAGAAGTAAACTAATATTTCCCGCAAATGACGCTTACTTGGCTCAAATTTTGACATTTTCAACTTATAAAAATTATATTTTACCAATATAAAATCAATGATATTAATAGGTTATGTTGTTCTTGAATGTCCAAACTATTTTTTAAGCCGGTTATCATCTGCGAAAGCTAACCGAAACTCCGTGCCGCGCCATCTACAATAAAACGGCGGAATCTTATTTGTACTCCTAATAGATAGTTTATACTATTTTGCTAAACCGGCTTAAAAACACTATATAGGCATAATTTTACAAGAAAAAAACTGCAAATCATGTATTATATCTTGTCTTTTTTATTTTAATGCTAGCGTAAAGGACCTATGAATTTCTTCCATTCATCGAAGGTAAGTGACATTATTAGTTAATTAAATTTAAGGTATATGTCATTAATTTGACTGACCTCACAGTTCATATATATACGTGTGTATATTTACTAAAAAGTAGGTAATTATATATGTATTCTATCAGTAATCTGGTTCCCATAGAACAAGCTATGCTTAGTTTGAGGCCAGATGGCGCTGTGCGAAATGTAATTTATTTACTGGGAACTACCAATTTCGATATATTATTTTTTCTTACAACAGTATTGAGGCGAACAAAAAACAAGACATATGTATTGTATACAGTCAATTATATTATTGACTGATTGATTAATCCCATGTTTTCTTTATAGCAAGACGATACAAAACGGGAATTCATATCGGACAATGCAGTGCAACTTCCGGGTATACCGGGAACATCCGGCCCTATTGGCTTTGAGCCCGGTATGTTCCGGCACGACGGCACGGATGATATGGGAGTGCCTAAGGTAAGTTAAATTTACCAGATGAGTAACAGAATCAATGGGCACACATCACAGCCCCAGAGTTAAAAGGTCTCAAGTAACTTGCCATCTTCTATATATCCATATCTTACTTGTGATCTTGCAATATTTGTTTTTTTCTTATCTGCAATTGTATGCATAATGTATGCCACTTTGTTCCGATATACTGTCGAAATTGAATGCCACCGTTATTATTCACGCACGAATTGCTTGTGTTGTGACTTTAACTTTGAGCGAAAATTGGTTGGAAAAATTACTTCTTCGTCTGTATTAATCCTATAATCTCGAGTGTTGTAGGCTGTAAGGGAATGGAATTAAATTTTTTTTTTATCAACCCCTTCAAATAAAAACAAGAAATACGTCTACTTCAATTATAACGAATACTAACTACATTTCAATATAATTTCAACTCAGAACACAAGGTTGTTTCCTGTTCTGTGTTAAATTAATTTATTCCAAAAACATATCAAGCACAATTATAATTAATAAATATAGGATATAAATCACGACAAACAATTCCAGCTGAAGAAAAAGAAGAAAGAAAAGAAGAAGCACAAACACAAGCACAAACACAAACACAGCAAAGACAAACTATTCAAGGAGCATAGGGACAAGGCGCGCCCTCCGTCCAGCACCGACCATCTGAGGATCAAAGAGGAGACGAGGGAGACCCTCAGTTCCTTCAGCTCAAGTCAAAGTCCATCTGAAGTGATGGACTTATCTTCTATGCCTAGCAATATGAGTTTCT
Organism: Aplocera efformata; assembly: GCA_921293045.1. Taxonomy (NCBI): domain Eukaryota; kingdom Metazoa; phylum Arthropoda; class Insecta; order Lepidoptera; family Geometridae; genus Aplocera; species Aplocera efformata. Next base: position 3,671,875 of record OV121042.1, on the reverse strand, counting down.
AAGGGTTCTTCATGTGATACTACATTAGTTCTCAGTTCTCAGCATGTATCATAATTTATTTTTATACTAGCTAACCCGAGATGTTGCCTTGTCTTCATTGCATACGTATTAGACTATCCCATGGAAAAAAATTGTTCGAATTTTCCAATAAACTGCCAAAATCGGTTCAGCTTTTCTCAGGTGCGTTTACCAAGACGAGCTGAAGGCCCACCAGTTGCTTAGTGGTTACCTCCGCCCATAACACAGCAATACGACTTAGGTCCTCTCTGACAGAAGTATGAAAAGAACCAAGTCGCAATCGAGCGCCTGTCACCCGAGACGGGTATGTTACGTCTCATATGCATGTGATTTCACCAGCTCACACACCCTTCCACCGGAACACAACAATGCGAGTGTACCACTGCTTGGTGGCAGATTAACAAATGTGGAGGCAGTACTTCTTCGGGTGAATTTTGCACAAGTTCTACTGATACTGAAAAATAAACCTCATTTCAAAATAACTAGCAATTTCATACCATCAACTTAGTGGCGAAAATGAACATTTTGTGAATGTCACTTACCAAATGGCTGTCCGGCAGATTGTATAAATAATTTCATTTGAATACATGCATATATTCAACATACATATATTTATTTTTGTATCAACGGAACCATAAATATTGTGTCCATAATTTCTTGCCCCGTGATCTTGTAAAACATCTTGATCGCGTAATTCGGGAATACCACATCCAATCTATACGAACATATGGTAAAAAGTCAATCCAATCAGTCAATTTGACTTTTCAGCACTAAATTATATGAGCACACTACTCATAAATTTTAATTCCATCACCTCTTTTCTCTCGCGAAATACTGCCACACCCAACTCGCGTTGCTGTGATCTGGCTTAAAATGTGAGGTGCCGGTGAGATGATTCCATCTCAAAAGTTTCACAGAAAAAGTAGAATTATTGAAGTAGAAACTCTCGAGTTTGTTTCTCGCATCTTATCAGGGTGTACGGAGCGGGAGAGAGAGACCGATCATCTCTCTCTTTCATTTCGGAGGATGAGGACACGGAGGCGAACAAACTATGAGAAGGCATCCTCATAGTTTGTTCTTCGGCGTCTTCTCAGTGTGTACTGTTTATCGAAGACCCGTTACTCTCCATTAAGTGAACAAGAGACTGTGGTTTTAAGTAAAATACGTTTCGATTCGTGCTAAACTATAATAATTTTGGAACAATGGAGCTCGTAATAATGAGCTTCTGAAATTTTCAGAATAGTTTGAAGTTCTAACATAGTTTTGTATTAGCCGAGGTCTTGGAGAGCTGCCTTCGAGATTTGAATGATAATTCTAGTTTGTAAGAATAATCGTAAGAAAGTCTTTGTAATATTTGTAAGTAAATCAATATTAAAAGTGATTATATGTCAGTATGTTTTTTTATTTATCAAGCCTACACTCTCAAGAAAATAATACATATCACGACGATATTTTAATATGATTTTGATTTAACTGATTTCAAACCAAAGAACGAGGTTCTCAATTCAGCTTTAAGTTTTACCTGTATGTTTGTTACGCCATATCTTCGCTAAAACTGTGTATCGATTTATTTTCTTTCTTCATTTTTAGGGGGAATAATACGAAACTCTTATAGGTTCACTTTGTTGATCTATAATTATTCGTCGTCGTGTCATTACGCGTAGAGGCATCAAGTTGGAATTAATATCAAATACTCGGATTCCCAGGGATCCTTAGGACCCTTCAATCCTTAGGAGCATTGAAAAAAAATCAAAGTTCTGAGTCAACGCAATCAAAAGCTACGGCCGTTTATGTTCCGTTTTGCATCATATTTTGATTTTAGCAAGGGAATCAATACCTATAGTTTAGTTTACTTCCTGTTGACCTATAACAATGAAATTTGGCAAGAGGTAATGTCAAGTAACATAAGTAAAGGAATAAATCTGAAAACCGTAAATTTGTAGTTACATGACAAAAAAAAACATGAAAAACCTACAAGTTACACGTTTGCCTATGCGAAACCCTCAGTACGCGGTAGTGACATAATCTCGATAAGGCCGGCTCCACACGTTGGGCTCAACGTTAGTCCCAACGCCATTCAAAGTATGGGTCTAGAAAATAGTATTGGCGCCAACGTTGGGACAAGTGTGGGAGTTGGCCGAGGCGTGACGGTTTTATCAAAGGAATCTGCGCCAACGTTCGCGATCTGTACACATGTTGGCGCTTTGCTCAGTCCTGTTGCAACACGCATCGAGAGCGCGCGATGAGCGATAATGTCATCTAAAACGCCACCCGCAGGAACAAATGAAAACGTTATTTTCTGAATTTAGATTATAAACAAGTATTATAATTGGCACTCAGTAATGTAACAGCGCTTCGAGCAATTTTGATTCCTGTATCGGACATTTTCGCGTTGGCTCTGACGGGACGACAGACGCGAAATTAACCGACCAACGTTGGCACGAACATTGGAGGCAACTTGTAGCGCCGGGGTAAGGCAAGTATCATTTTCTATAAATAATACTCCAACTGGGTTTTCCGTCACATAATCCCGTGTAACATTATACTGGAAAAGCTTGTGGCTTATGGTAAACTTTCCCCGCGTGTTTCACGATATATTATTTCTAATACAATCGATACTATTGTAAAGTATTTGGTTTCGACTTGTTTGTAGAATTTTTTACTTGTTTAAAATAATTCATTAATATTTCATAACTTACGCAATATGAATTTGATATGAATTAATGAAAGTTCGCTCGCGTCCTTAGTCCCTTTAGAGTCCCTACACGTACTTATGCCCTTGGTGGTGCGAAAGAATCTGCTAATAGTAGAATTAGAACTTAGCACAAGTTTAAGTAATCTGTGACAGGCGCAACAGGATGCGACTTAGGTCTTCCCTAACTTGATCGGGGAGGACCTAATTCGTATTTTTGTTGTTGTGGGCGGAGGTAACAAGTTAATATTAGGTCGCCCTCAGGTCGTTTCATGGTTTCATGATGATAGGTACTGTGGATGCTGCCATAAACAACCATAAACGATAGGTACATAAAGTAGTTCAGTTATAACAAGGCCTTGAGATCACATACACTGCTTGGGACAATGATTGATAGCAATTGTCTGTCATTACATTTCGTCAAGTGAGTATAATTTAAATTCAATACCGAGTCGGTTTTGTTGCGGGATCTGAGGATTGTGTACAGCAGCCGCATTTCTTCTATTTTTGGTTCTGAGGCTTTGCTGTCCGCCATTTTGCTAAAAAACGTTTTACGGCAAGATTTCAATAAAAAACCGATGAATAAAAAATTGGCTGGTTTTGATTGAGATTCTTTTAAATCTATGGCCCGCTACCATTGTGCTTCCACTTGGTACTCAACAAGTCCTGTTCAACAGTTATAGGCATTTTGACTGGCCTCAAAGTTCAGTTGATGGTAGCTTTGCCTTCGCGTTGTAGGTCCTGGGGTCGATTCCCACCCAGAACAAACATTTGTGTGGCGAACATAGATGTTTGTTCTGTGTCAGTATATATTTTGGGTATCTATGTAATTAAAAATTTTGTTATTATGTTTTGAGGCTAGATGGTTCCGTGTTAAATGGTCATCATTAGTGTTAAATGGTAAAAGTACCTAATTATTTATCACCTAGTCCGAATTGTGCATTATCTAAGTATTTTTACATGAAGTGAAATGTGGTTTTTATATCCGTACTTTGTCAGTTTTATCTTGTTTAACCTGTTTATAATTATTTTCATAGTTGTTTAATTCGAAGGCTATTCCACTTTAAATTTTTGATTGGTACGTCATCTAAAATACACTAAGTGAATTCTAAAAATTCAAGGTCGGTTTTTAAAAATGTTTGAAAAAATATGCGCAGACTCACTGTACCTATTTCGTAAGAATTACTAATTATGTTGTCATAAAAATGATTGACCTAAATTGATTGAACAATAGATTCATGCGAAAAGTATGAACTTCTATAAATACTTTTGTAGTTAAGATAACCTGCGAGGCAGGTGATTGCGCAATATTTCGATAGAATTTCGTACAATGTTTCAAAAAATGTTGATGCTTGAGTCCTCGCTCTTTTAAGGGGTACCCGAATCGTCCCCTAATCTCCATAGTAAAGATGGATGGATGGATATGGATTTTTGTATAAGATTTTGTCTTAAATCATATTTCAATAGACTTCCAGAGGAGGCTTTCAATAATATCAATTCGGCTGTATTTTTTTATTTTTGTTACCTCAGTTCTCCGTCATTAATCTACCGATTTGGAAAATTATTTTTTTATTTAAAAGGATATGCTTTTAGATTGCTCCCATACAAGTTTTATTAAAATCGGTTCAACCGTTTGGTAGTTTAATGAAAATGACTAGAAAAATAAGTCATCCAAAAAAAAACATGCTATTTATGATTTGCTCTTCTATGGCTTTTTTCTTTGCCCGTTGTTATACCAATTTGGATGTTTCTTTTTTAAAATGTGAGCTTTAAAATGTGGCGAGAGAAATAAGGGATAACAGGATTCAACATTTTCGAGTAAAGAGGGTCATTCATCGACGCAACTTCAAAAGGATTATTTGAATGAATGCAGCTGTAAAATAATAATTGAATGATTTCAATACCACTAATTTTAGGCTTTTAGGGGTGGAATTTCTTCATGAAAATTCTTTATAACCACGAAGGTGCCTAATCAAATTTAAAAAGAAATCATCAAAATATGTTTACAAATAGCGAAGCAATCGCGTTACAAACAAACATATAGCAGTATTGAGAACCCCCCTAATTTGAAGTCTTTTTTTTTAATGTCAACGAGTGACGGAACGAGCTGAGCTGAGGTGGTAAGTGGCGACCGCCGCCCATGACAACAGTAATACGGCTTAGTATAAAATTTCGATCTTAAACTGAGTTGTACTCATCCTGCTGCGACCAGAACCCGCGACTGGGATGAAATGCGCGTGTGATTTCACCGGTACCCACACCCTTCCACCGGAACACAGTAATGCGAGCACTACCAGATTCCAGGTGTGGTGGCAGTACCTCTCCGGACGAACTTGGCACAAGTTCTATTGCTACTTTTGGTTGCTCCTTTAGCACCACCCAGGGGGTAAAGGATCAACCAACTAGTAACGCGTAGGGAATCAAAGGGTACATACCTACAGACGCGAGCTACTGGACTCCCAAGAGTCTGTTAAAAAGAAACGGGGATATTCAGCCCCGATTACGGAGGTAGATGAATATTATGATTTGTGTATGGATGTTTAACTATCTTTCTTACAAAAAAAGCTTTTATAGTCCTTTGCACACGAGAGATAAGAGTTGAAAATTAGGATAGATATTTGAATGATTGACCGGGTGGCCGGTGCCGTCCATTAGTTGTCCCTACCTACCTAGCCACTAATAAGGAAGGTATCTATTGAAACCTTATCTGTCGTGACTAGAAAACGCTGGCCGCTTAGTTATATTTGAGGCGACCTCAGCTCCACACGGCTATATTTAGAGTTATCTAAAATTCTAAAGTTATTGAGAAGTTTTTTTTATGCTTTTGATTATAATATTATCTACTTTCCGAGTACAAGTAATCGTTAGAAATTTATCAGATCAGCCCTCTTTCTCAATATAATACGGGTTTAATTATACAATAGCAAAGTGATGGCTCTTCAGAATGGACAATCGAAGAAATTGGATGTCGTTGTCGTAGGGGGTGGTCTGGTGAGTATTTGAACCAAATGATTTATTTTGATTTTTCTATGATTAATGTTTTTTAATTAGATAATTTAGAGAGATAATTTTATATCTGTTAGTACAGAGTTCGATTTCTAATGGAAAATTTTCATCTTATTGAGTCGCATAGATATTATTAGAGATAATTTCACGGTTATCTACTGCTTTTATATAAATTTTATTTTAGAGTTAAGAGTTAACCGAATCTAAGCTCGTAGGTCCGACGATCATTTTTTACATCTCATTTGAAAACGTGTAGCCACAAATAAACGCGAGTATATTACTCAATTAGTAAATTGATACCAACTACCTTGTCTCTGTCTAATCTTTCGGGGGTTATGGCGTGATTTTATATTGTTTTATGCGAGTAAAGTGACGGGTCAATCAGACGGCCCACCTGTTAAGTGGTTTCGTCCATAAACAAGAAAAATATTACTCAGGTCTTCCCCAACTAAAGTATGATAAGTAAGTTGTATCGTGTTGCACCCGTCACTCTGAGCCGCCTCAAGGGTCTGTAATTTCACCGGTGCAAATACCCTTCCACCGGAACATGGCAACGCGAGTGCACCGCTGCTTAGCGGCGGATTACCAGGTACGTACAATACTCCGGAAGATATGTTCTACTGCTACTTTTTATTGTTTCTTTAGTACCACCCAGGGGACACGTGTAGGGACTCTGAGTATTCATCTAAAAACGCAAGCAAAATGGTTCTTCAAAAAGATGGTTAATTTAAGGGGTGAGCTAACGGCCCAAATTATGGAAAAAATGGAATAGTTGCACTATTTGTAGCTTAATTCTAATTTATTATTGATTTAGTAAATTTAATGGTTATAAAGTTCTTATAGCTATACCTACTAGCAGCGCTCGCCTGTGGCTTCACTTACGCGGTATACGTTTTCACTAGGGAATTACTGTCTCAGTCCCACAAATTATTGTTCCCGTTTTCGTTCTTATTCCCGTTCTGTTCCCGTACATCTACTGATGACAAATACTTTTAGTATACACGATTTGATTTTCGCGTATTGTTCAAGCCTTTGTAAGCAATCCACGGTAAAGTGGTTACCAAAGTCTTGGTTAACAATTGTCAAAATGATGGCTCTATAACTTAGTTGGTAGGACTGCCTTCGAAGCAAGGAGTCCCGGGTTCGTGAGCACGATGTTTGGCTTGTGTTTCTTTGTTAGTCCATTCCACCTGCGACAAAGAAAATCCTAGTGCAGGGTATGAGTGTGTGGGAGTTATATTTTCTACTTATTTATAATCGTATTGAAAAAATATTTTTATAAAAATGTCGGTGGGAGAAACAGTTAAAAGGTTTTCACTATATGAAAGCTACTTCTTTCAAATAGTGAAAACCTTTTAAAATACAATTATCTCAATATATAGAAATTATTAAAATATTTTTTTTTTTATATAGATTGTACGTGTAGGTAGGTACATATATTTTGCTTGACTTTCACTATGTATCTAATCTATTATAGGTTGGTTCCCTTGAAGCTCTGTACCTAGCGAAGAGGGGGCACAAAGTACGTCTGTTCGAGTATCGGGAAGGTAAGTCTGTGTGGTAAACATTAATATTGTTCGAGTTTTGGTTATTTGTCGTGTGTTACTGTGTTTATCCATGATACCTAGAAGAACTAGCGCTGGAGTATGAGTGTGTTAACGTAACAAAAATGGCTAACATAGCAAACATTGATATTGAAAGAAATCATAATAAAAGAATCTTGAATCGTATATGGTTTATAGGAAGAACATCCTTAGCTGAGTATTCCCCCTCCCTTCAAGCCGCCCGAAAGCCTCTGACATGGCTTAACGACTAATATTTTCAAAAAAGAATTTTCCGTATCGTAAAATCTGATAAATGTCAGAATTCTGAGTTTCAAATTTGAAAAAGAAATGAAACCGAATTGATAACTCCTTTGGTACTAACCTCCTTTGGAACTCTGTTGAACAGCTATAGAGTAATAATTAAAGTCGAGCAATAAGCAATGCCCTTGCATTAGACCCAGATTTAAATCTATAAAATATTGGGCTTAATAAACCCAAATTGGCTCACGTTCTTCCATTGAATCTTATCTTTACGTTAAACGAGCAATTCTTGTATATATATTTATTTCACGTATTTCGGAAACGCTTCTAACGATTTGTGTTTAGATGGGGGTTTTGATGTTTAAGTTTACCTGTATAATTGTATTTCTTGTAAAAATGCATTTGTTTTTACAAAAAAATTTTACTCTAATTACATCATGCGTAGCTCGATCGCCCAGATATTTATTACTATTTGCTCATTTAAATGCCATTCAATATTTTTTATACGAAAATATAAAACTTGTTTGAATCAAAAGTTGGTAGTTTAAAAAACTTGTTCAGAATGCTAATGTAGGTATACAAAAATGTGACTGACCTCACAACTCAGTAGATAATAGTTCTGTTTTCTACACTAGGTTCGATTCCCACCCAGGCCACGCATTTGTGTGACGAACATAGATGTTAATTCTGTCTGGGTGTGCCAATAAAGTTAATATGTATTATATGTTTGTAGATACAAAAGAATATATTATATTCTACCAGTTATCTAGTTTCTATAGTACTAGTTTTGCTTAGTTTGGGGTATAGTATCATTATATCTGTGGTTTGGGGATAGGTTGCACTGTGTGAAATGAAAAATGATATATACAAGTTTATTTTCTTTTCTTGCTTTTTTTTCGTTCAACTAACGTCATAATCGCTGTCAGTATGACCAACCTTCCGAACCAGCCTCATGTTGTCACGCGACTACAAACATAGGTTTATTCTCAACAGGCGAGAGTGAAAGGGCTTTAATATAGCACGGGTGCCAGATCCGAACTCATTAGCTCTAGTCAAGATATCTCATTACACACTTAGAAATAAGCTAAATGATTTATTACGTTCATCGAACCTTATCATTGTAATACGCATAAAATGTGTTAACTATAGTATTATATAAGTATATAATAATGTGTGTTATGTAAATATTACATATTGTAAATATTGACTATTGTCACATATTGTATCCCGCGTCTATATTGTTATTATATATATTGCAAGTTTGAGCCGATGGTTTCTCTAAAATAAATACATGAAAAAATAAACCGAATTGAACCAGCGACCTTCGTTTTGAAAGTCTATACCAAACCACCATGCTCATGCCCATACGCATTACTCGCTATACCCAAACCATGTAGCCGTCTGTCGCTACATAGGGTTTCGACCATATAGGGAAGACCTTCTGGGCCCGATAGCAGTCTGAGTGGGGGCTCCGGCTGCTATGCTTATCGGGTCCAGAGAGTTGCGAGAGGGTCACTGGTGAAGTTCCTTTTGGAGAGCCCAGAGACCCTCGAATGCGCAGAGGTCGGCCACCGGAGGGGTTTAGTTGGGGTAAAAGTTCCACATAACTCGGTTGACCCCCCCAGGGCAACCGATGTATCTGTTGCAGATTCCCCTTCGTCAACAAAAAAAAAGATAGGATTTCGAACTGAGAACTAGGGATGTCCACTGTCCGCCAGTCGGCTACTGATCGAAGATGATTAATTAATTCATGACATGTACCTACCTATGAGTACAAGTTATCTTTGTTTTCCTCGCAAGTCAGTCATTGACCTCGCCAGCCACAATGTGTGAACTTTTAATTATGTCGAACTGCATCTTCAACGTCGGGATTGACCAACTAAATATCAAATTGCAGGAGAATTTATGAATCTTCAACGGGTCTGTCACCACCGGTATCAGATTGAATGTGGCACGGATCACAGCGAGTAGTACTCATACCGGGATCCGTTTCCCACAAAAATGAAATGATGTTTTTACCCACTGATCACGGTGGCTACAAGAATATCAAAGACAAACCCGATGCAACGCCATGTAAATGAATATTCTGTAATATACAATAATACCAATATCTTAACTACTTAAACATGTAAAACTAAACGATCGGACGGCTCCGTAGCTTAGTTGGTTGTAGCCCTGTCTTCGAAGCGAGGGGTCGATTTCGATTCCCGGTAGGGGCAGACTCTGTGATAAGTGTTAAGTTAGTTCTCGAGTCTTGGGTGTTTGTTTTGTGATTCTGTCTTTGTCCATGCCAGCTGCGACACAGGGAATCCTAGGGAATCATGATTGTGTAAACCTTTGACTGCATATAATGCATATATGATGCTAGACATCATATCTATTACGAGTATATGTTAATATGTAGACATTTATTATACAAAAGGAAATGCTTCTTCACTCGTCACTATTACAAAACCACGATACTTGTTATTTCCGATCAGATACCCAGCGGTATCAAGACTATAGTATAAGTATGTATGTTGAGGGTTTATTTTTATTATTAGATATACGGAAGACTCCACAAGTCAGAGGGCGGTCCATCAATCTTGCTCTCTCCATCCGCGGTCGGCGTGCCTTGAAGGATGTTGGGCTCGAACAGCACATGATAGAAAAACATGGAATACCTATGAGGGCGCGCATGATACACAGGCCCGACGGGACCACGTATGCCATACCGTATGATGCAAATACTAACCAGGTACCAGTATCTACGATTTCATAAGCTTTAGAATTGTGTCAAAGGTCATTTAAGAGAGAACAATTTAAGTTAACCGAAAAATTTGATAGCTATAACTATCTGTAAACTGAATATACGCCTTAGAACCACGCGTGAAAGCAGGCCCTGTTAAAATGGGTTGTATAAATACGTCAAAATAAAATGAATCGTGAAAAAAGAAAGAAAAAGAGTTTTTATGATTTGTTGCGACCGCCATTTATAAGACGACACATCTAGTTTTGTTTATATTTGCGCCTAACAGACGAAAGAGTAAATAGAAATAACTAGACTTTATCAAATATTATGTTCGATGCTAGGTTTCTGTAATTGCGCTAAGCTGTTACAATATAATCACCAGTTGTGTGGTGATATAACTTTTGTCTAATACAAATTCTGTTACTTTCATCACATATTGATTGAAGCCAAAGTTATGTAATCGACCTGCTGTGCCTTGATTGATTGTTCTACTTTGGTCACATCTTTAGTTATAATTGGCTGATTAACTTTTGTTCTTCACCTTGTTCCAGTGCATTTATTCTGTGGGAAGGAATTACTTAAACAGTCTACTACTTGAAGGTAACTTTTTTCTTGTATATTTAAGAGAGTTCTGACTTAAACTATTCGCATAAACTGGTCACTCTGCTTATTCTTGTCAGTATTAGATGACATTTATTGTTATCCCTATCTACCCCTATTTGGTACCGTCATCGAGTACGCTATTATTTTTAAAACCACTCCACTAAATGACTTTAAAAACCGACTTTAATACTTTTGCTCTTTATCTATCCACATAAGGATTTACCCAAAAAAAATTACAATTTCCATATGACCTTCGGAGGTGCCGATCACATCGTGAACAAACATACAATAAAGCATCTGACAACTGCTTATTTTTTTAAAGTCTCATAAAAACAAGTGAGATTGCACATTTATTAGTTATTCGGAAATACTATTCGTTGTAACAAAGTTTGAATAAGGGCAACGCACATATCCCAATGAAATAGAAAATCATGGCGTCCAATGCAAACACAAACTGCAAACTAACCTTCATAACTTTCTAATTGAATTTACAGAATCGGAAAACTACGGAAACGTCGAAAGATTCTTTAATCACAAACTTTCTGAAGCAAACTTGAAAAATGGGTCGCTGAAGTTTACCAAGTAAGTTGACCATTATTTTCGCTACTTTGTCACTACTTTTATAACCGAAATCAAAAAGGATGAGATGAGAAAGGATGATCCATTTGACTATATGTTTTTTGTTACCTACGCAATATTACCCGCAATTATTGTTCATTAAACCAGTTCGATTTGAATGATTCTTTGCTTATTTGACAGAGATTTCGAAGATCCTTAGAAATTCGAAAGATAAATTCCTTAATTTATCGAATAATTTCAGCACTGTCACAAAAGAGAACTTGGACATAAAAGCGGATTTGGTAATCGGAGCAGATGGTGCCTTCTCATCCGTCCGCAAGTCCATGATGAAGCAACCACTCTTCGACTTCAGTCAAAAGTACATCGAGCATGGATACCTGGAGCTGTGCATACCAGCTGATAAAAATGGTGGAGTAAGTCATTTAAAATTTCTGCGTTCTCTATTTTCTGAAAAGGCATTATGCGATCTTCCAACTCAGTACAGGTATGGGATTTATTGGAATTAATATGGACAGGTAATGTTTAGTTTGAACCTTAATATCTTTGTTAGAGCAGCTGAATTAATTTATTGAATTCCTCATTATATTGAATACGAGTTATAACAGTAAGCTTATCTGACTTGCCACAAGATTAGTCATATTATATTTTAATAGAGTCCGAAGATGACAACGGTTTTCTTTTACATAACTTATTAAAACAAAACACTTTTAATCACTTTGAATATCGGTACCAACAGAACTCCAAAATAAAACACACGGTCGAGAGCACGGACCCCACAAAAAGAACACCAAAATGTATCCTTAAATCGGATATCAGTATTTTTTGGAAATGAGTCACATGCTTTCGTTTTAGAACATGTGCATTCTTCTGATAGCTTATCTTTTCCAACTGCTGTTTCATTATTCCAGATTCGTGCATTCTCAAGGCAGTAACCTGAAATTTGTCTCGTAGAGGAAAGCCTCGTACGAGGAACATAGCAATGTTGTTATCGAGCGAAAACGACCATGTGTCCAGCTTAGAGTTGCCCTCATCATCGATGTATTTGTACTCGTTTAGCGTATAGACATAATCTAATTCTAAAGCATACGTGCTCTTATGAGATGCTACATAATCTAAAGCAGTTGCGGTATATTTACATTCTGGGATATCTTTACTTATCGGCAGTTTCTTTTTATAAGAGAACCAGAAAAATATCCTCGTCGTCTCACTTATGCACGGCTGGAATGGTAATTCATACAATCTTTCAGCACTTATCTGCCTCTTAATCTGTTCCCGCCCCGTCAGCAGTGCGTATAATGCTGTGTTGTAAAAGTTAATTATGAAGAACGTGAACCAAACCCAGGATGTCATAATTACTCGAAATCTCTTTTCTTTTGACAGCCTCGAGCACGTATTCAAATAGAAATATCCCCATAATAACAATCCCATAGGATATTTGTTACGAGACCGTTTCAATAGTAAGTTTCGCGTTACCATGCTTATGACTGCAACAAGACAGTACGAGGTTAATATGAAAATCCACGTTTGGCCGCTGAACTCTCTGTAAACGTCTCTCCATACCTCTTCGCCGGCTGCAGGAGTAAATACCTTGAATGCGGCGTAGTTGAATCCCCATACATAATCAAATAACAGCACCCTGTTTCTCATTAGAACGAAACCTCCTGCAGCTATATCAACGTCTCTGTTTTGTAGAAAGCTTAGCACACCGGTAGCTGTGTGATTAGGCAACACCACACCATAGGTCTGCTTTTGTGTCATAAAAGTATAATCTAACTTCATGCCTTCTTTCTTCGCCATAATTTCAAGGAATAGCTGTTCTGTTCCGGACATGGGCTTTCCATTTTCAATATAATCGCTGCGATTAAATATAAAGTTTGGAATATCTGGCTTTGCTGCTACTTTAACTGTGCAGTTTTTAAAACTGATTTCTTCAGTTTTAACCCAAGTAAGACTATCTACGTCTTTGCAGTTACCAATTGTAGCTACTTCAAGTATTTTCGCACAGTTGCTACCTTTGAATGGATAATATGTGTCTATCATCACTTCATTGTTGTTTGTCTTTCTTATTAATATACTGTCGAAAACTCTGTGGGCCATCAAGATTCTGAAAACAGAATTTGCGTCGTTGTCTTCTAATGATTTCAATTCTATTATGAAACGGCCTCTTGCGTTGAAATAAAAGTCATTTGTAACCGTCATAAAGCCATCTTTAAATTCATTTATGTTTTCAGCTCTTATGACGTACATTGGAGTAGGAATATTACAATCTTGCTCACTGTATGATCGTAGTATATAACTATAGCAAGAATTTTCATCGTTAAGTAGTTTTAGAAGTTTTCCATCGTTCGTATCTTCAACTAAAGTTATCAGTGTGCCACATGGAAAATTCTTTTTTAGAACTGATTTAATACATTCTGTTGCTCTGTTTTCTGATGAAAATGTAGATGCATTCCAGAACTTATCAACGTTAGTATAATCTTCACTGTAAATCGTTTTTATGAGCAGCAAAATCAACGTTATCTTCGGCAACATATCGCTCAAGTTTACTTTAAATTATGATTGTTTGTGAACTTTATACACTAGAATCTCATCAATCAGATGTTCAATGACTGTCTAATAATATGAACTCCCTTAAACTGGAGTAGGTACCTTCTTGAATAGTTATCTTTAAGACTATCATCAGTAGTGGCACCGTCTGACCTTTGTGATATTTATTTCGGTAAAGGCGGCGCGTCACTGCGTGAAGATACTGCTTCTAGCTTAAGCGACTACAAATTGCGCAGGTTATTAAAAAACTAATGATTAGTACGTAAGACGTACGTCATAGTAGGTACAGTCGATGTGTTACGGTTTAACATTGCCAAATAATCGTCTGGTGCGACTGGCGCAACGCGGACGCGTTTTAAAGTTACGCATCGTTGCGCATTGCATGCGGAGTGACTCCGCCCTTAATCGTAGGCTTAGTACGAAAACACAATCAATCATGTTGAAGTGTCGTATTTTCCGAGGGATAAATAATGAAACGCTGAAATGTCGTTAATACAAAGCAGGGGCAGTAGGGGAAAAATGACGCTTTATTATTAACTAATAAGTAAGATTTAATAAATATTTTATATACTTTATATTACGTCTCAGTTGGATTTATCTATTTTTGTAAATCAACCAACAACATCCTTATTTGTAGTAGCTACTATATTAACGCGCCTTATTCTTGATTCTTTAAAACGATACATAAAATAAGAAAGAGTGTGAGCAGGAAAGGGATGGGGGTTAATATTTCTCTTTTCATACTAAATGGGAGACAGTCTTTACTGCCCGGAAATGGTTATCAATGGCAATTAAATGTCCAATCCTGCACTTTCGTTCGTTTGCGTTGCAATCTCGGGCCTGCAATGCAACTATTCTTCCAAATAAGTCCCTTAATAATCTAATCAGTCTAAATGGCAAAGAACAGCTGGTACGAGTCGCTCTCCGCCGGTTTTCATATTAGTTTTATGATGTGGTGTCTCTCTGCAGAACACTCACTGCTTAGACCTGGGCTGCGTTTAATGACATCACCAGATATAACTCAAACATGCCACAGATAAAAACTTTGAATTGAAAATGCTTATCGTAAAATCTAAAGTTTCAGATGCCTCCAAACTACCTCCACATATGGCCAAGAGGCGAGTTCATGATGATAGCGCTTCCAAACCAGGACTGCTCTTGGACTGTCACGCTCTTCATGCCATTCTCTCACTTCAAGAGCGTCGATTCCAAAAGCAAACTGATCGAGTTCTTCGAGAAATACTTCAAGGATTCTATACCTTTGATTGGAGAGAGTAAACTGATTGAAGACTTCTTTTGCGGATCGCCATCGCCTTTGGTTGCTATCAAGGTATGAAGAAAACTCCAAATATACTTAGTTCAGGTGGTTGAAATTGGTTTCGGATCGACTTTTGAATCGTTTTGGCAAGATGTCCAAATGATGAAAAGGTATAAAAATATCTGTATTTTAACGGTTCTACACATATTGTATATATATATATATATATATATATACAATATATATACCTATGACAACTCTATATTTGCGTCCGACTCAAATAAAATAAAAAATACATATTCAGTTATAGTTACATTTATAATATAAAAATTATATCATAACATTATGAATTAACTATTAGGGCTATTAATTTATTAAATAAACATATTAACGACGTATTAAACCTCTCCTATCTTTTGTAAATAATAAATTAACTACTGATAAGCTAGTGTTATTTAGATTGTTGAACGCTGGATTTTAGGTAAATATTAGTTTGTGTGGTTCAATATTAACATAATCATAATGTTCTCGTTGATGCTTACCTTGATGGGACTAGGACGTTCGTTGATCTTCCGAGAAAATAAATACTTATACAATAAACCACGTAAGCGTTTACCCACTCATATTACTGTATTAGAATTCCCTGTGTCGCAGATGAAACGCAGAGTCATATGATGTGCTGAGTTTATCCTCAGGGACTATCTCGTCTATCCGGCCGGGAATCTATCCCAGAGACCGCGCTTCCAAAGTAGATTTACTAACACAGCTACGGAGCCGTCGTGTTAGAAGTTTGTGCAACTGAATTGAACTTGTTAAAGTTATATACACTGATCTGAACTGAACTTGTTAGTTGACGGCTCCGTGGCTTAGTTGGTAGTAGCCCGGTACACCCGGGTTCGATTCCCGGGAGGAGCATACTATGTGTGGTGAGCATGAAGTTTATTCTCGTGTCCTGGGTGTTTGTTTTGTTTTTTTCTGTGTTTGTCCATGCCATCTGCGACACAGGGAATCCTAATTCAGAGGTATGAGTGTGTTAAAGTTGTTTTTTTTTTTAAATATGAAGTACTTATCATTTATTGCAGTGCAAGCCTTACCACGTAGAAGATAAGGCTCTAATCATCGGCGACGCGGCCCACGCCGTCGTACCCTTCTACGGACAAGGCATGAACGCAGGCTTCGAAGACTGCACCCTTCTCGATCACCTATTCCAGAAATACGACAGTGATCTGATGAAGATACTGTCTGAGTTTTCTGACACTAGGTGGGAAGACACCTTCGCGATATCAGACTTGGCTATGTATAATTATATTGAGGTGAGTTCCGAAACATGATTCTTAGATCAGCAAGATAACACGTAATACTTAATATATAGGTAATAATACTTATGGGAAAGTGTACGCGGACAGCCGAAGATTTGAATCATTGACTCTCAATGGTGTGTATTCAGCAGTGGGCTATTTTTTAGCAGACTTCGAAAAAGAAGGTTCGGTTTTTTTATTGTTTTTTGTACGCGATTTCTTCGCCAGTTGTGTAGTGATTACGATGTTTTTTTTTTATTTGATAGTGTGATTTTATGTGATTGTACCTTCGAGGTGTACCTATCAGCATTCCTGTTTCAATATCTACAACATTATAAGACTGATACGATTCCTCTTATCCTAATAAAATTGTTTTCGAAATACGCTATTTCAAATATAATTTTGTTTTACCTTGTCACCGAAATCAACAATGTATTTTTTTGTCACAAACGGGTGCAGCTTCGTAAAATTTTTATCACTTCTTATACATACATACACACACAATTCAATTAAGTGCTAAAATTGGCACAAATCAACTAAATTCCATTTTTGTCTTGTTCCAGATGCGAGACTTGGTCACCCGCCCGTCATACAGGCTCCGCAAGGCAGTAGACGACTTCATATTCTGGCTATTCCCAAACTTGTGGGTGCCACTGTACAACTCGGTCACATTCTCGACCATGCCCTACAGTCAATGTATAAAGAACCGCGAGTGGCAAGATAAGGTAATTCCTTTTTTCTTACCTTTAACATAGCGCCATTTATATGCACACTAAGCTTAGCTTGTACCATGGGAACTAGAAAACTGATATAAAACTTATATGGTTATTTTTAAAATTAGTCGTTCGCATCTATGTTCTTCACACAAATGCTTGTCCTGGGTGGGGATCAAACTCACCACCTACAGCGCAGACAGCGGAGCTACTACCAACTGGTTTAAGGAGCTATTCAAATTGAGCTAGGAGCTAAAAATAATTACATATTTTAGTTATTAGTGAAGCAATACAAAAAAAAAAAGCATTTAATGCTCGATAAAGAAAAGTTAACTAAGCTCGATAAACATCGTGAGGCATGTCTTAGAACCAAAAATTCGACGACATGTGACATCTACCAATCCGGATTGGGCTCCCGTGGTAGATCAGAGCCCATTCACTATCATTTATAGAGAGTAGGCCGGTGTCCCTCCAGTGGGAACATTAGAGGCTGGTACGGAAAGAAAAGCTCTTGCAAAAAAAAGTCAGCAAGCGACTCTTTTTAACCTCCGATGCTAAAAGAGGGATGCTGTCTATCTCTTACCGTAGCTCTTAAACGGGTGAACCGATTTGGGTGCGTTTTTTATTTAAATGCAGGTTTTCTACCGGTAGTTCTTAGACTTGTTATATCAAAGTCGGTTCAGCCGTTTCTTAGTCATCAGCTCATTACCATTACACCCTGTTGGGGGTTTTTACATTTTCGTAAAATGAACTTCATATATGACATAATTTCACTAGGACATAACATATAATAACATATATAACGTTACGTTTTACATGTTAACGTAACGCAATATTATAACGTAACGTATATATTAATATAACGTTACGTTTTTCACGTTATGTCCATACCATGCACTACTTTCCCTATGTCCTAGTGTCTCAGGACATATATAAAACACTATCTTTCAAGACCCAAAACCAAACTCCATCACACAATTTTGTTTGGTTTTAATCAGTTGTGTAGGCTTTATTATTATAATACTTTAATTAAGCTATGGATTATTTTTTACTTTTAATAGTTTCACCGAAATCTTTAAAATTATCTCTTTGTTTTTCAGATGTTAAAGTACGTGTGTTACGGTTTCGTAGCATTGGCCGCTCTTTACTTGTATACCAAGAAGTGATTACTATGAGTATAGTAGACAAATTACTATATTATTTGTACTATTAATAAAGTGTAATTAGAGGTATAATATAAATTCATTATATAGCAATGTTTTACAGTGTGAATTATTGTTATTTTTTCGCCTGTTATTAATGTCTCGGTTTACGATATTATTATTATTATTGTTGGATAGCTTCAAAGTGTATAACGTGACATAGGTAGAAACAATATACGTATTTTATATATTAGGATCTAAGTGACGGGCCTGACAGCCCACCTGATGTTAAGCGGTTACTGCCGCTCAAACATAACAGCGATACGACTCGGTCCTCTTGTACTGAAGTATGAGAAAACCCAAGTCGTATCGCGCTGCCTCCATCGTTGAGACTGGGATGACGTACTTGTAATTTCACCACCACCCACACCATTCCACCGACAACGCGAGTGCACCACTGCTGGGCAGTGGATTACCAGGTACGTTGGCAGTATTTCTCTTGACTAACTTGGCACTAGTTCTACTGCTACTACCACATAGGGGACTCGAGTAGGGACTTTGAGGATACTCACCTACGGACGCGAGCAACATGATCCCCCAACAAACATGTTAGTAAATAAATATCCTGTAATTTAATTTAATCCAAACAACATCTTGCCATTATTAGATCACATTGAAGTTAGTATTGAATGGAGAAAATTGTCTTGCTACTACCGCAGCAAAGAGTGGAACGGAGAGGGGAGGATACTGCTCTTCGGCGGGATATTCAAATAATGAATATCTCTATGCATTACCAACTAGAATAAAAATGCTTAAATTTAATTTCGAACTAAGTGTCTGGGATAAAATTGTATGCACTCTTTCCGGAACGTTCATCTAAGATATTAACTAAAAGCATTTACCCACTTAGAGCTGAAATGCAAGTCCTCGCCACGGCCATGGTAAATACTGCGGAAACAGGCAGGGCCACATTAGAATTAAAATTATTTTACTTTTTACCTATTTAGATAAATTAAAACCTATATATGTTTGTAACATCGTCCTCTATCATTCATATTTTATATTATTATAGTGCCCAACAGAGTCCATAGTGATCTGTACACCGCAATGATCTATATCTGTGCTATTACAATAACACCGCTTTTTTACATTGTGGAATACGATAAACTATTGAGTATTAAGCAATATCAAGACAGATTTTACTTATGTACCCTTACTGGATCGTGGCGCAATGGCCGATTGGAATAGACCCCCGATTTCGAACTAGACAGAAATGTTGGTGGTCTACTTGGTACTTACCATCAGCTATCAGTTTTGTTTTCACTCTATAATTCGCGACAAAATTGCTCTATCAATACATCTATACTACCTGAGAGTAAAGACAATTTAGTCTAGCTTGTTGAGAGTAAGCATTGCACCTGCCAATGTTGTGGATAAGCATAACTTCATAGTTGTATTTGGGTACAAAAATTAGTCTAATTTAAGGATTTCAAAAGCAAAAGAATTGATATTTACAAACATTAACTTAAAAACATTAACAAAAATATAATGGTATATATAATGGTATTTTTATAAATTCAGATACTGTACATAGCCTCAACATAGCTATAGCCATAGCCGTAGATACCCTTTTTGAGTATTATATCCTTCAAATTCATTAAGCAGTCTGATTACGTCCCTGTAACTAAATAACCGGGATTTCGTTCATTCAATATGCACCAAAAACTTGCTCGAATAATGGCCGACATCTCACTACTGTGGAACGAGACGTGAAATTAGAGCTAGGTTTATCTCCTAAAATGTTGAAAGCTTTTAAAGCTCGCTATTCAGATTTTGAAAGTGGTTTAGAGTAAATAGCGAAACTCCGGCTCAGAATTACTAATCATCTATGATCTACGATGTATTTATATTCTCTGTATCACAAAACCTCTATATTACATGTACTAACATAAAAAGGTATTACGGGACGCCTGAAATAATATTGCCGTTATATGTACCGTTTTGCTATGGTGATTTGTAAGGAACATAATTATTTACAGTATCAAGTAATTCTAATACAAGTGACTGATTTACAAATCGAAAATCCGACTTCAATTCTTTCATCTCTTATTTCTTATTCTTTTAAAATGAAACATCCAAATCGGTATATAACGGGCGAAGAAAATAGCCACAGGAAAGCAAAATAGGCAATTGCGTACATGGATGACATATTTTTTCAGCTATTCCGATTTAATAAGTAAACAATTTAACCGATGTTGATAAAAAAATTATGGGACCAATTTGAAATCCTTTGGAATAAGAAAATCATTTTTAAAATCAATTCATAAACGACGGAGAACTGACGTAACAGAAAATATTAAAAAAAATGAATGCACATTCATTTTTGAGCAATATTTTCTAGTTATTGTGTTGTTATAGCGTTCTTAATAGCGTTACTGCATCTTAATAGATCTTTGTAAGAGGAATACGCAATAATTCCGTAGTACATCGTTTTCATATAAATGCAGCGCACGCCAATAAAGGTATTAGTCAGCATGTTTCTTTTATATTTCAGTAAATTCACCCAAACCTTTATGAGTTATAAACCGTATGAAAATCTGTTCAGTAGCTTTTGAGCTTTTTGAGTATGTTCATTTTATTAGTTTTGCGGATCAGAAAAGAAACACAAAGTAGCAGCAGTAAAGTATCTATGATGTGTTTTCACATTGTTCACGTGGAAGGATGTGGATGCCGGTAAAAATAAAAGCGCATGAGTCGTAATATGGGGATATTACGTCTCAGAGTGGCGGGCGTAATGCGATGCAAATTGGATCATCTTTTATTTGGTAGAGTGGTACCAGAGTATTTTTGCCGTTGTTTATGGGATAGTAACATCAGGTGTACCCGTTACTATAGTGGCAACTTAAATAAATTAAGTTATTAATCGTAATTAGATGAACGTGTTTTGGCGTGATGTAGTGAACTCCCTCGGTTATAACAATGCTTTATATTTTACTTCCCCTCGTGGACCTGCTTATTAACCCTTCGAAGTAATATTAACTACCCGCCAACTAAAAAAAAACGCTTACACATTTAGGCACTAGGATTCCCTGGATCGCAGGTGGCATGGAAAAACACATAAACACATAACAAAGACACACAAAAAGTATGCACGGCCGGGAATCGAACTCGGGACCCCTTGCTGCGAAGGCAGGGCTACTACTAAGCTACGGGGACGCCAGACGTATGACTTAGTTTTATTAGTTTTATCTACTGAAATAAGGTAGGTATATTCGAGCGTTCTAATAAATCTTTCTTTCAAATAAATCAAACCGCTAACCCTGATTACATAGCTAAACCAACCCAATCAAGTCACAGCTGGTACTCGGGTATACTCGTATCCGAAGTTTGGAATTAAATTCGAGCAAGTATTTTTATTCAATCACATTTGGTGAATACATCACTGCGCTTCCCCTAACTTGATAGAACCTACTTATATCTTATTTGTTTTTACGAGACTTCTTAATCATTAATTTCGTTATTGACTCAGATTGGCTGGATTAAGTACCTATTATTCGTAATATGTAAATAATATGTATTATAATTAATGTAAATAATATATTGTCACGATCTTTAGTCGCCTTTCTTTATAACCCCTTCGAAAAAAGGGGTGTTATAAGTTTGTAGTGTGTATCTGTCTGTGGCATCGCTCCTAAACGAAAGGACCGATTTTTGCGGCCTTTTTATTTAAAAACTGACGTGGTCGAGATGGTTCTTAGCTATGATTTATGAAGATCTGTTCAGGCATTTGATGTTCATCAGTTCAACACTATCCCAATTTGGCGGTTCTGACATTTATAATGAACTTCTGTCTTTGTCATTTAAGTAATTTGCCAACTCTGGTTTGGAGGTTTCAGAGGCTTGTAATACGTCTAATAGACTAATAAACCGGGGCTAATATATCCTCCAGAGTATGGAACCGCTCAGTTCAAATGCCACTTATACTCACTTATGGAACTACTGACTGGACATAGGTGGACATAGAGTTTCTTAGATGGTCTTTTATGAATATCTAGGTAAGCTTCGCTACGAGCGCTACTTTCCATGTGACGAAAATAATATTTACCTTTCCATAAGTACTGCTTTTAAGTAAAAGCTAGTACTGCTTTTGAAGGTCATTCGTACTAATGTGAACCTATTAATATCTTTACAGGTAATATTCTATAATTATTTTTCAAGTTAATTCATTCATCCGTAAAGAAGTAAATATCTCTTTGTAGGTTAAACCTCAATCTTAAAAGAGAACTTTCAAAATTTTTGTGACGAAAATGTCCCTGATCTTAGACAGACTCATGCAGTTTACCTCAGAATGACCTCAAATGGAAGAAAGGGTCTTGATGCGTCAGCATCCCTAGTAATCTGTGGGGTCATGTTTTCTCAGTCTAAGCCAAAATGATTATCGCTTAAAAAGGGTTTGTGTTTTGTGCGTTCCCGCACACACATGGTACTTTACAGTAAGGGCATAGACGTGACAAGTTCTAAGGTAATTTTCGAGCTAAGTTGTTAGAAACTTGAAATGAGAGTCCTGGATTCCATAGCTGGTCGTGGCAAATATTTGCGTGAGCATGTTGTTTATTATCGGGTCTTACTTTTTGTGTTGTGTGTGTTCCTAGTGTAGAGGAAAGTGAGTGGACGCATTTGTTGCTTTTCACACTGCTTGCGATTTTCTGTAAATAAGTTCATAAATCCATTTTAATGTAATATTATGTGTAAGGCAGTTAAGTAAACCATTAACCTCTCCCGCTAAATTAGCGGGAACCGTATAAATATCTAGTTCGGCTCGCACAGTCGACGATAAATTTTCATTAACGTCGACATAGTTCCCACTCTTCTTTTCCTGTCAGTTTGATTCGCCCGGAACAGTTTTGGTTCGGCCTCGCAAAAGAATTTGGATCTCGGAACGCCCTAAAATAGGCAGGTATTTCAAAAGTTTTGTTCTTGTTACTGGGATATAATTAATTTTTGGCGAACATAAGCCGTTGAGCTTATTTGTAAAGCTCAGGGGTAATAGGCGTATTTGTTTAGATTTGTCCCGCCCATTCTTCGCACGGGTGCAATTTACTAATGAACTAACTGTTTTGTCTTAAATAGAATCTTTGTTCAAACAATCATGAATATAAGAAAAAAAAAACAGCCACTTCGGTCGACCCGTTCTCAAGAGATCTTTTATTCACGTGCCAATTGATTTTTATTTATAAAGATATTTCGTAATATTCTAAGCTATGATAAGATATGTATATATTTGTGTATAATTAATGTTAAATTTTGTATATTGTACACGTCAGTATTAAGTACCTACACGTAATACGCATACAACTTGTCTGAGGTATGTTGGTGTTTCAGCCTAGCATTTCTGTAGCCTTCGTTGAGTTAAGATTTCTACATATATAATGATATTCCTATGTAATGTAATAAATTTCTAAAAATAATTGTAAAAGAAGAGTTTCGGATTTTATTAAAAAAATATTTGTCATTAGAAAGTTTTGTGTATTTGGCGAATTATGTTTTTAGAGAAATACTTTACTAATTGATCGTACTTAAACCAAAGACATGATAAAGTCCAAAAAATTAAATACTTAAGTATATGTAGGTAAGTTGGTACATTACTACCAAGATAACAAGTAGGTACTCAATCGGCATGTTCCCCACGTAATAATGCCTAAAGTTTGAGGTGGGAAACGTATTTAAAATAACAGTTAATACATACAAACAATTTGCATACTATCCTTCCAGATCCTCATTATTTACCACAAATTATGCATACGATAAAATGAGACGAAAGTCCGAACTGAGGCACCTGTGTAATTTGGAAGTTGGAAACAACTTCAACTGCGTTTAACGGTGTAAAGTGCCTACACTTAAAGTGTGCTGGAGTTTATGAAAAACTTTTTTAATAAAGCCTTCTGCACTAAGCGCTGGTTTGCGTAGAAATCAAAGTTCAACCAAGGCAACTGAAGTGCTTATAGTCTATCCAACCTAAACTCCTAACATCTTCGACAAGTTGTATGCGCATTACATGTAGGTACTTAACTAGTTACTGACGTGTTTGACGTGTGCTCAAGAAGTGTGAGTTTTTTGGTAAACAACGCTGTTGATCGAGACGCTTCCTTCTATATCATCCTTTAATGTTCCCTACTACTCTCGATTATTGATAGTGAATTGATTTATCACGGGAGCCCAATCCAGATTGATAGATGTCACATGTCTTCGAATATTTGGTTTTAAGACATGCCAATTTCCTCACGATGCTTTTCCTTCATCGCTTTTATTGCGCACATAATTTTTTAAACTGAAATCGGTTGTTAAATTGCGGAGAAACATAGAGAATATAGTGAAACATAGAACCTTCTTCTTTTTTGAAGTCGGTTAAAAAGAATAACCTTACTGAAAATCATTAAACTTACAGAATAAACCGGAAATCCGGTTACTAGATGATCAGTCGACAGTAGACAAAAGGTATAGTCAATTACCTTCAACGTTAGCAAAGGTGAGCTGGAATAAAAGAAATGTAAAAATACCCACACGCATTATAAATTCGTAGAACAAAATGCAGTCGCTTTGATCGAACCGCCAATTAAAATGCCTGACCCACTCAACGCGCGACCCTCCCAACAAACGAAAAAGGAACAAGACTTCACACTCATTAGATGGTTCAGGGATCAAGAGAGGAGTTTAAATTCTGGTAGGAATGTGATAAGCTCAAGTCTGCACTTGTCTTTTAGCGGTCTCTGCGAGCTGTCCTTATTCACAGTTCCTTCTCACTCCATGCGAAAATAAGCGTAGTGCGAAAGGGACAAATACGACATAAAGACCAATCACCACGTACCGAGTCGGATAATTATTTTCTTATTTGGTAGTGTATCTAGGTGCCAGTTTTATTTATATGACTAAAGTGACGGTACTAGCAGACGGTACTGATGTTAAGTGGTTACCGCCGCCCATAAAAACTTATGGTCCCGGAAAACCGCGGGTTATAACGCAGCGCAGTCGTCTATAAATGAACCCACGCTTCGGATAATTATGCTTTAGAAGAAACTTTAACATAACCTGT
This sequence comes from Aplocera efformata, assembly GCA_921293045.1. Classification (NCBI taxonomy): domain Eukaryota; kingdom Metazoa; phylum Arthropoda; class Insecta; order Lepidoptera; family Geometridae; genus Aplocera; species Aplocera efformata. Next base: position 3,646,393 of record OV121042.1, on the reverse strand, counting down.
AAGCCTTTTTCATATCAAATATTACACAGATCTTCCGACTAATACCTACTTACACAGAATCGATGATTAGCAATATGTGTTTATAACATTATCAATGTATTTTTGCCTGAGTTCGATGATTAATTCCTACTTGGCTTTAATTACCAGCGCTCTCCAAGTTGAAGATTAGTCAAGACGGATCTTGTATGCTCCAACTATTTTAAAGCTAAAACTATTGCTTATTCTCAACAATAAATTGATACGACATCACAGTTTTTACTTGAACTATTTTCTCTTATTACCTCAATATCCCGTACTAATTACTGGCGCATGAGGTTACATCCCCGTTTCAGGGTGACGGGTGCAACGAGACGCAACTAGGGCCTTCTCATTCGAAATCTTCGGTACTGGAGTTCACTTTTTTCATTTATCGTCACTTGTGGTCACAAAACCATATCAAATTTAATGTCATTAAATATAGGAATAACAAAGGACATTTTCTGAAGCGACATACACTTTACCTTACTGCACGCTCGTATGCGAAAGCTAAAACAGGCCTTCATAAGGCCTTGACGGCTGCGTGGCTTAGTTGGTAGTAGCCCTGCCTTCGAAGCGAGGGGTCCCGGGTTCGATTCCCGGCCGGGGCACACTTTGTGTGGTGAGCATGAAGTTTGTTCTCATGTCTTGGGTGTTTTTCTTGTGTTTCTGTGTTTGTCCATGCCATCTGCGACACAGGGAATCCTAGTGCAGAGGTATGAGTGTGTAAAAACGTTTTATTCTCATAGTTCAAGCTATACTTAGTTTGGGGATATATGGCTGTGTGAAATGTGCATGATATTTATTTATTTATTTAATAAGCTGAATAACAAAGAATACCGAAATGCCATCCATTTAGTTAGGTATAGGTTTTGGAGTTTATTTATTAGCCGCGTGATTCGTAACTGAATCCTTTTGACAGAGCAATTGAATTGTACGAATTGGTTTGCTATTTGTTAAGAATAAGCGCCAGCCAAAGGATTTCCAAGCTTACTTTAGCTAGATGAATGAAGGCAGCAGAAAATATCTACGAGTCTGAGCTTTAGTTGTCTGTTTGATTGTTTAAGGAAATTTATCATTTACTCTTGGAATAGAAAACGTGTTTATTTTTAATAGAAAACGTTATTTACAGCCTTATAAAAGACCTATGAAGGCAAAGATTGTGTTGTGACGGTAATTCAAGGTAAGTAACAACAAAACTTGTAATAATTTAATATCTTAATATATATAAATTACGTGTCACGATGTTTGTCCGCGATGGACACCTAAACTACTTAACCGATTTTAATCAAATTTGTATACCGTGTGCAGTACGATCCAACTTGAAAGATAGGATAACTCACATCTCAATTTATGATCGCAATATTATCATATGACAAAAACGTTAGCCACAGCAACGCGTGGCCGGGTCAGCTAGTGTATGTATAAGTTTATTTCTGATCAACTAATTGTGCCCCGCGGCGATACCCGCGGTTATGTCTTTTGACCAACAGGTTGGTGCTCAGAAGACACAATGATGATCGAATATCTATGATGACGTCATACACTATATTTCTTGCCTACGTGCCCTTAAAACCAGCTACTTGTGGCCACTACACTTTCTTTTAAACTTCTTTCACGGGATAAATCATTTTGCCTATCTATAAATCAACAATTAAAATATCAATTATGATCCGACGTACAGCGATGGCACAGACAGATAAACTTTTTATGATGGACATAGCAGGTGCAGAGCAGGTTTAAGAGTCCTTTATTTCTTTTAATTAATGTGGCAATGAATGATCAATTTATTCAATTCCCAGCGGGGTATTGGAGATCAAGGTCGTGATTGCAATATGGATTAACCGTTGTTGCATGAAATTAATTGTCAGATTTTTTACGTTTTCCTTCTTAACTGAAGGAAAACATCGTAACAATGTTATATTTACCGATTCAAATTGTACCAATCAAGACTTTGGCTAGCTCAGAGTAAGCCAACGTCCATCCATTGGGAACATTAGAGGCTGATACGTAATATGTATATCGAGTTTTCGGAGATATTACTTCAGCTCGGCTTGGCGGGATATCTACAAAGCGAGCATTAATTGCTTCTGGCACGTCGCTGTACGTCTAAATTGGATGACCTTTGAAGCTATTGTGGTGCTAGGATATTACGTTTACATTACCAACAATTGAAAAGCTTTGCTTATTAAAATTCTTGTTTGTTTGTATCAAATAACAGACTTTTAATGATAATGAGATACTTAACTTCAAAAGTTCCATACAAGAAGTAACACAATCTCCCGTGACCGTTCAAAATATATCCTTAGATATTAGAAAGAATAATAAAAGTTTAAGTGTTCCGTACCAACGAATGTATTATTATTATTTGTCCGGATGCTTCCGATTTTCTCGGAAGACAAAATAATTTTCACAAAATACTTGGTCATCATCATCAGCCTTTTTCAGTCTACTGCTGGACATAGGCCTTTCCGAGTAAGCGCCATTTAGCCCGGTCTTCGGCTAAATGGTGCTTACTCGGAGAGCGCCAGAAATAAAATTAAGAAGGAGAAATACTTGGTATTCTGTGAAAATTATTTCGGCTTAAAGCCTGACGTACAGCCCTTTAAAGGGTGGCACAGACAGACATACACGTTGCAGAATTATTAATGTGGTTTTCGTTACATTTGGGTACGGAACCCCAAAATAGCTGGTATGACTGCGACTATTGTATCCTATTTAATGAGATTAGCAGTGCATTGTCAAAATTCACGAGTTTTGTATTCTGATTTTTGGTTCAGTAGCATTTGCTGTCGACTGTGGGAGTGGGAATTTCCGATAGTTCACAGAATCGCGTGTTCTCGTTAATGTCGATAATTGAATAATTATGTGCTGATGTGTTCATGCGAGTCTGTTGAAAACGTACTGTATTTTTGATTAGAGATTTGAGCAAAATATTGTTTTAGCTAGCGCTGTTCGGTACTTTTACTTGCGGAGAATAATATTAATGTCCGATTTCAAATAAATAAAACTAGTATTAGTCGTAATATTTTTTTTAATTAATCTCTTACATGAACAATAAGGAAGATACATAAATACCGCCATCATTGAATGTATGAAAAACTGTTTTTAATGAATGGCGTGCAAGGTTTTCGAAGACGTCATAGATATTGTAAAATGGGATGAAGAAGCAAGGAAGACTGACCCCATCATCATAAATAACAGCCAGGAAGCGCGATGACACCTCATTTCGCCTCGACCTATTTTATGGTCCCTTATTAAATTGATCTCGCATTTTAACTCAAATCGGTTAGTACAAAATTGTTAATAGAAATAAAAGCTATTTCGTAATATTATAGATTTATAAGTAATTGCGCTCTGCGGTGTTACCCGCCGTTGGCCATAATGACTACGGGAATAATTCACTTTTAATAATTTTGGGATAAAAATGTGTTAATATATAACTAATTTTATCTAAATCCCAGGCAACACAACCATTACAACCATTAAGGTGTGAAGGACTAACAAACATACATACCACTAAACTTATACATTTTTAATATTAGTAATATAAATGGAAAATTTTCATAACCTGCTATGATATTCTCTACAGATACATCCTTAAAATTCATGCCGAAATTTCAATATTTAATTTGAAACACGGCCGGAAATTTAATATGTGCAGCATTGAAAATCCGTTAATCTTATAATTAATCCGTGAACATCGGACGCGATGCGACGGAATGAAATGCACCTGATGATCCATAGCAACCGTGAAACTGGTAAACCAATTACTGAGCGTTGGATAGTACAGAGCTTTGACGGAGTGAAGCAACTTTTAATGTAGGTACGATATTACTTTTTGGGAGGTCTATGGTGCTCGCTGCCATAGGCCATAGGCCATAGGCCCCTAGAGCAGCGTTGCCGATTATTAGCCCAAAATTAAAAGACCCGCGCGCGGCTGACTCAATCCCCCTTTTCAGCGATTATTCGATAGTTGTTACTATCATGTGCTATTGCCCTTCAACACTTCAACTACGCGTTGCGGAGACTATATTTAAACAATTAATTCGTAAGGCCTTCAGCTCGTCGTTTCATGTCACTTGGGTTACACAATAAAAAAAACCGAGTGATTTAGTTGCAACTACTAAACTCCCCAAACTTCCAGTGATTTACTGTTTCTAAAGAGTATTGAGAGTCGAAAGAATACAAACACAAAACATGCATTGTGTTTCGATACGACACGTGTCCATTGTTGAACCCTGATTGAGGGCGCGAAGGGTTTTCCCACAGGAAGCGACGGGCGCGAGAGCTACAGAATGTTTGGCTACATTGTGTTCCAAACACGTTTTTGGGTAATAGATGTTTACAATTCGGGTACATTGCCGACTGAGATGAAAGTTTGGCATATTTAGCCACTTTTTTGCCTCTTCTCACAGTTAAGTACGTAGTAGTAGCGAAGGAGTATTGGTGTGACGAGCGTAGATCATTTTTTTTTAATCATTTTAAAACCAGTTGACTGATTGAATAATTATATTGTACACTGGCAATCTGTCCCAGCTCTATATATGTCTATAAAATTAAATGTGTTAAAAGTAAATGCAACTTAACGTTACTTGCTGATAATGTAGCCTTTTATGGGAGAAATAATTTTTAAAATTGGTAAAGTAGTTTTTGAGTTTACCTATAAAGAAAAACCACTACAAATAAAATGTCTAATATTTAAATATTCTTTTTATATTTTAGTTTAGATTTTAAGTAGTAGTTAATACACACTTAATAAAAATCTATACTAAATATATTTAGTAAATATAACTACTTTATATTTAGTTAATATATAGTGTATATTAACACCCAGACACAGAACAAACATCTGTTTGTCACACAACTGTTTGATGGAAGAAGAAAGAAAGCAGAGCCACTACCAGCTACATACTCGAAGGTGGGTTCTTAAGTAGGGGGAATTCCAAAAACGTCCCCTCTAGTAACTTCCGGCTCTTATCTTATGTCATCAATATTTTGAATAGGCACTTTATGGATAACCCCTCTTTTCTTTGTGATCACTTTGTAATACTCACTCATCGAAAAGCCAACGAAATTTTCACAGATGCGCAAGATAGACTTTAGTGACAATTTATGTCGTGTATTATTCTTTAGATTTCTGCATCAGTGTCTAATGATCCCACTGCTCACACAGGCCTACTCTCGGCAAACAAGAGTGAGTGTACTTTAAAATACAAACGAACCGTTTTCGATTTTATAAGTGTTACTCGCCCCCACATCCATCTACCGTAACTCAGCAATACGAGCGCATATTACAATACTAGTGGTGGAGGCAGTATTTTGGACGAACTTGACTTAATTTCTACTGCTATCAAAACACCTACACTGAAACTGTATAAATGAAGGTTACCTTTTGAAAATTGCCAACACTACCCTAGATTATTCGAGTTTATGAAGTTGCCGATAGCCGAGGTGGAAAATACCCGTTTTGTTCATTTTGGAGAGACCGTTTTGACAACGCCCTATTTCACCCGTCGAGTGCCCGTTTCGTGCCTGCCGTGGGTTATTGTTCCGAGTTTAGCCACTGATACTTGTAAAGTTTGATTTTCAATTATAACTCGGGCGTTTCAATTGCAATCACCGTTGTAGCTTTGCTGAAATGCTAAACTCATTTTAATATTTTTTCTAAATAGGTTTAAGATGTAGCTTTAATATTTGGATAAAATTTTTGAATAAAAATACAAAAAAAAAACAATTTAGTGATAGCGATAAATATGCCGTTATCACTCCATGCAAAATACGCCCCGTGCGAAAGGGACTAGATTGCGATAGCATTGTTGGGTATTAACTCATTTACTAATACTTTCTAAAATATTAATCAGCTTAGCATTTCTCTAATTAACTGGCATTCAATCGTAGGAACGTAAGTCTGCATAGTTGGGCTCGAAAACGTAAATATAACTTTGTATTTTGTCTATCTTGTGGTATTCGATTTCGCCATTTAGTTTATCTATTGTTAATTTAAGCGTATAAATAAGGCCGCAAATCTTGGACTGCGCGTATTTGTCTCAGATAAATTAAATCATTTAATCAGGCTTTTGTTCAGGTACGAAACATTAATTTCATAGGAAACACGTCGAGGGATTTGTTTTTCGGTGATAATGAAGTCTTTAATTTTAACAAAATATTTTAATGAAATGACGTAATAACTGTACTCGCCGCGGTTTCATTAACCAAAGTGCTTACGGCCGGGTTGCGCGGTAACTTATGGAAACATTTTTTGCTTTATTAAACCCCAAAAAATACCTTTAGAAATTCCAATCCTTCGTTTATTTTCATTAAACCAAGTTCATAAGTTGCTTACAATAATTAAAGCTTTATAAGATGCTGTCCGCACCTGTTTGACTGTTCGGTTAAATAAGATAGGATTAAAACATTTATAAACGCTAAACGCGGTATTATATCTTAACAGAAAATAAATACTAACATATATTTTTTTGTAGATATTACTCCTGTTTTACACCTCTTTTTGTTACTTTACTCAAAGTTAACAAAAACTACTGAAAGCTGATTTATAAGAATACCACAACGTCCAGCCTGAAATATGAAGATATCTCAGCCCATTCATTCCATGAGAATTGAATTTCCGAGCTCAAACATGGTTTGTGTTAGACAAGGAGATAGGAACTGAATTGTAGTATGCGCATATTACTTAAGTAGACAAAGACGGAGAATTATTAGTTAGAAAATGTGTTTCATCCATTTTACCCGACTGCGCCAGAAGGAGGGTTTTGTTTTTCGAGTGCATGTATGTGCATATTTCTTTGGCACGCTTGTGGCAGGGTTTTGTAGCAGGGCTTACAAAAATTTATACAACTTCTTTGTTTAGATGTAATTTAGTATTTTTGTTTTTCTCAATAATTTTTTGTTTAATAAATCGCTTATTCACTTTAAAAGCACTAGGATACATACACCACCACAATAAAGTATATTCTCTTTCCATCATGATATTATGAAACTTTCATATTAGGTCAGTTTCACAAATAACATTCGACTGCATAGCAGTTGGCAGGCAAAGCACGTGCGCCGGGGTTGGTTGGCCTGTAATGCATTCTAAATCCCAACAATGCTGCATAGGCAGGACGTGGAATGCTCAATGGGACAAAACATGTCTACGGTTGGATATTGCAGTGAAATTGGATATACATACAAAGTGCTACACCTTTCTCCCTGAAGAGTTAAGCAGAGCAATGGGCTACATTTACATAAATAGTACTAGCGGATACACGCCGTGTGCTACTATGCTAAAAATCGAAATACATTTTGTACCTAATGCATTGTTTCAGTAGTTTAAAACCATCTTCGCGTTATTCCCTTTCTGGTTTCCCTAGTTTGGAGCACATCGGTTGGATGGTTTCAAAGTCTATAACGGACATAGGTGGAATTTTTTTTTGTGTTTTATATATTTAAGATTAAAGGCTTTGTGTAAAAATATACTTTTGAATGGAACTTAATTCGTAGACCGTCCGTGTATTAAAGTTAGGCCACGAATTAGGAATTTCTCACTGTAAAATTTTCATACGAATGTTTAAGAACTTAATTTTCAAAAGAAACATTTCAGTTTATTTCTAATACATAATTGGTAAGTAAGTGTGATTAGCAGTAAATAATTCGGATACGGAACAGAAGATGAACTAACACAGAATTCGATTCATCATAATCAAAATTTGGGACATGATATTCAAATAATAATATATAATATAATATTTTAATTTAATTTTAACATAGGCGAGGAGCGAGCTGGCATAACGTGATCGGCCGAACAAAATGAGATTATGACATTTCTATAACAATACCTAAGCCTTAGTGCAAATGGCAAAAAAGCATACGAAAAATCTTGTAGGCCAACTTGTGAACCATCATAATATTTCAAAATTTAAATCTCGCAAATTGTATTATAATTATTTCTTTATTGAGTGAACAGTTGGCCAAAATTACGTGTTTAGTTTAGTTGTATTACCGCAAACCGCATGTGTAGGTACTTAGCGTTTCAAAATAACAAAATGAGGTCTGCATAATGGTTTTGTTAAACTAACGATGTCTGTGAAAGATGAGTACCATTTGTCGAGACAGCAATTTAGTTACAAGTACAGGTCAACGTGGAAATACGAGAGAAAATAAGAATTGTGCTCTTTTGCTGAATATTTTATTTCAATTTTTGTGGCGCAACCGTGCGGATTTTCAGAAATCAGGAAATTGCAAAGATGTCTGCTATTTTATGGTAACTTTCGGCGGTTAGAAAAGTTTACGGACAAAATGTTGTTGGTTTTGAGCTCGGATTCTTTACATCCGTTGTGTGGTGAATACAACAGGGTAGTACAATATGAAATGCCCATATAATAATATGCAGCTTTTGCTCGTGTAGCAATGAACCCAGTGGCATGTCTACAGTTTGAATTGATACACAAGGCAACATGTATGTCAGGATAGCAGAATAGGTTGCAATAATTAATTATATGTGAGTTAGTGACGGAACAACCTGATGATCCACCTGGTGGTAAGTGGCGACCCCCTCCCATGAAAACAGTAATGCGACTCAGTATAAAATTTGGATCTTACACTGAGTCGCATTCATCCTGCTGCGTCCATCACCCGAGACAGGGATGATACATCTCCTGTGCATGTGATTTCACAGGCACCCACTCCGTTCCACCGAAACACAGTAATGCGAGCACTTCTGCTAGGCAGCAGATTTCAGGCGTGGTGGTAGTACCTCTCCGGATGAACGTGGCTCAAGTTCTACTGCTATTTTGTGTTGCTCTTTTAGCACCACCCAGGGTGTACGTGTAGGGAATCAAAGGGTACACACCTACGCACGCGAGCAACTGGACATTATAGGTTTAAGTGTTATTTCCGCCGTGTTTTTTAAAAAAAAATTAGATACTTTATCATTCTACCTATAAAGGTATATCAGTAATTAACTCGAAGTACTTATGCATGCAACAACAATCTTTCATTCTCAAATTGAAGGTACCTACACGCTCAATTAACTCGTACATCCTATTATTAGAATAATCGTTTAATTTATCACGCATGCGCTTGTCATAGATTCGGAGCTAAGAGCCTTGGGCCGTAATTAAGATTCAAAGCTTAGGCAAGTTAAAGAATAGAGAAGAATCGCCTAAGGAAATCTGAGGTTGAGCCAGACATGTAGAGATTTATAAGAATAATAATAATCTTTATTTAGTTCTTACTAGCAACCCGCCCCGGCTTCGCACGGTTAGTAAAGCATCAGTGTCGTATCAGAAACTACCCGTGCGAAGCTGGGGTGACTTGCTAGTGTATTATATTATACATATAAACCTTCGTCTTGAAACACTCTATCTATTAAAAAAAACCGCATCAAAATCCGTTGCGTAGTTTTAAAGATTTAAGCATACATAGGGATATAGGGACAGAGAAAGCGACTTTGTTTTATACTATGTAAAAATTGTGCATTGGTACATAAGTTCATAAAGAGTAGAATTTACACTTTTTTCTTACAGTACATTTAAATCGAAAGGCATTTTACAGAAGTCACGTGACGACGCCGGATCGTACCAAGACCTCTATCATATTACAACAGCGTTATTAATAAATAAATAAATATTCATGGACATCCACACAGCGCCATCCAGCACCAAACTAAGCGTAGCTTCTACTATGGGAACTAGATAACTGTGATATTATAATAAAAAATGAACGTTTACACACTAAACCTCTGCACTAGGATTCCCTGTGTCGCAGATGGCATGGAAAAACACAAAAGCACAAGACAAACACCCAAGACCCGAGAACAAACTTCATGCTCATAATCACAGAACTTGAAAAATTTGGGCTCCTATCCGTTTGAGGAAAGGTAGCCATGAGCACGTTGTGACTGTATGGCCGCTTACAATCTAGGCATACACTACCTACCAAGTAATACAATACATTGTCCAAGCTTTCGGAGGTAATAAAGAACTACGAGTATAACTAGTGGTTCGCCCCGAGCTGAGTCGTTTTATATCATCATTGAACATGAAGATTTTAGAGTTATTTCTAAACTTTAAACGCCTTCATGTATCCAAGTTCAGTTGCGTCTAGTATGTATAGACGCAACTGAATGGTATTTTTTGTAACCACTGAAAATTAGATGGGCTGAAATTTTTGTTCCGTCACTTTAATTAAATTAAAGATGAGAAGTTTGCGACGCTTCTTCATTCAATAATTATTTCCAGACTTGGATTTAAGACCAATAATTATCTGTTTTTATCATAGATAGTCGGCTCCATAGCTTAGTAAAGTAAGTTTGATTCCTAGCCAAGGGACACTGTGTGGTAAGATCAACCCACTTATCATGGAGATTAGTTTTTGTTTCTTGGGTATTCGTGTTTACTTTCATGCCACCTGCGACACAGGAAATCCTAGTTCAGGCTATGAGTGTGTAAACGTGATCACTTAAGGAGGTATGACGAGTCAAAGTTGTAGCACGCTTAGTTAGTAAATAAGTTAGATGTTTCCTCTAAGCATTGAGACTAAAGCATATCCTAAAATGTAATTAAAATTAGTATATTTAAAACTACAATCACGCAAAAATATTGTTTACCGGTGCTTATCTGAATAGTTAATCAATATTTTAAACACAACCTCATTACCGTATGCTTTTATCGGTGCTCTATGTTTTAAATAATAAACGCCCTCTAAAAGCAAATTAATTAAATCAAAATCTTAATTAATTAACGCATTCGTTAATTAAATAAATAAATAATAATAAATATTCATGGACATCTCACACAGTGCCATCTAGCCCCAAACTAAGCATATCTTGCACTATAAGAAGCTGGTTACTGATACAATTCATATTTAGAACTCTTTTGTATATATTGTAGATACTTATAATGTCGCATATGGCATATTTGGCACTGTGGCTTAGGTGGTATTAGGTGGTTAATTCCCGGCGGGGATACATTTTTGTGTGGTGCGAATGAAGTTTGTTTTCGGGTTTTGGGTGTTTGTCCATGCTATCTGCGACACTGGGAATTCTAGTGCATGATTGTAGGTAGTAGGGTGTAGTAAGGTATGATTGTGTTAATGTTATGTTATGTCGAACTTCAGTACAGAAGGCAGAGCTACTGTTAACTGAACTGTGATACCAGAAAAAAAATAAGATATAAGAAAAATGAAATAGATTTTTATAATCTCTATAATAATATATTATAGATAATCTCTACTTTCCGATACATTTTAGAATCTATATAGAACCACCCAGGGGGTACGTGTCCCCTACATTATTCACCTACGGACGCGAGCTACTAGACCCCTCAAACTATAATGACAAGAATATACATGTTGTCCTTTTGGAACGAACAAACGGCTCTGCATACAACGTGTAGAATGGGATTTCGATTATAGGAATTGGATATAGCATCCCTTTTGAAAATTCGGCTTACTTTAAATACATCAATAACCAAAAACATAACCCGAAAAAGCTTTGGAAACATCTAAAATTAAATATATATAATACTTTTCCGAGAAACGAATTCGAGTTGCCATCTTTTTTTTATCGCCCCTGATGAGATGAATCGACATTTTTTAAATGTACCGGGTAATTATATTTCGAAACATTATTTATAATTTATTTTGTTAACTGTTGATATGACCTAATTAGTGATAGTGATAAAATATGCTAAACAGGTATATAAAAGCTTCATGTTACTATATTGATATTATTTCAGTAACAACGGCAAACATGTTGTTGTTTTGGATATTTGCGGCTTCTTTGTCGGTAACCGCGGGAAGAGGTAAGTGAAATATAATACAACAACAAAGTTAACACAATCATACCTCTGCACTAGGATACCCTGTGTCGCAGATGTCATGGACAAACACAGAAACACAAGACAAACATCAGGTTGGTAGTCAGCAATTCCATAAAAAAATATTGTAAAGAGTTTTTTTTTTAGTTGTCGATGGTGAGTTCACGTACGTGCAGGGAGAAGATGAGCTCGGATGGCCTGAGCAGTACACCGTCAAAGCGACGAAAATGTCGTTTACATCAGGCTTGATCGAGGAGTTTACCATTTGGTAAGTTCAGCTTTCAGCTTTAGAGCGTGGTGGCCCAGGGGCATAGACGCCGACTTTCAATCTGAAGGTTGCTGGTTCAAACCCACACGTGCACCAATGAGTTTTTTCACTTGAAAAATATTTATGTGCGCAATACCACGTTCTCAAAACGGTGACGGAAAACATCGTGAGGAAACCGGCATGTCTTAGAACCAAAAATTCGAAGATATGTGACATCTACCAACCCGGATTGGGCTCCCGTGGTAGATCAGAGCCCATTCACTCTCAATTATCGAGAGTAGGCCGGTCTCCCTGCAGTTGCTGGTACGGAAGTTCAGCTTGCTTGTAGACTAGTGGAAAAAAACTGCCTATTTGCGGCGTTTAGACTAATTCAGTCTTGTAATTGCTTATAAGGTAGTTTCTTACTGTGAGACAGTCCTCAAAGCTCAGTTGGTAGTAGCCCTGCCTTCGGCGCTGTAGGTCGTGGGTTTGTTTCTCACCCAGGATAACCATTTGTGTAATGACCATAGAAAATGTTACAAAAAAGGTGTATAATATTCCATCAGTTATCTAGTTCCCATAGTGCAGGCTATGCTTGGTTTGTCACACATACTATAATCATCACAGTGCCAAATTTCATCCAGATCAGTCCAGCCGCTCTGGGGTGATGGTAATCCATCCATCCATCCAAACTTTCGCATTTATAATAGTGGAAAAATATTTCTTGATGCTTACAGGCGGACGGAAAAAAAATCGAGAAAAGACAACGGGTACGTTACTACCGTAAAAAGTGTCGAAGATGAAGTAGAAAGTTCAACATGTGAGGTAATATTCTGTCATAGGCGCAACTTTACAAGGCAAGCGGAAGTAAATCCACTTTTCAGCATTCAATTTTTCAGCCCCTATACAGTTTCTAGACCTACAATTTTTGTATTTTGATTTGCAGCTGGGTAAATTCTATCCTCATGTCCGTCAGGAATGGAATGCATACGAATCTGATGCGTGTTTTATGTAGTTTTTAGTTAGCAGGAAAAAGCAGCAAGAGAGTTTTCTAGAAAGGTTCCCAGCCGTGTTAGTCTATGATTAGATTAGTGGTTCCATCGGAGGTTTGAGGTTAGCCACTGGGCAGTCTACACCACCTGTGGAATTTTGGAATTGCATTTAATAATAATTTTAATGGAATCTATGGGAGAAGTTACGCTTCTAGACCTTACCTTTTCCATTCTACGACCGAAACTTGCTTTGTTTAAGTGATGAGAGATGTAGCATTTTTATCATAAAATATTTTTAGGTGCATCCTGAAACGGACAAAAATGAAGAAGTAGATTTCTCTTGTAAATGCTTGATGAATGATACTCAGATATTCGACTTGGACAGCCTACCGGACGTTTACTACAGCGAATATGAGACTATAGGTAACAATTACATCCTTATACACTTAAACAACTGAATTTAAAGCGCGCGCATGCGCATGGAACTTTACATCCCTGTCTCAACGTGATGAGCTAAACGCATCTTCTTTGTCAGCGTAGTCCCGGTCATACTTCAGTACTGTGCTTAGGTATGACGGAGCTTTATAGCTGTAGTTAAATGGCATACACGTTTATTACCAAGTGGGCAGTCTGCTCGATTCACTTTTAACAATAATATTGCAAAAGTCCTTCCCTATCATTATACATATCAGGATCAATAGTCTCTTTTAGTTTATATGAAAGAGAAAAGGAACGTTAAGTTTAAGCTCGGGTTGACAACGGTTCGTTTCGGTTCGTTTCTGGGGTTTATTATTTATTACCTATTTATTTATTTTTTTCAGCTTACTAATATATATTTATTTACACATAAAAATTAATCATTTTATTATTTTACGTACTTGACTTGATTGTTTTTAAGGGAATGAATCTGTGATTGAAAGAGCAGCTACAAAATTTGAGTATTCGGGAAGCGATGTCTATTACACGCTTTGGGCATCTTACGATTACATGAGCAATGGAAATTACGGATGGATTCCAATCAGGTATGTATGACATTATCATCATTGTGATGCACAGGCTCGGTTTTCATGCATGGGTTAATTATGAAGTTTATATTACCTTGAAGCTCGGATCATCATAAGGTCAGGCGATACTCAGAAAAAAAGCGGAATACATAATACTGGTATATTTTTCAGATATGAAATGAAAGAATACGACTACAATTTAGGTTACCTGTCGGAACACACAATAACGGACTACTACGATTTCAGTATTGAATTCGATGATGATGTGTTTGATCTGGAAGAGCGTAAGTTATTGATTTTCATTTTCTTAATACAATAAATATTTGTTTGTAGTGCTAAGCTGTATTTTCTGCATGATCACAGGTGTGTATGGGAACACACGTCGCCATCGCATTTTGCTCGTCGTAAGCTGGCACCCATTCATTTAATTCATTAATTTTTCATCAAAACGGAACGGAATTGCTTAGTTCCCCAAACGAGACATACTCAAATTAACGATATTGTATTGCCTAAGATAACTTTTCTGGACAACTCTACACTCTGTGCCTAGGGAAGAGCTGGAAAGGTGTAAATAGCAGTGCTAACGATTTAATTCTTAAGATTTTATGACATTATTGTATATCACAGAAGAGCTTATTTTGTAACTAACTGTATCTTCAAAGCAAACTAAGAATTTATTACTTTAGTTTGACGAGTGATTGATTTCAAAATGAGCTGCCAAGATAGATCGTGTATTGTGAGCGAGTATTGTGAGCGAGTCGTGTATTGAACAATGGTCGCGAATATAGTAGTTTGATTAATGACAATAAAAGCGATTTAATGAGAAGTAGGATGTAATAAGTATTCTTAAAACACGCGTTGTACTCTTTGTTATTCTTATTGTCTATTCGTATCTATGACTTGACTTTATTTAATTAATAATGAGCGGTTTTAATCGCGCATTTTCCGGACACCTTCATGAAAAATGACAGATTGTTCTTGAATCGTTCCCGTGTTCCCGCCACAAAGCGGCAGAGGAGGACACCGTGGGGTTTTAGTGGGTCTAGTCCCACATAACCGCTCCGTCTCCCCGTGTCAGGGCGGTATGCGAGTGCATTTCCCCAAGAAAAAAAAAAAATGTGAATGCAAACGAGTAGCCGTGCGTTTCGCAAATGAGAATCACATTTTGTCGTCATTGATCAAAACACATAATGACACTAAATATTGCTAATACTGTTGGCGTTTTGTTTTAGGGTTGAAAAAACAAAATAAAAGTAAATGTAAATTCGATCAGAATAGTGGCATGGAACTATGAAGTAAATAATTTTAACCGTATATAAATGTTTAAGATTAACTATTCATTGCAGATTATTGTGAAGAACACGAAATTACCAAAATTTCCCCGGACAGTGAAGCTGTGATTAAAGAACTGATGTTTATCGACACCAAAAACAAAGACCATGTCGATTACATATTCAACAGGTTAGTTTTTATAAATTAATAAAGTCACGTATTGACGTATGACTGAATATATTTACTGAGATAATAATAATATTTTGCCATATTTTTAGCTTCAAAGATAGGTTTAATCGAAAATATGCACATGAGGCTGAACACAAGATCAGAAGAAATATCTTCGAAAAGAACATGCAGTAAGTATAAATTTATTTTAAGCTCTTCGGTTCCGTTTACTTTGAACAATTATCAAGATATAATTATTTCAAAAAACTATTATCGATGGTTAATCCTAACCACGTCATAGGCACATTTTACCGTTACATTTTTTAGATTAAAATCTAATATTTTCATGATTAGTCGAAACCCTCTCTTTGCTTTAGATTAATTGCCTCGACGAATCGCCAAAACCTGGGTTTCAAGCTTGGCGTTAATCATTTCTCAGACCGTACTCCTGAGGAGTTAGAGAAAATGAGAGGCCTGAAGAGTCGACCTCCAGGAAAAGTCGGCAATGTTCCCTTCCCATACACCAAAGAAAAGTTAAATGACATCGTTGAGACGCTGCCACGAGAAGTTGACCTTAGATTAGAAGGACTTGTTACTCCTGTTCAATGTAGGTATTAGTAAAACTAAAATGACTAAAACCACAAAGTAATTAAGAAGGTTGATCGGATTAAGCATGTCAAATGGTTGATCCGATATTCTCATACTCTTGATGTCGTGCGTTGTACATTGCTGGCCCTTTGTATTACTGCACTTATTTACTTTGTGCTTAATTAGCAGTTATGTCATTAGAAACTACGTATTGCGAGTTTCTAACAGACTATAAAAAAAATGAAAGGATTCGGCACCAGTTGAATTGATTATTATGAACGAAGTCTGATTAGTCCTTTTCATTGGATAGAGTCTAAGGTCACATACATTTGTTGGTCCTCACTATAGTATTTTACAGACCAGGGCTCCTGTGGATCCTGCTGGACTTATGGCACCACAACAGCCGTGGAAGGGGCTTTGGCGAAGGCCAACGGAGGAAGACTCATAAGACTCAGTAACCAAGCTGTCCTCGACTGTGCATGGGGGTGAAATATTTTACTTATGACTTTAAATTTAAGGATTTTTTTTGTTACGCGATACCCATTTATTTCTTCTTTTTCTTAAATAATAGTAGCTTAAGTTACTCTTTATAACATCAGCTATCTGCCATTGAAATTCCCGTCAAAAGCTTTCCAACCGTTTCGCAGATTAGCCGGAACAAGCATTCAGACAAAACATGTTTTTTTATTATTATTAACTTATTCGCTACTGCTGAATGTTTCTTTTGTATATTTGTTTCGCGATATTTTCACCTACAGTGGACCGATTTGAAAGGTTTTTTTTCTCAATTGATTCTCCGTGGTGGTTCGTCCATGATTCCCATAGAAATTTTATGGAAAACTTTCACCCCTCAGGGAGAGAAATAGGGAATGAGAGTATTGAAGTTGGATAATTTAATTGGTAAAACAGTCGCTTGTTATTTCTTCTATCCTGATAGTCCTGGTTAATGGATCTTGTCTTAGTCCATTATAGGCATAAAATGTTGGTTTGTATTAGATTTGGAGCTGTGGGATGTGATGGTGGCTCAGACACAGCTGCTTACGAGTGGATGATGGAATATGGAGTGCCAACAGTAGAGGACTACGGAGAATACGAAGAGAAGGTATTTATTTTGTAAAAGGATTTGTTCCGGCTTATCTTCAGACTGAAATATAAACAAATTTTTTTTTTTCATTCATTTCATCATTCATTCATTCACTTTTACGGGGGTTCCCGCGAATTTGTTTAACAGTTTAATAATCACCTTTATAATAAATAAATGTCAAGCGCCAAATTTATACTTAAGCTTTAACGGTAACGTGGGGTATCTAAAAATCGACAACATTCGTAAAATGGCTACTTGAGTGGTCAAGTTCTCTTTTAAGAATTTTGTCAGATGAATTTTTGAAAAGCAATTCACCATTTATTTTCAACATACATTTTTTTATTATATGACCTTTCAAAGGACAACTTACTCGATTGTACTTACTCACCTTAAGTGTCCGATTTTAGCACTCAAACCGTCAAAATTACACACAAATATACGTATTTACGGTGATAAACTAAAGATTGCATCGCATGTTGTTGTATAATAAAACTATTAGTATTTCAAGACAAATAATAATTATAATTAACGTTAATAAATATTTGACGTCATGTTTCACATCAAAGACCAGCGCTCTTGCATGAAGAGTTTTTGAAGTACTGCCTATTGTACTTAATGCCTTCCAGAGCGTATTCTTGGAATTTATAAAATAAGAATTTAACTTTATTACCCATTAGTAATTCCGTTAATTTTGCAGGATGGCTACTGTCACAATAAAAATATGACAACATACTCCATACGAGGCTACATTGACGTAACTCCACTTGACAACAACGCCTTGAAGGTGATGCTCTACCAATAGTTGCTTCTTTTTATGTAACGCAAGTTCTGTTAAATCTGCCGAAGGCCCGCATGATGATAAGAGGTTACCCTCCACCCACAACAGTAATACTACTAAGTAAGAAGTCCCAAATCGCTTCATGTTACGTCTGTCACCCGAGACGAGGATGTAACGTCTCATGCGCCTGTGATTACACCGGCACCCACAGCCTTCCACCGGAAGGCAATGCGAGTGCACCACTGCTTGGTGGCAGATAACCAGATGTGATGGCAGTCCCTCTCCGGACGAAACGGGAAAAAATTAAACGTAAAACTGTTTGCAATATAATTATTGTTTTATAAACTTGTATTATTAATCTATTTCCATGTTTAGGTGGCCTTGTTCTACCATGGACCCTTAACAGTATCAATGGAAGGAACTAAAAAATTTTGGCAATATTCTTCTGGGATATTTTACGACACTGATTGGTAAATATGAGTTTTTCAATATATATCTTAACTTATAATAAAAATGTTACAGGTCCGATTCGGTACACTGAAGATAATTAATTTCAAACATTTTTGATGGTTCCTTATTACTCGATATTGAAGCCAAAACTGTAATATTTTTAATTTTTGTGTCTGTTTATTTCCATTCGGCGTGATGCGCCAAAACTATTGAATGGATTCAAATGAAACTTGGCATACTAGGTAGGACAATCGATACTTTTTATCCCGAAATTCAGCACGGTTCCCTTGGGAGAGGGGATGAAAATCATAATGTGTTTTTAGTTGTAATAACAAAGTGTCCGATTTCATTCATTCTATTTTTGTTAGATAGGAGGTACTTTAAAGATTGTCTCATGCATATTTCAAGGTCGTCAATTTTGATAGTTATATTTCCAGTACCCAGTCCACAGAATCAGCGTGCCGATTCTAACTATTATTTTTCCAGTCACCAGTCCCAATACTCGATGAATCACTTGGTCTCGCTGGTTGGATACGGTGAGAAGTACGGAGAACTTTACTGGATCCTGAAGAACTCCTGGGGCGTCAACTGGGGCGAAGACGGCTACATGTTGATATCGTCCAAGGATAACTGTGGGATCACCATTCAACCCACTTACGTTGTGTTGTGATGGGCTACTTATAAATGAAGGGTTGTGGATCTTTGACAAGTCTAAAGGTCCGAGCTTATTAATCAACAGATGTATCAAAATGTGAATGAAATTACACCAAATTATATGAAATTGCAGAAAAAATCGAATGCAATCTTAAAAGTTTTTGTCAAATATTCAAAGCAAATAATGTTCTATAAAAATCGTACATTATTTCATATCTCTATGAGTTACTTGTCGTATGACGCCATGACATTGAGCGCCAGAGATCTGACTATCTTATCTTTTTCTTCTTCTTAGTGGACTTCATAGCTGAAAGTCCTGTGGTGATTCACGAGTAGTGGTTGCCAATCTTTTTCTAGAAGCCCGGAAATATTTGGATCTGACAAGCTTATAGTATTAGAGTAAAATATATTTTGTATAAGTATGTACTGGCTTTAGGATGTTAAATTATCTGTAGTAATTAGGTTTTTAACCTTATAAAAATAATGAAAACCATTATTGAGAGCCTGTAAATGTACGTAAATATATAAGATAGCAATTTTCTTGCAAATAAATTACAAAGTTTGGTATTGTGACTCTTGGTTTTATTACTTCCTAATTAAACCATTATCCGCGACTTCAACTGCATGGATCGACTTATGGCGACTACACACGATCTCTTTCACTTCTCCCCGCTCACTGACGAGAAATTTGGAAGTTGCGATACATGAAACTATACTCCATGTTATTGAGATACACTATCACAGCTGGCAGTAAGAATGTTCAGACATGTGAATCAAAAATATTTGATTGACAAAAGATGTTAATATTAAGTACACCTAATATTTGTATTAATGACTAGCTGTACCCGCAATTTTAGCGTTTGCCGTCCCTGAAGACTAACTATTTAATTTAAAAAAATAACGATCAAACACCAAGTTTCCTTCCATTAAGAAGACTTCATAAAGTTGTATTATATGGTACTTTGTGGTCAATGTGGAAAAGAAACGCAAAATATTGATTAGATTATCTTTAAACTTATTTGGTGTGGAACTGTGGTCGATAGCACACATGGAGTATCCGTTGAAATAGCACGCATAGAAGGTGCCTATGAGTGGTCCTCATGAGTCTCCAGGTTTAAGCTACTTGCTCATCAAGCTGGCTAGACGACAGGACTGATAGGTTCGTGCACTATACTCTGTAGCCACATTAATCTGGTAAAGTGTAAAAATTTAATGGAAAAATACCGATATAGGGAATACTAATCTTTTAATTATTAAGTAAATAAGATAAATTTAAGCGAACAGATTACTGATAGAATACTTTGACATACATTTTAACATCCATAGACACAACAAACAATGTCCATCGCACAAATAGCCGGGTGGGAAATGAAACCACGAACAGACATAGACAGAGCTTTGAGGCCGATTGTAGGCATTTGAGAGAGATTCTGGAACGTTTTTTCAACGTTTTTGTTTAGTACTTCCACCGAACAGATAAGAATTGGGGGGGTCCAGTTGCTCGCATCCGTAGATGTATACTCTGAGAGTCCCTACATGTACCCACCCCCTGGGTGATGCTAAAGGAGCAAACAAAAAGTAGAACTTGTACAAAGTTCGTCCAGAGAAGTACTGCCTCCACATCTGGTAATCTGCCGCCAACGCCGCAGTGTTGCACTCGCATTACTGTGTTCCGGTGGAAGGGTGAGGGTGCCGGTGAAATCACATGCGCATGAGACGTAACATCCTCGTCTCGTAAATTTATCACCACAGATAACAGATACTTCTTCCTTATTTTTTTACAACAAAAGTTAAACCAACTAATGTACCTACAACTAATTTAAGCAAAAAATAGTAACTACAGCTTACTTAAAGAATATTGAACACTACCTAACAAATATGGCTAATTATTTTCGACAAAAAACCCCTTACTTCTTTTTCTCACTTCTCCCTGCTGACGAGAAATCTGGAAGTTGCTATTCATGAAACTACATTCCATGTAATTTAGATACATTGATAGCTATCAATAAGAATGTTCCGAAAATATTTGATTTATAAGTTATTATTATAATTATTATATATCCATCGTTTTCCATCTTGTAAAATGTCTTCTGTATCTTTTATCTAATTGGTAAAAACAGACAAAATTCTTTGTTTCCATTGAATTCTTATAATTGAAATGGAATGGCATTATTTGGGTGGCTAAAGACACCATGTAAGAGAAGTCGAATTCTCAAAAAGTACTGATATGACAGTGAAATATACTAGTCTATAAGCCATGTCGGAGGCTTTCATACGGTTTAAAGACTTGACCTAGCACATAATTTAAAAAAAACATGAAATTAAAAAAGTGATAATGGAATTGATTAAAAAATTCCGCCTCGCCTTATTATATCTAAATTTAATGAGTGATCATAAAATCACAAAATTATGACCTTCATGCGTAGCGTTATCAATAGGCTGATTGCCAGTTTTTATTAAAATCATACATACATTTTGGTAATTAAAGTTAGTAATACTATCGTTAGGTACTGCGAATAGTATTTTATTAACTGTTGATATGACCTAATTAGTGATAGTGATAAAATAATACTTAGTTACTAAACAGGTATATAAAAGCTTCATGTTACTAAATACTGACATTATTTCAGTAACAACGGCAAACATGTTGTTGTTTTGGATATTTGCGGCTTCTTTGTCCGTAACCGCGGCAAGAGGTAAGTGTAATAAATTATTTTAGTACAATATGTGTCTTTTTTCGATGGTATTTAAAACATTCTCACTGTTAGTGCTACGTCAAAGTGAATGCCAACATTAATTCTAAAAATACTTGGAAACGTTATTATTTTAAAAATAAATATGTACCTAAAAATATGTATGTGATGGGTTAAATTTGACAAATATTTGCGTGCTAAACATTGATGTTTAGTGTAAGTCAGTTTTAATTTATATACGTTTGTATTTACAGAAAATAAGACGATTCAAGATTTCTATTTTTCATTATAGTACCCAGTGCATAGCTTAAGAAGAGCTAGATGGCGATGTATGAAAAACCTTATGCCTATATTATTATAGCATTATTTTTATCATATTTTATGAATATGGCCTATACTAAGAGCGTGGTGGCCCAGGGGCATAGACGCCGACTTTCAATCTGAAGGTCGCTGGTTCAAACCCACACGTGCACCAATGAGTTTTTTCACTGGAAACATTTATGTGCGCAATACCACGTTCTCCAAACGGTGACGGAAAACATCGTGAGGAAACCGGCATGTCTTAAAACCAAAAATTCGAAGACATGTGACATCTACCAATCCGGATTGGGCTCCCGTGGTAGATCAAAGCCCATTCACTCTCAATTATCGAGAGTAGGCCGGTGTCCCTGCAGTGGGAACATTAGAGGCTGGTACGGAATTATCTAAATTTAAAATTAGTAAATCTTGAGTTTTTGTCTTGGGAGGGCAGTTATGTGGTATTCTAGTTGCACTTAGCACGTCTGATTACCGACCTTTTTCGGTTTTCGACGAGATCCAGTGCTGGTGAAATGTCATGCGCATCCCCGTCTAAACGTGATGTGCGCAACGCGATACGTCTTGGGTTTTCTCATACTCCAGTAAGAGAGGAGTTCGTACCTCTGTTACCTATGGGCGGCAGTAACCACTGCATCAGGTCCCGACACTTCAGCCACATATTTTTTTGTTTAGTTGTCGATGGTGAGTTTACCTTCGTGCAGGGAGGAGAAGATCAGCTCGAATGGCCTGAGGAGTACACCGTAAAAGCAACGAAAATGTCGCTTACGTCGGGCTTGATCGAAGAGTTTACCATTTGGTAAGTTCAGCTTGCTTGTAGACTTCGAGCTGAAGAAATAAACTGGACTAATTCAGTCATGAAATTGCTTATAAGATTGTCTCTGACTGTCAGACATGAACATAAATGTTTGTTCTGTATCTGTACTATAAGTTACAAAAAAGTAGTATAACATTCTATCAGTTATCTAGTTCCCATAGTACAAGCTATGCTTAGTTTGGGGCTAGATGACGGTGAGTGAACTATTCACGAATAATTATTATTGTTATTATTAATTATAATACCTAGACCTAAAATAGGTCCCAAAAACGCGCAAATTTAATACTGCAGCCATTTCATCAATTATAATTCATGAGAGCTTTCATGGTGACTGTTGTTAATTAATAGTTCCAAGAAAATAATGTCTCGTGGATCTATCTATAACAGATCTAGAGGCGTTGATATGAGTGAAGCTGAGAAACTCAAACTCAAAACTATTTCTTTAGATCTCAAGTATCAAATCACAGACACGTCGTATTGTACACACACAAGTTAACATGTTCGTGAGCATATAACATGTCACAGGAGCTCCTGGCACGTTACATGCACAGAGATATGTCAAACTACTGTTAGTTTCATGCTGTCGCTAGGCTTAAGTTTACGTCCGTTACAACCCTGAAGCAATGCTGGGACGCTTGTAAAGTACTAGCTGCGTTTCACTGTGTTACCATCCTACGGACATCGTATATTTTTCCAGGATGGCCAATCGCGTTTTAGCTAGGTGCTATTTCAGACTTAAGTCTATCTCTATGCCAAATTTCATCCAGATCAGTTCAGTCGGTCTGGGGTGATTGAGTTACAAAAATCCATCCAAACTTTCGCATTTATTTGTTTATTTCATGATTTTAATCTTTCGATTTCTTGATGCTTACAGGCGGACGGAAACGAAATCGAGAATAGACAACGGGTATGTTACAACGGTCAAAACTTACGACGATGACGGTGCAAGTTCTTCATGTGAGGTAATATTCTGCCACAAGCACCATGTTGCAAAGCTTTTAGTTTAGCTTTTCGATCACCATGCGTGTAATTTGTAGTTTTTAGTTAGCAGAAAGAAGAAATGCAAGAGAGTTCTCTAGAAACGTTCCCAGTGTGTCTATGGGTAGGTTTCTGCTGACGTTTTTCAGTAAAGAAATAGTAAAGTAAAAATAATTGCTTTATTATTTGAATCAACGAATAGTGCTTCTCCACAGACATACAATACCTTTATTTTGAATTAAAATTATTTACTTTAAAAGTTTACTGTAGTTTATTAGTTCACAAGAGCAGTATTTTTAAAAGAACCCGAAGTTTCATATGAGGACTTATTTCAGTCACAGTTAAACACGTACAGTAATAGTGCTAAAACCACACGTGTAGGGTTATTATAAAACATAAACATGCATCTCTAATACTCTGCACGGATGGGACTTGAACTAGAATCCTTGACTTCATCTTAGCCATGAGCTTTCTGATTACGCCACTGGGCAGTCTACTTCACGTATGAAATTTTGGAATTAAGTTTATTAATAATTTCTATGGAATCTATAGGAGAAGTTACGCCTCTAGACCTTACCTTTTCCATTCTACAACCGAAACTCTTAGTTTAATAGATGAGAGATGTCACATTTTTAGCATTAACTAGCTGCGCCCCGCGGTTTCACCCGCATAGTTCCCGTTCCCGTGGAGAATACGGGGATAAATTGATTTTATTTTTTCGTTAATTTTCCAATGTTTTTAATAGTTATTCTGCTATTCGGGACGGAAAAAAATCCAACAAATAAAAAACCATGGCAATCGGTCCAGCCGTTCTCGAGTTATAAGTGTTGTAACAAACACGACTTTCTTTTATATATTGTATATAGATTATTTTTAGGTGCACCCTGAAACGGACGAAAATGAAGAAGTCGACTTCTCTTGTGCGTGCATGATTAACCAAACTCTGAGCTCAGAGCTGGACAGTCTACCGGACGTTTATAACAACGAATATGAAGCTATAGGTAAGTACATCTTTATAGGCTACAAGTGAATTTAAAGCCGCGTGTGCTTGAGACAATACATCCCCGTTTCAGAGTGATGCTCAACGCAACTTGGTAGTCGCTTCCGGTCATACTTCAGTACTGTGCTTAGGTATGATGGAGCTGTAGCTGAGGCCATGGGCGTAAATTATCATCAAGTGGCTGCCCACTTGATGATAATCGATCCGATCTGCTCGATCCGCTTTTAACAACAATAATGCAAATTTTCATTTTTTTTTTATTCATATTATTCTATTAATATATTTCATCTAAATCTGTTCAGCCGTTGACGCGTGTATATAATACAAAAAAACCTTCGCATTTATAATAATAGCACGATTCTACCAAATCTCTAATAGTGTCGATTCTGTCAGCATCAAATTAACCTTAAATTGACTTTGACGGCTCTAAAATCATCAGTCTCTTTTAGTTCGTACGAAAGAGAAGGAAAACGTTAAGTTTAGTTTTAGTTTGGTTTGACACAAACAATCTTAGCACCAATTACTTATATCAATTTAAAATAATAATCGGCACTACGACATCGATTCTCATTTAATCGTTTCTAGGTATTCTCTATCTATTTACTATTTTATTTATACAGCTTGAATTGTAATTGTGTTTAAGGGAATGAATCTGTGATTGATAGAGAAGCTACAAAGTATGAGTATTATGAAGACGGTACCTATTACATTCTTTGGGCATCTTACGATTATATGAGCAATGGAAATTACGGATGGATTCCAATCAGGTATGTTTCACATTATTGTCATTGTGATGCACAGGCTCGGTTTTTATGCATGTTTTAATTATGAAGCTTATAATCCAATCTTCGACATTTACAAATTATGTACCTACCTGACATGTAGGTAATTATTGTAATCATAAATCATAAATTTAAATAAATATAATTAATTGACATACTGAAGAATTTTATACTCATCAATGCTTTGATATTGGATAACAACTTTATGAAATTATATATTACTATGAAATGTTGATGTTTAAAATATCTGTCGACCAACCTATTGCTATGCCCTATGTAAGGGTTCATATGTGAAACTATCAACGTAAAATACCTAATGGATGGCCCAGAATGCAATAAATATATTGAGTATTGTGTATTGAGTATTGAGTACCATGAAGCTCGGACCTAACCATCTATAAGGTCAGGCGATACTCAGATACTTCACATCGGGACAGCTTCTCTGTCAATATCAAGTATGGAGTATGGAGTATTGCTGCCACCTTTGGTATGGCTCCACTAACCACCAAGCTTCAGTTAGACTTAATAGAATTCAGAGTTTATTGGTGACCAGAACCTTGCGGTATGTAAGACCTAAAGGCTTGAGCATCGCCGCAAAGTTTAGAAAGTAGATTTTTTTTAAATAATAATAATTGAGGAATCCGTTAAGAGACTTTTGGCAGTGATATCATCGGTCTCGTTCACGTTTGCGTTGACACAGCGCGAGCCAGTAAAAACGTAAATTTGATTGAGTATTTTTAACAACAAAACAACATTTTTAAAAACAAATTTATTAATTTTTTAATCGGCCCTAAATGTGACTACGTTCAAGAACGATTATGATAAAATCAAATCATTAGTTTCTCTAGCCAGGAACATCCAAAATAGCATACAACGTTTGTGGGATTGCAACATGATATGGCCATCCATTTCAGTTTTAAAAATGTATCAGAATACTTATTACTGTTATGTTTTTCAGATATGAAGTGAAACAGTACGACGAGGATTTAGGCTTCATGACGGAACATACAATTACGGACTACTACGATTTCAGTGATGAATTTGAAATTGATGTGTTTGATCTGGACGAACGTAAGTTATTATTTTTCTTCGTTTTCTTTACGCTCTAGGCAATTAATATTTGATTGTGGTGCTAAGCTGTATTCACTGCATGACCACAGCTACGGGAAAACAAGTCACCATCGTATTGTGCTCGTCGAGATGCAATGTCTGCCATTCATTTTAAAACGGAACAATGCAATTCCTTAGTCGCAGAAGTTCGTCGAACGAGGCGTCCTGTAGCTCGCGCCCGTTGGTGAATACCCTTTGAATCCTGGTGGTACTAAAGCAGCAACAAATATAGGTAAACACTTAACATCAATCAGAATAGTGGCATGGAACTATGGAGTGAAATTTTCAACCGCAACTATTCATTGCAGATTATTGCCATGAAGACGAAATTACTATGATTTCCTCGGACAGTGACGCTGTGATTAAAGAACTGAAGTTTATCGACACCAAAAACAAAGACCATGTCGATTACATATTCAACAGGTTTGTTTTTATAAATTAATACAATCACGTATGAAGTAAGACTAAATATTTATATTGATTATGCTAATAACAATAATGTCATATTTTTAGCTTCAAAGATAGGTTCAATCGAAAATATGCACATGAGGCTGAACACAAGCTCAGAAGGAAAATCTTCGAAAAAAACATGCAGTAAGTATAAATTTATTTTAAGTACTTCAGTTCCGTAAATTTTGAACAGTTAATATGATATAATTCGTTTAAAAAACTACTAGCATTATCTGTACATTATACCGTTACATTCTTTTAGTTTAAAATCCAATAGATAAGATATTGGGGGGGTACAGTTGCTCGCGTCTGTAGGCTAGTCCCTTTGAATCCCTACACGTACCCTCTGTACTTTAAACAACAAATAGTAGCAATAGACATTGTACAAAGATCGCCTGGAGAAGTACTGCCTCCACACCAGGCAATCTGCCGGCAAGCAGTGGTGCACTCGCATTGCTGTTTTCAGGTGGAAGGGTTTGAGTACTGGTGATGGGCGCAACGGGGTGCAACTTGGGTCTTCTCATAGTTTGGTAGGGCCGCGATTGCTGTTGTTATGAGTGGAAGTAACCACTTAACATCAAGTAGGTTTTCAGTTCGTCCCGTCACTCTAGATACATAAATAATATCTGATTATTCAACAATATAGTCTAAACCCTCCTTATGCTTTAGGTTAATTGCGTCGACGAATCGCCAGAACCTGGGTTTCAAGCTTGGCGTTAATCATTTGTCAGACCGTACTCCTGAGGAGTTAAAGAAAATGAGAGGCCTGAAGAGACGAGCTCCAGGAAAAGTCGGCAATGTTCCCTTCCCATACACCAAAAAAAAGCTAAATGAAATCGTCGACAAGCTGCCACGAGAAGTTGACCTCAGATTAGAAGGACTTGTTACTCCTGTGCAATGTAGGTATTTGTAAAACTAAAGTGACTAAAACCACAAAGTAATTAAGTAAAGAAGGTTAATCGGATAAAAAAATTCCAACGGTTGGCAGACTTGATCCGAGATTCTCTCTCTCTCTACTCTCGTTGTCGTGCGTAGTAGTGTACTTATTGACTTTGTGTGCTAAAATGCCGTTTTATCCTTAATTGTCATTCGAAACTACTTATTGCTAGTTTTTAGCCGACCTTAAATAAGTTGGTAATCTTCAATTGGTTTTTTATATATTTTACGCTTTATTTCAGGGAATTAAGAACCGTTTGTGATTAATCCTTTTCATTTGATATCTTAATTTGCATTAATTTGAAATAAAAAAATTTTTTTTGTATGTAACAAATATTGAAATCCCTTTATACATTTATTATTAATTGTTAAGGAATTAATCTTTCCCTTGTTAGTCTGTAAAATACTATTTTTACAGACCAGGGCGTCTGTGGATCCTGCTGGACTTATGGCACCACATCAGCCGTGGAAGGGGCTTTGGCGAGGACCAACGGAGGAAAACTTTTACGACTCAGTAACCAAGCTCTCATCGACTGTGCATGGGGGTGATATATTTATATTATTATTCTAGCGATTTCTCGCGACTTCGTCCGCGTGGAATTGTTAATTTTTTTTGCGCGGAACCTTAATTTTTCTTTAATTATATTATATTTATTTACAATATATATTTGAATAATTAACTTAATTATATTTAACGTGATATTTTAACCAACAGTGGGGGTCCACTGTTTAAATATTTTTTTCCAATTGCTCTTCTTTGGTGATGCCATAGAAATCTCATGGAATACTGAAACTATTGAATGTGAGATATAGGGAATGAGGTTATTGAAGTTGGATAATTCGATTTGTAAATCAGTTACCTGCTCTTTCTTTCTGATAGTCCAGGTTAAGTTTTTGGAAGTTTTTCTTAATGCAATCTAAGTATAAAATGTGTTTGTATTAGATTTGGAGCTTCGGGATGTGACGGTGGGTCAGACAACGCTGCTTACGAGTGGATGATAAAATATGGACTGCCAACAGTAGAGGATTACGGAGAATACGAAGAGAAGGTATGTATTTTGTACAAGGATTGATGGATGGATTGTCGTGACCACTGACATCACCTGAAATATTAACATATACCTATGTTTTTTTTTTAAATCATGCATTCATTCATTACGGGGGTGCCCGCATTTTCAAGTCATCATTTAAGAATTTTGTAGGAAAATAAGTCCTCATTTATAATAAAGAATTACGTGTATCTTGAATACTTTCAACATACACGTAATTCTTTGTCATCACCTTTCAAAGACTAGACTAGACTAGACTAGACTAGACTAGACTAAACTGACGTGACGGCAAACGTCATGGCGGTATATAATAATAATAATAATAATAAATCTTTATTTCAGGCTTCTTATATTTTTTTGTATTAATACTAAAAACAGGCCCATATAATAAATACCTTACAGACTATCATACATATAAAAATATAAACACAAAAATTGACACTAAGTTACACGATTTGTCTGCGCCGTGTTACGCAATGGCGCCACAGTACTCTGAAGGCGCCCGTGGAATCGTCTGAACACAATTCCCTTCGGCCAAAATTCGGCATTCATAAAGGTCGCAAGACGAGCAGTCGGTACTCTCACCATGAAAGACTTAAAGTTCACATTATGGCGAGATACCAACTGCTCAACCCTCATGGTGAGCTGGGTCTTCCGCCTCAGGTATTCTACGATCTCCTCTGGCTGGTTTGTCATGTTTCACATCTGCTGGGTGTAACGTGACGGACATCTTTTTTTTTGAAGTATTTCATTGTCAAAGATCAGATTTCTTGCATGAAGAGTTTTTATCTGTCTATTGTCAGTTGTCATTATCAGTTGGAATCCTTATAGAGCGCGCTCTCGGAATTACTAAAACTAGAATGTAACTTTATAACCCACTAGCTGACGGGGCCACGCGTTGCTGTGGCTAACATTTTTGTTATACGATATTATAATTTGCAATAAAATAATATTGCGATCATAAATTGAGATGTGAGCTATCCTATCTTTCAAATTGGATTAAACTACACACGGTGTACAAATTTGGTACACAAAATCGGTTATTGTGATGAAACCATGATAGCTAGATATATGTTCTCGCGGACTTTTTTGTAGGTCTTAATGGGATCTACAAACCCGTAGTACATCATTTTATTCTATTGTCAATAGTTTTTGCAGCGCACCCAAAAATAGGTTTTCGATTTTACACCTTGTGTTACAAAATAGCAATTTTATTACGGATCCCTAATTTTGATAAAAAAAAAACATAACCTATAGCCTTCCTCGATAAATGGACTACTCAACATTGAAAGAATCATTCAAATCGGACCAGTAGTTTCAGAGATTAGCGCGTTCAAACAAACAAACAATCAAACAAACAAACACTGCAGCTTTATAATATTAAGTATAGATTAGTAATTCGGTTCAATTTGCAGGATGGTTACTGTCACAATGAAAATATGACAGCATACCCGATAAAAGGCTACACTGATGTAACTCCACTTGACAAAACGGCCTTGAAGGTAATTCTCTACCAACAGTTACTTCTATTTATGTAATGAAATTTCTTTCAATTCTGTCGGTCCCGCATGATGTTAAGTGGTTATCTCCACCCACAACAGTAATACTCCTAAGTAAGACGTCCAAATTCTCTTGCTGGTACCCGAGACGACGATGTAACGTCTCATGCATCTGTTATTTCACTGGCACCCACACCCTTCCGCCGGAAAATACCAACGCAAGTAGATTGCCAGGTTTAGTGGCAGTGCCTCCCCGGACGAACTTGGGACAAGTTAAACGTAAAACCTTTCGCTAATCATATTGTTTTGTTAACTTTTGTTTTATATTATTAATTTACTTCTATGTT
The DNA here is from genome assembly GCA_921293045.1 of Aplocera efformata. Taxonomy (NCBI): domain Eukaryota; kingdom Metazoa; phylum Arthropoda; class Insecta; order Lepidoptera; family Geometridae; genus Aplocera; species Aplocera efformata. The sequence goes on along the minus strand of OV121042.1, from coordinate 3,615,346 downwards.
TTAGGTGGCCTTGTTCTACCATGGACCCTTATCAGTATCAATTGAAGTAATATCTAAATTTAATCATTATTCTTCTGGAATATTTTACGACACTGATTGGTAAATATCTTTTTTTTTCAATATATATACTCACCTTTATGTAACTTCTAAGAGACCTTGGGAAACCCTATCAAATATAAAAATAATCATCAAATATCTGTCCACAATTGGCGAAGAAATCAGGTAACCTATAACCGGATTGAGAATCCCATTCTTATTTTTTATGCTGAAGATACACACATTTGGACATTTCTCATATTTGGATGGTAAAATATCTTTTTGACGCTTCATATTCATGTAAAAAATAATTGCAATCAAGCAAATGATTTATAAACATCTATAAAACAGACTTCAATATTTTCATCATATTTTTTGACTATTTTTGACGATTTTAAATAGAGATTTCATAAAATAGAGACTCTTTTTTCTTCGCTCATTTGAAGAGCGAAGAAAAATGAGCGAAAACGTCACAGAAAATCACTTGGAACACATATTGCTGTGTTCCAAGTGCTTTTCTGTGACTTTTTCGCTCATTTTGTGTACTACTGCTTGGCAGTTTGGTAGGTGTGGAGGCAGTACTGACTTCCTCCACACCTGGCATCGACATGTCCAAATGATCCTTGAAGTCTAAGGAGAAAATGAGTTTGAGTTCAATTGAGTTTTTTTGTTTGTGTGATTTTTTTTCTCCGGGCGAACTTGGCTCAAGTTTTACTGCTACTTTGGTTGCTAGTGCTTATCACTGGTTTTAACAATTTTTTAAGCATTGGATTCATAAATGAAAGGTACGGATTTACGGGTTTTATTTGTGTTATTCTTCCAGTTCCCAGTCCAGCTACTCGCTGAATCACGAAGTCACGCTGGTCGGATACGGTGAGAAGTACGGAGAACTTTACTGGATTATTAAGAACTCTTGGGGCGTCAACTGGGGCGAAGACGGCTACATGTTGATATCGGCCAAGAATGACAACTGTGGGATCACCATTGAACCCACTTACGTCATCTTCTAATTATGATCAGCTACTTAAAAATGAAGGCTTGTGGATCTTTGACATGTCTAAAGGTTCAAGAGATGTGAACAAAATGTGAAATAAATTGCTCCAAATTGCAATAGAAAATCAAATGCAGTCTAAAAAGTTTTTGTCAAATATTAAAATACTTTTCATTTAAAATATCTATTATTCGAAGCGACTTATGTTTTATAAAAATTCATACATATTTTAATTTTTACATCTTGCATCTTGATCGAGCGCCCGAGATCTGTCTTTTTCTACAAGCCTGGAAATATCCGGATCTAAATTATAAAAAAATATGTTTTTAATATGTGTCTACTGGCTTTAAGATATAAAGTACAATAGCTGTAGTAATTATAAGAATATAAGAATATAATGATAACCATTATTGACAAGGCCTGTTATTGTGAATCGATTAAAATGACCGTAAATATAATATATATAGCAATTTTCATGCAAACGAATTACAAAGTTTAGCATTGTGACTCTTGGTTTTATTACTTCCTAATTAATAACGAGCTATTACCCCTAATTAATAACTAGCTATAACGAAATTGCGTATTTTTTAAAGTATTGAAGTTGGTTTTTAAATCGAAATCGGTTTTCATAAAAATTTCATGCGACCAATCTGAAAGCATAACCTTACAAATAAAAAAAGAAATTCAAATTGGTTAGTAAATGGCGTAGCAATCGGTGAACATACATAATAAATATAAACATCCGAATGATAACCTCCTCCGTTTTGAAGTCGGTTAAAAATATATATTTTTACCGTTATTTTTACCACTAGGATTCCGTGTCGCAGATAGCATAGACAAACACAGAAACGCAAGCCAAATACCCAAGAACCGAGAACAAACTTAATATTCACCACACAAAGTGTGTCCCGGCCGGGAATCGATCCTGGGACCTCTCGCTTCGAAGGCAGGGCTATTACCAACTAAGCCACGGAGCGTATTAAAGAGGTCATGACACAGAATAATATTGGAAACCAATTGCATTAGGTACTATGAGAACATGTTGCTGACATCCGTAGGTTTTTTTACCCTTAGAGTCCCTAGACTTATCCCCTGGGTGTCAATTCAAGTCATATCCAAAGTAGGTAGCAGTGAATGTTTCCAATATTGGTCATTTCTTACTTTTTTTATAAAATAAATGTGATGGGACGAGCTGGAGACCGGGATGGTACGTCTACACCCACACACTTCCACCGAAACAAAGCAATGCGAGTGCACCACTGCTTGGCGGCATATAAACAGGTGTGGAGGCAGTACTTAGGGCGAACTTTGCATAAGTTCTAGTGCTACTTTAGCACCTCCCAGTGGGTACGTGTAGGGGGGATCTCATTAGTGGATATTAGTATTTGAAACAGTGACTTTCGGATTGAAAGGCCCTAAGAACGGAAACAACAAAAAAAAAAACAAAAACTAAAATATTGATTGATATTTAGTTAATTTTCAGGGGATTCAATTTGCTCCTGTTCATAGTCAACCCTCAGAGTCCCTAGAGGCATTCCCCGGGTTTTCAAAACGGGCAATAAAGTAGCAGTACGTACTCTACAGTACCTACTACAAGTCTGCCCTGAATAACTAAAATAAAAATCATGAAAGTCAGGGTATAATTGGGAAACTCATTTCTCAGAAGTTTAGCGGATGTGTACTAAATGTTTTTCTCTTACATAGACTTTCACAAAGTAACGCTAGAATCCATCAAATCGTTATTTGTATTGTGCAAAAATGTCCCATTTGCGAATTAAAAAGTATCGTAAAAGATCTTTTAATCGCGGGGTCGCCACCTTTTGATGGCGGACGCGGTGAGGCCGCAGAGGAAGAGGAGTGTCGTTATTCGCCGCTCAGGCACCGCTCTCCCTATTTTCTGCGGCCGTAGTGGTAGAGGACACGGGGTCTTCTGACGCCCTGTGCTGACCTGGTCCCCGAACTGGTTTCGACACGCCATGTGTCCTGGCGTGTCTGTCGCAAAGAGAGGAGTGGCACCAGATGCCAAAATAGAGAGGGGTCCGGAAACGGACAGCCGCGGAGGGTTCTCGGAAATATGTGCAAACTTTCCCGTGTTCCCGCCACTAAGCGTCAGAGGATGATACCGTGGGGTTTTAGTGGGTCTTCCCGTGGCAAGGCGGTATGCGAGTGCATTTCCCCATGGAAAAAAGGCCGCTAACATGTCGGAACTTTTGTAAAGTATGGCCAGTAGGGATATATTATCAGTTGACCTAATTAATGAGAATGATAACGCATTAGGTACCAAACAGGCCTATAAAGGCTTCGTGATGATTAAATACGACCACAAGTTCAGTGAATGACAAAAATGTTGCTATTGTGGTTTTTTTTAACGTATTCTTCTTTGGCTGTGGGACAAGGTAAGTGTTATTGCTGCTTTTGGAGAAATTATTTAGAATGCGAAATGGTCTTAGGTTCGATTAAATATTAGTGTGACGTGCATACTCATAGATTTGAGTCTGAGTATGGGTTTTAATATGTACTTATGTTGTAAATAAACTGTGTGTAGTACCTACATTAGCAATTTGGTCCCTATATTGCAGTGTTTCAATAATATCAACACGAGTATAAGAAATTAAGGAGAATCATCTAGTTCCAGTTATTAAATATTATTTAATAATATTCAAATATTTTTACTATTTAATAATTGGAAGGCCTGCGACATGGTTTATCGATAAGTAAATAGCCGGGACTTACGTCTTAACGTTAAAATCGTACTTATATTGATCACGATGGGAGTTAATTTAGATTGTAATGAGAATACTTAGATTGATTTTTTTATTGAGGAACATACAAATCTTCATTCCACATGAAATATTGTTTTGATAGAGTCATGACCCAATCTACTTTTCATATCAATACGAGAATTAGCTAGTAGGTTAAGTTAAGTAATAAGTTTAACCTCATTTATTCCTTTAGCCAATTATCGTTTGAATCTCAAGTCCGTCAATTGGCCACATAAAAATTAATTTTATTTTTAATTCAGAAAATAAAATGACTTCAATTTTGGATAATGATGCGATGTCTGAAGTTTCCATTGCTAAGTTTTTAAGGCGCAAAATGTAATTCAAGGAAACTGAAGCTAAAATGTCAAAAATACATAGTGACCACATACTCGTACATAGTCTTTGTTTAAATCCTTTATGAGGTTTCGATAATACAGTAAATAATGAACTCACATGATCTTACCGATATACAGACAAACATAGCCGTCAAGCATTTAGTCTGGAATTAAAAAGAAGTTTGGATGAAAATAATTTCGTTTGGTATCATTTAAACAAGCATAGATTTTTTTATTTTACTATTTTGCCCTCTCCTTCCGAATCTCTTTGGTTAAAGCTTTAGATAATACATTATTTTCAGTTGATAATGATACGTCCTCGCAAGAAGTAGCAGACAAGCTCCAATGGCCTGAGAAATACACCTTCAAAGCAACGCAAATGACTCTTACGTTGGACTTAGTTCAGAATTATACTGTTTGGTTAGTTCAGTTTACTTGTAAAAGAACCTCGTACCTTGAGGGTACGGCTTTGTACGACTTGATTTGTTCTTCTCTAGCGAGTTCCTACCATCTGCATTGATGAGGCATCTGTTGTTATTGAGTTTGCTACATTCTCGTCTGAGTTATAAGAATCGATACGAAAAGCAAAAGGAAGAGATCTTGTATAGGACACATAATATAGACACAATATAAAATATTACTTCGTTTTAATGTTCGTATAATAATGTTTTTGATGTTTACAGGGTAACAAAAACAAAATCAAGGAAGGACTCTGGTCATGATACAACGATAAAAATCCATCGCGATAAAGACTTATATCTTGTTTATGAGGTAAAACTTTGTCGGAGATTTGGATATCTCTTGGAGTCTTGCGAGATCCGTTGGGAGATATCCGCAATTGACGACTTTCAATAACTTTTTTTCACCAACAATTTTGGCACTAAGTGTGTACAAAGATACTTAAATAAATGTAATATCTTGTATAATGACTTTAGTTTACATTATACAGATAATTTGTATAATGTACAACTAAGGCAATAGTGTCTAATTCGTCTTTAAAGCAAAGCAGTACTGATACCATACATGTATTTAATCGATACTTTAGAAAGAATATCGATAAAAAACGGGTATTTTATACCGTGATCTGATGCGACGAGGTCGGTTTAGAGGTTCAGTTCCGTTGGGACAAGCCCAATCCATCAGACTTCGGCTTTAATTTTTCTATTCTTGTCTTCAGAAGTTAAAACTTTGTAAATTAGTTGCCATTTGTGTTTTGTAATTACTATTTTTCTCTCTCTCTTTGGTTCCTGAAACGCTGAAATTATCTTAAATATGTCATTAAAACATTTCCTGTTGCGTACAATGATAACACGTCTACACCATTAATTACTTTTTCATGCCAATTGTAGGTATACAATAACAATTTATTTTTGGATTACATTTAATTACTGTAATTAACGCAAGTATTATTCAGGTGTTTCCAAAAACCATCAAAAATGATGACGTGGAGAATGCTTGCAAGTGTTTTGAAAACAAAACTCTCACAGGCTTGGACAAGTTACAAAGCGTGGAAGATAAGGATTATCGCGCTATAGGTATTATAAATAGGTTCATTTTACGAAAATGTAAAAACCCCCCTTTTTTGTATTGGTAATGACCTGATGATCTTAAAACGCTTGAATTCTATCTTTATATACAGATACACACTACAAACTTATACCACCTCTGTTTTTCGCTGGCGGTTAAAAATTACATTTCAATACAAGTTAATATTGCAAATAAGTATTCAAACTTTTTCCAACAAGCCAAGTTCGTCCGGAGAAGTACTGCCTCGACAAATGGCAATCTGCCGTTAATTAATGAACTAGCATTGCTGTGTTCCCGTTGAAGGGTGTCGGCGCCGCGCCGGTAAAATCACAAGTGAATGAGACGATACATCCACGTGTAACGGGTGCAACGGTATACGAATTTTTTCATATATAGGTTTGGGAGGACCTAAGTGGTATTGCTGATAATGTGGGTGGAGATAAACCCATAACTATTGTCATGTAAAAAAGTTCAAGGCAAGGTTCTCCAGGCGAACTGAGTACATGTTTTTTTTTAAATTATCTTAGGTGTGTTATTACGAAGCAAGAATAACTTCTATATCTGAAATTTTCAGCAAATGAATCAGTGATTGAAAGAAGTGCCACAAAATTCGTGTTCAAAGAAGAAAAAACGAGTTGGAACATTTACCACACATTTTGGGCAGTTCATGAGCACACCGAAAACGGAAGCTATTGGATCCCAATCAGGTCATCATTATTATTAATTTTGACTCATAACTGACTGATGTACTTGATTCGATGTTAACTTGTTATATTTGTTCCTTGTTTTTTAATAACGCGTATGCGACTATTTCCGACCCAATTGTGCAATTGGTCGTGTATAAATGAAATGAAATGAAATCAGTGCAACCTCTGACGTTATCGCCTATATTCGAATATGAGAATTAATAAATAGAATATAAGCAACTTTCCGATCAGTCAGTATTTGAATGAGTGATCGGTTAGTTTCATTTAATAACTGAGCGCTTTAGTGTTTCGGACGGCACGTTTAGATGGCCGTCCTAGTTATGCTAGTCGATAAGCCATGTTACGAACGAGACGTGGTTCTAAATCCTCGTACATAATTTGATTGGCCTTACAGTTTAGGTGGTAGTTGGTCTGCCTTCTACGCTGTAGGTAGTGGGTTCCCACTCAGAATAAGCATTTGAGTATGTATTTAAAAAAAAAGTACAATATAAGTATTCTATCAGTAATCTAGTTCTCATAATACAGCTTAGTTTTTGGGCTAGATGGCGATGTGTGAATGTTCAACAAAAAAAAAGTAATTTCGTTAACTTGCGTGCGCCTATATTTGAATAGTTCTTCCCCGATTCCCCTTTTTTTGAAGATTTTTATTGATCATTTATTTTATTATTTGACAGATACGAATTCAAAGAGTTCAACCGCAAATTAAGTTTTGTAGACAAACACGTAATTGTGGATTTTTACGAGTTCCGTGTTGATTTCAATGAAAGCTTATTCGATACTATTGAGCGTAAGTATTAAAAATCCTACCTTTTTGGACGATAAGGGCGTGAGTATGATAGGAATATTTTTTTTTGGGTAATTGAAGAAAAAAAATTGTCATCATCTTAGTTAAAAAGATCATCATAACCTATATAGTCCGACAAATTCGTTATTCCCACACCGACTTGCAAAACGTTTATCTGATTATCGAGGGTCTGCTGTACTTGTTTAATATATAATGCAAATAAACAGTTAAAATATATCGTGTCTATGATAAGAAAATGAATAGCAGCTAGAATATTATCATTTATTGTTTTTGCAGGTTTTTGCAATAAAAGCAAATTAACCGACAATGCATCGGATAGTGATACTGTGATGAAGGAATTGATGTTTATCGACTCCGAAAATGAAGACCACGTCGATCTCATTTTTAATCGGTTTGAAAAAATACTTGGAATTTTATGCTTTTAATTAGATTAGAAAGATATTTTAGAACATGATTTTATTAAATAGAACTATGAAATTTTCAGCTTCAAAAACGAATTTAACCCAAATTATGCGCACGAGAAAGAGCACAACTTCAGAAGAAACATCTTCAAAAATAACATGAGGTTAGTGGAAGGGATTTTTTTCAAACTCTTTTTGGTTCAGGATAGCGGGAAAAACAATAATTTTGCATCCATTGTTAGGTACTAATGAGGTAAGATGAGCAGACAGCTCACCTGATGTTAAAATAAAATGTATAAATACGGCTCAGGTCTTCCCCTGCAAATGTCGTATCGCGTTGCGCTTGTCACTCTGAGGCGGGCATGTTACACCTCAAGTACCTGTAATTTCTACGGCTCCCACGTCCTTCCACTGGAACACAGCAACACGAGTATACCACTGCTTAGCGGTGGATAACCAGGTGTGGTGTACTTCTCCAGTAAAATTTGGCACAAGTCTTACTGCTAATTTGAATTATTATGCCATACATATTAAAAACCTTAAAAAATATCTTTTATTCTCTGCTTTAGGTTAATTTCCTCAACCAACCGCCAAAACCTGGGTTATAAGCTCGCCGTGAATCATTTCTCGGATCGTACTCCTGAGGAGTTAAAGACACTCACAGGCCTGAAGAGAGAAACTCCAGGAATATTCGCCAATATCGACTTCCCGTATAAAATGGAAACATTAGGCGACTTTGTTGAGAAGCTACCAGTGGAACTTGATCTCAGATTAGAAGGACTTGTGACTCCAGTGCAATGTGAGTACCGTACCAGCCTCGAATGTTCCCACTGCAGGGACACCGGCCTACTCTCGATAATTGAGAGTGTAATAATTGGCAATAATCAGAAAATGTACAGGCTAATGTACAGACAGCTGAACCTTCATTAAGATTATTTGGTGTCAAGCAAAAGTGTAGTAAAGTAACTATTACTAAGTATTCTTCCTTTCAAGACTATTTGTTTACACAAACATTCATCTTATTATTTTAAACGAGCAATTCTTGTTTATATATTTATTTCACGTATCTCGGAAACGGCTTTAATGATTTGGATGAAATTTTGTAGTTAGATAGGGTTTTGCTGTAATTAAGTTTATCTGTATAATTGTATTACTTGTAAAAACGTATCTTTTTGCTACAAAACACAAAAAAACCGAGCGAAGGTCGATCGCCCAGGTACTAAACGATGATATCAGCATCAGCAGTGTCGTAATTAAGTATTTGTGAACTATTTTCTTTTCGTAACTCTAACCAACTTCAAAAGAGTTAATACAACTGTAGTTTTAATAAAAAAGTTATATAATAAAGTTGAATTGTCTTTTTTGCGCCATAATTTAGCGATTTGGATGATTCTATATTAATTCATTAGTTTACTCTTAATTAATAATAATGATTTCTGGGCGCAACGCGACGCGACTTGAGTCTTTCTGAATCGTATTTTTGCTGTTTATTGGCGGCGGTAACCACCGATGAAAGTGGACGTCGGTTGATTCGATTTTTACATCAGTCTCTTGTTACAGATCAGGGAGACTGTGGGTCTTGTTGGGCCTTTGGTGCCACATCAGCCGCGGAAGGAGCATTGGCGAGGGTTAACGGTGGAAGACTCATTCGACTTAGTAACCAAGCTCTCGTCGACTGCGCATGGGAGTAATTATTTTAATCGTTGATAATATTATTTTAATCGTTGATAATATTATGCCTGCAGCTTCGCTCGCCGTAATGCAAATTTCGTCAATTGTTTCTGGATAAAAACTAACCTATGTGCTTTTTTACCCTTGACAACATTTACGCAAAGTTTCATGATGATGGTTTGAGTAGGTAGTTATGTCCCCAACGTCGACCGGCCACAGTATATTCGCTGCCTCGTAAGCATTTAACTGTTTACTGAGAATGAGCGCCCACGCATGGATGCAGGTGCAGATCTGTCGACGTTGCGTCTAGACTCGTCGCATGAATAAAATGTAGAGAGCCCTCGGGCAGTCGTAATTAAGTCGCCACTCTTGTATAACGTAAACCTAATTTTTACTATTATATATTTCAAAACAGAAATAAATAGTTTTTAAAAAGGTTTTCCACGCTTTCCCGAACTTTTCTAGGTAAGGCGTGAAATCGTAACAAATAAATAAACAAACAAACTCTCATTCGCATTTATTATATTGTATTAGTTAGGATAAGTCCTCTTTTATCTTTCTTAACTGACTTCAAATGGAGGAGAACGCCAATTTGACTGTTTGTGTCTTTTTTTGTGTTTTTGTTACGCAATGTTTGCGCCAATTGTGTATTCTAAGGTTCTTTGTTTTATTTGATAAGATGTACCTCCTAAGGGTGAAAACATAAGAGATAAAAATATTGAATAATATTAAATAAAAATATTGATTATATTATAAAAATAAGACAACCAAAAAAATGCTACAAAATACGAGGACTCTGCATCATCGATTTATACGATAAAATAAGTGGTTTCCAGAATTGCGTTGTGGTCCACAAGACGTACAAAGACAAAATTTCCAAATTAAAATTATGTTAGTATTTTAATTAGACAAACAACTGATGATGTTTTTGTTTTTGGTAGTGCATTCCTAAAGATAGTGTTTTGTATCAGATTTGGTGCCTCGGGATGCTATGGTGGGTCAGACAACGCTGCTTTCGAGTGGATGATAAAATATGGCCTGCCAACAATAGAGGACTACGGAGAATACGAACAGAGGGTACTTATTATTGGTGCATTTAAAGTGGCGGAACTGACTTATTGATGTTAAGTAGATTTCTCCACTCACAACTACAGAAATAGGATTTAGGTCCTCCCCGACCTGCTGTCCCACTGCAGGCAAATGCCTCCCTCCTATTCTGACAAAAGTGACTGGACGAGCTGATATTAAGTGGTTACCACCCCCCGTAACAACAGCAATACGACTTAGGTCCTCCCCGATTGAATTATAAGAAGAACCAAGTCGCACTCCGTTGTACACGCCACTCGAGACGGGGATGTTAATTCAAAGTGTAACTACTACGGATGCAATCAACATGGCATATTTGATAATATATTCTGTTGCTGAATATGGTTTTAATCTATGCATTGACATAATCTTTAACCCAAGTAAATCATCATGCCTTTACATGACCAATCGTTTTAAGGATTCATAGCGTAGGAAAGAAATTTCAAATATGAAATCAAGCACAAGTTATTAAAAAAGATTATGTATTAAGCAGCTGTAGAGAGGCCTTGTCACGTATAAAAAATACAGTTTAATATAATTTAAATTCAAAATTAAAATTCACATATCTTAACCACTAAAATTACCAATAACTTCTATTTTCAGAATGGTTACTGCCACATCAAAAATATGACAACTTACCCAATAAGAGGCTATACCGATGTCACTCCATTTAGCGAAAATGCCTTAAAGGTAACTATCTAAATACTTAATCTAGACAAGTTAATTAGAACGTCATAACATAGACGTGTTGAACGCACGGTCTCTTAAGGCTACAACGGTACAATCAGCGCTGGGTTGCCATCTTGTAGTAAGCCAATATAATGCTTAGTTGGAAACCTATTTAGTGGCTAAGGTGTTTGGGATACACTAACTACATTTCGTACCCTTGAAACTGAAAAATACTGAAAAAGTTTATAGTATTGATTAATTGAGGATATGCCAAGCACATATTTGAAGTCGATAGTTTAGAAGCTATCACCAAGTTGCGTAGTGGATTTTTTATATTCGATACTCACTCTTATGAGAGTGAGATTTTACTTAACATAAAAATGTATCAAAATCGGTTAAAAAAAATTGGTTTAAAAATAACAGGAAAAAATATGTCATTCAAGTAAATTAAATTGCGTATTTTCCTGTGATTTTTTGTTCTTTGTGATAATTAAGGAATTAATGTATTGAAACCGTATCTAATAATTTGCAGGTGGCATTAGTCTACCATGGACCTATATCTGTGTCTATTGTAACTACAGAAAAAATGAAGCAATATTCTAGTGGAATATTCAACGACCTTCAATGGTAAGAAAATATATGTGGAAATATTTGAATAGATATTTTTCCACAACTTCTCGCGGTATTTCTCTGCATGAGCATCAACTTCCTCCAGCGGTTTTCTCTTAGAGCTTCGATATGGGGTCCTTCAACGCATCAATATTGACAGCACATCAATATTGATGCAATATTGGCAAAGCCCCTCGTGTTGCAGATATCTTTGGTTGACCATTTTCGATCAATTGGCCCGTAAGCATTAGACCACTAAATCATTTAAATAAAAATCATTATCACCAGACACTTATACGGGGAATTATATTAATTTGCGTGCAAATAATTTTATGGGTCAGTGAAAACGAATTACTTATACTCGTAGGTAACAATCATTTGTCATGACTGATGAACTAATGGCGTGCCGGCAAAGACATGCGGTTTACACGAAGCCTATTGATGAGCCATTCCAGTAAGCCAGTCCATGAATTTGTTCCTAAAGATAACATTGTAATGAACAATTCATTTGCTGTATGCGGAAATACAAAAATGAATTGGCTCTGTGAAATAATTCGCCAGAACTGCTGCAATGGTCCTTTATACTACCCAATGCCTGTCTGCGTATGTCAACTTTTATTTTCTCTCTCATGATGCGCAAACATTATTATTGGGTATAGGAAATCACTAGCTGCGCCCCGCGGTGTTATCTTTTCCAGGATTAAAAGTAGACTATGTGTTAATCCTGTACCAAATTTCATCCAAATCCATTTGAGCGTGAAGAGTAAAAAACATACACACACACACATAAATACAAACTTTCGCTTTTATAATTAGTGTGATTGTTGTTGTAGCCATGGCAAATATTCGCTGAATCACGAAGTCACGCTGGTCGGATACGGTGAGAAGTACGGAGAACTTTACTGGATTATTAAGAACTCTTGGGGCGTCAACTGGGGCGAAGACGGCTACATGTTGATATCGGCCAAGAATGATTGCGGGGTCACCATTGAACCCACTTACGTCGTCTTCTAATTACAATGAACCACTGATAAATGAGGGATTGTGCCGAGAGGTTCCGCAAAGGGCTTCATGGGTTGACGTTCATGTTAATTATTGTATAATTTGTTAAGGACCCTCCACATTCGACTAACATTACAGATTTTCACATTGTTCATTAACCCATGTACAAACATCCCGAGGTGTATAACGTTGGCCAAACGTGCATCTCTACATTATTATCATTAATTATATCATTATCATTATCATTAATTATATTGATTAATTTAGAGATAAAGCAATATGTAATATATTTTGTTATATTTTTTGTAATTAAACATAACAAAGCTTAAACAAAAGTGTCTGATTTTATTTATTTTAACTTATTTTATTCTCGCTATATTTTATTTTGTGATAATTTTTTCAGAACAATCAGGCGGACCCTGATGTTAAATGGTAACCGCTGCCCTTAGACAACAGCAATACGATTTAGGTCCTCCCCTATCAAATTACGAGAATACCCAAGACGCATTTGGTTGCGTTTTCACCGGCACCCACACAGTTCCGGCAGTACTTCTCCGGATGAACTTGGCAGAAGTTCTACTGCTACTTTAGGTAGCTCCTTAGGCACCAGCCGGGGGGTACGGGTAAGGATAGTAAAGGGTTCTTACTATTGACTCGAGCAACTGGACCTCCAAAAATATATTTACAAAAAAGTACTGAATAAGTATTCTATTAAAAATAATAAAAGGCAAAATAGACCAATGGAACTATGAGGACAGTCACAATGCTTAAAACAAACATGTAGCAGCGTTTCGTCTTTGATATCGCTCCTACATTTTACAGTTGGCAGTTGCAGAACTGTAGTGTATAATTTAAAAACACCACAACTGATTTTATCTACGAGCTTGGTGGGTGCCAAGTACAAATTTCGCATTCCACAGTGGTTTGCTCCTACGTGAGAATCTAGCACTAGATTTGTACCTTCTGGTTATCTTTGACAAATGCTTTTGTACAAAATGCAGTTGTAAGTTAGAAATATAGTTCAGTCATCTAATATGAACAGCAGTCTACGTTTTTAAGGTAGGGTAATCATGTTTTTGGCTTTTGGTGACTTGGAATCTCTGTTATCAGGGTTGGTTGCTTGAATGAAAGGAGGATGAACTAGTCACCTGTTTTTTGAAGATTTTTGACTGTTTTAACCGATTTCCTGAGGAGAAGGTTATCAAGTCTTGTATAATTTATGTTTACCTCAGAACTCCAATATTCATTAACCGACTTTGAAAATAATTTTTTACTTGAAATATTATGATAGGCATTTCAGTTTGGTCCCATAGACATTTTATCATAATCGGTTCAATAGTTTGGTTGTTTAATCAAAATGCCTGGAAATAATATGTTATTCAAGTAAATTAAATTGTGTATTTTGCTGTGACTTTTTACCGATTTGTATGTTTTTTAAATAAAAGGGTGAACCCCTTTATGGCTAGAAATAAGGAATGAAAATATAAAAGTCGATTGTTTCGATTTTTTTTATCAATCACTTCTTGACTGTATATTTCCAAGAGAGCGACTTCATTCTAGAATATTGAAGCAACGCCAACACAAATCTTTTGTGCTGGAACATATACTTATCAAGTACATAATAAACTTTGTTCACGTTATTTTAACTCTGCAGGAAGCCATCAATTTCTGAATATATGTTCTTGGGGCGAGCCTGGCTCGATTACTCCTTGATTTATAGTAACGGGACCAGCTAATTAAACTGCTATGCCGATAGCCGCGAAAGTTAAAATTTCAGTTAGATTTTACAATCCTAATACGATGCGATGGGGTGTTTTAAGAGGCGGGATCAAATAATAACAAACAGATGTTTTTTATTAAATACTACTCTCTCTTCTACTAAAGTTTGCGAAGACTATCGCGTTGCGCCTTTCACTCTGAGACTTTGATAATACGTCTCATGTGCTTGTAATTTCAACGGTACCCATACTATTCCACTGTAATACAGCAACACTGTACTGGATTGCTGTGTTCTGGACTGCATGGTGGTGGATTACCACGAGTGGAGGCAGTACTTCTACGGACGAACTTGGCACGAGTAACTTGATACTTTGGGTTCCTTTCCGCAGCAATCTGAGGAAAATTTATCCCCACTGCAAAAAAAAAAATATAACATAGTTATTATATTATTATATCGCAACGTACCTGTAGATTCCAATGATACAAATCTACTTTATAATGTAAAGTTAAATGTTAAACTACTTCTAAGTAAGTACCTACTTCGTGCATAATTTAAATCTAGTGTCCGAGAATTCCCATTAGCATTAGAAAGGTGTTCCACAGCCTGATAGCAAGAGCTCACATGTTGAAAATGGTGTTAGGGAAAGGATTCTGCGATTTTTCCTTTAATAAAAATTGTGTTTGATCTAAATCTTACTACTATTAAATGCAAAAGTTTGGATGGTCGGGTGGATGTTTGTTACTCAATCGCGCCAAAACGGCTGAACGAATCTGGATGAAATTTGGCACAGAAATAGAGTACAGTTTTTATCCCGGGATAAAATGCTTTATATGCCGGGATAAAATGCTTTATATCCCGGAATAATGTACGGTCCCCGTAGAATGGCGTAGCTAGTAACTAAATAAAATAATAACGAAATGAAACATTTCTAGGTTCTATGTTACTCGATTTGTTGGTGAATACCCTCACAGTCGTTACAAGTGTCCCCTGGTTAGTGCAAAAGGAATATATTACAACCATAAAGCAGTAAAACTTCGAGTTCGTCTGGAGATGTACTGCTAACGTGGCTGGTAATGGAAATGGCGGTTAAGGTTCTCAATTCAGCTGTTTTTCATTTGTATTTTTGTTACGTGATATCTCCACCAATTGTGGACTGATTTTGATGATTATTTTTTATTTGATAGCACGTACCTTAAAATTGGTCTTATTTTACTTTCATAAAGCAATACTATTTTGTTTTATAAATAAAAAGATTTAAAAATTAGTCGTTTGTAAATTTATACTCATGATATTAATAACACACAAAGAAACCTCTATGTATGTCAAACAATTGTTTGACTTAGGTAGGTGACTTAGGTGACAATTGTTTGACGTAGGTAGATCAAATCCACAGTAATAATAAGGAAACTCTTTACACCGCAGTTATTAGGATTCAGTGCTCTCTATTTGAATTAGCTGTGACGGGTGACTTCGGCACGCGAATGCAAAGTCTATCTCGATTGTGCGGTTTTAGGTTTCTTGTAAGCGCTAACCACGCGAGATCTATCCGTCTGTTGCGCTGCCAGCGATAGCTAGCTCTCAAGTAGACTCAGCAAACCTTTAGCAATTACAGGAGGACATTGTAATTATACTATTTTTTCCCTCGATTAAAGAGTTTCATTCAAATTTCATTCAAGTTCGTTGAGTCGTTTGAACGTGAAGAAATAACGTACACACACACACACACGCACGCCCGCATACAAACTGTCGCCTTTATATAATAATATAAGTGTAACAGCATACTGTTTTTATAACTATCTGATATTCATATATCAGGTAGTTATAATATAAAAACAAAGACAAAGTTCATACAAAGACCAAAAAATATATAGCAAGTACTTTGATTACTATTGTATAATAGTTTTAACTTTGAAATCTGGCTTTCCATTTTGTCATACCGATTACTTGATTCACTCACTCCCGGGGTCAGCGTACCTACAAAACGTTTTTTATTATCAACGAAACAATAATATCGTCGCATTGTGCACCAATATAAAAAACCCAAAAAATACATTTACACAAAAAACTACGTCTCTGGGTTACAAAATGTAGCACGAGACACATTGACCATCCCATTGTGTTTTTGTGACGATTGGCTATCATTGTAAAATGGATCATAACGTCAACATAAAAAGCTGAAAAGAGGTTACGCTTCATATTAAAAACTGACTTCATCTCGGGTCTGTAGCTTCATCAAGACTTGCATAGAATTTTGGGTTTAGTGCAGTGGATTTTTAGATCAAAATTCGCTTAGTCGTGAGTCAGGAGCTGATGGAAGCAATGCGCACCCACGGGCTGTCACGCGCTGAGCATTGTCAGTAGGTAAGCTGTCGGCCGATGGACGGACAGCAAAAACGCCAAAAACTGATGCATTGGTAAAAAGTAAACCAACGGCATCAGACAACACGTAGATCGACACAACGGCATCGAAGATTTTTAAGTTACCTCTGATAGCGATGTAAGCCCTTTTTCAACTTGGCACAATCTTTTCAGCTTTAAGTTATTTTAAGTTTTCAGGTTGACTGTCTTCTGCGCTGTAGATCGTTGCTTGGATTCACCCAGGACATGCATTTGTGTGAATCTATTGCTTTGTTAAATATTATCTAATTTTAAATTAGTAAAAATATAAATATATATTTTTTTTTATCTCTTCTACTCTTATTCTCCTACACTATACTATCTATATTGCATGTGACATGGATAACATAGACACACAAGACAAATAAATAAAAGAGAACAAACTTCATGGGCATACAATATTATATTTACCCCGGAATCGAACCCGGGACCCCTCGCTTAGGAGGGGCTATTACCAACCAAGCCACAGAGCCGTCATTATCAACTTATTAATAATCAAGTATTAAAAAATATAGAATATGTTATTATTTTAATGTATGCCACTCCACAAATATCGTGGAATTAATTTGAAAAATATGGTTGGTTCGCATCCTTATTTTATAGTCTATAAATAACCCGCAAATTGCCTTCTTAATTAACTGCAGAACCAGTTCATTCCAATTTCTGCTTTTAAATAAACGTTAACAAAGAATTTTAATTTAGCCGACTTTTATATTCCTTCTTGATATTATTCTGGCAGAAGTAATTAACTATCAGGTTTAAGTTAATGAATTGTGGCAATATTGTACGATACAGTTCACTTGTTCACTTGTTCAGTTTGGGAGATTGTAGGTCTGTTAATTAATCCTGCTTTTTTGATATAACATGTTAGGAATCAACAATCCTATCACATTATTTATGTTAATTCATATTATACAAATGACTGATTTGAAAATGGATTAAATAGAATTTAATACTTCCTTACATACTTGAGTACCCTTTGAATCCATTCCTAAACGTGGGTGGTGCTAAAGGAGCAACAAACTTGTGCTAAGTTCGTCCGGAGAAGTACTGCCTCCAAACTTGGTAATGTGCTGGCAAGCAGTGGTGCACTCGCAGTGCTGTTCCGTTGGAAGGGTGTGGGTGCCGCTGAAATGGCATAATGCGCTTGACATCTCAATTTGCATCTGCTTGACATCTCGGGTTACTGGCACAACGGGGTGCGTATTGGGTCTTCTCACATTTCGATCGGTGTGGACCTAAGACGAAGTGCTGTTGTTATGGGCGGACGTAACCAGTTAACATGAGGTGGGATTTGAGCTAGTACCGTTTCTTAAGAGAAAAAAAATTAAACCGATCGTGAACATCTACATCCCTAGAACTTTGACTTGTTTAAGAACAAGTCAAAGTTCAGTCATGTTTAATTTTAGACACAAGTTTGAACTTATTCAAACTTGTGTCTAAAATTAAACATGACTGAATAAACTAAAAAACAACAAAGGAGTTCCTAATTTATTTCAAACAATGAGCTCTCAACGCTAAAAAATCGTCCCACCGAATAAAATACACAAAATATTGCTTTCTCAGGCAGTGGGCGTTAATTACCCTAATCTGGGAGGCAAGAATACCGTTGCATTTGTTTATAGGTATTATGATCAGATAGAGTCAGTGTAGAACGGTAGCCATGGGAAATGTTCATTTATCTGCGTCAGTAATTATCAGAAGATTTTATGTTGAGCATAAGTATAGAAGATGTTCAGTATAAGTATAGAACGCTCCAATATCATTCATACATTTTATAGTAATCGGATTAACTTTGAGAGCGTGGTGGTTCAGGGGCACAGACGCCGACTTTCAATCTGAAGGTCGCTGGTTCAAATCCACACGTGCACCAATGGGTTTTTTCACTTGAAAAATTTATGTGCGCAATACCACGTTCTCGAAACGGTGACGGAAAACATCGTGAGGAAACCGGCATGTCTTAGAACCAAAAATTCGATGACATGTGACATCTACCAATCCGGATTGGGCTCCCGTGGTAGATCAGAGCCCATTCACTCTCAATTATCGAGAGTAGGCCGGTGTCCCTGCAGTGGGAACATTAGAGGCTGGTACGGATTAACTTTATTTTAATAAGAAAAGTAAATTACCAAGTGTATTCAATATTCAACATCAAGTTTCAATATTCAACTATCATAAGACTGGGAAAATATCACTATAGCAGCAATGATATCTATTCCAAACTTCCATACATTATTTGAAACATAGTATTATAATTGAACAGATTGTTATAATATGTGTAGCAGAAACTGTTGCAATGGTAATCTATCTCGAGTCATTTGCTAATTGAATAATGTAACTGGTTGTTATCTGACATATCTTATTGACCATACATCCAGAATTAACTAACCCGGTTTGAATTATTAGAAATAGCTCCGTATTTATACCTATCCTGCTAGTACAGTTTTCAATAACAAAATATTAGTAATAAACAACCCAATATTTAGAAAATATTAATATATTTTTAATATTTTATACGGAACATGATGGCCCGGGGGCACAGACACTGACTTTCAATCTGAAAGTTCCACATCATGAACCCACATCATGCACTCATGACTTTGTCACTCGAAATATTTATGTGCGCCATACCAGTACTTGAAACGGTGAAGGAAAACATCGTGAGGAAACCGGCATGTTACAACAAAAAATTCGAAGAGGTGACATCTACCAATCCGGATTGGGCTCCCGTGGTAGATTAAAGCCCATTCACTCTAAATTATCGAGAGTAGGTGTTTCTGCAGTTGGAACAGAAGAGGCTGATATGGGATGTTAATAAAACATGCATATGTATTGGCGAACACGTCATTAAATTAATTTAAGGTAGTTTTATTCTTAGACGTTTTCATCACTGACCAAACATTTCTATGTCAACATACCTACCTCATCATTTTCTGAACCTATCTCTCAAATCTCGCTGGAGTTGAGTCTATTAGTTTCCACTGGTTGGATGGTCTGTATGCGCTACAGACAGTGATTTATATCGGCTACCGATCTATCATCCGATATACGATGCCTCCACACTTAGATTGAACACTTAATTATGGTTTTATGATTGTAATCATGTTGAGCAACACAAAGATGTTAAGATGCATGATAATATTTAACTGACTTCAATAAAAGGAGTTTTATAATTGTTTAATGTGAAATATCTATAGGTTATATATCTAGGGCAAATACGCCGATTTTCAATCTGAAGGTTGCTGGTTTTGTTGACCAATGAGTTTTTCAGTTGAGAAATTTATGTGCGCAATACGTTCCACGTTCTGGTAACGGTGAAGGAAAACATCGTGAGGAAACCGGCATGTCTCAGAACCAAAAATTCGAAGACATGTGACATCTACCAATCCGCATTAGGCTCCTGTGGTTTTGTTGTTTCCGTTGAATAATAATATAATTACGTAAACGTAAACGTTTACACACTCATATCTCTGCACTAGGATTCCCTGTGTCGCAGATGGCATGGACAAACACAGAAACACAAGACTTGAAACGGGAATTCAATTTTATATATAGAGAATTTCGTTTTTTGTTTTGTTGGTATAATAGATAGATATACTCTTTATTGCACAGCAGAAAAAGCAATTACAAGCAACATAAACGAACAAAAAATTGGTAAATGCACAATGGGTGTTGTCATTAAAAGTGATCTCTTCCTGCAACCTTTGGATAAATAGGATAGAGGGTAGACGCAATAGACGTCAGTACGGATTGAATAATTTTTCTAATTACTCACAATTATTCGCGTATAAACTATAAAGTCGCGCTCATCACTTCTCACGTTTATTATTTATTATACGCGAGAAGTGATGACTAAGCGACATTTGACCAGTTTTGAAATGAGGTCAATGGGGTCAGTCTACCGACACGGGGAAAATGGCGTGCTTCCGTTAGCTTCACTAGAAAACCAATGTAGACGTTGGGTGGCGCCAACATTGACATACATACATACAGACAGTCGCTTGAAATCGGATGATAATTTAGTAATACTTATCTCGATAAAAATAAATATTATGTGTCTATCAAAAATATTATACAGGCGAAAGTTTGTAAGTATGTAAGTTTGGATGTGTGTGTGTGTATGTAGTAGATAATTTCCATATTATGTTATGTATTGTAAAAAATATTATGAATCATTTAAATATCTTATTTTTGAAGTGAATCTTCTTTTGGGGCATTTTTTGAGATGGAAAAAGACCATTGAACTCGATACACTGTGACCGTTACCGTTACCGACACCTCTGTATCTGTAGTGTAAGTCTGCTTTTGTTTTCACTTCTGTCGGCACTCCCGGAGTGCCATTGTTTTTTTCCTTGTTTCTAAAGGTTATCTATTAATAGCTTTATATGTATGAGGCATAAGCGTAACTGATCAAACTTATTTTGAACGCAATACAGGCCCAGCCTTGTGAGGAGTAGACCGATTTTAATAAGTAAATGCCTTAATATTAAGATTTTATACTACATAATATGTACTAAGATTTGATTGTGCAATAGTCAAGGATTTTTTTTATTTTTTCATGTTTGTTACTTCTTCACGTTCTTCTTCATTAAAACATAGCCAAATTGTGACCCTCCTTTTTTGAAGTCTAAAAAGCGTTCCAAGCTCACAAAATTACGTTTGATTGGCCTCAGACTTACTATCGACTCCCACATACGCGGCGCGGCACTAAATTCCCACCTATATAAAACGAGGCTATTTTAATGATCTGAAAAAGCTTCTGTAAGTCAATTGGAATGCATAGTGCCGATAGCATCACTCCGACAGGCTTCGTCGGCAAGTGGTCGAGGAATGTCTTCTTAAACATTAAGTTGAACGTTTTTTATTACCCGGTAGCCAGCTGGGTAAGAGTCCTAAAATCCGTAGAATAGAATCAAGGCTCACCTTGATATATTTTGTTAAAATGTACAATACATGAACATTATTTGTATATTCAGTAATATTTTCATGCCAATTAAATGAAAGGTTATTATATATTTTACCGTTGGATATGTCTATATGTCTGTGTAACTATGTGAGGTCTAAAAGGGATGGTTGGTGTATAAAGGCTTCATTTGTCATGATCGAAGAAATTAGGAGGGCAAATTTAAAATTATCAACTCAACACTTTAGAAGGGATTTTAATAAGTTTAACTCTAAACTTAATTTCAATTATATTAAACAAAACAGATCACCATCTTGATACGAAACCTACAGGGCCTTACAATTTAGCTTATAGTCTAGTCATGCGTCTTGGAAGCACCAATAGCAGGGATAGGATTTCTGCATCTAGTGGAATCCAAGAATACCGCATCTGTTCCCGCTTATTTCTTTTGTACTAGCCTATTTTGTAAAGAGGCCGCTATTGTCGATCAGTTTAGTGGTGATTGAAATAAAATAAATAATTTGAATATTTGTATGCTCCAATAATAGTTTTTTGGGAATTAAACGTAAAGCTTCAATAAATTCTATTGCAGTGGCTCACCCCACTCTGTTGTTCGTATCCGTAAGTAAATACATGAATATCCTTTGAGTCCCAAGGAGATGAGTCCAAATAGAGCAACTTAGAGGGAGAACTTCTTTGAAGTTCGTTCAGGAAAGTACAGCCATTATGTCTTAGCTAGACAACTTAGCGGAAGAATGCCACTAATAAATGATGACTCACATTGCTTTTTTCCGGTGAAAAAGTATCGCAAAGTTACGGGTGCGTCTGACGTTTCATTGCTTGCCTACATTTTTTTGACCTATTGTATCCCACTGCTGGGCAAAGTCTCTCCCAAATCTGTCCATTGGATTCGATGATTATCACAATTTTAAATTGAATTTTTCATAATATCAAAATAGTATACATATCCTTTTTGAAATGCTATTATATGATAACTAAAACTAATGATTTATTGGTTACTGGCTCGAAATTTTTTCTACGAAGTGAATTATCATAACAATCAATTAGCTTTTTGAGCTGTCCATTTGTTAAATGACCGCTCGGTAACCAACGGTTTTGTTATCAGCTATTGTCAATCTCATAATGTTTTAATGCCTTAGACTATGTGAATTTATAGACTCGTTCAAACTAATCTAATGATGAGAGTCAAAATAGAGGCGCGGGTCACTTGTGTGAACAGCTCATTAAAATAATAGAATGTGTTGAAACAATCTTAATACAAAAACACTGCGGATAAGGTTAATAAGTTTAAAATCAATCATAAAAATTTTCAGGCTATGGAGAGGTTTAAATTTGAGATATGAACACTCATGCTTGACATGCATGACTATGAACAAACACGCTTGAACGTCTGAATACATTTGATTTCAAGTAAGCTACTACGCTCAATTACGTACAATATGTAGGTATTCATTAATTAATGTAATTGTAATTTTTTTTATTTTCGTTGTTTCATGTACAATGCAACACGAATAATAATGGTGGCAATTATGTGAATCGTGAAATTAGGAATAAGTTGCGTGTGCGTTCGAAAATGTGTGCACTGGACCTATACAGTGCACACATTTAAATCTTAAGGTAAGTTTTTTATAGCCAATTACAACTTAGCCTATTCTTATTGCTTTTTTTTGTCCAATATGCCTAATAATATAATATGTGTAATAAATACATTATTATGATTTAATCATTGAGTAAATAAAATAAGATAGCGTCTTGACTTGACAATTATCAAATTTATTATGCTCATAAAAAAATATTAGAGTGACCATAACATATCTACATAATATTGTTCTTAGTTTAAAGTAGCAGTTTGAATACCCGTACCATTTGTACACATGGTTTCGACAGCAAGATGAGATCTCGAGATACTGACTAATGTATCAGCGGATTGTTTTGACAGTAGCCAGTTTCACAAAAGCTTTCATGTCAAACGAGCAATAAAACTACTGGTTACACTCTACAACGAATTCGACTCAATCTCACAGCTGCCGCCGGATTTCTAAAAGGCTTCTCAAAAATGTATTGATCAACGCTCAAATCTAATTTCATCCAATCAGAGTTCGGGAAAATTTAAATGTCAAACAATCGGCGTTAAAGACTGCGTCTGCAAATTTTTGAAGTGATTTATCCTCTGAGACTTTTCTTAGGTATCTTAAAGGCAATGATTCAAGCTTTCTCAGTCATTTCATCATTGAACTGACGTAGTGATATATTCACTCTGTAAGGCCAATGATGATTCCTTAAAAGTGTTCATAAAAACAGGTTAACTGGCTACTTGCGTAAATTAAACCAAGAGTGCGTATTTATTGTATTCGATGAAAATTCTAATAAAGAAATAACCATACAAATTGGTTTACAATTAACGGAGAAATTGATGAACATACGTAAATAAAATACATACAGTCAAATATATAAACTCGCCCTTTTTGAAGTCGATAAAAAATAATATAAATCATTTACACAGACATACCCTTGCACCAGGATTCCCTGTGTCACAGATAGCATGGACAAACACAAGACAAACACCCAAGATCCGAGAACAAATTTCATGCTCAACACAAAGTGTGCCCCGGCCGGGCAGGGCAGGTAAGGCAGGGCTACTACTAACGAAGCCACGGAGTCGTCAAATACACAGTTCTTATAAACAGTTCATCTAGTCATGAAATTAATATTTTATAGTAGACAGATGTGCGAAGGAAGAATAAACAAAAGCAAAAGTTTGTATAAGCCCCAAAAAAACTGGTGCACCATCTCCCAAATATTTAAACACAGGTGCAGACCTTTTTCGATTGAATTACAACTCAATTATATATAAGATAAGGGCTAAGGAACGAATAGCGTAAAAGAATTGAGACAGAGTCCTTGAATATAATATTATTTTTGGTAAATTTTTGAAATATGAATAATGGTAGTATAATTATGGTATACCTTATGATTTAAACTACTTGAGAAGCAATAGAAATCTCTATTGGAGTTCATTGATCAAATATCCGGGTCGGAAAGTCCGGGTAACAAGATTAATACTCCGTTTTCAAAACAGCAATTCCTTTTCAAAATGGATACCGAGGCATTATGTATTTTTAAATACTTAGAATTTCATATTTGAGATATTGGTGTTTTATTTGTTATATTATGTTCATTTTATCAATAGGTCCTGCCGTCAATCATTGTTACACTGCAAGGTTGGTATTGCTGTGTTCTGGTGGGAGGGTGTGGGTACCGGTGTAATCATAGGGGCATGAGACGTTACATCCCCGTTTCGATAACGAGCGCAATGGTATGTGGTTTAGGTCTTCACATACTTCAGTCGGAGATAACCAATTGATATCAGGTGGGCTGAAGGATCGACCAGTCACCTTTTTGTTAGAAAACAATTTAATCTATTTATATTCCTATGACGTTATATACTCACGAATATGTGTACATGTGTGTGTAAAATTTAACGTGTGCAAATGATACTTAAGATATAAAAGAAAAAAACGAGTTTGACATTGACTTTATTATTATTTTTCTTACCTGTCAGTGTATAGTCAGGGTACTGGGGGGTCCTGTTGCTCGCGTCCGTAGGTGTGTACCCGTTGATTCCCTACACGTACCCCCTGGGTGGTGCAAAAAGGAGCAACCAAAAGTAGCAGTAGAACTTGTGCCAAGTTCATCCGGAGAGGTACTGCCACCACATCTGGAATCTGCCGCCAAGCAGTAGTGGTTGCATTACTGTGTTCCGGTGGAAGGGTGTGGTTGCCGGTGAAATCACATGCGCATGAGACATATCATCTACGTCTCGAGTGATGGACGCAGCAGGATGAATGCGACTCAGTAATGATTTGGATCTCATACTGAGTCGCACGCATTACTGTTGTCATGGGCGAGGATCACCACTTACCATCAGGTGGGCCCTCAGCTCGTTCCGTCACTTATTCACATAAAAAAAAAAAAAAAAAAAAACTGCGACTTTAAAATATCCTTTACTAGCGACCCGCCCCGGCTTCGCACGGTTAGTAAAGCATCAGTGTCGTATGAGAAACTACGCGTGCGAAGCCGGGGTGATTTGCTAGTGTATTATACATATAAACCTTCCTATTGAATCACTCTATCTATTAAAACAAACCGCATCAAAATCCGTTGCGTAGTTTTAAAGATTTAAGCATACATAGGGATATAGCGACTTTGTTTTATACTATGTTGTGATCTTGTAGAATTCAAGGACCTTTTGTATACATTTGATCTCCTTATTGTACTCTTTTACTAGGGTGGCCTTAGCTAGATGTTATTGACTCGTGTATCTCAAGTCTCGCGTCAGCCAATCAGCCGCAAGGGATAAGCAGGTGCATTTGCGCAGGAGTGGAAAAAAGGTGAACGTTTATAAATAGCATTAACGTGCATATTATCCTTTGAAGAAGATTCATGCTTGTCAGTGGTGAGAATTATGTAATGTAGCGCTACTAGAAAATTATGAGCGGTATTAAGTTTTATTTTCGTGATGTCTGAGTTATTACCATAATATTTTATCAAGTCAGGTCCAACGAAGTCTTGTTTGAAAATTACTTACTGTCCTAATTTGTATATTTTCGTATATAAATAAATGTTCATTTAAATTTCACACAGTGCCGCTTATTTACAGAGCAACTGTCCGCTCGGTCAGTATTTCGATGGGTGACCGTTTAGCATTTGAAATGAGCGCTTATGAGCTTCGGAGGGCACGTTAAGATATCGCTTCCGGTAATACCAGCTAATAAGTCATATCGGAGGACTTAAGGTAGTTTGATAATTCTGACACCATAGTTGAAAGAAGAAAATAGTTTAAGGAAACTAAAATATAAGAATTTTTTTAATATTTAGTTCTGCATAGACAACACAGCTAAAACCTCGAAAATTGTTTTTTTCATGATAAGAAGAAAGTCTTCTTTACAATTCTAATTAACTTTACATTTTTTACTTTTTATGGTTAAGTTTCCACAAACAGTAATTAGAGAAAAAAGCTTACACGCGAAGCTTTCTAGACGAAAACACGAGAAAAATTAAGATGTAGAAGCGTATTTATCGTTAAATATATATTCGAAATTCTAAATAAGCAAAACCAAATATTTGAGTTTGTGAGTTTGACTGGCCTCACAGCTCACTTGACAGTAGATCTGCCTTCTGCTTTGTAGGTCGTGGGTTCGATTCCCACCCAGAACAAATAATTGTGTGACGAACAAAGTATGCTTAGTTTAGGGGTAGATGGCGCTGTCTGAAATGTCCATGAATATGATGTTATATTATTCACTAGCTTTTGCCCGCGACTTCGTTCGCGTGGACTTCAGGTTCGTCCCGTCTAGTCTAAAAATGTGTTTTTTTACGACCTCACATTAGAAACTTCAAAAATTGTAGCCTATATGTTATTCTGATGTATAAGCTATATTGTGGTAAAGTTTCATTAAAATCCATTCAGTAGTTTTTACGTGAAAGAGTAACAAACATCCATACATCCATACTTACAAACTTTCGCCTTTATAATAGTAGTAGGATAGCAGATTTATTTAGGAGACCTATTAAAATTTGCTTGCTCGGACTAGTTGGTGTTTGAAGAACATATTTTCAGATATAGTATGAGCACACTGTCTATTCACGAGTATTTTTTTCATGTTTTTGTAAATCACACGGAGGAGAAGCCAATTGAAGATCAGCTTTAGGTTGAAAGTCGTTATATTATGTTTAATGTTAACAGATTTCATAAAATCTGTTACAAACATAATTAAGACCTATTTTCATATCCTGAAAATAGAGCCTGAATATGAATTTTCATAGCCTGAGAATTAATCTGTTTAGAATTTTAAGAGTAATTATTATGATTTCGCTTCTGCGAGATTTCATTGCTGTGCCGTTTGAACGGATGTCGGTTCGATCTAACGTGCGATTAGAATAATTACTGTGAATTGCCTTTTTGCGCTGAAAGTTTGCGCAAATGTAGTACTTTAGGTATAATTTTCGTCTTCAATTACACATTAGTCGTAGTGTACGATCTTTTTATCACAGAATTCATTGAATACAACCTAGTTTAAAATGATATGTAACTACCAATAGTGCTTCCGAATGATGTTTCTTGTGTCCGTAGGTGAATACCCTTTGGGTCTTACACGTATTTAATTGCACCTTTTACACCACCCCTGGTATAACAGTAGAACTTGAACCAACCTGATCCGGAGTAGTCCTGCCACCACACCTGGCAATACAGTCAAGCGGCGGCGCCTTCGCGTTGTGTATTGGTGGGAGATTTTAATTCTACACCGAACAAAAAAATTTTTGGAGACACTTTGTGGCGCCGAAAATCGGCCATTTTAATTTTTATAATATTGATATAACCCATGTCACTCACAATTAAGACAAATCTAAAGACACCTCTCAAGCTAAAATCCATCAAGCCTTTTAGGCTACAGAGTGTGCAAATATACATACATACACTAAAAGCATAACTCTCCTTCTGGCGCAGTCGGGTAATAATAAAGTGCATTAGCGTCGCTGCCTAGTCTGCATCAAAACGTGTGGGATAAAGCGAGACGACATACAAATGTGTCACGGTTAAATTCTCGGTCACGAACTTAATAAAAATGGTCATTACCATTCATTAGATTAACATACATACATATATTCACGCATTTTCCCCCGAAAGGTTACGCAGATTTCAATATGTGACTTTTCACCACGAATAACGTATCAATTTTCTTTCCGTAGGTTAGTTGGTAGCCTGCCTTTAAAGCGAGGGGACCCTGGTTTGAATCTGTGTGTCTTGTTGTTCTCGGATCTTAGGTGTTTGTGTCATGTGACTATGTCGTATTTTTGAGCTTAAAAATAACTGCATTTCCATAAAGTTAGTTTAATCCACCAATCAAACAGATATTGTTACAGGTTTTATCCTGACTGTGAAATAATAGGTGTGTGAATATGACTCCGCCCCTTTTTGTCAATATAAAACACATTTGTTCGCTTACAAAATTAAAAAAAAAATTATTGAAAGTATGCTCCATCTGCAGCTACAACCTTCGCCCATCGTTCAGGTAGTTTTCGTATTCCTTGCTGGAAGAAGTCCTGGTCTTTTGAGCTTATCCAGTTGTCAATCCAAATTTTGATACTTTCACATGAAGTAAACTTTTCTCCAGTAAGGTCTGTCTGCATCGTCCGGAATAGGTGGTAATCCGAAGGAGCTATGTCTGGTGAATATGGCGGGTGGGGTAACACTTCCCAGTCCTGTCCCTCTAAATATCTTTTTACGACTTCTGCGGTATGCGGTTTGGCATTGTCATGCTGAAGAACTAATTTGTTATGTCTATTCACCCATTCTGGTCGTTTTTCTTCTATGGCTCGCTTCAAACGCATTAGTTGTCGTCGGTAAACTTCTCCATTAATAGTTTCAGAGGGTTTGAGCAACTCATAATATACAATACCTTTCTGATCCCACCAAATACAGAGCATGACCTTGGCACAGTGAATATTTATTTTTGGCTGTGATGGGCCTGGTTCGCCTGGTTTCACCCAAGCTTTTTTGCGTTTAGGATTTTCGTAGTGTATCCATTTTTCGTCTCCTGTGACTATCCGATGCAAAAATCCTTTTCTTTGCTGTCTTTGAAGCAGCATTTCACAAATGGTTTTCCGACGTTCCATGTCTCTTTCTTTTAAATCATGTGGAACCCAGTCACCGGCTTTTTGAATCATTCCCATCATTTGTAAACGCTTTGCAACAGTTGAACGATCAACATTTAATGCTGCAGCTAATTCTGATTGAGTTTGGCAAGAATCTTCCGCCAATAATGCTTCCAATTCAGCATCTTCAAATTTTTTTGGTGGTTTTCCATGTTCTTTATCCTCAGTACTAAAATCGTTATTTTGAAATCGTCGAAACCATTCCTTGCAAGTTGTATTAGACGGAGCATGCTCACCATAAATCTCCACAAGCAAACGATAAGTTTCCGCTGCAGTTTTCTTCGCAATAAAATAATGTAATAACACTTCCCGCAAATGACGTTTATTTGGAATAAAAACCGACATTTTCGAAAAGGTGAAAACAATTGTTGCTTACACTTCAAACAAATATCATAAAATGCGTTAGATAGCTGACATTCAGTACTATCGAATACAAGTATGGTCATTTATTAGTACACGTAAACAATACTAAAAACGACATCTGTTGAGAAAGGGCGGAGTCATATTCACACACCAATAGTAAGAAATTTTTAATTTATTGAATTAAAATGTTACATAAATACGATCACACAGCCCTGCACTAGGATGCCTGTATCGCAGGTGGCGTGGACAAACACGACGCTCATCACAAAAAGTTCAAGGTGGCTCTGAATCGAATTCTTCGTTTCTCTCTGTTCAAAGACAGGGTACCAAGCCAAGTCAACATATATTACATCAGAATGCAATTTCTAGAAAAGTCCGAGAAAATTTGTAGCTTGCCAGGCTTTATTTACTATCCCTTGATCCCAGTCCAATCGCAATACTGTCTCCCAGGTACTTTACTAAAGTGTACAGAAAGAACAAGTTTCCACAAGATTGTGGCTCTCTGACTGTACAAAACGGCTATGCTGACACGATGTCACCACTTACGCTAATCCAGCCACTTAGGCTATTGTCCAGCTTCGAGATACATCATCGTGCAAAAATACCTTTTAACACCAAAGTTTCAAGGTACAAAACGCCACATCTTGCATCCCAATGATCTCTATTTAAGCGCTACTTAAAATAGAGGGCGGTTTTGTTGAAAATAGTAACTTATTGTAAAGGTTGTAGGTTAGATATTGTTTGGAGATATGGTGACAGGTGATTCTGCTTTTTTGGGAAATTGTGTCGGCACCCCGCTGCATTTAAATATAATAGTACAATGAAAAAGATGGAATTTGTCGTTGTGCTTACGGGATATTTACTACGTTTTACCTTTTTTGGTGAAAGGAGTTGATCAGACATGAATTGGTGCTAAACACGTAAATATCACGTTGACTAGGGGTCATCATCACCCCAGGGGTATTGTAAAGGCGAAAGTTTGTGTTTGGGTGTGTATTTGTTTGTTACTCTTTTGCACCTCAATGGCTGTACGGATTTTAATGAAATCACATGCGCTTGAGATGCATCATCCCCATCTCGGGTGATGGACGCAGCAGGATGAATGCGACTCAGCGTCAGTGTAAGATCCAAATCTTATACTGTGTCGCATTACTGTTGTCATGGGCGGGGGTCGCCACTTACCACCAGGTGGGTCTTAGCTCGTTCCGTTACTTAATAAAAACTATAGTTTCTTAATATCAATGGCTCTGTTTATAAGCGGCAGGCATCTCACCAGAAACACAGTCATGCAAACTTCATTCACAACGGAACACAGTAATGCTAGTGCACTGCTCAACTACAAAATATCAGGTGTGGTGGCAGTACTTATCCGAACGAGCTTGCCAAGAGTTTTACCTGTCGCAATACATGTCTCAGTCTGAGAGTACTCACCTATGGATGCGAATTAATGATACAGTGAAATTCAGTAACTTAAAAAAATCTAATAGTTTCTAAATAAATGTTATCTTATTAATTGAAACGAGCAATTCCTGTATAATTATAATATTAAAAAAAAAATAGGTTCTCATATATAAAATCCATAAAGTTTCAAACATTTGGCAACCCTACGCAGTTCAGTTTTTGTTTATTTCCTGATATCGTTCCCGTCGACCCCGGTGGACATTTGAAGCTCAAATCACAACTCCATTCAACTTGTGGACTATTTGTGCTTGTTTAGAAGTTTTTGCTGTTAATTCAGCTAAGCTTGGTTGCAGTATTTTTAAATATTCGAAGCGTTGGTAGCATATTTTATTCAAAAATAGGTGACACACAATCTGACGGGCTGGCTGATCGAAAGTTTGCAAACACTAAAGCTTTTTTTATGTGATTTAGTGACGGAACGAGCTGAGGGCTCACCTGGTGGTAAGTGATTATACGACTACTTCCGAAAGAAGCGCATGAGGTCAAGCGCACCCCTTAATGATAGGGTCATTCCCATCCTTCCATCCTTCTAAAGTCCTTGTACCGAAAAACAACTCATGATTTTTTTTCAGCGCCGTCACAGCGTCTACTCTTGCCTAGACCTTCAATCCCAAAATTTTAATCAATTTATTAGATTTGTTCGACTGCTCTAAAGTTCACTCTGGAACTAATGTTGAGCTTTCATATGCCGTCACAGCTCGCAAATCGCCCCATCGGGGTTCGTGGGAACTTGCGACGTCCCGTAAAGTGCTCAATACACGGTTGTGTACTCAGACAATGGCAGGAACTTCGTACGTTCCACTTTGTCACAATCTCGTGAACTGATTTCTAGCATAGTATTTTCATTTTCTATAAAAATATGAGAAATAATTTATTTTAAAGTCAAACGGCACCTGTAATTTTTGCAATTTTTATTAGCTAGTAGCTGAGCTGACAGACGTTGTCCTGTTTTGATTGTTAATTTGATAAACACCTATTTTAGATGTTTTATTTTAGAATAAGAAAAAAAAATAGGGGCCACGCAAAAAATGCTAAATTCCACGCGGATGAAGTTGCAGGGAACAGCTAGTTCCAAGTAAATAACACAAGTTCACGTACGCCAGGTGCCGTCATCCCAGCATTGTTCTGTTGTGTACGCTTACAATTGTTGCGGTAATGTAAGCAAGAAGGTTATTGGTCCGTGAAATTTGTGAACAAATTGAACGTAATTCCCCAAGATTACTCGCATGAGAATGAAATGCACTGTGGTTTGCAAGACTGGTGAGAATAATATTCAACGCTGGTTGTTTGTTTTGAAACTAGCATATGAACAAATTCATGTATTATTTTGTTCTTCACCCAGACTTCTTCATGGAGGCCGACCCTCTATGAAGAAGTCTGGGTGAAGAACAAAATTGGCTTTGAATAAGCGCTAAACTTTATTTTTAAGAACGCATGATCTCGCATATACGAATACAAATCAACGAAAGAAAAGTTTTTTTAATAAAGACTTTGACTTGTTAGTAATTGTTGGCATAAGTTATGACCCAAAAGATGTTTCTTTTTGAGTATTTACAAAAAAAAATATTTGGTAATGTATCTGTAATCCAGTTCCCATGATACGTTTTACTCTGTTTGGGGCAAGGTAGCGCTGTGTGAATATTATTATTATGGTTTTACCTAAAGCTGTTTATGACAAGGCAGCTTCTTAAGTGAATACTCCTGAACATGCCCGAGGAGACGAGAAACATGTGTCAAAAACTTCTGAGTATTATTCAGTGTTGTTCGCGCCCTGCGCTGCACTCCGCAGTTCAGACGATCCTGGTTTTACGTCACAAGTGAGATGGCGGTTCACGAGATTTTTTTTAGTGTAATTAAAGTGACGGGACGGGCTGAAGGCCGGCCTGATGTTAAGCGATTACCGCCCATAACAACTGTGATACGACTCAGGTCCTCCCCGACCGAAGTATGAAGACCCACACCGCACCGTTGCACCCGTCACCCGAGACGGGGTTGTTACGTGTCATGCGCATGTAATTTCACCGGCACCCATACCCTTCCACCGAAACACAGTAATGCGAGTACTTGACAGCAGATTACCAGGTGTGGAGGTAGCACTTCCCCGGGCTAAATTTGCAAAAGTTCTACAGCTAGTTTTTATTGCTCCTTTAGCATCACGTAGTCTGTTTCGGAAGCTTATTGTATTATAATAGTAATTAATAACTGATATAATTGTCACGAAAATTTAATCGATGAAATTTTCGTGTTATCGGATCTGTAAAGGTACCTTAATATTATCGCATAGTTCGACTTTATGTATGTGCAAGATAAACTCATAAAATGGGCAGTTTTTAGAATTAACACAGACAAACACATCTTTTTACGTTCATTCAGGTGATTTATTATGTAAAGCGAGGGTAACAACCGGTTTTCGTCTCAATGATGTCCCAGATATGTGCGGAGGTGTGCGTGCGTGAACGCCAATGCAATATACAGCTTAGGAACACAAACAAACACATCCTGCACAGGGTACATGTTAACAGTAATGACAGTGGAAAAATCTACAGCCAATTATTAGCGAACTGCATCACAGTTTACCATAAATTAGATTAAAGTCTATCAAATATTGGTAGCTATAAAAAATCATGAGTAGTCTTTCTAACACTTATCATAATAAATCTGTATACTTTTAATCGTACAGGATTGCTCTTAAAACTTTAATTTGTCCATCACAACGTGTTTCCGAATGATTCGCAAGATTTTAATTCGTTCTATGTGCTTTTGTGATGACCAACTCTTAAAACTCTTAAAATATTGTTATTTGAGGTATTTAATCCTATCCCCTCTTCATCACTATAGTATATACTATAGTTAAAAATCTTTGGATTCAATAAATTCTCAAAAAAGTATTGGAAAAGTCACTTTTCTTACTTAAAATTACCTACAAGATCTTCTTATCAGTACGTTTAGCGATTGTTTAAACCCTTTCACCTCAATAAAGAAGGACAATCAAAAAATCTAATGGAAGGAGTATTTTTTTGAGCATGATTCTTTTCACAAACCGCAAAATTTGTTACTTATTTATCATTGTGTTATCCACTTATAAATCTTGTTTGTAATTTGAAATTCTTTTATCATGCTTCTTAACCTTTGTTTAGGTAAAAATGTTACTCTACTGCTTGCAGCCAATATTGTGTAAGAGTGTTCCACATGTGTGTATCCCTTTATCCCAACTATAAACGGAAACAAACAAAAGCTCTTAGTTTGGACTAGCCCGGGATTTGATAGCGTTTAATTTGCCTATTTATGTGTTATGCCGACAGACTAATATTTCGGATTGTTTCGTCCTTGTGATGTTTCCTTTGAGGTGAAACTTGTGGCTAACAGAATTTAGTAACAAAAGGAGCTACATAGTTGTAAACATATAATATTAATAGGTAAACTTTGAGGATAAAAATACATTTAGAATGAAATCTTTATTTGAATTAAAGTGTTTATAGAAATATCTTCTATTTTTGTATATGACTCGCCTTAAAGTCGTATTCCATCGTCATTTCGTAGTCAAATGGAAAAATATTTTCACCATCCTATGTTCTCCACACGGAAGAAGTGTGGAGGACTTACACCAGGGGTAGCAAACTTAGATAATCTTTTTCAAGTGAAAAACTTAATGGTTTGAGAAAAAAGCACAAACTATATTTAATTCGAAACAAATAGAAAGATGAGTTCAACCCTTCCTATTGAAGGGGTATTCGCGCAATCCGACATTTGCGCGTTTATGGTTGCGTTGTTGTTTTCGTAAATCTAAAGTTAACACTTTTTTCGTGTCTATACAATTCATCAAATGTAATAATGGGATCAGTTGCCCGATTCACAACATTCATTAGGTCAATTCATCCCGCGGGATTAGTTTGAGCGGCCTCAGTTGACTAAAGAGCCAAAAGTCAGGGTATCTGACTCCCCGCTTCCCACCGCTCCCGCTCCCCGCTCTTATTAAAATTGAATAATAGTGATTAAGAAGTAACTTTTTATTCTTGTAATATGCAATTAGGCAACAAAACTTCCAAGCGATAAAAGACCGATCTGTCAGAGGGCAGAGGTAAAAACATTTACTAACAACCCAACTATTGGGAGTAAAAGATTATTTTCTACTCTCCCCCAGACTTTTAAGTGTAAATGACTCTTACGCAAACACTTGAAAGAAATTAATTGAAATAAAGATACAGAAACTCCTTTGAAATTAAACAGAGCTGACCAGACGGCACTGTATGTTAGACGTTTTAAACTGAAACACATAAAGGGTGCTGTAGAAATAAGATAAGTCGAACATGTCCGTGGGAAGATGTCTCCATCGTGCACATATCCAGGGCTAGACAAATTTCAAATCGAAGCGCTCGCGATTTTGCCACGTAGTTGCGATCTGACATTACTAAATATATCACAGAAGTGCGAAATTAAATTGCGAATTACTAGGGATTGATATTTAAAACTGCTAATAACTATTTGAATTTACGCTTGAATAATGATAACAAAAATATTTTTTGTTCGAACTGTGGAGTTAAATATCGAGTAATATTGTAAATACATAGGGGACAAAAATAATTACCATACCAAAAACCTAACTTTAAAACTGTTCGGTATCAGGGGACATTTAGAGTATCCGATCTTAGAGACCCTTAAATCCAATAAAAATTGTTACTCACATTGTGTTATTAATTAATCACAAAAAAGGCTTACGGAGTAGTCCGGGGTTACGGGATTTCCCCCTATTATTCTATACATATTCGTTTAATGGCGTGAAGAAAATACCAACAGCTTTAAACCGCGCAGTTTTTGCGCACGCCAACGCGCTTCGCAATGCCAGTTGTCTAGTACCAAGAACCAGATGTAACATCTATAATGAGACCACTGTATCTATTCATTTAGATAACTGTGTCTACTATAGACTTTTTATAGATAACGCACTGTGGTGGCGCTAAAGTTGAATCATTCTTCCAATAAAGTCAATTGATATTACTCAAAGACTGAATTTTCAAGTAGTTGTGGGTGACTAAGAAGTTAGAAGGAACATCGAAGATTTATATGCCCATTGGTCATTGGGTATGTCAGTTGAGAGGAAGGCCAACCTTCAAAAAGCTGGTAAGATTATTGTTGTATGATGCAAGCAGCTCCACATTTATATTCATAAGTAATACTGTATTTGTTTTGTTGTGCTCACGATAGTTTTTCTTGCTAGCTGAATAGTTAATAATATCTGATGCCGAGGGACTGAACAAATCTGGTTCAAGGTCGGGTCAGTTAAATCAATAATACGATAGTGCAGCTACATTTTCTAGGGTCTGTATTACCGATAGAAATTAACAACAAGTTATCAAATCTCTTTTGTGTTAGTTACATATAACGTTATTTGCCAACATAAGGTCAGACTAGGATCGTTTTTAAGTCGCATTTTAAATCGGACAATTGCGAAATGTCTGTGCCAAGAAACCTTTATTATGTTTTTACTGGTTCGATAATCGCGTTTAGATATATGTAAAAAAATATTTTGATGACATTGAGGCTATTTTTATACAATTCCAGTTACTTACTTTTTGTCGTGTGACTTCTCGAACGATTTCTTCTCAGTATGAACCGGTATCGCCAGTTTCGCTGACTGATGAGACACATGGGACTAGCTCGAAACATTATGCCATATAGAGGACTCGATTGGACTAAAGCACTCATGGAATTTATATTAGATCTTCTACATTCATACCTACATTAAACTCATGTGTGATCAGGGCCATACAAATTGCGAATTCAACTGTTAGTTGTTAAGAGATCATACATAAGTACCAATACATTTTTCACTAATCTCTTTAATCAGAGGCATGTTTAAATAGCAACTATTGAATTAAATAATTAAAACATGACTGAAAAACTCTTCTTTAATAGTATAATGATGTTAATTCGTTGTCATCTTATTTAGAAATTCACTGTAATCCAAGAGTCGCAGAGTATTTTATCTAGAAATAGATATTTTTTGTATCTTTTTTCGGCTAACACGATTTGATATTAGTTTTGCTGTCTCAATAAATACCTTTATAATCCGTATTATTCTGTAGAAATATTGCAAGCAATGGATTGGAACATTTTCATTGGGGACGTATATATCTTCATTAAAATTCCATTCACAACCCGAACGTTTTGCTAAAACAAAAGTATAACATCAAAATATTTTCAAAATGCTCTCAAGTTCGCTATCTATTAAGTATCTTGGGAATGCCTTAATTAAATGTATGGCTGCGATTTTGATAAAATAAGAAGTGTCGAGGCATTTTGACGTTAATGAGAATTTATGGTTCCAATTAATTTAGTTTTCGGAAATCAGTGACTAATCAATTATACTATTTTAAGTGATTTTTGTAGCGTGTTAACACTCAATAAAAATTGATTTCGTTGATTAACTGTCTATTAACAAGATATGATATAATTTGATTTAAATAACTCGAACAGAAGTTAATACTGATCATACTAAAATTTATGATGATTATCAAAACTGGATGTGTGAGCGCATTATTGACTTGACGGCAAAAATTGCTAATAATACTGGTGTATACCAGAGTATCTTTATTATTATTATTATATGGTATAACTTACAGAGACAAAATTGACATATTCAAGTATCTCCGATGTGCAGAGTACCACTGCAAAGGGGTTCTTTCTCATCTTTTATATGTACTTCATTTATTGCTAGTCTATTACTTATTAGATAAGTATTATAGGTATTAGTTAATTACAATGAAAGGTATAAATTTATTTTTAACTCTAGTAATTTTCATACGTACCTAATAATTTACTAAGCTTAGAGTTTTAACCGATTTTTGGAACCAAATTTAAAGGTAATCCTCATCAACTCAATCGCTACTCAAAATTAACTTTTTTTGTCCACAGATTATCCGGGGCAGTACTGCCACAGCTCCCGTTTTTCAGCAATGAAATAGTCTTTTTTCATTACAATGTTCTGGTTTGGAAGTGCTGGTAAAGTAACAGCAACGTGAGAGTTTCATGATGACATATTCATGTCTCCAAGTATCAAGAATAGTCCACCAGTCCATTCTTGCCACAAGTTATTCATATCATAACGGTTGCAATAATTAAAGATATAAACCTCTTTCGCTAGCTTTCGATTCAAACAAGGTATGATTGTCATCACGAATGTGACTGATTTCATAATTCCGTCTTGTGTCCGATAATTGTATCGAAAAATATTACCACAAAAAACGGCTATACCTACCGAAACAGGCAAACGGACGTGGGTGGTATATTAATGTCAAAATTGTCTCCTGGGTGGTCGCTTCCTTACCAGTAATATCAGTTGTAATTGCAGTCGTATGAAATATAATTTCCCAAGTGGACGGACATAAGAGGGGGGAGTTATTATCATAGTATTATCGTGTAACTATGTCTGAAAATTTTCATACAATATTTGGCGAGACAAGAACTTTCGAACTCCTCCAATAAGATCATGTTAACCGATTCAAAAGAGAAAGGAGGTTGAAAAAAACATACTTTAGAATTGAATGTATGTTTTTTTGTTATTCGCGCGATATTTTCGCCGATTTTAGACCGATTTAAATGATTCTTTTTCTAATTCATATGGTGCCCCTTTACAGTTGCTGTACAATTTATTTATTAAAAATCTTATCTGACATTTTGTGATAACTATGCTTGTCTGTTTTGGAAAGCCACTGTATATGGCTCGGATTTATATTTATTTTGGTAATAAATATTTGTATATTGATTAAAATTAGACTTAGCCAATTGAGTATGAGTACATCTGCGTGGGAGCAGAAAAAAGGGTATGGTAGCCCTTCTCAGGGGGTATTTTATGTAGGTTTCCAAACTGAGACCCCCTCCTGAATACAGCACCTGGAGAAATTACAACTGTCGATAATACCAGTACCAACTTACTAAGGTTCCTACGCTTATGCATTCCAGAACTCTTGATCTGAGCCAGGCCATGACAACTCCAATTAATATCGTCCATCGCCCCGCGATTACGAGTTCTGAGAGTAATTAAAAATGTTCGCATCGCATTTTGGCTGTGAGCTGGTTGGTTCAAATAAGACTGCAATTTTAGCTTGAGCTTACTATTATTTAATCTATAATCTGTAATAAGCTTAGATGGCTGAAGGTTTATTTTTAAATTAGGAATACCTGTTTCTATTATAACGTTAAAATACTCATATCCTTGCACTAAGATAACTTGCGTCACAGCAGGTAAGGACAGATACAAAAACACAATACAAACACCCAAGACCCGAGAAAAAAACTTCAAAACTTTACCTACTAATCCGTAGTATACCATACCACTTTTCTACATGTATTGTGGCACACATTAAATATTTTGAGAGCAGATGCATAACTGCTCGTGATTTAAAATTTTCTTTAATCCCAAGTCGTGTGTATTTAAAATGGCCTACACCACAAACCACAGAAAATCGGCTGAAGCGCCAAAAGCTATCGAGTACCCGAGACCGAGATGTTGGTCGGACCAACAAGACCGTCTTAAGAGCAATTGAGCTGATGAACTGAATTGGATACAGTTGATTGTTTAAGACTTACCAAGTGGGTGATGGCGTAAGATCAGTACCATTTAATCTTAATTTGCCCTAGAATGTTTTGCTGGCGTGTGATTGTGGACTTAAATTAAGATTGACTGAACTAGATTGTTCTTGGGTTTGGTTGGAGAAGATGATATCATAAGTAGGTAGTTTCAGAGGCTGGTGAGGGAGATTGCGCATGATTTCAAGACTGGTAAAAGGAATGCATGAACGCCCGTCGACCGTTTCTACCAATTTTTTTAAGAAATCAACTGAATGATTTTTGCTTTAGACTTAGAATTTTGAATGAGTAATCTGATTGCAGTTTTTCCACTTTCGTGTGGGTAAGTGATCAATTATGGTTTCAGAGTCTGTAACATGGCTTATCGGTACTTACCGGCGCACTTGGGATCAAGGAAGTGGTTATTCAATGCCACTGAGTGAACATTTTACCCATCCAAATACTGACCAGGTAGATATTTTAAGGAATAAAATGTTACAGGAATTCGTCTCTCTGTAGATCAAGACATTCTCGGTAAACACCTACAACTAACCTAAGGTTTTCTTGCCATCCAGTTGGATCAGACTAAACACTCTACCATAGCACCGATCCCGCCGGCGTGGTGGTCCCCCCCCGATCAGTAGCAGCGAGCTAAGCCGAGGTCCGTACCTAAGTACCCTTGTTTTACTGTTATATTTTTGAAATTTAGGTTTTAAGTCGGTCGAGAGCCATCTGCTCTCACCAAAGCCCGGGTAAAGTAGTTAAGGCCATCTGCGGTCAACAACATAAATAAATAAACGTTTACACACTCATGCCTCTGCACTAGGATTCCCTGTGTCGCAGATGGCATGGACAAACACAAGACAAACACCCAAGACCCGAGAACAAACTTCATGCTCACCACACAAAGTATGCCCCGGCCGGGAATCGAACCCGGGACCACTTGCTTCGAAGGCAGGGCTACTACCAACTAAGCCACGGAGCCACATAATAATATAATCCACAAAAAAAGTTACAGGAACTCTTCCCTCTAGTGGAGTAATAAAATCGTCAGCCTGAACGAGCTATTCGCACTTGATAAGATCGTGCTAACAAATCGTTCGAATCAGACGCGAAGAGAATATCAATTAGGATTATCTGTGGGATATCTTACATATTAATATGACATGTTGAAATGTATTATAGTTATAGGTAAGTATTAAATCATAATGCATTAAATAAAATCTAATATATAATATAATTTATTTATTTTTAATAGTGCTACTGTGACATTCAATAAAACTTGGAACAAACTTCGAAGGACGTAAATAAATTTTAAAATATCTTAAAAAAAGTATAAATTAATGAGTAATTTGTATCACACATTTGAATAATCCAAAATAAAATGAGT
Source organism: Aplocera efformata (assembly GCA_921293045.1). NCBI lineage: Eukaryota > Metazoa > Arthropoda > Insecta > Lepidoptera > Geometridae > Aplocera > Aplocera efformata. The sequence continues at coordinate 3,574,209 of OV121042.1, read as the reverse complement.
TTTGTCAACAAACTTTTTAAATTCCCTACTAACTATCTGCTATGGCGTGTTAACGGAATAAAAACATCACCCATGTGTCACTCTATTTATTGAAATGATTCCAATAGTCCAACGCTAACCCCCAGAGTGATAATAAGGTGGAGAGTTTCACAAATTCAAATGCGTTGAAATATCTACACTAATATTATAAAGAGGAAAGATTTGTACCTATGTTTGTATGTTTGTAATGAATAGGCTCAAAAAGTACTGGGCCGATTTAAAAAATTCTTTCACCAATAGAATGCTACATTCTTCCAATTTGACATAGGCTACATTTCATTTTGAAAAAAATTAGGGATCCTTGGTAAAATTTGAACAATGTAACCGAAGGTGTAGAAAAATGAGTCTTAAAATGTCTTTTGTCGAATGCGCTGCCGAAACTATTAGCGATAGAACAAAATAATGTACAACAATATTGAAGAACATCATAATGTCTACAAAAAACTCTGCGGTAGCATATGTCCAACTATTGTAGTTATGTCACTACCCCGTGCGAAGCCGGGACGGGCTGCTAGTCATAAATAAATTAAAGGTTATAGTTGATATTTTTGTGAAATGATGAGACGTATCATCCCCGTCTCGGGTGATGGACGCAGCAGGATGAATGTGATTCAGTGTATGATCCATATCTTATACTGTCGCATTACTGTTGTTAAATTGAAGTGCCTGTTTACAATGACAAATCACAGTTTTTACTAAAAGCATTTGAAAGTACTTATAAAAAAATATTAATTTTTTTCTTCAGTTTGTTCCGGGTAATCTTCGAAACGGCTGGACCGGTTTTGACAGAATTTTCACTCGCAATAGCCAATGTTCTAAGGAGAAACATAGGCTACTCTTATTTTATAAAATAAGAAAGAAAAGTCGTTTCTTAAAATAAAACTACATTCCACGCGAACGAAGTTGTGGGGAACAGCTAGTTTACAATAAACAAAACCACATAGCTCTCATGTGCTATATATAGCTCCGAGTTCAAACCTTTAGATCCTATTCTAACCGAATAATGAAATATATTAGCGTAAATGAACCGAATCCCAAACGTGACCCGATACTGTTGGATTAAAATGTAAATGACTCGTATCAGATCTCATCAGGGCATAATCTACGAATTTAACACTAATTTACTAGTCATAAATAAGATTATAATAGCCAGTCGTGACAGCTCTTATGGATTCGTCAGTGTTGGGTTTAAAAAGCCGTTTCCTTTTGAGCGTTTAGTAAAATTTGACACTTACCTATCTTAAGTTACTTGTGGGTGTAAATTTATTGTTATGGCGGCCTATAGTTGTCCATTACTAGAATGTTTATATGGCGCAGCCGGTCCAGTTCAGTTTACCTGCGGTGGGAACATTATTTTTTGTTAAAATAATTGTAAGACTATAAATAAACAAATAAATATTCATGGATATTTTACACACTATTATCTAGCCTTTCTTAGCCTCCATCTATTCTTTCTGTATATAAATAAACATTCAATATTCTTACAATAACTAACGAGTTGAAATATATTTAAAAATAAACAATTAAATGTCAAAAAATTATACCTAACTAAAAAACTCGCATATTTCGATGTTCTTTTTTGTTGTGTTCGTAAATTTGTATAAAGGCAAGGTTTGTATAAAAGAAAAACATGCGTTAAATATTTTTTTATTGTTAAACGCACTTTTTAATTCCTTCATTAGTACCTTGCATCCATGTAAAGCCGCTAGTTTATTATAGTACAATATTATAATTATACTTACAAGCATTGGCATTCCTCACTGTTAATTTCTTACTTTGTATTGTAAGTACTTTAGAAGCCCATGACACAAGCTTCATGTATAGTTTAGGTTTCGTCGCTTATCATAAATATATAAATTTCAATAGCTTTACTTTTCGGTGATAAATATATATGTAACTGTATTTATTTATTCCGACACCCATAATCTAGATTACATTGATCTAGCTTGAAACAATCTATGTGCGCTCAAACAAATCCATTTTGAAAAGTATTAAGCAGTCAATAATAGCAATGCAGTGGGCAAATCACGCCCATTTCGATCCAATTTGTTCTTTGGATACGAAACATCTTTGGGTCACATCTAAAATCATACTTCTGTTTTTAAATCAGCAGTTCGTTACGATATTATAATGTTCTTATGCAACGATCAATAGCCGAAGTTGCAATTCAGATAAGGCCGCGTTTCCTGCACGATCTATGCTGGCAGATAAGCAAATGTTGCGAACAAGTCCCAGAGCAACTGGTATCGGTCATTGACCCGGAATCGTACCGTTGTTGCATAATGTTTGCATTTCAACGACATTCGAGGGACACCTGGACACAGTGATACCGAAGTGATAGGAAATTTTACGACACTTTTTAAATTGGAATTTGAGTCTGTGGCTTTGAAGACCTGATTAAGAAAACATCTTCAGCCATTGCAAGTATATAATTTTTGTATCCTACCTTTACCGTACCAGCCTCTAATGTTCCTACTGCAGAGACACCGGCATACTCTCGATAATTGAGAGTGAATGGGCTCTGATCTACCACGGGAGCCCAATCCGGATTGGTAGATGTCACATGTCGTCGAATTTTTGGTTCTAAGACATGCCGGTTTCCTCACGATGTTTTCCGTCACCGTTTTGAGAACGTGGTAAAGCGCACATAAATTTTTTCGAGTGACCAGCAACCTTCAGATTGAAAGTCGGCGTCTATGTCCCTGGGCCACCACACTCCTACCTTTGCTTAACCTCAATATTCAAGATTAATGGAGGCATCCATGTATTGTAGGTAGCACGGACAAACAGAAACATGACAGACACCCAAGATCCGTGAAAACCACACAAAGTGTACACCGGCCAGGAATGGAACCTCTCACATCGAAGGCTATTAAAAACAGAAGACTGCAATAAATTCCATTCAATAGAAAGACATTCACATGATGAAATGAGATTTCTCGTGTTTTCAATACTTGTATTTGTTCATGCTGATACAAGGACTCCTAGTGTATAGGCATGCCCCTGCATTAAGATTCCCTGTACTTGTAGATGAGTATATGAGTATTATGTAAGCGCTTTTAATCGACGATAAAAGCTAAAGTTCACGTGTCGACGCGTATATTTGCTGATTACGTAAAACTTTTTACAGAGTTGTCGAATTTGTTGATTATTATTTTATTGTATTATGATTGTTTTATTGTACTGTATTGTATTGTATTATTTATTGCATACCTTGAAGTCGGTACCATAGAAATTTCATAGATAAATTCTGCCTATAATAACGAAAAATAGGGAATTAATGTTTTTATATATTTCAGAATAAGTATTTCTGGGTTTGGGTCACAGGGGATTGTAGAATGTCTCGGGAAGCTTTTATATTAAAAAGTCTATAGGGAAAATGTTTTGGTTATTTCTCTCAATAAAGGATATACTCCCTCGGTTCTTAGAATTTACCTGTAATCTCATTCCAGTTCGCAGTGCGCTGCAGCCAAACCCACAATTTATCAGTCGCCATTTATCGTAACGGCCCGGTTTGAGAACTATTTCATGTACGACTCTGCAACTGCAATTTCTAAAATCATTTCGTATAAACGTAGTATCTGCAGTTCTTTGTCCCGTAAAGTCGTCATTGAATTTAAAATCCGCGGGGTTTATAATCTTGTTACAATACCTATCTACCGAAAAATAAATATATTGACCTACCCAACTAAAAAGATTAGTGTTATAAGTTAGAAGTCTCCGTATAAAGAGCGTGATCAATTTCTTAGAAAAGAAATTGGTGTTAGAATTTTGAAGTAATAGTGGCTTTTGTATCAAAGTTGAAACTAGACTAGCCTAAATAGTGAGAAGGAAGCCTGTGACACTAGATTTCAAAATACCAATCTGTGATAACGACTACAGTTGTGAATGGTGTAGCTGCATTGCAGAGTCGTACATGAAACGGGCCTATAGTTCTATTCTAGGAAGCTGCGCGTGCTTATCTAATGTAAACTACGCCTAAGATTAATAACATGCTAACTTTCCAGGTGGAATAATACCCGATATTCATGAACGGATACTGTGGCTGCACTTACTTTATGCTACAGTTAATTTTAATCTAATTTATAATAAATAATAGACTAATTTAAAAGTAAAAAAAAACCGACTTTCATATTTTCATCCCTTACTTTTCGTCTTTAGGAGATATTATTTTGAAAAAGACCATCCACAATGAGCGATGAAAAAGTCACAAGAAAGCAAAAGCAATTTTGTTTCCTTGGCTGACAATTTTTTTCTAGTTTTTTTGGTCTAAAAATCAAGATTCTAAGATTAAAAGGTCTAGAGCCGATTTTATATACATCAAAAAAAAAAAAACAAAAAAAAAAAATCCAAAATTATTAAGGTGATCTAAGGTAACGAAAATTGGACTAACGAAATGTTATTATTTTTCGCAATTTTTTTTTTAGTACCCACGCCTTGTTTATAACCAAAATATTTTAAACATCGCCCGTATTAGCTGAACAAACAAGGCAAAGCCGTAATACCTAGACATAATGCTTTTTGATATAGATCGGTGTTACAAAATGCTTATGTTTTTTATTAAACTCACGAAATATGAGAAATCCGTAAACACGGCAAATATTGTCTACTTGTCCCAAGTCCCAAGTCACAGTGTTGAAAAAAATCTTTCTGCGACAAGAGTATAGAATATCTCAACCCGTAATTTCACCGGCACCCACACCGGGACAAAACATTATGAGGGCGTTACTGATTGGTAGGATGGCATGTTACAGTTAAAGTTACTTGTGATCGTATTTCAGTTAGCGTTTGAATTCGATCTCGATACATTTCCCGTGCAATTCATTTTATCGACACGCGTACTGCATTATGTCTAGGTACCCTGAAGTTCTTGCATCTTGTTCACACGAACATTGGAACACGTGTCTTCCAGTTCCCACCGAATGTATACGTCGACATGCGGGCGCATTTATCGACAGCCCATGAACGAAATATACTGAAACACCAGCAATTTGAGTTTAACTACTTCGTGTTAAGGTTGATTATGCTGATGAGTTATTTTACTGCGGAGCCCTATAGTTTTACATTGAAAAACGTGAACTCTATTCCACCGACTTAGGGTTGATAAATCTATCGAAGGTATAAAGAGTGATTGGTGATTGTGGATCACATTACTGAGCAGTTTCTTTAAACTCATTTGTATAAGAATCACCATTGAAACTGATACGCTAAGTAGCGTTTAGAAAACTTTGGGATATGATTTCATGCAATATGGGTGGGTACTTGTATAAGTAACGTTTGAATGTCTCATTATGTATCTTCTTTCCTAAACATTAGTGATAAGTGATATGCAATACACACCTTTTTAATTCATAGATAGTTAAGACCACCGAGGTGAAACCGATTCTGATCCGTATGAAAGAAAATACTGACAAAGTATCGAGTTAAATAAATTCACAATTTTATGCAAGTTCTAATCAAAATATTGTTATAGTGCTTGAACGAATGCTTGACTAGCCTCCCAGCTCAGTTGGTAGTAGCTCTACCTTCTGCACTGTAGGCCGTGGGTTTCCTACTCAGGAGAAGCATTTGTGTGACGAACATAGAAGTTTGTTCTATCTGGATGTTGAATTATATGTAGGTATTTTACATATTATATGTAGGTACAAAAAAAATGGAGCGAATCTCCTTGCGTGCGCCCGTTGCTTTGAGACACGAGAATAGGAATTATTCCAATGTGGCTTCAATTATATTGGCACCACATTTGTCAACTGGAACACACCAATGCGACTTGGCTTGGCTTGGCGGCAGAGTAATAGGTATGCTGGCAGTACTTCCTCGGATAAACTGGCAGCAGTTCTGAAACTGGTCCAGATTGATTGAGTGAGTCTATAAAGCTATATTTAGATGGTCACGCGTCAAAAGGTGACATGCGACTCCTTTTTGAATCTTACGAAATTCACTGAGCGATCTACTGAAGGAGTTTTCACTTTGTAACCGAAAAATGAGCAGGTTATAAATTGGGGTCTGAAAATGTTTTTTTTTTTTTTTTTTTTTTTATTAGTGATCCTCGATTTGTTCTTCAATTATGAACCGAATCGGATTTTTTTTTTTAAATTAAATAGAGTCCAATAGAGTCTCAAAGAAATTTCATGAAGAATTTCTATACCTAAGGGCTTAAAATAAGTGATGAAAGTATTGAAGTCGATTTCTTCGATTATTATCAGTCAATTGTTTTAGAGTCTAATGATTTCTCAGTACGGGAGAACCACGCATTATATCGCGTTATTGCGAACGATTGTATAATATATTTATGCGCGTGTTTTAACTATTTAAAAACGCTCGTCTGATTTTGTCATAAAAACTAGCACTTATTATTAAGATAACTTTCTTCTTACCAAGACCGGGATCATGACGCATGAAACTACGTCGAAATATCGGGAGTCAACAAAACTCACGGATCATGCTATATATCTCGGTAACACGAATAATAATGTGAATAACCATGATACAATAGTTTTAAAATTTGTTTCGTACCAATGTTAATAAAGCGTAGAGGGTTTAGTTTGAACTGAGTGTCCGCACTCCACAAATTTGCAGAGAGCGCTCTGTTTCATTAGTAACAGTTGAAGTAAAGTTCTGTTATATATTTAATCCAACTTACTGTGTAATTAAACATCTGAAGATTTCATTTAGGGTATCATGACGTCAGAATCTAGACAAACTGTATAGCAAACGCAGACTTTTTTGATAGGTTTAAAGTATCTTGGAAACTAACCTTGTAAGTTATATACATCATAATCGCAAACACCAGGATGGCACATACACAGATTTGTATGTATAATTAAATTTGGCTTAATACCAAATTTGATTTATATAAATAATTTACAAATAAATGAAACAGTTCTCTGATTTTCTGCTAAACGAAGGCAGACGCTTATAATTAAATTTACTTATTTTGATATATATCGTCGTCTTTACCAGCAACGAATTTTCCATATATCTCAATGGAAAGATCTCACAAATATTTGAATTTCACGCACGAGAAATGTCAAAAGGATTCGATAAAGAAAAATGTCGCCTGAAGTGATACTGCATCTGTGAGCTTGACTTTATGAAATCCTCGATTTTATACGTATCTTTCGAATATTCTCGATCGGAATAAAATTTCACATCACATGGTCTACCTACAGAACATTGTCAATTTTTAGTGAGATATTTTCTTGTGCAATACCTAGTAGATATAGTAAAATAATATCTATGCCAATACGAAATAATTTTGACGTGTTTCATTTGGACGAATTTTACTAAATCGTCTGTGAAGTGCCCGCTATGGCTCTGCTCGACGTCAAAAATAACTTTTGCTATGAATTTAACACTTGGTTAACGAGATTCATAGGTACGTAAGGAACATTATATTGCTAGTGAACAGGATTATGCTCGCGAAAAGAACGTAATCCTTCTATTAGGGGTTTCTTACTCGTTTTTCCCAACGGAGGGTTGGATAGCGTTTGAACAAGCGCTAAACTTGGTAATAGGAAAAGCAATGTTAAAATACTTTATTTAACAAAATATCCATAACAAAAAATAACCCATAACAAAAATACTTGGAAGTTACTTTTTTATATAGATATATACCTACAAGATCATGTGTTCTACATGTTCTACATGATCTTGTAGGTATATATCTATATAAAAAAGTAACTTCCAAGTATTTTTGTTATGGGTTATTTTTTGTTATGGATATTTTGTTAAATAAAGTATTTTAACATTGCTTTTGAATGACATTCAAGATATTTCTGATGGTATTTAGCTATCTCTGTACCAAATTTCATCCACGTCCGTTCAGCCGTTCTGGCGTCATTGAGTAACAAACATCCATCCATACTTACAAACTTTCGCGTTTATAATATTAGTGGGATATTTTACAAGACAAACATTTATATCACCTTAAATTCGTTTTTAATCAATGAATATTCAATGTCACTTCACACTAATTAATCTTAAGCTAAGAATACTGTGGGAATTATATGATAGTATTTTTTTTGTAAATACTTATGTATTGACATACAATGATTGTCCTTGGCGGGAATGAAATAATAATACAGAGGGAAGGGCTACCTACTTAAATAATTATAACCGACAGAAATTGTCTTGGTGTTTCACCATAATTATTTTCAAAACGTCCCTCCACCTTTCCCCAGGGTTAGTTTACACTTCACGAATAAGTAGTGTGACAAAGTGGGGTCCCGTAATCGGATTCTTTACAATACACCCTGCCGACACAACGTCGTAAATTGGAAACCTGAACGACGCAGATAACAAGGTCTTTGATAACAAGCTCGTCACTCTTGGAAGTCTCTATTATTTGCAGTTTATTCTAAGGAACTTTTATGTAACGAATTTATACAACGTCTTGGTGTCATTTGACGGGCCTCACAGCTTATTTGGCAGTAGCTCTGCCTTCTGTGCATGGTCGTGGGTTTGGTTCCCACCCAGGACAAGCATTTGTGTGGCGAACATAGATGTTTGTTCAGTGTCTGGGTACAATATACCCGTATGTATGTTTTTACAAAAAATGTACTGTATAAGTATTTTATCACTTACCTGATCCCCATAGTACAAACTATGCTTAGTTTGGGGCTATATAGTTCTGTGTAATATATCTGTGAATGCTTATTTATTTATTTAAATTACGTCATAATTATTTACCCTAATAGTCTAGAGGGTGATTCTTGGACAGTGCCGTGTCTTATGTGAATTCAGTCTTTAAATTATATTTCTCAAAGGCAAACTTATTTATGCCTTCTCAAGCATCGTTTGGACACGAGCAGTTTTACACATACAAATAAACATAACACGATGTCTTATGGGACTCGGCAGCCACTTATTAGATGGTCACTTAAAGCCAATAAAAATGACCTTAAATTATTGAAGCGATAAACTATTAGATGATCCGTTTGGTTTAACGCGGTAACCTCTACCCATATCAGTGCGACTTAAGATTTGGAAGGCAGGAGTTTTGCTGTCATATCAAACATAGAAGTCAAATGGAACATGTTTCCTTTAGACATGTAGAGAATCCTGACACATGTGTCTGTTATTTCACTGGCACCCAAATCCATCAAAGAGGATCACAGTAATACAACCTACATGGATATTGATTGATGATATTACATTATCTGTGCGGACATTAGGTGCATGTAATATATCTTACTTTTAATTTGGAATATTGGAAAACGAGTGAATTACTGGTGGACGGGAAATAGGTATTTTAGAGCCATTTTGTTAATGTCTTCCGACTTCTGAACAATGAGTAAACAAAACATCAGAGCCTTACTTTGTTTCGTAAAAGTCTACTATAAGTTGTAACTCGACGTACAAGGGCTATAGTTGGTAACTCAATTTATGGGAGTTATTTCGAGTGAAACGAACATTATCTAGTTTCTGTCCGAGACTGCTCGGGTCAGGATAAATTGCCAATTTTGACTTACAACGTTCGTGTTGTCACACCCCGTGTGGCTCAAATGCGAATTTTTTTATAAACAAGCGCAGAGAAAATTATTCTTTACATAGTATAAAAAGTCGCTTTCCACATCTGTTTGTCTGTTTATCTGATAACTCTTCTAAACCACGCAAAGGATCTTTATGCGGTTTTCACCATCATTTAGATAATTTTTCATGAAATATTTTTCTACGGTAATGTATGCGTAGAAAAAAGTCGACAATATATTTTTTTTAATGATGTCCTGAATACTCATCTTTAAATTAAGCGACTTATTGGGGTAATTACTTACGTGTCCTTATAAAATTAAATTGGACTATCGTTAAGTAGATTAAAATTGGCCATATACCATATATTTTGCGCATGAGACGTATCATCCTCGTCTCGGGTGATGGACGCTGCAGGGTGCGAATCAGTAAAGATTTGTTTCTCTGACTGAGTCGCACGCATTACTGTTGTCATGGACGAGGGTCACCACTTACCATCAGGTGGGCCCTCAGCTCGTTCCGTCACTCATTCACATATAAAAGAAACCAAACAAATTTTTACAAGTATTTTTTTTGATACGCTGTTTTCACGGAAATACTCAGCTAGCAAGCGGTCGCTCACCGACGCGACGCGCATGGAAATAAAATAAATTAAAAATTCGCCAAGTATGTTGAACATCTGTTACATTTTAATCTAAGCCGCAACAGGATGAAATGAAATTACGATAGAAAATATTTCGGCATATAAACTGCTATATGTTAAGCCAGGGCGGGGTTTTTTATATGCATCGTCGTTTCGGTCTTGGGTCTTCTCATACTTTAGTCGGGAGGACTTAAGTCGTATTGTTGTTTTTATTGGCGAAGGTTACCACATAAGATCAGCTCGTCTCGTCACTTCTGTTACATATAAAAAAGTATTTTCTTTACATATTTCGTAGATAGCTCGCTGCTGCCGCAAATAAATATCCATGATTCCAATTTCGACCAGATTTCAATTTACGTTACATCGCGTCGAAATTACAAACATGAGTATTTGCGGAACATCAATAGCAGCGTATTATTAGTGAGACGCAACCATGATATAATACCACATATACCATATATACCACTCGATTCAATATCGTGAGCTCCAAATGAATCTCACTTTACATTAGTTTCATGTTACAACGAAGATAAACTAAGAAACTATTTTTAAAAATCCTTTAAATTAGAGAAAATAGTACTTTCTAAGAGTAGTCTTAATTAGTAAAGTATAGCTATCATTTTTCTCTTTTACTGTCTGGTCGCAATAAAATGCTGATTTTGCAGTTAAAAATTGTGATAATTTAAAAATAGCGACTGCCATGCACCTGCGTGAAAGTCCACAGTTATGTAAACCACAGCTTCCAGCAACCATAGATTGGATCTAACGACCAGCTCTCATTAGGTCTCGCTCACTGTAATGGCATCAGCCTTGTCCCATTCCATGGCACACGCAATCCAATAATGCCTCTATAGCTTGGTCACAGTGAATAAATATGCAAGCTGTTCCATACGATTATTCCATCGTTCACTTGCCCTTTTCTCGCTTTATCTGTGGTCGGCGCAGTATGTCTTTCGCTTTCACACTCTTTCAGCCGCTATCGAATCATTCACTCCTGTTTCTTTCATATCATTCAATATAAGCAATCAAATTTATCTGAGACTGTATAAAAACATACTTAAAGTCAAAAATGTTTTTATCCAATCAAGCTTAAAAATTCTTGGAAACGTTCCTTTTTCAAATAAATAATTACTTGTCACACAAGTAAAAAGTTTGTAAGTATGGATGGATGTTTCTTACTCAATCACGCCAGAACGGCTGAACGGATCTGGATGAAATTTGGCACAGAGAGAGATTCAAGTCTGGAATAGCACATAGGCTACTTTTTATCCCGGAAAATGTACGGTTTCCGTAGGAAGTCCAACCGCGGGTAACACCGCGGGGCGCAGCTTGTTTAATATAAAATCGAAAAACTAACTCCAATTATTAATTCATATTAAAAGGATTGTTTACTTAATTTTAAGGACTGTCTTGAAGGAAAAGTTGCTATAAGAACGAAAATGTAAGCCAATTTTTACCTAGAATAGTTTTTAGTTTTAATAAACTTAGTAGGTTTAGTAGTAGTAACTTAATAGTTAGAAAGCTTTCGAATGTAGTCATGTGTCAATGTTGGTTGCATTGAGTGGACCAACTGATCTCGGTATAGCCTGTGACCTATTAATCTATTGTCGTGTACTTATACTGCCTATTACTTCATCTAGATATGCTATTAGTTTTAACTGACTTTCTTGATCTTATGGCAATATGTTTACACAAGTTTTATACAAAACATTTCAACATTTCCCAGTATGCTATGGAATGGAATGGAATTTTCATTTTCATGAGAACGAGTAGTAAATGTGGAATGAACGAGTGGTATTGCATGAGTGAGTGATAAAATGATAAATAAATATTTCAAGATAAGATTTTATGAAAGAAATCTAATACCTATACCTACTCATCAAGGTAAATCAATTGACTCCACTCGATGGTGGATCAATCAATCACTCCCGATTAATAAGAGTGATGAAAGTTTGTTGGCTGTGTCTGTTTGTCAGTCTTGTGGTCAATTCACTTGAAGGGACATTATGTAGTCCATGTACATATATGTGTGCATGAAAAGTTTTTAATGGGCTCCTGTGATACGCGCACGAATATGTTGTTGCTTGTAAATTTTGCCGTGTCGAACGATCCTTGAGATTTAAATTTGAGTTCGAGTTTCATAAAATTTCTACGAGACAAAAGAGTATCATTAAAATCGGTTAATAGTTGGTGATGATGACATATAACGAACAAACACAAAAATACTCACACAAAGTGTATCCCGGTCGGGAATCGAACCCGGCACCCCTCACTTCGAAAGCAGGGTTTCTTCCAACTAAGCCAAGGTGCCATATAATTGAGAATTCCTTTTTCAGGTGGAGTAGCAGTTAAAATGTACTATGAAAAGCGCTTGAAAAGTAATTAAATTAAGTAATTAGCTAAGCTTTGGCGGATGTAGAAAATAGATACTTACCTCTTTTAGGAGTACAGTTTCGCACGTCTCTGATGAAAAAGAAGCCTTATACTCATGACCTTACCAGCAAAATACGTTTTAAAAGATTTTCATCAAAAATATGAAGCTATTAAAACGTATTAAAATGCAAGTCTTATTCGAACATGCTATAAAACGAGATGAGCTGCTTCATAAGATTAAGTCCAGACGTATGCATAGGAACATACTCAACAGTATACAAGATTAGGATTCTTCGTGCGTGCCATCTTCTATATCCTTCAACACTGCTATTAGATAACGAACTTTAGCCGTTGAAGCTAAGGTGTTGTTTCGTGAGGTAGAAAAGTTTTCATAACACGCGGCGGGCCTTTCAATTTCCAACAATGCTTAGTATGCGAAAATTGTGGTCGATCTGTACGTGTTTGACTCCTGTCGTCTATTGTAGCGGTATGAAACTAGGTGTTTCGGAATTCACTTTTCTTTATCTTCTTACGAATGAGCGGTCGACAAGGGCAAATGTCTTTCTATACGTTTTCCGTTTGCATATTGAAAACGAAAATGCTTGAGTCACCAATACAATATATTTTTAGATACTTCGGTGGACAGAAAAGACATTGTATGTTCGAGACTGGTAAATGGTTCGTATTTTTCAAGTTAATTTAACGCGCTCTATTATTAGAAATTATTAGGTACGGCTGACATTTAAAATATTTGTCGTCAAATCTTTGCATTACTTAATGTTATTTTAAGCTAATAGAGTTTTAATGATTTAATTATCTCAATGTTGTTTCAGATATGCGAGTCTAGTCTAAATATCATTTAATGCAATATTTATTATAACAAAACATGATACAACTTATTTATACAAAATGATTCTTGATTGTTCTTCCATATGTACGGTTGGATAGCGCTATACTTAGTAATAAGAACGCGTGGTCAAAAAAGTGATTTTTCAAGATTTTTATGAATTATGTGGAAATAAAGGTTTCATGCTTCCAGATCTCTTTAGTCAGTTTATTCGACTAAAAAAAATGTACACTGATATGCTAAGGATTAAACTTTTTACGAGTAAGTTTGATTAATCCAGAAATATATTGTCGTCTCGTCATCAATCGTGAATCCATTATAGCGATAAGATAGACGCTCATTATATAGAATCGATATCTGTGCCACCCACACATTGAGACAATAGAAGCTAGACTAGAATTAATCTTAGAAAGGGCCACGATAATCGATATCTATTTTAGGCCAGAAACAAAACATGAGGCCCAGAAATTTATACATAAAATATAAAGGGTAGCGAGCGATGAAATTGATATTCACTCGCATAATATTTGTATGGTGAAGTATTCGTTCACTAGAATAATAGGTATCGATTTATTATTCATATTTATATTGATTAATATTAAATTTATATTTAATAAATGGTGCTACAAATAACAGGGTTATTCATATTTTTTTGTTATTTTTGTCACATAACCATTACTCCATATATTTGGTAGTTATTTGGAATGTTAATTAATAAACTCAGCTGCATGTGTATCAAAGTCAAAGTTATATTACCTTTTTTCCATTGTCTTCATAAAAAAATACATTGAAACATGTTTTTTTTTAAATAAGTATTGTATGTACCTTCAAAATCAAGCGCTCCCTATCCGAAAATAAAAAATATTCTCAAAATGAAAATTTTACTTATATATACCATTTTTTCTTGTAGTTTAATTAGAATAGACTCCCTTATACTTCTGAAACCAGCCGCAGGGCCGAGATAAATTGACCGTGAGTTTCAATCACATAAGTAAAATATTAAGCAGAGTGTTTACTTCGAAACTCTCGTTTTTGTGTTAGTGCAGGTGTGAGTACGTCATCGAAACTGTGAGCAAGTATACTTCTATTGCAATGAACGACAAGCAAATAAATAACCGCGATCTTGCCTGGTGGTAGTTGATACATTAAAAAATGCAACACAACAATGTCTGGACAATGTAAGTGCATGGAAGTCCTGATCTGCACTCCTCTTGGTTAATTCTATTAGCTTCAGGAAAATATTAAGATCGATGTTGCTCGCTTCGTAGGTGAGTACCCTTTGAGTACTTATACGTGTTCCCTGGGTGGTGAGATAAAAACAACCACAACCAAAGTAGCAGTAGAACTTGTGCCAAGTTCACCCGTACAAGTGCTGCCACCACACCTGACAATCTGCACTGGTGGACGCTAATTGCTGTATTCCGGTGGAAGTTTGTGGGTGCCGGTGAAATAACGGCATGAGACGTCCTTGTCACGGGTGATGGATACAACGGCAAGCGACTTGAGTCTTCTCATACTTAAGTTGGAATGTATATTCAAGGACTATGTTTATTAGATATGGTTAATATTTATAAAATTGATTCACACATTGCTGTATACGTATAAACGAGTATCATATTCATATTTTAACGGTACTAAGAATAAAACGTAAACTACACCTTTGCAGCTACATTAATAAAAGTATTTTTTTGGAGCTTTCTCGGCTTCATGATCCTTAAGATGAGATTTGACCGTTGATATTTCGGAAAAAATAAGATATTTTTATATTAAAATTTAACAAAGCGTCTTCTCTGTTCAGGATATATCCATGTGCCGTAATTTGGTTTGTTAGATTAAAGCGTTCGCATCGATCATCCACCACGCTAAATGTTCCCGACTTTGATGTTTTGATATCGATATTAATTGACGAGGGTCCTGCTATCGACTGATCGTAAATCTACTGCTATGTATACCCGTTATACGGCATAAAGCCGAATGGGGTGCGATCATGTTGATCAACAGATCGACGCAATGATAGAGCGTATGTTTGGACGCTTTATGTACAGCGTTTAGAAATTGTTTGTTGAATTAATAGGCTTAGGATGTAAGGGGCATAGACTGCTGTCAACAGGAAAGCAAATATTTGATTTCCGCGGCAGGACAAATGACAGTATGTTCTGAAGTATATTCAGTTCAGTTTGTAGTTCTTCCTTCTGCGTTGTAGTTTGTGGTTTGATTCCCATCTAAGACAAAAATTTGTGTTGCGAACATCGAGGTTTTTTTTTGATAACTGGGTAATATTAGCAAATAAAGTATTTTTATGTATTTCATCAGTAATCGGGTTGTCATAGTAAATATTATATATTTATGCTCGTATTTGATATCTCAAACACTAGGTTTTCCAACCAGTTGTGTAACTGGTAGATAAACAGATATTAGCTCCAATTTATCTCGAAGGTCTTAATAGTTTTAACGTAGAAATAAAGTCCTACTAATTACCTTAAAAGTCAATTAACTTAAGTTGAAGACAGCTTTATGACAAAATTTACCAAAAAATAAATTAGTTGTTACATTGTAGCGTTTAAAAAAATCTTTCTCTTTTTTTAATCATCTACACTGCAAGAAATAAGATTAATAGTAATCTTATTATCTCTAGGATTTCAAAAGACAGATTGACTGGAGGTACGTCACTACAATAAATTAAAAAAAAGTACATCAAGATGATAAACCCAGTTTGAATACGACAACTTGTTTGAAACTTTTTCTTCTTGCTGTTTGAGTAACTGGGAGCATCTGGTGGAACTGGTCCCGACGAGATTATAGTCTGCTATTATTAATACAAGACTAACAATACTTCCAAGAGGATGGTATTTATTACTTAAAATGTCAGTGTCTTAAAATGTTATTGCTGTGAAGTGGATTATAATTTACTTGATAAACAAGCGAATGAAATTTTCTTCAGAATAATCAATTATTATTATTTTAATTAAAAATACCAGCGGCCATTTTATGATTTTTATATTGTGTAAAACCTAGGCGGGTTTATACAATATGTGTTTCATCAGCAAATAGCTCAATTGTTTATTGTTAATTTCATATGTTCTAAATACAAATTTATAAAAAAAATCCCTGAAAGTTAAAAAAAAAAATATACAACATTGATAAATATCACACTTATATCAAAGGCGAAAGTTTATATGTATCTGTGTCTGTAAATATATTTGTTCCGCCTTCACGCTCCAACGACACAACGGATTTAGATGAAATTTCGTACCAGGGTAGATTATACCCTGGATTAACATATAGGCTACTTTTGATTCCGAAAACCTGCGCGTTATAACGAGGTACGTGATTATATAAACAGCAACAACGTGAACACACTCATACCTCTGCACTAGGATTCCCTGTGTCGCAGATGGCATGGACAAGCACAGAAACACAAGACAAACACCCAAGACCCGAGAACAAACTTCATGCTCACCACACATAGTGTGCCCGGGCCGGGAATCGAACCCGGGACCCCTCGGTTCGAAGGCAGGGCTACTACCAACTAAGCCACGGAGCCGTTGTAGGTTACTTTATTTTCTCCTGTTAGTAAACATTTAATTTGTTGCAGGTGTGCAAGATGAGGTATCGATTGGAAATGGCGGGTGTTGGTAAGTAGCGAGTGCTCTCCGGGGTATCGTGAGGTGCCCCGCCCTTCAACGCGTAAATAAACAACGCACTGTTAAGGCGCCGAATACACTGAAGCTTAGCCTTTTCAACCGGCTTCAAAAGAGGAGGTTCTCATTTCGACTGTATTTTTTTTAATGTTTGTTACCTCAGATCTCTGTCGTTTATGAACCGATTTTGAAAATCTCTTATTTGTTTGGAAGAATATGGTTTCAGACTGGTCCTAAAAAAATGTATTAAAATCGGTTAAATAGTTTAGTTGATAAATCAAAATAACTGGCAAAAATATGTCATCCAAGTAAACGAAATTGCGTATTTTGCTTTCGTATGACTTTTTTCTTCGCCCAGTGTATGTACCGATTTGGATGTTTCTTTTTTAAAATGGTAGGGTGTAAATGGTAATCGACAATTTGTAGGTTAATCTTCTTCTTCTTTTTCCGTGTGAAAAAGTTACCAACTCTATTGTTGGAGTTTTGAAGCCACCCGAAGGCCTCCGACATGGCCTAATTACTAATATAGATGGGTCAGACATCTTAATGCTCCCTCCGAAACACGGAAGGGCTCAGTTCAAATGCCAAGTTGCTTGACTTAGTTGATCCGTAAAAACCAGCTAAGCTGGTTACACCATCAGCGCTTCTGTAGGTTAATAATATTATAATAATGTTTTGATTTTTGTATAATTTCGGTTCCTGTAGAAAATAGCATATGAAAAGGATATTTCAAGAAATTTATTGTGAGTTTCACCTAACATGGAATGGGCGCGGGCGTTCCTATTGGCGATCAGCTATGCAGCTGCGGGTACCTGAGTTAATGCACTTTCTACATAGATTATACACACTTTATGCACCCTGTATACACTATCTATCTCGCGCTATTACTAGTTTATCGTAAACGAGCGCGTTTAGGGCTTGTAGTCTACATTAACCACATTAAAGTCAGCCATTACGGCTATGATCCGTGATTTGTCTTTTGGTTTAAGAAATAACTATGTAGATGCTTTTCAGAAGCATTTTTTAGCGCCAAGTCGTGTTGTCCTTGCATTGATGTGATTCAGTGTAAAAAGTTTCAATGCCGGGCATTTACAGGTTCATCAGATGTTACATACGGGTCTTTGGCGATTGGCAAACACGATATGACTTGGATATTATACAAGTAAGAAATTAAATCAAGCGAGTTAAATCAATCTATTGATTAAGTCAATTAAAAAAAAAATTAATAAATTTTCGTTTCCATTTATTGAATATAATTAAATAAATTCTACATCACTGGTTCCAATAAAACTCCATTAATACTCTTTCAAAATGTTGACCCAGGTATTCAAGCTGTGTTTCAATTCGACGCCGATACAATTGAAATTTCGTGCTCAAAGGTTTTCTACATAGAGCGAGATTTTGTGCGAGCTACTTGCTGCTAGTTCCATCCTTCAATGAGGTGGTTGGTATATATCCCAACCAGTCTATTATTATGGACATACGAAAATTTTACCCACGAAAATTGTAACATCTTCCGGCCTACCTATTGTCATATGAATACAAGGTTTACGACAATATTCCCTTAAAGGCAATTGTTGTAAAAATTACATATGTTAGTAACTAACTATATAAGTGAATACATTTATTCTAATTCATATTCTTATTATGAGGTGTTGATGGGAATTTAAAATTGCAATCACCTCATCGATGTGAAGGTAGAAGACGAGCGCCTCCGGGGTCGATTACCGACCGGGGCACAGTGTGTGGTGAGCATCAAGTTTGTGCTCGGGTGTTGTATGTGTGTGCCACAGGGAATAAATAATAGTGCAGGGGTATAAATGTGTAAGCATTAATAATCACAAACCTGTACTTAAATTCAATATCTCACCAGTAACTAGCATATTAGCAACATGAACAGAGTAAACCAACTACAACTGGAAGGTCGCGTGCCCAATGCTTGTTGAATCGGTATCACAAAGCGATGTGTCTTTTTGATTTCGTGATCGAAATAAAGCGATTGCTCCCGAACAATTTTATTTTATTTTTGGCGTATCCAAACATTTTCATGGCAACTAATATTTTAAAACATGAACGAGTTTCTTAATTAACAATTTGAAACATCAATGAGTTTTATATTCAACAAACGATAACAACAAACCTATGTGCTGTTTCAGACTAAATATATCTGTGCCAAATTTCATCCAGATCCACTTAGCCGTTCTGGCGTGATTGAATAACAAACATCCATCCATCCATCCACTTTCGCATTTATAGTAGAACTAGCTGCTCCCCACGGTTTCACTCGCGTAGTTCCTGTTCCCGTGGAAATACGGACATGAAAATATAGCCTATGTTGCGCGCTGATAATGATAATGATAATTTTTTTAATTGGTTCAGCTGTTTAGGTGTAAAAGCGTAACAAACAAATAAATTATGATAAATAAGTAAAATAGTAAATAAGATAAATTAAAAGCAATAGATTCTATATTGATTATTCCGATAGGATAAAATTTTGTTAGATTTATTTGTACGGCCTACGAATAAATCTAGCAAACTAGGTCTTTAGTAGAATTATTCGTACCATGGCACGGTTCCTCGATGTTCAGCTAAACATTTGGCTTAGCTTTCACTACACATTGTGATCGATAGAGCGGCATTCAAATGTACTGGAGAACAGTTTCGACCGATTTGTGTCTAATGAATGGATCAGAATCAGGAACTGAAAATGGCTGTTAAATTTTGCTACTTAACCAGTTCTAACTAGTTTCCGGTGCACCAACAAAACCTCAGTTAACCTTCATGTATCAAAAACATTAAATATCTTATTATAAAGGTTGAACGGTAGTGATTTCGCTAAGCAATAAGGCCGCCCATTGTACTTCATTTGTTTTTGTTAATTACATAAATGTTGCCTTTTTGCAATTTCAATAGTATGCAAAAGAGCTCTTACCCAACAGATAAACTCTTACAAACTTGGCGAGGTATCCGATCCACATTGCAACAGTCCAGTTCGATAACGGATCGCCGGTGAAGTTCCAATAGTCCGTGATAAAGCCCACTTGGTGAATGGGCTTTGAACACTTAATGCCCACTCGGTGAATAGACTTCAAACGTTTTCACTCAAGATAAGTTTGATACCCCATTTGGAGTAATACATAGTTGATTTAAAAGACAAAGATTTGGTAGAGTAATTCCTTAGTAAAAATATTTTAAAAATATGTCGCAACGGGGCATATATTTCTTCTTTCTGACAGTAACAACAGAACGCGGCTTTATTCAGATGATTTCTGTATATTTATCTGCAAGTTTGAACTTGCTCATTATCGTTACAGAATTGGCAAGGTGTCCGTTCCATATTGTGACAGTAACAACGGATCGCCAACGGATCGCCGGTGAAGTTATAATCCGTGATAAAACCCACTTGGTGAGTGGGCTGTGAACACTTAATGCCCACTCGGTGAATTGGACTTTAAACACTTACTACCTCAAGATAAGCTTTATGCACCATGTGTGGAATAATCAATCTTAAATTATATTTTATAATATGTTAGTATTTCTCTTGATCAAACTATAAAATATATTTATATGTTATAATAGTTATGTTAAAACTTATATTAAAATAAATTGAGCTTGATATTTGAAGATGACAGAATAAAATATATATAGGTTTCAAGTGATCCAAACCACAAACATGTGATTGGATCAGTTGAAATTCTATTCGTCAGATTAACTACAATAAAACCTAAACGGTATCTACCTTGTTCTACGTCATGTGAAAAAGAGAGTTTGAGAGCTGTCAAAATAGCTACTGGTTCAATGACAATACAATCAGCACGGCTGGCTAGCCTTGCTTAATCTATGAACCAGGAAGATGCCAACTTTCGAATGATCACTACGATTTTGCGCTCTAAAAAAACTGATCTTAATAATTCAAATTAGTAATCAAAAATGTGTGCGAGGATTTATTTTAATTTTGTTTCAAAATTTAATTGAAGTAACATGATGAGTTTTTGCTTTTAACTCACCCGTAGCCAAACAAAAATAAAATTCGTCGATAGAAATTAACTTTTAGTTTTGTCAAGACTAACAGCGAGCCGGAAATATAATAATAATATTTAAAATATTGTATAAAGACAAGGAAAATAGTATTTACTCATGCAAATATAATGCCAGTCACAATAACATTACGGAAAATTTAAATAAATATTACATGAATTCTAATGTATTAAGTATAATATATCGTAAAATTGTTTAAAACTCTGTGGCAAACGTCATAAAACTGGACCAACAATTCAAGTATTCCCAAAAGCCCGCACGACACCTATTATTTAGCCCACTAAATACTCACTAATCACTTGCAGGGTCGATTCAAGGGCAATAGTATTAAAACAGTAAAATATACGAAATAATTATTCAATTAAATTATTGAAATCATTTTTACTATCATTACCTATACATTTATACAATATTAAGTCCAGAAATAAAAGATATGGTGGTATTTTTTATTGATACGTATGTATGTTCCACATTCTACTTATACGCAGTGGAACAAAATTGGTTAAGAAAAATAACAATCCCCTTATAATGCTCTAAGGCATAAGAGCTGATAACACATTGATCGTAATCAAATAGAAAGACAAACCCAGTCGCCAGACTTATATCACTTCCCTTTACAGTTGAATATTAAACATTATTTTCCACGACGTGATTCGTTTTTATGAATAAAGATTTTCTGAATGCCTGGAACCCAATTCTACTTGTTGTATTAAATTCTGGTTCCGCCAGCTCGGAACGTTTTTCGTAAAAATGAGAATAAAAAGCGTCAAACATTTGCTAGTATATTAGTGTCTCCATATGACGGTAGTCCTGATTTGGCATAAAAATGATGTAATATAACATTTCTCATCGGACGTACAAAAGGATTTAAATTGTATGATTATTAAAGACTAGCGACTCGAAAATGAGAAGTGCGCTTAGCAACTAAATATTAAGTATGTTATTTGTTTATCATACAAAACAGATAACTACTACTATACATATAAAAATCGAGTCACTCAAACTAACTGAAACAACTGATAGAAAAAACTATCTATAAATGTAAAATATAGTTTTTTTAATGAATTCATCTAATACAAGTTAACACCCAGACACAGAATAAAAATCTATATTCGGGAAAAAAATGTTTGTCCTGGTTGGGAAATGATCCCACGACCTACAGATCTAAAACCAATGAGGTCAATCTCTTGAAAATAGTTGACCGTCACGGGAAACCCGGGAGATATGAAACATGACGACATAAGCGCCATGCTGTTCACGTCACGGCACACCAGTCTGTTTTACTTATAAGGCGAGACATCAAAAAAGTACTAATAGTATTTTTTTAATTATAAGGTGTTATTATGTCACCTGAATACGTCCCCTTTTGTCCAGTTAGCGGAGCCAAATATGGTCAGTTGTGGGGGCGTGGGCACATTAGGTTAATTGCAGCGTGGGTGCTAATCTATGCCCATGCCGAGACTTCTTTCATTCTATCTCTAACGGATATGTCAACCAATTAAATTTGAATAATATTAATTGGATCGCTAATTTGTTCCTTATTTATTATTATTTTGTTGTTGTAAAATGACAACTTAAATCGGTAATAATTAATTAAATTATTCTAAAACGGTACAACGTCGTGTATTAAGCGTGGTTTGTCATAAGATGAAATAGAATATTATTTTCGTGAGCACCATAATGAAATTAATAAAATGGCGGCCCTATTGATAAAAGCTATATTTTCCAGGCAGCCTTGGATGGATAGAATCTATGCAAACAAATGCCGATGGTGGCAATAACAGTTTTTAATTTTTTATGTCGTATTGGCTGATTATTTGCTAAGTTTACCACTTACTTTAGGTATAGAAAATGACATATATATATATATAAACTATAGTACTTTATTATTTATCTTACTTTATAGTATTTATTTATAATAATTTATAATTATTGAGTGTTGTTAGTGAAAGGCAATATTTTGGATCCAAATAAAACTCCGTAAAATATGTTATGTACTCGTAGCTAAGTAAATTAATAATGTTCAAAAAGGTTCAAAGTACATGATTTAATTCCCTGCAAGTGCCAACCAATACCAAAGTTCTATTTCACAAACTTTACACGACCGTTTGAACGGTAAAGCAACTTGATTGGTTGTTAATGGATTTTCGAGTGCACTTTCAATATTTTTCTTGAGGGTTCTGTTTGTCTGCTTCAGTTTTGTAAGTTTAGATAAACATTAACATACCGCCATGATGATTACATTCAAAATTGAACACTAAACATACATGTAATATAGGAGCAATTGGGTTGCCTTTTGAGAAAGCTTATTAAGAAATAAGTTAGCAGTTCTTCTGTCGTTTATTCTCAGATTATATCACAAATTAATAGATGAATACTAGTTTCCTAAGTAATAAAACTACCATTTCTAAATAAACAACTCAAGATGGCAGAACCAACAATGCAAAAAGTGTATGAAGTTTCCATGTTCAGTAAGACAATGGCCTGTTCTCCCACGCTACCCAACTGTGACGTCGCTTTCATTACAAACTATAAAACGTAATTACTAAAGACTTTCATACGTTCATTTGTATTTCTTTGTCTGCGCAATAAAATAATGTGCAAGATAAAACCTTTATTTCCATTGAATTCTTAAATAATACTTGAAAACTTCACTTCACATACAGCCACAAACTTTCGATCCCACAGTCACTGGATCAAATGCACAAATGCATCAATGTGATTAAAACTTGAAATTTATGTTCGAAATACTTTATTACATAGCGGCGCAATATCATCTTAAAAATCGGTTGAGGAAAAGAAACTAGTATGTACTAGAACCAATAAATCAAAGAGTATTGTGACATCTACCAATTGATATATTAGGATCCCGTCGCAGATCATTAGCCCATTTACAGTCACTTTTCGAGGAAGTCAGTATTCCTAGGAAAACTCGAGTCATTTATACCAGTACTGTACTTAGGCGTACTGTAATTTTACCGGGTGTTCATAAATTACAGGCATATAAAAATTCTAGTCTAAAGGTGGGATTTGAACATCACGTTAAAGACACTCGTGACCCACAAAAAGCCAACGCGAAACGTTTTTATTTATATCATTTTAATGTGAAAAATATATTAGTCGCTTTGGCAATAAAACCAAGTGACAAGTTCACGAATATGTTTACTTGTGTTTGCAAAATTTGACGGGTCCAAATAATACTTGAGATCTAAAGCAATAAATGAGTTTGAGTTCTTTCGACTTTAGTGGTAGATTTCGTGACAGATTTCATAAAATGAAATTGGCGTATTTACAAGTATTTCTGGGCTTCAATACTACAAGGTACAAATAAGGTTTTTTATGCTATAGTAAAGGCAGGATGAGCTGATGACCTACATGATGTTAAGTGTTACCCCTGCCCATAGACAACAGCATTAAAACCTTCTCCCCTACGGAAGTATGAAAAGGCCCAAGTCACATTGCGACCATCACTCCGAGACTGAGATGTAAGCCTATAATTTCCCAGACACCTACCCTACACCCTGCCACGAGAACACATTAATGCGAGTGCGCTACAGACGGCGGATTACTATATGTGGTGGCAGTTCTTCTTCGGACGAACTTGGCAAAAGTTCTACTGCTTTGGGTTGCTCCTTTTGCTCCACCCAAGGAACACTAGGGATTCTGAGGGTATTCACCTACGGACGCGAGCACGATGGTCCCCCAAAAAGTAACAGGTGATCGCGACATGGTCTCCAGTCTCGTAACCGAATGTCATATGGCTGATACCGCTAAGTGCTAATTTTAACTGTCAGTTTCGCGTCCATGACTGCTCTTTCGCAAATACTTTTCTACAGAAGAGTGCAATTATGATACCGTACAAGGCTTTACCGTACAAG
Source organism: Aplocera efformata (assembly GCA_921293045.1). NCBI lineage: Eukaryota > Metazoa > Arthropoda > Insecta > Lepidoptera > Geometridae > Aplocera > Aplocera efformata. The sequence continues at coordinate 3,549,279 of OV121042.1, read as the reverse complement.
GCTTTACATGTGGTAATGTCATGATAAAGTACTAACGTGTAGGAGCTTGGTTCGGATATATCGAACAATGGCAAACACTTATGATCGTTTTATTTTTATTTTGTCTTATCGTTCGTATTCATGAATAGTATTTTATAATGATCTGTGAAGACAAATTAATACCACATATTCTGAAGACCTGTTACCTGTTATGTTTTGAAACCGGAGAAACAGACTTAATACTTAAATGGAATTATAAAAATCAGGTAAATACTTAGCTTGATCTTCCGGATTGTACTTTAATAAGTATACTTTCAAATAAAATAAAAAACATAACAATAAAGAAAGATGTTCGATATACTACTAAAATTGTAGATAAAATATATTATCTACAATTGTATAATAGATGAAAGATATTAACTAATAAAAATTTTGTTCACTTTCATTCTATTGGTACGGTGTAAACTAAGTATGATAGGGGTACTTAATGATAAATTAAACCGCTACTGTAGTACGTAAAAGGAGAAGGGTCAGTAGAAGATCTTACAACCGTTTTTGGTGTCAAGAAGTTTATGATTGACGTAAACGACTTTATCCTACTAATATTATAAAAGCGAATGTTTGGATGTATGGATGGATATTTGTTACTCAATCACGCCAGAACGGCTGAACGGACCTGGATGAAATTTGGCACAGAGATAAATTATAGTATGGAATAGCACATAGGCTCCTTTTTATCCTGGAAAAATGTACGGTTCCCGTAGGAAGTCCAACCGCGAGTAACACTGCGGGGCGCAGCTAGTTAGTTTATAAAATGAATGGACTTCATTTTGCCTTAAGTGTTGGTATTGTATGTAGGTAAGTAGGTGGTTTTTATTAGGACTCAGGACTCCACACCCAAAAGGAAATCTATTAAAGACCGCCTTACTGTATTACCTTTTATAGGCTGTTGTGGGTTTATATTAAAGAGGATATGTAGTAAAATACAGTATGTGGTACGGAACCTTCGGTGTAAGAGTCCGAATCGCACTTATACGATATATTTATTATATTGGCAATAGAACCGTCGATAAAATCATAATCAAAAATGTTTTCCTCGTTCGCTTTACGACATCTACAGCGAGCGAACGCGAACAAAAACAAATTGTTGGTATTGTTAGTATTTAATATTTTTTTTTTTTTTTTATGTGAATGATGAGGCACACAAGCTAACGGCCCACCTGATGGTAAGTGGCTACCGTCGCCTATAGACGCTAGTAACACTCGAGGTGTTGCCAACGCGGTGCCTATCAGCTAAAAGTCTCTTCACACTCTTTTTAAATGTGTTCATATTGAACCCCATTGGAAACACCTCCAACGGAAGCTCATTCCATATCTTTTTATTTTTTTTACAATTTTTAGTACCATTGTCTTTATCAGTCTATCTGAGCCTGATATCTGGTTACCAAATCCAGTTTTAATTAAAATTAAATTATCGTTTACACACTTATACCCCTGCACTAGGATTCCCAGTGCCGCTGGTAGCATGGACAAACACGGAAACACAAGACAAACACCCAAAACCAAGAATCATCAAAGTTATTAGAACTTTATTTTCATGCAATACGTCTAAAACACTGTGATAAGGGGATGTAACGTCTTACGCGTTTGTAATTTCAGCATTACTCAAAAGCTTCCATCGATACACCTTTTAAAACTAAAATATATTAGCTACATAGACCGCGAATAATTTGCCACGCCTTTGGTGGCAACCGTTCGCTTGTTACAGCCGAACATTAGGCAACGGAACTCATTATGTGCCAATTACAACACATTGTCCGTGTTGATGACATAAGACAAAGGCGTATTGTTTGATCTCGCTTGTCTGATCGACATTGTAATTCGTTTCAATTCAATTTTAATCAAAGCGGTGATTTGCAATTTTGAACATGGAGCTGACTTTTTTTTATGTACCTAAAGTGACGAGACGATCTGAAGCCTCACCTGATGGTAATAGGTTTACGTATCTCCACCCATAACAACCACTTAGCTCCTCTGCAACCGAAGTATGTGAAGACCCAAGTCGGACACCATTGCGCCCGTCACCTGAATTGAGGATGTTACATTGCACGCGGATGTGATTTTACCGGCACCCACACAGCAATGCAAGTACAATTCTGCTTCGCAGTTACCAGAGGTAGAGGCAGTACTTCTCCGGATGAACTTTGCACAAATTTTACTAATACTTTTTACTCTTTTTTAGGTTACTCCTATAGCACCATCCAGGGGGCACGTGTAAGGATCTAAAGGGTACTCACTTACGGATGCGAGTAACTGGACCCATTAAACCGATGAAAATTGTGGCAACACAGCAAATAAAATGCTGGAAGTCACGCTATAAAATTAGTGTAAACCGTGGAGTTATTTTCCTTAGTTCATAGTTATAGAACAAGTTGGTGAATCTGGTGGTTATCATAGCCTATAAATAACATTATATCGACTCAGTTCACCTACCACCATAGTATGAGAAGACCCAGATCCCATTGCATTGTCCCTATCACTCTCACGCACTTGTAATTTCAGTGGGACCCACGCCCTTCCAAGGAGATAGGACGAGAGACCACTGCTTGGCGGCTGATTATATGGATACAAAGGAACTGCGGGCGAATTTAGTATTTATTTCACTATCCGTTATTTGCCAATAATAATATTTCATGTATTCTTTTAGTAGCCCCTTTCATACCAACCCGGGGTCAGATGTAAAAAACTAAAAAGAATACGCACGCAAGCATCTTAGACCCCTATTATGTACCTGTATTTTATTGGTATATATCGTTAAGAAATAAGTTCAACCTACCTACGTTTGAGATTGAAGAAAAGAAAAATGCCGTATTTATTGTATAAGTCTATCTCATGTAATATGCTTCAGAATGTTTAATTTTTGAGATGGAAGATCCGTGTTTTTGTGACAAGGAAGATTACTGTGTTAAGGTTATTCAAAGATCCTTTTATTGTGACTGGCGTGCCGCTCAGCTATCATCATACTACATATTTCATCGCTTCAAAAGGTAACTACCAAGTTGTCTCCATAAAAGACTAACATAGTATGTTTTTAATAAAAAAATCACCCTTGCAATTATCACATTACATTTAAGTTGGGCGTATTTCTTAAGCTTCAGAGAGCATCTAGAGCTGGTCTTAATCCTAGCTAATAAAGGTTTAACCTCTGGCTAATTCTCCGTAATCACATTCGTAGACAGAGGTCGTGACTTCTGCTCGGTTAAATTACCCAGTCTTCAGACTAAAGAGTAAATACAATTTTGTTGCTCTTAGTTAATGTTACTATGATTATGATTCTTGGTCTCATAATTATCAGTAGAGCTTAAGTGACCGTATTAGATTGAAATAATAAAAGATACAATCATTATCCTAAGTAATAGAAATGCGAAAGTGAGTTTATTTGTTTGTTACCCTTTCATACATATAAACGCATAGGTGTCACCTACAGATGCAACTTAACCTACCTACCCTCAGAAACCCTATACATGTCCCCCGGGTAGTGCGAAAGTAGAACCCCAAACTAGCAGCAGAAGTTGTGACAATTTCGTCCGGACAAATACTGCCACCACATCACACACTCGCATTTCTGTATTGCGGTGGGTGTGGGTGCCGGTTAATTATAGGCGCCTGAAGTTACTTTCCCGTCTTAGACCAACGGGTTCAGTACGATACAACTTGGATCTTCCCATACTTCGGTATGGGAGGACTGAAGTCGTTTTGCTGTTGTTTATGGGCGGCTATAATCATTTAATTAGGTGGGCTGTAAGCTCGCCGCGTCTCATAAGGCTGATTAAAAAAAAAATCCTACTGCAAAGATTACAACTAACGAAATTATGATGGGAAAAGCAACATTTTAAATAGAGTTTAAATTTTGAACTGAAAATTAATTTCCATCGCAATTACTCTTTGTGGTCCTGTTTTGTCGATTAATGCCGCGTGTTAAATATCAGCTCATTTCCATTAATATATTCTCATCTGATTATAAGGTTTTGTGATATGTATTGGGGTAAACATTTATTACCAAAGTATTGTTTTGCAGCGATAATTATTTCATCCTGCACGCTTTTGGCTTTGATAATCAATTATTATTAAAAGCTTCGTATTATTTGATTTTCAAATCACCCATTTGTTTATTTAGCTGGGCTGCTAACATAATTAATTTGTCTTATACTTCAATGAATTTATGTCTAAATAGTATCTGATAATATTTAAGTACCTACTATAAAAGTGTCAATTACACAGCAACGAGTTATTATGTTCTTTAGCTTTACTCGCGACACAGTATTTGTCCCTAATTAATACCATATCGCTTTTATTGGAAAAATAGTAAATGAGGCTTATCACATTTCTAATCAAAGAAACCGTGTGAGATGGCCGTTTATCCAATGAACAAGCATATAAAGTATGCTCACTAAGTAATAGATGTTGAATCGAATGACGTGCAATATAGACAAAGTGTTCTAAATTGATTTCAAAATCGAATAAAGCGACTTAAATACTTTCATCGCTAAACTTGGCATGGCATTTTATTTTTTCATGAAATATGTATGTCCATGTTGGAGGTACCCTATCCCTTAAAAACCTAACACTTTGTTTTCCTGTGGAGAAATTTCTTTGTCCTGCCACCGGGAGACAGAGCGTTTATGTGAGACTAGGTGTCATTACCCACTAAAACGCCAGGACACGAGGCGCGTCGCAACCACCTCGGGGACCATGCCAGCGATAGGACGTCAGACTACCCCGTGTCAGACGCCCTAGGTCCTCATGCGACGGGTCTGTGGTCCCGTAGCCTGCCACTACGGAGAGGATAGGGAGAGCGGCGTCTCTCAATACCACAACAATTATAACGCTCCTAGTCATAGAACGACTTACAACGGAACGCCATAAATCTACGAATTGTCTCAGCTCCTAACGGGGCGCCCTTTCTTCGGTTTCCCATTACAAATTTATGTCTAATTACATTACCATGTAAAACAATATATTAACAGTAAGATAATGAGTGTGAAAATGTTATAAACATCACCAAATGTTTTTGTTAACTTTGGTTAATAGCCGTTTTCACGTTAAATATACGTTTATCGTGTAATTAATTTTGTGTCTTTACATAATTTGTCTTAGTTAACAAGAATTAGGCATTTTTTAAACGCGGTCTGTTGTTTCGTTCTAAAAGAAAACAAAACATAAATTTGAACATTAGTCAATTAGTTATTTTCGCTGGTTTGACTGCAGAAGACTAGATAACCAACTATGAGGATAATAATAATACATATTTTATATTGCTAGAAAGTTGCATGTATGTTATGAAAGGAGTTTTTTATCTTCATAATTATTAAGTTCCTAACAAGGAATGTGGAAGAGGAATATTTTCATATTATTAATTGTGGATAAAATACGAGAAGAAATATTTATAAACACGATTTTAATTTAAATATACTTTAATATATAATAGATATATATTATAATAGATTTTATGTACTGCTGGTATATAAAATCCGTGTACCTAATTATTGTTAATGGAAGTTATTTTAAGGATTCATAAATTTTGTGATCGGTAAATACCTAGACTTGATAGGCTCGGTATAGTTATGGTATATGACATTATAGTTTTTTTTTTTTTTTTTTTTTTTTTTTATTTGAATGAGTCACGGAACGAGCTGAGGGCCCACCTGATGGTAAGTGGTGACCCTCGCCCATGACAACATTAATGCGTGCGACTCAGTATGAGATACAAATCTTCACTGAGTCGCATTCATCCTGCTGCGTCCATCACCCGAGACGAGGATGATACGTCTCATGCGCATGTGATTTCACCGGCAGCCACACCCTTCCACCGGAACACAGTAATGCAAGCACTACTGCTTGGCGACAGATTCCAGATGTGGTGGCAGTTCCTCTCCGGACGAACTTGGCACAAGTTCTACTGCTACTTTTGGTTGCTCCTTTAGCACCACCCAGGGGGTACGTGTAGGGAATCATAGGGTACACACCTACGGGCGCGAGCAACTATACTTAAATCGATCATTACTTATCGTATGTGGTACTTTATGTATAAATAATAATTTAATCACTTATTCACTGCCTTAAGGGGTGGAGTTTCTTCATCAAATTTCTATGAGATCACGCTCTATCTTATTATTATTATATTATATATTATCTATATTATTATTATTGAAATGGAGTAACAAAAAAAAATGACAGCTTTCTTTTTTTTTAAGTAATTTAACAAATTAAAACCACTCTGTTTCGAGTATACATTATTGAGCTTTCTCCGCTCAGTCGAGAGAGGTATCTAATAAATATTATTTAATTATTAAGAAATATCTTTTATCTCAAACATTACCATTTTAGTCGTGTCACCATCAAAAAAGTAATGAAATATAATTATTTCCTGAACTTTCAAAATCCCACACGAAAACAAAGAATCATAATTGAATGAAAATTATTATCACTGGCATTCTTTATATTGAAACTAATGATTTTAATGATCACTGTAATAATACGATAGCGCGATCATCAGTTACCATAAGCGGCCCAGCATGATACAATACTGATAAATTGTTCGAATTCAATATAACATTAATTTATGAACAATGTACAGATTTAATTAATTTACTACAAAGGGAATGAAAGGTAAGAGTAATGGACCCTCAAGTGGCGACCCATGATGTCTGTTCAATAGTGGGTCAAAACATGGGGGTTCTTGATAAGGAACGTCTGAATTCATTAACTATCTGTATTACTTATATTCTGTTTTTTATTTTAAGTGACGGGGCGAGCTCACAGCCCACTTGATGTTAAAAGGTAGCTCCCGTTCAATAACAACAGCATTCACACGTTGCACGCATAATTCTGAGACAAAGGATGTCAGTCTCATGCGCTTCTTATGTTACCAAACAGTGGCCATGCGAGTGCTACTGTGTGACGGTAGAAGCAGTATTTTAGACAAACTTGGCACAAGCTCTGCTACTGCTTTGGGTGAACTCTTTCTCAATAACCAAGAGATAGGTGTAGGGAATCTCAGGGTACGTATGGGCGCGAGCAATCGATGTAGTCCATCTTATGATGATTTGAAAAGGATTTAATTCTTTGTAAACCTCCGCAAAAAAGTTAAAAACGATTCGTTTATTTACAAAAACATTACAGCAAAAGCTTATTCTAACACAAAATTTTCGAGCCGTTTCCGAGATACGCGGAATAAATAATAAATATACAAGAATATAATATAATAAGTAAAAGTAATATAATAAATATAATAAACGTATTAAGATATCAATCAGTAACCTGGTACCCATAGTTCAAGATATGCTTAGTTTGGAGCTAGATGGCGCTATGTGAGATGTCCTTAAATATTTATTTGAAATACTTCACCAGCGTTCTTTTTTCCTGAAAACTACAAACTTGACGTCTTTTAGTTAAGGGTAAAAGTTGTTTTCTAGACCATCGTGCTCCACCATCGACCTCATCGTTATAGAATACAGAATGAAAAAATTTTTTATCATAATTCACGAGTATGACCAAATTGATATTTTTAATATAAAAGTTACAAAAAGTTTGCATCGTATCAAACGGCTACTTAATATTGGTTACATTTTAAACCATAATTTAAAGTCACTGGCTCCATTATCAGTTTGAGGTGACTCGCTTTCCCTCAGTTTTTAATGCTCAAGGGCAAAAAGCTGTTCTTCGGAGCTTAAATTGTAAGTCACAGCGGGAATGAAACCACAGCACTTAACACAGAATAGATATAAAAGTGTTATTAAGTAGGGAAAGTCAGTAAGTGATCTCGTACCTACATATATATTTATTTTATAAACAGTCTCCAATTTTTTTTTAAGAATACAACTTATCAATTTTATGTTGTATTTTATAACTGATTTTCTTATTTTTGTACGTACGTGGCTAACTCTGTCGGATTTTTCAAGCTCCCCGAAAACTTTCAGCTTATTGACTAGTATATCCGAGCATGAAAATATGCCGGATATTAACGTGCGCTCAAAAGCACGGAAGAGCTCAGTTCAAATGCTATTCGGTCATCTGTCAGAGTCCGGTCAGAGTTGCTTAACTTAGATAGATCATCTAATTTTATGTAAATAACATCTTGGCAAGCTTTGCTACAAACGCTAAAGAGCTTTTTGAGCTGTTCAGAATAACATGCAACAACAAGTGTAACTAACGCTGTTCTTACCCGAAGTAATTTATTCTGTGCGCGAAGTTGTTGTTCCAAACCCGATTGACCGATTAAAAATATGGAAAAAACCGAGTTCGATTCTTTCATCCTTAGTGATGTATTTTTCCATGGTTCACAATACCAATTTCAAAAAACAAAACAAGTACAAATCAGTCTATAATTGCCGAAAATATCACGTAAAAATTATAGCCCAAAAGAGACCTTACCTATTGTTTAAGTCAGAAAAAGCATAATATTGATATACGTGTGTACTCAACATCAACTTCCTGTGTGTGTTTATTCTATGTACATGTTTCATTAAACATTTTCCTGACCACGTCTTTAAGGTATAATATAAAACCACTAATAGTAGATGTGGTTTCAAAACTTCTGCATCCCATTGGAGCATGTAAAATAATTGATCATTACAGTTTCACTAAACCACAATAAACTGCTCGAGCCACTTAATTCCTAAAAAGTTGTGGTTTGATACTATTACAGTTTGGTTACAATAATTAGCTTTTTATGGCTAATTTATTGGCGTAGGCGTAGCCTCTAATTTTCCCATTGCAAGGATACTCGACTCTTGACAAGCGAGAGTGAATACAACAAATACAAATACACTTATTGTGATCCAAAAAATAAATAAATTTTACAATAACAATCAATAGTTCAGCAATATTTTTTATAATATTGTTGCACTAACAAATATCATCATACAATTACAATTAATTAGGAGAATGGCTTTTAATTTACTATGCCTGATTGTGATTGATAGTTTTCTTCGTTGTTGAGTTCTATTCGTTATTATGCCGGTAACCCCACGATGTTTTTGTAAACCGTTTTGAACACTAGAAATTAATATTAATAAGCTCAAATAAATTTTAAAGCCATAATTATTTATCTACATTCGAACCAGACTAATTCGGATTGATAGATCTCTTTTTTATTATGATTTCTTTATTTCTTTTTTATTGTGAATAATATTCAGTATCTTTGCGATGTTTTTATCAACCGTTTTGAGAACGTGGCTAGCATAAATTTTCCAGCTGGAACCAATGGTCTGCATTCGAACTAGCGACATTTCGATTCAAAGTCAGCTTTCATACCATAGAGTATATCGATCTTGCTCTTTTCGGATGGGGGAAAAGTGGCTCTCGAAAGAAGCCAAATACCGAACCCCTATAAATTCACATATAATTCGTGTCTGTGTTAATAGGGCGTTTGTTTCGGTGAGCTGAACTGCGTAAAATCTAATGACCCAGTAACTCTTGTGCTTACTGCTTTAGCAGCCATTAACATATCGGCCGAGATGGAAGTGTTTAATAATCTGTGTAACTGAACATGGAGAAGGAAAATTTGGATGTGGTGTTATTACTTCTTGAGTCTTTGACGGCTCCATAGCTTAATTGAGTACCAAAAGTAGAAGTAGAACTTGTGCTAAGTTCGTCCGGGGAGGTATTGCCATAACTAAAATCTGCCGCCAAGCAGTAGAGCTCGAATTGCTGTGTTCTGGTGGAAGGGTGTGGGTGCCGGTAAAATCACACATATGAGGTGTATAAAAAAATGCAACCCACTGAAACGGTAGCTTTCAAATCCTCTGCGCATAAATTCACTATCGTGACTAGTATAACATTAAATAAACCGATTTCAATACTTTTACCCCTTATCATCCACCTAAAAACCGATATTTTTTTTCCATGAAATTTCCATGAGACCACCTTGAATGTATTATACAAACTAAGAGTAAAAAAAAATTATCCTCCATAGGCGGGAATACCAAAACCACAACGTAGAGAAAAACATTTTTTACTGTCTCTCAAGTAGATCTTTCAAGCTTAAGTAGAGTAAATGCAGTCAAAAACAACACCAAAGACGCATCAATTAATACCGCGAACTTTTTATACATAAGTGGTATTAAATTACGAAAGCCTTATCCAAAGAAATAATAGGTTCAAAGATTGGCTTATATAGTTACTGTTAGATAAGCTGTGTCTGGTAATAGACGATAATGTGGGTTGCCAGGTTTTATACTGATAGCAAGGCGGGAAAATTATGCTTTCTGAAAATTCCACCTTTACTTATACCTAATTTAACCTCAAGTAAATGTTTTTATTTCAAGCATACTTTTTTGATTTGAGTTTTCTATTGATGGTAATCGGGCTTTTTATAGCTCAATTATTTTCTTTGTATTTTGTATTTTAATATTTTTATTATATTCTGTAAGTTGTCATGCCAACGTTTACTTATTCTACTTCTGCGATGGCCTTCTGTAGGTACCTATTGGGTGGGCTGTAGCCTATATATCGATGTTAACGATTGTCGATCGGCTACGTGCCCCGCCCAATCGCATCAAACTTACAATCATTACCACTGATATCCCGCAGATATATAATTAATTGAATAAAGTTGTCCAAAATTATTACCTACCAGAATTAATTGAATATAGCCTGTGGCAAAAGCGTACATACGTGATTAAATCACGGATTTACGCAATCACTATGACGTCATCCATGAATGTTCTACATTTATTTTATTGATATTAAACTGAATGTGGAGCAAAAAGTTTTTATATAATCTTAATTGAAAATTATGCGCCGTGTGTTGTAGTCTCACGTAGAAGATACTCGTAGAAGACATACTTTTAAAGTATTATAAATAATAAAAAGTGTCACCACACCCGCTCTTTGAATTCAAGATTAGGCATGGAAAGACCAAAGTTACATCACCATAGTACTCGTGTCTTTAGGTGAGTACCCTTGGAATCTCTACATGTTGCTGGTTGGAGTGAAAAGAGGAATCCAAAGTAATATAATTTGTGACAAGTTCGCCCGAAAAGAACCACCTTACCTGGTAAACTGCCGCCAAGCAGTGGTGTACTGGCTTCGCTGTGTTCTTTTAGAAGGGTGTGGGGGTCGGTGGATTTACAGGCACGTGAGATGGTTTCTTAGAGTACTGGGAGAGCAATGTGACTTAGGTCTTATCTTATTTATGGGTAAGAAAGGACCTGAGTCGTATTACTATTGTTAATGGGCGGCGGTTACATATGAAGTTGGCCGTCAGTAACTAAATTATTAGCAAAAAAAAAAAACCTCGGCTCGCTAAGATCCAAGCCGCATCTCAACATTAGTGTTATTCCCGCTTGTCGCTTTTTTATAATATTGATGCTTACAATTTTAATTAAAATATTGAGTTAAAGTTAATAACAAAACATAGTATTATGGTTTTACTCAAAATTATCCTCATATTATTTTCCGCTGGCCCCTTCGGGGATGAATGCTACTGAAAATCTTCCCGTTGGTCCTCACGTTCGCCTCCGATGGGACGAAACGTGGGGACGAGAGGGAATAACCCTATTTTATAAGCGATGTTGTGCTCGTTTAAGCATGGCATTTACTAACATATAAATATGTAATAAAAAAATTAAGCGTCCAAGCAAGTTCTGTATTAAATGCGTGTCAATTGACTTTCACCTCTTGATAGATTATGTTCTTAAAACGTTATTGCTACCTGTTTTGTTGAACTCTTTCACATCTTGTATTAAGAGCAATTGAGTCACATCGGATTTATTACTGTTCATTTCCGCTCAGTTTTCAATTACGTATTTATTAATTTTAATTGAACCACTTTGCATGGTAATCCAGTTTTCAATCCTTTCACAAAATTAAGATTGTTGATAGTCCACGCTAGACGTTCTTTTCTAAGAGTAATAATGATTATTACTCTGTGAAGCATGCCTAATTATTTTTAACAGATAATCTACAAAGTTTTTTATGTTAATAATTGACGGAAAGTGCTGAGGGCCCACCTTGTTGTAAATGGTGACCCCCACCCATGACAACAGTAATGCAACTCAATTTAAGATTTGGAACTTACACTGGCATTGAACTGAGCGCTTCTTTGCTTCGGAGGGCCGTTAATATATCGGTCCCGGCTATACTAGACGACTAGATAACTTGTGGCTTTCAAGTGGGTTTAAAAGTCTGACACCAGAGTTGAACTTAGTTGAAGTAGAGTTGAGTTATTTACTCATACGAAAGGAGAATGATAAGTGCAGCTTCATGTCTGTGTAAATCCATTCGGCAGGAGTTTTACTAGAGGTGACAAACTTTTATATGAGCTACCGTCGTTTTCTAGCGCTTCGGGCATTTTCGTGGAGACTCGTACGGACGTGGAGACATGTTGACGGGTCTGCATGCAAAAAAGTGGCGTCCCTGCTAAGCTGAGGTCGCGGGAGTACCAACTCTATCCTGGTGGCAAATTGTATTGTAATAAGTTTAATTGTATTGTAATAAGGTTTTCCTGTAAAATTTACTAATTTTTTATATCGTTAATATTAAGTAATAATTTTAAATTTCATATTCATACTGCTGTTTTTATGGTCGTAGGTAAAAGTAAAGCAATACTTCCCTATACACACTACGATTGGAAAGTCCCACTATAAGAATGAAATTAAAAAGATTCTTTGAAATTCTTTATTGTACGCAAAACACGTTTACACAAGGTATTAAATAAAATATGTACAAAGGCGAACCTAACCCTATAAAGAGTTTTCTTCCAGCAAACCTTTGAGGACAGAGAGAGTTGATTATAGAGGTAGGACTGTGTACACAGATACGAAGTGGAAAAGTTAGACAGTTCCTATATATTATTTATATATTTAGATGTTATTATAACAATCAATCAATCAATCAATCATTTAGATGTTATTATAAATATATACATATATCAATATGTATATATTTATATATCCCAAATATATACCAAACCGTGGACTAACAGACGGTTCCGTGGCTTAGTTGGTACCAGCCTTGCCTTGAAGCGAGGGGTCCCGGGTTCGATTCCCGGCCCGGGTACACTTTGTGTGGTGAGCATGAAGTTTGTTCTCGGGTCTTGGGTGTTTGTCTTAGGTTTCTGTGTTTGTCCATGCCATCTGCGACACAGGGAATCCTAGTGCAGAGGTATGAGTGTGTTAACGTTGTTTTATATTATATATACAATAATATACTCATATACACATTTATCAAACCTTCATCTCTTCAGCCAGTTATTACTCTGAGAGTTTACGCAAGAGTAGTGCACTTAATTAAACAAGTGCAGAGGCTGGTTATATTCAACCACGCCTTTTGCTTTGAACTACGATTTCTCCGACGACTAACTCATACTATATTAAAATTGTTTTATATAATATATAGCTAATGTAATCGAACTGCTGAACGAACGGCTTGAAATGGAAAAACTTATAACTACACTAATATTTAAAAGGTGAAAGTTTGTATGTCTGTAACTCCTTCCTTAAAGGGATGAACCAGGATATGAGGGTAGGAAATCCTGGTGCAGAGGTATGAGTGTGTAAACGTTTATTATTTATTACGTTTACTATGTTTGTTATAAAATAATATAAACTTGTTACACTCGTTGGTTGTAGATAGGTAATACGAATAATAAATCAGCCTAAGCCAGAGATCGAATCAGCCAAAGATCGAATGAAATCATTATATCTAGTAGTACGTAAATCAGATTCGTATGTAAATCCCCTATTCTGGCCAACACCTGCCGTTGCAACAGTAAATTATCGTTTCGCTGGCTAAGATCTAGTCGTGACCAGAATGCAGTCGATTGCATCCCGGCTAGCTGATTCATTACGTATGCGAGCTATGTGAGCTAGCGATAGGAGTAAAGTTGCCATCACGATGGCAGCTCTATTTTCTGTGCTTTAGGTTGTGTATTCGATTCATTTGATCATTCGATTCATTCGATCATTTGTATGACGAAAATTTATATTCGTTTGTTTTGTGTGGGTATTCATTTGTTTGTATTTCGTGAAAATTTTAAAGTAGTATACATTATATCAATTAAATTCAATTGTTATTTTCTTATGTTGTTTTTAATTGTGATATTGCTTTTAAACATAATTCATAATATTTTCTATTACTCGCATATATCCCAATACTTGAAGTCGTCACCTGTAAATGTAGTGGCATTCGAATTATACAGTTCAATAGAATGATTATTTAATTTAAAAAAAAAATGTATTAATGTACACTATGGTGATCTTATAAATAAATACACCTGGTACCCATAGTTTAAGGTCGGTTGAACCGACATCCAAAGTATTTTGAAGTGTTTTTTTAAAAGGAGGAAAATAACCTTTACGCTAATCAATTGCCTAGACCGGAGATCGAATCCGGGACTTTATTTCATTAGCTAACAATCGGAGGGGATATTTCAAATCAACATCCTCATCAAATCACAACACATCAAATGTTTGCTCTAGTAAACGCCCTAAATTAGCTGCATTAGCAGGCGTGATCCGGCATAAACAATGTACAATTAGGTTACCAAAGTATTAGCAGTCGATAATTTGTATTGTACATTTTACCGGGAGTAGAAATACCGGCTAATTATATATATTATTTGTCCGAATATCCACTATAATTAACACTTTTATTATGAATATTCCATCTCTCTGTAGCTTATAGTAAATTAACAGCCCTTTAAATGTAAGACAGACAAAAACTGTATTCTTAAAAGTATGTTTTGTTTTTTTACTCTCTGGATATTTTAAAATTTATGCTCCATAATCCATTACTCACAAAATTGTGCCGTGCAATAAAAATTAGGTATTTACGTAAACATACTAGCCCGTTGGTTTTCAGAAGTGATCACTTCTTCCCATGTCTTAAGGGACGTAGTGGTCACCAGAAATACGTTTTTTATGAAGCTGGATGATGTTGAGAACCACGGAACACGCATTCAGGTTTTAATTTTTGATAAAGCTAGAGTGAAAGGACGAGCAGGGATCCAATCTCATGTTAATTAGCCACACCATTAATTCTACTGGAACACAGCAACGCGAGTACACTACTGTTTGGCGGCGGACTAATAGGCGTGGTGGCAGTACCTCTCCGGACAAACTTAGCAGAGGTTCCACTGCTACTCAGGTGCTTTCATACTAGGTAACCGGGTGGAACTTTAACCTTATACCTTTCTACGATTTTTTTCTGTTGTATTTCTCTTTACCAGATGCTTGAGCATACTGAATGATGCTATCTCAAAACCTACATAACTGACTTGATTGAGTTCTCACCGCTCCAAAATTAAAACCTAAATGAACATTAGCAATGGTGGATTGGCATAAACATAGGATTAAATGAGTCCCAATGTTATCAGCGATCGATTTGTTTCCTTTCACCGCTAGCTAACCGGACAATGGCGCGTGCTTGAACGTGCTCAAGGCAGCGGGAGTACATTTGAAGAGAAAAGCATTTGAAGAGAAATCGATTGTTTTCTGTCACTGTAGCTTTAACTAATTGGACAGTGCTAAAGGGAGTGCAAGTATACTTAAAGAAATAAGTATATGTTTGCATCTTTCATCAAAAAAATAAAAAAAAAAAACATAGTTTTCAACATCTGGGTGTCAATTGGTACCATAAAATATGATCAAAAAATACCGTATCAGTAATCTAGTTTGGAACTAGGGGGTTTGAATTGTCCATGAATATTTACTTATTTTTAAATAGGCATACGGAAATAAAGAGGATTACGAAAATTTTAATACACTTAAGCAAAGTCAAAAATATTTCTTTTAGATTCTTACTTAATTAATTGGAAACGTAATTTCTCAAAATACGAGATCCGTTTTAATACTGTTTTAGGGATATTTGTCAGGGGATTTCCAAAGTCATCAACCGGTTGATCAATTGATTTCGATCCAATTCACGTCGCGTCGGGGGAGAGACACCTGGACAGAGAGACAGTAGTGTTATAGTAGAGACAGTAGTGTTATAATATATAACTACCTATATATCCCTACACCGTAATAACTTTGGCGCTTGTCATGTGCGTAACTATACAATTTTTTTATATGTTCGACATTTCAGGATTGCAATTGCATAATAATACGCTCAAAGACGGTGAGTTCAAGAGAATGACTGAAAAATTCACATATTGTACTTAACAACTATCTCTCAGTATATGTTAACTAACGATCGTTAATAAGTTTTTTGTTTTTCCCAAAAAGATTTACGTGAAGTATGGAACGCAGGAATTTATCACGGAACATATCAGTATTTGGATGGGTGAACGTATAGTTTGAACTGAGAGTTCCCGGGCTTCGGAGGGCGCATTAAAATTTCAGTCCTGGCTTTACTAGTTGTCTTGAAAACTCAGAGTACAGAATACAGAGACTCAAAACGACTACAGAGTAGACATATAACTCGATCCTATAGAAGAGCGGAATAGGACATAATATTTTTTATCGTGGTACCTACCTTGGTGAACGAAGCTGCGTGCCAACGCTAGTAATAAATTTGAACACCTAATGACTTGATAGTGTCATTGTACAGGCACTGTAACTCGTGACCTGCCACACCCAGCTCTGAACTACCGGCTGAGATTGCCAATCTGCGCGCCTTGCCGTCATATCGCAGTGCTTAGCATTTCAACTGGACGGACTTCAATTACACCGTATCAGTAACCTAAATCGTAGGTCGATTGGTCAGAGAAATCTTGGAAATAATTTAAATAATTTACTGTGTAATTTTACTATCCTGGCTGACAAGCTAAAGTAAATGTGTTTTCTTGATAGTGAAATCTAGCATAGAATTTGAAAATCTATTGTTCTCGATATCAATAGCTGAGTTATGAATATTGGACTATGCATATTTCCTAGTCTACTCGCATATTCGCTTTGAGTCTGCTATCAATCAAACACGTATTGTATCTGTAGATTGATTGATTACAGTGTGCTTTCTGCATCAGCTTAAAATTAATCATTTCAGCTATTTAAAAGCCACATTTCAATTCCGATGGTACCTAATTGACTGATTGATTGACAAAAAATCGAGAAAACTGACTTCAATACTTTCATTCCTTGTTTCTCGCCTGGGGGTACACCCTACATGAGCAGATTTTTTTGAAATTTCTATTGGACTATAATCTTAATCATAATCATTCATTTATTCACTATAGGACACAATGGACACTTAGCTTCGTTAAACAACAGTTTTTGTAGCAGTTGTACATAGCCTTGTCAAATCAAATCAGAGTTTCAAACAAAAATAGAATCTTTCAAATCTTTCAAAAATAGAATTCGGTTGTTAGACTAATTCGGATCTCTCTTTTTTTAATTAATCTTTTTTATTCCTTCTAAGGGGCCCCTCCTTAGAATGTTAATTAGTATAAATGTATGGTTGATCTGTGTATTTCCAAAAAATGATTTTTGGAATCAACGTTTTTTAAAAAGTTGTAAGGAATTCCCGCCACATTCGATCAAAATGCATATGATCTAAGACCAAAATGCATTTGACTCGTTTTTTAAAGCATTCTTACCGTTTCGTAACCATTGCAGTGTGCATAAAATGATATTAATTGTAGTACAGATTAACCTAGTTTAAGCGGTTAACTACTTAATTTAAGCTCGAATTAGGTATGTCTGTCGTCAAAGTTAGGAAATAATTATATTGTTTTATTTGTCGTTAGTCGATCTTACAATAGATAAACAGACTGTGAGCAGTTAAAAAAACCGTAACGTGATGAAATATCGAATAAGCGTTTCAAAAAGGCTTATTCCCAACGTCCCCACTAACTGCCACATTGACAAAATGTACCGCTTATAGATCAGGTTGTAATTTTAACATCTTTTGTGATTCCTTCTATCGATTCGTAGCAGGCTATGCTTTTGTAACGTAACACATTACAAATTATCTTTGTATAGCCAGCTCATGCGCAACCCAGACGGTGGAATGCGATACCGCCGAATATTTACGATGACAGCCGAATGAGAGGTCAGCGATGAGCCGCCGGCATTCGTTTTTCCCCGGCGTCAGACCATTTTACGCACTCGTACGAGCAACCCGTATCACCTCGCTCCTCTCAATCCGTGTTGCGAACTAATTCATTTGTTTCTAAAGTTGTGTTTATGATCGGATCCCGCTGGGGTGAGTTCTCATTACTTGTTTATATTATTAGTGCAGTTCAGTGTAACTGTTCTACCGTAGGAAGCTACTTGAGTGCTATTAATTTTACTGAGGTCACTGGCCTTTGCCACGGTTATGCAGGAGTAGTGCTTACACGTGCCTACTGGCTTCCAGGATCTCCGCTACCCTTCAAGCTTGCCACGCTGCTTCTGCGCTGGACTGCTACCAGAATTGCGGCCGACCAACTCGCTCGCTCTGCATGAGACAGGCGACCTGTAGCCGACCTGGACCTGGAGCCGTGCCCCAACCTTTCCCTCGTCAGGCCAGTGCCCTTATCTCAGTTCCCGACACGTAGGCGGAAGCAAAACATTAAAAGAACCACTTCAAATCTTTATGTTGGTTTTATTTACTCACACCCTGTGACTAGTCTGTGGCCAGGTGATTAGGCATCTCACCCCTCCCTGCCGCACTTTAATTGTTTAGATAACTGACATAGATAGATGGATATATGATACTTTATTGCACACCAAATAAAGATAACCCTTTTAATATACAAATCTTAACTAATAAAAGGTGACATAATGATCGGTCTTATCTCTATAAAGCGATCTCTTACAGACAGCCTTTGGGTGGATACGAAGTATTGGAAATGAGCATTGGTGCATCGATATCATTAAGTTTCATAATAAAAAAATTATGTGTTTTGTTAATTTTCATTTTACTATGTATGTTTCTACCGAGGTGTACAATAAAGAGTATGCATTAATTCATTTATTTAAATAATCTAATATCTTGTGGACATTTAAATTCTAAGACGCCAAGGAGGCGTCTAAGGCTTCCAAGTGAAAAACGGCAAGCAATTCACATTTACAACCATTTACCATAAAATCTACAACTGTCAGATCCGATGGTTCGGCAAAAGACACATGAATGGGACATTAATAACTAAGGTGAGCCCGAGAGCTTACATTAACACCTCTAAGGCGAAATAGAAGCTGGCTCACGAATACTCACTTAGAACCATAAAGGGTCTAAAGGGACCATTCAAGATCCAACCAGCCTCAAAGGGGTCTTTGTAAATCTTAAACTTTTTATGCGTGCGCTCGTATATTCAAATTTCCGATAATAATTCTTAAGACTATGTTCAAGTTAGAAAAAAATAAATGATAGATTCACGATATTGATCTTACTGTGAAAACAGTTTATAATAAACAGACAATTAAATATTTAAAACAGTTATGAATCATGCTTAAGGCCTACATAGTGTTAAGTGTTCCTTGGCCCAACAACAGCAATACAACTTAAGTCTTGCCTGGCCAGTCTAGAAGACCCAAGTCGCATTCTGTTGCGCGCGTCATTCGAGGGAATATACCATTTCAATCGCCTGTACACACGTTCACCGGAAAAGCAATGCGAGTGCACCTCTGCTTGGCAGCGGATTACTCGGTGTGATGGTACTTCTACAGACCTTGATATAATGGTTCTACTGCTAATAATACATGGCCCAATATCATTTTAATCACCCTTTGACCTCAATCTCACCTGATGTCAAAATTACGATCACTTTCATCGCTGTTTTCCGATGGAAGGGTGAGAATTTAGTATCTACTTCTGTGGACTAATTTAGCGCATGTTTTAATGCTACTGAATGCGGTTTTGATGTAGTGAACGCGGTGAAAGGCCTTATAATTAACAGACTTAATAATTAAGTGGCTGTCACGCAGTTGTTACCTGGGTCTGGGAGACGAAGTTGGGGCACGCCTAATTAACGCTGGTATGATGACAGTTTCCTATCAGACTGACCAGATCTAGCTCAAAACCAAGACATTTGGAAGAGAATGACGGAGATTCTTTTCCAAAAAATAAAATATATAATATATTAACCATGGTTTAGAGGTTAAAATAAAGTTATTATTAGAATAAAGTAAATATGTAATATGATAAAGAGCAAAAAAGCTACGCTATGTTCTAATATAAAAAGCTATGTTCTAATACGAATGACTTCCACTCTAGAAAGTTTCTCTTAAGAAAAAATGTTCATAGAATGAATGATTAATTAAATTGATTGACGTGGTCCATTCGTTCCGCAGCGGCGGGTCCAGTGGCTCGCTTTCAGTAGCACCTGGTGTTTAAGACTCCTTGATCGATTATTACTGCGAAGTCACTTCTCTTAATTGGGTCCGTCCAAAATTAGTTCTGCCGCAAGCGAGCGGTGCAACGAACGGAATTTAAACCGATTATGAACCCTTTTATTCGGCATCCGGCTCGAAAACTCTATTTTATGTTTCATTACAGTCAATTACGTAGTCATCTTAGTCTCTTGTTTAATTTATTCGGTTGCTTATCAATTCGGATAAACGGTACGCACTCGCCCAAGTATATGTTTACGAGCAATGAAACGAAATGTCATTATTTTGTGCTCCAGTAGCAATTGCCATTAGATTACTAAATAGTCCAAATAAAAAACTTTAGAAACTCAACTAGTATCGATTATCTGAACGGGTTCGATTAATGGTTTCGTATAAACATAATTAAGCTTTCAAAGAGGCCGATTGATCTTTGGCCCATTAGTTCGAAAATGACATTCAATTAAAATGGAAACCCATTTGTTTTGGTTAGGCTGAGTAGTCACGATCACGCTGGCAAGTTGGATATAATCCGAAAATATCGTTTTTTTTTTATTTGCCCAAGCTTATATCGCCCATAATTTTTGTAAACTTTTTTATGCTATATCATTGACTAAAACGGAGGTTGACGGGGACGTTACTTCTATTGCGCGTGTAATTTCACTGGTACGCACACCGTTCCACCGGAATACAGTAACACAAGAGCGCCAGACCTTGGCGACGGATTACCAGGTGTAAGTGCAGTACTTCTCCAGACGAACATCGCACCAGTTCAACTGCTACTTTGGGTTGTTCCTTTGCATCACCCGGGAGTCACGTGCCTCTGAGGGTATTCACCCACGGACGCGAGCATCTGGACTCCCTATTTTCATTCTATTACAATAATTCTTATATCGGAGTAAAATTAATCCATTTAAATGTATAAGAAATTTTGTCCCTAAATAGCGGACTTATTTTTATTTTTATTGAGATTGTATTATCTGTTTTCGGTTTGGGTTGGGATTAGGTTTCTAATTTCGTTAGGTACCTTTTTTGTTTGCAGTAAAAGTTTTATTGACCTTACCAACATGTAAACGTAGAAAAAACATTTACAAAAGAATCATAATAATAATGTATTATTCTAAATGTCACAGCAGATAACTGTCAAATAAAATACTTCAAAGTCAAAATACTTTATGACAGTTGAATTTTTTTTTTATAGTGACTCCAAGGCGTTACTTATTTTTAATAAAATATGTACCTACAAGATCATGAATGCATTCTTATTACTAAGTTAAGCGCTTGTTCAAACCCTATCCGACCCTTCATGGATCAACAAGCAAGAGACCCCTAATGGAAGTGTGGCTTTCTTATCACGAGCATGATCCTGTTCACAAACAATATAATGTTAGTCAAAGTACTGTATTTCCGTACTGAATATGGAATCCAAAAGAAATGCCTACTTTTTTACTATTGTACAAGTCTGAATGCATTTATTACAGACGCTGCAGGTGCTGTAAATATACTTCATCTGTGGTTTTTATTAACTCGATTAAAAAAGTGACATAAATTCTTGAATCAAAAATGATTAATCTAATCCTTTATAATTCATAGTCTTATAATGCAGGTAGTATTATAAGACTATGAATTTTTGTGTTTTACTTAATATTTTTGCCTTTGATGATTGTTTTCTTAATGGAAATATTTCGTCCCTATCGAACAAAAAAGGAGACGAAAGTATGGAAATAGATTTATTCGATTTTTAAATCAGTTACTCGTTCTTTATAAACGTTTGGCTTACTGGTATTACTTAGTGGAACAACCATTAACGAAATGAGTACAAATCAATTTAGAAAATGATATGTGGGTTATCTCTGTAACTTCAATTTCAATCAGTACCAATTTGATAACGGGGGTCAATGACGGTTTTGGAGTGCATATCACATTTCTTTCTCCTTTTGATATCCCGCAACTAGTAGTAACTGGCAAGAGCGTAGCATGCCAAACATTGTACTGAGTCAAGCGGGACAAGGACGCAAATCGAGGGTTCCGCAGCCAAGTGATAGACGAGGAACCCTTCAAGTTTTATCCTGTCAGTTTGATCTATCTATATATTATACATGAACATTTCTAGAGGAGGCAGATACCCCGATTTACCACTCCTCAGCGACGCCCACGGGAACTGGTAGTAATTTCAAATACCTAATGGCTCTTTTGACGTCCAATAGAGTAGCAAATTACTGTTCGCAATAATATGTGTCACTCATAGTAACTGCAAAACAGTCGGTTTGTAATACTTAAACGTACGAACCTCACCATTATGCGATTGCAGAACGTCGTACCAATTTTAGTAACCAACTTTTTGAATTTTTTTTCAACCTGGTTAGATACTTCGAATAATCAGCAGGTTGAAGAATACAGTGCATAATTTCAATAGTAATCAGTGAAGGAACTTAATACCCCTTTATAACTTGAGCCCTTACTTATTAGAGAACGGTCTCCAGAGGACCGGTTTTCGCCAATTAAACCAGCTCCAAGTGACTTGCTAAGCAAGTAAAAAAGGTACAACAAAATTATCTTACAAGTTAATTGCCAATTCACATCTGCTCGCTTGGGTGGTGGACAATCTCGTTTATACAAATTATTATCTAAGGAATTTTAAGTCTACTTTAAACTTCTACAAGCATAGGAACTCAGTAATTTAGATTGTTAATAGGTTACATCTATTTTGCATTTATACATATATATTGTGTATTGTTACAAAGTTCTGTATAAGTAAAAATGTATTCGTGTTTTTATTAATGGAAAGCTAAAACTTAATTACCCACCTTTTTCGCTGACATAGACGCTATTACGTGTTCTGGGGGTCAATATAGATACTGATCTATCTATATTGACCCCCAGAACACGTAAATGGGTATCAGTGATTTAGATGTTTACATAAAGAACTGGCGCTGTTGGATAGAAATGGCCTACCTGAATTTAGTGGCATCATCTGTCATACGAGTATTATCAGGTAGACCATCCATTTCATCTGTATTATCTTAATAAGCAAGTAAATCAACCAGCCAATTACATCCAAAAACGGAGTAATACTGATCCATTGTGAAACGATAAGTAGCAGTGTAAAGCCAAATTTGTATCAAAATTATTCAACGGTTTTATTGTCATCGACGTATCGAGTGGGACACAAATACTTGCGGCGACCACATTCTATAGACTGATGTGTTTGTCGTACAATAACCCTGCATTCCACCGATGTGGTATTTATTGGTGTTCAGCATAATATAGGGTGACGTCAGATGAACAATTGCGAAGTGAAACTCGCGCGGTGACATAATATAACGTGAAATATTATCTATGTTATTAAAGTTCATGTGTGTAGGTTTATTATTGTTATTATAAAGTGACGGGACGATTAGACGGCTTACTTGATGGTAAGTGGTTACTGAAGCAACAAAAATACGACTCAAATCTTACACTCACTCTGAGATCGTCAACGATCTTTACGCCTCAAGTGCCTGTAATTTCACCGGCGCTCACCCTTCCGGTAGAACACAGCAATGCAAGCACCACTGCTTGGCAGATTAACAGAGTCAATAATTCTCCGGAACTATTTTGGGTTGCTCCTTTTGCACCACCGTGTCCCCGGCGATACAATGACAAAATGTTAGTTTTTTTTTACCTATAGTTTTGATGGAATTCAAAACCGCCAGAGAAAGTGAAATGTTTTGCATTGTAATCTAAAAATCGAAAGTTCATAATTTCCTCCATTATATTAATGGATAAAAGAATAGCAAACGTGACCTTATAGCTGAATGTTTCTGACTTTCTATACTAATAATTTAGTTAAATACAGATTTATATTGGTAGCTAGAAATAAGATATAAATTGTGGTAGTTGGCATAGGTAGGTAATCAAACTATTTCAGTTTGAGCATGATCGTAATCCAAAAATGTGTTTCATGATTCCTGTATAGTCACTACGGGAAATATAGTCATAATAAAAAACCGAAATATACAAAAGATGTTTATTTGATAAACAAAATAAGAAATTATTTTATATAATAACAAATCTGACTTGTAAGACATTTTAACTAAAGCATTTAACATTATCTTTCATTACAGTTAATCTAATATCACAGATTCCTAAATATGTACACAATTATATGTAGAGAAATATAATATTGTATCCTATTTAAATTTAAAGTAATAATTCTTTCATCCAAAAAGGTACAGTCAATTAATTATTTTATAAAAACCCCAAGTACCTAATTAGGATTCATGTTTATTCATAAATAGTTTTAATTCCTGTCCTTTTTTTTAAACACGTAAAACGATTTTTTTAATAAAAAAAACTGTAATATTATCATCTATATTGAATATAACTGTTTTTTAATTATTATTATCTAACCTAAATCGTAATTAAGGTCTGTGGATTCTTATATAATATGTTTCACTTTGTAATATTATTTTAATATATTTGAAAATAACTTAACTTTCTTTTCTTTTTATATTAATATCACAACCTGATCTTAAAATCTTTTCTTTTGCCCTCCATCTTCCTTCACTTACTATCAAGCAAAAATAGTAGCATAAAACAATTACTAATGAATTTTCTTAACCAAATATTTTTTTTCAAACGCGTTTCTTTACCCTCTGTATTATGGTGCCGTCAGACAGGTGAATTAGTTTTTCTGCTTACATGAATAAATAAGGCAGAAATGAGTTATACCCGAAATAACATGTGAGCTGCTTGCCGATTCAACCACTACCTCGGACAGAATTTGAAATGAGGAAAGAGGAAACAATGCAGCGATAAAAATCTGAAACAAAGAAATATAAGAATTCACTTTCGTGGAACAATGGCTGGATCCCACATCTATAGGGAAAGATTTCTTTTGACGTAGTATTTACGAATAATTTAAACAGTCTTTGAGATAGACAAAGCAGTTATTTACACTCAACAACTACTTCATACGGTTTTTATATGCTTCGTATGTATTAATTTAGCAAATACTTGCCATTTTAGATGAGCGATTATAAAGAACACTTATGCGTACAAGAAAAAATGTTACCAAATTCATATATTGTTACTAGTTTTAATTAATAAATTTACAAATGTATCCAAACCATTTTGATGGCCCACTTATTACCATGCGGACCATGTTCACCACTATTATGGAAACGTAGATGTGAAAAATGGTGAGTATCCCACGGTGCCAATATTTGTGAGTCTTACCAGCGACATTACCGAGAAGTCCAGGCAACTTTTTCACTATTCATCTTTTTCAAGGTAAAATCAAATAGATAACCTTATTAATAGTGTAATTTGTAATTTCTCTATTGCGTAATTTCTCAAAGTGCCATCTAGCCCCAAACTGCTTAGTTTAGTAACTGGGTACTAGATAACTAATAAAATACTTATATAGTTCTTTTTTTTTGTAAGTACGTATTTTTATACATGTTGACATCTAGACATAGAACCAAATTTATGTTTGGAACATAAATGCTTGTCCTTGGGAATTGAACCCACGGCCTACAGTATAGAAGACATAGCTACTACCAACTGAACTATGGGGTCTTGACTTAGATAACTGGTACTAAAACTGTTAGTTACCTATTTAAGACTTCCAAAATCTGTACGTTTCTATATCTGAACATACCTAGTTGGGTCGTATCTCGTGTCGAATCCGGGAACGTTGACGACGTTCCACTCATCCTTCCCCTTTGAGTAGCTGAATGAGATCTGATCCCTGAAAGTCTCCGGGGGAAGCAGCTTCATCTGCTCCAGATGCGAGTGAAATTCTGGCACTTGTGTTAAGTTTTTCTTCATAAGGTGTTCTGTTTGAGAAAATAATTAATGCTTAAAAAAACCGATCAAAACCTTAAGGCAAAAAGAAATTCAAAAATATAATTAAAACTGTGTGTTATTTAAAAAAAAATAGCTGTAATCTATTTGCAAAATAAAGAAGACACATTAACATTAAGGAAATGCTTAAACTTCGAAATTTGTATCCTCAAAAAAGTTGTCAGCTATAAATTCATAGTGTTACTGGTCTGCGAGTAAGAACTCTTTGAATTTCTTGTTATCATACAACAACTGGCAATGGCAGATGCACCAATAGTGACAAGCTGTTTGTGCCAGTTAATCCTTTCGTAAAATTGAAAACTCGTAAAATTGTACAATGGAAATTTTAATTTTGTATATATTTTAACATTTTCACTGGTATTATTTTCATACCTTTCATTTTATTTTTATCCATGAGTGTGAATTTATTTTTTTGTTAATTATATAATACTGGTTGTAAATATTTTTGTAACTTCTCCGAAAAAAACAGGCCATATTTTGTAAAATTAACTCTAGTGCAGAAAAAACTTGCGAAAGTACATTAACTCGGACATTGGCATAATTTGAGTGGCTTAAGACAGAAAAGGCCAAAAAAAAGAAGAAGAATCCTTTCGTTTAACTCACCAATAATAAATCCCATTGAAACATCATCTGGTAACCGTATCCCTTCACAGATGCTGATGAATCGACCACCACTGAAACAAAAATTCAATTTAAAATATCAAAAAGAAAAGCAAAGAGTAATTTAAGCCAAGTGCAATTCGAACTCGCAAACCGTAGTTTCCCTACCAAAAATGTGTACTTTGTGTACTACGTGTACTTAAAAATACATATAAAACAGTTTTTTTTAATCTTTATTTATTTATAGAGGGTTTGTTCAAGTTGAACACCCCACCATTGAGTCACCCTCGAGTTTACTATCTACCTTAAAACCCACGTTTAATTCATAAAACAGATATGTGAAAAATTCTGCCAACTTCTTATTATGGTTAAAAATACAGCTTCTTATAAATAAATCAGAAATAGATAAACAGTAGCTAGAAATAGGCCTTTACGGGTACGAAACCCCTAAAGTATAATTAAAATATTTTAAAACTGTTGTTTAATAATGACAAACCTGGCAACAGGTAACATTTTGAGCGCCAAACTTCTGCTTACACAAAACCCAGCTCCACCAGTGGCGAACCAAAACGAGAACATCAACTGAAACAAAATTAAGCATTACAATTTCAACCAAAAATGAAATATTGAATGCGTTTTAGTCGGATTTTCATTGCACATTAGGGAAGATCTAGTTGTGCTAGAGAACTACATTTATTTACATTCACCTAATTTATGACAGGCGATTAATTAATCAAGCAAAATTTTTCATTCATCAAGAATTAAATGGAATTTTTTGAATAAATCTTAAATAAATTTGTTGTCTGTTAGTTTACGGTATAAAATGGCTGTTAGACCACAAGCAAAGAACGAGATGAGTATAATTACCTTATTAGTAGGCTTCTTAAAAATTTTTACTGGTTCGTAAACCGATGTCCGTCCTAAGTACCAGTCTTCTAGATGATTATATTTCTTCAGAATTTTGATAAGGCGGGGCACGTTCACGTAGTTGTCATCATCGAAGTGACAAAACCATCTGTAAAAAAAAATATAACTAAATCCAATTGCTTTGCGAATAGCAAGTAAGAGGACGTAGAATGGAGCGAATAGATTTTGGCTCCAGCGGGCGTAAACCCTTTCGCTTTGATGGTTTGCTACAGAGCAGTCGTAATCAAAATCTACTTAATATTTATTTTGAATTAGCTGTACCCTGTGGTGTTTTCCGCGGTTGTGGGGTTTTATGTAAATTTACACAATAATACTCTGAATCTTAACTGGCAGATTACGCAAAAGTGAAATTGATGGATCTAGAAACATGTAACTTTGCACAAGAGTTCCTTTATGAAGTATACAGCTGAAGATATATCTGGTGGGTTAAATAGAGCATAAAATGGAGTTGGTTTATGATAAGTGGCTTATAAAAAAACCCTTAGGTTTGCCCTAAAGGTTAGTTAGTTTTTTAATAATAAGTAAGAGAGCGCATGAATTGATCCGTAAACTTAAATCTTTGTATTAGATTCTAATATGACGTGTACAGTAATCGATAAAAACGTTACACATTTATGTATTAATTGCCGTAATACCATGAAACAACAACTTTGACCATTATTAATTGCCTAATAAAAACATGACGCCACACAGCAGCAATGAGAAAAGGACTCCAATTAATCAGCGATGTTGAAAAGTAGCTAGTAAGCGGAGGCCCACAAAATGTGTCGTTAAAAAGTATTTTTAAAGCACCACTTTTGCCCGGTGCCTATAATTGCCATTGCATTGCTGTATAATTTACCGACATTACGCTTGACGCAAATAACAGACGTTTGCGAGTCCATGTAAATCCCCGACCACATATTGTGGTTGCAGATTAATAGCTTGGCATTTGGGACAGTCGCCAACGGAAACTATTTTTTTTTCTGCAACTAAAGTGACACCTGATGTTAAGTGGTTACCTCCGCCCATAATCACCAATAGCGGCCCTCCCCGACCGAAGTTGGTTGCTCCTTTAGCACCACCCAAGTGCTAAAGGACTGTGAGGGTATTCTGAGGGTATTATGTATTTTTTGCTATTGTTTAGTAGATTATAGGTTTGGTTCCGTGTAGCGTTTTGAACTGGGCACTATTTGTCATTAAGCCATGTCGGAGGCCTTCTGGCGGTTGTAAACTCCGACAACAGAGTTTTCCATATGCTCACATGAAAGAAGAAGTAGGCGAACACAGCTTCTTTTAATATACGGCTCCGTCCTTTCCTTAATATTTTTCAAAATTACTTTTTTTTTCGTATTTCCCAGTAACTGAGATTACAAACTGTAGCTTATTATATTCATTCAATAATTAAATTTGTTCAATTTCAATTTCATGATTGAATGAACAATCATTATTAAAATTTTATTTCTCATCGAGTCATTCCTAATAACGATTCCGTCGCGTACCTATTCGGAAAAACCTCTCCAATTAATTCTTTTTTCAGTTATGTGCAATTGTCATGGCAATATACATATAACCACAAATAAACGTAATAGATTTGGTTTATCAGATCCAAGGTAGAAAATAGAAAGTCATAAACTCACGTAATAGTGAGATAATCTATTACTAGGTAATTTCTGCCGCTAACTGTACCCTCTGGGTTGGCGTACGACGTCTACAAACTTATATCTGTATCGGGTTTCTGCATATCAAGTATAAAATTGCGAAACTGGATCGGCTTGCAAGACAGCTGTTTAATTGCACACAGATTGCATATTAGTTACTATGCACCTATTTATTATGCGCACAATTTTATCATTCGTCCGCCATTGAAACTAAGATACTTATAGTAAAGGAAAATCTGCGAAACAAGAATATATTTTTAATGAATCATTAGTGGTTCATAAAACGAACTAAAATGTGAACTTGTTTTGTTTTCGCGTAACAATTTCATGGTTTCCTTGTTAATTCTATTCTAAATACTACTATTATAAAAGTGCAAGTTTGGATCGATGTTTGTTACTCAATCCCGCCAGAACATCCAGGATCTGGATGAAATTTGGCACAGAGATAAATTAGTGTCTGGAATAGCACATTGGCTTTTTTATCCGAGAAAAAGGAAATATTCCCATTGTATGGTCAATTGCGGGTGTGTGGCTAGTAATTTTTATATAGCACTGTGGGGTGTGGCTAGTAAATTTTAATAACAATTTTTTTTATTAAAATTTGTTGTTTGCTGGACATTATTATAGTTTATGCTTATATTAAAATAAAGTGATCGCAATTGCGACCCAGAACCAATCGCAGCATTTTTTCGACTAAAGTGCTTGTCCTGTCACTTTAGTCGCTAACAATGGACTGTATGATCCACTTAATTTAAAGTGGGTACCACCGCCCATGACGAACTAAAATACGAGTTAAGTCTTCCCTTACTGAAGTATGAGAGACTAAGGCACATCGCACTAAGCCCTATACTCTGAGACAAGGATGTTACGCTTCAAGTGCCTGTAACTTCACCGGTACCCACATCCTTCACTGGAAGACAGCAATGCAAGTGCACCACTGGCCGGCGGCGGATAATCAGGTGTGGAGACAGTACATCTCCAGACGAACATGCCATAATGATGCCGGTAGGTCTGTACTAGCAATACATGTGGGTAGACTTAATAAAGCCAGTTGTTTCGTACGTCTTGAACATGGTGTTTCATTGAAGCGTTTGCCTAATACTACAGATAGTGTAACCCACAAGAAGAGTGGATACCCAAACCTTTGGAGGGGTGAATTTATTTATTTTATTATAATATTATTAAATTCCTCATTGCACAAAAAAGTTAAATTATGGAACAAAAAGACAACTCTTTCTACCGCTTACCCTTTTAACGTAGATATTGTGATTACATTGCAACAAAACACACATCAAAAATACACGTAATTAAGGAGTAATTAAACTAATGTACTATACAATATATGTATGTGGTGTTCTAAACAACTTTCGACTACCACCGATTAGTGATATTTAAACTGACCGCTTGTACGCTTGGGTGTTTGTATTTTGTTTCTGTGTTTGTCCATGCCATCTGCGATACAGCGAATCCTAGAGGTATGAGTGAACAAAGGATTCTTTTTAGAAGTGGTTGGCCTAAAACCGGGCTCAATAACGGGAGTAGATTTTATCTGATATATGCTTACAATGATGAAATTACGATACAAGTCTCACTCCAGTAGCAGAAAGCAATC
The DNA here is from genome assembly GCA_921293045.1 of Aplocera efformata. Classification (NCBI taxonomy): domain Eukaryota; kingdom Metazoa; phylum Arthropoda; class Insecta; order Lepidoptera; family Geometridae; genus Aplocera; species Aplocera efformata. Next base: position 3,518,419 of record OV121042.1, on the reverse strand, counting down.
TCAAAAGGTTATTCTGTTCTCAATTCACTATTTACACTGGCACTACATTGACGAGTTTACATAGAAACCCGATCCCACCGTTTGGGGTGCAAGTGAAAACACATTTTCTGTGGGAATAAAACAAGAAATCTCCAACAAAAACATCAGTCGGTACTGTGTAAACGCGTCAAAATTATTGTGAGCTCAGAATAATATTGGAGATGCTCTTCAAAAACCATTAACGTTTGTTGTGGGTATTTAAACACGGCAGTCAGTGAAGGTCTTCGGAAAGAATGATTTGGCGGAAAGCAATACAAACATTTACATCTCTGATTCAATAACTGAGCAATATACTTGCTCAGTTATTGACTGATCAAAAAATCTAAAAGCGGACTTCAATACTTTCGTCCTTATTTGCTTTTAGGCAGTACAAACATCCAAATGGATGTTTTTTTAATGGTAAGGTGTGGTAGTATCAATCTACAATGGGCGAAGGAAAAGTCACAGGACAGCCAAATCCTCAGTTTCGTTTGCTTGGATGATTTATTGAACCGATTTTGATGGAAAATTAAATCGGTTGGTAAATAACAGAATTTCGAAGTAACAATCATCAATCAAGGAATGTTTAAGTAACTCTAACACATCTCGTACTAAAATTCTTTGCGTCACAGGTGGCATTGAAAACATCGATACTCAACAAAAATATCCAAGACCCATGAAAAGAATTTATGCTCATCTCACATGCACGCCTTGCTTTGAAGGCTTACTACTAGACAATTACTAATTACCACTGGTTACTAAATACGAACTGATAATTTATTTTTTACACATTAAAAACTAAATTACTTCATATTTTTTTAATAATTCTCGATTGAGTATTACATGAAGCAAACTTTTTTATAATACGGTTATTAGTGACGTCAAACAAACTTCGGAGTTAATATTTGAACGAGCGAGCTTCTAATAACAGAAGTTGAGTGATTCTAGTTTATAGTAAAAACAAAAGTTTCGAGACTGATTAATCAACAGCAAACTTCGAACAGATGGCTCAAGTTACTTTAGAAGTAAATTAATTTTTATTATTTTGGTTAAAAATTAAGTTTATTAATTATTTATTATTAATTTTAGAGAGTAAGGGATGCTTCCGTCCATTTTAGAACCAACATTTCGAAGGCATCTGACACCTACCAATCCTGATTGGGCTCCCGTGGCAGATCAAAGCCATTGAGAGTAGGCCTGTGTCTCTGTAGTGGGAACATTAGAGGCTGATACGGAATAATATATGCAGGCGAACCTTTGAAACCTTTGACAACAATTGAGTATTGGATTGACTTATTTTTATAATACGACTAGCGACCCGCCCTGGCTTAGCACGAGTGCAAATTGAGAAATGAGAAGTGCGATTAGCAAAAAAATGGTATGTGTTTCTTTCAATAAAATTTGGCCAGACTAGAATAAATTCAACAACAGTTCATTTTACGAAAATGTAATTTCATTTTACGAAAATGTAACTCAGTGCAATTGTAATGAGCGGGTGATCTTGAAATGGCTTAACTGATTTTGATAAAACTAAGAACCACCGCCAGAAAATCTGCTTTTAGATTAAAAAATCGTACCCAAATGGGTTCACCGATTTCAGAGCTACGATGCCACATACAGACAGATACACACACATAGCGGTCATACTTATAACATCCCCTCTTTTTGCGTTGGGGGTTAAAAAAGAAATCCGCCAAACGGTTCTCAGGTCCATCTTCCATACATGCGGCAATTGATTTTCATTTTTATAGATTTTTACAACACCAACATGTTGCCGTCATCCTTTGTTTCAAATTATATTCGAATACATTTGTCCGTGGAAATAAATTATATTAATAAAGAACATTTTGATCATATATGAAACAAGCGACTCGTGTTTGTGACGTACAAGTAGTAATACAATTCCGTAGTACAACACTTTGATTTATCTCGTAAGGTTTAGCCTCCAAAAATATGTTTTACGACATCATTACCAATCATTAAAATCGTCGGCTTTTCTCTACAATATGCATGCATTATACATATGAACTTTCAAGAAGAATTTTTTTAAATTATCTTTCTCTAATTGAAAACTTTATTATGGTGCGTGGTTAAGAAGAAGTTAGCGAAGAAACAGACAAACGAAAACAGTGAATTTACTTTAAATTATTTAGAGATTAGTAAGCTACTGGCGTGCAACAACCAACATGCATTTAATATGCATGAATTATCGTGATACACGTCAACCATTGTAATCATATACCATTTCACGCATATCCTGATGTACGGTGGTTTATGGAAATAGCTAACTAGCTTGTATGAATATAATTGGGTTCAACAACTTAATCTATGCTTAAGTTTAAAACGATACAAGTGAATAATCTCAATTAAAATTTAATTAAGTAATCAAAAAACAAAAATATTTTTCATGCTTAGAACCCAGATTAGATAATCTTTATAAAGTGAGTTCGCGTTTTAGTTAATATTTTTCAGGAAGTTATGATCGAGATTCGTCAATCAAAATAAAGAAATTTGAAATGTGCAGTTCCGATTGTACAAAAAAATGGAAAATATAATAGAAATTGAAAAAAATAGCAGCTTAATCTGATATTTTTTTTTTTTTTTTTATTTTTATTTTTTTTTTTTATTTAATTCGGGGTAAAAATCAAAGTAATGTTTATGATTAGTGGCAGATGAAAGATGTTAAAATTACCTACCATCTTCACGCCTGAGTAAATGCCTGATTGCTATCAGTTAATTACACATATATCTTAAGGGATATTAAAAAAAAAAACACATCCACATCTATCATTATTTCGCTCATCCAAAAACATGACATAGAAACAAATATAGTTAATTATTACCGTTAATACCCGGCGATTATACACAATAGTATCTCACAATTATTTAATAATCTCAGTCTATGAAATCAACAATTAGAACGAGCAATCTGATGTCAAATGTGAAGTGATGGATGACATATTTCATTAGTGTAATTAGGGGATTACCTATGGTTTCCACGCCCATGTTTCAAGAACACATTTAAGGTGGCAGTCTCTAGAATGGTGATATAATGTAAGATAAAATATGATAAAATGTAAGTCAAAGTCACTGTCATTTAGAATGTCTTTCATTTTTTCATAGAATATCAGAAAAAAACGAAGATGGCGCTGATGAGAAGATGAGCTTGACATCTGATCCAGCAAATAATTCAATATTTAAATACATTTATGGAAATTTCACACAGTGCCGTCTAGCCCCAAACTAAGCATGGCTTGTGCTATGGGAACTAGATAACTGTTGTAAATACATAAAGTAACATGTATTTACAGACATATCATAAAGTACTTTTTTCGTGAACAAATACATATAATTAACACCAAACACAGAACAAACATGTGTGTTCTAAGTTTGGCCAGAAAATATTGTCTTCACAACAAGTAATAAGTCGCCAAGCAGTACTCGCATTGCTATGTTCCAGTGGAAAGGTGTGAGTGCCGGTGAAATCGCAGGCGCATGAGGCGCCCCCCCGCGGGTTTCCGCCTTGTCGGGGCGGGGGGGCTTAGTAACCGTGGTTGGGCTGCCCACGGTGAAGCCAAGAGGAACCCGGGAGGGGCTGCTCCTTTAGGCTTTGCCTCCAAGCCGACTAGGAGCGGCCACAGTAGGTGGCGGTGCCTTATGGGGGGCACCGCAACTGAGGCGGGCTGCGGTGTCGTATGGGCGGCACCGCAGCTGAAGGTTAGGGGCCGCGGCGGGAGAGGAGTGCCGGTATAGCGGTGCGCCGCTCTCCCTACCTTCCGCGGCCACGGCGGGGTCGCCACCGCTAGATGACGGACGCGGTGGGGCCGCAGGGGAAGAGGAGTGTTGGTATTGAGAGGCGCCACTCTCCCTATCCTCTGCGGCCGTAGTGGCAGGCGACGGGGACACATATCTGACCCGTCGCATGGGGACCTAGGGCGTTTAGATACGGGGTCATCTAACGCCCTTTCGCTGGCCAGGTCCCCGAGGTGGTAGCGACACGCTATGTGTTCTGGCGTGTCGCTAACTAAGGCGTGGCACTCGGTGCCAAAATGAGAGGGGTCCGGAGACGGACAGCCGCGGCGGGTTCGCGGATGTGTGTGTTAACGTTCCCGTGTTCCCGCCACTAAGCGGCAGAGGAGGACACCGTGGGGTTTTAGTGGGTCTAGTCCCGCATAACCGCTCTGTCTCCCCGTGGCAGGGCGGTATGCGAGTGCATTTCCCCACGAAAAAAAAAAAAAAAAGGCACATGAGGCGAATAATTCCCGTCTCGGATAACGCGAGCAACGAGACAAGATTTGAATCTACTCATATTAAATTTCGGAGAAGACTAAAGAGATAGGTAAGCATTTAAAATCAGGCGAAGAATCTGCCTGATTTAGTCTCACCAATTTTGTAGTAAAAGCTATCAGTCGACTTGAAAGAAATTATTTATTCCGTAATCTTAATATATATAAATTACGTGTCACGATGTTTGTCCGCGATGGACTCCTAAACTACTTAAACGATTTTAATCAAATTTGTACACCGTGTGCAGTTTGATCCAACTTGAAAGATAGGATAGCTCACATCTCAATTTATGATCGCAATATTATTTTATTGCAAATTATAATATCATATGACAAAAACGTTAGCCACAGCAACGCGTGGCCGGGTCAGCTAGTAGAATATAAAATCTCTCATATCCCCCCAGTCGCGATTCTTTAGAAAACTACGAGATTATGTCGTTAAGTACATACTTATCGCCAGCTAGAATAATAAAAATGATTAATACTCACTTCTTGCCACTCTCCAGAAAATGGTCGTATTCCACGGACATTTTGCAACAGAGGTGTTTGCGTTGATGCGACGCCGAACAATTCGTGTTCACCATGTGTCCATCTGCACGAAAACATCACTTAATTTAACCAGATATTACAGAGTACTTCTGTAATTTGTCTTCGCCAGTGACAAATAAACATCTTATAGTTGAAAAACTTAAATCTTGGCTAAGACATTTATCTTCATAAGTATTTATGAGGTAAGTTGAAAAAGTGAAAATGAAAAATGATATGTACTCACTTGTTTGATTCTGATGTTGTCGGTTTTCCGTGTCCGTAAAGAACCATATCTGTAACAAATAAAATTATACCTAAATTAAGTTTATAATTTATACAAGCGTTCATGGCGAAGCCTGCTTTTGTGTTCTGATATCATTTAAGTTAGCAACTCCCCGGTCAGTATTTTGATGGGTGACCGTTTAGTTGCATTTGAACCAAGCGATTCCGTACTTCGAAAGCCACGTTCAGCTTTGCTAGTCGATAAGCCATGTTGAAGACATTTGGGTGACTTGTAAACTATACACAACTATACACAATAACAAAAACACTATACTTTATAAATAATAACACTATACTTGACATAAATAACAAAAGTAGTTTTCAATTAACCCGTGAAGAAAAAGAGGGGTGTTATTTGTTTGTAGTGTGTATCTGTGTGTATTTATGTCTATAGCATCGTAGCTTCCAAACGAATGGACCGATTTTGATGTTTTTTTCTGTTTATTCTGAAAGTCTGTTCTTGTAGCTGACTTGGGAATTATATTTTCTTAAAATGAACTTGTTATTTAATTTATTTCAGCATTTGGTACACTATGAAAGCCTTAAGTAAATATAATCTTATGTCAGAGACAGAAACAGACAAGATTCCTCGTATAAGGCTATAAATAAATACAATAGGTATTGAAGCGAAGAATAAAACGCGAGGAACAAAAGCCTTGATGTAGGTATTAGTGAAAACAATTATCACGCGGTGAGAACTGACCGCGTGGTAATTGTGTTCCCTCTTTATCTGAAGATTTATTAATTTTTCTTTTTTTTTTCTTTTTTTTTGCCTTCATATATTTATGATAGGCTGTGCCGCCATAAACTGTATACTAAGTTTTTATTATAATAATAACAAATAATTAATGCATGTTCCCTTTCAATGTGTCTTCAAAATTATTAATATGTAATTATGTATTATTAGATAATAAGTCCAGTTGCTTGCGTCCGTAGGTGAATACTGGGGTAATCTAAACTCTATTCATACTCGTTTGTCGAGAGTAGGCGTTTACCTACAGTGAGAATATGAAAACCGTCTACGTTATGGTATTCTATCAGTAATCTGGTCCCTATAGTGCATGTCTAGAATATTATCTTTTTATTTAGACAAGGCACGTCAAGTATTAAGGATGGAAAGACAATCTTGGTGTCTATTGACAGAACACACGAGACAAGCAATATCTAGCTCTGTAAATATCTCAACAACGAACTAGAGAATCTATAAGTAACCATCTTTTCAAAGAAAAGAGTAATGTTATAATCCAACCCATTCTAAAAGTCATCATTCACTGAATCAACCCAACATTTCAGGGTCATTTCGATCGTCAATTACAGAACTAAGGCTATTGTGTACTACGCAAAATACTCGGCTTGGTAGGCGTAAATTTACAAGACCAGCTAAAAAATGAAAACTAACTGTAATTTGATATATCTTAAGTGCCTAAGGAGCTCTTTTGACAGTTTTGACACGTTATATGTTTACTTGAGTGTGTCCGGGCGAAATTCGGACAAGTTCTTGTGCTACTTTTGTTACTCGTTTAGCACCCAGGGGGTAAAAATTCACATTAATTCCTCATAGGCTAAGTGCCTCACAAAGTTCTATATCTTGCATCGCAATATCTAAGGTCGCCCCTGGATCCCAGCATATAAATGTTTTTCCTGGAGGGCCCTATTCGACGCCCCATCATGCTGTCATGGCCGACGTCACGCGTTACTTAAATTTAATTCAATTTTCGCCAACTCAAGTCGCTCGACGTAAGTAAGTAAGTAAACAATCGTTTGAAAAAATCGTGACGCTCTACCTAGGTATTTTATCTTGTTATCCATTTTACAAGAATCATACTGATTCGGAAGAAATTTAATGATCGCTTCTGGCTGTGATATGGTCTTGAGGGATACAAGAGCAATAATTTATTTTTGGTTCCAAAATGTAGGTTTTCTCTTCGTAGTATCCATCGGTGGTTACCTGGATATACTATCGGCATCTCATATGAGCGTACAGTTTAAGATAAATCATCATTATAAATGGGTTTCTTGAATAATTTTTTTTTAGATTTATACTTTCAAATACCTTTTTTTGGTACATTTCGAAGTGATATCGAAATTTCCGTTTCAAAAAATTGTTTTGTATCATCTGACACCAAATATGTAAGGCATTAGTAGGTGATACCCTTTTATTATCTGTTACAAAATACACATAAATTGTTTTACGATCCATAAACACATTACCTGGAACGAAGTTAAGATTCTACGCATGTTAAAATTAAAAATCATTTAAATGGTAGACTTGTGTCATAAATTAATAGCAATGACGGGTGTTTTTGGTGATATTTTTATGTTGTTACAATACATTAAAATTATAGGCAGTTATGTTTTTATGTCTGACAGTGACTACATGTTACCCGGTTTTAAGTAATGTAGAAGATCGAAGCGCCACGCTGCGAAAATACTGAAAAATGCTTTTCAAGTGATGTACACAAAAATCAACAGTATTAATTTATAATACAAAATATTTTAGTGTGATATGTTAGTGGTTCAATGTGATTTTTCTTTACTTCTATGAATACTCGTATTTTAGTTGTATATTAGTAAATCTTCCCGAATAAATTTAACGAACTAAACATTCCGTATTAGCCTCTAATTCTAATGTTCCCACTGTACAGACATCGGCCCACTCTCGATAATTGAGAACAAATGTGGTTTGATTTACCACGAATCATGATCTAACCCTAACCGGATTGATAGATGTCACATGTCTTCGAATTTTGGTTCTTGAACCAGTTTTCCTCGCGATATTTTCCTTCATCATTTCGAGAACACACATGAATTTTAGCGACTAATTGGTGCACGTAAGTGTTAGGATCTTCAGATTGAAAGTCGGTGTGCGCACCCCTAGGCCATCACCATGATGGCCACATTATGATGATCACATTAATACTGATAATAATTAATGATCACATTAATACTGACCGGAGTGGTAGTATACAATAGATCACGAAATTTCAAATAATTGTAAGTATTTTCTGATTCTAAAGTGATTTTTCGAAGCAATACATTTTCATCATCACGGGGCGACGAGCATCCTCAGAATTCTAAACACATGACATCCTCATGATAAAATCTCGAGCACCAAAAGGCTTGTAGATATCATAATAGTAAAATGAAGACATCCAAAGATCACTTCCAGAAAGGATAAACGCAAAGGCAGATCGGTAAACAGCATTAGACACGCCCCACGCACGCGACATATTTGTCTAAGGCGCCGGATGTCACACAGATATCACCTCCAATGTTTTACACCAAAATAGATTTGAAACGCTTTTATATTTATAAAGCTTTTTTTTATATTCCATACCCAAAGGCTGTGTATGTCACGTATTGTGTATTCTATTTATTGCTCCCATTCAGTCAAATCAATTGTTTTATATTTAGACTACACTTTTATTATATTACCGTCAGGCGGAGGGCATTAGTACGCCATTACATAGGTCATCCTAGTTTGGGTGCCAATGTTTTTCTACCAGGAATATTACATTTATATGTATTGTATGAATAATTCTTTGAAAATAAATGGAAATGGTATGAGTATTTGTTATGGTGGTTAACATGTTATTGTTTTTAATTAAGAATAATCTAGCTAAAGCACGATTCGTAACAAGTTAAGTTCGATAAGTGCAGCAATGAGTTGCACTACTTGAATTAAAATATGATTACATTTTGCAACAAGGCTTCCAAGTATATTTTGATGTTAAGATTATACAAACCAAACTACAAAATATAGTCTGCAACAAACGATACGACTTCTCAGAAGTGAGTAAGTAAAAAAACTGATGGGCTTGAAGAAATACGATATCCGGAAACGGCGCAGTATGTCAACGCGTCAGTAAACATTGGTATTGCCATAATAATAATATGATATGATAAGCATAATGTTTGGTTGGCTGGACTAATACTTATTGCGGTTTCTGAATCATTGGGCCTTGATGACCACACCTTTTGGGGCTTTCAAGATAATATAGAAATATCAAGTAGATAAATAATTTGGTTTGAAATAATATATTGCAACTTTTCCCTGCTTATTTTTCGTCCTTACTCAGAGATTATTTCATTGGTAATTTTGATTCGCTCTTTGGATTATGGAATTATTTATTTTAGGAAATGTATTTTCTGCCAGTGCCGCATAATCCATGGATCAGCATTTATTAATAAATGCTGATATTGGGACATATATGCTTGTACAAAATACAGAATGGTCACAGTAAGATATGATTTGTATTTAAATATTTTTTTTTTTTAAATTATTACAAATCTTTAGTACTGCATTAATTATTTCTTACGGGTAACGAACAGTCATACATAAAAAAAAAACCAACACTGTTATCCACAACTTAAGTGTATGTTCAAATTTTGTATTTGTGTATTTAAATAAATGTATTTTCCCTCTGCCACCAGTGGCCATTTAAAAAATAGTAGATAATTAATATTTTTACCGCTAGCGGTTGAATAAGAAATATTATTCCGACATAAACGGCAATTTTATGAAACAGAATATTCCACCGCTCGTAGCAGAATAATAATGTTTTCTTTTTAAGCTGCTTTAAAAGACGTTTACTTTTTAACAGACTTGTCAAAAGTGGAGGTTCGGGTTATGTTTTTCAAAGTAGGAAAATACGCAATTTCGTTTACTTGCATGACAATCATACTTTGGTTGGTAAATTAAAATAAACGAATAAAACGGCTCCGTGGCTTAGTTGGTAGTAGCCCTGCCTGCAAAGCGAGGGGTCCCGGGTTCGATTCCCGGCCGGGGCACACTTTGTGTGGTGAGCATGAAGTTTGTTCTCGGGTCTTGGGTGTTTGTCTTGTGTTTCTGTGTTTGTCCATGCCATCTGCGACACAGGGAATCCTAGTGCAGAGGTATGAGTGTGTAAACGTTTTTATATGTCATTCAAGTAAGCTTACACAGATTTTGATAATAATTGTATTTATTGGAACAATCTGAAATCATATCCTTTACAATAAAAAAAATATTTTTTCAAATTTTAAGTCATTTAATGAAAGGAGTGTGTAAAAGACAATTAACATAAGCTCCGTTTTGCGCATTTGCTTCTTAAGTGCATCAAAAATGGTAGTGGGGCGTGAGTTGATAGGATTCATGTTAATGATAAAAAATATACAGGAATTATTATGTTACGAGTTTTTATAAGGCAACTAGCTGCGACCCGCGGCGTTACTCGCGGTTAAAAAGTCAACCAAATCAATCACCCCAAATTTAGAAGTTTAAAGACCGATTCAGTCTTATACCAGATGGAATTGTGACCAAGACACTGGCAAACTATCGGCGCTCCCGCGTCGAAAAAAAAAACATTTTTATATAATATATGTTTTCTAGGTGTTCTGCAAACATTTTAGCTTTTTGCTCATTACTAACAGCCCAAGTTCCAGAATCATCTTTTATAGGGGGAATTTGAGTATCTGGTCGTTTCAAGTTCTTTGTAGCCTTCCAAAGTGAGTAGTCTGTACTGCGATCATTTGTAAGCCTTTGAAGATAAGAGGTTGTTGAGGCATCGGTGAACGTTTGAATTTGTCTTTTTAACTTTTTGGTAATGTTGTTCAACTTTCTTTTATTTTGCACCTAATAAAGCCAACATTTATTTGGAACATTCAAATATGGAAGCTTTAGATGAAGAACTAGGCTTAAAACTTGTTTCACCCAGAGAAGTTTTAAGGGAAATCAAGCGTAACATAAACCCAAACAAATCACCTGGATTTGACCTCATATCCGGTGAAGTGCTTCATAATCTTCCAAAAAAAGCCTTAGTTAAGTTGACGCATCTCATCAACGCGGCGCTGAGGCTAAAATATGTGCCAGATTTATGGAAAGTAGCCGAAGTCATAATGATTCCCAAACCAGGAAAACCGCCATGTGACACAACATCATACAGGCCGATTTCCCTGCTTCCTATTATGTCCAAGGTGTTTGAAAAACTTCTGTTAAAAAGGCTAAAACCTATCCTGGAAAACAAGAAAATCATACCAGATTATCAGTTTGGATTCAGAGAAAAGCACTCAACAATAGATCAAGTCCACCGAATAACCAACATTATTGAAAAAACTCTCGAAGACGGAAAAGTTTGCTCTACAATTTTCTTAGATGTAGCGCAAGCTTTTGATAAAGTGTGGCATGAAGGCCTTATACTAAAACTAAAAAGATTGCTACCGAAATCATATGCCGATATTTTAGAGTCATATATTTCAAACAGGGTCTTCAGAATCAGACAAGAAGATGCCTACTCCGAAATTAAAGAAATAAAGGCTGGGGTACCACAAGGAAGCGTCTTGGGTCCGATCCTCTATCTTCTGTATACAAGTGATATTCCTGAATTAGAAAACAACACTATTGCGACCTTCGCAGATGATACTGCTATAATGGCTATAGGAAATACTCATGCAGAAGCAGCAGAAAATGTCCAAGAAGCTGTCAACAAAATTCACGATTGGACTAAACGTTGGAAAATTAAGCTCAATGAATCAAAGTCTGTTCATATTAATTTTAGAAATAAAAAAGAACAGTACTGCCCAGTATTCATTAACAATAAGGCCATACCATATGCAAATACGGCGAAGTATTTGGGCATGACGCTTGACGCAAAGCTCCGCTGGAAAGCACACGTCAAGAAGAAAAAAGAAGAGCTAGAATTACGCTATAAGAAAATGTACTGGCTACTCGGAAGAAAATCCGACCTGTCAGTACAAAATAAAATAATACTGTATAAACAAGTCCTGATGCCAGTATGGACATATGGTATTCAGCTCTGGGGCTGTACCAAAAAAACGAACACCCAAATCATACAAAAATTTCAGAACAAAGTTCTCAGGGGTATTGTAAATGCACCCTGGTACATAAGAAATGACGACCTTCATCGGGATCTTAATATACAGGTCGTCAGTGAAATTATTAAAAAGTATGCAGAGGCTCACCAACAAAGACTTCATCATCATGTAAATGTTGAGGCTATCCAGCTCCTCGACCACACGGACATAAAAAGAAGACTCAAAAGAACTAAGCCTTTTGAGCTAGTGTAGTGACAAGTGCAGTGAGAGTGATAGTTGTACAATTTACAAACTAACAAAGAACACATGAACAAAGTGTAACCTCTCCTTAACTAGAGACCGTCAGAAAAGTGCCAATGGACACATTCTCGGAATTATTCTATATAGCAAATTAAGTTAGATTTAAATTACTCATTAGCTTTAAAATCATTAGGCTAGATCGTAATACTAACAAATTACAGAAAAGTAATTTGCCAAAAAAAAAAAAAAAAAAATATAATATATATTTTGTATACCTCGCTTTCTGCTTTTGTTTGCTTTGAAAATCAAAGAGTGAATAGAAATCAAAGCTCAATTAACTAGGCTAGCCAATTCGTGCAGCCAGCTTCCTGCATACGGAGCGTGCGGTCAGATCTACACGGTGGTTCATTTACACAACCAAGCCTACTTGCATCAGGTTATTTTTTTGTTTAGGTATCCAGCTATCCCATTTAGCAGCCACACAAGCCTGGGCCCGAACCTAAGACCATCGGTATACAATTGACTACCTGATACTACGCAATGCACCTTCAAATTTCACGGTTTCAAAGAGTTATTGAAGCTACCATAAATATATTAAAATTATTTAATTACTATTGTTTGTATTATTTTTTAAGACATTACTTCCGTAGGTAAATACCCTCAGAATCCCTCCTCGTACCCCCTGTTTTAGTTTATTACTGTACAGATTAACTTTCCACTTTTGGCGAAAAATTTTACTTGTAACTACGTACGTAAAACTATTGGTATGAACGAATTGTAATGAAATATGTAGATACTTATTATTATTGTGAGAACCAGCATAACGATTTTACTTCCATAGCCAATCATCCATGAACCAGAAATCTGATCAATGTAAATCAACCGTAGCTATTGTGCCCTGCGCCTGCGCAGCGCGTGGCAGGCGCGCGCCACGTGACCAGTTTGCGCATGCGCCCTTTTGTGTCGAAAACTCGCTCCCATATGATTTATTAACGGTTGCCTTTTTAAGTTCGCGTATTTTTTACAACGTGTTATGATGTCGTTGTTGTTCGAAATAGCTGTGAAGATATTTTGTTATTTAATGGATGGAATCATATATGCAAATTGTTTTCTCTCTAATTTGAGCTTGGATGGGTCATCTAAGTACCACTCCATCCCATGTTCATAATTTAAGGCTTATCTTTCACTTTACTAGTCTCACGCAGTAAAAATATTCGTTTGTATGGGTTCTAATAGTAAAAAAAACGCAATTGGTAAAATTGGTAAAATTTTAAAATTGCGTCAGTAGTTTGTAGCTTCAAAAGTTATGTATACAATAGAGACCTAGGTTCGTGACATTTTTGTGCCGGTGAATATTGTTAAGAAAACCAGAAGTCGGCATAATTGTTCAACGTCCATTCAAATTGCTAATTTATTCGTACTTCTTTCGAAATGTCACCAAAACTGTTTAAGATCAAGATTAGCGTGTTTGAAGATACAAATCGTCCAGTGAATGGATTCAAGGAAATGTTATCTGTATGGTTTAAAAACAAACCGTTGAAAAACCCATTGTATTGCACAAGACTCATTTGCTTACTGCGATAATATTTGTAAAGATAAATTGTAAACGTAATTGATGCGAAAGTTCGTTGATGAAAGTAAAATTTCTTTTGTCAAGACGCCTACAACATACGATAAGCCATCGAATGACGCACAACAAACAATATTAAAATAAAGATGTGTCTACGTCCAAAACAAATTATTTTTGAGAATTTTAATAATTTTTAAAAAGTTCGCATGATTAATGCAAAAGTTGCTCATGAAAGTTAAATTTCTTATGTCAAAATGCCCACCGAGTGACACAAAGAATAATATAATATCAAAATAAAAACACAAAGCCCAAACTCCAGGATTTAAAATTTGCATCAAAGCATCTAAGTTCGAAACAATTACTTTTTGAAACTAGTTTTTCAATATTATAATGTTACGATCTCGTCAAATCAAATTGAATACCTAGAGTTGTTGATAGAATAGGTACTATTTGTGTTAATAAAGGCTATCAAAGTAAATGGCAGACAATTTAGCCTTTTATTATACAAAGATTTACATAATGTCGTTTCTAATCGTGGATGTATTTGGTGAATTTCATGTATAAGGCAATTTTCGACAAACGTTCGTTAAACGGGTTTGAACTCTGCGGACTTGCAATTGTTCAGCTTTCGATAATTATTCTTCACTAGAAAATTATGGAGGTAGTTCCATAACAATCACCGTTATGCTATCGGGTTTGTACAAACAAAAAATAAGTTAACATTCTTTTCAATATAAATTTATAAGTTTCCGTAAATACACAGATAATATCTATAAATTTAAAAATTATATTATAATTTTCAAATTGTCTCTATCTTCAATAAAGCTTACGGAAATATAAAGATGTTCTTTTGTGCCTTTGTAAATGGTGATATTAAACTGATGCCGTGCAAGTCCCGCTGCGACCTCATCCAGTTCAATGGCTACTTACTGAGATTTATATATGCACCTTGGAAATATACTCTCCGTATGGTTTTATGTTTATGATATTCTCTCGAAATTAAACTAAACAAAAATCTTATATGACTGTTTTATACTTATGTACTTAGATAATAATGTTAATTTTAGATCAAAGGTATAATTACTTTTAGTTTGTTAGTATTAGTTGAACGCTAATAAAATAAATTATGTAGGTAAGTAGGTAATTGTAGTATATAATAAAAACAAAAAACGCTACATACTCATACCTCTACGCTAGGATTCCCTGTCGCAGGTGGCATGGACACACACATTCATGACCCGAGAACAAACGTCAATGGTCCTCAGTGTTCCCTGACCGGGAAATGAACCCGTGACCTCGTAATTCGAAAGGGGGCTTCTATCAACTAAATTGTGAACTTAAATTTATATACACTCGTATTATAACGAGTAGTAAAGTCTTATCGTTTTTAATGATTACTATTTTTTAAATGTTTAAAATATTTTGTTTTTGATTTTTGACTGATGATAAAATAATAAAATAGAGATTAACTTTGACGTGTACAAACGAGTATCTAAAGGAATAAATGAGCTTAAAAGTAATTTTTATAATATTATAGGTTTAAGAATATGCTTCCACATATTTCCATATTTCTTCAGTATTTTTTTTTTATAATATCAATTATCAATCTATTCTAATTACATTTAATTACATAAATTTATCTGCTACCTTTATATGTTGCTATATTAAATTTTCAATAAACTTTTACTGTATACACTTGAGTCAGTATAATTAATTCAAGTATGTCATTTACATTTACTACTAAGAATTTCATACTAAACATCTGTTACAACGTCCTTAACATTAGTTGACATTGATAGCTTGCCCGTTCTTATATTTGGTACCTAATTAATGGTTTTGTTATTTGTGTTTCAATCATGGTAGAGTTGACTTTCTAAATTGTTTTGTATTGATAACAATATAGTTCAAGTATTGACGTTGTAAGATTTTTAAAATGGCTGGTCACAAAAGCTTGACGGTTACTTATATTTAAGTATAGTTTGAATTTATGAAACTTTCCTCAAGTTGTACTCTTATAAGCAATCTTAAGACACAAGTCATAATTGATAAACAAGTTTAACGATTAACGTAGATGTTAACTAAGAAATGATCATCTTATGTTACGTTATTCTTACCTGCTGCTTAGCAAGTTGAAACCACGTCTTCAATATTATCGGCAACCTCGTATACTGATAATGCTTCGTTGTTTTGACACTTATGAAAACATCATCCAAAGTTATGTTTCTACTCTGTCCACTATCAGAGACACTAGTTTTGGTCACAGGTTCAATAGATAAGTCAGGCACTTGCACTCTTTCTGTATCTTGAAAGTTGAAAGCTACACCTCCTTGGTATACTAACAAGCTGCAATACCCAAGGCCTATTAGAACTGCTGCTGCTTTTATCATCCTACGGCCTCCCATCCCGGGGCCGTCTGGCGCCAAGGCGCCCAAAACTATCCAAAGGGTAAGCCTTTTCACTCATCTGTTGAACTTTATATCGAAACACTTGATAAACAGAATGATCGTGTTGATCGCGAAACGGACAGTACCGTAGTGTCTCAAAACGGTTACAAACTAAATAAAAATGTAGCGCAGGCGGCAATCATTCGTCCGCGCCTCCGCGCCTTCACCCCACCACGTGGTGCAGGCGAGAGGGCGATAGCGTTCTCTCATTCTACCTTCAGATACCTGCGCGTGCGCCGGTCTCCCGCCTGCACCGCCGCCGGCAGCGACGCCTGTCAAAGGTTCAAGTACTCGTTGCATGCATACAATATCACATCAGGCTTTGTTGTCTATAACCACCTACATTTTATGCGTTATCGTTTCGTCTAGATATATTTACATGATGTCCTTGCAAAATTGTTAGGATGAATGTAGTTCCGAATTAAGAATTTGCATTATTTAAACCCGCCATTTTGGTTTTTATTTATCTTAAATGTATGCACATCTACTTTGAAGTTTGTTTGTTATATGTATGTACGTCTACTTACTTGCAACTGCATTTTTTTATAAATACAATAGAATTGGCCAAGTATACCGGTATGTAGGTTTAAAACTCAATGATGCATATCTTATAGAAGTTATAATATGCATCTATGCAATAGAACATTACTACCTTCACTTACGACTGCTTACGAAACACTTTTCACTAAAGTTATTGAATTACAATTGAAAGCGTAAATTGCAATTTACGACACCAATTAACGCATAATTGCAATGAAAGTGCGAGACAATCAAAAATTTGTTCCATTAGCTCAGTGTAACTTTCGAATCGATGCTTAATGGTTTCTTTTATCCACCGATACGACAGTGAGACATGGTTTGTAATCACAAAATTCCACGGCAAGAAGTCAGGAGAATGTTTTACAAAAGTCTTTGTGATGGTTTGATGGAAAGACCTGGGAATAGTCATACTTATGACGTTCTGTAGTTTCCTATTAATAGAAAATACTAAAATATTTATCAGCAATTTGGTATCTCATTATCTAATTTGAGTGGAATTTAATGCAGCAATGACTGGGATCCTAATTTCATTACCACCCACAGTCCACCATCAAGCACGTAATGTCGGTTCAAAATAAGCAAATGAGGCCGAACACATAGTACTGCATATTATCGTGTTTAAAATTTCCTGCGCAAACATTTCTACTTTTTAGTCTGAAGTTATTGGGCATATAATGTATTATTTAGAATCCACGGATTTGACTCTCGTGGTAGATTTAAGCACATTCACTCTCGCTTTTTAATTGCAGTCGCTGTCAAGACTATTTACAGTGGTAACTTTAAAGGCTGGAAAAGGGCCATATCTATATTCCTAGACGTAATTATTTTACTTCACATGTCTTTCTTATTTACTTATAAGTCACTTGGTTTTTTTTTATGTCGTTGTAGTACACAATAAAGAGTAATAAACTCCTATCTATTTTTTAAATAACACACTTTTACTTTAGGTATAGTTTAGATGATACTACAGTACTATAGTATAGATCTATGTATATAGATCCTTATGATTTGACTTTTAAATTGTGTAGGGAGTGCTCTCTGCATTCTGGTAAAATCATTCCTCAAATTAGGAATAAAAGCGCGTCTCAGAATAAATTTAAATAATCTTGTGTTGCTTACTTTCTTCTTTGACTTCTTATTTGTTTGTTTACTTCTTGTAGATTTTGTGTTCATATAAAATATATAAAAGCGCTTCTCATAGCAAGTATTATATATATTATATGTATATTGAAAGTCGTATAATTTTGCGCAATGACCCTCAAGCACCACTTGTATTCATATTAATTGATGCATTGTGATCGCCTGCCTTCGTTATTTTAGATCCAAATATAGCAGATAAGGCGTGCAACAATAGCTTATTGTTCGGTTGAAACAAATTAGAAAGATGATACGGTGAAATCCGAATACTGGACGGGAAGCCAGTATCACGACGTTTTACGGTGTAACCTAATTAAGAACCATTTAGTTAGGCTGTGAAGCTATAAAATTGGACTTAAATACCAGCAAGAGATACCCAATTGTTCCTATGATGCTCAGGCACTCAAATTTGCAAAAACGCAATTTCTACTCCGTTTATAATACGCCGTCCAAAGTTACTGACAATAAAAAAGTCTGTCTTCATTTAGTTCAGCGAAGTGAGAGCAAATGTGATAATATATTACTAATATATCGTATGTAAATAGTAGTAGTAATTGTTATAGTAAACTGAGGAGTAAACTAGCAAAACTTAATAATAACGCATAATCATATAGTTAAATATTTATTTAAATCTAGCGAATATTCTATACAAAAACTATTCACGTGGATTTTTCAAAAACGGCTTTCATAATAACAATGACAATTAGGAACCTAATGAAAAAGTGATGATCAATGGAAATAAATGTTGTCTTTAATTTGGACCTTGATTACAGTTTACATGGATGATACATATTAAGCTACATTTTATTGCATTAAGTGATAAATAAAAATACAATGAGAACTAAAAATCATGTAGAGTGCAAATTACTGCAAGCTCATATTGATTTTGCATCGCATTCCTTTCCACTCATGAAATGAAAGTTATGTTCCCGCTACAGAGGCAATTTGCAATATTTGCGAATGAAATTCAATTACAGCGATATCGCAATCACATTCTCACCGCAGGTACTTTAACGCAATCGAACGCATTAAATATTCTATGAAATTGAACTTAAATTTTCATATATACTGTATCAACTATATTATCATATTAGGAGTACAAATAAGTTTCCGCCGTTTTATTGTAGATGGCGCGGCACGGAGTTTCGGTTAGCTTTCGCAGATGATAACCGGCTTAAAAAATAGTTTGGACATTCAAGAACAACATAACCTATTAATATCATTGATTTTATATTGGTAAAATATAATTTTTATAAGTTGAAAATGTCAAAATTTGAGCCAAGTAAGCGTCATTTGCGGGAAATATTAGTTTACTTCTTTAATTTAAAGAAATCTGCTGCTGAGGCGCATCGATTGCTCGTAGAAGCATATGGTGAGGTTGCTTTGAGTGAGAGAACGTGTCGAGAGTGGTTTCAAAAGTTTAAAAATGGTGATTTCGACGTAGAAGACAAAGATCGCAGTGGAAGGCCAAAAATTTACGAGGATGCAGAATTGGAGGAATTATTGGAGGAAGATTCATCTCAAACACAAAAAGAACTTGCTCTAACATTAGAAGTCATTCAGCAAGCAGTCTCACATCGTTTAAAATCATTAGGAATGATTCATAAACAAGGAAATTGGGTTCCGTACGAATTAAAGCCGAGAGATATTGAACGCCGATTATGCTTAAGTGAAATGCTGCTAGCTAGACATAAAAAAAGGGTTTTTTACATCGTATCATAACTGGTGATGAGAAGTGGATACATTATGACAATCCAAAAAGAAGAAAATCATGGGGATTACCTGGCCACGCGTCAACATCAACAGCAAAACCGAATATTCACGGAAAAAAACTTATTTGGTGGGATCAGCTAGGTGTAGTGTATTATGAGTTGCTTAATCCGAGCGAAACAATTACTGGAGCCCTCTATCGAACACAATTGATGAGATTGAGCCGAGCTCTGAAGGAAAAACGCCCTCAATACTATTCTAGACACGAAAAAATTATTCTTCTGCATGACAATGCTCGTCCACATGTTGCGGCTCCCGTGAAAAAGTACTTGGAAACACTTGATTGGGAAGTGTTACCCCACCCGCCGTATTCACCAGACATTGCACCATCCGATTATCACCTGTTCCGGTCCGTAGCACATGCTCTGACGGCGCAGCGGTTCACATCTTATGAGGATACCAAAAATTGGGTTGATTCGTGGATAACCTCAAAAGACAAGGAGTTCTTCAGACGTGGGATTCGAATGCTGCCTGAGAGATGGGAAAAAGTGGTTGCAAGTGATGGGCAATATTTTGATTAAATTTATATTACCGTTCTTCTACAATAAATATTTAATTTGTGTTAAAAACGGCGGAAACTTATTTGTACTCCTAATAAATTTACGGTTCCGTATCTAGCTATGGAGCCGTTCGATTCCCGACCGGGGCAGACTATTTGTGATGAGCGTAAGGTAGGTGCTTTGCCTTCTACGCTGTACGCCATGAGTTCGATTCGATTCCGAAATAGATTGAAATGTATTTTACCAAAAAAGGTATCAGTATTCTGTCAGTAATCTATCTGTAGTTGATATAAAATGTATTTATTACAAGCTTTATCAAGTCTTATCATAAATACTTGGACTTGATCTATGTAAATAACTACGTAAAGGGTTTAAGAAAGGTTTTCAGAGATTTAATATTCAAACATAAAATTATCTAAACAATTTATTCGATACTACCAAGTGATTTAAACGTCTTTAAACACAACTGAGTGGATTCCCATTCTATTGTTTTTACATGCCAACAGAACCGTAACAATGTGCCTACATAGTTATCGTCATAGTATCGTATAATGGCGTTTTAGCAGCGAGAAAGTCGAGCGTATCCCACGCTAATTGCGGAAGCGTGTCGTAACGGGGCCGAACACGCCGCGCCACCGCCACGCCGCGGCTCGTGAGAACAATAGTGCGTTTCTGTTGATGATTGGTTAACTAATTGACTGTATTTTGGTAACAAAAGATGTTTCGTCAGTAACAGGAAACCGAGAGTACTATTGTTTATTGAGTTTTTTTCTTAATGGATATAGGTACTTAATGTTATTTCTGTGGTGAGTATATTAGCTGATGGTTAAATACATATGTGCCTGTACTTTGATTCCCAGAGTGGCATGGATACTGGAAATCAACACACACACAAACACATGATCACACAACAAAACGCAACATCCCTATATAATAAGTTCTATCAAACTTAATTTTACTATCTCCTACATTTTTTGTTATAGCTCGATATAAATTAAAATAACGATTAATTTGATTTACTTTATGTCTCAGAGAAAGAGGATCAATCATTGAATAAGATGACTGTTAATATTGTTATGTTTGCTGTTTTTACTAAGTTAAAATGATCATTTATATACCTACAATGGCCATAACAATGTTTAGTAGTACATCATTATCATCCAAAGCAAGTAGCAGTAGAACGTGTGTCAACTTTGTCCGGAGAAGTACTGCCTCTAAATCTGGTAATCCGCCGCCAAGAAGTGGTGCAATCGCATTGCTGTGTTCCGGAGGAAGGGTGTGGATGCCGGTGGAATTACAGGCATTTGAGTTGAAGATCTTCGTCTCGGAGTTGTTACGCCTGACGGGTGCAACGCGATGCGACTTGTGCGTTCTCATACTTTATTAGAGGAAGACCTGAGTAGTATTTTTGTTGTTTCGGGCGGCGGTATGTTAAGAACTTCAAGTGGGACGCCTGCTCCTCCCATTAATCCTCATGTAAAATAAGCGCCAGACGTGTTCTTCAACTATGTAAAAAATTAATCGTTTATGATAGCGTGACGTGACGGTTCCCCGTAACAATTTAGTTTTTTTTATATTGCGTTTGGTGAACATTTAAAATAGATTATAATTTGAAATGGATTATAGTTTTCTTGGTATTAAACACTGTAATTTGAAGGTTCTGTATCTAAACTAAAAATCATTTATGCCTTTACATCTCAAGTATTGTTTGGACATGTCAAATTTTACACCCATTACCCGACTGCGCCAGAAGGTAGAAGAAGAAGACACGCTTATACTCTCTATCCTAAACAACTTGATGGGTTTTAGCTTGTGAGATGTAATGTTAGATTCATCTTAATTGTGAAAGTGACTCTAGGGAAATCAAAATTAAAATAGATTATTGGCGCCATATTAAGCCTTAAAAAAATATCTCAAAACCTATCGAGTGTGTAAAATAAGAGGTTTTTATAAATAGCTTACAAAAATATAAACAACTTAAATGTAATTTGGAATTTTTCACGCTATCGGATAATTTGGTTTTCTCAATAATTTCTTGTTTATATCAGTAAACATATTGGTGAGCATAGAACATGTCACAGGAGCTCCTTAGGCACATTATATGCACACAGATTTCAAATTACAGTTAGTTTTCATGTTTGAGCTGGTTTTATTTGTCTAGTTTACGTCTGTTTCAAACCTAACCGACAAACCCGAGGGGAAGAAACAAACAAGAAGCTCCTTAGAGTCCTGTATCTAGATAGTAATGTGCCTGCTTTCATAGTGAGGGGTTCTGGGTTAAGTTGAATTACCGACCCAGGGCCAACTTTGTGTTGTATAAAGTCAGTGATCGGTTCTTGGGTGATTGTGATTTGTTTATTCATGCCACCTGCGACAAAAGGGGGATACTTATAAAGGGTATGAGTATGTCGTTCAATAATATCGTAAAAAATAAGGATAATTCCATGTCCACACAATTTGCCATATCGATAAAGTTTCAATAATTCTGACCACCATTTTGAGTCCATTTGTAAAAATATGGTTTTCCCCAGGAAGTTATCCATTAAAATATTACCTACACTCGTACAACACTTGCGCCAACGAGGAGATTGGTGTCATCCGGCGCATGCGTCGCTCCCGGCCCATTATCCAATCTGTTTTGTGAGATGTCATTGATCTTGCTAAATATATCTCTAAACTAATATACAATATAAGTTTATATATAAAAATAATCACCCTATCTAACTAATATAATATAATAAGACCTGTCAGCTCGTCGAGCTCGACGAGCTGACATGTATGTATAAGTATGTATATATTGTATGTATATTGTTATCCAATAATTCAAAAATGTGTGACGACATTGAAAGGTGTTCATACAAATCAGATTTTGAATCATGCCTTAAAATCAAAATCCAATCAATACTTTTTTTACCATACAATGTAAAAAATATTATCATTTGTAATTTTTTGGACAGACCTGATGATATAAATAAAAAAAAATATTATTTCGCTGTGATTTTGTAGCTGTAAAAATACGATTACTAAAAAAATTCTCGATATTTTTTTATGAATAATAATTGGAAAAAGAATGGTTTGAATCGCGGGAGCCGCGCGGAATTTTGAGACGATTTTTATTTTTGTTATGTAATTATTATGTTTCCATTTAATCTATCCATCTATTCGTTTTAATGTTTATGTTATACTGAAAATAACAAAATTATTATTATACTTAAACTTTGCTCACTAGCGTTTCTCAACTCTTTGTCCCGCTCGTACGCCCCGTAATCCATCGGATCCCATCCTTGTCAACGACTTCGTGGGAAGCACGAAATCCATTTTGAAGCGCTGGCCTGGCGCACTCTTAAACCTTTGATCCGTTTTGTTGAATATAGAGTAGACCTTCAAAGATTTCTTGTCCAGTTACCGTCACACTCAAACGGGATTAAAAGATAACTTTGACACTAGTATGACAGCTGTCACGATCTGATTCCTTTGGGATGAAATTGGGTGTGCTTAATCTGGTTATATCGATATGCCGAGGCTTTTAATTATACACAGTGTTAATGCCTCGGATAGGTCACTGGTCCGAATACCAATCAGATTAGGTATGTTCGGCTTAAAAGTTGATTTAAGACCGTCGTCGCCGGTCTCGAATCCGCTCCTTCTAGGGTAATGTCGTATCAATTAAACAGAGCATTAAAACCCGCAAATTCAAAGATTTAAATTGAGAAATAAAGAATAATAAAGGATTCGTATTACTCGGTTAATTACACTAATGAGAGCGTGGTGGCCCAAGGGCATAGTCGTCGACTTTCAATCTGAAGGTCGCTGGTTCAAACCCACACGCGCACCAATGAGTTTTTATGATCCCGGAAAACCGCGGGTATCACCGCGGGGCGCAGCTAGTTATTAAATAAGCAGCCGTCAAATATGTAATTAAAACTTCACGGAACTTCATGAATCAATTAAATATCGCTATTTGAACTAAAAGTTGTGTGGAAACTCTTAACTACATGGAAATATGTTAGAAAGGCAATCAATGATTTAATTCAATAAGCTTAAAACAATGAGGCTGGATTGTGTGGTAAGGCTAGCTCAGAATTAATAAAGCTCGCTCAGGACGATTCCATACAATAATATGTTGGAATTCTTATCACCTCTCTCTAGCCTCAAAGGTTTGCTGGAAGAGAACTCTTTTTAGGGTTAAGCTCGCCTTTGTACATACTTTTTGTTTTTAGTTTATGTTTCCTTTTATTTTATTTTTTCATGTGTGTGTGTGTACAATAAAGAATTACAAGAATTACAAGAATCCTGTTGCCTCCGCCCGTTCGTTAATGTTGTAACATAACAGTTGCCTTTTGCGCAGTAGGTCGTCGGTTCGACTCCTATCCCGGAAAAGCATTTATTTGTTGAACATATTTGTTTTGTGTCTGTGTGCTAATTTGTATTATATGTTATGTATGTATTTTTTTTATGAAATACGCATCGACTTGAAAACATCTTCCTTTATTTCTTCGGTTATAATCAACTAAGTACTTCGTACGCGCGTACGAAGTCGCGAGCAACCGCGACTATGTATAAAAATTTTTGCTTTTTGCTTTTCTGTGTTTCTCGTATATTATTTGTTTCCTGTACTTTATTTCAACTAGTAATTATACAAATTATTAATAACTTTATAGTTGACCCGATGTAGTGACAACATACATTTTCTGTTTTCTCGAAATTTCCAATGTTTTTCATGCAAATTTGTGCTGACAATTACGAACATAACGGAATAGAAATCGGCCAAATCGTTCGAGCTGTTCTCGAGTTTCAGAGAGGCTCACGAACAACAATTTATTTTTATGTATATAGGAATTAAAAATGTAAATGTAAAAATGCTATTTAACACTATTGAACTCATATCACCCAGATACGTGCCTTGTTATATATAAGTCAAAGTCGAAAATCTTTACTTCCGTTGAATTATTTAAAATTACTTGGAAACGTCAATTTCTTTTTTTTATAAATAAATTAATATCTACGAGAGCATGCGTTCTTAAAACTAAGTTTAGCGCGTGCTATATTTGCAGTGATCCAGCAGTTTACTCTCGCTGGATTTGATAAAATGAAATGACTCCGGCCACTTATAAATTGTGGGTTCAGTGAAAGGTGACGTTAACTGTGAACTGCCGCAGATAATCCCGTATATATACTGTGCCAATACGGTCCGGGTCGGAAAGGACTTTCAATCGCCATTGACGATAAACCAATATAGAGTTTAGGAATCGCTTTTCAAATTCAATGTTTCACATAGGTCAATATGTGAATAGGTTTATTTGACTATGTAAAACTGTAACAGGTTCAATTCTGTTTTGAAGATATTTTGAAAATAGTTCAAATAACTGAAACCCCGGAATGTATAGGAACGTTTGGAAGTACTTTATCTTATAGGCTTAATGGATATATCTATTGACAAACTCAGGCCACTCCAAAGGAGTTAGATGTTGCCAAAGCTTAATACTTCTTGAATGTATATTCGGAAAAGTTCTTTTCAGAAGCATATGTTAGGTTATAACATAGGAATTTAGTTACTTAACAGGAGTTTAGTTGTAAAAACTAGCCTTATTTGTGAGGTAGTATTCAATTATTTTTTGGTTAGTTTTAATTATATTACATTTATAAACACCCAGATACAGAACAAACATTTATGTTCGTCATACAAATGCTTGACGGCTCCGTGGCTTAGTTGGTAGTAGCCCTGCCTTCGAAGCGAGGGGTCCCGGGTTCGATTCCCGGCCGGGGCACACTTTGTGTGGTGAGCATGAAGTTTGTTCTCGGGTCTTGGGTGTTTGTCTTGTGTTTCTGTGTTTGTCCATGCCATCTGCGACACAGGGAATCCTAGTGCAGAGGTATGAGTGTGTTAACATTGTTTTTTTTTTGTCTTGTGTGGGAACCAAACCCAAGACCTACAGCGCAGAATACAGAATTAATAAGTGAGTTAAGTGGCCAATAAGGCCAGTTCGTTTTACTATATTGTACATAAATTAAGCTTAATTCGTTAGGAGTAATTTTGTATAAGCTGGGGTAATAAATTTACTATTAGAAGAACACAATGGCACACATCATTGCTTTTTATGTGTAAAAAAAGCTCAATGCGAATAGTTAGTCTATAGCAATTGCGAGCTAATTCGCGTGTACTGCTAGGCGAATTAAGGATTATATTGCGAAAAATTGCTGTGACAAATCATTTAACTGGCTTTAGAGCTCAGTTAGTAGTAGGTCTGCCTTCTGTGCTGTAGGTTGTTCGATTCCCACCTACAATAAATTATAACACAAAAAAAGATTATAGATCTGAATTGATCATTAATTTGAATTCGGTTTAAAATTATAGCAAGCTTCAGTCTCAATATGTGAGTTTAACATAGATGGAAAGGAAAAAATATTAATTATAGAATAGTACGTTTAAACTACTTATTGTCATTATCGTTTTCAATTTTCCAACTGTGCTTTTAAATCTTACTCATCCCGTTATCCCGTGAAATTGAACGAGTTATCCTCCGTAAATTAATTAGAACTGTACGCTGCGGAGTTCTGTCATAGCCTAAGTCCAGTTAATCCATTAAGTAACTGCCCCTTTTGATATATTTCTGATTAATTTTCACTTTTTTTCTTTTAGTTTTGATACATTTTCATCCATATATATAATAAATAATTATAAATTGACTTCTCACACAACGCCGTCTAGCCCCAAACTAAACATAGCTTGTACTATGGGAACTAAATACCTGATAGAATACTTATATAGAAGTTTATTTGGTAAATACATACGTATAATGCATATTAACATCGAGATTCAAAACAAACGTCTATGTTCCTCACACAAATGCTTGTCCTAAGTGGGATCTACAGTGCAGGAGGCATAACTATAAACAACTAAGCTGTGTGTATTATTATAAGCCTGTTTCTACGAAGGGTTACGCAGAGTCTTCAAGAGCCATTTTTTATTTTAAATATTAAATTAAACGTTAATATTTACTAATATTTATTCTGAAATACAACAATCACTTCAAAATGCAGTATCGATGCATTCTAATGTCAATCTACCTGTCACATAAATACGAGAATTGGAACTCCAGCTTCGGAGGCAAGATACTACTGCCTTAGCTACTAGCAGGTAGGCATAACGTCTTTTGTTTGTTTTTAAACTCAGCTAAGGCCATTAAGTGGATAAGGTCCTAATTAGCAAAAATTCTCTCGCAGTCTGGAATTTTTTGTTTCAAACCATCCGTGCTTGTCAGTCGATTCTAGACAATAAGAAGAAACAATGTAGAACTGCTCCACCCTTTCTAATTTGCTACCTGCCGTTCAGATTGGTGCAGTTCCCAGCATTCGGATGGCGAGGAATCTTTTTATAACCTATTCCTATTGGCTGGTTGGTTTCTTGAGGTATTTAATAAATATGACCGATAAAAAATGCAATAAAACTCATGGAATCCTAGTGCAGCCTGCACTAGGATTCCCTGTATCACAAATGGTTTGGTCAAACAGAAGCCCAAGATCC
This sequence comes from Aplocera efformata, assembly GCA_921293045.1. Lineage (NCBI taxonomy): Eukaryota > Metazoa > Arthropoda > Insecta > Lepidoptera > Geometridae > Aplocera > Aplocera efformata. The sequence goes on along the minus strand of OV121042.1, from coordinate 3,490,766 downwards.
GAAAAAAGTTCATGCTCACCTCACAAAATGTGTTCCGACCGGGAATTGAACCCGGGAATCCTCGCTTACAAGGCAGGGCTAATACCAACTAAGTTATGGAGCCATCAATTGAAATTTCAATTGATTTGTAGTGGTGTAATGTTATTTTTATGTCATCGTAATTAAGTGTCCTTGCACATTTTTTTTATTATGTCGCTTAGAACCGCAGCAATATAATATATCAAGTTATATTTTTCAACTGAATTTCAATTAAAAAATACAGGCTTTTGATGTGCTATACGCATAAGTAAAGAATCGTAAAAAAACATGATGTTACCCAATTTCGTATTAAGTATTCGTTCATTTTTATGGAAACGCAGTTTTATGTGTGAAAGGTTCCAATTCGTGTATTTAACTACCCACATAATGAGATAATAAGATGTTTTGTATTCATTTATTTAGTAGAAACGTGGATTTTATTTAGTCTCATAATTATGGACTCATTGAAAATCAATTGGATGAAGGTATTGGTAAATAAACAAATATAGATTATGTTTTTCTATTTACATAATGATAGTTGTAACATTCGGGACCACTGAGCGGCGCTTTATTGAAAATAGCTGGCAAAATTCTCACTCTCCAGTCCAGTTTTTTTTTTTAGGTTTCGTTGGTTGTAGTCTTAGGAAACTCAATTGAAAACCCATTTATTCCCTTAGATCTAAAGTATCGCTTGGACATGTTAAAAATTTTCATGCACAAGAATTACACATAAACATATTTATACGGACATAACGTGTCACACAAACTTTTATGTATTACATGTAGGTACTTTTATGTTCATAAGTTCTTCCCCTAAAATAGGGGATGAATGTAGTGCAATAGGAGTCACAAAAAGTAGCAAAAGACCTTGAAGTTCATCATGTGAAGTACCTTGTAATCCACCAAGAAGTCTGGTAATCTAACACTCGCAAATCTGTTCCGGTGGAAAGGTGTGGGTGCCGGTGTAATTACAGGCGCATGAGACATTACTTTCCTGCCTAAGAGTGAGCCACGAGTTCTGACGACTGGGGTCGTTTTGCAGTTTATCGCATAAAAAAAGATTGTATTTTGTGAGAGTTATTGTTGAGTTAATTCGGCTTACCAAAGACAATAATATATATATAAGTAACACTAATTATGTTTAGAGTTTGCGGTGGTTGCGTGATAGGTTATGTAAGAACAACCCCCGAAACGGTTATTTATGGTGTAATCTCGATAATGTAGCGTACATTTGGAATAGCTAATATTCAGTAGCAGATATCCGAAGTGTGCTACTACGCTAAAAACATTGTGTGTCTAATGCCATCTTCTAATGTCTAAAACCATCTTCGCGTTATTGCTTGTCTTAAAAATGTAAGCCTTTCAAATGCAGATATTTAGTGTTGGCACAGATATTATAATACTGATATTAGTAAAACAAACTTTTGACAAGAGCAACATCAAGTGACCGCTTCACTGAATATTCCAGTATTCGAGTTCACTCAGCTAGAACCTTTTAGTTCAATCAAACGTTTCTGTTCGTGAAACACCGAAGTATCTGATATAATTTTACAATACTGCGCCGAAATAAATAAAATATATTTCTGTTCCCTTAAGAAATTATTATATTTGTTACTGATATAGTTCATATCCTCCTATAATAATCACAATTAATAAAATACATGCAAATGTGTTTGTTACGCCTTAACACTATGAAACTTTGCATGCTTTTTGCCAGGGGTACAAAAAAGAATATAGGGTGTAGGCGACCTATCCCTATCCCTGACATAGGGTAAGTACCTTTTACCTAAAAATTTATTAAAAATTCTAGTGTGAGCGAAGCCGCGGGTAAAAGCTGGTATAAAATATAAATATATAAAATATTCATGGGCATTTTACACTGTGCCATCAAGCCCTAAATTAAGCATAGCTTGTAGTATGGAAACTAGATTTCTAATATAGTATTAGTACTTTTTTGTAATTTCATACATAGTTTAGTTTATTAACCTAGTAGCAGTAGAACTTGTGCCAAGTTCGTCCGAAGAGGTACTGCCACCACACCTGGAATCCGCCGCCATGCAGTAAACGAACCCCGGACGCTTAAAAAGCAGGGTAGCTACCAACTAAGCCACGGAGCCGTCAAATAAAATGAATCATACTGCAGCAATAATAATTATTAACTATTAAGTAATAGTTGACTATTGAGTGTTAGAAAACCATCTATAGTTGGTTTGATATACCTACTATGAACCTCCAAATGAAAAGAACAAACCGCTTACAAAATCTTAAATTTTACAAGTCGGCTTTAGTTCAAAAGATATAAGGTGCTTATGTCAATTGTGGTCGATTTCATTAAAAATATGATTACGGTGGCAGGCGTGAGGTTTTGATTCTAATGTTCCAAATGAATAATCTCTTTAGAAAATGTTACGGTAGGTTTCTTTGTAATTTTTTATCCGTTGAACACAATATTATGATGGCTGTGGTACGTGACAGTAGATGTAATTAATAATTGTAATACACTAGCTGTATGCTACTTTGTTCGCGTGCGTTTTTAAAGTGGTAGTTAAAATATTGTATTTGTCCGAGAATATAAACTATTTATGAAATAAAAAAAAAAAAAAAAAAACAGTTTATCACACAAAACATTTGCATTGAGTAAGATTCACTCCCGCTGAGTGCAGCGTCTGTATAACATTTCAAAAAATCGTTGACAAAAAAATGTGATGATCCGAAAGGAGCGACCCAAAAGTAGCGATAGTTGATGATGACCTCAGTCGTATTGCTGATATTTATGGGCGGCGTAAACCATTTAAAATCAAGTGGGCCTTTGATTTGTGACATAAAATAAAATTTAGTATCGTTCTATCCATAGATGATTATTCTAATATTTACTATCCATTAGATTCCATAACGTTATTCAATACTTACATACAACATCAATACATAATTAGTGCCTGCATTTTAAATCTATCCAGTTTTTTCAGAGGCCAACAGACAGATAAAAATATATAAAGTAGGTTAAATAAGTATTAAGAATATATTTGAAAATTTTGATTGCTTGTTTTGCATTTTATATATTTAGATAAACAAGTATGAAAGATTCAAAAAAATATTCTTTGTACAGTTTTGACCTGAGAACATTTTTATTGTGGTATAGATAAGTCATTCCTGGGTTAGCCAATGGATCCGTATAAAGCTACGATGCACAGTTTTGCTGACCCGATCGCCTTTTTGTTCAAAAACTAAATGCTTGTTTTTTTTGATATATCTTAATTTTTTTATGACATTAATACATAAATGGTATTAAGTACATTAGCGATTACATTAAGGAACAAGTTATAATAGTTAATAATTTTTTAACGATATCGCGATATCGCGATAACGATATTTTTCTGTTCATTTTATATTTTTTCTTTATTTCTATCAAAAATAGCGTTAGGAGTTATATTTTGCAAGGGGAAGATTTGCCCTAGTGAAAAAATGACTTTAACAAAGAGATCATTTTTGTTTGTCTGTTAAATTGAATAAAAACTACTTGAGAATTTTAAAGATATGTACATAAACACGTTTCAGAAAGATTTTTTTACATAATAATAATTTATTTAGAATACACTGTGACTTAGATTTTTGGATTGGTTAGAGCAGAGCATATGTTTCGGGTTGAACGGGTAAAAATAATATCGGGGTAGAAAAATTGTGGGTTGAACGGAGAAGCACTCATCTAAACATTGTAAGTGTCTTTCTGAAACTAATGCAACGAAATTCGTCGTCTTTCGCTATGTCAGGCCCTTTTCGGGTCGTAGTAATCGTTTAATACACCTAATTCTGGCTATAAATGTCGTGCCGAGTAATCGAAAGACGTATGAAGTCGTCGACTTTACTAGAAGCAATAAAATTTAATTATCGGTACCGTCGACTCGGCTAATCCGTTATTTATCGAGTCTCCTGTGTACAGAATCTATCAGTTCAGAGTAATGGAACTGTTTTGGTCGATTCAGAGAAATGGAATGTTAACAAAACTGCGATGTTTATAAAACTATTATAGAACTCATTTAGTAACTTGAAAAAAAAAAAAATCGAATCTGCTATGTATCTTGCTCCCTTAGCACCACCCAGGGGTACGTGTAGGGATTCACTTACGGACTCAAGGAATTTTTTTTATATATTTTTTACACACTCATTCCTGCACTAGGATTCCCTGTGTCGCAGATGGCATGGACAAACACATAAACACAAGACAAACACCCAAGTCCCGAGAACAAACATCATGCTCACCACACAAAGAGTGCCCCGGCCGGGAATCGAACCCGGGACCCCTCGCTCCGAAGGCAGGGCTACAACCAACTAAGCCACGGACTAACTGGTTTTATGTGTACAATTTCTTAATGAACAATTCTAACAAATGATGAAACTATCATTTCACAAGGCCCAGAATACAGCCCTAGAACTATTCCAGTGAAGTCGGATCTTAACTAGGCAGATTGCTAAATTAATTGTTGATTGATTATGAATTAATCAAGCTCTTGTTGAACGCAAGAGGGAATGTACTCTAGGGAAATCAATAGAATCCTAGAGCAATTAAGGTATAATCGATCTAGCAGGGTATCGAATAATGCTGGGAATCTGTAATATACGATGTACAGATTAGTTTTATCCGTATTCAACTATTTCTCATGAGTGGCCCCACAGTTTAGTTAGTAGTAACTCTGCCTTTTACTATGTAGGTTGTGAGTTTGATACCCACTCAAGACAAGCATTCGTGTGTCAAACATAAGTGTTTCTTCAGTATTTTAGTGTTAATATGTGTATAATATTGTATATACACACATATACACAACTAGCGACCCGCCCCAGCTTCGCAGGGTTAGTAAAGCATCAGTGTCGTATCAGAAACTACCCGTGCGAAGCCGGGGTGACTTGCTAGTGTATTATACATATAAACCTTCCTCTTAAATCACTCTATCTATTAAAAAGAACCGTATCAAAATCCGTTGCATAGTTTTAAAGATTTAAGCATACATAGGGATATAGGGACAGATAAAGCGACTTTGTTTTATACTATGTAGTGATACTTCGTATTCAATTCAATTTATTAATTATTAAGAATAATATCTTACACGTTGTTTGCATGGCATTGCTAGTAAGTATTAAAAATATTATAAATATAATATATAATAACAATTTTTAACATTAGTTTTTTTTACAGTAATCTTCAGTAATGGAATAACATCTCATTGTGGCTGAAAATAAAAATGTTCTATTAGATCTAGGTGTATGAGATAGGTATAAATAAAAACCAAACGTAGCCAGCCACGACAAGTCTTACACACACATACAAATAATACCGTCTACTTGGGTAAGTAGCTAGCGTAGGTGCACTGATTAATGGAACCACTCCATGGAGATTTGTCAATACAGTACACAAACAGATCCACACTTAGATCGAGATCTGAGATGAACTAAGAGTAATGGTCTTCGAGATACTCAGATCAATGAAATGATAGTGTCAGGTATAAGTAAGTAGAACAAACCGGTCAAGTGTGACTAGTATACAAAGGGTTCAGCATATGATGTATTTTATACATACTGTACCAGCCTCGAATGTTCCCACTGCAGGGTCACCGGCCTACTCTCGATAATTGAGAGTGAATGGGCTTTGATCTATCACGGAAGCCCAATCAGGATTGGTTTCATGTCTTCGAGTTTTTGAATTTTTTTTTGAGAATTTGCCTACATACTTATATATTTATTGTAAGTCATACCTTGTCATTTAAAGAAAGCATTGAAATTGAAAATAGATAGTAAAAGTACCTAGTAAAATTATTAGCGTTACTTTACTTAAATTTGTTTGTTAGAATATATACCTGAATACAATTATAAAGTCGAAGTTGCCTCACCTCTCATTTATAAAATCAAGTCGTTTAATAATTTATATTTTTGTTGAACCTTACTTATCTTAATAAGTTTGTAGTTTAACCGGCGCTTGCTTCAAATTTGTTACAGGCGCTTCGTTATAAATTTCCAAAACCCCAACCCAATATAAGTATTAATCATTGTCACAGGAGTTTATTAATAACGAAATGGTTACAATATATAATATATCCAAAAACTTAAAATATTAATCAATTACCACATGTGTGAGGGCCATATCTCACTATTTTATATTCTGTGGCATCAGCAAATAATGACTCGACCGAAATGGCTGATTACTTAATAACTTACTTATTAACTTATTAATTACTTACATACTTATTATTTTATATATACGTAACTTGTTGATTTGTCTTACGTTGTTATCATCAATGATCATCAGACCAAGAATGATCTTTATTATTAACTAGCTGCACCCCGCGGTTTCACCCACGTAGTTCCCGTTCCCGTGAACATAATAATATAGCTTATGTTACTCGCTGATAATGTAGCTTTCCATTGGTGAAAATAATATTTAAAATCGGTTCAGTGGTTAAGACGTGAATGCGTAACAAAAAAAAAACTCACTTTCGCATTTATAATATTAGGATTAAAAAAAATAGTTAAAACATTAGTAGAAAATATATCATAATTTAATGGAAAACGGAGTGCATTTAAATTAAGTTACCTAGGATAACTTTTACTCATCACAAAAGAGCTCCGCTTTGTGTGTTAGGTATTTTTAAATTCGCCAATAAATATTCGTTGGTCATTGCAGGCATAACCAGTTGGATTACCAGGTATAGTGGAAGAACTTCTTCGGCCTTGGCACATGTTCTATTGCTGATTTAGTTTTCGCCACCCGGGGAACACGGAAACCGGGGATTTTTTTAAATGATCTCTTACGACATTGTAGTTATCTCGGCTGCCAATGAAAAGCATTCTACGTTATTACGTCACTGACCCAGATGTGGTGATTGGTTCTCCAAGCCACAATTCGTCCAATTTCATGATATAACTTCATTGATTTAACTCAACACTTAACTACAAACTTTGTTTCCGTCGAGAATTAATAATTAATTTTACGATATAATTTAAGTAACCGACAACGTGTTGTTTTAGTGGAATGGATCGAAGTTCGCTGATTCAAAATCAGGATAAAATAATTAGCTTTTTCATTAAAAAGAAATGTAGAAAATTAAGCGCTCATAGCATAGCTTGCTTAGCTGTTCTTTATATTATAGATCAGTGGTATTTCTGTGCTTTCGAGGGTACGTTAAGATCACGCTAACTAGTCTATGTATACGCAATGACGGAGGCCTTCGGTCTGGCTGAAAACTCCGACACCATTGTTTACCACTTATAGGTACACACGAAAGGAGAAGAAAAAGATGGGGGAAGATGGGTGTCCCCTTGGATGGTTTGAAAGGAGATTTAGCTTGAAAATATATGATAATGAATTTTAACTGTATGAGAAATTAATATATTGACTATATTATTTCGGAGCTCTCATAACTAGATTCGTGACGTCATAAGAATTTCTCGTAGCACTTCTTTATTCAGCTAGCCAATAAATGTCTTGTCAATTATATAATAGCATTGCTCGCGTCTATGAAATATTGTTCCTTTGATATAAATAAACCAGTAGCATATTTTTTTTTACATAATTTTTTCCGCTGTTATTTTTTAATGATGACCTTAAAATTTTATTTTTATTTTATACTTTTACACATACTCATAAACATCCTACATAAGGATTCCCCAAGTCACAGATATCATGGATAAAAACAGAAATACAAGACAAACATCCAAGAAACGAGAACTAATTTCACACTCATCAGATCAAGTGTGGGCCGGAAATCGAATCCTGAACCCGTCGCTTCTATTAACTAACTAAAGCCACGGGCCTAGGGCTACTACCAACTAAGCTTTCGAATAAATGTTTCATAAATATCTCGAAGTCTCGGGTGATGGGCGCAACGGGAGCGACATTTCATATTTCAATCGAAGTCGTATTGTGGTAACATCAGGTGGTCTCCAATATGGATTAAAAGCCACCCTTCTCTTAAAACGATCCATATAAGTGCTGTGATTAGTGACTTCAGCTTATGATCGTCACATGAATGCTTGTCCTGAGTTGAACGGAATCGAACCCACAACCTGAAGTTCAGAAGGCAGAGATACTATCAACAAAGCTGTGAGGCTAATCATGGTTATTATAATATATAACTTTTACGAACAAGCATCTCATAATTATTTATATCAAACAAAAAAGTCACGTCTTAGCTTATATTTTTAGTACGTTTGATTGGGTCTCAATTTATTTTATTAAAACTTTACTTTTCAGGCTCTTCCTTTTCGAATTAGCTTTAGCTTTTAGGTATATTACTCCCGACAAGTGAGAGTAAATGGCCATTGAATCCACGGGAGCTTAACGTAAATCGTACAGATAGTATTATTTTTAATTAATTCAATAACAGTAAACAAAATAAGGTAACCAAATAAAATATGCCATTTAAACGGGGGTAAAGAAGCTACAAAAATTTCACATCTCAAAGCTTCCAAATCTCAATTGTTAGAGCCACCTTTTTGTCCCTGGAGTACCATTTATAAGAAACAAAAGAGGGCGGTGAAATTCCATTGCTTCAGATGGCCTGAGGCCGAATATTCAAAACAATCGTCTACATACCCGCTGGGAATAGAGAAGAGATTCGAATTTTTACATCATAAGAAACATAAGTGGTTTAGATATACGTGAAATAATACATGATAATATATGATTCAGATTAATCACGCTGAAATTGCACGATAAATTACCTCTTTTGATTTACCTGAATACTTAACTGTAACGAGTGCGATGCGATTAATTTTGGTTTACGACTTGTTTTCGCTCCGTCCGATTCCCCATATTGTGTTCGAGTTCTTGACGTCACGCAACGTCCTCGATATTGTATCAGCCAGGTCGCATCGGGTCCCGCCGGATCGCAAAACAACCGCGCATGCGTCAAAATTGCGCCAATTTCGCGAGCAGCGTCCTCTGACGGTAGATCTAGACTTCAGTCTGATCGGTGGCCCGGTGGAGGGTGCATTGCGCGCGCTCTCTCCCAATGTACGGAATGTCAAAAATTTGAAAATGGAATAGTTTCAAACTGCAGCGAGCACGCACACGCCGTTCGGTGTTACCGGAAATTTTAAGACTAAATAAGTGTTGTGGTTTTAGGTTAAGTTGCGTTATAAAGTTGTGATGAGTTGCATATTTTTTATTTCAAACATTTATCAGTATTTGTAGTAGTGTGGCCGTGTGTCGCGTTGGGTTGATTGCAGTGTCCGTGGTCTCATTCAAGTGTCGTAGGTATAACCTTGACACGATTTCCCGCGCTAGCGCCCCAACCTTGGTTTCAGCTGCACTTTCTCTTGACATTTACCGTATAAAGCGAGTGCTTTTCTAATTAGCGGCAGGAAAAGTGGACAGCAATAAAAATAAACAGTTCTCACATTGAGAAAATTTAAAACTGTTAAATTTTAAAATGCAGTTGCACTGATGAACGCTTAAAATAGATTGGGAAAGATTGAATTCACTCTAATGTTATGGAAAAAATAGGGGTAAAAATGGAAAACTTGTGACAAGAACATTGGATCAAGATGAAAATCTTCAGAGGTAAGTGTCACATTTATATTGACATTGACATCTGTAGTGTTATTGACATTGACATTTGTTTACATAAAGACATTTAAAAAAAGTTTGAATTTGTTTCTATACCATAATATTTTTTACGTTCCTTGTTTACAGCCGAATTTTATTTTTGTTTTTCCTATATACAGCTGAAATTATAATACCCGTAAGTATTATATAAGTATTCATCTTTATTTTATTTGACAAAATTAATTATACTCTCTCTCTATATCTCTGTTACAAAAAAAAGTTTACTTTTAATGATTTTTAACAGATTTTTGACGTAAGAGAGAGCTATAGTACTCCTTATTGTTAAATAACATGAAATTAAATGAACCCTTTTATAAAAGGTTTTACGTAACAGTTTTTTGTTTCATTCGCTTAGTTCCTTCCGGTTTATATTATATTTTCTGTACCTTCACAGGGATTCACTATTTTTATAATAACAAGGTTCTAGGGGGGGGGGGGGGTCGTATAGTTGTGTTTCAGGGGAGCTGTATGGGGAGGCGCATGAGTATCAGAGTGGCAGGCTTAGAAGCGTTAATGGCGAAGATTGCTTAAACGTTCATTGCAGATCATCCAAGTTAAGCAACTGTCTACCCGGTTACTACTTAGATGAGTGACCATATAGTGGCATTTGATTGCTTTTAAAGGCGCTTTCATGTTTTTAAAGGCACGCTAAGATATCGGGATCAGCTATACTCGTCGTTTAGCCATGTCGGATGCCTTCGGGCGGCGAAAGCTCTGACACCAGAGTTGATCAATTATTCAGGCGAAAAAAGTCACAGGCGCATCCTGATGGCATTTGGGTCTTTGGTTCTTATACTTTGGCAGGGGATGACCGAAGTCATTTTACTGTTGTTTATGACCGTCGGTAAGCACTTAACTTTAGATGGGAACTAGTACTCAAAAATACAGGAAACCTCACACGTACTCCTAATTACCGGACGGAACGAAAATAGCCTAACCCAGAAGTCCGAACCCATGAGCGTCCTACATCCTGGCGAGACATGTAGCTTAATTTAAACCCCTGATTATTCACAAGGTTTATTTTTCAGTAGAGGACACAAGGGGCGGGGAGGCTTACCAAAAGGCTAAAAGTTCACACACCTCACATGTCTGGGGCCTATGAACTAAAACCTTGGTTTCACCTTTCCACAGGATGACCTTTGTAGCTATTCTCTTGAGAATCTGAAATAAAATTTGATTAGAACTCAGCAAGTGAGGTATCAAGATTAATGGAAGACATGAATTTAATCTTCTTGTAGACAGCTACGAGGCTACGGCGTAGACACTACATTTTGTCAATAAATAATTACGTGATTAGATTTACAGCAAGAGAAGTTATGATTATATTTGTGATGGAATAAAAATTAAATATATTTTACTAGACATTTCATTTGGCTTATAGCGCCAAGTGAAATGTCTCTTAAAACTAAGTGTACCTATGGGAACCAGATTACACATAGAATATTGATGTTATACTTTTTTAAATAAATACATATTTTATGACCCCGTCATAGAACAAATATTCGTCACAAAAATGATTGTCCTGGTGGGAATCAAATTCACGACCTATAGCGCGCAGATGGCAGAGCTACTACCAACTGAGATATGAGGCCAGTATAAGATATAATTATTATTGGTAAGAAATAATATTGCTGGAAATAAATTATTTAGATTTGAGCTAAGAGAAAAAAACACAACGCTGTATCTATTATAAATTAATACGAATAACAAACTAAAATATCGTACATTCTAAATACAATAAAACAATAAGTAATCAATTGAATCTAAAGTTTCATATATAATTTCTTTCCTTTGAGTAACTGGCTAACATGTGCGTGTAAGGGGTTTTAACAAAAATGCCTTTCAATTTTATATCTCGTATAGTTCTTGAGATATAAATTACAAAAAAGATGTGATACGGAACCCGTGGAGCGCAAGTTTAAATCGGACTTGGCCAGTTTTAATTATTATTTTTACGAGGTCCACCTAAAATTCTATGATAGAATATATAATAATATGACGTACAGGATAGAAGTATAGACCAATATCTATAGGTTGTAAGCTTAGAATTTTCTTAACCTTTTAGGATCAAAATTCTAAAATATGTTTCTTTGTAGTATAGAGAACTGCAAGTGGCGTATATCTTCGTAAACTCATCAACTTTTGAGATTAGATCAGTGTAATAAAAGTGCCGTCTCAAGTTCGCACAAGTTATCTAGGTCACATCTCGCTGACCTAGCAGTAATCGAGAATGGAATCAAAGGCGAATAGCATTCGTATACGTGACATTTCCTCAAATGCCCTGCGATAGCGATGTACCTTTGATGGTTTCTTGATTTTATGCGATAGTCTAGAGTGGGTATAATTGTGAATATGTGACAAATTTTCTTAACATGGCCGACAATGCCAATAGCTTGGCGGGTCCAGTTGCTCGCGTCCGTTGGTCTGTACCCTTTGATTCCCTAGATCTAGTAGTAGTAGAACTTATGCCAAGTTGTGCCAATCTGCCGCCAACCAGTTCTCACACTGTGTTCCGGTGGAAGGGTATGGGTGCGAGTGAAATCACATTAGCATGAGACGTATCAGCCCCGTCTCGAGTGATGGACGCAGCAGGATGAATGCAACTAAGTGTAAGATCCAAATCTTGCACTGAGTCGCATTACTGTTGCCATGAGACGGGGTCACCCCTTAACAGAAGGCGGCCGTCGGTTCGTAAAAAAAAGCATTGGGATGCGTGAAATTGGCTCAAACAGAAACCTTTAATGGCATCACCTTTGAAGGTTTACCTGCTTTTTATGCGATAGGGCAGATAAGGAATTACCTCAATCCCTTAATAAACTTACAAAAACGTTTTGTAAAGATCACTTAATATTTCAAAATTAAAATGTTCATTAATTTAAAGGGTTGTGTACCCAAAAAAGGGGATCCTATTACTAACTGTTCTGTTGTAATCCACGAGTCCGATTGTTATCTGTTAGTTGACTGGATTTGGCAGCAAATATACAACGTAGGTACGTTAGTCTGTATATCCCTCTTTTGTAAGGCCAGAAAATGGGAATATAAAAAATATAATACAATGTGGTATGAATCCCTGAATTTACAAATCGCACTTGGCCAATCACAAAAAAAAGAAAAAGGATTCAAAATCTCAAGTGAGATGTGTCGAATAAAATTCAGTTTCAATTGTTGAACTCGTGTTAAGTTTGTTCGGAAAAGTATTTCCAGAGTTACGTATTCTGTTCCAAGTCACATCTCGTTGACTTCATAGTAATTGAGAAAGGAATGAAAGCTAGCAATAGGGTGCGTGACATTGGCACAAATAGAAAAATATACCGGGAAATTTTGCTTACCTGCGAAGGTTTTCGTGGAAACTCGATTTAGAAAAGAACTTACTACTGAGTCACCATCTGAGAAATCCTGGCCTAATTTTTCGTAAAGGAATTTGTTCTATATTACGCACAATGCTTGGTTTCAAATATATTGTTTTTTACAATTAGTATGAACATTTAGAGCAGATAATGTAGGTATTGTTTATATCATTTTATGATTACAGCGTTCTGTGTGGGTTTCTATTGTATTTATATTTATATTCACGGTGTATTTAATATTTTATGGAACAAGAATTTGGTTGGTAAATTTATATAACAAACAAGAAGAAACCCACGTTACTTTCCCATCTCAGAGTGACGTGCGCAAAACGATGCGACTTGGGTCTTCTCACACTTCAGTAGGGAAGGACATGAGTCGTATTTTTATTGTCTATGGGCGGCGGTAATGACTTAACACCAGGTGGGCTGTCAACTTGCTGTGTTACTGAGCCACATAAACAGATAAGAAAAGAAGTTAAATGTAGTGATGAGACGCGCTGATAGCCCACCTGCTGTTAAGTGGTTACTGCGCTCATAAACAATATCATAACAATCTGGTCCTCCCCTATCGCAGCATGAAAAGACCCAAGTCACACCGCGTGCCGCTCGTCATTTTGAGACGGAGAGTAAAGATGATTGAATCAGGCTAATATTCCATTTTTCCTTTTTTTTGAGTTGTGACGGAACTTGCTGAGGGCCCACCAGATGGTAGTAAGTGGTGACCCCGCTCATGATAACAGTAATGCGACTCTGTATAAGGATGCATACCTACGGACGCGAGCAACTGGACCCCCATTGAATATCATTTAAAAATCTCAATGTAGAAACAGACTATCTGAAAGTTGCACAAACAAATGCCCTGTAGGTTTTGCTTACCTATTCCCTTTTCAAAGGTTCTCGAATACGATTAAAAGGGTCCTTACCAAAGTTTGTCAAAGCCAATTTTCTGATAAGCAATAATTAAAGTTACAGTTGTTCCGCTTTGTTCTGGAAGTTGGTCTGTAATACCAGCGCAAACTGCTTATTTATATTTTGTATACCATAAATATTTATATGGCATATATTGTTGTTTCGGTGGTGTTATTTATACATGAATATGTCGTATTTATGGCTTAAGAAATATTATTTATAATGAGTGTCATACCTACCTAGCTACTTTGGTCGATCCTTTAGCACTACCCAGGGGACTTATTCTCTACCTCTCTTCCTACGAATGCAATCTACCTGTTTTCATAAACCCCAAATATTATAATTCTGACTCCGTGACACAGATTATGCTGATAGTATCTACCCTCAAGAAACTTCCCCAATATTTTGCATGTTTATTACTCAATACCGTTATTAACTTCCAATATTATTATCTTTTATTATACTTTGCTTGATATAACACGGTTTTGTATGGAAGACGTGATCTCAGAATAAAAACAAATAATTTACCATTTACGAGTACAAAGGATTGGTATCTTATTACTTTAAACGAGCAATTCTTGTATATTTTTTTATTTATTTCGCGTATCTCGGAAACGGCTCTAACGTTCTGGATATTTTTTTTTTTGTTGAGATAGTGTTTGCCTGTATAATTTTAGTTCCTGTAAATACATGCATGTTCTTTTTACAACAAACTATGCTGAAAATTAAATACAGCGCCATCTAGTCAATCTTTGTGGTACTTGATTGGTATCTGAAATAACCAAGCTAAGGGCTTTATACTTTTATTTATTGCAATGTAGATACTAATATGGGGCATTCCGGAGTGATATCCATATTAATGAAATGCTGTCCTTAGGACAGGCAGTTTTGATCTACATGAAATGTACAACATATCTAATGTATTTAATTGGATAAGAAATAATACTATAATGTATAAAATAGCTTGGTAAATAACACATATTTTTTTGTAACATGTCTAAATTAAAAAGTCTTAGTTAAATCCGTTGAGTAGTTTAAAAGATAAGCGAACAGACAGCGGAAGCGACTGCATTTTATACTATGTAAAGATTATGTAAAGATTAATATATATGTTACCTTCACCCATAATTATAATGGAACGACCTAGGTCAACACAATGTTGGGTCCATGTTGCTCACTTTCGAAGGTAGCATCATGGACAAAGAACTGTTGTTTCAAATCATAAAAAATTAAATCAATGCTACAAAGCGTACGGTCCTTTTAATGTCATCCCCCTTACTTTCACGTAACTCCCTTTTCGTAAAGGGGAGGAAAGGGGTCGGTGGACAATGAATACAATGTTGAAATGGCAACTCCCGGATTAGAAGGGCATTTTTATTGCTGTTTGTTTGAAACGCTTGTGGAAAATTTTGATTTGTTTTGTTTCATATATAATCACAATGTTTTATAAATGTTCTAATTTGATCATTTTAATGGACAATATTTATAATATTATATTATGTGTTTAAAGGTTTAAGATTTATTTCCAACACTTCTTGTCCATCCAAAAGCTGTTTTTAAGATATCGCTTTATAACGATAAGGAGGCCGGTCAAATCGTTTATTTATTTGTTAAAAAATAGTAGGCATTTGTAGGAAAATAGAACATTTTTTTACTGTTTCTAGTTCACTTCTACACTGTATAATTACTTGTTATTTAATTCTTATAAAATGTAATCTAGTTTGAATTCACATTAATTGAATCAGCTTGAATTATTACACAGATATTTAATTATCTTATTACGCATGCAAAATATATAATTAAAAAAAATTATAACTAAAAACCTAACCTATAATTAAAAACCTCCGAATGTTCCTGTACTTACTCGCCATATTAACATAAATTTTAAAAATATCCATTTGGTACTATCTTGTCAATCGATTCAAAACCTCAGATACCAGGTTCCCATTTTTAACCTTTGGGTTCAGAACACTAGAAATCAGTTTCACGTTTCAGTTTGGCAATTGTTTCATTACACTTGTATCATTAATTTATAAAGTATCCCAGAACCTTGAGCGGTAATTTAAGGGGCCACACTTTACCCGGTTTTTATCCTTTTAAATATTTAATTCAGCCGGTTAATACCTGGCGGTGATTACGTAACACGAGTGCTTTGTTTGCTTTTAATGGAAACCACCCTCAAGGATGCTTGTAAAATTATCGTATTTGATAATCTGTTCCTGTTTTATATCTGGAAAAAGGGGGTAATTAGTTCTGCTGTTCGTATCCAAAGGCAGAAATATTTAAATCATTTTTAATAAACTCCAAAAAAGGAGAAAGTTCTTGACGCGGTATTTTTTTGTCTGTTTGTTACGCTATTTAACAATATTCAAATATTCAAATGGTCCACACCATTTGAATATTTTTCTTTTACCTAATACTTTACTAATTAATTAGCAATTTCATATTTCAAATAGAGGATGATGATAATATCCATCGTCGGCCGCATCTTCACTTTCCATCAGGTGAGATGGTGGCTAAACGCTTGGCTACACATTAATAAAAAAAAATATGAGGATGATTTATTATATATGGAAAACACTTTAAATCTAAATTCGAAAGTCTGAATGGATGGATGTAAAAATTATCGTTTCCCGCAGGATGGTAGGGGGGTCAACCACGGGTAACACGATGGATAATACAGCGGGTCGCAGCTAGTATTTTTTATATACTTAGGAGGACCGTGTTGCTTGCTTTCTAGGGCCCTCAGGGTCCCGACACGTATCCTTCGGGTGGTGCAAAAGGCGCAGCCCAAAGTAACAGTAGAACATAGGCTAAGTTCGTTTTGAAAATTCTTCCACCACACCTGGTATTTCACCAAGCAGAAATCAATCGAGTTGCTGTGCTCCAGTGACAGTGGAGGTGCCAGTGAAATTACAGGCGCATGAGACGTTACATAGAGTAACGGTCACGATGCAACTTGGTTCTTCTCAAGCTTCGGCAGGTGATATTAAAGTTTGATATTGAATTGTCCCCCATTCATACATTGACTAACTGCCAAGAGCTGTTGATTCTGTTAATATAACGTTTCTTGTGATTTCGTCGGGTTTGAGTCGTATTACTATCGACAGCAGTTCTACTTAAATCAGGTGGGCCGTTAATTCGTTCCGACACTTCTGTCCCATAAAAAAGTTATTTTCCACCATTGTTCAAAACCTTCAACCACAATACAGTAGCTTCCAATCTAGGACGAATAATGCAGTAGGACACTTCTTGAGCTCGTTTGCGGGGAAACGCCAGAAACAATGACAGTAAAGGAAATAAAATTACCATTTATGAATAGATGACGGTTTCAAGCGGAGCGGTGTTTTATTCGGAGTAAAACTTTACGTAGTTGCCTGTTGGCGGGAATTATGCTAATAGTTAAGTTAGTAGTCACATCGCTTGCAAAATACTAAACGTATGCTTGAATATGAGAAACTGTTTTGGCCTCGCAGCTCAGTTGTTAATAGATCTGCGTTCTTTTTATACGTCGTGGTTTCAATTCCCATCCAGGAAAAACGTTTGTGTGAAATAAATATATTTATTGCTACATGGCGCAGTGTCTATGATTCTTCTTCTTATTTACAATGTAACTTGAATTCTGTAAATTATGCATAAATTATGTATTGTTCTACTTTAGGTATGATATTTACCTATATTGCTTACTAGGCTGATATAAGAATTTTTCTGCAAACCGGTAACAGAATATTACAGTTAATATCATACTTTAAAAGAAGTAACACATAATATAAGTTTTTAGGAATACTCTTATACCCTACAAATGTTTTGTTGGTAAGAAATATGATAATTTCTTAAAACTCGGTGTGCGAGTTTGATTTGCACTTAACCGGTTGTATCGTTTGGTAATTTTACTAGTACAGAATTTTCTGGCTATATACTTTCCACCACGACGCCTCAGTTGACAGTGGCATCGAGAATACTTTTTTGCCATATTGAAAGCATAAATTTTTTACTAATATTTTTACTTTTTTTCAGAATTCTGTTTGATTTGTTTATTTCTTATGAGATATAAGGCACCGTTTTGCATTTTTAAGATTATTCAACATGGTGCCCCATGAGAGTGCCTCACGCGCTAGAAACGACAAATCAAACAAATATCTGAAAAATGTCTGATTACCATATCCCATAGTACGCAATTGCGGTCGTCGCTCATACCAAAGTGTACATAAATTATCCCATATTTTATATTACCGACGCAGCAAAGTGGAGGACGCATCCTCCTGTCTTCCTGGTTTATCCCATCTCATCCGAATAACGGATCACTACAAATATATTGAATATATCCTCTCTTAAGGTATTTGTGTCTTAAGACATTTTTAATGAACGATATAACCGATACTCCTAGAAGCAAAGCGTTTCGAGTAATTTCAAAACATCTACGGTTTAGTTCAGTTATAACTTTTTTATATATCTATTATATTAATCTATATTAAGGTTTGACTAACATAGAATTTGTTCTGCGCCTATGTTATTTGAATATAAAAGTTCCTATTCTACATTTTTAAATACAGACTTTTCACACAGGCCTTAATCTAGTCCTAATGATAAGTTTGGAATTAGATGGGCCTGTGTGAAATGATCTTGAATATTTGTTTATTTTATATCAACATAACAATATATAATATCAATATCAATATAAAAGGCATTTTCAAATTATAGCGAAAATTCTTGGTTGCTCTAAAGAATTTTCGTGGGGAAATAAATAATGTGATGGTTTAGCTACTCACATATACGTCACTTTAAACAAAATAAAATTATCGATAACTTTTTCTTTTGTGTAGTAGCCAACTGTGCTACCGAAGCCCAGTCGAACATTGATCGATTAGCAATAGTCGAGACCAACATTTGAACATATCCAATACACGAAAGTTCACGGCGCAAGATACAAATAATTTAATAAACTATAATAAAATGCTTACCACTTGTCGCATTTTAGACATCGCAAATATTTTGAGGGCGCCATAACTTAGTTGGCTCGTAAAAAAGTTTTCATGATATTTTTAGACACATACCTAATTCTTAGAAGAGGTCTTATTTTTACGCTCAGGTAACACAACACGTATACATATAAAACTACTAACCTGATGGAAATTTCCTTAACTTATATGGCTTATAATATCTAGACAACAATAGCAACGATTGCTTCAAGTTTTGCTTAAAAAGTGATCTCAAACTCCAGCGCATTTCAACTAAGACGTGTCATGGTTTCAAATGCCCCGACCATTTCCACCAGATTTAATCAGCCGATTACCTTAACCCTTCCCGGAGTCACGTCCAATGGAATTCGTCCCGAAAGTATCAAAGTAATCCAAACAAATGGCGGAGAGAGTGATATTAATGGGTGGAGCTCTGTGAACACTGACGTCTTTTGGGGCTGTAGTTTGCGTGAATTGTCATCTTTTGTTTTATGTAACTGGACGTGTTGATGACCATCCTGACGTTAAATGGTTACCACTGCAATAACAACAGTAATACAACTTAGATCCTCTCCGACTGTAGTATGAGAAGACTTAAGTCACATCCTTTTGCACCCGTCAGATACGGGGGTCATGTTTCATTTAGGTACCTGTGATTTCACCTCCACACACATTCTACTACGGGAACAAAGCAATGCAGGTACAGCAAATGTGGTGGTCGTTTTCACCGAATGAACTTGGCACAAGTTCTACTGCTATGTTAGCTATTCCTTTAGCGCCACCCAGGTACGCTTAGGGACACAAAGGGCATAGTTTTAAAATCAAAATCATCATCTCTCTCTCTATTGCAGAGGGTAATATTAAGTTATACTATTTTGAACACGATCTTTTAAATTTGATAATTAATTAACAAAACTGTAAGGTTAGACAGTTCCCTAATTATACGAAAAGAAGAAGAATGAGTGTTAAATCATGCGATTTAAGAGTATTATATAGAATTTTGTTTGTATTTCACTTTAAAGGCATTACTTAAACAAAGACTTATTTATTGCAAACTCGAAACTCTTTGTGCGCGATTGTTTATTGTGGAAATTGTTTACTTAGCGTTTTCTTTATTATGCTCGAGATACAATAATATAAATTTAAACCCACACCTGCGCAACAGAATGGATAAAGAGGACGTAAATAAATTGTGAAACAAAGAGACACGATGATTTTGTTGCTTCTTGGACGCACCTAATAAAAAGGTAAGTACAAGAGACGCTACGATTGTTTTACAATTTCAATAGTTTTCATCAATTTTAGATGAGTTCACTACTGCATACCAAAATACCTATACCTCAAATATAATGGTGAGAGCGTGGTGGTCCAGGGGCATAGACGCCGACTTTCAATTAGAAGTTCGCTGGTTCAAACCCATACATACGGGCACAAATGAGATTTTCACTTGAAAAATTGAAGGAAAACGTGAGGAAACTTAGAATACTAAAGAAGATTAAAGAAGACATTCCCAAAGCGATATACAGTTTGCCCGGGACCATGACGCAAGTAACTGCGTCGAAATATCAGGAGTAAACAAAACTCACAAATCATGGTAAATATCTCGGTAACACGAATAATTTGGGAAATAACATTCCCAAAGCGTTCAAGCCAAATTAAAGGTTAAGAATTAAAAGCACGTGATATTTTAATATAAAATTATGTTGATATTTGATGAATGATTCCTAATTTACAGAAACAATTCTCTTCCATTTGTTTTATTTTCTTATCGTATTCATGCATACACAGCTCCCTCTAAGTGAAAGCAAATTGCCTCATTTACTGGCAGTATAAATTCATCACAACATTGTGGAACAGTATTCCGGCCACATTTTCTTTATAAGACTTATAAAAGGAGTAATGGAAAACACGACACACGTTTACCTACTAACAAAGAATTAATGAGCTTTCTACCATCGCCTATGAGATTCCAATTAGCAATTTTACGCCACATGCGTAATCCTTTGATTTTCAGAACCTTTTATTGGGTGTGTGAATATGACTCCGCCCTTTCTCAACAGATGTCGTTTTTAGTATTGTTTACGTGTACTAATAAATGACCATACTTGTATTCGATAGTACTGAATATCAGCTATCTAACGCATTTTATGATATTTGGTTGAAGTGTAAGCAACAATTGTTTTCACCTTTTCGAAAATGTCGGTTTTTATTCCAAATAAACGTCATTTGCGGGAAGTGTTATTACATTATTTTATTGCGAAGAAAACTGCAGCGGAAACTTATCGTTTGCTTGTGGAGATTTATGGTGAGCATGCTCCGTCTAATACAACTTGCAAGGAATGGTTTCGACGATTTCAAAATAACGATTTTAGTACTGAGGATAAAGAACATGGAAAACCACCAAAAAAATTTGAAGATGCTGAATTGGAAGCATTATTGGCGGAAGATTCTTGCCAAACTCAATCAGAATTAGCTGCAGCATTAAATGTTGATCGTTCAACTGTTGCAAAGCGTTTACAAATGATGGGAATGATTCAAAAAGCCGGTGACTGGGTTCCACATGATTTAAAAGAAAGAGACATGGAACGTCGGAAAACCATTTGTGAAATGCTGCTTCAAAGACAGCAAAGAAAATGATTTTTGCATCGGATAGTCACAGGAGACGAAAAATGGATACACTACGAAAATCCTAAACGCAAAAAAGCTTGGGTGAAACCAGGCGAACCAGGCCCATCACAGCCAAAAATAAATATTCACTGTGCCAAGGTCATGCTCTGTATTTGGTGGTATCAGAAAGGTATTGTATATTATGAGTTGCTCAAACCCTCTGAAACTATTAATGGAGAAGTTTACCGACGACAACTAATGCGTTTGAAGCGAGCCATAGAAGAAAAACGACCAGAATGGGTGAATAGACATAACAAATTAGTTCTTCAGCATGACAATGCCAAACCGCATACCGCAGAAGTCGTAAAAAGATATTTAGAGGGACAGGACTGGGAAGTGTTACCCCACCCGCCATATTCACCAGACATAGCTCCTTCGGATTACCACCTATTCCGGACGATGCAGACAGACCTTACTGGAGAAAAGTTTACTTCATGTGAAAGTATCAAAATTTGGATTGACAACTGGATAAGCTCAAAAGACCAGGACTTCTTCCAGCAAGGAATACGAAAACTACCTGAACGATGGGCGAAGGTTGTAGCTGCAGATGGAGCATACTTTCAATAATTTTTTTTTTAATTTTATAAGCGAACAAATGTGTTTTATTTTGACAAAAAGGGGCGGAGTCATATTCACACACCAATATTTTACTTAAATATCTCGGAAATGGTATTATTCGGTAATTTAATTATTAAAATATTAGTCAATATTTGACTAATATTTTAATAAAAGCGAATTGTACGTATTCTTTGTAAAGTTAGGCACCTTTTTAGACCGTTTCCACATACCCACTGGGAAGAAAACTTGAGTAAGATAGTAAGTTTCTAAGTTTAGTAGTATTTGTTAAGAGGTTTTACTTAAATTGTCCCGTGAAAAATTGTATGTGACTGTTAAATTTTATATTTAAACTTGAAAATTATTCTCAGACTAGATTCGAACCTAACCGAGGATCGCGTGTTCAAGCCCCGAGTAGAATTTTTGGAATTTACATGGGTCAAAAGGTTCAAAAGCAAATCTCTTACATAGCTGCTAGATCTTAGACCACTCCTACGCTATATACCTACCTACGCAAGTCCTGTGAAAAGTGTCAGGAAGTGACGTCATGAATATAGAGGGCCCTCTCTCCTTAATCTAAATAGGATCCTCAACATTGCGACATTGAAATATATTTATGGGTCTATTCGCGACCCATCCGCGGTTTCTTCTTACAAATAGTCTTGTATTTTTAAGGCTTCAGAGGAGATCATTCCTTGACTATAGAATTCTTTATATTTCTTGTGAGTATTAGCTACATCAAGCCAAATATCTGCGAGATATTTTGGTTTATATAATATGTACAAAATGGTAAACCAATCTCCTTTAAAAAGACCAGTCTGACATTTCAGAATGCTTGACATTTTCTTTTGACTACCTACCTGTATGATAAGAACATTTGAGGTAGTGGAACGCGCACATTCTGTACGCAGATGCGTCACGTACTCGTGTCACGTTATAAGTATGAATTCAATTGTGAAGATTGAATTCATACAAGGTTTATCCCTGAAGGCTGTACGGAATCCTAAATTTAGCCTGTTTTTTTAATTTCTTGGATATCTTCGCCAATTGTGTTCAGATTTTGATGATTCATTGGTAATAGTATAATATAATAACAATTTGCATAAGATTTTAACTGAATCTAAAAGTGAAAAATAAGAAATACAATTCTTATAGTACGAGTTACTATCTATTGACATGGTTCGTGAGTTATGTTGAGCAGATATTTCGACAAAGATTCATTTGCTATGGTTAATATCTCGATTACTCGCAAAAGGATATTCATAACCATGATCGTTTCAAAATATAGAACTATTATGAACTTCGTTGGGCTGTCGTGCATGAAAGGCGATTCACTCTTGTTTATTCAGAGTAGGCTGCTGTGTCAGTAGTAGTCGGAGCATTACAGACTTATACGGTACCGTACAAACATTTCTAATTCGAAAATTTTCTCGTCGTATTTTGAGCACGGTGACGTAAAAACGCGAGAAAAGTGACTTGAAGTGTCGCCATGAATAAACAAAGCGCTTGAGGTGGTAATCTAAATAACTGTCCGTAAGATTGCTACTGTGAATATTCGGGGTTATTGTCAGCTCATTTCATTATGTCGAAGGGCACTGTTGTTATGAAAGGAAAATTCTGTTTTGTTCCGTATTTAGGGTTCTGTACCAAAAACCATGGGAACCCTATTACAACGAATTATTATTATTATTGTTAGTTCTGAATTTGTACAGCTCGGCTCCTTGGAGTCGGTAATATCTGAAGTGCACTTAAGCCAAGTGCACTCTAGTGGCTGCAGGAGGGGGGTTATAATCACTCAATATGTCGGTGGAAAGATCTGACTGTAAATTATTAATATTATTAGTTTACAACGAATGTCTGTATATTTTGAACTATCATAAATGTTTGACAAAATATGTATGTATGGCAACAAAATATTTTTAATACAATTGGTGGTACGAAACACTTTAATCGCAAGTCCAAATCATACTTTTTCATTCAAGTAAAATGTAGCCGCCAGCGTTGAGATAAAACGTTTTTATTGCTAAGTTTGCAGTTGGCATAGCCATTTGCGGTAATATGTAGTGCAGTAAGAAACAGACCATATCCAACAGTCCATGGATACATATTGGTAAAATATCATTATCTCTAAAAGGTTTATTATTTTGTATGCCACTGACTCAAAAAGAGTTCTCCACCATGACAACTAGTAACAATATTAAACTTTATAAAACACAATTTATTAAGTGCTTTGAACCATCTTGAGTAAACCAGCTTTCTTTACAAATTGTTCGATTTTTGGTTCTAGGTCATTCAGTGTCCATCGTTTTTCAGAAAGCAAGTTTCCATACTATTAGACCACAACGCTCTCATCTCTCATTGGGCCCACCCATCACACTTTCGCTGCAACAACATTTACTTTTAATATCGACCGTAGCAATTATCATCCTATATCCCCTGCAATATATCCCCGCAGCTATAGTCGCAATGTACTATGCGACAATATTAATCGTGCACACTGAACATACACTACTTTTTTCACTTGGAAAAACAAAGATAGCTAGTAAGTTAAAAAAGAATATTCTACTAATGCACAAACCTCCGCAACATGAGGCTTAATGTTGCCAGAGTCGGAAGTTTGTAATTTGTAACGCGGTAATTCAGTGGATAAATTTGTCCAAACATAATTAGATAATAATTTAGTTGAGGTTTAATAAGCGAATACTGACTTAAATTGCTACTCGATTAAATATGTCTTCAAGTGTAGAAAGGGACGAAAACATAATATTTAAAGAATATATGGGCGTTAAATCGGGTTACCCTTTTTTATGATTATAGCTATGATAAAGCAAAGACAATATTTATGTTTAATATTTCCGGTATGTCTGCATTACCGGATGTAAATAAATTATAAGGTTAAAATACTTTAGTTGTTATGAATTCTTGTAATTTCATTTAAACTTAATTTCGAATGATTTTTAATTGATTTATAAATAAATAAATAAATAAGAAGTATTTTGAGTCAATGGAAATATTAGGAAGGAAACGGATGTCTTAAGTTTATTTTATATTTTGCCGGAAGTTCGAAATCGCGAGCGGATGTTTTGAATTTCATTTTAAAATAAGGAATACTTTGATTGTCACGATACATTTCAGTACATATAAGCCGCAGTACAGTGTTTTGAATTCATTCCGTGTTTGTACGAGAACGAATAAACATCGCCACCAAATATAAACTGTTTTCTTCGCTACCACCCTGTCCTGATGGACATTCCAGACGAAGATGGCGGCCCCCCGCCGACAGCAGCGGCGGGATCTACCTCGCCAGTACTGAGGCCTACTACTTCAATGGTTCCTCAGCCTGAGAAGACTTTTTCAATGGATCAAGTCATGAACCTCATGACAAACATCACCAAACAAGCAACATCAAGTGCTGTTGCTGCTGCGTTAACCATCTCCAGACAAGGGGCTTCCGGAAACTTTTACCTACCGCCCTTTGATCCAGATGTACGCTCACATGATATCAGGGATTGGTGTGCCAATGTTGACCAGACTATTGAAACTTTCAAAATATCGCCCTTGGAAGCCCGGATGAAAGCAATTCTTCAGCTTAAAGGGCGAGCCAAGGTGTGGGCCGACATCTGGTCGCTGCAATCTACTAACTGGGAACAAATGAAGGAGGATCTTATCCGCACCTTCAGCAAGGAGTTTCGGTACGCTGACGACGTGCAAAAGTGGCGCAACTACACATCGGAGCAGGCAAGTAGCTATGCGGAATACGCGACTACAAGCTGGACTCTCTTCAAACGTGAGCGGCCGGGAGCATCAGATGCAGAAGTGATCGACGCCTTGATTACCGGTATATGTTCTGATTATATTAAGTCTGAATTGTTAAGAAATACGCCTGACTCTTTGCCCAAGCTAGTTTCCGTTCTAAAAACATATCGTAAACGCAAAATTGAGAATTCATTCCCTCATAATAGTAAAATACCTCGACAATTAGAAAGTCCCACCTTAAAAGACCAGACACCTCTTTGCTTTAAATGTAAAAAACCTGACCATTGGTTCCGTGACTGTAAAGATAATAATACCACAAATTTTGTTGAGTCTAACGTACCATTAAAATACACCCCTCAGCCAGCCCCCCAGGATACAAAATATATTGAATGTATTGTAGATACTGTAAAAAAGTAGGTCATTTAGAGAGAGATTGTTACCGAAAACGAAAAGATGATAGGTTGGGAACAACTAGTAAGTCTGTAAATTTTTGTGGTAATTTGAGACGTTGCATGACTAAAATTAAAATTGGCGAAACTATTTTCCCTTGCTTATTTGACTCTGGTGCCGACTGTTCGTTAGTTCGAAAAAGTATCTCCGGCTCAATTCCCGGCAAGCGTAGTGCCGTTAACACTTCATTCACTGGTATAGGTGGTAGCCCAGTTAAATGCACTCAGAGCATTACAGCTATGGTAAATATTGATGACGTTTGGGTTGAATTGGAACTTTTTATTATTGATGATGATCAGACTCAATTTGATATTTTGATTGGCTATGATCTTGTTCAAGTACCTGGTATTAAAATCATACTTGCAGATTCAACCATGACTGTCACTCGAAACTTAATTATAAACAAATGTATCCTCAAAAATCCACTAACCGATATAGATACAAATCTAACTGACCCCAAAAATCTCGCCAAATTACATGAAATTTTAGATGAATTCAAAAATAGTTTTACAACTGGCAACAAAGTCTCTCTCTCTGCAAATACTGTTAGGGACCATTTCCCCTTACCAATAATAACTGACCAAGACAAAAGTATGACATCAACTGAATTCAAAAGTTTTTGCATGCGATACGGTATCGAACATCACGTAGTAGCAAAAGGTGCTAGCAGGGCAAACGGTCAGGTGGAGCGTATTATGAAGGTTATTAAGGATAATATGTCAATTGTGGAGCTTAACAACCCGTGGCATACTGCTATTCAAGATTTACAGCTTGCTATTAATTCTTCAATATCTAAAAGTACCGCAAAATCACCGATGGAACTTTTGTTTGGGAAAAAGTGTTCACCACCAGGTATTAAGCTCTTACAAATAGATAGTACTATCACTGAAGATTTAGGTAATATAAGATCCTTATGTAAATTAAGGATGGACGAGCGATCCTTTCAGGATAAACTCAGATTTGACAAAGGTAAAGCTCAGATACAAACTTTTAAAGTAGGTAACTTCGTTCTTATGCATAAACATAACAGACATACCACTAAACTTGTTTTGAAATTTGAAGGGCCTATGGAAGTTTTAGAATTACTACCAAATGACCGCTATTAAGTTAAGCATGTTAATCTACGAGGTTGTTCTGAAAAGATCGCAAGCCATGACTCTTTGAGAATTGCACCTCATGCGCAGAATGATCCTTTTATAGATGACGAATAGACCGTATGGGCGGAATATCTATATTTCTGTAACACCTATCCACTATTCCCTTCCTAAAAACGCTGGCTGGCCACCATGCGTGTCCTTTTCCTGGTCTTGAGAAGCTAGATCCTAGGCGGGTGATGCCTACTGGCTAGATCCCAGGCGGGTGACGCTTGCCGGCTAGATCCCAGGCGGGTGACGCCTACTGGCTAGATCCCAGGCGGGTGACGCCTACTGGCTAGATCCCAGGCGGGTGACGCTTATATTTAGGTAAGACTGTTATTTGATACAACAGCGCAGAGAACGCGCTGGAGCAGAATGGCCGTATGGGCGTTAAATCGGGTTACCCTTTTTTATGATTATAGCTATGATAAAGCAAAGACAATATTTATGTTTAATATTTCCGGTATGTCTGCATTACCGGATGTAAATAAATTATAAGGTTAAAATACTTTAGTTGTTATGAATTCTTGTAATTTCATTTAAACTTAATTTCGAATGATTTTTAATTGATTTATAAATAAATAAATAAATAAGAAGTATTTTGAGTCAATGGAAATATTAGGAAGGAAACGGATGTCTTAAGTTTATTTTATATTTTGCCGGAAGTTCGAAATCGCGAGCGGATGTTTTGAATTTCATTTTAAAATAAGGAATACTTTGATTGTCACGATACATTTCAGTACATATAAGCCGCAGTACAGTGTTTTGAATTCATTCCGTGTTTGTACGAGAACGAATAAACATCGCCACCAAATATAAACTGTTTTCTTCGCTACCACCCTGTCCTGATGGACATTCCAGACGAAGATGGCGGCCCCCCGCCGACAAATACTTCGTTTATTGTACCTACACTTACGCCTGTTTACAGTTCCAAAATGGAGACAGTTAAGCGCTACGAAATGACAGCCACTCCAATAATGGAGATCTGTGCCACTTTACTGTCATACCATCAAGACCTAGCTAAGAAAGATCTTGCGCTGGTTATTCCGCTGGCTCTCATAGCAAAGTTTGAGTGAAGAAACTTTTAATCCAGCCCATACTCGTAACTAACTTTCTCAATCTGATGCCGCATTTTAATATACTAGGTACTCGTTTGTTGCGGTTTTGTTTACGGATTCAATTTAAAATTCTGGCAATCTTACAAAAGTTGTAACTAACTTTTAGTAGAAAATGTATTTTCAGTTCATTTATTTTTCGGCTTTGTCGTAAACAAATCTCGAAGGAAATTGAACTTTGATAAACATATGATAAACCTATAAAAATGGGAATTTATGAGTCCCAGTTGCTCGCGTCCATAGGTTCACTTTCCCGGATAGTGCAAAGGCAGCAGGACAAAAAAATAGCAGTAGAACTTGTACTGAGTTCGTCCAGAGAAGTAATGCCATCACACCTGGTAATCTACCACCAAGCAGTGGTGCGCTCGCATTGTTGTGTTCCGCTTGGCAAAACTTGCCTGGTTCTTTCAGAACAGACCACCAATGGTCAGAAGTTGAGTATTTAACCGTGAGTAGTATTTAAACCGAGCGTTTTAGTGCTTCCAAAAGCTCTTCGAGATGTCGGTTTACTTATTTTTTTCATAGATAATCTAGGTACATTATTTTGACTATTCAAAAAAAAATGCGTGAATATAGAGATCTGTCGTTTGTTAATAACACATTCCAGCTCGTTTAAAATGACGAGCCGTGATATAACAGACCCTAAAACGCAGCTGAATTTAAGCATACCATCCCCAGAGTATAATAACGCCTGGTTCCCGAACTGGGATCCCAGGATCAGAGTTAATGCCCAATCCTGTTTTATTCGCAAAACTGTACG
The DNA here is from genome assembly GCA_921293045.1 of Aplocera efformata. Classification (NCBI taxonomy): domain Eukaryota; kingdom Metazoa; phylum Arthropoda; class Insecta; order Lepidoptera; family Geometridae; genus Aplocera; species Aplocera efformata. Next base: position 3,461,500 of record OV121042.1, on the reverse strand, counting down.
TTGGGGACCTGTCTCGCGTATTAAACGGCTCTCTCTTGTGTAAAATTGTCTCAAGACTCTAATTGAGTAAACACTACCTTTGACATATGATTGACACTTTAAGGCGGATATAGAGAAGATAGAGTGTTAATGCTTCTGATAATTGTCCAATTACCCTTCAAATAATATAATTTATAGCAGATATATTATCAAGCCAAGGATTGGAACAGAAATAATAATGGCGAAAGACTTGGTAAAAAATGATTCTAATTTGATATTGTGCCTATAATAGGCGAATATGTTACATTTAGACACGTTAAGACACGTAAACATTTCGATTCTTGAGATTTGAAGGAACAAATAATTTTGAGTTTGAATTCACATTTGACGTTTGAATTCTTAGAAAAAAAATCTTTTCTCTCGTGTTCTTTGCCAGTTGTTCAAACCCTATCTGACCCTCCATAGGGTTAATTGGTCATAAATGTTCAAAAATCTCAATATTTTTATACACAGCTTAAACGCCGACTATCCAGGTATGACAGCAAATAATTTAATCCTAATTAATCCATTTAACTAAATCGGCGATTATCGGATCAAATACGTAAGTTTAATTTAAATTAATCTAGTTACAGTTAATTAGTACCTAGCACTGAATTTATTAATTAATAAAAAAAGAGGTGGTTCTCAATTGGATGTATGTTTTTTTGTATATGTTTAGATAGAGTCTACCTCAAAGCTGGCCCCATAGACATTTCATTATGAAATTCCACCTAAGGGAGTAAAATAAGTGACTAAAGTATTGAAGGCGGTTTAATTTATTTTTAAATCAGGCAATTATAATCGAAGAATAGTCTTGTAATCGCCACTTTTCTTACTTCAATTGAGCTTATTACTAATCGGCCTTTATTAAATATTAACTATTTCAGATCCAAATAACTGAAGGTTGAGATAATACTCTAGAGGATAATTAAAAGTAGGTTAAATACGTTTAATTTAATTTCAAATTTTAAAACATCTACGAAATTTGTTGTGGAACGAACGAATCCTAAACATTTGACACTGAAGAAAATCATCAGTAAACCTTTCCAGTATCTGAAATGAAAGTACCCTCTCCCTTGTTCAGAAATAACTATCTATTCTTACAGTACAGTTCCATTAGGTACAAGGGTTATTTATTATTCTGTCTTGATGTATAAGATTATCTTAAGACTATCCTTATCATACAAGATACAAAAGCCTTATAGGATGAAATGGGATTCTCAGTCTTACATATTCAGTATTCAGTATTTTATTGCATACTTACTAAGTTACAAATAATTTCCTCTATATAATTTTTTGCATAATACGAGCCCAGTTTATAGTAGCTCTGCCTTCTGTAATGTAGGTCGTAGGTTCGATTCACGAATACGAAGGTTTCCGTACCATTATCTATAATTAAAATCACGTTTTTGTATGAGAGTCCCGTTATATATTTATTTTATTATGTTTTTTAGTATGTGTTGTTATAGCGGCAGCAGAAATGCTTCTCTATCTATCACGGTTCATGAGATACAGCCTGAGATACAGATAGACAGACAGACGGACAGCGGAGTCTTAGTAATAGGGTCCCAATTTTATCCTTTGGGTACGGAACCATAAAAAAAAAATAAGTGTCATGTGATCTAAAGAATGTTTATTAGTGATACGATGCTGATAATCCGATCCGATATGATATCCATATCGTATCGGAACACTAATATACATTAATATTACATTTAATAAAACAATATTGATGGACATCATACACAGCACCATCTAGCCCCAACCTATGCTACTATGGCGACTAAATAACTAATAAGAGTATTGCAGATACTCGCCAAAACATTGTCGTGTCATACTGTATACATGCAGATAAGAACTACATCAAGCCTATGGTTGTGTTGCCGAGATTCGCATGTCACTTAGAACTTTATGCGATTTTTACACAACGAATTAAATATACATCAGTAAGAAGATTTTTTATTAAGAATTATTAACTTGCAATTCGGTTTGAACCATTTTGAGTGCAAAATATGCTAATCGAGTTATATTTAAAAGGATATTACAATTTTCAACGTTACAATTTCTGCCCACGTAGAATAATGTTTATCCGAAAAATCTTATAATATTCTTTCGATAGTCATATCACCCAGACGGTATACTCTCTCCGTATAAATGTCCTTTTAGTTTCACCCAACCGACATGTCACCATTAACAACGAATACGGGCGTTCAAATAGCATGTAATTTGAATAATCTGCCTCACAGCCACTGAGGGCACGCTGGAATAGCGGAATATATTGCAGCCATTCCTCTAATGTAGCCGCATCTTCCATAATCATGTAGCTTACTGTCATATCTTAAACTCTCTTGACGATTTCGGATCGAAGGTAAGATTGAGTGACGCTTGTCAGAGTGAATGAACATTATTATCTAAGGCGAAAGTACGTAGGTATGTATGTTGTTCCAATTCAATCCAATGTATGAAAGTGTAATATTGAAACAAAGGCGGTATGGAGTGATAAAAAATTAACAAAATTATCGTGTAAAGTCGGCTGTCATAGGAAAAAAACAGTGAACGATATTAATTCGTCGTCTGCCTTTCTCTAGATAGTACCTCTCAGCTAACATGTATTAATCTGGTTACTAAAATTGATTGTCTAAAACATTTTTAATAGTCATAAAACAAATATATTTTATGTTGCACAACATAAGTGGGTTCCATTAGAATGGGTCATAAATCGTCTATTTTATGAGACAAGCCACAAAGTTATGGACAGAATGCACAACACGTACTTACGTGTTGTGCATTCTGTCCATAAATTGGTTTATTCGTTACATCATACACTTTGAAACTAAACCTTTAGTTACTTTACCACCACTTGTGTGTTCTGAGTGGGTTCGATTCCCACTCAGAACACACAAGTGGTGTCACAAACATGGAGGTTTGTTCTGTGTCTGGTTGTTAATATGTATTATATTCATGTACAAAAAGAGTAATAGCTTTCTTAGTTTGGAGCTAGATGATACTATGTGAACTGTCCGCAAATGTCCGCTTACCTTTAGAATCCCTGCACGTATCATGCTCGAGTGGTGCAAATGGTCAATTTAAAGTAGTATAACTTGTGACAAGTTCTTTAGAATTACTGCCATCACACCTGGTAATCCGCCGCCAAGCAGCCCACTCGCGTTGCTGTAGTTCAACGGAGAGGTGGAAGGCCGGTGAAATTACAGGCACATAAGGCGTACATTCCCGTCTCAAAACGACAGGCACAACGCAATGGGACTTAGATCTTCTCATACTTTGACAGAGGAGGAGTTTAGTCGTATTCAGATAAAAAAAACGGTTTAGCTTTACACACGAGGCAATTTCTGAATCTCACGTTTTGAAGTCGGCCTTTTTAGACTTTTTGTAAGGAATCTGTACTGCCATTGTAACCATCTTATTTATTACGGCCGGCAGGCGATAAGCACAGAAAAACCTTTGTATCCGTAAGAAAATGTTACCTGCTTTTGTTTTCTTTATTTTATTAGGCTTCTGGTGTATTGTTGCAGTTTTTTTAGTGTTTTATTTTTATAACTGATGACCATGATATGATTGCGTTAAAATATTTGGAGCCATTCAAACAAGGACATTCATGGTAAATATCTCGTTGGATTTTAAAATAATTAATGTTTTCAAAAGCATAGCTCATGCTAATGTTCACCTAACAAATTTAATGCAATATGAACTCATTAATAATATTACAAAAATTCATAAAGCATAATCTAGACTTTAACTAAGCATAGCTTGGTACTATGGGAACTAGATAGTATCAGTTTTCGGAACTAGATAACTGATAAATTATTTATCTAGTCAACGTGTCTATCAAGACAAATGCTTCTTCCGAGCGGAAATCAAACTCACGACTTACAGCGCAAAAAGTACCAAGTAAGGCTAGTTAAATTATTAGCATTACACGAACCAAAAATATAACTACGTTGTAAAAATAATGGAAATCATTAAATTGCAATAATGTCATATAATTTTTATAAAAGTTTTATAAATCGCTGTCTGTCAATTCTGAACTGTTTCCAGGTGTAACTTTTATAAACGACTTCCAAAGGAGAAGGCTGTCACTCAGAACTCCGTCATTTATCAACCCACCCAAGTTTTAGAGATTTTTTTTTTTATTGAATGGCTCTCTGCTGTTATATTGTCTTCATAAATTTTATCATACTTTGGTTGTTAAATCAAAATAACTGACAAAATTATGTCATCCAACTAAACAAATTTGCTTTCCTTTGATTTTTTTCTTCGCCCTTTGTATACCAATTTGGTTTTATTTTTATAAATGGTGTGTGATGTACACACACTGAGCGCGAAAAATAAGGTATGAAATTATTGAGGAAAATAAAACGATTTTTTTATACTCGTATTAAATAAAATATCTGCAACTTGAAATTAACGCCAAAATATTTGTTCTGTGAATTGCATCATGTTCCCGTTTATTTGAGATGAAATAATGATTTCGCTCATCGATGCTGAAATAACAAATATTTCGCTTATTTATGATATTGAAATTACTAACGTTTATTTATTTAATGGTTTATTTACATTCATTTTAAAATAGGATAAATATGATAGGGCAATATAATTTACTTGTGTGTGTAAAATTTGACGTGTCCTAATGATACTTGAGATCTAAAGGAAAACTCAAACTCACGTTTGAGTAAGATTAATTTGGGGACGACACTTGTAAAATACAACTACAAATTATCATATGATTTAATTTAGAAAACCACAAACACACAAACGCTTTGCCTGCAACACAAGTTCTAAGTATTGGTTTAAATAAATTATTATTATAATTATTAAAATATGTATTTAAGTATATTTCTTGCAGTATATTTTTATACTTTACGACACTAAAACACAGCTTCTTTTTAAGTTGAAACCACAATGAGTCCATTCGTTGAGTTCGTTTCCACCGTAAGATGTCTCCCGCCTTGATATTTCCGTTCATGTCAAACCTACCTACTTGACAAGTTTCCAATAAGGAATATGATGCCACCTAAAAGGGGAGGATAGGGGCTAGTCGGAACACAGCGACACCGCGACTTGATTTCGTGACAGTAGAACGTAGGCGTGTGCTATAAAAACGCTTTTGTTAGAAATTCTTCGTTGTTCGACCCTAGTAGTGTTAATTTTTTTTGCGAGATCTCTCACGTTCTTTGATGTCTGCACATTACAGCAGCAATTTTATTTGGGTTACCTATATACATAAGCAAATTTTATATGTAATCGAAATATTATTATAGCTTTCAATTTTTCGTTTAATTTCTAAGCTTGAAATAAATCGTTTAGCGAAAGGCTTTCAAGGTACAATAACAGGTAAACTTTAGTAATTCAATTGAAAACATTAATCATTATTGAAAGACAGACGGAGATGAAACGCCTTCAAGAAAATTTTAATTAATTTATGAATTGAAAATTGTTGACGAGTCAAATTTGCTTGTGCTTATCATGAAAGGCAAACTTTTAAAACGCAGATAGGAGTCAAATTTTCAGGTGATTTGATTTGATTTGATCAAATTCAAATAAAGTATTTGAATAACTACTGTTAAGTACTGGAAGTGGTGGAAGTTTTTGGGTATCGGTTAATTACTGGCGCATAAAATGTAATATCCTGGTTTCAGAATGTTTTTTCGATCCTTTCGATTAAAAACAGATTTTGTTTTTAATCGAAAGGGTCGAAAAAATTCAAATCTGTTCTTAATTAGTGAAGATAACGAGAACAACAATACAAGAAATAAACAATCGCGTTGAAACTTTAATCGAAATTTTAACTTATAAAAGAGCAAAGGCTTTTTTTAACTCGGTTCAAATATAAAGCTTTATTTTCAATCTGAAAACTTCACTGTTACTCAACACTAGTAACAATAAATGGAATGAGTTCTTGAACACGCTAACTTATAGAGCCTGTAGGTAGTTTTTGTAGTTCAACGAATGCCTTACAAGTTCTCGTGGAATATTGACCCAAATAGCTGCATCGAATCAACCTAGAAGTAATACTATAACTGAAATTTCTTTTATTATATTGTATTGTAGCATTTTGATGTTGTGTGTGTAGCATGGTCACAAAGAGATTCATAAGAATATATCCGTGATCGTCTTCTTTTCATGTCAGTAAGTGGCCAACTCTGGGGTAGTTTCCTAGCCCGAAGGCCTCCAATATAACGTATCGACAAGCGGTGACCGACATCTAACATGCCCGGGCACGGAAGCGCTTAGTTCAAATGCCTTGAAATAGTCCAACCCATCCAACTACTGAGCCGAGGGTTGCTTAGCTTCAATGCTCAATACTCAATCATATTTTTTTCACATGGTAATAAGCTGTTACAATAAAACCCACACCTACACCCTTCTACCGGAACACAGCAACGGATACTCTTAAGGTTTTCACTTCAAGACGAAGGCAACAGTGTTCCCCGAACTTCTTAGTATAAAACAACGAATCACTAATGGTCATTTCAAAGTTTCATAAAGCTCAACCAACAAGTTATAAAAGCTATTATAGTTTCAATTTCCTTCAAGTTTAGTAACTATTACACGTAAGTAACTGACGTAGGAATATTGGCAAGCATTGACCTAAATACCAGGGCTCGCATTCTCACACTTTTCCCTACCACGAGACGACTTCGCATCTCACAAAACCCATAGTCACTAACAGAAATTTTCATTCGAGATGTCACATTTTGAGATTTTGTGCGCGATGTAGTCTGAGAATGACCCCAGCTTGGCTTAGGTCCAAATGTTCCATTACTTACCTTGCGCCTAGTATGTAATTCACTGAAACTTTACTGAACGCCTCTTGCAGTTATACAGTTTAAATGGCTACCCAAAAGTGACGCATAAAGTTTAAACCAAGGTAATTGGAAGTAGGTTAACACAAGGCTCTATTTTCGGGCCCATTTTGTTTCTTGTTTATTGATGAAGCACTCTAAATTAAAAGCATTAACTGGGATAGTAATTAAATGTTAATTTGCATTTCTAATAAAAAGCAATTTCATAAATTAGGCAAGATTATAAACATCAAAAGCCTTTCCTCGGAAGTTGTTAATCCGAATGTTATTAATTTATATTTGAAAATTTCAACTCGTCCCATAAATGTTTAATGAATGTGTATTGAAAACATTGTCATAGTTTTCTAATTAAAAGCATATAATCATAATTCAGGATAAGAAAAGTTTTATAATAATTTTTGTCCACCGATGATCTACCTAGTTATTTTCCCAAGTTTAAATGATTTTTGCCATCAACTTCTGATATTTCATCTTCCAATAAGAAGTCAAATCATTTTCATGTTAAGGATAAAACATGGTAAAATGAAAATGAAATTGTTTGCTGACTACACTAACAAGTGTATATGATAACACTAGCTGCGCCCCGCGGTGGCAGTTGGCTGTCTTACGGGAACTATACTTTCTATCCGGGATAAAAAGTAGCCTATGTGCTATTCCAAACTATAATCTATATCTTTGACAAATTTCATCCTGATTCGTTCAGTTGTTTTGGCGTGATTAAGTAAAAAATTCACTCTCAATTATCGAGAGTAGGCCGGTGTCCCTGCAGTGGGAACACTAGAGGCTGGTACGGAAGTAAAAAACATCCATTAATCCATCCAAACTTTCGCATTTATAACAGCAATTAAGATTCAGTTGGAGCGAACGATGCAGTGCTGTTTTTCTGTCAGATCCTCAAAGTGATCAGACTAGGTACACTATGCCTCACTCGGTCTTAACAGATTCAATGTTAAACAACTCACGATGAAATTAAATTCGAATACAAATATTGCGTAACATTTTGAAAAACGTGAAGCACTCAGTAACGAGTGAATTTTACACGTTAGCTTTCACGCTATTTAGCAAATTGGATGGTAATTAGAGCACCGTTTAGATCCAGGTAATGCGTCAGAGTTTAGTTAGTGGTTTGGATATTACCAGCTTATTTCATTTTACTGTTTTGATATCATTAGCCATTTTGAGTAAACAGCCTGCTAAACGAACAATTTTTTTTTTAATGTGTTATCAAAGTGATGTCAAGTATGTGGTTATGCCAGCCCTTAAACAACATCGATAAGACTCAGTTCCTGCTCTGACGAAGCCTGAAAAGACCCAAGTGATGCCTTAATATGATTATTGTTTTAGTTGTAATCACACCGAGAAGAAAAAATTATATAATGGTTTTGAAAAATGTATTTAATAATTTTTCCAGTCTCATTCTCTATAGCGTATCTTTAGAGTATTTATTTGTTGAAATATACATTTCTATTAAATTGAATCTTGAATATTCTATTCTCCAACTGCGTTTGTTTTATAGTTGGAGGGATCATAAAACTAGCGAAGTTAGAGAAGGCGACGAAAGACATCCTATTTTTCTGGAATATTAGTCATAGGTGACTTTAAAACTTCACTTATTCAAATAGAGCAATAAACTACGTGCTCGTAGAATAATCCATTCTTCATACCTGAATTTTTTGAGCTCAAACAATTCCCTGTTAGACCGGATTAAATTGACGGCTCCGTGGCTTAGTTGGTAGTGTCCCTGCCTTCGAAGCCTGGAGTCCCGGGTTCGATTCCCGGCTGGGGCACACTTTGTGTGGTGAGCATGAAGCTTGTTCTCGGGTCTTGGGTGTTTATCTTGTGTTTCTGTGTTTGTCCATGCCGTCTGCGACACAGGGAATCCTAGTGCAGAGGTATGTGTGTGTAAACGTTTAACGTTTCAACAATCAAAAATCATTTATTCCCTTAGATCTCAAGCATCGTTTGGATTATTACGTCTGATATAAAACTAATTGCTACCCGGTTAGCTCACGCATTTTCACTTATAACTTCACAATTTATATTTTTATATAATTTAATTCAATTCAGACTGAACTCGTCGTCGTCGTAACCTAGGTCGTGGGTTTTATTCCCACTCAGGATAAGCTTTTGCGTGACGTTATCAAATTGATTGTGATTTTTTGAGTAGTATGTATCATTATTTACAAAAAGAAACAAGAAAAGTACTAGGTGCCCATATTAACAGTTATGCTTAGTTTGGGGTTAGAAACTGCTGTGAGAAATGTCATTTAAAAAAAAAACAATGCATCACTTTATGCTTTATAGTTTAATATAGCATAGCAGTCTTATTACTAACTTAGTAGAAAAAGTTTAAAGATATCTTATGTTTCATTTTTGCTAATAACGAAATTAAATATAGCATCACTATCTTTATAAAATGGAATCCTGAATCCTGGAAGCTATTGAATGGTTCCCGACATGACACACTTAGAAAGATCATCTCCAGTGTTTCTATCTTCTCAATAAACATATAGAATACCGTTATCAATCTATTCACATATTGAATGTACAATACGTGTGTCGTAATAACGTCACATTACAATAATATCTCGCGGACCCTTGTCAGAGACGCGATGGCGACGCTGATATAACTCATTCAGGAATCCATTCAGACAGCAGTCTGTTAAATAATAATGGATGACAATATGTTGTGTGAAATCATAGGATTTTCTAAAACGTAACAGCTATTCACACTACCAATTCTCATGTTGTCATTTTAGTTGAGTTTTTGAACGTTTTGTATCTTTTTGGTTTTCCGTTGTCGTCGTAAAATTATAGGTATCAAGTAATATTCAATTTAAACATAATGTTGAGGTTTTTGTCTGTAAAGCGTTTGTCTCATAAATCATTAAACCAAATCGGTGTGGGATATAGACGTTGGCATTTTATAATCATAGCAGTATGAATATTTTACACAATACAATTAACGTGTTTCACAAGAAGTATATGATATATGTATCAATATATACAATATCTCCAGGATGTATTTCTTTTACTTTTTATCTATTTAATTAAAGTTTTAAGTTAGAAATTATACGTTATTTCACCTGACACATTTATTAGGGTAAATAAATAAAAATGACGAAATATATGAAAAAATTTAGGCTAAGCTATTTTTAATAACACAAAAAAATTAAGGGCTTGAGGAAGGACAAATTTTATATGCTACGGCTGTCTGTCCAGTTGACACAGGTCTAGACAGGTATTAAATATGCGTAGATCCAATAAGGCCCCCTGGATGACGATACAAAAATAGTCCTTTCCCTCTAAGGCGTTCTGTAAATCACTGAACAAACGAGGTGAGTGAACTTTGTATTGTAAATAGACTGCGAAGAATCGAGTTTTACTAGGTTTAAATAATATAACCAGCAGAAAATCAAGACGCTTCTAACGATAGGTCATTTGTCAAATTATAATAAGTAGTTTAAAAGTTATAAGGGTATAGATGAACATACATGCATACCGGTCAAAATTATTGCTTCGCGATAGTCGGGTAAATAGAAAGCATTATATTGTAAATATTCTATCATTAACCAGATTGTAGAACTATGTATAGTTTGGGGCTAGATAGCGCTGTCTGGATTGACCATTAATATAGATATTTTTCTATCTATAATCTGTGACGAATTTTCAGTTTAATATGATCTCAAACTTTAACTCAATACTGTAGATAAGGACAAAATTCAATTCAATTGTCTTTTGTAAAAACAAAGGCGTGTCCGAAAATATAGTAAACACACCTTTTTTTTTTTCTTTTTCGTGTGCAGCTCTGGTGCCAGAGTTTTCAAGATGTCCGTAGACCTCAAACATGGCGTATTGACTTGTATAGCTACCAAAATCTGTTCCTGATTATAACACCTATTACAATATACCCCAAATGTGATGTAAGCCCCTTTACAATTATATTACCCTATTCAAGTCTCCTCAATACGAGTGATGGAGGAACGAAAAGACGTCATTTATACAGTAGAGTAAGATTGATGACACTTTTCATAAAATACCGCCATTCATTTGGAAGCGAACGTAAAACTTTTCTCGTAAATATGACTGGGAAATTTGGTTCTTTCTTTTTTTTTTGTAAGCTAAAAAGGATTAAATACAAGGTTCAAGGTTAAAATTCGGGGTTAGAACGGTAAACGGTAAACATAGTGCTAATAATACGTAAAACCATTACTATTTACATGTAAAACATAATAAACATAAACATAAAAGTTCAGAATAACTGTGAAATTTTCCATGTCCTCGAATCAATAATTCGAAGGCATTTACGTAAGTGTGTATACACGTCATTTAGTCAATTGATTGTTAATTTATTTATTTTTGTTTTAGATATTTTTATTTCTTTTGAATGTGTTGTTAAAATTTAATTTCTTTTGTGTTATACGCATTATATCCCTTTTTTCTTCTTAATATTAATATGATATATGATTTGTATGTTTCTGACCTGTAACTATGAACTATGTACCGGTATGCAAAGCGTTAAGTGACCGTATCATCCTTTTAAAGCAACGTATTTAAAGTTTAGTGCATACGCGGTATAAGATACATAATCTACGAATAACAAAAAATAATTGTTTTTTTTTTTTTCATAGCAACATAATGTTGTCGACACTAAACAAAATGTACAATAGCATACATACCAAAATCCAAAGTTAAAGTCAAAAATCTTTATTTCCGTTGAATTCTTAAAAATTACTTGGAAACGTCAATTAATCGGCATGTAACATTTATATGTACAGGTATGTTACGATTGACAGAAAATAATCCATTGTAATTTTTCCACAGTAATATAATGTTGTCGACACGAGACAAAATGTAGCATATATATCCAAAACCAAAGTCCCAATCGAGAAACATTTATGTATGTCAGAACGAAATTAAAAGTAAACATGATCACGACTTGTTTAAAACGATTCTAATCAACCAGCGTGTTTGCTACTTCGCTCTACGATTTGTGCCACTTTTATTACTATTACACTGTAGAACAGTTTTTTTTTTTTTGTAGACTTGCTAGTATCTGGGTGTTGATAGTGTTTTTACAGTTGGTTTGTTTTGTGTTCTCCATTTACATAAATAAGTTCTATGTTTTATGATAAAAAAATTATTTGTTAAAATCTCTAGAGACGCCAAGTCAGCCCAAACAACTTCAATAAGGTACCAAATTGAATCTAAAATCCATTTCATTTGTTTCAGATATTGTCCTGGGAGTCGGAATATTGATTGGATTAATATCGTTTACTGACTGTGATGTCGTTACTCCAACTGTACTAAAGGATGAACCGATACCAGAGCCTGAATTATTGCCTGTGCTACTAGGGAACGACACGAGATGCAGGATATCGGAGTACCAGTGTACAAACAAGAAGTGTGTGCCCCTGAACCGATTCTGCGATGGGTCGAACGATTGTGGGGACTCCTCCGATGAACCGAGACATTGCACTCGTGAGTATTTTTTTTTTTTTTTATACCACTTATGTGGCAAACAAGCATACGGCCCACCTGATGGTAAGCGGTTACCGTAGCCTATGGACGTTTTTTATATTTCCATTACTACTTGCTTATTTGTAACTGATTCAAAAAATGAAGCAGGTTGTTTGTTTCGCGATATTTTTACCAATTGTATACATATTTTGAGAATTCCTATTTTAATTCAAAAACAAAGTGAAAAAATCCGTCGATTTCTTAAAACTAAGGTTTTCCTATTAATTCCATAGTAAAATTTCACCCCTAAGGACAAATTAGGGATGAAAGTATTTAACTGGACTCACAGCTCAGTTCGTTGTAGCTCTGCTTTCTGCGCTGTAGTTCATGGTTTGATTCCCACTCAGGACAAGCATTTGTGTGATGAACATAGATATTTGTTCTGTGTCTGAGTGTTAATATGTATTATATTATGATAGACTGATAGAATATATTTTTTTTGTAAATACGTTTTAACAAAAATAATATATAGGTAATTATTTTATCAATTACCTAGTTCCCATATATAACCATTTTACAACCTATGCTTAGTTCGGAACTAGTTTAGGACGTCATAAACCAAAATATTATTTGCGATAACTAAAGCAGCACCATGAACAATTTAATATATTAAATTAATCCTTTATTTTGAATCTTTTCAACATGGGTAAGGAGAAAATTCTCTCAAAATCCATTGGGTCAATTTCATGTGCCAGCTGGGAGTAATGTGAGGAAAACATAATAATTTAACGCTAAAACATGGTGAACTAAAACCCTGTATGTACACCTGCCATTCTGAGAAAGGATTTATTGGTACTCGGGGAAATGCCTCACGTTGAAATATTACATATTTTGTAGATCGACATCATACAAATATACTGAGATACCTGGATGTAAGTTTTTGCAAGAATACATTACGAACATAAATTTTATATCAAGATAACTCAAGAAAAGCGAATATTACATAAAATACCAATAATTTTAGTAGTATAACAATAGTAGACTTACAGTCATGTTTTTTGTTCGACAATTGGTGATGAGGCTGCTTGTGATTTATAACACGCATACCCACATATATAAGCTAAAATTTAATTTCTTGTTTTCATTAATTAAAGACAATTTTAAACTATCTCAGTTTATCACAATTTTCTATTGTGTAGTGGACGCAACGGTGCGAAGGATGGATTGCCCGATCTACAAGATTAATGACTCCTTTAAAATAACTACATTACAATGGTTTACTAAAAGTGCTCAGACATTCTGGTTCGTAGAATTTCATTTAATTCATTAATATTATTTAGGTTTAATTCTATTTCTAAAGCGTATATATTCTAACAAATTGGTAAAGTTTAGTTTGGATTTGCACGTAGAGAAATAGAGAATTGTACCACCAGTCGTGCCTTATTCATATTTTTGATAATATCCGACACGAAAACAGTTGGAGATTTCAATCAACTGGAAACCATAGTTTTTAGGTGACTGAAACCTTTAATAATGATAGCTCAGAGAGATTTTGTGAGATCAATAGTAAAGGTTTCTTTTATCCTTTAGATTATTTATTTTTTTATTGACTAAAATAAAACGCAGAAACTTGACCAACGATTTAAAAAAAAATCGTGCCTGTCTTTATTTCTTTGAGTAAAACAATAACGTGTGAATTTCTTAGTCGCCATAGTTGACTATTTGTGAAGATACCTTCTAACTACACCTAAAACTACAACGGCTTTTTGTCCGTCCTACCTTTCAAGGACTGTATCTTTTGGAATTTATATAGTAATAAATAGTCGGTTGAAACTTTTTTGCAGACATTTCAGGTGTCCTTTTTGTTGGGTACTTGTTTTTTTTCATACTTGTTTGTGTACCCTGTAATAACATTCTATGAAGATTATAACCAACTATTAATTACGTTCAAGAAGATACGTATACGTAGATGGAAAATCAAATAATATAGGCGTTATTACGTGAAAACAAGACTAACCAAAACTTATTAAAATATTTTAAAAAACGACACAAAAATAAAAATAAAAATAGAGAATTTGTATTTAGCAGATTTTTTGTAGCTATTGATAAAGTTATTACTGAAATACGCGATGGAATTTCAGACTCGTTTCAGCACGTCCCGTTTCGCCCAAAATAAACCTGTTGGTTCGTTCCAATACGATCCCAAATCCATTCTTCGTACACCTTTTATCTGCAGAATTCTTGCGTATCTCCTTTGAGCAGGTTATTATTAAATTTTGTGCGGCCCAAGTACAATGCTTCGTTTAGGCTGAGTTAATGGTTTAGGGCCCATTCAGATTAAAACGGGACGGGACGAGATATTAAAGATAATGACGAGCCTATTACAAAGTTTATCTGCTTGTTTATTTTATAAAAATGCTACCGTTGTACATAAATAGATAAATTAATTAAAGTATTAATACAGACTGGCCTCACAGCTGAGTTGGTATTATTATAGCTCTGCTTGCTGCGTTGCAGGTCGTGGCTTCGATTCCTACTCAGGGCCTGCATTTGATTGACGAACATAGATGTTTGTTCTGTATGTGGGTGTTGATCTCTGCTACAATGTGTTCAAAAACAATATTATACAACTATTCTATTAGTTATCTAGTTCCTATGGTACAAGCTATGTTTAGTTTGGACGCTGTGTAAAATTTGATTGATATATTTTTAACCCAATCGAAAGGGCAAAGGGGTCATAAGTGACTCGAAATGGATAGGGAAAAAAGGTGAGGCGTGCACGAATTAGCAAAATATTACACTCCAAAATGGTGTAATGAGTATAAAGACGTCAAAATATTAAAATATAATAGATATTAAATTCTATTTTACTATTTGAATTTCAATAAAAAAACGTAAATTTTATTATACAATATATTAATGGCTTCAATACGACTTCACTGCAGACGTAATGTAACACTTTTCTCCTCAATACTACAACACTTGCAAAAAGTCCTGCCACGGCTCAATTTGCCACGAGACTTTTATGATTTGAGACTGAAATTGCACGCGAGAATTCACAGACAACATTGCTTGAAGATAGACCTTATTGATCTACAAGTCAAAATATGCCAAAAACTAGAATTAAATCATCAATGCCCACAGAAATAATATATTATATGAACGAGTCAAATAATTACAACAGTTACGCTCGTGGCGTAGCTTGATTAGATGTTCTTTACAGATCATCTAAATAAAGTAACTCGCGGCCCGGTCGAAAGTGTGATGGATGGTAATTTTAATGGCATTGAACTGACTAATTGTCTATACTAATCATTAAGCCTTGTATGAGGCTTTAGGGTGGTTCAAAAACTTCAACACTAGAGTTGGCCGCATAAACATGATAGTAGACGAATAAAAACAATAAAATGGTATCAGATAACCACCTGACATTAGAGTTATCAAAGCGGTATCGTTAAACTTCCCCAAATCAGTTCAAGTCAACTAGAAAATTAAGTTTCCGACTTGTTTAACAAGTGACTGCTTCGAATGCTGATGACACCTCTCAACTGTGATTTATAATACAATACTTAAGAATGTGATCCAACTTTGACTGCCGTACGTTCCGCCGCCTTGGTAGATTACTCCTTCCTACACATTCACTCTATCACCTGAGAAAAGAAGGCTTGAATCGCAAGATTTGTAGGGAGCCGGGGAAAATATTCCATTCACGTCCCGGGGTAACTGAATATCCAAGTGAGGTGGCTAATAGAATCACGTGGTTCGTTAATTTAACCAGGAAAATCTGCAAAATCCAAATATGTGTAACGCTGTCCTGGTGTTCCCGTGAATTCATTACTACCTTCATAACCAAATGGCTCTCCAGTTAGGTATGAAGGCAGTAAGGTCGAGTATATTACAAATTTTGCTCAAATTGAGTTTACTTCGTGATCAGCAAAATCGGGCGCATCTAATGATGTTTAATGTTGGCACAGCTGGTTTCTAAACAAATTATTATTAAGGTGAGAAAGCAGATTTTATACATACCTGTATAAATATATAATTTATAGCTTTAGTATACTTTCAGCCTACGCTGTTCAATTGCAGTGTAAAGGAGTCTTAATTATTATGCATAATAAAAAGCTATGTAATTTTAAAATTAGTCGCCATGATTTTTCCTGACATCTTCAACACCCATCGTCATATTTCAGCCAATTTACACAAAACCTTTATAAATAATACACAGGAACTTTTGTCATCAATAACTCCGTCCATTGGCGAAAACAGTATGAAAATCCGTTGGGTAGTTTTTTCACTGCGGTATTTTGATAGATAGAAGCGGCAGGGGACTTTCATTTATATAATACTAGCTGCTTAAAAAGTAAACACGAGACAATAACTGACAGAAGTTGAGTATCTAGCAAGTCACCAAAAATTACTTCACTTTTAGGGGATAAAAAGTAACGTATGTGTCAATCCAGATTCAGGTAATCTAAGAAACTGAACAACTAAACGTCAATCTGTTATTTTTTTCAAGATCTCCTTGCTGTTTTTTGTCTCACTTACTCACTTTTTCACATAAATAATATTTATTTTAAATTTTTTTTTTACTTTTCGTTACAAAATTTTTACTTTTCGTTTTTTACTTTTCGTTACAATTTTTTTAATATTTTGTGCATACAAAACTTTTATATATTATATATATATATATATATATATATAAAAGTTTATGTGCAGTGATTCAAATTACTCTCATTAAACTACTTAAAAGAACGTTTGACTAAACGAGCAATGGTTTTGTGAAGAGTTTAATAAATTGAGAAGGTGCCTGTGAACACAAAGACCTAATTAATTAAACTATGGCCCGTGGCGGGTTCCGACGGCCAGCAAATTATGCCGGAGTCCAACGTCTTTGATCGTTATTTAAAAAGGTTATAAATGAATACATTCAATTGAAGAATTCAATTCAATTCAATTCAATTGAAGCGTGGTGGCCCAGGGGCATAGACGCCGACTTTCAATCTGAAGGTCGCTGGTTCAAACCCACACGTGCACCAATGAGTTTTTTCACTTGAAAAAATTTATGTGCGCAATACCACGTTCTCGAAACGGTGACGGAAAACATCGTGAGGAAACCGGCATGTCTTAGAACCATAAATTCGAAGACATGTGACATCTACCAATCCGGATTGGGCTCCCGTGGTAGATCAAAGCCCATTCATTCTCAATTATCGAGAGTAGGCCGGTGTCCCTGCAGTGGGAACATTAGAGGCTGGTACGGAATTGAAGAACAAGTAAGCGAAGTAAACGGGCTAAAAGTTGACATTCCTAATAAACAAAAAAAATATAGAGGAAAGATTTAATAATATTTCGATGTAATTTACGATAAAAGCTCCTAGTCAGAATGTTTTTCCGACATTTTCAATAAACGTTGTTATATTTCAGTAAATTTACACAAAACCTTAAATTATTTATAACATATTTTTCATACGTGACTGACCTTATGTTATAAATGGTTTAAATTAACTTGTCAGTAATCCTGGGAGGAATTAATGCATTATATACCTAAACCTTCATCATAAATTGTGTACTCCGTCCATTTGTGAAAATCGCATGAAAATTCGCTCGGTAGCTTATGAGTTTATCGCGTTCAGACAGACGCAGCAGGAGGGACTTTGTTTAATAATAATCTAATGACTACTGGAACAAAATAATTATCACATAATAAAATGGTTTGACATTAAATCTAACTCTTGGAATTCTTCTAGATAGCAACTGTAACTGGCAATCTCAGATGCTACATGTACCAGAATAATTTGATTCATAATTATACTGCGACGTATCTGCCAAGCAGTTTTAATAGAAATCTGAAATTGACGCAACATATCACGTACGTATTGAATATCATAGCATGTCTTGTATGAATACCGAAAACTATACATCGACATATCATATACTCGATGGTACGCCAAATCGAATGTTTGGATATCGAAGGTTAGGAATATCGAATGGTATTATTGTATGTGGCTGTAATAACTGGATATTGAGAGATTATATCCTCCTACGACACTTTATATGCTCACGAATATGTTTTACTTGTGTGTGTAAAATTTGACGTATCCAAATGATACTTGAGATCTATAAAGAAATTAGTGAGTTTAATTTTGAGTTTGAGCTTGATTGATTGAGATCAACAAATCACTTACCAATATTTAAATTTTCTCCACATAAATTGTCAAAATCGATTTATGAAGTTTTTATGTAGTTATATCTTATGACTTCTTCTATTACATACCATGTTACCCTTTTTCATAACATGTTTTTTTTTTTTTATAATAATACCTAATGTTATAATGAAATAGGGCCTTTGCGTTGCAAACATTGCGTTTGTAGCACCTATATATTATAACGCTGGTTGAATTTGTATGAAACTGGAATAAAGTATTATAAATGAATAGCAAGTAAGTACTAACATAAAATGAAAAATTAATAATTTCTTTACCACATTTTTACACTCTTCAGATCCTGTTCCTATGAAACGCTATAAGTTTTATTTAGCGTGATTTTTTTTCCCTGCTTGTGGCTTCTTAAGAAGGAGATTCATCTTACAACTTTAAAAGTGCAATTCTTATAATATATTAATAGAAAAGAATATATTAATTAATATATTTAATTTAGCGTATCTTGGAAAAGGCTCTAACGATTTATATGAAATTTTGTGTTTAGTTAGGGTTTTGGTGTTTAAGTTTACCTTAATATATATAAATTACGTGTTACGATGTTTGTCCGCGATGGACTCCTAAACTACTTAACCGATTTTAATCAAATTTGTACACCGTGTGCAGTTTGATCCAACTTGAAAGATAGGATAGCTCACATCTCAATTTATGATCGCAATATTATTTTATTGCAAATTATAATATCATATGACAAAAACGTTAGCCACAGCAACGCGTGGCCGGGTCAGCTAGTATATAATAATTGTATTTCTTTCAATAAAACCCATATATGTTCGCCCAGGTATTAATAATGAAATGAAATCAAACAAACTTAATTGCTTGTCTACCATTTGTAATGTTAACAGAAATATCACGTTGACATGATCCGACAAGAGTTTCACATGACATTTTAGTATTCCAATTCACCTCTATAAGCCTATATAAGCCTCTATATTTTTTTATGACCGTTGCTGTTTAATTTCTTCAAGACTAAATTCCACCCTTTAGGCTGGAAATAAAGGGGAAATGATTAAAAATTTAAAATACTGAAATTGTTAACGATAGTTTTAAAACATCGGTTCCGAGCACTATAAAATTAAAAAGAGTTTACTTATGCAGTTACTGAAGCCAGGTGCCTTCAGCAGATTGTATCCTCTATTATAAGTTTTAATGACGTCAGCCACAATGGTCTGCCTTGAGGCGATAAAACAAAGGATAATGACTCTGTGTCACTCGTAATAAGATAAATAAACGCAATCACGGCGAGGGCAATGCGGCTACCCTGTCTGTTTTTTTTTTATCGTCATTTTTTTTAGTATAATATTATCAACCAATTTTTTTTTTTCAGTTGCTTTTGATATATAGGTAATTCTTAGTTAATCTGTAACTTATATAACTTTACTAAATTAACCAATCATTTGAACATTTAGTTTTAAAGAATAAATTTACTTAAATTCGAATTAATATTAGTTAAATATATTCGTTTGGAACTACTACTAAACAAAGAAAACGTGGATCTTGTGACGTTTTATTTGCAAAATGTCGATAAAATGAGGTTATCGGTATTGCGAATTTTGACATGGCCAAAAAATACTTGAGATCTAAAGGTATAAAACCCATATATGTGTATGTGTAAACCTTCAACATAATGTGGTAACAAATCGTGGTCATTGTTTCAAAATTTATTAATGAGAGTAATAAAATTATAATAATAATTATAAATTATCATTGACTTTTCACACAGCGCCTTCTAGCCCTAAACTAAGAATAGCTTATACTATGGGGACTAGATAACTGATATAATACGTATAAAGTACTTTTTTGTAAATACATACATACGTAATACAGAACAAAAATTTCTTTTTAAACACAAATGCTTGTCCTGAGTGGGAATTGAACCCAACGCTTTACAGCGCGGAAGGCAGAGCTACTACCAACTGAGCTATGGTGATTTGTCTGCCCCCCCGTGGGTTCCCGCCTTGTCGGGGCGGGGGGGCTTAGTAACCGTGGCCTGGTCACCCACGGTGAAGCTAAGAGGAACCCGGGAGGGCCGCTCCTTTAGGCTTTGCCTCTCAAGCCAACTAGGAGCGGCATTGTAGGTGGCGGTGCCTTATGGGGGGCACCGCAACTGAGGCGGGCTGCGGTGTCGAATGGGAGGCATCGCAGCTGAGAGATAGGGGCCGCGGTGGGAGAGGAGTGCCGGTATAACGGTGCGCCGCTCTCCCTACCTACCGCGGCCACGACGGGGTCGCCACCGTTCGATGGCGGACGCGGTGGGGCCGCAGGGGAAGAGGAGTGTCGGTATTGCGAGGCGCCGCTCTCCCTATCCTCTGCGGCCGTAGTGGCAGGCGACGGGGCCACATATCTGACCCGTCGCATGGGGACCTAGGGCGTCTAGACACGGGGTCGTCTGGCGCCCTTTCGCTGACCTGGTCCCCGAGGTGGTTGCGACACGCCATATGTCCTGGTGTGTCGCAAACAGAGGAGTGGCACCCGATGCCAAAACAGGGGGGTCCGGAAACGGACAGCCGCGGCGGGTTCGCGGATGTGTGTTTTAACGTTCCCGTGTTCCCGCCACTAAGCGGCAGAGGAGGACATCGTGGGGTTTTAGTGGGTCTAGTCCCACATAACCGCTCTGTCTCCCCGTGGCAGGGCGGTATGCGAGTGCATTTCCCCACGGAAAAAAAAAAAAAAATGGTGATTTGTCTGAATAAGGCCTTATAGAGAGATAAAATGGAGTATGAATGAAGATGAAAACGAACCTCAAAGCAGCTGCAGTGGTTAAGCGAAATTAAATGGAAGTTTCCTCTCGTCTTTTTGCGTCTGAGTATGCAGATATTAATTTAGTCAAGAATTCTGAATTTAATGCTGCAATGCTGCATTTATTAATTATATCTTCACTTTATAATGAAATTAAATGTATATTTTTACAAATTTGATGCTTCTTGATACAAAGTATTGGGTTGCTTACAAAATTAAAAAAAAAAATTATTGAAAGTATGCTCCATCTGCAGCTACAACCTTCGCCCATCGTTCAGGTAGTTTTCGTATTCCTTGCTGGAAGAAGTCCTGGTCTTTTGAGCTTATCCAGTTGTCAATCCAAATTTTGATACTTTCACATGAAGTAAACTTTTCTCCAGTAAGGTCTGTCTGCATCGTCCGGAATAGGTGGTAATCCGAAGGAGCTATGTCTGGTGAATATGGCGGGTGGGGTAACACTTCCCAGTCCTGTCCCTCTAAATATCTTTTTACGACTTTTGCGGTATGCGGTTTGGCATTGTCATGCTGAAGAACTAATTTGTTATGTCTATTCACCCATTCTGGTCGTTTTTCTTCTATGGCTCGCTTCAAACGCATTAGTTGTCGTCGGTAAACTTCTCCATTAATAGTTTCAGAGGGTTTGAGCAACTCATAATATACAATACCTTTCTGATCCCACCAAATACAGAGCATGACCTTGGCACAGTGAATATTTATTTTTGGCTGTGATGGGCCTGGTTCGCCTGGTTTCACCCAAGCTTTTTTGCGTTTAGGATTTTCGTAGTGTATCCATTTTTCGTCTCCTGTGACTATCCGATGCAAAAATCCTTTTCTTTGCTGTCTTTGAAGCAGCATTTCACAAATGGTTTTCCGACGTTCCATGTCTCTTTCTTTTAAATCATGTGGAACCCAGTAACCGGCTTTTTGAATCATTCCCATCATTTGTAAACGCTTTGCAACAGTTGAACGATCAACATTTAATGCTGCAGCTAATTCTGATTGAGTTTGGCAAGAATCTTCCGCCAATAATGCTTCCAATTCAGCATCTTCAAATTTTTTTGGTGGTTTTCCATGTTCTTTATCCTCAGTACTAAAAT
Source organism: Aplocera efformata (assembly GCA_921293045.1). Taxonomy (NCBI): domain Eukaryota; kingdom Metazoa; phylum Arthropoda; class Insecta; order Lepidoptera; family Geometridae; genus Aplocera; species Aplocera efformata. Next base: position 3,439,144 of record OV121042.1, on the reverse strand, counting down.
CGTTATTTTGAAATCGTCGAAACCATTCCTTGCAAGTTGTATTAGACGGAGCATGCTCACCATAAATCTCCACAAGCAAACGATAAGTTTCCGCTGCAGTTTTCTTCGCAATAAAATAATGTAATAACACTTCCCGCAAATGACGTTTATTTGGAATAAAAACCGACATTTTCGAAAAGGTGAAAACAATTGTTGCTTACACTTCAACCAAATATCATAAAATGCGTTAGATAGCTGACATTCAGTACTATCGAATACAAGTATGGTCATTTATTAGTACACGTAAACAATACTAAAAACGACATCTGTTGAGAAAGGGCGGAGTCATATTCACACACCCAATATTTAACTCACTATAAAAGTAGGTATATTATTATATAGGCCGAATTTCGTTCGCCGAACTGTATTTAAGATTAAATTAGCGTAATTACCGTTCACCTGATATATTTCCTCGACTAAATCTGTAATTATAGTAAACATAAAAAAGTATAACAAATTAATTTCATCGAGAAACAATAGTTTTTTTTTTAGTAAATTGTTTAATGCAAAGCGGTAAATTAAGGCTCATGTGGCAAAGATATCTCCGTTTGCTAAAATGTTCAGTAAGCTTGCTTTCTAAGCCACTAATGTGAGCATGATGAGCATAGGTAAATAATAATATTAATGTGTAGAAAATATAATTTCTTTTTAATGAACTGTATATTATTTTATGTGACAAAAATGGTGAGACGAAGTGAAGGCCCATCCGATGTTAAGCGGTTCCCTGCGCCCATAACAACAGCAATATGACTTAGGCCCATCCCGACCGAAGTATGAGGAGACCCAATTCGCACTCCGTTGCGTCCGCCACCCGAGACGTTACGTCTCATGCGCATGTGATTCACCCTTCCAATGGAACACAGCAATGCGAGTGCACCACTGCTTGGCGGCAAATTACCAAGTGGGAGGCAGTATTTGTCAGGGCAAACATTGCTCAAGTAGCACAAAAATTATTATGTTGCTCCTTTAGCACCCCGTGCTCGGGTATGTGTAGGGACTCTGAGACCACTTTACCCAGACTTTTGGTGAGAGCGTCTGCAATCACCAAAAGACAGATAAAATCATATCATTGTGATATTATTACTTTCCATTTATAATGGAACGCATTCATATACCCGTGGTGTGATGAGGTAATGAAAAGTCCGCTTTACAAGCCAACTTTGCTACGGACTCGTTCCGCAGAAATAGGAATGTGCTCATTACAGTATTTCATGATTCGACATCGGAATTATTCCATGCCAGCGCCCGTATCAGTCTCCCAGCAGGCTAATTTGCGTTTAATGTCAACTCTGCTATGTTTACCGGCCTTTAGTAGCAAACCACCCTCATTATAAATTCATATCTAACACTGAGTGGGTAAAGTTTGAATTGCAACTTGACTCTATAGTAATTTGGGCCCTTAAAAGTGTGCTAACCCTAGAGAATACACTGCTAATTGTTTTAAGATAAACTTTGTAATTTGCCAATAGTTTTTTTTCCATTGCAACGCGACAAACTTTTTCTTTATCCTTTCAACACATTTTACTTTGACTATTTTATACGCTAATGAATAAAATTAATTATTACTCTGCGCTCCATTTAGATAATTGTTGTGTTTCGTAAACTCAGGAAAGTTATTTTAAACTGAAACTTTTAACTAAGTTCCAAAATTTGGCGAAAATTATTCACAAACAATTATTCTACGTTCAAAATTCTAACTTTTAAGTCAAGTAATGAGTATCAGATGATATTTGATACTTATTACAAGGAGCATTTTCTTTCTATCGAACCGATTTAAAAGAATATCCATTCAAATAAAAAAAGTTTTTTTAATGGGTTGATAAATAACGGAAAGCTTATATAACAAAAAAAAAAAAAAAAACAAAATACAGTCTTATTGTAGCAACACTTAGGTACGGACCATTATCAAAGGGCATCACTTGGGTACGGACCTCGGCTTGGCCCAGCTAGTATTCGGAACAAGCTAGTATTCGGTGCTGAGTTGACTAACATCATCTCATTTTATAGTTTTTTTTGCGAGAGCTGCACGGTTGCAGATTTGCAGACGCAATGCCGTCACGAGGCGCAATGCCGTCGCGGGGCGCAATGCTAGGTGAACGCGCCCTTTTCGTATTCTGTCATGTGGAAAATGTGCTAAATATTCAAGGCACGAGTGTGTCGTTAGGAATGCTAGTCATTTTGTTTTCTGCCATGGCTTTGTTCGCGGAATGAACAGTTGGCTCATTTAAAAATACAGATACAACCGTAGGGATGTTTTTATAGCATATTTTTTCACGAAACTGGTTTTCCGAATATATCCATTTTTTATATTATATTATATTATATTATAAACTAGCTGTGCCCCGTGGTGTTACCCGCGGTTTTCGGGGAGTATTCTGCGCAAATTTATTGTTTTTTTTTTTTTTTTTTTTTCGTTTGAACGTTCTACCCAGTATTACAAGATAAAGAAAAAGGTGAATGGAATCGGATAAGTCATTCTCAAGTTATATGTGATCAAGGGAAATAGGGATTCATTTTTTATATAAAGAAGATTCCTCAAACTCAGTCATCCGATCAGGCATAAATCAATGGCCGGCGGTTTTAGAGATCTTATCGTATAAATGGTCTCTAAAACCTAACGCCGGAATTGGCTACGTAACACTATAAATTTTATAGGGTTCCAGTAGCTTCAGCTAACCATATTAGAAAGGGCTGTATCTTTTGAATCTTGACCCGGAGAGGGTTAATTATTTTTACAGATTTTGATACTTTTTTATAATCGGTAGTCTTTCACTTGATCTCATTCTCACCTGATGAGTGATGATGAGGTCGATGATGGAGCACGAATACTAGGACTAAAATACTAGAAAATAGATAAGGTAGTTATCACAACAAACATTATATAACAATTGGTATTACGGAACGATGGAAATCGGAGGTAACAAACATAAAAAAAATGTACAGTCGAACTGAGAACCTCCTCCTTTTTTATAGTCGGTTGATAAACACTATAAATGTATTCTATCAGTTATCTAGTTTTTAGTTTGGGGCTCGTTGACGATGTGTGAAATTTCCATGAATATTTATTTGGCATTTGTTTAGATTGTACCAACAATGGGTATGCTGTTTCTCCAAAGCCTGTGTACATGTACACACATAATATCACGAAGGCCGTTTCGAGTGGATGAAATTCCTTTTACCTTACATATGAATTTGGAGAAGAATTTCCCTTTGATGGGACCACACGTGTTTTCCTGTTGCAGAGTAATGTTTTTGATGCCAATGAAATAATTTTCTGTGACAATTTCCACTAATAAAAAATACGGACATTAAGAGTATCTGAGTATAATATAAGAGAACTATGCTATGAATCTTCTAAATATACATAAAGTCGTTGACGCGTGGAATTTTATTTTTTCCTAATTCCTTTTTTTCAACAATAAAAGTAGCTTAAGATAGTTTCATCAAAAGTCAAAACAAGTATCTGTTTCAGAGATTAGTCGGAATAAATAGACACACAGTCAAAAATTAAAAATAAATGTTTTTATGTTATATGTACAAAGCCCAAAAAAGGAATGTTTGGAAAGAGTGCACTATGCATAAGACTTGGCACAAGTTCTACTGCTACTTTAAGATGCTCTTTTTGCACCACCCTGGGGACACGTTTGGGAACTCTGGGGGTCTTGACTTTTATTTGTAACTAATCTAATCTTTAAGTTCATCAGTTTCTCAAACCTAATAATATACCATGGCCACTCACTCCTTCCTTAGCTCAAAACCCTTCAGCTTACGCCAAATTTTAGAAACACGATAATAACCAGGAATCTTGACGAAGAAAACTTTATACTGCTTAAAACTTAACCTATATATTTACAAAAGCTAATTTATCCTTCAGTCAACACAAACCAGCCTATCTATCCGCGATGTAAACATTGATTGGGTTACGAACTATCGCGTGGAATAGATAATGGGACAAAGTTGGATATCTTCGGTTCCAAGTTGTAGCCACACCCGTTACAACTTCGCTGATCGATATCTGTATCGGTTTGGTTCATTGTGGGCTAATCTGTGGTTCAGTCAATGAGTTAAGTAGTTTTCTGAATGGAGAGTGTCTGTGAATGACAGCTGAAAATATACCAATAAATACCAATAGAGAGGTTTCGAAGATTTATGTTTCTTTTCAATCAATTATGTTATTTTTGTAATGTTTGTTAAAGTTCTTCGTCATTTATAAACCGATTTGGAGAATTCCTTTATTATTTAAAAGAATGCTTATAGATTACAATAGTTCCATAGAAATGTTTTCAAAATCGGTTCAATAGTTTGGAAATCAAAATAACTAGAAACAATATGTCATCCAAGTAAACAATATTGCATGTGAAACATGGATAGTTTCACACTATCCATGTTTTGTTTTCCTGTGACTTTTTTCTTCGCCCGTTGTATACCGATATGATGTTTATTTTTTTAAATGGTAGGTTTACCCTATGAGTGAGAAATAAGGGATGATTGAAGCCGGATATTTTATATTCTTAAATTAGTCCTTTTTTATACAACTAAATTCACAGGTCGCGTGGGTATCCCACCTGTTATCTAGTTACTGCCGTCCATTAAAACAGCAAAATTGGTCATGTTCTCCCCTATTCATGTATGAAAAGATTCAATTCATCGCGTAGCCCCTGTCATTTTGATATGGGAATGTAATGTCTCTTGTAATTTCAAAGGCACCCACACTCATCCACTAGGAATAGTTGTGCAAGTTCATCACCGCTTGGTGTCGGATTACAGTACATCTCCGAACGAACTTGGTACAAGTTCTACTGCTATTTTGGATTACCCTTTTGTGTTCCAGGGGACACGTGTAAGGAATCTGAAGGTACTCACGGACTAGAGTAACGTAGTCCCCTAAACAATATGCTCCAATGAGATTTCTAATCATACTTATACTATAAAGGCGAAAGTTTATATGTGTGTATGTTTGTTACTCCTTCACGATCAAAAAGCTCAACGGATTTTAATGGAATTTGGTACTAGGATAGCTTATATCCTAAATTAACAGATAGGCTACTTTTGATCCCGGAAAACGGGGCGCAGCTTGTATTTCATACAGGTCAATAGCATCAAGAAGCTTAAGCCAGCATTGAACTAGCTCTGCTCTCTTTGCTGTAGTTCATGGGTTCGATTTTCAGTCAGACCAAGCATTTGTCTCACGAACATACGTGTTAATATATTATACAAGCATGTACCTCTAAAAAAAGTTATGTATTAAATCAGTTATTTGGTGCTCATTTATAAACTTTGCTTAGTTTGCCGCTAGAGGGCGCTGTAGAAAATGTCCATTAGTATTTATTTATTGAATTTTATTTTTTTAATGTAGGCATACGGGCAGTTACGCAGTTTTTCTGGACTGAAATGTAGTACATTTGTGGCCTGGTAAATACGGCTTTAACCCCTAACATAACTTTTCACTAACTTGATATCTTTCTCAAAGATCTTGCTCGACAAAGAACCGAAAATCTTATTCTCTATCGCCCTTAATGTTCATCAACGAAGATGTTAGACGCTACCCCAAGAGTAAAATTTATAGCCTCCGCAATTTTATTCCACCTTTTAAATTTTAGCTGTCAGGGGCATATCTGGGGCGTATTCTTTATGTGCGTATTCTTCATCTATAGCCAATTCTTTTTTTATGCGATCGAAGTGAAGGAAAGTGAATTGAATGGGACCCAGGTTCTGTCGGATTGTAAGAAGCCCCAATTAATAGTGCACTGCGCCCGTCATACTATGCACTTGTAGTTATCTCCTGTTTGAAAGCCTAAGATTTATCTATCGTTTTCAACTGTAAATTTCTATGATTCCGTCAAGGGGGTCATGTTGGAACCTTAGTCTCGTTTCGATGATCTATGGGTTTGTTTGTTGTATAAAGAGTCTTATAATTATTGATGTATATTTGGAAAAAGATTAAAAGTGCAACACACAGGCTTTTGAAAATAAATTATGATTTCATAAATCACTAGTAGGTATAGTATAACTAAATAAATAGGAATTTAGCATCAAACCAAAGCATTCTAGGGGCGGTCAAGTTATTTATTATATGTATACAAGGGTTGACAGGCTTAATAAGGGGTTGTCCACCCTTTCAACCGTCACGAAGGAAGCCTGTTGTATTTTTAAAAAGCAACGTAGGTATTGGCTTACATAAATTTGGTTTGTAATGCCTTGAAGTATCGTACAAGGAGAACATCAACGTATTATAATAAATGGGAATCAAACATTCTAAAACATGTGAAATGTATAAATCCCGATCAAAGCACCAGTGGTGTTGCCTACTTGTATCTAGCTTAAGCAATTTTCCACCCGGTCAATAGTTGGATGGGTGATCATTTCGCATAGCGACATATTAACTGAGCACTCGGAGTGCATGTTAAGATTATGATATGAGACTGTTATTCAAATCAACAAGCCATGTGGGATGCTTTAGGGTGGTTTGAAAACTCCGAAACCAGAGTTGAACCTTACATGAAAGAAGAAAAATAAATCTAGAATGAGTTCTATTGGTACTTTTTGATTTACTCGTGCTGAGATTAAAGCAAGATCCTGTTAGTGAAAATTACTGTAAAATAATAATGCCAATTTTATAGATATCCATAGATTTGTTGTAACGTGACTAATTGAGACAAATGTGACGAAAACAGCTGATAGCCAAATGCCACATTTGCTGTGCTGCCAGACGTGTCTAGGAGAAGAGACAGTACTCAATACAGCACTTACTGATCCAAGATTATATAACTTAACAACAGATTACTTATTGACAAAATATGAAGAAGCTAACACCCCTTCTGATTTAATCTGGTCATCTTGGCATCAATGAGACACAGTGACCACGTAAGTCAAGTCAAATTATTTTAATTTCCATTGAATTCTTAAAAAAGATACTCAGAAACGACACTTTTTTCGAATCTACCTAAAAGAACATGCTTCTAATTTTAGGACTTATTCAAACGCTATCCGACTCTCCATAGGGAAGAACAAACAAGACACCCCTAATAGAAGGAATAATTTCTTTTCGCGAGCATGATCAAGCGATATGAAGTTTAAAACATAGCATAATGTCAGGTACCCTTTCAACTGCTCCATAGCAACACGAACGCACTATTTGGCACTAGAATAGACATGGGGGCAGTACTTCCCCAGATCAACTTGGCACAAGTTTTAATGCTATTTATTTGCAAGCTTGTCACGTTTGCCCTATAGAATTAGATCCTGTATAGGGTTGAGTTTACTTCAAGGCTGCGCGTGTAAATTACGTGAACTCTAAGTATTTGCGTACCCTGCACAGCTGTTAGGGAAGTTACCTCTTGATTAGAGAAACACGGAAACCCGTGACTTGCTTGTCTTACAGAAAATCTCGTTAGTTTTGTGATCACGTGCCTTGTTAATTATGATTAGCAAGGTTATTAGGTTAAATATGGAAGTATTTTGGTTAAAATTATTAAGTATTCATGAAAATTTCATACAGCGACATCTAGCTCCTAACTAAGCGTAGCTTGTACTATGAGAAACTAAGCGTAGCTTGTATCTGATAAAATACTTTTTGTAAATACATTTTGAAACTCAGACAGAAACATTTTTCTTCACACAAATGCTGGTCCTGAGTAATCAAACCCGCGACCTACAGCGCAGAAGGCAAGCTACTACCAACTGAGTTAGCCTAATTCGTGCTGTTTTAGGCAGTTTAGCTTGCTTCAAATCCAATCTAGCAGCTAAAAACAATTAAATCGACGATCGCTGATGTAACTGGAATGCCAGGCACGAAATTCTGCTCAATATTCCGAAAACCTACAGAAGAATGCGAGGCTCGAAACGTTTCAATATTCCGAAAAGTGACTGAACGGTCATATAAATAAAACTGGCCAAGTGTGATTCGTACTCGCAATATGATTGGTTCGGTAACGACCTTTTTTATATATTTAACCGCTTACGACAAAAGGGGTTTTTGTATAATATTATCTGTGTATTTGTCTGTGGTATCTGTGATACGGTTTTTTGTTTGAAAGCTGACTTGTTCAAAATAGTTCTTAGCTATCATTGATGAAGATCTAATGAGGCATTTGATACTCATCAGTATATTACCATTACTCAAGTAGGGGGTTTTCACATTTTTGTACAATGAACTTGTTATTATTAAATTACAAAATACTTACAAGAATCAAACCAGTTTTATTTGATAACGGTCTATTCAAAAAGCAAGAGAAAGGGCTCACTATTTCACGACTTCGGAAGCGGATATAATACCAACAAATAAATCATATTCACATTTATAAACTAGTTCATATTATACACATAATCTGCCAATAATCTTCCAATATTCATGAATCTATAGCTCCAATAGGCTTCAAGTAAAATGTCTGTGACATAAAGACACGACACAAATATATTATAATAAGGGTGCCATTTTTCCATCTGTCAAATAGGGACATAGCTCGAAAAAATAGCTCGAAAACGGGCCCTAATTAACAGATTTCCGATATCAACAAACAAGCGCGTTTCTTAGAACTGCATTGTCAATTAATAAACACAAGGGTTTAATCATCCGGCAATGTCTTGGCAACATGCCAACGGAGCCTATTCTTTGAGGGAGTTACCACATCTCGGTAATCGGCATCAATCGGCTTGATATACTACAAAATGGACTATATTTATTTATACATGAAATTAGGGTTCACAGTTTTATCACTTAAATATAATGTACAGTTATATAATATTACCTTTCGAACAATTCGAAATAATTCAGTTTAAAATGAGGCCCATTCAAACGCTCATTTCATAATCGTAGTAAAAATATTATATGTAGATTTATAAACAAATATTTTTAATAGGTAATTACTTACTTGTACATTTTACTGTATCTGTGCTTTTGTTATAAGTTAAAATATCAATCTAGGAGCTTATTATTTATCGGGTCTGTTCCTATTTTATATTATTAACAGTTTAATGTACGTCATTTTAACGAAACCAAATGTTCCATATGTCGATAATTTATTACTCTTACAAATACATTTATACAGCTATAAGTGTTATAGCTGACATATTTTATAAAAAAATACAAATCTGCAAAAAGAAATATTTTTTAATTTTGAGTCTCTATTTTGGAGGAACTTAGTTGCATTTTTCGAAACCTCTTTCTGTATCCCGTGAACTCGTAGACCGTCTACGGCGTAGATAAGTGTGTCGTGTAGAAAACAGCTTTCATAAAAAAATATGTCAGAAGAAATTACGAAAATTCACATCAAATAGTTCTTTCATGAACATCGTTCTATCGATATTATGATTTCTTTAATTTATCAGTTTGTGTTATAAATATAATATTTAAGTAATGAATAATAAATAACTCAAGTACTGCTATTTTATTATTTTCTTCATTTATAATAAATAGAAAACATAAAGCCTTTATTTTATAAGAAAAAAATAAGCTGCTGAAGGGTAGAAATTGTCTTAATTTTGTTTCATGGCCTTAATATATGCAATGTACAAAATAAAACAAGTTTCCAAGTACCTACATACATTCGTCGAACGAAAGGCACACTTTCGTCTTCGTAATTTGTACCCCAGCTAACTTTTGACAAGTTAGAGGGCTCTAAGTATGCAACCCTGTTAACAAAATATGGGATCCCGTTTTAGGTGTGAGGCCCGGGCAAACACGACGTGACGAACATAAAGTTTGCTCTCGTGGATATACAAATAAACGCTTACATCCTCATACCTCAGCACTTGGATTCCTTTGTACGCAGCTGGCATGGAAATATAACTCCAACAGTCAAAACCCGACAATTAACTTCATGTTCATCAGACACGGTTTTCGCCGATTGGCGATTAAACCGGGAAACCCTCGCTTCGTAGGTTAACCACCAAATAAGGCACAGCAAATTGTGATGCAAAGATATGAGATGCTATGTGGCTAAGTGTGTGGACTGTGTAGAAAATTATTAGTTTCGCATACCTTATCTCAGTTCATAATGTCCTTTTGTTTCTTAGTGCACTTATTTTAATTCTACATGCCGATTTGTTTATATCTAATACAATTCTATCTAAATCCATATTGATTCGTTGCTAGACAATAGAAAATTTTATTAATCACTAACAAAGCCCGAATTTTTTGTGGGGTCGTTTGGGGTCGGAATGACTGGCCATGATTTTTTGTTAGTCACTATCCATTAGTTAGGCCCAATGAAGCTTTCGCGCTGCAGAGCAGTTTTTTGGTTGAAACACAAAATGGTCAATTTATTACTTTTTTCTACGTCGGCAATATATTGTTCATTTACTATATAAAATAGTCATGGACATTTGACGCAGCGTCATCTAGCCCCCAAACTAAGCATAGCATGTACTATGGGAACCAGTACATGCTATGCTTAGTTTGGGGGCCAAAATACACATATGGTGTTTTTTTTTTAAATACATGTATCAATTATTTATTATTAATATCGCCACGGTTTTAAACTCCAATCCTATATTTGCCCATGTCATTTGCGACACAGGCAATTCTAGTGAGAGTTTTACGTGCGTAAACGTTATTTATTTATAACATATTTGCAACATACTGGTCATAAAAATAATCTCTTCATAAAAAACAGTTATAAAAACATTTCTATCACGTCCCTCTCTGACAATAAATACAAAATAACTCCGGCCCATAAAAATACATCCCAAAGGATTTGGAGAGGCTTTTAATAGACCGCGTACGTCATAAAACTGAAGTGAAATTCCTAAGGAAATGTTGAAACTGGACTCGAGTTTATGGCTACTCGTAAACTGGGCATATTATCAGGTGTGGAACAAAACAATCTATCCCAAGTCTAACGCACTAGAAATCTGTGTTGTCACATACAATCACAGAACACAAACACCGAAACACAAACTTTGCTGAGTTTTTACTTTCCCGTGTCCGTAGCTAAAGAGAAACATATTTATAAAAAATAATATTTCTTATTCAACTGAAAAAAACAATCTAATCGGTTTTACTGCCCATGCGTGCTAATAGAATTACACATCAAAATAAAGCAGGTTTGAGACCTTCCTGTTTTTGAAGCCTATCAAAAAATAAATGAAACTCACAAAATAACTTAAAAAATTAAATCAAAAATTAATCATCATAATCGGTTCATAATTGGCGATGAAATCGTAAATACAAAAACACCAAATGCAAGTCTAATTTTTTGCTTAAAAGCTGAGAGCGCTTGAAGAAGGCAATTCGCTTACGTAATAAAACGTAACCAGTTACTGTTAGTGACGTCACGACGTCCATCTACGTTTGTGTTGTTTATAGGGTCGAGTGAGTGGGAAAGCTTGTTGACCAAGGGATATTGGCTGGGTTCTTTACAGGCGAGATAAACAGGCCCTTGTTCGGTCAATCATGATTACAGCCACTAATTTAGGGTTTACTGACTAACCCAGCCGCACTGAATATTGCGACGAAGCTTACGTTATAATTATATCTGTTCAGCATTGCAGCAGATTGGTATAGTATGTTATTGGTTTTTTTTTTTATGTTAGTAAGTGACGGAATGAGCTGAGGGCCCACCTGATGGTAAGTGGTACCCTCGCCCATGACAACAGTAATGCGTGCGACTCAGTATGAGATCTAAATCTTTATTGAGTCGCATTCATCCTGCTGCGTCCATCACTCGAGACGGGGATGATACGTCTCATGCGCATGCGATTTCACCGGCAACCACACCCTTCCACCGGAACACAGTAATGCAACCACCACTGGTAAATTTAAAGGCATAATCATTTTTGTTTCAAAAATTAAATATCAATATTGACACATTTGTTGCATTAAGATTGACTATTGTGTGACCAATATAATTGTAATTTTAATCTTGACTAAAGTCGTTTGGAAAAAGCACCTGTACTTTTTTATCCGAGGTAAGTGACGATGCGTGTCGATGGGAAATACGCGCCGCATGGCTTTCATCCGGTGGCTGAAAAAGTCGATTTGACAGCGTCAGAGCGTGAAAAGAGCGCCATTCAGTGCTGGAAGTATGCGTGCTGTGTTTTTTTTTTACAACTTAAAACGGCTTGTGGGTTTTGCAGTTTGCCTTGTATGAAGTTATAAGTTCTTAAATTCGACTTCATTTCTTTTTTGCCTCTAGCACTTTAAAAAACATACAAATCGGTATACAACTGGCGAAGACAAAAATCACAGGAAAGTAAAATACGCATTGTCGTTTATTTACATAATAAATATATTCCAGTTATTTTGATAAAACAACCGTATTAAACAGATTTTGATAAAATTTCTGTAGAACCAAAATGAAAGTAAAAAACCTTTGATATAAAAAACAAATTTTTCAAAATAGTTTTTGTGTATTTATTTATGTTTGTTATCTGAGGTAACAAACATAAATAAATAAAAAAAAATTCACACCAATTGATAACTATTTCATATAGTTGAGAGTGAATGGGCTTTGATCTACCACGGGAGCCCAATCCGGATTGGTAGATGTTTTTTCTAAGACACGGTTTCCTCACGATGTCTTCCTTCGCCGTTTCGAGAAAGTGGTATTACGCACATACATTTTTCAAGTAAAAAATTCATTGATAACGGCCCACTTGATGTTAAGTGAATAATACTAATGCGACTCATGCTTTAGCCTACCAAAGTATAAGAAGACCCACGTCTCGCCGAAGTGGGCACTCTGAGATTTGACGTTTCAACTGCTTGCAATTTTATCGACTCCTATATCCTTCCACTGGAACACATCAACGCAAGTGAAACAAGTGCTTGGCGGCGGATTACTAAGTTTGTTGGTGGTTTAACTCCGGATGAACTTGACATAAGTTCTACTGCTGCTTATGGTTGCTCCTTTGGCACCAGCCGAGAGACACAGAGATGTAAGTCCTAGGACTCGAACAACATGGTTCTCCAAAAACTTCTAATATGACAATTTTACAGAAGAAATGTCAAAAGAAAGAGGTATATGAGATATGTTTTGTAAAAAATTACTTCTCAAAATATTGGAAGGTTTTCTCTTGTATTTAATTACTATCTCAATATCAAGATGTTCATTCTGATATGGTTTAAAACAGACAGAAAAGACAGATTTAGTTTGCAATATAAACAATCTATCTCTTACATACAAATACCTACGAGTACATATTCAGTTACCCTAGGATACCCTATGCAGGTGGCATTGACACACTAATAACATACATCAAAGATCCGAGAACAAATATCGTGTGTATCACACAGAACACCCTAGCTTCGTAGGCAGGGTTATCTACCACCTGAGCCGCGGCACCGCCGTGGTTACCTTCATTTCTCGTATGAGTTCCATTAGCTTAACATGTTCCCAAAAGTAGAGTACGCCTTTTAGTACAAAGTGCGGTTTATCGGCATGCTTTCACAGCTTCCTTATAGCGCCTTACACCTGGGTAATTCCGTTGCCGATAGTAAAATATGAATGGTTTCGACGGTGGTTTATTATTCGATTTGTTACGGTGGGGAAACTTTTTGAGAACTTCGGGTAGAATCGGGGAATTGATTGCAAAATAAAAGATGATACTAATGATTTTTAGTTACAGTAGAGCTTGTCAAAAGTTCGCCCGGTTCGTCTACACTTGGTAATCTGCCGCCAAGCAATGATGTGTTCTGCCAGAAGGTGAAGATGCCGGTGAAATCACATACGCTTGAGACGTAACATCCCCGGGTAAAGGGCGCAACGAAGTGTGGCTTGGGTTTTCTCATACTACGGTCGGGGAGGACCTAAGTCGTATTGTTGTTATGGGCGGAGGTAACCACCGCTTTTAAATCGTCCAGTCACATTTATTACATAAAAAAACACTACATTTAACGTCTGCAATACTTTATTCACAAAACATAGAATGAGATTAGAATCATTGGTTTTTATTTAGATAGGATTTTGGCTTCCATACAATTTTCATGAAGAAATTTCACCCCGATTAGATATCTAAGCCAGTCAATAAATAGATAGGATAAAATCATTTTTATCTATTATACTGCTGTGTTCATATCATAACATGGACAAAATAAATACTTATTTTCGTGAAAAAATAATCAGTTTTAACCCTTTCGGCCTGCGCAACGTGTTTACCCTAAGGTAATGTTTTAACGAAATGTATTGGCTCGATGCCAATATTCTTATTTCTTCTACTCTATATCTCTACGGCCACAGGGGACTTTGTAATCTGCATGCTTACTGGAGTACTACTAAATTGTAGAGCATCATCTCAAGTTTTAATCTTTTTAAGAGTTACTTATGGGTGGTTTAAGTGGGCTTTATAAGAATCTGAGCTGAATACAAAAAAAATATTATAATACAAAGAATAGAATAAATTTATTTACTTTACTGTACACAATAAAATATAATTAAAAACTAAAGCTAAAACCGAAACGTGGCATGCTGACGGCCTTATCGCTGAAAGGGATCTCTTCCTGGCAACTTTTGGATGGACAGGTGGTTCATAGGACACATCTATGAACGATGCCATACATCATGTGTAGATGTATGATGTTTGTAGATGTATTAAAACACTATGTATAAAAATCAATTGCTATACGTTAGTCTCACTAAATCTTGAAAACGACTGGACCGATTTCTATTTCTTGGGTTCATAATAGCCAGGACAAGGTTTGTATAGTATTATTGCTTTGTTAATGTAATGTATGTTGCCAATAATACTAAGGCCACAGAATAGGTACAGAATTTTTTATTAATATAAAAAAATGATATAATACGTAACTTTGTTTCCCAGAACTTAAATATTCCTTTGCACTTCAAGGTGAAAAAAAAAGTATTTTCAGTATATCAGTATAGGTGTATCAAATTGATATATTACACTTTGGCAAATATAAAGTTTCTCTCACTCCGCCTGTTGTGAAAATTTCAAACTGTGTTATTTCTAAATAGCTCTGACCCATGCTAATATTAGAAATGGAAGGTAATTATGTACCCTTTATGAAAATTATGAGAACTTTCGCGCCCCAAAGAGGTCGGACAAATTTTGAATTGCCCATTGGGCTATTGCTTTAACCTTAACTAATTTCATAGCAAAAGTTTGTAATTAGAGACGGTATTTAGACTCATTAATTTTAAGTTAGGAAAGTAGGATACTTATAATACAATTCTTTTCCTTTGTCTTGTCCTTTTTCCTGTAAACTGTGGAGTAATTTTATCTATTTATGGCATCTCAAGATTCAATGGTCATGTGGGTGACACAAGCCTACGTTATTTCCAGTTTGGGATAAAAAAAAATCAATAAATTAATTAATAGTCATAGACATTTTACACAGTGCTATCTAACCCCAAACTAAGCGATTGTACTATGGGAAATAAATTACTGTTATACAATACTTAGTACTTTTTTGTAAATAAATACATATTGTCATCCATACATACATATAATACATATTGACATCCTGACACAGAACAAGCATCTATGTTCGTCACACAAATACTTGTCCTGGGTGGCAATCAAACCCACAACCGACGGCGAAGAAGGCAGAGCTACTATTGAGCCGTGATGGCAGTTAAAACGTACTCTTAGCTCTGCTATAATAAGTTTTTATGAAAATAAATCATCATTTTTGTCGCCTAATTATTTTTAACAATACGATGATAATAAGTTTTTTTAATGAACCCGTGATTACTTGAAATTGCACGATTGATGGTTACCCGGAAATGACGTAGCATATATAGCACTCCAAGAGTGGAAAACCATGTTTTATTTGGGCCAAGGTATCGTTTGAACGTGTGGTGACGTATCAGCCTCCTACACTTGTACACCGGCTTACTCTCAATTAGTGCGAGTAAATGAGTCATGTGAGCCCAATCTAGATTGATAAATGTCTTCTAGACTCTAGAGTTTTCGATAAACGCAAGATTGATAAACTCGTCTTAGAAGATTCGGTTATTATAACTTTTTGTGTGAAAAACGAATTGATGCACGTTTGTACTTGAACCGGCGTTCTTTGGATTGAAATTGAGCGTATACATCCATGGACAAATACGCTCTTGTATGTATTATTGTGTGGTATGTATCAGCAATTAACTATGTTTATCAAATACATATTTCATAGAACTATTATTTACTCGGAAATCACTTTGAATTTTCAAGTTGTAATTAGGACTTCCAACGGATGAAAGACTTGCTGTACGTATATTATCCGATCAGGATTTATACATTACAACCTGCCTCGGGACTTTATCCGCGGTTTTCTGGAATCAAAATCAGTCATGTGTTCATCCAGGATATAAGCCATTCTGGTACCAAATTTCATCCAAATTCGTGGAGCCATTTGATCCTGAAGGAGTAACAAACACAATTACATATGTACGTACAGATTTTCAGCTTTATACTATTAGTGTAATGTAAGTACTTGTGCCTACTGATCCGCTCGGTCACCCTATTTCAGGTCATACTCAGCGCATTTTGAAAACTTTTATATTTGAAAATAACGTGTAAAATTAATCTTCCTGGATCAAACGCATCCGCCATGTTCCGTCACGCGGAACGCCATAAATTTTAACATTATACCAACGTAACATAAGTCAATAATGTTTTATAATAGCATCAACAATTACGCTGTCTTTCCATCAAAGAACAAATAAATAATTCTGTAAGACATCGATCGACCGTGTCTTCGTACCGTACCCCTTTCAATGTTAAGTTCTAGTAAGTTTGTTGTTACCGCATTGCTTCGAATCACTTAGTACACGCAAAACTTTATCTTCGAAAGTTGGGAATGATGAAGTGCTTTTAAAACTAAGTTATTAGACGCATCGAGACTTTGTGGGGACGAAGTTTGTGTGTTCAGAAGTAAATACACCAAGCCTCTTATATCCCACTGCAGGGACTTTTGCTTAATAACAAGCAAGAGTGAAAGAATTCAGATATTTAAAACCTATTAAAATTAATCATTTGAGTCGTCGATCAATGATGGTCGGATAAGGTCGGTTCTAAAAATGTTTGATTTTAGAAGTCTCTCGATGTTTGTACCGTTTTTATGTTTCATCTATCTTCCTAAAAAATTCATATTTTTTTCCATTTTTAACCCATATAAGTGGGATGCGTGGTGGCCAAGGGGCTCAGACGCCGACTTTCATTCAGAAAGTCGCTGGTTCAAACCCACACGTGCACCAATGAGTTTTTTCACTTGAAAAATTTATGTGCGCAATACCAAGCTCTCGAAACGGTGAAGGAAAACATCGTGAGGAAACCGGCATGTCTTAGAACCAAAAATTCGACGACATGTGTCATCTACCAATCCGGATTGGGCTCCCGTGGTAGATCAGAGCCCATTCACTCTCAATTATCGAGAGTAGGCCGGTGTCCCTGCAGTAGAGGCTAGTACGGTACGGGTGTTTAAGAGACAGCTTTCTTCGAACAGAAAGTAGAAGTTAGTTGGTCTTTAGGCAAGTTTTCATTAACATTTCTTTTAAAAAATAATAGAAGTAATTTCAAGTATGAGAAGGTCCATATTTTTTAGTTAAACTAATAAATAAATAAACGTTTACACACCGATACCTCCGCACTAGATTCCCTGTGTCGCAGATGGCATGGAAAAACACAGAAACACAAGACAACCATCCAAGAACAAACTTCATGCTTACCACGCAAAGTGTGCCCGGCCGGGAATCGAACCCGGGACCCCTCGCTTCGAAGGCAAGGATACTATTACTAAGCTAAGGAGCCGTCTGAGGAGTAGAGTTCAAGGGCTCAAGTGCAAAAATGCACTCGTTATTATGTCTCTTGAAAATTACTTCGCTTAAACATAGAATATAATAGAGCCTCCTATTATTACCAAGTTTGATATCTGTAAACAACTAGTTCATTCAACTGACTGGAAAATTGCAACGGGCTGAAATAGCCGCATTTTCCAGAAAAAAAAAACACCACTGAACTCTGACACCGTTCAAAGGCTATCCAGGGCATGCTCACCTGCGGGACTAATCCGATAGCCGCGCGTCCGTACGGAAGGAAAGAACGCTTTGTACACCGCTCCATCGCGTGTCCTGAACTAATTCAATTAACATCTACAGCGGTGAGTCAGCAGTGTATGCGGTACGTGCAATGTGTGCTAATGACTATTACGCTTTAATGGATATGGACACAGAGGGTGGTGCATGGACAAAATGTCCGGTAATTGACATAGTAATGGTTCTATAAATAGTATAATAACTAGTTTCGAATTGAATGCCGAACGCAAATCTGTGTTATATTGATTGTGATTTGTTAGAGATTAGTCCGACTAATACGTTTGCTATGTTAATAACATACAAACAGAAAATTTAACTTGAAACGTTAATAACAAAAGGCAGGCCGGTATTTTCAGTAGCATATAAGTTAAGCGGCTCTCGGCCTAGTCAGTAGTTGGATGGGCCACCTTTAAGTGGTATTTCAACCGAGCGCTTCCGTGCCTCGGCAAAGAGTCGATGGTCTTTGAGAGGCTTGAAATCTCTAATAACAGAGTTGGCCACTTACCTCTTACGATGGAGATATAGATTAATTGACGGCTCCGTGGCTTCGAGTCCCGGCCGGGGCACACTTTGTGTGGTGAGCATGAAGTTTGTTCTCGGGTCTTGGGTGTTTGTCTTGTGTTTCTGTATTTGTGAATGCCATCTGTGACACAGGGAATCCTAGTGCAGAGGTATGAGTGTGTTTCTGTATTTGTGAATGCCATCTGCGACACAGGGAATCCTAGTGCAGAGGTATGAGTGTGTAAATGTTTATTTATTTATTTATTAAAGTAACTTTAATTGGTGGCGTGTCACGACTGATTAATTTCCATCGCATCCCATGTCTCCATTATGTCAACAGGAAAACTGAGTTATCTAGTTGATCTATTGTTAGATACGAGTGTAACATTATTGTTAATACCTATATTATTCACGCATCACTTGTAATTTAAGGCAATTGCTCGACAGTAGAATGAAAATTGACCGACTTTAAATCTGAAGGTTGCTGGTTTAAACCCACAGGTGCACCAATGAGTTTTTCACTTAAAAAAATAATGTGCGCAATACCACGTTCTGGAAACGGCGAAGGAAAACATAGTGAAGGAACCGGCATGTCTTAGAACCATAAATTTGAAGATGTGACATCTACCAATCCGGATTGGGCTTCCGTGGTAGATCAAAACCCATTCACTCTCAATTATCGAGAGTAGACCGGTGTCCCTGCAGTGTGAACATTAGAGGCTGGTGCGGATAGAATAAAAATGGGAAAACGACGAAACTTTTATTGCATAAAAAAGTAAAATGCATAGTCAAAGTTAATTTATTGCCG
This sequence comes from Aplocera efformata, assembly GCA_921293045.1. Classification (NCBI taxonomy): domain Eukaryota; kingdom Metazoa; phylum Arthropoda; class Insecta; order Lepidoptera; family Geometridae; genus Aplocera; species Aplocera efformata. The sequence goes on along the minus strand of OV121042.1, from coordinate 3,419,815 downwards.
AAACACATGCATGTACAAAAATTATGAATGAAAGATTCGGCAAATAAAGTCCTAAGGAAGGTAATTTATTTTCGCAGAGATAACCAATACATGAATTACTAAGAAAAATAAACTTCCGATATCTTTGCAAACGACAAGGCAGCAAAATAAGGTACGGTAGAAAAATTTATTTCACGAATTCGCAAAAAAGTTTCCTGAATAAAACTGCTTCGATAGTGGAAAACCAATGTTCGAATCACATTCTATCATAATACGTGTAGATTAAATCGAACTTCCGTCGGAGTCACGCGACGAGTAACAAGCTTACTAATGGAATTCCTATTCCTATAAGGGTACAAATGTATCTAAAATAGGCTAAGATTTATGGGCTTTTATATTATTTGTAGTATGGGAGAATTGAAGGAACTCTGAGAATGTCTGCACTTTTAGGGTTCGGTACCAAAAGTTCTTATACTTTTTTAACAGATTTCATTAAAAAGGTTATTAATTCGACACGTATGTATGTAATCCGCGGTTGGCCATCCAATGGGAACACTTCACTTTTTCGGGATAAAAAGTACCTTATGTGTTAATTTAAAGTATGGACTACCTTCATACCAAATTCCATTCAAATTCGTTCAGCCATTGAAGCTTGAAAGATTAATAAACATACACACACAAACTTTCGCCTTTATAAAATGCATGCTCACCTCACAAAGTGTGCCCCGGCCGAGAATCGAACCCGGGACTCCTCGCTTCCAAGGCAGGGCTTCAGTGAGAGACCAGGTCCAGATTCCGTAGGTTAGGATAGGCAGGTCACAAATGTCGACGAGTTTGCGTCTACATTTGTCGACATTCAAAAATCGTTATTAAGAAAACATTGCGTAACAAATTACAAAAAAAAGTAAACGCTAATTTGAGAACCTCCTTTTGAAGTCTGTTAAAAATAATTAACAATGTTGAGTTTCCTCCGTAGACTAAACTTTCCATTGCCCTACCCACTTTAGCAATATCTTTAATCAAGAATTACCTAACTTGTTATTTATATTCTACGAAGGTGGGATCAAAATAGACCCACAAAAGCCTATTAATAGCTTATTCACTTTATCTTCTTGCCATTACTATTCAACTTCATTGAAATTAGCGAAACAATGTTTGAAATGCTGTCAACCTTTAGTTTCCTATTAGCTTTGTAATAAGGTTCCTGAAATACCTACTCGGAAATGTCACGTGTAGAAGACAATAGAAAGTATTGTCCTTCAATGTTGCTCCCGGCTTTATAATAAGTCTTAATGGAGGCTTTACAAGTACAAGAGTAACACACCTGTTAACGATACTGGAACAATAGTTAATCCTAACTCGCGTTGTTGAGCTTTAATTTATGCATCCCATGTGTTCGGCGAGCGACATTTTGCCGCGGTTCCGTGGTTTGGACCAGTTGGACTTTTCAGTTTACCGAACACTGGAATAATTGTTGAAAATTTCAATAAAACGTTGAGTGTAACCCTAATTATGGGAAAGCCAGTAGGAGGGTTTTCATTTCTGCCCGTATATTCATCTGTTCCAAACTTCTAAACTTTTATCATAATTTGACACATGAGGTATCGTTCGCAAATTATCTAAAATGGCGGATTACAAATAATTAACTTGAAAAGTAAAATTTAACATAAGGGCTTAAATTACACATTCTAAAGTAGTATTTAATTTTATTAAAAAGTAGTATTTAAAATACCTGAAATTAAATAGGAACGAAATATTTCATGTGCTGAAAATTTAACCACATCCTTCCTCTGGAATACGCAAAGTGAGCGCATTCTTCATACTACGTGAGAATCTTTGTGCAGAGGTATGAGTAAGTAACCGTTTTTTTATTGTAAAATAACAAGTGCCTACGAAAGGAACTACGGAAGGAACTAGCTTCGGTGGGTTGTTATTAAAAAAAAATAAGTATATACGCATGAGTATATATTATAATATTTTAACAATTATACACTTAATACTACCTTATTAGCAAAACCTTATCTAAACAAAAAAAAAAACATCCATCTCATTTGAGCCGTTTCCGAGATACGCGAAATAAATAAATATATGTACAAGAATTGCTCGTTCAAAGTAACAAGATAAGATTTAAACTTACAAAGTGAAACAAATCCACTGTAAAGAGAAAACAGCTGTTTTTGTCGCATTGCTGTAGAAGTTTCACTCAAGCGTTTTTAATAGATTTCTGTGTACACATTGTTTTTCTTTTATGTGACTTAAATTTTGCGCGAGGTCAATGACTTTTGGTAACTACCGCCCATAAACAACAGATAAACGACTCCAGTATAAGCCGAAGTATAAGAAGACCCAAGTCGCATCACGTTTTCGGAATCCAGTGGAGCAACAAAAAGTAGCAGTAGAACTTGTGCAAAGTTCACCTAAGGCACTACTGCCTCCACAACTGATGATCTGCCGCCATATAGTAATGCACTCGTATTGCTGTATTCCGGTGGAAGGGTGTAGGTGTCGGTGAAACCATATGCGCATATGACGTAACACTCAGTCTCGGATGACGGGTGCAACGGGGTACGACTTGGATCTTCTTATACTTCCAAAGTACAAAGTCGAATTGCTGTTGTTATGGGCGAAGGTAACCACTTAACATCAGGTAGGCATTCATATCATCTCAGCACATTTTTTACATAAAATAATGGTTTTGTCGTGGACATGGCCGTTTGTTTTACGTGAATATGTGTACGTAAGCGCACGCTAAATGACGCAGCGAAACGACCTCAAAATACGTCACAATGATACGTCACAGTCCTGACTCAACGTCACTAATTCTTTGATCCTTAAGCTATCGAGTGGCGTAATTAAATTTTTGAATGTAGATGATAGATATCAACTGCGCCAGAAAGAGGGTTATGTTTTTCGAGTGTATGTATATATGTATATTTCTTTGGCACGCTCTGAACCCTAAATGACTTGATGGATTTAAGCTTGACAGTGTCGTTAATTAATTGTCGTTAATTAATTATGTGTCGTGTCTTACTTGTGAGTGTGACACTGATTACATAAAAATTATAAAATTTAAGATGGCCGATTTTTCTTCCTCAAAACCTAACGATGAAACTAAGCTTAGTGGCGTATCATAAATACAACTTATAATTATGAATGTAATTTAGATTTTTTACGCAATCGTGTATTTGTAAACACTTGTTACTTTGACGATTTTATGAAGTTATCCAAATGTTATCAAAGTTATAAAAATTATCTTAAATATTAACTTCCTATTTGTGGATATCCCGTGAATCGGTGTTGGAAACTACTGCAAATTGTTCACGGTCGATTGGCATGCAAACGCATAATCGGACCGGAATTCTGCACTCAATTTGTGCTGGCTTGATGCATGCGGACCGCTCGTATGCACTAAATATTTTGCTGGATCGGAATCCATTTAACATTACAATGTATCTACATTTAACCTACATAGACTAACTTACTTCACTTGTGAAATTGAATTGAATGAAATAGAAAGGTTTAATTTTCTTCTTTCGTATGAGTAGGTTCAGGTGTCGGAGTTATTATTCCCTCGAATGCTTCTGACACGGTTCCGTGCCGAAACACGGAGGCGCTAACCGAACTAAATACTGAGCGTTTACTTATCGAAAAGATTGTTGTAGTAAAATATTTAGGGCATCCTAATAGTCATGAATTTTTAGTTTACAATGTGGATAATTAATTTTAAGTCCATCAATATTAGTTTATGTCCTTCAATTGACATTTAACTATAATGAATAGCCAATCATATAAATGTAGTACGATTATAAATATATAATACGTATTAAAAATTTTCATTGAGTAACTTTCAAGTTAAAAAGTGGCCCATTGATGTTGTACCTAACCCTTCGTAAAAAAGGCGTGAACATTGAAACGGTTCTTCATTAAAGCGACTTGAATGGTAAAAATAACTGCTACATCATTTAAAACTTTTAAAAAAGCCCACTTAATGAAAAACAATAAATCAATTTTATAAAATGTCCTCCTCTTTAAAGAGAACCTAAAAATACAGAGTCCATTAACTTCGGTTAAAATGTACCGAAGTATCTTTTTCGTTTAATAATTCGAAAATTTGTCGTCGCTAATATTTACAAGTTGGCCAACTTTATTACAAGTTAAATTGAAATTGTTAAGGAGTAGGCCTTTTGCGGCCGGGGAAAAACTTATTATTTATAACGGAAGCGCATGCTTACTCAGCCTTTTGCTTTAAAATATTAATTTAATCCCATTCATTAAACTAATCAAATATCAAATCAAGTATTGTTTATTAAGGAACAAAATAAAAATCGATTACAAAAAACCTTTGGAAAAACGATGATGCCTGCAGATGGATTAACTCTGTGTCGCAGACATCAACGCCCACCCCCATTATATGTTACAAAATAATGGTACGATGTGAAAATAAATTTATATATTATTAATTAAACACAAACTCCTTTTCTTAATTTCCTTTATTTTTATTTATTCCTTTAGATGTCAAGTATTGCTTGAACATGTAAAATTTTACACATACATATAACGTGTCACAGGCGCTCCTTAGGCATATTACATGCACACAGATAATTATGTCAAATTACAGAGAGTATTCATCTTTTAGCTAGTCTTATTTGTTAAGTTTACGTCTGTTTTTACTTAAGTAATATAAAAGATTTAGTGAAGGAATGAATACTATTTAGATTGTACTTCACGAAATATTTGGTCACTTAATAAACATTATTTTCTAAATCTGGTATAAGCGCGGTCTTGTTTATATAGGCGTTTAATTAGAAACAAAATGTCTACTCAAGTACAAGAGAGAAGCGAATAAAATATTACCAGCGGCATAATTATTAAGAAAAGCATATTATCAATAAAAATCCATTGTTTTTATAAACATTTACTTCGGGTGTCTACACTTTTAGATCAATTAATTTTTGTATAATAAAAAGTTTGCGAACCTTGTTTGTTTTTAAATTGAGAACACCTTCGCTGAGTTATCATCAACTTAAGTTTCAAATAGTAAAAATATCTATTACTACATCAAGTAAAATAAAAAAAAAAAAAACAAAATGTTTTCTTCTTTAAAGGGAACATAAAAATACAGAGTCCATTACTTCGGTTAAAATGTACCGAAGTATCTTTTTCACTGATGGGAAATGAACCACTAAATAAAAAAAAATATAGTTTCAATTGCAATGGACGTAACTACCAGCAAAACAATTTCAAGCACTCAGCACAACTACAAAACTCTTTCTCCAGCAAGTCACAACTTCAACTACAAAATTCTCATTCATTCTCACAGTCATTAGTGTCAGTCTGTAACTTACTAACGAACTGTACCAAAGACGTAAACAACAGTAACTCAAAAAATGAATGGTTTGACGAAGTACCATTTTCAAATTCTTCATGCCTAATTACCTAAGGAGCTCCCGTGGGTTATTTCCTGAGGGCCCCGTCCCGGATTTGTAATTATCTTGATAAAGTTGATTAAAACTGAGTCTTGTTTAAAAGTACTATTAGCAGGAAGAGTGTTAAGCTTATAATACTTGACATAACATAAAAGGATCAGGGATAATTGACGCGTTAAATGGGCAAGAGTCTATTTACTATTTTGACGTAAATTTTGTAAATTTGTGTAAATTTTGACGTGTCCAAACGACACTTGAGATCTAGAGGTATAAGTGAGTTTGGAGTTCTGAGTTTTACTTCAAACGATGTTTATTTTTCTTCGTCATGACTTATTTATTAGGGACAAAAATCAACTACAGTTTAAAGGCTTAACTTAAAATAAATTAACAAGTATAATTAATACTGTACAGGCCACTTTGTGCGTAATAGATGAATTGAAATAGCGCTATTAGTAGTAGTATTTCATGATGAAAATTGGAACAGTAGGTTGTTAATTAAAGCATATTAATATCCGTATAATTGTAACAAAACACATTTTTCATCCGTCCTTAGATTTTTTTTAGGTATATCAAATAACTACTAATTTTCATAAAGTATAAATTATCAAGAAACAAAAAAAATTAAGATCTTACAATATTATATTGTAATCTGTAGAAGTGTGCGAATACGCTCAGTCTCTAAACGAAAGGTTTCTTGAGTTACAGCAGTTTACATTCGTGCCTCCTTTCACTCATCTTATCCGCCTTAATTACTTATGCTTGGGTAATTTACAAGTGAAACCGCAAACTCATCAATAACCCTCTTGATCAAACTTGCTAAGCGGAAACAATTTGACTTCCAAAGTCAGCGTTTCATTTACAATTCAGAGCTTATCAGCCACACGAGATGAAACACGATAGGCAACACTGATAAGCATTTATCTCATACGAGAATATTTTGTGTATAAATATCTTCATTGATGGATTCATGCATTACTTGCCGAAGTTAAGTTCTCGGGTCTTGGGTGTTTGTCTTGTGTTTCTATATTTATCCACTCCACAGAGAATCCTAGTACAGGATTTTGTTTGTTACGCCTTCACGCTTAAACTGAATCAATTATGATCAATTTTGATTTATAGATAGACGGGACCTTGAAGACTTTTATAGGCTACTTTTTCTCCGCTAAAAACTGAAAGGGGGTGGGGAGAGGGGAGGGGGTAAACTCTGAATGAAAATAATGGAATTCGTGGACAAAAGTACACATTAACGCGAGCGACGCCGCGGGTAGTTAATAAGTTAGTCAATAAATTGAAACTGATCAAATACTGCTCATTAATATTTAATTACGATTTGCTGTTCTGACAAACAATATCAGTGACCGCAGCCTGCCAACTTCGGAATATGCAAATGTGGATTTACCGGGGCAGAATGCTGATGCTGCCAGAATTCTAGACAACATCTGCTTGATCAGCGCTATGCACTGAACACAACTCAAGCGATTATAGCATAGGCTGAAGCCTACTCGAATTAAGGACACAATCTGGTTGTGGACTCAGAGCTAAGCCACACGATGCATTGGGATCCAATAGTAGTCTGGATAGGTGGTTGTCGTTTTGCTTAAGTGTCTAATTTGCTGGCGAGATTTTGTCTTTGTTCCAAGTTCAATTCCAAGTTGATCAAGAGACTGTTTTTTTTTTGTTGATTAAAATTTACAATAAAAAACTATACCATTCATCCTGCTGCGTCCATCACCCGAGACGGGGATGATACGTCTCATGCGCATGTGATTTCACATTGTGGTATTGGGCACGTATATTTTTCAAGTGAAACATATATTATAAAGACACGTGACATTTATATTGAACTAGCGACCCGCCCCGGCTTCGCACGGTTAGTAAAGCATCAGTGTCGTATCAGAAACTACCCGTATGAAGCCGGGGTGAATCACTATATCTATTAAAAAAACCGCATCAAAATCCATTGAGTAGTTCTAAAGATTTAAGCATACATAGGGATATAGGGACAGAGAAAGCGACTTTGTTTTATACTATGTAGTGAAGTTAACTACCACAGATCCATCACGCTCACCATTTATTAAGTATTCAAAAAGAAACAGTCAGCAACAAATATTGTTGCCTCAAAACTGCATCAATGCGAAAATACCGACCATTCCATTCCGACCAGTTATTGACAAACCAAAGGTCTGCCAGGCACGATCTATTGTGTCGAGTCGAGATCTGTTTGCGGCAAACACGCGTTCTACGTGAATACACCGTGATTTGAGTACGATATTGCACACGTATTGGTTTAAATACTTGATTCTCTGTTTTGAATATTCATGTTCGAAGAGGCATCTCACAAAATGTAGGTATAGAGAAAATTCTGACGCATTTTGCGTCTGAGCCCTTTGGAAGGATTTTGAAATGGTTTCAAAAAAAGGTTCTTAATTCAGCTGTATATGTTTTGGTATGCTTTTTTAAAACCTGTTTTTTTTTTTTATTCTTTAATATTAGTTAAATAACAGATAAGTAAATGATATAACAAATTTGATAAAGCCTCTATAATACAAAAAAATTTAATGTCATTAATAAATCTGCCGCCAAGCAGTGATGCATTTGTATTGCTGTTTTCCGGTAGAATAGGCGCCGGTGAAATAACAGGTGCATCATAAGTAACACCCCCGTCTCGGAAGACGGGTGCAACGGGATGCAATTTGGATGTTCTCTTACTTGGGTCATGGAGGACGGAGGTAACCACTTAACATCATGTGGGCCTTCAGCTAGTTCCGTTACGTAGATAGTATTAATGAAATATATTTGATACTCTTGACTTTTCCTATAGGTTACAAAGTTCAAAAGATAAATTTCTAAATTAAACATTAGCCCGTTCCCAATCCATCGATTTAAGAGAACGCTGAGTTTTTACTTTAAATTTAAATTGATTGTTAGACAATTATAAGTTAAAAATACCTATTCTTTTTAAGTCTAGCAGACCCCTCGGGAAATGTACTAATGAGCGGGCACAGAGGTCGAGAGATAGATGAATGTATCTTCGAGATTTTAATAGAAAACTTTCAAAATCTGTGCCGCTCAGGTACGGTAGGAGTTCAGTCCATGTTCCTCGCCGCTATAGGTGGTGCAAAAGGAGCAGTAAAACATGTGTTCTTCGGAAGAAATACCATCTCCACTCCTGGTAGTCCGTCGCCAAGCAGTTGTGTGGGTGTGGCTGCCGGTGAAATTATAGATGTATGAGCCCTACATTCTAGTACGCAACGCTATGCGACTGAGGTCTTATCATACTTAGGTAGGGGAGGATCGCGGTCGGTTAGCTGTTATTTTTGGGCAGCAGTAATCACTTGAAATCAAGAGGGCTGCCACATTTGTTACATAAAAAATACAAAGTGACAGAGACACGTCCCAAAGGCAGGTAAGTAGGAAGGTATATCTATGACCAAAAGCAAATAATATATTATAATAATAACAATAAAATATTTATTTATTTTTCTCTCACAATTTGGCCTTAAGTGTAACAGTTAACAAGGAAACAATTGAAAACTAACAATTGTGAGAGACTGGTGCGTGAAGTAGGTTAGTATAAACCTGTATTACAGGTCACCAGGCCCAATTTGTATGTAGACAAGTGTTAAATGCCAGGAGAAGAGACGAAAAGCAAATAAATTTAAATAACATAATTAATAGTGGGTGTAGAATATTTATAATCCAATTATACTCGGCTATAACACTACTGGAAATTCAACGGGGCTATTCCATAAAATTACAACAATTCCACGACGGTGAAGCGCGCGCTTCAGCGAAAACATTGAGATAGTACGCTCGTGCAGAAAACTTGACAGTAACAAAGAGCCAAGGAGCGCCCCTGTCCCAAACAAAGGATTTGACGCGATTTGGATGTTCTACGTTTTGAAGTTTTGCTAAGTTGAAAATTCATCACATTTTGTGTATGACTGTACTGGATGTGTGCACAAAATTTCGAACTTATGTCAAGTTTAGTAAAGTTTGTTATTCATCGTAGATGTTTTTCAGTCACATTTCAATCAGATTTAATGCATGTTGGAGTATATTTTGTGAGTGAATTCTCGTGTTTTAATTGGAATTGCCTCATCGTATTGAATAATATTATCGAACGAGTGAAGCGAATAATATTCTGTAAACCAACATGGACTAAATCAACTAGCAGTCTGGCTGTATTATCTGAAATTATCCAACTAAACTCCAACACCGTTAATCCAATTTTCATGCACCTTGGTTGTTCCAAGTTGGTTATCTAAAGTGTGACAATCAGCCTAGGAGGTAAATATACTCTTGGAAGTGCTTCCTATTTAAATACTACGACCATAAACGTTGATGGCAATCGTGGCAATAGCTCAGTTAGTAGTGACGTCAGTTACGATCTGGGTCGTGGGTTCAAATCCAATCTAGAGCTTACGGTAACCACCGCAACGAAACCAAACAATGGTGGCAGTTAAATGCCCATTTTAATACTCCTAAGAGATTTAAGAAAATCTCTCACTAGTAGCTTATAACTAATTAAAAAATTGTATAAACGACAATCATCCCCTATTTTTACCTGACTGCGCCAGAAGGACGGGTCCACAATTTTCAAAGAAATCTTGAAACAAACAAAAGACATATTTTTTTATGAATTCGGAATAAGATAGACATTTACCGTCAAAACTCTTAAAAAAAGAAACAAAAAAAAAAACAAAACGAACCAGGAAAAACAAGCGCAAAAGACAAAAGTTTCCACACAAGCACTGAATGCATCAACTGTAGGGCTCTTCCCTCCCAAGTGTCGTACACACACAACGATAGTGTATGGTACGTTCCCCCATACTACTTTGCTGTTACGCGTTTCATCCAAGCGACTTTTAATTTACATGTAGAACTTTTTTCACGAAGTATATTGATTGTTTGTCAAAAAAAAAAAATCTTTTAAAAAAACACTGGTTATATTGCGATAAATCAGACATCATTATTTAATTGGCTTTCTTTCTTTCCGGCAATATCATAATATTATATTGTGTTGTGAAATTTTAGTGGCAATTTAATTAAATTATTTCAAAATTTCTTTCATGAAAATTCATATAGTTAATACAGCATTGCCGCTGGACGGCACTGCTTAACTTCTGACAAAAATAAAACCCAGCACGTGGTCTTTAAAGAACTCCGCTATTATATTATTTTATTAATGACATGACTAACAACATGTACCAACAATCATTAAAACAGCACCTAATTAGCAAATAGGCTGATTAGGTGTCACAAAACAGGTTTTAATTTGCATAGATGAACCGCAAATAACTGAAAAATGGAAAAATACGTCTTTAATTTTATCCGTCCTACGATTTACTGCTAGTAAAGATAATAAAACGTACGTAACCACGACACAAAGTGCTTCTGACATAAAACGAAAGTTTCTCCCTGGAAAAATGTTGAACAGATATCTCCCATGTTGCAAAGCACCTTTAAGTGGTACATGCCGCAGACGCATCGCAACTCTTCCAAGTGGCGCCGGGTGTACCGATGTGTCATGCAGCAATCAAAGAGAGAGCTTTTAGCGTGGAACTCCAAAAGTTGGGCCGCACGAATGGCAGTTGTTTTGCTGTTCGATTTACTGCCCAGTTTTTATTTTGGCTTTAGTTTTCGGATATTGATGACTTGTTTGATGATTGATAGTCTGTGGACTATTATTTTACTGATTATTGTATTATATGGGTACCGTAACAGCCTGTAACGTTCCCACTGCAGGGACACCGGCCTACTCTTGATAATTGAGAGTGAATAGGCTCTGATCTACCTCGGGAGCCCAATCCGGATTGGTAGATGTCACATGTCGTCGAATTTCTAAGACTTGCCGGTTTCCTCACGATGTTTTGCGTCACCGTTTTGAGAACGTCGTATTGCGCACATACTCTGGGTTCCCTTCAACACGTACAAATATTTCGCCTTTTTTATGGGTAGGATAATATATTTGATGTACCTACAATAGGTTTACGTGGAGTCAGTAACCTGGTTTTCGTAACGTTTATGTTGTGTTTTAGGGAAGTGGTTTCTGAAGCCTCAATTAATTTAATAAAATTGCTGACATCCTGCTGTGATGGTTTATGGGTAAATAATGCTTTTATTGTTGGAGTGCCTACTGAATGTAGAGATGTATGAAATATGAATGCGATCGATTGGCAGATAATTTCTTTTTTGGTCTTACGCGTTTGTGATAAGAGATGGAACAAATATAAATAAATAGTAATGATATGATCATACAATTTTAATTACACCACAAACAACTCCCCAAATCAGACAAATGTAGTAGTATTATAGATAATGCTACTAATTCAAGAACGCCACCAAGTTATTCAAAATTTTTCAAGTCATTCCAAATCATGACAAGAAATTTGACCATCGTATTATTTCTGAGATATTGCCTTACGGACAATGAGTAAATCTATTATATATTATTATATTTTAACTTTGATACTCAAATATAAACAGAAACACCATCATGAAACGAACTATGGAATTCAAAATCATCATTTTCTACTTCGATATGCAAAATTCGAGCTCATTTGCAGTTCTATTCAAATTTCAGTACAAATTTTGATTATTCCGCACTTTTAAACAGAGCAAACAGGTTATTTCGGCATCGAGCCGTGACACGGCACAAGGGAGCGGCTAATGAGCGGATCTCTGCAATTCTGAACGAACATACACATTTATGTTCGTACGACGGAAAATTATGTGCCTCATACATTTTACATTGCTGGATCAATTTTTGTAATGGCTTTTGAGGTTTGACTGAGGTACATTAGGAATTTATAAATAAAAACATACTCATTATTTTATCTTCTATAGGTACGTTTCCCATACAAATTTTCTTTTATTTATGGTCTCAAGTTATCACTTGCCTTAAAGCTCACTTATAAGCGTAAACTTGCCCTGTTGGTGATACTAAAGGTGCAACCCAAAGTAGCAGTAGAACTTGTGCGAAGTTTGTCCGGACAGGTACTGCCACCATATCCGGAATCTGCCGCCAAGCAGTAGTGCATTACTGTGTTCCGGTGAAAGGGTGTGGGTGCCGGCGTAATCACATATTATCTCCGTCTCGGGTGATGGACGCAGTAGGATGAATGCGACTCAGTCTAAGATCCAAATCTTATACTGAATCGCATTACTGTTGTCATGGGCGGGGTCGCCACTTATCACCAGGTGGGCCCTCAGCTCGTTTCGTCACAGAATCACATAAAAGCTATGAGATGAATCCAGGTTAGCAACAGCGATGTTCTGCCCCAGCCCATTGTCCTATTTATTGTTTGGGCAATCAACTTGAAAGCTCTCTCCAAGACAGAACTCCCGCTGTATACTTTATCGCTGTGCAACTCACCGGAAAAGAAACTTTGCCCTGCAGGTTGTTTGTTCGGAACGAAGTAAACGTTCATATTTATGTTCCGAATTGTTATGGTGATTGCGTCATATTTTGCAGTTACACCGTTATGCGTCTAGCTGTAATGGTGTGGGTGAAATATCGCACACTGGTGCGTGCGCGGAAAAGTTGATGAATGATAGCTTTTGTTGCGCTTGAGTGAAATATGATTTGGTATAGCGGAGTGGAGGTTTGCTCTAGAGCTTAGCCTTTTGATGGGTTCATTTCGTTTGTGTCGGCTTTCGGTACATAAATTCTGTTAAACTTTTCTGTTCCCCGTCACTTCGTCCGTGTGGAATTTTACAATTTTTACTCGAAACATTAATTATTTTTGCCTGAGTTACTTTTCGTAACATCAGCTATCTGCCAGTGAAAGTCCCAACAATATTGGTCCAGACGTTTAGGAAATTGGCCGGAAGAAGCAGACAGACGGACAAAAATATTTTTTTTACCATATATACTTTAACGTACCTATATTTTTTGACATTACAAATACACAATTCTATTTGATTTATTTTTATTCTATTCTATTATATTTGATGATTTTCACGCATTATTATTATTGGGTATTCCAAAGATGTATCACAGCTCCGATTTCTGGAAGAGATGTTGTATCATAAAATATATAATTTTTATTATCATTGTTATCTACGCTAATATAGTTAATAGCCAGTGCTAGTAACTACATCCTTCGGAAGTTTATATCTATATTCTTTGTCCACAGGCTGCAACAGGACGTACTACGGCGATATAGGCAGAACATATGAGTTGGAGTTGCATCGACCTCGGGAAGATCTTGTACCTTACGTGTGCTTGATCACTATTACGGCTCCTGGTGGGATCCATGGGGATTTAGTGCAGGTCAGTAAACTTCTGCTTATCGGGTCCAGGAAAGGATTGCTTGCAATGCAAAAGTAGGGGAATTAATAATTATATACTATATTACTTTATTAAATATATTAGTTTAAACGAGAAATTTTGCGTATCTCGAAAACTGCTCTAACGATTTGGATGAAATTTTGTGTTTAAATAGGGTTTTCCTGTTTAAGTTTACTCGGTCTTAACTATGACTAAAATATTATTTCAATGTTTTTATTTTTCCTGTTGCTACGTCAAGGGTATTATACAAGACAAAATTCAAAAATACAAAGTACAAAATACAAAAATACAAGACTGTCTTCGAATTTTCTTTTCTCGTTCGATTATATAAAATTATTTTTTGGTAAATAACATAATTTTCATACAATAACTTAATTAACTTTGTAACTTTACACGCTGTAATTTGAACAGCAACATGATATTTAATTCTGAAACGTTATAACACGCAATCTTCATATTAACCTTGCATAGGAACCAAAAACAAATGTGAACAATAAAGTCACAGATTTCTCCAAAAATCCTTTCTTATTCGGCTGAAATAAGTGGACAAAATATGAAGAGTAATATAGAATCTGAGGACCGGCACGGTACGCCATGAAAAATGCTCTCTCAGGGCAAACGTACCGTACCTTTGAGATATTGGCACAATATCTTCATACCTTGCTTTGATTTAAAGCGGTACTAGATTACGATATGAACTTAAGCGATGGCGGGACTTAAACAGGTGCAAAGTTTCACATAGATAACAGTGCTTACTGATAGTATTTGAACAAACATTTGCCCAGACAATTTAAAAAAAAATAATTGAAAACTGTTTGTGGGAGGTCAGTGTTGCTCACGTGTCACCCCTGGGTGGTGCTGAGGAACAACCTAAAGTAGCAGTAGAACTTCCAAATTTCCATGTTCACCCTTCAGAAGAAGTGACAAGACCATGAAGACGAAGAAAGAAGTAGAGAGAAGAAGAAGTTACGTCCCCGTCTCTGGAGTCTTGTAATAATATTACAAAATACTAAATTCATTCTCAAGTCGTATAACTCTTTTCACGGTCGTAGGCGATTCTTCAGTTCGTGTACTTGACATTCATTACAAAAAGAAAAAAAAGGCTCATTAAGATCGCCCACTCAAATATTATTTATATATATCTTATTCATGGTTTGTATACCGATAACGGAAATCCCATTACTAATTGGTCAAATAACTATTGTTTACTATTATATAATTATAGTATAATACTAAACTAAAAACTCGCACGTTGTAAACTCTTAAAAGATATCTCTACAGCTACTTTAATAACTAAGGATAATTAGTCAGTGCGTTGACAAGCCACAGCGACCAATGACACGCCCTCAGTCCACCAACGCGTTCGTATGCGGCAGAATATCTCGGCGAACCATTGCGGTACGAAATATCTGCGGAACGGTAGTACACTGCAGCTTTTTCGCAAAAAAAATGCATTGGGCTGCCTTTGTAAACTTTGAATGTGGATGTCATTTGGATTCAGGATGACTTCCCAGGCATCGCTTTCGTCCCCGGCTTTCAGATTCTTAAGAGAAAGAATTGCTGTTGCTGGCGACGATTTTAAAAAGAAAGTGTAGAGTGCGTAGACGAACGCGTCAGTGTACCGAAGGCGTCTGTCACCACATCGCCTCCTTGCCTCCTAGAGCCCTAACAAAAGAGTCCTCATTGTTTAAAACCTCTTTTCAATAGTAACTGTACCAACTCGTTACTTTTTTCAGTTTCATTCCCAGTTCTTGTTCATTAAACATTCTGCTGCTTACATTCAGTTCTCGTTTGTTGCCGCCCTATAATTTGCATGTAATTAGAGGCATTATTTATTGAACTAGCTTTTATTTTACCCTGTTTTTTTCCCTTCTAATTTGTTGCTTTGCGAAAAAGAATTTTCAGTTAACATTTCAAAGTTCTCAAATTCTTATTTAACCCTTGTATTTTGTTTTCTTGTTATCTTGTTAGGAGTAAATAATTAAAGTCAACCGAATTTAAAAAGGTCGATGGTCGGATAGGTAATAGGAAATGGATGGTTATTTTTTGTTAAATAACAAAATCTTACTAAGTCAGTGTTTACTTCTAAGTTATTTTTCCTAACGGTTAAGCAGAGCTTTAATGAAACACTTTTTACAGGTACAGGAATACAGGTAGTGATTTGGTTTTGAATTTCAGTTTTTTAGTTAGTTTTCTATTTTGTATTTTTAGTTAGTTTTCTATTTTGAATTTTAGTTAGTTTTCTATTTTGTAAATAATTGACAACAAAATTATGTTCTCTAGTGACTAATTAAAAAAGAAAGAATTAACCCACTTCATTACTTTCATCATTTATCTGCTTACTACGCCCTTTGGTAACCTCGATAACCTCCTCCTTTTTCTGAACTCGTTTCAAATGTTTGTTATATTCCAATTTAGAATTTTATGGAAAGCAAAATTGGAAAAGTTGCCCGGAAATTTCGAAATATTGAGACAAAACCCCGACGCAAAAAGAGGGTGTTATAAGTTTAACGTGTGAATCTGTGTCTTTATGTGACATTATAGCTCACAAATAAATAAACTTGTTATGATACTGTTTTTCTGTATGAAAGCTGACGTGAACGAGATAGTTCTTAGCGATAATTTATCAAGATATGTTCAGGTGCCCAAAGATCATCAACTCATTACTATAACACGAAATTAAGGGTTTATATTTTCGTACAATGAACTCGTTTTGTGTCGGATTTTTGTCGTTTAACAGCTGCTTGTCAAATAGACGTCAAATAGAATATCTAGCAAATTATTGAGAATAATTTAATATAATTTTACCGCAATTTAATAACAAGCCGATAATTATTAAATTGCGATAAAATTGTTGCGCAATAATTTTTAATCCGTAAGTGTTCAATATTTGTATCGTGGACGAGTAAATAAATTTTTCCATGATTTTATAGGAACAATGTTTCTCCGATGAGTTAAACCGGATTAAACAGTAACTCAGTATACTCTAACCTACAACCTAATTACTGGAAAGTAATCTTCTTATTCCGGTTAATTAGTCCCTAGGTCTCTAGTTTCAAACCACGTGACTTTGAACATTGTTATTTACCAGGCAGCATACTAAGTACCATATTTTCATACTCGTAAGTATATCTATATAGATAATATCATATATTTAGGGTTTCCTTATGTATTACTATATATGATTATTGTATATAGGTACTAGTTAGTATATTAGTCTTTTATATGTTATACCATCTTCCACTCCCGCGGTTATCCGCGGTTTGCTATCCTACTATATTTATTAAAGATTCTATCTTTATTTTGTGCCAATCTTGAAATTTCCAAAAATGTTTCAATAAAACATTTCATATCATAGTCTTTATTTCTGTTGAATTCTTAAAATTGCTTGGAAACGTCAATTTTTTTCATATATATTATATCCTAACCGTAGCCTAACCGTATGGCTTATAATTTCACAGTATACGGTATTTCGCATAAATACTGAAAAATACAATGGATGACACGGACCCTTGATGTTTGAGTCTCAATCACAATTTTATACCTATCCGTCGATTGAAAATGACTGCGCTCTACTGGCGGCGTTTGAAATAGGTCAACCACCACGTCCGCGGTGACCGGAAAACCTTTACATTTTCAAGCCAATGGCGTTAGTAGGTAAGCATGTGATTTGGTAAATGAGCCATTCAGGTTAATGGACTCAGGGCATCGCTTTGATGGCCTCAGGGTAATGAACTTCAAATGGAGTTGGGCAGGACACCTGGCTAGGTGTGGTGATGGCCGCTCGAGCTGTCCCACTGAACGCTGGATCAAAAGCCTAATTGTGACTGGCCTTACAAGTCAGTTGGTAGTAGCTCTGCTTACACTATCATAGGAACGTTGTTGTGATAATTGATGACTTCAACGCCATCATAGCTTTTTCACACCGTACCAGCCTCTAATGTTCCCACTGCAGGGACACCGGCCTACTCTCGATAATTGAGAGTGAATGGGTTCTGATCTACAACGGGAGCCCAATCCGGATTGGTAGATGTCACATGTCATCGAATTTTTGGTTCTAAGACATGCCGATTTCCTCACGATGTTTTCCGTCACCGTTTCGAGAACGTGGTATTGCGCACATAAATTTTTCAAGTGAAAAATCTCATTGGTGCACGTGTGGGTTTGAACCAGCGACCTTCAGATTGAAAGTCGGCGTCTGTGCCCCTGGGCCACAACGCTCTTTTTTTCACCAGCTTTTCCACAACTTTTAATATAACGAAATTCATCAAAAAATCAGTTTTCCATTTAATTTCAAATTGGTTACTAGCTTAGATCTATTTGTGTATATTACAAGTTCCTTGTAGGTACTATTCAATAATCTGGGACTGAACTTTTCCTCATTTAGAGGTAAACTCTCAGGGCACTCTGGAGCGCAGTCGTCAAGGGGAAGTGAGGTACTTTCTGAAATTATTTCTCGGGGAAAAAGTACTTAGTTCTACCTTTAATTTTCTAGCAGTAAATACATTTAGTTGGACAAAACGGCAAATGAGACAACGTAATATATAAATTTAATTATATCTATTGTATATATATAAAAGAAAGTCGTGTTAGTTACTTCACTTATAACTCAAGAACGGCTGAACCGATTTAGCTGAAAATTGGCAGGGAGGTAGTTTAGAGCCAGGAGAAGGACATAGGATACTTTTTATCCCGTTCGACATCATTCCCGTGTGACTTGACATGTAACGTCAGTCACTATAAAACGTGGTATAACAAAAAAGAATCAGACTTGGAATAACAAAATTGACGTATAATGACAGCTATGTAATGACGTATGGATGACTATTTGATATTTGTAAGAAATCTATATATATAAAAGAAAGTCGTGTTTGTTACAACACTTATAACTCGAGAACGGCTGGACCGATTGCCATGGTTTTTGATTTGTTGGATTTGTTTCCGTCCCGAATAGCAGAATAACTATTAAAACATTGGAAAATTAACGAAAAAAATAAAATCAATTTATCCCCGTATTCTCCACGGGAACGGGAACTATGCGGGTGAAACCGCGGGGCGCAGCTAGTCTATATAATAGGTGTGTGAATATGACTCCGCCCCTTTTTGTCAAAATAAAACATTTGTTCGCTTACAAAATTAAAAAAAAAAATTATTGAAAGTATGCTCCATCTGCAGCTACAACCTTCGCCCATCGTTCAGGTAGTTTTCGTATTCCTTGCTGGAAGAAGTCCTGGTCTTTTGAGCTTATCCAGTTGTCAATCCAAATTTTGATACTTTCACATGAAGTAAACTTTTCTCCAGTAAGGTCTGTCTGCATCGTCCAGAATAGGTGGTAATCCGAAGGAGCTATGTCTGGTGAATATGGCGGGTGGGGTAACACTTCCCAGTCCTGTCCCTCTAAATATCTTTTTACGACTTCTGCGGTATGCGGTTTGGCATTGTCATGCTGAAGAACTAATTTGTTATGTCTATTCACCCATTCTGGTCGTTTTTCTTCTATGGCTCGCTTCAAACGCATTAGTTGTCGTCGGTAAACTTCTCCATTAATAGTTTCAGAGGGTTTGAGCAACTCATAATATACAATACCTTTCTGATCCCACCAAATACAGAGCATGACCTTGGCACAGTGAATATTTATTTTTGGCTGTGATGGGCCTGGTTCGCCTGGTTTCACCCAAGCTTTTTTGCGTTTAGGATTTTCGTAGTGTATCCATTTTTCGTCTCCTGTGACTATCCGATGCAAAAATCCTTTTCTTTGCTGTCTTTGAAGCAGCATTTCACAAATGGTTTTCCGACGTTCCATGTCTCTTTCTTTTAAATCATGTGGAACCCAGTCACCGGCTTTTTGAATCATTCCCATCATTTGTAAACGCTTTGCAACAGTTGAACGAACAACATTTAATGCTGCAGCTAATTCTGATTGAGTTTGGCAAGAATCTTCCGCCAATAATGCTTCCAATTCAGCATCTTCAAATTTTTTTGGTGGTTTTCCATGTTCTTTATCCTCAGTACTAAAATCGTTATTTTGAAATCGTCGAAACCATTCCTTGCAAGTTGTATTAGACGGAGCATGCTCACCATAAATCTCCACAAGCAAACGATAAGTTTCCGCTGCAGTTTTCTTCGCAATAAAATAATGTAATAACACTTCCCGCAAATGACGTTTATTTGGAATAAAAACCGACATTTTCGAAAAGGTGAAAACAATTGTTGCTTACACTTCAACCAAATATCATAAAATGCGTTAGATAGCTGACATTCAGTACTATCGAATACAAGTATGGTCATTTATTAGTACACGTAAACAATACTAAAAACGACATCTGTTGAGAAAGGGCGGAGTCATATTCACACACCCAATATATAAAAGAAAGTCGTGTTAGTTACTTCACTTATAACTCAAGAACGGCTGAACCGATTTAGCTGAAAATTGGCAGGGAGGTAGTTTAGAGCCAGGAGAAGGACATAGGATACTTTTTATCCCGTTCGACATCATTCCCGTGTGACTTGACATGTAACGTCAGTCACTATAAAACGTGGTATAACAAAAAAGAATCAGACTTGGAATAACAAAATTGACGTATAATGACAGCTATGTAATGACGTATGGATGACTATTTGATATTTGTAAGAAATCTATATATATAAAAGAAAGTCGTGTTTGTTACAACACTTATAACTCGAGAACGGCTGGACCGATTGCCATGGTTTTTGATTTGTTGGATTTGTTTCCGTCCCGAATAGCAGAATAACTATTAAAAACATTGGAAAATTAACGAAAAAATAAAATCAATTTATCCCCGTATTCTCCACGGGAACGGGAACTATGCGGGTGAAACCGCGGGGCGCAGCTAGTATATATATATATAAACTTAGTTGAGTTAGGAGTTACAAAAAGCAGCAGAACTTGAACAAATCTTACCCGGGTCGATCAGTGGTGCATTGCTATGTTCTGGTAAAATCACAGCGCATGAGACGTTACATTCCCATCTCGGGTGACGAGCACAACGAGACGTGACTTGAGCCTTCTTATACTCCACGTTAGTCGTATTGCTGCAGTTATGGGAGGCCTGCTGGCCCTAAGGACTTTGGAAGTATGAATAAATATCAATGAAACATGAAGATAGTTCAACTTTGATAGAAAACCGCAACCGATTTCGCACACTTAACACAGAGCGGGGTCAAAGCTAGCTTTAATGAAATTACAAGTCAACTTCGCAAACTGAACGGAACGCGACCTAAGTAACCGAAGCCACAATGTCCCAGAACAGCTGGTTTCCGTAATACCAGATATTTAAGGAGCTAAGCAATTGCTGTCTCGTTATTACTTCGAATTTAATTTAATTTTTTAATGGTTCCGTAGCTTAGTAGGCAGTAACCTTGCCTTCGAAGCGAGGGTCCTAGGTTTGATTCCCGGTCGGAGCAGACTTTGTGTGATGAACGTAAAGTTTGTTCATGGGTCTTGGGTGTTTTCTGTTTCCGTGTTACATCCTCGTCTCAGAGTGACGGACACAACGCAATGCCACATACTTCAGTAGGAGAGTTATACCTTTTTTTTTTTTTTTTACCGCGGGAACTATTTGAGCGAGTGATAGCATCCCGCATCGTCCAGCATCTTGAGGAGGTAGGACCAGGACTATCAGATACGCAGTTTGGCTTCAGGGCTAAGCGATCCACCCTAGATGCCATGACTTTACTGAAAACCTGGACAAGACAGGCAGTTGCAGACGGCGACAAGGCGTTGGCCGTATCATTAGATATAGCCAATGCATTTAATAGTCTGCCGCATAGTGCAATCAAGGAGGCGCTCCGTTTCCATGGTTTGCCTTTGTACCTACAGAGATTGATCCACAGCTACCTTCAAGAGAGGGAGGTGGCTTACGAAAGTCGTAGTGGTGTAGCCCGTCATCACGTACAATGTGGAGTCCCGCAGGGGTCAGTCCTCGGACCACTCCTCTGGAATTTGGGCTACGACTGGGTGCTCCGCGGGTCCTTACTTCCAAGGATGTGTGTCATTTGTTACGCGGACGACACCTTAGTCGTGGCCAGCGAATTGCTGACCTACGAAGCAGTTGTTGCCCCCCCCAGAGTACGAGGGGCAGCCCTCCACTGCGGTGGAGGGGTGGGATTCCCCCTTTCGGGGACCCACCTGGGGACCATTTTTGCAACTACTTTGATTCATTTGGATTTGATGCTCCACATCACTGTCTCTTTTTTAATGGGGTGAGCTCCCCATTTGATGTGGTCTAGCGGCTGGGTAAACCCCAACCATGACAGAGTATGCGATCTCGGAGCCGAACTGATGTACAGTTCAGCACCGAGACCGCACTCTCCGTCACTCCCCTCAGCGACCACCAAACCTTAGGATTTTGCCCTCGTCAGTATAAATATATAAATAGATATAAGAGTCCCTCCGGCTACCCCACCCAACAACTAAAGCCCCCCTAAACCCATGTCTACACACCCATCCACACACACATCCACACACACATGCACACACATACACACAACAAACACCCTCACTCACATACACACACATACATACACACGTACATACCCGCGGCGCCCGATGGTTTTAGTTCCTTACTTGGAAGAAGTAAGTACTAACGAGCTTGGTGAACCACGTGAAGGATACCACCGGACTTGCCTTGAGGATCATCGCAACTGTGAGCTACCCCCAAGACCTTACCACCTACCCATCCGGGATGAGTAGGTAGGCATGGCCTTATCCAAGCAGTGAAGCCACCTGGATAAACCCAGACCCGCCCAGGAGAGTTATACCTGAGTTATATTAATGGGTGGCGGTATCCACTTAAAATGAGGTGGGCCGTCAGCTCCTTGATCACTTAGCTGCATGAAAAAAAAAAAAAACTGACGCGCTATAACTAGTATGCACGTAGTTCGAATTTCGTGACGCATATCACTCATCCAATTACCACGTTTTAATTTGTCTATTCTCTAGAGATAGCATTTATAAAATCTTATGTGTAACATTATATTAGGAGTACAAATAAGTTTCCGCCGTTTTATTGTAGATGGCGCGGCACGGAGTTTCGGTTAGCTTTCGCAGATGATAACCGGCTTAAAAAATAGTTTGGACATTCAAGAACAACATAACCTATTAATATCATTGATTTTATATTGGTAAAATATAATTTTTATAAGTTGAAAATGTCAAAATTTGAGCCAAGTAAGCGTCATTTGCGGGAAATATTAGTTTACTTCTTTAATTTAAAGAAATCTGCTGCTGAGGCGCATCGATTGCTCGTAGAAGCATATGGTGAGGTTGCTTTGAGTGAGAGAACGTGTCGAGAGTGGTTTCAAAAGTTTAAAAACGGTGATTTCGACGTAGAAGACAAAGATCGCAGTGGAAGGCCAAAAATTTACGATATGCTGTGTATTTGGTGGGATCAGCTAGGTGTAGTGTATTATGAGTTGCTTAATCCGAGCGAAACAATTACTGGAGCCCTCTATCGAACACAATTGATGAGATTGAGCCGAGCTCTGAAGGAAAAACGCCCTCAATACTATTCTAGACACGAAAAAATTATTCTTCTGCATGACAATGCTCGTCCACATGTTGCGGCTCCCGTGAAAAAGTACTTGGAAACACTTGATTGGGAAGTGTTACCCCACCCGCCGTATTCACCAGACATTGCACCGTCCGATTATCACCTGTTCCGGTCCGTAGCACATGCTCTGACGGCGCAGCGGTTCACATCTTATGAGGATACCAAAAATTGGGTTGATTCGTGGATAACCTCAAAAGACAAGGAGTTCTTCAGACGTGGGATTCGAATGCTGCCTGAGAGATGGGAAAAAGTGGTTGCAAGTGATGGGCAATATTTTGAATAAATTTATATTACCGTTCTTCTACAATAAATATTTAATTTGTGTTAAAAAACGGCGGAAACTTATTTGTACTCCTATACGTATATAAACTATCAAAAATAATTGGGTTCTATTGAACATTTTCACGTCAGTTGACTTTTTGACGGCTTAAACATATTAGTTATTAGTTATTCATTAACTGTGGTATTTGGTGCAATTTTCCGATGATTTATACAACTGCTGCCATGGTTATTATTTAGTTTCTAAACCAGTATGATTTTCGGCTCGATCGCTTGAGTAAATGGACCGAGCATCCTTATGCCAATACTGCTTCTCAATTTTATGGTCCTGTTTTAAGCCCTTCAGGGCTCGTATTCTGTGAAAAATCGGAAGGAGGGTGCGTACCTTATCAGCCGTTTTATGCCGTAACTGACAGGATCTGGTCTACTCTCGACACATGATAGTGGAGTTTTTGAGTTAAGGAAATACCACTGGTTTAGAAAACATAGACTTTTTGAGAATGCGGTATTTATTGACAATGAAAGTAAAAGCGGCAAGCTGAGGATTACGTCCAGGGTACTACTCCACTTACACTTTTAGGTGTGCTAGGAAGTGGCATACACATGGGGCATCAGTCAGTTATCATGTCATCAGTCAAATTGCGTTCATCAGATGTTGAACGCAATTTATTTTAGAAGTTATCCTTTTATGTATGTATTGTTGTAAATGCTAAGGACGATGACTGGAATTAGGTATTCCATCAGAAAATTCAAAGGAGAAGTCGTGACGTCTCAAAAACTTTTTCGAAGGAATTTCGATTTCGATATTTTACTTGAGAATTTCACCCCAGATGCCGTAAGTTTATGTTGAGTTCCAATAACGGAGATTGTTTGTTTTTCGACCTCTCGATCATTCTGTTTTATACGGGTACTGGTTTATAGCGGTAGCTGAAATAATAATGCTTGCTTAGCATATTTCGGAAATAAAAACGTGGACCTCAAGTTTGCCAGTAACGACACTGCGGTGCTTTTTTACGGCATCTTGTGGCCCATAAATCATTTTCACTAATATTTTACAGCAGCTTTCCAGAAGCACTCAATATTCGCGAAGTTCCAGTAGTATTCATTGCAATAATTAAGAGGTTTATAGTCTTTGTGGAAGGATTTTACATTTGAGTTGACTCAATGTAAAATCCTTCCACAAAGGTGGAGTCCAGGCTCTTGGCAAGCCAAAGATTTTGGCAAAAAACTCGAATAATACCAACCAAGTCCGATAAGACTGCAATGGTAATTAATACCTCTTTGAAGGCTCTTAATCGAGGTTGCGCTTATATCCCTGCAATTCAAACGTGAGAGGACTTCCCGAAGATGAATTCCTGATACCTAGATTCCTCCCGATTATGCAGAGACGTAAAGAGAAACACGTGTCAAATATATTGTAATGTTAGTCTACTTCAGACCAGAAAATCCTGTGTGAGAAAAATGATGGAAGCAGAACAGCATTTTGTGAAACGTTAAAAGTTTCTCAAAGTTTCCGCTTAGAAAGTTTAATGGAAGAAGTTAGTTAAAGTCTGCAAAATTTTTCCATCGTTTCAGGTTTCGTAGAAGTAACTGCACCATGATAAATAAACTTGCAAGTTTGAGTGTAATAATTCTCGAAATTTAGGAGGCAATTTCAGACTACCCAACCAATCTGGAGCAGAACAGCTAGGAAACCTCCTGTTAAACTTTCAAAGTTATTGAGTTTTAACTGGCCTGCTATCTGCGCAGGTGGGTCGTGGATTTGGTTCGCACTCAGGAAAAACATTTGTGTGACCAACATAGATGTTTGTTTCTGTGTCGGGGTGTCAAAATGTGTTTTTTTTTAAGTATATAATTTTAATTCTATTAGTAATATGGTTCGCAAAAGTGAATGCTTAGTTTGCGGCTAAATAACGCTTGTGAAATGTCCATGAATATTTTTTAATTAATTATCGAACAAACCAAACGCTTGCCCCTGCACTAGGTTCCCTGAGGTGCATGTGGCAACTTTGAATAAGCTATATGTACATGACTCTATAATGACTATATAAATTCAACTTTAAATAATCTATATGTATAATACATGACTCTATAATATAAATTAAATGTCATGTAGGTAACATAGGTTATAAATCCACATTTTAATGTTTGATACGGGATAATGTGTAACTTTATGACCCGTTATTGAAGTTAATGTCGGCTCTACGTGGCTTTATCAGTTCTAATAAAAGTCTAGCTTCTATCACATTTATCGACTCACAGAATACTTTGTAACGTTAAACTACTTTTCTTGTGAGTAAACTGATAGCCCATCTGATTTTAAGTGGTTACAGCTGCCCATAGACAACAGCGATCCTCTCGTACTGAAGCATGAGTAATTACCAAGTCGTGTCGCTTTACGCCCACCACATTGAGACGGGGCTGTAACGTAATGCGCTTGTCATTTCACCAGTACCCACACACTTCCGCCGGAACACAGCAATGCGAGTGCACCACTGATTGGTGGTGAATTATAGGTGTAGCGGCACCTTTGGACGAATTTAGTACAAGTTCTACTGCTACTTTGGGTTGCTACTTAGCCCCACCTTTTTCTACGATCGGATCAATATTTCACGCATGCACATGCACATACTTGTTCATGATATTGTTTTAGACCAGTAGCTTACAACTTTTATGGCGTTCTTTGTGCAAGCCATCCATATGTCGTCCATCGTGCAGGTGTACAGGATAGGTATTCAAGTAAGTATGAATTAGTTTGGAGATTATTGCCGCAGTGACAATCTGTCTCGGTCACCGAGGTTACTCTGAACATGGGACCCTAAAACATAGCTCCAATAACTACTTAACAAAAGTCAAAAATGTTGCCTGAACTTATTAACCATGATGTTCAGGAGTGGTTTAGGGGAAAATGATATCTGAATTATTCATGGGAAAACAAATGGTGCATTGAGCTCAGTATTCGTTATTTCGATAAGGTGGAAATCGGCCCGAAAAAGCCATCAAATATAATTTTGAAAGTAGAATGACATTATCAAATCTAAGCCCTTTTACCCCACAATTACCTACTTTGTAAATTTATAAATTCTTTGTTTTTATGTTGATTTGCAATAATATCCATTTTGATTTGATTTTGATTTTTTAAACACCATCTTAATTTTGATTTAAAACACTTTCGAGAATTGTACATAAGTTCATAAACTTGCCCTGACAAAGGTCTGCCTACGGTTAATCCTGTCTACCTACGGCAAGGTAGGCCTGACTGATTTTTTTTTCTTGATGCTAGACGTTTTTCTGTTGAGATTAATATTACAGATTAATAAATTAATGTAACAGATTAATAAATTTATATTATCATCACATGTAACAATCAATCCATAAATAACGATTCACCGACCAATCAATGTATTCCTACTTACTTCGATTCCCAAGAGACGGTTGGTGATCGGGCTTTCGAAAGCTAACCGCGTCCCGGATTAAACAAACTTTCCGGTGTCTAGAGTGGTTTAGTAAAATATATGTTTTACTACAATACTTGCGCCCCATGATGATACGCGGTTAAAAGTCATCAGACGCTGGAAAAAAACTGACAGAAGGCGTGTTTTTTGGAAGTCACAAAACAAATTGGTTCCCTTTTCCGGGATAGAATGAATCCTATATTTTGATCGGCAGTTGATATGTTGAACAAATTTCATATAAATCCGTTTATCCGTTGAGGCGTGAAACAAAAATACAGACAAACATTCGCATTTATAATAGTCGTATGCTTAGTGCCAAACTAAATGAATCGGTTTCATCTCGTTTTGTTTAAAATAAAAGGGGATAGCGTTAATTTTAGAGTAAAGTTAAATTCAAGTTTTAGTAACGGGTAAATTAATATGCACTAGTCACACAATAAATAAATGAATATTCATGGACATCATAAACAGCGCCATCTAGCCCCAAACTAAACATAGATATGGTAACTAGATAATAATACATAATACATATTAACATTTTTCGTCTCACAAATGCGTGGGTGGGAATGCTTAAGTGGGAATCGATCACACAAACTACAACACAGAAGTCAGAGCTACCAACTGAGTCGTGAGACCAGTCCAATGAACAGTCACCAGTTCAAAGCGTTCATGAAAATAATATTCTCTAAATGATATGTTCACTGGAGGTAAGGTTAGTCTTGAATTAATAATCTATTATTTTTTATCATTTGCTTCATTGTGGTAATTAAATTGCTTTCTGAGTTTATTTATTCCTCTATTTGGTCTGACGGTATATAAAATTTTAGTCAAAAACCTTTTCGTTCTCGGAATATCTTTAACGTATATGAATAGGTATTCAGAGACATATTCAAAGTTCCTTAACTCCATTAAAATGCTTGACCTAAATACTGCATTCACGCTCTATAAAAGATCTTGTGATCTACAAAAGCGCCACATCTATCAAGCCTTCTTTCATTTGGACAATTTTAACATCTAATATAAAGATAAGGGTATCCTTTTCACCAGTGACCCGTAGCTTCAGTTAGTAGGATTAGTTTGGTGCTACATTTACGAACTGTCTATCTATATCTATATCTAAATGAAAATCAATTGCTACATAACGGAGCATCACTTGAGAACAATTCGATCAATTTGGCTGATTTCTTTTGCGTTGTTTTTGTAATTTTTAGGACGAAAGAGTTATTTTGGAAATTTCCAACATTTCCTTTCAATAACCTGAAAGTGCATGTTTTATAGTATTTTTGCTGCTGTTTCTATTGACAGCTGATTGTCAAATTGCGAATCAATATAAAAAAAATGTCTGTCAGGTCAGCTAGTATAATATGTTGCACAATTTGTATTTATTCGGGTCGTGGAACACAGCAACAACATGGCGTCTTATTATTAATATTAGCTGCATCCCACGGTGTTACCCGCGGAATTACAAGCATACACAAAGAGAGACACACATACATACATATATTATACAAACTTTCGCCTTTATAATATAAGTGTGATTTTCATTTTTATTCGCTATGCTTGTCCGAACTGGGGTCGCATCCACCTTTTTTCCGCAATCAGCAATGCTGACAGCTTTCAAATGCTGAAAAACAACAAAGAAAAACAAAGAATTTAGTAAGTTTGTTACAAGTTGTACGTACTACCTATATTATTTACTCCGGCGTGAAACATCTTGTTGAATAGTTAATAGGTTCACAGATTTAGCGAATCCAGCACGCTCGCTGAGTTTTTAAAGCTTAGTTTGCTGAAATATTTAGTAACTACACGTAAGGATTCACACAGAACATCTACCAATACATATTAAGAAGGTATACCCTTCTATCAGATCGGAGTGATGAAATATCTCATTGAATAGTTAACGCCTCACTGATTTCGGAAAGTTCTTAGATTGTTGAAATATTGATTACCAACTTGAGGATGTGTTGAGCTTGAAACTTGATAGATTGCAATGCGTGGCCTCGTGATTAGGTAGGCCTTTTCGCATCGTAATACTTTTGAAAAGGCCATGTTGCTCGCGTCCATATGTGAAAAGAAAGAAAGGAGAAAGAAAAATATTTTATTTGTGACACTTACCTTACAATTTGACATAAAACGACAATGAGGGATATCAATATATATAATATATTTATACAACAACAACACAACAAAAACTAATCCCAGCAGTCACAAAAAGGACTCAGCTCAATGTCAATTGATTAGCAATCAACGCTGGTCTTCCGTCAGAGCGAGTTTAGTGATAACACGGAACGGGAAAAAATATACTACCTATGACCTACATATATTTTTATTTATATATTAAATTATAAATAAAAATAAATAAATTAAATGACAACCTACACGTGTCTCCCAGGCAAAGATGCTGTAGAACTTGTACCAAATTCTTTTGTAGAAATACTGTCTCCACACCCCGTAATCTGCCCCAAGCAGAAGTTCACGCATATTGCTGTAGAAGAGGTATATGCTTACAAAACAACACAATTAAAAAAAGGTATTAGTCAATCATAGCACAATGGAAGTGATAGGCAAAAATTATTACTACGACCGGTTTTCAATGGACACCGTATTTCATACCTATTAAAAATAAATGTATGCAAAAATTGTGGGAATGGTTTAGTTTCGACCCAGTCCCCAGTAAAAGAAAATGCTATACATGTATTGTCACGTCATCACACGATAATTACTAGCTATTTTTATGCACTTCATGCCAACCTACCTAAAAGTAAGTTTTATATGAATGATCAAGTTTAAACGCAGAATCAGACATCCCAAACTGAAAATTTGCAAGCTTTCGACATCGACGCTTCCTACTCCAACTTTTCCATAGTTCCATATTCTAAGTAGATTGCACTTTCGTGAAATTCTGACCAGTTCTGGTTTAATTTCGTTATTTCGAACAGAATTTGCTGAATATACATTTAAATAAATAAATTCAAGCCTGTTCTTCGAAGAGGTTCCCGGGTATGTCAGTTAGGGTTGGAACATATGTAAACTTAACAACTAAGACTAGCTAAAACATGAAAACTGACATGCACACGTTATATGCTCACGTATATATTTACTTGTGTGTTAAATTTGAAGTGTACAAACGAAACTAAACAATAGAAAATACATTATTAGTTTAAGATTTATGAAACGTCTCATACAACTAATGTACAATATGTGTAACTATCGATACTTGAAAGTTTGAGCAAAGTTTTAATAATCACGTGAAATATATATGTGTGCCAGTGAGAATAAAATAGTAGCTCCATGTTGAAAAACTAGATTTTTATATAGCTGCAGTATTGGCGAGGCTTACCAGCCAGGGGGGGATTAAAGTTAACCCCGGGCATAAATTAACGAAATCCCTGGAGCCTGACTGCACTCACACCGACAGCATAGTTTCGGCAAAGTCAGGGCAAATAAAAGGGAAATGTTTGACACGAAACGTCCCCATATTACATTTAAAATTAATCTGCCGGACTACCGTTCTACGATGAGTGTTTCATTGGTGAAATGCACAGCCCTTGGTGAAATGTTTCAATGAAATCCAAAGTACCGTAATCAGTAAACCGTACTAATTCATAAAACCAAAATTCAGTAAACCATGGTCAATCAAATAGCCACATATTTTTTTCAACCTTTTTTATCGTATAGACACTTTCTCATGGCGCGACGCTTGCCCGTGTTACAAATGGCATTGGCAAGCACATCCAAGATCCGAGAAAAAACTTCATGGTCACCAAAGAAAATGTAGCCTAATTAGTGGCTTATTCTTTCTCTGTGTTCTTCTTTTTATTACGTATTATTTCTATAACTTTCATTACTTAGTTGGTAGTAGCTTAGTTGGTAGCTCCGTGGCTTAGTTGGTAGTAGCCCTGCCTTCGAAGCGAGGGGTCCCGGGTTCGATTCCCGGCCGGGGCACACTTTGTGTGGTGAGCATGAAGTTTGTTCTCGGGTCTTGGGTGTTTGTCTTGTGTTTCTGTGTTTGTCCATGCCATCTGCGACACAGGGAATCCTAGTGCAGAGGTATGAGTGTGTTAACGTTGTTGTTAACGTTGTTTCATAAAATATAAAAATATTTTAGTTCCGTTGCTCGTTGAAACTGTAATTCTCAAAATGCTCGAAATCCTTTTACTGAACGGAAGGAAAGGAAAAACGAAATATCTCAAGTTAGCTAGCTCAGATCCCATGTAATAAATCTGTGAAGGGTCTTTGATGAAAGCAAGTACCCATTTTTGTAGTTAAGAGGTACCTTATACTAATCAAATCAATTCTACGACCACTTCAGATTTTGCCTCTTGCTTGCCTCTTGCTTTCAAAATAGGTCAATGTATACGACTGGTGGATTCAGGCGTATATTCTGTACATAATAACTATAACTTATATATTTCCATAACCTTTTGGAAAACAATAATTTTAAGTCAATTGAAAAGCTATTCCGTGGGAAAAATTGTTTTTATACCACCTCCACATTAGTGTGGTACGTCCAAGCCAAGATATATTGCGAGTCCACACCACACAATTGGTGTTGGCAGGTATTGGAAAACATGAACGATGGGACTCATCAATGAAATATCGAACACATCGATTCAATTTCAATATTGTGAGTTCACCCTATGTTCACTTAGAACTAAACTCATTGACATAGTAGTGCTAATATTTTTTTTATATAACTTTTATTTAACTTGCAATGTATGTATGATTGTCCGAATCTTGAAACTGAATTTTAAGTCAGTTATCTTTAACCAATTTAGCTGAAATACACATTTATTTTGGATGGCATAATTAGCTTAGCTATGTGACGTCATTCTAATTCCAATATGGCGGATCATCCAAGATGGCGGACTAGTTCATTTTTCTGCACTACCATAGTATGGGTACCACCATTTAAAGCGCAAGAACTCGTGAAATGCCATAAAATGCGAATGGCTTTTAAGAAAAATCTTGACATCCTTTAATGTCACCGTAATTATTAAGAAAATCAAAAATTGTAAAGAAAAAGAAACTGATTTACGAAGACAGTAGTTATATCGAAAGTCTTTTACAAAAACGGCGCGGGTTTTTTTAGACTACATATTTAACCTAACATAAGTCACCCTCAAAAACCAGTGTTGCGTAAAACGGATGACATAAAATACAAGGAGGTAAGGATTTTCTGGCTCAAAATATGAGCAGCGGAAAAATAGAAAATAATATTGGGTACCTTTATTTTTAGAACAGTGTTGGATTCCTGCTCTACCTGTCTTAAAGCTCTATAATTAGTCGCTGCGGTGACAAATCGTACATTGGTTTATATAAACAAGAATAGAACATGAATAATATAATGTTTATTTGTCAAAAAAGAAGATTTTACATGTAACAAATTCAATTCTTAATTTACTGTTGCTTATTTATAGAGAGTATGTAAGCTAAATATAATAAATTACAAGCTTAATAAATTTATATTGCTATAAAAAAATTAAATAATTACAGTGAAATTTAATAAAAAATCATTACCATATGTCGCAGTTGATTCAAGCATTCCATTAATACTTATTACACTTACATCCTATTTGTAGGTCATTAATAAGCTTAATATACAATATTCTAGAGTAGAGTACCGTACCAGCCTCTAATGTTCCCACTGCAGGGACACTGGCCTACTCTCGATAATTGAGAGTGAATGGGCTCTGATCTACCACGGGAGCCCAATCCGGATTGGTAGATGTCACATGTCGTCGAATTTTTCATTCTAAGACATGCCGGTTTCCTCACGATGTTTTCCGTCACCGTTTTGAGAACGTGGTATTGCGCACATAAATTTTTCAAGTGAAAAAACTCATTGGTGCACGTGTAGGTTTGCACCAGCAACCTTCAGATTGAAAGTCGGCGTCTATGCCCCTGGGCCACCACGCTCTAGTAGAGTATTACTCTGATATTGTAAATGTTCATTGCTATCGTACATAGACTACATACATCTGGATCGTAAGGGCAATAACGCACATTCGTTGACTCAGGTCTAAGGAATTCTTGCCGAGACGCATTTTGATCACTTTATTAAAGTTTCAGTCTATAATGTAATACCTACGTAATATCAAAAAATAACTTGATGAATTTTTCATTGAAACTCATCCCACGTACACGAACAAGGGATGGTGGAGGCATTTCATTCTTTCACCTAATTTTAGGATTTACAAAATGTCAAAGCTTATATTTAGCGGCATGTTGATGACAATACCATTCTAATGTAGTTATAAGTCGGTTGAGAGCCATCTGCTCTCTCCAGAAGCCCGGGTCAATTTTCGGTAAAGATTTTTATAATAAAGGCCATCCGCGGCCAACAACATATAAAACGATTTAGGATGTACATGACCATTTAAAAAAATACCAATTACAGTCGTGCCACAATGTATACAAAATACGGTACTGTATCAAATCAATTTGGTCAATCGATCGACTGATATGCCCCGAGAAAGTCAGTCGATCGATCCGACATTTTTGCATCTTATACATAGCCTGGCATCATATTTTACTTTGTGGTTCAGCAAACAAACAACAATCTCTCCGTAAACAATGTTTCTTCTTTGACCTATTAATCCGCAACAACGCGGCCAACATTCTAAGTCTTCGATAGAATTCGAAAAGCTTCAGCAATTTTCTCTGAGGAGTCGTAAGCCGGTTTATCGTCTTCCACGATCCACGTAGACCCGCTTGCGCCTTGATCGATCACTTCAATTATACCTTTTACTGCTGACTCGACTCTGAAACAAATTTTATAGATTGAAAATCATAATTGATTAGCTATTTAGTCTATATTATATTAGTTTATATTTAGTCGTAGAACATGTGCCATGTCTATTCAGAAGTACTGTCTCCACAGCTGGCAATCCACCGCCAAGTAATAGTGCATGGATATTGCTGTGTTGCCGGTGGAATAATAGGCATATGTTACTTTATATTCAAGTCTCAGTTTGACAAGCGCAATGCGACGCGGCTTGTAGTTGTAGGGAAGGACCGATCGAGGAAGGATTTTCTGTTGGGCTGTTGGCTTATATGATATAACCACTTAACACCTACTGATTTAAAAATTTGTGAGCGCAATACCACGTTCTCAAAACGGTGACGGAAGACATCGTGAGGAAACCGGCATGTCTTAGAACCAAAAATTCGACGACATGTGACATCTAACAATCCGGATTGGGCTCCCGTGGTAGATCAGAGCCCATTCACTCTTAATTATCGAGAGTAGGCCGGTGTCCCTGCAGTGGGAACATTAGAGGCTGGTACGGACGTACGGATTTAAAAATCTTATAATAAAACCATCTTCAATACTTTCATTCCTTATTTTACGCTCTTAGAGATTAAATTTCATCATGAAATTTCTATGGGACTACTTCCGAGATATATACTCTACCATTTAAAACATCAAAACAAAACATGGTTTCTTTCAATTGTGATTAGCGAAGAAATCACGTAACAAATATACGAGAAAAATGCAACCGAAAATCTCTTCCTTTTTGAAGTTGGATAAAAAACTTACTTCTGTCTTGTAGGAACTCTACTCGTCAGCTGTTCCTGGTTGAAGTTTTGTAGATTGGTCCTCTGTAGGATAGCGGTGTCAGTGGGGCCAAGACACACAGTAATGACACGGACTCCTGTCCTTGTGTAGTTTTCTTTTGACTGAAATATTAATAATAACTTCTTTATTAAAAACACAGTAGATGTAGGTTTTTACCGACTTAAAAAAGGAGGAGTTTATCAATTCAGATGTTTTATCTTAAACTTTTTTTAAACACATTTATAAACTTTTAATAACAATTAAGTGATTTAGAAATCGAAAAAAGAACGATTTCATTACTTTCAAAGTTTTGTTTTTCAATGTTTACATGGACATATTTTTTTCCAATTATTTTGATTTAACAACTAAACTATTGAACCGATTTTGATAAAAAAATATGGGATATGTGAAAGCGATATGCTTTCAAATAAAAAAAAAGAATTTTCCACATCGGTTGATAAATGGCGGAGAAATCGGTGACCGACAACAGATAAGCGCCTTTTTTTTCGATTTTTGAATCAGTTACTTGTTAAAAGTTTGTAAATGGGTTTCAAAAGGCGATTTTATGGATATTTTTAGATAAACCTAGTTAAATTAAACATATATTAAAACTAAAAAAATTATAAAGTCATGCTCTTGTTAAAAATATAAGATAAGTGCTTTGATATACTAGAATATTGTAAGGTATGTTTAGGTTTAAATAGATTTGCCCTTGTTAGTGTGTCATAAGAGAATATCCTATTCCCCCTTAGCACTGGATATGTGTAAAGAAACGTCAATATTAAAATGCTAGTTTATTTACCGTATAATTAGGTAATGCTCTTACTCTACGAATTTTAGGGTTCTGGTTAAGGACTACCACCACTATCTGGTAATTCACCACTAAAAGTAGGTAAAACAGGAGAATTGACGCTTTTTGAAATTTATCAATAACGTACGCTCATTGGTTAGATTTTTCAGTGTATTGCGCTTTTATAATACCTAAATTCAAAAGTTCAAGTTCATAACCTGGTAATAATAAGTAAATTATCTGCCGTAAACTCGAATTCATAGCCTACTCAAGCGCCTTACTGAAGCAGGTGACATCAAACATGAAAATAATGAGTTTTATGTTATACTCAAGATAGCTTATGGCCGGGGACGCCAGCGATAACAGTCTCCATTTTAAATACGAGGTTTTGAATAATAAAACGAAACCGTTTTGGTATCTCCGCAGGTTTAGGAAAATTATTATTTTTAACTTAACGCTGGGACAAGCGACTGGCTCTCGGCCGGAGGGATATCAGCTTAGTCTAGGAAATAGTATTTTATCCATCGTAGAAGGACTTCTTAACCAAATATGTATCTTTAATCGCAGTCTGGGGCGTACCATCAGTACATCAAGAAAGCCAGAAGAAAGACAATACAATACAATACAAAAATACTTAATAGCACACTAATATAAATAAATATGCAAGGAATCTTATAAAATAATGTAAAATGGGCGGCCCTGTCACTTAGAAGCAATCTCTTCCAACCTTTGGGTGGAGAGGAAGGCCACACAGGCTTGGAAGGCTCCTAATTTATAATTACCTGTGTCACAATTACACAAATATATATTCACGTATCACGAACAACGAAGTACTGAAAGCATTAATGTTCTTATAGTATTGCTAGTTCCTATGCTTTGTTTTGGCCATTATTTAAAATCTGGAAGCAAAATCATTCCCATAGCACAAAAGTTAGGATTGACGAACACGGATTCTCTCGCTTCGAAAGCAGAATTACTATTACCTACTGAACCATTTGATCTAAAAGCACATAATATAATAAAAAAGCAAGGTACTGACCCCCTTGGCAACGCTAAACTGCAATACTGCCATCTTCGTAGCCGCGTAAACAGGAAGATGGCTTCCAAGATTCAGAGCCAGGAGTGAGGATATGTTGACCACGGCTCCTCCTGGTCCACCTTTGTCTAATCCCATTATGTCCATTGCTTTGATGGTGCTGTTGACTGTTGCCGTCTGCAGATAAAAGCATTTATAAGTTCATCATAGCCGACTACAAAACAAAATACAATTGTGTTTTTTACGCCATTTCTTCGCCAATTGTGGAACGATTTGGATGCGACATGGCTTTTCGACAGTATAGCCGGTACCGAAACCTTAATGTGCCCCCTGAAACATGGAAGCGCTCAGTCTAAATGCCACTAAACAGTTCAAGTAGTGACCGTAGAATTGCTTAACTAAGATGATTTATAAAGAACATCTAGGTAAGCTAAATGTATTGCCAATTTTGGTAACACATAGCTTGCCTAGATAGCGAGTTAAATATGTTATCAACAAACTAGTACTGTTTTACTTGTGTTTTTAATAATATTTTTGAGAATGCAAGAAAACTTATCTTTGAAAGTTGTGGTACGCTGAGTGTCAAAACAGGGATATAAGCTAATATAAGCTTTTTTTAAATAGCCCTTCATACTCTATTGCATGGTTAAATAAATTTCACAACACACAACTTTCACAACAATAAAATTTTTTGACATTCATGGTTAAAACTTATTACTAGTGTTAGTGGTGAGACCCATCATGCCCTTGAATGTCCATCCTGCTCTTACACCTGCAAGATGGACGACGATGGCTTGCACAAAGGACGCCATAGAAGTTGCAAGCTACTGGTCTAAAACAATATCATGAACAAATAGGTGCATGAAACATCGACTCAATAAAAGAAGACTATGTAAGTTTTAAGTAACATGTAAGTAAGTTATAGTAAGAAAAACTAAGTAACGTTTAATGGCTCCAACCTCTCAGCTGAAACACACGCGAGGCTTTTTCCTTCCGAATGTGATAAAATCCTGACCTTGCCAATGCAAGAAGAAAAGTTCTCGTAATATTCGAGATGAACATTTTCAATGGTTCCATATATTTTAATTTTTTTTTGTGATTTTTACTTGCAATGGCTTGTTAGTGTTTAAGTTGCATCCTACTCTTTCGTGGAGCAGTTTGGGAAATAATCTTGGAGTACTTGGTGAATAAGCCATTGTACCCTGAACTTAATGTACACACAGTTATTTCAATGTTCCTAATGGTTTTATAATGAAAACACGCCGCTTAAAGCAACGGCAACAAAGGTTCTGCTAATATGCACATAAAGGTTCCTGTGTCATACCTATTTTATTTTAACTTTTGCATCAACAGCTCCCTGTATTCTTTGTGCTTGATACACTCCATCACGAAATGATGGATATTGCTTAGCTTTCCACACACCTCTCAGTTTAGTCAATTCACATTTTTTTTTTCAAAATATATGCAAATTTATAAATAAAATGTGGTCTACTATAATAAAAATTGCATTCCCCTCTTGATTGTATTTGTTCAAAGCATGAATGTTTCATGCTTTGAACATGAAGCATGAGGCATGCTTCATGCTGTATTCATAATCCCGTTATCAACATAACCGGCCTCGCTGCACTTACACAATTGCTGCAAAAAGAATTTACTTTCACATTATACACTTATATATCATAGACACGCAGCTTAGAGACGTAACATTCCCGTCTCGGGTGATGGGCGCAACGGGATGCGAATTAACCTAGGTCGTGTTACTGTTGTTATGGGCGGAAGTAACCACTTACCATCAGATGGGCCTTCACCTTGTACCGTCACTTCAGTACCAAAAAAAAAAAGAAAATATTATATAAATATTAATGGATATTGTCACTCACTCCGCACAGCGCCACCTAGGCCCAAACCAAGCATAGCTTTTATTATGGGAACTAAATAAATGACAGAATACATAATACTGTAATAGAATGAAATAGCATGTCCCAAATAACCCACGCAAATATATTTTCACAGTATATACTTGGAACTGGATCGGTAACCGATCTCGGTTCAAGTGAAAACATTTCAATAACACTGAAAGTTTACTGGGGCGCTACAGAAGTTGGGAGAGTTGGAATTTGTTTAAAGATAACAACCACGACCAATCATATTTTGTAATAGTTTTTTTATGTGACTATAGCGACGGATGGGCAGACGGCTCACCTGATGCTAAGAGGTTACCGTAGCCCATAAACAATAAAAATCGTGGGAAATGGTCACTGAACAAACAGTTTACTCTTTATTACAAGATCTTGAAATTAATACAATTACAAAATCATAAAGCATACTTAAACTTACAAAATTCACGTCGACCATTTTTTTCAAAGAGTTTTCGTTGGCGCTGAGTATCGCAGCGTTGTTGACGATCACATCTAGTCGCTTTACTTGTCCAGCACTTATTTGTCAGCTGCCAGAAGTTGTTCGACGTCAGATAAGATGCTAATACATTGCTACACTTACGAAATTAACGTCGACCATCTTCTTCAAAGAGCTTTCGTTGACGCTGAGTATCGCAGCATTGTTGACGACGACATCTAGTCGCCTGTACTTATCCAGCACTTGTTTGTAAGCAGCCAGAAGTTGTTCGTCGTCGGAAACGTCGCATTTTATGAACTTCGCTCTTAGGGCTCCGAACTTGGTGGTGAGTTCGAGCTCGAGAGACGCGCCCTCTCGGTCTGATATATCAAGGAATGCGACGTGCTGAAAATGAAAAGAAAATTCTTTATCGCACAAAAAAAATAACTACGTAGGCGAATTTAATGCAATAATTTAAAACACGTCCCCGCTGCGTAACCCACTGCGGTTTACTCGTCCATCTCTGCGGGTCACACGCACTACGGGAATTCGCATCGTCCGGTATAATCCGGATTAATATTTTTTCTCAATTTTCAAAACCAGTTTGTTCGATAATGTTTTAGTAGTGCAGTGTACTTCGTCCATCTCCTAAGAAAAACTAAAACCATTTTGGGTGAAGTTAAAATCGAATTGTTTTATCTCTTTCTGACAAGATATCCGACCCAATTAAGGAAAGAGATAACAATTCCCTAGGGTATAGTCCGGAATAAAATCAATTCTGAATACAATTATCCTTTAGGCACACCTAGGGTGTGGTTTCTACGAACACGACGGCTCCGTAGCTTAGTAGGTAGTAATCCTGCCTACGAAGCTAGGGGTCTCGTGTTCAATTCCCGGCCGGGGCAGACTTTGTGTGATGAGCGTAAAGTTTGTTCTCGTGTCTTGGTTTGTCTTGTGTCTCTGCTTATGTCATGTCTCATGCCACCGGTGACACGAGGGATCCTAGCAGGGTATGTAGCATGAGTGTGAAACGTTACGACAATCGCCTCATGTCGTACTAAGATCCTGTTCACAATAAAATGTTTGTGAACAGGATTATGGTAGTGAAAAGAAAGTAATCCTTTCATAAGGGGTTTCTTGCTTGTCCTTCCCCATAGAGGGTCGGATAGGGTTTGAACAAGTGCTAAACTTCGTAATAAGAACGTATTTGTAGGTACTAATTTATTTGGAGAAGGTGATAAAATATTTTGACTTTGACTTTGAGAGACACATTACATTAGACATTTTTTAGACAATGTTTTAGATATGCTGATTCAAAACTCCGACACCAGAGTTGACCACATAAAGAAGAAGCATTTATAAATACAGGCGTCAACATTTTAAATTATCTCTATAAAAAAGCTATACCTACTTGATTTATCATATAATTCTGTGATTGCACTATCATGCTAGCAGTGTTAAGAACAGTAAACAAATAAGTGCGTTGTTTGACTTACATATATAATAGCTTCCAGTAATCAAGTAGCTAATTATATTGACCAAACAATATTACAGTTACCCAAATAATGTTACTGACAATTATGTTGATCATTACATAAAATCAACACAACAAGAGCTCTTTGTGGTATTTCTCCTAGAAACTATTTATGATACGGGTGCCTAAACTTTCCTGCAACTTGTAAAGTGAGCGCATTCCAATGTTGCTCTTAAACAGATTTGTTGCAAATATGGAAATTCCTGATGTTCAGTACTACTAAAGTATGAAAAGACCCAAGTAGCATCGCGTTTGAGATAGGGTGGAACTGAGTGAGTTCACCACTGGCTTGGCGGCTGATTACCAGGTGTGGAGGCAGTACTTCTCTGGATGAACTTGGCACAACTTCTACAGCTACTTTGGGTTGCACCACCCCACTACCTACGGGCGCAATGGACCCTCTCACAACCATCCATGTTGTAAGATATTCATGATGATACCTAAATCTAGTAATTTCATTGCCTAAATCTTATACCTTGCACACAATTGACACTAATCATATCTACTAATATTATAAATGAGAAAGTTTGTAGGTGTGTATGTTTGTTACTCCTTTACGTTTCAACGGCTGATCGGATTTAGATGAAATATTTTATGAAGGTAGCTCATACTAAATATGCTAGTTTTTATCCGTATTATAGATACTTACTGTATAATACATTACCAAAATATTTACAATATTGTTACATAAATTTATGTTGTTATTTAATTACACAGATTTTGAATTAATATCGTAACTTTCCTTAACAATATATTTCTCAGTATAATTGTCTGCTAAACTAGCTGAACAATATAATATAATTTATGTTAACTTCATTATAATAAGAGATTGTGCCTTATACTGAGTTTAGACTTTAGACAAACATACCTAAATATTCTATTTGAGTATGGTAACAAAGATTATATCAATAGAAAATATTCCCCTCTAAGAAGCATTCACTTGACTAATTATATTAGGATTTATTCATTGTGTGTGTCACATACACAAACTTATAAAAAAAAATATTTAATAAGCAATTATAAATTATAACCGACTCATGATATTTCAGTCACCGTTATAATCTTTTACTTTGACTTTAAAACGCTGTTATATAATCAACTGACAGCGTAGTAGTTATGGTACTAAATAGAAATAATCAACGAATATATTTCAGTAAACAAGGTGGCAATAAAATAAAAATCGGTTGTTCATAAATATTTTCAAGTAAAATTATATTACCCTCGCATTTTCAGAAAGCAGCGCTCGTACAATCCCGGCTCCTACGCCCGCTGCACCACCTGTCACCAAAAACACTTTATCTTCTATATTCAACGACCTTTTCACTGAACGGGCTGCCATTTCCACTAAATTAATACTTCATAAGACCCCGGCCCGACAATGAAGAACTTCGGTTAGATTTTTTTTAAATAAAACGCAAACTTCTGATTTCTTCGTCTTGCTGTAGTTCTTGCTAGATAATAATGCGTACTGACTCAATGACTCAATGGTTTATCTAAATAGTTTGGTACACAATTTTCATTTGTGTTATCTGTGATAAGCACGCTCATTGGCTTGGATACTATTTACGACAACTAGCATGAATGTTATCTCTGAATAATATGTTATAGGTGCGTGATTGGATTTCGATAACAAGTTGAAGGTTGGGATTTATATGTCACCGGGAAATCGTTTTTTCTCTTTTGTTCTTTCAGCTTATAATAACGCTAAGATGTTTAGAGACCATGAAACATTATAACGGACGGAAAACAGATGCAAAAAACAGATAAGATTAAATATATAACAAAAATATATTCTCGTATAAGACATATACATATAGTGTACCTAAGTATATATAGTATAAGATGACCTGAAAAGTAATATTTAAATCGATCAACTCAAAATAGAGGTCGGCGAAAATTTTAATTACTCGTTCTGGTTAAAATTTACCTTCTTATACGGAGACTATGGCTGCGAAGTTTTAATAACTCTCCACCCACCGTATCCTTTAAGATATTTACATTGTATTTGGAAGTATGTAGGTACATCCCAGAGTGCTTCCATTGAGTTAAACTGAGACTTTCAGTCTTGCCGAAACTGAGATTGAGAATCTCAAAAACATGATTTTTAGGCTACCATCTTCTTTTTACAAAACATGGGGCTTCAGCGTTATTACTAGATTCTGGTTTTTATTATTTTAGTTCGAGCACAAAACGTGGTTCATTATGTATGAAAACTTTTTCACACAAACTTTGACCTAAAAATTACGAACACAACTTAAAAGAAACCAACCAAATCGGTCAGGGATCCATCACTTCCCAAATGAACTTTCATCACCATATCTGGCAATAGTTTACATAGATTTTTTTGTTTTCAATAGAAATAGACTGTAATCCCTTGTTGAAACCTTGTAAAACTATTGAAAATCTAAAAATAAAAAAACGACTTCAGTTCGTTCATTTCCTTGTTTCACCCCCTAGAAGGTGCAATTTATTCATGGAATTTCTATGGGAAAACAAAAAAAACGTCTAAATGATTTAACAATTGAAATTCCCTTTCTTTGTAGGTTTCCATACCTATGGAGGTATGGAAACCTATAAACCTAACCTAAGGTCAAGTTAAAGCCGAAACCAAGACTGATCCGAATCTTGGTCGCATCGCACAACCCTGAGCGGCTCATTCTGTCGTGAGGGGCGGGTGGTTGACGAGGCGAAGCGGCTAAAGCCCTTTCAAGAGGAGCCGCTATTGACTAAGCAACAATAAGGTGTAATAGCAGCTTGGGTTAGCACTTTTTTCTGAAAATATGTAGATACGGGTGTGAATTTGTGAAAAAAAGCTAAGTGAGAGTTGAGAGGGAAAGTCGTTCTCCCCAATGATTAAGGCTAGAACGTCTTTGTCTCACTTAATAAGAATCTTTCAAACCATAAGCCGTAGCGAGACATAAGAATCAGAGAATATAATTATGTTAGTATGGTGGATACTCTAATAAATTATAAATAATAATATAATTAATACTAATACTAGAAACATACAAAACCCTATTATGAGAGTCAACGACGAATATCCGTCAGGCTGAGAAAGAATTACAACCTGTCACCGACGAAAACGAAAAGCTACCAGAACAGACAAAAAAAAAAATATATCAATGATAAATTCGTAGTCCGTAGTTAAATAGGACTAGTAGAGTCAGTAGGTAGAGGGGATTAGTAGTCAGTAGGTAGAGGATAAGTAGAGTCATTAGGTAGAGACGATTAGTGGAGTTATTAGGTACAGGGGATTAGTATAGTCAGTAGGTAGAGGGGATTAGTATAGTCAGTAGATAGAGGGGATTAGTAGTTATTAAGTCATCAGGGGTATCTCTCTATTAGATGGGACTAGTAGAGTCGGTAGGTAGAGGGCATTAGTAGAGTCAATAGGTAGAGGGGATTAGTAGAGTCTGTATGTCTACCTATTTAGGCTACCTTTAAAGGTCTGTATGTCTACCTTTAAAGGTTAGTCAGACAAGTAGATCATTGTGGGCTTAGTAAAAGGATATATTTACGCTTTAGTTATAACTTAAACAAAATATTAGCATATTTCTAAACGTGTATATTTTTAGCATACATTAATTCATGTCATTTTCCCCAAGAGTTGCGAAGAGCCTCAACAGTCCAGTTTTCACCTGCCAAAAACTGACTATTTTTCACATCTACGTTTCCATGATAGTGTAACTCACACTATTGAGGTACACTGTTTATTTTTGTAAAATTAATTATCCTAATATTTAAACAGAAAAATTGTTTCTACCTATGTCCGTTATAGTGAAACTGTGCAACCGATGTGCCCCAAACCGATTTCATTACAA
Organism: Aplocera efformata; assembly: GCA_921293045.1. Taxonomy (NCBI): domain Eukaryota; kingdom Metazoa; phylum Arthropoda; class Insecta; order Lepidoptera; family Geometridae; genus Aplocera; species Aplocera efformata. Next base: position 3,375,732 of record OV121042.1, on the reverse strand, counting down.
AGACAATAATGTGAAGAAGGTTTTAGACCAATTCATTAGGCTCATTAGCGTAGTAGCACAAGCTGCGTATCCGCTAGTACTTATATACAAGGAAGGCATAATTGTTCAAATCACAAAACTGGTAACATTTATGCCTATTCCTCTACAGCGATTGTGGTCGTAGTCTCCCAAAGGAGCAGAAGCATTCATTCGACAGTATAATTCTCATTAAAGAGTCATGACTCCATCGCAGTGTAACGCAGGGTACCGCACTCACTCGCATTCGCGCTGAAGTGGTCTTTTGTTCCCATTTTATTATGAGCCCTCGCGGTACATGTTAATAAAACGAGAGTGTGAGCCAGAAATAATTAAAATAAAACAAAGTACGGGAATGATTCGCATTTTTTGGTTTCACGCCTATATGAGAGCGCCGGCGTTAAATGTGCGAACGGGAAGTGAGTATGTTTCTATAAAAAGTAATGTGGATTACACTTTTAAGAGAATAATTTATAACCTTTTATTAACTGTTAGTATTATTGAATACAGTAGTTTAGTGAATATACTATTGCGTATAACGTCACTTAGGCACATGATATGTCAAATTAGTTTAATAATAAGCTACTACTTTATTAATATTATATAATTATATACAATTATTGTATTCAATTACAGTATTGTAAGCTAGATTTACGCCTGTTACAACCTAAACGAAATACTAACCAGCTTCTCATCACACCAACTCAGTCGTAAAAATATTGTACTAATGCTTAGGATCTCAAAGAATAAATAACCTTGAATTTGTATACACAAATTAATAAAGTAAATTCCAAAACATACCAATTCCGCAAGGCGTTGTTTCAATGGCTTCTCGCTTAGAACAAACATTAAGTGTTTCCAAAATCGAAACAAATTAGAACTACTGAAACACTTCCCTGTCTACCAAACATCTTGTACTAGTTACACCATCATACAATTTGCAACCGTACTACAACGTGTTCCGGTTCAAAGTGCCACAACTTTTAACAAATCTAAATTACTCAGCCAATGTGGTTTCTGTTCGACTGTATCCCGGGGCAATACGGTTCAAGATTGCAGTGTCGAGGGTATTTACAGACGCAAGTGGTTGAAAAATCGTTAAATTAAAGTATAAAGGCAAATAAAACTGGCGGACACACCTAACTGCGGGCGGTAGCCAAACAAATCGTACCCGGATTACTGGAAAGTTCTTGAAAAAAATATTTTTGTGCTAATTTACCTTCTACTCGTATACCACTTTAGTTAGAAAGTAAATATATTACGTATATTATAAAGGTGAAAGTTTGTATGAATGTATGTTTGTTACACCTTCGCGCTCAAACGGCTCAACGGATTTGGATGAAATTTGGTACCAGAATAGTTTATACCCTGGATATTGCTGTGTTTCGGTGGAAGGGTACGGGTGCTGGTGAAATTATTGGCACATGAGACGTAACCGTCTCAGAGTGAATGCGATGCAACGAAGAGGAGTCGCAATCATGTCATTTATGAGCGAAACTGACCACATGAGGTGAACAGCCAGCTCGACATACATAAAAAGAAATAAGGCAAACTAAAGCTTACATAAAATTGAAATACAGATTTTTGTATTATTCAATTTAAAAAACAAATATACAAAGCTCTTGTTTAACTTTGAAAATTCCGTGGCTGGAGGCTTTGCTCTTTTTGCCGTGAAAAGGATGCGCAAACAGAAAAAATCGCCAGTTTAAAACTGCAACATTCACTCCACACCCTTCAGGCGTTGCAACTTTGCTGAGCAACGGCTGAACCGAGTAAATTTGAAAGTTGTAAGTAAAGGCTCTTCGTTCCTTTTTCTTCTGTTTTGTTAAGAGCTTAAGAGATATTGCGCGAGGAGCTGGGCTAAGTTGAGATGAACTCAAGCCCTCGGATACAAGTAAAAAAGAACCCTCTTAAATTATCTGGCTAATGAAACTTCGCGACTTTTTTGTTTATGTCAAATTGGCACGTAACCTAAGATTTACGCATAGCTTCCATGAGCCAATTTTCGCCTTGAGGTTACACTTTCTAAGGAACGTAGATGTGATATATTTTGAATTCATCGCCGCTATTTTTTGCCCAAGACTAACTCGGCTAAAACTTTCATTACATTAAAATCAAATTGACAATGGCATGATATATCTACAATATGAATAACCTGGCATAGTTTACCAATCGATTATTGATCCTGCCACTGGCCGAATAAGGCCATTCATGAATGAAACAAAAGTAATTCTGTTCCAACAGGTCGTATATTCTGTAATATGGCGGAATTGGAATTGTAATGGGTTTATTCGACTCAAATACCTCATTTCCGCGTTATGAGCGATGTCTCATTTTATTTGATGATGTGATGGTTATTTACATTTTAAGTTTACATTTTGAGACGAGCCGCCACGGCTTAACACATATTTAAAACAACATAAAAAAAACTAGTCAAAAGTGTTTTTTTCCATAGAATTATTAATGAATGGTGAACACGTAACTATTGTACAGACTTTTAAAGGTTTGAGGTTATCAATTCGTTTGTATTTTTTTAATTATTCTATTTTTATTGCCTCCGAACTTTCGCATTTATCAACCAAAATGGAAAATTATTCTTTTATTTTAAAGAAAAGCTTTCAGATTTTGATGTTTCTCTTTTAAACTCTCCCCTCCTCAGGGCATACGGGATCAAAGTGTTGAAGTCGGGTTTTTGTAGATATTTTTAATTATAATTAACAAAATAAATATATAACTAACTGCAGTTGTCATATAATTCAATGGTTTGTGCAGCGTGCGCCTTATTTCAACAACTTCAGCGGTCTCTGTTCCTATAGTTCCTTGAACCCAAATTGTACTGTTTGTTATTCGTTAGATATGAAATTACTTTTAAATCCACCTAATTTAATAAGAATGGTAAATTATGTTTATTTAAACAAATATTCAACATCAACTTGCCAACCAACTTAAAACCAACCTATTAATATTGGAAATTTTCGAATAACATTTTCCATAAGTACATCATCATCATGTCAAACTATTTACCAAGGAGAAATAAAATCCTTTAGTTTTAAAAGCGACGGGAAATGTCTGGGAGGTTTAATAAAATGTCCGAGCTTGAAACTTTGCAAGATTAATTCTGCATTTTTGATTTACTCATGTCCCGGGGCAGTTAAGCGAAATGGAACTGGTAACAAGCAAAGAGAAAAATCACATTTTAAACCATAGTTTTATTACATTATAGTACATAACGCGGACATTAATGCTGAGAATTCAGACACGGAGTTTTTTTATCTACGAGTAGTTACTACTTCAGACTGTACTTGATTTGACATATCTGAACAAACTTCCTCACCACACAAAGTGTGTCTCGACCGGGAATCAAAGCCGGAACCCCTCGCTTCGAAGGCTGTGCTACTACAATTTGCTAGCACCTCACTCAGTGAGACATCGGTGATGGAACTGATAGTTTGATTTGGTTTTAAATTCCGAAAACACATATTTGTCTCAAATTAGACATTGTTAATTACTATGAGAACTTCAATGTTTATGATTACCTTAACGTAGGTGTCGTTGACGTCAAACCAAGCCGTAGGCGTTGTCTACTCGTATAATGGCAGTCAATCATGTTTACGGCAATTAGTTCAATTTATTCTTTTTCGCTATTTAGATGTACGTCGTTTACGGAAAAACAACTTGGCAAGGCAGACACTGGGATTATTCAAATTGCATCTACAAATATTGCATTCGGTGTTGTGTGTTTATACATGTAGTGCTACCACTGCGCTCGGTTACCCCGAAGGACTGCAATTGATTAATAATTATATTTTTCTCTTTCTTTCACTAAATTTTTTTCTCTTCATATAAGTGACTGGACAAGTATTGAAGTTTTCAAGCAACTTGGAAGCCTTCGAAAACATGGCTTTTCTAAGCTACGGCATTACTGGGTGAGCGAAGAGTAAGAGTTATTACCACCAGTAAGGATCAACGAGGCAAGTTTCGCTTGTTTTATGAAATCAAACTGAATATAACTTAGCAAGTTGGTAGTCACTCTGTCTTCGACGACTTAGGTCCCGTGTTCGAATCAGGGTTTAGCAAGTTTCCACGACCAAAGCTTTCAAAACTTATTCCAGGCTAAACGATTTATTGGTTTTTGGATTCCGGCGGGTATTATGATTTGGATGATCCTGGTGCACGTATTCGTATAATGAACATACAATTCAGTTCAATTCGGTCATTCTTTTAAACTATTTAAATACCAATTCATCTTATATAAATATAATATAATACTAATAATAATCCTCATTTAGTTCAAAAAGATCTTAAATTATTTAAGAAAAAATACTAGTAACAAAAAATAAACTTTTTAAATATGCCTAGTACTATGTGCTCTTTTTATATTGGGTATCGTGGAATATGTTTCCAGTTGTGCTTGGATTCCATAATCTAAGTTTAAAACTGGTTTGCAGATACGAGAGATCTCTGCTTCAGTAAGTATTAAGGCATTTCTACACACAATAAGTGTTTTAAAAGGTGTTTCAGCTAATCGTCGTTCAACTTTTTATATTTATTTAACAAAAATATTACTGCTTATTGTGTGTGTATATCCGAGGGTGTGTGTGTGTGTATTCTGTGATATGTGTGCTGTGTTGCGGTAGTATTTTAGTATGGTAGTGGGTGGGTGTTCATGTAAGTATGTATATTTATACAAATAGAATTGAGTTTGCGTTTTAGCGTTAAAGACATGTTGTTTTAGCATTAGTGTTTTAAGATTTTATGTGAAACAGTTCAACCGTCTGCAAATGTACTCTATGGCTAAAAATAAGCAGAATGTCTTGATCTTAAAACTTTTTAGCTACACTCTCATAACAAAACAAACTGAGTTGGAAAAAATAATTGAATTAGATTTACTGTACAACTATGAAAAAAACAACAAAGGGGAGGAAATACTCGGCAAATCCAAATGAAACATGATTGTATCGTCATTCGAGTTTGAAAAACAGGAAAAACCAGGTCTTGCATTTTACATGTACCCATACTCCCAGGGTAGTTGACCGAAATGCTATCAGGCAACGCAGAAAACGCAATTTTCGCCCTCGTATTGCATCTGCGAAGTATCTGGGTACGATAAAGGGCGGTATCACTTTGACAGAGCTTTTGGTCTGTTCAGCGGAAAAAACGAAACGTAATGCTCTGAACTTTCTAAACAACAGAACATTGCTACAATATGCATGACCTATTTCATGATTTTCCTCGTAGATTGTGTTAACTGTAATGCTATATTACGAAAGTTCTGTACTATGGAGGAACCCTATTATTATATCACAGCCTGTTTGTCAGTAACACATACATTTCAAAGACCTGTATTATATGTCGTCCAAATAAAAAGTTGCATATTTTGCTTCACTGTGACTTTTTTCTTCGCTCGTTGTATAATGATTTGTATATTTCTTTTTTTAAATGGGTGCAAGAGATTAAAGTATTGAAGTCGGTCCTTTTGGATTTTTAAATAAGTCACTTGTATATTAACTCTTGATAATTGCTAAATTTCTTATGAATTGAAAAAAAATGTTGATGTGAGCTTTGTTTTTGCTGTAAAAATTACTCAAATATCTTTCAAAGTATAAGTATATAAGTAGGTCTTCGAAACGACTATTCTCATTCCACCTAACTTGGATAAAAACCGCTCTGCGATTGCTTCACTTTAGATAATACGTTGCCCAAAAGGAATTGTCCACAAGACCACAGACAGAAAACACAGATGTCAAACGTATAAAACATTCCCTCCCTTTTTGCTAAGGGTTCATACAGTCAAGGTTATACAGAATACTTCAAAGGAAATAGTAAATGTGGCGAGTGCAAGCCTCGAGGTAATTTTATGCATCGCTACAAAGTATTAGAGTAGATTTACAGGATTCCCTGATTCGATTGCATGCTGTCGAACGAAAACCGTATTCCTGGGAATTCACTTGTCAGTACTAAGCTTTAAAGAAATTGCATTCCGCTGCACGAACGAATTACGCAATTGTTTTCTGCATTCTGTTTATGGCGCGAATTATTCACGCGGTTTATTATGCAAAATGTAAAACCTTAGTTTGTTGCGAACGCTTGTTTGATATTGGAGTCAACTTTGGAATCAACCATGTTGCTCGCTACCGTGGGTGAGTACCCTCGAAACTTACACTTATGTCCTGAGTGATGCGAAATGCGAAGTGAGTATAACCTGTGCAAGTTCCTGTATACTACTGCCACCACATTTTGTAATTCTAGTGGCGCAATTGCGTTGCTGTGTTCCGTTGGGTGCCAGTGAAATTACTGGCACTGATGAGTTACAACCTCGTCTCAGATTGACGGGACAATGCATTATGACATGGGTCTGATAATGTCTCGGTAGAACTCCTGATTCGTGTTTATGTTGTTTATGGGCGGCGGTAACCACTTAACATCAGATGGGTCGTTAGCTAGTTATGTCACTATAGTTGCCAATGTTTACTCTAAAATTAATGGTGTTTTTTTCTTTCTGTAAAATTGTAGATGTTAGTTTAGTTTTAGTTTGATCAGATACTTGCATAATCAGCACCATTATTGAAATTATAATATTATATAATACATAACACTTTAAGTAGCAACAATCATCAATCTCTCTTCAAAGAACCATCTTACGTAAACCAGTTACAATAAAAAACCGCTTAGAAATTGGACCGTCCATTTTGGATTCAAGGCCTCAAAGGAATTACACTCACGGACAGACCACAGAGAGGATAAACAGACAAATCCAGCCATCAAACAAGCGTAAGCACATCATTAGTCCCGGATTTCGTCTTTTCTTCAAAAAAGGAGGAGGTTATCAATTCGGTTTAAAGTTTTTTTGAAGTGAAGTGAAGGCGCGTGAGTTTTTTGAGATGAATAAAAACCATTTGACTCGCTACTCTATATATACCAACACCTCTGTATATAAATATCTGTAGTGTAGCGTGGTGGTCAAGGGGCACGGTCGCCGACTTTCAATCTGAAGGTCGCTGGTTCAAACCTACATGTGCACCAATGAGTTTTTCCCTTGAAAAATTTATGTGCGCAATACCACGTTCTTTAAACGGTGACGGAAAACATCGTGAGGAAACCGGCATGTATTAGAACCAAAAATTGGACGACCAATCCGGATTGGGCTCCTGTGGTAGATCAGAGCCCATTCACTCTCAATTATCGAGAGTAGGCCGGTGTCCCTGCAGTGGGAACAGTAGAGGATGGTACGGTACGGTAAGTCTGCTTTTGTTTTCACTTCTGTCGGCAAGCCCGGTTATTTGTTAAGTTTACGCCTGTTTCAACCAGTTTGTGGTGAAACTATCTTTAATTTAGAAATGCCCTCCCCCCTCTCCTTTCCCCATTTCATTCAAAATAGCAACAGTAGCTTAGCGCGTCACATATATTACCAGTGAATAAATTGAAACGCCATGTTCCCGTGCCAACATGTTTGGATTCCATAACATTTTCAACCGCCATCGAAGTTTCAAGATGGTCATTTTTAACAAAAACAAAATAAAACCTTTTATTGCTTACTGCTTAACTGCACAATACGACTCCTCGCTGATCAAAGTATGAGAAGACCCAAGTCGCACCCTGTTGCGCCTGTCACCCGAGACGTTGATGTTCGGTCTCATGCGCATGTGATTTCACCGGCACCCACACCCTTCCACCAAACACTAACAGGATTAAAAAAAAATATAAAAATAATGAGATATATATATCTCATTATTGTTATATATATATCTCATTATTGTTATTTTTTTTTTATATATTGTATATAGGTATATATACCATTAATGGTGTAATTCGATTTAATTATTATACAATACATTCATTTTTTTTTTTTATATATAGGTATATATACCATTAATGGTGTAATTCGATTCAATTACATTCATATTTGTAACCCTTTTCGGGTCTTCGTACATGCGTTCAAGTTTTTATAACATTATATTCAAGGACCTTTCGGTAGCGAATATGAGCATGGGAATTACAGCCCCCGGGGTGTTCCTGGCGATGCAAAATTATATTTTCCACATGGCAAGAGCGAACATGAAGGGTGTGGATATGACGTTTCGTTAACTAATGTGGAGCGTTTTGATTAATGAAAATCTAGTATGTATTGTAGTATGTTCATCTCAGCTAGTTTAGGCATGTACCGCATGTTCGAAGCAGAATTATTTCGAAATTAATACTGATATATTCCGAATTAATAATGACATGTATTTTATATTCCCTTGAGGACCTTGGAGGTACTCATCTAATAAAATAAAATATAAAAAAATCTCTTCCAAATCTTCCAAATATGTCCTCAATTGGCAAAGATACCACTTAACAAATATATGAAAAAAAAACAACAGCTGAACATCCCCTCCTTAATTTGAAATCGGTTAATAAAATCGGAGCCATTATAAGGTCACTCCCCTGTGTCCGTCTGTCCGTATTTAAAAATAAATAAAAATAATTAAAAATGAGCCTATTTGTATGAAATGACATGATAGTTCATACACATAAGCATATTCTCCAAGTACTCCAAGATTATTTGCCAAACTGCTCCACGAAAAACTTAAATACCTTTATAAAACGAGTTTAATTTAATATCATCATCTTAATCTATGGTTTAATATATGCTTTTGTACGGACATTTCACAAAGCACCGTTTAGCCCAAACTAAGCATAGCTTAGGTATAATAGGAACTAGATACCGAACAAAATACCTTATAGATTGTTTTTGTACATATTTACAAATTAAGCCAACAGCAGTAGAATTTCTGCAAAGTTCGCCCGAAGAAGTAATCTGGTGTATGGATGTGGGTGTCGGTGAAATAACGTGCATATGAGACGTAGTATCCCCGTTTCGGGTGACAGGCGTAACGGGGTGTAACTTAGGTCTTCTCATAGTTTGGACCTAAGTGGTATTGCAGTTGTTATGGGCGGAGGTAACCACTTAACATCAGGTGGGCCTTCAGCTCGTCCTGACGCTTTTGTAACAAGATTAAAAAAAACCCAGACAGAAAAAACATTTATGTTTGTCACACAAATAGGTAGGAATCGAACCTTGATATATATGAGTGTGTACAATTTATGAATCATGAGTATATATAATTTTACAGAATGCTAAATGCTGATATAAATTTTAAAACTATCATGGTTATGAACATAATTATTCGTGTTACCGAGATATTTACCATGATTTGTGAGTTTTGTTGACTCCCGATTGACTCAACAAAACTCACAAATCATGGTAAATATCTCGGTAACACGAATAATAATGCCAAATGCTGATGATCGGAATCAGAGTGTATCGAAACTCAAAACCAACATGTTCCGAACGCCGCAGTTATCCACTGCTATAGCGTCATGGTTCAAGTAGCTTGAAGTACTCAGCTGTAAAAGCTATTAACGGTTACCCATCAGATTTATGACCATTTAGAACGTCCGCTAGTCCATCTCGTCTAGCCCTGAACGTTTCTAGTCCAAATGGTTAGATACGACTGGCTAGATAAGTTACATTATTTGTATACTGAAAAATCAGTTTTAACTTTTAATATCGTCTAATCATACGATTAATATTATTTATACTTACCGGTATAGGTACCTGTTGTGATTTTTTAACCATATATTGTATAGTAAAAACATAGGAAACAACAAATTATATTTTTGATTTAAACTATAATGGGAAAACAATCCTTGTTTTCATAATCTACAAGTATTTGATTATTTATTATTTATGGGTAACTAACGTAACGCAAAATTTTACGTTACGTTAGTTACCCATACTAGTAAATCTGCAGTATGGATATTATGAGGTGGTAACTAACTAACCCGTTACTAACGTAACGTAAATTTTACGTCACGTTAGTTACGGGTTTTATCTACAATACATCAATCCAAGCCGGATTGGTAAATAGCTACCACATGTCCTCTAAATTTTGGTCTAGGGCAAATCTTATTGATGTTTCTATCACTGTTTTTGCCTCATCGTGCATATATTGACTCTTAGCGCAGTTGGAGCTACTTTAACTACAGAAACTAAAACTTTTAATTAAGATCCGAAGATACAGGCACCGTTGTGTTACCAAAAGATAACCACAGACAGTACTATATTAATGAAACGGGAACAATCAGAGCTATGAATCAAACTACTGGTATGTTTGATGAGTTTTCATCTTTGTCAGTCGACGTTTATTACCTGCATTCTGATCGCAAGTTGCGCTGATCGAACGGAGAGGAATTTATACAATTTCCGTTCGTACGGATGCATTGAATTCAACAAGCCATGTTTTACAATTGTCTTGCAATTCGACATTAATATTAATTTAAAACTTTTATGAACATTATTTTTCGAGTTACCGGGATATTTACCATGATTTGTGAGTTTATTTAACTTATACCGATATTTCGAGGCAGTTTCATGCATATTTGAGAGGGAGATATAAGAATACCTTGAACTGCCTCCTACTGCGATACCCCGCAAGAGTTCATATGTGAAACTATTACTATTGTGTTACCAACTAAACAACTAAGAGAAATGCAATAAATGGATTGAGTATCACTACATAGTATAAAACAAAGTCGCTTTCTCTGTCCCTATGTCCCTATGTATGCTTAAATCTTTAAAATTACGCTACGGATTTTGATGCGGTTTTTTTTAATAGATAGAGTAATTCAAGAGGAAGGTTTATATGTATAATACACTAGCAAGTCACCCCGGCTTCGCACGGGTAGTTTCTCATACGACACTGATGCTTTGCTAACCGTGCGAAGCCGGGGCGGGTCGCTAGTTGAGTATAAAATTGATGTCTTTGCGAGGTGGGGTGGGCACAAAATATCATGGTAACATGGGACATTCAACGCGGGATGCAGCTAGAAGTAACATTAACACTTTTGTGTCGGCACACAACATGAATACCTAAATAACCCCAGTAGTCAGGACTCAGCCACATGAAATTCACAATGTGCAAGTCAAGCTCTTACACTCAGCATAACTCTTGTTGAGCTTCGGAAACAATTTAGTTTCATACTCTACAATGTCTAGTTTGGGAAGTTATTCTCGAAACACTGAATACAAGATACACCTATCTCGAATAAAACTTAAATACAGACATGTTTAAATTGAAGCGTAGGAATTTTCACATATGAAATTTTACCTACTTATGAGACATTACCTACTTATGAGACACCATCTGTATCTATCTTATGCAATAACTAAAAATTTTATTATGTTTCAACTCATCGTCTACGAAACGGAGATTTTGTTCCGTTTTTGTCAACAGCATGCTATAATTTTCCGGGCGACTCGAATATATTTTTCTGCCAAAACATGTGGGCAAAAGAAAAAAAATCGCAATCGAATGATTAATCCTAAATAATTGATTTTGTTAACAAAAATACAAATTGCTTTCAGTCTTATACCTTCTCATAGTTGATTCTCTGTTGCAGTCAGCATGCATACCCACATTCATATTGTACAATATTCTCAATCACACAACACATTAATCCCATTCATCCAAACCCAACAACAAACTCAGACTCACCACAAAAATGTCCTGACATCAAACGCGCCGGCTTCGAGGCAGCGTTACAACCAGTTCAGCTGCTAAGACTGTCTTAACGAATGACGAATGTCTTTTTGGCATCGTTGTCTTCAAATAGAGGAAGAGATAATTGCAGTAGGTACTAAATGTAATGACGCGCTAGTGTCGTGTAATTCTGAGACATCTCACGTAGGTATGAATGCAATCTGAGAATAGGGGGCTAACTCAAGAATGCGTGGAAACTCGATCAATGTGTGGAAACTAAACTAGAATCAAAATTGTTTTGATTTTCTCTCACCTGTTGCATACAATATGAATTTAATTACAGTATATAGTTTACAGTATATAATTTCACGTGTTAATCATCGCATCACTTGAGAACAGCTTTAGCGATTTGGCTATTTTTTGGTTTAAAATGTTCCTAATAGTCAAAATTGGATTTTATAGAGAAAAAGATGGCACAGATTGCCCAAAATATACAAAAAATAATGAATTTGTAAATATTATGCGAATATTATTATTCTTAAACCGTTTTTAGCATAATATGTTTTCGATTAGTCAACGTCCATTTCTCCGAAGACAGATTTATAAAACTCATATAAATTCCATAAAATAGTTTAATACATTTCGTAGTCCACAGGCCCTTTGGAACAACCATGGGAAGAATTTTACATTTAAATATCCGTGTAAACATCTACAAAAGCGTGGAAATTACGATAGAACGAATGTCTTTTTGTCATCGGTACTTTTATATTACAGGATATACCAAAATGTTTTCATTTAATTTTGGAAAGAGCTTACAATGTTGATCCCCTAAGGCCATTAAAGTAGGTAACTGTAAGCTCTTTAACTTTAATTGGACCATATAAAGCGGTTTCCGATTGCAATGAGCCATCAACCTCGCTTCCAACCCTGCCTATTAACTGGTTTTTAATGTTTGGGCTGAAAATAGAATTGATGTTATAAATGCGTAAAAATACGGTCATCAGTAGCTTGCATTACCTTTGTATAAATACAGTAACATTAATATATCAATATTCACGTAAATTAGACACTGCTCCATCTAGCCCCAAACTAAGCATAGCGTAGAAATATATAGTATTTTTATTTTTTGTAAACATACATATAATACGTATTAACACCCGAACACATAAGATACATCTATGTTGGTCGCACAAATGCTCGTCCTGAGTGGAAATCGAATCCACGACAATGAGTTCAGTCAACAAAACCAGGCTTATTCCGTACAAAATCAAACTTGCGATGCTACTTAAGTATCCTTACACTGTTTCATCAAAACATACATTCTTAAACATATCATAAGCAACTTTCTTCCCGATCATTAACTAAGTGTAACTAAGTGTTACAATGCCTCCAATTAATAGCAGTTTAGTTATTATTTATTTATTTTTCATCTTTTCAGGTCCTGTTTGACAGTTTCACCCTTGGCCGCTTCACGTCCTTCACTGAAGATGGTTGCCCCGACGGCTACATGCAGATCCAAGAAGCCAGTCGGCCCCAAGTCGGGGGCTCCTGGTGCGGCACCTCCTGGGGACCTTCCATATACTACAGCGAGACGAAATCCATCACACTTATCATCAGGCTGCTACATCTGTCCAAAGACCAGAATAACTATAACTTCGATTTCCGAATGGCGTATAAAGTTTTAAGAAGGGATTATGCTACGGTCCGCTATGGTGGAACTCCTCCATCAGGTACCTTATATGACATTTCTTTTATAAGCATTATAAGTCTTCTCAAGTCTTATAAAGTCTTCTAGTATGATTATGATTAAAGTTAGCTAAATATTCTTCCCTATTTTGGCAAAATTGAGTATTTTTATTATTGTCATTTTGTTATGTTAATCAAAACGGAAGTAATCATTTCGTACTTCAGAGATTACAACACAATTCATCCATATTTATCATAAAAAAATCCAAATCTGTAATCACGGATCATTTGAATGCAAAGCGCCCAAATCAGGGGTTTTCGCAGATTTATCCGGGTAACGACAACAACACACAAAAATATTTGCCCAAGTTTCCGAGCCGATACATCCAATAACCATTTCTTATTGCAGAACGCCCTTATTTCAAGATGAAGCCGTTACCGTACCCCGTAAACATATCACGCGAGGATACGAACGTCGGGAGGCCAACAAAAAGCCCGGACTATTACCTGGGGGATTTGATCTCTGGGACATATTGCTCGCGGATATTCAGCGACTGCGATCGTAAAAACTGCAGATTACAGTCGCCAAATTTCCCCGGCGTTTATCCGAGAAATCTGACGTGTTACTACGCGGTGAGGCAGCATGAAGTACCGCAAGGAAAGCATGCTTTGATCGTTGTGAAACAGCCGAACGGACAGCTGGTGTCCATACGTAGCCAGAAGGCATTGTACGCTGCACAGCAAGAGCGGGGGAACAATGGGAGAGAGTTGAAATTCTGGCAACAATGTGACGAAGTTCAGGACTATGTGACAGTGTACGATGGATATACGACAAGGGATCCGGTTATTCTGAGGTTTTGCGGCGGTGGCGTGCCGGTGCCTGAGGCGATATCGAGCGGCCCCGAGTTGCTTGTGGAATTTACAACATCCCCCTTTGGTACATTTTTGCAGCCGGCTACGTCGCAGTCGCTACATGGATTTCAATTGGAAGTCGAGGTGAGAATGACAATCATAAGATAATTTGCTTTCTGAGATTGATATATGATTTGGTTTGGATTCGGAACAAGCAGCTTGATTGATTGTAATTTTTACAATCTATCTCAGCATCTGTATTGCACCCGCCAGTCCTTGCAAGTCGTAAATTATATTTTTAACTTAATTCTAGTCTTTTGTAACTTATTCAAATTAGTCAACCAAAACACGGGAAGAATCGAAAGATAATGACATTCGTATCATGAATTGCAACCGTGCGAAGTCGCTCGTAATACTAATGAGACAGTAACTTTCGAATTAACCTTTCCTAGTACAACTCACAAGAAACCTTTCTCAAAAGAAATCCTATTACTTCAAATGGTGCTGGAACATCAAACAGTAGATAAGCTAATGGGAAATAGACGAGTTTCTAATTAGATTACCTCCAGACACGTGCTGCTAATAGTATGTGCATGCACTTAACTCTCAAAGCGAACTAATAAAATCTAGATGAAAGCTCTCAGCTAATTGTAGAAGCCGTCGTGGCTGTGCATACATTTGATCAAGTCAAGCACCCATTTCCAACGGTTTTTTAGTTAACGAGTGGTTTGAATTACCTCGCCTAGACTTGTGAGGTTACATTTTCACTTAAGTTAATTGGAGGGCGGTGGTTGGTAAAATTTATCAGACTTTCCATGTTTTTCACTTTTTGATATTGCTCTCTGACTTATAAGAATTGCTTTAGATATATGCTATTGGAAGTTAACCCTATAGAAATATATTAGTAATTTCTTTGATATGTGTCCGTTGGATTACTTCGGCGTGTTGCAGATTCCCCTTAGACAACAAAATAAAAATGTTAAAATACTACTCTCTACGTTAAAATATACATGTCAATAATAATAATCACAATTATCTCCCAAAATGCCTATTTAATTCTGCCCATCAGTGAAATTATCTCTTCTCCCTAGTCAGCTAAAGAATGAGCCCCAATTAAAAATACAAGGCAATTAATTACCAACGCTTCTTAATAACAGCGAAATATCTAGGGCAAACAGATTTGCCTGCTAGAATTTAAATATGCTAACGACGCTGTATAAGTTCTACAAAAAATTCAAATTCTTGGCAAGTAAACTTCGAAAACTGCATAAATTAGCCTCAAGCCCAACCGACACTCGCAGTATCTGCGGATAAGAGCTGAACCAGGCCACAACTATTATACGCTATTAGTATTCTACATACTACATGTACATACTAGGTACAACCCCGAATT
This sequence comes from Aplocera efformata, assembly GCA_921293045.1. Taxonomy (NCBI): domain Eukaryota; kingdom Metazoa; phylum Arthropoda; class Insecta; order Lepidoptera; family Geometridae; genus Aplocera; species Aplocera efformata. The sequence goes on along the minus strand of OV121042.1, from coordinate 3,360,261 downwards.
GTACAGACCGTATGAGCAATATTTAATTCTTTGTTGCATTCGAGAAATAATGCACAAAAAGAGTACTTAATGCCAAAGCATTTTCTGCTAGTAAGGTAGACTGGCAGAAAATTAAACATATATTCTTTAGGATAACTGTTTTTTCGTACAGAAATATACATAGCGGTTAGTGAGGGTAGATGTTAATTAGTAACGGGAACAAGGTAACTTTTGTATATATATATTTCCGTGGACTGACCGACGCTGACCATTGTCGGACCCCTCTCTTGCTGAGGAATCAAGTATCACACATCTCTTTGTGACACGCTAGGACACATGGCGCGTCGAACCACCTCTGGGACCAGGCCAATAAATGTGCGTCAGATAAACCCGAGTCCAATTTCTAGCACATCGCCTGCGACTACAGCCGCAGAGGATTGGGAGAGTTGTGCCTCGCAATACCAAAATTTATTTTCCTTTGCGTTCTCACCGCGGTGCCGACCCCGCCGTGACGGCGGAAGGTAGGGAGAGTGGCACACCGCAACTCCGGCACACCTCTCCTACCGCACCCCTTATCTCTCAGTTGCGATGCCTCCCATACGAGACCGCAGCCCACCTTATGTGGTGCCCCCCTAAGATGCCACCACCTACTGTGCCGCTCGTATTCGGCTTGGAGGCAAAACCGAAAAGAGCGGCGCCTCCCGGGTTCCCCATAGTTTCACCCTGGGTGACCAAGCTACAGCTACTAAGCTTTCAATTATTTTTTATCAAAATGGTTTATGCTTTTGTATCGTACGATTTTTTCTTAAAGCGAATCATTATCATCAGCATCACCAAATCCTGCTAGCCATAGGTTTCTTCCAGTCAAGCGCCTTTGAGCCTGCTCTTCCGCTCTCTGCGCAATACAAGATATTTTTCGCGAATTTTGTTGCAAAAATTGTCGTTAAAAGTGTGCGTGTGAGAGAGAGTGTAAGAGACAGAGAAAAGTCTAAGAAACTTTCTAACTTGTCTTGCTACGAAATCTTACCATCTTGTCTCATGTGACTGATAAAGCCCGCGTGAAGTAATCAAGGCCATACGGAAACAATTTACAGGAAAGTCAAATTAAACTGAACGGCCAATGAAATAAATATGCCAATGTAAATTTAAAGCTTATATTAACTGCAACTGTTGTTATGCAATAGCATATACTGTTTCCAAAAAATATGTGATGGGCAGAGTTTTCACCAATTTTTATAAAGGACTGTAGCTACACGATTAAAACCAATTCAATAATTATTCCGTGGTCAATTGAAATTAACACACAGCAAATTAAGCGCTTACTAATTTTCTATTCCTAATCGTCTGCCGAAATTAGGTTAATGGAGTCCGTACATCATCATGAAGTGTTATTTAAAGTGTTTCATTCTCGTTGAACAATAATAAATCAGGGAGTACCCTAGGGTCTTCACTTGGGCCTCTGCCAAAGTGTAATTAGTAACGTAGGCTCGGACGGACAATAATGGCCTACCCACATTGTTTTAACCCATGGAAATAGGCCGTTTCTTTTCTCCAGTTTAAAACAATCTTTTTAACTAATAGGTTGGAACGCAATTGGCGTCATTTATCTTGTTATTATTTTCACATATGTAAATGAATCTTTTCTAGGTACATTAGTACTTAGGACGTGTTCAGCGGTACATTAATACCGCCAAGCACTATTGCGTATTCAAAATAAAAACTAAATGAGTAAAACTGAAATTGTTAGGTTCGTGATGTTTAGTTATTTTTTATTAGATTAGAGTCCGTAGACCTTTCAATTCTCTAGCAGGTAAGCTAGAGAATAAGACAACAAGGACATCAAGAACTTTTATTGTCGGTCCGCTAATTCAAAATCGATGTCATCACGTAAAATAATCTTTCAACCTCCATAAAGACCCTGGCTTATAACAAAAGCCATCCCTTTCCATTAATCCTAAAACCAAGATTAATTTTGCCAGGATAATGGTTGCAAAATAATTAATTTCAGGTCAGATTTGTGGACACCCAGTCACCGACCTATGCGAAAAACAAGCGGGCTTGTGAGTTCTGGATCAGAGGGACAGGGAGGGGGGTGTTGGAGCACCCCCAGCATTCGCTCCCCCCAAACACGACCTGCCTTTATCATATGCAAGGGATTGACACCTCCGGGCCATCGGGACGGAACATTATTTACAGAAGGCCGTCATTTTCGGCGCCGAGATTTCGTGTTTGGTTCTCTGTATTGAAGTTTTACGTGACAAACGCGTTGAACCCTAATTTGCCGGAGGACGAATATTGCGGGAGCCATTTGAATATATGGGATGGCCCGATGAGGATATCGCCCGGCTGCAGCGATATATTTTGGTAAGTTCTCGAATATTCCACGCGATTACTCGCGCATAATCGGATTTAAGATGCGAGACGAGAAATATATTGAGATTCTTTGCATAATTTTACGATTTTACTTTGCTTTAATATCACTTTATACTTACGGCCATCCTAATCCGTTAAGCGAATTGAAAATATAAATAATATTGCCACACTTACATAATAAAACAAAACCTTTCATGACTGTAAAAAACAAAGTATCTTACTAGTGTATTTGTTTTAAAATTTCCTATGTGAATAGTATATCAATCCTTCCTAATAAAGTCTAGAATAGGTGCAGGCGCTATGTTTATCAGTTAGTTCATAAGACCCTATTTCAAGTGAGTTTCTGAGATATTTATATATTCAGACATCTCCTTATCTTAATTGTTAGCGAATCTGCCTTCGAAGCGAGGTGTCCCGGGTTCGATTCCCGGCAGAGGCGAAGTTTTTTCTCGGCTGTTTCTGTGTTTGTCCATGCCACCTGCTATCCTAGTGTAGGGGTAATAGTATGTTAACTTAAAAAAGGACATTTATATTGTCATAAAATTATATTGCTTACTGAATCAAACAATAATTACAAGCTTGCATAGTATCCATTGAGAAGGTCACTCCGGTCTCTGGCCACTCAGAATGAATAGAAAACTGTTCTATAACAATTATATTTATTTAATTTCCAGCGACAAAGAACGTTCAGTTCAAATGTCCAGAGCCACTTCTCCCCAATCGGTTATCGTCGGTCGTCCACCTACGAACGCCACGTTGGTCGCCAGGTTCTGCCGGGAACGGGCGCCGAGGACTTGTGAACACGCGCTGATGAGAAAGTCCCGAGCTTGCGCGAAGACTGAGAGCTTCTTATCCAAAGGAGACTCACTAACTCTGGAGCTGAAGCTGACTCAGGGGACTGCTTTGAAGTGAGTCGCTGAAGTGATTTTACAGATACCCTTGTAGTCATGGAAGGCTGTCAAAAGGATTGATTAGCGGATTCGGATGCAGTTTTTTTAAATTTAAAAGCAGGTTTTCTGGCTGTGATTCTTAGAGATGTTTTGTCAGTTCAGTCGTTTAATTCAAGGTCATCAACTCTGATGAGTTACACCGAGTCAGGGGTTGTAAAATAAACTTATAATTCAATGTCTTGCGCCGGTTCTTGCTTTACTTTGAATGAAACTCGTATATATTCTATCATTTAATTCCAGGCCAGTGTTCTTTAAGGCTCTCTACGAGTTTGTCGATCTGCACCAAGACGGTGAACCATGGGGCAGAGGCCCCTGTTCCCGGAGATTTTCATCGCGTTCGTTTCCGGAGGCACCACCAGACCCACCGATCAGATTCTCATCACCGAGGGACGTGTTTTTGTACGGGCGAGGAGGAACTCGTAATATCAGGTAAGGCAATGATGCTTACTAATATTTTGCAAAACATGACCTCAACATTCCTACAAATAGTCATGGGCTAGCTACAAACTTTTTCGTAGTGTTTTATTACTCTTTATTTAACTATGATAAGACTATCAAGTAATATTAATACCTTGGTGGGTTCTGTAGTTTTATTATTTCTTCTCAAATACATATACCTAATCAAAATTTTCCATAGATTTATGTATTTTATTTAAAATTATAGTAAAGGGAGCGTAGATGTTCATGAACATGAAACACAGCGCAGTCTAGCCCTAAACTAAGTATAACTTGTGCTACGAGATCCAAATAACTGATAGAATTATTTTTTAAATACATGGGTTGAAAATAACACCCAGGCAAACATTTATGTGCATCACAAAAATTCTTATCTTGAATAGGAATCGAACCCACGACCTACAGCGCAGAAGGCGGAGCGACAACCAACTGAGCCAAATGTTTGTGCGTGTGGGTATAACTGGAATGATGAGAAGTTTTGCATATACGTAAATGATATATGCTCCGTGGCTTAGTTGGTAGTAGCCCTGCCTTCGAAGCGAGGGGTCCCGGGTTCGAGTCCCGGCCGGGGCACACTTTGTGTGGTGAGCATGAAGTTTGTTCTCGGGTCTTGGGTGTTTGTCTTGTGTTTCTGTGTTTGTCCATGCCATCTGCGACACAGGGAATCCTAGTGCAGAAGTATGAGTGTGTTAACGTTGATATATCATCAGGTCATATAATTCTAAATCAGCTGAGTTACTTCTATTACAGCTGCACCTACCGTTTCGAGGCCAACCCTGGCGAAGTGGTCCGCTTACGGGTGTCTGGCGTGAGAAGTGGCGGACGACTGTGCCGTTCTGTGCAATCCGCCCATTCACCTTGGTTCCGCTGCGCTGGTGATCCGACCGCTGCTGTTAGGATCGTTGATAGACCTTGGGGGGATACTGGAATTGGAGTTCCAAGAGATTGCCTTTGCAGGTATGTAATTTAGTTTCTACGAGAATTGTTCACTTATGGATATCTGGCAAAATTAGTAGCGGACGAATCTACTGCTTTGCACATTCTGCCCATTTGCCCTGGTAATCGCCTCAACGAAACGCCTGAATCTAGTCATTTTTAACCCTTAATGTAAAAGATAGGTGATCATCATTTCATTGGCATTACGCCAAGTCAGGAGGTTTTACATTTTAATAAAATGAACTTGTCAATATATTACAATTGAATGGTATCTGATATTTGGAAGATATCGACAGTTTTTCAAACATGAATACGGTGATAAAAGTTGACCAGTGACAAATACACCATTGCTGTATCTTCTGCTATATGGAGTTTGTTTGGATTGTGTGTGGGATATTCTTGTTCACTCGTCTCATAAAAGGCTACGATCAGACTGTCTGATAATTAAAGCAGTTTCATCACTACACACTTTATGTGACTTTGCTTTCAGGACATAAGAACAACTATTGATAGCATTTTTTTCATAGAACCATTTTTATTTACAGTGACATCGAAGACTATGAGTTCACATCGGTCTCATCAATCGCCGAGTTGAAGTTCGATGTGGTGAACATGTCTGCTACGGATGACTTTCGGTCCTTTGGTTTTGAGGCTTCTGTGGAGTTCGTACGGGTGGATTGGCACTGCAAAGACCCCCATAAAGTAACAGGAGCAAGTGGGGAACTAAATATGTTAGCAACTCTTCGAATTTATGATGTACCTCACATCACAGAGTCTTTAGATGTAAGTATGTCTGAAATTAAATTAGCTGAATATAGTGGGAAGATACTATACAATTAAGACACAGACAATTACAACATTTTCTCGATATTTGTTTTTGGGGCAGAGACACTCAGAGACTCAGGTGGACTCAGACTCAATACCTCAAAGTAGCTGTAGAATGTCAACCATGTACGTCCAGTGAAGTACTGCCATCACACCTGACAATCCAATTAAATTGTCAAATTACAATTAGTGTCAAACTAACGGGCGCAACGTGATGCCACTTAGTCTTGCTCATACTTCGGTAGGTCGTGATGCGATTTATTTATGGGTAACGGTAACCACTGAACATCAGGTGGACCGTAAGTTCGTTCTGTCACCTTACCGTACCCACTGCAGGGTAACCGGCCTACTCTTGATAATTGAGATTGAATGGGCTCTGATCTACCACGGGAGCCAAATTCGGATTGGAAGATGTAACATGTCATCGAAATTTTGGTCCTAATATACCGGTTTCATCACGATGTTTTCCGTCACCGTTTCGAGAACGGGGTATTGCGCACATAAATTTTTCAAGTGAAAAACTCATTGGTGCACTTGTTGGTTTGAATCAGCGACCTTCAGATTTAAAGTCGAGTCTGTGCCCCTGAGCCACCACGCCCGGCACCTTAATGACATAAATATATAATACGCGCTCTAAGTGAGGATGAAAACCGAGAAGATATCTATCGCTCAGCAAGAGCACAGGCGTACTCTCGGTTAGCGAGTGTAAATAGCCTTAAATCTACTAAGAGAACCCAAACAGATTAATAAAATGTCTTCGAATTTTTTGTTTACCTGTTGGTTGGCTTCAAATCTGTCTTTTATCGTTTGAAAACGTGGTGGAAAGTTTTATATTTAACTATAAAAATGCAGCACTAATAAACTTCCTACAGTCTGTGTTTCAGGATGACATCCCTTCAAATGAATGCGACAGTCGACCATTTCTAATAGATCCTTCTCCAGGCCAGTATCTCTACCTTCAAATCAAGGGCCGCATCATAGAGGAACCGGAACTGGACAATTTTACTCTCCTGAACAATATAACAGTGGCGCCAGATCTCACGCATTTGTGCAGGACTCCAAATAGAATAGTGGTTTACGCGGGTGGGCTTTCGCCAATATTTATATGTCCAGAACCACGTAATGAGGTACGTTTGAGGAAGAAATCGAATAGCCATAATATTTTTATATTGTAATGTTTGAATGTAGTACGGGAAACAGTTCTTTAAACTGTGCACATGGAGTAGATCTGGTTGATAGCTTTAATCAGATCGGCTTGATACCTGTATCCTATACAACTCTTGTTTGAGCGCTGGTTGATTTCTTACATGAACAGAACAACTGACGCTATTGGCTGGGAGTTCAGTATATATATTATAGATACTTTAATTATTTTTTTTGTGCTTCAAATACATATCAGCTACAAAAATTTAAGGTCAATATTTTTAACTTATAGGATAATGAAATGGTAGAGATATTCTCTGACGGATGGACGAAAGTACTGGATCCATTGGCACGGCACGTGTTCTCGCCAGCCCCAGCTGCGGACCGGTTTGACCTTGACTGGCCAAGGTCTTTGACACTCCAACTCTTAGCGGTTGAGCCGTGCTCGTATTTTATATCTTGGCTTGAGCTCTCAAGAAGGTACGTTACCTGTCAAAATTATATACCCTTGTCCCCGCAAAGACCAATACTTTTGGCAGTTAGACTAATATCTTATTATTACTTTAAACTAGCAATTCTTACATACATGTTTATTTATTTATTTTACGCATGTTGGAAAGCATTCTAATGATTTGGATAAAAAGGGTTTTGCGGATTAAGTATACCGGTATAATTATAAGTATTAAGTATACCCATATAATACGATTTTATGGATGCAAACTATTCTAGTACTTTTTGAGGTCCATTTTACCTCAAAAAGTACTAGAATAGTTTGCAACTAGACTATTTTATCTTTTCCAGGCACCCAAGCACACGCGGTGGCGTCTACGCTCTCTCCGGAGATTGCGAATACCGCTGTACTTCGCTCGATGCATGTATCTCGCCTTTACTGTGGTGCGATGGAATATCGCAGTGCCCGGGTGGTGAAGACGAGAGGTTTTCGCACTGCTCAGCGTTTCTCCGCATGCCAGCGCGATTTGCTCTAGCACTGATCGCACTCAGCTTACTCACCACTCTAACCGTGGTGAGTATCTCTGGATGTTATACTCATAATATATCGTTTGCGCTGTTGTTCGATGGAATTGCGGCGTCCAGTTGGTGGAGATGAGCGGTTTTCGCACTGCTTGGCGTTTCTTCATACGCAAGCGCGCTTTACTCTGGCACTCTGGCAGCTTACCCCTGGTGTGTCTCTAATTTAAGGAAACAAATTATAGAGTGTTGACTAAATATACCTATATAGTCAGAAGCCCTCGCTGTGGAGAAAATAATTCCGATAGAAGGGTGCAAGTGATGGTGAACGCACGAGACATCTCATACGTTTGTAATTTCCCTGAAATCTCCGTCTCAACGTGATTGGCACAACGCTTGGGTTTTCTCATACTTCAGTACGAGAGGGCCGGAGCCGTATCGCTGTGGTCTATGGGCGGTAGTAACCACTTAAAATTACGTGGGCTGTCAGCTCGTCACTTTAACCAAATCAAACAAGAACTTAAAATGTGCAATAAATTTGTATTTTGTATTTTGATGATGATTTATTGATGAGGATTTATTACTATACTAAATTCATATTATACCTACAATTTTCAGCTGGCAACATTGCGCTCGTGTCGCCGCCGTCGCTCAGCACTACAACAGCGACGTCTCAAGAGCTTCTCCTCTGACACTGCCATTTTTGACGAGAAGGAAGTGATTTGCTGACCAAGCGAAGACTCCGTGCGATATGTGGAGATTGACCGAGTCACCACTGTGTAACCGGTTTTCCGCGCGGAGTCAGAATTGTCAGAAAAGAGCTGTGGTTGACAATGTTGACAAAATGTTTGCAGTTTATTGTCTTGCGCAGTTGACAAATAAGATTTTTGGTCTTATATAACATGGATTCATCACTTAATCTTAAAGATTCAACGATCCAAGTTTTTCGTGTCAGTTTGCAAATTTGCACTTGACACTGAGCATGTTATTGTGAAAATAGTTATACAAAACTACCACGGGTATCTGAAAAAACCAGATGCTAATAAATCTCAAAGGACCTTAAATTTAAATTGAGATTTGTTTAGCGTCTGATATAAATATGATGTTAGCATCGTTATTATTGTCTGTAATTCGGTTGAACTTTTATAAGAGTTTGGTGATGGTAAAACGAACTATAAATAGAATGGTAATGGTAAAACAACTATAAATAGAATGGACATTGTCATAAGAGATTACCACGACATTATTGTCTGCTATTGAAAAATTTGCAATTTGCTTGGTAAATTTTAATAGTAAAGTGAGGTAAATGAAATTTCTTTCAAAACCCATAAGCATGCGTAAATAATGAAATTACGATGTAAATTTGTAAAAAAATATCGTAGGTTTGACGAAGTAGTTAGGTAGTATAGTGCGGACTTATATTTTGGACCAAGCAGTCGATCGGTGGTCGAATTGACCATTTTAATACGCTTGTAAAAATACAGTTTGACAGAGTGAAACCATTGATTTGTTTGATTCAGTTGGCTATAACATACAGCTTTTCAGAGGAGCAGATTTATTTTATTTAAAGCTTGAAAATTACGCACAATTTGAAAATAAATACATAATAGTTAAGTAGTTGTAGTGGCCGATCGACATTGCAATAAAATGCAAAACGACATGGATTTAAATAATATATTTTAGTGTGTAAAGATTTATGTAAATATGTAGTTTAAACTCTCTCGAGGTTCGTCAAAGCCTTGGCGATTTTTAGAAAATGTTATAAAACTATTCGCGGCAATAATTCAATTAAATTTTATTGGATATCGTTTCTGTTATAAAATTTATTGTATAAAGTCGTATACGTGATAATGATACTGCCATTTTTGTAATCATATTGAATGTTGGAATAGCTTACTTAAAATTCCCATTTCCTCTTTCGTATTTTTCTTTGGGTACAATATCAATGTTAAGTTATCCTTAAAATTTTATTAGTACGTACATAATTATTATTAATTTATTTAATATCTTATTATCGTTAATTCATAATTGTTTGAATTAATGTAAATAGTTTATAGAAAAATCTATTCATATCTTAGGAATATATCGAAGTGATACTCGTTTATTTCCCAAGGAAATTACTAAAGTTTATTGTATCGAGTTAACTATTAGAGAATCTTAGATGATAATTTTAATCTCCGCGAGTGCTAGGACTTTCGAAATATGACTAAGTTTAAGATATAAAAGTCAGACATGATTCAGATTAAACACAGGAAGATGCAACAGAATCAAAAATAAATGAGATATATTGAATTCTATACCTACATTCAAAATGAGCTTAATATTTAACAAAATTTAATCAATCCAATTACGTCATATTGGCATCTGAAATTAAAGTCCAGTAAACTTAATTTTATAAGCCGGAATAAAGGTACAACACCTTCATACTAGAGTTGACCACACGAAAGACGTGTGGTCAACTCTAGTACCGAAGTTTTCGAGCAACAGAAGGCCACCAATATGGCTTATCGACTGGTATAACCGGGGCCGACATCTTAACCGTTCTCCGAAGCAGTATGATGAATGAATGCCACTGAACGGTCACCGATATAAAAATTAACCGTGCGAAGAGTTGTTAACTTATATATTCTAAGCAGTTTTTACCATGATCTCAATGCCAAAACGATACAAACAAAATCTAAAAATGGTCTCACAATTTCGGAGTCATACCTAGTGGTTAGTTTTGGAGTATAAATGGAATTCCTTAAAGAATGAAAATCTATTTTATAGTTAAAGAAAAAGACAATTTCTTATTATTAGAGACCGATAACTAATTTATAAGTAAATAATGTCAAAAGTGTTCGTATTGCTTAACGTGTTCTCGTCAAATAAACGGAAAATGATCTAAGAGGTTGTTTAGCACTAAATACCTTATTTATCAAAAACATATTAACAGAAAGTTTCAGTAGCCCAAGCTAAGATTTTAATGTTGCATTTACCTACTACTAATATTATTTGGTTTATTTTAATCTGGATTAAAAATATTTGGGCTTTGGTAATGGATTGTTGTTGTTATCCGTGGCTTAGTGGTAGCCCTGCCTTCGAAGCGAGGGGTCCCGGGTTCGATTCCCGGCCGGGGCATACTTTGTGTGGTGAGCATGAAGTTTGTTCTCGGGTCTTGGGTGTTTGTCTTGTGTTTCTGTGTTTGTCCATGCCATCTGCGACACAGGGAATCCTAGTGCAGAGGTATGAGTGTGTAAACGTTTTCTTTTCTTTTTCTTTTCTTTTATCCGCGGCTGACAATCGCAGATAACAATCGTTGGCAAAAGAAGTTATGATCATTTTCCAAAGACGTTTAAGAATTAAATATGTAAATTGTAATTAAGATTATTAGTCAAAATGGTGTAGAACGTTTTATCGTCTTCCATAAAATACGAGTTCCGGTTTCATTTTCCTTCTATACGTTGTCATAAAACATTTAAATTAATTATAGGTCAATTGCAAGTCGGCGGAAGTGCGTTGCAACGAAATCACTTATACGAGTATGGATTGAACTGTTTCCGTTTTGGCGTGCCTTGTCAGTAAAACAGACTCGTATGCCGTGACTTATGCAGATATGCCAACTTTGATTTTTCACATTTATCGGGCGTTCCGTGACGGCCAACTTTATTACCTATGAAGACTTTTAGTTCCAAAAATTTGGCTTAGATTTTATTATAATATATAATAATATAAATATATTATTATATATTATTATTGTTTTCAATTTATATCGTACGCATTTAACATAAATTTAATTTAATTAGATATGTGATATTGGGCCTAGAATTGCCCAGGTACCGAATAGTAGCGTAGAAATAAATTTTATCTTCATCTAATAGGTGTGTGAATATGACTCCGCCCCTTTTTGTCAAAATAAAACACATTTGTTCGCTTACAAAATTAAAAAAAAATATATTGAAAGTATGCTCCATCTGCAGCTACAACCTTCGCCCATCGTTCAGGTAGTTTTCGTATTCCTTGCTGGAAGAAGTCCTGGTCTTTTGAGCTTATCCAGTTGTCAATCCAAATTTTGATACTTTCACATGAAGTAAACTTTTCTCCAGTAAGGTCTGTCTGCATCGTCCGGAATAGGTGGTAATCCGAAGGAGCTATGTCTGGTGAATATGGCGGGTGGGGTAACACTTCCCAGTCCTGTCCCTCTAAATATCTTTTTACGACTTCTGCGGTATGCGGTTTGGCATTGTCATGCTGAAGAACTAATTTGTTATGTCTATTCACCCATTCTGGTCGTTTTTCTTCTATGGCTCGCTTCAAACGCATTAGTTGTCGTCGGTAAACTTCTCCATTAATAGTTTCAGAGGGTTTGAGCAACTCATAATATACAATACCTTTCTGATCCTACCAAATACAGAGCATGACCTTGGCACAGTGAATATTTATTTTTGGCTGTGATGGGCCTGGTTCGCCTGGTTTCACCCAAGCTTTTTTGCGTTTAGGATTTTCGTAGTGTATCCATTTTTCGTCTCCTGTGACTATCCGATGCAAAAATCCTTTTCTTTGCTGTCTTTGAAGCAGCATTTCACAAATGGTTTTCCGACGTTCCATGTCTCTTTCTTTTAAATCATGTGGAACCCAGTAACCGGCTTTTTGAATCATTCCCATCATTTGTAAACGCTTTGCAACAGTTGAACGATCAACATTTAATGCTGCAGCTAATTCTGATTGAGTTTGGCAAGAATCTTCCGCCAATAATGCTTCCAATTCAACATCTTCAAATTTTTTTGGTGGTTTTCCATGTTCTTTGTCCTCTGTACTAAAATCGTTATTTTGAAATCGTCGAAACCATTCCTTGCAAGTTGTATTAGACGGAGCATGCTCACCATAAATCTCCACAAGCAAACGATAAGTTTCCGCTGCAGTTTTCTTCGCAATAAAATAATGTAATAACACTTCCCGCAAATGACGTTTATTTGGAATAAAAACCGACATTTTCGAAAAGGTGAAAACAATTGTTGCTTACACTTCAACCAAATATCATAAAATGCGTTAGATAGCTGACATTCAGTACTATCGAATACAAGTATGGTCATTTATTAGTACACGTAAACAATACTAAAAACGACATCTGTTGAGAAAGGGCGGAGTCATATTCACACACCCAATAAAAACTAATTATGTTATACAGCAATACTAACTTTCTCAATATTCTCAAGATCACAAGAATTATTCGAGTAGCAAGAGTATAATCACATCAAGGCCAAAACGATTTAAATCGTTTTTCGTTTTAGTTCCGGCTCAGTTCCGTTGCAACGCAGTTTCGCCGGTTGGCCTTACCACTACGGATGTTGTAAAGATTAAAGCAATTACCAATCAGGTTATCCTGGAAGACAATAATGATGGATAATAGCTGTTTAAGCAGAGATACATTATTACACGTTCCAAATAAAGGTTACGATGAAGTTTTTGAATAAAAGAAAAATATTTACTGCATGCATATATTGTTTTATTCCCTAAATCCCTTCAACAGAAATAACTTTTCATTGCGTTGATGATCTGTAAAAGGGGTATTAGTACACCTATATACATAAATATATTTATTACCTGCTATTCAGATCATCTTAACATAAAGTAACGCCTGAATCTATCAATAATTTCCATTGCGTATAGAAATAAAAACACACCTTTGCCCAGAGAGCATAAAAATGGTCTCTCTTTATTATACTTCCCCGGATAAAGCCCAATATTTCTAATTTTATTCGTCCAAAATCTAGAGCTGTTTCATTCTCTCTTTTGTCCTTGAATTTTGTTGGCAGAACAAAATTCAGTTCAAGAACAACAAATTCTTTGGGACATCTTTCTAATTTCTACACATTCCACATTACACCATTTATTTTCTCCTTTATTGGAACAGTCCCTGGCCCATTATTTCGTACGCTTTCGTAATGTTTCCAGAAATGTCTTCGGCAGGTCGATCTGAGGTCACGAGCCAGGTGCTGCCGCTAGCTCCTCGTTTGAAAATCTCTATCAATCCTGCTACGGCAGACTCAGGCCTGAAGATAAGAAAATAATAAGATTTATAAACATACATGGAAGAGATACACACAACGCTATCTAGCCCAAACTAAGCATATATAGCACATAGCTTGTACTATGGGAACAACAGTATACTGATAGAATTGTTATATAGTAAATTTTGTTAATGCATAGAAATACTAAATATTGATTCCCATTAAGGCTCGACTTAACCCGGTTTTCAGGGTGATTTTTTTGTATATAAGTAGTATGTAAAGCGATGAGGCTTATTTTAAATTACTTACGACTGTTTTGGAATCATTTCAAGGAAGTTTGCCAGCTTCTCATCTGTTTCTTTGTCAATGGAGCCAGTTTTGGCCATATCAAGCAAAGTTGTGTTAGTGACGCCAAAGCAAATCGACATGACTCTTACTCCCGAACCAGGGTAATGTGGCTCCATCTGAAATAAGACATCAATAGATATAATAATAATAATAAAAAAATATCAATAGACGACTCCGTTAGTTGTTCTTTAGTTGGTAGTAGTCTTGACGTTTGTTCTCGGGTCTTAGGTGTTTGTATTGTGTTTCTGTGTTTTTCCATGCCATCTCCGACACTGGGAATCTTATTACAGGGGTATGAGTGTGAAATCGTCAATTTATTAAATTATCAGCAAGTTTTGAGGGTCCGTATAACAGAGCGTGGAGGCTGAGAGGTATAGGCACTGGCTCTCAATCAGAAGGTCGCTGGTTCAAACTCAAATGTGCAGCAATTGCATTTTCACTTGAAAAAATTCTGTGCCCAATGCCGTTCTTAAAACGGTGAAGGAACACATCGTGAGAAAACCGGCATGATGATTGGCCTTGGTAAATACCTTCAGGGACCCTATACGTGCCCCCTGGTTGGTACGAAAAAAAGAACCCAAAGTAGCAGTAGAACTTGTGTCAAGTTCGTCCGGAGAAGTACTGCTTTCACAGCTGTTAAGCCGCCATCAAGCAGAATTGTACTCGCGTTGCTGTGGAAGGGTGTGGGTGCCAGCGTTACATTCCCCTCTCAGAGTTATGGGCGCAACGCATTGCGACTTGTGTTTTCTCATATTCGGTGGGGGGGACGTGAGTCATATTGACGTTGTCTATGGACGGCGGTAATCACTTATCATCAAATGGGCCACCAGTCCGTTCAGTCACGGAATGTCTTTGACTTGACCTTGATAATATCATAGGTTTGAGGTTAGGAGCTTTGTTTACTCACTCCAAGGCAATTGCTGAATTGCAGCACGGCACTTTTCGTAGCTGCGTAGACGGGAAGAAGTGAAGCCTTAAACAACGCTACTATTGAAGATATGTTGATGATAGTTCCACCTTCCCCGCCATGGTCTTTTCGCATAATGTCGTATGCTTTTAATGAGCTTGTGACCAAGGCTGCCTGAAACACATATATCACTTTTTCTATTTGTTCATCACAGAACCATTTAGAAAAAAATGGATTCACCAAGCTATTAGGTTTGCTAGATGAATCCACTTTTTAATAGATTGTATTAAATTATTGATGTATTGTAGCAAGAAATAAGAATAAATTAGCATATTACTAAATACACAAAAAAAAAATATAAATAATCACTAAATTTTGACAAATTTCATCATTTTTAAATTGCTACTTTTAAAACGCTGAAATTATTGTATAAACTCTGATTTAAATTTGCGAAAATTGAAAGAATAGTCGCCGAAAATTTCGTATACTTACCAAATTAACGGCTATCTCTTTCATGTAGATGTGTTTTTGGTCGTTCATGATACCAGCACAATTGACTACGACGTTGATACATCCAAACTGCTTCCGAATACTTTCATACACATTTTCCAACTCCTCAGAGGTGACATCACATCTGTAGAACTTGATCTTGCTGGATCCATACATAGAAGAAATATTATCTTGTAACAATATACCACTCTTCTCGTCAACGTCCAATGCAGCAACGTGCTTAAATAAAAATAAAAACAAGATAATAATAAATAATATCTAATAAATATTCATGGACATTCCACACAGCGCCATCTAGCCCGAAACTAAGTATAGCTTGTACTATGGGAATTAGATAACTGATAGAATACACACATATTTTTTTTTTTTTGTAAAAACATACATTTAATGCATATTTACACCCAGGAACCGAATAAACATCGATGTTGGTCACAAAAAAATATTTGGCCTAAGTGGTAATGGACACCACAACCTACAGTGCAGAAGGCAGAGCTACTACCAACTGAGCTGTGAGGCCGGTCTATATATCTATATTACATAATAATACGCCCTAAACATTATGTGATTATTTATATCTTTCATAGAAAAATATACTCGCGAATCATCTTCTGTTTTTGAATGTCTTACCTTTGCACCTTCATCCAGAAATGCTTTGACAACTCCTGCGCCGATACCGGCCGCGCCACCCGTCACTATCACAACTTTGTCTTTGGCTTCGTACATGATTCAGAACCTGTTTCTACTTGTTTTTTTAATGATGTTTACAGCTCAAAGACACAATCGTAAAAAAAACTAGTCTATATGTGTAAGTTCAAAACTGACTTATTCTAAAAACAAATTATAATTACAAATCAAGCAAAGGAACTGAAATGTAAAGTGGAAAGAATTATTTATCATGCAATCTATAAACTTACATATATGAAAATCAATAGGTGGATTAATTTAAGCGTTGGTGTCCCAAAAACTCGAAAATGGCTCGACCAGTGTCAATATTTAGTTTCTGTTTTATTCGCCATTATATGCGATGCAGTGATTTGGAAAAAGAAATCAACAAGAACCCAAAAAAACAGTCGAAAAATCGGATGATATTTCACTTCAAAATTTTCAATGGAACGAAGTTCACCAGATCATAGTTTTAAAATCAAATTCCGTAATTTACACTAGATTCAGCAAACACAACCTATCTTTTATCTTTTATACTAGTACAAGTCATAAAATAACTAGTACAATAAAATTTGAATACCTAAATCGGCAGTAACATTCAAAAATTGACAAAATATTACTAGTGCCTTTGCACTTTAACACAAATTTGTATGCACTGTGCTGAAGCACTGCGCAACTAGCAGGATATTGTATTTGCTCTTGCATTTATGTTATCATATTCATTAGTATGTTTATTCTAGCTAGTATTATGAGCATAACCACTTGAGCGCGTTCAATTGCTTTACCCGACAACCATCAGTTGATTGATTAGAGACAACCAATCAGAGCGTGGGTATTTTCATCCAGCAATCGTTGGCAGTCACTGCTGAACACGAATTACTGACGTATGATTAACCCTTCTTGAAGCGTGAAAACTTTATATTAATCAAATTTTAGTATCTGAGCGACTAATCTTATACAACCAATACAAGTATAATATATGGGTAAACTTGACCAATAAAACCCTATCTTAGTACAAAATTTCATCCAAATCGTTCGAGCTTTTTCCGAGATACGCTAAATACAATAAATATATACTAGAATTGCTCGTTTAATGGTTAAAATACCATTATTATTATTTTTATATATTATATTTTTGATTGTTTTCTTTATAATTGCTCAATTCAAGTCTCCTCTTTTATATTTATAATGCATTTATAACAGATTATTTTTCGGAATAAAATTTCTATACCCGAAAACTAATCATGTCTGTATTAGGTTTGACTAGGTGATATCCTATTTTATGCTTCCTCAGGGAACCTCACTTCCAAGATAGGATTATTGTAACTTTACTAAAATCTAAACAAAGATTCACAAGAAAAATAGTTGGATTATAAACCAAATCACGACACTAAAGGATACAAAACATAACTATTTTGTAGTCCCATTTTCGAGTCGTTTATGGTTACTAACAGTTAAGGTATCACATTTATCTCTCAAGTTTCAATATTAGTTCACAGAACAAATTAATTATATATTTACCAAATACTAATAAAACCAGAATAAATATGAAGGTAATTTGGATTGCACTCACCAGCGCACCTAAATTTGTGCGTGCCAACCCAACACTAATTTGAATACTGGTTCCGTGGGCTTGTGAAACGTTTTTCAATCCAATATCAATGTCAGCACAAAGTAAATAGGTGCACACGCAACCAAAGGCACTCACCGAAGGACTTGGATCAACTCGGTCGATCGTTCGAAGCAGTAGATCAGATATTTTCGTACGTGTACTGCTGACTGAGGGTCAGCAGTACACGTACATATTTACTTTGTGATGTTAATTTGCTGTGTATTAGAATTTCACCGACCTCTAAGTGTTAACTACTGGAATGAGTGGGCATATATAACTAGCGATATTATTTTTCTGGTATTTATTAAGTGGTGGTGTGTTTACCCATGTTACTTCCTGCTCAGTTTCAATGCAGCTTCCAGTTGTATTGTGATGTGTGTTGTTGACATGTGCGGTCACTCTTCACTACCTATAGTGCTCTAAATACTAGTCCGTTACCGTTGATCTAGTGATCGACATATTCTAATGGTTTCTTTATATTTTACTAGCTGACCCGGCCACGCGTTGCTGTGGCTAACGTTTTTGTAATTGTGACTGTCAAATAAAAGATAAATAATTTGCAATAAAATAATATTGCGATCATAAATTGAGATGTGAGCTATCCTATCTTTCAAGTTGGATCAAACTGCATACGGTGTACAAATTTGATTAAAATCGGTTAAGTAGTTTAGGAGTCCATCGCGGACAAACATCGTGACACGTAATTTATATATTTATATTAAGATATTACAGTTTTATTGAACGAGTAAGTGTTTTAAGTCTTTGACGACGTGAAGGCGAATATTATGTGACACACCAAGTAATTCATCCTGTCTTTACATCAAGTCATGTAAAAATATAAATAGCAAAGCAATAGCTAACAGAATTTGTATGTAAGGTAGTTTTTGGGTCTAAAAATAAACAAAGTAAGGTTAAAATAAATAAAAGATAGGTAATAACAAAATTAAAGATTCGAAAAGAGGATAAAAATCAAAAATGGAGATGAAAAAGAAGAGTATGAGAAAACTAATATAGGTGGACTAAAGTAAGAACAAAATAGAAAATACATTTCAAATTTATTACATTATTAAAGTCAAATTACATAATTATAGTTTAATAGTTTATTATGCTAACGTCACAATTAATATATGTTATTTTCGTGTACTTTTTAGATGTTTCTACTTGAATATAGGTGCTGAGAGTATCTCGTATGCTTGCTTATGGAGATGTGTTATGTCTTCAACAGGTTTGTTGTTGTTGGCTAACCATACACTGGCACTTTTCCCCTTCTTGTACGCCTCTACCACTCCCCGAGCTGCTGACTCAACGCTGAAATAATATACAAAGATATTGATAAGGAACTCTGATAAAAATACGATTTATGATACTGAATCCTCATTCTGTATATCGATACGACTTCGAATCGCGATTCGTTGCTTCGCAATCGCGATTCGCGTGAATCGCTATTTACGAGTAGCTTAGGTTTTTCTACTAACCTTTGGGATGGATAAATATCCAGCGCTTCCATCAATCTTGCATTTATTTCCTTATCGAAACTGCCCATATTTTCCTTTGCAATGAGCCCCGTGTCGGTTGCGCCAAAGCAGATTGTAATCACACGAACATCCGTCCTTAAATAGTAATCATCCATCTGAAATTGTAAAGAGCTTGTTAACATAAATATTTTGTATTGGAAACTATTTTCAAAATGTGATGGTATCTTATCAAGAGTGTATTGTCAATGTATCTCTGCAGTAGTTACAATTTGGAGGATTATCTCTTACTAGCAACCCGCCCCGTCTTGCAATGGTGCTTGGCTTTTCTCTACTTTAATATACATGTATACTACATATAAACCTTTCTCTTGAATTAAGAGTTGTTTTTCAAGAGACCTTTTGATAGAGACGAGATTTACGCAACAGAGATGTGCACTAAATTAAAAGTAATTTGTATTATAATAAATGAATAAGTAAATAAATATTCGTGGACATTACAGCAGCATCTAACCCTAAACTAAGCATAGCTGATTACAGATAGAATACACATGTAATACTTATGAATATACATTTTTCTTCTGTATCTGGGTAGATACAGAACAAAAATGTATGTTCACAACACAAATGCTTGTCCTGGGTTAGCAATCGAACCCATGACTTTCAGCGCAAAAGGCAGAGGTACTATCGACTGTACGGTGAGGCTGTTTCGCTGTATATGTTGCGTAAACCAGATACAGCACAGACATATTGGTATCAATACTTTGCATAACCACAGACCACGACAATACAACGACATTATGCGAGATACGTATTACCACCATCAGTTTGAACCACATCCAGCTAACAGGACGGCTACCACAACATTTTTTTTACAATAATTTACAATAGTTACATATAAATCATACAGTTTTGTAACCGAGAGAAAATATGTTTTGTAAGTATGTTAATAGATGACAATAATAAACAATAAACATTAACACACTCATACCTCTGCACTAGGATTCCCTGTGTTGCAGATGGCATGGACAAACACAGAAACACAAGACAAACATCCAAGACCCGAGAACAAACTTCATGCTCACCATACAAAGTGTGCCCCGGTCGGGAATCGAACCCGGGACCCCTCGCTTCGACCAACTAAGCCACGGAGCCGTTTAAACGTTTAACATGTATAGACATAAATAAAGAAGTAACAGCGGATTCTGGAGTAAGTTTACAGGTCAATCTTTGACAAAAATAAGAGGAGACAAGTTAAAATTTAAAAAATCTATAAAACCGACTTCAATTGTTTCAAATCCATCAAGAAACATCCAAATCGGTATGCTATGGGCGAACAAAGTCACAGGAAAGCAAAATAAGCAAATGTTTACTTGGGAAACATATTTTTTCCAGTTATTTTGATTTTACAACCAAACTATTGAACCAATTTTGATAAAATTTATATGCGACCAATCTGACCTTAAAATAAAATAATGTAAATAATAGTATGTTAAGTTCCTTACGCCAATACAAGTGCTGAACTGCATGACGGCACTCTTAGTGGCGTTGTAAATGGGAGTGAAGGCCATTGGATACAGAGCGGCCACTGAAGAGATGTTGATGATCGCCCCACCCTTCCCTCCTTGATCTTTGCGCATCAGGTCCAGGGCTTTGAGTGTGCCATTGATCAATGCCGTCTGAAAATAAAATGATATGAAAAATCGTTCAAATTTTAAAGGAAAATATAACATATAAAGTACATCGACATTATTACAACTGACTTCAAAAAACGAGGAGGGTAGCAATTGGGTTGTATTTGATAGGGTTTTAGTTGCAGAAGAATTTGTGCCAATTCGTCCGGAGAGGTACTGCCACCACACCTGGAATCTGCCGCTAAGAATTACGTCACTAAATAACATAAAAAAAAAAAGATATCTTGATGGATTTCCTTTGTAAAGGTACCAAAGGAAATGCATGAAGAAATTCCACCCTGCAAATAAGAGAAGTCGCTTTATTTGATTTTTAAATTAATAAACTATATACTTAGGTACTTGTTTCGTATGTTATGCCATATATGATGTGAAAACAACATAAAACACAAAGCATAAGCTTAAACATTTGATTACGTTTTAAATGATAACGAAATATATAGCATAGTCATAACAAACATCTCTGTTTTATCTAATGTAGGCCTGTATCAATATGAATACTGTGTTGTTACCACAATTATGTCATCCTTATTTCAGGTCTCTTCCATTCTACAGATTCATAATACAGATTTAATCTGTAGATTCTACTGCATTCTACAGATTAAATGTTATCAGTGTATAACTAAAATTTCGTTAGATTATGTCTCGGATATTTATGTAACAAACGTGACGGGACTATCTGAAGGCCCACTTTATATTATGTGGTTACCTCTGCTCATAACAGCAATACGACTTAGGTCCGCCCTAACCGAAGTATGAGAAGACCCAAGTCGCACCCTGTTACGGCAGTCACCCGTACAGTAGATAGTAATTGCCGATTCCAAATATAAGTAGAGCTGTGTATTGGTATGAATGGTCTTTGGCAGTTTTTTAAAGGCCAATCGACAAAATTCTCCAATCCTGCTGTTTATGAGGTATAGCATGGAAACATGGGAGCGTTGATCCCCATCATCATGCATTTTTATGCATGATGATGGGATGGAGTGATTTTTCACTACAGTATATATCTGGAGTCAGCTGCATTATTTACATATAAGAATATTGTTCTGTCAAACGATTCATAACATACAAATTATTACACTCAATAACACCGCAGCACTAACTCCTTATCGCTCATAATCACAACATGCATTTTAAATATCAATAATTAAAAAATAACACGATAACTATAAGCACGATAACAATAATTAAAAAATAACACTATAAACCAAAGCATCACGACCCACCACTGCACACAAGCCACTATCGAAACAGGTTAAACACACGTTTTTGAGAACAAACTTCAAATGACCCGTCAAATACTACTTATTCATACCAACACACAGCTCTACTGATACCGGGAATCAGATGTCATGAAGCGGCAATTACCATCTTCTCATGTTATTTCACCGCCATCCATAACCATCCACCGGAACACAACGATGCGAGTGCACCACTGCTTGGCTGCAGATTAAAGCATAAGGCTTGGCTATTAATGATAAGGTGTGAAGGCAATACTTCTCCGGGCGAATTTTGCACAAGTTCTACTGCTACTTGCTACTACTAAGGGTAGGGTACTCAACTACAGACATGGACTCCTTATGTGATTATCCTGGATTACCCTCACATAAGGCGGCCACGTCTGTAGTTGAGTACAACTACAGACATAGTCTGTAGTTAGTCTGAACCACATCAACAGTCGTTCACATCAACTCTGTCTGTAGTTGGATGTAGTTGTAGTTGTAATTACCCTCACGTCAGGAGGCCGTGTAATCACATAAAAAAATTACTACTCCAGAGTGAACATGACACCCGGATGATGCAAAAGAAACAAGAAAAATAAAACCTATTTAACCTAATGCACAACCAAATTCAATAATTTTCAATGGCATTCAATTGTATGCTTACCACATTTATATCAATTTCCTTCTTGTATGTTCTCATACTGTCATTCAAAATTGCTGCATTATTAATAAGAACATATTCATCATTTTTGGATTTCATTAAAGATTCCAATGTATCAAGTAGTTGCTTCTCGTTTGTTACATCACATTTGATGAATTCCACTTTGCCGGCATGTTTGGCATTAATATCTTTCTGCAATTTCACTCCATTTTCTTCGTCCACATCAAGTATTGCCACTTTCTGAAAAATTAGACAGATCCATATGGTTATTTTTATTCCAAATCTCATCTCTCCAAATGGTATGTATTTTAGATGGTGTTATAATGTTGCTGCTGAAGTCATTTCATTCATTTCCTGTGAATAATGTTCGTGAATATTTATTTAGTATTATTATTGATAGTGTCCAGACACAAGCGTTTTATTATTATTATCGATAGTGTCCAGACACGATCGTTTTAATATTGAACTCGACTTGTACGTGAGTAATGTCAAGGTTACTTATGATCACGCATCAAGATACCGTTGTTTTCCACAAAAACTTCCATATATTTATTGATATGGCATTTATAAAAAAGGAATTGTAGATAATATTTATTACAACATGCGAAGTGAATTACTTACTTCCTGAAATCTATCACCATCATCTGATTTGGCAGCGACCTAGCTTATTTGATAGTAAATCGAAATCAGGTCGGAATCGCAATTGATATCTCCAGATTTGATACTCGTTTGGGGCCAATTTCGTGTTGTTCATGCACAAAAAGTTCATTCTTAGGACTTAGGTTTTTGTGATGTATGATTGTGTATAGATGCCTTCTAAGATACAGGAAATCTAAGTGTATTTATGATTGCGTAAGTATCTGTTTGTTTGTATAATACGGTTGTATCTGCATACCTTCACGCCTTCTTCTTCTATCAATAATTTCACGACATTAGCACCGATGCCTTTAGCAGCACCGGATATAACGACCACTTTATCTTTCCAAGTATAGGCCATGGCTCTTGGAAACAAACCTACTGAACATATTATATCATAACACGCAAATTTATATTATTTAGTTCGTTATCTTTGTTGTTATATAACAAACCTACTAATATCTATCACAAAATCTAGTGTTCCGCAATATAATTGGTTGGTTTGACATTATTTTTATCTGTATATAATATACTAGGGACCCGCCTCGGCTTTGCACGGCATGTATACTACATATAAACCTTCCGCTTGAATCATGCTATCTATTGTTGGAAAATGCATTAAAATATGTTGCGTAGTTTAAAATATATAAGCGCACAAACAGCGGGAGCGAATTTATTTTATACCTTGTAAGGATTAAGGATGTGTGCACTTGTGAAATCACAGGTGCTTGAGACGTAACATCCTAGCCTCGGGTGATGGGCGCAACGGGATGCGCCTCGGTCAGAGGACTTAAGTCGTGTTGCTGTTGTTATGAGCGGAGGTAACCACTTCCTAGAGACTAGCCCATTTGTACAAAATCAAGCAAAACTATATTATATGTTATGATCAGTATAAAATTATTTATAAATATAGCTGTATTATAAGTACATCTCTGCGATATAATTTTTTTAATTAAAATTAATCTATAACGACGGCTATATTGACGGCTCCGTGGCTTAGTTGGTAGTAGCCTTGCCTTCGATGCGAGGGGTCCCGGGTTCGATTCCCGGCCGGGGTACACTTTGTGTGGTGAGTATGATGTTCTTCTCGGGTCTTGGATGTTTGTCTTGTGTTTCTGTATTGGTCCATGCCATCTGCGACACAGGGAATCCTAGATTTTTTTTTCAATATCGGCCCCCTTATAATCAAAGTTTCTTGTATACGCTTCACATTCGCCACAGGAAACACAAAGTTAACTCTTTTACTAACCCTGTGATCTTCCTTCAAATTAATCTTTTGAATCGTTAGCGTGCAGAAATATCAGAAAATGAATAAGCATGGCGAAATTTTATAAGGTGTAAAATATTTTGTACGGATCCCTCAGTGTGCGAGTCCAAATCACACTCAACCGTTTTTTTTTTTTTTTTATCAATGACGAAGTTATTATGTTGTATTTGTTATTTTCGTCTACTCGCCCGACAAGCTCGATGTAGGAAGACGAATGGCATATTTTTTTTGTTCGTTTTTTCATTATATCCATTATATTATACTCTTTCATTACTACTTATTTTATTTACTTATTCTCTTTCCATTTACTCAACTCGTGGCGAGAAAAGTACCAAGTGTAATGTTATAATACAACTCCAATTTTAATACATTTAATTTCCTGTAGTTTGAATTTTGAGTGGGTTCGATATCTGTAACTTTGGAAAATTACCAAAATCATGACACAATAAGCTAAAAAAATAATTTAACTTAAGTTAAATTAAGTTGCGGGATAACAGTAGCTTTCAAGATAACAAGCCACTCAATATTCATTGTTGTATGTACGATTCGAATTCGTCACTTACTTTGTGTGTTAATAACTTTCAACTTTTCAATGATACCGTACCGTTTTTATGTTGCTAAATTAATGAGACGAGTTGGCAGCCCAACTGATGTTCAGTGGTTACTACCACCCATAAATAACATCAAAACGACTTCAGACCTTTTTTTTTTTTTTCGTGGGTAAAATATTGGTCCCCCTTGGGGACGTTGGACGGGTTATGCCGGATTCTTACCGGAACCCCACGGTCCCTTCTAGACGCCCATTGCTGGGGCTACGGGAACGGCTTGCACTCTTCCGCGGCCCCAGCGGAAACGACTTCAGCCCTACCCTACCGAAGTATGAGAAGATTCAAGTCTAGACCATCTAGATATTCAAGATGCAACTAATTCTTTCAAATCAAAGATAAAATCATGGCTTGAGAAGACGAAGTACAATGTGACGCAAGAACTGCTAGAAACATAACGTTAATTATTTTTTTATTAAATTTTAATTTTTTTGACTTGAGTCGTTTAAATTGAATCTTTTTTTATGTTACTTTTTTATTATTACTTTATACATAGCAATATTATTAAATATTTTAAGCTGACCTGTAAATTTTGTTTTTTTACAAATAAATTGAATGTTCTGATTATTATATTATTATATATCCCACACGAACCAAATACTTTGTTTTATCATGATGTATGTGCTTTTTATCTTCTTAGCTGCTGTCGTCTTTGATAAAAATTATCGCGGCTCATGTTCGTATTACCAAACTTGCATTTTACTCTTTAATTTGTTATGTAAACAAAAATTTTATTTAATTTTTGAGAAAGATCTTGCTATAATTCGGATTAACTGACTGCAATAATTTCACCTATTTAGTTATTTTATGCGCTTAGAGTAGAAATTTTCAATGGGATTTATTTCATACTACTACTATGTAATTTTGATGTGTTACTAACAACAAAACTTTAAAAAAAAGTCAGACGCATGAAACTTTTTAATGAAAGATTAAAAAAATGAAAAGATTTCAAAAACACTTTGTGGAACTATTTTTTAGTTTTGCATAAGTTTATTTTCGAAGCTTATTCAAACCAATTGATACATAAACGGAACTATTATAAGTAGAAGGTACAGAGTGTAGAGATAGATATTTTCCTGTTCCTACAAGCGGCCCTTTCGTTCACTAGACTGCCTGTAGTGCTTTGACAGCTCGTTGACGCTGTGACAATACAACGCCATTATCAACAGTATTCCATATTCAAAAGGTATTTTTAATAACTATTACCTTTGAGTTTTCTTCCATGTATATACGGGTCAATAATTATTCGTAACATACTGGCCGGCTTCAATACTTTCGTTATTTCATCAATTTCAAGTGCCTACAGGTGGAATTCATTAATTTCATTTTTATGGGCCCATCTCGGAAGTACATAATATCAAAGTAAAAATAGAATCATCGAACAGTCCAAAATTGTAGTAAATATACAGGAAAAAATATACAGCCGAAATAATGAATAAATGAAGCGACATAGGTTTAGTATAGCAAGCAAAATGCTATGTAATCATGACTATGATTATTCAATACAGTTTTTTGATAATCATAATGATAAGTAAGTATATATCTATGCATTTCGAAACAAAACCATTCAATTGTGAAGTGTGCGATTAGCATAACTACAACTCATTACTAGAATATTATTTTTCCCCGTAAAATCCATATTTCCCAATTCGCCATGGCTTACGAATGGAAAGACAAAGTTGTTTTAATAACTGGAGCTGCAACATCAATAGGAGCTACAGTGGTTAAGATTCTGATGGAAGAAAATGTTAGGGTAAGTAATATGTATTGAAATATATATTATTCATACAAAGTTTAATTTACTTTTCAAATCAAATCGAAACTAACTTATGGTCATTGCCTGCAAACGTTATCTAAAAGTTCTGGAGTCTGAGTCAGTTTTGAGGTTTTAGTGCTATCCAATATTCAGTACTGCCACCATTCCTGGAATCTGCCGCCAAGCTGTTATTACTGTTTTCCAATGGAATGGTGTGGTTGCCGGTAAAATTCCAGGCGCATGAGACGATAATATCCCCGTATCGTGTGATGGCCGCAGCAGGATAAATACAACTCAGTCTAAGATCCAAGTCTTATTCTCAGTTGGGTTGATGTTTTCATGAGTGGGGGATGTTTAACAACCATCAGGTGGGGTTTCAGTTAGTTCTGATATCCATATTAAAAAAATTGTAGCTAAATCTAAGACTGATGAAGTTAGTGATTATTAGGTATGTAGTATGCACTAACATTTCAACATAATCCAACCCATTCCTAATTCATATTCATTTTAACTCTTCAATGTCTATATACACTTGTTTCCCCAGCACGTAGCAGTATTGGACATAAATGAAAATGCAGGGGAAGACCTTCAAAACGAACTTAACTCTAAATACGGAGTTAACAAAGTGAAGTTCTTCAAATGCGACGTGACTAATGAGGAACAGTTCCTGGGCTGCTTCAAGGCGGTAGTAGATGAACAGGGGTATCTAGACGTGGTTGTGAACAACGCAGGACTTATGAATGACAGCTTGAAGTCTTACAAGAAGATGATCGAAGTGAATGTGGTAAGTTGATATATATTAAATTAATTTACAGAAGACATCACAGTCTTCTCTAAGCCCCAGGTGGAGTAAAGATGATTATTATACGTATGAGTGACTCAAGTCAACGAGGGCACAACGGGGACAAGTATTGTTACAATACGTTAAAAAGAGACCTAAGGAATGGGATAGTTTAGTCCTGCTGAAATCTTTCAGTATCAGCTTCTAATGATCCCACTGCAGAGACACCGGCATACTCTCCATAATTGAGAGTTAATGGGCTTTGGTCCGATTGGCAGATGTCACATGTTTTGAACTTTTGGTTCTAAGACATGCCGTCTTGCTCACGGTATTATTACGGTAGGTATTTCACATAATTTTTTAAGGTGAAAAACTCATTGATTTCCGTTTTGGATTGAACCGGCGATCTTCAGTCAATGACCTTGAAAGTCGGCGTCTGTGCCTCTGGGTGACCGCGCTGCTGAAAGCTGAAATCTCAAATGACACTAATTACGAGAGTTTTACATAAATCAGTTAGCCATCACTTTTCTTGAGCAAAAATATGTTTTCAGATAGCTTTGGTCACTGGAACCCTTAAAGCCATAGACATCATGAGTAAGGAGAACGGTGGAAAAGGAGGCACAGTTATCAACATTTCTTCAATCGTCGCTTTGTATCAACAACAAGCTATATTGCCGATATACTTCGCAACTAAGAGTGCTGTGTTGCAGTTCAGCAACTGTATAGGGGTATGTATATGGCAAATTTTTAATTCTTATACGTAATTTTTTATGGCTTAGTGTCAAAGAGTCCAAGTTGTATTGCTATATACTCGTAGTATATAGCAATACGACTAACGAACTACGACTTGGCCGACTTGCTAATACTCGTGGTATTTCGCCCGTTATTTTTTATCATCATCAAATCATCCCTTTTAATCTATTTCTTATACTTTCTATTCTACTGATATGACGAAACGAGCTGACCTGATGTCAATTGGTCAACATCAATTGATTAATTTCAGTATTCAGTAATTAGTGCATCATACTTTTTAATAAGCTATGCATATTTTAACATGTTTCTAAAGACATCAGAAGATGGTGTGGAATCTCGACCGTGCTTGTGTGGGTTAAAAACAAAATTACATTACATAATTGGCTTTTTCTATTTTAGGGACCACAGTTCTATGAGAGAAGCGGTGTCAGGGTGGTCACCATCTGCTTTGGAGCAACTGACACGAGCCTGCTACATCTCAACAAAATGGGCAGCTTCGATAAAGTAACGGAGGCTGGTTTTACAGAAGTACTGAAGGCAGCCCCAATCCAAAAGTATGTGACTTTTGTTTAAGGATAACATGCCATGCCAGCTCAGCCGCCCATAACAGCAAATAACTTGGGTCCATACCGATCTTTTTTTTTTATGTGAATTGGTGACGGAATGTGCTGAGGGCCCACCTGGTGGTAAGTGGTGATTCTCGCCCATGACAACAGTAATGCGACTCAATATAAGATTTGGATCATACAATGAGTCGCATTCATCCTGCTGCTTCCATCACCCGAAACGGGGATGATACCTCTTATGCGCTATCTATCCATCCAGGTCAAGTCGCATCAGTCACACCTGTCACTCGAGACGGGAATGTAACCTGTGATTTCATTGGCAATCATGCACATCAAACGGGAAACAGCGAAAAAAATACAAGTTTCTCAACCGGCTTCCAAAGCAGCAGGTCATCAATTCGGTTGTGATTTTATTTTATCAACCGATTTGTTTGATTCTTATTAATTTTAAAGAATATACTTTTAGTTTGGTCTCATATACTTTAATCAATATCGGTACAAACGTTTAGTTCTAAATCAAAATAACTGGAAATATGTCATCCAAGTTAACGAAATTGCGTATGTAGCTTTTCTGTGGCTTTTTTCTTCCCCTTTTGTATCTAATCCAGACGTATCTTTTATAAAAGGGTAGGGTGTACTCCCTAAGGGCGAGAAATAAGGGATGAAAGTATTGAAGTCAGATTTTTCGATGTTTTTATCTGTCACTTGTATTTATTACAGGCCAGAATCAGCAGCCCAGGGTGTGATCGACGTGTACAAGCAGGCTAAGAGCGGCAGCACATGGATTTCGACCATGGACAGGCCGGTCAAAGATATCACACCCACCATTACAAAAGCCTATGAACTTATGTCGGTTCCTGCGTTTGAATAAACAATAATAATATCATTTTCTTTCATTTTATGTTACCTTGATCTGTCACACAAATCCATTGTTAATTTAAATAAATCTATTATTTATTTAATTAATGAATTAACATGCTAAAAAATTAAATAATGTTACAGAATATGTAAAAGATCTTGATTTAAAACAGTGAATACGAAACTTATCACTTCACCGTGGTCCATTTTAATAATCCTACGGTACTTATCTTAATCTTAATCTTACACAAGCCTACTCTACCGGGAGTCTAATTCCGATTTGTGTGTTTCACATTATAACTTTCGAAGTTTTGGTTCCAAAATGTGCCAATGTCATTGAGAACGTTGTCATCAAATTTCAAAACCTAATATTGCACACATTTACATGTTTAAATAAAAATAATTCATTGGTGTATCTCTGGATGAACCAGTAGCATGCGTATACTATGACATTCTCTCATACCATACATACCTATCACGCAAAGGTTGCGTATGCGAAACAGTTGTTATGTAACAGTGTAAACAGTTGTTGTATGCGAAACAGTTGTTCCATACACTATGGTGGCAGTTCAACCAGAGATAAAGAATGAAAACCTCATTTGCGTTACTGAATACTTTTCCAGCCTGAGAGTGAGAGGCGCAACGCTATACCACTTGAGTTTTCTCATACTTTTTTAGTCCAAGTTCGTCCGGAGAACTGATTTCACACACTGTAATCTGCCGCCAAGCAGTGGTGCACTCGCATTGCTGTGTTCCGATGGAACGGTGTCGATTCGCTCCATCAAATTAATCACTATAATACATGCAATTATATAGTTTTATCATTTTGTTTATGCGATTTTATCTCGTTTATGAAACAACGAAACACAAATACATCATAATCCATTTTATTTCCACACGTTTATATATGAATTATAAAGGATTGAAATTATTCAAAGACATGAGCGGCAGTAAGACTGCAAGCTTTGTTGATAGTGGCCGTGATGTCCTTGGCTGGTCTGTCAGAAGTGACAATCCATGTACTACCGCTTTCAGCAAGTTTGAACACGTCTGCCAACCCTTGAGCAGCCGATTGCAAACTGAAAAATAAAAGTACAAAACATTATTTATGAAAATACGTCAACAAAGCCCGGCATCAAATTCTTGACCGATAAAGGTGTCGGAGATCTTTTCGCCCGAAGTCCTGATGTAGCTTATCGACTAGAATAGCCTAAACTGACAACGTGCCTACCAAAGCTTGGATTCGCTCAGTTCAAATGCTACTAAACGATAAACCACCCAACTCTTGACCGGGCGAAAAATTGCTGATATCCAATGATATGTAAAGAACATCAAGGCAAGTTCCTCCACGAGGGCTTCCTTTTATGTGACTAACTTGACTAAAGCATGACCCATGTCGTGTTGCATCCTCATGAGAAGGGGATGTAACATCTCATGTTTTTGTATCACCAACACCCACACTCTAGCACGGCAATGCGAGGGCACCACATCTTGGAGTCGGATTACGTACATTGGCAGTTCTTCTCCGAACTATTGCATCCGGACGCTTGCACAGATTGTCTCTACATTAAAATTCCCTCTGTTACAGTTAGCATGGTCAAATTAAGATGCACAACACAAAAATCTGTGAAACAAAAACTAACTTTATGCCCATCATACAATATGTCTATATCTCCGCGAAACAGTCGATAGCGATGGTAGCTAGGTAGCCTATAGGACTATATATATGGATATATTTTAACTTAGCTAGCTCCTACAGCTCATTTACAGCTATTTTCGTTTTACGCCACATAATCTGTCCTTAGTAGCGTCCTTTGAAGGGAGTCTTACCTTTGTTGAGGCAACTGGTAAAAAGCTTGCGGTAAACTAGCTTCTACATGCATGTCGAAACTTTTCGGGGTGTCTAGATGTAAAAGCGGTGAATCGTATGCCCCAAGGCAAAGAGTGACCGCTTTCACTCCTGTTCTTGAGTAATACTCTTCCCTCTGTAATGGGAAATATTCATTTTCATTCCTTTCGTACAGAAAAAAGAATTTTCCAAATAAGTTTATAAATGAAGGAGAACTATAAATAAATAATATTTTTTTATTGCCAAGTTAAAATTTAAAAATAAATTAAGTAAGTAACTGAGGTAACCAACATAATTTAAAAAAAATACAGCCGAATTGATAACCTCCTTTGGAAGTTATTGATGAAATAAAGGAGGTTGAAAATAATAGTTAGTGCATAATAGGGTCCCCAATGTAGTCCTACTAATTCTTACTCCAATGCAATTAGTGAACTGCAAAATAGATGATTTTGTTGCAAAGTATATAGGAAGAAGATGAGACTGGATCAGTGCCGCGACTGAAGAAAAGTTGATTACGGTTCCACCTCTCCCCCCCTCTCTCTCCTTGCTCATTATATCAATGGACTTCAATGTCGATGTCACTAGTGAGGTCTGGAAATAATAATAAATTGATAATTAACAGATTAGATCCCTTACAACAACGGCATTGTGGCCGACCCAGACGGAGATGGCGACACTACTTTGACAGTTTTATAAGTCCAGTCTATTGACTGGCCCTCAATAACACAGGTTCGGAAAGAGTAGAAGAGGATTAGGACGATTCAGGCTAATAATCATGTCTTATTTATTCATAAAAAGTTGTTAACAGATGGCGTTACGAGTAGCAAAGAAAAAGTATCAAAGGTATTTGCCAATTTAAAAGTAGTTAAATAAACATGATGTAAATTCACATATAAGATCAAAAAAAAATCTAGGTCGTATGTTCGGATGCCTACGTGTACCAAACTTCCAAACTTTCGCTTTCATTTATAATATATAGAGTGCATAGAATAGAAAATAAACTTAATTTTATTTTCTATTCTATGCACACCAACATGCCCCTTCTAATTTTCTCTTTGTCTGGTCCATCCAAAGGTTGCATGGATGAGATCGCTTTTAGCGATAAGGCCGCCCATTGTATTACCTCATTGTTAATAATTTATTGTTTAACAATTTTTTTTTTTTTGTTTGGTGATCAATAAAGTGTTATCTATCTAGCTATCTATCTATCATTATCATCATACCCTAACATACTTCATGTTTATTACACAACTCAGGTGGCATGGACATTGGTTAAACACACGTGAAGTTTGTTCTCGTTTTATGGATCTTCGAGAAATGTATGTGTTTATTATTGTATAATATTGTATTTGTCAGCAACAATCTAACGCTAGCATAAGTGAAGTTAGTAATATAAAAAAAATCTACTTACGAAATTCATATTTATCATTTTCCTGTACAAATCTTTGCTATCGCTCATCATAGCGGCGTAATTTATAACTACATCGATGTAACCCTGATCTTTGACTGCTTCCTCAAAACCGCTGAAAATCTGCGCTTCATCGTTTACATCACATTTGATATATTTCAATTTATTTGGTCCATACTTGGCTGTTATTTCCATTTCAAGAACTGTTCCGGATTTTTCATCTACGTCCAATATCGTTAAATGCTGTAATAAAACGTTTCTTATTATTTTTATTTAACGATAAAAGCGTTCCTTACTTCCAAAGTAACGCGAAAATCATTTACGAATTGTAAGAAACCAGAGTGCCAAATATATTTATGCGGCAGTAAATATTAAGAGAACTACACAATATCAGTTCAAAATTAATCTTACCCGTTATCAAATAATGAAAAAAAAAATATTTTTACTATTTTAAGATAATACTTATTCTACAAATAAATGAACTTACCTTGATTCCTTCATTTATTAAAACATCAGCGATTACGGCTCCTAGAGTTTTTATAGATCCATTGAACAAAACAACTTTGTCCTTCCATTCTTGAGTCATTTTATCTAAAATCTATTTTCTTTTTCAAATCGTGTAGTGCAAGTTATAATTTGCTACTGATCGCTTATTTATAGATTATGCCTTTTTAAACTTGATCTTAAAATTATCAACATAAAATGAACATATTTTCTTAACCTAAATAAATTTAATAAAGGCTGATTGCTTGCGCTTTATGGAGTGCAAATTTGCACTCATTAGAAAGCAAATTTAGCTGTACCCTTTTTAATTTACCAACAGACCAAAACTATTTGTTTGACAAGCTCACAGCTCTGCCCAATGCGTTTAGGATAATAATTAGAAAAATAATATGAGAATTTGATCTTCGTTTAGCGTTTTGACACAGATTGTTTGTAGTATCGTTTAGGTTGTTATCAAAATGATATTTGCTTATTACTATTATATGATATTGGATTCCAGATTGGACGGACGTATATGGTTCTGAGGATGGGTGGTGCCGCATCCTCATGATAGGGGTATCAGGTATTTTTGTTTTTTCTTATGCTCGACACGTGCCACATGCCGAATCACAGGAAATTTGAGACTAGTATATAGTAGTAATTATTTTGACTTATCAATTATATTTATAATAGTATAAGTATCTATCGATGTATCTACCTTCATTTTTGGCGTCAATAGAGACCTATTCTATAGTATTATTATATAATAATTGAGTAATAGATTGTTACCCTGAGATTATATAAAAGTGGTTGTCTAAAAACAATTTAGGACAATTAGAGAATAAAAGACCACATAATTTAATTTTTTTAAATTTGTTTATTCAAAGGCAGGAACGGACATAATTTCGTATGCTTTTGTGATGGTGGCTGTGATATCTTTGACGGGCCTATCCGAGGTCGATAACCAAGTGCTGCCACTTTCAGCTTGCTTGAACGCGTCCACCACTGATTGTACTGCCGACTGCAGCCAGCAAGAATCACAAAAAAAATCAATAACAAATCCTAATTTATAAAACACAATAATTGTTTCTACATATGTCTATAATAGACTTTGAAACCATGTGGTGCCCCAGATCGATATGAGGTGATGTGTTTCATTAGGCAATAATGCAAAGCTCGTTTTAGACAAATGCATTAATAAAATACTAAAATAATGCATTAGGCACAATTTTTCAAACTACGAGTACGTTTAAACTGTCAAGTCATTGATGCTCATATGCCCAAATCACAAACCTTCATTATCGAAGAATATTTGATATAGTATCTCGAACTTTGAATTTTGAAATAATAGGGGTCCGAAACGCTTCAAATAAGTTTTATTTTACCTACCCTACTCATCAAAAAACATATATTTATTATTGAAAAAATATGCAAGATATTGCGCATTGAAATAAATGGCGAGAAATATGAATATTACGGTTTATTCAAACACATGAACCGACATAAGTTCATAGGCTTTCGTGACCGTGGCTGTGATATCCTTGGCCGGCCTGTCCGTGGTCGCTATCCAGGTGCTGCCGCTCTTACCCTGCTTATACGCGTCCACAACACCCTGAGCTGCTGATTCTGGCCTGGTATAAAACGAATACACATAAGTAAACAATAGTATCGATTCTGTTGGCATCAATCAATTTCTCTTTTATGGCTTTTTTTGTCTGTATTTATTTATTATTTTTTATAAGTGCAACATTACAGAATTAAATCGTTACATCTGTAGGCACACAAATTCTGCCAATGGCTAATGGTAAATTGGTGGCGCGAGATTGAATAAGAATATGACTAGTAGTAAGAATATGAAACAGGTGGGTCTCACTGTTGGCATCACATAACTAAACTAAAATTGACTTTGATAGCTCTCAAATTATTTATTAATTCTGTTGGCATCAATTCAATTTCAAGATGTTGCATTCCTATAAATAATAATAACATAATTAATGTTACGGAAATTTCGGTGCGTGAGTTTAACTCGGACTTAAGTCGATTTTGCTTCGATTACAGAACTTTATTTCAAACAACTTCTATCGTTACCATGTCAAAAACATACAATTGTCATGCACCTATGCTGTTCTTAACATAAGCAAAAATAGCTAACAAAAGTCACTTACTCTTGACTCGGGAAGGCCTCCAACCCTTTTAAGAAAGCCTCATCCCTGACCTTGTCGAAACTGCCGACGTTTTCTGGTTTCAGCAAAGGAGTGTTGGTTGCTCCAAAGCAAATGGCGATCACTCTGACGCCAGTTCGATTGTAGTACTCTTCTGTCTGTAAAGAACAATCAGTGTCACAATAACGGTACGATACGAAGTATAGTTTGCCTAATAAACACAGGAAATTAAGAAAACAATAAAATTTTATCAGCTGTACTGTGTACAAAAGGGACTGTGTAACTGGCCGTCCCCTAAAAGCTCGTGTGAACTTATCAAGGCTATACTTTCTCTTTCTACTTTTGTTTCCCTCAGTTTTTTTTGTTCCGTTCCTCTAATTATGCCCTTGAGTGTACTTACACCAAGACAGTTGCTGAACTGTAAAACAGCACTTTTAGTCCCATAGTATATAGGATATCTAGGCGATTGTAATAGAGCGGCAACTGATGCAATGTTGATGACTGTACCGCCTCTTCCCCCTTTCTCCTTGCTCATAATGTATATGGCTTTGAGTGTACTAGTGACAAGGGCTATCTGAAATAGAATCACTTTTAAGCTGAAAAGGCATTTGTAATTTTTTATTTTAATCAGTCATTGGCACGCTAGAAAATATTTTGAGCACGCCTGGGATGCTTTTTTGAATTTTTGCTTATCGTTACGAACATGGCACAAGTTCTACTGCTCATTAGGGTTGCTCCTTTCACTTGATGGGATGGGATAGGATGCTTGATGGGAAGAGTTCATAGTCAAAATATATACATAGACTAACAAGATAAGGCGTGGTTCACAACACAATTTGTCAATCATGATGAGATAATTCCGGCGAAAGCTTCCCGTTGAGTCTACCGTGGATTTTGTATAGCAAAAATCAACTTACCAAATTCACTTCAATCATCTTCTTATAAACCTCCAAGCTGTCATTCAATAAGCCCGCGTTGTTCACAACTACATCTAGATACCCCTGGTCATCCACCACCGCCTTGAAGCAGTTCAAGAGCTGATCCTCATTGGACACGTCACATTTGAAGAACTTCACTTTATTGGCTCCGTATTTGGAGTTGAGCTCATTTTGTAAAGCCACTCCCGCTTTTTCGTTGATGTCTAATACGGCTACATACTGGTTAAACAAGAGACCTGAGTTAGTTGATTTGGTTCATCATTTTTTATATTACTATAGCAACAGAACGAGCTGAAGCTCAGTAAACGGTTACCCATAACAACAGCAATACGAACAAGATCCTCCGACGTCCGACGGGAATGTTACGTCTTTTGCGCATATGATTTCACCGGCACCCACAGCCTTCCACCGGAACACAGCAACGGAAGTCCACCACTACTTGGTGACAGATTACCAAGTGTTGAGGCAGTACTTCTCCGGGCAAAAGCACAAGTTCTACTGCTACTTGATGATTACACATCAGTGATATTTGATACGCAAGATTTTGTTGTATATAGGCTAGGCTTTGAAGCCTTTTACTTACCTTAACTTTTTCTTCCATTAGAATCCTAACCACGGCCGCACCTATAGCTGTAGCAGCTCCCGTTATTAAAACTATTTTGTCTTTCCATTCGTAAGCCATGGTAGAATTTAAATTGTTAACTAATTGAATGAAAATATGGATGCTGTAATACCTAATCACGGTTACCAGACAAATGAATTATGTTGGGTCGAGAAGACATGAAATTGGTTTTTATTTGGCTTGCGCTTATCATTATCACGCGAAAGCTGAAATAAATATTAGCATATTTTTTATTATTAACTTATCTTTAATTTCTTATGCATGCAAAATATTGCTATGATTTGCAGGCACCGATGGCGTTTCTGGATTGACTTTTTTTTAAAGTATGAAATAACTAACTGCGGCCCGCGGATGGTTCCACAACCGAAATTAGTTCACGCTTCAAAGAAGATTTATTTTTACCTTCCCTACTCATCAAAAATATATTTTTATTGAAAAAATATGAAAGATATTGCGCATTTACTTATCTTTTAGGGTTTTATCTGGAAATAAAAGGCGAGAAATATGAATATTACGGTTTATTCAAACACATGAACCGACATAAGTTCATAGGCTTTCGTGACTGTGGCTGTGATATCCTTGACCGGCCTGTCCGTGGTCGCTATCCAGGTGCTGCCGCTCTTACCCTGCTTATACGCGTCCACAACACCCTGGGCTGCTGATTCTGGCCTGGTATAAAACAAATACATGTAAGTTAACAATAGTATCGATTCTGTTGACATCAGTTCAATTTCTCCTTTATGGCTTTTTTGTCGGAAGGCACACAAATTCTGCCATTATCTGGTGTTTGACTAATGGATTCGTAAATTAGTTTAATAAGAATATGACTAGTGGTAAAAATATGAAACAGGTGGGCACTGTTGGCGTCAAACACTGTTGGCGTCAAATTACTAAACTAAAATTGACTTTAATAGCTCTCAAATTATTTATTAATTCTGTTGGCATCAATTCAATTTTAAGACATATGAAATCCGTATTTGACAATGCCCCTATACAGCAGCTAAATGATTTTTATTTTTATTTTTATTTTATACACACAATTATGTTTTAATTTTTAATTTTTTTTTTCTGACATGTATAAATTTAATTGTAATTATTTTTAAGTAAGGTAAACTTGACAATGCCCCTTTACAGCAGCATCGACTATTTATCATTATTATTATTATTATTTAATCTTAAATGACTGTAATCTTAAATCTGTGTAACTGTTTATGTTTTGAATTTTGATGTCAATTGACTTAGCCAAGTGTACCCTAAGGTTCCTACGGTTCCAATAAATGAGTATGAGTATGAGTATGAGTATAAGATTCACAATAATGTTGCATTTCAACAAATAATAAAAAACATATTTAATGTTACGGAAAATCTGAGCGTGAGTTTAACTCGTACATAAGTCGATTTATTGCTTCGATTACAGAACTTTATTTCAAACAACTTCTATCACTTACCATGTCAAATATGGATAATAAAAGTCACTTACTTTTGACTCGGGAAGGTCTCCAACAATTTTAAGAAAGCCTCTTCCCTGACCTTGTCGAAACTGCCGTTGTTTTCTGGTTTCAGCAAAGGAGTGTTGGTTGCTCCAAAGCAAATTGCTATGACTCTGATGCCAGTTCGATTGTAGTACTCTTCTGTCTGTAAAGAACAATCAGTGTGGTAAAAACGGTACGAAGTATAGTTTGCCTAATAAACACAGGAAGTTAGGAAAACAATAAAATGTAGTCAGCTGTACTGTGTACAAAAGGGACTGTGTAGCTGGCCGCAGATAGCTGTAGATAACCTTGACAACTAAACGCCAAGGCTCTCGGCTGGTGTTGGTTGCAGACTAACGTACAAATTGTGGGTCAGAAGACTGATGCAGCGCTGGTATTCTGTGGCACCGCAGCGTGCGCGTGCGACGACATTATATGTATTGTACACGTGTACAATACATATTAAGTTTACCATTGCATTTAAAATACTAGTACTAGGTATATAAAATCTAAAACCTATGAGATCATTCTGTTTAATCTATTATTTTATAATCTATAATATATAAGTTTCCCTCCTAAAAGCTCGTGTAAACCTGTCAAGGACATCTTGGGCCATTAAAAAAATGCGCGACTAAAACTGGTCAGTACTACAGGACACACACACAATCTTATACAAGGACTGGACTAGATTCGTAGTCCCAAAGATACTTCTTGGTACAAACAAGCTGTTTTTGTCTTGCGTGAATGCCTGATTCTTTTTCTTTTACTAAAATAAAAGTAGCACTTGCATAGCGCCCTGGCACGGGGAGACAGTGCGGTCATGTGGGACTAGACCCACTAAAACCCCACGGTGTTCTCCTCTGCTACTTAGTGGCGGGAACACGGGAACGTTTCACACACATCCGCGAGCCCGCCGCGGCTGTCCGTTTCCGGACCCATCTCTCGTGGCATCTAGTGCCTCTCCTCCGTTTGCGACACGCCAGGACACGTGGCGTGTCGCAACCACCTTGGAGACCAGGTCAACGAAAGGGCGTCAGACGATCCCGTGTCTAGAAGCCCAAGGTCCCCCTGCGTCCGCCATCTAGCGGTGGCGACCCCGTCGTGGCCGCAGAAGGTAGGGAGAGCGGCGCACCGTAATACCGGCACTCCTCTCCCGCCCCGGCCCCTAACCTTCAGCTGCGGTGCTGCCCAAACACCACTGCAGCCTTTGCAGTTGCGGTGCCCCCCATAAGGCACCGCCACCTACTGTGCCGCTCCTATTCGGCTTGGAGCCAAAGCTTAAAGGAGCAGCCTCACCCGGGTTCCTCTTTACTTCACCTTGGGTGACCCAACCACGGTTACTAAGCCCCCCCGCCCCGACAAGGCGGGAACCCGTAGGGGGAGCCCATGTTACTTCCTTTAACATCATCTAAGTTAAAGTCGGTCAAGCCGTTTGGAAGCCAAACAGAAACACGGCCACAATTTTTATTTAAAATTTTTAGTAACAAGCTGTTATTTTGACACTTTTATTTATTTGTAAAGACAGATCTCATATAGTTGGCCTTCGTTTTAATTAATGAGATGTCCAAGGTCACTTGAACTGATTAAAACTTTGCTTTTAATAATATTTTAACAATTAACAACACAATATGAAGTGTGACAAATAAGATTAAGTTTATCAGCTACAATCCTACCTATAAGTTAGTTTTTTATTGTAATATAAACAACAGTTGTTTATTTTGCATTCCAGTTTATGAAGATTTAAGGATTTTTGCGGATAATAATATGAGTGTTAAAATCTAGTAGATATTTATAAGTTGAAATATATCTACATTTCAAAAGACCAAGAATGGGCTTGTAAATATATGTTTTCTATATGTACCCGGATTTTTCGCTTACCTTTCATATTTTCTGTAATTAAACTCAATAAAAATATAAATAACTTTAAGTAATGAACCGCTATAATAAGAAGTACACTTCTATATTATCTCTAATGGTCCCACTGCAATGACAAGTACATCTACCACGGGAGCTCAACCCGGATTAGTAGATGTCACATGTCTTTGAACATTCGGACATGCTTAGTTCCGCACAAATTTTCAGCGTTTTATTATAATACCGTGATAAACGTGAAAATAAAACCATTGGTAGGTAGGTACCTATACCTACGCTTTGTCACAACTATTGGTAGATTATACTTACACCAAGACAGTTGCTGAACTGTAAAACAGCAGTTTTAGTCCCATAGTATATAGGACATATAGGCGATTGTAATAGAGCGGCGACTGATGCAATGTTGATGACTGTACCGCCTCTTCCCCCTTTCTCCTTGCTCATGATGTCTATGGCTTTGAGCGTACTAGTGACTAGAGCTGACTGAAATAAAATAACTTTTAAGCTGAAAAGGTACCTACATGAAATTTTAATTTTAATCAGTATGTTGGCCATCATTTAGATGGGTGTTAAAAACAATAGTTAAAAACATGATAAAAACAAATTTATTAAAAACAAGGTAAAGCGTGGTTCACAAAAGGTTACGAAGTTATCAAAATTTGTCAAACATGGAAACATGAAAATTTCGACGAAAACTGAGAAAATGCGGGTGAAAAATGAACATCTAGACTCTAGAGTTTGTATTAGGCACCTTATAAATCTAGCAAAAATCAACTTACCACATTCACTTCAATCATCTTCTTGTAAACCTTCAAGCTGTCATTCATTATGCCCGCGTTGTTCACAACTACGTCTAAATATCCCTGATCATCCACAACTGCCTTGAAGCAGTTCAAAAGCTGACCCTCACTGGACACGTCACATTTGAAGAACTTCACTTTATTGGCTCCGTATTTGGAGTTGAGCTCATTTTGTAAAGCCACTCCCGCTTTTTCGTTGATGTCTAATACGGCCACATACTGGTTAAACAAGAGTCCTGAGTTAGTTGATTTGGTTCATCTCTCTTTTCTATTACTATGGTAACCGGGCTCAGTGGCACTTGCTAGGAGAATAGTCCAGCAGTGGACTTGTATAGGCTGATGATGATGGTAACAGGACGAGCTGAAGCCCAATAAGTGGTTAACCCCACCCATAACAGCAATACAAACCAGGTCCTCCGACCTAAGTTCGCCGTCACCCGAGACGAGACATGTTACGTCTCATGTACCTGTGTTTTCACCGGCACCTTTCCACCGCAACACAGATAAGTGCATCCCTGCTTGGCGACAGATTGCCAGGTAGTACTTCTCCGGGAAAACTTTGCACAAATTCTACTGCTACTTGATTATTAAACATCTCCTAGTTACTTTGAATTATTGTACGCATATTTTTTACCTACTACGTAAAAACTGTGATTTTTATACGCAAAATTTCGTTGTATATGTGCCCTTTGAAGCTCTTTACTTACCTTAACTTTTTCTTCCATTAGAATCCTAACCACAGCCGCACCTATAGCCGTAGCAGCTCCCGTTATTAAAACAATTTTGTCTTTCCATTCGTAAGCCATGGTAAAATACAAATTGTAAACTAATTATACGAGAATATGGGTGCTGTAGTAATCAAAGTCACTAGACAAATGAATGATGTCGAGATGAGAAATCATTAAATTGATTTTTATTAGTCTTACGCTTATCATTATCGCACGAAGCTGAATTACTTAAATAGTAACATATTTTAAATTATTAACTTATCTTCAATTTCTTAGGCATGTAAAATATTGCGTTGATTTGCAGGCACCAATGGCGTAAATTGGAAAATTAATAGTTTGGCATCATGTAACAATCTTTGGATTGATTTCTTTTTAAATTATGAAATAACTGGCTGCGGCCCGCGGATGGTTGGCTATCCTACGGGAATACTTCACCTTTAAGGTACCTATATAAAGTAGCATGTGTGTATGTTTATTACTCCTTCACGCTCAAACGGATGAACGGATTTGGTACCACACACAGTGAAAGTTTGAATGTACTAGCTACTAGCTGTGCTCCACGGTTTCACCCGCGTAGTTCCCGTTTCCGTAGGAATACGGGGTTAAAATATAGCCATGTTACTCGCTGATAATGTAATTTTCCCACTGTGAAACCATTTTTTAAATTCAGTGGTTGAAGCGTGATTGCGAAAAATGCGTAAGTGAGTTTGTGAAACACAAACTTACTTTCGTATTTTTAATATTAGTTAGGATTAGTGTGATATTTAAAACAACACGGAAGTAGCTTTTGTTATATTGGAGAGTATAAACAAGAACACAACCTTACTGAAACAGCAGTTGAATCAAACAAGATAACGACATAGTTATTGTTTTATTCAAACACATG
This sequence comes from Aplocera efformata, assembly GCA_921293045.1. NCBI lineage: Eukaryota > Metazoa > Arthropoda > Insecta > Lepidoptera > Geometridae > Aplocera > Aplocera efformata. The sequence goes on along the minus strand of OV121042.1, from coordinate 3,317,111 downwards.
AACTGACATAAGTTCATAGGCTTTCGTGATGGTGGGTGTGATATCCTTGACCGGCCTGTCCGTGGTAGCTATCCAGGTGCTGCCGCTCTCAGCCTTCTTGTACGCGTCTACAACACCCTGGGCTGCTGATTCTGGTCTGTAATACCGAAAAAGTATCAGTCACAAGACCCGGCACCATTCCATTTAGAAATGCTGAGTTCTTCTTCCAGCGGTCCCCTTGGGACACGTGTAAGGAAACTTGCGTATGCGTAAGAAGCAACACAGAGTAGCAGTAGAACTTGTGCCAATTACGTCCGGAGAAGTACTGCAAAAACACCTGAAAATCGCATGGCAGTGGTAGCAGATGCGACGCGACTTGGGTTTTCTTATGCTTCAGTAGGACAACTAAACTCAAAATGTCACGATATCCAAATAAAAAATAAAAATCTTTCTTCTGAATTCTAGCAAAATTGTGATTGTTTACTATTACTAAATCAAACAGCAGTGGTATTATAACATAACATAAATGACACTAACTTTTGAAACGGGAAACCCTTCAACGCTTCTCCGATGCCAGCCTCATTGGTCTTGTCGAAACTGCCCAGGTTGTTGACGTCAAGCAGAGGCGTGTCAGTTGCTCCGAAGCAGAGGGTAATCACCCTGACACCGGTTCTTTCATAGAAAATCGGCGACTGAAAGAATCGTAATCGAAACGGACAAGAATTTATTTTACACATTTATTTACGATCATGTGTGATCTCAATTTGAATGGCCATCAAATTCTGGTTGACCATTCATGCTTTCATTGGTCCATATACATTTCACGACAAAGAGGCGCGCTGATAAGGTTGCATGATTAGCAAAAATCCGCACTATGAGGGTGGTTCTTATCTACGTACGATAACATGTATTTACCAAACATAAGACATAGATAAGCTATAGCTCTTGAAGATAATATTGCGTAACTGCTGTTTTGATATGTGGAAATGGTTTATATCAGCTATAACATTTATACACGTCAAACTAAATCTATATAAAATTAGCCTAAATAGCATCTTCTCGTAACCAATTGAGATGAAAAAAAATTCATAGTAGTATAATACATACCCCAATACAGTTGCTGAACTGCAAGACAGCACTCTTGGTTCCGAAGTATATCGGGAAAATAGCATGTTCTTGGTACAAAGCCACAATTGAAGAAATGTTGATAACTGTACCCCCTCTTCCACCGTTCTCCTTGCTCATGATGTCTATAGCCTTAAGGGTTCCGGTGACCAGTGCTGTCTGAAAATATAAGACAAGGCCAATGCCCAAAGAAAAATACGAAAAATTGGGAGTGCGCTATTTCCTCTTAGCAATGACTCAGTATTCGACACGGTGTAAGAAAGACAATTTTTTTTTACGGCTTCAAAAAGGAGGTTATCTTTACGGGTGTTTATATTTTTTTTCACCGATTTCTCCGTTATTTATCTACCGATTTGGAAAATTCTTTTCTCTCCCTGTCTCTCTAATATTACTTTTTTCTTACTTACCACATTCACGTCTATCATCTTTTTATAAGACTTCAAGCTGTCATTCATAATTCCAGCGTTGTTCACTACCACGTCTAGATACCCCTGGTCATCCACCACCGCCTTGAAGCAACCCAGGAACTGTTCCTCATTAGTCACGTCGCATTTGAAGAACTTCACTTTGTTGGCGCCGTATTTGGAATTAAGCTCATTCTGGAGAGCCACTCCTGCTTTTTCGTTGATATCCAATACTGCTATGTGCTAAGAACATAAAAATTATGGCTATTACTGCACTTCGGTGGTGCTAAAGTAGCAACCAAAAGTAGCAGTAGAACTTGTTAAAGTTTGTCCGGAGAGGTACTGCCACCACACCTGGAATCTGCCGCCAAGCAGTAGTGCTCGCATTACTGTGCGGATAAGAGTGTGGGTGCCGGTGAAATCATATGCGCATGAGACGTTACAGACACAGAAAAAAATACAAAATAATTGTGTTTTTTTTAATATATAATTACCGCATATAAGTACTTTCAAATGCATTATTAAAGCTGTTATTTTGACAATTCAAACAGACAGTATATTTTTTTTAAATTTGTATAGATCATGATTATGATTACCTTAACTTTTTCTTCCATTAGAATCCTGACCACTGTGGCGCCTATAGCAGTAGCAGCGCCAGTTATTAAGACAACTTTGCCATTCCATTCGTGCGCCATGATAACTTAAAAAAATAATAGATTATTTAACTTTACACCTGCAACCTATTCAGCAACTGCACCGAATATAAATGACACCTATCTAGAGATATACTCGAAACGTTATACAATCCGACAATGTATTATAGATGGTAGATTAAAGATATCACTCTTCTCAAACGTTCCTAGATATTTTGCTCTAGATATTTTAACTATTATTTGTTTATCTAGTCTCTTTTGATGTAAGTCGGTGTAAGTACCCAGTTACCCATCGTTTTCGATATACATAGATGGTATTGGAAAATTGGTGTATCTTTATGTTCACATGCCTGTAAAGGTTTGGCTGATATATAATATATATTTATAAGACCTTATTGTACCTAATTTGAGGATGAATAATAAATGAATATGAATATAATACGCAAGTCAAATTTGATTTTCAACCGAAATCCAAAGGAGGAGGTTATCAATCCGTTTTTTTATGTTACGTATAAAAAAAAAACATTATGTTATTTTCAGATTGGTTCCATAGAAATTTCATCAAAATATGTGAAGATAGTGAAGATGCTTTTCATGATTCAGCAGAAGAATACCGGAGTCGTTTTGTTGTAGTCCCGTTAATGATACTGGTTCGTTTTTTTTTTTGGGTTAGGGGTACATCGGTTGGAACGTTTCAAAGTCTATAACGGATATTGGTAGAAACAATTTTTATGTATTATATTATATATTATGATATAAAAACTACTGAAACAGAGAGAGCCTCCTGTAAACATCCACTAGTGGAGATGCTAGGTATATTGCTAACTCACTTCTAACAGGCGCGACAATACTGTACCGAATATAAATGACACCTATCTAGAGATATACTCGAAACGTTATACAATCCGACAATGTATTATAGATGGTAGATTAAAGATATCACTCTTCTCAAACGTTCCTAGATATTTTGCTCTAGATATTTTAACTATTATTTGTTTATCTAGTCTCTTTTGATGTAAGTCGGTGTAAGTACCCAGTTACCCATCGTTTTCGATATACATAGATGGTATTGGAAAATTGGTGTATCTTTATGTTCACATGCCTGTAAAGGTTTGGCTGATATATAATATATATTTATAAGACCTTATTGTACCTAATTTGAGGATGAATAATAAATGAATATGAATATAATACGCAAGTCAAATTTGATTTTCAACCGAAATCCAAAGGAGGAGGTTATCAATCCGTTTTTTTATGTTACGTATAAAAAAAAAACATTATGTTATTTTCAGATTGGTTCCATAGAAATTTCATCAAAATATGTGAAGATAGTGAAGATGCTTTTCATGATTCAGCAGAAAAATTATCGGAGTCGTTTTGTTGTAGTCCCGTTAATGATACTGGTTCGTTTTTTTTTTTGGGTTAGGGGTACATCGGTTGGAACGTTTCAAAGTCTATAACGGATATTGGTAGAAACAATTTTTATGTATTATATTATATATTATGATATAAAAACTACTGAAACAGAGAGAGCCTCCTGTAAACATCCACTAGTGGAGATGCTAGGTATATTGCTAACTCACTTCTAACAGGCGCGACAATACTGTAACGCAGTCAAATCTAGAAACAGTATTCGGTGTTTTTTTTTATATCAGGATAAAAAAAATGTTACCTACTGAAACAGAGACAGCCTCCTGTAATCAAATCATCCAATGGTGAAGATGCTAGGTATATTGCAAACTCACTTCTAACAGGCGTACTGTGACGCAGTCAAGTCAAGAAACAGTATTCGGTTTTTTTTTATAACAGGATAAAAAAAATGTTACTTACTGAAACTGAGAGAGCCTCCTGTAAACATCCACTGGTGGAGATGATAGGTATATTGCTAACTCACTTCTAACAGGCGCGGCGCTACTGTGGCGCAGTTCATCCTATTTTTTCAAAAAAGTAGCTTTACTTTACTCCTTATAACATCGGCTATCTACCACTCAGTCCTGTCAAAATCAGTCCAGTCGTTTTGGAGATCAGCCGGAACAAACAGACAAACATTATAAAAACTTTTTTTTTATTAATACTATATAAGTATGTATACATTCAAATGCAATTAATTAAAAGCTGTTATTTTAACAGTTCAATTTTATTTCTTTGTTCATCCATAGCTAGTGAATCAACCACTAGCCCAGATTGTCTAATAATTAATTATGTATGATTAAGAACAATAACTATTGTATTGTAATATGATTTAATATTTACTACCCTAAGTAACACTTAAATTTAAAGGATTACAACTCATCTGTTTAATAAGATCTTGAGAAACCTACTAATTGAATATGAATTAAATTTTACAGGAGGAAGACTGTATGTCTACATCATTTTAATTATATTGATATTAATTCTTATATCTTTCCTTGTAGATATACTATAATTGACTTTGAATATTTTAAATTAGTTGGATATTGCAGAATACCATACCTTGCAAGTGTAGAGATGGGACTGCATCTGAACTAAGCCTTTTGCTTCGAGTGTGATACTGAGGCTCAAAGTGAGAGTGGCAAACTCTTCGACACTCAAAAATAGTATGGTCATCTAACAACAAGATTTCACCACCAATTGCATAAGTCCAAGACTTAAACCTGTCCATATTTTCTTTAGGATTTGGGAATAAATGCAATATAGTATTATCTGCCCCTGTAATAATTGCAACAAACAGGTTTAAATATAATATTTTGATATTTAAATTTACATTATAGTTCTCAAGGATGAGCTTGTAATTTTTTTTTCAACAAGATTATTGAACAAAGTACATATAATTTAAATCATATGATTAGCAACTTAAGAACCAACAACTGTGCTGTTTTATCAGCAGAAGTTCTAACTATGCATATCTAGATTAGGTCAACATAGCTTTGAGATGTAGTTATGTTAATTCTCGGATATGGTTAGTAATGAAAGTAGATACTAACGAGACTTATTGCAGTTTGGAACGCAACACTTTTTTACAGACATTTTCAACACCAGAATCACAAAACAAAAATCCACATATCTTCGCTAGGATATGCAATCGCCGAAAGCAAAGAGAAAATGTCAGGTCAAACAATGAATGCCCTTATTAGAGTCCAGTAAAACAAGCTAGGTCGTCGTTATAAATCCACGTAACTGTTTAAGCGCATCCGTTTAATCTCAACAGATTCTTCTACAGACAAGAAAATAAATAACTAGCAGACACAACAAACAACACGCCTCTGCCGCCGCCGCCACAGATATCGTACTAGCTAGCTAGCGATGCGCAAGTCCGAGAGGTTTTAGTCGGGACATTACTTTTTTCCCATTCGGAAAAAAGTAACGTTCGTTTATCAAAATTATCGCTGTGTTCGTATGTAAGCGAGTAAAAATGTATGCGAGCGCTGTCTTTGGGGTGATGTCATAGATTATTTCTGTTCTTACAAATTTCAGCATCTATCGTTAAAAATTAAGAAATTTTGCAATTAATACACAAAGCACTTGAAAGTAGTAGACACAAGACACTTAGAGATGAGTTACTAACTCGAGTTAACTCGAGTTGTGCTCAGGTCGAGTTAACTCGAGTTGAAGTCTCCCTAACTCGAGTTTGGGCTGGCGGTAAAAAAACGAATCAAGCGAAAGAGCGAGACCGCGATTCACTCGTTGGGGGTGCGCGCAGCTCGCTTTAATACTCCGGCCCGAACGACACCGACGACGACAAGAAGTTTTCTCATCATATCAAACTGTATTCACTGGTCACAAATGTCACAATGTTGCAGATTTGACGTTTGAGGTTAGGTTTATTTTGTGTTATAAATGTTAACTTACAAGAAAATATTTTTAGTTTTTTGACTTCAGCATTGTATAACATTTATTTATTCAAAAAATACTTTTTATTTTGTTTCACTTTAGTTGTTTGTTCGTTGCACAAACAAACATCATAATGAGATAAATATTATTCTAATTCGAGTAGTATTATAATTGAATGAATGTTCTTATTGCAACAATTGATTGACAACAAACAAACAAAGTCAGCAAAAGTATCAAAGTAGAGTTGGGTGGAAGAACAAATAAGTAAAAAAGTCAATACTTAGTTTCTTCCTGCTAACTCGAGTTGAACTCGAGTTAATTCGAGTTACCTGTATTTCAACTCGAGTTAACTCGAGTCGTGTTTATTCCGAGTTGGCACATCTCTAAAGACACTGACAATTTGACAATTGAATGACATTTTATTATTCGCCGTTTCACAAATAACAGATATCAGTATCGGTTTTTTTTTTTGTGTACGGTAAGCGTGTGTGTGAGTATAGATGGCACGAGTGTGTTAAGAGACAAATATTAGCGCCGCCATTTTAAATTTGTTTCTATAATGAACCGAGTTATAGCATATTAGGTAGCCTTCTCCAGTATACGTAGTATCTCTAACTGATCTGTGGTCTTCTTTGCTCTGTGGATTACATTACAATTATTAAATATTTTTCACATTTCAATTTCACGCCGCGAGTGCTGTTGTAGGCAGTGTCAAGTACTGATTTTGGAGTGTAGAATCTCGATTCAGTGCTTTTATTTAATTTTTTTTCTTAATCCGGCTTACTTTTCAGTAACTTTTTGAAACAAAATACATTACAATGAATCCTTACCAGCAGGTATGATTTACTGGTTATTACTCTTAGTAGTAGTATGGAAGCACGCTTGAAAATAATAGGACTGCTAAATTAAGCTTGCCTGCTAAGGAAAAGAAAGTGTAGAATAAGTAGTTTGTAGCACGTCATACGGCCGATTTAGATTGATCCGGTGTCCATTCTAGTGATTCTGAACATCCAGGCTATGGTTGCCACAGCTAAGTGGGATACATAATTGAGGTCTAATCTAACATATGCTTTAACTTTTAATTCGTAAAGGTTTGACTGAGTAGAGTAGACCTGGCAGGTGTCTCAGGTCAGACTGTATTGCTTGAATCTCATTCACAACATTAGAGTCTTACAAATAAATAACGGAGGCATACTCATAGACATTAGGATTCCTTGCGTCGTTAGGTGGCATGGACAAACAGAAAACACAACAAACCTCAAACTCATCACATGAAGATTGCCAACATGGAGCCATTATTAGTTTTTTTTTAATGTGATTATATAGGCTTACCTAAGGTTAAGTGTTTACCTCCTCCTATAACTGCAATACGACTTAGGTTGTCCCCGACCGAAGTATGAAAAGACCCAAGTTGCTCCCCATTGTGCTTGTCATCCGAGATAAAGTTATATTAGTATTGTTTTTATATTATGTGCACCTACGGAGATACACAATTAGTTAAATTATAATAACAAAAAGGTACAAGGTACCTTAACAATAAGGTAGGTGAGGTCTCCATTGCTAAATTGGTAGCTATAAGTTAACCTTTAAACAAAGTGCTTCCGGGATTAATGCCCAGCTAGGGCAAACATTGTATGATGAGCATGAAGCTGAAAGATGTTGTGTTGTGTGATTATGTGAATCTATGCCACCTGTAACACAGACCTAAGTGCAAATGTATGAGTGTATCAGTGCTATTTAGGAATGTTGGACTAAGCTGACCTTTTGTTTTGGAGAGCATGTCTATCTTCAAATGCTGGACTGGTTTGATAAGTGTTTATATTGGCACAAGAACAATTTAGTGCTTTTGGTACACTAAAAAGCGGTCTTCAGCTGACACAGTCAGTTTTTCAGCACACCATAGGATTAAAAACGCACAAATTAACTTTTAATTGCACTCATACCCTCTTATTTTTTCGTCATCCATTAGTTTAAGATGGGTGTAGTTCTTATTTAAGGAACTGATTGGATGCTATTTTTTAGCGTCTGCCCCTGGCTTCGCTCAGGTGCCATTAAGTAATGAATAAATATAATGTATGTTTGTTCTTTGATACAAACTTTATGAATGATAATGAAATGAAAACACATTGATTGTTGATTTTTGTTTCTCTCTGCACAAGTATTTTTTGTCAGCTGATTGTCTAATTATAAATTAACAGGACAACTCTCCAACATCTATTGGGTCTACTTTTTCAAAAGAATTATATATATTTTCGCAATATGTACTGGGAAGACAATAACTGGACTAAGACAAAAAAAAATTACTCTTGATTTATTACTTTTCGGTCTTATAATACTCCGTTTTGATTGGCTGACTGGGTACAGCTGGGTATATTAAAAACAAAATCATATCTGATTGTAATCTAAATCAAATTGCTGCAGGAAAGCATTGTTTTGATACTCTGTGTTACATACTCATTGTGTCCTCATTGCTGAACTTATTTCATGACTGTTTGTTTAACTGATCAGTATTATTAATAAATACTTTTTTATTGAAATACTAAAACTTTTTGCAGCATTGATATGGATTGTAATCAAATTTTTTTTCTTTCATTCAGGGTCAGACGGGATATCCACAACAGCCTTACCTCAACAATGTGGGCTTTACAAACAGTGCCCCTCAGTCCTTTGTGAATCCCATGCCTATGCCTGGTTTCCCCACCACTGGCTATCCGGCGCCACAACCTTACCCAAACAGTGGATACCCTCAGGCGTCACAGGGATATCCCTCGCAAACTCAAGGCTACCCAACTCACCAGCCTCAGACAGGTTATCCTCAACCTGCTCAAACTGGTTACCCAAATTCTGCTCAAACGGGTTATCCGTCAGCTCAACCTAGCTATCCATCAGCTCAACCAAGCTATCCATCTGCTCAATCAAGCTATCCGCCTTCTCAACAAGGCTATCCCGCTGCTCAATCAAGATATGAGCCTCCTCAATCTAGCTATCCAGCTAGCCAGGGCTATCCTAGCAGCCAGCAAAGCCAGTACCAGGGCTACCCACCGCAAAGTCAGCCTCAAATCCAAAGTAGCCAAGCTTACAGTGTGTCATCCTCAGTGTCCTCTCAGCCAAAGGTATGTTGAACTTGGCTTTGAATATTTACATTCATACAATCATTTGTTATAGTTAAGACCCAATGCAGGCGACCGCTTATATTCGGTCCGACAAAAGTTTGCAAATATATTTAGGTTTTTATTTTAGTATCACCGACTGTTGTAGGTGTACTTGCACCTAGGTGTGCACGCTGAGTGAGTGTATAATCACAATCCGATTGTAAAATCGTCCGTAATCGGGCACTAATCGGTGATCGATTTTAATCGGTTGTCTGCTTTATCCCTTGTCTTCACTGTTGCAAGTAGTAAAAATGCATACATAAGTATATTATTTATTCTATATGCACAAAATACATAAAAATTATCCCCGCGTTTATTTATTGTGGCACAACAATATGGAGGTGGTATCTTGATGTCTGATTTTGATGTACGAAAGTACATAAAAATAATACAAAATTTATATGACGTTAAAAAGGAATAGTAGGATATCATAAAACTTTCGCGATCGATACACCTTTATATTTGTATTTATCAGGATTTATTGTGTAATTTAATTACTGTAATATTAATTAGACAATTATTAACACGGCAAATTAATGAAGGAAAAACTGAAGACATTGCATGTAATGTAATTAAGCTTTGAATTGAATATCTGCCTATTTTTCTTGCTTAAGAAATCACATTACAAATCTTAATTCGATAACTAACAGAAAATTACCCTGTACATTTTGTGTGTGTCAACCAAGTCATTTCTATCTCAACTCATTAAATAAAATGTCATTTAGGTAATTTAATATTTTATAGTAAGCTTATAAAATAAGTTTTATGTTTGGAATTAACCGACAGTAATTACATATATTTCGTTCGGAATTCTGTTAAAAAAAAAACTATTGATCTAATCATTGATTCCTTGTCCTCTACGCATTAATAATCAACGGCTCTGGTCCTACGGCTGCGACGCCGTTACTGCAGATTTCGCAGGCAGCTCCCACTCCTCTATGCGTTGGGGGAGTCCAGTCTACGCTTGGCTGACAACACGAATTATGACAGACCGGTCTCCTTATATGTATTTTTACCTCGTTTCCTTTTGTTAATTCTCAAAAGATGGATAAGCCCCTTAAAACTGGACTCATTGTTTTTATTTTGTCAGGTTTGGAGGACATTTTGTTGTAGTGTTTGGTCGCTTGTTCACCTGATGGAAAGAGAAAGTGCGGCCGACGATGGCGCTCTTTTGCCTAGGAGAAACCTCTTTACTCTACGCTTGAAGATACCCAAGTTGCATTAAATGCGTACATCTGCAAAGTCTGTTTGTTACCTCTTGATTAGGTTTGTCGTGTGTTTCACTTTTATCGTCAATCAATTAGACAAGTTATTTGAGGATTTAGTCTTGTCTTGAGTGTTGATCGCATTGGAGCAGACTTTGAATTTTGGTTTTGTAATTTGGTTTAAATTTGGTTTGTAAGTTACTGGCTGCTTTCTTGCCAAGCTACATGAATCATGAAAACAATATATTATGTTTACTTATTATAAAATTTTTGGATTGATACAAAAATGAGAAGTATACATCAATTTAATACCCAGCGCAAGAAACTGACGTACACATAACCGCTTGGACTATTCAAGGAACATTTTGCTGCAATTATATCGTTATGCTCACTTCGCCTCTCCGTTCATTTATCAAGCCATTCAGTATCGCCATTGGTCTCCGCAATGGAAGTAGTCCTTTCGCGAAAACTCATCTTAGAGCCACAATACCTTTGATTTCGATGTGACTATGGTTTTGTAGTGATGTGATCGACCAATAAGTATTTGCTGTCGAATGGTCTGCATTTCTAAGAGTTTTTGTGATTAATATGTCCTCTGTAACGTCGAACTCAAGTATGCGCAGTGTCTACCGATCATCAATTGGCTTACGGCGGGGTTTCAAATCGTTTCGTTACACGGTAAAAATATTGGCTAATTTATGTTGCTAGCCTCTGTTGTTCCCACTGCAAGGAGACTGGCCTACCCTCTACAAGCGAGAGTGAACGAACTTATTAACGGAAGCCTAAACGGATTGGGACAAGTCTCTTTTTCGAATTTATGCCTATCCGTGTTCTTACTTGTTCTAGCGAAAACCTCATTGGTACGTCTGTCTTTCGAAGTCGGCGTCCATAGGTACTTGGCCACCACGCTATCAATTAAGCATGTTAAATTCAGTGAATTCGATTGCATTTCTATAATTTGGTCTCTTTTCTGGGTATATAATTCGCTACTTCGGTATGGCGTGTATCTCTTTTTTGACTAATTAGGGTATCGATTCTTAATGAAGACATTGTCTCTTCAAAATTTCGAGTTTTTAATTAAGATTTGACTCGTAAACAAAGCAGCTGTACTATCACGAAAGACTCCTTTTGTAATAATGTAGCTGTTTTGTTTAGCTTAACATAACAGTCTTGGTCTAGATCTAGCTTTACGCTAGTTAGAGCTATGTATAGAAAGATATGTTTAACAAATGCCGCATGTGGTGAAATCGACAAGTTTTCATACTTAGGCAGGATTTATAAGTTTCATTGTAATTATAATGAGTTCGTATTGTAGTGGCACTGCACCATACCCTTCATTGTATTATTTGATTTCTGCCAAATTGTAATATTTATATTTCCGTTTATTTTTATATTCCCAAATATGCTTCTCGACATATATATTATGATTAATTAACTCATTTCATTATTAAAAACTTAAAAGGTAGCAGTAGAACTTGTGCCAAGTTCGTCCGGAGAGGTACTGCCACCACACGTGGAATGTGCCGCCAAGGAGTAGTGGTCGCATTGTTGTGTTCTGATAAAAGGGTGTGGGTGCCGGTGAAATAGCATGCGCATGAGACATCACCCCCGTCTCAAAGATCAAAATCTTACACTGAGTCGCATTACTGTTGTCATGGGCGGGGGTCGCCACTTACCACCGGGTGGGCCCTCAGCCCGTTCTGTCACTATTTCACATATTTTTTTTTAAATTATGATTTCGTCATTTATGGTTTTTGTATCATGAATGGTATGTACACAATGAGTTGAACAAGTTGTAAAACATCTTTTATAGTCAAAATAGAAACATGTTCTTCACTTGAGTTTTATTAATGGCTGAATACCAGCGGAATAGTGCATACTATGGATTAATATAGATGAAACTACATATATCCTCCATGCTCCATGCATTTATCTTCAATGTTTTAGTTTTTCGAGAACCGCAGAGAGAGCTGCAGAATATCTGGATCGGATATTCTGCAGCTCGTCCCCAAAAACTCATACAGTATAATATTGTACGAAAATATAGGAAATATTTTTCCCCTGGGACAAATCTACGTTCGTAGATTTGTTTCTGAAATCTGAACGTCCCAGGGGAAAAATATTTCCTATATTTTCGTACAATATTATACTGTATGAGTTTTTAGGGACGAGCTGCAGAATATCCGATCCAGAGAATTAAAATGCTCATTTTCATCAATTTAACAGACTTCTGTGTAACTAATGAAATCTCATTGTTATCACCCTCAACTACGTTACAATTCTGATTAAATATCTCTTACTAAAAATAACTAACTTGGTCATTTTCAATTTCCAATCTAACCCTTGAATCGTTTCGCAGTCCAAACCTACCGTGGTGCCAGTCAACCCGTTCGACCCTCGCGAGGATGCTGCCACCCTGCGCAAGGCTATGAAAGGATTCGGCACCGATGAGAAAGCCATCATCCACGTGCTGACAAAACGCTCCAATGAGCAGCGGCTCAGGATCGCTTATGAGTTCAAGACTTTGTATGGAAAGGTAAGATTATACTTAAAGACATATCTTCAAGACAGATTTCGTGCTCCCCTTGAAACCGTTGACAGGGATAAGCATCCAGTGGACTCAGGGGACGCGTGAGCGGAACAAAGACTTGAGAAACGCTAATGAGCGAAATATTCTAGAACGTCGAACATCGGTTGACAACAAACCAAAAATCATCTTGAAATTCCGCAGGGTTACCGAGATTTAAATCACTATTTTTTTAATTCAGAGTAATAGAACGAGTAGTTCAGTGGTATTGACGCTTCAACTTAACTTTAAACTTAACCCTGGGTGGTGCTAAGGTTGCTCCTTTAGCACCACCCAAGGGGCACGTGTAGGGACTCTGCGTGTATTCACCTACGGACGTGAGCAACTGGATATTACCAAGTAATTTTAAGTGTTGAAGAGTAATTTGAGCTGAGCGACTACAGACTACTACATTAACATCTTCTGTACCAAAATATAACCAAATGATTATGTGATTTAAATCTCCCATGCATCCTATGCATTGTGAATAGTAAGCAAACACTCGAGATGTCAAAATTGGTTTAATTCCGTACGTTTTTGCTAAGCCCAGAAATTATTTTTTTAACCTCGGTAGAAATTGGCAGTCGAAATTATTTATATTGTTTATCCGTGCGTTTTCAGGATGTGGTGGTCTTATCGCTTTATAACTAGATTGTGCAAGTTGCTAGTACACATTGTGTAAAAAGCCTACATAACTAACATTCACATGACTAATGTGTTTGTACGCCTACGTAGTTATTATCAGCTGCCTCTGTTTACCTTCCCGTGCAACCAACGGCGTAGGTAATGTTAGACAAACTAATAATGCAATATAAATATTACTCGGGTATCATACGACCACGTGGGTTAATTGGCACTCAAGTCTCTGCCTTTGAAACGAGGGGTCCCGCGTTCGATTCCCGGGCGGGGTGTTTCTGTCTTTGTCTATGCCATCTGCGACATAGGCAATCCTACGTGCGTACGTATGAGTCTGTGAATGTATCCGTTGTTTATTAGCCGTGTATTTTTTACGTTTATGCAAAAGGCAAAATTGTGTTTGAATGAAATCGTATGTTGGAATAATATTCTATAATAATAGAATGTGCCACCACATCTGGAATCTGCCGCCAAGCAGTAGTGGTTGCATTACTGTGTTCCGGTGGAAGGGTATGGCTGCCGGTGAAATCACATGCGCATGAGACGTATCATCCCCGTCTCGGGTGATGGACGCAGCAGGATGAATGCGACTCAGTAAAGATTTGGATCTCATACTGAGTCGCGCGCATTACTGTTGTCATGGGCGAGGGTTACCACTTACCATCAGGTGGGCCCTCAGCTCGTTCCGTCACGAATTCACATAAAAAAAAAAATAATAAAAAAAAAATGTGCAATACTGCTAAACTGAACTACGTGAACTCGGCGTTCCAATATAGCATCGAATAGGTTGGAGTATAATCCAATTACCTCGGTAGTCATGCTTTCAATTTCATAATGAAATTAATTACTTAATTGATTGTCCAGACACCAAGCCCATCTATATTATTGTTCTGTTAGCTAGGCGACCCGCTCGCGAGTTCGTCTGCAGACCAGTATTAAATTTAGGTTGTCATTACAATTCTATTAAATTTTATTGTATTTTTTAAACGTTTCTCGTCTTCATCTTCACGCCACTAGGTGTTTCAACTCAAACATTATTTTTCTTTGAATTCTAAAAAAATACTTGGTTGTGACACGTTTTACAATAAATATCTACCTACGAGATCACGTGTTGATAGCAAGTTATTCGTGAAAATAATGATCTCACCACTTGTTACGTCTACGTACGTACGATCGTGTAACATGATGAAAACTGATCCATTAAGTCTTTCCCTAACAATTCTGACAATTATCTTTATTATAATTAAAGGCCTACACTGTCAGTTTTATTTATATCAAACAAATAATTAAAATTATTAAATGTATTTGAAAGTATATACGGTACTTATAACAAAAAACATTTCTAAGATTTTTATCTGTCTGTCCGTCTGTCTATCTTTCACTGGCAAATAACATACGCTACTTTTATTTCAGAAAAATAAAAAGTATTCCGCCCAAAAAAAATTGTGAAATTCCACGCCGATGAAGTAGCTAATATTACAATAATTGTGTATTGTTAAATAACTTAAAAACCGTTCTTTGTTAAGTGTAAAGTCTTTTCGTTTTGCCGTCAATTTACCATGCTCCGTCTGAAAACCACCCCTGCGCCGGACCTGATTAATCAAGCAATATAAGAACTGGAGCAGCAATTATACTGAGACGCCACGTTTTGAATACACGATCCTTCATTTTTCGTTATTTATGTTAAGTTTACTTAATCTTAGTCTAAATTTGCCTGTTCATCATTGTGTTCCGTATTCGACCGACTCATAGATGTGAAATTATTCATATTGTCCGTTCGTCGATCAATTTGGCACCACTCATTATGACGGCATTTAGAGAGCCTACATATTTTCGCAAACTATGTCCGAATCCACGAATCGATGAGACAACTTTCTCCCCTCTTGGCAAGTTTCCAGATAACTAGACGAAAAATCGACTACTGACCTTGCATATGAATACGCTCCCGTTTTTTTTGAGACCATACGTACTTTTGCCTGTTATATCCCAGACGGCGCCGGTGTAATTACAAGCATAAAGATTTCTTCACGTTCAACCTGCATTATAGTGACGGCTGCAATAAGATGGGACTTGAGATTTTCCATACTTTGGTAGAGATAAATTGAAAAAATTCATTATTGTACAAGAAAAAAAAGTACAACGGCGAACTTAATGCTTCATTTTGTTCCAGCTAAACTTTTTGTACAATAGTATGGAGTGGATGGTGGATGTTAGTGCATACACCATATCAAATAAAAAACTGGCAAAATGAAATTCTCGCACTCTGAGGTACCAATGGTACTTATCAGTAATTTACTTTTAAATTTAAAATCACATTTATTAATACTCATGCAAGATACGAAAATAAACATTTTTGGCTCAGTAACAAGGAGTCTTTTTTTCTCTTTTGATTTTTTTCCCATTTGTCATGTTATGGAACGCTAAATTTGTTTATTTTTTTCTACAGTTGCATTATTTTAAAATGGTTGGAATGGAACCTTTCAATTTTCATATAAACTCTGGTGCGCCAATAGTATCCGACTAAAATGGCTGTGACATAGGTACGGAACAAAAACGGCGAACAGATTTTTTGTCATTAACTTAAGAATCCCAAAAATAATCATCAATTACAATTGGCTTGGTATACAATTGGCGCGGAAATTGTGTAAGAAACATATACAAGCTGTTGGTTTGCATTATTTGTAGTCGATTGTAGAAGGTATATATAATAACTAATACGAAGTAAATCCTACATTTAATAAGTAGCCGAGTATATGATAAAAAAAAATTTTTGATCGACGAGAATAAGTAATATACCTAATATGAAAGATTTTATTAAGTTGGTTTAAAATATACCTGCTTTTTTCAACAAAATAACCTGTTTTGTTTCCCGTCATATCTAGTTATTAAATACGCACTAACACATTAGGTTTGTGCGGCCTCGCCTAACGTCAGTGACCTCGTCACTATTTCTTTGTTCCGTACCATTTCGATGATTACCGATCCAAAGCCGGTAAAAATTGGATCCATGTGGTTATTAACCATATCCCAACACCCTGGTTACAGTACGAGCATAAAGAAAGAAAGAAAGAAAGAAAATACATTTATTTGACTACACACAATACAGAACTTATACAATACATACAACAAAATATACAATAAACTAGAACATAAGAGACCAGATGGTCCGTACACATTCCGTACATCGTGCAGACAAACAGGCCCCAGTCTCAGCATGTTGCAGCACTGAACCTGGCCGGCATAACACAATCTGTTTCTGATGATCTGTTTACTTGCAACTGCCGAATCTCGATCTCATTAAAATGTCTCGAGTTAAAGTGATGATATGTCAAAGTATTCATGAATCTAATCTCAATCCTTTGCGCCATTCCGTGGTGAATTTTCTTAGAACTAAACTAAATTGACTGCTCTCAAAATATCACCACTCTTGGTGCGATTTGCTATAATAATAATAAATCTTTATTTATTATTATTATTTTTCTATAGTCAATTAGAGTTTGTAACGCGTTCCTGATCGAAGTTAAACTATAGCAAAAAATACAAAAACTCTTTGTCTCATATAATTCTTAATATTTTATGCAAATTGATGCAAATTAATATTTGAGATTATTGTTGTTAATTCAAAGTCATTTTAACATTTTAGCACATTAGCATAAATAGAATCGTTAACAAGTTTGTTTTCCTTTTGCCATCTTTAACACATGAAAAAAAGTTATTATAGACATATATTTAGGAACATAAAATCATTATTAATTTATGGTCTAACAGTAGTTAAGGTTTTTAATTCGAAGTAAATATCAAAGATATAGTTTATTTTTGCAATTTACATTAATAAGTTAACCCTTACGATATTTAATTGCCTATTTTTGAATAGAATTATTGATGTGCATTTATTTGCTAAGTATTATACAGTAAGTACAATACATTTTAATCAGTCAATCAATTCCAATTCCAATCAGTCAATCAGTTTCAATTCCAATTTCTCCCTAATTTGTTCATGAGTACTGAAATCAACGAAGTCTGAATTGGAATGGGACTGAATTGGATTGCTTTCTGATTGAATTCTGAAGCCTGACTTTTCAGTTTATCAACAAGAGTGTATTTTGATCATACGACCGAACATTTTCTCTCAGTACCGTACCAAGAATAAATTGGCATGTCATTAAGCCACTCCTAAATGTGTAATAGTTTGAGTAATGGAATTCGGGTTATTAAATATTCCCACCATTCCAGACTTTATTACATCGATCGATGTAATAAAGTCTGGAATCGAACTTCCACTGATGTTAATTGTTCTGTATTATTCTCCGGACTATCAGAAATGAATGTCTAGCGCCTTGTAACAGTGGATGACAAGAGATCATGTCGAGTCGTGTGATAGCGGTTTCCTCATTAAGTATTGCTTCACTGTTTTAAAATCGTGATGCTTATCATATATAATTTTGGGACCAACATTTTTGGTTGCTCCAGTTCAGGCCTGCTTAGCACCCAAACCAACGCTCCTGGGATTCAAGTCGAGGCCGTTACGTACAATTTGACGATTCAACCATCACCATCACCATCTGAAATATAGTTCCATCAGTTAAATTCTATGTAATTTTTTTTGAATATTTATCTACTTATAAGATCACGCGTTCTTATTAATAAGTTTAGCTCTCTTCCTAATAGAACTCCGATTACCGGAATGCTCATAATGATAAATTTCCAGGATCTGGTGTCAGACCTGAAGAGCGAAACCAGCGGCAAATTCGAGGACCTTATCGTGGCGCTGATGACGCCCATGCCGCAATACTACGCGAAGGAGCTGCACGATGCCATTTCGGGCATAGGAACCGACGAGGATGTTCTCATAGAAGTCATGTGCACGATGACCAACCATGAGATCAATGTCATCAAACAATCCTACACGGCGAGTGAGTAGACATTCCCAGTCATTCCCTATTATTTCTGAATATAACCAACAGGACTTGCCGAAGTTTTGGAGGGTCCAATTACTTGCGTCCTTAGGTGAAAACCCTTAAGCACTTATCCTCTGGTGGTGCCAAAGGAGCAACTACTACCTGTAGAACTTGTGCCAGGTTTGTCCGGAATAGTACTGCCTCCACACTTGGTTCTCTGGTAGATGGTATGGGCGCCAGTGAAGTCACATGTGCCTGAGACGTAACATTCCCGTCTCGGCTTACGGGCGCGACGGGATGCGATTCGGGCCCTAGGACCTAGATCGTATTGCTGTTTTGGGCGGAAGTAACCACTTACCATCTCGTGGACCTTCAGCTACTCCGATCAGTGGAGTATTACAAAAAAGCCCTAAAGGCAATAGCTTTGCTTGTTGCCACGCTGAGTTGCTTGCGTAGGTAATACAACCGTCCAGTGTTACTGAACTAGATGTTGTCCTAGGCCGAGTGTCAAGCGCCCGCCGTGATCTGAGGTTGATCTGTTCAAATTCAAATTATTTAGTGCACGTATGTTGTATATAAGATCTTAATTTTAAGTATAGACCCAAAGATAAACCCTGTTAGGTCACAGCAATGCTCAAGATTAGGATCGACATTCGCACACTAACTTGAATAATGTCATGCGACGCGGCACCAGGAGATGTGAAAGTGTGATCATTAATAGTGAAACTACGTTGATTCGCTGATGGATGAGCGGTGGTCGTGGCATTGGGTTATTTGTTACTATGTCACGTATATTACGTATATAGGTATACGTAATATGCGAGTGCCTTACATACATATCTTTTAGCAATTAGCGTACATCATCTTATTTCGTGCTTATTTCTGTTTTATTATTTACGAAACAAACCAATTTCCATCCTTTTTTATATTGCGTAGAGTAATTGAGATTTATACGAATATTATAAATGCGAAAGTTTATCTGTAAGTATGTATGTTTGTTATTCCTTCACGCCTCAACGGCTGAATGGATTTGGATGAAATATTTATAATATTATAGAAATTTTGCACGTCTTGATGAGGCATGAATGTAAAAGATCTAACTTTATGATTTTATCTATTGAGCCGTTTGAGCGTTGAGGTGATACAAACATACACACACATACAAACTTTCGTCTTTATAATTTAAGTAAGATTGTACAACTACAACAACGGTACCTACATTCCGGCTAACAAAAAAAATGATATAAATTAATGATACGAATTTCCCTGGAAATTAAATCGGGTATGCGGTTATCTTTATGGTTAACTTACGGTAAATTAGTGTTTTCCGATACCTACCTGCTTGATTGAGGAAATACGCCCTTGCGTATCGTGATAAGGAAAGAAGAAACATTATACCGTTTGTCCAATGATATACCCAGTTTAAAATTAGCAAGAATTGCAAAGAAACACTAGATTCTCGGTCACAGTTCTCGGCCACGATCTCGTGACGACTAATGAATTGTTTCCGATCCGTGATACTCTGAATGTGTACCGCTTTGTGTCATCGTTCATTGCGATTTGTTCTTTAAACATATATAGTGATACGCTGAATTTCGAATAATTCACGACATCGTTCATCTGATCAATATTTTTATATTGATGTTTTATTTGACTTAAATAGCGATTCAACTTATCATGGTTAATTAAATTTATATTCTTGGCCGAAATTATAATTTTAACCTACTTAAAAGAGGGGTGTAATAAGTTGGACGGCGTTTGTCTGTTCTACCGTCTGTTCAATTATTTTGAGGCAAATTGACTCCCTACATTAATGGTAATTTTCCAGTTTTATTTTTGTTATTTATTCTGGTATATACCTGAGTCATGTTTGGTAAAAATCGGTGCCCTGAATGGTTTTTGAAGAGCCATCATAAGTTTATTAATTTCACTTTAATTCAATTTAATTATTATATTAATGCGCCCGCGGTGTTTTCGGTGATTTTTATGGTATTCAAAGTAGCCTATGTATTAATCCAGGATAAGGTATGATACCAAATTTTATCTAAATCCGTTGAGTCGTTTGAGCTTGAGAGTAACAAACATACACACAAAAACTTTTATAATATTAGTGTATTAGGTAGGCAGTCATATTATATAGCTAGTGAATACTGACTACACAAAAAGGTTTTTCTCGTTACTAATGACCCTCTTAGTAATCGTTCACTAAACTTCTTTCATTCTATACGTAAGTAATGACTCATCGCTTACAAGGCTTTTGCCAAACTGGTGTGACGTCAGCAACCTTTTATGTAGCACACGATTGGTAACAGCGGATCAGCTAGATAAAAGCTTGTTTTTCCATCATGGGAATTACAAAATTAGGTCTCGTATTCGTGATTCAGTTCAACTTAAAAAAAACCTCGGTTCACAATATCCTTGTATGTTTTTTACGCAATATCTTCACGAAGTGTAAACCGATATTGATGTTTCTTAGGTTTTTTTTAAGCTATAAAATTGACGTGCCCTTTTGAGGCCCCTCTGATGTGAAATAGTTACCTCCGCCCATAACAACAGCAATATGATTTTGGTCCCCCACTAGCCAAATGGCTCTTTTTAAGTCTTATTTCCGTATCAATAATCCTAATCTGTTTAATCTGTTTAGACAGAAATTTGGCCATTACGATCGCTTTATATATATAAAGTAACTGCCGCATCACTCCAGAACGGTTGCACCTATTTAACTGATATTTTTTTTATTGTATTTATAATTGTTGAGAGAAGATTTCTATGCAAAAAAAAAGGTTTGAAATTGTACGGATTTTTTTTTACGAATTAAGCTTTTTAACCGTTAGTCGTTAACAGATAAAACAGATTAATGTATTGAAATGTTTATATATTTGTATTGCAGTGTACGGGACATTACTCGAGGATGATTTGCGTGGAGACACGTCAGGCAACTTTAAGAGGCTCATGACGTCTTTGTGCATGGTAATGCATTTTCCTTCCTCTATTATTGAATTGAGAATAAACCCATACATGTTTTGTTATTTGTCTTGCAAATGCGTGGCCGGGGTTTGCTTCTATGAAAGTCGCTTACAGACCTCTTGCACCAGAATCATGTGCACGACCTTTAGCGCAGAAGCCAGAGCCACTATCAACTGTAATGCGAAGTATTAGTGTTAGGGTATGTAAAAGAATGCTGAACCAAAATCTTCCATAGTAATCAATCATTGATGATTTTTTTTAAACGTTAACACACTCATTCATCTACACTAGGATTCCCTGTGTCGCAGATGGCATGGACAAACACAGAAACACAAGAAAAACACCCAAGACCCGAGAACAAACTTCATGCTCACCACACAAATTGTGCCCCGGCCAGGAATCGAACCCGGGACTCCTCGCTTCGAAGGCAGGGCTACTATCAACTAAGCCACGGAGCCGTCGAAATGTCTTTTAATATAATGTCTTTTTTTTTTTTTTCAGGGCAATAGATCAGAAGATTTCATGGTCGACCAAAACAGAGCTAGAGAGGACGCGAAAAGTTTGCTACAAGCTGGTAGGTTACATAAAAATATACTGAAACTAGCTGTATTTAAAGTACCAAGTTCACCGACCAATGCCAACCTTGAAAATTAATTTTAAATTGCACAAATTGATCACGTGAAAACTATTTGTGATTGCGTAATCATTTAATCGTAGTTGAAGAAATAGTTTGCTCTTTGATCTTAATAGAAAAATATTTTCATTTTGCGAAACATAAACCCCCATTTTAATCTGCACGTTTAAATTTAAATATTTAATACAATTTATAAGCTTTTTTTGACAATTCATATTCAATTATTTATTAGGTAGGTAAACTTGATAATGATTAATTGTATTGATTTATTACTTTACTAGCTTTTACCCGCTGCTTCGCTCGCGTTAATGTTGATTATGTCAACCAATTTCGGTTGTTTCATAAAAGTTTACCCCTCCCCTCACTCCACCCCCTATAAGTTTTTAGCGAGAAAAAATAGCCTATAACCCTCTCTAGGGTTCTATCTATATATCAAAATCGATCATAACCTATTAAAAGCGTAACAAACAAACTCACTTTCGCATTTATAATGTTACTAGCTGCGACCCGCGGTGTTACCCACGGTTGGACTTCCTAACCGTACATTTTTCCGGGATAAAGAGTGCCTATGTGCTATTCCATACTATTATCTATCTCTGTGCCAAATTTCATCCAGGTCCGTTCAGTCGTTCTGCCGTGATTGAGTAACACATACTTACAATCTTTCGCGTTTATAATATTAGTAGGATAGTTAGGATTTAAACTTACAAGGTCTAGATCATAAGATTTGGTTTTGGCAGTCTACTGTTAACGCTTGTAACAGTAGACATAACGCTGAGTGCCCGCCACTTTCTTTCTGTGTATTTTTAATGATTGTAAGATTTGTAAATGAATTTTGAGTAGCGAGTAAATGAATGTCTGTCTAATAAATAAATAAATATTCATGGACATATTTCACATAGCGCCATCTACATAGCCCCATATTGTTTTTTTCTGTCTATTGGAATGAAAACGAGTTTGCGAGAAGTAAGAAACTAATTGAAAATAATTAATTCAAACTAGACTAGACCAACTAGACCTTATTTTTAATTACCTAATTACAGCAAGAGTTGATCTCAATAACCGGTTTTGTTCAATTAGCTAAGCACCTTAAATAGACGCTTTTACGCTATGTAGCTTTCTTCCCATCTGTGCGCAACTGACTTGCATGTCAATCAAACATGTCAACAAAACTTGTAATACACCCAAATATGAAATGTTGCAAATAAGTTCGCTGACCGTCCTTTGGTCGTTGTTTACAGAGTTTGTTTTTAATGATAGTTTTAAAAATATTTGTCAGTTCGTCATAGATGAGCCGTAAGACAAATAAATGACGTTGCGTGTTCACTATATTGTCCATACACGGTTCATATAATCGATGATAACTTTATAACATAAACTTCTTCACTATAAAGATGGTATGTAATGTCTAAAAGGGTTCTGGTGGCGACTGCCCGTACAATAAAACATAATTTGTACGTACATACAAGTACATATGTCGCTACAGTATTTTTTTCTGAACGTTATTTGAATAACTAATCTTTTAAAATGTACTAGCTATAATTTTCGAGTTAACGAGATATTTACCGTTATATGCCAGTTATGTGAATTACCATTATGTCACTGGATATTTCACTTCATTCGCTTAAACTAATAATACAGCGTATACAGCGTCGAAATTTCGTGAGTCAACAACTCAAATCACGATAAATATAGCACCAATCAATCACGCTGTATATCTCCGTCATTACTACGTCATCATAGGTAAGATCTCGATGATTCAGCATCAGGTAGAACAGTACACTACCTAATTGTTGACGTAGGGTAGTTACCCACTTCCTGCCGATGTGAGTCACGTGTTGTCATCCTTGTGAAATAGCAATGATTCAAGCGTTTTCGGTTGTTTCGCTTGTTATTCACGATTGCTACTGTACTGTGCTTATGGTAGATAAATATAAACCTGAGTACATATGCCTACGTCAACAGCGAGGTGAATGAACTATTGAGATAAGCGAGCGGTCGGAATAATTGTTTTGTGAAACAAATTTGAAACGAATCCTATAACCATATTTACCAATTCAGGTTTCATATTTACATTTATAAAAAAAAACTGTTTTACGAAGTATTCTTAGTGCAAAAGCAAATCCAGCGATGCAGTGAATTTTCACAAGTTTTATGATGCATGTACTCTACACCTGTGTACATAAATAGGTTGAAACAACTATTCAAATAAGCAAGTAGTTGTTTTAAATTTGCTCCGCGTTTATCAGCTTCCATATTTATTGTAATATATTTTTCTGTGCCTTACGAAATCCGTGTGCGCACGTGTCAAACGTGCGCACACGACACTAGTAGCTGACAGAAACGAATCCGACATTGATCCACAAGATGTCTCTACTAACAACTATGCTTAGTTTTGAGCTAAGTGCTTTGTGAAATGCCTATAAATATAAATATATATATAAATATAAATGCTATGGTCCAAATGATTAAAAAATCCAATGTCATTATGTCATTATAAGAAATGGTCGCGCAGTTTGAAAAATGTCCAATATGTGTGTGAAACAACATAAAATAATGCTTATCACATATGGAACTGTCCACTGTTATTTTTAATTCAAGCGTAGAATCAATCTTTAAAAACATATAAAATATTTCCTTTCATATGTGCGCGTGTCACGACTTTTCCTCCCCGCACCCCGTGCAATGTACCTATATATTATGAGATTGCCCGAAAACCACATAATGTCTACGCAATGTTATAAATAAGGAAGTTCAAACTACAATGATTTACTTCGCCCTAAGTAGTCATTATTCATAACGTAATATTTGTTCCCTCACAATGTGTTTTACGTTTCAGGTGAACTGCGCCTCGGAACAGACGAGTCTGTGTTCAATGCGGTGCTCTGCTCCCGCTCGTTCCCCCAGCTCGCGGCCATTTTCCAGGAGTACCAGTTCCTGACTGGCCACGATATCGACGACGCCATCAAAGCCGAGTTCTCTGGTGACCTTGAGAAGGCATTGCGCGCTATTGGTAAGATGTCCTATAGTTTTATATTATACTAGCGACCGGCCCGGTTCAGCACTGTTGCAATTTACTAATGAATATGCGATGGTAATTACGAATAAAAAGTCTGACAAATCAGTCTATCTGTTCTGGAGTCATGATCTTTTGGAGTACCTTAGGTAGTATCACCACACGAAACACAGTTCACAATATATAGTTTTTATTATGGTAGGAGGTTTACATAAGAGGTTTGTAAACACTTGATAAAAGAAGCTTTCTCTCTCACAGCCTCGGGGAAATCCCTCCCTCTATTTTTTAGCTGTCAAAACCATGGGCTCTCATTGGCTGACTTTGACGTCCAAAAAATACATTCAGAAACGCCACAATCTCTTATATCGAACTAGATTTTCAACATACCTCCTTTGGAAGTATGTTGAAAATCTAGTCTTTCATGCCGGTTTTTGTCTACGACTTTAACATAATACACTTGTGGTTTCAGTGAAAGTGGTCCGCAACAAGCCGCTCTTCTTCGCGGAGCGCCTCCACAAGTCCATGAAGGGGCTCGGCACCAACGATCGCCAGCTCATCCGCATCATGGTCACCCGCTGCGAAGTGGACCTTGGGGACATCTCCGATATGTTCCAGAGCAAGTTTGGGGAGACTCTTCAGAGCTGGATTGAGGTACCTTAAAGATTAATCCTTCTATTAGTGGTTTCTTGCTTATTCTTCCCCATAAGATTAATGCTTCCATTAGAGGTTTCTTGCTTATTCTTCCCCATAAGATTAATCCTTCCATTAGAGGTTTCTTGCTTATTCTTCCCCATTAGATTAATCCTTCCATTAGAGGTTTCTTGCTTATTCTTCCCCATAAGATTAATCCTTCCATTAGAGGTTTCTTGCTTATTCTCCCCATAAGATTAATCCTTCCATTAGAGGTTTCTTGCTTATTCTTCTCCATTAGATTAATCCTTTCATTGGAGGTTTCTTACTTATTCTTCCCCATTAGATTAATCCTTCCATTAGGGGTTTCTTGCTTATTCTTCCCATAAGATTAATCATTTCATTAGAGGTTTCTTGCTTATTCCTCCCTATGGAATATATCCGGGTAGGATAGGGTTTGAACAAGCGCTACTTACCATGAGCGTAAAGGTGGTACAAACATACACACATACACGTACATACAAAATTTTGCCTTTATAATATGCGTGAGATTAAAAAGGCAATATTTTTATTTTTTCCCCTATCTAATCGACTCACAAAGGCTCTTTGGACAACATTTGTTTGTTAATTCATTATATTTTATTTTATTTCCAGGGCGATTGCTCCGGCCACTACAAGAAATGCCTTCTTGGACTTCTGGGTCTATATTGATCGAATTAACGTGCGTCAGAAAACCAGTCCTGCTTTTTAGATGAAACGTTAAACATACCAATCTCGTATGGGAACTCATCTTATAGTAAGTACATATTTCCACAACTTAAAACTACATTATAGGACACTATAACAATAAGATGTCCATCTTAAAACGTTAATAGCCCCAGCTAAATCAGATTTATAAGATTCCAGCATACATTATAATTTTGCGCCACAAAGTGTTATCATAAATCTAACGCTAATTCACAAGTTAAAATAATAATAATTAAAATTAAATGATGTTATACTTTGTAACTTTTGAATTATTATTTCTCTAAGCATAAGATTATTTTAACATTTTTTTAATGTAATTTCAATGTTATCGTCTTATATAACATTAGTAGCTAAGCTTGTTTAGCCAGTAAGTATTTTTTCAATAATATTATACCAATTATTATAGTTGCAATACTCGACCTTTGCTTTGTTTGATCATAATTTCTGTAATAATAATAACTGCATTGTACAGTTATTATATACTGTAGTTGAATTTTGCGTGCCTTTGATAATCTACCTCCCTCACTGAAATACCTCAAAAGAGAGAGAGAGTTAGTACTTTGTTCCACTCTACCGTATTTCATGGTAAAAGCAATGAAATTGTTGCTGCTACATCTGAGTTACGAAGTACGAAGCAATTTTGTCTGTTATATTTCTTCCTTACGAGGATTTGTTAAATGAAATATCTATAGCACCAACTTGGATTTACTGTCAAGTACAATCATACACATTTGTTCACTAATGGTGAAGATAACGCTTAAACAATCATACAAAAAATATATACCCAAACCGAAAAAATCTTTTATACTATTTTATTTTTGAAACAGATAAGAAAGCGTTAGTATTTTTTCTGTACTGAATTCTGCGACAAGATTCTAATATTTTCTAATCTTGAAAAAAAAAAGCAGATAAGCGAACTAGTCTACTATTTCAATTACAATCAATAGCTGAACTATTGTTAACGATATCCATCTCTTTCTTTTTTTATAGAGACAAAAAAGGACAGTAGTATTATATATTTTTGAGTAAACTTTTAAAAGAAATAAACACTGCTTGGTCGAATGTTGCTTCTATAGTTTATGATTCCAATAAGTACACTACATATTTTTATACAATATTATAAATATTCTTATTACGTTTTTTTAACTGTTGTTTATTTTCAAATGTCTATAAAGACCATTCTATGGTATTTTTTCGCTTCATTATTGATCTGTACATTTGATCTGATTATTAATCTCAATAAAATAATTCTTAATTATTCAAAAAATGCTTATCTATATGAATAAGATTTTACTCTATGATACTATTTTGTATACCTACTATATTACTATACTAAATTATATTGTACTCTAAAAGTACACAATAAAGATTTTGGGTTTTAAACTCAATTTTGCAAAGGCTTTTGGGTGTGTTCGCTTATTGTGCCTCTGATATGAATGGTTATGGAAACATTTTGACTGAATAAAGGCCCTAAAAATTTAGATTTTTTTTCGACGTAAGACGTCGTTTCAATTACTATTAACATTACAAAAATGCTTTGCTATAAATATACATTAGCTATATCGAAATTTACAATTTATGGTTAATTTGTTCGACAAATATCTGGAATATTACTAAGTATAAAAAATTATTCGTAAAGATGCGAAGCGTACAGTTGCTATATTTATAAGACTATTACAGACTATTATACATTGCCTACACTACTCATAGATAAAAAATAATAGCATTTAATATGGAGCAATTGCGTTATTTCATTTGCGCTATAAATCTCCATGCTTAAGATTATCAACATTTATAGTTAAGGTATATTTCTAATGGGTAATCGGTTGATATTTTATACGATTTAAACTTGTATACTTTATACTCCATTTATTATAAGTGTATTAGGAATATTTATTGCCATCTCGTTCTACTTAAACACCAAAGCACAAAACGTGGAGTAATTTGTTCTCTTGTTTATATTTGTAAAACATGGTTCTCCCACACAAGGTGAAAATGTCTATGTATCCAGTTTTTAAGCCAATAAGTTCATCGTTCGTATCAACATGACAAAATAGCGGAGTCGAAGCAAGGGCACGCCGCGCTTGTGTTTCGCTGCCTATGCTAACTGCGCGTCTAGAAACAGCGCCTAAAAACGTACTCTAAAATTACTAATTTTAACTTAACCTTTTGGTGGATTTGGTTTACAAGCGTCGCTATTTTCATGGATAAGGAATCGTATCGTCAATTTATTCAGGTGATTTAAAATATATTCTAAATCCGTCATAGAAATTAGCGTGACTGGTTGTTTTAAGTACTGTTGCTTAAAGTTGTATTGTACTGTGACTTGTGTATTTGTATGTCGAAAACGTTTTACAAATATATTTATAATTCAATAAAACGGTCTCAATGTTCAACTTATTTTTACATCTAAGTATCTATGTGTATGCATTTTTGCGGAAATAAAGTGTATTATGTATTTTAATTGTTGTTTTAAATTAAAATATTAACTTGCGTAAGTACTATTTTAACGAAACATACACCTACGCTCTTCCACCGTAACGCAATGCAAGTACTAATGCTTGGCGGCAGAGTCCAGGTGGTGGCAGAACGCACCACCACCTGACACAAGTTTTACTGCTACTTTAAGTTGCTACTTTGGCACCAACCAGAGGACACGTGGAAGGATTCTAAAGGAATTCTCCTACGGACGCGAGCAACTTGGTTTGTCGTTCAGTTGTGCTACGAATGCGACGCACGTATTTAATTACTACCATACTACCGACGTTATTGTCTATACGACTCGCATCAGGCAAGTTATTACAAAATATGTCTCAAAGAAACCTAGATACCTACTACATACGTAGTTTTATTAAGGCATATAATCAAGACATGCGCTAAACTTAATAAGAAAGCGTGGTCTCGTAGGTACATATTTGTTCTAAATTAGAACAAATAGAAACTATTCGAACTATTTTTATCAATTCAACTGAAATATAGATTTCTTGTTTTGACTGGCTATGACCGGAATTGGCACGTATGTAACGTCAGTTGTTTTTTTGCCTTTTCCTACTGATTTCTTTTGAACTACGGTCACTTGGTCCAAGTCCGTGCCGGATGTCCACAACATACGTTTTTAACATACTCCTTTCGCTCCGCCTGGAGGACACGTGTTGCGTCAATTTACCTTCGGACGCGAGCAATATTGGACCCCAATGCATACTCATCTTCTATCTTTGCCAAACTCTTGCAAGATTTCTCGTCCTCATCGTTGTCGGTTAGCCATTCTTACGTTTTCTTAAGATTCCCAGGTGAAGTAGTGTCCGTGGATAAGTCAGGTGGATAAGCTTTTTTAAACTCAAACTGATATTCCTATAAATCAGAGTCAGATCGTGGTGGCCCAGGGGCACAGACACCGACTTTCATTCTGAAGGTCGCTGGTTCAAACCCACACGTGCACCAATGAGTTTTTTCACTTGAAAAATTTATGTGCGCAATACCACGATCTCGAAACGGTGAAGGAAAACATCGTGAGGAAACCGGCATGTCTTAGAACCAAAAATTCGACGACATGTGACATCTACCAATCCGGATTGGGCTCCCGTGGTAGATCAAAGCCCATTCACTCTCAATTGTCGAGAGTAGGCCGGTGTCCCTGCAGTGGGAACATTAGAGGCTGGTACGGCTATATAATCTTAGTTTCTTTTTTTAAACTACGTACCTTCCTTCATTTCCTACGATAAAATAATAAAACAACAAATAAAACCCAAAGGATTATCCACAATATTAATGACGCTAATAATTCCTATTCTTCCGTACGACAAAACTGATTAGCTGCATTTGTTTGCATACCTGACACCCAATTCATCAAGCCTCAAGGCGCTAGGCGGGTGTAGATTACATTTTATTATGCCTTGGGAATAAAACGATCCATCACTATTGTTGAATTAAATTGCTTTGAGAACCCATAGGTTGAATGTTGAGGATATAATACATCGATTGCTTTCACTGTATGTTTAGGCACATGTTTCTTTTAAACGGTTTTGCTTGTTTGGTGAGTTTATTCTCTTTTTAGCTGAAAAGTAGAACCCAATTTAATGCTCTATGTAGATTTTTCTGAGTATCTCTCTTTAATAAACGATTTCATTCATCATTATTAAAGAGATTTTGTATGTAGGTAAGTTATGAGTAGGCCTATATAAATTATTAATTAGATAGAGATTCACAACAACAACAACTACGTGAACACACTCATACCTCTGCACTAGGAGACCCTGTGTCGGAGATGGCATAGACAAATACAGAAACACTTAACAAACACCCAAGACCCGATAACAAACTTCATGCTCACCACACTAAGTGTGCCCCGGCCGGGAATCGTACCCGGGCCCCTCGCTTCGAAGGCAGGTCTACTACCAACAAATTAATCATACATACAAATAATTCATCTCTATGTCTTATTATATTAATCAGAAAGCTCAGCTCAACCTACACTCAGAATAAATATTATAAATAAAAGAAATGCCGTAGGTCTAATAAAAAATATAGATCCTGCACATACAAACTAAAATAAAAGAAGTAACGTAGGCAGTCTGTCTTTTATTTTAGTTTAAAAAAATATATGTTTTTGTTTTTCTTAAGGATAGGGTATTATTTAACAAGCACATCAAACTGTTTTTACCAGCTGAAATAAAGGCTAAAAAGCATTGTAATAAGTAAAGGTATTGATGCCTGTCAACATATTTTAGGCTCTAAATTGCGTACCTTGGGTATAATTGGAATTGACCCCGAACATCACAATGCGTAATTAACGAATATTTCTCGCGCCAGTTTAGCACTGAATCAAAACATTTGCCGGCAGCGTCAAATAACTTCTAGTTAGGCATTAACTACTAATGGAGTGCGTGCAATGGTTTCGTCACCGGACGAGGATAAGCATGTAAAGTCTGGTCAAGTTATCCCGAAAAATAGGGCACCCTTCCATAAATTCCCAAGATGCTGATTTTTTGCATGAACGCTAGGGATACCATAATAATGAAATCTTGAAAAGTCCCCATCGATTTGCACGCATGGGCAAAAAATAGAAATTGTAGATCACGCAATTATCTACTAAAATTGTTTTAACATTTTTTTCTCCTAAGATTTACCATTTTTGAGAAAAAGTGATTCTAAAAATTATTTAAGTAAATAGGTAGTACCTAAGGATGAGAGTGATTTTAGTGCCAAAAGGATTTTGTCAAACACATGGGATTCGTTCTCGTGCCGCGATGCAAATCAAAACCGATGACAGTGAAATATTTAAGGGACAATATTTCAAGACCTCCTTGTTAGACAAAAACAGAAAGAATGACATCGGACTAAGTTATAATGAATTAAAACAAAGAACGCATTTTAACGCGCTGAATTTCCGGAGGCACGGACAAGATAGTTTTTCAGACGGACAGAGTGTCAGAAAAACAGACAAAAAATGAAAAAAAAAAAAAAAAAAAAAAACAGTTTTGTACCAATTCAGTACCAATTACGGCGAGCATTACAGAAATACGAGTACTATTTATACCTACTCATGACACTAAATAATACCTAATGAAAAAGCGGCTATATTTATTTGCCTTTTAATGCACTAGGCTCATGAAAACATTAAAATTTGAACTGAAATGGTTAGTCCAGTTAAATTGGAACTGACTTTTTAATATTGTTTTATGTTATTTTAAATATCCCCATACACTTCAACTAAGTTAACAGATAATGAGGTAGGTACGCTTTTATGATGATTATGATTTTAACGTTAAATTTACCTGAATATAGATATATTATTTCAGTTGGGTATACACGAGCATCTTGACTCAATACAGAGATTTTTTTGACAGATTACCCTTTATGTAATCAGTGTTTTAAAGAATGCGTACGTTAATTCATATATAACTTGTTAATGATTAAGACTACCTGGCCTGTGTATCTACTATAATGCAACTATTCGTGCTTCGCTGCGACAAATCGCAAACGAAATCTATACAATTGAACACAATTTGTTGCAAATTCGACGTGTCACTATGTCCAATTGAAGAATGCTTCTACCAATTATCAAAACATCATTATTGTGTTGCAGCTATCCGAGCATGGTTTCGCATTTCGGAAATGTAGTCCGAAATTAATTAACATTACGGTATGTGGAAATAATTTGGCTGTTTGATAATTAACTGGAAATGAGAGCATACGAAGTAAAATAGTCAATTGGTATACATTTGTGTAAAACAATTATTGCGGAATGTTATAAATATTAAAATCACATGTGTCATACACGAGTTTGTGCAACTACGTTGTTTGACACTTGATTGTCAAGTAGAATTATCCGCCTATGGCTATAACTATTAAATACTATTATTTATGCTGGGGTTTTACTGTCACCATGTAAGCAAAATAGACGGTTCTGAACTTCTGAATTATTTCACTGATGAGTAGTCATCAGTGAAATAATACTTGTTGTAAAATAAATAAATATATTATAATACACTATGAATTTATATTTTTAGTTATTAAACATTAGGCATTTAATAAAGTTACAACTACAATACACTGCACCATTAATACCTTATAAATGAGGTTCACTGCTTTCAATGGGTTTGCTTAGTAGCTTTCAAGCGTGAATAGATAGATGAGTGGTATATATTTGTGTACTTAAAAACAACAAGTTTTATCTGAATAGATATTTTATCACACTTCCCAAAGGCACTTGCACACGAAATAAATCGTCCTACCCTAATGAGAACCGCCCAATTTTCCGCTCCGTGTAAAACTCTAACTCAACGAACCCTCGCGGTTTTGCCTTTTTACGAATGAAACTACTTGAAACCTCATACTTCGTCAAAATTAATGACGGAGAAGTTGTTACTTCATAGTACAATTTGCGATACCTTGCTTTTATAAATAAAATAGAATATTGAAATTACGCTTTGTGAACGAAATTCGATTACAGTCGGTGAAACGATAAACTATAAAAGATATTTGACTTAACATCGCATTGAGTAATAAAATAATAAATATCGATTGATTTATATGCAACAATCTGTGCATATCACTACATAGTATAAAACAAAGTCGCTTTCTCTGTCCCTATATCCCTTTGTATGCTTAAATCTTTAAAACTACGCAACGGATTTTGATACGGCTTTTTTTAATAGATAGAGTGATTCAAGAGGTGGGTTTATATGTATAATAAACTAGCAAGTCACCCCGGCTTCGCACGTGTAGTTTCTGATACGACACTGATGCTTTACTAACCGTGCGAAGCCGAGGCGGGTCGCTAGTTGAAAATATAACAAACATCTCGTGATATAATTATAACTTCATTGATTTCATAAATGTTAAAGCAAAAGCCAAGACAAAATCAATTAACGTACCTTTAACCGTAGGCAATATGCGTTTAATTATCCTCATGGCTCAAGAGAAATCCATTGTCACAGAATCTTATGAGTGTCCACCTTTGTCCGTCATTTCTGTATGAAAGCGAGAACTAAGCTTATTACCCCACATTATTGAATTATACGAAGTTCAGTTGTATTCCACTCGGACACGAATGAACTTCGCTTTGTTAATCGCGGGCCGAGTTAGATATTTTGCTCTCGTGATTATACTACTCTTTACTTAATGTTTGTTTATTTGTATTTAAATTTGTTGACAAGTTTGTATGTGTTGTGAAAGGGTGAAAAGGTCTCATTCATTAGTCGATGTTGGGTTTAGCTTCTAAAAATCCATCTGCATATCAAGGCAACGTCCGAGCATATGAATACTTGAAGTTATCAAATTAAAGTTATGTCATTTTGTTTTTAGTTTTTATAATCTGTATTTATAATATATTGTTTATTTTTGCGTTGAGGTGTACAATAAAGTGTATCTATCTGTCTATAATTCTAAATAATCATAATATGTGATGTGTGAATATGACTCCGCCCCTTTTTGTCAAAATAAAACACATTTGTTCGCTTACAAAATTAAAAAAAAAATTATTGAAAGTATGCTCCATCTGCAGCTACAACCTTCGCCCATCGTTCAGGTAGTTTTCGTATTCCTTGCTGGAAGAAGTCCTGGTCTTTTGAGCTTATCCAGTTGTCAATCCAAATTTTGATACTTTCACATGAAGTAAACTTTTCTCCAGTAAGGTCTGTCTGCATCGTCCGGAATAGGTGGTAATCCGAAGGAGCTATGTCTGGTGAATATGGCGGGTGGGGTAACACTTCCCAGTCCTGTCCCTCTAAATATCTTTTTACGACTTCTGCGGTATGCGGTTTGGCATTGTCATGCTGAAGAACTAATTTGTTATGTCTATTCACCCATTCTGGTCGTTTTTCTTCTATGGCTCGCTTCAAACGCATTAGTTGTCGTCGGTAAACTTCTCCATTAATAGTTTCAGAGGGTTTGAGCAACTCATAATATACAATACCTTTCTGATCCTACCAAATACAGAGCATGACCTTGGCACAGTGAATATTTATTTTTGGCTGTGATGGGCCTGGTTCGCCTGGTTTCACCCAAGCTTTTTTGCGTTTAGGATTTTCGTAGTGTATCCATTTTTCGTCTCCTGTGACTATCCGATGCAAAAATCCTTTTCTTTGCTGTCTTTGAAGCAGCATTTCACAAATGGTTTTCCGACGTTCCATGTCTCTTTCTTTTAAATCATGTGGAACCCAGTCACCGGCTTTTTGAATCATTCCCATCATTTGTAAACGCTTTGCAACAGTTGAACGATCAACATTTAATGCTGCAGCTAATTCTGATTGAGTTTGGCAAGAATCTTCCGCCAATAATGCTTCCAATTCAGCATCTTCAAATTTTTTTGGTGGTTTTCCATGTTCTTTATCCTCAGTACTAAAATCGTTATTTTGAAATCGTCGAAACCATTCCTTGCAAGTTGTATTAGACGGAGCATGCTCACCATAAATCTCCACAAGCAAACGATAAGTTTCCGCTGCAGTTTTCTTCGCAATAAAATAATGTAATAACACTTCCCGCAAATGACGTTTATTTGGAATAAAAACCGACATTTTCGAAAAGGTGAAAACAATTGTTGCTTACACTTCAACCAAATATCATAAAATGCGTTAGATAGCTGACATTCAGTACTATCGAATACAAGTATGGTCATTTATTAGTACACGTAAACAATACTAAAAACGACATCTGTTGAGAAAGGGCGGAGTCATATTCACACACCCAATATTTAAATTTGTTGACAAGTTTGTATGTGTTGTGAAAGGGTGAAAAGGTCTCATTCATTAGTCGATGTTGGGTTTAGCTTCTAAAAATCCATCTGCATATCAAGGCAACGTCCGAGCATATGAATACTTGAAGTTATCAAATTAAAGTTATGTCATTTTGTTTTTAGTTTTTATAATCTGTATTTATATTGTTTATTTTTGCGTTGAGGTGTACAATAAAGTGTATCTATCTGTCTATAATTCTAAATAATCATATTATAAATCGAAAATGAATTTAATACGCGCATTTTAAGCGCATCGCTGGCATCTTTGAAAAGAATGTAAATATCAAAATAAACCTATATATTATATAAATACGATTTGTATTAGGTACACATCCTACATAAATGAGTAACAAGGACCCCCATATCATTCTACGACGTAGTCTGTCTACAATGTAGGCTATCTATAATCTATGTACACTGTAAGTAGTGCAACGTAGCACTAGGTATATGTGCGGTGAAATTTAAGACTATCAACTTTCACACTCCCATAATATGGGATTTTCCGTTGGGGATAATACATCAGGCACTGTACGCGAGCGAATTATATCCAAATTTCTTTAAATAATTAACTCCGTAAAGGCTAATTACCCTTAAAGAAAATTAAGGACTTGCAAATTAGAGTGTCAGGGTCATAATTACTGTTCTTTTTTATGTACGAGTATATTATTTTCTGTGTTCTATTGACTCATCTATTTTTTTATAACTACAATGATGGGACGAGCTGATGTTAAGTGGTTACTGCCAATCGTAAACAACAGCAAAACTATTTCGGTTTCGGTAGACTAAAGTTGCATCGCGTTGTGAATTTCACACCCCTGGTGTAACATCTCATGCGCCCGTGAATTCACCCACACCCATTAAAACTAAGTTAATAAAAAAAAGTATGTTTAGGTCTTTACTAATAAGCTAGGAAATAAGGGCGCCAGACTCTGTCCAAGTTAATTAATTAATGGATCGTCGTAAAAGTTGTTGAAATGATTTCTAGTTTGAATCTTAAATTCAAATCATAAGACTTTCAACAATGTTTTGTGACTTGAAATCGATCTTCCCCATCATTTCCCTATGGCGGGTTGAATAGGGTTTAAAAAATCGTCACTTTTAATTATGTATGTATTTCATAAAAAAAAGTAACGATTCAAGAATTTTTAAGAATTCAATGGAGTTACAGGATTTTGACTTTGACTTTTTTGATATTTATTATACATTCATTTCGTAATTTCGTATCAGAGATCAAAACGAAACATTACAGCATACTTTGATAAAGAGTAAAACCTAACTAACAATGCGGTGAAAATGAACTTTTAATTCTAAGTGCAACTTAACAGTTTTACCTGAAGTTAAATAGTTCACAAACGTCAGGAACTGTTGAGAACTTGTAAATGTGCTTAACCGATGCTTTTAGTTCAAACCTGATTGGATTCTGAAACTAAGAAGAAAATGTTGGCATTTTCTTTTGAATTAAGAAAACATACTTTTTCTGTAAAACTTTTTTATTTTTTGTAAAAAAATGTGTTTTTGTAGAATTATACACGTAAACTTAAACAGCAAATCCCTATCTAAACACAAATTTTCATCCAAATCGTTAAAGTCGTTTCCGAGATACACGTAATACCTAAATAGGTAAATGAACAAATATATACCTATAAAAAAATTGCTCGTTTAAATTAATAAGACCAGACTTTCTCGTTTAAAGATAAGACTATATATAGAGTATAAGAAATTCACAATCATGTCAGTAACCTCAGTAGCGGTAATGCAGCGCACTGTTACTGTGAAAGTATGTTCCTATAATATTTTACATAAATTTGAACAATTATCTCTCAGGCCAAAACGTATTTTGCCTGACAGTAGACTCCCAATAATTACATTATCACAACGAGGGTTACCCACTTGAGAATGTCTAAGACTAAATAAAAGCACATCAAATATCTAAAGACATTATGAAAATAAAATAGGTCCCTCGTCGCTGGTGAAAGTCCTCTACAATAGAAATCTTGTGCTTAAATATTTGAGGAATCGTTCAGCGAGGCAGATGTTTGCCTTCAAATTATTCCTTGTTGGCTCAATTCATTCGCCTTATGAAATGAATATTAGTTTTTCAGGACAGGAAATTAAAACAAAGACAGGGATTTTGAAATTAATTTGTAACTGAAAGATTACTCCAAAGTGACTTAATGAAATTGTTATGGCTGAAACTAAGAAAATCCAAAAAAAAAACATTTTTTTTTCTTACTCCCTCTTTTGGGTGCATTTGTTTGTCTTTTGTGGGTCAATTATAATGACGATACATAAATGGTCTAATTTTAAAACGGTATTATCAAAGCTCGTATAATTTTGAATGATTGCTGTACCTTTGCGATTTTACTTTCGTGGAATCCATATATTAATTTCGTCCGTTCAGGCATCGCAGTACGTTCGATCAATAATTAGGATATCAGAATTTAGGTTTAGGAAAACCTTTAAGCTAAAAATCATTTACCTAAAAGCTTTAGCAAAATGATTTTCTATATAAAGTAATCCCTATTATACAAACAGACACTAACAAAGTATTCTATTATTTTGGTATATTTGGTATTGAACGCGTATTTCTTAAAAATAATCTAAGAACAGTTTTCTTCCTTTATGCTTTTATTATATTTGATGTAAATCAATGTAACCATTACTACCTCTAAATACTTATTTTGAAAGGATTTCGGAGATTGTTGTACCTATAAATTATATTCTTACGTCTTACTTACAACTTACAACTTACAATTGAGTGTGAATAAAAAAGGAGATGGGAATGATATTTTGTAAATTTTACTATTTGCCGAAGTACACAATTTATATTACTTGGTTTTCAATCTGATAAGCTACAGGGCCTCAATATAGTAGTCCCGTATATCGAGGGCTACTGTGGTCAAAGGTCGAAGTGGTTACAATCAGCTATTTAGATTGTAATTACCCGGTCACCGCAGCGGTCAGCGGCAAATACGTAGAAGCAAGATTGATCTGCAATACAAATACATAGTTTTTTTCGTGGCAAATCAAAAATAAGTTTCTTGATAACTAATTTATAATAGAATATCTTTAAAAAAAATCACTGGCTATTCGCAAAAACTAAGCATATTCTGAGCATGTAAATTTTCACAACGTGAAATATAACTGTAAAATAAATGCGGTATTTGAACTAAAAATGTTCTGGTACCAAAAATTCGAAGACATGTCACATCACCAGATTGGGCTCCAGTGGTCGCGCACTCCACTGTTATTTGTTGAGAGTAGGTCTGTGTCTTAGCTGTGAGGACATTATAAGGCTGAATATAGATATATTATCTATTTGCCTGACATACTGCATCATGACGTAAATTGTTCGGCATTCGTGGGCTCAAACGCGCTAAGATTGCCATTGTATTCGAGACCTAGAGTTACAAAGGTTGCGATGGCCGTCCGATTCTCATCTACCCATTTAACTGCACGAGCTAAATGAGAGTGAATGGATTTGGATCGACAACCGGAACATAATCCGGATTGGATTGGATTGTTCGAATATCAAAATAACAGATTTTTACAAAATACGTTTGAAACTATATAAGGTAATAAAAAAAAACAAATAAAAAAAAAATCTGTTTGTTTGTTCCGACTAATCTGCTAAACGGCTGGACTGATTTTGACGGGGTTTCACTGGCAAATATCTAATGTTAAGAAAACAGAATAAAGGTACCGCGCAAAAAATTGTTAAATTCCTCGTGGACAAGTCGAAGCTAGCTAATAAATAAGATTCTTAAAGACAATCATCGGAACAATCAACACAATGAGCTTTCACTTTATAACCTTATTGTTCGTCAAAAGTCAACATAAAACTCCTACACTGGCAAAAATAAGCAATACCGATTGTAAAATAATTTCCCACCAATCGCAACGTCCAGCGATGGGTATAAATCAAAGCAATCAGCCCGTGTTTGCACAGTTAATTAACTGAGTAATAACCGACAGTCGTCAGCATTGGGTTACTCAATATTTTACAGAATTGTTCACTCGAATTAATCATTGTACCAGGCTTCTTTAGATGATCAAATTGCTTACAAAAGGATTTGTTACAGGATAAAGAGTGACTGAGTGGTTTAAATCCTGACTTCCAATCTAAATGTCAGGCTGACAGGAGCAGCCATGTGTTAAGTTTTTTAATAGAAAAATACGCAAACGTGTCAAGAAAAACAAGTTAGAAAGCAGCAACTATCAAAACAGTATTTGGCGTGATGTTCCTATAATATTTTTTTGCCCGGAACTCTATTTATTTCTTCTTAATCCATAAACTATCTGCCAGTGAATTTCCAGTCGAAATCGGTATAGCAGATATAAGTATCAAAAATTGTTTTTTGTTATACTCGTATAACTTTTCAAATGCATTTAGTTAAAAGCTATTATTTTCACATTACAAACAAACATTTCAATTTTATTGATTTATAGATTTAATTAACAATAGAGAATGACAACATTATTTAATGACAATTGAATTCCTGTTGCTTATTAAAGAACATGCTTTTTCTGCAATAGCAATTATAAAGGCTGATATTTTTTTGCTGTGGCTGCGTGATATCTGTTGTCTAAAGGTTTAGAATACTTGTACCCACGATTGAATTCGCACTTTGATTACTAAGATATAATTGATTGAATTTTTTTTTTTTGAATTCCCTACCCTATTACGAGACCTACGTTATTCTGCCTGTATTGCCTGGGCTTTATTGAAGTGAAAACTTCTTTAGGCGCGTGTCCGAGTCCTATTTTTTGGTATTAATAAGCAGCGGTAACCTTTTAAAATCTGATGGGCGCTATCCGTTCGTCACTTAAGTGGCATAAAAAAGGACATTTTTAAACAATCACTTATGATGATCTGGGAAGGGATAATATTTAGGACACCTCTGATAAACTTCTAATAGATGAGTAAATACTTAACAATAGAATTAACCCGTGTTTCACCTCTCCGCGAGGTGAAGAAGCGTTGAGTAGAAATTTGGCCTTGTCCAAAGATGCACTTTTGATGTATTTTAACATGAACTTCCTCTAAGTAACGTCTGAATCCATCAATCATTCACTATTTAGTATGTTAGAATCTTCGATGGTTTATTTATTTCACTAATAGATTGATTAAAAGCAAACAAAGCCAATTGTTTTAGTCCTTCTGTTTCTCTCGATATCTTCCGCACGGCTACCCTTGAAAGTAAACCAACGTTGTAGTGGAAACGTGTAATGGTTACAAACTCCAGCCACAGACACTTTACTATAAGCTAAGTTATTTGAAGATTTAGGACATTTTGGTACTTGAAGGAGGGTTATGTTTTTCGAGTGTATGTATGTACCTATATTTCTTTGGTACGCTCTGTAGCCTAAACTGCTTAAATCTAAAGCTTAAGAGGTGTCATTACATTTGTTTTAATTTTGAGAGTGACACTGGTTATATTTATCAAAATTAAAATGGCAGATTTTAGCTATATTATTTTCAAAAATAATTTGCCTCGAACCTGTCGAGTGTGGTATCATAATATAGGGTTTTATAAGTCGCTTACAAATATATGCAACTTATATGTTTAAATGTAATATATGCAACTTATATGTTCTTGTTTCATTGTGACATCTTCCTGTGATAACGTAACATCGCAAACAATAAAGGCCATTGAAAACATTTGTATTCATCGTATTTTATACCTAATCGGGTTCGTAACCTTTGTGGACATTGCTTTACACCGTGTCACCCGCCAGGAATTTGCGAATACGATTCTGGAATCAGATTCCAGACATAAAAGAGCGTTTGATGCAAAGTCGACCCCTCATAAAAAGACGGACATACTATTTGAACGGTA
The DNA here is from genome assembly GCA_921293045.1 of Aplocera efformata. Classification (NCBI taxonomy): domain Eukaryota; kingdom Metazoa; phylum Arthropoda; class Insecta; order Lepidoptera; family Geometridae; genus Aplocera; species Aplocera efformata. The sequence goes on along the minus strand of OV121042.1, from coordinate 3,275,614 downwards.
TATCGTGTGAAGCGGTAAGCGTAGTCATGCTTTATTTAATGAAATATTATTTTGGTGTTTTATTGTTATTAATAATTATCGTTAGGCATAGGTTTGATATTTTGTTTTCTGTCGTGTCGCGCTACGATGCGAAGTGTAGTGTGGATAGATATAATTATAATATATCTTTGCTAATTATATTAAAGTTCTTTTAAAAACACAAAATCGTCACCAGTGTTTAATTTCACTGGCCTCACAGTTCAGATGTTAGTATCTCTGCCTTCTGCGCTGGTGGTAATGGATTCGATAACTACGTAGGACAAGCTGTTTTTTCTGTGTTTAGGTGTTAATATACAATAATATATTACATGTACCTATGTATTAACAAAAAAAGGACTATACTTTTGTTACAGTGCCATTTAGCCCTTACAAACGACGATTACAGCGCAAAAGGCAGAGCTGTACTAGCTCTGCCTTTTGCAACTGAGTTGTGATTGTGAGAGTAGTTAGTCCATAGAGATTAACATATGATATGACTTGACTTAATGGTTATTATAAAGTGCCGCAATAAATAAAGATCATATCGGTTTACTCGTAGTTTTATTACTGTTTAACTCTGTACTGTGATGGGCAAAGATCGAGGGATTCCTTCCATTATTGTTGAACTCGTTGTTTCTTTGTAAACTTTGTCTTTATTCGAAAATTTATTACGTGTTAAGGGTGATCGGATATTGTCAGATCATGCTTGGTTTGATTTTTGTGCAAAGGCTCTTTGTCACATTATTTTGATAAATGTTTTGAGCGGTTTCGCAATGAATTGTCGAAATTTTAAGCACCGAATTTATTGGCAGCTAGATTGCTTGTTAGTAGCCCTGCATCCGATGCGACGGGTCAAGTATTTATGTGTTTGATTTCAGTCAGAAGGCAGAGCTACCAACTGAGGCAGCCATGTTTTTTTGGTAGTATTTTTTTTATATTACTTACTCCTTCACACCTCAACCGCTGAATAGATTTGGATGAAATTTGATATGGAAGTAGTTCATACATATGAACTACTTTCATATGTATGAACTACTACTCTACTACTTCTTACCCTTTTTTCGAAAAAGAGGACAGTTTTTTCCCATCGTCTCATGTTGACTATTGAACAGCGGGTAACACAGCGGGGCGCAGATAGTAATATTATAAATACAAAATTTTGTCTGTATGTTTGTTTGTTACTTCTTCACGCCTCGACGACTGAGCGAATTTAGGGATTTTTATCACAGTTTCGGGATAAAAAGTAGACTAATAGTTACTTTTTATCCCGAAAAAGTGAAGTCAGATTTTTCCCATCGTTTCATGTTGACTTTTAAACGGCGGGTAACACCGCGGGGCGCACCTAGTTTCCAATATAATCAGAGTAAACGCGTCCCCAATGTAAATTACGTTTCCGCCTACGTTTCAGCGATCGAGCAAGTTACCTGACATCCACTGTCTAACAACTAGCAAGTTTCCTGAACTCGCTGTGACGCGAATGCGTTTTTAATTCAGTTCGAGCAGAATTTGGAATAATGGCGAACGTGGAAGTAAAGTTTCAGGATTGGAAGAGGGAAGTTTAAACAAATGAGATTGAATGTAATCGATTATGTAACGAGGTAGCACTTTAACGTCGAGACATTGCAATTGCTGTCAAGAGTATTTTCGGTAACATGCATTTTTTTTTCGTGATGGGACGAGCTTACGGTCTACTTGATGTTAAGTGGTTACCTTCTCTGCGACCTAAGTATAAGAAGACCCATGTCGCACCCCATTGCGCCCATCACCCGAGACGGGAATGACTACTGCTTGGCGGCAGATTACCTCGTTATTTTTATTGCTATTTACAGTTAGTAAAGTATTATATGATGTTGGTGAAGACACATTTGCGCTAAGTCGATGGCAAATCTTCCACGCAAAGGAACAGCTGGGTACAAGAAAATAATTTAAGTTATACATAATCAATTCAAACCGTCTTTAATTCTTTTATCACCAATTATCATCTTAGGGGTGAAACGTTGGTATTAACCTTGTATATAAAATCACCTAACAGTGATCAACCAAACAAGTTCACAAATGGATCGTGTATACTCAGGGGTTATTAAAAACCCCTTTGTTTGCAGTCGGTTAGAAAAGGTGGCCGGTTTTAATGTTTTTTTCGCTTTAGGCCAAATAAATAGTACGAAGCTCTTTCTTGTACGTACATGTACCAACTAATCTAGTGCCATTAATCATTTACATTATCTGAGATTTTGAGCAATAACCGTCTCGTACTAAACAAAGCCAAACAATGCATCATTATGCTTAAGAAACATGGAACAGGAAACTCTGTCTGTCTGTTGAGCAAAAAGGACAAACATTGTATGCTTCATTTCGCCGTGTTTGCGCGTAGAACAAAGTATTCTAACGAAGCGAGAACTAGCTTTGACATAAACTTTTGTGAGATTGAAAGCTGATTGTATAATATACTTAGCAAGTGGTAAAAATTACAAAGTTTGTAAATTGGATACGAACAGAGATTGGGGGCGTATTACTATGTTTGGGTACAAGGAGCGTCGAATCTTATTACGATATATGAGTACCTACATAAATGGTATTTCCAAATCAATTATGAATAAAATATTTTCAGTTTTATTTCTGAAAGTAGAGATATATAACTTTTTTTTTCTGAAATACCATTTAGTTGACGAGATCAATAGATATAATAAACGTTTGTAGACGTTTACACACTCAATACCTATGCACTAGGGTTCCCTGTGTCGCAGATGGCATGGACAAACACAGAAACGCAAACACCCAAGACCCGAGAACAAACTTCATGCTCACCACACGAAGTGTGCCCCGGCCGGAAATCGAACCCGGGACCCCTCGCTTCAAAGGCAGGACTACTACCAACTAAGCCACCTTTTAATACGACTTAAAAATACAGCCATCTGCGTTTTTAGCTTACCGACTAAGCATTTGGAAACGGGTAGGAACTATTGACTTCGAAGCTTAGTTTTCGTAGCAGTGGTGTTCGTGATGAGCACGAAGTTAGTTTTCAGGGCTTAGATGGATTAAGTGTGTCCCACTAGTGACACTGCGAATCCTAGTGATGAGTAGTGAAGCATTCCTTTGTGTAATAATTAATCTTGCTTATGTTTATTTAAACTCAAAGTGGTAAAATTTTACACATACTAGTAAACATATTCGTGAGTATATAATCACAGGAGTTTCTTAGGCACATTACATGCAAACATATGTAAAATTACAGTCAGTTTTCAAGTTTAAGTTAAGTTTTCAACCTTAACCGACCAACCCGAGGGGAACAGACATACAAGAAACCCCTCGGAGACAATATTACATATTCGGGAATATGGTCCTGCGTCTAGAGTGTAGCGAATTCATTCCCAAGCTTTTTTGTCACCAAGGTAAAAAAAAAGGTAATGTGATATTTCATAGAAGTATTACAGAAATGTCAGTAGGTTCGGGCGTGATAACATATAAGGGGTACATCCCGGATGCGAAACGCGTAGACGCGCACACTGCTTGCGTGACGTTTCCGTGCAAGAACGCGTAATGTTTGCATTATGGTTGTATCACGAATACGTCTGTTCCTGAGATGGGCTGGATGGGCAACCTGACTCTCTGCGTAAAATTTGTTGCGTAAATGAAATATGCGTTCGGTTATGAAGATTTTAATATCTCTAAAAATATATTCCACAAATAAAACTTGGGTCTGAGGCAGACAATATTTGGATCAATAAAAAACCAAAATGGCGGACACAAACTTTAAAATTTGTGCCCGTCTTTTCCGCAATTTCCATAAATTTATAAAAATAATCAAATTTCGATACCTAATAATAAATAAATATACTCATGGTCATATTGCACACATCGCTATCTGACCCTTTACAGGTTAAGAGGGCTTTTTTAAGATACTGTATAACATATTATTTACCTTTAAAAGTTGAGTACCCACTTTTACCGCGAATTCTGTGAGAGACAAGTTAAATAAACATTTTCTATGAAACAACAAAATGTTAAACACAATTTTCGTGTTCAAAAGATACCATTGATAGAAGTCAGTGAAAGATGAAATGGGAAGGCTTTAACTCATTCACCTCATTTCCGGTTTTGATGAGTTCCTCCATTCCCTTTTCAAGTGATTTCACCGTTCTTGACTCTTGTATACTCACTGTAATAAATACGAAATATTTGGAATAAATTATTGATTTTACTAATATCTTATTTTGCCTTAACAGCTTTACGGTTTGAGAATACTATTTTCTTAAAAGAATCACATATGCACCTTGAGAGCAAATACTCATATAGTTATAAGTTTGATTTAGTTTACCGATATACGTAGGAAGGATACTTTATCCATTATCTTATTAGGTTTGTTTACAAATAAGTTCAGTCAAATACAGTATTCATAATTTTGCTAAGTGCGATTGAAACGTCACGCGAAGTTTTTTAACACCGTTTGTATTTTACGTTATTAAATAAATCAAAATTTCAATGAGTGCCATCTAGCCCCAAACTAAACAGATTGCATTGAACACAGATTGAAACAGATTGTATATTGAATATATTTTTAGTAAATACATGGTTACGATATACAAACCTCTATATTCGTCACGTAAATGTTTGTTCTGAGTGCGAATGGAACTTACGACCTGCAGCGCAAAAGGCAGAGCTTCAATCAACTGGGCTGTGAAGCCCATAAAAGTTTAAGGCATTTGTAAGATAATCCAGTAAGAGACACATATTCTGTGAAAATCAGTTGCCTATGTCTAATTCTCTTAAAGAACTTGATGTTAAGGAATACAGGCAGACTAAGCAATAGGTTTTTCTTCGGAAACCTTAAAAAATTTTACACGTTCACGATTAAATAGCCTGATCGGATTAAAGTCAAAACGGTTCCTAACCCTGGCAAACTGGTCATCAACCAGAATAAGAGCCAATAGCAAAAGCAAATGGAAATAAAACGGCGATTTGCAAACATTGCTTGAACAAGAAGAGTTCATGATTTACGATTTGGTTTCGCACCAACGAAGACGTTTTAATCTCCACCTTGTTTCTCAAAAACACAAACGAAAACACACCTTAGACATTTATGTTAAGGCTTAAATTGTAAGATGATTAAGGATAGTACTTTATGTTTAGTCCGTACAATCCCTTTGGGATGGAGAGTCAGCACAAGAATTTTATTAATGTACACTCAGCGCCGTTTCGGGTTGTTTGGATTGGAAGGCAGAATTTATTGGCGATACGTTGGAGAAATATCTAAGTTGATTAAGCTACTTAAGCTTTGGAAGAAAATTCACGAACATAACGATCGCACCATAAAACGTAAAAAATAAACGTTGTTCAAATACTGCGCATGTCCAATCTCTACTTTCTTTCGTATCGTATCACATAAACGATCAGAGTTTACACCAGTATGAATGCTCGTCTACAGCGTCGTCTGCGTAAGTCGTCTATCTATTGCTGAAAACTGCATTAAAATTTGTTGCGTAATTTAAAAGATCTAAGCGTACGGTGGAAGCGACTTTGTATTATACTATGTAAGGATATATTGCCAGTTTGTTGAGCTGCAGCCTTTATCCCAACACCGATGTTCTTTAGATGGGGCGTAATAAATAAAAACAAAACTTTATGGCCTCCAAAATTATTTACAAATGAAAGTTTGACACTTCGCGAAGAATTCCAATCAGTGACTTTTGTAAACTCACGACATCGGGACCATTACCCCTACACCAATATTGATGAGCTGAAAGGGTTAAAGTTAATCTCCGTATCACTTTTTATAAGAATTAATTAAAACTGCGATGTTGGAATAGTCCAGCCGTTCTAGCTAAGCTTAGCCACATACAATTGCCAACGCTTAAATAAAGATTTAGAAATGTTACTTACGGTACGTGAATAACCTCAGAGTCGCTACACTTATCCCCCGGGTGGTGCAAAAGGAGCTCCTTAAACTAGGAGTGGAGTACTTGCGCCAAGTTCATCAGGAGGAGTACTACCACCACACCCGGAAATCCACCGTCAAGCAGAAAGGTGCCATGAGGCATTACATTTCCGTCTCAGAGAGCCGAGCGGCAACTTGAGTTTTCCTAAAAATTACAAGCACATGAGTCGTTACATTTTATCAGAGTGATGGGCGTGACGCGATGCTACCTGGGTCTTCTCATACTTTGAGGACCTGTATCGTATCATGGTTGTTTATGTCTAGTGGTAACCACTTAACACGCGATGGGTCATCAGCTCAATCGGTCTCTTAATTGCATAAAATAAACGCGGGAGCTTTATTTAGATAACGCTGCGGGAATTTGAGTTTTGATAAAATATGCATTGGTTTTTTATGTTTCGTTTGGAAATGTGATTAGTGATTAAAACCTAGTGCGTAAAACCTACAACAAAAAATTGTTACCATGTATTTGTTGAATGAGTCCAGAAAAGTACAAAAAAATCTATTGGAGTCTTCCACGGTCTTATTGTCTTGCCTTGAATCAATTGAAGTAAAATTAATTTATGATCTAGTTCAATTAAAGAAACAAGTTGCTTATTGACTGGCCTCACAGCTCAGTTAGTAGTAGCTCTGCCTTCTGCGTTGTAGGTCGAGGGTTCGATTCCCACTCAAGAGAAGCATTTGTGTGACGAATATAAAAATGTTTGTTCTGTCTGGGTGTAAATATCTAGGTATTTACAAAAAGTTACTATAATAAGCTATGCTTAGTTAGGGGCTAGAAGACGCTGTATGAAATGTCCATGAAAACATATTTATTTATTTTGATTAATGTATTGTATATTTATCTAATTATTATATGTATGAGTTCATGCGCGCACATATTGTGTGCATAAGAGGGCTCATCATATTTTATTATATACACTTCAATTTTTCGGGCCTTTCTTAATTCAGGGTATGCTACGTTCAAAACCAATTTCATCAAAATCCGTTCAGTTGTTGAGGCGTGGAGGAGTAACAAAGATACATAACGACAAACTTTTGCATTTATAATATCAATATGATAGAAAGGTACAGTGATTCTTCGAAATATTTCTGCCATTTTCACAATCTCAACTGAATCCTCTCTATTTCAGTAAAATAAATAAAACATTTAGAAGTTCCTACAAAATGCGCATATATTTGAACACAAAGATAGAAAGTGCGTGAGCATTACAATATTTAAGATATTCATTCACGTTTCACGACTGTCTTTGATAGCACCTTCCATTACAATAGGTTTCCTCTGAGGATTTGTGACGATGGAATGTTAGATACCAAGCAACCTCTGGTTATATAACTTTGGTTATGGTAGAACGATATTGATATTTTAGAAGCTGATCAAGACCACCATAATTGCCCCAAAGATTCCCACTGCTCCCTAGCGTAATCCTATGCTCGACTAGCGAGAATGAATGTGTTGAATGAAACCGTCCGCCGTACCAGCCTCTAATGTTCTCACTTCAGGGACACCGGCCTACTCTCGATAATTGAGAGTGAATGGGCTCTGATCTACCACGGGAGCCCAATTCGGATTGGTAGATGTCACATGTCGTCGAACTTTTGATTCTAAGACATGCCGGTTTCCGTCACCGTTTTGAGAACGTGGTCTTGCGCACATACATTTTTTCAAGTGAAAAGACTCATTGGTGCACGTGTGGGTTTGAACCAGCAACCTTCAGATTGAAAGTCGGCGTCTATGCCCCTGGGCCACCACGCTCTCGACACAATCAACTCATTAATTCCTAATAATTAATTGACCACGAGAGACCAATGCTAATTGGCGGATGTCTTAGAATGTCAATCACCATTTTGAGAACCCGGAATTGTACAAATGATATTTCTAAGTGAAAAACTGATCGTAAAATTTCTGAATGTGAAGCACCGATTGCGGATATGAGAAAGCTAGTTTACTAGAGTAAATTTAGACTAGTCCAAAGTTATTTTAAAACCAATGGAATTAGAAGAAAAAGTCTTGAGTATTGAACCCGACTGTTTCATCACGTCATAAAAATCGTAATAGTTCAAATTTAATTATAATTCTCGGCCTGCAGCCAGATCAAAGTTTTAATTACCTTCAAACGTAGGAGACACCTGCTCGCTGGCTCTCATAAACTTGATAATTAGAGGTAATCTCCACTTAGAAAATATTTGCACGATTAATTTTGCAGTCTTAGCGGATTAATGACGCCAGCAGCCCGTTTAAGATTAGATATTTTTCTACATTCATAATTATAATGAAGAGTTACCAAACTGTATTTAAACTAAGTTAGACTGTTGGTTATAACTCGCTCTTTAGTCTAGGTACTGCTTACTTAGTGTGGTATCCACAAACTTGTACATAGGGCCGTCTTTAATGATGCGGGAGACCCTAGGCCGGGAGTTTGGGGGCAATTTTGGAGCACAAAATTTTTATGCTTGACATATTCTGTAAAACTTAAAAATTTGACACATAAAAATAAAAATTTGAAAACATATAATGATAATGATACATATCATCATGATTATTTTCATGTTATTGTTAAATTTGTCTAAAGAATAAGTAGTTTACTGAGTTTTGGCATACGGTTCTACGAAATTTATGATACTTCCTACTCTTTCCTCACTAATTACGAAATTTCTCGTCCAAGTACTCTCTAAAGTTAGTCAAGGCACGAGAATCGTGTCCACTCTACTAGTGCTACCGTTCTCATTGCGAAGATTCTTGTCAAACCCAAAACGATACCAAAGCGGACAAACAAGTAGTTCCTTATCTCGAACAAGGTACAGTGAATGTAATATTTACATTTCTATATGTGCCATTGAAAACTGTGAACAAGAAAATGTTCGTTCAAGTGGAACGGATTCAGATAAAATATGCATTTACTCGCGTGCCACAAATGTACCCAATATAAATACCGACCGACTTATTTGATGACGCGTCTTGATTTCAAAATCTTCTTACCTCCAAAACCACTTTATGTGCTGAGCTGACGGCCCACTTGATGTTAACTGGCCCAATTGTTGTTCCCCTCACTCGGACCCAAGTAGTCTGACCCACCTTCTCGAGATTCACTAGCTCACACACCTTTCCACCCGAATACAGCAATGCAAATGCACTACTTTTTGGCGGTTTGACTGCCGTAGTTCCGTGGTCTAACTTGAGATTTCTAATACTCGTACGAAAGTTCCTTTACTAGTTACGGCTGCTCCACTTACCCTATCCGGAAGATACCGTACACAAACAACATGGATCTCGTAAGGGGAGAAAATATTTGCCGCTCTCATGGGACAAAGACTATCAAACATTGAAATTGATAAAAATCGATTGAAACCAGGGTCAAATCAACTCATTAAAGTTAAAGTATCTAAAGTTGAAGTATCATGATGAAAAGTCTCGTTGTATTATACGAGTTTGGGGCATTTATGTTGCAATTACAGGCTCATAAGTATGGTACGTTTTTTAATATTTCCTCTGGCATCCACACCCTCTAACCACCTATGTATTGATACATAAACTACGTTTTCTTGAGTACGGACGGAGAAGTAAGCCATGAGATGGCTCCGAGATAGAAGCGAAGATAAATCCATCTAAATGCAGATAATACGCCCAAGTTTAACGCTAGATTTATTCCAAAGAGCACAGTACAAAATCTCTTTCACGTAACTGAACTTGGTCTTGTTAAGAGTTCCCGATGCGTTGGCGGAAAACTTTGCTTATTTTCTCGAATAATGCAAAAATGACCGCGATGTTTTCCGGATGAACGCAATTTGAGCTCCGTGCTTGAGTAAATTTTGTGGGGCAGTAGTTGTATATATTATGTATAAATATATTTATGACTACCTGCGCTCCGCGGTGTTGCCCGCTGTTGGACTTCTTACAGGAACACTTCTCACACTCACACACTCAGGAACAAGTATGTGTTAATTCAGGATATAAGCTATCTTGTTACCAAATTTTATCCAAATCTGTCGAGCGGTTTGAACGTGAAACAGTAACAAACATACATAAAAGTATGTAACTTAAAATCACTATAGAGCGATTTTAAGTTAATGTCGCTTTCATCAATAGTAAGAGGAAATATGATAGATTCAATTAGGTCATTGTATCTTGTCTACTCTATCTGTCATTATTCCTTATTTTTTATTATAATGTTGTCTACAATTATCTAATAAGATGTTGCTTGAACACAAAAAAATAGTTCAAATAGACAAAAACTTGATACTGTTATTCAGTACAGTAAAAGCAAATATCCTTGTTTCCGTTGTATTTTATGCCGGTAAATAAAACTGCCGTATATGCATTCCGATTGCGACTCAATTCCATCTCGTTCGCAATATAACAGTTTCAGTTTTCATATTATAATATAAATGTTCAGAGACATTTCTTATATTATTTGTAAACTCACACATAAAAAAATATTATAAGTATCTTGACGAAAGGCAAAAACCAGTAACTTTATGGTGAACTAACTTTAGGCAATATTTTCCAATCGAACACTTTGATTACAAAGCACGCAAATGAGGCGACTCATTAATTTAAGTACGTTTTGCGAGTGGGTAAGTGGGTACCCATTCCTAACGGCACTCGAATGGCACTTCGTAAGATTACCCAGTTACCCCTCGTTATGGTATATTAGATATTTTTCTGGTTTGTAAACGTGATGTGATTTATTTTTAATTTAGTTGGATTTCTTTTATACGACCTGGTGGGAGTTCCGTATCGAGATTGATTTTGCGAGATCCATTGGGGTACATATGCTGACTTCAAATCTGATGGTTGCTGATTCAAATGCTGAGAATCCAGATCCATGAGTTTTTTTGTTGTAAAATTGATGAGCACATTACTCCTGCTCAAAAGGAAAGTGCAGTTAGGAAGGTGAAGGAAAACATCGTGATGATCACATCCATCCTTAAGTTAGCGCCAAAAATTTGCAGTCATATGCCAATACAGATTGAGCTCCCGTGGTAGATCAAAGCTCATTCGCTTTCACTTAACGAGAAAAGGTCCATGCATATACGATTATTATTATCTCACAAAGAATAGGTACTATGTCAATTTGTAATCCGTTAATGATGGTGATGACGTCAACATGATATACTCAGAGCGCGGGGTGTTTTGTTTAAAATGAAAAAATTACTTATTTGTGTTGCATAATTGTTTTCAAACTCTATTAGTTTGATTGCTTCATCAACTGACATTAAATGTCAAACTGTCATTTGCTATGCTGTCAATCCTATCATAACATTGTAGGATGCGTTTTATATACAATGTTTTTACAAACATTTAAAATTATCTAAATTGATGACCTGACTCAACAATGGCTGAGAAAAAGAACGCGTACCCTCCAGGAGTGGAGGCAGACCGAAGACTGCTGCCTTTTGTAACATGGGAGAACTATTTGGACTCGCTGATAGAAATTGCCGACTTGCGAAATTTGAGGAGTATCGCTTCTGCCAGGACTGTGGCCGCACTAGGCTACAGGTATGTAATTGTAAATAAAACCTTGATTACCGGGGGTTCCGGTATTGTGTATGAAAATTTCACTCCTCTACCGTTTATGGTTTAAAAGATACAGCCTTCTGAAGATAATTAATAGGGTTAAGTTTATCTTTTGGGTATGGAACCCAATTTTTTTGTATTTTATTAGTATACTATAGCCATCCACTTGATCAACATAAAGTGAAAAGTAGTTCCTGCTCAAACTCCAACTCAAATATTCTTTCAAAGTTCAAGCTTGGTTTGGTTTGACGGCTCCGTGGCTTAGTTGGTAGTAGCCCTGCCTTCGAAGCGAGGGGTGCCGCGTTCGATTCCCGGCCGGGGTACACTTTGTGTGGTGAGCATGAAGTTTGTTCTCGGGTCTGGGGTGTTTGTCTTGTGTTTCTGTGTTTGTTCATACCATCTGCGACACAGGGAATCCTAGTGCAGAGGTATGAGTGTGTTAACGTTGTTTGTTGTTTGAACACGTCAAAATTTACACAAGTAAACATATTCATATAAACTATCACAGGTCTCCCTACACACAAGCATATATAAGATATAATTACAATGCTACTATATTATTATAATTATAGTCAATTTGCATGTTTTAGCTAGTTTAATTTGTAAAGCTTACATCTGTTCCAACCCATGATAGTTTCCTTACGATGCTTTCTTTCTTTGTTTTCAGTTTTAATCTATGCTTAATAACATGTACCTTATAAAAGTAAAAAAAAATCAGATAAGATTGATAGATTCTTTTATGACGCCATCGCTTTTCATGACTTTTATCTTGCTTGAAAGGCCACATGCGCTGGCGCCTATTGTTGGTCTAGAATGCGTTTCAAATTCATACTTCTTTTCAGAGCTAATGGCGACACTCTTTCTGAAAAGGAGTTCAATTCGCGTCGCGCCGTCATAAATGAGATAGTTTATCCCACTGTGACCCCCTATGTAATGGTCAGCGAGGGATCCAATCTCGAAGACCCCTTCAACAGAGAGCTTGCGGTACGCGAGCGAGCTAACAGAGTAGGCATTTTACAGGTGAGATATGACTTTCAAATTCAGACGAATACGGCTCGAGTATGCAAGTCCTCTGTATACTTTCTACAGTTATCTTGCGGGTGTGGTAAGAGAACCACTCAAAGTAAGTACCTAGCTGAACCTGTTCAACGGGAAAGTAGTGCATTCGCATTGCTCTCCCGGTGGAAAGGTGTGGGTGTCAGTGAAATAACGAGCGCATGAGTTACATCCCCGTCTCAGAGCGATGAGCGCTACACGCAACTTAGTCTGAACGCAGATTCAGCGAATCGATTACATTTTAAACTGCGCAATAAATCAAATATAAAAATTATCTACAGAATTCCTGAGTGCCTTTGAATGGAAAAACTCTAAAAACAGAAATTTCCATCTTAGAATAGCGAGTAAGATCTTGGAGTAATTGGTTTCCATTATTTTATCGACCGTGATCGGAAAATGACCTCTGTTCTAGACGCTATTGTCTTTTTAATTCGTCGGAAAAAATTCTGGCAAGTCGATTATAGATATAGAGAATATTAATGGGCGGTCTGGAGCGAATCAATCATGTTTTTATTTCTTGACGCTGCTGAATATTAGTAAAATTTATTGCGATTCGAGGGAAAATATTATTTTATTCTGAGTATAGGCACGATAGGCGTTGGTTTTTATGCTACATTAGATAACAATTGATTGTGATTATTTCGAAACCTTCCCTAGCTGAATTGAATAATAATCGACTGAAATTATCATGCCTCTTTCCCGAGTTCGATTCTTGTAACATGGGGTTCTAAGAGAACACAATTTCTTACCGCCGTGGTAAAAAATAGTGATATTTCTTACCACGCTAATTTAATGTTGGGGCTAGGCGGAAATTGGAATTTATTCCAATTCACTTTTTATCTTTCATTGCAATGTTTGACTCCAAAAGTCAGTCCAAAAAATATGTTGCTTTGTCACTGTCATATTTAAAATTACTTTTGTAACGACAAACTTAGCAGTTTAGCGATTCGTGCCGTACTAGCCTATAGGGGCACAATGCTAAAATCAAGTCAATGGGCTTTCAGTTAATACTAACAGTCATTACAGTAAACAAAGGGATATCGTAGTGGAGACGTCATCATAGATTAGCTCAATGACGCTGAGAGCATTACATTGACGTTTCAATCCCATCCTGGATATTCCAAGTGTTGAATTAATGGTTTCTGAGACGTGCCGATCTAGAACCGAGAGCATGACCAAATACACTGATCTAATGCTACAAACTAAATACTATAACAGATTTATATATGTCATGACTAGATATGCATGTGAGTCCTGTATTTTTCTTTGTAACGCTATTAGACGACAGAAATAAAGTGTAATTACTTCCGGGACTGTACAGAAGCTATTTTCTACGTACCCACTGCAAGGATAAACAAGGATAAGAAGCCTTTTAAACAAATCTTACAGGTATTTCTTTAGATAAGGGATATTTTAAGAACCACTCGTAACTCGCAATGTCGGAAAAATTGTCCCCGTTTTGAAACGGGAAATAGGAGCGGGGCGTTCTAATATTCTTAAAAAATGAAACTGCAAATCTTATTTATACTATTAATTTGAGATAAGTATGCTACTTGAAATCACGATGTTAATCCTTGTCTACAAAAATTGTCCACAGACAATCATATTCATCAGGCACTTCACAAAAGGCGGCTTCGAGATATCAGGGTACATCGACTACGCACATCGACTGGTCACTGAGAATTGGTCACCATTCTTTCGCTCCAACCAAATGCTTTGGCCGCGGGACAACGACTTGGGATATTATCATTGGAGACATGGAACAGTGAGAAGCAATATTAGCAGAAATTATAAGGTATACATCTTACACGAATTTCTTTTGGCTACGTAAACATTTTTGAATTATTTAGCAGTTTGAAAATGTTGGCAGAAACTTTATCTTGCATACCGATTTCTATGAAGTGCTAGAGCAAGCATACGGAGTCCAATCAGACCAGTAAAAAATATATAAATATACGCAAAACCAAATGAAATGATTATTGTTTATGAAAAATATTTAAAACAGGTTGTTCGGGTCACTCAAGTCACAAGAATTTTTTTAGGTACTTATGACATTTACAACTTGACGAAAGAGGAAAAAAGTAAAAAAGAAAGTTAGAAAGAGTAAAGAGTACATAAGTTTTAAATGGCATATTTTCTGTTTTACAGCCTCTCATGGATCCCGACAAAGGGTTGCTGTTTCAAAACCGTCACGATCATAAAATTGTATGTCCGGACCCTCAACAGGACCCCGGCCAAAACACAATGAAACAAAGAGTGTTTTCCCCAAGATACACACAGATAGAAATTTACGATCATGTTGTACGAAGAAAAAGTTAACCTGGTATGGTATACGAAACAAATGAAACTAACACTGAAACACAAAATAATGAAGTCGATTCTGTTGATATAAAACTAAACTAAAATTTATTTTTTAACCTTTAAATGATAGTCCATGATGGAACGAAATAAGGAGGTTTACGTTTTGTTTAGTTTTATCCACCTGGTAACTATCGGTCAAATAAATTTGGTTTTCGCTTTATCATTGTATTTTATTTCTTTAGTTATGAGCCTCCCTCGAAAGGTGTTATTAGTCTTTAGTGTGTATCTGTGTGTCTGTTTGTGACAACGTAGGTCCCAAACGAGTGGACCGATTTTTTTGTGTTTGAAAGCAGATGTGGTCGAGTTGGTTCTTATCTATAAGTTATGAAGATCTGTTCAGGCGTTTGATGTTCATGTGTACATTACCATTACCCGAAGTCGGGACTTTTTACATTTTCGTAAAATCAGCTTATTAGAAGAAGAAGAAAGAAGAAAGAAAAGACATTTATTTGAATACACAAAATACAGAACTTATACATACTTATTATATAAAAAGAAAAATATTTAAACAAACAAGAAAATGAGATGGTAAGTACACATTCCGTACATCGTGCAGACAAACAGGTCCCAGTCTCAGCTTATTCTTATTTTGTATTAATTTATTATGTATGAATAACATATAATTATGTTAATATCCAACCTCTGTAATCAAAACAATGAAATATGCGGGCTCAATCAAGCAATGTCTTTTATTTCTAATTAGTTTCTACAGTTTGTGATGATTCCTTATTATAATACTGTAATACTGCTTATTAAATTACTTACGGACTAACTATTCTAGTAAGTACATTAAAGTTAATAACATTATAGATTTAAATGCAGATTTTCACTTTACTGAGAAGTAGGCTTGTATAATGGTTGACAGATTTATCCAAACAAGCAATTCTATTGAAAATTAAAACTAATTGCATTTTAATCATCATGAATCATGAAGTAAATCATCAAACGGGCATAAGTTATTCATGTTATTTGTAAAATTGTTTCTTAAAATAACAATAACATTTTAAAAATATACAATTTTGCTGCATATTCATATTTAAATTTGATTTGTAAATATTTATGATCTTGTCCACTTTTGAGCCTTAATATATTATGTAAAATGATAATTATTTTCACTGTGTATAAGTTATGTTTAAGTAGGTACATAAAGTCAACTAGCAATGCTAAATAATATACCCCAAGAGATATTTAAAGCCAAAAAGATACTCTTTCATATACAGGGTTATTTGTATTTTATTTTTATTTTTACTTCTGTTTAAGCATATGTTTTATAATTTAAAGTTAATCAAATATAATAAACAAATGAACCATTAAGGTCAATGATCTTGAATTGCAAGATAAAGCTGATATTCGAGATTATAACTCAACATTTGTGAAAGTTTGAATTTATAAAATCCATATTATCAACTAATTTTGTGGATTTATTGGATTCTTCCCTTAACTACGATGGTTATTATTGTAGGTAATTTAGGGTGTAAACAAATTACCAATAGCCCTGTACTAAAATTTAAATCTTGGCATGAAACCATCAAGGTTAAGATTGCGCTGACTCCTGTCTTGTTCTTCTAGCGAATTCTCGTGACGCACTGTGGACTTCTGCAGTACGTAAAGTTATTCCAAAAATGTCCTCATGGTATCTGTTTTCATCCTAAAAATAAAAACTCTTTAAAGATCTTTCGTAACAGAAAGATCCAACTTCCATTGAAGAAGACTTTCCAATTAACGAAAGTCTCGACAAGCCCGTGTACTTGGCTTGTTTGTCTACGTTGGAAGTCCAATCTAGATTACTAGATATACTATTATAATCATGGACAAAACTGGCAAGGAAAATATAAGTGGAGGAAAGTGCTTTCATGCTTCGGTCCAATGAATTTTCTGAAACATTCAATGGACCAAATATTCGAGCAAAAGCAGTTTCCTCAAGTTATATTTTCCTTGCCAATTTTGTCCATGACGAGGGATTACGCACACAAATTACTTAAGCAAGAACGTTTTAGTGCACGTTAGCTCCGTTTTGGACTTTAGCAATAACTATTTTGAATTACCGTACCGTACCAGCCTCTAATGTTCCCACTGCAGGGACACCGGCCTACTCTCGATAATTGAGAGTGAATGGGCTCTGATCTACAACGGGAGCCCAATCCGGATTGGTAGATGTCACATGTCGTCGAATTTTTGGTTCTAAGACATGCCGGTTTCCTCGCGAAAAAACTCATTGGTGCACGTGTGAGTTTGAACCAGCGACCTTCAGATTGAAAGTCGGCGTCTGTGCCCCTGGGCCACCACGCTTATTGTTGTCTTATTTACTTACCATCAAGTCAAGAATGAACTCTTCAACTTCTTGGTCAGTCATTTTTCCGTGTCTTTTAATGATTACTTTCAGTTTTTGTTGCACTTCCTCGGCCATCTTGCAGTCACCGCAAACGTAGAAATGTCCTTCTTCGTCCAAGAGCATCCGAGCGATCTCTTCACCCTCTTCTTCTAATAAAGCTTGCACGTGTTTCTGTTGAGAGTGAGAACTCTATTAGTACGGCACTTTTTAGACAACACTTTTTCGAAATGTACCAATCAATTCCGCACATAAAATATTTTCATTAATAACTAGATGACTCCTTGAACGTCGTACCACCTAAAATTGATCTTTCCCATACAAAATTATCGATTTTAACTTCTAGGTTTTACCTAAAGTTCTTTTTCTTTTTATAATGAAATGCCATTCAATCAGAAAAAGCCATGAAAACCTGCCTAGTTTTTAAAATTAAATTATTATTGACGGATTAACTGCAAAAATGTTTTGAAAATGGCAATAATAATTTCCCATTTTTAAATTATTTTACAGTCTTTGCTAACTATAGCTGTGAAATATTTATAAATGCAAATATACTTCTGTAAAAAAAATTCAGGGCCCGAGTTTGAAAAATGTTTTGGTACATTTCGATGAAAACTTTCCATGAAAATATTCATATTTACTTGAGAAACGTACAATTTTGCGGGTAATTTCGTCTTGTCTACTACTACTCTCGTCTCGTCTCGTCGTCATTACTATTGCACAGGAAATGATGCACTATTTCTACGGCGCTAACTATTTATTCTACGTTTTTCTGCTACTAGATCCTCAGTCAGAAAGGTCTTCCGGATGGCACCAGCTGCAGATGACCACCACCATCCTTTGCCTAAAACTTAACTAAAATAAACTGTATATTGTGATACCTTATCAACCCCTGGTTCTCGCGAAAGTGCCAGCATTACTTTGCTCAACACTCCTTCAGCTAGCGCAGCTTCCTTTTCATCCTTATACAAATCCATTCCTCTATTCCTGCATCCAAAGAACAACCAGATTGGACCTGGTTTCTGCTTTTCCGGCACGAGATTCTGAATTTGGTGTCGCCTCTGGTTCCAAAATCCTCTGAATGGCGCTATTCCTGAACCAGGGCCAACTAATATAAGCGGTGCCGATATTCTTTTTGGCATGTGAAAGCTTGGAGCTCTGTAAATTAAACTCTACGATAATCCAAATGGTGGTCATATTCAAGAACATGTTATGAATAATTAATTAATATTTATGAGAAAAATTATCTCGTAAAAAACTTAGGAAGTGATAATGTTTATTTCGTGCCTTTTGAAGCAACTATGGCAAACAATGAGAAATACGAGTACCTACATAAAAATGGTATTGTATGAGGTTTGAAATGGTACGAAGTGTTGAATACATCATTTTTTTATCTTTGTACGTGGAACTATGCCGCTATGGCATATTTATTTGTTTACACTGCACTATTGTCACACATCGTGCAAATATCTAGAAATGGTTTGACACTTACCGCCTTATGAATACAAACAGCTCGTCATTAGGTTTGAGATTTTTCAAATAATTCGAGCATACGCCGTAGTGAGTTGGCCCTTCGCCGTCTGCAATAAATATCATAAACAATCATTTTATGGGACGTTTATGAGGATTTTATTCTCATTTATACTATTACCATCTCAATTCAAGTTTATAGCAAGGCTATTGAAAATAATGGGCGCTTACTTTGAGTTTGATAAACGACAACAGCTACTGTAACGTGTATTTTATTTGGATGAGCAAGGGGTGATGAAGATATTGAGTAGAATCTGGGTTGTAGTGGTGGAAGTAAGGCGGCCAGTAGTGCCGCTTGAGGTCTGCATGAAGGGAACTGTTGTAAGACTTCCCCCAAATGTGGGAAGTAGAGATGCTTCCAATCGTCGTATTTGTTCGAATCCTGAAAAATAATGATGCGTAAGAAGTTAATGTATAACTATCTTCTAACACGTTTGGATATGATTTGGTTGCTATAAAATTTTGTGTTCTTGTACGATACGCCTTATATTTAGCACTTTAAAGATGTAAAGTATTCTTACCGTTATCAGTTGTTGGATTTCCTCTGCTTCTTCTCTACTTGTGCAGGCACAGGATAGGTATTTCAGCACTTTCGTTGATGGTGGTGTGGTTATATCCAAGAAGCGAGTGAACATATCTCTTACTGTAACTGACGGTAGCCTCTCATGTCTTTCCCATGTTTTTACTGAACCTGTAATGTAGACAAGCAGTTTCGTTGGTATGGTATTGTCACCTGATGTAAGTGACGCAAAATTTGAACCTATCCATACATGTACAAAGTTTCAACCAATAACAACCACTGAAGTCATTGAAATGTATGTTTAACGATTTTTAACTGATTTTTAAATGGTGGAGGTTTTCAATTTAGCTTGGTTTTTTTACTCGATGTCTTCGCTAATGGGAACTGAATTGGATGATACTTTTTAATTTGATAGGGTATAAATACCTCTAAGGTGGTCTCAAAATTCGGAAGTAAGTCTAACCTGATATTGCATTTTAGGAAATCGGTTTATTCGATTTTGAAATCAGTAAATTATTAACAAACACATTTTACTAGTATTTTATTTGTTAGTTTTTTTATTTGTTATTTATTTGTTTATTAACAAATTTCTTACCTGTAGGTGTAAGAGTATCTTTCATAACTTGCAATTGAACAGATTTACTAATATTGTCGACATCCTTTAATCTTTTCAATACGGAATCTACTATTTCATTTCTATTACAAGCCATTACACCGACGTGATCACCAGGATCATATTTGAGTTCAGTCTGTTGAGCAAATAGAAGGACGTTAGTATTTTCTTTTCTTATTTTTTCTTTTATATTAAATATTATATTACTATGTGTACCTGTGGTTCCATGTCTACAAATATGGTTTCTCTGTCAGCCGTGTAATCTCCTAGTTGTTTGCATTCTGTAACTTTACACGGTATTAATTGTTTCCTGAATGCTGCTTCAAGAGCTGATTTCATTGGTAGAACAACACTAGGTTTCCCAAATCTTACTGTTTCTTCCGTTAGAGGAACTCCTCCCAATGCTTTTTTTGCATCCTTTACCATATCGTTTTCTTCAAGACAGAATGTTTCACAAGCGACCTAAAAATCATAGTTTTTATATAATCATACTAATGAATTAATATTGAATTTCATATTAAGCTTAGCTTTCTGAAACTCTTACATGAAAAATATTTGATGACCACGAACGGAACTGTTGTTCTTGTCCAAACATTTCGTCACCACATGAAAGTTCAAGGATTCTCTCCCCTCCTAAATCTCCCAAAATTTTGTCAACTGTTTTACCATAATTGCAAAATTTTGGGTAAGCACTAGAACCTAATGCAAATACTGCGAAACAAACGTTACTTAATGGCCCTATTGCGTCTGCAGAAGAAGAGCCTGCTACACTACCTAAAAAAAATACAATTTTTAAGGTTTTGTTTATTCAAATGAAAACTTCAGACGTTTGAAATATAAATTACTTTTGTTTGACTCCAGCCGTGTCAGTTGTCTCTTGTATTCAATACTTGGCGTTATCGCTCCATTTGTTCTCATCACACTGTTTGTTCTCATCAATGATTTGGGAGTAGGTGTTTTGTAATATCTGAAAAAAAAATCAATCCCGCCATTTTTATCTTTACTAAATAGTACCTGGGCGAGCGAGCTTTGCTCGAAATTTATTTTTTTATTTATAAAAAATAGCTGTTTCCGAGATAAGAGTTGACCATTTTAAAGTATTTTTTACTATCTAATGATTTTATCGATAACTCTACCAAAAACTGATAAAACTGGTGAAATAAATTACCCTGCACTTGATAAATCTGACGTTTGATTTCCTTGATTATTTGATTCTGCATATAGCATTTGGAACAGATGATCGGCAAAATCCTGAAACGACACTGAATGCTGTGGTCATAATATAAGGACAAATAGCTAATAATTATATTTTATTTTTATCGTATAATTTTCAAAAATATGAAATTAGGATAGCAAAAATGTTTTTTTTTTCTTTTATAATATTTTACATCATTGTGCGTAATTTTTAAAAAGTTTTTGTAATTTTTTTATAATTTAATTAATACTCACAACACCATTTGCTGGGGGTTCTCCGTTGCCGAACGTTGATGTAACAATGAGAAGTAGCGTCTCGTGTTCAATTGAAAACATGTCATATTCTGCCATACAATGAACCTAAAATAAAAACCGCTCATTATCAAAATGATCTCATAGCATCAAACAGATCTTTGATATTAAAAATTCCTCGAGAATTTTGTCGAATAATCAATTTTGATATCCACCTGTGCGTTAAATGCGTGTGCAAAAATAGTTCCTAATTCCTTAGCGTACTGTTCAGATTTGCCAGTCTCTGTGGCGTATAGGATGGTTGCCTTGATTCGCTTCGAGAGGGCCCGGCCAAACAGTTTTGAAGTGAACTTCACAGCCCGAGCGATCTGCTTGAAGTGGAACTTTCTATGTACTGTCCTGGTACCGTCTGGTTTTTTCCATTGATATGTCTTCCATGGTGAATCCTATAAAAAGGTTTATTTTAAACTTATTCGTTTTGTCCAACATATTTCGCAAGCTTAGCTGTTTCCATTCATTTAAGTTAAAACTTAATTTGATATCAAACTATCGTATCGTTAATCGTCATGTTTCCATACCCAATTCTACCCATACGGTCTAGGGTCCAAGGGTCGTGTAACGTATATAACCTCTAAATAATTTTGCTCTGACATCCTTACAAATTACTTTCTAATTAATTTTGATAGTTTCTGAATAATGGTTTTCATCACTGAAAATTATCTCTGATGTTGACCAAGTAATTATTTTGACTAGACTCGAATCACTGTCACAGTACAAATCGAACAAATTTGATCTGTTTTGTGGTAGAACTTGTGTTTTTTTTTTTTTTTTTCATTAATATAGTGACTAGACGAGCCGGATTACCAACAAATTTTCTACTTCTCCAGCGAGGGAAGGTGTAAATCGTGCCAAATTGCATCCGTGGAAATCTCATATTATTAAACAGAAACCGATTTTACAAACAGCTTGGATATGGTGTAAAAAAAAAAGAAAAAAACAACAAAAGAATTAAATTCCACACAGACGAAGTCACCACCTTAATATCATACATCTCTTAGCGCCAACACTGTTTGCACTTAGGATTACACTCACTTGGTAGTCATAAGATGGTCGTAAGTAGTAGAGGGCCATTTCTTGATGGAACACTGAGGTGAGTGATGAAGACATTGGTGGGACAATCCATATCCAGTCCGCTGGGCACCCACCCCTGGAAAAAAGTTTGGTCATATTCACAAAACTGCTATATTATACCCATGGCTCTAATGTTGATTTTATCAACCAATTCACTGCCTAAAGGAAGAAATGAGTTTGAGTTTTTTTTTTATGTGTATAAATGACGGAACGAGCTGTGTAATACAAAAAATTGAGTTTGAAAAATCTAGCTTAAACATAGCTTAGATAACTGATGTAATACTTATACAGTACTTTTTTGCAAATACATACATATTAAACACCCAGACACAGAATAAGTAGGTATATGTTCATCACATAAATGCTTGTCCTGAGTAAGAATCGAACCCATGACCTACAGCGCAGAAGCCAATAACAATGATGACGTCAAATAAAAATTAGCTAGTTATTTCACGACTATATATCAGCAGTTAGAAAATTTTTTTTTTGTTACTTGTAAATATATATTAGATAATGGACATCCCCTTTCCCTTGTCTGTTTCATTAGCAGGGCCGTGAGAGGCTGGCATGTTTTCCTTACCGACTTTTGTTTTCATTGTCCAAATGTTTGAGGAACTGTTCCGACGCCAAATGGTGGTCGACTATTGACACGTTGTCCCTATGGTAGCTGTGCAAAACTGCGATATTTACTTCCACCAGTGCTTTGTCTTTCCATAAAGATACAAAGGAACTTGTATCCAATCCCATTCTGACGGCTACATTCTGTGAAAAATACCATTTTCTTACGTCACGCAAGCGATAAACAGCGTACGCTTATTGGTGCGGGCGCTGTATTATACTTTTTTACTGCAGGAAAGTTTACACACTCATACCCCTGCACTAGGATTCCCTGTGTGTGACATCGAAAATCATAAACACAAGAGACACACTAAGACTTGAGAACAAAGTTTACGCTAATTACAGTCTGTTCCGGCCGGAAATCGAACCCGAATCTTTCGCATCGAAGGCAGCACTACTCATTAGTAAGCTACGGAGCCCAAATTGAAAAAATCCTGACCTGTTTTAAATTAAGTGTAGCATTACATTCACTAAGGTATAGGGGTATTGTAATATATTTCAATATTTAATCAGCTTCCGCTACCACACAAAATATTGAATAAAGTTTTCAAGTATAAATCTTAGCTCAAGCCACTCTAATTTAAAAAGTGTTATAGTCTGTAGATGAATATAGCGGAAAACCAAAACAGTACAAGTTTTTGACGCATTACTGGGATAATTTGGTTTGTTTTAACTTCAATGTTTGTTTGAGTATTAATTATATTCTTTTTGTTATAATTGACTAGGTATTTGATTCGATGTTGACATTAATTTAATGTTGTCATGTTGTATTTGTTTGTATTTTTCTGGTAACGAATATGTGATTATTGCCGAGACAATAATGAAATTTTTAATTGTAATTGAAATGATAACTGTAAATGTTATTTATCATGTACATATAATATATTAAACTACATATTATATGCTCACGAGTATGTTTCACGTGTTTAAACTTGAGATCAAAACATTTATACATCAATGGATCAAAGAAATTAATGAATCTTAGTTAGAGTTACATAGTTAAATTGGTAATCTATCTTCAACCGAAGTAGGTATATAACAAGAGGCTGAATATTCTTTGCCTACAGAACGAGTATGCACGAGTTATGCTGTAATGTTTATACATTATAATCGCGACAACAGCCAGTAGTGAATATATTAGTCATATACATAAATAAGTGAAAGGGCAGCGGAAAGAGAAACCAATAAATAAAACATTTGTTTCAGTTGAAGCATAATTGCCCGCATTTCCGTTACACACAAATTAAAAATATCCATGTTGGTAGCGTTTGAAAACATTTATAATTGTTCTCACATAAATAAGCGTTGCGGTAGCCTGGGATTTTGTCTCATTTGCATTGAATAAATTATCATTCTCATCACAGTCGTTAAACGTTTCGTCGAATATGATTTAATATCCGAATGCCGCCAGTTTTTTTGTAATGTGCAAGTGATAAATTGTACACCATAATATGAACCGGTCAATGATACGGATGCAAAAAGTACTACAAAAAATTATCTTTGTTGTGTATATGTTATCGACCAAGTGATAAATAGGGAATTATTCATAAAGTCTAGACAGATTTATTTGGTAGTAGCCCTGCTTCCAAAGCGAGGGGTCCCGGGTTCGATTTCCGGCCGGGGTACACTTTGTGTGGTGAGCATGGAGTTTGTTCTCGGGTATTGGGTGTTTGTCTTGTGTTTCTGTGTGTGTTAATGCCAGCTGCAACACAGGGAATCCTAGTGCAGAGGTATATTAGTGTGTAATCGTTTATTTTTTTATTATTTATATTTTAGCTAACAAAATAAAGAAATTGACTGGGTTTTATGCACAATGTCCGTAACTTACTGCAGTGTAAAAAAAAAACTTTTAATGAGTAACTAGCGTTCCCCGCGGTTAACTATCCTACGGGAACATTGCACTTTTTCGGGATGAAACGCAGCTATTCCAGACTATATTCTTTCTTTCTTTCTAAATTTCATCCAGATCCGTTTAACCGTTCTGGCGTTATTGAGTAACACACATCCAACCATCCATTCATACTTTCCCATTCATAATAGTAGTAAGACTGCTAATAAAACTAAGGCGTACTTGCATGCTAGGTTTCAATTGCATATTTAAGAAAATAATATAAACGGTCCGTCTATATTGAGTGTATAAAATTCTAAGCAACTGCGCTTTCTCAGCCGCGGAATCGCGAGCTCTGATTTTTTCAAATGGATTACTGACTAGAATAGCTGAGATCGACATCTCGGTGCTGTCTCGGCGTGAAGCACAGAAGCGCTCAGTTCAAATGCCACTAAATGGTCACCCATCCAACTCCTGATCCGGCGGAGAGTTGAACTCAAAATGATCTGTAGAACATCCAGACAGGCTTCGCAATGAGCTCTTCGCCAAGATTGAACTTGATTTTGACTTTTACTATTTTTTTATTACAATCTTGTTCACGGCTTTTGCGTAGTTGGGTTTTAGTGTTAAGTAATACATTATTTTATGAATTACATTAACATTTTATTTGCATTTTTATTGGTAGAACAAAATTGTCGATCTTTAATTGCAGGTATTTTATTACAATAGCTACGAAGTTAATAACATTTATTTTAGCATGTATAAATACGAGCCATCTTTTAATAGATCCCATTTGATATATTTTTCTTTTTATGTTTCTTAGTATGTTTTCAAAAAAATATTTTTCCTCAAAACCTGTCGAGTGTGGTATTAAAAAACAGGGTTTTATTTTATAATGTTTAAATGGAACAATTTGGAATTTTTATCTTTGATTTTGACACTAATTTCTTGTTACTTAGCTTTACCTCTATCACATTCAATCTGGTGGTATCGCATAAGTTCCGGCAGCCGATCTCAGTGCCCATGTACCAGCCGTTGAAGGCAGTGCCGGTGAATTCCAGCCCCCCACAGTCCAATCTCATGCCGGACACCGCGGGGAGGGCGTACCATCGGAGACCTAGTTCCTTGAACCAGTCGTAACTGAAAAACAATAGAATAGTATTACTGCGTTGCCAATTAGTAAAAACAATAGAAAAGTATTACTGCGGAGTTTGACGGCTCCGTGGCTTAGTTCGTAGTAGCCCTGCCTTCGAAGCGAGGGGTCCCGGATTCGATTCCCGGCCGGGGCAAATTCTGTGTGGTGAACATGAAGTTTGTTCTCGGGTCATGGGTGTTTAGCTTGTGTTTTTGTGTTTGTCCATGCCATCTGTGACACGGGGAATCCTAGTACAAAGGTATGATATATGAAAAAAAACAACATTATTATTGGGTTTTTTCGGGAAGTGCGGCCATCAGGCGGTCGTTAGAGTAACGTCAGTTACAACAGGATGTTCAGATCAGTACTTTGGGCTTCTTGTATGGCCACACTAATTCTGCCAACGGCCGAGTCAGCTGGATGTAATTGTATATGAGAGTGAAGTAGATAATTGGGACTTACTGCATTTTATCGAGATATCGATTATATTATCGAGAGTAGGCCGGTATCCCTGCAGTGGGAACATTAGAGTACCTACAAGATCACACGGACTTGCTAAGTTTGTCACCTGTTGGATATGGTCTGAAATCTGAACTGAGAAGAAAATTACATTTCGTTCATTGCTTGAGATGCAAAATTTCCTTTACTTAAAATTGTCGGTTGCGTTTATTTTATTCCGCACAACAAGAGACAAACTTCAAAGAGACTAGTCTTTTTTGAAAATCAAAGTAACTTCTCGGTTCATATTGAAATTGATTGCCAGAAAAGTTCTGTAATTGCCCTGCAGATATTCCTCATTACCCTAAATGTTGGTAATAGAGATAATTTGTACTTACTTAGGATGTTCCAGTCTCACTTCCATAATAATTTCTTTTGGTAGTTCAAAAAACTCTGGATCCTTTCCGTCCGCCGATAATACTAAAGGTAAAATGTCCCAGGGCGTTTTCTTAGGTTTCCATCCAAGTTTTACGCATACCTTAAATCAGAGTTCGTAATTAATCATGTAATTAGATTACACTAGTTCGGCCCAAACTGAATACTCGCAATCAATAATCCGAATACGGAACCACTTTGAAGTTTAGTCGTCGTTTCGTGGATTATTATACTCGTAAACTACGTCTTTAAGCTTATCATTTTATTTCTCTTTAATAAATTCGCATCCATCAGAACTACATCCGAAAAACCTACACCGTGTTTTGCATCAAAAGATAGATTTTCTAAAATAATGTTTCAGGAGATAATTCTATCGTGAGCTTGTTAAGAAAATTTAGGATTTTTTGTTTTCAAACGAGTATTTGTCCTTATCATTTTAGGCCCAGTTTTGTGTTAAGGCCTAAAATTTATAATATAATATTTTAAAGTGCGCTACAGCGTCAGTAAAGTCATATTTTAAAAAGATGCTGCCAACTTAAAACTTACCGAAGTGAATTCAACTCTAGCTGGATCTCCAATCAGAGTTCCGTCTGGTTCTTCGTAACCAGCGTAGGCGATGAGCTGATGGTTCCATATTCGATAGTCATGCTTTCCATCTGTGCGCTGTGGGAATATCGTGATAGCAGATCTGGAACCAAGTCACTGAGCTAATGCACGCGAAACCAAAAAAATGTACAACCCGATTGTGGAAACTTACCTGGTTCATGTATTTTTTTTATAAAACTAAGCATGTTATTTGTTTCCCAAATCAAGCAGAATTATAAAACTATATCTTAGTTTTTTTTTCCGTTTACGTAAAGGAGATAATTATAGGATGGTTTCTACTAATTGTTTACTGTGGTTGTTTTTTTTTTTGTCATTTTGTTGGGTATTTATTTAATGGTTGAATATTTTAAGCAAAAACGTTTTAGGACAAAACAATATTGAAATATGTAAGATCAATACACAAATAAAATATTTTGGGTAAGTATGTGTCCGTAATCCCTGCACGTACGTTTGCTGAAACAATTACTGCCTCCACATCTGGCTATCAGCTGTCAAGTACCGGTGCCTCGCATTGCTGTTCCGGTGAAAGGGTATGAGAGCCGGTGAAACCACATGCGGATGAGACGTAACATCCCCGTCTTAGATGACGGGCACAACGGGGTGCCTTACTTACTTACTTCGATATTTCAGTCGGGGAGGACCTAAGTTGCTCTAAGAACTAGAGGGTAAAAAAAAAAACTAAAATTAATTACCTTATATTTCCTTTGTTAGTTGCGTACTTTATGTGATTGCAAAGAGCTTCAAACATTCCACTAGCAGTAGTAACTTCTCTGCAATCAAATACCTGAAAAAATTATGTTTATTCAATCGACGACATCAACCTAGGTTGGAAAAACCGACGGAGTCACTGAGATGGATCGCGGATCGCGGATGGTGTGATCGAGAGAACCATTATTTGAATGGCTAATCTGTATTTTTTGGGTTCACGTTCTTTTTTTCAGTCCTGTTTTTATTATTAATATTTATAATAACTAATTGTATTTGCTTCACTTTTGGGGGAAACCGTATGGACAGTTTATATAATAGCGACGTGGCCCGACCGTGGAATTCAGCTTATACATAGTAAATAGCGCCACCTATCATATCTTTGTGAATTGGACTGAACATTTGATAATAAATTGGTTTGAATTGTTTCAATAAAACGTTACATAGATCATCCCCCTGGAACCAGGAGGCAAGCACAGTTAAGTTGTTGTAATTGCCATTACAACAACTTGGCTGTGTTCCGTAAAATTTCACTCGTCTAAAAGCCCCTTATTTTGGCAGCATATATTACCGAGGTTATTAGAATCCCCGTGTGAGATACTAACTAGACTCGTAAAATCTCTACCTGCAGTATGATAAACAAACTCAAACGACATAATTTGGTGCGGAGTGCAAATGTTTATCTCGAGGAGGTTAATTCATCTAATGACATCTCGTTTGCGACTTGTTGTAAAGCCTCGCCAACCCTAATTAAAAGTTTGGGTGGCTCTTTGCCCCACATTCAAAGACATAGCCGGTGAAAGTTCTGCTACATGGTTTCGTTAGACGAGTTTGTTTGGTTGTCCGGCAATCGATCATTGTCAACAACTCATCTGCGTGTTCGCTTAGCGCATAGTAACTAATATACTGGATTGATAGTTATCGCATTTCTCCGAGTTTCACATTAGTATGTTACTGAATTACTATGGAAATAGTTCCTCAAGACGCGCGTGGCGCACACTTCACCGTGGGACATGAAGATGAAATGTCTGCTGCTACTGTAATTTGATGACTGAAAACTTATTAAGGCAGAACTAACTCCCCGGACGAAATATACAGCAGGTCCCTTGAAAATATTGTAGCTTTGTAGCTAGAAAGACAGCTTTAGGTATTTCTTTATCCTGGTTCAAGAAACGGGCAGTGCCTAGCTTACTTGTAACTTTTTCCACTGTATTCGTCCGATGCATCGAGATGCATTCCTCCAAGCTAGTTTGGCTCCGAACACCAATTCCGATGTTTTGAGCTGGTACGTCCCGTGGTCGTTCAGCTCTTGTTTTATGTGAGTGAGCCTCGACATGTGAGCGTCTGAGTTTTCTCTGAAAAAAATCAAAGCTATTTCAAATAGGTATGACTTCTAGAACGAATGTGACAGGAACTTTTTATTTTGAGGTTTTGCTAAGTTTACTAGAGACTTGTGATTTAAGATGTTCCAGGTTTCTATTTGGGACTCAAATAGAACGAGTCGAACGAACGAAATTAACGAGGTTAAAGTTTCAGGAACTCTCTTAAGAGAGGTCAAAAGTGCTTCAAAATGGTTTGGGAAAAAGAAACTACAATGTCTTGCGCTCAAATTGGCAGAAGCACTCTGCTGCTAACATTTGAAATGTAAAATATATTAAAGTAAAAATTGCCATGGGAAACATAAAATGTAAAAGGGGTGAGAATCTAGGTGCTAAGAACAAGAATCGAAGAGCATTTGTTTTCTAATCGATTAAATTATGTATATGAAAGAACAAAAATAAACATATGATCGATGAATATTAAAATAAAATGTCTTTTTACCTTCGTATAGATGCAAAATATTGTCCAAGAAATACTTGTGCGTCCTCGTAAACTTCTTCTATAGTCCGCGGCGCGTCTCCTCGGTTTGGTAAATCCATTATACTCGACATGCATACTTTTTCGTTGCATTTTGTATTCTAAAACAAAAAAACGTATTTGTTTTGTTGACTTATGTTTTCAGCAATATTTTTTCGGGGCTCCCTATTTCTTCTTTCCTTTCCTAAATAAAAGTTATCTAAGTTACTGCTTAGTAATTCTGCCAGAGAAAATCCAGTCAGAATTGGTCCAACACTTTCTGAGATTAGCCGGACCAAGTTATTTTGACATTGCAAACAGATACACAATTTTATTTTTATTAGTAAAAATATGTTTAGATTAAATATATACCTACCTATAAGAACTCAACACGACTTTTTAAATAATTGCAAAAGATCCATATGTAGATTTGTCAGAAAAACCTGATATACTTAACGACTAATTAAGTGAGCTCATTAAAATACAGAAAGGTTTTTAGCATATCAATAATAAAACAAACCTCTATAAAAATGTTGGTCCACTTTGTAACAACATTTACGAAGCTTAATGGCTCTGCAAACAATTTTTACCTGCGGAGGTATTGTTCAATAATAGTAATTAGTATGCTTCATGGAATAATCAAATAGATTATTTTACGTGGGTGATTAGGCGATGTCAGCTGCAAAAAGTTTCTCGTTATTTTAATATTAATTCACTATTTTTATTTTGGGATTCAGATTACTCGCGTTTGTAGGTGAATAACCTTTAAAGTCCTTACAGGTAACCTGAGTAATGCTAGGAGCAACTAAAAGTAGAACTTCTGCCAAATTTATCCGAAGAAGTACTACCATTACAAAGTATAAACGTTAACGCACTCATATCTCGGCACTATGATTCCCTGTGTCGCAGATGGCATGGACACACACAGAAACACAAGACAAACACCCAAGACCCGAGAAAAAACTTCACGCTTACCACATAAAGTGTGCCCGGCCGGGAATCGAACCCGGGACCCCTCGTTTCGATGGCAGGGTTACTACTAACTAAGCCACGGAGCCGTCCCCGTTATATATAAATATGTTCCCTTTACTTTATAAACTAAGTATAGTGCTTTTTACTTTTACGTACCGAATAAAACGGTTTGTAGAAAGTTTACGCTCAATTTCATATTAGTTTGTTTTGTTGACTGTGCCACTAAGTAGACGATATAAGACATACCGTACCAGCCTCTTAATGTTCCCACTATTGGGACACCGGCCTACTCTCGATAATTAAATTGAGGACGGGGCTTTGATCTTCCACGGGAGCCCAATCCGGATTGGTAGATGTCACATGTCGTCGAATGTTATCCGTTACTGTTTCGAGAACGTGCTATTCCGCACATAGATTTTCAAGTGAAAAAACTCATGGGTGCACTTGATGGTTTGAACCAGCGACCTTTAGATTTAAAGTTTGCGTCTGTGTCTGGGCTACCACGCTCTCAAGACATACTTATGATTAATTGCAGGTACCATATTTGATGTTAGATCATCGTAATAATTTAAGAGATGACTATTTATGTTGTCATGGACGCAAAAAGTGGCATTATCAGATTGAGCGAATTCAAAGTCGTGATGCTTTGAAGCTTTGTTGATAGTAACCCTGACTAAACAAGGTCTCGGGTTCAATTCCCGGGGTATACTTTGTGAGATGAGCGTAAACTTTATTTTCGGTTTCGGATGCTTGTCTTGTGTTTCTGTGTAAACGCCACCTGCGACACAGTGTGATCATAGTGCAGGAGTGCAGTGTCAACATATTTTTAGTTACTCTATAATATGTTACTACAGCTCAGCAATATTACCATAATACCTTAGATAATCATACTATCCTGCTAATATTATAAACGCGAAAGTTTGTAAGTATGGATGAATGTTTGAAATTCAATCACGCAAGAACGGCTGAACGCACTGGGATGAAATTTGGCACAGAGATAGATTATAGTCTGGAATAGCACAGGCTTTTTTATCCCGGAAAAATGTACAGTTCCCGTAGGAAGTCCAACCGCGGGTAACATCGCGGGGCGCAGCTAGTTCTAAATAAACACTCTTGGGTTATTTATACCAACAGATGCTTTTATATTACAGTAATATAACTTAAAACGTAGAAATAATATAATGGAAGAAGGAGAAAATGAGAAAATAAATTCACTTAATGGTGAAGCCAAAACATAACCACTGTGTCTCTGCGACAATTTCATGTAATTACACTGCTGCCACGTTTACTAGCGTACGAATTGTGTTGCCAGTATTTCTGCCGAAAGTAGCGCAAATGAAATATCTTACGAGTAGCATAAGACTCAAAGCCATGGCTTAGTAGAGTCGCTCGGACAACTAAGTCATAATAGACTTATAACGGGGCTGTAACACTGCGTGCAAGTGCCAGGCTTCTAGTCTTAAGATAATTGTATGATTTAAAATATGAAATTAATAATGATTTGATTATAATGACCAAGCGTAATCCTCTATATACAGTAGAGTGAAATGATGGTCTAGCATTGTTATAATTAGACTGCTGCGCTGTACGTTTATGCAGCATATTTTGAATCTCGCAAGGGAATCAAAACCTATAGGGTACCTACTTCCCGTGAACCTAGAACCATAAAATTTGGCAAGAAACAATTGTATGTAGTGCTTCATCACATTGCTTCATGCCAAATTTTACTTGCATACAGTGCATATCATGTAGTGCAGGAATAAATACCAGTTATTCAACTCCAAAAAAAAAAAAACACGAATCAACCTACAAGTTCGTGCGGAATCCTCGGTGCGCGAGTCCGACTCGCTCTTGGCAGGTTTATTTTAATGTTATTTGAGCTATTGTTGTTTTGTATAGCTTTATAATACACGTGTGTCTACATATATTTATATAGCATCGATTTTAAACACAAAAGTAATATCTTTTGTTCTTTCAGGCGTTCTTATTACTATCTCGATTACTATTTATATTCATATTCATTTATTATTCACCCAGGAATTAGGTACAATAAGGTCTTATAAATATATTATATACACCAAATCCTACCTTTACAGGCATGCGAATATGAGAATATGTGAATATATTAGTCGCATCAAACCTACCTACCATATTTCATAAAAATACCGTAAAAAATATATGTTCTTGTAGATAAGTATCAAGTATTAGTTGTCCCATTCACCGGCTTAGTTAGGTATCTGTATCCGTATGTCCTGGAGTAACTTGCTACTGACGTGCACAAGGTTCTATTCACGATGCTGATTAGTTCCAGTGAATTCATAGCGTGACTACCATTCTCATGCGTCAGGACTGGGACAGTGACGACACGTAGCCGACTTGTTGGGTTTGTACCAAGAGAACTTATTAGATCACGCATAAATTTACAAAAAGATTTGACACCGTTCCTATTTCCGCCGCCACGCAGTATTTAAAAGACTAAAAAAAGGAGGCTATCGCTTCAGCTGCATATTTTTTTAATGTAACATTTGGAGGCTAACGCGAATAAAATAAATAAATGGCTACTTCCCGTTTGGTACCTTTCCTATTTGGGGACACGCTTAAAATGCCTTACAGAAAGTTTCGTTTGGGGACTTTTTTTATTTTTCATACTTTCATTCTCGTTTGGCCCTATTCATGTAGGCACTTTTCAAAGATGATAATTATTTTTAAAATAATTATTATACATGTAATTTAAGTGAGTTTCATGTGGGTATCACGATGCACCCAAGAAATTTTCAGACTGGCTTCGTAGCTCAGTCGGTCGAAGCTCTGCCTTCTGCGCAGTAGATCGTGGGTTCAATTCTCACCCAAGACTGACATTTGTGTGATGAATATAGATGTTTGTTCAGTGTATGGGTATTCATATGTAACATACGTGCGTATCTACAAAAAAAAGTAAAAAAAGTGTTCTATCAGTGATTTAGTTCCCATTATACGCTATGCTTAGCTTCGGGCAAAATGGTGCTGTGTATAATGTCCTCGAATATTTATTTACATTACTTAGGGCTAGATGGCGCTATGTGAAATGTACTTTAATATGTATTTCATAATAATATTCAATTTGGTCTCTTTTTTCCGCCAATACTTGGAAGAATGAAGCTTATGGAGAAATCTCTAAACGGTTGTTGATATTATTTGTGTGTAAATAAACGGTACTTGTAAAGAGGTCTGAGCCAGTATCCGGATTGCTGCCTCATTAGTGTCAATAGTAACTTTGTAGCAATATAAAATACGGCGAAGTAATTGCAGTGGACAGTATTGTATAATTTTATTGAGACAACACGAGTAATCGATACATATTTTTTATCGATATATATATTTTTATATAATTATGTTTGCAAAATTCCTTATTGCTTTAGTAAACTTTGAAGGTACAACAAGTTACTTTTGCACCGAATAGTGTCCATTTCACATATTTGTATACGACACTATCATAAACGGACATTTGCAGAATTGTGGCACATAAAATAGCTACAAAAGATATAAATTAACCAGTCTACAACAGTACAACATTTCAGGTTCTCCTAGTTTATTCAGTAAACTTAAATAGGATAATTTTATTGATAATTTTTATATAAAGAATAATAAATAAATATTCATGGCCATTTCACACGGATTCATCCAAGCTCCAAACTAAGCATAGCTGTATTATGGGAACTAGTTAAATGATCGAATACATATTAACACCTAGGCACAGAACAAACATTTACGTTCGTCACACAAATACTTGTCCTGAATGAGAACCGAACCCATGACCTACAGCGCAGAAGCCAGAGCTCCTACCACCTGAGCTATGAGGCTAAGTAAATATATAGACTTAACTGAATTGTGCCGTACCAGCCTCTAATGTTCCCACTGCAGGGACACCGGCCTACTCTCGATATTTGAGAGTGAATGGGCTCTGATCTACCACGGGAGCCCAATCCGGATTGGTAGATGTCACATGTCGCCGAATTTTTGGTTCTAAGACATGCCGGTTTCCTCACGATGTTTTCCTTCACCGTTTCGAGAGCGTGGTATTGCGCACATAAATTTTTCAAGTGAAAAAACTCATTGGTGCACGTGTGGGTTTGAACCAGCGACCTTCAGAATGAAAGTCGGCGTCTGTGCCCCTGGGCCACCACGCTCAACTGAATTGTAAGGGCCTTATTTTGCATAAGTGATCGCACAAAAACAATGCTTTTATAGCATCATTGCCCAACATAAAGGCATTAGTCATAGTTTTGCGTAATTTTCACCATTATTCCGTGGAGATAATTTATCAGTTCTAATCTGTACACAGAAAAGCAGTAAAAGCTTTTAGTCGTGTCATACTTTGGCCGATGCGTCGGGTAAACAATGTCGAAATGTTGACACGATAAGGCATAATCATAATGACTTGACTAATCTGGAATGTTCGATTCACATATTTTTAATGCTATTATGGTGTGCTTTTCCACCCGTGTTATAAAATAAAGTGTGATAATTTTTAAATGACTACTAAAAGAGATATAAGAAATTTAAAAAATATCATGGACATGAACATTATTATTTGAGTTTTTTTTATGTGAATGCTTGACTGAACGAGCTGAGGGCCCACCTGATGGTAAGTGGTGACCCTCGCCCATGACAACAGTAATGCGCGCGACACAGTATGAGATCCAAATCTATACTGAGTCGCATTCATCCTGCTGCGTCCATCACCCGAGACGGGGATGATACGTCTCATTATGAGTTATCGAGAGATCTTAGTAACTTGAATAATAATAATAATCAAAAAGATGATTCGGAAGTCACCAATATGTTTTTTTTACCTCCTTATTTGTTTAAGTTTACTTCAATACGACTTAGATCCTCCCCGATCAAAGCACGAGGAGCCCCAAGTCGCACCCCGTTGCGACTATCACCCGAGACGGGGATGTTACGCGCATGTGATTTCATAGGGACACCCATATTCTTCTAAACCAACCAACCAACTATAATACTATAATACTTTAACACTTCCATTATTTTTCCTTTTAGTTCGCTCCACAATTTACTGCCCACTTTTTCACTTTTTTGATTTCGCACAATTCTCTCTCGGCTCATTCTCGAAAATGATAAATGGCAGCACGACTCCCCAGGTCAAGTTCTCATATAATTAAACGCGCACGATACTAAGAGAATGCAATCTCGCCGAAACCAGTTCAAAAGATTGTAAACGGTTTTGTTACAGTAGAGCTAATTCGGCTCCTCAAAATAGATGTTAATCTTATTGTGGGTATGAAACAGTGAAGGCAACGACCTTCTCATTGCGGACATTCCCAAAGGGAAGCATGTTACAAAGACATTATAAAACCCCGCTAGGTGTGATTCGGTTACTTGGCATAACGCGGGCATATAAGCGGACATATAAGCGGACATATAAGCGGATATATAAGCGGACATATAAGCGGATATATAAGCGGACATATAAGCAGACATCCGCCATAATTACTAGAACGTATTCGGTGGAGTTTTCAGTTCACAATAACATAAGACTTAAAATATACTCTTTTTCCACTGTAAATAATTAGTTTAAATAGTACTGAAATCGATTTTTTTAGATTTTTTAAATCAGTCACTTGTTCATAATGTAGTGAAAATCAATTAAATCAGAAAGACTGAGTTGGGACTAGGCTTGGGACTACTTCTTCTGCCATGTCGGTGGCACTCTGGTCAAAGATAACGACAGAGTGGACCCCTAACAACGGAAACGGCATTGTGGCCGACCTAGATGGAGATGGCGACCTTTATGAAAGATGGGTTCTTAAAAAGGCAAGCCTATGGAGAGTAGAAGGCGTAGAACACAACTAACTAGATATTTTTCAAAGTAATTTTAGCAACTTACATACTAATAGTGAAGGAATAATAAAGGTCTTTTTAGTTTAATTTAATTTTATAAGGAGTAGGAGGTGGGAGGCTTTTGTCTTGTAGCGAAACGATTCAGGTGGAAAATAATTATACCTACTGAAAATCGCCCTGAGTACTTTGGACCTATAACAATAGAGATTGCATTGCAAAACTGGGGAAGCCCCACATCCGCGTCGCGGTCACGCTTCTTCCGCAACTAGGAGTTGCTAATCACTGTGTGCCTATTTGTTTCATCAGGTTTGCATTCTTTGGTATCATAAGAATTTCGGATCTAAGGAGACCTCTGGTTGATACGGTTAGGTCAAGATTTCACGATCAATTAAAATATTATATAGATTTTTTTATATTTATATTCCAGGTGATGAAAATATATATGATTATAAATAATATGTATACAAGATTTTAGATAGATTTTTTGAAATAATGTTAAGTGCCTTGATACTTGGTAGTTTGGGTTATTCCTTTCACTACTTGGAAGACATATATAGGGACTTATAGGCGCTATTACAATAATCAAAGCACAGTAATTACAATACACGAATTCAGATGCAGCTGCAATCAAATGTTTATTAGTCTGTGGCAAAATCTTAATTAAATTAAAAGCATCTTCGTTGCAATGCGAAGAGCACCACTTCACTCGCCTGTAAGTGTAATTGCCCGGATTAGCCAATCGAACGATAATTACACCGGCGTGTAATTTTATTAGGATTGTTTGTAATTATTGATCTGACTGTAATAGCTTGTTCATTGAAATGCACAAGTTCATTGTTTTTTGCATAGGATCTAATTCGAAGAATTATGGCGCCTTTAAGGATACAATAAGCCTGATTAAACCAGCCGGTTCTGTTTAAAATACGATAAGTAAATCTAACATTATCGTTTACATGTGATCATTTGTTTTTGATTGCTTTGATTCCCACGCGGAAATAACATTATCAGGTTCTGCAAACATTTGCTCAACGTGGAGATCGTCTAATTTCTGTCCCAGTTTCTGAAAGCCTGATTTCAAGTCAATTAATTGGTTAATCTTCTGAGATCTAAAAATCTACATAGAAATTTCTTTTTTATTCTTAAGATTTAATGGATATACTTGTGAAAATCAAAAGATTTGACATAAACAAACCGATAGAAATAGTGTTTAAAAGAATGTGGCCGGTATTGAGAGTGAGAAAATTAATATTTTCCGGTACACTGATTGGATGGCATTTGATTTGACCGTTGCGCGTTATCTCATTTTTAACCGACTTCAAAAAAGGAGGAGGTTCTCAATTCGACTGTATGTTTTTTTTTTGTATATATGTATGTTACACGATTAATTACCGATTTGGAAAATTTTAATGGGACCACTTCTCAGTTGGTACTATTTATATTTCGAGTCGAGTCGAATGGTTTTTGAAAATCAACAAAAAATATTATTTGGTTAGAAAATGTTGAGCCGAAAATTTTGTGACATGTTATAACGTCTCACCTTTAAGTATTATAGTTCAAAGTAGTTCTAGTAAACATCTGCCATGATGATTAATGATAATATTCTTGTATCATCAGAGCCACATGTACTGCAAACGTCAGATCAATCGCGTCGATGGAAATGAAATGTGTTTCCAGATTTAAATCAGTAAGGCGTTCTTGTTGCAACACTGTCAAAGTAACGGAAAGATGAGCTCACCACTTGTCTTATTGTTCCCTAACAATATTTATCTCATAATCACTATCCTACATTAAATAAATAGATAATATTCAGAGATTTTACACGAAACCATCTAGCCCTAACTTAGCACAGATAACTGATAAAATACATATTATAATACTTGTTTTTGTAAATACATACATGTAATGCATATTAACACTCAGACACAATTAACTTCTATGTTAGTCACACGAATGCTTGCCCTGAGTAGGAATCGAACTCACGACGAGCGCAGAAGGCAGAACTAATACCAATTGAGTCGTGAGGCCAGCCAGAGTGAGCAATTATTGAACTAGAGGTCGTATGTACTAAGATAACTATAGACCTCTATATCTTTCTATATCTATGGTAGCAACATTGTTTATCTGTCAATAAATGAACTATCCTGAAAAAACGACTTCTATAGTATAGTTTACAGAGAAGCATTATTGTAAAATATACATTTGCAATGGTTGCAGTTTCACTTACGTAGTTCATCATCCAATCAAGTCTTTAATCTTCCCAGTTAACAAAACCTAAGTAATATGGTAAGAATCCAACGGAAATAAAGTATTTTGAGATTTAATCATAACATAATTTTAATACAATAGTAACAACCAGACATAATAAGCATCTCATTATATTTCTATCCTCTAGGCTGGGATAGATCTAAGTCCACGCGGACGAAGTCGCGGGCACAGCTAGTCTGTCAATAAATGTATCACAATTATTTTGTCTACGCCTCATGTTAAAATACATCTTTAATTAAATTTAATGGAAATATGTCAAGTTTCTTCGAGTAATTTATACTTTTAATCCCACTTCAATTTAAATTAGGTAAATTAAAAAAGTTTTTATTTTACTTTTTTAATATTTATATCGAGTTTTCTTCGCCGATTGTATACCGATTTGGATAATTCTTCTCTTATTGTATAGGGTATACTCCCGCGTTGGTCCCATAAACTATTTATGATGACATGAAACTAAGGAATCAAAGTATCATATATTATAATCCTTAGCAATACAAAGGACTTAATTTAAACTTAGTTCAAATTCTTACTCATTGCAGGATCATTCCTCTGATTGCGAGAATATTTTACAATCAAACTTTGATTCCGGCTCCAATTCTACCAACAATTCACACCACCTGCGAACATTTTATACCATCTCGTCTCGTATCGTTATTCATAATTGATTCAGTAACTGTCAAACTTATGGTATTTGCATT
Organism: Aplocera efformata; assembly: GCA_921293045.1. Taxonomy (NCBI): domain Eukaryota; kingdom Metazoa; phylum Arthropoda; class Insecta; order Lepidoptera; family Geometridae; genus Aplocera; species Aplocera efformata. The sequence continues at coordinate 3,235,783 of OV121042.1, read as the reverse complement.
TCTAACTACAATAAGTTTGGGAACATCTTTACTGTTACGGCTTCTCGGCGGCTTCTCATTCCGATACGAGTCCGGAGCGGCTTCAAATATATTGATGACAGCATTAATATCACACTAATATGTATGTCTCTCTCTGTCTTTCTGTTTCTCTCTCTATATCACTCTCTGTGTATCGATTAAATTTTATGAAGTCATTTGTTTTTTTATTTCACTCAAAATGTTCTTCTTTATGTATTTGATGTTTTATTCACTCATGTGCATGACTGATTTTATATAAGAGACGCCCTGACTGGATAGCAAATAAGGAACTGCAGTAAATTACCATCCATCAAGTATAAACTTGAGATAAATCGAACATCTATCATTTGTATTATGTTGGGTTACTATAAAATTTATGACATTTGAATGTTTCATCATTATTATTTTGTAGTATTGGTATAAAGCACAGTTCTGTTAAATATTTTTATGGCAGTCTTTTATTATAGTTGGGTTGTATAATATATCTTATATAATATCTATGAGGAATAAGAGCCTGTTACTTTAATCAAAATACTTTTAAAAGAAAATCTCTGATCCATCCCTGGAGGTTGTAATATAGCCTTGACCTGACGGTTTAGGTTAAAGTATTAATTAAGTAGGGTTGGCACGGTCTATTGTTCATGCAATATTTTGCGCTTCAAACTTTAGGGTCGAATTTGTCATCCCCTTTGGATTTGTACGAATGAGCTGTGTTTTAGCTCTTATGCATTGTATTTTGGGAGATTAAGATTTGTTTGCTTGTGATTGAGTCTGAGAGTTAATTTTTATATGAAATACAATGAAATATAATTATCATTACAAGCATGAAAAAAACTGAAACTCATTGGGTAGATGTTTAGCGGTAAGTTTGGGTAGAATAGATTTACATATAGTACATATTAAAAGATGAAGGCAGAGTTACAACCAAGAACTATGAGGTCAGTCAGTGTATCAAATTTTACTATTAATTTCAGAAAATCTTAAAATCTTATAATATTTTTTTTTTGTGACGACCATTTGACGATTTGTAATGGTTCACCAACACCACCAAACAATGTTTGGAGTAGATAGATAGATAGAAGATAGAAAACTCTTTATTGTACACCACATTGATATAAAAACATAATTACTAAGAATACTACCAATAAATGTGAAATACAATGGACGGCCTTATTGCTTAAAGCAATCTCTTCCAGGCAACCTTTGGATGGACTGGAATATACAAGAATTATAACGGACGGTGGCGTTGAATAAAGAAAACATACAATTATGATATAAATACAACTACGTACTAATGTACTTACATTTACACAAATAACTATGCTATATACTAATATATAAATTATACAAGTAGTACAAACACAGAGAGAATTAAGTGAATGTAAATGAATAAAGAGTAAAAAATCTATGTTAAATTTAAAACTGAGTGTCTTTGACGTGAAATGAGAAGATAATAATGCAATGATCCACAACAGTATAAAACATACACACATTCACTCCGCAATACATTCGAACAGATAATTTTGCAGTTATAATTTAAGCGATTCACATTGAATAATACAAAAATAGCAACACTACAAAATGATAATTGAGGTTAAAACGTTCTATATCTATTTTAATACTATCCACACTCATAATAATATAGTATAATCAATAAATTTCTATAAATACATTTGAAAATTTACTTAGCTAGTATTGACGTATTATAAACCATTCGTTCTATTTGTACCTATCTATCTATACGACTCCGTGGCTTAGTTGGTAGTAGCCCTGCGTTCGAAGCGAGGGTTCCTGGGTTCAATTCCCGGCCGGGTCACACTTTGTGTGAGCATGAAGTTTGTTCTCGGGTCTTGGGTGTTTGTCTTGTATTTCTATGTTTGTCCATGCCATCTGCGACACAGGGAATCCTAGTGCAGAGGTATGTACAAAGGGTTTTATTTTTATGCCAGTCGATAAAGGAAGGAATAATCTGATCAACCTCTAATGTTCCTACTGCAGTTGCACCAGCCAATTGTCGACAAGTGAGAGTGAATGGGTTTAGATCGGTTACTGTTACAGTTGCTAGCGTCCGTAGGTGAGTACCTTTTGAATCTCTACACATACTCCCTGGGTTTTTTTTAATGAGAATAAATGACGGAACGCGCTGAGGGCCCACCTGATGGTAAGTGGTGACTCTCGCCCATGACAACAATAATGTGTGCGACTCAGTATGAGATCCAAATCTTTACTGAGTCAAATTATATGTCAAGTGACGGGGATGATATGTCAAAGGAGCAAGTAGTAGAACTTGTGCACAGTTCGCCCAGAGAAGTACTGCCTCCACATCTGGTTATCTGCCGCCAAGCAGTGTTGCACTCGCATTGTTGTGTTCTAGTAGAAGGGTGGGTCCTTTTGCGCTGTAGGTCATAGGTTCGATTTTCACCCACAACATTTTTTTTTAATGGAATTTTCGTTGTTGGCCGCCGATGGCCTTAAAAACTTTACGCGGGCATTTCAGGACATACATTTGTGTGAAAATGTAGGCAAAAATCTCATAGCTCATCTGGATTGGATCCAGCGATTTTCAGATTGATAGTACCTATACCCCTGGGCATCAACGGTGACGCCACGCTTTCTTGTAGGTACAATAATGATAGCTATTTTAGAACTATTATATACTGTACAAAATACTCACTCTATAATTCCAGTAATCAATTAGTTTTAACAGTGTTCTGGAAATTTACTCATTACTTCCAGCATACGGTTATTCTTCAGAACCGTTCTTTGTTATCAAATTATCGTGTACTCTTTGCGTAAAAAAAACCCACCGCTCAAATTACATCCTTATTAGCATCTAATAAAGTTCACTTAACTTTCATTGTCGGTTCACACAGTTCTCACAGCCTTGGGATGTCCTTACGTAGTTATGCGACCAATATTTGGAGCCAACTGTTGATAGATGCGAGGAGTTAGCATGATGCTGCTATACAGGTAAAATTAGCGTAGATTTTCCACATGACTCAAAGGGAAACGTATACGTCGTAACCTTGTTTGCAACGGTAAATGTATTACTTTATCCCAAAAATTGGGTTGATTTATCATCACGTAAATCATATTACGAGAGCGGGGTGGCGCATTGGCACGCACGCAGACTTTTAATCTGAAGGTCACTGGTACATATTCAGATTAGAAGCAACCAGTTTTCACTTTGAAAAATGATGCACAATAACAGCGTTCTCAAAAAGTAAAGGAATGTATTGTATTCAGAGGTATTTGGTAAATCAAGTGTCCGATGTGTTGTCTTTTCTAAAACCACAGTCAAGAATAAATTATATTTCTATTTGCAAACCCATTCACTTGCTCTTATCCAGAGCATGACAAGGCATGCTGGTATGAATGATACGGTATTTCATTATGTGTTGCAATCACGTATTTAATTTTCACATACACAATAGAAAATTAACACCAAGTTAATTTTCTATTTGTGATTCAGTCATTCCAAGAGATTGCTCCTCAGCAAAGTGTACGCATTTTCCGTGACTAGATAGTCACGGAAAATTCACTACAATAATATTCTGCGCTATACATATATGCGTACAACGTAGTCACATTTCTGAATCAGGATAGGAGGACTATTAATTGCTAAATTCTGAAGCGGGCGCAACTAGTATACAAGAAAGATTTAGATATTTTAACGAATATTGAGGCAATATACAATCCGAGGCATTAAGCCGTCAGTGTGCTAAACAAAATCGTCCATACTTTGGTGGTTTTTTTGGTGGTTAGTATTATATTTGTTCATAATAGTGCAAGGACCGCCAAGAGAAATACGTAGCTTGGTAGTAGCCCTGCCTTCGATGCGCAGGGTCCCGGGTTTGCATTGCGGCCGGGATTGTGTGGTGGCTCACCAAACATCTGAAGGTTGTTTCCTTGTCTTTGTCCCAGTAAAGGGGTATAAGTAATAAGTCTGTATGCTTTTAATTTCTTTTTTAATGTGTTTATGGTGTTGACAGTTTGTTTGCGCCTTGTTCACAGAAAAAAATCTTTTCCCGTGTTGTGTTGACAACGCGGTAATGTTGCCACAAATAGCTCGATATATCGGCAAGATGTCTCTCGCCCGGATGAACAACATTATTGTTCGTGTTAATTATCGTTCGTGTGATTTCTTGTATTAATATATTCGAATCATGTAACTATCATCATGTAACCATTTAATTTAAGGTATGTATGCATAATTTCTTTGGGGTTTTCAGCAATACCCACCTATTCAGCACGTCCCATCACTTCAATAGTTTAAAAAAAACGAATGTAGAGTAGATTAAAGCCGTATTGTAATTTTTGTTCGATTTTAGTCCCAAATAATGTTTTTTTAGAGATTTATTATTCCAAATAATATGAAACCAAAACTATCATGACCTTTGTAAAATATCATATGAAAAACATACTACTGAAAAATGATTAGGTAAATAGTGTAATCTTGTTTACATAGACCATGTACAAAAGTAATTTATTATTGAGAATTTCTGTACGGAGATGCAGTTTGTTTATATGCTTTACATGCTATATGTCTTACCTTATGAATATAAACCGAGTCAAGTTCGTATCATAAGATTAATTTAACCTTATTGTCAACGTCCCAGGCATTTGTCTGATAAGATAAATTGTATATCCGCCTAACTCAGGTGGGCAGCTGTTCTATAAGCAAAGACTTTATTTTACATTTTGCTGTCTTGACCTTAGATGTTCAGGACAGAAAAATGACAGTAAAATATCAAATTATCCACAACTCTATATATTTATGTAATGATTATAGGAGAATTTGGGTAACAACTGGCAACATCGTCGTCAATCTCCCAGAAGCAGCCCCCCTTTAATAAATTAATGCCGTATCGTACGCGTTCATCGATCGATCTTGACTGTCGACGCGCCATTGATGTGACAGGTCTGTGCGCTTGACGTATGATAACGAGAATTCTTAACTCGTTTCCATTCTAATTATTATCTTGTGAGATCGATATACAGCGGGCTGGGACATTGATCCGGTAGAATTTTTTAATGTTTTAAAAAATATAGGAGGAAGCTAAAAATTATTTTCAATGATACCACTTAACATAGTTTGTCAACTTTCATTTTTTGCACAATATGGCATCTGATGGTCACCAGTTATAGCTATATGAAATGACCTAAACCTGTATGAAGTTTGTTGTTGAAAAAATCATTTCATTTAGTTTTATGTCAATTAATTTAATTTCATACAATATAATATTCACCCCCAATTACAGTACACATAACCACAACAAGCATTAAAGTTAAACGTAGCTATTATAGAAACATTACGAAAGTTATAATAGACTATGATTATGCATGAATCCCACTACTGTTGATATATCAGTTGTAATTCGTGTAATTATAATTATGTTTATATTGTATTTTATTTTCTCTATGCGATACGGACATCCTATATAAAATTGAGTGACAGACAAAAAAATACTCTATTATATGGAGCGAAAGTTTGAATGGAAGGTCACTTACAAAACAATTGTAGTTGTTTTTTTTATATTGTTTATTTTATCTTATGATAGATAACAAGTAATTAAGCTACATGTACAATAATTATAACATTAATATTCATTTACGCACACCGAGGAACAAAGGTTGCGTGTCACATTATTGTGTCGACACAAAAAAGTTTTAAGTTACGTCCGTAAGTCAAAGTCAAAGTCAAAAATACTTTATTTTCATTGAATTATTTAAAAATTACTTGGAAACGTACTTTTTTAATTAAATATGTACAATACAAGAAATGATAAATACAAGATCATGCGTTCTTATTACTTACTTCAGCACTTGTTCAAACCCTATCCGACATGGTGAAGAATTAAAGGTAATATTCCGTTGCCTGAAAATCAGCGCTGAGTATACCATCACGCTAAACTGTAAATGCATATTGACGCTATAATTGCTTGATTTATATTTTTCTATACCTACGTATTTTTCTCATTTTGTTGTGACACTTCGATAATCATAAGTTATGTTATTTAGTTACAGTTAAAGTAGTTTAGAATTGTACATTACCTAAGTACAAATTACCTAGGTGTTCCCGTAAGTATGCATATACTTATGTACATACGTAAGTATGCATATACTTATTATGGGATGATAGACGTTGTGTTACTGTTGTTGTAAGCAAAAAATACTTATGATGAAAATTTAGGTATTTCCATTAATACCCACATTTTTTGTTGTATGACAACTGTTGTTTTGTTTCTGCTGTTTTTATATTTCCACCAAGCGATTAAATACACTAACTTGCAAATTAGCTAAGCGCACAAATTCTGATTTCTATTGTCCTCACCGGTACGTCCAACACTCTTCCAGCACAGTAATACAAACCGCCAAGCAGGTGGCAGAAATATAAATAAATAAATAGATATTCATGGACATATTTCACACAGCGCCATCTGTCCCCAAACTAAACACAGCTTGTAATAAGGGAACTAGATAACTGATAGAATACATATAGTACTTTTTTTTGTAAATACATACATATAATACATATCACAGACACAGAACAAACGTAATGTTCGCACATCGATCATAATCGGGAATCGGACCCACAACCTACAGAGCAAATGGTAGAGCCACTACCAACTGAGCTATGAACAAATAACTGATTAAATCGAATGAACCGGCAGATATTAATACAATGAACACTATTTTTTATGTTGCTAACACCATAATACTAGTTGTTGGCTGAATACGAGAAAGCCTGCCAAGAGAAGTTATTTTTTAAATTTCAATAATTTTGATGACTCAGCGAATTATCTGAACACATAAGATTTGAGTTCTAGTAAATCTGTATTATCTCAGAAATCGTTCATCATCAATGATATAAAAACCGTATCGCTATCTACGTTTACTCCGATACGTTTTTAGATAAAGTGTGAAAGATAGTGTCATAAAATTGGCCGGGGGTATGACTAAATCCCTTTATTATGTTGTTATAGCGGCAATTATAAACGTAATTGCACCTGTGTTTCAGCTTTTTACGTGTCATTTACGGTGAATTTTTTTTTTGTGAATATAAAGAGGCTTATGTCCAAAGAATTTAAATTTAATCATATATTTAGGAAATTACACTACCTATTTGTGTGAGGAAGTTCTTTCGCGATTAAATTATTCACTGCAGAAGACAGACATTAGGCATAAGACATTATAGTGCAATACAGTGTAAGTTTTCCTGTCCAAATTAAATAAAAATCTATGTCTACATCTCTGTCTCTGGCTACGTCTCCCTGGATTTAGCTTCCGTGTTAGAAAGCCCGTTTACTCTCACTCGTCGAGAGTATGTCGGTCCCTGACCTTTAAATTTATAAAAAATCTCTGATTATATCTGACGATGTGTTCTGGTATTTGTCACGACTTACGAGAACTAGTTTTTATGTTAATTTTTTATCCTTCAATTCTAATTAATGACCTGATAAAGATGTAGGCAGATTGTGTTTACGTCGATCTCATTAAGAAATTGATGACATAAACGAATGTGTATGAAAAAGCGGATGTCGTGGTTGGTTTTATAGCTCAGAATTCGTTAGTCAACAGTAATAAAAAATAAACTGTAATATCTCTGCCTATGTCCAAGATGGACGGCCTCACAGCTCACTCAGAAGCCAGCTTTGCTTTCTGCGCTACAGGTCTTGGGTTCAATTCCCATCTAGGACAAGCATTTGTGTGACGAACATATATGTTTTATGTTATTATAGGTATAGATACTAGATAGATACAATAACTATCCAGTTCTGTAATAAATTTAGTATGCTTAGTTTAGATTGCGTTGTGTGAATTCTTCAAAAATATTTAATTAATTAATCTACATAAACGGTATAAAAATAAAAAGCTTAAGCAAAATTCATACCCAGTAACTATTAAGTAAAATTAATCAATTTCTAGTCGGCAACTAAACATGGCTGTGTTAAATTACCTAATATTTAAACATTCTTGGAAGAGTTTCTTCCTAGTTGCAATGCAAATTTTAAGAAAAAAAGGTAGCTGTCGCCTGTACCATGCATCCGTGGAAACAAGGATGTTATTCTATTGTGGATCGCGTAAAAATTAATTAGCTTGCGTAACTGATCCACCATAGACAATTGATACAGATATATTCTTATTAGAATGAAAGTTTCCTGTCTGTGTCTATCTAAGCCCAATGTTGTAAATCCAAGGATGGATTTTCTTTACATAGACTATATATTTATATACAATATAAATTCTTCTTCCTTTCGTCTTCTGTTTAATTTAATCCTGAAAAACTTACCATATTAGAAGAGCAGAAATTACCAAATTAATATGGTAATTTTTCGCCCTTTGTAGGGTGAAATTTATAGTTTAAATATCTATATATCCATTCAGAATATGATAACAGATGATGAATTATACATAAAAAACTAATTAAAAATCTATTCCTCTCTGAAATATGCTAAAAATATTAACGAGGACAACAAGAACAATCGACTTGATTTGAATTATTTGTTCTGGCTTTTAAAATAAACTACTCCGTTGCTTAGTAGATAACTTTCCTGCCTTCGAAGCGAAGTTCGATTCCTCACTGGTGCAAACGTTTGATCTGGGGTTTTGTTTGTCCACCCATGAGTGTGTAGACGTTAAAACAAAATAATTGACGCTACATATCTGCTGGAACCTATCTCCTGATAGTTTCCTAGTCAAGGAGAGTGCAAGTTTGAAAAGAATATGATCGGTGTTCCATTTTTGAGGCGATTAAGTAAGTGATTAATTGTAAGAATTAATCACCTTGATAGAACTATTAAAAATGTGATGACATGACTATTAACAATATTGACAAATTGATTATAAGTCCGGGTCTGCTAGTATGTAAATACAACCGTGTCTAAGAGCTTGTCTTGCTTTGTTTACTTAATTATGTAAACGTAAGTTTACCATTAAATGCATATTTTCCTTATGTTTGTTTATTTTTACTTAAACACCCACAAAACACACAGATACTACATATAAATAACAGACTACCGATAAAATATTAACTACTACTTATGAAATATGAAGGGATTGTTAAAAGAGATTGCAGGCATTGATGCGTTAAAAATAAGAAAGCTCGCAACTATAGGATTTGCATGCACACAATTATATACAAACTCCTCACAATTAGTATAGTTTGTATACAACACAATACAAAAATGTTAGTTGTCGATGACTTAATATACATTTACAGTACTTACGGAAACCTTCTTTTAAGTATAAAATACTTGTATTAGAACGTTTCGCTCTTCCATTAGGGGTCCTAATTCATAATTATATCATATTAGCAGCATAATAAATATTTCATACAGGTTAATATTATACAAAATAATTTTGTGTTAAAGTTTAATTAAACGAGCAAGACGGACAAAATTCTCTCCGTAAACCGATACATATTCTTGAGGATCCCTACGACGAGATGACGAGATCACCAGCGACAATCCGAAGGCGTTCATGTCATCCAGTCAAGACAGAGAAAACACTGTCAAGGCCAAATGAGACCGAAAACAAAAAAATCTAATTTTAACAAAAAAACAAGATGTGCGTTTAATGCGTATAGCTATTGTCTTTATCTTGAACTAGCTATGCTTGCGTTTAATTCAGAGAACAATCATAATTACAACCTTTGTCCTTCTACAAAGTTCCTCTATCTTTATACAGAGTTACTTTCGCATTTATAATAATAGTTTAGATTTGGATTCACAAAGAACAACATTGTGCTATAGTTGAATCTGGTCCAGATTAAGTTAAAACGTTGCACAGCAGCTTTTGTTTACTCAATTATAGAGCGTGCCGTATTTTGTTATTAATACATCAATGGCTGCAGGTTCACGCGTCCTTGATACTTCTAAGACAATAAAATAAGCTATCTGGAATGTATGAAATATGGCCCATCTAATGTTAAGTGGTAACCATCGCCCATAGACAACAAGGATACGACTCAGGTTCTTGTGAATTGCGGACGTCACTTTGAGGCCGGGGTATAACGTCTCGAGTGCTTGTAATTTCACCGGCACCCACACTGCATTACTGCTTGACGCCGGATTACGAGGTGTGTGGCAGTACTACTCCAGCCGAACTTGGCACAAGTTCTATTGCTACCAAATTGTTGCAGATACTAACTCAGTTTATTGAGTACTTTGTCATGTTAGTCTGAATAAACATATATATTACATGCAATTACAATAAAGTCTTGGATTTAGTGTGCAAGAAACCTAATAATTATCACTGTCCTTAGAATGAGGTGTCGCTGTATTCATGTTTAACTTAAAATTACCATCACGGCGTTACATTTTTGGATGTACTTGTAAGCAATATTTTGGATGCGAAATACAAATTTACTAATATATTTTCTGACACATCCTTAGGAAGATTATTGATGAAGTAAACTGTTAGTTTCATACCTACGTGTTAAAAAATTAAATTGACATATATTTAAACATGCCCAAATTTTGGTAAATATTTTAGTTTTTCCGTGACGATCATTGTTAATTGGGTACGATTGGGAAATTTGAACTTTTGATTTTTGTTATTATTGAAAATGTTTGGGTCCGACATTAATATATAGGCACTCGTGCTGATGGTGTCTTTGCGGGGACATTATTATATTCATAGAAATAAACTGTATAGGAATATATAAGCAGTCCATTGAGTAGTTTTCATCTCATACCAGGCAATGTTTGTTTTCAGTACCTGCCTGTTATTGGATAAAAGACTGTTGTTTCAGAAATTTTCAGGGTATAAAGAATACCGGTGGAGGTATTAAAAGCTTTGTATAATGTGTATTTTGTGTATTTATTATTACTACAATTAAAAAAGACAGAAGGTTGGAAAATGTTGGAAACAAATAGTTTGGTATTTACCTAATAAATAATATTTTGCGTAAATTGAAAATTAGTTGCAGTTCTGCGAAAGTAAATGAATTAAGATATAATCATCATGATTTACTTTTTTTTCGTATTTATTGTCTTATTTTAGTCTGACCGCGGTGATGAATATACATAAAACAAAATAATTTTATATTATATAATAATAATTCCGTACCAGCCTCTAACGTTCCCACTGCGGGGACACCGGCCTACTCTCGATAATTGAGAGTGAATAATTACTATAATAATATTTGATGCGATCACCACCTGCTCTAACTCCAATATTATTGGTTGCTTCATATTACTAAACCTTATGAATAGTGAAAATGTATTTTACTTACAAAACTCGTGACCTCTTCAGTCCTAGAGTGTAGCGTATCAAAATTTTCGTCCAATCCCAAGTGATTCTTCAACCTTATAGGATGCGGGACCTTAATTCGTAGGTTTGTTTTCATCGATTTTGTATTGTTATTAATACTGTCTATCTTCAACTCAACACTTTCACCACTGAAAGGGCACGTAGCCGGCACAAAATGTCCGTTGATTTGATCCATATTTAAAAAAATATACTGCTGAAGTTCACGTCTGCGTTACTCGCGATCTAACCGGCTATTGGTTGCATAATGATGCTGTTCGACGAAGATTCGGCGCTCGACTGAAGTCACAATGGGTGGAGCGATCGTTCGGCGTGTTCTAAGAGACCGCAAAAAAATAACAGTACAATGCGTAATTGGCGCCCGCGCCGGTCGCCGGCAACTGAATGGACGTCGCTGATATTATCACCTCAGACTGAGGTGCACACGTGATCATTATCAGATGACCGATTTGTATGTAGTCTTTTGTGCACCTCGCAACAAATATAAGCAAGGAAGTTCGCAATATCAGTGAACAGTTTAAACGGAATCGGCGGATTTTGAGCGACTCTGTTGCTCGTATCCATAGGTGAACGCCCTCAGAGTCCCTACACATACTTTGTGTAAGGAACACAACCTGCAACACAACTGTTTAACAGTAGAACAATCTGAGTCTTATTACTGTTGTGTAAGGCACAAAAAGTAGCAGTAGTACAACCCGAGTCGTATTGCTGTTATATCAGCTATCAGCTTAGCACGTACTGTAACTGCTATCACATAAAAAATGATTTCCCTTCTTTATATTTTATGGTGTATTTATGGCTCTGTGAGAGCGTGGTGGCCCAGGGGCATAGACGCCGACTTTCAATCTTAAGGTTGCTGGTTCAAACCCTCACGTGCACCAAAGAGTTTTTTCACTTTCAAAAATGTATGTGCCCAATACCACGTTCTCGAAACGGTGACGGAAAACATCGTGAGGAAAGCGGCATGTCTTAGAACCAAAAATTGGACGACATGTGGCATCTACCAATTGGGCTCCCGTTGTAGATCAGAGCCCATTCACTCTCAATTATCGAGAGTAGGCCGGTGTCCCTGCAGTGAGAACATTAGAGGCTGGTACGGTTATGGCTCTAAGAAAAATTAACAGTATAAAATTGTCACAACTCATCGTAAACATCTTGTAAATACAGATCTACTATATCTACGACTTATCTTTAAGATTTCGTACTCGAATGTTAAAGGGGAACCCTATGATTCAGCCTACGACTCTTTCTCTATTCTATTTTCAAAGGATTACCTAGGGTAGGTTTCACAACGCGTAACTAAAGCCACTGGAATGTTCGAAACCATTCTACCCAATCATTCATTTTTACGTTTAAGAACTCATAATGTGCCAGCTCTGTCTTATTAAAATACCATAATTCTTCAGCAACCAAAATTTTGAAAATTATGAAGTATTATAAAATTTACATTTCCTCATATCTGGCTGACTGGAAACAGCTGGCTGGAGTAGTTTATTCTATGGGATTTTTGCTTGACAGCTGATTGTCAAATTATGAACAACAGGACAGGATCAGTCAGATCAGATCGGACAGATGTATTCCTGTTTTGATTCACAATTTGACAATCAGTTGTCATAGAACGTAGTGGCAAATATTCCATAAATAAATGCATTTTGAGTTTGTAGCGAAATTTCCCAAAATATATTCTTATATAAAACCACGTCCTGATAATAACGAGACAACACTATATAAATTGATAGGTTGACGAATTTTTTGTTACATTGGCCTTCATCAGAAATAATCAATCAGATCTGATGCGGTTTATGGATGTGCGCATCCGGGTCGGAGTATGGACACTAAGCTTTGTGGCCAATCACCTCGTGCAGTCATCCAAATACCATAAAAACAACAAGTCTCCTAACATATCATTTTAAATGTTATTCGATGGCGGTTGCAACTTCCAGTAATCAGTGGCTCGTCGTTGCTTCAATTTTTCAACAACTTTCAAACAATATATTAAAATTTTAAAGTTAAACGTAATTTTGGCTCTTTAATATTCGTAATTACTTAAGCATTATATTTAAATTTTAAAAGCTGTTTCATGTTTTTAGTTGATTGTCTTAAAAAGCAGGTCTACGTGAATTTTGCCACTTTAATTTTCGTAGGTACATTTGCGGATTGTAACGAAAATTACAAAAAATACTTTAGCTGAGAACACGGCAACAAGATGTGGAGGTACATCTTGCTGTGTTTCGGTGGAAGAGTGTGGATGCCGGTGAAATCAAATGCGTATGAGACGTCACATTCCCGTCTTGGGTGACGGGCGCAGTGGGTGCGACTTGGGTTTTCTTGTACAAAAAACATGTTATACGCATCAGTATTCTTGGTATGATAAATCATTCTCTTCAGAACCAACCATCATCCTCAAATGGGGAAAATTACAGAATGCATCAGGTAAGTCCCGCAAGCCACAACACTCTTGATATTAACTGTGACTAATCCGATCCCGCAAAAGGTCTACGTGAGCTCAATAAAATTTAATTAGTGAATTGGCCCAATACTCGAATATAACATAGTCTCGGCACTTAAATAAAACAGAAGGGTTAAGCTGCAGAGCATCCAGCTTTTGTTTGGAATATGAAGTGGGAACGAAGAAGCTCTTGTAATCCGCAAAAATGGGACCCAAAGTAGCATTTTGTGGATTCGGCGTAGCATAAGTGGTTTGAGTGTCGAGCATGATGTATGAATTTACTAAGGCCTGTAATCATCTTCTTGTCTTTTTTCAAATTAAAACGGGAGTGCCAAACCAGATTTATAGAAATCTGATCTAATAATTTCAAAATACGCCTTTTACTTGGGGTATACAAGGGAACAGCACAACTCCTAACATGAAATGTCAATTTCACCTGAAAGGCTTTATATTTACAATGTGTGTTGCCATCTGCAACCATGGGCGACAGTGACTATACTCTCAATATTTTTATTCCGTGCCCATACTGAGCCGATAGATTAAAAACATGGATAATGTCATACTATAGGTATATTTATATATTTAATTATCCTTCTATATTTTCTTCACGTGTATTTTATTAGGTAGGTACCTGACCTTTACTAACTTAATCAACTTGTTGCTCGCTAGTTATAAAAATATATAAATGTAATATAATATTAACGAAATGCCTGCCTACTCGATAAGCTACAATACATTAACATGCAACGTGTTGCAAAACTTTAACCCACATGGCGTGTTTACTAAATTGTACATAGTTATCGATAATGGGCACATTCTTAGATAACTATTGTTGTACCGTACCAGCCGCTAATGTTCCCACTGCAGGGACACCGGCCTACTCTCGATCATTGAAAGTGAATGGGCTCTGATCTACCACGGGAGCCCAATCCGGATTGGTAGATGTCACATGTCGTCGAATTTTTGGTTCTAAGACAAGCCGGTTTCCTCACGATGTTTTCCGTCACCGTTTTGAGAACGTGGTATTGCGCACACAAATTTTTTCAAGTAAAAAAACTCATTGGTGCACCTGTGTGTTTGAACCAGCAACCTTCAGAATGAAAGTCGGCGTCTATGCCCCTGAGCCACCACGTTCCCACTATTGTTGTGACTGCTTATTATTCTTATAATTTAGAAGTACCCCCAACAAAATCAAGAGTATTTACTCTGTTACGGACGCGGGCAAATTGGATGTCTCATTAAAAATCTACAACCAACTTTAACGTTATCCTCTGTTTTTCAGTTTTAGGGCTGGAATATTTTTTTTTTTGTATTTGTCATAGTATTAGGAGATCCAATAAAAAATCGCAACTAATTCACATTCGGCTACCTATCAAGTTTTCCAACAAACGAGTATATACCCAAATGCCGATGCGCCCAACTTGAATCAGAAAACTTAGCTCGCTCGTTCAATATATTTGAGCAACGAAATTGAGTTGAAAGTTTCAGCCCACACATGTCATTAAAAGAAAATATTCAATACACAGCAGGTGTTATTTTAAAAGGAGAGCACTCTGCCAAAACGGAACCAAATGAAAATGCGATAAGGAAACAATTTTCCCTAAAATAAACTACACGTGATCAAAATGTAACCCAATTTCTTGTGTTTTTCTGTGTATAAACTCTATGACAGAATGTGAATATTATGTTCAACATGTTTTACTCGCGGCTTTGCCTACATACGGGTATCCGATATGGTATTACAAGCCATCATCAATACTACTACTGTAGCATCCTAATCAGCTTAGTATTTTTTACGAGACAGAGTAACTCCTGAACTGAAGCGCTCATTACAAAGCGTGCTTAGATTTTCTTTACAGAAAAGTGGGTGACCGTTAAGTGAAATTTGAACTAAGCTATATAATGTCGGTTAGCCATGTCGGAGGCTTTCAGGTGGCTAGAAAACTCCGACACTAGAGTGGGACACTTGGAATGATTCTTGGAATAAAGATCATTCCATGATTATTGTATAAGGGTACATAAGTGAAACTCCGTTTTGAATAAGGAACTTTAATTCAACCAATATCAGACGAAATTCTTGTTAATTAAAATTATTAATTATATTGAAGATTTTTCATTTTTAACAGCATTATTTTAATGAAATAGTGCAACATGTAGGTATTTCGCGTGATAATATAATTTTCTAATCTGCTATAAATTTATTTTACAACTCGGAAATTTAAAATATTTTGTAAATATTTATTAAAGACAATTAGTTGCTTAGAATGCACAGTATTTATTTAAAGACTTGTTCAGGAAAATTTTAATATTATAATAAATTCTCATAGGTATATAGGATAATAATAGAAAATATGAATAAGTACATTTCTTATGACTAGTTAAAGAATCACAAATTCAACACTCGCATCTAAGTATTAATAAAAGTTTAGGATAATATTGAAGAAAACATTTTTTGGAGCAATAGCTTTTTCCAAAATCCATAAACGAGCAATGATTATTATGATAAACAAAGTACTTAAGTCAACTAATTTACAAGATATAACTTGCATGACATTTTTGAAAATAAAATCTAATACTATTTATAGCTCCTGTACATGATGTTCAGTCCCTGGGCTAAGCAAGACATGTTTAATATAGACTGGATAAAAAGGTTGATTGGATGCGTGAAGGTCATGGACACGGTTAAGAATGAATGAACCAATAAATAATAATTTATTTTCGATTTATCGATTCTACAAGGTGTTTCAACACCTTTTAGAAAAGGTGTGATAATATTGAAAGTTGTTTATTAAAAATTTTACCATACATATAACAATTTGTTATTTTTTGGGCAGCCCTAATAAGCGGTCACTGACCGCGCTCATCATTCCGTACTCAGACACGCGCATGCGGTTTCCTACATCTATCCCTTAGGTTGAATCCCTAATCCTTTTAGGGTTGAACCTTGTTAAGTTTATGTTAAAGTTTGACTTGTTATAACTTGTGACCTAACAGGCTGAGGATTAGGAGACCTGGAATCTAGGCATGCGCTGTTTAAGTATTACCACACCTTATAGAAACATCATGTATAATAGTCGAGTAAATTGATCATTCGATTGGAAATCGGACATGCATAGTGCATTGGCCCAGCGACTGAGCCAGCTTAAGCAAGTGCTATGACAATAAACTATACAAATTTTGGCAATAATAATTAGAACAGTCGTTGTTCAATACCCGAAAAAATTTAATAATTTTATACATTAGCTATCTACAGTAAATGGAATATATCTTATAATAAATTTCATCTTGAAATACACGTAGTTCATATATATTAAGCACGTGGACAATAATACTTGAATCAAAATCTTTATCATACAATTAATATTATAATTATATATGGTTTTTAACTTACAAATAACACTAATAATTAAGTACGGTTATATAATTATAATTAGTGATATCGTTAATTAGTGGTGTCGATATCAATTTTGTAAGCTGCTTGAAGAATATCGATTGTGCGCTATCGATATTATATTAACATCGATCTAATGACCCTGCTTTATGTTTTAGAAATAAATTTATGAAATATGAGCAAATTATGAGAAAATTATGCCTTTTTACCCGACTACGACCAACTCAAAATTTGAGTTTAACAATTTCTGTTCCTATTTCCTATTACCTGCACGACGCATATTGATTTATGATCTCAAAGGGCGCTACATGAAATTTAAAATGGGGAAGTAATTTGATTACAGGTAAGTTACATAAAGTAATAGGCATGAGATTTTATATAAACTCAACAAAACAACTGAACAAAAACCGCTCTTATTACAATTTTTGAAATATCTGAATTTAGTTCTATATACGAGTAGTTAGTCAGTGTTTTTGTTACATTCAACACTCGTGTGATTATATTTTGGAACTCAACTTTGTTTCGCTTGGCTCGTCCAACTTTAAGTACAAGTTATCTCTTTAGTGAAAAGCTTAAGAAGTTTATTTTTATAAAAGTTCTATCCAGTTTATATATTATAATAATATGTGTGAAATATTGTAAAATATGTTCGTTTCGGAACATGTTTTTATCGACCTGCACATTTTGACCTATAAAACTTAACGTCTCATAAAGATTTCAATATTATTTAATTCTAATAATAATACAATAAAATCATTATTGCAGATAACTTGCATATTATATTGCATATTTTATATTATAAATACAAATACGTTATGTTAATGTACTGAAGATAACTACTGATACAGTATACATATTATTCATAATTCCAAAATGGCACACTTTTTGGAATTATGAATAATATGCATAATAACACTTTAAAAAGTGACGCACAAAATGTGTTTAAACATTAATTGTGAATCACAGTAATATTTTGGAATATATTTTATTTAATAAGACGCTTTCAGCATAGCTTGTTTCATTTTATGCATTGAAAAGTCAAAAAAAATGATTATATTTATCAAAGACGTCAAAAACTTGCAGATACAACTTTGTGGTGTAAGAACAAATTTATGAATATAATGATAATAATGACCTCAGTTCAAAACGGTTGTTGAAACCTAGTATTTAATTCCGTAAGTGACTTAAAACGTTATTTAGCAAAATCATGTTTTGAGCACTAAAATCAGTTTTCCAAAGTCTTTATCAGGTCAATAAAACAAAGACTCAAATACTTAACACAAATCCAATGCCAATAAGGTATACAAAGACAAGCGGTTAACATTGTGGAAGCAATGCAACAGGGCGTCCGAATCATTGAACATTTTATTAGAGACGAATATTTATAAGTATTAAAGATGACAAACATGAATTCAAATCTAGCGTAGGCAATAATGATACAATATTTGGTCGATTATGATATTTTGGTGGTGTGAAACCGGGAGGACCGACGTCATGGCTGCGCGGCGACGCGGTTCCGTCTGGCGGACTCGCGGGAAGCACTGTGGACCTCAGCCGTGCGGAGCGTGATTCCAAATATATCCTCGTGGTAGCGGTTCTCCTCCTAAGGAATCGAAGCATCGATTGAAGACCGAGAAATTCACAAGGTATCCATCCTTAGTTTAAATGGCCGTATTCATGATAAATAAACAAAAGAAATGCAGCTGTCATTAGAAATACCACCAATAAACCAAACTTGTTCGTATACTTAACATATACCTACAAGTCATATTTATTTGTTATGTTATGGGTTCATTTGTTATGGATAGATGTGCCCACTTAAAATCAGGTTGCTCTTCAGATCTTCATTATTTGCATTACAACTTTAAACACACAGGAATTCCCCATATATGTGATTTATCAAAATAGTGAATCCAGACCCGGATCATATAAAAAATTTAAGTGACTGATCATGACTTTCAACCCTGAAATTTCTCGAATAAAACTTTATATTATATTAGCATGATCCATCTTTAATCTCATTTTGACGAGCAGCTACGAATTCTTAGCTTGATCTTCATGAAATACACAACAACCAAGAGCTTTAGTCTTACCTTCAGCATGAACATGAAGTTTTGCACCTGATCATCAGTCATGTTGCCATGTTTCTTCACAATGCCCTTCAACTTCTGGTGTACGTCTTCAGCCATCTTGCAGTCACCGCACACGTAGAAATGTGCTCCTCTACTGAAGAGCAAATCGTATATTTCTGCTCCTTCATGTTCGGCTACCTCTTGGACGTACATCTGCGAATGATGTGTTATGTTGAATTTGTCTACATACAAAGTCTTTATGACATACGTTAAAATGTGCATGTGATATGGATATATAGAAATCAAGTATATAATGTTTAGAGTTTTACAAATATTCTCACCTTTGGAATATCCTTCTCTCTCGATAACGCCAGGAATACTTTCGTTAGGACCCCATCTTTCAAAGCCTGATTTTTTTCCTCTCTATACAAATCCATGGTCCTAGTCCGGCATCCGAAGAATAGCCAGACTGGACCAGCATTTTGTCGCGTGCGGGAGTTCAGCTGAGCTTTGCGATGATGCCAGAATCCACGGAATGGAGCGATGCCAGTACCAGGTCCGATCAGGATAAGGGGAACTGACAGATCTTGAGGCAGGTGGAAGTTTGGAGCGCTGCCAAAAGAGCGTATTTTAACAGAAATTGTTCCACTTAATAGTCTAAAGGGATACTTGACAAAAACGTTACCTTCTGATGAACAGGTAAACCTCGTCACCTGGCTGGCGGTCCATGAGATAATTTGAGCAAACACCGTAATGGACTGGTCCTTCCCCATCTGAACAGATTACATCATCTTATTCAAAAATAAGACTGATCGACCTACCGTTTTACTCTAATATTACACGAACCTATCATTGTTTAAAGCGGATGTCGGGGTTAGAGCAAAAATAGATTGTAAACCCGATTACAGTGAAATACGTTAAGCGTAAATCGTGGGCATAGATAATAATAAACTATGAGACATAATGAGAAATTAATAATAATATTATAATACGATTTATTTCTCTCACAAGGTTAACAACTTAATACTAAGGTGTACATGTGAATGTAAATTCTTTTTGTACTGGGTAAAGCTCTGATAGATGATAGAATCAAAGTTAGTAATATTGTTCGGACTGAGAACATTATACTGAAATCATAAAAAGCATTTCTGGAGAATTTATTTCAAAAGTAAATGTCACCACAAATTTTAGTTATTTAAACCTCTAGTCGGTCTATTTACAAATAAATATTGAAAATGTTATTATATATGAATCGTTCCATGTTAAAACTGATATAGTAGTATAATATTATATGATACTTAAAATATAAAACTCATATCATGCACTGATACAATACTTAGACACGATCGAGAAATACTTCAGGACTTAATATCATGATCCTAAATAAGAATGATTCATAGCTTTAAAAATGTGTTCCTAAGATATCAATTCGAAAAAAATCCTTCATAACATCTGCTAAAAATATAATCATTAATTCTGACCTTGAGTCCTGTATGTGACCACTGCAACAGTAAGATGCAGTCTTTTAGGGTGAGCAAGTGGAGAAGACGATATGGAGTAGAATCTTGGATGTAATGGAGACAGTAAAGCTGCCAGTAAGGAGGCGCTAGGTTTCGCTGAAGAAAACTGCTCCAGCACTTCTGGTAACGTTGGGAAGTGGAAGTGACGCCAATCTTCGTATGATGCTGGGTCCTGTATACAGTTTATATTTGTCAGATATTTTTAACCCTATACTAATTCAGTGCTAGACATAGATAGGCATCGTCTACGTGCATAATATGTTACTTAAGTATTCCATATGTTATTAAATAATGTTATTTATAGTATGATTTTCAACTGCCAGGTTTGAAATTGAGTTAATCTGGCATAGACTGTGACAAACCGTAATTTATTATCATTAAGTATCATTACAAACACTTACATATCGATAAAACTGATTACGGCCTATTTCTATTATTAGAACCAGGTCAAAATTTCTTAATAAGCCTATGTAAATGGGGCCAATATTAGATTTTTGATGCTTTTGTTTTTTAATTAAAAAAGCTAAAGCTTATTATTTTATTATATAATTATTATATAACATTTTAAATGACAGGAAAACGTCTTCATATTTATACAGATGTTAGTGAAGGCACTTACCGTGGCAAGATTGGTGAGTTGTTTCTTTTGTTCCTCATCATCGCAAGTTTTGGCGAGATATTGCAATAGTATCGTCGTAGGTGGAGTGGTAATATCCAAAAATCTTGTGAATAACTCGCGTACGCTTACAACTGGAAGTCTCTCGTGTGGCTCCCAGGATTTCACTGGACCTACATAAAACATTGCAATGGTACGAACTTACTTAGTTATTCTAAAGTTCCAAGATAGATTTACATTACTGGGGAACAAAGAATACTTCCACCTTACAGAAGATCTTACAGGAGGCTATTTTTAACTAACTATTCGTCGCAAGTCGTCCCATAAAAATTGCTTGAAGAAATTCCATCCAAGATTACGTAAAAAAGCAAAAGCATTGAAATTGGTTTATTCGGTTTTTAAATCAGCCTATTACATTTCTATTGATTGATTAACTCTATTGATTAACATCTCTATTGATAGATTAGAAATCTGTACCTGCAGGTTGCGGTAAGCGCTTCCCAACATTAGATGGGCCATGTGCTTGCAACTTCTGATAATAAACGAGGTGAACTTACCACTAGATGTGTGAGTTTCTTTCATAAGTTGCAGTTGGACTGGTTGCTCGTAATCGTCAATATCTTTCATTCGGGATAGGAGGCTATCTACTAATTCTTTGCGGTTGCATGCCATTATTCCTACATGATCCCCTGGGTCGTATTTGATTTCGTCCTGTGGATTACACTTATTATCACGAGTGAGTAATTACGTTGCGTATGATGTTTCTAACTTTAAATAGCCTAAACATAGAACCCTCAGGTTTAAATAGAATAGAATTTTTATTGTGATATTGAACAGATATAAGATAAGCCCTGACTTCTGAGCTATCGTATATGTCAGTAACAAGTTCCATTCTTTGCAATAGTGTTAATATATCGTTGTAGTTTAGTTTATTTAAATTATATATTTACACATCTTCTGTCAAAAATAAACATTGTCTTATTCTAATTTTTGATATTTTTGAGTAATGAATTGCATTAAGTTTACCTTTGGTTCCATTTCAATGAAGATGGTAGATCGTTCAGCAGACGCATCACCCAGGTCTTTATTGGCCTTTACAACGCAAGATACGAATTGCTTGTTTACCGCCGACTGCAATGCTTTCACGAGCGACGGTGATCGAGTTCCCAACGTGGAGAATCTCACGGTTTCCTCACTGAGGGTGACTGAACCCAGAGCTCGTTTAGCTTCTTGTAGTGTTTCGTCGTCATCCAGACAAAATGTTTCACATGCAACCTATGGATTAAACATAAACATAAACGACTACACACTTATGCACTAAGACTTCCTGTATCGCAGGTGGCATGGACAAATACAGAAACCAGACAAACACTCAAGACCGGAGAACAAACTTCGAACTCACTAGGCAACTAAGCTATGAAGTCGTCAAATTTGTATTAAGTTAAGTACACGTCCAGTTATTTAGAGGTTCATCAATGTCAAATCTGCATTTTGCTCTCCAAAATATTAAAGTATAAAGGAAAACATTTTTGAGAAACAAATTGAGCACCGTAGATTATAGATAATCTCCTGAGTGTAAGATATATGTATGGATTAGTTTCTAGTCCTAAGCTTGTCATAATATCTAAAATAGTTATTCCAAATACCTACTGGAGGCTTTATAATGATGTTTTATAACAGAGTGAGAACAGAATCAAATACCCAAGACGGTGTTCTAGTAACAAAAACGTTCAGACATGACAAATCACCAAAACATCAGCTAAGCAATTGTTATACAATTCTGAGAAAATGGCGTTGGACAGAGGCCCACTTCCTGAAGGTTTGTAGTTGGCCTTATGTTGTCACAAGACAAGGTCGCGAATGTGTTCCAAACCAATTATCCATCTAAATAAGGTATTTTATCTTGATGGTAGTAGAACAAGATTAGTGTGACTACTATTATTATTTTTGGGGAGTAACCTTTGAGTCCCTTCACGTACCCCCTGAGTGGTGCTAAAATCAACTAATTGTAGCAATAGAATGTTTGCCAAGTTCGTTCAAAGAAATACCGCCTGCACACCTGGTAATTCGTCATCGAGCTGCACTCGCATAGCTGTATTCCGGTGGAAGGGTATGGGTGCCGGTGAAATTACAAGTACATGAGACGTTACATCCCCGTCTCAGATTTGACGGGCGCAAACGTGATTCAATTTGGGTTTTTTCATGTTTCGGCCGGGGAGCGCCTGATGTCATTGCTGTTGTTATGAGCGGAGGTAACCATTTAACATCAAGAGGGCCTTCAGCTTGTCTAGTCAGGTAGGTAATAAAAAAAAAACGATGACGAATAAGCTCTGTTCAAAGCCATTAGAGCTATTTGAATTCATCCGGTTTATCACAACTAAACATTTTTTACCGCCAAGCAGTACTTATATTAATGTGGTCCGCATTGGATAGTATGGTAATAGGTGACTAGAAACTTTCATCTTGACATTCATAGGGACGATTCAAATCTTTTCAATACGTAGATTTTGGCTGTATAAGTGGGTTCACAAGTCTTGAAGAATCTACTCACATTGAAAACCCCTGAAGCCCACTTTCTGAACGCTTGGTCTTGGCCGCACATCTCGTCTCCGGTGGCAATCTCGTGGATCCTTTCACCGCCGAGGTCAGCCAGCAGCTTATCCACATATTGGCCAAAGTTGCAGAAGTTCGGATAGGCGCTCGAACCGAGTGCAAACACGGCGAACCGAACATTGCTGAGTGGACCGAAGCTGTCAATTGACGTAGCGTCCGTTGTGCTTCCTACAATGAAAAAGATCAATGAAACCATACCAGTCATAGAACAAGTCGTGGAGAGACCGTTTACTACGCGGTAATTTTAACGCAATTTCTCAAACTCTACAAACGGTTAAGATAAACATTTCGAGGAAACCGAATGTTTAGCACCAACAAAATTGGCAGTTGCTGGAAGCACGGTAGGTGTAAAACATGACGGCATATGAGAGCGTCTTCCCGTTTGCCGTCACGTCATACGAGTCGGTTTTAGCCAAGACGCGTCAATAGATGTTTCTCATCAAAATTATAGACATGTGACGTCTACTCATTTTCGCTTAGCAAGACGAAGTATGTCCATTACATTTTGCAGAATTATAATGTATGATACATGTAATAGACATATTAACGAATGACAAATTTAAAACGCTACTGCTGGTAAAGGGCTCGTTGTATTGCTAGATCCAATGATCACAAAGGGATTACCTTGCTTTACAAAACGTGTCTCACGTTACTGGCAATGGTCAAGGTGAATGACTTGGATTTGGTAACCAAAGTCACAGCTCATTATTGTTTGAACATTGTTACCTCATCAGTTACGTCATCATAGCTCGCGATCTACGTTATCATTATTGCTACATCATTAATCGATATATATTAGAACAATCCATTTTGTTTTATTTTTTTCTGTCTATTTCTGATATCTTCACTAATGATCAGTCTAATATGACAATCACTACATAGTATAAAACAAAGTCCCCTCACCGCGTCTGTCTGTCTGAACGCGGTAAACTCAAAAACTGCAGAACGGATTTTCACTAATGGACGGAATGATTCATGAGAAAGGTTTAGGTGTATAATTAATTAAGGTTCTGGGTAAATTGACAGAAATGACGACGATTGTTGAAGATATCGGAAAAATATGCCGGCTAGGAGTTTTATGAGAATAATGTGTCACAAATCATTCATTTCAAAATAATCTATTAACCAGTAGCTAGACTATATTGTCTATAATCTAAGATTAACATCAATAAAAAATTGCTTTTAAACTTTTTTATCTTTAAATTCGACAATTGTTTGGGCTATTAACGTATCCTTATCAAATTAAATTAGACCATCGTTTTCTGCATTTTTTAGATTCAAACTGACCCTCTCTCAAACAATCTGAATTAGTAGTTATATTTTAACAAGTGCGTTTTAAGTATACTCATTCATTTTCAGACGCGACACGCGTAACTGTCGTGGAAAAGAAATACATCAAAAATACACCAAGTCGATTTAACACCAGATACATTTTAACTTAACCCGACGCATGCCGCAATAGGCTTATACGACAATAAAATTGGCTTGTATGCTCAGCTGCCCGTGCGAAACCGGGGCGGGTTGCTAGTAAAATATAAAAGACACTTTATGTATTAAATATAAGCGTAGTGAACAAAAACATGGTACTTATTATATTTTTAGCATCCGATCGTCCTCAATAGTAATAAACATCGGCGACACCATAGCGAGCTTTACATTTAAATCGTTTTATCATACCTTTCAGAGATTCCAGCCGATTAAGCTTCTTTTGGTTTCCAGCTGCGTATCTTTGTAGTTCCATCTGGCTATTAGCTTTTATGTAAGACTTTGGGGTTAACAATTGGTTTCTGAAAATTCATCAATATAAATAGAAATACCCAAGTTGCAATAACAGAATTATTAATGTTAATTGATCAGTTGCTGAAATTGTTGTTTATATAAGTAATGATAGGTTAGGTTAGTTTATTGACATTGAAAAAAGTGAGCCATAAAAAAAATCATTTAATTATAATCCGTTTTAGTAGCAAAAAAGTTTGTATCTCACCCAGAGTTTTCTTCAACTTGGTCTGCGTACAGAAGTTCACACAAATGTTCACCAAACGCCTACAAAAGAGATTTTTTTAAGAAAAAGCTTTTCATAAGCCAACTGTTGTAGTATTTGTAGGAAGGAACTTACTACTCCATTTTCAGGTGGGTCTCCGTTCCCAAACGTTGAAGTTACAACCAGTAAAAGAGCTTCGTGCTCGATCGATGTTATATCGTAGTCAACCATGCAGTGGACCTAAAAGAATTAATGAATATTATTTTCGTGGCGCTTTGCGACGCTTTAAGTTTGGTCAAAATTTCAAGCATTTTTCTCTCACGATCAGATTAAGAATAAACGTTTATTATTATTTTTTTCGTATTAGATGGGATCATGACGGAATTCGATAGTAAATATACTCTTTTAAAACCAGAAAAATAAATTATCATAGACACGTCAAGAGGTTAACAGTCTCATACAATGTATTAGACTGTGTGGAAAATTAGTAGTTTTTTTTTATATGAATATATTGACGAGACTGCATGCGGCCTACCTAATGTTAAAAGTGTTTATAAACAATAAAAATTCGGCTCAAGTCTTCCCCTACTAAAGTATGAGAAGACCCAAGTCGCATCGCGTTGCACACGTCACTCTGAGACGGGGATGTCTCAAGTCCTCCGGATGAACTTGGCACAAGTTCTACTGCTACTTTGGGTTGCTCCGTTTGCACCACCAAGTTACTCGTATATCTTAATATATATAAATTACGTCTCACGTCATGTTTGTCCGCGATGGAGTCCTAAACAACTTGACCGATTTTAATCAAATTTGTACACCGTGTGCAGTTTGATCCAACTTGAAAGAGAGGATAGCTCACATCTCAATTTATGATCGCAATATTATTTTATTGCAAATTATTTGTCTATTACTTGACAGTCACAATTACAAAAACGTTAGCCACATCATCGCGTGGCGGAGTCAGCTAGTTGATTTATTAAACTAACCTGTGCATTGAAAGCATGTCCAAATATGACTCCCAACTCCTTAGCATATTGTTCAGATTTGCCGGTCTCGGTAGCATACAAAACTGTCGCCTTGATTCGCTTAGAAAGGGCTCTGCCGAATAGTTTGGACGTGAATTTGACTGCGCGAGCAATCTGCTTGAAGTGAAACTTGCGGTTGATAGGTCTTTTGCCGGTGATTGGCTTCGATTTCTGCCACTGATGAGTCTTCCATGCTGCCTCCTAAGGATTGACATTTAATTGATACATATATGGAACACCATATTTAAAACGTCCGAAAGACAGTGAAGAGATTAAATATTTGTCCAATATCTGAAACCGATTATTAGGGCGCAAATAAATTATTTATCGTAAACATGTAGTTACTGAGAGTCAAGAAAGAAAAGAAAAGAGAAATATTAAAGAAATATAAGACGGGAGCAAAAATCACTTTAGACAAAATCATTTTAATGTCAACTAATTAAGTATCTTTCTTGTTTACCTTACTGTTAATTGGTTTTTCACTTTGATCAGAATCTTGGAAGCCAGATGTTGGTTTATCGTTGACCGATTGGTGGCACAATGTCATCAAAGTTAACCCTTTTGAATTACAATCCAAATTTAATGTACACATAAATTAGACAGTAAGTAAGTACCTGATATTCATAGGAGGGTTTAAGGTAGTACAGGGCCATCTCCTGATGGAAAACTGGCGTGATGGATCCTGACATAGGCGGAACGATCCATATCCAATCGGCTGGGCAACCAGACCTGTTGGTAATTATTATAAAATATTATTATGTTCTTTAATAACCATTACGAATATACTTTTAGGCTTTAGAATCCCTTGTGTCATAGATTATATTTAACAAAAATACATTGGTTATTAAATAGCTGTGGGATAAACAAAGATAGACCTCACCAATTATTCAATTTACGAGAAATTTGAGAAAAATATGTTTTACATTGAAAATATGTTCTAACTTATCCAGCCAATGGGAACAAACTAACGAAAGCAATACAATAATACAAAACATAAAAGGAAATGAATGAAGAGTAGTTGTAACATTTATCAATAAAACAACAGATGCTGGAAACCGGTTCAAATTAGAGAAGTTTGCAGTTAGTCGTATGCCAAGTGCCTCGGCTTTTACAACCTAGACCCTAATCACAGAATACCCAACAATACATTCAAATTTAATAAGGAGCGATTCTAACCTTAACCAACTATAGACCGTACCAGCCTCTAATGTTCACACTGCAGGGACACCGGCCTACTCTCGATAATTGAGGCTGAATGGGCTTTGATCTACCACGGGAGCCCAATCCGGATTGGTAGATGTCACATGTCTTCGAATTTTAGGTTCTAAGACATGACGGTTTCCTCACGATGTTTTCCTTCATCGTTATGAGAACGTGGTATTGCGCACATAAAACCGGCAAATCCCAGTGTATGAGCGTAGAAGCATGTAAGTGAGAACGTGGTGGCCTAGAAGTACAGACGCCGAATGATGTTAAGTGGTTACTGCTGCCCATAAACAACAAAAATATGACTAAGGTCTCCCGCTACTAAAGTATGAAAAGACCCAAGTCACATCGCATTACGCCCATCACCCCGAGACGGTGATAATACGCATCAAGTGCCTGTAATTTTACCGGCGCCCACACCCTTTTTTCCGGAACACAGCAACGGACCATTACCGGGTTTCTTGTGATTTTTTGTAGTAAATCGCGTTTGTACTAGAAATACTATTAAACAGGTAAACTTAAATAGCAAAACCCTATCTAAACACAAAAATTCATCCAAATCATTAAAGCCGTTTCCGAGATACACGTAATAAATATGTTTATAAATAAATAAATATTTACAAGAATTGTTAATTTATAGTAATAAGATTATCACTAAGTTATCCACTTAACGCCTACCTACACCTAAACCTACACCTACGCATCGCAAGTCATGTGATAGTGACATAGGTCGCGACGTCAAAATATGGCTTATGATTTCCTATGCAAAGTGAACTCTCACATCATTATACATTCAAGGCACGAGAACAAACTCATGCTCATCACACAAATGTAGGCTCCCGTCGGGGCTCCAATCCCTCGCTTTGAATTAGAAAAATATTATAATACTTACTAGCTGCGCCTCGCGGTGTTACCCGCAGTTTTCCGGGATAAAAATTATCCTACGTGTTAATCCAGGATATAAGCTATCTTGGTACCAAATTTCATGCAGATCCGTTGAGCCGTTTTAGCGTGAAGGTGGTACAAACACACACACACACACACATAATTACATTTTGAATTTTTCCATGTCTCCGATGCCTGTTTGCACTACACCTCAGACAATGACATTGAAGTGCTCGTGGTGGAGCATGCATAGGCATTCTTTACAGATTATCTATGTTAAGCAACTCTCGGCCCGGTCAGAAATTGGATGGGTGACCGTTTAGCGGCATTGAATTTGAGCGCTCCCCGAGCACGTTAAGATGTCGGTCCCGGCTATACTGGTCGTTAAGCCATGTCGCAGGCCTTCGGGCGACTTGAAAGCTCTGACACCAGTGTTGGCCACTTACTCAGATGAAAGAAGGAGAATAATGAGATAGGAATGTCTTAGTGGCAGATTTATGTGAAATATTAACACACTCGTAAGTCATTACCTAATTAGTGCAGGCGGGAATTAGTGTTGTCAAATAATGTTTCGTAAATGTGGGTGTGATTTTGTGGCAATAAATAATTACGTGTTTACTGATCGCTGATTATTTTATTAGCTAATTGGCAGCGTATAGGAAGGAAGTGAGTAATTCCAAAGAATTATATGATGCCAATATATTGACGGACGCTAAATTCTTGTCCAGTGTGTAATGCATGAAATCACATGAAAGTTATGACGTGAAATCAGAAATATTCTGATCCCATCCTACACTACAATTCCGCGTAGTGGTATTAGAAACTGGTACGTACCCACTATAAGTCCCAGAAATGGACAATGACAATGGATTTTTAGATTATGAAAACGTATTGTGCCATTATAGAACCTATTTCAGTATAAATGGGTTGTATTAAAAGTATGCGTGGTACCGCGCAAAAAAAATCTAAGTTTGATTTTAAAATTATGCACCTTTTTAATTTTCAAAACAGTGAAGTCTATGTCAAAATATGAAAAATCTATGTCATACAATCAAAATTCGAAGGCATGTGATATCGACCAATTCGGATTGGTCTCTCGTGTTAGATCAAAGCCCATGTACTCTCACTAGGCGAGACTGATATCTCCGCAGTGGGAACATTTAAGGCAGAAACGGATACGGATATCCACGTGTAACCTATTAATAAATTTATAATAACCAATAAATTTATTAATAGGTTACAAGTATTATATGTAGTGTCGATTCGGTTTTGGGTTAAAGCGAAACTGCAAATCAAAACAATCACACGGTTGAATTCATTGTTTACATCAATGTATCCTAGTTTTAGCACATGTTTTGTTTGGGCGGACTAAGGTTTGACCAAAAACACGGGCAAAGATTTTTAAACATCTATTGTTCTAATTTACTCCTTATAACATCACCTGCCTGCCAGTGAAACTCTTGTCTAAATTCGTTTAGCCGCTTCGGAGACTTTTGTCCCCTCTCTTGAGTTTCATTCATTCATACTGCTGCGTCCATCACCCGAGACGGAGATGATACGTTTCATGCGCAATGATTGTTTTTAATAAATTTTAGATATTTCAATTATTAATTGAAAAAACTTAACAAAAATCCAAAACCCCTTAAATTTATTTAGGGTATTTTCAATTATTGGACAGCCAGCAGCCCCTGCATCTCATCCTCAGCACAACCACCGGTGTTCACGATACTTTGCTATTATACTCTCCTAAGTTACATTCATCCTGCTGCGTCCATCAACCAAGACGGAGATGATACGTCTCACACGTACCTATGTGATTGCTGTTTAATAGGTTTTTGATATCTCAATTCATTGAAAGAAATTAATAACAATCGACAACCCCCTTAAAGTTACTAAGGGTGTTTTCAATTATTGGACAAGAAGGCTGGCAGCCCCTGAATATCATCCTCAGCCCAACCACCAGTGTTCACAATACTTTGCTATAATGTTACTATGTTTCAAGAACCGAGCGATGACAGGTTAATTATCAACTGCGGCGCGGTTGTTTCCCGTTTCTCATCGCCAGTGTTTGTGAACGTGCCATTGACAAACAATTACCTCTAGTGTATTTACATTTTGTATTTCGTCACCGAAATAATTGGACATTATTGGTTTTGCCGCAATTATTCAGGTGATTTTATCCACACATTTTATTTCAACTGTATGTTTTCTCAATTGTGTGGCTGAAACAAAATTGTTTTTTCATTATTTGAACCAGTCTGATTATTTTAACCATTTACAATAATTCAAACGCTTTACCATTTTGGAACTTGAACAATCATCGTAACCATAATTATTTTGTGTTGTTCATGAAAATTTACATTCTAAAGTAAGTAAGTATTTGGACAGTTAAGAATCAAGAACATTGAGTTTTGATAATGTTGTATCTGAAAAATCCTACCTTAAATTCTGTCAGTTTACCTTCAAAGGTTACTGAAATAAAAAAAAACTTAAATATGTCTGATAGAAGCTATCAGAAATATACACAACATATGTGGTATTATGGTTTTATACGTAAACCCTCGGTGTACGTGTCTGAATTACACTTGGCCAGTTTTCATGTTAAATCATTAATTTATAACTGTACTGTAAGAAAGGGTAATTATTAATACCGTCTCAGAATTTCTAAAGGATAATTCCAACTTAAAAGGCATTAAAGCAAATACCTAATACCTACCTTAAAATACTAAACCATAAATAAATGGGCACGCTCACACCAACGATTTCTATGAACTGATAATACCTAATGATGAGTTACGTCAATTAAAATTTAAAACCCCCGACTATTTAATTACAAACATTTCCTTGTCACAGTACGTGCGCAAATTAGAAGAAGACCTGAATTCTATTTTAGTTTTTTATGGGCGGTAGAAACCACTTAACATCAGGTAGGCCATTAGCTCGTCGTATCACTTTAGTCACATAAAGAAACATAGCTTGAATGTATCAACAAGTAATCATAGTTGAGGACACTGGAAAAGGCTTCAATGATTTACACCAAAAATGGATAAAAAGCATTTCATGTAAGCATTCATTGTTGAAATTAGACCATAACCCCTCAGTTAGAAAAAACTTAACAGCACTAGCGTATAATCTTCAATAGGACTGCGCCCCTCTTCTATAGATTATTTAGTATTTCGTTGAACTACAAATAGATATTCAATTAATTTTTTATCGATTTTATATTACGTTTCATAGATGAGAAAATTAATCAAATAAAACGGATGTTTTGAGGCACCAATATTTTTAGCTTTGACTTCAAATGTTTACCCACAAATAAACGGTATTTCCAGATATTTTATTAAATTAACACATTAATTGTCTTAAGTAGCAGTTTATTAACTGATACCAATTAAAATGTTAATTATTTTATTATATCCTTGATCCGGATATTAAGTGTAGAAACCTGTTTTTATTATGATGTAGTTATATGAATAAAGCTTGAATTTTCTCGACAGGAAACCTTACCTAAACTACTTTCTTCAAGTCGTGGGAATTCCATATAATAGAAAAGGCAAATTAAATTAATTACTTAAAATAACACTTCAGTTGCACACATTAGATTCATTTTACTTTTTAAGTCAAAAAACACCTGTAAAGTTTTGCAGATGTTATTTGTACTTTAATCAAATTTATTTGAAAAGCTGGGCTGTGGTTTTAATCAGCTTAGTTTACGCAAATTGCAAGTTAAAATGAATTTTCTTACTTTCATGACAGAGAGGATGGTACACGAACCTGAGATTAAATATTTTTAAAATCCTATATATTTTGTATACTAGCTTTTGCCTAAATGTGAATATTGTCAAACATATCTGGATGAACTGTCCCTATGTCCCTTTTTTTACCCTTGACAATCTATACAATCTATGCAAAATTTCTTAATGATCAGTTGAATAGTTAGGCGTGAAAACTTAATAAATAAACAAATTCATATTTGCATATTATAATACAATATTTATCATGATATTTGCGGTACCTAGCGCATTTAACTCGTAAAGCTCAAATGATAATTTACAAATACCTATTGATTTTCTCCGTTGGCCCAAAATTACTAACGAAAATTGCAGCAGTGACCAGGAGTT
This sequence comes from Aplocera efformata, assembly GCA_921293045.1. Taxonomy (NCBI): domain Eukaryota; kingdom Metazoa; phylum Arthropoda; class Insecta; order Lepidoptera; family Geometridae; genus Aplocera; species Aplocera efformata. The sequence goes on along the minus strand of OV121042.1, from coordinate 3,202,612 downwards.
ATCAGTTTATTTTGATTTTGTCGACGCTATTAACTGAAAAATAATCTAATAATATAAAATTTCTGTATGGCTCTATATTTTTATGCAACTTAATAAGCTTCGCATAATGCAGTCACGTGTTATCTACCTCTCCTGGTCTCCTCTCAAGCACGCAACGCCAGACAAGACCGAATCTATTATGTATGTTGCGTCAATTTTTAACTAGTAAGGAAATGGCTAAGTTGAAAAAATAATGCACGAAAATAATAACCTTTTTTTAATTAACAGAAATGATATATGAAATGAAATATCAATTGGGGTTTGAATTAGTTAACATTTTTGTATTGAAACTAACTATTTAGCTACAATTTAAAGGTATAAATAAATAATACGTTTATATACCCCTGCAATAAAATTTCCTGTGCAGATGGCATAGATCAAAACAGAAACACAAAACTAACACCCAAGACCCGAGAACAAAGTTCATGCTTACCCCACAGTGTGTGCTGGATCGTACCTGGGATGCCTCGAAGCCAGAGCTACTACCAACTAAGCCACGGAGCCGTTTTTCGTTTGAGTAAAGTTTGTCTTTACTTCTATGCTCAACTATTTATTCTAGGTCAAGTAAGGAATAAATCAGATACAAGTAGCCATCCGCGAAATCTTTTTGAGAAAATGATAAAATCGTGATAAAACTCGCGTGAAGATGTCCCGATCCTTTTGTTGGGACACGTAGCTGTTTGCACGTCGTTTCTGTTTTTATTTATCACAGCTCGTGACCCCTCTCAGGATCTCACCTAGTTTCCGAAGAATATGCTTCTATTTTGCTGGTAGAGATCTCAGTTTATGGAATAAGTTTCATGATCTTTTTGTTACGTGACAATCTTTGATGTTTTTCTTTACGCTAGAAAGTTGGTTTTCTTAGATCTCCGAATATAAGAAAATCACAGTACGTGTTTGCGTAACGTGCCAGCCTCTAATGGCCCCACTGCAGAGACATAATCCTACTCTCGGCAAGCGAGAGTGAATAGGAACTTTGTAGTTCGTAACCAGCTGAGAGTTCGTAGCCATTCGGACATTCAGATAAGGGTTTCGCTGCATCAATTTTTAAATATTATTTGTTATTATTTACTCAAAACTAACACATATCTCATTTGATACATTATCAGCTTCAAAATATAGTCCCTACATATAGACGCTGTAAGTTTAGTATAGGTTTATTCTTGTAGGTACAAAACTGTAAAAGATCTGGACGAATTATCATACAAGACATCACAATATCTGTTTTAAATTAAACTAAACAGTATTATGACTTACCTCAATCTGTTTTCGTTGTCCAGGTGTTTGATGAAGCTCTCGGAGGCGGTATGATGGTCGACTATAGTGGCGTTTTGTTGCTGGAAGCTGTGGAGTACGGCGACGTTGACTTCGACCAGAGCCTTGTCCTTCCATAGGTTGACTGGTGTTCGCGTGTCTAAGCCCATGCATAGGGCCACTTTCTGTTGAAAAATTTTCATAACATTAATTAATGTCGTTTACATTCTTGAAGTGATATAGTACGAATTATGTCAAGCATATTCAGTCGCTTGACGTCACAGAAGTTGCAAAATCCAAACTTGTATATCTCATATATTAACCGCTTGAAATGGACTTGTTCACAAGCCCATTTTAAGCGGCTAGCACTCATGTCTTGCTAGTGTCAAAGTCAACGTATGAATTTTCTTGAGCATATTCAGTTTATGACGTCACAAAAGTTGCGATTTCCTATCTCGGTGCTCATGTACCAGCCGTAGAATACATTAGCTGTGAACTTATGGGTGCAGAGTGACGAAGTATAAAATACCTCAAGCATATTCAGTCGGTTGACGTCACAGAAGTTGCGACAACCTATCTCAGTGCTCATGTACCAGCCGTTGAATGCATTAGCTGTGAACTCGATGCCACCACAGTCGAACCGCATATTGGCGACGGCTGGAAGAGCGTACCAGCGGAGATTGAGGTCTTTGAACCAGTCGTACCTGCAAGCAAACAAATCAGATTATTGTTTTTATTAATAGTTACCTATCAATAGATTACCCTCTTGATCTAGAGAGGTATTTCCTGTCCATCAACAGTTACATAACTCTATACTCATGAACTAACCCACGACTTCTGTATGCGATTCAGTTTTAAAACTGATTGTTTTAAAATTTACGAATTAGTATACTTTAATGTCAGTTATGCGTCTACAATTTTATAAAAAAGAAAATAGTTATTGCACCTATTTTTTTTAATTTAGTTCTAAGTTCATTAGATGGAGTTGACTTCAAAGTTTCATAATAATCAGAAAAGTGGAAAAAGAATATGTTTCATATTCTTTTTTTCATTATCAGACTTCTGAGGTCCGAAAGAAAGGCAAAAGCCAAATAGCACGGTCTACTAAACCTAGCTGGTTTAGTAGTACATTAATATACCTAAATTTGTATCCGGTAGAGAAAAATTATAACAGTTTGTGGTTGTACCAAGTTCAACTAAGACATAGTTGAACTTTTTAAGCTTGGTATATAAACAGCTTCAAAACTTATTTATAAGTCACGAGATTCTCCCAAAACTCCTCAGTCACGATAATTACTCGGCAAATAAATGTTACACATCCATATCACGTAAATCGCACATAATCCTGACATTTGCTCTCGTACAAGAGATCGACGATTACCGCGCATTAACGCCTGTTAGCATTATCAATGTCGGCGACATTGAATCGCCCACTTTATGGCTCATAAACACTGATTGGAGATCACCGGACCACACTTTTACGATAAGCAATCTACCCTGAATGTACGTATGGGTATTTTGCCGGCCCTCTTTTTACTTCTCCTGGCATATTATGCATTCTCCGAACTTTTTATGTCGGTATAAATCCGTGATGAAAAAAATTACGTGTTGCACGTTTGGGTCGCGATCTATAAGAAAGACTTTTGAAAAAAAAAATTGTAATAAGATTTTATGAATGAATGTAATTCATAAAGTCTTATTTAAATAAATGTTTTCTATTATTTATTACAAATAAATAAAGCAAGTTATATTGATGAGTGTGAATTTCACTGATATAAATGCTTTGATACCAAGGAGCGTCTGCACAAAACTGTAATGAATAAAAACTAAGAAGGCTGGCAAAACAAAGTGGATTTAATAAAGTTTTGAGTCACACTCAATTTACTTTACAATTTAATTTACTAGTTCTGGGTAATGTATATTTTCTTCATGATTATAACAAACGTTGATTACCACACATAGTGTGTTTGACTGTCCACACGACGCGTGACGTATGCAGTACTACAACGGAATACGTAAGGAGTATTTGACTAAAGGCGAAGTTGTCATTTGTTTGTCTGTACGAACACGGTTCACTCACGTGCGTTGTGTGTCCTCAAAGATGGCTACCTGGATGAAATTCGGGTATGGAGCATATGAGCCTTTCCAAACACACGTTTTCCTGATTCAGTATCTGTGTCGGGAAAAGAATGCAAGAAAATTTCTCCTCGTTTGAAAGAAATTAACAGGAATTTCGTATAGAAAAAACAAACGAAAGAACGTTTTTAATTATCACCCGGTCAAGAAAAGATATTTTTAAATTAGAATAATTATTATAAAAAACTAAGGATGTAATTTATAACAAATGAATGCTATCTTTGCTGGTTGCTTTACAGTTGGTAAAAGATATCCTTAGGTAGGTACTTAAGTAAATGAATTGAGTAAGCATTCCCAACTCAGTCCAGGACTATTTTGAATCGCAGAGAATTTCAGTGATGAATTATTTATTATAGTATTTTTAACAAAAGCGCTAAAGGTGCTTTACATAAAATAAATAAAATATCGCACCTGCTGTTATCTTCGGGATTTCAAATCGAAATGAAAGGTATAATTGTTTGAATAAATTTATGGACAGCGAAATGAGAAATAACAGTGTCTGAATAAGTCTTTTGAATTATTGATTGGCATATTGTACAGCCTTTTATGATTCCCAGGGGAACACGACAAGTGGGAAACACAAATATGTCTACTCACGACAAGTGGGAATAACACCTACCGCGATTAAACAGGGGATTAAAAAGTGAAGTGATATAAGATTAAATAATACAGTCAAATATTAACTTTTACATTATTAATGTATATTTAAATTGCCGTACTCATGCTACGACTTGTCACTTGAATGATCTTACTACCAGCTAATATATGGAATGTGAAGAGCCAAAGATGGGCCTAATTAATTTAATGTGTAATTAAGCTAAACACAGGCGTCCAGCTGTGGACTTACGTTAGCTGAAAATGTCGATGACTTAATTTTTCCTGTCGAGTTGAAAGTAGACTGTCTCACACATAAGCTAACTACCTTTAAAAGCTTATCAATTACTACCCAATGACAATACAAATGGGCAATTTGTAACAAAATTGCGTCAATTAATTACCACGAACGGACTATTTGCCGTTATGAATGAACATCATTATTAAATATTAGACGACGGTTTTGAAAATATCAAAGGGAGGATCTGAATCGTATTAGTATTGTTATGGGCGTCGATAACCATTAATTAATACCAGATAGGCAGTCTGGCTTATTCCGTCATTAATCACGTAAAAATCTATAGTGATGATAATTAACAAAACCTAGAATATGTAACAAAAGCTCCTCCCGCACTGTCCGTTTAAGTTACATGGACAGTGCGGGTCACACACCTAACTGAAGGTCCAGTACAATTGTACTGGAATCTGTAAAGCACGTTAATACAGGAATGTAGGTGTGTACCCTTTGATTCTAACGTACCCCCTGAGTGGTGCTAAAGGAGCAACCAAAACTAGCAGTAGCACTTTTGCCAAGTTCGTCCGGAGAGGTTCTGCAACCACACCAGGAATCTGCCGCCAAGCAGTAGTGCCCGCATTACTGTGTTCCGGTGGAAGGCTGATATTAAAAAGAAGGTACTCACGTGGGATGCGTCATCTCTATCTCCATGACCAGTTCTCGGGGGATGTCGAAGTAGTCCGGATCTTTTCCATTGGCTGATAGCATAAGAGGAAGTATATCCCATGCGGTGTGAGGAGACTTCCAGCCAAGCTTCAGGCAGAGCTGAGCAAGCCATAATTTCATTATAAAAGTTATTTAAATAAAAATGTAATGGTGAACCTCTTAAGCGTTTGTAATATAAGATATCTTTGCCTAAAAATAATGGATACAATACGACGCGACTTGGATTTTCCCATATTTCAAAGTCATGTGATCAAAGGTTACTTAACAGGTCTAGAATAAGGTCAGCCATTTGATAGTTCCGTCACTAACTCAATAAAAAGTTTAAGTGTAAAAAAAAAATTCTTTGTTGGTAATTAACAATATGTGTTGGGATCTTTTCTTATTATATAAGAAAAGATATAATATATATCTTTTCATATAAGAAAAGATATATATTATATCTTTTGTTATAGCTGTATGTAAAACTTGTGTTGGAAGATTCCCCTCTCTTTTTCTGTGGTTTCTTATGAATTCAAAAATAATAAAAAAAATCTACAAGTTTGTACGAGTAGATGTGCAAATATTGTTATTGGGATGACAAATGTCAGCCGTAAATTAATTTTTAAAACAGGCGATAAATGACCTTATTGAATATCCAACATAATTATATATGACAGCTTTACACTCTGAAGCTTATAAATTTCTACCACGATAACGCAGTGTCGCTGAATTTAGAAGACACCAAACTTTTGCAAAGACATTAATGTGCCAACACATGGTACTGTTTGCAAAGCAGATGTTCGGTTGATATGAAGTTGTTCATACTTGTAACATATTGTTATGCCGGTAACTTGGAAATGTTATTGACTTCTTGAGAATATCTCTAGAAAGATATTAAGAACATACAACGTGTGGTCTAGAATCAAAAATGAGTTTTTTTTTGTGAATAAATTAACTTCGTAGAGACGACAACATTCGTGCAGAAACGTTGACATACGTACACCATGGAACCTCGCAACACCTTACATTAAAACTAATACACTGCCTGTTCTCTATAAAAAAATCCATGTACTTACCTCAGTAAACTCGCTATGCATGGGGTCCCCGAGAATAGTACCGTCAGGCTCCCTGTACCCCGCATAGCTAATCAACTGGCTGTTCCATATTCTGTAATCATGCATGCCGTCTGTCCTCTGCGGGAACACGGTCATTGCTGATCTGTAGCAGAAACATACGTTTGAAACTCTCGGATTGAAGAATACGTCAGCAAGAGTAAACATAGTGTTTGAAACTCAATCCCGACTACGCAAATGCCTTAAACAAGATTGTAATGAAAATTTTGTCCCTGGATACTGAGTTATTAATCGGAAAAGTCTCCGATACTACTCTAATTTTTACAACAATCTTAATTACTGTTTTTTCGTAATTGGGTTTTAGTTTTGTCAATGCTATATGTTATTCGCATTTTTTTAGTAAAATCAAGTTAGTAAAATCAAGTCTTTAATTGCAGGTCGGGTATAAATGGTATACGTGGCGTAGAGTTGTAAATATCTTATGTTGTTTAACCACACAAATTATACAAACATTTTGGAAGAAGCTTAAGTAAATGTGAACTTTCTCATCCACCATCCATATCGTGAAGTTTTTGAGCTTTATAATATGTATATGCATGTATGTAAGAGCGTTGTGGCTCAGTGGTAGAGACTTTGAGCCATGTCGCATTTCAATCTGAAGGTCATTGGTTCAAACTCAAACGTGCCCAATGCGTTTTACCCTGAATAATTGATATGCGCAATGTCACTCGAAACGGCGTAGGAAAATATTGTGAGGAAACTGGCATTTTCTACACCTAATTAATATTCGAAGACATGTGACATTTATCAATCCGGAATGGACTCCTATGGTAGGTCAAAGCCTATTCACTCTCACTTATCGAGGGTAGGCCGGTATGCCAGTAGGAACATTAGAGGCTAATAAGGATACGGTAACATGTAACTTACGTAGACGTGTTTAAGTACTTACCTTATGTTTCCTTTGTTTGTGCTGTACTTGATATGGTTGCATAGAGCTTCAAACATCCCACTGGTTGTGGTTACTTGACGGCAGTCAAATACCTGCGTAGAATGGTAAAATATTATAAATTTGTTACTGAGCGAAAACGTTTATAGTTGTCATCGAACATCAATCATTGGGTGGATGGCCAATAATGGCATTCACAATCATGGTCATCCATGCTTCTGAAAGCATATCATTTACCGCACAACTACCTATTTGTCAGGAAAAATGTTGTTCATTTTCAATTGCCCTGTGATCAGGTAAGTTAAATGAATACTTGTACGGAAGTAATAGCAATGTTTTCTGATCAATGCATTCACTATTTGCCTGGAGCTCAGCTGCTAATGGAAGAGTGAGTGGTTCCGCTTTATAAATCAATTTGTAATGAATTCGATATCGTCCACTCGCCAGAGCAAACTGTTGAGACGCCTGTGGAACTGGTCTGATTCTATTAACCTTTTCATTCGATGAAATTCGAGGAAATTCAGCATCATATATTGGGTCCTGCTCTTATCGTTACTCAAAGTATGATAGTATAATATTTATTCACCAAATTTAGCTCGCCACAAAATGTTTTACTTTTTTGTTTTGGTCCCAAATCCGTTCAATCTCGAACTCTGTTTATTTTCGGGAATGAACGTGAGTCAATAAAACTCCACAGACCACACAGCCCACCTCAGTAGATTAAAATTCGTGTAAATTTCGAGGAAATCGAGGCGTTCAAAGTGCCTACCTAATCGTCGTCGAGTGGTGTGATGACGTCACATCACTCTCAGACGAATTAGTTAGCTGAGAGGTTGCTAACAAGCGTTCTGCGTATACCTATTCGGATAGGCGAGAATATTTTGTTAGTCATAAAATGCGTTTTTAACCAACTTGTAAGGATTTTATTTTGTATATATCTTACGCAATATCACGCAGGTATGCGTGTGTAAACGTTTATCAAAATTGGTTCGCAAATGGCGATTTTGATGCATAAAGGTAATTCTTGTGTCATTTAACAAAATGTACCTTCAAAGTATAGTAATTTAAAAAGCGAAATCAACCCCAATTAGTAAAAAAAAAAGGGCCATATACCATCAAAAATAAAAAGAAGACATATTAATCGATAATAAGTAATTATGATTTCACAGTTTGACAAATTATGCATTTTCAAGGTTTACTTTGAAAATGCATAATTGTTGTGCGGCTTTAACACTATCAATTCTATGGTTACTCCCGTTTTGGTTCAGATACGGTCTAAATACAGATGTTATGACAAAATCAAATTCGAACTACCGTTAACCAACTTACACAAAGATTCATTCTGCGTCTACTACGGAGAATAAAGGAAGTAGGATTTCTTTCTTCTTCTTTCCATGTTTTGCAAGCAATCTAATGTGGCGTTTATTTCGATTATTATAAGATTACTGCAAGTCTAGCCCAGCTATATAATATACCTTCTGTAATTCTGTAATTACAGATGGTATATTATGTGACAAATACCTAAATCTGAAGTGGTTTACACTGTAAACGAGCCCCTTTCCAACGTTTACCAGAATAATTCCCAGACCGCGAGTCTATAATCAAATCGCACCGATTATCCCGAGCAATCTATTTAAGCTACGTAATTACAAAGTGTGTTGAAGAACATCAGACGGTTTGGCAGCAGCCCGGTAATGTCATTTAAAATCCTCAAGTCAATCGTCCGTCGCTAACGGAGGAAACTGAATGGAAATGAACGAATGAATTAGCACTCGGCAGGGGACCCAGAGGAATTAATTGTGGAAATATTGAGATTGTCTGGCGAGGTTTTTTACTCGCGGTTAATGAAATCCTGAATGCTTATTGAATCATTTTTCTGGTCAACAAGTTTTGTAAGTTAAATGGCAAATTATTTAATTTTTACGCCACAAGAGAGGTCCGAGTAATTTTATTGATAATTTTTTTTTTATCTAAATATTACAATTTTCCCAATTTATTTGGGGTCGGTGCAGTATGCATTTCGCTTCCACACTTCTCTATCAGACGCTTCCGAATCATTCACTTCTTTTTCTTTCATATCGTGCCTTAATCCATCCATAATAGATGGATGGATTAAGGCACTATGGTTTTCCTCTTCCCTTCTATCCAACAACAATCATATACATCACTATTGATCATCTCCAAAAATAATATACTTAATACATTTATAACAATAATAATAATAATGTTTTTATTGCATTTACCAAAGTACATCATCTTAACTATAATAAAATGACAAGTATAAAATATACTTGTCATAGGAGATTTCGCTCTTGCTTAGGACTATTTCACAATTTTCTGCATGGGTAATAAATAATAACATTTTAAACATAGTAGGTAAGTCTGCCATAAAATTTGAGTGTGTGTGATACTTAATACATTTATATCATAGGATTAGATTAGATATAAAAACTTAGCGTTGTCTTGTTATAAAACATCAGTATATGTCTTGTAAGACCAAAATATGTGACACAAGGTTGTTACATCGTGTCACACTTCGACAATTACTATAAGAAATTAAGAGTAGTCGACTCAGTATGAGTCAGTTAACGTCATGTAAACTGTACGTAATATCTTTGTTCTTACTTGATGAAAATGACTCAATAATATTTCCCCAAATAATCGGTCTTAGCTGAAATTTTCATATATTTGTTATAAATATTAACTATATTAATAACATACAACCATGCCTTTGCAGAAATTTTTCATTATTCATGTACTTGTTTACATGTCTTGGAGAATAATAAGTATTCTTTATCATGATATCTTGGAGACGCTTGAAAATGTCGTTCATCAAGAACACCGTCTGTATAATTTACAATTCGTTCTAACATTTTCCCGGGTTTTTCTGACGCCTTGCCAATTTTCCCAGAAAAAACATTCTTCATCGTAACAAAAATTTGAAGGAACTTTCCGAAACTAGGTAATTGCCAATAGTTTTTTTTGTGTAGCGAAAGAGTTTTCTCATTATAGCCGGCAAATTCATTTACTTCTGGACAGGAAAGACCACGGCAAGAACGGGTATAATTGATTCTAGTCTTAAGTTGTTTGGCTGTTCGCTCGAGAGGTGTTTCTGTGAAGAGCTCTTTCTACTTTGTTAACTGTTCTTGCTAGTCTTTTGAGCTCAGGCAGAATATAACATTGTTCAATTTCGAGTTTAATTCTTCAGTAGCATTTATCAAACTAAAGAGATGTAGAAGAAATTTCAATTTTAGAATGAAAAATTCAACGCGACCTGAGTAATATTTTTTTTTATTGCGTCAGCTGGACCATCTGCTTATTCCATCTCTTTTGTCGCATAAAAAAGAAACGTTCGTCAGTATAATCTAGTCAGTCTAGTAAGAGTTTTATGCGAGAGAATCTAACCTGTAGTTTAGACCACTGTATACGTCCAATGCATCGGCTAGCGTTCCTCCACGCCAACTTAGCGCCAAAGACGAGCTCGGTGGTGGTCAGCTGATATGTGCCGGTCTTCTCCACTTCCTCCTGCACCGCCTTCCAACGTGCCTCGTGGGCAGGCGTGTTGGCTCTGTAATCATAACAATAACCATACAAACGCTTGACCTAAGTTCCGTTCTATATATCCCGTATATCCCGTATTCCCGTAGACTTACATCATAAGCGTTAAACGGCTAATAATACTGTTTTTATCAAAAAAGGTTTTATCCTGGGGAAGGATTAATGGATCAATTAAAATATGCTAGTTGCGCCCCGCGGTTGCATGTCAACATGAGACGTTGAGAAAAAAGACGTCTTCACGTTTTCGGGATAAATAGTAGCCTATGTCCTATTCCAGACTATAATCTATCTCTGTGTCAAATTTCATCCAGGTCCGTTCAGCCGTTCTGGCGTGATTGGGTAACAAACATCCATCCAAACATTCGCGTTTATAATATTAGTAGGATAGGATAGTTACCTGTTATGGCAACTAATTACGGTGAGCTTTAGAGAAGCGCTTATGGCGAAGCTAGCTTAGATATTATTTACAGATCATCTAAGTTAAGCAACTGTCCGACCGGTTAGTGTCCCATCCATGTGATGGGATGGGTGGATTTAGGGGCATTTGAACTAAGCCTGAGCGCTTCCGTGCTTTAGAGATGTCGGTCCCGGGTATACTTGTCTTGTAAACTCCGACAATTTAGATGATCACTTATTTTTTTATGAAAAACCTCAAACTTAGAATTTCAGATATTTCAGCACCGGAAAAGTTTTGTTTCAAAATTTACTGTATTACGCTCCAAGTCTCTATCCAAACTCAACTAACATTTCAAAAGTTTAAATATGTACAATAGATATATTATTGAGAAAGTACTTGCTAGAAATATTCGCAAAACTTTGTTCCGAGACTATTTGGTATAATATTCGTATTAAAGAAAACTTAGTTTTTATGTTCATTGTTCCGCGTAATATTTCGATCATCAAATCTGGTTATATGTACAAACTTTTGGATTGCCAAAATAAAACATATTTCGAACTCAGCACAAGTTCTGCTGCTACTTTATCTTGCTCCTCACACCCGGGGGGTTCTAGAGGGTTCACACCTATAGCCGTAAACAACATAGACTCAAGTATTGTACGATAAACCACCCTAACTAATGTTATAACTGCGAATGTGAGTTTTTTTTTACCCTTTCATATCTTCCGATGATCATATTTCTTTTTTTTATGTAATAAATGTGACGAGGCGACCTGAAGGCCCACCTGATGTTAAGAGGTTACTCTGTCCATAACAACATCACTACGACTTAGGTTCTCCTCGACCGAAATATGGAGAGACCCAAGTCGCACCCCGTTGCGCCCGTCGTGCGCAACATGCGCATGTGATTTTACCGGCAAACACACCGGAACACTGCAATGCATTTGCACCTCTGCTTGGCGGCAGAATATCAGGTGCGGAGGCAGTACTTCTCCGGACGAACTTTTCACTTCAAGTTCTAATGCTATTTTGTTGCTCCTTTAGCACTACCCAGGGGGTACGTGTAAGGATTCAAAGGGTACGGACGCAAGCAACTAGACCCCCAAGTACTCAAGGGTAAAAATAAACTCAAAAATCGTCAAAATCTACATTAATCCAAGCGAAGTTACGGGCAAAATTTAATGCCACATAAAATATAAATTGATATTTTAGTAATAATAACTTCATTGCTGTTTTAGTAATAAAGTACTGTGTTAGTAAGTTTCGTAGTTAACTCCCTCATAAAATTTTTCAGCATCATGATACTGCGCAATATATTTTCGTACAAAATAATTCAGAGCATGAAATACATGTTCTCTAAAAGAGAACAGATGTTTGACTTAATTTGTGTAAAATACGTAACAGGACATAAATTTGAGTTTCACGTTTCATAGACATGATTTTATTAACGGAACATTTTAACGGAACTTTTTATCTGCTGCCAAGCATTAGTTCACTCGCATTGATGTGTTGCGGCAAAAGAGTGTGGGTGCCGGTGAAATCCCCATCCGGAGTGACTGGACGCAATCGCATCGCAGTGCTACTTAGACCTTCTCATAGTCGACTTTCAATCTTAAGGTCGCTGGTTCAAACCCAAACGTGCACCCATTAGTATTCCATTAAAAAAAAAAAACATGCGCAATGCCATGTTCTCAAAATGGTGAAGGAAAACATCATGAAGAAACCGGCACGTCTTAGAACCAAAAGTTTGAAGACATGTGACATCTACCAATCTGGACTGGGCTCCCGAGGTAGATCAAAGCCCATTCACTCTCAATTATAAATATTATAAATTTTCTTGCTCACCTCCTTATAGACGCAAAGTACTGCCCAAGAAAGTCCTTGGCATCGCTGAGTACCTCTGCTGGTTCTCTTGGCACTTCACCCCGGCCAGGGATGGCCATCAGACTGCCAAGGCACGCATTCTCGTTGCATAGTGACGGCTGCAACAAACAATTTTAACGTTAATATTTCCACTTCACTTAAATCAGGCACCTTTTTAAACATTATAATGAACACCACTAAAATCGGTCAAGTTATAGTACGTAAAATAAAATGTCAATTTCAAAATTTGGTTCTTGTTTTAAAAAATAAACCCGCCATTTTGTATCCTGCCAGTATCATTTAATTACACAGACTATCTTTTTACCAAAAAGGTTTCACATCTTGTATTTCTTTTTTAGTGAATTGATCACATTATCTAACAACATTATACCTAGGATAGTAAGATAGATCGTAGGAGAATTCAATAATACAGGGAAATAAGAAAACACTTATCTAGTTATCCTACTGATACCTTTTGTTGCCGCGTAATTAATTCAATTGAACTACGACGAAGATCCTAAGTAATGGAGCAAATAGACTATTTTAAATGGATAGAAACTTCAGTGAGATGCTAGTATCTTACTTTATTTCAGTTTCCTTCGTAAACAAGTTTTTCTTTTTGTTATTCCTTGTTTCTTGATTTTGCGCCTACTAGACATGTCAATTATTAAAAGTATTCTTGTGAATTATCACAAGAATACTTTTAATAATTGATTGATTTCATAATCGAATAAACCGCATTCAACCCTTTCATCCCTTATTACTCGCTCTTAACTCTAACTATTTAACTCCACCGGAATCGGTCTAAAATCGAAGAAAAAACAATAGGAAAGCAAAATACGCAATTTCGTTTATTTGGCTGACATATTTTTTCAGTTATTATAATTTAAAACCAAATTATAAAATCGTTTTTGATGAAATTTATATTAGACCAATCTGAAGGTACCTTATATTCTGCCAAATAAAAAAAAAATATTCCAAATCGGTTGACAATAGCGGGATTCTGTAGTAAAGATTGTCTGTTGTAAGTCCGTTGAAAAGAGTACCTACGTAACTTGAATTGAAAACGACATATTCATAAAAAGTGTTCACAAATCCATCTCTCGTAAAACATGTTTGTCAAAATATTTAAACGAGCACCTACAGGCCATATCACACGCATTTTGACACATAAAAGGTGTTGGTCGTAAAATGCGATTGTGTTTTTATGCGATATAGCGTTGAAAGATTCGGAGATAGATTCTGAGATGAGTTCTCGTAGGAGTTAATGTTACTTTGATGGAGGCGACACGACTCAAAATGGGAGTGGAACAAACTGAGTTTAATGTACTCACATGTAGATACAAAATTAAGGTAGGTACTCGTATTAAGTTACGGGGTCCAGTTGCTCGCGTCCGTAGGTGAGTACCTTTTGAATCCCTACACGTATTTATCTATCCCTGGGTGATGCTAAAGGAGCAACAAAAAGTAGCAGTCGAACTTGTGCAAAGCTTGCCCGAAGAAGTACTGCCTCCGCATCTGTAGATCTGCTGCCAAGCAGTGGTGCACTCGCTTTGCTGTCCGGCGGAAGTTTGTGGATGCCGGTGCAATCACATGCGCATGAGACAACATCCCCGTCTCGGGTGACGGGCGCTACGGGGTGCAGCTTGTGCCTTCTCGTACTTCAGTTGGGGTGGACATAAGTGGTATTGCTGTTATGGGCGGAGGTAACCATGTAACATCAAGTGGACCGCGAGCTAGTTCAGTCACATGTGCTACATAAAAAAAACTGATGAGTGCCTATTCTCGCAGCAAATGCATTGTTGATTGTGGTTGTGTCTTAGGTTAAAGTTAAAAGTATGTATATACATACTTTTTGGAAATTAAAGACAATAAACCTAAGACACAACCACAATAAACAATGCATTTGCTGCGAGAATAGGCACTAATCAGTTTTTAGTATATATAATAATCTATGTAGATCTAACCGGTTAAGAGTTGGATTTCACAAGCATCATCAAATTCCAATATTTACTAAAATCTTTGTTTACAAAACGTACAAGGAAATGGTACATGGATGTTTACAAAATACAACGGAACCAATTGAGCCATACACTCAGCCTAATAATACACACATTTACTTTTCGTGCATTAAATGTTCAAGTGCTCTAATTCTACTTATGATAAATTCTTCTCAATGTATTAATTACCTGAAAACTTTGCCTCATTGTGAGTGAAGACAAAACTTTTGTTCCAAAGAAAACGGATGCAGCGCATAATCCATCACGTTATCTTAAAACCGTGGTATACTTCGCATGCACAAGTTTCGGAGGCAGTAACTTTCTTGCGACGTACCCTCTGGCTGTTTCTAAAGAAAATATACTCAGCAACAACAGTAGATTAACATCGTTCATGGGAAATATTTTGCTCGTTTTATGGGTGTTTTTAACTCTCTCTGTCTCTCTCTGTGTATGTATGTGTGTGTGTCTTTTACCTCTCTCTCTCTCTCTCTTTGTGTGTGTGTGTGTGTGTGTGTGTCTGCGGGTGTGTATGTTTCGTATGAGTATGAAAGGGTAGAGAAGGTAAAAAAAAAACAGTTAACTTGATGACTTAAATACCTTGCGAAATATCGGGCCCTTTGCAGGTAATTTACGTTGGTATAAGTTATCTTCTAACTCTTGGATTACTCAAAATAATGAAGAAAGGTAGAAAGATAAATGAAGTATGGTTAAAAAGTTTTTTTACCGTGCTTTGACTAGGCAGTACAATTTTACATATAAAAGTTGCCAAATACAATAGCATACTACATGAGGTAAATAGTTCATAAATATTACCTCTATTGTTAACCAAATAACATTCTTGTTATCTGAAAGAGATTATCTGTTAATACTCTTTATTTTCGTTGGTAGTGGATTATCTTAGAGATAATAGGTCTGGCATATTATATACTGTATCAAATTAAGAAAAGTGTTAGAATAAATAATAGAAAACGTAGATACGTAGGCCTGGTTTTTTTAAATGAACTATGATGTTGTAGGCCGCAGATGACCTTAACAACTTTACCCAGTCTACAGGAGGAACATAAGAAGCTATACATCCTTTGTCGTTGACTGTACGCCTGTTTCAAGGTTCGTGCGGATTCGAATGAATATTGTATCGCTTTATACAAATAAAACCAAGGGTCGGGCTCCATTCCTCCACAGCTGAATCTTGTATTGCCGCTAAGGATTCCGTACATATTTTATGCCAAAGTCTTATCTGAAATCGCTCGAACAATATTTTCTACAGGTTTGTGGGCGGTGTCTGTTTTGCGTGTAAGAACAGAATTGGTAGATTTAAGGTCTATCTAAACATATTAGGACCGTGCCCGGGACGTGGAAGGACCGTGACCCACCACGGGCTCAATAAAATATCAGTCTTCTTCTATCGAGTCGATGTTTCATACATTATATTGTTTTAGACCAGTAGTTTGTAACATCTATGGCGTCCTTTGTGCAAACCATAAGGTCGTCCATCGTGCACGTGTAAGGGCTGGATGGGCATTCAAGCAAGTGTGGCATTGTTTGGAGAATATTGCCACAGTGACAGTCCGTCTCGGTGTCGCAAATAAAACCCCATTTCAAATATCAGTGTATACATTTTATATGAACTCGTTCACACACGTCCGTGCCGAGGTCACATCCCTCGTCAGATTCCTGACGTGTGTGAACAGTGAGTCCCCGACGGGACTCGGATGCACGGTGTTAGCACGACCACGGCCCTGTCACGTCCCGGGCATCGCCATGATATGTGTGGGTAGACCTTAAGACAACAATGCCTTTTTACGTAATGAAATCGACGGGATAAGTTGACGACGATTCGGTAACCACTTAACCACAGATGAACCACAGGTGGTTAAGAGCTTACTGAAACTCATAAACTACTTCAATACGACTATGTGAAGACTCAAGTCGCATAACGTTGCCCCGTCATTTTGAGACGGAGATGTAACGGCTAGTGCGCCTGTGTTTTCCCATGGAGGATTGAATAGGGTTTGAACAATTGCTAAACTTAGTATTAAAAACAGATGTTCTTGTTGGTACATATTGATTAAAAAAAAATTAAGCTTCAAAGTATTTTGTCAACGGAGATAAAATATTTTGACGTTGCTTTGACTGAGCCGTGAAATAAAAACAACCAATAAAATCTTGTACACAGCAATAAAAAGTTCCAACGAACGGAAAAATCTTAATTACCTACGTCTTAAAAATAAACAAAACAGGCCATAAAAATTGCACGGTCGATTGATCATTATTGACACAAGAACTAATAGACTAAACGCTCGAAATCACCGGTCAATAGAATTAGTACCGCTACTTGATAACCGGTAACAGTAATCACCAAAGTTACATTAGTACAGTTGGAGCCAAGTTAAATTACCACGTTATGATACGGTAACATGAAAATGTTTTCCGCGACTTCATCCGCGTGAAATTTAACCATTTTTGTGCACGCAACCCTAATTATTTTTCTCTTCTTCTTAAATAAAACTTACTACTCGGAACATCAGCATCTGCCAGTCAAATTCCTGTCAAAATCGGTCCAGCCGTTTCGGAGATCCGAAAGAAGAGGTTCGGAAATACCCGGAAGAAATAGACAGACAGACAGACGAAAATTGTAGAAAATGGTTTTTTGTTATAAGTATCTGTTATGTAACTGTTATTTTGAATTTACAAACATACACCTCAATTTTATTTATTTGTTTATCGATATACACATTTACGCCCTTTTCCTATTCTTCTTTTGCTGTAGCAAGTGACCAACTCTAGTATCGGAGTTGATTAAGCCGCCAGAAGGCCTGCGACTGAAACCGACATTTTAACATCCACTTCGATGTTCACTTGGATGGTCACCTATCCAAATACTGACCAGGCAAAAAAATTCCTTAACTAACATTGTTGATACACATTGTTTTCCTACAAATAACTCAGCTCATACTTTCCACCAATAAAATCATATTGATAATTCCATAATCATCCAAAAGCTAGAACAAAATTTTTGTCAACAAAATTACCAACAATTCCAAGCAAATAAAATAAATGATGATTTACAATACTAAACGTGTCGGAGGCCTTTATGTGGCTTTTAAGCTGACATCAGAGTTGGCCACTTATTCACATAAAATTAAAAAAAAAAGAATTTACATAATTGACTAATTTAAAAATAGAATAAACCGACATAAATACTTTTACCCACTTATTGTCTAAAAACGCCTTGTCTAAAATCTTTTTAAATTTCTATAGTAATGGTACCCGAAGGTGCATCGAATTAAAAAATAATTATTCAAATGGGTCCCCTATTGGCTACAAAATTGCGTAATTATCATACAAAAAACACACATCGCAATTGAGAGCCTCCTCCGTTCTGATAATCGGTAAAAAAGGTACCCCGTTTAACACACACATAACAACCCAAAATCTATGTAACAAGCACTATAAATTTGGACCTATTCAAACATAACTTGTTTTTATTACCTTTGTGCAAAAACATGAAAACGATAAAGTTATAACATAACAATAAAGCGGCGAGAAAGTTCGATGTCTTTGAAAAGTTTGAAAAGATACTAAAACAAGTAAACGTAGCAGACTAAAAACATTTAATTAATGTTTATCATTTTCAAAGACTACAATGCCTAGGGACATAAAGTTATTTGGAGTATAAGGGTGAGATTCTGCTCATTTTGTTGTTCAGAGATAAATTACTTAAAGAAAACAATTAAGCTACCTTTCCACTGGGGATCAGCGATAATTAATTCGAATTGGTCTCACGCGAGCGACTTGAGGTAGTTGAAAACAAATAATATTTTCGATTATCAAGGGGTCCCTTCCTAGTTATGCGTAATAGTAATAACGAATAGGATATTGGGCTTTTTGTATGTGACAAAAGTAACGAGCTGAATGCTCTGGTATATGTCGCTATCTGCGCCCGTCACTCAAGGCGGGGACAATATGTCTCATGCCCCTGTAATTTCACACTTCGATCGGAACCCAGAAATACAGATTGACAGTTTTAAACTTGCTAAATATGTTACAACATGATATTTCAAAATGTTAGTGTTTAATACAACGCTATCACACTTTTATACATGTAGTAGGGTCCCAAAATACATGGCCTACATGTACTAGTTTTAAATTTAGAAAAATGCCACGTACTTTGTTAATGCAAGTGGCTGAGTTAAATATAAAAAAAAAACCGACTCCAAAATTTTCATCCCTTATTTCTCGTCCTTAAGGAGTACACCTACCATTAAAAAAAGAAACATCAAAATCGGTCCAAATGGGCGAAGAAAGTCACAAAGCAAAGTATGTAATTTATTTAACTTGGATGACATATTTTTTAGTTATTTTGATTTTTTTTTTTTTTTATGTGAATGATGAGGCACACAAGCTAACGGCCCACCTGATGGTAAGTGGCTACCGTCGCCTATAGACGCTAGTAACACTCGAGGTGTTGCTAACGCGGTGCCTATCAGCTAAAAGTCTCTTCACACTCTTTTTAAATGTGTTCATATTGAACCCCATTGGAAAAACCTCAATTATTCATTGATTTAACAACTAAACTATTTAACCGATTTTGATAAACCATAGGACCAATCTGAAAGCACCTTCAAAATAAAAGAAATGAAAAAAAAAAAGTATAATTAATGACGAACTGTAACGAATATAAAAACAAAAAAAGATGTAGCCGTATAGATACCATCCTCCAAAAGTCTGTTAAAAATACGTTACCAATAGTTTATTTAGAAAACAAAAGAAATAAATATTTAAGAATTTGACTTGGTAGTACCTACAAACAGAATACGCATGCACAAAACCTTCCCTGTGCCTGCCGTAGTCGAACAATGATAAGCCGATCCTGCATAACACCTGTAATTTCACTGTTTGTTCCGTGGGCGCGTGCTCTTCGATAAATATGAGCATACGTAATCTACGCGCTCATTTACATAATAAACTCTGTTTGCGAACTAAATAGGTATATGATAATGATTGTGAGTTTAAGCTTCGTGGTATAAATGGACTAATCTCCATTTGCTTATGGTTAGAAGTACATCAACATAATTGATGAGCTTTTAGTGAAAATTACATTGGTTATTCAGGTATCAATGAAATTTGGTGAATTAAAGTACCGTACCAGCCTCTAATGTTCCCACTGCAGGGACACCGGCCTACTCTCGATAATTGAGAGTGAATGGGCTTTGAACTACCACGGGAGCCCAATCCGGATTGGTAGATGTCACATGTTGTCGAATTTTTGGTTCTAAGACATGCCGGTTTCCTCAAGATGTTTTCCGTCACTGCTTCGAGAACGTGGTATTGCGTACATAAATTTTTCAAGTGATAAATTCATTGGTGCACGTGTGGGTTTGAACCAGCGACCTTCAGATTGAAAGGTGAAATAAAGTATTTAGTCGTTAATGGAAACGTACCTCAAAATTATCATTTATACTAGTGATGATTTTAAGATGGACCAAACTGACTTCGATAATTTCGCCCCTATTTCTTGCATTGAGAGGCAAAATTTTTCCATGATTTTTCTATGAGTCAACGTGGGAAGCACGTCTTATGTAAAAAAAGCATTAGAATCGGTCCACAAACGACGAAGACAGCGTATCAGTCATACCAAAAAATATAAACCTGATGTAAAATTCTATAATATAATAGTATTTTTGATATTTGTTAAAAATGGTAAGTGCAATTCAAAACTCACTCACCGAGGGTCCCATGCCACCAATGTTAACATTTATTACATTATATCCACTATAATGACAGATATTCGACAAGACAAGACAAACCTGCGTGATATTTATAATATATATATTTTTTTTAATATTCTCACTTATGTAAGAAATGGACATGTGACCTTGACATGTGCACAACCCGATGACATGACCAATGAAAACATAATTCCTAATAGAATAGTCACTTACAGACAGCCACTGATGTTCCGGCGAGGCTCACAATTCTCAACATCCCGTAGTCAACAACCTCATTAATACAACACACAACATAATCCACTAATGATTTCGTTCTACTCACCACTCTTGGACAAGTATCACCGTACAATCTGTCGTACAGATATTCATGGGACTCATAGTTCTTCAGTACTTTCGGCCTGATGACCTTTCGAACCGGCTTCTTCACTTCTTTCACGCCATTACGCACTATTTCCAAATCAAGATGGGTAATCGGACAGCCATTAGTACTGTCACTGTTTTCGACAATATTGACTCCTTCCTTTGATGGTCCATTGTCAAGCGATTTGTCAGGCACATCGCAATCTACTGGACACATCACATTGCTAACACCATTTTCTAGCAAACCGTTAATCAAGTTCTCGTTTTCCACCGTTGTTATTACTTTGAGGGCATTGTCAATGATAGTTTCAGTGTTTTGATTCACACCCGGTGCCATTGTTTCAAACTGTTTCAGTTTTTGTAGATGTACAGGTTGGCAAGGGTGAGCGAGCCACACGCGGCGCGGGCGCACTAAAAGACCGCAAGTATCGCCACAGTATTTATAATAACAACTTATCGGCGAAGACAAACTTGGAGGTGTCAACGTTGTATTTACAAACCGTGTGACATTTTCATCACACAATTTTTGCCTATAGAGCTTTGACTTGTAACGTGGCGACCTATGATGAATGGTGCACGCTGACAGCGTTATTTATAGTGGCAGTTTTATAAACTAAAAATGGGAACGAAATTTTTGGATTCAGAAATTCTTTAATATCCAATAGAATCATAATCATCGTTGTTCGCATACCTAAGTATGCGAATTCCTACGTGAATGATTACAACTAAAACTTTCTACGCAAGTTTATAGCTAATTTCATAGGCTGTGCTATGACAAAGATAACAATTAACTGGTTTAAGAATCGAAAAAACTGACTTTAATATTTTCATCACTTATTTTTGCTTCTAAAGGATGGTGTTTTAGAAAATTTCCATGGGGCTACATCGGACGTATACCCAATAAAAAAAGTCCGAGTCAGACCACAATTGGCGAAGAACAAGAAACAAACAAAAAAACATCCAGCGGAATCGAGAGCCCTTTTTTAAGTTGGTTAAAAAGAAAACGGCAATGAAAATATAAACTTATTCTTATTAGAATTGTATAACGTTATAGTTTCATTTAACTTGCAAATGTAATCCCCCACGCAGTTGAAAACGTACAGTTTCCATTTTTCCATATTTATTATATCAATTTCAATGCTGAGTTTTCCAACCAGAATGGATAGAAAAGCAATATTGATGTCAAAGAATTTCTGATCAGATTATTTTAAAGATTCCAGTATTGCAGTTGATTTTGATGAAAAGCACGTTTAATGTTTGCAAGTAATTCTATTCAAAAACGAGAATATAAATTATTGCCAATTCATGACTTTTAGTTCTTAGATCTTGTCGAATCTTTGAGGTGAAACTTTATATGTTCTTTTTGCGTAGCGTGGTTCGCTCAGAATTTTTTTTAAATTTAATTTAACTGCCTATGGTCAACTAACAGATGACTGGATGCAGATTTATATTTAAATGCACCCCAAAGATTTTGTACGGACGGGATTTGAACCCGTAACCTTGGTTTCCAATTGCTATCGGGCAGTCGACATCACGTGAAATTTTGGGATTTCTATATTTAGTTAATCTTGCTGACCAATGCAATTAAAGGTACAGTTCTCCATTTATGTGTTATAATTACTTTAAACCACCTTAAAATAACAATTTGTAATTGTGATAGTGGTGGCATATTTAACAATGAATAATATTATTATAAACACTTAACTTATACATAACCACTAATAAAAAATAATAAATAATGTTATCTGTCAATTTAATGTAGAGAATGACTTTGTTATTGCAATTAAAGTGGCGGTACATGCCGACGGCCTACCTGATATTAGGCCAACCATAAACAACAAGAGTACGATCGCGTTTGCCGCATCGCGTTGCGCCCATCACTCGGAGACGGCGAAGATACGCCTCAAGTGCCCCCACATCTGTAACCTAGTGCTAGGTTCAATAAACTAGTCCTCTCCGCCGTGATCTTCAAGTTCTATGCACTATTCATATCATACGAATCCGGCGATTATATTTGACATAAAGTAAATAACGAACGAACAACGTTTTCGACTTTATCTCATTTCAAACAAGCATCCTGTCATAGTCATGTGCTTCTTATAAACAATATTTGTACAGAGTCATGCATTCTACTCATTTTGAATTTGGAACATAATGTTTGCTAGTGATGTATTGTATTCTTTTGTGAAGACGAGAGAGAGCGTGGTGGCCCAAGGGTAAACATGCCGACTGTCCACCTAATCAGTGGCCCAAAGATCAATGATTAGGTGGATAGGAATTAAACAGGTGACAAACTTGCAATTAAACAAGCAATTAATTGCAACATTTAAAATATTGACGTTGTCAAGCATTCTATAAGAGTCTAAAATATCATTACTTTTATCATGATATTATTAAAATTTACTGGTGCGAAAAGTATTTCGCCAGAAATATTAATGTGCCTAATACTACGCTATCAAAACGGTGAAGGAATACTCGTACGTGGAGAGGAAACCAGCATATCCTATAACCAAAAATTCGAAGACATGTGACATATTTAATCCTCGAGTCAAGATCTGTTAGTACCTAGTAGAATACTTTCCCAATGTCTCGGGGTAAGAGCTGCAATGTTTACCTAAGCAACTTTTTCTTAGATGCAGAAACAGTCCATATCAATATAGAATAGAATAGAACAGAATACGATTTATTCACAATCAATGACAAGTAAGGAATATAAAATATGCGAAAAAAGTAACTAAAATAATTATTATAAAAGTTAATTTTACGAAAATGTCAAAAACTTCGACTTGGAGTTATGGCAATTAACATTAAAGGCCTGAACAAATTATAGTAAGAACTATCTCGACCAAGTCAAACAGACAAAAACCGCATCCACATCGGTCCATTCGATTAGGACCTACGATGTCACAGACAGACACACAGATACACACAACAAACTTATAAAACCCTCTTTTCTCAATCACTTATTAATAAAAAAACATTCTTGTTTGTTTGTAAAGTCTGCGGATGAAGTACTTTTCAAAGTGTGGTATGCATGCTTTTACTATGTAACTAATTACAAATATTAATTAAGTATAAGGCATCTTAGTGCATTTTCAAATTTTCGTTTATTTGCCATAAATGCGTTTAATAAAGACGGCTCCATGGCTTAATTGGTAGCCTTGCCTTCTTAGCGAGGGGTCCCGGGTTCGATTCCCGGCCGGGGCACACTTTGTGTGGTGAGCACGAAGTTTGTTCTCGGGTCTTGGGTGTTTTTCTTGTGTTTCTGTGTTTGTCCATGCCATCTGCGACACAGGGAATCCTAGTGCAGAGGTATGAGTGTGTTAACGTTGTTTGTTTGTTTAAAGGATTTATCCATCCGTCAATCTCAATCTCAATTATAAGTAGGTAAGTATCGCTGTACGATTAAGAAACAGAGAGTAATTTATATCTCTGATTAATGAGCCTCTTGTAGCCTTGTTTTAAGCTTGAAGATACAATGTGTTTACCTGTGCTCGTATCCTTCTGACAATAATTCCCTGATATTCTGTTCAAGTTTTCAGTGTTTAGTAAATCTTTATAACTAAGATTACGCCTGTTGCAACTCTTATAAAAATCCGTCAGTATTATAGTATAAATTTACTGGTTATTTTTTTAATCCCTCATTAGAATTTAAAAACAACGAGCACGCACATTCAAACCAAAATACGAAAAACACGTACAGCAGAATTAACTCTCGCATTCATAAAGGTGTGTTCGTAGCAAAAGTTTTTGCTTTGTGGCTTCAAAACACAAATGTTATGCTACAGTTCGAGCTTCGGAACAGTTCTTGTCTCCCAGGGACGAGCAAAAAATGGACCGGGTTACATTGGAATACGTTTATAATACATGTCATTTGCTAGTGTATACACAGATGAACAGCAGGGATTACAATCTGTAATTAATTACTGCAGAACTATGTGAGTTGGATTAATTGAGTTTGAAATGAATCCTTTGAACGGTCTTTAGATGTATGATTTGAATATAATTATGTATTTACAAACGAAATACGCGATAGGAAACAAAATTGCATCCAAATCTGTTCAGCCGTTGAGGCGTGAAGGAGTGACAAACATACAATACATACAAGCTTTCGCATTTATAATATTAGTATAATATTCATATTATGTATTTTGATATGAAGGTAATGGTAGCATGTACGATTCCAAGCACATAGAACTTTTATGCCTACACCACTAGTGACAATATTGCAGGTAGCTTAAACATATTAAGATACACAACACAAACATCCAATAATAAATCTTATACTCATTACACATTATTAACCGAATCTAACCTCTTCGCTTTGCAAACAGGGATGCAATAGCAATTTAACATAAAGCCATCATCACAGCATATCACAAATATTATGTCTTTTCAGTGCTTTCATACGGGCTATTGTTGTGGGGGAACTCTGTAGACATAGAGCTTTTGTAGTACAAAAAAAGTGTATACGGGCTACATTTGGCGTTTAATCCTTGGATATTTGCAAACCACTGTTTAAAAAACTTCGTATCTTACTTTTACCTTGCATTTACATTAAGAAACTATGCAAAATTCTGACTTTTTTTACGAAAATCTCTGACGTAAATCCTTATGAGCTATTTTTGCCTCAGTTTAAACTAGATATTCATAACGAGAAAGCACATGTAAACGCCATAAGAGTTTTAAAGAAACTCACCAAATTCACTCAAGAACCATTATTAAATTTTAAGAATAGGTTGACCAATTGGCTATCTGACATATCTGAATTTTAAAAACACAATTTTTTTGAGCATGACATTGATTGTATTTAATTTAATGTAATGCGTAGATAAACTCCATTAGACCCTAGTAGTAATTTGAATAATATATTAACATAAATAATTTGCACACCATATCAGTAGTAGGGCATATATAGGACATTAAGTAGTTCATGCACTGCAAACGTGTATCAGCTAAAAGACGTATTTTATAAAAAACAAAATACGAAAACGAAATGTTTAACACACAATGAAGTATTAAACTAGACC
The DNA here is from genome assembly GCA_921293045.1 of Aplocera efformata. NCBI lineage: Eukaryota > Metazoa > Arthropoda > Insecta > Lepidoptera > Geometridae > Aplocera > Aplocera efformata. Next base: position 3,176,690 of record OV121042.1, on the reverse strand, counting down.
TGTTCACACTAATGCATTTTGTACATTCAAGTCTCGAAGCAACTTAGGTTAACCGAAGAGAAGGCGCAAAATTTCAAGTATATACTATTAAGCTTTTCCACGGAACCTCTCCTTAAGTACTTAGAGTTACGGTTGCTATGCGAAGAGGTTCCTGTAGACTTGTGGAGTATTATCTTCTTTACCTACTGATATTCCTGCATCACGTACTCTAGTTATTACAACACACACATCTAAAAAGCTGATTATACAATAACACCCACAGACAACATTCCTTTAAACCTGCAGATACGGAAATATTATGTAAATTTAATCAATTCTGAAACTTAATTTACATCTCGGAACAATGTTTTAGAGGAAGTTTGTCAAGCAATTTGTTTTTGGATCAAGTGAGAAGCCACTTGGATCTGAATTGGATCTGCCATTTCGCTGAGCATCTCTTGAGAGCCATTAGACGAGTCGATTAACGATATTTACATTTAATTGTTCCTGATGGATTCCTCGAAATGGTTTTGCGGTGACCGAAATTTACTAATCCAAATTGATGAAAGAAACAGTACAAAAGTAATATAAAGTCATAAATTATTGTAAGCAGAGTATTTGGGAGAGGGCATCGTTTATAAAAGCGATTGATCCATTTGCTCTCACTAATTTAAAACCCATCTTTTATTTAAATACATATTATCACATCATCTAAACGTGTAAAAAATCTCAACATACTTTTTTTTGTAAAACTTTTTCTGAACTATACCTTTCAAACAATAAAAACATCATCAAAAATTAATAATGAAAGTGAGGCCAGTTTTTGATGTTATAATGAAAGTTAGTAATTAATGTTTTTCGTTCTCACCGCGAAGCGCAGCTAGTCTAAGATATAATCATAATATTAGTTTAGTATTATAAAATCATTTTTAGCGGTGTTTCTTTCCTTATCTTGAGTAAAATGTGACTTTGCGTACTTATTTTTATCATAGTAATATTTATTTGTATATTCTTGCAACGCAGCAAACCCGTAGCAAATTCTAAAACTAAACCTATGGTCACGTTTGTTGGTAAATATCAAGTATGTTACATTCTATACCTATAAATAAAATACAGAATCAATCATAAAAAATCCATCTAATTCTATTTCTTTTTATTTCTTATTATAATAAAAGTAGCTAAGTTAGTTACCCTATCAGTCAGCTATCTGCCAGTAAAAGTCACGTCAAAGACGAACCGGAACAAACAGACCAACAGACACATAATTTATTTTTATATTCAATTAGTAATTCAGCAGCCAAGCAAGGCTTATCTCATGCCAGCTTACAAGTGCTTTATAAATTGAAATTTTACTACAACAGCTAAACAAGGAGAGGGAGCAATAAAATTTATGACCCTTCGACCAACAGGTGGGCGATTAGGTCGCGACGTCTGACAAGGAGCAACAGGCAATCTTGATGCGTACAATACCCTTTCACTATCTAACCACTTTTATCAAGCGATACATCACAAGTAATCCATGTTGAATCTGTTTTCAGTCACGCATAAAAGGCGAGTGATAAGTTTGACCGCTGTGTGTGTTTGTCTGTGGTACCGTAGCTCTTAAACGGGTGAACCGATTTGGGTGCGGTTTTTTATTTAAAAGCAAATTTTCTAGCGGTGTTTTTAGACATGTTTTATTAAAATCGGTTTAGCCGTTTTAAAGTCACTCAAGTTGTCAAGTCACTCAAGTTGACAAATGGTTTCCTTTATGGGATACGGAATCATTTGTTATGATTCCATATCCCATAAAGGAAACCACTCATTAGGATTCCCTCTGCATTTCAATGGACAAATACTGAAACACAACCAAGAACAAGCTGTGTTAATCACATAAAGTTTTGCTGCGACCGGGAATCGAACCGGGATCTCTCGCTCCGAAGGGTTAAGCTCAACCAAGCTACGGAGTCGGATTATTACGCTTACAAACTGTCTGTCCTTCCTTCAAAAGGCGGCATGTTTTTAACCATAAAAACAACAGGCAAAAAAATGCTAACATATATTATACTAGCGACCCGCCCCGGCTTCGCACGGTTAGTAAAGCTTCAGTGTCGTATCAGAAACTAACCGTGTGAAGCCGGGGTGACTTGCTAGTGTATTATACATATAAACCTTCCTATTGAATCACTCTATCTATTAAAAAAAACCGCATCAAAATCCGTTGCGTAGTTTTAAAGATTTAAGCATACATAGGGATATAGGGACAGAGAAAGCGACTTTGTTTTATACTATGTAGTGAAATGCAAATGTGAGTTTGCTTCTTTTGCACGTTGTCAGGAACAGAAAAGGACGTACCTTAGTACATCAATTGACAAAATGTACATAGTGCAAACGAAGCCGCGTGCAAAACCTAGTCAAAAATTTTTGTTATGACGGATATCCCAACAAATAATATAAAATACAAACATTGTTGAAACTTGGTATGTGAGCCTGAATCATACATGACTATTTATTCAACATCACTGTTCTTTAGATCCATAGAAATTTCACCAATGACGGCAAAAAATAGGAATTGAAAGTATTAAAGTTGGATTATTTGGTTTTTAAATCAATCATTTGTATATTTCAAGAGCAATCCGTTCAACGCGTAGTTTGTACCAAATATTTATGTAATTTTTTGTTATTCGTAAGCTAAATAAACAATTCAGATGTGTGATGTGATTGCTAAAAGCATTACCTTGTATAACTTCATGTCGTACATGACATGAAGTCATACAACACATATAAATTTTGTTGCAAACGCATACATTTCTTGTTTATTGTGGATATCTAGACAGCAGCAATTAGCATTTTACCTTTCATTGCCTGTTCTAAAGTTAATTTATATAATAAAGAAAAAAATATATACAAGGCATATCAATTTTGTTGCACAAGCATACATTTCTTGTTTATTGTGGACGTCTAGACTGCAGCAATTAGCGTTCCAACTTTCATTCCCTGTTCTTAAGTTAATTTATAAAATAAAAATTTATAAAAAATATATAAGGACGTTTAATTTAGCACATGGACGAATTAAGAAGATAGAGTTAAAATACTATCGAATACTTATTGCGATATTGTTTAGCGATACACAATATCGCAATAAGCGATATTGTTTCAAGTTTCAGTCGCACGAAACAGTATAGGTATTAGGTAGTTGGCAAAGTGGATTACCTGCCAGTATAGCGATGGTTCGGTCGAGTGATATCTCGTCAAAGCCCGCGTTTATTAATAAAAAAGTTAATCGTGCGTACAAAGCCGAGCTGGCCACCCGACTATGCGCTAACGAGAATTCGGAGCAGGCACTAAAAGTAGCAGAATGACAATTTTTAGCCCATGATATGTGCTCAAAGTTTCTAGTAGCTTTTGTCTTTTTTATGTGATGCTTTGACTTTGTTTATTACAATGTGAAAGCCAAAAATCTTTATTAGTTACCGTTAATTTCTTTAAAATGACTAAGAAGTTTCGTTTATTTTTAAATAAGTATTGACCTACGAGATCTTGCGTTCTTAAAACTAAGTTTAGCGCTTTTTTGGATTTGTAAGTAAAAATTATAGTCGTTATTAAATCATTTTCTACTTTATAAACTAGCTATAACTAGAAGACTTATCTGGGACAATGTAACTCTCTAATGGAGAGAATGACATGAAAAAGTCATAAAAAAAATTTAGGAATCCTCCAGAATCTATGAAAGAACCGATTAATGAATAAGAATATTGTTCACTTGCGTTGAAGTTTTCCGCCAAAGTGGGGGAAGAGGGGGACTGAGCTGAAACGCAGTTTTAGACGGTAGAGGAGAGTCGCAGTACTTATTAAGACATTGTCAAGTAAACATCACCAAGATTTAAAGTCATAGTTACAAACGTTATAAGAAAGTTGTTTTGCAAAAGTTACGTACTTGAAATATGTATATATCGTGGTTTAAATTGCAATACCAAAGTTTGCTGAGTTTATGGTGAAGTGTATCCATAATCCCTAGCGAACAAATCAAAACGATTATCAATCAATGGGATCGGCAACAATCATTATATCGTATAGATACAGAGCATTGTACGGCAAATTATCGCCTACGTATTTATTTATAAGGTATCGCCGTCGAGCCATAGTAATTAATCTTCACCCGAGCCTGCCAAAGGTTACTCACACGTAAACATTCGTCGACACCGTCGCTTCGTGTCGTCATATCGCGAAATTATGTCGTGTGCTAATATCATGGATCATTAAACTAGTGTAGAGCTACCAGATAAAATTTTGGGCGAGGAGGAGGATATAAGACTCTACTCAGAGCGTGATGGAACAAGGGCATGGACGCCGACTTTCAATCTGAAGGTCGCTGGTTCAAATCATGCTGGTTCAAGTGCACCAATGAGTTTTTACATTTGAAAAATTTATGTGCGCAATACCACGTTCTCGAAACGGTGACGGAAACCATCGTGAGGAAACCGGCAGGTCTTAGAACTATAAATTCGAAGACATGTGACATCTACCAATCCGGATTGGGCTCCCGTGGGCCGGTGTCCCTGCAGTGAGAACATTAGAGGCTGGTACGTTTAAAAGACTGTACTGATGGTGGTAAACACGAGTGCTATTGAGCGCTCGTGTTGACCGCGAGTCATGCTCAGGGACATGTTGCAAGATATGTTGCGAGACATGTTGCGAGTCATGTGCCGAAATATGTTGCGAGACATGTTAAGGGACAGCGAGAAGCAAAATAGAGCGTTTAAAAAAACAATGCTGTTCTTGTGCCGCGTTGCTGCGTGCCTCAAAACCAGGGCCAATATCAGACACGATGTTCGTTTAGCCCGGATGTGGCAAAATACTGAGGCAGCGACCCATTTAACGACAATGATGGGATTATAGTATGTATAATTATTGATACATTTAAATTTTTTGTATGTAGATAGGATTTTTTTTAATTAATCGGGTCCACATGAGAATTGCGTAGATAATCACGTGAATCTTTCTCACAATACGTAGGCGTGTACAAATAACAGTATGTAACCATGTCGATTTTTACTATTTGACAAATTGTATAAACATGCTGTGAGTCATGAATAGATGACTTTTATTTCCTCTGAGTCACAAGTTATAGTTTTTCTTCCAAATCATTTATAAACGGCTATTTTATGAAAATCTTATTGCAATCTTGTCGCGTGGAATCACTGAAACTTGAAATTAAACGTCTCATGTATGCATGTAATTACATCACATCCAAATGATACTTCAGATCTAAAGGAATAAATGAGTTCCAGATTTAAGTTCATCCACACTTCAAATCACTAGTAGCGCCCCGCAGTGTTACTCGCGGTTAAAAAGTCAACGAGAAGCTGTCAAATCACAAAAAAAATGAGGCATGAAGGAGTAACAAATAAACAAACAGACAAACTTTAAAAACCACAGATTAAAATTTGTTAGGTAATGAAAAGAAAACGTTAAAATGATTTTCTTAATTGAAATCATATTACAAACCTCCTCCCTAATGAATAAAAAAAACGGTTTCCATTAAATATAACGACGTCTTAAATGCGACAGGAATAATATTTGTAGAGACAGCATTTAGTTAATGAGGTACCGGATTTGTAGATTAGCCTTAAATATTTCTTGAGGATACATTTTGCACTGCTCATTTTGAATGGACACTTTTTTTCCCGTATTATGAAGGAGATAAGTGGAAAGGAGTTTTGTCAAAGTTTAACGTTCCGAATACTTTCAGTTATATCTGTGTAAAAAGCGTAAAAAACGAAGGTTTTTGCGTTTGGGGCGGTGTGTATGTTTTGTTCATTGGAATTTATTTTGAGAATAGAAATACCTATTTAGTATACAATTTTTAATTTAAATAATGAGAAGTATCTTCGAGAAATTTCTTTTGTAATAAGAAATACTAGAAGAACTACTAGAAATACGGTTAAGAAAAAACTAGAAAATGCTACGTATCACAAATTATGAATTTCCTGCGTATATACCTATACGTATTGTACGTATAATTCAAGTCCATGCTAAAAGTTTATTTTGGAATTCGTTGTCTCAAGGAATGTTTGCCGAGTTACAAAGTACCTTTTTCAAGTGAATTCCGTATTGAAGTATTTTCTTTAAGTCTGTATTTTTTTTAATGTTTGTTACCTTAGTTCTCCGTCATTTATGAATCGGCTCTGAAAATTCTGTCTGGAAAAAAATATATTATCCAACCAAGTAAACGAATTTGCATACTGTAACTTTTTTCTTCGCTCGTTGTATACCTATTTGGATCTTCCTTTTTTTATAATGGTAGGGTGTACCCCCTAAGGGCGAAACTTTAAAAGTCGGCTTTTTCGATTTTTAAATTAGTCACCTGTAATAGTAAACATACGTAAAATAGACACACACAGACATAAAAAAAACATCTATGTTCGTCATACAAGCTTATCCTGACTGAGAACGAACCCATGACCTACTGCGCAGAGAGCCACTGGGCTGTGATGCCAGACCAATCCAGTAAAGAGCGGATGATCTAGCGCAGATTACAACAAAAGTAAAATTACATGAACTCTACGAACTATGCGTGCCGCTAAGCTTCTTAAGTAAGTAATCTAGATTTAGACGACATCGTATTAATAAGCAATTTCGTAGAACGCAGTCCAGATCGCAGATATGGCACGCGTACGTCTTTGTGACTTGTTTCAACAGGAATCACCCTGTTACAATGATCACGATAGGATGTAGTTGCAGGAAAGTGGGTATTGTTTTTGTGAAATTGATTTTTTGAATTTTATGGGTTTGATCTAATCTTGCCTCGCGGAAAGCAAGTCCAAGCACGTTCACCCGGAAGAAAACCGTTTTACTCTTGATAATATTTGGCTACTTCCTTCCTATCGAAATTAATTTAGGAGAATATCACAGAAGTCAGATTCTTCATCAATATTATTTAGCGTGTTGCTAGGCATTATTTATTTCTTATTTATTATTATATTTATTTTATTTACCTTCGTTTATTGGAACAAGCAATGGCTTATCCAGACAAAAATACATTATTGAATCAAATATACATGTAATCTTCATCAAACTCTGTTTCGTTTGTTATCTTGAACATTTATATAGATTTTGCTTTACTTTTCAACTATTTATTTATCGTTATCTATACATACATATATTGCACTAATATCATGTCTGTCTGTTTGTTTTTTTACTTCTTCGCACCTCAACGACTGAACGGATTTAAATGATATTTATTATAAAGGTAGCTCATATCCTAGATTCCCATACAGGCTACTTTTTGTACCGAAAATGTGAAGTTTTTTTAAATGACTTGCAAAATAACTTCTGGCAGTTTTTCCCATCGCCTCATGTTGATTTTTTAACTGCGGGTAACACCGCAAGCGCTCATATATAATAATAAAGTAAAGGCCAAAACTTGATTTTACTTCAAATGTATGTTCAGAAGTTAATGCACGGAACCTTTTGTCTTTCTGTCTGCATTATATTCACTGAAACTACGGAATGGAATTTTGTGGATGAAAAAGAATAAAAAAATTAGACTTGGCAACGTTAACTTAAAAAGAATTTATAGTGTTAAAACAACACGCTTTGCGCCATGTAAGCTGGAAGTGGGTTGGATATTCACTGCCAACAAAAATAAACTTGGAAAAACGATCCTTGAAACAAAAATTACACCCTATAAAAATCCATCGTTCAATTAAGCTGATTTATATTTCGTTGTGTTCTAAATATATATATTTTATGGGATTTTTGCCATCATGTCAATTTCTCAAACGATAACCGATTGTCAAACTGTGAATCTAGACAGCAAAACATGTGTCACGTCAGCTAGTCTCTAACTAATACACATGGAAGAATTACACCTACATAGTATGAATTACACACGAGTGAAACCGTGGCGCAACTAGTTTACAACTCTATTTCTCTAGTTGTATAATATTAAAATTATTATATTTGCGTAAACCAGACACTGTTTGTGTGATATTGTTAATTGCACAGAAAAGATAGGCGCACGCAATATTAGATATCATTAGATGATTGTAATGTAAATTGGGTCAGCATATTTATACACGACATGATTTTTTAAATAAGCCTTAAAAATCCATCTAGTTTAATTTTTTTAATTGTAACATTTTTGGCCTACCTATTGTCATATGAGGTTTACGACAATATCTTCCTAAGGGCAATAGTTGTAAAAATGACCTATTAAGTAACTAACTATTATAAGTGAATAAATTTATTCTTATTCTTATTCTTAATCTAGTTGTTAGGGTTCAAATGGATTTAAAAGACTAGCAATAATTTTACCCATAATCATCCTATTTAAATCGTCATCATCATCTTACTATTTTAAACGACTAATTCTTATATATTTTTTTAATTATTTCGCTTATCTCGGAAATGTATCGGACGAAATAGTATTTCTATAAATAGCATTTATAGTAAAAAGGCTTTCTTTTTTTTCTTCTTTGCTTTTAAAATTTCTATTAACAAAAAAAATGTTTTTAACAAACAAATCCGAGCGAAGCTCGGCCGCCCAGGTACTTCTCCGTTCGAAGCGAGGGGTCCCGGGTTCGATTCCGGGGCACACTTTATGTGGTGAGCATGAAGTTGGTTCTCTGGTGGGATATTACTGTGCAGGCGTTTGTTTTATGTTGATAACATTGGTCCTCACTCAGTCATTAATTTCAGTAGGTATTTGCATTTAAATGAAATATCCAAATAAGTCATTGAAGTGCAAGTATCTCCCTTATTTTCTATTTTATTGGATTAAAAGAATGTAAGGGAAAAAACAAAAGATCTCTTGAATTAATTTTGTAGCTTCTACCCATATCAACAGTGTTACGACTCAGATCGTCACCTACTTAGTTAAAAGACCCAAGTTGTTTGAATTGATCTCCATTCCAAACACTTTGGAGACCAACGAATTCATCTCCAAAGTGTTGTCTCAAAGTGATAAGCGCTACACGATACGACTTGAGTCTTCTCATAGTTCGGTAGGGAAGGACCTGAGTCGAATCACTGTTGTCTTAGTGCGGGCAGAAAACACAAACAGCATAACTCGTAATTTTAGACACATTAAATAAGACATGAATAATAGTCATCAATGAGCATTATATATGTATCTCAACACGGTGCCACAGAATACCAGCGCTGTATCAGTCCACTGACGCAGCACATGCTGAGAGGTTACCTTTTTTGTTGTTACATATTCTTAAACGTGTAATTTTGTTTTTAATTTTTAAGTGAGCCTTAATTATGTAACACAAAATAAAGTTTTTCTATTCTATTCTATTCATTCATCTTATATGGCGCAGGCGCCATATAAGATGGATGAATGAACGCCCTGGGCAGGGCGCATTTAAGATTTTGGTATTAAATTCATTATAATTTAATGTTAAACAAGGAAGAGCCCACAACACAGGGAATCCTAGTGTGGGGGCTAGCAATCACCCATGACCACTTAAATTATATTATTTTAAATAATTACCATTATTGCATATATTCTTACATTAAAATTTAAGTGTGTTAATGTTGATATGTATGTTTCGTGTCAATAAAAATGATTATTATTATTATTATATATATATATATAATATTCATATATTAATAATAATCATAATATATAATACTCATCAGTGAGCATTATATATGAACACTATATATGTCCAGCAGTGGCTTAAGATAGGCAGATGAAAATTATGATTTTGAATATACAAGCAGATGTAGAACGGTTTCAATTAATCTACAAGGATTCAATTAAGCTACGGAGAACGGAACGGGACTCTCAATAAAAATTAATGTAAAGTCACATAAGGGATCTCTGATACCCGAACGACTTCAGTTCATATTGATAGCTCGCACCGACGACACGCATGAACATTAAATCCTGCTAATCCTAACAAGATCTGTGAACCTTCAGCACCTTGGAGACCCGAGTAACTTATTTTCATGCAAATGTCCTCTCAATATCGAGGGATATATCCTAATCTAGGTTGTATGTTTAGGTAATCGTCGACACCCTATCGCGATCACATTTATTTGTAAAAGCCGATCCTTAATATACTATTACGGTCTTCTTTAACAGTAAGAGTAATTGACCAACTTTACTGCTGTTTAACTTTGTTTGTAGCCTTCGAAGCGAGGGGACTCGGGTTGGATTCCTGGACGGGCCACACTTTAGGTGGTGAGCATTCATGCTCAGTGATTCATCAATAAACTTCAGTTTATTCTCCGGTCTTGGGTGTTCGTCCTGTATTGCTGTGTTTGTCTATGCCACCTGTGACACAAGTAATCCTAGTTCAGTTGCATATTTATATTGTAATAGGTGTGTGAATATGACTCCGCCCCTTTTTGTCAAAATAAAACACATTTGTTCGCTTACAAAATTAAAAAAAAAAATTATTGAAAGTATGCTCCATCTGCAGCTACAACCTTCGCCCATCGTTCAGGTAGTTTTCGTATTCCTTGCTGGAAGAAGTCCTGGTCTTTTGAGCTTATCCAGTTGTCAATCCAAATTTTGATACTTTCACATGAAGTAAACTTTTCTCCAGTAAGGTCTGTCTGCATCGTCCGGAATAGGTGGTAATCCGAAGGAGCTATGTCTGGTGAATATGGCGGGTGGGGTAACACTTCCCAGTCCTGTCCCTCTAAATATCTTTTTACGACTTCTGCGGTATGCGGTTTGGCATTGTCATGCTAAAGAACTAATTTGTTATGTCTATTCACCCATTCTGGTCGTTTTTCTTCTATGGCTCGCTTCAAACGCATTAGTTGTCGTCGGTAAACTTCTCCATTAATAGTTTCAGAGGGTTTGAGCAACTCATAATATACAATACCTTTCTGATCCCACCAAATACAGAGCATGACCTTGGCACAGTGAATATTTATTTTTGGCTGTGATGGGCCTGGTTCGCCTGGTTTCACCCAAGCTTTTTTGCGTTTAGGATTTTCGTAGTGTATCCATTTTTCGTCTCCTGTGACTATCCGATGCAAAAATCCTTTTCTTTGCTGTCTTTGAAGCAGCATTTCACAAATGGTTTTCCGACGTTCCATGTCTCTTTCTTTTAAATCATGTGGAACCCAGTCACCGGCTTTTTGAATCATTCCCATCATTTGTAAACGCTTTGCAACAGTTGAACGATCAACATTTAATGCTGCAGCTAATTCTGATTGAGTTTGGCAAGAATCTTCCGCCAATAATGCTTCCAATTCAGCATCTTCAAATTTTTTTGGTGGTTTTCCATGTTCTTTATCCTCAGTACTAAAATCGTTATTTTGAAATCGTCGAAACCATTCCTTGCAAGTTGTATTAGACGGAGCATGCTCACCATAAATCTCCACAAGCAAACGATAAGTTTCCGCTGCAGTTTTCTTCGCAATAAAATAATGTAATAACACTTCCCGCAAATGACGTTTATTTGGAATAAAAACCGACATTTTCGAAAAGGTGAAAACAATTGTTGCTTACACTTCAACCAAATATCATAAAATGCGTTAGATAGCTGACATTCAGTACTATCGAATACAAGTATGGTCATTTATTAGTACACGTAAACAATACTAAAAACGACATCTGTTGAGAAAGGGCGGAGTCATATTCACACACCCAATAATATAATTATAATTATAATATACGTTTACACTAATTTTGCACTAGGATTCTTTGAATCGCTGATGGTATGGACAAACAAAAAAACAAAAGACAAACACTCAAGACCCGAAAACAAACTTCATGCTTACCACACAAAGTGTGCACCGACCGGGAATCGAACCCGAGAGAGACCCCTTGCTTCGAAGGCAGGGCTACTACATCTAAGCCATTGAGCCGTCGCAATAATTTGAGTGTTGAGATAAGTAACATCTCTACAACAAGTAAGTAGTTTTTGTGTGAATCCCGATCATAAACACAAAAACAGACAAAGCCTTCATCGTTTTTTTTAACGGAATACCATAACAACACGTCATCATCTTCCTGCCCTTATCCCCTCCCTCTGTCAATCGTCATCTCAGTACTCACTCCTTTCTTACGCATATCATCTTTCACACAATCTATCCATCTTTTCTTTAACCTACCTCTTATCTTATATCCTTCCACATCCATATTATGGTATTATTTTAATACCACAACAACACGTCATCACAAAAAAATATACAGAGTATTTTTCTCTACTCTTTTCTTATATGCATAGATATTGACTTACCTTAACTTAAGACAAACACTCATATGAAATGAGAAAATTGATGGAAGATAAGGTAAGTTTTGTCTGTGCCTTTTCTTTTACGTAACGAAGTGTTCATAACAGACAGACACAATCTTCCTTATTCACGGAGTTGTTGACCTTTTTACCGAATTACATGGAGTGACAGACTTCGACGATAAATAACAGTTTAGTTACCTTTTTTATACTACTTAAGTGACGGGACGAACTGAAGGCCCACCTGATGCTATCAGCATCACTACTTATTCTGCCTTACCCAAAGTATGAGAACACTACAGTTACATCCCAGTGCACCCGTCACCCGAGACGGGATGTTACGTCTCACGCTCCTGTGATTTCACCGGCACCCACACCCTTTCACCGGAAGACAGAAATGCGAGTGCGCCACTGTTTGGCGGATTTATTTAGTTACACAAATTTCAAAACTAATAAAATATAAAATAATATTATTAATACAAAAACGAATACTGCACTACTATATAAAACAATATTTTCTTAGAGTTCCATAGCCAAATGGTAAAATTGGAATCATTATAGTTTCGTTTGTCCGTATGTTAGTTTATATAATATTATTTTAATATTGTAAACATAAGTAGTTTCAATATTTATTATACTCTTAGTGATATGTGTTTTTAAAGTATTATATATAAATGACTGAAAAGTATATAAATAGCCCTCAGAGTGCGAGTACAAATCACTTGGCAGGAATTCTTTACTTATATATCCAAATAATATTATGTAGGTACCGATGGTAGACCTCATCTTAAGTTAAAATTAATAGACTATTTGCAGAAAAAATATTAGGAGTACAAATAAGATTCCGCCGTTTTATTGTAGATGGCGCGGCACGGAGTTTCGGTTAGCTTTCGCAGATGATAACCGGCTTAAAAAATAGTTTGGACATTCAAGAACAACATAACCTATTAATATCATTGATTTTATATTGGTAAAATATAATTTTTATAAGTTGAAAATGTCAAAATTTGAGCCAAGTAAGCGTCATTTGCGGGAAATATTAGTTTACTTCTTTAATTTAAAGAAATCTGCTGCTGAGGCGCATCGATTGCTCGTAGAAGCATATGGTGAGGTTGCTTTGAGTGAGAGAACGTGTCGAGAGTGGTTTCAAAAGTTTAAAAATGGTGATTTCGACGTAGAAGACAAGATCGCAGTGGAAGGCCAAAATTTTACGAGGATGCAGAATTGGAGGAATTATTGGAGGAAGATTCATCTCAAACACAAAAAGAACTTGCTCTAACATTAGAAATCACTCAGCAAGCAGTCTCACATCGTTTAAAATCATTAGGAATGATTCATAAACAAGGAAATTGGGTTCCGTACGAATGAAAGCCGAGAGATATTGAACGCCGATTATGCTTAAGTGAAATGCTGCTAGCTAGACATAAAAAAAGGGTTTTTTACATCGTATCATAACTGGTGATGAGAAGTGGATACATTATGACAATCCAAAAAGAAGAAAATCATGGGGATTACCTGGCCACGCGTCAACATCAACAGCAAAACCGAATATTCACGGAAAAAAACTTATGCTGTGTATTTGGTGGGATCAGCTAGGTGTAGTGTATTATGAGTTGCTTAATCCGAGCGAAACAATTACTGGAGCCCTCTATCGAACACAATTGATGAGATTGAGCCGAGCTCTGAAGGAAAAACGCCCTCAATACTATTCTAGACACGAAAAAAATATTCTTCTGCATGACAATGCTCGTCCACATGTTGCGGCTCCCGTGAAAAAGTACTTGGAAACACTTGATTGGGAAGTGTTACCCCACCCGCCGTATTCACCAGACATTGCACCGTCCGATTATCACCTGTTCCGGTCCGTAGCACATGCTCTGACGGCGCAGCGGTTCACATCTTATGAGGATACCAAAAATTGGGTTGATTCGTGGATAACCTCAAAAGACAAGGAGTTCTTCAGACGTGGGATTCGAATGCTGCCTGAGAGATGGGAAAAAGTGGTTGCAAGTGATGGGCAATATTTTGAATAAATTTATATTACCGTTCTTCTACAATAAATATTTAATTTGTGTTAAAAAACGGCGGAAACTTATTTGTACTCCTAATAGGTTTTTTTTGTTAATTTCAGCAGTTTTACTGCGTTACCCGGTTATCGGTTAAAAACGATGGGGAAACAGACAGAAGGTGTGTTTTCAAGTTATTAAAAAATACTTTACTATTTCGGTATCATAAGTATTATAGCTTATGTGTAAATCCAAGCAATGAGCTACCTTTATAACAAATTTATTTTAATACGTTCAGCCGTTGAGGAGTATTAAACACACATACTGATAAAATTATTTATAGTACCTATTAATATGATTTTCAATATACCTAATGCTTTTGAATGATTAGAGTATCTGTAAGATACTATAAGTGCCTTGTCTTGTGTACTTTGCCTTTTATTTGATACTAAATGAATTTGTCTTTATAAAAATATTCATTATTAATAATATAATTCGTCATACCTTGCTGGTAGACTTGTTCCAGCCGTCAAATTATAACGACATCACCCGACTCTGTGCAGGCACAATTTAAAGGAACGTACTGGAATCACAGTAAGCCCACAATACAGAAAGAATATGGACACATTTCTTTCGTTTTATTTATCTTTATCTACCTATATGTTGTTATACTGACCCGACAATTAACTGTGAAATGACATTAGAAAACACGATTTTTTTTAAATTTCGTGCTGATTTCCCCATTAATCTTTCCCTAAAAACGTTATTCGGATTATAAGAAAGATTTCTCGGTTCGTTTATTTCTTCTGAAATTTTCATTTCAATTAAAAAAAACATTTCGGCGGGGCAGCAGATATCTAAGCGGTCCATTAGTACATTAGTGGGATAAGCAAGATACTTACACCATGTAATTAGTAACTAATTTCTAATTATTATCAGTTTAGCGAGGTAGCGAGGTCTGGAAAAAAAAATGAATAACTTATTTGAAAATCAGTCGGCCAAATTGGTCCAACCATTCTTAACCGTCAAGTGAAGCACTTAGTCATGCTGTTATTTGTTGTTATCTGGATATCCTATAACTCAATAAGTGGGAGTGAATTTAATTAAAAGATTCACTCCCACTTATTGAGAGAAAGTTTATAGCTGTAGGCTGAAGATTATAACGAGGAACTAAGACATTTTTAAGAAAAAATAATTGTGAAATTCGTTTAGAATTCAGTACAAAATGTCCATAGTTTTCCTACTGTAACCCGTTGATATTGTGGAAACGGTGAATCGCGCAAAACGACCTTGTCAGCGCATCTGGTTGTAATGAACGCCAAATAATTACAACACACGTCTCCCGTGCATTACTCAGCATTAGCTTCAGGAAACGAGATGGTCCTGACGTGCCAGCGAGGGGATGCTATTACGAATCAAATAGTGCAATTTGTTGTCTTATTTAGGTACGTGAACGCAATTAAAGCGGTGATCACGGTAACATAAATAATTACAACTTTATGAGGAAGTGTGGTAGGGGAAGGTATATTTTTGTCCAATAGCCATTTTGTACTATCAATACTTGTTTGCTTGTGATTGACTTTGTAACAAAGCACTATCGCCTTGGCTCTACGTGATAAAGATAAAGATCACAATGGCTTGCAATTGTGATCATTATCTTTCAATCAGTCGGTTCTAAAGAAAAAAAAGTTTGATGCTACAGTCCTTTGTAAGTAAAACGATTCATAGGTCGGTCACCAACGTCCTACGTACCTACCTCCTTTAATGCTTTTAAAGGACTTAATTACTTAACTTTATGAATAAATTCTATGAATTATCTATTTGTGTAAATGATCGAAATTTGATGAAAATTGGGAATGTTGACATATCGAACAGCTAATATACGTAAGACGTAAGACGTCGAGAATCTCCCATAAGGAAAACAAACATTGTTTTATATTCAAGACGATATCTGAAACAAATTAAGTGTATGAAAAAGTATCACAAAGTTTACAATTTATAAACTGCTGGTCTCGAATAGACGTGACTTGACTAAGAAAGATATTATTAGGCTCTTTTTGACGGAAAACTAGATTTCTGTACTCTGATTTATGTATAAATAATTTTCATGTATCATAGAAATTAATTACTTATTTTATAGATATTATTTTAGTGGAGATATTCATAAAAAAATACAGTGGCGGTAAGAGCTCACCACTAATTCCGTCTATTTTCTGATAAAGTAACTAACCCACGAGGTGAATAGAGGCCCACTGACCGATATTTGTATGTATTAAAACAGAAATCCACGTTACTGGGTAAGAGTCGATCTACCCCCACTACCCTCTTATATCACTGCGTACTTACACCGCTGAGTTATGTTTCGTTTAAAAACCTCACATCGGTTTTATCCTCAGTAAAATCCGGACAAAAAAAATTACAAACATCAGTTTAAAATCTCCCGTTTTCATGAAATATAAGAGAAGAATTATTTAGTGTTTATGAAACACATGGGATTTATTTTGATCTTGCGACATTATAATACCTTTTCTTGTTCCGTCTGAAACGCGAGATTTAATTTATAAGCAAAATATTTTGATTAATTTAATTAAATTCCTGTTACTGCTACATTATAATTTTCTCAGGCATCTCAAAAATATTCAGCTCTGTAATGGAAATTGGAAATATCTTATTTATATAGAAGCACTTCAGAATAGGGTCATTCTGAAACATTCTGAAGCAAATATTTTAATATGAATATAAGTTTTCAAATACTCACAACGGTCACAGATAAAGCAAAACTATGTATTATTTAACTAGCAACTCGCCCCGGCTTTGCGCGGCTCCCATTCAGACTAAAACGTGAATTTTCTAAATAAATCTATGTATCATGAATGTATTATGGGCATGTATCCCCGGGTGGTGCAAAAGAAGCAACTTAAAGTACCAGTTCTTTAAAAACTTGTGCAAAGTTCGCCCGGAGAAGTACTACGAGTAAATAAGTACGTATGAACGTAACATCCTCGTCTCGGGTGACGGAGCGGGGTGCGATTTGGTTCTTCTCATACTTCGGTTGGGGAGGACCTAAGTTCTTATGGGCGGAGGTAACCACTTAACATCAGATTGGCATTTTGCTCCTCCCGTCACTAATGTTACATAAAAATGTGCATTGCGATGCACTCTTCGGTCTGAGACCTAAGGTAGGTATTTCTATTATTAATGGGCGTCGGTAATTGGGTCGTCGCTGTCAGCTCGCTGATGTCAAATAAAGAAGTGGGAACATAAAAGGTGAGAGAGTCACTCACGCCATGTGAGAGTTATAAATGAAGTTATTTTATAGGTCAACATAAATCCTGATATACTATTACTGGTATTTTCGCTTGTCCTTTTGCCTGAGTCCTGCTATAGGAAATTAACAACGAAATATTTTTCAGTTTGAAAATATCAAAAGAAACTTTTACTTTTTGTTTCTCAATTAAGTTTTATTTTTAAGAAATGTTTGTATTCTCTTCATCAAGAACGGATTGAAAATGCTTGTTAATGCCAAATGTTATACGACCTCGCGTATAATTTTTAAATAATGCCCGTAATTAAAATAACTTTCCATAAACAATATATAGGCTACCTTGAAAGTGTATTAACAAACGATAATTAATTCCCTACAAAGTACATTTAATCAAAAACAAAAATATAATTGGGTGATATAAAAAATATTGTAACAAATAAAATATGAGCAAAATAATACTGAAATATTTTTTAATACTGAACCTTTTCAATTTTGTATTTTTTTACCTTTATTGATTTAGTTTGCTTGATGACAAAAATAACGACCACCCAAAAATTATTATTACTCACCTGCGCCAGAAGGATGGTTGTATGTATGCATATTTTGTGGCAGGGTCTGTAGCCTAAACGGCTATATGGATTTTGCTTGAGAGGTGTCTTTTAGATTCGTATTAATTGTAAAATCAAAGTAAGAGTGACTTTGGCTATAGTTAAATTATAAAAATTATAATGGCGTTTTTGGCGCCATATAATGTCGGTAAAATTTTTTTCCTCCTAACCTAAGTGGGTATCAAAATACAGGGTTTACAAAAATATTTAGAACAATGTTATATTTAAAGGAACCCTTACCCGTAAAGATACCCGTAACGGTAAGAAACCCTTAAAAATTAAATTGGAAGGGCGTGGTAACCGTTTACCGGTACGAACTATGCCGTTATCTCATCTGTCTGCGGTTAGATTGCACTCACACGGTAATGGCCTGCAAATGGAGACTTGAAGCTGATGCTGGATTTGCAAGATTCGTCAGATGGTATTACTTTACTTGCGTATTCTGGTAACAGCCAGGTATATCGAGAGCTAAGCTTGCGAGCCAATTGCTACATCTGCAGACTTGTTTTTTTTTTTATGTAACATAAGAAATGAGACGAGCTGAAGAACCACCTGATGCTAAGTGGTCCTCCGCCCAGAAACAACAGACATACAACTTAGGTCCTTCTCGACTGATCAGGAGACCCAACGCGCACCCCGTGGCGTCACCCGAACTGGAATATAATGTCATGCGTCTGTGATTTAACCTGCACCCACACCCTTCTACTGGAGCACAGCAATACGGGTGCACTGCTTAAGTGGCCTCTGCTGAGCATGGCTTGACCCGTCTTACGCGTATCGCGTCCGTGTTTGGTAAACTCGAATTTTATAGATGACTGTAGAAAAATATAAGCTAAAGCTGTACAAAACGAAAGTATACTACGACTAAATATAAACAGTATTGGAATGGATCTACGTGATTCAGTCGAGTTGCACTCTAGCGGTAATAGCCCCGCAAATGGAAACGTGCCTTTAGCTGATGACGTTCTGATGCCCGCAAGATTACGCGATGTAATTTTTGGTTACACTGCGGTTTCGGGATGTTGTCATGCTGAGATAGCATCAGCTTCAGTTATATTTCCATTACAGGCACTATGGCTACTTATTAAATACTAAAATTCAAGTACCACATAAAATTACCACTAGAAAAATAATACAACAAAAGCTTAACATACTGGCTTCATAGTTCAGTTGGTAGTAGCTCTGCCTTCTGCGCTGTAGGTCGAGGGTTCGATTGCCACTCGCGAAAAGCATTTATGATTCTTCTGTGTGTGGTTCTTAATATGTATTATATGTTTTTTTAGCAATAAATTTATTTCTTTTTTTATATTTATGTAATGTATTTGCAAAAAAATACTATAGGCATATGTATTCCCATAGTACAAGCTATGCTTACTTTCGGACTACATGGCGTTGCGTGAATATTATTTATTTACACCTAAACTGAATATTATCACAGTAGGTGACTCAGTGTCATGGTAATGAGCTGATGATCTTTAAAATCTATTATTTAAATTATACCTAAGAAGCAGATATAAGCTATCACCCAAATCCGTTCAGCCGTTTAAGCATAAAGGAGTAGTAACAAACACATACACACATACAAACTTTCATCTTTATAATACAAGTGTAATATATATATATGTGTGTGTGTGTGATAATAATTTGAATGATATAATATATGATAAATACATATAAAATAATGACACCTGACGTCATTTCTTTTCGCAAAATTATTTTGATATTTGCGAAAACTAGATTTCAAATATTGAAAACAAAAGGTACCAGCCAAAATCAAAGTCGGAAAATTCATGGAACCTGGCTATTTGTTTATAGATTAATCGCAAATCGCTAATGAAAATGGGGAAATATGACAGGCCGTTAGATGTTACGCTAGTTTGACATTTAATTAACAACTCAAAACTGAAGCTTTTGTGTTATAAAGGTCCTTTATTGATAAGAATTACGTAGTACATCTAATTAGTCCGTGATTAATTAGATGTACTAAAGGACGAATAAAGGATCTCGGGTCGAACAACACTCGCCTTATTACATACCTTATACATACATACCTAATACGACTTTTGATTACATACTTAATATGTTCACTTAACACCCCATTCGAAATTTTCGATTAGGGCTCAAATTTATCGCTAGGACTCATAAAAATTATAATTCGCCACCAACTATCATTCATAGAAGTAGTATGTAAAAGCTAATAACGTGTTTAACATATCAATCATTATTCGGTTATACGCAAATTTTTTTTTTGTATGTATGTTACGCGACTATTTCCACAAAAGTGGATCAATATTGATGAATCCATTTTAAAATGATAACGTTTACTTTTGACATCGTCTCATAGAAATATATGAAGAAATAAGGGAAGAAAGTATTGAAATTGGTTTATAAATCAATTGCTTGTTATATACTCGTATATACACCCGTATTACGTACGTATTCACCCAATCTTAATCCAAGGCAGGTTCTTTCTAAATTCGTAATTATCTATTTGGATGGATCAAAGCGTTTGTAGTTGATTGCATCTCATTATCTTATAACTTCGGTAATCTCACAAATAGGGCCATTAACACCATGAATGCGGATTTTTTGAGGATTTTTACAACTTTGGTGATTAATTAAAAGAAATTGCATGAGCGATTTAAAATTGTCAGGAAATTCTAATTTCATAGAAAATTATACCTTCGGCTTAAAAAGAAATTTGGTGAGAATTTGAATTGAAATGCGATACCGCAACTGGCACAAAATTAAAGTTTACGAAGGTATGTCAAAATTATTAGGTTGTATTGTATCTGTGTGTCTGTCTATGGCATTGAGCTCCCAAACGAATAGACCATTTTTTTTTGTTGCAATGCTGACGTATTCAAGATGTTTCTTAGCCTATCATTTATGAAGATTCGTTCAGCCGTTTCACATTTATCAGTTACTCCAAGTTGGAAGTTTATTAAATTTTCGTAAAATGGACTTAGACTTCACTCTCAATTATCGAGAGTAGGCCGGTGTCCCTGCAGTGGGAATATTAGCGGCTGGTACGGTTTACGGTTTTTACGGGACTTAAAGTTTTTTTAAACAAACAAACAAACAACGTTAACACACTCATACCTCTGCACTAGGATTCCCTGTGTCGCAGATGGCATGGACAAACACAGAAACACAAGACAAACACCCAAGACCCGAGAACAAACTTCATGCTCACCACACAAAGTGTGCCCCGGCCGGGAATCGAACCCGGGACCCCTCGCTTCGAAGGCAGGGCTACTACCAACTAAGCCACGGAGCCGTTTTTCGGTTATTTACCATCCGATCACACTTTATCAAATAAAAACTTTCCTCATCAGCTCCCGCTAGTAAAATAACAAGTTCGTTATACAATAACTACTCATACACCTCCAGCCATGTGTCGTTACCTGTTATCTGTGCCACAAAACATCTGTCCATAACATAGAATTGCTGTACTTGGACAATATCGCCGCGATCGGACCCACGCCGCTCGTAACGTGGGACGAGCTCGTTCCCACAGGGCTTGTTTCGTTGCCTCCATAAAATAGTGAATGCGTTGCCAATACGGAGATTATTTGGCAGTCAATTGGCAAACCACATGTGACAATGGCCCTGATAAGACTGGTGGAAAGCTCTGCCAAGTAATTCTTCAATATGGTTTTCTGGCTTTGGACTGTTGGTAGATGTTTTCGGTTGGATAGTTCGTAAATTTTTTTTTAAATTATGTTTTTGCTCAAGGAAAACCTGCAGGTAGAATTTCACCGGCACCCACACCCTCTCACCGGAACACAGCAACGCAAGTGCACGACTACTTTCAAGTCTTCAGCTGGAATTTTGCAGCAAACTATAAATTTGCAACGATTGCCTGTATAAACTTGCTATGTTATTGTCGAACGATCGAGTTATACAACTGTAGGTAACTAACTGCTTGTGAAGTTTCATCTAACTTACACAGACTATGGCGTGATCGAGCACAACATGCAAAGTGACTTAATGAATCTTTTAGTAAACATTTAAAGCCCGTTTTCACAGTGCAAGTTTCTTGTCTGTTGCATAATTATTGGCCTCGCAGAATAGTTGGTAGTAGATCTGACTTCTGCGTTAAAGGTCGTTTCGTTTCAAACCTAAAATTTGTGTGACGAAAATATTATGTTTATTCTTTGTCTGAGTTAATATGTGCTATAAGAATTATTTACTAAAAAACACGACATTATTATTAATCTGGTTCCCATAGTTTATTATTTTGATTAGTTTGGGGCTAATTTGAGCTGTGTGAAATATCCATAATTGATTACTGCATTATTATTACAATATAAAAATTAACCTGTAATACAATGCATCGTGTTTCGTTTACAATTACTTGAGGATATGCAGGCGACGTTTATCTACTCACGATTTCCACTCAATAACTCAGTAATCCTTCGTTCAAGAGGCCACTGCCGCTTTGGCTTGGTCCATGGTAGGTAAGCCTATGTGCTTAGGACTATATTGACCAATTTGTTCATAATATTAGAAAGCCCTTACACAAATACCGTTGCGTAAATATTGACCTAGACGCTGCAATAACTGTTTTAGTGCGATTCATTTAAAAGAAACACTCCATCGAAGATCTCGTCGAATAAGAACAGAAACACGTGATAAAAAAAAACCGGCCAAATACGAGTCGAACTCGCGCACGAAGGGTTCCGTATCTATAATATCGAAAAAAACCGAACAAAAAATAAAAATCACTTCTTTGTATGAGAGCCCCCTTAAATATTTATTTTATTCTGTTTTTCTAACTATCACGGTTCATGAGATACAGCCTGGTGACAGACGGACAGCGGAGTCTTAGTAATAGGGTCCTTTTTACCCTTTGGTTATGGAAAAATGCAAATTCTAGTTGGTTCGACCGGGATTTTCGTAACAACTACACACCACCTAGCAGACGTCACATGCATACTAAGCAGCACTTTACTGATCCTTCTATAAATCAATCAAGCAGTTACTATCACGGCTTTTATTTTTATGTGCCTTTCAGATTGATTATAAGCAAAATGTACTGAACTGCATGAGAAATAATATAGTCCTGAAGGTTGATTCAGGAATGATTGTACGCCGCCGTGTGAACGCCTTCTGAATACTAAGCAGCACTTTACTAATCCTTCTGTTAATCAATTTATTATCTTGCTTTTCGCTTCTCTTTTTTACTGTTTGGTACTTAGATTTGCACGCGACACTCATGTTTATTTCTTTATATTTTATAGTGTGAGGCTCAAGTGGTAATAGCTCTGCGTTCTGTAGGTACTGTAGGTCATGGGTTCGATTCTCAGGTAAAACATATGTGTGATGAACGTTTATGTATAATAAAATCAATGTTAAATCTTTATTTCGGATGAATTCCTTAAACCAAGTATAGCGCTTGTTTAAACCGTACAACAATATTTATTTTGCTATTTTAGTTTTTCCTTTAAAGATATATTTCATTTTTTTTTATTAATTACCTTCATTTGTTTATATTCTCTCTCTTCTTAGTCTCTATTCTCTCTCTGTTTATGTTGATTATTATTTACTGTTCAGCATTCTATTTTAAGATTAATTGGACAATTGTTTCATTGCTACTTTCCTATTGAATTTAGGGTTTCTAAAACATTTTCGCGAAGAGTTTTTTATGTATATTTTTACGATATATTGATATTTTACCATGATTTTCTGAGTTTACTAGCCTTTTGGTCCAAGTCATTGTTAATATAAACAAATAATTAAATTCATAACCATGATTGAAAGTTATATTTCTAAGTGAAAATTATTTGTACAAGTTGCATTTGAAAGTACATATATACGTAGAACAAAGAAACAATTTTTTTTATTCTTGTCTCCCCATTTTTCTATCTGTCTGTTTATTCCAGCTAATCTCCAAAACAGCTATCCCGATTTTAATGAAATTTCCACTAGCAGATAGTTGATATTATAAGGATAGGCCATATACTTTTATTAGATAAGAAGTATTGCTGTTCTACGCATTAAAACTAATACCCATGAAATGCGCTACATTTTTATCAAGAAACCAGGCGAGCAAAGGCGCGAGCGGAAGTTAGTTATGAACAAAACGAGCAGATCAAGACAAAAATCCCGTGGCTAGTTAAAATAAGATGCACGCCACCTGGCAGACCTTCCTTGCATACTAAGCAGCACTTTGCTGATTCTTCTGTAAATCCATCAGTGAAGGCTCTGTGGGCTACGATTCTTGCGCTTTTCACGTCCAGAATACCGATTTTTCCAAATGGGCTTATTATCGGAATCCCTGTATACATAATGGATGCAAGGACCGTCTCATTCCATTCTCGGGTGCCAGCGTGATTCTTTCTAATTCTAATATAATTATAGTCAATATTATTTTAACATTGTAGGCATTTTAATTATTATTATTGTACATTTATTTGGGGTCACATAAAACAGTACAAAAATCACACTTATATTATGTGTGTGTGTGCGCGTGTGTGTGTATGTTTATTCATTCACACACACGCTTAAACATCTCAACGGATTTGGATGAAATTTCGTACCAGGACAACTCATACCCTGGATTAATTCTTTTAATTGATGTGTAAGGATACTTTTACACATAGGCTAGTTTTGATCTCGGAAAAATGCGGGGCGCAGCTAATATATACAATATATAGGACGTACGCTTCCAAAAATGATTCATACATTTGCAACCCTAGCACGATGTCATTTACGGTATTGTACGATCAATGTAGAGGATTCTAGTACGTGGGGAGGTATAGGATCGCGAAATGATAACATTCATAAGGATATTTCGATACTTTGCACGGAGAACAAGCTGTGTATCTTCTTACGGTCAACCTCTTACGGTTTATCGCGCAAACGACGGTAGATCTCAATTTATATATGAAAGTATGTTCAATATGTTTATTCAACTGCTACCTGCGTCTCCGCGATATTACCCGCGGTTGGGACATTATCGGACATCGGGGATAAAAAGTAGCTTATTTCCTATTCCAGACTGCAATCTTTTTGCCAAATTTCATCCAGATCCGTTCAACTGTTCTGGCGTGATTGAGTAACAAGCATCCAAACTTTCTCATTCATAACCAGTGAGTTCTCATTAATAAGTGAATCTACTACAGATTGCCTTATTAATGATTTGTTTTCCTTGACCTACTTTACTTGTCTTTATATATTAGTGAGACACGTTGCTTACAACTAATCTGTCAAAAAGTTACTCTTCACGATAGTGTTATTATCATATTATTGAAATGCTTGATGTATCGTTTCCAAAAATAACACATGAAATCTTACTTACTTTCTTGCATACTTTTCTGCACATTACTTGATATTTCTATTGGATTACTTACTATTACTTCTCTCTATGATTTCCGTGCGGCCCAATCATTAAAAAATATTATATTTCTTATCGTATTTCTTATTTAGTTTGTGTAAATATACACAAACTAAAAAGAAACAGAGTAACTTAAGCGTAAATTATATTTTTGCTAAACCGTTGTCTGTCTGTTTATACTTTTGAGCGCCGCTCTCAACAAAAGAAATAAAAGTACTGACATCTTTTTATTTAACTCACCCAAATCACAATTGTTGAGATAGGACGTTTATTTCTGCCTACTGCTTAATATTTTTCTTTCTCAGTTATCGGCGTTCTGAGAACTCGCCATTGTGAGATCATATCGTTCTCAGCTATAAGAAATTGACATAATGAGATAATTGACAGTATATTTTATCTAGTGCCTAAATCTACCGCTGCGACATTCCTTTTAGAAAGATAAGCTAGAGAGATATAATATATCATATTTTTATTTTATAAAATTGGGAATACATGATGGTTAAACTTTCCTTCATAGAATATTTTTTGCAAACTTGAATATATTTCTGTAAACTTTAAAATTTCATCAAGGATTTTTTATTTTGTAAAAAGCGAGTAAACTTTACCCGCTTTTTGAACTGTGTCTTCAAAAGCGAAATTTGTTCTTCTCACACAGTGCATATTTCGTACGGAGTGTGACCAAATTTCTGTGGATAGGTGCGCCGTCACAACATTAGGCCAGTCACCCTGACCTATACCTACCCTCATACTGATATAACCTCAGGCTCTAGTGTAACTGGGCGTAATGTTAACAGATTAATAGGGATGATGGTTACGACGTGTGTTTACTTGTCCATCAACAACGAATGCGTGAATGGTATATGTAATTACGAACGGAAATTGTTTCTTTGTAAGCGAAAATTAGGAGTTTGATGTGTAAATATCGTTAAGAATGTATATCAATCCGCTCTGTGCACCTACGTGATATCACTTATCATGTGATCGAACTATCAGCACAGGTTTGCATGCCTGAAATGACCGAGAAATAGAAACTAGACTTGATCGTAAGACCACGAGAAAACACCCATAATGCAGTATAGTATCTAGATCTAGGCCTAGATCATTCGGTTTGCCTTTGGCGTAACGCGGTTGCAAGGCAAGAACATTAATTTAATTTTAAAATATTATATTTATTGATAAAATTACCTGTTGTGGCAGTCAGGTAAGTTTTGAGGGTGACGGCCGAACCGGGGTGCAACTTCCCATACTTCGGTGGGGAGAACCTAAGTCGTATTGCTGTCAATGGTGGAGGTAACCACTTAACATCAGGTGGGCCTTCAGCTCGTCCCGTCAGTTTTGTTTTATTTTTCTTTGAAATAAACTGGCATTTTTAATTAACTTAAATGCAGAAAAATTGTGAAACTACATTAACTCGGACACACAATTCGGCCAATCGGAATTATGTGGCCGAAGACACAAAAAGTCAAAAAAAGAAGAACTGAAACGAAGTCACATCATTTTGTAAAATAAGTCTTGCGATAAAGAGGTCTATTCACAAATACAAATGAAATCTCGCACACTGACTGAATACGCAAAACATAAACGTACAATTTGATTTCCGCCTACCGAAACTCAAACACCAAGATCCAATTCATTCAGGTTGGATTTGATTAAAATTCGCATTAAGCCATCCGCATCATTCCATCCCTCCACCCCCAGATTGTTATTGTTTAAGCACATAAACAATGTGTACACAGGCAAAAATCAAAGACCGGACACCGAATATTTGGGACTTATGTACCTACGTTTAATACCAGCCGTTGCGTGCCTCGACAACCGAAGCATAAAATAAATTATAACAGTAACCAACCTAAACCCTTCACGTTCTTTTCACACTGATGCTTTTGAAAACGATATTCGTGCGTAACGATATCTACAAAGACTTAAAAGCTATTATTTTGTTTCCACGCCTCCCAGCTTCAGTATTAGGCATTAGCTATTATAAAAAGGTAAAAGACACAAATTTTATTCATGCTAAATATAAGTTCTATCACTATGCACCACAGTTTGTATCCTCTAGTAAATTTTATTATATTTGTTTTCCCGAATATAGAAAATAAATAAATAAAGAATTGCGAGCATTTAAAACAGCATATGTGTTTTTCATTGTTGTGTACAGTCTGTGTGAATAAATGTCGTCTTTCTTTCTTTCATATAAAGAAGAAATTTTCATCTTAATTGTTGCTGTCACTGATGTGTCTCTCACACAGTCACCACGTTCTCACTTCCAAGGTCTTAATCTGGATTTAATCCTTTATCCTTTAGTTGATGGATGTATTGGCCATGCCCATAGTCACATGGCACGTTTGTAATTAAGAGTTGAGCCCATGATTAGTTAGGTGTGAACAGCCACGCTCCATATATTGTTCTTGTCTGCCATTGACGGCTCCGTGGCTTAGTTGATAGTAGCCCTGCCTTCGAAGCGAGGGGTCCAGGAGGGGGGAGGCAGGCACATTTTGTATGGTGAGTCAAACATGTCGAAACCTTAAATTCAAAAAATCGATTGGCTATTCAGACTTTTTAGAAATAAGGTTATATTATTATTTAATTAATAGGTACTACTCCTGGAAACTACGGTAATAAAATACAAACTGTTTTTTGGGCCCAAAGATTAAAAGAAATCCTAGTTCTAAACATCTATGTTTCGAACCATAAGTCCTAACAGATTTCAAAAATCGCAAGCTAATTAAATTATTACTCATCTGGAGGTCCCAACGAATTATATAAAAAAAAAAACAAGCAGCGGTAGGGTTTATCCCTGTTTTTTTTCAAACAGCGTCAATGATGATCATGCCTTCATAACAACCAATTTATCAAACCCACACAGATCCAATAAGTTGAGTTATCTACCCCTCAGTTCGAGAGGCTGAGTAATCTAACACTTCCCCGAGAAATAGGATAGGCTAGGAAAGATTTATTGTTTATTGATTTATTATTGTTTACCACAATTTTATTGGTTGAACTAATATATTTAGTAACATTTAGCTTATGAACAAACGCTTACGACGTCGCATATGACGTCATGACTCTTATGACGTACAGTGACGTCGCATCGTTACTGTACCGTACTGGTCTTTAATGTTACCATTGCAGCGACACAGGTGGGAATGACAGAACTATAAGGGGACCTTCTAGTATCCTCACACGTACCCCTTAGGTACGAGTTGCTCCTTTGGCACCACAACGGAGTAAAAAAGCAGCAGTAGAACTTGTGCCAAGTTCGTCCGCATAAAGACTGCGACCACAACTAATAATCTGCCGCCAAGCACACGCACGCACGCACTCGTATTGCTGTGTACCGTTTCCATCTCGGATTACGGAGGCGACTTGGGACCTTGGTCGTATTATATTGCTATGGGCGGAGATAATCACTTACCATCAGGTATGTCTTCAGATAGTTCCGTCGCTTCGGTATAATTTGGATTTGCAGGTCACATATCTTTGAAATTTGGGTTCTAGAACATGCCGGTTTCCTCGCTATATTTTATTTAGCCGTTCTGAGAGTATGGTATTACGCACTTACATATCAAGATAAAATCTCATGGGTGCTGAATTAGAATCAGCAAGCTTGGGGTTGAAAACCGGCGTCCGTAAAATTTGGCCACCACATTCGCCCTATACTTAATTTGATGCGTTTCAATATGAGCGAAAACGTAATAAGTTCACTCTTTTTTGGGGATTTTATATCTTTACATACCATACCAGTCTCATAATCATAGCCAGTCCGCATTGATAACGCAAAAAAAATAATAGAAATAAGCCGTCACGGGACGCTCGGCAGATGTGAAACACGACGGCATAATAAAAGGTCACGCGGTATGCCGTCACGTCATACTGCCAAGGCGCGCCATTTTATATTTCAAATCAAAATGTAATACAAATCAAATACGTTGTCTAGTGCCAATATACGAGGTACAAAATGTAGCTATCAGTGAAACTGAATAAACTAGTAGTACAAATCAGTCAACCATGAAAGTAAATATAGGAAGAGGCGGTACCGTATACGATGTCCTTATTAATCCATACCAGGTAAGTAATAACGTCCTAGCTTCCACTAAAGGACACAATTTATTTTGCAGTGAATACCAGTAAGTAGAACACAGATTAATAAATAGTCAATATGGTTGGCAAACTTTCAAGCGTGATTAGTAGCTCAAAGTAAACCTTTGACTGCCTTTCAAAGATCTTGTTTACTTTAACTTCGTGCCGTACTATTTACTGGTGGAGCTAACAGATATTTAAATCAGGTTACGACATCCTTTTAGCTGCTGCATTTCTACTCTAAAGCTTTTTATCAGTAACACACTTTTGAAAGGATTTATTTTATTCATGTTGATATTGTAAATTTGTTAATTGAGTAGGTATTGTCGTGACAATGTAAATTAGGGATTATAAAAAAAGAGAATGTTCTCAGTTGGTTTATCTTTAATTACGAGTTGCACCCTGAAGTGTTACCGGCGTTTGACCATCTTTCACTTTTTTCGGATAAAAAGTAAGTTAAATGTGAATGCAAGGCCTAAACTACCTTTTTAATACGTTTCATTCAAATTCGTTCAGCCGATTTGGATGAAATATAATAAACCTAACAGTTCAAACATATCTATATACCGACAAACTTTCGCATTTATAATATTAATAAGATCCTGAACCGATCCTGAACCGATTTGGATGACACTTAATTGTTGGATAAAGTGAGCCTCCAAGATAGTCCCATAGATTCATCCCTAACACTAAAAACTAAGGCTTTTATGCCTGAAGTCGGTCTGTTTTTTTTTGTTGTGTGTCTCTTGTCGCGGAGTAATTTCATACGTTACTTTGTACTATTGTCGCTAATTATTGGGTCTAAGAATCAAAATGTTATCTTATATCTATTCACACTACAGTGTATCCGACGCTGCTCTTTTTGTTATAATATCCGACTTTCCAACTCATGGACGTAAGTATGCAAAACATCAAAATAGTTAATAGCAGAACAAACTCGCGACGAGGTCATGAGGAACAGCTAGTATAATATAATCGGTGCTACAGAACCCACGGTACGCAAGTACGAATCACACTTAACTGTTTCTATATCTTTGTATAAGTAATGCATACCGAATTTCTGAGGGAAGCTTATTACATTTTCGACCCAAACCGTGAACCCTTAACTTCAGCGTATTTCCCAGGATATATGGCACGTTTATAAAATTGTTCTTACTAATTCAAAATGTTTTATAACTTTTTCGGGGTTCGGGGACAAAGTTTAGGCAAAGCATCGTTAAGAACCGAGACTGGGAGTTCTTCATGAATAATAAAGAGAGGCTTAAAGATCTGCCTTAAATATCTGCAGCTGATAGTCTGCCTTGAATTAAGTTGTATCACGCGTAACATTTAACTAGAGAGAGTTAACTAGTTCCACTTTTACAACCTTAGTTATATTTAGAGATTCCGTTTTAGGCATTTAGAAAATATTCATGGATATTTCATCGATATATTCTATTTTTGTTGTACTTATAATATAGTATGTATTATAAGTACAACAAAAATTCAATTCAAATTCAAAATTCAAAAACAAAGATTCGGGAAAATATTTATAAATTATAAAAATTCATGGACAATTCACACAGCGCCATCTAGCTCCAAACTAAGCATTCTTCATAGGGCTCCAATAAAATAATTACATAACACTACTATTTTTAAATACTTGCATATGAAATATATGAACACAACAATCATTTATGTTTGTCACACAAATGTCTGTCTTGATTGGGAATCGAACCCATCTTTGAGGCAGGTCCTAGTATAGATAATTCCGAATTCAAAAGAAATTCATCACAATAAAATTCGAGATACAATATTTCATCCTAATAAAATACTTTCTAAGTACGCTCATCAAGATAATCAAGAATTTCGAATACTAGTCGTATTCAAGTGTATGACAAAAACTTTTTTTTATTATAATTACTTTTCTGTCGTGCAGAACAGATTCGTTCCTTTGTATTTAGTAACATAGTTGACTAACTATAATAAATACAATACAAAGGCACGTTTGTTAGTTTTTAAATATATGTTAACGTTACTTTAACATTATTTACATTATTTTATTTATATTAATACTTAATCTTCTCGATCTACACACTACCTCATTCTTTTTCCCCTAAATATAAGGAAATTCTTGTTTAGAAGAAATTAATAAAATAATTATACGATACAACCCCGTAAATAAAAAAATACTTTTCATATTTCCAAAAATAGCGTTATACCGGTACGAAGTACACTTCAACTGAAGGCGCCTGATGTTAAGCGGTTTGCATTGAAAAACAGCAATTCTGCTTACTTAGGGGTTTAACATCCCTTCGGAAAGAAGGCTTTGGTCACTACCCCGATGCACGGTATATAAAATGCCTATAAAATGTAACTTAAGACGGCAACATGACTTAGTAGCCATGCCTTCGAAGTGAGGGGTCCCGGGTTCGATTCCCAGCCGGCACAGGAAGGTTGTTCTCGGACCTTCAGTGATTGTGTTGTGTTTCTGTGTTTATCCATGCCATTTGCGACACAGGGAATCCTAGAGCAGGTATGTGTGAATGTTTATTTAGTCATAACTAGCATAATGATAATAATGAAAATCTGGTACTAGGAATGCACGTACATTATGGCTGCAACACAGTGAGTTGGAAACATCGAGTGACTGGAACGCTTTGGGCACAAGCGGAATTCGCAATGGGTTTAATTAGTCGTTATTTCGTGGCCCAATCAAAACCTGTGGAAAACATTTTCCAAACCATTGCTCAAATTATATTGTGTTAAGAATATACATTTTTATTGGCTAGATTGATATCAAGTAGTAGTAGTAATAGAGTTTTTTATGTACAGTTTGTTTAGCTAAATTGTCAATCGATAACATTATCTTCTATTGAAGGAAACGGGCAATTTATATAATTACATTGTAGTTTGTGTGGACTTTAAATCTGACTTCATAAAAGGAGGAAGCGCTCAATTAAGACGATGTTTACGCGATTTATTCGCCACTTGTGAGAACTGGTTTCCATGATGCCTTTTTTATTTGATAGCAAGTACTTTCAGGATGGTCTCAGACTGTAAAAAAAATCTAGTTATAAAGGCAAAACAGAAATAGATTGTATCGGTGTTTTGGATACACCGATACCTTTTTTGATTGATGACCGTTCTGTGCATATGATGACGTGATATTTATGCGGATGTACTGGTCAACGGAACCGATCACGAAACTACAGAGTGGCGCAAATTTAAGACCCTTTTGAACTACCGTTAGAGTAATACCTAACTTACGTCTACGTTGTAGTGTAACCTACTAAGTGAAAAGGCATCGAGACTTTGCCTTACCTTTGGAATAAGGCGCGAATTTAAATATACATGTAATTTGAACATTATCGAAATAAAATTATTATTATTTTCAGCCTATATCGTCACACTGCAAGGCAAAGGTCTTCGTAATCCATTTCCACTTTCCACTCCTTCCGGTCTTACGTTTTTGAGGGCCCCTCTATTATAAAATTATTACGGTAGTCTCACTATCTCCATCCGCCGTTCTCGTTGTTAGGGATCCACTTTGTCGTTATCTTTACCCGGAGCTCCTCCAAAACGTGGCAGCCCAGCCAGCCACAGAAATAAAATTGCCAAACCTCAAAATTATAAATTAAGTGGCGTAGCTTGCTTAGCTATTCTTTACAGATCAACTAAGTTAAGCAACATTCGACCCAGTCAGA
Organism: Aplocera efformata; assembly: GCA_921293045.1. Taxonomy (NCBI): domain Eukaryota; kingdom Metazoa; phylum Arthropoda; class Insecta; order Lepidoptera; family Geometridae; genus Aplocera; species Aplocera efformata. Next base: position 3,143,536 of record OV121042.1, on the reverse strand, counting down.
AGTTGGATAGGTGACCCATTTAGCGGCATTTGAACTGAGCGCTTCCGCGCTTAGGACGGCACGTTAAGATGGTCCCGGATATACTAGTCGCCAAGCCATGTCGGAGGCCTCCAGTGTCTTGACAACTCCGACAAACCTCAGAACATGAAAGAATATAAAGTAATAAATATAAGAACCAAAAATAATTCTTAGTTATTTATGTGTGGTACTGGGTAAAACATAGATTTACTAATTCAATTCCGATAGTAACGGTATATGGCACCACGGGTGTTCCTGCTCCATTTTCAGGATTTCCCAGCGGCATACCTACATATAAGGTATAAAAATCTCTAAGCAAAACTTTAAAAAGTCCAATTTTCTTTATTTTTTGCTATGAGCTCTTGTTTCAGCACGTCTGGATGATCGCATTCACTTTGCCTAGTGATTTGTTTAAATTTAGTTTTATTGAGATTCGTTAGTTGGTTATTTCTTGAATACATCACAAAATTGTATAGTAGGCAAAGAACTTTCTATTGTATATACCCATGTAAAATTACGGAATGTTAAATAATAATTCAACATTGGTTCTTCCTGCCAAGTATGATTCGGAGAATACGAAAAGTTTATAAATATTATAATACTTCCATGATAAATAAACAAACTAAACGCATTTATTCCTTTAGAACTCAAGTATCGTTTTGACGTATCAAATTTTACACACAATTAATATACTCGTGAGCATATAATGTGTCACAGAAGCTCCTTAAGCGCGTTACATGCATACAGATATATCAAATTACAGATACTTTTCATGTTTTAGCTAGTCTTTAAATTTACGTCGGTTTCAACCGCAAAAACTTTTTCAGATAGGTAAGAAAGCCCATAAATCCTTTTGCGTTGAGCAGGTAAATTCGTTTCGCACAATCAACTGCTCAGTAATGGGTTTGTCATTGATCTCATGAGGCACACGTTTTCGGATCTCAGCATAACTCACAGAATTCCCAACACTTAGCTAAAATTAGTCCAACGCTCCTCTGATTCACATTTTCATGTCATCTAACTAGTTAATCAGTAAACTCAAACTCAAACTCATTTATTCTTTTAGATCGCAAGTATCGTCTGGATCTATTATAGTATCAAATATTCGTAAACCATATTCATACAGACGAAATGGTTATTTTTTAATGATTAACCTTAGTACTTTTCAGTACAAGAAAACTTGTCCACTACAAGAAGCTATTTGAAGGGCACAAAATATCAGTTTCGATTATAAGTCACACGTCGGAGGAATGAAAAATTTCTGTTGGCCTCCTAAAAGAAAAGAAAAAAGATCTGGATGCTTTTGGATGCCTCGAGAGTCCTACATCAAGTGTAAGTAGTTAAAGTTTCAAATTTCTATTGAAAACGTGGAATACGCTCTCCTTTTGCAACTGAAAACTTGTTTTGTATTTTATTTTCATCTCAAACACTATTTTTCACGAAAACAAGCAAAATTGCTCACTATAATTTTTCAGAGGGAAAAATTTTGTTAGTGCTGCCGTCGAAAATTTGGGAAACGCGTTCATCCGATAATTGAAATTTTAGCAATAGCATCGCTTAGCTGACCCCTTGTTCCGAATCATGCACTAAATATTCTCACGTCGGCGGCAAAATTGAATGATCGCCCGTTGATTAATTGACTAGAATTTTGACTAAAATTTTGGGAAAATCTAAACGAATTAACGCTAACACACTCATACCCCTACACCAGGATTTTCTGTGTCACGTATGGTACTCGTATTTATTTATTTAATAACTTAAAATAATCAAAGGTCTCAAATAATAGTTGACGACTCCGTGGAATAGTTGGTCTGCCTTCGGAGCAAGGGGTCTCGGGTTCGATTCCCGGCCGGGGCACACTTTGTGTGGTGAGCATGAAGTTTGTTCTCGGGTCTTGGGTGTTTGTCTTGTGTTTCTGTGTTTGTCTATGCCATCTGCGACACAGGCAATCCTAGTGATGAGGTATGAGCGTGTAGATAAAAAAAATATAAATATAATAGTGGTTCCGCAATTATAGGGCGTCACAGCATGGTAATAGAGACAACTAGACAACATTTAAAAATAGTTGAAAATATAAGAAAAAAATAGGTTTCATACATGCGAGAAAAACAAAACATTTGGACAAACATGCGATGAGAATGGAAATATTATCAATGTTAGAGTAATTTGATGCACCAAACTTTTTCACAAAGGTTTTTTCTATTTAAATTTCAAGAAAGAATCCATCACCAAAGAGATAAATTAAAGTGCAATTTTTTAATTTGGAATTTTTGAATTTTTGGCTATTTTTAAATACAAATAATTGTGATGATATATAGGTAATTATCAATCAATACTTATGTTAAGACAAACTTAGTGAACAATAAAGCGTAACGCATCATCTGAGTTAATTAGTGTATTTTTTTATGTTTAACATTCCTCAATTTTAAGAATCTGGAAATGTAAATAAAAATATATAATTTTGACTTGAATTTTCATGGTTCCACGTTTTTTATAGCTCACGAGAATTTATACTTAGTCACATCGTTGTCTGTCTCTATCAATACCAAAAGGTAAAAACTCCGCAGAAAAAAGTTTAAATTTATATCAAATACACAAATATTTACACTCATTAGACTAGTAGCAATTGATGTCAAGCCAAGTCTTATAAAACAATTAAAGGGAAAAATGCGAAAACCGTTAATTTGTTGTTACATAACATAAAAAGAATAAGTAAAAACCTACAAGTAACGCGTACAAGTTTGTACGGAATCCTCGGTGCGCGAAGCCGACTCGCATTTGATCGTCGTTTATATCTTTAAATATATAACTTGTGTTATTTATTCTTAGTTTAATAGAAATATAATACTATAATAGGTATTTCCATTAAACTAAATAACAGTCATAACTCTTGTACAATGCATGCTTTTAAAAGCTTTGTTCAATAGAAACAGTGCACTCATAAAGCTGAAATATAAGCTTTAAAGTTCTTCATTTACATCTCTCTACAAAAATTTAACAATATTTCAACGTTATTTTATTCCACGCAGTATTCCTTACGGTATTCAGAATTACTTAACTTCAGGGTGCCGATTAATATTTCATCATAATGAATAATAATAGAACTAGTCAAGAGAGAGCCGGGTTTTATACAGCTAAACTTTTTGTTAATAAAAATCGATTTTGAATTTAAAATCGGTTTTATTAACAAAAAGCTCTTGTATGCGACCATTGGGAATATAGAAGGATTAAATAAGACACGTACGAACATTTACAAATACAAATTTAAAAATAGGTAATTTTGATTACAATTTGTCTTTGCGTTACAAATAATTCTTTAATATGAGTTTTCAAATATTTTTAAACACTGTTTTTTTTTTTCGTTTCTTGGAGATGTATTATATTGGATTAGTAAAGCTATAGGAATCTTGAGTTTTCTCATACTGCGGTAGGTGGAGACTTAGTCTTATTGTTATTGTTTATGAACGAGAATGAACCGGAACAAAGTGAAAGATGAAATGTGGAATTCTAATTTGAAATAAGTTAATAAAATGGCTGAACAAGTCTTCTACATTTATTGTAAATACGTCAAAAAACATGTTCCCATTATTAAACGGATCGCAAAAAGCTTAAATTAATCTCAGAACTTCCGCTAGTTTGTCGAGCAGCTGTCAAATAACATATCCTGAGGAAATTGGACTAACAACTAACATAAAGGATTAATTTATTATTCAAACTTGGGTGGTTGGGTAGTGAAATCTATTTGCATTAAGCGGCTCGCCATATTTAGCGTATTTAGAATCTGGTGTTTACATTTAGTTTACAACTACACAATGCCATCACATGGTTGAACAACTCACCTGCCGTCCGTAGTTAAGGAACTTTGGGGCTCGAAACTTTTAAACTTGCTTAACTTTAGAACGGTTTCATTGATTAAAATATCGTCGAGTGCTGAACAAAAGGAGGGTATAGTTAGGTCCGAAACATATACAAGGAATATCAAGATAATCAAAAGTAAAATCAAAGGAACTATTGAGTAATGCTAATCAGATTTATTAAATTAGTACAAGCCAAGACAGTTCGTAAATATCTTCGAACAGTTTATTGTCATTTAAATCTGTAACCATTTCACGTCATATATTTTTACTCGTAATTGATATCTTTATTCCATGGACTGGATATTTTATTTCCAATTCTGAAATTCATCGCTGAAAATTAATTAGAATCATTCCATTCGTGACACACGCAAACGAACAATGACCGCGATATTACAATTCTCAGGTGTAGTTCTAATAGAACGCAATTAAGTGAATATTGAAAGCTCTCGCGATTTTTGATCGCATGAGCGCGATCAAAATTGCTTGTTTCCAATTGGGGTCATAATTGACACAGCGCGATGTATTTGCGCGACTAACATTTCGATTAGGACATTTGATTGATTCATGCGACAAAAATCACTCAAGCTTGCGGTAGGCTAGTGATTGCATTATCTTCGAACTTTAAAACCAGAGTAATATATTTATAGTTTAATAAATCAACTTTAAAACCAGAGTAATATATTTATCGTTTGATAAATCATCAATGAATTTGTCTCGTAAATCTTTCAATCCATTACCAACCAGTATTTTTTTAAGAATAGTGATTAACATCGACAAAAAAGCCCGATCCGAAGTTTAACTATTTCTCTAATCACGTTTAAGGCCTGAGTACTAATCCCTGCAAGTCATTTCCGAAAGCATTTGCCGCGACCAAGTTTAATTGGACGGGTACTTCAAACTATTGGCACACCTTTGTTTGTTTACGTGTTTATAGGCCAGTCACGTCATTGGATTTTGGCCATACATGAATAATGAAAACTGAATTATTTCATTAATAAATTAGTTCTTTTTAGATTTAATTGCCGGAACAGAAATACGTATTAAATACCGACGAAACAGAATATTTTTTATAAAAAATATTAAACACATCCATTTGAAACGCTTATTTTGTGTCTCATAAAGGAGATATGTACTTTTCTTTCATAAAGTGCATAAAAGGAAAACTAAAAGTTTCATTTCCCGCATTCGTATATACCTACTGAAACCCAAGAGCCATTCAATATGAAGAAGTTTATTACTTCAAGTTAAGAACTGTGGAACCTGGTGAAACTAAGTCTCACTAGGTGACCTAATATCCGTTACGGTGCATTTAGGGTTGAAATGTCTCGACTTTTATTCTTCGTAATAATCGTAATACTGCATAAAGAAGTGACTCTGCCACCAAAATGCTTACTTAAGCTTCACCGTACCGTACCAGCCTCTAATGTTCCCACTGCAGGGACACCGGCCTACTCTCAATAATTGAGAGTGAATGGGCTCTAATCTACCACGGGAGCCCAATCCGGATTGGTAGATGTCACATATCATCGAATTTTTGGTTCTAAGACATGCCGGTTTCCTCACGATGTTTTCCGTCACCGTTTCGAGAACGTGGTATTGCGCACATAAATTTTTCAAGTGAAAAAACCCATTGGTGCACGTGTGGATTTGAACCAGCGACCTTCAGATTGAAAGTCGGCGTCTGTGTCCCTGGACCACCACGCTCTCGCTCTCTTAAGCTTCACAACAAGTTTAAAATAAGCTGATAAAAAAGTGAACCTTGTTTACATTGTTTGAACGCGTTCAGGTTAAAATCATAATAAATGGATGATGATGGCAAATATATACGTGACTGCTACATATTTATGCCTTTTGCAGTAGAGATTTCAAGTCTGAAGTCTCTAATTAAAGAGCTATGTATTTTACACATAGTAAAAACTCGTCACCAAAGAGCTGGCTGACCTGAGTCAGAGGATTAATCCAAAAAAAGTTGCCAGTCTTTTAGGAATTCTGCTTGTCAAAAACAATGACACATTGATACTTAATATTGCCCTATATTTTATGCCAGAAAAAAATAAACAAAACAAAAACTTGCAGGACACTGTAAGAACTTGTTTAGTTATTTTTTTTTAAAATGTAGCTTTATTTCATTACATAGCCTTAACAGCTAAAAATCGGTAACCAAATTGCCCAAATTGTGTCAAATCACAATAAAATCTAATTACTTGCGCATGAGAATTAATATTCCCGTCTCGGATGACTGGCGCAACGGACTACGATTTAGGTCGGAGAGGACCTTAGTCAGATTGCTATTGTTATAAGTGGAGGTAACTACTTAACATCAGATGAGCCTTCACTGTGTAAGTAGAAAATAGAGATCAATATTCAATTTATTGATTTTAATACTGTATTAGTTGTAAGTTTTGATTTATAATTGTTGGATGATATTACTTTTAGTGTTGTAAAACTTTTGAGATTAGCAAGCGTTGTTTATTATGTTTATTAATCCAATTACTACGATTCACCCCTAACCATGTTCAAAGAATGCAAGCGCAACAAAGAATTTCCGCATCGGAATGTAGGCTCGAGGAATGGGCGACCATTTGAAATCCCTTGTGCAACTTTGAACTGCATTCATTATGTGACTGCTGAGAACGGCTCCGTCGCAATTGAATAGTTTAAACTAGCATTTAGTGGGATGATAATAGAGGATTGCCTTATTTCCCTTGTAAGAGTTAAATTCCGTATTTTTTAATACTATTTATAAGAACATTGACTGAATTAATGTGGTTATATTCTCATATTTATATATATTATTTATTTATAGTTATAGGCATTTATTATATGTACTTGACTTTATACTTTGAACGGTAGAAATTCCATCAGTACAGAACCCTAGATATGCATCCGAAACACACTTAGCCGGTTTACCTCGAGCACAGATAATATCTTAACTCCACGACATAATTTATTGATAATCTCGTTATGACTGAAAAATCTGTACTGAAAATTGCACTTGAAGTTTTCTCATGAGGAGTGTGTAGCTAATGTAGTACGCTTAATGTCGTTAAAAGTGAAATGAATAACAGGTGTACCTAGCATTGCGGTAGCGCTATAATTTTATTAATATCGTTACCGCAAGCCGCAGTGCTGTATTAGTACTTAATGTCACTACTAACGCCATCAAATATTTGTTTAGCCACAAAGGTAAAATGGTTTTAATTAAATTATGAATGACAACTAGCTGCACCCCGCGTGTAAACACACACACTCATACATACACACACACACACACACACATACACGCACACGCACACGCACGCACACACACACACACACACACACACACACACACACACACATATACACTTACGCCTATGAAAGTGTTATAAGCGTTAGGGTACCAACAGCGTTATGGTACGTACTGGCAACACTAACAAGTAATCTCACAGGACTTTTTATAGTACATAATTGACGGAACGAGCTGTAAGTCCGCCTGATATTAAGTGGTTATCACCGTCCAAACAGCGATACGACAGTATGTGAAAACCCAAACGCCGAGAAGTAGATGAAATGTATCATGAGCCTGTAATTTCAACTGCACCCACACCCTTGAACACAGCAATGCGACTGCTACCCTTGGCGGCAGATTACCAGGTGTGGAGGTACATGAACACCTCTTCACACGAACCTGGCGCAAGTTCTACTGAAAAATTTTATTGCTCCACTCCCACCACCCGGGGGGACGTATACAGACTCTGAGGGTGCCCACCTACTTTCCCGAGCAACATGAACCCCTCTGTTAACTATTAGCAGTAACATTTGGTTACCGCTCAAAACACTTAGGTACTTTAATATCGCGCCTCTCGGATTTAGCGAATAGAGGCGTGCCCCATAAAAGAAATAATAAAACACGAACTCCCAAAATAGATCGTTAACCCGTATTTAACGCACTAAGGAGGCTTAAAATGTGTCTATGATGGGGTTAATTTCTCATGTCGTGCGAATATTAAACTTTTACTGCAGTTCAACGGATGTTGTTGAGTTTACAACTTTTGTGTTTTGCATTGGCCGTGCTAGCTCAGAAGTAGGTCTGTTTACCGTGTGGTCGTGGGTTCGATTCGCGGCCGGAAAACATTTGTGTGACTTATATAGACTTTATTTGTGTTGTTGTTAATGTATTATGTACTAGATATGGAATGACTCTAGCAGTGATCAGGTTTCCATATTACAAGCTATGCTTAGTTTGAGGCTATACTCAAGATAAACTTGGTTACGTTAAATCTACACACATATACAGCACATAATCTATGCCATATCCAAAAATGAAAAGTAAAACAGAACAAAACATAAGATCTATGATCAGAACCATTCAAATCAGACAAGCATAGGAACTTCAAAAAACAAAAAAGGTAAACAATTAAATTAATAAAAATAAAATAGGTATAAGTAACGATACATATATTCAATGTTTAAATTTCGCTACTGTAAAGAGGCATTGTCAAACTAAGACTATATTAAAATAGGGTAATAAAATAAATATATTTTTTATAAATGATTATTATAATACTACTAGCTGCGCCCCGCGGTTTCACCCGCTTAGTTCCCGTTCCCGTGGAGAATACGGGGATAAATTGATTTTATTTTTTTCGTTAATTTTCCAATGTTTTAATAGTTATTCTGCTATTCGGGACGGAAACAAATCCAACAAATCAAAAACCATGGCAATCGGTCCAGCCGTTCTCGAGTTATAAGTGTTGTAACAAACACGACTTTCTTTTATATATATAGATTTCTTACAAATATCAAATAGTCATCCATACGTCATTACATAGCTGTCATTATACGTCAATTTTGTTATTCCAAGTCTGATTCTTTTTTGTTATACCACGTTTTATAGTGACTGACGTTACATGTCAAGTCACACGGGAATGATGTCGAACGGGATAAAAAGTATCCTATGTCCTTCTCCTGGCTCTAAACTACCTCCCTGCCAATTTTCAGCTAAATCGGTTCAGCCGTTCTTGAGTTATAAGTGAAGTAACTAACACGACTTTCTTTTATATATATAGATATAGATGGTGGTGTGTAATCTGTTTACGAAATATTAAAAAGTCACACAAATGCTTTTCCTAGTGGGAAATAAAACCCGGGCTAAAGCGGAGAAGACAGAGAATTTATCCAGATTAATTAGCATAAAACAGCATTAACCAAAATAATTACCCTTAGTAATTGCTATTATTATTCGAGTTACTGAGCCTAATTTGTGAGTTTGGTTGACTTTCGATATTTCGACGCAGTTATAAAATTATATTAGTAATGCTTTAATCCTACTACTACAATATTATAAAGGCGAAAGTTTGTAAGTATGGATGTATGGATGTTTGTTACTCTTTCACGTAAAAACTACTGAATGGATTTGAATGAAACTTTACCACAATATAGCTTATACATCAGAATAACATATAGGCTACAATTTTTGAGGTTTCTAATGTGAGGTCGTAAAAAAACACATTTTTTTGCGCTTACATTGCAAACGCTCTAGACGGGACGAACCTGAAGTCCACGCGAACGAAGTCGCGGGCAAAAGCTAGTACAGTATATATTTTGACTTGCCAACGTACATGGTTTCACGCCTTCTAGCGCGTAAGCGTTGCGCCTACGAAAAACCAATACTATAGTTTTCCGTCCAAAACAGGTAAAATGGACAATGTTTGCCCGTAACAGGTGTGCAAACTCCGACGATTCATAAATACGGCGATGTCCAGTAATCCTAACGTCTCCAGTTTATTTAGGACAGACGAATGTAAGCAATCAACGCGGTGAGCGCGATGAAAATTAGCGGCTAATTACATTTATAATTTAGTAGTTTCTGGTAGGACAGAGCTGGCGACTTTTACTTTTATGTAATTCCATTGTTTTGTGTTACAAATGACAAAGAAACGTATTTTCATTAGTATTTTCTCGTTGACGGCGATGTTTCCAACTAATAAATAGTAAATTTAGGTCTTTACTTATGAAATTTCCGTTTCGTTGAACTGTTCAACTTCAGTGCAGTTTTTAATGTAAAACTCATTTATACCTTTAGATCTCGAGTATCGTTATGATATGTTATTCTTTTCAAAAAGTAAGTTTTTAATTTGCTTCAGTTTTACATGGAATATTATGGAACTTTACAAGACATTATTATTGAGCTTTGAATCTTTATTATTATTTACTAGCGGATACCTGGTTAGTACGCTAAAAAAAGAAATACATTTTGCGTCTCCGTAATTTTCCGGAATCTGCTCAACTCGATAATGAGATAATTTTGTGCCTAATGCATTTTTTCAGTAGTAAAAACCATCTTTGCATTATTGCTTTTCTAATGAAACCGGTTTGGGGTACATCGGTTAGATGGTTTCAAAGTGTATAACGGACAGGACGAAACAATTTTTGTGTTTTATATACATATTAGGATATTCCTGAATCGTAATAGTTAATTACCCAAAATTAATGTTTCAAAGAAACTAACAAATAGTATGTTACGAAACTTTTGTGAAAGTTCGGCAGACGACGTCTGAAAAAACTAGCGGGAAAATCCCGCGACCTTTTTGCGACATTGAACTCATGACACACTATTAGTTATAAAACTTTTGTGTCGTATTTTCTTTTTACGAACTTGCAATTTTTTGCTGTTACATTATATGAATTAAGCCGTGCAAGCAGCGATATAATGAGAGATATCATGTAAGTAAAGCAATTCTACGCCTGCTTAGTATTTTGGACGGGTGAGTGGTCTTTAAAACGCTTCAAAGGGTGCGCTAAGGTGTCGGTTTCCGTTTCACTACGATAAGCTATTTTGGCGGCCTTGAGGCAGGCCTGAAAACTCACACCATTTAGTCACATACACGTAGGAACAGCGTTGTAATGTATGGAACGTGACACGTTATATGCTCACGTGTGTAAAATTTTACGTGTTCATACTAAAGGAGTTTGTGTTCGTGAGTTTGAGTTTGAACTCTTATGAGTTATAGCACACCGCTCGCAAGATGTGGGGGTAAGCCGGCGTATCAGGAATTACTCGCACGAATACATCGACGCAAACGCGTACACTATCGCGCAGCATACGCATCCGGTGTGTCCTGGCCTTTAGGGTTCATATAAATATATATACACTAGTGACCCGCCTTGACTTCGCACATTGCAAATTGGAGTAGTAATTTTATCGTTAAACATAGTTCAAGTCTACTGTTTATAGATAAAATGTACAGGTAACTAATAGACTAAGCATAGGGCTGTTTTCTTTCACTGCTGCATATTTATTACTTTTCGTTTTATAATACTAATTGTAACTTCTAAACAAAAGATTCAATTCGGATAATTTAAACTGAAATATACCTGTACCTAACCAATCTTGATTATGAAACTAACTAGTTGAATAACAATTAATATCATGAAATATCTTTAAAAACATAAATCTACAAAAATACGGATAACACGTGCAGTAGACCGTACCAGCCTCTAATGTTCCCACTGCAGGGACACCGGCCTACTCTCGATAATTGAGAGCGAATGGGCTCTGATCTACCACGGGAGCCCAATCCGGATTGGTATATGTTTATGTCGTCGAATTTTTGGTTCTAAGACATGCCGGTTTCCTCACGATGTTTTCCGTCACCGATTTGAAAACGTGGTATTGCGCACATAATTTTTTTTAAGTGAAATATCTCATTGGTTCACGTGTGGGTTTGAACCAGCAACTAGACAAATAGAAGATAATAATTGAACTAATTCAGCAACAAAGCCCTCTATAATAGTAAAGGGACTTCGTAACTTTACTACATAATTTTGCTTTGCTACGCGCTACGAAGTGCTACGTCGTAGAACCCCCGGGTCCCCAAGTAACCAAGCTTTATAAATACGCCGTCCCCTGGCTATTCAGTAGCAAGCGTAGACGTAAGTAGACATTTTGCATACAGTAGTTACTCTGCCACTGTAGTTAGATTATAATTGTCACGTTTTGCGGCATCTTATTAACAACGAACAACAACAACGTTAACACACCCATACCTCTGCACTAGGATTCCCTGTGTCGCAGATGGCATGGACGAACACAGAAACACAAGACAAACACCCAAGACCCGAGAACAAACTTCATGCTCACCACACAATTTGTGCCCCGGCCGGGAATCGAACCCGGGACCCCTCGCTTCGAAGGCAGGGCTACTACCAACTAAGCCACGGAGCCGTCAACAGTTGCTCGATAAATGGATTCAGTGGATTGAAAATGGCGTTCATACTCATATCAAATTAGACAATCTTGTAGATTTCGGAACTTCACACCTCATACAAAAGGTACTGACAACAAACTAACAACCTCTTAAGTATAGATGTACATGAACAACAACTTTTGTAAGGGTTTCTTGTTTGTTCTTCCCCATTGCAATTTGGATTGAGTTCGAACAAGTACCAAACTTAATAATATTTTAGATACATATTTATTTAAAAATAAGTAAAGTTTATAGGCCCACATTTATTTAAGATGTCTACAGGAATATAGATTTTTGACTTTGATTATATGTACAGAGTTTTGTCAGGAGACCGATTGTAAACGCCAAGCCATGGATAAGAACGAGGAGAAAATATTAGTATTATTTTACAGTGAAAAAGGCACTAAACTCTGATCTCTCAAATTTAAATCAGACCTATTGTACAACCTACTTGAGGGATAGACAGAATGGGTAATGTAATATCAAAACATGTAGTGACCTTACTAGGATCGTTCCATATATCTATACTGTCGTAGACGTCTCGAAAATGCATTATGGCTGCATGTTTTTGCATTTGCAATGCATGACGTTTATTCTGGAAGCTTGCGAGCGATGGACCGAGAACGGAGCCCGTTTTATTACAATTTAGATGTTATTGGATTTACAATGACAATGAAGAACCTTTTTGCCGCGAGTTTTATTAGCTTTTACAGGGAATTTATCAAAATTCTTGCTGAAAATCGCATTGCATTGCGCAATTTTATCGATATATTTCAAATAAAGAATTTCATCACAAGTTTAGTCATCTGCCTAAAAGGTACACAAGAAAATAACATTTATTTTTAATAGCTGGTGTTACCGGAACCATGAGTAGCCTATATGTTAATTCAGAATATAAGCTATCTTGGTATCAGATTTCATCTGTATCTGTTAAGTCGTTTGAACGTGAAGAAGTAAAAAAAAACACACACACACACATACACAAAGCTTCGCCTTTATAATATATATAAGTATGCGTTTTTTTTGTTAATAAAATTACTGTGGTTACTACCGCCCATAGACAAACAGCAAAACGACTCTAGTTCTCCCCTACCCGAGTATAGAAGACTCAAATCGCATCGCGTTGTGCCTATCGTTCTGATACGAAAATGTAAAATCTCATGCTTCGCATGTTTCTCACACAAATACTTGTCCTAATTTGGAATCGAAACCACGCAACGCAGAGGACAGAGCTACTACCAATTGAAGCCAATCTTGTTTCTGAATAGAAATAGAGTCTTTGATTCAAAATACTGTAGGAAAGACTATTCACTCAATTAGTTTTCCAATTAGTAGTAAATAGCAATGTACACAGACGGCGGATACGCGTCAACACAAGATTTGTCAAATCAAAGGGTCCCGTAATTGTGTGGTTTATGTCTAAGGCGAGCATTAAATTATACTCAAAATGCCTCCAAACCTGATTATCTTATTAATTGTCTTGTGTTTGCACTTTGAAACTCGAAATAGGCACGAGTTCCCTTTTAACCTTTTAACATCCATGGAAACAGCAATACAACTTGCCCTATTCTACTATACTTTACCAGATTGGTAGATATGCAAATATTTTTTTAAGGCCTCTCTCACTTTTTTATACAAGAATGGCAGACACCTGAACGACAAAAACCACAATATGACATGTAATTGTGTCTAGACCTTTTATTTTACTAGGTTTAATTTACGTTTAATTTTATAGGTACGTTTTGTGGTGAAAAAAAAATCTGTCATCAGGCGCCTGGCGATTTTAATATTACAGCGGTAAAAAGTTGAAACTATCTGAGTTTCGAATAGTCTAGTAAAATTAACAGTCAAAAATAATTCCAAAATAACAAAATTTACCGGGCGTCGAAAATTAATTAGATGCATGTAAACTTGCTATTTGCGGAAAGTACTTGTAAATTAATTGAAAGCCATAAAGCAACTTTTTAAGTTATTATACTCGTATGACCAGCCGCGAATTACTAATGATAATGGCAAATGTTTAACTTTAAACGCTTGTTTCAAATACATACAACGTTGTAACACGCAACACTTTCAATGATACTGAAACACGAGTTTATTTCGAATAGACCGGTTCGATCCCTTATTTGACTAATAAGAAGGGTTCAATATCATTATGCCGTATAAAGTAGTTGGCCTGTATCAATTCCGTACAATATAGACCCTTTTTTGTATGTTTTATGCTCATCCGTTCTAGCAAATAGCTTTTGTTTGTAGTTAACAGCCTCCTTACGTCACTTTGGTAAATTCTATAATACTTTGGCAACTTCGTGCGTCACGACATTGATATAAGAAACGTATATAGATTTAGTGACGTCAACAGACAGACGTACTCTGCTAAACATAGGCCACCACCATAGATTACCATATCAAGCGGTAAGTCTTGAACATAAATCATAAGCGCCTAATGATTCTCCACTGAAATTTTGCAGTTATTGCCAAGTTTTGCGGATCAATGAACGATCAACCTACCGTAGACAGTGTTTTATCTGTCTCACTTAAAAAAACCCAAATATACAATAAAAAACAATGGTAACTATGGCAACTACCTGCAACATATTTTCATTCACAATAAAGGCCGTGTGCACCACGTTTAATCAACCGTATAAATCTATATCGATGCTTTAAATATATACATTTATTCCCATTACACTTCATGGTCACTTAATTTGCGGTTTAAGCTATTTTACTACATATTTACTTGTATTGAGGTGTTTTTGCTTACGGGATACAATAAAGTGTATACTTAAACCCGACTACGCAAAAGCTGTGATCAAGATTATGATGAAAATTGTGTAGCCGCAGGCTGGAATTACACTTATTAATCGGAATAGCCACCGACTACTCAATTTTCATTACAATCTTGTTAAAACATGACCCTTGCTCTTCCTTGGATCAAATTAAGTTATTATTCTTTTTTTATTTTAACTCAATAAACATCCTTTTTCTCGGTTTCCTAGCACCTCGCAGGACCCTTATTTTGGAAAATAAAGCAATTTGTAACTTCCGCTCTTTTGCGCTTTCTTTATTAATTTTGAGATGTCAAAGCGATTTTCTACTCAACTTCAACCCCATAATGTCCCGGATGTCGAAACATGGAGCACAGAAAAGATTTTTTATTACATTGCTAGATTTGGTCGAATGGTGCCGAATTACATCACGCGCCACCATCCCTGCAAAGATGAATAGATTTGATATAACTAGTGGTAGTCAGAACAAGAGCGTGATTGATGTCTACTTAACCCTAATTCCATACCATTAATATACCTAATATGGTACAATAATTGTAATTGGCACAGATTTAAAATTTAAATTATTTTTTTAATTAATAGACTCTTTGTAACTTAATAGGCGGGCTATAAAGTTACAAAGAATTTCTCGGCTCAGTTTTCGGACTCCGATTTAATGATTGTTTATCACCGTAGTTGCTATTTTTCCGTATTTCTGTATGGATATAATTTAATTATTTGCAATACT
This sequence comes from Aplocera efformata, assembly GCA_921293045.1. Taxonomy (NCBI): domain Eukaryota; kingdom Metazoa; phylum Arthropoda; class Insecta; order Lepidoptera; family Geometridae; genus Aplocera; species Aplocera efformata. The sequence continues at coordinate 3,127,914 of OV121042.1, read as the reverse complement.
ACTAATAGCGTTAAATATTAGAGTTAAAAATAGTTTCATTAGTTGGGTGTATCTATAAGAATTTTATGCTTGATTAGAACACAATAATTGTCAGCGGAAATTAAATTTTCTAAAGTCTTGTTTAGTCACTTGGTTTTGTCTGTTTTTCCTGATATAATCTAGTTAGTATACGTACATAATGTGTGAATCGAACAAATTAACTATCGTAAAAATGTTTGTCTCTATCTGAGCACATTCAACTACTTTTGATACCTGACGCGTGACAAAGGACGTACTCGTCTCAACAACATTGGTGGTACATCTTGATTCCTCTCGTGAGCATTGTACGAAGTAATTTTATCTGAGAAAGTAGCAAGTTTGCGGTGAAATGAATTTGTCGTAGATAAAATAGCATAAAGTCTCGCTAAAACCGAGATGAACGATACGGTTTAAATTTAACGTTTCTGCAGATAAGTTTTTTATTGACTAACTAACGTCGATGCGGTATATGTTTGATTATTCGATTCGCAATAAAATAATAAAATCATTGTATAATATCATCGTGTTTTGTGGAAACTGTGGTATTTAACGTTTTTTATAATAAGTATTCTATTCTAATTTCGATTAATAGTAGTAGTTAGTATTCTGTTAAGTCAATTCACTTAACGATTTACCGGCATTTGCATTCCGAAAGAGAGTGTGGTGGCCCAGGGGCATAGACGCCGACTTTCATTCTGAAGGTTACTGGTTCGTACCCACACGTGCACGTTCTCAAAACGGTGACGGGAAACATCGTGAGGAAACCGGCATGTCTTAGAATAATAAATTCGACGACATGTGACATCTACCAATCCGGATTGGGCTCCCGTGGTAGATCAGAGCCCATTCACTGTCAATTATCGAGAGTAGGCCGGTGTCCTTGGAGTGGGAACATTAGAGGCTCGTACGGTACGGTACAGCATTCCAAAACATTTATTGATAACTGTTTACATTCTCAATCAATTAACTCGAGCAGAACATTTACAAAGCTGCCAAAATATCAGCAACATTGCGGTAGAGCAACATCACCTTACTCCCTCAGGACAAAATAAAGAAGAATTTATTCGGAAAGAGGCAGAATCTCGGGATATATTTTCTGAATGTTGGCGATTTCATTGCTGTCAGTCAGAGATGGAAGCTGTCGTGAGCCGTCGGCTGAGCACTTATATTGTGTGTCAATCGTTTCAATATTGCAAGGAAAAGTGTGCTTACTTCGCTGTCCTGGGTTGTCCCGTGCTGGCACTGTTTGACACAAATCGAGATTTTTTCAACAACCACATAAACGACTGAGAAAATATGTGTTCGTATTGTTAGAATAGTAAAGTACAAGCCACCTAATCTGCCTATACATTGTTATAATTATGAAAAATTATGTGAATGAGCAGAATACCTTTAAAAATTTGCAAATATAATAGTCTCGATAGAGGCTATATATTTGAACCTTTTGGCATTGAAACACTTAGGCTATCGGGGTAGGGACTTAAGTGCAAAAACATATATAAACATATAATATTTCTAAAGAGCTGGTCAAAGCAACAGGGGGCCAAAGTGTACTGCCTTATATTTTTCAAAGCGAATAAGGATTGCCATCCATAATAGGAATGTAGCAAGCATTTTTGGCACATCACCATCTGGAAATATTTAAGATTTGGAAATATTTTGATGTATTTAATTCTATATTAGTGAAATAAAGTAGAAATAAAACTTCAATGAACAGTTCCATAATATTTGAAGGGACATGGAAATACGTGGTGTACTTTTACGGCTAAACCGTACGTCATTGAAAACTTGCCCGTTTATTAAAAAGTTTTGAACCATTTGTGGTACGAAATTATCAACTCAGTGTTGGTGAATGCGTAATGTTTCTGAAATTTGCGCAAATGAAGTGCCTAAACAAATAGCAGTAAATTATGTATCAACTTCAGGCTGATATGAGTTTATAAGATTAGCGATTCAGGAGTTTTCGGCTACATAAATTAAAGGAGTAAATGAGTTGGCTTTTGTTTGCAACTGTTCACAATACGTACAAGAACATACATTGTGTTCTCTGTATTTACTTTAAACAACTTCTAATAGATTCTATTTATTTGTATAAATATTGTAGTAACTGGAAAAAATGCTGGTTACTCAATGTCCATCTAAAATACAGTGGAAGAAGGCTGTAACTTAGTAATTGAGGCGTAAAAGAATTGGTGTGTATGATAGACTATATTTATTTTATACAAGCTCATCCCCGCGATTTCGTCCGAGTGGAATGTAACTATTTTATGCATGTAAAACTTATTATTTTTCATTTTCTGAAATAAAAGTAGCTTAAACTACTTCTTATAACATCAGCTATTTGCTAGTAAACGTCCTGTCAAAATTAGGCCAGCTATTTCGGAAATTGCCCAGAACAAACAGACAAAAAATAAAAATATTTTGTTATTTATAATTTCCATTTATCCGTTAATATATAATTTATTAAAAAGCTCTGATTTTGATATTACATCCACCTCAATAATTATTTTGTTTCGTCATACTTCGTGTCTCTCTTTCTAGAACTTTCTAGGTAAATTCCGATTCGAATCTATCCTATTTCGCTCCGTCTGTACCTACGTCTAGTAACATGTGGGGCCGCCTCCGACTAACTACCTAATGATGAGGTCGTTTCGTGGTTTTTCATTTGCCAAATGTAACTGAGTGCCTACTTGCGGAACTTAATAACATATAAGCGGTTTCTTGGGCCTGTCTAATGAATCAAGTGAGCACTTTAAGGACAATTGTGGCGCTAAAGCGTAAGTTCGCCACTTAGTTCTCAGTTTTGAGAACGTGGTATTGCAAACACGCGCACACAAATTCTTCGAATTAAAAACTCATTGCGCAAGTTTTGATTCCAGCACCCTACAGATTGAAAGTGGGCATCTGTATCCCTAGGGTAGCATGCTCTGCTTACATATTGGTAATAAATATGTTATGTTCCGTAGCATCATTCATTCATAGACGAATACCGAGATCCGAAGCACCTGAAGAGTGAACGTGTAATAAACGTGTATAAATCAATATCAGAAAGGTTTTTCCCGATTGGTTTATTCTGAGCCGTATTTGGACGAATGCGGCTAAATGCAGCTTCTATTTATTATATCCGCAAGTTATTACAGTAGAGCGACATCTCTCCAATAAGCCGGCATCAGAGCTTACAACAAACTAATAGATTGACCTGTCTAATCCCCGGGGAGTTACTTACTCTTGATCATCTGATGCCTTTGCTACAGCCGATATGATAGTGACAAGTTTACTGCAACGGATATTGGATACTATAAACTGCACGAGGTGTGGTTTCACTAAGCAAGTATTTTATAATTACAAGCTTTTATTTAACTTGCAATGTATGTATATTTTTCCGGGTGGAATCTTGCTACAGAATTTTCCGGGTGGAATTGAGATTGAGATGAAATTTAGTATACACGCTCGACCCAGGTGTAGTGGGTAGGTGTTTTTTTTTTATTTTTATATGAGACATCTATTAGCGCTCTTTGGCAGTAAACCGCATCGTATGACGTGACGGCAAATGGTAAGACGCCTTCTTAAGCCGTCACAACCTTATTTTATAACATTGTAAATTGCAGGACGACGTCATTATTCAATATCTATCAGGGCTAAGAAATAAACTGTCATATTCATACCCCTGCATTAGGATTCCCTGTATCGCAAGTGGCATGGACACTCAACAAGCTAAACAAACAACCCATAACAAACTTCATGCTCGATGCTTACAACGGCTCGGGATCGAACCCGGGACCCCTTTCGTGTAAAACAAGGCTAATTACTCAGTTAATGAGTCTTCAAAAACTAAGATGGGTGGATGGTCCGCGTTTAATCGGCGATGGGCCGATATCAATCCCCGGGTTGTAATTTGGGATATAATTGGGATATAATTACTGACCTCACAGTTCAGTGGTATACTTCTGCGCTGTAGGCTATAGCTTCGATTCCTACCAAGGACAAACATTTGTATGACAAACACAGGTGTTTATCTGGATGTAAATATGAATTACCATGTATATAATTAATCTATCAAAAATAGATAGTACAAGCTTAGTTCCTTAATTTGGGGCTACCTTGCATTGTGTGAAACGTTTTGAATAATCCAAGTTTGTTAATTATCTACGTTCTATGAGCAACGATATACTCTGATATGTCGTATCGGTTGATGTACAAAGACCAACTTCGCTGCTCCGATTAATATTTTGCGCCAAACTGACTACGTACTGAGATGAAATAATTAAACTCACTAATCCGTTAAAGTAACACGAATTAATAATAAAGTTCGTCTCGTCAATTTGCAAGTACTTGGTAAGTTAAACTTGTAAGTTGCTAGAAAGTATAATACTTGGTAGCTTAAATAAGTAAGTTTTATTGAATGTCGGTGATCATTTTGTTTTACTTGAGTAACTTCACTGAAATATTGTTTTCTGTGAACTGTTCAACAACTGTGATATATTATGTGTAACAGACTGAAATAGGCTAAACCTTCATCGAACAGTTATATCAAGAAGATATTAAGGTTTTACCACGAGACGAGATAAAGTGGTGGAAACGGTCTTATTCTCATTAATACTTTAGCAGATGGGGGCTACACACAGCGCAAAGGATATCCCTATATCCCTATATTGTATACTAGCGACCGTACCCGGCTTCGCACGGTTTGAAACTCAGAACCTCCCCTACTGAAGGATGAAAAGACCCAAGTCGCCCGTTGCGCCCGTCACCCGAGACGGGGATATCACGTCTCACGCACCTGTGATTTCACCGGCACCCGCACCCTTCTGTCAGAACACAGCAATGCGAATTTAAACTTTGCGAGGGAGAAAAATTTAATGTTTATTAATTGTCTGCTATATGCAGCATAGCTTGTCCACCCTCTTTGCGTCTTTTTGAATTTTCAGTCATAAATATGTTATAATGGGACGAATCAGTTAGCAGGCGTTGGTACAATATTTAGCTTCTGATAAGTACTTTTAGGGTTCCGTACCCAAAGTTTCAAGAGACCCTTGATTAAACCTATTGTACAATGTCTGTTTGTCTGCTTTACAAGTAGATAGAATTTTTGAAAATACATGTGTATAAAAATAGGTCTTAACAATTAATAGCAATAGTAAGTACATACTCTGTGCTACCTGGTAATATTATATATTATACATAGAAGGTACCAGTGATAATAAAAATAAATACCTATCTTCCTCAATGCAGTTAACGAGCTCGACTTGAAATCAATCGACTATAAAATAGGTATTTTCTAGTAGATTGGCGTCGCCAATCGGATACTGTCACTCGCTCCTTGCAATTTTACGCATTCTTCTTCTCTCGTGTCACTAACCTCCAGTTTCTGAATATTCCATCATCTTGAAAATGTATTTCCATTTGAGATTTAAAACTATAAACGGACCATTTATCTGAGTCCCTTCTTATACTGAGATATGTTTTATATGAAAGTGGCTAGATGAGGTGACAGCCCAACTGATTTTAAGTGGTTACTGCCACCCATAAACAACGGCAATATGACTCAGGCCCTCCCCTAGCGAACTATGAGAAGGCCCAAGAAATATCTCATAGGTCTGTAGTTTCACGCACCCACACCCTTCCACCGGATCACAGCAGCACCAAGCGTGGTGTCAGTACTTCTCCGTACATATTATTCTCCATAGGTTCTACTGCTACCTTGGGTTACTCCTTTTGAACCACCCGGCGGACACATATAAGGACTCTTAGGGTTACCAACGGACCCGAGCAACATTGACCCCCAAAGGACAACTTTGGAGCGAGATGACAGAGAAGGTAGCCAAGAATAAGAATCAGAACACTAATTATATATTCTTATATAAGGCAAAATTAGTGTTTATTTTAAGATCGTGGTCACATCTCGTCACGCCATGACTGATATAATATCTTTCTTTTCTTATAAAAATATTTGGTTTAACGACACTAAATAAATATATTATTATATAACGACACTTTTTTAAAATAAATATGTACCTACATGATCATGTGTTGTTATTACTAAGTTTAACTTTTGTTCAAACCCTATCCGATGCTCAATAATATCTGTTATCTGATTACTTATATAAGTTATTCTATAGTCTTTATTGCTTGTGTCAATTAAAATTTATCTAAATAATAATTGTATTTGGTATTCATTACGATTCAAAACGAAGACATTTCAATAAGACGACGCCACATTGAAATTTAAATTAGGGTCCGACGTATTTGTAAGGATACCGTCAAAGTGTAGCGTGTGAATAGGATTTACGTGAATGGGGCCTATCATAGTACTAGTTAGTAGATAGGTAGATGATATATTTCAGTCCTTAATGAAGTTCTTGAAATCAATTAACAGCGAGACTGGAGTGATATCATTAAACTAAAATATTCAAGCTCCTTTACATAGTATAAAATGAAGTCTCTTCCGCTGTCTGTCCGCTTAGATATTTTAATGCAGTTTTCAGCAATAGAATTTTATAGCAATTTAAGAGGAAGGTTTGTAGTATAAGCAACTCACCCCGGCTTAGCACGAGTAGTTTCTGATGCGACACCGCTTTACTAACCGTGCGAAGCCGGGGCGGGTCGCTAGTTATGAATAAATTGCTTCGCCCCGCAGTGCTGCCCGCAGCTAAAAAGACAACACGAGATGTCGGTAAAAAACTGACAAAATTTGTGAAATTCTTCACTATTTTGTGATAAAAAGATCTATTAATCCAGTGCATAAGAAATTTTATCAAAACCCGTTCAGACGTCGAGGCGTGAAGGAGTCACGCTAATATTTTCAAAGCGAAAGTTTGTATGTGACACGGGTATCGTCGCGGGGCGCAGCTAGTTTATATTAGTATGATACTTGTAATTATTTTGTCCCTTTTACGCCGTAATTGATGATCCAGAGATGACTCAGGTACGTGGTACATCTATAAAGATACAACTAAATAAATGAAGTACAATTGAGGCATAAAATATCTTTCTTAGAATGACGGGCGCAATGCGATACTTTAGGGGAAGACCAAAGTCGTTTTTTGATAGTTTATGGATGGTGGTAACCACTTAACATCACTTACCGTCAGCTCGACCCGTCACTTTTGTCGCATAACAAAGAATAGATATAGCCATATTACTGAAAGTAGGTATATTTTTTAGATACTTTCATATAATATAAATATCTATGTTCGTCACACAAATATTTGTCCTAGATGGGAATCGAACTGACTACATATAGCGCATAATGCAGAAATCCTACCAACTGAGCGATGCCAGTCCACTATGTGTCGCCTTAATCACCATTGGAGGAGTCTTCTTAAACCAGTAACAGTATTTATTTTGTTAACTTGTGAACTATTTAACAATAGTATTACAAATACTACATTTTCCAACGCCACCAGCATTGTTGACTCTTGAAAAATACGTCTCAACTTTGGCGCGTTTACACAAAAGCGACCCCAGAGCCGCGCTGTTCCAGCGAGCATTGTATTATCCATTAGTAGTTGAAGGCTTTATTATCGCTACTAATCCAGTTGAAGACAATCGTATCGAGAAATACGAAAGAGCTGGATCGCTAAAGGCTTAAAGAAAATGAAAAATGTTGCCGTGTTTGGAAATAAGGAGATAAGCCACGTCTTTGTGTTTGTATTTAGTTCCAATTTTTATTAGTAGAAAACAGACGTACATATAAAATACAGAAATACATTGATGTATACCTCTTGTGGTTTTTCTTGCGTTAATGTAGATTGTTAATATATAATTTACTAGTAGAGACCCGACTTGCTAAAAAAAGAAATACATTTTGTGCCTAATGCATTGTTTGTTTTAAAACCTTTTTCACATTATTTCCTTTGTAAAGAAACCGGTTTGGGGCACATCGGTTGGATGGTTTAAAAGTCTACAATATATATTTTATACCTTTAGGTGAGATGACGGTCAAACGCACGTTTATAATCTATAAAAAAAAATCTAAGATACAAATCTTGTCCTAAAACGTTAAAAATTTAGAAAATATATGACTCCAGACAATTCCCAACTCTCTTTGAATACAGTTTAAAAACTATATAGAATAGTTTGTTTATTCGGGACATTTAATTGTGCAAATCACGCCCTATCCTTCTTATGAGAAAACCATAAGTTCGTATTTCGAATTCGTACCTTATATTTTATAAAAGTATCTGTATTCGGTCTTACTCGTAAATGTGCTCAACTGAACTCTGCCCTAAGGCAAATATCCGTAGACGGGATCCTATAGGACGTGAGCAAGCTTGTGCTAAAGACGAAGTGAGGGTTTTTTTTTAGTAATAGTGATTGGCTGCCGCATTATTCGATCTTGATTTGAATCGGTTTGTGACGCGTTATATTTGCCAATTGTTTACCAATTTAGATAATTATTTTTATATTTCACACCCAAAGCGACCACATAGAAAAAATAGGGTAAGAAAGAATTGAAGTCAGTTTATTCCATTTTTAAATTAGTCTTGCTTGATATTACTAGTACCAGGAAGCAACATCTATTAAGCTAGTTGGAACAGGGCGGCTCCGTAGCTTAATAGATAGCAGCCCTGCCTACGTAACTGGCCTGGTTCCATTCCCGACCGGGGCAGACTTTGTGTGATGAGCGTAAAGTTTGTTCTCGGATCTTGGGGGTTTATATTGTGTTTATATGGTTTTCCATGCCAGCTGCAACACAGGGTATTGTAGCGCAACGGCATGAGTTTGTAAACGTTATTATTATAAACTACTAGTTTGAAATCGAAAACGAAATATAATAAGAAATAACTCTTGAGGTTTTTCCTCTATGTATGCATAAAAAGACCCCCTGGTAACACAATTGGTGTTCATGTATTGTTCAGTATTTCACGGGAAGAAAACTGAAAGATTTATGATGCCATAAAAATATATTTTTCTATTTTGGTCTGTAACCAAGTGATTTGTTATTGTCTGTTTCGGTTACCATTTAAGAAATAAATAAAAATCTATTTTTATACTATGTTAAAAATTGTATTATATAAAAATAGATTTTTATTTACATCAATATGATTTCTGGGGATATTGATAAATGGGGGGGTCCATATGAATATTCTTTGAGTTTCTGTATGCACACCTGGGTGGCACTGAAGGAATACCCTAGAGTGCCAAGTTCAACCGGAGAAGTGCTGCCACCACGCCTAGTAATCTAGTTCTTCCGGTGGAATGGTGTGGGTGCCGATGAAATCACAGGCGCATGAGACATTACATCCTCATCTCGAGCGATACATCTTGTCTTTTCATACTCGTTTCGGGGATAACTTAAGTCGTATTATTGTTGTTATGGGAGGTGGTAACCACTTGAAGGTGGGGTTTTGGGTCGTCCCGCACTTTAAATCCTTAAAAAAAAACTTATTATGCCCTTCAACCAAAACATCCATCATCTATGTTCTGTACAAATAGTTCATAATATACTTTTCTTTTACTTTCTAAGTAAATAAATTCAATGTAAGTAAAGTGTCTGGTGTTTCCATTTCAGTTGTACAGGACAATTTACTTCACACAACTTCATTACATATTCAAGTGGCAGTTATGGAGTTTTCTATGCATTGAAAATGAACACTTCCCAGCCACAATCGCAAATGGGCTAAATCACAATCGATGTAGTATATTAACAGGGCGATAATATGATTACAAGTACACTAAACAAACGAGGGAAAACTGGCAATTAGAGGCACATCGTCCAACATACTCTCCACAGACACAACCTAATCTACACCTTGTAATGGATGCTATAGGTTCAATATTTCATGAACACTGGTATCCTTCACATGTCTCGCACTTCGCTACATGTTTGATGTGTGATAAAAAAACTAATTATGTCAGTACTTGGAAAATTATGATGTCATGTAGGTATCACCAACATCATTGTAACGTAGAAACGTATACTTACGAATAAGTTATATTAGTACCCAGACGAAGGCATTTTGGATGTCAGTAAGGATTTAAGGCTTTATTCATAAACTTAAGCCATAGATAATCTTAATAGTTATGCAAAATTCGATCAATGCAGACAGAAAACTAATTAACTAATGATAATTAACGTTTGTGGGTGGCCTTTAGATGTCTCCTCACATTTTGTAGAAGAAAATTTTGTTAAGAGAATGTAGTATGTGGGGCAAGGCCATATTCAAAAGCTAGTTTGGCTAGCTATTCTCAAGTTGAGAGTTCTCTCTGGGTGTGTTCCGGTGGCTGCAAGCGGGAACTTTACTCCAGGCTTTGCATGGAGCTACTTTCGCCAACATAGTTTCTTAACATCAGGTGTCATGTAGGAGTTTTAATTTGTTTACCCGTCTGAATCATTTATAAAACGGCAAAATAAATATTGTTCATCGCTTACTATGAAATTAATCTGAAATAAATTCTGTTAATGTCGATAGATGAAAACTAGAAATCCACAAGAGACGGACTTGTATGAAAAACATGTATTAAATGTTTTTCATAAATCATTTTTTTCTTATAGCTACCACTTACCAGACTATTCTTGGTGTATAGGGTGTCGTAAGACTCTGCTTTAGAAGTCACGTTCCTCAGCTTGCATGGTTTCTTCAGCGGCGGCGGCAGCTGCTTATGCGATGGTGATGCCTTCTCCGTCCCTCCCACATGGTTTGCCTTGTTGTCCTTCTCTTTCGCCAACTTAGAGTTCAGGTTGTTTTTGGTGAAGTTGCCGATTTGCTCGAACATACTCGTCAGATGTTGCGACATCATTTTGTTTTGTTCTTAGGTACTTGTTTAAATCAGCCAAACCCGAAAATTCGGTTCATAATTCGCGTCACTTTTAAGAATCTAGTTTTAATAGGAATGAAAATTCGTCTCTATAATTTTAAATAAATACTAGTATTATTTGTATTTACACATGGTAACGGCAAGTATATGTTAAAACACAGATTTATTTCTACAAATCGTAAATAAGACTCTAGTACAATATTTATTCTGGAGTATAATTATATCAGAGTGAGAGTATTTAAACTAAGCTATTAAAATATTTAAAATAGGATATAAAATCTTAAGACGTTAAAGAAAAAACCGATATATAATTACATGGTATAACTAGGTTGTCTCAGCAAACGATTGCCTAAATTGACAAAGCACATAAAAATACGAGATTAAGATCTTCCTACGCCAAAGGTGAAATAATTTGATGAGTGAGAGTGGTATTTCCCATATAATTTCAAAATGGATACCACCCTCTTACTATTGGATCGACACTGCAACAGCAAATCGAGTCACGGGGGCCTGACAGAATTTAACTGCGATTCAGGCAGTAATTATCTGCGTTCACCAGAGCGCTGGGTGTCCCAAATTTAAACTGGGTCTTAGCCTGCATTCTTGTGTTCAGAATTAAAGGGTCTTAGACCTGTTAAAATTATACGAACACGAAAAATTATCTTCTTATCTCGTGACGTGCAAATTTCAATATAAATAGGGTTCATTCAAAGTAAAATTGACTTTATTACAATATTTAATAAAATACTTCAACAAAAGAATATTCATATCTCTAGGGTTCTTTCTACTAGCCAACCTGGTTAACAGCAATAACTTATCAATTGTTGTATTGTACTTCAAATAAAATTTTAAATAAACGGCAGAGAATACCGTTTAACATTAGGTGTTCGATGTTCTCGTTGTTTCACATTAATAAAAAAATAATACCGAAACGTTGGATAGCTTTCAAGCTGCTCTGGAACCAGTAAAGCTGTTTGGTTTAATCTAGGAGTAAGTTCTCGTGTGATTAACCTCACGTTAAAAGCATCCTCGGCTTTACTATCTGGATTTATTATCCCTGTGGTCCAACTTTACTGTTTTTATTATAGTTGTTTTAGTAAAACTAGAAGTACAACAGATTTTACTCAGAAAAACATCTCTTTTCTTTAGGTGGAGACAAAACCACGTACCGTTTGATGTATTTTAAATGTGATTGAAGTGACACTCAACTTGCTATGAAAAGTTTAGGTGGTTTTTTGACAATTAGAGAGAGCGAGTGTCGCAAAGTCCAACAGGGCTTTTTTCCAATTATTACCTACCTATTTATTTATAAGCATCCTAAACTCCTATAACAATACAACAGCTACCATTTCTAAAGTAATGGAACTTTGACCCAAGTCATATGATATCTTAAGAGCACAAAGAACGCCCCCATGCACCTGTAATTTTACCGGTTCTGCAACAAAAATGGATATGAATAGCCTCTTAGTTAGTTGTAGCTTTGTCTTCTACGTTTTATCTATCAATTATACTAGTTTTCATAGTACAAGCTATGCTTAGTTCAGGGCTAGATGATGTTGTGTATTATGTCCATGAATATTTATTTATTTATGTATAAGAATAAAGTGCTCGAAACGTTAGCTACATTATACAGTAATTCGTTGATGCTAATGAGCAATGGAAATGGCTACCGATTTGCACCTGACATAACTATGAAAGTATGAACTTCTACATTTCAAAGAAACACATCGAAATCGGACCAATCCGTATGATGCCTCAAGTAATTTGTTACAAGACTACAGACAAACAAACTAATACAAATTGCAAAAAAGCATTATACACCCCTCACTTTAAATATTTCACAAAAGTCTACTGAAATGATAAACAAACAAAACAATTTCGTCCCAATGTCTGCTCAATTTACATAATGCAATAACTAGAAGGCGTTTTCCACGCCACCCGAAAACTGTCGGCCACAGAAGCAAACTATTATCATAGAATGTTCTGGTATATACTGACGCTATTATGAAGCTAATTGCGGTGTCGACTGTAACGAAACATTCACACGGATATTTTAAGCATTCATTGTGGCCTTTCCCTGTAAAGGCTGGATATACGTATTTTCAACATCCGCATTTCTATTTTTCATCGAAATTAAAACAATACTCGGATTGACCTCATAGCTCAGTTGGTAGAAACTCTACCTTCTGCGGTCGTGGGTCCGATCCTCACTCAGGACAAGCATTTGTGTGACGAACATAAATTTTCTATGGGTGTATGTATTATCAAAAAAAGCTTTACATGTTTTTTTTTGTGATACAAGCAATGTTTTTATGTTTAGGGAAATTTCCCAATAACTATTTACACCGCCGACCAATCTAGCTTACTATTAAATTCCTCTCCATCCAAAGGTTGACTGGAAGAGATCGCTTCTTAGCGATAAAGCCGCCCATTGTACATAACTTGTCTTTAAGTAAGTTGTATTTATATTTGTTCATAATTAAGTGTGGTGTACAATAAAGTGTTTTTGTATTGTATATCACAAAAAAAAACATTTTTTGTGATACAAGCAATAAATTATACTGGCAACTATTGGATACGCTATTGGTACAGTTTGCAACAGCTGTAATATTGACAAACAGGTCGACGTGTCAGACGACGTCGCGATAATGTCTGGGGATCCGGAGTCGCCCGCGGGTCTTGTTGACTTCTATTGTACACTTGCGAGCATTTTGCATTGAGATGCTATGAAAAACTAAATACTGGGTCGAACCACAAAATTTTAATGATAGTGCCAGGTCACAGAATAAACAATAGTTCAGATACACACAGAGGGATAGAGACGTGAAGATATTAAAATTGGCAGTGATTCGTATGCAATAAGTGCAAATTAGGTTGTTAGCAGCGTGGTCAGGTCAAATAAATCAATAAAACTCCAAGGCAAACGTAATAAACTTATAAAAACGGTTTAGCTGTCCATAGACTGTTTTTTCTTTAGATAAGTAATTACGAGTAGTTACTTTGTATTTTAACTGTGTACAATTGTGAATGTTTGATGTATAAAATAAATTGCTTGTTTCAGCAAATCTAAGGTTTTTATTACACTTTTATTTAATATTACTTTAAAATTTGAATTTTAATAAATATTACTTTATTATTTAAATGTATTTTAAGATTCCTTCAAAATTTGAATTTTAATTAATATTACTTCTTTATGTCCTCAGTAGACGGCTCCGTGGCTAAGTTAGTTATAGCTCTGGCTCCAGAGCGGTTTCTGGGTTCGATTCCTGGCCGGGGCATATTATGAGTGTTGAGCATTACTGGCAACAGACCAGCGTGCTAGATTTAAGAATCTCTTTAATATTATTTTTATAAGTTTATTTAATAATGACAACGGTAGGCCCTTAAAAAACGTAGTGTAAATATTGGAATATTTTCTTTACACCATCCATCGTCTACAAGTATGTAGTTTCCGAAGATAGGGATATGCATTGTGATTTAATTATGTCCTGTTTAATTTACTTTTGATTATTTGTTATTTATAACCAGAATTACCTTTATTTTTTTCTCTTTTCTACGTACAAGTCATTTTTATTTTTTTCTTTCTCATAAAAACATAAGATATAAAGCAATGTTAAGTAACCCTATTCATTTAATTTATATAGTGTTACTCAATTACGGAAGAGCGGAAATAGATGTCTCATTGATTAAGAGAACGAAATAGAACAATTTAAATTTGTACTCAGAACAAGAATAAAGGATATCTAGTCGAGGAAACTACGAGGATCTAAACTGAACTGAACTAATATCTGAACTATCAATAGTATTAGTAGTGATAGTGACCACTGAACAATGGTTGTGGGCCGTTGGACATTATTGAGTACCAAACCAATATTAACTTGCATTGGATAATCAATTGAAGTTCCGGTGGCTGACCGCTGGACTCCAGGTTAGCTGGAGTATTCCTTTGTTCGCTGAATTCTAGAGAGTTCTCTAAGAATGTGCAGTCAAAGTATGTTTTCTGATACAGTTTAACTTGAAGATGCGGTTTACCACATTTTCAACTTGCATTAAGTATTCTCAGCATTGCAGTATTGAAAGTTTTAAATTAAAGCCGTTTCATTTAAGTTCAGAAGTTAGATGTTAAGAAGTTTAAGTTTAAGGATCTTGTGGAACAAAATCATAATCTTATTTGTTTTCCTTTAAAATACAATACGCTGTAGGTTGTGGGTTTGACTCCCATCCAGGACATACATTTGTGTGGAGAACAAAGAAATGTGTACTGTGCCCGAGTTTGTTTGTTCTGTGGACAAACACATAAACACAAGACAAACACCCAAGACCTGAGAACTATTCGAACCCGGAACCCCTCTTCGAGTTTCTAGTGATGATACCAAATTATGAGTATTATAACTAGAAAATTCCAAACAACAAAGGAGGAGGTTATCAATTCAGTTGTTTTTTTTTTTCTTTTTTTAATGATTGCTAACTCAGTACTCATATCATTTAACTACCGATTTCAAAAATATTTTTTATTAAAAAGTTTACTGAAGAGTTTCAGATTGGTTCCATATTTTTTTATCAAGATAGGTCCAATAATTTGGTTGTTAAATCAATAAGTTGGTTGGTTTTTTGGTTGTTACTTAGAGGACATAAAAATATGTCCTCTATGTAAACATATTTTATGTACTTTCCTTTTCTGTGACTTTTTTTCGTCCGTTGAATTATTGAATAGTGAAAGTATTGAAGTCTTTTCGATTTTTTAATTAGTCATTGATTTGTTATTGACATTGAGTGTTTAATATCTAAATATAAATACTGCTAAACTGTTTGTTTAACATTATTTTAAATTTTTACTTTTGAGATATATATTTCGTGTGTCCTAAAGTGTACCAAGCTTTACTCGTTAGACGAAGTTCCAAGAAACATAGCACAAGCTGATGTAACATAGTATTACGACACTTTAATGCGGAGGCTGCTTAGTTCTGCAACTTGAGATGCATACACTGAATCAACAAGTCAGTTGGTGCCTACTCACTGAAATATTAAACCTGCTTTGACACTGCACTAAGCTTTTACCTTGTAGCTTACCGCATTATACATAAACTCACCTCACTTCAGTTTGACAGAATTGGACTCAGGATTTTTGTTTCAAACTGTGAAGGTATAGTTTATAACTTCGTTTTTAGTTATAGTCTTATAAATTTTATTATAGTCTTATAACGTTTTTAGTTATAGTCTTATAAATATTAGTTTATTATTTAAATTTATTATGTCTTCAGTAGAC
Source organism: Aplocera efformata (assembly GCA_921293045.1). Classification (NCBI taxonomy): domain Eukaryota; kingdom Metazoa; phylum Arthropoda; class Insecta; order Lepidoptera; family Geometridae; genus Aplocera; species Aplocera efformata. Next base: position 3,111,869 of record OV121042.1, on the reverse strand, counting down.
GGCTCCGTGGCTAAGTTAGTAGTAGGTCTGCCCTTAAAGCGGGTTCGATGCCTGGCCGGGGCAAACATCGTGTGATAAGCATTATTGGCGACTAACGTACGTGCTTAATTTATGAATGTTCTAATATTATTTATATACATTTGTAACAGGCAACCGTAGGGCAGTTGATAAAAGTTTGTGTAATGATTGGAATTTTTTTTAGTCTTTCGTAATTCCATTTCGTTTGTTATCAGGTCTCAATGAAATTACAGTAAAGTACTCAATTATTTGACATACAGCTCATGGTAAGTGAATGAACAGTTGGTTCTGACTAGCGTAACCTAGCAAGCTCATCACAATACAAACAGTATCGGCGGTTATCATACTCTTTCTATAGTAAGTACGTTTAACCGACCGTTGTAGCTTTCAAGCTATTCATACAATACACATAACCTGTGTGTAAAATTTCCATGAATATTTATTTATTTCATTAACTTGATATTTTACAAAGTTTATGATGATCGAAAATATTCAGAACAGACTGAAGTCTCAATGGCCCAATTGTATCGAAATGTCCAATTCGAATGCGAGCACCCCATAAAAAATCAAACGTTGAAATCACGGAATTCATCCGAAAAACCGTTTTATTTACGTGAAAATTTTTAACAAATCATCTGTGAAAATAAGGAAAAACAAGAGAAAATTGTCACCAATGAAACAAAAAAGCAGATCTCCCGCAACTATTTGAGACAAAAGAAATCGAGGCCAAAATATATTCTTTGAAAGGAAGTGTTGGACAAAACAAAGACCTTTAATAATGGGCCTCCAAAAAGTTACGTGAAAGGACCAAATCGGTGGTGAAAAACGCTCTTATCTCAGCTACCTCTCCGCAATGACACTTATCTACGTTTCGCTTGTATTGATTGATTGGAAATCTGTTTTGGACAACAACAGATGGCCAATAAAAGCTTATTTTATGGTTGACGTGGGGGCAAGATCACGGTAAGATGGGGGTAAATTTAGTAGTCGTTGAGGGAAGGGTTTTACCGAAAACGAACTTGTGTGGCTTAGTTATTTATTGTTTAACCGATACGCTGACTAAGGTATCAAGTCAAGTATCCATAAATCTGTAGTTACATACAAAACCGTAGAGGATTTCGTATTAAAATCGAGCTGTGTATAACGTATATATAAAATAAAATAACGTTTAAAAATCTTTCCGCTGCATTAGGAATCCCTATGTTACAGGTGGCATGGACAATCGCAGAAACATAAGGCCTGCGAACAAACTATATGTTCATCACACAAAATTAAATAAATAAATAAATAAACGTTTACACACTCATACCTCTGCACTAGGATTCCCTGTGTCGCAGATGGCATGGACAAACACAGAAACACAAGACAAACACCCAAGACCCGAGAACAAACTTCATGCTCACCACACAAAGTGTGCCCCGGCCGGGAATCGAACCCAGGACCCCTCGCTTCGAAGGCAGGGCTACTACCACTAAGCTAAGGAGCCGTCAAAATTAAAGTAACCCGCAATTATAAAAAAATATAGCAACGAAGCAGGACGCACCTTGAATAATATATTATGAACATAATTCATACAATTGTTTCAAAAATTCAGTCTTTAATTTTAAGTATATTAGTAGCAGAGATAACTGCTACTTGAAACGCCTATAAAACTAGCAACTTTACTTCAAATAAACTAAAATAGGAATAATATTATCTAGATTCTCATCAAATTTTGTCGTTTGCATCCACTGAATTTATGAAATCTATACTAAAATAATGTGTTTATATTGTTAATCTTAATGCTTAGTTCCTATCTTCTGCACAATTACAGGAGTCTATATTATATAGTTAATATATATTATAGAGTTAAGGGTTAATATATATTATAGAATTAAGGGTTAATATATATTATAGAATTAAGGGGTAAGGAGCGCTAAATCGCAGTTTTCTAATTTCAAAACCGTGAACGAAAACATTGAGAGAAAACCAGCATGTCCAAGAATAAAAAAACCGAAGTCTAGAAGAAGAAGAAAACAAAAAGTTACATCTATAAATCTAGTTTGAGCTTCCATAGTAGATTAAAGCCCTAAAGAACTTGCTTGTCAAAGAGTCGACCTACGATCTCACAAGTAAGAACATTAGAAGCGAGTATGAAAGAGATTTGTTCGTAGTTTCATAAATAGTTTTACCTTTATCCACTAACTAAATTCCTGAAGCAATATTGTTTCAGTCCAAGAGCGCCAACTATTTATTTCAAATGAGCAATTTGTGTCTCACAGTCTTATCGCGTCCCGAATGCCTTATGATGTTACAAAGACGACGGAATGGTCTCATTTAGAATCCACTTCGTCAAACAAAATAAACGTAAAATGAACAATGATGGTAATTCAGTTTAAAATCCAATTTCAAACGATGTTTTATCAAAGCATCATTAAGTTTAATGCGACGTATTCGAAATATGATTACATCAAGATGTTTGGTTAAATTATTTTTAAACTTTAGGTTTCACAGAGCGTGTATAGTCAGAAAACATAAGGCTTTTTACGGCTCTTTAGCTTAGTTTGATAGATTTAGCCTTCGAAGCGAGGAGTCCCGCGTTAGATTCCCGGCCGGGATACTTGTGAGGTGAGCATGAAGTTTGTTCTCGGGTCTTGGGTGTTCATACCTATTAAAATGGAAGAACGCGTCTGAAAAGTGTAAAATTTCAAAATTCCTGGAATGCTGTTTACGCGGTCTAATTATCTTATTCCTTTAAACGAGCAATTCTTGTAAAAATATTTTTATTTATTTCGCGTATATCGGAAATGGCTCCAAACGATTTTGATGAAATTTTGTGTTTAGATATGGTATTGATGTTGAAGTTTACCTGTATAATTGTATTTCTTGCAGAAAGGTTACAGCAGCTGGAATAATAATTAGTACATATTGAGATTAGACATTACCGGCCTCTTCTTTGTGAAATGAAATTGTAAAACTATTTGAGCATACCTATCCCTATACTATAACTTAAGATTAATAAGATTATGGCTGTGGTATCAATGTACAACAGACTTGGCTCGTTGCCGCGGTCTCTACCCGGCCTTACTATCGAAATTGTAAGAATTACATTCGATTCAAATTAATTACTTTATATTCATTCGCTTTAGTTCATTGTAAAGCGAACATTTGCACGACTATTCAATAAATTATAACTTACGCTTGGTCAATATGGAAGGCGTCTTTTTTCCATATTCAGACCCAATTTATTTTTGTACAGGCACCGTTGAATTTTCTTGGGAATACACCAAGCGGGACGATTAAATTATTTTTATCTAAACTAGCTTCAACTTCAATCATATCAAAAGAAGATATCATAACATAATTAAACGAAAGCTGTGTAAGTGTTAACGTATGTAAACGTTTAAAATAAGTGTAGAAACGAAACCTTTTTTTATTGGAGGTTTGCATGCTATGTTGTGATTTTTTTTTTCAAGTGTAGACTTGTTCTAGTAGCAAGCTCAATTGCCTATTCAAAGTTTTATTTAACAGAAAATTACAATATCATTCGTAATTTGGTGATTTTAATCGCTCTTTATTGAAGGCCTCAACACCTATGGCCAATGGTGCCTATGCGTTTTTTCACATCAGTCAGTACTACATATTTTTATATATTGTATATAGTTAAGGTAAGTTCGTTATCGGTACACGCCCGACTAAGCCCATTGCCGTGGGCGATCGGCAAAGCCCTGCGTCTCAGTAGGTACCTATCCACCGTATTTAGTCGCAACTGATATCTATAGATAACACCATATCGACCCTAACTACCTCTATTCTATGGCTATTTACATATTATTGCAACTATATAATACATAGTAGCGATCTCGCCCAACTTCAAATAGATGAAATATTTTCTTCGAAAAGAAGAAAATGTGTGAGCTTAGCAAAGATACTTTATGTATTTTTTTTTCTTATGACATTGTCCTTTTTAAAGGTTATTTTGCACATCTCTATCTAGTCCCAAATTAATCTTGGTGTATATTATGAAAACTAGATTACTGATACTAACGAGTATATAGTACTGTTTTAGTACATTTTAACACCCACACACAATCAAAGAATGTTTGTCACACAAATGCTTGTTCTGGGTGGTAATCGAACACACGTTCTACAATGCTCCGGCAACGCTATTAACAACTGAGCTGTGAGGCCAATACGACTACAATACATATCAATCAATCTGTGCTTCCTTTAAAGAAATTATATCTTATGAACAAATACCTATTTTGTTCATAAGATATAATTTCTTTAAAACTGCTTGTTAAAACAACATTACTAGCTTTTACCCGCACGCTTCGCTCGCGTTAATGTTTTGAATCTGGATGAAAAGATTTCTGTACCGCTAACACGGTGTATGCAAAATGTCATGATGATCGGTTCAACAAACAAACTCTCATTTATAATATTAGTTAAGTGGTTTGGATTTATTGTGGATTTACTTTACTAAGGGCGGCATGATATAGGTAAGCGCCATAAACGGAAAATCTGAAAATCCTTCATGAGAACTCCAAGCAGAATAAAATATGAGGTAAAGTTTTCCAAAAAGATCTGCACAACAACAAATCATTTTGTAGTCTGAAAATATTTATGATGATGGAGAATTATATTTGTGTTTGCCGTAGAACAACTTTTAAAACGCCGCCTTACGCCCATTTATCAACATTTCTAATTAATTATTTTGACACGGTAAATAGAATGTTTTTCTTCAATTTTTTGGGCTCCGTAGTCATGCGGTTAAGCGAACATTTTTACTAAATATAAATCAGTTGTCTGTATGTCATTACGATAAAGAAATTTCCTCAATAATATGTTATTTTTTTATATTCGTTTTCTAATTATGAGAGACTTGACTTGTTATGGTTAAAAGTGGTTATGGGAAATTTTACAAAAAAAAAACTCGGGCTCCTTTGCTGTTGTCCTTGTGTATTCTAGTTTAATATCATGTAAAATGTATATGTAAAAATATACGAAAGTTTTAAGCCGCAAAAAGCAACAGAATTCAAAAACAGTATTCAGAATCTGAAAATCAATTTTACCAAAAATAACCATATTCGATACACCAGCCTTTATCCAGGAATACCGCTTTTAAATTGGACTGTACCTTTTTGATACTATGTTGCCTCAAAGGAATTGAACAGAACGCCTGTGACAGACAATAACTTTGTAACGAACAATTCGGGTAGGAATTTCATTTTTAACCAACTTAAAAAAGAGGAGGTTCTCGATTCAGCTCTTTGTGTTTTTTTTTTTTTTTCATTTTGATATCTTTGACAATTATGAACCGAATACGGACATCAATTCTTTTAACAAGCTGCGTTTCGCGGTCTCCCGTGGTTTGCGGGACATTCTTGCGCAATTTTCTTAATTTTTTTCCGTGGGATCTTTCTAGATTACCATTTTAAGTATGTTTTTTAAAATATAAAAAGGATGAATGGAATCAGTTAAATCGTTCTCAAGTTATGGCCAAGGGAAATAGGGATTCATTTTAAATAAATAGATTGATATGATGTACCTCCAAGTTTATTAAGTCCCATAGATATTTCATGAAAAGACTAGAACCGATAGCAAAATAAGGGATGAAAATTATTAATTACGAAATCGACTAAACATACTTTTAGTCGATTTCTTAATTAGTAATTTGTAAAATTAACCTGTTTTCAAGTAATAAATATCACGTGTCTATTATATGATATGCTAACGCCCGTAAATGACGTGGAAATATTTTCTACCGTCATCTAATTAAGGCATATGGTTTTTGGAACCGCCAATACGACGTTATTAGGGTTCCGCTGAGTTTCATCTAAATTTATTTTCAATGGAGAACTTACTAAGCTATTTTTAGGGTTAACGAGCTTGAATAAAACCTTGCTTGATAATAATGTTGTAGGTACTTTCAACGGCATGTTTCGGTTTTATACATAGACGTTAATGTTTTAGCAGTAGATTTGCTCATTTCTGTTTTGATTAACTCTCTTATGAGTGGTCTTGAATTCACTATTAAAATAAGTTTATGCATTTCATCTGGATATACATACTGTAAAGTTACTTAATTTCCATTATGATGAAGTGGGTTTTTAGTTTACTCTTTAAAGTTAAGTTACTCGCTTTTTACTCTACTGAAGAAGAAAGATAAGCAAATAAAGAAAGAAAGTAGATAAAAGTTGCGTCAATATCTAGTGCTATTTTTTGAATAGGTCTTCAATTTATAATTATAAGTATTACTTACATTTATACTTTCTGTACGCTGTATCAATTATGTATTTCTTTTTTATTAATTTCAACACCATGATTAAGTAATTTATCTTATTCCTACATATTACAAATACCTACATATATAAAATAATAAGTTTATTTAGATGCAAGCATACAAAATATATTTGAACATACCTTTATGATGAATTCTTATCAACTCATCAATCTACATAATTTATATATTGTGACCTGATTAATAGAGACGAATTTTCAATAACTCTACAACAAAAGTTTTCGCCCAAGTATAACTTTTAAGCATTTAGGCCCAGTTTATGAATGTTCGAAAAATGGCAAACTTTCACAACGAACGTGGCTAGGTGCATCCGAAGCGCGTCCGCGTAGCACAAGGTTACCGCGACAACTGGTCTGCTTGTCCATCCGCAGTCGTCGACGCGGCCTGCGAAGCAATTCTTCGGCGACAGCAACGCGCGTGCGCGAACAAACTCCTCCTTTTCAAACTTTGCAGTGCAAAAGAATCGCGCGCTTTTCTTACCAACTTCTGTAAAAGTTCTACGTTTCTATATATTTATTAAAGCGTATTTATATATTATAGTATAGTATTAAAATATAATAAATTCGTACCAACATTTAACAAGCCATTCCTTAATAAACTATCTAATAAGCTTTCAGGTAGTTTGTTATGCATTTTCTAAATCATAAAAATGCAGTTCCTTTAAAAGCTGATGTCTGCTATCATTTTAAGCAAAGTACTTTAGTTATTTTAAGAATTCAGGGACATAGAATAGAATAGAATAGAAAAGAATATATTTTATTTGACACACACACAAAGACAGTATACAAACAAAATAAAAAAATAAACCTAAATACTAACATAAAGAAAAAGAAAAAAAAGAAATGCAATAGTAACAATAAGAATATGTGGTCAAATAGGACACCGTCTCAGCTTGAAGCTGCGTCTTAAGCATACCCGTTTAAGACGCAGCGCTGGTTTTCAGACGGCGCCTATGGGATGGTTGACATCACGGACGGAACCCTCCTCACAGTACACAAAATAAATAATAACATTAAATATAAATTGAATTGATAATGTGTCTACAAAAATTGTGTATACTAATATATATTTTATCTGTGTCAATATAAAGAGATATAAGAGATCTCATAGAAATATCTGATAGAAATATCTAAATTTAATTTAATTAATCTATGTAGTCTAGGTTTATCTGTGGTTGTTGTGTTGTTAAGTCTGCCTGATTGTCATAGTATTAAAATTAAATAAAAAATATCATCAAATGAAGAGTAAAAAGAAAATAAAAAACAAAAAAATAAAATAAAAATATAAATAAAAAAACATAGAAATGATAACAATATGACAGATATTAGTTGATTACCTGCATGGTTCTATTTTAAGGGTAGATTGGCGGAAATCCTTATTGGGTCTAGGTTACGTGACCTGTTTCTAGTAATCTGATTGAAATGAGATTGAGACGTGAGCAGAGTGCAACCGCGCTGGTCTAGATATCCTTAAAAGTTATCCTGTGGATTTCAGTAGAGTTTTATGATGCAGAATTATCTAATCTTATTACTTTAAACCAGCAATTCTTGTAGTATATATATATATTTATTTATTTTACGTATCCCGTTAACGACTTTAAAGATTTTGTGTTTAGATAGGGTTTTGCTGTTCAAATTTACATGCATAATTTTATTTCTTGTAAAAAAGTTTTTTGTATAATATAATAATAAACTAGGCTGGAAATTTAATACAGCGCCATCTCGTCAATTTGTGTGGTACTTGATTGGTAATCGACTGATACTTCAGATAAAACACGATTTTACCAAAAACAAAGTATTGTAATTAATTAGTATCTGTTCCAAATACTAATAAATTTTACAGAAGACAACATAATGAAAGATTATCTAGTTCTTTTGCACATAAATTATAAATATTAGATAAATAAATATTCATGGACATTTCACATCGCCAAACTAAGAAAATCTTATACTATGGAAACAGATCACTAATAGAATACTTATATTATAATATTGTCTTTTTTATCATATACCTGACGTAGTGCGCTGATCTTCCGTCGGCTCCTATAGACAGTATATTGTCTTATTATTATCCTTATCCAATCATAAATTAAACAGTATTTTATGAAAAAAAACGAACAAAAATTCAAATTATTTTTATAAACAAAGGAAAAAAGCTTTTTGTATAATACTAACAAAAATGGAACAAATGTAAATAGACACAGTCCAATACAGTTCTAGAACTGTTTCAGTGTTAGAACGTGTATATCATTATCCAACAACTAGGCCCTGGAGATAAATTACTAATTGACGAACTTTATAATGAAATAGTTTATGTGGTCGAAGTCTTTGCCACATTGAAACCTAAGCTTGTCCAAACTGCGTAATTGAAGTTTAGTTTTAAACTTTGCTGTTTTATTAGTTATCTTTTCATTCCATCTATTCTCTGTATTTATCAATTTAGAGTTTTAATTCTCTAAATTTATAAATCACTTTACATAAACTTGAACGATTTACCCTTGTAAGATTACAAATTTAAAATTATTATAAAAGCAAACGAGAAATAAACCTCCATACAGGTTTAAAATAGGTTTTGATTCTTTAGTATGCTAAGGGAGCAAATAAAGTATGCGTTGAAGTACAGCATCTACACCTAGTAATTTGCCGCAGTGGTGTGTTGGTGGTGGAAGGATGAGGGTGCCGGTAAAATTAGAGGCTCATGAGTACTTGGAACTCAAAGATTACTCATCTATGTATGCAAGCAATTAGAATCTCCAATAGTTGTACCCCAATCTGCTGTAGCCGTGTTTTTGCTGAGAGGTTATTTTGTTTTTAAGTTCTTTATTTACCAGGCTTCTAGGGCGTAATGCAACTGACATCAATTAGGAATAAGATAAAATCTTGGCTTTACCAATTGTATTCGCACCTGTCGCTGACAAGCTGGTTTGGTTCATTCTTGAAAAACATTGAGTTCGACCCATTGAAGTGCAATATCATTTTTATTTTGACAAACTCATTATATTTATTAACTCTACAACGTAGATAGTTTTTACATGGATAATACATGAATGGTAAAGTTATGTGAAACTGTTTTAATAAAATCTAGGTATCTAGGAAAAAATATAATAGTAAATCTACTTGTTGTGGTATGATTATGCTCTTAATTCTGTGATAAACCTCTAAATAAATAGCCATAAAGTATATGTCATTAGTTGAACGCAAAATTAAACTACAAATACCCTTTCTCTTTACCTTCTATTTCCTGGGTAAGCAGATAATCAATAGATCAGTTCACTTGTTTACTAGGTATATCGAGGACGATATGCGGTGAGAATTCATCAGTCAAAGTAAATGTTATATCAGCCACCAACTTTTCTTGGTTTAATACGTCCACTTACTTTTTTCCTTAAAGAGTTCGTCAGAGCCCAATGTAGGCCATTTTTCACATCGTGGCTTACACTAAAAGGGAGGGAAATAGACGTAAAAAATGTTTCATGTTTCAACCAACTTTGTCAACTTACTTCCAATACAAAGTTTCATGAGTCAAGTTATGCCACCAAACATTTCTAACCAGTCCGAATGACCTATTAAAAATAGCGCATCAGCATCATACATTGTTGAATCTAAACGTGATACTTATTCCAAATTATTCCCGTAATATGTCCGGCCAGCGGCCATCAGATAAACAGAATGTCCCGCGCAGTCATTGTGCGGGGACTACAAAATATTGTCCATAATATTTAATAGCGCAAACCCGCCTCGCTTAAAGAATAGCTCATCTAGAATTTCTGCGTGAGATAGACATCTGTATATTTTAAATTAAATTAACGTTTACACAAATACCTTACTTAAACGTTTACGCACTAGGATTTCTTGTGTCGCAGATGGCATGGACACACAGAAACACAAGACAAACACCGAAGACCCGAAAACAAACTTCATGCTCACTACACAAAGTGTGCCCCGGCCAGGAATCGCACCCGGGACCCCTCGCTTCGTGGCGATGGCAGTAGCCTAATGTTACCGCGGCGGTAACATCCATAGACAAAGACAATACAACTTATGCCCAACCCGACCGAAGTATGAGAAGACCCAAGTCGCACCCCGCTGCGCCCGTCACCCGAGACGGGGATATTACGTCTCATGTGCCTGTAATTTCACCGGCACCCACACCCTTCCACCGGATCACAGTAATGCAAGCACTACTGCTTGGCAGCAGATGTGGTGACCTCTCCAGGCGAACTTGGCACAAGTTCTACTGCTACTAAATTGTATGTAATTACAAAAAACGGAGTACAATTTAAGTATGTAACAGTCATCTAATACCCATAGTGCAAGGCGTGCTTACATTGGGGCTTTAGATGGCGCTGTGTGGTATACCTATAACGTGGTATATAATATTTATTATTATATTATGATTTTATCTCTCCGCATCTCCTATTTCTGATACAGCCTCCGTATGGCTGCATCAGACTGGTTCCCTATTGTGTTTTATAGCTTACCTACCTGTAACGTCGACGACTCCGTGGCTCAGTTGGTAGTAGCCTTGCCTTCGAAGCGAGGGGTCCCGGGTTCGATTCCCGGCCGGGGTACACTTTGTGTGGTGAGCATGAAGTTTGTTCTCGGGTCTTGGGTGTTTGTCTTGTGTTTCTGTGTTTGTCAATGCCATCTGCGACACAGGGAATCCTAGTGCAGAGGTATGAGTGTGTTAACGTAAGCTTACCTACCTGTTTTATATAAGTAGGTACTTACATGAGTTAAAGTGAATACTAGTAGTAACAATACGAGTATATTTCTAGACCTCTATAAATGTTTAACAGTGTCAGGACCCCACTTAAATTACTTGCCAACCCGTGGTCTACACCTATTGAGGTCTGAGACAAATCTTGATCAAATTTAACATGTGAAATAAACGGAAGACTAATGTATGTTAAATTTATGCGATATGCAAGATTTATGTTGAGTACGATTGTGAAATTGGCTCGCGCGTATGTATCGCCGTTGTGCAAACAATTAATGTAATTTGCGGTTTGGGAATAATTAGTAATCCGTTCTAATATGAGAGCGCGTGGTGGCCCAGGGGCATAGACGCAGACTTTCAATCTGAAGGTTGCTGGTTCAAACCCACACGTGCACCATTGAGTTTTTTCACTTGAAAAGTTTATGTGCGCAATACCACGTTCTCAAAACAGTGACGGAAAACATCATGAGGAAACCGGCATGTCCTAGAACCATAAATTCGACGACATGTGACATCTACCAATCCGGATTGGGCTCCCGTGGTAGATCAGAGCCCGTTCACTCTCAATTATCGAGAGTAGGCCGGTGTCCTTGCAGTGGGAACATTAGAGGCTGGTACGGAGCCGTTCTAATATAATGTAGTTAGTTATTATCATCGCTCGTTCACATCCTTCAAATACCAAATACATAAAATTCGAAAAAAAAAAAACTTACTCCACCAATTTCCACCAAACATCGAAGTGACTCAGACGACTCCGTGGCTTAGTTGGTAGTAGCCCTGCTTTCGGAGCGAGGGGTTCCGGATTCGATTCCCGATTCCCGGCCGGGGCACACTTTGTGTGGTAATCATTTTTCTCGGGTCTTGGATGTTTGTCTTGTGTTTCTGTGTTTGTACATGCAATCTGCGACACAGGGAACCCTAGTGTAGAGGTATGAGTGTGTAAAACGTTTATTAATAGGTGTGTGAATATGACTCCGCCCATTTTTGTCAAAATAAAACACATTTGTTCGCTTACAAAATTAAAAAAAAAATTATTGAAAGTATGCTCCATCTGCAGCTACAACCTTCGCCCATCGTTCAGGTAGTTTTCGTATTCCTTGCTGGAAGAAGTCCTGGTCTTTTGAGCTTATCCAGTTGTCAATCCAAATTTTGATACTTTCACATGAAGTAAACTTTTCTCCAGTAAGGTCTGTCTGCATCGTCCGGAATAGGTGGTAATCCGAAGGAGCTATGTCTGGTGAATATGGCGGGTGGGGTAACACTTCCCAGTCCTGTCCCTCTAAATATCTTTTTACGACTTCTGCGGTATGCGGTTTGGCATTGTCATGCTGAAGAACTAATTTGTTATGTCTATTCACCCATTCTGGTCGTTTTTCTTCTATGGCTCGCTTCAAACGCATTAGTTGTCGTCGGTAAACTTCTCCATTAATAGTTTCAGAGGGTTTGAGCAACTCATAATATACAATACCTTTCTGATCCCACCAAATACAGAGCATGACCTTGGCACAGTGAATATTTATTTTTGGCTGTGATGGGCCTGGTTCGCCTGGTTTCACCCAAGCTTTTTTGCGTTTAGGATTTTCGTAGTGTATCCATTTTTCGTCTCCTGTGACTATCCGATGCAAAAATCCTTTTCTTTGCTGTCTTTGAAGCAGCATTTCACAAATGGTTTTCCGACGTTCCATGTCTCTTTCTTTTAAATCATGTGGAACCCAGTCACCGGCTTTTTGAATCATTCCCATCATTTGTAAACGCTTTGCAACAGTTGAACGATCAACATTTAATGCTGCAGCTAATTCTGATTGAGTTTGGCAAGAATCTTCCGCCAATAATGCTTCCAATTCAGCATCTTCAAATTTTTTTGGTGGTTTTCCATGTTCTTTATCCTCAGTACTAAAATCGTTATTTTGAAATCGTCGAAACCATTCCTTGCAAGTTGTATTAGACGGAGCATGCTCACCATAAATCTCCACAAGCAAACGATAAGTTTCCGCTGCAGTTTTCTTCGCAATAAAATAATGTAATAACACTTCCCGCAAATGACGTTTATTTGGAATAAAAACCGACATTTTCGAAAAGGTGAAAACAATTGTTGCTTACACTTCAACCAAATATCATAAAATGCGTTAGATAGCTGACATTCAGTACTATCGAATACAAGTATGGTCATTTATTAGTACACGTAAACAATACTAAAAACGACATCTGTTGAGAAAGGGCGGAGTCATATTCACACACCCAATATTTATTTATCGAAGTACGAGCTATGGTTACGAGGACAGGCTGCGTATCATCTTACATTCATATAAAATAAATAAATAAAGTCAACGATCTGAAATGTATATGTTAATATGGACATGTAAAAAATAGCAATCAAAAGAACCATTTCGTTAGTCGAGAAATAAATAAAAATCTATAAAAAACGTCTTACTATCGATCTTACTATCCTCTTTTGAAAGAAATAAATACTATCACTAAATTAAGTCAATCTCACAAAAATCGAAAGTTTGTGACAAAACCCGGAAAAAGGCATATCCATGTTATGTATGACATCATGCAAATACGCAAAATCAATCTACCTACTCCGATCACTGCTGATAAGTCATGGCTATACTAGTCATTAAACATGTTGGAGGCTTTCGGGGGTTTAAAAATTCCGACGATATTATTAGCCAATTACTCTCTATATAAAAAAGATATTCAATCTTCAAATCCGAATTCTATCACTACCACTTGTCCATACAGAATCTTAAGTAACATAATATTTATGTATAATATTGTATATAAATAAATATTACACGTATCTCAATTAATATTTTCTGAAAGCCCTACCATTCAGTCCATACTATACAGAGGTTCGCCTATGATTTATTTTTCTTGTGCAATAAGAATTTTCTATCCATACCATTTGAAGCTATGACGCTTGAAAGGGCTTCGCACCCACATACGGCCAGATAAAAGCAGCACTCAAACGATTTCCTCGTCACGCCTCTTTTTTGTGGGGATCAAAAACTATAATCGTAGTCAGGGAAAAGAGAAAAAATGTATAAATTGGCATTTATGAGTGAACCGCCATGCCACTTCAATCACTGTTCGCAGCAATCCGGGTCCAAATCTACGGATTAGCATATAGACTACTTTTATTGCGGCAGTGGGTCCAAGCGTCCAGGATAAAAGTTGATCCATCATAGCTGCTAGATCCATATCTCTGTACAATATGCATGGACAGAGGGAGCTCATTTGGACAAATGGCTTGACAAAAAAATTCAAATCCTCGAGGTTTGTGTCCATTCCTGTGACTGTTATATGCTCATGAATATGTGTACATGAATGTGTAAAATTTGACGTGTCCAAATGATACTTGAGATCTAAAGGATTAAATGAGTATGACTTTGACTTTATTTATTTTGATATAATAATAATTTTAAATTACATATTAAGAGGTATATTTAAAGTTTTATACAGAAACATTAATCAAAATCCCTTCGAAAAAAGTAATTTGAACAATGGCCTTATAAACGGCTTCACGGGTTGTTGCCAAAAATGGAAAATTGCCAATTTAAAAAGGTTCTTTTTATTTTAAACCGTAATACAGCTGTAATGGTCCATTACAGCTGTACTACGCATATTTTGAGGATTTTTCGGAAAGGATGTCGTTTAAAAATGAAAGTTGATAGTACATTATATATGATGAAACAATATTTGAGTTCACTTTAATAATATAAGATGTAGCAGATACGACAATTACTAACATTACTTTGGCAAAAATTACAATTATCTTTGACAAAATACGTGTACCAATAAATACATAGCATGCTAAGAAGTGTTTCATACGCAACACTGAAAAAGACAAAAGAGAAATGTGAAAAAAAAATTATTACCTCCAATAATGATCGTAACCAAACTGTGTGCATGCACCTAATTTTATCGGGCCATGCCCAATCTTCATCTTAATTTTATATGAAATTCATACCCCACATTATAATCAGTTTAAATATAAATTGAACGCAAAACCAGCTCCAGTTGGGTGATTAAAGGACGTGAATCCCCATAATTTAACGAGAGAAGTGGCGGAAACTCAGCTAGTACTTACCTAACATTTCAGTACATTCTAAACTAACAACGCTAACATAAGGTTTATGTACATAAATATAAAAAAAATACTTACATATTTGGCCAGACTGTCCTCATAGCTCAATTGGTTCTATAGTCTAGAGAAGTTCGTGCATTGACCTTTGAGCGGACAGCACAGCACGAATCTTTTTATTTTTAGAATTTGTAGTTAAAATTATAAATACTAAAAATAAAAAGATTCTTAAACTAATAACGCCTCGTTTATTAGAAGTAAAAATGTCTGAAGATTCAACGATGACATGAAAATTCACTATTCTGCCTTGACGGCATTCCCTGCATTCCAAATCACTATAACGCACGCAAACAGCTAATTCAGAAAGACCATTAGCGCGCTGAAGAAAGTAAGTTAATTATAGAGTATTTTGCAAATAATTAGCACAATTGATATACCTAATTATAGCAGTATTATTTATTTTTATCTGAATTTATTTCACTGTCCGTCCGATAGCTCGCAACAAGTCGTAACAGGTTTGCCTACTCTGTCTCGCTTCCCGCCTTGTACCACTAAACGAGGTAGACGCGTAAACGACAGGGAAGCGATACATAAATGAATAGAAAACGATACGATCGCTTTTTTCGGCACTAACATAATACCGGGGAGCAATGCTCTAATATCTCTGGGGATTTGCTCTGCCTTCTGTGCTTAGGTCGCGAGTTCAATTTCCACCCAGGACAAACATTTGTGCAGCGAACGTAGATAATATAATCTGTGCATAAAAAAAAAAAATTATGCATAAAAAAATTACTTTATCAGTAATCTGGTTGGTACTAGATAACGCTGTGTTAATAGTCCATGAATATTTATTTATTTTGCTCCCATATAGAAATCCAATCGGATACTATTTGACGGTGCATGCTTCGGACATTATGTTCTATTAAATAACCGCATGATTACGGATATTTCCAGATCACGCAATGAACTTCTTGCACTGGGTTTCTCTTTGTACAGATAATGTTTGTAACCTTAAACAGAACTAACTAGCCGTTTACTCAGCACGCAAAGCAGTGATTCTGCTAAATTAGCACAAATGGTAACATTATAGTGAAATAGCGAAAGTTTTTGATATTTTTGTTTGTGAAAAGTGAATAGATTTCCGAAAACTCTAAGTGACATTTACATTTCAGTACATATAATAAATTTATATCCATTCGCGTAACTATGGATATAATCAGAGTAAGTAGATTATACAACTGTTTTTTTAAGTTATATAAGCGTTTGTTAACCTTATTATTAGTAAATTATTATTATTAAATAGGGGGGATAAGTATTTATTTCGTAGTAGAAAAATATTGGTGAATATGACTCCGCCCTTTCTCAACAGATGTCGTTTTTAGTATTGTTTACGTGTACTAATAAATGACCATACTTGTATTCGATAGTACTGAATGTCAGCTATCTAACGCATTTTATGATATTTGGTTGAAGTGTAAGCAACAATTGTTTTCACCTTTTCGAAAATGTCGGTTTTTATTCCAAATAAACGTCATTTGCGGGAAGTGTTATTACATTATTTTATTGCGAAGAAAACTGCAGCGGAAACTTATCGTTTGCTTGTGGAGATTTATGGTGAGCATGCTCCGTCTAATACAACTTGCAAGGAATGGTTTCGACGATTTCAAAATAACGATTTTAGTACTGAGGATAAAGAACATGGAAAACCACCAAAAAAATTTGAAGATGCTGAATTGGAAGCATTATTGGCGGAAGATTCTTGCCAAACTCAATCAGAATTAGCTGCAGCATTAAATGTTGATCGTTCAACTGTTGCAAAGCGTTTACAAATGATGGGAATGATTCAAAAAGCCGGTTACTGGGTTCCACATGATTTAAAAGAAAGAGACATGGAACGTCGGAAAACCATTTGTGAAATGCTGCTTCAAAGACAGCAAAGAAAAGGATTTTTGCATCGGATAGTCACAGGAGACGAAAAATGGATACACTACGAAAATCCTAAACGCAAAAAAGCTTGGGTGAAACCAGACGAACCAGGCCCATCACAGCCAAAAATAAATATTCACTGTGCCAAGGTCATGCTCTGTATTTGGTGGGATCAGAAAGGTATTGTATATTATGAGTTGCTCAAACCCTCTGAAACTATTAATGGAGAAGTTTACCGACGACAACTAATGCGTTTGAAGCGAGCCATAGAAGAAAAACGACCAGAATGGGTGAATAGACATAACAAATTAGTTCTTCAGCATGACAATGCCAAACCGCATACCGCAGAAGTCGTAAAAAGATATTTAGAGGGACAGGACTGGGAAGTGTTACCCCACCCGCCATATTCACCAGACATAGCTCCTTCGGATTACCACCTATTCCGGACGATGCAGACAGACCTTACTGGAGAAAAGTTTACTTCATGTGAAAGTATCAAAATTTGGATTGACAACTGGATAAGCTCAAAAGACCAGGACTTCTTCCAGCAAGGAATACGAAAACTACCTGAACGATGGGCGAAGGTTGTAGCTGCAGATGGAGCATACTTTCAATAATTTTTTTTTTTAATTTTGTAAGCGAACAAATGTGTTTTATTTTGACAAAAAGGGGCGGAGTCATATTCACACACCCAATATATTGGCAATAAAATTCAAATGCCAGGTAAGCTGGAAGGGATTTTCGAGGTAAATCAAATCCCCATTTTCCCCTACCAAATATGAAATAGCCCATGTCGCATCGTGAAGTTCCCGTGAGTTTGATGAGGATATTATGTTTCATGCGTCTGCAATTACCCTGGGAATAACACCACCCGGGATACAGCGTGGGTGCGCAACTGTTCGGTGGATTACCAGGTATGGTGGCAGTACTTCTCCAAATTAACAAGTTCTACTGCTACTTTAGATTCCACACCAGGTGACACGTGTAAGGACTCTGGGGTTAATCACCTACGGAAACACAACCCTCCAAAACTCTTTTCTTTAATTTACACTCACTGTCGCTTCTCAAAAATAGACCTGCGCGCCTCCAATTTTAACATTGAAGAGCTGATACGGTAAGATGATAACTTTATACTCTACACAGTAAATTATTGGAATATACAATATGACATCAACAAAGTCACGGGTAGACGGTGGATGGAGGTGGCTCAGGACCGTCTAACCTGGAAATTTATGGGGGACGCCTATGTCCAACAGTGGACGTCTGTCGGCTGAAATGATGATACAATATGATGGCATAAGAAATTGGCTTCTTTCTGTTAAGACTATATCTCGGTAAACGAGAAATCTGTTAGTAAGAAGTCCATTTTCACTATGTCACCATTCTCAAGAACCATCGTTACTTGTTTCAGGATTCTGCATTTTTCACAACGCTCCTACATTGTGCATTGGCGTATTCTCTATATCCGTACGACTTAGTACAGAAGCCTGCTTACGACGTGTCGTCTGTTCCTGGAAGTGGAATATTACAGACACCTTCGTACAATACAGGTCCTGAAGCTTTTGTCACACCCAGTTGGCAAAACAGGCCCGTAGAAAATACTGGTTTGCAAGTGTCAAAGAATCCATTGTACCTATTTAAAACACTTGGATTGACATTAAGAAACGATGGTACACAATATCCCCCGAATATGACTGGTGCAAAACTAAATACTGTTGCAAATAATGGTGAGGTCACAGTGATAAATCCGGGTGTATTTAGTAATGGAGCGCCAGCCAAGAATATCCAAAACACACCATCATACTTAACTGAACTAACTGGAGAAGGTAACAGGAAACTTTTAGACCTTGGCTGTGCTCGCACAAGTTTAGGAACTTATCCTTGCGTGTCCGGAGAAAGAGTGAAGCCAGCTGACATTCATCCACCTACAAACCCAGGCTTGTATTATAATGTACCCGCAAAAATTGCTCCCACACAGTCATACCAAGAAATTCAAGGATTGGTGCTGAAACCAGCTGGTTTGATTTATCCTACCGCACCAGGGTCATACGGCAAAGATATTTTTCCGTATACACCATATAGACCAAATCAGTATGGAGCCGTGAAATCACCAGATTATGTGACTCCAGTTACAAAGCCAGTTACACCGGAGTATAAAAATGTGGTAGTATCTGATTTGCCACCAGTCCCGACACCTCCCTTACCACCATTGCAAAGAATAAGGATAGCTCTGATGAACACGGTCGCTGGTCTTCCTGGAGGGAACACGGAGCTTTTGAACAGCATTAGAGCCCGATAAACATACCGCTACAAATTTAATTACCGAGTTGTTTCAAAATAATAAACTTAACCCTCATTGAAACTGGTAGCTAATAAGTAATTAATTTTGTTTGCAAACAACTAGTATTTAGTAAATTATTTATTTGCATCTCTTATTAAAATGTTATTGAAGGATGTCCTTAATTAAGATAATTTTACATGACATTTCCTACAGCGTTATCTATAGGAACCAAATAATTAATTGAATACCTAAACAGTTTTTAATTCATAATTATAATACATGAACAAACATCTATGTCTATCGCACACATTTTTCCTGGATGGGAATCAAACCTACGACCTTAAGCGCAGAAGGCAGAGCTACTATAGTATCAACTGACATGTGAGGCCAGCCATATTGATATCTATAATTAACAAACTAGCTTTTAGCTAGGTTTCTTTAATATCAGCATAGATCTTACTGTAGTCATTCTTTATGAAGACTACATTTTATAAATATTACGTTCATATATGGCCAAGTTAAGGGTCGCAATATATTCCGAGCAACTTGCCGCGACCATCCCAACGGCGCAGCGGGCCTTGCTAAAGCCATGTAGTGGCAAATAGGTGCAGACGATTGAATGCACTCGGGGCATTGTACAATGCAACTTGAACCTACACTCTCGTACTCCTGCGCTAAGATTCCCTGTATCGCATGGACAAGACAAACATCCCACACCTGAGAACAATTCTCTTGCTCACCACACACAATGAAGCCGGGAATCGGACCCGGGACCCCTCGCTTCGAAGGCAGGGCTTACCAATCAACGAAGCATATAATGTATATTGTAAAGAGCCTGTCTTATAATAATGGTATAGGTTAATTGATTATATAATTATATATTGAGGAATTATTTATTTTACTAATGGATTTTACTGGAGTTACAGGTACGAAAACAATGATGATGACCTCAACACTTGTCACTTCTACCTTCCCACGGTAGTGTAACTAACCCAAAAAACAGCTGCAAAGTTTCAGGCAAAAGCTGTAAATTATGCAATACTTCACTTTTTAGGGATAAAAAGTGAATTGCCTGTGTTAATCCAGGATAACAAATTTCATCCAAATCCGTCGAAACACACACACATGCAAACATTCGCCTTTATAATATTAGTGTGATGTGTTTTTTCTGTCCAAAATATACCTGCCATTAATTTTTGTCAGTTCTTTTATTTACCTTGCTTGAACTTTGTAATTTTAACAATATAACACAGAAACAAGAACAATATAAAACATAATATTTTCTAGGTACTGAACAATAACGCCCATTTGAAGAGGTTTTAAAAGGAAACCCACAATAGGTACTTCTTCAACTTCCAAGGATATGTACTTGAAAGCCAATTTCCTGTGAAAATTGATTTTGCCAAACGGAAACATGAAAATTATTGTTATATTGGAGAACCTTGTACTAGAGTTTCATTAAGTGAGTTAATAAGGTTATATCATAAAAATATTGTTAGTATTTTATCTCAAGTTTGATGTATTTTGAGCTCAACATTCACTGGTATCTCTGCAAAAAAGTAGCCATTGCTGATGATCCTGGAAACGATTGCAAGTGTAAGGGGTCCAGTTGCTCGCGTCCGTGAGTACCCTTTGAATCCCTACACATATCCACTAAAAGATAAAGCTAAAAGAGCAACTAAACGTAGCAGTAGAATTTGTGCAAAGTTCGCCCGGAGAAGTATTGTCACCACACCTGGTATCTGCCGCCACGCAGTGAGGCACTCACATTGCCGTGTGCATACGGTGGCAGGGTGTGGGTACCGGTGAAATAACATGCGCATGAGATGTAACATCCCCGTTTCGGGCGACTTTGGTCTTCTAATACTTCGGTCGGGGAAACAAGCTTTGCCATGAGCGCTTCTTACATATTACAATCTAACTTCAATAAAATGTTGATTGAGAGATGACATCGCAGAAAGTATACAACCGATAAACTTTATTCGGATTCAACTGAATCAACAATCTCAAACAATGTAAAGTGAACCAAGGATCGTAATAAGTTTGATACAAATGAAAATCTCATCGAGTGGTTTAGCGTTCGTGGCTTGCGTGGAAGGTTGGGACAAAATCTTGATAATTTTTATGTTTGGTCTAGTTTTGCGACTACTGTATAAAACAAACTAGCTTTAACCCGCGGTTTTGTTTTGCTCGCGTTAATACAGATTTTTCAATGAATATTTCCGGATGAAAGGTAATCCATATATTTCTCTGTACCCATATGATGATCGGTTGAGTAGTTCAGACGTGAAAGCGTAACAACAAACTCACATTTATATTTATAATATTAATAGCTGCTGGATTTTCCAGGCTTAAAAGTAGCATATGTGTTAATCCAGGATATAAGCTATCCTGGTACCAAATTTCTCCAAAATCCGTTTAGCCGTTTGAGCGTGAAGGAGTACCAAACATACACATACATACAACACTTTCGCATTTATAATATTAGTGTGATAAAGTGATTCGTTCTTAGAAATTAACCCTGCGACTCAGTACAAGACCCACAACCGCCAAGGTCGAAAATATAGCAATGATAAAACATCCAAAATAAACAATCTCTCCCAAATTTCACCCTTTTCCGTACCTTTATCCGCTTTCCGTCCATTCTGTCCACCGCAAAAGTGAAATATTTTCCGCTGTTTAGCAACTTATCTCAGGCCCCTATTCCATTTGTCCACGTCACAATGCGGAGTTATGAAGCTGCGACCGCCAGGATGGACGCGCCCAGGAGGCAGCTCGGCTCGTAAAAATGTCGACGGAAGGACGTTAAGGGCTTTATGCATGAATCCAAATGGAAATCGTGAAATGCTTCAGGTTGGGAAAAAGGTGCGGAGCGCCTTTACCACGTTTTTTCCCGATGTCTTGTATTCGTACCAAGGTTCATTTACATCCGAATTGAGACAGAAAGAGGTAGTATAATAACACAATATTATTTTCTGTATCCCCATGGAGGGTCGGATAACGTTTGAACAAGCGTTAAACTTAGTAATAAAGAATCACGATCTTATAGGTACATATTTAATTTAAAAAAAGTGATATCTAGTAGTAATATTTATATAGTATTGGGTGTGTGAATATGACTCCGCCCTTTCTCAACAGATGTCGTTTTTAGTATTGTTTACGTGTACTAATAAATGACCATACTTGTATTCGATAGTACTGAATGTCAGCTATCTAACGCATTTTATGATATTTGGTTGAAGTGTAAGCAACAATTGTTTTCACCTTTTCGAAAATGTCGGTTTTTATTCCAAATAAACGTCATTTGCGGGAAGTGTTATTACATTATTTTATTGCGAAGAAAACTGCAGCGGAAACTTATCGTTTGCTTGTGGAGATTTATGGTGAGCATGCTCCGTCTAATACAACTTGCAAGGAATGGTTTCGACGATTTCAAAATAACGATTTTAGTACTGAGGATTAATAACATGGAAACCCACCAAAAAAATTTGAAGATGCTGAATTGGAAGCATTATTGGCGGAAGATTCTTGCCAAACTCAATCAGAATTAGCTGCAGCATTAAATGTTGATCGTTCAACTGTTGCAAAGCGTTTACAAATGATGGGAATGATTCAAAAAGCCGGTTACTGGGTTCCACATGATTTAAAAGAAAGAGACATGGAACGTCGGAAAACCATTTGTGAAATGCTGCTTCAAAGACAGCAAAGAAAAGGATTTTTGCATCGGATAGTCACAGGAGACGAAAAATGGATACACTACGAAAATCCTGAAACTATTAATGGAGAAGTTTACCGACGACAACTAATGCGTTTGAAGCGAGCCATAGAAGAAAAACGACCAGAATGGGTGAATAGACATAACAAATTAGTTCTTCAGCATGACAATGCCAAACCGCATACCGCAGAAGTCGTAAAAAGATATTTAGAGGGACAGGACTGGGAAGTGTTACCCCACCCGCCATATTCACCAGACATAGCTCCTTCGGATTACCACCTATTCCGGACGATGCAGACAGACCTTACTGGAGAAAAGTTTACTTCATGTGAAAGTATCAAAATTTGGATTGAAAACTGGATAAGCTCAAAAGACCAGGACTTCTTCCAGCAAGGAATACGAAAACTACCTGAACGATGGGCGAAGGTTGTAGCTGCAGATGGAGCATACTTTCAATAATTTTTTTTTTTAATTTTGTAAGCGAACAAATGTGTTTTATTTTGACAAAAAGGGGCGGAGTCATATTCACACACCCAATATTTTTAAAGAATTCAATGGGAATAAAGTATTTTGACTTTATTTCATAAGTCATTATTTTTATATGATAATTGGTTTGCGTACTAGTTTGATCAGTTGTTAAGTTAACGCAGTTGCTGTCACACACTACGGCACAACTGAAAACCAGTGCTACAGCAGTCATGCTTCTGTAGCAAATGCTGAGTGGCGGCCGATTTGTGCTCACATAAATCCTGCGTCTATTTACTGATAATTTTCATTTTGTGTGTCCCAAATAAACATTTACTTATTTTTAATATCAAGAATAAAAATAAAAATAAAATAAATTTATTGCCAACGACATTGATACATAATTTTTTTATACATAAATACATCTACGCTTAACTTCTAATAAATGAGTAGACTAGTAAAAACTCAACAATATAACCACGTGCTTCGCTTCTCCGAAGCATTCAGAAGATGTGGCCTTGTAGAAGGTTGTTGTTGTTGTAGACACTAAAAAAATAAGACATCAATTAATGTTAGCTCTCAGATGTAAGCCGCATGTAAAAGTCCAATTCAGAATCCAAGCATATAACTTAGATTTCTATATATCCGCACATATAATATGAAATATTATAGAAAAAAAAGTTTTATGAATGAAACAACCCAGCCTAACGGTAAAATTTATAAAAAATTCTTTAAATCTCAAAGTAAATTGCCATTTTTCGTACTAAATGTAATATTTCACAGTCTCGTAACGTAACAAGTTGCTTAGCATCCCTAGGGTGGGATAAAACGAATAGACTGACATTAATTTCGATTTTACTTTTTTCGTGGTATATTTTAAAGCGACCTCGAAAGGTTACAAAATTATATGATATCACTATAATTTTGGTAATTCTTTATTGTATAAAAGAAAATAGGACAAACATAAGTTATAAACAAAAAGAATGTAGTAATAAGAGTTTTCTTCCAGCAAACTTTTGAGGCTAGTGAGAGGTGATAATGGTGGTAAAGATGTGTACTCATAGAACAGGGGAAAGAATGATAATAATTAAACGGTGTAATATACATTGTCAATTGTCAATATATAATATAAATACTATTTACAATCATCCATTAATTACATTACATTATTATATACGTGTGTAATCTAATTACATAATAATGTAATGTAATTAATGGAGAGCATGGCCCAGGGGCACAGGGGCTACATTCAATCTGAAGGTCAAACCCACACGTAGACCAATGTGTTTTATACTTGAAAAGTGAACAGTTTATGTGCGCAACGTCACGCTCTCGAAGCGGTGAAGAAAACATCGTAAGGAAAAAGGCATGTCTTATTAGTAACTCTGCTTTCTGCACTATAGGTCGAGGGTTCGATTCTCACTCAGGAGAAGAATTTGTGTGACGAACATAATTTAAAAAAACACACTCTATATGTATTCTATTAGTAATCTAGTTCCCATAGTATACAAGCTATGCTTAGGTTGGGGCTATATGGCACTGTGCGAAATGTCCATGAAATGTATTTATTTATAACTAAAAAAAAATATTAGGCATGTTTCTTCTTTCAAACAAACCTGGTCCTGATAATTATGAAAAAATCAGTCGAACCGATCCAATCATCTATCATACATGCGGCAATATTTTTTTATTTTATACTAGCTGCGCGGTTTTACCTGCGGTTTTCCGAGAATTTTTTGCACAATTGGAGAAGGTTCTTGCGGAAAGATAATTAGTCTTTCCGCAAGAACCTTCTCCTTACAATAATAAACACAATAAAAAATAATTAGCAAAATTGGTCCAGCCGTACACGCGTCGTGACCAATGGAAATATGGATTCATTTATCAGATTATTGTTTAACATTTGTAAAAATGACCTGTCCCTCCACCATCAATCGTTAACAATTCATGAAAGTAAATTACCACGCGTGTACTTATTTGAAATTCCACCAGTCCTCGCCAACCGTCCTTTGTGCCGATATGTAAATACCACGAAATATACTATCAGTTAAAGGCATATTTTTGTTTCATTGCCCGGGGCTATGCAAATATCTATTTTCAATTTACAATATACGTTCGTTGTGCAGTTGATTAAACCGCAGAATTTGGTATGGAACAAGTTTACTTCTTCATATGTACATTCTACACGGGACCTCTTTCGCCCTTATAACACACTAGCTGTGCCCCGCGGTGTTACCCGAGGTTTCTGGAATTAAAAATATTCAGGTACGAAATTTCATCCAAATTCGTTGAGCCGTTTGAGCGTGAAGCAGGAACAAACACACACACACATAAACTACAAACAAACTTGTGTAAGTGTGATAGGAGACGTACTTTTAAGCTCAAGCAATTTTTGCTCGGACAAAGACGTATCTAGTCAAAACTTTGTAAAAACACATACGAGTTCATAAAAACTCATTTTTTCAGATTTCAGAAGAAAGCCTTGATTTTTTTTCAGAAATTGTCAAAAATAAATAATCCCTCTACACTCATACACCGCACTAAGCTGTCTTGTGTTGCAGGCACCCTGGATACACAATCATAGTACACAAATTCCCAAGATCCGAGAACAAACTTCATGTTCGTCATACACAGTTTGCCCCGGCCAGGTATCTGAACCCCTCGCTTATATCCCAAACTTTTAAGTTAGAAGTTGTGCGTAACATAAATTGAAACATTCGGTATTCGAGAGAAACTCAACTGCGCTTGGGTCATTGCGTACTGATTGCTTTCGGGAGGGAACTGCCAATTAATTTTCTATTTACACTGTGTTGCTGGATAAACTGGATTGCAAGCCAGTGTTGTTTCGATATAACTTTTAAATGCAACACTGTAAACCTGAAAACGTTTAGAAACGACAGTATTTAAAACTGTTAGCGTACAGTATCTAAGCGTACTGACGGCCTATCAAATGTTAAGTGATTACCACCACACGGCTCTTAACCAACATTAAGGAACCAAGTCCTTTAATCAAGCAAGTCGCATCGTCTTTCACTCTGAGACAGAGTTTAACGTCTTATGATCATAATTTCACCGGTACCCACA
This sequence comes from Aplocera efformata, assembly GCA_921293045.1. Taxonomy (NCBI): domain Eukaryota; kingdom Metazoa; phylum Arthropoda; class Insecta; order Lepidoptera; family Geometridae; genus Aplocera; species Aplocera efformata. Next base: position 3,085,291 of record OV121042.1, on the reverse strand, counting down.
CCCTGCACCGGAGTATAGCAAAGCCCTACTGCTTAGCGGCAGGTTATCATCAGGTATGGCAGGAGTATATGTCAAAACTTTCAACGTACCTTCCCAGGGTATACAAGTTGGGATTTTTAAGAGATTTTCACTTCGGACGCGAGTAACACAGACATCAAGGCAGGGGACATACTATGCTTCATTTGATCTATGATTGAAGAATTTCCGGCATAAAATGGGAGTAACCAGAGCGCTTTGGGTGGCGCAAATCATTTACCGCAAACCGCAAATGAGTTCGGTGCTACTTTAGTGGTAAGATATACCGCTAGACCTGCAGTCTTACTTAAACTTAATTGAACCACGTTTGCACGTTTCGTGGTTCGTTTTAGTGTACCTAATTCCTATTAATTATCTGGCTCTATGCCATAAAACCTGAGGCAGGTAATCAAAATTACAAAACAGTGGATTCTATAAAACAGGCAAAGACGTTATTTATTATTTTTATTGTTATAGCGTCTCACTTCAGGGCAAAGGCGCCTTTCTTCTGCTCTTTGCGATCTTTGAACAGGCCAAGATGATAAATTTCGTCCCGCTATCTCATTCATGGCGATGTGAAGAGCAAAAAAAACCTTTTTTTTTTATTGTTGGTCATTTTTTTAAGATTTAAACACTCATACTCCTAACATGAACAAACATAGAAACACAAAATAAACACCCAAGACATATTTTTCCAGATATTTTGATTTATAAACATTTAAATGATTTTAATTAAAAAAAATATAATTTTTAAAATCGGTCCATAAGTGACGGAGAAAGGAAATAAAAAAGAAAAATATATACAGCCGTATTGATAACCTCCGCAAGTCGGTTAAAAACCATTAAATTGTACTGTAACTTATCCTACTACTATTATAAAGGCGAAAGTTTGTAAGTATGGATGTATGGATGTTTGTTACTCTTTCACGTAAAAACTACTGAATGGATTTGAATGAAACTTTACCACAATATAGCTTATACATCAGAATAACATATAGGCTACAATTTTTGAGGTTTCTATAAAATCTATATATATAAAAGAAAGTCGTGTTTGTTACAACACTTATAACTCGAGAACGGCTGGACCGATTGCCATGGTTTTTGATTTGTTGGATTTGTTTCCGTCCCGAATAGCAGAATAACTATTAAAACATTGGAAAATTAACGAAAAAAATAAAATCAATTTATCCCCGTATTCTCCACGGGAACGGGAACTATGAAGGTGAAACCGCGGGGCGCAGCTAGTACAGTAATAGAATAAGGAAGTAAAGTCAACATAGTCTTACATACTTGATCCCCTGATCCCTGTAACTCGATTTATTACCTCATCAACTTCACGGTCTACACAAGACAGCCTTTGGGACACTAATAAGATGTGGTAAGAGTAAATCGCCATTAGAACAAGCGCTTTCCGCAGTGCGATCATTAGTTCGTATTCCCTGCGATTGCACAGAATTAATTATATTTATTTTGAAACGTTTACGCACACATACCCCTGCGCTAGCATTCCCTGTGTCGATGGCATGGACAAACACAGAAACTTATGACAAAGACTCGATGACAAACTTCCTGCTCACCACACAAAGTTTATCCCGGAAATCGAACCCAGAACCCCCAGCTTCGAAGGCAGGCCTACTACCTCCTAAACTACCTCCATATCTTATTACTTTAAACGAGCAATTCTTGTTTATATGTTTATTTTCTCTTAGAAAGTATCATTTATAAATGTAACTCCTCAGAATTTGAAGAAAATGATTGACCATGTCATAAATCTAAAGAACGAGACAGAATAACGGAAAAAAAACTTAGAAAGCTTTATGATCAACGATTGAAACAGCGTCACCAGTGACAGTGATGGATCTTCATATGGATGTGTTAGAATCTAATTTTGATTATAGCCATTAAAACAAAGATATTACTGATTATTGCAGTTTTTTTCTAATGCTATTTGCCATATATCTTATTCAAAATGACTAAAGACAAAAGGTAAACAAAAAACTTTTGATTAATTCTTAATATTTATATATTATTCAAAACTACAGCTTTCAATAATTCAAACAACTATAATTAGATAACTACATTTGTTTGTTTATATCATATTTGGCACTAGAATAAGGTTCCTCTAATTTAGGCAGGGTAGCACCACCGCAATAGATATCGATTTAAATTTTACTTTGTGCTCATAACCATATCTGTGATAATAATTATTGAAAGATACAGAATAATAAAGCAGTAAACGCTAAGACGCAGAATTTTTGCTTCGCAAAATGAATGCTTATTGTTGCAAATGTACCCCTCGCAAAATGTACTTTTCCCAAAAATCTAGAGATATTGTAATTTACGCAAGAAACTCACCTGAAAAAGAACACCTTATGGTTTTCTGCCACAGAAACGTCCCATCTGCTCGACTGGAAACTGTCATCCCTTTTTTATCTAAACAAAAATGATGTGCTCTGTGGTGACAACCGGAAAATTGTAACGCATAAGCCTAATGTCAAAAATTTGCATTTGTCATGGGAAATTTTTGGCAAACAAATATATTTCATTACTTAAAACGAAATACATCTGTTTTTTTGTTTAAAATACAATCCAATTTTGATCGCACCGGCTCCGGCCGCCCTGCGCCTTGCGTTTCGACACTGCACTCATGCTAACGTGATAGATAATTATTACTGGCAGGCACTACTTTTTTAAAAACTCTAAGGGATTTTTTTTAATTTCCCTTATTAACAATTGACTTCATAGCTCATACCACAATTATTGACTCGTAATCAACACTTGGCTTAATTAAGAAGCTTATTTTGAAATCTCTTATTTTTTTAAGAATCTATAGAATACTCACATTTTTCATGTTCATGTTAGATATATATCCGTATATATGTGGTTCCTTTTCTTAATTCACTACATCATTAACTGTTCATAGAAAACACCTACCTTCCAATTTCCATATATGCGGTGCCGGTTAACTACCAAACGACAAATTTTACTACGTTGTCCTTAGAGGGGCAAGAGCAACATACCTACGATTATTGCCTTTCTTAAGTATCATGCCTATTGCCCATACCGAACTACATTGCGTGATAAGTACCTTTGAACTGCGAGCTATGGTAACCACTTTAATCAATCATGTAACACGATCCTAGGACAGACAATGTATCTAGCTCGTGAACTAAATTCTAAATACGAGTACAAAGGTAATCTCATGTGTCATGTTGTCAAGCAATCACCGTTTCTGGCTTCGTTAAACAGCATAGATTTATACTGTTTAACAAAGCCAGAAACTATGTAACTAAACTAAAGATTTTTCTATGACGATGATGTTTAATTTCAACGAAATTGTTGCATTGTAAAAATAATGTATGATATGACAATTGTTGAGGCAAGGGCGGCAAAAACTATTCAGCCTATACCTTGAAAATTTATAAATCCGCCACTGGTTAGTTGAGATTTTTTTTAAGCGTTCGCTTGTTGAATAAATATTTACCTACAAGATGACAGGTCATCTTACAGATATCGGCGTGGTCTTGACGTCAAAACGCGACCCCGCTCAGATAGATTACTAGGTAATAGTTAACGAGGGTGATGTATATATCTCTACATCAGAACGGTCTTACACAATAATCAGAATACCTAATGCCGTAGAGTAAATATTGGTAATACACAAAACTTGTAATGTAAATTAATAAGAACGGGATTCTAATCTCATACATAAGAGCACTTTATTTTAATAAATACTTTTCTATATCAATTTTTACAATCTTACTATTGGGTGTGTGAATATGACTCCGCCCCTTTTTGTCAAAATAAAACACATTTGTTCGCTTACAAAATTAAAAAAAAAAAATTATTGAAAGTATGCTCCATCTGCAGCTACAACCTTCGCCCATCGTTCAGGTAGTTTTCGTATTCCTTGCTGGAAGAAGTCCTGGTCTTTTGAGCTTATCCAGTTGTCAATCCAAATTTTGATACTTTCACATGAAGTAAACTTTTCTCCAGTAAGGTCTGTCTGCATCGTCCGGAATAGGTGGTAATCCGAAGGAGCTATGTCTGGTGAATATGGCGGGTGGGGTAACACTTCCCAGTCCTGTCCCTCTAAATATCTTTTTACGACTTCTGCGGTATGCGGTTTGGCATTGTCATTCTGAAGAACTAATTTGTTATGTCTATTCACCCATTCTGGTCGTTTTTCTTCTATGGCTCGCTTCAAACGCATTAGTTGTCGTCGGTAAACTTCTCCATTAATAGTTTCAGAGGGTTTGAGCAACTCATAATATACAATACCTTTCTGATCCCACCAAATACAGAGCATGACCTTGGCACAGTGAATATTTATTTTTGGCTGTGATGGGCCTGGTTCGCCTGGTTTCACCCAAGCTTTTTTGCGTTTAGGATTTTCGTAGTGTATCCATTTTTCGTCTCCTGTGACTATCCGATGCAAAAATCCTTTTCTTTGCTGTCTTTGAAGCAGCATTTCACAAATGGTTTTCCGACGTTCCATGTCTCTTTCTTTTAAATCATGTGGAACCCAGTAACCGGCTTTTTGAATCATTCCCATCATTTGTAAACGCTTTGCAACAGTTGAACGATCAACATTTAATGCTGCAGCTAATTCTGATTGAGTTTGGCAAGAATCTTCCGCCAATAATGCTTCCAATTCAGCATCTTCAAATTTTTTTGGTGGTTTTCCATGTTCTTTATCCTCAGTACTAAAATCGTTATTTTGAAATCGTCGAAACCATTCCATGCAAGTTGTATTAGACGGAGCATGCTCACCATAAATCTCCACAAGCAAACGATAAGTTTCCGCTGCAGTTTTCTTCGCAATAAAATAATGTAATAACACTTCCCGCAAATGACGTTTATTTGGAATAAAAACCGACATTTTCGAAAAGGTGAAAACAATTGTTGCTTACACTTCAACCAAATATCATAAAATGCGTTAGATAGCTGACATTCAGTACTATCGAATACAAGTATGGTCATTTATTAGTACACGTAAACAATACTAAAAACGACATCTGTTGAGAAAGGGCGGAGTCATATTCACACACCCAATATTATAAATGCGAAAGTTTGGGCGGATTCAATTCAATTAAATTTATTTCGTTTCAATTAAATTATGTACTTATAATAAGTACTTAGACATGTCAAATATTATATCCAACCATATTATAATTACTATCTGCAATGGCATTGACTTAATGTAAAATTATGACTATTATTATTATAATCTCTGTATTAAATTTAATCCAGTTAAATAGTACAAATACAAAGTAGCCTATGAAATGTATACGGTTCCCGTAGGATGGCCAAGCGCTGGTAACACTGCGGAGCGCAAATAGTAGTAAATAAAAATACAACAAATATAGTATTCGATTGTATTATATAATCGAAGTGAATTAAATCGAATGGATAATGAATAAAGCTAATCGTATCATCGTAACATAAGACATTCCATTTGCATGTCTCCGAAGCCTAGTTTCCAAAAGTCCGATCAATTCACAATATTAGCAAGCTTTTTATCCTTATATCTGAATGTTCGATATGAAGTATATGAGGTGGTATCCTCTAGATCAGTGTTCAGTGATCAGTGTTCAATCTGTGGGCCGCGACCCTTAGAACGTCGCGAAGCCTTACTTTTCCTTTTGCCAGCGACCCCCAACGCTGGCAAAAGGAAAAAAGCAAAAACACTACAATAAAAACATAATTTCAGCCAGCTCTGGATATTTTTGTGTCCTCGCAGCTTCTTGCAGAGTGTAGATTTTTACATAATGGTAGAAAATCATAAACATAGTTTCTTCAGTTACTAACTTTGTTTGTCTATGGTCCAAGGGGGTCGCCAGAATTTTTCTACAAGTAAGGGGGTCGCATATTCATAGAGATTGAAAAACACTGCTCTAGATATCATACCGTATCAGCTCCACAGCGAAATTCTCAATAGAGAAGTGAATGTTGAGAGTGAAAACTAAATTTCATCCATCTATCTGTGAATCATGAAGCTATTAATGAATATTTCATTGCAAACATATTCTAGAGCCACCTGATATAAATCCAAGTTGTTGATAATAATTATAAACCGACATTCCGAATAGTGAATTAGTGTTGTACCACATACCTTTGACCAGTATTGCGCCATACTCATTCCTCAGTCTTCTAAGTCCATACACCTTGTAGCTTTCACTAATGGAGTGAGTATGATTCATAGAGTACCTGTGTTTTTCCAAGAATGTTAGTTGTTTCGGGGCCACATTCACCTTCTTCTATTCTTAATTGATCTCTGTAATAGTATTATACTATACGACAAGTAACGACGACAGACGAGAGACGAGAGAGTAAGTATTTCTTTCTTTCTTTCAAAATGAGAAGTAGCTTTCCAGTCAACAATACGCTGCATAGTCTCTTTGTAAGTTTATTTAAAAAATAATTAAATAACCAAGATGTAGCATTTTGCAATTCATATAAGCGGTCTCCTAAGAGAATACCTAGAAAAAGACTATATATAAATATATATATACTAGCTGACCCGGCCACGCGTTGCTGTAGCTAACGTTTTTGTCATATGATAATATTGCGATCATAAATTGAGATGTGAGCTATCCTATCTTTCAAGTTGGATCAAACTGCACACGGTGTACAAATTTGATTAAAATCGGTTAAGTAGTTTAGGAGTCCATCGCGGACAAACATCGTGACACGTAATTTATATATATTATATTAAGATATATTAATTACTAGTTGCGCCACGCAGATAACTTAAAAAAAAAATTACTTTAGTTTTTGAGATAAAAATATACTATGAGCTACCTCCATGACTAAAATTTCACCCAAATCGGTTGAGCCATTGATGCGTGAAAGAGTAACAAACATACATAATATTTAAATTGGTTGAAATTAATATGTGTGTTTTTACTAAAATTATAAAGCTTTGTCTATAATATGGACAAATTTCGCATTTCTAATTTTACATAAAACATTATTAAATTGGTATACCAATACCACGTTCTCAAAACGGTGACGGAAAACATCGTGAGCAAACCGGCATGTCTTAGAACCAAAAATTCGACGACATGCGACATCTACCAATCCGGATTGGGCTCCCGTGGTAGATCAGAGCCCATTCACTCTCAATTATGGAGAGTAGGCCGGTGTCCCTGCAGTGGGAACATTAGAGGCTGGTACGGAAATTGGTATTCAAAACTCATTAGGTAAGGATTCGACGATTGTTAATTATAATCTGATATTCCACGTACTTCTGTAGACGAGCTACAGCTTGGGCGATATTTTGTAAGGTCACTGCTTACGTACTAGTATTAATAAGTTTTTTTTATTAATATTCTGTGTGTGTTCATAAACATCCATTGTATCAGATTATACATTACCGGTATTTACCGATATTTCTATTCTTACCTTTAATCATAAACGTAAAGTAAACATAATCAAATCCGGAATCTTCTGGTGTATCAACCATGTCAACGCTCTGTGGTGAAGTCGTGAACACTAAGAGATATATATAGAGAGAGAGAGATCTATAAAGAGAGATATAGATATATAGGTCTCAAATGCCTCTACCCTTGATACTGGAATACAGTTAACCGAGTACCTACACTACTTCTTGGCGGCAGAAACAAGTACTGTGGCACAACTTTGACGAATGCAGATCGATGTCTGCTAGTACAGTACAAATGATGACTAAATGCTTGATACCAAAGTAACTGAAATGTATTCTGTGTGCCAGGTTCTTTACCGGATTCCGTCTGACGAATCTTGTTCGTTGTTGTTTGAAATTAATAATTCAAGTCATGTCTGCAAGACCCTTCTGATTTATTCATCACTGGATTAATAGACTATAATGATATACCTAGGTTTTGCATACAACGTCTTAGCTCCATTTTCAAGGACGAAATTTTCATATTTTAGGACTATTTGTTCTCTGGTCGTGTCGTGTAAACGTGATCAAAATTATATCAATTGTTCTTCAAAACAGATTTATTTGAAAAGGCACTACGCACAAAAATACGAATAGCAAGCAATAGGTCTCAAGAATATATTTTAAAATGACCGCGCAAATGCCTATAAAATTTATGCCACAGAATAAATGCAATCTCTTTTTTTCGGTTAATTTCAATACAAATGTCTTTGGAGAAAATTATTGACAACCTGTGTAGTTCTTATTTTAAATATTTTAAAAGATTATCTGTCACTCTTCTTTTGTTTGCAGCAATGGACGTCTCGCGGAAAGCTTTTCGTGTTCTAATTTTAAACGAGGGTTAACCTTCAAGGACGCTCATGAAAATTTACAAACTGCAATTGGAGAGTCTTTCTCCAGTTGAATTGAAGTTACTTATTGGTTTCGAGAATTTAAACGTCGTATAAATTCTCAAAACCAAATAATCTGGTGTCATCGTTTAGGTTTAGGAGAACCGAAGTGATGACCTGGCCGACCTAACTGCAGTAAACACATAAAAATTTCATCAAGGTAGAGTGGCTGTTGCGGGAGATTCAATTGAATGGATCACAAGCAACGTCATAGTTAAAAAATATTTGACAAAATTGTAAATATATTTTTTTCATATTCTAACTATTTTTCATTTCAATAACAATTTTTGGAACAGCCTACGTACGGAATGTCTTTTACTTGAATGACATATTTTATTGTTATTTTTAATTAACAACAAAAATATTGGAATCGATTTTGATAAAAAAATTCTTTAGAACCATACTGAAGTCATTTCTATGTTAATATAAAAAAATAATTTTCCAAATCGGTTGAAAAATGACTGAGTTCGGAGTTAACGAACATAGAAAAGACAACCGAATTGCTTCCCTCCTCCTTTTAAAGTAGGTTGAAAATTGCGAACAACCGAAGCGCTCAGCGGCGCTAACTGGGTTTATGCACGGATTTGATGATTCGGATGATAAAATAATAAATTACATGTTGATCCAGAAAAGGAATTTCAAAGCGCACCCGAGGACATGTATTGAATTGGGCATTATGTATTGTGTCTCGTTCTTTATAAATCATACCATTTTTTTGTGTGAATAAGTGATGCAACGAGCTGAGGGCCCATCTAAGCAGCAACCCCTTTTTTTTTGTCAAGGGGGAAATACTTTGCGTATACCCCACGCCTTGGGGAGGCGTGGGGTTATGTGTGACTCACCCCCAACACTACTCAGAAATAGCAGTGCTGGGGGAATACACACTAAAACCCCCTTGGTGTTCCTACACTACGCCTTCACGCTGGGGCTACGGGTACGGTATCACTCTTCTGCGGCCCCAGCAGCGTTGGTCCTCGCGTATCGGGACCCCAACACTGTATGCAGCTCCCTATGGTGGCGTGCCCGGAACACGAAACACGCCATCCTCCGGTGGGGACCTCATTTTTCGGACGGCAGATTCCCCAGAAGCAGCGACCCCTGCCCATGACAACGGTAATGCGACTCAGTATAGGATTTGGATCTTACACAGAGTCGCATTCATCTTGCTGCGTCCATCATCACCCTAGACGGGGATGATACGTTTTGTGGCATTTGACCTGTGCGCTTTCGTACTTCGGAGGTAAGGTACCTCTGTGTCGGAAGCCTTCGAGCGGTTTGAAAACTTCCACATCAAAGTTAGCCACTTACCCCATGGCGTAGTTGGTAGTAGAGGCGAGCGAGGGGTCCCGGGTTTGAAATCCCGGGTATCTAGTCTTTGATCTTGTTCTCGGGTCTTGGGTGTTTGTCTTGTGTTTCTGTGTTTGTCCATGCCATCTGCGACACAGGGAATCCTAGTGCAGAGGTATGAGTTTGTAAACGTTTAACGTTTTAATTTAATTTTCCACGAAAAGAAGAACGTAATAGGGAGGCTATTTTTAAACAATATTATGCAAGGGATACTTGAGATCACATTTCTGTTTTCGGTTTTAGTCTGCCCCCTCTCGATGTGATCTAATTTCTAGAACGATCCATGTACACCCCACAAGTTTAATATTAGATAGTGATAATGCTACGCCGGTGTAAGTAAGTTCGTTATCGTCGCACGCCCGACTTGGCTCGTTGCCGCAGGCACTCACCAACTCCGGTCATACGTCTTCTAAAACTTTTATTCGATATCACCAGATCAGCTCGATAGCAAATTGGGATTGTAAAATTAATATGAGCACGCGTATTTTCTGCATATTCAGACCTCTAAAGATATTCATTTCTATATTTCCTAAGTCTATGTTTGTACAATATTTTATTGAAATTGCATCTAAGTGTTTTTTTTATTGGCTATGGACAACCGCCTGACCTCAATCTCACCTGATGTTTAGTAATTATGAGGTCGATGATGGAGCACGAAGGTCTAGAAGTTACCTTTACCCTTGACTTGAAGAGAGACATTGTTCCATTCCTTAGCTGTTCGCATTATGAAAGGAGAAGCGGAAAATGGGTGGTATTTCGACGAGATAAGGATGCCAATGAGTCGTTCGTCTGCTCTTAATCTTGAGTGTTTGTCTTGTGTTTCTGTGTTTATCCATGCCATCTGGGACAGACACAGACACGACACCAGGGAATCTTAGTGCAGAGGTATAAGTGTGTAAACGTTTATTTCTCAGGATGACAAGTGTCGTATTGCTGTTTTCGTCGGCAAAGGCACATACATTATAATATATTCATATAAAATGTTATAAATAAATAATAACAAAGTGTATTCACTTTTTCAAACATATTCTATTTACTTAGTAACTAAATAGTGTCAAGTTTCCTTACATACTTTATACATTTGTTTATTAAATAACTATTAATCTTAAACTGAACTTTGTACTAGTACTAAACTAACAGCACTGAGTATAACATAGTATTAGATCATTTTAAGCCTTGAAAATGTCCAGAAGAACAAGAATCATAAATAGGAGACTGTCATTTTATAAGGTGGCACACAAGACGTGATTTACCTCGATTATAAATAATATAGACACCAAGAAAGATTCATTCCAGTTAGGTACCATTGCCAACGTTACGCTATGCTTTTTAGATCTTCTTAATGACACAGAAGATTTTTTGTATATACGTTAGTTAAATATTTTGGGCAATATATTTTAAATGCATATATACACTAAAGCAATTCAACAAAAAAAAAACCTTTCACAAATGAAAAAATTACAAATTCTAGATAATTCATGAATCTTCCTTGTTACTTCGAATTGTAAGAGAACAAATCTTGACATAGACGTGAAAATTAGCTAAACAAAGGCTAATATAGGCAAAGGTTACTTGTTGTGAAACAATCATTAAAATAGGTCTATCACATCTTTGAAGCAATTCGCCATTCAAATATCGGCCTCCTTATAAGTACAAAAAGCCAATTAATATAACCTCTTACAATCGTTATTAAAATACAGATTAAGATTAAAATCGCGTGTTCTACGCACAGGTCATCCGGCGTCTTCACTAAAACACTTAACAATGTTCTTATAAAAACAATATAAACGAACCCGTTATCACAAAGTATCACCAAAATAATACATCACACAAAGCATAACTGATAGAATATACTCGAATAGCCCCTAATAGTCACATTGATTAAAGTTGAGTGACCTGCTTAAAGCTAAAAACTGGTGATATAGAAGAAAAGTTTATCAGTGTAAATTCTTAGGTCAAGAATTTACGATATCAGTAAACTATGAGTAGTTTTTTCAAGTAACTTAATTATAAATTCTTTAAAATGAGATGAGAATCTAATAATATATATCAAATGAAATATAATAATTTGAGTCATGACACATATTTACTTTTCATTACTCGTGAATCACAAGTCAACAAAAAGATGTAGCAATTTAACCAATATAAGAGGAAAGTACTAAACTACCCAATGATGTTAAATCAGACTAGGAGTCATAAAATAAATGAATCTAACATAAACAATAGAGCAAGATCCCGTAAATTAAATCTAAAGCTTGATTCATAAAGCTATTAAATAGAATAAGTAGAGATCACTTGAATCTTGACAAAAACAAACAGATATATGGACTGGTTCGTGCTTAGATGAAAGAAACAAGCCTAGGGAGCCTTACTTGTTAAAGAAACACAAATGATATGATGCGGCAGCAGGTCAGCCCATTCTCATGATATTGCGGCGACGGAGCAAGCGCTCCACGGCGTAGAACACGCGTTCCGACCCTCAGTAGGGACAGACTACGCCCCCAGCGCCCGGTTGGGTGAAAGAATTAGGGTTGTGGACGCGACACAACTCCTTCCAGCCTACTTGAGGCTGTCTTCTCGTCGGTTCGCGCCGTGCCTGTGGCCTGTAGCTATTGTAACCGTAGCCTCCATATCCGTACGATCTTCTGCCATTGCCGTTCAGCGCATCATATATAGCATCGAAGAAAGGTGCGCTCTCGACAGACGCGCAGATCAGCACAAACGCAAGGAGGATCGCCAGTAAACGCATCGCGGAAGGGTGTAGAGCAATTGATGTCAATCAGTTCGCGGTCAGTGCGGCCTCGGCCTGCGGAAACTCACTCCGGTGGCGTTTAATCACGAATGGTGCCGAGCGTTCACGCCGGCTGCTTATATATCGGCCTCGGATCATCCGACGGCGATCTACACTAGTGCGCGGGTGCAGGGTTCACGGTCCACACCCTGGAATCGCATTGAGACATTTAGCGCGGAATATTCGAAGGGTAAAGTATCGAAACGGTTTTGTAAACAGGAAGAGAATGCACGTTTATCAGGGATTTATTCGCATTCACTAAATTAACTAGAACGCAGCTGCGAATGTTAGAGTCAAAGTTAGCGTTGGTCAATGCGAGGTGCGCCCACATAATCTAAGCTGGTCGACTTGCAATCTTACTTCGTGAAAATGCCTTAGCAATATAATTAAATTTCAATTAGTTATCGTTACTCTGTTTAAGCGTAGCTTTTACAGTGTCTTCTTGCAGCGCTGTATCTATTACATCAGATTAGATAATTTCCTGCTGCAGGGCGGTCGCGGAGGCAATGTTAAGGTAAGCGAGTCAAGTTCAGCTGCGCGAGCGTTCACCTCTGTCCGCGGTGCGTTTGCCATTCAGCGCGTTGCTTCAACTCGGGAAAAGACGACTTTCAATTTAAACTCAGTTTTGTTGTAGAACTTTTTCTAATCAAGGAATTTATGTAAGAAAACAACTGCCTCCCTTACATGTGCCTAAATAGAAGATCTACAAGAAAGTTTTTAGGGACGCGTATCTAAGAATTTGCATATCATCGTAACGTCCATGGGTAGATCCATGTTCCTCGCGTCCGTAGTTGAATTTTTTGTTTTGTGACTAAATTATCCTTTTGTTCAGACGTCCCGCCTCGAGAGTCCCTACACGTGTTTTGCAGATGGCAACTCAAAATAGCAACCCAATTTCGAAAAGCCAAAATATAGTCCGTTCAAAAAAAAAACCATTACGCCTGTAATATTGAAACAGTTGTACCCATCCATCCTCAGTCCTTCCTGAAGTGATTCAAGTTAGGAGTTATTTATATAACAAACCACATTTTAAATGTAATTCTTGTTATTGTGGATTAATTACGGAAACAACTCAAATCTATACAGTAATTCTTTTGTATGAGTGCAAAATTTTAAGCGAATCCATCTATTCAACCGATACAAACTTCAGTCTCTATTTTCACCCCTTTTGAGGGTGACGTCGGTACAAAATCTATCATTGTTTATTAATTTAGACCATCTACCGAACTATGAAAATCCTTTTAAAATTGGTCAAGTAGTTCAATTTATTACGATTAAACTGTTTTGTGTAACTGTGAAAATGGGATTTTCAAGCAAACTCATAGAAATGTAAACGATTTTAATTCCTAGTTTATTGACACACAATTAAATAAATTATAAAGTATAAAATGTTACATTACATTTCAAAACAGATCTTAGATTGATTAATTAATTATTTATAATTAAATTGTCTGATTGTATATAAATGTATATATATTTTTTTTTAATTAGCGTGTCCTTGTTACTTTGTTAAGGTATTGGAACGCAGGCGCTTTTGTTCATATGTATTATTTTTTTATTCATAACCAGCGACCATGTGTATTGTAAAATGGCGCTTTACAAAAAAATAAATCCTACTACTATTATAAAGGCGAAAGTTTGTAAGTATGGATGTATGGATGTTTGTTACTCTTTCACGTAAAAACTACTGAATGGATTTGAATGAAACTTTACCACAATATAGCTTATACATCAGAATAACATATAGGCTACAATTTTTGAGGTTTCTATAAAATCTATATATATAAAAGAAAGTCGTGTTTGTTACAACACTTATAACTCGAGAACGGCTGGACCGATTGCCATGGTTTTTGATTTGTTGGATTTGTTTCCGTCCCGAATAGCAGAATAACTATTAAAACATTGGAAAATTAACGAAAAAAAATAAAATCAATTTATCCCCGTATTCTCCACGGGAACGGGAACTATGCGGGTGAAACCGCGGGGCGCAGCTAGTATTAATATAATCTCAAGTATCGTTTGCGTGTAAATGAACACGACAAAAGGTGATGCACATAACCATTGCACTTATAAAACACCATTGAATTTAGAACAGGAAATGAGCCCAGCATAGAAAATGCGACTAATAAGGATTGGCGGTCACAAGTTTTATCCTTGTTAGCAGTAGGGGTGAACTAGATTATTAGCTGCACTTAAGGCGCCGATAGTTTTATACTATTTTATACGAGCTGTAAATATATATTTATAATATATTATAAAGTGAAAATATAAAGTTTACCTCAAAGGTTTATATTTTCACTGTACACTTCAAAGTAAAGAGAAACTATAAAAAAACTAAAAACAAAATGGAGGTTAAAATGGGCGGTCTTATAGCTCATAGCGATCTCTTCCAGACAACCTTTAGATGCAAGGTATAATTAACAAAACACAATTTTTATTTTTTATTTTATTGTTTATTCTGAAAACTTCTTGAGAACTGAATATACACCTGGTGGTAATCCGCCGCCAAGCAGTGCTGCACTCGTGTTGCTGTGTTCCAGTGGAAGAGTCGAAGGTGCCGGGGAAATTACAGGCACTTGAGGCATAACACCCCCTTCGACCAGTGACGGGCACAACGCAATGCAACTTGCATTCAACCATAACATAATTTAATAATTTAGTAGGGAAAGACTTTCGTCGTATTTTTGCAATTTATGGGCGGAGGTAACCACTTAACATCATAGATCACATATTTTTTTTGTTCTTAATTCATGCATGGAATACGAAAAACGGGAAAATCCAAGAATGAATGATAATATTGTTTACTTATCGTTACGAGTATTTTTACTAGCGCTGTCTCAGATTTAAGGGATGACGGAACCTTAAATTACTTCCTGCTTAGAAAATTTATTATGATCTATGTGTCATATATAGCAAACCTTCAAATAAATATACTCATGGTTCCCAACCATCAGCCGCACTTAGTATATAGTAGGTACAAATACACAACCAAAACCTGAGAACGATATACAAACAACAAACGTTAACACACTCATACCTCTGCACTATGATTCCCTGTGTCGCAGATGGACAAACACAGAAACACAAGACAAACACCCAAGATCCGAGAATAAACTTCATGCTCATCACACAAAGTGTGTACCGGCCGGGAATCGAACCCGGGACCCCTCGCTTCGAAGGCAGGGCTACTACCAACTAAGCCACGGAGCCGTTACCGATATTTGTGTTGTTCCTGTTTACATTTTTGACTATGTACGCCATCACTTGATAATACCAAGTGTTCCATTGCGTTTCTGAAGCTGAATAAATGAGTATAAGTATGCTTATTCAAAATATACAGCCTGGCCGGGGTTGAAACCAGTATGTTTGTAGGCACAGATTACTAACGTAACAATAGACTACAGCAAAGTACGGTTGGTCCTTTTATTATACTTACATCTACTACTTACTTTGTGCCTTACAAACGGCAAAGCGAGGGGTGAAGCTTCAGATTCCCGGCCAGGATTCCCGTTTTTGTGTGTATGTCAAATGCGACACAGTGAATCCTGATATCAGAAATGTTTCCATTCCATGCATCCCAGATGTTGTTCCAGGTTGCAGCACGTGCTGAGCTTACTGCTTTTCATATAACCCTATATGCAACCATTATTTATTTGTTTTTACATATTATTGTGTCTTTATGTGTTTTTCATTGTTGTGTACAGTTTGTGTGAATGTATGCTTTCTTTCTTTCCCATTATTACCGAATATTATTAAATGGTACGTGCCTTGATTCTGATTCATGGTTGGAGTGACAAATGTATGATGCTATTACCACAGAATAAACAATTTGCATACGATCGCAGCGTTTAATGTTTCGTTCTGGATGAAAAGTACACTAAGTCCTTTTCTGTGCCCTTGACACGTGTATGCACGTAACGATTAATTGATTAATAAGGCGTGAAATTAAAAATAAGAAATTAACTCATTTGCATTAATTCTCGAGCATATCACAAAATCTGTGTGATAATGGATTACGTTACGCAACGTAGATCCAATCGATCTTTTGAACTTAACATAGATTATATAAATTATAAATAGATTCTAGAACGCTTTAAGTTCTAGAATCTATTTATAGGTAGCTAACTAGCCCGGTTAGTGTTGTGCAATGAAAACACAAGATGTACTGGTCCACAGTGGTGCAAACGGTATCCTTTCTAATTTCTGGCCAACGAAGCTCAGCCATACGCCAATCAAGAAATTACAGCTACGATAAAGCCAAAATAGGTTTATAAATGAAAAGGTTCGTATATATATCTTAAGTTATTTATTGTGAATGTTTGTGTGCCAGTTAGTAACTAGCGACTCGCCCGGGTCGCATAGTAAAATACTATTCAAATTTCGGCCTTTGATGTACCGAAAATGTTCTTTCATGCAAAGCTTTTCCTGACAGTTATCAACATAACAACATCAACATCCCAAAAATCAGCTAAAT
This sequence comes from Aplocera efformata, assembly GCA_921293045.1. NCBI lineage: Eukaryota > Metazoa > Arthropoda > Insecta > Lepidoptera > Geometridae > Aplocera > Aplocera efformata. The sequence continues at coordinate 3,068,348 of OV121042.1, read as the reverse complement.
ACACTGAACTGTTCTCAAGTCCATCATACATATTGCATGTTGATAATTATCTCTATAAAATAAAAATCAATTATTCAATGTATGTAAGCAAATCACTTCAGAACGGGGCGCAACCGTATTAAGCATTTTTTTTGTTGTGTATGTTATTGTCAGGACAAGATATGGTATACAAGAAAGTCAAACCGACAGACTGTCATTTCTTTTGTAATAATTATCAACTGTACTTTACTTTCAAATGCATTAAGTAAAGGGCTGTTATTTTGACATTACTAACAGGTACTGCCATTTTATTTTGTATAGATGACAATATTGCAAGACCCTACGTCGTTTAGGACTTTTGCTGTAGTTTCACCTTCGTATGTACGTTATAGTGTAGTGTATGTTATAGTGTATGAAAACGGAAAACATCGTGAGCAAATCGGCCTTTCTTGAACCAAAAATTCGAAGACATGTGACATCTACCAACCCGGATTGGGCTCCCGAGGTAGATCAGAGCCCATTCACTCTCAATTATCGAGAGTAGGCCGGTTTCCCTGCAGTGGGAACATTAGAGGCTGGTACGGTGAATACTTTTCTAGCCGATTCATGACTTCTACTCTTGTAGGTTAGTAATGAATGAAGTAACAAAACGGATGGAGTCCTCTAACACAACAACCTGAAACATTCACTTGCGTATTCCCCTATCCAATTTACTGCTACCTACTTTAGTTTAAAAATTTCTCACACATTCTCAATCTTAAGGCTACTCATCTACGAAATTGAGCAACCCACCGCAGCCCCTTCGATTTGCATTCGTAGAATCGAACAAATCAATAAGGAAGGTAAACCTGTACCATTTCACTAAATGCCATATTTAATTATTTAAAAAGCATCCAATCGCCCGGAAACTTTTCATGTAATACCAAACAGAAATTTATATTCTTCAAATATTACTCTATATCAAGGCTATTGAATATTACTTTTTTGTCACAATATACCTATTTGTGCAGATATCAATGTACTTCATATTTATACCGCAGATTGATATAAGTACAATATTAAAAAAATGGCATTATGTAACTACGAAAAATCATTATAATAAGTCTATCTACTTGTTTCAGTCAATTGAATGGAACCGGAAATGTAATTTGAAAAAATGGCTAATCGGTAAAGTATACGTGGTAATGAATCCTTTGATACGAGTTAGTTATTTTTATAGCCTCTTTTTAAAGACAGTAAAATTTATTCTTATTCAAGTGTTGTTAATGACAATATAAGTGGTGTTTACGCGTGTAACCAATACAATGTAATTGACTACCTAATAGTACAAGTCGAATTATACGGCTCCATTCCACTGACATGCACTGTAATGTTTGATCAATCCGCCAACAAACCAGTGTTGACCGCCGTGATTGCGTGATTAGTGATTTGATTTATTTGCGTACAACCAGTGAGCCCAGAATAGTAATAGTTGATAGAGTGATGTGGCTCCGTGGCTTAGTTGGTAGCAGCCCTGCCTTCGAAGCAAAGGGTCCCGGGTTCGATTCCCGGCCGGGGCACACTTTGTGTGGTGAGCACGAAGTTTGTTCACGGGTCTTGGGTGTTTGTCTTGTGTTTCTGTGTTTGTCCATGCCATCTGCGACACAGGGAATCCTAGTGCAGAGGTATGAGTGTTATAACGTTGTTTTTTTTTAAAAAAAAAAAGCAACGAAAAGAGCTGATGACCCACTTTATGTTCAGTGGTTACTGCCGGGCATAAACAACGACAATACAACTCAGATATTCTCCTACCGGAGTATGAGAAGTCTCTAGCGGTATCGTGAGATCATCTGAGACAAAAATGTGACGACTCAAACTCAAACTCATTTATTCCTTTAGATCTCAAGTATCGTTTGGACACGTCAAACTTGGCTATTGATTTTCTATCAGGTTTGGTGGCAGTTCTTTAAACTGGTGGTGGAAAGTTTAGTTGGGTCGACTACGATCTAGGTCAGCTTACTATCTCTAGGATAGAATATTTCCTGCAGCTGTTGTAGTATTGCGAACATCACAGGGCAATCATTAATTAATCAAATTAAATTCTTATTAAAATGATGCACGCCATCAACTCAAAACGTTTAAAAGTTACAAACGTTTGATAAAATTTTATCAAAGAAAAATACATATTTATAATATAATAAAATCGTAAAAATCGTGAAAAATCAAATGTTCATCAAACCCAAAAACGTTTATTACGTTATTGTAAGCTACGAGTAAGTTTATTAACATACTAGCTGCGATGTTAAGAATTCAACATAATACGATGGGAAAACACTGATAGAATTTTTATATTGCGAGTCACTAAAAAATTACTTCACTTTTTCGGGATAATACGTAGCCTGTGTTAATTCAGTGTATGAGCTATTTTTATAACAAATTTCATGCACAATACATGCAAACATACATGCAAACTTTCACATTTATAATATGAGTATGTTGAAAACGCAAATTTCAGCCTTATTTTCAATAGGTAGTTAAAAATATACAGTACGACGCAAACCGAGTAATTTTTCCAATATTGTAGGGCAAAACGCTGATCTTGTAGATTGTATTTGAAGTGCAAACCAAAGGTCAATAGCGCAGACTCCCTGTAACTCGTGCATGCACTAGACTTCAATTCTCGAACTATTGAAGAAATTTCCTTTTCTCGAACAGGTTCTAAAGTTAGCGTAAGCTTCTTCGAGAGTTCGGCAGTTCTGAAGAGCGTCGTTATTGATAAAAACTCGTACCGGAACACCTGTTCGCTGTAAATTGAATTCCATAATGTAGTACCCTCAATTATAATAGAAACGTTTCCAAATATATTCGTTTTGCATCTAATGTTCTCCCAGGGACACCGGCTTACTCTTGTTAAGTGAGAGTGAATATTAACATTCTTTGTGTTTTTTATACCTCTGTAGACATATGACGAAAGAGCGGAACGGGTAGTAACTAAAATGGGTATCTAACATATTTGATACCCTTTTCAGTTACTATTGGTTTCTAAGTTCACTAGAAACCAATAGCCTAGAAGCTTAGTACGCAGCAATAGCACGCAGTGAAGTACTAGGCTTTAAGTGCGGTGCATCCCACATAAGTATATGGTAACTCGAGTGTGTGCAAGGCCATGCTTTTTAATTTTTATTTACTTAATAAGTATGGACTAAGTATGGAATTTAAAATACTAACAAGTTCTTAAATTAATAAACAAACATTTACATACTTATATCCCTACACTAGAATTCCCTTTGTCGGAGATGGCATGGACAAACACAGAAACACAAGACAAGACCCAAGAACAAACTTCATGCTCACCACACAAAGTGTGACCCGGCCGGGAATCGAACCCGGGACCCCTCGCTTCGAACTACCAACTAAGCCACGGAGCCGTCGACATTTTATCGCATTATACTTATATAATTCATATTACTAATATTTAAATTTAAATTAAAAATTACAATAATATTAGTAAAATTCATATAAAAGACTAGGTTTGGAATTTTTCCGAATATACAATATTTTCTTCACGGATATTTATCCAGTTGTATTTCACTAAAAGCCCCTGCCACTGTTACGAACATTCTAAAAATTAACTAGCCAAATCGTTCTCTCAAGTGATGTGCTTAATCAACGAAAAGCATTAAATTTTTATTCATAATAATAATAATATTGATTTGGTATCCAAATTGACGCATACAAGAGCTCTTTAGTTATTCATAGTTATTCATCAGTAGGTTCTCATAAATCTTAAAGGTACTTAATTATAGAATGTATCATCGTTACGTTATACATACACAATGCAAGTCACTACATGATTATTGTATCCTTAGTCGTAATCTCATCGCTATGATTCAAGACCTACGCTATGAAAATATTAAATGCATAAGTTATTGCGTTTTGAAACAAGCCGACAAAATCTCTATTACACATCTTTGTTTACCTATAATAAACTACCTAGTTTATAGTAACTTTATTATTCATCGCTACGATAGAAGGCTTTACAATCATACTAACTGTGCTTAAGTATAGTTTACCTAAGGGAACCACGCGATGTATTGATTTAAACATCTTCAAAAAAAATACTATAGAGTCTCAATACAACTGTTCGTTTTTTGTATACGAATCGATATGTTAATTCCTCACTATTTTTTCCTTCACATAAGAACGTATTGAGCACATACGTTTAGGTGCACCTTCGGTTTTTAAACAGCGATCCTCGGATTTAAATTGGCGTCTGTACCCTTGAGCCACCATGTGGTATCTTGGTTACCCAGTCACGCCAAAACTACAGCATTTAAATGAAATGCCACTATACAGCAGCTATGTTAGTACAAATCTTTTTAATCTACAATGTGTTGTTGACATTTGGAGTTTAATTGTTTCTTGGCAATGCATCTTTGTTGACATTAAATTATTAACAATGCCCTTATACAGCATTTAATTCAATTACGTTGTAATTTTTAATTTATTTATATTCCTTTCTATTTTCTATTATTAAATTAATGTAAATTTGATAATAAGTGGTTGTGATGTGATTGAAATAATTGAGTATGAGTATGAAATATAAACCTAACTGAAAATGAAATTTTGTTATCCCGTTGTAACGAAATGAAGAGCAACTAAAGATACCATAGGTAGTATTTGTTCTATAATTTTTTATATCGTCATATTGTAGGAGCCTCGTAAAACTGTTAAATAAGCTTTAAGCTTCGCTTTGATAGCTATTTCAAAGAGAATGGTCTGTAAACGGCAAGAGGGAAGCATTATGACGTAGACGTAACGATAATGTCTACGCCTCTCCTTATGATGATAAACTTCGCTTTTAACTCCGTACTTTTAGTATGAAAATAAATCACTGTACACTTTTAAAATAAATCACTATTAATTATAATTTATGCACGAGAACAACTTATGTTTCCTAAAAACTAACCACAAAATGGCGGTCAAAATCAGTTAAAGGCTAGTCAAAAACCTTTCCTTCTGTACAATTTTTAGAAACGAACGAAACGTTTAAATAAACTTTTAATGATAGGTGATCGAATGATAATTTATCAATGATAATATTTTAATATTTTAACAACCGTCTATTAAAGTAACACATATTTAAACTCCATAATCATACAAAGTTTGTCCGGAAGAAATCGCTCTTAGCAATAAAACCGCCTATTGTACAAACTTATGCAGATTTCTTTAATTGACTAAAAGTATATATGTATTTTTTGGTGTACAATAAAATGTTCATCCATTCATTCATTCTTCCCGCCCAAAGAGTGCCCCTGACTCTGTGTGTGGATAGCATGAATTTTGGTTTCGGATCTTTGGTGTTTTTGTGTGTGTAACCATGCCACCTGCGACACAAGAAATTCTAGGATATGAATGTGCAAGCGTGTGCTTGCACACTCCCACTTTTTCCATTAAACTAGGGACCCAAAGCAATAAATTTAATTTTTTTTATTTAAATCTCGAGATTTGAAATAGGTAATATATTATAGAATATATGTTTTCTCGTCAGTTTGCTATTTTGATTTATGTATGGCACTTTTGTATAGTATGGTTGTAAATGTTCATGGGCGACGGTAATCACTTAACATTAGGTGGGTGGTAAAAAAACTATTGAGTGGACGTACTAAATGTGCCTACGATCTTGCGTTCTTATTATGTACTAAGTTTACCGCTTCTTCAAACATATTACAAAAATATTGACCTAATCTCAGATTAATCAATAATATCTTGAACATTAATTTTAATTAGATTGCGATTGTGTATATAAGCAATATTTACTACATAATAAACTAACCAAATCCTGACTCAAGCTATTCTTGTCAACAACATTAGTAGCATGTATTTTCTGAGTAATGATAACACGTTTTCCTCGTAAATAGTTCCAATTAACTGCGATAAATTCTACAAATAAGTTTAAATGTTACATTTCCAAAGGGTCTTACTAATTGGAATTGGATCAAGGGCGATTCAGTTTCAAATGTATCTCGATACATTTAAGTACAATAATATAACTTTTCTTTATACCACAATTAAAGTGACGAGATGACATTCAGGCATACGTGATGTTAAGTGGTTAGCACCGTTCATACAATAATAACTGTAATACGATGTCCTCCCGACCGAAGCATGAGAAGACCCAAGTCGCATCAAGACGGGGATGTAACGTCTCATGCGCCAGTGATTTCATCAGCACCCTTCCACCGGAACACAGCAATGTGATTGCACTACTGCTTAGCGAGAGATTACCAGACGTGGAGGCAATACTACTCCAGACGAACTTGGCCAAGTACTGCTACTAATTTTTGTTGCTCCTTTAGCCACATGAGTTCCCGCCACGTATCCCCTGTACGTATAGGGACTCAAAGGGAACTCATCTACGAACGCGAGCATCTTGACTCCAAAAACCTAAGTAACTAGCTCACTGCTTTTTGTTCTTTCATATCTAATCCCATTATAATCCTTAACTTACTTTATAACTAATAATAAACTAATAATACTTAATAAACCTGGTCCAGGTCCTATGGATATCCTGTGTCGCAGGTGGCATGGACAAACACAGTAAAAACAAGACAAACTCAAACCCGAGAACCAATTTTACACTAATCACAAGATTGCCCCAGCCGGTAATCGATTTCGCGACCCCTCGCAGAGTAAGGCAGTGTGCTTCGAATATACCCTGCCTTACTTATTACCCACCAAGCAAAGAAGCCGTATAATTATGCCTTGATTCAGCCACGTACAATATTTATAGTCGACATTAGTCTACCACTACCACCGCATCTACGTTTTATCTCTTTCCCTCATTTGGCTGGACATTCATTTGGTCAGTTGTGGCCACTAGGGCAGCTGAGTAATTCGTTCAGCAAAAGCCCTAATCAATCCCATTAGAAGCAAAAACCGATAGTACCATGCGACCAGCCATTTTACAACAACTTGTGCATGGTAGTGGAAGTTTTGTGTCCATTTTCCTGTTTTTTTGTAGTTGAGAACCAACTTCTGTTGTCGTCCAGGAAATTACTGGCCCATCCTAGCAGCTTAATGACAATAAATTAGTTCTATTAAACTCAGGTACCTATTAAACTTTGATGTAGGAAAATAACGTTGGTCGCGCGCTCGTAAAAAACATTTTTTATAATAAATAATTTTTTATTATAATAATATAAAATTATTTTAAAAATAAACTATTTGGTACTTGGACATGTGATGATTTAAGATTTTTTAGAACAATATTCATTTAAAACCAGGACAAATAAATTAATAACTTTATTGCTGTAACATTAAGTAGCATGATAATATTACTTAGGACAGTAGTTCTGCAATCGGCGGTCTTATCCCTGAAGGGACTTCTGCTAGAAAATCACGTCACAAAACTTTAACTACTTACACTATGCAATATACTTCATGAGGTACGTATCTTGCCTAAGCCGCTGACCGGTGTTATACCGCTTGGATATTTACTGACCCCAAACTAGTGTCAAATGTATATCAGGAGAAACAAAAATCCTCGACAATCCAACATGCATCGATTTTCAAAGCATTACTTCGCATTGCAGGGTGGGTACCCGAAACAGGCAACAAAAAATACGTGACGTGTAACTACAGATAGATCAGATATTCTATCTTTCAGGGGTTAAAATAACGTCACTCGACCACCTACCTCGGCCCATCTTCCGTCTTCGGGAGGTGTCTCAAAGACGTCAGCTATGAGTCGTCGACATTGAGATGCATTAATATAAACTGACACTTATAAACAGAGGTCAGAGATTAGGCTAATATTCGGGATAATGGTTTAAAGGTCGTTCCGTGTGAAATCGCTGATGGAAAAATACGTTTGGCAATGGCTCGAGTGTTTGTCGAGTGGAGGAATTGGGATCAGATTCCTAGAAGCATTTTGACATCCACAGTGGATGTTCCACTAAATATGTACTAGCTGCGCCCCGCGGTGTTACCCGCGATTGTTAATCCAGGATATAAACTACCCTGGCATCAAAAGTCATCCAAATCCGTTGAGCTGTTTGAGCGTGAAAGAGTAACAAACGTACACACAGAGAGACACACGTATATAAAAACTTTCGCCTTTATAATCTTAGTGTAATGGGAGGCGGTGAATCGGGGATGACTTGTCAAATATAATAATCACAACTATTTAGCTCTGTGGGTATCTTACAAGTAATATATCAGTTACCTAGTTTACAACAGTACTTACAAGCTGTGCTTAGTTTGAGTCTAGATGGCGCAGTGTAAATATCTATGTATATTTGTTAATTACCTGTTTATGATTGAAAGACACTAAAAGGGTAGTAGTAACTACCTAGATATTGCATCGGGTAAATAAAGCAAATCATATGTCATTTGTAGCTACATCATTTTGTGAGATTTGAGATAAATGAACAATTTACGAATTTTAGTTTTTAATTACAATATAGAAATAAAGAACAATCATTAAATAAGCTTATCGGCAAAATAAAATAGAATTTAAAATTCGACAAAATGATACGTATTTCCCGTTAACATTTCGGTATATGCGGAAATGGATAAATTTTATTGTTTATACTAAGAAGCTTGACTTTAGCTGTTATCAATATTTTAGCGTAAATTTATATTGCAACGCGGAAACTGAGTTGGCGATGTCCACAAATTGCCTCACTTATCTCGAGGGCCCACTGGCATTGAACTTGAGTGAGGTCAGTTTGTCGGCCGGAACCCATTCCCGCCTCGGATTCCGTATGCTGGAGCCTGGACACATGTGAGATGTGCAACTCTAAACTGATATGGGACGTGCAGGAACCGGTAGGAGTTAAAAATAAACAAGTAAACGAGACGCTTATAAAAATGACGAGCCAGTACCACATTCTCGAAATGGTGAAGGAAAACATCGTGAGAAAACCGGTAGGTATATCTGAGAACCAAAAATCGAAGATTGATGATTGATGATCGGGCTTCCGTAGTAGATCAATTAACAAGAGTTGGCTGTTGTCCCTGCAGTGGGTACAATAGAGGCTGGTACCTATTTAGAACCAGTATTATAAAAATTTTACACTCTAGACTTTAACATTTTGTTTTCATTCTAGATAATGAAAACAAAATGTTGAAGTCGGCATCTCTTGAGCCAGGGGGGCTGTTCTACGCTCGATGTGAGAACAAACATAAAATTCAATTTAAACTAACTCAGAACGTTTTAAGTGACAATATGGATATGAAAATATGTAAAGCTTCTTCTAGTAACTTAATTTATATATTACTTACTTTATTTTACTTTACTTTCAAGTTGAAAGAATTTGAGTTTATCGTAGCACCTCGTGGTGTTACAAGCGTTAAATTTTTAAATTTCTTTTACACACTTTACACTCTTACCCTGCACTAGGATTCCCGTGTTGCGGTTTGCACGTAATATATGCGATTATAAAAGTCTAAGCTGTAATAATTTAATAAAATTAATTTGTCGCATTGATTGCTGTTGAATATTTTCGTAGAACAGTCTACGTGTTGAATATTGTATATTCAACGTAACGTGACGGCTCCGTAGCTTAGTAGCCCTGCCTTCGAAGCGAAATTCGATTCGGCTAGACCTTGAGTGATGATCGTAATGTTTGTTTTGTGTCTTGAGTTACTGATTTTAATAATTGTTATTTTAATAACTGCTTCCTAAAACAATTAAAAAGATTAAACTTGCGTTTTGTTGAGTTTGCACCAAAGATATCCGGTCGAGGTAATTGCATTTTTTCTGAATTCAGCTTCTTTTGTAAGAGAATATAGTAATAACATAATTCACAAGCAGACTCGAAGTACAAAGCGTGCTCACAGAATTTCGCGGTTCTACGAGTATCACGGCTCGTGTAATTGAATTCTGTTTGAATGATTGTAATGTAAATGCGTCCTATTGCACGCTCTGTTCGGAATTGCGGCTCGCACTCGCTCGGTGCAAATAGGAGCCTTTCACAGTAATTTATGGACCAAATAACAATGATGATCGTTGATTACATGAGTGCTTATTCCACAGAATAAATATGCCTATATTAGGTAGATGTCAAATAATTCTAAGTAGGTGATGTAGATTACGTACTTAGCGTTTAGTATTCGTTTACGAATTTGCACCATTCCCTACTTGGAAAAAGTAGCATCACATTTTGTTCGCTTATTATTTCTTGTACATGCGACAAAATACACGCTACATTGTAATAATGTAAACATTTGCGGAAACATACTGTATCTTTTTTGTCTCATTTACCCCAGGTAATATTGTCACGTATTTAAGTATTATTAACGTTGGCACTCATACCCCTGCACAAGATTCCGTGCTGCAGGTGGCAGGGACAAACACGGAAACACAAGACTGTACTTTACGCTCATCAGAAGTCTGCCTCGGCCGGGATCGTACCCGGCACCCGTCGCTTCAAAGGCGAGCTACTACCTTCTAAGCTACGGAGCCGTCAAATTATAGTTCTATTTACTTAAGGTACACATTTTTCGTAGACGCTGAAATCCATAGCGCAACAAATATGTCCTTAAATGATCCTGTTTGTTTACTGGCAGCTGGCTATAACGACGGGTCGATGTCCAGGGTCGCTTCATCAGACGGCCTTCGCGTCACTGTCTGCGTTGATTACCTACACGCACGTAGGATACTACAGCCGGGAAACTTACACAAATGGTGGCTCGCCATTTATCATCTTTGTGAAGGATATTCTTTAGCTGACACTTCCATTTTATTTATTTGCATGTAGTTTGTAAAACAGCTAATCACTAATTTCAAAGTAGATAGGTACTTAAATTCCATCAAAGTTTCGCTAAAAAACACTTTCTTTCAAATAGTATATTTCCAAAAACATATTGATAATACTACTAATTCCTACGTTAGTTTAATACTGTGTTGTAGTATACTATAACTAAACCATCACTTGATGATAGCGTGCCCAAAATGCTGGCAGCATTGCCACGCTGGATGACAATGCTTAAATAAAACCCAGCATTGGACTCTTATTAGCTTATATTCTTAAACAGCTTGAATGGGTGGCCATTGCCATCGCAACCAAGCGCTTTTATGATTCAAAGGCACGATAATTTGCTGGTACTCTCTGGGCCAGACGGTTGTTGCTCTGCATTCTGTGCTTTAAGTCATAAATTCGATTCAATGTTTAAGCTATTGTTATCTTTATTTGGTGTGCAATAGTGTCATCTATCTATTTATCTATCTATAAGTGATATGGTTTTCATCTTACAAGCTATTCAAGCTTAGTTTGAGGCTAGGATGGCCCTGAATGATATGTTTGTGAATATTAATTTATTTACAAGCAGTTCTCGACTTCGTCCACATGGACATTAAATTTTTTTTTAGGCGGATACCTAGTTCTTTATGCTTTTTCTAAAATAAAAGTATCCTCAGTTACTCCTTATAAAATCATCTGGCAGTGAAAGTCCCTTCAAAATCGGTCCAGCAGTTTCGGAGATTAGTCGGAACAAGCAGACCGACAAAATAATAAATAAAAATTAACATTTTTATTTACAAATACATATTGGAAAAAGCTGTTATTTTAACATTACAAACAGAGACTTAAATTTTTTTTATTTGTATAGATTAATCTACTAATACAAAAAACCGTGTTTGAATATCTTAGAACTTTCTAATAATGTTGACAACATGTTATTGAAAAAGTTTATTGACAGATTTATGAGATTACATATCAGCCCGATTATGTCCAACCAACATTTCCATGTCCAAATTGACCTTGCTCCATTCTTCCTCCTCTTCATCAGACTCTGTCTCCGGATCATCAATGTCCCATCTTCTAAATTGATCTGCAATTTGTTAAATGTGAAAATTAGACACGAAAAAACCTACCCTCTCTATCAACATGCAAAGGTGAAAATTTATTTATTTATTGTGGTTGAACAGCATTATATCCTCTGGTAGTAGGTTCCAGTTGTGGACCACTCTGTAGCCAAGAAAGTTATGTGAGGCGAGACTGAATGGCCAAACATGAAAAATAATATTTTTAGTTTGTCAAATTAGACCTGCATTGCAGCAATAGCATTTATTAATAACCAAATTCCGTTTTTTTTTTATCTAACAAAATCGATAGGACAACCTGAAGGCCCACCTGATGTTAAGTGGTTACGTTCGCCAATAACAACACTACTACTTAGGTACTCCCGAACAAAGTTTGGGAAGACCCAAGTTGCACCAAAACCAGCACCCACACTGTTCCACTGGAACACAGCAATGCGATTGCACCACTACTAGGCGGCAGATTGTGTAGTGTGGAAGCAGTACTACACCAGGCAAACTTTGCACAAGTTCTACACTTACTAGCACAAAAGAAGATGAAATTTCAATAATAAAGTTGCTTACTTTGGATAGGATTCACATTCAACTGTAGTTCCTGTTCATTACAAGACTCTTCAAGAACTTGGAAGCCTTCAATATTCGAACACGCTGCAGATACAACATCTAAAGTTGTTGGTTCACTTAATATGGGCTTTTGGTTTTCAAATTTATCTTTATAATCATCAAGATCTGTATTTTCAGTAGACATTTCACTAAGTAATGTTGAGTCATGTGCAAAACTGTGTAATGTCAAGTCTATGTCATGTTCAGAGTCATTTTGCTTAGATTTATTAGAATCTACAAATTGTATGCCATGAGAGTTTAGTAAATCTGCTTTCAGGCCTTGGAAGTAGAGGTATTCCACCTAGAAAAATTGAAAACAAAATAAAAATTGCAGATTAGCTGGTTTCTAATTCTAATTCTGGGTGAAGGTACCTGAGCCTGCACTGATATCCCGCATCGTGTTTTGTGCATATCATAGGGAGTTTCATACCTTCAATGCATTCCGTTGCTTCTTGATCTTCTTTAGTGCTTCAATAATCCACTTTTCCTCTGTCATCAAGTGCAGCTCCCTAGCGTTTCTCAGTGCTGGCACATTATAATTTATCCTATTGTCTTCGTTAGCTAAGGAAAACTCTTCTTGGGAAGAATCTTCCATTGTCGGCAATATTACACCTGATTTTCGGACTGGGCTTTTGTCTTCCTAGCCGAAGGACCTATCGAAAGCTAAAGAGTAAGTCATTGGAGTCATGAGATCTTAACTAATCATGTATCGTTTACTGAACTTTATTTTATTTGGCTAAATAAGAGTTTTATTTGCAATATATTATACAATTCTGTACACTGACACTGACGTTGACGTGACGAACATGACTAGTTAGTGTTTCCAGATCAGAAAACTGAGAATACGGTATTTGCAATAAAAATACAGTGATATACTATATCAAAAAAATGCAGTGTAACTTACAGTGTAGTATAATGGCATTTAATGGCGTAAAATGTCCACAGCTCTACAGCTATGCTATATCGGTAATGTAATAAGGATTTAAAGTTTCTATAGGAGTTAATTATACCTAATGATATATATATATATATTATAATAGCGGCCCGTCGCGGCTTTTGTGGCTTTAGTAATTTTATTTTGAAGATATTTACTTTTTTTTACATTTTTTTTAACGCAAAATTATATTAAATACAATTCTATTCGCATTAAGAATAAAAAAACATAGTCATTTTTGTTTAAACTACTAAACATATTTTTATGAATGTTATATGGGCCAATCTGACAGGATATACTTTTAGATACAATTGTGCAAGGTCTAAGGTATGCACGTTGAAATAGCGTTATAATGTCGCGGCAGGGTACCATTAATTTCACATTCGTTTTTTTGCGTTAGGTTTTTTTTATGAAATTTTCATTCAATTTTATAATAAAACACTTTGATTCAGTCTACACCTAATTTATTTATATGTTTAAATGCATGCAATAAATGCAAACCTACTGTATACAATTAAAATTATGAACTACTAAAAAAACAGTTAATGTGTTTCATTATGCAGGTATGATTTTATGTGGTATCCTCCAGTAATATGAATTTCCTTGTTCCTGAAGCCGCATCGCATTGCACCACAGAGATATAACAAAGCTCATGAAATTATCGAATTAAATACTGAACTTAAATAAATTAAATACTGAACTTAGTAAATACTGAACAATACATCCCCTCGGGTGACGGGCGCAACAATATGTGGCAAGTAGTATCTATTGCTATTGCTTGTAATGCTAGTAAGTAGTAGTTATTGCTCTCTTGTTATGTGCAGAGGTGAACACATCAAATGGTGAAGCTCGTTCGGTCGCTTCTGAATTTATTAAAAAAAATCAAGTTTAAAGTTAAGTATTGTAGTAGTTCCTTTCCGGGCGAAGACTCCATTGTTATAAACTAAGATAAGATTTAATTGGAGTTATAACCATTTTTATGCCTTTATTTTCATTCATGTAACTTAATTAAATTTTTAACTCCAACAGAAATATTACTCTAACTTTTCTTTACTCGTCCAGAATAACTTAACCAATTGGATCACAAAATATTTAAAAAACCTAAATACTGTTATTATTATAAGCCATAATAAAAAGAATATGCATAAAATCACAACATAGACATCTATGAGCAGAGTCTCGAACCACGTGTTAACCTTAGAAGGCAGCGACGGTGGTGCGGTTTTATGTCGAGCTACGTATTCCGTCCAATAGATGGCGCTCTCCATAACTGGCTGTGGCCTGTCGTGCCAAAGCCGCGATATTCTTTGTGCATTTTGCTGCATCCTGAAAAGCGTTTTTTTTATCTAGAAGTCCAATATATTACCACCTACGTTTGTAGTTCATCCGATTCTGTCATTATGCATTGTACTTTTTTTAAGATTGCTGAAGGCAAGTCAAAAGCTAAAACAACAGACCCTTAAACATATTCAAAAACAAAACCCTTTAGGCACTAATTTACCAAATAAATCATATTCCAAACGGAACTCCTAATCATTATCACCTGTAGCACCCCGTTAGGTGGAATCAGCGAAATATGGAGCTACATAGGTATTATCTTTCATCTCCTGATTCAGAAGTAATCTCAGTACATACCTACTTACAGGGGCGGCTTTAGGGGGTGGCAAGCAGGGCAACCGCCCGGGGCCTCGCTTTGGTTGGGCCTCGCATCCTCGCAGAACAACCCGGTTTTTGTTTCGATGTACTGCAGCTGTCTTTAGGAGGATGCTGACTGATTACTAGGAGCCCTGCACACTTCCAACTCACCTAAATTCCTCATACTCCAAATGGCTCACAAAGATCTATCGCCCGGTGCCTCGCAATATATAAGGCCGCCCTTGCCTACCTATACATACCTATACATTCATCTTTCACACTATCCATCCATCTCATAACTTAGACCTCAAATGGAACTATTAAAATTTAACTTACTCAGGGGAGGTCAGGTATCTTATGGACTCCTCCAAATTATCAGCATTCAGGTTATTGAAAAAGAGAGTTCTTCCTAGTCCCACGGCTTTCACTGCGGCTGAGTTGGAGAACTGGTCTCCGAAGAATGGGACCGTTATGATCGGCTTCCCGCAGTGCGTGGTCTCCGATATGCTGAGCATCCCGCCATGGGAGACGAAACCAAGGACTTTTGGATGACCTGTGAAGATAAAAAACAACGTTAACACACCCATACCTCTGCACTAGGATTTCCTGTGTTGCAGATCAGATGGCATGGACATCGAACCCGGGACCCCTCGGTTCGAAGGCAGGGCTACTACCAACTAAGAGTCTTAAAAACTAATTTATAAGTAACTAGCGACCCAACAGCTAACTTCAGACTAACCTAAATTTAAATTGAGACTAGCTTCCTCATTTTTTGCTCACAAATTAAGTATTCTGCAATAAACGTATCAAACTCAATGAATTATAGTTACAAGCACGGATCCAGCTCCCAAAAATGCGAAGTGCGAGTCGGAAAACCGGCCCGCTTGCGATCGATACATTGCATTCCTACAAAGGAGACGTTTACAAAATAAATGCATAAGAACAAACATCTTTATTCGTCACACAAATGCTTGTCCTGCGTGGGAATCGAACCGAAGCCCTACAGCGCAGAAGGCAGTTACTACTAACTCAGCTGAGCGGCCAGGGTATGAATGCCAGTAAAATTAAAAGCAAATCCCCGTCTCAGAGTGCAAGGGTGCAACACGATGCAACTTGGATCTTCTCATGCTTGAGTGGGGAAGTACCAGGTCCTGAGACGTAATGCTTATGGTAGTAACTAATATAAGACCGAAAAAACCTTACACAGAATGTCCAATTGTGGGAACCAGCTTTTAGTATAGATTTTCTCATCTGTGAAGGTAGCGTTCTCGTATTTCCAAATGAACTTGTATGGCAACCTTTGGATAGCAATCAGGAACTGCTGGACCATCTGTTCTGACATCGTGTGGGCATTCAGGTTCGAACCGAAACTGATGTAGATGGCTCCATGTTTCGCGTCGGAGAGGAACTTCTCTAGGTCCTGAAATATATAATACATGTTCTGATAATAGTCTGTGACCGGAAATAAAAATATATTATAACTGTCGCACTGTTAGCACCTCTAATCATCAAGATATGATTTACCCTCTAAAAAGTATTTCCAATAATCACTATTTTGGTGTTTCAATTTAGAACACACCAATATATTCGTCCTCCATCTCAGTGGTATACAACCTCCTTGCGCAAAAAATAATCAATACAAACTCCTTGTCTATTTTCGTTTAAATCTTTATTTTACTCGTAGTCATATAAAGTATAGTATGCAACTCTTGCATAAAACAGATTTATATGGAGGGCCATGAAACACTCCCGGCGTAAGATTCTAAGACTAATCACACTCGTGATTCAGTCGTTAGAATCCTTCGCTTGCTCGTGATTCATCTATCACCATCTGATGTACGTTTCTCTGGATTTCAATATTTAATATTTGTTTATCCAACTACCGAGACCCCCAATTACAGTTTTAGAAAAAGCACAATATTGGACAATTATCTTTCATAATATGGCAATGGCCCAAGCTTTGCATAGTATTAAGAGTTATTGTCAGTACGCGACTGATAATGACAAAGAAGACTTTATATTTATGGCATGCCACAATCGATAGGATAATCACGACTTTTTTTATTACTTATTAGCTATCCCCCGCGACTTCGTCCACGTGAAATATTACAATATCTTTTTGCACGATTTTTTTATTTATTGTTCTAATATATATATGTAGCTTTGGTTACTCCTTAAAACATCAGCTATCTGCCACCGAAAGTCCCATCGAAAGCGGCCCAATTCCAATACGTAAAATTATAAAATTGGTTTTTGTTTTCAAAACTTTTAAATGCATTTAATACAAAGCTGTTATTTTGACATTACTCGTACTAATAGTCATTTCAATTGTACGGCGAAGCGATATGAATGAATACAACCTTTTTATGATCGAATATTTTATTACATAATTATATTTTTATAATAGTTTTTTATGTAAAAATTAGAGGACGAGCTTGAGGCGGCCCACCTAATGTTTATTTTATTTTATTTTTGTTTATTGAAAAGACCAACAGCTACAGATGTTAATAACATAGAAAAAAAAAAGATAAACAATAAACTTATTACAGCCAATTATAGGTCTCTCTTGATTACATTTATGAGCTTAGATATTTCCTACACATAATATCAAAATAAAGAAGTGGTCTCATGTTCACTAATAAGTAAGTAATACAATAGTAAATATAAATTGAGACCAAAATTTAACTACTACAAAAAAGAAAACAAAAACAAAATAGGTACTTAATATAAGACTTATATAATGTAAATTTAATGAAAAAGAAAAAATAATAATATTTATTATGTGTCTGTAACTAATAGTGTCGCAGTGTTTTGTTGTTTGTGGGTATGATGTTTGCATGTGTCTCTGTGTATGTGTGTGTGTGTGTGTGTGTGTGTGGGTGTGTGTGTGTGTGTGTGTGTGTGTGTGTGTGCGTGTGTGTGCGTGTGCGTGTGTGTATTTGGGAGTATGTTGTATATTTTAGTGAGAGTTTATAATGATTTTGAATTTAATATATCCATGATTGACTTTTTAAATAATTGTTTACTAAGGTTAAAGATATCTACACTCGAGAAACGCTTGTTATAGTTTGAACAAATTCGACTGATTGTACCATTTTTACCATAATTTGTGCTATGTAGTGGAAGAGAAAACAGTTTAGTATGACGCGTTCGCTTAGTTGGAACGTTCAGATTAATTGAGGCTAGCAGAGTTGGGGAGTCTAAATTATTATTCAGTACATTATAAAGCATCATATTGTCCAGTAAGATACGTCTATCTTCCAGCTTCATTATGTTATAACGTTGACAACCACTTTCGTAGTCACAGAATACTCGTTCCCGATAATTCAGATGCTTTACAAACTTTTTTTGAATTTTTTCGATGTTATTATTGTATATTAAATAGTTTGGAGACCAAATACAACTTGCGTATTCGAGAATGCTTCGAACATAAGTGTAGTAGACTGATTTTACACAAGAGAGGTCAGAAAACGGTTTACAGGTACGGATAACAAATCCTAAGTTCTTATATGCTTTATTAGTAATATGATCGATGTGATCTGCCATAGTGAGTTTGCTGTCTAGAATCACACCTAGGTCCTTTATAATGCTAGTTTTTTCAATTGTTGTATTGTTTAAAGTATAGCTATACGTTATGGGCTTTAGTTTACGAGTAAATGAGATTTGTTGACACTTAGGAACGTTCACAGTTATTTTGTTCTTTTTATAGTATTCTGAGAGTACATCAAGGGTAGATTGCAAGTTGCGACAGGATTCATCATTTTTGATTTTGCAAAATATTTTTTTGTCGTCTGCATATAAAAGATGATGACTGTTTGTGAAGCACTTATAAATATCAAATATGTATGCGTTATAAAGAAGGGGTCCAAGATGGGACCCTTGTGGGATTCCTGAAGGAATATTTATAAAATCCGATCTATAACCTCCAATTACTACAGCCTGGGATCTATTAGTCAAGTAAGATTTTAGCCACCTTAGAAGGTCACCGTGTATTCCAAGTTTATCAAGTTTGGCAAGGAGGATGACATGGTCTACTCGATCGAAAGCTTTTTCAAAATCGGTGTAGACCACGTCAACCTGACCCCCCCCTTCGATATTATTAAAAACAAATTGTGTAAATTCTGCTAGATTAGTTATTGTTGATCTTTGCTTTAGAAAACCGTGTTGTGCGTTGCTAATTCCATTTACTATTGTGCCATAAATTTGATCATATATTATTTTTTCAAATATCTTACTAAATGTATTTAAGATCGAAATTGGCCTATAATTTTCAATTTTAGACTTCGATGATTTTTTATGTATTGGTACAACATTAGCTTCCTTCCATTTTGAAGGGAATATTCCCTGAGACAAGGATATCTTGAACAGTAATTTTAGAGGTTCCACCAAAACTGTGGCACAATTGTGAATGAAAATTGGAGGAATGTTGTCAGTTCCCGCTGACTTATTAATATCTGTTTTTTTTAGTAAATTTAAAAGTACTTTATCACTAATATCGACGTTACTGACAACATTCATTTCGTTGCAAGCTGGTATTTGAAGTTCTTCAATATCATAAGATGTCGAAGGTTCAACAAATACGCTTTCGAAAAATTTATTAAAACCGTTACATATATCTGGACCCTTGTCATACACTTTCGTATTCAGAGTAAGCGTCTTGGGATAGTTTGATTTCCCTCTCATTAGTTTAACGTAAGTCCACATTTTTTTTGGACATATTTTAATATCCTCCTCGATGTGTGTTAAGAAACCCTTATAAAGCTCAATCTCAAGTTTCTTAGCTCTGGAACGAAGAATAGAGAATTCATTATAGTCTAATTCATTACCAAACTTTTTCCATTTGGCATGTGCTTTATGCTTTTCACGCAAAATATGCTGCAGAGCTCTATTATACCAGAGTGGAAAACTATTACTCTTTTTAAAATTTGATTTCGGCACGAATTGGTTAATACATTTATTTAATTCAGCGTAAAAACAATCAACTGCGCAATCAATAGAGTTGCATAATTGGAATATACTATGCCAGTCAATATTTCTCAAATATTTGATGATAGTGTCATAATTGCATTTTTTAAAATTATATTTGGATCTAACACATTCTTTGAGAGGTACAATAGAAATGTTAGCTGCATCAATTTGTAAACTAGGATGAGCAGGGTCTTCTACTACCAATGGGCTTGTTGACATATTAGTTGAGGCGCGAAAGTTGCTAAATACTAGATCTAAGGTGTTCCCATATGTATTCTTTACAAAGTTACTTTGCTCGAGGCCCATCAAATTTAATTCATTTAATAATAAATGACTTGCTATTTGAGTTTCAATAGAGCCTCGCTTTAATTGCATGGGTCCTAGATGAGGATCCCATTGGATGTTCGGTAAGTTGAAGTCCCCAACTATGTTAATTAATTCGTTTCCTTGCAACAGCAATGCAACTTAGGTCCTCCCCGACCAAAGTCGCGCCCGTCACCCGAGACGGGGATGTTACGTCTCATACGCCTGTGATTTCACTGGCACCCACACCCCTACTCCGGAAATGAACAATGTAAACATATTTAATAGATATATTAAAATTAAAAATAAGCATACATCTGAGTACATCGTCATACATACGTCTGGCACAGGTTTCGGCACGCCTACGTGGATCCCAGCAATTTCGAGAAGTTGTGGTGCCAATAACCGACCTCCAGTCACAGAGAAGTGCTGATATGCGAACATCATCTTCATCCTGGCCTTTGCTTCCTTTTCAATATCCAGCGTGAGGTTTGGCAACCTACTGCCAAGAACTTCGTAAATCTCCCTGTGTATATACCATCGCCCGAGTGTCATGAAAATAAAGTTCAAAAGAGCCGTTTCCACTTTGTGAAAGAACGAGGGATTGGGTCCAGAATTAGAAAAGTAAAACGCGTCCGCTGCTACATCGAAAGGAATCCCCAATCTTGGGTACGCGAAAGGCAGAAGAGCGTGTGATGTGATGCCTATGATAGGAGCGTCGTAGTGAGCTATAGCGTACACCAGTCCGCAATCGCTTATAAATTGCTCCACAAATATTACATCGTACGCGTGGCCTTCGGAGAGATGCGCATTCGTATTCTGATTCGTAAACAAATTCTCGCAATCAGCTTTTACATTGCTGCTTCCAAAGCTCATATGACGATAAAAATTTATCAAATGACTGTATGAATTGTGTAATGACTCAAAGTATTCCAGCGTGGGCAGATTACTTTTGTGTACGGCGTGCAAATCGATAAACTTTAAGTTGCGGGGAGGGTCCTTATCGGGAAAGTTGTTGATCACTGTCACATTATGACCTCTGACTGCGAGTTCATGGAAGAGCGTTCTGAAGGCCATGTAGTGACTGCCGAGGGGCACTGATACGATTGCGAGGATATTAAGCGCGAAGGCATTATGCGATAGTAAAACCGTTATGATGGTACAGCTTATTGTACAAAAACCCCTCATGGTAGCTGATCGTTAATGACACCACACTCACGCCACGACACTAACCGGTCAGTGCCGTGCCGCGATCTGCGTTATACTGACGAATGGTCAGACGGAGACAGTATATAGTGGCATATAAAAAATACTGTTGTTAATTATACCACGACGTTGGTAATAGAACAACTTTGTTTTTACGTGCCATGTCAAGAGCAATATCAACATAATCTGTAGCATACATATAATAAACCTGATAGATGGACTGCTAAAAGAAAATCCTTTAATGCACTAATATACAGAGGCTTTTATTTTTTAGCCACAGGTAAAAATTTAATGCTAACAACTGTTACTGTCTGACTTAGAGAAGTACTGAATACTTCTCTAAGTCAGACAGTAACAAATGTGAATTGAATTATGATAAAACAAGTGCCTGATGTATTTTGACTGACTGACTGCTTAAACTGACTTCGATGAAATTGCGTAGCGACCGTGGTGAGATCGGGAAAAAGGTGCTTTATGTTAAACTATTTTCAATAGGTACCTACGCTGAATGTATTTGTTCTAAGGAAAATACGGTAAATATTAGGCCACTCATACAAAAGAGGAAAAAAGACACCGTTATTATTGTGTGTATGTATTGTGTTTGTATACCTATCACCAAGCTAAAAATGGGAGAATTAAGATAGTTGATTCAGACGTTCCTTTGCGAAATATGATCTAAAAAGGGTAATATTGCAACACCATCGCTTTGAGGATAATACACGGTCGAATAATTTAAAAAAGTATGAGCTACCTTCATAACAAAATTCATCCAAATCCGTCCGGCAGTCGAGGCGTGAAGGCGTAACAAACATACATATAGACAAACTTTCGCATTTATTATATTAGTAAGAGTGGATGGCCAATCAAAATTTTTTCTGAGGGTATCATATTATAATTAGTAATAAAACTCAAAGAGATGCGTCTTTACATTTTATTAACATAACAATAATTAAATAACAAAATGTCGTGTAATACAGAAGGTAAACTTGTCAAGGTCAATATTTTACCTTTGTATAAGTAATTATAAATACTCATAAACAATTAATTCGTATATTATGCAGGGCTTACTCTAACTGTAACTCCACCATATAACATATTCGTGAGAATGTCTCGTGAAATCGTGCGAGCTTATATTAGGAGAGTAAAATAAAATTCCTAATGTCCCCGCGTGGTGGGGACTATGGGAATAAACCCCTTTACCAAGTACCAGCTGCGCCCCGCGGGGTTTTACCGCTATGTTCCGGGATCAATAGTAGCCTATGTTAAACCAGAATATAAGCTATCCTTTTACCAAATAACATCCAAATCCGTTGAGCCGTTTGAGCCTAAAGGAGGAACAAACATATTGTACATACATACAAACTTTCTCTAAGTATGATAAGATTATTCGCACATACAGCAGGTAATAAACTTAATTCAATCTTCCAAGTGTACAGTATCTTGTAATATTAAGCTATCAGAATGTGGATACAAAGAATGTAACATTACAGATACAGATTGTTTATTTGTAAATACATAGTTATTTACAAGTCATTACTTATTATGAATTCTCATACAAAAGTAAAAATAAAAATACAATACACTTTTCCTGAACCACTATTTGTGTACGCAAAACTACTAAAATTAATTAATCTTACTCCTACAATCCAAGAGTCAGTGAGCCATAAACAAAACGTTGAGTAATACAATTTCTATCATAGTCATATTTGCATCTATGGCATCTAGTTTAGTACAAGTTTAATCAACTAGTATTTGCTAAAAAATCGTGTTGTACGATAAGACCTTTTGAAACACATTATTTAACTTTTTAACATTCAATCTTGTAAATTGAAAATCTTCTGTTTTCAATAAAAAGGTTATTATTATTATACTTAATAGCCAATGCATAGAATTCACGAAAAAAGTACTGCCAAAATTTAAGGAAATTTGCTTTTCAGTTGAAACTAGCGCGGCCACCGGAAAATTCTATAGTAACAGTGACATTGCAATATATTGTTTTTTTTTATGAGTGACTACGATCTAGCGGCCCACCTTACATTAAATGGTTACCGCGGCCCTACAGTAACGCGACTCAGGTCCACCCCTACCGATGTATGAGAAGACCCAATCCGTGGCATTGCGTTGTGCTCCACTCTGAGAGCACGTAAGGATACACTGATATGTACCTGTAATTTCACCAGCACTCGCATCCTTCCACTGGAAGGCCAAGCAGTGGTGCACTTAGAAATCAGTACATCCACATCTGGTAATAAAACGTTGAGTTATCGCCATAAAGTATAGCTATTTTAATAGTCTTAGAAGAGTCGTTTCTGAACGATGTAGAGGCAGACCGCTAGGAAGAAGAGGAATGCGAAAAACATAATCACTTTGTCGGTAAACTCCCTTCGGCCATACTTTTTGAGCAGTTTACTCGATTGGAATATTGTGCCCGCTGTGTTTTCTAGCTCAGATTGAGTACCCTGAAATATAAAAAAATGCCACAATTAGCTACCGATCTTAGCCTATCACCGGACTAGACTGACATTGTATTTTATGTGGAATTTTACATTGTGTACTTTTACAGGAATGTTCGTGTAAATTTTGTCATGTCATTCGGACACATTGCATATTTTATTTTGAAACAGAATTTACTAAATAACCTTTAAAATTAATCATACATCATTTATACGAAATAAAAATCTTATACTATCGTAAAAATCATTCCAGTTTAAACTGCAATCCTAATTTTGTTGTAACAATACAGTTACCAACCCAGTTGCAACAACAGGGATTGAATAACTTATCGCAAGATAACTTGTACTCATTGCAAGATCATGCATACTCCTTGCAAGGTAATGCATACTTATTGCAAGATCATGCCTACTCATTGCAAAATAATGCATACTCCTTGCAAGATAATGCTTACTTATTGCAAGATCATGCTTAGTCATTGCAAGATTATGCATACTCCTTGCAAGATAATGCATACTCATTGCAAAATCATGCATATTTATTACAAAGCCATTTCCTTAAATGGAATAAAAATAATTACTTACATGTACTGTAGAGCTTGATTGCACTAAATTATCCAAAGTGTTTTGACTTTTTTGGGTGGTATCAGCAAGTTGCCTACTTATTGCCATTAATTGCTCCGTGACTCCTGCAAATGATAAATAGTAGTAGCAGAGAAACAACAGCACCAAGTAGTCATACCTACTAACAAATAATTATTGAAATAAACAAAAAATCCCTCCAGCATGAAAATCCTCAAATTATTGGTATCTACGATCACTCTCACAATTAATCTATTATAACAACACCTCTCAAGTTAAAATCCATCAAGTTGTTTAGGCGTGAGTGTGAAGAAGAAATATACACTCGAAAAATATAACCGTCCTGGCGCAATCGGGTAAAAACCAAACTCGGGTAAAAACTATGACGAAGGCCCAACATACTGCACTCAAAACGTACCTACTCTGTACAACCTTGTTTATTTTTAAATGGTGCTATATAACTACAACATTTTTATTATTATTATTATCATTAGAAGAAATAGTACCCGTTACCGGCGCCTGTTTTTCCTGAAAACTAAAACTAGGACGCCTTCAAATCAGACCTTAATTCTCCATCATCAACTTCATCACTAATGTGAGATTGAGGTGAAGCAAAGTCAATCGACATTCAAAATAAGAAAAAACTGCAGATGGTCTTGACATCTTAAAGTTACCTGATGACATTTTAAGCAATCCATCTCGGTTTACTTTAGAAGATTTTCTGTTTCTGACTTCACTTTCATTTCCACCTTCTCGCTTAAGCAACTCCTTCCTTTGGGCTTTCTCCACAGCGAACATGCTCGTAATATTGGCTTCTTTAAACTCTCGGAGCAGACTGAAAAATATAGTTTAATTCATAACATCACAGTACAATAATAAAATGATAATTGTTGTGACAGATGGACAGACAGGCTTGGGAGTGTCATATTGTGGATCAGTTTTGACTTTACAGCAATGGTGGTATCCCTGGTTACCCTAGTTAAGTAATAAATTGGTAAAGTAGACTTGTACCTGTGAATTCTATGACCTTATGATTATTGTACCTGTGATTTATGGGACTGCTATGGTTTATACATGTTACTTTAAGATAAAAAAAAACTGCTAACACATTCATTTCTAGCACAAAATTAATAAAATTCCTGGTAGCATGGACAAAAAACAAAAATTGAGACCTAAAAATGTATCACAGTGATTCTGCCCTGGTCAGGGGGTGAATTCAAGACCCTCTGTTCCAAGGTATGGCTACAAACAACTATGACAGACTGACGGACTTCGAATGAGTAATATCTGAGTGAACACCTTGCTAGCTGCTGCCTTTGTGATACTACTTCTTTGGCATGCTTTGGATTATTAACCTCCTTGCTGTACATATCAAAATTTTCTATCTCTTCTTTAAATTCAGCTAGTTTCTCCCTTCCTTTTTCATTAAGATGATTTAGAGTTTCCATGGAGTCTTTGCATTCTAAAATGTCCTGAAATTACATGAAAATTTATCAAAACATTGAATAAAAGTGATCTCTAAATAAGCAGAAACCACCATGCCTGTTTCTGCTGACAAGCAGCATGTTATAGCACCTGATTGCTGTATTCTAATTTGCAAACTGGATTTTACATAACCCTGGTTATGGAAAATAAAGTAATTGGAAACTCTTTAATCATCAAATGCTTAAAGAGTTTCCAATTACTTTATTACTTTATTGATAAATGACCATAGGTAGGACCCTTGGGTTGAAGGCAAGGTTACTATGAAATTAGCTACCGAGTCAGCAACTAAAACTAGAAACCTTTTAATTCAATCATAGACTTCAGATTCAACACACTTTTGAAGCTTATTTAGTTTCACAAGTTCTTGACTTACCTGTATGATTGCTTTCACTTCAAAATGGTGTTTAGCCAATATTTTTATTATGGTTTGGTACTTTTGGTCCGGAGTGGATAATTTGGAAATCATCTTCTGGAATACTTCTTTATTGTGGAAATCAAGTTTGATACCACTCATCTTGACGTGTCTGTTAGTAGGCAGTAAAACAATATCCGCAATCTATACACGACTACGTTACCTCTGAATAAATTTCAGGAATTTATAAATTATTGAATTCTTTTTTGCCTTCAGACAATTCTGCCAATTTACGAGTTAATGTTCTTCACTGTCACAAGTAATGCTGAATTTTTTTTAATTAAAACAGGATATGGCCAGTTTATTTCGAAGAAGCCACAAGAATATACACAAAATCAGTGGATCGGCCGATCGGGATCTGGATTACATTTATAAATTAAAAAGATAAAAAACAAAACAAAACACGTCACACGTATAATGACACTTGACACTAACATTACTGAGTTTGTTGGCTTGATAAGCTGACTATGGCATTTTAAGCTACTTATGGTTAAAATGGACCGTTATACTATTTATACGTATAAAAAGTTTTTTATACGTATATATAAGTGTTTCGGTAAATCGATAAAAAAATCTGTCATCGGCGAGCTATTTTAGTGTGCGATGTAAAAATAATGTATGGTGGAATTGTTATGGCTAGATCACCTATGGTATAAAATCTAAGCGGACGAAGTCGCTAGCAAAAGCTAGTGTGTTATAAGTTTGTGCGTGTCTGTCTGTGGTACCGTAGCTCTTAAACGGGTGAAACGATTTGGGTGTGATTTTTTTAATTTAAAATCATGTTTTGTAGCTGTCGTTCTTAGTCATATTTTATCAAAATTGGTTTAGCCGTTTCCAGGTTACCATTACACCGAGGCGGGGATTTTACATTTTCGTAAAATGAACGTGTTTTTGTATAAATGTTAAGTGTTGAACACGTTAAAAGTCTACATATGTTTAACACGCATAATTAACCAATTGTTTTGTCAGTCATGGCGTAGAGCTGGGTTGCAGAACAGAACAAATATCTAATCTTAGAATCACAGATTTTAATTTGAACCAAATATCACAGAACACACAATAATTTTATGACAGCGTAGATAGTGAAATAAACTATAAATTGTTAAAATACAGAGCGTGATAGCCTTGGGCTCCTAATATTTTCTTACGGCACACAGGGCAGGACGGTTTCATAGCGAGCGCGCGCTGCAGACATTTTCGGCAAAAGATATGACCACATTTTGTTGATACTGCTGCTTTTTTGTAAATATTATCGAAGCAGATGGGGCATCTGAGTACCAAACACGACTTCTTCCTTTCAACTTTTGGCTGAAAAAATTGTGGGGGATTTTCATCGTGGATTTTCACGCGGCTTTGCTAAAAATCGGATAGGTACCTTTTTATCTATGTAGGTATTATAATATGCTTAGGTTATTTAAAAATTAACCACCAGCTGGTAGTACAGTACAAACAAGTGATTCTCAAACGTTCTACGAAGTTCGCTGGTTCAAATCCAGGTAAAACTGACTTCTTGAGTTTTACTTGTACAAATTATAGTGTCATACTTCCTGGCCACGGCACGAAAGCAACTCAAACTTTAAAAGTATTTAAAAGAAAGCCTTGAGTGCACACATTTTTATCATAAATTGATGATTGATTAATGAAACCGGCATTTTCTAGAATCAATAAATATTGAAAGTGGACGGTGAACGGTTTGATAGCCGTTCCGTAGTTACCCTGCCTAGGAAGTGTGGGTTCGATTCCCGGCGAGGCAAACCTTTGATGTGGTCCACATTAGATCGGTGTAAATACGACGTGAAATTAGGTATCTACCAACTAACTACCACAATTCATTGAAGTCCCGCTGTAAGGTTTAGGAGTAGACGACACAGGGGTCATGTTTGTTTTTTAAGTACCTAAAGCAGTAAGAGTATATACCTACCTACTCTGTAAGATACTTACCTTAGGTTTTTGTATTTTGGCTTTTTTTCTGCACTTCCTTGATATATTTTCTTTGTCTTTATCAATGAGCCCAGGCAGCATTTTAAATTTTTGTTCAAGTTTCCTAATGCTAAGCCCCAAACTGGTAAATATTTTCGAAAATGTTTTGATTAAGGTTATGAACGAGCATGATTGGTGAATGCTGAAGACGATTGACATGGTGCCAATATGACCATAGAGTTAATGTGACGATGACTGCCCGCAGATCGTGACAGAATGTGAAGTTAGGAAATAGTGCACAAGAGTAAAAAAACAGATGTAAAAAAATGAAAGAGGCCCGTGTAAAAAGGCGTCTTAATCTTGGTCCAGATAAAGGAAGTCATACATGAATAACTAGCGCGGGAATCCGCGTGTGCTACTACGCTAAAAAATGAATACATTTTGTGACTAATTCATTGTTTTAGTGGTCTAAAACGATCTTCGCATGACATTTCATTAGGAAGGAACCTTCCTAATGAAATGCCGTCAAATGCCATGCCGGTTTAAGTCTATAACGGACATGAGTAGAAAAAAAATGTGTTTTTATTCTAATTATATAATTATCAGACTATATTGAATATTTTTGACCCCTATCTACACCTTACATACCATCATCTTTCCAGGCTTTCATATATACCATTGTAATTCCATATATACCATACATGGTATTACAATCCTTCCTATATGGGTTTACTATGAGTAATTTGTTTTCATAGTACAAGCTCTATATACAAGTATACTTTGTAACCAATGAGAAAAATAGAGGTTGGTACAGATTGAATAAAAGTAAGAAATTTTTATAGTTGCTATCGGATAATATATTCCAGATTAATGTAAATACAAATTGTTTCAGAGTTGGATCACGAAAATCCTTCATGAACAAAATTGATCTTGGTTTTTGTGTTTCTGGATGTTGTGATACATTTGCTACGCAGCATCTTAACGAGTTTCTTTGGTCCACAGCAGAATAAGTTTAGATGACACCTGAAAATAAGAAAAATGCTTTATGTGCATGTAATGTGCCTAAAAAGTTCCTGTGCCACGTTATATGCGCTTGTCCGACAACATACTTGAAATCATCTATAGGTAGGTACATAGATAGTTACAGACATACAAATAAATAAAAATTGAAATGTCTGTTTGTAATGGCAAAATAACACTTTTTTACTAAACGCATTTGAAAGTATATAAGGTACCCTACTAAAAAAAAACTAGTTTTAATTTTTTTTTCTGTCTGTACGTTCCGGCTAATCTCCGAAAGTGTTGGACCGATTTTGACGCGACTTTCACTGGCCGGCAGTAACTTAGAATACATTAAATATAACAAAAAAAATACTAAAAATTATTAAAAAAATATTTATAATGTCTTAAAATGATGACCTTGAAACGGCTGAACCAATTTTGTTAAAACATGTCTAAGAATCACCGCAAGAAAAACTGCGTTTAAATTAAAAAAAAAACACATCCAAATGGGTTCACCCGTTTAAGAGCTACAATTCCACAGACAGACACACACAGCGGTCAAACTTATAACAGCCCTCATTTGCATTTTTTTTAAAAGAAGTACCTACTATTTAAGTGTTGTACCAGGTAGATACCTAGACTAGATAGAACTTGATAGTTCTCACTGTACAAACTATGCTTAGTTTGGGGCTAGATGGCGTGTGAAATATACGTGAATATTTATTTATTGTAACAATCTTCCACTCCGAATTCTCAGGACACCAATACCACAAAACATACCCAGGATAGAGATGCACCCAATATCCAAAGACGCGGTCCCAATGCGGCCGGCCCCTTCTAACTCTACAGCCCAGCAGCGGATACTCCTTGGCTATATCATAGTTCTCATGCAAACCCTCATCCCTCCTGTTCAGTTTCGGAGTCAGCAGAGTGGCTTTCTCTTCATCGTGGTTCAAAACGTGCGTGAGGCGGCCATTGGCGTTGATGGCTACGATATGTGGCACTGTATTGTGGTCGATGTTTTTGGTAACGTATAGTTGTAAGTGCAAGCGGTCTGGCCGGTTCGCGTTCCGCAGTTGGACGATAGTTTTGTTCGCCAGTTCGGCGAGCCAAGTTAGCTCTTGTTCGTGGCGAACGATCCAGAGGAGATGGACTCGCCCTGGTAGACGGCTTCGCGGGTTTCTGCGAATGGGGCACGTTTTTAAGTATTTGCAGTCATTCTATCACACTTATATTATACTAGCTGGTGCCCGCGACTTCGTCTGCGCAGGACTAGTATTTCGAGTAATTTTTTCCTAATTATCTTTATAAATTGTAGCCTATGTGTTATTCTGATGTATAAGCTATATTATTGTAAAGTTTCGTTAAAATCCATTCAGTAGTTTTTACGTAAAAGAGTAATAAATATCCATCCATATTTACAAACTTTCGCGTTTAAAATATTAGTAGGAGAAGAGAAAGTATATGGATCTCTGTGTGTGCATGTTTGTTACTCGGTCACGCTGAAACGGCCCAAAGGATTTCGATGAAATTTGTTACCAGGATAGCTTATGTCCTAGATTAACATATAGGCTATTTTTCCCCGAAAACCGCAAGTGACACCGCGGGGCGCAGCTAGTTTATTCAAAGAGATTCTAGCCCAAACAATTTACCATAATCTTTTAGGATTATAAGCAGTGGCAATTGCTTCGTTAAGAACTAAGTAATATTCCTGTGATTTCGTCTGAATTAATCTCTGTTTGTGTAGACTTTGCGTGTATGTGAATGTTAGAGTTCAAGGCGCTCGAAGGCGTCCGACATGGCTTAGTGTAATTGATAGTGTTAATTTAGCTACGGAGACTTCGAAAGTACAGATACTCACTGAAACATTTCATGAAGCACGGAAACAAACGGCGTGATGCCAACCCCAGCCGCAACGCAAATAGCAACTTGTTCGCGACTCACCCCTTCCATGGGACTCGAAAAGGGACCATCCACCAAGATACTAAAAAGAATACATATCTTATATTTTATTCAAATCTATATATATAAAAGAAAGTCGTGTTTGTTACAACACTTATAACTCGAGAACGGCTGGACCGATTGCCATGGTTTTTGATTTGTTGTATTTGTTTAGCAGAATAGCAGAATAACTATTAAAAACATTGGAAAATTAACGAAAATATAAAATCAATTTATCCCCGTATTCTCCACGGGAACGGGAACTATGTGGGTGAAACCGCGGGGCGCAGCTAGTAGTTTATACATCTTTTTTATGTACACTAATGCCCTGTCTAATACACTTTTCTCTAGCCTCAAAAACTTGCTGGAAGAAAACCTCTGTTTAGAATTAAGCTCGATTTTGTATATGCAGTTTTTTTTTTATATAAGTTTTATTGGATTGGGTCGGTTAGACTAAAGCAATCCTGATTTGATCCTGAAGGAGAGCGTGATGACCCAGGGGCATAGACGCCGACTTTCAATCTGAAGGTGGCTGGTTCAAACCCACACGCGCACGTTCTCGAAACGGTGACGGAAAACATCGTGAGGAAACTGGCAGGTCTTAGAACCATAAGTTCGAAGACATGTGACACCTACCAATCCGGATTGGGCTCCAGTGGTAAATCAAAGCCCATTCACTCTCAATTATCGAGAGTAGGCCGGTGTCCCTGCAGTGGGAACATTAGAGGCTGGTACGTCCTGATTTATGAAACTCACTTAATTCCACCGGGCCCTCTCTCCTTCAACAGCTTCTCCAGAGCTTCAGTCCAGTCACCTTTCACACGAATCCACACTAGGAAACTTCTTTGGTATGCTGTAGGAACCTGTAATACAGAACTTATATTGTATTGTAATGCTACATACTGTTCGTAATATACTCATCTATACTAATATTATAAAGCTGCAGTGTTTGTTTGTTTGAACGCGCTAATCTCTGGAACTACTGGTCCGATTTGAATGATTATTTCAGTGTTGGGTAGTCCATTTATCGAGGAAGGAAACCGCGGGGCACAGCTAGTTCGTAATATTATTCATTTGTTTATTTATATGATCACCAGCATAGCGTACATTATTGGATCAGTAGTTCGGATGCCATTACAATTACAGGTGACTACACGCATTACGATTTATGCGTATGAATGCTATTATATTAAGAACAAGTAACTAATTAAAGAATCGAAAAAAAACCGACTTCGATACTTTTAAAGTAGCTAAATCAGCAATTAACCTCCTCCTTTTTGAAATCGGTTAAAAGCATGATTAGCAGCCAATAATAAGATTAATAAGTGACCGTCAGACAAAAACTCCGATATTTCACACTAAAATTATAAAGGCGAAAGTTTGTATATATGAGTGAGTGTGTGTGTGTATACGACCTATGGCGCAGAAGATAGAGCTACCAACTGAGCTATAAGGCTCATTATGAGCTATTGAAATCCGTAACTCTCTATTCATTGTCATTGAAATCTGTTGAATCTGTTGTTTCAATCTACCCCTATGGTACACATGCGTAATCACGCATTATAATCATAATGTATGCACGAATGGAGGTCCGCGGGTCAATCAATCATGCCAATCATACATTACGATTTGATTAGATCAATTAAATAAATTCCTAGCTTTATGACTTTCAATGAGCGTACAACTGCGCTGACAGAATTTTTCAGGACAATTCCCAAAGGTTATCGACCGCCATAAATATTAAATGGTAATTAATTTAACAACTGCGTTTTATGGCGTGACTCTGTGAAAAAATGGCCATCAAAAACGCATTGGGTAAATTACAGCAGCGGTGCACGATGCTCGCATTGTGAGAACCAACACGTTTTTTCTATAGTGCATACAAAAGTAAATAAATATTATATAAATAAGTATAAAAAGTAAAGAAAGATTAGCTAAAAACTGACTGTTATTTGACATATCTGTGTGCATGTTAGGCATAGTATAGTCATAGTCATAGTTGCCGACTTTCAATCAGAAGGTCGCTGGTTCAAACCCACACGCACACCAATGAGTTTTTGCACTTGAAAATTTTATGTGCGCAATACCACGTTCACGAAACGGTGAAGGAAAACATCGTGAGGAAACCGGCATAATCAGTCTTAGAATCATAAATTCAAAGACATGTGACATCTACCAACCCGGATTGAGCTCCCGTGGTAGATCAAAGCCCATTCACTCTCAATTAACGAGAATAGGCCGGTGTCCCTGCAGTGGGAACATTAGAGGCTGGTACGGATATGGATATTACAGGTTATATGTGCCACGTTATATGCTCACGAATATGTGTACTTGTGTAAACTTGACGTGTCCAAACGGTACTTGAGATCTAAAGGAATAAATGATGAGTTTGAAATTACCTTGACGACAGTGAAGGGATGCCATTCGAGCAGTGATACCTGGGGACACTGCAGCACGACAAACTGGCCCGCGCGGCACGCGAGCCGCTCAAAACAGCTTAGCTTCAAGCTTATCGTTCTACCAGCCATGTGGTGCGTCTGAAACGCGCAACAGAGAACTTTAGGGGGAGCGCCCAATGGCCCAGGAGCCCAGACGACGCCTTGCCAACATTTCACTTGAAAAATTGATGTGGGCTATATGTACGTTCTCGAAACGGTGGCTGAAAACGTCATGAGGAAACCAGAACGTCCTCGAACCTAAATTACGAAGAGCACACGGGACCCCAAGCTCATTCACTCTCACGTATGAAAAGTAGGTATCCCAGCAACGGAAACATTAGTGGTTGATACGGAATTATAGGAGCATTGCCTTACAACGAACATAGCTACTAAGTACTGTCAACTAATCAGAGTAGGTACCTAACTGCTTGTCGGCAGTATTAGGTTGCATCTTTTTTTAGGTAACTTTACTGATGGGACGTGTTGACAGCCCACCTGATGCTATGTTACCGCCGGCCATAGACATCAGCGTTACGTCTCCTTTCGTACTGAAGTATCACAAGACCCAAGTGTCTTTGCGAGTCAAACTGAAGTCTTTGCGATGTGGAGTGAGCAAATCATTGGCATTGGTCTACCCATCCACCTTGCACATTCGTTTTTAAAACATCGCTGCTCAGCAAGTCACAAATCATCTACATCTACACTAATCTACACTAATATTATAAAGAGGAAAACTTTGTTTGTATGTTTGTTTGGTTGTACTGAATAGGCTCAAAAACTACTGGACCGATTTTAAAAATTCTTTCACCATTCGAAAGCTACATTATCCACGAGTAACATAGGCTATATTTTATTTTGGAAAAAAATAGGGTTCCGTAAGATATTTGGGTTTTTCGGACACAAGGTGTAAAAAATCAACCAGAAAAGTTACTTATTTTGCGTACGCTGCCTAAACTATAAAAGATAGAACCATAAAATGTTCTAATTAATTGTAGATCTTATAAATATCTACAAAAAAGTCCGCGACACACTATACCTATCTATGTCGAGTGAGGCACAGCAACCATTTTTTTATTTAAAAATCTTGATTTTTTTTTGGACTACATTTAAACGCGTTTATTTTACTCATGCTATTAATCCTTATCAAAATAAATGATTTCATCACTAAGAACAGTTTATGGAGATAATATTTGGTCTTTGAATGATTAAAATTGGACGTTTGGTTTTGAAGTTATGGCGAAATTAAAATATTACGATTTCTGCTGCACGGCCCGTTGCGAAGTGGGCGTCACCAAGGCGGGGGTGCGCGTGCGGGAGGGGAGTTTAGATCTATTACATTTAAATATTTTCATCATTAAAAACTTAACATACACAGAAAGACAATCTGTGCAGCCTGCGGATAATGACTGCGTCGTCAATGTTACTGTCGGTGTCTGTGAATTGACCTGGGAATCATTTTGCTGACCGTGTCTTTCCTGGGTAGGCTTTTTGCAGCGGTAACCGACATCCACGCGGGCGGAGCCGCGGGCGACCGCTAGTTATAAATATATCGGTAACTTGAACAATAAATTGGACATTTCACACAGTGCCATCTAGCCCCAAACTAAGCATAGCTTGTTCTATGAGAAATAGATAACTGATAGAATACTATGGTACAATAATATGGTACATCATAGGCCGGAAGTGAACGCGATCTTTGTCTAGGCAGTCCCTTCAAGCCGTAATGAATTGAAAACATGGCCAACATCAACAATGGCAGCCTTGATTTAGTGGATATCAGCAACATCTTTTAGGTGGTTCTTTCTATGACAGACAACCATTAATTCTACAAGTTACAGATAGATCAGGAAACGATATGACTGTTCCGGCTCAGTGCATGTTGCTGATGCCAAACTCGTTGAGCGTATCGTAGTGAGGAGTGGTCAGCGATCACACCCAGCTACGAGGTCAAACCAATGTCCGATAGATGCATCTAAACTTCGTGAGGAAACCGGCATGTCCTAAAAGTTCCAATGTCCAAAAATGGGGGGGTCCAGCTGCGCGCGTCCGTAGGTGTGTACCCTTTGATTCCCTACACGTACCCCCTGGGCGGTGCTAAAGGAGCAACCAAAAGTAGCAGTAGAACTTGTGCCAAGTTCGTCCGAAGAGGTACTGCCTCCACATCTGGAATCTGCCGCCAAGCAATAGTGGTTGCATTACTGTGTTCCGGTGGAAGGGTGTGGCTGCCGGCGAAATCACATGCGCATGAGACGTATCATCCCCGTCTCGGGTGATGGACGCAGCAGGATGAATGCGACTCAGTAAAAATTTGGATCTCATACTGAGTCGCACGCATTACTGTTGTCATGGGCGAGGGTCACCACTTACTATCAGATGGGCCCTCAGCTCGTTCCGTCACGCATTCACATAAAAAAAATGTAGGACATGTAACATTTACCAATCCGGATTTTACTCCTGTGGTTGACAAAAGAGCTAAATCCGGATCGGTCCGGATCAAAGCTCATTCACTCTCACATATCAAGAGCCGATGTCCCTGCAGTGGGAACATTAGAGGCTAATACGGGATAATCCCTCCACCGCTACAGTTACAAAATAACCCAGTGATGACCTACGCGACTTTTGCCACTTTGATTCCTCGGAATAGAATTAAGCGTATGCCTTTACACACTCATGCCTCTGTCACAGATGGCATAAGTTCCTGTGTCACAGGTGGCATAAGTTAGTCCACCCAGCGTTTACTTGGAGGCTTCACGGAAAACTAAAACTTACCTCCATTATATCGACGATAGCTCGATTCCTGGAGAAGATTCGCCATAGCATATCGACGAAGAAGCATGTTAGTGGAACAGACATCCACAACCAGTTCTGAAATATGAAGGAAGATTAATACCGTCAGATGAAAAACATCTTTAAAAATAATACAGTTCAAATCCTTTTTGTAGAAATATACAAGGTCGTAGCCTTTTTATACTGTACATAATCGTTTTAATGGAGTATTTAATAAGATGAATTATTTGTTCCTACAAGATCATACGTTATTAATACTGGTTTAGTCAGTTTAGTAAGCTTAGCAATCTATATTCATCACAGAAATGTTTGTTCTGATTGGGAATTGAACCCTCGACGTCCAGAACAGAAGGCACAGCTACTACCAACCGAGCTGTGAGGCCAGTCAATACAATCAAGTACTGTAAGTTACTAAGTAATACTTATAAGTTATGTATAGTACTGTTAGCCATTGTTGTTGCTATAAATCCAACATCCATCCGTAAATAACAGAGATTAGGGTAATCAAAGCGTACCGGACATGGGCGTACCCAGGGGGAGGGGGCAGGGGGAGGCAGCTTCCCCCCCCCCCCCCCCCGGAAATGCAAATTTATTATAAAAATTTACTTATAAAATTAATTAAATTAAATTTACTTATATTTATTTAACTACCTATAAAGCAGGATCATTTGCGGCTGTTTGCCCTACACAGCTTCTACACACCTACATGAAACATTAGTTATATGTAGTGTAGTGTGTATGAAAAAAAGCCGCGAACGATTCGACCTAAAAAATCTGGCCCCCCCTAGGCCAGAAGCTGGGTACGCCCATGGTACCGGAAGTTCCCTGAAATCCATTAAATCGGATGCTATTCTAGTGGACACAGCTGCTATATCCATTGCTGGACAACAAATAGCCGCGCCCGTTAGTAAGGGCATTCTCATTCATAATACGAAGAAGTGATGTGGTGAAGAGTTTTACAATAAACGTGATGTTGAACTTAATGTTTTTTCTCAACAAGGGTTGGATACGATTTGAACAAACGCATCTTGGTAATAATAACACGTGATCTGCGTGAAATGTAATCTTTTCTTTCTTTTTTAAAATAAAAATAGCCTATGTTACTGCTATTAACATCAGCTAGCATCTGCCTGTGAAAATCCCGACAAAATCGGTCCAGCCGTACATTGATAAGAATAAATAAACACACAGACAAACATTTTAAAAACTGTTTTTTTATAAGTGGCGTTTTTCAAATGCGTTTAGTAAAAAACTGTTATTTTGACATCACAAACAGACACTTCAATTTTATTTATTTGTATAGATAAAGTGACGTATTGAATACGTCACTTTTTTAAAATAAAAAAATCGTAATATACTTAGCAATAAATATTAGCAATAAAATATTAACAACATATATTATAACCAAAGTTCGTATGTATATTGTTTAGGGAAAACATTTTAAACCTAAACATACTTGTAGATATGTATAACACAATGGTCCTACCTTAGGTCCTTCTATAGTACGGGAGAACCTAAGTAGTATCGCTTATTATATTATATACAATATTATTATTATTATATTATTATCGCTGTTGTTATGGTCAAAGTAGAACTGCTGAATTTAGACATGGTGCTGCAGAAATGTAA
The DNA here is from genome assembly GCA_921293045.1 of Aplocera efformata. NCBI lineage: Eukaryota > Metazoa > Arthropoda > Insecta > Lepidoptera > Geometridae > Aplocera > Aplocera efformata. The sequence continues at coordinate 3,030,268 of OV121042.1, read as the reverse complement.
TCTTAGACTACTGTCTCACAACTCACCTTTGATTCAATAGCAGTAAACCTATGAGTATTTATTGTCGAGTTTTCACTGGTCCATCCATCACTATGACTAGGAATCAGACTATTATCACTATCAATAATTTCTTGCTTCAGAATACCGCTGAAAAGAAAAAGTATGATGTAAAATTCTACCAATGACCATATAATTTCGTATATTATCTTAATCTAAATAAGATAAATAAGTTAGTTAGTTAAGTTAAACGTTTACACACGCATACCTCTGCACTAGGATTCCCTGTGTCGCAGATGGCATGGACAAGCACAGAAACACAAGACAAACACCCAAGACCCGAGAACAAACTTCATGCTCACCACACAAAGTGTGCCCCGGCCGGGAATCGAACCCGGGACCCCTCGCTTCGAAGGCAGGGCTACTACCAACTAAGCCACGGAGCCGTCTAAATCATTCACGGCGGGGTGTTCCTATTATTTGATATCGCAAGTATTTTATTCGATTATATATCGATCGGTCGATGGAAATATTACATGGAATACTTCCATCGACCGTTCTTTTCTTTGATAACTTATTACTAATTTACAAACGGGATATTTTACCAATTTATATCACTTCGCCATTGATCTTATTGCCCTCAGAACTACAGCAAGTTATTTTTTTAAGGAAAATCACCATATGTCTGATGGTACAACTTTCGTTTTGTTTCCTATACAGTGAAAGTGGAAGCAATCCTGAAATATAATTATTAAGTTCCCAAAAATTCACGCTAGACTGTTCCCTGGAAGAACTATAGTATAGAACAAACTGGATGTCTCATATCAGGAATCAAACGTATCCAGAGAAGTTAATGTAACAGGACGAAGCAAGTGAGGTCAGATTGCATAAATTATATAAATCCCGTACCAAACAGGTTTGTGGAGAATTGCTCATGTTCCAAAGAAGGATTTTTGACCTTGGCACGCAACGCGTAGCCCATGGCTTTTAAATTACAATATTCCTCGCAAAATGAGTCACGGTTCTTGAGAAATTGAACTTGACTCACCGTGAAAGAGGCTGTCTTTTCAAATAATAAAAAAAAGTAGCAGACACACATACATGCAGGTTATTATGTATGTGTGTCTGCTACTTTATATCCCGGAAAACCGTGGGTAATATCGCGGGGTGCAGCTAGTATCATCGTCAAAATGATACGTAAAAAATAACCTCGCTCTAGCATAAACTATCGCGCTATGTTGTAATTTTAGCTTCAAGCCACTGGAACCGTATTATACTGGACTGTATAATCCATAATAAACGAAAGCAAAAAATAGAGTCGACCTAATTTCAAAATCATGTAATTTCAAGAATCTCGTCTAATTAACAATGGTCGTTTAATACTTACATGTAACTCGAAACATTCAAGAAATGAAAAAGTAATTCTCAAAACTGTGAATAGAATTCACAGTCCAATTTGGTCACTTACATTATAGTGATTGTATTTTTAACCGACTTCAAAAAAGGAGGGTCACAATTCGGCAGTAAGCGTTTATTTTTTCTTTATTTAAGTTTATTCATAATCTTTTTTTGGATTTTCATAAAAATTCATCATGAGGTTTAGAGATAAGGGATGAAAGTACAAGTATTGAAATCCGTTTATTCAATATGAGTATAATCACAGACAAGTTAAACTGTAGTATGAATCATTATAACAGCCTTAGATATAAATATAACAAAACGTCAATATTGAATTATTACCGAAATCACTTCGGTAATACTTTGGTGATGTGGTTACAATTAAATTAATACCTACAAGAACTAAGAAGTAATAAGACACGAAACTAATGATGTCCTCGCCATATTTGGTGCTTACCTCAAAGGATGAATGAGAAACAGCAACATAAACGGCAGGTAAAGCTGGTGGGAGTACCAGAACGCATTATAGATCTTTCGTCTGATGATCCTCAGTGACGTCACTCCCATCAGTAGCGTCATGAGGAGCATAAACAGGCCCGTGATGCACGTCGTACTTAGAAGCAAGAGCAAAGGATTCTGCAAACATCATATCTTTTGAACCAAAATTCAAGTATAGAAATTCTTCCGCGTGGTTTTTCCTGCGCGTGTCTCAATTCTTTTTTCATTTTTTATAATTTTAGCGTCGATAGTTACTCCTAATATCAGTTATCGGACAGTGAAAGTCCCATATAAATCGGTCAAGCCGTTTCGGAGACTATCAAGAACAAACAGAAAGGCAAGCAAAAATTTTAAAAATTGTTTTTTGTTTGTTGTTAATAAAGTTTATTATACTTTCAAATGCATTTAGTAAAGAGCTATTATTTTGACATTAAAAACAGACACTTATATTTTATTTATTTGTATAGATATTGGAGTGGATTTATTATTTATTGAATTATATAAAGCCTGAGCAAATCAGGGCCATTCGCCGCTGCAAGCAATCACAAGCAAGCCAGGACTGTAATTATTCAGAGGGTTTGGCGTTGATTGATAACCAGCTATTCCTTTGAGATTGCCAATTAAAGTGCAAGAACTATACAAACCTAGATCTAGACGGACATATAGAGTTATACATTGTAGTAAATGCGCGGAACAATACAGAAAAGGCGTATTGAAAGCATAAAGTAAATTTAGGTGACCGCAAATACATTGTTACAACTAACCTCGTTCTTGTAGTTCGCAAAGTTAATTTCGCGACATTCTTCGTCGAACCCTCTGGAGAAATTCCACAAGTTCACGAAGTGGGATACGGAATGTAGCACTGCAAAATAAAGCACAGGTATAGCTTTTTTAGAAACAAACAAACAGTGCAATGCGGATGCACAAAGTCGCTACTCTTAGAGCGAGCAATAATTCTTGGTTCAGATGGGTTTACTTTTAAGGTTCTATATAAACTGCATGGAAATGTTTCACCGCTATGGGCGAAAAATAGGATGGCGACGTATTAAAGACGGTTTATTATATTTTTAATTCAGTGACTTGATTTTTGTAGACTGTCTTCACAAACTGTCTTCTGATATTCTGATCTTGAATTATCATATAATTTTCTTAGATGAATTTAAAGTATATTTGAAAGTGCATAAGTGCAACTTACAGCGGAGGGTCAGGCTACGCTTCGGAAACAAAAGCTAAGACCTAAACAGCGGCTGCCATTAGCCTTCGTCTCAACGACATAATGGGTTCGTTCCCAAGACCCCTAATGAGCGTGATGCCATTCCGAATTCGCTTTGTGCACCCCTTTGCAGTTTGAATTTCCCTTCAGGAGAGGTTGAATATATACCGAATTTTCTAGACCAGCGGTTCTAAAACTTCTTTAGCGGAATGCTTTTGGAAATCGAAATACATATTTGACAGAGACCTAAAATAATAAAAAAAAATTCAATTGTCGTAAATCATTTGTTTTTATCTGGAACCTTTATTTTTCTTTGATATAATCAAAATATAATTATTATATAGATTTTTATGACCTGTATTATTGTGGAACCTCTACAGAGACATCGCGGAGCTTTAGGGCTCCGCCGAGCACACTTTGAATAACTTACGGTATAGACTATAGTAATAGACTTACGATACCTACTAAATTGACAAATATCTATATTAATTTACGGCTTCGTAGCCTAAGTAAATCTATGGCGAGGTACCATTGCTTAAGCTTTTGGATATTAGTGTTGTAAAATCTGTTTGTCCATGCCACCTGTGACAGAGAACACTAAAGCAGGAGTACATCACTTTACACGTAATATACAATATTAAATTAAAAAATACGGAAATTCCAGTTCATATATAATACAAGTCTTTAAAATTGAAACTTCACCTCAATTAATGAATAGAGTAACATTTTTTACAAGTTTTGTACATAGCAACTGAAACATCTGTAGAAGATTTGTGTATTCGTTGTTACCTATTATATAATAACAAATCCGATAAGTCTAGGGTTATTTTCAGCACGATCACTATGCGGATTGTTTTGACTATTGCATGAACTATAAACAGCTTTTAGATTTTTGTGAGTTTATTCAACAGTGTAATTAATTGACCAATCCGGATTGGGCTCCCGTGGTAGATCAGAACCCATTCACTCTCAATTATGGAGAGTAGGCCGGTGTCCCTGCAGTGGGAATATTAGAGGCTCGTACGGAATTAATTGATTTCCTCCAACGGCGAAACTAAAATGTAAACGCCATGACTACATTTTTTTTAAAATTAAATTGTTATTGATTAAAAATAATATACTAGATGCGCGACGCGGTGTTACCCTCGGTTAATAAGTCAAAAGACTTATTAAAGAGACGTTGTGAAAAGACTGGAAGTTGTGGTTTTAGAAATTCACTTCTCGGGATAAAAAGTAGCATAATAATATGTGTTAATTCGACACAGTTTAAAAATCAGCAGTCAAATTGCGTATTTGCGTTTGAACTAGGTAGCAAAACTACCATCTTAGCTTTAATTGGTTTAGCCGTTCTTATAATATAATATGTGATGTGTTTATTATCGGAAGAGCTTTTCATGTTTGTCTTGATAAATATTTTTTATTAATTAATGTATTATTAATAATGAATAATGAATATAATTAATAATGAACTAACACTTAAACCTTCCCCATGAACCACTCCATCTATTGAAAGCGTATAAAAATCCGTTCGATAGTTGAGCTTATCGGACTTTGTTTACCTACCTTTGTTAACCTACTACCAACATATATTCTTCACTACATAGTATAAAACAAAGTCGCTTTCTCTGTCCCTATATCCCTATGTATGCTTAAATCTTTAAAACTACGCCACGGATTTTGATTCGGTTTTTTTAATAGATAGAGTGATATAAGGGGAAGGTTTATATGTATTGTATAATACACTAGCAAGTCACCCCGGCTTCGCACGGATAGTTTTTGATATGACACTGATGCTTTACTAACCGTGCGAAGCCGGGGCTGGTCGCTAGTTTAGGATAAAAGTATTACTCACCACCAAAAATAACAAGAGTAGTCGCAACAGTCATGTGGAAACTCTTGGCTTTCTCCAACCAGAAGAAAAATAGCCCTGGCCATAGTTTTGATAATATCTTGTACAATATTTGATTGAGTTTCTTGCATTGTGGAAGGAGCACCAATGCTCCACATAGATTTAAAACCGTCGCTGTTCCTCGAGAAACACATAAACCTAACTGAAAAGTTATAATTCGATCAGCGTACACATCAAGCAAATTACAGGAAAAAAAAAACAAGACAATGTAATACGTCCTCACCCCTAAAATTCTTCGAATGTGAAAAAATTGCTTTCCATTCTTATAAAAAATAAATGTATCGTAAAAAAGATATATTACTAATGAGATCCATAATATCTGAAACAAAAGATATAGTTAAAATAAATCAATTACGTTAAAAGAGTGTAGTTTCGAACTCGAGTGTAGTTTATATACTAAATCAGAATGAAGATATAATAGTAATATGAAAATAATAATTAAATATTACAAAAACCTTTACTTTATTTATATTTCGTGTTGTAATTATTCTTTGGTGAATAGTTCAGAGCTTGTGAAATTTTAATTTAATGTAAACCGTCACTAAACCGTAGAATATAGCACTCGTAGATAACAACATAATCCTGTTATTCTCCGAGACATAGCACGCGGCTTTTCATTTTCTAAAATAAAAGTTTCCTAAGTAACTTTGCTATCTGTCAATAAAGTCTTGTCAAAATCGGTCCAGGCGTTTCGGAGATTAGCCGAAACAAACAGACAGATGGACAAAAGTAAAGAAAAAATAGCTTGTGTTATAATTACCGTTTATACTTTCAAATGCATTCAGTAAAAAGCTGTTATTTCGACATAATAAACAGACTTCAATTTTATTTATAAGTCTAAATGTATAGATTAAACATGTGGGTGACATTTCTCCTGTACAAAACTTCACAATGCAAGCACAAGTAAACATTGCGTCGGAAGTGTAAACTGTCGTGTACCTAACACTTCAGACTCTATTCAAAGTCCATGCGTAGCTGCCTATTCAGAACCCATGCAGGCGTTATGCCAGCCTCCATTGAACGTGTGAATAGAACCGATGACAGACAGTACGGCGCGGCGAGCAGTCCCGCATTAATCACGTGTATGTACCTACCGTTCATGTACCTATTATCGGGATCTTATTTGCATTATGAATGAAAGGATCTGTTCCGGTCTTAATGCGGTCTCAATAGTCTTATGTAGGCAGATGAAACGTTGCTCATCAGCCGTGAAGCATTAAACATTTTCACGGGTGAAAGGATTTCCTTTTCAGTGCGTAATCTTGTAGGGGAGCTCAACGACAATTTTATCAATTCATCAGTAAAATTGTTATATAAATTAAAGTCTTCTTACATTCTATAATAAGAATATCATTCATTCATTTAAGACTTGATAACAAAATATTTGATTCTTGATTCCTTGATTCTGTTATTATGAATCAAATTTAAAACGTTTTCGTAATAACCTTATATACAGTGATCAATATACGTACATGATATAAATAATATAATTATTAATATCATATTATAATTTTATCATTAATCATGTTATAATTTTATCATTTTTATTTGTTTTTATTTTATTTTGTAACTTAGTTTTAATTTTCGTACATTTTTTTCTATTTTTATATATTTTTAGTTTGCTGTCGTCTGATGTATGTGGAAAATATGTATGTGCTATTGGCGTTGCCTTAATAAATAAATAAATCTATCATTTAGGTTTTTAAGTCATATGTAAATACTTTGCTCGTCCTATTATACAATATTGAATTCATGATTATGTCTGAGACTCATTTCACTTGAAGAAGTTATCTTACGATTTGAACCAGCTACCTTCGGATTTAAAGTCAGTGGCTGCACCCTTGGGCCACAGCGCTCTAATTACGATAGATTTTTATGTATGAGCATTTAGAACGAGGAGGTCCTATCACGTCCGCGCCGCACTGGATGGGTCCAAGAATCTCTTTAGCCGCTCCCGCATATCAAGGAGCCAAACCGAAAACTATGCCTTAGTGTTTCCCATGTTTGCTGCTATACTACCATTAGTTTTAAGTCGGCTGAGGGCCTTCCGCTCTCACCAAAAGCCCGCGTAAAGTTGTCAAGGCCATCTGCGGCCAATAACATTGAGACAAAAAACTGTGCCCATTATGACACGAGAAGGTAGTACATGTAATATGTGATTCATATGCTGGCCATATCGGTCACAGCGTGATATCGTCATAACCGATCCATCAAAATCCATTGCCGTCCTCAAAACAAACACTGCGAGTTAGGCTTGCAATACACCAAATTCGAGTACTCAGTCTCTATACTATTGTTTTATGTAATAGAAGTGACGGGACGTGCTGAAGGGCCACCTGATGTTAAGTGGCTACCTCCGTCCATAACAAGAGCAATACGACTTAGGTCCTCCCCTACTGAAGTATGAGAAAACCCAAGTCACACCCCGTTGCGCCCATCACCCAAAATGGCGATGTATGCGCATGTAATTTCACCGGCACCCACACCCTTCCACCCCACCGGAACACAGCAATGCGATGCACCATTGCTTGGCGGCAGGATTCCCAGGTGTGTAGGCATTACTTCTCCGGACGAACTTCGCACGTGTTCTACTGCTACTTTTACTCGAATTGCATAGCTGAATGAAATCGGTCTTTTATCCTAACTGAAACTTGACACATTTTTAATGCGTATAATTAATATGTTCGACGTAACCAAATACGTTATTTACATTGATGAGATAAAGTAGGTACCTATTCATCAATCAATTTCAACGTTTTCAAAAACGGAAAACTAGGTGTGCTGATATTGGAATATTCCATTTCATGATGGTAGATCCTTGATAGTTGATATGCTAGTGATAGTTGGCAAGTAACCTACGCGGCAAATAGGTATAATAACTAAGCCTAATAAATTACGCAAAACATATTTAGTGCTTATAAGCGCATACCAATGCAGAATCCTTTATGAACTCTATGACGAAATTGTTGAATTGCTGTTAGGTCTGATTCAAAATAAATTCAAAATAAACACCTAGGTTATGTAGCGACGTCGACTTGGCGAAGATAACATTAGCAGGACATTGTTAAATTCTGAGAACGCGATGATCTCAACTCCGTGTTGCTAACGAAATTATTTTAATGTCACGAAGTTTGACGATTTTGTGAAGGTTTATGAGTTACTCAAGTATTACTTACTAATCTGAACTTCTCTACTAATATATAAATTATGTCTGTTGCTGCAAAAATTGAGCTAATTTATAGTGGAGAAATAGGAAATACGATACCAAGTTTTGTTTATAAATTTTCTTCCACCGAACTTGCGGCTGAAGTTCAAGCTTTTAGGTTACGGAAACGGAAACTAAATAAGGACGTCATAAAAGTGCTCTACTTTCAAATACGTGAGTAATTATATGTAGAGGAAAATAATTTAAAACGTACTTACCAAAAAAATTCGCGCCCTAACAAATTCATAACCTTCACAAATTATTAATTTCAATGCCATTCTTTACGAAATCATTACTGAATAAATTCGTAACTTATGTGATACATGACACTTTCTTTTAATTTAACCGTTTAGTTTACTTATTTTATTTCCCGCGTTTATTTTTACTTGATTCATGACATGACTGATACTGACGGGGCACCGGAATAGACTTCAGCGTGCGGTCACGACTGAATCCAAACTACCGTCGAGCCACGCGAGTGCCAACTAGACACGCAGTTTAGAACAAAATCTATAATAAATTGTGTGATATATGCATAAGTCATACGAACGATTGAGTGTGTTATTTTGAAGAAACAAAATAACGCGCTGATTGTGTAATCCTGAAAATCTCTCTAAGAGTGAGCCATTGCTCTTAGGCGGTTCTAGTGTTGAAGATGCTTTTTACGTCGCATTATTGTAGCACTATAGAATAGTTTTTTATTCTTGGAATTTCTAAGCGAGAATCTTGAATATACGCCCATTCTATAAAAATGATCGAAACGAGTTCCTATTGAATCAAGAGTCCTGCAAAATAATCACACTAATTCCATAAAGGCGAAAGTATGTGTGCGTGTGTGTGTATGTCAAACAGCTTAACGGATTTGGATGAAATCTGGTACCAGGATAACTTTTATCTTGGATTTACACCTACTTGGATTACACATTTTATTGCAAAATAGTGAAGTGTTCTCTTGAAGGCCGCCCGTAACGCTGCGGGGCGCAGCTAGTCAAATAATAATGTTTTAATGCATCCTCAAATTATAAAAAAAAAAAGAAACGTTTACACACTCATACCTCTGCACTAGGATTCCTTGTGTCGCAGGTGGCATGGACAAACACAGAAACACAAGACAAACACCCAAGACCCGAGAACAAACTTCATGCTCACCACACAAAGCGTGCCCCGGCCGGGAATCGAACCCGGGACCCGTCGCTTCGAAGGCAGGGCTACTACCAACTAAGCCACGGAACAAAATCGTAGATGTTATAAATGATGAATATGATAATGATAATATATAATGCATCTACGAACAAACAGAACCAACTACACGCCACTACCGCTAGCTGGGCATGAAACAGATGAAACATTTCCTTTTTGTTGTCGGTTTTAATGTACCTACACAGGTACTTTAAAACCGACACCAAGTGTGACGTACATTGAGAATCTGTGATTAGTTAATTATTTTTTTATTCACCGTTTTACAGAATTCTACTAGCTATCACGGTGCTGGAAAAAGATATGGCAGACGGATTGCTAGAGTAAAATAGAGCCAGTTCAGAGTCTGGAATCTTCTTATTTTTGGCCTTTTGTGTGATTTATGCCACACAAATTCTGCCAGTGTCCGAGTATTAACGTACATTAGTACGTTGGCATATTGTTGGCATATTTAGAAGTTACAAGAATATTTACAACCTGGAATTATGATAATAAAGTTTGACAACTGTCATGTCATCTGATGGTGATTGTTAGGGTTGTACTATTCCTTCTATCATAGTTTGAGTAGTATCGATTCAATTTGATTATTTGACAGTACATATTTACCAAACATAAGAAAAATATTAAGTTATGGAGGAATTCGCAGAAAAGCTCGTATAACACTAGTCACATTGCAAACGCATGTAAATAATCAAGCTAAATGGAACGCATGTAATTTAGTTGCCGCCTTCTACATTCCTACAAGAAAAAGTCTATTGAACGATTTAGTTATTTTTTTTTTGTTATTCCGTTCCAACTTGAAGCTGCAGTCATTTCAGCTTCTTTTTTTGTCCTCTATTTCTCTCTCTTATCTCGTTTCATAGGCATCGTCCAACACCACATGAGCGCCCATCGTCTATTAATCTTCACTCTTGAGTAAAGCCTTGGCTTGGGTGGAGTCAAAATTCCTTATTTTTAATATTATTTATCTTGATTCTTGTTGACTTTTGTTACCAATCTCTTTTATACCTGCCAAAACAGACTTAATTGGCTGCAGAAAACAAAGGAAACAGCCACGAGTAATCAGGACCCAAAAAAATCATTGCGGAATAAAATAAAAAACATGATGTGATATAATAAATATGGAAGCAAAATAAAATATCAACAGATGGAAATTCTTCAACTTAATAATTATTTCCGTCACTAGATAATATTTACCTACCGCTATTGCGACAAAAATAAGAAAATCATCGTTCAGGGCCAGAGAGATATGATTATTCAATTAAATCAATCGACTCGCTCGCGTTCTTCACATCTCTAGTTGTTTGGCTGTGTCTGTGATTTCGATTGTTGAATGTGAATAGTTTTGCATTTTAAAATACATAAGAAAAAGAACCTGCTGCCTTTCTAGATTACTTACATCGTAGCAACATTGAATTATATTCTTTCGAGCCGACTAATAATCATCATGGAACCGACATCGCCCTGGAAAAGACCTAGCGAAGTAATGCAGCTGCACAAGCTGAAAAGGCGCAAAAAAGCTTTGCAGGTGAAACGTCACGTGTTTTTGTTTGCGACGAACTAAAACGAAACTCGAAACATTTGAATACATTATTCTTTTACACAGCTACATTTCAACCTTTCTGATGGTTGACCATTTATCATTATTAAATAAGTACCTATCTTAAAAGATAACTTTTCTTAAAATTGTATAAACTTTCTTAGAAAAAACCCACATGCATTATTTTGTTTTAGGAGCGTATGAAGCATCCCAGCACTTCTATTACTGATGAGTTCAGCATCCAAAAGCCTGTTGATTTAGATTTCTCAAGACTATTAGATAGTGATAAAAGGAAAAATCCATTTTCTAAGTGAGTTGTGATTTGAGTTAGTACCTATCCTAATTTTTTTTCATTGACTGGTCAGTTGTAGCGTTTTTGACTTAGGTAGGTAGGAATCAAACCTATGACCTATAGTGCAGAAACCAAAGCTACTGCACACTGAATGGTGAGGCCAATGTTTTATAAAATAGTGCTATTTAAGTATTCTGGTTTCCGTAGTACATGCCATGCTGTAGATGGTGCCCCAAAATATACATATAAATTTTCCATAACAGTAATAGTTTATTTACTTATGTACTTAACTTTCCTTAGATATTTACTCAAAATTATTATTATCACTGTAAAAAAGTTTTAAAAATTGCTTTATAAATAAATAAATGTTAAACCACTCTCATACCTCTGCAATGGGATTCCCTGTGTTGCAGATGGCATGGATGAGAAAAACTTCATAAAGTGTGCCCTGGCCGGGAATGGAACCCAAGACCCCTCACTTCGATGTCAGGGCTACTACCAACCAAGCCACGGAGCCGTCGCTTTAATTGCTGTATAGTATAAAATTTTACCCATTCACAGGAATAACGCCCAGCCAAGTAAGAAAGCCAAAGTAGACGAGTGTCAACTGGATGAGTCCAGCGATAAAACTCTATTTGCATTACTCAAGCTGCCTGCTAAGGTGGTGGAGAAGCCACCTCAGGATGTGGACACTGAGAAACTGTCTACGTTCTCCAATTTATTACAAAAGTTCACAGCTGAGCATACAGTAGAAGTAAGTTTGGTCTTTTTAAATATCTTGGTCTTACCTTTACAATATATAATACAATTTAATTGGACATGTATTGTCAAGTTATTAAAGAACACCATTATAATACTTAAAAACATAATGTTTACTCATTAATACCCTGCACTAGGATTTCCTGTGTCACAGATGGCATGGACAAACACCCAAGTCTCGAGAACAAGGCCGGGAATCAATTTTTTTTTTGTACCCCCCTTTTAAAGTGCCAGGAGTCCCCGATAAAGTAGATTGACTATTTTTCAGCCATATTTAATTAATATTATGATTTCAGGCTGGAATTAGATCTAACACTATTTCTTCTCTTGCAGCATATTGTTGAGAAGAAGTACAAACATTTGCCCATTGACTGGGCATTGAAAACCAAGTTGAGGCTGATGTCATCAAAACCATTTGCATGGTCACTGAAATTGAAAGCCAGCGAAGAAGCATCAGGGATTACTGGGTGAGGGTCTAACTACTGAAACATAAAAAATAAGTTTACCATAGAAACTCGGGGTCAATATTGACCGTCTCCATGACCTTGACCCTCAGAGTCCCTACACATGTCCCCTGGGTGGTAGCAAAAGGAGCAACCCAAAGTATCAATAGAACTTGTGGCAAGTTTGTTCCCAGAAATATGGCAACTAAACCTTTGCAATCGGCCAAGCAGTGGTGCAGTTGCATTGCTGTGTTTCTGTAGGTGAGGGTGCCGGTGAAATTACAAGCGCATGAGACTTTACCCATATCAGAGTGACCGGCGCAAAGCGGCACGGGTCTTCTCACACTTCAGTAGGGGGTCTGACCTGTTGTTTATGGGTGGCAGCAACCACTTACCCTTGTATCAGCTTTACTGACGAGTGACAGAATGATATAATTGGGTCTTTTTAACAGAATGCTGTCTAAAACCTAACAGTCTGAGCCTACATATGAAGAATTTTGCCTTGCATGTACAGCCAAAATTCAATCTTTTCAATAGTGACTGTCCATACTTCTGTCAGATTTGTCCGTTGCCTCGACACAACCAACTCGCCGACCTTGGACACATCACCGCGCGCCCGATTCCACCAAACGTGCCTCTACTGGCAGCACCCACACCTCCCGTGGTTAGACATGTTCCCGCGGTCTTCGGGAAAGGTAGCCGCTACCAGTTTCATGGCGACCAATGAAGAGGTCAAACAAGCGCTGCATAAGGAATGGACAGAAAGCTTCAGATCACTTTTTCAGGTATACGCCAGTTTCCTTCTATGTGAAAAAAGTACTCATTCAAGCTTCTCATTGGGTCAACAGGAAAGCATTGAGTATAGATTTCTGGCCGCCACCGAAACTTCTGTGTTCTGGTTTGTGGAATCGGTGCAATAATAAGATATCTTCTTCGTCATGACTTAGCTGGTAGTAACGTTTATTAATCTTTAGTCGTGGTATAGACGCCAAAACACCCCACGCGGAACGTCAGTGCAGGCCCAGTCACCCCTACCCAGAATTAGAATTAGGTACGGACGCCAGACCCAGTAAGATCGAGCGACGCAAACAGACAGAGAAGAGTTCAAATCTAGACGAGCTCCAGTTAAATTTTGACACGTTATGTTTATTATAAATTTTAAACAATGAAGGAAATCACACAAAATTTACATGTCCACCAAAAAATTCGAAGGCATATAACCTCCCATGTTGGATTAAAGCTTACCTGTAGATCTGTATTCATATTGGTAAAATAAAGTGCTAGTATGGAAGAATAGCTATAGTTAACCGTGTGCATCTCAGCATCAAATCATTTTAGAATATTACTATAACAAATTTAATTGCTAAATTATTGTTAATATTTAGCACAGAATCTTGAAGATTTTGGTATAATGTGGTCCTTCGAACCGGATATGAACTAGTGAACTTATTGAACTAGGAATTGACACTAACGTACTAATACGTACGTAATACGTGTTTGGTAAACTTTCAGTTATTACGAGCGCTCCACTGTCCGTATTTCTACGTGTGCGCCAACACATTTACGTGTTTGTTCCGCGCGGCTGGCCTGTGTGGGATATCGGAGCCCTGCGCTCTGATAGCGCCCACGACGCGGGGCTTCAGACAGACTTTACGGCAAGAAGGTATTTTTATTTATTTATTTTTTTATTTTCCTAGAGAAACAGATAGCCTGCGTGAAGGCGAGGATCTCTGCCCATCTCTCTTAAGATTTAAAAATAGACCAGGCGTTACTTTGCGAAATTGAAAAGTGTTATATTTACTTAATACATCTCTGCAAACATATAATAATTTCCAAAAACACTGGTCAATGCACCGTCTTTTTATGTAACTGGGTGTTATTGATCTCAAGAGTAGCCCACTATCTCTACAAATCGTATTCATTAACATACATAAATAATGAATTCCTGGTGAAATTAATGGAAAGATAAGGGAAATAAACCTGAATTTTGTTTGTTTCCCCAGACGTGGAGTTCATAATGCCGCTCCGGCCGGAGAGTAAGAACAGACTGCACACTTCTGAAGAGCAAGCCAAGAACGCTTCGTTTGACAGCTGCTACGATACCATGGAGGAACGGACGCAGGACCAAACGAAGGTAATAAATAAAAATGACGAGTACCATCTTTTGCACCAGAAGTTTTACTTTTTATCGATTGAACGATAAGGAAGTTTATTTATGAAATTATACTAACTGCAATATCACTTTAAACGTCTAAAAAATCAACTTGGGGTACTAAGATTGTTTGACAATACCGACCGACCCGAAAATATAAAAGCATTCACATGTTTTACAATAAATTCCTTAAAACTACGAATAAAAAATATTTTAGTTAGCTAATTTAGAATATATCGTTGTATTAAAATTTATGAAGAGTATGCCATAAAAAATCAAACAAAAATAATAGAACGCGTGCGCGTGAGTTACATTTAATTACAGTCGCCACGCAGGCGTACGAATTATTTTTACCAGTCTCATATTGAATGTAGCTTAAATTATACCTTGCACAGCTAGAGTCGCCTGGTTAGCTAACCCATAGACTTGGCATCACTTTGCATGCAAGTCCTAGAATTCTAGTCAAGTTAATGGCGGAGTGAGAGTTCTAGTCTAAGTTAAATGGCGGAGAGAAAATCCCCCTTCTAAACAAAGGCGGTTTACATCAAGTGGGACAGACTCATTTATCGTCCAATAAACGTGGCGGACATTTTACCGCGATTTTTCCATGCTCTTGTGAACAAAAACCGATAGCCAGCAATGACAAAACTGTCGGGCGATCTAATGTGAACCAGTTTGATCCAG
Source organism: Aplocera efformata (assembly GCA_921293045.1). NCBI lineage: Eukaryota > Metazoa > Arthropoda > Insecta > Lepidoptera > Geometridae > Aplocera > Aplocera efformata. Next base: position 3,014,981 of record OV121042.1, on the reverse strand, counting down.
CAAACCATCCATTGAAAAAAATATTTTTATAGGAAGAAGAGGATGCGGAGGATGGAGACGAATTCCTCGCTCAACTGGGACTGGAGAATGAAGTCATCAAAAAAATCAACATCACGCAGGTGAACTCTTCAACATAATTTTATTGGTATAACTTTAATAATACTCAAAATAAATTTTACTGACCGACATTATTTTTGTAGAAAAAAAAGGAATTATGTACTTCAATTGAGTTAATTGTCTTGTTAATTTATTATAACGATTTGTATTTTAATACTAGCGACACGCCCCGGCATCGCACGAGAACATATATTATTAATTAAGAAAATATTACGTATGTTTGCCATTTTTTGGCAAATCTACAGGCAATGCATTTTCATATAGTGCATTTCATACAAACTATTGTACAATATATTACGCCAGAACTCGAGTTATATCCTCCTACATGGGAAACCGCGTAATTGGATGACCCACCAATAGTAAAAGTTTTAGTGGATCGAATCAGTGATGATCATTGACCAGTAACTGTCCCTAAAGGACACAAATGAGTTATCATAGACTAATTAATTCTTCAGAGCTAATATGCTTAAGTAACACATTAAACTATCTCTCAAGCACTTATCATACAAAGCTAAGAAAGTCCGTTTCCGTCTTCGCTTCTAAATTAGGTTATTGGGAGCGATAAAAATTTATTATGCCTAAGTCACATTGAAAAAATCCTCCAGGCTCGCATCACGCACAGCGCAGAAAGCAGCGTGGACAGCGCGGCGGAGTCTCTCGTGTTCGTCCGCGGCGCAGACGCACAGGCGCTGTTCAACTTTCTCCTCAACTGCAAGTCTATTGTCAGCCCCACCGGACCCTTCGCGGGCGTGCCGCCCACGTTACTGGCGCCTACGGCTTTCCACGGAGGGACGCTGCAATCTTTGAAGGTATCTTATCTCAGAAGACGTAAGTTGCATTGCTGTTATAGGAGGAGGTAACCACTTAACATCGGGTGGTCCTCCAGCTCATCCCGTTAATATTCCCGTTCAGCCGTTCTAGCGTGATTGAGTAATAAACATCCATCCATACTTACAAACTTTCGCGTTTATAATATTAGTAGGAAATAGGATTAACATTTTTTTTTAAACTGTCATCTTTATAGCCCCTTTTGTCTAGCTATGTTCTACCACAAGCGCCGATAGAAGTTTGGGAGTAGGAAACACGAAGAATCAAACAAAAGACTCTAGATTTGTTGGAATTGGATGGATAGTTTTGTTACTTCTTTCTAGCAAGATTAAAGAGATAATTTATCACAGACATTTACCATCTGATATGGCTATGTGATACCAATTATAAAATAGTCCTTTTCCAGGTGCGAGAGAACACGATACACTCGGAGAGCAACAAGTACTACTCGATAGAACTCCGCGGCCCTATACTTCCCACCGCTGTACATACACTTTTCAACGTGCTCAAGGCGAGTTCTTCGGCACAGTTCAGCGCTACTTTCGCGCATCACCAACCCACTCTCGCGTTCTCGTACGCAGCACATAACATTGCACAAGGTAACTATTAGACTTCTACGGTTTTAAGGGCGGCTGTGGCCTCAAAATTCCTTATAATACACGCATTTGTGGTTTAAATTCGTCCACGATCTTATCAGCTCCAAAAAAATAAGCAAATTCTCCATATTTACATTCTGATATGTCTACCGCCTGGATTATTTTTATTAGATTTCAGGGTCGCTCAATTAACACGGCTCCGTGGCTTTGTTGGTAATAGTCCTGCCTTCGAAGCGAGGGTTCGATTCCCGGACGGGGTACACTTGTGTTGAACATGAACTTTGTTCTCGGGTCTTGGGTGTTTGTCCTTGCCATCTGCGACACAGAGAATCCTAGTGCAGGGGTATGAGTGTGTAAACGTTTATATTGGTTCATCAATGCTTTGGATGGTTACAGGGTATTCAATTAGAATTTATTTGATATTAGAATTAAGTGTATGTCTCTTCATTTGTTTTAGACGAGAATTCGAAAGAGAATGAACCCAACCACTTTGCCAAAGCTTTCAACAAAGAAAACCTGTCAGATTGCGGCATCAGTGACCGCTTGCTGCGACACTTCTGCTCCGCCGACCCTCAAACCGTCAAACCGCTCGACAGCATCAAATACAACACCGAAGATGACACCTACACCTGGTGATATTATGATATCAATTGCATTTATTTATTGTACCTGCTATTATTAGTGATTGTTTCATTCAGTGAATCATGTGATCATAAATATAAGTATTTTTGTACTAAAACTGGTTTTAATAAAACTACACAGTTCATTTACTTAATTGTATTGATTTATTTCATTTTTGGTAAATTAAAAATAAAGATTTCATAAGTCCACAATCACTTACACGATAAACAGATTCATACAGATCAGGATGAAATAAATAGTGTGAGTCCTGTTTTATTTGTAATTATTATTTATGTTAACTAACATAACGGCACTAATCACTATAAATTATCACTTCAATTCAAACCCAAGGTGGAAGAGGAATCTTGGAAAGATTACATCTAAAATATTCATCTAGGGACCATTTATCCGCTCACTAAAACAAACAATACAAATTTAATATTATCTATGGCTTAAAACTAACAATTGAGCTTGATACAAATAAAGTGCAATCCTTTGCTAATTGTGCACAATCTTAGAAATTTCTATTACAATAAAAATCAAGCATAGTTACAGTATTGCTGAATAATATATTAAAATTTACCTGCGCGCGTGTTGAGTCGAATTTTAATGTTCAAGTCACCGGCTTATGATTTCTGTGAAAGAAATAAAACATCTTTAAATGGAACTCATTATCCGCATTAAGAGATCTAAAACGAGATGAGGAAAAAAGCAAACCGATACTAGGCAAGCAACAGTCAATTGCATTCTATTACGGCGTATATATCCCTATTTATTAGAATCTTCACGTTATCCTTCTTAAATTTATTCTTTCCAGAAAACATTGCCTTTTCCCAACACTGAAGGTTGAGAGCCGTCGATACCGGTGATGTCGTGCCACGTATCACCCACGAGACCATCGTGTCTCATGCCATAACTATTATTACCTATAATATTATTGTATGATGTGTACGTACATTGGAGGTGGGTGCGGGCTGTCCGGGCACGGAGTACTGCGGCCGGAAGTTGGAGAAGTTTGCGGCGGCGGCGGCAGAGGGCGCGAACCCGGGCAGCGCGCCGCCCGAGGCGAACCCGCCCGGAAACTGCGCCATTTGCGCTGTAACACAGTACAATAGCTTTCATTGTAAAATAGCAGATACATGGCGTGTGCTGCTACTCGCTAAAAAAAGAAACAAAAAAAAGAAACACATGTTGTGCCTCATGCATTGTTTTAATGGTCTAAAACCATCTTCGTATTATTCCTTTCTAATGAAACCGGTTTGGGGCACATCGATTTTTGATTTCAAAGTCTATAACAAACAATAGGTAGAGACAATTTTTGTTTTTTGTAGTAAGAATACTGTGAAGTAACGAGCTGACGTATTCCTGATGCTACTGTTTGCCACCGTAATCCAACAACGGCAATACGATCGCGGCTTGATTTATATTGCCATGGAAGAGAAGCGAAGCGTGTGATTATAATTTAAATGTGCCTATATTAGGCACTTTATCCGATCCAACGATAGATTCAATCGAGATGCGCCCAAAACTGAGACAAAGCTGTTAAATATAAAAGGCATGCACGTTGCCACTGGAACACATCAATTTGAGTGCACAATTGCTTGAGATCAGATTGCCCACTTTTGGCTGCACTCTGCACTACCTTAATTAACTTGACTCTTTGCTCATCCTCAGACAGCCTGCGCGTTTCTGGACAATTGAGTTTCATTATGAAGTACAGCGAAATAGTCCGCTCAACGGAACAAAGCACAATGCGACTCGAAGTCGCCGATTACCGCGACACACTACGTACCTGCGGGCACGGGGTTGCCGGCGGTCGCGGCCAGTCGCGACAGTATAGAGCGCTCCGACATCTGCAAGCGCTGAGCGACAGGCGGGATGCGCGCCAAAGTCGCCGGTAACCGCGACACGTCGGATTTCATGTCGGACAGCAGCTCTTCCAGCTGATTTAGCACCTGTAGGCCAAATGATATTATTAAAATACTGCATACCGCATAACTTATAAAATGCCGATAAAATATTTATATATTATAAATATTTATGTATAGTAAATTTTTTAAGTGTTATTTTTCAGAAGTTCAGAGTGTTAATACATATACAGGACAAACATAGGTTCATCATGTGTCCTGGGTGGATATGGAACCCCAAATGAATAGCACAGAGCTATGAGACCAAAATATGACAAATATCTTGTACCAGTACTATGTTTCTATTCAAAGCGTCACTTGGTTAAATAGAGCAGTCCATTCAGGTAATTTTTTTTAATGTTTGAGATTGCTTGACTACGTACCTTGTGCAATACTGCATTGGCCGGCTTGTTCCCCGCCAGTGACTCCTTGCTGAGGTGCTGGTGCGACTCGGCCAGACACTCCACCTCAGCGAAGCGCGCGTTCAGCGACATAGCCGGGTGGTTCGGGTCTTGCGTGAGGTTCAAATACGCGGCGCGACGCAGTTGCTCCTCAATCACCAACGCTTGTTCGAGCAACTGGGGACAAAATCGTATCAATGCTGAAGTGCCAGTGTACTTTTTAAAATATTAATTTGATTCAGTTCTTCCGAACCGGTTTTCTTCGATTCATTTTAAGATCAACGCTAAGTTACCAAGCAAGATCCTCCCAGCTGTAGGCTTAGGGTAATTGGAAGAGAAAATACGTATCCAGATTCGAAATTTGGGCCAAACGTTGTTCACGGATGGTTTTGCCGGATCGTTAGCAAGCGTTATGACAAGAATACTCACATTCTAATAGTTCATTTGGTGGGCCCATGGACAAAAAATTCTCATTAACAAAAAACAATAAAATAAAAAAAAAACGTTTACACACTCATACCTCTGCACTAGGATTTCCTGTATAGCAGATAGCATGGACAAACACAGAAGCACAAGACAAACCCGACAAACAACACCCGAGAACAAACTTCATGCTCATCACACAAAGTGTGTCGCGGCCGGGAATCGAACCCGGGACCCCTCGCTTTCGAAGGCAGGGGTAATATCAGCTAAGCTCGGTTGGCACCTATTTGACACGTGACAACTAAATCATAAACATACTTTTGCATACTGATGATTTGAAAACTTTCTTATTAAACTTCAAACTGAAAAGACACATCATCACGATCCGATTCTCATCCAAATAACTATTTATTGGGAAAAAGAAAATGAATAGATACAGGTAGATAGAAAGAGAACGTCAGTGCAGTTGCGTTTGGTTTAAAAGTTTGGTTAGGTTTGTTTTAAAGCAGAATAAGAGAACATTTTAAACTTTTAAACATGATTTTCGCATAAAGAAGAAACTCCTCGTCACCACGTGCGTATTATTATTATCAGTGCATCATACCTTGAACCGCCTCGCGAGGAACTTGTTCTTGATCTCCAAGAAGTTTCCCTTGCCGACGTCCATTTTGAACGGTTCGTTAATGATTGCGAACCGCAAGTCGTTCTGTATGTCTTGCCAGCGGCCGTACCCGTGCGTCACAATGCCGGCCAGTAGCCAGTAATCGTGCCTTCTGTGCCAAATCTCGTATTCTCTTCCCGGGGCGGCCGCTCGCTCCTCGTTCAACCACAGGGTGTGGAGTTCAGTGAACCCGCCGTCCGCTATGTTGAACATGAACTTGCGACGCTCTACTTTGAGATCTTCTTCCTCTTTCACGAGTACTACGTCGTCGTCATCTTCGTCCTAGAAAATGGATGATTTTATAAATTCCAGGAACTACAACGCCATAACCTATGCTTTGGAAAAACATCTTTATTTTGCTCAGTAAAGACTTTTGAAAAAAATAATGTGAGTAGTAGCAATTCTGGAAATTCTAAATATCCAGAATATGAATTCAAGGCACCCTGAATGTGTAAAGATTTTTTTATTCTATAGCTCAAGATACCCTAGTCTTGAGACACAGTGTTGAGCTAGAAAAATAATTAATTGCAAATGAATCACAACCAAGGGCTTAGATCAGTCTTCGGTACACCTAAATGTTTGGTGATACAATAAGAATAAACTAATTACCTTCTTTTCTTCCTTAGGTTTGTCAGAGCCTTCTGAATCGGCCTTTTCGACCTTCACGTCATCCTTTTTATCCTCTTTGTCATCCTCTTTGCTCTTCTCAGAGTCTTTGTCATCAGCTTTCTTCTCGTCTTTAACCTCCGCCTGTTCCTCTTTAACCGGTGGCTCCTCGTCAACCGACATGCGTCGTTCAGTCTCCTTCGTCGTCTCTTCTGTTTCTTTAGGCGATTCTTTTTCTTCCGGCTCCGGTTCATCTTTAACTTCGGACGTATCCATCGGTTCCGGTTTGTCATCCTTAGCATCATCCTTTTCTTCCTTTACAGGGTCTTCAGGCGTGGTCGTCGGGTCCTTGACTTGCGTGGGCGCGGGGGACGGAGCCGCGGAAGTTATGGGCGTGGTGGTCGATGGGGCGGGACTAGCCGTGGCACTTTCCCCAGCGGCATTCTTAACCGGTTCCACAGGTTTTCTGACCAACTCCGGCATGCTGTAGTACCCGTTGATATGCTCGAACTCTTGCACTTTCTTTCTTATGAGGCTCATTACTCCGATTCGAGTTAGAACGTGCTGTCGAGATAATCCCTCGCGGGGTACGCCGTCGGCAAATGTTTCCGCATTGTCCGCTCCCGGTTCACATAGATGTCGCATGAATAAGGACACGTAAGCTTTGAAGTTCCGTTCGGACTTCCCCCTAAGATCTCTAACTAGCCACTGCGAGTTGAACGCGTCTTGGGGTGGCATTCCATACCGCATGATGGCATTAAGGAATGATTTCCTCTGTCGCGCGTTAAACCCGAGGACTTCCATATTCCCGCCGACCCTCGCGAGCAAGGGCGGTAAGGGCCTGTCGCGTTCCTCGCGCCTTTCGAGGCGTCTTTTGCTGCGACGACTAAGCAGGTCCCCGTTGTCATTCTTCTCATCGAAGTCGTCATCTTCCTTGTCATCTTCGCTATTTTGTGAGAAGTCCGAGTTGTAGTCTGAGCCGTTTTCTTGCCAGTTTGTGTCCTCGCGGTTATCAGTCTGTGCAACGCTGCCGTCATTGTAGTTGACCTGTTTGCGAACTCGCTTGCCTTTACCCAATGTTCTGGCCTGGTCTTCTTGATGTTGCTCGTAATGATGCCTAAGGAGTTTGATCCAGTACGCCGGGTCGGTATTTTCCGCTTCCTGTTTGATGATTTCCGTGTCAACTTCTTCCTCGCCGTCGCCTTCCTTCGTGGAGTAGCTGGCGACTTTGAAGGAACTAAGGTACTCGTTGGCCCATGATTCCTTCGATTCGATACCCTCCTTGGACCGATCGAGCAACTCGCCGACCGCTCTGTCATCATAGTGAATAGCCTCCTCCTTCCCATCGTCCTCTTTGAACAACTCCTCGGTACCAAATCGTAAAATATCGTCCAACTCCTGTTTCGTAAAGTTTGCTCCTTTTCCACCCATTCCTGGACGCACGACCAAATGTGTCAACATCATTTTCCTTTTAGCTACTTGCGTGACTCTTTCCTCGACACTGTTGCGGGTGACAAATCGATAGATCATGACTTTGTTCGCTTGACCGATACGATGGGCACGGGAGAACGCCTGAATATCGTTGTGAGGATTCCAATCCGAATCGTAGATGATGACCGTATCTGCTGTGGCTAAGTTGATACCTAATCCTCCGGCCCTCGTCGACAGTAGAAACACAAACTGTTGTGCGCCCGGAGCGTTGAATCTATCGATGGCTTCTTGACGGATGGTTCCGGTGATTCCACCATCGATCCTCTCGTATTTGTAGCCCTCACCTTCAAGGAAGTCTTCAAGGATGTCCAACATTTTCGTCATTTGCGAGAAGATAAGAACTCTATGGCCCTGATCTTTGAGGAGTTTCAACATTTTGGACATTAAAACTAATTTTCCCGAGGCTTTGATCAGAGCTTGGGTTTCATAGTTTCCGTGCGGGCCGAGAGGTGCTTCCTCTGCTGCGACGGGGAAGAGGTATGGATGGTTACAGCACTTCTTTAGATCCATCATAACGTTTAAGAGGGAGACCGAGTGACCACCACTCTTTGGGTTCAGGGCTTCGTAGTTCCTCGTCAGGATGTATTTGTAATACTTTTTCTGCATGGGCGACAGTTCCACTCGGACAATGAACTCCGATTTCGTCGGCATATTCTTAAGGACATCGGCTTTGAGACGCCGCAGCATGTGAGGACCTAACATTTCATGCAGCCTTTTCACCTGCTCCTCCTTCGAAACGTCCGCAAATTCATTCTGGAACGCGGCCAGATCATTGAACTTGTCTTTATTGAGGAAATTGAGGAGATGGAACAACTCTTCCAAATTGTTCTGGAGCGGGGTTCCAGTTAGCAGCAGTTTGTAGTTAATGTGGTATCCAGCAAGGAGGCGGAAAAATTTGGACTGGTTGGATTTCAGTCTGTGGGCTTCGTCGACGACGAGTACGGCCCAGTCTATGGATCCCAGGCAAGTCGCGTCGATGGAAACTAACTCGTATGATGTTAGCAGCACGTTGAATTTCACTTGGGATTTGATTTTGGATGGTCGTCCGCCTCTAGTAGCGTTGTCGTCGAAAGTGAGCTCGTTTTCTCTGATAACTGCTCGCGAATCTTTGTCTCCCACGTAAGTGATGCAATACAAATCTGGCGCCCACAATTCAAACTCGCGCTCCCAATTGATTATAGTAGAGAGTGGCACTGAGACAAGGAAGGGTCCCTTGCAGTGTCCCTCTTTGAAGAGTGAATATAAAAATGTGACCGTTTGGATAGTTTTCCCCAAACCCATCTCATCGGCTAGAATGGTATCAATGCCATTTCCCCAGGAGTACCGCAGCCAGTTGAGACCTTCAAGCTGATAGGGATGCAGTTGCATTCCAGTTTCATAGACGAAGGCTGGCTGGTCATCATATTTCTTGTTAAGATTGGTGGTGGGGCGCTCTGGAGGTGGGTTGTATTTCCTATTTTTGTACTGGGTGCCGCTGCTGTCTTCATCTTCGATGATATCCCGGTTCTTGCTCTTGCGACCAGGCTTCTTGCCCTTGCCTTTCGTTTTGCCCTCGGATGTCATGTAAGCACGCATATCCTGGAAAAAAGAATCTGATTATAGAAAACTACACTTCCTAAGAGTAATCAAGCTTGTGATTCGTGAACAAAGTCGGAATTTTAACTGAGTGCTGATTTTGAATACTGAGAGTAATTTTAAAATACAAATCTGGGCCTAGCAAGGTTTTCACACGAACAAGATCTTTATCCTTCATACAACTTTTCAGCTGGACTATGAAAACTGAACTTCTTAAGTACCTACTAAAGCATCATAGAGAGAAAAGTGAGTGCTTTTCAAATAGAATGTGTTGAATAAAATGAAAAGGAATCTAACTGGTTGGAGGCACTGGAAATATACAATGAAGAAAACGTCCTACCTGATAATATTCCACAGCATTCTTTAGTCCAGTGATATCCTCGTGCTCAGACTCCCAAGTGGCCTGATCATAAGAGAGGTCGCGCCATTTCACTAAATAGTATGTGGTACCATCGCGTCCAGTGCGGTGGTTGATCACTCTGTGCACCACCAACCATTCGGGTTTCACTCCGTACCTGCAACCAATATGAAGTGAGGATCACCATGACAAGTTAATTACACAAAATTTAAAGTTCCTCTGAATTCTTTCTTTCTAGCTCTAGTTTCTCATTAAAGAAATTTTAAGTTTTGAGACTGACAATTGTTGTTGCATCATCTAGATGCAACAACAATTGTTGAAATACCGTTTCAACCACTAAGAACAATACACCAATTTTAATAAAAATTATACTTTTTACATTGAAATTGGATGATTCCAAAAGTCAACACAAATCAGCAAAAATCAACACAATAGGTAATCACAATCATACTAAGAATTTCTATCTTACAGGTTATTCTCACAGTTATAAAGAATTAATACAATTAATTACCTATAGAACTTTTCCTCCAATGCCTTCTCGTCCATGTCCTGATCGCCTTGCTTCTGCTCCCGGAGCCGTTTCGAGCGGTTGTCCCTTTCATCGAGTGGCTCTTCAAGTTTAGGTGGTTCTTCTGTATCGTACTTGCGCATGTAGTAGCGATACATCAACGGATGAAACACGTCCAGCTATGGAAGATATTAAGCCTTGCTGAGATCCTCAAACTTATTTATTGCATTAGATCTCAAGTATCATTTGGACACCTCAAATTTTACACAAACACTTAAACATATTCTTGAGTTATTTATGCAAACTACAGACAGACAGACTAATACAGACTACAAATATGTTATATATGGCTGTTGGTTTTAAATTGAATTTACACGGAAGGTTTATTATTCCACAGACAATTCAATATCTAGAAGTTGGCTTTAGCGTAAACGCGATTGGGAAAGTTTTTCTTGAGCGTTTAATCTCTAGATAAATATGCCATTTTCGACTTATTATGGATTAAACCTATATAGGGATTTTATGACACAATCTACGTTAAAAAAATATAAAACTACAGCACTATCTGTATATTAACGTTATGTGTATATATAAAGTTAATATACAGCTCACGCTGCGTTAACGTAAGCAAGACGGATGATTTGAGCCTATGTATCTGACCTGTAATTCCGAAATCCAGCTACAATGCCAGTAGGATTTCTCGTGCCACTTGACGAAGAACTCGCGCTGGCGCGGCGCTTTGTTCTTACTGGACTGCTCTTTCCAACGCCACGTAAGAATCTTCGCCACTTTGCCTTCCATAGGCGGACACTGGAAAATAAAGAAATAAATCATCAGTTAAGTTTTTTTTTCCATATGAAGATTAGGGTTCAACATGCACCAAACCTATGTAATATGTCAATATGTAATATGTCATTTAAACTTTATAAACTTTTTATAATTCGAAGAACTTCAATATTTATGTTTTGATGAAATTTACGCAACGAGCTGCGACCGACGTCGAGTGGTTACCTCTGCCCATTATAACAATATGACTATGGTGCTTCCATACGTAGATATAGAAAAACCCAAGTTGAATTCCATTGTGCCTGTGCCGTTGTTATTTCACCGAAACCCACTTCTTCAAACATAAAGAGAAAAATACAGAAAAGCAGTAAAAAAAACACACAAGGTTGATTCTACTGACAATAATTTCAAAAAATATTGTAATGATTCATAACAAATGGCACTAGGTCTGCGTCCAGCGATCCAAGACTTGTCAACAAGCTGTCAAAAAAACCGCTATAGATAACTAGCGGATACAAAGCTAAAAAATAATTATTTTTTTTGCCCAATGCATAAAACCATCTTCGCATTATTGCCTTTATAATAAAACCGGTTTCAGGCGCATCGGTTGGATGGTTTCAGTCGTTAACGGACAAAGGTAGAAAAAATTTTTGTTCTAAAATAAAAAGCTATAAAAAAAGAAGTGTGTGCTTACACTACATCTTGGACACTTCCAGTCCCCGTCTGGCACTTCCTCGAGCGGCGGGTTCAGGCAGAACCGATGGTAGGCAGACGGACACGAGTCGCAACATAATAATTCACCACCATCTTTGCAGATTCTGAAACCACTCATACTTATTAGAAATAGAATAGAAGAATATCAATTTTACGCCACATCTTTATTTAAAAAAATAAGCAGAAAAAATTCTACCATGTTTATAAGGAGAATGACTGCCAACACACCTGGTAATCTGCCGCCTAGCAGTAGTGCACTTGCTGTGTTCCGGTAGCCGGGTGTGATACGTCCCCGTCTCGTCACTTGAGCCTTCTCATACTTCAGGGAGGAGTTATATTATTGTTGTTAAGGCCGGAGGTAGCCACTTAACCTCAGGTTATGACGTGACGCTGGCAGACATCAAATTAAGGGACGATTTCCATAAAAAAAAACAACCTCAGGTGGTATTTCAGATCGTCCCGCCACATTCAGTACATATAAAAAACGTCGTCGTCGTCGTGGTCGGACATAACCTCCTACCCTCACGTATCCTCAACTCTGGCACCACATAACCCAAACAGTTCAATTCACCTGCAGAACTCCTGATGTTCATCATCATCGTCCTGGTCCTGGTTGCCTTCGGCCTCGCAGTGCGGACATGACCACCTGCCTTCAGGTGTCTCTTCCAACTCCGGCTCCAAGCACACCAAGTGGTAAGCTCGAGGACACGTGTCACAGAGAATGATTTCGCCCCCTTGTTGACACACCTAATGAAAAGTAATGTTTAATTGCGATGCGTCTTCATACCAAGCATACATGCTAGATACAATACCTACGAAAATGTTGACATATTTTTATATATACAATACATACCTAATGCTACAGATTACTACTTACTTACTACTTACTAACTTAAGTATTCATGTGTGTTCTATAACATAGGTGTTCCTGAAGATTAATATATAAGATGGATGGTTCCAAAATCATTCTATTTTGATTAGTGAAAAGGTTATTTTCTTTGAGATTTACCTCACAGTAGTCTTGGTGCTCATGCTCGCCCTCTGCTCCGTCTGGGAATTTGTTTGTGGTCTTCAACTTCTTCTTTTTTCTTGTTTTGTTCCCAATTTTCGTTTTAGCCTTCTTCCTTGGTTGCTGCATGTAAAATGTTTCAAATATGTAACAATCGTTAATACATTGCTTTGAATATACTTCAACCAACTTCTATACAACTCTTCCCCTAACAAGGTGATGACTTACCGGAGTAGCGTTGTCGTCGGCGGGCGGCGCGCCTTCCGCGGCTGCGGCGACGGGTTCCGGTTTAGGATCCTCTGATTCTGCCAACATCTGTTCAAACTCTGCGTCCGAATCGGAATGACCAGCGCTGCCTTCTGGGTCTTCCTCCTAAAACAATTAACCATCTATTGATTCACATAACATCGTATTTTTATCTGTGTAAATGGATTCTGCAGCGCTGCCAGGACATGCATCATTTCCATGACTAACTTTTGAGTAACGAACGAGGTATTTAAAAAAAATACTTTATCAGTAGTCTGGCAACCGTAGTACAAGTCTGGTAATCCGGTAGTAGATGACACCGATGTGAAATGTCCATGAATAATACAATTATACAAAGTAACTTGAGCATAGATGCACACCTGCATACAGACATGCTACGCGGCGCGTGCGTATTAGTGCTGAGACACGTGTTGTTTTGTCTGTCTGTCTCTGTTCTGTAAGAGTTACTTACGCTGCTAGTTCGCTTCCGCTTGCTGAACTTGATCTTGAGAGTGGGCACCTTGGGCTTGCGTCCAGGTTTGCCGCGCGGCGCCGAGCCGGGCGTCGCGTGCTTGGGTTTGCGGCCGCGCTTGCGAGGTACGGACACGCCCTCGTCGCTCGCTTCCTCTTCCTGTTCCTCCTCCTCACCCTCTTCGCCGCCTTCGTCATTCTGTAGTATGGAGAATAATATATAACAATATAATAAGTAAGTCAATCAAGGACATAACCTGCAACAGTAACACCATCAGGATTTGGGAATCAAATTATGTCATAGATTTAGTCTGTAATCTGTGTTCGTAATTTGCCAAATACTTAGCAGATTGATATAATAAAATTGAATGCATGATTGGTAAACTATAAATATTTTATGTAACTAAATCCTCATGTTTTGAAATTGTGAGTAAATGATATACGATACGATAAAATAAGAATTGCCTGTCTATGCCGGGAAATATAAGTGCTTAATTTGAGTTAAGCAAGTGTATGTTACCTATAAACTACTAACTTCTATTATAAATACTAAAATATTGCATAGCTACGAACCTTGGGCTCCTTAGGCATGCGGCCGCGACCCTTCGGCGCGTAATCAGACGCCGTGGACGTGTTGTCTTCGGAGACGACATTCGCGGACCCTTGGTTGCTGAGGTGAGGGTTGGTCTCGCAGAACAATCGCCACTTAGCCGCCACCAACATCATCAGTTTCGATACTGGCACCTGATACAAAGAGTTACAACGTTATAAAATGTTATCAAAGACCCTATACAGCAAATTGCAGTGTTGCCATCATAATCTATACTAATATTATAAAGCTGCAGTGTTTGTTTGTTTGAACGCGCTAATCTCTGGAACTACTGGTCCGATTTGAATGATTCTTTCAGTGTTGGGTAGTCAAAAAAAAAACAAAAAAAACCTAGAAAAACGCGGGGCACAGCTAGTCCACAATATGGTGTTAATTCTAAGAACTATATAACTGTATTACGGAATTAACGAAATAAAAAACTCCACACTATTTTCTGTGTCTAAAAATAGTGGAATTATAAGTTTGATGACTGTTTTTGTCAGTCTATCTGTGATAGTACACAACAGATCCCCTAAAAAGACAGCCCAATATTTGTATTAAAGGTGGTATATGCAACATTGTTATTAGCATTGTCATATTTGGTGGAAATCGAAAGGGCCGTTTCCAGGGTCATCAACTTTAAAATACATTTGAAAGTATTTTAATGATTGTGGCCACTTAAAAATTTACATAAAATGTCTTATGTCAGTAACATTAAACTAGAGTTTGCTATGTACCACACCAGCCAGGGATATTACAGATTTTGTAAAATTTACTTGTTACTTCTAGTAGCTTCAGTTTCAATAGACATTTTAGACGAAGGGCCTCTTTCACTACTTTCAAGTAAAGTGTCAAGTAGGCTAACCACCACTTAAAGTAACCTGTTAGTGAAAGTGTCAATTTCACAACCTTTGGGCAGCACTAATCATAGGATTATTTGAAGGTTAACTTACATGCCTACTTGACGGTTAAATATATAGCACATTGTTATTTCGTGCGAGTTTTCAACAAATACAGTTAATAAGTGACGGAACGAGCTGAGGGCCCACCCGATGATAAGTAGTGACCCTCGCCCATGACAATAATAATGCGTGCGATCAATCATCCTGCTGCGTCCATCACTCGAGACAGTTAAAAATTACTTGCCAATTAACGTTAATTGTTAATTAATTTATCAACGCTTTACCTACAGGTGGTGAAAGAGGCCCTAATTGTTAAAGTTCATACCTTAGGGTTCTCTTTGACAATCATCGGGCGTAAGTGCTGCTGGAATAGTTTGTATGACGTCAAGTTTTCTAGATCAGCATCGGTGTACTCAGTGTCCACATCTGTGAGGCCGAATGACGAGCACACCTCCTCAACTGTCGGCATACCTGCTGTGAGAGTAACAATGATTTTAAGCCGGCCGACAGTTTGCAACAGCCCAAAGTAGTAGAACTTGCCAAGTTAGTCCGGAGAAATACTGCTACCGCACCCGGTAATCCGCCAAGCAGTGGTGCACTTGCATTGCTGTCCCGGTGGAAGATTGTGGGTGCCGGTGAAATAACAGGCGCATGAGATGTTGTATCTCCCTTTCAGTGCCACGTTTTAGCATTTATAAATAGATGTCATTCTCTAGCTATTAGGTACATTTCATATAACGTCCGATAGACAAAAACTGTAATTTAAAATACAAGTTCACACTTAGTTTAGGTTTCAGTCGAGTCGTGGTTACAAAATCTTAGCTTTGTTTATATACATATCTTAAACTCAAACTCATAATATTCCTTTAGATCTCAAGTTTCGTTTGGCCACATCAAATCTTGCATACAATATTCGTTAGCATATAACGTGTCACAGAACCTCCCTTAAGTAAATCCTGAATCATGTTTTTGTACTGTTGTTTAATGACTAAAAAAAACTATTATTATTTACCTGAGCCAGAGTCTGAGGCGGCGGGTGTGGACGGCGTTGTGCCGTGCTTACTGGTGCGGCCTTTGCGCGACTTCTTGCCGGAAGACATAGCGCTCAGGGCGTAGTCGCTGTCACCCTCAGCCTCCATCTCAGCGCCAAAGTCCTCGTCCTGCCGATACATACGTATTTTTTAACAGAAGAAACGGAATAGAATCAATTATTTAAAAAATAGGAGGAATCATAAAAGAACAAAATGCTTGAAATTGCGACTTCATCCGGGTGACATTCAACAATGTTTTTGCGCGGAACCTTACTTCTTCTGCCTGCATCTTAAATAAAAGTCAAGTTACTCCTTATACTGCCAGTGAAAGTTTTGTCAAAATCGGTTTGGAGTTGTTGGTAGGCTAGAAATTCATAATGGTACGTACTTTTCGGTCAGAGTTTGGGGGGAAAGTCGTATAAAAATTGCAAACTCCCAAGGGCGTCACAGTAAAAATAAGTTTGGGAAGCCCTGGTAAAGATAAAAGGTCAGGTATATCCAGAAAAAGCCATAAAATTTAGCAATGAGATACCGTAAAATGTATGTACATAAATATTTTAAAACATTGACTCAAGATATATTTTTAAGAATTTAGAGTAGTATAAGGTTTGTTACTTTGATTTTGAATAAAAATACATGAATAATGTAAAGTTATGCAGTCTCTAAACTCGCATCACCTGAAAAAGTAGGTAGCGATTTTATTCAAGGGCAATATCAAGACTGATATTTACATTTGGCTCTCTAGTTTATATGTCAAGACATAGTTAAATAATTTCTTTCAATGAACATTTACCGGGACTATTGGAACAAGCACGAGGGAAGCGAGTCAGAGTCCGTCTCTGATACTTTAAGGAGTTGCGTTGGATTAGGTTAGCTATTGGGGGATAATGCACAATATGCAGGCCTTGTCACCCCCATCAAGGGTAAATAATAAATTGGAACAGGCGCAATCTAAGCAGATTAGACCTAACTTAACCCTGAAATAAAACTGTAATTCTAATAAAAAAATATTCGTGGACATTTCACACAGCGCCATCTAGCCCCCAGCTTCAAAGTCAAAAATCTATATTTCCATTAAATTAAAACCTAGATACAACATTAAAAAATATTTAAGTATGTTCAAGACGCATTCCTATTACTAAGTTCGGCGCTTGTTCAAAATTGTAGTACTTTTGTTTAAAACATAGAACAAAACCTATGTTTGTCACCAAAATGTTTTGGTGGACTATAAACACAGGTGGCGTGATTTATGGCATTTGAGATCTAGACTCAGCTCCCTCTTCCCTCGTTTTAAATAGTCGAGTTCCCTTCAGCCGCATTGCTCTATTGCATTGCCACGGGTCAGACTAGTTTTTAAAAAAAAAATTTTTGCATTTTCTTTCAACAGATCTTTAAAAGGGGCTTGAGGTCAAACCCAGAACATCCCGTTTTGAAGCCAGTGTTGTAACTGACTAGGCTGATCCGTGAACATGTATTAATTTATATATCAAATAGCTGTTTCCGCGACTTCGTCAGCGTGTATCTTTTTATTGCGCGGAACCCTAATTCGTTTTCTAAAATATGAATAGTCTATTTAAAAGTAGTTATCCTTATAACATCAGCTATCTGCCAGTGAAAGTCCCATCAAAATAGGTCCAGTCATTTCGGAGATTAGCCGGATTTATTAAAAGTTCCACCATATATACTTTCAAATGCATTTAGTATTAGTTATTTTTAGGTTACAAACAGACACTTCAATTTTATTTCTTTGTATTGATAGGCACCTTTTCTCTTGAGTTTTCCTATTTCACAAATTGAGTCTTAGCTGGTTTGTTGGCACTCACAGTATTGTTATAGGTATAGGTAGTAATACAATCAGGATCAATATTTCAGTAACATGTTCAAGTTGGATGACTTATTTTCCTTAAAATGTCCCAAAAATACATATAATTTTCAGTTTTGGTTCTTGTTTGTGATATATGAATCATCAAAGAGTACACTTATTATGTATTTCTAGGCACTTTATTTAAATAATAACTCAGTTTTGGTAGTAAGCCAGAGGTTTAAAACGGAACCAGGGCAAACATTCTTTTCAAATTTGTTCTCAGGTCTAGGATGTTCAAGTTATGTACCACATACAAAACAAGGAATCCAGTGCTTTCTGCACTGTGAAGAAATCCTTTGCTTATTTCATTACAGATTCAGTATTCTGTTTGAAAGTTTATCTAATTAAATAATGCAAATACTTAGACATATGTATACATAGATATTTGTTACGCCAAATACCTATACATATGTACAATAATCAGTAATAAATTTGAACAGAAACAGTCTATAATAAATTTCAACAGAAATAGTCTTTGGATTTAGCAGATAAGTACAAAATTATATTACTATGCAAAAGCATTAAACCCAAATCCTTGCTTCACCTTTGTGTACCCAACTTTTGGAGTGTGAACATGTAAACATTACTTTAGTCAGACTAGACTTGTAATTAGTAGAGTTGTATTTAATACTAAGTATATCCTTCATACAGTAAAAGACTATAATCAACTAATAGATGACTGGAGATAGATTAGCCTATTTGTTAAAAAAATCATTTTCACAGATAACACAGTGTTACAATAGCAATATTTTTTTTATGTATCTATAGTGACAAGACCAGCTGAAGGTCCACCTGATGATTGGCTACCTCCACCCATATCAACAGCTATGCAACTTATCGAAGTATGAGAAGACCCAAGTCGCACCCTGTTGCACCCGTCACCAGGGATAAGAATGTTGTCTCATGCACAAATGCACATGTAATAGAATGGATAGAATGACGGGCATTGTTCCATCAGCAGATTACCTGGAGGCAGTACTTCTCCAGGTGAGCTTTACACAAGTTACTGGTACGATGGATGTGAGCAACTGGATCCCCCAAAATTTATCTCCACAGTCATCTGTTAGTTGAGTTTAAAGCTCGACTGATAGACCAATGCAAAATAAATTTGATTATTTGCCTATGAACTCAATATTTAATAAAATTCTTCTCAACTCCATAATAAAGTAATATTTAGCAGTTTTAATATTAAAATTTAATTGTCCCACATAACTTATAGAAGTAGTTAGATATATTATAAGTACATCACAGTAAGAGTCTTCCGTGGTGCTATTAGCATGCCACTGGAAAATTTGGTGGTTCAGTCCTTCAGTCATCAGCTTCTAGCAACAATTATTGTAGTTTTCCTTTTAAGTTAATGGTCAAGAACCAAAATTTGTGTTACACTTGTGAACTCTAAACTTCTGTAACTAATGTTTTTAACACTAAATAAAGAATAGAAGTTCAATATTAAAAAAAATTTATAAATGTATTGCTTTCTTTCTTCCTTTCTTCTAGATCTATTAATAACCATATTTGTTTGTGAAACATGAATATCATTACAATCAGTGCATTGAAATTGACTCACCTCTTCGCTCTCATTCTTTCGCTTCTTCTTTTTCTTTCTACCTTTTTTTTCCTCTCCACGGGCCTTTCGCTTCTTACCCTTCTTTTTCTTTCTACCATCTTCTGGGGAATAGTCTTCATCTTCCTGTAATATTATAATTATCATTACAAATTTCTAATGAGTGGTGTGAATTTAATTTGAAGCTAAGATCTTAGCAATTTTACCTTTGGTGGGGCTTCATCACTCTCACCAGAGTTCTCATTCTGGCCTTCACCTTCCTCCACCTCCTCGTCACCTGCAAGTTGGCGACAAACTGGTCAAACCACTCAACTCACTGAACACACCTGACCAACATTCAGGAAACCTAATTACTAGCGTCGTATTCTCCCACGGGTGCACACCTCGCGCTAAGGTCACTAATCCCTTTGTTTGGCGGCGTCCATTTTGTTAAGTAGTAATGAGGGGAGATCGCATGTTCTTTTCTGTCACAACCTGCCACTCAAAAATATTTACAACCATGAAACAACAAAACACCGACATCGTACTTCTTAAGATGCTCTTCCGTGTTCACCTTTTTTGATTTTTCATAAGAGTTGTTGAGAACCCGTTCATGTAGATTTGAAAAAAATCTAAATTTTTAATTGCATACCGCAAGTAAACACATGATACCGCTATTCGCGGCTTACCTATGACATGCTAGCAAAATTAGCCGTTTACCTGCGAAGGAGCCGTCTACTTCATCATCTGATGCCATTTAGATCACCTTAGTACACAATTTGAGATAAGTTTGAGATTTTGGTCTAGAAAAGATAAAGGACGCGCAGTTTTTGCGACAAATGGTAATTAATTCAGAAATTGATGCCGCCGTCACTACGCGGCGCGACCTAGCAAGATTTTCTTTCTCGCTCTCTCACTCATCGGAGGACGAATAAAAAACTTTTAGGGATGCCAGGAAACGTCTATCCAAAAAAAACTACTATATGCATGCCTACAGGTATTTGAAATATCTGTATCACAACAGCAAGGACAGTTAACGCAGATAGCTTGCAGAGAAAAAATTTTGGTTGACTCGTTTCATTACCTCGCTGAAATTCGGGACGGGATAAGTTGTTCATGATGTATACTGAAATGCGGATGCAGATTCCAATAAAGTTTTCATTCTACAGAAACAATCTATCAGGTGACTGATCGTGCCACACCGAACATGCGTATTCTCTCGCCGAGAAGCATGATTTTGGCAAGCGTGGCTTTATGTTCATCTGAACATAAAGAAAGGAAGGACTACATCCTACCTCTGCCATATCCTTGTTGTTGTCCTTGTTGTCCTTGTTATAGGACCGTGCGTCTAGGGTGGCCCGTCAGATCAGTAAGAAAAATCAATCGTCAAAAATATTAAAGCGCGTCAAATTAAGGTAAGATTATTTTTTCTTTATGTTTTTAAGTGATAGAACGAAATGAGGGCCCACCTGGTGGTTAATGGTAAACCACGCCCATGACAGCAGTAATTCGACTCAGTATAAGATTTGGATTTTATCATCCCGAGATGGGGATCACACGTCTAATGTGCATGTGATTTCACCGGCACCCACACCCTTCTATTGGAATACAGTAATGTGAGCACTACTGCTTGGTGGCAGATTGCAGGTGTGGTGGCAGTACTTCTCCGGACGAACCTGGCACAAGTTCTACTGCTACTTTTGGTGAATCCTTTAGCACCACCCAGGGGGTACCTGTAAGGAATCAAAGGGTACACAAACCTACGGACGCGAGCAACTGGACCTTCTAGGTAGGTTAATTACGAGCTTAAAAAAGATAATTTAGAAAATCTGATGGTTTGAGCGTAACGTCAGATCCCCTTCTCTGTAACCCTCCCACTTCTTTAGTAAGAGGGTTACAAAGTTGCAAAAAAAAAAACGTTGTCTTACCATACTCGAGCATAGTCGAGTATTTTTTATTTGAAGAAAATAATGCAAAAATAACAATAACAAATATAATCAGCTGTTTTCCACAACCCGAAATACTAAAAATTATCTATGAAGATCATAGCGTGCAGCTGGAGTAAAGGATATTACTCGTATATACCCCGCTCCACGCCTCTCTGTCCTTTTCACTTTTTTCCTATTTCTGACTCTCTGACGCCATCTCCACACTGCTGTCCGTCAAGACTAAACACACATTATTTGCAACAGTTTTATTTTATTTTTATATATTTATATAATAAGTAATAATTTTAAATAATTAGATAATTTTGCATGCTTTTATTAGTCACATTTTATGGTTATTGATATTAAAAATTTCATAATTTTTATTTATTTCTAAGGTGAGATCTGTTCTGCTACACATCCTTAACGTCAGGTAGCGAAGATTAGAATTAATTAAAACTACTAATTTAAAAAACTTTGATAAGTACTGGCAATTTACGGTAAAGCCAAACTCAAGAAATCAATTTTAAATGTTGCCTACATCGCACATTTTTTTTCTTTTTGTCGGTGAATGATTATTTTCACTCACTCATTCTTGAGACTATAAAGTATCGCCAAATAATTTACGCAAATAACTTCGAAAGTACATAATGTACCTTAACAGAATAATTTGAGTTTTCGTAACTTGACTGTGAGTGTAGGCGTGGTGCGGACTCGTAAAATTATGACTCTACACCACGCACACCTTTTCATATCACAGAACTTTCTTGTAAGCTCAGTTCAGCAGCATGTTATATAGATAGAAAAATGAGGAAACTGTCGGATGTAAATACTGCAAGGCTACTTTACTTCAGCTACTTCCATTCTTTGCTGTCTTATGGTTTTCTTCTCTGGGGTAACGCTGCTTAATGTGCTGTGCTAATATCATAATCGTATTGCACAAAAAAATAATTTGCCCAATAAGACTTATGCCCAGAAAGTCCCTGAGGGAACTATAAAAGCATATTCAAATTATTACCATGACACAAACACATCACTAAAATTAATGAACTTCTTAACTAGAAAATCTATTAATAAATTTAACTTTCCAGAGTGACCATAATAATCACATTACAAGGAACAAGGATAAACATGCGTTGCAACAAACTTGACTAGGTAAAGTAATAAATCTTATACTTTTGAATTGCATAAAATTTTAGAACATGCTTCCATAAACGACTTAATGAAATGATATTAACTATATGCAAAATAATGCATAATAATGCAAAAGGTTCCATAACGAGTTCCTTTCCGACAAAAAAGCTTGAATGATAGTTATTTTAGTTTATCTGATTAACTTTTAATGTTTCATACGAAATTTGATATTTCTACCTTAGATTGTGATATTTTAATTTGACATTGATGTCGCTGTTTTGTTATTATCAATATAAATGTACCTACATTATAAAGTAAGTAAATTGAATTAAATTGTAATTTCGTCAATCACCTTCAAGATATTTTTTTAACTATATTTTATTGTTCTCACTGCTAAATTTTCAGGTCCTTATACGAGTTTTATGAATAACACTACTTGTTAATCATGGCAACTAATAAATCATTTTTGGCATAATCGTGCTACATCTGGTCCTACATAAGGGATTTTTCTCACAATGTCCTGCCTGTGACTCTGTTCCGTTCATGTTTGTACTCTCCTTCATTCATTCATTTCGATCGACGAACCTTAGATTATTATCTTGGTTTGGATGGTCAGTTAAAGTAGCGTCTGTCTGGTTCGTTGTCTTAGCAAAGTTTAAATTGCGTACTAGGTACATATTCCTCTTTTTGCATTCTGATATGAATGCTCTGTTGGACTACGGTTCCTCGTCCTCGAATGATTCGGCAGATGAAGAATCTTCCCAAGAGTAAGCAGCTTTATAGGTAGCTTGCCCAACTGCTGAAGTGCATCATAGCTAAATATTATTGTTATTTTAGGGCTCCCAAGGAAACTGTAAAACCTAAACTACCGAAGCCAAGCCTTGGGGAAAATGCTCTCAATGTCTCTGTGTTTTCTAATCCATTTGTGGAAGCGGAACTGGCGAAGGCAGCTATACTTGAGAAACACGTGAAAATGGTATATGTTGACTTTCTATTGCTAAATAATATGTTGACTTCCTTTGCCCTTGAATTATTTGGTCGCCCAACTCGGTGACCACACTGGATTTTAGTTCATTATGAGAAGTAACCATGGCTGAGTATAGTGTTGATAGTGCAATCGGTAAATATTAGGCAAGCTTTGTACCGAATTTTGCACATAATCGTCAAGTACATAGGCGATGACTGTAAGGTTCCAGGTAAAGAGGGCACTCAGATGATCAATGGGAAGAGGATATGCTGGAACTACCGAAAAGGGAGGTGCCGGTTTGGCCACAACTGCAAGTATGCACATGATTCAGATATACAGAAGACTCAGGATGAACTGGAAGTGGAAAAAAAGGTATTTACAAAATATACTTCAAGCATAAAAATGTAATTTATTTCTTTATTATTTATGGGAAAACAATGGCAGCAATTACTCCACCACTGTCTTTTTTTTGTTTTATTATCCCAGTATCATTGCACCCATCTGTATTCTGACTATACTAGGACAATAAACCCAGAAGGCAAAAATATATCTATACATTAAAGACACTGTGAATTATGTGTACCCCTACTTTTACCAGGATTATTATCTATTACAGAAGTTGAAGACAGTTGTCTGTGAAAGTACTGGTTCAGTATTATCCACCCCACCACCACCTGCTGAGGAAAACTTATCAGCAACAGATGATTCTTGGGGTGAGAGCACAACAATGGGAAAGAAGAAACGTCCTGGCTTGAGTCAAACCTTAGTCCCAGGAAAAAAGGTGTTGAAAATGTACAACCACCTCAAAATAAAAGAAAGCAATAAATAATATTTTATGATTTGCTGTATTTTTATGTTCAGTTCATAATACATTTTAAATAAGAATAAGACATAATGGTAATGACATAGTATAATGTAACAGTAGCCCAGTGCTAAAGTGGTACAGACGCTGACTTAAAATCTGAGGTTGCTGTATCGAATCCAACCACGCACCAAGTTTTTCATTTGTGAAATATATATGCGTTCAAAACGGTGCAAGGAAAACGTAAGGATACATTTTGCATTGAGCTCCCATGCTACTTTAGAGCCTTATTCACTCTCACATATAGAGTATGGAATCCCTATAGTGGGAAAGATAAAGGCTACTAATGGTAATAAGCTTTTTTGACGTGATAACGTCTTATAAATCGAACGCCGGCAGCACGCACGAAAAAGTATGACTCATTGTCACGTTCAGCCTGAGGCGACCGTGCAAGCGAGAGCGTGGAACAAGCTATTGAAAGGCACGATCGGCCTAAGTTGTCACGTAAAATTATCGTCTGTAAAGTAAAGTGCTAAGCGAAGATATTCGTAAAATAAATATATAACAACATTTGGTCATCTGCCTTTTTATTATTAAACACTTAGTTTAGGGACGAGCTGAAAACTTGTTCTAAGTGGCATCCTGTTATTCCCCAACATCGCCTCGTGCGCCAGCGACTAAATCTTCCGTTGAAGGGAGCAGTAATAAATAATACTTTGTGACAGTACTTCTTACAAGTTCTTACAGAACTTGGTACAAGTTCTACTGCAACTATTAGTTACCCTTTCGCACCACCCAGCACCCAGGGTATGACATCTTTCGCGGGCAACTGGACCATCCAAAAAAGTGCTAACCACTTGCAAGCCGATAAACCGATGTTCATTCCCTTGAGTAGTTATTGTATTCAGGGCATTTACCAGTTGGTTATTTGGTTTCTGAACGTGGTTTTTCACCTGATTCTCTGTAGGAAAGGTACCTGGTAAAAGTAAAACAAAAGCTTTGTCGCGCATTTTTCTTTATTTCAAAGTCAATGCAAAGTTTACAGACACGCAAATTTGAGACTTATGCTCGAAGGCTGAGCGTATTGCACCAAAAGAAAAAAATGTTTAGGACAGCAACAACTTTCTAATACTTATATCATTTGGAACCGTAACAGTAGCAATGCGTCGTCACTTGTGCTGCGAAAGAGAACTAGTAAAGTCGTTTGTAATTCTGAGTTCAATTCACGAAAGAAGTCTCGCGACTATCAAAGGAGTGATATGCCATACTGCAATGGGATGAACTGGTCCGTGATATGCGCGCAGCACTGATTCAGTTTCAGATTATGCGGGAGGGAAGCAATTTACCAACATGTAATATAACAAGTAGGAAATAGACCCGATCACGTCAATTTAACAAATATTGTAAGTTCAATTATTGCATGCAATCATTACACATTTATCATTTGAGGGTCATCAAAGATTATAGTTTTAGCTACATTTAGTAGACAACCAGCTCAAACAATCACGGAATATATATATATACTTATATAAAACGGCGTCGTTGCCGTATGCCTCATGTAACACTGAAAAAATTATAACCCTCGACGAAGCGTTATAATTTTTTCAGTGTTTGAACTGCACTGTTCCAAATGAATGGATATTTAAGTTCCCGAACATAACCGCTTCAGGTGTAAGTGTCCCAAACTCAAAATTAATACTCTTTGCCCACGCTAGATGTGCTTACACCATATGAACAATTTCTGTGCCAAATTTCCAAAACAATGTGCACTATGTTGGCAATATTTCATAAATAATCTTATTGTCTTTTGGTGCAACTAGCTCGAAATAGATGGTTTATATCCTGCCACATAGCAGATTTCTAAATTGCTCAATTATAATAGCACAGCCATTAAAGATGCTAATTTATGGATATTAGCCAAATAAACAATAGCTCTGTTGCTGTTACCAAGCTATATGCATCACGCACATTAGCTATATCCAACGAAACGGTGGCTCCAAATACTTTTGTAAAATAAACATTTCTATGCGATCAACACATATTATGCAAATAGGTAAAATTGCAATAATTTTTCGACGTGACAGACATTCACAACATCGAGTTAATACGACATGAACTACGAAAAACGTCGATAAAATATAGTTTATTCGTTCTAACATTAAAAGGCCACTAAATCTAAATGTGGGGAACATCGTTTTATTCAATCATTTACATTATTTAGGAGTTTACACTAGCGTGTTGAGCCGCGTATTCACGAGGAGGCAAGTACCGTGACATGTATGCGACATCGGATTCTGAGACATCGCGCGACGTCGCGACAGTAGCTAGACATCCGCGCTAAACTAATACTTCAAACTGTCAAAGATTTTAAAAGTCAGTGCTGTGCTATAAAATAGGTAAATATCTCGTTAAATCTTAAAATAATATAATTATTTATTTATAAAACACGCATGTTAATTATACTGAACTGTACTCCTATAAGTTGTTACAGCACCGAACATGCATCCGTAATGCGTATTACATAAATGAATGTAACAATCGAGTCCGTCGGGCGATATCTCTAGAGACACGTGTCCCCTAGTGAATAAAAGGTTTTATAACAAAATTGAGTGCCCCTAAATAAAAATGATCTACTAGGTACGACGACATCTAGACAATTAAGTACAAACTACAAAAATAAATCACACTTTGTGATCTAAAACTTACTTGGTGTCAATTTATCCTTCAATAAAATTAACTTCATTAAAATTATTAGTCTATAAATAAAATGCTATAGTTAGGATAAAACGGAAATCTATGATATTCTCTATGACATCTATATAATGCAAGTAACTTACAAGTTCCTTTTATTGCAATTAATTAAGTACTAGAACCTGAATGTCACGATCTAACAATGTGTGTTTAAAGGCACAAACAATATGCTTTTCGTTTAAAATATAAATCCATTATTTAGCTCAATGCATAATAGTTGTGAATAGTTCACTTATAATTTAAAATATGTCGTGTACTCAAGGAATACTACAAAAATATATTTCATTTGGCAATCTATACAATAACTTTGGATATATATTTCATTTGCTTTCGTGTTCAAAACTTTCAAGTGCTCAACTAGCTTTGAGTAACTTACGTAGACATTCAATGGCATAATAGTATTTCAAAATGATGTCGTGTATAAATTGAAATGTTAAAAAGTGGAATATCATAAATTTATCAAATATAGTATATAAGTTAGTATTTTTTTATTTTACAGCAACCTTTTGAATCTTTGGCGTTCCGAGATCCATTCTGTGTCCGGTCTTCAACTTGTTTATCTCAATATCGACACCATTTGGTATCACGCTGTTGATCGCGTGTCCATTCATATTGAGATGTCCGTTGATTTTGTTGTGAACGTCAACGGTAGCGACGAGGCCATGTATTTTATCTCTTTGGGCACTTTTGTCACCGTGGCCGTCCATCTTGTCGACATGGCCGTTCATTTTGTCGTCGTAGCCGTTCATCTTGTCACCGTGGCCGTTCACTTTGTCGACATGGCCGTTCATCTTGTCACCGTGGCCGTTCACTTTGTCGACATGGCCGTTCATCTTGTCACCGTGGCCGTTCACTTTTTCTCCGCCGAGTCCATTCATTTTCCCACGTGTGTGGCCCCTCATTTTGTCGGTGTGACCATTGACAGTTTCTTCACCGACCCCATTCGAATACTTATGCCCTGATAAACCAAAATAAAAGCTACTTAAACTTAACTATACACAGAAACTGGCGCAATTGTGTTAGTTGCTGCTAAAATGTCTAAACTATTTTCTTGAATCCGTATTAGTAGAACCATCGGTTGAACTTAAATCAGAGCAGTTATGTCCCATAGTGACGTGTTTTGAATCTGCAAAATTACGCGTCTTTTAATTTCCGGAAAAATTCACTACTCGAACTAGCAGTCCGTACAATATAAAACACCAAGTGAGACGAAACTAATGAAATTGGAAATCACAAACCTGCATATCTACGGGAAGAACTAAAAGAAAATCTAAACTATATACACAATTACGCCAGTGTTTACGTCACAAGAATTATGATACATGCAGATACAACACAGAAATATACAGAGAAACAGACAGTCTAAATAGACTAGGATCAAGTCAAACATCGCTACAATTATACCGTTAAAATATTCATCAAAAATGATGTTTGAGGTGATCTAGCCATATAAAAAGTAAGTATAGAAAATGTACTCAAATATACTTGATCGAGCAA
This sequence comes from Aplocera efformata, assembly GCA_921293045.1. Classification (NCBI taxonomy): domain Eukaryota; kingdom Metazoa; phylum Arthropoda; class Insecta; order Lepidoptera; family Geometridae; genus Aplocera; species Aplocera efformata. The sequence goes on along the minus strand of OV121042.1, from coordinate 2,986,658 downwards.
AGCGTACACTTTTTATGCTTACCGTCGGTATCATTACCAGCGTAGTACTTTTTTGAGGTCTTCCAATCTTCTTTGAGGGAGAGATTGTACATGGAGTACGCGGGGTCTCCGGTCACCTCCTTGTCGATGGTCAGGCACTTTGGCAGTGATTCCAGAAGCGTGTTTTGGTCGTACGCGGCGCTGTACGTCTCCAGAAGGACCAGACCGCGACATCTGGAAATAATAAAAAATATACTGTATTAAAAAAGAGACAAATGTTTATAACTTTTTTAATGATGTAGGTATACTTCTTATTAAATAAATTTGCACATTTTATGTTTAATTTATGCACATACTAGATAATATATTTAATTGGACAGTTTTATGTAGGTTAAATGATCTACAAATCCAATATGCTTATAATAAATACATATACATATCTAATTAAATTTTAATTTATAAAAAAAACAGCCTAATAGTCATATTAGAATTTCATTCCTTTTCAGAATTCTCCAACTGTTTTATAGACAGAGCTGATATGTAATTTGTGTATTGTTACCATTTAAACTACGTATTAATAAGTTTCTAAAAGTTGTTCTGTAAGTTCCAAACATGAAACAGTGCTACCAAAAATAACCCAAAGTCCTCCAGTGCATAGCTGTGGGATCAATGAATTGGGATAGCTGTGGTATCCCAATTCATTGATAGTTAACAACGGGGGAAAATGCACAAAACCCCCCTATGCGGGACGCCATCCAGAATTAGAAGCGCCACACTAAGTAACAAGAAAGCGTAACTGTGTAGATACATTTTATAAATAGTGTGTAGAAATAAAGTGTAATAATAAAGATATTTTAAAAGATGTCAATGGAAATTTAACTTTTATTTGGAACTAGCTGCGCCCCGCGGTTTCACCCGCATAGTTCCCGTTCCCGTGGAGAATACGGGGATAAATTGATTTTATTTTTTTCGTTAATTTTCCAATGTTTTAATAGTTATTCTGCTATTCGGGACGGAAACAAATCCAACAAATCAAAAACCATGGCAATCGGTCCAGCCGTTCTCGAGTTATAAGTGTTGTAACAAACACGACTTTCTTTTATATATATAGATTTTATAGAAACCTCAAAAATTGTAGCCTATATGTTATTCTGATGTATAAACTATATTGTGGTAAAGTTTCATTCAAATCCATTCAGTAGTTTTTACGTGAAAGAGTAACAAACATCCATACATCCATACATCCATACATCCATACATCCATACTTACAAACTTTCGCCTTTATAATAGTAGTAGGATAGGTACATAAATCTCACCTGGGATGCGTCGGCTGCCTATAGATATCCAACTGATAGTACTGGTTGTTGTAAATAAAGCAACGGCGTTTCTTGAATATCGTGAAGTGAGCATCGTCTCTTTGCGGCAGCAGATTCAAATAGTCGCGATGGTTGAGTTGCGTCCGAACCTCCACGGACTGCCCATTGGTCGGGTGGAACTTCCTTAGCGTGTGAATATAAGACCAGTGGTTCTTCTGACCGCGCTTGCGCAGCCTGACTTGCGCCTTGCGCAGATCGCTCTGCAAGTAGTTGTGTACGACATCGAAGTCTTGAAAAGGGGGGAACTCCGAGTCCGGTGGGAGGGGAGTCTTGACGAGGAACTTGCGTTTCTTGGAATTGACGTTGAGACGATCGCCGGTGTCGATGCCTATCTTCTGGCAGACGCAGGCGATCAGTCGGTTCATCTTCTTGTCGAAGTCGCTGGAGTTGTCGATCACGTCGAAGTACGGATGGCCGATCCAGGCTGCGGCCGCGTTGTAGTCCAACTCTCTTGCCAACTCAACGCCTTCCGATCGGCAAGCATGGTCCTGAATAGAAAACTTACTTTAGACACATTGATTTTAATAGTTCACAGGTGAGACGACAGGTGTGTTCCTGTTTGACTAAAAATTTGACATTCGGCTGTCAAAGGTGTGATGTGTATTTTTTTTTTTCTGCCTCGGGCTTTTTTTGCTTGTCCATGTCACCTGGGATAAAGCGACACCGGCAAAACACGAGTAAGCGCTAGTTTGTTGTTTATTTTATTATATCAATGTGATTGCTAAACCTTGGGATATCAACACGCTGATTCGCATAAGGCCTATCGTTACCTTATCGGCATTAACGTCACCCGATCGAGATGATGCCTTTATCGCCCAAAATGGCAGTACGCCAATGATACGTCCCTGCCAAGCCGAGCGGAACTGATCGAAATCTATATGTAACATTTTGCGTGGTGTTAAAAAATTATTTTTAGTGTTGTAAAGATTGACTAATTCATAAAATATGCTATGAGAACCGCTATGTATGATAATTATGTGTTTTTAAAGGGAAAACTTCTTAAGACGGAAAAGACCATTGAACCCGTGACATTGTTACCGACACCTCTGTATATAAGTATCTGTAGTGTAGTCTGCTTTTGTTTTCACTTCTGTCTGCACTCCCAGAGTGCCACTGTTTTCTTTAGTAATGTTTATAATAAAGGCCTAAGAAAAGATATATGGATTTTGTGAAAGATGACTTGAGTAAGGAGTGAGTACTGAGATGACGTCTTATTAATTTATTGTATTTTAATATAGCTTTGTAAAATTAATAATCTACACTTGACTCGTTCTAATTTTTCACGAAAATAGACCCTATTTGAGGACGTTTGGCACGAATCACTGCCTGAAATTATTTAGTAATACAACTGTCGCAGTGTGAACGACCGATATTTAAGTCCGGCTATATGTCAGCAGAGTGTATGACTAGAATTACAATGGCGTTAGAACTGTGATTAAAATTAATAATGCATGTCTACAGTGACTACATAATGTTCCCTCACGTTTCTTCGCGCATGTTTTATCTCCGCCATGTGTCATCAGACACACTATTTCATTCAACTGTTGGTAAAAGGGGGCCATTGACGTAGCGAACTTTTTGGCGAAGGTTATATGAAGGAAGAAGGTAAACGTGCTTCTTAGGCGAACAACTACTACTTGGAATATACCATTGATACCCAAAGTGTTCTATACGGACCTCCAGGGGTCAACGACACAATTTTGCTTTTTCAAATGGGGTCATGTCAGCGAAACAAACTGAACTCATTTGAGAAGTAGGACATATATATTATCTATTGTGGTTATTTTTTTTTTTTAATTTGCTTAAAACGCATATTTCAGACACGCAAAAGTAACAAACCTAAAAAGGTCCTGAAGGCATTTTCTTTAAGTAATTTACAGCTGACATATTAATAAATAGGGTATTCGTTAATATCAATGATGAAAGGAATATTAAATATAATATTGACTCTCAAATACAGTTTCAAGCACAAGTTTTGGGAAAACAATCATTTTTTAGCAAAATAATTTTTCTTTTGTTTATTTATTGATCTGAAATTTATTAAATTTATTTTAGGTATTATATAAAATTTAGTAATAAGAAAGCGTGATCTTAAAGATATTTAAGCAATTGATATTTGTATAAAATCATTTAAGAATTCAGAGGATTTCGACACAGTTTTAAGTTTTTTCAGCGTCGGTACTACATGAATTGTATTTTCAGTTGACCTTCATAAAACACGGTCTACAATGGCGTGAAATTAAATATTTACATAGTGTGAAGGCACTGACGTAAATCAAAATATTTATATTTATTATAAGCAGTTATCTCACCGTTATGTATATCCGTTTTTAACGTTTTTCATGTAACTTCCTAGTTCCGACTTCCTAGTGTAGCGGATCGAAATGAAGGACAAAGTCAACTGTATTTTTTTTTTTATCTTTGTGCCATATCTAACTATTTTATTTCACTATTTTTCATAATATTCAACAATTCTTGTCACCCTCTTTATAAAAAGGTATCAGTATTGTACGCGATGTTGTGTTGAAAAAAAAAGATGTATTATTATTACTTATACCTCTTTTTAAAGAGGGAGTTTGTCTGTAATCTTGGTCAATTCTTTTGAGGTAACGTATTTATAAAATGGATGGTCTAAATAGGAAAATGTATTGTTTTATTAAATTTGGTATAAAGCAAGCTGGCTAAAGCAGTTTTGAACAATACTTTTAAATGGATTCAGACGACAAATCCTTTTTTTAAATAGTCTCATTTTCATTAATAAATCGGTCAAGAGTTTTGCAATTCATGTCAAATTACTTGTTAATTCAATTGACGGAGCGATAACGTTTGTGTACGATTTATTTTTATTCAAAGTCAAACTCATTTATTCCTTTAGATCTCAAGTATTGTTTGGACACGTCAAATTTTACACATGCATGTATACATATTCGTGAGCATATAACGTGTCACAGGATATATAATTATTACCTAGATAAGTATTTTTCATTGCGATACCTGAACGGGTAACTATGATGGAAATCATTATACTTATACCGAAATGTACACTTGCTTATGCAATAAATATCTTGAATCTTAACAAGAACAATACGATTCAGGCCCTTCCAAAGTATGAGAATATCCAAGTCACTCTTGAGACGAGAATGTAACGTCTCACTTACGATTCCACCAGCGCTTACAAACTTCCATCAGAACGCAGCCACGCAAGTACACTTACTAGTGTACTTGCGTGGCTGCGTTCTGATGGAAGCCGCCGCACTATACGCCGTGAAGTACTCTTCACGGCGTATAGTGACAGTACTACTTCCGACGAACTTCACAGAGTACTTTAGGTAGCTCATATGTCACCAGTCGGAGATATGTGACGGATGAGGGACCCCCACAATCACTACATAGTATAAAGTCGCTTTCTCTGTCCCTATATCCCTATGTATGCTTAAATCTTTAAAACTACGCAACGGATTTTGATGCGGTTTTTTTTAATAGATAGAGTGATTCAAGAGGAATGTTTTTATGTATAATACACTAGCAAGTCACCCCGGCTTCGCACGGGTAGTTTCTGATACGACACTGATGCTTTACTAACCGTGCGAAGCCGGGGCGGGTCGCTAGTACTAAGATAAAAAAAAACTCACTTCAGTAGAATAGAAGTCCTCAGCCCCGTTGGCAGCAGACACCATATGCACGATATGGTTATATCTGTTGTCACGAAGCTCTACGTTGTTCCAGTTGTTGGTGGCCAACATCGCTTCCCATTTGTCTTTTGATATAACTGTAATATAAATAAACTGGTGTTAATGTCAGCTTATAAAGCGACGACGCTGGAGCGAGGTTCAGACCAAATGGTGACCTACAGCGCAGAAGGCAGAGCAACTACCAACTAAGCTATAATGCCAGTCGAATTAGTATGGGTAAAATAGTAATGATATATGCGTATAGGAACGGACAAGTGTAACAATCGATGGTCGGCGTAGTGGTGGGCGCAGCCACACACACATACCTAGCAGGTAATATCCAAGATATGTTCCTCCAAGGTACGTTCGTAAAACGTTGTGAAATATTAAATGCGGAAATAGTACTCGTGACATAAAACGTGACGAACAAACTCGCTGACGATTTTCCGTTCCGAGCGGCCATTAAATTGTCAGACCAATCGTTTACCATAAAACGTTTACTCAACATCAAACATAAACATGTGTTGTGTAGGTATTTTAAAGAGATAGATAACGATACGTATTGATACAGATTGTTTTTCAATCAATCGTACAATCTTGTGATATGGACATTCGCGCTGATCTGTTTCACCAGAATCAAAAGAGGCTCCCCCCTTTGTTTGAAGTCGGTTGATGTTATCAAATCATCAGTTGTTGTTTTTTAATAACCAAAGTTCCCTTTGTCCAACCAGTGATTCACTGTGCCCGGGGAATAACTAGAATCATAGTTTGTATAGCACTGATGCAATCATGTTTGAGAGATCATATTTTATTATTGACTCTATGACAAATACATATGTTTTATTTGAATCTTCCATTAAACAGTATTGGGTTAACTGGCAGGGTACATGACCCCTATTCCGCTAGTACGGCCGCTCTGCCTCACGGGAATCCCCTCTGTGTATCCGCAGATCTCGATCTAATCGCGTTCTGGCAACGGAAGGCAATTGCGGGTTACGAAAAAACACTGTGATATACCACATAAGTTTCGCGGCATCGGAGCGCATGCGCAATTAAATAACTCTTTTGAACTCCAATTAATCCAAAGTAAGATGTAAACTCACATGCACTAGCGTCCATTGCTCCTCTATCACAAATAATCAGGCAGTTCCTCTGGCAAGTTCTTCCGAGTTCGAAGAATGTGTTCTCAATCTGGACCATGGTCTTCAGCAGGTTTTCCTGGAACTTCACGGCTGTAACAATGAGAATTAGCCATAAATTAGGTAAACTGGGTGATCGACATTTGATAAGAAACAGCGAAATATGCGTTAATCGAGTTCATTGTAATTAAACATACACAGATAACGAGTCTCGTAATTTCAACTTTTTTAACGACAGTTTGCATAAATCAAGAGGTTTTGAAACTGGATACTAATTGGAAGGGCTATTGAAACAAATATGTATAACGCTTTCTTCACCTAGAAAGTTCAAGTAAAACCATAGTTGAAAAACACGAAAGTGTTCAACAAAACTAAAATGTTATAGGTAATATGTTTAAGCGATGAAAGTATTGAAGTCGGTTTATTCGATTTTTAAATCAGTCAATTATCTTATTTTTCTAATACGGTAGAATGAAACTCATAACTTCTTTAAACAAGGCTATGGGATAATAAAAGATTATTATTAAATAAGTGAGTAATTATGCATTATGCACTTGTTTTATATCTGGCAGCTAAACATCAGTCTAAGAATGTATAACTGCATAGTATTGTATCTAGCTACTGATATTCATACATAATTGATGATCTAATCGTGTTATGACGATGACGGAAAAATGGAAACAAAATTGAACCAGAAAAATTGCTACTGATTAAAATAGGCATAGACAACCTGAATGCAGTATCCAGTGGCACCAAACGGACCAATCATAGCGTCGATTAGAAACTACATGAGAATAACTAATGATATTCTAATGGCACTTTTAATACCACTTTATACCGGCTGCAATTGCACGGACATTAATTTAGGTTGGCATGCGCCAGTTTCTAGATTCTCGAACGAGTGTACCGCGGCGTATGTGACAATAATCAAAGAACATAAATTCGACTGCTGATTGGTAAATATAGCGGAAAATGAGCAGAAACACAAAGTGCCAGAAATTGGAGATATAAATTTACATTATATTTGTCTTGTTATACTATCGCAGTCAAGATTTAAAACAATGTTGCATATGTCCGTAGATAAAAAGCTATTCATATCAATAAAATTATCAATTGACAAGTTGAACTAGGAACCCGTGCATGACTAATTATCCGGGTTAAAATCAACAAACTACGCCATAATGCCGTGGAAACTAGGATTAGTTCATCTGTACTTGAACGACCATAATCACAGCTTGGGTCACCTGCCTCTACCAATTAATTACTATTATCAAATAATACAAAGGTAAGTACAGGTATATACTAAGTGAATAGTCATCTCTTTGCAAGTCACGAGCGGTTAGGAGCCAACAAGCTGCATCCACCTTTTACGACACCGGTCCCCAAACTTTTTGTGTCGTAGACCACTTGCTGTTTTTCGGTTTTGGTTAGACCCCTAGCTAAGCTAAGCTAAGTTAATTTTTCTTTCAATTTACATAGATAAATACAGTGTATGTAACAAAAGTTCTGTACAAGTAAAAATGACCTGTTCAATATTAATTAACAAGATGTATATAGTACGTAGACAAAGAACATTATATTGTTTGTGAACAGATCATGCTCGCGAAAAGAAAGTAATCCTTCCATTAGGGTTTTCTTCCTTGTTCTTCCTCATGGAGGGTCGGATACAAGTACTAAACTTAGTAATAAGAACGCATGATACATATTATACATACAGGCACATATAAATAAAAAAATATATATTTAAGAATTCAATGGAATAGAGTACGTTGAGATGTATTATTGGTATTCATGAAAAATCAAAATTAAATTACCGACCTGGCTGAATGAGGTCTACATGCGTTGATCTCAAAAATATGGGTCTAATTTTTGTGTCGCTGACATGTTGTCGTTGACCCGTGGGGGTCGATATAGACTACTTTGGGTATCAGTGGTCACGACCTTGAAGCGGTCATCAGTCTATCGAGCTGTGAGCATGTTCACAATTCTAGTTCATGTTCGTATATAGTCAATAATGAATTTACAATCAAATCGCCTTTATCGTTTTTCATATAGCTGTAACAGTCGCCAATAGTTATTACCTACTTTTTGTCTAATCCATATTTCCTTCAAACTTTCTTCGTACTCTACAAAAAAACGTCTCCACACTCTTGCACTATTGTGTATCAGATGTGGTATTAACACACAAAGATGCAAACTCAAACATACCCCAGATGTAACTTAATGCTCATCGCACAAAAGCTGATTCCTCGTTTTGCTGGCAGTGCCATAGTCACATTAAATTTCCATCTAGAGCCTTTAGAGAAGATTATGTTTGTGCTAGTTTAATGATTGATTAATTTTGCAAGCTACTTAGGACGGCAGCGAAAGGCAGATTGGCAAGATTACAGAACGAAACAGAGCAAATCCATCTCAATTAAAATATTAATTTGTCTCAGCCGTCTCCGGTTGGGCCGATTTAAATGAGATTTGTTAATAAACAGACTATTTCTTGTCTAAACCCAAATGTATAGGAGATAAGCAAAGGGCTATCAGGCATAAAAAATCTATACTATTATAATATTATAAAGCTGCAGTGTTTGTTTGTTTGTTTGTTTGAACGCGCTAATCTCTGGAACTACTGGTCCGATTTGAATGATTCTTTCAGTGTTGGGTAGTCCATTTATCGAGGAAGGTTATAGGCTATGTTTTTTTTTTTAGACTAGAGAAACGCGGGTGAAACCGCGGGGCACAGCTAGTATAAAATATAATTCAAAGTTAAAGAAACATAGGCTTTATTCACTAGGTGGTATTTAAGCAGTAGAATACAGAATTAGTACACCTAGTGGTTTGTCTGAAAAGAAAATAGGCGCGGCATACCTTCTAATTGATTGTTGTGTGGATGGTGACATGATCTTAATTTTAGTACACAATTTAAATATACTTTGTGTACTAAAATTAACAATTACAATAAATACAATGCGATGTCTTGTTGGAACAATATCATGACGGCCAACAGAACCAGCGAAATAACGCAAAAGCATTATTAAACTTTGCCAATTGACGTCAGGGCTTTTATATGTTTTGTTTTAAATATTTAGACGATCTTGCCTGTACTTCAGATTGTGGTTGCGGATTATAGCTATTGCAACTAAGTAAATAATTTAAATATATAAAGCCCCGAAACATTGTACAGAAGGTGGTGATGTAATCTTGAATCATCGACAACAGTTTTATATTATAAATAGGTTGGAAACTTACAAATTTTGCGATAAAATGTTCCCTATTAGGACTCTACCATAATTGATGCAATCGTATTGGATGAAATATCAAAAATAACCGAAAGCAAAAATGGAAACCTCAGAAGGCAGGACAACCTAGAAAAAAAATACTGCACTGAACAAGTCAGTCAGCAACGTTAAAAGCAGCAACACCGGAAGCTAAAACCCACTTATTAGACTTTTTGTGAAAGATCTGTTTACTACCATGACATTGGAAAACTTTGGATGGCACGAAGGTCATTTAGTAATTTGTGCCTTTATAACTAATAATAAAGATTACTTCCCCATCTGAATTAAAGTCACCGTTTACATAGGATTCCACAATCAACCATTCCCTAAGCAACTGAAGTACATCTAGCTCGGTAATGGAAAAGTATGCTCCACGCTATGCGACCTTTAATTCTAAACAAAAGGTTGTGTCGCATTGGACCTTTCGCTTCCAAGTGTTTGTAATCGAAACGTGCATATCTATTGGGAATCTAGCGAATTATATGCACTGTTGGCGTAATGAAGGTTGTCGTGAAATACAATACCCGCTTCACGGTGCTTTTGCAGTGAACATCACGAATCAAGGAGGCTGACAACTTGACGCTGAAGTGGTAATGGACTTGAGCCAGATAGTTTCACTCTCGGTTATCAGAGCATCTCATTGTTTTTCAGACCACATAAACATTGCTGATTTCACAGAGACTTCTTGCTGCGAGCGAGTGGACATTGCTGAATCGACAATCGAGAAATACTTGGTATGGTATACAAGCAAAGCGACACTTGATACTCTTTGATACCTGAAGAGGCTTTACACTCAGACAAGAGCTGGCCTGTTTATTACAATAACATTTCCGAACTAAAACAAAGATAGCGATTGCATTCAAGTTCTTTTCGGTTTAAATGCTTAAACCATAACTAAGACAAATTTCGAGTTAACCGTTATAAAAGCGTCTCATTCAGTATTAATTTATTTAATTACCTGTTTTCTATATTTCTTACTTTTCTGTAGATATTTCTGGAACCCGATACTTATATAGCTTTGTTAAATTCTGGTATTGTCTTTGTCCTATTCTTAAAATTACAATTTCAATAAGATTTATAATAATCTTATTTGATAGATACAAGAAAAACTTAAACATGGCACAAGAATCATATGACTTTAAATTTACGTAGCTGTACATTATAAGACGCCGAATACACATTATCATCTAACAAAGACCTGATAATGACCGAGACACAACTCGAAACGCTACCACGCTACTCTTAACATAGCGAAGTACCTACCCACCATCTAATTGGTGAAACATACGTATAATGGTATAAACAGACGCAAAGATGACGTAAAAAGACACGTGGTGGACAGGTTTCAAGCTCTTACATCTCCATCCGTTCAAGTCATTCAGTATTTTCTACCTAAAACCATGAATGGTCAGACGCAGACGTCCGACGTTCAAAATCTTGAATATGTGCCAGTTACGAAGTACATGCCAACGTAACTATGACAATAAATATTTCTTACAGGACTTGTAAAGCCGTTTAATATTTTTTATGGCTCCGGGAAGCATTAAATTGATCAAATGTATAATATAATAGCTATAAGCTCAAAACAGCGGAACGCAAATCTTTTATTCGCTATAACCACGGTCGTCACATTTTACGACAGCACATCAATATCTATTGTACTTTACATAACAAGAAGAGTTATCTACTGGCGCAAACATGTTACGGTTGTCTTGAATTTCTATTTGACAAAAATTGGTTTGCTCGAGAACAAAAACGTATCAACTAGTTGAAATACTGCTAACACTTATAATCGCCGGATGCCGCACACAAGGTTAATAGATGTTTTTTTTAATGTGTATTTTTGTTACAGTCAGCAGCTCAGCAGAGAGAGGTCCCGAATCTCGGCCAGTCTTGTCTGGTTCTCGTTTTATTTCGAGACTTGCCAATGAACCCAGTTATGTACGTTCATATTAATTTCAACGAGGACACAAAAGTGGAACAAGATTTAGAGAAAACACCAGCAAAATTGTCTTCACGAAATACTACCGTTGTCTGCGACTCGCGATTTATGAGCTCCCAAAACATGCAAACCGTCAATTTTTACGAGCAGTCAGTTAAATGAAAATACAATAATTTACTGTAATTTTCATTCGTGATATTGAGTAGCAAATGTTTTTCTATATTATGCTTAATTAGATTTAGTACTGCAATAAAAACACAATACTTAATTGTGTTCATAAATACCTATCTAGATAAGACAAGCCATTAAATATGCGCATGGTAAATGAATTTTTGTTTGTTTATACACGTAGCGGCTTGAGTTGTTATGATATATTTTATGAGCTATTTGTGTATTCATGTTAAAATTTATGGATAATTTATTAGAGTTAACAGGGCGAAATTGAAACCCTTTTTATGTTGTACCCTTAATGCATCGATCCAAGCTCTGACACTATTTTAAAACATGAAGAAATAATAATAAAGCAATAATTGAGTGATTTAAAAATCGAAGGAACAGACTTCAATACTTTCATCACTTATTTTACTCACTTACATGTATAAAATAATTATCCAGATCAATCCACAATTGGTGAAGAAATTTCGTAACAAACATACAAAAAAAGCACACATGGAGCTGAGGTGCTAATAAAACTCATGTAAAAAAAGTCGATTTTTTTTGTATATTCCATCTCATAATATAAAATTTATTAAATTTAGAGGAAAAGCATCTTGGATTTAATAGAGGAAAGGGTTGTAAAATTATTTTTAATCTTCTAAAATAAAAAAATCAGAGTATGCGCACGAGTTTTTAAATACAAAGAGGAATAAGCATTAACAGAATAATCTGAGTCATTAGGTTTAGTTTAAATATTAAATGAGTCAAAAACCACTTAAGTTATAAACATATTTTTTTATAATAAATCGTAGTTCTGATCTACTCTCAATACCACTGCTTAGCTACGTGTTAATCATAATTTATCATATAAATCATTATATAAGCAAATCACTATATTTTATACTCATATCAAATTATGTAAAGCAGCTAGTTTGATTTTGATTTTAATCAAAATCAAACTAGCTGAGTTTGATTTTAATCAATACAAATAAGCTAGGTTGAACGTCTGTTTGTAATGTCAAAATAACAAAAATATTTTAACCTTCTGTCTGTGGTACTCATAATAAAAATTTTGTATCCTTCAGTCTGTTTGTTCCGGGTAATTTTCCGCTTTTGATGGCACTTTCACTGACAGATAGCTGATGTTCTAAGGAGTAACATAGGCTACTTTTATTTTAGCAAAAACCTCATAACTCCACTTAAAGTCACCGGGAACTGCTAGATAAAATACAATTGAGCTTCGATTTTGCTAAGTGTTAATCAACTATCAAATAAAAACAAGAACTGGGCCTCTGATTAATCTGACTTTCATACTAATAATAAACATGTGAGTATCCAGTTCAAACCAGACTATTGTTTGGACTATCCGTTCGACGCGTGGTCGGGCAGCGAACGGGTCGCCTTATCTGAAGATAAGCGAATGTCAGATTACACAATAGTCGGAACACGCATAATAAGCTGAGAGGTGTCGATGACATTAAATAACTCAACTTTTTAGGGGGTAGGTGCAAAAGCATTAACCCCAAGTAGGAGAAAAACTTGTGCCTAGTTCATCCGAAAAGTACTGCCACTGGAAGGATGTGGGTACTTGTGAAATTACTCATGCATAATACGTTATATGCCCGTCTAAAAAGTGATGTGCGCAACGCGAGTGCAAACTTGAGTCTTCTCATACTTCGGTAGAGGAAGACCGGAGTCGTATTGCTGTTTATTGACGGCAGTTACCACTTAACCTCGAGTGGGCCGTCACTTCGACTCACTCACTCACCGTCAATGAAATAAAAAATAGTAAAAATAATTCATTATTCTTGGCAGTAATATAGATAATAAAGAGTTCTGTTTTGGTAACCCAGGTGATAAAGACGCTACTATATAATATTTTAATTTTTATTAATTAGCCTAAAAATACTTGATCATGGAAGAAAAACAACAAATGATAACGATCAAATCACCTGTACTTGATTATAAATCTACTGATTTGCATATTTCTCAAGACAATGTACTACGTCGTAATTATTATTAAGCAGTGAATTGCGGAGAAACAAACTTCAAAGTGGAGCATATCTGTCCTTGACATTATTTAATAAATTTCATGGCGTTTTCAAATAGATACTAAAATATTTAAAATATTTTACCTGTCAACGACTATGAAACATGAAAGGTTGCAGATATAGATAGCGAGGCTTCCAAATTAAGTAAATTTTGGAATCGCGTGTTTGGGTTTGCTTAAAGTCCTGCCTTTTTCATGAACAGTTCAATTTCACATAAATTTGAGGGGTGGTACGACAATTGGTGCATAGAAGCTATCAAACATTACAACTCATGACCAACTATTGCAACGTCTTTTAGTTTCATTTGGTCTTTAATACCCACGGCAGTAGAATGTGAACTCATCCTACATTCAATACAATTATTTCAATCTTGGCAGCGTTCACTATTGGACATTGACCATCGCGCCTCCTCTGACGTCAAGAAACGTTTACACGTGCTCCACATCTTTCACGTCTCTAGACAACAAAATAAAAACAATACAGAAACTTCAAACTTCTGAGTATGTTTAATGATAATCGCACAATACATTGTGAAGTTAAAACAAAAGAATTTTTAAAAATAGGAAAACCACTGTTTGTATATATGGCTACTGGCAAATTACCAAGCACAATACGATAATATACCTAGGTTGCTGCAAAATACAAGCTGATGATCTGTGCTAAACGTAGTGATTGTTGCATAGGCCACGACTGTTCACATATCAAATATCTGACTACTATAATATTAATGTTCAAACCCGTGTGTCTAATGCATGATATAGAAACGCACAGAGCCTTATCAACGTAGGCAATAAGAAAAACGGACATATTCTTCAATAAATGAAATTAGAGACCGATCGAATATCACCTAGCGACTTAGTAACGGCTAATGATGATGAGCTCTGTAATGTGACGATGGTATGATGACTGTGGCTTTGTAGCATATAGAGACAAGATGTTCGTAGCGGAACACTTATCGGTGACACACGACACTCACCACCATCACCGAGCCTTGCATGCGCTAACGCAGCCGCTGTGCATCGCGTGCATTCCATCGCGCACATAATATCCCCTTTGACACCTATCGGTGAATGTGCTACAACATTGAAAACTAGACTTTATTGGCACTGGAATACATCCCAGCATGCTTCAATATCCTCAGTCACGGCGGCCAACTGGGTGCTAGTTTCTACATTAAGAGCAGACAATTAGAAAATACCAACGTCTCAACAAATACAATGTCGCCGAGACTTTTCTAATATTGCAAGGCTAGGGGTCATCTAATATCCGAAATGATCTTGAGATAACCTTTTGTTTGCTAGGGAGATCAGTAAACTAATTAAGATAATACAAGAGAGACAAGACATCAATTTGTCAAACAAAATTAATAGTGAAATCTGTTTCGCAATAGAATCAAACCCTTATGCAAAAATAAATTGAAACTTGTTTGATCTAGAATACTCCGAGTCTGATTGAATTCTTGTTTACGCTTCGACGAACTAAAGGGTACGTGTCCCTTTCGTGAAATCAATATTTCAATTCTCGAAGGCTTTAATAGAAACTACTCGGATTGCTGAGGCCAGACATCGGGAGCAAGGCCACAAACGCTTTTTGTAGAACCATTAAGTCACGGGGACGTTGTTATGACCGATCGTTAGCTTTCTAATCCAATCAAGTAAATATCACGTTGTGTTCTTCACAAGGACGTTTACGCTGACCTTTCAGGGACATAAATGTATAATGGCGGCGTCACCTGGCGTTTCGATGTACTTTCAGACTTAAACTACAAATCAAAGTCATTGTTTCTTCAAAGTTTAATTTACTTTATAAATCGTATCCAAAATGTATAATTTCCAAGTCCATGATAAAATAATAAAGATGGCGAAGATTATTTTGAGATTTCACCTTTGTTCCAAGTTGTGATTGTTAATACTCATAACTTACTTAGCTTTTTGTCAAAACACGTGAATTTCATTGTCATCAAGTTTCAAACAAACATTATCTTCAGATAAAGATATTTCTGTAAGCACATACTGATAGTATGTGTGATGCAGATGATATGGAGGATACATTATGAGAACAGTTCTTAAGTAAACATTGATTGTCATTTGTATTTAACCGACTTCAAAAAGAGGAGGATCTCTTTCGGCTGTATGTTTTCTTTTAAATGTTTGTTATGCAATTTCTAAATCAGTCAATTATTACCTATTCTACCAGTTTGAATAAAACCCAGTTTATAGCGTTCATAATTTTAAATTGATATCAAAAACAGAGCCTTACTAAGTCAATGTTAATTCTACACAATTTATTCAAGTGCTCAATTATATCACACGGGGAGATGAATATCAAAAGGAGTAGTGAGTCGGAAGAACGCGGTCGAATGATAATGTGGACTGTTTATCTATTCATGGTTGAAAACGAACGCAAACAAATTAACTGAAAGCATTGTGTTGAAGGACAATTCAATTTAATATTGATCTATTTTTGACTGAATGATAAATGTGTTCTATACATTTGTTAAATTAAATTAGATATATTTTAATACTTATAGTTTACATTATAAGAGCAACATAACATTCCCAAGATCTGATGCAATGTTTACTGGGAGAGGCATATTACCAGCAGTTGATTTAGGCTGATGATGGTACTCAGGTAATTATTCAATTTTAAAGATAGTAAACGGAGTATACACCTGTGATGCAGGAGTTAACAGAAAGCTGTTGCATTAAATACTAATGCAGTGTCATTAATGCAATAATCAGATATCCTATCTGATGTAAATAAGAATGCGCGTCAAGACAAAAGTCGGAGTCGTAATTTAAAGTCATTACTATCTCATTGATATTCATTATAAATGCATTTCAGATTGATGTAGCAATCACACGCAACGATAACTCAATATTAAGTAGATAGCCGGTTCATATGAAGAAAATAAGCATTGTTTTATTTGCTGCCGGTAACACTTCCAGCGATCCGTCCATGACCGTGAACGTGCTATTTACGACGCGTCTCACGTGGCTAGCCACCTCGTGTACGAAGAAGCCCCGTAACAAACCCATCAAATAATTGTATTACACTATTTCTTCTTAAAAAGATTAAATAGAGAGAAGCTTCTTGCATTACAATATCTGCGAGAAATTCAAATTAGAAACGTTTCATTTTGTTACGATTGTGGCTTGAAGAGTCTAGTAGTTAATTTCGACTAGCGACCCGCTCCGGCTTCGCACGGTTATACTTAGGTCGTAATACAATTCCGTAGTAGACCATTTTGATCTACTATCTCGTAAGGTTTAGCCAACATTAGCTATATAAGCGCCCGAAAATATGTCTTTTACGAAATCGTGACATACCATTGAAATGTTATACATCTCTTAATGAAAAAAATCTCTGAATGATAGTGAAAACTTTATTAAAATCCTTTGCGTGGTTTAGAAGAAGTTAACAGAGAAACATACATACGAAAGCAGAGACTTCGCTTTATACTATTTAGAGAAGAGACGAGCAGCCGTACAAAAGACCCAACGGTAAAGGCCGGCGAGCAGGCGAAAGATTTCGTAGCAAAAATAAACACCACACGTGACCGACGCAAAATAACCGAAATAAACCGAGTTACTCGATTAAATCAGGCTGATACCTGACGTAATATAAAATACAGGCTATTTGGAATACGATCCGAAGTTCACGCTCCATTACTACGATTTGGCAATGTGTGTACTACACATTAGTCTGCGATGACAAAGTGATGAGCACAAATTGGAACAAGTCATTATGAGTGACGAGAGCAATTACAAACAATAACAGACCTCCCACTGAGGGTTTCACGCTCGAGACCCATATACCAATAATACCTTGTTGTATACAATACGGGCACTACGGGTATACGGGTCTCGGTGGATGTATCAGATGAATTGTGACACCAGCAACAATGTGCCTCGCTCTCCTGCTGATTTTTCTCTTGATTTTTTTACACGTTTACCATAGGAAAATGAAATACTAAGTGGTGCCAAAGAAGACTGTGAACGACTACTACCTATTACGAGAAAAGTATAGTTAAATTGTTGGCGGGCAACTACGGAAACGGGTGTCTCGCTTTTGTAGCAATATCTAACGAAACCCTTTAACACCACACAAACACTCGCTCTTGGCCTGCCTCGGCATGACTCGACGGGTTTGGTACGCCGGCATCATAGCGTAAGTACAAGATACGCCAAAAATGGAAGGAACAGGGGTTATCAGCAGAAATATAAGCCTACACAAATCACCCGTACAATGTTTTGAAACTGATAAGAGATATCACTGCGCTCACAACAAAAATTGGCAAATGCCGCATATTTTTTTATAAAATAAACAAAGCAAGACACCGGAAGGTCATGATTCATCTTCGTTATTTGCAAACGTATGCACCAAAATAGGCCTCTTGCTACAATAATTATAATCCGCATATTGTCTTGACAGCGTCACGCGGGCTTTTGGTGACACACGCACAGACTATAATGGACTTTTCACGATTGAGCTCATTAGCTCATTAATCAGCTCACACTTGAGTCTAATTTATTCCCTTTTTTTTGACACACCCAATATATGGGTGGGACCACCTCTTGGCAAGGTGCATTCGACCTACCTCACGTGCTACTGACGTCAAGCCGTCGCGATCGCGCCCATTGGGATTCTTTTTTTGTATAGGTACTAATTTGTTTAGGTCATAGATGTTTACGTTATGAGTTCATAACGTTTAGAATAGATTGTGGTTCTATAATGTAATTTATACAAGGGACTGCAATAGAGATCCTAGCAGACTCATGTTATGGAAGCAAGAAAACTATAGTAACCTGTCATGTATGTACAATATCTCAATTCATTGTGTCAATTCATTTCAAGTTGAGGTTTGTTTGTTAAAGGAATCTGCAACTAAATATTATGTCTAAAATATCTTATCTTTTCTAATAAAAACATATCTTGCAAAGACAAATAAACATGAAAAAAACTGCATAGTTTTCGATCGGACACCCTTAAAAAAGGTACGCCCAACTTATCTACACCAATATTTTAGGCTTTTTTGTTTGTACGTAAAATTACAGTCGATAATAATTATAATTTAATATTTCACAGATAAAAAGGTACGTTAGCCATGATTTATAACATTACTCATTAAGCCATTACAGTCTAAGTACATAGACTATATTTTATTTTGATAATAATCACTTGGTCGAAGATTCGCAAACATGGCAGACAATATAATCTAGGCTGACTACACTGATAGGTAATTTCTATATGAAAATTTTGTTAATAAACCGCTAAACGTCTTTGATCATTGTGGACAGCAATAGATATTTTATTTGGTTTTAAAGTAATACTATACTTTTTTTCATCCTTACAATGTCAGGAACAAGGAACTATGTTATAGATATAAACATGGTGGTCAAGATAGATATGATAATGACTCGCTCGATTGTTTAATATCGGAATAAATGCGTATTATTTCATCCAATTAAACAATAACGCTTCAAACAAGTACGTGTTTATGAAATCAATGGAACATGGAATGTCACATTAATCTTTTATAATCAACTGCTGGCTTCACCATAAACATTGTTTCCCGAAACTCATTGTAGGAAATTGCCTGGAAAACGCTATTGTTGATTCGCGCTTTTGTCCAACTCTTTAAAAAGGTAAATAAAAATGCAGTTAGCAGAGTTAGGTAACTAAGAAGACTTTGCAATTTAACTGAACAATTTTCATGATTAATTATCTATTATTTACGATAGTTTGGCCACAGATATATCGAAAAATCCATAGCCATGTGTCTGATGTTATATACCAGTAGAACAATATTTTACAATCTGCATTTTGGCGTATAATTGTCTTTTCAGAGCCAGACCCTTACTGACAGATTATAAAAGATAGATTACCATTGCAACATTGCTAGTTGTCGAAAAACTCTATGCATCTTTTTTTTTTTTTTTTTTTTTTTTTTTTTTTTTTTTTTTTTTTTTTTATGTGAATAAGTGACGGAACGAGCTGAGGGCCCACCTGATGGTAAGTGGTGACCCTCGCCCATGACAACAGTAATGCGTGCGACTCAGTATGAGATCCAAATCTTTACTGAGTCGCATTCATCCTGCTGCGTCCATCACTCGAGACGGGGATGATATGTCTCATGCGCATGTGATTTCACCGGCAGCCACACCCTTCCACCGGAACACAGTAATGCAACCACTACTGCTTGGCGGCAGATTCCAGATGTGGTGGCAGTACCTCTCCGGACGAACTTTGCACAAGTTCTACTGCTACTTTTGGTTGCTCCTTTAGCACCACCCAGGGGGTACGTGTAGGGTATCAAAGGGTACACACCTACGGACGCGAGCAACTGGACCCCCCAAAAATCTTTTAATATATTACAATGTTGAAATGGCAATATATCTCCAGTCATCTATAAGTTGATTATAGGGTTTAGCTGTTAGTGACTTAAGTCCATTTATATACTTTATATGGATTATATAGTTATAAAATAGGGTATTTAACATTGAAGTGTTGCCCTCATTTTCCAAGTACTTTACATTTCAGAATGTCTAACCACTTTTGTAAACAAAAACATAATAAAAGTCCAATCTTCTTAAATAAAAACATCATGAGACTAAAGAGGGTAATAATGCATATGGAAAGATGAGGAAATTTAATTATGAAACATTTACGAGTTATACCAATGCAACAAACAATGTAACAGTAATATTGATGCAACAGTGACAAGAAGTCACTAGACAAGACTTCACTAACATCAGTTATAGGTTTACAAAACAAATTAAATAATGTACATACCTTCTTCCGGAGTGAGGTCTGCAAACTTGACCCCTCCACTGTAAGAGAAAAAAAAAATACATGTACCAATGGTAATAATAAACAAACTCCCCAAAATGTAAAACAAAACAAATTCCCAAGTATTGTATAAGCATATAAAATGCCAAAATGTGGTACTAAAATATATTCACAGTGCATGACAAGAAAACTTATAAAATTGATAAAAGACATATATATTTCTCAGTATGTATTATGACCAAATCATTATAAAATAGCATAAGTATACTAGACAAGGCCTGCCAGAAAATATCATTTTTAAAATAATGAGTAAAGAAATTGTAAAGGGTAGGTACCTGCCCAGAATAAAATTAAGATTAGACATAATTCAAATATCAACTTCTGGAAATATTTGAATGCTTTTGTACTCGTATCTGATATAACTCTAAATTTAAAGAATGTATATTAACTTTGGTTTACAGACAACATACTAAATATTTAAACATTTTTTTTCTTTCTTGTATCATGCACTGTGTCAATTTTATTCACATCGTACCTTAGGAGCACGCTAGCCGTTTCCGGCACCCGGAACACCTGGAAAAAGATCCAATGTGGAACGTTGTCTTACCGGATCTCCCAGAGGAGAAACCAACTAACACACACCCTATATACTCAAATAATTTTGTGCAAATTACTTATTTCATGAGAAGGTATTTTATTTACTTTTTGTTTTCAAGGGATGTGATTTTACTTCATTAGTTGTAACATCTCAGCGATATTAATTAGAACAAGTAAATAAATAGACTTGTACAATAATTGGATTTAGATAAAAGCCAATATAAGAGTATGATAAGGTCCATCTCTCCCTCATTCATTTATAGACTAAAATTAGAACATTTCTTACCTTCCATCCTAAATTCTCGAAGAATGTACTCAGGCGGGATTGACCGGTAGTTTTACCACCGCAAGGTCCTGTTGGAACATTCCACATTTAAGATATTGAGTAGATTTCCCACGTGTTACGCTTACAAATATAATAAAAAGGCTAACATGACATGGAAAAGAACAACCTTAGTCAACTAATGGAATTCTCTGCCATTCGATAAAATATAGAAGAATGTAGGTAGGTTGCTACATTTCAGTAAGAAAACCGTATTAAAAAACTCGGATTGCCACTTACCTCCTGTGAGCACCAGCTTATAGGTCATTTTCTGAGATTGGTTTGCCATATTGTTTGAAAGAATAAATTAATTTAAAATAAAATTACACTAAGAAAGATGATAAGTACATAAATATCATAAAAATGTTGAATTTACAAAAGTATTAAATAGAGCCATCACAAAAAAACGGGCATCGCCCATGAGGCGTGCTAAATGAATGAATGAGAGCAAGAGAATACAGTACAGATTAGAGATGATAAAATTACAATGGCATTCACGAAGGACGACGTGACATGACAATGACAGCCAGAGTGTCCGGTGAAGACTATGAAATTTCCCTAATAATTATGCAGATTAATTTAAAATCGATATTTGAGAGTTACTCGACTTGTAGGACTCTTTAATCGTACCTACTAGAATGACCACCCACTGAAAAGTAATACGACTAAAAATCATCCAACGGTGTTCAAAAGATAACCTATGTGTGCGCGTAAGTTTTATGAAATAATAATATTAAAGCTAAAACCTTTAAATATGTTAATATACAACGCGCGCGGTGGTTAGGCTCACTATTTTATGGATTATTCTATAAGTCTGCAAGATTATTACGTTCATTACAGCAGAACTATGAATGATGCATCGAAAATATATACACGAGAACAAAAATACCCAAATAACGGACTAAATTGATTAACACGGCAACATTAGGTTTTTTCGAATTGATAGCGATAGTAACTTTGGCCAGTGTCAACAACGTGGATGAGAGAATTTAGCCATCTTTGCTAGATCGAGATTCAGCTTGACTTGGTGGCGATTGATCCTTTGTATTAACTCTACGTAACTCTACAAAATTTTTGTCTGAAAAACCAGTGCGGCTTGAGTACGGTATTTTCCGTTCTCCCGATATATTATTTAGTATTTCTAGTTATTTTCGTCGGTGGTTTTTTTTTTAATTAATTATTCTAATACACAGCCTTCCCATAAAATGATATTCAATCTTTATTAAAAAACTTGTATTCAATCATATCTTATCAAGTTACACCTAGAGCATTAATGTTTAAACTACATTGTTTCATGTGACCTTCAATTTGGTAATGTTTCAAAACTGTGAGTACAGTTTGAGATTCACTTGCATTACTTTTTTGAATCTTTTCTAATAGCAACACTATGGACGGAATTTGTTGCCAGTACCGGCCCAAACAACGGTTTCTCTTCTCAGTGTAAGGTTCTTTTGCTAGTGACGGTTGGTCTCCATCATCTTAAAAGAAATAAGATATTTAGTTTTACATTTTATCAACATTATTAATTATAATATAGTTGGTACCTACCTTCCAGATCTATAATGTCTTGCTCTACCCATCTTGTCTGTATGTTTACACACATTATGGTTATTTGTAACTCTTTAGATAGGTACCTGATGTAGTTTACAAAAATGTTCAATAATTTTAAACCTGAAAGCAGAGTAAATGATAGTAAATATCATTATAATATTACAAATACCTATTGGTAATCAAGAACCTAGAAATTTTCCATACCTATTTTATTTTCATCACCAAGAAACTGCAGCATCAGACAAGGCAATGAATCTATAATAATTAAAGCTGTGTTTTCAATGTCAATTGATCCGTTTTTTATATTTTGTAATAATTCAATCATTTCCTCCAGATTCCATACATGAACCACTTGTATTTTGCTCATAATTGTGGCCATTTCCTAAAGCAAAACAATAAGTACATTTAATAGAATTATTTTGAATGGCTCTGTACCTGAACAATGTATCTAAAATAAAGCATTTTAAACTATATCAGAACAAAAATACAATTTATTTTCTTTGGTAAATTTGTTCCGGCTTATCTCCGAAATGGCTGGATTGATTTTAACAGGACTTTCACTGGCAGATATCTGAAGTTCTATGGAGTAACTTAGGCTATTTTTAAGTTTAGAACATAAAGAAAAATAATTGGAGCTTGGCTCAAAAATTATTAAATTCCATGCAAAAGATACAGGGATCAGCTAGTACTAAATTTATGGCTTACTCTTCTTCAACTATTAGTGGGAGTAAGTGGCCTACTCTGGTGTCGATGTTTTCAGGAAATTATAATACCTTAACTGAGTACCCTGAGGCATCAAGTATTTTCTGTATTCGTATAGCTGAGAAGTCCCCCTTCGTATCAACATACAATGCAGAAAAATCATTGTTCTTGGCACAAGATATGCTAAGCTGGAAACATAACTGAGTTTTCCCAGCATCAGCAAGGCCACATAGCTCTATAATGTGGCCTCTTGGTATACCACCTTCAAGCACAACATCAAGTCTGTAACATAATATATTCAATATAAAATAATATGCAAAATATTTGTATATCATAATTATGATTGTTATTATGATTATGACATGAAAAGTAGGAAGATAAAGAGTGTGCCACCTATCATCACATGAACAAAAATAAAATCCAACTACCCACAAACATTACCTTTAATGATAGAAAAAAGGTAAACATATCCCTATTGTAGTGTGAGAGAATCTTCTGTTGCCAATCCTATACTAACTTATTATTATTTACTGACAACAATATGATTATAGTGCACATTTATCTCTGTGCATTAGTGAAATTCAAATGGTGATTTACTTTCATATTAATTACAGTTTGTTGCTACTTATTATAAAAAATACTGCATAAATACTTCAGTCTGATTGAGAATGAAAGCAAATTGTGTGCATGCAATTAAGGTCCACACCTGATGTACTTGTTACATTAGTTCTTACAACATAGTTGTGTAGGTGTAAAGGTGTGTTCACATACACACTTTTGCCATGTAAAGGTGTGTAGGTTCGAATTAAGCCCTACAATTTTACTTACTAATATTATGCTACTATATAATTTACGTAGGTACTTGCCTTACTATGCCTGTGTTTATAAATTTATTGTCTTTTAAACATTTGTCGAGCAATACAGAACCATTAATAATAGGAGCTGAATACTTCGAATAAATTTCATTTTTGATGCTTATAATTTGAGGAAAATCTAATCTTGTTAGATTCGCTAATTTGCTAATATCTTCTTGAAGAAATTCTATCAAAGTAGTGATCCGATTGTGAGCAAGCACTCGTAATACACTTTCTGTAATATAAGTTATTTCACCTGCTTTTAGTTTTTGCATTCTTGGTTTATTAGATTTTAATAACGATCGTATTCTTTATCAAACAAAAATGCAACATAGAAACTAATTGATGTACTAGAATACTTTATCTGTCATAAGTCATAACATAAATTCATAATCATAAAAAGTTATCTGTGATGATTGTTATCCCACCAAGTCCCAACGAAACGTATAGGTAAAACGGCGAAACAAGGCAATCGTGAAAAAATGCTCAAGTGCGGGTTCGCGCATGTACAGATACATAGAAAAAGTTTGGTACTAATAGCACTTTAATTCTGAATGAATTTAAGAAATGCATTTGAAACTTTGAAATTGACTCATTATTTTGTATTCAAATTTAATTATTAGGTTGATTAATAAACAACCGTAATTTTTATCAAACTTTTAAATTATTCATTGATGTACTAGAAGTACTTTATCTGTCATAATCATATATGTGATGATGATGACTGTGATCCTATCCCAAGTCTCAACGCAATTGTGCTAGGATAAGAAACGTTATTATGATAGAACTATGTCCCAGGCACTAAAGCCCAACAAACAACAAGCCGTAAACAGAGAAGTTTCTCTGTCTACATGCCGTGCTACGCAACAACAAAAATCACATGGTAACCATAAATTACTATTATAATCCCCCGATTCTCCGCGTGGATTTTTTTTTGCGCGGAACATTTGCTTTTGTTAAATAAAAGTATCTTATGTTTACTCCTTATAACTTGTCGACTATCTACCAGTGAAAGTCCCGTCAAAATCGGTACAGCCGTTTCGGAGATTACCTGGAACAAACAGACAGACAAACACACAAACATAAAATAAAAACGATTTTTTGTAATAACTATACTTTCAAATGCATTTAGTAAAAAGCTGTTATATTGTCATTTTTTTGGTGCTACACAACTACAAAATTACTAATTATCGAATATCGACGTGAAAATTACCGTTTTGACCAACGTAAAACTAAAAAAATAATATTCAAATACGTCTGATTCGGTCACCTCTGAAAAGTCATCCTCATCTGGCTTTTTGGCTATCAATCAACAGTTCTAACCGGTTCTAAGTTCTAACTTGTCTAGGTTCTATTCTAAATAGCAACACAGTTCTGTGGTGTAGCAGAATATTTACCACTGAATAGAAAGATCGTAGTTTACTTAATTTACATTTATTATATCGTGGTACACAATGGTTTTTATAAAATTATATTTTTTTATTAAACTTAGTTATTTTTTTAGGCATCGGGAAAATTTTCATTCATTTGGTAAAACAATGACGTAAATGTAATTGACCCGCAACATGTTACAGGTCTTTTGGCATACATAAATCAATTTCGTCAAAAATTATACTTATGTACGTCATTGTTTTACCAAATGGGCAATAAACAAAAACATTTCTGCACAGAGAACTTTCTAAGCTTTTTACAAAATATTGATAATTTGGTTTCATAAAACCTTTAACTTGCAGAAAATTCAAATGTTACTGCCATGTAGTATAAAAAGTCCTATGAAGTTAATTACGCTGGAGTATTTTGGACAAATACTTTTTATTATGATATTATGGTATTATATGAAAGCGCCGGCGTGAAAACATTTATGTATCCGAACATCCTACGGAAGTATATAGACAAGAAAAGACGCGTTGCCCTCCGCTCACCCCCCCTATTCCCAACCAATCTGCTCGCCCGCCATTTGTTTGCTGTCAAAAATCGTCATGTAAAGCCGTGGAGTGAAATAATTTTTGTTTTGGTTCACGGCGTAATAACTCATATTTAATTTTTATTGTAGTTTTGAATAGTGATTCATCATGTCCAATATATCGCTCGATAAAGATACGTTTTTTCGGCGAATCAAAAGGCTCTACGCGGCATGGAAGGTTGGTGGCTACCTAGTGTGCTCATGTTAGTGATTTAGGTTTCATCTTATTTATACAAATTTGCGTATTTCGCAGGCTGCAGTGGCCGATCCAAAGAGTGAAGATGCGTTAGCCAAGGTTGACTGCCTCGTCTCTTGTGTTGGAGTCGACGAAGACACCCTTTACAGCAAGTCTACGGCGCTACAGGTTCGCGCGTTGTATTCCTCTCCATGTGATAGAGAGCTAGAATTTAAAAAGCTAGAAACTTTACCTTTAAACGAGTCAAAATGGGCCATGATTACATCTCTAGATGAAATTGAACCAAGACAAATTTGACGTCAACAATATCAAGACAGTCCAATTAGTTTTCTATTTATTAAAGAACAGTCTGTATTGTACAGAAGAAGCCTAAACCAGTGTCAGATTCAGTTCATTAGCTGTTTAAAATGTAACAGAAGAAGTTTTTATTATTTATTTTATAATGATGTTTATCCATGTCCCTCAGGGGAAAATATATGTATTTGATTTATTATATAATGCATTAATATATGCAGCAACATGATTACTCATATTTGCCCATAAAACATCTAATTCTGGTTAACTGTCAATGGTCTGCAACTCTCTTCTGGATAACAGTTATTTTAGTAGTCCCCTTTTTTTCCTGTTCTATTTGCTTCACTAAGACAATATCTGATTACTAAATGGATGTCTGCTTTCATAAATTTGTGTACATATTGCAGACTTGGCTGTTTGGCTATGAACTGCCGGACACAATCACAGTGTTGACAGAGTCAAGCATGTGTTTCCTCGCCAGTAAAAAGAAAATTGAGTTTTTAAGGCAGATTGAAAATAACAAAGATGAAACAGAACTACCCCCTGTCAAATTGCTAGTGCGCGATAGGGTGAGTTATGAAAACTTTGTTATTCTGTGCATTACTTAAGGATCCTGAGGCCTGGAAATGATCTGGTAATTCTAGTATGAGTGTATGTAAGCATTATAAAAAATTAAGGTAGGTGAACTGTTGTGTTTACATAAGATGTATGTAGCTTGGTGATAATTATAAAATCTCTTGAAACTTAAATTTATTTTGAATTCTTATGAATTAAAATTATTTTAGTCGATATAATTTATGCTTTTCTGTGTCTGCACCAAGAGAATCTTGCTTATTCTTTCCCATGGTTAGATAGGGTTTGAATGAGAACTAAACTTTGGACTAAGAATGCATGATCTTGTAAGTACATATTTATTAATAAAGTGATGTTTCCAAATTTGTTTGAAGAATTCAGTAGAAATAAATTACTTCAACATTGAATCCTGAAAGAGCATCAAAGCATCAATCATCACTTTGTTAGTTGACTAGCAGTAAATTGTGTATCAGCAATGAATATCTTGGTTGTGTAGTTTTTAGCGCATCTGAAGCACTGAAATATCAATATGCAGTATATGTATCATTTTATAAGTAAGCTTAGAATAATTCTGGGTGCACCAAAGGGTATATATTTTTTACGATAAATGTTTCTTGTGTGTGTATTAATTATCTGTATATATATGTAAGATAATTGTTCCAAAACAATTGTATCAAGTTAATAAATGTTTAGACTAATGTTTCAGACTGATAAGGACAAAGAAAACTTCAACAAACTAATAGCAGAAATAAAAAAATCAAAGTCAGGGAAGAATATCGGAGTATTCATTAAAGATAATTATCCAGGCGAATTCTGTGAGAGCTGGAAGAATGTGATGAAGGCAGAGAAGTTTGAAAATGTAGATATAAGCTCGGCTGTAGCTGTTCTGATGGCGCCTAAAGAAGATTCGGAAATTATAACTGTGAAAAAGGCATGTTTGGTTACTGTAGATGTTTTCACAAAATACTTGAAGGATCAGATTATGGAAATCATAGACTCTGATAAGGTAAGAGATTTTTTTTAAGGTAATTTAAATTTAGTTATGTACATTTTTACATTCAAATAAATTAATAAATTAATTTCCGTGAGTTAGTCTTGCAAAAACTCGAAAAACAAAGAAATATTTTAAGAAAAGAATTTCACAGCAGTTTACTATAAATATAATGCTACTAAATAAAATCTGTTTTTATATAAACTTTTTGCTTCATAACTAAAATTCGAATTTATGCTCGTTTCAGAAAGTAAAACATTCAAAATTAGCTGAAGGTGTGGAAGCAGCTATATCAGATAAGAAATATGTAACCGGTGTAGACACAAGCCAAGTAGACATGTGCTACCCTCCAATTATTCAATCTGGTGGAAATTACAGTTTAAAATTTAGTGCTGTGTCAGATAAAAATCATTTGCACTTTGGTGCTATTGTATGTTCATTGGGTGCAAGATACAAGTCTTACTGCTCAAATATCATCCGCACATTGCTTGTGAACCCGACCGATGAAATCCAAAGCAATTATAATTTCTTGTTGAATGTTGAAGAGGAGGTTATGAAGGCGCTGGTTGCTGGGGCAAAACTATCGGCTGTGTATGAGGCAGGTTTAGCTTTAGCTAAGAAGGAAAAGCCAGAATTAGTTGATAATCTCACTAAAACTTTTGGGTGAGTGGTACATTTTTCTTTTTGTCATCTTCCTGCCCTTATCCCACACTAAGTGGGGTCGGCCCAACATGTATTTTTCTTCCATTTCCCTCTGTCAGACATCATCTCCGTACTCGCTCCTTTCTTACGCAAATCATCTTTCACACAATTCATCCATCTTTTCTTTGGCCTACCTCTTGTCTTATATCCTTTCATATCCGCATAATATGCCCATTTTTCATTTGTTTCTCGAAATATGATGTAAAACTTCATCATTAGATTAATTTTGTCAATGTATAAACAGTTTTCTGATGTAAATGTGCTTTTGTTTGTAGATTTATAATGGGCATAGAATTTCGCGAGAGTTCCTTAATAATCGGGCCCAAAACATCAGTTGTGGCGAAAAAAGGCATGGTTTTCAACATCAACATTGGTCTTGCCAATTTGACTAACAGTGCCGCTACGGATAAGGAAGGCAAGGTAATAACATATTTATACTGCTAGTTAAAAGTTCTTAATTGAGATGGATTATAGTTTTTTTCTACAATTCTGTATTAATTAGGTTTTTTCTACTGATGATAAAGGTTAATAAACGCCCATAAACAACGGCAAAACGATTCGGGTCCTTTATTCTGAAGCATGACAAGTATTAAGGCCCATCGCGTTGTGCACGTCATTTTGAGATGGGGTAACGTCTCGTGCGGCTGTAATTTCACCGGAACTCAAAACCTTTATGACCTATAACGACCACCTGATGGTAAACGGCTACCGGCGCCTTGAGGTGTTGCCAACGCGGTGTCTATTAGCTAAAAAAACATTTTTACACTCTTTAAATTAATATTGAACGCCATTGGAAACACCTCCAACGGAAGTTCATTCCACATCTTGCAGGTACATGGTAGAAATGAGCGCGTAAAGCTCCCAGTATGATTTCCACGCATCTACAATATAAGGGTGAGCTCGACTATGGCGAGAGGTTTGGTGGAGAAAAGTGGGATGCAGGGAGTTAATTTAATAAAAACCCTTCCACCGGTATTATTACAGACCTATGCCCTATACATTGGCGACACAGTATTAGTGAACGAAGACGCACCGGCGTCGCTGCTCACTCAGTCCAAGAAGAAGATCAAGAACATTGGCATCTTCTTGAAGGACGATGACGAAGAGGAAGAGGAGGAAAAAGAGAATAAGGCTGAAATACTTGGTGAGCTGGAATTTTTGATTTTGTTCTTTGAAGTTTGTAAAAGAGAGATGAAGCTATTTGGCTAGTTTTTAAACAGATGAGTGTAAATATGTAAAGATTGTCGTTTGTGTGAAACTTTTACTGAAACAAGTATTTTATAATTGTTTTTGGCATATAAAGTGTATTATTAAATTTCATACAAAACAACACATTCCATAATTGACTCAAATATTTTATAAACAACAAAGCTTATGCACGATTTTGTTATGAGGAGTTTTTTTTTATAAAATATACAAATTAGCTCTTTTTCTGTAAACCTTTAATTGTGATCTGCACCAATCTATTTTCAACTGGTGGTATTATGTAACACACCTTAATTGGTAAAATAATACCAATTTTATTGTATTTTGCCATAAGGATTTTCAAAATCTATCTTATTATTCAATAGGAAATGTTTTATTTAAAAAAACTTCTCATTGTTTGAGTATTTTATGACGTGTACCTAAAACAAAACTGTTTACTTACATGCAATCGTCGATGGACAGAAAATGGTGGTAAGTGTTTTACATTTTACACTAACAGCATGTTCGAAGCGAAATAACTCACACTTTAATACAAATTCATTTATTTATTACATGAGTCTTTAAAATCTCATCTTGCAAGACATGCTTGTTGGATTGGGCTAAAATAATGCCTTTTTGGTCTTGCATAATAAATTATTTATGGCTATTTTATACTTGAAAGTAATAAAATACGACATCTATATTTTAAAAATTCTGCTCCTGGTAATTATTAAATATTTCGAGTTTTCGGGAGTGTACGTACATAAGGCATACTTTTGACTCATACTTTTATTTTTAAACAAATTGCTAATTTTGAAGTTAGAGTGAGTAGCTCGTAAACATATTGAAGCAATAGAATTTTACCTTATACGATTATTATATAGTAGAGATACATGTAATATCATCCAAAAACGACTTTCAATAATCTCACAATAGTTTTATACCGAATACACCAACATTTGTAAGTCACACCCTTCCAGGCAGAGGCAAAAGAACTGCCGTCATAGAATCCAAGCTACGAACGGAACACTCCTCGGAGGAAAAACGTAAGGAGCACCAACGTGAACTGGCCATAACCCTGAACGAAAAGGCCAAGGAGCGTCTGGCGAAACAGTCGAGCGGCAAAGACACGGAGAAATTGAGAAAAAGTACGGTCTCCTACAAAAGCGTCAGTCAGATGCCGAGCGTGAATGAAGTGAAGGAACTCAAATTATACGTCGGTGAGTTTGCTCTTATTCTTACTTATAAGAAGCTTAATCGAGACCCCTACTTTACTAATTTATTCTGTCATCCTATCTCTATCTTGAGGTTGAGATTTTTATATAATAAGGAAATATAATCGTGAATATCTAAGATGTGTCAAAATTAGTCATTTTTGAAGGCATGCGTCTTTACTACCACTCCACAGCAGATAGGTAATATGAATTCCCTATTTTATAGTTGAGAGAAAGTTGAGTCGAGCTAAAACACATTGATACTCGTCTGGAGCTAATCCAGCAACGTCTGATTGAAAATCCGTGTTCACCAGCTTTATTAATTTGTTTAGGTATTTTATATTATATAAGGAAAATATCGTGAGAAAACCGGCATGCACCAAACATACTCAAGACATCTGACATTGCTAATCAGGATGCCGTAGCAGATTAAAGACCATTAACTCTTGCTTGTCGAGTAGGTTTGTGTCCTGCGGGAACGAGCTGTTTCGAAGCGTGAAACTGAACGAAAATTTAAGTGTTTTATTATTATCTTGACCTTGAATTGTGTCTTTACAGATCGCAAATATGAAACGGTGATACTGCCCATTTTCGGAGTGCCAGTGCCGTTCCACATTTCCACAATAAAGAACATCTCCCAATCTGTGGAGGGAGATTACACGTACCTTAGGATAAACTTCTTCCACCCCGGAGCGACCATGGGACGGAACGAGGGAGGCAACTACTCGCAGCCGGACGCTACCTTTGTTAAGGAAGTGTGAGTTGATGCAGAAATTTAGACGTTTATAAGAACATGATGCAATTTTTTTTTAATGTTATAGTAATCAAAGATTATATAGTCCACAGCACGACGGTATAAAGTTTGAATATGTTGTGTGTTCAAATTCAAAATTGTTGAAAACCGTAAGAAAATTCGGTAGTTTTTGAGATTATCGCGTGCACATGCAGACGCGGCGGAAGGACTTAGTTTTATAATATTATATGTAGTGAGGCGTGTCCTTATGTACTGGGGTATTTTAAAATACACAAAACTAATAGTGTAATTTTATTATATAAAACTGATTAGCGTATGAGGTTAATGGGTAACGTCGGGCTGCATTAGTTCCAGCTTTAATATTAAACATGAAATGAATGTAAAATGATATTGTTCTTATTTCAGAACATACCGAAGTACAAATACAAAGGAACCGGGCGAGATTTCGCCACCATCCTCTAACCTCAACAACAGCTTCAGACTCATAAAGGAAGTTCAGAAGAAGTTCAAAACTCGAGAGGCGGAGGAACGAGAAAAAGAGGATTTAGTCAAACAAGACACTCTAGTTATGTCCCAGAGTAAAGGCAATCCTAAACTAAAAGATCTGTACATAAGACCTAATATAGTTACTAAGAGAATGAGTGGGTCTCTCGAAGCTCACACAAATGGATTTAGGTTTACTTCAGTAAGAGGAGACAAAGTAGATATATTGTATAATAATATAAAGAATGCCTTCTTCCAACCGTGCGACGGAGAAATGATTATATTGTTACATTTCCATTTAAAACACGCTATAATGTTTGGTAAGTTATTCATAACATCACTTGCGGGTTTGCCTTGAAACAGTATTGTTTGAATCTTAAGTTGTCACTGAATATATATACGGGAATTCCTTAGTATTTGTTTGGATGTAATGTGTCTAAGGAGCTTATGTGACACACGCGCACGAATGTGTTTCCTTGTGTTTGTAAATTTTGATGTGTCCAAAGGAAATATTTTGAGATCTAAAGGAATAAATAGTTTTGAGTAAGGCTTTGCCTTTTTTGGAAGAATACGACAGCTGGCTAAATCACAGGGAATCAGAAGACTTTATTTTCAACCATGTACATTTGTGAAACTAATATATACATATATTTTTTTAATTCCTTGGTCATTTGTTCCTTGGTTTGTAGCTTTTTATAACATTTTCAGGTAAAAAGAAACATGTAGACGTCCAATTCTACACAGAAGTGGGTGAGATCACGACAGATTTAGGGAAACACCAACACATGCACGACAGAGACGATCTGGCGGCTGAACAGAGTGAGAGGGAGCTGAGGCATAAACTGAAGGTCGCTTTCAAAAGCTTCTGCGAACGAGTCGAGAACATGACTAAGCAAGAAGTTGAGTTCGACACGCCATTCAGGTGAGGCAACGCTATACTTATATTATAGGTGAAATACGTTACGAATACACAAACTATGAGTAAGACAGAGATAGTATGAAGTAATAATGTCAAGCAAAGTATTATGAGCTGCAAAGAGTCGATTAGAGCCTTAGAATTTTCACAGAGAACTGGGTTTCCCTGGAGCCCCATTCCGCTCAACCGTCCTCCTCCAGCCAACCTCCGGCGCCCTCGTGAACCTCACGGAATGGCCGCCGTTCGTCATAGCGCTCGAAGACGTCGAGTTAGTGCACTTCGAACGAGTACAATTCCACCTCAAGAACTTCGACATGGTGTTTGTGTTCAAAGACTATGCGAAGAAGGTCGCTATGGTTAATGCTGTGCCGATGAACATGCTGGATCATGTGAAGGAGTGGCTCAAGTGAGTATAGAAAGTTTTTAAATATCTGGGATAGGTTAATATGTGGCTGTATCTCCATCCCTTATGTTGGACTGACTTCGTCACAACAGTCGTAGTAAGGTGAATAAATTATATTTTTTCCTCGTCGTAATACGCGAAGTAAAAAAATATTCACTGTTTAAAATAAATAATCTGTATATCCGAAACTCACGTGGTAATATTCTAAAGAGATCTTATATGATTAGAATTTAATTTAATGAGATATAGCTAGATAAATGAAATTATGATTAATCATATAAGATCAGATAGACACGCTCATGTGCGCGTATATAATTACTATTAATAAAATTAATTGTTGTATAGTTTTATCACAAAGCATGTTTCGCAACGCACGGTTAACAACATCACCATTCGACATTTCCAGTTCCTGCGACATTCGCTATTCGGAAGGTATCCAATCGCTGAACTGGACCAAAGTAATGAAGACCATCACCGACGACATCGAAGGTTTCTTCGATAATGGCGGTTGGTCGTTCTTGGATCCGGAGTCCGATGCTGAGAACGGTGAACAGGTGAGATATGAAAAGTGTGTCAGGAATTTTAATTTACTTTTGTGTCAGTGACTGGTATTAGAGGAGACGAAAGCTTTTCGGTCGCTTCGGAACGTTTAGTTCAAATGCCATTAAACAACCACATCCAATTATTGACCGAGCGAAAAGTAACTTAACTTAAAGTTGATATCTTAAGAACATTTAGACAAGCATGTGCACTTCCCTTCCAACTTTTTATTTAGGGAGGGATTCTGTAGTTCGGATTAGTAATATCATTAATTATTGATCACTGAAAACAAAATGTGTCTAAAAATCCGTCTTTAGACATATTAAGTTGACGAGTTCATATGTAATTTATTTATTCTACCCTAAACTAAGCACAGTATGTACTTGAAGAAACCAGGTTACTGATATAATTTCTATAAAGGTATTTTTTTTTCTAAATACATATAATAGACAGGTAGAGCTACCAATTGCGCTGGGAGACCAGTCAATAAAGGCACAAACCTAGCTAGTTTTGTTTCTATATGCACCTCTGTTACCGTTGTTATTATGATTCAGGAGGAAGACACAGAGGAGGAAGATGATGCATACGAGCCGACCGATGCGGAATCTGAGGAAGAATCTGACGACGGCTCCGAATACGATTCTGAGGCGTCAGATGAGTCGGACGAATCAGGGGACAGCGCAGGTACGTACAGATAAATATAATACAGAGAAAATCGTAACACCAACAGTTTTTATAACAAGTTCATTTTACGAAAATGTAAAAACCTCCGTCACGGTGTAATGGTAATGAGCTGATGACCTTAAAACTGCTCAATCGATATTGATAAAACATGTCTAAGAACCACCGCTAGAAAACCTGCTTTTAAATAATAAAAAAACGCACCCAAATCTGTTCACTCGTTAGAGCTACAGTGCCACAGACACATAGCTATCAAACTTATAAGCTCCCCACTATTTGCGTCTGGGGTTAAAAAAAATAATTTAAAAACCTTCGAAACTACTACACATCTTCAATTAACCCGTTTAACTAACTCCATCTTCAGACACTCCTATTCCAGTTGGATCTCAGCATAATGACTTTTTATTTCATTTTACAGAGGATGAAGAATCCGGCAAAGACTGGTCAGATCTGGAACGGGAAGCGGCCGAGGAAGACAAAAAAGACCGAAACGGCGACCCAATAGACTTCGACAGGAAACGTAAAAACAACCGCGGCCGGAGAGATTACGATTCAGACGAAGGACGCGGCAAGAAGAGCAAGAGCAGCCATAAGAGCTCCAATCACAAGAGCTCGAGTTCGAATCATAAGAGCTCGAGTTCGAATCATAAGAGTTCGAGTTCCAATCATAAGAGCTCGAGTTCCAATCATAAGAGTTCGAGTCATAAAAGCTCGAGCCATAAGAGCCCATCGAAACACAGTAGTAGCAGGTAAATTATTGACATCAATGATAAACTCTTGGATGGAACTTTTCGTATTTAAGAATCCTGTCTGTGGCGTTAGTTTTTACGCAAAGGCTACATTCCAGTTGGGTTTATATTAGTTCCTTCAATTACCGCATGACATTTTTTTGATAAACACACTATTTTTTTATTTGAATATGATAGAAATTGTATCATTTAAGTCGATTACATAAATTGACCAGCAGAACCATGTGGTCAAGTTTAAGACTGGTGTATGCAGGTTAACAGGTCTAGGAAGCTGACTGGGTTATCTAAATATATAAGGACTTTAATACACCTTCATTGTATATATTTACGTTTTGTCTTGCAGTCCGTCAAAGAATCGCGACAAACACCACAATCGCGATAAGTCTCGCGACGACAAGAAACACTCCAGTGAGAAATCATCGAACAAACGGTCTCGGGATGACAGTCGCGAGCACGGCCGTTCGCCTAAGAAAGCCAGGTAGCGACAAACTCTTTCACACTCCTCATTCCCCCCCCCAACCATCCAAATAAACAAGTTTCATGCTTATCACAAAAATGTTATGAAGTCAGGATGTTGGGACCAGCTTGTTAGAAAACTGACTCGCAGGTCATCTTTCTCACAAGCTTCTTCTGACTCGCAGCTGACTACATCATGTTATGGTTGTTGTGCCTGAAATTCCATAGTTTTGAGTGAATCATGTGCTGATGTTTTTTTTTTCTTTTTCAGAAAATAAAAGATGCCTTGATCTTGTGGATATATAAAACGGGTATCAATCGCCTCGGGCCCATGTTTTACTTAATTTAGTTGCGTTAGATCGTTACACCCAATGTCCGTCTGCTAATGTTCAAACCAGGTCTGAATGTTTTGTATGTATGTAGTTTATTTCAATTCCAGTGTTTGTAATTAAATTATGATGATGATGATGAACCAACACAAATAAATGTAAGATTTTTTTTATTTGAGAATTTCATTTATTCCCTATTGTTAGGAACAGTTGATCTATTAATTAATAAAAATAAATAAGTATTTTGTACACAATTGTAACAAAAACAATATTTAACCATCTAGGAGATGGTGCACCAGTTTTGAATCCTAACACGTTGCTTATAAAGTCGAATATTGTCACAGCATTTTCTCCAAACAAAGCTTTGGCTCTGAACATTTTTCTACAAAGAAATAATAGCACAACAAATAGAGTAGCATGCTACGCAAATTTGAGTACCTATAAAATTATAGCAATCTCGGGTTGATTGATCTAACTTACAAGCTTTCTACGTGAATCACATAATTAAATTGTACATTATTTACAAATTAAGCTACAAAGGTTAACCTAAGTACGATTTTAAGGGCTCTCTTGTGGTGTTCCACTCTCCAATTTGTGGCAACAAACGTTGATTGTTTCAATCTATTTTATTACATTACACGAATCGATATTCTTCGATATGTATGATCAAGGACTGACTGACAATTTAAACCAATTTATAAAAAACGAGTAAAAATAATTATTATTGATCGCCTGCCAGTGACAGAACCGCTAATCCATGCGTGTGCTAGGTTTCTAAACTCCATTAAAATAAGTATTTTATTACGCCTCGTTATTTTTGATTCTCGGTAACTTCAATTTCACGTAGTAGTGCTTCTTTCATTTTATAACAAAATGAAAGAAACACTAATGAGACTACTCTTAGTACGTCGATTTTTATTTCGATGTTGCATCCGCACGGCCGATACATTGATGATAGAACATATTCGATCGATGCCACCATCAATGCAATCATCACAATCAATTCTATTTTAAACGTGTGTGAACTCTTAATCATCAGCCATCGATAGTTTTGATCAAACATCGCGAAATATCGAAACCTAACCTGAGCATATTGGTCAGGGATGATAAGGAGCTCCGAAACTATCGGATATCGGAAACCGTCACCGAATTTGCTTTAACAGTTTCGAATAATAAAATAAAATTAATTAATTTAATTAGTTTTTTATGGTTAATTCCTAAAATGTCGGACGACTTGGGGCGGATTTAAAACTCCGACACCGGGTTGGCCACATACACACTCAAAAAGAAGGTAAGGCAAATTTTTCCTGTGATTTTAGTACCAAATGATATCCTATAAATAAAGTCAAATCATTAGATTTTAACTGTTTGAATTTTCCTTTTACAATTCCATAAAAATCCGTGACTGGAGAAACTATCGGATAATCCGAAATCCGAACCGTATCTGAAACCGGTATATCGGTAATAGACAGATCCGAAATTTCATATTCATAACATCCCTGATGATTGGTGTTGATTGGCCAATCGGTATGATTAAAATATGACAACGATTGCGTAGGTGTACTTTACAGCAACCTAGTGAAAAAAACAATGCCGTCTCCACATGCCTGTCGCTTGCCACAAACAGCACGCCTATTCAAATGTTTGCCACCACATGCTGTTGATCACCAACCCCAAAACGCCTTGTGTTCCGAAGTTTTGAGAACGTTTACGATTACAACACTATTGGCACTAGCATTTGGGGATAGTTTTAGGAAGTTATTGATCATTATTCACTCTGAATTTATCACAAAAAGCCCTTACTCGTTGCCGAACCTAATATCAATAGATACACGTGAATGGGAAATGTTTAGAAAATATATATCGTACAAAAACTCTTCAGGAGATCATTAGTATGATTCCTATCATGCATAGATTTATTTCTGCATTTTCCAGTTTTATTATGGGCTACAATGAAACAACTTTTTAAAACGGTTAATTGACACAGCCAAATAAAAATATCCATGGGTTGCCAGAACTGCCGGTGTTGCAAGTTCATTTTTCAATTTCTACTGTTCAATATTCAAATAAGGTTTAAAAAAGTAGGGGCTTAAATTTGTTTTCTTAGTCTTATAACTAGTAAAAATATGCTCTTCCATTAGAAGTTTGTTACGTCGTTTTAAATTTAGAATTATTTAAATACCCGCATTTATACATTTTTTGACGATCTTGACGCAAACGCCTATCGGTAGCGGTTAGCGGACAGCGTGTGGAGTCGACATGTGGAGGCTGACTGAGCCCTAAATTCTTATTTCGTCACAGCCTTAGCTATCATGCGCAGCCACAACAGGCCCCCTTGGCAATACTGATATCCTCTTGGTGTCGTGGAGTTTGTTGACGTCCTGCTTCAATTCCTGTCCGTGCGTGTCGCTGGAGCTCCAGTACTTCTTGTTGACCAGCATTAGCAGCATCAGCGCCGGGAGGTGGACCAGGGAGAACCTGAATAGCTTCCGTGAACTGCCGCTGTCTGATTTCTGGTAGAACTGCCATGCTGGAAACAACATTATTTGTGTTTTTAGTGTCTGTACTCCTAAGGTTAAGAAAGCCCGTAGGTTTAAAAAGCCAACAACATTTTTAAATTATTTACAGAAAATGCCTTACTATTGCGCATAATTAAAAATAATAGATAAACTAATAAAAAAACTGGATTCGGATTTTACCCCGCTGAGTTCAGTAGTGTTAAGTGGTTGCTGTTGCCCATAAATATTAGGAGTACAAATAAGTTTCCGCCGTTTTTTTAACACAAATTAAATATTTATTGTAGAAGAACGGTAATATAAATTTATTCAAAATATTGCCCATCACTTGCAACCACTTTTTCCCATCTCTCAGGCAGCATTCGAATCCCACGTCTGAAGAACTCCTTGTCTTTTGAGGTTATCCACGAATCAACCCAATTTTTGGTATCCTCATAAGATGTGAACCGCTGCGCCGTCAGAGCATGTGCTACGGACCGGAACAGGTGATAATCGGACGGTGCAATGTCTGGTGAATACGGCGGGTGGGGTAACACTTCCCAATCAAGTGTTTCCAAGTACTTTTTCACGGGAGCCGCAACATGTGGACGAGCATTGTCATGCAGAAGAATAATTTTTTCGTGTCTAGAATAGTATTGAGGGCGTTTTTCCTTCAGAGCTCGGCTCAATCTCATCAATTGTGTTCGATAGAGGGCTCCAGTAATTGTTTCGCTCGGATTAAGCAACTCATAATACACTACACCTAGCTGATCCCACCAAATACACAGCATAAGTTTTTTTCCGTGAATATTCGGTTTTGCTGTTGATGTTGACGCGTGGCCAGGCAATCCCCATGATTTTCTTCTTTTTGGATTGTCATAATGTATCCACTTCTCATCACCAGTTATGATACGATGTAAAAAACCCTTTTTTTTATGTCTAGCTAGCAGCATTTCACTTAAGCATAATCGGCGTTCAATATCTCTCGGCTTTAATTCGTACGGAACCCAATTTCCTTGTTTATGAATAATTCCTAATGATTTTAAACGATGTGAGACTGCTTGCTGAGTGACTTCTAATGTTAGAGCAAGTTCTTTTTGTGTTTGAGATGAATCTTCCTCCAATAATTCCTCCAATTCTGCATCCTCGTAAATTTTTGGCCTTCCACTGCGATCTTTGTCTTCTACGTCGAAATCACCATTTTTAAACTTTTGAAACCACTCTCGACACGTTCTCTCACTCAAAGCAACCTCACCATATGCTTCTACGAGCAATCGATGCGCCTCAGCAGCAGATTTCTTTAAATTAAAGAAGTAAACTAATATTTCCCGCAAATGACGCTTACTTGGCTCAAATTTTGACATTTTCAACTTATAAAAATTATATTTTACCAATATAAAATCAATGATATTAATAGGTTATGTTGTTCTTGAATGTCCAAACTATTTTTTAAACCGAAAGCTAACCGAAACTCCGTGCCGCGCCATCTACAATAAAACGGCGGAATCTTATTTGTACTCCTAATAACAATAATTCGACTTGGGTCGTATTGCTATTGTCTATGGGTTTCAGCTCGATCGCTCACATGTATCAGATAAAAAAGTTCATCCTCTTCATCTTCACTTACCTACCTTTTCTATCACATCTCTCTAGCTATCTCTCCCTTAAGTTCGCCTGTATACATACCTTTCTTCCTCATATTTTATTAATCTTGTTTATGGTGTAAAATAAAGAATTAAGAATTATGTTACATACCTAAGTACATAAAGTAAACGTTCAAAGGCAAAGACTCGAGCGCGAACCACGTGTTCGTTACTTCTAAGTACGGAGAGGCGAGGCAGACCGCCGTGATCACCGCCGTATGCCGCAGTGCTACCCTCCGACATAACGCTGAAAATAATAATGTTCATGGACTTTCCACACAGCGTCATCTAGCCCCAAACTATGCACAACTTGTATCATGGCAACTAGATAACTAAATAAGATATTGATAGATTACTTATATAGTGTTTTTTGTCAATATCTATACTAGCGACCCGCCCCTGCTTCGCACGGTTGTATAGTTACCATCTGAGCTGTGACGACAGTGTAGTCACACAAAATACACAACATTACAGTTAATATATGGAATAATATGGTTAACAACATTATCTTTCCAATTTTTTGGTCTTTTTTTTCAATTTTGAATTGTATCTTTTTTTCTCTAAGTGTTTCATAAGCTTTCGTGATTGATTTTTGCGTCTGAGGTGCCACCTCCCAAACTATGTCGCACTTCCTGGATTGCCCACTTGCACGAAAGCTGACCGCTTCAGAAGCCGCTATTTCGCTTACATCTTTCTAGGCTACGCACATATGACTCGACCTACATTTACATAATTGCTGAAATAACTTTGACACGAAACAGGAATATAGTATCTGTGGATACAAGTGAGGACTCACCCGGGTCAGTGACCGCCATCATCCGGTACCCCGCGCGCGAGTAGTCTGGCCGTAAATTCCACGAGAGGGCGTTGAAGTGCGGGAACTGCCATGAGTAGAGTATCGTGGCTAGAATCAATGCACCAGTGTCGAGACTTCCTGTGCATCCTGCCCAGCCCATAAGAGGAGGTATCGCCCCAACTGTAAACCAAAAAAAAATTGAATTTAATAGAGGCGCCACTTATTACATGTTTTCTCGATCGCACCTATATAAAACAGTAATAACGATTCAATATTTCAATATTGACTAACAAGATATACATCATATTAGGAACATTATATTGTTTGTGGACAGGATCATGCTCGCGAAAAGAAAGTAATCCTTCCATTGGGGGTTTCTTGTTTCTTCTAGAATAATCAAACCAATTCAGTGCCCTCCAAGGACAGGGCCCATTTGCTCTTCTGCTCGTCGTGTCCTACAACCTGCACACGGGAAGAGCTCAATAGAGCGACCGACAAAGCCAGAAGTGGGCGAGTATTGGTCTAAACCAGAGGTTCCCAGACATGTTTTCTCATAGACCACATACAAAATTTAGCTGGTTCCGGTTGACCCCTGCAGCTACATTGCTACCATATTCCTAAAACTCGACAAAAAATGTCAAGATTAGATCTAACTATGGAAATTTGCGCTGCGGCCGAGTTACGAATTGTAAACCTCTATTTTTCTGTCACACCACCGAGTCTCGCGTGGACTCCTGGGGGTCTAAGGACACTTTGGGAACTAAACTATAGTAATCTAAGTGAGAGTGATTACTTTGACTGGAAAAGAAGTTTGTGAAGAAATAATACAGGCAATTATTTGGGTTTCGTACATACCTACGGAGCCAAGCCAAGTGTTTAATATGGACATCCTCTTCATAGGTGTGTATACAGATGTGTACAGGATAAGATTGCCTGCACCCAACGCTGCCGTCAGCGGGTTCACTCCGAAAGCGAGAATGCCGAGGCCTGCCGAACTGGTAAGCGCTGCGAAGCCTATCGCGTGGGTCGGTCTGAAAGAACCCATAATCAACAAATAAAGACAAGCTAAAGCATGAAAACTGACTGTAATTTGGCATAGCTGTGTCCTGCTGTGACACATTATATGTGCACCATCCTACGAATATATTTAATTGTGCTTGTAAATGTGTAATTTGACGTGTCCAAACGATACCTGACATCTAAAGGAAAAAATAAGCTTAAATTTGAAGTGTTTTAAGACTTTTAAGAAAGGAAGTTTTAGGGGATGTAGTTGCTCGGGTCCGTAGGTGAAAAGCTTATGAGTCCCTACATGAACCCCCTAGGTAGAAAAGTACTGCTTCCACACCTGGTAATCTACCGAATATTAGATTATACAGCCTCGATATTAGTTTTTCGCTATACTCCCGCTATAACAACAATGCTCAATTATCTTAATAAAAGGGTTTGTAGCTTTACAAGATTATAATAATATTTACCTACATATATTTCATTTATATCTGTACTTTGACGAACGAAAACAGTTTGCAAAAACCATACAATCTTTCTACGCTCTGACCTCAGAGTTTACTTGCTAGTTTTTTTTTCAGTGATAACTCTTCCTATCTCTTTGTAAACTTTGTAAGTCCCAAACACGTGCAATTTTAATTTAGGTATCTGAAACATGATGTGTCAGAGGTACATGGATATATGGAATCAATTTATGTTATGGTGTCTTCGTCAGATATCCCGGAAAATGGTTGAGTCATCTAAGTGGGGAATTGGCTCACACATCTTAGTACCAGTAGAACTATCTGTATGAGCAGAGTTCTTCATCATCCCCATTTCTGTTTGAAGAGTGTCTAGGAAATTACAGGCATCTTACTGAAATGCGACTTACCATATCATGCAGAGAATATCCTAAGATTGTTAATAGTAGTCCCGCGTGTCTCCCATAAAAGGAGACTCAATTTCAAAATGTACATGTTTCAAGCACCGTGAAATACTGAAGCGATTTGGTATGCAGCT
The DNA here is from genome assembly GCA_921293045.1 of Aplocera efformata. Classification (NCBI taxonomy): domain Eukaryota; kingdom Metazoa; phylum Arthropoda; class Insecta; order Lepidoptera; family Geometridae; genus Aplocera; species Aplocera efformata. The sequence continues at coordinate 2,942,889 of OV121042.1, read as the reverse complement.
AGATTTGATTACAGAAAATAACACAGCATTAATCAGTTATCGCGATGGTTTCCTTTTTGAAACGGGTTTGAGACCCTGGTATTTATATCAAACGAAAAACTCGTGGGTTGACGTAATCTAGATTAGAACCAGCGACTTTTGGTTTCAAAGTCAGCATCTTTACCCATGGTCCACAACTCACTCAAAAGAACATACAATATCTTATCTTATAGTCACTTTATTCTCTAAAAACTCACTCTAATAATCCCTTGACTAGCACTCTGTTCTTGGTTCTGGACATTTGCGCGTCGAATGGCACTTCGTGGTATTGGTTGATGGAGTTGGCGGCAGCGGACACCAGCCCCGTGCCCGCGGCGCAAAGCGCGAACGTCGCGAGGTCAAATGGCGCCGGTGCTAAGGCGTAGCCAGCCATCGAGGTCATTACTACTAGGGCTGCAACGCAAATGGAACTGATCAGCAAGAAACATAGTGGTCTTAGAAGTTATATTATTGACTGTTTGCACTAGCTGTTAGAGCCTGGGCTATTTGGTCTCGGAACCGATTCATAAACATACGCCATTATCGGTATCGGCTATTCTCAACTCTTAGCACTTACCGACTAGGGTTTGGCAATCTTAGCAAATAAAGCGAAATGGGCAACAGGAAGAAGTGATTGAAATGGCCACTAAGCCACTACTAAGGCTGACAACAAACAAATGAACTGATCAGATAGCTACATAGTAGTCTGTGGAGCTAATTAAGTTAGTTAGGGTCGGAACAGGCGCGATCTTAGCAAATAGCAACTGAACAGTGATATAGCGATGGAGCCAGGGCGTAGTCGACTATCGAGGTCATTACTACTGGTACTGAAACGACAGGTGTGCAGCTGATCACCTAGCTACAACACTATGTAGCTAGCTGATTAGCTGAACATCACGCCACTGCCTGTGGAGGTTAAACCCCAGTTTAACCGTGTCCATTGACAGTTTGCGCTAGCGATAAGACCTAGGGCTATTTGGTTTGGGTATCCTTATTGATAACCATTCGCAAATAACGGTATGGTATTCTCCAACTTCCAATACTAACCAACCCACTAATTATGAATTAACTGATGAACAGATCAGCTAGATCTGTCAGTCATTTTCGCACATATCGCGTCAAATTCTAATCGGTGTAAGGGCTGACAAAATCTTCACTGACGGCCCATTTAAGGGCGTATAGTGGAGTACTTGTATTTGATCGAGTATATTGTTATGACTTACAAGTCAATCTGAACTTTGATAGCATCATGCAGTACTGCATCACGTTATTTTTTCTGTCACTTGAGGGAATCTCCTTCCACATTCTGTTGTCCTGCTGTACATTTTTGCTCTTCAGTGTAGCCGAGGTCTGTATTTGCGTGGCGGTGGGTAGTTTGCTCTTCCAACAGTGCGATGTCGATATCCTGGCCAGTTGCTGTGTGAGTGTTTCATTCTGGGAACAAGGGAAATAAATGATTTTAAGCATTTGGCAGTGACTACTTCTAAGATAAGATGGTTGTAGAGAGCGCCTTGTCCTTGAAAAAGGGAGATGAAAGCCAGAAAGTTTATTCGTGGGTAAAGAGATAGTATGTCATGGAATGTATGAATACATGGAGTGTACGTTTTAATTTTTATAAGAAAACCGTAGTGTAATACATGTGTGAAGTTGAGGAAGGACCATTATGGAGTAAGGAGTTATTCAGAAGAATAGTCATACAATGGGATAGCACATAAAATACAGATGTACATATTGTCACTTACGCAAAACTTGAGTTTAAAATGTATTAGGAGGATTGTTAAGTAAAAAATATTTACAGATAGAGAGTTATCATTTCATTGACCTTTAGAGTTGCAAAAAATCTTGCAAAAAAAGTTAAAAAGTAAATATTATTTTTGTTTGGACTAACTTGGAGATAGCACTTTTTTTTTTGTTTGTTATCAGCTTACATACTACCTATTTTTTACCTACTATTAATTTTAAAACATTGGAATACAATTCGATGTGCTGTGAGACTATACAAAATTATCCTTCTCTTTTCTCTATCCTAATATATAAAACACCTATGATTCGACCTATGTCCGTTAGAGACTTTGAAACAATCTAACTCATTGACTCAAATTGGTTTAATTAGAAAGGCGAATATAGTTTAGACCACTAAAACAATGCATTAGGCACAATTTTTTAGCGTACAAGCACATGACGGTTGTGCGCTAGTATATAATGAAAATAGAGAAAGGAAAAGGGGCAGTATAGACGTTGATATGTAGACCGCGTCGTCACTTAACATAGCGCTATAAATGACAGCCCGGTGATGACCGGACGATATCATTGAACGTGACACTGGTGAGATTCGGTCAGCGGTCAAATGCAACCGGATTAAAACAGACCTCTGTTTTTAAAATAACGTCATAAGTTTAATAATTCCCATGTCCTATATTGAACTAATGGATGTCGGTAGATTACCGTAGCAAGATGCTTTATTTCTCTTACTTAGAAATTAAATGAAATCTATTGGCCGAAATCTATCTACAGACGTCAGTTAGTTCAAAATAGGAATTGGGCATAAAAATAATGTAAAAAGCATCAAATATCACAACCACACAATTTGTTTTGTTTATCAATGCATTCAGTTCGTAACTATATGGGAGCCCCATTTTTGATGTTTCAAGAACATGATGTTTACTTGTTACGGTTCCGTACCCCAAGGAGCCTACCTACCTATAAAAATCATCAGCGAGTAACAAAGGCAGTAGTTTATTTAAAAATTTCTACGAAAGTCGCAATAATGGAAAGGTATCAAAAATTTGCCCATAAAAGTCATTATTTGCCGTGCGCTGCGAAAACTATTGATGACGCATAAAATAATTTACTACTTAATAGTTTCATATTCAAATATGATTACTTACATGTAAACTCCTCTTTATGTGATTGAAATCGGATCTTTCGTTTAGAAGTTCCGACCGGTATAAACATTCTAAGTAAATAGAATGCCGCGGCTTTGTTGTACGCTACGCTTAGTCTATTAGTTACCTAAACATTTTGTTTATTGAACTTGAACTAAGTTTCACGATAAAATTACCACTCTAAATCGCAATAAATAATAATAAAATAATTAATAAAGAACAAACTATAGATGTAGACATAGAAGCGGCAAGTGGCGAGCTTATCGCCGCATAGGTAGCATAATAAATTTTTCCTTAATAATCTAGCAACCAGGACAAATAACTATGACGCCAGGATGAAAATTACTAGTTGGAGGCAGTACTTTTCCAGATGAACATGGCACAAGTTATATTATTACTTGATATACTCACTCCAATTTTAAACAGGACAGATTTGGTGGTAAACCCAATGCTGCCATGGCTTAAGCACAGTCGACAATGCAGTACTTTTATATAAGACATATTGTTGCTATACAGTGTGATTTGTCAACATTCTGAAACAATGATAAGATTATTAGAAAATTTTAGCATTGGTTCGGTTTTAATATATTTTAAATGATTTAACAAACATTATTTTACTTTTTGACATAAATGAAACAAAATATTTTAATTTATTATTGAGACACTCAATGTAAACTATAAATAATAATTAAACCCATAGCCAATTTAGCCTCAAACTAAGCATAGCTTATAATGTGTGGGCCAGATAACTAATAAATATAGGTAGCCCTTTTTTGTACATATTAACACCCAGATGCAGACTAAACATCTGTATTTATCCTGAGTGGGAATTAAACCTAAGCACTACAACCAACTGGGTAGTTCTGCCTTTGTGCTATAGGTCTCGAAAATTACATAAACATAACAAGAGTCATTTATTTTAACTATGACCACCTCAAAACTATTACCAAGGTGTTAAGCAAAAGGAATTAATTTTAGTTAACTATTTATAGATGCAGTGGGCTGATTGTTTATTAAAACTGTTTAATTTTTAATGTGTTTTTAATTCTTTTTGTCCATCTTAGCTTAACCCTGTAAAACTTACCAGCAATTATATCTTTAAAACTTGAATAAATAACTGTTATTACATAAACATTGCAAATGGACAAGATAGCTATTATGTTAGTGTAAGGAAAAGGTAATATGACTGTTTGCTTTGAGCACACAAACTACAGTGAAATTGGAAACAAATCTCAGCCCATATTACAACTATAAGTAGTATACTCTCTATATGTTGTTGCTGGTAGAGAAGGTCAAAAGATAAACCTGGACTGAAAAAACAGGATTGGTGATAATAACCTTGCTGATACTGAACGAAACATCCATTTAATTTGATTTTGTATCGACCACATCAATATTAACTACATATATTACCCGATAGGAAAGTCTTTGAGTACACACACACTTTGGTAGTAAACACACAACTATTTGTTACTTTCTTCTGCTAGCTAGAGATTACGAAACGATACAGTCAAAATTTTTCATGAATTTTTCAGGGATATTTGATAAATTAGGGACAATATGGCTTACGTAACGTGTAAGTAGATGATGTCCTGCCGCCTAAAGAAATCTAGAAATCACGCTTTTCTTGTTTGCCGTGTTAATAATAAAAATGAAAACTCAAAAACACAGGTTTGAGGTTATATTATTTTAATTTCGTCTTAGCTTACATTGTCACGTCAATTAATTGTCAAATTTTTGAAGGATGACATTGGCATCTTTGAATATATGAACCAAATAGGGTAGTACCATATAATCAAGAACTGAATCGAAAGAATATTAGTACAAAAGTTTATTGACTTGACTTGACTTTGTACTGTAAATACAGATATTTATTAGTTGGTCTTACCTTTTATAAATCATATAATTTGACTTCATTGCCAGTATCATTTAAAAGTACCATCCACATTCACAAACGGGCTACCACAATTTGTATAATACAAGCAACCCACCCCGGGTTCGCACAGGTATCAGAACATAATACCTGCATGTTTTAATAATAATAATAATAATTTTATTCCAAAAAATATCAAGCACAATTATTAATAAATATAGGAGACAGTATGTAGGTAGATACTATCTTAGTGTCGTATCAGCGTCGTTGCGGGTTTGATTAAAATGTCTCTGGTGTTCATCCGACTTCACTCTCAATTATCGAGAGTAGGCCGGTGTCCCTGCAGTGGGAACATTAGAGGCTGGTACGGTTCATCCGACTTAGCATATTTTTTTTTAATACTAGACCTGCTTACGCTGCTTTCGCGTCACGCGTGTCACGACCGCTTACTCACTGAGTTTTATCTCCACAAAATTGTAAACCAAAACAGATTCGTAAGAATTGAGCACAATTGTTTGGAATTAGAATCAATGTTCTAATTTAATTTCATAATAATAACACCTATTTATTTAACCCAAAAAATATTTTATTTGTATCAGTTGCAATGCAGAAAATGGGGGACTAATATAATTTAATCTAATTAATCATCCAAATTGCATGGTGTAACCCTCATCAGAATCAAAAATTTACCTATGAAGGTCATTACTTGCCTAACGATTAGTAGTTTAATTACATATACTAATAATAATCAATTTTTGTTAAAATTTGTTATAGTCCGCTGTGGTGTGAGCGAACAGCCCTAGGTACACATACTTTTTTATTTGCAGTTATTTACAGTTTATTTTTGGACTTGAACCATTTTTCACGATGGAATTAATTAATTGAACACGTATGAAGCCGAGGCGAGTCGCTAGTGAATTATATAACTTAAACCTTCCTCATAAATCACTATCTGTTTTTGAGTTTATTGCGTTCAGACAGATGCGGCGGAGAGACTTAGTATTGTAATATGTAATGATGTTGATGACAACTCTGTTTTTTCTAATGCTATATATCTTATTCAAAATTTCAAATTCTTATTGTTTATATATTATCATTAAAATCCATAGCTTTCAATAATTAAAACAACTTCATTTTAAAATTAGGTAACGTAATTTATTTGTTTATATAATATTTGGTGCTAAAATATTTAAATATTCTAGCACCAAATATGATATAAATTCATTGGTTGTTTAGGCAGAGTAGCACCACCACAATATTGATTTAAAATGCAACTACATGAAATGAAAACTTCCTGAATCAAATTTTCAAACTAGATTATGTATCAAATTAGCTTATTCCAATGTTCTCATAGTAATTTTTTATATTGCCATAGTCATATTATTTAAATTTGCCGCTTTTTTCCAGTTTTTTTTTTTTTTTCTTTCTTCTGGCGTCGCACTTTTATGCATTTGCCATTGTCAAGATTTTTTTTTTTTTTTTTTCCAGTTTCTTCTTTGGTTGATCAGAATGTGGATTTTTAGTATTGCCAGAAAGGTATGAAAAGTATGAATTGATTACTTTTTATGTTTCATGCCTTCTTGTTTTGTTTACGTTCGGCATTTTTTTTGTATATTTGGTTTTTTCAAGCAAGTTCAGAACTGTTGTGCGAATATAAAATATTTTTTCCATAAAATTAACATAGTTGACACGTTATTTTACAATTCACTAATGCCATTATACAATTTAACAGGTTTTACCTACGCAAAATGCACTGAATTAATATGGAACTAGAGATGTTAAATTAGAAGGATATAATTAAAAGACTCATAAACTCAACTCCCCTATAATACGTATGCATTAAACAGGGTGTTTTATTTTGGTAGTTTAAGAAGGAAAAAGTTTTGTTGTACAATAGATAATTAACATTTTTATTTATAATAACATTATCAAACATAATTTAAAACATTTTTAGCATTATTAGTAAAAGTAGTAACAGTGGATTTCGTACTTTTTAAGAGCTTGTTGCTGGATACTTACATATGACAGCGGGCAATTTTTGTTTGATTGATTATTTTATTTGTTTGATTTGATTGTCAATCGATAGAACACGGAAGTCGTTTGGTTGGTTGGTTGGTTTGGTTGGTTCAATCAATTTCTTGTTTATTGACGCTCGCATTCGCAGGATTTGCGAAAAAAATGTTTTGTTTTATTGGACTTGAAATTACAAATATGATCAAATTTTAGTTAAGTACAGATTCCTCCGTCCTATTCACCAAGGAAAACTAAATATGGCTTCTAGAGGCGACAAAGGGAATGGAAATGGCGAGGAACAGATTGTTGAGGTAATCATTTGGCCTAGATTTTTTGATTGCTCTTGAGACGTGTGGTCGGTAGCTTTAGTTGTGATTGCAGACGCTGGCGGAGGTGTTCCGGTGCTTCATTTGTATGGAGAAGCTGGTGGACGCACACCTATGCCCTCACTGTTCGAAGTTGTGCTGCTATGCCTGCGTCAGGCGATGGCTCACCGAGCAGAGATCGCAGTGCCCTCACTGCAGAGCGGCGTTGCATCTTCACGAGCTTGTCAACTGTCGTTGGGTGGAAGAGGTCACTCAACAGATTGAGACAATGCAGCAAACTAACACAGCCACTCAAAGGGAAAATTTCCGTGACAGGTAAAGAAATTGATTTGTTCTCGGAGTATACCGTAAGTTCATCTCCTTTTAGTCGTTTGAGTAAATTAACAAATCATGCTCAATGGTGGGAAAGGCATAGATTTAAGGGTTTAAGATCTATTACTATCATATTGTATTGCTCTCCTTTACTCTTCCATTTGTAATCACAATCTGTTTCATTCATGCTTCAGTAATTCATCATACAACAACTGGTGAGTGCATTACAATAATTTAGTTTTTTTTTTAATTAATTTTTGCATATTAGCAGTTTTCAACTTATTACAATATTTTCACAACAATTAATCCCTCTTATTGCAATGACAATATTTCCCTCTTATTGCAATGACTTATTATGACACCTTGGTTGGTTTATTTTAGTTAAGTTCATAGTGTTATGACACATGGTGTCCTGCTATGTGGAAAACCAACAAATATCCAGGATGTAAGTGTGTTACAATAGAAAGAGCAACAGTTATGAAAAGTAAAAAAAAAATTACAGTGGCATCACATTGTATCTATGTCTATGTCCACAAAAACATTTCTATTTTGGATAAGAAAAATGTGCATAATATTGGAAAAAATAATAATTACATATCCCCAGATTACATAATTAGTAATAAAAAATTCCTTGGACTATGCCCAAGATATTTTGTAGGATTCAGAAAAAATAACAGATTTTTAGCTATGAAAAATATGCTTTGTTAAATATGAAATAGTTTCATTTCATTGAGTTTAAGTTTAAAAATGAAAAGCAGCAAAGTTTAATTTTTAAACTCAAATGATTGGCTCCATACCATAGGCTGTATATCACTCATTCTCTTTGTAGTTAATCTATTTAATCCTTTCCTAAAAATACAATCTCAATGAACCATGTACAAACAAAAAAAATACCAACAGTTGCTTGAAGCAAACTATTATGTAGGAATTGTGAAAATAAGTTACCATATGTTTATTAACCAGGTGTGCTACCCATCAAGAGAAACTAACAGTCTACTGTTGGACATGCCGTCGGTGTATCTGTCACCAGTGTGCCCTGTGGGGTGGCACCCACTCGGGGCACACCTTTAAGCCTTTAGAAGAGGTGTATGAGCAACACCTGACGCAAATCCGTGATGAAGTGTCCCAGCTCAGACGAAGACTGATGGAGCTAATTAGTCTTGTTCAGGATGTGGTAAGGCATATTGCTTAATGCAGCCATGCTTAAAGTGTGGTCTGAAAACCTCTAGGGTTCCGCTATGACTCTTTAGGAACTCCACAATAATACTGGTCATAATTAAAAAATAAATATTGGGTGTGTGAATATGACTCCGCCCCTTTTTGTCAAAATAAAACACATTTGTTCGCTTACAAAATTAAAAAAAAAAATTATTGAAAGTATGCTCCATCTGCAGCTACAACCTTCGCCCATCGTTCAGGTAGTTTTCGTATTCCTTGCTGGAAGAAGTCCTGGTCTTTTGAGCTTATCCAGTTGTCAATCCAAATTTTGATACTTTCACATGAAGTAAACTTTTCTCCAGTAAGGTCTGTCTGCATCATCCGGAATAGGTGGTAATCCGAAGGAGCTATGTCTGGTGAATATGGCGGGTGGGGTAACACTTCCCAGTCCTGTCCCTCTAAATATCTTTTTACGACTTCTGCGGTATGCGGTTTGGCATTGTCATGCTGAAGAACTAATTTGTTATGTCTATTCACCCATTCTGGTCGTTTTTCTTCTATGGCTCGCTTCAAACGCATTAGTTGTCGTCGGTAAACTTCTCCATTAATAGTTTCAGAGGGTTTGAGCAACTCATAATATACAATACCTTTCTGATCCCACCAAATACAGAGCATGACCTTGGCACAGTGAATATTTATTTTTGGCTGTGATGGGCCTGGTTCGCCTGGTTTCACCCAAGCTTTTTTGCGTTTAGGATTTTCGTAGTGTATCCATTTTTCGTCTCCTGTGACTATCCGATGCAAAAATCCTTTTCTTTGCTGTCTTTGAAGCAGCATTTCACAAATGGTTTTCCGACGTTCCATGTCTCTTTCTTTTAAATCATGTGGAACCCAGTAACCGGCTTTTTGAATCATTCCCATCATTTGTAAACGCTTTGCAACAGTTGAACGATCAACATTTAATGCTGCAGCTAATTCTGATTGAGTTTGGCAAGAATCTTCCGCCAATAATGCTTCCAATTCAGCATCTTCAAATTTTTTTGGTGGTTTTCCATGTTCTTTATCCTCAGTACTAAAATCGTTATTTTGAAATCGTCGAAACCATTCCTTGCAAGTTGTATTAGACGGAGCATGCTCACCATAAATCTCCACAAGCAAACGATAAGTTTCCGCTGCAGTTTTCTTCGCAATAAAATAATGTAATAACACTTCCCGCAAATGACGTTTATTTGGAATAAAAACCGACATTTTCGAAAAGGTGAAAACAATTGTTGCTTACACTTCAACCAAATATCATAAAATGCGTTAGATAGCTGACATTCAGTACTATCGAATACAAGTATGGTCATTTATTAGTACACGTAAACAATACTAAAAATGACATCTGTTGAGAAAGGGCGGAGTCATATTCACACACCCAATACTTTAAAAAAACAGATTCCAGATATGGTAACATCAAGTGGGGCACCAGTTATTTCCATCACTATCGCATACAAAAAAAAAGGGAATAAATTAGACTCAAGTGTGAGCTGATTAATGAGCTAATGAGCTCAATCGTGAAAAGTCCATTATAGTCTGTGCGTGTGTCACCAAAAGCCCGCGTGAAGCTGTCAAGATAATATGCGGATTATAATTAACTCTACAAAAAACAGAAGACATTGATAAAAAAATCGATAAAACTACTTCAATACTTTCAATTCTTATTTCTCGCCCTCGGTACACCCTACCATTTTAAACAAGAAACATCGATATTGGTATACACCGGTGATGAAAAAACTCATAGGAATCCAAAATACGCAATTTCTTTTACTTGGATGACTAGTTTTTTCCAGTTATTTTGATTTTACAACCAAACTATTGAAATGATTTTTTTTTTGTGAGACCATATCCATTCAAATATGAAAGAATTTCCTATATTGGTTGATAAATCATGGACTTCCTGAGGTAACAAACATAAAGTAGAATATGACTAAATTGACAACCAAATACTTTGAAAGTCGTTTGAAAAAGGCTGGACATTATGTAAAACGGATTTTACAGGAGCGCAATGTAGAGTCTGTTCGTGCAGCCAAAGACGAGCGCGTCCGTGAAATCCGCAATGCGGTTGAGCTGATGATATCCCGCCTGGACTCCGCGCTGAAGGCTAAACTCCTCACACTGATGGGACAGAAGAACAGCCTCACGCAAGAGACTGAACAGCTGGAGCATTTACTGCAGGAGATTGAGCACCAAGTCCATACCAGTACAAGGTAATAACAACTTTATATTCAGTTATAGAAACTTATTAAAACTATTCGTTTTGACCGGCAAATTATTAACTCTTTTGTCGTTTCAGGTCTGAATTAATCGCGAAGAGCGGCGACATATCGAAAATGATACATCAAGTGCGCAAGAAACCCATGGCTAGCTTTGTGACTGCACCGGTACCGGCCGATTTCCACAGGCAAGTACACATTTTTGGTGTACCAAACCTACCCAACATACCCAACTTTGGCATTGTTTTTTTTTTTGTTTAAGTATGTAGTAAATGCATAATTATATTTATTATAATATTAAGTATGATTGTTAATTGTTTGTATGATTGTTTGTCACACAAACCTAATTCTTTGTCCTGGCTGGGAATTGAAACCACTAACTGCAGAGCAAAAAGTAGATCTACCAGTTAAGCTGTGAGGTCAGTCAATAATGTAAGCAGAACACGTGCCCGCCTTCTAAATACAAAATCACTAACTCTTATTCTCGGAATTCACAGTGAAATCGTCCCGAGCTACGACAGCAGCACATTCCCCCTGGTCAGCTTCACGCAACTCCAACACGCGGCCGCCCCCGTGTATTCCGCCCCGTTGCACGTCAACGGCCTCTGCTGGCGGTTGAAAGTCTACCCTGACGGCAACGGAGTCGTCCGCGGCAACTATCTCTCCGTGTTCCTGGAGCTCAGCGCCGGCCTGCCCGAGACCTCCAAGTAAGTTCTGCGCGCCTGGTATTTTTTATAATGCTATTTAGTCAAGAGTGTTGCATCCTTTGTAAATAGTTACACTGATTAGCTTAGCCTATTATAATGCTTGGTACATGTTTACTTATTCATAATGAAGGAAAACAAAACACATACTATACTTTACTTTCGTGCCTTGTTTTTTACCCGTGTAATATTTCCATGAAATTACGGGACTGTCTTGGTGTGACTCCGCAAGAGCTATTCTATAAAATTAATAAGTTTCAACCCGACTTGGATAATTGGACACAACTGGCGAAGATATTTCTCAAAAAATATAAAAAAAAATCTGGAACAATGTTTGTTAAAAATTCAATTAGAAATTTGCGGATTCATTCAAGAAAAGCAATAAACAGCAACTACAACTTGCCAGTCACTCTAATACTACAATCTTTAGTAATTATCTTTTTCTTACACACAGATATGTCAACTAACGAGGATAGAACTCCGGTGTCAATAGTTGGTTATGTTCAATTAAAGTTTTCAGTCAAAGTATTGCTTTTCAGAGTAACTTTTACAAAGGATGCATTTAAGAGTATAAAAATATATGATTTATTTCTGTGTTATTTTCCTGTCAATAAAACTAGGGGAAATCTCCCTGGTAGCAAAAGTAGTTTAAAGCATAAGTATCTTGTCGAGACAGCACACAGACACAACGGCTTGTATGTTCTGATGAGAACAGATCGTTGCTGACAACAAAACTCACAGCCCTCGGTCACGATAACTGTCTGGCGGGAAGTAAACCAAAGAAATCAGCTTAAAGCTTACATTCCCAATTCTAACAAAACTGGGTTAAGATTCTTTATCTGCTTCAAATTTGACCACGTTTTTATCAGCGGATCAATTTGAATATCAGGCATTTAAATGAATAGTAAATACTTATCTTTGAAAACATTGAGCTGTGTTGATAAGGTTATTGTTTGATCAATTTGAAAATAGGGTTTAACGTTTTAAGTGTTATGTATGTATGACCAATTGTATAAACTTTCAACATCTGGTCGTACAGACCGATTGGGTTACATAAATCCAGTAATCTGGGTACATGGGCGTCGCCAAGGGGGGCAGGTAGACGCAGCTGCCCGTGCTAAAGGAATTTACATGTAATTACAATAGTGTAGGGTTTGAACGGTTCTGGTATTGCCATTTGTCTTCTTAGCCCTCAGTATCCATAAAGTACTTTACTGGTTTGTTTCAAATTCTGGGATTTTGCTGACCCCCAATTCTGGCAGGTATCCAGCCGTTATTGTGGCCGTTTAGTGCATAAGATATGAATGCAAAATGCTCTCACATTTTGTAGAGTTGAATAATCACGATGTGTTTTGCTTATAAAATTATGCTAACCCTATAAAAACCCGAACACTTTCGTTATTGCAAGCGCTACTAAGTACAGAGTAGGGAAGAGGTAAGTAAAGGAATTCTGACATCCATTAGTTGTTACACGCTAGCATGATCACTTCTGAAGTTTAGTCCGCTGTATAGCTTTAGTACGGCCATACACGACAGCTTCAAAGCTTTCGATATATTTATGCGAATAAATAACATTAAAGTGTCTGTTTGTAATGACAAAATACAAGCTTTTTAATGAATAAACTTGAAAGTAGCATTAAAAAGTTGTCTGTTTACAATATTTCGGCTAATAGGCAAAAAGACCTGACCGATCTCGACGGGGCTTTCACTGGTAAATAGCGTATGCGATTAGGATTTCCCGCAAAAATAAAAATTAAGTTCCACGAGTTTACTTCTTAAGGCGTGGTACTTATTGGTTCGAACTATGGGTGCTGTCGAAAAAACAAAAGTCAAGCTATTCCAAAATCAAGCTTGAATCCATCTCTTTATACTTTCTATTATAGCGTCTTGTATGGCCGTCCTATTCATAATCATTCGAGATAAGGGTTGTATGTTCACTAGGATGTATGAATATTGTAAATGTGCTTGTTAATCATTATAATTCGACGACCATACTATGACATTTCTTTGTCGCTTGCTGTTATTCCCATAATACTTTTCGTTATAATCTCCTGTTAGAGTCTTCTCGCCCAATCTATCTTGAAAACGTTTATTGAAAAATAATGGTTTTAATCGGCTTTAAATGTTATGTGACTTTTGTTGCTATATTACAAAATACAAGGATAATATTGTAGAAAAACCTGAAATAGATGATTATTTCCTAATATGTAAATACATAAAGTATAAGTTTTTAAAGTATAGGTAAGTATAGGTACCATGTTTTAATCAGCCACATACGGCAAACATTAATTACATCGCAGTTAAAGAGCATAACGTAATACAGAGAATTCCATTGCGTGCATACGCAATACTGTGCATTTTTCACATTTTTTATGATTACCTTTGCAATCTGCGAAAAATTCCTTAACGGAGAATTCATTCGTGATACCAAAGAAGGCAGATTTTATAACTCTCTGCTTAGTTTCGCTACCTAAAGTTTTTAAACAGTAGATTGAAGTAAAATTATGGTGTGAGGCTTGACTGACTGCTCCATATCTTTCTAACACTTATACTAATAACACAGATTTTTTTTAAATTTCTTAATATAGTTTTTGTATACTTTTCTGTATAAATTTTACTCACGTTCATACTATTCTCTTCCATTTATTATATCGCCCTGAAGTCAAAGCTTACAAGTTTTTCGGACAGTGATTTTTACAGCCTAACCCTTATAATCAACTAACAGATTACGATACCTACATTGCCATCTGTGGAAAAAGTCCATACGTTTTTTGACAGATAACAATGTTGGGATGGTAATCATTTCCAGTCATCTGTTAGTATATTATAGGGATTGGCTGTTGGACTGCCTGACCTGTCTTTCGCGTACCTTTCGCTACCCATTTCAGATTCAATCAAGTCATTTCAAATCAGTTCTTATGTATCCTTTGTTACAATCAATTTCTGTAGATTTCAATTCGATCCCAATTCCATTTGACGTTGAAATTGATTGCACCAATAGGTACATAATTACCCCACAGATACGAATACCGGGTAGAGATGCTCCACCAAGTATCCCGAGACCCGTCGAAGAATATCGTTCGCGAGTTCGCGTCCGACTTTGAAGTTGGCGAGTGTTGGGGGTACAACCGGTTCTTCCGGCTAGACCTACTGGCCAGCGAGGGATATCTCAACCCCGATACTGACACCTTAATATTGAGGTGAGAACTGTTTCAATTCCTATTCAAAAAAGGTGTCTTACAGCCAGGACAAAACTTATTTCAACGGCAATACTAACAAGTTCAACAAGTAACAAGTAGTAGAGCAAATTTTTAATCCTCCCTAAGTTTATATCCTCCCAGTACTATTCTAAGAACACAAAGCACAGCTATGATTCTAGTACTCTATTACAAAAAATGATTTTCAATTCACGAAAGCCCAAGAGGCACTATTATATTTTAGATTCCATTGCGTCAATCTAAGGCTATGTTCACATTGCACATAACGTTGTGTGTGTCA
Organism: Aplocera efformata; assembly: GCA_921293045.1. NCBI lineage: Eukaryota > Metazoa > Arthropoda > Insecta > Lepidoptera > Geometridae > Aplocera > Aplocera efformata. The sequence continues at coordinate 2,927,847 of OV121042.1, read as the reverse complement.
GGTTCCAAGTGCGCCCGCCGACGTTCTACCAACGTTGCCGCGACCAGCAGTGGTACATCAACCAGCTATTCACAATGCAGAATCAACATATTCTGCAGATAAATGATCTCAAAGAGGTAAATTGGACATGAAATAATTGTCAGTAAGAAATCGCTTTCTAGCGATAAGACCCGCCCATTGTGTCACCTTTTTCTTAATTAAGATTTATATATTTAAACTATTGTTATCTTTACTTGGTCTGCAAAGTTAATCTATCTATCTTATTTAAATAGGACCAGATTAAACATACAATATACAAGGTGCCTCAAAAGAGAGTTTATAATTAGTTGATAGATTAAAAAAAAAGTAAGCCGTGTATCGAAAACATGTTTATTAATTATTAAAGTACACAATTAGTGAATTTATTTCTTTTAAGAATTCAGCCTAAGTCCTTTCACTATAACATGCCACGGTTCCTTAAAATGAATCTCTTTGCAGCGCCTCTCTCTCGAAATGTCTCGCAACTCTATCGCTGCTACTCGGGCTAACCCTACCAGCGCTACCGCCGCGCCCTCTACCGAGGGCGACAACCCGACCCACAACAATCCTGTCGATGGCAACACCCTCAGCGACTCTGTTATGTTCAACCAGTGGAAGTACAACGGGCCTATCGTGGCGCCGCAGAGGATGACTAACGCAGGTAATCATTACTTGCCTCTGGTGTTGCAGATGTCCATGGGCGACGGTGACCGCTTTCCATCAGGAGGCCCGGATGCTCGTCTGCCCCACTATTCCAAAAAAAACTAAGGGATGAATTAGTAGCGCTCTCTAGCGTCTCAGCTTGGTATAAATCTGCCATCTACCTTTTCTAGAGATATCACTTCAGTAATATTAAAAAAATAGATGTGCTAGCCAGCATAGCGAGGGGTTTGTTTAATATAAAACTATTTTCGAGGTTGATGTTAGCTTGGTTATGGTGGAAAATGCGAGTAATACAACATACAGATAATATGCAAAAGATTAATTATATTGGGTGTCAATACTTAGCCTTGTACTGTATAAAGGCATTTTGTATTAAAAATGACTTGGCATACTTTCAATTATTATAGTATGTTGCTATGTCCCTATTATGTTGATATCGGCATTCTTGATTCCTGATATCTGGAGCACCATTCGACGTAGCGTTACTAACTACAAACTACAAACTACAAATATACAGAAAAAGAAAGAGCCAAAAAATTCTGAGCCAAAATGGGCAGATGAATTAGTTTAATATTTTTCAGATCATAATTAATATTTTATTTATACCTACCTATAATACGTATCCCAGTTACTACACAGTGGTTAGCTGGAACAAAATGCTAAGTAGCATTAAGTTCGGCTATGTCAAGTCTTTTTGTGCAATAAAGAATTTTTTATCTGCCAAATATTACAGATATACTGAACACGGCAATGTTTGCGGAAGACACGCGTAACAATGAAGTGTCGTCCCACTACGGGGACTACGGACAGACGTTGGACCGGCGCATCCCTCAACTGTCGCCCGTCTACAGTCTGCCCTCGACGTCGCGGTAAGACACGTGACAATGTAGTGTTCCCACTACGGGTGTTCGGACAGACGTTGGACCGTCGCTTAGTTGATAGTAGCCCTGCCTTCGAAGCGAGGGGTCCCGGGTTCGATTCCCGGCCAGAACTTTGTGTGGTGAGCATGAAGTGTGTTTCTGTGTTTGTCCATGCCATCTGCGACACAGGGAATCCTATTGCAGAGGTATGAGTGTGTTAAAATTGTTTAAAAAAATGACAATAAAATCTTAAATATGCAATATGAAGCCAATTACGGGTTTTAAATGGTAATATTTTAAGTGTGAACACCAAGCATCGCCTTACCTTGGAAACGGATTATATCGAGGTTATATGTTTCTGCGTCCAGCTCGGCCAACTCGCTGCACGTGACTGGTGCGGATAACATGGCGCTGGTCAGCCTCCACACGCTGCTGAGTGCTGCCAACGCGCCGAGCCGAGTGCCGAGCAAGTTGGCCACCAAGCACTCGCGGCCGGACAAACAAGTGCCGGCCAAGGAGTCCACACTTACTGGTACGGCACTAAAACACGTTCATATTACGTAAAATGTGGAAACACGACTTCGATGAACAGATGTTCGTAAATATAGCTAAGAACCATCTCGAAGATGACAGCTTTCAAACAAAAAAACCGCATAAAATCGGTTTAAGCAAGGGCCACAATTCACCTTGTGAATTACACATCGTAGGAGCATAGACATGACAAGTGGTGAAGTCATCGCTGCCATTGTTTTCCCATGAACAACACATCTAACATCTTTCAGTATATAAATTTTGAATGATCTGACAGCCACGACATAATTTGGCGAAGCATTTGACCGGGTTCGTTATTTGTTCTTTCACTGCAACGATAATAGACCAGAACAACTAATGTTGATTAACGATAAGGATCGGTACTGTATCGCACGAGATTTTCCCATTTTTTAACTTATTCCGTTTCAGATTATCTTGGATCATTGATCATCTTCATTTATGATTCCTTTATGTTTTCTTAGCTGTGGCAAGCGCGCCCGTAACGGAATGTAGCAATAGCAACGCCGCGCTTTGCTCCTCGATTTCATCGCCCGAGTTGATCGGAGCGAATACTTCCCTGCCGAGGCAAGAGGCAGAGGCGACGCAGGAGCAGGACGTCGCACAGACCGGCAACGCCGCATCAGAGTCCAGCAGTGACACCGGGGTTAGTTAATATCCTTCTATATCTGTAACACTGGCAACGCCGCGCTTTGCTCTTCTTTTTCATCCCGAAGTGAATAATTCCACTCAAGACATAAACAAAGTTTTCAGGCTTCATGTTTCCGGTTGGACAAGAGTAAGGGTCCTTGAAAAGATAAATGATATATTGATAGTAGCTGATACTGGATTTCCGACTACAATGATAAATAATATTGGTAATGATAATAAGAAAATATAATGAGATACGCGCGTAAAAAAAACCTAACGGGTCTTCCATGTGGAAGATAGTTATAGTGTGTCTGATGGCTCTAAACAGAACAAGTGTATACACAAGTGTTAACTATATACTACTATATCTCTGCAATGTATAAAAATGTTGTAATTGAACGTAATGCCTATGTCCACAGGATTTGATGTTCAGCGAACTAGAAGTGTTTCCGGATGTCCACTTGCCGAACCATGTTGACGAGAATTCAAACGAGGAAAACGACGTTGATGATGAAACCATGTCTGGTAAGATTTCACATATAAGACCAAATAATTTACTGTTAAACGCTCTCTGCTATGCTTTTCTTAATATTTATGCCAATCATTTCTCCAACGCATTGCGCTCTATGTATTTCGCTCACTCTGTTTTGTTTGCATGTATGAAAATCTCGGTTTCAAGGTGTTTTTGCCAAGTTACGTATAATTCCAAGCTCCTTCTGTAGATAGGTTTAACTCAAAAAACTCAACAAAGCCTGTGTAGGGATTATGTCCACGGGCGAGGGAATCGTAGCGATAGCCTCGCTACGGTATTGACAATACAAAGTGTGTGCAGTGATTAGACAAGTAGCGTATAAAAAATGTCGTTGCGATAACGTGGCGATTCGTTGTCATACCGTAGAGCTTAACCGACGATAGGAAGGCGGGGTCGCCGCGATTCACTCGCCCGTATATATAGTCCCTATACATACTTAGCAAGCATTTTTTGAGATAGGTTTGTTTGAAAACTAAAATATATCCTTCAGTCGCAGTCTAAGATTTTCCGAATGATGTCTACTTTAGTTAACCTTCCATATACCCCTGGGGATATAGTGTAGTGTCCCGTCCTATCCCACATCCTATTCCGTTTCCCGTCCGCAGAGCACAGTAACTCGTCGAGCGGGTGCTCGTGGTGCGGCGCGGGCGAGAGCGGCGCCTCGCTGTGCTCGGGCTGCGCCCCCCGCCCGCTGCGCCCCCGCTACCGCCCACGCGCGCGCGCCCGCGCCCGCCCCTACCGCCCGCACGCACCCTGCAAGCACACGCATAGCGTTGATTAACTGATACTCAACTTATTTACACATTGATTTCACCCCATTCGTTGATTTGATTAGATGCTCAAGTCCGCGCAATGATTCTACATTTGCTCCCCACCCCGCGCTTGCCCCCACACGCACTCTGCAATAGGCCATTCTATCAATTTCAAATGTATCTTAATTACTAGGTTCATTATCTTCATATCTCATTACGGCCTTGCTATTTCGCTTTGACCGTCCATCTTGTACCCTCTAGTGAAGGCAGATAGAATGCTCTGTATTACTCGTTACTCAACCGCTTTGCAGCTAACATTACCCGTTCTTGTTGTATGTATACAAACTACACTAATACTGAATTAGTTGAAATTCCTTCACCCCCCATCGCAATAGTTCGTACTTCGATTACGAACTCGACATTCGCCGCGCGGCCGCCCCCGCTCTACCCTACGCATCCAGAAAGCACAATAGTGTTGATAAAATATAATACCTACTTAACTATATCAAGTGCTCTTCGAAGTCGGCACCTAACGATGATAATTGTTATTGTTTTGGTACTTTAGCAGTAACTATAACCATAACCATGAAATTTTCAATCCACCGTTGCAACATGATGTACGTGACAGTTAAAGTTAAAAAGGTGACCTAATAAGACGACAATAACTCCAAAACTAGAAAGGGTATTTTTTTTCTATCAGTACTTATCATTTTTTTTTCATCAGGGCTTTCATTACGCGAAGCACTAACTCAGTTTTACAGTTTTTTCTGTAGTTATCAATTGGGTTTTATGCCGATTCGATCACAAGATCATTGCGCGGACTTGGGGACTTTGGGCCATAGTTATGAGCTAATCACAATTTTGGGATCGTGCTTAAACTTACCTACCCCAAATTACTGAACTTTAATGGATGATTTAATTTCTATGGTATAATTTAAATTATTAGAAATGTTATTAAAAACCCAAGAGATTTCTAGTGAGTAGTTTAATTTTATTGCATTCCAAATTATATGTTCAAACCTTTCTCATTATAATTTAATTTATTATTATTTCTTCTTTCTTACTAATAAATAGTTCTACATTGTGCTAATAAATAGTTCTAAAAAGTCCATTGATTTACTGTTTAAACCAATTAATGAAACATGGACAATGTTTCATCAATTGGTATAATACTCAGAAATAATTGTAGCTAATTATATCGCGATATAAAAAGTTATATCAACAAGGTTGAACAACTTAAAATTTGAATGACACGGTAAAACATGACACTAAAGTAAGTACAGAAACATTATTCACTTACCACTAAACCTACCAACAATAACCTTATCTCATCCCACAGGTGAAAACGACGTGGAAGGGTTACTAGAGGGCTCTGTCAGGGACGGTGGGGACATACTCAGCCGGCTGCTGGGGGCAGTGGGTGGGGGCACGGTGACCCCCGCCGGGACAGACGGCACGGGACCCTCGGCGCCAATGCGGGGGGCACATGACAATGACCCACAGCTCTCTACGGCCGCACATACCGATATGTTGCTACTCAACCTCATGCGTATCAACGGACTCACGCCTAAAGGATCACGGATAGGTAAGTTATATTTGTAGCCTGTTTTTTTAGGCCCAATTCGCATCGCCTTACTCCCGTGATTTCGCCGGTATCCACACCCTTCCACCGGAACACAGCGATGCGAGCACTACTTCGCGGCAGATTCCAGATGTGGTGGCAGTACTTCTCGGGACGAACAACACAAGTTCAATTGCTACTTTTCGTTGCTCCTTTTGCACCACTCAGGGGATACAAAAGGGGCACTGAGGAAATTCACCCACGATCGCGAGAAACTAGAAGACTTATTAATAATAATTATTGATTGAACTATTCTCGCATTGTTCAATTTATAGATTTACAATTTTATATTCAGGTCCAAAGCGGCAATGGAACAGCGCAATGACCGAACCTCTATCCCCGCGCGGGCCGTGTGCACAAACAAGAGCTCGCCGCGCGGCGACCGCCGGCACAAACGCAGCCATCGCAGTCCCGGCTTCGGCGCTCAGAGGAGGCATTCACATCGGGGGGAGACCCCGTCCACAGCCCAGGGATTCCCCGCCTTCACCGGGGCAACTCAGGACCAGAGGAAACACTCGGAATAGAAGTAAGTTCTGCGTTTTATGTCATATAAGATATCATGTCTATGAGCAGGCAGTTTTCAAAACCTATTTTCATACGAGTCATATTTTGTCCAGTGAGAGAGATAAAGCCAAAGAGCTTCCTATTCCGCCTTTTCTGATTCTGAGGCTATCCTACTAGAAATTTGTTAATCAAACATTAAGTAAATACTATTTTCCCCCAGAGCTATTGCATCTGTTGGCGACCATATTTTCTTAGGAGTTAGGAGAGATTAGATCCCTCACAGTGAAGGTTTATTTTAGCAAATTATATTATTGTATGTTTTATCTGTGTTGGCAGTGGTCATATTGAAGGTCTGTTTTAACCCCCGACGCCAAAAAGAGGGGTGTTATAAATTTGACCGATAAGTGTGTGTGTGTTTGTCTGTGGCACCGTAGCTCTTAACGCTAGCTCGTCTTTGAACCGATTTGGGGTTTATTTGAAAGCAGGTTATCTAGCGGTGGTTCTTTGCAGGATACATGCCGTGCACTGGTCTCACACCCCCTGGGACCCCGGAACGTGGCACTCTCTCCCCATCCCCTCTGCACGACTACTGGCCGTCCATGGCTTCGGTCAGCGACACAGACGAGGTCGGAGTGGGCGCCATTTTGGACTACAATGTAAATAAACTAACGCTCACGTCATTGTGCCTTTACTAATATGTAGGTTGGATATTATGACAATTAGATATTTAGCAAGGTTATATATTTAGCAGTCATTGCTTCTGACACCGATACAGGTAAGAGTACGCGCCATTTTAGATTACAATATCAATAAACTAACGGTTATGTCATTGTGCCTTTACTAATTTATAGGTTATGGTAGCTCTCTGTTCTCTGTACAGCTACATTCGTTCGTCCATTGTTTTGGTTAACGCCAACAACTAGGAATTGAACGCTACTAAAATTTATATTGACTGAAGCGTACGTCATTGTCCCTGTACTAATCATTGGGTTATGGTTAATCTAGCTAGCTATTATTAGTTAGTATGTAAGATTTATCTATGGGCCAATGTACTTATTGTTAAGTTCTTGTTGCTCAAAATGAAGATATATTATTATTATACACTTAACTGAAATTATTTGATAAACGGTTGTGGTTTTATAGGTACGAGTAAGGCTCTGCTTTGTGAGATTGTTAAAAATTCTAAAATGTGGCTGCTCTATTATTTTCATGGCTTTTCTGCGGATTTATAATAATATTGCTCAGATTACTAAAATAATTGGTTTGCGACACTGAATTCTTAAAAATTACTTCAAACGCTAATTTCTTTTTTTTAATAAATAAATTAGTACCTACCTACGAAAGCAGGCGTTCTTAAAATTAATCGCTTAAAATTAATCGTTTATCGCTTGTTCATCAAAATCTATCCGACCCTCCATGGGGAATAATAAGCAATCTACGTGAGCAAAACTTAAATATAAAAAAAAAATCAATTTTTTGTATAACAAAAATGCGTTTTTGCGAGAAATTTTACACAGGTAAACTTAAACATTTATACAGGTAAACTTAAACAGCAAAACTGTCTAAACACAAAATTTCAAATCGTTAGAACACAAAAAGCAAACTTCATCCGCCGCACACAAACTATCAATTTACCTAAAGAGTAGTCTTAAACAAATCTTCCTCAACAGGAAACCCTCTTCGACCTGCTGTTAAACAGCCTGACGATTGACGGGGTAGGGCAGGAGAACGATGAGATGCGCCCAAGCACTCCGCCCGTCCAGCCGTGGAGTCCGGCCACCGCCGGGCCCGTGGCCGCGCCCGCCGCGCCCGCGCAGCCCAGCCCGACCAGCCCCGCTGCGAGCCGGGACACCGAGCACGGCGACTGACGGACGGCCCGGCGCTTTCAGTCATCGCAGCGCCCCCCGGGTGAGAATCAAGGCTTCTGAAGGTGGAAGAATCCAAGCAAAGGTTGCCTGCCTTAGCGATAGGCCGCCCATTGTACCACCAGTTATATATACTTTTACTTAATTCGGTGTAAGGGGGTGGGGGGGCCACTAGATTTTGAAGCCCCACACGTATACCACAGGTTGTGCTAAAAGAGCATCCTAAAATAGCAGTACCTTTGTGCTAAGGAAGAACTTACCACAAATTATAGCCATAAAGATCTGGGAAATACTGTCGCCTTCATCACTATTTGTACTCCACGCATTGCTGCGCGGTTTAAATGTGCGAGTGCTCACAGCATAGGTACACACAAGATACGATCAAAAAAAACATTCCATTTTGAGAGAGGCCATACCAGGCATCTTCACTTTGGACCGCAATATTTATAGCGAGGATCCAATATTGTTTGTTATGTGACTTATGTGATGGAACCAGCTGACCCACCTGATGTTAAGAGGTTACCGCGGCCCACAAGGAACAGCAATGCGCCTCAGGTGGCGCTTAGTGCGAGATCCTCTGGTCCCTCACGCTGTATGGGTTTGAATGTGATGAAATGTGTCTGACATACTATTTAAGCTTTTTTAAATTAATTTGTATTTTATTCAGATGCTCGCAATGACCGTAATGCACCAAGACAACCGTGCCCAAAGGGAAAACGACCTGTCAATGAAAAAGGCTACTGCCCTTGCAGACTTTGCACGACGCGCTACGACGAATGATTATCCGGGTACGGATACACGCATAATGAAATATATCTATATCACCTAGATTGATTTCAAGTACATTGGTGTAAAACTCTGTAAAAACACGCATGCTAGTTTTAGCGTATTTTGTGTCAATCTGTTTGAGTCTTCGGTAGTTAGCTCAGGTCTAATAACTGCGCAGTATATTATATTTTATTTAAAATTTGTTGAAGCTAACTTCCGAGGGCTGAAAAAAGAATTGCGCGCACGAATTTCACGCGGATCCTGTCGTACATACTTTTTTTTGTCGTTAGTGCAGCTATCGCTGAAATAGGACAATTTAATCACGAGCGCAAATGCCTATTCAATCGCTAATGGCACTTAAAACATCTAATAGATGTTACATCCTTGATGATGGTGATTGTATGAAAAACATACATCTAGGTTGATGTACTGAATGATAAGTGCTAATGGCTCTTAGACTAGAGCAATCGCGTCTTAATAGCAGCTGGAGTTTTAATTTGAAAATTGATTTTTCACAACTAATTTTAATTTTTAATATGATAGGATTTACAAAACCCATGCTACATTTTACAGAGTTAATTATTTTGAGGCTGTATGTACCTAAAACTTATAGACCTGGGTTCAAAGGGTCCGTTGTATCTAGTCTCTTGAATCTTTGATTTGTTCTTCGTGGAGTTTTTGATTTTATGAAGTAAGTTTTTTTTTGTAGTGGTGGATATTTTGGCGCCTTGCAGAATAAACGGATTTAGTTCTTATTTATATTTGATGGTAGGAATAGTTTAATTGGTTCTGATATTAATAATGTCTTTCTTCTAATGTGGTCAGACCTTAAAGAGAAGCGAATGGGCATTAGGTATAAAATGAAATTTCAAAAGATCTCTATAATATGTGTGTTGTTTAAGATTAATTTCATGGTACAATGCTTAGAATGGCTTAGAATGAAATGTTTGACAAGTTGATATTGTGTGAAATGAATAGTAAAACTTTTGAAATAATTATAACATATTATTTATTTAATTTTAATTTATTATTATTGAAATAATACTTATTATTATACGATTTTATCATTGCATTTATTATTTATAGCATGCATGGGATACTCAGTTGTCAGTTCAACATGCTGTTTCTGTACTGAACTTGAGTTGGCTGTTGACAAATTGTTGAACAGAGAATATGTTTATTTTTTGTGTTGATCTAGGAGAGTATTAACTTAAAAGCTTAGAGATAAGTAACTCTAGCTCCGCACTAGCGAGGAGCGACCCGCCTCGCCGCTCTGGTGACACACAGCATAAGTCATGAAGGAAAGTAACAAATACCCCTTCTATTTCTATATTATTTCTTATTGCCCTCATGAGTACCGCACGCAGTGTAGGTCATTATCAAAATATAACTAAAAACTTATGCCGTATGAACTAAAGTTAGGGATCGACTTAGGACATTTTTTTCATACAAATTGTCGCTAAGGCCAATCTGCCAGATGTATTGTACAAAACGACTTAAGAATGTCTTAGTGACAGATTTGTATGAAAATTTTTAACTTGTCACTAAAACTTTGTCTCAGTTGATTGTAGACGAAAATAAGATACTCGTAAGTCATTGTCAAACGGACAAGAATGCCGTTTCTACTACTTAGATAACTAAGAAGATTCAAGGTAGACGTAGTGAAAATTTTATGGCAACAAGTTATCTTTGACGTGCGATTAATTGGTAGATTTGAAGTATTTTCATAAATATTATTTTAAATGAGTGTGAATGACGTGGTACTCGTGTTTTAATGCTGTTGATGTCGTTGAAGGTGCACCTGTGAACCATAATAATTTTCTTTGTATTTATAATTTTACTCGGACTGATATGTGTGGTATTAATTTAGAGTAGCTGAAGGTTTGTTTTGTCGTTTTCTAAACGGGTGACATGGCCAACCATATTTGACAATTATTTTGAAATGATATCTTCAAGAATTCTGTTTTTTTATAAAGACACCAAGCTAACGTTTATAACGGGCTAATGACTCCCGTTTAGAAATCTCTGTAGGTTATAGTTCTTTTTAGGGTTAGCGGTATGAATGATATTGTCAACTTTCGAGCTCTTGTCAAAGACTTCTTTTGATTGAATATAACAATTAATTACTCAGATGATATTGTAATAGATTTATGTTTTATGAATGTAATAAATATTTGTCGTCAAGTTGGTATTTCCTTTCGACATCACTATTGAGATATACAACGTTAACAAAAAAAAATTGAGTCACTTAATTCCTGGTAAATCGCCGCTAAGCAGTGGTGCACTCGCGTTGCTGGGTTCCGGTAGAAAGGCGGGGTGGATGGTTGCAGTTTGTCTTGAACTGCTGGGACCGCTACTTTAAAATCCAGTTGGGTTATGAGTTGGATAAACAGAATGAAATTGTCAAAATAAATTGATTCAATATTTTATTTTCATTCTTTCAAAATATACACAATGACATACAAACGTGGATAAATCCATGTTTGCGATTCGTCTTTAACAGTGTTTGAATTCCATAGCTGGTTACACGAAGAACATGAATAGATTAACTTGAATACAATTTGCTGCAAGCATACACGAGCGAGCCATCTCAGGGAGGCTGTCTTTATGCTATGAGCTCTCTGCCACCTACTTCTAGTAAAATATGCTTCAGTAAAATTAGTAAATCCACTGTTCCTACATTAATATTTACAAAATAAAACTTTAAAGGAACGCTTTGCAAACATTCAACAAACTTGAGATCGTCTTAACGTAAGATGGTATAAAAATTTTCAAAAAGTTAAAGAACGAAAGTCTAACATCGTTTTGCCGTGAACATATTTACAGAAAATAATTCTTACTTAAATATTCTGCCAATCACTTTTTTACATCTTCCGCAAATAAATAACAATTGAATTTAGCCTAAAATACTTCTCTTTGATAAACAAAACAATAAAAAATAATTGCATTCAACAAAGCTTCATAACAAATTTAATATAAATTAACCATAAAAGAAATGTACAATTTATACAAAGCTAAATAAAATGAATCACGATATTATTATCACTGCAATGTATGTAGTGTCACGTCGGCGCAATCAGCGCAACAACGCGGACGGTGTTGCGTACACAAACATTATAAATATAATGGATTAATTTTAAAATTACATGTATTATTACTGAATATAATATTTAATATTTACATTTTCAATTAAATCTGTTTTTTATTTTATTCAATACTTTTTGAATCTATAATTTTTTGTAATACATAATCATAATTCATATTTTTTCTAATTGATAATCTTTTCATTACGTTACTAATGCGACACAATAAGGTAACTTTAATTCGTACAATGAATTTGAGAATTGTGCTTGAATTGAAATCAGCTAAATCTATTGCAAAAGGCAAGTAGGTGATGTACGCATCTCATAAATTTCTATTACAATAACTATTTTGAAGTTTTACGAAGTACCTAGTTTCTTATAAGATATAGCTCTTAAAACTAGACGGTGTTCTCGTGTGGTGATTTCACTTAACATAAGCCCACATGCACCATAATCTAATAACATTTATTCAGTAACTAAAACTAAGTAGCTAGTAGCACTATTTAACTATATTATGCATCTTGAACTTGAAGTCTTAGCCATAGTTCCACCGAAACTCCGTAGATGGTAGTGTTGTATCTACGACGGGAGTTCTACTACAAACATATAATGTAGACTTGTGGAACGGCGGTATCGTTGTACTTTAGTACAATTAGTTATGGAAAGTGTATTTCCTTGTTACGGTCAGTAGTTTCGTTGCAGAACATCCTAATCCTTGCATTCCGTTCTCCGATTCGTCCCTTCACTCTGGTATACGCTCCGCGCACGCATGCTCTCAGTATGTCAGTTTCATAATCTTTCTTTGGCATTATTTAGTGAGCTAAGTTCGTATAACTTACACCGATGCGTGCCTGACTCTGTGAAGAAGGCATTCCCCTAAAGCGAACGCTTTGTTGAACATTGATCGGGAAATCTTTCAATTATTCAGAAAATACTTCACAGAATCAACCACTTTGTTTCCATTTTTATAGTTTTTCTGTTATACAAAAGTTATGTATTGCACTGTTCGATTTATAAAATTTTATATCAATCGTGATAAAACAGTTAATATAATAAATTTCCAAATGAATAATTAAAAATAGATATTGAAATTTTAAGATAACGACAGTGTTTACATGGATTGAGTATTTTTTTATTATTTAATATACTATATAATATAAATACATAATTGTGACCTAATCTATTCAGTCAATAGAATCGAATAATCAATATTATAATAATAGCCTCTCTCGAGATGTAATTTCAAACCTGGAGGGTAGATATTGCAATAAAAATGTAGATAATTGTCAAGCTGCGCAAAGGTAGAGGCAGCTCGTGTCAGACGGCAATCGTCAATTCTCATTCAAATATACATATAAATCGTTTCGGGTCAGCAAAAAATAAAACAGCACCACAAAACGTGCACCTAAAGCTCGGGCGGCTAAAGAGACAATCTAGGTCCGTACCGGCCGGGGCACTATTATCCAAACCACTGACTGCGAACATTTCCGCTCTCACGCCAACCATTAGTTGCGAATATTACCTGTGCAGCTATTAACTAACGTAAGGTCACATGTATTTCACATCTGACATTGAGCCGGTTAATTGCAACCGGATCGTACTCGTCCCCCGGCCCCTTTCTAATGAAATTGAGAATAGTTCTCCACTGGTTATGTACATGGTCACGTTTTATCGTCAGCACCTCACTTTTAGTTATTGAACGTCGGGCGTCGCGGGCGATGGCGAAGCGGACGAGGGTTCGGGTCAGACGTGCGACTCGAGCGGCGGCCGGGGCGGCGGCACGAGCGGCGCGTACACGGCGGCCGTCAGGTCCGGCGAGGACGTCCTCGCGTGCCGCGCGCTCCACCCGTCCTTATCGAAGTCCTTGGTCCCGCCGACCGTGTGCCTCCGCTTTATGCCGCGCTCGGGCATACCGTTCTTGCGCTTCAGCTTCGTGGAGCGCCACACGCCGTTGCTCTCGCGGCGTCGCACTACGTTCCATTCCCCCTTTTCCAACTTCGTCGGGCGCTCGCTTTTCGTGAGCGACTCGGAGCGCTGCACGCGGTCCGCGCGGCAGTTGAGTGATTCGGAGCGTAACACGCGCGCTTCGCTCCGCGGCTCGCGGTCCAGGGACTCGGAGCGTTTCAACTTGGCCCCGTCGTCTTTGTTCTCCGGAGTGCCCGGGGACTCGACATCGAGCGCCGCGCTGTTCCGCTTGCCGGTGTCGGGGGCGGCGCGCGAGTAGTTCGGGTAGAGCGCGCGCTCGAGCGTCCTGTCGTTGTCGGGCATCGGGTCCAGGCTGGAGGTCTGCGAGCGCGTGTCGACGTCCTTGTCGTCGTCGAAGCGCTCGGGGGACGCGCGGCGGTTCTCCTTCTCGGAGTCGTCGAGGTCGCGGGAGCGGTGGCTGCGGGGCGTGGGCCAGCGCGCGTCGGGCTCGTCGCTCGACGACGAGGAGTGGCGGTGGTCGCGCGCCAGCCACGCCGCTTTCAACTCGTGCGCGCGCGCAGCCGGCGAGACACGTGACCCGCGCGACCCTCGGTCCGACCCCCCCGAAGGCGAGCTCCCCCCCGATTTGTCCTCGGAAGTCTCCTCCTGCCCCTCGTCCGCGTACGGAATGCTGCCGTCGTCTAGAGGCGAAGAGTTGTTGAGCGTTCTCAGCTTTTGGTCGAAGGTGCTCGTCAGACTGGACACGAGGTCTCCGGTCCCTACAACAATCGAACAGAACCTTAGTGTCAGTTAGAGATGTGATAATAGCTACTATCGTATGTTCAATTCACATTGCCAACGGAAGGAAGCGATGATTTGTTGTAATACATTCCATTTTGAACTTTATCCCTACTTCGTAACAAATTCTCAGGCTCTCAACGCGACAGCGATGGAGTTCAAAATGCGATGTCCCCGTGGCAATGTGAATGGACCACATCCTATCACGATTAGTTAGTATAGCTGGTATAGCGATGTAGTTAACTATCCAATATCTCGATACTGACGGCTACATTATCAGATTGAAAATCGATACATCGAATAAGAACCGACGGAAGCGTGTTAGGGCCGAAGTCTTCGTCTCGTTAGATGATTGTGAGTGAATGATGGCGTCGTCGTATGTACAGCGGATGCGATGTCGCAGGCCTAAGCGTTAGTCGATGTCGTCACAACACTGACAGCTCGACACACGGGTGCACTCAGGCGATGAACAACACGGAAACATAACTCAACACTCTCACATTCCTATACCTTGTATTGTGGACAAAAGAAAGGGATTGCTGTGTCTACTTTCTGACTTCAGTACTGCACACCTATTGGGAAATAGTAGACATATTTACTGAATACACGTAATAATATGACGAATAAATGTAATAAAATTTGACAGGGATATTTGAGAGTATAGATGAGGGATGTGAATCTTACCATCGATGGAGAAGTTTGTCAGCGTGTGCGTTTGCCGCGAGGTCTCGTGCCGTCCGCGGCTCATCGATGACATTGACTCTAGCTCGATTCTAAAACAAACAGTTATTTTTAGAAAAGTGTATTTTTTAATTTCAATCTTCTGATGAACTGTGTATGCATTGTCACCAAATCCAAATGTCTGAAGAAAAACGAGGTTTCTGCACCAAAAAATTATAAACTTAATAAATTGAAAACTACCACGCATACGAAGTCGCGGGGAATTATAGCTAGTTTTATATATCTAGTTTCTGTATGGTTGTGTTTATCTGTAGAGGCATGCGGACCGGTTTTTGGTTCTATTTAAATAAATACACAATCTCACTTGTTGCCTCCGTCGTGCCTCGCTATCCTGTGCGGTAAGCCATCGTAATCTGCCAGCGAAGTGGTCAAGTGCGGCGGCGGTGACGTCAGGGGGGAGTTGGGGGGGGACCCGGAAGGAGACTCCACTCTCTTCTCTTCCACCCATTTCTTATCTGTGGAGGGTTTGGATCGCGGCTTGCGCTGAATCTTGCGATTCGCCGCCGATATGATGGAGGACACGATGTCCCGCGTCGACACGTCTTTGCCTGAAAGAACGTGGTTAAAATCTGTAAAGTCAAATAGAGGTGTATAAAGCTTCGTGCGTACATCAAGTAAAATAAAATAAATAAACAAAATTAATATATAAAAAATAATAATATGATGAAAAAAATAAAACAAGCCAACTTAAATTAAAAAAACCCTAGTGGTGGGTAGGGTAAATGCCCGTATGGCTAGCTACCAATCTTGAGTGCCAATTCTGCGTACGTTAACCCGCCGTCAAAGCGTGAGGTCCCAGGTACGATTACTTTGTGCGATGTTATCGCAAGTTTGTTCTCGGGTCTTGGGTGACAGGGGATCCTAGTGCAGCGGTATGAGTGTGTGTTCTTAATTTAGGCGATGCGCGGCGCCACCTTTCATCTAACATGAGGAGACTATATTTAAAATCAGTTCAGGTGAATTTACCTTCAATCTTCTTAACATTATGTATGAGCAGGTCGCGAGAGGGCGCTGGTGCGGCGGACAGTTCTTCCGCAGACGGCGGGGGGTCTACCGGGGGGTCCCCCTCCTCCTCCTCAAAATACCAATCATACTGAAACAATATAAGGACATGTTAAATAAATCATGAATTACAATCAATTTTGGGTCTTAATATAATATAAATTAGTTTCATACCGTTTTTAAAAAATATATACATATTATCACATTGATGTATGGACCTATGCCATAGACTTATACAAGGTTGCAATACTTGCGTGCAACTACTGGGCTTCTAGTCTTATATCAATTATATGATTACTCCGTATCAGTTATATCCTCTCTGGAAACGTGAACAGTATTTTTGGGTGACGTTCTTATTTAACTTTGTATTGTACTCACGTGGGTAAGGAAAGATTCTATGATTCGGCATTGGCTGGACATGTCGTTGACCATCGCTAACATGTCGTCACTGGCGGCGCGCACCAATGTTGGCCCAAACACGATGGCCAAGTTCCGCGCCTCCATCTTATTGAAGGCGGAATGTGCGGCCACCTTCCGCAAATGTTGGATCAGGTACTTGAGTGTTTCGTAATGCGCTTCGGGCAAGGCGTGAACGAGACGGCGCAACTCTCGCGCTCTCTCTGGCGAACGGTCAGCGGCTGCAATCCAATAAATAGGAATTAAATCGGATAAACAAAAATTGTTTTGATGCATTCTTGAAAGTCATTAAATTGGCGCCATGACGTTGGAATGTGAGAGGAAAATCAAAATAACACATTCTGCAAAGGACGAATATTCAATATAATATAATTGGGTGTACCAATAACGCCCTATTCCTACATAATTATTGTGATACCAGAGCATTGGGGGTTAGGTTAGGTTACCCCCCAGGTAACCTAACCTAACCCCCCTAACTTTCTGGCTGGATGTTAATAACATTAACATCCAGATACAGAACAAACATCTATGTTCGTGGATGCAAATGCTTGTGGATGGGTATGTATTTAATCCACGATCGAAAAGCTCCTACTGCCAATTGAGGTGTAGCTCCAGTTGATGGTGGATATTGCTAATGACTGGTCAAACTCACCGATGAACGCAGGGTACAGTTCAGCTGTCAGCAAGGGGTCGGGCAATCTGCGCAGGTATGCTTTCAGTAAGCTAGAGGCGACATGCACGTCCGCCCATCTCGAGTCCGCTTGCGCCGGTGCTTCGCCCCTATCCAGAGCCGCTGCCAGCGCCGCTACACCAGCCGCGTTCCCGGGGACTCGGTACACGCCAACCGTGCGGAGACCATACAACTGCAACAAAACAACTTTCGTTCAATATTTCAACTAACTAGATGACGAAATCGCAAAAAGAGAAAATTATATGGAGGTGTTTTGGTGGAAGGTAGGTTTTAGTGACAATGGCTTGGCTCTGGAAAGGCGTTGCTAAGATAAATAAAGTTATAAATCAAATAATTAGAAATGATCTCAGTATTTCTTTAAAATTAAACAATATTGAACCAGCAAAACGACTACCATAGTGACAATCTTAATCTTGTTAGAATTGTTTTATTAATGAATGAGATCAAAAATAGATAAATAAATAGAATCTTTATTTGAACAAAGCGTAGGAAAGAGATATCTCAATCTGTAAGAACAGCCCGTGAAAGAGAGTCAAACGTCTCCCTAACGTTATTTGAGGACGGTCACTCATCGGCGATATTCAATCCTAGTCAAATCCTACAATATTAAAAAAATTATCAGCCTCATTAGGCGAAGCCTTGATCAAAAATAGCAAACGAAGACGCAACAGTCCAATTAATCTTATTTCAGCTCAGCTATCGGTAAATAATTTTGAAAAATGTCCTTACCTCCACAGCTTTAGCGGGCAGAGTGACCGCTCGGGGTACGCAAGGGTACGAAAGGTCTGAAGGGCATCTCTCGAGGGGCGCCCCCAACCAGCCGGTGACTGCCGGCGTGGCTGGGGTATTGGTGCCGCCGTGCATGCGCCGCAACTGCTTGGCCATGCGACCTTTCCACGTCTTGTTCTTCGGTGATGACGGCAATGTTGGAGTCGGTGGGCCTGGGCAAATATTGTAATACCAAAATGTTATAATAATTACATAATTATATGCCTTCTGGCGGTATCAGAGCTGGCCACTTTGTCTCGAAAAACATGAAAGAAGACGAAAAATTGTATGTTGCAGATTTATTGTACAGCATCATAATTTGTCAGAATTTGTCAGGACAGTTTGAAAAGACCGAAGATTCTTAAAGGAAAATTTACCGGTGGGCGATCTATTTCTGCCGATCTTCTTGCTTCGCTGCGGTGGTAGTGGTGACGGGCAGTCGGGAGCAGTGGTGGTGGTGGGCGGAGCTGATAGCGGTGCCGGAGGAACAGTATCCGCCGGTGGAGGCTCAGCCGAATGTCTCCGTAACGCGGCCAGCCATCGCTGGGCGTCTGCTGCTCCTTCCGCCTGTAAGAGCATTCAATAATAAGTAACATTTTTGACCTATGGAAGGTCTCGAACTTTTGATGATATAGAGCGATACAGATTTTGAGTGCAGCTTGAAGATATTTGAAGGTTGTAACACGACGACACGCGACATGCCAACAACAATGTTTAAGCACTGTGCGCGTTGCTTCGGGTGTTTATTGCGTGTTTCTGTTCACTTGACTTGACTTAACTCAACTTTACTGAACTTGACTCAATACGAGTCAAGTTCCTTCGGGGGGCATCGGGTTTTAGTGAGTTCGACTGGACACGTGGTCCGAAAAATTGTAACAGTGAGTTTCAATATGAATTTTATGACAGTTTAGTTCTACTATCTTTTCCATTCGTCTGTTAAATGAATTCTTCATACCTGCAGCAAGAGTTCTGCTCCGGCCGCCGTGGTTACCCTGACCACGTGCTTTCTCTTTGTGTAGTCATCAGCCAAAGCTGCGAGAGAGTAACGTACATCCAGAGAATCCCTGGACCCTGGTTGGGCTTCTGTACCGGATCCGCTTATGGCGCCGGGGCTCTGAAGACAAAGAAAAGGTTATATAAGTAACTGTGATCATCACATTGATATAGTATCCATATTTCTATTGCTAGAAGATTCGTTCAAGTTTTAATGTCACACGCATAGGTTTTTATTTATTCTTGGTTGTAGATGAATGCTAATATTCAGAATTCGACGCTACTTGTTCATTACTATTACTCCTTGTTCACACTACTTATCAGGATGTTCGAATGAGTATCTAACCCATAAGTGCCTATGTAGTTTATATATGTAGTAGTACTTGGCACTTCTAGTTCAGTTGGCTCAAGAGTTTCTATCAATGGATTCGAGAATTTTCTTTGAATCAGCACAATGAAAATTATTTACAGACATGAGACTTTACAATGAGACATTCATTACCTACAATTTTTAGCTTTCTCGTAGGCGTTGGAATCGTTGTGTATAATCGCGAATCTTTACGGCCGATCTTTATGAAATGTCTCTAAATACGAAATCACATCTACCGTGAAATAAATGCGATTACCTACTGATCCACGACAGATCCATCATTGACGGTGTTAAAATGAGACGTCTATGAATCGTGCTTTCCCGGCGACACTGATCACGAAAAAAACGTGTCTAACTTTCACCCCTAATTGTAGGTGTTTTATACTGAATAGACGTGGATGTGTATCAGACAAGTGCTTATAATGTGATCGCGTTTTTGTCTCCATTATCTTTATGATTGCGATATAAATCAAACAAGAATAAATGGGTATGCGGCAAATTGACCGAGAAAAACATCCCGATGTTTGAGACGGCAATGGCTGAAGCGCGAGCTCGCTATTGTTTCTACGACGCCAAAATAGAATTTTATGAAGATACCGATCTTGTAACAAAGCTCATTAGCTTCCGCGCAGCATTCACTACTGTTTATTTTGCGGCGCGTCTCGGGATTTATAGATTTTCAACAATATCTATGCGGAACTCGTTTGCGAACAGTCACTGTTGTCATAAATTAGATTGAATTGGCTACCTTGCTGTACAGCTGTACTTTAGCTGTATTTATCTAAGTGAACAACCGGCAGTATAATTTAAAATGTATCGCTTGTTTATAGTTTCAGTAAGAAAATGATTAATAATCCTTCCAAACGAGGAATTTGGATTTGTGCGTAACATTTTTAGCTTTGTACCTACATTTTTAATAGGTACGAATAATACGACGAGATGATCTACAATCGCAGGAAATGGAAAGTGGGATCGCGTCTTCCTCACATCTCGCGCGCTTCTTTCTCAAGTTATCGTGAAGGGGAATCGAGTTGTATAATCTTGAAAGAATCAATTGCAATTTCTCAAAACGTTGAAGGAAAACATCGTGAGGAAACCGGAATTTCCTATGTGCCATCTACATAATATCTGGATTAGGCTCCAGTGGTAGATGACAAAGCGCATTCACTCTCACTAGCTGAGAGTAGGCCGATGTGCCATCATATAATAGGAACATTAGAGGCTGATACGGATACGGATTTTTGAGACAGCTATTACTGTACATAATTATTTAAAAAATTTGGAATCCATTAATGATGTTTCTGAGAAAATAGATCTAGTAGTTCCGGTATGACATTAAAAGCTTTAAACTTCAAAAAAACGTTTCTTAGAAACACTTTCTGTAGAAATAATGGCTGGAGCGCGGCCGATAGACGAGCATTTCATGTCACGATACCATCTCGAGCCACGAGTTTGATTTAGACGAAAAAATGTCACGCTTTCAATGGGCTCAAAATTGCATCGATAAGAATCGGCTATTGCTGTGATGACCTACATACCGGTTTCCGTGTGTGTAATACCGTCGAAAAGAGTCTCTCTGACGACAACATTACGCGATCGTAACCTATTCACATCAAATGTAATTAGAGGGTCAGCGTTCGTCAAAATTGGCACAGTGACGTAACGCTCACAATGGCTCTCAATGCACGCCTACGCAATTAGCGGTCCTGGTAATGAGGAACCGTCTGTTAGCCTACCGATGCGTTTAAGAAGAAAGTAAAGAAATTCGAAATTGACCCGATAAAAGCAAAGCACCGGCGGCGTTTCTATCGATGGCTAGTAATAACATATTACTTGTGGGTCAATTGCCTAACCTCCAATAAAAATAATTGGCGTGTGATGTGACGCACATTGCCGGAGAGAAATTAAGTTTTTATGATAACGACTTTCTGACATTGCCCCAGATGGACAGTGAAGACGGATTGATTACTGTTCGACTTTGATAACAGATTTCTCTCGGAAAGGAAAATATTGTAGAGTCGATCATTAGATTCGAACAGCTGCAGCCTTGTAGGAAAAATCTTTATACTGTATCGATATATTAAAATCAGACGGATAAATAAACACGAAGCTTTGAATCTGCATAAAAATGTTATGGTAAAAAAATATATATTAAAGAAATGGTTTTCGTCTGCTGGAGATGAATCTTTATTGTAACCAAGTAATAAAACAGAAGTAATCGTAAAAGCTCACCAATATGTTGGTGTACCAGAGAGTCATGTTTTGGCGTAAATCCACAAGCGTCACAGGTGATACGACACGATGGTCATTGTCACATGTTGGCACCGGCACTTCGCACAATGCACTCAAATCACTCTATACAATATTGAGATTCACTGTATTTATCGTTACAGTAAATGCACAAATTCATGAGGGCATCGGCCCATGACACTAGCTTCCGAAATATCACCTCGATGAGTTACACGTATCGATATTCTGTATTCCGATTGAAAGTGAAGATAAGTACATCAATCTCCGAATGTTCGGTTAGTAAAACTTGAAATGTAAATTTGCGTATGTTTAGCGCTCGACGCGACCGCGCACGTCCGAGGGACTCCGACATTGAGCTGCGTCTGCGCAGAGAAAAGAAAGTGTTCCCGCGCAGACTCCGAGGCGTCTGCCAAATTGACGTTTTCACGATTCAGAAATTAATGGTTTTTTTCCGGAGCAACCGTCTGTATTAATAGGGCACACGCTTTTACTTTTTTCTAAATTACAGAAAAAACGATTTTCTTCTGAATAAGCGGGTTTCGCTTTCATTTGTTAATAAAACTCCAGTTATTTTCGCACTGGATTGAAAGCTTATCATACTTTCTTGCATGTATACTACATATATAACTACGAGTACATGTATGCTAGTGGAAATTTAATTGGGTGTACAACATTATTTATTTGGGAAACAAAGAGTACAATAAGTTATTTATTTTGTTGTACTCTAATAAATTAATTATAAATAAATTAATGTATATTATATAATATTGTTTACAATATTAAGTCAGCTGAATAAAGAGAGTTTATGTAGTCTTGCTCACTGGGAGAAACAATAATATTATTGTAGAATAAGCTTCGATATGAGTCGAAGTTGAGAAAGTGCGTAAAGTTTAGATACATAGATGATCTCACTTTAGTTCAAAAAGGAGTCATCTACCTTCTGAGGCTTTATAACTCTAGCTTGCGGTTTAGTATGCACTTCCCACGGAGTTTATTTCCATTTCCTAGATCCGGGTAGACATAATTTCGTAAAGTGTTTTATAATTTTCTCGGAGTCGTGGTTTTGGCGTCGTGAACGACCGTGTCGCTAACTCCATCCGATTGTCGGACGTACTGCTAATCGCGATTTGTCATACTTTCCTTCTCTCTACTACAGGGCTGTCAACGCCTTCCTTAATCATATTTATCCTCATGTATACCCCGGTAGGTACATATCTTTAGAAAAGTTTTACTCAAGCCAACGTTTTCCAAGAAAAACTCACATTACCCATGTTACTTTATACAGGAATACCATATTTCAGTCAACAATGTTATTCACACAGTCGTTTTCTTGTCATTGAGTGACAACCCTTCCGCTTTAGTCGTCAACTTGTCATTGACCTCAAGAAATTTGAGTTTTTCGCGCTTTCTAAAAACCTTTTGTAAGTAAGTTCTACAGGTTGATGTCGATGCGATGACATCAGTAATCATTTATTAAAGGATCAAGGTTTGCATACTTGTTTTACGTATTCTGAAATGATGGTCATAATCAATTTGGGTTGCGCAAATAGGCAATCAATCAAAGATGTAGGTAATAGAAAACCACATTACGAATACTGCAAATATTTCCGATAAGAGTGAACCCTGGCGGCAGACAGTGAATGGACGACTGCGAATTTGAACTGCGAATCGAATTGATGCTTTATTGCATCAATTGTTCATCACCGCTTTCTGTAAATATCACACGAATAAGTTTAACATGATTTCGTAATATTTGCACTTCTCTTTTACGTAACTCGTTCAGATATATTTTTAAAAGATATGACCAACTATAGCCGCTTTTTTTCGCTCATCACGACTAAACGGAGGGCCAACAAAGGATATTTACGGACCAGGTGACTCAACGTTGTCTGTTCAAAGAAATAATCTATTGTAGAACCCCGACGTTTGGTAATGAGTCGACTGCGTAATCTTGAAAGCCGGGCGGTACCTATGCCTTGACTTTAGAGGAGTGATAGTGATCACCGTTGATATTACGTTTGGCAATATATTATTTATTATATAAGATGAAAAAATGTCACCCGAGACATGCGCTAGACACTTGATTTACCGCAACAAAGAGGTACCATGTTGAGTCATTGTTTTGATACCGTTTGTCACTGAGTATGAGTCACTCTAAGTAATATAAACAATAACTAAATGCAATTAAGTTCACGAGCGTGTGAAATCTTTATGATTTCATAACCACTTTCATAGTTGTAGCAATATACGCGATGCCCATTTCAGCTTTCCACAGGGCATCCTGTGATTTTCATATTAAGAGGCGTGCGTAATGGGCTTCCGGCAATTTGCTTGTTAACTAGTTATCTGATTGTGGATAGTTCGGAGTCGTTCCCAGCTTTAATTCCTCCAAACCCAAATTTTATAATTACTACATTTCTCCTTCATGTTACAAAATGAATATTATAAATTGTTTATTGCGGCATAAAACAATTTTCATCGTTTTATACACGGAATTGGCGTTTATATTATGATTAAGAAACAGATTATCTTGATCGCTGAACATTAACGTGAAATAATCGGGGTACAATTTACGAAACTAGATCAGTCCAAACAGCCAATGAGCTCATCTTGAACCAAGTACATCTGCATTACGTTCAATTACGTCAGGTACCGACGTCATACACGCATTTGGGTCAGTTTGTCCATACACCCATGTTTTATAACCTATTTTATTCTATTTATATAATAATTGTTAGAAAGTAGAGCATATTACGTTAAATTTGAATGATATAAATAGTAATTTGGTTTTGGCAACCCTAGTCGTAGTAAATCCAATTGATGGAATATTCATTCACATCACAATGCAGAAACGAGTGAGTCCACTTAAAAATATAATATCATTATTATTACTGGCAAGATACGTTTCATAATATTTACTACTAGCATTGCCAAAAAAATAGCCGTAAATTTTAATAAAAGATGTTATGGCAGTTTTCTAGAGCTGATCCATTTCACAGAAATATATAAGACGTAAGTTGAAAGTTCAGTCGAACAATTGAGATAGCGGGGAACGATCAAAGCGTTAACACCAATGTAATAATTTCACAACAAAATAACCGTTAATAGATGTTGCTGATACTCCATTTTATAAACTAATATTTGGGTTGCGATATCGTAAAGTTGTGCAAGTTATTCGTACCGCACAGGTGAATATCTAACGCTATTTTGGATTACCAAAGTTTGTATTACCTACATTCCGATCCCTTTTACGAATTTCACAGAATGCGTTAATTTGTGTTTACTTACGATTTTGTTTGCTGTCGGTAAGAAAATAAGATTGAAAATGTACTTTCTACATGCGAGTACTATTTCGACCTGGAAACTCAGCGGCCCAGCACAGCACGCATCATCGGCCGTAGATCGCGCGGAAAGCATGTCTCTTGATGACTTCATTATAACTCTGGCTGCGCATGACCATTGTCTAATAACACGATTAGTAGGGCATGTCGCCCATGTTTACTGCCATGCCACACTATAAACGATGGTACATATCTCTTTGCATATAAGTAGTAAATCAAATAAAGACTATCTTAACTACATAATCTTTTGGATGTTTATGAAAGGAACGATGCTTCTAAGAACGAAGTATTTGTGAATCTTTTAATTTACATTGTTGTTTAGGCGTGCACACGGTACTACCAGAGTTTGGATGTATAGTTTCATTACTTGGTGAATTTATAATGTTCCAGAAATGTTTGATTACCGGTCAATAGATTGATTTGGAATGATCGATTTTCCATTAGAAAGACAACGGAATAACAATGGCGTGACGCAACAGGCAACCGTCGAGATCGATGTCTTGTTATGTCAGCGAAAGCTCAAAAGATCGAACCAATAGATCAGCGAATAGTTTTCGATCGATCACAATGAATTAAATTTTTTTATATGTTACACAAAATTGACGGGACGACTTGAAGGCCCACCTGATGTTACGTGCCTATGTTCACCCATAATGCCATATAGATATCAGATGTGGAGGCATTACTTCTCCGGGCAGACTTTGCACAGTTCTACTGCTACTTTTTGTTGCTCTTTTAGCATCACCCAGGGTATACGTCTAGGGTTTCAAAACTTACTTGTATTTTTAAATACAATTAAGTTGACTAATCGCTGCATGTAATTTGACACACGCATGAATCACGGAACGACATGTGGACTATAATAAATTTGCAATTACCGATAGAAAGTCAGCAATTGGCAAATGTTCGCCTACCCACCTATCTATTCAGTGATTGCATTGATGCGGAAAGACCAGGATGCGGCAGTAGGCGTGGGTGTCTTAAGAAATTAATATTCTATGCAATCCGAGAGTAGACTGCATGCGTGACTAATTTCGTGACGACAAGAAAATATAGACGAGTTTGGCAACAAAAAGCCCTCACTCGCATTAGTCTAGATATCGTATACAATTGACGTTAGAAATACTAGAAATAGATAAAGGTTATTTCGTCAGCGACGTACTATTGCGTATATGGTTTCGAGATTGTTAGACTTCGAACAGACTGGGAAGTATTTACGATTCATAGATTTGAGGCGATCATGGAGTCAGTTATCGCTCTTGTGTCATAAACCTAAAGTATTTCCAAGAAAATAGTTTGTGTATGATTTTGTTATTATTGTAGGTATGAGAGAGCGTTGACCCCGGCAGTGTAGCGGACGCGCTTGCATCGCAACGTGCGTGCGCATAGACAAGCGATTGTGAGATCAACGATTGACAGTAAACAGCGCAGTAAGATAATTGCGATTATTTTCTATATGAGAATGAGCACAATCAAAGTTTTGTATATTTAGGTAAGAGTACAAGTTCCGCTCTCACTTTTCAATGGTGGTTGTTGCAATAATTTTATTAATGACATACAAAAAGTCATATAGATTTTTCTATCAAGTACATACTAACATTATAAAGGCGAATGTTTGTATGTGTTTCATGTTTGTTACTCCTTCACGCTCAAACGGTGAAACGGATTTTAATGAAATGTGGTACCAGGATAGTTTATATACTGGATTAATATAGAGGCTACTTTTGATCCCAGAATACCGCGGGGCGCAGCTACTAATTGTATAATTTACGAACATAATTACAATTCGGTCATTCGGTCATTCGGTATTCAATTCGGTCATCACGCACATCAAGCAGGCATATTGCTTAGATTGCGCTTGTTCTAGAAGTACCATAGATAAGTACTATGGTTTTGGATTGTGTGTAAATTGAGAACAATTCGTATACTTGGGAGTAGCTAGAGTACACTGAAAGTATATACTTTATAACTCCTCATCAAATTCTGTTAAAAGGCAATATCTTCCAATAATTATAAACATGTCGACTCACATTTCGCCGAAGCGAGACACTCGGTCTGCGCCCGCGCAGCCATGTGGCGTACGCGCATGTTCGCCTTATTTGACTACTTGTGCAATTACTGTGCATGTTGTTTTGATCAAGTGCTCGTCTGTTGTGATATGCAGCTCAAATCATTAATGGAGTCTGACGAAAAAGTGAAAATTGCAGCTAAAATAAAGGATCACAGCATAATAAAATCTATTTATTGCCATGACAATGAAAAGCTATATACCTAATAGCAAATGATTATAAACAAAAAAAATGGCTAAACAGTTATCAATAAACCTTTATTTCTTAAGAATAAAGGTTTGTTATTACCAACTTGTAAGAAATATATTCTGTCGGTTGATATGATGATGATGATGAAGAGATAGGTAACCTACAGTTTGTAGTATCCCAGTCTACTTTACCTGCGTATTCAACCATGAAGTAACTGTTTACACATAATGGTATGTATGTGCGTGAACTTAATGGTGTGTAAGTATGTAGGTCTACCTGTAAGTAATTAGCGGCACGCGAGATCGGTAGACAACGGACATGGGCATAGGAAATGAGGATTGATTCATTATCATTCATCATTAAAATTTGATTTTATATTCGATTGAAAATTGATAAGTATAAACAGGCAGCTGCATCGTTTGCTGGAGCAGTAATAGTAGATCAAAATCAAACCAATACAGTAATCTGGATTCATTTGAAATGCGAAAATTATCGTAGCTTGCAAAGTAAATCTAACTAATGAACTAACTTCGGATAACCAGATAGAAGTTTAAAAACGTTGCCTCAACGTATTACGTAAATACAGGATATGTACGGACAGGGAATTCTCACATTCATACAATTCGTCCCATGTCAATACGCGCTTACAGCAAAACCACGATAAAAACAAGTAATTCTACAATTTAAACGGTTCTTTAAACATGTCTAATAGTTTATAATGAGCTAGCGTTCCATCTTGAGGAGTAAGGCATTCATTCTTGGAATCCAGTAGATACACAGTACACATGTTCATGATCCCAGGACTGGCAGACAGGCGGACGATTGTACAATTTAGAATAGGTAGAGCACCAATCTGATGACCAGATACTGTCGCTGTATGTAGACCGAGAGACTCGACGGATTCATGCAAAGTGTATGCTGATACGCACTGATGATGGTATCAAAGGTAAACGAAACAAAAAGGCACGGTTTACTTGATGATCAGATGAGATAGAGGAACTAGTTTAGATGCATATCAATGCTTGGAAAAGCTTGTCGCAGTTTTCTCTTTAATGCATTGAAAGTACATCATACATTATGGACTGATAAAGATTAACGGAAACTTGGACCGTGAGCCATCAAGTCTTTAAACAAAATCAAATGAGTATGAATTTATGATTGCCCTCGTTCCATCAGACATCAAGCGCCTGTGCCATAAGCGATTTAAATCAATTATTTAATTTAAGATATCAAAGCGAGAATGGGTCAATGGCATTCGCATAACTCGCCATAAACTATGATATTTTCGAAATCCCTGGAATAGTTGAGTGTTAAGAAACCGCTGTCGTATGCCAAGGAGTTGTAATAAAACGTAGATATGTAATGCGATGTGGCGGTCTGATGGACGTTTTGTTTACGAGGGCTGGCGCCATTGCGAAACGTTTTTAAATTCTTGTAACCACCGTGTGGCAATCCACGTACACCATCGGTGGTGAATTACACTATTGTTATATGAATCATAGACCGCAACTGTTCAACTTTCGCATTGCCTTAAGATAACAAATCTAATGTGTTCAAACGATGCAGTAATATTAAACAGTCTAACAACTATCTATATTACCTACAGTTCTTCCCACTTTGATAATGTTTCAACTGTTTTAGTTTTTTAACGTTGTGTATTTTTTGAGGAGGAACAAGATGTCTTGTTAGATCTTTGCGAATAGGAATAGGAAGCACAGATGCCGATGAGTACAATATAAGGAGTATTTGCAGACAGACGTGCTATTTGGTAGACATCCAAGTAAGTTCCATAAGCGTTTTGTTGGCCAACTACACCATCTGACATCAGCGTGAAAAATATTACCAACTTTGCTCGGATCACGAATTGGGATATTCCTGATGGAATTCGCAATGGGAGTCCGAGAGTGTTCAAAATCCATTAGTCTCTCTTATTTTTAATGAATCTTTAACATTTTCTTTTTATGTATATTTAAAACGTTCATGGCCTTCAAGGTTTGTGAATCATACTTACTAAATTTGCAATTTGATACTACTCGTGGAAGCAAACTGTTGTGGGCAGTAGCTAGGGAATCAATAATCTATCATTCAGTTACAAAATTAATCGGATGATGACGTCATTGATGCCATTAAAAAGCATTAATACTGTTGAACAGGTATTTCCAAACATTCCACAGAGTTATGGACTGTTTTTAGCTATTATTTCAGTCTTCTGTTTGCCAAACCTTATAATCGCGCTACGGAAAATCAGGATCAGGGTAAATTGGGGCACAACAATTTGGTTAAACGGTTTGTTCCTGTGGGCGCGTTTTGAAATTGCATATTATTAATTACGTCAGGGGCCCGCCATGATCAATTTCGATGGCACGCGCGACCACAAAATAACAATACGGTGGTGGCTGGAACGATTCAAGGATGCATACCGATTGCGTGGCAGGATCGATTTGCAGGTGGATCACGCGCGATCGCCGACACCATGGCGTCATATCCTCACTGAATTGGACACGATAATTAATAAAAGACCTGCGCGCGCGCAAGGTAGCGCAAGCGCACATATTCGGCAATGCGCGGCAATTGAAGCATTGTTGACGGGTAACATGACAAAAAATTTGCTGAGGTTCGAATTGAATGGAATTTGTCAGCAGGCCAGCTCACCGGTGAATCACACCAGGAACAACAAGTTACCCTTAGACAGAGCATTCCTTTCTTTAGATATATGATAAGGTTTAGATACGATTCGAAATACTTATTTTCCATTTTTAGGGTTACGGGCCGTAATGGTAACACTATTACTAAGCCTACAGTGTCTGTATGTCTGTCCTATGTTCAAAGAGCTACATCTTTTAAAAAAATTAGTTTTAGCGGGCTTAGATTTGCGCGTAATGTGTTTTATTATGACAGATATGACGAATAAATATCTAAACAGGCATTTGGTGGCGGTGTGATAGTTTGAATCGCAATTGACCAGTTTTAGTATCATTGAGGATTATTGTTATCCATTTCACTTATCAGCCAGTATACATCTTCATAACCTCAATTTATTTTTAATACAATAGGATGGAAGCCGGCGGCTCCAAGGGCCAGCTATGTCGGATGCATAGCGCGTCAGCCATTTCTGTCATATTGACAGGTGACGTCTTATCTCGGCTGTCATCTCTCACCCATTCGAGGCATAGACATGTGACCTCCTCTGGCTGCGCTCGAGGCCGACTCAACCTTTCCTTTATGCACGTTTTGTATGTGTTCGATCACTATAATGATGGCTATCGATAGGTTCAAGGTACGTTGTGGGAATATCTTGACGAACGTCAATTGTTTTTCGTGATTTTATAGGTTGCTCATTTGTGAATGGTTTAGCAAGAGGCCATCACGACTTTGATTAACTTTTTCATTATAATTATCTATAAGTTGCGCTTCTTCTATGCAAAAAGATAAGGCCGCGAACGGAAATCTTTTCAATTAAAATATGAAGTTCAAACAATAGGCAGCACTTTCAAGATTCAAAAACTTTTATAATTCGCTGTCTCTCAAAACATTTGCTTGGTTTTGACGCATTTTTATATCCGAAAACAACATTACAAGGACAACGATCTCCGCCTTACAGAGGCTTTATAAAATAATTGGCGTTAAATAGACTCTGCGGAGTACGAAAATTGGGAAGATAATAACTAAGAAGCTGGGTGTTCACGATGCCGCAAAAATGTATTTTATAAAATTAAGTGTGGGCGTCAGAGGGCGATCACATTAGACCATTGAACCTTGCTCTATACTTTCTTAGTTCGTCCGTTGTCAATTTAATTATTTATCTTATAAATTCTTTTATCGTTTATTGTACACAAACAAAAATTACAACAAAAAAAAATGATGTGTACAACAGCGAGATTAACGCTAAATAAGAATTATGAAATATTAAAATCCTAAAAGCTAAAAAATTAATCAGTATTGCAATGGTATCCATTGAAATATTGCTTAATTCTGACAGGTATCTATAATTATTGATAAATATTAACCAAGGGTGAGTCGATCGTAATCGTATTAAAATTTTCTCTTATTTAAATAACGAGGTAAAAATAAAGAAAAGCGGCTAAATGAATTCAGAGTCAAGGTTCCGTACGACCGATTGAAATTTGTATAATTTGTCAGGATATTCATCGTTACACATATTTTATGAAAATTAATGGGTTAATGGTAAGACAGCAGACAGGCAGATGTTGCAGCCTTGTTCGCTTAGAAATAGGGGTTCTAACCCTAAAATTATAAAATAAGTGTGTAAAAATACTAACATATTATATTTAAACAGATAATAAAAACAGTTACGCCAGTAAGATTATATGTTCATATCAACTATATCTGAATGATCTTCATTTAAGGGCTGAAATCATAACGCTCGTTTTAGCTTCGCCGTAGTAGGGTAAAAATTATAATTATTTGCACAATGCTTTGTAAATCAGCGCTGAGCATAGTGCACATTTGTAAGGCTTACAACACACGACAACTGGGCCGTAATAATCGGGTAGGACACCGCGCTAACCATCCGTTGTGTAACCGGCCTTTTCGAGGCAGGGTTGGCTGCCATTGTCTATTTACTCATTCCGGTATATCAAACAGGGGTCAAAATAAATATACAAATATTCATGGATATTACACAGCGCCATCTAGCCCCAAACTAAGCATAGCTTGTACTATAGGAACAAGATTACTGGCATAAACATTTTTTGGCACAGAACAAACATCTATGATCGTCAAACAAATGTTTTGTCTTGGGTTTGTTATTTGAGGTTATTTAATTCCAATAGTCCAACAGTGTATTCTTATGTGTATTCTTTAATATAAAAAAATACAAACACTTAAAATCACATTGCGTAGTATGTGGGTCAATTGTTGGCTTACACAACTATCTCCGCATAAATATATACGAAAATTATATTCTGAGAAGAAAAATACTTAAAAAATAAATTACAACATAGAAACGAAAAGAATATATAATAATGAATTATAAGCATAGTAACAGTATGAAAATATACGTGAACCATATTGTAGTTGAATAAAACCGCAATTATTTGAAGATTGCGGTATCTACTCGTGTCGAGCTACGTACGAATGGCTGTGGCGATTAACTCGGTCAACTTGAGGTTGAATGAAAATTATACACGTGAGCTAATGAAATATCACCGTCTCAATATCAGGTACACTTATGTGCCCGCCTTCGAAGCGATGGATCCCGGGTTCGATGCCCGACCGGGGCATACTTTGTGTGTATGAAATTTCCTCTCCGGTCTTGGTTTTGTTTTCGTGTGTTTCTGTGTTTGTCTATGCCATCTGCGACACAAGGAATCCTAGTGCAGAGGTATGAGTGTGTAAACGTTTGTACTTAAGAAAAAACATCACGATTAGTTCACGAAGTGAGGCTTATATGGTTCTGTTCAGATAACTTCATATATCAATCAACTAGTCGCGCATTAAATAGTTTATAAATAAATGGTAACCTTTAGAGAACAACGGGCTTCCGAAGGAAACTGTTACATGTTTATTACAAAACGACACTGTTACAGGAAGCGATTGCGTGTAACGTAAATTTCCTGCAACAAAACTGTAGTGTGACGGAAAGATGTTTCTTATAAACAAACGTCGATGTTTGACAATCTTTTTAATGATCGAGAGCCTTGCTTAGTAGGTCAGGGTACACCCGAAGCAGCAACATTGTAGGAAATTATTAATCACTGCGCGGAAAAGTCACTCCCAAAATCAATATAAAATAACAATCATTAAGTGCACATTTTTATTTAAAAATATGTGAGAAATGTTGTCGGCCGCCAATGAGACCCCACGTCCATTGCTGGTTTTATACTGCCTAGGTCACAGTCAGTTAAGGTCTAGGGTTATTTATTGCAACAGCCCATGAGATTGTGTACTTAACTAATATTCATATTTCACCATTTATGGCTTATAAATCATGTAAGGTAGATAATGAGGTATTGAGGATTTTATAGTCAATAATGAAGAACATATATTTACCTAGAATACATCGAAAATATATCGAGTAGATAAATAAATTATTACAAACATTTGATGATCACGCGAGCATGTGTTAAAATGCAAAAATAAATTAGGGATGTTTGCCTGTTTTATCGCATGGAGGGTCGATAGGGTTTGCCTAAAAGCGGCCAAACTTAGTGATCATAACGTACGTTGACGTATATTTATGCAAATAATTAAAAGTGAAGTATCTGTTTAAATAACAGTTTTTTCCTAATTGCATTTGAAAGTATAAGTACATAAAACAGAAAAACTATAATATTTAAAAATTGTTGTGTCTGATTGTTCCAGCTAATCTCCGAAACGGTCTTATATTGGCAGATAGCTGTTATAAATTAATAATGTAAGAGATAAGTTCCACGTGAACGAAGTCACAGGAAACACCTAGTATTAAATACTGAAAAGTGACGTTTACAAATTCATTAATGAATTCAACGGCACTTTTATACTTTGAATTTCTTTGTAAAGCAATTGGAGCAAATAATCCAGTTTTACATTCTATCAGACATGACTAGTATACAATAAAAACAAAAAATAAATAAGACCATACACAAGATATTATATCGGGGATACAGAAACTAAAAATAAAGGGGTAACCCACACCACACCCTTGTTTGTGGTATGTGATATTCAAACTAAACCCTAAATGAACGAAACTACTCGGGTATCACCTAAAGATAAGGGTCACAACACCTG
The DNA here is from genome assembly GCA_921293045.1 of Aplocera efformata. NCBI lineage: Eukaryota > Metazoa > Arthropoda > Insecta > Lepidoptera > Geometridae > Aplocera > Aplocera efformata. The sequence goes on along the minus strand of OV121042.1, from coordinate 2,893,739 downwards.
GTCACTTAGTTCGATATGCTGTTTGACCACCATAACATAGGGGTCCATTTTTTAAACTTATCAAACTAATAAATAAATCGTTCGTTAACTTACGAAAAATAAGCTAGTTCTTATTAAAAAAAAAATCAAATGTAGATTCCGACATTTAAATTTTTTATTAAGTAGATAAGTTAAGAAAAGTACAACATATTTCACATGCGCATGAGACGTATTATCCCCGTCTCGGGTGATGGACACAGCAGGTTGAATGCAACTCGTTGTAAGATCTTATCAAATCTTAGGCCGAGTCGCATTACTGTTGTCATGGGCGGTCGTCACTTACCACCAGGTGAGCCCGCAGCTCGTTTTGTCACTTTTTCACGTAAATATATATTTATGATATATATTGATGTAATTATATCCCACCATAATCCAAATAAGAATGAAACTACCATTAAGAATAAGCAAGGTACGAGTTAGTATAATTAAAAAACTGAATCGAATTTACTTTGAAATATTTCAACGCATACAGTGTTGCGCGCCAAGCCGCAAAGGTTGTAACAACAAATCCAACGAATTGAGTTAAATATGTCACACTTTTTACTATAATAGTTCCAATAAATACTTATCATGAAGTGAACGGTGGAAGCTAAAATCACAACCACAAGACTAGTAGCCAATTTTTTTAAATCTAGATCCGATAATAACAGTTTGCAATGTCATTGTGGTTTAATATGACGGTTGGCATTTTTTACAAGATCTGGTTATTCTCTAGGGTTAAGCTAACTTCCTCAATATTTCTTTAGATGAGCATGGAAAGTTTTCAGAAGAGCTATGAAGTATACAAATCAATTTCAAATAAATATGAGCGGTTTAACTTTCGAGCACAAGTAAAGGTCAACAGTGACACAGAATAATTAATAGTAATAAACAGTGTCTAAAAGGATCCCCATTGCTTTACAAATTCTTTAAAATGTTTTTTGTCGGACTAACAGCGTTATCGTTAACAAACGTTAAAACATTTGCATTCTATCGATATGCGAAGGAATTTTGTATGTTTACATTGGATGTCTCGACAATAGATGTTTGCCTATTTTTCAGTTTTTGGGCAAAATTTACCTACTATAGACATTTGGTAACTGAGTTGTGTATTTATATAGATAATAGCTGGGTCCGAAATATCTCAGAAATGTTAATGTCTTGGCTGAAAGTTCAATCTCATCTTTATAACAAAACAGCAAAATGACAACCTCGAAATCAGAGAAATGAAAACAAAAGAACGCCCACGCTCTATGTCAGGGTTACCATTAGTCGGTCGAATTTCACAAACATTACAATAAAGAAACAAGAAATAAAAATATGTTAAAGAGCTTCTATTGTTTTGATACACGTAACGATTATGATTCACTTTCACTTTACGATATTTATGAGAAAAAGTGAGCCGCACACAAGAAAATCGCGTATCTAAAAGGGAAATCAAATATGTTTGGAATGTAGAAATATTGGCAAGAAACGCTTTGATATACAGATAAATATAATTTAATAAATTTATCATCCTCTCAATCGTCGATGTCAATACAAGTGAAGGATAAGGAGTATGATGAATTACACGTCAGTTTCCGCGGTGGCTTCCAGGATTAGATAATTATACGGTCCGCATGAGAAGATAAATATTTTCTAAACCAACCTTGACATATTAGTTTTCATGAGGCGTGGGCGTATTATATTTAAACACACTTGTATCAAATTTACGAGTTCATTTCAAAATAGCTGAACAACACAAGATAATGTTAACCGCTAATTGGGTGAGACTTGAATTGAAGCGAATATAAAATATTTGTCTGACTAATGTAAAATCTTTCACCTTGTATATTGTTAAGTAACATTATACAATACAATAACATATATTGTGAAGACTAATCTCACTTGTGTATTTACTTAAACTTTGAAGATCTAATTAATTGATTGGATTCATTGGAAGAAAACTCTTTTCAGGGTTAAGTTCGCCTGTGTACACCTTTCTTCCTATTTTTGTATTAATCTTGTTTATGGTGTACAATAAAGAATTAAGAATCTACTACAAATAAACGAGAACTTTGCGGTGGGGTCACAGTTTGTTTCTCACAATCCTTAGCTATGAAAATGCGATAATGTGGTTTTAAAGTGTGTTAATCCATCCATTTTATTGGAAATCGAAACCTATAATATGACCATCTTTTTAAATACCCGTAATGACTGTTATTGGCGCTTTAACAAGGGCGCAGTGATAATTTTGACAGAGGCATTACTATAATTCCGCAAATTACGTAAAGCCCTGGGTCGGCACCTGATGAAACCTGTTGCGCCCGCGCATCGAGACCAGTTCTTCGCTCCGAGCAAGGTCTTGCCATAGACCTGTATGGATTACGCGATAAAGCCAGCAATCGAATAAACGAGAAAATAAGCTGTGTTTACAGATTTAGGAAAGTTAAACCAGTCAGATAAAAATTATGACCTTGACTATATATTGTTTATTTGTATTAGAAGATATTGTTGACATTTCTATTTCTTCTGAAGGATGCTATACAGACAAATCTATTCATCTGCGTCTCAATAAAGGTACAGATTGGTATTTACACATCTGTCTTTTGAATCTAAGCTACGTAAAGCTATAAACCAGTAATGTGATGAGAGATATTCAATAACAAAATGGATTATGCGTTGAATTTGATAAATGGAAAAAAGATCGCATGTAAGCGATTCCTCTCATAGCATGCAATTATCGGCCGATCGTCGCGTTTGCTGTTGGCGATTTTCATTCGCAATCGCTCCCGGTCGCCGCGGGAGCGTTACCCTCTATACCTGTTTATTATTTTTATATTGCGCTTGCGAGGATGTAAAAACTGTTAAATGCTTGAAACGCGTTTGTTGGTCATAGACGCAATTTCGTCCAGGAAGACTAACTGTTCCCCAATGCTAGGAATCAAATATTTGACAGACGTTGAACAGTTTAGCAGCTTGCTTTTAAGTCCCAAATACGTGTTAAGACAAAGGCCAATTGTACATTTTCCAATGTCACTTGATTGATTTTCTCACGAGATAACGAAAATTCACATGAAAATAATTGATAATCATATTAAAAAAATATAGAGGCATAGATCGTATGAACACATCACTAAATTATTTAAATAATAGTATTGTGTATCCATTACAATGTTACCAAATTATTTTTTATAAATATCATAAAGATTAATTGTAGGTATGTTACGTTTCTTTATATCCGGTAAATCATGATATTTTGGTTTACTGTTGAAAAATAAAATAATTCGTAGGCGGCTATTAGTATAAATAAATAACAAGATAACCAGCTAATAAATGCAAGCGGAACTGGATTAACTGGAAACATATCGGTATCAGTTAAATATGCTATTTGCGAACTCGTTTTTCAGCAGCGTCTTGTTGTAAAGTAGAAAATCGTATTGCCTTAGTGTCGTCAGCTATTTTCATGATATTCTCTATAGTTTATAATTATTTTTAGATTGTGAATGTTAGAGGTCAATAAGTATACATACCCATCGAACTGAAAGTGTCTATGTCTATACTATAAAAGTCCAAAGTAAATGATTGAAGATGAACAGCAAAAGGTTTACTTTTGCTGTTCCCTCTACATGCTTACATCTTCGATCTAGTGAGATTGAACACCTAATGAATGAAAACGATATATCATGTACTCATAACATGCAGAGTGAACAGAATAATCAGACAAATCACCGTCAATTTCAACCCTCGTTGTCGCCGGTCAATTTGCCCCCGGCGTTATCGGAAACGTCGCATCACTTTGCATCACGTGAGAGTCACGCAGTTGCCACCCCGGGCAATTTCGCGCCGAGCCTTACAAGGCTTCGCGTATACTATATTTGTAAACGAACTGTATATGCCTACTATATGGTACTGCAATGTACACAGGTTCAGGCCATGTAAGTACATACTCTGGCATTTACGTGTGTACTGTCGTCATAAATCTCAAATCTGGTTTGTGTTGTTTGCTTATTTTTTTATATTTCTCAAGATCTGCTATAGACAATACACATACGGCATTACGTAGGATTAATAGCCTTAAAATTCGAAGATAACACAGCACAACACAGATTTGGCGTGTTTTGTACAAGGTCAATGTTAGACACGCAATTTGCATAACGTTTATGCAAATTTGGCATTACATTCTTTATCAAATAAAGCGAATCAAATTAGAAAGCAAATATCTATAATATTTCTAATTATTTAACTCTTATAAATAAGAATAATACAATTTTCGAACTGAATTAGATTTGCACCAGACGTCTTGTGTTCCTGTTGGCAAATGGTACAGATGTTTTGGTGTTATATCTGTTTCTCTTTCTCTGTTTCGTAGATTTTAATCGTTCAAATCAACGTTAAAAGGCAACGTGTGAGGATGTTCAATAGTTCCTTTGCCATGAATCTCACTCACCCACGAGCCTGTGGAGCCCCAGCGCTTAAGCCTCTTCCCGAAAATGTTCTGGCACTGCGACAGACACGACACGGACGACGCCGGCTGTATCTTGCCCACTACACTCTCCCCCTTGTCCAATGTCATCTTACACTACACTCACTGAACTTTACAGCCAAAATAACCCGAAATTGTCATTCATAAAATGTATATCAATAACGCCAACTGATAAAAGTCAAAGGTTCTTGTCTTTCATATAGTGCCTTGTATGTTTGTATTGAACATGTTAACGCGTTATCTCTGTAGTCGAGATGCGTCCGTATTGAACTCCGGTCGCGGCGCGAGTGCCGTGCAGAGCGCTCGATGCCCGCGCCGCGCCGAGCCGGCAGATCAGCCCCGCCCGCCCTCGGCCGCCCAAACTCTAATCTCAATTGGAACACCCCTATCTGCATATTTTCACAAGAAGCGTATTATTAGTGTTACATTTGGGTGTGGACGTGACGCATGACGTGTTCTAGGGAATGTGGGAAAGTTTTTCTCACTTTTTGACACACTTCAAAAGAGGAAGACATCTCAATTCGGCTGCGTATTTTTGATGGCGTTTTTTGCCAATGCCGTCCCTATTTAAACGATTATTCTTCAATCAAATAAAAGCAGAATCATTTTAGTGCGTACCCCCAAGGCTATCTCAAGAAATTTCACCCCTTAAGGCAAAACAAAGGAAGGAAGGAAGGATTGAAACGGCTTTATTTATTATTAAATCAATCACCTTTAACCTCAAGGGAAATAAATGTTTATAAATGAAGTGTCTAAATATCAAGACGCAAAACCACGAGACAGAGGTCTCTCAAATCTAATATCATCTCGTCTGTCCCGCACTCATATGAATTTTGACATGACATTGCATTTGATGGACATTCGAGGTCTACCGTAAGAAAAATTGGGCCAAGTGCTTACCTGTTATTTTCAAAACTTTTCCATGAGACTTTTCTCGATCACTTGAGCAACATTTAAAAGAAAAGACATATGTAACGCGAGTTGCGTTACATATGTCTTTTCTTTTGCAGTCTGAGCAAAACCAAAATGAAAACAATTCGATCAATTTACTTCATAATTCTACGAAAAAGTTATCAAAACTAAATCGACACCTATTTATTTTGTAACAGTGCACCTGCTCTAATGTGCCAAACGAGACGACCTCGGGTGATTTGTTTGTTTGATTGATAATGTTGACTGAATTACTCAAGATCAAGGTGTCTCTTTCAATCAATCTTTACCATTAAATCCAAGACGTGGTTACCGAAAGATTTTGGCTTCAACTTTACCTTTTCTAGTTATCCACTGCCAAGCAGTAGTGCACTCGCATTACTTTGTTCCGGTGGAAGGCTGTGCTGGTGAAATTACAGGCGTATGACACGTTACATTACCGTTTTATGTTGGGGAGCATCGAAGTCATTTTGTTGTTGTTTATGGGTAGCTGTCAGCTCGCCTCGTCACTTAAGTCGCATAAAGTATAGATATACAAACCTTTAATTTATAACTTGTAAATTTACTAAAGCTTTCAGATGATATCTCGAGTTAAGTTGACTACACCTCATGATCATGATCTATTGATAGAGAAAATAAAAGATTAAATTTTCTCGTCGAAGTAAGAATCGAAATTTACGCAGAAAATATTACATCAATCTACAAAGCCATCACTATTTCTCGGAACGGTAGAGCTTACAAAATATTAGACGGTCACTCCTAAATAGTATCACTTCTAGTTTCATCACCTGCATCCGGTTATACCTAATGGTTTCGTCTTACACTATTATTCACTTTCGCACAAAATAATAGAAACAATTGAAATGCTAAGTGACATTTATGACATATTTTACAAACGGAACCTAGATTCTTGCGAAAAATTTACGATCTTGTCATCTGTGAAAAATGATCCCACTATGATAATGATAGGACGTTTATGACAGGGAAAACAAATGACACAGTATAAAAATTCACTAAGAAGTTAATAAACGACGATGATGATTACGTACTTATGTGAGCCGTAAAAACTTTTTTGATCTGGCAGTGATTTAGAGTTAGGTCATTGTATCTCCTTACCGGCATTGATTTGTTCCTTCCGATGTCTGAATATATGTGTGTGCTTCCCACATATATTCATATAACGCCTACTCGCCTACAATAAGTGAGCGTGAATATATTTTTTTTCTAGGTATTAGATATTTTTTACTGATTCTTTACTGATGATAAAAAAATATTCATGGACATCGCACACAGCGCCCCAACGTAATCATAGCTTGAACTATAAGAACCAGATCACTTTTTATTTCGAAATACATACATATTGACATCCAGTCACAGAAAAAACATCTATGTTTGTAACACGAATGTTCATTCAGGGTGGGAATCGAGTACACGACGTACAGCGCAGAAAATAGTAATTATGTAACAAGTCCTACCTACCGTGATTTTTTCCAATCATAATAACAATACAAAACTAAGTAAACCAATGACCTCTGCGAAAATCAAATCAAAGGTTTGATTCGTTCAAAGGCATCGTTTTTTTTAATACATATTCATGGACGTCATATTTGTTTTCGAATATCGCCATCAAAGCATTAGTAAATTTTATTCAAATCTGGCTTATGTCACAGTTAATTTCAACTTGCAAGATTTATGTTAAACCTCGACACCAGTCCAAACAGTTTGTTTAATTTTAGCCTCGAAAGCAACCCTAAAAATAAATGGTTCCGTCGGCGAAAATATAAAAATGTCGGATGGAACCACGGTAGAGCGGGCCAATTAATTACCAGTTCCATCTCTAAATGAATACCTTCTATCAGCTACGTAAAGTAAAGCCACAGATACTATAACACTAGCGGTCGCTTTCAATAACAATCTTTGTGCAGAGTTCGTCGGGACCTCAAATACCTATGGCATGATCAATTTAATTGGATGGTTTTGTGGTTGCAAGCAATGACCACCAATTGCAAAGCAATACGAGTTACGTTTCCGTCATATATTACTAATTCCGTCATATATATTACATAACTGCTATTATCGGCAAAACCTATTGCATAACATTAGGTACAGGCAGACAAAACAGATACAAGAACTGACTTAATGCACATTTAAAATAGTTAGTTAAACCTTCTCATATGCATGGTGCAAGCGGGCATAAGTGGAGTTTTCGTAACTCGTCACGGTAAAGTTACCTTCAGCTAAATACCCCACAATCCAATTAATTAAAGTATTTTAATTAGTTAAGACAATTATTTAATTTAATGTGCAGAATACTTGAAACTTGGTTGCAACACATGACTGTTCAGGGTTCACATCCCACTATTCCATTAAATGCAAAAGATGTGACACTATGTCAAGCCAAAACTCCTCAACCAGTTTGGCCTAAATTATCTTCATGTTATTGAATGATCTTAAATAACCTTATATTCCAAAATAACCTGATGGTAAAGTTACAATTTAATTTTATAGATCTAATTCTACTTTAACAGTAATGAAACTCAAAATACGCACCGCATTACAAAGTTCGCACAAAATGGCGTCTTTCGTTTAGACCTGCGATAGGTTTGTATAGTAAAGAAGGGAATATTTTTCACGGGGTGACTGTTTCTTACGTGTTCTGCCTAACGCCAATTAACACCATTACATCGGACAGATCTGGACACAAGGTGCTATAAGACTGTTCGAACCAAAGCTCTTATAAGAGCCTACGATAAACGGTACGCAAATCGCCTGTTAGTTCTAGACCGTAATATGTTTGGTAGTAAGAGCCCTGACTGGACATTGCTGCTCGAATAAGCACATGTTCAATCTTGGGCTGCGTGGGACGCGTTCCTAGAGGAGGTGCGATGAGGAAGTGGAAACGCTACTACACCTTCTGGTGAAATGTGGACACCTAATGCACAAACGTAGTTCGCATCTAGGGAAAGATATACTTAGCCAGGATGAAATAAGATAGCTCACTCCATAACAAATCCTGCAGTTTTTAGCAGCTGTGGGGCTTAGTGGTGATCTCTGTTATCCGTGGTGATCACAGTGGACCGAATACAGTAGCAGTGATATTAAAGCCGCTAAATGAAATAGTAAAAAGGCTGTTCGAAACAGTTTTAATAAATGAGAAACAGTCGAGAAAGTTCCACGGGAAGCATTTTGAAGTTGAGCCCAAACTATCGCTTGAGTATGGATTAAGAAATGCACTAGTTGATTTTATTTTGTCGATAATGGTAAATAATGGATCGAATTTCATGGTTGTTTGCCAGTAGGATCCCATTATTGAAGGAAACAAGTGATGCTACCAGACTACAAGGCGAATCGGATTTAATGACCACTCGGCCTTGCGCCATTTCTCGTTTTGCAGTACAACTAGATTTAAACAACACTATTTCAAATTACATTAATGTGAAATCTTGACTGATAGTTGTTAGTTTTTTTGCGTAATTATTCAAGCTTTACGATCGAATCGAGCTTTCCTGGTGGCTTTTGCAAGGACCGCTATTAAATAGAAATAGAATGGTGTCGTGTTGATTTATCGCAACAAACAATGATGAGGTCAAACACAGAAATGTTGACCGTGATTACGGTACAAACAGTAAAAAAGTTTAACACTTCAAAACATAATTTTGGAAATCAATGAAATTAAACTGTGGACCGGTGTGCGTAACAGTGAAATATACGCGAATGACACTGACACGTTATAGGAAAATGGCCGCTTCGCGAAGTAGTTTGGGTCTTCTCATATTCGGTAAGAGGCCCTCAGTTGTAGGCAAGTACCGAGTAAAGTAATAGTGCTATCTTGGCATGATACCGATATGTTTGTTGGCGTTTTGGAGATCAAAACCAATATCGCAGATATAGTCACCAAACCATTTCAATATCGGTTTTGACCTCCAAATCGTCAACAAGCATATCGGTATCACGCCAAGATGGCACTAATTCCTCGCGATTCCAGCAATGCGGTGTGTGGGCCCACTCCTGTCTAGGTCATGCCCACATACCGCGTAGGATAAACGCTTCGAACCTGATGTTTCCAACGACGCGACTTTAGTATTCATCTACAAAAGTTTAGATATGTCTTAGTTTAAAAAAAACGGTCACTAAATAGTCACAAACTAGTCAACTTTATGTGAGACTTTTTGATTCTACTATTGACGAGTATGATATCCTTGTCATCCAAATTGTGCGCATCATTGTATGCCTATTTATACCAGTAAAGGGTACCCCAAATAGTCTGCAGTCTGAGAGATAATTTCACGGTCCTAAACAATATGTTGACACAATGTCAAAAGCTTTTCATCTCGTGTGACACAAAGTAACATTATATAAAAAAAAAAATATAACGCTCTTTTTGATCCTAAGGAAGCATCGGAACTCGAAAGTCCTAGTCCAGGGATATGAGTCTGATCCAGGGACAGTAAATGGAAATAGGGTTAAAAAACCGCCAAAGTTTGTTTTTAAGGAATAATTAGTTCAAATTAGTTATAAAGGTATTGTATACTACCTATTAACTTATATAAAGGTAACCTATAAATATCCAATATTACAACACAACACAACACAAATCAATATTATTGGCTTTGTTTTATTCCGTGTGATTCGTTCAATTCCAAGCTTTTGTTTTATTGTCATTCTCGACAAAACGTCGCGTTCTTAACTATTGGCTAGCTTAACTAGTTATTAAGCCGCGTTAGGCATTCACGCCATTTATCTTTTCGGCTTATCTATTGAATGGGGATTTATCTGCCACATGTTCATGCATTGTATCGGAACTTGTATTCAGTGTTGTGCATTTATTATTGTAATATTGGATACGTATAGGTTACTTTTATATAAGTTAATAGGTAGTATACCTTTATAACTAACTTAAGTTAATTTCACCTTGACTCGAGATTGTCGAAGCGAAATATAGTTTATTTTCATTTAAATTGTATGATAAAAAACAATAAAGTTATAGACAACAAAAACCATAATAAGTAACAAAATATTAAAAATAGTTTAATATTTTAAATAATATTTAAATAAGTATTTTTCGTTGTGCAATTTTTTCATCAAAAATCTTGTTATATTTCGAACCGGTTTATTTATAAATCGGTTCCTCACGATCGTTGGTATCACGTAACAAACATACAAAAAAAATTATCATTTTGCTCAATTGAGAACGTCCTACTATTTAAGATTAATAATCGGTTAATAATCCTTTTAAAAATAGTCGGTATGCGGCTTTTCAACTTTCTACCAAACAGAGCAAAGTAAATCTACCAACAAGGCTTTGAATCTGACTATGAGGTCACAAAAGGTTGACCACACATAACACTCCCTAAAGCGTTATTCAAGCGTTAAAAAATTATGTGCGAAAAGGGTTACAATGACCGCTAACCATCGTGAGCAGTTTATTTGTTCTTCACATAAAAATGGACTAAGCGCGATCGAATGCGCACACCGAGGGTACCGTACCACCGATTGTGATTTTTCTTACTTTTTCTTTGGAAATAAAGTCATATAATACTTATTGTCACTTAGCCGCAGAAAAAACTTCAATGTACAATATTAGGAGTACAAATAAGTTTCCGCCGTTTTTTAACACAAATTAAATATTTATTGTAGAAGAACGGTAATATAAATTTATTCAAAATATTGCCCATCACTTGCAACCACTTTTTCCCATCTCTCAGGCAGCATTCGAATCCCACGTCTGAAGAACTCCTTGTCTTTTGAGGTTATCCACGAATCAACCCAATTTTTGGTATCCTCATAAGATGTGAACCGCTGCGCCGTCAGAGCATGTGCTACGGACCGGAACAGGTGATAATCGGACGGTGCAATGTCTGGTGAATACGGCGGGTGGGGTAACACTTCCCAATCAAGTGTTTCCAAGTACTTTTTCACGGGAGCCGCAACATGTGTATATCACACAACTGTTTGTCCTGAGTAGGAATTGAATCCACAACATACAGCGCAGAAAGCAAAGCTACTACAAACTAACTTTAACCTTTGGGTACGTAACCTACTTAAAATACAATCTGTCTGCGCAATATAGTTCCTGAGGAAGTTATGACATTAGAATAAGTATGTAGGTACTTACGAAGTAATAATTGCAAAAACCCACTCATTAGCAAGTTTGTCTAATCTCACATCGCGGATATGGCGGCCGTGGAATTAAATCATATTAATTTTGTATTGCCTTGATCTGATTAACGCAGTGCAATTAAAAGTTATTGTAATTGGTATGAAGCTATATAGGTTTCGCAATTTATTTCCCTCGTCATTAGTAAATATTTACATATTTAACACTAGTTTTATAAAAATCGTAATAAATTAACAAGTGACAACTAACATCAATTATACTATGTCAGACACATTTCAGCCCCTATTTTTAACTCTTAGGGGTGAAATTGTTCTACGTATTTTTTCTAGAACCACATGCTATGAAATAAAAAAGAATGATCCAAATCCACAATTGGCAAAGATAACGTAACAAACATAAAAAAAACATACCGCCGAATTGAGAACCTCCTTTTTTAAAGTCGGTTAATAACCTGAGATACATAGTGAGTGTGACCTTTTCTAAGAGGACGGCTACCGCGGGCGTTCTATAAATCAGTCGGACGACAAAACATCGAACACATATAAATAACTCCTGCACTAGAACATAAATAGCGTCCGTCTCTTGTTGATTCCCAGCTTGATTCATTATCAAATGTATTTCAAAAACATGAACCCACACGTGCAACAATGAGTTTTTTCACTTGAAAAAATTTATGTGCGCAATACCACGTTCTCAAAACGGTGACGGAAAACATTGTGAGGAAACCGGCATGTCTTAGAACCAAAAATTCGACGACATGTGACATCTACCAATCCGGATTGGGCTCCCGTGGTAGATCAGAGCCCATTCACTCTCAATTAACGAGAGTAGACCGGTGTCCCTGCAGTGGGAACATTAGAAGCTGGTACGGTAAGTTGGACTATCCAAGTAAGGGGTCCCATGTTCGATACCCGGTCGGGTCAAATGTCAAATATGTGTGATAATGTCACTTCAGATACAGATACTCCAGAGCCTTGAATGTGTCAGCGTTTATTTTTGAAAAATTATTGTACTATACTATACATATTACAGGATTTGAAGCGGATATGAAGATCTCGACGAAAAAGAAACTGAATGGTGTTTCTGAATTTATCGTGCCCATACAAATCGGACCACAGACAGATAGCCGGTGAAATGGACTTATCCTGGCCAGAGGAAGGGAAAGATTGGCTGCCGAAAGCGCAAGTTCAGAGGGGTGTGACATGATTAACTACATATGGGTGTGATGAAAAATGGCCCCAGTTATTTGCATATCTTCTTGATAGAAAAAACTCATATGATTCATACTCATTTCCCTGCATGAGAATTGCCTGCGTCACAATTGGTATGGATATAATACACAACACAAACAGTCAAGACCCGAGAACTTAAAGTTCACTCGTAACACAAAGTTAGCCAGGACCGGGTAACGAACCCGCGCTATGTCACGGAGCTATCGTCAGCGTATTTAAATTTATTAGAGAAAATATATAGGCGCTTACAAATCCTATGTAACCTAGAAAGTCCCCTGAAACCTATAGTGAATTTTGTAAAATATTCTCTCGCGAAATGTTGGCAATCAGTAAAAGCCTATGCCAATCTTATCTTTTCAATTATTTACGTAAATATGCTCTTGTTACAATTACCTGCTCATTTTACATATTGTTTGCGTAATACCATTGTTTCCGCTTCTAAATTAACAAATAACATATTTTGGGAGATTTGTTTACATCGGAAAGATTTACACAATTGACTATGAATAGGAGTTTCAGCGAATCATAGCGATCATATTCTTATAATAGGTTCTTATGGTTGCTGAAAATCTATAACTATTCACAAAACCAATGCTAAATTAAGTATATTTTTGTACTATTCGCAGTCTCAAAGTCCTCAAGAAGTATCATTAATAATTATTAATATGATATACTAAATCATACAAACGACCAACACTAAATGAATAACATCTATCATACATCTTTCCTGCCACACTCATCACCCACTGAACTACGTAGCGGTGCGTGACGGGATATAATTTATTAACCGAGCTTTCCGTGACGTTTTACACGTAATCTCCACAAGGACACACCGTCTGAATGATCCGACTAGACGTCAACTTATAAATAGAAACACTATATTGGAATGGTCCGAGAGTATGCCCCTGAGGTACACCTTTACGTATACAGGTGACGCGTGACATCCTATCGAACCCATATTTACAATGAATTTAATTACTATGATTAATTACATCTTGTTACATTAAAAATGTATTAGTTTTAAAACAGATTCAATGTGCAGATAAAAAACTCAACTGCGATTCACATAAATAATAAAGATTAAAAATGTATCGGCTCTATTGCATTTCGAATAAATTTGCATACATACGGATTATTGATTACTTGTAGAGCTTCAGATGAAAAACTGGATTAAAAAATGTACCTGCAACAACAAAAAACAAATTATTATCTAGTCCGTAAAGTTAGAAGTGTATTGTACTAGAACAGTTTTAACTCATGATCATACTTTTCGGATTCTGTAAGATGTGGGGCTAATTGCAAAGAAAACATGAGTTGAAGGAAGTGACACTAATGAGTCAACGGCACGGTAATTACTTAGATAGCAAATCTGTCATAATTTCGATGACTGCCTTCCGCACCTTCTACTTCCGAATACTCTCAATGCTCTTGTTCTTATTTAAATTACAAATGATAAACATGATATGTTCAACGTTATGAACGTTTGGTACATATGCAATACATTCCTTTCTGGGTTTTGATTATTTTGGCAAATGAAGAGAAACGAGGTGGTATTTTTATATCATGTCCTCAAATGTCACAACATTCTTGTGAAGATGGAGCGTTGCGAGCTTTTGGGATTAAGTAAAAAAGTGTAATGCAGAGTTAAGTTTATTTTTGAGAATAATAAAAAATCATTAAACATTGTTACCGTGCCGTAATGATATATTTAATAACTATAACAAGGTTTTCAAAATATTGGCACATAGTACAATACTAGTTTCATTCTGAGGTGAAGCCTGACACGGTATTTTAAATATTGGTTTCTGGCTGGTCCTCCTTACGTTTAATGTCACAGAGGCTGCGTAGATACGTTGTTTTAGAATCAAATTGTTACCAAGCCGTTCCCGATTTGTGTTTTAGCCGATTGTTTGTGGAAACAAGGAAACAATTTGCTTCCACAACATTTCTTAGCAATATTTTCAAAACACTCGAATATTGGCATCAAGAATGTGCAGAACAGTCTAGACAAATCCCGCGTTTGGGGTATTGAATCTAGCGTCACTTTCTCAGCCCACACGTTCCAAATTACTCAGAAATTCCAATATTCATATTCTGAATAAGGTGAGTGTCCACTCAGTGAACGGGGTCGAGCAGGCGACGCGACGGGATCGGTCCGCCCCACTTTATCCACTTCTCCGTAAGCCACAGATTATTTTCTAGTCGAACGGTTCCAACACATCTTCGCTCTGATCTAACAGCTCGTAACATATGTAACGCAAGCTCACTGAGCCGTGAAATGGTACCAATTATTTTTCAACCGTATGTAGGTTAAAGCTCAAACAATAAATGTCGGTACACAATAAAGGCTAAAGCTATGTGACGCATGTGTTTTATGTCTCTATTCTGAGCTCTCCGTGGGCTGCAAGGTTTCAGGTTAGATTTACTCCAGGCTTTATGACTCGCAAAAATGTAAGAGGAGCTTCAAGATTAATGACATAGAGCGTACGTGAGTCGACGTCACACAATCGCACGAATTGGTCTCTCATTGTATAAACTATATTAACCAGTTTATAGATATACTGCTAAGGAACGTCTGGCTAGGGAAATCATAACTAGAGAAAACCTTAATACTATTAGATCCTTAATTAAAAAACAATATATTAAAAAATATATATACTAACCAAAAATAAATTGAAAATATATTTTTTTTCAGGTTTACAAATCCATATTCAGTAGAAACATCGTATATATTATAGAAACATCGGCCAACACAAACATAACACACAAGTCATTAAAATAATTTGTCTAACATAGGTGATAATTATGAAGTAAATGAGAAGAATTCGGTGACTAAAAGATGCACTCAGGTGTACCTACCCTTGAGTACATTCCCAGCCAGTATCGCTCGAGACCGCTATCCCGGGCCCCATCTGTAAACCAGGGCTGCCCCTTTTTCAAACTCAAACTCATTTATTCCTTTATATATTTATTTTTATTTTTATTTATTTATTCATTGCTACTAATCAATCCGGGGGTCAGCTCCATGCTGAGATGGGGATCTACACGACCACAGGAACATAGTAGAAGTTTATTAGTTATTTGCTGTGTTTTGAATATCTCTTTTTTTATATATTTTATTACTAGATATAAGTGTTATTGTCACTGCGATTTAACCTGTCAGTGTAAATAAAAAATATAATTCTATGTTATCTGTTGCTGAATGACATGCTCTTTCAAATTACTTCAATTTTTTTTTTTCTCTTCTTTTGGCACTTCAATTATTATTTTTATTCAACTATTGACAATAACTTTCCAATCGTTCCTATAACATAAAATTAATTTATATCTTTACAGAGTGCCAAAGAACAATACATGTCGGCGCGTACAGAAGTTACGACTCGATCGCCATGAATGGACCATAGGTGTTTTATGGGCCATCGTCACGATCATTCGTTTCGTAACGCTTCTACTTTGGCATGAGAATATTAAATATGAAAGCGATACTCTCTAAATTGCGCACTAAGGATCGCCGTTTTGTGCTTCTTGGCTTCTCTGTGGAAATATCAGCCTTTTGCAGCCTTTTCATACAGTTTGCACCAATGAACGGAGTGATTCATTATGGTTTTGTGTAATATGACGATAATTGTTAGTCGATAATTGTTAATAGATGTCGGTAAAAATCATAGCGTGCACCTAGTAAACCAATATAGTATCAAATCAATAGTAGTAGTATCAATGTATTACATAATTATTCTTCTTAAAAAGATCTGTTAAACTTCAGGAACTCTATAAATATGATAACGAAAACATTAACAGAAAATGCTTTCAAACCTAAATGCTTTCAAACCTATTTTTATACTAAGCGATAATTTGCAATAATTATGAACGTATTATTTATAAATTAAATAAGACCATCTTTTTCTGCATTTTATCGAGTTAAAAACAGGTTATTTAACAAATAATTCGGACCAGTAGCTTCATTTTTACAAGTGTTTTTTTTGTTTTATGCTTTATATCCTTAAAATAAGTGACTTAAAATATGGGTATAAAAAGGAGTGCTTCTGAAAATAAATACGATCATCGTTTTATTTAGATTAAAAGTGTAATAATTATAATAAGTAGTTATTTTGTTACTAGAGTGATAGGAATATAAGTATGATATTATAATATTAAGGAAAACCAGTAGGTAAATTTTCAATGCCAAAAATTTTTTCCTCAAAAGTTTCATTCGGTAAAAGTTTATTATATATTATTAAGTAAATAATCTACGGCCAACGACAACGTACGCTTTATTTATGACCTATCTAAAAATAATGTCTTTATTTTGGAAATTTGTAAAAAAATGTGGTCTTTATTACAAGTTTTTTTTGGATATTCGCTTCTATTGTAGAATCATCTTTTCTGATTCAAGTTATATAACGTGGCATATCCGCTTCATATCAAATAATTCAATTATGTTTTAATTAAATTGATCACGATCTTTCCCGATCGTATCTATATAGAAGCTTTTTGTTCCATGCCTTTGCATATCAATTAATTTTTTTTTGGGTTCCGTATCCAAATGTTAAAGAGAAGAGATGTAGTAAATTTGATTATCTGTTTTACCGTTAAACTCTTTAAATGCTAATAACAAATAAAAATACGCAACTCTCGGTTTTCGAGTTTTCGATCCCTTTTTTTTTTATAAGTAATGCTAATTAAAATTGATCTCGATGGAAGCGAAACGGATCGGGTTTGCCCAACAGTGGACAGGCAGGAACAAGTGACTAATAAAAAATAAAAATCTGATAAGGAAAATATGCCTTTGTTTCTACGTTAATGTAACATTATTAATTATTATTTTTTTAGTGGCAAATAAATAAATTTAGTGATTTATTTGTATACATACTCGTATCATTATAATGTTCCCACTTTTTTGTCACTCTGGCGTACTATCGACAAGTGAGAGTAAGCCGGTAAAGTTGATAATCCGTATTGGCATATGTCAAATGCCTATGTTAAAATTTTTGGTTTTAGGATATGCCAAATTTTTCACGATGTTATTCAAGGTTTTATGACCGTGATGTTAAGCACATACATTTTTCTGGAGAAAAAAATCATTGATGAACAAAGCAAGTGACAGATGTATTTGGATTGAATTAATGTACTGGATTTGAACTTGTGACTTTCAGTCGTACTGAACCAACTCACTCTATGCATATAATACTTGCATGGTCCGTCCAAAATGCAGTAAAACCAAAGGTTATCTTTTATGATGTACAACAAACTCTAAGGTACAATCAACGTCAAATGTAGAATAAAATTTTCTTATTGAAGAATAAATTACTTCTTACGTGTTGGCCGATATGGTTTCGGGAGTTTTCAAGCCGCCCGCAGGCCTTTATTTTCTAGTAAAGCCAAGACTGACATTTTAACATGCCACCCGAAGCATGAAAGCATTCGTTTTAAAAACGATCACCCATCCGGTCACCCCACCAGTCCGGTCAACTACTGACCGGAACAAAAATGGCTTGACTCTAAGTTAATATTGTTGCTTGAAAGTCCGCTATCGTGAGAACACGAGTTAAAACTATTGCGATTACTTGGTTTTAACTAATATTTTGCATAACTATGTCATAACACGTAGTAGAAAGAAAAACACATAAGACAGGAGGAGAAACCAGGAATAGCAGTAGAACTTGTGCCAAGTTTGTCAGGAGAATTACTGAGACCACAACTGGAAATCCGCCGCCGAGCAGTGGTACACTCATCTAACATAACGTCAGCTCGTACTGTCACTTATCACATAAAATAAATATTTGATTCCCTAGGCGTCCCCTGCCGATAAAAGGGTTAACTCAGCGTACGCTGAGATGTATGCATTTGCAACTAAATGGTGCTATTGTATTAATATCTGTTTCACATAATACAAGCTAAGATTAGTTAACTAGATGACGCTGTGTAAAATTTTCATGAATACTAATTATTATTTAAAGAGTTGATCTACTTTGTCTCTGACTGTAGTTCGCGTAATTGATGACTCGTAAACCCCTCCCGAAGCTCTTTGTCTACTCTTCCTGGTTTATTTACAGCCACCGTGTCTCAAACAAAAGGTTCTCAAACAATGTGCAATTGTATAAATAAATCGAAACACATAAACCGGTAGATATTTATTTTAGGTTGTACATCTGTCACTTGCTTTGTCCTGCTTTCACTTATCTGTGATAATAAGGAGAATGAACACTTAAAACAAATGAATGAACATTTTATTGCACAACAAATTGCTTTACTAGTACTATGGGCGGTCTTATAGCAGAAAGCTATTTGGAAGCAACCTCTGTGGAAAATAATTTGATTGCAATGTTTTCCCTTCCTAACTTAATATTTCTACTGTTTAAGGTACCAATTACGCATAAGTCAAAATAAACACGGTTATCTAATTAATGAAAATGTATTATGACACCTTGCGCCTCAGTTGTGCTTGATTTATGAATACGGGACTATTAAATTGGTGAAACTGGGCCAGTGAGTCAGTAAAAACACAGGAGGGATTATTTGTGATTATACTTTGAAATAAAAGGTTCATCGTATTCAATTCGGAAAGATTTCTTCTCGGGCCTTGGGTGAGTACACAGACAATCCTAGTGAAACGCTCATGTTTATTCTCGAGTCTTTGATGTTTATTAACGTCTTTTGTTTCTGCGTTTATCTATACTCCTGCGACACAGGGCATACTAATGCAGGGGAATGAGTGAGAGATTGAGATGAGTTGAGATTTTTAAAGCTTTGTAATACAAACATTCTTCACATCAGAATCAAATTAATATAAACACAAAAAATGCAAATTGGGTCATTTTCGACACAAACACAAAGAAAGTTATTTTGCTCGTGTACTGTTACATTCCGAAATCCCTTGATCTAATTCGGTCACAATGTAAACTGACCTTAATTAAGGGGATGACCCACGAAACGGACTCCTATGTAAATACAAGACAAATCCATCGGCGAAGTGATTACAAAATAATTGGAATTGTGGAATGAAGATTTAAGGACACTTTGACTTCATGTCCTTTAAAGGCCTCCAAAAGGGATTCCTAAATAATGTTTAGTCCTGTGATGAAGCCACAAAATTATTTATAGATCTCATAGAGAAATCAGTTTTATTTCAATATAAAATCAATTTAATATAAATATAATAGGTTGGTTTCCATACCTACACAATTACTATACACATAAATAAACTTTTTATATATACACATAAGTATAAAATATAGTTTTAGATTCATAGGCAATCCCAAAATTAGAGGTAAAAAAGAAACTTATTCTACATATGTCACTTTCAAACCTAAAACTAATTGATCATAATAATATTGGGTCTTAATAATAAAATTCAATATTTTGTTACACTTAAGCAGTTATCGTATATACATCACTTGTCTATTGTACATCAAAGTGAAAGAGATTTAAAAACAGCATGTAAAACATGCGGTTTTTATTATATTATTTAATTTATTGGTATTCAGTTACTTGATACTTTTGCATGCTCATTAATTAGAAAAGTATCAAGATGTAGGTTTATTGCTTATTAGAAGTTACAGTATACATTTAGCATGTTCTTTGAACTCGTAAACTTCCATCCCAGTTTCCATACTGGTAGTTATATTAGCTGCTCCGTTCGGGTTTGATCGTAAAATTAATGCAATTTTGTTTCCGCTTTGTGTATGCCTAGCGATAAATAAATACCAAATATCACGAATACCAAGGATCCAATGCCATCACTTGTATTTTTTTTTATTTTTGTTGTTCGAATGCACAACACATTCTGTGAAACTGTCATAGGGCTATTTATTACGGATCAAAATACAAAAGGTTTAACCTACAAAAATTTTGTCTGTCTGTTTGTTAATGTGTATTTATTACACAGATTAATAAACAGACAGAGGCTCTCTTTGCGCTTTGGGTCTGGAACCCAATGAATTTCATATAATATTTTCAGGTCATTGATAGTAATCGCTGTGGTTACAGATAAACTGTTGTCGGGGAAATGAAACATTCACTTGTGATACACGACAATAACTTTAGTAGCAGTACGAATATTAGGGGCAAAATATAAAATATATAAACATTTCCCAGCATTTCTAAAGCACCGAAACGAGAACAATAAATTCATCATCAAGTTTTATAACACGTTTTCTACACGAATTAAATGAAGTGTTCAAAATCGCGCGTTCAAAGTGACATTACAATAAGTTTCCGAGAACGGACGATGTGCCCGCATCTCTGAGAGAGACAAGAGACGCTGAGGAATTCACGCTTTCATGTTCTAACAGGAAATGCCTTATTTACGACTCACCGTTAAAAGCACAGATACAAGGACTCGGGAAAAAAATCGTCAAAAACGAGGGGTACAAAAATGGCGTAGCGGTCGTAGCGCTTGTAGGCTACAGGTTGCATTAATTAAATTTTCACCTGAACATTCGGACAATGCACTGGGATTGTCTATTTGATGTATGAGCGTAATATAGTGAAACAGCAGCGCATATTTTCTTCGGAGTTCAAGCGTAATAATACCATACCTACGACAAAGAGTGATGGATAAATACGGATCCGTACAGTTTTTTATACAGACATCGGCCAAAATTCTTCTGAAATTTCTCTAATAAAATATTATATTTACTCTCATGGGGGTCCCACACTATCTCATTATATCCCAGTTAAGCACGAATTAATGCATAATATAATGTTACTATTGCACTTCTACCATGGAATCGTGCCGCCTCATTACGAATCCATTACATTTTAAGACTATAATCCGTGCCACTAGTACGTCGCTTCCTCCTTCATTTGCATTTTTCTCAAAGCCGCTACATTTCCCGTGAAAAATGAACGCTGCGTCCTTGATTTATTGCGTGATACTTATTCGCACGTGAAAAATGGAACGCGACTCGCAACTCTCGATTCTATACGAGATTCTCAGAAATCTCTCAGTTACGTGCAAGCGTCTAAGCTCCAATTAGCGGTTAAAGACACCGCTATAATTAAAACTAGTATAAAATAAACAGTGGTTATTTTGGACGGGCGAATAGTGAAATTATTTATAGCGGGTGTTGCAAAATACATGGCCGAGTTATGTCAGAGCGTGCGTTCGCGCATGTTACATGAAATTGGAACTGTCATCGGCATACGACGCATACGCATGCTATTCTCGAGTGAGACAAATATGCAAGCTTCCTGCTTCCAAATTAGAAAATGCATTGATTTGTTAATTTAAAAGAATTGCTACAAATTGAAGTAGTATATCCAGATATGCCGCATATGTTTGCCACGGGGGGACGCACTCCTATGAAATACGTCAATGTGGTCTGCACTGACGTTAGTCATTCCCACAAAAAATAATTACTCAAACCCTGAAGTAATATATTTCTGTGACAAAAACTGCTTAAGATTACCAACGCTACAAAAGAACTATAATCGGGCAAAATCATCTGGAATATGCTCATAATTTACCCTATCGCATGTTCAAAACCGTAAACACGCATTATAAAAATCTGAATTATTTTCAGTAGAGGAAAATTTGCACGATTTGACTGAAAAGGCACAAATGAGAGTCACGATCGAGGCTTTCAATTTAGGTTATTTTTAGAAACATGATGAAACACCTTACCAACAACACTGATGAAAATGTCGACCATGAATGTCGGAAATTACACGGTAAATTCGTTACCTAGTACCTTTCTAGTTGACGGGCTAATGGAGCGCTGACGTTGTCAGTCTATTTTTGTATGTCGAGTACAGGTAAACACAAGCCCCGTGCAAAGGGTCGGGGCGGATATTGTGATGAGCATGTTTTTGTTCTTGAGTCTTGGGATTTGTGTTGGTGTACAATCTGCTTGCGATTTGAAGAGTCTGAAAGAGTTTTGTTGTCTTCATATGCGGTGCTGTGCGAAAGCTTTTAGTGCCAACGCCAGGCACAGTGGCTTAGTGGCCGGCATCGAGCCGTGAATATTTTAATGTAATTCAGCATCATAATTCAGTGGCAACATGATGCGTCTTTTTTAGTCTCCGTATCAATAATAATAACACTTCTGTTTATTTAAGAACAAAATACACTGTCACTATCACTGGATTAAGAGTCTTGGATGTTTTTATAGTGCTTGTCCATTTGCGTCACAGAGGTGTGAGGGGTAAGCACACATGTAATTATCGCATTGTTTTGTTAGCCATAAGACCCTCTTAATTTTTTATTTTACCATAACAGAAAATGTTTAGCACAATTTCACGTAATTTATTGTAAGCTACTGTGTTCATAAATATATACAACATAGCTATTATGTTATTTTTTCTGTAGCATAAGCACTTAAATTATGTGTAAAATTCAAATAGTACTGACACTTGAATGTCCAGTTATAAAATCTAGTTTGATATGTGTGGGTAGTTGGGGAAATTACATGCAAATTCCAATTTCGTCACCTGCACGTTCCATCTTTGTGTTTCACGATTCATTGGCGCATTTCGATGAGACTTCGGTTTTCCCTATTCTTGAGCACGGAAGGACCTAAGTCGTATAACTATTCTTATTGGCAGAGGATATAATATCTTAACACCAGGTGGGCAATAAATGGTTCCTCACACTCAGATAAAAATAAAAAATAGCAACCCACGGGTTGAACCATCCAGTGGCTTCAGGGGGAATCCCTGGAGACTATCTCGTAGATAACACCGCTATTTTTTCTCATAAAGAAAAGGAAACTAGCAATACTAGAACCAAGGCGAGGTTGCAGCAAGGCTTACTTCCTAAACTATGAACAAACACCCGCCCACGTGAAAACAGTAACATAATTACGTGAATTTTTAACCTACGAGTACTGCTTCCGGAGGAAGGACATTTATTGTATTTTTTTGTATTTATTGTAATTCATGTCTGTTATTTTGTAAACCAAAGTTGGGTTTTAAAGTGCGAAGTGTTTTTATTATTGGCTTTATTGGCTTTAGATTCTGGAGTTTCATTGTAGTTAAAGTAAAATAAAAATAGTTGTTTAAATAAACAATAAAATGTGCGCAACTTTCTTATTTTAACAATACCACGACATATAGTTGAATACGTTATTATGCTCTAGTATACTCATTTATATAATGTCCTGTTATTATAGTCGAATACCGTGTGATACCGTATACGCTCCTTATTTCCAAGATTATTCTGTAATTTAATTATAGCTTCCTTTAAATTACTTTGATCCGTTCATTAAAAATAAATGTCTAATCACCAAATTATAAACCACTAATTGGTGGAACGACTATCAGATTTACATTTCTGAAAAGTCCCATTATACAGGTTAAAATAGTTTATTTGAATCATTGTCATCATGTGAAGGTTGTTCAATTGCTCTCAACCCTTTTATCTAAAAAAGGTTGAAACCAATTGGGTCACTCTCAATCTATATATAATAGTTGGTATTAATGCTATCAACATTTAGCAAATACAATTACAGTTTATTTCTATGTTTACTTTAAACATAAAATTATGCCTGAATTATTTTTATTCACCTCAAAATAGCAAATACATTCAACAGGACACTAACTCTGAATGTTCTAGATTTAGTTTCAAGGATAATTAGGTCTACATTCATTGTAGTTTCATATCTAGTGAAATCATAATGTGTAATTGCTCTGTGCGATCCAAGAAAACGAGATAAGTATAAAATAATGTTTTTGGCAGATCGTAAAGATGTGACAAATTATCCTGGTATTTTGCATTGCTACTAGTATGCAGCAAGACGAGTGTAAATTTGGTTCGTATTTTAGGATGAATCAAACAAAAAAACGGGATATCCAAAAATGTTTGATGACAGAAAATTGACTGGGACGAGTTAACGTAAAGCAGTACAAAAAATATCGATATAATTTTTGTTCTGCTTTATGCTGGGACGATTTTGAATGGCTTAATGTTAATGAGCCAAATGCAAAAGTACTTGTCATTTAAGATTATAACTATAATAACTACTGTACCGATTTAGCTGAATTAAAAACAAAAGGTAGACCTCGAAACTAATTTCTTCCGATAACACAAGTCATTTAGAGAATCTGGTACTTTATAAAATTGATGAACAGAGCACACACGAACAAGAAAGCTAGTACTTAGTATAGATCTATGAATGTTTCAATAAAACAAAGTAGGTATATTATTAATTCATTTGAACCAATTAACCTATTAGCAGCGAGAAAAAAACAATGGCTTCAAAGACTACTCAATGATTCATAATTTATTCACTCTATTACGGAAGTTAAATCGCCAAACGAGTGCATAAACGCGGGAAAAAGGTAAACAAAACATTGAAACGGGTCAACTGTTTTATACGTTTTTAACGGCTCCAGTATTTTTGCGGCAACGATCGTCGTCTGCATACTGCCGGCTTGTACTCTGAATTACGGGGATTACGTGTTAATTCTACTTTCCTGGCTTGCGTCTATTGTTTTAGTCGGACGGATAAACAAATTAACGAAATAGGTATCTGGACTAGTCCATTCGCGACTAGTCCATTCTATTTAAATCGTAAAAAATGAAACTACGGATCCCAAAAATCCGTAGTTTCATTTTTTCACCCATTCGTACGAAACGCCTTCGCGTCTGCCTTTATAATGCGACCATAAGGAATGGAACACTGTTTTTCATTACAACTAAAAACCTGGGCATTTTCAAGTCAAGGATATTCGTGCTCCATCATCGACCTCATCATCGTTCGACATGTGAGATTGACGACAAGCGATGCTATTTTTTTTATAGCCGAAGGCAAATCGCAAAAAAAAAACAGAATTATTTTGATCATAGAATGCCTTAAAAATGAAAAACAGTTTCGGATCAAGACCAATGAAGAAACGTATTGTATTATGATGGAAAGTTTGAGTCAGACACAAATATCGTGCGCATATTTTAAAAGGATCTTATAACATTATTTAATATGTTACCGCAGTCGTAAAGACTTCTTGCATATTTAACCTGGTTACTTTATTTTTCGAAAACATATCAAAGCTGATGTAACAGCTTTGGCTCGTTTGAACGCGGATTTATGCAATTATTATTGTTTTAAAATAATATCAAAGCGTGATTCAGGCTTAAGTAGCGGTCGAGCTAAGGAAACTTTGTACAAGCTTAAAGTCTTGTGAATTCTCTTTGTAGGTCGGTAATTCAGGGAAGAATACTGAGCACCAGTTCAAATAAATATCACGTGAACACTTGTTCCTTGCATGTTCCGTTACTCGATTGACGTAGTTTATGTATTAAACTTTTAGTGAACTCAAGTTCTCGAGTTCGAAGTTCTGATGTTGCGAGACGTGAGATTACTATAGCATTGTTGCCAAAGTAAAAACACTATATTTCCTTGAAACTTTAAAAAAAATACATGTAAACGCCACTTAAAAAAAATGTACCTATAAGAACATGCTTTCTTAATACTAAGATTAGCACTTGTTTCTGACATGTTTTATAAATTCTTTAATCAATAAAATATGTTTTTGTTAACTTAGTTACATAGATAGAAACAATCTGTTAGTAAGATTAGTGAGTTAAGCGGGTAGATGACGTTTACTCTACAGTATGCTAGAAACGAGCACAATACTGCGTGATTTTGATATACACATACTTTTGAAATGGAAAATTTGGAGGATACGTAGATAATTGTACTTATATAGTCTGTAGCTGTTATTACAGATAATCATCCACTTTGTCATCCTGCTTCTGTTGTGGGGTTGGCACAGCATGTATTTTATTTCTTCTCTGCTAGACATCATCTCGGTGCTCATTCCTTTCGTACTTATAACATCTATCAAATTTACCCACCTCTACCTTGGCCGACCTCATGTTTAATAATCCACAGGCATTATTACGAGACATAAGTTAAAACTATTTTTGGCTTTATAAGATTTCAACCTGCTTAAAATTCCTTCTTAAACAAAATGGAAACATTCTTGCATATTTATATAAATTCGAGGCCTTGAAGGTTCGACTGCTGATAGGTTCCTTCCGACCACGCGTTTTGGAAGCTAATTATATTGTATTGCACAATAAACTATGATCAATTGTATATTCATGACTTCGATAAGCCAATATAGAATACATTGAACTAAATTAAGATCTGTTAGCTGATAGTTAAATGATGTGTGGGCAAACTTGCGTATTACTGGTAGGTTTTCGTAAAAGGATATAAGGATAAAACAATTTTTAACGCATCCAACCAATATCAATGTTTAATCTAAGCGGATATAAGACAGTGGGTTAAGAGCTGACACCTTCCCGGTTCAGATATTGAGCATTACTATCCAGCGAGGCAATGCCGCCAGTGTCTCAGACAGAATTTAATCTACTAGTGGGTTGAATCAGTTGAGCTGTCTATAGATCGAATGATCGGACTATAGGTAGCTCAATGCGTTCCATTGCATTTTGTAATTATCTATAAATATTTATTTTTTCAAAGTCTAGCGATCCTTGTCTTTGATTGCCATTTACATTCGTTATTGGTCGATTCTAGGCATTATTGGGTGTGTGAATATGACTCCGCCCTTTCTCAACAGATGTCGTTTTTAGTATTGTTTACGTGTACTAATAAATGACCATACTTGTATTCGATAGTACTGAATGTCAGCTATCTAACGCATTTTATGATATTTGGTTGAAGTGTAAGCAACAATTGTTTTCACCTTTTCGAAAATGTCGGTTTTTATTCCAAATAAACGTCATTTGCGGGAAGTGTTATTACATTATTTTATTGCGAAGAAAACTGCAGCGGAAACTTATCGTTTGCTTGTGGAGATTTATGGTGAGCATGCTCCGTCTAATACAACTTGCAAGGAATGGTTTCGACGATTTCAAAATAACGATTTTAGTACTGAGGATAAAGAACATGGAAAACCACCAAAAAAATTTGAAGATGCTGAATTGGAAGCATTATTGGCGGAAGATTCTTGACAAACTCAATCAGAATTAGCTGCAGCATTAAATGTTGATCGTTCAACTGTTGCAAAGCGTTTACAAATGATGGGAATGATTCAAAAAGCCGGTTACTGGGTTCCACATGATTTAAAAGAAAGAGACATGGAACGTCGGAAAACCATTTGTGAAATGCTGCTTCAAAGACAGCAAAGAAAAGGATTTTTGCATCGGATAGTCACAGGAGACGAAAAATGGATACACTACGAAAATCCTAAACGCAAAAAAGCTTGGGTGAAACCAGGCGAACCAGGCCCATCACAGCCAAAAATAAATATTCACTGTGCCAAGGTCATGCTCTGTATTTGGTGGGATCAGAAAGGTATTGTATATTATGAGTTGCTCAAACCCTCTGAAACTATTAATGGAGAAGTTTACCGACGACAACTAATGCGTTTGAAGCGAGCCATAGAAGAAAAACGACCAGAATGGGTGAATAGACATAACAAATTAGTTCTTCAGCATGACAATGCCAAACCGCATACCGCAGAAGTCGTAAAAAGATATTTAGAGGGACAGGACTGGGAAGTGTTACCCCACCCGCCATATTCACCAGACATAGCTCCTTCGGATTACCACCTATTCCGGACGATGCAGACAGACCTTACTGGAGAAAAGTTTACTTCATGTGAAAGTATCAAAATTTGGATTGACAACTGGATAAGCTCAAAAGACCAGGACTTCTTCCAGCAAGGAATACGAAAACTACCTGAACGATGGGCGAAGGTTGTAGCTGCAGATGGAGCATACTTATTATATTATAATTTTTAATGCTGTTTCATAACTTTTAGTTTTCGCAATTAACCAGTTTACTCGATTATTTCCACTTTCATTTTGGTAAGTAGCTTATGTAATTCATTAATTGATTGTTTGCAATTTGTGAAATTTGGCGGGATTTCAACCATGGAAATTGCAATATTCACCAGGAGACATCAGTTTTATCAAGTCTCATATTTTCGTTATGATCTGAAAAAAAAAAAACTGTAGAGTGGTTTCGAAACTCTGTACATTATTTAACAAAGCTTTCATTTTCTCTCATTACGCATAATTTGCAAAGTTACGATCGGTTATCGATACCGAAAATACAAGTACCACGAACGAAACGGTTATCGAGTTCAAAGACCCAGTCAAATGCTTAGGATAAATGTAGCCATAAATATTTAGGGTAATTTCCGGGATGCCTTCAACTCCATACAGCGTTTTGTTTCCAAAAAAATATGCTCCAGAGGGAAATATCATCTGAACAATGAACGAGAAATGGAGCAACGCTTTTTTCGTTTTCGTTTCGGTTTTCCGAGTTAGTCACCGAGTTAAAATTTACAGTATTATACATTTAACGCGGACATTTATTTGGGGAGAAGATAAGTGCTTCTCGGAGAACCCTAATTAAACTGCTTGGCTGAAGTTTGAATGATTTATTTACTATACAATGGATCATTTAAGTTTTATTTACCTAATGCCGGAATGGTTAATAAAAGTAATGTATAGGTTGTTCTTGAATATTTTTGTGTACACAAGACATGAGTAGTATAGCCCTGGAGTAGGATTTCCTGTATTGCAGAGGGCAAAACAAACTTTTCGCTCATCACACAAAATTTGACCCAGCTGGGAATCGAACCCGGGATCCCTCGCTTCGAACGCAGGGTACCAACTAAGCTATGGAGCGTAAGTAGGAATAGTTTTGCATAAGTTAAAGGTCAATGCTCGCTTGTAAGTTTTTGCAATTATCTGTATTACGCTACGATCATCCCAAACAAACAAATTCTAAGAGATGGCAAGCATTTAAAAAGCCCCCACCGCTAACCACCACCAATTCTCAGTGAAAAATGGTTTTGGCGTACATTGAACTTGCGTAAATTTGATGAAAACATAATAGAAAATATATTGCCTCCCTATTTCATACAGCGCGGGCGGATATTACGTCATTAATTTTCTTTTGTTCGAACCACATTAATGGTTAATTATCGCAATTTCATTTCTGCGATGAAATAAGATTTTCAGTTCGTTGGCCTTTTCGCAAATTAGCTGCTGGAGAAATAATTGACAGTTAATTCGCACGACTGCCTGTCTCTGATTAGGCAAATTAGATTTATTATTATTACCAGCTGCGCCCCGCGGCGTTACCCGCGGTTGGACTTCCTACGGGAATCTTACATTTTTCCAGGATAAAAAGTAGCCTATGTGCTATTCCAGACTATAATCTATCTCTGTGCCAAATTTCATCCAGGTCCGTTCAGCCGTTTTGGTGTGATTGACTAACAAACATCCATCCATACATCCAAACATTCGCGTTTATAATATTAATAGGAAGGAATATAAATTTCTCACTGCAGGGCAAATAGAAAATGGGTAAAGATTAGATTGAAAAAAAAAAAAAAAAAAAAAAAAAAAACCTATTATAATGTTTACACGCCCTCTACGCTAGGAGTCCTGTGTCGTAGGTTGCAAGAACAAACATAGATAAATAACACAAACATCCAAGACCAAAGAACAAACCCAGATTGATATATGTCACATGTCTTCTAATGTTTAATTGTAGGATATGCCGGTTTACTCACGATGTTTTCCTATACAGTTCTGAGAGCGTGATAATGCGAACTTAAATTCACACACTAATACTCATTGTTATACCTTTTGGACCTCGCCCATCGGGTTGAAGATCACCATCTGTTCCCCTCCTAGCCCATATTTTCCCCACCACGCTATTATAATTTAAGCGCTAACCATTAAACCAAAGAAAAACATCAATACAGCCGTTTCTATAGCCATTGGATAGAAAATATTGCGCAAAAATACCTAAGTAATAAATAATGTGGGATGGTGAAGTGATTATTATGATGATAAATCACTGCTTCCACCTTCCACGTGCAAAAATAGCAGCTACTCCAGCTCCATTAGCATAATGAGGTATTAATAATCTACCTATTCATTACCTTACTAATGAATAGTACTAGCTTAGCAAACGGATACGAAGATTACTACAATATAAAAAAGTCTGTGATTTTATTATCTTGATGTTATTTGATTATGTAGCTGATAATGGCGCTAAAGAATTCCTAGATCGGGAGATCACAAGTGAGTTTAAGTTTGTATAGTTGTATTTCTTATAAAAAAGGTATTTATTGAAAAAAAAGTGTTTTTATTATTAATAATTTATTACAAGCCTTCATCAATACGCTTTTATGCTGACTCAAAAAAAAAAACCGAGCGAAGCTCGTTCGCTCAGGTACTTAGTAACGAAATACATAAAAACACATCTTGGTTAAACTATTGTAAATTGATTTAATAAAAATGGTTTAACTTATGGTATAATATAAGATTTATACCTATAACTCCAAGGTTGCACTACTAGAACCTACAAGAAAATTAAACAGATATCGTAAATTGAATATGAAATTATCTTTAGTGACCTTCCAACAGAATTTCTATCGTTCCAGCAAAATAAATAGGTCAAAAAGATGCGTTTTAATGTATGTTAAAATTTGTCAAATCTGTTATACTGAGCATTTATAGACGTTAAAACCGCGAGATGTGGTAACAAAATTTTAATAGAGTGATAAAAATGAAACATGTTTAGAGATGTATAATAAAATACTCGACACACTTGAGCTGCCCACTGCTATGAGTGTAGTCCGCGTGTGTTTTGCATAAAATCATGTGAGAGACAGACGTGCAGTCGTCTGTGCTGGCTTTATCGGCGCCGGCGCAGACGAGCGCTTTTCATCCGCAATAGTAGTAGTAACACAGATATCCCAAAAAATTGTGTCATACAAATGTCGGAATCATTTTTCGTCAGCTTTATTTTAAAGAAGGTTAGATCATACTATTACAATAATATTCTTTAAATGTATTATAACAAAAATATAGTAACAGAGCATTTAAAGTATATATTGTAACTATATGAATACAAGTCTAAGGAATTTTTGTTTTAATTTAAGTGATCAATACTGGCCAGAAAACTAGACAAAAACTTGTGTGATAGGTACCAGTGCGACAGGAATGTAAGATAGTCGGCCAGACTGGAAAATATGCGTTGAGTCGGCGTAAAATCATACATTATCTACCGACTAAAGTCAGCGGTAGTTGGAAGATAAAAAAAATCGGTGACAGATTATAATCGATCGTCTCCGTCTTTCTCTGACTTGCTCTTCTATAATCGCTTGCAACAAAACTTCAGAAATAAAGCATTGTTGATATGTTGAACGTTCTTATATTTCAGTAATTCCTAGATCCTTACTTACGTAAGTTAGAAGACCTAGAAATAAATTGCGTCAAAATACGTATAAATAGTAAACAGTTTAATTACGTATACCGAACTTTACACAAAACAATAACACATCTCAGAAAACAATCTAGTTAGCGACGGGCGTCACCCGTGCCTTGGTTGTTTGTTATACCGTGTAGGCTATTAAAGTATACTGTGCCCGTGACGTCGGTGAACATTGTTCATCCAGGCCCTATTGTTATTACCCGATGTATCGGCTAGTTTCGGTGTTTGCTGGCCAGATACAGCGCAGAAAAGAATAGAAGAAACAGTTAACTGATTTAAAAATCGAATAAACCGACTTGAATACATTCATTTGTTTATCTTACTTACTTTATGTTTTCGGGGGGTCCAGTTGCTCGCGTCCGTAGGTTTATACCCTTTGATTCCCTACACGTACCCCCTGGGTGGTGCTAAAGGAGCAACCAAAAGTTGCAGTAGAACTTGTGCCAAGTTCGTCCGGAGAGGTATTGCCACCACATCTGGAATCTGCCGCCAAGCAGTAGTGGTTGCATTACTGTGTTCCGGTGGAAGGGTGTGGTTGCCGGTGAAATCACATGCGCATGAGAAGTATCATCCCCGTCTCGGGTGATGGACGCAGCAGGATGAATGCGACTCATACTGTGTCGCACGCATTACTGTTGTCATGGGCGAGGGTCACCACTTTCCATCAGGTGGGCCCTCAGCTCGTTCCGTCATTCATTCAAATAAAAAAAAAAAAAAAAAGTTCTAAAATAAATTATTTATATATTTTTAACATAGAAGATATGTAAAGAACAGCTAAATAAGCTTCACCACGGCACTTCAACTGACATACTGCCTTGCATTTTTATAATTGGAAATAAAATATCTTAAAAAGCTATTATTATAAATTTAAATAAAATTTTAAAGTTCATATTATTATGGAGGGTAAAGAGTGTTCTCAGCGTGAAACACAGAAAGAAATTAAGAAGAAATAATATCATAACTGCGCACTTCGAAACTTTGTAGCTAAGTAAATGTTAATGTCGTACCGTGAACAACTTATGATTGAGTTGTCGGCAACTTTTGCTGCTGACGAAAATAGAAACGTTGTTCAACAGAATTCTCGTTAATACGTTCTATTCCCATAATAAGTTACAAATTAGATGACAAAAGTTAAATAACCTTGAGACCTTTCAAATGGTTTATAATTTATACATAAAGCATTCGCGTGGAGTGGTCTAGTTTTGATATGATACGAAACTAAAGTCATGCTTTAATAAATAAATACAATAAATTCCCAAAAAGGCGAATGAAATTACAGATCTTAATTAATTATAGCTCATTAACCACGTCAGTTTCCAAACAGAAAAAACCGCATCAAAATCATTCGATTGGGAGCTAGGATGCCTCAGACAGACGCACAACTTATAACACCCCTCTCTATTTCGTCAGAGGTTAGAAATAAGGTTACTTAGTTTATATTTAATGCCACATAAAATACTACGATTTCATTTCGATTATTCAATATTCGATTATTAAATGAACAATAGTTATTGTATTTAACATCTCTAACAATATGTCACAAGCTATAAATATTTCAATTCACACAAGTAAACAAGATCATTATTCCATATCCCCGACTTGGTGTCTAATGGTTAATGCTGGTAATGAGCTTCTTCAAACTATCTGGAAAATCCTCAAACACCTTAACAAATCTTAATAAATCTAAACATAATACATATAAACACAATCTCTATAACACCAGCTTACAAACAAAAACTGCAACAAAATCGGTCCATTTGTTTGCACCTACGCTGTCACAGACACGCACAGATACACACGTAAAATATTTAATACTCTCTTTTTGCGTCGGAAATTATTGTAAAAATATTTGGTATATGGATAAATATGTTAATTATACTCGAACGCACTTTTTCGATCATTACGCACGAGGAAAACGATGATTCACAACGAAATTAAAATTTTAAGTGTAATAGATGAACTAATAGGTTTCTCAGTAGCAGTTATTGCGAAATTACAGTTTAGTGGCTTGCCGCAAACTACTATCGATATAGGTCATCCATGTAATTTTCACATAAAACTTAAGCGTAGCGTAAACAAACTAATTCAAGACAATGTTGTTATTTTTAGAAATGGCCATCAGTTTGAATGTTAAAGTAGTTTTATAAATATCCAAAGCATTGCTGTCATTACATGAGACATTGACGCTGTAGAGAATTATACTCCACGTCAGCTGTATGGCAAAGTTTATTCTTTAGGTAACATATGTATGTACAAGTTGTCTTTCCTTTGATAGAACAAGCTGCCTAATGTGAAAGATTGCCGACGCCGACCCGAAGTATCAGAAGTCGCATTGTTTCCCATTCGTCAATCTGAGATGGGAATGTAACGTGAGTGATGCTTGGCGGCATATTACCAGGTCAGTACTTTTCCAGACACCTGGCACAAGTTCTACTGTTTCTTTGGGTTGCTCCTTTCGCACCACATAGGGAATAGGTAAAGGAACTCTGACGGTATCCAATTACGGACGCGATCAACATGGTCCACCTGATTTTAAACTCACAGGATTTAGCAACAGTACTAGAGCCAAGCCGTCAACAATTTTACAAAACATTTGCTTTACCTTTCCACTTGCTTCAACTTTTCCACAGCAAAGTCAGTGGTATAATTCATGATCTCGGATGTGTATTCGTCCGACCCAGAATCGGTTTGTTTGTGTCCAGCCCCTCTAGGTGACCTTATTGTCCAGCAATCATTAGGGTGGCATTAAAAGTAAGCCTGATGGAAAAATACTGCAATATGCAGGCTTCGAAGGCCCGTCATGGAAATGAGGTTACACGAAACCTTTATAGTACTTTGATGTGGGTTGATGGCACAATGACAAGTTGAGGCCAAAGTAACATCAGAAGAGAAAATATAATGTTATAGACAAATAGCCGTCCAGATTATTAGTCGATAAAGCTTCTCGTTTTGCACAATTTTAGAGGCTAGACCTAAGAAATTCGTATTATAAACGCACGAAATGTTTTTCGATTTCATTTGCGTAGATAGAGCATAAACTTTAACTTTTGTTTTAACGTTGAAAGAAACATGTTTTATTCAAAATTGTTAATATTTTTATATATTGTGAGCCACTCAATTCCTTATGTACGAATACCAAGCAAGTGAAACCGCAGGCTGGACGTTAAATTCTTTAGGTTTTCTCCCACTTTAATTTTGGTAGATGGTATTATACATTTTGTTACCTTTACTTTAAATTATTATTGATTATTATTTGCGTGAACTTTATAAAACAGGAATATAAGTTCACATCGTTTTGCTTTTACTGAGAAAGATTCTTTTACAAGCATGATCATTCTATTTTCCATTTTAGTTGCTAGCTTATGCATAACTTATGCAAGTAATGAACTTGTTGCAACAGGTTTCAAAGCTTGGATATTTTCAAGCTCAGAAGCCAAAGAAAAACTGCGCACCGGATGATCTCGTTCCGAATCTAATTGAGGAATGAAAAATTCTCGATGCCATTTATTAGATAACAGTATTAATCGTTCGGGAAATTGAATAATACAGAGTATTTGGGATAAGTGGCGAATGAATGGATTGTTGACAGATATGTGTCGCAGAGGAGGAAGTTAATCAGTGGGACGGAATTTGACCCAGATGTGGTTGGATGGTCGGGACATTAAAACACTCGTCGGAAATAATCGGTCGTTTTAAGCTATAGGCAGGAGCTACGTGTGCTGCCTACAGGTATACTGCATGCTCTAGCCAGACCAGAGATAGAGGTTTTCTCTCTCTGGTCTATCTTTTAAGACTGAAAAGTACTTGTGTTTGTGAGGCGTCTCTATCGATTTCTGTTCTCTTAGCTAGTCTGACCACAGCATTGGAAATCTTCCGCAAGACCGTTTGCCATAAACGTTTGAAAACATTAAAAACCAATGTATAGCTTTACTATTGGAATGGCACAATGACGTTTGGTGTCGCGATGCATAATCATTGAGTAATAACTGATAATGTTTGCATTATCTTAGTGTGACAAGATGCATCGCACATCGGCGGTGTATTACCTAGCACCTGGTCAGCAAGCTCGAGCTACACAACTCGCCAAAGAAAGCCTACCTACGAATGGATTGTTGACAGATACGTGGCGTAGAGGAGGAATTTAATCAGTGGGGTGGAATTTGACCCAGATGTGGTTCGGTTGTCGGAACGTTGAAACACTCGTCAGATATAAACATGGCTTTGTTTGTTGTTGTCGTAGTTGAGACCTATGATAGGCAGTGATCCTTTGGAAGAGGGAACAAAACCCGTTCCGGGTTGAATGTATTTTGTTTATGATTAAAGCTCTAAATTGTGCAAGAAATTACGAGGTCAGAGAGAGCACTATGGCTCACTATGTACATTGATTTTCAATCCGAAGGTCGCTGTTTCAAATTTTTCCATGCTCCAATGAGATTTGCGCTAAAAACATTTTAAACCGGCATATTCTAGATCTTAATAATAAATAATGACAAGACAAGCATTAACCGATCCAGAAAGGGCTAGCGTGACAGATTAACCTGATTCATTCTCTCTTTTTGAGAGTAGGCCCGTGTCCCAGCAGTAGGATCATCGGAATCTGGTATAGTACCCGTGAACATGGAAATATATTAATATAATACAAAGCCTAAGAGAAATATAATGTTCTGCAAACATACCTTCAAGAAATTACTACCACCAAAAATAAACTTACATTCCCGAGTAAAATCTCTTGTTTACAATCACATGAAATCATTGAATAACTCCGCAGGAATGTAGTCCGCTTTTTCTAATTGTCATAATAGGTCATTCCGACTGTTGTTCGTAATTGGGGCGTGTAGTATGGAACCAGGAACAGCTGTTTGTGTCGCTCTTCGTTACGTATCAATTACGTAAAGGATATTTCTATCGGCCCATTTTTATTGCCATTACGCTCCAATTCACGGTTTAGTCATAAAAAATATGTTCTGGGCTGGAAACTAGCTATTTTCTTTGGAACTCACAACAGATGTTTCTTGGAACCGTTCGTTCAGAAATCATAATGGAAGATGGCGGCTTGTTGTGAAGTGGAGTATTAAAACGGCTGTAAACGATCACTTTTTACTGAACAGTGAAAATTGACCTTGAATGATCGTGTGTAGCATGAAAACTGAAAGTGGAATTTGTTCAGTAAACTCTTTCAGTGCATAGGGGGCTGTTACAACCAAACACCAGTTCCTCGTAAGGTCTTAGTTCCTCCCAAAATCTACACTAAGGAACGCCTTAAGTAACCGTTAGCGACTCTGATTGCGGCAGAAAGTCTTAGAAAATTATAAAAAACCATTTTAATTACTAATATAAATGTAATATTAAAATACCTATCTAGTTATTATCAACGTCTCGTTTGTGTTCACAAAACCTGAATGTGCCTTCATAAAAAATATATATTTCTTCATTGCAAAGATAATATTGTGACTTTCCTGTTTAGTATCCAATTCCACGGAAACTGCTCGAGAATGCTGTTAATATTAGGTTTGCCAAATCGTTCGGAATGTTAAATTATTTTTGTTGGGTAGAATAATGTACTTTTTTCTTTGTTAAGTACATTTAGTGACATTGTTTTTAATTATATTAATTATATGTTGATTTTGTTGGATAGGGTTTGATATCTTGTAGATGTTTAAATAACATATCTGTATTTTTTTTTTTAATTACGTTTTTATAGATTTTTGACTAAGACTGAAGCAAAGACCGAGAAAACATTAAGAATGAATCCGTCGGTGTGAAAAAGGCGTATGATATTAAAACATAAATATGTATATATACAGACGGTTCTGTGGCTTAGTTAGTAGTAGCCCTGTCTTCGAGCCGAGGTGTCCCGGGTTCGATTCCCGGCCGGGGCATACTTGGTGGGCATGAAGTTTGTTCTCGGGTCTTGGGTGTTAGTCTTGTGTTTCTGTGTTTGTCCATGCCATCTGCGACACAGGGAATCCTAGTGCAGAGGTATGAGTGTGAACGTTTATTTATTTATTTATAGTGTTGACCTCTTAGCCCAATAGCCAGAGCTTTGATAAGCCCTCAGATATAAACCACAATTTATTATTCGCGGAAATCTTACAGCAGCTACGTTCAAGTGTTTATCGGTAAACCACAGTTAACTAAGCCCAGATTTAACTGTTTCGCTGGAAATATTCTTAACAGACTGAATCGTGTTAGTAGAATAATTCAGCGTATAATACAGAAGTCAGAATAATATCGGTTTAATTACGACTGTACAGTGAATAGATACTATAATAGTAGGTATGAATTAATATAATTAATAATGACATTATACACACAGCGCTATAAGCCCCAAACTAAGTATAGCCTGTACTATGGCAAATAGATAACTGATTTTTGTTTTGTGTCTGGGTGTTAATATGTACATATAATGTATGTATTTACAAAAAAAGTAATATATAAGTCGGTTATCAATAAGTTTTAGTTATCTAGATCCCATAGTATAAGATGTGCTTAGTTTGGGGCTAGAGCGCTGTGTGAAATGTCCACGAATATTAATTTATTACTAGCTGCTCCCTGCGGGTAACGACCCGCGGTTTTCAGTATCAAACGTAGAAAAAGTATGTTAATATTTAAGGAGGTTATAAGCTATCCTGGTACCACATTTTATCCTAATCTGTTGAGCCGTTTGAGAGTGAAACAAAGGTGGAACAAACATACACACATACACACAATATAAGTATGACTAGCTGCGGCCCGCGGTGTTACCTGCGGTTTTCCGGAAATTTTTTGCGCACCTTTCCTTTTTTTTCTTTCTTAAGAAAAAAACCTTATCGGCTAGTATTTATCTTAACTCTAAAGAGCTAAAAGCGTAACTCACATATTATTTTAGTAAATAACAAGTAACGGAACCAATAATAGGAAAGTGCCGCTAAATATTAGCTATTTTTAGCGGCACTTTCGATCCGATCTAGATTGATCGGCGAAAGGTATTACACAATATATCACTGAATGTGGACCACTGTTTTCCTGAAGCATTTCGCGAGGCCATTCGGTTTGCCGGGATTAAGATCTCTAAGACAGACAAGTAATAGATTCTGGGTCATCTCAAAAGATTATACGGCCGAATACTCGAGTTAATACAAATGTACGAATAGACACTGTTGTTTATATCGGGAAAAACCAAACTTCGGGTGCAGCAGATATAATAAATTTGCTGGGAATTTGCTTTGATTTTAATGTTGATTTTTAATGTACTAATCTTGGAGTGAAAGATGAGTCTTACTCATTGACATGACGAGTGTGTTATGGGTGAAATGTTTACCTAGTTAACGATTGACGATTGATTTTGAACAGTCTTCAGAATTTCTTGTTATGTATTGAACGAAATATGTAACATAAATGTGCACATTTGAAGTGTACAATAAAGAGATTTTATTCATTCTTGGTGAAAAGTTCAAACGTCCGACCCGGATTTGTCAATTAATTAATCACAGATCCATACAAAACAGTACAACGCAACAAAAAATTCTAACGTCCCGTACGCATGGACTTGTTATTTTATGCGGCCCTTTGTTCAGAAATTATTGTATTAATGTGTTTTATTATAGGTATTATTAACTGCGTACAATACGTAAAGTATCGCGATGAAAACGTAATGAAAATCCTTCGCACGCTGACGTAAACCGTTATACATCACTCGAAGAGTACTCAATAACCTGTCTCCGTTTCGCCATGATCGTCTTCTGATTTAATTCTCGTCGAGAACTTCCTGTCATGCCAATTATAAAAATAAACAATAATCACTTCCTATCCTCGGGGGACAGATCAAGGAAAGTTGACGCTACATAGAGACGAGACATGACGGACTAATCGCGATTGGTAAAATTGGTAAAACGCCAGATGAATTTTATTGAAGAAGATATCGTAACAATAATTTCATACGTTTTTATGAGTCATACTCACTTAATGTTGATGTAGCTTGATGTACAATCACAGGCGTATGCGACATTCTCTCTCATCTGAGACGGAAGCAACACGATGCAACATAAGTGTCCCATACTTGGGTGGGTAGGGCGTAATACGAGCATGTATGTAGTAATATTACAAAAAGAAAGTACAACATAGGTAATTCTATCAGTAATCTGGTTCCTATTGTATAAGCTATGCTTAGTCTGGGGCTAGGTAGTGCTATGTAAATTTTCCATGAAATGTTATTTATTTATATCTTTTATAAATATTTTATTTTATATTAAAATTAATGAAGCTAACACGTTTTACTTTTGTTTTGGCGAGTAGGAACAACTCGTTCCGTTATTTCATAAAAAAATCTTCTACAGAATCGTAAAAAAACTGAGAGCCACAAACAGTGACAGTGCAGTTCGCCTCTACCTCAACCGTGAAACCCTTTCTTAGCTCCGTTGCCGTAGCGGTGTTGACGGAGCGGCTAGCAGATAATTTAAAGGCGGCGTTTCTTTGCGTAATCGCAACGTGTGCGGTGTATCACCTTATAAGGGGTGGGCCGGGCGCAGCCGCGGGCGCCGGTAGCGGAGGCTGCCGAAACCGAACATGTCTCCGTAAATGCTTTTCAGGTAAAAGAGTCCTTGTATTGTTCGTCTGGGGAACTAAGAACATTTCACTAATGCGCGTGTATAGATTTTTATTTTTTTATATATCATAGATGAAGGCCCACCTGATGTTAAGAGGTTACCACACTTTAAGAGCAATACGACTTAGGTCCTTTTACTTGTCACTTTGTACTTCTTTACGTGTGAGTAATCCACTCGAAAAGCAATACAAAATCACTATACCGTCGGTAAAACATTGAGCGACATTACCTAACAATCAGAACATTATATAAGCGACACGTGAATGCCAATGCTAACTAACGAACCCAGCAACATGTCGCACAAACAATACAAGAATAGAACCAGAGTGATTGTTCAAAATGTTTCGATTGTTTGTCGATAGTTCGCTGGTAATGAGTAGTATTCAAGTTTCACAAGATTGATGATTGCTTCTATATCCTTTCATTAATAGTTCTATATGTATTTTTTTCATAGGAATAAGTGGCCAATCTAGGGCCGCATTTAGTTGTTATTTCACAATTTTGGTTTTTAGGTTAATTAGGGATCAATCACAACGCACGCGATGATCGTCGGGTGTCAGAGCTTTCATATCGCTCAAAAGCTTCCGGCTATTGACCGGTACAGCCTGGACCGACCTATTTACGTGCCTTCCGAAGCATCGAAGCCCTCGGTTAAATTGCCACTAAAGAGTCACCAATCCAACATGATCTGTAACAATCCTATGACTGCAGGTTATTGACGAAAAAAATGATTGTAAAAAAATATTGGACGATTTCACTAGCTTACTATTTCATTAGTCTGTGTTTTTCGTAACCAATATATCATCTTAGCTTCTACTAGTACTAAACATAGTGTAAAGAAAACAATTATCACATTCCACGGAAAGTTTTTATCTTCAGCGTAAATTGTTTTCGTCGATTACAATACAATATTATATCAAGCTTTCAGTACTTAACCGATAATTTTAGAGCTTTTCAGTACTTTGAACTCGTCAAGTCCAGGGCATAGTCGCCTTTGTGAGCAGGTAACTTTGAATCATTATCCCTTGTTCACCTGTCTGTCACACCCAATGCCAACGAGGCACAAATACACGACCTCAGCGAAAATACACATTGCTATTGTTATGTTATAATTGTATTCATTGTGCACTGAAATAACTCGTTCAGAATAGCACCGCCACCCCCGCCAGGTGTGGAGAAATTTACAACTAAGTACCAAACGGAAACAATTTGTTGCCAAATGTCGCTGCATTGTTATAGTTTGGTAACAATCTTTTATGTCTGGCAAAGAATTAGCGCGGAGAAGTTTAGATGTTGGTCGCTGAAACAGTTGAAGAAAACTTAGTAATAGGATTAAATCAATTGTTATAATTGATGGGACTATCAAAACAAATTATTTTATTTGTCCGAATGTAGGTACAATAGTTGTTTTAATGTCAATTATTATATAAAATATGATCCTTTACATTCTGCCTTATCAGAATCAGGCGCGTAAACCTTGCTGATATTGAGTGGTTACCGTCGGTAATTTTTTGTATACAATATATAGCTAGTAAAATAACATACCGCTTGTAAAGCTACTACAAACGTAGAACATTTTAAATTACTTAGTAACATAGATCCAAGCTTAGCTATCTTTCACACACACAATTTCACGCATAAATCTGCATACTGGCCACAGACGCAATTATCCACCTATTGCCACCAACGGCAGAATATCAATATCCATGCTTGGATATAAAAATAACCACATAAAATTTCTATTTCAAGCAAACGCTTTCGCTCATACGGGAGCTGAACATGGTAATAACCAATCCGTAAGGAAACCAGTTAATCCAATCTTCTGACGCTATTTATAAACTAGTGGCCTTGGAGATCGGGATCGCAACTTTATTGGTCCCAAGATGTTTTTTCTTCGCAACATGTGTCGGCTGTCGACCGAGAACAATGCTCTTAGTTGAGTTTACGCAGAATTTTGATCTCTTTGATAACATTTATATTAAATTACACCCAAAAATTCCGAGCCTACTAGGACTC
Organism: Aplocera efformata; assembly: GCA_921293045.1. Lineage (NCBI taxonomy): Eukaryota > Metazoa > Arthropoda > Insecta > Lepidoptera > Geometridae > Aplocera > Aplocera efformata. Next base: position 2,851,165 of record OV121042.1, on the reverse strand, counting down.
TTTGTGAATATGTATAAATGATAAAATTATTTGCTTCTCGATTCTAACACAGGAAATTATACGTTTAATATAAAACCGATTGCAGATTTGAAATGACAGTGTTACAGGCTTGAACGTCAGCATTTTATCTTAATTAACGAAATTAATTAATTTACTAAACAAATATAATGTGCTACATATTTTATTTATTGCAAGTGATTGGAATCATGAATAGATTAACTACTGTGTAAATCTCAGTCTGACAGATAATGACAACATATTTTGTCCCTCAGTAGGAATTGAATCGAGGTTAGATCGAATACTCGTCTTTCATTTTCAGTAAATTCCTCGAACTAAATATTTGTTCCTGCCAATAAACAGACCTCACGGAAAATATCTTAGATAGCAGTACCTGAATAGGAAACAAAAAAATGGTTTAACAAATATAGAGCGTTATTTGGCCCTACAATAGCTAGAATCTTAGAGGATGTTATGTTTTCTGACAAGAATATCTCATAATTAGCTCTCCGATTCAGACTGACGAGGGTTTGGGATACATAGATTCTGGGATCATTGACCTTGTGTCAGAAGAGTACCTACAAATTAAACGACAGCCCTGACAGGTGTAGAAGGGAAACCAATAAGCGACGGGTAACGACCTTATACGTGATCTAATACTCGACAAAGGTGTGTGTCCACTACAACGGTTTCGAAGAATATGTTGCATACAAATTTGCTTGCTCTGGGTGTCGGTATTTTAAACAAGATCGAAGATTAGTATCTTCGATGGCGGGCACTCGTCAACGGGTAAAGTTTATAATTAAGTATTACTACTGCCACCACACTCCTGCTGCTGAGCAGTAATTCTAGGATAACTGTATTCTGGCTGGTGAATTAGTGACATATTGAATTGAAAATTATTATATTATATACAGAAAACTAAAACACAGGGCTCAGCCAATAAAAAATAATGAGCCGCTTGAAAATGCAATAAGAATGGCTACTGTTCGTACAATTCGTACGTTCCGATGCCAATCTAGTAGACGTATACCTCAACTGCTATTTCAGTACGAAGATCAGATTCACCCGCGTCACAGGAAGGGCTTATACTTCCGTACGCAAAATATTTTAAAATGTTTTCTTTATTAATGCATTGTTATGAAGGGATTATGTTCAAAGGAGGAATACTACCGTAAAACATATTTAAAAATGATAATTAAAAAAAATAAACTCATTGAGTTATTAAAAATAATATTATCTTATGGCGTATTAAAATGAGTTTCAATTGAACAGTTACAACTATGCATGTTTGCTTTAAATACATCTTTCAACCCGTTGAAATTCGATGCGATTGAGCCCGATGATTTGGCATCGCAAGGATTCAATTATGGCGGGATTGTAATTATCCGTCGTGACTGGAGTCGCTACCGTGTAACCTGACGATAAGTACCTGATACTCGATAAATTGAATGAAAGTAAAGTAAATTAGGAGATACGGCGTTGCGGAGTCGATGTGTTGATGTCGCGTCCGTAGCTACACGAACCCTATGGGAAGGCCTGCGATTTATAAGGACGCGAGCATAATAGAACCCCAAAGAAAAATAATGGGAGAGTATATGCATGATGGCAATTGTTCCCGTGTTTATCTTTAATCTTATTTTATTCTAGTTGGAGCGAGCTCACGCCACAAGCCGAGAGTACATCGATCATTGATCGCGTGCGTCTCATCCATTTCACGGGCTTTTTGCGATTAAACCTGTTTTTGGTATTATAGTTTTTATTTTATTAAATGATTTACACGATGCCTACGATATTTATCACCAATTATCACTATAATTTGCACAAATATAATTTTATTGAATGTTTGGCTTAGCGTTTGCTTCGGCTAAAAGATTATCAACGATTCTTAAGTCGTCTTTCCGTGTAGTATTTTCACTAAGACTTTATTTCAACTGGGGGCAGGATCAAGTCAGAGTATATACTATAATATTATTAGTAGGATTATAAAAAAATCTGAATGTGAGTAAATTCATCACTTGCTTTATAACATCGACATCTGAGTTTGCCACTTACTCACACATAAAACATTCAAGGAAAAAGCTTCAAGAGCGTTAGTCAAATTAAAATTAATTTATATCCGTTGAATTCCTAAAAAAAAAATATTAATTTAATATGTACCTACAGTATTATGCGTTCTTAAAGTTTAGCGCTGGTTCAAACCCTATTCAACCCTCCCTTCATTAATTACGGACAAAGTATATTTAATCAAACTAGATTCAAAGAGTTCTACACCAAAATGAGACAAAGCCGTGAAAAGATTCAATACAAATTCAATAAAATTAGTTCTAAAACCAATATATTTTGAAATAGAACGCCTTAAATGAGGCGTAAAGTTCATTGCGGAGTTAACTTTATGAGTGGACGTATCTGAGCTCATGCCCCAAGTGCCTGGTGAAAATGGATTTACAAGACATTTACTGACGAACTTACTGAAAGAGCTTCTAAAATAGTCACGAGAGTTCATCCTGTTACAAGGTGCCCAGAAAAGCGATTAGTGAACTTACCTGTGTTGCAAGCAATACATGAAATCTTTAGATATACATTGCGGTTTTGCAATTACATGACATCTGTTGCAATTTAACGTTATGAAAAACAGCATTGCAATCAATGTGGGTAAACTTGGGCAGCAGTAATAAGGGGGGTTTTTAGTTTACCACCGACACCATTAGAAGAACGAGGAGCAATGCTTTGATCTTTTTATTGGATGGAAGAAATATGTCATCCACTAAACGAAATTTTATATTTTGCTTTCTTACTTATTTTTCGCCTATTCCAGAGCGAGATAGACTTAGGGCAAGAAATTAGGTAATGTAATAAGATAGGCCTTTTCGATATTTTAACTAACTTAATTATGTTTTCTTGTGCTACTACTAGAAGAATTACAGCTTTTGGTTATGCACTAAACTCGGGAAACGAAGAATGGGCGCTGTATCCGTTGGATTTTATTATAGTCGTCAACTATCTACAATAAAAGCCAATTATCATAACGAAAAAATAGTTGCGCACAAGCCAAAACATTGCAATAAATATCAATACCAATTTACATAATATTTAATAGTGACTTGGAAATAAACCACCCAAGGCGTTTCTCGCAATTTTCTAACAGGTGAATTTGAACCATTTTGCAAAGTGGTAGAGCTCGATTTACATTTATAAATATCGCCTTATATTTATCGCCTGTGAGTGAATACTTCCATAATAACTCATCAAGAATAATTTAAAGAACGTTTTTTATTAGATTCGATAATGATAGAAGTTTTCGCTAAAATAGTTTGAGAAAACTTTCGACGCCTCCGTAGCTAAGAAACCCTGCCTTGGAAGGGAGGGAGGCTTCCGGATTCGATTCCCGGCCCTGGTACACTTTGTGTGTTCAGCAATAAGTTTGTTCTCGGGTCATTGGTGTTTGTCTTGTAATTCTGTGCCCTTATTTAAACTTTCATTTTAATACATAAATATTCATGGACATTCACACAGCGTCACCTAGCCCCAAACTAAGCATTGCTTGTACTGTGGGAACCAGACTACTGATACAACTCTAATACACTAATCCTTAGTTGGAATCAAACCCACGACCTACCGCGCAAAAGGCCAAGTCACCAACTGTGTTGTGATACCAGTCAAATGTGATAAAACTATCCAAAACTTCGTTATTCATGTTATGGTTTACATAATTACTCAATAATTTACTAATTAATATAACATGCACTTTTATAACTGAAACAGATTTAAGTAACACAAAGCTGTCATTGAACAAAAGGGCGGATTAAGAGACAATGACGTCAGCATTGCATCTGGCCTCCCCGACCCGCTCTATCTGGGTAACTAGGGTAGACGTGACGTGGCAAACGTTGCAGGGTCCCTGACACGGCCGCGTCGCGGGGCGGGGACCAGGACTGTGACGGAAGTTGGGTCCTCGACCTACTTGAGGGCGGAAGCTTGCGTCACCGGGTGAAGGACGCGGCTGCTCCACCGTTGGGGATGAATGGAAATCATTGGTTAGCGGTAAAGGTGAGTATAATTAAGGGAATTTTTAAAGTACCCCAGAAATAAAATTACTTAAGTAAGCCGTAGCGGGCTTAATTGTGTTTGTATGGCACTTTAAAAGGATTCTCAAATAGAAGATTGGATTATTTGGGTGATATTTAAAACTAGCGGATACCCGGCGTGTGCTACGCTCAAAAAAAGAAATAAATTTTGTGCCTAATGCATTGTTTTAGTGGTCTAAACCATATTGGGATTATCGCCTTTCTAATTTCGGGGCACAATAGGTGGATGGTTTATAACGGAGTCTATAAAACAATTTTTGTGTTTTATATATTTTCAAAATAATCATAAGCCGAAAAGTTTACTCTTACTCTACAAATGTATAAAAATCAAGGTTAAGGTGCCAAGGTGCGTCAAAAGATTTTTCACCATACGAGTCGGATTTACCGCCAAGGCGCGTCAATAGAAGTTTCACTATACGAGTCGTATTTACTGCCAAGGCGCGTCAATAGATGTTTCACCATACAAGTCGGATTTACTGCCAAGGTGCGTTAAAAGGTTTTTCACCATACGAGTCGGATTTGATGCAAAGGTGCGTCAATAGATGTTTAACCATACTAGTCGGATTTACTGCCAAAATGCGTCAATAGATGTTTCACCATACGAGTCGGATTTGATGCAAAGGTGCGTCAATAGATGTTTAACCATACTAGTCGGATTTACTGCCAAAATGCGTCAATAGATGTTTCACCATACGAGTCGGATTTGATGCAAAGGTGCGTCAATAGATGTTTAACCATACTAGTCGGATTTACTGCCAAAATGCGTCAATAGATGTTTCACCATACGAGTCGAATTTACTACCAAGGCGCGTCAATAGATGTTTCACCATACCAGTCGGATTTACTGCCAAGGCGCGTCAATAGATGTTTCACCATACGAGTCGGATTTACTGCCAAGGTTGATCAATAGATTTTTCACCATGCGAGTCGGTTTTACTGCCTAAGCGCGCCATTAGATGCATCATAATTATGATATTTTTCGAGACCTTGGCGACAAGGTATTTGCTCTGTCACAATTTTGTATTGTTGACCTATTATGAGAGACGGGCCCTTACTTGACCCACTTGCGAACTGAATAAGAATACTGTTGCATACTCTGTGGAGAAAGCATTGACGTCACTAGGTGAATGAAAACGTCAGCAGGTCGCTAGCTTTCACAACATGAATGAAATGTAGGCAGGGGTAGGCTTAGTATCGTTGAGAGTTATTAAATTCATTATTTATAAATGAAATTATTAACTTCGTTACCATTTATTTATTTATTCAGAATCGGAAGTTTCATATTATTATTGACTATTATTATTATTACTTACTTTACTTACCAAAGTTCATTATGATCATCTTTGTTTTTGTTGGCAATATTATTCGGAACACTAGATTTACGATCTCTTGTCTGAAAGCGTGGTATAAAATGATATTAATGTATTTTAATGAATAAAATGAATTAATGTTGTGTTAATATTATTCGGAACACTAGAGTTACGAATTACGAACAGACGCAAATTTAACATATAAGACAATCTAAAATATGAAAACTGATTGTAATTTGACACTGAGTGAATGTAACGTGCCTAAGGAGTTCCTGTGTTCCTGAAACACGTTATATGCTCACGAATATGATTACTCGATGTAAAATTTAACGTGTTCAAATGATACTTGAGATCTAAAGGAGTTTTGAGTTTGTCTGAAAGCGTGATATAAAATAATACTCATAAATTATGTGCAACTTACAAAATTATAAATAAATTTTCTGATTGTTTCTATAGAAATAACATCAAAATAGTTCGGTTCTTAAATCAAAATAACTGGAAAAAATATGTAATCAAAGTAAACGAAATTGCGTATTTTCTTTTTAAAATGGTAGGGGCGAGATAAAAGGAATGAAGGTAATGGAAGTAGCTTTTTCTTTTTAAATCTGTCAATTATTTTAGTTTTATTTTGAGTGTGATACAACTTTTATAAGTGTTAAAATATGCAATCCGCGACACATACTCAGAAATTCTACGAATCCCTAACAATATATCACAGGAATTCTTACCGCGAATTTTACTTCATTTTTACTACTGTAGCAATAGATCTTGTTGTTTATTGTTATAGGGATTGATCGAGAGAGGCATTTCTGTCAAAGTATAGGAATGATGTATATATATTATTTTCAGAGAGATGAAGGATTAACTTCTCAGGAAAGCGATGGCGATGGAAATACTCATACCCAAAATAAAAAGGCTAATTTATGACTAGATATTGGGAAAACCAGAAACGTTGACGTAGTATTTTAGTTATGACTATTCTCACAGCTCAGCTGGTAGTAGCCCTGCCTTCTGCTCTGTAGGTCGTGAGATCGATTCTCACCCAGGACAAACATTTGTATGACGAACATAGATGTTCTGTCTGGTGGTATAAAACATGTAATATGAAAGTATTCTATTAGTAATCTGTTTCCGTTAAAACAAATTATGCGTTTGGGACTAGATGGCGCTGTGTGAAATGTCCACGAATTTTATTTAACGAAGTGCTCGTGGCTAAGCCCTGGTGGTTCATTACAGATAATTTGTGTTAAGCAACTTTCCGCGCGGTAATTAGTTGGATGGTTGAGAGTGTAGCGGAATTCGAGCCGAGCACTATCGGACGCCTTCGTACGGTTAGAAAACTCTGATACAAAAGTTGAGGACAAACTCTTTCTTCTATTCTGGTCTGTTTTCTCTACTCCGAGAGGTCGGAAACCCCGTACTATTAGGAAAAAATAATAATGTGAATGTTTGAATGAACGATGCCTTCGTAGTTAAATACGGATTGGAAACATGTAATGTTGTATATAGAGAAACAAATGAATTGAATTGAAATGTTGGTAGTAACTCTGCCTTTGGAGCCTTTCATGCCAGATCGAAGCAAATATTAGTGTAATGAGCAAGAAATATAAAAAAAAATGTGTGCAAGTTGATGATAACGCCAAAACTACTGCACCTTGAATCCGGATGAAATTTGGCAAAAGGCAATGGTTGATATATATAAGAATTAATTTATTGCACTCGGAAAGACAAAGAAATTAATTTCAGTTGATGACGTGCAGAATGAACAATCAAAATTTAATTTACGCCGGATCAGGATAGCAAATGAACTCGTAAATCATTAGGCTGCGACATCTTTCATCCTCAAAGGTCAAATGCTGGGAATATTTAAGTAAGAGCTTCTGGACTTTACGCATGCGTGAGTGACGTCGCCTCTCGCCTTTCGTGAATGAATGTCGCGTAGGAGTATTTTATTATTGTGGCAAACCAGTTTACGCCTTTGGGAGACAAATTTGGCGAATCAAAGATAATTTATTGTGTAGATTATTCTTGCTTTTGTTTATTTCTGTGAGACTTGGAAGTTGGTTGCTCTGCCGTCTGCGCTGCAGGTTGTGGGTTTGACTCCCATTTAGTACAAGCTATCGTATGACGCATATAAATGTCTGTTCCGTATATATATAATTTACATCAAAAAAATAACTTTATAGAGAGATAGATTGTTAACACCAGAAGTTGCTCAGCAAAAATCAAATAGGTAAAAAATTATATATAATTGGTGGCACAGCAGGCGGCCAGGTGGAAGTAACAACTTAACATTAGGCGGCTTTCAGTTCGCATCGATACATTAATTATTAAAAAGAAATTTTTCTTAGAAAACAAAAATCAAACGCATACACACTCACACCCCTGCACTAAGATTTTGTGTCGCAGGTGGCACGGACAAACACAGAAGCACAAGACAAACACCCCGGACCCGAAAACAAACTTCACTCTCACCGTAACCCGGACCCGGGAATCGAAATCGAGACATCTTGCTTCGGCAGGGCTACTAACAAAGCTATGGAGGCAATTAAAATAAAATAAATAATAAGAAGTCATGTCATAAATGCTACGCGACCAAGTTCTTGGCGTTTGCATTTGGCTAAAATTGAACGGGGAAATCCAAAGATTTTTGCAATGATACATTTAATACGAACTAATAAGTTGAGTATTCCTGTACTCAGCTCGACAGATTTTATAGGTTTTACCGATCTGACACGTTTTACGGCTGCGTGAGTATTTGCCACCACATCCACATGTCCAATTCGGGATTGTCCAGTCTCGATAACAAGTTATTTATGTTCAAAGGTCAAAAGGTTCAAAGGTTTAATAGTTAAAGAAGCTAAACTTTTTATTGTTAACATCAGAAATAACAGTACAGAAACAAAGAAAATAATTGGCCGCACAATGGTCCGCCTTATCGCTGGGAACGATCGTCCAGGCAACCTTTGGACTGACAAGATTTTGACTGGCCAAACAGATCAGTACATATTGATTAAAAAAAGTGACGTTTCCACGTAATATTTTAAGAGTTCAACGGTAATAAAGTATTTTGAATTTGCCTTGACTTTGGACTCCGGTGGTAGCTCTGCTTTCTACGCTCTGTGTCGTAGGTTCGATTCCTTCCTTATTCGATACTAGCTGTGCCCGCGACTTCGTCCGCGTGGACTTAGATCTATCCCAGCCTAGAAGATAGAAATATAATGAGATGCTTATTATGTCTGGACGTTACTATTGTATTAAAATTATGTTATGATTAAATCTCAAAATACTTTATTTCCGTTGGATTCTTACCATATTACTTAGGTTTTGTTAACTGGGAAGATTAAAGACTTGATTGGATGATGAACTACGTAAGTGAAACTGCAACCATTGCAAATGTATATTTTACAATAATGCTTCTCTGTAAACTATACTATAGAAGTCGTTTTTTCAGGATATTTCAGGAACGTGCGCATAAAAAATATTTGAATTGCTAAGGCGGACTGTGCAAAAAGCAACTCAATATAAAGACTACGTCTGATCACTGCGGAACATAGGCTCACCGGAGACTGAATGCGTTTAAAACTAAATGGACAGTTGATAGGAATGAGAGGAATTCTCTAAACTCTTGACTTTCAATTTGGTGCTGTAACATAATTTAGGAAGACATAAATTTATAAAAGAGCAATGGGCATTCCGACATTTAGTTTAATATATTGTGTGATGAGAGTCCAGATGCACTCTAGAAATTTAAACATTCGATGGGATAGATGGTAGGGTCTTATTGTTCCCGCCTGACCGCAGCTATAGGCAGAAACTTTTTGCTGTCAACTATGGTCTTATCCATGATTGACAGCGGGAGATCTTGGGTGGCAGCTCAGTCTTTATGCAAGGAAGTAACCTCGCAGAAAGAAGCAGCCGCGAGGGTGAGGGAGGAAGAATCTCCTCACCCTGGTAGACGCAGGAGAGTGGGTCGGCGAAGGCAGGCGCATGAGCGCCGCCTGTCACCCTAACGGGAACCTCCTGGTGGTAGATCCGGGGAATCTGCCGTCCGACGGATGAGGTCCCCACAGGAGGATGATAAGTCTCCCGTACCAATTTATTGGAGCCAAACTACGACTAAACGTGTCATCTGCCTTCAAGCGCCTGCTCGTATTCATGCTGCAATACACCGGCTCGCTACACCGAGTCAAGCATGCAGGATTCGGCAGGCGCGTTAAAATTTTGAATAAAACATTGAATAACTTTTGATTTTGCGAGTCGATTTTGATAAAATAAACGGTATTCATTAGTCGAGACTCAGCTTAATATATGTTAGTAATTAGATTTTGATAACTATCTATGGTTTTTGCGTAAAGTGCGCACAAACATTTTTGAATAAAACATTGAATAACTTTTTATTTTGTAAGTCGATTTTGATAAAATAAACCCTATTCATTATTCGAGACTCCGCTTAACATTTGTTAGTACCTAGATTTTTATAACTATCTATGGTTTTTGCGTAAAGTGCGCACAAACATACAGACAAACAGACAAACAGACAAAAATTACAAAAAATGCTTTTTTACGTTCTATTACTTATTCCTAACGTCTCCCAGTTATTATTTTGCAAAAATCTTTAATGTACAGACACGGCAAGTCTACAGTTTTATTATATGTATAGATTATTTGTATGTCACCCACACACAGAACAAACATCTATGTTCGCCACTAATATATATTAATAATATGTATTTATTATATGTTTGCATTAACAAATAACACCTCTCGTTTTCAACGGGGGTTAAAAAGTACTATATAAGTATTGTATCAGTTATGTAGTCCCACTGTACAAGCTATGCTTAGCTTGGGGGCTAGATGGCGCTGTGAAATGTCCATGAATATTTAAATGTTAGATCTAACAGAGATATTTCTTTTGGATTCTATTCTCTCTAGTCTCATTAGAGGCGGTCAATCCTCACAGATGTTATGATAATTACGCCTTCCCCAATTGGCACTTCAAGGTACTTCTGAGGTAAAAACAGGGGTATTATCATGAAAGCGTTTCCGTTGGTGTCACAGATGGTTTCACACTCAGTTTTACACTCGGCTGGGCTTGCAAAGGTGCGGGTTTTATGAGTATAAGGTTGTCCAAATAAGACATAAAGACAATAACGAACCCAAAAAAATGGCGCGCTATGTGAGCTTTTTTATAAATATAAAAAATATTCATTAGGTTAAAAAATCTTTTTTATATCACCAGTAATAATAAGTATTTAGTGAAAGTCCTGGTTTGAAAAGATAAAATATCATGCTTGTGTCAGCCCTAGCACGTCAAAATTAAATAATGTTAATAACCGCGCGATAACCCTAAGATATGCGCGTGCGCAAGGAAGCCAGGTGTGCGCAGTAGCCTATTAGGATACTCAAGATAACGACGACACCTCTTGAATTCGAATGCGCCACTTATTGTGTTTTAATTAGTTACTAGGAACAATATGAAGTGTATTAATAATAATAATATATCTTTATTACAGACAAAAGATCCATCGACTTTAACTAATACAAACAAAATAAATACGATTAAAAAAAAATATATATAATTATCTCTAACAATTAAACTTGAATTACTTTGGTCAGGGATTCATTGTAGAGGACAATCTTTTTGGCGGTAGCATTTATTGACATGCTATGGTGCTGAATATGTGTTGGATTTTGAAAATTCATTAAAACATACGGTTCTTCAATGGCTGTTGAAACTCAATCATCTGTACAGCTTCTAAAAATTATAAAAACTTTGTTTCGTTGTTTACATAGATTCCTACCTATTAGATACTAAAAATCGTCTTCAAAGTTTAAAAAAAAACATGACTTGACTTTCTTACATGACTTAAATTGCGGTTGAAATGAAAGGAAGATTTCTGCCGGAGTAGAAAAGGACACATCCACAGTTATTCTGCTTTGCACAAATGCGTCAAACCGGAATAAAAATAAAGCGTTCCACGTAAAAATAATATTCAATTACTTAGGTAAGTTTCAAAATATTGGTTGTGTACCAACTATACTATACTTAGTGTATTGGCACAGAGTATTTATAAAGCTGTGAACCCACTGCCCGCTTACTGACAGGCTGCGCCGCGCGTTGCCACGCCTGTCTAGGCGTGGTGTGTCGTGTCGTGTCGTGGCGGATTGGCTCGCATTAGCCTCTAATGTTCCCATTGCAGGGACACTCTCGATAATTGAGAGTGAATGGGCTTTGATCAACCATGGGAGCTTAATCCGGATTTTTAGATGTTATATGCGGTTGCATCACGATGTTTTCCTTCACCGTTTTAAAAATGTGGTATTGCGCACATATTTTTTTTTTAAATGAAAATCTCATTGTTTTTTGTTTGAACCAGCGACCTTCTGATTGAAAGTCGGCGTCTGTGCCCATGGGCCAAGTGTCGCGTCGTGCCTCTGAACTTACCAACGAATCGGACAGGCGAGGACAGGCGACAAAGAACGAAACCGTTGAAACGAACCACAGCGCGTCGACACGGCTTAGCGAGGCATGATCCGTCAGAAGATAGGCAGTGAGATCCCACCTTTACGTTGTGTGGTGAACCATCAAGGTTACACTGCGTGGCAAATAAAACGTGCCATCCTCGCACGAAGGTCGGAAGATTTCGCCCGAAAAATTATAGTAAACATGTTGGTGTCCTTGCGTTTCATATTTTTCCAGGCCTTGTTAGGCGAGACTTTGAACTTTACGATGGATCACTAGTGATCTATTGATGTATGCCTTTAATGCCATATTACGAGTATAAGTAGTAGTAGTAGATAAATAATTAAATCAGAAAGTTGTGCTACCATGATGTTAACATCAACATTTTTGTCGCGAGATTGAGCCGCGTTAACCACATATATTCAAATTATCAATATTATGCTTTTAGATTTGCAATGGGAAACCAAAATTGTACTTTTTTTACTTGATACGAGGTACCTATTTAGTAATATTGTCTCATTTATACCGCACACAGAACAAAGTTATAGATGTCGTTGCCGAGAGCTGTAATAAGTAAGACTCACCTGAGTAGGATGGTGCCTGTAGAGATGCAGCTTCGTACCTTGCAGCACTCCCCACACCTGCTTCCAAGATCTATCGCTCGCTCGCTGTTAGAAAGAAACATGACAGCGTTATTATCCTATTGCGTCTCATAGGGGGTCGGATAGGGTTTGAACAAGCGTAGAGGATTGAAAAAAGGGACGTTTTCGGGTAAAGCTTTAAGAATTATTGGGAATAAAAGTTTTGGATTTGGCTTCGACCATTCATCGTCGGCGAAACGATAAACTACGAAGTGAACAAGACTGTCGCGTGCCGACTGCGTAAACACTGTGAAAGCTGAAATATTACACCTACCACGCAACCTCCTCAAGTATTTAGGTTACGAAAGTTTTCACAAAAAGCGCATTATATACCCTTTAAGAAAAATTAAAGTTTAATTATTAATAATTATTTAGTGGAATACAATACCTTCCCATTGCTGACAACCATTTTGATCTGAACGTTTCCTTGCACGTCGCCTTCGACTGGCTCAACGACGCTTTCAGAGGCATCGTCCTCTCCCTTCTTGTCTGAGCTGTTGGCATGAAACAAAACACCAAAACGAGGCGATTAGTGGTTATCTACCTTCACCGGCAGCGGCTAAAGTTCGTCATTCAAACTGCTTGAAAAATAGGACTGCAAAAGTGCATAACATTCGAAATTTTGAAATAAAGTATTTGGCGGGAAATTTGAGATTACATACTTACTACCAATATTATTAAAGCCTGAATGTAGCCGCCAATAGCTAAATCACATTAATATTATCAAGGCGAAAGTTTGTATTGTGTGTATGTTTGTTACTCCTTCACACTCAAACGGCTCAACAGATTTGGATGAAATTTGGTACCAGGGTAGCTTATAAGCTACTTATATATAACTATAATATCTTGGAGTAACACAAGCAACTTTTGATCCCGGAAAACAGCGGGTAAAAACTAGTACCTTTAAACAGGACTGAAAAGAGGCGATTACAAGTTCATTTATGATGATGCCCAAAGTATTATGTAAGTTAGGTTAGCACAACTACCTGACTTAAAATAAATTAAGCCTTTACATCAGTAATTCTTGAGATTTTTTCTAAAAGACTACATATAGGGTGAGGATTCTTCCTCGTCTTATGTATTTGTATCTGTATATTATTTATCGTTAGTTGTCTTGGGGAATTCTACAATTAACTATAATTAAAGCTAGTAATTCACGGAAGACACAATCTATAAACAACCAATTCATGCTGATAATTTGCTACAAATACACAAACATTTCTACTCTAGGAACATGCAAAAATTTATAGATCTATGTACGACATTCATCTACATGCAATATTATATACGTATTATAGTAATATCATGTTGATAACGTTAATAACGGTTGATTATTTAACAATAATTTCTAATTAGTAACACATATAATTTTATCCACAAATCGACCGAATGTATTCAGGTTTTTGGCCCATCGATTAGGTTATTTAAACAATCAAATCGGCGGAATGATGGTTGTAATTAAGTACAAATGGATTTTGTTGTTTGATAAAAATAATACAGTCCTAGAAAAACTGTGTTAAAATGAACATAAAAATAATGATGTAAGCTGTGCCTGTACAATTTTCGTAGCAAACTCTTGACAACACCAGAGTCTAAACACGGCGCCATCTATCTCATGCGTGTCGCAATAGCACACATTGAAATAAGCGCCATCTAGTTTTATATCAGTAAACTTCGTCGTCATGCGACGTACCGCGGAGGGAGAACAGCATGAGGGTCGAATATTCGCAGCAACGGTGTAATGTCATCGGTGAGACGAGGGGGGCGCCACTTGCGGTAAACACTGCATTTTAAACCCAATCACCAATGGATAAGTTAAAATTTACAAATTGTGATTAAAACAATAGGGTTAGGCACGTACCATTTGTTATGTACCTACTTCTATGACTACAAGAGACAGGGATTATCTATCTACAACAAAACTATAGTAGAAGGCTGGGAAGACATAAAAGACAGTGCTTCACTAAGAGTCACTAATTTGACAGGAAACATAAACTAAGGAAATCAGAGAAGAATCATGACCACGTCAGGTAGAAATCAAGTAACCGGCGCGAAATTTAGTCAAGTCGTTATAGCCGTGTCGCTATTTTTTTTAATGTGACAGTAAAAGCAATTCTGTCAGTTTTTGGGGACCGACTTCTGTTATTTCTCGCGCCTAGAGGTTAGTTTTGTAATATTCGGAACTAGTCGGCGTTCATAGAGGCTTTTGGCTAAATCAAACTGAGACTAACTCATCACAGAATTACCATAAAGATCGGCTGCGATGATTAAGCTCTAGTCGATAAATACAAATGCCGGTAATTTATCGAAGTTACAAGCATTCTACCTAAACGTGGTCTTTGTTCTTGCTATACCTGCAAAATTGGTTCTATATCTATGAAACTCTCATGATCTAATTTCTAGATTGTGATGGTGATTACCTTCGGAGGTTGTGGGGATCACTGTCTGGCTCCACATCACTGTCCAAGTGCAACCGATCGCCCCAAGTGGCTTTCAAGTAGGAGACTCTTCGCATAGCCCGTTCTTCTTCTACTTGAAAATTAAAAAAAAAACAATATTAATTGTAAAGTTTATAATACTAATGATTTTCCACAAAATAGCAGTAATATTACGATGTGTTTATCATGAAAGTTCCCGATTGGAAATTCACTCATAGAAGGAGGTAGCTCACAGCTTAGTTGGTATTAGCTCCGTCTAATGTGCTGTGTAGGTCGCTGGTTCGATTCCCACCCAGGACAAAAGTTGTGTGACGAAAAAATTATTATTCTGTGCTTGGTGGTAATATGTATTTCTAAAACAAGGACTATACAAATGTTCTGTCAGTTATCTGGTTCCCATAGTAAAAGGCATGCTTAGTTTGTGGCTAGAAGGCGATGTTTGCCATCAATATCTATTTATTTAGCCTTAAGTTTGGTTTTATATGAATGGTAATGCAGCTATATTTGCTCTCTATTTGAGTGCTTAGTTAGTAAATGCTACCTACCCCCAAGTTGAGCATCTTTCTTCTGTCTTCTGGTAACCACGTCATCGGCAAAACCTGTGCAAAAGAGTTCCATCATTCTTCCTAAATACAAGAGTGGTTTCTTTTATATCAATCCCAAGTGTTTTAAAAGGTTTAGGTTTTTTTTTATTAAGTAGTGATTAATCTTGTCAAATTAGGTACTTTCAATGTGTTCCACGTAATATAGAGAAGTTAAACTATTTTGTACAACTATTAATGACGCCAATATTTTAGAGTAGGAAGATAGCCCTCAGCACACTTAGAAGCATTATCATATATAAGTACATTCCAGATTCCAATACATGTTATGGGATTGTTAGGTCCAATGCGACAGCGCCATCTGTTGTCCAAAGCAATGTGTTAGTACCTTACATTGATTTGAAGCGCAGGCGCGGTACGTTAAGTGCAAGTCGAATTTGTAACTTCCTAAGGGTAATGTCTTTGTGTAGTTTACTTCGAAGATAGGTTTTCATTTAATACCTGAAGACAACGTTAATATCACTTGCTTTTGATAATCAGTATGATCTACTCCATCGTCATTTCAAAGTTTAATTGGGGACCAGTGTTTGGTGACGTTTGAATATCAATAAAAACAGAATACGTTACAACTTGCAAGGTTCACAGGAACAATCACTTGTACAAACGGACAGATGGACATCAATATCTACTACGGATGGTTGGAAACCTACAACAGTCACTACACAAACAGACTACCCCGTACAAACATCGACCCTATCGACTCGCAAAGCGGAAGCGTGGGGAAGCATTCAATGCGACGTCGCGTGCTCCACCTGAATCGGCTGGCGTGCTTGGAGTGGGCGACGGCGAGGTGGCGGCCGAAGACCCAGAGAGTCCTGGCGGGGCCAAGCTCAGCTGCGTGGGCCTCTGCGGCGCGGCGCCGGGCAGCGACACACGGTTCATCGCCTCCATCTGTTCCCTGTTCAGCCCCATTCGTCTCTTCGCGTGACTGCCATCTTGGGGCGAACAGTGCGATTAGACGCGGTGCTAAGCCGTGAACGTTTTCATGTATACGCAAACCGTAACCACTATGCTAATGCAGTTGCTTTCCTCGTTCTGGTGCAGCGTTTAAATGTATTTCGGAGATTATGGTCTTGTCAGAGTCGTTCTGTTGGTGATCTTTGTGCGGTGAGCTTGCACCGTAAGCGTATAAGAATCTGAATTCTAAGTCTAAAAGATTCTTTGGTATGTGTTCCAAGTGCCCAGAAGCTAAATAGATAATACTTAGATACAGTTAGGGTAATAAATGTCATGGCCTGTGGTGTTTGGAGCAACGAACTCCGTGCAGGCCATTGGCAGTCATTTAATAACCTTATCCTTCACCAGTGACAGGACAAATGACAAGCAAGCTCAGTGTCCAAACCAGATGGAACAGTTTGCGTATGACAATGAAAACACAGCACCATCAGAAAGCTGGGTAAGTGTGAAGTAATCACAATCAGACACTTTTCACAGCGTTGCTCTAAGTGCATCGGTGACAAATCTGTACTAACAGTGCTACGAACTAGATGATTACCTGTGGCATGATGTCTTCTAATGGGTAATCCTTCACTACCGGTACTGTTTGACCTTGTTCGCATTTGAACCTTTTCTGTTTCTGAAAGCGGATGAAGTAATGTTTTATGAATGCAACTAGCGAAACGCTAAACCTCGTATAGCGAGATTGGAGCATGTTCTTACCGGGGTTAAATCCTTCTGGTGGTGGACAATGGAGGTGTTTGCTGCCAGTAATCATCAGCTGGTTTCCTGATAAGCTTCCGCCAAGTGCCGCTTCATTTTCTAGTTCTATGGGAAAAAAGGAGCAGTTCTATAAAAGTTATAAAATTAGTGAGTTAAATTCCACACACACTTACTACGAATCTTGCGGACTGCTCAGGATTCGAATTGAATTTAGTCAAAGTTTTAATTTCTTTCTCCATGTAATACAAACTAACAATCAAATCCCGACTTTTGAGAAACCAATTTGAAAATCAGACTATGACACTAATTTAGGGGTCATATAGCTCAACCTTGTGGTTGCACGTCCAGCGATCTCGCCTCTCTCCTAGCCGTCCTTGTCTCGAACTCTTTGCGCCGCAAAGCCACGCTGGGCTCCAGTCGCGTGGTCGATAGCCTGGCCAGTTCGCTACGAGCCACTTCTGTTCTCCTCTCACAGCCGCCGCGAGCTTCTTCCAGCTGTCTTGTCCGCGCCGTCACTAATTGTAATTCAGGTACTGGGTATCTGCAAATGGGAGGTGTTTCGAAATAATATTATGGTCACATATCATTGATATCTACCAGATTCTGCTAGCGGTTTTGCCCGCAGGATTTCAAGATACCCTCATTTATTAAGTAATTTCGTGCTGGTATTTCAGGATAGGATTAGCATGATTGAGCAACAAGACCACAAGGAGATATATTGCTTTTGGATATATACAATAACTGGGATATTATGCCAAAGGCCTCCTTTAGTGGAGGATTTTTATTTTCACGATGCATGTGACTTGAAGGTTTATTACCAGTAATGATACTCACTTGTTTTCTTCATTTCTATTTGTTTCATCTCTCGTCTCTACTGATCCATTCATCGTCCCAACGTTCGGGCTATGAACACTTGGACCAGTCTCCTGTATCTTCGATAACGTTGCCACAAACTGATTTTTGTCTAGTTTTAGCCTGCCTTTATCATGTGAGCCGTTAACCTCTCCATAGCTGCTGAAGGTTCCACTGTCCACGCTCGCAGAACATTCTTCTTTCTTCTGTTCTTGGTTTTGTGGGGGTGGGGAGGAGGCGAGAGGAGGGGAAGTAGCAGGCGGCGGCCATGCTGGTTTTTGAAGCTTCTGTGGCCTTGCATAGAACTCTTTTTGCTTAATAGGCGGTGGGGCGTCTGGAGTGACCCAACCGGTCGGCTGACTGGGACGTCGGAGGAATGCCTCTTTCTGCTCGAGGCTTTTTCGTATTCGTGAAAGGATAATCGAGTCGTCCAGCTCTCGACCGGTGAGGGTCGAGTTCGAGTCAAACGATCCCAGGCTGTCTTTGCTTTCTGTCGCTGATGATGGGAGAGATGTGTCTGATTCCCGCCTGCTGGAAAAATACAACTCACTACAGTATATTTAGATAAGAATTCGATAAAACCTCTTTTTATTATTCCTCTTTTATAATTTTATAATTATTAAACCTCTTTTATTTATTTTTTTAGGTTCTTGATTCGACTGCATGTTTTTGTAAAGTATGTTTGTTACCTGATATTTTCCCCATTTATGACCCGATTGGAAGTTTGTTTTGTGCATTGGGCTACCAAGTGTCACCGAGTTTGCTCCATAGAAATTTAATGAAAGAGTAAAATTTTGGCGGGAGATTCTTAAGGTCAACCAAGTCAAGCAGATATTCTAAAATTTGCTATGACCACAATGCTATGGCTTCTATATTTTAATCCTTTATCGGAAACTCAAAAATACAAATTTATTTATAAATGATAAACTAACTTACACATCATGTAATAGATAGTGAGGAGGTCCACCGATCCGAGGCGCTTCGTATCGCGATGGCGGTAAGGATGCCACGCTCGCATATTCAGGATCGTCGCGATGGCGGATGGGTGCCTGCGGGGCTGGCAGCGCAGCCCTAGGCCTTCGGTACGCGTCGAACAGCCGCGACTCATGCTCCGTCACCGGCGCCGGCATCTCTAACTGCCGCTGCTGGTGCTGGTTCGATTCGGGATTGTAGGCGGCTTCGCTGAAATACTGTAAAAACGGTGAATTAAACACCTGTTTAGACCAAACTAGAAGTTAGGTAGTATTCATAAATCCAGATGATGATTTATATCTTCTAAGTTAAATTAATAATATTATAATAAAAACATTAATGATCTGTAAATTGAAAGCTATTTGGACCTGAAGTATTATAATTAAATTCGATATGCATTTATGTTTAGGTATGCATTTCCTCTGAACAACCATATTCCTTCCTGCGCTTCACGCACATACTTCTATCTTGATTAATTTCCAATTAAAACTCGTATTCTATTTGACAGACGCAACACCCGCGGATCGATCTGTGCGAGTTTCACGACCCGTACGGTCCCACTACTGCCTTGACAACAGAGGTCATAGCTGCCGATATGAAAATTACATGGAGTTGTTCGTACCCTTTGCAGCAGATCGTGGTCTCTCGGCACGACAGTAAGCCTCAACACCCTCGGCTCCCTCTGCGCGAGCTGCACGACCCTGGCGTAGGGGGCGCGGGACCGTCCACACGCAACTGGCTCGCCGTTGACGGCCAGCACCCGGTCTCCAGCCCGCAGTCCGGCCGCGGCCGCCGGTCCGCCCGGCCGCACGGACCTCACGAAGATCGTGTCCATAGGCGCACCCACCGCGCCCACCGCGAGGTGGCGCGCATCTTCGTACAACTCCTGGAATTGGTAAATTATGTTTTATTACAGAGGTCCATCAAGGAAAGCATCGATTAGTGGAATAATGTATATTTTCATTGAGTTCAACGGTCACAGTCTATGTTAATCCACTGCTAAACATGTTACAGGATAGAATCCTGTCACTGTGATCCCACTCTACCGATAGGCTCATGATGACAGGATAATTTATCTATCTTGTGTACGTAAAGTGAGAAGCTCGTGTAACTAATGGGAGGCATATTGACGAGAAGAATCCCGAAGCGTGACCATGTATTTTAAGATTATCGGCTAAAACCCTGTAGGGTCTGATTCGATTAACAACATCTAGATATCTCTGAATCAAGCTTGATCCAAGTTAGACATAGACGAGGTTGATGTGAGGCTGTGATTATTTCCTTTTGCTTGCACGCAAAATTCTATCATGCATGCTAATGATATAATTTGTAAGAAAGCCAAGCATACCTGCAGCGAGTCCGGCGGGTAAACGACTAGGTGACGCAGAGTGAAGCCGAAACCGTGGCGCGCGTCGGGCCGTTGGATGACGATGGTTCGTGGAGCAGAACAATGCGCGGGCGGAGCGGCGGCAACTGGTGGCGGCGGCAGCGCCAACGGCGGAGAAATGGCTTGCAGTTGAGGCTGTGGAAGAAACACTCACGTTATTAAAAATTTAACACAAAAATATACAGTTCATATAGTCGATATGGAATTCTGCACAGCTAAGAAGTAGAATAAGACATGAAAACAGCAGAAATAAGACAAGGAATTTTAGGAGACTATGTAAACACACCAAACAGCTGTGTTAGTATTTCAGGGTAACGGCCTGTTCTATCTTTGCCGAACGACCTACAATACTAAACGTAAATGAATCTTATTATCGCAGCGTAGTTTGATTGTTATTTCTTAACTATGATCTCAGTAAGTATAATACGCACACCAAATCCGCAAAACCAATGGAATAAATTCAAACACATGACGGATTTATCTGGTAAAACCAAAAATTTAAATTGTTGTATTGCGAAACAGTTTGTACTACTTCGTTCTATAACACCAAGCGTCTTAACCGTACCTTTTCAAAGATAAGGACTCGCACATCTGTCTCAGACATTGCCATAGATTAAATAGTAGTTACTACGTAAACAATGGCGTATCCTGTTTGTAGTAAACAATTCGATTGTTGTAAGAACAAGTGACGTCACAGCAGATGGGGCCCAACTGTTTTGTGGTAACATAAAAACTACAATTTTGCGATATTGCCACATGTTGGATACAGATAGTGCAACCATACTACCATAATAGATGTACTCAGTATTATTGCGACTTACGGCGTCGCTCCGACCAAGTTACTAAAGTTTTGAAAAGGAACGTAGGGAAATAATATTTGCCTGGTTTCATTCTTCCCATTTACCTATTTAGAAAGATATAAATTTAATTATCAATTTATTTGTTTTATTATTATTAGCACATGAAAATTAAAAAATAAAAACATCATAATCTTAGAGGCTACTTTTGTTTTTACCAGTGTTCTTGGCACCCTACCCCACGATCAAAATTTTCTGTTTTAATTTTTACATTTTTGTTCTTTATAAGTAGCCTCTAAGATTATGATGTTTTTATTTATTAATTTTCATGAGATATAAATACATTTTTAATAAATCCATATAGACGAGATTTGTAAGAACCCAAAGAAATAAAGATTTTTGCCTTATACCTCGAATATGTGCAGCATTTTTATCATTCAGTTTATCCAGACCCGGCTCTAAATCACACAGGCAGTACAAGTCGCAACACCGAAGGCACTATCATAAATCATATCTACATTTCCTATTTACAGAAACACTGCTGTCGTGCAAGGGCCAGGTAGTTACCTTGATTACTAAACCCACGCACTTGATGACACCTCGTCTGTTACGATAAGGGTAAAAGAGCCTTCGTTCGCGGAGAAACCGCGATAGCTATGATACATGCGGTAAGCCACTTTTTGCCCACACAATTTTGCTCTGAGAAAACATGGTTTTGCTGCAATTGCGCTACCGGCATCTACCGTTGAAAACGACAGCGAAGCTTTAGAATTGCAAAGTTATGATGGCTTATCTGGTTGAAGAGAAGCAAATGAGATGACAGAATCTGCAATGCAAATAAGTACTTTGGGACGAGTTGTTGTGATATTTTCATCAAATCAGCGCACGCCGTTTAGGAGCTGACAAGCGATATTATATTCGAAATGTACACAAATCATGAGATTTATAAATAAAAACAAGATTCTATCAAAATAAGATAGCTTTTATCACTAAAGGATAACGTAGCTCCCTAGTGGTTTAGGAGATTACTCCTACATCCGAACAAATACACATGATTTAGATTAGATAACCGAATACGTATCTTCGATTATGAGTAGATAGGTGCCACTTGGGATATCAAGATTCAGATTTATTTATGCTATAGTAGAACTGTATCTTTTTGGACCATAAATCTAATATTGATGTTTAAACGCATAAAGAAAAAATTAAAACTAAATCGGCGCGAAACCCTCGAGTGTGATTCGTACTTGACCATTTCCAAATATTAGCTTGGAGTAATTTAGATCAATTTGATCATTGTTACATTCAATCATTAGGATGAGATGCCAGACAATTACACCTTCCTCAATCCACCTTAATCTTGTCTTCGGCGCAATCGTGTAATAAACCGCTGACAGATTTAAAATGCACGTGTCACAATGAGTCAGTGTAGCCAGAAGCCGTATCGTAGACGCATCAGCTCATGTATCGCGTTACGCCGGTTAGCTCTGGTGTCAACTGCTACCAGATTTTTGACCCTTCCTTCCGGACAGAGCTTAAGTAAACCGTAAAACTTGGACAAATACATATTTTAATTTAAGCTATCATCTGGATTAACATGAATATATTAAAAAAAAAAAATACAATAGATAAAGTATTTTATAAATAATCTGGTGCCTGTAGTAACAATCTATGCTTAGCTACCTAGATATCGCTGCGTGAAATGGCCGTGAATGTATATGTGTAATACATTCATCTAGTTAGAAGATATCGTGGTTTAAATTGTCTGGTCACTGGTTAATGGATCAATGATTACGTCTTCAACACTATGAGTGCTTCCGCTTTCGCATCGACTTCGGAGCTCACGCAATTTAAGAAGCTATTCGATTTTAAAAAACTGAGATACTTGCGTACTGATTTACGTATTCTTAGATCAACATTTTTGTGTAGTTAGAGTAGTCTATGAAAAAAGTGAGACAAGAAACTAGTACAATGCTTTGTATTTTCAGAGATTCCCTTTACTTTGTGTGAACATTCGCACAGTTCAGACCCTAGGCATCGACAGTTAAAACGTGTTATGACGCGTTGAAACGTGAGGGAAAACTGTTACCTACTAGAGTATACATGGGTCATTAATTATTATGTTACATATTAAACTCAAATTGGAGCTTGAAAAATTAAAACTTGTTATGCAATATTTGTATAATATCTGAACCTGTTAATGCGTTAAGTAAATATTTCAATCATGCAAATGAAGCTTAACTTTGGACCTTCGATTTCGATAATTTACTGCGATTACGTTGATGCTAGGTTTTATAATGTGGCCTAATAACTGGGTTAGTCTTGTTAGGTTGATTAGCTTGAATACGAAATTTTTTGATCCATCAATAGTTTCAATAAATAAAGTAACTCGGCGGGAATCCGATTGAGACGTGAGTTCGATTTTCGCTGCCGGACAGTTAACGTCGAGTAAAATTTGTTTATGGACTAATCAACTCTGATAATTTGTCGTCTAATAATTATTCACGAGACGAGGCTATAGATCTATTAATAGTTATTTATAGATCTAAAAGATGTAACTGACTGTTTGACGATATGAAAATCATCATAGCGACACATCAACGATTATTGACACAACACTATTGAGGAGAGTGCAACACGCGTAATTAGCCATTGAGAAATCCTTTAACTGCGCGATCTGCTAGTAACAGTTTATTCCATTCAATAGGCGCGGCTGCATATAATACATTTTATCAATTTCTCTTACTAATCTTATCAATTTCTCCAGCATCTACATCCATATACCTGCCATGTTAGTATGTGTGTCACGTGTGAAAATTTATCTTTATTGTTAGAGAAATCGAGGTCTAAAGTACTTGTACCTCGCAAACTCGAACATAATGGTTTAGCATACAGTCAATTACTTACAATGTATGTTGCCACTTAAGCCTGAATAACAGAATGAATAATAATACAAGTACCTACAGATTTCCCACCGGTCATATGAGACGATCGGGTGTAAGACACGTAATATAATATAAACAAAACATGGGATTAAAATGTTTATATGGCAGTTGAGGCAGAAGAAATGTTGAGTATACAAATTCACATGAAATAAGCATGTAAAAAGCCGTATGGTACGGCTCTTTACATACGTATTTCTACTTACCACCATATCAAAGCATTAAAAGTGATATTTCCTTCTTATTCTTTAAACCATTACGGGTTTGACCAGGCAAACATAGAGTGCAATATCTACAAGACACGCGTCTTGTAGATATTGCACATTCATATTGGGATTTTTTGTTGTTCAAAATGAAACAACTGAAGCATGAACCAAGTACTTAATTGGTCAATATTCATCAATAATGACCCATTAATTACTTGGTCCATCCATATAATTATTCAGAAATTGACGTTTACAAAAATGTTTTAACAATTAAATTCCCGCTCACTTTTCTCTATATATTCAATAAAAAGATACGTTTCATCTTCTTTTATCCGAGGGCAGACTCGCAATGCAGTTTGGGTAACTCCATACCAATAAAAAGAGACAAAAAATCCTGCTTTATATCATGTGGACCACCAGTTTGTCTCAACAAAATATGGCAAACACAGTTTACTAAGAAAATGATTATGCCACACCACTTCTCGCGATGGTATCATTTAATAACACATTTATTCAGCCCGTGAAAGTGTCATAAACAGAAATCTTGATTAGGCATATTACCATTCTCGATTTGTTAGTAATACCGAGTACGATTGTGATCGGACGAAATCGCGTGTAACGATTATGGGCCGACTGGAGTCTCGGCAGAGAAAAACATCAAGGTTTAGTTTTTAGAATTTAGTGAAACAGAGTTATTCTACTTAGATATTTTTCCGACAGGTCACGGTGGTAAGTTCCACAGTTAAGTTCCCTTTCTGAATGTTTGTATTTTAGGTGTGTGACATACATGTCATACGCCATCTGCAGACACATGACCTTGTAGGTCATCAATACAACGCAGAACGCACGTTTGAACTTATGACCTCGGATCTCTGTATTCTGCTCTTTGCGACACACCAACTTTTATTGTCACTCACAATTTTGGTATAAAAAAAAAGTAAAAAGTGAAGATATATGAACAGCTTTTTGAAACGGCCAAAACCATATAATTATTGAAATCGTTTCACAATTGGTCGGGGCAATTGGACAGCCGAATCGTGAACCTGTTTGTTTTTGATGTTGGTTGATAATGCGTTTAATTTATGGACAAAGTCCGGTCGGTTCGAGACCGGTCGAACCTAAGCAATTTTTATGGAAATGTATAATGATTATGCTAACCAAGGTAACTGTGAAGTGTCTTGTAGTTGAGGAGAGAAGTTGTAAAGTACACATTAAGCACCCATTAGCTTTATCGTTACTGTTTATAGTAGCGCGGGTCAGATATTAATGGCTTGAACAATATGAACCGTGTTTACAGGGAGCATGGTTGATATTGGAGTAAAGTTTAGTATTAGTATTTTATACCAGCCCAGTTAAGATTTGGAGCGAATTACACTTGTGTGAGTGTTTTTCAGAATTTTTACTCAAGTGCATTATCGAATATACTCGTTAAGGGTGCCGTACTCAAAGGTAAAAGCTACAAAATACTTTTTTGTGTGTCTAAATTGACTCGAAGGCTCACCCGATGTTAATTCCTGCCTATAAAAATAGCAAAACCTGAGTCGATTCGCTATATTTATGTTTTTTTTTAATATTTATGTCCTCCCCTACCGAATTCAGAGAAGGATCGCAAGCCGCATAGTTTTGTACCCTGAGACGAAATTGTATCGTCCCATGCGCCTGTACTTTGTACGAGTACGAATCGCATGGTGTAAAGAGGTGGGGGAGGGGGTATACTATGTTCCAAGCAATCTTAAAGCACTCTTAAATAAAATAAAGAAGCAAACTATGTTTTTTAAATTAAATCCAACGCATTTACAATTATAATAGTTTTTTTTTGTGGAGGAGGTGTACGCTTACTGTACGCTTTTAAATTATTTTACTGAATGATGTTTGGCCAGAAAAATTAAACAGGAGAATTGCCATTTCCGTCTTTACTCATTATATATTCTCAGCTTCCGTATTCCATAACCTCTGAATAAATTATTGTTCCATAACCTCATAAAATCGAAGCAGACATCATTATCTAATTCTATTTGTTATCTTCTAAACTTTTCTTCCTATTCCGTGATGTAAATATTTATGATACTTACGAGTTCTAAATGTCAGTATTTATATTCATAGTTAGTTTTGATTGTGCCTTTATGGTTAGAAAGTTTTGCTGTAAATTGAACTTTGTGGCTGAGATATTGAGACTATTTATTATTTTCAGCGGTATCTATATCGGGAATTTGAATGAACGCCCACCGGAACTACTTTCTAAGGAATGTAAACTGAAATCCTTTGATGGTCGTGGTACATATTGAAGGCATTAAAAGCCAATCGCTTAAATCTGTCAGATGTGGTAACTTGGATTTCTGGTGTACATCAAACTTGGATAAACCTTTTTATTCTTAAACCAATGTAAATACCCAACTAAAAAAAGGATATTTGGTCTTGACCTTACAATAGTCCATGAATTGCCTTAATTTTTTCATTGTCAATTACAATATTATTGTACTTTTGCTTGACTCATAAAAAACAAACAGACAGCCAAACAGCTTGAAATTCAATGGAATTTAAAAAAAAATATTTATTCATGTCCATTTGACACAGCGACAAACTAAGATACTTATACTTAGAACTTAATTTATAAATAAGTATAATAACATACAGAACATCGTATGAGCCTTTAATGATCCCACTGCAGGGACAACGGTGTACTCTCGGTAATTGAGAGTGAATGGGCTTCGATCTACCAAGGGAATCCAATCCCCAAGGGGATCCTGAACAATTGTTGGCAAGAAGAACAGCCATGTTTTTCTTACCAACAATGTTGTTACCAATTTTCCGCAGCCCGACGTATCCAGTCTAATTTACTCTCATTTCGTCACAACTCATATTGACGTCCAGATTTATAAGCGTAAGTCAACATTATCTAAGAATGGAGTGGAACCAACGAGATCAATTTGAGATAAGATCTGAGTTATTAACTGTCCCGTGACTATTTTGAGAAAACAGTTAGGAACGGAACTGCTTCTAGATTGACGTGTACAAGACTAGGTTTTGCAGAGGGACAATTATCTGTGTGCACGTACGGTGCAGTCATGGTGATATAATGGATGAAATTATAACGTCATTTTTAGGTTCCGTAAAAGGTTCAAAAGCCTTAAGAGAATCAAATGTATATATTTACAACGTCTGTCTCTGCCAGTCCTATTTATGCGTAAATATAAAAAAATAACTCTTACTAAAATATTGGTATTTGTCAACAAGCCAGGTAGGAAGCCTTCAGGCAGCTTAAAATCTTCGAAACCAGAATCGGCTACTTACACGAAAAGTAGGACATATTTTCTTTTTATATACACTTTATTTTTGTGAGGTGTGGTTTCTTACCAAAACTGAACTTCAGGCCGTTCTTCTGTTGCGTAACAATTGTAGCGAACCATTGTTCATATCTGAGACTACTGTTGTGTTCATATCCGAGTAGACGCCACGTTATTTTCTCTCTGAACGAGATTGAATGATGATATTGGAAAGAGCTAGTTTGTCACAATTAGTTTTGACTTGAAGTTGCTCACGGAGAGATCGGAAAATTGAGGCAATTTTTGTGTTGATCACAGCTAGACAGGATAATAACTGAGGAGATACTAATAGACTGCTATGATGTAACTTTTTAGTAGTATATTGTGCAGATACGTTTTATTACTGGGGTACCAGGAGTTACTAAAGGTGGCAGAAAATATTATAGTACAAGCTATGCTTAGTTTGGAACTAGATGGCGCTGTTTGAAATGCAACATTAAATTAACTCAATATTAGTAACAAAAAAACAGCTCGGAATTATTTTGTAAGATGTTGAAACAACTGAAGATCAATAGAGTCATCAAAACAGTTTACGATCACAAAACATTCGTTGCTAATCAATTAATTAGCTTTCCAATAAATCCCACGACTTTTATTATGGTCATTCCAAGTTTACTGCTCATAAAATAATCCGTGAAATAACGCAGATGTAAAAACTGTTACTGAAATTAAACATTTAGTCTGAGATGCTTTAGTTATTTACAACTTTGAATAACCTATTTATGTTATTTCCTAACTAGCTCGGCCCCGCGGTGTTACCCACCGTTAAAAGGTCAATATGAGACGATGGAAAAAAAACTGACTTCTTTCTTTCGGGATGAAAAGTAGCCAATATTAATCAAGAGTATGAGCTTCCTTCATAACAAATTTTATCGAAATCCATTCGATAAAATTTGTTGTGAATGGATTTCGATGAAATTCGATGCGTAAAGGAGTAAGAAACATACATACCGCATGTAAAATATTAGTATGATTACATAGTATATGCCGCATATAGTTTTTTTTTGGAAAATACATAATCAATATGTATTATAAAGTATATTAACACCTAGACACAAAAAAAATCTATGTTCAACACCAATTGTTTATTCTTGATGGGAATCGAACCCACGACCTACAGCGTAGTTAGCAGAGCTACTACCAATTGAGCTATGAGGCCAGTCCGTCTAATATTACTCCCTAAAATTGCCTTCTAAGTTTGGATACGGTCAAATACAAAAATCAATTTAATCAATTTGATATAATATAAGTTTGAGTTTCCAGGATAAATAAAATTATGAACTCTTAATTCCAGGCAATTTACGCCGTATTCTGAACTGCCCGTCATTTTTGTACTATAAACATGTTATTCCAGCCAGTCAGCGGTCACGTGACACTTGGCCGACTTCTGAACGATTATTGGCTGGAAATACCGTACTATGAGCGTTCCTTTGACATTTGAAACTATGTTTCATCTGTCAAATTTGTAACTATAAAACCATTCAGTCCAGTCGCGTTTCAGAACGATACATACAATACAAAACTTGAATACCGGCCATAGACAACGAATCCATAGCAAGCCAGCTTGAAGTCGGCCAGCGTTAGGCATCTCATAGTACGAAATAGAACAAGGCAGTTTAAGGCCGTAAATTGAATTGCATGGAACTTGGATGGTTTTTAAAAAGTTCATAATAGGCCTCCTGTTCGACGTGACACAATTTGACAGTTCTAAATATCAAGCTTAACATTATAATTTTGCTAAAACATAACTTTAGATGCTTAGCATCTATTTGGTTTCCACCAAGGTTGTGTTCTAAATCCGTAATTTGATTTATAATTTTCGCCATCTTGTTCCATTCTCCATTGAACTATGACTCATAAGAAGGCAGTTCTCGTCATATAAGGCAACGGCGGGTCCAGAAATAGTTTTTTAAAATCCAGATTATAATGACCAGCTGACAATAAATGCGGAATTGTCCGTAAGTAATGATGTTATCTTCAACAATGACATGTAATGACCAAGTATCGACGACAGTAATTAATTGTTTCAATGCAAAACATAGGGCACTGACAGGCAACCGCATATTATATATGTTTTGTAGTTACAACTATATTATCCAAAAATGGGACAATACATAAATTTTAAACGGGATTTTGAGCTTATTAATTAACTGCGCGCCGCTGTGTTACCTGTGGTTGGACATCCTAAGGGAACACCGCACTTTTCCGGATCAAAAGCAGCCTGTCTTAATCCGGGATATAAGCTATCCTGGTACCAAACTTTATCCAAATCCGTTAAGCCGTTTGAGCGTGAGGCAGTAATAAACATACACACATACTCACAAACTTTCGCCTTTATAATATTAGTGTGATACTGCGAGTATAAGCTAGATATGTATTCTCTGAGTAAGGCTAGTATAAAAAAAATCAAAAGAAGACTTAGTCGAAATGTTATTGTATATAAGCGGCGGGAACCGCTTAACCTGAGGTGGGTCAGTTGATCAGCTCGTTCCGCCACTTTAATCACATAAAAAAAACTTCTAGTACCTACATTTATTATTAATGAATACGTCATTATACATAGCGCATACCTATACCAGTATGGGTGGTAAATTTAATAATTACGTATAAATGGATATCGTTCTCATTACAGTCTTAATAAATAACCTAAAAGAGTAAAACCTTTTATGAATCATTCAATATGTAGTTCATACAGGCTTATCAATGAAATCAGTGACTCATACAATGATTTTGGAAGTCTATAAATCGTATTACAAATATGAAGGTATGCGTCCACTAGTCCAGCCAACTTGAATGAACGATAACGTTTTTACTTGCGGGTATTTATTACAATAGATAGTTTATGTTCACTAGACCACAAAACCTTCAGTGATTCGGACAAGGAGATTTTTTTTTTTAAATTTATTTTAACCGTTGCACTTTGCAACGGCCTTTAATAATCAATTCCATCTAAAGATTGAATGAGGAAAAATGCTTAGCAGTCACAGTCTCGTGGAAATTTATTATGGCAGTTCGAAGAGGATAATTTTTAGCTATTATCACAAATAATTCGCTTTGAATAGCTAAACTTACAATACAATAAGGTATAAAAACGCTGATGAAAACTCTTCCATTCGTTTCGATGTAAAAAAAATCGACGCACTACTTAATACCAGACTTGTGAATGAAATAAGTATATTTAAATAAATATACCGCCCAATTATTTATCGAAAATGAATGAACTATATTAAAATAAGCTACCACCCAATTAATTAACGAAAAATCAGGGCAGAGTGAGGCCATAACCGTAATAGTAGAGACAAGTGCGAGTTGGAAAGTGTCGATAAAAGAAGGTCGGATAAACAATGTATCGATGTTAATCGAATCGATGTGAAGGTTGCTGATTAAGGCTAGGATCGATTTAAGTGGTTTATGTTAAAAAGTTTGGAGTTCTAGGAATTTTTTTTTTTTTTTTTTTGAAATTTTATTTATTATTTAAATAGATATATTATTAATGAGCCGACATCCCACCTTAATTGGCTACCGCTGCCCATAACAAACGACAATACAACTGACCCTACTCCCAACAAATGAACGAGATGAATTCGCATCGCGTTGCGCCCGTCACTCTGAAATGAGGATCTAATTTCTTGCACTTGTAAATATAATCAGCGGTACGGATTCAAATTACTCAGTTGATGTTTCAGGTTTTTCAGTTTGAAAATGCTCTTCTACTGAGCCGCGTTCATTGGAAAATAATCCCCGTTTTACAATTGGTAGTTTTTATGTCATGATGTTCACCGGCGACGCGGCCCTCGTATTCCTACACCCAATACGCCTATCGGCAAATCAACAAACAACGCCTAAACTTTCAAATAGCAACCAATAACAACCAATTGCTGTTTTGTTAAACTGATAAACACGTCTAATATCTAACACGGTTGTAAACGAGTTAGAAAATGGTTGTATCACAGAAGCTGTCCATTCGTAGCCAGCGCGTCGCCGCCGCCCACTGCCCTGGCCTTATATGGCCTAGGCTAGGCTGGCGAGGAAATTTACGAGCGAATTGAGTCGCATGATAAACCATTATTCTGGTTTGATAGCTCTCTATAAACAAGTTTGTATTTTTGGTGTCAAAAGTTTGCTTTTGGTTTCAGATATATTGTTTCCACGATCGACTCTGATTTTAGCATCCCTGTCATTCCATTCATACATTCATTGTAAAGATTTCGTCTTCCAAATAGGCTTTTGACAGCAAAAATATATTAGGACAACGTCAACACATTTCGAATCGTTGGGAGATATTAAGGTAAAAATATATAAGGATAAAACGCCGTGAACACAAAAATAAATAATTATAGAAGAATTGAGTGAAGGTCAATATAATATGGGATGGGAGGGATGGGAGACGGCTGAGGAGTGTCGACGCAGACTTCAAATCTGAAAGGCGCTGGTTCAAATCAAAATGATCATCGTCCATCAAACAATTTTTGATTAGTGATGGATACTTGTTTGGAAGATTTTTTCCTATCTTGATTCACAATTTAACAATAATCTGTCAAATGATGAAGCAAAGAACAGAAATCCCATAGAAAAGTGCAATTAAGTTTTTTCTATTTCCTACTTTTCTGTCTCGCATCGCTGTGGCACGAAATAAAGAGATCCTCATAACTGTTGCTTAATCATCACGTCTTATTTTGAAAATATATAATATAAATTATCGGTGAAAAGTTAATACAAGAAAAACAAGGCACGTTCTTTTGAGAACCATATGAACTGAAGCTCGCATCGCTGTGGCACGAAATAAAGAGATCCTCATAACTGTTGCTGCAGGAACTTGTAACACAATAGCCGTAAAATGTGGCCTTAATCATCACGTCTTATTTTGCAAAATATTAAACTCCTCAAATGTCACGCCGTGCCTCATTTACTGAACCAGGAAACGTGATACTTTAACGTTTAGTTAACAATGAACACGTTATGGTAATAATAAAATTGTACCTGAAGTTCAAGTTTGAATAAGCTTACGAAATAGATATTATAGATATATTCT
Source organism: Aplocera efformata (assembly GCA_921293045.1). Classification (NCBI taxonomy): domain Eukaryota; kingdom Metazoa; phylum Arthropoda; class Insecta; order Lepidoptera; family Geometridae; genus Aplocera; species Aplocera efformata. The sequence goes on along the minus strand of OV121042.1, from coordinate 2,818,453 downwards.
TATATTAAGAAATAACAATAAATTTATTGATAAACATAAACAAACATAAAATAAAGCACAATTAGACGAAGGCCAGTCGTATCGGAAGGTATTGTCAAAAATTTATTCAAATACTATCGAAGTAGGAAATAATTGTTATTTTTGCAATAAATATAGAGCCCTGAAATAAATAGTTTTGTTAAATATTCTGAGAATCATTTTGGTCATCTCTCTTAGGAGTAACAAGAACCAGTAGCAAGTCTATGCATAATAGAAAATGTTTAACTATTAAACTAATTTCAATGGTAGATCGTTGAACTCGATATTAAATCTGTGGACTGAAAAGTGAACTCTGATTACATTAGCTTCAATATCATAATTGATTTAAAAATCGTATGACCCGATTTTAATACTTTCATCTGTTTGTTTACGCCCCCAATGCGTGAATTTCTTCATGAAATTTTCTAGGAACTACCTGGGATGTACAACTCTATGAAATAAGAAAGAAACATCAGCCAAAAACAATTGGTGAGGAAATCGCGGAACAAACATACAAAAATCATTCGAATAGAGAACCTCCTTATTTCATTCGTTTAAAAACATATGAACACATGGACCATTGATCGAAAGGATCGTAACGATATTTATTACTTCAGATATATTGTCACTTGTATTCGAATTTCATAACGCAGAGCAGTCTGTGGCATAAATTGGCTACTGTCAAAAGATTATTTTGTGATTTTTTGTAGAAAGCTGAATCTTCGTGCAGCATACAATTATAGGAAACAAACATTAAAACATGCGTCTTTTTATTTATTTTACTGACGTATACGTAATAAACTAAACAAAATTAAAACAGATAATCGATTTATCATAATCGATTTCTCATATCTAGTTATCATAATGCCAATTCATAATAAAATTGTGACTAAATATTTCCTATACATGACAGCAACCTCTTATTCACTTCCTAGTACTAAATCAATCGTACTAATGTACTTACATTGTGCCAGTAGCTTAATTGATTAACGCGCTAAAGATAACAAGTTAGCACGACTACAAACTGAGCTTAATAGTGCACTTATACATTTAAGTAGTTGCTGCTACCTACATTACAAGTTTGATCTCAGAGCAAAGAGTCAAGGCTACTAGGGACCGAGGCCAGTATGTGATTCATATTTTTATTTCACGCCTTACAATGGCAACACGAGAAATTAAAATTATGCCATATACTCGTATTGAAAATGTCCTGGGCGAATCTAAAATTACCCGCTTTTCAACAGACTTGTAAGGGTTATCAATTTGGTTGTTTTTTTTGTTTACACATTTAGCAAACGATTTGGAAAATTATTTTTGAAAGGATATCCTTTCAGTTGTTCCTACAAATTTCATAAAAAAGGGTTCCAACAAAATAACTGGAAAAAATATGTCATCCAAGTAAGATTAATTGCGTAATTTGCTCTCCTATGACTTTTTCTTCGCCTATTGTAGACCGATTTGGATGTTTCTTTTTAATTAGGATATTAAGGGCAAGAAATAAGTGATGAAAGAACTGAAATCAGCTTTTTCAATTTTTAAATCAGTCAACTATTATTATGTTAAGATCTAACTACATTATGGCAGCGTCTTATACGGATCCGTGGCTTAGTTGTTAGTAGCACTGCCTTCGAAGCGAGGGGTCCCGGGTTCGATTCCCGGCCGGAGCAAACGTTTTATGGTGAGCATGAAATTTGTTCTCGGGTCCTGGGTGTTTGTCTTGTGTTTCTGTATTTGTCCATTCCATGCGACACAGGGAATTCTAGTGCAGAGATATAAGTGTGTTGTTGTCGTTATAGAAGTTTCGATATGTTCCGTTAATAAAGAGTTAAAGCGTAGAGTCCACTTTATAATAATCAGTAACTCTCACCAAAGCAATGTAAAACTTTCAGTGTGAACAGAACTGTGACGAAATGGAATCAGAGAAACCACAGTTTTCAGTGAAATTACCCCTAATGGTGGTTCATTTCACCGTAATGGCTATAGCGCGTGTACACAAACGCAGCAACCGTTTACTTGACGATGTAATTTAATGTGATCTCTGTACACTTGGCCGTAGATTCAATTTAGCTCACATTTACTATGTCCCCGGGGATGTGTCTAAGATCTGAGCACGGCACGGAAACCACTACTTACTTCATAGTATGTGTTTGCAGTAATTCGACTCGGCCAAGGATGCCAATTTCGCGCCCACGTGCATAATTAGTATACTGCCACGCTAGAGGGAAGCTATTTGTGTAAGTGGTGGGCAGACATAGTATTTTGGTAAAGATGGATTTGTTACAAATGTCTCTGTTTTCTGCAGTATGCTCGAAGTCGGTTTTTAAGCTAAACACTGTTATTGGAAAAAGGATTTCATTTTTTTAAATTTATTTATACATAAAGGTTTGAATATACAATACAATAAAATTAAAATAAGCATAGCATTTAAAAAAACCACTAAGGTTTACAAAAAAAAGTATGCTATTAAGAGTCTTTACATTTTTTAAATAAATTTCTATGACATGCCTATACAATTTCATTTACCTACCTACCTACTTGAGTGGAACTAAGTGAGTACACATTAATTGAATTATTGATATTGTTCCATATTTGCTAGAAAATAAGATTTAAGTTTGTTCTTCAAGTTATAGACAGTGAGACTTTCGATTAATTGGTTGGATTTAGCTATCGCTTTGTTATTTTTACTATTTTAATGAGGGAACTGATAGTTTAGCGTTTACAGACTCATGCCCCTGCAGTATACCCTATGTCGCAGGTGGCATGGACAAAACACAAGACACAAGACAACCACCCTCATTTTACCACCACACTACGCTCATCACTAAAGTTTGCTCCGGCCGGAAATGAACCCGGGGCCCACACTTCGCAGGTAGAGTTTTGACAGCTCCGTGGCTTAGTTGGTCCTGCCTTCGAAGTGAGGGTTCCCTGGTTCGGTTCCCGGCCGGGGCATACTTTGTGCGGTGAGCATGGAGTTTGTTCTCGGGTTTTGGATGTTTGTCTTGTGTTGGTCCATGCCATCTGCGACACAAGGAATCCTAGTGCAGAGGTATGACTGTGTAAATGTTTAGAGTTGCTACTTGAGTCTATCTGGAGCTGTTCTGATAGTTTCTTTTATTATTGTGTGACTATAGAATAATCGTTTTTTCATTCCATCGCGTTTTATTTACTTTAGATATTCCCTTTAGAAACAAAATTGAAATTGCGGGCTCCAATACGTTTACAACTATTACCAAGCAATAAGCATAATCTTTAGACACTCCGTGAGGCTTTCGTTTTCGTTCATTACCATAGATAATGTTACTAACGACAGCTTGGTGTGACCGGGCCTCATTACTGTGACAATATCGTATACTGTGAATGACTTATCGATCGGATGAGAAATCTACAGGATGTGACGAATCGGGTTAAACCTTTCACGTTTTATTAGGTAGAAGCGCTTGCTGCGAAACTTGCCTAGTCGTTCAAAGTCAAAGTCAAAACTTTATAGGTATAGGTTGAATTAAAAAAAAAAATTTGGTCACTTTTTTTAAATTAATATGTAGGAACATACAAGATCATGTCTTCTTATTACACCCTATCCAACCCTACCTCTTTAGAGATAATTTAAGATAAGCAACTCTGCACCCAGTCGCTACTTGGACGGGGGACCATTTGAACTGAGCGCATCCGTGATTCCGAGGGCATGTAAGCCGGGACCCGGCTCAGACAACGTGCGCAAAGAAGCACGAAAGTGCTCTGTTCAAATGCCAGTGTAGTGGTCACCCATCCAATTTCTGACCGGGCCAAGAGTTGCTTTACTTAGACGACTTAACAGCTAAGCAAGCTTCGCCACGAGCGCTCCATAATAGAAAGTAAAATATTTTAAATAACAAAGTAGAATTGCCAATGAAAACATACAAAAAGGGATCATATATCAAAGCTAACGACAGATTACAAAAAAACCTCTGCTAGCTATTAACGAATTAAGACACATTGGGCCGTTGTCTAACGAAGAATTACGCCGGTAACCCATAGTACCTACTCGTGGTTTCGTCACCGTGTCAATCACAGTGATTTATGACCATTTTGTAATACACTTTCTAAAATAATAATGAACCGGTACAGGACAATGGGGTATAATGACAAACTTGAATGAATACAATACAATTCTGTAGGAAATTATAATTTAAAATTATAGAGTAGGTAATTTAATCAATTTACTAATACCTAAAAACAAAAGTTCAATTGAAATGAGACAGAATTACAAAAAAAAATTCTACCTATGTCCGTTATAGACTGAAACCATACAACCATCAAACCGGTCTCATTAGAAAGACAAGGCGAATATGGTTTTAGACATTGAAACAACGCATTAGGCACAAAATTTATTTGAGTATCCGCTAGTCACTACATAACAAAGTCGCTTTCTCTGTCCCTATATGTGCTTAAATCTTTAAAACTACGCAACGGATTTTGATGCGGTTTTTTAACAGATAGTGATTCAAGAGGAAGGTTTATATGTATAATACACTAGCAAGTCACCCCGGCTTCGCACGGGTAGTTTCTGATACGACACTGATGCTTTACTAACCGTGCGAAGCCGGGGCGGGTCGCTAGTAAAGTATAAACTGCATTATCAATGGACACAGTTTGACGTTTCGAAGCCGAACAACGTCAATGTGCTTGAAATAACGTTTTTAGTGTCTTCCAATTTACCGTTTCGCTTTCCGATTCGCCACGGAGTTGCATTCGATTCCCGGCTGTGAATCAGTGAGGCTAAAGCGGAGTATTCACAGGGCCGAGAACAGAAATAGAACAGGTTGACACATTAATAATATTAGTAGTTTCGTAAATAACTCAACGACTAGTACATCTAATGCACAGAATAAGATGTAATGATGTGGTGATGAGCTTTACAATATTTATGACGTAGAGAACTAACTGGAGTAAATTATTTATACGTTTTCATCGTGTTTTAAAGCATCGATCATAAATGTTGAATATTCTAATTGTAATCATATCTAGCATATAGATTAAGCTTGCAGTGGGCTGGACACAAAGCCGAAGAAGAGTTCTCGAGTGGAGATCGCGAGTGAGCAAACGTACCGTGGGGAACCCTCGACCTCGACCCTCGAAGGTAGATCCGAAGATTGGGCTGAATGGTGCTTACTAGGAGAGGCTTATGTCTAGCAGTGGACTAAGGCTGATGATGATAATGAAATATAATATACCGTGTTCATCAATTGGATTCCTGTCACATGTTATATCCGCACGTGTAAATTTCGACGTGCGCAAACTATTTTATAGAGGAAAGAAAATAGCGTTCATATAGAGGAAGAAAATTGGTGTTACAACACGGCACGGCCACGGCTCCGTGGCTTAGTTGTTAGTAGCCCTGCCTTCGAAGCGAGGGGTCCCGGGTTCGATTCCCGGCCGGGGCACACTTTGGGTGGTGAGCATGAAGTTTGTTCTCGGGTCTTGGGTGTTTGTCTTGTGTTTCTGTGTTTGTCCATGCCATCTGCGACACAGGGAATTCTAGTGCAGAGGTATGAGTGTGTAAACGTTTATTTATTTATTTAATTAACACACCTATTATAAAAATAATTGTTGTTAAAATCACATAATATATTATTCGTACTACGAATGTGCATAGGTCAAAAGTAATTATGGTAAAAAGTAGCGTATGAATTCATTGTCAAGTACAATCATTTTGTTTTATGAAAAGAGAATATATTTCCGATTCTCGTAAACGAAATTTATTTTTAGCATAACACAATCACGAATTTCAAAAAGTGGCGTTGGCGCCGTCGAAATATTCACAGTCTAAAAGTCGTAAAGTGATTAAAAAGTCTGTTATAAATAAACGTTATGCATTATGCGTATGGCAACGTAACACGCGCGTCACAGGAGTCGCGGCACTTGGAATCAATATCGCCGATCGTAAACGCGCTCAAAATACCGCAGTCTCCGAGTAACGAGATATTTCTGCCAACTTTTCCTTATTGCCTAGGTTTTATGATTCAATTTGTCACAGTAAAAGGAGCACTTACCTACATTTGCGAGAAGAAATGATAATCGGATCAGAGTGAAATGGTCCCTTTACTTACTGAGATCATTTCATTTATTGAGCATCACCAATTTTGATAACTGATGATAACTGACCTGAAACAATAACAAAGATACATTATTAAATATGTACGGCTCAATCAACTTAACGGCTAAGCAACTGTCACGAAGTTAATTATGGGGGTCCATGATGTTTGTCTCCGTAGATAAAGTGCCTTCAGAGTCTAACGTGTCCCCCGGGTGTCCAAAAGGAACAACCCAAAGTAGCAGTAGAACTTATGCCAAGTTCCTGTCCTGTCCGCCACCAGTGGTGCACTCGCGTTGCTGCGTTCCAGTGGAAAGGTGATGGTGCTGGTGAAGTTACAAGCGCAAAAGTCGCATCCGGAGTCGTAATTCTGTTGTTTATGGACGGCAGTAATCACTTAACAGCAGGTGGGCTGTCAGCTCCTCCTTTATTTACAGTAAGAAAAGTTAAGCGCTGACAATCGCATGAGAATAATCATTTTTAGCTGGACGTTACCACCGATATTTTTTTTTAACCAAAGAATTTATTACTGCTTTGTACTAATATTGATTAGTTAAGAACATTTATGCCTTACCAATTATTTATTTAGGCGAAAACAGGCAGATTAAAGTGTAGTAAAATAGCTATCTTGTTCTAAAATTAAGGAAGAGTAGTTTTTAATATTAAGCTTATTTAATAGAAATTAATTAATTGAAATAGAAAATAATCGCATCTTCTTTTCTTCTTACGCTATACTATCTATATGTCAGTATACGCACAGGCATATTCTCCATAGATAAATGTGATAAATTGCAAACACTGTACGAATTAAGATTACGTAACTTGCTTGGCTTGCCTTAAAACCAATCTTGTGACACCACCATCTTGTAAAACCACCTATGTGACACGTATTATTAGTAGTATAACTATTTACAACTCAAATACTTATTTGCAACTTAAACTACAATGTACAAAACCTGGAGGCTTTCTCTTGTAACTTTTTCGGTTGAGTAAGTTTGTGTCAGTTCTTGTTGAGACCTCACCTACTTTGCGTTGATACATGAGAGGTAAGTAATGTCCATACACGGGAAGCCACTCAGGCTGCTATTTGCAGATTTAGTTTTCATGGTTCCCACGTCACTAAGTTAGAGAAAATTTACAGACGCGTCGAAGTAGCATCGCAGTTTTGTATTATCATGGGACAAAATGTTTGCAAATGTTTTGTGCGACTAATAACTTTGTTTAGGCTTTGGGTACCGCCACACTTACGAGTTTTGTCTAATAAAATGGAATTTCCATCAGTTTAAATTCAATGTATCAGTTTCATCAGTATATAATTATCATTAAGCCCTAACTAAATACGAGTGCTAGATGTTAGTTGCTAATGTCTGTATGTTTGGTCAGTTTTTGTGACCCCTATTTACTCTTGACTTCGAACTCAAGAGGTTGACATGTGGGAGATGACTTCCTGTAGGCCTAATATTTGGTGGAAATTATAGCCGTTTCTAAGATCATGAACTAAAATATAAACAAGAGCGTGGTGGCCCAGGGACATAGACACCGACTTTCAATCTGAAGGTTGCTGGTTCAAACCCACACGTGCACCAATGAGTTTTTTCACTTGAAAAAAATTATGTGCGCAATACCACGTTCTCAAAACGGTGACGGAAAACATCGTGAGGAAACCGGCATGTCTTAGAACAAAAAATTCGACGACATGTGACATCTACCAATCCGGATTGGGCTCCTGTGGTAGATCAGAGCCCATTCACTCTCAATTATTGAGAGTAGGCCGGTGTCCCTGCAGTGGGAACATTAGAGGCTGGTACGGTAAGTATTTAAAAAACTGTAGGATCGATGTTTTATACCAATTTTAATAATTACCCTATTCAAAACATATTTTATGATATTAAACTACAAAAGTAAAAAAAAAAATCCTTCTCGTATTTCACATTTCAATATATTGTTGTTTTGATATTAATAGCGAGGCGTACAGAAGTTACAAATTTACCTGCACTAACATAAATAGAATTTACTCGAGCAGCCAAAATTTTAATTAGCTATTTATTTTTGAAAGTGGGTCAGTGGACATGTCTTATGACGTTAGCGTTAGGTGTCAACTGTCAGTTGGCATGTCACTCGGGCTGAAATGTTTTAGAAATGCGAAATGCATTTTTAATGATAGCTTTTCGAATATGACAGCTACAATTTGTCTCAAAAATAAATAGATACAAAGCAACTACAGAATATCGCTTATTCAAACTGGGTAGCAACAAAAGTCCTACTTATTGGAAGACCTGTCTTAGATCTCCTGTTTGATTTTGGCTACGTTGCTAGGTGACGTTGCCCACAGTGCTGGTCATACCGTCCCGTTAAGGAGGTTAAATTAAATAAATGAATGGTAAAAGAAACTTTTTAATAAAAAGCTTTTTTCGTGTTCTCCTCACCCTTTCATTTGATACCCATACTGTGGCAGTGCAGACAAAATCATGTTCCACCCGGACAAACATATAATATAGTACATACATTGCAAGTTAAATAAAAGCTTGTAAAAAAGCAAACAGCTTTCACACACTTATACCTCTCCACTAGAATTCCCATAGACACACACAAACGCCCAACTATCGAGATCAGGCTGAATTAAACTCAAACTCATTTATTCCTTTAGATCGTTTGGATACGTCAAATTTTACACAGGTATTCTCACACAAAGTATTCCTCGTACCGTACCGTACCGTACCAGCCTCTAATGTTCCCAATGCCTACTCTCGATAATTGAGAGTGAATGGGCTCTGATCTACCACGGAAGCCCAATCCGGATTAGTAGATGTCACATGTCGTCGATTTTTTGGTTCTAAGACATGCCGGTTTCCTCACGATGTTTTCCGTCACCGTTTTGAGAACGTGGTATTGCGCACATAAATTTTTTCAAGTGAAAAATCTCATTGCTGCCCGTATGGGTTTGAACCATCAACCTTCAGATTAAAAGTCGACGTCTATGCCCCTGGGCTATCACGCTCTTAGTATTCCTCGGCCGGTTATAAAAATCTATTCGCATTGAAGGTTAGCTAACAACTTAGATAAGGCGATGCCAACTGTCTTTACATGAAACAGGACGTCACGAGACGTTCATCTCACAGCCATAATTTGCCATCATCGCATCAATGAATTAATCCCAACATAATGCGAGCACACTCGGAATGCGGAATGGCTCCAGGCAGCTGATATTATCCACTTAGCAGCTTCTGTTGTGTGGTGCAAGTATTATAAACCGATTTCAAAATAACGATGTTATGTTTCATACATGTGTTTATATCACGTGTATGAAACGTAACATCCCCGTCTCGGGTGACGGGCGCCTTGAGTCTTCTCGCACTTCGGTCGGGGAGGACCTAAGACGTATTGCTGTTGTTATGGGCGGAGGTAACCACTTAATATCAGGTGGGACTGTCGCTCGTTCCGTCACATCTGGCAAATTTAAAAATAAAAAGGCGATTCCTAAACGGTTTGTTACTAGAATGTTACTAGTAGTTACGATGCATGTGGGCGAATTATGGACGATGTATATTACAATATTATTCTTTAAGGTAAAAAACTAAGGTTAAGGTTTACATGGTCCTACACAAATTTCATGGAATAAAATCAGGCATTCAATTCGGTTAAATCGATTTTTAAATCAGTAACTTGTTAAGAAATGTGACGAAACTGACGAAATTACATGAAACTCCAGTTTACCTGACTAAACAACCTTATTAAGTGACCACCTGTACCCATAACCACTTACCATCAGGTGGGCCGTTAGCTTGTGTGCCTCATCATTCACATAAAAAAAAAAACTACTGCATTCTGACTTAGACCCGTCTCAAGATAGTTATTACTAGCATAGTATTATAATATATGTGGTTACGGGAAGATCTAAATTGCATAGTTTTGGTCCCTCGTTGTCAAGTGAAACTAATCTTGTTCTAAATGTTAAATAACAAACATTCCTTTGACTTGGACCAAGTCCTAGTAGCCTGCGTTTCATCCCACATGAGTGTTATGTCGCAATGAATAATACGATTGTCAAGTAGCGTCTGTGAAAGACGAACACATCAATGGTGCGAACGCTCATGTTGCAACTAGTTAATTATGGCGCATTATTTCAATGAGCAGTTCATAACGAGGTAGTGTTGCGAACAGAACGAAATTTGACGTCTTGCGATTAAAATCATCATGATATTTTGCTAAACAAAAGCACTTCTTCTACTATCGTTTTGGAGGTTGTTTTTTATGACGGAACGAGATGAGGGTTTACAGCCAAAAAAAAGCTTTTTTGTTTTGTTTGTGACATGAAAATGGATGAATCGTATCAGTCTAAAGTTTTAGACTATATCAACGGGTTGACAGCTGGTCTTGAAATCATAATTTATATGTATTAATGTACTACCTATATTCGTTTCTGTACCCTTTGTATAATAAATTTCATGATGATCGATTGAGTAGTCAAGGCATGAAAGCGTAACAAACAAACTCACATTCTCGTTTATAATACTAGTTATAGCTTGTCAAATAAAATATCAAAATGCTTCACTGTAACTGTTTCTAACCATTGTAAATAATATCTATTTTAGGTTCAATAGAGCCTTTATTACCAGGACAGGATAATTTCATGTTCCAGACAGGCCAATCTCAAGTTACAAAATAATCCGTTACAAACGGTTACGAGGCCTGAAACCATTACGTTATCTCTACGATCGAGTGAAAGTGACGGACTGCTCTCCCGACCCGTGACAAAGTGACACCTGTGTTCCTAATTCTCAACTTTACTATTTTGAATCCTAACTTTATGTCTGTAAAGTCTGTTTCAGATTTGGAAGGGTCGTAAATTTAAGCTTAGAAAGCTCCCCACGGATCGAAGCTGTAAATAATGGTTCGGCTATTATATATCTTTACTCTAGATTGTGACGCGACACTAATTCCTATTGTTGGTTTATGTGAAATATGGGATGGTGGCTATGGGTAAGCGCTCAGTGCTAGTCAGTGGTATACAGGGTGCTTAAGGAATAAAAGTGAAATTGCGACAGGGATCTGTTCTGATGAACCTGAGCAGGAATTGTAGACGTGCCATACAAACCCCTGGGTAAACGGAAAGGTTGCCGGAATGTATCGCAGGACATTATTTACTTAATTAATGATGTGTACTGATAGCTAGTCGTGCTTGAAGAAAGCTTACGACAAAGTGATTGTCAAACAATTATATCATCTTAACAAGACAGTGTAAGAAACCACCATGTAGAAAAAAAAACGTAACATCGGTACGATTTTGAAATTTTAATATTTAAAATATGAGAACATATAATAAAACAGGTGTATGGTCATATTGGTTATCTACTTCAATTAAAGACTTCAAAGGAAATATTGATGAGCCAGAGAGATATTGCAGTTTCAGTACAAATACCATTGACGTCACGGCTATCAAGTATATGGCTATAATTACCATTGCGAATGTACCGACAAATAAAACACTCGAGCTCACTATCTTATCGGGAGGATTGCTACAATAGAACACGTTATAAGTCATGTGGCCCTGGGTTGTAGAGGTCGAATGTCCTGCGCTTTGTCTTGTTCTGCCCGTCTCTGAGGTCCAGTCGTCCGTAATGATTAGGTTATGCAAAGTTCATGGTTGACAGCATTTGGATTGGGCAGCATTAGCGGCACACCAAATTATGTTTTCATATTAAGTGGCCATCTTTAGTGTCGGAGTGTGGAGAATTCCACAGGACTTTTTAGACGGTCAACTACAGTCGAAAAATGATGTCAATGACTTCTAGGTATTGTATATAAGCCAAAATTAAGAAATTACCTATCCTACTTAAAAATAATAGGACATAAGATTTTGTCATAGAAAGAAACCTAGGAACAGATGGAGTTAGGCATTCGCACGCTTTAAATTGGAAAACAGTGCTGTTAAATATATTATTACTATATATTATACTACAAAATAATGCATAATCCAATTAAATTTTTACTAGTCAATTATACATGCACGAAAAAGGCAGACTTGATATAAAATATCCATATATATGACAGACAACAATAAGTCTTTAGGCAGAAAACCTAAGGGCATTAATATTGAAATTTCAAACAAAATAATCCTCGTTTATCTGGCTTAAATGCAGACGATAAAACCAAATCTAATAATAAAATTTCATCATACAATGACGGAACATTACATTTTTTTGGATTACGCTCACAGTAAGTCGTAAAAATACATTGTATAATTCAAGCTCTCGTTATAGCGAAGGAACCAGTTACCATTTTCTTACTCTGTAATGCTTGATGAGGTGGAACGGGAAGTGAATATAGATCATGTTACCAAACAAACTGATTTGTTGGCTCTACGCCGTTGGTTTTCAGAGTAATTGATGACAAGGAAGTCCGTATGAGCTGACCAATCTTGCTGTCGACAATTTCAAATGGACACGATTTACAAATATACTTATAGTCATAAAGTGACATCTTCCTTTGTCACATAATGAAAACTAGTCAAAAATTAGGACAAAAGTATTTCTTATTCTTATTAAGATAAAAGTATAAAAAACATTAAACCCTGTTATATGATATGATGAATTGAAGAGATTAACGCTGAGTGATGACTGTGATTTTATCACTGCTTTGTGTGCGAGTGTTGTCTTATCAAACCTGCATAATTTTTCTATGACGATTTCACTTTTTTTTACGGCTTTGGTGGCGAAATTGTTTTCTATGACATAACATGAAACGTCAGTCTTTTCTGACGTTCTGGCGTGGCAGGAGGTCGCTGAGTAGACCCAGGGGTCTAACCATTCTGCCTGCCATGTTTTCGCAACCCGTGCTTATATCACATGTAGTAAGTACCTGAACATTAATTTCCCAATGCGGATTTGGAAGGTGACAAGATCACGAGCTCCTGAGCTTTAAGCCGTCACTTCCAATAGAAATACGTATTGCGCAAACGATGGGGCAATGTGAACTTTTGTAGTCAATGTCTCGCCCGAATGCTGTACATCTTGGAATAATGGTATAGGTCACAGTAGGCACACCTGCCTCGCTAAACATTGTTCACCGTCCTGTTTTGCTGGTACATCATCATTATTATGATTATTGGAATCATCGTTTACAGCCGCTTTAAAGGGGCATAAAGATAGGATTTAGACGTAGAATAGGGGTGTTAAAAATTATTAAAAATGTTATAAGTTTGTAGTGTGTATCTTTGTTTGTCTGTGGCATCGTAGCAGCCGAATCTATATTGATGCAATTTTTCCGTTTGAATTCTGACGTGACCGAGATGGTTCTTAGCTATAAGTTATGAAAATTTGTTCAGGAGTTTGAGATCATTAGCTCATTACAATTACACTATGTCGGTGTTTTTTAGATTTTTGTAAAATAAACTGGTATTAACATATATTTTTTAATTTTTACTTTCATGATATATCATTTATTTAACCCAAATTAATTTAATTTACTTAAAAGTAAATAATAGTAATGTAGCAGCAGCATAACTTGACATAAATTTTGTGGTATTTTTTTATCGGATCTCTTCTGTATGAATGTGTCATAATTTTTATAACAAAGTATTCTTTAATGTACCTATGAGTACCTATAAATGAGTATCAGCTTACTGTCGGTTTCTGAAAGGCCAATCATCTCAACAAATATTTGTTTATATCCCAAACATAAAGACCACAGATTAGATATACTCACGCAGTCACAAATCCAATAGAAATGCGTGTTACGCAAACGATGAGGCAATAATATGAACTTTCGTACGGTCAATGTCTTGTCCAAATTGCCGTGCATAATGGGATGGGGCGTACGGGTAAAGGTCGAACCGGAGCGTAAACAACACTGATTTTGTTGATAGGGGACCTTTGTTTTAAGGTCGCCTATTTAGATTACCTTTGATGTTCCTCATGAAACGGTGATTACTTCAAAAAGTTTCTATTTAAAATGTTTCCACCTGTTTGCTTTAATAGGTAGATCATATTTTGCTGCGCATTTTTCACGCCTACTCAATTTCGTCGTTCTTGCTAATTTAATATTATTTAATATACCTGCGTCATATAGTATATATAATATGTTACATTATAGAAAATAATTTGGATTGAAACTCAGTTCAAATATCAATGCGAGTTGTATTTAGGCACTCGTTATTAGATTATCTGCTTTAAAAATTGTATTTTTTTGTGAATCAAATGACGGAACCAGCTGACGGCTCACCTGATATTAAGTGGTTAACAACTGCCATAAAAAATAGCAGAACGACTTAGTTCCTCCCCAGCCAAAGTATGAGAAAACCCAAGTCACACCACGGGCGTGCGTCACTGCGGAGTGTGATGCCTGTCATTTCTCTAGCACCCACACCCTTCCACCGGGAAACAGCAGCGCAAATGCGCCACCAGATGCGGTGACATTACTTTTCCTGACGAAACCGGGCAGGTATACTATAGGTTGCTCCTTTCAAAGAAACCGGGTGACCACTAATAAAAAAAAATCCTTTTTCTTTAGAAAAATAAATTTTAAATCAGGTAGATGTTAGAACTTATTCCACCTAAGTAGCTACTTGACTTTTTGTGGCAAATGCATTAAAAGAATTAAATATTTTGACACCTTTCTATTTCTCTAAGAGACCGTCTTTTCAACAATATGACTTTCTTACATAATCGTCTTATGACTCTTTCTATATGCGTTCACTTAAAACCGATCCCATGTATGACATAACATCACTCTAAACGGAATACAGTAAAATATCGTCAATTTGTAAACGTTACAGAGAAAGCCTACTAGTGTCTACTTGTTTTCTAGTTTTGATTTATGTTTGAATCATAAATTGTAAATTCACGTTTGTAAAACTGTTATTGATTTCAATGTGATGTAACGCGGGATTCACACGGTTCAATTTCCGCCTTACGCTTAATATTTATGAACCATCTATTTTCATAAAAAATACTGTCATTCAACCCAATTTTAATAGAACTGCCTGTAGGTGGCCTAATTCGCAAGTTGCTAACTCATGAAATGTTTTTGATTTTTACTATATATTTTATTTGACCATAGATAATTAGAAACGTATGTTTATTATTATACAGGGCATTAAAATCAACTATGAAAATGATAAGTTAATGAGTGCTGTATTTCAAAACATATAATTTAACGGTTTAAACGTACCTTGGACATATTTATCGACTAGTGTAAATGGGATGTGCGGCTTTGCGAGACGATCCAGTTCGTGGCAAGCAGCAGAACGGAAGTCGATCTATATAAATCCCGGGCAATTTATAAGATAAGTGCTATATTATAAGGATGACAGTTGACAGTTAACGTCACGAAAATCTACCGAATTATCTGATATTATGTCAAAATATATTAGCCGCGCTCTGTCTCAACCTGTTCTCGCATCGAGGATGAAAGAAAAACACAGATGGTAACCCCCAAATCGTTTAAACAAATCTAACAGAATTTACAATTCAAACATTAATTCATTGCCCGTCAATTATCTCATATCTGCTTTGATCCTGCACGTACACTCGTCAATACATCGTCGGATCCGTAGGTACTTGTCCCAGAATAACAAAGTGTTTATAACTTACAAGGCATAGATGCAAGAATACTTGGTACTCTTTCATTCCAGGCTTTGGTAATGGGTATAGTATGAATCAACGGGCGCTAGACATTTGGAAAGGCGCCAGGGAGGGAATGGAGAAAAAGAAAAGTGCGTTGCAACCTTGAGACCGATTGCTCTTGTGTCACTGACAGACATCCCGCGCGGTGTGCTGATTAGTAGCGCTAGTTAATGAGCTGCTGAAACCAATTCTTTGATATTTTCAGTCTGTTTTCAAGGACTACGCATCACGATTAATATATTTAGGTAAAGGCTAATTTTCAATCCAACGAAATAGATATATCCTTGAACAAGAAACCAATTATTATTATTTGCACCAGGAAATTTTAAATCGATGCAAATTACATTCAGAATTTGATTAGTCGGTTTTGTTTACAAAATAAGATGATATTTAAAATATTCCGTTCTAAAGCAATTATAAATCCAACGATATTATTTTAGTACAATAACTTAGAAATCATATTACTCTAAGCATATTGAAATGGTTGGTATAACTTTGGTTGTAGTAGTTTGAATATTTGATTATTGTTTTTACAGACTAGACTTACTTCATTAAGCTAGCATCATTAGGTCAGGCCAGAACAATAACATCTCTATTTCAGCTAAGTGTTGTGTGCTATTTGGTTCAAGATACCTGCGATACAAAGAATCCTAGCGCAGGCACAGACTTTGCGTTGTCAGACCACAACAGAGAAACAACAGATCAACTAATACATAAACCGCTAGACCATTACGTAAAAAGTTTATCTGAACATCTTCAATTACATCACTTGAACTTGCCTTGTCACGGTTAACTGTGACATCATGGAGGTCGTTAGCCTTGCGTTACAAAACGTTTGGTATGACAATTCGATTCGTCATGTCACTGTTTAATTTAATGTTTGGGCTTTTAATTGATTAATGAATCGCTGTTGTTACGCAGCTTTCAAATGTGCCCATTGGACAAGAATCTAGTGTTTTTGGAATTGGGTTAGGATCGACGTTATCTCATGGTATCTTCTGAGAAGTGTCTAGCCAAAGTAAGGAAGTTGTTTTACCGTTGTTGTCTGAATGAAAAGTTTGTGTATCAAACGTCAAAGAAACGGCATCTGATATAAATTGTGCCACGTATTGTACAATAGCTAAGGCAAAGGTTTTGGTAGTAAATTACTTTTTTATTATTCTGGAATGGTCTAGAAAAACAAAAAGAGGAATTAATCAATCTTTATAATACGGTATTCTCATAATTCTAAGAGAGTACAACCTCAAATCTATATAAAACAAAGCTAAAGCTAAGCAAATATTTACTTAGCTTTCAAAAGCTAAGCAAATAAATAAAAATAATACTTTTTAAGATTCACAATAATAGACGTCGCAATTAAAGCTTTATGTTATTACGTTATGTTTGTAATTTTTGCAAGAATTTCCTAATGTTGACTTTACTAGTAATTATATAAATATTCTAGATTTCTCACCGTACAGCCTTTAATGTTGCTAGGGACTCGGGCCTACTTTTGACAAGCGATAGTAAATGGGCTTTAATAAATCACGGCAACCCTATTCTGATTAGCAGATGCCACATGCCTACACATTATTGATTTTAAGAATTTTAAGAGTTAGTTTAGGTTTGGTAGTTATATAATTACGTAAATACGGATAGTTTGTAAATAATGTAAACGTATTGGCCATAACAATCATTCATTGTATATTTATTCACGGCGGCTCGCCCATGATTGACTGAAACGGCGTTTTAAAGCCGATTTATGTGTGTTCGCTTAATTGGCTGATAGGGTTCTGTAAGTTTCAAGTGTTGCTTGGTTTGTTATGTGACAGCTAACTTTAGTTTAATAATATCATAAAGTTTAAGCCGAGCTGATAAATGTGGGCGTATCTTACACAATTTCATTCATTTGAAAGTGTATAACATGTATCACACACTTCATGAAAAAAGTGGCTAACTGTGGACAAAGCTGGTTACATCCAATGTGTTGTGGTCCAAAAAAACACCAGAGGAATGTGAAGAAAGGCCTTTGCCTATTAATGGGATGAAGAATGCTAGAAAAGATAAGGAAATAAGATGATAAGTATAGTTTTGTAAAGGTACATCAAAATTACTTTTTGAAATGGCCTTTGGCAAATATATAATTATAATATATAATTCTTATGATGACAATTCTACGCCGTTATAGGCATTTCGGGAAAAATTAGTAGTTGTTCATCAATGGGCCTAATGGAGATTTTAGTAACGACCCTAAATTTTGGTGGTCTTTCGATAGAAGCAACAATTAATTAGTAAAACTATGTTTACCTAATTATCTTAGTGAGTGTGATAATAAGTTTTCACTTGGTAACAAATTTAACGGTCGCGCAATGGATTTGTAGAAAGAGAGGCTATATATAAATATAATATTTTCATAGACACAAATGGTGTTCTTTGGTTTCCGCAATAGGAAAGGAGTCAAATGAACCGGTTCTTAAAAAAATGGCCGTTTCTCGGTGCCCACCTACAAACAGCATCTCTTACGTTCCTTAAAGAATACCTATAATATTTATTCTTTAAGGATTATCTTGAAAAGGTATAAATAATATATCTTAAGGTATATATGCACGTAACTCATGGGTTTTATCCACAACTTCCATTCATAAGCCACTCTTCCCCATCAATCGGACTCGGGTAAGAGCTAGTGTTGTCACGTGCTAATAGTGATTTGTTCCATCAACACCTACACTCAAACACCACCTGTTGCCTTACCCTGCCCAATATCAACTCTAACACAACCTCATGAGGTACAAAATAAATTGCAAATTGTGTATTATAGCTAGCCGGACAGTAGCAACATTACTTCCAGCCTGATTGATTGATTGACTGACAGGCGAAACCAGATGCTCTTTACAGAAATGGTTTCTAGAGAAACTATTTGAGATAATTGTTTGGCAACTTAGCAGTATGCCTGACTTCTAGTTAGGTCTAGTCCAGTATAGGCACAGATGACATCCTAACTAATATTGTGCGAATGTGAGTTTGTTCGTTTGTTAGTTTTTTTACGCACACTAACCGATCGATGAAATTTTGCACAAACATTGTTAGGGGTACAGAAATGGACATAGAGTATTATTAATTCAGAAATCATTGTCAAAATCTATAGATACGCGAGTGAAGCCGCGTGCAAATGTTAGTCGTTGATAGATTATCAAAATCATCAAAATTTATTAAGAAGTAAAAAATAGGTATGTGATTTTACTGTACTCAATATATTTATATATTTTATATATTTATACTTACACATATATAATTGTGATAGTATATTTAATTGTGATACTGGTTAATTGGAAGTGATTGAGCAAATTAGATTACTCTTGGTGGTAAAATATTTTAACTGGAGGCAAGAAGCTTTTGAATCGGATCATGATAACTCATTCAATTCACAGTAAAGCTGATCGTGTAACATTTAAGATATAGCGCGTTCCATCAATTAGAAGTCTACGATTATTTTTGACATTATGGCAGAACCAGTTTTATATTCGCGTTTAATTTAATAACAAAATAACGGATTACGTATTGCAAGTGAACTCCAGTTATGTTCCAGTAAATATTACAGATTAATCTCAACTGTCGATCATTTATATAGACAACTACTTATAAAACTACTGTATAAATTGTCCGTAACTTCACGCAGTAAAATATATCATGTGGACAGCTTGCTAGCTCAATAATAACCAAGTATCATATTTTGTCATAAGAACGCGTGATCTCGTAGTTACATATTTGTTTTAAAATAGTGACGTTTCTGAGTATTTTTTACCCGACTGTTATATATGTATGTATGTATATTACTTTGGCACGGTCTTTAGCCTAAACGGCTTAATATATTTAAGCTTGAGAGGTGTCGCTAGATTTGTCTTGTCACATAAAAAAAAATCTATTTCGTGAGTCTCAAATCCGACGGAAAATATCAAATTAGAATCATCCATTTCGTATTATTCCTTCTCATTCAATTCAACACTGATGTATGAAGTTTCTACTGAATAACTTATTTGTGAAACAAAAGTGGGTCAAATAAGTCAGCCGTGTTCCATACATGGTACGTTTTCCGATCTTCATAGATATTCATGGCACAAAAAGAAACTTTATCAACATAAATATTTACAAAGATAGCCTTCTTAGAAATTTGTTCTCGCCGAGGAAGTGGCAAAGAAATAATCTTATAGATATTTAAAGCTATTTCATAGAAGCGACCTTGACCAAGAGATTAGATTAGAAGCGCTCATGGCTTGCTCATGTGTTCTTAACAGATCATTTAAGTTAACCAACCATCGGACCAGTAGATATTTGGATGGGTGGCCGTTAAGCGGCTAAATATAGGGCATCTTAAGATGTCGTTCCCGGCTATGCTACTTGATAAGTCATGGAGACGGCTTGAAAACGTTGACACTTGTGTTGGGCATTCATTCATATGAAATAAGAAAGAGTAAAAGATTGACCTGTAATATAAAGCAATTTTGTAAACACACGATTTAAAAGAAAGTGAAAAACTGATTTAAAAATGAAAAGAAACCGACTTCAATACTTTCATACCGTACCATTATAAAAAAAAACATCCAAATCGAAAGAACGGACAAAGAAAAAGTCACAAGAAAGCAAAATATGCAACTTCGATTAGTTGCATGACAATTTTTCCAGTTATTTTGATTTTACAACTAAATTGTAAAAACGAATTTGATAAAAATATGGGACCAATTTGAAAGCCTTTCAAATAAAAAAAGAACTTCCAAAATCGGTTCATAAATGACGGAGAATGAAAAAAAACTAATTGATGACTTCCGGAAATAGTAATTAGTCAAGTAAAACCAACGTTTGCAATCTCAAGCGAAATTAGCTCTCCGGGGAAATGAGCTATTTGGCAAAGCAAATAAATTATTGCCAGTTGCTGTTATCAAGTTCCAGTTTGCTTATTTAGCAATACTTAATTGGACAAAGCTAACCTTTGGCAATTGCTATGAGAATTCAATTTCGCTTAAAAGATCGTCGGTGAGATAGGCCAACTCTCAAGCGTGTTCTCTCATTGGAGAAAAAATATAGAAAACCGCTTTGGGTATGAACCTAACATTTTACTAAGAAAAGTATCTAAATCAAATAAGATGTTTCATTACCATCTTTTAGAGCGACTGACATTATAAAATGTGACTTGGGTCTAGAATGGTTAGCCATCAGACAATCAAATTTCTGGTATAGAAATCAGGTCCTGGTCCATATAATATCATCAATTCGCTCTTGTTTACCCGACATTAAGAGACATCTAAAATGAGGAATCATTATGCATCAGCCTCTAGTGTTTCCAACTCTAAACTAGAGAGAGTCGGTAGATAACACTTGTCTTTAAAATTTTCGTAGTAGGCCATGCCAGTTTCCTCGCTATTTTCCTGGCGTATATTCTAAAATACAGTATTATATGACAAACATTCTATGGTAGTTCATACTCTTTAAAAATTATAAAGCAAGTGGAAATGCACGTTTGTTTCTACACAACTCTGAGGTTTCTGTACTTCGGATGGCGAAATCTCGCTGGAAATAGTCCGACCGCAATTAGTCGGGTTATTAGGGAGCCGCGAAACTCCGCCACAACAAATTGCTCGTAGAAAAACAACTTTATTCTAAGTAATTAGACGCATAAATAAACGTTGTCATAAATTGTAGCGGGTTGTATTTCTACTGGGAGTGCTTCTTGACGTGTTTATCCGAAATATTTATACAGTTGAAATTATCCAATTTTAAATACCTAATTTTAATTCTGCTTGCACTGGTGTCTTTCGTAGAGGATTTGTTTTATGCATTGACCTCTGTTGTTAACTAAACCCTACTCTAGCTCCTGCTGTACTGAAGAATGACTCTGGGTTGTTGGCAGCATTGTTTCAGCGTTTTCTTTAATGAGTCTTTTAAATTGTATAAGCCTGTGCTGGCTGTGATTTATTTTGTGGCTGTGTAATATATGCATATTCAACATGCCTATTGTGGCACTTCCCAGATCTAGAAAATGCCGGTCCAGGTCGAGAGTTGCAGTAAAAGAAGCGCGCTTCTGATTTGCTTGTTCAAGGTCAGATACGCAATGCACCAACTAACTATTAGATTATTCTGTGACGTGAAACAACGAACAGTTCCATACAGATTTAGCAGACACTAATGTTTTGCGAGAGGTGCGCAATTCAGTGGCTAAACCACCGTAGGTATCACAGTAAGTATACTCAAAGTTACAATACAAAAAAAGCATCACCATTTATCAATATCGCGGCAAAAAACGTACACGAAACTATACTCTAACCCATTCTCATAAGAGATCATACTTAACATCACACTTGTCTAATAAATCAAAAGTTTAATATCCCGTGCTAAATCGAAGAGAAACACACCTGCATATACATCAGTGCCAAGTGCGGTCGCAACAGGGTGCTGCTTAGTGTTCCTTACCGTTGAATAAAATGAAAAGAAAAAAAAAAAAAAAACACGCATTGTATTTTTTATTAAGTTCAAATAACATTACGTAGAATAATAAACAAGATCTTAGTAAAATTGTGATAATATATATTTTTTTCATTTGATGTAGTGACGGAACGAGCTAAAGGCGTATCTTGTGGTATGGTTACCCTCGCCTATGACAACAGCAGCTCAATTCGGAATAAGACTTCGATCTTATACTAAGTTGAATTCATCCTGCTGCGTCCATCATTCGAGGAGGATGTAAAGTCTCATAGTATATAAATTAGGATCTATTCGAAGCTACAAAAAAGAAGAAGAAGAAGGATCCGTACTCCTATTTTGATAAGATACTTATTGAACTCCAAAAAAGTTCAATGACTTCCACTGGTCACGTATTTCACTATCATCATCATTTATCTTTACTTTTAAAAAGGCTCACTAGAAAAAAACTCATCAATTCCAATGTGCCTCATTCCCTTAGTTTTTGCTACATGGCAACTTTTTATAGAGCATATGCCATTATAGCAGTCGATGTCGTGACTCAAGATAGGTACGAGCCAATTATTTAGCATGTTAGTACTTTTTATAGTCTGCTGATTGAATTGAGAGTACATCGGTTTGGAGTATGGAAAAAATATCAATAGGCATCGAAAAATTATAGTAGAGTTATCTTTATTTACCTCAGAAATATAAAAAAAACTCTTGGCAACGTGGTATATGTACATACATTGTTATTTATTCATATAAATTATGTTTATTGGTTATATACACAAAGTTATAAGAAGCTCGCCAACGTTACACAAGTTACTTTCTTAATAAAATGGTATGTAAAACATCTACATATTCACATTTACGTCTTATTATTTATGGGAATAAAGTAGCAACAATACGACTGGCGTAATGAAACGACCACACGACTGAGGCCGTATCTAAGAATATGAAGGCACAAGTCCTGTCCCGTCATGCCGTGATTCACTCTGCCTGTCTCTTGCGCCTGTAACGTCAAATGCGTCTTCACCTTTTCACCGAACATAGAAATGCGAATGCATTAATGCTTGACGGCGGATTACCAACGGCGAGCATGGTGGCAGTACTTCTCCCGACGCACTTGGCACAATTCCTAAGGCCAGCTCAGGTTACTCCTTTGACACTACACGGGGTATACGTGAAGGGATATGCGATACGGGGGATACCAACGCAACCACTAAAATGCGTTCAGTTCAGAATTTAGAATAAGAGCTAAATACGTAAGCAGTATTTTTGAAAAATCACACATCGTTGTGTCAAGATATCAAATTTGATAAGTAACAATCAAAATATAAAATTCAATATTTTGAAATATATTTCCTCATAGTTGTTATAAAAGCAAATTTCAACTAAAATTGTTAGAGATTAGGGAAGTCTTGTTATAATAACACTTTTGTATTATCTCTTCGCAACGAAGTAGGTGCTTAAATAACATTACGCCAACAAGCACGTATTACGAAACACCTGCGAACGTGTTTCTATAAAATCCCATTTCACAGCCAAATTACATCTAGCACTGCAGTAATTACCTTATTAGACCATGGTTGGAGTAAAATGAACCTTACAACGAGCGCTCACGGTCTTATTGGAAGAAAGTAGCGTTAACAATGCATAAAGGTAATCGACCAACGGAAAATATTAATGTAAGTATACCATTTTCAAATTAACCATAACAGATAATAAGCTGGAACTGTATGACGCAACGATATAATCAAATGTAGGTATTATTGAAATCCGCAATATTTCTCGATAAAAAATTAAAAATATAAGAAAACCTACCACATTGTTTCTTCATGATTTTTTTAATATTAAACTATAATAAATATTACACGTTTTTTTCATGATAATGAAAGCTTCCTTATCCGTATATATAAATGTTATTAATTCCGTATACAATTTTATTTGTCAATAAAACTTTTGTGTTATCGAATATTATATATTATAAGTAGGGCATTTCAAGTATTTTTTGACACAGTAATAAAAGTATGATCAACGATGTCTTTGACCCATTATAAATTATTATGAAGAGTGACCGAATGCATTGATGTATAATCCAACTCATCAATACCCAAGTGTACCCAATTTGTTGTAACAAGTAAGATTATATTGCAAGATGCGTAGAAATATAAGTATCGACAGGATAATTAAAGTAAATAATTGACTGATGTAAAAATAGAAAAGACCGACTTCAAGCGGTGGAAATTATTCATGACATTTCTATGGGACCACTTTGGAGGTACGCCCTGTAAAATTAAAATGGAACCACCGAAATCGGTCCGCAATTAGTGAAGAAATTGGGTCATGAACATACAAAAAAACCACAACCGAATTGAGAACCTCCTATTTTGAAGTCGGTTAGCAAAATGGGCACTGTTATACTGTTGTTTTAAAGTTACGACCTTGCCATTCAAAATACTACCTATTGGCAGAAAAAAACACTATAATTTGGAGCGATCAGGTAACAATTATCAGTTTGATTGGTTCCGTAAATATAATAACAGTTTAGCGTGCAAAGAGAGGTCGCCAGAAGGACAAGTTAGACAAGTTAGATCCATTACTTAGAAAGTAGGTACATTATCTGGTTCCACGGCGGTTCGAATTAAACAATAATTGGCGTGTTATGTTCCTCGCACTATCACGCTATGACACCTCCAGATATGAACCAGGCTGTTCATTTCTCTGATAAATTATGAATGAATGAGCGAGAGTTCTCGTCTTAACTAGAACGACGACGGCTACGTAGCTTAGTAAGTGACTTCGAAGCGAGTTACTAGCCAGAGCAAAATTTGTGTAATGAGCGTGCAGTTCGTTCTCGGGTCTGGGGTTGTCTTGTGTTTCCGTGTTTATCAATGCCACTTACGACTTACACAGCCTGTGTCGTAAATGGCATGGATAAACACGCAATGGAGTGCAATATATAACTGTGTAACTTTCAATAGCTAGATTATATAAATACAGAAATATTGATTCACAGTAGTAAAACAATCCATAATATAAATTATATATTAGAATGAATGCGATGAGAGCAAAGAGAAATAAAAAGATTGAGAATCATAGCAATAAAATCGGAACTACACAGAATTTAATTTAGAAAAACAACCGTGAGTTTCGAGAGGAATACAAATCAGAGTTCATCGCCCCCACCACGTGGCAGCACATAAACTTAACCATCATACACAAATTTATAAATTAATAAACATTTCGGTAGGAAACCCTTGAGAGGTTAAATATAGGCTGTTGCGCAGACGCAGCGGCGTCAGGCACGGCACGCTTCGCGAATGTTTATATCAATGGACACGGAACCCTCTTAAATACACTTCTCAGGAATGGCGTATTTAACTTTCGGTACCTACATTTGAAATGCATAATTTGTATTCTGAAATTGAATCTCGTTGCCAAGGTGGCCAAACAAAGTGTGCTTCTAATTCAATTCGAGATATCGTATATCAAATTCTTGATACAATATTGCAGGAAATTCAAAAGGAATTAAAGAGAAATGTGAATGAGGAGAATTGCTTATTCTTTTATAAAAATTAGGTGATGGAGCTATCAGAAGGCCCACCTGATGGAAGGTGGTTACTGCCGCCCATAATAACCTAGCAGCAATAGACCTTAGTCCTCCGACTCAAGCGCAGCCCCTTCTATTGCGTCTGTGTTTTCCGCGGCGCCCACACACTTCCACCAGAACACAGCAATACGAGTGCATCACTACTTGGCGGCAGATTACCAGCTTTGGAGGCACTACTTCTCCGGACGAACTGTCCTACTGCTTTTATTAGTTTCTCTTTTGGCACCACTCAACCCCGTAAAGTCCTCCGTTCATCTTTTAACTTAAATTCTGGCAATATATAATAGTTGGATTGTTTTCTATAAAACATACCTCGTAACTCATTTGTAATTCATCCTAACGAAGCTTACCTGAAACAAAATAATAGCAAATCAGTACAAAGTATGATGAATTATTATATTGACGCGGAAATTGCGTAGTTTTCATCCTTTCAAATCTAATTTACTTAATCTTGGCGATATGTTTCCAGTTCATTCACGTTCACGCAGGAATCCACGTGAAGCCGTCAGACAGAAGACATATAAGTGTTGCACGTATAATGAGATTAACTAGGGTGGTTGACAGATGACACTTCCTACTTGGCACAAATTTCTTTAACTTTTATTCTTATAATAATAAATAACGTTTGCCCAACACCCAGCATAACAAACTTTACGCAAATCACACAAAGTTTCCCGGCCGGCAATCAAACACGGGACCCCTCGTTTCGAAGGCAGGGTAGTTACCAACTAGCACGAAGCCGTCGAAAGTGGCAATGATAATATTGAAATCTCTAAAGTACAACGTCACTAAAGCAACGTCAGCATACTGGTATCAGAATTATAATATAATATTATATACAACATTAAAACTTGATGCTGGTATATCCAGGAAGATTCAAAATGATATTTCCACAGCAGACTCACGGTTGCTAATCATTTTCAGAGGTAAAACTGACCTTTGAAATCTATTTTCATCTCTCAAAGCCGGTGTTTACAGAAATTTCCACCTCATCATACATGCAATGCAACGCGGTCTAGGGCGTTTTATAATGAGAAACCCATTTACTCTTTTCTTCCTAGATTATACTATTCAGGGAATTCATACGAAGGCAAAAAATGCATTCTTTGATAGCCATCATTTCTTACTTTTAATATAAGCACCTTCACCTAGTGCAATCAAAGCAATATTATCATGTTTGTTACATTTGTCGTGAGAAAGGGTCAATGTTGCGCTTATGGCAGTCCGCCACCGGATGCCGACAAGACGTGCTAGACATTAAATTTGCCGACTAATTACTAGGTACGTCCAATCGTCCATTCAATATGGTCTACCTTTTGTATATTCTATTTTATATTTGTACTTGTAAGTATTATAAGCAATTCACTGTCACTGTTCCAATGTTTTGCAAGTGACGCTCTGCAATGTTTCTTCCCATGGTGCGTCGGACAGAGTATTAACAGGCGTTAACTTAGCAGTAAGACCGCGAGATATTGCAGGTACATACGCACTTAAAAAAAAATGACGTTACTCAGAGGTTGACAAAGAACAAAAACAAAAGGCAAAGGAAATAAAGATTTTTGAATTTGAAAATACAAAATCGTTTTTCGCTTTTCAGAATAATTGGCGCCAGAGTTTTGTTTCTTGCTTCCAACATTAGGTATTCCATTTAAGAAGCTTAGGTCAGGTTTCAAAAACTAGTTAGTTATTGAGGTTACGTGCGATCATCTGCGGGTTTGAGCAGCTTGTTGATATTGTGTTTTGACAATCCTATCTGGAACAAGAAGAATGAATAGTGTTCGGTTGTCTGAAGCTAAAAGCACAAAAGAGGAAACCTATCTTCTAATCTCCAAGTAGAAATAATGGTCTCCTTTACATCTGAGAATATATTTTATTTGTGAGGTAGGTTTCTATAATAAGTGTGTAAATAGAACGGAAGCACTATTCATAACTTCGATACCATAAACGCTAGAACAAGCGCCCTGAATGCAAATTTAAATTGCAAAAGTTCAATATATATCAATACTTTTAGATTAGATTTTTTTATCATGTAATTATCTTTTGATGAACTTGATTTTAAGTGCATTTAAGACTTCCTTTAATAAGTAGGAAAGGAACGGCATCTATTCTCACCCCCTGTTATATTTCCATGGTTTTGAATTCACTTAAAAGAGTGTAAGTCATTGAAAATGTCTACTTATAGCGAAAAAAAAACATTAATGTAAAGAAAAAAATATTTCATAGAGTCCGTTACAAGTTTTGCTACCAAACTAATTACGCCATAATATACGCTTTGCAAATTTTTAGGCGCGAGCATGACTAAAGAGGGCCTAGCAAAAAGCACAGATTGATATTGATAACTTAAACTCTACACAAATAAAGAAAAGCAGAAAAAATATCAAACCAAAAACAAAAGATTTAACGCGCTCATTAGCAAAGACAAAACGAAAGCACACTTCTGCAACTACGTCTAGTTTGTTCCCCACTCAGCGAAAATGCATTCAAGCGAAATGCAGATTTTTTGCTTTAAAAATAGTATCGCGAACGAGTGCACTTGGACGGGCTTTGTGCATCGGGTTTATCTCCAGTGAAGACTCTTGAATGCAGCGGCGTCAGCAGCGGGGGAGTTGTTGAGTGGAGACGAGCCGGGGTGAATGACCGAGTGAGGTAGGTCGGGTTTTTTTTCGCAGAGTAATGAATTGTTTCTTATTTTGATTTCGTGTTCATTTGTGACAATATGCAATAATAATACATTTTACACACATTTGATTCACGGAAAACAGCGGGTAATATTTCATAAAAGTCTGTATGAATAATCACATATTTTGACATGTAAAACATATGGAAGATACCTTTGACAAAAGCCAATTAAAATAAAGACTTATTCAAAGCCAATCAACACAACATAACAAGATTAAGGGTACAAACATCGAAATAACTTCTATTTCTATTTAATAAAGTGGCTTACGATATTGAAAAATTGAGTAACTCTAAAAAAAAATATATGATATTATAGAAAAAAATAATTTTACCAAGGTTTTCGAAAAAAGTTGTTGTTAACTGTTGAGATTTCTATCAACGAAAAAAGCGCTGCTTTTAACAGCTTTCGAGTGGTATTGTTTTGTCACCCTATATTTTTGCAACAATGAATCCACGGGGATCCTTGTGCTCTTTAAACTGGGATATAAGTACCACGAGGTACTTTTGTACCCTTCATATTAATTGCGCCTTAAATGAAATTGCGTTTAAACCTGCAACTGCGCAATAGGCCTATGACCACCGTGATTGTAAGCGACGAATATACTATTAAAAGACGTCTACATGCCAAATACCATGTAGAAGTCAAATAATTATTTATTGACTGGCCTCACAGCTCAGTTGGTAGTAATCTCTGCCTTCCGCGACATGGGTCGTGGGTACGATTACCACCCAAGACTAGCATTTGTATGACGAACATTGTTCTGTGTTATATATGTATATATTTATAAAATGTAGATCTTATCTGTATTGTATTAGTACTCTAGTTCTCATAGTACAAGCTATGCTAAGTTTGAAGCTAGGTGGCGGTGTGTGATATCATTCGTCTAGACATATCATTGAATAAGCTTTGGTCTAGACAAAACAATCGCAAGGAAAAAACCTAATTATGTACGTTTGTCATGTTTCCGTCTATAAGTAAAGTATATAAAAGACGAGATCATATCAGTCTCTTAAGAAAATGCTTGTATAATAAATAAAACGTTGCACGGTGTTGTACAAACAAACAAAATGCAGACAGATGAACACCAGAGATACGTTTTGGACTGAAATAGACTACGGAAATAAGCTTCTTTATAGACTAACCTATAATAGGCCAAAAAATCTCTTCTTCTTAAGAATTGCGTCGCATTGAAACAGAGAACATCCAGATTTAGCGTTTGTAGGCAAGATATTTTACATGTATTAGATTTGTATACAAACCATGGTCTACATATTATTTGCTATTTAAAGAAATCGCAACACCTCACACATGATTCAAGCGCAGTAAAGAGAAATAAAATGATCTAAGTTAGAAACTAAGGAACTACAACCGTATGTTGAACAGAAGAAGGTGCTAAAGTCGGGAATCCGTATAAGGCAATAAATAATAATGGATCGTCTTTGGCCTTGGTGAAATTAGTCACCGAGGCGGGCAGTACTCGTAAATTGTGAATTAATGTTGTGGCGTGACAGTGGACGCATGTCTTTATGATCTCGCCGGAGAAATAAGTAAAAGAAACATTTATAATAGGTGTGTGAATATGACTCCGCCCCTTTTTGTCAAAATAAAACACATTTGTTCGCTTACAAAATTAAAAAAAAAATTATTGAAAGTATGCTCCATCTGCAGCTACAACCTTCGCCCATCGTTCAGGTAGTTTTCGTATTCCTTGCTGGAAGAAGTCCTGGTCTTTTGAGCTTATCCAGTTGTCAATCCAAATTTTGATACTTTCACATGAAGTAAACTTTTCTCCAGTAAGGTCTGTCTGCATCGTCCGGAATAGGTGGTAATCCGAAGGAGCTATGTCTGGTGAATATGGCGGGTGGGGTAACACTTCCCAGTCCTGTCCCTCTAAATATCTTTTTACGACTTCTGCGGTATGCGGTTTGGCATTGTCATGCTGAAGAACTAATTTGTTATGTCTATTCACCCATTCTGGTCGTTTTTCTTCTATGGCTCGCTTCAAACGCATTAGTTGTCGTCGGTAAACTTCTCCATTA
This sequence comes from Aplocera efformata, assembly GCA_921293045.1. Lineage (NCBI taxonomy): Eukaryota > Metazoa > Arthropoda > Insecta > Lepidoptera > Geometridae > Aplocera > Aplocera efformata. The sequence goes on along the minus strand of OV121042.1, from coordinate 2,787,978 downwards.
ATAGTTTCAGAGGGTTTGAGCAACTCATAATATACAATACCTTTCTGATCCCACCAAATACAGAGCATGACCTTGGCACAGTGAATATTTATTTTTGGCTGTGATGGGCCTGGTTCGCCTGGTTTCACCCAAGCTTTTTTGCGTTTAGGATTTTCGTACTGTATCCATTTTTCGTCTCCTGTGACTATCCGATGCAAAAATCCTTTTCTTTGCTGTCTTTGAAGCAGCATTTCACAAATGGTTTTCCGACGTTCCATGTCTCTTTCTATTAAATCATGTGGAACCCAGTCACCGGCTTTTTGAATCATTCCCATCATTTGTAAACGCTTTGCAACAGTTGAACGATCAACATTTAATGCTGCAGCTAATTCTGATTGAGTTTGGCAAGAATCTTCCGCCAATAATGCTTCCAATTCAGCATCTTCAAATTTTTTTGGTGGTTTTCCATGTTCTTTAACCTCAGTACTAAAATCGTTATTTTGAAATCGTCGAAACCATTCCTTGCAAGTTGTATTAGACGGAGCATGCTCACCATAAATCTCCACAAGCAAACGATAAGTTTCCGCTGCAGTTTTCTTCGCAATAAAATAATGTAATAACACTTCCCGCAAATGACGTTTATTTGGAATAAAAACCGACATTTTCGAAAAGGTGAAAACAATTGTTGCTTACACTTCAACCAAATATCATAAAATGCGTTAGATAGCTGACATTCAGTACTATCGAATACAAGTATGGTCATTTATTAGTACACGTAAACAATACTAAAAACGACATCTGTTGAGAAAGGGCGGAGTCATATTCACACACCCAATAATATGAATATGGCGAGAATTGAAATATAATGTATAAAAGCATATCTTGACTTATATTCTTGGGTAATAATGAATTAAGTGAATGACTGCTATTAATTGGTAAGAAGTTAAAAGGATCTAAATAAATTTTGAACAATGGAGTCTTGATAAGGATCTATGATATAGAATCGGGTGGATGTCTTTCAGCTATCGTTTTAGCTTGTTTTAACGGAAAATATAAATTGTCAATGTCAATTCTATTCCACTAAATTATACATACGTATTTATTTAAATGTAACCGATAAATACGTATACAGTATGCAAATATATAGCGTACAAACAACACATAATATTGTGAGCACGTACTAAACAATCTTTGCTTTATCTTGTGGTAGCTAGAGTCTTACACATAGAGATTGTCTTGTGTAATATAGTAGCTTGTATCTGTCATAATTGAGTGGAACAGCTCAATGTTAAGTGCCTCCATTCAAACATCTGATTCTCAATGATACAACACTGCTCTAATTGTCGAGGTCATTTTGAGAATATTGTCACTGTTGGTGTAAAAATGTAGCAGATATAATATTGCGCCATATACAAGATTATGAATATAATTTTAATCATCTTAATAACTTAAATCATTTATTTGAATGTAGAATTTTGATCTAAGGACGTATGTTATGGAGCGAATATCGTAATTCCTTAACAAGAAATATGTGACTGTGGAGTACTCATACAAAAAAGGTGTTCAATAAATAACTATTGATAATATACGTACGCTAATTGGCTACTAAACTAAAGTCAATAAGTGACCAGCAGGTACTAAAATGGACAACGTAGTTATATAGAAGGAACAAGATACTAAATAATAAAGTGGAAAATGGCTCTAAAACAACCTGAATAGGAAACTTTGTGGAAACGTAATTTCATGCGTTTGAATAATTAATGTGGTAATTATAGTGAAAGCGGATAATGTGCTTGATTTACATACAAAAATGTATAACAGTGAAAATCACATAATATAATGTATAGTCCTGTGATATCTTTTGATTTGATCTGATATACGTCAAATGCAAAACATTTGGTGGCATAGTGGCAAAACGAAAAATCTACAGATCTGAAACCAGCTTTTTGTATGATTTAATAGTTTCTCCTAATTAAAGATATCTTTATTTATATACCTAATACACATATTTCTGTTCAAAAGTCAAAGTCATCGCACGTATTAATAAACGTTTCATTAAAACGTGAAGTAAGGCGCTTTAATCATTTAAATCGATGTTAAAAATGTTAAAAATATATTCACTCACTATAATTTTCTTAACATTGTAGTGAAGTAAATATTTTATTTTTAGTCTTATCATAGCATCATTCGACTTTTCCTGGCAGCGAGAGTAAAATCAAATGCTTACTAATAAATTCACTTTACATTTTGCGATTATTATCTTGGCAACTAATTAACACATGTTTGAAGGGAAGTGGAATATAAACATCGGCGTTATTCGTCTCATGCAGTCGTATCGTTGATAGCCTCGTGTCTAAACTGCAGTTAGATATTCACGGAGACGTATTGTCCTGATTACTTCGATACATATAAACATCCAGACATAAATAAAAAACACATGCAAAAATAAAGTGAAACTTTTTCAGCGAATTGGTAGTAAGAAGCATTGAATACAAACTCTACATATTTAACAAGGTGTACTGTCCTTTTCTTACCGATTATGGAGAAGCAAGTTAAAAATAGTAGCAGAAAGTCCATTTCAAGAGAGCATTTTATAAAAACATGGTACCAATCCATTCAAATGTCTCCCAAGCTGCATTCGTATAATTGAAGGCATTCTTGATCCTCATAACACAGATAAAGCATTCAGTTATATTTATACATAGCAAGCTGTGAATCGTGCAGTGTAATAAAAAAAATGAATATATTTACAAAAAAAGTATTATGTAAGTATTCTATCAGTTATCTAGTTCTCATAGTACAAACTATGCATAGTTTAGGGCTAGATGGCGCTGTGTGAAATGTACATGAATATTTATTATTATTACTTTTAAATAAATATATATATATATATATATAATTATGTTTGCAATTGCTATTCGTTAGTCTCGCTAATACTCAGAAACGGCTGGATCTATTAGGCTGATTTCTATTTCATTTTGTTCATAATAATCAGGACACGACTCGTATAATATAATTTATTTGGAAAATTCACGGGAAGAGTCGGAAATCGTGAAAAAAGTATGTTTTTGTCATTTGACAGGCGATTGTCAAATTGTGAATCAAGACAGGAATACATGTAGCGGATAAGCTAGTATGAGATATAAGATTGCTACAGTCTGAATCTTTGATCATCTGTCCAATTGGATCATATATCTTGATAAAATGAATAAAATTATTAAAAAGATTTGTTAGCTCAGTCTTTGTTTTATGTGCCTACGTTTTAAATTATGGCGAACTTTTACTACCCACTTTATATTTTGTTTGCTTCGCAGACGTCGTCTGGATGGAATAAAATATAAATTACGGACACTAATTTAGCCGTGAATAGGTAGGTATGTATGATTGTGTACATAACATCCTGTTGGCCTTGCGATGATATGAAAATTGCTTTGATACCATTACTGCCCGTAATACACAATTGGGCTGGTTTTTGAATTAAAAATACCGAGAGCATTTTGATCTTATATAACAAGTAAATGATTAAAAAATGGAAAAGAAACCGACTTCAATACTTTCATAGTAACAAAATACGCAATTTCGTTTACTTGCATGACATATTTTTCCAATTATTTTGATTTAAGAACCAAACTATTAAACCGATTTTGAGAAAAATTCAATGGGGCCTGAAACCATATCCTTCCAAATGAAATGATAAATGGCCTTTTTTTAAGTCAGTTAAAAAGATATTGAAAGATGAAATCTCTATAGAATTTCATAAAAATTATACGACAATTTTATGTGATGACAGAATGTTATTGTTAGGCGTTAGGGCTTCATGAAAATAATTATGAAATGGTCCAATTCAAGTTTTATACTTATACAAAGCCACAATATTTTGCAATAATTCATCTGACTCATTCCCACAACTATATCCATTGCGTGCTGAGAAATTCCTAAATAGAAAAAAAATACATTATACTGAGAACGAGACTCGAAACAAAAGGTTTTGCTAAATAAAACTATGTAATGACTAAAATAATAATAAAACGCAATGGATTTTACTAGTTTATAGCTGGAGAATTAACGATGAATACATGAGGAATTTCTTGCAGTATATAATTTTAAATCCATTACACACGCACTATATTATTATTTACACTTTTAAAACGCCCATTACGCGCAAAAACTGACAGCTCAGCGCCAAAAACGAAAATGTCCTACCATAATAAGCGTGCAACTTTTTAATCCACCTGTCCAGATTGCGCATGCCATTATGGCCTCTACATATATGTGTTATACTGTATAAAATATGTTGGAATTATTTTCAGTTGCGCAATTATCGCAAATGATGCTATAGTTACGTCAGGTTAGTCACACTCGAGTAGACCACGTGTTGTGTTCACCATACAACGATGTCCGAAGTTTTTTGTGATACGTTAATCTTTGTTTGCGATCAATATCACACTTCTTGTTTGTTCCAGATATGTTCTGTCAATTCATAAGGCACTTAGGTTCACGAAGATAGTGGTGTATATAAAATTAAGCCGACTCCTAATCTATCATTAAATGTGTTTGTTCTGCCACGTGTTTGTCTTCGCATTATATTATGACGTTTTTAAGACTTGACTTGGTTTTTAAGTTTTTTTGACTTGAATAAAGATTCATAAACGATTATCTAATTTTTGATTCGCTTTTCGATATAATTCGGAACTACCTGTTACAAAATATACAAAACATAAATAACTATTACAATATAATATTATATATTGTCAGTATAATTATGATCATGATATTGACTAAATAGGGGTTGAGATAGAACATAGCACACAAGCTGAAGCTGCCTATAGACGCTTTCAACATTTGAGGTGTTGCCAACGCGGCGCCTATCAGCTAAAGTAAAATTACTTTTACTAATAGGTTTAAGTTCTAGATGGCGCCACTTGTACGAGAGTTAATGAACCCACGTGGACTGCATGCATGATGTCTCACATTCACACTCTGTTAAGTGGATAATAGGGCATGTACACTATCAATTTATCGTCGCATGACTATTCCTCACGGTAAAAGTTGACCCTGTGAAATGGCTGTTTGAATTAGCTGCAGTCGCAACAAAACTACCAAAGGGATAATAGACGGTGAAAAATGTGGGAAAAAGCGAAAACAAATAAATTGTTTGGGACATCACGTCATGTCCCAAGAAAATATATTTCTTTCCTTTTTTATCAGAATTGCAGCTGCCGCTTATGCTGACTTTTATAAACCGACTGGGTTGCGTTTGACTGTCACCTGATGTGGACTATGTAGACGGTGGCAACACGCAACTGAATTAGGAATCAGATCCAAATGAGTTCAAACCATTAGGTGATTGGCGGCAGATTTTCCACTGAGGAGGGCATTGTGTTCCTTCACCGGAAGCTCAAGCTCGAACCCACGACCGATATCACAACCCAACATAACTACCAACTGCGCCAGCACCACTTCAAAACAACCGGAATAGAATTGCTTTTGTGATGCGTTTTGGTCGTCAAATGTAAACGGCCAATAATCGTGCAAATGTATATGCTAATGTTTTGATTGTTTGTTTTGCCGTTTAGCTGTCATGGTTATATAAAGACCTAATACGTGATTCTGTTTGTTTGTTAAATGAATCCATTACGGTATTTATTTTTGAGTGGTGATGTGCCATTCATAATGGAAAGAGGAAAGTTAAGTTTCTATTAGTTGTTTGTGTGTATTTGTGTGTGTGTGAGTGTGCGTGTGTGTGTGCGTGTGTGTGCGTGTGAAAGGGTGCTATGGGTCGAAAACTGGCTATTTATGTTAAGCATTGATACAGGGAATCCTAGTACATGGTAGGAAAGGGGTATGACTATTTAACACTTTTTTATGTTGGTAACGCGTATCGTTAACCGATATGGGTGTTTTTTTTTTAATCCATTGGGTGCACTTCTGATTTGTAGAACCGAACATAGAAACTTCATGAAAATAATCCATCCCGAAAATACTAATCCTAACTTATAATATTATAAATACGAAAGTGTGTTTGTTTGTTATGCTTTCGCTTCAACTACTCAACGATCATCATGAAAATTTGCCTTAACGACAGAGGACAGAAAAGGACAAGAAATAAATTATTGTTTAACAATTTACACTAATTCGAGCGAAGCCGCGGCCAAAAGCTAATAGGAATTAAAAACATTGAAGTCGTATTAATGGTTTTTAAATATTTTGTAATATAAGAAAGTCAAGATCAGGTATAATTACATAGTACCGACCGAGCTTCGCTGGGCTTTTTATGTATAAAAGTTTTTTTCATCTAAATCGTTAGAGCAGTTTTTGAGATACGCGAAAAAAAAACAATAAATATAAAAATAATTCCTCGGTTAAAGTAATACTACTAAAGTTTATATTGCTGAAGCGACGTGTGGTTACCTCCACCCATAGCAACAGCAATATGACTAAGGTCCACCGACCAAGGTCGCATCCCGTTGCGCCCGTCACCTGAGACGGGGACACCTGTGATTTATACCTCAAACATCTAAAGAACATCCAATAACTTTCTACGAACTGGCAAATTGTAAATTAGTACTAGTGTAACGACCTCTATGCAAATGAACTAAAATGGTGCGAGCGCGCTGTAATCATCCAGTTGTCAAACAGAGCCGAACGAGAGCGGAAATGGGGAGTTTAGCGCAGTGTTGCTAGATTGTAACTTGTTAAAAATTAGTAGTACACACATTTTTTACATTATTTTCGCATTATGTCAGTACATTCAGTATGATGGCGCAACGTGGGCTGGCATGGACCGACATGAGTCAGTGGTCATGTCCGTCCGTAAGCCTCTAATGTTATCCCTGCAGGGACACCGGCTTGCTCTCGTTAATTGAGAGAGACTGGGCTTTGATCTACCACGGGAGCCCAATCCGCATTAGTAGATGTCACAAGTCTTCGAAGTTTTGGAGTCTAAGACATGCCGGTTTCCTCACCGTATCGAGAACGTGGTTTTGCGCACATAATTTTTTCAAGTGAAAAGCTCATTGATGCTCCTGTGGGTTTGAACCAGCGACCTTCAGATTGAAAGTCGGCGACTGTGCCCCTGTAATTTGTACAAGTTCTACTGCTCAAGGAAACTGCTTGCTAAAGGAGCAACAAAAAGTCCTACGAGAGCAATTTGACCCACAAGATGATGGGCGCAACGCAATACGACTTGGGTCTTCATATACTTCGACCTGAGTTGTATTGCTATTGTCTATGGGCGGCGGTAACCTCTTAACATCAGGTGGACCGCCAACTTGTCCCGTAACTGGGAACACATAAATAAAAGAGTGGAACAGATACTGCAACCGTAAACCCCGATAAAGTAGTTCAATAATATTATAATCACGCGATATGAGAAAACAACATATTCCGATAAAAGTGGAATATGGTGCACGTGATTTTTTAAAACTGTATGATGCATGACATGACCATTTCATCATGCCTAAATATATTCCATGACTTCACCCTGTTAATGCATGTTTCCTCGCAAATAACTTTACCGTCGAGTTACAACAGTAGTGATATGTGATATGATAAATGTAATTTCAATATTGAAGCGTACGGAATATCACAGGTTTTGTATTGATCTTCATGAATTTTCATGCGTATTGCTAAAACAGGGAGGAAGACGGCTAAATCAGTATTTTCTTTGTATTTAAATTATTTCTAGACATAAAATTCTGCCGATCCGTATTCCCCAATTCGGATCATTAACATTTTCAAAGTATTACCATTCAGTGTTTTTTTTTTAATTTGAAAAGTGATGGTAGGTGCCGATGGCCCACCTGGTGGTAACTGGCCCATGACAACAGTAATGCGACTCAATACAAGATTTGGATCTTACACTGAGTTGCATTCATCCTGCTGCGTCCATCAGTAATGCGAGCACTACTGCTTGCCGGCAGAATCCAGGTGTGGTGGCAGTAGCTCTCCGGACGAACTTGGTACAAGTTCTACCTATTATTTTGATGAGGCACTTATTGAACTCCAAAAAAAGTTCAACGACTGGTTTTTGTTTGACTGACATCTTATCCACGAAATGCATTTATTTAACATTTATTTATTTTTATTAGGGGCTTTCTTTCAGTTATTTATTTAGTAACATATATTTTTAGACCTTTTTATATCTAGAAACATGTAACGAAATACGAAACATCGTAAAACATGTTTGAGCAGCGGATGCAGTTCAGGAAATGACATTAATCAAATTAGCATAATGACTACTGTATTTTTAGGTGAAGACCTAAAAACGCGAACTATTATTGGCGCCAACGCATTGATCTACGGCTATATTCAAGTTGACTCATGTATCTTTTGACAGATTGGGAGCTTGTTTCTGCATTCATCTTACTTCTAATATAAATGCGAGAGTTTGGATGGATGGATGTTTCTTACTCCATTACGCCAGAATGGCTGAAAGGATCTGGTTGAAATTTACACAGAGATATATTATAGTCTGAAATACGTACTTTTTATCCCGGAAAAATGTACGGTTCCTGCAGGATGGCCGTAGGTGCAACTAGTTCAGTCCCAACTTTTTTCTTGTTATTATATTTTTAGGTTACTTTCCCATTAAGAATATTTCGGAAACACATTTGTGTAATGTTATCAAATTTTGAAAATTATTTTCTAGTATTTCATGTAAATTAGTACAAACAACAAATATTGTTAATTTGTTATCTAATGTGGGATTTGAATCTTTTATTTTAACCAGATGATCATACCATGCCACCAAATCCAATTATGTCTATATTACGTTTCTTACTTGACTACGATTACATTACAGATAGCAAGGACGTACAAACATACAACACAATCATGTCAATTAAACAAATATTAACGTCAGCCAAATCAAACCCGGGACCGTAGCATTGCAGCATTACCAATATAGCAACAAAGTTGTCGTTCTACAATACTAAGGGCTATTTGATGGAAACCAACGGACAGTGTTCATGTATTGCATTGTTTAGATTAACGGAACTACATCCGACCTACAATCATCGTATGAAACAGGAATACGTTATGAGCGTCTAACATTATACATGTACCAATCTCGGCCAAAACACATACATTCGATTATTAAATCCCGACGAAAAAGACCTCTGTGTGTCAGTGTGTTTGTGGCAGCTCCCAAGGGCATGGACCGAATACTCTGTTTCCAGGATAGCTAATTCTGGATCCTGGATTAACACATAGGCTACTTTTGATCGTTTTACTTTAGGGCGTTTTTTTGTAACAAACAAACACACATTCAAACTTTCACCTTTATAATATTAGTGAATACGTAGCAAAGGGACCTGGCTTTATTTTAACGCGACCTGTGCTACGGAAGCGAACCTCGCCACACTTTTACATCCTCAATGCAAGTGAACATTGCATAACATCCTTAACATTTACATAATTGACTATTTTATTTACTTAACCTATAGCAGTTTTTATTGACGATTATATTATATCAATGAATTATATAATTTATTTTATTATACGTTTAACTTGTTAATGTTAAGCGGAAGTATTTAATTAGCAGCATGCAATTTGCAAGACCGCTCGTTTGTTGCATTATAATGCGGAGTTTACGATTAATATAAATTTTCTCTAATCCTAGATGTCGCTCTAACAACAGTCTCTGTTTTGCCTTTGCCCGTTCTACTCTCGACAAGCGATACCAACCGGAAATACTAATGTTTAATAAATATGCATGTGCCTAATATGGTAATACATTGAGTTATTATTATAAAATCGTGTTTGTTTAGATAAACCAACTGACATTGAGTTATTTATAACTACATCGATTTAGACTACATAGAAGATACTCACACATTTGTTGTTTTTGTTACAAAGCGTAACAAAAACAACAAATGTGAGTTATCACTACATAGTATCATCATCAAAACAAAGTCGCTTTCTCTGTCCCTATATCCCTATGTATGCTTAAATCTTTAAAACTACGCAACGGATTTTGATGCGTTTTTTTTTTAATAGATAGAGTGATTCAAGAGGAAAGTTTATATGTATAATACACTAGCAAGTCGCCCCGGCTTCGCACGGGTAGTTTATTATACGACACTGATGCTTTACTAACTGTGCGAAGCCGGGGCGGGTCGCTAGTATTATATACAAACATATTAGGGTAAAGAAGACTTCGCAAGGTTTTGTTGCATGAATAGATTGAATTGCCATAAATTTGACACAACGTTTGATTAGCCCTATGTTTTAACAACCAAATGGATATAATATATAGTGACATTTTTTTTTTTTTTTCCTTCATATTGTACATTATTAAACAGATAACAACGATGCTATGGCAGCCTATCTCCAGTCATCTGTTAGTTAATTATAGGTTTCGGCCGTAACAGTGTTTCAGTTTCCGTGAGCTGCTAAACAGCTATCAATAAGCTAATTAGTGTTCAGCAAAAAATAGTTCACCGACCGTAGGCCATTGATCATAATCGCGTAGAGCCACAGAATATGCAGCACTCGAAGAAGGCACGTTTCAATTGAATCAGAGATCAACAACCTGCGAGAAAAAGCCAGGAATGAAAACACTTAACACCTGTATAGGGCTCATCAATCATCAGTTCTAAAGAGTTTTTATTCAAGTTGACGCACGAGTCGAGGCTAGCTTTTTCCCTGGTCTAAGAAGTTGCGCTCTTTGAGTGATGTAACAGTCGACCAGTGGTGACGGCTTCCAAGATATAAAGACTGCTCATCATAGGCTCTTATTCAGGATCTGTGCTGTACATTCAGTAATATCTGTCAGCTACATAGGTAGCATTGTGGGACAAAACCTATTCATGTGTATCAAAAGAGTTCCTCTGGATAAACCAGAGGAAATTCCTACGTTTGAAAACACGTAGTGTTTCAAAAGAATTTTATATATTTTGTGAGCCGCTCCTACATAAAATATTCACCTATTAAATTATATGTACAAGTAAATAGGATGAGCTACATTGTCGTTAGTGTATGACTTATAAGTCTATAGCTTGAATAGAATAATAATAATGCCAAGCATACTATTATCATAATATAATCAACTACACTACACCCTCGCGAAAAATCGAAGATATCGGCAAAAATTCTTGGCAAAATTGAATAGAGAAAAAAATACAATGTAGCATTAGCAATTGCGTGCACGTGTCTATAATCAAGTTCTCACTATCTATAGTTGTAGTTCAAACAAAAGTTGATATACCGCTATTAAAAAAATTACATTCGTTTCTAAGCAGATGTGTGAGATGTTGACCAAATGTGTGTTCTGGTCGATGAAATGTCATGCGCATAAGTTATTTCTTGTATGTCTCGAGTTGACAGACCCAACGTGATGCGACTTGGATCCTTTCATAAGGAGATGACGGTGGGGGGTCCAGTTGCTTGCGTCCGTAGGTGTGACTCCTCTAGTATCCGTACACGCACCCATGACCACCACTAACGGAGCGACTAAAAGTGGTAAAAAAGTAGTAGTAGTACTAGAGAAGTAGTTTAAACACCTGGTAATCTGCGCCAAGCAGTGATGCACTCGTATTGCTGTGTTCCAGTGGGAGGGTGTGGGGAAGGTGCAATCACAGGTGCGTGAGACGTAATCTCCCCATTTAGGATGATGGGCGCAACGGGATACATGTTCGAAGGACAAATGCCCTATTGCTGTTGTTATGAGCGGAGGTAACTGCTTACCAGCAGGTGGGCCTTCTGCTAGTCCGGTCACTACAGTAGTATAAAAAAATAAGTCGAATTGCTGTTGGCAGTCAATACCTCTAACATCAGGCGTGCCTTTATGGCATAAGTCACATAAAAACGTTAATGTCCTTAAAAACAGCGATACAAACATGACGCATCTTATGTTTTGTTTGTTCATTTAAATTCATAGCCAAAACTGTCGTCTGGTGATTCAGGACAAAAGCATTGCACAACTGGTTAGAAGCCACGGTATTTTTATTGGGAGTGGTTCATTGGCTGACTGTTCAATGGGCTATTTCTGACCAGGCTGTTGACGATTGATCGCCCAAAAATATTTTTTTGACTCACTTTAATGTGTGTCAATGTTTCTAGGTGATAATTTAAGTAACTTTGTAGCGCATTAAATGATAAATCAATTAACAATCCTAATTATTGCCTAACTTGGTTTTTTGATGAAATACTTAAATATTACATACGAATTGTTGCCTACCTAATATTCTTGATTAGTACTTAGTTATTTTAAGATTAAAATAAGTATGATATTATATATCATATATCTAAGTTAATTTCCTACTTTTAACTTGTATTTCTGTAAGTATATAAATTTATTCGTATTGTATTTTTTATTTATAGCTAGATATTCATAGGCAACATTTTTACAACAAATTTTTACGATGTATTAATCATCCGTTTTCAGAAAAAATATAATAATATGTTTGTAAATTCGTGATTATCAACGTCATGGGGGTGACGTAACAATATGTCTGTCGCTTTCGGAAGATCCTTTTTATACCCTTAAAAGGAATGTTTATGAGTGTATTGACTCACGCTTATAAACGAAAACAACAACATGTTTTGTTTGGTACACAACAAATTACAATCTCATTTTAGTTAGTTTTGTCAGCGAAATATTTTTGTCTTGGTCGGTGTAAACTCACCCTAATAATGATAAATCCTTTTCTCATCATTAAAGAAAGAGCATTAATGATGCAGTCGGACATACCTGTAACAAATAAAGTTAATATTAAAAAAGTTAATATTATATTATAGTGTTAACTGAGTGAGTTAACGCATCTACGGTAGCGTCAATACTAAATTTACAGCTATCATTATTCTACACACAATCTGGATTTGATTTCAAGCCGATACCGAACCGATTCTATTTCAGTCCGATCTTACTCAATTACGGGCATCTCGACTTGCCATTAAAGGCAAATAGGGTTGGCACTTTGAGATTATATTTCCAATATTTATAGAAATATTTCATTTATATTTGCACAAAATGATTTGTTTCTAAAAGTTACATAGAGATAATTTGTACATGGCTAAGATAACTATTATATATGAACAATGGTCGTTTATATATTGTCTGATAGCATCATTTTGTAAAGAAAAGTGCAAGGAGAAGATTGATCAATTAATTCCTAAAAGTACTTATAATTACTTAAAAGTAAACGTTTTTATGCAATTACAATGAGAGAACGGGCTGACGATCATCTTCATATTAATTAGTTAGCGCTATCCATAAAAAAACAATATGACTCAGGTCCACCTCTACAGATGTATGAGAAGACTGGATACATCGCGTTGCGTCCATTTTCTGCGTCACTTTAAGACAAGGTTCTTCGCAATGAAACCACTCATGCAACGGCAATTTCACTGGCACCCATACTGCAACACAATTGCACCACTGCTTCGAAACTTAATATAAGTTACAAGGCGTGGTGGCAGTAGTTCTCCGGACGAATAAGATACAAATAAATCCATATTGTTAAAATAAGTGAAAGTAATTATAAATTATCTGAAATTGAATATCAGAGTGGGACAACCCTAGTTGTAAATCAATCGTCTCGTTTACCCTAATGTACCGGTTTCACGTCAAATCACTCTTCATTAGGTTTCCGATTGTTGTCGGTAATGTAAACATTAGTCTCTGTGCAATAGGTCAGCCGTGAATAAAATTATCAATAGCGTTTGGGGGTTTTCGAAAACAGGCCCATTCTTCTTAAGCTTTGTCTCATACTGTGCTGTGTTCTCGATTTTTGCTGACGTAAATGTTATACAGAAGTTTAATATCGCAACATAAAATTAATATTCCTGAATATCGATTATAATGACAAGGTTTTATGAATATATTCCATCTATCTATCGAATCAGCCGGTAACACCCACTGCTGAGTATAGGCCTCTTCTCTAGCACGGCACTATATATTATCAAATAATTATTTATATTATTGTGTATAATGTGTATATTATTGTGTGTAATATATTTTTTATATATAAATATAAAAAAATATATTATCACACAATAACTTAGTCATACAACGGAATAAATTGGATACCGTAATGGGTCAATACAGAAATACGAAAGTGTGGCAAAGCAAATGCAAAAATAAGTAGATACTTACTAAGAGTTCCGTAACTGAAGGGTAAGGGAACCCTAGTACAAAGCCTAAAACGTCGGTATATTATCTGTCTGTCTGTCCTAAATTCTAACAAAATATATGTGTTAATCTTCTTATAGTATCAATGTTTCAATCTTTAATTTAGTGATCGCGATACAATATTGCCACCTCAATAGCGTTTTCAGTGGCTTGTAATTAGAGTAGATACCCCACCGAAAAATTTGCCGTCACGGAACGCCCTGATGGCATAAGAGAGCGCAATATCGTTTGCCGTCACATCATACGAGTCGGATTTACTGCCGTCACGTCATACGAGTCGGGTTTACTGCCAATATGTTTTGAAACATTGTTTCACATGAATAATTATATTACAGCCGATGGTACGAAACACTCGGTTTGAGTTCAAACGTTCGTCCAGTCCAAATTACACTTACCGGGTTATTCTGTTTTGCACATACTTGCACAGATAATTAATAAATTACTCGTAAACGGACGTCAGCAAGAAAGACTTCATTGAATAAAATTTACACTGTGAGAAGCTTGGTCGTGTTAGAATGTTTAATATTATGTGTAAGTAAATATATCAAAACAATTGACTTGACCAGTTGTCTGTTCATCAAAACATAACAGCATTGCGATGTAGCGCAACATAGCTTGGAATTATCTGAGCGTGAGATATTTGTATCTGTGTACGCGTAACTGCACATAATGTTTATGATGCGGTTTCTACTAAGTTTTAGCAATAAAGAGCATAAACGGGCAAATAGCTTACTTGTCTTTTGAAGTCCTTCTTACTCATACTTATGTAATAGCAACAACAGGATTACGAATGTGAGTTGTGTATTATTTATTTCGGACTTCGTTTTATGTTACAAGTAGTCGTAAAGATCTCTCATGAACTAACAGAACGGGCACAGCTTCCGCAAGCAATAAAAATCGAATTACACGCGAAACTCCCAAAAGTTTTTGGGATCAGATCGACTTTTTATCTCATTCTGGCAAGTTGTCCAACCAAATGATAGAAACATAAAAAGTCGATCCCCATTTCGATTTTGATAGCGCCATAACTTTCCAATTTTGTTTATGAACATGCAAAAATGAAATAAAAGGTCATAGTCAAAGAAAGAGTGTGAGTAAGGCTTGTTTGGATTTACTGAATTGTAGTTTCTAATATTACAAAATCTAATTCTGCTCTACGGCTCATTTGTCCGATATGTCCGACAAACATTGCCCGTGTCCATCCCAAAGTCGATGCAGTACAAGCGATTACGAAAGCGCCGATAACATCTGACTGTTGAGATGTTTTGATGACGGAACCAACAAGGCATCATTACGTGACCAGCCAGCCTTATCGATGGGTATTCAAACCGGTTTTTCTTACAAAATTGATTAGAGATCTGTGTTTAAACTAGTTTACAATTTCAGCATCTTGTAGTCCCATTTGCAGGGATATCGGCTAACTTTCGACAATTAGGAGGGAATGGGCTTTTAAGGGAGTCTACGCGAATTAGCAAAAAATCATGAAGAAATCAAGATCCAAAGAAAAGGAGGTGTAACACTCCTTCATATAAAGTTTACTTTTGTACATGAGTCTATGCACGAACTCGAGTTCTGTGCCATTAATTTTCCTTGACAACCTAGCCAGGTATTTATCAATACGGCAGAAAATGGAAATGAGTTCTAGAAAAAAATGTTTTTATCAATTCTAAGAGAGCTAAATTTGCTGCTCTAAAAGTAAATAGATCAAGACTCTGTTAAATAATGAAATGAAAATAAACTACAGCAAATAAAAACATCCGGTACCGTTGCACCATAACAATGATCTCAAGAAACGTGAAAGTAGTTCCAACCTAAAGTGTCACCAGATAACATTTGTTAGAGATATTAAAAGGCTTACGCAACGAGGCGTAAATTGCTGCCGAAACCGTCGGAAACAGCTGTCCAGTCTCGTTCCTGAAACGATAAAGCCAAAAACTGCCTTCCGTGTTTTTAATTTGGGTAGGTTTTTAAAACTGACTTAATAAAAAATAATCCATTATAATCCAAAAATAACATTTATGTTTATCACACAAATTCTTGGTCCTGGAAATCGAAGCATAGAAGGCAAAACTACCAACTGAGCAGTGAGGCTAGTAGAAATATGAAAAAAACTGTTTTCATATGAATTCAGAAACGAAAATTCATTATTTTATCAATGGGATAGAAAAATCATGAATTTTCGTTTCGACAATTCATACGAAATCTTTGAAAAATAGATCACTCTAAACGAATTCTGTTTCGGCTTTTTTTATCAATGAAATCACGCAAGGCCTTTGTACAACGGTACAAGCGTCATCAAACAGTAACCAAACAAACAGTACAAACCGTTTACGATAATATTAGATGAATAAACATAGATCTTTACGTAACAGCACGAAACTCATTCATATCAATTGTTGACAAAACTATCGGCCAAATATTGTCGTTGTTGTAAATCGATTTGCATTTATAGAACTACCGCAGTAATACCTAGTACAACTACAGACTTCGAAATACGATTTCATAACTCAGATTACGAAATAGTTTGTACTCTGAAAACCATGTTGATTGATTAGGATACCCTGTGTCGCAGGTGGCATGGGAAAACAAATACACGACTCGAAAATCCAAGAACCGCGAACTGACTTTTTATTACACGAAGTTTGCATTAGCTGTCATAAATAAGGTATGTTAGTATACAGTTTAAACCTAGCAATAGTTTAATTTTAATAATAGATATAGGAACTACTAACGAATGAAAACAGTTTCATCAGAATTTAAATCTGAAATCGGGCTAGAGTGCGATGGCATTGTCAACATAGATTCTAACTTTTGAGTTCAACAAAAGAATAAATATTGTTGTATAACCTTTCCATGTAAAATCTATATTGCTAGTTGCACCATTAATTTGTAAGTTGCATAGTGTAAGTTTCTAAGTTAAGTCATTTTGGGATAAGTTATTTGTCGAGAAAGTTGGGGTTGCTACCTCAGTGCTACTGTAGCACTCATTTTTGTACGATTAATGGAATGATTACGAAGCGGTAGCCGAGCGTGAGTCACGCGGCGCTCGCGCACTTTATGTGAACATGTTAATTGCTGGTCCAGTACAATTTGCACGGCGTGCAAATATTTGTTATGGGCTTGTGGTGTCGGGGAAAAGCACCGCAGATGACAATTAACAGATAATTCTACATTTAATTGATGCAGATATGGATAGATAGACATATAATAAGACGATTTTTTATCTCTTTCTATAATTTGCTAATCATTTGATGTTGAATTGATTAAGATTTAAAGTTAACTCATACCCAACCAATCAATGCTTTGGGGCTAGATGGTGCTATGTCTGTCAACTTTATCCTTAGACCAGAGACGACCTTATGGCAGCCACTGATAAAGCGATCTCAGTGGCCAAGTCTCTATCTAAACGGATATAATGTTCCGCACATTGATACGTAAACAAGGAAAAGAAGGCACTATGTGAAATGTTCATGAATATTAAAATTCAAGCGTATTACATGTTAGCAACATTACAGAATAGTTTTTGAGCAATTGATTACACAACTAACAATTGCTTTCAGCTACCTATTTAGCGCTATTTTGTTGTTTTAGTCGAGGTATACACAAAAATCTGAATATTCATAATTAAAAAAATACATTACCGAAAACATGACCGCCGAATTCGATCGGTACCGTTACAAGTGCGGATGTATACATGGCCTATCAATTTAATTAATGTGTTTAGATAAAACGTTATGGAGCCATTATGAAGCTAAAGGTTAACAGATAAAGTAGCTGCTAACCAATGCATCTGCTATTTACTCTGTGGCTATTGCCAGTACGTTCATTCATAAGATTTATCTCTTTGAACACTCGAGGAGTAGGCGTTACAGATAGGTAGGAGTAGAATTACCTACATATAAGGTCAATTTTTTTTTTCCTATTATCTTATTTTTGTCTATAACACAGAATGCTATACTAACGAAAGCTGTCGCAATCGAGAGGCAATCGGGATAAGTTCTTTAATTTGGATTTACCGGGAATCGAACCCGGGTGGCAAGCAGCTAAGCAGCTGTATACATTCAAAGTCACGTTGTCTTCATTTTATATTACAGGAATAAAAAATTAGACTCTGTTTAGGTTGACTGTAATTTGGTTATAATGTGCCTAAGAAGCATCTGTGACACTTTATAAGCATACGAATATATTTATGTGTAAATATAAATATGAATTTTGAGTAATCCAAACGATACTTGGTTTGCTAATAAGGTTGAGCTTGGGTTTGAAAAACCTTAGAGTATTTTAAATTTGAGATTTTCTGAGTCAATAGCATTACATTACGATCATAATCAGTATAATGTCTGTTGAAACTATTATTTCACAGAGATCAATCTTCGTACTATTACAATAAAGCGATTTCCTCACGCTCACTTTGTCTCGTTATCAGGTATCTGAATTTCGAACGCAAACACCATGACGACCTTTCCGAAAAAGGGATTACAAAACATGAGCTTCGTAGACATCTAACTTGAAATCATGCGCACGCGTTGATCTGCAGCGCTGCACGATTTAGGTCAAGGCACTTGCCAGTTGCCATCCCTCGGATTACATCAAATTCGAGAGACACGAGGATTTTAAAATAATGTGTGACATGTATCATTGAAATTCATCATCACTACGAGTATACGCATTTCGAAAGTCCGCGGTCAGAGATTTCGCGTCAACTGTCAAAACATAGAACTCGAAAAGCATGCCGCTATAAAAAGCGTATAAGCCGCTAATTAAGTCTCTTCAAAACAGGGCTATCTTAGTAAGATCATTGAAAGACAAAATTAAATTAATATATAGACATACAAACAGGTTAAGATGAAGTGCAGTGGCCCAGTTCACCTAAAATGTTTAGCATATATTGAAGGCCGCGAGCTCCTTCAATTTACAATAGCATAAATTGTGGCAACTCTATTAATATTACTGCACCGGCTCGACCTTGGCCATCCTGTTATAAAGCAGACATGGGTGCAGTCTGTATTATGTCCAAATACAATGTACTAAAAACTGATAGAGATACCATGCCGTTATTGCAAACAATGGTGGATGGAAATGCCGATGCCAATCAAAAAGTCATGAAGCAACAATGTTGTCAACGGACAGACACACCAGAGTGTGTGTGTGGTGGCCAGAGATTGAAGCAGAGACCGCAAAAAATGTCCAATTTATATGTTTTATTAATGCCAAAACCATTAGGATGCTGTGCATATTCAATAAAGAGATATTTAACGGTGAAACAGCACCCAATGAAGAAATATTTCAGTATCATTACGTTACATTCATCCTTGGCGGAATGAATCATTGAAACAGACTGCAAATTGCTCCGTCTACCATAATTTCAGATTCCAAATACGCTCAGCAATGCGAACACTAATCACGAATAAGAAAATCCATTGAAAGAGACCATAAAACAACTTAATGCCGAGTTAGAGTACGCTAATAAGAAGGTTGTAATGCAAATGTCCAAGGGAATAGATGAATCCGAATGAGTCGTGGGAATAATAAGTGAAAATCATGAGAATTGTCGTCGTGATGTTGGTAAATTGCTGAAGCATCTGATGGAAGCGTGACGTCAGCAGATTACACTATGACTAAGAACTGTGATTGGACTCCATGTTTGAGACAATTGTATCAATGATAAAACAAATAAATCTTATCTGAGTAAACAAGATATAACAGCGTGTTTGTTTATGTGAAAAGTAATAAACACGGAAACAAAATATAAAAGATATCATTGTAAATCAGAGACTGTGTAGATATTTCGTAGATATGTAAGGCGTCACATATATAGTCTACTTTTATTTTAGAAAGAGAAAAAAAATATAGTAGTATCAAATAAATAAATAAGAAGAACGTTCTCGGTACATACAATCTCATACAATAGGTACAAAAACAATCCTGTTCGTGTAAAACGCATAAGTTATAAGACTGGTAAAAGTATTATATATTTTGATAGTATAGGGGATTTCGTGGGAAGAAAGACACAGGTGATGTTCCGACATGTGCAGTCACGGGTCTTGGGCATGGCGACCATGACGAATTCCGATGGCGAAGGGTGTGCGACGGAGTGTGTCGCCCTACAGTGCTATACTGGAACAGTTGTGGAATTACGTGTTGATTGAAGCGTTACCTTAATTCTATTGCATAGCACTGGAGTAGAGCTTGAAACGCTACAAACCATTGTCCCAGATATAAATACATTTCAAGAACATTTCATTTAGCAGCTACCTAGCCCCAAACTAAACATGGCTTGTACTATTTGAATCAGATTACGGTGAGAATACATATATAGACTTTTTTTTTTTGTAAATATTATACCTTTTTATTACATATGAAAACCCAGACAAAGGACAAACAATGTTCGTAACACAAATATTTGTCCTGAGTGGAAATCGAAACCAAAACAGGGCAAAATGCAAAGCAATATATGAAAACTATCAATTGTTTTCGAAAAATTAATATACAGTATTATTAGTACATGGACCAGAACAGCAAATGACAGAGAAGAATGGAAGCAGTTGGAGGAGGCCTTTGTCAGTAAATGGCAAACGGACAGGGATGGCAAAATTCATTTAAAATAATATTTAGTATAACCATTGTTTGTCTGAATAAAAGGCTATTATTACAATATTATAATATTATTATTAGTAAAACATCGCAGCAGCACTTTAAGGTGAAACACTCTAATACTACCCAGGAACTTCACTTTTTTTTTAAATAAATATGTACCCTACGTGATCATGAGTTTATACTACTTTCGACCCTACCCAAACATCACAATGATTATATGGACGATAATAAATAAGTCACTAGTGCCAAGCAGTGTTGCACGCGTTCGGGTGGAAGGGTGTGGGTGCCGGTAAAATTACAGGCGCATTTCACGTTACATCCTCTCAGAGTCAGTATCAGAATGACGGGCGCAATACGATGCGTCTTCTCTTTAGGTAGGGGTAGTATCTCTCTTTATACTTATACGTACATCATAAATTAAAAGCATCACCAGCTCGACGAGTTTGAATAGAGTTTGCATAAAGAATGCATTTCAAAAGAACAAGAAAGACTTCAGTCCCTACTGAAGTATGAAAATGGAAAATAATGAACTGCACTTCAAACGACGCCTGACGATGCATAAAACAAAGGGTGTTTGTTGTCTCATGCAAATGTGAGGTATATTCACATAGAACTCGTTAATGGACCTAGGTATTAATAACACACGTCATTAGGCTCACATCCTTCAATTTCAGGATTATAGAATTAAGCTGAAAAAGGGAACGGCTCACAAAATTTCAGTCAATGCTGAAGTCAAAACGTAACCAAGTTATTTTCACAAGCCATAAACATTTTCGTTAAAAGAATTAAAAATGACATATCTTCGCAATTCAAAGGCGGGGCTTTGCACACTCGCCGAACCGCTAAGTCACCATAGACTTATTACGTGGCTGCATCACTTTGCATGCAAGTACTAGGATTCTGGTTTAGGGAGATAGCGTCAAATCGCCTATGGGTTTCGCTGTATTGAGGTGGTCGGTAGCGGCAGCCGCAGCGACGGTAGCTTCTAGTCTACGTACTTACTGCTAAACTGGTGTCGGCGCTACTGCGTCACAATCTGAGACTGCGCGTCATTGATATGTACAGGATACAGCTATCGAAAATATTATTAGGATGCATGTTTAGTAAATTTTGATTAATCGGTTAGATTATACACAAAGTATTGTGTAATAATGTTGTAAAAGGAATCCTTCCATTAGAAGTCTCTTGCTGAGCAAGCAAGAGACTTCTAAAGGTCAGGATAAGGTTTACACAAGCGCCAAACTTAGAATTTTATTTGAAAAAATGTGACATTTCGTTTTTTATTAATCATGTTTTATTAAAAATGGCTATATTCGGCATGCGTTGAAATGACTATATTCGGCATGCGTTGAAATGCCACGTAAAAAAATCATATATATGTAAAGATTTTTTTCAGCTAGAAACCCTCGCGGTCTTCCCCAGAACACCCTAGAGTATCATTACAATTTGATCAATATTTTCAGAACGCATAGAGAACAACCATAAAAAAATGATTTTTATTTATACAGATTATAAGGATTTAAAAATATTTGTCTTTGTCTTTTACACCATGGATCAGAAAAAAACATCGCTGCATTTGCAATTTTAAAATAAAGATGGCGACTTCGAAAGAGGAAACCCAATATTTGTTTAGGAATAGTTTGTTTAAAAGAATCGTTCATCATTCATCATACAAATCTAAAATTAAATACGACGCAGGGGTAGTAATCCTTAGCTCTCATCCCGCATTATGGGGCAAAAAATCGATCCCAACCATGTGTCAAGCTTAGTATGTTATCAAAAAGCAGTAGCAATATTTTTTTATCTGTGTGACAAATGAGAGAATTAGTTTGGATAGTTTTTTAGAAACGCAAATAGTACAATAAACCGCCGCGTGATGGGGAACCGTTAACTAATACTACTGTTTTATCACAACAGTTATATCTATTGTGATTTAAGATGTAGATAGAGGCAGCAGACGATAACTTTAGTTTAAAATAGTGTAAAAGGCATAGATGGATACATAGATAATACTTTAATGTACATCAGATGATAAGGTTAATAAAAAAATATTATATAAAACAGTACAAAGGGCGGTCTTATCTAGCGATAATATAAGCGATTTTTTCTAGACAACCAAAGTCCTTCTCATATGATCGTAACTTGATAGTTCTTGTGTCGATAGATGTGTTATCTGTGGGCGATTACATGAAATTGACGCAAGTAATTCCTATATCGATCTCAATGCCTAGCGTCAAATTCATGAATCAGATTTATATCTGGCACTACTAGTTTCTACGCAAAGGCTTCATGTCTTCAGAGTGAGGGCGCAACGCGATGCTACAACGCGATAGGTTTGACTCTGAGGTGTCAAAATAGGTTTGAAGGAGTAGCTTAGCCGTTGTTTATGGAAGACGCCGGCGGTCAACATCGGCCGTCAACGATGGGCCTTCAGAGTTTCCCGTGACAATAAGAATAAAAAACCCAAAACTTATGCCATTGACCCACTGCGGTGCTGAACGAAAAAAATGTATACAATACTTGACCAGCATGTTATTGTTCGGTTAAGATTGGGTAGCAATCATAGTGATAAATGTTTTTTTTAAAGATCGGTCCATACAATTAGTAATTATACTTTTAATTTTTATTTCATTTATTGTCATACTGTTTGGTCATTATAAACATTGCTACGTGACTGTTGGTTAATTTGATAATTTATTTATTTGACAGGGCATGGTAAGCAAGGACAAACATGTAACACGCGCTAATCAATCAAAGCCAGAGATTACAATTAAGAAATAAAAAAAAATTAAAGCTAGATTGCGAAGAATGAAGGTTCAAACATTATCATTAGTAAGTGATAATTATAATAACTGCCATCTCTAACAGCGGGGTTCTAAAACGGGTTCGGTCAGTTCTCACCCAGTCCCGTATTCATCCGGTCCGTTCTCCCCCGATTAAAATAAAATTTATACAAATATTACATTACTAAAGCCGAACACATTTGTACCTGCCAGAACTTTTCGTAAAAATTGCTTCGACTAAAATTGATCGTACCTAAACCAAATCGGGGGAGAACCGGGTGAATACGGGACTGGATGAGAACGGACCGAACCCTCTAAAACTAAGTAACGTAGAAACACAACATTTTTAAATGCTATAATGATATAGGCCTTGACGACGCGACGCTCGCTAATATTTTTTTTTTATGGAAACTAGAAATTTGAAATATTATAATAGATTTTTTGTGCAGAAAGAAAAGTACAATGCAACAGGCGGGCAATTTATTTTTAAGAGACTTGGACACGAAAAAGCTATTAATTTTACGTTTTAGAAACTGATTTGGCATTTGGAGTGCCAAATGCCAAATCGGTCACAAAACGTCCCGTGAGAATGATTGAAGATAATAATATTTCGCGTCGAGGGGGTTAAGTTCCAGCCCTTGCACAATGGGACAAAGGACGCATGCGCGGTGCATTATGCCAATTCCACAGACATTTTTTTTATATTTTTATCCAACAAAAGATTGCACAAAACATTCGGTCAGCGGGCGGGACACGCTTCACGGCTGACAACAATGACGTGATGAAATTAATCATAGCTTTGAAAGAGTTGGATTGATGTACTTTGCGTCATATTTTCTATTAAATGTGCTGCGCTGTTTCCCAAGCGTTATGTAATTGATGAAATCTTCTCCGACAATAGAATCTTGCTCATCGCAATATGGTTTATTCTAATAATTAATGTCTGTTCCATCGATGGACAAGGTCTTCCCCTACTACCAAAGTTGCAGCTAAATAGGGCCTCTGTCAATTTGAATGGCATTTTTAATTTCATTATGAGTTTCGAATTAAAGTTGTCATTCAAATTTGACAGTAGAGTTAATTATTGAATTAATTAAATTACAAAATAAGTCGTTTATTTTACAATTCTCCATTATCGTGATAATGGAGAATAAAAAACCGTCATATACCGTGGTATAATAGGACGGCTTTTTATCAATACCAACATAAAGTTGCTTTATTTTCTGTTTCACTTTTCAATTCTAATATTTAATTTCCAATTTGTTCAAAATTGTTGAATTTGTAGAATAACCTCAATATTATTGAATTCCAGAGACGTTGCAAAACAATTCATATAATAATATTATAAATAATAGTTATAACCGCTAAGTAACTTATCCCCAAACATGAGTCAAACTTCATGGATTAACTAATAGACCGAAATCCATTTCTGTTTAAATGAACACATCAACCGCTACAGCGTCGGATGCACGCTCTATATCTATATACAATAGCTATGTACTATATAGTTTCCACGCGACTGCCACGCGCGGGTCTCAGAGGGCTCGGCCCTCCTTTTGCAAGGCTGATTAAGCATGCAGCGTGCACACCCCACTGACTTCTACAGAAATGCAATTTCGTACAGGCTTGGGGCTGCTGAGATGATTTTTGATGAGTATTTTAGGGTACCGTGTTGAAAAAACTTAATATTATACTAAATCTTATATAATATAACTAAAAGTCAAACCTTAAAATTAAAGGTCCATACATTTTTTAAAGATAACATTGTTGATCCTATAGCCACCTTTATCTTACAATGTCTGTTTGTCTATAGTGATTTTTAAGGGCTGTATCTTTTGAATCGCAATGGAGAGCAAGTTCAAATTTCTATAGAATATGTGTTATGATGGCACATATACCAGAAAATATAAGTAAAAAATATAGTACGGCACCCTTGGTGTATGACTACGAAACGTATTTAATCTTACTAAACTGATAGTTGATATCTGAGATGCGTACGGCTACAAGTCACAACATAGCTGATAGCTCATATTGGGAAGTGAGAACTGGCTCTTGAGTGAGGCGCCCAAACACACCTTCAAGTGCCAGTTCTGTGGTTTCCGCGCTTGTTTTTTCCTCGACGACGGAAGCGAGCATGGAAGCGTTCATTTCAAAATCCGGACTCACAACCTACAGAGTCGAGTTTATCTCCATTGTAGTTGATCTTGGGAGTATACAACAAAAGTAAACATTTATATAAAACTATTCTTACGACATTTTGATTATCATAAATACGTTCTTGATATAGTGTTCAATATGAAACACTATTAACAACGGTTTAGTAATCCAAATATCCCTTTTTGATTTACGCTCATCCGGCCCTATTCTGTACATCCGTGGCTTTACTGTGAAAACTCAAGCCGATACAATTACAATGAGAAATGGTTGTTGCCACGTTATAAATTCTACGACCCATTGTAATGAAATAGCCAATAAATTGTCACTTTCCGAACCGTGGATATGATTTAGAAGGGTTCGGGGGTCGTTACCCCTGTAATAAGGATATTTTGGAAACGGGCGTAGCAAACATGAAATCCGCGTGGGGGGATTTATATTATCCAAAAACAGATATTAATCTGATCCATAGTTTGAATTGGCGGTGACTTGTGACAAGAGAGATCAATTAGATCAATAGTTGATCAACGATCAGTTTTTTCACAAAACAAACAAGCATTTTGTCTAATTAGCATAAATGAAATATTAACATAACATTAAGTTGTTTTTAGAGTTTACTAAAATATATATGGTTATTAATAATATACACCGAAGCAGCAAAGCTAGAGCACTGCTTGGTGACAGAAATGGGTATGGTGAAAGTACTTTACTAGTAAATTCATACACAATTCAAAATATTGAGGACCTAACTATTATATATTGTTAGGTAAAGATTTATTTAAAGCCTTCTCTTAAATAAAAAAAAGCTTTATTTATACTCTGCCAACATTATCAGAGTTATTCTGGCAAAAAAATATTATTTTTTTCGATTGCCAATTTCGATTTCGATTTCGATTCGATTTTCGATTTTCGAAAAGTGCCACGATATGAATAATGGCCCATAGAAGCTCTGCCTAACCCATCAAGGAAAATGTCTTATATTAATGTATGAATACAATACCCTTTTATTATTATACTTCATTACTCTTGTTAGAACACTGACAGAAATAACAGTGCGTCAGAATGATCAAAGAATTTCGAAACCGGCAAAAACAAAATATTATGTAACATTGCTGTAGATCTAAATTCTCTGTGGTAAATAATGAAAAGGATGTTTTGAAATACACGACAGATTTTTTCACCGACTTTTCAGCATTTTGCATTTTAAATGGATACATTTCAAATGGACGCTATCCAAATCAACATTTTGGCTAGTAACATCCTGACTCATTTATTTAGCGTCCAATTCATAATCAGTAATACAGTGTCTATTTTTTGTGTAGAACATATCTACATGATCAAGATGGATTGGAAATTATAGACTGTGCCACTGACGCAAACTGCTCAAAATCGTTCTACGGTCGCAGGTATGTTGCATTGCAACGGAAATGTCGTACAAACATCAATCGCAATTAATTTGAACTGCATTGTATATTGTATCCTACAGATTGCGTGTACCAACCGTTGATTAAACAAGTAGGAAGATACGCCACGCTATAACATTCCGTTAATATACTGGACTACATACCACTACAGATAAGCCAACACGTAATTATACAGTCTTACAATACTCGGATAAAAACAAAGATATAGCATTTGACGTGCTTCAGAAACTTCAGTCCGATTTGGTCAAAAAATGTTTTTGACATGTTTTGACTTGTCACACAGTTCCGTTGGAAGTAGCTCTGCCTTCTGCTCAGTCATTAATGTGACGAACATGCTTTGTATTTAGGTGATTATATGTATTAGATGTGTTTATTTCCAAAATAAGTAGTATTTAAGTATTCTATTAGTGATCTGGTCCCCATGTTACAAATTATGGTGATTGGAGTTAGCAGCGTTGTGTGAAATATTTATTTTAGAGGAGCTAGTCACGTATCTTCTAATTTTTAGTAATGTCATTGGTACCGACCGTGCGTGTCGATGAGCCCACGTAACTGTTCCATGCTTGTATTCTATTCTAGTATTCTATAATGCGTGTATAGTAAGACTGTTCTAGCTAGCTTGCAAACGTCACTTATGCTAGAATCGTTGCTATTGATGCACGATAATTGCATAAAAAAGCACTTTACTGCTTGACTGCTTTAATATAATAATAAACCAACTTTAATACTTTCATCCCTCGTTTAAGCCGTTAAGGGTGAAATTTCTTCATGAGATTTTTTGGGACTACCTCGGAGGTATTGTACATCCTATCACATTAAAAAAGTCTAAATCGATCAAATAAATTTATTATAATAAGTTTAAACCCGTGAATCATTCCTGTAATTAGATTTACTTATCAAAAATTGAACAGCTGTTTAATCAAGCCTTAATGAGTTAAATATTCATTAAAATATGTATTTTGATGACACGATGTCACTGTAACATAATTTTATAACAAGCTTAACTTAATAAAAGTATTTTATAACAAATGACTGATATTGAAATCAAAAAATAAAAGCTTCTACACTTTCTTGGACTTTTTAAATTGGTTTTTTTCCTCTACGGAATTCTTGGAATATATTATCCTTGGAAAAAAAAATCATCAAATATGGTTATGCTCGGCGTTGATAGTACAAACATAAAACAAGCAAATAATATCACTCGAATCAACAAATTTAATCCTTTAGGTCTCAATGTTCGTTTAAAACTAAAAGTCAAAAACTAGTCAAAAATTTGGTTCTTTTATTGTGGCATTGCTGGTGGCATGGCAACAAACACAATCAACAACAAAACACTCACGACCCGAGAACAAACTTCATGCTAATAACACTGTACCTCGGCCAGAATTCCCACCCGGGACCCCTCGCTTCAAACGCAGGGCTACTATGAACTAAGATACAATGTGCCTTTTGTATGTATCTTGTTAACTGGTTTATAAATTCCTTTACAAATAAACTTTGAAAAACGAGATCTTCTTATATCCATCGAATAGTCTTCAAGACGGATGCACCAAGTGGGTCATCAGTTCCCCGAAGGAAGCGCCCCGTGCAATAACCATAAAGCAACCTTATCATAAAATATGATGGTCCATATTCCATTACCAGCTTAGAACATTCCTGAAGCAAGTTTAATTAAGAAAGTTATGATATGTGCTATTTATTAAGTTGGTGTAGACGGGACGTGTTGATTTGTTTGTATGAGTAAATGTCTGGGCACGTAGACTGCTGTACCCAACCTTCCCTGTTGGGTCATATCAGCTGAAGACGTGCTTCAATTGCGCGGCAGTAACCCCTTAACATCAGGTGACCCACCTGATCTGATTTGATAAATTGTGAATCTGCATGTCACGTCACTTATACTTAAAAAAAAAGCCTATGAACATGAATCGACCTACTAAACGTACACTTGTCTGACTGTCACTAAAACTACTAAACGTACTTAAAGTGTACTAAACGTACACTTGTCTGTGTCATAATCTCATAGGTATACCTAATTTGGGGCTCATTGTTAATCCTAAAACTTAATTATAAAGATTATTTTTTACAAAATAACATATTTAGTAGTTTTATTATTATAAATTATAATTAATCTATTATAATAGTACACGCATTATATTTCTGGCCTTGAGCAAGCCAATCGCAACGACTACTTTTCTTTGTTCTCTGATCCGGAGTGGTGGGTCGTGTATCTTCAAGAAAACATATCTATGAACTCTAAAACTAATTCTTCTTACAATTCTCGAAGATTTCCAACCAGGTCGGTCGGCTCAGCTCAAACCATCATTTTTTTTAACACACTCACACCTCTGCACTAGGATTCCCTGTGTCGCAGATGGCATGGACAAACACAGAAATACAAAGCAAACACCCAAGACCCGAGAAAAAACTTCATGCTCACCACACAAAGTGTGCCCCGGCTGGGAATCGAACCCGGGACCCCTCGCTTCGAAGGCAGGGTTACTACCAACTAAGCCACGGAGCCGTCATGAACACTATCAACACTGCTCGTTTATTTATGATCTGCTATGAATCTAGCAGTCGATAAATCATCGTACAGCGATGAAATGGATAACTAATTTGTATATTCACGTACAATACATCCCGTATGATTTGAATGCCCGCATGTCAACGGATCACAGATTGGAAGGCAATTGAATAAGTGGACCCCTGATTGCAGACCTTGCGATGTCAGGATAACGTGCCTTTGATCGAGGCAATCAGGTTATCTCAATTCTTTGTGATGTTTATTGCTGGAATTTACCTCTGTTTACTCAACAAAAACAGCAGATTGCAAGAGCTCTTTAAAGCATTGTACTACTGTTGTGCTGTTTTTACGGCTTTGTACCCTAATTTAAATATCATAAGAAATAAAGAAAAATGCCGTGAAAACTGTTTAAATGTATCAATGTGCATTTAATTTCTCAGAAGCTCCTGTGACATGATATATGCTCACGAATATGTTTAGTTGTGCGTGTAAATTTTGACTTGTCCAAGCGATACTTGAGATCTAAAGGAATAAATAGTTTCAGTTAAGTCTCTTTGGACTAAGATACATACAAAATATAATTAAATAAGGTATTATATGAAGTAAGTTGCGAACAGAAATTGAACCATGATCGTTGCGACTAAATCGAATACAAAGCTAC
Source organism: Aplocera efformata (assembly GCA_921293045.1). Lineage (NCBI taxonomy): Eukaryota > Metazoa > Arthropoda > Insecta > Lepidoptera > Geometridae > Aplocera > Aplocera efformata. The sequence continues at coordinate 2,757,722 of OV121042.1, read as the reverse complement.
CGATAAGGTATGTTAAAACTGACACGAAAAAATAATAAAACGAGAAGGCATCACTGTGAAAATCTATATTGAATGAAAGAGTGAATCAAATCAATTCATTAAAACAAAAGTAAATTACATCAAATGTAGTTACTGATAGTTAACATACATATTTATAAATAAAAATCAATGGCCGAAATGTATGACTTGAGAATGGCTGCACCTATTTGGCTAATACTTATTTTATTGTGTTTGTTAGGACACAGCAATTGGGAAAAACTGGAACGACATTTTTCTATGAAATTTTTGCCACAACGTCGTTTGACAGTGAATTGTCGAATTGTGAATCTAGACAGGAAAACATCCATTGAGTCAGCTAGTTAGTAATATTAGTACTTACGAGTATGTGGTGGACCAATGCCCGATCGATACGTTGTGGTCAGGTGCACGAGAGTTACGTGCTTGCGTGACGAAAACGTTTTGCTTATTTCGTTCACGCACCAACTTTCCTTGACATTAGATCGATCACGGCTAAAACTATGTAATTTAACATACATACACAGATTCACACATTTTCCTTATGAGATTAGGCAGACAGTAGGCCTTCACCTTGTGGGTTACACCTTCGTGGGAAAGTAGACGTGATAAGTGTTTGGGCCATTGCCGTAATTTTTTCCTCACAAATAACTCGGATAACATTCTTTTTTAGTGAAATCATACGTTTCAAAATATTTCAACAGCCAGAATAAAACTTAAATCAACGATAATACCAACCAGTTCGTTGGAAGTAGCAACACAGCTAGAAGTATAAGCAAATAGTCGTATCGCTATTGTCTATGGGCGACAGTATTCACTTAACATCAGATAGGCTGTCAAATAGTCATTAAAGCAACTGCAAATATTCTTATATTATAACATGTAACGCAACACATTAATAATTCTAATTAAAATATTAATATTACACTTCACAAGGTAATAAGCAATGTAAATCAATAGATGAACTCAATACAAAACCTATGTCATCAATGCGTGTAAATATAATTTACGAGTTAAAAGCTTACACAAATTCTCCTGACGTAAAATACACAGTAAAAGCACTTACTTTTATGACTCAACGAAGATAAAACATGGTAAGATGACCAACACTGACCCTATAACCCTGACATAAAAAGGAACCAATTCTTTACATAGCCCGAGGTTTATACTTTAAAACAAACAGCCCACGATTGATAGAGTGATTGATAAGGTGTCAGAACAGCGCAGCCTTCAGGCGGAGACATTTTGGGTCGCGGAAGATTATCTGCGATCTGACGGAACGCGAAGCTGGCGAGGTTCAACGAAACGAAGAAAGTATTTGAATGATGAATTAGACATTTGGTTCATTGCCGAGAACTGAGAGCCGTTTGTGAAGCTACAAAAATAAATCACTCAAATTAATTTCCAATGTATGAGGGAGCATCTCTGGATAAACACGAAATGTCAAGGTTCTATGGGAAGATAGATTTAAGGTTATATATTATGAAAAGTCAAACGTCTTGACTTGCTTCACAATTTGGCAATAAGCTTTCAAACGAAATAAAAGCGCAAATAGCGCTAGAATAAAGAAAAAGCCCACAGAAAACATACATTTTCTGACCTCAGAACTCTGCTATTTATCAACTAATGTGAATTTTTCATTTTTTTACTTGAAAGTTTATATTTTCAGATTGGTCCCATAGAAATTTTAACAAAATCGGTTCAATAGTTTGGTGGATAAATAAAAATAACTGGGAAAAATATGACATCCAAGTAATTGACGTTTGGCATTTTGCTTTCCTGTGAATTTTTTTCTTCGCCCGTTGTATACCGATATGGTTTCTTAATTTAGTGTGGGGTACACTGTAAAAAAGAAGAAGAAAATCTAAGGTCGAGAAATAAGGGAAGAAAGAATTAGGTTTTCTCGATTGTTTAATCAAAAAAGCAAAAAAGTTATTTAAATTTTTTTTAGCCTTAATAATATTGTAGTAAAAGCAACAGAAAGAAGGAATGTTGTTCTGACGAGATCCGAACTCTTATCCATATCTTAAATTTGATTAAAAATTACAACCAATTGCTTGACACAACACATTTGATCCGTAAGCATCAAATCCGATAATTGTGGTGGAATCGTGTTACGGGTTCAGGTCGTCCGCGTGACCCGCCGCCTCCGCCCGCGCCGTGCGAAAGTGCCGCCGTTATAAATAGCCCTTCTGCACGTCACGGTGTAAAGAATTACGACTCGCTATTTTATGGAATCCGTGAACATGACGACGGACGGCGATGGCTTGTGTAACAAGGCCTTCGTGAAGTGTTGAATGTGCATCGGTCATGAGAACATTACCTTTGTTACAATGTTTCTGGGCATGGTCGTCGAATGGGGGGTTTCAGGGGCAGCTGCCCCGCTCCAGAGTATTTTTAGCCCCCGCCGCAAAAACAGTGGTCTTAAAAGTTTTAATGCTATGTGTGTCTGTTTGAGGCACTGTAGCTCTTAAACGGGTGATTTTCTAGCGGTGGTTCTTAGACATGTCTTATCAAAATCTGTTCAGCGTAAAATGGACTTTTTCATATAGGTATGAGTGGCAATAGTAACTGCATAATATGGCTGTGACATACTGACAAACAGACAGGATGAAACTTGAAACATTCCGTGTGTCCCGGTTTAGTTCGACGTTTAGGGTTATCTTGCCTCCTTTTCCCCATCCTGCCTCACTGCCTGGCTACGCTCCTGTTTCTGGGTCTTCCTTCCTACATTATAACAAGTTGAACATGGTAAAATTTATGTTTTGAATCGTTTATTTATAAGTATAAGGTGTGTGAATATGACTCCGCCCCTTTTTGTCAAAATAAAACACATTTGTTCGCTTACAAACTTAAAAAAAAATTTATTGAAAGTATGCTCCATCTGCAGCTACAACCTTCGCCCATCGTTCAGGTAGTTTTCGTATTCCTTGCTGGAAGAAGTCCTGGTCTTTTGAGCTTATCCAGTTGTCAATCCAAATTTTGATACTTTCACATGAAGTAAACTTTTCTCCAGTAAGGTCTGTCTGCATCGTCCGGAATAGGTGGTAATCCGAAGGAGCTATGTCTGGTGAATATGGCGGGTGGGGTAACACTTCCCAGTCCTGTCCCTCTAAATATCTTTTTACGACTTCTGCGGTATGCGGTTTGGCATTGTCATGCTGAAGAACTAATTTGTTATGTCTATTCACCCATTCTGGTCGTTTTTCTTCTATGGCTCGCTTCAAACGCATTAGTTGTCGTCGGTAAACTTCTCCATTAATAGTTTCAGAGGGTTTGAGCAACTCATAATATACAATACCTTTCTGATCCCACCAAATACAGAGCATGACCTTGGCACAGTGAATATTTATTTTTGGCTGTGATGGGCCTGGTTCGCCTGGTTTCACCCAAGCTTTTTTGCGTTTAGGATTTTCGTAGTGTATCCATTTTTCGTCTCCTGTGACTATCCGATGCAAAAATCCTTTTCTTTGCTGTCTTTGAAGCAGCATTTCACAAATGGTTTTCCGACGTTCCATGTCTCTTTCTTTTAAATCATGTGGAACCCAGTCACCGGCTTTTTGAATCATTCCCATCATTTGTAAACGCTTTGCAACAGTTGAACGATCAACATTTAATGCTGCAGCTAATTCTGATTGAGTTTGGCAAGAATCTTCCGCCAATAATGCTTCCAATTCAGCATCTTCAAATTTTTTTGGTGGTTTTCCATGTTCTTTATCCTCAGTACTAAAATCGTTATTTTGAAATCGTCGAAACCATTCCTTGCAAGTTGTATTAGACGGAGCATGCTCACCATAAATCTCCACAAGCAAACGATAAGTTTCCGCTGCAGTTTTCTTCGCAATAAAATAATGTAATAACACTTCCCGCAAATGATGTTTATTTGGAATAAAAACCGACATTTTCGAAAAGGTGAAAACAATTGTTGCTTACACTTCAACCAAATATCATAAAATGCGTTAGATAGCTGACATTCAGTACTATCGAATACAAGTATGGTCATTTATTAGTACACGTAAACAATACTAAAAACGACATCTGTTGAGAAAGGGCGGAGTCATATTCACACACCCAATATAATGAATTTCACTAGCCTCGCAGTTTAGTTGGTAACCTTTTGGGCTGTGTCGAGGATTAGATTCCCACCCAGGACAAACATTTGTGTCAAATATAGGTATTTGTTATATGTCTGGGTGTTAATTTAATATCAGTAATCGAGTTCCTATAGTAGAAGCTATGCTTAGTTTGGGGCTAGATGGCGCTGTGTGAAATATCAATGAATATTTATTTATGTACAATCATTTGAACAACCATTGTTTTGAAAATGACGTTGTTTCAAATAAGTGCATTAACAAACTGAACTCTTGAAGTAATACTATAAAAATCGATCGTATCTCTGACATTTGCCCGTGGAGTGTAATCGTGCTGAAAGGTCGTTATGAAGTTCAAAGTCACGCAAACACGCGAAGGTTCCATTCTGAAATCACAGGGTGAAGGAAATGAGAAAAGTATAAAGATCTAACAGACGCAAACAACTTTGATGAAATTGTATTGCATGTAATTAAAAGGTAATCTTACAAAATAGCTAAGCCAGGTTGTAGTTATGCGGCGATCATTAGTTCTCATAAATCCGATTACACACAAGACGGACGTGACAACTCGATAATTTACCAATTAGCCGATTTCGTCACAAAAAGTAGTCAAGTCTTAGAAATGTTGCATCAAGGAAAGTCAATAAAAAGAAAATAAGGATTTCCTCGCAATACTAGCTACTCGTAGCCGGGCGACTTTTATGGGAATCTGCTAAACATGCTCTGGATGACATTAATGTCTTTACTAAGAGAAATGCGTTGAGGAACTTTGTTACATGCTTTCCGAGAAAGATTTTCACAAAGGCCTTATTAATTCTTTAAAAAAATCTTCAATACATTTTTAAGAAAATAATAGAATTTAAAAACTATATTCCGTCATAAACTAGTCTTGACTTAATGTAAGACAATGTACATATATAATACAATTTCAGTCATCTTCGAAAATATAGCAATCATTCATCACTACTTTAGATAAGCCACATCAGAGACCTCGACACCAGAAGACCTCGACACCAGAGATGACCACATAGTTACAAGTAAAGAAGATAGGGAAAATGTTAAGATCAATGACCCTATCATCTATAACATTGGTACAATTCCCTAGCTCTTGTCAACCATGCCTTTTACAATATAGATCATGATAGAATCTCTATTGAACTTAGAAACTTATTGCAAATATTCGTTAGCCCAGACCAGTTACTTCCGAGCCTCCCGTTAAGGCGATAGTGGGTTAATTAATGAATAATGGATGGACTGCGATATTTCACTTGGAATACACTACTGAGTCTATCGAGAGAATAAACTATGTTACTGGTTAAACTTGGTCTTATAATCACACAGTCAAATCTCAGGGTAATTTTAAAGTTGTTTGTTTTGGTATGATAATGTCATTATTATACTTTGATCCACTTCTATTTATCTTGGGGTGGAGTATGGTCAAGATAACTTTAAGCTTATGAAACAATTTTGTACGCCGTTTAATTCTAATGTGGCAAAATATCTTCATAAAAGTTTTTTTTGTAAAATGGAAACTCATTATCATTTAGGACAAAATGGTCGTCGTCTACTACTAATATATACTAAAATGAGTATAAGTTGACAGTGACGTTCGTCTGTAGGAGGTCTTAACCAAGAGACCTTCCTGAGCAATTAGTAAACCGTGCCTTTCTTAATCTCTGATACAAATTCCCTTTCGCTTTCTGCGGAGAACCATTAATCGTCACATGATATAAAATCACGAACACTCACGTTCTCGAACACGACCGATCCGATCTTTGGAGTCAAATTAATCTGTGTCCTCAATCCGTATCGATACAGCAATTTGCAGCAGCTTCGAAAAGATAAGCTATTTGATAGGATCGCGTTTGACATGTACCAAGACGATGTCTGTTTGGACTCATACGGCTCATGTAGAAATTAAATTTGAATTAAGTAATATTAAAAATTTATTAACGCCAGAAATTTTATCATTAAAAGCTAACCGAAACTGAGGAAAATTACAAAAATAATAAACCGATTTCAATACTGTCATCCCCTATTTTTCGAATTTATTCTATGGAACCATCTTTCATAAAAAAACAGTCTAATCGATTTACAATTGGCAACGATATCGCGTAATATCACAAAAACGCAATTGTACGAATTAAAAATCATATACCGTTTTACACAAACACAGAAACACCCAAGACCCGAGAACAAACTTTACGCTGATCTTACTAATTCTGCCGGCCGAGAATCGAAAATCATTGGCAGCCCTGCCTTCTACGTACTAAATAAGCAACGGAGCGGTTAAAAGAGACAGAAGGGAACACAAAACTACGGGAAAATCTATAGTGAAACGAAACGTAGCTTTTACATTCGTTGTAACTGAAACTGGAATGTCGCTCCGAGCAATCCGGTCGTGCAATATGGAATTTTCTCTTTTCCACTAGAAAAACGTTGATGTGATTTTAATTAATTGCTTCTCAGACGTGTGTGACAAACGATTATATGCTCTATTGAGGTATACAGGTTGCAATCAGGACGTGTACCGTGTTGAATATTAATTTCTGTCGAGATTGGTCACATTCTTTGTACGGAACAGCTGGTCGACTTCAAAGTATTGCGATTATTTAAAGTCGACAAAAGACGACTTTAAATTTTGAGTTGCAATGTTTGTTGGGTTTTGATAATGCGACGCAGTTGCATATGCCATGAGAACGAGACACGGCAACGGCATGGTAAGCAAATAAAGATGCTATTGCTATTGATATTTATTTATGTAACGAAAGTGAAGGAACGAGCTGAAGGCCCACCTGATGTTAGGTTACCTCCGACCATAACAACAGCAATACCACTTAGGTCCCTCTGAATGAAGTATGAGAAGACCTAAGTTACACCCCGTTGCGCCCATCAGCCGGGATGGGGATGTTACGTCTCATGCGCATGTGTTTTCACCGGCACCCACACCCTTTAAAACACAGCACTGCGAGTGCAACACTGCATGGCAGCAGATTACCCGGTGTGGAGGCAGTAATTCTCCGGGCGAACTTTGCACGAGTTCTATTTTTTTGATATTGTTTTTTTTTTTCATAGCTAATTTTATTGTTTATATTACGTATCTGCTAAATCAACAGTTTTTATAATATGTCTAAAGAAACGTATGAACAGACCCAGCTCAACATGCGTTTCAGCTATAATACCACCGTGCGTTGTAAAGTAATTTATTACTGTTTTGCTTGTATACTCTGAGGTGAATTTACTTCTGCTGCCAAATCCTGGATTTCCCTTCATTAAATTTCAAATTTTGCGGGTAATAGATGTTCCGACAGTTTTTCATTTATTTGTTGGACAATAATTTATTGCAACAGGTCAAGATCTTTCTCATTAAAATAAATAACTGGTCAGAACTGCCCATTCGTTGTCAGTTTTTGCTGTTCTAGCAAAGTGTCATCATCACTAAGAACCTGTTCACCACATGAATAAAATGGACAGATGAAGCAACTTGCAGCAGGCTTTCATCGTATCGCTCAATAACAATCATCCCGTCAGTTTTTCATCATAAACTTTAACATTATACTGTAATACTTAGTTCTGGATCAAGATATACAATTCAAGACCAGATCAGGGCGATCCATTAGAACACCTCAGTAAGGCTCGTATATATTACTCCATTGATAAACCATGAAGGGGCTTCTGTGACACGTTATATGCTCACGAATATGTTTACTTGTATATGTAAAATTGACGTGTCCAAATGATACTTGAGATCTAAAGAAATAGAGTTTGATTAAGTTTGAAGGATAATGTCTATGCTGAATTGATTTCATTTGATTCGTACTGATCTGTTGACCGCAATTTCTTGACCGCTGATGCCCTTACTATACCACGTACCTGTACCTTTTACGGTCGTTAAAGGTTCACTAAATCTTTTGATAGTATAATAAACAAACCTCAAATCTCTATTAAAATTTGTAGAAATTTCAAATTTCGCATTAGGCGCGTAACCGCAACGATGCAGCGCATTCACCACGACCCTGTCCTCTTTTTGTGTTACCGCAATATTTTTACAGGACAACCATTCTTTATTTTTTGGAGATGTCGCAAGTTCCTTGTTTTAAACCAATCCAAACATTTCTGACCAGTATTTCAAAGTTATATAAAATAGAGACATGACAGGACTTTATGACCCAAGTTATTCGTCCTTTAGGCACAAGCCAAGTCAGAAACAAAAAGCGAAAGTGACATGGAGTAGGCGTAGAAAATTGACAGCTTGATGTAAATTGGTTCATTGACAAGCTTTTTGTGTGATTGATCGCACGTAAAGATGAAAGTCACTCAACATTTCTCCAAGAGTATTATTTATTATACCAGGTAGATGCTTTGCCGTCAAATGCTACACAATAATTTTACGATTTTTACAAGGTCAAACTCAAGAAACACTCAACCAAAACCATATGCTTCGATAACATTCAGTTGGTAACCAATTTAAAAAGATATAAAAACGTGCCTCAAAGCTGTTTGTTCTAAGGCTTCTATTAAGGAAATCAGGGCATTACATCGCGGTCATTCTGGGAAGTGGTTTAAGAGTGTTTAACATACATTCTTGGGGGCTGTGTCAGCCGTTACCTCCAACCACCTAAAGTGTAGGGATAATATTATGATTAAAGTTTACCGTTACATATCTCTAACGCTACTGCATAGTGCCTGTACAAGCTCAACCCATTACGCTAATAACATTTAGAGTTTAAATCGTTTTGAATACTGGTTTCAAACATAATCAAAATATTGAAATAATGACTACCATTAAAGGCAGGTTAGTTGCTTTAAATATCACATATAGCATTCATAAGGTGTGATCTTAAGTGTTATAATTTCATTTTTGTATAGTAAATTGCAGAACAACTACGAATATATGAAATATGTCGCATACCGATAATCTCACCGGTATGTTACAATACAATACGTAAATTGGAAAAACGTTCTGACAATTATTTTTCCTTATGCTCGTCGAGTCGGCATTCTATTTTAATATAGGCATCCGCTTCGCCGTTTACGGCTGTCCATCTTTCCTTTTGGGACACATCTTCGCGGGCTGCATTCCGTATGCGACCCGCCAATTACGCGGGAACGAAATACTGAAACTTTTTACATCAGACCGTTATTCGATGACTTCGACAATCTTTAAGAACCTGTCCACCGCCCTTATAAGGGACATCATGTTCCGATTTTCTAGCCTCATCAGCCCATCACGCATCTTTAACTTTTTCCCGTCCGGCCCTACAGACGTATCGGTGTCAATGCAACAATAAAATTTAACTTGTATTTATTCATAAGAGCGCCGGGTTAACGTTGTGTGATTTTGTCGTCGGCAACGTTTACCGATACCCGACCTCTTAACCAATATTTGCCAAACAATCTTCGGAGACAGATGACTCATAAAAGCATTTCGGGCGCTTTAATTGAACGTTGCGAATAAAAACATTCGATTCGAACCCATTAATCAGCGTGACCGGATCCACCGAAATCGGAACAAGGCTGTTTACGGGTCTACTTTTCCAATTCGATTCAGGATCGAAAAGTGAAACCGAATCGGTAACTAATTAGTTCGATTAGTGTCGCCAGCGGGTCACAGCGAGCGGTCGGCTGGATCGGTTATCTTTTTTCGGAGACACCACATGAATTATTTAACTTAGCAGTATTTCGTACGTCGCAGCTGTTGTCCTATTGACACCGTTTTGTATCCTTGTTCGCTGTCCTGGTATTGTTCTTACTCCTTTTCAATTGTCAATATTGGTTACGAACAAAAGACGAGATTAATGAACATCGGACGGTAAAATGAATAATGGCGGTGAGTAATTGCGCTTTCAAAACAGAAGCCAAGGTTACGAAAAATGAGGACCCGCTAACGTAAACTATTCTGTGAACTAATAATAAACACGTAACAATGAGTTGGTCGCTTTTGATGTGAGCAAAACTAGCACGTCGGAGTCACTCGTCAAGCTATATTCAGTTGGAGCGGTTCCGAAGTGACCGGCCAACGACGTCTGGAATCGAAATAATCCGCCCGATACGGGAAAGACTCGGACTATTTTTGACGCTGCATGATGCAACGCTGCAGCGGTCTCGACGCTAAACCTAAAATATTGGGTCGCAACTGAATAAATGTACCCATTCCGCAAACACGCCGTTCGTACCCCGGTGTTATCTGGCGAATCGCCAGAATTGCCAATTGAATGAGTGACGACTTAGAAGAATAAAAGAAAACAGGGGTAGACAACCGTCTATATCGGGGAGGTCGAGTTTGAAGCACCTGAGTCAGCCACTCGAGCGTTACGGCCATTGAGCTAGAGGAAATGCGTATCTGTTTACAGTTGCTTCGGCAATGCTGTAATTACGATGGTTCTGTGGTTATCGAAATCGTTCATTGATTTAAAACAGATCGTAAGAGAATCATTATTCTGAAATGTAACGGTGTTTAGTATCGATATGATAGGAATTTCTGGGTTTATAGATTGAAATATGTGTTTTATTGTTGAACTAAGAAATGAAATCAGTAATATAGACATTACTCCCAACCTCCCTACTAACACTCAACATGCTAAAAATCCTGGTGTTAGATGACATAAATGTGTGTATACATTATTAATAAATTCTGATAACCTTTAAAAGCTAGCTTTCCATACAGTTCACATATGCATTATTTTGTAATACATATGCCAGTAAACGAAGTGGAAAATTAAATATAGATTAGAATATAGATACGTTGCTAGTCTGCGGTATAAATGGTGAAGGGTATTTGGTATTAGAAGAAAACTGAGAAACAAAATAGATGGGTGAGAACTTTAATTTACTATCTCATAACTATCAGAGTGGATGCAGGTAAGTCAAGTAAAAGATTAATGGACTGTGTGAAATACGTGTGTATGGTAAATACTGATACGGTGGCTGATATAAGAAAATGGAAGAAGAAATATGTTTTGGTGTATGCTTAAACTGGGATAAGGGCAGAAAGATAATATTTTGATTGATCGATTCAGCGATCTTGTATTTCGCGGCAGATCGACGCGAAAACATTGGCATATAACAAACCGTTTGAGCGTGAAGGTGGTACAAACACACACACATACATACAAACTTTTGCCTTTATAATTTATTTTATGATGACGGCTCGGTATCAATTTTATTAGTGAACCCTTCGAAGAGAAAGGCCTGGAGTTCCCCGACCAAAAATCAGTAAATATTAATGCGATAACTATAAAGTTTGTAGCCACGCGGCTACAAACTCCCAACACCCGAGAACTTCTTAGACTAATTACACTAGTTATTATAATATTAACTGAGAAAAAGTACACCTAATAGTGATTTTGGTCCCTGAGCTCCTAGATTAAGTATAACTTGTATTCTAGGAGCCAGTGATCCTCTTATAGTACAGTCACTATAACCAAAAAGTACAGCAAGATCTAGAAAATAATAGAAAAGTTCCACACTATCAACACGGAATCGTAGTGTATGTAGTGTGCGTTATTAGTTTGTGTATGCATTTTTAAATCAGGGTTTATCATACACAACATAAATAAACGGACACTTTATAATTCCATGATACTGCCCTTGAAAAGTACAAGATAACAGTTATGATAGCGTTGGTAGTACTTTGCAATAAAAACCACCGATAAAAATATTCAGTGGAATTTTTACAAAACATTAAGATTATTGTACGAACGAGCGCAGCGAGTGAAGTTCTCCGATTCGGCTTAAAGTAGCCGCATATATGCATGTGGGTTTGTACAACCAAAACCTCCGAATTAAAATGTCTGCCAAAACGAATTATAGTTTTAACACCCAAAATACTAACAAGCACTGCTGAAGTTTCAAGTGAATAAATTAGTCGCTATAAAATCTACTTAATTTTTATCTGTATTTATATAGTAACAATTCAATGCGAGTTCTTAGTATGCGCAAATCACGAGTTAAAAACAAAAATTATATTTTCAAAAAGATCTCATTCTAGAATTTAGCGTGAACATTCCAGATGTGACTATAGATTGTTATAAGATTCGTGACTCTCTTGTTATTTGTAAAGACGTCACTCAATAAAGCCATTATTCCAGACACAGATCGTTCGCCTGAAAACATGTGCAGTCAATTAAACAGTCATTACAACAATGGTCTGAGCGAGACGTCGAGATAATATTGCAAAACGGGCGCGTAATAAATACGAATAACAAAAGTTCCAGATTAGTCTCGAGTAAAATCCTAAAAACAGCTCTGAGATCTACAATTGTAATTTGATATTTACGAGTATAATCAGCTATACATTCATTGATGTCGACTCGGAATTTTGTTATTAAAACACCGAAGGCGTCAGATAAGCCGGCGACGATAACGATAAATATTCCAAAGTTTACGTCTCTTAAAAATACTTCGCAAATACCAAGGTGGTGGATATTTCGCTCACCTTAGCACCACTGCTGGCGTTCATCCAACTATCGAAGAACGCCCTGGCTGTCGCCGAAATTCGGAACACTTCAGAACATAAGTTTTCGAAGCGCAACACCAAACACAAGAAACTAAGCACCAATCACAATGGAGCACAAAACCATGCACATCACGTCCAATATTTGTTTAGTCACAGGTGTAGGATAGTAAATAGTGTTTGAACAGTTTGACGTCGGCGACACGTGCGCTTTCGACGGAAACCCACGAATAACAGCGGAGCGTACGCGACGATGTCCGACGGGCGACGCTCGCACGGGGCACAGCGCTACTGACGCAGCCGCGCGCTCGGGTCTCGCCATCCGCAGCGCGTGTTCCCGTCCCCATCATCTCACCGCACCAAGTACACCCCTATCTCTGCAATACACATATTACCCCGAGAAAAACTCTCAACTCGAAGCTGTGGAATTCGACCGCTTTTTATTCAAGCCTTTTACGGCGACTAGTAGTACTCTTCTTGTGAGAATGATGATATTAATATATTTTTTATGGGATGTCAATGACGGTACGAACTGGCGGCCCTACAGACGTTAAACGGTTACCGCCGCCCATTGACAAAAACAATATCTACGACACAGTTCCCCCGAAACCCCTACCGAATTATAATTAGATTCAGGTCGCATTGCATCCATGACTCTAGCCGGGGGTCTAATTTCACCGGCGACCACACCTTTCCACCGGAACACAGCCCCACGAGTGCGCCACTGCTTGGTGGCAGAATACCAGATGTGGTGGCAGTCTTTCACCACACGGACTTGACACAAGTTCCACTGCTACTTTGGGTAGCTCCTTTCGCACCCGGGGGATACGTGTAGGGGCTTTGAGGGAATATTATGTAGATAATAGCAAAGGATATTATAAATGATCCGTCTCCGTAAATTGTGCTGCATGACAATAAGACTAGAGTCGCCAGGGAGGTTGAAATTGGAAAGTGTGTCACATCCTGAAGAGTTAATGGGTGGATAATGACGAGCGACGATAATGGTGCTAGCTAGGATCACGTAGTCAACGGTACTCAACGATATGCAGCGACCCTATTTGAATAATTATTGCACCGGCTTTGTACACCTCTAGGCCTTTGGGAAGAGTGCCTTTCTAGATAGTGATATCTGCTCTTGTTTAATGAAATTTATTTATTTTAATAGTGCATGACCATGATGATGTCACTTAAATTCAGGCAGACCATCTGGCCAATCTAGACTTCCGTCACATATTGTATAAAGCAATTTTTAAATAAGAAACTCTTCCTATGTACAAAATTTCGTAAAGCATATAAACCGGTTCAGATTATTTCAATGAATTGATACTTCTGACATAAAACCATAAAATTGTGGTCTAATCATGTTCGAAACCTCCCACATCCTTAATTATTATTTGTACTTTTACGATTGCGGAACTCAATACTAAGGAATGAGCTGGGATTGAAACTACGGATGGAACTGGTAAGTGCAATTATATGGGAATCTAGAAGACCCGGTCATACTGTTATGGCTATTAATTATGGGCCATCGGATGCGGTGTCGTGATGTTAAGAGGAATTCAAGTCTATGTAGTTTAATATTCGTTAATTAAGAATATGAATGAAAAGATTATCTGTCACGGCATGATGAACATATAATAAATGAAATAATTTACTCTCAAAAAATATCCATGTTCTTTGGGAACTAAATAACTGATAGAATACTTATTAACGACTTTTATAAATAAATACATAATAACTCCCACAGACAGAACAAACACTTATATTGGTAACACATTTGCTTATTCTAAGTGGGAATTGAACCCAGACCAACGGAACGGTGGGACTAGTGAATAGTTTATTTGGGACACTATACCTTTGCACTAGAACTTCTTGTGCTGTATGCACACACTAATTATATTTTACACAAGCAATAAAAGCTACAAGAAAGACTCCTTTTCGAAACCTCGCGACTCCTCGTTTTGTAAGCGAAATTTTCCTATAAAAGCTATTACTACCAACATACCTACGAATCATGACAAATCAGGTACATCCTTGAGTAAGGATGTACCTTGATCTATAGAATTAGCTATGTTTTCTGAAGCAGACTCAGGCAGGCAACACTTGAAAGTGCCAACGAAAATGAAAGAAGTCTTAAATCTCAAATTGAGTCGCATTTTAGATTTGAACTTGAGTCGGCCAATGGTTAATCCAAAGCAAGATGTGGAATGAGTTTCTCGTTGGAGGTGTTTCCAAAGGGATTTACAATGCTATATTTAAAATAGTGAAAAGTCTTATCCGATGGGCACCGCGTTTGGTAACACCTTAAGTTTTGCAAGCGACAGTAACCGCTTACTATCAGATGGAATGTCAGCTTGTGTGCCTGATCATTCACATAAAAAAATCCCGAGGATCCTATAGAAATTACAAAAAACTACAAAGCGTACAAAGTTTAGATGGTCGGCTTCTTCAGAACCTCTTTTGATAAGCACCGAAGAATTCAACTCACTCTCGGAATTTGCACTCGTTACTACTTCCTTTCGCGATGTTCTAGTAAAATCACTGAGACTTAACGATTTCCGCCTTTAATACTTAATCATCTTCATCATTTTCTTTTTAAAACGGTTCTCATGATATTATCTTAAGCTACCGATTCAGATTATCAGGTAATGGGGTGGGAATGAATGATGATCATTCTAATTAATTGGGTTTTTATCTTAGAGGTTGCATCTTGAGATAGGTTGCTTGGTTATATAAAAGCTTCCTTACCTTTTTTAGATTAGGTAATGGGCTGCATAATTTTAATATTATGTGTTGACTACGATAGCGAAAAATTCAACTTGAGTAATAGTCGAATAGGACGTGACTATTCTCTGTATTACTATAAAAAGTGATGACTTTGGCGCAAAACTGATTGTTGCAATCATCAATATCTTTAGTACACTGTAGGCTGGTTTTGAACCTATTTTGCTCATTAACTTATCTTCAGCATCATTTATTTTTATTAATAGGTATCGTTATTGTTCTTTAACTATATCGGAAGCCTACGGAATTGGAATATCCGACAGCGGCGTTGGCCACTTTGTTACACGAAACAAGAAGATCAAGACATAATAGGAATATCAAGAAGTGATAAGCGATCGAATCTTCAAATGATGTATGCAAATAACGATCACTTAGTGATATTACGACCATTTTATGGACAAAAAAGATCGATAATATATCATGATCGATCAGTATGATAAAATACAGACCAAATAAACAAAACTCAAAATAATGAGCAAACAAAAGCATTTTATGCGTTTTTTTATCGTTTTCAATTGTCTGATCGGATAATAATTTCCCAAACACTTTCTCTTTTCCATTGTACCGAGGTGTCGACGTAGTGCGATTTATTATCGGCCGAGTATCGTCCGACACGGCGGACGACACGACGCGGGAATCGAACCCTGAACAAAGGCATAAAACAAGTTTCACTTTAGCCAGACTTGCGAACGAGTGACTCAGTAAATTAATGGGAGCGAGATAATGTATGGATCGAGTTCAGCGCTTAAAGAAAGATAGCGTAATGGATTAAGTTCAGCCAATAATGTACCTACTGATAAACTTTATTCGACAAAATAATATTGCAGTGTTAACGATAGGTAAATGCAATTAATTACTGAAAATATATAATAAATTGATATAAAACAAAACTCGATTTATTCCGTCCCACAAATAGTATTTTTTATTATTTGTTGTTTTTTATTATCATGATAAACAACAGATATAAAAAAATGTTGATATCTTTTAAAAAATGACGACTTATGGTATCAGAGATTTGGCGAAACAGAGTATTTCTAGAATAATGGCGTGATCGATATCAACAATACAATAACCGATTAGATAATGAATTCAAAATGTTATTACAATACTGGGACAATAAGATTATTTTGATACTATCATGTATGAAATAATAACAATAGTCAACTTTGAATTATGCCAGAATTTGACGCGCCTCGCAACTTAGTTGGTTTTAGCTCTGCCTGTCTGCGTAGGTTGTGGGTTCGATTCTCACCCAGGATAAACATAGATGTTGAGTGTGAATACGTATTATAAAAAAAAAAAAACAGTTTACCAATTCGTCGTATCGCAGGTGGCATGGACAAACACAGAAACAAGACAAACACCCAAGACAGCATATCCATTTCAATAAAATATAAAAATCCACATCGGTTGATAAGTGACAGAGCTATGCCCGCCCGAAGATACATAAAAAAATATAAAACCGAAAAGAACCTCTTCCTTTTTGGAAGTCGGTTAAGAAGCTCCTGTTCGACTACCTACATTGTATCCCCCGGGTACTGATATGAACCACTTCGTGGATCATGATTGGCCTCCATAGCCCACACGTAACCATACTTAGCACTTCCTGCTAACCATTGGGTTGAACTTCGATTAACGACTTCCAATTAATAAAAATCGAGGTCAATGCATTTCACGATTTCTTGATTTGATATAAGGAATTTATAGTAAAACATGTTTCCTTAATTTAAAACAATGAATTCAACATTATATTTTTTACGACTTCTATCATCATCATCTTCCTGCCCTTATCCCACACTAAGTGGGGTCGGCACAACATGTATTTTTCTTCCATTCCCTCTGGCCTACCTCGTGTCTTATATCCTTCCACATCCATCTTACGACTTCTATCGAATTGTTTTTTTTTTTTTGTATTATTTTTATTTTATGTTCTTATTAAAGAACATGCGAGTCAAGTCAAGTCAAAATAGTATATTCCGTTGGATTACCTTCATTTTTTTTTTAATATTTACCTACGTGGTTTTTCGTTCTAGTTATTAAGTTTAGCGATTGTTCAAACCCTATCCGACCCTCTATGAGGAAGAACAAGAAACCTCTAATGGAAACATATTTTATTTTCAATGTTGTTTGTGAACATAATATATAATATATAATTATATATTATGTTCACAAACAACATAAATATGTTTATGTCTACGTATACATCCTTAACTCTAAGCGGCACACCTATTCACACTAATATTATAAAGGCGAAAGTTTGTTGTGTATGTTTGTCACGCTCAATCGGCTCAACGGATTTGGATGCAATTTTGTACCAGAAGTTTTGAAAATATGTAGATAATACTCATACATACATACTTGCCAAATTCAAAAGAAAGCGATAGTAATCCATACCTGAAACAAAGAAACAAAATCACGGTCATAATTAAACAATACAAAAATATAATACAAATGTCTTATGTTAGAAATGCCACGACGCCAGCCTATTCTAAAAATTGAGTTAACGGGTCTACCACCAATCTACCACGGGAGCCCAGTCAAATTATCATATATTTTTGAATTTTTGTTCACCGTTTTAAGATCGTTGTGCGTGTATTGCGCTTATGAATTTTACAAGCGAAAATATTAGCTTATTATTAACTAGCGACCCGCTCCGGCGTCGCACGGTTAGTAAAGCATCAGTGTCGTATTAGAAACTACCCGTGCGAAGCCGTGACTTTCTAGTATATTATATTATACATATAAACTTCCTCTTGAATCACTCTATCTATTAAAAAAACCGCATCAAAATCCGAGGCGTAGTTTTAAAGATTTAAGCATACATAGGGATATAGGGACAGAGAAAGCGACTGTTTTATACTATTTAGTGATTTAGCTTAGTTCTAAACCAGTGGCATTCGGGATGAAAATTAACGTCCGTACCACGAGGTCACCAAACTCACAGTGAAAAGTTATTACGTCATTATTGCCTTTAGAATGGTAACAGATTAATTGGTTCTGATAAAGGGCGAAATGGCAATCTGTAGAGTAGAATTGGAAGATCATTATCGGGTAGTATTTGTAAGGTTTGACCTTGTACCGCTGTTATTTATTCCGATGATCTAACATTCGTTTTGTTAATTAATCTCTCGTTAGGACTTTCATGACAACGGAAAAGTTTGGTGAATGAACGGAATAAATATATTATATTTTTAATTATATTATATTTATATTTATATTTATAAGTTAATTAAAAATATAATTATATAATAATTATTATATTTTTAATTATTATATAATTATATTTTTAATTAACTTTGCGTTTCGTTAATTGTGATGGAAATTAATTTCCTTGTTTTTTAACCACTTTCAAGAAACTAGCAATTTGTCTGTATGTTTTTTTTATGTTTGTTACACGATTCCTAACGTAGACTAATGTGGTTAATTTAAAAGAAATTTAATCCCTAAAGGCAAATAATAATGAATTATGAATGAATATATCGGTTTATTCGATTTTTTTAATCAGTTACATGTTTTTGATTGCACTGAACAACCCTTTTTTTTTTTTTTTTTTTTTTTACGTGGGGAAATGCACTCGCATACCGCCCTGCCACGGGGAGACAGAACGGTTATGTGGGACTAGACCCACTAAAACCCCACGATGTCCTCCTCTGCCGCTTAGTGGCGGGAACACGGGAACGTTAAAACACACATCCGCGAACCCGCCGCGGCTGTCCGTTTCCGGACCCCCCTGTGTTGGCATCGGGTGCCACTCCTCTGTTTGCGACACGCCAGGACATATGGCGTGTCGCAACCACCTCGGGGACCAGGTCAGCGAAAGGGCGTCAGACGACCCCGTGTCTAGACGCCCTAGGTCCCCATGCGACGGGTCAGATATGTGGCCCCGTCGCCTGCCACTACGGCCGCAGAGGATAGGGAGAGCGGCGCCTCGCAATGCACTGAACAACCCTACGGTTTGAACTTAATAGGTATTATATCAGTTATCCAGTTCACATAGTACAATCTATGTTTAGAGTGGTACTTAGAAGGCGCTGCGTGAAATGTCCATGATATTTATTTAATCACAAACAAGTGATTGAAAAGAAGTATAATATAAAGTCATCATTTTCATTACAAAATGTCAGCAGTAATAAGAGAAAACTATTGTAAAATTTGGTTCATTGGATTTTTAATTGATCGTCAACACAACGCGATCACGATCATTCTGTTATGTCACCTATTAGATAACCGATTTTAATTATAATTTTAAGCTTAGATTATTTTTAAACTGATGATTAATTATGACATTATTGCTCTGGTGATTAACTTTTTGAATATTCAACGAGAAACTTATTTCAATATGTACAGGTACATATAAATTTAATTTTACGCTTGTAGACACGTAATTGCCACACAGACAGTCATTACGTCACTGGTTTAGTAGGTATAATAATTTAAAATCAAGATAACATCCTAATATTATTCATGGATTCAGGCGTTATTTTGCGGAAGTCCGCCTTAAGATGATAAAAAAAAGAAAAGGGTTCTTTCTTCTTATGTTTTTTTAGATTTTTTTGTTTAGTTCACATCAGCTTAATCTATTCCGTAATGATACTCCGTACTTGGTGGATTAAGGCTATATCAAGCCTTAAATAATGCGCTGTCATAGCGCGATCGAGTTAGTACGAAAATGTCAGGAATAATATTGTGTTGTTTTTTATGCGCGAGAACACGATGGTTTCCACTGATGCCATTTGGCATTGCCTTTGTGTTTTAAACTAAACTCAACTTATTGTCTTTGTGCGAAGCTTATAGGTATAGTACAATTATTAGCATTTAGTGTGACAAAAATCTACATTAAGCGACCGCGGGCAAAAGCTAGTACACATTAAAAAGAGAAATTGAAAGCCTCTTAAAAATATGTTTTGTAAAGTATAATAAAAAAAACTTAATTGTCATTCCTTGCGTATGTAATAATAACATATAATAAATTAATGAACATTCAATTACTTAACTTCGTAATTGATGCGTTACTTCAATGGGCAAAGAATTCATTCACAATTATTGTGCAGTTCTCCGAAGTGTAAGGATCTCAAGCAGAGTAATAATCAGTAAGCTATAGAACTGTAGGCCACCTGGGTATACAGCTATAGTCTATAAATCTGATATATATAAAAATCGATAAATCCACCAAAGTCAGATTCAAAATAACAACAACAACATTTACACACTCATACCTCTGCACTAGGATTCCCTGTGTCGCAGATGGCATGGACAAACACAGAAACACAAGACAAACACCCAAGACCCGAGAACAAACTTCATGCTCACCACAAAAAGTGTGCCCCGGCCGGGAATCGCACCCGGGACCCCTCGCTTCGAAGGCAGGGCTACTAACAACTAAGCCACGGAGCCGTCATACGTTGAGCTCTTAAAAAGCTCTAAATTTTTCTCTCTCAAAAAAAGTCTCATTTTTAAATAATAATAATAAATAAATATTCATGGTCATATTTCACACAGCGCCATCTAGCCCCAAACTAAGTATAGCTTGTATTATGGGAACTAGATAACTGATAGAATACATAACTTTTTTTTTAAATACATGAAAATTACATTAAATACATGTGAATATGACTCCGCCCCTTTTTGTCAAAATAAAACACATTTGTTCGCTTACAAAATTAAAAAAAAAATTATTGAAAGTATGCTCCATCTGCAGCTACAACCTTCGCCCATCGTTCAGGTAGTTTTCGTATTCCTTGCTGGAAGAAGTCCTGGTCTTTTGAGCTTATCCAGTTGTCAATCCAAATTTTGATACTTTCACATGAAGTAAACTTTTCTCCAGTAAGGTCTGTCTGCATCGTCCGGAATAGGTGGTAATCCGAAGGAGCTATGTCTGGTGAATATGGCGGGTGGGGTAACACTTCCCAGTCCTGTCCCTCTAAATATCTTTTTACGACTTCTGCGGTATGCGGTTTGGCATTGTCATGCTGAAGAACTAATTTGTTATGTCTATTCACCCATTCTGGTCGTTTTTCTTCTATGGCTCGCTTCAAACGCATTAGTTGTCGTCGGTAAACTTCTCCATTAATAGTTTCAGAGGGTTTGAGCAACTCATAATATACAATACCTTTCTGATCCCACCAAATACAGAGCATGACCTTGGCACAGTGAATATTTATTTTTGGCTGTGATGGGCCTGGTTCGCCTGGTTTCACCCAAGCTTTTTTGCGTTTAGGATTTTCGTAGTGTATCCATTTTTCGTCTCCTGTGACTATCCGATGCAAAAATCCTTTTCTTTGCTGTCTTTGAAGCAGCATTTCACAAATGGTTTTCCGACGTTCCATGTCTCTTTCTTTTAATCATGTGGAACCCAGTCACCGGCTTTTTGAATCATTCCCATCATTTGTAAACGCTTTGCAACAGTTGAACGATCAACATTTAATGCTGCAGCTAATTCTGATTGAGTTTGGCAAGAATCTTCCGCCAATAATGCTTCCAATTCAGCATCTTCAAATTTTTTTGGTGGTTTTCCATGTTCTTTATCCTCAGTACTAAAATCGTTATTTTGAAATCGTCGAAACCATTCCTTGCAAGTTGTATTAGACGGAGCATGCTCACCATAAATCTCCACAAGCAAACGATAAGTTTCCGCTGCAGTTTTCTTCGCAATAAAATAATGTAATAACACTTCCCGCAAATGACGTTTATTTGGAATAAAAACCGACATTTTCGAAAAGGTGAAAACAATTGTTGCTTACACTTCAACCAAATATCATAAAATGCGTTAGATAGCTGACATTCAGTACTATCGAATACAAGTATGGTCATTTGTTAGTACACGTAAACAATACTAAAAACGACATCTGTTGAGAAAGGGCGGAGTCATATTCACACACCCAATATATTAAATATATATCTATAAGAACATGCGCTCTTATTACTAACTTAACTAAAAAATATTCATACTATATTCTACTAATTCTTCATACTATATTCAAAAATATTCATACTATTATATATTCTACCCCTATTTTATTTTATATTTTATGTTTTATTTTATTTATTTATCAATAACATATTCTTATGATCTGAAGACTTAAGACACATGATATAAAAAAATAAAAAAGCATGTGCACATTATGGTCACATTCCTACTTGTTAATAATAAAAAGTATTGGTTCTTGTAATCAATACCAATTTACACTCAAAAAGTTAAATTGTTAATGATTTAATGCATACAAAGGAACAATGGATATTGATACGTAATAAATTCAGGAATTGTATAATATGAGTAATGAGTTTTATAGAATTAAAAAAGTTGTTTCCATGCGACCACCACATGAGTGGTTTAAATCCTAACTACAATATTATAAATGCGAATGTTTGTTTGTTTATTAAGCTTTCACGCCTTAAATACACACAAGCTTCAATTTTAAAATTAAATTGTGCATACCCTTTCTGGGTACAGAAAAGGACCTTTTATACAGAAATAAATTACCTTTTATAAATTTATATTAACGCAAGCGAAGCCGCGGACAAAAACTAGTACTCAAACTCATTTATTCATACATGATAACAAACATATCGGCTGATATCACTTTAATTACAATATTATTAAAGTGATATCAGCCGATATGTTGGAGTTACATTAGATTATTATCTAATGTAACTCCATAGTTTTTGTGACATCAACATTGAAAAAACCTAACAAATTAATAAAACAAATTTGTCTTTGCGATCACCTTACTTCATAATTAATAAAAAACAGCTAAATGCTTTTTGACTAGCAATAATATTGATTTGATATGCTGCTTTTCACATGCTCATTAAAAACCTTTTTAATAGTTATATTTAATTTTAGCTAGTGTCTAGATCTAAGATCCTTCTTAAACTTTGCTTTTATTTAAATAAAAAAAAAATGCAATGTATTAGTGGCATTCAAATAAGAAAAGAAAGCTAGAGCAAGCAAATTAGCCTCATTCTCGTCGAAGCTAGCTTAGCCAACGTTTATCACAATTAAGTGCAAATTCGCCTTAATTGGCGGATCATGCTACAATTGGGTCCACATCGGTCCACCCCAGTCGAGATACTGCACGCTCGGGGTCGCGTGATATGTCAGAGGCCTATCTCACCATCTAGAGAAATCCTTTTTTTAATTCCAGCTACATGATACGTACTATGGTTGTTTTCATTTTAATTCATTGGCTGTGGGTACGGGTTTATACAGAAAAAGTGTTTTATTAGATTTCATCAAGAGCGTCTTCTCTTTTTAATATAAATGTTAAAAAAAATTATTAAAATCGGTTAAATAGTTTAATTGTTAAATCAAAATAACTGGCAAAAATATACCATCCAAGTAAACAAAATTGCGTATTTTGCTTACATATGACTTTTTTCTTCGCGCATTGTATACCGATTTGGATGTTTCTTTTGTTTTATAAATAGTGGTAGGAGGGCAAGAAATAAGGTATGAAAGAATTGAAGTCGGTTTTTTTCGATTTTTTAAAGCCACTTGTGCACACGCCGCAGTGCGATAACTTAAAACAGTACCGAATTAAAACATAAACCTTATTATTTTCTGATATAGCCGACGATACGAAATACATGACATTACATCTCGAAAAAATTAAAACGACCCCCAAAATTTGAGATTCATACGATTCATAATGACTTATTACGAACGAGCCAGCCATTAAAAGCTGCGATTAAGAGACATTTCACAATCAATTCCCGATGAAGACTTAAATACGAACTAAAGCAGCGCTCTCGTGTAATTACAACAATAAACACGCGAATAAATAATAGTAACTGCGTCGATTATCACAATAACTCAATATTATTTTTGTAAAATATCCATAATAAGGGTTTTAACGGAATTTTTAACCGAAATTCAAAAAAAGGAAGAAGCTTCTCTAATCAGCTAAATGTTTTTGTATGTCAGCGATTACTACGCTAATTGTGAACTGATTTAGGTAATCATTTTTAATCTACGACGCAAAAAAGACTGTTTGACCGCTATGTGTGTTTGTCTGTGGCACCGCAGCTCTTAAACGGGTGATCCGATTTGGTATCCAAGGTATCCGTATAAATTTAATGTGAGAAATCCCACCCTAAAGGCGAAGAATAGTGAATAATAATATGGAAGATGACTTTTTCGATTTTTAAATCATGTGTGACTAAGTTTTATAGCAGATTGCGATCGCCACACTGTGTGGCCACTCGCCTGGGCTATGCCCAAATCAGTTGGACGATCTCCCTGACGGACCGGCATGCAATTAGCACTTGTGGCTACTGGTTCATAAACTGTGCGGCACCTACTCTCGACATCAAAGTAATGAAATATAATTGTTGAAATTTCATCAGTGGTGACATCACGTCTGGCTTTTTCATTATTATATATAGCGGAGGCTCTAGAACGCAGTAGATGAAAGAAGATGGGGTGATCTTTACCCAGCATCGGGACGAAATAGGTTAAAAAAAAAATATATACATCAATATTCATGGAAATCTCACATAGCACCATTTAACCCCAAAATAAGCACAGCTTTTACTGTGGGAATTAGATAACTAAAATAATACTTTAAGATTGTTATTAAATACATACATAGAATACATATTAACATACAGGCACGGAGAAAATATCTATTTTCGTCAGATATATCAACTTTTATAGAGGACAATGGGGATATTTATGCAAATAAAATATATCGTAGATCATGGGCAAATTTTCCTTCCTTTTTTAATCTCGGTTGTGCTGATTTTTTTTTTATCATGCTTATTCTTTTCGTGTGAGTGGCCAACTCCAACATTATAACATATTGGTCTGAATATTGCTGATACAAACTAGTACTGGTTAAGTAGCATGTTTTAAGTCTATCCTGGTACTAAACGGGTCTAGGATATTGTGCTCACGGATTGAATAATATCTTTTTTACATATTATTGTGGTATGTCTGTGGTCCCATGAGAACCTGTTGCGCATTGTTTATTCATGGTGACAGTACCTTCATGTTATGATAATAAATAGAATACAAATTAACATTTTGCGGCCATGTTTATAAAATTTCCACCTGATGGTTTGTCCCAAGATTTCAGAACAAAACTATGTCAAAGTTAACAAATTAAAATGAAAATATAATACATCATTCAAACTGCGAGATTTTAACTCCATATTCTCTCTAAATTATTAGATGGTTTTGGATGTTCGAAAAATCTAAGTCACGCTCGTTCGGCCAGTGACTTGACATTATCGGTTTTTCGTTTGTCAATTACGCGTAAGTTTCATGTTACAAAGAATATTTGCTTATTAACCTCTTCAAACACGCAGCCAGACTTTACGAAAGCACTCGGCTAGTCGATAAGGTGCAGACCACACGCAATGATCGCGCCATTAATACCAATATCGATGTACTTTCATCCTCGTTCGGCTCTGGGTCGTCTGCATCACGAACTGGCAAATTAGGGCTGTCCGATCTAGATACGGGGCCAATTAGCAGTGTTGATTGATGGAAGTACAACTGGTTTGAGACGATCGAGTCAAGTTTGGCAAAACAAGACTCATAGTCGCTGACAATTCCAATTTAAAGGCGCATCAATGCTTGCATTAATATTGAAATGACTTTTTGCATTTGCATAAATAACAGTTCTGTTCATTTATTTCTGCAATACTTGGCTATATAATTGTATTGGCACGGACTTATTATTTTCAATATCATTTATCATAATTAATTAACATTTTAAAACGAAGCATGTTTTTATTGTGGTGTTTGCCAATTTGTGATCATTAGAATACTTGTGCCATTCGGTAACACATTATCACGTTGACACTAAACGAAATAATACTGCTAATAGCTCAATTGATGGAAAATTCGCATCAAAATAATCGTCATAATTTATTATGAAAATAAATGAGCCGTCAACGATAACAATAATCTGAAATATATACCTCAAATTACTCGAATATTTTACTTACACTTTTAAAAAAATGTGCCATTTCTGCTATGTTGCCAATGGTGTCGGAGTTTTTAAGCTGTCCACAGGCCTCCGATATAGCTTATCGACTTATTTAGGCGGGAGCGACATCTCAACGTAATATATTATGATTATTGAATTAATTTATTATTTGACGATAATAATATTGAAATTTATCAATAAATTTCCGTAAAAGGAGCCGAGGAGTTATTCAAATCGCAATATCAAATGTCTCTATTGAATTATTACCAATATCTACCATAATACGCGTTATTTCCAAACTGTAGCATTTGGCAACCCTGTCCCATGTAGTGACACTGTGACACAGCCATAAACTAACAATCTGGTGTAACTAAGACACTAACGCGACAGAAACAGCGCTGTAGTGGAATTTTATTCCGTTATATTGCATGTAGCGCCACCACTGGAAGCGGTATCACTGTAATAAATAATGTCGAATTGTCTATCGAGAGAAAATTGTGCGACATTATTTTGTACAACTTTATCTATTAGCTTTTTGGAACACCGAGTTCACCCGAATGGTTTATGTTATTATAATTATATAACTTAGAAAGGGGAGTTACTCCAGTAGGTTCTTGTTTCTGTTGACGATTTGCAAATAAAAACAAGCTAACATTGAAACGCTAGTCTCAAGTGATCTTAGTACGATGTGGAGTTTGTACGAAATGTATTTTTGGGGGGTTATGTTGCTCGCGTCCATAGGTAAACCCTCAGAATCCCTACACCTATCTCGTGGGTGGTTCGAAAGGAGCAACCCAAAGTTGCAGTAGAACTTGTGCCAAGTAATCCGGCGCCAAGCAATGGCGCAGTCGTGTTGTGTTAGGATGGAAGGATGAGTGAAATTAAATACAAAATGTTTATTTGGCTTAAATGAAAATGTTACAATTTAGTATATGAATCCATAGGCTCCCGAATTAGTAATACTGTGTTTCGGGAGGATCCCATTCTCGGGTGAGGGGCGCAATGAGATACGACTCATACTTTGGCGGGGAGGACTATAGTGGTATTGCTGCTGTTACGGGTGGAGGAAACCACTTAACATCGGTGGGACTTCAACTTGTTCCGTCACTTTAGACGCATAAAAGTGTTGACGGTACCATGCTGGTGACGCAATAAGAAGCTTCATTAAAGTCTATGAAAAGAGTTCATTGTTGACTACCGACTTCGTGAATCCCAAATTGCATAATCTACCCAAATTCACCGGTGAAAGTGAAGAACGTCACGACTAATACTAATGTAATACAAGCTTAATAATAGATGACGATGTAGTGTAGAAAGCAAGCATTATTTATTATTTACGATCGTCAAAATCCATTGTTGGATGCGCTGAGTGATTTACAATGAAGCCCGCCTCGGTTGTCTACGGTTAATTACACCAAATTTATGATGACTACGTTCATTTTCAGCGTAATGTGAACTCATAATTGCTGGGAATGTTACCTTTAGCATTTTTTACGATTTACATAACAATGGCGCGTTCACCTATGAAACAGTATCTTGTAAAGTTACTTTTATATGCCACTAGCGGATACCCGGCGTGTGCTACTACGCTAACAAAAATATTTATATTTTGTACCTAATGCATTGTTTTAGCGGTCTAAAACTATCTTCGCATTATTGCCTTTTTAATGAAAGGTTTGGAGCACAACGGTTGGATGGTTTCAAAGTCTATAACGGACATAGGGAGTAGAAACGGAACCACCTGATGTTAAGTGGTTACCTCTGCCCATAATAACAGCAATTCGAATTAGGGGCTTCCCAACTGAAGTATGAGAAGACTCAAGTTGCCCGTCCGTGGCGCCTGTCCATGACGGGGATGTTACGTGTCATGCTCATGTGATTTCATCGGCACCCACACCCTTCCACCGGAACACAGCAATGCCAGTGCGCCACTGCTTGGCGGCAGATAACCATGTGTGTAGGCAGTATTTCTCCGGGCAAACTTTACAAGTTCTACTGCTACATTATCTTGCTGCTTTAGGGTACGTGTAGGGATTCAAAGGGTACTCACCTACGGACGCGATCAACTGGACCTCCCAGTAAGATAGATAGTACATCTGTCTACTTTATTAATATCATAACCACTGTTTTATTCAGTATGTTATTTATCAGAGGTGTGTACCGGTACAGCACCAACCAGTATGTAAAGGCTTGCAGTCTAGCTCATTATAATTACAAAACTTGTCAACGTATCTTCAATACGTTTAGAACGAGTCGTAATATACATCAAGGTTTGGTTATGGATTAGTTTCAAGATATTTGGCGAGTTGCATAACCTGTACTTCGTAATTTTTATATTTTCTATACAAATAAATAAAATTTCAGTGTCTATTTGTAACGTCAAAATAATAGTTTTTTGCTAAATGCATTTGAAAGTATGTATGGTACAAATAATATTTTTTTTTTCTTTTGATCGTCTAATCTTTGAAACGGCTGGACCGATTTTGGTGGGACTTTCACTGGCAGATAGCTGATGTTGCAAAGAGTAGCATAACGTTACTTTTATTAAAGAAAAATAATTAGAATTAGCGAAAAAACTGCAAATTGCACGCGGACCATGTCGCGGGGAACAGGAAGTTCAATATTTTTTACCATTGTATTAAAATTCGCTTCGTTAGCTTTTCTTTTTGAGATTTTTTTTATTATAACTGCTGCAGCGTAGATAATAATAAATAATGTTTGTACAGTTTGTTGATAGACACAAAGAAAAGTGTACAGTAAGTGATTATATATCAATCATACCAAAAAGAAAAAGTATGTGTCATATCGTACTCAAAGGCGAACTATCATTAAAGAAATTACAGTCTCGAGTTCATAGCTAATTATTATGTGCGAAGAAATCGACCACGGAAGAATTTAAACACAAATATTGTTCCACTGTAGAAAAAACATTAAAACGAATGTCTGGCTAATTATGTGGCCTGCTTAAATTTGATATAGCCATTAAGATAAGAAGTGGAGGAAGTATCTCAAGTGCAATGACATTCGTAATGGTGTCTCATATTACTGAAGGAGAAAATCCGGAACGAAATTATCCGTCGCAGGACTAATATCTACGTAGGATTAGCAAGCTGATGTGGCAGTGGGCTGGTCATATATGCCGAAGAACCGAAAACCGCTGGGGTATACGAGTTCTCGAGTGGAATCTGAGTGTAAGCAAACGTAGGGCCCACCCGGCCGGTGGAGCAACGACTTGCAAAAGGTGGCTGGCAGAAAGTGGATGCAAAAAGAAGACCTTACAGTGGCGCTTACTGGCAGAGGCCTATGTCCAGCTGTGAACTGATGTAGGCTGATGATGAAAATTTGTCTAAATCATTCGTAATGGTTCCGTATTCAAAGATTAAACTGCTTGCATTGCTTAGTCTACAGTGTCTGTCTGGCCTTCCATTATAGGGATCAATTTACAGGTGGCGGGTTATAATTTAGGCAGAATATATGTTACTGCTCATTATGACTGAATACTTGTTCAAGGCTTCATCGGCAGGGGTTCTTTGCATCCCCCCCGCGGGTTCCCGCCTTGTCGGGGCGGGGGGGCTTAGTAACCGTGGTTTGGCTGCCCACGGTGAAGCCAAGAGGAACCCGGGAGGGGCTGCTCCTTTAGGCTTTGCCTCCAAGCCGACTAGGAGCGGCCACAGTAGGTGGCGGTGCCTTATGGGGGGCACCGCAACTGAGGCGGGCTGCGGTGTCGTATGGGCGGCACCGCAGCTGAGGGTTAGGGGCCGCGGCGGGAGAGGAGTGCCGGTATAGCGGTGCGCCGCTCTCCCTACCTTCCGCGGCCACGGCGGGGTCGCCACCGCTAGATGGCGGACGCGGTGGGGCCGCAGGGGAAGAGGAGTGTTGGTATTGAGAGGCGCCACTCTCCCTATCCTCTGCGGCCGTAGTGGCAGGTGACGGGGCCACAAATCTGACCCGTCACATGGGGATCTAGGGCGTTTAGATACGGGGTCATCTAACGCCCTTTCGCTGGCCAGGTCCCCGAGGTGGTTGCGACACGCTATGTGTTCTGGCGTGTCGCTAATCAAGGAGTGGCACTCGGTGCCAAGACGAGAGGGGTCCGGAAACGGACAGCCGCGGCGGGTTCGCGGATGTGTGTATAAACGTTCCCGTGTTCCCGCCACTAAGCGGCAGAGGAGGACACCGTGTGGTTTTAGTGGGTCTAGTCCCACATAACCGCTTTGTCTCCCCGTGGCAGGGCGGTATGCGAGTGCATTTCCACACGATAAAAAAAAAAAAAAAAAAAAAGGGGTTCTTTGCATTCATAATTTTATCATTACTTCAGACAAATTTACTTTGAAAGTTATAATACAACAATTAAATAAGAAAACACTTTTAAAATTGTCTAATTTAAAAGTAGAACAAGAATCGAGACTAGAATCGAGGCTAATTGCAGTGAACTTGCAAACCGCTCGACAACTAAATCAACTCATCAAGTCCCGCCTACTTTCTATCGAAACGTGTTAAAACATAAATCGCGTTGCATCATCCAATTTTAGCTACTAATTAAACTGTCATACAAAGAAAAATAAATGCGACTAGTTTTAATCGCAACACCTAGCAAATCATTTCAAATATCACACACATTGATCGTGCGACTAGAAATACCGAGTACAAAATCGCAATACTGAGATCCGGTGGAAGGGTGTGGGTATCGGTGAAATCGCAGGCGCATGAGTCGTTACATCTCCGTCTCGGGTTCTCATACAGGCGTAGGTAAGTCGTATAATAGATATGGGTGAAAAAGTAGAAGACGACCTAAGTGAAAGTCGAAAGGACCTATGCTGTAGTTTTAATGGGTTCAAAAACATTAACGGGACATAGGCTAGAAATGGTATGAATCAAATGTGTTTCTATGAATTACAAACTGACTCTTCATTAAGTACAGAAAAATAGCGAGAAAAATAACCACGAAACTAAAAACGAAACACTCATGGTACTAATGACGTATCATGGTGGAATATGGCTATAAGAAGTCTTGAAAGTATAGAAAAGAAACACTATAATATTAGCAATATTCATAATTAAAGGTAGAAAGCATCGACTACGAAATTGTTCATAATTTGTTGTTTCGTAATAATTATCATACATTCAGTTATAAGCTGGTTCTCATTCGACAAGCTACTGTGTGGTCTAGAGAGAAACGATTAACAAGAAATTAACACTGTAACCATTTACGTCCGTTGGGACCATAGTGTAATTCGAAACAGCTCGGTATTTTTAGCAGTAACAATTTTTTTTTTGCGAATAATTATATCTCTTTATTGTACAAAAACAAAACTTTGGGTGAGTAAAACATAAATAAAGAAACAATAATTTAGTTGCTACAATAGGCGACGATTTCTACCTGCCTGTTTTAACATGTGAAGGGGGAAAATTCCGAGTAAATGTATGAGGCGGATGATTTAGAAGTGAAATAG
This sequence comes from Aplocera efformata, assembly GCA_921293045.1. NCBI lineage: Eukaryota > Metazoa > Arthropoda > Insecta > Lepidoptera > Geometridae > Aplocera > Aplocera efformata. The sequence goes on along the minus strand of OV121042.1, from coordinate 2,725,990 downwards.
TGTCTCTGTGTCTCAGTGCGCTTTGAATTACTGCCTCACCCAACCCCATACACAGTCCCGGGCCCCCTAAACATCTGGTATTATCCGGATGGTAAATCGGTATGTTGGAGCAAGCTGTCGTCTCCCTGAGCTGGATCCGAGGGAGGGCCATTGTGCGCCAGGAGTCCAGCTGTAAATCATAAGATTCGAAAGGCGATTGCTTTTGCAACTTTTTGCTAATTTTACTGTTTTCATTAAAGCGTTTGATTAAAATTTAATTAAGTTCGATATTTATGAGCTTCACGAGGCGGAAGGTCTGATTTATAAAACCTAGGAAGTATCGAGTGTTAATGTGAAAATTTATAGACTCTTACAGTGAAGGTTATACTGGAGAAATTGAAAAATCATACAGTTTTATTCAAAAACTAGCGTCCAGCGGTGTTACCCGCGGTTTTCCGGGATAAAAAGTAGCCTAGGTGTTAATCCAGGATATAAGCTATACTGGTACCAAATTTAATCTAAATTGATTCAGACTCCCTACACGTGTCTCCCGGGTGGTGCGAACGGAGCAACCCAAAGAAGCACTGGAACTTGTGCCAAGTACTGCCACCACACCTGGTAATCTGACGACAAACTTTGGTTTTTTTTTTTATGGGCGGCGGTAACCATTTAACATCGGGTTAGCCATCTGCACGTCTTGATACATAAAAAAGGCAAAAGCATCGAAGACCAAATATTATATGATATAAAAAATCACGGACATTTCACACAGCGCCACCAAACCCCAAACTAAATATAGCTGGTACATTGGACCAGAGAAAAATACTTAATATAGTACTTTAGTGTAAGTACATACATTAATACATGCACAGAATAAACAATGTTCAAGCCACGATCTACCGCGTTGAAGGCATACCTGCTATATGAGCTGTGAGAAACACTAATATATTAGTATATCAGTAAAAGTGATTGTCCATTACTGCTCACAAGCAGACAGTTAGACCTAGATTACCTCCCACGATAACAGTAATGTCCTAAGGCTTGCGACACACTTCGTGCTCGGATTGGGCTACCGGGTTCGATATCCAGGCACAATGCATTGTTTTGTTTCAATTTGTTTGCTTTATTGCTACCATCTCTAATCCTTTCACTGAGTTGTGTTACACTGGCAATAATATGCAACATATGGCAACTTTGTTCAAAACTATCTTGATTATCCAACATCAAAAATAGGAGATTATCATTTCGGGTGTTTTTATATTTCCCACCCAGAACAAGCATTTGCCTGATGAACATAATTTCCAATCTTCCAAGTAATATATACATATAGCACCTTATTCAATTTTTCTTTTCATAAAAGCTCAACGAATTTGGATGATATTTGGAACCAGCATAGTTTGTATCCTGGATTACTTTGATCCAGGAAAGCCGCGGGTGACACCGCAGGGCGCAGCTAGTTGAGACAAAGAAAGTAAAAAATATTCATATCAGTCCAGACGTTGTCAAATGATGGGCTTACGAACGACCAGAATAACTTTATTTATTCATATAGATTTTGTTTTCGAAATCATTTCTAAACTTTGGACGTCTTTTCTGTAGGTACCTGAATTATAGCCGTGTTTGATAGCTAAAGATAAATCAACAATTTATGAATTTCAGTCATTTACCTGGAGGTAATTTTTGGGATATTTAAAAAAATATATACAGTAAATTCTCGCGACTCCGCGGCTTAGTTGATAGTAGCCCTGACTTCGGAGCGAGTGGTCCAGGGTTCTATTCCCAGCCGGGGCACACTTTGTGTGGTGAGCATGAAGTTGTTTCTTAGGACTTCTGTGTTTGTCCATGCCATCTGCGACACAGGGAATCCTAGTGCAGAGGAATGAGTGTGTAAATGTTAATTTTTTAAATTTTACTCGTTCAGTTAAAGCTGAAATAAACCACAATTAAAATTGCCCGTGTGTTGCATTAAGCAAACAATGAATATTTATAATTCCAAAGTAGTGCAATGTACCTATGATTTCGAATTTGAGAGTTGCGAGAGCCACTTAATGTTTAATATTTGAGCTAACGAAGTATATTCAAACGTCGGTGATATGCAGATTTCAAATTAAGCATTTATGTAATCTGCTTAACTATGTAGTCCTTCAAAATTATAGAAAGTTTATGATCAGAAATTGCGCTCGCAGCGTAGATCGTCTCTGTCGTTGTCTACATCGGTTAGGAATCGTTCACAGCGGCCACCATTAGGATGGGTTTCAGTTGTATTTACTTGTATCTCATAATCAATTGCTACTTGTGTGACGAAGCATCGCTTGAGAATAGCTCGACCGATGGCAGCTTTGACGTGAATACGTCTTTAAATTAACTTAAACGTCACAATCAAAGAATTCGTGACGTTGAGACTGTGAGACATCGCTTACTAGAGTTATTTTTGTTACTCGTAACTTATCTACACGTAATCACGTAAAACACACCACCGTTTCCACGACACAGCAAAACTCCATTTTTTTTCTTTATTTTATTAGGAGTACAAATAAGATTCCGCCGTTTTATTGTAGATGGCGCGGCACGGAGTTTCGGTTAGCTTTCGCAGATGATAACCGGCTTAAAAAATAGTTTGGACATTCAAGAACAACATAACCTATTAATATCATTGATTTTATATTGGTAAAATATAATTTTTATAAGTTGAAAATGTCAAAATTTGAGCCAAGTAAGCGTCATTTGCGGGAAATATTAGTTTACTTCTTTAATTTAAAGAAATCTGCTGCTGAGGCGCATCGATTGCTCGTAGAAGCATATGGTGAGGTTGCTTTGAGTGAGAGAACGTGTCGAGAGTGGTTTCAAAAGTTTAAAAATGGTGATTTCGACGTAGAAGACAAAGATCGCAGTGGAAGGCCAAAAATTTACGAGGATGCAGAATTGGAGGAATTATTGGAGGAAGATTCATCTCAAACACAAAAAGAACTTGCTCTAACATTAGAAGTCACTCAGCAAGCAGTCTCACATCGTTTAAAATCATTAGGAATGATTCATAAACAAGGAAATTGGGTTCCGTACGAATTAAAGCCGAGAGATATCGAACGCCGATTATGCTTAAGTGAAATGCTGCTAGCTAGACATAAAAAAAGGGTTTTTTACATCGTATCATAACTGGTGATGAGAAGTGGATACATTATGACAATCCAAAAAGAAGAAAATCATGGGGATTACCTGGCCACGCGTCAACATCAACAGCAAAACCGAATATTCACGGAAAAAAACTTATGCTGTGTATTTGGTGGGATCAGCTAGGTGTAGTGTATTATGAGTTGCTTAATCCGAGCGAAACAATTACTGGAGCCCTCTATCGAACACAATTGATGAGATTGAGCCGAGCTCTGAAGGAAAAACGCCCTCAATACTATTCTAGACACGAAAAAATTATTCTTCTGCATGACAATGCTCGTCCACATGTTGCGGCTCCCGTGAAAAAGTACTTGGAAACACTTGATTGGGAAGTGTTACCCCACCCGCCGTATTCACCAGACATTGCACCGTCCGATTATCACCTGTTCCGGTCCGTAGCACATGCTCTGACGGCGCAGCGGTTCACATCTTATGAGGATACCAAAAATTGGGTTGATTCGTGGATAACCTCAAAAGACAAGGAGTTCTTCAGACGTGGGATTCGAATGCTGCCTGAGAGATGGGAAAAAGTGGTTGCAAGTGATGGGCAATATTTTGAATAAATTTATATTACCGTTCTTCTACAATAAATATTTAATTTGTGTTAAAAAACGGCGGAAACTTATTTGTACCCCTAATAGTTATTGAGCAAGGTTTGTCAATAGATATGGCTTAGAAAATCTGCCCTTAAAAAAAAGGAAATTTTGTATAAAATATTGAATAAAAAATGTGAGGTTAAGTTTGACAGTTTTTCTGTGCTATATTTTCATAACAAAAATTATCTTTATTATTAAATTGCAACCCATGCGAAGCCGGGCTTGCTTTAATTTTGGTTAAGTTAGCTTTTGATGTTAGGTGAAGTCGCGGGATTTTTTTGGAAACCATTCTTTATATGCATAATAAGAATTAAGCCTTCTGTAAATTATTTTTCGTTAACACTCATTTCATAGTGAGTATATATTACTCATACATTATATATTACTCGTACATCATACAAGCATGATTAAATATGGACGATACTCACACGGAAGTTCCTACCTAATAAAAATTGTGAAAGAATAGCAAACTGACAAAATGTATTTATAAAAAGAAAAGAATAAATGATAGACAGACACCGTTGATACGAAAAACAAACATTTCAAAATAGAACGTTCTTTTTGACGTTTCACATTCAAACGAACCAACGTCTAGTGACGTAACACAATCAAAACTGACTCAACGAGCGATATTAAACTTACATTTGTAAACCTAATGCGATTATCTAATATCGATTACTGCCTCCCACGCCGTCTGTCACACATCAAAGACGTTTGCACAAACATGTAACTCAAACAAATCTAGTTGTTTTATTCCCAAGCACACTCATATTTGCAATTTTTTTTCGCATTATTTTATGCTTTCATGTCTTCCAAATTTTGCTCATATTACCCAACATGCTTACCGGTATGTGTGCTTAATGAAAAGTGTGAGAAAAGCTTTCTATTTTTACTAAAAAAAGATAAAATATTTATAGTTAACTGTAAGTATTCGCTAATAGGTTACCACTCAAAAATAACATTTCCAGAACTCAGCATTATTGAAAATGTCATTAAAAGCTACGTTGAAAATTATGATATTTGAAATATGTGCAAATAAATAGCTATTGACTTGAGAGCTCCTAGGAATAAACCAAGAAGTGATGTAGGTGTATCGGCGAATATCATCGATAGTTTACAAACGACTTACGTTCACTTTCGATTGTTTCAATTTATTGTCATGCTAAGTGAGTTGAATAATATTTGAGCAATTAATTTATTCGATTGCGATATCGGAACACATTATTTTTTTTTATTGTTAGGTTTTAATAAACACGTAAGTACAATAAGTTATTTAAATAAATTGATTAAGAAATATTAAACATTATTCAACGTTTAAGAATTTTTATGAGTACGTAAAATACTGGATGCTCAACCAAATATATTCATACATCAAAATTTACTCTTACATCTCGAAATAATACAATACATTGCATTTTACAATTGAGATTGCTACCTCCCAGAAGACGCATAATGTCTTGACATCTACAAACCAAATCTTTGTTATCCTTCACTTTCGTTCCGAATTTAACATGACGCATCCAAAATGGCGGACCGATTAAGACGTCGTGGTGGTATCACGGAACTCAAAAACAATAAAGATCGAGATAAATGTCTCGATTAAAATAATCACGGTGACCTTTGCGTTCTCACTCATTTGTACATCACTACTAGCTTTTGCCAGTGAGCTTTCCCGTGTATATTTAAGGTAAGCAGAGTTATATTCTCATCGTCTTAATGAGAACATAATATAGCGTAAACGATTAGTGCACCATTCATTTTCCTAATAAGATATATAGCCAATATAAGCAATTACTATCCATTTACGACCTATCTACATCTAAAAGTCATGAAGTATTCACTCAAGGCCTAGATTACGACTCCGGACTATCCACAAATCAGAGTGGGCTATATAAACAACACATATTTTCGTATGTGTTATCAACGTGCATTTTTATAGGATTACATCGAAAGTATCAATTATACATATTGGATGTAAAAATTCCTTTCATATCTAAAAATTCCTTCGCCTCAATTTAAACATGTCGTAACTTGTTAAGACTAGTCTCTAATTCTATGAAGAGTAAAATTGCTTAACTTTCTTTTAATCATTCTCTTTGTTTATTGACGACGCAGTACGTTTTTATAATAAATAGTTTTTATATTACTCTTCTTGCCGAGGGCCCGGCATCGTTATATATAGACCAACATACAAACACACAGGCTCTTATCTTTATAAATGTCTATATTCATGGGGTACTGTAAAAATGACCTACGTCAAAAACCGTAAAAGGTTTGGCGGGCGCTGACAGAAAAATTACTAGTGCGCTTGTACAGTTCTCCCATTGTTTGTATGAAAGAGATGTATGGCGTACGATTTCACTTATGTCAATGCTAAGTGAGCAGGGAGCGTATTCTCAACCTACAATGGACCAGTAGGTACCTATAATGGAAAGTACATTAAATATACTTTGATTTATATGTTTAATATTATTGATGTATACTTTCTCCAAAAAAACGTATCACGAAAAGTCAGTTCTAGTGTTTAGCCACAAAAAAAATCAAAATGGGGTATTTTGATTTTTTGTTCATCCCTAAAATAAAGCGATTTAATTTCTGGTACAAGATGGGTTTTGTTCATGGAAGTATTCTTTCTGATAAAATGAATAATCTAAACTTCTACGCAGTTAAAACCTTTTTTTTAGGAATTTAGGATACACATAATTTCAGTAAAAAGCGTCAATTAATTAAATACATAATTACTTAAGTACCTTTTTATTTTTTTTTTTTTTTTTTTTTTTTTTTTTTTTCGTGGGGAAATGCACTCGCATACCGCCCTGCCACGGGGAGACAGAGCGGTTATGTGGGACTAGACCCACTAAAACCCCACGGTGTCCTCCTCTGCCGCTTAGTGGCGGGAACACGGGAACGTTAACACACACATCCGCGAACCCGCCACGGCTGTCCGTCTCCGGACCCCTCTCTTTTTGGCACCGAGTGCCACGCCTTAGTTAGCGACACGCCAGAACACATAGCGTGTCGCAACCACCTCGGGGACCTGGCCAGCGAAAGGGTGTTAGATGACCCCGTATCTAAACGCCCTAGGTCCCCATGCGACGGGTCAGATATGTGGCCCCGTCGCCTGCCACTACGGCCGCAGAGGATAGGGAGAGTGGCGCCTCTCAATACCAACACTCCTCTTCCCCTGCGGCCCCACCGCGTCCGCCATCTAGCGGTGGCGACCCCGCCGTGGCCGCGGAAGGTAGGGAGAGCGGCGCACCGCTATACCGGCACTCCTCTCCCGCCGCGGCCCCTAACCCTCAGCTGCGGTGCCGCCCATACGACACCGCAGCCCGCCTCAGTTGCGGTGCCCCCCATAAGGCACCGCCACCTACTGTGGCCGCTCCTAGTCGGCTTGGAGGCAAAGCCTAAAGGAGCAGCCCCTCCCGGGTTCCTCTTGGCTTCACCGTGGGCAGCCCAACCACGGTTACTAAGCCCCCCCGCCCCGACAAGGCGGGAACCCGCGGGGGGGAATTACTTAAGTACCTGGGCGACCGGGATTAGCTCAGTTTTTTTTTAAATTTTTTGTCAAAAATTCCTTTTGTACAAGAAATAAAATTATACAGGTAAACTTAAACAGCAAAACCTAAACACAAAATTTCATCCAAATCGTTAGGGCCGTTTCCGAGATACGCGAAATAAATATAATAATACAAGAATTTCTCGTTTAAAGTAATAAGATTTGTAAGAGTTTTTATAAGGAAGTTAATTAATTATAATAGAATTTCAATTGACAGCAAGTCACATCTCCAGCCTAATTCACAAGCATGTAAACGAAGATATAGGGCCTCCGGTTACATGCTTGTGAATTCGGCTGTTGTTTGTACTGCAATTTCCTTATCTCCGCTTTCAGGTGCAAATATGATTAATACCGGTGTATATTCTTATCGGTTAATAAATAACGTTGGCACTCACACATTCTATTGGGCTCATAAATTCGCGTTATGTTTTATGGTAGAGCTGTATATCTTCGGTTATGGTGGTTATGCTGCGCCTGAAAGACTGTTTTTTCTTAGGTACCTACACAATTTAGCCAGATAATAGTGTGGTAACTCATCTCAGCAGTGAATTACTCGCCGGGGTATGAAAAGACCAGAGTTACTATAAATCGAACATATAACATGTGAACGATTTAAAAATCTAATACAGCAAATAAATACTTTCATCCTCATCATAAAAAAAGCTTCCTCGCTTCGAAGACGGCTACTACCCAACTACGGAACCGTCGACGATAAATGTCTGTTGTATCCTTTACCGCTACAGATCCGTAAATTGTCATTACAAGTTAAGTTCTAATAAAAGCTTATTTATTTACCATAAATAAGAAAACACGGTCAATTTATTTTACAACTTACAAATGGACATCGTAAAACAACTTAATAACACCAAATTCGGAGCTCCCATTAATAATGAAGCTGTTTCCGAAGACAATCGCGGGCGTTGGCGACATTGGGAATCGTACTTTGTAATTTTTGATGATGAAATCAGGACTGAGACAGCGGAAGAAGATCAAGTCAAGTTCAGGTCAATCTTCAGGTCAAGTGGCATGGCTTTGTCGGCGGGATACAAGCAACAGTCGACGCTACTACCAGATCTGTTATTTTATAAAGGTGCACCAACAATTACAAGTCTATCACATTTAGTTAAGCCTACTTTATTTTGTACAAGCAGCGCCTCGTGGTTTCACCCGCATAGTTCCCGTTTCCGCGGGAATACGGGGATAAATTTATTTTATTTTTTCGTTAATTTTCCAATGTTTTTAATAGTTATTCTGCTATTTGGGATGGAGACAAATACAATATATTAAAAACCATTAGGATGTTTATTTTATAATGGTAGGTTGTACCAGAGAGAAGAGACACCGTGGGGTTTTAGTGGGCCTAGTCCCACATAACCTGTCTCCCCGTGGCAGGGCAATATGCGAGAGCATTGCCCCACGAAAAAAAAAAGGTTGTATCTCCTAAGTGCGAGAAATAAGTGATATGAAAGTATGGAAGTCGGTTTTGTTCGATTTTTAATTCAGCCCATTTTAGTTACAATAAGTGGAAATACACACATATAGTTGTTTTTGTATGTAAATCACGAGACGAGCTGTTGTTAAGTGATAACTGCCGCTTATAAAACATACTTATGTTAGCAAAATGACTCCTCCTCCCCCACCGATGCGTGAGAAGTCCCAAACCCCGCGTTGAGACGGAGGTGGAAAATGTTATGCCTGTAATTCCACCAGCATAAGTTTTACTGCTACTTTTGGTCGCCCCTTTCGCACCACGCGAAACGATGGTTTCTCTCACCAATGAACTCAAGCATCTACTGACTAAACTACTGAAAAATTGGCTAAACTGACGTTCAATGGCCAATTCTTTTGCCAAACAATTGTGTGAAATTAACGGCTCCGTGGCTTAGTTGGTAGTAGCTCTGCCTTCGAAGCGAGGGGTCCCGGGTTCGATTCCCGGCTGGGGCACACTTTGTGTGGTGGCATAAAGCTTGTTCTCGGGTCTTGGGTGTTTGTCTTGTGTTTCTGTGTTTGTCCATGCCATCTGCGACACAGGGAATCCTAGTGCAGAGGTATGAGTGTCTAAACGTTTAAAAAAAAATAATACTGAAATCCCGCATACCATCCTGCTCTCAGTATCCTCTTGAAGTAATTATTCCAATCTTGTTTAATGAAAACGGAAATCACAAGGTGGAACGTTGGATAATTAGCTGTTATCTAAGTAGTAAACTTCAAAGAAATATAGCCAATACTTTCATTACGACTAAATGCTTGTAATCAAGAACATAAAAGTCTTTTGCAAGATATAAATGCAAAATTTATCGATTCGGTGGTCTATGCTTTCTCTACAGGAATAAAATAAAATTGTAATAGATATTTTGCAAGCAATTTTGAACTTCGTTGCGGTTTAATAACTATTTAAATATATTACTATGCGAATCTATACAAATTAATAATATTAAAGTATGTGTGCGTAATATACCTAACAGCTTTTTACTAAATGCATTTGAAAGTATATACAATACATTATATATAATAGTATATATAATATACTTTATATATACTATATAATGTATATACTATATGTATATGTATTAATGTATATATAATGTATATAAACAATAGAAAAAAATAATTTTAAAAATTTTTGTTTAGTATATTTAAATTTTATAAAAAGAAACAGGGGCACAAAAAATAAATTGAAAAAATTACGTAGAAGAAGTGTGGGTGTGGTTGTGGGGACCGGGAATCAAAAAGTACCTGCTAGACGTTCATAAAATATTCGATTCACGATTAAATTTAATCTCCTATGGGTGGTCTGCATGAAGTGGTTACTTATCAAACAGCGCTTTGTTAGATACTAAAAATGTTAACTCTGTTTATTTATCGCTTATTGATTTTTTTTCACTCAACATCCAAGCCACACGGGCTGCGGCTTGTTATATAGAATTACTAGCTGCGCCCCGCGGTGTTACCCGTGCTTGTACATCGGGAATACTTCACTTTTTCGGGATAATATAGGTGAAGGGGGAACAAACATATATACAAACTTTCGCATTTATAACATAAGTATGATGATTCATGATTAACACTAGCTGCAGCGGATGTGTTTCCGTATTTTCACCCGGAGTGGCAAATGCGAGCAAATCGTTTCCGTGGAGAAAAAGAAACAAAGACGCTTCGCTGTATGGTAGACAAAGTATAGTGATAGGACTGTCACTCTTAACTTCTATTTTGTCAAAAGTAACAGTAAACGTTTCATTAAAGTTAGTAATTGGTATTCAAATAAGGCAATTATAGATCAATTATGACAAGTCTAGGAGTAGTAAATAAAAGTAAAGTTGATTCTTATTGTATATTAAATTAGATTGTCTGATATTTATAACCGTTTTTCTATTTTTTCATACGTTTTCTAAACTGTTATACTATTATACAAGAGCAAAAAATAAACTTTAAATTAAAATTAACAGGTGAATTTATAACTTCTAGTAAATAAGCACTTAATAATAATAATATAATACTTATCGTTAATTTCAATCGCTGAATAATAATAATAATACTATTATAATTATTGAAATCGTTTGCCCCGGAACTGGAAATCAAATCCCGGACCCTGGCAGGGCTCACTATTACTACCAACTTGCTACGGGGTTCACATAAATTAATTAAAGAAATACAGCGGGCTATTGTCCCAGCAACTAAAGATGTCTAAATTTATACTTTTCTAAAATATATCATAAATATTGTTATATTATTGCGGCAAATGAGGACACTATTATAGATTCTTTGGCAAGCTGCCAGGAAACGTAAATTGAACCGCTGTAAGATATACTGATATCTATATTGTTATTGCAAATTGCATTGTTTTTACTTTTTTGGCATCGCACAGATTTTTTATGGATTCTATTATACAATTTGTTATTGTTTTAAGATAAAATTAAGGCTGGCTTCTGATCAAAAAAGGTAAGGTTTCCTTTTTGATTAGATTATATTTTGCTGGCCGCAGATGGCCTTTCCAATTTTACGCGGGTTTTTGTTAAGAATTTGGTTGGTTTTCCTACCGGTGAATTACGATATCTTTTATCGTAATTTAGTACATTTTAAAATGTTGTCTGATCACGACACACTCAATTCAATGATTTCTAGACGGTCCTGAATGTAGAATCTTCCTGCTATTGGAAAATCTAAATAATGGCACATAAATAGCTGTCTCCAGTTTTTTAGCAACAGCTCCCAGCATTTAGGTTGTGGAATAATCTCCCTGCCAAGGTTTTCCCTGGAGACTACTGTATGGGGTCCTTCAAAAGGGGTGTTTTAAAATAATTAAAGGGTCGGCAACGCGCGAGTGATACCCTTGGTATTGCAAACATCCATAGGCTACGGTAACCGCTTACCATCAGGTGGGCCGTATGTAAAAAAAAAATTTAGTCATGATGTTAATCTGAGAAGCGAGTTTGATTCTCAGCCCAGGTAAATATTTTTGCGATTTCGCGTTCTGATTTTCATGTCCATACCAACTGCGAAACAGGAAATCATAGGGGTATGTGTAATCTCGTAACCTAAGTGCTTCGAAATTACTTTTATAGATACAGAGGCAGGATAACCCAAACCTGTCTGGTAAGACCTTATTACCATTAACATAGAAAGCAAGAGGCACATTACTTGTCATTTCGCAAATGAGTTTCGTCTATCATTTGGAAAGCACCTGGTAAATTGAATTAATGTTGTTGCTGCCTTTAATATCTCAAAGGAATATAATAGAGATGTTATTATACAACTACCAAATAGCAATAGCACTTGTGCGAATGTTCGTTTGGTTCCCCAATACTGCCACCATACCTATTATGCTACCGCTTAGAATTGGGGCACCTGCATTGTTGTTTTCTATGGAAAGGCGTGTGCCAATGTAATGACAGGTCTATGAGACTTTACATTATTCAAATAGAAGGGCGGCGCAAGTGAGGTATTTTAATATTAGATAACTAGCTGCGCCCTGCGGCGTTACCCGCGGTTTTGTGGAATTTTTCTGCGGATCTTTCTTAATTTTTTCTTTCATATGAACCTTCTCCTGAATAACAAAGACAACAAAAAAATAATTAGCAAAATTGGTCCAGCCGTTTACGCGTGATGATATTCGCGAATATGTAATACTGTCTCCGAAGGGATTCTTGTATTTAACAAATAAGATTAGCTTAAACATCAAAACTGACTGTAATTTGACATATCTGTGTGCATGTAACGTGCCTAAGGAGCTACATTGACACGCTTTAGCTCATGAATATGTTTACTTGTGTGTGTAAAATTTCTTACAATTTTTACCTTGATAAATTTGATTTCGAAAATACTCGGCACAACTCTACTGGAAATAGGAAAGTCTGGTAATGAAGTTTAATGAATTCAATTAATGGACTTGGAGGTGTTAGCTTTTAATAGCGTATGCAATATCGTTTGTAATCATTATGCAGAAATGTTATGGCTACTTTGCGCTATTTAGAAAACTTATCTCTGTATTGCAATGTTTTTGTGATAAAATTATAGCAATAGTAGCAGTAAAACTTGTGCGAGTTCGTCCGGAGGTACTGCCACCACACCTGTAATCTGCCGTCAAGCAGTAGTGCTCGCATCAATGTTTTTCGGTGGAAGGGTATGGGTGCTGATAAAATCACATGCACATCAGACGTATCAAACCTGTCTCGGGTGATAGATGCAGCAGGATGAATGCGACTCTTAGACTGAGTGTATGATGCAAATCTTATACTGAGTCGCATTACTGTAGTCATGGGCGGGGGTCGACACTTATCCTCAGCTCAGAGTTGACCCTCAGCTCGTTCCATCACATAAAAAAAATATATATATGTACCTACAAGATCATGTTTTCGAAAACGCTTACACACTCATAGCCTGCACTAGGATCCCTGTGTCACAGATGGCACAGACAAACACCCAAGACCTCAGAACAAACTTCACGCTCAATTATGCCCCGACCGGGAATCGAACCCGGGACTCCTCGCTTCAAAAGCGGGCTCCTACTGACAAAGCCACGGAGCCGTCAAAATGCATATCTTCATATCGTATCAACGTTTTTTCAGTTATTACTTATTAAGTTCAATTCTTTTATTATTTTTGTCATTTCATCGCACGACATAATCACAAACAACCCTATAAATAACATCTCAAAGGAAATTGATTGATAAAAGCACGTCAGAATATTGAAAGGATCCTGTACCGGCGGAAACTAAGGCGTTTTCAACAACCACCGTGTCGAGACACTTGATAAATGAGGGTCTTCTTTCAAAACTTGAAGTGGGCAAAGCAATGCGAGGCCTTTATAACTGGTTCGTATTATCAATGAATCATTTCATCTGTTGAGTTTATCTAAACTGTTAAAATCGCGAAGAAACGTGAAGTATAAAAGTAGACAGCTTAGTAACTTGGGTTCGAAGGCCGGGGACACTTTATTGAGTGAGCATAAAGTTTGTTCTCGGTTGTGTTTATGTTGTGTTATTGTGTCATGCCACAACCATTTTTGTATTTTATATATTTCTTACAAGGAAGCATTAAAAATTATTTATGAAAGAATTATTATTATGTTGATGATAGATACTTACGTTTTTTTATTTCAATGGAAATTGGTTAGTGTTTTATGTAATACACGAAAGCTTTTCAATATATTCTTAATTATATCTAAAGAAAGGCGCTATGGTTAATCTTGTTACGAACGGATAGAAGAATAAGTATCTACGTATGATATTGGAACCCAAAATCAATGTAGCAAAAGCGAAGCAACCGTCGACAGAATCAAATATATTTTCTATCAGAACAGAACTAAGAATTCGGTATTACAGGATATGAAGAAGTATATTACTTTCTTATAAATTACCTTCCGTATCCCATCGAACGAAGATGAGGTATTTGATGGCTTGTATCCATACGAAACTTCACCAGTATAGGATTGCTTTGCCAGTTTATTACCTGAAAAAGAAGAGAGGTCTTATTAATCTTCTATGTATAAATAAATCCATTGTGCGTTATTCTCGCAAAATCTTTAAAATGGCTCGATTGTAGTGGCTGATTTCTATTTCACTGTGTTTTTAATAATCAGGACTGATACATAGTACCAAATATACTCTATGAAAAAAAAAAAAAAACTGAAAATGCATTTTTATGGGATTTTTCTACTACGTTGTTTGACAACTGATTGTAAACATTTTAATCAATACAGAAAAATCTGACCCGTTTAGTGGTATTTAAAGCGCCTTCATTCTTTGGAGGGCACGTTAAGAGATTGGTTCAGCCTACACTAGGCATGTATGAGACCTGCAACGGCTTGGAAACTCCGAAACTAAGATTAGCCTCTTACTCAAACGATAGAAGGCTTTATTCTCGCTTTTTTATATCAGTAAAGGCCAACTTTGGAGTCTGAATATTCCACCCGCCCAAAAGCATCCAATATAACTTAATTAGGTACTAAAAATTAACGGCAAATTCATTTTCTATACGATAGAAATAACGAGTTCGTTATCTATTCCACTTACAGACATGCATTCATAAACGCATTCAAGCAATCTACGCAAGATTATGCAACGAAATGTATAAACATTTGATAGTATGGGGTATGTTTCATGTATTTGTACAAATTGTGAATTTCTGATCTGATCATTTGTACAAACTCGTATATTCGAGTACTAGCTGTGACTCGCGGTTTCACCCGTGTATATTTTAAAGAAACCACTAACAACAAACTTAATATCTTTGTAGTTCATAGTACTTTCAAATAATTAGCTATTACCCCAGCTTACGTGGATAAAACTGTTCGATCAATCTTTAAGGTTTCTCAAGAACTTTATCTTAGTGCTAGATAGCCTATATCCTTCCTCATGAATGTCACATTCATGAGGAAGGCTATATATAAAAATATTTTTTATTGTTTGTTTTTTTTTTAGTTCTAGGGATTAGCGCGTTCAAACAAAGAAACTCTTCAGCTTTATTATTTTAGTATGGATATACATATTTCTTGGTAAGTTTTGTTTATAGAAGTTAAATAACATAATAACTTGTCAGTGTAAAGTGACATTATCCAGGAATAGTAGTTGCAGTTTTATATTTTATTTTACGTACGTACCATTTTCCAATACAAGCATTATGTTTAATTTTCCAAAGATGTCTACTGCCATGGAAAGCATTGCAGTAACTGCTGCAAAGCCGTTAAATGTGCTTGAATGGTTCGGAGGTCATAATCATAATCGTGAAATTTTATATCTTTTGCAATGTATAAAGCTTTTAAATAACGAAGACTAGACTATTGGTATTACAATTTTACCATAACTGAAAGAGCGGACGCACATCAGTTGAGTTCCATGAACATACGACTTTGTCTCCGAAGGGTTAGACAGAGCCTCAATATATCACTTTTCACCTTGTAGACGTCACAAGTACTAAGATCATCGCCGCCATTGTTTTCCTCGCGAACAACTTAGCCAAATCTTTTCCTGCCGTAAAGAAATCATTCTTTAATCTGACAGTATATAAATTATACCACCGATGACCAACATGTCCGGGCGAGTGTAGTTTTTTTTTGACAATTTACTTCACTAATCTTATTATACAATATTACGATCTAGCCATATAATATTATATATTAGTTAATGAGTAATTTTAATCTAACGTAATTTGATATCTAGAATACGAGTGAGTGAAATTGAATGTAATGAAATTTTATTATAGATATCCTCGAGATACAGTTTATAATAGTGCGGCGGTCAATTAATATATGATTGGTCTACCACTGCTACCAAGGTGTTGCTCTTGCATTTATATTTTAAGTATAACTGGGTTTCGGTGAAAGAAATGTTGTTGTACCAAGACCAAGAAAATTTTGTAAACATTGTAAATCTACTGTATTTTCGAAAAAGAGGTTATTATTATTTTACATTATTTATTTTCATTTCTTATAAAATTTTCACTATAAAATATTGTAATACATTTATTATAAAATAAACAGTATATAAACATTGTAGTAAAAATTAAAAAAAAAAACGGAGGACCACCTTATTATTATTATTGGTTGAATACATGAAACGGGCCCTAGGTCTTTAGTTCATGTTGTGTTTAGCATAACCCGGAAGCGTCTGGGATATTTATAGATTGGCCGGCTCAGCGCAACTTGCCAAATGGTACGTTACGATTATGGCAGCACTTCACTTAGCTTAGCATATTTGTGTATCTATGTCCCGTAGCTTAGTTGAATTTTAAGCGGGAATCGACCCCGGAACCCCTTCCCGGGGATTCCCGGCTTGGGTAGATCGCAAGCTTTTTTTTTGTTTTGTGTTTGTGCATGCCACCTGCGACACATGAAATAAATTTTACGATATTTTCATAAACGTTTTATGCATCCTACAGACAGTTTGCCACTCACTTGAAAAGAAGAAAGTAACT
Source organism: Aplocera efformata (assembly GCA_921293045.1). Lineage (NCBI taxonomy): Eukaryota > Metazoa > Arthropoda > Insecta > Lepidoptera > Geometridae > Aplocera > Aplocera efformata. The sequence continues at coordinate 2,709,277 of OV121042.1, read as the reverse complement.
ATACAAGAAATTGTAAAATTAGGTTTAATACAAAGCAAACAGGGAGTAAATGATAAGAAACAAGATACTTTAGCGATAGATTGAAACTTGTAACAGATAATACAGTTACGTTGGAGTATGAGTAATGAACCGCGATGCAAGATAGCGGCTGTTGTCCCTACGAATTACCTGTTCCACTTTACTACGATCTGTGTAATATCGCTTTATTAGCTTAATCTAATTCTATTACACTGGTACGTATATTTACGGGAATAAATTGAATGTTTACAATCTCTCTCTTATCTAAATGGAACATATTTTGTATCTTAAAGCTGAAACTAACTTTTTGTGTCGTATTTATATCGTTTGGATAAGCTAACTAGTAGTCCCAATCGACGGAAGCCTCTTAAAAATATACACGCATAACTAAACACGTGCGCTTGCTCTTCAGGCAAATTACATTGCATATTTCATATTTCATTAATTAAGCCAAATAACAATGGATGTCACTTAAGGCGCGTCAATAAGTATTTACAATAAAAATAACAATAAGAATACAAAATTTAAATAAACTAGTCTAGATTAAAGATTGAATTGAAATTACATTGGTCAAAATAATGTTATTTTTAAATGTCGAATCATAAAAATTTAAAAGAATGTCAAGTCATAATGTATAATCGTAGCTGATAGCTGATTGTCAATTTTGATATTTCATTAACATAAATATAACCTGATATATGTTACGGTGTTTAGCTAGTCTGATTGCAAAGAAAAATTAAAAAAGTTATAAATAAAAAGCCTTTATTAACACACACATTATAAATTTAAAAATAAATGAGCTTACTACCTAATAAATAAATTATAGTTTAACGATGTTACACTACAATATATTATAGAACAGGAAAATATTTTGGGTATATATTTTGGGTGTGGTAAAAAGGTTAAGGACAGCCTGGCTGTTTCTCAGCCTCCCTGAGGAATGTCTGCTGCCACCACAGATAAGGCTTGATCCAACCCTTTTGGTGGCTTACCAGCAACCCGAGAAAAAATCCTTGCCTATCCAGTCTTCGAGTAAACTCCGTCGATATCCGTGGAGTGATAACATGACTATGAATACCTTCTATCAATTGACGAAAAAACAAAAATAAGGCCCATAAAATTTTAGTCAAATTATTGTTTTTGGTGTTGTTGCATTGCAAACATTGAAAGTAATAATTTGACTTGAAACCCGAGCCTATCTAGCGAATAAAACGTAATCACAGGAGTCGACACCAATAGGTAGAGAAATTACACCAGCGATTACCACCCACCCAAAAGGCGGGCCCAATAACTGTTACAACGCATTATCGCTCATACAATTTCCCCCATATTGTTCAAACAAACAGAAACTTGATCCGGCATCGATTTCGCGCGGATAACCAGCTATGATTAAAATATCAATGGATACGCCTTTCACTGTGATTGTATGCAAACTACTGTATCATTTAAATAAACGGCACTAGTTTCCCCTTCGTGAAATTGTACGGTGAAAAATAGTTAGTTGCAACGGAGATACAGCTTGCAAATCAAATACACTGCTTATTCAGGCTATGACGGTCGATGGATGAAAAAGACGATAAAGATGAAATGACAGTTAATGGATGGGTTGCGTAAGGGATGATATGAAAGAAAAGGTGAATGAGACAGTAGCGGCTAATAGGAAAAGTGAGGTACCCCAAATAATTAATATACATTTTAAAAAGTTACCTTTACTCATTGACATTTCACACAACACCATCTAGCCCCAAACTAAGCATAGTATAGCATAGTTTGTAATAGGGAAACCAAATTACTGATAGAATACTAATATAGTATGTTTTTTTATCGGCCAAATCAGCCGCATACACCAAGGCGGTGTCGTGGTAAATGACGAAAATATAGAGGGAAGAACTAGACGTCTACAATAGAGATTGGCCTACAGAGGTCCGAAGCCGAGATGATTGAAAAAAAAAAAAAGTAGACTAATAGATTTCCTTAATAGATATGTATTATAACACAATTTAAATCCTAAATTAATTGGGACGAGGGCATGCTGATAATTTGTTTTAAATGAATAGCTATTATGGCTCAAAACAAAAGTCCTTTAAAGGTAGATCAAGCAGAAAGACGTTGGTTTAGTTATTGCCAATCGCCTGTTTGTCCTTTTGCCCTCTGGTAGAACACTAAAAACAAAACGGAATTTCGAGTGTTCGTAGCTGGCATAAGTCTTCGCTTTGATCTTCAGGTATATATCACTCCTAATTATTTTCTTCTAGTCCAAATAACATTACGCAACAAACAGATCGATTGAAGAGTTTGTATGCGATGATTCATGGCATTCCGTTCATTATGCAATATAACCATCGCAGAGAAAGCTTGTCTAGGCATGCTGGGAATTCGGAATGCAGATCCTGACTAAGAGTTGGCCCGCTACTGTCAGATTATAGATCTCGGTCATTTGATTTGAGTGGTCAAGGAGAAAGGTCAACATGCTATCATTTTTGGAGATGACCTTGGTTAAGTGGCAATTCAAGTAACGGACAATAAACTAAAAATACATACCCTAACCTAAACTAACTATTGAAAGATACTCAAAATGCGCTACTGAGAGCAAAGGCGAAGTGGTTTCATCAATAGCCAATATCACACATGCCACAAATTAAATGAGCACGCTGTAAAAGAACAAAATTGAAATTCGGAATTTACTTTAGAAAGACTACTGACTTGATTAATATCACTGCTTTATCAATCATGGTGGAAGTAACCTCTGCATTGAAACCGGCAATCTCTATATTGAAGCTTACCCTTTGAATTGACTTGGTTATGTATTGTAGATATTAACATTCCGTGCCGTATCGCGAATCTTTTCAATACAGACCTTTATACAGTTGAATGCAAAAAAAACTAACAGACTGCAAGAAACATTCCGCTATTTATTTCGTTGTTATGAATAAAACATATTGCCAAAAGAGTCTGTGGTCCGAAAGCGCGCCTTTTTAGGTCGGCGTGCTTGCGCATTTATCATTTTGTACTGTGGTGGAAAAAGTGAACTTCGAATTCTAAAGCTCATGTTGCATTTTTTTGTAAGGCTTCTTACTGCCTAGCTGCATTTTCTGACTTGACATGCTTCATTACTATTAAATTGAAGATTCTAATATACTTGTTTGAGTTAAAAACGTCTACCAATTATACTTTGTAATCACGAGTTTATTGAAAATCTAAGAAAGTATTTTTTTAATCGGCTTTTTTTAATGTGAATAAGTGACGGAACGAGCTGAGGGCCCACCTGATGATAAGTGGTGACCCTCGCCCATGACAACAATAATGCGTGCGACTCAGTATGAGATCCAAATCTTTACTGAGCCGCATTCATCCTGCTGCGTCCGTCACTCGAGACGGGGATGATATGTCTCATGCGCATGCGATTTCACCGGCAGCCACTCCCTTCCACTGGAACACAGTAATGCAACCACTACTGCTACTTTTGGTTGCTCCTTTAGCACCACCCAGGGGGTACGCGTAGGGAATCAAAGGGTACACACCTACGGACGCGAGCAAATGGACCCCCATACTGGTAGTTAAATCATCAATATATGATTAAGATAATTTGAATTAAGGATAGCAATGTGTTGTATTTTCCTCTCACCTGTACCTGTAGATTGTATGATTGTATGTGCATGGTACATGAACTTCCGTAATTTCACAGTAACTACAACTGACAGGCTGTCAGATTAGTTCAGCCAGTAGCATGGAAATTATCCAATGAACATAATATTTTAGCAGTACAAAAAGTGCTATTATAGAAGCATAACAGTTTTTTAAGCAGTCATTTTGATTACTGGTTGATATCGTTATAAAAAAGTGTTATTTTGTTAATATTTAAATGACTTCGTAAGTAACTGGATTTCATATTTCAATTTCCATCTCGGTGACCAGAAGCTCTTGTTCAAAAGCTAAAAACCAATAATCAAATAAAAAGTCTTCATGAATAATTGATAAGAACTGGCAGTTAAACCCCTAAGCCAGTTTTATTGAAATTGGCACTAGGTCAACTATCTCTTTCTGGTATGATGTCCAACCAAATAAAAGAAAGAGATGAAAAGTCGATACGATGCCCATATCAACAAAATTGTATAAGCCACGTGATAAAATGAATAAATAAACGTTCACACACTCATACTTCTGCACTAGGATACCCTGTGTCGCCGATGGCATGGACAAACTTCATGCTCACATAAAGTGTGCCCCGGCCGGGAATCGAACCCGGGACCCCTTGCTTCGAAGGCAGGGCTACTACCACTAAGCCAAGGAGTCGTCTAAAAGGGCACAATGTACTTTACTGATCTGTTTCTCGTGCCCGTAGGCGAGACCCTTAGAATCATTTTGTCTCCTTACAAGTACCCTCGGAGTTGCATATGAGCAGCTAAGAGAACCAGTACTTGTTCTCTTAGCTGCTCATATTGTACTTGTACAAAGTCCGTCGGGAGTACTACCTCCACACCTGGAAAGCTGTCGCGAAGCAGTGATCTACTCGTATTGCTGTGGAAGGGTGTAGGTGCCGGTGAACTCACAGATGAACAGCGATGTGTGATCTCATACTTGGGTTGGGGAAGATCTAAGTATGAAGTATCTAAGACCTAAGAGTGGGTGTTCAGTAGAACAGCAAGAAAACCACAAAAGGTAACAAGCTTTAACATATTTTCTTTTTGTGAACTAAGCTTAAGACAGCTAGAAGGAACACCTCACCAGCAAATTAGAAATCTATAATGTACTAGTGTGAAAGCAAATTCTGCAAAAACAAATTCCTCTCATAATATTGTAGGACATGGAATCTGTCGTAAAGTTTAATTAGAAATGCTTTCTCCACAGGGCTTCCTTATGAAGTTGATCAATAAGATCCTATCTAGGCTTTGAGGCCTTATATAGTGAGTACTGGTTCAATCTTACTTCTTACTTGATTCAAAGCTTGGAAAAATGGCAATAAAATTAAAGTAGCAGTAGAACTTGTGCAAAGTCCGCCCGGAAAGTACCTACCGCCTCTACACCTGGTAATCTGCCATCAAGCAGTAGTACATGTTAAAATAAAAGATGAACAGTTAGATCTCGTAGATACCACAACGTTCTTAGGAATAACTTTAGATAATAAGCTTCAGTGGGGCCCACATATTGAAAGATTGTCGAAGAGACTTAGTTCTGCAGCATATGCCGTCAAAAAGATCCGCCTGCTCACAGACGTAGATACCGCTAGGCTTGTATATTTCGGCTACTTTCACAGCATTATGTCATATGGCATACTGCTGTGGGGGCATGCTGCAGATATCAACACCATATTTGTGTTGCAGAAGAGGGCTGTTCGCGCAGTTTACAATATGGGTCCCCAAAAATCATTACGGAAAAAATTTAAGGATATAAATATACTAACGGTTACATGTCAGTACATATATGAGAATGTGATGTACACTCGTAAACATATGAGCTCGTTCACAAAGAAAAGTGACAATCATAGTGTAAACACTAGGCATAAAAATAAACTCGCTGTGCCCACTACTAGGCTCCATAAGGTTAGCAATTCTTTTAAAGGTCAATGTGTACGCTTTTTTAACAAAATCCCGAGCGAAATTCAATTACTGTCAATAAATAAATTTAAAACTGTCATCAAACGTAAACTTGTCGCAAAAGCTTACTATAAAATATCAGATTACCTTGATGACAAAAAGGCTTGGGAATGAATTTGCTCCACTCTAGACGCAGGACCATATTCGCGAATATGTAGTACTGTCTCCGAGGGGTTTCTTGTCTGTTTCTTCCCCTCGGGTTGGTCGGTTAGGGTTGGAACAGACGTAAACTTAACAAATAAGATAAGCTTAAACATGAAAACTGACTGTAATTTGACATATCTGTGTGCATGTAATGTGCCTGGGAGTTCCTGTGTCACGTTATATGCTCACGAATATGTGTACATGCATGTGTAAAATTTGACGTGTCCAAATGATACTTGAGATCTAAAGGAATAAATGAATTTGACTTTGACTTTGACTTTGACTTTACACTCGCATTGCTGTGGAAGGGTATGGGTGCCGGTGAAATCACATGCGCATGAGACGTAAGATATAACATAATATAATATCCCCGTCTCGGGTGACGGGCTTGGGTTTTGTTATGCTTAGCTTGGGGAGGACCTAAATCGTATCGGGTTATTATAAGCGAGGTAACCGCTTAACATCAGGAGGGCTTTCAGCCCGTTCCGTCATTTAAATAGAATAAAAAAGTATTCAAAACATATTCTAGGACAATATTCGTACTTTGAAGGGCATGGCCCCGGTTTAACCAGTAAACAACCCACGGAGGCCTTCGAACAGATCATAAAATGAAAAAGATGCCACGCCGCGTGAGTATTTGCTCGTGGTGTATTAAAGAACTATTAAAGAAGGACAAATACATCCATAATAAACATACATTTTAAAACAAATACCCAAATAATATCGACGGGTTACCGACTTGCGAAACTCTAATAGTTTTACAAAGGTCGAGAACTTAATGGAATATTGAAATCGATCTAAGGGTAAAAGGTTGTAGCAATACCTACTTTGTATTTTCGTCAGTTACATAAGGTTTTGTGAATAATGACTTTCAACTTCGATTACCACCAAGGCCCTTAATTTTTATTATTTATGATTATAGTTATTATTAAACTGATACGTATTGTAAAATCTAGGTTATTGGAATAGGTTAATTATTATATATTTTTGAAATAAATATTAACTATTTCATATTTTATATTTTAATGTGGATTGGGCTCCAGTGGTAGATCAAAACCCGGCCAGGGAGACCGGCCTACTCTCGATAATTGAGATTGAATACTCCCTGCAGTGGGAGTATTAAGAGGCTGGTACGGAGATACAACTAATTGAAAGTCACAGAAAGTGCGGTTTCAAGACGTCTCTGAAGCCTCACGCAACAACAATATGTTCTAGGGTTGTAAGAATATTTATAATCCTCTAGGTCCGCATCTTTCAGGCCTTACTACCAAGTAACCCATTTATCAAGACTACGGGCAATATCTCATGATTTATTCTTGTAATATCGCTCGAGAATTTGTCCGGCCTACGAAGAGATGTATTGCACTTCGGTGGAAATCTCGATCGATTTATGACCCATCGAAGCGAAGTACTGGACTATTTTATTACATTTTTTACGGCTGCTGAACTTAAGAGACCCTGGCTGCAGTGATATAAACCTTCACTTTAAATCTGCTTGCTCAAATATATAAATATATCAAAGCCCCAAGGGACTTGAAATTTTGGTGGTGTTCCTGTAGAGCACCTATCACGAAATGAAGGTAGAATTAAAAATAAAAAAAACTCTATTTAAGAGACTTAAGCAAGTGAATTCGTGATGACAGTTCGACAGCCAAATCTGATTTGGGTATCCATACACGAATTCAGTGCTCCTTTACACACATTAGTTAAAACCCATCTGTAGTAAAGATCACACAACAAGCCTTTTTCACTGTTGAAATATACCCTCAAAATAAAACAGATGAAAACAAACCAATCAAAACATACTATTTTCAGTAACTTAGTGTTCCTGTGCTTCCAAAAGACCTCGATTCGAGGACGAAATTCGAAAGTACAAAGACAATACAGTCGATATCATCGCCTTATTTAATTAACCACAGACACACGGCCATGCCCTTTAGCGAACCTATATCTGTGGGATAGATCTAACATTATGGAAGTGAAAAATTTATAGCAGGAGATGTGAGGATAGATGATTGAGCAACGCGTTTAAAGGTGAGCGTTGCTTTGATAAACTATGAGCGCTATTAGGCTTTGATCTTGCCTAGACAATAAAAGCCTGCGGGAGTGTCGAAGAATCCTTCCTTAACATAGATTATATTATCAAAGTAGTATTTGTAATTAAAGTATTACTCGTACTAGTTCCAACATTCAATTTATCCCCGAACAAAAACTTTGTACCTACGAAAAGTTAATAAATTTTGAGACTGCAACCAGGATTCTGCCTTTTGACCTGAGTTCCAGGGCAGCATTCATGCTGGCAGCATCCCTTGGGGTCTAGATAGATCGGAATTTTCACTACAAGCCAGCTGCAAGTTTGGATGCGGTTTTGGTGCAACTGTCATAAACACCGATCAATTCCAATGGTTTTAGACTAGCACTGACTGCATGCTAGCTGCTAATTGATTGCGCAGTTTTGATATCGTGATATCAAAACTGTCGTTTTGCTATGAGCTTCTTACTCAATTTTGATCATGTTTGCTAGACTCTACCTCCTGAACTTATTGGACATATTGTAGGGACCTCAGTGACTAAAGACTTTCTTGTGATTTATATCTTCTTCAACCGTATGGCGTTGAAACCGGCTTTTCGGTTGAAACTAGTATAGAAATCGTGATCCAAAGTTTCTTCGGAAGGGCATTAATGATCGTCCATCTAACTACTGACCGGGCGGATACTTGCCTAACTTATATGATCTGTAAAGTGCTAGGCAAGCTCTATTCACTTATGAAGCCCCGAGGACAATGTCGGAATTGATAAACTCCGAGAGCCCAAGTTCGTTGTGCTCTTTGAGATTGTCTTGTCTTTCCGTCTCGAAATTATTCGGACATAATAAGCAAGACGATGATAAATTGATTCAGAATATTGCTATTAATTACAGTTCGGTAGTTATGGTGATGCTTCGGGCTCGATATGGTGGTGATTTATTTGCATGTACCTACTTGAACGTGACGTCATTTTTCCGGGTGGTATACACATGGTGGTATCATGAGCTATATTCTTTGGGACCGAGTTCATCTCGAAAACGTTTATTTCAAAATGTATCAAGCAATAATGAGTCTGTCTTCTTTTATGTAAACAAAACTCGATCATTTCACAAGATAGAATGGGGTTCGATGGAGAATGTTATAACCATAATCATAATCAGATGACTGTCATGGACTGTCATTTTAACCCAAAACGCTCCACGTCGGTCATGGATAAAGAATGTATTAAAGTTAATTACTAAATAACTTATTGCTTCTCGCTTTAGGCATAGACAAAAATCTGCTCTAACAAAGAAATTAATAACCTCCGGAACACTTTAGAAGCTTCACGTCGATTTTTATTAATAGCAAAACAAAATATTCATATCGTTATAATCAATTCAATTTCCTGTTACAAGTTTTCAAATCGAATTAATATTATTTTCACCTCACTTATAAATTTACTTGTAACCGCAGCCTTCGGTCTCAATATTTATTAGCAGTGAGGTGATGTGAAATCAATTAATTTATGTGTAGCAATAAAAACTTGCTACTTCATGTTTTTTATGTGACTAGAGCCTTTTTCAGTATATGTATTCTATAATAGTAACAAACTCTGGAAAGTATTTGAATCGAAATGGGAATTAGGAAGAGATATACGTCGATCCAATATTAAATTCAGCAAAATATATAATAACTGTATTACCCACTTAAATATAAATGAATCCTTAGATAGATGATAAATAAAACGTTTACTTTGACACGATTGCGCATAGGAATAATACGCATTTAAAACAATTAACAAAAAGATATTGACTCCCTATAAGTTCCGTGCCGAAAATGGGGTTAGCTCAGCATGTGCTGATCATAATACTATATTCAGCGCTGGTATTCAGCCAAATACCTTATCTAAAAACTGAATTATCTCTTAATAATGGAGAAACACAATCACAGTTGATAGGGACAGACTGTTGTGTTCGTAATTGTCTGGATAAGATTTGTGTAAAAGAAAACAAAAACATCAAATACTGATTTAAGATATTTTTAAAGCATATTATGAAGCACACACTTGAATATATCATTCAAATATTATCTACGCGACAGGCAAGTAAATCATTGATCAGATCATCATAGTAGGCTTAAAGGTTTTTGTTGTCAAATTCAGATCTCATTCAATTTAATATTTAAATTATATTCGTGTCGAGTGGATAATGGAAAAATAGATATCAATATCTATTCCATCGGTGACACCTACTTGAATATGAACTTAAAGTTATAGATAAAGTTAGCTATTTCCTATTGCTGATATTATTTGTTTTATATGATAATATTCTTAACGCTGAGATACTAGTTGCAGATACTACATAAAATCGCGTGGTCATGTCATGATGGTAGGTAGGTACTGCAGCGCCACTGTAAGCTACATTATCATCGGAATATAGACGCTACAACAGGTGAGCGAATCACCGCCATTGTTTTCCCACGATTAACTTAGCTGTTACTTGTTTTGTTAATTAACGATTGGGCGATGTGGTCGCAAAGCGACAAAGCCCTTTTTCTTCTGTAAATAAATTAAAAAAAAAAAAAAAAACTCAACTATCACTTTTTCCACTGACTCAGTCATGTATGCCTCTGCCTACATCTTGAACAAAAGAGGCGTGACTTTGTATTTAAATATTAAAGTAGCTGTATTTTTTTTTGTAAACTTGGGGCCATTATTTAGCAGTGGAACAGAATGATAGATAAAGTTATAATGTTGTGTTTTATCACGTTAATCTACCGTTAACCTCTCATGTTCCCACTGCAGAGACACCAACCTACTCTCGATAATTGAGAGTGAATGGGCTCTGATCTACCACGGGAGCCCAATCTGTATTGGTAGATGTCACATACCGTCGAATTTTTGGTTTCCTCACATGCCGATTTCCTCACGATGTTTTCCGTCACCGTTTCGAGAACGTGGTATTGCGCACATAATTTTTTAATTGCGAACGTTAATTTGTCCAATACTAATTTAGAACCTTGTTATATATAAGCCGGATCGTAAACAATAATATAAGTTACTAAACATTCCCAATAAACATGACTACTTGTTTTGTCATTCTGTTTTCTAAACGTATAAATCATCGCATTTTTACAACTTGTTTAAACACGTTTCCTAGTTTAAAATAATCCTTTCTCTTTCAAATGAATGTTGGTAATTTTATTTCTTGATTTATAATTTAATTTGTCCGATTGTGCTTCTAGATATGAAAGATGTGATTTGCGAAATAATTAAAATGTTTTATTTGAGAGATGCTGATTTACGACCGCGATGATATGTGGCAAATTATAATGTAGGTATAATGTATGTAGGTTTTTAAGATTTTAGTTTTAGGTTTGTTACATTTAATAAAGTACAGTATATGTCAATCAAGAACAATAAATTTCACCACATTGATGCATGAAATATGTATTAAAAAAAAAATAATAATGTAGGTATTCATACAAGCCGCACGTTGTCTCTCAAGTCCTCTTTTTTATGGTATTTTTTAGAAGCCGATACACTGTTTTACATTCGAGGCCAGACCATAACCACATACATACATAAACCAACATCACTGTATGAAATATAAAAAGTAAGAGGCTTTAATTTTACCACAGGAGCGCCCTCTGCGATCTTCCCAGATTTTCCTTTAAGGCGACGTTACGATGTTTTTTTCGCTGTTTTTTTTTGAGAAGTTATATTTCGGACGTGATTGTTTGAAAGCAAATAAAGATTGGTTTATTCAGATATGTCTACCTGTTAAAATGTTGATTAATTAGTCAATAATTTTTGGATATTATTTTTATAATGGAATGCCCATTATGAAAATTGAAAGCGGTTGCTCCTTTGAAAATCAGAGCTTTTCTTTATTATTATTGCAAGGATGTTCTCAACAAGGAAAGGTACATAACTTCAAGACACTTCTTATTTTATTCTTATAGGTCGCTAGGAAGGGACGTAAGCAATAAAACAATGATTTAAAAGTAGGGCTATCAGTAAATCTTTCATAATTTATTGGCTTTAAATCGCTTCCTACGCATGTTTAAAAAGGAGGGATTACTCATTCATTTTGATATTGACTTGTTTATTTTTGTATCCATATATCATTTTATTACATTGTAAGGTATGGATAAAAGCAATGCGGCAGTGCCATATTTAAATATTTGATATATATATATATTTTATCCTGACTGGCAGTGGCAACATGACCAATGCTTTTTACCGCATTCCTCAAAAGTAATACTATAAAATATATTTTTCAATACGCTTAAAATGATAAGGGGTAAAAAGAACCTGAAAAGTTTCGGTTCGGTTCCCTAATCCAACCAATGCGCCGTGCAATACGCTGAAGGTATACAAATGTATACTTTAAGGTAAAAACATACATTAAAAAAACATAGCTTATATAACTATTCAAGAATTAATGAACTGGACATAAATATTAACTTTAGATTTTTGACTTTGAACGTTGAACGCGGGATTTCTTTATGTACGTAACTATTAGTTTTTGCCGCGGCTTCGCTCGCGTTATTACATTATTTTATTGCGAAGAAAACTGCAGCGGAAACTTATCGTTTGCTTGTGGAGATTTATGGTGAGCATGCTCCGTCTAATACAACTTGCAAGGAATGGTTTCGACGATTTCAAAATAACGATTTAAGTACTGAGGATAAAGAACATGGAAAACCACCAAAAAAATTTGAAGATGCTGAATTGGAAGCATTATTGGCGGAAGATTCTTGCCAAACTCAATCAGAATTAGCTGCAGCATTAAATGTTGATCGTTCAACTGTTGCAAAGCGTTTACAAATGATGGGAATGATTCAAAAAGCCGGTGACTGGGTTCCACATGATTTAAAAGAAAGAGACATGGAACGTCGGAAAACCATTTGTGAAATGCTGCTTCAAAGACAGCAAAGAAAAGGATTTTTGCATCGGATAGTCACAGGAGACGAAAAATGGATACACTACGAAAATCCTAAACGCAAAAAAGCTTGGGTGAAACCAGGCGAACCAGGCCCATCACAGCCAAAAATAAATATTCACTGTGCCAAGGTCATGCTCTGTATTTGGTGGGATCAGAAAGGTATTGTATATTATGAGTTGCTCAAACCCTCTGAAACTATTAATGGAGAAGTTTACCGACGACAACTAATGCGTTTGAAGCGAGCCATAGAAGAAAAACGACCAGAATGGGTGAATAGACATAACAAATTAGTTCTTCAGCATGACAATGCCAAACCGCATACCGCAGAAGTCGTAAAAAGATATTTAGAGGGACAGGACTGGGAAGTGTTACCCCACCCGCCATATTCACCAGACATAGCTCCTTCGGATTACCACCTATTCCAGACGATGCAGACAGACCTTACTGGAGAAAAGTTTACTTCATGTGAAAGTATCAAAATTTGGATTGACAACTGGATAAGCTCAAAAGACCAGGACTTCTTCCAGCAAGGAATACGAAAACTACCTGAACGATGGGCGAAGGTTGTAGCTGCAGATGGAGCATACTTTCAATAATTTTTTTTTTAATTTTGTAAGCGAACAAATGTGTTTTATTTTGACAAAAAGGGGCGGAGTCATATTCACACACCCATTAGAATAGTAGAAAAGAACATATTCTTTTCTACTATTCTACTTCCCATAAGCAATATCGAGATCGCTTCGAAAAAACCTTCCCACTTTTTCATTTCACTATTTATATTGCGAACTTCAATTGAACTCAGTTGTATATACTAATATGTACGCTAGTATCTTTATCATCATGATTGCCGTACTACAATGCTCTTTAGTACCAACCTGTTCATTGTAGACCATAGACAAGGCTTGTCAACGGTCACGCATGATCTACGGCCACGATACGATACCTATACATTATCGTAAATCATTAGCCGGCTAATGAGCCGTGAACTCGTGCGCAACGCTTCATGATTTCATAAGATTCTCAGCGACCTTGAAGTGTTCGGTAAATAATTTCCCATTGAGATGTAACTAGCATTTTTTTCGTAGGCAACAACAATCTATTAAAGAAAAAAAAAAGTCTTGTGTTTCTGTGTTTGTCCATGCCATCTGCGACACAGGGAAGCCTAGTGCAGTGTGTAACCGTTAAAAAAAACACAATCATTGGCACCTGTTGACAGGCCTCACGTTGTAGGTCGTAGGTTCGATTCACACCCAAAACAAGCTTTTGTGTGATGAATTTAAATGTTTGTACTGTGTCTGTAAAATGTATGTATTACAAGAAAGCATAGTAAAAAAGTATTATAAGCTACGCTTAGTTTGGGGCTAGACGGTATTATTTTTTGTAAAATGTTATGATAATGTGTGCTATTTTAGTAAATAAATAAATGTGTATGTCTATGTCTTGTGTGTAATGTCCATGAATATTTATTTATTTAATTATTAAAATTCCTTATTACTGTCAAACTATAATACTATTAAAACAGTTTTGCTAGTAATACCGTAGGGTCCAAAAACGCGATAGACAACTAAGGTTCATTAAGTTTAAAATGTATGAACTTTTTAACGTATGACAACTAATATAATCATATATGATCCCGCAACGTATAGCGTCTCAATCACGTACGTTATATAAACCCTGCATCAGCGAAAGTATCATAAGAAACTATACTTTCGCTGTAAATCAATCGGAAATCTCGATAATCGCATTAGGACAGATAAATTTGTACATTTACCGTGTTCTATCACGCGTTTTATACTTACGGGGTAACCTCGTCCATATAAGTCGCGGTACGTCTGCTAACAACCTAACGAGTCGTTTAACATTTCGCCAGATAATATAAATTTCATTCGACATAAAGGTTACCTATTGCTTATGTTTTATTGTATGAATTATTATTTGCTTTCTACAGGATTCACTGCTGATTAACTACGCTCGTTGGGAAACTTACGAGTTTTCCAACGAGCGTTGTTATTTAAAGGTTTTATATTACGATTTCTAAGAATTAATTTTAGGATTTTATGTGACTAAGTAAATAAGCTGATTTGACTTTAAAAAACGATACAATAGCATCAGCAATGACTGGCCTCATAATACTGGCTCAGTTGGTAGTAGCTCTGCCTTCTGCACTGTTGGTCGTACTTTCGATTCCAGGACAAGCATTTGTGTGATGGACAGTGAACACACAGTTACTCAAACACAGGTAAAGACAACAACGTAAGGAAACCGCTATGTTAAAGAACCAAAAATACGAAATTAAAACCCTATATATATTTTAAGCCTTTACAAACACAAATGCGAAATAAATACCCGAAATATTTAAGTAGTTCATATTATATAGTTCTTGTCTTCTTGTCAATTATTTTTTTTGGCAACATGTCAAAAGGTGACGATCCGTCACCTTTTTTACATGAAAAAAATATCATAAGTAAAATAAATCGTACCTTTATCTTACGTTGTATGTAAGTTACTTATGACAAGGCCATTAAGCTAACCACAGTATCCGAGATCCCATAAAACTCTATCGCAAAATAGTTTCCACAATAAACACTCTTGTACCCACCGAACATTACTGTTGTAATAAGCGGGTTGTAATAGGCGATATCGATTCGATAAAATCGATCGATTCCTAACCTACACAGCGATCTACTTAGATAAAATCTCCGTGTGATCGACCGTGACTATCCTGTTTTATGGCTTAATCGTTAACAATAGAAAGTAAATGCCTTTATAGAGCTGTGATGTAATTGGGCACATGTCCGCAGTTTATAAAGCTTTAGGCTTTATTCTTTAGCTACAGATTTATGATCAAACAATGTACAATATGTAGACTGGCTTTATGGCCATAAAGCCATAATTGTAATATAATGTTGATAGACATTAATAACATTCATTTTGGGAGACAGTTTGCCCGCGTCCGGGTAGTGAATACCCGCTCGGAGATGCGAAAGATACCCAAAGCAATAGGACTGGTACCAAGTTCGTCCATAGAAGTACTGTCTCCACAATCCGTCGCCAAGCAAGGTGCACTCGCGTTACTGTGTTGGAAGGGTGTGGGTGCGGTGATTTTACAGGCACTTGAAGCGAATCATCGCCGTCTCGTGACGGGCGTAACGCGTTGCGGCGGTATCGTTTGGAAACGTAACAATTTACACGCATAAGACATAGTATCAAAGGAGCTCCTTAGGAACATAACATACACACAGATATGTCAAATTACAGTAAATTTTCATAGTTTATCAAGTAACAAGTAGATAACTTACGTGAGCTAACAGTTTGTCTGTCAAATGGTATAAAGTAGTAAACTGAACTTACAAGTTGCGTTAGTTATAACTGAACCGTTTCCTCAGTTCAAACTGCAAGTCTGAAACCCGCTTTATGCATATAGATGCGATACAACCCACGCAAACAGCTAATCCAGTCCGCTAGTTTGTAGCCATCTTCGGGTAGCTTCGATATCGTGATCATTACGTTTCCTCCAATCCCTTAGTTAATTCAAAGCCAATTTGCAGTTTCCGTATGCAAATAACACCACAAATTCACCATGCAAATGTAGCTTCTATTACTGTGGCCATAAAGTGTAAGATTTTCTTAAAAGTAGAGTGCTTTCAAGCGTTCGTGGGCGGTGCTACTGCTTTAAGGCAAATTTATACAATAAAAAACTATAGTAAATTATCTATAAATTTAATTAAATTTGATGGTTTTGTAGCTTATTAAATGTATAGTGACTTTGTATCAAAATCAAAGGTCTCGGGTGCGATCTCCTGGCACGTAATGTTATTCATGTTGTTGATGTGATATGTTGTTTATCTGTGTGCGTCTAGGTCATGTAATAGGATTTCTAAGAGATTTTTTATTTAAGGATTTTTATTAACATAACATATACAAGATATCACCATTCATTTTCCTCATTAATGTGTTATCTATTTGGGTAACCACACAAACAATTGTTTCATCACTAAGCTTATATCAGTTCCACCTCCACGATGCCTTAGCCAGTGGAAAACTTATCAGGACTCAAAAAACGACTCTGGTCGGAGGCAGTAGTGGTAAATCATCATTACAGCCTAATAGCTACGGCAAACCTACAACATTTTATTAGATAAAAGTAAATTATATAGTAAAACGAACGATAACAGTAGTAATAGGTGATAAAATACTAATGACCCGGCTTTCACCAGTTTATAGCAAGTAAAACCTGAAGAAAACGTAGCCTTTGAAAACGACACGATTTCTATTTTTACTTCGACCTTTAACGCTATAACATCTAAAGCGAGAGGCCGTTTTTATCGCTGAAAACGAAACATATCTAAGGATTTATGTATTCCTATTAAGCTGACAATATTCGCTATAATTATTTACCTCTTTAGCATTAGTAAGGCGAATGATAAGCTATAGGAACATCTAGCGGCATATACAGCTAGCTCCCTACAGCGGAAGTATTATGTTTTACAAACACACCGAAATCTAGCATGCCATCAATTGATTTTCGAATGATTACCATCTATGACAGATTTAAACAAGTGACTGAGTTAAAATAGAATAAATAGTTTAATACCCAAGGTTCGAATTATGGAATTAATTTTCTATAAAACCAACTAATAAAAGGAGGCACCATTAAATAAAAAAAAATATCTACCAAATCGGGTAACAACCAGCGACGATATTGCTTAACACAGCCAAATTGAGAAGTCATCCTTTTTAAGTCCTTTTTGAGACGTAACATCCTCGTCTCGGGTGACGGGCGCAACAGGGTGCGACTTGGGTCTTCTCATACTTCGGTCGGGGAGGACCTAAGTCGTATTGCTGTACGCAGGTAACCACTTAACATCAGGTGAGCCTTCAGCTCGTCCATAACGTTACATAAAAAAACAACAACATGATTACATAACTTCATCAGAAGATTACTTGATATATCGCCGATGATAGACGCTACAAATATTATATCAAACCGACTTATATTTTGATAGCTCTCGGTAGTTAGCGCTGACAATTATGGAAGACCCACGCTTTGCAATTTACTCGATTAAATAACATCATACTAATATTAATGCTAAAGTTTGTCTGTACGTATGTTTGTTACTCCTTCACGCCGCAATCTCGTACCAGCCTCTAATGTTCCCACTGCAGGGACACCGGCCTACTCTCGATAATTGAGAGTGAATGGGCTCTGATCTACCACGGGAGCCCAATCCGGATTGGTAGATGTCACATGTCGTCGATTTTTTAGTTCGAAGACATGCCGGTTTCCTCTCGATGATTTCCTTCACCGTTTCGAGAACGTGGTATTGCGCATATAAATTTTTCAAGTGAAAAAACTCATTGGTGCACGTGTGGGTTTGAACCAGCGACCTTCAGATTGAAAATCGGAGTCTGTGCCCCTGGGCCACCACGCTCTCGCCACGCCGCAATGAATGAACGGATTTACATGGAATTTGTTATGGAGGTAGCTCATACCCTGGATTAACACATAGGCTACGTTTTATCCCGAATAAGTGATGTATTATTTTTAGTGACTTGATGAAAACACAGCTTGTGTCAGTTTTTCCCTTCGTCTCATGTTGAATTTTTAACAGCGGGTAACACCACGGGGCGTAGTTAGTCTAATAATAAACATTAAACTCCATATTATGCAACTTCGTACTAAGGAGACAGTTTCCGTACACTACATTAATTAGTTGAAATGTGACAGAGGGTGAAAGCTTCGCCCTGGTAGTATTTAGGATACAATACTTAACGTGGGAAGGTGTAGGCGTTTGTGCATTGGTAAATAGAGGTGTATTTAACAAGCGTAGTCTACCACACTGAAAAAAAAATCGGCCAAGTGCGATTCGGGCTGGCGCACCGAGGGTTCCGCACGAATTTGTAGGTAAACGTGTTACTTTTATGTTTTTTATGTATTTTTTTGTGATGTAACTATAATATGGTTTTCGGATTTATTCGTTTAATTGTGCTGCAAGACATTGCATCTTGCCAAATTTCAAGGTTCCAGGTCAACGAGAAGTAACCCTATAGGTACTTATATCGATACACAGATATGAGCAACATATTTAGACTCTCGCAAGGGATGAGTCTAAAACGGCCGTATCTTTTGATTGCGTTGACTTATAACTTTAATTTTTTTCACTGCTGCTAGGGATGGATGGATGGATGATTTCAACTTGATACAATACCTACACGCGTTCTTGAGAAAAAGGGTCCAGACAGACGGATAACGAAGTGTTCCTATAACGGTTCCGTTTTTTCTTTTGAGGTACGGAATCGTAAAAAAAAACATATTTTTTCACTAACTAATCAATTTGTATTTACAACAGGTTTGTAACCCGGGGTCGCCTCAGAGGCACAAAATGGCGATGATTTGTCTCGGATCGAAAGGCATATCCGTGAAATCGATTCCGTTTTTGTTTAATCGACAGACGATTTCCGTTGGACGTGTTAAATCGATTCTGAATCAACCAGATTTGAGTTTGCAAATAAATGAAATTTATTTTAATGAGGTTAATATCGCAGAGTAGATTATTGAATATAACGGCATTAAACAGTTGAACATTAAATTTATCGAGATAATTTTGTAATTTTTGGACTAATTTTTAAATGATCAATATTCATTTAGTAATCAAATGTTTTTAGTTGTTTTGGTACACTAAAAACGTTGGAAATGTAGAACTCAGCACCACGTCTTGATTTCTATATTGGTCAACCATGGAAGCTTTCTGATCTGGTTCTTTAAGTTCCATACATATGTTTGGAACATAAAGTTCAGTTTAACTACAGTGATCATAATCATAAGATAGATAAACCAAAATAAGTCTTCGTGAAAAGGGTTGAGCGGATAGCAAGTAGGTACCTATGTTTCTTCCTTCGTCCCATCTCTGTCCACGCAAAATGATTGAGTTTTCTGGTTTGTAGAAAGTACGGAAATAATTATAGAAATAATAAACACCACCACGTAAACCATAATGATGTTATTTACTGCCACTAAGCCGCATGCAGTTTGGCAAGATTGGCTATTCCTATAAGTTCTGAGAACGGCGGATCTTTTAAATTATCGTAATCCAAGAGTAAAAGAAAAGAATAAGAAATTTTATCTCTACAATCAAGACTGAAATGTAATTGAACTGTCATTAAGTCTATCTGATTATCAGTTGATTTGAATAATGGCAGCTTTAGGCTATAGATCTCGATAGAAAACATTTTTACGTAAGTAAATCTAATAGGTATCTACCTACTCAAATACCCCCGAGTAAAATACATAATGCGGATGATAGGCAAGTAGCTACGAGTAGGTGTATTGACGTAGGAACGTTCTGTTGTTATGCCGGGATGGTAATAGGTCTATAATAATGATATAGCCAAAACCTAAAAGATACGAGACCAGCTATTTGGAATGGGCAGTAGTTTTTTCGCTGCGAATGGGCTTAAAAACTTTACGCGGGCTTTCAGCGAGAGCGGAACCCTCCCAGCCGGGTTTAAAAAAGTATACCAAGATCTCGATCTCGATGATCGCGAACGGTCTCGGCTTGGGTCACTACTAAGTGGAAAGTTTGAGTGAGTACTCTGGTACTCCAGCACAGTAGGTGCAAGCAGAGATTCTTTGAACTTGCCGGCGGGGTCGGTAAAAAGGTAGTGCTGTCTGGAAGCCAAGAGTATGCCCGGGTAGGTAGAGAGACTAGACTCAGTCGTTTCCTCGTCCCGCTACTTAATAAATAAAAATTGTTGTTATCTCTTTCGCACGATGTGGTGACCATGCTCGAGGAGCTATCACCTCTCCGTAGACCAAGACACATCCTTAGTGACCCTATTAGATCACCACCACTTACCCTTTCCCTTGGCTATATATATCTTTATATCTTTATTGGTGTAGATATCTTCTGAGTTATTGTAATGGTATGGGGATCAGATTTTATTAGAATAGTTGGCTGGTTTTAATATCGAATAAACTTTATTTACCGCCCGTAGGTATAGATTTCTTTTGTATGTATGTAGGTTTTTTATGGGACCACCCATAGTGTAAGTGTGTAAAAATCATCTAATTCAATCCAAAATTGAAATAAAGAAGAATTAAATAATTAACGTTTACACACTCACACCCCTGCAATAGGATTCTGTTTCGCAGCAGGCATGGACAAACACAGAAACACAAGACAAACACCCAAGACCCCAGAACAAACTTCATGCTCACCACAAAGAGTGCCCTGGCCGGAAATCGAACCCGGAACCCCTCGCTTCGAAGGCAGGGCTACTAGAAACTAAGCCACGGAGCCGTCTAAAATTAAAGTTAGTTAAAAAACACTAGATTTCGACTACATACAAAAAAATGGGTGCCGGGTATATGTTTGTTCACTTCCTACATCGCTCGAGTGATGTTAGCCAATCATCGTTCGCTGCGCTTACGCAGCCTAAGCATGTCACAAGTCACAATGAACTGTCACTTAACAACTAATAAGTTCATTGACACATTATTAGCAATAGCAGTATTGGTTGACCGGTTCTATCGTAATCGACTGATGCCCCACAGATAACTGAATCAGTCTTGTATCGACGCAATGCTTGTTAGTGTCTATGACACTAATCCGAGGATCAAGTGATTAATTTAAAAATAGAATAAACCAACTTTTTAATCTCTTCCGCCTTTAGGGTGAATTATTTCCTTGATATTTGTTTGGGATCTCGAACAAAAACATCCAATCGGCCCAGATTTGTCGTAGTCCATAATCGCGTTACAAACATAGAAACAAGACATACAGCTGAATTTAAAATCTCATTTATTGAAATCGATTAAAAAAAAAACAAAAGAAAGGAATCCTACAAACGAAGGGGTCTAAATTTAAGCAATAAAAATTAAGACTTTTCCAAATTACGAAAGTTGATAAAGTCTAACGGACGGAAACCTCTTATATTATACGAGTAGCAATAAGTGAGAGTTGACTCTAATCTACCACGGAAGCCCAATCCGGATCGGTAGATGTAGCATATCTTGGCATTTTTGGTTCTAGAACATGATATTTTCGCCACTTGTCAAACTAAATTTTTCCTTTCATATTCAATTATCGTTCGAACACATCAATGTTTATACACACAAGTAAACATATTCGTGAGCATATAACGTGTCTCAGGGGGTTTTAGGGCACATTACATGCACACAGATTTGTCAAATTACAGTCGGTGTAAAACAAATGTCAAATTACAAAACGGTGTATGTAGTGGAGACATAATGATGCTTGGGATAATGTACAACAAAGCTACGCTCAAGGTTACGCTACGGCTATCGGACAGTATTGATTTCTAGCGAAATAGCCTTCAACTTGGTCGTAGGCGTGAGTTACTAGCATTCGTTGTAAAGCACATAGTTACGATCGATTTGTGACCAAGAACACCCTCATGTCAGGATTTGATTAATGTTTGCGTCATTAGGGCTGCAGGGAACTTTTTATGTTAGCTTTTATTGTAAGCTGCTGCTTGCGGCTTTGTAGATTTTTAAACATGTGACATCTACCAATCCGGATTGGGCTCCCGTGGTAGATCAGAGCCCATTCACTCTCAATTATCGAGAGTAGGCCGGTGTCCCTGCAGTGGGAACATTAGAGGCTGGTACGGTAAGCATAGCTTGTGCTACAGGAAGCAACATATATTTCTTATACATCACAATTCATCTCATACATTCACAAATCAAACAAGTTTGTCAAGCAGAGCTAACTACTACCTGTGCCGTGAAATATAAGTATTATATCGGTTATGTAGTTCCCATAGTATTATACATGCCATGCATAGTTTGGGGCTAGATTGTATGGATATTTAATTAATGTCAGGGACAATGTCATGGTCATATTTTTGTGGGAAATGCGTGAATGCGTGATTGTTACCCTGCCTAGTTTAATGAACGTATTTCGCGGCCACGTTTTCAACATCGATAGATGTCGCTGCTGGTAGGATGTTAAAACAAATTATAATGATAATACTTTGAAATATTCTATCTAAAGATTTTAATATAATAATAATTTTAAAGTACATAATAACAACAAAACAAAATAAAATTAAAAAATAAACACTTATGTATATATATTACTAAGCCGTACTTGATGGTAGCGTGCCCAAAATACTGGCAGCATTGCCACGCTGGTTGGCAATGCTTAATCACTGGCCTAAAAAAAAATCGCCGAAAATTGAATGTCAATGTCAATATTCGAGTGAAACATTTTCATTTGAATCAAATCTAAATTAACATTCGAGACAAATATAAGATTAGAAATAATTTAAACATGACCTGTCTCTTTCATGGCTGTCATATTTTAAATATTGATATTATGGGCAAAGGTCAAAGAAATAACAACACGAAATGAAATTAATTAAGAACACGAAATTGCCGCACACAAGAAGCAACAAAAACAAAGTGAGTTTTATCCACAGAGTCCATGCGTTTTGTCCAACAATCAATCATTAGACTATCATGACTTTGACTTTGACGTTTACTATCAACTTTGTGTCAACCAACGACAAAACAGAGCCATCTATCGAGCCAGTTGGAACTATTTTTTCTTTTTAAATCTAAAATGAAAAGCCCTCTTTCCCCTGGCATACTTTCCTAACAGGCCTTGGAAGGCAAGACGTCCAAGGCCACGAACCCCGGTTAGTAAGTGGAATGAGCACAGGGATGGGTGGATAATATGGGTCGGCCCATTTAGGTCACAATAAAACTGGCTCGACTATCAAACACGCCTAGTTTGGCACACAATGCCGTGACCGATGTTTTACCCAGGAGGATTATATTAAATTTTAATGTTATCTTTTGATTTGATGTTAATTGGGTGTGGGATGTTTTGTAGTGGCTACTTGATGTCAAGCAGATTCCGCTTTAAATTGCCGACTTTCCGTATAGAGCTATAGAGCTAGGCAGAGCCGCCAAATTTTCATTTTGGGTTACACTATTGCGGAAATGTAAGCGTGACGTAACAAGTGATGAGCTTGCCCACGAAAAACGCCACCATTGTTTGCCATTGGTGGCGTCATACAGGAGGAAAAAAAATTTTTTTATCAATAAATTATTAAAGTTAAATTTAAAATATGCTAATAATATAAATACCAGTACATTGGTTTTAAATATTGGACAATACAATGGAATAAGACTGGTTAACGATTTTTTGACAAAAGAATAGGTAGAGTTCATTGATTCACGCAACAACGGAAGCAAGCTACTAAAAAATAGCGTCATAAACGTTAAAATAATTGAAACAACGGTGACTTACCCACCAATTACAACCTACGCAAGGAAAACAAACAGGATGATCGCACCAGAGCACGTATTCTAAGCCGCATGAGATACGTCTTATCTCGTAGATGGCTGAAAAAATTTCATCGTGTCGTACCTTCTTTTATTTTGTCCGATAGAAAATAAATAACAGGTTTCTACTTTTTTAATTATGTATAATAATAATTCAATATACATTAAGCATTGGCTGGGAGAAACTAATTATTACATCCTACTATACTACCATTGAGCTCACCTTTGTTTTATGTGATATATACAACATGAACATCCATAATTCTAGAAAAAAGGTACACCTACAGGCTTACGTCTGCCGCGGAATAAATTGATACAGCGCTTCATATGAAGGTTTTTTGTGCCTGAAGTGAATAAGCTAACGTCTCTGAGGGTAGGACCTCCACTACTTTTTTTAAACGAAATTGTAGGTACATAAAAAGCAAACCAAGTTCGATATCTAGGGTTTATCTTCAGCGAAAACATAAAAACATACAATATAAGTTAGTACATAAATAAATATAAAATAGTGCAATTGTAAGCACAAAACTTATTTTAAAGCATAGTTCAAACTATATATTGTATTTGATTCTACATTTATTCGATATTATTCTTAGTTCGTTCAAAAATAACAAACACTGCAACATGTGCCAGATAATGACAATTTTAAATTAAATGGTTACCGCCTCCCCCAAAAAACAGTAATACGACACGGGTCCCTCCTTATCGATTGCGTTGTACCATCACTTTGAGACAGAAATATACCGTAGTAAGTAGGGTTGCTACCAATTAAACCACAAATCCCTTTAATGACGAGAATAAGCCCCCAGCGCAAGTCAGCCAGCACAAAAACTCGCCTCGTAAAATTTCTCGTCCCTGACACTTCGGCTCATCTGTATTCAGACATTCGTGAAATACTCAGACCATTTATCAATATATCGATTTAAATTGTAATATGTTTTTGTGTGTAAA
Organism: Aplocera efformata; assembly: GCA_921293045.1. NCBI lineage: Eukaryota > Metazoa > Arthropoda > Insecta > Lepidoptera > Geometridae > Aplocera > Aplocera efformata. The sequence goes on along the minus strand of OV121042.1, from coordinate 2,684,298 downwards.
AGACGCGCTTCCGTCAGACGCAATCAATTGGTTTATTGTTAACAGTAATTGTTATTGCAATATTGGTATAAGGTTGGTATGCGCGAAATACGTTTATTAATTCGGAGTAGAATTTCACTATATTTTTAATTATTTCAGTAAATTATTATCGTTGAATTAACAACCGTTTCGGTCTTCAATAGTGATACATTGTACTAAATAAATATAAAAAATAATGTAGCTTTGTTTCTTCCGTTGGCGTGATGATATATGGATGACTGTGTATGTGTGTCAGAGTGCAAAGTGGACCCTTTATGTATTAGCCCGGGATTCCGTAAAATTGCCCATAACTTTATCACTTTATTGACTGAATAACGATATTATAATACAATGAACTTTTACTTATAACAATAGGTTGTACTATTAAACAGTGTTTGTAAGTATCGCAAAATTACCTGGCTAAACAGCCCAGTTGGTAGTATCTCAGCTGTAGAACCTAGGTAACAAGGTTACGTTTATATGTTCTACCTTTATAGGGCTTTTAAAATGCTTTAAAAAGCCTCTTTACACGAAATTTATGATAATACAGCAACTTAACTTCACCTGTATTTCACCGTATTCATTAGTAGTTTGCGGTCGGTCTGGGCATTATTATGAATATTTGAATTTATATTTTATAGCTGTTTAGTGACTTGTAATCTAGTTTCCGCAAATAGCCAGCCAACAAGGTGTGGGTGCCGGTGAAATCACAGGCGCACAACAAGGTTTTTTCGTTGCTTGTTTATCACTGGGACCGTGTTGCGAGGGTCCCGGTCAAACCCCGCAGCTGTTATAAACGGCAGGATTTGTTTTTGGGTGAGTACTCTTAGTCAAGAGCGAGTTTTTCCTGATATAAAATACGTTTGTGCATTAGGTGTCCAAATTCCCCCAGAAGGTCAGTGGCATTGGCCTTGAGACGTTACAACCCGTACATCATACTTGGGTCGGAGAGGACGTAAATCCTGCTGTCATAGGCGGCTGTACCACTTACCATCAGGTGTGTTGGTGGGTGGTATTAAAATAAAATATTTTACAATAATTTTTTTTATAAATTTTGAAATTTGTTATTCTAAGTCTATTTGAAACTTGTAATAATAGGATATAATTATATATAACAGAGTTATTAAAGAGGTTCGTTTACAAACGAGTGACAAAAAATTAACAGGTGACATCAGCCTTAATTTTTCTGCGGCAATGTAACAGTGGTATGCAAAGGACCGCATTTCCTTTCAGTTCGACAATAAATATTCGTCACGTACTTGAAACGTTAAAATTGTAAAATGAATCCATAAACCCACGAATGATAAACGTAATTTGTATAATATTCTTTTACAATGTACGCTTCCATTGCTCACTGTGAACGGATAATTCTGGCACGAGATGCAAAAAAGAAGCAATGAATATTGAAAAGCAGCTGTGAAATGGAAGCAATGGTTTCATGTCCATAAATTGAATGGTCGGAAGGCTTTAATTGATATCAGTTTTGCATTACATTTAAGGTGGATCGATTCTGTAACGAATCAACCGACTTTTTCGACAAAGGTATAAACATTAAATTTTAAAAATTCACATTATTTATTGTGCTATGTTGTAAATGATATCTTAATTTGAAATTTATAGATTCTAACATAGACTCTACTAGGGCATAGCAATGCTTATGCTTAAAGTATAATATATTATTATTATTTATTAATACTATTATATTTAAGGTGTCTGTTATAGTACAATAAATTTAATTTTTTTTAAGTCTGTTTCTTAGATTATTTGTAAATCCCTTGTTATAAAACCGTATCTGTAAAAATATACTATCCAAAATCAAATGAAAAATATAATATATTTTCCTTTCCTTCATAAATCATACATAAAAAAAAACTTTTATTCCTTGTTTGACTGTAAGAACTGAAAGAAAAAAGGCAGCCAAAGTGTGTACCTTTAAAAGCGTGACCTATTTGAGTCGAAATCGCATAAAAAGGTTTAAACACGCACTAAGTTTATTGCAATACCATTAAAAGAGAAATAGCAGAGGCCAAGGAATGTATCGATTCAGCTGCTGAATTTAATAAATATGAACGGAATGTCCACAAGGAACAATTCGACAATCCTTTCGAAATTACTGTCGGAAAACAATGGTCAATGCAAATTGCGAACGCATATCTCATCGAGATATTTATAAAAAGGTTGAATAATCAACTGTATACGCTCTAGGAAACTTATCTACAAGTCAAGAATTTTTCATCGCAAATCCTTATCTTTGAAAACATTTTGTGGATTTCGTGACCGTAGGGTGATGGGTGATATGGCATAATACATTGCCATGGACGGTCCGGAAACGGACAGCTGCGGCGGGATCGCGGATGTGTGTTACAACGTTCCCGTGTTCCCGCCACTAAGCGGCAGAGGAGGACACCGTGGAGTTTTAGTGGGTAGTCCCACATAACCGCTCTGTTTCCCCGTGGCAGGGCGGTAGGCTAAGACATTTCTCCACGAAAAAAAAAAAAAAGGTTGATGGGTGATGGGTCTTTCCTATGACTATACATTGTAGCACGCTGAAATTGTCACACAATCACACAATGTGTCATTATGGCAGATTATTTTACTGGCTTCACGGCTTAGTTGGTAGTTGCTCTGCCTTCTTCGCTATAGGCCGTGGGTTCGATTCCCACTCAGGATAAGCATTTGCGTGACAAACATAGATGTTTGTTACGTGTCTGGGTGTATCAAAAAATACCTCTAAAAGTATTCTAGTTCCCATAGTAAAAGAAATGCTTAATTTTTCACGTTTACGTTCCCATGATACTTCGACATGGTTTCAAGGCCCATCGAGGCTCTGCCTTTGGGAAAAAGTACTTTTATCTACCCGAAATTTTGATGAAATTGAAAATTTGATGTGAAAATGATACCCTAAGGTTAGATATGGACGAAGATTAACATAGAAGTTGGTTCCTGACAACGTGCCGATGAAAAACCCTTCTTTGAAGACTTGATTGTACTATTATACTTTCCCGGGAAGTAAGACCACCCGTTACAGAAGAATTTCGGTGCAGCTCGTAGCAAAGCTTGCCTGGATGTAATTTACAGATCATTTGAGTTAGGAAACTCTCGACCCGGTTGCATTTAGACGGGTTTCAGTAACCGCATTTCAAAGCCAAAGTCAAGGTCAAAAATAAACAATTTAAACGCACGCTTTAATGGAACGCTTCCATTCTACTCGAGGCCGCGTTAAGATCGGTCCCGACTTACAAGTCGGAGCCATGACGGAGGTCTTCGGGTGGCTTGGCCACTTATTCACACGAATGAGAAGAAAGTTAGCAGCAAAACCGGGTATTAAAACTTTAATTTGTTATAGCAACGAGCGGATCAGACATTTATGTTGCCTATAAAAAGCGCGTAGCACGAGATATTAAACTTACCAGTCATCATAATTTTTATTTTATAACGCAATAAATATATAGATGTAAACACAAACCTACCTCAATATTGCAACACTGTAATCTTAAAATCACTGTAATATTAGCCTAGTTGATACTAAATAACAACAATCAAAGCAGAAACCTACTTCCAATAGTGATAATAATCCAACAGGCAGGTAAATCCTTTCACTGCATTCTCGTAAAGTGTGCTGAATTGTAGTCATATAAACAGTTGCAATAATTCAAATTATTAGTCGAATTTCATGTTCCCAGGCTGGGCAGAGAAAGTGGACTGCTACTGGGCTTTTACAGGTAGGCGGTTCAAGGTATAAGCGGCCGCGGGAACGAAGCAACATGTTTTTTTTTTATCAATAATATCTGTTCCTACTAATATAGGCGGAGAGCGTGGTGGCGCAATGCCACAGACTACTTTCAATCTGAAGGTCGCTGGTTCAAACCATCGTGCGCCAATGAGTCACTTGAAAAATTTATGTGCGCAATAACACACCTCCCGTGGTAGATCAAAGCCTATTCACTCTCAATTATTGAGTAGGCCGGTGCCCCTACAGTGGGAACATTAGAGGCTGATACGGAAAAAGTGAGCATTCCAAGTTTTTTAAGAATTCATGGAATTAAATATTTACACTTTGAATTTCTTTCATTGAACTTTGACGCATTTCACTAAGAGTAAATGAAGCTGGAATAAAGTGCCGGCATTGAAGTGAAGAAACACTAGGCTTCCTACTCAAGTAGACATGGCATGCCCAATAGTTGGCTGATTTCAAAATCGATTTAACATACTTCAATTCTTAATCTCTTATTTACATAGGATTTCTTTAATTCTACCACGTTTAGGTACTCCCAATATAATGTAAAAATATTTGTCTAAAAAAAACGTGCTCGAGTCAAAAAACGTTTATGACATGTACAATGTTTTAACAGACTTCAAAAAAAGAGGGTGTTATCAATTCGGCTGTATGATTTTATTTTCTGCTCCAATTATCGGTCCATAATTGGAGCAGAAAATAAAATCATACAGCAGAAAATAAAATCATACAGCCGAATTGATAACACCCTCTTTTTTTGAAGTCGGTTAAAACATTGTACATGTCATAAACGTTTTTTGACTTGAGTACGTTTTTTAATACAGTTTCAGAAACTGGATAATCTCGTAACTTAGACCATCATCCAAGCGCGTGCTAAGTTAACCCAACGATAGTTATCGTCCATTTATTGGCACATTAACTAGTAAAAAGCCTGTAATTTGCTCGGTCCGCGGTGAAAAATGTCCCCAGGGCTACACACACCCTTTGCCTAACGATATGACGTATCTATCGGATAATCTGCTGTTGATGTCCAGATTCCTGACGGAGTTTCTATAGCAAGTGGCTTATTTAAATTTCGAATAAACATACCAGACCAGGAAAGTATTCCATGAGGTTTCTATGGGACGAACTCGGAGATACCAATGACGTTTTTTATTCATTGACTAGGCATCAAAGAAATAACTTTTTAATAAATTTTTGAATTTAGTTAAAAACACACTCGAATTTAAAGTCTTTTCGAATTCTAAGTAAGTAGTGTTTGTATTACCTTGACTAATGATATAAAGCAAAGTTTTCAAGCGCCAATTATCATAAGCGTTAATCATGACTTTAACATAAGGTATTTTTGACATAATACCAATTATTTAAATTGTGACCACAAAAACTGATAAAGTAGGATTCTAAATTCACATATTCGTAACAGGAACAACATAAATTGATGTAAAAAATATCATTGTGTATAAACAATCACAAAACACAAACATTCATTATCTAAAAAGAACTAACGGACCACACAAATGTTTTGGGAAAACGTGTAGATTGAACCAGGCAACAACTAAATTAGCTACGACGATCTCGTTTTTTTTTCTTTTTTCTCTAGCATCTTAGAAATTATTTCAATTTTATGTTTGGTGTAGAGGTTGACACATAACGGTTCTTTGTTTCTCTTCTCTTCTCTGGAGTCTTTTCACTTTAGTCATACTTTTCTTGAACAGCGGTAGTTATTTCAGAACCATATTTCTTGTCAAAAACCTCAGCAAAATATCGATTTTTCCTATGCTGAATTCCTGACCATTAAAGCCAATTATACCGCTACGCAATTTGCCTGAACATACCCTCGCGTGTTCTTCAGAAAAGCACGCGAGCCTGCCAATAAATCTGACAGACAAAGCACTGTGGATGCTAAGCCAACTAATGTGCACAGACTGGTCCTTCGTTATAATAGTGAGATACAGTGGAGGAAGCAGTAGATCAAGTACCATGCCATGCAATATGAAACTACAGAAACCGACCCGCCACAGCTAATTTTAATTTTTTTTGTAAGTAACAGATTATTTAACGAAAAATTTGAATCGATTTTGATAAAATTTCTATAAGAACCAATCTGAAAGCACTTTTTTTTATTAGTATAATAAAAAAAATGTAAATTGGTTGATATCTGACAGAGTCAGAAGTAACGAACATACAAACCTAATTGATAACCTCCTTCTTTGGAAGTCGGTTAAAAACGGGCGATACCTATCCCGAATCGGAACCGTCCAATAAGGATGGGGAACAGTTAAGATTTGCGACAAAACTTGCTTTTCAAATAAAAAATAAGATTTTGAGTAGTATCCATATAAAAGATTATTTGGTTTGTAATGAGTAGGTATACAGAAACCCATGGGGTTTTTCAAACTTTATTTCCATTTTGTCTCCTGCTCTTTAAGCATTCTATGTACTGGTTCTTAGTTAATAAAGTTAAAGCACGGACATGAATCACGGGGCGATGAAGGGCCGTGGGTGTCCACATGATACTTCCTACCACCCACGGCGTGAGCAAGAATTACTGCAGCCAGGCTGGCGTGGCAGATTTAGGAATTGGTTCTGCTGAAAGGTTACAAAATATTAGAATATAGTATAAAATAGTGCATAGCCATTTATTTTACCATAGAAGTAGCTAGGAAAAGTCAATTAGTATAAGCTGTTAAGTACCTATCAAACTTCAGATTTTCAAGAGTAGACAAGCCAGCTTTAGCGTTTTTCATGGCGTCACGATGCTGGGTTGATGCTGGGATGCTGGGATGCTGGCTGCTAAAAACCAAACTTAATGGCTGGCCTATATTCAGATATGTAATAATAATATGTATATGATAAATTGGCCGATGATAATAATTATATCGACTATCTGCCAAACATTCCACGTACTCTGGCACGTTAAGCAAAACAATAGGCAAACTAAAACGAATCGTAACTTAGGTATTCGCTCATCAGACATAATATCTCCAGTTCGTAAACTACAATCTACTTACAAGAACTTTGTAGCTGTAATGTTTTACGTGGCCGCTTCGCGAGATAAATCTCTGTTCAGCGAATGCACAGGTTTGTTTTATCGCAGCCAGCTTTTTCTTATCTACCGTACGCCATTTCAACTTGTTGCGGTGCGACCGTAATGGTGAGAATCGCGGAAGCTCAGAAATGCACTCGAGATACAATATTTAAAGTTGAAATTAATGGAACATGAGACTTTCCACCATTATGTAGGAAAATGAGTTCGATACAACTTGGTTCGAATTCATGAGAGGCGTGAAGGCTCAGAAAAAAAATGTTTGTACTTATTGGTACAACGGTTTGTTGTGAAACTAACGGTATTAATGCTGACGTCAAATTTTACCTGTTGGTAAAATTTGACCTGGCTGTCGTGTTCAGATATATACGAAATCCAAATACGCCTTAGGTCCACCTATTTTGTAGAAAACCACTCAAAATAAAAGGAAGATTATTAAGATTAGAATTATAAAGATTCGATTTACGACGTCTTGTATATGGACAATGCGATTTAGCGACGCCGATATTCGCAATTTTTTTTTTATGTGGCGTAACTGACGGGGCGATCTGAAAGGCGACCTGATGTTAAGTGGTTACCCATAACAGCAATACGACTTAGGTCCTTCCCGACCGAGACGGGGATGATACGTGTCACGCGCATGTGATTTCACTAGCATCCACACCCACTCGTACTGATGTGTTCCGGTGGAATGGAACACATCAGTACGAGTGCACCACTGCTTGGCGGCAGATTACAGACGAGGAGGTAGTACTTCTCCGGGAGAACTTTGCACAAGATCTACTGCTACTTTTTGTTGCTCCTTTAGCACCACCCAGGGGTCACGTGTAGGGACTCTAAGTGTACTCACCTATGGACGCGAGCAACTATTCATATACAATGCGATCTAGCGACAATTGCACGAATTCATCGCAACCTACTAGATTCCAGTAGAATGTTTAATCGTAAGTTACCGCTAGTAATTACTATGACGAAGCTGAGCTTATGCAGTTTTCTTGTCGCTTCCGTTTACTAAGGTGATGCACCCTCACACCTAACACTGTACTTGAAGGAACTGACCCTATCTCAAAGTTCCCTTTCGAAATGGCCTTGATGGTAATCTTCGGTTAAGTGAATGTACCAGTGAAACTTATGAAAGTCTGCTGGGAACGTTAATAATAATATTATGCACCGTGAAATTCTATTACAGTAGTTTCATTAATGCAGCTAAATTATTTTCTGATTGCATTTTCTCTTGCATTGTCTTTTGCTTTCCCTACACAGTAGGAATATTATAATAATTGTGACGCGATTTCTTCATTGTGATAAGAACTTTTAATCATATAAAGAAGAATATTTTCGAAAATTAACATAAATTTTTAATACTTTATTTTAACACCGCCTCCCTTCTTTCATGCTTAAATCTTGTCCATCCAAAGGTTGCCTGCAAGAGACAGCTATTTTAACGTGCCCTCCAAAGAACGGAAGCGATCTGTTCAAATCCACTAAATGGTCACACATCCAAATTCCATCCACATTAAATTCTGTGATTTTTGTAGTCCTTTATTAAATAACCAAAGTTATCAAATACATCGAAAGGTAAAATGAAAGACAATTTATTTCATTCATTCACATAACACTAATTTCTAGATGCCAGCAAACGTATTTGTAAAAGCCTTTGACTCCGCATATAACTCCATTCCGTTTTATGATGAAAATTATGGACGTACCTACCCTTGCAGACGCTTCCGTTATTTCGTTACGGTTGCCAAGTCTAGTTTATGGACTGTGCAGCAGTGAATGCGGTAGGTTCCCTATCCGTACTATCATAACTCTATCTTGTATACTTCCCTTCTAAAACAATGCAAAGTTCACAAGCTACCTGACGAAACCATTTGCAGCCATTTGCATCAGCGCTATGCCGGGTGGCCTGTCTTTAGACGATCGTTGTAACTTTGTTGACGATGTAACATAATTATTGCTTATAGGAAGACCATATTTATATTCAAAGCACATTTATTAAGCTGGTTAAATAATGTGCTTTGAATATCAAGCCTCCCAAAACTTAAAATGCCTCGGAATTAAATAAAAATCAAAAAAAGGCGGCTTCAATACTATTATCATCTGTTTTACGCGCTGATAGCTGATTATGAATAATGTAATGAGAAGAAAGTTTATTTATTATGGTATGCTTATATGTTTATAGTTAATAGAGTTTTAGCAAAAAAACTAACATATCTAAGAAGACCTGACAATAGACCCAATATCTAGAGCTATATCCGAAATAAAGATTCTTTGGATAATATTTTGAAGTCTTAAGGTTTAGCGGTTATGGTGGATAAATCGGCCAATGTACCGTTAAGTGGAGAAGTAAAAAGCCAAAAACAAAGATACAATCCGAGAAGATACGATCGTCTTTACAGAACATAACTTTGTCAACGGAAAAATGAACGTAAAAGCAGGTTCAAGTAAAGATCTTATTTATTACCAACTTGGAAGACCGATGAAAACAAAGTGGCATAATCGTGATTCAATAAGAAATGAGTTCTTAACAATATAAAGGTTGAAATGGCTGGAAAAAATTAATAATTATTATCATTAATGGTATTTACTTTAAGTAACATACAGGAAATTATTATTTCCTAAACAATTAATACATATACATTAATACATATTGTAGTATAGGGTAGTTCGACTCTGAACCCTGAACCCTTTTGCCCTGAAGGTCCTAGGGTAGATTCCCAACCTAAACAAAATTTTGTGTGAAGAACATATGTTCGTTCTGTGTCTTAGTGTACTCGCAAGTAAATAATATGTAATAAAAGTATGTATTATATTTACAAAAAAATATATACTAATCTGGTACCCATAGTTCAAGCTTTGTATTACTAATATTTCAAGGTATGAAGCAGTAATTTTAAGAAGTATTTCTGATACGGAAAACATAGCGTATTACATAGCCTTAGACACAGATCGATTCGTGATCGATTGCAAAATCAATACAAGCGATCATGCGCAAAGTGGGCGTTTAACCTGCGACCGGCAATCTCGAAGCACACGCCAAATCGTCCATCATTCCGATCTCCTGAAAATTAGCCTACTAAACCATATGCCAACCGACCAGCTAAGTTTGAACTTTGATACGTGACTGATATCTAAGGAAAATAAGCTCTCCTTTCGATGGTATACCTAAACTATATTGACCCCCATTCTGCAGTAACTCCTTAGAAACTTATGGGGTCATGTTAAAGTGTGAATGCTAGTCATTGCTGCTCAATCAAGAGCCCTGTTTGAATCTGATCATGCGAGTAACTGCCAGAAAGTGACTATTAAGTCAAGTTTCCAATTGCTTTGCTCGTTGACCTCTTCGATCGTCAAAGGAATCGTGAAACCGATATCATGGGAATAAATTAACATACAAGTGTGCTATTCATACCGATTGTTATATCGAATGTAATCTTAGAAATCGATGCCGAAGCAGTACTATAAAAATGCTTTGATCGCGTTCCCGAGGTCCAAGTTTCCTTATTGGTGATATTGAGTATAGTATTGCAATGTTTGGAATTTAAAATGAGCCCACCATGAGATATTTCAACGAGCAAAATTTACACCGATATCATTTAGAAAGTAGACGCACAAGTGCAAAATATTTGAGATGTTTTGACACCAAATCTACAGTTGCAGTATTTTAATGGCCCAGTCAGGTAGCAGGAAATATACTCGACAACTACTCTTATCGACAGGGTTGGAATAGCTTGAGGGAAAATCACTTTGGGAACAGGGTGTTAACTAGAGGATTTCCGCTTATCAGTGTCTTTATTATGCAGGAAACAAACTTGTGAGTAAGCTTAACTTACACATTATAATTATGTAAACAAGATTGTCAACTCATAGTTAATGTAATGGCCGATTAAAAACCACAGACAAACGACTCAGGGTCTTCTGGTACTTCAGGGGACAACTGAAGTACGAGAACACCTAATTCTATCGCGCGTCACTCTGAGATGGGGACGTAGACACGCTGGGTAATTTTTATTTATTTATTTGACTTTTACATGCGTTTTTTATTTAATTAAGCTTACAAATACATCGATGACTTTGGTTATTCGACGAAAGGTTACAAAGTGATGTTATATTGCAACTGATTAAATTTGATTACAGTAAAGTGAAATTCATAAATTACAAATTCAATACTTAAACTACAAATTCATATTTGAAGCGTTTGAACACTATTCATGTCTAACACGAAAAACAAGATAAAACATGTCGTGGCAATTTGCCGCTTTCTTCGGCTCCATTAGAAGATAAAAGTGGTACAATCTGAGATTTAATGAAGGAAACTCCAGTGACACAGTGGCAGACAAGCAGACAGGCAGATTACTGATACCAAACTGGTCTATATCATCGACGAACGTCAATTACTGAAACAATTGCGCAAGTTCCGTCGTTTGAACGCTTAAAATTCTTGATCGTGGATGCACTCGTGATATGAGAGTGGGATGGCCTATTAATTTATGATAGTACTAGCTGCGCTTCGCTGTTGTGTTAATCCAGGATATAAGCTATTCCGCTACCAAGTCCTTTGCTGTATCCCAGAAAAGGTGTATGCAAAATTTCATGTTCATGTCAAAAACATAATAATTTTCGCATTTATCATTTTGATAAGGATCACTACAATGCACTTAGTTAATTGAAGCCATTGTCAACCATTTCATCTTCTGTATTGTAGGTAGTTTGAAAAGTCTCGCGGTATATACGGCGGGCGCTAAGGCAAAGCAGATACCTCCATTTATCGCACGCCGCGGAAGACTGGGTAATAAGATAAATTCTATATATTATTACTTTAAACGAGCCATGCTTGTATATTTATTTCGCGTATCTCGGAAACTGGTCTAACGATTTGGATGAAATTTTGTGTTTAGATAGGGTTTTGCTCTTTTAGTTTACCTGTATAATTGTATTTCTTACAAAAGCCCAGCTTTATTTACAAAAAAGTTTTATACCAAAAATAAGCGAGCGAAGCTCGTTTGCCCAGGCACTCTATATAAATTGCCGCGCGTTAGTTTCGCAAAAACACGAAAATGGCTCGAGCGATTTGGTTGATTTTTATTTCGTTGTGTTTGCAAGTGTCAGGACATGGTTTGAATAAAAACGTTAAAGTAATAAAAAAGTTATAAATAGTCAGAAAATGGGGAAAAACTGAATTTGCATGTTTCTATGGGATTTTTGCCGGTACGTCGTTTGACAGCTGAATTTAGATCAAAGGCAGTTAAATTGTGAATCACCAGGAAAAGTGTTAGAGTAATTTTGAATACATTCACAAAATTTGATAAACTAAAAAAAGATTTACAATTCAATTTTCTTCAGCGCAGAAGGCAGAGCAACAACCAAGTGAGCTGTTAGGCCAGTCCTATTCATCAAATGACTTTTTATTTCTCAAAGTCGAAATTCTTTATACAATTTCTTATCCAAAGTCGATTAGTAAAACCAAGGACGATGCCGCTTCAGCAAACTACGAAATCGTTAGCCAAGAAAAGCCCCACTTTGGATTCACATTTAGCCATTTCTAGAGTCTAGATAGACTATCTACATGTCTTATCAAAGCCTAACAAGCGCATGCAATGCATTTACAATACTGCAAAATGCTGCACAATAGTGTAAAGTACCTACAATAGTGTGAAATACCCTTGTGAGGGCAGCGAAGCTACAATAGTGTCGCCATTGTGCGATTTGAGAAATATGTTTGGACTAGAACATTCTCGCAGTTTACATCGCATACTTGTGATGTTAATTAACTTAAGCTGCGTTGAAAATGAGATGATGTAAACCGCAAATTCTTAGATTCGCACTCAGGCCGATTTTTTTCTCTCAATATTTTGTTATGTTTTTACATACTTCAAAACTGATGTCTCTCGTTGAATTTAATATTTCAGATTTTTTTATGAATATTGAAAAACTATCAATATTAGTGTGATGAAGGATATCTAAAGCAATCAACGTGCAATAATTATAATTGATTTATCTATCTATTAGTATAAGCCGGAACATAACTGACATGAAATTTACTAAATAAGTAATAATATTATAATTTAAAAAAATTATCTGATCCCTCCTTGTTACATTTAAGTTGATTTTAGATAACATGCGATTATTTGCCTCGTCAACCTCGGAAGCGCAATATGAAATATATATCTATCTCTGTCTCACCTGCAATCGTGCTAAAATGCCAGTCAAACTGTCAAAAAGTGAATAGCGACAACATTGACCGACAAACGTACTGTAAGCTAGAAAATAATTACAGTCCCGCAAATTCTGAGCTCATTGAAGGGTGACAGGGCAACAAAGTTGAATGGATAGGCGTATCAGCCAAACTTCACGCTTTAACCATGATCGACGTGGGCTTTCATGAAAATAATTATTGTTCCAACTGATAGGCGTTCTAGACTATACAAAACATAGGAAACTAATAAACAGTTCTGAGAACTTTGCATAGGCGAGACTGGAACTATTAAGGATGTTATAGATAGTTCATAAATCTCTGTATTATTATTGTTAATGGCGATTCTACTAATACATGGGCGGAAAGGGCATCTCTTTAATTCAAGGCATTATGCTTTCTTGACAGTTATCATGCCATTTGCTTAGACGTAGACATAAGTGGACAATATCGCTCGCGAACAGAAAGGAATCCGTCCATTTGGAGTTTCTTGATTGTTTTTCTCCAAGGAGCGTCGAACAGGGTTAGAACAATCCCCAAACTTAGTAATATAATATTATAGAAACGCTTGAACATGTATGTACACACTTATTTTAAGTAAAAACCTATTTTTTTAGAATTCAATGTTAATATTTTTTTGTCTCGGTCTTTGAATTATTAAGAGTTCCTGCAATATGAAGAGATAGAGAAATCCCTCTAGTTTTATAACAGAAACCGCTACTTTGACATCAATGGTAAAGAACTGATAGTGACTCGATAGACGGCATTGCAATGCCAAAGGGGACTCAGAATGATATATGGAATAATATCAGTAATGCGTATCGACGTCCGTCGGTATAATGAAGAAATCTATTAGAAGACTGCCCCAGGGATTATCGCGGCAGATATAGTAAATCACGGTATGCTAGTTAAACAAGAGACGGGCAATAAATGTATACGATAGTGGGACGATAAAAATGTTTCTTGCAGATAGTTAGCGGCTGAAACTTGCATTGAGTTATTATTTAATACTAGCTCCGCCCGCGGTTAAAGAACAACATGACACGATGGGAAAAAGCAGAGTTTGTATTTTGCACGTCACAAAAAAATTACTTCACTTTTTCGTAATAAAAAGTAGCCTATGTGTTAATTCAGGGCAAGCGCAGCCTTCGTAACAAATTTAATTAAAATCCGCCGTTGAGGCCGACAAAACTCATCAGTCATTTATTAATTAGTATCATAATTATAAATGCGTATAAAACTTCTTTGTCTGTTACGTCTTCAAGCTATAACTAATCAACCGATCAACATGAAATTTTGCATATACTAACGTATATGGGATACAGAAAAGGACAATATACCTTTGATTCAGAGATAATTTGCTTCACAAAATCTAGGTTAAAAAAGCCGAGGGCAAGATCTTTTTGATTATAACAAGTTGCTAAAATAATAAATAAAATTTAAGTTATGAGCAGACAACGAAGCTACCTGAAGATGTCAACTAGCAGACAGATAATGATATCAATAACTTTAATTCATATTTATGCTCTTAATTCTGAGTAGAAATCTATACCTTTACGAGTACATAGTCTAGTATCTAGTTAAAATATGATGTGTCACTTTCATCCTTACCGTTAAACTTACTATTCTTGCCTTATCGCTTCTAATTTTGCCAAGGTGATTCACTAAATACATTAAATGCCACTGCAAGAGCAGCAGAACATGTCCAAAGTTTTGTGTATGTCACGTCATTCTTCCGAAGTCCTGTCTGAAAACCAGTGCCGCTTTCAGGTGGGCCGTTCGCCCGTCACGCTTTTGAACGGCATAAAGTTGAGGCAGAGACCGGTTTGACCGCGGTGGAGAAAAAACTATGTTTATTTTATTTTTATCTGTTAGTTTTGTAACTTTTATCTTGTTTCTTGCGTGTCAAATGTATTTCTTTCTTTCTTCCTTTCAAATATCACCCAGAGGTACTGCCTCCAAATCTGGTTATCTCCAAGCAGTGTTGGTGTGGGTGCCGGTGAAATCAGATGCGCATGACATGAAACATCCCCGTATCGGGTCACGGGCGTAACGAGATGCGACAAGGGTCTTCTCATACTTCGGTCGGGGAGGACTTAAGTCGTATTACTATTGTTATGGGCGGATATAACCAGTTAACATCAGGTGGGCCTTCAGCTCGTCCAATTTGTTGCATAAAAAAGCATTGTTCTTAAAATATTCTGAAAATATGTCAAAAAAAAATTGATTCCTTCCGGTGAAAGTATGAGTTAAATGATAAGGAAATACCTGAATCGTTGAGCAGTTAGCAACAATGTAGGCGAATCGTAATCACATACGATAATGAAACCTCTTTGATTCTGACCTTATGAAGTTAATGAATATTTATTCGCGATTGTTCAAGATGAAGCTATAAAGAGACTCTTTGACCTGTGTTTAACAAGGATGGCGGAGATTGTTGCAGCCATGGATTGTTTTTATGCGCACAGAGTGATGACGTTAAGTGGTTACCGCTGCCTATTAACAACAAAAGTACGATTCATGTCTTCCTTTACTAACGAATGGAATTTCTGGTAATTGATATATCAGCTTTATTGGAATTACGTTTACAACAGTAATAGGTATGTTAGGATTTCCTATGGTGCAAACTACATAGATAAGAAAATCCATCTATACATTATTTTCTCCAAGAGACAAATACTAAGAATTATAATAATAATTTTGTATAAATTTGTGTATACAAGATATTC
The DNA here is from genome assembly GCA_921293045.1 of Aplocera efformata. Taxonomy (NCBI): domain Eukaryota; kingdom Metazoa; phylum Arthropoda; class Insecta; order Lepidoptera; family Geometridae; genus Aplocera; species Aplocera efformata. Next base: position 2,668,573 of record OV121042.1, on the reverse strand, counting down.
CTGTATAGTTGTGAAAATATAGTCGAAAGTTTCTTCATTGCACATTTGCAATGCAACATTGCAATGACATAAGCATTACATTACAATAAATTGTATGAGTAATACCCTCTGCAGATTTGTGTGTCTGATGTACGTTTCATAGATGCAAAACTACGATAATGCTACTTGTATTTCTATTACAGAATACCTGTCGCCTCTGTCAATTTATGCTTCCAGCTTTCATTTTCTCGATTAGCTCACAAACACGAATTATAATTAAGACATTGTCGGCACACAGGGAGTTTCGTGTACCGACACAATTAACAATAGCAATTAATTTCATCCAATTAATTGTTTTCTCAACACTTCCTCCAAGGAAGAAAGTTAGGGCTATATTTCATGAGCTACGCTACGTTTCCATTAATAAATAGCTTATAGGTCAGAGAGAGTTTGCAGTTCTGGATTTATGGATAGGTAATGTGAGGAGTTATTGAAGTGAGAGAGGAGACCTTTCACGTTTTTATGGAGTGTGGAGACTGGACGTGGGTTAAATGACAATCAATTGACTACTTCCTGTATATTTCTAAGGACACAGTTTGGACAGATACTGGCAAAACGAAGACGTGTTTATGGACTTTTAATTAAACTAGTAAATTTTGTATGGCGTAGTTAGATTCTAAGTAATTTTAAGAATTAAACGGTAATAAAGATTTTTGACTTTGAAATTAATCTGATCGACTTTTAATTTTATTTAGGCATCGTTTTTGATCTGAAAGTCAAAATACAATCACTTTGTATATTTAAAAAGTAAATACTTACCTACAAGACGCATTCTTATTATGTTTGGCAACTAAACAAGTTTACCCATGGAGTGTCCTCTATGGGGAAGAACAAGCAGAAACCCCTAAGATTAATTACTTTCTTTTCGTTAGTATGATCCCGTTCACGACCAATATCCAAGTAACTATGCTTGTTATATCTTATTTTTCTAAGTTCTTGTTATTTTTAGTCTTTAATGATTGTCTAAGCAACCTGTATCAGGGTATCCCAGTGAATATGTCATATTCAATGATTCAGACAAGACATTTCGATTAAGTAAGTGAGATTATCCGATGACATACATCCTGATCATAAAATTCGTTCGGAAAAAGTGTTAAAATCCACATAAAGTATCTCTTTCAACATTTTACGCGCATTAAACTTAACAAGATGAATAAATACGTCGTTTTCATGGATATTCGACTTCCACCCTGTGGATAAATTGATAAAACATAATGATTATACCAAAGTACATCCATTATAATAATTCTCGGCTCAATAAACAGGCCGACCACCTCGAAAAAATCAATGCGCCATCGTTTTATGGTCATATACCAGTGCAATATCATTAACGGAATGACGCTGTCCTTCCGATGCTGCTTGCTGATGATTGATGATTTGACCATCTGCTACATGTGAATGAGACCGTCAAATTTTTTTTTATTTGGAATTTCATTTTACATGCTCATTACAAAATAAGATTTACAATTAGCGTTGAATGTGTCAGACGGTTTCTTCGTGAAAGCGAGCCAACAACCAAGATGATAATTATATTATATAAAATAGTTATAACTAATAGAATATTATAAATACATGCGTTCTATTAGTATTTACATGAACACCTAGTGGTATTGTTAAATGTATATTAATATCCAATGACTATAATTTACACTCACGAAATTCATATTAGAATCATAAAAGTTAACATGACATTAAGAAATTTAAACCATTGATGAAAATCAATATAACAAACATATTTAAACAAATAGCAGCGAAAAGCGATAACAGTTTTTAGTTTTCAATGATTGCCTAATAATTTTCATTGTACTATTACAAATTTTATTCAACCGAAGTTTTAAACTCCTTAGATATGTCTATTGGTTTCGTAGCTACTCGTATTACCGCCAGTCTCAAAAGTACATATCACTTCTGGTCACCCTAAAAGCATGAAGCTAAAATCGATATTACAATCATCGGTAATTGTACATCACACGTATTCAATAACATGAGGAAGTTGGTAATTGGCATCGTGTACCGGAAAGTATTAAAAGCTGCGGTGGGCATCGCGTCGTGTTGTTTAATTATAATTTTGATTTTCTTACAAGATAGGAAACTAGTGAAACGGTCTGTGATATCACTGCATGAGGGGAATATCCGTGAAGTGATTCACGATACGGATTCTAAAGAGTGTTCATTTACTCTTAAAATTGTATGTGTTGAATAATTTTACTTCAACCAATGGCGAATGACGATCTTTTTTGTTTAGTATGAAGTTGGTTGTAATATTGGACTTAACTTGAAGCATGAACGCCCTTTGAACTTACTTCACACTATCGGATCTCTCGTCAAAACCATGTACCAATATAATAACGATAATCTATACAAATAAATAAAATAAATTAAAGTTTACTAAATGCATTTGTACACACACACACACACACACACACACACACACACACACACACACACACACACACTTTTAGTATAGAATAGTAAAAGAATTAGGGTTTCGCGCAAAAAAATCTTAAATTCCACGCGGCAGTCGCGGAGAACAGATAGTAACAATAAAATAACAGATTAAATAACAGATAGCACAAAATTTAAATATCTATTCCCTTCAGAAACTAACTCAGAGCTTAGCAAGACGCAAGTGCAAGGTAACAAGACAATTCTGTCGTTCAGTTTAATCGTAGAATGTCAAAGCACAATACTGCGTAGGAGGTTTTCCTATAAACCTTGCCTATCCTGCGATCCTGTCGCCGATTTGCACACTACAGGAACAACATAATGATATAAATAATAAACAAACATGAAACCAAATCAACAGATCGCAGAAGATGTTCCTAAGCCACAACAGCGGGAACATGGTGGCATGGTAAACTTATAATCCAGTAAATCAAGTTTTACTACAAATTTTTGCTCATTTTTTGCTAATTAAGGTTATCAACAGAATCAACAACTTATAATGGTATTAGTAAAACAACTCGTCCTAAAAGATCAAGTACTAGATTTCCGTAATGTGGATATGTGCTACGAATTTTGTCTGTAATATTTCCCGTCAATGTTAATGATTATGGAGTACGACGCATAACTAATGTTGGATACGTAAGCGGATTTTATAGCTCCTTTTAGATAACAATCGGTCACAAACATATACTGTTGCAAAATACTGCAGAATTTTAATCTGAAAATTTACAACAAAAGCTCACTGATTCTATAGTATTATATACTGTGAGTGAAAGAAAAACAATAAAACCTATAAATATAAATACATAATACTACTTATAAATACTTTGACTCGCTATTTCTTTCCTTTTCCATGAAATTAAATAATATATAAATGTTTTTTCCTTAAGGGGAAACTAACAAATCGGTTCGCAATAATTATCAAGGGTATCGTATATCTAAAATTTAAAACCATACAAAACGTTTACACACTCAAACATCTGCACTAGGATTCCATGTTTTTAAATTATAAATAATTCAAATTTAGTTATAATTTGTGAATAAAAGCTCAATCTATCTCCGAAGGAATATCGTAATAGGATTTCATTTACAATCTCTAATCTAATGATAACACTGAAATGTTATATGGAAAGAATAAAATAAAAACATGTAATTAAATTATTAGATTTCTTTAGAAATTGACTGTGATGTTGATTAACGTTGAAACACTTACGATTGACAAATTAACGCTCTCAATCAATTACCTGCAAAAGAAAAATAAAATACGTTAGTTTAACATATTTAAATATTCAAAACCTCCTGGATGGATGGAAAGTTCTACTTAAATATAATTATGGTAAGGTAAGGAGTATAGACATTAGGTATGTTCTGAGAGATGAAAATAAGAATTTAATAGCGAAAAAAAAGTACTGTTTTAAAATTCGAATTAACCGACTTCAACACATATTTTTCACCTTTAAGGGTAAATTTCGTTTAAGAAACATACAGCCGAATTGATAGCCTCCTCTTCTGAAGTCGATGAAATGTAAGAAAAGTCTAATGCTTATTCCGTTCAAGGGATACGCAGGTGGAACACTGTACCTTTATGTACTACGCCCAAGGTCTACAGGGTTATGACGTAGTTACACCAATTTATGATTGGTCTCGCCAACGCGTGGGTGTTGCATTTATGATGGCTGTGGTCTGTGGTCATGGTTTAACGTGGATGTATTTGAAGATTCAACAGGCCTGCGGAATATCGTTTAGATATCCATAGGTTTATACGTGTCATGAGCCAGAGAAGTTAATGTTATAACAACTATTTTAGTATACTCAAATAGATTCAGCAAAATGAAATAAAGGCAATGTTTCACAGCGTTTGTTACTCACATTAACAAAGATCTGTTAAATCTTTGTTAATGTGACTTTATTATTATTATAACCGAAGGAGCAGCAGAGTAATTCGTGTGAAAATACAATAATTGTGGTGATGAGCCCACCACTTACCACTATGAGAACGTAGTCCTCATTATGAAGTAACCATCAACGTGAACATTTGAACAACGAGGCTCTGCCTAGCCCTTAGGAACATCTAGAACTTACGTGGTATGTATTTCATAAATGCCTCTGATTTTAAAGTATCCGTACCTTTCAAAACACAAATAAACATTCCGAAACATAGTATCGGTAGTGTTACTAATAAGCGGCAAATTCTTATACCAGTAATGGCCTGACAAAATCTGCATATATTCTACAAACTGGGCTAGACAGTATAAACGAATTCAAATATTTCACACAGTGCCATCTAGCCACAAACTAAGCATAGCTTGTACTATGGGAATGAAATAACTGACAGAATATTTATATAGCATTTTGTTAATACAAACATATAATACATATTGACACCCAGACACAGAACAAACATATATGTTTGTCTCACAAAACATTGTCTGGTAGTGGAGTGAGAATCGAACCCACTGACACAACTGATCTATGAAGCCAGTCTTAATTCAAACACAATTACAGATTCAATTAGAGCTAACTAAGAGTAATGATGAAGTGATGAATCACAGAACAAAAAAACTGGTTCATACACACAAACCTTTTAAGTTGTTCTCTCGGCTGAAAGGTTGCATAATGCCTTCAGTATTACGTGGTATCTATTTTTGTCTAGGCTTTATTACGAGAAGCATTATACTGGCACAATAATAGCAGACCGGCGGGCGTCGGACACTGAAGCCACGATCATTTAGATGACGCAACCGGGCGTCAAACTCGCTATGCCGAACGTGATAATTACGTTTGCCACGTGTCACAGAATAGTAATATATTATACCTTTTTTTAATTGCACTGTATGCCTGTGCCACTCGAATGTACCCGAAGAAAACAAGAGGCTGATTAAAAATAAAATAAACCTTTTTTTTTTTTTCATTTATTATTTAATTTTCGCCCGTAACTAAGCATTAGTTGGAAGACATAATTTTTCTAGTTATTTTGATTTACCAAATTATTGAATCGATTTTAATTAAATGTATATGGGACTAAACTAAAAGCAAACCCTTTTAAATAAAATGCCAAATCGGTTGATAAAAGACGGAGAACTGAGGTATCAAATATATAAAAAAAATACAGCCGAATCGATAACCTCCACTGGAAGTCGGTTTATAATACAAAGCGTCACCAATTGACAGATTTTTTATATGTATATATATAATATATTTTTTGAATATAACGTAAATATATAATATATTTTCAAATACATTTAACAAAAATACATTTTGACATTACAATTTTATTTGTGTGTGTACAATTTTATTGTGGATTTGATAAAATTAAAACGATCAATCGCAGACAAGAACACAACATTAATTGTATTATCGTGTAGGACGATGATGACTAGACCTTACGAACGAACCCTATAATATATTAACAGTTACAACAGCAAATTACAACTATAACAACTACCGCCTAATCATATTATGCAAGCACACGTTGTAGATAATTCGATTGGATCTAAATTCCGATTTCTATTTCGATTGCGAATCGATTCGATTGTAATGATAGCGACGATTGTTATGGATATGCGGTCGTAAATTACATTGGTAATTTGGGAGTACTTATAGCTGGGGGGAGATTGAGAACATAGTGAATAGATCGAGAGTAATATCGAAATGATAGTAAAATCAGGGGACAATTGACCGGCCTCATAGCTCAATTGGTAGTAGCTCTGCCTTCTGCACTGTAGGTTGTGGGTTCGATTCCCGATCAGGTCAAGCATTGAATGTCTTAAGGTGGAAGCCCTCCGACATGGCTTAACGAATAGTATAGCCGGGACCGACATCTTAACGTGTCCTCTTACGACACTTATCTGAATGTGTCTTCTTGTGTCCTCCTCTCTAATGTGACGCTCTTTTAACTCAATATAATAATTGGATTACCCAGGTTTATGTTAAATTTAACTCATACTAAAGTAAATAGAAATGGTCCAGTTGCTCGCGTCCGTAGGTAACCCCTGGGTGGTGCTAAAGGAGCAACCAAAAGTAGCAGTAGAACTTGTAGAACTTCGTCCGGACAGGTACTGCCTCTGGAATCTGCCGCCAAGCAGTAATGCTCGCATTACTGTGTTCCGGTGGAAGGGAGTGGCCAGTGAAATCACAAGCGCATTAGACGTATCATCCCCGTCTCGGGTGATGGACGCAGCAGGATGAATGCGAGTCAGTAAAGATTTGGATCTCATACTGAGTCACACGCATTACTGTTGTCATGGGCGAGGGTCACCACTTACCATCAGGTGGGCCCTCAGCTCGTTACGTCACTCATTCACAAAAAAAAATATTCTAAGAAAAGATTCAGAAATTCACCCTCATAATTTAGCAAGTTTCTGGAGCCACGCGTATAGTCTACGACTAGTACAATATTTCCTATGACACATATCACCGCCCATGCTTGAGATTAAATGCCAAGTTATTTATCATTTATCATTATAATCTGTAGTTTACTACTGTACTAGTGGGTGGTGACAACATGATGGATTTTAAGGAAACGCGTATCACATGAAAATAAATGAGATAGGTAGGTAATTTTGCTTATGCTATATTTGAAAAAGATTTAAAAAGAATAAAATATTGTTTTAGTTTATATATCTTAGATATTACTAGGTAGTTACACTAAAAAGTGTTTAAACATAGGTCGCGCAACGAGACTTGGGTCCTGCTTGGGTCGGGAAAGACCTAAGTCATATCAGGTTGACCAACAGAATCGTTTCGATTTTGGAACCATTTTGTCCCGTGACGACTATGCGTCTACTTCTGTACACATGCCACAAAACTTATTGGGTACTTGTGTACACTACACATGCCACAAAACTTATTGTGTACTTATGTACACTACACAAGCCACAAAACACCCAATATGCCGTTCGTTTGGTAAAGATAATTATGAGCACATTTTATACAATGTCGATGAGTAAATATTATTGTCCTCTCGTTAAGTCAATTTACGAAAGTGCGTAAATTTGTTAAAAAGAATTTCCAGAGGGGGTCATAATTTACGTGCATCTTAGCCGGTAAAGGTAATTATAATGAAGCAACTTTAAACCACGATTTTTAAAACTGCATAGATAATTTTAATTTGGGATTGCCACACCCTTATCAGTATTTTATTTTATTTGAGAAACAAACAGTAGCTACATAATTACTTATTATTAATGATACATATAAAAATACATAGACTAGCGAAGTTTCCGCCATTAAGTAGTACAATTTTGGATTGTGAGACAGTATAGTAAAAAAAAAAAAACAAAAATAGTATACCATATGTATAATATAATATCATAATAATGTACCATCTAACAGACAACTTCATACAATTATATGTATAAACATATTATGTAAACACTAAAGTATTTAAATGGAATTGTAACTAAGATATCTACAAACAAATCAGTTGAATTTTGTAAACGTTAGTCTTTATTTGTACACATTTTCGAAACCCATTTTTTATGTAGGTGCCCTAAAAGGGGCAAGGAGGGTCGTTATCGTAAAGCATAAAATATTATGACTTTGTCTCAACGTAAAAGAAGCTCTTTGTTAACCAGAACAATGGCCAGTATTGCATCGTACATAGTAGAAAATAATTTATAGGTATAAAAATAAAATATGAGGGCAATGACCGATGAAGACCGCAAATAAAAAAAACGTTTAACAAAACGTAAATTTATTATAAAGCTTACTACATTAATATCAGATTACCTAGATGACAAAAAAACTTGGGAATGAATTTGCTTTACTTTTGACGCAGGACCATTTTCACGAATATCTAATACTGGGTACTGTCAGAGGGTTATCTTGTCTGTTTCCTCCCCTCGGGTTGGTTAGGGTTGGAATTGAAATTGATAATATGAAAGCATATCCTTTCAAATAAAAAAAATAATTTTGCAAATCCGACTTTATATATAGGAGTTACGCACGAACATACATAAAAAAATATATAAGCATCCATATTGATAACCTCCACCTTTTTGAAGTCAGTTAAAAAGTAGTGTTCATTCTATTTTTAAACCAATCACTTGTTGAATTATGAACTAGGAATAAATGTTGCCAACCACTATAAAAACCCATCGATTACCATATCAAAGCACTTTCATTTGCGTTACCAACGCTTTATATTTAAAGCATTGTATCAGATCGCGATGCGTAAAAGTCAATATTTGCATAATCGCTGCACACGCATCAGGCAGTGCGTTTCCACTGATAAAATTATAATTATGGTTCGGAAAAAGTTTGGACAGATCCCAATATTAGCAATAAGTGCACCTCATATTGTAGGCATACATATATACTTACTATTATTAAAACAATGTTAACAAAAACTTTTTAACTAATAATTAAGATAATTCAATATTATTTCCTTAGTCTTTAATTTGTATGATCGTTTCCATGTAATGGAAATAAAAAAAACGTTAACACACTCATACCGGACGGCTCCGTGGCTTAGTTGGTAGTAGCCCTGCCTTCGAAGCGAGGGGTCCCGGGTTCGATTCCCGGCTGGGGCACACTTTGTGTGGTGAGCATGAAGTTTGTTCTCGGGTCTTGGGTTTTTGTCTTGTGTTTCTGTGTTGTCCATGCCATCTGCGACACAGGGAATCCTAGTGCAGAGGTATGAGTGTGTAAACGTTTATTTATTTACCTTTGCACTAGAATTCCCTGTGTCGCAGATGGCATGGACAACACAGAAACACAAGACAAACACCCAAGACCCGAGAACAAACTTCATGCTCACCACACAAAGTGTGCCCCGGCCAGGAATCGAACCCGGGACCCCTCGCTTCTAAGGGAGGGCTACTACCAACTAAGCGACGGTTGGTAAGCCGCTAAGCTAAGGTTGGGCACCAATTACTTTTGACCGATAACTTATCAATCAAGAAACCCGATTATCTCTAATTAGGTGCTTATACACAAAGATCTTCAAACACGATTCACAATTGTAAAATTGTGAAATTATATTGTTGCCAATAATAATAATATACCAAAAATAATAATCTTCTTACTCCTTTTTTGAAGTAGGTGTAGTGACATTGCGCTTCTATTAATAACAGAATTATGATAAACATACTTTTATCATAATTTTGTTGTCTTGGTAGCTCTGCAGCTTGACTAGATTCAAAGGTCGTTCGATTCCCACATATTACAAACATTTTATATATTGGGTGTGTGAATATGACTCCGCCCTTTCTCAACAGATGTCGTTTTTAGTATTGTTTACGTGTACTAATAAATGACCATACTTGTATTCGATAGTACTGAATGTCAGCTATCTAACGCATTTTATGATATTTGGTTGAAGTGTAAGCAACAATTGTTTTCACCTTTTCGAAAATGTCGGTTTTTATTCCAAATAAACGTCATTTGCGGGAAGTGTTATTACATTATTTTATTGCGAAGAAAACTGCAGCGGAAACTTATCGTTTGCTTGTGGAGATTTATGGTGAGCATGCTCCGTCTAATACAACTTGCAAGGAATGGTTTCGACGATTTCAAAATAACGATTTTAGTACTGAGGATAAAGAACATGGAAAACCACCAAAAAAATTTGAAGATGCCGAATTGGAAGCATTATTGGCGGAAGATTCTTGCCAAACTCAATCAGAATTAGCTGCAGCATTAAATGTTGATCGTTCAACTGTTGCAAAGCGTTTACAAATGATGGGAATGATTCAAAAAGCCGGTGACTGGGTTCCACATGATTTAAAAGAAAGAGACATGGAACGTCGGAAAACCATTTGTGAAATGCTGCTTCAAAGACAGCAAAGAAAAGGATTTTTGCATCGGATAGTCACAGGAGACGAAAAATGGATACACTACGAAAATCCTAAACGCAAAAAAGCTTGGGTGAAACCAGGCGAACCAGGCCCATCACAGCCAAAAATAAATATTCACTGTGCCAAGGTCATGCTCTGTATTTGGTGGGATCAGAAAGGTATTGTATATTATGAGTTGCTCAAACCCTCTGAAACTATTAATGGAGAAGTTTACCGACGACAACTAATGCGTTTGAAGCGAGCCATAGAAGAAAAACGACCAGAATGGGTGAATAGACATAACAAATTAGTTCTTCAGCATGACAATGCCAAACCGCATACCGCAGAAGTCGTAAAAAGATATTTAGAGGGACAGGACTGGGAAGTGTTACCCCACCCGCCATATTCACCAGACATAGCTCCTTCGGATTACCACCTATTCCGGACGATGCAGACAGACCTTACTGGAGAAAAGTTTACTTCATGTGAAAGTATCAAAATTTGGATTGACAACTGGATAAGCTCAAAAGACCAGGACTTCTTCCAGCAAGGAATACGAAAACTACCTGAACGATGGGCGAAGGTTGTAGCTGCAGATGGAGCATACTTTCAATAATTTTTTTTTAATTTTGTAAGCGAACAAATGTGTTTTATTTTGACAAAAAGGGGCGGAGTCATATTCACACACCTATTAACAAACATGGAAATTTGTACTGTGTCTGGGTGTTAATGTGTATGTATTTACATAAAAATAAATTGTATAGAGATCTGTTTCCCATATTACAAGCCAAGCTTAGTTTGGAGATAGATGTCGCTGTGTGATATGTCCATGAAAATTTATTAATATTATATATTAATGGAAATATCACATAAAATGTTATGCAAGTTCTGTAAGCTTTGACCAAACCAAGTGTTCTATAATGCTTGTATGGATGATTTTATAAGAATGAGGTTATTTTTTTAATCGTATCGCATTGTGCAATGGAGCCAAGCCCGCACGCGCCATCGACTGTCAAATCAAACGCGAGTGGGCGGTATATGCGTTGACATTGGAAAGCGGCCGCGTAAACATTGCACAGCTAATTTATGCAGGTGCTATAAAATATGCGCTTTATACGTACGATACGATTCCAACTTTAAGGCGATTGCTTCCCGAATCGAACGTTACAAAAGTATTTTAAAATGGTTTTTACGTTTCTGAGTATGTCTTTCCTTGTGGACAGTATTTATTCAACCTCTTTATTTTTGTTAATTCGTTTGTCGGACATTAATTACACTTTTTTTAAAACGCTTACATCATACTAGTGCTCTGAGATTCCCTGTGTCGCAGATGGCATGGTTTTTTTTTCTGGTAACATTTTGTAAAACGATTTTTACAATATTATATTGCCATAAGTATTATTACAAGGAATAACATGATTATTGTTATAGAATAAACAGATTGATATATTGTTCTTATTGAACCAACAATTTTTTCTGTAGTGTTTTCTCGTTACCCGTGACCTAAAACACGGCAAATAACCGAGAACCAACAAATCATACAAATCAACCATTTCATACAAATCGCTCAAGAGTGAAGCGCATGTTTTGAATTAATTAACGAATCCGCGAACTATCCTTTTTAACTCACGACACTTAATGAATTTCCAAATTTATATAATGTAAGAACTAAATTACATCTTAACTCCATTTACAGTCCGCGGTACCATGGTACGAGAATGTATGTTACCATTACTTATTACACTGTACATTGACTGCAATATGTGCCTTGTCATTGGCCAAATTACTTCTCGGCATTAGGTATGTTTCACACTATTCTCGATTGCAGACGATACCGAGACAACGTTAATATAAAAAAAATACATCAAAATTTTAAGAATTCAAAGAAAACAGTATTTTTAATCGATATTTTAATTTGACTGGTACCTGGTTCTGTTAAAATCCGAAACCAATTTCTATTCTTTCTTAGATCCCGCAAAACTACTTATTTTTAATGAAGGGAAAAAAATGACTTGTATTGAAATGATAATACAATACAAGAATTTACGAAGAGGAGGAGGTGCAGTTTTATTCTCATTTTGCGTTCTCAGTTCTTGTGTCAGAGTTTTCAGTTTAGTCAGAGAAGACCTCCGAAGTTATCGACAAGTATAGCACGAGATAAATCAAATTTCAAGTAAGCCATTTCTAGAAAATTTCACACAAACCTGTGCAATATATCGACTTTTGGATCCAACATGCGATATTGCGTAGTTACGTGTGAAATTTTCAAGTCAGACCTTCAAAAGTAGCAAGATGCACTGCTATTTCTAACGACCGTCGTAATCTCGGTAAATTACGTACGAGAAGCATCTCACATACCGCAAGCCTTATTTTCGAATCAGCACTGACCCACAAAAGGGCTCGGTACTAAACTCGGCTAATAACGCGCCCCACTTTGTGAATGTTACAAAGTGGATTGAGATACGAGTGCACGATAAGTATGTTAGTTATCTTTATCTATCATTTTGTTTAGTAAAGGTTTTAGTTCTGCTGACTGATGCGCAGTGGCGGCCTTAGGAGATGCAGGGCAAACTTGGGGCCATGGGGCCTCGCACCCTCGTAGAACTACCCTTTTTAACCCCCGGCGCAAAAAGAGGGGTGTTATAATATAAGTTTGACCGCTATCTGTCTCTTGAAAGGGTGAACCGATTTGGGTGCGGTTTTGTAAATTTAAAAACAGGTTTTCTAGCGATGGTTCTTAGACATGTTTCATCAAAATCGGTTTAGCCGGTACAAGACGATGACCTCATTACAATTACGGAGAGACGGAGTATATTTTCGTAAAATGAACTTATCGGAACTGAAGCCGTCTTTAAGAGGATGCAAACCGATTACCAGTAGCCCTGTATACTTCTAAGTCATACATTCCTCATAGGCCAAGGGCCTCACGAAGATCTATCGCCCGGAGCCCGGATATCTAAGGCCTATCAGCAGTACGGCAGATATCAAAGTCAAAGTCAAGTCAAACTCATTTATTCCTTTAGATCTCAAGTATCATTTGGACACGTCAAATTTTACACATACATGTACACATATTGTATATACAATAATATATTGTACGTCTGTTTTCATATCGGTTCAACGAACCCAGACGTCCTTCGGAACCTCTTACCTTAATGCCTAATTTAGTAGCTCTCAAATGAATGAATTCGCCTACATAGACTCGTCGCAGCCTCTTATATAATCTAAGCAACATCTTCGCTTAAGAGTGTTTTCACGGAGAAATTGCTACTTATATTCTGCGGCCGGGGCAAACATTTATGTGATGAGTTTAGTTCCTCAAGTCTTGAATTTATGTGTTGTATACCATACAATACATAAATTCAAGACTCGACTTCCCCTTTGATTGAATCACAACATGTTGTGTTCATTTGTGGACTTTCAATACCGCCTGTCTAACAATTTGTAGCTCAGAAAATTCTAGACATTTATTTAAAAAAATCCGTTTTATAGAAACTTATTAAAAATGCTTGTTCAGTAAAGGCTTGCCTTAGTCCCGAAGAAGGCAGAATATATTTGTGGCGTCTTTTTCGGTATTTATTTATTAGGTTTGCCAACAGAATGAACATGTATAAAAAATTTAAACTAAGCTAACGTTCTTAAGGTAAGGCTGGTATTTCTAACAAATATTTTATAGTTTTATAATTTTTGTAATAGGTGTGTGAATATGACTCCGCCCCTTTTTGTCAAAATAAAACACATTTGTTCGCTTACAAAATTAAAAAAAAAATTATTGAAAGTATGCTCCATCTGCAGCTACAACCTTCGCCCATCGTTCAGGTAGTTTTCGTATTCCTTGCTGGAAGAAGTCCTGGTCTTTTGAGCTTATCCAGTTGTCAATCCAAATTTTGATACTTTCACATGAAGTAAACTTTTCTCCAGTAAGGTCTGTCTGCATCGTCCGGAATAGGTGGTAATCCGAAGGAGCTATGTCTGGTGAATATGGCGGGTGGGGTAACACTTCCCAGTCCTGTCCCTCTAAATATCTTTTTACGACTTCTGCGGTATGCGGTTTGGCATTGTCATGCTGAAGAACTAATTTGTTATGTCTATTCACCCATTCTGGTCGTTTTTCTTCTATGGCTCGCTTCAAACGCATTAGTTGTCGTCGGTAAACTTCTCCATTAATAGTTTCAGAGGGTTTGAGCAACTCATAATATACAATACCTTTCTGATCCCACCAAATACAGAGCATGACCTTGGCACAGTGAATATTTATTTTTGGCTGTGATGGGCCTGGTTCGCCTGGTTTCACCCAAGCTTTTTTGCGTTTAGGATTTTCGTAGTGTATCCATTTTTCGTCTCCTGTGACTATCCGATGCAAAAATCCTTTTCTTTGCTGTCTTTGAAGCAGCATTTCACAAATGGTTTTCCGACGTTCCATGTCTCTTTCTTTTAAATCATGTGGAACCCAGTCACCGGCTTTTTGAATCATTCCCATCATTTGTAAACGCTTTGCAACAGTTGAACGATCAACATTTAATGCTGCAGCTAATTCTGATTGAGTTTGGCAAGAATCTTCCGCCAATAATGCTTCCAATTCAGCATCTTCAAATTTTTTTGGTGGTTTTCCATGTTCTTTATCCTCAGTACTAAAATCGTTATTTTGAAATCGTCGAAACCATTCCTTGCAAGTTGTATTAGACGGAGCATGCTCACCATAAATCTCCACAAGCAAACGATAAGTTTCCGCTGCAGTTTTCTTCGCAATAAAATAATGTAATAACACTTCCCGCAAATGACGTTTATTTGGAATAAAAACCGACATTTTCGAAAAGGTGAAAACAATTGTTGCTTACACTTCAACCAAATATCATAAAATGCGTTAGATAGCTGACATTCAGTACTATCGAATACAAGTATGGTCATTTATTAGTACACGTAAACAATACTAAAAACGACATCTGTTGAGAAAGGGCGGAGTCATATTCACACACCCAATAATTATTATTATTTTATTTTAACTATTATAATATAATAAATTATTGATCAAAATGAATACTTTTTTCCATTAAATTCTTTAAAAGTTACTTTTATGTTTTTTTTAAATCATGCCTATAAGATCATGCATTCTTATTACTAACTTTAGCACTTGTTCAAACTCTATCCGTCCTATCCGTATCAAGGATATATCTATTAGGGCTAAGTAGCTGTGTGGAAATGTGTTAATCTGTAGTTGTGGTCTATTTTTGGTAGATAGAACATGGCATATCTTATTAAAATCAATAGAATATACTTGATTTATACCACCCGAAATATTAATAAGAAAACATTCACCTCTCAGCATTTACATCTCAAGACAGCTCATTCATCAGTATCGACATTATATCAGTTTAATAGATTTGAATGGGGCATATTAATAAACATGGCGGATGCGTAGGCGTCGATATATCTATTGCTTTACTATTTGATAGTTTGTCAGTTTATCGAGTCGACAACTTATCTTACAAACTGTTGTTTTGTCTGTGAATGTTTCATAGTAAATGTTGGTATATCTATGGTATTATGAAGTGCATTAGCCTTTTAATTGTGTATTGTAGGATCGCACCCACGTGGATTCTATGTACGGTATATTAATGGAGTTTCGTAATTTATTATGTTAGGAACTGCGCTTGGCAAATCTGTTTATAGTATTAAAGTGAATCATACTGTGTAAATAGGCGGAAATGGAAAAATATGGAAGCATATTGACTTATCATTTTCGTTACAAACAATGGAAGGGAATGTAGCAGTAGATCTTGTGCCAAGTTCGTCCGGAGAAGTAATGCTTCCACACTCGCGTAGCAGTTTTTGCTGGAAGGGTGTGAGCGCCGGTGAAATTACTAGTACTTGAGGTGTATCAACCCCGTTTCGGTGCGACTTGGGCCTCATACTTTAGTAGGGGAAGACCTGACATGTTTTTGTTGTTTATGGACGGCGATAACTACTTAACATCAGGTGGCTCGTCGTCGTCCGTGGCTTAGTTGGTAGTAGCCCTGCCTTCGAAGCGAGGGGTCCCGGGTTCGATTCCCGGCCGGGGCACACTTTGTGCGGTGAGCATGAAGTTTTTTTCTCGGGTTTTGGGTGTTTGTCTTGTGTTTCTGTGTTCGTCCATGCCATCTGCGACACAGGGAATCCTAGTGCAGAGGTATGAGTGTGTTAACGTTTTTTTTTTTTTTTTTTTTTTTTTTTCTTTTTTATTTTTTTTTTTTTTTAATCATCCGTCACTTGTTGATCCACAGAAAAATAATTGCTAATTAAATCTTAAGTAACACATTAAGGTATGAAGATCGAACCAGAATTTTCATCCATCGCAGTGACACTGTAAGTAACCATGCTTAAAATGTATTATTTGATCAACCTAATCTAAGGGAGGTACACACTCCAAGATCTTCAATCCTCTTGAGTGAAAAAAAATTCTATCCCCTTGACTTATGACCATGTTACGACACTCAAAACTGACAGCTACTCATCTACCCACTGCAGAAGCAAGCATATATTTCCGACAACTCAGAGTAAATGAGATGTTTTTCTTTTAACGCTAACAAACTGATACCCCTGCACTAAGATTCCCTGTGTCATGAGTGGCATGAGCAACACAGAAACACAATACCCGAGAACAAACTTCATGCAGTGTGCCCTGGCCCGGAATCGAAGCCAAGATCCCTTGCTTCGAAGGCAGGGCTGCTTACAACTACTGCCGTATATATCTACCATGAGGACTAAATATCATGATCATATTTGTATAGATAATGTCACATGTCATCGATTTTTTGGTTCTCGCAGTACCTGAATTCCGCCATCTTCAGAATCTTAAACGTGGTATTGCTCAGACAGAAGATCTAAGAAAAAATTTCAAGAGAGCCACTCATTGATGCACTTCTAAATATAAACCTTTTTAAATGAAACCTTCGGATTGAAAAGCGTTGAAAGCCCTGGACCACTCTCTCCTTTTAATATTTGGGACTGCCCAGGGAAATTCAAGACTCAGAAATCTTCCATCCTGTCTTCCTCATGCAGGAGTTGGCAGCGTAAAATGAAAGCCTATTGTGGTGTCCGCGCACCCACTTATAAGCTTATTACAATATGAAAGCCGTCAATGAGTCAAACAGGGAAGTCTGAACACGGATTATGCCCACTATGTGGACCGAGAGCTGGATGCAAGATTCTTGCATTATTTCCCCCCAATCGGTAGTAGCCTGATAAAAAAAAACTGTGGGTCATTCACATAACGTTTGAGTAATACAATTTCTATCATATTCAGAGGTGAAAATTGGTAAAGTATCTATTTGAATAGAATTTGTTTGCTTGTTTTGTTACCAATATTGTGTGAACTTATGTGATTGCGTGTGTAGATACCATCTTCCACACATGTTCTAGTGTCAGAACATGAGTTTATTAGGTTAGTTTATTTATTTGAGTATTGTGATATGTCGAGTATCGTGTTGTATAATCGAGTATAAAGTCCATGTCCATCCATGATTTTTAAAATATGTGCCTTCCTTATTAACTGACTTTCTTGTATTATTATTATCTTTCATACTAAACATTTGGTTATAATTTTTTTACAGTGAAATTCTTCGATTACTGTTATTTTTCAGCCATTTCTTTGATTAATTATTTTATTATTATTTCTTTGATTGATTATTTTAAAATACTTGTAGTTTTTTTTTTATCCATTGACTAACATATTTCACATGAATAAATTTCATCTTTATCTTCTACGAATAATATAATTATCTTCGGGAAAAATTATGAAGCATCCCATATCCTGCTCCTAGACTATACATTTCGTGCAAGAACAATGCTTTATTCAATTTCAATTTACTTTTTACTTCTGAGTCATACCGATATCGATTGATATGAATTATATAAGAAGGTGTCATCGCAAGATGTCGTGATTAGCTTAACAAGGATCGGAGAAACTATTGATGAACAAGAGGTCGAAACAATTAACGTGAAAGGTGCCGTGGGCAGATGTTTATGTTTCAATAATTGCAACATTACCTATTAAGTCTTTAGAGTATCGATCATATTATTTTGTAAGCTGTTGCACATTTATTAATCAAATTGCAGTTCTTATTGCGGCAGGATGTTTTTTTGTATTTGTGATGCGATATCTACGCATAAAAATTTCTTCATTTTGTAATAATTGTTGATGTTTCTTTTTATAAAATTGTTGAAATATTTCAATGCGGTCAATCGAATTAAGTAGATTTTCCTATTGGTTACTATTTGTAAACGTCGTTGTCTTTAAGTGTCCTAATGTTTTTTATAAAGCATGTATAATTTATTAATCAAAATTCTTTTCAGATGTAGATACTTTGCGTCAACGTGTGGTAACTTTGCTAAGTTGAGTACGTGGGCCTCCAAAAATGGGAATGCCAAATAACGGTTCAGAAACAACAGGGTACCCAAAAAACAAATAAAACAAAACAAAGAGTATAATAAGGGCCTGCTTTATAAAGAGAATGAAGACGTTTCATAAAAAGATGAAAGGCATAAAGAGGCTTAATTTTGTTTGCGTACCGTTACCATCGCAACCGGCTCCTGTATTACATCGAGTAACGTGCTGCAGAGTTCTTGGAACTTTCCTGGTTGGGTTTTCACTATTATAAATGCGAAGGTTTGGATGCATGGATTGTTACTCAATCACGCCAGAACGGCTGGACGGATTTGGATGAAATTTGGCGCAAATATGGGTTATAGTTTGAAATAAAATTATTATAAACTACTTTTTATCACGGAAAAATCTACGGCTTGGGCTTTACGTAATTTTTTTTCATTATCTCTTTAGTATTAGTAAAACAAACTGATATGAGTAATAATGATAATGTTCCTGCCTCTGTCACATTCGATATTAGATATTGGTTGGTGCTATAGGGACAACAAAAAATAGCAGTAGAAAAAAAAAAGTGGTGCAAAGTTCACCCGGTGAAGTACTGCCACCAAGCAGTGCTGCACTCGCATTGCCGTATTTCGGTGGACGGGTGTGGGTGCCGGTGAAATCACATACGCACTTCGACTTCGGTCGGAGAGGACCCAAGTCGTATCAGCCATCAGGCTTCGTGTTGTCAATTTTGTTACATAAATAATACTGATAGGGTTTTGACGATATTCAAAGACTCACCTGTTCTCTCCTGTGTTGCGCCATCCTCGGAGCTGGCATCCTCATCATCGGCGGCGCGACATGCCTGTGTACCGGCACCGGCGGCGGTGGAGGTATAGAGGGCCTGGGTCCCTGCACTACCGTCACGGCCGGGATCAGGTGCTGACTGCGTTGCTCCCTGGCAACGATAGCCAGGTGCTCGGACGGCCGGATCAGCCGCGGCGGGGCTGGCAACCGCAGCGGGTCGACGGTTGCCGGCAACCGAGGGTCGACGGTTAACGGTAATCGTGGGTCCACGGTTGTCAACCGCGGACGGGGCTCGGGGCGCGCGGGGGGTCGCGGCGGGGGCGCGGGCGCGCGCCGTGCCCGCGCCGCCTCCGATTCGTCGGTCATCGGGGCGCGCCAATCTACGGACAAACAGACAGGTCAAATTTAAGCAAGACACATAGACTCAGAAGTTTTATCATAAAAAATCATGAATTTTATCCTATGACGTAGATATATTTTGCTCAGTTTTTCACCTTTTCACATTTGGGTTTTAAATGAAATATATTCAGAGATATTTTTGTTTCAGATATTTATGTTATCATCATTGAACTCGGCAATAAGAGAAGCGAAATCCCACTGAACAACCCAGGTGGGCGGGCTATTGTTTACGGTCCGTCAATAGCTCTGTAAATTATTACAAATAGCGCCATCTGTACAAACAGCGCGGAACACAGTAGGCAGGTGGTCAGGTAGTAGTCATAATGTTTGCAACATGCTGGCGCTAATAGCAGGCGGCGCCACTAGGTCTGATTACGGGTAAAATTACCGTCCGGTTAACATTAGGTATGTGGAAATAATTGGTGGTATTTTAGCGGTTTACGTAGTAAACAGTAATTTAGTAATACATTTTTTATGGATACTGTATAATATACTTTAACAAAGAGATATTTGTTATTTGTACTTTAAAAGTGACGGCGGAAAATCCACTTGATGTTAAGTGATTACAGCCGCCCAAACATATAAGCAACAAATACTAGATTTTTTTGAGTTTCATGTCTTCCCCTACTAAAGAGACGGGGATGTTACGCCTTTAATGCCTGTACTTTCACCGGCCGGCACCCACACCCTTCAACCGCAATACTTACAACATTTGGTTAAAAAGAAGATGTTTCTCAATCCGGGTGCATTCTTTTTTTATTTAATTGGGGATTATCACCAAGACGTCTCATTATTTAACACCTACTTTTAAAACATTTGCATGCCGTATCTGATGGTAGATTTGCTTACTCTACCGGAATAATGGATTTTATGGACCGTTACTTCATTACGGTAACAATGTGAATCGTAGGTCCCCATAAATACAATGGATCAAGATGTGGCACTTAAATACTTATAAAGAACAAGACTTATTTAAACCAAGAACAACCAACTACTCGTTAAAATTATCAGGAATAAGATTCTATGGAAAAGGAAACATTGTATTTATGTACAAGTAGTAGTCATAATATGTCTACTACTTGTACATAACGGCTGGCGGTTATCCTAATGTTAAGCGGTTACCGCCGCCTATAAACAACAATTCGAAAACATTATTTATTATAATTTTTAATGAACTACACAAAAGTGACCGCAGATGGCCTTTACAGCTTTACCCGGGCTTTTTATTTATAGTGTAAAAAAAGAAAATAGATTGAAGAAACAAACATAGAGGCAAAAACTTATAATATAAATAAAATACTTAACAATAATATAAAACATAGTCATATAAACAATAATAAAAAAGGGTTTTTGGCAACAAAGGTTACGTCTTATGTAGAAGATAAGCGCAGGCAAAGTAGTTTTATTCTTATTCGATAACTTTGTTTACGAATCAATTTATTTTCGAGAATATTTCATAATATTCCAACAAACAAAATGTATATTATCGATAAAAAGAAGTCCTCCGGAGTTTATTAATATGTGCTTTACTCTTGGGAAGGTACTTAAATACCTACACACCGCACTTATGTAAATTAATGTTTCATTTTATTGGATAAATATCCAGTCATCACCTCTACAACATACTCATTAATCAAAATTAACACTTTCGTAGCACGCGATAAAATATCTTACACATATATAAATATGAAAACAAGATAGCACAAGTAACAATCTTAATATATATCCTAAGATAATATATCTTAACTTGCATCATGAAAAGCTAATTTCTAGAAACTATTAGACCATTGCACTTTTGATATGGTATTAACGAATGTACGCAGAATATTTGTAACAGATAACTTTCTAACAACCAGACAAACTAGACTTCAAGACTCCAATAAGTCTAGATTTCTACAGCATGTAAAGGGGGAATATTACTAATTTGTTTTATTATAAGAAATGTATACAAGATAATTTGCTTTCATTTCAAATACAACCGAAATTGTATGCTTTCGAATAATATCAAATGCTTTTAAAATGTAATTAATTTTCAATGTATCTGTGTTAGAACGAAAAAAGCGCGCGGCTTTTAGGATAGTTCAAAAGAATCAGGATGGGAACAAGGTGGGTTCGGGAAGATCTAATTGACTCATCCTACAGATCATCAAAGGATTGCATTCCGGTTTTAGTCCCGATAGCCTTTTTCTACGTTATTTTTGATAGAATTCTCATTTCAATCTAACAAACACTTGATTCTTTTACCCATTTGTTTGATACTCGTGAATCATTATTATGATATGCAAATAAATATTGATGCTATTATAAATGCCAGATAATAATAGAAAACCAACCCAACGACCCTAGACAAAATAATTATATTTAAACTTAAACATGCAAAGGCAGCGCTGCGGTCAGAAAAAAACATTTATACATAATACAACTATCACTCACCACAACGCAGAAAGGTTTTCAAAAGAGCAATCACGATTGCAAACAAAGAGTTGTAATATTTATTTATTACAGGTATCTTTTGAGTTCAACTCCACACAAAGACAAAGAAAAGTGCATTACGAATGGTCGTCATGGCAACACTGTGGACGTATTTCCCTCCAAAATGAACGCATGCGCTATGCACTTCATTCCGCTCGCTGATGCTACAGTTGTCCGCATTTCAATTTTAAACGTTGAACAGTTGAATTTGAGTCTGTTTTTTTATATCCGTCGATAACATGTCGTGCCTCGAGTGTTCGTTTCAATAATAGCCTACAGCAACAATTTTCCAAGTGATTTTATGTACGGACGGGGTGATTGCATAGGGGAAATGCTTCTCATTTCCTCCTTGGATGAAGATTGCTTGTATCATTCGCTACCGAAGGCTGGAGATGCAGTAATGAGTCTGGTAATAACTGCCAAGATGTAAGGTCATTGTCTATCGTTGAAAGATTTTTAAATAGCATTTGATATTCATCATTTTGGCATCATTTCTCTTGATGAAAAATGGCGATAACATGTAAGATTTTTTCTAACGATAACATGTATTAAATGATGATAAAAAACATGATAAATGATCTGATATCGTTGGGTTATTTTGACGCAAGGTTGAAATAGAATATCCAGGTAGAACGGATGTTATAAATTTATACTTTATGCGACAACCTATAAAGTTGGTAATAATAGAATAATAAAAAATAATTTGCATGTTTACTGTGCGTGCACCCTAGTTTTTAAGATAAGAAGCGGCTATGATTATGTTAATTAAATTGGATAGCTTTGTGATTATTCAGCCTAGTAGACATAACTTTTTTTTTACTTTTATCAATAAATTACTTATTTAACTTACGTATATTTGATTTGATACACATTAAATACATAGATATAACGAATAAGACTTAAATTAAAAACGGTGACAATCAACGATCTTGATATTAATAAAGTTACCTAAATAAAATACGATTATGTAATATAGTAAAGTACTATATAAGTATTCTGGTTAGACAAACAATGCTTAGTATAAGGCTAGATGGCGCTTTCATTTCCATGATTATTTAGTAGTTAAAATATAAACATTAAAAGCTAAAGAACATTGTCTATAATTATATTACTCAGAACGCAACTCATAGATAAATCAAAGACAAAATCTAATTTGTATTCTTGTCACAGGTAATTATGGGTCGCATTTGAACCGTAGATGCACTACAATGAGGGTCTGACAGACCGCCCCATACGTGCGGTGAATGACACTTCAGCCGAAGGGTTGATAGCTGTCATCAAAGGAATGGAGACATTGTTTCTTTGATGCGAATTATCATTTAATACCTTTGCTAGCTGCCGCCCCGCAGTTTCACCAGCGTAGTTCCCGTTCCCGTGGGAATACGGGGATAAAATATAGCCTGTGTTACTAGCTGATAATGTAGCTTTCCATTGGTGAAAGAATTTTTAAAATCCATTCACATTCCAATTAATAATATTAAAAAAGGTAGGGTTTTTTTCGAGAGCTGGATCGAGCAGTTATCAAACCCAACTTTTAATGGTATCATCTGCGCAGCAGTGACTTTACAGGAATAAAGATACATTAAGCATTATTTGACACGTACGTTTTTAGTACGCAACTTCGTGACTCTCCAAGACATTTCAAGTCTGGGGGTGGTTCTGGGGGTACGGTGGGCTTTTTCACGAGTGATTTGCTATTGATACGGCAGGGTACGCCTTTCCCTGGGGCTGCGGAAGAGTGTAGCCATAGCAACGGGTGTCCAGAAAGGACAGCGTTGGGAAATTTGCCGGCAGGAGTAAGGCTTAAACTCAACTCCATGCGAGAACTTTCAACTCTCCGCGATGGGCGAGCACCAAGGAAGGTTTTTCCAGGCAATAAAAGGTAGGGTAGGCCAGCCGCTTGTTCTAAAACTTACTCAATAAAACCCAAGTCTACTGTGATTATTGGCATGCTGAGGGTTCCGTACCACAAATTATTTGTAATATTAAATAAGCCTCAAAAAGTACAGGATAGAAAATTCAAATGAATTTTCATCGCAAGTGTCTCAAGCACATTACTTTTTAGTTTAAATAAATTAGTAAAGAAACCAACGTTATTTAGAAACTATTTGTATTTTCTCACTGATATATTTTTACTATGTGGTCCACTAAGAACTTTTTAATTGATTGCTAATATTTAATCAATACGGACCATGAACCTCTTTAGTGCCATACATACAAGTACATACAAGTTTCCACTATAGGGACACTGCCCTACATTCTCACGCTTAGTGGTTATAGAAAGATTAGACGTTGACACCATTACAGGTATCTCTACAGATTATCGTAGTCTGAAATTAAGCAATGTTTCTAAGTGAATTCCATACGGTAAGTGCACGGTCGGCATTTTAAAGTGTCGGTTGTCACGTGGGATATTAACGGCTTCATCTGACAGATGGCGCGATTGGCGCGACCTTTCGCCATTGCAAATGGCCCTTTTTACATTCAGCCGATACGTTTTCTACGATCCGATGCGACATGTTTTACTAAAATAGTTTTCTCATCAACCAGTAAAATATTAAAGGAAGCGCTTAAAGTGATTGAAATTTATTAATAGAAATATTTTTCTTTCATGTAAAAATATTTCTTATTGTATTGGACCCCGTGTCAATACAATTAATGAGTACAATATAATCACTACTTTCTATTCTTCTATAATGTAAACTTTATCGGTAACATTTTTACATTCGTTCGATCGAACGTTCATGAAGTACAAAATAAAAGCATAAATGTTCTTGCGTTACTAAATATTAGATAAAAAAAGAATTTTGTAAGTCAATGGAATCTTCCTTGTGAATGAAGAATAACAATATTTTTAAAATTTGTATAACGTTTTAATTTTTGACATACATACATAATAACCAAAACCTTACAGTCAATAAGAAGCTATTGTAGTTTATTGTTTGTATGATAATATTAAAAAACAAGGTTAAAGATGTTAATATCGTATAGTCGTGTCGTGTAGGTGCCGGCTGATGAGAAAATTCCCGTTAGCCGATACTCGCCAACATTACAGGATAAAGGCTGTAGCCTGTTTTTATCTCATTATTATGTAGGTCAACTAAGACGCATGTGTTTTATTCGCTAACTGATATTTTTATCTCAACGGCAAAGCTTGTTTTGTGATTTGGTTACAATTTGATTTAAAGGAAAGGCTATGGAAAGTAAACAACAATAAAGGGTTTACAAAGGGTCATCTTTGTAAATTTAGTCTTGCAAAGGAAATTTGTGTGGAATTGTGTAGGAATTTCGCGTGGAAGCTCACCCAGAGGACAAAATCTGTTCTAGTTATTAGGTACTAACCCCTAAGCCTTAAGTTACTAACAGGTTTGGATCAAAGATGTCTGAATAAAAATTATTATTATTATTATAAATGTAGTTACCAATGTAACTTTTAAACAAACAAACACTAGGATTCCCTGTGTCGCAGATGGCATGGATAAACACAGAAACACAAGACAAACACCAATGACCTGAGAATAAACTTCATGCTCACCACACAAAGTGTGCCCCGGCCGGGAATCGCACCCGGGACCCCTCGCTTTGAAAGCACAGCTACTACCAACTAAGCCACGGAGCCGTCAACTTTTTTTGAGATATTTGTAAAAGACTAATAATAAAATATAATACCGTCAACACAGCTTGGCTCCGTGGCTTAGTTGGTAGTAGCCCTGCCTTCGAAGCGAGGGGTCCCGGGTTCGATTCCCGGCTGGGGCACACTTTGTGTGGTGAGCATGAAGTTTGTTCTCGGGTCTTGGGTGTTTGTCTTGTGTTTCTGTGTTTGTCCATGCCATCTGCGACATAGGGAATCCTAGTGCAGAGGTATGAGTGTGCAAACTTTTTTTTTTTAACTATAATATATTGGTCATTACAATGTTAAGCGTACTTCTTGCTATGTTTGAAGCTTATTCAAACTCTATCCGACTCGCCATCGCGGAGAACAGACAAGCAATTCCAAAAGGAGGGAAATCTTTTCACTTTCTTACACAATGGAAACGCTATCGCTAAGCACGTATTTTGTTCGTCTCTTTGTTTGTCTTAGGGTTAATTTTTTTACCAAATGTCGTAGTCGACTTGCTGAAATATTGGGTGTGTGAATATGACTCCGCCCTTTCTCAACAGATGTCGTTTTTAGTATTGTTTACGTGTACTAATAAATGACCATACTTGTATTCGATAGTACTGAATGTCAGCTATCTAACGCATTTTATGATATTTGGTTGAAGTGTAAGCAACAATTGTTTTCACCTTTTCGAAAATGTCGGTTTTTATTCCAAATAAACGTCATTTGCGGGAAGTGTTATTACATTATTTTATTGCGAAGAAAACTGCAGCGGAAACTTATCGTTTGCTTGTGGAGATTTATGGTGAGCATGCTCCGTCTAATACAACTTGCAAGGAATGGTTTCGACGATTTCAAAATAACGATTTTAGTACTGAGGATAAAGAACATGGAAAACCACCAAAAAAATTTGAAGATGCTGAATTGGAAGCATTATTGGCGGAAGATTCTTGCCAAACTCAATCAGAATTAGCTGCAGCATTAAATGTTGATCGTTCAACTGTTGCAAAGCGTTTACAAATGATGGGAATGATTCAAAAAGCCGGTTACTGGGTTCCACATGATTTAAAAGAAAGAGACATGGAACGTCGGAAAACCATTTGTGAAATGCTGCTTCAAAGACAGCAAAGAAAAGGATTTTTGCATCGGATAGTCACAGGAGACGAAAAATGGATACACTACGAAAATCCTAAACGCAAAAAAGCTTGGGTGAAACCAGGCGAACCAGGCCCATCACAGCCAAAAATAAATATTCACTGTGCCAAGGTCATGCTCTGTATTTGGTGGGATCAGAAAGGTATTGTATATTATGAGTTGCTCAAACCCTCTGAAACTATTAATGGAGAAGTTTACCGACGACAACTAATGCGTTTGAAGCGAGCCATAGAAGAAAAACGACCAGAATGGGTGAATAGACATAACAAATTAGTTCTTCAGCATGACAATGCCAAACCGCATACCGCAGAAGTCGTAAAAAGATATTTAGAGGGACAGGACTGGGAAGTGTTACCCCACCCGCCATATTCACCAGACATAGCTCCTTCGGATTACCACCTATTCCGGACGATGCAGACAGACCTTACTGGAGAAAAGTTTACTTCATGTGAAAGTATCAAAATTTGGATTGACAACTGGATAAGCTCAAAAGACCAGGACTTCTTCCAGCAAGGAATACGAAAACTACCTGAACGATGGGCGAAGGTTGTAGCTGCAGATGGAGCATACTTTCAATAATTTTTTTTTTTAATTTTGTAAGCGAACAAATGTGTTTTATTTTGACAAAAAGGGGCGGAGTCACCCAATAACCAAAATGAAAATGATTAGGGTAATTGAAATAACTGTACAAAATGAATGAACGGTAGCTTTTGTGACAATACTAATCAGGTAAAAGGTTACGAGTAAAATCCTTTATAAGCGATGAGTCAGTCTTCACTCAACCTCACGAATTCTTTGATCCTATCGATTCCTTTAACTATCCATTGCTGTGTAAACTGTATCCTCCGATTTTTTTTTTCATCTTGTTTTGGCTTTGCATTTCTTGTGCATTCGCCATTATCCCCGATTTTGTTTTTCATCAGTTGTCCTAATTATTTCAATTTAAAGACGAAGAATAAAAAAAAAGCCCGACTATTTTACAACGGAGGAAAGTTAGTCTGATTACAACGTAAACATAAAGAATCTTGCAAAGGTCGCGTTCTGTCTACGTTTAGAAACTATGTGCATATGCGTCATATAATATAGGAAGTGAATCGCTGGTATGCCCTCGGTATGCCATGGTAATTACCTTGGTTGCAAAATGACACCTGCCAAGAGTCGGAAGATGAGGTATCATTTACTTGAATGGCAGGTGGTCAGGAACAGTAAAAACTAATTGAGTAATTTCTTAGATGTACCTAATGTAGAACTGTACGTAGGTCGTGCCATATTTAGTTCAATCCAATACAAGTTACTTATCGTAAGCAATGGGATTACCCATCACCAACATTTAAGGAACAGTTTTCACACCGCACAAAAAAAAAATGTAACTGATTTAATATTTTCATTCCTTATTTTTCTTGATGAAATTTCTATGAAACCACCCCGGAGTCTACCTAAAAAAAAGATTAACATAATCTGCCCACAATTATCAAAAATTCACTTAACGAACATACAGGTTAATTGATAATCTGCTCCTTTTTTAATTCTGTTAAAAAAACCTCTACATACTCTTGATGCAATGCCTTCTGCATCAAGAGTGTGTAGAGGTGTTTATTCATGATTATGTCAAATTACCGCAATATATAAAGACAAAAAAGTAATTTTACAAAAAAAATCTAACAAATTTAATGATATTTCGTATATTGGCATGATCGTCATTATTATAATAACAACACGGTAATTTATTCATATCTATCGTGCGTGCATACAATTATGATTAGTGAATACCAAATAGGTACCAAAACTCACAAATTATCTTCGCTCGTGACTGGACTAAGACTGTTGCAATCATTTCAACGCAATTCTCATCAAATACCTTGCTTAGCCGCCTCGGGTGTCGGGCATTATGGGGTGAGAGAACGGCTGTGTCGAAAGTCTGAGCTATGCGTACAATTATTGATCTGGAATTTCAATAAGTTCACAGCCCTAGACTCTAAACAGCCCCTCGATTTTGTAATTCCCTTATGTAAACAGATTTTTTCTCTATGCTCAAGGGAACGCAATATTATAATAGCTATCTGTCTAAGAGAGCTTGACTGACGGGAAAATGGGATGGATGGTACGGCTAGAAGGTGCGTGTAATAAAATGCATACAACTAAACGATAATTTCAAATAAATAAGATAGAACAAAATAATGATGATGACTTTCTAGGGTTTATTTATTCTTTAAACATTTTAGAATTAATTCCGTAACGCCAACTTCAGGACCGATATTTATTAGGTTATCCTTTGTAGCTCAGCCGCAGCTGCAAGGCCAAACACATTCAAATTATCCAATAAACTTTCAATATCACGCCCTTCATCCAATCAATACGTGCTCAACCAATTCAATTTTATGCCCAATAAACTAAATAATTACGGTACATTGCGGAAGCTCCAATTAACCGTCAATAAAACCTAACAGTTACATAGATCAGTGCTTCGTGCTTCGACTGCAAACAGGCAGACGTGACCGGCATCAAACACTGGTGGATTTGAATAAATCACATTGGATCCCGCCTCATTTGTTAGCAGTGAGAGAAAGGCGTTCGATTCCTCGCCCCGACGCAATCATAAGCCCAATCTAGCTTTTACCGAGTTATACCCGCTACGTGCTCATTTCTCTGTCAGCATTCAGATTTCCAGTTCCATTCTGGAGGTGGCTGGTGCAGTCTGTCATCTTGACGTACTGTCTCTTGCCTTGCCTGTCAACCTATAAGCAGGTAAAGCAAATACAAACCAGAAACGGAGACTGGACTGTCGCAATTGATAAGGTAATTGGAAAAGGCAATCTCTACGTAGTAATTGGTTGATAATTGTGTCTTAAAGAATTCAAGAATATAGAAATAAATCTAACATTAACACACGTTATATATGTAAAATACGAGTATTTTAAAGGCAGGATGCCAGAATTATCGAAATTCGACTTCTCAAAGATCCCACAATACCTACCCGTAACTACCCGTGCGAAGCCAGGGTGAGTTGCTAGTATACATACTACATATAAACCTTCCTCTTGAATCATTCTATCAATTGCTCAAAACTGCATTAAAGACTTTGCGTAGTTTAGAAGATGTAAGGGTACAAACAGCGGAAGCGACTTTATTCTATACTATATAAAGATACATATGACAACCTTATACATATATCACATATTCTGTTAAAATATAGGCCGATACGACTTCGATTCAATTTTATACGTTCTAGTTCTAATTATCTATTTTAACTACGCTAAGACTCAACGCACGCTTGCACACAGCAAAATCAACTTTATCAATAATCCAAATGAGCCAGGTGTATTTTTTAAGCTACCATCTCATCCAGTTGCATCAGAGAGTGGCGAATTTCACTTATTTCATTGCGATTGTTTTCGTCCCGCCGCTGCAGTTGCCACATAAAAACTTTATCTGGAGAAAGCAGTGTTTTAGGGGTTTCGATACCATCTTTTTAACGACTGTTTTCACACCAGGCTGTAAGATAACGCTCAGTTATGTTACTCATAAAATACGACTGAAGTGCTACTCCAAATCAACCAGCTCGGGTTTCCATTTGAGATGTAATCGGACAAACGTGTTTGTGTAAGTGGTAGCATTGTCAGATTTATACAACTACAGATATCAGCACTCCTGTCTATTGACAACAGACTTCCAAAAGAGGTGGTTTTGTATTTCCACAATTCGAGAAAGTATTTTTTTATTTCAAAGAAAATTTGTCCAGTTTGGTCCCATAGAAATTGTAACAAAAGCGGTTCAATACTTTGGTTGTTAAATCAAAAATAACTGGATAAAATATGTGATCCAAGTAAAATAAATTGCATATTTTTACTATCCTGTGATTTTTCTCGTCGTTCCATGTTCGCTCTGCTTTTAAATGTCTACCTTTATAATTTTCTGAATGAACACTAACGTATGCAGTAATTTAAATAATGGTTCATGATAATGCTAATTAGCAGTCTTCTATCTCAGGGCCCTTTGTTCAAAAGTTGCACTGCCAAATTCACCAATTATGCGGCACCCTCGTTCAATTAAGCAGTACCTTTGTTATCCCCAAACAAATACGACATTATGTGATTAGTGTTTCAAAGGGTTGCGCCGTTTGTGCATTTCAAGTTTGATGAATTGCTTTGTTTATATGCAAATGTTTGCTCGTTTGTCCGATAAGCTTTACAAATGAATAAGCTGGATTTGAGGATAGTATATAAATTAATATATAAACATAATTGTTACTTATATATTAATTCTTAAACACACATCCCCTTGTATATTAAGTAAGTATTATTTGGTATACACACAGCATAAACCATGTTTTGAAAAATTATTTTGTTGTTATTAAAAGTTATTTTGTTCTTTATTAGTATGAAATGCAATCTATATGTCTAAGGTAGAATCTAACTAATACCTTGAACGATTAATTTATGGTATCAGTTCTGTATCTTACTTCATTAAATATACAATCCTGTCCCAAATTTGAAAGGTAACAATAAAACCGTTTGCAACAAAAATAACAGTTATTCAAGAGATATAAATAATAACAATATAGCTTGAGCAAAGTTAGATCTCCCGAGTCAGACTGCGCGGGCGCACCGTTATCGCCAGCTGACTTAAAGCAATTAGCCGGCTGCTGCAAAAACAGGGTTAGGCTTTTGTCAAATTCTTTAACGGGAGATGTCATTGAAGCAGAAAATAAAGCTAAAGCTAATTTGAATTGCTTATTGTGTTTTGGTCAGAATCTTTAGACTTCTTGTTAAGTCCAAATCATGTGGTCAGAAGGAAAAAGTATTTAATAGATACATCGACGGTAATTTGTAGCTTTTTTTTTTATAAAATAATGTAAATTTGACATAATTCATTATATCTTTGGTTAAAATAAATGAGCATGACTATATTAACGAAACGGGTGAGCCAAATTTCGTAAGGGTGCTTAATGTTGACCACCATTTTAAAATCGGAGTAAATCTCTCGAACAATGTTGTTTTAAAAAAATTAAACAATACCACCGATAGGCAAGACACAGCCGTCAAACTAAAACACCCCTCTTGGCATGTGGCTAGCAAATCGATTAAATAAAAAAATATACGTTTTAAATATATCTATAGTACACCCCTAAACTAAGATGCGTCATTTTCGTGCATGGATTCCGTTTGTTCCAAGGTGCTAATTAGAAACAGTTTTTGTTACGGTTTTGTATTTAGCATAGAAATATTTGAAAGCCTTATAAACGTGTGACAACGTTTGTCTTAGATGGGAATCGAAGTCACGACCTACAGCGCCAAAGGCTGATCTACCAATTGAGCTGTGAGGCCAGCCAGAAACCCAGTTTACTAATCAGTTAGTATAAGGAAACTGATCGCCGCTAATGATCAGCTCATTAAGTGGGAGGTACTCCGCAATGTCTTCATTAGGCTCGTCAGTTGGATAAAACGAATCAGAAGATTGCTATCGGTAGCTTTGATCTTTCATTTGTGTCCGAACATGGATGGCTGTTTGAGATTGAATTTCATTGTAACGAATACCTTTCGCAATTCAAGATAGGAAGAACTAATCGGCGTTCATTCCGAAGTTTGCTTACATGTTCATTAGAATTTTCAAGTAAAGCAACTCTCCGGCCTGTTTGTTTTTGGATGGGTGACGGTTTATTGGCAGAAACTGACCCATCCGTTCCTGGGGGCACGTTAAGACGTTGATACCGGCTATAATTATCGATTTAAACCATGTTGGGAGACTAAGGCAGTTGAAGGTATAAAGGTCTTACCCTCATCCTTATTCTTCCACCTAGGAAAGGTGAAAGAATGAGGAAGGTATGAAATACAATACTTTTGACATACACATAATCAAATCGGTTTTTAGGAAGGATAACAAGAGATCGCGGCATCAAAGGAGCAATGTCTGAATTACTGAAGAGGACTGAAGATCTTCCAACAGGAGTTGGACAAGTAGACATATTTTGTTCATCATTCTCACTAAGAGAATAATTCCAAACGTATCCACGGGTAGTATATTTTAAAATCTTTCAACCACAATAATCTAACATTCGTTTGAGCATTATTGTTGTGACTTTATCTACAACAAAACATGTTTTAACTGCTACAATGTAAATAAGTTTAAAATGAAATCAGCGAGCATCTTCTCTTTATATTCTGAATGTAGGATGGTTTTATCTTCTCCTATTACTTTGAAATGACACCTTAAAAAGGTTGTCGATCAAAATTCTAAATGCAAATTAAAACAAGTCCTCAGATGCAAATACACCGATCTATCTCAAGTCCCCATATCACCACAGTGCAAGACTAGCTCGGATGAAAAACTGCTGAATTATGACTTTAAGACCCGGGTATAATCCAAGCACAATAGCACCCACGCGGTCCCCACCCCCATATAAACTGACAACTATGAATAACTGCCTCGAGACTTGGATAAGTACTTTCTAGATACATTCGTAATGATTTATTTACCGAAAATACAGACTTAAAATACTTTTATTCAATTTTTTTCCATTTCACCCCAAGACGACCTGCCAAAAAGAAGAGTCATGAAAATATATTCACTTGGCGAAGATATCGCGTAAGATACGTAAGTCAAAACAAATCTTTCGAAGTCTGATACAAATTTCCCATAAGGCGTGATCTATAATAGTAGGTATACATTTATTTAAAACTAGCTATTTCCCGCGAATTTGTTCGCCATTAACAATTTTTTTTAAATTTATTTTGTCTATTTTTTTATTTTCTAAAATAACAGCAGCTTATGTTACTCTTCATAACATCAGCTATCTGCCAGTGAAGTCCCATCAAAATCGGTCCGGCCGTTTTGGAGATTAGCCGGAATAAATAGACGAACATAGATGCTTGTCCTGTATCTTTTATTAAATGTATGTACAAACGAAAGTAGTATAAGTATTCAATCAGTTACATAGTACCCATAGTAAAAGCTATGC
Organism: Aplocera efformata; assembly: GCA_921293045.1. Taxonomy (NCBI): domain Eukaryota; kingdom Metazoa; phylum Arthropoda; class Insecta; order Lepidoptera; family Geometridae; genus Aplocera; species Aplocera efformata. Next base: position 2,634,575 of record OV121042.1, on the reverse strand, counting down.
TTAATTCGGGGATAGGTGATGCTGTGTGACAATTATATAGTAAATTTTAAAACTATCATGGTTATGAACATTACCCGATAAAATAACGCAAGTAACTGCGTCGAAATATCGGGAGTCAACAAAACTCACAAATCATGGTAAATATCTCGGTAACACGAATAATAATTATATAGTATAATAATTGCTAAAGGATACATTTTCCTGCAAAGTGCAGGTTATCATGACATGGCACAATTCCCGGTTGGTCGCTGAATAAGGACAGACACAAGAAATCGCAGATATACAACTGAGACAAGAAAGTGCATTATATAATTTCGCTTTTAAACTGTCAATATGGCGGCACTTTGAGTAAATGCCCGGTGACATCACTTTCGCGAATGCGAATGGATGCACCGAAATGATATCATTACAGTCTCACCACCCACACAAACAACCGTTTAGGGATGTGTGAGTCAGTCGAAACGGTATTTTATGCACTTGTACAAAATGTGGTGCGTCCAAGATGGTTTAATTTGCTGGAAGTGAATGTCCAAGCATTTAGTTAAAAACTCGATGCAGTGAATCAAGAAAAACAACGTAAAAAAAAGAAAGAAAAAAGAAAAAACCTTACAATGACGAGTTTTATGGAAACATTCTTTTGTTGAAATTTATTTTCGAATGTAAAAATTAAACGTGAATTTGACTGGAGGTTATTTTTTAAACGTTTATTGGCATGGCCTTTGCCAGTTAGGAAGCAATGGCTTGCAAATTAATAATGAACTAACGTTTTTATAGCTATATTAAATATGATAGTTAAAATAATTATACATAAGTATATTATATTTAATTCATTAGTATTTTTATTGTCAATTAAAATAAACTTAGTTCACCCATACTTACGCAAATGACAGAATTCGATCTCAGTTTTGAATAAACCTATGATATGTAACATCCACACTCACTGCAACTTTTAAATTAAACGTGTCTATCGCACGACAGTCAACATTTTCACCAGTTAAAAACAAAATATTCTTATGAGTTCTGTTTCCTCATGAGAATCCAGTATCTTTAGATCAACAGTGTGTATGATGTCGAGGGTGCAAAACCAAGGGTAACACCCTAACAAGTGGGGTTGGTAAGTCCTTAGTGACATAACATAAACCCCTGAATTTTGAAGACACCCTGTCTACTGATTAAGCTAATTTGCATGAGGGCAGATAATAATATCAAATTGTAAGCAAGTATTAGGAGACCTCCTCTAATTAAACTTGACTGGTTAAGCTTAGTTGGTAATGCTTTCTCAACCAAGTATGCCCCGGCCGGGAATCAAACCCGGGACCCGCTTCGAAGGCACGGCTACTACCAACTAAGCCACGGAGCTTAATCAGTGATCTACTTTCGATAGAAAAAGTTATGCTTAGTTTGGGACTAGATGGCGCTGTGTGAATGTGTGCCTATCATAAGCTTATCATAAGTCATAAAATATTTTAATCTGTGCTCCTATGTTACCGCTTATGTTCTTTAAGTAAACGTTTAATATTTTACGACGAATCATAATCGTAACCTTAACTATAACCGAAGCTTACACGAAGCTTTACTTTTCCAATTCATTTTATTATTTTAATAAGAAGTTATTTCAAGTAATGCGAAAGTTTTAACGTTAATTTAATTGGAATTATGGCTATTAAAGTAGCTAGTCGACTGCTTCGTGGATTGGGAATATCAAGAAATATGCCTGCTAATGTCCGAGTCTGTCTTAGAATGTCTATGAGCATGTCTTAGAACTAAAAATTTTAAGACTTTTTTTTATGTCAATGTGTGACGGAACGAGCTGAGGGCTCACCTGATGGTAACTGGTGACCCTCGCCCATGACAACAGTAATGCGTGCAACTCAGAATGAGATCCAAATCTTTACTGAGTCGCATTCATCCTGCTGCGTCCATCACCCGAGACGGGGATGATATGTCTCATGCGCATGTGACGTGTTACATCTACTAATATGGACTGGGCTCCCTTGGTGGATCAAAGCCCTCCGTACCAGCCTCTAATGCCACCCACTGCAGGGACACCGGCCTACTGTCGATAATTGAGAGTTAATGGGCTCTGATCTACCACGGGAGCCCAATCCGGATTGGTAGATGTCACATGTCGTCGAATTTTTGGTTCTAATCCATCGGTTTCCTCACGATGTTTTCCGTCACCGTTTTGAGAACGTGGTATTACGCACATAATACATACGCATAAATTTTTCAAGTGAAAAAACTCATTGCCCTGGGCCGCCATGCTCTCCACGCTAGATCAGAGCCCATTCACTCTCAATTATCGAGAGTAGGCCGGTGTCCCAGAGCTGAACACAAACAAGACAGAAGATATTTCACTGGTGGCGATAAAACTTGTAAATAACATCGTTTCCTAAAATTGTATTCTTTTCTCCTGATGTTTGAGAAGTGTTTCTATTAAAATTTGTCACGATCTTACACGCATCTGACAAAATGACTTTTTACCAACACCAATTTCGAGAGTGGATTGATCACGATTCCTCGGTTACGAAAGCTGAGAAATAGCAGCTTTTTCTGTCGTAAGTAAATAGGTACTTAACATAACAAGAGACTGGTATAAAAAAAGAAAAAACCGGGATGAACATCCTATATACTCGCCCTTAACATAAACATCGGTATACAACGGGCGAAGAAAAAAGTAACAGGAAAGCAAAATACACAATTTCATTGAAATAGTTTTTTTATAAATAAATAATAAACGTTTACACACTCATACCTCTGCACTAGGATTCCCTGTGTCGCAGATGGCATGGACAAACACAGAAACACAAGACAAACACCGAGTTTTCGAGTTATATTCATTTAACAACCAAACCATGGAATCGATTTTGATAAAATATCTATGGGACCAATCTGAACGTATTTTCTTTGAAAAAAAAAGGGTTCTTCAAAATCGGTTCATAAATCACGGAGTTCTGGGGTAACGAATATAAAAAAATACCACCAAATTGATAACCTCCACCTTTGGAAGTCGGTTGGAACTAGTTTTAATAAGACGGATTCATAGTTATCTTTGCATAAAATTTTCTAAGGTACAAATATATAAATTAAAATTAAAATATACAGCCTATAAAAAAAGAACAAAGAATCATACAAATCAGTCCACGAATAAAAATCAGTTTCTTTTTTATGCAGTCGGTTAAAAATGAAATCCACACCCTGAGTGCCACTGACATTATCAACAATAGAAAGTACCTATAGATAGTGGCATTTTATCTGACTTTTCAAATCCCAACTTGCGGTCAGCAACCACAGACGCAATCTCGTCTTGTAACTTGTGTAAAAGAAAGTAAAGGTAACCGCAGTATGGAATCATTTTGAACTTTACATTGGGAACTTACTATTACATACATACGCTATATTTCTAATGTAGACGTGATAAGTGGTGAGCTAGTTGCCATTGTTTACCATGAATAGCTTCGATCACATTTTCCTGCAGAAAAGAAAACTTCAACCAACGATATCCTCAACAACTCAATGTCTCATCTATCTATATAAGATACATTATAAGAAAAAACTTCTCACTAAATATATTCGTTCGCATATAAATTGCATGTAATGTGCATAAGAATCTCCTGTGCGTTTTAGGCACATTCATTTGACGGCTCCGTGGCTTAGTGGTAGTACCGACTACCAACCGAAACAAGGGGTCACGGGTTTGATTCCCGGCCGGGAATCATGAGCATTAAGTTTGTTCTCGGGTTTCGGGTGTTTGTCTTGTTTCTTTGTGTTTGTCAATGCCATCTACGACACAGGGGTACGAGTGTTTTTTTTCAAAACTCCAATACTTCAAATTACAGTGAGATTTCATTTATCAAAATTATACCTGTTCCAACTCTAACCGACCAACGCGAGAGGAAGAATAAAGAAATATTTGAAATGTCCCTTTCAAATTGATCGCTAAAAACGGCCAATATGGTCCCTAACAGGTACTTCCATAAATGTGTACAAAGTACTTTAAATTGTCTATTGTAAATGCAGTTCTCGAAGTGGCGTATGATATAAAATCATGCAGTTTTGTACGCTTCTTGGGAGTCCGATAATCTTTAAACAAATAAATAAAATTGACGATTGTCAAATTAATAGGTTTTTACTGAATGCCGTATCAGCCTCTAATGTTCCCTCTGCAGGGACACCGGTCTACCGTTAATTGAGGGTGAATGGGCTTTAATCACGGGAGCCTAATCCGGATTGGCAGATGTCACATGTCGTCGATTCTATCGTTCTAGTTCTTGGTTTGGTGAAAACAAACTTGCTGACCACACAAAGTGTGTCCCTACCGGGAATCGAACCCACTAAGCCACGGAACATAAACTTTTCCTCATACTTTGCTTATATTAAGCAGAAAAGCTTCACAGCTAAATTTGTTACCGTTCAAAACCAATTCCTACGTCGCCCGCGCTTTTAGATACAAAATTAACTTGTTAAGTAAGACATGAGCCAGGACTTGCAATCACGTCAAAAGCAGTTCTCGCTGATAGATAAATTAAATAGATATGGAGCGACGCCACTGGCAATTTGGCCCAATCAGGATGCGGGGAAAGCGTTCTCATGCGCTGATCAACCAAGAAATATAATTTTTACAGTTCCGTGCCGAAAGGGTAAAACGGGACCCTATTCCTAATATTCCGCTGTCCGTCTGTTTGTCTGTCTATCAGTCACCAGGATGTATCTCATGAACCGTGATAGTTTGAGTTGAAATTTTCACAGATGATGTATTTCTGTTGCCGCTATAAAACGCGGAATAGCGGATTTCTTTTTAAAAAATAAGTAAAATTTTAGTCTTGCCACAACACGACTTCTTTCCACTAATAAACCACGGAGTAAAGGTTAAAAAAGCGTAAAGTAAAATATTATCTCTTCATCGTACAAAAATAATATAAAAATCACGTTTACCTCACATCACAGAAAACGCTTTCGTAAATCAATCTGTGCCCACAGAATGACATCACAAAGGCGAGCCGAAGCCACCGGCAAACATGCACAGGTAAAAAATGCAAAATAAAACAAACCCTTTTTATGCTCACTTGAGCGACAAGCAAAACGATTTACTGCTAACACACTGTAAACCCAGTGGCATGAGGCAAGAGAGGAAAGAAAGACAGTAAATGATTAAAAGGCAACAACGGGAAACTAGTTTGACATAGCTGTATTAACAGTCTGCTAGTTAATATTTATTTTTCTTTATTTATTTATTCAGATAACATATTCCCGCGATAGTATAACTCAAGGGACCAAAGCCAGAATTAGAATGAGACTCAACCAATGGGAGAGATTCATTTTGATTTCGGGATTTTGGATATTACGAAAGAAATGTGTAAAAATCGGCATGTGATACAGACACAGTTATGGTTTTAACGATGGTTAACGGCTAGTATTATACAATAAATGCGAAATTTTGTATGTATGTTTGTTACTCCTTCACGCTAAACAGCTTGGATGGCTTGGATTTGGATGAAACTTGTTATGAAGACTAAATTTTATCCCGAAAAAGGGAAATCAGTTTTATCCTATTGTTTTAAACTAGTATTTTATAAGACACATATGACTTATGGTCCAATCGATATATTCTTTTACATACACAGACGTTGCAAGCTTAAAACTATAGTTATTTTGTATCTTGTGATTTTTTTTTTAAATTTCTACGAATCCATTTGGGGATACACCTTATCAAGTATTTTTATTTATTATTTTTTTTTTTATTCATTATAGGCCATCGTTTGTCCGCTATCTCACCTGATGGTAAGTATCAACAGAAACGAACATATAGCGTACCAAACAGACAAAAAATATATAGCTGTGGACACCTCCAACATGAAATCTGTAAAACAGGGTTACAGGGTTGTAAAAGTAAAACTGGAATTGGCTCTAGATAGTTAAATGTGATTGATAGTGGAAAAACGCTACATCTTATAAATTAAAAAAGTAGTTTACAAAATATCAGCAATGATGGTAAATTGAGGAAGACCTAATAACTTAACCACTCCATGCCGAGCTGGTTGACCGCGTTAAATGTAATCGTCTTCTTGCCAGACTTATATACTACTGCCGCAACCCAGGTCTTCTATAACCAAGAGTAAATGTTACTAGTTAAATTTACCACGGCCGCTCATGCTTACATATATTACATACTTCCTTTCTTGGGTAGGACTTATGCCTTTACCATTTTGAGAACATCGTTCACCAACTACCGACCAGGATCAAAACTTACATCAACCGAAGGTGAAAAAAGTACTGAAGACCCACGTGATGTTAGGTTAAGTTTAGCTAACTCCCCGATCAGTATGAGAGGACCCAAGTCGAAACTTTTTGCGCCCATCACCTGAGGCGGGAATGTAAAATCTCATACACCTGTGATTTCACCAGCCTCCACGCCCTTCCACCGAAAAACAGTGTGAAATGCGAGTGCGTCAGTGCTTTGAGGCAGAATTATGGGTGTGGTGGCAGGTTTTTTGATAGGCCGCACAGCTCAGATGCTCTACCTTCTGCTACAGGTCATGGATTCGTTACCCACCCAGGGCAAAAATTATACGAACATAGTTTATTTTGTGTCTGGGTGTTAATGTATTAAATTAATATATATACAAAGTCCATGATATTTATTTATTTCTCTGAACTAACTTGGCACAAATTGTATATTACCTTGAGCCTTTCGCACAACTCACGGGGTACGTAGAGGGACCACGTAAGGGGACCTACAGACGCGAGCAATATTAACCCTAAATCAAAACAATCTTACAGACTAAAGTGATGATGCAAAAATGTAACAAGTAAGGTAGTTTAGCATTTCAAATGAACCCCGATGACCTTTTCAATGTGGTGCTATTCATACGCGTGTTCCTGGTACTACAGATAGACGTTATCATTTCTTGGGATCGATTAGATACCAACTGCTTATGCTGCTTTCAGTCAGATCTAACGAACGAGCGCGCAATGTACGAGATATTCTAGACTATCTAGACTATGGACCATTATATTTGTGAGTAGGTGTCTATGGTCCTTGCCCAGACTTGTCGGCAATTACCGTTGATGTAAGTTATGCCTTAGCTTTCTGATTACGAAGGAATGATGCACTGAAATCAAGTGTCAGCTGAGTTTTTCGTCAGGAAGCTTTTATTTATACTGATGTACACAAGTGGTTACCCACGCCCATATAATAACAGAAATATGGTCTAGGTCCTTTGACCCAAGTCGCATTCCTTTGCGCCTATCACCCGAGACAAAATTCATACACAAACAACGAGTAACTCTGACCAGACGCAGGATATTTATCGTGTTTTAGGTAATCGTCGTTTTTCAGGTAAAATGAAGACACGTCTGATGAAGCTAAGATCTGCATAGATCAGGCAAGAAAAATACTTATTTCGCATCCTGTATCAAATTATTTTAATATAAATGAAAATAATTAAATGTTAAACGCCGTAAACAACATTGATAAAAATATAAATTGTGTAACATTAAATGATTCCTCAGGGAATAATCGACCGACTCTTCGAGCACGTCCAAGACGCGACTGACCAAATGCTTCAGCAGTCTCCTTCAGCGGAGGTTGTGATTCTAGGCGATTTTAATGCTCATCATTCTGAGTGGCTAGGATCACGAATCACCGATTATGCTGGAAGAGCTGCTCACGATTTTGCTCTGGCGTATGGTCTCACTCAGTTGGTGTCTGCACCAACTAGAATACCGGACATCGATGACCATACTCCTTCTCTTCTAGATCTTCTGCTGACCTCGAAACCCAACGGTTACCGGATCTCAGTCGATGCTCCATTGGGATCATCTGACCATTGTCTGGTACGTTCGGAAGTGCCGACCGCGCGTCCTTTTCGGTCGCGTCCTGCCGGTAGTCGCCGGGTTTGGCACTATAGGTCAGCAGATTGGGATGGACTGCGGGAGTTCTATGCATCCTACCCGTGGAAGCAGCTATGTTTCTCTTCGGAAGACGCCAGTACTTGTGTTGACTCTTTCACTGATGTGGTGCTTCAAGGCATGGAATGTTTCATCCCTAGCTCCATGGTACCGCTCGGTGGAAGAACCCAGCCCTGGTACGGCGTGTGTTGTTCTGAGGAATCCAACCTCAAGCAATCTGCATTCCGTGCCTGGGCTTCAGCACGAGAATCTGACGAGTCCACTACCGAATTGAAGAAACGGTATAATGCTGCCTCCAGATCCTTCAAGAAGAGAATAGCCAGGGCGAAATTTGTGCACATCGGCAGCATTGGCGATCGATTAGCAAGCTTCCCTTCGGGGAGCCGTGCTTTCTGGTCTCTCGCTAAAGCTGTAGAAGGCAATTTTTGTCAGTCGTTGCTCCCACCCTTGCGCAAATTAGATGGCTCACTGGCTCACACAGCTAAAGAGAAAGCCGACCTTTTAGGCTCACTCTTTGCCTCCAATTCGACGTTGGATGACGGGGGAATATCACCAGATTCCATCCTGCGGTGTGAGAGTTCAATGCACGAAATTCGCTTCACTCAGAGCGCTGTGCGTCGAGCTCTCTTCTCTCTCGACATTCATAAGTCGAGTGGGCCTGATGGAGTTCCTGCCATTGTGCTCAAGACATGTGCTCCGGAGTTGGCTCCGGTATTAACGCGCATCTTTCGGCTCTCCTACAATTTAGAAACGGTTCCGTCTTCGTGGAAGCTAGCCTTGGTCCATCCAATACCTAAAAAGGGCGACCGTTCAGATCCGTATAATTACAGACCTATCGCGAGTAGGTTGTGGAATGAGCTTCCCTCTGCGGTTTTCCCCCAGAGCTTCGACATCGGCTCCTTTAAACGGCGGGTTAATCTTTTATTGAAAGGCCGGCAGCGCATCAGCATTGCCTCTGGTGTTGCAGATGTCCATGGGCGACGGTGACCGCTTTCCATCAGGAGGCCCGTCTGCTCGTCTGCCCCCCTATTCCATAAAAAAAAAAAAAAAAAAAAAAAAAAAAATCCCTTCTCTCTAAGGTGATGGAGAGGGTCATCAATGATCAACTCTTGGGGTATCTAGAAGAGCACCAGCTGATTAGCGACAAGCAATATGGCTTTCGCCATGGTCGCTCAGCTGGTGATCTCTTAGTATACCTCACTCATCGTTGGGCTGAAGCCATTGAGAGCAAGGGCGAGGCTTTAGCAGTGAGCCTGGATATCGCGAAGGCTTTTGATCGGGTTTGGCACAAGGCACTTCTATCGAAACTACCTGCATACGGACTTCCCGAGAAATTGTGCAATTGGACTGCCAGTTTTTTATCGGAGCGCAGCATCAAAGTCGTTATTGACGGGTCATGCTCCGACATAAAGCCCATAAATGCTGGCGTCCCACAAGGTTCTGTGCTGTCGCCTACCCTGTTTATTCTGCATATCAATGATATGTTACGAGTCCGTAATTTTCATTGCTATGCAGATGACAGTACTGGTGACGCTCAGTACACAGGCCGTGCAAACATTTCTCGGGATTATATGGAGGAGAGCCGAAAAACACTTGTGTCTGAAATTGAGACATCTCTTGAGCAGGTCTCGGAATGGGGTGGAAAAAATCTTGTCTGTTTCAACCCTAAGAAGACACAAGTATGCGCGTTTACCGCTAAAAAAACGCCTTTCTCAGAAGCTCCCAGATTCCAGAACACACCCCTTAACATCTCTAAGAGTATTGGAATCCTTGGCGTCGACATTTCGAGTGACGTACAATTCCGCACTCATTTGGAAGGAAAGGCCAAACTGGCCTCCAAAAAACTCGGGGTCCTCAACAGAGCAAAGCAGTACTTCACGTCGGATCAAAGACTTTTGCTCTACAAAGCGCAAGTTCGACCCCACGTGGAGTACTGCTCTCACCTCTGGGCTGGGGCGCCGGAGTATCAACTCCTTCCACTTGATCGGATTCAACGCAGAGCAATTCGGATTGTCGACGACCCCAAGCTCACAAACAACTTAGAGTCACTACGGCACCGGAGAGATGTAGGATCTCTAAGTGTACTCTATCGTTTGTATAATGGGGAGTGTTCTGAGGAACTGTTTAGTCTGGTGCCCGCAGCTAACTTCCACCATCGCACCACACGCCGCAAAACCAGTTTCCATCCGCACCACCTGGATGGCTGGTTTTCCACAACCACCCGCTTTTCGCGATCTTTTCTTCCGCGTACGAGTAGGTTGTGGAATGAGCTTCCCTCTGCGGTTTTCCCCCAGAGCTTCGACATCGGCTCCTTTAAACGGCGGGTTAATCTTTTATTGAAAGGCCGGCAGCGCATCAGCATTGCCTCTGGTGTTGCAGATCTCCATGGGCGACGGTGACCGCTTTCCATCAGGAGGCCCGTCTGCTCGTCTGCCCCCCTATTCCATAAAAAAAAAAATAAAAAAAAAAAAATTACCATATTTATGACTCACATATAAAATTCTTAAAAAGTAAGTACAAGAAAGTTTTAATTGCTCCGCCGAGGAAAGCTTGGTATTTGCTCTTTATATATTTGATTAATCAATAAATTTTATCAAAACGCAATTATACCGAAAAAATGTTTAATGGTTCTGATTATCTGCAAGATAAAATACCCAAAAAGTACTGAATATTTGGATAAAATGTAAGATTTACGTTTATAAAAATATGTACAGCAAGCTATATCAGATACCACTTCAAAGGGATAACATTGCACAAAAACTCAATAGTTATATCATCATCTATCCTATTGCCACTCTGATATATACTTTCGGAGTCGTCTTGGTGATCAGAAAAGGTACAATATTACAATGACCGCTCTTATTTATTTATTATATATAAAATTTAAGTATATCATCTATGAGATGGTAAATATAGATGATATATTTAGAAAGAAGTAAATTAAAAATTAAATAGCTCATGACAGTCTTGTTCTAAAGGATTTAGTGGAAAAGTGGATGACTTTTTTAAGTATATTTATTTCTACTTAATTATATATATTTTTTTAATTACATTTATGGTACCGATTGATTATCAAGATTTTTCATTAATTAAGTCTTTTTGCTTTTTTTATGTAAACATATATAAGCTAAGCTTAGTCTTAAGCTCGACTCGAAAAATAGTACTAAAGACCACACTGACGCACTGAGCTTCCTTAGATCATTTAGCTCGCTTCGCTGTATTCTATGAACAAAACTCACATAATCTGATATCATCTCGGCAAAAACTCGAGTACATTCATCATTCTGATTCATTCTGAATACTCCATGTTACATTATAACGCTTGACCGTATGTTATAAAAACGATTAACTGTTTTGGTAAGGATTATCCTCAAGCTTATTACGTTGCCAACATCGAATGTGTTACTTCTGAGTGATTAATTGAGTTCATTCAAGTCGTGAGGCTTGAGGTTCGTTTATGCTTAAGCAATACTCAAAGGTTAAATATAATGATCGACGAAATTAGTCCAGGAAAAATAAATACAATATAGCGACAAAAAATCCACAGCAAACATATTCTTCTCGAGCGTATAAAAACCTTAGAAATATTGTATTTAAAATGTTGCTATAATAATAATATAACAAATAAAACAGATATTATTAGTTAACTAGTTAATTGGAATAAAAAATCTAATTGATTTGTGACATTTCAGCGACAAGTTTGATTTGCTCGAGGATATAAAAATCTAATAAATATGGCTGATTTTAAAATACAAAATTAAACTTATATTTGAACCAGTTATTTCTAACAAAAATCGAATTATTTTATATCTTATTAGGAACTAAGTTTTGATTTAAACTATATAAAGTTTTTATCTCTTTATTAGGAAAACTTAAAATGTAAACTGGATATTCCCAAGCATTGTAAATCTAAATTGGATATCCAACACCAGCAGGTTACGGAAGCATACGAGTACCACACAAAACAAATCGCCTCCATTTATCATACGCAACGCTCTCATTAAGCTAGGCACCTTCCGTAACTATAATTTGTATCCATTTATGGGTGTGACATCATGTCGAGAGTACGTGGGACCACGTGTGCCGAAACTCCGCCGGAGGCGATGCTCAATAGTCAAGAGTTTTCATAAAAACCGATGCGATAATCATACTAATATTATGAAACTTTGGCTGTAAACAATAAAATGTTTGTTACTCCTTCACGCCTCGATTTGGAATGGATGTTTTTTTATATGATGGTAGCTCATACCATGGCTTCTTATTGTTTCGAAAAAGTGAAGTAGTTTTTAGTGGTTTTTAAAAAATACAGCTTATGTCAGTTTTTGATTTTTAAACCGCTTAACGCAGCTAGTAATCATATGATTTTAATGTTTAAGCATAAAAAGTCATATAATAATTTCAACATATTCAACTAGCCGCGCCCCGCGGTGTTACCCGCGGTCTTCCGGAATTGAAGGAGTAACGAACATACACAGACATACAAACAATTTCGTTCTGCTCCATGACATGCAAATAGATTAAATGAAAAATACTTGCTGCCGCAGCACCAAGGGTTCCTCGCGATGTTTTGAAAAGGTTCAGAATTATTAATCATCAGCATCATAAAATAGAACTTGGACATCTATAATAATATTCGACAATATCGCCACATTTTCTCCAATCATCTTTGAGCTTTAATTCATCATAGAGTCAAGTACATCGGAATTTAGTAACATTAACCATGGTTTTCGGCTTCCAGAATCCTTGCATTATCCTGCGGCTTAATTTTACTCAGTTTATTTAGGAGATCTCATTATTAGATTCAAATATATAGTATGTTAATTGAATCTCGAAGCTATAAATTGCACATTCCTATTAGCTGTCTGTTGACATTGGTTCATCTTAAATCGTGTCGGATGATATAAAACGCATAATAACGATAAGACACGTGTTAACCAATAAACAAAAGTTGCCATGAATGCGCAAGGGTTACGTGAAAGTTAAAGTGATAAATATACTTTTATGCAAAGTTACATTAATTAGAGTTAAGTAACCCACGTCCGGCGACGTGTAAAGGTTAATAGTTTATTGAGACAAATTGTAAATAAAAATAAAGACTGCAAATTCTTGATTCTGAGAAACGACGGTTTACCCATGAAGTCCTTCACTGTTTTGAGAACATGCTAAAGGACAATGTTATTTATTACGCGTCTAAATGACGAGACGAGCAGACAGTGCACCTGATGTTAAATGGTTACCGCCGCCCATAGACAACGGCAATACGGCTTAGGAAGTGTTAGAATTCGTTTCACAAGTGAAAAACGAATTCTTCATCTTCTGCATTTGAACCAGCGACTGAATCTGATTGAAAGTAATTGTCTGTTCCCCTCGGCCACCACGCTTTCTCATATCGGTGCTTAATCCAGAAATGCAGACGAGCCATAAATAAGGCTGAAGATATTTTATGAACAGTAATCAATACAATCGTATCAGGCATCCCACTTGAGGGAGGTGATAAAATTAACGCTTTATGTTTGTTTTGAGCTTCATACACTTTTATTTGTTTTGCGATTGTTCACCTTATGAGGGTATCGAAATGGTGGTTTCGTACCCAAAGGATTAAAAGAACCTTATTAGTGGCAGGTTCAATATTCAACAGATAGAAAGAAAGAAGAAGGTTTACTGGAAGAAAACTCTTTTTAGGGTTAAGTTCGCCTGTGTACATACCTTTTTTCCTCATCTTTGTATTATCTTTTTTTGTGCACAATAAAGAAAGAAAGTAAGAAAGAAATATTTTATAGCGAATGAGTTTATCCAGTCCGATCGGATCCAATTACTGCTAGTGACGGATCTCCGATGGATCAGGATGTAAGGGAAGAGACTGGAATAACTGCAGAACTGGATATTCACGTCTGGATCGAAGGGGTCCCGGGTTGAATTCCCAGCGGGGGCAAACTTTGTGTAATAAACGTAGTTTGTTCTCGGGTCTTGGGTGTTTGTCGTATGTTTCCGTTTTTCCATGCCACCCGCGGAATCCTAATGCAGGCGTGTGAGTCTGTAAACGTATCGCTTTTTTAAACGACTGTTTTAAAATTCCAGTGAACCGACTTTAATACATAATTATCACTTATTTTATGCACTTTGAAGGAAATTTCTTTAATGAAATTTCTACGGGAGGACCTCGGATCGGTTCACGATTGATGAAGATATCGCGTAACAAACATACAAAGTATGATTTTTTTTTGTATGTTCGAATTGATGACCAAGGAGGTGGTCATTAATCATTTGAAGTTATAAGCCTCCCACTCTATTAGGTTCCAAGATAGGAAAAGTAGAACGAACAGACAAGGATTTTGACTCTTTGATACAAGCTGCATTATAAACATTGTCAACTCGCCAGGGATTTCTTGGTATCTCTTTTTGTCACCTCTATATTTCTTACCATCATTCTGCAATAAATGATTCATCAGTTATATCTATAAACTACTGCCTGCGTGAACGACGGAAAAAAACTGACAGAAACCAATCATAGCACGTTTTATATTGAGTTTTCAAAGAATTTAGTTGGTTCAGTCAGTACAGAATAACAATCTATGGTATACAAAGCTAACGTTGGAGCGACCTTATAGCAAATTAGCTTTAATAATGGCTAAAGTTGGTTGTGGAACAGTTTTTGCTGGGGTCACAGACCGGCATAATGGCAAAGTGTGGCACAAGGTAGTGATTTAGGTCCTTTTGTTTATAGCTGTAGATTTTAGCACGCGGTATTGCGACTAACTCATGAATTGTTTTCTTAATTATTGTACAATCAAAAGGATTTATCGTCTCTGGTTTTTTAACCAACGTCAAAATAAGGGTATCAATTCGGCTGTATGTTTTTGTTTACAAACTACGGTCGGGTAATCTTTGTAAGCAATTTTTATAAAGATTACCCGACCGTATGACCGTACCCGAGTCATGTCGTCTATGGGCGGTGGTAACCATTTAACATAAGATGGGCCGCCAGCTCGTTCCGTCACAGGTATCGCAAAAAAGGTATCTTATGTATGACAGGCACAATTACTAAGTTCTAAAGCACAATTGGTCATGTAGTTTTTGTCAGCGTAACATTAATTATTTCTTCACAGCGAAACAACAAAAGCGTAATTGTAACGCTTTGTTCGGTTTATTTGCATAAAAACTAGACATTGACAATAAGTAGGATGTTTTGTTGTAATACTAATTGAGGCCAGTTGTGGAGCCGTATGCCATTTACAAACATACATGTACTTTGTTATTTGTAAAGTTTTAAGACTACAAAAAAACGGCCAAGTGCGAGTCGGACTCGCGCACAAAGGGTTCCGTACTATTATCTATAATTAAAATCACGTTTTTATATGAAAGCCCCCCGTAAATATTGATTTTATTCTATTTTTTTTAATTTGTTATTATGGCGGCTATCTGCTTGTTATTTGGGCACGGAATCCTAAAAAGAGGAGGTTCTCAATTCGACTACATTTTTTTTATATTTCTTAACGTCTTCGCCAATTATGGAGAATTTAGAGAATTTTTAGTGAAAACTTCTTTAGGCGCCTTGGGCATTATTTGAGATGAGCAAGTATTTCAACGTTTAAAATCAAGATCCTAAAAAAATCCATAGCCAAGCCCATGAGGTGTACTTTTACAACATGAGGGTGTACTTCCGAGGTAAAATAGATTAAAGAAAGGGCTGAAAGTATAGATAGTGTCATCCACGAAGAAGTGGCAAGTTCTTCCTAATCGCTTACAGTACAAGTGCAACATACCGCTAATGTTTAAGTTTGGTTTATACACACTAATTGCCTATTTATACTTCTATTTTATCGACAAAACTAAAATATTAGTCAAATATTTGCTTCTTATTAGCTCTAGAGCGCTACGCATCATTAAAGAACAACGCTCTTACTAACAAGAACATATTTATTTGAAAAACAAATTGACGTTTCCAAGTATTTTTAAAGAATTAAACGCAAATATACATTTTTCACTGACTCATGAAGTCAAAACATTATCGGCTTTGCTTACGTTGAAATGAGGTCTAAAATTAATTATCACGCATCCGCTCCGATCAATCGCGTGCAATGCTCGAGTACGATTAATTTTCGACGTCAGGCATTTTAAAACCAGCAAAAACCAAACTCCCAACTACTGCAGCTTAAGTTGTTAATGTTTTATCAGTGAAGAACCTGGGCGACCGAGCTATAAATATATATTTATAAATTAGTTAAGTAAAAGTAGATCAACAATCAAGTACCACAAAAATTGACGAGATGGCGCTGTATTAAATTTTCAGCATAGTTTACTATAAATTTTTTTGTAAAAATATGCGTTTTTACAAGGAATAAAATTAAACAGGTAAACTTATATAGCAAAACCCTAATCGTTGGAGCCGTTTCCGAGATACACGAAATATATTTACTTATAAAGAATTACTCGTTTAAAGTAATAAAGATAATGCGCTGCGCTGCGACCCGTCATATCAATATGCTGACTTTGTAATATTTATTCTATAGATCAAAACCGGCAGCAGCAAAGTAATCAATAGAAAATGCTTTTACCGCGCATAACCGATAAACATGCATTGAACATACAATTCAAATTAAAGAACAACACGTAAACGTTGTATTTACGATCAACTCTCATCTGTATTCTGTCGAGTTGAGATTCATGACAGATATTTCTGATTATTTATTATTTGTAAAACCACATCTTTATGGAAACGATGCTTGTGATGATGTAGTATTGGTTGTCTTTGGCAGATTATTTTAACTCTAACATGGGTGGTTACTTAGCATTAACCATTGAACGGGGTCTCGGGTTCTATTTCCGGCCGGGGTAAATTTTGTGTGATGAGCATGGTATCTTATTGTTTGTTTTTTATTATTATTGATCGGCTCTTTTCCTTACACTATTAACAATTTTTGCACATACTCTATGTTAAATACAACCTTGAAGTTACTTTAACCTGGGAATATAGACCGACCGCTTGTGAAAAAACAATGAACACACAGATTTTATCTTTCGCAAGCACACCGAAGGAATACTTAAATTTTAAAAATGAGTTACACAAACAAATTGATGTGATATATGAAACTAACAAACAAGATAAACTTGGAATCAAAGCGATTTGTTCCCATGAAATCAGCTGCAATGCAAATAAACCGGCACGCACACGAGAATTCTCACGGCATCGAATAAATACGATATATCATTTAGGAGGCAAATATTATGAGGCGTCGATGGAAAACAAAATTTAATTTATGATAGTTCACGAACGGAATAAATCCATCGGGTATGAAAGTCGATGCTAGACAATAAGGCGCTTCGCTTGGTTCCTTTTGAGTGCTTCTATGTGACATGTGATAGGGATTTATGTTTTATTTGACTGGACTATAGAGGCATGTCGTTGGCCGCAGATGGCCTGGCCAATTTTACGCGAGCTTTTGTTGACTTTTGTTGTAACACTTAGGTACGGATCTAGGCTTAAACCGCTGCTAATGTTTAAGTAAAAACACGCTCTGAGTCAACGGCAAAATAGATTCTGCGACCGCGGGGTCGAAGAATCTCTTTTGCCTTTGGTTGGGTAGGTGCAATCATGCAGTATTACTGTCTGGATAACAAGAAAACCTCTGGATAGGTGGTACTGATCTCAACATTGGAGTCAACAAGAATATGTCTTAGCCTGCGGAGGGAAGGATCCTCTATCCAATGAGGTTGACCATTTCAAGAGCCTCAGTCACTTGGTACCTGATGGCTAGTTAGTCACACAGCCAGGCTCGACCAGACGATAGGCGGCATGCTCCTGACTTCAGCAAACCACACGGATGTTCCAAGAAATGCTACCACCTACTGTCATACTGTGCACCATTGGCACAAGTAATTTACAGTCATGATGAGAACAAGCACTTGTCATACCTGAAAAGCACGCTTGCATTATATTTCAATCAGCGGTTTATCAAAAAGAATAAGCTAGTTCCATTTGGGCAACTAAATAGCGTTATAAGAAAAAACAGAATCACGTTTTCCATTCCATAAAAATATTCCCAAACAGTACAGTGGTCCGTCCCAAAATCGAAAGTTACGTTGGCCTTGGTCTATTTAAAATAATAATATATTATAGTTTGTATGGCCCACGCGCTAACGTAATATCATATTAAGCACTTCCCAAAACATACTGGTAAAATTTCGGACCACCGGAATCTGAGGCAGCGAATTCCGATCGATACTGATCCAATTTCAGCCTACTGTCTAGAACCCGTTAATAAATTAAGAGTGGCATACATCAAATTTAACCCTACGCCATTTATTGGGTACTTGTCCAACAAAGCTATTTATTAAAAAAAGCCTCATTACAACAAAGGGATTTCAAAACAATTTCCGGTGTACAACCAAGTGTTAGCGCCAATGTTACACACTAGTTAAGTAAGTAATAACTGAGCCCATCAATCAAAATGCCAAATGTAATATTCAAAATAATACGCTTAGTTAATTAAAAAGTAGTTAAGTCCAAAGTATCTCATTTCGAGGTCGAGGTTGGATTAGATCTGCACCAAAATAATATACAACGGATAATGACCTGATTTAACATCAGTAGCTATCGACTTGAGTGACATATCTGACACAATAAAATATTATGTTACGAAAAATATAGTAGCACAGTCATTGAAGCCCTTCTGATAATCGATTAATAGAAGTTATTAACGTTGCTACCGGTTATAAATACTAACGCATAATCAGGATTCATAAAAACTTATAACGTAATACAGATAGGCACAAAAACAAACGCAAAAAGTAAGTGGAGTAATGTATCTATTTTGTGTATTTATTTTTTGTATCAGAAAATAAAACGTAATAGTACAATAGGACAACAAACAAATGTTAAGGTGTGAATCACCATATTGGCCGATAGACGTCCTCTGTTAGACATAGGCCTCCCCCACAGCTTTCCAAATAAAGCGGTCTTGAGCCACCTCCATCCACCGTCTACCCGCGACCTTGATGATGTCATCGGTCCTTTGAGTGGGGGGTCGTCCTACACTGCGTCTCCCAGTTCGTGGTGGCCATTCGAGAACCTTTATTCCCCAGTATTAGGATCAAATTGTCGTATTTCCGAATCCCGCGACTAAATTACAATATTTTGCTGAACACTTTGTGTTCGGGCAAGCAAGGGCGGGAAAGACAATATGCCAAATTTCAAGGCTTTATTTTATGTGACTTTAGTGTCGGTACGACCAGGGCCCACTTGATGTTAAGTGGCATTGAGTATTGACTTGAGTATCGACCCAAGTCGCATCAAATTGCGTCCGTCAGCTTGAGACGGGGACGTTACGCCTCAAGTACCTGTAATTTCACCGATACCCACACCCATTCACCGGAACACAGCTACGCGAGTGCACAAATTGTTCGGCGGCAGATTAACAGGTGTGGAGGCAGTATTTCTCCGGATGAACTTGGCACAAGTTCTACTACTACTTGAGGTTACTCCTTTCGTACCACAGGAAAAAAACGTGTAAGGATTTAGAGACGGCCTACGGACGCGAGTTACATGGTATCCCAAAGTTGAATCTGCCATCAAAACTAATCTATATAGAATACAAGTACCCTGATTTAAGAACGAATAGTCATCAACGCCTATATTTTGTTCTCCTCTCGGAGTAACAAGGATCCCGCCAAAAGCACAGATGTCAGATGCACAAAGGTTCTATTTGTCATAGTGCGTAGAGACTATTTCCTCGAATCAACACTTGGAAACAGACACCTAGGAACATATACCTTTACCGTACTCGTACCATTAGTGATTAATAGCGATAAAAGGCTGTAAGTAGCTGCATTAGGACCATAATGTGTGACCGTACACGATGACCGTCATTACCTGTAACAATAAAATAATCATTAGGTTAGGCCGATTTCAAATTGTTGTTATAAGTAGTGTTACATCAATGCCATTAGGACATATAATTTTGATGATAAGGGCAGCAGTGCACTGTACGATAATTCAGTAAAACACTGCGCACACATTTGCAGTCAGTCAGAAATTTCTAACAAATCAAGAGGCTACCAACTCACACCTCAGTTGGTAGCTCTGCCTTCAGCGCTGTAGGTTCGACCACCATCAATTACTTAGACTGCATATTATAAAACATCTCAGAGTTCAGAACGGATTTTCTTACGGTTTTCACCAATTAACGAGTAATTCATGATGAAGGTTTAGGTTTATAATTCGTTAATGTTTTGTGTGAAAACATGACGATTATTGAAGGTGATTGAAAAATCTATGCGTAAACCTGCAGATCTATTGAACTGTATCAACGCTGTCTATCTACTAAGACGTGATTTACTAAATGTGTGCATAAGTACCGCATGCTTCTGGCTAATGTTTTGTGACTAGAGAGAAAAGGTAGGAACGGAATCATGCAATCAGAACCAAGACATCCAATAAAATGGAAGAGAACTCTTCAGCTAACCGTTTCAAATACAAATCATCACAAAAACCTACATTCCAATAAGTGACTCACTCAAATTAAAGTGATTGCTCTACCGAAGGGCCTGTTGACCGCTGTTAACGGATCGCACCCTACACAATAACGGCAATCACGACGAAAACCAATAGCAATCTGATCGATTTTTAATCTTATATCAAAGCGCTATGATTCAAGTTGGCATCCGTGAAGTAATTACAGGAGTAATCACATGCAGCCAGCCAGACTAACTGAACGTTTGAAGATCTCGATCTTCGCAAGAATCGTAAGTTTAACTTTTCGATAGTTTAAAGGCAAACTCAAAATTATTTACACTTTTTGATCTTAAGTATTGTTTAGACATCTAAATTAACACTCACAAGTAAACTAAGTCGTGCGCCTAGGAGCATTACATGCACACCTATTTATGTCAAAAATGTTAAAATGTTAGGTTGTACCTCACAGGGGCGCGCAGTAAGGGACGAAAGCAAAAACGTCCAATTTTTTCATTTTTTAAATTCATTCAATTATTTGATAATGGGTCGCTGGTAATTTTAACGGTAAAGTAACGGACCTGTATATGTATAAAAAAAATAACTCTTCATTCTATTGGTATGGGAAATTGAAAGTATTTGGCAACAAAGAACGATTACAGATGTTTCTAGAGCATACCATTCTATCAAATGATTGCCCTTAGGAAATAGTCTTTTTTTTTGTGTTTGTAGATGTATGAGCATATAGTCTACCTGATGAAAGCGGCACAGTTCAACAAAAAAAAAAAAAAAAACTGCACTAGGATTCCCTGTGTCGCAGATGGCATGGACAAACACCGAAACACAAGACAAACACCCAAGACCCGAGAACAAACTTCATGCTCACCACACAAAGTGTGCCCCGGCCGGGAATCGAACCCGGGACCCCTCGCTTCGAAGGCAGGGCTACTACCAACTAAGCCACGGTCAAACATAACAAGGACCATCGTAAGTTCCTGCTAATTTGATTCCTTCGAACTCCCGATCAAACTTATATTCATTATCATCTTCCTCTCCTTATCCCAAAGTCGGCACAACATGTATTTTTCTTCCTTTCCTCTGTCAGACATCATCTCAGTACTCACTTCTTTCTTAAGCTATCTTTCACACAATCCATCTTTTCTTTGACCTGCCTCTTGTCTTAATATAGTACCGAATAATTCCAACACTCGCGCTAAGATTTCTTCGCGTGAGTGTAGGATCTATTAGACAAAAAAAAATCACGGGTACATATTCAGACGACCCGTATTAGAGGACATTGTACTCACCCATTCGTACGTAGAATACCTTCTATTTGCGGCACCTACATCATTCGAAGCAACACAGCAATGGGATGGCAATATTGCCAGGAAGAACAAAATGTTTTCAAATTTTTTAAATTTAACCTCGATGTGACAGCTGAATCCGTTAATATATGCCTTCTTGTGAAGTCTGTGGTTGTGAAGAAATACTTATTGAACGAGCAAACAAAGTATCACTAATTGCCATTTGGCAACAGCTTTTAGGGTTCCATAACTGCAATTAGTATCGACAACAACTATTGTTAAGAACTAACAGTTAGTCTGTATTTCTCGCATAAAAAAAATTCTAAAATAAAATACTTTTTTCCTACTTTTGGTTATTAAATCATGTAATGGAGCTATGTACAGAATTATTTCGAGATACAAGTGTACTGTTTGAATTATATTTCATTGGGAGTTTACTGCGGTGCTCTGATAGCTGAAATTGTCATTCATTCATATATTTATATCCTTGCTGGGTCTATATGTCTGCTTCTGATATATTGGAATTTTCTAAAAAAAAAAATTATACAATACATAAGGTATGTAATTACGGACACTGAATCGAACGAGCCGTATCCAAGTTTTAGCGAGACTAACGAATAGCAATTTATAAACAAAGTATATTATTATTCGTGGTACCGAGATATTTAACATGATTTTATTTACATAGATATTTACCATGAATTGTGAATGATTTATTGACAAATCATGGTAAATATCTCGGAAATAATGTTCATAAGCATGATAGTTTTAAAATTTATATAACGAATATATAGACTTTGCCGATATACCTAAGTCTATGTATTGATGATAACGGTACGGAACCCTTGGAGTATATAATAGTACTCGTAATAGTCTGTACTAACAATTGTCCGTCTTTCTAATGATAATTAAGATTTTGACGTTGTCAATTAAACTTCATGACATCAGTAAATAAAAAACCTATTATTCATTACGTTACGTGATATTAAAATAACTTTATTACGAGTCATTATTACACATAGCACGCCATAAAAATGTAATTCGATTGATAGATTTAAACAACTATTCATATTTAATGATTAATATTATAACAATATTTGTCTAAAGTAATGATAGATTATTTTGATTGTTTTCCTTTAAGAGAGGATTAGATAGGCTTAATTTATAATACACTAGTGATGCCCCGCGGTTTTACCCGCGTCTTAGTACGATATTATTACATTATAGCGTAATTAGATTTCATTATTGATATTATAATAAGTGTTTGCTGTTAAAATAGAAATAAAAATTGGGTACATTTTACTTTACTTTTCATTAATTTCAATAACATTTTGATATTTATTTGCAAAACAATTATACAAAACGAAATTTCGTAATTTAGAAGACATGAAATAATCATACCCGTTGATATAATTATTTCGCAATTATCTTGATGTTAATCGGCGATATGCATCAATTGCAAAAATATGACAGGAGACATAAACCTTAATAGCTAAAGTTCATGTGTAAGATTTATTAGTCACGCAATGGATATGACGAGTTAAAAAGCGTGCACCTATTCACGATGCTTCGCGTAACCTTGACTGTTTGGATCTGTTTCAACTTTAAATGTAATCGTAAATAGTGATGGCGCGATATTCACTGATATGAGTAAATGGACAATAAAATCATACAAATGTAAGAAAAATACGTCTCAATTTGAAGCGCCACAAGTTGACATGAAGGTGTCCTTGGAAATAAATAAATATTCACAGCGCCGTCTATCCCTAAACTAATCAAAGCTATGGGAAACAGATACCTGATAGAATACTTTTTTTTATCTTTATTTTCCCACAGCTGGGCAAAAGTCTCCCCCATTTTTTCCACTTGCGTTCTTTGGCCTCTCTTACCAACCTTCCTGGAATGTTTGTAATGGAATACTTATACTTTTTTGTATATATATACGTATAATACATATTAACACCCGACACATAGCAAATCTCTATGTTCGTCACACAAATGCCTGTCCTAAGTGGGAATCGAACGACCTACAGCGGAGAAGGCAGTACCAACTGGGCTGAGCCAGTCAAATAATTTTGCACATTAGTGCTCAAGTTGTTATCACTTGTTCTAGTGCCTTGAACAATCGTATCTGTTTACAGATCGTATAGCGCCACAATGGCGTCAATCAATATCCAGCACTGTAATTGAGTTCAGTGCACTTTGGTACTCTCTATCAAGGATGTGTGAAAGCTGACAAGGTATAATATTTAAATCAAAAGGTTCCTTTTTGTAAGCCACGTCATGTTGAATGTATTTATATGTTTTTTTTTTTATTATGTTAATTAGTGACAACGAGCTGAGAGTCCACCTGGTGGTAAGTGGCGAACCCCGCGCTTGACAATAGTAATGCGACTCAGTATAAGATTTGGATCTAACAGTGAGTCACATTCATCCTGCGTCCATCACCCGAGACGGTGATGATACGTCTCAATTTCACACTTCGGTAGGGGAATGCCTAAATCGTATTCCTTGTGAGAACGGCCGTATCTCAGTAACATATAGTTTATAGTTTATTTATTTACCTTAGGTACAACAATAACATAACAAATAACATAAAAGAAAGCAAAAAGTTCTGTAGGAGCGAGACTGTTGTGTTTCAAGGATACATTCTCAGAAAGAGTTGCCATATATATACAAAATAATTAAAAACAAAGAAAAAAAAAATATGACATAGTAAACCGTGTCATCTGCTCGATTGTCATTTATTTCACAAGTCCTTAGACGCGGAGGAATGTAAATCGTAGAAACTCTGTACCGCTGAGCTGTCTCCAATTTCACTTGGCAAGATAAAGATACCGTTTATCTATTGCAAAGCAGTTTCACAACTCACTAAATCGTCGTTTCACCTAGTTTAACAATACCTCATTAATTAGCTTACAAAACTGAATAACAAACAATGATAGTGATTTTGAAATCTCCTATTTTATCTGATAGAAGAACAATGATACTTTACATCGGGAATTGTAGTTCGGGGTTTGCAGTAATTAAGTAATTAACATTCATGGATTCACAGAGCGACATTTAGCCTCAAACTAAGCTTATATAGTATGGATATAAATACTAATAATATATAATAGAACAAACTTCTTTTTTTACCACTCAAACGCTTGTCCCGAGTGGGAATCGAAATTATTACGCATAAGGTTTTTTGTGTTGTCGTGGGTCTGACCCATCTGATGCTAAGTTGTTACCGCCGCCTATAAACAACAGTATAAAGTATGGGAAGCCAATTCGCATAGTGCCGCGCCAGTAACTCTTGAGACAATAGAAAAGCCCGAAGAGCCTGTAATTCCACCGGCGCCCAGAACTTTCCCCCGGAATACTAGACTGCGAGTGAACCAAAGCTTGGCAGCAGAGTAAATAGCAATATATACTTACTTTAAGGTTGGGGGAACGATTCTGCATAAGTTCTACTTTTACTTTAGGTTGCTGCTTTGAAACCCAGGGTATTCGCGTAGTACAATGTTTTACCAAAATCGTATTCCAAAACCGTTCTAATTGGGAAATAAATGCGAGATTTCTTTTACAACATCAAATTGGCGCGTTAATATACGCTTATAAATGCAAATTATTCAGTGAGTTAATTGTTATTTTACATGCAATTAAGTTGGTAATATTGTACTTTCACCTCGTTAAAATATTTACCAAAACATGAAAATATTATGATTTGAATATCAATAGTATTACGAACACCCCATCACTCTGAGACGCGAGCAACATATTAACACAGCAACAATATCTGTGTTTCTCAATATATCATTACATGTAATGGGCCTATGACACGTTATATGCTCACGAATATTTTTCTATATGTAAAATTTGACGTGTTCAAATGATACTTGAGATCTAAAGAAATAAATGAGTTTTGAGTTTGAGTTTGAACATGGTCCCCCGAATAAAAGAATAAAAAAATATCCAAGAGTCGAGAAAAATTTGACTCATCATCACACAAAGTCTACCCGGCTGATTTGAACCCCTGGGACCCCTCGCTTCGAAGGCAGGCTGGTAACCAACTAATCTACGGAGCATCATCATCAATTCCAAGTTTTCACACTCATACTCAATCTTCACTGAATACCAATGCAATTAGAGTGTAAATGCGGAAAAGAGAATTCATCATACCTCTAGACCAGAAAACCATAAACATGCACTAGGATTTCCAATGTAAAAAATTACATTAAAAACCTATGAATTAATATTAACTCATCACACTCGCTATGCAGGTTACTACTAAGTTACTAAGCTTCAGTTAAATAGAAAGATGCATACAAAACTGCTTAACGTTATCTTTGACAAGATAAACGCGTGTTCTTTATCTGTGGCGATATATTCGATTACACAACACCATCGATATTAATGTTAAACCGAAGTAACATATTTATTTAACATGCAAGCCCCGGTTTAGTGTCTTATCGATGTTTGTGGATAGTCTGACCCATTCGTAGAAAGGAAATAACTTTTATGCTTACTACGAATTTTGATGTTGAAATAGGTGACCAGCGAACATTTACTATGGTACCGTGAAATATAATTTAAGTTCTTAGAACGCTTCAGAATATACAAGCAGTATTTTTCTTCCTGCAATTGATAATATCTTGTTATTTTTGACGCAATTGCATTCGCCATCATGAAATATTTTCATAACAACTTTGTGACAGTTCTATAAATGGAAACGTGTATTTTAGTAACACATTGTTTCAAAGCAACTTAAATATTAATTATTTGATAATTGTTACAATTCTTAGATTTTGTCTTTTGGCGTGACTTTCCACGTGAAACCAATAGACAAATGGATGCCGTTCAGTTTAGCTTCAGTTTGGTCCGACACTGGCATAATCAGTAATCTTACATACAGAATAAAAAACTTATATTTCCAAGACTTGTAAGCTATTTTAATTTTCTTGCTTCATTTATGTTTACACGACTCATTACGTACATTCTAGTCAAAGTGGGTGCGATCTAGATTTCACCATAACATTCTAGGGCGTCGTAGTACGCATACTACCTTTACATGAAATAAAGTATCTACTTTCTTAGTCTCCTAGAAAATATTCTTAACGGCATAAGCCAAACCATGTTCTATTTGAAATAATTTGTATCTACGAAGCCACTCTAAGTTGGCGTGATAAAATACAGACTTATACTCGAGCTTTAAGCTTGTTATGGCTTGTGGAAACAAGTAGCTAGGACGAGTAAAGATTTTTGTTTTATTTTCCTAAAAAGTTACTTTGTTCTTTACTTTTTCTTAAAGATTTTTGAATTCAAGTTATAAGTATTATTTTTGTACACGATATTTAATTTGTGTTGAGAATTATACTAAATTACGATTTTATTCATCTTCCGTGTGAGTTAGTGACTCACTTAGCCGGGAAATGCTTCGAAATGGTCACCCATCCAAGTTGCGGATTGGATGATTTGTAAAGAACATCTAAGCAAGCTTTGCAATGAGCGCTTCGAACAGAGATACAAACATCAAATATGTCAAAAAGTCACTGAGCCGTTTGACATACACTAAAAGGTCATAGAAGGTAATAGACTGAGTCATAAGTTCATGAGTTTTTAAAGCCGTGAGATTCCGACGTCCTACATAGTCGCAAGTGGCATTTGATAACAATCGTGCCCATTCAATAATTCAAATTGTAGCTCAAATCGGACGTAACATGACACACTAGCACTGGAACCTATAGCAGGGAATGCAGGTGTACAAGTCGTGATCGAACCAGCAAGGTCGGGACCGAAGAGAACAGAATACCCATTGTCTCCGGCAATTAATGTGAGAACAACGCGTTCCATCGCCGATTTCTATCGAGAAATTGTTGCAGAGCTTTGTATTTCTGAGCGTTGGAACAGGTATAAAGTTATTTTGGGTAATGATGCGAAATTTTACAGAGATTTAACTGGTCGGATGGTCGTTTATGAGGACTGTCTAGTGTAGTTAAATGTATTTATGAATAAATGCATAAGGTCAAACGCCTGCCATGTCTGATATTTTCATTACCCATTGGCTGTCGACCTAAAGTAATCAATACAGAATACATATGTCTAAAGACTTTTTAATTACTTTAATTTGTCTATTTCATATTATATTTGTGGAAACTCGACGATTTGAAAAAGCAGGTTCTACCGCAATTGACTGAAAACTACATAAAATTTACTCGAAGTCTTAATTAAGATTAAAATTGAATAATTTGTTTAGGCTGTAGGTATAAAATATAGATCAACAAAATTATTACAACATGTGTATAAGAGCTACTGGTGACCTAAAGGAATAAATAAGTATGTGTTAATTAATCAAATCCATATTATCCATATTAATTATCCAAACCAAGATTATCCCAACAAAGCACACTATAATTTTCCATGTCGCCAAGAGATAGTGACAAAATTTCAGTCTAGTCTAGTTCCCGGTTGAAAATGCTATTGTCACATTTATCACAAACATACCTTCTAAGAGCTGGAGTTAAATAAAAGCTGCGTAGAAGTATTTTTGCAAAATAAAATGTCAAGGTTGATCTGCGGTTATACGATATCTTAGCTGGAGGTCTTCGTCAGTGAAAGGATAGGAATTGTAACAAACAACGGGACGGTGTCGAGCTATTTCAAAGGAGAACGTGCGTATTACATTTATAATGCATCGTAAAGCTTTGTTAATTATTACGGCGACTGATAATAACCAACCCTATAAAAATTAAAAAATATTGTTATGGGTGGAATTGTTCTTGTGATGGAATTGTTCTTTAATTAATTTCATTTTTTAATTACACCGGTTCTGATGGGAACACAGCAATGCGAGTGCACCATTGGCGGCAGATTGGGTGGCAGTATTTCTCCGGGCGAACTTGGCACAAGTTCGTCTTCGCATACGCGACGCGAGAATTATAGACCAAAAAAGTACTGTATCATGCATACCATATTTATGATTGATAAAAAAATAATGTAGTTACGCTCTACTATTATTAGAACGTCACTACAGTATTCTATGCTGTACTTCTATAATAATTGCTAAGGAGGTAATGGAAATATCTTAATTTTCCAACGCTACGCATCCCCATTTTTGCTACCAAGCAATAGTTCACGCGCATTGCTCATAGGCCTATGTTCGATCCTCATTCTTCATGATGACGTGTGCAATACGATATACTTTATACATATTGTATAAGGGAAATACCTATAATACATGAAGCAAAAACTTATAAACTGATGAAATCGAACACGCAAGCAAATCTTAAGAAGAGTCATGAACATAATTTATGATAAACCAGGGTTCTTTTTTGAACAAGAGACAGACGGTAATTTTTCATTATTACGCATTCTGTAAACAAGTCAGTGACTTGTTGAAACATTATTCATTATTTTTTAAAAGAAAAATAAACGTGTGATGTGGTCTAATTCCAGATGACTCCTTAATTTAGACTGTTTTACGTTTCAAAACACCTGTGGTTTGCCAATTGACGTCACGGGTACCAAGCCCGCGATATGGTTTCTTAACTCTTTATTGCACACTTTACAATCACATTAACACAAAAGTTAAATGTATTTATCTAGAAAGGCGAGAAGTTTTGACTGTTATGTGTTAATATTTCACCCGGCTGCCTTACATGGTGATTCGTACGTTCAGGCGTTTATGCGGAAGTTTATGTTAAGATATTTGAAACGAGGGTAATACTCAATAATAGAATCGACACAAGTTTAGCTTTACGAGGAGGCATCTCCAGGAGCGTTTGCTTGAAATGTTGTCTTGTCGGAGTCTGCACCTAAAGTTTCTAGGGAGATAATCAGTATACGCAGTTCAAAAAATAAAATCTTAATATATAAAACAAAGTCGGGTTTGTTCGAACACTTATAACTCGAGAACGGCTGGTTTTTGATTTGTTGTATTTTGTCTCCGTCCCGAATAACAGAATTGCTTTATTCTTTATATAATTAAAAATATTGCAAAATTGACAAAAAAACAAAATCAATTCATCCCTGTATTCCCACGGGTACGGGAACTATGCGGGTGAAACCGCGGGACGCAGCTAGTGATGTTATATACTTGACTTTTGACAGTCAAAATGGTTCACGAATACATCAAATTATTCACTTTAAAACTTAATGAGACAGAGATAAATACACTTATAGATCGTGCGTGTATTCGGCGTAAAATTTATGACGAACTTGAAATTGACCTTAGGGTCGCGTATAACGGACGGTAGACCTGCAACTTCAATAGCCAATCGAATGATAACTTTTGATAAATATTACGAATAAAATAATAATAAATTTACTGTTGGAGAAATCGACGATGACACTTATGCACATCATAAAGTGTAGAAATGCTTTATTCAAGTGCAGCAATAACCTTACGTCAAAGACCTACAAATTATTTCAAAAACATCCATAAAATTGACATAAATACATATTAGGAAAATTTACAAGACAGTGATTGTTAACTAACTTTGTATTTTATTTTTTCCTTAACAAGTATGATATTGACACAAAGATACATAGGTATATAACAAGTATATATAGATGGATTTACATGAGATCATTGAAAACATGTTAACATCGATTTTAATATCATTTGACGATGCGCCATTGCATCATTGGTGATGCATTTCAAACGTATTATTCAATAATGATAATCTATTGATACATCACTTATCCACAAGAGGGCGTGGCACTAATTATAATCATTTATCAATCAATCAGATACAGTGACGCATCTAATTAAAAAGGAATATGAAACATGAGAATTATTTGTACGCTGAAGATCGGTATTGAACAACGCTGACGACATCTCGCTGCACATTTTGACAAGAAAGGGACATAAGATAGTGTCATCAAAATATACTCTCATTATGATGTCGATGTGTCATTGTATGAGATCTCATTCAAGTAATACGGAGAGCGTGGTGGCTCAAGGCATAGACGCCAACTTTCAATCTGAAGGTCGCTGGTTCAAACCCACACGTGCACCAATGAGTTTTTTCACTTGAAAAATTAATGTGCGCAATACCACGTTCTCAAAACGGTGACGGAAAACATCGTGAGGAAACCGGCATGTCTTAGAACCAAAAAATTCGATGACATGTGACATCTACCAATCCGGATTGGGCTCCCGTGGTAGATCAGAGCCCATTCGCTCTCAATTATCGAGAGTAAGCCGGTGTCCCTGCAGTGGGAACATTAGAAGCTGGTACGGTAATACGCTTAACCCGATTATTTTGCTCATGCTAAGTTCCCATTGGATTTATATACGAGTACATTGGTTATAATATAATAATCAATTACAAAATAACTTATAAACTATAAATGCCAATTTTATTACTGAGCATTAATTTGGGTAAACTTTTGAGGCAATATAACGGTTGGATGTTTCGAATTCTAGTTTGAAAGACAAATCTTATTGAGCTAAGGTTTGTTACTCAATGGCCTTGTAATAAAAGGAAAACCTGCATAGACAAATAAATAATATAATATTAATTGTATATTTTATTACCCCCATGGGTTTTAATCGTTCTGAAAATTCACAGAAAGTCTATAACAGTCGGTTTTACAATTTGGGTTAACATCTAACAAAGTATGTTATGATTTGCATAGTATTGTGAGGGTCACGTAAAGACGACGTGCTTGTAATTTCACTGGGACTTATCCACAACAATACTCCCCACTTGGCGCGAGAAATAGAATAGCATGCAGAGCTTCCCAGAGTGATTAAGGTTCTACCGCTACTAATCAAGGCCATATAGCAGATAAATTTAATTGATACCGCTTTCCTTCTTTTCTGCCAACAAATCTTTCCTCGCTCAGCACTGCCAATCTTCTGAACATTCTCCCGAGGTCAATATCCCCATTAATGAAAGATTAGGTTGCAGCAAAAAATATGGCAAATTACTGACTAAACATTAATTCATGGCGGGCACGCCCTGACGAATCCCGCAGTCGTGACCGAGACCAGCCGTTAATTAAACCTGTGCTTTTGAAAAATTAGTCCAGTGAACTGTGGCCATGTGAACATTCCTATAAGACTAACACGAGAGAGTGTTTTGCGTATCAGCTGTCACAGGAGACTTAAGCTTATCGGCCCGTTTGACCATGGCTAGGCTGGCCTAGCTGGCCTAGTTACAATTAGTAATAGCTCTGTCTTCTCCGCGTCGTGGGTTGGATTCCACATGTGGGAAAGAATTTATGTGACGAACATAGATACCTATTTGTTCTGTGTATGCGTGTTAATACGCATTTATATATCTCACATATTTATGTATATAAGTATTGTATCTGTAATTTGGTTCCCATAGTATAGGATATGCTTAGTTTGGGGGCAAGATAGCGCTGAGTGAAATTTTAATGAATATTTATTTATTTACTTTATCATGCTCTTGTCCCGCTTTTCACTTTGATATAATGAAAGAGGTATAGGTATATTTAATATAGTATAACATCTCAAATTATTGACGGGGCCGTTTCGTGTTTTTCACATGAATCTGTAAATTTTTGTATTCCAAAACTGTTTAATATTCGGATATGCGTAATCTTAAATTTTGTTTACATATTATTGATCAATTTCTATTCGGTGATTTTCACCTACTCCTGTTTCCAATATTCAACATCAGAATAGATTGATGCGTGTGTAACATAAATTAAAATAAATATTAAATTTAAGGTACGAGTATGTTACTCCATTTAGAAAATTAGTTATTAGTTTCGGATTTTATTTTGTCGAAAACATCGCTTTATTTGTAGCTATTATATGAAAATAATAATATTGCTGAAATATAAGTTGCCATCTCTGAAATAAAATATTTACGTCATTTCTATTTCAAAAATCTTACCTGTATAGATTTTGTACAGTGAATCCAATAATCCTTGCATCATCTTGGCGATTTTATTTCACTTCACAATAACAGAACATCGCTTCATTGCCCGTAACAATGAGACATGTTCATTTTAAATTGACACATCATTTTTAAGCAACGACCAGTCATCTTATTAGTTCCACATATTGAACAAAGAGATGGTTTATCGGCTTGATCAGATAAAAAACTATTTAAGGTCAATGTCCCAAAAGACAGTACGGTGGCTAAATTGAACTAACGGTAGACCTGATGGTTATCATCAATCAGATTTGCGTAACTATCTGTTAGCAATTACATCGTACACGAGTGGGCCAAATGAATGACCACAAGGAATGCAGTGAAGTGTACAGTTACAAACAATAAGAAAAAAAGAAATGCAACTGTATCGAGGACGAATAGCGAAGGGTTAGAGACCGATTACACAATGCATGATGAAACAAGTTTAGCCATTGTTTTAGAAACGAATGATTTAAGAGATGATAACACAGGTGATATGGTGAACAATAAGCTTGCGCACAAGGTCATTTATGTTGATGTAATGCCATACGACGCCTACAAGATAATGGATATGAGAATGACCAAAACAACTTGTTTTACATGACTACACGCGTCATGAGCATAGTTAATGTCGAAACTGGAAATGTGGGCGGAGAACACAAAGTATTTTAGAATATTGTATTGATAACGCTAAGTATCTTTTCTACAAATAACTGAATTAATTTTTATGTCTTGAAAAAAAACTAATAGACAAAACTATGTCTATGTACTTGAGTAACAAGAAAAATCATAATAGCAAGTCTTATGATTCTTGGCACGGAAATGCATCAGGAAAAATTAAAATTTTTGATAGTGTAATTTATCACACATAGAAAATATTATGAGTTTCGTAGACGATTTGTCATATTTCGTAGGTACATAAAATCACAGTAGTACAATTTATTATGAGTAAGTTTACTAAGAAGTTGAACGGTTTTATGTTTCCATAACTTGAAATATGATTTTTAACTTCATTAAGCAGGAGCTTATGGGTAGAAGAAAATACTCTAAGGTGAATTATTAATTTATCATGAAAGAATCAGTCATAAACTGGTATTAGTATTGAGTAACTATTATTTCATCATAAAGAAAAACGCAGACTGGCAGTTGACAGTCGAGAAAATAAATGCGGCACAAAGCATATAAATAAATATGCAAAGAGCTACTTCTATATGAGATATTGTAGTCGATGCAATGAAATCTTCCGAGTAAAAACCAAAATAATTGTCTGGTAATTAAAACCGTCGTGTGGACACTGAACTTGTGCCGACGCATAATCGTAAAAATAGACATGCCAATAACAATGTGTAGGTACACAAATGAAGACACTAATGAGACGTCAGAATGAATCCACATAGGAATTAGCTACGGTCGAAAACAGAAAGATCGAATGGAATCTCTTGAATACGAAAGCGGCACCATTGAAGCGTGCATCTTTATAATTTTTTGCATCGCACGTCCTTTACACGTTTTATTATTTGTACATTCAACACACGCAATAATTTTTATGGTGTATAGGTGGCAAATCGTCTAGAGAGTCGGCGTAACTAACATACTTTACCATCTAAATGCATTTATAGATGGTACGTTTGTCTTTTTGCTGGACTATTCGCGCCAAATCAGAAATACATTGAGTAGCTAAGCACATTCAATTTATGTGAAGTGCGTCGTATAAATACTGAAATTGATAACACTCATTACGATTTAAACGAGACGTTTTTTCAAGAACACCGAAGTATATTTTCAAATGTCACCGCGCAGAGCGACAATTTATTCCCGGGTTAATTAGATGTGACACGTCTGTTCTGAATCAGACGGCTGAAAAATCTCGATGACTGGTCTTCTTAAATTTTTTAACCGTTCAATTCCAACTTTGAATCCCTTCTGATCACTAAAAACTTTCACTGTATAAGATACACCATTGTTACAACAAATCCGATCTTAAAGATTTAGTGGCACTCGCGGGTTCGGGTTGCACTAGCGGTGATTAGATCGCGACGACCCGATAGCGTGACTTTGAACCTTTAGTGATATTGAACGGTCGATCGGATCGGAGTCATGCAGGGCGGCGCTGTTCGTAGCGCGCCCGCGCCGTCCGCGGTCTGCCGCTCCGCCGCCGCCACTGGCGCAACGGGATTATTTATAAATTCACAGACAGGGGGTCGAAGAATTTGCACGACGATGCTATGGCATCAGGTCGCGCCGGAAACCAAATGTTCTAACATAAATCTAACTTACTCAGAGAAAAAACAAGCCGACAACAAATCGCCTGACATCTTTGATCTGATATTCATTTTCATGCAGACATTTTCAAACAAATCACGCATACAAATTACTTTCTAAACAGATATTTGGCATCGCCTTCCGGCGCGTCTCTTTTACGCCCAAAAGTTATTCCTGTTTGCGCAAGAAGGCGATTTGTAAGAATTTTCCACCGACCCTGGCCGCCCACAGCACAGGTGGTTTAGGTATTCGCCAATCTACCGGACTCGTGTTATGACATCAAGTTCGACACGTGGGAGATGTTTAAATAACCAAATTCTCAATGAGACGCTGATTCTCTTTAATCATGATTTATTACTGTCTGATTGGCCATTAATCACAAAATGATTTGACCATTCGGTAATATAGCGTTGATTCATATTGTGTTGAAACACGAAGCTCCCATTTCTCGTAAGCGAAACATTATATCCACATTTCAACGGACTGTTTCTAAATTTCTCGAACAAAAACGCGACGGTTCACAATGAATCACTTACCGGCATAATAC
The DNA here is from genome assembly GCA_921293045.1 of Aplocera efformata. Taxonomy (NCBI): domain Eukaryota; kingdom Metazoa; phylum Arthropoda; class Insecta; order Lepidoptera; family Geometridae; genus Aplocera; species Aplocera efformata. The sequence goes on along the minus strand of OV121042.1, from coordinate 2,599,226 downwards.
AAAAGACGGTGTTTGGCACAGACTGAACTCATTCCTGCTTTCTTGACAAATGACAGCTAAAATTAAAGCAATGAGTAGATACACTTTATTTTCATAATCTGAAATGCAGCCAATGATACGTTATACTGTAAAGTTGTCATCTGGATTGTTTGTATCTAAGATATCGTAAATATAGCGTAATGAGTGTGCTTGTAGTTTTGCGTGTTGTGTTGACGTAAGGTAAACTGGTTGATATTGATTGATAGATGAATAAAGAATGCACAATATGTGACAAGTGGTCATACCGAGCATACGTCCTCACTGACCGGCGATAGATGAGCGACAGCGTCTATCTTCAATTACATAGTTTCTGTCAGAGTGGACGCCCTCGTCTATTTCTAGCCCTTGGACGATCATAATTGTTTCTTTACTAACGACGTATATTAGCTAGTCTGAAGTTGGCTGCTAAAGCTTTTGTCTCTTACTTGTAATATAAGATGAAAAAGGACAACAATATATTCCGGCCCTTTGAAGTCAGCGTCAGAGTAGCCAAGTAATGTTGGAATGATGTATATTATCTACTACATCGTTGGTTGTAAAAGCTATTGTCTTTTACTATAAATTAAACTTAAAAAGAGACAACAATATATTTTGATCCTTTGCAACCATCTTCAGACTCAAATTCCTTTAGATATCCTTTTGGACATGTCAAAATTTCAGTCAAATTTCATGTTTAACTAGTCTTAATTGTTAAGTTTACCTATATCCATATCAACTCAGAGTAGACACATAGCCGCAGCTGTATAATTTTGACGCTTATATATAAGCGTTAAAATTGTAGCAAGTACTTACACACACCTGTCTGAAGTGACGTTGCTTTTATGCGATCGTAAACTAAATATTGTCTCAAATAATTTAACGCAATTTGTGGCATATTTTACGTTGAAATGCTTAATTAAATAATGATTCCTTTTTATTTGAGTTATTGAAACATTCCATTCTGATCAAAACTCCAGTCGAAATGCTTGAAAAATTTAACTACGCTGGATGGATGACATTGAAATTTACTTGAAAGATACATAAATCTAAATATACCCCTCCCTTTCTCTTAGCTACACGCCAGATTATTCTCCTTCAAAATAAAAATCGAATCTTCTGATATAAATTAGAAAACAGACCAGGTAGTTCTACCAAGATGGTACCCAAAAGCGCCCAGAAATAAAATGGCCCACCTGAATGATAGGTTGTTTAATGTTTAGACGAGTGTGTCTGTAAAGGTAACGTAAACAAATAGCCCGTCGATGTTATTAGGTAAACTAACGTCAATGTTATTTAATACAACACGCTTGGCTTCAAGTTTGTAGAACTTCTGTTTTAATACAGAAGGTGAGTTGGATTCAAGAGCTGATTCGAGGCTGAGGATGAAATTCAATTTCCTATCGATCTCGTATCGTTTGAAACGTCAGAATCTGCATGTACTATTTACAATTAGTCGCCAGTTGCTCGCGTCCATAGGTAAATACCATCAGAATCCCTATACGTACCACCTGGATGGTCCTAAATGAGCAACAGCAAGTAGCAGTAACACTTATGCAAAGTTTGGAGAAATACTATTCCACACCTAGTAATCTGCCGCCAAGCAGTGGTGCACTCGGATTGCATCGCCGCCGTTTCGGTAGGGCGTGGGTGCCAGTCAAAGCGCATGAGACGTAACATCCCCGTCTCGGGTAACGCAACGGGGTGCAATTTAGGTCTTCTCATACTTCGGTCGGGGAGGACATACAATAAGTATTGCAATTGTTATGGGCGGACTAACCACTTAATATCAGGTGGGCTTCCGTCACTTTAATTAAATTAAAAAAAATACGGGAATGTTGAAATATTTTCCAGGATCAAAGTACTGGTATTTTTGCAGTCTCCAAAAACTACAAAGTTTCATAACAAGAATGCAATAGAACAAAGCTCCCTGTATGATCTCATGGAATTGCGCATTCTTGTTGTATGTATTATGTATGTTTATTTGGGGCACGCATGTGGGTCACACCAATTGTGCTAGTCTATGAGGATGCGTTTATTTAGGAATGTCGTTTTCATGTAATGCCGGTTATTATGTAATGTACCCAGAAAAGTTCCAATTACCAACCAACATTTTCAAAGCAAGAATAATATTCAGCAACTAGCAGAAAACACGCATAGGTAACATGTTTTATTAAACAAATTTAAACGTTAAAAAACGTTGACACACTCATACCTGTGTAGAATTCCCTATGTCGCAGATGGCATGAACAAACACAGAAACACAAGACAAACACCCAGGACCCGAGAACAAACTTCAAGGTCACCACAAAAATTATGCCCCGGCCGGGAATCGAACCCGGGACCCCTCGCTCCGAAGGTAGGGCTACTACGAACTCAGCCGGAGCCGGAGTTTATTCTCGGGTTTTGGTTAACGTATGCCACCTGTGACACGGACTTTTTAACCAGAATCAAATCATTTCGCAGGTAACACCGCGGGGCGCAGCTAGTAAACAAATAAAACTCAAACTAGAATTCCCTATGTCACAAATGGTCTTATTCTTCTTTCGGATGAATAAGTGGCCAAATCTCGTGTCGAAGTTTTCAAGCCCGAAGGCCTCCGACATGGCTAGCCAGGACTGACATCTTAACGTCACCCATCATACTTCTGACCGGGCCGAGTGTTGTTCGTCTAATGTTTGATAACTTATAACAAATGGTATGGACATGGTATTCACTTGCCCCGTCCGGGCATCAAACCCGACGCATTTGTTTCGGATCTGCATCTGACGACGACTGTGCAATAAAGGTCACATGATTTGCGGTCCTAGTGGACGTATTCAAAACTGTTTGTTTCAACTGGGACCGCGGTCCCAATACCTAGTGGTCCCAATCGACGGAAGCCTCACATAGTTTAGAAGTCAGGGTAACCAAGTAGGCTATGAAACCGGCGTATTATTATTAGTTTCATTGTTCGATTCGCGTCGCGCCAGCATGAATGGGAGTACCGAGGCATTGGAAATGGAACCGTTTCCTCGGCACGCCCGAACGCTCCGGGTGCAAAGGTTCATGAACTGATCTCTGAACTCCACAGCACAAGCTTGCTGAAAATCCTGTATCTTACTTCTTACTTATATTATAAAGGCGAAAGTCTGTATGTGTGTGTGCGCGTGCGTGCGTGCGTGTGTATATGTCTGTGTGTGTGTGTCTGTGTGTGTGTGTGTGTGTGTGTACCAGGATAGTTTATATCCAGGATCCAGGATTAACACATAGGCTTCTTTTGTTCGAGGACCTAAGTCGTGTTGCTGTTGTTACGGGCGGTGGTAACCACTTTAGATCAGGCCTGCAGGTCAAATTTTTTTCGTAATTAAAAAAAGCAAGGTAAATATAACTAAAATTTACTTAGAAGCCTGGATACTCACTATTTTGCAATCTATGTAACATTGCGTTCGAGATTTGAATAGATAATCTGAACTGAGAGCCGCGTTATCTCATTGGGTCATTGTTTATGAACCAACATTATAGCGGTTGTGGTTATGCAGATTCTGAACCAAATAGTAAATTCAAGCTTGTCACCATAATCCGATATGGTTTAGTGGCTAGGATACCTGGCTCTCACCCAGGAGGCTCGGGTTCGATTCCCGGTATCGGAATACTTTTTGTAATAAAATTTAATTTTCATATTATAATACTTTTTATCAAACCTTAAAGAACTTGTGTCAATTAAGCAACATTTATTTATAGGCCTATAATAAACACAATAATAAATTCTTTTGAATAAATTAAATTACAGATCCATAATCGGCTTGTACAGAAGTTTTAATATTACGGCTTAATGGCTTGCAATTAATTAACATGACAAATAAATAAAATAGTAATTTTGTAATACAAACTTATTGGATATTGAAATCCTTGACCGAGAATAAGGTGTACAAGAGAGCTAACAAACTCTAGACATGACAAAGGGTCAATTTCTAATTTAGACTTCCTATCAAATGGTTATAACCTACTGTCATGTTAAATGGATACCGCCGCCCTTAACAACAATAATACGACTCGGATCTTCATTACTAAAGCACGACAAGAACTGAGTCGCAATGCATTGCACCTGCGACGGGAATATGATGACTCAAGCGCCTGTAATTTCACCGGCACTCACACCCTTCCACCGGAACTCAGCAACGCGAGTGCGCCACTGTTTGGCGTCGGATATACAAAGATTAAAATATTGCTTTTGTACCGCAAGTACTCGTCTTCAGTAACATAAAAATATCTGTATTTATTATCGAATAGTTATTAACAGTTTATTCTGCCGCGTCGTAAAACTCGATCCTATAGGAGTAGAGTCTCACGAATACGCCATTTACACTCGGATAGTGCTTTATTATTTGATAGTGACGGTGATTGTCGAGGCAAGGCTGTTACAGCTGTAAAGTGGCATATAGAACAATACATACCACGGTTCTGTTGATAAGAACTTGTCTAAGCTTGCTACAACTCACGTGTGCGTGTTTTTGATTTTGTGATTTTTGTTATGTTTAAGTGTAAATAATGAACTGTATTGACATGGGGGGTCCAGTTGCTCGCGTCCGTAGGTGTGTACCCTTTCATTCACATATCATCCCCGTTTCGAGTGATGAATGCGACTCAGTAAAGATTTGAATCTCATACTGAGTCGCACGCATTATTGTTGTCATGAGCGAGGGTCACCACTTACCATCAGGTGGGCCCTCAGCTCGTTCCGTCACTTATTCACATAAAAAAAATAATGTATATATTTATAAAAAAAGTACCTTACTTACAATATACAATGTAAAAAAAAAATTCTTAGACTGAATGGCGTTACCAAGAGTTCTTGAAGTTCCTAAGGTAAATAAAGATACCTACAACTAATTGAACAGTAATATTATTGTTGCTTCGTTTGGTGTTACATGGCGCTGTATTTAATATACTTTACAGTCTATAGATCTCAAAATTCCAAGGAATCATGGCAGCTGGGTATAAATTCGTTCACATTTCAATCGAATAATTTTAGACAATTAATTTTCCAACACTCATAATCTTCATCTATCGAATAAGTGTTAGGAATTAAAAACTTTGTCAATAATAGTTTATTATAAAATCGGTAACATTTACTCACCCGATGGGCGTTCGTGTATAATCGATGTTCGATTGTTTTATCGTATCGGTGTCTAAATCGATTCACGGTTCAATCGCTTCGTACTGGAATCGAGTCGAGTTGGGCAACCCATGCCGATGTGGGTACGCAATGTGAAAACGATTAGCAATTTTGCCAACAAAATATTTTACTTTTAAACAGGTTAAAACAATAGGTGTTTCACTAATAGGACCAATAGGTGGTCCAGTTGCTCGCGTCCGTAGGTGTATATCCTTTGATTCCCTACACGTACCCCCTGGGTGGTGCTAAAGGAGCAACCAAAAGTAGCAGTAGAACTTGTGCCAAGTTCGTCCGGAGAGGTACTGCCACCACATCTGGAATCAGCCGCCAAGCAGTAGTGGTTGCATTACTGTGTTCCGGTGGAAGGGTATGGGTGCCGGTGAAATCACATGCGCATGAGACGTATCCTCCCCGTCTCGGGTGATGGACGCAGCAGGATGAATGCGACTCAGTAAAGATTTGGATCTCATACTGAGTCGCAAGCATAAAAAAAAAAAAAATTAAAAACTATACTCAAAATAGGATAAATAAAATTTATTGAATTCACAAAAAAAATCAAACACCAAATTTTCTAATAAGTAAATACAAGTGTCTACAAGATCACGCATTCTTATTTCTAAGCTTCACACCATTTCCCACCGCAAGTGTAGATTATTAAGTGTAGTGTTTATTGCAGTCGAATAAAAATAAATTACTACGGTTCGTTTCTGTTTCGGAAGGTAAGTACATTACCTATTTATTATTTTCAGAGATATATTCAGTAAAGAATGTAAGAACAACATAAACACGTTCAAGAAGCGAAATACCACCACAAAAATTGTACCCGTATCGTATAAGGCTATGAAATCTATTGAAAAATGAACGTTAAACGATCTTTATTTGGAAGAAAGAAAGAAAGTACGTTTATCTTGGTGCATGGGTAAATTATTTAGCAGGCAACACGATCCAAAATGCGACAGACCAGTCAATAATCACTTGCCGATGCCCTTTCGCTGTGTCGGTTCACAATAAGAACAATGGGTTGAATACACAGAAAAGGTTGCACTCCTGGTAGATTTCGTAAACACGTAGCGAATTCGATTTTGTATTTCTGCATAGGTACTTATCGACACGTTACCTGCATTTTGTTTCGCAACCTACTTAGTTAACAAATTCTTATTGGATTTCAGTGAAAATATGGGATTACGCAATTTTTTTATGCGAGTAAATTGCTTGAACGATCTTTCAGCCCACCTGACGCAAAGTGTGACAAAAATAACACTTAGATGGCGTAGATATTCCCGTAGAAAACTGGGATCCTAAATAGGAAAAGTATTGTTGTTGTTAAGACGGGAGGTCTTACAATAGGAGGGTCATGAGATCACACCATTACTTGGTTCTCATGAAAAGCAGTTACTTTCACAAAATTTAATTTGAAGCTTTAATGTTTTTAGTATCCGAGTTAAAGAAGCACTTAAGATGAGTACCGGTCTGTAATGTTCTCACTGTATGCCTGCTAACATACCTACTCTCAAAAAACGACAAAAGGTTGGGTTCTTTACCAACACGGGAGCCCAATCAGGATAGGTGTATGTCACATCTCTTCAATTTAATAGCTTCGGTTTACTCACATTCTCTTGGCTTCAACAAAAAGTTGCATAAGAACTTGTGCAAAGTTCGCCCGGATAAGTTCTGTCCCCGCACCTGGTAATCCGCCGCAATGGCGAAAGGGTGTGGGTGCCGGTGAAATCACATGGACAAGAGACGTAACGTCCCCGTTGACGGGCGCAACGGGCTGCGAATTGGGTCTTCTCATACTTCGGTCGGGGAGGACCTAAGTCGTATTGCTGTTGTTATGGGCGAAGGTAACTACATAATATCAGGTGGGCTTTCAGCTCCACACATCACTTACTCGTAAGTAACTAAAAAAAAACATTATCGATGCCCATTTTGATAACGTGGCTAATAAATTTGCTTATCAGCACAAACCTAGATTTGAACCAGCGATAGGGTGAAAATCTGCGTCCATTGGAATCGTGGTTACCGTTTTCAAATCAAGTTTTCGTAGTATAAAAACTGACTTAGTTACACAGAAACGCAAGATATCGCTTGTTATGCAAATTAAAAATCTTGTACTACATGTTATTAACCTATTCTCAGTCAGTTAGTGCATTTATAGTTCGTGCATTTATAGTTCGTAACCGGCTGACCTTGTGTCGGTCAACTTTGGCGGCCTCTTTGAACGGTCTTATTTGTCTAGTGACTGGACTAGTCTATTGAAATGTTCTAAACGCAGCTATCTTGAATTAATTTGCCTTTTGTAACTTAATTTGACATTTAATGTAATACTAGCTGCGCCGCGGTGTTACTTTGTGTGTGTTGTGTTGGCTATCCTACGAGAATACTACAATTTTCGTGATAACGAGTGGTTACTAATTAAATCATATTAGTATTATAAATGCGAAAGTTTGTCTACTTTCATTACAAATTTCATATAAATTTATTCAGCCGTTGAGGCAACACTCAGCCACAGATACATAATGTCCGCCACACATGTTTGTCCTGAGTGGGAATCGCACCCACAACCCTTGAGCTACTACCAACTGAGCTATGAGACGAAATAAATTAATTGACTATATAAAAAAAAAAAACAAAAACAAACGTTAACACACTCATACCTCTGCACTAGGATTCCCTGTGTCGCAGATGGCATGGACAAACACAGAAACACAAGACAAACACCCAAGACCCGAGAACAAGCTTCATGCTCACCACACAAAGTGTGCCCCGGCCGGGAATCGAACCCGGGACCCCTCGCTTCGAAGGCAGGGCTACTACCAACTAAGCCACGGAGCCGTCATAACCGTAATATAGTCTATTACGTTTATTAATACTATATTATGTTTAGACGGCTATGTGGCCGATTGTGGCGTCACTACAAGACAACGTTGGGTGCTTGATTTTCAAGTGATGGTAGCTAGCCAGTCGAGCCTTGCCATCACGCTATGGTAGCCTTCACGAGTTCAAGCTCATTGTAAGATTGGAACCAACGACCTGCAGATTGTTAGCCAACGTCACAGGACATATAAAAACAAAGTGATTTTAACCAGCGGACTTCTCAAGGAAAGCCTGTCCGATCTCTGCTCGAATACCCGCCATTTTCACACGGCATACGAAATGGAAAGCACTAGTGTTATGTCGCGAAAGGTCAGTTACCGGTCAGTGTGTGCCCACAAACATTTTCTCTCCATTTAGGGACCAACGCCTTGTTTAAACCGAATTCGTATTTATTTAAATTTTTTGTATACCGAACCATTTGCTGCCTTCTCGAATGGTACCGAACATTGGCAGACAAAATGTAAAGCTTTTGTTACAATAGATTAACTTGTATCGTAATCGGTATACTGTTAGAATTACTTCTTGTTTCACCAAAATACTTCACAAGACGGCTCCGTGGCTTAGTTGTTAGTAGCCCTGAATTCGAAGCGATCCCCTGGTTCGATTCCCGGCCGGGGCACACTTTGTGTTGTGAGCGTGAAGTTTGTTTTCGGGTCTTGGACATTTGCCATGTTTTTCTGTTTATCCATGCCATCTGCGACACAGGGAATCCTAGTGCAGAGGTATGAGTGTGTAAACGTTTAAATAACTTAGATATGGAGCCACACATAATTTTTCCCCGGTCGAGTCACGAACCCAATACCCCTCGCTTGGAAGGCAAGGTTAATAACTAACTTAGCTATCGAGGGTACTCAGGACCCCTCGCTTGGTACCCTCGGCTTCCAAGCGAGGGGTCCTGATTTCGCTACCCGACCGGGGCAAATTGTGTATGATTAGCATGAATCTCACGGGTGACACATGCAACGCTGGTAAGCCTAGTGCAGCTGTGTAAGCGTTAAACATGACACTCAAGATGGGTCACATAATACTCAAACAAACAATGAACCAACATTTATTCCTTTATATGTCCTATGTTACGTCACAGGATATACAAAGAATAAATCTAACAATCTGTAGGTCATTGGTTCGAATCCTACAATGAGCTTGAATTGGTGGTGGTAAGGCTCGACTGGCTAGCTACCATCAGTTGAAAATCAAGCTCCCAACGTTGTTTTGAATGGGTAGCCGTTTAAACAAGTCAATAATAGTAAAAAAAACTACAATTCTTTGTTAGGAACGCCGTCACATCTCCTGACACTTACCAAGTGTTAAAAAAACATCTAACATGCTCACAATGTACACAGATTATTATTCTAATTAGGCATAGCAGAACGATATCAATAAAAAAACTTGTTTGCATAGCCGTGCAGCACGCGGTAACGTGAAACCACGATTTGCCTTGAACACACAAATGTGGGCAGATCAGATACTCGTATATTAGCACTCCCCAATCGGTATAAGTGCTTTGATAACAATTGCAAATAAGATGAGTTGAATACTAAACTGTCCATTCATGTGTCCAGTCCATTCTCGAATTTCTTAGTGGGAAAAATCTATACCTACTAGACGTAGAGCTAGTATAGACGTTTTTATACTTGTTTTCTTACAAAAATATTTATGTTTTTTTTTTTTTTTGTAACTGAAGTGACAGAACGACCTGGAGCTGATGATAAATAGTTATGTGACAGAGAGTGCTATTTTCTATAATTTGTGTTATGTTGTTGAGTCCTGATTTCAATCAATGTATGCACGGCAGGGCAGGTGGCGTGGCATATTTTCTGTCAATGGCTTGATTAAACCAGTTAACAAATTAGCACAAATAATAGAAAATAAAAAAATACATTTACAAATAATATAATAGGAATTAATAGCAGTTCTATATTTAAGAATATCGATATTTGAATTTCAATACTTACTGTACAGTATTGTTATCCATTTCTGTAACTATGAGAAGTCATGCAACAATTGTTGAGTCATCAGCAAATAATCTATTACTGATGAACCAATGTAATTCTAGATATGAGCAATATCTGCATGTAATTTGATTACCCAGGTGTGTAATAGGCTGAACAAAAAATAGCTACAATAATAATATAATACTAACGCTAGGTTTTTATGCCAAGTGGTCATAATACCGGGTATTCACACCAGCTACTTTGATCGACGGCGACTCGCTGAGGAAAACTAAAGTCATAGACGTGGCAAAAATTGCAGGATTGATTAATAACGATATTAATTTAGTATTAAAAATAATAAATGTAATTATTTTTTTACAATTTACAAAATCTCCATGGAGCGTCAGATAGTTTCTGAACAGGCGTCAAACACCATATTTAATAATGTCACTTAGGCCAAACTTAGTAAATAGTAAAAAAAGTAATAAATACGCGTAGTCTGTAGATTTTTTAAAGAACTCAACGAAAACAACTGGAAGTTTGATTTCACTTTACTTGTTGATAATTATGATTAACATTGTCGACCATCGCGCTACAATTGCAAATAAATTTTTAAACGTGATCCACATCACTATATCTAATAACAGCCAACTAATAAAGCAACACATGTTACGTAAATAAGTAGATACATTTAACGAATCTCTGCCGATAAACCTAAACCACATCGAGTTAATAAATAAACCCGATAAAGCTGAGCAGATCGACAGCGATACACGTTCCTAGTTTAATCTGTAAATGCCAGTAATGCTGCGGGATAAAGTATATAAAAGCAACGATAAATAAATGTAAGGTAAAGAAACACAGAACAGAGCTAGTACGGACAGGCGGGCAGACTGACAGACCACCCGACTCGGCCGTCGAACCCTAATTTATCCAATGCAACCATTTATTCTTACGCATAGTTATGTGCTATGCAGATTTGTAGATATCTTTTACTTAAATGAAGGCTCTTAAATGAGTATAAGACAATTCTAGAGTGTGACTATAAGGACAAAGATCGTAGGCAGACTTTGAAAAGGACCGGTGGATCGGTGAAATCACATGCGCATGAAAAATAACATCCCCATCTTGGGTGGGGCAACGGGGTGCGACTTGGGTCTCCATAAACTTTGATCGGGGAGGACCTAACTCATATTGCTGTTGGTTTGGGTCACCACTCAAAATCATGGGCCTTTAGCTTGACGTGTCACATTAGTATAATATTAGCATAAAAACAACACATCGTAATCATGTGTTTACGTTATAGGAAGACAGCAATGCCAATGCACCACTGCTTGGCGGCTGATTACCACGTTTGAGGCCAGTACTCCGGGCGAACATTACACAACTTCTACTGCTTTTGTTGCTTCTTTAACACCACCCAGAGGGTTTGTGAAAGGATGAAATGGGTACTCACCTACGGACGCGAGCAACTGGGCCCCATAGAATCAAAACTGGTGGCAGTAAAAGGCCGGACTAGCTTGAGTATAGTGTAAATTTTTTGATCTTAAAACCACTGTTCGCATCGTAACACAAAGGCCCGCTAACAGGGCACAAAAACATTGGATGGAGTTCCTAACCTCCTAGGTATGTAGTATTCTGTGAGTTCACGTACTAACATCAACATATTCTGCGGCATTTACAAACTAATAAATGTCTACATCAAAGATGAAATGGATGGCAGTTTGAAATATTTATTTATATGAACACATATCATTGTATGAATATGATTTGATTGTAACGTATGGCAAGAATCGTTGATAACGTTGCTAGGTGCCTTGTTAAGGTCGTCTATCTCGCATTTTTGGAACCAAGGACATGTCCAGTTTCCATATTCAAGCAACGAACATCCGTAGTATGATAACTGTGGCAAAATTGTTGACATATATGAGAAATAAACTGGCAGTTGCCCGCGACTTCGTCCGGGTGAAATTTAACATTTTTTTGCGCGGAAGCCTCATTTCTTTTAATTTTTATAACATAAAAATTGCTTTAGTTAGTCTGTCTGTCTGTCTACATATGCCAGTTCCCATAATTGGAAAGAAATCGCGTATAATATTATATAAATAGATAAAAAAAATTGTCGGCCTTGTAGAAGTCATATCGTAAATGGGTATCAAGGATCTTCATGCTTTCCTCACCTGCGCGAGCAGAATAATCAATATTTATAACATAAACTTACGATTACTCATTAAAGAAGCTTCGAGAACGAAATGGTTTAATAACTGAATAAGTATAAAATGTAAAACCTTTAAAATAGGTCAGGGTTAGTCAGTCGTAAATAAATTTTAGCAGCAACTTTATATTTTTCAAGTAATCGAAATGTTACACAGTTTCCGATAACTGTGTGACATAAACAGGTTCAGTTATTATTAAATTAATGAACCTTTCTAAACGAAAACAAACCTAATTTTTTATTAATAACAAAGATGACGATATCTTCAAGAAGTTTATTAATTAATGAAATGCAGCTGTTATTTTCAACGATAAGGAGTAATTACGCAAGAATTCACGGAAAAAACTGATGTAGACCGATTTAGCTCTTAAATTATAGGGAAATGTTATAGCTAAAATAAGCATTTCAAGAAAAACTATAATAATAACACAGCTTTATTCTTGATGATATGCAACTGAGAATTCCAAAGAAATAGAGGATTGAGCAAGAATCTAAGTAAAATGAACACGTTAATTTCTAAGAACAAAGCAAGTGCTGTTCTCGGTAGCTACAGACTGCCGACAGACATAACTCATATAATTAGCTTCGGACCTATAATTAATTTTCATTCAGCTTTATGCAAAACAGAAGATAAAGACAACACGCCAATACAAGGGAATACAAGTACTCGTATTTTGATGAGTAGCATGAAGTTTACTTTAGGTTTAATTTTGCAGAATTAATACCACGTATGTAGTACCACATGGTAAGAAGTAGTTCATCGTAGCGCTAGATTAACGTTTTTTTAGATTCAGATTTCATATAAAAATTATATGACAGTTTATGCGACAAAATTCGGGCCAAAATTACGTAAGTTTTTTACATAACCATAAAGTTAATTTCGTAATAAAAAGCCATAAAACGCCATGAAAGGGCGACGCAGATGGGACCATTATTTTCTAATACCAATAAAATATTTGAAGTCCCACGTAATTTATGCGTCCAAATTAACTTTAAATATTACCACAGATAATACCTACTAATATGGTCCGATAGTACTAGCATAGCCCAAAATGTTTGCTGTCAACTAAACCGCGAAGCCTTGAAATTGATCCAACCGCATCATAGGTGTGCAATAGCCTGTCAACCTACATTCAGGATAGGTTGCAAGAAAAGTCCCATAATCCTTATTTCCAAGCGTTAAAGCTTGATTTGGTTGTGTAAATCCAGTATCTTAATATGGATACTTGAATACCTCAACGGTAAATCCTGACATGTCGATAATTGGACGTGTGTCAACACTGCACTCCATAAAACTCACATTGCGATTTAATCTCCATCTTGATATCGATGGTACTTTTTAAACGTTAAGAAAAGCAGATATTATGTTGGAGAACCTTGAAATTCAGTATTATTGAGAGGTACTTAACGCTTAATTTTCAGAACCGAATAAAAATATTATACCAAATGGGACACAAATAACAACCTATTTTTATCCCCTATTTTTCACAATTAAGGACGGATGTTTTTCCTCAAATTAGCATTCATACTAATTTAGTATTCATACTAATTTGATAGATAGCAAGAAAAAAGTTTTCAGGTTGTTGAAAACAGTGGTGATAATTTAAAATAGCATCTGCGCGCTTCAGCTGTATCTGGGTAATGTGCCGCTAACACGAGTGTGGGTATAATATCTTATGCCATTTTACCTACATTACGTAAGAACATTGGCCTAATGCAGACGATCGCCGATTAGTGCCCCACTAGAAGCAGATTTAAATCAGTGGCTGTCTACCCAATTTTACGCAGACTCATCGCACACTTGCCGCCTGCGTTAGCTCTTGACACGAATATTCTCTACCACTCTCGCCAACCGAAATCAGAGAGTCAGTCCATCCTACCAATTCCGATTTTTATATGGCGGACTTTTTTGCGTTATTAAACATTTTACATTTTGATAGATCGTAATCGGGGTGACCAAAAGCGGTCCCGCTGACACCTACACTCGACAATCATTTCTATTAATACGAGTATGTATCACTTAAATTCAATATATAATAGAATAACATTTTCATTTTATATTTTACTAGCTGTTTCCCGCGACATCCTCCGTGGAAATTAACATTTCTACATCTTTTTCTAAAATAAAAGTAACCTAAGCTACTCCTTATTACATCAGTTAAAAGTCCCGTCAAAATAGTCCGGTTTAATGGTATCCATTTTCAGCTCATTTATAGCATGTTATGGTCTCCATTTCGAATCTGGCTGAAGTATTCAACGGTTTGCAACCAATCACAAGATACATTTCCTTGCTCTCCAGCTATTCCTACCACTGGAATGTCTGTGGTCAGTTCGGTTTCTCGCCTAACTATAATGTAATGTATTATGACTTGTGGCCGTGCTTGCATCTTGCGTGGGTGTCGCACTACTGATCTGGTGCCACCACTTTGAAAACGAAAGTTATGGGTCCCATAAATTGTGAAGATGCAAAGCTCTCTGAACTAAACTTTGCTCCGTTTCGTTGATTGGTCTTCCGTTATAGATTAGAAGCACGTTCACTTTTGCTTGTCGGAAGTAAGCGAGTGGGAGTGGAGTATAGAGGCTAAAAAGTTACAGTACGGTATTTTGCCAAAGCACCTTTTCACCCAAAGGGTAAGGGGGACCCTATAACTAAGCCTACACGTCTATCTGGCTTAAAAGGCTGTGTATATTGAACCATTAGCCGTCGTGAGCTGAAATTGATTAATACGCTTACACTACGACAACACAAAGATACAATCCATAGTACGTACACCCTTAGTGTGCTAATTGGAATCGCAACCGGTTTTTTTCGAAATAACTTATTAGCTAGCACATTAAGTACATATATATTATACAAACAAAAAAATAAAAGATTCTATTATAATATACCTATTATGTACTGTCTCAAAATAATACTTTATAAATTTACTTAGTTTTCTGAGATTGTTAATAAAACCCCTGACTTTAATATCCCAAATGAAAAATAAGCGGATATTAAATAAAACACCTATGGTTATTATTTGACAGGAACAGGGGTCATTGTACGCCATAAATAGCTGTTAGCATCGCACAATAGACTATCTGATCTATTGTGGACCAGCTTCAAATGTTATTGGTGTTCCGCAGGGGCGAGAATGAGACCGCTTTTGCTTCTCCGTGTTGATATCACGCATACGATCAAATACTTGCTCTTAAATTGTGTGCCAGCCAATGTCAATTTAATAGAACGAACTGGGTACATTCTCGAAAATCTCAGAGTTTCATCGGAATCAACAAGTGACTGTTTTAAATTTAACGTTTTATTTTCTTTCGTTTCGCCTTTAAGGATGTTTTTTTTTTTTCAGATACTAGATAAATTAGATGCGTCCTGCTTTTACCCGCAGTTATAAAATCAACATGATATGATGGGAAAATACCTACTGACAGAAGTTATGATTTGTGCAAGTCACTGAAAAAACCACTTCCCTTTTCCGGGTTAAAAAGTATATGACTAATGTCATATGACTATGTTAATCCTAGGTATGAGCTATTTTCATAAGAAATTTCAACCAAATCCTTTCAGCCATTGATGTGTGCAGATGTAACAAATATACATACAAACAATCTTTCGCATTTATTTATAATATTAGTATTATACTAATATTATAAATGCGTCAGATTTTTTTTTTAATTTCTTGCAAGTTAAATTTATAAATATACAAAAAAAAAAAGATTTTTTTTTTACTGACAGATCTTTTCACTCTGCATCACCTCATTGTTTTTGATCATATTTTTGTATACTTATCTCGTTTCATATTATATTATAGATTTATAGAGGACTTCAAAAGCTAGATAGTAAGGCCAAAGCAAAAAATAATAAACTTTTCAATAAGACTGCCACTCAATCGAACACAGATACGAAAGAGCAGATAACTAACGAATAACTAACCATAGATACTCGCAAATATCTAAAGCACATTCAGCTACAAACTTTGATCAACATTATCATAATTTGCCTTTTTGTTGTAAAGCTCTTCATATTTTATTTTTAACAAATGAGCAAGCTGGGTATTTCGTTCGATCTTAGAATGTTTATCTACAACACTAATAAACATATTAACTAGAAATATCACGTAAATTTTCAATTGACCATGCGGTTTGCCGCTTGTGAGACATTATTTGAAACCGCTCAATGAGCAATTGTCATCCCCAAACATCTCGCGACAATACACAAGATATAATATTAATGTGTCGTATATGTCAATGACAATTATACCATACTTACATCACTACATAGTATAAAACAAAGTCGCTTTCTCTGTCCCTATATCCCTATGTATGCTTAAATCTTTAAAACTACGCAACGGATTTTTATGCGGTTTTTTTTAGTAGATAGAGTGATTCAAGAGGAAGGTTTATATGTATAATACACTAGCAAGTCACCCCGGCTTCGCGCGGGTAGTTTCTGAAACGACACTGATGCTTTACTAACCGTGCGAAGCCGGGGTGGGTCGCTAGTACATAATATATATATTAACAATTTACAAAAATGTAGAAATATTTATGACTGTCAATAACCATTGTTCTATCTCAATCAATTCAGTCAGAATAATACGCATATTCGCTGTCACGTCAGATATCTTCACTACACGACGCTAAATCATCGGTCAATAATGTCACTGTCTGACTCATAGGTAAGGATGGATCAGACATAATCATAACAAATAGACTAGCTTAAACATAAAAACTGACTATAATTTCTGTCAAATTATAGTCAGTTTTCATTTTGACTGTCCATAGCTCAGTAGCTCTGCCCTCTGCGCTGTAGAGCCAATTCCCGCTAAGGAAAAGCATCATAATGTATTTTCTGTCTGGGTTTAAAAACGATAATATTTGAAAGCATTAAAAAAAGCTATTTAAGTATATTATCAGTAATCTGGTTCGCATAGTACCCACACAATGCTAAGGTTGGGGCTAGGCGACGCTGTGTGAAAAGTCAGTAATTTTTTTTGTTAGTAATTGTGTTGCAAACGATACTTGAGATCTGCTAGTAGAAGTATTGTAAGTTTTATTGGCTACAGAAATAATTGTTTGAATAAAAAAAAATTAACGTAGAGTGAATTTATTTGTGCAGCTGACAGTATTTCCCGATACAACCTTGAGGCTAATATGCTCATCGTGATGTAGCCTTAATTGAGCTTTTAAAGTTGACAATGAGTAATGAGGACTGAGGTGGTTATTGAAACGCACTTCGGATATACCTCGTACTTATAGACACGTGGTGATCGATGGATGAAAGTCCCGTCAATTAGGGACATTCTTCGAAAGAAAGATGTAAGAAAGTTGAAATTTTGTGTATTGTATTCATTAAGTATTGTATTTCCCGGTGGATCGTTGAACGATACGGGTATATTAAAGAACATTTCAACACGCAGTTTTTGTACAATATAATAAAACCATTTTAATTTTATACTTTTAATTTTAATATAGTAGCTAGTATTTTTAATTAAAATAATATAAGTTGATTATTCCGAAAAAAAAGGTTCCCGTTCCCGTGGGAATACGAGGATAAAATATATGATAATGTAGCTTTCCATTAGTGAAAGAAAAAAAAATTAAAATCGGTTCAATGTGAAAGCGTTAAAGCAAACAAACACACTTTCGCATTTATAATATTAGTTAGGATATGATAAAGAAACTGGCTGTTAGCAGGAAATAGAATTCACTGGAAAATGTCACATCGGCCCAAGAATAAGGCCCAGAAACCATTAGTTATTCTGAAAAATTATGGAAAAACCATGTTTGTATTATATTTTGTGTTCTATGTAGCAAGAGCACAGTAAATGGGTAGTTACGTCGCTTTCAAAACTACAGCCGGGACAATGCCTTCTACTTCTTAACTTTTGAAATACAAGGCCGCGGAAGCATTGTCCAGTGATCACAGAAGCTTTGCTGGAGAAACATTGCGTGGCGTATAAATAAGCACGTACTAAATCGAACAATACTGAACACTTGTAAGGTATCAAAGAAGTACTACCAACAGCGAAAGATCATCGTAGAGAGCGTAGCGAGAGATGACATTTTGATCGTATAATATATGAATGGGAGTAAAATAGATAGGTACGCTTGCAACTTTTTGTGAGTGTCCTGGTAAACAAAATGTTGTTTGCATTTTTTTTTTAATTTAATCTTTTATTCCTTTTTTCCTGGAGAGTTCGTTGAATTTTCTTTTACAACATATCAATCTCCAGACGACGTTGATGACAGACTACTGTTATTTCTTTGTTACTGGTGAAATTACTAGCCCAGGTTTTGTAATCAGTGTCACAAGAAACTTAACATGCTCTATCTACAATCAAAGGTAGGTTAAATAATGTTTATCAATGCAGAACAATGCGTAACATGGTAGGTATTGCAACTACGTTACGAGGTTACATCTAGATTTGACGAAATTGTATTAAAACAATCAATGTTGTTATTAATAACAAACATACCTAAGAGTAATTATGATGAAAATTTATCTTAGAGGATGCCTTTTAATGATTTGTGCCATTTAACAAATGTCGTGGCGAAACTTGCCTGAATGTTCATTACAGATTGAGTTAAGCAACTCTGTCAGCAGTTGGATATGAACATTTACGCGTACGAAGTCGCGGGAACAGCTAGTAGTAAATATAGTTTATTACCAGTGTAGTGCACCTCCTTAACCAAAAATATTTTTAAACAATTATTGTTACCTTATTTATCATGGTTTACTTCGGTAAGCTGCGGTCGAAGGCCTTGGGGCGGTTTCTAACTTCAGATACCAGAGTTTGCTACTTACGAAAAGAAGAAAAAATTATTCTGATCTATTCCTCAAGGCTTTTGCTTTGCGAACATTTGTTTGAAGTGATTATTATAGCATCTGTGACGAAACGTGACGGATTGCAGCGCTTATCGTCCAAGGCCATAATGTAATGTTGATGAACAAAGGGCTGGATAATCTGTGTATTTTATGCCAGAGACTGTACCGAGTGTTTCACGTTTAGAACACGTGTGATCCGAGTGTATGGTACAAGTTCAATGGTTTGATACGAGGCGGTAACCCGTCTTATAACTGAACGTATCTACTATGATTAGTATGATGGAGTAAGATTACCATAGAAACATTGTTGTCAAAACGTTCCATAATTTTTTGAGAGATACCAATGTTACCTACCTCATTTTTCCGTCATTTATCAACCAATCTGTAAAATTCTTTTTTTTTTATTTGAAAGAATACGCTTTTAGATTGGCCCCATATTTTTTTTTAAATCCTTTTCATAATTGGATAGTCATCAATCAATTAATCAAAATGACCAGAAAAAATTTTATCTAAGTAAACGAAATTGCATGTTTTACTTTCCTGTGAGTTCTTTCTTCGCCCGTTGTATACATTGGACATTTCTTTTTTAAATGGTATAGGCACCTCCTAAGTGCGAGGAATAACGAAAGAAAGATATGAAGCCGGCTTTTTTCGATTTTTAAACCAGTCACTTGTATATACTGCACTAAGTTATAATATCATCCGCTGTATCTTCAATTAATTAATTCATTTGGCGTGCTATCCCTTCAACGATCTCGTCTCGACTCCTGACCCGAGCCTCAGTAACTGTTGTCTGTTCTTTGCGCAGGCGCCAGATATCGATCTGACCCGTTGCTTCTAACAATGATTGGACGTGCATTATTAATATATTAAGTAGAGCTTTGATTATAACTAATGGCCGTTTTGGTCTGAATATGTATTTTTTCAGATCCCCTAGATTTGCAAGGCGTACGCTACGGAATCAAATCATGGACCACATTGTATTTACGGTTCTGTATCTGAATGATAATAAATAAATATTCATGGAAATTTCACAGCAAAATAAGCGTAGCTTGAATGGGAACCTGGATAATATATAGTAACTGATATAATACATACGGATCATTAGTTTTTTATAAACTGCCTAACAGTATCAAGGAAGCCACAAGCATGTTTGTTTTTAAGAGACGTCTAAAAGCCTAAGTTAAAAATGAACTTACATCTATGTTCGTCACAAATGTTTGTCCTGGGAATCGAACCCACAAGCGCAGAAGGCAGAGCTACTGAGCTGTGGTCCAGCCCAAAATATCCAAGGATAATAAATTGTGGTCGGATGAGATGATACTAAGATCTGTAGAACTAGAAGAGCCAAATCACATTGCGATACCTGTCATTCTTGGACGTGCATAAATTTAACCGTATTATTGTTAATATTTGATTTTACTTTATTCATAAAAACAATCTGTGGTACGGAATTTTCGGTATATCAATCCAAATCAAACGGCTATCTCTGGTGTCAATGTTTTGAAGTCGAACGAAGACCTCCAACTTATCGACTGGTATAGCCTGTACAGACATCTTAACGTGCACCGAAGCACCGAAGGGCCCAGTTCAAATGCCACTAAATGGTCACCCATCCAAGAACTGACCGGACGGAAATTTTCTTACTTAAATGACCTGTAAAGAACATCTAAGCTTCGCCATGCGCTTCATTACAAGACGTCATCATTACCGATAACTACCTACGTTCTATAACTATATGTATTCTGTATTTACCTATAATGCTATAACTGCTTTCTGTGGTTATCTTGGTCACTGTCATTTAATCTATGTACTAGTGCACGTGCATTTTAATAGCCGCTACTGTCAACCTTGGCGTTGCAACAGAAATTGATCGCTATCAGAATCAATTTGTTAAACTTACTGATTAGGTTAATGTCTAAGGGAATCATAGAATTATAAGATTAGATAGCCTGTTTCACCAAGCTTGTTGTTCGTTCGAGTTATCCTAGCTGTCACATTATTGAGTTATAGTGTTAGTGTTATAGTAAGAGGTATTTGTGGGAAAACAATGGCGGCGATGAGCTCATTTCACGTCTATGATACCACGACAGTGTAACCCACGTGGTGAAAGGTGGCCTAGTACTTGCATACAAAATAATGCAGTTCTGTATAATTCTATGGTTACTTAGTTAAACTGGCGATTTTAGAGAGCAAGGCACGTCTTTAGTCTAAAGCTTTTTGCTTTATTCGGCAAATCACATCGGTATATTTTAGCCCACGCACACACATGGGTATATTTTGGCTTCACCATTTTCTATGACATTTTCCTTCTTTGTCTAAATTAAGTCTATGTAAGGCATATTGATTTAGAATTTCATAAATGTTTACGCAATATCTATGATTGAATACGTGGAAACTAGTCTGGTGACAAAATGTTTGGCAACTATATTCCAGTCACAGGGTCGGCATCATTTCCATAATATTTCAAAATAAGTTACATACATGTTATTATACATACAGTTACATACGAATGTGTAAGCACCTATCCATTACGGGGGCAAGTCTGTCGTCTTCCGAATAGATATTGTAATATATTTCTATATTATAGTCCAGTTTATTGTTAAATTGTACATCAATATTTAACCCAAGTTTAGAACTCAATAACGACTACACTTATTTACCTTTATTCTCATAGAATTATTAAAAAAAATTAAGTTAAGTAATTTCCTAACTAAAAACAACTCATCATTTTTGAGTTTCTATTCTATTCGCCAGAGAACCGTCGCTGTTTACTCATATATTTCACTCGCCTTTAAATAGTACCCAACGTATGCTGTAATTAAAATAAGTCCCAGTTTTCAGCCTTTCCCTTTATTTTAGATACAAAAGCTATACGCATCGCTCATCCGGTGCAATAAAGACACATACAGGAAACATGTTTTTACAAGAGAGGCAATTAAAGATTGTAATAGTTATATTTCGAGATTTGTGTCATACTTCATACTTGATATAATATTTGAAAAAATTACAATTACGTCGTTCTTGCACGGGATAAGCGACATGGCAAATTTCAATCTCATAAAAAATCCTTTTTTTTTAATTTACGTGTAAATAAATATAATTACAGAGGTTTTTTTATATTGGTAAATTCAGTAAATGAACCTTTTACTTTAAATTACATTGGCAAGCTTGTTAAATAAGTAATAATATTTATAAAATATTTCAATCACACCGGCTTTAGGACACAATTTTCATCAGCTGGCAATGTTGCATGCCTCAAATTACACTTTTTGAAACATGTTACTGCACTACCAGTCTTCTTTAGGGATTGCGCCGGTAATTGCCGCGTAAATAGAAAAGCATCCGCTGTAATTACACTGGAAATTACTGTAATTTACCTTGCCGTAGCCAGCTGTGGTTGGCCTAAAGCACACGGAATTTATACCGATGTCCAGATTGTAAGCTTCTGCAAAATGCTTCTTTGCTGGTAATTTTATGAATTGTTAGACAGTAATTAGGTTAGGTTTTTTTAAAAAAATAGCACCTCCTTATAATTGCCGTTGTTTGTATAGCATATTATTTTCAAACTAAAAATGTAATTTCTATTTAGTATTCGAATACGTTTTAATTATTAAAATTCGGTACATGCATTACAGAATACACACAGTACAAATAATTCCAGCTGTGTAAGTTATGTTGTAATGTAAATACATAGTATTGTATGTAAAATTATAATCAACCTCATACAACTCAAAGTATTGCGAAAAGCATGTTTAGCGGATAACGCTTGCAAATAAAATCGCGTATGTTTAAATATAAATTGTCACATCAATTGCAAGAAATTACTTATTTATTTCGTTCAAATAAGCGAGAATAAATGGTTGGTTGGCATGGTTTCTTTTTTTTTTTTTTTTTTTTTTTTTTTTTCTTCTTATTCTATGTTTTTTTTTATTATTATACAATAATTATATATAGTTTTGTTGTGTTTGCGAGAATAAACTGTTGTTCTTCCTTTCTTTCTTAATTTTCTTGTAAAGCATTCAACCGTTCGTCTAAGGCTAGCCTGACTGACTCACGCGCAGCCAAATATGCTAACGGAAATCATAATCATAAAACATGAACTGGTCGCGCGATTAATGGTGATTCTGACGATATTGCCTAAAGAGTAGTGAGAGCTTTCCTTCCATTTCTCTTGCTAAAAAGGAAGCAGTTATACCTTTATTGATCGATGGACCTGAGATAAGTTTTAGGTGTTTCCTGGTCTGAGCAATTACTACATATTCACACTGCCTTTTTTATTATTATTATTAACATTTACACACTCATACCTCTGCACTAGGATTCCCTGTGTCTTCCTCAGCAAAGGAGCCAACGGGTAGGGGTCGGGGGACTCCTATTCCGCTAGCACGGCTCCTTATGTCTGCGGGGGATCCCATGATTATGTTGCCAAGGATCCCCCACATAGGTGACCACCGATATGGTTACACTGTTGGGGCGGGATAGTGAATGCTAGATCGATCCTATCTCGTCCCACCATAGCAGTCGACGACAACCCGCGGGTTTTAGTGAGTAGGACGGACAATACGTCTGGGAGCCTCACATAACCCTTCAGGTTCCCCCGGACCTGAAGGGTTATGTAAATGCTTTTCCAGCGGTTAAAAAAAAAAAATGATTCCCTGTGTCTCCGATGCCATGGACAAACACAGAAACACAAGAAAAACACCTTGTTTAACAAAAGTAAGAAGGATGTTCTATATTCAGCAGTATCTGGCTGGATTGGTGGTTATACAACTGGTTTTATTAATGAGCGACACGAAATCACAATGATTTGAAGCACATGAAAAGCGACGACATCCTGTCCCTGAAAGATGCATCACCTTCTAAAATTATATTGATATTGATAGTAAATCAATAGATTATCAAATTGTATACCAACATCAAAAATAAGATTAGATTTTTTATACTGATCAAAAATAAATATAAAAACCAAACGCCTCGAGCGAAATAGCAAACCGGTTGATCATCAGAAACGGTATGATTCATCGAAAACCTGATCGACGCCATCAACTCAATCTTAGTGATGTTTCAACAAAAAATATTACACAAAAGGGTCGATGCAATTCTGCAAATTGATACAGTCACTTGATAGGGAATCGCAGTGGCCTGGCTTCATTTGCGGCTTATCCGGTGTATGTTACAAACACCGCTACAAAACGTTGCATACTTTGCAGTCCTTTGTTTGAACTTTGGCGTCACTCTGTCAGAATTGACGCCATAATTGGATATATGTCGCTACAGGGAGGCGCGCTGCAAAAATTCGACATGTGACATCTACCAATCCGGATTGGGCTCCCGTGTTAGATCAGAGCCCATTCACTCTCAATAATCGAGAGTAGGCCGGTGTCCCTGCAGTGGGAACATTAGAGGCTGGTACGGACAAGGAGGCGCGACCGAGAAAGACAATACCCAACTTTTTGGCGTAGTATATTTTATTATGTACTAGCTGCGCCCCGCGGTGTTACCCGCGGTTTTCCAGCATCAAAAGCATGCGTTAATTTAGGGTATAAGCTATCCTTTTACCATTTCATCCAGATCCGTTGAGCCGCTTCAGTGTGAAGGAGTAATAAGCATACATACATACATACAAACGTTCACCTTTATATTAATATTGTATTGTAATATAAGTATAGTGTAAGGTACTGTATATTTTTTGTACTTTATAATGTTGACTGACATGAAGAGATTCTAAATAAATATACTTGAGAGTTAATTAACTTCAATTTAAAATGTAAGCAAGTATTGCTTCATTAAACAGATTTTCTTTGTAATTAGTCACGATACCTGTTAGTTTCGCATTGCATTAGCAGTATACCTAAAAGTATTTAATACCTTTAGGTATACTGCTAATTAAGACTTAAGACATACTACAATAGTACCCCATCTGAAACCAATAGAATTCGAAAGGGGATTAGGGTCTTTAGCGACATTTACCTTCGAATCCAGTTTGCAGTCCGTTGCCCCCATAAAACTATTAAGAACATCGTCGAGGAAGCAGGAGCACTAATAAAGGCTTGTTATGCAGAAATTTTACGGGACCATTGCACTGCGCCGGATAATTAAGGGTCAGTGACCCAGAGTGGCGCTAGTGCTAAATTTCAAACTGGACTTCACAGCTTAAACTATAGTTTCTAGGTGAGAGACGCGGGTGACCCCAATCCCTTGATTGCCTGTTTGTGATCTTGATTTTGCAATTCATAATAACAAGACACGGTAAACAGTTGGTTAATTTCGTTTTAAATTGGCGTCGAGTTCATTTTGAATAGCTGAAGCATTTACAATGAGGTAATATATATAATATAATAGCTTAATGTTTGATGCTGGCGTTTGCCAAGAAATAATGTGGCAATTTGGATTAGTACGAAATCAGTAACATTTCTGACAAAGATTTTCGGTTGGGTCTAATAAACTATCCACATTCTATGTGTGCTACTTAAATAAAGTTGATTATTGGCTGCAATTAGCTATGATAGCAATTTAAGAAAATTGTTTATTTTTCATCGTTGATTTTTGTCCTAGCTGTGGGATAATTAGGGATATTGTTTTTAATTTAGGGAAATGTTAACCAAGTGGAGGAAATAGGAATAGGAAAACAATGGCTCCGATGCCCTCGCCACTTATTACGTCTACGTGCATACGATAGTGTACAACTTATCTACTCCCGAAGTATGAGAAGACCCATGTCGCACCTCGTTGTGCCCGTCACCCGAGAGATAGGCGCAACGGGGTGTGCGCATGTGATTTCACCCACACCCACACCCTACCACCGAAACAGCAAAGCGAATGCTTGGTGGCAGATAAGTACTTCTCCGGGCGAACTTTGCACAAGTTCTACTGCTACTTTTTTTAGCTCCTTTAGCACTGGACCCTTTGTTTTATTTTGTAAAATTATTATACTATAATTTGGATCTTTAAGCAAAGAATTTTGAATTCTGTATCAACTTAGTGATTGTGCAGACGCCTTATCGCCGCAGCTACATCTGTCTGACCTTCAGGATGCAGAGATAAATCTGTGTCTCTCGTTTTGCGAGCGTAGGCTTACAAGTGGGTGTTTACTTCCAATTACCTACTGCTCATAATAGGTGGATAAATATTAGCTTAGTTAGCTAAAAACAATTTTAAATCATGACGTCTAATGCAGAATTTTCTATTCCGTATCCGAATCCATTAATATAATGAAACGGTAAAAAAAACTACGTTTCTAAGTTTTAAGAATTCACAGATTATAAAGATTTTTAATTTTAGGTTTATTCATTATAAAGTTTAAAGTAAAAAATCTTTATATCTGTGAACACTTAAAACTTACAATCGTAATTTTTTACCGTTTGCAAAAAAGAAAGTGTCTGAATTCGGATCCATATTTTTTTGTATTATATAATGCTAACTTTACCAATTGTGAACAGTTTTATAATGATTCTTTTGATTACGTATGTGTCCAGGGTCCTAAAAGAATTTCATGAAAATTTTCACTCCTACAGAATTATGGAGAATTATGGAATATAAAGCGATCTCAATCGCTGTCAAAAATAAATTTGTGCAATAATTATCCCGAATTAAACTCTCAACTTCACGTCTATTTTCACGAAGTCTGTGCAAAAGCATTGGCATTCAAGTGTCAGTGGTTTAGTACCCCTATTTATTCCGCAATCCGAGTATTGTCCAAAACGAGTACGCTCTAGGCTTTTTGTTCCGATACGTGAGACTTCATGGCGCGTCTTAACGAGCCTCGAACCAGTTGTATACTCCACGGCATGTCCAAATGTGTATTTAATACGACAGTTTTCCGTATAAAACCCAGGGAAACGAATGCGAATGAACCACTTAATTTAGCAGCTATTTACTTCATAAGAACACATATTTTTTGTACTTAAAATTGCCAAAAGATATTTCTTAACCTATTGCGTTTTAAAGTTACAATCAAGTTGTTAGTTAAACAAAATTTATGTAGCTGTTTGATGGGTAAGGAAGATGATAATCGTTAAAATACTACCAAATTTAGTTAAGTACACGATGAGTACGCAGACTTGGAATAATCATCACAATAATAATTATCGACTTTCACTTGTCTTGGGCCGATACTATAGTAATTTATCGACCATGAACGACAAAATTATTCTCATTATACTTAATACCATAAGTGGATTACGGGAAAAAAAATGTATCACGCGACTCCTTTCACCTTCTTGGAACCAAGCTTCGGACACATACGGAGTTCGTCGATCTTGTATGTACACGGAACCTACTTAGATTATTCACACTGAATCTGCCCCGTGGTTTTAGATCTCTGACCTTTCAAAATAGATACCTGTCCAAATTGTGTGGCAGATATTAAATGATGTGCCATAAGAATACTACTCGTATCTTTTCTAGAGCGCTCGCAGCAAAACGTTTTGTTAGTTCAATTATTAGAAATTACGGTTTGAATACTGAGCAGTAAAACTTTGTTACGCCTTCTTGCTCGTGCGCACAATAATTCGTGTAATCAAACAGAACCAAGACATACTGAAATTTAAAGTCTACAAAACAGAAGTAGGGAGTTGAAGATCTCTCAGCGCAAAATATCTCAATACGCGTGCTAAATATATATAGCTAACTGACGCAGCCAGTTTCTTCCATCATCAGCTGACACTCGTATATCAAGGCGGAAGTTTCCAAATTAATCTTAACTGACGACAGTTTAGAAATGCAAATTACTTTTTAAACCGTTGAAATTGCACATATTCGACACCTTTCTTAAACTAATATTTCTAGTTTGCTTGTCGTAATACTTGATGTATTTACATGAAGACAACTTAAATAGCCATCCAGTAAAACAGGTTAAAACGGAAATCTAGGTACAGATTTAATGAATCACATCCGCGACTGCAGCAGTAGTGAGAGAGGCATGTTCCTTCGCTGCGGAGAAGTAGCCTCATTAATCCAGTAAATGCCAGCACAATATTTGCCTCCATTGGTTTATTAGTATTCACTATAACACGTGACACTTTCTTGGAGTACCAGCTCCAATCTTTAAGTTGCATAAAACATGCTACTAGTACATTAAAGCTTGCTTAAAATTTTGGAGGTCTCTTTGGATTGGATGAGCAAGCAGTTTTTATGGTATTTGTGTCTCAATTCTCACTTTGCACTCTGAAATCGATGTTAATGTTATGATAATTCAGAATAGCATTAACATTGAAAACTTCGTTCAATATCTTAGGTTCATAGGTAAGTCCTGAGGCATATCACTCGTTAACCTCCACGATGCAACACGCTAGTTCTAGCCGGTGAGCTACTGAGGGGCATACGACCTTTTCTTATTTGCTAGCCATTATGCCGTGACTTAAGTCAATTAGTCCTAGCATAGGCCTTATCTAGATTGTGTCAAGCGGAGTCTACTTTAAGGAGACAGGGTTTTACTTACATTCTTTCTTTACTTGGAAATATTAGTACAAGAAATATCATGTGGTTTATCTTAGATAATACACTTAGTACAATAGTATAGTATGTATATTATTATCTAAGATAAACCATATTCAAGACCTTGACATAGTTATCGATCGCTCTGAAATGGGCTTGTTTTCGGTTTCAGCGTGACATGTTACAAAAAATACAACATCGGCTTACTTCGATTTGATTAAATCTGACCCATACCTGCATAGAATCCTACTAATATTATAAACGCGAAAGTTTGTAAGATGGATGGATGTTTGTTACTCAATCATGCTAGAACAGCTGAACGGAACTGGATGAAATTTGGCACAGAGATAGATTATAGTCTGGAACAGCACGTAGGCTACTTTTTATCCCGGAAAAATGTACAGACGTAGAAAATAATCGCGTCTAGTCTTATATAATCGTGGATAACTTAATGGCACTGCAAAAAATCAGCCATTTTTTTATAAGAATCATTATTGCCAATGAATTACATCTTGTTCTATCAGTAGGTTACATCTCGGATTGAAATGTACTAGCGGTTAGATTTACTGAAGCTCTTCCTAGGTAGATATACAATGCGGTTGAGTGTAGTGTTTCATTTTAGTGACGTCAAACGAAAAGCCAAGTAATCTAGAGTGGCTTTTATCGGCCGATAGTGTCCGCGGGATTTAGAGCCCGCAGTTTCGATAAGGATCGATCTTGCCAATTCTGGAATAAAGGTTACACAAGGCGTTATACAGGTTTCAGTGCTTTTGCAATCGATACGTTGGGTTGGTTGTCTTTTTGGTTCCATGGTTTTACTGGTTTTGGTCCTTCCTGGAGTTTCGCGAACTTTACGAGGATCTGAAGTTTTCTGTTTGTCGTTTACAAAATTTAGGAGATTTGTCGCAAGCTATTATGTAAAAAACTTTTTTTTATTCAGTTGTTTTATACACTCATACCTCTGCACTAGGACAAACACCAACCCGAGAACAAACTTCATGCTCACCACACAAAGCGTGACCCGGG
This sequence comes from Aplocera efformata, assembly GCA_921293045.1. Lineage (NCBI taxonomy): Eukaryota > Metazoa > Arthropoda > Insecta > Lepidoptera > Geometridae > Aplocera > Aplocera efformata. The sequence goes on along the minus strand of OV121042.1, from coordinate 2,569,740 downwards.
AATCAAACCTGGGTCCCCTCGCTTCGGCTACTACCAACTAAGCCACGGTTACATTACTCTGTTAATACTATTTCTACAATCACAATCTATTTGATTCAAACTTTGATATTACATTTCTTTATCTGTAGTTGATTTTGTTTATTCAAGTCTTTGTCTAAACCATATATGCAGCAATCGTAACAAACACCGCATCAGTAAACATTTGCATAAGAATAGACAGACCGACAGGATGTGTGGATGTGTGGACGTTGTATAACCGAAATTAAAACAAAAACCTTTGTTGTAATTACGGTTATAGAGTAATCCTAACGAAGCTATCTAATTAGGTTATTAGATTAATCTTTTAGTTTCGTTTTAGTTAGTCATAATTGTTTTCATGTTTTTTATGGAATTTCTCTCTGGTTGATCCTTCATGACTGAAGATCGCGATCACCATGTACAGTCAATGTATTATGGAATTAAGAGATAGAAAAATACTGATTATACTTATTTACTTCTTTCAAGTTTTTTATACTACCTACTCGTATTTAACATGCGTGAATTCATCCGGATTAAGACCACAGTTCGTACGAAAAATTCCAGTCTTGATTGCTTGCTTTTATGAATCTTTCGAAGTACCTAGTGTATTCAAGCGTACCAAGTGTAGCCTAAGGTTCCTACGGTTTCAATAAATGAGTATGAGTATGAGAATTAATTTCAGCTAAATGTTCTAGCTTCCTTGGCATTTAAACGTTTTACCACCTTTCGACTTAAGTTTAGTCATAATTTCTATTCTTGGACTTCATTAGGTCATTGGACTATGAACCTGCAGCCACTTGAACCCCATGATATATTTTCAAGACAAGTTCATCATTATTAAACGCAGATAGTATCTTCAATTGCGTGTTTGATTTAACTACTGAAGATTTATGTGGGTAATTTCTAAGAACCTCATATGAAGGTTTCTCTTTGATCCGTTTCTTTCATATTTGATTAGATGATTCATTATCTGATTTGCAGACACGCAAACAAAACACAATAATATTTAGCGGGTACAAATTTTATTTATTCGTGTTACGTGCCCAATACGCAAATTTGAACAATTTTTTGACTTTACGATGTAAAATTGTACGCAGCTATACAATTTTACATCGTTAAGTAATAAAATAATGCCTTCTCTGTGGTAAAAATGAACTCCTCGAATAGGAATTCAACATATCTTATAAAAACAATATCCTCCAGCTTGCGTAATGGGTTCTAATGAATTATGCATTTCTTGAGCGATGCATAATGAGGAGCTATCGGGTCAAATCAGGAATAAAACTAGTATCTCGATTCAATCAGATCGATTGCCGTCGAACCAAACGTCCTTCCAAAACGAGTAAAAACTTTTTGGGCAATCAAATACTCGTCCTTGCTTCTACGTTTCTTTGTGAGTCCCGTAGCGAGGTTGCATTCCCGGCGTTCCTGCATCGAGTGGGCGCGCTGAGAATACAACCTTCCATCTCGGTCTTGGCTTGCACCATTCTTCCGCGTAACCGGCATGAACTCATCAGTAGGTACACCCTATTTATTTGTTAACACCAACAACTTCACTCACAAAAACAGAGATACAGTACGGTGAATACCGTTGAATGACCGGTAATTGAATTTAAATTCCGAACGGATTAGGTTAGATTTGAATTTGGAAGGTACATTTGTTCGGTGGTAGATAATAAATAACATTATCGAATAGGAATTCAAATGTAGAGCACGACGACGATAAATAAACACTTCTTTATCAGCACAGATAAAGTAACTGGACGTCTCACTAACCTGAAGACTTGGCGCAGTCGCTCATAATCCAAGCTGCATTTTAACCTCAAAAAGCACCTTTAGCACGGTCACGACACGAAGGTCACGGCTATGTCGAGTTGCATAACACTAAGCTTTTGTCACTAGAACAATACGATCAAGTACTGTTAAATTGTTATCATAAACACGAATGCACTGTTCGTTGCACGTTTATTATTGAACAAACGACGCGAGTTTCGATTCGGGGTTACATCCGATCGCATATTTGTTGTTATTTTACCACGACGGAGCCACTGTATTGATAAGTTTGTCTCAAGTTTTATGCAGTTTACGATTAAACATGTCAATACGGTGCACTGCACTCCGTGTGACGCGACTAATATGGCGGATGGATTTGAACTAGCTTCGTACGCCTGCGCGGCGCGGCGCCTTCGCCCAGGTACAAAAACATTCCGATAGTGCTGCCATCTTACGAAAACATCATGAACTTTACTGTCACCTTATAAGGAATAATATAGGTACCTGATCGCACAGGGTGTCTGCGTGCAGGGTCACAGCGCTGGAGTTATTGACAACTTACTCCGAGAAGCGATAGATGGAATTAGTAGTTTCATTTGTTAAAACTTTTTGATGGGTTCATTTTATTTTAGCTTGTTGAACTACAAAGTTCTTAGAGGATTTCTGCTGATACTTACTTCTTTTGAATATTAAGAACTACATGCTCTTTTCTGATGATGAAACTGATTTCACACATAATTTCCTTGGCGCTCCGGAATTACTTTTTCACTTTAAGTTATAGCAAAAGAAACAGAATTTCTTAAATTTGAAAAATGTCACGAAATACCTGCAAACTAAGTTAAAAATAAAATAGAGTACTTAAAGTACTCTTAAAAACCTAATTAACCCCTAAATTTGATTCCCTGTGTCGCTGGTGGCATAAATTTGCCTGCTCACCAATGTAAGTTTTACCCTACCGGGAATCGAACCCGAGACCTCTCGCTTCGCAGGTAGGGCTATTGTCAATTTAGCCAAGCGTCCTTCATGTGTCATTATCTGCTCTCAAATATTTTCGTGCAGAAACACGCAGTTGAATGACGATGTATCTCCCCGTTCGTTCATTCGAGTTTCGCAGGTTTACCCCTTAGCGGGTTCACGTATTGTTGAACTCTCTCTTCAAAGTTTTTTTGAAAAGTGCAGTATTACCACATATTTTAAATAATGTTAAGTACCACTCAGTAGCATATAACAAACAGGCTATAATAATATTAACATAGTATGTAACATAGTAACTTTATTCATAATTATTTACATCACTGTGAATACAATGTTGGACACTATACAAAAACAAACTGAAGTCATTAGAGACTATTCTCGAGACACTGAAACGAATCATCTAATAAAAGTTTTAAAATGATTTAAAAACAACTGTCAAATTAAGGTTGCATTCAAATTAGGAACACTTTGTAAATCATTGATTGACTCTAGAATAGAAAAGTTTAAATGAATCGACAAAAAAATAAAAGTGAGATGTTTTGATAGTTGTTATTTCAGAAAAGGTTAGTACAGTAACATGAAAAGTGCATCAATATTAATACAAATTCAAAGCGTTAATGATAAAACTGTAAGTAGATGACTATATACCTAAAGAATTGAATTTTCGGCACCAACGCAAAACCATTCATTTAAACTTTTAAGTTCATAAAACACTTCGGGTTTGAAAATTAAACAATAGACAACACAAATATTGTTACAAGTTGTACTTAAAATTTCATTTGAAATTCATAAGCTTCTGTTAATGCACCATGTTTTGCAAATCCAGTCACTAGTGGAGGATCAGGTATGGACGATTTATTTTCTCCGAGTCCTGTATCTGAGCGCAATGAGGGCTAGTAGGTGGAAAGCCACGTATAGGATGAGGAGAGCCATCACGTCTGTCCAGAGGTGACTGGCGATGAAGTCGTACTGGTTGAGGACCTCCTCTCCTGTGCTGAGGCAGGGGGCACCTGTGTTCTCACTCGGACACGCTGGAAATGTGTAAAAAGATATGGAATGAATTAAGACATTTTTTTACTTTTTTACTTACAAGAAATAGGTTGAATGGACGCTTTTATTTCAGACTATTACGCTAAAAAAAGAAATGCCTAATACATATAGTTTAATTTTTTAGTGGTCTAAAACCATGTTCGCTTTTTTGCCTTTCTAATGAAACCGGTTTAAGGCACATTGGTTGGATGGTTTTAATTAAAGTATATAACGGACATAGGTAAAAACAATTTTTGTGTTGTAAATATGTATTAAGATAAAAATTAGCTAACCTGCCTTCGAAGCGAGGCCAGGGTACGATTCCCGGGGTAAGCTTTGTGTGATGTGATAAGCGTAAAATTTATTCTCAATTATGAATGAACATTGTCGATTTGCATTTATTAACGTATTTTTTATTAAAGTTTTAATTTTAAATTACTTAGAAATTATCACAGTTAGATGTATTTTTCCGGCTTTTAATTTATTGAACAGAAAATTCAACTTGCAATCTTAGCGATGACATGGAAAATTAACGTCTAAATAACTGATTAATGTCTATATAAATCGATTTTCAAATTACATACATTGAAATCAAAAAGCATTGTATTACGAATAGAGTATCAGGTTATGTTTTACCCGCTTAAGCATCGCCTGCTCAAAGCTATATGAGTACAAAAAATATATTCTGGTAACTATTTCGTCGACTATAATTGGTACCTGTTTTGTAGACCCTTTTTATGGGAATACCCCAAGATAGCGCCACGGCGTTATACCTGACTTTTTTCACCGTGTTTCGAGGAACAGGTGCAGGGGTCCCGTCATTAGAAACCCTTCCATTGAACAATTGAATAAAGGGAATCTGTTGTAAAAGCTTTCTAAATCAAGGTTAAAATAATCTTTTGTTACCAAAATACAGATTATTGAGTAATTAACTTTCATTAATTTTAATTACAGAATTAAATTTTAATATAAACTAGCTGCGCCCCGCGGTTTCACCCGCATAGTTCCCGTTCCCGTGGAGAATACGGGGATAAATTGATTTAATTTTTTCGTTAATTTTCCAATGTTTTTAATAGTTATTCTGCTATTCGGGACGGAAACAAATCCAACAAATCAAAAACCATGGCAATCGGTCCAGCCGTTCTCGAGTTATTGTATAAGTGTTGTAACAAACACGACTTTCTTTTATATAAATAGATAGATAATCCATACAATTTCTTTTTATCAGATTTTTTATTCTTATGGTTCATAAATACATCATAAATCTTAGCAACCACATAAATTGAACAAAAAAGAAAATTAGGCGACAACAAAAAAAAATATCGTGGCGAAGGGTGCTACTTGCTGCACTTATAATTCTTATATCAAATCATAAGAATTCTCGTAAAATTAAATAATACTGGTAAATACTATGCGATGATTTACGTTTTTAATGTTACCAGTCAAATAAATGTAACATTCCACATCAAGCGTAGAATGGGCTCACATAAACTTGTTGCGACATGTCAAACACAGGTGTGGCGTTATGGATGGATATTATTTAATTTTACGAGAATTCTTATGATTTGATATAAGAATTATAAGTGCAGCAAGTAGCACCCTTCGCCACGATATTTTTTTTTGTTGTCGCCTAATTTTCTTTTTTGTTCAATTTATGTGGTTGCTAAGATTTATGATCTTAGCAACCACATAAATTGAACAAAAAAGAAAATTAGGCGACAACAAAAAAAAATATCGTGGCGAAGGGTGCTACTTGCTGCACTTATAATTCTTATATCAAATCATAAGAATTCTCGTAAAATTAAATAATACTGGTAAATACTATGCGATGATTTACGTTTTTAATGTTACCAGTCAAATAAATGTAACATTCCACATCAAGCGTAGAATGGGCTCACATAAACTTGTTGCGACATGTCAAACACAGGTGTGGCGTTATGGATGGATATTAGGGTATCTTTGCTAATGTATTGACAGATAACTCACTTATGTTCTGAATTCCATCCCACTGTATGATGCTCATGGCTTCGTTTGAGTACATCAGCCAGGACAGGTGACGGATCCAGGCCACGTATTTTGGTATAGAACTGAAAAAAAAAAGCAAATGCTACATTCTAAAATCAAGCGACTCTCCTCCTCATCAGTAGTTGGATGGGTGACCAGTTAGTGGCATTTAAACCGAGCCCTTTCGTGCTTCGGAAGTCTCGGTAAGATGTCGGTCCGGGTTATTCTAGTCGACAAGCCATGTCGGCCTTTGGTCTAATTTAAAACTGACACTAGAGTTGGCCAGTTATTCGAAAAGAGGATTTTGTTAATTTCATATCACTTAAAAATAAACGTACATTTCTCCTATAATATATAGAGAAACCAACCTTAATTTAAGGAATAGACCGGAAGTCATCATCAGGGAATAGTCAAATGGCACGAGGTAGGCGATAGCAACCGGCATAGACCCGAAAGCACAAGAGAAGAACGATCCTGGAAAAACAAGTTTATTTTGATACAGTATGTTTACAAATAAATAGCCTACAATAAGATTATAACCATCTCAATAACAAGAGATTCCTTATTACGGCTCCACCGATTTCCACCAAACATGGTCAAGGATCTTCCATATCTAATAATAATCGGCCTGGAATTGGACCCTATCGAAGCTCAATTGACTCAATTAAATTGATCATACACCTACAGGGCAATAATAATCTAAAATGAAAACATAAGTATCTACAACACAAGAAGCTTCAAATACATAGAATAATATCTCGATGTAACTACATACAATTTTTTTAAACCAGACAGAGCAATTATTTATATTTAGGGTTGCCATAAAGCTGAACCAAAAATTGTTATTATGGCAATAAAAATACACGAACAATAAATAAATATAGTCTGTAGTATAGTATAACTACAGACTATATATAAATATAATAAATTTATTACATTAAACATTAAGTAAAATTTACTGACTTCACCATATTTCAGTCTTGGCCGGGAATCGAACCCGGGTCACCTTCGAAGGTGGGGTCACTACGAACTAACTTATCATTATTAATACAGTCAGTAAATATAATGCACATGCACGATCAAACAAATCTATAAAACTTAACACCGTGATCATGTCTGTAGGAAAAGGTTATACGTGCAACGATTCAGTTGAATACAATATGTTGATTTATTTTCGCTGCGTGAAGGTATTTTCTACCATGTTGGGTGGTATCATAAAGGTTATTTTTACGACTTTTGAATGACTGACATTCTAAACGCGCCGACATAATAATTAAATAAAAAATCATAGGCATTTCACACAGCGCCATCAGCCCCGAACTAAGCATAGCTTGTTCTATGGGAACTATTTAGATAAATGATTACTATTAGAGTTTCCGAGATATTTACCATTTATGAGTTTTGTCGACTCCCGATATTTTGTGACGGAACCATGACGCATGAAACTGCGTCGAAATATCGGGAGTCAAAAAAACTCACAATGGTAAATATCTCGGTAACTCGAATAATAATGTTCATAACCATGATAGTTTTAAATTCAAATATTGTAATAGGTGTGTGAATATGACTCCGCCCTTTTTGTCAAAATAAAACACATTTGTTCGCTTACAAAATTAAAAAAAAAATTATTGAAAGTATGCTCCATCTGCAGCTACAACCTTCGCCCATCGTTCAGGTAGTTTTCGTATTCCTTGCTGGAAGAAGTCCTGGTCTTTTGAGCTTATCCAGTTGTCAATCCAAATTTTGATACTTTCACATGAAGTAAACTTTTCTCCAGTAAGGTCTGTCTGCATCGTCCGGAATAGGTGGTAATCCGAAGGAGCTATGTCTGGTGAATATGGCGGGTGGGGTAACACTTCCCAGTCCTGTCCCTCTAAATATCTTTTTACGACTTCTGCGGTATGCGGTTTGGCATTGTCATGCTGAAGAACTAATTTGTTATGTCTATTCACCCATTCTGGTCGTTTTTCTTCTATGGCTCGCTTCAAACGCATTAGTTGTCGTCGGTAAACTTCTCCATTAATAGTTTCAGAGGGTTTGAGCAACTCATAATATACAATACCTTTCTGATCCCACCAAATACAGAGCATGACCTTGGCACAGTGAATATTTATTTTTGGCTGTGATGGGCCTGGTTCGCCTGGTTTCACCCAAGCTTTTTTGCGTTTAGGATTTTCGTAGTGTATCCATTTTTCGTCTCCTGTGACTATCCGATGCAAAAATCCTTTTCTTTGCTGTCTTTGAAGCAGCATTTCACAAATGGTTTTCCGACGTTCCATGTCTCTTTCTTTTAAATCATGTGGAACCCAGTCACCGGCTTTTTGAATCATTCCCATCATTTGTAAACGCTTTGCAACAGTTGAACGATCAACATTTAATGCTGCAGCTAATTCTGATTGAGTTTGGCAAGAATCTTCCGCCAATAATGCTTCCAATTCAGCATCTTCAAATTTTTTTGGTGGTTTTCCATGTTCTTTATCCTCAGTACTAAAATCGTTATTTTGAAATCGTCGAAACCATTCCTTGCAAGTTGTATTAGACGGAGCATGCTCACCATAAATCTCCACAAGCAAACGATAAGTTTCCGCTGCAGTTTTCTTCGCAATAAAATAATGTAATAACACTTCCCGCAAATGACGTTTATTTGGAATAAAAACCGACATTTTCGAAAAGGTGAAAACAATTGTTGCTTACACTTCAACCAAATATCATAAAATGCGTTAGATAGCTGACATTCAGTACTATCGAATACAAGTATGGTCATTTATTAGTACACGTAAACAATACTAAAAACGACATCTGTTGAGAAAGGGCGGAGTCATATTCACACACCCAATAGATAACTGATACTTATAAAGTATTTCTTTTTTTGCAAAATACATACAAATAAAACATATTTACACCCACACAGAATAAACATTCCTGTTTGTCGCACAAACGATTGTCCTTGGTGGGAGTTGAAATCACAGCGCAGAAGACAGAGCTACTGTACCAACTGAGCCATGTGTATGATTTTGTGTGCCTACGCCAGTTACAACATAGGTAATCCTATTGCAACGTGTCTGAGCGTGTAAGTGTTTGTTTGTTGGTTTAATCTTTATATTTAATGACACAATAAATCACATGTTTTGCGCAATATGCTGTAAGATATTTTGTCAAAAAAAACTATATAATGAATATAATGAGTTATTAATGTAACTATTAATTGGTCTAAATATGCTTACCGCAAGCAATGGCTACATTGAGCACCATTATGGCAATGAAGACGGTGAAACCAAACGCATAGAGGGTATTCCTCAGTCCAGCGATCCAGTACACCACCAGCGTGAACAGAGACGGCTCTATCAGGAGTCCAGGGAACTGAAAAGGGACAAAATAATCATTTTGAAATGCCTATTGTGTCCGCGCCCATAGGTAAAGAACCATTTTTTTTACTAATTATAATTAGTAAAAAAATTGAAAAATTGATGAATTATAATTAGTAAAAACATTAACTATTGAACAAGCTAGAAATGAAGAAACTAGATGACGCCACTTGTATTTATTTTTTTGCCGTTTTTATTACGGAGAAACGGAACCCTTCGTGCGCGAGTCGACTCGCACTTGGCCGATTTTTGTAAAATACCTGTATCCACCCGTAAGAAGCCGGGGCGGGCCGCTAGTTGTTATATCTAGTAGGTTCATTTTATGTTTGTATGGGCAATGACCCTTACTATTCGCTATAATCTAAAACGAGTTTTGATTTTATCCATCAAGATTTTATCAACCTTAGAAGCAGATGTACAGCTCTGATTTATATATACAGAAAATACCTTATCCTAAGGACATTGACACACATAGTATTATGTGTCAATGAATAATATACCTACATAATACATACTTAGCAAGGCTTCTATCAAAGTTTTGCTATACAGAAACGAGAGGTACGAGCACATTGCGAAGGCCGTAAATGGATAAAACCTAATATTGGAGATTCAAATACTGTTGATTAATAAGTTACTGTTTGCTTTCTAATGTACCGTTGGCATGATTTTAACCCTTTATATATTGTTACTGCTTATATGCATAAACTATTTCAATAAGAATTGTCATACAGTCCAATCAAGCTCCAAAATAACTTGTACTATGGAACTAGATTACTGTTGGAATATCTAAATAGTACATAACTTCGTAAATTAATATACATAACACCTGGACAAAAGAAACATCTACGTTCGTTTGTCCCGGTGGGAATCAGAATCAGTGCAGAGTGCAGAGCTACTGCCAAACCATGAGGCCAGTTAAATACCAGAATATCTGCAGATAACAACATTTGGCGAAGAATCAATATATTTGAGCGGCGACACAAGATTTCTGAATGATAAGACACGTATAGCTTTGTTAAAATTAATCGAATAATAACTTTAAAAGTCAATGACACGACTTATATGCGTACCTTTATAAATATTATATTTGCAGTCACCGGCGTCTGTCATTACGCAACTTAGATAATAAAAAACTGGTTGAAAGCGACGCGCAATTTGAGGAATCTATATTATTAATTTATAGTATATCCGCCGTGGTTCAAAAGATACAGCCCGTTAATGTAGGTATTATACATTGTAGGTATGGCAAAGTTTTCAAACTGCCCGAAGGCCTCCGACGTCTTATCAATTCGTATAGCCGGAATCTAGGGCGGCCTTAGATATTGCAAGGCTCCGGGCGACAGATCTTTGTGAGGCTCTTGGGGTATGAGGAATTTAGGTGAGTTCGAAGTGTACAGGGCTACTGGTAATCAGTCAGCATCCTCTTAAAGACAGCTACAGTACATCAAGACATATAGGTAGAAATATAGGTTGTTCTGCGAGGGTGCGAGGCCCTACAAAAGCGAGGCCCCGGGCGGTTGCCCTGCTTGCCACCCCCTAAAGCCGCCCCTGGCCGGAATGACATATTAAAGTGCCTTCGAAGTGGAAGCGTTCTATTCAAATGCCATTAAATGTTCACTCATTTAAAAGTAAATCAAGATTAAACTCACTAGAGCGATCATCCTAGCGGTGTAGTAGATTGGCGTGGAGTACAATCCCGCCTTCAGTTCCCTGTAGAACAGCGGGAACTCCTCAGGGAACATGTGTAGCACCGAGTACATAGGGCTGAAGGTATTCTCGGCTATGATGATGAAGAGCGCTCCTTGCACGTCTTGGATCCCTGCTTGCGTCAGGCGCGCGGTGCCGATGAAGCAGAGGCCTGCTGTGAGGGCTATCGCCTGGAATTAATTACAATGGTGTAAAACATTGATTCTGAATTCGATCGTGGTTAATTTAGATGAATAAAATCTAGGTCGTATTGGTAGCTAATTTAAAGGGAAGTGACGCATGGTGCTTCGGTGACCGCGTGTTTTCATTTAATGGAAAACGGGCTTCGCACCGTAAAAAAGAACGGTCTAATACTGAAATGATTGCAATACGATATAAACTGGCAATCCACAGCGTGATATGGGGACTTAATTGGGTGGACGTGATAACTAGAATTCTATGAATTCCCGATTCACTATAGTTAATACATAGCATTTGCCAGTTCCTCAATAATTTAAAGAGAATTCAGAGAAAATCCTTCTACTAAGTATATCTGACGGTGAGGATGGATCCAGTTGCTCGCGTCCGTAGGTGTGTACCTTTTGATTCCCTACACGTACCCCCTGGGTGGTGCTAAATGAGCAATCAAAAGTAGCAGTAGAACTTGTGCCAAGTTCGTCCGGAGAGGTACTGCCACCACATCTGGAATCTGCCGCCAAGCAGTAGTGGTTGCATTGCTGTATTCCGGTGGAAGGGTGTGGCTGCCGGTGAAATCACATGCGCATGAGACGTATCATCCCGGTCTCGGGTGATGGACGCAGCATGATGAATGCGACTCAGTAAAGATTTGGATCTCATACTGAGTCGCGCGCATTACTGTTGTCATGAGCGAGGCTCACCACTTACCATCAGGTGGGCCCTCAGCTCGTTCCATCAATCAATCACATAAAAAAAAAAAAAAAAAAAAAAGGTGGCTTAAGACCGCTTCAGAAATCGTTGGGGAGGCATAATGTCGACGTCTGTCAGCTGATATAATGATGATGAAACATAGCATTATAAAGCTGTTTTTCATTAAAAATATAGAAAGAAACATTATAATTATAAGTGATAGTTTTAAATCCAGAAGCAGGTCAATTTTCTTGTGCGGCGGGTTCGCGGATGTGTGTGCTACGTTCCCGTGTTCCCGCCACTAAGCGGCAGAGGAGGACCGTGGGGTTTTAGTGGGTCTAGTCCCACATAACCACTCTGTCTCCCCGTGGCAGGGCGGTATGCGAGTGCATTTCCCCACCAAAAACAAAAAAAGGTAAATTTTCTTGTAATTTTTTTGCAATCATCCTTCATTTCGCCGGCTTGTCGTTATTTGACCAGACTGTCCAAACTGTTCATATCCACCAATTCTTACTAATGATTTCCGTTAGTATTCAGTCACATTGATAACATCACTCACCTCAAATCGACTTGATTAACTTAAAACTATTTTATAATATTTATCGCAGACTCATAGATTCTACTGACCAGTTTTTGCAGGATGCGAATGAGTTGCACTTTTGGATCCCGGATGATAATTAGCATGTACCGGTACACCAGCCATAGGATTTTGATCACGAAGGATGGAGATTTGAAGGAATCTGGCCTAAATCTTTTCATATCCTGAAATTAATAAACATTTTAGGATAAGCCAGTAAATTCAAAGAAAGACAGAAGAAATATATCGAACTTCAAAAATTGCAAAATAGAATAACAGGCGATATCAACTTCGATCCTGTTGATCGCGTTTCTTCTAAAGGCATTATTTATACTTAAAATTAGCATTCAATAACAATATTTGTCATAGTTTTGTTCATTCTGAATTTTCCACAACTCAAAGAGATCTTATCATGGCAGGCGATAAAAATAAGGCATCAATTAAAATTCAGTTTAAGCTAGATCACTAGATATTAAAACGAGATTCAATGTTTTAATATCTAGTGATCTAATGTTTAATACCTAATATATATATTAGGTATGAATCACCTAATATAAATCAAAATATATATTTGATATGAATCAAAACTATCAAACATGACATTACAAATAAATAAATTTGAATGTCTAACTAACAGCTTACTAATTAACTAAACTTAACTAACGGCCTACTAGTTGATTAAACTCAACTAAATGCATTAAAAAGTATATAGAGTACACAAGAAAACAGTATTAATTTTTTTTGTTTGTCTTTCTGTCCGTCTGTATGAGTGTCGGCTACTCTCCAAAACGGCTGTCTGTACAAATAAATAAAATTGAAGTGTCTGTTTGTACTGTCAAAGTAGCAGCTTTTTATGCTAAATGCATTTGAAATTATATACGGTACGGTACTAAAAATACAATTTATATAGAATTTTTGTCTGTCTGTATTCCGGCTACGCGCAAAAACGGCTCTACCGATTTTGATTTTTGACATTTACCTCATCCTCATTCTCCATAAGATGAAATTCCAAATGAATATCCATATCCAATTCCTTCGCCACATCGCTGACTGCAAACCGGTCGCAGACGCTCTTGATGGCCTGCCGGGAAGCGGCTTCCGACCCTGGGGTCAGTGCCAGCACCTTGATGAAGTAGTCTGTTGGGTTGTACATCAGAGGGCACTCGTAGCCGAGGCTGAGGGCAGTGAGAGAAACACCTTAAAAATACCGATCTGTTCTGTTCGTTACAAGAAACAAGAACAGACACTACACCTTTATTCGCTGCCAAGAAGCACGGCAAGTGCACTCGTGTTGCTGTGGCCTGCTGAAGGGGTGTGGGTGCCAGTGAAATTATAGGCATATAAGGGGTTACCTCCTCGTCTCATGAGTGAGTGAGGTGTTCTCATACATCGATACTAGCCCAGTCACACAAAACGCATTGATTAATAAAATAATTCAAGATCCAAATATTCCTTTGGATATTCGTACAGTAATAACGATCAGTTACCATGTGCTGAATAGGATAAAGGAAAGCATCAATGTGTTTTTTGTTTGTGAATCATAGTTCTTTGAGCTTAAACTATGTTTAAATAATCCATAATATCAGCGTAATTAAAATTAAATTACTCCGATTTCGACAGAGAAAATCCATGTCAGCCAACACTTAAAAAAATGGCCAAATTAACAAAAAGGATTACAGAGCTCTCATTAATCATATATCTGGAATACAATATTTCATAAAATCTCTAAGGTAATAAAACATTTTAACGTATAACTGATAAATCTGACTGGATCCGCTATTATAAAAACATTTGAATGGTTCTCGTTTCTACCAGAAATCTTGTCCTGATAATGATGAGATTACTATCCATATTTCAGACAAGCGACTAAATTCTCAATGCAAAAACTTGCCATAAAAACAGGTTTCGGCTATGATTAATTTCAAAAAGGTTAATTCATTCAATATTTGAAGTAAATATTCAAAATGTTTTACGTCATTTTGGAAATTATCCAGGCAGTCGTATTTCAGTTAGCCTTAAGCGTATCAGTTTATTAATTAATGAAACGATTAACGAATAATATATTAACGGATTGTTTGGCAGTCTCATTATACTGAAGAAATATGTCTTTGAAACAAATATCAGTCCAGACTTATATTCTGTAGAATTTTCAATCTTTCAATAATTGATTTCCATTAAGTCAACCAATCGTTATTTCCTGCAAATGTATTTTATAAATTGCCTTCGATTTAATATTAATTATGTGCTTTGAATTCATGTTATTCATTGCCATCAAACCTTTAATGTACCTAACTGGTAAGATTGAAACATTCATAAAAATAATATGGAGGTTACATTAAATAAAATCAATAAGCAAATACACCCGGCTACGCATAAGATATAGGTAAATTTTAGTATAAAAATTTCAAGGCCTTATTCGTATGTAAATCTAACAACTGTTTGAAATTCGCAAAAATCTCTCAACGACCAAACGACAGGCAAGGAAACATGTTTAAAATTCATAAACTACTTAATATTTTCATTATAATAGATAATGTAAATAAAACCTCTTTCTGTATAAAATCTGTAGGTGATAAGTTTCTTGAAATAGTAACTTGCTGGTGAAATAAAATATATCTACGAGTATATCAAATCTACAGTCAAGAAATATATTTTACACCTTTTGAGTTCCTTTCTTCCGGTTTCAAATAAAATTTTAATTTTCGTTATGCTCACTTTTAAATTACTATTTCTTAGATAATAATAATAAATATTGTATTTCACACTTAACCATACATAATTTTATTATCATCAAGATACCCACTTAATCCCACAAAATACCTAATTATCAAGAGTTCATTTAAAATTAAGTAAGTACTTAGAATTCATGTTATTCATTGGCATTTAATCTGCAATGTATCTTAACTGGTTAAATTATATTTTAAACATTTTAAACAAACAAACATTTTTTTAAATGATATTATGAAAAAAATAAAACTTGAATTGCGATCGGAATTGATTGCGAATTGAATTATTCTCGGACTTTTTACTAACATCCTGTTACGGAAAAAGGGTAAGTATTACAATATGTATTACATATATCAAGATTAATATAAATATATAATAAGATGGGAAATAAGATAAATATGAAATGGCGACTGAAAACTGAAAAACCAATGCTCCGTGACTACAAAACATCAAAGCTGACAATTTATACGTATAATAAAATCGTAGACTTGCCGTGTCTGTACATTAAAGATTTTTGCAAAATATTTACTGGGAGACGTTACAAATAAGTAATTTTCAAATAAATGAAACTACTTGATTTTCAACAGAATTTTCTGCTTAAAACAAACCTCTCCTACAAATCCATTCGTAATCGATGATAGACCAATTACAGTAAGTAGAACACAATGAATCCCTTGAGATGATCCTGAGGTTCAGGAAGTCCTATTAGGGTCACAGACTTGTCAAGATCATTTAATGATGAGACTCAATTGCATTCGTTCACTATTGAATAATTATGCACTGACAACAGTTCTCCAATCGCTCTAGAGATGTTTACGCTAGAGATCTTTATCGATAGTATTAAAAGTGAATTGTGAATTTCGGCACGAATTAATATTTGGCGAGCTAGATATTCAAATTATCAGATAACGTTTAAAGGCATTATTTGAATACTTATGAAATTTGGCAGAATTTCTTGATAGTTATTTTGAATTGTGACATTTAGCTGTTTTAGGCACCATTTCGAAACATTAAGTAAAGGTTTTATTGGTTTATTCAATATCAAATCTTTGATATTGTTTATTGTAGTGTTATCGTTTTTATTGTTTATCTTGCTCTTCGGTCGTAAAAATATCACAATTTAAAGAAGATAAGTTACTACTTAGTTTTAACGCAATATAAAAAAGTCTAATTGTGGATACAACTGAGTTATGTAATTTAAAGACAAGGAAACATAAATATATGAACAATAAATAAATATTCGTGGACACAGAGCGTCATCTAGCGCCAAACTAAGCATAGCTTGTATGATGAGAACTAGATCACTTAGATAGGATTCATTCATATAATACGTATTAACACCCTAACACAGAACAAACATCTAACGTTCGTCAAATAATAAACCCACGAAAACCACCCACCCAATAATCAAACCCACGAAAAGAAGTCATAAAGAAACTTTACCTTTCAAAAAAGCTCAACGCAGCTTGGGCATTCCCCGCAAACGCCACTCTGCCTTCAGCCAATAGCACCAGCTTATCGAAATGTGCCATCAGCTCCGACGAAGGCTGGTGGATGGTGCATATCACTGTCTTCCCCTGGGCGGCACTCGACCGAAGTAATGTAACTAGTTTCTGCGCTGATGAGGAGTCTAAGCCGGTGGTTGGCTCGTCGCAAAATAGAAGCCCGGGGTCGGTAAGGAGCTGAAAATATATACTACTGTTTATTTGGTTGGAATGTCATTTTCAAGTCAGGATTCACTTTAATGTGAATAATGGCTTATATTCAGGAATTTAGGCATTTATAGATGAGCCTGATTTCGCGGGAACAAACGAATGTGATGCAGATTTTCCGACCTACAAATATATCTAAAGTGGTGAAATCTCAAGCAAGTAATTACTTATGTAAATACAAACCATTAACAAACTAGTAATATAATCATTTATTTTTTTGACATGAATAAATTAATTAAAATAAAATAAATTGGTACTTGAAAGCTTGTTCTGAATGGTAATCGAACCCCCGACCTACTCCGCAGAGCTACTACCAACTGAGCTATGAGGTCAGTCAATGCTTGGTCGAGTTATGTTCCAGATCACGATATGTTTTACGAGGAAGAGTTTTTACCAGTACTCGTACTGATAGAAAATAAAACTTACTTCTGTAGCAAACGCCAGTCGCTTTCGCTCTCCTCCCGATAGAGTTTTCATGCCGTCCAGACCTCCAATCCTGGTAAACCGGGAGTCGTAAAGAGCCAACTGCCTCAACAGCTGGTTTACTCTTCTCTTTCTTGCTAGTGCAGTGGTTCGACAGTCCATGCGCAAACGAGCCTGTGTAACAATTAAAATGAATTTTACTTATTTTTGAGACAAGAATGATTCGTGTATCATTTCACGCCTATTTCCCTGAAGCGTTAGGGAGAATCTCAATAGGACACTTTCACGTTCAAGAGTGCTGAATATCCGTAAATTACACGTAATTATCTACGTAAATAAATTTTCTTTTGGATCTTTTTAACCAGTGGAAATAAATATAAATCATTCATATCATAACGAAAAATACAGTCAATCATATATACGAGTATACATACATATACATAACACTGAATCATTTTGATCAGATCACTGATTATGCTAGCGCCACTCAGAAAAAATATTTTAGGCATCGTAGATCTTATCTGATCACGATAAAGGCCGGTTCACAGTTTTTACAATGCCCTCATATATTTTACCATGAATTAAATTTTCAAATACAGTTGTATCATAACGTAAAGTATAGTACGCACGGGTAGCAGAGCATATACAATATGTATACAGTTTTTCTGTCGTAGTGTCGTGTCAGCCTTTTGAATAAGCATATGGGTTAGATTCAAATTCAAATGTAAGTGATGTTCACCCTACGTATTACACAACCAGCACGCCGCCCGGTCGTGCAGGTTGCGTCACGCGTGTCCGCATTAGAGCGACCGTTTGGTTGTTGTGTTTTACCCGCTCAAAATTGCGTACACACATGTAAAATTTTGATTACTTATCTGAATTGTTTGACATAAAAAAAAATTAAAAAGTATACCTACGTAAATAAAATAACCCCAAACATAGCTTAATTTAAAGATATCCATGTTTAAAAATACAATATAAGAATATTTTTCGTTATTAAAGTATTTGAAAAACATTCCGTTAGCAAAATACAAAATCAGCGTTAATTGGGCAACCCGGAGACTTCAAGCTGTTCGAAGGCCTCCGACATGATTTATCGTCGGGTATAGCCAGCAGCGATATCTAAAAGTGCGCATCAGCACGAAAGCGCTCATTACTATTGACACTAATCAGTCACACATCCAAGTATTGCCCGGGCGCAGCATTGCATTAAAAATCGATAATAATTAAAAAAAAAAAACCACTGCCCCTCATGTTACGTGGTGTGAGCTACTCAAAATATTTTTCAGTGCAGGAAGTGTTTGATTGTATATGTAACCTACCTTAATATTTATATGTAAATAAATTCCAAACCGATAAATCACAAATCATTTTGTATAGAATTATAATCAATTCATATCGATTGAAAAAACATTTAGGCAGTTCAAGTTTAAATATTAAGTAGGTACCTATATTTTTACATACCTAAATGTTTTTTTACGCGGAAATGTGAAGACCAAATATAAATGAGCGCCAGAAAAAAATATTATAGACCATTAATTATGTCTAGTCGTAGTCTAGACAAATAAGCATGGAGAAGGTAAAACAAATATCACTTTCACATTAAAAACACTTTGGATTCCCTGTGTTTCTAATGTGAAAGTGATTCCAGCATGGACACACTCAGTAATAGTTGTACTTAAGTATTAAAGAAGAGTTTCCAACAAAAATTAGCATGGACACACTTAGTATTACTTAAGTATTAAAGAAGAGTTGCCAACAAAAATCTAGGAACGGAGGTTTCTATATTTTTATAAAATTCCATATGCAATTAAATATACTTTTCTTATACTCTGTAGATAGTAAAATTATATCACTGCTTGACGCATTGGTTCACGTCTAGGTCACAGCTATTAACTGTATTAGTTCTTATTATGCAACTTGATTATATTAAAATAAATATACACGTATTATCATAAGATACCTATTCGTAATTGATCTAATAGCACGGTCTGATGGTCCTAGATTTTTCGGGAGCTGTCTTACTTTACTTATGTATCAATCTGACGCAGCTTAGGTTACACAAATCTACAAATAAACTTCCACGCTAGAATTTATACAAGAATTAATGTCGCATTAAACTATTTATCACTACGAACGGGAGAGTTGTAACTTACCATTATGGTAAGGTGTTCTATCACGTTGAGGTTTTCGACAAACAGATCGTCCTGATGCATGTAGCCACTCTCATGGTTCATGAAGTCGCTCACTGGTAGTCCATTCATCGCTATGTCACCATCAATCACTGTTCCCACTGTTTAAAAATACAAAATATCTTAAAACTTTGGTGACAACACTTTGCTTTGAAAAGGAAGTAATACTTCCATTAGGGGTTTCTTGCTAGTTGTTCCGCTAAACTTAGTACATAATAAGAACGCATGATCTTATAGGTACATAAGTATTAAAAAAAGTGACGTTTCCAAGTATTATTCGAGAATTCAATAGGAATGGAATTAAATAGACTTTGACTGATAATATATTTACGTTATATATGTTTAATATGTTTACGTTTAGTTATGACATCCACTCTAGACGCAGGACCATATCGCGAATATATTGTATTATACTGTCTCTGAGGGGTTTTTAGACTGTTTTTTTATAAAACATAGCAAATAAGACTAGCTAAAAAACGAAACATCTGTGTGCATGTAATGTGCCTAAGGAGCTCTTTTAACACGTTATACGTTATGCTCACAAATATGTTTATTTGTGTGTAAAATTTGACGCGTAAACGATACTTGAGATTTAAAGGAATAAATGAGTTTGAAGTTTGAGTACTGTTGACTTATCAAAAAAATAAAAGCATTTTTGGTAATTCACGGATATTGCAAAATAATAGATAATTTTGCAATATCCGTGAGTTACCAAAAATACTTCATTATTTGCTATACACACATCACTAATATTAATAAGTATCCATAAATCTTTTTTTTTATTGCTTAATGAATAGGTTTGCATAAAAATATTTTGGTACGTTTTGTATAAATTAATTTGACAAACCTACTAGAAGCATTTAAATAAGCCTATCATTAAAAAAATACTTATTTATAAGCCTGCCGTGAGTTACCTACTTAATTAAGATTGTTCATGAATGAGGAACAAATATGACAGAATTTTTTAATGACGATTTTCAAGGTTATTCTGGTGCCTATTTCAAAAATAGGCTACAACCTTACTTCCGCCTTTTGGTATATAAGTTCGAGCTTTATTTTTTTTTGTGTTTTTGATAAATGTATAATATAACTTACCGCCAATTGTAGAGCAGAGTTATAATATTTTTATAAGTCAAAAATATATTACTATGTTTTATAAGTCAAAAAATATATTATATTAATATAATAAAGTGATTTATATAATATTATATATATTATAACATGTATAAAAGTCATGTTTAACGAGATAAATTATACCTTTACCTATTCAATTACTAGAATTTCGTTATATATGTGCACTTACCTGGGCTTCTGTTTGCTAAAGCTGACATAAGTGTGGTTTTTCCAGCTCCACTGCAACAATTACAAAAAATATCATGTAATCGTTATATTATAAAGCGACAAAAATAATAATTAAAATCCCATTTTAATGGTTACTTATAGCGCTCTATTGTTTAGTTTTTGACAGGGATTTGTCACTAAAGGACGTCGTACCGTTAAGCGACTCTGATTAATTAATTAATTGATTAATCTCATTTATTAAATATCCTCACTAAACTAAATTAGACCATCGATATTTTTTTTATGTGATCAAGTGACGGAACGTGCTGAGGGCCCACCTGGTGGTAAGTGGCGACCCCAGCCAATGACAACAGTAATGCGACTCAGTATGAGGAATGAATTTGGATCTTACACTTCCACCGGAACAAAGTAATGCTAGCACTACTGCTTGGCGGCAGATTCCAGGTGTGGTGGCAGCACCTCTCCTGACGAGCAGCAGTGGCTCTAAGTAGCAGTAGAACTTGTGGTACTGCCTCCACACCTGGTAATTCGCTGCCTAGCAGTGGTGCAGTTGCGTTGCTGTGTTATAGTGAAAGAATGTTGGCTCTGGTGAAATTTCAGGCTCCTTGGAAGAACCCGTCTCAGAGTGACGGGTGCAACGCGACTTGGGTCTTTTCATTAGCCGGGGAAGACGTCATATTTAACATCAAAAAGGGGGCACATAAAGATGCGTTGCTGTGTTATAGTGAAAGAATGTTGGCTCTGGTGAAATTTCAGGCTCCTTGGAAGAACCCGTCTCAGAGTGACGGATGCAACGCGACTTGGGTCTTTTCATTAGCCGGGGAAGACGTTATATTTAACATCAAAAATGATTAAAAGCAGGATAGACAATCGATTCACGCTTAGTTTCTAGTAAGGGTATGTTTTACTCTTAGTAATCGAATAAATCAGAACTAAAAATTCTTCGCGTGTCTTTGAGCACGCCAAGGCGGTATCTCCCAAGTCATCCGATACGAGCGAGTATCGGTGACAATCAATACCAGCGGTGAATAGAGAGTAACTTATACCTACAATCCGGAAAAACGGTTATTAGTTATGAAATATTATTCTGGACAGTATTTGTTGGGCACGGCATCGGTCTCTTTAATCAAAATCATAATAATCATAACATTAAAGAATTATGTGTTTATCTCATGTAGTGTAGATGACATATTAAGTTAAAGTATCACTGTGAGATACTCATTCGAGTTTATAAATAAAAAAACTTTAACTTAAAAACACTTAAAAAACATTAAACACTAAACATAAATTTATTAAACAAACCTGCCTAGTGTCACAGTAACAGGCGTCTTATTATTTTTATTATTATTGTTATTATTTAAATTATTTTTGTGTTTACTAACAATATTTATTGGGTGTACTACTAACAATTCTATGGATCTTGTATCTGAAATAAATGATTTGTTATTATTATTATTATTATTAAACTTTAAAGAGCGTGGTGGCCAAGGGGCATAGACGCCGACTTTCAATCTGAAGGTTGCTGGTTCAAACCCACACGTGAACCAATGAGTTTTATTCACTTGAAAAAAATTATGTGCGCAATACCACGTTCTCGAAACGGTGACGGAAAACATCGTGAGGAAACTGGCATGTCTTAGAACCAAAAATTCGACGTCATGTGACATTTACCAATCCGGATGGACTCCCGTGGTAGATCAGAGCCCATTTACTCTCAATTATCGAGAGTACGCCGGTGTCCCAGCAGTGGGAACATTAGAGGCTGCTACGGTACGGTATATACAGATTTTTTGGGCCAGAAACCCTCACGGGCTTCCCTAGAACACCCACTAAATTATCATCACAATCTGATCCATGGTTTCGGAACGCATAGAGAACTAACATACAAACATAGATAGATTAAAAATGCATGGTACCTACGTTACATCCCCGTCTCAGAAAGACGGACGTAACGCGATGTGATTCTCATAATTCGGTTTGAGTCGTATTGTTGTTATCAACTGCGGTAACCCCTTAATAACAGGATAATCGAAATTATCAGAAGTAATGTTATTAATCCACAGACAACCCAACCCGAATGTAATGATGAACCTTACACGAAACATATATGTATACATGTGTTTTATTTATGTTCTACAATAGACATTTTAAACTTGTTTGAGGTTCTACATAACAACTTAATATTTCAATAAATTTAAAAGAAATATTATAGTTTTTTTTTAATATAGTAGCAGGAAATCCATTTTCTTGGCGCTTTTAATGCTAAAATGAGGCCGTTGAATTATTTTTTTCGCCTTCCTCGTATATTACCTTGAATCATTAATTAGAATTAATAAATGCAATTTAAAAAATATATTTATGTAAATGGACCTGATTGTATTTTAAGAGAGAACGCATATCATTTTACAATAACGCAAAAAAAATTATAGTCTTTATAATCGAGTATAAAAAAATGTCTGCCTTCTATAATTTTTACCGACAAGATAAATAGTTCACTGGGAAATTCCCTATTCCTATTAAGACACTAACGTCTATCAGCCCTTGAATCCCCTAGCCTTATTCCCAATATGGTGTCTAAAGAAATAATAACTATACTATTCATGGATATTTCACACATCGCCATCTAGCCTCATACTAAGCAGAGCAAGTACTATGGGAACTACATAACTGATAGAATACAACAATTTTTTTTGTAAAGCATAATTATTAAGTTGTGTGACAAACATTAATCTCCATACAAATGTTTGTCCTGAGTGGGATTTGAACCCACGACGTGCGCCGAAGGCAGAGCTTTTACCAACTTTATAGGTCAGTTTTGAAAAATGTATGTGAGGACTCAAAATCTTAAATTCGATGATTAATGTACAAACAACACAAACACACGCACGTGGCAATCGCCCTTGATATTTCATTCAATAATAAAAAATTAGCTCAAGATAATAAATGTTAGAAAATGTATTTCTATATGTATCTAAATCACATTTAAATAAAATCAAATAGATAATTCATACTAGCAAGCTAGATAAGCATCTGAATAATTGCCTGCTTTTATCGAATTTCTAGGCTTCAACACATTTTATTAAGCAGAGTTTATGATGTCATTTTGACCTAGAAAAAAAAGAAAACTCTTTTTATATGTGTGTCTATGTAGCGTATATTTGTATCTGTCTGTGGCATCGTAGCTGCCAAAAGAATGAACCCATTTTGGCGGTTTTGTGAGACGTATCATCCCCGTCTCGGGTGATGGACGCAGCAGGATTAATTAATGCGACTCAGTAAATATTTGGATCTCATACTGAGTCGCACGCATTACTGTTGTCATGGGCGAGGGTCACCACTTGCCATCAGGCGGGCCCTCAGCTCGTTCCGTCACTTACTCAGTGACAAGACTTTCTTAAGGTGCACCTGGTTAAGTGTTTAATTAGGCCCATAACAACAACACTACGAAGTAGGTCCTGCCGACCCAAGTATTGAATATCTAAGTCGCATCCCGTTGTCCTCTTCACCCGAGTCATGGGTGAACGTGTCATGTACCTAATCTTTACTTACAATCTTGAGCTACTATCTTAACATGTTTACGGAGTTTCAATTCATATATATTATATAACCTACCTGCCAACAACATAAAACAACGGAACAAATGATTTGTAAAAAAGTTTTATAAAACTACGAAATATTTAATTGACTTGTACTTAATTGCTGTGAAATCTTAAATTATACTCGATCTTATACTACGTTTATTCATACAAAGGAACACTTGGGATCCTCTGGCTAAAGGCGAAAGTTTGTTTGTATGTGTGTCTGTCTGTGTATGTATGTTTGTTGCTCCTTCACGCTCAAACGGCTCAACCGATTTGGATGAAATTTATAAAATTTGGTGCCTGGATATCTTTATCCAAATAGTAAAGCATATTCGAATAGCAAATTCAACCAATTTATTACTAAGAATTATGCAGTTAGTACTTCAAGCCTAATTCATAAGCGCATTAGCTAATTACTGTTTTGTCATGTTCGATATTATTCAAAACCTGATGTTTTTAAAATACGTTCATGATTAAGGCCCTTAATCCATACTGAGACTTGTT
The DNA here is from genome assembly GCA_921293045.1 of Aplocera efformata. Lineage (NCBI taxonomy): Eukaryota > Metazoa > Arthropoda > Insecta > Lepidoptera > Geometridae > Aplocera > Aplocera efformata. The sequence continues at coordinate 2,544,984 of OV121042.1, read as the reverse complement.
TTGTAGTTAGGGCTTGTGTTAGTTTTCTGATTCTCATATAACAAAATATGTGATGCCTCATGCTATCTCTCTAACTATTCTGTCAAGAATAGACATCTATAAATTACGGTAGTGAAACCAGCCTATATTGCTAATCTGATGATTACAGTAATATCTATATTTTGACGTTTTGTTCATCAATAAGTTCGAATAAAATAAGTATTTTCTCCATTACTTTTAAAGCGGGCAGTAATAATGAGTTTGAATTTTGAATTTTTAATAAGCGCGCGTGTCGATTCATTGAGGTCGAACGCCAAATATTTGGAATGTAATTTTTAAATAAATTACTGGATAGTGAGAGCGGCGCCAGGCGCACGAAGAGACTAAACTGAAAAAATAAAAAATATAGGTTGATTGATTGTACTCACCTAGGGCCCATCAAGGCGATGAGGGTTCCCGGCTTGGCAATGCCGCTTACTGCGAACAAACACGGTATTGTAAAATAATACATAATTTGCTAGGTCATCTATCACAGTGACATTATAACAGACTACCATTAATTTGTAATATGACAAAATAACTTCTGAATCTTTCAGTCAAAGTCAAAGTCAAAAATATTTATACGCGTTGAATTCTTAAAAATTACTTTTTTTAAATAAATAAGTACCTACGAGAGCATGCGTTCTTAACACTAAGTTTAGCACTTGTTCAAACCTTCCGACCTTCCATGGGGAAGAACAAGCAAGAAACCCCTAATGGATATTCATTTGGATTTATATGTATTCTCATACTCTCGTTTGAAAGCAAGAGCAAGATTTTAACAGATATTTTATATTACACAACAGCCACGCCGTCGAGCAAGAGGTCGATGTGACGTCCTTGTTGAATAAGGGCCTCTAAATTGGTCCCAAACGTCAGCATGATTTAAAGGTAAGCCGGCATTTTATCTATAACGTTATCTAACCACTAGTTTAAAGATCAATGTTTCTTCCACAGTTCTTATGTTCTGGCCCTAAGGAATGCAGTTTTACCCGACTAGAAAATATTAGATTCTCGATTTGGGAGTATATATATATTTATTTGTTTCTGGAAATTACGCTGATATCTTCGCTAATTGTAAACGGATTTGTGCTTTTTCTTATTGAACAGGTTGTACCTAAGGTCACAGAAATTTTAAGCAATCATTTAAATCCACTTTTAGTGACGAAAAACTGGCCAAATTATTGCCGGACTTGACAGAGGGTTCCGCGCGAACTTGTAGGTAAACGTGTAATTTGTAGGTTATTTCATGTAATTCACAAAAAAATTGTGAAGAAACAATAAATTTACTATTATAAATTTATTCCTTTTCTTGTTCTTGTTCTAGGTCAACGGAAGTACAATACCATATAGGTTTGATTCCCTTGCGAGAGTCAAAATATGAGTCATAAACGGCTGTATCTTTTGATTGCGTTGAGTTTGATTGTCCGCTCACTCGCTCGTTCAGCACAGAAGAAGTAAAGTAGCACAGCAGTAGAAGCATTAATATCAAGATATTTGCAGATTTATTTTAATTTTGCATTGTGCAACAATTAAAGTTAGAGTTATTTGGAGTACGGACTCCGCTTCACTCGCAATTATCGAGAGTAGGCCGGTGTCCCTGCAGTGGGAACATTAGAGGCTGATACGGACGGAGTCCGCTGCGTTGGCACCGGAGAGCAATATAAATCAAATTGATAAGAGTATTCGATTTTGTTACCAATGCCACCTCTTCGATCATGAGCTTGATTCTGAATAAATGAATATAAATTATTCAAAGACCTGACACCCACATACTGTATTACATTAAAGCGCAAAAGCAAGTAGAAGTTCAAAAACCTCAGGAGAAATTTAGAGAGCAGAGTAAGTGTGGGTTTTAAGGGGTATAACCTCTGCTACAGACCGGGAAAAGTAGAAGAAACTGGGTGGCGCGAAAGGAGTAATCCAAGGCAGTAAAACTTGGGCAAGTTCGTCCAGAGGGGTACCACCGCACCTGGTAATCCAACGCCAAGCAGTGGTGCACTTGCATTGCTGTGTTTCCGATTGTAACGTCACCAATTGATTGCTCATGCGCTTGTAATTTCACCGTTACATCCCCGTCTCAACGTCAAGGCGCAACGCGTTACGACTTGGGTTCTCTCATACTTCAGTAAGAGAATCGGAGTTACATCGCTGTTTTCTACGGGCGGCAGTAACCACTTAGCATCAGTTGGATTTTGAGCTAGTCCCGTCAAATTAGCCACATAAAAAAGGAAGCTTTTGCCTTGCAGTGGGATCTAACTGGCTGATAATAATAATAATAATAAAATATTGTTGAATTAGGTACATACCATTGTTGACCAGCCTTTTCAGCTTGCCTTTCTTCTGCGTGATGTGGACACTGACGTCTCGCCAGACGAGAGTGCACGGCCGTGACGCGTGCGTCGACCCTAGGATGTCTTCCACCTCCGGGAACAGAGGGTCATACTTCGACCTGACCGAGTCCTTCACTCCCTTAATCGATATCAGGTCAGCTGGCGTCAATTCCTAAAACAAATTAAATGTATAAAATATATCATATTTTATGGTCTAGTTGCTCGCAGCATGATGAATGCGATTCATTGTAAGATTCAAATATTATACTAAGTCGCATTACTGTTGTCATAGCCGGGGGCCGGGGGTAACGAGATAGATTATAGTCTGGAATAGCACATAGGCTACTCTTTATCCCGGAAAAATTTACGGTTCCCGTAGGCGTAAAACTCACAAATTAAAACTCACAAATTGGTTACATTTTGCGTAATTTTGTGAGACAGCTCTTTTTCGTTTATTCAATTTTCATAATAACATACTATATATAACATTATGAGAGGAAAAATTCCGTACCGCTAAATTTTTATGTGCGTGTTTTTGTATCAATTCTTAGAAATTTAAATTAAAAACATATTTATTTCGGTTGTTCACTATAATATTTAGTACTCCTACTTATACTATGTGAGTTACCCATTCATACAAACAATTTCAATTATTCATGTCATTTTTTTGTTTAATTAAATGCGTGCTCAGATCACTTCAACAATAGCAACACAGTTTTTTTTTTAAGATAAAATTACAACCCTACACTCCGTTTACTCAAAATTCCAAACAGTTTACTAGTCAAAAATTAATTGAACTTTTTGACAGATTACGATTTTGCTTCGATAGAGATAGCAATTGTATTGTAATATAAAATATATCTAGTCAGTTGAATATTGAAACTGGCTGTTAACAACGCGGGTGACCTCCATGTTAGTTTTATATCGTAGGTAGTATGACTATCATTTCGATGGTAAATCCGGTTTTACGATTTTTACGATAGTTACCTAAATTCCAAACCTAATGCACATAAGTGACTAAGTGTCACTTATGTGCATTAGGTTTTTTTGTCATTATATTAATGGTTTTTTTGAATAAAAACTATTGAATGTTTGTTGAGTTCCATTGTTTTTTTAGAAATAAATAATCACTTTCGTTGTACCTATTTATCTAAACCGTGATGGTAGCGTGCTCAAAATGCTGGAAACGTTACCAAGCTGGATGGTAATGCTTAATAACCTCTGCTAAAATAAAACCTAGTATTTTAAACAAACTTGCGACATATTCGGTAATAATGTATGGAGCAAAAAAGGTACTTCCCATCTAATTCTTAGTATGTGACGAAACTAGAAAAACCTGCTCCTAATTATCAGAAATGCCAGCGTTTGAAACGGGCCCTTGCCTACATACTTTCTTCTAGTTACGTCATACCTTAAAATATTATGAAACTAGATAGATTAAATAAATAAATAAATGCAATATACATATACATTTTCCACACAACACTATCTAGCCTCAAACTATGAATAGATCATACTTTGGAAACCAGATAACTGATAGACACACAAATGATTGTTCTGGGTGGGAGTCGAACCCACAACCTACAGCACAGAAGGAAAAGCTACTACCAACTGAGCTGTGAGGTCAATGGCCTACCACAGTAGCCTTTTTTTGTAAGGAACATGTTCAAATATTTTGATTAGTTTTCTTCAAAAACTATGGTACCCAGCACTTGGGTGTGAATATTAGAAAATTGCCTTAAAATTAAATTGCCTTTCGAAGGAATTATCAATTGACATGAATTTGTGACGTCATTGATGTCAGTCAACTCAGTCAACTGATAACGCGTGGAATTAATTTCACGACATCATGAAATCACGTGACGTCGTCCAACGCTGCCTAATTAATGACTGCGCGACTATTGTCTTATACCTGCTGCACTTCAGACTAGATCGCCGAGGGTTCATACAAAGAACAATAATTTCAACTATATATAACAATAATTTTAATTAAAGAACAACATTTTTAATTTTATTTTTATTCTTATTCTGGAGCAAAAGTTTCTTATGAGATTACTAATATGATGAATGTCCATTCATACAAGAATATATTATAAAACATGCACAATATTTTTTTATCGTATCTGACTTGCTAGATTATAAATATTTACTAACTATTATCATAACATAACGTATTATAATATGCCTTTTTCTAAAAATATATAAATCTTGAATCATTCATTATGTTACATTAAAATGGTCTGAACTGTACTACAAAACAATTAAAAAATTCGAGAGATCTCATACGAATAATAAATAATTATTCCTATGAGATCCCTCGAATTTTTGATAATAAATTATGATAAGATAAAATACGGTTGAACATCTCAATATAATTAATTATAAAAAGAATCGTAATTTTTATTGCATACTAGTTTAATTATTATAAATGTTGTATATTTTAAAGCAAGTTTAAGAAGCGACAATCATTAAAATCGCATGTATTCAGAACTGAGGATTTTGGAAACACCCTTACTAATTTCCACCAGACGTAGAGAATCTATTTTCGTTATCCTAAAGAAAAGGCTTTTAAATCCGACTATCGTATTTAGAGCTGTTATGAATTGACCACACATACATAGACAAAAATTTTTGGGGGGTCCAGTTGTCTCGGGCGACGGGCGTAGCGGGGTGCGACTTGGATCTTCTCATTTTTCGGTCAGGGAAGACCTAAGTTGCATTATTGTTGTTTTGGGCGGAGGTAACTACTTAACATCAGGTGGGCCCTGGTGGATATCTCTTTCTGTCAATTCCATTACATAAAAAAACACTGTCAAACTTATGATTTTAATCCGGGGTTATTATGAGAAATATGATTTTAATCCGGGGTTATTAAGAGGAGTATAATTTTGTTCCCTTGCCTTATTAGTTACTTTAATGTCAGACGGTGGCAACTATAAACCGTATTTTAAACGAATAGGGCTTTGATTTACATTTCTCTTCATCTCTTTTTTTTCAATTGGTTAGTCATCATGCCAGAACGAGATAAAAGGTAGATCATATTGTAACATAACTGGCTTTGGGAGTAGCCCACCTGTTCATACCTTCACCATACTATTATGAAACTCCACGTTTATGAGAAATTTCAGTGTAGGAAAACATTTATAAACCACTCCAGATAATATGCTTTCCGATATACGAGTACATGCATCCATAGTGCCACAGCGAATAAAATATTACAAAATATTGTTTTCTTGCCATAATATGGAAAGAACGAAAGAAAGAAGACATTTATTCAAAACACATTAAAACACAAAAGGAAAAAAAATAACAATAAATAAAAAATTTAAAAAAATTATCGCATATATGTATATAAAAAATAGTTTAATATTCTAATTATACGTAGTTTTTGTATATTTTCCAAAGCTACGACCTCGCTTCAGAGACTGTACCACGCACAAGGTTATATTGCGCAATCATCAAAACGAAATTTAAAGATGCTTTTGTCAATCAACGAATAAAAGATATCGTAACATAAAATATGTTATCAAAAACTTTCATCACGAAACAAGTCGCGAAAATTTTCGAATCTTGAAACGGAATGGAAAACAAGACACTTATCTCTAAATCAGTTTTAGATTTTATCACAAAAATGTACATTAATTATCTGTCTAATAAAGTATCTTGTTAGATTAATTAACCTAATGAACAGCTCTTATCAAAGTGTAAATTTCAAAAATGAACATTACTTTGTGATAAAAATTCGTAAAACTGAGTCAACAAAACGTAAATCATTGCGTCACATTTCTTACCTACCTTAATTTAATTAACGAAGGTTCACAATGCTTCAACGAAATTCTTAACTCTACAAATTTGATTGTAGAGTTTTATCAACTGTGTAACATTGACGATAAAGCACAATGATCAAGCTTTCTAAAGGATATCCGTTGTCACTAATAAATAATAAAAAAGGTTCACTTAAATAAAAACAAAAAAACCTTAAAATACCTACATAATTGTCAACAAACTTACCGGGAGTTCTGGCAATGGTAGATCCGCCGGGGGCTTGGAACTCTTTTTGGTTCCTTTACCACTAATTGACTTTTTACTCATCTTGGAAACCAATTGTGGTGTTACAAATAATATCAAATTGGTACTATTCTATTGGTTATTTCCCGCGCGTTCATTTTACAGCATGCTTATGCTTCGTGTCGATATACAACGCCGAGTACGCGACTGCTTTCGATCACAACGGCGTTAGTTTGACATTTCTCTACGGGTAAGAGCAGTGCGGATGGTTAATTAGACAGAGACCGAATCTAAATCTACCGGGTCTAGCACAAACTTATACTTGATATGGAAACACGTGAGTTACCAAGTTAACAATAACAACGTGGAATAGCAGAGCAAGAGGCAGTCTAACATTTCAATTCCACTACTAAACTTTTAATGTATGCAAGAAGATTACCGTAAGCTTTGAACTTCGTTTGGGAAATGATACGTTAGCAAAACGTAAACCTAAAGTAAAAATGACTAACATTCCGCAAAATTGTTGAATAAAAAAAATATGTTGAACTTTGATCTTTTTCTAAATATCTACGTACATTTTTTGGGGTACATGTTGCTCGCGTCCGTAGGTGAGAAAAAGCAAGTAGAGCTTGCCTTGTAATCGAAATTAAAAGCGCATGAGACGTCGTGACCTGTCGTATTACTATTTCATGCTCACGAAAAGAAAGTAATCCTTCCATTAGGGGTTTTTTGCTCATTTTTCCCCATGGAAGGTCGGATAGGGTTTCAACAAGCCTTAAACTTAACTTTAAGAACGCATGCTCTCGTATGTCTTTATTTATGAATTTTAAATTTCCAAGTAAGTTTTAAACAACTAACGAAAACAAAGATTTTTGACTTTGACTTATTGATTTTGCTTATGGGCGATGGTAACCACTTAATCGGGTAGGCCGCCAGTTTGGCATTTTTATGTGTTGAAACTTAAAACCAATTTCGCTACAATTGCTATATAAACTTTTTAAAGTTTCAAAATAATTAAACGCCTCTGCACTAGGATTGCCTGTGTCGCAGAATTCGCATGGACAAGCACAGAATCACAAGACCCGAGAACGAACTTTATGCGTACCTAAAGTCCCTGCACACAAAAACTAAACTTTAATTGGAAAGCCGTTATTTTGATATTACAAGCAGACAATTCAATTTTACTTATTTGTATAGATAAAAAGATTTTGTTCTTACGTTAATAAACAAAAAGCGAGACTTTAAAAAAAAAGGTGCTCGTCTGCCCCTAGTAGGCTTGTGCGCTAGTATATTTCATTTGTGTTATCCCACAGAGATTGACGGCCACGTAGCTTAGTGCTGCCTTCGAAGCGAGGGGTATCAGGTTCGATTCCCGGCCGGGACACACTGTGTGGTGAGCATGAAGTTTGTTCTCGTGTCTTGGGTTTTTGTCTTGTGCTTTTGTATTTTTCCATGCCATCTGCGATAAAAACATTCCTAGTGCATATTAGTGTGTAGACGTTTATCTCTCAAAGAAATGCTAAACATATGCTCGATTTACTAAATTACTTATCGTGGTACAAAATTATTAAATTACTATATCATAAATTTTGACATGTCTGCCTAATTACTGTAATTATCGACCTTCAAATTTTGAGTGGAACTAGCCGAATGCTTAATGTAAAAAATATATGCAATTTTGACACGTGTAAACAAATCAAGGTAAAATCGTGCGACCACGGCCAACCGACGGTTGAATCAAAATAAATAATAATAATAAATATTCATACACATTACACACAGCACCACCTAGCCCCAAAATAAGCGTAGTTTGTACTATGGGAACTAGATAACTGATATAATACTTACACAGTACTTTTTTTTGTAAATACATACGTACAATACATATTAACACCCAGACACAGAACAAATATTTATGGGGGGGAACGGAACCCACAACCTTCAGCGCAGAAGGCAGAGTACTACCAACTGAGCTGTGAGGCTAGCCAAATGCCAACAAAACTTTTACACGTTCAAAATTCGGCCTTATTTGTAAATAAAATGTCTCACCTCGCATTTATTCAATACCTCTGTAAGGATTCATTTGTGTTAATTATTTAATAATGTATAACCGAACCGAAAAGAGGGGGTTCCTCTACAGGGGTTTCTTGCTTGTTCTAAATGGTCGAAAAGGGCTCGGCTTGAACAAGCACCAAACTTAGTACATCATTTTTGTTGTTTCCATGGTTTCATATAAGAACGAGTGAACAAGTGATGACGGCTCCGTGGCTTAGTTGGTAGCAGCCCTGCCTTCGAAGCGAGGGGTCCCGGGTTCGATTCCCGGCCGGGCACACTTTGTGTGGTGAGCATGAAGTTTGTTCTCGGGTCTTGGGTGTTTGTCTTGTCCATGCCATCTGCGATACAGGGAATCCTAGTGCAGAGGTATGACTGTGTGTAAACGTTTCTAAGTATTTTTTAAGAATTCAAAAGAAATACAGGCATTATTCCGTGGCTTAGTGGCTTAGTTGGTAGTAGCTCTGTCTTCGAAGCGAAGGGTCCCGGGTACGATTCCCGGTCGGGGCACACTTTGTGTGATGAGCATGAAGTTTGTTATCGGGTCTAGGGTGTTTGTCTTGCGTTTCTGTGTTTATCCATGCGATCTGCGACATAGGGCATCCTAGTGCAGAGGTATGAGTGTGTTGATTCCGCAGGGATTTCTGCTAATGAAAAATTTATCAGTTAAATACTTTCGCAAAAACGGTGAAGGATTTTCTTTATTAGTAATATTGATAAACCAGTTTACTCAGCAGCTCTACAGCTTGATAAGGGTGTGGATATGATGAAGGATGGACAAAGGTAGCGATATACCCGCATTTATTTAATTTGCCGAAATCAAACACGCGACCCTGTCGCACCTATGTCAATTGCTCGAACCACTCCCAGTTCATAAGAGTTAGCTTTTGTTGTTTGTAAACCTAGATTTATTACATGCTACTACGAATTCAAACGCTAGTCTGTAATATGATAATAGCTTTTTTACCGACCGTAACTACGTCTATCATGACGTCATGCCGACCCATAAAGATTGACGTAATTTATAATGATAAATTGGATGAGAATCTTGACCCTTATTCCCTCAGCCTAGGTACCAGTCTACGAGCCACGAGGTGCTAATCTTATAGTGTGCACGAGCGGAAGCAGCTCAAATAATAGGAATGTGTACACAGCCGGAGTTAGGACCCGGCAATGGGGCTGGCGAAATGTACAGATATAATAACGACGGCAGTCGTGCATTGAAGATTCTTGCCTAGAAAAAATTGCTACTGTCTAACACTAAACATGTCAGACCTCACTTGGTTGTAGCTATGCCTTTCGCACTGTAAACCTTGGGTTCAATTACAACTCAGGACAAATTTTTGCGAACATAGAAGATTTAGTTTTGGTTCCCATAGTACAAGCTATGCTTATTTTGAGGCCAGATGGTGCTGTGTGAAATGGCCATATTATTATAAAAAATACCAACAATAGTAATTTCTACCTACTACATTCAAATCTAAAATCAGAAAAAGTATTCATAATCCTAGTGATTCGTTTAAGATTATCTTTGTATGATTTGCTCTATAATAAAAATCAATAGACAGGTAAATCATTTAAATGGTCAAATAAGTACCAAAAATAAAGCTCAGAGACGGCCCCGTATAATCCTATCTAGATCTCTGAAGAGCTTAGTAAAAACTGGTTCGTGGTTTTTATATCCATAGTGGTATGAGCTGAACAAAGATTGTTATTATAAACAAATTAGGTGAACGAATACAGTTCATTGAACAGTTTTTGTTGTCCTTCCGAAATATGGAATTCATATCGTCGGAACTTTTTGTTTAATTTTCTGGGGAAATTACCCCCAGGGGCAAGATCTAACACGGGACCTGATGGGGGGTAACCCAAATAGTGGGTGTTGCGGGTAGATCGGTGGTGGATGGAAAACGATGTGACAGCTTAGTTGTGAGGCTTCGGTTTTCATGTAACGTATATGAGACATGTGATATGGACGGCGGTCGGGTCAGCGAGCAATGGATTGCGACCAGCATCAGGGTTGGCAACATTCATAAAAATGTAGTATATGGACTTTCGATTTAATTTGAACTGATATGAAAGAAGTGTCAGTAACGGAAAGGTTGTGGAATATGGTTTGCGTGGTATGAACATGTTATGGGGAGTTTTGAATGCCATATAACCAAAAGAGTTTTAAAGATGAATGTGGATGGATTTATGGTGGTCAAAGACAAGGTGACTCAATTGTGTGAAAGATGATATGAGTAAGAAAAGAGTGGGTACTGAGATAAAAAAGGCATATTGTACCTACCATTGTACAACAGGGCAGGAAGAAGGGTAGATTATAAATTTGAGCAGACCCGTCTGCTCAAATGAAATTCATTTTGAAGTTGTTGCAAGTTTTGTACATGTATTTGTTTTTTACTAATAAACTCCTTTCTTTTTATTGCATTATATTAATGTGAACAATAATTTTTCATGCCTTTTCGTGTGACTTGCAGAAACCCAGTTTGTACCGTAAACCAGAAAATTATGTGTTACTATGGTGGATAACCATAAAAAAATCAATTGGTGATACTCTCGATGCGTTCAAAATAGACTGGTATTTTTAAAATTCATACTTTGACACCCCTAGTAGTTATGGATAAACTTCCGCAATACTCGCTGTAGATACGAAGCAAATGACCCTACTCTTTCCAATTGAGTACATGTGAGAGAACAACACAATGTCCGGCCATGGAATTGGTTGCTCAAGAAGACGAAATGTCATTAAATCAATAATCTGAGCTCCAAAATCTTTTGAGTCTGCTACCAAAGAATAATGGCCTACTATTTGTCCCGAGACAAAAGTTGCAGAGCTGCAAGCCAACTAACTAGCTAACTAACTGTACCAAGTAATTGCTGAGTTCTTCCGTGGAAATACTGCTTCTAAACACATATCCAACATCTCGCATGCGTGAAAAAAGTACCGGGCCCGTCCAAAGACCTCCGCCCATAACAACACCAGTATGACTTAAATCCTCGACCTAAATATGAGAAGATTCGTCTCGCATCCTATTGCGTCCGTCACCCGAGAGGTATGTAACGTCTTAAGCACCTTCTTCACAGGCACCTTCTACGGAAGGCTAAGAGCAGTAGCGATCACTGCATCTTAGTAGATACTGGTAGTAGATACCAGGTGTGGTGGCAATACTTCTCTGGACGAACTTGCTATACATTCTACTGCTCAATAGCAGTAGACGTAAGGACTCCAAAGGTTAGTCAGAGTTATAGATTTTTTATTCTAATATTTAACACGAATACGCTAAACTTAGTAATAAGAACGCACGCTTTTATGGGTACCTACATATTTATTTAAAAAAAAATGGCGTATCCTATTACTTTTTTAGAATTGAATAGAAAAGAAGAACGGAAAAAAAGTATTTTGACTTTACCTAGGAGCTTCCAGTAAAGTGCCTTTATATGGGCCTTCGTATCACGCCAAACTCACCAAATGTTAAGCAATGATGAGGCTAATAATGAGGTCCTCGGTCTGGTTCTCTTTTTTATTTATATTTCTTGTTATTTAATTCTAACTAACTCTAGAATGAAATAGCCTAGCTTGTACTGATCAATAATGACACTAGCATCCCCGTTCGCATGATATAATAGGCGAATCATTTCCGAAATTACTTCGACATTAAACCGGTCTAGTACAATCTCTTGCCGAGGGATCCATAATATCAAAGTATATTCTATATATTTTAAGTTCTTAAGGACACTTGTTATGTTTCAAATAACACAACCCTTTAAGACAAGCGTTAGCATCACTTTATGAAGCTTTTTTTTATTTATGCTCCGAGACCTATTAGCCATTGTGCGCTGCTTAAATTAAAAACGGCGACCCTTCCGCATGACCTTTCAGCGTATGCCTACAAATCAATCAAACAAAAACAAATTTTTCGGACAGCAAACGTCAGTAGCAATTAAACGGTAGGCTTTCTTAAATTGATGCTTAGTTATTATCATATGTACCTATATTACAAACTCAACGCAATGAGAATTAAATTCCTATTTATAAAATTAATTAACTGCGTACTTAAATCATAGTTATTATTAGGTTTGGCCATTAAAAAATTATCATCAGCATATGTCAGTCCAATTTTGAACATAGGGACAGACTATCAATTTTCAGTCCACGTGAAAAGACGAAAACCGGGCTCGGTCTTCGTCTCTTTCCGAACGCCCGGTTTTCGTCTCCTGGCATCCACTTTCTGACATACACATCTGCTCCACCTGGCCGGCATTGTAACAGGGCTTGATGGGATATTTCATACACAACTCAGACTTTACCAACAAAGAGCGTTTCACGAAAAAATGTCAACACGAAAAATCGTATTGTATTCAAGGGCGTAGGTGCCGGTGTAATGACAGTCGCATGAGACGTTACATCCCCGTCTCGATTCACACGGGCACAGATATAATAATACTACCAAATTTCATCCGAATCCGTAGAACCGTAAAAATTTGAGCGTGAAGGAGTAACAAACACACACACCCATAGATACAAACTTTCGCCTTTATGTAAGTGTCATGACTTGCTCGGAGCAGTCAACTCTAAACGATAAAATCCAGAACGAAATTATCCGTCACAGGACTAATTTTTTTCAATTCAATTCAATTCAATTCAATTTATTTATTTCAGACTCATGTCCATATTGATATATTACATTCAAGTTAAATTACAATTAAACATATTATAAATTATTATAAGAATTAAATATATTATAAGAATTAGAATTAAAAATCTAAAGTGGCCGAAATAGCCCATAGGATTAGCAAGATGAAGTGGCAGAAGAACCGATTAGTCTTGAGTAGAGTCCGCGAGTAGGGTAGCGTAGGGCATACTCCGGCTAGGTGGAGCGACGATTTGCTGAAGGTGGATGGCAGAAAATGGATCCGAAGACCGGGATCAATAGAGGCGTATGTCCAGCATTGGACTTATGTAGGCTGAGGATGTGATGATTTGAAAAGGGGTAATATTTAGTACATCTCTAGATGTAGTCTTATCGTAGGCAGCACCAAAAGTACTAGGAGTAGTTTAGTTTTGTTGCAACCTTCGACAAGGTGACAGCTCAAGTCAACGCTCTTGAAGATTCTTCGTGGAGAGACGTAACACGTGTCGATTCTATTCGTTAGTATTAAATCATTTGTTACAAGTTTAACGGAGATATACTAAATATTACCCCTGATCATGTCTGTATTCATGAATTATCAAGAATGTTTGACTGTAGTAAATAGATATTTCGTAGTGTATGAATACATGGTAAATATTTCTTTTAACTGTACAATTAGTGTTAGTTACTTCGTAGATAGTTTATTTACTTCGTAATTAAGTCAGAAATACATACTCAAAGAAAAAGTTTTTTTTTTATATTTCTGTCAAAATAAATAATTGTCTAAATTAATGGAACTTTTTACATTTATTGCTTTAGTATCTACCAGCAGTTTCGGTAAGTTTGATATAGGAAATGGTCGATTATCAGTTATACTACTAATTGTCAAAAAGCTACAGGAATAAATAAAACACCAGTGGGATTTAAAGTTTTATGACACAAATAATATAAAACTTTTCAATAAAATATACACAACACATTTAACTATGATAAAATTACTTATATTGCTGAGCTATAATATGATGTGAGTATTTACATAGTACTCACATAAAATTAATGGATAGCCATCAAACACTTAATTATTTTTCAGCAGTTAGAGAGATTATATAAAATTTGACTTATACTTATGATGTGGATCTAAACTTACCGAGGAATAGTATTGAATACCTAGTTGGCTTACTTACTAGTTATACTATACTATTCCTTGGTTTTTACGCGCTTCTACTTATAGTAGCCACGTAAAAACTTGCTCGAGATTATTTTTGCCATTTGACTTGCCGATGTAATATTTATTTAAGAATTATTGCCAGAATAAAAAAGCTAGCCTGTTTTTCGTGGAACGCAGCGTCGCCGATGAGCTCTTGTTATTGTACTTACATAATAATAATAATAATAAGCTTTACGTGGCAAATAAAATTATTTTAACGCATGTCGACCAGCTGTTTTTTGCTATAATGAATTATAAGTTTTACATAAGTACCTACCTTGAAAAGAAATCGTTTATTAGAATTGCACATATGGTATTTTGGTATTGTAGGTAATATGCATAATTTGAACTTTATAAAAGTTCATATCTTTTTTAGAAAGATCATCTCACAGACAGTAATAAAACTGAATTTATTTTTGTACTGAATTTTGAATAGTAAATAGATCTTGTATAGATAGATAGATTTCGATTGTTTTCTCTAGTGTGAATTTTGTTTTTTTTTTTATAAAATAAAAAAAAACTACCAGTGGTTTCGTCTTTACGAAGTTAGCGAGTGGCACATACGTTAGGTCTAATGTCGTTTGCTATTACTGATTTTAATCGGTCGCCTATTATGCTAGACTTGCCGGCTATCTTAGCGACCGTTAACTATGCGACTTCAGCGATGCTGTATCATTTTGCGGTGGTTCCTATTGTCGTAGCCAAGTAGGCAGGGCTATGCACGGTATACCCAAGGAACACCGGTGTGTCGAGAAATAATTCAGACCCGATAATCACAATCAGAAGGAATTTAATAAGAAATCATTACTTAACTTAATCAAATCAAACACAGTGATGATCGGCATAAAAAGTCTTGATAGGAATGAATGACGTATATCGATCGATGACGTATATGGATATGAATCCAACCACTAATTATATTTATAAACCATAAAACGATATTGGTGCCATATAATAACCATTAATATTCACAGAATATTTTATGTTATTCGTAGTATTAAGGCAATCTCAGTGGCATATTACTTTTGCAACTGACCGCAAACTGAAGTTATAGGGTCGGTGTCCGTACAGGGTACGTTTTTAAATTATTAATGTATTATTTGTATTCGAATCGAAATAGTATAATAGGAGTAGACTATGGGAATCTCATTATAGTTCTGGGTCAGGATGACTGTTTATATAATTTTGTAATAAAATAATTGCATTATCGATCTATTAACATTGTACTAACAAGAATACAATTACAAGAAACTTAACTGAAAAAATAACTTTGTAGACAAATTCAAGGTTTCACTCATAGATATAATTATTTATGTATGGCAATCACATGGCATAGTACATGATCCTTATGAGTTAATAAAGTTTTATATCATTTTATTTTCTTTAACAATCCTGAAGTAATTCGACTTACAATAAAAAGTGTTCTAAAGATATTATTTATAGGGTTTATTTTATAGTTTTAAATAGGTAGACTTATGATCATTTAGCCCTGCGCACGCGCAAGACTAGCGCGATATACGCTAGTAGACGGAACCCGATGAATAGCAGCACCATGTTCACAACATCCATCGTGAAATCCGCCTGGAACAGATAAACATATTAAACGAACACCAAGGCATCTCTTTCTATTTCATACGGATTAAAAGGGACGGCAACCCTTGTGTTATCGAAAACGGATTTATATTCGTTTCAACAAACTTAATCAACAACTGCAATCTGCATTTACTAACTACTAATAGATCAAGTTATTTGGAAAAATATTATGGTGTTTCTAAGGGAAATACTTGGTCCCGTTTTGTATATAATATATGTTATTAAACAGAGTACTATTATGCCCTTCAACTGCTGGATATCCAAGGATATTTTGAGTGCTGTCAAAGAAAACAGAACGTTATTACGTACCTGAAAGTAGCTAAGCGTATAAAACACGACTTGGACCAAAATGGCGCAGATGAAGTTCGCAAGGATGCTATCAATCTCAGACCACTAGTCGAGTATCTTTTAAATGCAGTCGAAGAACCCTTTACGTACCTCAGAGAAGCTAAGCGTGTCGAGCACGACTTGTCCCGAAGCGGGGCAGGTGAAGTTCTCGCGGGTGCAAGCGATGCTCTCGATCCCGGCCCACTGGTTGACCAGGAGCGCTTCATTACCGTACCGGAACCATGAGAGGTACGATATCCAACCGAGGTAAGGTGGCACGGATCTGTGAGAATATTTTTGGTCATTCTGTCATCATAATAACTATCGTAAACAGGTATTCAAATTAAAACGGTTATTCAATTTTGTATTTTAACTCCCGGTGTACGAATTGCACTTGGTTTTCATGTATTAAGATTTATTTTATCAATTAGGCATAATAATTTTTTTGTAAATAAGAAAAGGGTAAGAAAAATTTCGAGGTTAAATACTTTCGCGGTTGTAATTCATACAAAAGACATCAACGAGCTTCGTGTTATAAGAAACATTTGATTTTGATTACATTGCTACATTAGAACTTAAATTATTGTTCTCATCATGGAAGTTTCACATAGTACAACACACATACAATCATATTAACATTAAACCAATCATTTTTTTTACGACGCTTCGACCGAATTTTATAAGCAAGAGGTTCTAAATTTGGCTGTTGTTTTGTATGTTTCATATGCGTTGACTCAACCAATACAAAGTAAATGTAATATATATATATTTTTTACATGACATATATATATATATAGGTACCTTCGATGGGTACCCGTCAGTATACCCATTGAAATTTGAAGAATAAATTTCATCCCTGAGGATGAAAAACAGGCGATGAAAGTATTGAATTTAGTTTATTCGATTTTCGATTAGTCGCTTGTGTTGTCAACTACTGACTTTTGCAATGATGCATGCTTGCTCTCGGTAAACGAGAGTGAAATCATGTAAAAACTCACCCAGAGTTGAGAAAGAATCCTCCAAACAGCATGAAAGGTATGATGATGGGTGGCCCCACTGAAGCTGCCATGCTGACGCTGCTGCTCGCGCATGATATCAGATATCCTGAGAAAAAAAACGAATGTTTAACGAAAAAAAATACACATTATGATACTAAATAATTAAAAATAATATCATTGTATCATTGAAATACAAGGACATTTGTGTGTTACTAGGTTTTCGTACCATACCGCCATGAGCATTTGGTAACACAAACATCAAAACCCGTGAGGGAAAAAACGCATAAACTCGCCAATTCGGCAAAAAATCGAATGTGTGCTTTATGCTTTGCTACGGCCGGTAATCGAATGTTTTGGCTTTTTGTTTTACAGACATTTACCTACTTTAGACTTATAGAAGAAAATGCATAAAATGTATTATAGTATAATAATTGATTGAGTAAGATGTACATCGAAATATATATTTTTTTCTATGAACGCATTCTTTTTTTTTATTACGCTAGTTTAATATAGATACACCCAATGCCCCTAGTAAAATCGGTATTTCTTGTCCATCCAAGGTTGTCTGTAAGAGATCGTTCAAAAGCGATAAGACCGCCTATTATTTTACATTACTTGTGTAACATTTTTTAATATTTTTTTTGTTGTTGTTTATTTGAGCATTAAAGTGTTATCTATCTATTAATTCTAATTTGATTACTTTGTGTCGAAAGTAACTTTATTAACGTTTAACACAAAAAAAACTAATGTCCTTTAACACGTAATATTTTTTTATCTATATTAGCTTAGTCACACCACATCGAAATCCGGTTCATTTTAAGGGTTTTGTTAACATATTATTATATTAATTCAAATTATTTGAGCCTATGTCAATTAAATACCTTGTGCCCAGTCATAATTTATTGGTGATTTAGTTAGTTTAAAAGGCCTATTTCAAGTTATTTGATTACTATGAAGTTTTATTGGAAATTCATGATAATATAAAATATTTAGTTGTCGTTAAATATGAATGGCCACTTTGAACCGCAATAGCTACTGGTATGACTTCGAATTCTAAATTCAAATACATGTTGTATGTGCAACATGCCATTCCTTTTTCGAATTTTCTTTTCTAATTCATTTGTTTCTTTGAGTATGAGTGCAACCAGTATTATTTGGTACGTTCTCCCAACGTATATACAAGCTTCTTTAACAACGAAATGACGTTCATTATCGTAAGTCAACAGTTTTTTAGCTTTCATTGGAAATGGGACCACTTCCACTATCGCCTGTAGTTAATCAACCCTCTTTTTCGGCTTTTTCATTCGTGGAGTCAAAAATCGAACGAAACTGAGTTAAATTACTTCCGTTGGTAACGAAAGGATAATTTTATGATATGTCTCATTTTACAACATCGCTTTGTGGTCACAATGAAGTACTGACCACATACAAGTTTAATTTTGGTGTGTGGGCGAAATAATATATTAAAATATATAATATTTTTCTGTTATGGAAAACCCTCGCTGTCTTTTTTTTGTTTAAGTATATCGTTAGAACAGCTAAAAATATATTGTTTTGAATTTAAATTTTAAATTATCATCCAAGGACTGAAGATTCTAACAAGCCTGATAATGATGATATATTTTCCGTTAGATGCTTGTATTATATGTTTATAACAACGAACAACGTTCACACACTCATACCTCTGCACTAGTATTCCCTGTTTCGCAGATGGCATGGACGAACACAGAAACACAAGACAAACACCCAAGACCCGGGAACAAAGTTCATGCTCACCACACAAACTGTGCCCTGGCCGGGAATCGAACCCTTCTCTTCGAAAGCAGGTCTACTACCAACTAAGCCACGGAGCCTTTATATTGATCAATTAAGTTACATTTTAAAATGTGTTTCTGAAATCTACATTATTATTAAATTTATTTATTTAATAATACGAAAGCGTTATTATTCAACACAATATTCAAAAACACTCAGAACCCACGCATTCTTAAGCAATAAAAACCTAAAATTAATTCTAAACCTTGACTGTTAAAGAATGAGTGCAAAAAAATCATTTGTATTTGTAACAAGAGGCCAAACAGAGCAATCACAGTCACACATACAAACATACTTAACGACATCCAATTACAGGCACGCGAGACGTGACGTCATAGAGTGACGGGTGCAACGTGATGCGACATGGGCCTTCTCATACTTCAGTACGGGAATACCTGACCGTTGTTGTTAATAGGCCGCGGTAACTATAATACTTAACGTCAGGTGGGCCGTTAGTGCGTTCCGCCACTTTTCGACACAAAAAAGATTATTTTAACACACTTAAAAAAAAGATTATTATTAAATCTGCAATTGTATTTCCTGTGATTCAAGTGGTATAGACAGAAGCTCAAGACCTGAGAATAATCTCAACGGTCATCACACAAAGTCTGCCCCGGCCGGGAATCGAAACCAGGGCCATTACCCACTACGGAGCCATCAATTTATCCTTAGGATTACCCAAAAAGATGTTTTTCTTAATTAGCAGCTTAATCAACCAATTTCATTGTTTTTACCATGTAATAAAATTAATCAACCAATTTCATTACCATGTAATAAAAATATAATACGGACTAATCTATATAATAGTATCTATTAAGAAAAATTGTTGTG
The DNA here is from genome assembly GCA_921293045.1 of Aplocera efformata. Lineage (NCBI taxonomy): Eukaryota > Metazoa > Arthropoda > Insecta > Lepidoptera > Geometridae > Aplocera > Aplocera efformata. The sequence continues at coordinate 2,525,168 of OV121042.1, read as the reverse complement.
AAATATCAAGTATTATTATGTAACAACAATATTTATAAATGTATAGTCTGTGGTACATCAATTAATATCGCATTGAGTTAGAATGATTCATAACATTGTTGTGAAGATTTTAGGTAGTTAAGTTACAAAACAATTTACAATGACAATTATGTTGGGTCAATTTTAAATGTTTCACAACATATTTGTGGTTCATTCACAAATATCATGATTATTAGCTTAGCTACACTCAATGTCCGAATGAATACGACTTTTGAACGAACTTTTGGGAGTTTATAAATTCGATTAAACCTTTTTTGTTTGTGACCTCAGTCATTTATCAATAGACTTGGTTTTTTTTTCGAAAAGTTGTGCTTCATCCCAATTGATAACCTACTTTGGAAGTTGCTTGAAATATATACGTCCTTACGATAAATAGATAGATACACTCTTTACTCAAAAAAATTGGTGTGCAATCCAACCAAATATTGTACGCCCTTTGGGTAGAAATACATTGGAACTTATGAAAAAGATAATTATTAAATCCTTTGTACATGTGTTTCGACAATAAATGAACTTTGACTTTGAAAAAGAAAAAAACAATTACAAACAAATTACATAAACAGACAACGATTTGGTAGATGCACAATGGGCGGCATTATCACTCAAAGTGATCTCTTCCATGCAACCTTGGAATGAATATTTGAATGGACCCTCTTATCAGACCTTGTAGTGAAGGGTCGTCATTAGCAAACGTTTAATTGATATGCGCATAGTAATTAATTTATGCAAACATGTTAAATGATTTTATATTTTGTTCCGTATTTTTAGGCCTAGGATTAAAATATTATAAATTATTTATTATACATCTAAATTGAAACATAACTTATTATGAGATAACAGTTTGCATTATTAAAGATAGGTCACTGATTTGGCTTTAAATCTGAATATGCAGGAGGAATTTATAAAGGAAAACGTTTGTATGTGTGTGTGTATGTTTGTTACTCCTTCACGCTCAAACGACTCAACGGATAAAGGAGATACGTACCAGGATAGTTTAATATTGTATTGACGTGACTCCGTGGCTTAGTTGGTAGTAGTTCTGTGTCGCAGTTAGCATGGACAAACAGAGAAACACAAGACAAACACCCAAGACCCGAGAACAAACTTCATGCTCACCACACAAAGTGTGCCCCGGCCGGGAATCGAACCCGTGACCTCTCGCTTCGACGGCAGGGCTACGACGACTAAGCCACGGAGCCGTTTCTACCTGCATGCTATGTTTTTGTTATAGACCAAACTGTCCCTCGTTACCCACAGCATATAACGATGCAACTACCCCAGAAAATACCTTACATCAAAATTCTACCCGTCTATGGTTTCCCCCCCTCCCCCCTCCTCTATAATACTTGCGAAGTTAAATAACAGGGGCTAATCTGTACAATAGTGGTACGTGAGGAACCCTAAAATTATAATTTAGCTGTATATTCCATCACTCTACTTAAATGTGGACCTTGAATCTGGCCACATACTGAGAATGATTTTTTATAGCATAATACGTATTCTCAAGCCTTTTAATTGACCGATTTATAATTTTATCTAACACTGAATTTGCATTGAATTAACACTGAATTGAATTATACTAGCTTTACCCCGCGGCGTTACCCGCGCTTTTCCGAGATCAACAGTAACTATATGTAAAACCAGAATATAAGCTATGCTTCTATCAAATTTCATCCAAATCCGTTGTGCCGTTTGAGCGTGAAGGAGTAACAGACATACAGACAGAGACACATACAAACTTTCGCCGTTATAATATTACTGTGACTTTCAATCACAACTCAAGTATTTATACACAGAGGTTTTAGCGGTTTTTCTTAGCCACGGGCCGAACCCAAGAATAATCAATCGCATAGAATTAGAATTAAGAGCAATCATGCAAAACGCTCACTCACTCTCAATTATCGAGAGTAGGCCGATCTCCCTGCAGTAGGAACATTAGAGGCTGGTACGGATGCAAAACGCAACGTTTATATCGTTACGAATTCAGGCTCTTATACTAAATAACTTACCGAAGGAAGTAGCCACGTTGGTTATCAAAGCTGCCAGCCCCGAAGCGATGAAGAACCTCTTCGGATCAGGATTGAGACCGATCATGTAATACGCTATCGTCGTAAACACGAGCGGTATCGTCGCGAACACAGGCGCTTCGGCTAAAGTCTTCGATAGGAAATACACGTCTGCTCTGTACATCCCCGAATGATGCTCTCGTATGAATATTGGAAGCTCTGAGCAAAACACCTGAGGACAAAACCAACGCGTAATTAAGGGACTATCTCCCAGAGCGGGTGAATCGCAGCGAACCGCCGTATTATCGTCGTGATGGCCACGGTGCGACGATATTTGCGCTGGCTTATCATCGCGATTCGCAACGGATCGCTGATTTCCGATTTGTCGCGCATTATGAATTTTTCGATTCATCATCGGCAGAAATTCACGTCGCGATTTCAACGCGAGACGGCACGAGACTGAATCGTTTCTAATTTCTTTTAAATCTCGGGAAGACTCATTCTGCGATACAGATGTGGATATAATAATAGATTTCTTAAACTTTCGTGATCGATATTATAAGTTATTCACAACAGTTCCTGTTCTATTTATTATCTTTTAACTATATTAAATATTTCCGAAACATGTCCGGAAATAATATAGTTAAAAGATATTATAATAATAACATAATACAACCGGGGTGAGGTTTACCCAAAAAGTTAAATCTAGGTTCATCAAAAGCATAAAAACTTACGTTGATGACGGCAAAGATGTTCTGGAATGTCATATTCGTGAGGAACATGAAAATGGCTCCGTTAATGTTCATCACCCCGTCTTGGTCCAAATTCTGCCCGAAGTATATCACGCCGATTAGAATTGATACCATCTGGAAGAAAAAGTAGTCTTGAAAAAAAATATTTAGTATAGTATATATGGCAACTCAATACCTTCTTGTTTTTGGCCAGTATAAGCTGCCAATCCATAGACAGCCCTGAACTTTTTACCAACTATTAGACCGTTTTTTTTTTGTTAAACCTGGTGATAAGTGACCACGGGACAGTAGGACATGTGCTCTCTCTGTGGCTACATCAAAATCATGTCGGAATACGACTAATCTTCTGGTCAAAGGTGACTAGCACCACCCAGGGGTGGGTACATGAACTGCTTCTATACGAACTTTGTGAGCATGGGTACCTTATTGACACATGAAAAACATCATATAACTGCTCTGAACAGCACACATCACGATGCTTTGTATGTCAATTATAATAACCGCTCTGAATTATGCATTCTACATTTAAGGGTACTTTTGTATTACTTATACGGAGACATATACACACGAAGACATATAGTTGGACAAAGGAATAATAAGCAGATACTAAAACGCTTTGAATAACCTCGATCAGATAAAACTAACATACGTTTTGGATCTTGTCACCAGTGTGCATTAAATACGCGGCACTAAAAACCCGTTGTCTGATTCACAGTGCATCTGCATTTGAGATCTTCTTCGATTTACGCGAATACAGCCCTAATCTACAGTTAAAAATAGGGAACTCACAATCGTCTGCAAGAAGCGAACTTTGATAAGCATGGGTTCCTTAGTGACAGAGAGCCAGGAACGCCACAGGACTGCTCTGAACTGCGCGCACCACGACGCCTTGTACGGTGATCGCTTCGCACGCATCGACGCCACACCCGTCCACGCAGCATCAGCCCAGCCTGTGTGGATTTTACGCTGAAAAGAAAATACACCTTATAAAACTTAAAGTACTATTTTTAATTAACGTTGCAGTCTATTAATGGTCGTTTACAAGCAGATTTGAGTCTGATTGGCATCTGGGCAAATTGGCTACAGTACCTACTTGGGCGACCGAGCTTCGTTCTATCTATCACAGTTCTATCTAAACAAAAAATTTCAGAGCCATTTCCGAGATACGCGAAATAAATATACAAGAATTGCTCGTTTAAAGCGACAGGATATGCTGGCGCAACCGCCAAATATTTCAACATTAAAATAAGTTAAAATAAAATAAATGTAAAGCAACGAAATAAAGTTCATGAAAGCCGGTGAAATCACATTCGCATGAGATGGGTGGGGTGCGACTTGGGTCTTCTCACGCTTCGGTCGTGGAGGACCTAATTCGTATTGCTGTTGTTATGTGCGGAGGTAACCACTTACCACCACGTGAGCATTCAGCTCGTTCCAAAACCAAAAACTGTGAACGAACCCAGGAGTTAGCCTATAAGTAGGATTACCACCAACATAAATACGGAGCTTCGAAGAACCTTACCTGATTAAACAATGCATTTTCAGCCTCGGCAGCGACTTTGCACCCTAGCTCTGACTTGGCGAAGGATGTGCAAACGGTGTCGATGGTATGTCTGGTGGCCTCCTCTCTCCCTGGGACTCCGGCCAGGAGTTGGATGAAGTGGTCTGCTGGGTTGTAGTTCGGAGGACATGCTGCTCCTAACCTAGAAATAAATTCAGGTTAGGTTAGTATCCCATATATTATAGTTCTCATCCTTACACGATTCAAAATGCGATGACTCACTTCAGTTTTACGAGATAAAAACTAGCCTATGTGTTAAACCAGGGTATAAGCTACCTCGGTAACAAATTTCATCAAAATCTGTTCATCCTAGGCGTGAAAGAGTAACAAATATACATACAAACTTTCGCATTTATAGATTATATACATATCATGACATTTTCTATGTCATTGGTTACATCTTCGCTCTGCGACGTACCACCTAGAAATGTCAAATAAGTTTATACTTACTCCTTGAAAAATTCAGTGGCCTGGCTCGGTGAACCGAGGAACGCGACTCTGCCGTCCGCCATGATGAGCAGTTTGTCAAACATCGCGTACAGTTCGGAGGAGGGCTGGTGGATTGTGCACACCACTGTCTTCCCTTTCTGTGCCAAACTTTTCAGCACCTGTGAGCAAGATATTTTGTTGAAACTATTCAACAAATGTCACGTACTTAATACTCATTTATGAATAAATAAATATTCATGTACATTAAACACCACGCTATTTAATCCCAAACTAAGCATAGCTTATACAATGGGAACTAGATAATTAAAAAATACTTAGAGGTATGTATTGTATGTATTTACAAAAATGTATTTTGTATTGTAAATACATTCATCAAATTCATAGTAACGCCCATAGCAGGGATTCTACTTTAAGCCTGTTCCAATGATTTACGCGTCTTGTATCACACTGCCTTTTTTCGTTGTCAACATTGGAAGAAACCAATAGGACATACCGAAGGATTTCTGCAAAGGCTTTAAGTTTATACAAGATTCTCCCCGAGAAAACTAGCTACGCCCGTAATGTTCATGAAAATATTACCGTTTTCCCTTAAAGTGAAGAGTGATGTCAATTAAACTGGGATTAAAAATAGAATAAGTCGAACACCATTCAACACTTTTCGAGTACAAGTCTTCTTATGTCGAAATCCCTACCAGCCTCTAATGTTCCCACTGCAGGGACACCGGCCTACTCTTGATAATTATGTCGAAATACAGGACTTCAAAAGGAGAAAAATAATGGAGTATCGTAGGAAAGGATTAACAGAATTGTATTTGTAAGTAGAGCTGTTACATTGTTCAGTAGTTGACTAAGAGGATTAAATCTTTTCAATTACAGTTATGTGCTTAGGTGATAAGTCATACAAATACACGGCATAATCCATTCAATCTTCATTAAAGGTTTGCTTTACATTGTAATGAACAGTTCATCACTCTCATATCTTTACGATTCTTAATCGCAAGACAATTAGGTGCAATAAAATGCATTTTCACTCATATACTTGTAACCTTGGTAGCAACAGTCAAGCTTATCTTCTATACAAAAGCAACTGTTTATAATGAGATTATTAAAAATAGAGGTCTAAGAAATGTTCCTCATTACTTCTAAATCTGATAAAATGGGTACTGCAATACCCCTGAAATTCGAAAACCGATTTGCAGGTTTGAAGGGTAATTATTTTTAAATAGACTAGTTTAAAAAAAAAACAGTTTATTTCCATTAAACACGCCGTCGATAAACAACAGCAACTCAGATTCCGTACCAGCCTCTAATGTTCCCAATACAGGGACACCGGCCTACTCTCGATAATTGAGAGTGAATGGGTTTTGATCTACCACGGGAGCCCAATCCGGATTTCCGTTACCGTTTCGAGAACGTGATATTGCACACATAAATACTTCAAATGAAAAAACTCAATAGTGCACGTGTCGATTTGAATCAGCGACCTTAAGATTAAAAGTCTATTCTTAAAATTCATAACAAATCACAAACAAATAAAAATAATTACAATAACAATTTTACCTGAACAACATTCTGGGCCATGAAAGAGTCCAGCCCAGAAGTGGGTTCATCGCAGAACATGAGCGGTGGGTCGGTCAGCACCTCGCTGGCGAACGAGAGACGCTTCATCTCCCCCCCGGATATCCCCTTCAGCCGGCCAGGGATACCGATCACTGTGTTCTGGCATTTCGTAAGCGCCAACTGAAGGAAAGAAACAACTTCTTTAATTATATATAGCAGAGCATTTAACTTTGTTCTCACGAGGTGGGAAGTTGCCTATGAAATCTATACAAATAAATAAAATTATCTTTAAATAAAATCTTTATGTACTATAGAAATAACAGCCTTTTACTAAATGCATTTCTAAGTATGTGCGGTACGTAAAACAAAAAAACATTTTTAAATATTTTGTCTGTCTGTTTGTTCCGGGTAATCTCCGAAATTTCATTAGTAGATAGCTGATGTTATAGGGAATAACTTAAAAAGGAATTACCTTATACGTCTCATGCACATGTGATTTCACCGGAACCTACACCCTTCGACCTGAACACAGCATTGCGAGTGCACTACTACTCGGCAGCAGATATATAAAGCTGGTTGAAGAATACGTCTAGAGACTTTAAAAACTTACTTCTTGAATAACTTCATTGACTCGGCGCATGCGCTGAGTATATGGTATATGTCTGTCCATACGAACCAAAGCCTGGAAACAAAAGAAAATACTTCAAAATAACACTTATATGTTGAGATTATATATTGATAATGAATATTTTATATTTATAGGTACAAAGTTGGCAACTAAAATACTGTTTTCAAAGTGAAATTCAAACTCATTTTTTTATTAAGATCTCAAGTATCATTTGGATGCGTCAAATTTTACACATACAAGTAAAGATATTCGTGAGTATATAACGTTTATAAAAGTAACAGGAACCCCCCAGGCACATTACATGCACACAGATACGTCAAATTATAGTCAGTTTTCATGTTTTAGATAGTTTTATTTGTTAAGTTTACGCCTGTTCCAACCCTAACCGACCAACCAAAGGTGAAACAGACAAGAAAACCCCCTTTTTCGGTTATTCCATTCATACTTCAAACTCCTTGTCACACACACAACACAAATATTCGAGACCCGAGAGTAAACTTTGTGGTTATCACGCAAATGGTTGTTTGGAAGACTAGTTTCTTTTCTTTTCTTTTTCCTTCGCGCGTTGTATCCGTCTCGGAATGAAGATATCGCCTGTGGGAATTGGGTTCAAATACCACTTATGAGAATACCTTTGTGTGACGAGCATAGATGTTTGTCTGTGCTTGGGTGGTAATATATATAATATACGCAGGAATTTAACAAAAATAATACAAGTATTCTATGAGCTGACTAATTTCCATGGTGCACTATGGGCTCATATGCTTATTTTGGGGCTAGACGACGCTGTGCGAAATTTCCATGAATATAGTAGGCCTTCAGCTTGTCTGTCAGTCAAGCGTGAGTAAGAAAAACAGGTACCTACTACTCCTTTTCTTGGACAACTTACTTGGAAGATAAGATGCTCCCTGACAGTGAGAGTGCCAATAAACAGATCTTGCTGCTGTACATAAGCTGACAGTGCTGATAGCGCCTCGGGGGTGGCAGGCTGCCCGTTCAAAGCCCTGGTGCCACTGGATACCACTCCGCTTGGAGTGCGGAAGGTTAGGCTGTTGAGAAGTGTGGTCTTTCCGGCTCCAGAAGAACCCATCAGGGCCAGGAGTTCCCCAGGGTACGCCGCGCCATTGACTGTAAATATATGTTGTACATGTACATGTCAAATTCGAGCTGCTGGATACATTTTAATGTTCTGGAGACTTGTTGATGAAGTTTTGCCCAGTTTTTTAGAATATTATCTGAAACTGATAATTAGCGGAGTCATCAATAGCGATGATAAGCTCATCACTTATCACGACTGCTTTCCCATGAAAGTGTCAAAGGTGAAATATCTCCCAATGGCATTATGCCTAACTCTTTAAAAATGGCGTCAAACTTCGTATGTCAGTGACGGTACAAAAAGTTGGAGCCTGATGTTAAGTTGAACTAAAGAATGTAAAGTCCTATGGCGCATGTACCTTTAATTTTATCGCCTTCTTTACAGCAATTAATCACTGCTCTACTGCCTGTTCTGGGCAACTAAAATAGGTAACATGGCAGTTCCCCCTCCCCCCGGAAGAATTTAGCCCAAGATCTACTTCCAATTATTATTGCTAGGGTGACCAAAGAACATCAGATGACATCGTTCCGGCAGTTTTGTCATATAATATCGAATTATACCTAAAATGATGCCATGTATATAAAACATACCATCTATAATAACGATGCGTAGACAATAGTTTTATGATCCAGTAGCACCTTAACCTACTTATCTGATCACAGGAAGACATTGTAGGGCTCTCAATAGACCGTAATTGATGCAATAAGACTCAGCCATCTATATTAGAAAGCCATCTTGCTCCAAATACTGTCACTAACCGCGTAATTGTATCTCGACCATTCTTCAATATGTTAGATTTACTTTTATTATATTATAATAAACGAATATACTTCAATTACATACTTTTTAGTACGGAATACTTTTCATAAACTAAACATGTGACGGATTAAAAATCGAAAAACCCAACTGCAGTACTTTCATCAACAATTTTTTGCCCATAATAGTCTAATTTTTCCACCCAAAAGGTACATTATTAAATAAAAAAGAAAACTTGGGAACAGTTCATATATTTGCAGCGATACGAAGCCTCAAAAAAATGAGAAAAAATTTAATGCATTCATCCTGCACCGGAAAATTTCAGGCCAATAGAAGAAAAATACATACTATTCCTTAAAAGCTGTTTCCTCTGCTGGAACATGCCATTGGAACTCGACTTCCAGAAGTTCCAGAACCTCCTGCTTCTAGACCTGTTCTCCGTGGCGAAGGCGTTGATATCCGCCCAGGTGTAGGTAACCTTCTCGACGCCTCCGATGGCGCCATAGCTGCCACGGTTGGGGATGGCTAGGGTTACTTCACCACCGCTGAGCCGAGGGGACTCACTTGGAGATTGCTCCTGGAACGGTTATAGATTCTCATGAAATCTTACAAATGATTGGCTGCGGTGTTACCTACGGTTGGACATCCTATGGGAACTGTACATTTTTCCGGGATAAAAAGTAGCCTATGCGCGACTGCAGACTCTCTATCTCTGTGCCAATTTCATCGAGATCCGTTCAGCCGTTCTGGCGTGGTTGAGTAACAAACATCCATTCATATACATCCAAACTTTCACATTTATATTGTAGTACGATTCACTCATAAACATGAATTAAAATTGGTTGACTGCTAGTCTGAGTTCTAATTTTCCTTTTATTTGTAACAAAATCTGTACAAGGGTAGAATATTATGTTCTTAGCTTCCTTCAAAAAAAGGAGGAGGTTCTCATTCAGCTGTAGGTTTTTTTTGTATTTTTGTTTCGTGATTTATTTGCAAATATTGTACCCTTAGAAATTTCTGGAAGAAATTCTTCTAAGGATGTAAATTCCGTAACTTTTTTACATCCTTATTACTTTAAACAATCAATAAATATTTTTTTATTATTATTTCGCGTATCTTAGAAACGGCTGTAAGATTTGGATGAAATTTTGAGTCTATATAGGGTTTTGCTGTTTAAGATTACTGTTTAAATATCTTACAAAAACGCATTTAAAAAAAAAACAAGTTTTTTTTTAAATGCGTTTAGTCTACAAAAATGAGCCAAGCTCGGTCACGTTAACGTTTTGCTTAAACTTCTTGATGTACGAAAAAACTCAAATTTTGAGATTGATTACAGTCAAGCTTGATTAATTCTAGCCTTTCGTGCAGCTATAAGAACAATAACTAATTAACTCAAATAATACCAATTAGGTTTGTCAAGCAACAATGTAATAAGGGTGCTGTGCTGTATGTACGTTGTAGGCAGACATAATGCTTCCTTGCTGCAAATCAAGACTTCCTAACCACAAGACAATGAAACCGCAATTCGATATGGGGTTTCTTGGAGTGTATTGGTCATATCGATTTCTTGTTTACGATTTTACCGTATTGTTAACACTATTATTAGAACTAGGTACTCCGCAAGAATATATGTACAAAAGGAGGCATTTTTAATACAAGCTCTTATTTTAATGTGATTGTAAGTTTTTACATTTCTTGCTACAGAAAATTTAACAAGAAACAGAAGACTTTTCAAAATATGTAGTTTTTTTGTGTGATTGATTGGCCTTCGCTTGATGATGAAGTCGATATGCCGCACGAAGTATAAGAAGAAACATATTTTTTGATTTTTGACCTGAAAAGGCCCAGCAAAAATTTTCGAAGGTAGAGTTCAACACGTAAGTCGTGGCAAAAGATAAAAGTCGTCGTCGTGGTAGAGGAGTTTCATATGATAACCATCCCAAGGATGACAGCAATACTTTATACCTGACCGGACTTGAGCGCGTTGCGCGGTAAAGACACAGAAGACACTGTCCAGGTGAATCGCATCGCTAGGCCTTGTTAAGACGTGAATTCTCATATTTTTTCCTATATTCGAGCCTCTAATAAACAAACGTCGATATTTATAACCGACCGCAAAAAAGTCTCATAAATCACACATGTGTGCAGTAAATAGAGGAGAGCGGGCAACCGATTAAGTTTAAGCGGCTGTGACAATACGCATACGCAATACGGTATGATATAAACGGAATCTAGTAAGAGAAGCCCAGCAATTACGGGTCCGATCAAAAATAGTTATTTTACTAAAAATAAATATTTTTCTTAAATAAAAATAAATATTTTTCTTAAATAAAAATAAACTTATGTCAAATTCTAATGACAGTAATAAAATCATAAGACAATTTACATTGTTAATGTAGTATTTTATGAATTTTGAAAGTGGAAAATGAAATTAATGTAGCATATCGTAACCATATTAATCTAACTCGTAATGCCTACCCACTAATGTACTCAAAAATAGGCGTTCGTCTCGTTATGATCCTTTCTTCGCCTTTATAACAAATTTTACTTAATATTTTACTTTATATAATATACTTTGAAAATCCTTTCAAAATCAGTCTAACTCTGTTATTTTTCAAGTTGACCCAGTGATAGAGATTACTGGATAATTTCCCTTTTTTAAATAGTCTTTACGGACCCTTTTTAAATTTATACTCTGCTAGTTTAACCGTAGAATAAGGTACCCTAGGTATATTAGGCAAGGATATATTTGTCTTGAAAAACTAAATTGGTTCACTGTTACCCTCAATCCCCTAACCCTAATACCACGTGCTCTGAGACCAATTGAGGAAACCCATCGCAGACGAATTCGGGTATTCATTACCTGCCGAGCTTAAGCGGTCATTACTCTATCAGTCCTAATTACTTCCGATCCTATACATCCGGGCATCAAGTTTCATATCGCTACGTGTACACGCGACAAATTAGACGCTGTTATAGAAAGAGTACCTGATTGGTTACCGTTACGATTTAAGTATAAGAACAGGTTCTTTTTTGCTTAGATATCATTCTAATTCGATTTAATATTCTCTACATGATGTCTAACGATCAACTGGGGCCCTATTCTACATATTTATGTTAAATTCAATTCTTAACTTTACTATTTTAGAGTAACAATATATTATAGTTTTCAACTAAATTAGATTAGATTAGATCTTAATATTTCTATTTTGAATCGCATGAGATTGAAGCGTCGTACAAACGTCCGGTTACGTAAAATCGGTGGGTAGGTCAAAAAACTATGACCGTGAGAAAATTCTAACTAAGCGTACACTAAGATCAAGCCCAAGGTTTTTAACACTACGACAAAATATTTTACACGATTTGCAAATTTAATTAACACAAATTAAAAACAGATCTTTTCACCCACGAATCAAAACTCATAGGTAAGCTGTTACTATTAATTGAACTATGATAAGAATGTTGGTTTTATTCCACGCTTTCTTGAAACCGGTTTATATTTATACCGAGTTCCAAATTATGCATAACTTGTATAATCTAAAACCTAACGAAGGGTAAAGTAAAGTAGGTGCTTTTGCCTTGGGGAAGATATTTAATAGATTTGGTTGAGTTGCATAACATTTTGAGCAGTTCTTCGATTAGTCTTTGCTATAACAATTTTAAAACCTGTATTGTAAAATTAGTACACCAAATTTACAATACAGGTTTTAAAAGCGTAAGAATTTAATGATATAGGAATGTAAGAAAGAAACAGTCAGATATTATTTTGATTCACAAAACTGAGACTACTTCTCAACACTTGTATCGCAAGGATAGAAATGGCAGGATATCAACGATCACTACGAATTGAATCGATTAACAGCATTAGGATGGTAGGCCTAGCTTACACCAACCAACAGAAGTAGTGTCAGTACCAACACATACTCTAGTGAACTTCTACTAGGTTATCAATGTGGTAAACCGCATTTCTACAGGAAATTCCTCAGGCTCAGATGGAAAAGAAGTACATCATCATGCAAGACAGAAAAAACTACAAGATAAGATCAAGATTCTATATCTAGATATTTTAAAAAGATTCATCATTTTTCTTATGCAACTGTAGGGACGGGGCGATCTGGCGGCCCACCTGATGTTAAGTGGTTACCGCCGCTCATAAACAACAAAAACTCAAGTCGCATCACGTTGTGTCTATCAATATGAGACAGAGGTGTTACGCCTTAAGTACTTGTAATTTCACCGGCACCCACACCCTTTCACCGGAACACGGCAATGCGAGTACACTATTGCTTGGCGGCTTGAAAAATACTTAAATAATCGAGAAATTAACCGGAACGAGCATTATAGAAACGTTCATTGCATCATAATTTGTCTACTTTTACTTAAAATTTAACACATTCCATAAACCATAAGCGCGTACCGTTACATGCTGTAATTAATTTTATTAGATTTAATAGCATTGGGTCAAGGAAAAGAAACTATGAAGACCTCTATAGAATGTTAAAACATTAGACAAAGTAGAGCCTCCAAAACCGGTGCATTATAAAACTCGTTTGGCCTTTTTTGTCGTTTGGTAACAGACGAAAAGATTGACTTAGCCTTGGCAGAGCACCTATTCGAAACATCTTAGTTTCTATTGGGTAAATTTATTCGATAGATAAACCGATAAGGCGAGATCTTATAGAAGAGATTGTTACTATGCTAATGGCTCAAAACTTGAGAGGATTTTGTCATACCTAGACCAAAAACGTTAGAACTTGAAATCATGTACGATACTATTTTTTTTAATTATTACTTCTTAAATCCTGACTGTCTTAATGAAAACTTTTATGGAGATTCTTTGTTAAAAATTTTCCACAAAAAAACTCAAGATTTCTCGTCGTTTCTCAGCCCACATTCAAGTGGAACATTTTATAATAATAAATCTGATTATTTACACAGTTTTAATATGAAATAATACTTAATTTAACCTTTGTTTGTTAACCACAGAACAAACTGTTCTGTGAGTTACACTATGATGTTATTTTATTGTATTCTTGTAAAATATAGATTTTACGAGTCTCTTTATTTTAAACCGAATTTTATGTAAGGAAATTATAGTTTCCTGAGTTAATTCTTGAGTTTCATGACATATCCACACGGATCAATGCTTTAAACATACCTGTGCCTACACATCGAAATCTGTGAAATGATATATTATATATAAATATAAATTTAAATAAATAATATAAAAACTCACCGGCGGCGTGTTACTGTAAGAAACACGTTGGTTATCCACAGATGTGGATATCAGAGGTTCTTGTTCCTCGTTTCCAGCCGTCATGTTGTCGGTTCGAAAATCCAAATGTAAAAACAATTAAAACTCCACTACCATTTTCACTTTCACAGAACAACACAACTGTATATATTTTTATTGTGGATTATTGGCGGGAATGGTGGTCACCGCGCGAGTCTATGCCCCAACGCGTGTTTTAGCTTAATGTGACCGCAGATTGGTCACTACGCGTTCGGCCCATTCACTAATCACCACTTTCTGTGAACAACACTTCATTGCTCCCGATAACAATATTTGAGGAGTCTCAGCTTTGTCAACTCGGATGTTTCGAAGTACCTCTTTTTGATAAAATATGTAAATATTTGTACCTGCAAAGTAACCTTTGTTTGAATAGTTCGTAGCTAGTTTTTTGGGACAGTAGGTTCAACGGCTTTGAAACCTCCCACGGATTTCGTTCAAGCATGCGCGAAGGCTTGCGTGGCAGTAATTTGGTATCTTGTTTTTTTGCTCGTTGTCGCATTACGAAATAGACTTTTGATAGTTTTATGTTCCGGAAGCCCACGCTCGCATGCCTACATGTGTATGTATGTATTGTATATAATTAGGATAAGCTAGGTACACATAAATGTATCATCTTTAAAATAAAATTATTACCTAAATGATGGTCAAGTATTTCCTAAACTACATACCTTAGTGGCAAATTCTTACAATTAAGAAATTAAAATACATAATAGTCTTGTATGTACATATTTATTCAAAAATCTTAATTGAGATAGCAAATAATTATTCAGTAAATTATATTTTACAATAAGTATTACATGTTACACCTAAATGAACATTTTATTTAACTCCTATATGAAAATGACACATGGCGAAGGAACTATTGTTGTACGCTTGAGATGGTTATATTAATACAATGCACTAGCCACTTGCTATAATGACTTTTATAATTAATTGATTACCATACTTAAATACTATTTCACAATCTGCGATAACATAGGTACATTCCATTTATTTGGTGCAACAATAACCTTCCGTTACACGTGACACCGACGCCATTTTGTTTTAGGTTTCTTTACATTCCAGTCTAATGTCAGTGTCAATGTTCTTCGCGTAGATAGAATTATTCTATAAATGCATTTTCATTGCATTCGTTATAATATTTAGATATCTAGCAACGTTAAGCTCTCTTCTCGTTCATACATTATTTACATAACACAATAATTTGTTTTGTGGATACAGATGGTCAATGCATGCTTTTCTTATATATTCCATACTATCGTTCAATTGGGATGATGCGTGATACTGAATGTAGAATATTAATTAGTAATTAGTAATCTATATATTTAGTATAATATAATATTATACTAAATATATAGATTAATACGAAATAAAAATCCGGAGATATATATATTATTACAATAAAATTAACCAAAACTTAGTTATGGCGTCACATCTGTATATTGCCCTATTCGTTCAATTGGGAATTTTAAACATTAATTTCTTGCTAATGACCCGTATTCATTTGGTAACCAATTTTGCTTTATTTTCTCTGTTTTAATACTTCAGTAGATTCAAACAAAATATTTTCAAAAATATTATATTAATATTTTATTTCATTTTAAGTCACGGTCAAATCGTTTAACTTTTTGGCTCGTGTAAGCACACAAATTTTAAAATTCAATCTCATGACCTTATTTAGTTATTCATCAAAAACACGACCTTGTACCAAAGATTTCTATAACAGATAACGGCAATTTTAAAAGATAAGTCGTGAGCGGCAATAATTTCTGGTATTTTTTAGGTTAGGTCGATAGTCCTAGGCTTTCGGGGCCCTAGGCAGCTTGACAAGTCTAATACTAAATTTCGCCACTTACACAAAAAAAGAAGAATGGTTCAAAAAGTTGTCTCTTTATCATTGAGTTGTAAATGACTTTTTAACAGAGAACTTTTTAACGTTCGGGAACTCCAAAATTCGTTGTCACAAGTTACAACCTATCTGCACTTGATGATACTCAATTTATTTGAGCTATAACTACAGAGGAAGCATTTAATTCACAAAACATGTGTATATAGGTACAATAACAAGGAAACAATTATTATGATCATCAACTATTATGGTATAGAAATTGTGACACGAAATCTTACAAACTTTAATTTGGCGAACACAATATGGTAGAGGTATTTGTATGTTTTTCGGAAGAAAATATTAGGAGTACAAATAAGATTCCGCCGTTTTATTGTAGATGGCGCGGCACGGAGTTTCGGTTAGCTTTCGCAGATGATAACCGGCTTAAAAAATAGTTTGGACATTCAAGAACAACATAACCTATTAATATCATTGATTTTATATTGGTAAAATATAATTTTTATAAGTTGAAAATGTCAAAATTTGAGCCAAGTAAGCGTCATTTGCGGGAAATATTAGTTTACTTCTTTAATTTAAAGAAATCTGCTGCTGAGGCGCATCGATTGCTCGTAGAAGCATATGGTGAGGTTGCTTTGAGTGAGAGAACGTGTCGAGAGTGGTTTCAAAAGTTTAAAAATGGTGATTTCGACGTAGAAGACAAAGATCGCAGTGGAAGGCCAAAAATTTACGAGGATGCAGAATTGGAGGAATTATTGGAGGAAGATTCATCTCAAACACAAAAAGAACTTGCTCTAACATTAGAAGTCACTCAGCAAGCAGTCTCACATCGTTTAAAATCATTAGGAATGATTCATAAACAAGGAAATTGGGTTCCGTACGAATTAAAGCCGAGAGATATTGAACGCCGATTATGCTTAAGTGAAATGCTGCTAGCTAGACATAAAAAAAGGGTTTTTTACATCGTATCATAACTGGTGATGAGAAGTGGATACATTATGACAATCCAAAAAGAAGAAAATCATGGGGATTACCTGGCCACGCGTCAACATCAACAGCAAAACCGAATATTCACGGAAAAAAACTTATGCTGTGTATTTGGTGGGATCAGCTAGGTGTAGTGTATTATGAGTTGCTTAATCCGAGCGAAACAATTACTGGAGCCCTCTATCGAACACAATTGATGAGATTGAGCCGAGCTCTGAAGGAAAAACGCCCTCAATACTATTCTAGACACGAAAAAATGATTCTTCTGCATGACAATGCTCGTCCACATGTTGCGGCTCCCGTGAAAAAGTACTTGGAAACACTTGATTGGGAAGTGTTACCCCACCCGCCGTATTCACCAGACATTGCACCGTCCGATTATCACCTGTTCCGGTCCGTAGCACATGCTCTGACGGCGCAGCGGTTCACATCTTATGAGGATACCAAAAATTGGGTTGATTCGTGGATAACCTCAAAAGACAAGGAGTTCTTCAGACGTGGGATTCGAATGCTGCCTGAGAGATGGGAAAAAGTGGTTGCAAGTGATGGGCAATATTTTGAATAAATTTATATTACCGTTCTTCTACAATAAATATTTAATTTGTGTTAAAAAACGGCGGAAACTTATTTGTACTCCTAATAGGTTATCCTATCTTTATTATATGTAAAAAGCCAACATCATTTCAACCTATTAATGCAGTTTATTAATGTATGTAACTATTTACAAATCTATGGGAAGCCATCGAAAAGGAAGTATTTGAATCACATTACTTCATGTTTCACATTAATAAAATGCCTCTTTGCGTTCCGTACCCAAAGTGTAAAGGATACTCTTTACTTCGTCAGTCTATTCAACCAAAAAGGCAGCTGTATTTCTTGGTAAGCCGTGGGTAGGAATATTCATAGATTTGTCATTAAACGGATATCCTATCTATAAAAAAATACACTTGGTGGTACGGAACCTTCAATATAAAGCCTTCCTATGTTTTTTTTTAATATTTATTACTGCATTTTATATCCAGTTTTGATACAAAATAAAAACCAACCTTATTAACCTTGAAAATATCTCAAATTATGTACTTTTTTTTAATATTGTTGTTGCATTACATTATCCATGAAGGTTTAAACAAACGCTAAACTTTGTAATCAAAACGCGTGATCATGTAAAATTATAATTAAAAAAATATGTTATTACATGTTGTGTAATACATAATTAGTTTAAAAATGACCTTTCGGAGTGTTTTTTTAATTCTTTGACTCATTGTGGTGCTAAACTGTAAAAACTGTACAGCAAATGTAAATCTTAATACTTTAAACGAGCAATTCTTGTACATATATTTATTTATCTAATTATTTCGGGTATCTCAGAAACGGCTCTAACGATTTGGATGAAATTTTGTGTTTAGATACGGTTTTGCTGTTTAAGTTTACCTGTATAATTTTATATCTTGTAAAATGCATTTTTTTACAATAAAAAACGTTTTACTCAGAAAAAAATATTAACGGACATACTCGTAAAAATTGCCGATGTCGACTGAGCTGCAAACCAAATGCATCAGTCAAATGTGCTTTAGAATTATATTTAAAACTGCTTAACTAATATTTCAACAAGGAATAATAGTCTAGAGATTTGTTGGCAGTGTATATTGGTTGTCTTAGTTTACTGTGAGCATTTAAAACACGCAGATGAAAATAAGAATACACGTCATAATTTTTTTTATTCAAAATTCTGTTCCGCTAAGATCTCCCTTTCATTCCATTCATTCCACATCTAATTTGATCAAAAACAGTGTTGCCATGTAATCTACCTACTGTCTATTAGTTAAATATTGAAATTGTATATTAAATAGTCACAAATTGCACTATCACTGTGAAAACGCACCCTGCGTTTCCACCAGAACTGTATGAACATAGAACATAAAACAAACGTTATTTTTCTCTAAATCAATGAAACAAGACTATGCCTATAAAACCATTCAATCTGAAGGGGCCAGACCACAAGGCTGCTAATACACTTTTCCGTCTGACTGGTGCATGAAAACGCGGTCATATCAGAATTCGAGTGACCCAAAAACTCGATCCAGTGTACCAACACCGAAGCCGCAAGAACGAGCTAGTATTACAATATATTCACGGATTACTGGACATTCTTGATCTAGATAATAATGGAAACCCTCGTTTTACACGAGCCGCGAGGCAACATCGATCCATAATGTACGATTAGGAACAAACTACAAAGTTTCCCCACGAATATAAAATAGTGAATCTGAAAGTTTTTCTAATCGCTATAAGATACGTGTAAGATTTTAAGATAAAAAAAAACTACGGAATGTGACTAGCTACTCGAGCGCGGTCCGCCTAAATTAGGTGCATGCACACAATTTGCCTTCAGTGACAATCTAACTCGAAGCAAGTCCAAAATAATGCAGGGTCTGGCAAGTGGCCAGAAAATTCGAAATCGCTTTTTTTTTTTCATTGGTTTTTATTTTTCCTACATTACTGTTTTATCTTTAAACATGTAATTTATGAAAATGAGTTTCAGCATGTAAACAACAAGCAGAGAGGACGCAATATCAATGATGTATTGATACATCACTACTAATTAACGTATTGCGCCAACTAAATTCATAGTTACCAAATATGTGTTTATCAGTAGTGGTATCTGGTCCAGTTCTGGTTAACGGAATGTTAGAACTTGGTGTATCTTTGTACTAGTTTGGTAAATCAATGGTAAAAATACGTACAAATATTTTAGGAAATATTCAAAGCACTGAATGAGCGTCCAATATGTAATAATTGTTAAATTGTGAAAATACTTGAAGGAATTTTCGCAGAGACCACGCGCATAACGTCTGTGGCATAAAAATCTTATTACTTTAAACAAGCAATTGTTGTATATTTATTTATTTATTTATTTCGCGTATCTCGGGAATGGCTCTAACGATACGCATGTATAAAAACGCATACTTTTACAAAAAAAAATATACAGCGCTATCTTGTCAATTTTTATGGTACTTGATCGGTAATATACTATTACTTCAAAACTGTATAATTTCATATGAAACACGATTTTACAGAAAAAAAACCGAACGAAGCTCAGGCGCCCAGGTCAAATGATTCAGTGAGTTACATACATATGAACACACGACTTACGGTACAGTGGGCACGGACGGGAAATACAAACATGTACCCAGACGGTGTGAGAAACACAATCTTTTCAACAATGCGCGCATTCGAAGCTATAGGCATACGAATATTAGGCATTAAAATTAAAATATTTGATTCACGGTTATGACATTTAAGCATTAAAATGTCATTACCGTGACGCAGAAATTTGAGGACTTGTATTGGGTGTGTGAATATGACTCCGCCCTTTCTCAACAGATGTCGTTTTTAGTATTGTTTACGTGTACTAATAAATGACCATACTTGTATTCGATAGTACTGAATGTCAGCTATCTAACGCATTTTATGATATTTGGTTGAAGTGTAAGCAACAATTGTTTTCACCTTTTCGAAAATGTCGGTTTTTATTCCAAATAAACGTCATTTGCGGGAAGTGTTATTACATTATTTTATTGCGAAGAAAACTGCAGCGGAAACTTATCGTTTGCTTGTGGAGATTTATGGTGAGCATGCTCCGTCTAATACAACTTGCAAGGAATGGTTTCGACGATTTCAAAATAACGATTTTAGTACTGAGGATAAAGAACATGGAAAACCACCAAAAAAATTTGAAGATGCTGAATTGGAAGCATTATTGGCGGAAGATTCTTGCCAAACTCAATCAGAATTAGCTGCAGCATTAAATGTTGATCGTTCAACTGTTGCAAAGCGTTTACAAATGATGGGAATGATTCAAAAAGCCGGTTACTGGGTTCCACATGATTTAAAAGAAAGAGACATGGAACGTCGGAAAACCATTTGTGAAATGCTGCTTCAAAGACAGCAAAGAAAAGGATTTTTGCATCGGATAGTCACAGGAGACGAAAAATGGATACACTACGAAAATCCTAAACGCAAAAAAGCTTGGGTGAAACCAGGCGAACCAGGCCCATCACAGCCAAAAATAAATATTCACTGTGCCAAGGTCATGCTCTGTATTTGGTGGGATCAGAAAGGTATTGTATATTATGAGTTGCTCAAACCCTCTGAAACTATTAATGGAGAAGTTTACCGACGAAAACTAATGCGTTTGAAGCGAGCCATAGAAGAAAAACGACCAGAATGGGTGAATAGACATAACAAATTAGTTCTTCAGCATGACAATGCCAAACCGCATACCGCAGAAGTCGTAAAAAGATATTTAGAGGGACAGGACTGGGAAGTGTTACCCCACCCGCCATATTCACCAGACATAGCTCCTTCGGATTACCACCTATTCCGGACGATGCAGACAGACCTTACTGGAGAAAAGTTTACTTCATGTGAAAGTATCAAAATTTGGATTGACAACTGGATAAGCTCAAAAGACCAGGACTTCTTCCAGCAAGGAATACGAAAACTACCTGAACGATGGGCGAAGGTTGTAGCTGCAGATGGAGCATACTTTCAATAATTTTTTTTTTTAATTTTGTAAGCGAACAAATGTGTTTTATTTTGACAAAAAGGGGCGGAGTCATATTCACACACCCAATATTTGATGACATTATGGATTTAAACGACTAGGAAGAGGAAACAAAAAATTAGGCATTTTAAAACGCAATACTAAATTGAACAGTTTACGTCGTATTTATAATTAATTTCAGTAAACACGTTTTTTGTCATGACCTTTTCACACAGCGCCGTCTAGTCTCAAACAAAGCATAATTTGTACTATGGGAACTAGATAGACTGATAGAATACATTTTTTTTGAACATTCATACATTACACAATTAATAATTTTGAATGTGGTTTGGAAACACAGAGTGTGCTGCGACAGCGTTGTCGCTAATTCAGCGCCAGTTTTCAGTGGCACCATAGGGTGCACGTGCATGCGACAACAGTAATACAAATCGTGTAAACATGTATAATAACCAACCTTCCAAGCCACACTTTCCTCTCCATCCAAAGGTTTCCTGGAAGAGCTCGCTTCTAAGCGATAAGACCGCCCATTGTACATTAATTTTTAAGATTCGTTGTCCATTTATTTATATTGGTGTGCAATAAAGTATTTTTGTATTTTATTGTATTGTAATAATTCAGTAGCATGATTTTTTGCAAAATACGTATGACATGACCACTCCCACCAAACTTCGTCTCTTAGCTTCAACTTTGAACTCGTTACAAATGTTTGAATTCCTGAGTTCTATAATGTGGCTTGAATATTTAAGTTGGGGTTCGAAGCGATTCACTCACATATGAGGCAACTACGTGTTATGATAATTAAGTCGCTCTTTCGCTCTCGCTGATGAGATTAGATCAAAAAATTATCACTTTATAATTTAATTTCGTATAGTATATTTTAAACTAGCTTTGAATAATATTTGTTGTGAATTTGATGGAAGGATATTCCATTATGATCAGAAAGTACAAAAACAAGTATTATGCTGCTATTATGTGAAAACATACCACAATTCAAGTAAAAGTATTTTTAATGAATAACTATTGCGTCTTCTATGATACTCCTTATATTTTGCCTCTAGTTTTCTACATTACGTAGGTAGTGTATCATAATTAATAGCTACTACCACCACGTACCATGTAATATATCAAAAATTTACGCGAGCAATTCTTGTATATTGTAATAAATATATTATGTATAAATAATAAATTTATTTATTACGCGTATCTCCGAAACGGCTCGAACGATTTGAATGAGATTTTGTGTTGTGCTGTTTTAAGTTCTTGTAATTGTATTTCTTGTAATAACACATTTTTTTATACAAAAAAACAAAAAAAAACCGATCTAAGCTCAGTCGTACAGGTACTATGTCGTAAATAGTACAACGTTCATACTTAACACAAAAACACCGGCACGTACAATCTTGTACAAAAGTCTTAGGAATCATTCAAAATTATTTCAAAGTAAAATGCATTTCACTCACAGTCATAATTCATAACGTCATTTTGACACAAACAGCCAAAATCGCCACGACGGTGAATCTAGGAGGTGATTAGAATTGGCAGTTAGCTGGTTAATAAATGCGTTTAATTTACTATATTAAAGAATATTAAGGCATTGTATATAATATATAATGTCTCACTTTTAAGTTCACCTTATTTTATTTAAAACTAGCGACCCGCCCCGGCTTCACACGGTTAGTAAAGCATGAGTGTCGTATCAGAAACTACCCGTGCGAAGCCGGGGTGACTTGCTAGTGTATTATACATATAAACCTTCCTCTTGAATCACTCTATCTATTAAAAAAAACCGCATCAAAATCCGTTGCGTAGTTTTAAAGATATAAGCATACATAGGGATACAGGGACAGAGAAAGCGACTTTGTTTTATACTATGTAGTGATTTAAAAGTGAACAGCAAAATATTGCATGTTCGGAACCCAACAATTTATACGCGACACTTTCTTGGTAGTATGTAGTTGGTGGTTACTTAGTAGTCATGTAAAGTGGTCTACCACGAACGCGAATCGAGTTTTGAGCGAAATCTCACGAAACAACTTATTTGTTAACATACTCCAGAATGATACATTATTGACGACGTCTTAATGTAGAGAGATCTGCCTGCCTGGAAGAGATCGCTCGTAGCTACAAGCCCACCCATTGTGTAACCAATTATATGTTCTTTTATTATTTGTTTTTGCTGTACAATGTACAATTTCTGATGTGAACAATAAAGAGTTTATCTATCTATCATTGATAGCAAGGGAATCAATAGTTTTTATACAACCCATGTGAAAGGACGAACCTACTAGCAACGCCCATAACAACAGTAACGACTTAGGTCTTCCTAACCGAAGTATGAGACGACCTAAGTCGCATCCCGTTTCGCCCGCCACTCGAGACGGGGATGTTACGTCTCATGCGCATGTGATTTCATCAACGCACCTTGGCGGCAGATTACCAGGTGAGGAAGATTTCTCCGAGCGAACTTTGCACAAGTTCTACTGCTACTAGAACACATTGCAATTGATAAACATCTAAATATATTTTATCTACGCACCAGAATGTTAAATATATTTAAATAAATTGTTTGATAAATTGTTAACCAGGTGATGTTACGAATATGCGTGTAGCAAATTAGAATATTTTATGTAATGATTCATTTTTAAATCCTTTTATTCATCTCATTATATTGGTGCTTCCTCGTTGACTACTACTCAATGAAAGAATATGTTTTGTATAACAAACATGTTAACGTAAGGATACAAGGCCAGCAAATGTCGGCTTCGTGGCTTAGTTGGTAGTAGCCTTGCCTTCGAAGCGAGGGGTCCTGGGTTCGATTCCCGGCCGGAGCACACAAAGCTTCTCAAAACACAAAAATTCAGTTGTTCACAAAACTTCAGTTTGTTCTCGGATTTGTCTTGTGTTTCTGTGTTTGTACATGCCATCTGCGACACGGAATCCTAGTGCAGGGAGTGTGAAAACGTTTATTTACATATTTCAAGAGCAATAAATATTGGACTGTGCTTCCGTTGAAATAAGGTCAACGTTATTCATCCTTGAACATCGTCGAGGGTTTCTGCGTGACGCGCGAGCATGCATTATTAATTTTTGTCATTATATCTAAACCAGTCATCAATCAATCATATCATATTTTTGTGTGAAATATTTTTTTGTATAATAATTTGTGCATGATAAAAAGAGTAACGTGTAATGACTGTATTCTTAAAGTTCTCGCAAAATTTTGGAATCAACATTCAATGCAAATAGTTTGATTAAGTAATAAAATAAAACGAGATGATACAATGACTTGGCTACTTATATCTACATTTACATGAGAGCATTGATTATCCTAACATGTTACAACATTACAATAATAAATTCAGAGTGCGAAATAGCGCGGCGCCCTCACCTCCCGTCTCCTCGCCATCACTCAGTCATTCCTTACGTTACAAATTATCTATTGTATATATACTCATTCCCTAAACTTAACCTATAAATTTAATACGCCTTAATTTTAAAAGAACGAATGCATTTTCTATTTAAATTTTAAGCAATTTTTAATGAGTGTTCAGAGTTATTTTAACCGACTTTAAGAAGGGGTCGGTATCAATTCGGTCTTATGATATATTTTTTATTTGTTACGTGATTTATTCTTCCATTGAGATGATAACACTAATGAAGTGGATTTATTTTATTGTAGTTAATTTGCACAAAATTTCTTTAAATTCAGATTTTTCTATAAACTGACCTTAAAAGGACTTACCTTACAACTTTAAACTATCAGTATATAAATCCGCAAAAAATCATTAATTTCCACGGAAACACGGGAGAGATATATTTAAATTTATTTAACTGTATACATTGTTAAAAACTTTATGGATGATTTCCCACAAATTAAATTTTTTGAGTTAGGTCACTTTCATTCTAAGGGTGCGACTTATACTTGGACAAAATATTATTAATTTTTATTAGTTTTAAATGCAAATAGCATCAATCCCCACCTCAAAAAGGGACTGTTTTAATTTTAACCGCTATTTGTCTGTCTGTGGCACCGTAGCTCTTAAATGGGTGAAGCATTTGGGTGCGGGTATTTTAAATTTAAAATCAGGTTCTCTAGTGGTATTTCTTAGACATGTTTTATCAATATCGGTTCATCAATTTCAAGGTCATCAACTCCTTCCCATTACACAGAGTCGGGGTTTTTACATTTTCGTATAATTATAATAACTTGTAAGCATCATTTGAAACTTAAGTATATGATTTTATTTGTGTGTATTTGTGTGCCAACCCCTCTTAATGTCGGATAAATGCAGGAAAATTAAAAAAAATATATATTTGAAACTTATGGAAAAAGTTGCAATATAATAGGATACATTACCTTTAAGCCGCATAACCTATCATGACATTAATACCCATAAGAAAACAAAGAATTCTAAGCTACAATTTCGTTCCTAACCCTGCGCGTGCGCACTTATATCACAGCCAAATCGGCCACCGCCCTCTTCGCACTCTAGAAAATGCAAACTGCATACACTCCATAGCTCGTTATGAAAATATCGCGATCTCAACATCCAACCGGGTGGTATATGCAATCTCAAAACTTAAAGCTTGCGGTCAATCAATGATCACTTGTAAAGGATTTTTGGCAGCAAGCTATCCAGGTCCGACGCCGAAAGGTAGTGTACATTGATACTTATTAATAGAGGTTCTTTTTGTACTTGTATTTCACGCAATAACTTTACTTTGACTTTGACAGGGAAGCTTCTGTACATATTGAACAACAACCTTTAATTTACGGTGTACGGAAATACGATTTTTTTAAGAATTGTTCTGATTGACCTCAAACTGGAAGTTTGCGTTTTAATTCACAAAATGGAATATAAAATCGCGAGCGCACGAACCTTCAGCGAGCTTAACAATTTAAACTTTAATGAATATTTACGTATTTTGAGAGAGTTATCCAAAAACATCTCTAAAATCATGCCAAGAATTCTTCACGTACTATTGTGAACACATTCTTTTCTTCGGGCATTCCTGACCTGATTCTAGAAACGT
Organism: Aplocera efformata; assembly: GCA_921293045.1. NCBI lineage: Eukaryota > Metazoa > Arthropoda > Insecta > Lepidoptera > Geometridae > Aplocera > Aplocera efformata. The sequence continues at coordinate 2,498,593 of OV121042.1, read as the reverse complement.
CTATACAAAAATTCTTTAGCGTCTAAGCATAATTCGAATATACATTATAATTTATAACCTATCGAGTACACAACCTTACCTAGACACGCCATACATTCAACTAGTCAGTGCATTTGCACCACGGACCGTTGAGAACAAACCCTGTATATTTTTGACCAATCAGCGCACATTATGGCTTGCGTGAGTCGCGCTGATTGGCCGAAAAGTCGCCCGCAATTTCGCGTACAATTTAACTATCATTTCATCCCAAAGCGGTCCATTGGTATCATTTCGCTTCCTAAAGTGTACTCGATGTTCTAACGTTCATTAACTTCATAACGCGAACAACATACGTGTCCACAGCATCACTCCTTAACGCTTGGCTATCAGTCTTGGGACAACCTCATCTCCCCGCTGATAGAAACATGAAAAACGTATTTCTGACTAGTTCTCAGAGATTTACTAGATAGTGCAAACAAGCAATAAGCCAGATACATACAATTTGCTTATTATTTTTGGCTTTGTGCAACTGAAATTTACCAATAGACCATTATCTGTCAACGTTTTCGCCCTGTCCTTTCCTTTAGCTTGAAATAATTGGAAACATCGAAGAGAAATTTCCTTCTCTTTTAATATAACTACAGAAAGAAACAATACACAAAAAGATGAAAATTTCAATTTGTCTAACTAAGAAATTCTTTCTTGTTGAGAGTGAATTTTACAGTAGGAATATTGAACATAGGTTAGTGCTGATACGATTTGAGAATCTGCACACTCATCACACCAGGAGCTGGGATTGTGTTTAGCGCCATCTAGTAAGTGTCTGTGAACTAATTACTAAATTTATAGACCAAAAATTTTGAACAGCTAAAGTATTACGATAGAGAAATGGAATAAGAACCTCACTGACAAACCGACACTCCGCGAAGCTGTCCAAGCGACCTCACGACCGGTGCGCCGACGCAAAGCTACAACAAGTCCACGAAATGTTTACATTCAGGAGCCGACCTTAACCCGCCTTACGATTCACAATGTCTGTGGCACTTTAGGCGTCTGCTTCAGCCGCCGCGTGACGGGCCATTGTCAGTTGTTCTTGTCTATGTTGTGGAAGGCCCATTGGAAGGATGTCGTCCACGCGTTTTTGACTGCTTCGTTGAACTTTCGCCTAAAGTGCTCCATTGCTTTCTCTTCAGACAGATCCATAACCTGAAAATAATTTTAACTTAGTAAAAGTGGTCCCTTGCTACCAAACCTATTTACTACTCACGATATTTCTAGTATTATCTTGGCAAAACATGGTTAAGCCCTAGAGTTAATAAACCTAAGAATCAAGCCATAATTATTTCAAGACATATTAACTTTTAAGGACTTTTGGTTGCGTCCAAGTGAATATCCTCAAAGTCCTCCTTACGTATATTTGGGGTCGATAGGAGCAACCCAAAGTAGCAGTAGAACTTGTGCCAAGTTTGTCTGGAGAAGTACTGCCACCAAATCTGGTAACCCACCGTGAAGCACTCGCAGACGAGCGTTGCTGTTTCATAGTGTTTTATTATCAGACAATGAGTGCATCACAAATACTTAGGCATGGCATGGCTTGATAATGTACTGCTAAACCATATTCTTTATATATTACACGTACTATAATTTTTTTTAATGCATTATTTATATGAAACTAAATTTAACAGATTTTTTTACAAATCTTGTTTCCTCGATCCTTTACGCAGATCCAAAACTGTGGATACAAAACACTATCTCTATAGTCTAGTGAACCATCGCAGGACGCCCAGTTTATTCACCTCCCTGTACGATCACAAGTCAAAAGTCAATTAATAGGACAGAATAAACCACTTACTAAAGTCTCTCTCAAATACTGCAGATCCTTTTCGGAGCTAAGTTCCGGCAGACCAGTTGAGATCATCATTGAGAACAGCGAAAGAATCAAGTGGCCGTGCTTCCGGAGGATCTTGAAAGCCTGAAACAATGAAGTTTTTTAATAATGGCAGACTCCTGAGCTATCTTTTCTACCCTTATAGGCCACGGAAAAGATTGAGCCGGGCGCAAAAACTACACCGAAAGTGGCCAAAAAATCTTCACCAGGGTCATAGCTTTCGACCTTTTCACAAGACTTGAACCCCTGGATGGTTCATTGACCCAGAATGAATCCTTTCTGATGAAGTTTTCCCATTTTTGGTGAAGTTTTTGAAGGCATGCGAAAGGAAAAACGGCTACCATTCGCGTCTAAACACGTAGTTGTGCTTGAAATGACCTTGAAAATGGCTACCTGCTCTGAAAAAGTGGCTGACCTTTTCGCAATGCTCTTATAATATCTTGCAGTCAAGGGGTTAATTATCACCACATCCCTCTGCCCCTTATTGATGGCATGTATGAAGTCTTGAGTCAAACCAAACAGCTGCCTTCTTATCGCGACCAAACTCGTATTTGGCTAAAAATGACCTTGAAAATGTCTTGTTTAAAAAATACCCAAAAGTGACTGACCTTTTCGCAATGCTCCTTAAATATCTTGAAGTCGACGGGCTCGTTGTCCCCAGAACCTCGCTGCCCCTTATTGATGACGTGTATGAAGTCGTGTGTGAGAACAAACGGCTGCCACTCGCGTCTGAACCCGTACTTGTGCTTGAAATGGCCCAGAAAGTGGCCAAAGTCTATGTGGAATAACTAGGGACAAAAATGATATTATTAATCTTTGTATAACTATAATGGATAAGGTTAGAACAATTACCCAACTTGTGACCTGAATGTGTGTCATGTAGACGCATGTTTATTATAAAAAAGTGACGTATTTTTAATTTGTTTTTGACAATTAAATGGAAAATAAATACTTTGAATACAATTTAAGATATAACTATCTTTCTAGACTATTCTAGAATATAGCTATGTTCCGACGTCGTTAGCTTAGTTTATTGGAGTGAACTTTGACGAGATTACTATTTTACTCAAATTAGGACCAACCGTCTTGAATATTAGAATCAAACCAAATCAAGCGAAGGGCTGAAGATTCCATCCGTTTGTTGATTCGGTAGTCTACCAAGGAAAGATGACAGGAGAAACTAGGATACAACTGAGAGCTAGTTCATCACCGCCTCTCATGCGCCTGTGATTTCACCGGCACCGCTGTTTGGCGGCAGATTACTAGCCGTGGACGCAGTACACTCCGAGCAAACTTTGCATAAATTCTACTGCTACTGTTTGTTGCTCCTTTAGCACTACCCAGGGGGTACATACGGAGCAACGAAAAAAAATGTATATTGATAATATTTACCTGACCACTCTTCTTCACCATAATATTATCGGGGTGTCGGTCTGCGATTCCCAGCACGTAGGTGGCGACACTGTAGCCCGCGCAACTCATTGTGAACTCATCTATCACTTTATTGAACGCTTCTGAGTGGCTCTCCGTTTGCTTTCTAAGCCATTCTGTAACAAGAAAAAAGCTATTATTCATAGGTTGTAAAAATTACCCATTGAGGATTATAATTAGGTACGGCTAATTTATACATTACACATTTTTCATAGCCAAATCATTTTCGACTTTGTATTTAAAGTTAACAAATAATTATCAAAATTTCTAATCCGGGAAAGTTGAAGCGAGTAGAACTTATAGGAAGAATCACAAAGTGAAGTTTTGTCAAAGTTTCAAGTTTTGGGGGGTCCAGTTGCTGGCGTCCGTAGGTGATATACCTTCTTGTATACACGTAGCCCCTGAGTGACACCAAACGAGCAAATAAAAGTAGCAGTAGAACTTGTGCCAAGTTCAAACAGTTGTGGCAAACAGTGATGCACTCGCAATGCCGTGTTCCGGTGGAAGGATGAGGACCCCGGTGATATCACAGGTGTATGAGACGTAACATCCCCGTCTCTGATGACGGGCGCAACGGAATGTGACTTGGGTAGGACCTAGATCGAATCACTGTTATTATGGGCGGAGGTACTTACGTAATAACGTGGCTCTGTAGATAGTGGAGGCGGCAGGGAACAGCGTGCTCTGTTTCTGAATGTTGGCCACGGTCTGCGCGTCCTCCACCACCTCTATCATCCCCACGGCGTACTCCATCGATATGCAGTTGTAAGGGTTCAATCTGTCAAAATTATTAACCTATGTTATCCATACTAATAATATAAATTCGAAAGTGAGTCTGTTTGTTACGTTTCCACGCCTCAACTACTGAACCAATCATCATGAAATTTCGCATACAAGTTGTCACCATTTAAATATAATATTACCTGAAATCGCAGCCCTCGCTTTTCCACAACCTATCCATGATTCTGAGCATTTGCAACGTGAACATGTCCTGGCGGAGATCGTCACCGATCTTCAGTATGATGCGGATGTCCTTGCCAGTGGGATCCAGGTTTTCAAAGTCCAACATTAGAGGCCGCATCTTGCTGTCCATAACTCGGCAGCCTTCAGGCCTGAAAATAATTATTCGATGGGAATAATTGTTATGACGGTTCCGTGGCTTAGTTGCCCTGCTTTTGTAACGAGTCTCGGGTTCGATTCCCGGCACACACTTTTTTTAATTTATTTAGTGTTTTGAAACATGAAGTTTTTTTGGGTGATTGTCTTGTTTCTGTTTGTCTATGCTATCTGCGACTTAGGGTATCCCAGTGCAGGGGTAAGAGTGTTTAAACGTTTATTCATACTAGACGGTTTCGTAGTTTACATGCGTGCGTACCGCAATGTGCAAGGCGAAGCATCGGAACAGGATTAGCGAACATTGTGTACAATACTTACTTTATCCGCTTACAGACGAAGCTAGGGTTGAGAGGAGACACGAATTCGCAAAGCGCCTCCAAACAATGTCCCTCCTTCAAATGCGTTTTGAGTGCATCTCTCGCCTTCGATATTTCCTTCTTCTCACGTACGTTTGTGCACAACCCTGTTGCGAGAATAATTGACTAATTAAATCTAAAAAACCTACGTCAGTTGAAAGTAGTAACTTTCAACTAAATGAAAGCATTTAGTTTGTTTACGCCCGTAAGGTGGAATTTCTTCGTGAAATTTCTATAGAGCCAGAGGTACACTCATCAAATTTAAAAAGAAGTATCCAAATCTATCAACGAAAAGTAGACTATGTATTAATCCAGAGTATGAGCTTCCTTCATAAATTTCATCCAAATCCGTTGAGCCAGGCATGTCTTCGATTTTTTTTCTGTTCGAAGACATGAACGCGGTTTTGCGTACATAATTTTTTCAAGTGAAAATCTATTGGTGCTCGTGTGGGTTTGAACCAGCAACCTTCAGATTAAAAATAGGCATCTGTGCACCTGGCCACCATGGTCTGGGTAAACTTGGCTAAATCGAATTAAATCAAAAGTACAAATTGTTCTCATCAAAATTATTAAACATAAACATAAATCCGAGCCACATAGTGGCTAATGAGACGAAACATCCCCATTTCGGGTGACGGGCGCAACAGGGTGCGACTTGGGTCTCATACTTCGGTCGCGGAGGACCTAAGTCGTATTGTTGTTATGGGTGGAGGTAACACTAAACAGGTGGGCTTTGAGCCCGTCCCGTCATTTTAATTAAAAGAGCAATACAATGGAACTAACACTTGAGTTTTTCCAAACAGGCTATTTGCCTCAACAGACTGTTGATGTGGTCCTGCGAGCCGCGACAGTACGCCTCCAGTAAAAGGCCGAAGCGAATCGATACGGACGGCACGTGCATTTCCGACCTAAAACATTCAAATAAGGATTATTGATGACCTAAAGCACACTTGTTTTGTTCTCTTAATTGTTAAATACCATGCACTTGTAATTGATTTCCACGAAGTGGTCAGCAAGTTACTTTTGCGATAAAATTACAATAGTATTCCTGCTTAAAAAAAAATAGTATTTTTTGTAAACAGGAATCAGCAGAAAAAAAACTTACTTTTGATAGTTTTGAGGTTATTATATCGTCTTATAACTTTAACGTTTTACAATTAAAATTTACGATCCATTTTTCGGTGGCACGTAAATTTCTGGCTGTGATTACAGTAACTGCTAAAGTTAATTTTAACCAAAACAATAACGTAGGCCTTGGTACAACTTACTCATAGAGCCAACTAGATTCTACCCGCGGCTTCACCCGGCCAAAACTACTTCACCCGGTGCAGTAATTGTGGCGCGACAAATTAATTAAACATCCAAACCCTCACTTAATGCTATAGATCAGACTCACCTCAAATGCCAAAACAGGTAATGTCCTATCGTCATATTGTTGAACGCTCGTGACAGAAGAAATTTGGCCAAGTCACACATCAGGTACGACTCGTGTTTCAGCGCTTGGACTAGTTGTAACAGGTACAAAAGGAGATCATCGTCACTGCAAAACAAGGATAACAGATATATTATTATATTTTTTTTTTATTTGAATGTTTGACGGAACGAGCTGAGGGCCCACCTGATGGTAAGTGGCGACCCTCGACCATGACAACAGTAATGCGCGCGACTCAGTATGAGATCCAAATCTTTACTGAGTCGCATTCATCCTGCTGCGTCCATCACCCGAGACGGGGATGATACGTCTCATGCGCATGTAATTTCACCGGCAGCCACACCCTTCCACCGGAACACAGTAATGCAACCACTACTGCTTGGCGGCAGATTCCAGATGTGGTGGCAGTACCTCTCCGGACGAACCTGGCACAAATTCTACTGCTACCTTTGGTTGCTCCTTTAGCACCACCCAGGGGGTACGTGTAGGGAATCAAAGGGTACACACCTACGGACATGAGCAACTGGACTATTAGCTTATTCTAGCCCAGTAATAAATATGGCCCTTTTTATGTAAGGAAGTGACGGAACGAGCTGAAAGCCCACCTGGTGGTAAGTGGTTACCTCCGCCCATGACAACAGCAATGCAACTAAATACAACTAACAATAAGACTTGGATCTTAGTTGAGTCATATCCATCTTGCGCCTGTGATTTCACCGGCACCAACAACCTTCCGGAGTACAGTAATGCATCAAAACAGGTTGACGTCAGATTCCATGGTGGCAGTACCTCTCCGGACGAACTTGGCACAAGTTCTACTGCTCCTTTGGTCAATCCTTTCGCACCACCCAGGGGACACGTGTAGGGATTCAAAGGGGGACTCGAGAACTCATTTGAAAGTTGCTTAACTTAGATGATCTGTATCTGAAAGACTTAGTGACACGTACAAGTATATGTTAACAAACTTACCTGATGCTTTCAAGACACTTGACAGCGAAACTCCTGACTCCCGCGTCAGCGTACGCATAGTCCAACAGTTCTAAAGCAGACTCCACACGTTTGAATTGCTTCCAGCGAGGCAGCATTCTTAAAACACTGGCTACTTCTGCCCGTTCCCCCCATTCCACGCATGAGAGCAGTTTCGGTAGGAGTTCTGGCGCTTCTTCGAGGAATCTCTCTCTGTAAATAAAGGATATTTGTGTGTATTCTTCTACTATCCATCATGGAAGGAGATTATACTCTATTTTGAACAGAAATAATGTTGAATACACATACCTGGCAGCCCATATGTCCTTCTTCTCTTGTTCGTGCATTTCATACATAGGATCTTTCTCGGCCGTAGCGCGCAACCGCTCGAAGTCTCGACTGAGCCGGTCCATAACCGCCGGAGATTGTTCTTCTATACTCTCAGAGTATGCTATCACTACGTCCCGTTTCGGGAACATTATAGGGTAATGGGAATCGTACCTGAAACCACAATTGTTTTTGTGAAGTGTTCGAATGGACTATTACGAAGGCCCACCTGATAATAAGTCGTTACTTACGCCTATAACAACTACAATACCACTTAGGTCCTCCAGACCGAAGTATAAAAAGACCCATGTCGCACCCCGTTGCGCCCGTCACCCGAGACGGGAAAGTTACTTCTCTTGCGCATGTGATTTTACCAGCACCTTCCACCGGATCAGCAATGCGAATAAACCACTGCTTGGCGGCAGATTACAAGGTGTAGGCACAATTCTACTGCAACTTTGGGTTGCTTCTTTTGCACCACCCGGGGGACACGTGTAGGGACTCTCGATTCACCTACGGTATTCACCTACGGACGCTAGCAACTGGCATAGCGACAGAGCTATACCAGTTCTTGAGGGTCCCTTGAGGGTCAAAAGTACTTACTTGGAAAACCTAACTATGAGTTCGGCACAGGAGTCGGTGTTGGGATTGGATACAACAGTGCCGAGCGGATGCAGCAGTAGGTCGTCTCCTTGCGTGTCGTCGGCGACGTGCGTCCACATCGACAGGGTGACGCCATCGGTCCTCAATTGTTCCTTGTAGTCGAATATCTGTGTGTTCACCCACGCCAATTTGTTTATAGTCTCCTGTAACAAAATATAACTCATGTTAAAGATATTAATTAATTTGAAAGTATGTTTCAAGTCAAATCTGATATTTTTTCAAGTCAAAACAAATCTAAAAAAAACCGACCTCAATACTTTCATCTCATATTTATCGCTCTAAGGTACATCCTACAATACATTCAAGTCGGTATACAACGGGAGAAGAAAAAAGGAAAACAACAGGAAAGCAAAATCCGCAATTTCGTTTACTTGGATGACATATTTTTTTCCAGTTATTTTGATTTAACATTGAACCGATTTTGATAAAAATTGTATGGCACCTATCTTAAAGCATATCCTTCCAAATGAAACAATATTTTTCGAAATCTGTTGATAGAAGACAGAGAACTGAGGTAGCAGACACAATAAGTAATAAATAATAACAACTGGATTGATAACCTCCCGCAAGTTGGTTGAAGATATTACGAAACTTACCTTATTCGTGTCTTTTCCTCTCCGCCTGCCCTTAGTCTTAGTAATTTCATAGATGCCGAAGCAAAGCCTCGCCATTCGCGGCAAATTGTACACTTTAATCGGAAACACAAGTTCTTGTTCCCACTCCGCAACACCTTGACAAGATATAGTGGCCACGCGCGTCTTTTGAGACTCGCAGAGAGGCTTGCCGCCATGGAATATACCAGCTTGACATACCACCTGCAAAATAAAACGTTTCAAACTTCGTACTCCACTGTCAACCATCGCTTACCATCGTACTGCCTCCACTTCTGCCACCAAGCAGTGCTGCACTCGTTGCTATATCCCGGAGAAAGGGTGTGGGCGCCGGTGACATCGGAAATACACGAGACGTTACATCCCCGTCTCGGGTAAGCGTAAGGGGATGGTTTAGGTCGTCTCATACTTGGGTCGAGGAAGGTCAAAGTCGTACTAATGTTGTTATAGTACAGGTCGACTTAACAGCATGGGCCACGGCAAATTGGACTTTGAAAATTACTATTATGCTTCATCGTTTCAACTAATACTAAGCTATAAACCAATCGAAAATGGGCCAAGTAGTCGAAGTTATTTTTATAATGGTATATTTATTATCCAAAGCAGTAAATTTAAGAAACCAGAATGACCTAAAGTTGTTTACATAATAGCCGTACAAGAGCCATTTTACTGATTTAGCATATCTATACATAATTAATCTAAAGATCTTATTTAATCAACCAGAATTATATAAATTTATGATGACATAGATAACAGTGATAGTTCTATTTTAGTATTTGAATAAATCAATTGCATTAGTGTGGAGAAAACTGCTAAAACATTATTCTTCTTGTATACTCCGCCTTATCGTGCCATATCATTACATCAATACCTTTACATATAAAATAGAATACAATTAACCCATAATATATAAAATCCGCCTTTTCCCTAATTCAAATATCCAGACAATAAACCAACCAATTTATAAACCAACAGACAGAACCTGTCAATCTGTCCTGTCTGTTGGTTTATTATCAGAGTTACTAATTGGAAAACAATGGCGTCGATGGGGCCACGTGAAAAGTGGAACTTAGGCTTTGGAAACTAGTATGGTCAAAGCGTATTCTCGTAAAAGTATGTCATTATAACGTTACCTCTACAGTCCTGCCCGGCTCGACATTGAGCCTGCCAACGGAATGTACGACGCATGTATAATCCTTGTCGATTTTCCATGACGACTCAAACTTCTTCATGCGCATGGTGTTAGAATGTTCCGATGGCAGCCTCTTGCGGCTCTCGTCCGGGAGGGCGGAGCCGTAGAATGGGATGTCGCGATTCACTATAATCATATATTATAAAGGCGAAAGTTTATATGTGTGTGTATGTTTGTTTGTTACTCCTTCACGCTCAAACGGCTCAACGGATTTGGATGAAATTCCATAAGCCCAATGAGTGCGAGCGAGATGGACAGATTACAATGATTTATAGCCCGACGACTCAGTTCATAACGCGGGCACTATGGTAATATAACTTTCTTATTGCTAAAGGAGCAACCAAAAGTAGCAGTAGAACTTGTGTCAAGTTCGTCCGGAGAGGCACAGCCACCACACCTGAAATCTGCCGTCAAGTAGTACCTAGTGCTCGCATCATTGTGTTCCGGTGGAAGGGTGTGGGTGCCGGTGAAATCACATGCGCACACGTATCATCCCCGTCTCGGGTGATGAACGCAGCAGGACGAATGCGACTTAAGATCCAAGTCTTATACTGAGTCGCATTACTGTTGTCATGGACGAGTGTTGCCACTTACCACCAGGTGGGCCCTTTGCTCGTTCAGTCACTTATTTACATTAAAAAAAATACTCACGTGAGAGAGGAAGCTTATCAATACTGACAGTCATAACTTGAGGCACGCCGTCGGTCGACAGCATTTCTTGTATATACAGAAACTGAATTAGCGGATTGTCACCGAAAAGGTATTCTTCACGCCCACATACCTAAAAATAGAATAGAAAATACATTTATTCAGCACAAAGACACATAAAAAATTTACAAAAAATAATAATTTTTGATGGCACCAAAAATGTGCCTTGAGCCAATACAGGTTTGGCTCAACATAAGCTATCCTGTTACCAAATTACATCTAAATCTGTTGATCCGTTGGAGCGTGAAGAAGTAACAAACAAACACACACAAATACAAAATTTCGTCCTTATTACAATATATATGTGTGGTCTCTAACGCGGTGTACAGTAAAGAGTATTAATTACCTTGAGCACATAGTTATAAGGGTGATCGCCGAGCAAGTTGAGAGAATTAGCGAACTTGCGCAGAACAATCTCGATGTGTTCCTGTGGTTTCCGCGTAGCAGGCACACTCGATGAGAACGTGAACTGTAGGTAGCAAACAAACATTCAAATTTTAAAGTTAATTATTACTCATTATGTTATATAATTGGTAGACAAAAGATTTTCACTACAGCAAATCGCTTGGGTTTTACAATAATTTGTATTTCACTCTGAACAAGTTTGTTATCGAGCAACTAGCAAATTGACTATACAAAAAATATCATGGATTTTTCACAGCTCCATCTAGCCCCACTAACTCACGTGGGCAATTTTGGTCACCCGAAGCTGTAATAAAATTAAATCTCCCATCAAATATTAAAAAATGCAATTGATAGGTAGTATGAAACCATCGCTGAGCGAGGGACCGAAAGGAAATTAGCCGGATTAAAAAAAAATTGCTCTGCCATGTTATTAGGGTGCCATAATCAAAATAAAATCATTTACTATCACTCCGTCTGTCACAAGTGACATGTACAAACACAGAAAGTCAGGGCAAACGCCCAAAATCCGAGAACAAACTTCACGCTCATCACACAAAGTTTGCCACGAATGAGAATCAAACCCCTCGCTTCCAAGGCAGGGTACCAACTAAGCTACGTAGCGATTGACACGGTTAAATTGGCATTTAACCTATATCCTATACACCTGACATGTCATGTCGCAAAGATAGAACTGACATTATAAAACGTAATGATTATACGTTATAATGTCAGTGTCAGTAAAATAAACATTTTATACATATCTCTTGTATTTATCTGTCCGAAGTAAAAAAATGTTGAAATCCCATTTCGACCTCTCAAGAAACGAAACAGAGGAAGCTGTAGTAGAGGAACATGTCTCAGAGCATATAGAAGGGGAGGTTATAATCGAAGAAGAGAAAATAGTATATCCTGAGAGGAAATTGCAGAAGTCCGAAATCAGCGTGAGACTGAGCTTACTGGGGAAAACTGCTGAAGGGGATGGGTCAGTATCTTTCATTCATTCCAGTCTTGGTAAAGATAATGCTGGAATCCGTAGGATCATGGATGGCTGTACTTTCTGCTTGAACATCTTAATGCAGAAAGAATGTGCGGAGAGAGAGCGTGATATAACTACTGACCTCCCAATCCGCAGCAGGAGAACTGGGAGGAGAATCTTCCACGCTCTCCTTCGAAACCCCCATAACAGAGGCATATGACCTCGAGATGGCGCGCGCGGAGTTCCCGCGTGCATCTCAAAAGAGAAGGGTTGAAGTACACTCCAGCTTTAACCCGTTTTAGAGTTTTGGAACTTTATAATCAACGCCGCCGGGGCTACGGAACTAAAGCGTCGTGAAGGAACACTGTTGGGTTTTTAGCCGGTAGGAGTGCGGCATAACTCTCTCGCTGCCCCCGCAACGAGAGAGTATCCATGCGGATTTCCCAACATAAAAAAGTGTCATTCATCAGTCATTTAAGTATGGGACAAATCTACAGGTAATGAAACAAAGATTTTCTATCTGAAGAGGAATTAGAATGGATTCAAAATCTTTATAAAATTGTGGTGATAAGAACATGTATGATATAGGAAAATAAGGGATAGATAGTAATCCGCAGTTTCCATAATAAGAGCTACTAAATTTTAACTTTTTCTAAATCTCTGAGACAATCGGTCTAGAGCACACAAAAGGCAGTAACTCCATCTCAATGTGAGGCAGTTTTGTTATCTGTTTTGTTTTGTGTTAGTTTTGGTTTTTTACCATTAGAAATTTCTGTAGAACATCTAGAATAATTAAGGGATTTTCCAAAAGATATGTAAATGTATTTGTTTGGTTGCAGCTACACGTACCTGAAAACAACATGCACAAACATGAGCCTAACCGACATCACAGCCATACAGAGTTTCGAGCACCTCCAGTTTGTCGATGTATCCAGCAACTATTTGGAGCTGGAGAGCTTACAAGCCGTCACTAAACTGCCTTATCTGTTAGTCATTCATGCAGACAAAAACCTGCTACACTCGGCGGCCTTGAAAAGATGCAAGTACCTCCAAGTGATGATTTTGAACAACAACTTTCTGACTACCGTACACGACGTGTTTCAACCAGAACTGAGCACTTTGGAAGCCGGGTTCAATAAGATAAACAAGGTGTTCTTTGAGAACAGGATGCCGAATCTGAGGTGTTTGGATTTTCGTCATAATTCCATACAGGATATCGCCGATTTCAAGTTCCCTAACTTAGACAGCCTTTATTTGGGTGCAAACAAAATCAAAAGTCTCATAGGGTTGGAGCAGCTGGTCAATTTGAGGATATTGCATGTGCGATATAATCCTATAAAGTTGCTGGACGGCTTTGATGCGGCATTAACAAAACTGCATTATCTCAATCTGAGAAACTGCAAAGTTTCTACTTTAAAGCAAGTGAAGAAGCTAAGGGTATGTACCTCGAGTGTTCGATTAAACTACACTTATAACTCAGCACCAAACAAAAATCTGGACCAAGATAATCTCTTCGGAATATGTAAATTACTATTTAAGCAAGCAGGAAAGAAATAAGTATCATTCGTAAACATTCTGAAATAGAACATACATAATGCCACAGAATAAAAATTGTTACTTCGTAAATAATACGCACGAATAACAATGTTGAGGAAATAGGAAATTCTAATAGTATTATTACATTTCAGAAGATAAGCGAGCATTCAATTCACTAAAGGGTGAAAGTACTCCAGAATTATTGACATTTGAAGATCTTTTAAAAGCCTCAATACAACTCAGAAGCATAGGATCGGCAATAGAATTTCTATCATTTGACCTAAACGTAATTGACTGAAATGCATTTTTCAGGTTTTGCCAGCATTGGATACATTGATTTTAAAGGGTTGCCCTTACATGGGAGGGACGGGGGAGGAAGATGCCGAAGCGGCGGCAGAAGAAGAGGATGCTGAACTGAGGGTGGAAGTTCTTGCGGCGCTGCCAAAGCTCAAGAGGCTAAATAAAGGAGTTGTGAGTCCAGAAGAGAGGTATAATCAGCCGAGTACCTTAAATGTACTCCCTATGCTCACATCAAAAACAGCAGAAATGTGACTCAGTAACCTATACCTAAGTATGGGAATACTTGAGTCACATTGAATTTAGATTGCGTTCGGTACGCTACCTTGGCGCCATGCATTTGAATGTGAATAGTTTGGCTACGTTGCCAGGCAAGGTGGCCATGGCATCCCGGCGAGACAGGTCTCTAACATCATGCAGCATGACTAAGTATTACAATTCTTCTTCTATCAAATTTTAAATTCAAATTATTTTAGGCCAGTAGCTTGCAGCATCTACGGGGTCGTTTGAGCAAGGCAGGTCGCCCATTATGCAAGTGTAAGGGCAGGATGGATATTCAAGCAAGTGTACCCTACACAGTTTGGGTATTGTATCCTAACTATCCTACAGTTGACAATGCATATTATTATTAATTTTCAGCCGTTCCTCCCTTCTATACTTCACTCTTTGCGATCTAATGCTGTAACAGGCTTCCATGTCGTTACATTGACGTTTGCCCACAAGACTTAGACATGAGGCAGACGTCTGTCCCAGTGCCACTTTAGCTCGGAAGCATTGTTTCCAACTCAGCAACGCATAGTATTGTAATTGATCATTATTATTTCAGAGTCGAAGCAAAAGATCTAATGATGCAGTGGCTAGAAGAAGGCGAGAAAGATGAAGAGGAAGTAGAGGAAGAACACAACGAAGAAGAGTCCGGCAACGAAGACTGAATATTGAATAGATTTAAATAAAGTTACTATAGCGTATACGTCTTTATCTATACTTTTAAAAATCACAAACGACGCATTGCTACCCGCCCTCTCGATTATTATTACAGCTAGAGCAGACTGCCGACAGTCCGGCAACAGTCAGCAAAGATCTATGAGGAAATTATACACGAGACAACGCATACAAAAAAATTCAAACAAAAATCCGATTGTCGTCAGTAGTGGTAGAGTACACACATTAATTTGATTACCCATCACATTAATTAAAATATACAATGTACTTTATACATTTTATACGTAATTAAAGTGTCGCCAATGCTCCAGTCAATTTATAGAAGCATGTCACTAGGTAATCGTGTGGAATCTAAAAACACCAGTGTTTCATTGTCATTGCCAGCGGTTACGCGGACACTAGATCGTAATAGCGTCTAGACTAGACATGTCTGCAATTTTATTTATAAATATCTCATTTTATAAAATAATATTGCATTCTGTCGTCGGTATCAAATGAACCGGAAAAATTTTTTCGTATGTGGATAGTATCTGTTATTTCTTTTTGTATTATTTGATCCTGATTGAATTATCAGATTTTAAGTGTTTCCATAAGTTAAAGTTATACGTTTTACCAAATATTCGTTTAAAACTCAAAATATAGTACTACTATACTCAAAATTATTTACAATTTTAATATAAAAAAAATTATTAAAATTGTAAAGAAATGATAGAAACAAAATACTACAGATATAGAATTAGAATTTAACTTCATCAGATAAATAATTTAAGAAATCAAAGAGTATTAACAAACCAAACAAAATATTATATGTTATGGTTCACATTATTTCTAACTAACATCCACTGACAAATCCATGATATTGTTATATAAAAATCATATAATCAACCAATTACAATATTTCAGTACAAACATTCACATGTATAATATCCAAGAAAGGAATAATATTTATTACACTTCTACTAAACTATTACCCAATGCGCTTTTCAGAATATCTTAAGGCAAACTTCTGCTAAGTAACTCCTGAATCTATCAACATGCAACTTACATCTGAGTTGGCAAACTTGGTGACGAGTATAAAACAGTTGTTGCTTAAGTGACTTTGTAGTGTGGTGGGAGTCTTGTCTTTGTCAGCTAGTCGAGGTTTGAACCGGTATCGTAGTCTCTCTAATGGATCACTTTTGACCCGTTTTAACATATTCTCTTCAGCCAAGTCACGCATTCGGAACCGGAAATCCTTTACTTCTGAACTTCGGAGACCGTCAAACTCATTCAGACCTTAAAAAAAAGACAGTTATCAAAAATAATTCATGCAATAAAGGTGTACTGGCGGCCTAAATGCATACACTCTGCCCAATAAGTAGCAAGTAAGTAATAAAGGATCTCGCCTTTTTAAGGATTTCTGAACTTTTCTTATTTACACCTTACTAGATTTCTTTAAAAACTAATGTTTTTATGTAACTATGTTTTGAGATTTAGTAAAATTTTGATGTTGGAAACCTGATTACTTGGGGTTCAACGAGTATTATCTAAATAAATCAGTTCCTTACCTTTTCCAATTAAGCGACTGATATGTGTATTTAATGACTGCTCTCCAGGCCTCTCTACTGATCTTTCAACAATGACAAGCACTCCCAGCACAGGCTTTATGTCGCGGACGCGTTTTGTCTCATCATCAACCTCCTCGAGTACAGCCAGTGAGTTGACAAATTGGAATACATAGCCTGACATTTCATGGAGCAAGCCAAATAGTGGAAAGTTGATCGCTCTGTCCCATAGATCCTGCAAATAGATTCACATGTTTTTTTAAATTATTAATTATGCAGAAGAATTATTATTTCTGAAAAATAATTTTTTGTAACTATTTTCTTCAGAAATCCTGGTATGATTCACTTCAATAAATTATTGGCCTTAACATTTTTTCTTGACAATGCCTCTATACAGCAGCCAATCTTTAATTACATTTTAATTTAATGTAATATCATAATTAACTTCAAGTTTTTCTTTGAGGCTACTTTGCTTGTCTATTTGTATAGTAATTTGTGCTACATTTGTGCTATTCCATGATATTATTGTAAGATACTATATAAGAGAGATAAATAATTTTGACATAACCAAGTATTCACAAATGATCCTACGGGTAAATAAATGAGTGTTTGGCACAGGTGAGGTCAGTGAACTAAAAAACATGCCAAAAACAATGGCAAAATTGTGCATCTTTTAAAAACTGATGTTGGATATAACTTCAAAAAATGTAATTTACTTGATTTGCTAATAACAGGATAGTTTCATTCTATAGTTAAATGCTACCTTTTGTGGCTCAGCCTACAGTTTTGGGGAAAAGAAGTGGTTTCATGTGCATATACTAAACATGGTGTTATAAAATGTATTATTTGAAGGAAACAAGGATAACTATTTGATATCAAGGAACCTGTTAAAGTATTTATCAAAATACTTTGACGGCTACAATTAATTAATATGGTCCTATGTATACAAAAATACAAAATGTATACATATAAAGGTTTCATTGAAACTAATAAAATATTTTGATTTTACTGTGATATTGCTTAAAGAGATATATCGAAAGGATGTAATAAAATTAATGTGTAAATGTATGACATAGGTATTTTGCAGTAATCATTCAAGCAATTCAATAAGCAGAACTAGGCAGAAGAAATTAATTTTTGCAAGGTATGGAATATAACTATTCAATACATTTTAAGTAGAAATTTCCAGAATTTAATGTAATTGAGGAGAGCATTTGTTTTTTTTATTTTAAACTTTGTTTATAAATTTTAAAACATATTAATTACTTACATAGAATCAACATACAGTCATCTAAATTACCTACCTACTTTCTAAAAGAAACAAATCTATCTGCAAACATGTTACCCAATAGTCTGACCCAGTTTTTGGTGTAAATAACATTTTGTAGATACATGAGTCAGAGGATGCTCCTTCCTGTCACTAACCTCTTTGACATTCTGAAGAGTGGCATCCCAGTTTGTGATCATAGATATATACACAGAATTGGGCAGGAGACACATCAGCTCCACCTCCTCGGAGGCGGACTGCCAGTAGTCCCATTTGTCCGGGCAGCTCGGAGCAGGAACCATTGTGATGATAGTATTTCCTCAGATCAACACCCCCGAGACATTCTATCAAACAACTTTCACTGGGCGGTCGCGTTCGCGGCGGCCGGGTCGGTGTCTCCGACTGAAAATACACAACTCAGTGTACACACTGTTGTTGCAGCCGCAGAGTTGAATCATAGCATTTCCTGGTATTTTACGAGGAGCAAAACTCTATTCGAAATAAAACTGTCAGCTAGTTTACACAAACAACATTGAATCGCAGACCACGGGCACTTTTTTCAATAATTACCTCTCCGCAAAAGTCTTCGCATATTATTTTTTTATTTCAATAACAACAAAAAGCACGTGAAATCGATCTAATTTGTAAATTTCTTTGATCTGTGTTTCTTTCTACGTACAACGCAACGCAAGAAAACAAACGAACAATAGGGATGTGTATGAGCGATATTTTTTTAATATTGATATACTAGTATCGATATTTATAATAAATAGTAGGTACTAGTTTTTCTAACGCGATTTTGCGTGAACTCAGTTTAATATAATTAGTGGATATTATCAATTCTTACCCAGTCTTATAAGATCAAATGTTTAATTATCATCAGGCAAAAAAATAAGAGTTTTGACTGTGTCGTGAACACGGTGGTGTGTTTTACGTGAATAAATGTACATTACAAGTAAAAAAATCCCTTGGTCACAAATGCTTTGATCCTTTCGATCGCTATCGATTTGTGTAATTTTGGATGTAGATTATAGATATTATCTGCAGCTTCAAACTGTATCCCCCGATTTTATTATTACCAGTTTTCTGAATTACTTCCCATTAAAAGATTATTATATTAGTATTTATGTCACAAGCTATCTAGCTTGTGACGTAAATACTATCAAGCTAGCTAGCTAGATCAATGTTTTTCAACGTGTGGGTCGCGACTAGGTTGTTCAGTTCGTGTGAATAAGAATAAGAATTAAAATATATTTTATTGTTAAACTGTGTATACAAAGATCTTATAAATAATAATAGTTTATGAAACAACAGTTTGTCCTCTCTCAGTTGGTGTGCACATTATCAGAGGAGGAATATGTCTAAGATCAAAGGGAATGCGACTTTACGGCGGTACTCAAGACTTTGGATCTTCATTGCCGCCTGCTGCTGTTGCTGTTCACCTATAAGCCTCAAAACTCTGTGTTCTGTTGAGTCTGAAGCTGCAAGCTGCAAATAGGAATGGACTGTTATATGTAAAGAAATAGAAGTTTTCCAGGTGTAATGTATCGCTTAATTTTGAGTGGACATTATGGCCCATATAAATGTTAATTTTCATTCCAAGGTTACTGGTTCAAATCCAAACCAATGAGGTTTACACTTGAAAAGTTTATGTCCACAATGCAACTGAAATGCATTAGAATCAAAATATTGAAAAAGATTAGAATAATTTTACACTCACAGTCACAGCTTTAATTTTGACTGCTGGAAAAAGTAATAATTAATAAGTTTGCTGACAATTTAAGTGCATGCTTACCAACTAAAAGAATCTGAAACGTCTATGTCTTTTATATAATCCTTTAAATACATGCCAATAATATCATAATTCAATCTAAATAATAGTTCCAGTTTAAGGGTAATTAAATAATATTCCATTTCAGCAAAAGTACAAAGTGTTCTTAGAAGATATTTCATTCCATGTAATTTTTAAAACAGACTTTGAGAAGTCACCTTTTATTTAATAAATTTGCACCAACACGATCATATTGCATACATTGTGTTAATATATAAATTATTTTAATTTGCATAAAAAATAAGTCTTCAAAACCCATAATCAATCGATCAAATGAGCTCGTCATTAGTGTGTCGATATCGATAGTTGTTCTGCGTTCTCAAGCAGTCTATGGTTTTATGCCTTTGGTAAACTGATCCACATTGTTGACTGTCCTATCTGTATACTCCAAATAAAACACTAGGGAAACAGAAAAATGTCAGAAAAGCTCTGGAAACTTGATGGACACACCAATAATATGTATAATGTACTATTACATCTATGTACATATGAATCTTAAAATAAATATTCGAACGCATTTAGTTTTAGTCACTAGAACGCATTTTAACCTAAAATATTCCATTGTCATATTGACATTTGTCTCGTGACAATCGATGAGATCCGATGGCAGTTAGGGTATTTTCCCCTAATTCAGGGTATGTTGATAGGATGATATAACCAATCAATCAATAAATAATTAACAATCAGTGTCTCTAACCACAGATTATACAATGTAAAATTAAATGTTTGGTAATTGTAATAAGGAAAAAATAGGTATCTAGATAATGGATAAACCTCTACGGAAAGCTGAAAGTCCGTTAATAAAGAATATCTCCAATGGGAATTACCGATAATTACCGAATAAGGAGCGAAAGAATTTAATTGGGATTTGAACTAAAGAATTTACACTTTTTGATGTATTTTCCAATGTTTTACATAAGTAAATTTTCTGATTATTACATTCCAGTAAAATCTCAGGGAAAAGAAAAATTCAAAGTTGGTAACATTATGCGACAGAGTAATAGTAAAGTAATGTTGCAAGGATATCGGCTGCATTGCAAATGTTTTCGTAAAAGTATTGCGTTAATAAAATGTTTGAACACTCAGTAAAGGTACCAAGACATTATAAGGTAGTAGCCAATATTGTCAAGAAAGTTTCGACTGAAGGTGGTAGCGTAAAAACACTTTTGTACGACAACAAACTTCGACATTTCGTAAGTAAAACTTATAAATTTGTGGTTAGTTCATATATCCTCTATCTATGAATAAAGTCTTACCAGTTCGTAACATTTGCAGAAGACCAATGTGCTTTATGCACTAATAACAGAGACTATCAAACATGCGGCCGATATTGAAAAACTTTTTGAACATTGCCGTCTATTACAAACAGAAAACCGATTAGATCCATGGCTAGCCAAAGTGCTTACCACGGAACTGTTATTCGGGAAAAAGACACTACCGGGCAAGAGCAAGCCGGAGCAAACGATCCTATCATATAAAGAGCAATTTGAGAAATATGTTTCCGAACATCAAGACATCTTGAAGAATGAAGGTAACATTTTTTTATATTTCTTTTCAGATCTGTTAGCGACTCATAAAACGTTACGATGGCGGATACCAATGAGGGCCCTCTGATACCAGAGGAAACTAAACGGGCTGCATTAGTGCTGGCTCAACTCTTTTTGTACAGTGTTGCAATGTTCACTATGCCGTTTGTTGCATTTTTTGGTGTCAAGCACATACTGACTGAGTATTATCCGGTGGACCGTTTTTTGGTTACAATGTGGTCAGTGATAGCTGCAGTGGTTGTTGTTAATTTTATAATCTGTGTGTATGCATACAAAGCATACCATGAAAAGGAGTATGATGATGAAGGGAATGAGATTGACCAACATGCATACACACCTCTACCCACTGAGTCTGACCGGAGCAGTTTGAACTTAAAAGAAGACTAATATCTTAGTTAACATTCCTAATCGGAGCAGTATTATGTAAAATCTTAGTGCGACAATCATAACCTGAAGTTAGCTTCAAAATGTTGTCAATTTCAATGTTTCAGTCATGGAAAAGGATAACAATTGTTGAGTGACCACTATCAGTTAACTTTAGCAATGATTGTCAAACTTTGTGTATGTATTAAGCAACTATACTGAAACAATTCCTATAACAAACACTTTCAATATTGTGTACAAAATTGCTTTATCATTAAAGATAATTGAGATGAAGCAAGAATGTTATATTTGTGAAACACTATTACCAAATAGATAGTAATAAAAAAATTATCAATAATAACAGTTTCAATTATAAGATCCCATATTCTAATAATACTAATAATTTTATATACCAACTTTCAGAAAATATGAAAATATAACTTTCATCATATATCATGTTAGTTTTATTGCTGTTCAAAATCAATTTGAGAAATATGGACATCCATCCAGATGTCATGTGTTGTTGCTATATTAAGGCTGGTTGAAAAATCCTTATGTATTCTGTATGAAAAAGTGTTTAGTACACCAATGCTTCTATGCAAAGAGATTCCCAAAAGACACTCTTCACCTTAGCGTTGTTCCTCGCCAGGACAAGCATTTGTATGACGAACATAAATGTTTTTTCTGTGTCTGGGTGTCAATATGTATTATATTTATAAAAAAAATAAAAAAAGACTAAATTAGTGTTCTATCAGTTATCTAGTTCAAGCTATGCTTAGTCTGGGGCTAGACGGCCTTAAATGGATGGATTTAAATATGAAATGAGTATATTTTCTTGGAAACAGAGTAGTGCACAATTTGTACCTATTTGGAAGTTATAATCTGCTTCCTTTGTGCACTCTTTTAAGATAAACTTGACAGCAAGCTACGAGCTACCAAAACAGTGTTTATTGGAATATTTTAATTAGTCTTTTGTTATTGTTATTCAGCAGTGAAAGCAACTCCATCATAAAAAAATCAATGAATTTTCTAATTGAATCCCCCAGTTGCGCCCAGACCGAGGTACGTTCGCATCAACACGAACTTGCTAACCACTTCAGATGCTATCAGAACGTTCCAAGACGAGGGTTACCGGTTCATCCGATGCACGTCTGGCTCCTACGCAGATTATCTGCATCAGATCCAGAACCTCACAGAATATGACTTCACCCAGGACTATCATATAAAGACCATATTTGTGTTTGCGCCGGGAACGAAATGGCATAACCATGAATTGTACTTGGACAATAAAGTCGTTCTTCAAGATAAGGTATGAATTTGAAAGATAAATTACTATTACACTTCATACTTGTATTATAAAGGCGAAAGTTTGTATGTCTTGTCTGGTGTATGTTTATTACTCCTTCACGTTCAAACAGCTCGACGGATTTAGATGGTATTTGGTACCATGATAGCTTATATCCTGGATTAACACATGGGCTACTTTTGATCTCGGAAAAAGGTGGGTAACACCGCGAGGCGCTGCTAGTATTATATAACCACTTGAGATTGTGCAATAAGTTTTCCCAGCATCAAAACAGTACAAAAGTAACGTTGATACAGCAGGAAGTATTCATTGCTCAAGACGGTGATGATCTGGATTTGAACCCAATTTGGCTGTCAAGTTTCACATTTGTATTACACCTAGCAAAAATATTAAAATAACCGGCAAATGCGAGTCAGACTCGCGCATCGAGGGTTCCGCACGAACTTGTAGGTAAATTGTAGGTTTTTTTCATGTGTTTTTTTTTTCTGTAACTACAAATTTACGGGTTTCGGATTTATTCCTTTACTTGTGCTACATCACATTGCTGTAAAATTTTATGGTTCTAAATCAACGGGAAGTACCTTATAGGTTTTTATTTCCTTGCGAGAGTCAAAACATGTGGTATAAACGGATCATAAACCGTCTCTTTTGATTGGGTTGACTTAGAAGTTTGATTTTTTCACAGCTCTAGTTTTTGTTTGTAAACTTGAGTATTTGATATTAATTTCAACTTGTTACCTCCACATAAAACACATTTTTTCCAGGCCACAGCCATGGCTGTTCATCTATTAGCAGCACCATCAGAAAGCGTAGTTCTTGATATGTGTGCTGCTCCCGGAATGAAGACCACGCAACTGGCCGCTTCCATGAGGAATACAGTAAGTTACCAACTTCTTAGACTGCTCTATGGCTTGGTAGCCCTGCCTTCGAAGCGCGGGGTCCCGGGTTCGATTCCCGGCCGGGACACGGGTGGTGAGCATGAAGTTTGTTCGTATGGGCGGGTCTCCCCTGGAGATCCGGCTCGTATCTGTAGCAGTTGTTTGAACACCGATAAAATCGACACCAGTGACTATTAATGGCAATTGTATATTTCAGGGAAAGATTTACGCCGTAGAAAGGGACGAGAAGAGATACAAGACGTTGTGCGAGTTTGTGGAGCAGACCGGGAGTAAATGTGTAACGACACTGCATCGGGATACGTTAGAGATCAGACGGGGGGAGTATGGCGACGTGGAGTACATACTACTGGACCCCAGCTGCTCTGGTTCAGGTTATAATTCTGTTTAATTATCACACTGTATGCATGGTGTCTCTCTCTGTATGTGTGTGTGTGCGTGCGTATGCGCGCGCGTGTCTTTGTGTATGTGTGTGTGTAGGTGGATATGCGCGCGAGGACCATAGCGTTCGGATGTTTGAAAAGAATCCGTATCTCGAAATATTTCAAGCAATACATAATGTAATTGTGCCTGTTAATTTGACTTTATCAAACGATACTTGAAATCCTATGAATACAGAATTTGAGTTGAGTTTTGTAATTCTGAAACAAACATTCATTGATGTTTTCAATATTGCTGAGAGGATAACTAAATCTTGAGATTTAATGTACGAAATTGCTTGAGTTGCTTGCTCGCCAGTAGGTATCTTCCCAACCATTAAGAGAATGGCACTTAACGTTAAATGAATTTATTCAGGAATGGACTACTGCATGCACAACTACGTCGAGGACACCAGACTCGCGAAACTGACATCTCTTCAAGAGAAATTCCTCAAACACGCCATGAACGCGTTCCCGAAAGCAAAGCGTATAATATACAGCACTTGCTCGCTCTACCCAGAGGAAAACGAGCGAGTAGTCACCAATGTGGTGAAAACATCGCGGGCAAAGTGGAGGGTGCAAGACGTGAGGACGCTACTAAAGGGGCAATGGAATAACTTCGGCTCTGGAATGTACGGGAGCATGGGTACTAGATGCATGTACGCCAAACCCGACTCGGATCTTACCACTGGATTCTTTTTAGCCGTTCTCGATAGGGACGAAAAGGATTTGGCTAAAGCCTGCAAGGAGAGAGATGAGATGGCTGATGAAGCTATGAATCATGATATTGATACTGCCGACGACGAAGCTAACTTCAGAGGTGTTACTGGAAATAATGATTATAAGAAAAAGAGAAAGAAAAATATAAGTATTGATACTAACACTGATGGAATGGAAGTAGACGAAGGACCTGTAAAAAAGAAAAAGAAGCATGGTAAGAACACAGAGGTCGACAATGATTCTTCAAATAAACGTAAGTTGAATGAAATGTTCGATAACTTAGCTGATCTTAGTGTCGAAGAAAACGCTTCAGATGATGTTCCGAGGAAAAAGAAGAAAACGGACAAACATAGCAATGAGCTGGAAGAGCCAATAGTTACTGCCGATGCTTCTCTTGAAATCACATACGGGGAAAAGAAATCTAAGAAGAAAAAGCATAAAAATAAAGACATAGTTTGATTTGACGAAGCTTTGATTTATACCCTAGTACCTATGAATATTCTATTCCACCATTTTAATCGAGTAAATCAAAAGTAGTTCTGTCATCCAACTAGCTTACGCATTATATTTTTTAAACCCAACACTTTTCTAGTATAAAGTTACTCCTTATAACATCAGCTATCTGCCAGTGGAAGTCCCGTCAAAATCGGTCCAGCCGTTTTGGAGATTAGCCGGAATAAAAAAAAGAGAAAATACAGAGAACAAAAACAATTTTTTTTTCTTCTAAGACCTTTCTTCTTATTCTTGATGATTCTTTCAAATGCATTTAGTAATCTAGTGACTCTTCAATTTTATTTATTTGTTTAGAATAAATCTTCCATATCCTCTAATTTTCCCACTGCAGGGACATCGTCTCTCTCTATCATGGGAGCTCAATCCGGATTGGTAGATGTCACATGTCTTCGAATTTTTGATTCTAAAACATGCCGGTTTCCTCACGATGTTTTCCTTCACCGTTTCGAGAACATGGTATTGCACACAATTTTTCAAGTGAAAAAGTCATAGTAAATTGAATACAGCGCCATCTCCTCAATTTTCCTGGTACTAAAACGAGCGAAGCTCGGTCGCCCAAGTCGCCAGCGTCGAACTGTTTCTAGCCCAGTTCGTTGCAACCCTACCTTATTATCACAACCAAACCAGAGGTCCCGAGTTCGATTCCCAGCCAGGACAAACTTTTACTGTTCATTGGTTTTTTGTGTATTTTCGCTCCTTTTTGTATTAAGTAAATCTATATTAATATAAATCAGTTGTCGAATGTATGTCGCATCACTTCGGAACGGCTGCACCTATTCGGATAATTCATTTTTGATGTGTTTCGCAATGTAAGGACAAGGTTTGTATGAAAGAAAATATTTGTGAAATCCACGGGAAATGTAGGATATTCGGGAAAAACTGAAATTGTTTTTTTGTAGCTACGGCATTTGACAGTCGATTGTCCAATTGTGAATCAAGACAGGAAAAAGCCTATCGCGCCAGCTAGTATTTTATAAAAGACGTTTCCACAAGACGAAGATTTAACAAACTATTTGCAACAGTTCTCTTTATCTTAATATTATTTCCAAAATAAATTAAAATGTTAGATTTTTAGATATTTTTTCGTGCTTTTAATCATCACATTTTATAGTTTTTGAGAAAAAAAAGTACTTACATAATTTTTTTTCTGACAGTCGTTTTATGTATCCCTCAAAATAATCGTCAAATTTCGCTACAAGCTTGCGTCACTTCCGAATCGTCAGTCTTTTGAATGGGACCATTTTTGGGGTTCACTTAATATCCCCATTGACGCCCTGAATTTTAATTGATATTTAAAATATATCTTCAACCTTATTATTATCAAAATATATTATAGCCTACAACGAAACGTTTACACAAGCCATGGAATCTTCGAAGCGAGGGGTCTAGAGCAGGACCTAAATATCTCGGTAACTTGAAAAATAATGTTCATAATCATGATAGTTTTTAATTTAATCAAAATATACCTCCAAATGTAAGTAAATGTAGGTCGAATATCATAAAGGACTCATAATTTCGTCTAGCCGTTGTTTCTTCGAGGAACCCGCCATACATTTTTCTTTATTTTTCAAATGTCATTACATTTTAAACCTAATTCGAGTTTCTCAACGTCCGTTTTGAAGTGGCAAATCGCTCGTCCACGCTATGTTGTCACGAAGATCGTGCGCCCTTATTTTTCTTTACGCCAAGTGAAATGTTCTGTGTTTTTCTTTTTTGCATAATATTATTGTCCAGTCAGAGCCAGACGGGCGTGCATTTACGAGTATATGTTGGGTCACTTGGTGTTGTTATGTCTGACATACAAGTTTTGAAGCATTGATAAACCAGTATAATCAAAGTACCTGGATCTCTCGGTGTTGATGGCTAACTATATTTGAACGCGATCACTAACTTCGATATCTTTCTCTTCGCTAGGTTTGTCCAACAACTAGAGAACTAGTTTGTCTAAAATATAATATAGTACCTGGCGACAGAGCTTAGATCGGTGTTATTGTCTAATAAACGCATAAAAAAACAATTAAACTATTTTTTTTATTGCTGTTTATCTAGATATGCAACTAAACAGGTCAACTTAAACAGCAAAATGTTACCGTAACACTAGATTAAATCCAAATTGTTAGAGCAGTTTCCAAGAACACAAGAAATTAAAGAAATACAAGAATTGCTCGTTTAAAGTAATAAGATAGGTATAGACAAAATGGGATAGCATGGATTAGGAATAAATAATTATAACAATAACGTTTATCCCTGCACTAAGATTACCTATGTCGCAGATGGCATGGATACACAAACAGAAGATAAACACCAATGCCAGAGAACAAACTTTACGCTCATCACACAAAGTCTGCTCCGACCGGAATTCGAACCCGGGACCCCTCGCTTCAAAATCTACCATTAATATACCAACTAAGCTTCCGCGAAAAAAAAAAATCAGATGCGCCTCGGTGTTATTAAAGCGCCGTTGTTGCTCCTTTTTTATGAGAACTCAGGTTGTTAATAATTGATTTAATTGAAAGTAATATTCGGAACCCCTATTTTTTTTATTTCTCGCACCTTTATGAGATCCACTCTTTTCACCTCTTGCAAATTCACTATAGCGGTTTATATAATGTGGCAATTTTCGTGTATGCAGTCTAATTTTTTTTATGTGAGGAGATGATGGAACGAGCAGATGTACCATGTGGTAAATGGTTACCATGACAACAAAACTTATTTTATTGCTCAATCTAAGACTTGGGTCTTAGACTGAGCTTAATCCTGCTGCGTCCACCACCCGAGGCGGGGATGGCACGTCTCATGCGCCCGTGATTTCACCGGTACCCACACCTTTCCACATTAATTTAAAGGAATTGTTTAGTCTCCGAATAAAATGGTTGTTCCATGTGTTGACTATGGAACGCTAAAAAGAACCAGATTTAATGCTTAGCTAGTAAAGCAGATTATCAGTAAATTGAACTAAATACCAACCTAAAGATTTGGTAAACATTTATTGATTGATATTCACCTAATAGATCATGCACCAATCCATGTTTTTATCAAATGTTTGACGTATCGCCTCGCTTCCTTCAACTCCTTTGGATCACCAGGTTGATCAGGAAGTAAAGCTGTGCAATGCGAAGTAAATGGTACAAAAATTGCAGGAGCTTTCGATGATAAGTCATGTATTATACTCAGTCTGTGCCAGGGGTCCAATTCTCCATTTACAAACACCACATTCTTCACATCAGGACGCAGGCCTCCATACATTTTATTTGTCGCAATGACACCATCTTCTACCCGCTTTTTACCAAACTCCTGTCCATAAATTGCTGTACATAGATGGTAATAAAACATTATTGGAATATTATGGGTAAGTAAATTATTCTTTGAATTGGTCGTTGTATAATAACCAAATTCTGTACAAGTTTGATATGTCCATGCCATGTACTCTTCATGTGTTTTTATACCTCTAATCATGTTCCCAAATGTAATATCGAAGCAACCTAATGGTTCGGAACTCATGTCGAGAGTGTCATTTATAGATAATATTATCTGAGAACTAGTTTGTATATTTTGACAGAAGTTTTTAATTGTACTTAAGTCTCCATTCTGAATTTTATTCATTATTACACTTGCTTTGTAAAAGAAGAACACATGTTGATTTTCTAAGTTATTCATATCGATTCCGTCGCAGATACGTTCTTCCTGTTTGAGCACCTGCCTTCCATGAGCAGTTTTAAACAAGTCATCGTAACGCTTAAATATTTTACGTATTTGCTCAAAACATCCCGGAGTTCCATACTTTTTAAAATCAATACCCACTGTTTCTAGATACTCGAAGAAATCAGCTTTGGCGAGAACTGGAGCACTGGCTGAAATAGCTGCATCTACTAAGTCTGGATACTTTAGTTTTATCCACGCAGCTAAGTTTCCGGCATAAGATCCACCAACCACAACGACTTTGGACGAAGAAAATTGTGGTATCGACTTGATACTTCTCAACAGTCTTGCATTATCGGCTAGAGCCTGGCTGGAGCTTAGATACTTAAGATTTTCGGTTGTGAATTGATTGAAAGGTTTACTGCCTCCGTAATATCTGTGCTCAGACAAAAACATCGCTCCATTGGTTTCTTTAGCCAGATCATACATGATACCTGTTTGGAGAAGTCCTGTAGCAGCCTGGTTTTCGCCGTTTATGAACAAGAAAATGGGACCATTAGGCTTCCATAGGTCCAACCTTTGGAAAAACCTCATATCCCAGCTGCGCTTCTCAGCTTCGTCAAAATTATCCAAAGGCTGCCGGATCCATTTTCCTTCGATAAAAGAGCAGTCCGGCAGTTCTTTTTCAATTTCATTTATTTTTTTGTAAATGTTTGTTATACCATAGTGATAACCATGAGGGCTGAAGGCTTGGGCAATGTTGTAAAAGGAAGCTAGAAGAATGGCTAGTTCTGTGAAAAACATGGCAAGACCCAAACTCTTTGCTAGTAACTGTGCGAAATGATAGCTGACACATAAAGAACAGGTTAAATAGTTGTGTGAACGCATTCTTAAAATTCGTGAATGTTAACGTTTGAATTCCATCCTTATCTCATGTGCATAACTTGGTGTAGACTAAGATCCAACTGCAGACTCCTGCACCTCTTTGCTATTTTAGGTCCGTAGCTTGGTAGGTAGTACCTACCTTTGGAAGCGAGCGTTTGGAATTCCCGGCCGGGGCAGACTTTGTGTGATGAGTGTAAAGTTTGTTCACGGGTTTTGGGTCTTATGTTTCTATTTTTTCCATGCTACCTGTGTCACAGGGAATCCTAGTGCAGGGTGCGGCTGTGTAAACGGTATAAAACTTTACTGTGTAAGCTATGTCGGAGGCTTGAATACTCCGACGCCAGAGTTGCCACTTACACACACAAAAAGAAAAATATCGTTATTCTTGTCACAATTAGTTGAAAATTGAAAATCAATTTGAGTTATACTGAGAACTGACTGCTACAGTCATACTCGTATTTTTCAAGTCAAAACTGCAGAACTTTATTGTACTAATAGGTAATATATAATTATCGATAAAGATAATTTTTATAGGCTGTTAGGTAATCAGGCGTAAAATATTTCCTGGATTGTGTTATTTGATATTATTTATTGACTTTCATAGAAGTTAAATTTTTTAAATTGTGACTGAAGTATTCGAGGATCGTAATCACGGCACGTGTTGTGATTCTTGCATGCTTTCGTCATTGTTGATTAGTACTAGGTATATTTACATGCCTTTGCGCTTCTAATAGTTACGAACGCCATTTCTGAGCAGGGCGACATAATCCTTTGAACAATCTCAGATATCGCCTAAGGGTACGCCATCTTGGGAAGAGTCAAGAACAGATAAACCGGGAAAAACTTATTCTCACGTTTTTCGACCACCAACTATATTACATATAAATTCTTCTATTAAGCAAGCGTTATTAGTGTTTATCATGTTCCTAGTCCGACTTCTAGAATACCGACTGTAGGGCATACATCTCACCACAGACTATTAATACAGACTAGTACGAAGCTTGGACTGGCTTTATAGCTCAGTTAGTAGTGTAGTAGCACTGCCTTCTGTAGGTAGTAGGTGTCATTCATACCCAAGACAAGCATTTGAGTCACGGACATATATGCTCGTTCTATATCTAGTGTTAATATAATAAATTTATGTCTCATTTTAGTATTGTAATCATACTGTGATGTACATGATTTGATGTTAAACTGAACCGGAAACAGGCTGTTTTAAATTATATTTAGCAGGAAGCTTGGGGTGGCACCACTTGCAACTTCCGTTTTAACGATTCCGTTTCTCAAGTACTAAAATGTCAGATACTTCCTGTTAGAGATTAAAAGTAGTTGTAAGTGCCGACAGGGGCCCACTTATTTCTTTAAAATCAACGAGTACACATCTATTCGACTTATTTGCGTGTTTGATTTATCCACCACGTCTAACACTAGGTATTATCATGTATAATATGTAGATATTTACATACAAAAAAAAGAGAACTAAATTCAAAGTCAATTTACTTTACATGCGTTGAATTCTTAAAAATACTTGGATACGTCATTTTTTAATACATTTAATACTATTTCCCTATAAGATCTTGCGTTCTTATTACTAAGCGCTTTTTCAAACTTTGTAAGTGTTCTATATTCCCATAGTATTATACCATATTCCCATAGTTCCCATAGCGTTCAGTTTGGGGCTAAATGTCACTGTTAGATATGTCCATGTAATATTATTTATTAAACTCTTAAATTATATAAGTATAAAGCCTTTTGTGTGTTAAATGTTATGCAAGTACGTATTAGTTAAATTATTTGTATAATTTCATGTACTTCCTTGCATAGCGGTTAACAGAAGAGTACACATCCAATCATATAGGTACGAGTCTAGTCAAGTGCAATCGGGATTTGCACATTAAGGGTTCCGTATCAGTTGTGTTTTTAGTCTGTGTTGAAACATGCGAAACAGTAGTGTGTGCTACTGTCTATGTATAAGAGATCAGCAGCAACAATGATATACTAAATCGTATGGATTTGTAAAACCTAAGTGTGGTTGCTAGGCAACCTGAGTTTTCTCACCATTATCCACTCGTCTAGGGCGTTTCTCATATTATGGGCGGGTGATGGTATTCTCTCTACGCCTATCCGCGACCAATCAGCAGCCGGAAGCCCAATATTATGACACTGGTGTCACTCACTGCCTGTCACCGACCAGAACACGCGCCCGATCAACTTTCGACCTTAACTTTCTGCGTATAGGGTCTGTGTACAAATTAGTCAAAGCATGCTAATGAGCCTTTGTTATTGGTTGAAAAATGTTACCTACTGACAATTAACACAATTGTTGAATCAACGATTCTCTATTAATTTTACGGCCGAATGTCTCATGTCCCATGCCCAACTGTTGTGGTAAAAGTACAAGTAAAAAAATCATCCTCCACAGACCAAGTAGATGTATTTTTTTCAGCTATTTGTGATGAGAAATGGGAATATATACAATAGTTTTAACATGAAGAGACAGTTAATGACAAAAGACTGACGAAACAGTTGCGCAAGGCGATTGTAAATGGAACGTTGGAAGGAGAATTCCTCATCGTATGTTTTTGGACCAAATATGTATTCGACCGTATTCGACGAGCATGTATGAAGAAGGTGATGAGCGTGAATAAATCAAAATAAGCATTATAAGATCAACTTGCTACGATCCTGAAATGCTATGGGCTACCCTTCCGGGAAACAGGTGTGATTATTATATAAATCTAGTTTAATTATCTTGCAGACTACAATCGAAAGCTACAAGATGATAAACACATTTTTAGGGCAAAGTAGGTATTAGGAGTACAAATAAGATTCCGCCGTTTTATTGTAGATGGCGCGGCACGGAGTTTCGGTTAGCTTTCGCAGATGATAACCGGCATAAAAAATAGTTTGGACATTCAAGAACAACATAACCTATTAATATCATTGATTTTATATTGGTAAAATATAATTTTTATAAGTTGAAAATGTCAAAATTTGAGCCAAGTAAGCGTCATTTGCGGGAAATATTAGTTTACTTCTTTAATTTAAAGAAATCTGCTGCTGAGGCGCATCGATTGCTCGTAGAAGCATATGGTGAGGTTGCTTTGAGTGAGAGAACGTGTCGAGAGTGGTTTCAAAAGTTTAAAAATGGTGATTTCGACGTAGAAGACAAAGATCGCAGTGGAAGGCCAAAAATTTACGAGGATGCAGAATTGGAGGAATTATTGGAGGAAGATTCATCTCAAACACAAAAAGAACTTGCTCTAACATTAGAAGTCACTCAGCAAGCAGTTTCACATCGTTTAAAATCATTAGGAATGATTCATAAACAAGGAAATTGGGTTCCGTACGAATTAAAGCCGAGAGATATTGAACGCCGATTATGCTTAAGTGAAATGCTGCTAGCTAGACATAAAAAAAGGGTTTTTTACATCGTATCATAACTGGTGATGAGAAGTGGATACATTATGACAATCCAAAAAGAAGAAAATCATGGGGATTACCTGGCCACGCGTCAACATCAACAGCAAAACCGAATATTCACGGAAAAAAACTTATGCTGTGTATTTGGTGGGATCAGCTAGGTGTAGTGTATTATGAGTTGCTTAATCCGAGCGAAACAATTACTGGAGCCCTCTATCGAACACAATTGATGAGATTGAGCCGAGCTCTGAAGGAAAAACGCCCTCAATACTATTCTAGACACGAAAAAATTATTCTTCTGCATGACAATGCTCGTCCACATGTTGCGGCTCCCGTGAAAAAGTACTTGGAAACACTTGATTGGGAAGTGTTACCCCACCCGCCGTATTCACCAGACATTGCACCGTCCGATTATCACCTGTTCCGGTCCGTAGCACATGCTCTGACGGCGCAGCGGTTCACATCTTATGAGGATACCAAAAATTGGGTTGATTCGTGGATAACCTCAAAAGACAAGGAGTTCTTCAGACGTGGGATTCGAATGCTGCCTGAGAGATGGGAAAAAGTGGTTGCAAGTGATGGGCAATATTTTGAATAAATTTATATTACCGTTCTTCTACAATAAATATTTAATTTGTGTTAAAAAACGGCGGAAACTTATTTGTACTCCAATAACAATGATGATACTACTGACCTCATTATGACTAAGAACTTGAAACTATAATATTAATTCAGAAATGTTTAATTATATAGGTATTTTTCCTCCCACCTTTCCACCTCCCAGCATACGAGCTTAAGTTTTACAGGTTCTGTGATTAAGGTACTCGGTAAACTCTTAGGTAATAAAAGTTTCGCAATTTAATTAATAAGTTTCCCTCGCATGTTACCTTGACTCCAATCCCTAATTTATGGAGGTTTCGAGAGTTTCCTATTTTTGTCCTTGAGACACGTCAACCGCCGAAAAACATTATTTCTAAAACAAAAGTAAAACACATCTGGTGAGATCGTTGTAGATAATAGTTACCGAGGCCGACACGCACAATTTCCGAAACGAAACCAATCACTGATCAACTATTCAAAATGTCATTATATGTCAATTTCATTGTAACCATCATGGGTAATTTTGTTGCCCGTATAAATTTTCGGCGACGCTAATTATGTCCTTCTCTCTTAATATTACTTGCCAGGTAATATTACCGTATTTTACTGATTTGCAAATAAAGTGCCTTGACGATGTAAAAGAATCGAGCATCAATAGTTAGGCTACGCTACCTTCGCTTTAAAGAATCTTTTTGTAAACAGTTTTGTAAATAGATTACTTACTTCTTTAATATATTTTATAAGTCTACAAAACACGTAGACCTTCTACGACACACGTAGACCCTTCACCTATTTGATTTTGCGTTTTTTTCATTATTTTCAATATAATATTAGGTCAAGAAACTTGACCTGATTTTATTTTTGCTAATTACTCGGCTGTAGTTGAAAACAAGCTAACTAGATTAAGTATGTAAATGAACTGGTTTTTTTTCGTAGACTTAATTGATCTGTGCCACAAGAAAATTATTTTAATTATGTGTATGTGCCTACGTCGTTAAATCCATTAACAATTGTTGTTAATAATAAGTTGGCTATAACAATAAGTTGGCTATAAGAATGTTACCTTTTATTGTTTTGCTCTTTAAGATTATACGGAGCACTACGCGGAACTGTACATGCATGTAACATTATCAATACTCTGGTGTAGAGAACGAATAATTTTTTTACAAACACATACACATTGCACTAATATTTCATGCATGGCAGATGGCGTGACATTAATTATCCATACTTTATCCCATTTAATTTTAATTAAATTAATGATAGTAGTTGGCATCGAACTTGGAACTTCCTCATTGCAAGCAAGGGAACGGCGTCCTTAGAAACACCCCTTTAGTATGTATTTATATGTCGTATGTGTGTGTGTTTAAATGTCGCCTGACAAAAGTGTTTACAGGGTTGGTTAGGTATTGAAAAATGGTGCAAAATAAGCGTGTAATTACTCTAGTATGCAGGCTGCACTTAGCGAAGTGGAAAGCGGATTCCAGTAACCTACATTTTTATGCCTATTTGCCCTTACTTCCTTATTACGACGCAATATTTTTTCTCATAAAAAGTGTAAAAGTCATTCGTGGTCGTCTACGATCGTAATGCGCTCATAATATGTATGTATATGTATGTAAAATAGAAAATTACTTGGATCGAGCCCAGCGGTGTTTAAGCGTAAAGGAGTAACAAACATACATGCGAAATTGTGTATATTTGTATATACAAACTTTCGCCTTTATAATATTAGTATGAGGATTGCCACTAAAGAAAAAAATTAAGATAATTAATTAAATAAACTAAATAATTTAAATAAACAGAAAATCTTATCAGAATCAATACTTGTACATTAATATATTTCTCGTATTTCGGGAAAGGTCTAACGAGTTGGATGAATTTTGCGTTTAGATAGGGTTTTTCTGTTTAAGATTACCTATATTGTATTTAACGTAAAAATAATGAAAAAAAAAAACTAAAATTCAGCTCTGTCTTTCACGTAGTTTTATTAATAAGTGGTGCAAAAATGATTGCTTTTTCTTTTATAGCCTTCATTTCGAAGTCAATCACTAATAATTTAAAAGCTATGAATATGCCAAATTTCTCCATTATTGTGTCGTAATAACCCGTTAACCCATAGTTAACCTATAAAAGAATGGTGTGGTGACGACTATCGCTTCAGTTATTAAACACGAGCGAAAACCATAACTTTTTTCTTTTTAAGATTTTTTTTTTCTTTTCTCTTGGCTCTACACAGCTTGTGTATTGCCATTCTTCAAGTGGTTTTTTAATTCAATAATATTTAGTGAACAATGAACATCATTGAAGAATAAATAAAAATTTAGGAAACTTAATACGCGAAAAAATATTTTACATGGATTTGGGTTAGGAAAAGGATCAGTAGGGTAATAATATTGTATTTATAAAGGTACAAAATTTTAATATTTTACAGTATACAATAACAAAACAATCACAATTTGATGTCATTTATACATATGAATGTTCCTCTTTTTGGAATATTATTGAAATCATGAATATTGACAGATGCAATGGTCTTTACACGTAAAATAAAAATATATGATATTTATTTTTGTAACTTTTGATCTCGGAGGATCTCAGACATTATTCTTGCAAACAGTTTCTAATAAAGTTAAAAAATACTATATTTACTTACTAAAAATGTTGCCAGATGGGGTTTGTAAATAAGCGGATGACAATTAAATATCTCTACAAGTAACTGATTTAAAAATCGAAAAAATACCGACTTCAATACTTTCAAAGTGGCAAAATACTCAGCTTCGTTTACTTGGATGACAAACTTTTTCCAGTTATTTTAATTTGTTAAACTATTTTTTATGGGAGCAAACGGAAATCATATCTTTCCAAATAAAAATAAATATTAAAAAAAATACATAATACAAAGATACAGTCGAATTGAGAACCTCCTTTTTGTAAACGAAAATGTATTTTGCTTTCCTGTGACTGTTTTCTTCGCCCAGTGCATGTACCAATTTGGATGTTTCTAAAATGGTAGGGTGTACCCCCCCCCCGTGCGAGAAATAAGGGAAGTAGGTTTTTTCGATTTTTTAAATCATTTGAAGTCGATTAAAAACAGCTCACATGAAATACCTGTAATGCAATAGTCTTAGCTGGTAGTCTCCGTGGCTTAGTTGGTAGTAGCCCTGCCTTCGAAGCAAGGGGTCCCGGGTTCGATTCCCGGCCGGGGCACACTTTGTGTGGTGAGCATGAAGTTTGTTCTCGGGTCTTGGGTGTTTGTCTTGTATTTCTGTGTTTGTCCATGCCATCTGCGACACAGGGAAACCTAGTGCAGAGGTATGAGTGTGTTAACGTTGTTTTGTAACGTTGTTGTTAATCTTCCAAAGGCTCTCTTCCTGTAAGCTGATGATTGTATCGATTGGCACGGTGTGGTCACGGCACACAAACATAGACGGGTTTACTGGCCGCGGCCACGCTAGCCACGCTGCCCATTCCATTAGCCCTCACTCCGTTCCGTTCACAAAACATAACCGGACGAGTTCGCACCTACACTAACCAATTTAAAATATTTATTTATTACTCTCAATTCAAATAATTCTAATCACTCAGAGGAATACTGTTTGTTGATTAAAACAAGGAACGCAAATTTCAGCGTAGTGGACGAGTTATTTCCGCCCGGCAAATTTTCCCGCGTATGAGTTTTTCGTCGGCAAAATTACATGGAATTCGTATATGGTTTAGTGGTGTGCTAAACGTGTGAGATGGCATCGGAAGGCACCGCATCGGCTGCAGCAGTGGTAAGATTGTACCTTATCTTTAATAATATCTGCTACCCTAATACAATTTAAATAGAATGTTGACAGTTCTCTGTGAGGATTTATTTAGAAATACATTTAGAGGTAGATTCTAATTAAATAAGTAGTGAACCACCATAGGTAACTGTATACAATAGATAAAAAATGCCGAGATATTCTAGACGAGTTTTTTTAAGTATAGTCGTATAACTTCGCTATATACTTAGAGAACAATAATTAACAAAACTCATGTCCCATTTTGGTGAGCAGGGATATTTGCAATATTTTCCATAAAAAATATTCATAGCGTGTTACCCTAATTATGAAATGCATGCAATTATTATAATAATATGACTTCGCTTACGTACCCTACATAATCATGTTGGTAATTAACTGTCCCAGATCGGACGTGTAAAGAAAAATTTGCTGCAAATCGATAGCATTTGCTTCACCCTCTAAGTTTCAGTTCGTTGCGCCCGACCTAAATTACCATAATTATGTACGAGCTAGAGAGTTACGAATCTCATATGAGTAAGTGTGAATAGTAACTTATTATGAATCACGATTAACCTTCACATTTCATAAGAAAACGCGATGATCGTGACTACATTCACTTAGTCATGCCCCAACGGCAACAACTCGTTAGCTTTTATCTAGAAGATCTATAACCTACGATTTCTGTAAATTCGTTCTTATAAAATATTATTGGATTTCCAAGAAAGTTTTTCAATCCTAAAACTTAGCTTCTCTGTATTTGTATTATATTTGATATAATTGAACTATTGAAATTTAAAAATGGAATAGCTCTTGATATTTGCCGGTAACATTACATCTGCGGCATTCACGTTTCATTAAAGTAAATAAAGTTTTATTAAAAAAAGTCTCAGACATAGCAGTTACGCAAACAGTATTTACATATGCCGTAAGCTCATCGTTAGTAATCAATCACACGTGGCCAGCATGAATGAGCCCGCGTGGTATAGACAAGGCTATCAGTTGATTGGGGCGCGCCGAGTTGGGCGGCGAGCGCAGTCCGCGGGCGGGTGGTAGCCAGATATGTCGCGTCGGTCGCACCAGCCACGCCTACCCTCACGCGTCCGTCGCGTCTCGCAGGCCGAGCCGCCGCCGGAGCCGCCGCAGCCTGCCCCCGACCCGGAACCTCAGCAGCAATCTGACGAGGAGCGCGAGCCAGGCGACTGGCGCGCTTCTCGCCCTTCCTCTCCCCCTCAGCGACAAGATGACGCTTCCGAAGGCTCGGAGCCGGCGAGGCCCATGCGCCCAGAACCCGCCAGCAGATACGCAAATCTCAACTACTGGAAAGCGCGACGAGTCACGTTTTACCGGAACGGGGACCCGTTCCATCCGGGGGTCGAGTTCCGGTTTAAACCGGGCCGGGACCTGGCGTCGATGGATGCCCTCCTGGACCGGCTGTCGGAGAGGCTGGAGCTGCCCCGAGGAGCGCGGTTCATTTTCGGCATGGATGGCGACCGGAAGTATAGGCTTGAGGAGTTGGAAGATGGCGCATCGTATGTCGTGTCTTCTTACAAGACTTTCAAGGTATATATTAAACTTGCTAATTTGAACCCTCGTGCATGTTTGTGTCTAGTTATTTTATTATTATGAATGAATACTGCTGGTGGAATATTGGCCCATAGGTGAAAATTCGAAATTGTGTCCACTTCCCACAATGAATGGCAAAACCATTTCATTGTTTTTGAATGTGTTTCAAAAAGAAACACAAAATTACTTTACAAACTCTTTTTAGGGTTAAGCTCGCCTTTGTGCATACTTTTTGTTATTAGTTTATGTTTCCTTTTATTTATTTATTTTCATGTGTGTGTGTGTACAATAAAAAATTACGTATTACGAAAAGAAATTATAATTATAATTTTTGTAATTATAATAGGTGTGTGAATATGACTCCGCCCCTTTTTGTCAAAATAAAACACATTTGTTCGCTTACAAAATTAAAAAAAAAAATATTGAAAGTATGCTCCATCTGCAGCTACAACCTTCGCCCATCGTTCAGGTAGTTTTCGTATTCCTTGCTGGAAGAAGTCCTGGTCTTTTGAGCTTATCCAGTTGTCAATCCAAATTTTGATACTTTCACATGAAGTAAACTTTTCTCCAGTAAGGTCTGTCTGCATCGTCCGGAATAGGTGGTAATCCGAAGGAGCTATGTCTGGTGAATATGGCGGGTGGGGTAACACTTCCCAGTCCTGTCCCTCTAAATATCTTTTTACGACTTCTGCGGTATGCGGTTTGGCATTGTCATGCTGAAGAACTAATTTGTTATGTCTATTCACCCATTCTGGTCGTTTTTCTTCTATGGCTCGCTTCAAACGCATTAGTTGTCGTCGGTAAACTTCTCCATTAATAGTTTCAGAGGGTTTGAGCAACTCATAATATACAATACCTTTCTGATCCCACCAAATACAGAGCATGACCTTGGCACAGTGAATATTTATTTTTGGCTGTGATGGGCCTGGTTCGCCTGGTTTCACCCAAGCTTTTTTGCGTTTAGGATTTTCGTAGTGTATCCATTTTTCGTCTCCTGTGACTATCCGATGCAAAAATCCTTTTCTTTGCTGTCTTTGAAGCAGCATTTCACAAATGGTTTTCCGACGTTCCATGTCTCTTTCTTTTAAATCATGTGGAACCCAGTCACCGGCTTTTTGAATCATTCCCATCATTTGTAAACGCTTTGCAACAGTTGAACGATCAACATTTAATGCTGCAGCTAATTCTGATTGAGTTTGGCAAGAATCTTCCGCCAATAATGCTTCCAATTCAGCATCTTCAAATTTTTTTGGTGGTTTTCCATGTTCTTTATCCTCAGTACTAAAATCGTTATTTTGAAATCGTCGAAACCATTCCTTGCAAGTTGTATTAGACGGAGCATGCTCACCATAAATCTCCACAAGCAAACGATAAGTTTCCGCTGCAGTTTTCTTCGCAATAAAATAATGTAATAACACTTCCCGCAAATGACGTTTATTTGGAATAAAAACCGACATTTTCGAAAAGGTGAAAACAATTGTTGCTTACACTTCAACCAAATATCATAAAATGCGTTAGATAGCTGACATTCAGTACTATCGAATACAAGTATGGTCATTTATTAGTACACGTAAACAATACTAAAAACGACATCTGTTGAGAAAGGGCGGAGTCATATTCACACACCCAATAGTATTTGCTAGTATTAAATGCATTTCTTTCTTGGACTTCGGACATTATCCGTTCCTCGTCAATAAAGACTTATAATACAGTTGAAGCATCCACCGAGTTTCGCGCACTGCAAACCTATTTACCACATTGTAGGCGCAATAAAGATTTTTATTAAGTAAATACCGGCCCCGTCATCGCAAAATATTACGTAAATTTATTACCCGTCGAATAATGTCGCAGTAAGACGACGAGGTCGTGTCCTTGGGTAGATGTGGGTCGTGGGATAAGCACGCACCTTACATTTGCATTTTGATTAACAAAACTTTTCTTTGTTTTCATTCACTCGATAAGGCGTAATTGCGAAAACTATACGTTTCTACGAACGGTAATTAAATTTTGGAAAAGGAAATTCGGAAACAGTTTTTTGTAATCAAAACCTCGTTTGCAAAATAGAATTTAGTTAATTGAAAATCAAAATAATTGTTTTTATTGCGTGACTTGTTTTTTTACTGTTTCTGTTATAACTATCGCTAGAATATCATACGTATGGTTTAGAAAAACTAGGGTAAAAACTCAATTTAAGGCGTAATATACTATTATAGTTCTTCGAAGCATTGCACAGTTCGTAAACATTGAATGTTACAGTCAAACAAATACTCTTGATTTTTTTCCATAAATTTTATTTTATTGCTGTATTTAATTAATATAATAATTTGTAAAATATGGAATCTCAAACAAATCTCATAGCTCTCATATCTGATGTTGGAAGTTTAAATTTTTTGTAGCTATTGTATATGGGCACAAAAAACTGCTTGCAACATTTTGTTTTTTGATAGAGCCATTTTTTCGTTTCTATCGATCCGGAATAGTAAAATTAGTGAAATAGTTATTTTCTTGGAGTCCCCTTTGTCGTATGAGTTATTTTTCTCGCTTTCATCAAAACACCATTCATCGAAAGAACTTCTTTGTTCTATAAAATACTATTTAAATAATTAAATATGTAATTTTTGTCCATATTGCAAAAAGGTTTGCATCTTTAATTGAGGTGGCTCTTGTTTTTTTTTTTATTATATGAGTAAATTAATTTCTAAAGAATTGGATGGTTGTTCACTAAACAAACGTGATGGTAACTGGCGCAAAAAAAAAACTTGTGGAAATTTATAATTATATGATGATATGCCTTTAATCTTCGGGCTAGTTTTATATAAAACACAACACCAGCTGACCCTACAGATTTTTTCCTGTCTTGATTCACAATTTGATTATCGGCCCTCAAACGACTTGCTGGGTAAAATCCCATAGAAAAATGTACTTTCAGTTTTCCCGATTTCCGACGTTTTACGTAAATTTTCCAAAAGAATTATATCATACAATCCTTGTCCTGAATATTATGAACACAACGAGATTTAAATCAATCAAATCGGTCCTGCCATTTAAGAGTTTTAGAGATACTAAAAAAATATTTTTGTATATACATATATATAATAAATAGATCAGTAAAGTAGTACTATCATGCGCAATCTCTCATCTACGACTCATCAAAATTTTACGACGCTGCAGCATCAAAATTATTCTTTGAGTTTCAGGACAATACACAATACGCCTCAATTCGACCAATGCCTACGTCCGTAAAAGTAAGTGCTGTTGGCAACGACACCACACGAGGTCAATGCACCTTGCACTTAATATGCATCAAGGCAAAACTACTATTACCTCTCACGGAAACTTTACTTACGCACTTGGAATTTCAGGTAGAGACTAAAGTTGTGCATTCAATTGAAGTAAATATCTTCTTGATGATATCGCAGTGTTGGATTTTTATTATTTATAAGTAAGACTTGCCTGCCTGAATCACGTTTTCAGGGAGATAGTTTAAGGACTCCAAACCATAGATTATTATGCAAACAAAATGATTTAAAATTAAACAGTCTATATTACCACAACCTTTCTAAAAGCATAGCTTGCTCATATATCCTGTAGTATGGAAATCAGATTACTGATAAAATATAGTGAAGTAAGTTGAAACGCAATCCTACTTAGTGTCTCCCCTACCTCGGAATGATAAAATCCATGTCCTATCGAGCTGCACCAATCTGATACAGGGTGGAAAGTACCATGCGCCTGCCATTTAATTATTATGTCAAAACCAAATCACAAGGACTAAAAAATAATCCAATTTGAATAAATACCGCTGGTCTTTAAAATTATGTCTTCTATCGTTGCTTAAATCAGTCTTTGCTTGACCGACATTATTTGGGGCAACTGAAGAATTTCTTTCGACACTGGCCTAGTTTTAAAACGCGCATAAACTCGCGACAAACGTTTTTGGAACATTTATTGTAAGTTTGTTATTGCGTTATTTGTATGATCTTAACAAAGAGAAAGGTACTGGATTCAGATCAAGTCCAGCACAAAAAGATTTTTTGGTTAAATTTGTTTGAAATATTACATGATAGAGTAACTTAATAAACGCATTAGAACTTAAAGATACTAACTATAAATATTTATTAAAAAAAATCACATTAATGGTAAAGGTAAAAAAAGGTTTGATGGAAGAAAACTCTTTTTAGGGTTAAGGTCACTTTTGGGCATATTTTTTCAATTCAGTTATTTTTTCTTTAATATTTGTCACCTCTGTGTTCCGTTGTTTATCAACAGATTTAATATTTTTTTTATTTTAAATATCCCATATTTCTTTTATCAAAATCGGATCAATAGTTTAGTTGATAAATAAAAAAAAAACTGGGAAAAATATGTTATCCAAGTAAACGAAATTGCGTCTCACTTCAAAACTCTCAAGTCTCACTTCATAAATTGAATTTAATGTATCTTTGGGATAAAATAACCTCGCTGGACTATTTCTCTTGAAAAGGCTAAATCATATTGAATTTTATAGGCCACAGGCTTTTAGGTTTTCATCTAGTAAAGCCGAGAATGGCATCTTAACGTACACTCAGAACCACAACACTCACCCACTCAAACGACCGGTCATGTCTGACCGGGCGAACTTATCTTATTTAACTATAATAAAATTATTTAAAGTCACTTACCCTACACGCTGGTAGGTAGGTGGTTAAAACGTATGGTAGG
Organism: Aplocera efformata; assembly: GCA_921293045.1. Lineage (NCBI taxonomy): Eukaryota > Metazoa > Arthropoda > Insecta > Lepidoptera > Geometridae > Aplocera > Aplocera efformata. The sequence goes on along the minus strand of OV121042.1, from coordinate 2,454,781 downwards.
TATAGATTAACCATCGATTCAGTGACGATGAAGGCTCGTTCACCGTTCCAAGGAATTAAAAGGAGTAAAAGATGATATCTTTTCCTAATCAAACTTGGTCAAAGTTATAAAGATAATTGACGATCGTGACGTTGCGAAAGCTAACGACTTCTTAAACTGTTGCCATTAGGTTTTATAGCCGTCTAAGTGAGGCTATGAGCTGGCTAACTCACTAGACGGTCGGAGCTGGCTAAGCGCTCTGCGGAGTCGCATACAGCGGGTTCTGTACCACCGATTTTATTATTTTTAGGACACCATTATACGCTTTATATTTCAAAAGAAACAGATATTTAAAGAGAAATAAACAGACGTTATTAGAATTGGTAATAGATATTCCTTTACCTTTTAGATAAGAAAAAAATGGCATTAATGACTGGCATTTTCAAAACCGGAAAACATTATAGAGACCCTTCATTTTATATATTGTACTTACATCGACTCATGTTGATAACTAAAGAGTTAGATAACTTATTATCTTGTAGACTTTCCAACCTTGGTAAAGTAGATGCTACAAGTCTATCTACTAGTAACACATCATCTACTGTGTTACCATGAATGTGATAAATTCAAGTGAGGTATTTTAAGAATTGCCCATGCCGCAGTTATTAAGCTAGAGGACTGCCATCTCTAGACGAAACTTTCCATTTTTTACAGCTTAATTCCATTTCCATTTCTTACCTTACACCCACATATCGTCCAAGTACGCTAGAACTCTTTCTTGACGTCGATAAGAGATGGCGCCACTTTTATGATAATAGCACGGATATTACAATACTAATACTACTAGTTAATAGATTACGGCCATCGTGTTAAATGGTCGCCTCCATCCATGAATAACAGCAATACGACTTAGGTCCTAGGAACGGGAAGACCCAAGTATCGACACCTGTGTCAGTCGCAGTGCTATGAGTATATTATACCATATGTTATCGGCGCCAACCCAATATTACGAGAACACTTCTGCTTGAAATGATGTACGCATCAGGATTAGAAACATTTCACTGGCAAACGAGTTTCCGAGAAAAAGTCACTTATCCAGATCCTGTAAAATATATAATATTTATTTTAATGACTCTACATTCAAGAATAATATTAGATTTTAGAAACAGTAAGGCAAATACGAAACAATAACATGGACATTGGACATGACACTTTTCGTAGCACGTAGCATAGCATGTAGCAGTTCGTAGCACTTTCGTAGAGCCAACGTAACTCCGTATTTATTTCTATAATGTAATTCACCTATACAGTACTGCTTAGTCTTCATTTTAAGGATCTTTTACATAAAGATAGTTTCTCGTCTTGTTACGATTGGTCTATATATGTACGATAAGACTATTCCTCATAGTTTGGGACTAGATTGCAATTTGGTAAATGTCCAAGGATATTTTTTTATTTATTTTATTTAGTATAGAAATAAAATATTAACACATTTTTCCAAACAAACTACACTAAGCACAGACGTTACTTAACTAAGCAGATATGCCAAGCTATTATGCGCACTTTTATAATTTTATATAATGCCTCACGTAGGCTACAAGAATTCTCATATACTAACTATAATACAATAATGTACTCTCTTAACGACCAGGGCGCGGCATCGTAAACCCTATGTAAATTATTGCTATTTGCTTTCCTAACTTCTAATAAAAGTCATAAAACCCGCTTATAAAAGACCTGTGTAATATAACGGATAATTATTAGGGCAAGCGGCAATATTGTATGCAAAAGTAATATTTTTTTCGCGTGTGTGCTCCTATAAAGAAAGTTTAATTGAACTAATTTTCCACAGAAAAAGCCCTCGTAAAATTGTGACGAGTCCATATAATACGTGCTGTCACAAATTATTTAAATGAGCACTTATGTTAATGTAAATAGCGATTATTTCAGAATACAGTATAATCATAGAAAGTTTCGAAGTCTGCTCTACATTTTCCAGACGTTTGGAATGCAAAACTTTTAACAAATCATTATAGCTACACCATTTAATCAAATTGCCGCAGTAGACAATTTTATCACGTCATCCACATTTTGATTGGCGTTGATTACTCCTTACGTTACGTTTTATATATTGTATGAAAAAGATGGTTTCATTTTAAAGTGGTTTTTAAGCTACCTCCTTAGCCATGATTGGTGGAAATACCCTGTCTGGGGTCTAAATATAATTTAAGACTATTTGATAATTGTTGCTGCTTAAAACGCTCACATCTATAAGTACAATCTACATAAAATTACGAGTTCGCATAGCTTAAGTCGGAGCTTTAAACATTTTTGCAAAAAATAGTGTACGATATTGCATAAACAACAGCATATTGATCATACAGCGCTGAAATTTTAACTAAATTCAAAACCAAATTTGCTTAAAATCTCATTCAGTTAATACACTGCACGGAAAAATGTTGTAAATATTATTAGCTCGCTTTGAACCTTGTAGGAAATGCCTAAATTGCACTTTTCTTCCGCTAAACGTCGATTGCAATTTAACAGTACCGTGCTGAGAACTCATCGTGAACGTGTATCGAAATTAGGAATATAGGTCAAACGCTGGCTCGGACAATCGGTTTGCAAGGCGTTTAGTTTCATTACTATGCTTAAGTTCGGCCTGCCCGCGATAGGGTGACACTATGTTTATCTTTTACTTGGAAAAAAGTTATCATGGTCATGTTATATAGTGACATCTAGCCCCAAACTAAGTGTAGTTTTCACTATGGGAGAGTTAACTAATATAATACTTATGTAATACTCTCTTTTTGTAAATTCATTTTTACACCCAGACATCTAAGCTTGCTACAAAAATGATTATCCTGGGTGGGAACTACATCGCAGAAGGTAGACCTACCTACTACCAACCGAACTGTGAGACAGTGAAATTTAATTGAAACTATCTGGAATAGACAATATTTTATGATAAAGTTATTGCTTAATTCTTAATTTCTGATCTTATCTGATTGTTTGCGAAAATCAGATAGAATACAAAGGTTAAGACTGTTTTAAACAAAAAGCACGTAAAAGCCTACTTTTATAATCTATTTCCAAATCATTTTATTCCTTCTGATGTGCAATAATACAATAGACGAGTTTAAAAGAAACCGACAGGTAATATATATGGTGTGTGAATATGACTCCGCCCCTTTTTGTCAAAATAAAACACATTTGTTCGCTTACAAAATTAAAAAAAAAATTATTGAAAGTATGCTCCATCTGCAGCTACAACCTTCGCCCATCGTTCAGGTAGTTTTCGTATTCCTTGCTGGAAGAAGTCCTGGTCTTTTGAGCTTATCCAGTTGTCAATCCAAATTTTGATACTTTCACATGAAGTAAACTTTTCTCCAGTAAGGTCTGTCTGCATCGTCCGGAATAGGTGGTAATCCGAAGGAGCTATGTCTGGTGAATATGGCGGGTGGGGTAACACTTCCCAGTCCTGTCCCTCTAAATATCTTTTTACGACTTCTGCGGTATGCGGTTTGGCATTGTCATGCTGAAGAACTAATTTGTTATGTCTATTCACCCATTCTGGTCGTTTTTCTTCTATGGCTCGCTTCAAACGCATTAGTTGTCGTCGGTAAACTTCTCCATTAATAGTTTCAGAGGGTTTGAGCAACTCATAATATACAATACCTTTCTGATCCCACCAAATACAGAGCATGACCTTGGCACAGTGAATATTTATTTTTGGCTGTGATGGGCCTGGTTCGCCTGGTTTCACCCAAGCTTTTTTGCGTTTAGGATTTTCGTAGTGTATCCATTTTTCGTCTCCTGTGACTATCCGATGCAAAAATCCTTTTCTTTGCTGTCTTTGAAGCAGCATTTCACAAATGGTTTTCCGACGTTCCATGTCTCTTTCTTTTAAATCATGTGGAACCCAGTCACCGGCTTTTTGAATCATTCCCATCATTTGTAAACGCTTTGCAACAGTTGAACGATCAACATTTAATGCTGCAGCTAATTCTGATTGAGTTTGGCAAGAATCTTCCGCCAATAATGCTTCCATATCAGCATCTTCAAATTTTTTTGGTGGTTTTCCATGTTCTTTATCCTCAGTACTAAAATCGTTATTTTGAAATCGTCGAAACCATTCCTTGCAAGTTGTATTAGACGGAGCATGCTCACCATAAATCTCCACAAGCAAACGATAAGTTTCCGCTGCAGTTTTCTTCGCAATAAAATAATGTAATAACACTTCCCGCAAATGACGTTTATTTGGAATAAAAACCGACATTTTCGAAAAGGTGAAAACAATTGTTGCTTACACTTCAACCAAATATCATAAAATGCGTTAGATAGCTGACATTCAGTACTATCGAATACAAGTATGGTCATTTATTATTACACGTAAACAATACTAAAAACGACATCTGTTGAGAAAGGGCGGAGTCATATTCACACACCCAATATTAATTCTTGTATTTCTGTCATTCACTTAGTCACAGTAGTTCTTTACAAAAAGCGGATTGTGAGTGACAATAACAAAGTAAATCCTAGGACCATTAGGTCTATAGATTAAGATCTTGACATCTTTATACCTATGACGTACTGAAAAATACTTTCAAAGTTATAAATTACAGAAATGCTTGACTTTGACATATATTTTCTAGATTCCAATAGGGCTCACGGTATGCCTCTCATTAACTGTAACGATTATAAAAACAATACTTATTGAAGTGGATCAAGGTTGGGTTGTTTAATTCAACATTTTGTTCATGTTAATGCGTAGTCCGAAATCAGTCGCTATCAGCTCGCGTGTCGCGCGACTCGTGACCACAATATTAAGCTCAATAATTGTTTACTTGAAAGTGGTCTTAATTGTAAAGCGGCTTCAGGTTCGATTCATATCGCTGTAACATAACAACCATCCAACCAACGTTTGGTCACACGGTTGCGTGGAATCAAAGATCGAAGAGTTTGAAGTGACCTTGACTCCCCCCTAGCCCCTCCCTCCATACCTGACCACCACTGGCCGTATGAAATTCGAATAGTCTGCCACATCTAACCGTGGTATGCGGATAGTCGGGTCGTTATATCTAATACCCAAACCCAATGGACATACGGTCGCTTCTCCGATGTCTACGCGGTGTCTGTTCGGCTGTTTCATGATCGTTATTGGAGGCTTTTGTTTTGTTGTTGCAAATTAGTCAGCTGACGATAGTGCGGTCTAGTACCATAAGTAGTGCCTAGTAAAAACGACGCGTTCCTCTAACCTTTGTAAACATCTGTAAAAACAATTCAGTTATATTAACAACGTAGAATAAAGTGAATAAGGAAACAAAAATTAATACAAATAATTATTTTTCTAAGATCGTCTTAAAGACAGTTGCAGTCACCAAAATAAAACGATAAAAGTTTGTCGTAACTTGTTAAGTTCCAAATTCGCTCACCATAAACAAACAAAGCTATTTCATAAAAAAAAAAACAGTGAATTCTTCTTTTACATCCTGTCGGTACCGTATGTAATCGAAATATATTTTTAAATCTAGAACAGTAAATACGAATTATTTCCAATCAATACTTGTATTTACAAAGGTAATCAAATAATTTCTTTTGAATATTCCAAGTAATATTTCTTTTTAAAGTTGTTGTTTCAAAAGTTATTTTCTGCTCAAATATACGAGTAGTGGATTCAATTGAGTAACCCTTATTCGGTATCTCAATATCCACAAAATATCACAATATATAGGTACTTAAAATTACACACCTTAATGTGTAGGATAGTTTCACATAAACTTTAGCAGTTGTTTATTTACCACCCGCTGTCGTGAGTCATTTGAATTTAACTTTACATATTCACATTATTTACTTGAACCTTATTAGAATTACAAGTATCACTTGGTCAAGTGAAATTCTCATTTTTTTAAAGGAATATCGCTACGGGTATGTACAATAATTTAAAGAAAAATTATGACATAGTTTTTTTTTCATTTTGATAGTTTGGAATCTCACAGAATCTTTCTAATATGATTATCAATTTATTAAACTGATTTCGTTGTTGAAAGATGCGCTTACATTCTGTATGGTTCATTCTTTTCCTCATCCAGATGCTACAATTTTTATATTAAGTAATTTTTACCCTACTTTTTATTTTTAAATATCTACAGATTTTACACCTACACAACAGGCTCTGCGCTGGGATTCCCTATGGCACAGATGGCATTGATACACAATAAAAACGCTCAAGAACCGAGAAATACCTTTATGCTCATCACACAGTTAGTCGGAGATCAAACATGTGATTCTTAGAAGCAGATTATTTTAGAATTACAAGTTACATCTACACTTTTATCCTCCTTTTCTAATCTTAGGGGTGGGATTTTTTTCTATATAATTAAAGGTAAAATCTATCAAATACAACAAAATCCCCAAAGTCGGTTGCCAATGAGAGAAGTTTTCGTGTAACAAATATATAAATGAAATTTTCTTTGAAAATTTCTTTCTTTTTTGAAACCACTTAAAAGTAAATTGGTACCCATAACTTTATGTCATACATATTTATATAAAACTCTCAACGAATCTTAGTAGAATCTTGGATAATAAAACCAAGTATGTCAGAAAAAATTATGCGCAATATTAAACCGTAGAAAAGACCCAGAAATTTGCCAAAATATTGCCTTACACATTACTCTAGCAAATGTATTGGATTAGAAACCTGCAAATCACAATCTCAGTGCATTTATTGTAAGTTTATGCTAATTTATGTCTAGTGGACCGGACAGACGTCACCGCGCCACAATATGTTAAGCAGCTATCAGGGTGTATGCAAAACATAACTGCATGCCGACACGAAGACAAGTAGGTACGACCAGGGATTAGTTAGGTACTTGAACTTGACACGGGGTGGTGAACGCAAGTGACATTTAGATAGAGTTTCATAAGAAACAATAAACTCTTAGTTCACTGCACTTAGAATCTTCATCATTGTCTGAAACTTAAGTGTCTAATATACTCAATTAATACCTTTATGGTTATTTAGAGGACTCCTCAAAAGAAATCTTTAGCTGAAGATAATTGAAAAGAATCTTTTGTCAAATCAAAGTGAACATAAAATCAATCGGCAAGTTGTGACCAAATCTTACGAGAGACAAACATTACCAGTATTAAAGTGGCCATAAAAGTGTGGCGCCCTAGCCGGTATCGGTGGATGCAGGGCGCTGACTCCATGGATAGCGATGAAGAGCCTTTCGTCGTCATATCGCTCCCGGTGTACACACCGGAACCACCAGTAAGTTCTCCCAAACATGCTCATTTTATCCTCTGACTCAACGATTCTTAGACCCACGAGATTGTGCCAAGCGTTCTCCATAATTTAGTTAACCAAAAACCATCACTTACTGCGCTCATACGTATTAAAAGACTACAAACCCTTGCAAAAATCGTATATGTTCGTGTTAGCCAGCACTTTTACTTACCCCTGATGCACCTTCTAGACTAGATCAGTATCTATTTGTCAAAAAAGTGGTGCATTCAAAGTTAGTCCAAAACGTTACGTGTGTAATCTAATCTACAACTCTTTTGCATTTGTCTCTAATACTTTGTATAAAGCTTTACTTTACAAAACAACTATTTACACTGCCATCAAAATTACAATACGTTGAATAAATTAAGGAAAAGGATTCGGACATTGTGGCATAACTAATGGCACGGAGCTGAGTAAATTACATAATCTAGTGTTTTGCTCGTAAATATTCAAATGAATTGCGTGAGGCGTGCGCTGAGATAGGGTGATATGGGCAAGTGGGCTAATGTATTGGGTGTGTGAATATGACTCCGCCCCTTTTTGTCAAAATAAAACACATTTGTTCGCTTACAAAATTAAAAAAAAAATTATTGAAAGTATGCTCCATCTGCAGCTACAACCTTCGCCCATCGTTCAGGTAGTTTTCGTATTCCTTGCTGGAAGAAGTCCTGGTCTTTTGAGCTTATCCAGTTGTCAATCCAAATTTTGATACTTTCACATGAAGTAAACTTTTCTCCAGTAAGGTCTGTCTGCATCGTCCGGAATAGGTGGTAATCCGAAGGAGCTATGTCTGGTGAATATGGCGGGTGGGGTAACACTTCCCAGTCCTGTCCCTCTAAATATCTTTTTACGACTTCTGCGGTATGCGGTTTGGCATTGTCATGCTGAAGAACTAATTTGTTATGTCTGTTCACCCATTCTGGTCGTTTTTCTTCTATGGCTCGCTTCAAACGCATTAGTTGTCGTCGGTAAACTTCTCCATTAATAGTTTCAGAGGGTTTGAGCAACTCATAATATACAATACCTTTCTGATCCCACCAAATACAGAGCATGACCTTGGCACAGTGAATATTTATTTTTGGCTGTGATGGGCCTGGTTCGCCTGGTTTCACCCAAGCTTTTTTGCGTTTAGGATTTTCGTAGTGTATCCATTTTTCGTCTCCTGTGACTATCCGATGCAAAAATCCTTTTCTTTGCTGTCTTTGAAGCAGCATTTCACAAATAGTTTTCCGACGTTCCATGTCTCTTTCTTTTAAATCATGTGGAACCCAGTCACCGGCTTTTTGAATCATTCCCATCATTTGTAAACGCTTTGCAACAGTTGAACGATCAACATTTAATGCTGCAGCTAATTCTGATTGAGTTTGGCAAGAATCTTCCGCCAATAATGCTTCCAATTCAGCATCTTCAAATTTTTTTGGTGGTTTTCCATGTTTTTTATCCTCAGTACTAAAATCGTTATTTTGAAATCGTCGAAACCATTCCTTGCAAGTTGTATTAGACGGAGCATGCTCACCATAAATCTCCACAAGCAAACGATAAGTTTCCGCTGCAGTTTTCTTCGCAATAAAATAATGTAATAACACTTCCCGCAAATGACGTTTATTTGGAATAAAAACCGACATTTTCGAAAAGGTGAAAACAATTGTTGCTTACACTTCAACCAAATATCATAAAATGCGTTAGATAGCTGACATTCAGTACTATCGAATACAAGTATGGTCATTTATTAGTACACGTAAACAATACTAAAAACGACATCTGTTGAGAAAGGGCGGAGTCATATTCACACACCCAATATACCAAACTACGTGATAGCTTTAGTGCTTTCACGTTTACCACTTTAACATTCTTAAGGAAGACTTGCGCTCCTTGTACCGAATGTAATGTTAAAAAGGTCGGCGGTCGTTACTTGCTCAAATTCGTGATAAACTTTAACGTGCAGTTGTTTGGTAACAGACGTAGAGGTAGCTTTTGGCAGACCGCCTACTGTAAATTTACTGTTTAGAATGTCATAAAATTGAATTTAAATTTTATGGATTCCATGAGTCGCGGTCTGCATGAAGTTGTGGTAAGGTCATCCTTCCAACAATCCTACAATAGTCGAAGTCAAAACGCAAATTTTCAGACAAATTAATTTCACAAACACCGCAGTCCGTTTTATGCAGCAATTTGAGACGCGACCTCGCTCGCAACGGTTATTCTCTTGGCCACGTGTGGCGCTGACTAGGCGAATCGTATGTACACAAACCACCACACGTAGACCCCTCAGAATCAGTTTGACATTCTTACGACTAGCATGTGTGTGAATATCAGCAGGGGTAGTAAGAGTCTATTGAGTTGGTCGCCGTATGTTAATTTCACGCACAGCATAAAAAGCGTCCTTGGCGAACGGTCAGTACCCAAGGTTCTGCATAATTTGGTGGTAGGTGTTAGGGCAATCACCGTCAGTGGTCAGACGGTCGTGAGGGGTGACGCCTGTCACAGTAGTCGGTGGTACCGTGCAAAATATCTCGGCTCAGGATACGTTTGCATAATAAAAGCGCTGAAGATTTGAGGGTCACCATAATGGTGAGTAGTGATTAATTTTAAATTTCTGAAGTATGTCCAACAATTTTTTTGAAGTTTGCTTCATTAATGGAATTCCAATTTCGTCTTTTAGCTAGCACTTAACAGTATCACAATCTTATTACAATGTGTCCACTTAAAAACACTACGAAATTAATTAATTTTAGAACTATCTTAACTTTTCTAACATTGTAGATTTCAATCACTTATTAGCGAATCTTTCCTTTTTTTTCCAATTACTTCTCTCACAATGTCTTTCAAGTTCATTCATTATTTTGACTCGATTGAGTAGTTTTATCTTTATCATCGTATTTCTGACTGCAAATCTTCATTAGGTAGCGTTACTTAGAATCGTGAACAAAGCGAAGTCAAAACTAGGTTAGCAGTTGCTATTCGAAAAAAAATTCTTCGTAAAAACTACTCGGGCAGAACCGAGTAAATTCCCTTCTGAAAACTATAAAATTCTAGTATAACTCGTTTGATGAAAGATTATTAACATGCCTGACACATTTCCATAAATGTTACAAAAAGAGTTTTTCCATTTACATTCCTGCCAATAAAATTTCTACGTAAACGTAACGGTTACTTTCTTGCATTTTAATTAAAACGAAGTAAGTTATAGTTGCCATGTTACAAGCAGTCCAAGGATATTTATGAAAATTATTCAGTCAGCATGAGGTATCTACTTATTTACATAGTTGGATCAGAAAGCGATTGCCTTGGTTTCAGCTTTTGTTTTCGTTTGCTCACTCATCAAGCATGTGGATTCATGTCAGGGGCGAAGAATCTAAGGCTGTTGTTTTCATCAATTACAATCCAAAAAACAGCACTTTTGTAAATTCGAATACTAATTTCCTTTCTGCTATTGAAATTTTTTAACGTTATACGCTACTATTATACGATACGATACGTTATTTGGTGGCTGGTCAATCTTGGTGAAATAACGTTTCCGTTATGGATATTGAAAACAAATTTGTAAATAATACATTGCCTTTCTTCATAACTACCGAAATTATTATATTATATAATAATTTCTATAATAATTTCTATAATATTATATAATAATTTCTATAATAATAGTTATGTTGGATAGAAGTATAATACCAGTTTCAAAATTTAATTTGCATAAACTTTGCAGTGTTCATAATTTCTTTGAATCATACTCTAATTTCCCTCGGCTTGTCTCCTCGCCACACAAAATCTTGACATCGCAAATTTCACAGGCTGCAAGCTACGGTAAGAAGAATGGCATGTGGTACGGGGGCGGCACCGCCGCTGCGACCACTACTGCAGCCAGCGGGTGGTCCAGGGCCGGGACGCGGAAGCAGTCGGTCGCAGAGTCTGATGCCCCTCCCCCGGGGGGTGGCAAGCCTACAAGCGGACGCGTCATCAGAATCATTAATAACATGGACCATTCCATTCAGGTATTCTATCATCGAATTTTCATGAACTTTTTCTTACTGCACCATATATTCCCAAACTAAGCATAGCTTGTACTGTGTCTAAACTGATAGAATAATTATATGGCATTTTTTATAAATACAAGCATAAAACTCAGATACAGAAAAACATCTGTTTCCGTCAAACAACGTTAATCCTGGGTGAAAGTACTCTTTATATCACACTTATTAGGTTCCCAGACTCGTACTTATATAGGTACATAAATCGATTAGTTTTTTCCTCCTAGCGTGTTAATGGTAGGTAAAATTGTGGTAAATAAATTTCATAAATGAGAAAGAAGGAGATGCAATGCGTATACCCTTCAAAAACGCCTACCCCGCCTTCCATGTTATTAATCTTAATTTTATCATCGAAAAAGATCCAAGGTCCAAGATAGATAATCTTCAGTTTCAAGGCTTCAATGCACTTACCGATTCTTTCCTACAATTGACTAGTCGTTACACAAGACCTTGGCGAGTAAACAGCAGGTCGTTACGATTGGACTTGAAGCGAAATTTACTGGAGGTCGGATCTGCTGGGCTGGGTAAGGGGTGCAGCGCTTATGACTTTCGATTCATAATGTTCATGGCCTCACATTTTTAAGCATAGTTTTTTATACGGCTAAAGTGTCGGGCTAGCATACCGCCCACCACCACCATCCCACCTGATGTTAAGTAAATGAATCAGGTCATTCTGTACATAAGTATGAGAAGTATGCGATTGACTTGACTGACGCGATGTGACTTGGGGTCAAGTCGCATCGCGTTGCGCCCATACTCTAAGACAGGGATGTTACGGCTCATGCACCGTTAATTTTACCGGCACCCACACCATAACCGGAATACAGCAACGCGAGTGCATCAGCACTACTTTGGGTTGCACGTGACTCTGAGAGTCCCATCGACATAAGCCCTCTTTTCTGAATGTAACGGTTTACTTCTGATCGTGGAGGTTAAATTACCCCAGCGTAATCATAGCTTTTACACAACTCTGCTAAACCTATGTTTAAGAAATTTATGGGGCATAATAACATAATTTCGATTTATTCTTTGTAATTTATCTGGATAAACTCTTTCTAGTGTCGGGTTTTGCTCAACTTACGCACAACTCAACCATTTGAAGAAGTTTTGGAAGATTTGGGACAAGTATTAAAAATGAGCGGAGCTAAGAGAATGTACACAATCACAGGCCAAGAGGTATCAAAACTAAATTACATTCTATAAAATTTCGACTCTAAGAAAATACTTGATTTACGGGCATTTTTTCAGGTGAGGAGTTTTTCACAATTGCGAAACGAATTCGCCGATGTTGAGACTTTTTATCTTGGAACGCTAATGGTGGCTCCAGCGTCAAGTCCTGGAGTCAGCGCACCTTTGCCAATTGAGTCTCCGATCAGAAGGTAAGTTAAAAGTCTTTTTTCTGGTTAAATTTACCATTAACAACGTGGATAAATATAAAAGTTGATAGCTGAGATTTCTTTTTTGATGAAACATGAAAATATTGCCTCTGCTTTCTGCTTTGAACATTCTTCCAGCCTCTTTTACCAACGGATAGGAATATGATAGGAAGGTCTGTTAGATGTGGTTTAATGTCAACGGATATAAACCAGATTAGCAAGATTCAAATGAACCACTGAACAATAAAAGCCAGAATCGTTTTTTTCCTAAATAGGTCAAGGTCAAGAGCTTCGGTTGCAGCAGTTCCAGTGACAGAAGATTTGCGGGGCAGAAGAGCCAGAAGCAAAAGTCGCCCTAGAGTACTCTACGCTCCTGAGGGTGAAATTGTTCGCAATTCTGGTAATAAAACAATTAAACTCTATTGGTTCATTGCAAGAAACACTCGTGTTCTTTCTTTCGATGAAAGGCACCAGTAGTCATTCCACACCTTTATTATTAACACGCCTTTACCATAAAGAAATGTTTCGCCGTTTCGCTTTTAATTTTTAAAAGTCATTAAAAATTATCTCTTCCTTGTCTTTGGTAACTAGGGTAAACTAGGGAAGTGTCTAATATAGCTGAAAAGCAACAATCCTCGATAAAAACACTATAGAATCTTTGCATGAACTGTAAAAAGTATTGTGCTTGGTCGGGGTTTTATGATACCACTTCTGACGCGGGAATCGCCATTGGGTATTTCCATATTTACAGCACACGCGTGCCGTGGTAGTACTAAACGCCATTTTATGCGTTTTGCTTCTATAACTATGTCCCTAACCATGCACTAGGATTCACTGTGTCGCAGGTGGCATGGACAAACACAGAAACTTGAGAACAAGCTTAATGCTTCACCATCCAGGAATCGAACCAGAGACCCCTCGCTTCGAGTACTATCAACTAAGCTATGGAGCCGTCAAGCGAAGTATGCTGTACAATTTTGTAGAAGTACTTATATGATAATTTGCTCAAACGCACTTTACAGATTATACACTTCTAGAAGTTCTCAAAGAAGAACCGATACGCGTGACAATTCGAGGTCTCAGGCGTACATTCTATCCTCCCATCCATCACGCTCCAATCGACAACAGCCCGCCTGATAAGAAAATGCAACTGGATTGGGTGTAAGTATCTATACACACAGTTTTGCTAACATTATTGCGATAGTCTGGTTACTTTCATAGTGCAGTTGTATTCAACATTCTCTTTTGTTCTTTAATAAGACTATAACTAAGAATTTGCCAAAGATTTCCAGATATTTTTACGTTACAAAAAATTCAGTAATTTTTTCTTTGCGATTTCTGTAGTGACGGTACGGGCTGAAGGCCCACCTGGTAGTAAGTGATTACTTCCACCTCCGACTCAAGTCGCATCCCGTTGCGCCTACCACCCTAGACTGGGTTGTTGTTACGCCTCATGCATCATGCATCATCATGTGATTTCACTGGCACCACCCTTCCACCGGAACACAGCAACACAAGTCCATCAATCCTTACCGGCAGACCACCAGTTGTGGAATCACTTTTCCGAATAAACTTGGCACAAGTTCTATTGCTACTTTTACTTGCTCCTTTGGTACCACCCAGGTGACGTGTAGGGATACTAGAAAGTTCTACGGACGCGATCAACTGGACCTTTAAAACCTTTTTAACAGTTACGGGTACCGTGGCTCTGACACTCGTCGGAACCTCTGGGTCTTGCCTACTGGAGAGCTACTCTACTACGTGGCAGCGGTAGCTATCATGTACGACCGCGATGAGGAGTCGCAGAGGCATTATGTTGGACACACTGAAGATATACAATGGTATGACAATTGAATGCAAGCTTTACATAATTAGTATCTGCTTCTGTGGGCAAGGTCAGTTGACCATCCTAACTATCCTAATGTGCTTGAGAGAATAGTCTTGCTTGCTGTTGACTAGTCTGGCTTGAAATAGATTCGTGGTCTATTTCATAAACGAAATTATCTTCCCTCGCTCACCCGCGAGAAAGAAAACGGTTGCTGTTTCAAAATGACTCCTTGAATTGTCAAAGTCTTTGTCAAAATACTTTATTTCCGTTGAATTCTTCAAAAAATACTTGGAAACGTCACTTTTTTTTAATCTATAATTGTAATTCAATTTCTAGATCATTAAGGTTAAACTAGAGTTGCCGGCGGTTTCATTTAATTTCGAAATTCAATCAATTTACTATCAACCGCAGCATGGAACTGCACCCGTCCCGGGAGCTGGTTGCGAGCGGGCAGCGCGCGGGTCGAGGGCGGCGTGCGCAGGCGCATGTCCGCATCTGGAGCACCGACACGCTACAGACGCTGCATGTCTTCGGGATGGCCGAGTTCGAAGCGGGGGTCGCGGCTGTGGCGTTCTCCCAACTGGTAAATATACTTCTCATGACGAAGGTGACCAAACGGACACCTATGCTAATAATAATAGGTATATTATTTAATATAATATATAAATAAAACAGCTTATTATAATATCTATGTAGGGGTTTTACACCTGTGGCTACAATAGGTATGAATTCGCTAGGTGTCAAAGTCTGGTTATTTCGGTTTTCAGAGCAAGGTACTTACCAAGTACACAGGTGTACAAGGTATTTGTTGAGCCGTGTCAGAGGCCTTCGGGCGGCTTGAAAACTCCGACACTAGAGTTGGCAACTTTCTCACACAAAAAAAGAAGAACTGTTTCAACTTCATCGAATGCTTATAATTATAATTTTAGAATGGAGGCAGCTACGTGCTTGCTGTAGATGCTGGGAGGGAAAGCATCCTCTCTGTGTGGCAGTGGCAGTGGGGACACCTACTGGGGAAAGTCGCTGTGAGTACAGCAAATACATTTATATATTACTAGCTGCGTCCCGCGCTGTTACCCGTGGTTGGACTTCCTACGGGAACCGTACATTTTTCCGCTGCTGGGCTGCAGTGCTGCTGAGTTGAGCCGGTGGAATTACAGGCGCATGAGATGCATCTCCATCTAAAAGTGACAACACGCATCACGATCACGATCAACACGATCTGAATTAAGTCCTCTGATACTTCGGTGGGAAGGGATTTGAGTCGTATCGCTGTTGCTTATGGGCTGCGGTAACTATTTAACATCAGGTGAATTGTCAGCGCGTCTTGTCACTTTCTTCACACAGAAAACATTGTTAAATTTCGTGATAAAAAAATATAAATACAAGACTTTTTTTAAAACACTTTAAAATTTAAAATGTTTGTGTTTTTGTAGAAAATCAAAGCTAGTTCTAGAAAGACACCTATAGCATTTAAATAAATTATTAAAAAATTATTCATAATTTCGTGATCATGAAAATATATTTTTACCGAATGCATGATGCAACAAAATGAATGCACATTTTTTTCAATATCAAAGTTGAAAGTACTTAAGTGTATTCTAACCTTGCTGGTTTGAACTTTCAAGGTCTGCGAGAGTATTAAGATGCCGACAACGATAACTGGACGACAAAAAGTATTTGTGTCATAAAACGCGATATATGCAATTCAAACTACAGTTGGAGTATTGGAATTTCTTGACCACTCGAATGTATCAGACGAATAATTCAAATAATTTAATGTCTGTTTTGCATTCGTACTTTTTATTTTAAAAGAAGTTCGATTTTTGTCAAAAATAAGAAACTGTTTTTTTTAACCAGAACTCAACTCTTGAACCCTTAAGAATATATTAAATGTACCTACATAATTCGTACATTAACTACGATATAAAGCATAATCTTACAGTAGGTACATTTCTCCACGTTGCTCTCTTACGTAGGTGAAAACTCTCAGTCCCTACATGTATCCCCCGGTGGTGCGAAAGGAACAACCCAAAATAGCCGTAGAACATATACCAAGTTCATCCGGAGAAGTACTGCCACATCTGATAATCCAATTGAGTTTTTCTTCGACTTCTATCATTGAACCGAGTCAAATTTAAAGCTAAAAAAATGTTACATCGACACATTTGTCTCTTGAAAAAATACTATCAAAAGCATCGACAAGAACCAGCATGCACTAAAACAATACGTTCAATCGCATGCGATTTCTATCAATCTGATTCGTGCTCCTGACAATAACATCAAAGTAAAATTTGTCTCCTTATTAGTTTTAGTTTTAAACTAACAAAAACAGGAAAGATAATTATGTACTAATATGGTCTGTTGACCAAAAATTACTAACGAATTCTCAAAGGCACGGGATATCGAGTCAATATAAACTACCTCTATTTTGCAATAGTTAATGTCAGTTTACATTTTCCTCATACTAACTTTGACGTTAATAATACATTCACAATCGTTACGCCTATAAAACCAGGGTCAGTTGACGTTTGACGCATATTTCCCATTGCTTTTAATCCTACGTGTGGCCACGCAACGAGGCCCTCAATCAAATGTAAAACAGTGACATAATTTATTATTGCAAATTACGTTTTATGTTATTAAACGATAATATTATAGTGCAAAAGTATGTGAAATACTTATATTGTCTTTATATAGACTTCAAAAAGAAGGAACTCCGTAATTTTGCTTTAAATTTTTAATTGTTTTGGGGGGGTCCAGTTGCTCGTGTCCGTAAGTGCGTACCCCCTGGGTGGTGCTCAAAGAGCAACCAAAAGTAGCAGTAGAACTTGTGCCAAGTTCGTCCGGAGAGGTACTGCCACCACATCTGGAATCTACCGCCAAGCAGTAGTGGTTGCATTACTGTGTTCCGGTGGAAGGGTGTGACTGCCGGTGAAATCACATGCGCATGAGACGTATCATCTCCGTCTCGGGTGAAGGACGCAGCAGGATGAATGCGACTCAGTAAAGATTTGTATCTCATACTGAGTCGCACGCATTACTGTTGTCATGGGCGAGGGTCACCACTTACCATCAGGTGGGCCCTCAGCTCGTTCCGTCACTCAATAACATTAAAAAAAAAATGTTTAATCGCGATTTATCCGTAAATTACGTCTTTTTTTTATTGTTAGAATATGTTTTTATAATGATTTAATGGATCATACCCTATGTATTGTAAGGATATATAAATAGGGCACGAATATATACATATCTGTCTTAAAAAAAATCATTCCCTTGATTAATTCAACTGTTTTTGTTTTATTTTTATTTCATTTAAATATAGGTAATTAGGTCCCTGTGTCACGTGCCTAGCTCAGGTATCCGTGACTAACCACTGTGTCCTGAACCATTAATCTAACTCGCCAACTCATATCGGTCACGCAAAACCTGTCGTACTCGCGTGCCACTCCACTTCCTCAAGACTGTATTAGGTACTATTCAAAGTGATTTGCAAAACTGTATTTGCTATTCGACGTGAGCGATATATGACACCATTACCTACAACATTATTCTAACTGATAAAGGGCTGTAACTTAAAAAAAAAACCGGTCAACAAAGTAAAAAAAAAAGTAATAACCGGCCAAAATTTTCACTACTACTACTATTACTTTTATACTAGCCTTAATGCGTGAATTACTACAGATAAATTCAAACCTCCGTGCCGTGGCTCGACTTTATGCTGGTATATTTTAGTTGTATTCAGTCTAGATTTGCCAATAAATAGCTCGCTCGTTAGTAAACTGTGAATGCGCCAGCAATTAGAAAATTACAGACGTAAAGTTAATAAATAACTTAAGTATCTATCTAAAACATCTGTTAACTCTAAAACATTAAAACTGACTGTAATTTGACATATCTGTGTAAAATTTGACGTGTCCAAATTATACTTGAAATCTAAAGGAATAAAGGAGTTTGAGTTTGACCGTAAAACTAACTATAAAAAAATGTTACAGCACTAAAATGTATTAATCTGGCGCTGATTTAATCAGAAAGCAACACATATCTAGCGTAATATTTTCTTTCAGACCCTGCAAGAAGAATTGACTGGGGCAGCGTTCCACCCCCTTGATGATAATTTACTTATCACCCACGGGAAAGGTCATTTGGCATTTTGGAACCGTCGTAAGGATGGTTTCTTTGAACGCACTGACATTATTAAACCTGTAAGTGACATTATTTTTGGCAAAAAATCTGGAAAAGTTGACAAGCTTCGGTTTAATTTTTTATTGTTTGTACGTATTCTTTAGACCTTCAAGAACATTCATCACCACTAAATGCAATGAAAAATGAAAAAATAGGATAGTTTTCCCAGTCCCAAAGCATTAGTAAAAGTGATAAAGAATTCGAAATTTCCTATTAAAACCATTCCAAGAAGTCTGTCACTTCATCACTTTTTTTGCTGCTTTTCATTTCATTTCTCGGTTTATTAAGTGGACTATAGCAATATATTTTGTATTGAGATTTCAGTAAACTTTTTCCCCAAATTATCAATTCAGTTGTAGAAATCAGTTAGAATCATGTAACAAAATATGACTCAATATTTTATTTTGAATCCTCATATTTATGAATTTTTATGGTTCAATCTAGTAAACAACTGCAACTGATAATGAATCTAATAAAAATGTGTTATTTAATTCTTCAGCCTTCTCGCGCGCATGTCACATCGCTGCAGTTTGAGCAAGATGGCGATGTTGTGGCAGCTGATAGTGATGGGTTTATAACAATCTACAGCGTCGATAGCGATGGCGCCTATTTCGTACGGATGGAATTTGAGGTATGAAATAAAAATAAAAACCTTACTAACATACCCGGACCATACGATCTGAGCACAGTGTGGGGGTCTAAGATAAGAACCAATGACAACGCTCGTAACTGGTTCTTGACCTAGACCATCACCGTCCACGGTGAGTCTAACTGAGTTTTTTTACCCGCACATTATTTATTTTAATAGTTGTTTCTGAAAAAGATTTGCCATCCCTGAACTAGGGATTATAAGCGGTGTCATTTCTTTTTTAATTTAAGGATATTGTTACGGAATTCTTTAAGATATTTCTGTGAATAATTTGGTTCCAGCGAAAATATCTTAATGCAATTAGCCGTTTCAACGTGATCCTGAGACAAATAAACTTACCAATTTTATCACTCTCACATTTAATAATACTAGGATGATAAAGATATATTTTCATATTTGAAGTACGAATAGATATGCCTATGGGCTATTTAAACCATGAGAAATACACCATTATTTATGATTTTCATCAAGCAATATATAACGGGATCTGATTCCAAAATGTACTCAATTACAGGCTCACATAAAAGGTATCAGCTCTCTAGTAATGTTGTCAGAGGGAACATTGATATCTGGCGGAGAAAAAGACAGAAAGATAGCCGCTTGGGACTCATTGCAAAACTATAAAAGGATTACAGAAACAAAGGTTCGTTAATATTGTACATCCGTGGCTTATTGGTAGTAGCCCTGCCTTCGAAGCGAGGGGTCCCGGGTTCGATTCCCGGCCGGGGCACACTTTGTGTGGTGAGCATGAAGTTTGTTCTCGGGTCTTGGGTGTTTGTCTTATGTTTCTGTGTTCGTCCATGCCATCTGCGACACAGAGAATCCTAGTGCAGAGGTATGAGTGTGTTAACGTTGTTTTTTGTTTTTTTTCAAAGCTTCTCTATTTGTTAATTACAGATTATCTAAGTTTAGACACTCTGGTTGGTAGCGTGGTAATATAAAAAATAAATTGAATATTCATGGACATTTCACACAGAGCCATCTAGCTCCAAACTAACTAAGCTTTGAATATGGGAACTAGATAACTGATAGAATACTTATATAAATAGTATTTTTTTGGTCTAAGAACATACACATAATTCATATATTAACACCCAGACATAGAACAAGCATTGTCCGTCACACTGCTTATTCCTTGGAATGTTATCTGCCTGCCAGGCAGATGTAATAGCAGGCATAAAGTATGCCGTTTGCCATCACGTCACACGAGTCGGTAATTCCATGGCGCATCAACGTATGTTTCGTATCAAAACAAGAGTGAATTTAGCTTCCATGGAAGATCAAAACCTGATTATTCTCGCTTGTCGAGAAAGTACTGTGACGTTGCAATTGGAAAATTAAGACAGGTCGGGTGTATTAGAGAGAGAGACAGAAATAACTTACAGATATTCTGCTCTTTTCAGCTCCCTGAATCAGCAGGAGGTGTACGGAGTATCTACCCTCAGAGGCCAGGGAGGAACGACGGTAATTTGTACGTTGGTACCACACGAAATCATATTCTAGAAGGTTCTCTACAAAGAAGATTTAATCAGGTATGAGAACTAAACATTATTATATTGAATCTTACTAGTATTATAAATACAAAAGTTTGGTTGGATGACGTTAGACAAGCCGAACAGATCTGGATGAAACTTGGCACAGAGATACATTATTCTGGAACACCACATACGCTACTATATCCTGGTAAAATGTACGGTTCCCTTAGGATAGCCAACGTGGCGTAGCTATTTAATGTTTACTTGGTCAGCATTATGGACTGAGACGAGATAGTATCGGAGCCATAACCTGTCAAGGAAACTGGCAATCCACCGTGATGACCTCTTTGTCCTACTGTATGTAATATCAGTATAAGGTTCAGGTAAAAAACTTAGTCAATCTTCTAGTATATTGTACTTTTTATTGTATTTTAATTCTATTAGTTTTGTAATTAATATTATTTTACTGGCCGTTTTTAACTAATAAAGTTTTGTTTGTTATTAGTATTAACATTTGTAAGTGCATTTTTATATAAATAGCTGAAGATCAACCTGATGTTAAAAACATGTTTTTGTACCCAAGCAAATGTTTTTAAGATTCACATGTATTTATTTAATTTTAGATATTATACGGTCATCACAAACAACTGATGGGATTGGCTGTACATCCCGATGATGAGATGTTTGCTACAGCCGGCCATGACAAGAATATAGCATTGTGGAAAGGTCACAAGTTGGTGTTTGCAACTCAGGTAAGACTGCTCCGCTTAGGTCCGCTGATATGCCCTAGTATCTTCGCCTGATATTGTAATTTTTATTTATAATCTAAGTTTTGGCGTTTCACCAAAATTTAACCAGTCTAACTTTAAACTATCGAGGACGCATTCTGGGTTTTTGGCATCAGTGTTTTAGCTGGTTTAAAACCAATTAGGACCCAAAATTTTGCTTTCAGAAACAATGTCAGATAAAACCAATAGATGAAACAGTGTCTGTTTTATAGGTTGAACAAATGCTAAAAAATGAAACAAGACTAGAATTTAAAACCCCAGCTTTTTGCACTGACTGTAGTTTAATATTGAAATCTACTAAAGCTGGGAACAGTAACAATTAGCAAAATCTTAGCAGTAACTTCAAATATTCAGAGCGACGTGCCTGGAAACGGAATACACCAGTTTTAATAAAAACGAAGGTCTTTTGTAGTCACATATCTACAGTCAGACAAATTGTATCGTCAAACTTGTATAACTATATCAAGTTAATAAAAAAATATATGTTTCAGGTGGGATACGAATGTGTATCGCTGGCATGGCATTCTGGAGGGGGGGCTTTAGCAGCCGGGAGCACTGAAGGTCACCTGGTTATACTGAACGCTGACGCCGGCGCGCATGTCGCTACCCTCAGGGTATGCGGATCCCCACTCAACTGTCTGCAGTATAACTCCGGTAAGTCCGACTTTACGATAAACTCATTTCCCTGCTCTTCCCGCTCTGGAAGTTCAGTTGGTATTGGCCGAAAGTTTATGTCGTTCAAACAAATTGATATATATCACTAATTTTTAAAAACCATTGCAATAACAAAATGTGGTTTTAACATATCTGAGTGCTTTTGATTTACCTAAGTAGCTCCCGTGGCACGTTATTTGTGTTAAATGTGTTTACTTGTGCCTGCATAGTTTCACGTTTCCCGTTTGGCCATTATACTTGCGATTTAAAGATTCCTAAGCAATAAATTCACTACCAAGAACATTTCAAAAAGTTGATTATTTTCTTTCAGCTGGAGATTTCCTAGCTATAGGCTCGCAAAATGGCAGTATTTATTTATTCCGCGTGTCACGAGATGGTTTCTCGTACAAAAAGTCTAATAAGATCCGAGGAGCCCAGCCGCTGATGCAGTTGGACTGGAGTCTCGATGGGAACTACTTGCAAACTGTCACAGCTGACTACGACTTAGCGTTCTGTAAGTATCTGCTTTTTTTAGATTAACAAGAGACCTATCCGAATCAGAAAATATCACGTTCGAATATTGGTCGATTTGCTTATGATATACGAGTATTCTTTCATCGTTTTTTCTTTCACGACATCGCGGAAAAACAGTTATCCAGCGGAAAACTCATTAGGCAGTAAGTCTGGATTTGAACCAGCTTCCCATTTTATAATCGACTAGCTGACCCGGCCACGCGTTGCTGTGGCTAACGTTTTTGTCAATGATATTATAATTTCCAATAAAATAATATTGCGATCATAAATTGAGATGTGAGCTATCCTATCTTTCAAGTTTGATCAAACTGCACACGGTGTACAAATTTGATTAAAATCGGTTAAGTAGTTTAGGAGTCCATCGCGGACAAACAATTGACACGTAATTTATATATATTAAGATATGTTCAGATATCGGGCATAATTGTTGTATTTTTTTTCAGGGGATATAAAATCACTTTCTCCAGAAAAGAGCCCAGTAGCCATGAAGGATGTGAAGTGGTCTACTTATAACTCTACCGTTGGATTCCTCGTATCAGGTACCTAGTCCATACTAAGGCCTCATCTTTGGTACTTAAAGTATGTTTTTGTCATATTATGTCAAAACCTTTGACTACACATTGTATTTCTCTTCACAGGCATGTGGAATAATCGTTTCTATCCAATGACGACACTGATCGCGACCGCTAGTCGAGCAGCTTCCCAGGACCTTCTCATCAGCGGGGACACCGATGGATACCTAAGGCTGTTTAGGTATACAAACAATTTAACTGATAAAGCATTTTCCTAGCATTATTCTTTTTTTTATGTAACTTGGTGACGGAACGAGCTGATGACCCACCTGTTGCAGTGTAGCAAACGGGGGGGTAACTCAGCGGCTAATATTGCTCAGGGAGCAAACACTGTTTTTCAGCTTTAACTCTTGACATGACGAAAGTGAGCGACGTAAGTGAGATCAATGGCGATCATAAAATCGATGGACATTAATCTACCTACTTTAGACTTCGAAAGATTCGTTCACAGCCGCTGAAACCAGTCAACACCATCTCATAAGAACATGCATTTATTTTGCATCATCATTATCCTATTTCAGCCCACTGGACATAGGCCACTCCAAGTTAGCGCCATTTAACCCGGTCTTCGGCTCTTTGCGTCCAGTTTGCTATTTGCATTTATTTTTGAATACATGAATATTACGTTTCTCAGATACCCATGCGCCAGCCCTAAAGCCGAATACAACGAAGTGAAAGCGTACAGTGGGTCCGTGAACAGCGCGCGCTTCCTGTTCAACGACCGGTGCCTGGTGAGCGCGGGCGGCACAGACGCGGCCCTCATGCTGTGGGAGCTGGTGGATGAATAGCATCGCGAAGCGCCGGGGCCCCCACCACCCGCGGTGTACATCGCGCCTCCGACGCCGTCGCCGCCGCCCCTCGCGCTCCTCTCACACCCCACGTTCCGAGTCGTCGACTTCGATGAACTCGATTGAAGGAATTCAGACGTATCTGGGGTTCTTTATCGGAGGTTTTGCATCAATGTTCTCGGACTTTGATGAAATGAGTTTTGAGTAAAAGTACTTATAAAGTCAGATTTGGCTATAGTTACTTAAATTGAGATAAGTAAAGTCCATTACGTAGTTTACTGCAAGATTATAATGAAATAATATTATAATTTATAACCTATAACTGGTTAAGCATCATGAATACCGGATTGAAGGAGTTCTGATAAACCTAGAGTCAGATTTATCGCGCAAATTTTATGCGATGTTTGGATTACATGAAAAACGTTGTTTTACCCTGTTGTTTTACAATTACCTACATGAAAAATGTTTACAAATCAGAGTGATTTGTATTCTTACTGTTGAATTCTGTTGATGGAATTAATTAACTTGAAGTTAGTAAAAAGTCATCTAAGATCATTCCGTTTTCACATCTTTGAAACTTTGAAACTTGTCGAACCCTGAGTTTGTGGAGGGAAAGATAATTTCAACCCTTTACAAACGTGGACGGACTGTGTCAATACATTTAGTACCAAAATAGTGTGACATACCATAATTAGTTTGCAAAGAAAATCAAGCAATCAATATGCCATTAAAAAAAAACCAAGTCACTTTTGTAGAACTATAATAGTTTTTTATTATTTCCTGGTTATTTCTTATTATTATGCAACAGTAGAATTAAAAAATAACAGACTTTTGCACTAATATAGGATCCAAAATCCTTTTTATAAGTAGATTTATACCATTAATATGTGAGCTCTATTTATGTCTTCATCGTAATTCACTGCCATAATATGTATAATGCCATAATATTATTATAAGGTAAAGTTACCTTGCTAAGCAAACAATCGCGTATTTAAGTAGATATATTAGAACACGCTTTCGATTTACTTAAATAAATTTATATCGCTACTAAAATAGGCATAAATATGTTATGTGAAATGTTAATTAAATGTATATATGAATTCATATCAGGGGCCCTGTCTATCTAATTCGTAAACTGAAGACACTAATAAAATACTAGGAGATGGTTTTTGGTTTCATAATTTCATTGTTTTCATTTTGTTTCAACTGTTCTCACAGCTCAGTTGGTAAGCTCAGTTGGTTGGTATGAGCTCAGTTGGTTGGTATGATGAGGTATGATCTCTGCCATTCCAGGACATTTACCTTTGTTCACATTATATACATGTATGTATCTATATAAAAAAATTGTTTATATATTCGATCAGTTATCGAGTTATTAATTTGGGTTTTTATGCTTTTTAAAAAGTATAAGAGGTAGGCATAGAATAGGGCCCTTGCTAACGAATTATTACATCGAGATTATATACATGGTTTCAAACTTAATGGAAAATAAAATTGAAACGCTGAAAAAACCCACGAACCAATTTCTTATGGTGGTTACATTATAGAAAATCGGGAATAAAAAATCGATGTATTATTTATGTCGTAAAAATAAAAGATTATAATAATTTTGTATGAGGTTAATGTGCTTGCTATATCTAAGTAAATTAGACTATAATCATATAGTAGCAACATAAGGTTTTAATATTATATTCATGTGGCAGGCCACAAATATATTTAACCTAGATTTTATCTACATACATATCACATTTATATAAGGTTAGGTATATTTTTGACAAGCAGTCCATTCTGCACGCTATTAACCTATTAATTTATATAATACAACATTGACAATAGTATTAAACGCGTCTTAAAAACTAATAACAATGTACCCTCCAAGGGCGTAGCAAGTATTATAAGTCACACGAAAGTTAACGTAATAAAATAATTATGTTTCGATTTACAGAGATATTTACAATGATTTGTAAGTTTTGTTGCCTCCTGATATTTCGACGCAGTTTTATGCGTCATGGTCCCTGGTAAACTGAAGTCTGAGATGTGGACTGTGCATATCATTGGCAGAAATATCGGTCTACCCTCTTGCGCACTCATTTTTTAAGTTTGATCGCGTCCGCGTCGCTGATAAATATCTTGGTAACTCGAAAAATAATGTTCACAGCCATAATAGTTTGATAGCAACTAAAGAGTAACAAACAGATTTATATTACAAAAGGTCTTAAGATTAAAGAACATTACCTACAACAAAAAAATAATTTGCTTTTATTTATATAATTAACTTGATTTGTTTGGTAAGTAGGTACCCTTACACACACACGAAGCAAATTTGTGTACAGGGACCATGCCAGTAGTAAATTCCTTCCATAATGTTAGTACCTACCTATTAATAAACAATTTTAAGGATTACGCACACGTTTCGAATATTAGATTCACCTTTTTTGTCCCGCAAACCATAGACACTACAGCATTTTCTGCCATATTGTGTCTTGTAAAAAAAAGGTTAAAATTAATAAAATTAGCTTAAATCAGCCAAATAACTGGCATCGCTTAGCATTGTAGAAAAAATATCTTCACGTAGGAATAATAAATAATTTAATAATGTGTTAGATATTTGTTTTATAAGATGGGATTGATGCGCGAACAAATATTTTTTACTTAGGGTACCTTTTTTTTTTTTTTTTTTTTTTTTTCCGTGGGGAAATGCACTCGCATACCGCCCTGCCACGGGGAGACAGAGCGGTTATGTGGGACTAGACCCACTAAAACCCCACGATGTCCTCCTCTGCCGCTTAGTGGCGGGAACACGGGAACGTTAAAACACACATCCGCGAACCCGCCGCGGCTGTCCGTTTCCGGACCCCCCTGTGTTGGCATCGGGTGCCACTCCTCTGTTTGCGACACGCCAGGACATATGGCGTGTCGCAACCACCTCGGGGACCAGGTCAGCGAAAGGGCGTCAGACGACCCCGTGTCTAGACGCCCTAGGTCCCCATGCGACGGGTCAGATATGTGGCCCCGTCGCCTGCCACTACGGCCGCAGAGGATAGGGAGAGCGGCGCCTCGCAATACCGGCATTCCTCTTCCCCTGCGGCCCCACCGCGTCCGCCATCGAACGGTGGCGACCCCGTCGTGGCCGCGGTAGGTAGGGAGAGCGGCGCACCGTTATACCGGCACTCCTCTCCCACCGCGGCCCCTATCCCTCAGCTGCGATGCCTCCCATTCGACACCGCAGCCCGCCTCAGTTGCGGTGCCCCCCATAAGGCACCGCCACCTACAATGCCGCTCCTAGTTGGCTTGGAGGCAAAGCCTAAAGGAGCGGCCCTCCCGGGTTCCTCTTAGCTTCACCGTGGGTGACCAGGCCACGGTTACTAAGCCCCCCCGCCCCGACAAGGCGGGAACCCACGGGGGGGTTACTTAGGGTACCTACCTACTTTTATACTTACGGTAAATTATTTTAAAAAGCACGTCTTACTAGTAAATCGTTTTTTTTAAAGAATAAGTATTGGTGAATTTATATGTTATCATATTTCAATAATAAACTTTGAAGGAATATATTTGGTATTTAATTATCTGTCACTAACGTCAGAACTTTTTGAATTAGGTATTAGCGTTGGTGTAACTTTGGAATGTTTTTATTTTTACTTGTTTTATGTAAGAATCTAACTAAAGTAAGGGAACTAGCTGAAAGCTTATCATTGCTTGGCAGTAGATTACCTGGTGCTGTGGCAGTACTTCGCACCACGATGAAAGAAGAAAAGCCGAGTAGGTAATTCGTGGGAAAACATTGGCGTCGATGATCTTATCAGTTATCACAAGTACATTCCCAAAACAGTGTAACCCACTATTGTGGTGGCCCATTGTTTAGAGGCTCTGCCTTACACTTGAGGGAAAAGGCCATGCCGTCCTAAAAATGTGAATTTTTTGACAACAATGTGTACCACGTGCCATATCACAATTGACAGGTGTCAAGGCTGAACTGAAAGGCTGAAATAAAAAATCAAAAATGGTTTGACACTTGTGGTGCTGCCAGATCTTTCGAGTTTCCGAGAGATCTTTCAATTTTAGGACGCCTCCTAAACCATCTAGCACCTATTTTTTCCCCCTGTAAAATTATACTCGTGGTGGCTGAGTGGTAGATACGCCGACTTTCATTTAAAAGGTATCTATTAATTAAGCTAATCCAGACGTGCTCAAAGTTTGACAGTCCTACTCATAAATACATAACCTCTGGTACCCAGACTACAGATTCATTGCTATCATCCTAATATCTTATCTAGTTTATGAGTATATGAGTAGGTATGTGTCCCTGCCCGAAATGATTTAATTCAGATTATGCAAAATCTACTTGCATTAGTTTATAATGATTTAGTTGAAAAACTAGCCTTCTTACTTCAACATATTATACTTTTTATAAATTTTCATACAATTTCCCATTTGATGGGGTCCCTAAGTTTAAAAAACCCTATTACTTAGCTAGCATCAAAACAATTGGTGTTGTGTAACCCTCGTTCTTTTATGTAACAAATGTGGTGCTGAAGGCCCAACAAAAGTGATGCTGAAGGCTTGCTTACGGCCCAACTGATGTTAAGTGGTACCCTCCACCTATAATAACAGCAATACTACTTAGGTTCTTCTCGACCGAAGTATGAGAGGTCCCAAATCGCACCCTGTTGCGCCCGTCATCTGACACAGGGTTTTAACGTCTTATATATCTGTGTTCTCACCGGCACCTACACCTTGCGATGGAACATAGCAACACGAGTGCATCACTGTTAGGCGGCAGATTACCAGGTGTAAAGGCAGTACTTCTCCGGATGAACTTGGTTCAAAATTCTACTGCTACCTTCCATTACATGTAGGGACTTACGGACGCGAGCAATTGGACCCCCAATATGGTGTGCGATTTTTTTTCGGCGCAGTTTTAGTATCTCACCTGGCAACACTAGTGTTTACCTTTTTTTCTAGTCATCATGAGGAAATAATTATGGTCCGATAGTGGTTTTTGCAAATAGAACCGTGGTAAATTCAGTAATATTTACCTGAAAACCATGACAAAACCGCGGCCATGTGGCTGCAAAGGGTGCAGAACGTGCCTTGTTTGTGAAACTCAGTACGGTGCTGATAAACTGAAATTACAGCTAGCGCTCGACAGGGAAAAAGGTTATGTTTACTGCCCATTCTGCAATAAAGCTTGGAAAGGTTGGGACCTGGAAATATACAAACAGCACCCGAACCATGACGGAGACTCTATCGACTACCCCGGCGTGTACATCCAGCTAGATTTCTTGTCTGAAAAGGAGGAAAATGAACTAATAAAAAACATAGATGAAATGCCTTGGGACATTTCTCAAAGCGGCCGACGGAAGCAAAACTTCGGTCCCAAAACAAACTTTAAAAAAAGAAAGGTAGTTTCAGGGAACTTTGATGGCTTCCCGCTGTTTTCAAAATTCATACAAGACAGATTTGGGACAGTAGATGTGCTGAAAGACTATGGTGTTATTGAGCAGTGTTCTCTAGAGTATGACCCCGGTAAGGGGGCCGCTATCGACCCGCACATAGATGATTGCTGGATCTGGGGTGAGCGGATAGTGACCGTTAACTGTCTATCAGACTCTGTGCTAACAATGACACCTTACTTGGGAAATAGGATGAAATATAATCTTAATTGTGCTGAACAGTATCACCCCATTGTGGACAATTATGGCTGTGTTATTTCTGATTGTGATAATGTAAAAGTGGCCATTGAAGCTAGTATGCCGTTGACAGCATTGGATGCTATTGTGAGAATACCAATGCCAAGGTATTGTATTTTATTTTAATACATTCAAAATATTACCTATGACAATTTATTATAACTCATAGATACAACGAAGTGCATAGAACTATTTTGTTTTGTTCATTTGTTTTTATGTTATAGAAGTTACAGGATGAGTTGGTGTTAAGTTGATGACAACAACATTGCAACCTAGATCCGCCCCTACCCAAATATAAGGCACCACAATCAAAATTATGTCACATCACAATCAAAATTACCTGTAACTTCTAAAATACAGACTTGGTGTGATTATGTAAAGTTTGTTCCGGGTCTTGGGTATTTGTCCATGCCTCCTGCGACAGGGAATCCTAGGGCAGGGGTATGAGTATGTAAACATTATTATCATTAAGTACGATTTCTTCTAAACTATGTTTATGTCCTGTTTTTTACATTCCAGACGCTCACTTCTTGTCCTCTACGGAGAGCCTCGCTACCACTGGGAGCATGCGGTCCTAAGAGAAGACATTACATCTCGTCGGGTCTGCATAGCCTATCGCGAGTTCACTCCAATGTACCTGCCTAAAGGGGAATCTGAGGACTGTAGTGTGGACATCAGGCAACGGTCTAAGTTGTTTTGGGACCATAGAGAAAGATATAAACTCAGTGATACTGTACATAATGTAAAATAAAGACATATAAGATATTTAATATTTAATATGAAGTTATAGAAGGCAGATGTGTAGTTTAATTGACTGGATAACTTATTAAAAATATTTGGTTATTTTGTTGTTTATTAATTTATTCATAATTATTATTTAGTTGCATTCACGTCTATATTCACATGAAATAATCTCTGTTACATCAAATCTCTCGGTCTGTGTCTCTGGTTCAAGAGATACTCCTTTAAATGTTGGTGTTGCCAGATTTTCACTGGTAGACAACTTGTGCTATACCTGTCATGTTCCACTGTAGGGATATTGTTGTACTATCGACAAGCTAGAGTAAATGGAGTTGAACTTTATCTACCAATTTCGAATTGTTTGAACTGTAAACAGATAGGATTCCAATACCAATTCTCATCGCGTAAAAGATTGCCGGCCTATTTAGGAGTGGGTCTACCTAGAACCAATTCTCATCGCGTAAAAGATTGCCGGCCTATTTAGGAGTGGGTCTACCTAGAAGGTAGACCCACTCCTAAATAGGCCGGCATTAAGTTTCTAGTGAAAATCTCAGGTATTGAAAATTACTTATTTTTTTTTTAATTTTAAGTTTAAATAATTGACAAATGGTATATTCTGTATCTGCTTCCTGTAGAAGCTCTGCCTTCGCTGTAGGTCGTTAATTCAATTTCCACCAAGGGCAAACATTCGTTTGCCGACCATATATATTTGTTCCGTGTCTGGGTGTTATTTGGTACATGTACATATTTACAAAACTAATTACTTTATTTATTAAATCGGTAACACAGAGCCAGTATCTATAGCGCTGTGTTTACTATGATTAACTTCCACACTCAATAAGGTCATTGTTCCCAAATCAAGACGATTGCCTCTGATTAAAAAAAACCTCAAATGATAATGTTATCTACCCAAGTTAGTCTGGAGATAAGATTTTGTGAATAATATCAATTATCACAAAATCTATAACTGACAAAAATAAGGAGGACATTCACTATTATTATGTATATTTATATTTGCGGGTTATTGCCCGCAAATATAAATATATTTAACTGCTGACAAAACAGTCAAATATATTTATAATATAATTATTTTTTGGAAGCTTTCTGTGGCCGTGGGTTCGATTCCTACCTAGGACAAACATTTTTGTGACGAGCACAGATGTTTGTTCTGTGTCTGGGTGTTGTCTGTTAATATGTAGGTATGTATTTACAAAATAACATGTAGTTACTATATAAATATTATGTCAGTACCTAATCTAGTTTATATAAGTAGTACCTACAAGTGATGCTTAGTTTAGGCATAGCTTTTATAATATTATACTACAATTTTAGGGCTACATGGTGCTATGTGAAATGTCTATAAATGTTTATATATTTATTGGAGTCCAAATCACTTTTGGAAACTGAAGTGAATTGACAGAACAGGCTTATCATTAGGGACAACCATATGATAAGCGGTATTCTATGTTCTTAATAACCGCAACACATCTTGAGATCTGTTTTTCTAAATGTAGCAACACCGAAGTCGTATACAGCGTTCGCAGATTTAAAAATGGTATTTCTCATATGCCTGTTATTTCAACGACATCCACCATCCACGCTGGAACATAACGCATTTTATTAAAAAAAAAATCTTCATTATTTTAATATTTTACTGAGCAAAATAACTTCTATTTACATTTTTCATATTTATAAACTACAAGATATAATTAAATAAAATTTCATGTGATATACGACATATTTTCACAGGAAAATTGTACATCTTATATTAATAATTTCTTATAAACCACCACGATTTCTTATAATTACTTCCTACATTTATTAAGTGCAATATTAAAGTTTAATTGAACAATTGATAAAACAAAATCGTGCACCAACAACAAAAGTTAGGTACGTGTCGTAGTGAGTTGAGTTGAATTTATCATAACGCTTAGGGATTACAGCGATTTATAAATGTCTGTAAATGATGATGAAAATGTATATGATCTCTGTTCACAATATTCTTTAATAGTTATGTAGAAAAACAGTCTATAGACTTGTTTAACTTCTACCATAAGAAGCATAGGTACACCTACACGAAAACCACAATATCGTATCTTCTTTAAAGGTCATTTCTGAATTATATTCTAGTCATTGTAGATATTAAATTTTTGCGCTGTGCACATCGGATGTCGATCTAAATGTCACAATACGATTCGACTATCTACTTCCCCGATCCCAGACCTTTATTTTTAAACAAGTATCTATGCATTATCGGCCTAAATGACACAGTACCTACGTGTTTAAAGCTTGTATCACACTTCCCCATACCCCGGATATCCCGAAATTTTCTTATCAACCAAGTCTACGCATTACTAGAGGCCTGTTCCTCGATGAATACGCGTTCGCCCTTTAGGGAGTCTTCAGCCTCTTTCGCCATTATGAACTGCTCCTTGATCTTCCACTGCATCAGACTTTTCTCGCTTTTCATCTTACGGATGCAGCGGGCAAGCAGCAACGCGAATATTATTCCGAGAAGCTGAAAGGGGATATGGTTTGATATTTATAATCAGTCAAGGTTTATTCTTAAATTGAATGTAAACAATGAACATTTTAGCAAAAAAAATTAGGTAAGATGGTACTTGCACGTAACTTTTGCAAGGTGAGCGTGGATTTCAACATTGGCTGGAGCCAAGATTTGTGCGACGACCATGAAGTTTCTTCTACTGGAGTTATGTCTTTTCACTCTTTTCGGCTCAAACCCTCAAACTTGGTTGGTTTGAGCAGAAAGTGAGTGAAAAGACTGAATACCAGCCGCATGTCGTTGACTTATTGATGTTCTTAGATATTGTATGACAACAGTTACAAATTACGTGATAGATACAACTAGCACGCAGCATTCTGGATCAGCTCATCAATCGCAGCCGCCTTGTAACTTAATATCATGTAAGCGTTATTAGTAGAGGCAAGATTGAACTCACATTGATAAACATGACAGAGACGCCCAACACTCCAAGAACGGTTGCATTTTGCACCAGCACCTCAATCAGAGCCGCTTTACAACTGGTCGACCACATGCGACTGCAGAACACTTCTCCCGTGGTCACGCAGCAACTGGCCGGTACAACCATGGTGACCAGGTCTCCGAACTGGTTCTCCTTGGTTACCACCACGGTGGAGTGGTTACTGGTGAATTCTGCACCCATGTAGTCTAAGTAGGAGTAGCCTCCGCAGCAGCCAAGCTGGGGAAATATCAATTTTTAATATCAAATTAGGTATATTAATTAGGTATAAAAGGTCACTGGTTCAAACCCACACGGGCACCAATGAGTTTTTCTCTTGAAAAAGTTATGTGCGCAATACCACGTTCTCGAAACGGTGACGGAAAACATTGTGACGAAACCGGCATGTGAAAACCAAAAAATTGATGTCATGTTACATTTACCACTCCGGATTGGGCTCCCGTGGTAGGTCAGAGCCCATTCACTCTCAATTATCGACAGTAGGCCGGTGTCCCTGCAGTGGGAATATTAGAGGCTGGTACTGTAAATTAATACCGTTTTAGGCATTTCATAAATTGATTGATGTTTTATCACTTCTCTTTACTTTCAATATCTTAACGTGCCTATGTCCAAGAAACATGCAAAAGAATATTGTAGATGTTCTGTGTTTATTTATGCGGTGGGCGAACTGAAGTGGAGGAAGTGAAACACATTAAAATGGATTTTGGATCTCTCAGCAGAATGTTCTACATCTCCTGTGTGTATTTATATGTATTTTCAGAAGGTGGAAGAAAAAGTATTCATAGAATTTATCTTAAGCCTTAAAACACCTGTTAAAGCAGTAAACATTAATTATAAGATCACAGCTTAACATATGAAGGTTATTATGTTACCTTGGTCTGAAGAGCATCGACTTCATCGCTTATTTCAAGATCATGTGTGTATTCAAACACCGGTACGTAGATGTAGTCCTTGATGGTATCTTCTTTCAGCGTCAGCGTAAGGATCACCACGACCAGTTTCAGAATCAGAATCAAGGTCAAGAAGAACGCGTACTGTAAGACAAAGTCATGAACATTGAGACAACAAATAAAACAGTCGCGTTTAAACTTTCCCAGATAAAATATGTGATCTATCTGTATGCATACCTACACCTGTTACAGATAATTTACTTAGAGTATGACATTGTACCACAAAATGATAGTTGTGATTATTATTTGCATGCGAATATATATTTTCTCATAAGTGATAAACGAAACTGAGTGTCTATAAAAATGAATGATGATGAATGATTATATCCGGGTAACTTTGTAACTTTAGATTCCTACTAAGAGACATAATAATACGTCTCTATGAAGTTCATAATTTACCTTTAGCGCTACACAGCGCTTCTTTTTTCTATTGTTACGTAAGTGACGGGATGAGCTGAACGCCCACCTGATGTTAAGTAGTCCACTCCGCCCATAACAACTGCAATACGACTTAGGTCCTCCCCGACCGAAATATGAGAAGACCCAAGTCGCAAGCCGTTGCGCCCGTCACCTAAGACGGGGATTTTACGTCTCACGCGCATGTGATTTCATCGGCATCCACACCCTTCCACCGGAACACAACAGTGCGAGTGCACTACTGCAAATATTCTCACACACCTTATTACACCTTATTGATCTTCTTATTGACCTTCAGCTTTCCCAACCTATAAGATGCCAGAGGTCCATTTATCTAGGTGCGAAACTATCATTTGGTCGATATTCCGTTTCGGCATTGAAGATTCCTTAGTTCTTAATAATATTCTATCCCCAAGATATATTACATTCTTCAAATAATTTACCGCAGTATCAGCAATGGCAAAAATCCTCACTCACAGTGTTGACCATACAAGTACTCTGCTTCAAGCTGCCGAAGAAGCCGAACATAGAGACCACCAGCAGAACGAACCCCAGGAACACGCAGAGGACGGACGGCGTCACGAAGTGGCTGGTCTGTGCGCTCAGGAAGAAGAACGAGAAGTTGTGATAGTGGCCGTACACTGATATGCCCAGCACTATCATCAGGGCTCCAATCACCTGGAAAAGTAAAGCAAAGTTACGATGTACAGTTAAGTGGTAATTTTAACCTTAAATTTACTTAATTAAACAGAAGTTCTGAAAGATATCCTCCAGAGCTACATACGTTCATGGAGTAGGTATTTTCTCTCTTTAGGTAGGTATTTCTCTCCTCTCATTAGGCATACCTAAGTATATGTCAGTTTATACTTTTGAAGTTTATATATTTTTTTTGTTATTCAGTTATTTCATTTTCTTCACGTTGCTATTTCTCGTACGTCATTATTTCAAAATGGATTTTACTGTGCGCACATAGGTTATGTTTCAAGCAAGATCAAAACTGTACTCTAGGTTAATAACTTTTATGCTTGGAATGTGTGCCTAAATAAATATATAAAGAACATATTCTTGTTTTTACCATCTATGAGCTCAACTCATGCCCGCTAAGTTACTGGAACTATAAATTGTTTTGTCAGTTCCAATCTAGAAATAGAATGAGGCCCTTTTACCTCGGTCAGTCCTCAGCACCTCAGTCGTAGCGAACGGTGAAATGAAGAGCTGGAATTTCGATTACAACCTACCTATCTATATTTTTACTAAAATACTTTCATTTCAAGGTTTTTTTCATTTGTCCTTGAAGACTTTTTTTAAGTCTCAATATAATTCTGTGTGCTCGCCTTAATATGGAACCTTTTTGGCTCTTTTCAATTGGTCTCGTATGCCGTGATGGCAAACGGCATATCTGTTATGCCGCTATGCTCCCTCTACGCTACCGCTCTTAACGCAGTCGTGTGTGCGTGTTTTTTTGTGATGGTTGATTCTTAACAGTTCTTACTCACAATAAATACATGCCATTAAAGGTAAAATCCCTTGATGCTCTAGTCACAATCAGATGTTTTGTGTCTAGTATCTACCTAGATATTGTTGATATAGAGTTAATCTGTGTTCATAATATTATCTGAGTGCTGAATATTGTATGCATACATATTTATCGGCTCACTGGCAAGATAATCGCAGTTAACTCTCTACAATATCTTGTTTATACATAATACCTTGCATTATGTCGTCATATTAAGTACCTAGGGCCTTCGGTTTTGCGTCATTTAATGTCTGATTCTATTACAAGTACCCATTATTCCGATTCATGTTACTTAAATATATCTTTTAACCTATTTGTGTCTACTTATCAGAGTTATCAGAAAAGACACCGTACTCGTTATCAAATTAATCAATATTACTTATTATGATTGTTACATTGGTTTGTGTCTGTTTACCCACCCACTCTACTTTAAAAAGTAACTAACTCGGTCAAGCTAAAGGAAACAAATGCTTTCCTTGCAGATGGCATGTATATACACACAAACCCAGGTCTTCCCCATGGAGGCTCGGTTAGGGCTTAGACAATCGCCTATACACATATTTATTTTAAAACTAGCTATGCCCCGTAGTTTTTCTGCGCATCTTACTAATTTTTTTTCTTGCATATGAATCTTCTCCTGACAATGACAAACACAACAAAAAAGAATTGCCTAAATTGGTCCAGCCGTTCACGCGTGATATATTTATTTATCAACATATATAACATTTTATAAATTCATTTTTATATATATTGAAGAAGATATATTGAAGAAGACTAGCTCACCTGACATATCTTCCTATCTCAATATGACAATCTGACAAAAATGGCATAGAGAAATGTACTTTTATTTTTTTCCGAATTTCTAACTTTTCCCATGTAATATTTTCTTTTATCAAACATGGCCTGGCCTTTGCGAATACAGCGAAATAGAAATTAGCTAAATTGGACTTTTTATGTAAATTTTCCATTTTCCAAGTACGAACAAAAAAATAGAAATTAGCCACATCGGTTCAGCTATTTTTAGCCAAAAACTTGTTTGTATTTTTTTTATAAATATAGATAGAAGATAAGTGACGTTATTGTATTTTTTAATAATTTAAATATTTTCGTCTTTTACCCAGGATCAAGCTTCATGCTCATCAAACAAATGTTTACCTTGACCGAGGTCGAACCCGGGACATAGGCATAAGTAACCCCTCTCTTTGTACTAGCGTCGTAAATCACGTTACATGACACATCAAAATCAAACACACTAAATTTTCCACCAATAAACTCACCATAAACATAGCCGTGATGGTCAACAGCAGAAATCTTATAGATTTCATGTTGTATTCCGATTCTGTTTTGCTAATCTTCATTTTCTGGCCATTAGAAGCCCCAGCAATTGGATTAGCCATTTTGCAGCTCTATAAACAGATTAAAACAACAAGCTTGTATGAAAGCGAACGGATATCTGAGAGATAACAAACTTGGATCTGATAAAGCGGTGGTAATCTACTTACTGGAGTCGGTATGGGTATAGATATTATGTTCAGCATATATGGACTGATGCCCGCGGCTGCGTGCATTTTCGAACTTGAATTTTAAACGTATACGTAGTTACTTTGGGATATGACTAGCGTAAACTATTCAATACTTTGCCCTTTACGTCGTATTGATCTTGAATTTAACACTGGTTACCATGGAAACCAACGTCAAACAAATGAAAATACTCATTAACACTGTATTAATTTAAGGGTGGACTGCGGGTCGCTTGAAAAGACTGTTTCGTAGACTCGTTACATGCATGCTACACGAACAAAGTAACTTTTTAAATAAATATAAAACCTCGTTTAAGTAGCAGTTAAAAAAACACTTTTCAGCCACTTTATATTTGCCGATTGCAGATCACATGAATAATATTAGTTCTAAGTAAAAGGGGTTGCTTCACAACCATATCAAGGAAATTATTTGTAGTTATAAAAGGAATTACAATGTTTTATTTTGTATAAAAAGCACGTATATTCTTCACAGTTGTTCTGTTCTATATGAATGAAAACCTACGGCTATTCTACATATAAGAACAGAAATATAGAACAAGTAGGCAGATTTCACTCGAGTCGTAAATACGACTGAGCTGAGAGTGCAAGGATTTATATTATTGTTCTAAAATGACCCTTCAGTCAAGGTTGAATATAATCTAGCCTGTCTTTAGGCTTTATTTTCTTTGGCCTCTGATAAGATACGAAGAAGAACGTACAAAAAACACATATTCACAATCTTTTTCAAATTATAGCAGTTTATATACCAGGCGATTACTGTACATTTTTTATTAATGTTTGTATGTATGTATATTTCTTT
This sequence comes from Aplocera efformata, assembly GCA_921293045.1. Classification (NCBI taxonomy): domain Eukaryota; kingdom Metazoa; phylum Arthropoda; class Insecta; order Lepidoptera; family Geometridae; genus Aplocera; species Aplocera efformata. The sequence goes on along the minus strand of OV121042.1, from coordinate 2,415,981 downwards.
GACATTCTCTGTAGCCTTAACAGATTGATGGATTTTAGCTTGAGTGCCGTTGATATTCGGCTTACTTGTTAGAGCTTTCGGCTACATCACAAGTTAAGTATATAGATACATATTAAGTCGTTTTTTTTATTTTATTTCATTTTCATTTTGCAGTAATTGTATTTTAATTTCTATACAATTACAGCATCAAAATACAGGATTACAAATAATTATACAACTTATATGTTTAAATCTAATTTGGTATTTTTCACGCAGTTAACAGAAACAATAATATAAATAGATGACTCTGTAGTTCAATTGGCGGTAACTCAGGTTTCAGTTACTCGAAACGAGGGGTCCTAGATTCAACTTTACAGCCGGTAAAAGTGATGAGCATAAAGTATTTATTTGGGTCTTGGATAATTGTATTGTTTATCAATGCCCCCTGCGATACCGGAAGATAAAATGCAACTGTATGAGTGTGGAAAAAAACGTAGCTTACATTTTTTTCCACACTCATACAGCGTATGATGTACGCTGTGACATGTTGTTTATTTTTGTGTCATAGATTTATGTTAATATTATATGTATCTATTGAACTAATGTATGTCCTTTGTGTTTTAATTGATGTTTATTGTGTATTTTAGAATTTATAACAATAAATAAATTGTTACTTGCTCTAGAGAGAAGATTACATAAATCTTTCTGCTCTGGTTTAGGGTTGTAGGGAATCGCTAAGGTACAGTATACCAACTAAATAAATTCACAGATCCGAGATCAACCCTCCAGTGGTTCGAAAATCGATATTTGAAAACGAAATAGCTCTTTCTAATCTTTCGCACTCTGTTATCAATATAGACACTGATATAAAATATATACCTAGTATACCTACGAGTGAATAACGCACAAATTCTAAAAAAATCTTTCAAACTGCTTTCTAGGCTTGCACGTTCGTAGCATTAATTTCATACATATTCTTCTATCTGCTATGGCAACATTTGTTGAACATTGTCAAACGATGCATCGAAAAGTGCCCATTTTGAACAGGCTAAATAATCAATTCTGGGTGATAATGTCAGCCATAAATTAAAATAATGTAGGAGGATATAAAACACACCAAAAAAAACTATAGATAATGTTAAGAAAATACTTTATTCCAATTACCACAAAAGACTTAATTACTTCGGCTTCTTTATAAAGTTGTAGAAAGTGCCTAGACTGTATTGTTTGTAGAAGGTACTTATCGATCACTTATTGCTAAAACACTTTATTTATATATTAAGTGATTAATTAATTTTAAAACGATACTTAAAATGCTTATAGAAATAATAATTAAATGATTTTTGGCTCAACTCGTTGGTCTTACAATAACTTTTTTATTATTTATTTTTAGTTTTCAAACGCGTGTAATGTAGAAACTTTATTTGTGTACTGATTAATAATAATTATATTTGTATTTTAAAATCAAATAAGTACAATTTATCTTATCTTAGGAACTCCTAATCACAACATTATAGAACTAAAATAAATTTGATGATATTTACTGACCACTTTTACCCTAATTCATTTTTACTCAAATTTCCGTTCGCGCATAGTTGTGCAAGACGCCATCTTTAATCGAAGTATGAATGTGCACTAACCTATGGCCAGTGAATCATTCAACCTAATTCTATGCGTTGGTCTGCCCATGAAACGGGACATAGACCATAGGCGGGCTCTTCTCCTGGTCAGGGTTGAGAGAAGTGTATGCGTTGATGACGCGTTCCTGGATCTCCCAGCGGCGGCGTTCGCGCTCAGACTTGGCTCTGCGGATGGAGCTGGCCAGCGAGAAGGAAAATACAATGCCGATTATCTGGAAAAAAAGAAAACAATGTTCAAATTTATAGCATTTATACCATACAGAATCTTATGTCGATACATAGGTAGGTATGATAAACGAGCAGAGCAAAAATTTTCATCACAAAAACATCAAAAACCGTGTCCAGAACATTAGAACAAATAAAAACTTTGCTGTATGTATGTCTTTCTATCGATATTTATTTCATTCAACAGTATCAAGTCAGGGTGAAAATGAGAATAAGGGTCATTAATAAAATAAAATAAATAAATAAATAATAAATATTCATGGAAATTTCATACTACGCCATCTAGCCCCAAACTACGCATAGCTTGTAAGGGACAGAAGGATCTTTTTGAATGGGTTTTTCACTTGAAAAATTTATGTGCGCAATACCACGTTATCGAAACAGTGAAGGAAAACATGGCGAGAAAACCGTCATGTCTTAGAATCAAAAATTCGAAGACATGTGACAACTACCAATCCGAATTAGGCTCCCGTGGTAGATCAAAGCCCATTCACTCTCAATTATCGAGAGTGTCCCGCTAGTTGGAATATTAGAGGCGCGTACGGTGGGAAAAAATAAATCCGGCTTGAACGATGCGATAAGATAACAAACCTGAACGAAGGCAATGGTCATGGCCCCAGCGCCCAGCAGACCTGCGCTCTGGTACACCAAGTAGAACACCCTCGGTAAGCAACCGTTAGCGTAGAGCTTCGTGCACTCATCGATCTCAAGGTCGCCGACCATTTCGTAACTGTGAATCAGAAAAAGTAACAGCTGATGAAATCTAAGAGACAACCAACTCCTAACATATAAAACTCGTTTCTACTTATGTCGTATGACTTTGAATCCATCCATCCATTTGATTAAATGTCTGAGTTACAGCAATTTACTCTCCATACAAAATGACCGAGATGATCGTGTTAGGATGAAAGTCGTTTTGTTTGTTTGGTTTTTAACTATCTTCGCATTATTATAGCATCTGGAGATCTTCTGAAATATCTTGAAACGTAACTACCTACAGCGCAGTAGCCAGAGCTACTACCAACTAATCTGTGCCAGCCATCATATAATAGCCAGCTCAGTTAATAACAATTTGTAAGAAAAATGAAGCATAGCGTGTGGTAAATCACGTTTTCAACGCTGTGCGCAGTGTTCCAAATAATAACGTTGACAAAAGGCTTTGGTTATCAAAAATATGCAATGCCTGCGGGTGTACCACTACTTGTTCTACTGCTCTCAAATAAGTACAATTGGCGGGCTTATCGCTAAAAGAAATCTGGTTGAGTTGGGTAAGATTTTTGCAGACAAACAGTGGCGTAAAGCAAACAATCTTTTTATTTCGGTTTTGATTTTTTTCGGTTTTTATTTTTTATCTGTTTTTATTTATTACCGCTCAGTGTTTCTCTTTAGTATTTGTGTGTCAAATAAAATAAATAACCTATTCTATTCTAACAAGTTTTTTTTTATAATCTATATTATAGTGTCAAAGCCAAGCCTTATTAAAATTGCTAGACTTCCCGCCAAAATCACAAGGACGCAGTCATTGTCAGTCACGGCAGCACGCCACTGTCGTGTCCAGAATTTATTGTCGCTAGTGTAGGTCGGTGATTGAAACGTTTAGATGGTTATTTTATAATATAGGATATTTTTCTTCCAAAAGAGGTGGTTATAGGTTGTATCTATTTTATGTTGCCCAGCTAAATATCAAAATACAGATGCGAAAGTTAATTGTGAGTTTTTAATTTGTGCTTGTTGGAATAGCTTTGTTTTGTTGGAGGTTATCAATTCGGTTGTAATTTTTTTTCTATATGTTACCTCAATTCTCCTACATTTATCAACCGATTTAGAAAATCTTTCAAGTAAAAAAATGTTTCTCAATCTCAATCTTTCAGATTGGTCGTATCGACATTTTGTCAAAATCGGTTCAATTGTTTAGTTGTTAAATCATAATTAACTGGAAAAAACATGTCACTTTACTTAAACGACAACGAAATTGCGTATTTTGATTTTCTGTGACTTTTTCCATCGCCCATGGATGACCGATTAGGATGTTTATTTTTATAAACACCCATTAGGGTGTGTCATCCCTCATTTTTCGTCCTTATGGAGTCATAAGGACGAAAAATGAGGGATGACAGTATTAAAGACACGTTTTTCGATTGTTTTAAATCAGTACATTTTTATCATTGGTGTCCTTGTAGTAGGAAAATAATTACCGAATTTTACCATAATGGGTTGTGCGTGCACAAAAATATACAAGTATTTTTCATCGTGTAAGTACCGACCGTGAATGACCTTGACCTAATCTGACTAATCTGATATATGTTTATGTAGCGCTCTTAATGAAGTTATTATTTATAAAATCCTTAGAGAGTTTTATTTCACCGGGACTCAGCACAACAAGAGCTAGGCACGGTAATAGAATCATAATGTTGGCACGGTGATGTAGTTCATTGGAATGCTGTAAACTGAATGAATTGACAGTCAATATGAAGAAATTACGATTTTACCTCGACTCCGTACAGCAAGAGTTGGGTCCACTGACATGTAGTGAAGGAATCATAGTGAAAATCCACAATGACATGTAAAGTGAAGGTACAATCCTGAAGACCACGATTTTAGCGGGAGTCGGTACAGAAAGACTAGTCTGTGTACGAGTCTACACCATGACATCATAGCTAAGGAATTATTGTGAAGTAATGTAAATATTTACCGGGACTCGGCGCAACGAGAGTTGGGCACGGTGATGTTGATAGACATGGCGTGGATGCCGGCGGGAGAGGGCACGTTTGATCAGTTTGTGTATGAGTCTACACCATGATAATACAGTTAAGGAATAATTGTGAAGAATTGCAAATATTTACCGGGACTCTGCGCAACAAGAGTTGGGCACGGTGATGTTGTTGATAGAGATGCCGTGCACGCCGGCGGGAGGGGGCACGTCTGACCAATCTGTGTACGAATCTACACCACAGCAGTTCAACTGAAATGATATAAAATAAACGCTTAAGTTAAAGGTTAAGATATTTATATAAATAAAAATCAATATTTGAATGTGATTGTAACTACTACTAAAGTATCATCACAATCATTGATCATATTATTGTGATGCATTGTTTTTTTATAGGTCTAATAAAAGGCCTAAGGAAACCGGTAGTCTATAACGGACATGGATAGAAACAATATTATTATTACGTATAAAATTGTAGCTTACCCTGCTCTGAACGAAGTCAAAGGCGTCTTCAACCTCTGGGTTCTTATAATAGTATGGAAGAGTGACGTGTAGTCTCTCATCCAGCATTTCGGTGACTTGGGAGCGGAGGCTGAATGCAGCGATAGCAGCTGCTATCTCCAGCACAAACACCAGGCTCAGGATTACTGCAAACTGAAGAATTTATTTTCAATACTGCCCTATAATAAGGTAGCTGGTTTTTGTCGTGGCACAGAATTAATAGTATCACTCAAGGGCGGCCTTAGATATTGCGAGGCTCCGGGCGATAGATCTTTGTGAGGCTCTTGGCGTATGAGGAATTTAGGTGAGTTGGAAGTATATAGGGCTCCTGGTAATGAGTCAGCATCCTCCTAAAGACAGCTGCAGTACATCGAATAAAAAAAAGGATTGTTCTGCGAGGGTGCGAGGCCCTACAAAAGCGAGGCCCCGGGCGGTGGCACTGCTTGCCATCCCCTAAGGCCGCCTCTGGTATCACTGGTCGTGTACATCTAGAACGCTGATAGACAATATCCCCACGGTATAGTGACCCTTCAATGCACAATACCACAAAGTAAATAGGTACAGAGGGCTGGCCGCGTAGAACGCGCGATAATAACGCACACATGATGGTATCAGGTCCCGTACGTGCGCGTCTATATGTGTGCATTTACTTTTTTTTTGTGACCATTGCCTTCCCGTCTAAAAGGGAGTCTGATAGTACTAAGTCTCTCGTATCGTATTATTTGATCTGTGACTTCGTGTTTAACTAACGCTGACAAAAGTCACAAGCAGGAAGTTCCGTATATTGCAAATACTAGGTACCTACAAAAAATCCAATGAAAATAGGGATATATAGTGTGAAATCTGTTATTCAATTAATCAAGTGTCTTCATTCAAAATTTTGCCTTAAATGGTGGATAAATAAATTGTGTTATTTCTTACTAAATATTGAGTCATAATAATGCTATGTAAAATGACACATCCTTGTATAGAAATCTGTGAAAAGACGTCATATTCATATCTATAACGAATATGTCTAATATTCAAGTCGATGTCGATAATTTTATCACGCTGCGTCGGCATGGCAGATTCACTTAAATTATTGAGGGTCCACGTTCACGTTGGTGATAATCCTTCGTAATCCTCCACGAGCTTCCCTGGGTGGTTCTAATGGAGTACCTCTGATCGTGGCCTTCGGATGTGGCTTGTCACCAAGTCACCAAACGATTCATGTTCCGGCATGATGCTCGGTGTAGCATGGCATGTCACTACCACACTCTTATCTTGTCTAAGTGAGAGGTGAAAAGTTGGCTACCTTTACAAAAAAATCTTACATGTCTCCAATTACTTTAACAACTTACAATGTTGACCAAGCAGGTGCTCTCCTTGAGAGCGCCGATGCATCCGAACAGCGAAATGAACAGCATCATCACGCCGATGACGATGATGAAGGTCGCCGGGGAGAAGAAATAGTCCTCCAAGAAGAACGAGACATCGTGGTAGATTGCATAGATGGTCGTGCCCACGGAGATGATGAGTGCTGAAGTCAACTGTAACAATGGCAAACATTCTTAGTTTCATCCCCAAAGAGATAAGGGGACCTTATTGATATCCATATTCTATACTATACTATGCGAAATATTTCGCATAGTATACTAGTTCTATACTATGCGAAAGTTTCGATATTCGGTACACATTATACCAAATCTACTAATCTGATTTTAGATTTTTTACTACAATATGTTTATGAAATAAATCGCATGATGAACGATGAAATCCGTGGTCTTTGTTGATAAGAACTATGGACACATCCAAGGGACATTTTAAAATCGTTAAAGCCGGTTTTTATTTCGATACTAGTCGGTTAAAGCCCAAGTAAAGTTGTCAAGGCCAGAAATTGAATTTTTACTCTAAAAAAAGATTCTTCATGAAAATGTTTCAGGCCAGAGAGATATAATACATATATCAATCACCTACTCAGACAGTTACTATATTCTCTAGGGTGACCAACAATAGTTTTAATGTTAATATTCTAGTTTGTATCCTAGCTACAGCTTGCGTGACACCCAAGAAAATATCATTTAAGAATCTAAAGTATACGTACGCAGTAAGCTAGACGATCAATAACTTATGTGGGCGTGTGAACGATCAATGATATGAAAGGATAGTATGTGCAATATACTCATGATAAGGTGATAAAAAGCGTTCGTAGAATCCATTTCACAGGTACCTATACATAATGTGGGGTGCACATAATAGTTGGTTAAGACGACGTCTGCCGTTTCAATTTAGACGTACACGAATCCCCTGAGGTCACTCAATTGGGTCACCAAATGGAGGTAAAGCAGCTGTAGAAATTGGGCATATTTTGTTGGGGATGTTCTGCCGTGACACCTAATATTCTGCCGCTAAACTAACAAGCACACGCGTTGTTCTTTACAGGCGTAACTTCGACGTATCCAGCATTTTATTGTTGTTTAAACGGAAAAAGAAGGAGGTGGTTTTCTTCGCTATGTTTGTATGTTTGTTCCAGTTTCCAGACCGTAAAATAGTAAAAGAAATTATTAAAGTAGGTTTATTCCATTTTTACTAGAGAATAACTGTGCGCGACTGCGTTCGCGATTGCCATCCCTGCAAACTATTCGCTTTTAAAATAAAAAATAGTCAATGCCATTGCTTTTATGTGTTTTTAGTAGTAAATTTATCACCACAGCTAATAGAAAGAAAAATACTCCAGACGAATAACGCATATTTTTTATAACATAATTAAAAGCAAGTAATGTACCTACATCATCCCCGTATCGGGTGATGGACGCAGCAGGATGGTGTAAGAACCAAATCTTATACTGAGTCGTATTACTGTTGTCATGGGCGGGGGTCGCCACTTGTCATCAGTTGGGCCGACCCTCAGTTCGATCCGTCACTTAATTACATAAAAAAACAACTGATTCAACGCAAACAATGGAAACTATGGAAACAGTAACGGAAACACTAAACACCTCTGTTTTTAGTCGAGGGTTGAAAATGGAGTAATATGCCTTAAAACTAATAAATTTGATGTTGGGAGGAGTAGTAATTGAACGGTTATTAGGTACTTATACCAGGGTATATGGTACCACAGGCTATAAAACTGTAGTAGAACTGACCGCGTTAAAATCAATAGGATTGAAGCTACGCTTGAAGAACCTTGACTTTGTATCGCCTTATTGTTCCATTCAATGAAATACTACGCAAGGTCAGTTATAGCTCAAATTATGCAGATCAGGAATAAGTAACCGTCAATGTACCCAAATTAAGTTCTAAGATTTCAGCGTAGCTACGTCTAAGAGCGTTATTAACATATATTAGTAAATTGGCATTGTTTTCTGTAAAAATGAATTCATACAAGTCACGGCTACGAAAGTACTACCGAGCTTTGAGGCAGGTGAAACACATAACTTCCTTCCGTGGCGTGACAGGGTTGCCAGATGTATAGCGGTGCGGGTACCAGTCCAGGTGGCACAAATGGTTCTGTCCTTGTTGTTTGTTCCAGTATTTTCTTTTATGTTATTTGGTAGCCTCCGCCCATATCAACAGCAACACGACATAGTCCTCCCCGACCAAAGAAGATGGCTCTTCTATCTTAATATATATAAATCTCGTGTCACAATGTTTGTCCTCAATGGACTCCTAAACCACTTAACCGATTATAATAAAATTCGCACACCATGTGCAGTTCGATCCAACTTGAGAGATAGGATAGTTTAAATCTCAAATTGTAGTCGCAATTTTAATTTATTGCTAATTATAATATCGTTTGACAAAAACGTTAGCCACAGCAACGCGTGGCCCGGTCAGCTCCCAAGACACAAGCTTTTAGAGTCCCAAGACACAAGCTTTTAACAAGCTTAGTTTGGGATTCTCTGTTAACATACTGTGTTAGATCCTATTTTTTGGCAAATAAATTATTCTTATTCTTATTCTTAAGCTAGTACTACTATATGTAGATGAATAGTCATCATTCTAGTGCAGAAATTACAGACATCACAATCCTCAGTCGTGGGTGCGCATCACGCCGAAACTAATGAATGAATTCAAATGAAACTTGGCATGAAGTTATACTACGGGTTAGGACACTCGATACTTTTTATCCTAAAATTCAGCACCATTCCCTCAGGAGAGGGGATGAAAACTCCGAACAGCCAAATTTAACAATTAGGGGCAAGCGCAAAAAAAATGTTATATTCCACGCGTACGAAGGCGCGGGGAACAGCTAGTATAAAAAAACTACAGTAAAAAAATCTTCAAACTCAAGGTAGTTTCTGGTATGATACATACGTTATCATCACCCATATACCAACTCTTTAGAGCTAATGATGAAACTAAATTCGTGATTCATGATGTCACAGTTCTTTCGTATGATGATTGTTATCTGATAACAATTATTAACCACAAACAAACTGTCGTGAAGTTACAAGTTGTATATTATATATCATTATAACGTGGCTGTAGATCTACTCGTACTATTGCAAAGGCCAAATTTTCTATTCGAGTGATTGTACCTTTGTACATAATAAATTCATGCCAAATCTAATGGAACCGAGTAGGCTGGAAATTATCAACATTACCCAGGGGATACGTGTAGTTTGAGCGGCCTCAGTTGACTAAAGAGCCCGTGTATTCACGTACGGAGGCAAGCACCTTGGTCCCTCAAAACATATTAACGCCCAGACACAGAAAATATCTTCTTAACACAAATGCTTGTACTGGCTTTGAATCAAAACCACGACCTACACCGCAGAAGGCAGAGTTATTACCAACTGAGATGTGGGACCAGCCTCATTGATCCGATTTTTTTAATGTAATTCAGTTACGGGACGAGCTGAAGGCACACCTAATGTTAAGTGGTTACTTCCATCCATAACAACAGCAATGCAACTTAGGACCCCAACCGAAGTATGTGAAGACCCAAGTCGCACGCCGTTGCACCGTCACCCGGGACGGGGATGTTACGTTTAATGCGCCTGCGCATGGAAATTAAAACAACTGCGTCTTAAATAAGGGATTAGGATTAATGTACTATGAAATTGTAACGAGTAAATTTAACCTTCATCTTATCGGTGTGCGTTTGTTCGACTATGCAAATGAATGTGCTAACTGCTACGTGGCTCGATTAATTAATTATTGCTTTAGTAATTCAATTTATTTGTAGCTACATACTGTAGAGAAATTTCAAATAATCAATTGTGGTCGAGTAAAAGCTAAAGTTAATTAATAATTATGGACGTAGACGGCCTAGTGGCTAAGTTGGTAGCAGCCCTACCTTCGAAGCTAGCGGTAATGGGTTCGATTCCCGACCGGAGCTAACTTGGTATGGTGAGCATGAAATTTGTTCTCAGGTTTGTGTGTTTTTGTCTTGTGAGATTGTGTGTATCCATGCTAACTATTTACAATACAGGGAATCCTAGGTATATGACTGTGTAAGCATTTACTCTTTTTTTTCACAGCGGTAACTACTTATACAATAGTTGTTGCTAATATGTTTTATTATATGTATAAGACATTAGCACCTACATATAATTAACTTCAATTTCCGTCACACAAATTTAATCGAATCCAAATTTTTGTACAAGATGTCATCCAAAACCGAAGTGTAGTGTATTTCAACTACAAATTTACATCATCGCGATTATTATACAAATATTTATTTATATTAAATTAAAAAAGGAACGTTGAACTCCTTACGTTGAACTGTCAAAAATCCTTACTGCTTATCGTTAATTTATCAATAGATAGGTACTGTTCTAGATCACTAAAATAAAAAACAATATTATTTAGTACTGTAATAGCCTCTTATATTACCACTGCAACGACATCGGCCTATTCACGCATGCGAGAGTGAAATAACTTTTTGCCTAATCCCAAGACGTCTACAGATGTTCGAACTTTCGGGTTCTGGTACATTCAGGTGCCTTATAAATATCCTTCGTTATGAGAAAGTTGTTTGCGAGGAAGAAACTATGATTCTATTCGAACTAGATTCTTCTTTTTGCGAGTAAACGAATCATTATAATATGATATAACTTTCGAATAATATTTTGATGTTGGCCCTAACCGCAGTCATTAAAATTTACAAGGCAAAGTGAGCCTTCGGTTTAAGAGTTGGCATTCATACCGTACGCTACCACCTCACTCCCATAAAAGCAAGGCATCGATGACGTCGAAAGTATTGTGAAATCTGAACATATTCAATAATGGCATATCACGTTCTACTCTGCGAAAATCACCTTTATAATAGTATAAATATAAGACCTATTCTACTTATTACTATACATTGAGTTATTAAATACTGAACAAGGGGAACTAATGGCGCATTAGCGTTAAAAACTCACCACAAATATAGCTGTGACGCACAACAACAAATATTTAATGCACTTCATTCCAATTTCAGAATGACCGTTCGCCATTTTGAAATGAAAACTTATTCTATTTTCAAATTCGACGTTCCTGATGTTACGTGTTAATATCGACTGCGCTATTTCGAGTTTGCTGTTATCAGTGATACGTTATCACGAGCGGTCTGTATGTTCGTTCAACAATGACTGTTTTCCTATAGTTACCTGCTGGAAAATACGGGCACAGTATAGGTTACAACCAGTATTAATACTCTATTCACATTAAAATACGACGAACACTATTATTTTATTATCTGTGCAATTTTCGCTAAGTGAGTCACATCGCCAACGCGGAAAACAAAAGGCTTCTGTCAGATGTATTTAATTTTCTGTCAGATTTGGAAAAATTGCGGATTGCTCTTAAATGTCAAATGCCAGTCTCATTGAATTTAATTGTGTGTGCCATTTGTAATAAATAAGTTGATCTACGTTTGATAAGCCAATCAGATTAACTTACGACTCGAGATGGTGATAAAATCTCTCCGTATTAGTATTTTCTGAAACAGTTTTTGTAAAGGGCGCATCCGGGGAAGTACACTGCATATCTGCACCCAATACTAGTTACTTACAAAGCTTAATAAGAATTTGATATATCACTATTATTATTATTTTCATGATAAAAATTGTGCAACTAACTCATAATTCACTTCTTGTGCTTCTTTGGAAGTAGTGTATCATCATCATCATGCAATCCACTCCTGGTCTCTCCGCATCGGTGGTCTAAAGCTTCCATATCAAGTAGCAAGTAGCATCGACGAAACCGAACTGTAAATGAAACTGCGAATGATGTAGTGCACCTACTGGTTAGTTTGTCAATACTGTGTATGACGCGGCTTTCAGCCAATTACCTGAGGCGCAGAATACGTTACAGTTTATACGTAGCAGCCATAGATTATATATGAGTTATTTGAAGGCTGCGTTCGCTATACACTAGGACTACATACGCTAAATAGCATGATTAACATAATTTTCCTGAATATGCGAGACAGAGGACTAAATTATTCAAGGTCATTCTTCTTTCTTTGCTTATTGTGATCGAGTTATTAAAATAAGCACATATAAGCAGTTGTGTGCAAATTTATATAATTAATTATTATTAGAACCCAAACGAAAATGATTCAGGAAAAACCTTATCTTCTTTTTCCGAATCAAAAGTGAGTTTTTTTTTCCGCACAACTCTGTGCTATTTGCGTTGCGCCCGTCTCCCAAGACGGGGATGTTACGTCTCGTGCGCATATGATTTCACCACCACCCACACCCTTTTTGAACCCGAACGAAAATACGCAAGGCTCTGCCGCCGAATACTAGTACACTCGCATTGCTGTGTTCCGGTGCAAGGGTGCGGGTACCGGTGAAAACACAGGCGCATGAGACGTTATATCCCCGTCTCGGGTACCGGGCGCAATGCGATGCGACTTAGTCTTCTTGTACTTACGTCGGGGAGGACCTAAGTCGTGTTATTATTGTCTATGAGCGGAAAATAAAGTGGGCTGACAGCTAGTACCATCAATTCCATAGCATATAAAAAAAAATTAAAATAAGAAAATAATATGAAATGCCGTTGAATTTTGGCATTTTATTAGTATCAATAATAGTAGAAGTTTGAAGAAACTTTTTCCAAAAAACCTTCTTCGAGAATTATAATTTAGAACAAAATTATTTATTTTAATAATATCAATAATAGTAGAAGTTTGAAGAAACTTTTTCCAAAAAACCTTCTTCGAGAATTATAATTTAGAACAAAATTATTTATTTTAATAGTATCAATAATAGTAATAGAAGTTTGAAGAAACTTTTTCCAAAAAACCTTCTTCGAGAATTATAGTTTAGAACAAAATTATTTATTTTAATTTCTATTGATACAGTATTCAACATGCGCTATTTCTTATCTCTGGTTGGTACGCTGATTGTATTGTTTCACGTAATCTAGCTGCTTACGTAGGCTATACCAAAGGTAGAGACAAGGAAATAAAAACCAAACAAATAGCTAACAATTTTATTTAATTAATTAAGCCTCAACTAAAGTTCTACTTACACGCTCAATATGCTCAAAGAACATCAACAAAACTCATAACAAACCCAAACAAATAGATAGGTAAGGAAACCTTAAATTTACTTTTGAAATAATTTGCCACACAAATCAGGAAAATAATGACTTCATAATATACTCGTATTATGTGGTATTACAGAATGAATTCTTATATTTGCATGTTAAGCTACTAAAAGGAAAATTTACGTTTATTTCTTTGAATTAATTTTAAATCATAATAAATATTAATGGACAATCACACAGCGTCTCTAGCCCCAGATGTAGTATTATAGCTTGAACTATGGCTTGAAACTGATAGAATACCTATATATTTTTTTGTGTAAATACATAATTAAATGTACAATAGACGTTAATATGCAGACAGAAAAAAACATATAGACATGTAAACTGATAATTTGCTGAAACCATATTCTTTTTAAATATTTTAAAATCAAAAGCTTTTAAAATCAAAATGAAATGCCGAGATCGGCCGCTGATTATTAAACATAATGGCAGAAAAATACAGACCGTAATTTACTCGTGCAATGAACACTTTTTAGACCCTAATTTACCTACTCACACTACGGAAATTTCTTATGAAAATAAAATGAAGGAAAAAGACAAGAAATCAATCCCATCCCAGATTTAACTGAACTAGATACGCAGTGGTACCAGTTTTTTGTCAAGGATTTTGCAAAATAAGCCAAAGGAAAACAAAAAAAAAACAGCTAAGTTATTGCTGCTAAATAAATAATTAAATGCATTCCACAAAAAATAATAGACACAAAGAAAATGTTATTAATTAAAATAAATAACCTATAATTATATTATACCTATATACTGTTCATCCACCATCCGTTGATTACAAATTTTAAAATAATGTAATGAATTTTTTGTTGCACTTTATTTTAAGGGGCGGCCACATGGTAGGTACCAGAGCAGACAAAAGTACCTAGTAGTATTACTTACTGCCACCATAACTAGTAATTTACCGCCAAGTGATAGTGCATTGCTGTTCCAGTGGAAGAGAGAGGGCTGGGACTCACACCTTGAAATTACAGGCATATGAGACGTCACATCCCCGTCATAAAGTGGCGGACACAACGCAATGTGACTTGGTACTGGGTCTTCTAATACTCGAGTGTTTTTGCTGTTATATGGCGGTGGTAACCATATAACATCGGGTCGGCTTATAACAAATACTACAAAAAAACAATAGAAATGTAATAATAGAATAGGAATAGAAATGAAATATGCTGCCTGGAACAGTTTATTTTGAATAGTCGCTTGTTTCTAGACTTCAGTGCGCACTGAAGTCTAGAAACAAAGCTAGGCCCCAAGTCAAACAAATGAAGCTTTAAATAGCATACATAGCTTAAACCAGTTTTTTACCCTAAGCCAAGCCAATTTCCTGACTATGGTGTCTTCAGTACGTTCTATAGAAAATGTGCCGACCCGTATTTTGTGTTATATGAACTAAATGAAAAAACACTGGTTGGTGATTATATACATTGAAAATAGTGATGTAAGAGATGCACGACTCAGTACAAATCTGAAAACAATACTATCAACAACTTAAGGATACGCTCCACGCTCTTCTCTTGAAATCTTGGCCAT
Source organism: Aplocera efformata (assembly GCA_921293045.1). Lineage (NCBI taxonomy): Eukaryota > Metazoa > Arthropoda > Insecta > Lepidoptera > Geometridae > Aplocera > Aplocera efformata. The sequence goes on along the minus strand of OV121042.1, from coordinate 2,400,867 downwards.
CCACACCGCGCCTGCTACCGCCAAAGCCTGAAACCAATAAAGACGTACGTCTTTAAAAAATATTTAAAGAATATGTACGATAGCTCCAGACCGCATGGTGGCAGTACCCAAGGTTTTCATAGAGCTACATAACACCTTTTGTCCGTCCAAGGCACATATCTGCTCCCGTATTAGGAACACGCCAGCGCCGATAGAGCCAGCAGCATACCTCGTCCTAATGCGTCGACATTTTCTGCGGATTAAGCAACAGGAAGAATGACCTCTGTCATTCTACCTATAGGTCCTATAGTTCCGGTCTCGGACCTGGTTTACGAAACTGCTAAGTTTTCTACTGTACCTCAAGTAGAAATTTTGGCAGTTTTGTAACTAAACCTGAATCACAGAAAGTGACTCAAGATTGGGGTCGACGTTGGCTCACAACAATTTTTGGAAATGCAATTGAATACGTTACTTACTTACTTAAAGAAGATTAGCTCAACGGTTGTACAAACCTGTATCAGAACAAGGAACACGCCAGCGAGACCAATAGACCCCGCATGAGACTTTGTCCAGCTGCCAAATGCATCAGCACATCCCGTGGAGTAAGAGACATGAACCGTGCAGTTGAAGACTGCGATGGTTCCAACGACGGCTGGACAGCAGGTTACGGGCAGGGACAGAGATTCCTGTGTGTTCAAGGGAATCAGCCAATCGCTGGCGTTGGTCACACCACAGCAGGTGAACTGAAAATCCAAAACATTTGAGTCAAAATAGATTAAAAATAATAGAGGAATTACTGTTGAACGGATTTTAACGAAAATAAGATTACGGTCCTACTAGGCTAGGCTTATTTAAGGTATTTTTTATGTGTAATAACAAAGTTATTTTATAAAAAGAAACCATAATCATGCGTACAAACTTGTACGATTTAATGCGTTTACTAATTGTTTACTTTTCAAATATGTGCAATAAAAAGACAAGTAAAGAATGAATATACATGTTATTTAATCTTAATTTCAAGCACTTAGCAGGAGTTTACGTATAAAAATTTCGGCCTGAACCTGAACTTGATGTAAAGTAATACAGAAAGTAAGTCTTAATCCCAAAGCTCGGTAAAATCAAAGTTAATAAATATCCTAGCCATACATATATATGGCATGTGTGAACTGCTGTTGTACCCACAATATATTAAAACGCACCCAGCTCCTCCCAAATTGTACTTACGTCTTCTTGCACTTCATCCCAGAGTTTTGTGACCTCGAAGTTCTTATCCGGGCCGTACAAATCCATGGTCTGCGTGAGCTGTTGCTGTACCAAGGCCACTGTGTTCCCTCGGAGCGCGTACCCAGCTATGCAGGCTGACAGTTGGAACACGAACATCACCACCATGGCCACTGCAAACTGAAGTGTGTTTTTAAATAAGTGTAAGTACCAGATGACGTAGTCAAAGGATAGAACAGGTAGGACATAAAACTACTTATAACAACATCGATACAAATTGAGACCTCTCGCACTTAAGAGAAGAAAGGGCCAAGTTGCATCAACGACATTATGTCAATGGAACCGCTGAATGAGCTTATCGTAGAGTTAATCTTCTCTTAGAAATAATCATTGGTTGGAGTTTCAGAAAACAGTTCTTTCAGTTAGGGCGAGATCACGGAAAAGAGCAAAGATACATTACTGATCTATTGAGATACTAAAAATTTGATATTAATTATTAATTATTAATAATTTAGTAAGCGAACAAATATTAAAATGACCTACAATTTGAATTTTACGTTGTTTGTTCAAATCAAACGCAAATAAAGATAAGTAAACAAAGGACTAAATAGGCAAGGCGTTTATCTCTATCATCATTATTATCAGTTCATAATGCGTCAACAATTTGCCGACTTGAAACCTAGGCCGTAAAAGGAGCTTGCTGGATCTAGGGTAGTTTCCCTAGATATCTCAAAAGAAAAGGCGTAATAAAATTAAACTCTAAGTATGAGTATAATCTCGAATTACTGATAGGCTATTTCTTATTCCGGAAAAATGTACGATTCCCATAGGAGCTACTGTGATGCTGTGTGGTATATCATATTATGTATGCGCACGAATATGCTTGGAAGTGTAAATTTCGGTATATCCAACCGATACTTGAGATGTAAAGGAATAAATTAGTTTGAGTTTGATCACCGGTGATCGGAATTCATTTAGCCGAGAAACGTCCGGTTGAGAACAATTAGTAATTTCATTATTGACCGAACAAAAATTGACCAAAAAGGATTTGGTATAATAAACTGCAGATATTTATAAGCCAACATTCATCTTGTTGGTTACACGATCTTGGGACCGTAGACGTGACAGTGATGAGCTAATCGCTACCATTGTTTTTTTTTCTAATAATAACTCTACTAACTAAAAGAAAAGTTTGTTTCACTAAAGGTTGTAAAAGGTGAGAAAGTTATAATTAATTTGTTTCTCAAGATAGTGTAACCCAGGAAGTGAGACAATCAGGCTCTAGGCGATGGAAACTATTTAAAACCAGTGGGCCCGTCTGCTTATATGTTTAAATTTAACAAAAAAACATGTTGAAGAGCGAGCAAGCGAGGAAGATGATGACCTTTACATAATCAGACATAATCTTTGTAAAATATTTATATATTTTTTTTCAATGTAGATTTAATAATGATTTATGGGCGTACTTACATCGTAGGCAGATAGCAAATGACCTTGCGCAAGTGCTAATTCATATTGCATGGATAGCATTTCAGCAAACCGAGAGACACGCGAATATCTCGGACATGTAACTCTATCAAGGGATGTGGCTCCTGGGCTATAGTTATTTTATCGTAGCGGTAATTTCCTGGGCCCATAACTTAGCATCTTTTATATTCAACTTGTAAAACTGGGCCCATAACTTAGCATCTTTTATATTCAACTTGTAAAAGTAACAGTATCGATCTTACTCGTTTTTGTTTAAGTATAATAAGAAGCTATTAGAATCTTTCATTCTTATACGATATGTAACTGGCTGATAATTTGCGCGAAAAGATATTGTATCTTTTATTCAAGACAAGTCCAGATCCGGAATCATATTTTACGTTTGTAAGTCATTCCTTTACTCATCTTTGAGCGATAACAGTTAGAATACTATAGTTTTATCTTCAGACATCCTTATACCTACTTCAAATTGCTAATTAAACTTACAAGTTATGTTGTCTCCAGTGCCACTATGATGGTGCTACCTTACGGAAATATTATTCTTAGATAACAAACATTGACACTCACCGCCATATTCATCATATAATTTTCCGAAAAGGCTCCATAAAAGCCAATCCCTGCGATCAGGAATATGATGATTCCCGTCGCGATGCAGAAAGCAGGCAATGAGAAGAATCTCTCGGATAGGAACTCATGGTAATTATTGTATGCAGATTGAACCGATATTCCCACAGACAATATAATTATACCGGTTATCTGAAACAGTCACATGAAAATGCCACTTACGAACGAAACGAAATACTAAGTGAGACGTAATACCATTTCTGGGTAGTATCCACGCACTGCACTTACCACAAATAGTAAATCGACTGACACCAATGTGTATTTCACTGTTGTAAATATTTTCGACAACATTTTTATATTTTTATACCGTTATCGATACGCGAGCGCGCGTGACGGCCTTTAATCGTGTTTTCAGCAAGGTTTCCAATATTTTTATCGCACTTTATGTATAATCTTGATAAGGAAAACAAGCGGATTTATCTCTGAACGAGCGCAAGACTCTGCGGCTGTTTAGCAACTAATTTGACTAAAACAGGTTCTTTAAAACACCTATTAAGTTGTTTATTCTACGCTCCACGTGCTATCCGCTGGGAATAACAACAGAATGTGCTGAAATAACTGGCAATATGACATTTGGGAGTTAATTTTAACTAGCTGCGAATGTGGCTAGGGTGCTGCTCGAACCGAACTCGGTCAGGTTTAATGGGTTTGTATTAAGTATGAGGATGATAAGAAAAACAAGGAATGTACTTCAAAGTTTAATTACCATCGATTAGATGTTCTACGTTGAGTTACGTTACGACATCGTTAAATCCGGTGGGCTATTCAGTACATGATATCTTGAATGATTCACGGTGTAATCTATGTTCTTTCTATCTTGATAATCCTACTAAATTTCAGAAGCAGTATTACATGTGTAGGTATTTAAAGTTAAGGCAAGAAAATGTGGATTCTTTACTTATCTAATGTATGTAAACTCAAGTAATTCTACACTTAATGGACGACCAAATAAATTACTAAGTCCTTGACTACTGACAAACAATGAGTAAAAGAACTATAAAATAAAAACTTCGACGTGCTCTTAGTAATTTATAAGGAACATTATTAATAAATATTTATACACATAATAACTTAATAGAAAAATTGCCATTATTATGATTCTAACTCGACTTCCTGGAACTTTGATCTCCAAGCCAACACGCCAGAGGCAGCCGTCACCAAAACCTGAAATTAAAACATAACGGTACATTTGAATCCGGTAGTTTACTGAGTGTGAGTAGATACGCGAGGATTTCTTGTTATTTATTTAAAACTTTCTACGTGTTACCAAAAAAAGATTGCTAAATCATTTTTATTTTATTTTATTAATTGGACGCCCAACACAGTATTACACTGAACATTCAAATATTATTTTAAGTTGTTTACAGACTTAGTGTACCCTTAATAATAGGGTATCACTTGCGCAATAGTGACAACTTGATAACAAAAAGAAAATAATATCTCCTCTTTCGAAAGCCATCGTGTAACAAGATTAAAGGGGTGTTGGCCAATTGGCCAAATAGTAAGCTTTTGCGTTTTGAAACATTCTTGGAGGCGGGGTCGAGGAATCCCTTTGTCCACTTGCCCTGGGTGAGTTTTAGTCCAAACGTAGCGATCAGTAGCAGCGAGCCAAGCCGAGGTCCATACCTAAGTGGTGCCCTTGGTTGGTTGCTATGTTAAAATTTAGTTTTAAATCGATCGAGAGCCATCTGCGCTCACCAAGGTAAAGTTATCAAGGCTATCTGTGGTCAACAACATATGGTCCTGTGTAAAAATAAGTCTTGGTTGGAATAATCATTCCGGCGTCTTTCGTCGTCCAAACAGAAGGGTCTACAGCTTCTCGATAGGGGCAGGAGGCTGAATCCAGTGGCGGGTTCGCAGAAATAATGTGCAAACGTTCCCGTGTTCCCGCCACTAAGCAGCAGAGGAGGATATCATGTAGTTTCAGTGGTCCCACACAACTGCTATTTCTCCCCGAGGCAGGATTACCGCATACCGCATGCGAGTGCAAAAAGAATCAGACAGAATCCCATCATCATTTTCGATAGATTACGCCCACAGTAAAAAAACCAGTAACTCTCACCTCTTAGCAACACCCTTGCTCCTTGACCCTAAACATTGTTTAGCTATTTGTGGAAAAACATCACAGCATAGATTATAATATAACTGATTGGCCTCACAAATCAGTTGGTATTAATAATATAATAATAATATTATAGCTCCGCTTTGTGCGGTAGGTTGTGGTTTCGATTCCCACCCAGGACAAGCGAACATAAGCGAACGAACATAAATGTTTGTTCTGTGTGTAAGTGTTTATAAAAAAAATACTATATAACTATCCTATCGGTTATCTAGTTCCCATAGTGGCTCACAGCTCAGTCGTCTATATTTCTCATAGACTGCTTGTGAATACTGACCTGAATGCAAGTACAGACAAGAGCACTAATAGCTATGACGCTCGCCTTGTCGGCCAGATATTCTCCCAAAGCCTCTGCACAGCCGCTGCTGTAGGCGTTGACAGTCCCGCACTCGAAGGGAGAGATGGTGCCGAAGTCCATGTGACAACAGCTCACTGGTATCTGGTTGGAGATGTAGTCGAACCGGCCAGACACGCCGCAGCATTCAAACTGGGGAACAGCATGGCTTTGCTAGTTGCAGCACCCAGGGTGATTCTTATAACGGTTCAAAGTATCATTGCCTTATGGAATGATGTACCTTATGTTATTTAAAGCAAGGGGAGATCCACAATCCCCCCTTGCCTTAAATATCTACCACTTACTCCCTGTTGTAGCTCGTCCCACATCCTGGCGATGTCGAGCCTTGTGCTATACAGCTGAAGGCTCTCCTGCATGGTGGACCGGATGCCATTCGCTGCTTCAGCGTGCAGCGCGTAGGCAGCAATCACGATGGCTATCTCAAACACCAGCACCACTAGGAGAAGGATGACGTACTGAAAGGGAACGCTTTTGCTTTATCTTTTCCCCCCTTTTTGGGGAGTCCATGTCCATGTCACCTGAGACGGGGATATACATTATATCCCCGTCACATGCGCCTGTGATCTCACCGGCATCCGCACCCTTCCATTGGAACACAACAATGCGAAGGCACCGCTGCTTGGCGAACATTTATTTTGTATAAGATTTAAACTTTCATGAATATTTCACACGGCGCCGTCTAGCCCCAAATCTAAGCATAGCTTGTACGAACTATGCGAACCAGATTACTGCTAGAATACTTAAATAATTAACCCAGACACCGAACAAACTCTATATGTTTTAAATGGCGATAAATCTTATACAGGAGTCCACGGGAGTAAACTGGCGATTTTGACGGCTCGATAGCACTGCCTTCGAAGGGAGGGGTTGAATTCCCGGCTAGGGTATATTTTGTGTGACGAGGGTTTAGGGTGTTTGTCTTGAGTCTCTGTGTTTGTCCATTGCACTTGCGACACACTGAATCCTAGTGCAAGGGTATGAGTGTAAACATTACTTTTTGAACCAATACTCACAGCAGCTATGAAGTAGAAGCTTTGAGACAGAGCCCCGTAGAAGCCGAGCACAGCACCGATAAGTATCACCACTCCAGTAGCTACAGTAAACCCTGGTACGTTGAAGTACCGATTCGGGATCAGATCATCATACTCCTCGTACATGACAATCACCACTGTCCCTACGATGAGAAGAAGAAGGCCGGTAATCTGGGACAGGGACAAAAACAATTCGAAATGTGATTCGAAAAACAATTCGAATTATTATCATTTATTCGTATTTTTTTTTAAAAGTCACTGGGTATTTCGGAAGTTGGAGCAAACCTGAAAATGCATTTTCCTGTGGAACTTTTGAATTTAAACTGTCATCAAAAAAAATTGTTATTAATTCGACGGTACATATGTATTACTAGTGGATACTCAACATGTGCAACTACGCTAAAAAAATACATTTTGTGCCTAATGCATTGTTTTAGTGGTCTAAATCCATCTTCGTATTATTGCCTATAATGACACCGGTTTGCGGCACATCGGTTGCTTTCAAAGTGTCTAAGAGATATAGTTACAAACTTTTTTTATGTTTTATATATGAGGATTACTGAAAATGCAATATATTCACACTTCATTGATAACTATTTGGCCTTCCAAACAAATATAAGTTACGGTAATTGCAGTGAATGTCGGCGTTAATCCCATAGAATTTTTATGGTATTAATTCGATACGTAAAGTTGAAAGGTAAGGGATAGAAATGATGACTTCGGTTTTATAGATTTTTAAATCAGTCTCTTGTTTACATCATATGATTCTTCAGGTAAGCGAAAACACGATTACGGAAACTCTTATCGATGGTTTTAGTTTATGTAAAATTGCAATGATATAATCCCTTTTTGATCTAATAATATTGTAGCTATTTTCCAAATACCGTAGCAGTTATAAACACATATATTAAACCATTACCTAAGTCTTCAAATGACGGTTTTTATTTAATTAAAATTTTTCATAGTTGTACATACCTAATATGAGAAAAAAAAACTGTTTGTTTATCCAATTTTGTATTCACTCACTGGCGTTGTAAGAGTAAACGAGACGGGTGGTTTGCGGAATGACAGCACCTTAACATGAGGATGTCAATAGAAGGAAAGTCCTGCTTCTAATAAACCTTACATTACAAAATTCTCAATAGGCCCGTAATAGTTTCCTTCTACTGCCGCGGGGTCGAGTCCTTAATTACGATTCGAACCCACGATATCAAGATCGTATCCCTCACTTTTACTTCCCTAAAGTGTAACTGTGAAAATTAATAAAGGTCTTCCCATAAACTGCTTTAAATATCTCATGAGATTTTTTTTTATTTAGTTGTGAAATATTTATTTGTCCTGGCTGCCAGATTATTATTATATGATTAATGTTACTGAAGGAATGTGATAGCGGAGATATTCGTCTTTGCATGCGGGGAAAAATATGTCTTCGAATGTAGGTAAATATTGTTTTTATAGGACTGCGGAGCGAAGATTATTCTCTTACGCATTAGGTATGATCTTCTCTCGGTTGTAGTTACAGACTAAAATAGCTAAATACTCACCAAGAACACTCCATTTACAGCGGATAAGCAATACTTCACCGATTTCAAAAATGGTGGAACTTTAAACTTCACGTTGAATGCCATTTTCACAAAACATCAGTCACTACGCAGGTACGTGACCTACAAACTAACTGCAAGCGATAACTGTAGAACTCAGATGAATTTATCGAAAAGCATTATCTTGTCATGTCGATCTAATCTCTTAAGATAGATTTTGGTAGGAAACCGTAATCTTTGTACATAAGTAGAATGGAGAGACATCTGTACAATGAACCTGCAAAGACTAAGATCTAAAGGACGCTGTATCAAAATCACAACTATTTTTTAGATTATAGCCAGTAATTCTAATTTTCTTTCAATACATAAAATCACTTTGACGGCTCCGTGGCTTAGTTGGTAGTAGCCCTGCCTTCGAAGCGAGGGGTCCCGGGTTCGATTCCCGGCCGGGGCATACTTTGTGTGGTGAGCATGAAGTTTGTTCTCGGGTCTTGGGTGTTTGTCTTGTGTTTCTGTGTTTTTCCATGCCATCTGCGACACAGGGAATCCTAGTGCAGAGGTATGAGTGTGTAAACGTTTTTTTTTTTTTTTTTTTTTTTACTTTTGGAAGACATACCTATTCTGTGAAAATTTGAGTTTTGTACGGTTTGTCAAAACATACAGCCGACGTTATAGGCTTAGTGATAGGGTTCCTTTTGTGACAAAATCCTAAATATAGAACGAATTTTCGCTTTAATATTTCATTCATCTAAGATTATTTTTTAAGTATAGCCTGAATTAATAATTGACACCTTGATTGGCTGACAAATATTTGTAATATTTTTTTTAAATCATGGAAATAATGCCTGAGTTATTCCGAAAGTAAAATAATTTGAGTGGCCAGTGAGTGACAAGCTGGGGTGACAACGCAGGGGATGTGAAGGGGCCTGAGTCAATAAATAGGGAGCGAGTGTAGTGAAACCTTGCGTGCTATAATGTAATTCTCAAAACAAAATTCTACCAAATGCTTCTAAAAAAGTCAACATCTGGCAATTCTGTCCGAAGCGCCTCATTGATTAGTAGTTTTTGTTTGTTGACCGAATGGCAACACAGTTAACGCGGTTTTCGTGCGCTTCGGACGTGTTGCTTGCGTGTTATTTTATCAATATCGATATAAAAGCGGTAAGCGTTTAATTTTTTCGTATTTTATTTGTGGAATCTAAAACGTCACGTGTAGAATATTCGTACTATTTCAAAATCCCCACTCAGTTTGTCAACAACGCAGAATCGATGTTTACCTTGCCAGTTTTTTCTTGGCGAAAGGGACTGCGTAGCGTACTGAGTCGAACAAACAAAATATAATATTATTCTTTTGTTCCAGATTTGAATTTGAATTCTTTTAGTAAAGTGATAAAGAAATAAAAATGGCTCTCGGCGGTGGAATGTCTTGTGTGAAGTATCTTCTATTCGCCTTCAATCTTTTGTTCGCGGTAAGTAAAGCTAAAGCATCTTTATTTGGAAGGCTGAGTTGCAATTTTTTCACTGTTAAAATCCGAAATTGTTATGACTAATGTAATGTAACATCCTTGAAAATGTTTTTGCCATACAGTACAAAGGCTTTCTTTTGGTTTTGGTCAACTTGATATTTTCAACCATATGTAGGTCTAGAAGGTACCTATTCCGATATTTTTATAAGTACCTAACTTGATTTTCATTTCAATAGCGGGTAATTTGCGTGTCTACTTACATTAAATAGGTAGTAAAACAAAGTAGGCAAGCACCTCTTGATGTCTACCCTATTAAATGAGTCACTTCAAGATTGCACCATAATTTAATATGCGATTTGTATCTACATGCTTTTAACTGGCCATATTCTTAAAAAGTATTAGATGAACGGGTTTTTTGTCTCATTTTAATGAATTCTAAACTACCTCTGTCATAATTCTAGTGCTATGAGATGTTGCGTTCTCTTTTTTTAAACGAAATATTCTCTTTATTATACGTATCTTCGTAACTGTTGTTACATTGTTATTTTGTAGTTACAAAATCCTTATACAATGTATACAGAATGTTACCCAGAATAAATAAATACGTTTTTATGATGAATGAATCATTTCAGTACTTACCTACGTGAAATAATTTGCTTCAAAAAGTATTCTACTTACATTACAGAACAGTGAATCCCTCGTAACTTTATGGTCGACATACCTATCTAGAATGAACTACATTTCTAAATGCCTAACGTTAATACTCAGTTAAATATTTTCGTGTCAGGCATTACGAATATTTAAAGTAATTTATACATCTGAATTTCTTTAATTGGCCTTGAGGAACCAGTTTAATAATAATGATCTCCGTTCACTTGACACTTTTTACTGCCTTGAGCGCCGATTTAGCCATCTGTCAAACGCCTAGGGGATCAATACAGAAACTAATTAATTACGGGCCCACGATCAGTGATCGGTTGCTAGATATCACGTTTGATCTCGTGTACTTAGCATCGATCCCCTTACGTCTATATTTTTTTTGCGGAGAAATACTTACCGTATACCCCACCGCGGTGTTTCTTACTGGTGTATTCTTTCCGAGTGCCCTTGCGTCTACCTAACTTAGCAACGATCGATCACAATGCAGACACAAAAACACTTGTGTTCATTGCAAAAAGTTGCCAAATCGCGATGCGGTTTGGTCCAAAGCAATTAAATGTCAAAAAGCGAAAAAAAAAGCATTACAGTCGTATATAAGCTTCGGTCGTAAATAGCCTGTTTAAAAAGCGACAAAAAGCGATGCATAAGAATAAAGCAAGCAATAATCTAAATATAATATTTGCCGCTTTTTCTTGAGCGCTTACGTAGATTCAGAGCTACCGGATCGCAACATTACAAAAAAAAACCTTTAACATATTCTCTCTTCTGATTATTCCTATCCAAGATTGCTTGCTATGAAACTTTTTTTTTTTCTGTGAATGTGTTAATTATGTGCCAAAATATACAACACCCGGTGGGATATGGGTGGGCAAGCATGAAATTTTATACTGGAATTCCATTAAAAATGTTTTAAAAAAATCATCCTTCATTCTTCAGCATCTTAGATTTCAAAGTTTGTATAGGTCCCGAAGTTTCCAAGGTTTACCCGTTGGGATATCCCATCTAGCGGATGGTGACTGGCAGAAGAAGGTTCGAAGTCTAAGTCTAAATACTTAAGAGACCTATACAGTTTATTGAGGCCTATAGACGGTTGACTTATAGTAGGGCTGGTAGTAGCCCTGACTTCGAAGCGATGGGGTCCCGGGTTCGATACCCGCCGGCCACTCTGTGTGGTTAGCATGATATTTTTTCTCGGGTCTTGGGTGCTTGTCCATACAATCTGCGGCACAGGGAATCCTAGTGCAGAGGTATGAGTGTGTAAACGGTTTTTTTTTTAATATCCTGTGCGCTTGGGCTGATGATGCGGCAACGCTCATTCATACATATCTTCCAGATCACCGGCCTGATAATCCTGATCGTGGGCATCAAGGCCGAGATCAACTCGTCTCCGTACATGAACCTGACCGATGAGAAGTTCTACACGTCTGGGCCCGCCGTGCTGATCCTGGTCGGAATCATCGTGTTTATCGTGGCCTTCTTCGGATGCTGCGGCGCCGTGAAGGAGAACCACTGCATGATTGTTACGGTGAGTTATCACACTAGGCGAAAGTATGGGTGGGTCTTTGTTACTCAATCAAGTCAGGGTCTGGATGAAAATTGATGAGATAGATTTAGTCTGGAATAGCACATAGGTTACTTTTTGTATCGGAATAATCTACGGGGAGCAGTCAGTAGATTCTAAACATTCGGGAGAATTCTATTGAACGCGGTCTAATGCTTGGCTTAGTTTGATGAATAAAGGGTTTACGAAGATAATTATAGATAAAGGAGAATGACAAACCAAATTTCAAAAATGGTGAAGTCAAAACATAACCTATGTGTAAGCGTTTTCTACGCCAAATGTACGAATAAAAAAATATATTTAGTTATTAATTTCTTGTGCATGTGATTGAAAAAACCCGTGTCTGAAACCTCTTCTTTCTGTTGTCTCTTACGTGTTAATTCTATTTGCAGATTTGCAAATAAGGTAGTTTGTTATAGGTTTGTTATAACTATGGTAACTTAATAAAGCATACAGGTAATATCCAAAAAAAAAAATATATACTGTGTCGACGTAAACTAAAAATTTTCGATTTCACCGTCTCTGGAATTATTACTACAACTTGAATTATTTATAGCATTACAAACCAACTATCGCTTACATAATCATGTCCCTAAGGATTCCCTGTGTCGCAGGTGGTATGGACACCCAAACATCCTGTCCAGGACCCGATAACGAACTTCTAACTCACCACACATAGTTTCCCACCACCGGATATTTAACAGATTGACATTAAGCGCAGCTGCCTGCATGATTTAATAAGTAATGAAAACCACAATTGGTAGTACAAAACCCTCGGTGTGCAAATCCGAACGCGCCTGACCGGCGTTCGGTTTTTTCCTTAGCAATACTGAATCATAATTATGTGGACATTTCCGTTACTAATGTTACAATGTGAGCTGTCGTAACTTCTATAAAAATAATATTTATACTACTCATTGTTTTCAACAGCTCCTTTTGCACCACCTACACACGTGTAGGGATATTTGACACAAAAGTTGACACATTTATGAATTAAATCAGGGGACTAAATAATCTAATATATGGTATTCTTATGATAGGCAATATACTTACACTCACACTCATTTATTCTTTAAGATCTAAAAGTATCAATTGGACACGTCAAATTTTACACATTCAACATATTCGTGAACTAGTGACAGGACAGGAAAGTGCCTTAGGCACTTTTACTGGAGGATAATTTTAGCCACGGTATTAGTGGGAAAACAATGGTGATGATGAGCTCCATACTTTTCACGTCTACGTTCCAGTGATAGTGTAACCCATTAGCTGATCAGGCTATGCCAAGCAAGAATATTCCATCTGCCTTATTCCGGGGCCGACTTGTGTGATGAGCGTAAAGCTTGTTTTCGGGTTTCGGCCGTTTCTCTTGTTTCTGTTTGTCCATGCTACGTGCGACAGGGAATCCTTATGCAGGGGTGTGTATACTTTTTATTCTACGCAGTATTAAACATTAAAACAATAACATAATATAGTAATGTTGATAACCCTGGTATCGTTCGCACAGAGTAATGTGTATGACAAACACGTCATTTAAATGTAGTACATTCCAAGGACATACTAAATTCAACCTTTTTTTGTTTGCCATTCTATTAGTTTTAATCATTCTGTATTTTATTTCTGTGTTTGCAAGTTGAGGACCGATATGCACGATTCTTTTTTAATTATTATATTATAGATAACCTAGGTTTATCTCTGTCCGATGACAAATTTTATGAAGCGATTTCACAAATTTTACGCCTGTATGTAAAAGTACCTGGGGGACTTTTTTATCGTGTTTTATCTGAATATAAGTAACAGTAGATTGCCACAAAAATTGACGAGATGGCGCTGTGTTAATTTACAGCATAGTTTATTATATTAAACTTTTTTTTGGTAATAATGCCTTTTTTACAAGAAATACAAGTAAACTTTTACAGCAAAACCTTATCTAAATACAAAATTTCATTCAAATCGTTAGAGCCGTTTCCGATATACGAATAATAAATAAATAATAATATTATAATATCCAAGAATTGCTCGTTTAAAGTAATAAGATTAGATACGTGATTATTAGTGATTATAAGATATGTATTGATGTCAATTATTATTTAAAGGTATACTTTTCACGTCTCGATCCTCTAATGAGCTTACCACTGTGAGCCAATTGAAGATATAAAGTCAGGGGCTGATCTTTGACCCATACTGACCGGCTAAATGGACATTTCCTCTATGCAATGAAATGAGAATCAAGATTTGGAGCGGGGAGTTTTCTTAAAACGTGTCGGTTTTGTTGTTTGGTACAGCCGAATGACATCAGCCGGTTCTGATTAACCAATTAAAAATAATAAGTTGTTAGCCTTATCTTTGGAAAATAAATAATATTCTTGGAGATTTCACCCATCTAGCTCCAAACTAAGTTATGGTTAGTTCTTAGTATGAGGTCTAGATAGCTAATAGAATACTTATAAATCGATCATTTGTTTTATATTTATACTCAGATCATCTATATAATGTTCATGTTTTGAACCAGGGTGTTTTAGTATCCATCCTCGTATTATTGATACGAGTTGGTACCACGCCGGCAGTGCAATCAGCATTGAATGTGCAGATGTCATGAGGATGTCATGTCACGGCATAATAGGAGACGGTGACCAAGAGAAACGATAGTTCTCATAAAAACAAAAAAAAAACAATATTCTAGATGATAATGGACCATATAATTTTGGGCTAGCCTCACATATATTAGAAGTGGATTTTAGAAGATATTGTTGTCGATTGTTTTGGCATCAAACTAAGTATGCTAAATCGCCTACGCTCTAAAAACTATTGCTGTCTCTCTTAGATCATATGGAATGGAAAGAGATGGATGTTTTGTACGTCCAGTTTGGTTTACCGCCATCAGAAACAGCACTTAAAACGTCCTTGTACAGTGAGTGAAGTGATGACATACCTCATTATGTATATAGAGAGAGATGTATATATGTATCTACATCTCTCTGTGTATTCATTTCATTATTCAACAATACGAAACTCTGAAGTACATTATTGTCGTAAATCTATAAAATATTGTTAGGACTAGCCATTTTTTTTTATTGTTATAATAACGTATAATTTCGTAATATTAAAATATGATGAAAATCATTATAATTGCGGCTGTTAGAGCCACAACACAACGTCAAGGTTACAATACGATGTTAAATCAATTTATGCTTGTATTTGTATCTGCATATTCGCTTATAAAATATAAACCGGAATATGATGGGTTTTCATTTGTGAATGCAATCATTTAATAGCATTACGACTACCCACGTATTTACTGTAGATGCATCCATCTAACTTCCTTAATTGACACATCCTCCTTAGTAGTTTGATGAATAGACAGAATCGAGGTATATGATTCAAGTAATTAAGAAAGATCCGTCCGTACCAGCGTCTATTATTCCCAGTGTCACCGGCCTACTCTCAATTGTGAGTCAATAGGCTTTGATCTACCACGGGAGCCCAATTCGGATTGGTAGATGTCACATATCTTCAAATTTTAGGCTCTAAAATATGCCGGTTTATGTTTTCCTTCACCGTTTTGAGAACGTGGTATTGGGTACATACAATACCACGTTGGGTTTGAACCAGCGACCTTCAGATTGTAAGTCTGCGCCTGTGCCTGGAATAAGATCAAAAGCCTAAAACTCGTTTATTCAGATTTTACACATACAAGTAAACATACTCCTGAGCATATAACGTGTCACGTGACTTAGGCACATTACATTGATAGTACTCCTGGGCAAACTCTTTGTGATAAACATAGATTTTGCTTTCGTGTCTCCGATACTTTTGTTGTGTTATCTGTGTTGGGAACCCCCAGAGATATAATGCCGAGTGCCGTGCGCGATAATGAAATCAAACAATGTATATCGCTCTAATTAGCTCATTCAATTAATGGTACTCTGCGAGCTGGTTAACTGTGATATGTTTCCGCTGTGGCCATGTTTGTCACGTCAATGACGAACATACGACTGCTGAACATACAACAAAAACGGCTTTGTGGCTAAGTTTGTGGTATAGTTCATTTATTATTCTAACGCCATCGATTTAATCGTAAATTGAAAATAAAATAATCATTAAATCTAATTTGCTTCAGGTCTGTATGATGCCATTATGGCGTTAACAATTATTAATTTAACACTTAGTAATGAAATAACTAAAAATCAAGTCATAAAATTTAAAATCAACAAATCATAAAATGATACATAAGTATTTGGGGCGCTGTGTGAAATATGTCAATGAATATTTATTATTATTATATAATATTTATTATAAATATTTGGTACCGCTAAAAACGAGATATAGAGAAGAAAAATAGTATCAAATTAGGCTTCAATTTCGTACTCTTTGGTAGCCAAAGTCAGAAAATTGCTTGCAACTTTGGCTACGGCCATCTTTCTTGAGAAATATAAAACAAAAGTATTTAACAATTCCGACGAATGGTTTTTAAAAAGAAGCATTGTTCTTTCTTTGTTTTTTTTTATGCTTTGACATAGATGTACGATACTCGTATACTCGTGGCGTGACTGTAATCCCCACCTGGCCGCTATCCGTCACCCTCAGAGCCCGGGTAATGACCGAGCCACAAATCGATACTAACTCACAACAACGTTATCTTGTTGACTCAACAAAGTGTTTTTAAAAATAGTGTTTAAACAGATATCTATATAAATAAAAACAAGCTGCTACTCGCGATTTGGTCTGCGTGGAAAATGCTCTTTTAACGCCGAACCCTAATTATTTTTTAATATATAAGTAACATAAAGTTACTCCTTCTATCTGCTGTATTCGGAAATTAGTCTGAACAAACAGACAGATAAAAATCTTAAAAGTGCCATGTATACCGTCAAATGCATATAGTAAAAACCTGTTATTTTGACATTACAAACATACACTTCAATGTTATTGATTTCTATAGATATAGTTTCGCAAACAATCGAAAATTTTCGAGTTTTTGCCAACACAATAAAATAGAATTTCAAAGAAGTGGATATAAAATATTTAAATACAGATATTCAATGTTTGATATCTGGAACAAGTGAAAGTAAATTTTTCTAGTTTTACCACTGCGATGTTTGACAAGACAGGCACACATCTGTGCGAATATATTTTATAAAAGCTACGAAGCTACTTTGGTTACGATCATTATTCAAAATATCGGGAGTCAATAAAACATAAAACAGCTAGTTTTTAAATATATTCGAACTTTTCACACTGCGCCATCTAGCATAGCCCAGAACTAAGCATAGCTTGTACTATTGTAACTTGATTACTGATAGAATATATAGTCTATTTCTTGTAACAACCAACATGTTAGTTTACACATGTTCTTCAAACATTTGTTTGTCCTGGGTGGGAATCGAAACGACGACCTGCAGCATTAAAGTGTTTTTTAAAAAAAAGCTTCTTTTCGGAAATGATATTTATCATATACGAATTACAAATGGATTAAATAATAATTCCATAATTTCTTATTTTTCCAATTTGGTAATGTCTCGATTGGTTGACACAATAATTGTATTGTTACAATTGGATATATGCCAAACATATTCAAACTCGGATAATGTCATATAGCGCTATCTTCCAAATTTAAGATGATCTACTCCAATATGTACCCAATTAGTTAATCGTCCCATATACATTTTTCCATTAAAATATTATGACAGAATTTATATGGAAAAATTTTCAGCCATAAGCTCTTTTGTTTTGGGTGTTTCTTTTTCTTATTTATTAGATTGTATCTTCGAGGTCCCATAGATTAATTCATGGAAAAACGTCAAACCGAAGGTCGAAAGATAGGGAGTGAATATTGAAGTCGGTTTATTAGATTTTTAAATCGGCCTCTCATACGACCTTGAGTCTAAAACATGTGAACATGGGGTGCTCTCGTATTGATTCTTAGAAGCCCGGGTCGTCGTCGGCCGCCCAGCCAGGCGCCAGTTCACAGTTACATTTTATCTGTGGTCTAGTTACTCGATCTTGCAGAGTAAGATGTTTCTTCCCTTGCGAGTTTTCAGTTTTAAAGAAAAATATTGTTTCAGCAAAATTATTGACATCCTATCAATCGTACTAATATTATAAACGCGAAAGTTTGTAAATTTGTTTCGATGTTTGTTACTCAATCACGCCAGAATGGCTGATCGGACCTGGATGAAATTTGGCACAGAGATAGATTATAGTCTGGAATAGCACATAGGCTGTTATCCCGGAAAAATTTACGGTTCCCGTTGGAAGTCCAACCGCGGGGCGCGGCTAATCATTTATTTACGTAGGTTACCTATTTTATTACAATTAATAATGTTTACACGATCCTTGTCTATCGCGGGTGGTTTGTAAGACGCAATCCCCGAAAGCAAACTTTATGCTTATCACAGTTGCAAAATGTATGCTTACACCTATCAACAAATTTATACTTGTGTCCGAGGCCGAGATCAGACGCGAACACGTTGATTCGAAGGCATACTACTTGTACTACTGAGCCGTATATTGTTCATACATAGATTTATATTATTGTATGTAACTTTTTCTTTTGATAATATACGATCGACTATCTTATTTACACAAATCGTGTAAACCGTATCTCCTTTATTATATAAATACAGTAGAAAACAAACACTTAGTTTTGTTCTATAAAAATTTCGCCTAACGTTAACGTTTTTAATGTAGTTTTTTTAAGTCGTATTGTTGTTGCTATGGGCGGAGCTAACCACTTAACATCAGATGTGCCTTCAGCACATTTCGCCCCAGTTTCACATAAAAAAGAAGAAGTCCATATTTCAAGCAGTTACTATTTCCTCCACAGTTCTCTATATTCCTGCTGGTGATCTTCGTGGCCGAGCTGGCGGTCGGCATCGCGGGCTACATGAAGCACACAGACCTGGAGACATCAATAATGAACCACCTCAACGCCAGCATATCCAAGTACGAGATCGACCCTCAGGTTAAGAAGACGTTCGACATTGTCCAGACTGACGTGAGTAGCATTCAATTGTTTGTATATATTTAACTAGCGACCCCGGCTTCGCACGGTTAGTAGAGCATCAGTGTCGTATCAGAAACTACCCGTGAGAAGCCGGGGCGAGTTGTATTATACAATACATAAAAACCTTCCTCTTCAATCAGTCTATCTATTAAAAAAACCGCATCAAAATCCGTTGCGTAGTTTTAAAGATTTAAGCATACATAGGGATATAGGGGCAGAGAAAGCGACTTTGTTTTATACTATGTAGTGAAGCAGATATATTTAAGACTTATGTTGCTGAGTACAGGCCAAAAGAAAATATACATGTTCTCCTAGACTCATGTTCTTGATTCAGAAAGCGTTGCATTCTGACGGGTAGATAACTCCTGAATTTGGTTTGGAATTACGATCGAAACGAATTCGACTATTTGTATTAATAATATAATACCATTCTGGAAAGATGAGGAAAAAATTTAACTGAAGGAAAAAGATAAAAATATGAAATTCCAATGTTATTGAAACAATTCTTGGTGAAACAGATGACGGTATTACCACCCCTGGAATTGTTCTCATCTAGGACAAAGTAAACAATGTACCTTTGCACTGCCGGGAGTTACAGGAATCTCTTCCTGGCGCGTTTTCACTCAAACATACGACCCAATCCGAGGTCCGTACCTCAGTGGTAACATAGGAGTCACTTCTTTTTTTCCTTTTTCTTCCTTAATGAAAAGCCTTCCGCTTTCTGGAAAGTTGTTCCCGCGTTAAGTTGTCAACAACAAATAGACCAGTCAAAAAATGACTCCCATGTTTTATTCCGTTCAGGGTTACCTGATTAAGTAGTAGTATGTCCTTACTACTCACTTAATCAGGTGAGTCCTTGTGCCTGATGAGCTGCCTCAATGCCTCAACTCTTCTCAATTGAGAAATAGCTCTCAACTGATGCCATATCGAACAGTAAAACGCTTGGTACAATAATATAATCATGAGATTATTACGTAGTCAACGGGTTAATCAAGTATATTCACGTCGTTAACTTGTTAAGCTGAATTTGTTCTGGGAATAAGCACTATACGCATAACTGAACTTAGGTAACTACATAGCAATCGATTATTCAGTTCGCTTGGATTTCTGATTGAAACCAGTGTCATGACTGTAAAACGTAAACATCCTTTGGTTAAGTAAGGATTTTACCTGTGTTCAATATACACTTTGCGTATCACTAACTTTTAGCATACTCAACGGTTCAGAAACCACACCAAAAGGAAACTTATTATCAAAACAATAGTCTCGGTTCGGTTCTATTTATGTTTCTAAACAGGCATCCTCTTTTGGTAAATTAATGGGTCACTCAACCTCAATTTCAGATCAGAAGTATTTTTAGAAACTCGTTGTAAATACCAGCATACCAGATCATATTATCTTTAGGGTTTACTACCGAATTTAAGGCACTTTTTCATAAACACAAGCTTAGAAACAGACTTACATATAACCATTTCATAACGATTACATTTTGTCGTCAAAATCTGTTTCTAATTCAATGCTGGTTTTGGTGTCGTTTCATATAACAGACTTGTTATATAATCGTTAATCCATCAATGATAGATTTGACGGCTCCGTGGCTTAGTTAGTTGGTTTTAGCCCTGCCTTCGAAGCGAGGAGTCCCGGGTTCGATTCCCGGCCGGGGCACACTTTATGTGGTGAGCATGAAGTTTGTTCTCGGGTCTTGGGTGTTTGTCTTGTGTTTCTGTTTGTCCATGCCATCTGCGACACAGGGAATCCTAGTGCAGAGGTATGAGTGTGTAAACGTTTTTTTAATATGCAACAGAAGATATGAAAAGTGTACTGTTAAAATATATAATTTACTTTCATAGATACTTCTACTTTTATTGTCTTCGTATTTGGATGTCTACATTCTCAGAAGCATGCGGGCGTTCCCTCTCTGATAAAGAAAGCTAGGTACCTAGCGAAACTGGTCGCCGCGAAATGTACATCCATAATGGCGGTGGTCGTTCCTAGTGCTTGACAGTTAGTTCTGCCACCAAGAACCGCGAACTTTGGCCGTGTCAAAAAACTCGACATTTTGGGCTTTTGTGGTCAAAAAAGTAAAATCAAATAAATAAAATTGAAGTGTCTGTTTGTAATATCAAAATAACAGCATTTTACTAAAAAAAGTAAATAGGGATCCGCGCAATTAAATAGGTAAATAGGTTCAAATAAATAGGTAAAAGTCGCGGGGAACAGCAAGTATTACAATAAAATTTTCCCCGATTAATTGCCGTTTCAATACTAGATACTTGATATCTGTAGAAAACAATTTATTAGGTCTTATCTGGACTGCTAGCAATTGCAGAGTAATGAATATTTATAAGCACGTAGAACCGTTGAACGAACAAGCACGTCGTCTGAATGTTAACTTATTACACGTTACTGTATATATATAGATACCTATAGGTATTTCCCAAGTACCCTACTACATAGGTACGTTTGTATGTGTTTCACATTGGTATCTCTACCGTCGCTGGGGTAGTTTCTATTATCTCGCAGTTGTTACTTGTATCTACTCGTACCTACATTCACAAAATCGACCAATTTTTTTAATAATATACAATATATTATACTTGCTGCGGTTGGACTTTCTACGGGAACCGTACATTTTTCCGTGATAAAAAGTAGCCTATGTGCTATTCCAGACTATAATCTATCTCTGTGCCAAATTTCATCCAGGTCCGTTCAGCCGTTCTGGCGTGATTGAGTAACAAATATCCATCCATACATCCAAACATACGCCTTTATAATATTAGTAGGATATTATAAGTGTATATCTTTGTTACACTATAGTGTAATTCTTAGTTATTAAATGGCCTGGGCAGGGCACAGTTTAGTTAATATAATAACTGTACTTAGAATTTTATTGAATTGATTTGATTTTTAAACACTCCGTTATCATTAAATTAAATAACTAAGAAGGAATGCATATACATTTCCAGAGATTGCTTGATTAGACCGTCTATCTTTTTTTTAAATAACGTGATGAGACCAGCTCACAGCCCACCGGATATTTAATGGTTTCTACAACCCATAAACAACAGTCGACTCCGATCTTCCCCTGCCAAAGTATGAAAAGACTCAAGTCGCATAGCGTTGTGGCTGTCACTCTGTAACGGGGGTGTAATGTCTCTTGCGCCTGTAGCTTCAGCGGCACCCACACCCTTCCATTGCGGATTACCAGGTGTGATGGCCTTCTATTTCGGACGCAACATGTCGCAAGTTCTACTACTTCTTTCACACGTTATGTTTAGTTGTAGGGTCTACAGTTTACTAAATAACATTTTTTACTGAAAATTGAATACAGTGCCATCTCGTAAATATTTGTTGTACTTGGTAACATTTATAATTTGAGATAAAACGAGCGAAGCTCGGTCACCCAGGTACTTTATTACCTATAATTTATGATTTGTTCAGGCGTTTGATGATTTGCACATTACCATTACCAATCCGACAGTCGATCCGTTTTTATTTCTATTTATAATACACTCATCCTTCCAGTTGGAATGCTGCGGCATCAACGGCCCAGGGGACTGGAAGAACAACAGCCTGCCCATCCCCACCACTTGCTGCAGCGGAACTGTCATCAACGGCGGCGAAGCGGCGCCCTGCACCCCGGACACCACCGGCTTCCACAAAGAAGGATGCCTTCAGAAACTCGTCGTCCACATGAATGAGATCGCAATGTTGCTCGGCGGCGTCGGAATCGGCATTGCTTTTGTGCAGGTATGCTTCTCTTAGTAATCTGCTGCGTCCAACACCCGAGTGCAACTCATTGTAAGATCCAAATCTTATACTGAGTCGCATTAATGTTGTCATAAGCGGGTGTCACTTACCACCAGGTGGGCCCTTAGATCGTTCGATCACATGTTCAAATAAAAAAAAGAAACTTTATTTTGCGTTACAGAATTAGGGCTCATTTAAAAATTAAAAACAAAATTATATGTTTAAGATTTTTTAACAAAATGCCGTAAAGAGCCCTCCAGAGGTCCAGAATTTGGGGTGACCAGTTGCTCGCGTCCGTAGGTGTGTACCCTTTGATTCCCTACACGTATCCCCTGGGTGGTGCTAAAGGAGCAACCAAAAGTAGCAGTAGATCTTGAGCCAAGTTCGTCCGGAGAAGTACTGCTACCACATCTGGAATCTGCCGCCAAGCAGTAGTGGTTACATTACTGTGTTCCGGTGGAAGGATGTGGCTACCGGTGAAATCACATGCGCATGAGACGTATCATCCCCGTCTTGGGTGATGGACGCAGCAGGATGAATGCGACTCAGTAAAGATTTGGATCTTATACTGAGTCGCGCTCATTACTGTTGTCATGGGCGAGGGTCACCATTTACCATCAGGAGGGCCCTCAGCTCGTTCCGTCACTCATTCGCATAAAAAAATAAAATAAAAATAAAAAAAATAATCGCATCGGTCGCTTGGATTCAATAGCTATGCTGTTCAGCGCCGATTACCAGTATGACAAGTATTGGAATCAGATCCCGAATACAATACTCATACAGTACTTTCTTTTTTGTAAATATGTACTTACAAAAAAAGTGTGCACCCCTCAAGTATAATAAGTGAAAAATATAGAAGTTTTTTTTAATACCTACATATTATATATTTTTTCAGCTCCTGGGCGTCATCTTTGCCTGCTGCCTCGCACGCTCCATTCGCAGCCAGTATGAAACTGTCTAATTCAACAACCCACTTATACTGACACGTTCATACTCTATATAAATGTATAGTTTACCATGTGATATATTCTATGTATATGTGGAAATAATTTATTTGAATCGTTAATCACATTAAACAATATTCTCCGAGATCTTTTTCGCGTAAAAAGATGCTCGAAATTCCTACTTAATTTTGTCCCACTCAACATTGCGATTAATTTGATTGGGGTAGACAATTTCAATCTCAAGACAATTTTTCAAAGGTGTTTCAAATATTACTTCCTTACTAATGCAATTGAAACTGTACAAAGACAAGCAGTTTTCAAACGTAGTCAGCAAAACTACCAAACATATTATTGTGAAAATTTGCCAATGTCATGCAGTCGCGCGTCAGATTTAGATTTTAAGTGATTGCACGTGCACAATTTAAATACATACAGTGTGCTCAGTGTTCTGGAAGACTGATTTTAATGAAATCTGGTTCATGCCAAAATCAACAGTAACTTAGTATTTTATACCTTTTTATCAAATCTCAAATTACTAGTTTTTCTTAACTTTTTAAACTTTAGTCATTAGTCGAAGTAGATGAGATGCACTTGTAGTGGTGTTAGATTTAAGCTTGATAAATTATATTATATTATATTCAATTCGAATCTTAGGAATTTATTCGAATACATCTTAGATTTTGTAAGAGTGTAATTTTTGAAAGTGTTTCTATATTTAATAAATTGGCATTACATACAAATATTGTCCTTCATTCCTACACAGGGCAACCCTCTATCAATAAAACACCAATCCGTGTCCTAGTTACACACATTTTATTTTCCTATTTTATACCATGAAATATAAATCGTAACAAAGGATGGTTACACTTACATGGGTTCAGTAAGAACGAGTTTACAGGAACATCAGTCGCGTTAAATACATAGATGTCGTCTGCAAGCAACATTCAATTCATTACAAAAGTAAAATCACAAGAAAAGTCCAGTTCCAAATCATCAGTACCTTTGTATGTCGCAAGCATTTGAATCTCACAGCACCAGTTTCCACCGAATCACTTTTATTATTAAAAAAGACATTTTCTCACCAAAACATTCCAATACGCGCGACATACACTTTTCTAAAATAATTAAAACGCTAAATAGTCATTAAAATCTAGGGTTAAGACATTACGTTACAATAATAATAACTTATTCTAGTAAACGTTGGAACTCTTGTTTAGTAACTGTATGTGTATTTCTATTCGGAATTTATTGAAAGATCTGAAATGGAACGTAAAAAGCGCCGACTTGATTTTGGCACTTAGAAAATCGAGCACATACAAAATGAACCAAACAATGTTCATTGATATGTTTTGTTAGTTAATAAATGAATTCAATGGCATGTTTCAAAATATTGTTCATTAAACTCACCTCTTTTTTGAATCACTCAATTTTTATTATAAAAATAAATTGGATACCTACATACATCCGACTTGAGGCGTTTACAGTATGCCCTTCACATAAAAAAAACACTTCCGAAAAGTCAATTGCATACGAAATATTTAAAATTACACATCAGTATCAAAAAAGAAACAAATAATTTAGCTACTTATTGTTAAATAAAATGGACCAAATTTTTATAATCATATTAATCAAGAAAATAGAAAGTCCTCGATAGTTCCTAAATGCTACATCAATTAACACACTACAACAACACAACTCAGCGATACAAATGCTGATGAGTAACGTAATTAAGTTTCACCATGTCAAAACAGATTTTTGGCGTATTGGAAGATGCTATTATTAATCGCTTAACGCGCATACTAACTATTGCATTGATTTTCTATTATACAACCTCAAAATGTTATTTAAGTTGGCAAACAAGAACCATACTAAAAACCCTGAAATTAAAAATAATGTTATACATAGCATATCCAGTAAATTCCAATCTACAATTAGGCAGCATAATATTCCAGACATACTTACACATAAGTAGTACAGTTGAAGAGTGTATGAGATCATCGCTTTACAGCGGCAAAATTGACTCAATCACTGGTTAACCTACGAAACATTGATATTGGCGCCAATTCTGCTGGCATCAAAACATTAAAATAGACAAAAAGTGGTGCTGTCTCTGTTCGAAGAAACAGAAATGATGTATGCTTTAGTTTGACTACAGAATTGGCACCATTAACCACTGTTACATCCATAGCTCACATCGGAAAAAACTAGATTATATATCTTAAACCTTTATCCTATCAATACAAAAAGACATCACAATCATGACATTGCAACTAAGGTTATTAAAGCGGTATTATACAGTTGTTTTTTGCGGCACAGTCATCAGAAATCCGGTCCAGTTGGGACGAGAGCATGCAGCAAAAATACAGTGAGTGGACAAAGTAAGCTTATATTAGAGAAAGGATGGATTTAATGGTAGTGAGTATATGATAATGTATTGTTCCGTAGCGGCAGTTATGAGCTATTGATTCATGTGGCGTAGCGCTTGGTCCAAAGACGAGCGATGCGGTCGTGCTCCTCTCTGTTCTGTAGGTATTGTGTGGCGATGCTCCCCACTAACGGATCAGCTGGAAAAGTACAAAAGCAAAATTATATAAGAGTATGGGGTGTTCATGTTGATTGAATGTTCATGTGTAAAGAGTTTTTTAAGTCTACACATAACTAGGTTATTGCTTGGAGCAATAGTATGATTATGAATGAAATACTAAAAAAAACATGCTTGCATACTTAGCTCAATTTAAATTCAACAAATGAATGATTAAAATAGTTAAAATAATCGTAATTAATCGTAGTTAAGTTTATCGTTCGTATTATTCGTGGATTATTTTTCTATTAGCCAGCAAAGTTTTATTTCTTACACCACCAAAGCAGTACACTTGCTTTGGCGGGTTCCGGTGGTATATATTGTAATAGTAATTTTACTGGTGTTCCATTTCTCCCTCAATCGCTGGACGATCTTACATAAAAGCATTCACATCATGGAGTTTGTACAAAATAGCCTAAACAATCTACCTGCAAATGTTTGTTCGGACCAGGGTAAAATCATTCACTCACTTTGCAACCAGCATCAACATAGCTATGGACTCATGCCAAAAAGTACATGGACAATTTACCTGGATTGCAGTCGGTGAGCAGTGAGCATATTGACAGGAGAACTTTTGATATAGTTAGTGCCGGTGACCAATTGTCTTTGAGTATGTCCAGGCATATCACTCCTTGGCTGTTGATGTTGCAATGATATATCCTTGTCCGGAATGTTACCTAAAATCATAAAAAAGTCATTTTAGTCAATCCAGTCTGGTGTACATGTGAAAATCAATTGCCGTGCGTTAGTCTCGCCATAACTCGAAAATAGGTCAATTGAATTGAAAATCTTAAAAAATTCAAGAAATCGTTAATCATCTTCATCTCGGGTGATGGACGCAGCAGGATGCAACTCAGTGTAAGATCTAAATCTTATACATACTGAGTTGCATTACTGTTGTCATGGGCGGGGGTCGCCACTTACCACCAGGTGTGCCCTTAGCTTGTTCAGTCAGATTTGCACATAAAAAAAGAGGTTTAATGCTTGAAGACTTAGACTGTGGGAACTCAGCCAGTGCACTGATATTGATCAAACCAAACCTAAACACCGATTGCAATCATGTGGACCAATAACTTATTAACTGTATTTAACCATGAGTTTGACTTGAAACAAAACCCCAATGTATAAGCCAATTACTTTGAGGTTAAATTCAGTGACCCCAAATGTGAACTAAGATTGTTTGCTTACCCTTAGGAATCCAATAACTTCTTAAAACTATGTATAGGTTAATAATAATTTGTGGGAGGAGAAACAAAGACTCAACAAGACCACTGCTATCATTCCAGAAGCTTACTAAGACTAAAACATTAGTACTATCTACCCCAAAACTGGACTGTTAAATGACCAATGAAGGATCTTCCACACCACTAGTGTTTGGGATTGCTGGCAACTACAATCCCAACAAGAAATAACTCCAAATTTCCCAGCTTAGTAAAACATTTAATAATCTCAATTTATTTGAAATTAATAAATATTTTATGTAAATAGTTTTCTAATTATGCTGCTATAAAAATACTTTTTTATTTTCATCCAAAATAAGGACGAATATATATAAACAATGACGAAGCTAACAAAACAATATTCAAAAAATCTATGGCTGGTGGAACCACTTAATATCAGGTGGGTCGCCAGCTCATTATATTACTGCAATGGCATAAGAAAATAAGCCCACTAGCAAAGGAAAAACCGGTTTGCTCTGACATGGAGTAAACATTAACAAAGAGATAAAAAACCGGTTAAAAAAACTCCAAAATAGAAAACACAAAAATTATTATGTTCTCAAGCATTAACAGATATACAATGAACACTGAAAATTAAAAGTGAGGAGGTACAAATGATGGTGGACATCATCACTGGTCAGTGCCTTGGTGAAGGAGACGTTGTGTTACTGTTATAGATGGATTCACTACTTATGATAAGGTGGGACTTCAATGTGAATGCATTTATGATATAATGAATGCCCACTAACTGATAACTATATTTCACCCCTCTTGATTTGCTTGACCTCTCTGGTTAATGTCTATAATTGAACTAGATGTTCCCACGGCTTCGTCCATGTGGAATTTAACATTTTTTTATGCACGGAACCCCGATTCTTTATTCTAAATTTAAAGTAGCCTAAGTTACTATCCACAATCAGCTATCACCAGTGGAAATCTTGTCAAAATCAGTCCAGCTGTTTCAGAGATTACCCAGATCAAACAGACAGTCTAAACATTTATATATATGTTAGACATGTTGTTAGACATATATAATAATATGTTCCTTCAAATAATATGCTGTTTACTTTTATATAAACATATTTAGTAAAAAACTGTTCAAACAAACAGATGCCTCAATTTTATTGTATTTAGAAACAAAACTCATTGTCTGAATGTTTAAAAAATTACACAAACAAGTCAACATAGTTGTAAGCTTATAATGTGGAACTCCATGCACACATTAATGTCAAATTACAACCAGTTTTGAGTATTTAGCTAGTTAGTTTTGTTAAGATTATGCCTGTTCCAACCCTAACCAAACTAAGGAAAAGAAGGCATAAAACCCCTCAAAGACAGCATTACATCTCCAATAAGTTGTTCCATCAAGAGTGTATACCAAATAAAGTAATAAAATAAGGTCATTTTTTATAATGATATCTAGCTACACAATTTTACCAACCACTAAAAAAAGTATAACCAACATAAAAAAAGATTTGATATTTACCTTAGGAGGTTTGAATGGGTATTCTGGTGAGAAATGTATGTCCAGGAAGAAAACTCCTCCTTCATATACAGAACCCGGAGGTCCCAGAATAGTAGACACCCATTCATACAGATTGTCACCCTTTGGCCCCGCACTGCAGTTTGGAGGTGGGTCTAATGTGATCTCTGCCAACTCTTTCTGGATCCTCTTGGCAGAAGTGCCAAGTGCCTTGGACATCTTGGAGTTTGACTTTGTGTCTTTTGCTGGCGGTTTGTTCTCTGTTACACTAGCAGCGTGTGAGCCCCGTCCACGTCCCGTACCACTTCCTGACGAACCAGATGCACCAGACATTATCTACAAGTATCAAAACAACTATTGCCACACCAAGCATGATAAGCATAAATGAAATGGGGCAACATAAAAAGCATGCACAAGCTCACAAATGAAATGGCTTGTTTATTTATGATTCATTAGGGATTTGGAGTGCAATGACATGTTGCTTGATTGTGCTGATTAAAGATCTATGTGTACATGATATGATGCAACAATGAATACTGTTAAACTGCTTTCAATGCAAAATTGCTAAATAAAAAGGTGAAAAACCTCAACTTTTTTTCTTTCAACCACACTAGCTTTGAAGACAAAGACATCTGTGCGTGTTTATATTAAATCTACCAAGGATAAGGAAAAACATGTATCTTAGAGCACAGGAGCACACTAGACCACTATGCAAGTGATTCAAATCAACAAAGAATCAATGCAATACTATTTATTTGTACCTCACGAACAACAGTCGGCCATCTTGTGGGCTAGCGTTATCCGAAGTTCCAAATTTTGAGGCTCGCGACCCCTATTCAATAAAGGTGTACGTTTTCCGACGCTAAACGGTGGAAAAAAACGATTTCTCACCGATTATGCACAAAATTTGAATCAAAACCACGAGTCAAGTGATCCGCTCTGCAAACCGCAAAGGCAGTAGTTAATTTTTGGCAAAAGCACATTAATTAGTAGTTTTCTATAAAAACGATAAAATTATACCTTCTTCTGAGGAACAACTTCTTTTTTTCGGAGCCGGGGTCAGCTTTTTAACAGTTTTTTACAAACTTCTACCACATTTTCAGTAATTTATTCGTCCAACACTCTCACCAACACAAACTACTGAAATTCGATTCGAGGAATGCACACACGCACGCTCACAAGTTATCTGAATTAATTTAGATATTTCCAAAGAATCGGGTGCTTACAAATTAATTAGGTAACTTATTAATTATAACAAAACTTAAATTAATTGAAGTCTAGTAATAAAACATGAAAATCGGAAATAAATCATGAATTGAAGCACTGCTACCACTCGCCGACATTTTTCGACTTTTTTTTCTTGTTTTTGTTTTGTGCTAAGTGTTGCCAGTGCTAATCTTAAGAACTCTAATGTACAGCTAAATATTACACAACTAAGCTGTTATGGGTTTATAATGTATGTAGTTGGGTATTATAATCCAGAAGAAATTGGAATAACTACAACAAATTGTCGCACGACAATTTTTAAGGGAACGGATATTGACGACAACACAGAAATGTAAAAATCACATTTTAAAAAAGTTGAAGGACGTTTACAATGTGATGTGATGTGATGCTGTTGGATGGTAAAGCATCGGTGTGAATCAATAAATTTTTCATAAAATTTTCATGGTTTTTGATTTATTGTATTGGTCTCCGCTATTAAAAACACTAAAAACATTAGAAAATTGTGAAAAAAATTGTGTAATCTAAGGGAATGTGAAGTATGCAGGTGAAACCGCAGTATTTAATAAAGATACATTCTTGTCATTCAATATTGTCAGTCTTGAATGACGTGACGTGATGTTTGACTTGACTTCTTTCGTAAGGCTTTTTCTTCTTCTTATTTTTGGCCTTTTGTGTCATAAGCCACACAAATTACCACACAATGACGTGATCTTTGTCATACTTTTTTTTTTTTTTTTCTTTAGCTTCGTCCGACTTATGCATTCCCCATGAATTTGTCATTCAATAGACTGTCACACGGTGTCATATTGACATTTTTAGTACTGTTAAGAAGAAGAAGAAGGCCTCAGAAGCCAAAAATTAAAAAGAAGAAGAAGAAGAAGAAGACAGTGACTGTACTAACATAATTGACATATCAGGGAATTTTGTTTTGGTTTAGTTTGTTGTATAGTGCGTGTAATGTGTGATTGATTCGTTTTGAGAGGTTTTACTATTAGAAAGGACAGAAATTCGTTCAAATTAAAATTAATCAAACCACTTTGAAAATAAATAATACATTAACTAGACAAAATGGGTAAACGACAGCATCAAAAGGATAAAATGTAAGTGTGTCAAACTGGACCTAGGAAACTGGATTCCCTGTATTTTCTGACTGTAATTTTTCAACAATGATCTCCACAGGTACTTGACGTACACCGAGTGGAGCACACTGTACGGTGGTAAGAGACCAGGTAGCTCCAAGGAAGCGGATACGTCATTCAAAAGACTGCCATTTGATCACTGCTGTCTCAGTCTTTTGCCCTTTGAAGACCCTTACTGCGATCTAGATGGTAACATATTCGAGTTACAGGCTATTCTAGAGTTTCTGAAGAGGTTTAAAATTAATCCTGTTACTGGGAAGGTGAGTAGAAGATTTAAAGTTCCCTTAGCCCATGAAAAAAATCCCTGCTCTCTGAAAGTTAAGTGTATAAATGCATATTTCTGGTTTAGCAACATTATGATAACAGAGGTAATATAATAAACAAAGGTATTATATTATATTACACTTAATATCAACAAGTGACCGACCCCAACTTGGCACTGGCTTTCAGGTCATGTGGTATAGATCTAATACATGGTATAGATAATACATTGATTATCTTGATGATCTTTTTTTTATTTTATAGATTGTACCACCTGCTGTCCCATAGAAATGGCTTGGAAAAGTTTCAACACTGACTTAAAAATATAAAATCAGTTGATTGTTCAAAATAAATACAATGTCTATGTCAAAGTACATCAACTTCCAAAGTGTCCACTACAGTATCATAGGCCTACTCTTAACAATTGAGTGTGTAACAGGAGCAGAACTAGATGACTGAATTATTATCTTGAATTGTTTGTTCTGCCACATATTGTCTGTTTTCATTTAAGAAATAAAATTAAACAAGTTAATTTTGATAAAACATGTCAACAAAAACAAACCTGAACTACTGCTAGAACCTACTTTTAAATAAAAAAATGTCCCTGAATTAGGTCACCCATAAGAGTTATTGTGCCACAGATGGACAAAATGCATACACAGTGATCAAACTTATAACACCTCTTTTTACGTTGGATGTTAATGAGTTATTATTATTTCAGAAACAAGACCTAAAGTCATTAATGAAGCTGAACTTTACCAAAAACGCTGATGATGATTACCACTGCCCAGTATTGTTCAAACCATTCACAAACAACACACACATTGTCGCAATCAAAACCACTGGGAACGTATTCTCATATGAAGCTGTGGAGCAGCTTAACATCAAGGGGAAGAACTGGAAAGATCTCTTGAATGACACTCCGTTTACGAAGAATGATATCATTGTGCTACAGGAGCCTAACAAACTAGCCAAGTTCAATATAGCGGAGTTCCACCATGTGAAGCATAGCTTGAAGGTTGAGACTGAAGGTATAATCATTATTTTAATAATATCAGTAATATGGCTTTTAGAGCGACAGTTTGTCAGCGACTGTTCGTGGTCAGGGACCATGTTCAGGGACCCGGCGACTGTTGGAACAGTGGTTTTGTGGCGACAGTTGACCGGTAGCAAGTGTCGATCGTCAGGCACTGACAACCTATGTTCACAGTATATGAGATAACAATGAGTCAAGATATAATTTATTTTGAGGAAGAGTTACTGCTGTTATTATGTACTTTGTTGACGATGACGAAATGGAAAATCGGTTATTGAGCCGCGAGTCGTAAATTGTCCCGCGACCGTTGCTTCTTAAGCACCACCCAGGGGTACGTGTACGGATTCAAAGGGTGCTCACCTACGGACGTGAGCAACGACCCCCCATATGGTGTGACGTAATTTATAGATGGCCCCTATTACCGGATGTTACAGCAAGCTTCGTTGAAGTTACCTAACTAACGTTTAAGTTTTCAGAGGAAATTGCTATGAAGAAAGATCCTCATGCGAGGCTTAAAACAGTGTCAGCGGAAACAAAAGACATCCTCCAGGAGTTGGAAAAGGAATACAAGGCGCCAGAAAAAGTGAATGCTAAAAAAGAGGTAGGTACAATACATCAATTTGGGAATTCTCTCTTGAATCCCTTCTCATAGAAGTTTGAGGAGGTACTCTACAGAAAATTGTTTGTTCCTTTCGCACTCCTTGGGGAACCAGGTAGTGCGAAAGAAACAACCGTGGGTCATCCATTCAGCTCTTGAGGTGGAAGGAGTAACAGACATACATACCGAAAAAGTTTCGCAGACTGGCCTGATAGTTCAGTTGGTAGCTCTGCCTTCTGCGCGGTATAAATGTTTATTCCAAGTCTAGGTGCTAATGTGTATTATATTGTGTTGTGATGTATTTAAAAAAAAAGGTATTGTACAAGTATTCTATCAGTTCTAGGCCGGTTCAGTAAAGCTGCTGTAAAGATTTACAAGCTATGCTTAGTTTGAGGTTAGATGGCGCTGTATGTGTCCATAAATATTTTTTTATTTATCTTTCAGGTAGCAGACAAATTCAACGCCGCTCATTACTCCACGGGCATGGTGGCTGCTAGCTTTACCTCCACCGCCATGGTCCCGGAGACAATCCATGAAGCGGCCATCATATGCGAAGACGACGTCAAATATGAAAGAGTCAAGAAGAAAGGTGGGTAGATAACTCTACCCTAACTTTACTAGAACTAGAATTCTCTCTTCTATAAAATCAATGTTTTATGCTTGCATATTGTACATAAAATTATTTTAGAGCAAGCATTTTGGTTACTATTCGAGTTTCGTTTGACAGCTAATTGTCAAATTATCAATCGAGACAAATGATCTATCCCCCAGGTTACGTGCGACTAATGACAAACTACGGGCCGTTGAATTTGGAGCTGTTCTGTGACGTCACACCCAAAACTTGCGACAACTTCATTAGACACTGCAATAGCGGCTATTACAACGGCACTAAGTTCCACAGATCGATCCGGAATTTCATGGTAAGACCATAGCTTGGTGGGTCAAGTGGCTTGCGCCCGTAGGTCGAATATTATCAGAATCCCTACACGTGGGGTACGTACCTGGGTGGTGATAAATGAACAACAAAAAGTAGCAGTAGAACTTGTGCAAAGTTCTGCTTGTGCAATTGTGTTCCGGTGGAAGGGTGTGGGTGTCGGTGAAATCACATGCGCATCGCAACATCCCCGTCTCTGGTGATGAGCGCAATGGGGTGTGATTTGTGTCTTCTCATACCTCGTTTGGGGATCACTTAACATCAGGTTGTTAATTACATTAAAAGATAATAATAATAACTAATAACAACACCCACCTGCGATAAGGTACCCTTTGACAGGTATCAAAGTACTATCATACTAATATTATAAATGCGAGTGTGGGAATGTATGTTTGTTACTCCGTCACGCCTCAACAGCTGAACGGATTTGGATGGAATTTATTTTGAAAATAGCGCACACCTAGGATTAACACATAAGCATAATAATACATTTTTTGTGACTAGCAAGGAACATAACTTTTATCAGTTTTATGTTGACTTTTTAACTGTGCGTAGCTAGTAATATAATATATGCTAGTTGTTCGCCGCGACTGTGTAGTGTCATGCAATTTTACAGATTCAAGGCGGCGATCCCACGGGCACAGGACTGGGCGGTGAGTCAGTATGGAAGAAGCCGTTTGCTGATGAGATCAGGCCCAACTTGCACCACACTGGCCGAGGAGTGCTGGCAATGGCCAATTCAGGGCCCAACACCAACGGATCACAGTTGTAAGTCCACCAACCTGAAATGTTTAGAACCGCCTTATGGGGCCGTTAGATTTTTTGCAATTATTAACCCACCCCTCCCCTTCGTCAGCAAAAGTAAGCAAAGCTCCTACCCCTCCCCCCACGCTTATATACAATAAACATCCTATAAACGTATTCATTAATTTAAGGAGTCCCCGATAATGCATTTTGTTTTCAAGCATAGACAATGTGTAGGTCAACAATGCCATATGTGTAAAGTAACAATTAATGCGGACGTAGTCACCATCTAGATCCCATGTTATCAAAAATAAGCAAAGCAAAAAATATATATTATATTTATATTTATTTTACGTATCTCTGAAACGATACTCTGGTCTGATGATTGAAATTTTGTGTTTATATAGGGGTTTGCTACAAAAAACGCTTTTACACAAAATAACTGATCAAAGCCACAAACAAGGGTCCGTAGTGTATGGTACAAACATCATTTACGTCAATCGGGATTTTACGCGATATGTCTAAGAAGTTTTGGTAGAACATATATAGAACATAAACTCCTATCGCATTAAAAAAAAACATCTTTCCAGCTTCATAACCTTCCGCTCGTGCAAGCAGTTAGACGGGAAGCACACGATATTCGGCAAATTGGTGGGTGGAATGGACACCCTCACCACGATCGAGCAGATTGAAGTGGACAATAAGGACAGCCCCATACATGACATCATCATCGAGGTTGCGCAAGTGTTCGTCGACCCTTACGCTGAAGTTGAGGAACAGGTAACTTACATCATGAAACCATCATGGTATAAGTACCAGACCAGGGAAACAGCCTGAAACTATAGTGCATTCATTTTACATGGGAGCTCATACAAGATTAGTCATTTAAATAAAACCATGGAAATGTCACAGCACCTGCTAGCCTCATACTAAGAATTGCTTGTACTATGGGAACTAGCTAGCTACTAATAAAAATGGCATGCTACTTCTAATATATCCATACCATCTGTGACACAGCTGAGTGTGTAAGTAGGGATTAATCAACTATCTTAGTCCCTATTGACACCAGACTAGAATTTTTTATTTACAAATAAGTGGGAATTGGAAACAGTACAAAATATTTGTTAATTATTTATTATTTTATTACAGCTCATCAAAGAAAGGGCAGAAGAATTGAAGAGACAAGAAGCAGAGGGTGGAGCTAAATCAAAGAAGGCATCCAAGCAGTCTCTCAAAGTGTTCCGCAATGGTGTTGGCAAATATCTAAATTTAAATGACCACACTACTGGAAACCTCTCTAAGAACCAAGACGTACCTACCAAAAAGCCTAAGAAAGATGGGAAATATAGTTTTGGGAGTTTTGATTCTTGGTAATAATAATTATGTGACTATAATCTTAAGATTAGTGTAAAATAAAACCAGTTCATACTTGAAGTGTTTTTATTGGTCGTAAATACTGACTTAATTGATTTGACCACACATTTGGGTTTGGGTTTTGAAAGCTAGGGTAGGTTACTATGTAGGTGCGAGGTAATAGTGCAAGGAAACAAATATGTTCTACATAATTACACCTAATGTTTAATTAATAAATAATACTTTTTGAATTTGTCTACAATTTTAAGACTCCAAATATTAATGAACAATTTCATTACAATAATAGAACCATTTCAATTTATTACGGATCATGTGCAGTATTTAAAACATTTGAGTTAAAATCATAAATATCTTACAAAACTCAAATAATTTACAAATAAATTGATAACAGTTTGCTACAACAACTTTTGAATAATATATTGGAGAAAGTAACATGTCATGTCATTGTAACTCCTATATTCATTTGTTAAACAAAGATCCCTGCCATTTCAGATGCAACATACAAGCTAATTATAATCAAAAGATGAAGAAATAGGATTCATACAATTAAACCTAACAAATATCATGGGCTTAGAAGTTGCGACTCATTCAGCCTTCTGATGTTCAGTACTGAGTCTGTCGCCGTCTTCCTGTCCTCTGCTTGTCAAATCTCATTTCCATTTCCTCGAGAACCTTTGGTGTGTATCTGACAACCAGCTTCACGGATCCCACAGCTTGCTTCAGAAGTTCAACAGCTTTTTCGTGGTTTTCGCCTTCTACAGACACTCCATTGACTGACAACAGCTGGTCTCCTCTCTTAAGGCCACCGTGGCGGTCAGCAACCCCCCCAGGAATAATCCGAGATATATAAATCGGAGAATTTTGTTCCTTGCCTCCCATCACGTTGAATCCTAGACCTTCTTCGGTCTTAGGAAGCTCCACAACTCTCGGATGTGCATGACCCTCCGCCGCGGCGAATGCGGCCACAGTAGCTTTTGCAGTAGCCGAGGCCCTTATGTCCGCCGAACCCTGGATATCAACAGTTTCGTAAACGTGTTCGTAGACTTCTCGTACTGCGTTTAAAAAGTCACTTTGCAACACTTTCTGTAGTGCAGCCAGTTTGGTCGCAGGAACTTCGCCACTCTGCTGCAGTTTTTCCAGCAATTCTATTGCCCTTTTTATGTCTCTAGCGAGAGTCAACTGCTCTCCACCGGCAGTACTCATGTTTTATGGTGTGTATGAACAAATTATGGATAAAGAAAAGGACGTAAGTTTATCAAGAAAATACTTCTGATGAATCGATCGACAATGTACTACTCCCCACCACAGGTAACTAATATATTATTAAAACTAGTCGTGTACGTTCAGAATCCTTTGTTGATACAAAACAAAACCAATTCTCTATGCATTTTATCATTACCAACATAATTCACATTACTCTACACTGAAGTTTAAATTTGGTAAATTGTATAGCAATAATAATAATTAATTTTAACTCTTAATATGTTTGAATTCCAGTATCATTAATATTAACTAATCACAATATTTTTCATATAATTTTGTATCTTGCCTGTTCTATATACGAACGCACTTGATTTGACATATATGGCATACTGCTGTAATGTTGGCAAGAGTTATATTCGATTTATCGTGAAATTGTTCGTCCAAAAACTATGCAACGGTATTAAAAAATCTTTATAAAAATATATAATACCAGCTTTTACCTGCGACTTCGCTCGCATGTTAATGTTGATTTTGTCAACAAATTCCGGTTGTTTCGCACAGTTTTACAACAACAAACAAACATTTGCATGTAATATTAGTTAAGATTTTTAAGAACGTTATCATATTTTTTTCTTTTTCACTAATAATGACATAATTCTTAAACTTTAAAACAAAACCACTTTTAATTATTCAAAGTCGTTCAAAAACTGACCATTCGAATATGTGACAGATATGCACTTTCACCATTACACAGAAACCAATTTGTTAATATGCTTGACATTGACTTTTGTTGGACTCGATCTCCCAGTCGCGTATGTGCTGCCATCATAATAGTTTTACCACATAAAATGGTGCTTATGACCTGCTGTTAGTGTATTACCGATAGCTACAATGTGGTTTTTAATGGGTTTTTTAAATAGTGATGTTTACTATTTCAATTACTAAGTCTCCCCGTACCACAGTGCATGGACAAACCCAGAACAAACCCAGAAACACAAGACATCAACTAAGTAATGAAACAATCTATGTTAATAAAAAAAACTTCTGAACGTTCTTGGAACTTTATATAGATCTTTAATGCTTCTGGAAAAATACATCAAAAAAGAAAAAAAATATAAATCCAGGTGAAGGGCACCCCTAACTGAAGTTTAAAAAAAATGATGTTATAAATATATCACCAAAAAATATATATTATAAGACTAGCTTATATGATGAATATTATAATTCTTCATATTGGGTATTTATCCTTTTTTTTCTATAAAACACTTATTGTATTTAGCTTTGCTTCAGGATGACAATAAAATGTAACAACATGAATGTAATTGTTTTAATTAATCAGCCCAGCAATTTATGAGTAAATTTGCTCATGGAAAATATAATTTAAAAGTGATCTATTTACATACACGTATTAAAAGTGTTGGTGTTAAGAGCTCCAATTTAGGGGCTTACTAATAGTTAGTTGGCAGCACTGCCCAATTCAATTTGTCCTGCTGCTGTGATTTTGTTCCAAATCAGTATTTAAATTCAGTATTTACGGTATTAATGAACATAAAAGACTTATTTAGCTGTGCCATTGTGTAAATAGTTAGTGGATATAACGTTTGTATTACAGCTGGCGTTAACCTGAAACCATGGACGATCTGGGTAAGTTTTTATCATAACCTGTTTAGGTGCTATGTATACCGAAATGACGTGTTCTTCTTAAATAACTTGTCGCGAATAAGTGTAAGGAATGCATCAGCATCGTGTCAAAACTGCGTGCTTAATTTCATCCCCATTTCAGCTAAGTTCACTAAACTTGTTATCAGAGTGTGGTACATACAACTGATAGTACAGAAATGTAAATATTATGAGAAAGATAACGTTGCTAGAATTTATAGTGTACCTTAAAAATAGGGATAATGTTGTCTGCGTAAGGTATTACTTAATCTGTCTG
The DNA here is from genome assembly GCA_921293045.1 of Aplocera efformata. NCBI lineage: Eukaryota > Metazoa > Arthropoda > Insecta > Lepidoptera > Geometridae > Aplocera > Aplocera efformata. The sequence continues at coordinate 2,361,389 of OV121042.1, read as the reverse complement.
ATTCATTCAGTAAAGGTTGTATACAAAGCCTTTATTCAACACACTTTAGCAGTCAATTAGACATTATGGTGTGGGCCTCATTTTGCCACTGTCAATAATCACTCCTAACATTTTATCTAATCTATCATAATGATAAATGATACTCTTTCTATTTATTCTAACAATAATATCAGTAATTTACCAGACAGTGGTGAAAAAGGAAATTAAATGTCTACAATTTCTTACTTTTAAATAATTTTCATAATATTAAATAGTTTTTAAGTGCATTCTTGGCGGGGAAATCCTTGGATTAGTTGCCATTATTACTCAGTGAACTTGAGGCAATGATTCATTAAGCTTATGTCAAAAGGTAAAATAGGTTAAATTATGAATAACAAATTACACATAATAAAGAATCAATGTAAGGAATGAAACATACTTTATTGTGTTCATTATAAAAGTATATATGTAAGACACAGTATAATGGGTAGTATAATTGCTATTAAATAAATACCTTCCATATAATATAAATGTATATTCTGTCATTGTTTAAATGTAACTTTATGTGTTTAATATTACAATACACATTCAAAAAATTAAACTAATACATTTCAATAAGGTATCCAGTGTTCTGCTTCAAAGGGAACGGAATATTTGAAAACATAAAGAAAATATATATAAAACTAGCTTAAAAATATTTTTTTGCATGGCCCCTTTCTTGTATAATTAATGTAATATAATTGTAATAATTTTTTTTTTAAATATCTTTTTCATTAGAAGAATTATATCTTTTTGAGCACAGATAACGTAATATGTTTTAATCTTCATAGGTACCATCATTGGGTCTCATAATCTCACTGTGGTCTTCTAATAATAAACATGATGACACATTACTCAGAAATCTTGCACACATTGACTCATCAATGATGTCTTCAATAGGTTCTTGAAGTTGGGTTTGTAGTGAGCTTTAAGTCCAGTCAATAAAGTTGAAACTAGGCTTATGTCCATTTCAATTTTGTTCATTCTTTTAACTAAATAAAAGTGATCATGTGCTGCTTTGTGAATTAAGTCATAAGAGATACAGAAAATGCAATAAAATCTGAAGTTTATATTAGTTTGTTATTAACATTAACATTATTTGCCACTTCACTTCACTTCATGTGTAACATTGAGGTGGGACACATGAGTCTTTTAGTACTCGTACCCCGAGCACTACAAGAATCAAGTTGGTTGTAGTGAGTTTGAGTCCGATATAACTAATACGCCTCCCCTGACGAAGTATGCATAGGATGGGCTCATCTCATGTGTCGTAAGGTATCCCATCTCATGGGGGTCCCGTCTCGGATGATGGATGCAACAGGATGAGTGCGAGTCAGTGTGAGGTCCAAATACTATATTGAGTCGCATTACTGTTGTCAGGGGCGGGGGTCGCCACTTACCACCAGGTGGGCCATCAGCACGTTCCGTCAATTCTTCACATAAAAAAATCTTCATGTCTCAAAGCTACAGATGCACCTTAACATCTGATTAAAACTGATAACTGATGAAGGCCATCTCACTCCCACTCGCAAAAAAGGGTACTATGTACTTGCGGCCAGAAAGGATTGGTAGATGTCAATACCTTCGAAACCCTGATTCGTGCTGGGTATGTCGTCACGATGTATTACCTCATATGGTCTGAACGTGACAATGCGCACGTCATTGAAGCTTCAGTTGACGCATGTTTGCGATACCTTTCGTATAAAAAAAGATATAATTTGCTTTCTTATATAATTTGCTTCATATATACACTGTAGGTAAAGTATATAGGCACATAAAATCAATCATACACTACACGTCGTTTACTTACTCGTTTTATCAGCTTAAGAAACCATCACGCTAATGACTACACAGTTATTTTGATGCGTTAACGGCTTCTGCAAATACCCCCAATGGAACCCTGGCCTGGTCGCTGGCACGGGATACGGCTTCCGAGCAGTAAGGACACTTAGGATACTTTGATGTCATGCTCGAACTCGATCTCTGTTTTATAGTAATGTATTTTTCACGACAAAGAAACAGGATGCACATCGTATCATCCGATCGATCCGTTTAAAGTTATTATCACTCTTCACGATGGTAGATGTATTATGTCTTCGATTTCTTTAGTTCCCTAGAACATGCTGGTTTACTCACGATTTTCCTTTCCCGTTTTTAAAACGTTTTGTTGTGTACATAAACATTTCAAGCGAAAAACAATAGTGTCCTTTTGGATTTGAACCAGCAACATTCGGATTGTAACTCGGCGTCTTTACCACGGTTACGCTGGGCGTGCGAAAGAGACATAAAGAACCCTTGCTACTTTAGTAGAAAAAACATAGCATTAATTTGGAGATTAAATGAATTAACTCGGAACAAAGAAAAACACTTGCTTGCTTCACTTATCCAGTCCATCTTCACTTTTGGTTTATTTTTACTCGTTTTTATAGTTCATTAGTATATTGTATAAAACGCATCTATGGAGTTTTCCTACTGCGATGACATTGCCTTGTCGATGATTTGCAAAACGTTCTTTGCTGGTGATAAATGATGGCCCTACCTTGCAATCTTGTAATAGTCTGGTATATGATTTAGCTGTTTTGCATAACATACCTGATAGTAAACCTATTAGATAGTAAGGTGGATTCTCTGATGGCGTCTATAATCCGATGTGGACATAATGCGGTTAATTGAAGACACAAATAAGGATTTAATTCTAATTGATTCTTCCGAAATCATACAGCGTACTTTGAAGGTTGAAATCCAACCTAACATTTATAAATGCGAGAGTATCTTAAACCGCTGAACTAATTTTTATGAATTTTGGGATAAAGATAAATGGGACCTTGAAGAAGGACATTGGTTACTTTTTATCGTGAAAATAAAATTTGAAGGGGTTGGCCAGGAGAACATAGGATGAATATTCTCGGATTCCATGCTGGCGAAGCCGCGTATTATATTAAAATATTTGTTTCCAAAGCATCCTAAAACCCAACTTTGTATTGTTATACTTTTAAAACTACGCCTTGGCGCGGGACAAGCGGAATTACGTTCCAAAACCGGCATCCAGGTAGGCATAACCAAGAGGTTTGAGATTGTTATCGTATCCAGAAATAATCATCTTTTTTCTTGCTAATTCACAAAACTTGAAACCAGATATATATGGTAAATAGAATTGCTGCGCCCCTTGGTGTTGAAAAAGTTGAAGTTAGCCGATGGGAAAAAAGGTATTTATTGCATCAACACAACTGGCATTACTGCCATTTTTCGCAAATTCTATGACGCAACTAAATGATTTATGATTAGGAAGACAAAATATAATATATCTTTGCTATAAAGACAGGTCACTCGACCGGTAATCAGTTATCTCCAAATAGAAGAGCTATAAACCGTTCCTAGTGTGTAAATTTGCCGACAACATTCCTTCAAACTTGTTCAATAGTATGCGAAAGTCCGTGATTTTATTACAATCGTGGTATTGGGGCACTAATCCTTGGTTTCTGATAGCTAAATTAAATGAATAAATAAACTTACATATTCATGGACATTTCACACAGTATAATCTGTCTCCAAACTAATCTTAGCTTGTAGTTTGTGAACCAAGTTACTTTTTTGTAATTACATTCAACATATCAAAACCCAGACTCGGAACAAACATCTTATATTCGTCACAGATGCTTGACGTGAGCGGCAATCAAAACCACGACCGACAGCGCAGAAGGCAGAGCTACTACCGACTGAGATAATAGGCCGATCGTTAGTTTCTCAATAGTATGATGATTTCCATTATCCGTTCCATCCAATGTTTCTAATTCAGATCACTGACAAAAAAATGATCACGTTAATATGACTGATCGCTTCAATCAATATAATTTTAGAAGACACAAATATTCATGTAGAAAAAGTGACCTATTCAATATTTATGGACCTATTTAGCTTGATTAGTTTTTAATGGAGGGTCGTCACTCAATTTATGAGGTTAATTTTTATTGATTGATCCTCAGTAGCTTCAATATATCTACTGTATTTGTGCATTGACTTTGGTAGAGTTAGAAAATTGAAATTATCTTATATGCGATTATGGGGGTCTATGTTGCCCGGCGCCGTAGTACTTTTCGAACTACCCGGGGACACGTGTCTTTTGTGCTCCCCTACAGATGCAAGCACATGGCACCCCTGAATTTGAATGTTTAAATAGAAACCGTCATTTGTTACGTCATATTAATTAACCACGATACATTTTAGTGTCTATTTTGTGTGCGTTCCTGCATTAGGGTTAATTAAATTAATTAGATATCGTCGCGCTTCGTTTGTGTCGTAATGGAGGACACTCCTACCTCATAATGGGTTAGACACACGTAATTTGCCACTTTAAAAGAAATCGATGCTATCGCCACTAAACTTTCTTTAGATATTTTTCAATAACATCACTGGATATCGTATTTTTGTGTTAACGATATCAAATGGACTGAAAAGTTTTATTGCACTTAATTATTGTAAATTTTCTGGTATATTTTCTGTTTGAGCTCTTATGTTTAATGATTGTCAAACGCACATCAAACATTGATTCTCTATTAAATTATGATACTCTTTTGACAGTTTCCGTACTTATTGGCCGTCAAGGCATGACCTGTATAAGTAGAGCAAACACTACTTTATATTGTCACTCAAGTTCCCGTCCAGATCGAAGCAGTTACGCATAAGATCCATCCGTTAGACACATGTATTCATCAACTAGATTTCCCCGATTTGGCTATAAAGGCAGATTACCTGCTCTGTAAATAGTGCCGTCACTATTACGTCACGGTCCAGCTTTTCATGACTTGCGTTCTACGTCCCCTTCATCAACACGTCAGTCCACATAGTAAGCTGGAAGCTATCGGTACAATAAAGGGAACTGTCACATATTAGGTGTAGTTTAGGATTTATGGTGTTTATATCATTAAGTTCTCGTAGCTGATTAATTAACGATAACAATCGCGTTGGATAAGTTATAGTTTGTTTTAAATATCCACTTTGAATTTTCTGTTGTGTCATGTTGTTTTATTTGTCAAGCCCTTTTCTTGGTTGGAAGTAACTGACGGCAAATGTTTGATTATAGATGTTTGCTATTTTCCGTCTTATGGTGGTGAAATTTTAAGAAAGTGTTTTCTTAGTGTGCCTACGATTCTGCTAATTTCTTGTGGGATAGTTTTCGCCTGGAGTTGGCATCTCCGCTGGGACCTATTGTGCTAGGAATAAGTATTTGCACTATAAAGTGGAGTAATCGAGTATATCAGCGATGTGAACTGAAGGTTATTTAATTGCAGTAAGTGGCTTATGGCTTCTATGGCTGGTTAATTTGATGAATACCAACCTCGATACATTAATGGAAATAACATCATTTTTATTTATAATATGTACAATAGTTATACAATTTCAAAATGCTACTATGAATATATACGTTGCTTATAATGATAAGGTATTAAATCAATACTTGATATTTAAATATTTAAAACATGTCTAATAGCTTTTCATATCGACTTCAGCCTTGGCAGTTAAACTAGATAGATCTTGGCACAGTTTCAAAGACAATACCGTAGGTTTAGGGACTGACGTTCAAATATATAACATTGAATACTGTCTCCTAATCCAATTGTCATCATCGCATATACAAGTTGCAATATCGACAGAAATTGGAAATAAGTAATTTATTTAAAAAATCTATACTTATATATCAGATGCAGCAGAATACATATCAAGTTATTATATAAAAAAATGCCATTTTTTTGTTGTTTTCATTTAAATGCAATAAACTGGCCCCTCTGTTTCTAGTCAAGGTCTTCCTTCTGCTCTGGACACAGCGAGTTCAATTCCCACCCAGAAAAAATATTTGTCTGTGTCTGGATGTTATAGATAATTATTTACAAAAAGTAATAGGTATATATGTAAATATTCTATCTGTAATCTGATTCTCATATTCGAAATTCAATTTTATATTCATTTAATTGTTTTCATTCAATGTTGCTGGTACTTAGCTAGTTTCAAATCTAAGTTACCATTATACCTTATTTGAATGAAATCTTGCGATGCCATCTGCACCTATGTTTACGCAGACTTGATAAATCAACATGCAAGTCACTTGTCCGTTTGTCCGTCATCAGGTGTACTATAGCGTTCGCATGTGGGTGCTCTCTGGCCCAGCTCAAATATTTACTTCCTTATTAGAGAACAATGGTAGGTACAGTTACACCGTAAAATGCATGACGGAAAGTGCATTAACTCAAATGGCAGTTTTGTAATATGCACGCTAGTGAGTTCATCGACGACGAAGTTAACCATTTAGACGATAAACCCGTGTTTTTTAATAGACTTTATTAGACTTAATAGTTACATCAAAGTGTAAACATTTTTTGGAATGACTACCATAAATTAAAGTGAATGAAAAGGGAAAGTGACGGACCGGATGCCCTAAGTCAGGCGACACTCGTGCGCATAACATTTCATCATTTTCCACCGGATGCCGCAGGGCGCGGTAGATTTCGGCGGGAGCAAGGAACGAAATTAGAATTTTCTCGCTAGAAGACGCTTGATTGATCACCATTTCTTCACTTTTAAACGTCATCGCCTATAACTAATTTCTGGAATTCCTTCAAAGAGTGATGTCTCTATCGTCGTTAGTTAGCCCCAGTTATTCGCTTTGATCCAACCTAACAATATTACGGTCATAAAATCTGTAGGTACTTGTCATGAAACTTCATCAAGGAGTCGCGTTTTCTCTACCAAAACACTCGTGATGCGTAAATTGCACTTGTCGAAACAATGTCTCGATGTTGAAGAGTGCACGTCGAATTGTCAGCGTTCGCGTATAAATAATCTCCAGTGGTGGATGGAGAGGCGTGCGCCGGCGCCGACACTCCACTAGTCTTTAGTTGTGACTGGGACGCGTTGACGAATACTCTACTCTGAGCACCCACCGCGCGACCTCGCCCCCGTGACATTGCTTATCTCTTATCACCTGCGTTATCGATAACAGAAATGAAACTATCGATATTGAATTATACGAAAATAACCTAACTTGTGACAGTATCAGTATCCTTTCGCGCCCTTGCGATAAACAAAACATTTGTAAACAGGTTGACTAATTACAAGTGCAATTTCTCGCGTAGGACTGAATTCACTAGTGATACGGTGTAGGCAGTGGTTATGGAGTGTTGAGCTCGGTGTTGGACCCCGTGGGTGTTTTAATATCAAAAAACGTCATCATGGACCGAACGATGTATGGCAAAGTTCTGCCCGGCACTTATTACCCGTTCCGCTGCGCTATGAAGGAGAACGGAATATCGCCCGGCTGTGAGTATTGTTTTATTTAATTCATTAACTAACATTTGTATGTCATCCACTGCTGGTTTATTAGTATTTACTGCTGTTACCGTACTATGGATGTGGTTACGCATGAATACGCGTACAGATGTTGTTTAATCCGATGCAAATGTTTTGGTAAGGTGCGCCCGAGTGCATCTAACTATCACGCTTGTTTATTTACAAAGAACTATCGAGTGATGTGAATGTTGTAACGTTTTGTGATTCGGGTCAGGTGACGTTTGCCAGTATTTTATTTTAGGAGTGTCAGTTCAGTACGTGTTGTGAATATTTAAGTAGCTTTGTATGACAACATCAACACCTTTACGTTTGCAGCAATGACAAACAGATATGCCCATTTTCTAAAACATAATTCAAAATAATGTAAATCAAATAAAACTCAGTTTTTTTATATTTGCAATTATTATACGTAAATTGACAATTCTAACAAGTTTTGCTATTAAATTGATATTCGATAATAAATTTGAATCTAATCTCGTAAATGTGGTTTTTTGTTGGATTAAGGTACGTTTTCTACAGTTTTTAATCAGCTATTTTGATATTTTCTTCAATAGAATATGATTTAAATAAAATTGCACGCAAATTTTCTATTGTCTCGAGATCGGTTTGCTTCTGGGGTCAAATAATTTGTTATTATTTTAAGAGCTATTATAGTTTTCTAGAAAAATAATTGGAATGATTTCCTTAGGGCTAAATTAAATTTGAATTCGTCGCTATTATGCGATGTTTTATTCTAGGAATTATATGTTTTTATATGTTGAATCATCAATCCGTCATCCCAGTGATATCTTCAGGTTCCTTCAATTCCATTAGTATGATTTGAACAGTTTTGCGGTTTTGTTCTGCCTTTATGACGCCTGTGCCTGCGTCTATTCATGGATCCCCGTGGGTGTCGACCGTCTAATACAGACTTTACTGTCCCATCAACTGTTTTATAGTTTGTTGTGTTCGAATTTTGCTACAAAATGTTTAATATTAACTTTCACGTGCCTATGATTCACTTTTTCATGTTCAGGAGAGTAACCTTCGCGATTATTCAACGATCTTGTATCTGCACACTTTGTGTAGTCTGCCCTGATATTGTTTATATTACACGCTTCTCCTAGACCAAAATCAAGTCGCTATGTATCATCATCACTGTTGATCTATCAGCATTGTGCATGTATTCAGGCCAAAATTGGCTAGTTTGCGTAATTTTCTGTAACCAAGTACGATGTAACTTATTTAAACTGGTTGGTTATCCATCTTCAAAAGTTATCATCAGTCCTGTATTTTGGATGTATTTTATTTATTTGCTTGGAAGTGTCGTGGTCGTTCTTAAAGCTTAGCATTATTATAGTCCTGCCCACGTCTGTACCGTTAGTTAGCATTTAGCTGCTAAACAGGCAATTTCGTCATTGGAGGAATGTCGTATACTATAATACTTAGGTCGATTTGTCGCTACAATAGCGCGACACCTAACTAAATTGAATTTACGATTCCACCAATAAAAAACCTTGACTTGGAAGAAACTTGAATTTGTGTTTTTGTTTTTTATTCTTCCAAGTGCTTATGCTTTTTCGTTAGAATTACTTAATTTTCGTTGGAAATAATAGTTAATTTTATCGTATCCTATATTATATTCAACATCTAAGGTCTCTATGTATATCCAGGTATGTTGTTGCAAGTAATTCATCGAGAATAAAATAATTCGTAGTTTTAGAGTAAGCGCATCATAAATGGCAAGAACATTGCAGTTATGAATAGTGTATTGTTGTGTTTCTAATTAGCATCTTTGCTGTGAACACGCGTTTCAAGGACTTTAAATAAAGTGTTATACTTCTTTATTTCACCTAAAGTTACGGTTACATTACGATAACGTTACGATCTTAATATTCAAATATTGCTTGAGAATTTAGTCCTCAGCATTTAGAGTACGTTGTATTACCCACATAATTTATCCAAATAAAACACTCATTGATGCACACTTTCTCTGGATCTGAACCCAAGCTTCGAATTGGGGTCTTACCATGCTATCAGAATGTTTAATATTGTAATTTAATTGAGCGCCTTAATGGAAATAACTATATATCGTCCATGATGAAATCATGTCTCTTAATTGGTAATGACGTGATGCTTAACAGAACCAGCCTTGACCTACTCCGTACTTGCAGTTTCAGGAAAACAAAGTTCGTGTCCAGATCAAGTTTTCATTGAGCGAAGATCAGGGAGATCGCATTGACTTAAATAATTATGCCAACCTTTGCGAGGTCATCACATAATACGCACGCTACATATGGGTGGAACCAGTTCTGTGAACCATGTGGCTCGTTTTGTTGGAAACTATAATTTCTACGTTTTTAAGAGACCTGACTTTATTTTTTGTTCGTATTTTATTATACTTGTGATATCTGTGACCCTCTCCTAGATCATTGCAAAGTTTTATTCAGATACGTAATTGGCCACGTTTTCTTTCTGTCTGTCGCTTTTATAAACTTATCCTTTTCATCCCTTTACGGTTTATTCCAAATGAACATTATATTTCTCTTAGTTCTAAACAATAGACGTGCGTTAAAGGCAATCTTACGCAATATCTCCATTCTCGTTCCAGCCATATGGTGTTTCATTGGGCACATCCGCGGTTATATAAACGAACATAATAGTATCATCTTCTCATATGTATATTCAAACATCGTCCCATGACCATGTAAGTGGCTATGGCAAACGCTTACCGCCAGGGATTACGATTCTTATATCTTATGGATCTGATTATAAATGGTTAACGTACTGACCATAATTGATCTTAATTATGCAATTGCTAGTATTTTATGCATTGGTGTCGTTAGTTTTGTTTGGTTTCAGTTGTCGATCATGAAAATATTATTTGCATGTTTTTCATTTTGCTTTTGACCACTGCATACACTGTGTACCTACCTAATAATTATTATAATTTTCTCGATTTGAATTTATTTATAATAGGTATCCGAAGTTTTAGTACTTGTACTAAAATACGACCAGACTATTCGTGTTCTTATCAAGTCCATTTAATTAAACAGTCCATTCCATCGTTAACTACCATATAACAGTTTCATGCAACACTACGTTTCCTGTCATTACCCATATTTATTTGAAAGTTTATTAAAGCTTCCTAAATTGATGGGTGATCCTGGCTGCAATCCAAGAATCCGTTTATTTACCATTTGTGACCATTATCTTCGTAGTTGGAAGAAAGTCACGTAATTATATTATTCTTTCAAAATAATCCACGTAATCCACATTATGTCACCGGAACACCTAATCAAAATCAACTTTTTTATCATTACGAATGTAATGACCCGCATTCGTAATATGATATTAAAGAGAATGTGGTCTGTTTTGTATTGTGTGTGAATATGACTCCGCCCTTTCTCAACAGATGTCGTTTTTAGTATTGTTTACGTGTACTAATAAATGACCATACTTGTATTCGATAGTACTGAATGTCAGCTATCTAACGCATTTTATGATATTTGGTTGAAGTGTAAGCAACAATTGTTTTCACCTTTTCGAAAATGTCGGTTTTTATTCCAAATAAACGTCATTTGCGGGAAGTGTTATTACATTATTTTATTGCGAAGAAAACTGCAGCGGAAACTTATCGTTTGCTTGTGGAGATTTATGGTGAGCATGCTCCGTCTAATACAACTTGCAAGGAATGGTTTCGACGATTTCAAAATAACGATTTTAGTACTGAGGATAAAGAACATGGAAAACCACCAAAAAATTTGAAGATGCTGAATTGGAAGCATTATTGGCGGAAGATTCTTGCCAAACTCAATCAGAATTAGCTGCAGCATTAAATGTTGATCGTTCAACTGTTGCAAAGCGTTTACAAATGATGGGAATGATTCAAAAAGCCGGTGACTGGGTTCCACATGATTTAAAAGAAAGAGACATGGAACGTCGGAAAACCATTTGTGAAATGCTGCTTCAAAGACAGCAAAGAAAAGGATTTTTGCATCGGATAGTCACAGGAGACGAAAAATGGATACACTACGAAAATCCTAAACGCAAAAAAGCTTGGGTGAAACCAGGCGAACCAGGCCCATCACAGCCAAAAATAAATATTCACTGTGCCAAGGTCATGCTCTGTATTTGGTGGGATCAGAAAGGTATTGTATATTATGAGTTGCTCAAACCCTCTGAAACTATTAATGGAGAAGTTTACCGACGACAACTAATGCGTTTGAAGCGAGCCATAGAAGAAAAACGACCAGAATGGGTGAATAGACATAACAAATTAGTTCTTCAGCATGACAATGCCAAACCGCATACCGCAGAAGTCGTAAAAAGATATTTAGAGGGACAGGACTGGGAAGTGTTACCCCACCCGCCATATTCACCAGACATAGCTCCTTCGGATTACCACCTATTCCGGACGATGCAGACAGACCTTACTGGAGAAAAGTTTACTTCATGTGAAAGTATCAAAATTTGGATTGACAACTGGATAAGCTCAAAAGACCAGGACTTCTTCCAGCAAGGAATACGAAAACTACCTGAACGATGGGCGAAGGTTGTAGCTGCAGATGGAGCATACTTTCAAAAATTTTTTTTTAATTTTGTAAGCGAACATATGTGTTTTATTTTGACAAAAAGGGGCGGAGTCATATTCACACACCTATTACTATACAAAGTCCTAGGTGATTTAAAGGTCAATTTTATAATTGAACTAATTTTAAAGTACGTAAGCTGTTACAGGAGATTAGGCTCCCAAAATTACAAGGAAAAATATAGGAATGGTTATCGCGAATGTGAACTAATAATTATCGTAATAATTATTAATGTTTCGATTTCCACTCAGGACACTCAGAATGTTGGTTCTGTGTTAGGGTGTTCATTTGTATAAGTATGTATTTACAATAAAAAGTAATGTATAAGTACTCTATAAGTTATCTAGTTCCTAGTGCTTAGCTTGGTGCTGTGTGAAATGTCCATGAATATTTATATTTATTTATTATATTATAGTAACCAGTGAGTCATGATTAGGAGGTCGTCGAGACGAAAGCATATCTTCCATATAAGGAATTCCAATAACTGGTTGTTCTCGTAACTGTTATTCAGTCATTTACATCACCTTGCTTTGAAGGAAATCGACATACGATATAGTTTAAATACAATCGTTATACAATAATATAATACATAAGTTATAAAACAAGTGTGTTTAAAAAAGCGGCCAAGTGCGAGTCGGATTCTGGCACCGATGGTTCTGTATAAACTTAAGGTAAATATTTATTACTTTTACGGTTTATTTTGTGATATAACTACATTTTTACAGTATTACGGGCAACCGATTTATGTGGGACTTTTACCCAAACTAAACCCCATCGGTGGCCGACCTCTGCGCATTCGAGGGTCTCTGGGCTCTCCAAAAGGAACTTCACCAGAGATCACAACACTGATCCTCTACTAAGAGTGCAAAGCCGGGGCGGGTCGCTAGTATATCTATAAAATCATTCGAATTATAATAGTTAGTGAGTTCGGAGTTGTAAACACTCCCACTGAGGAACCACTACTATTTAAGAAAGTGCTAATTTTATTCCACCCAAACTGATCCAATTTTCATAATTAGGCACCGAAATTGTTTTCGTTTTAAAGAAAAACAAGTCTGTGGTTTGTTTCACATTAGTCATGTTTCAGTTGAGTCAAAATTTGAGTCATTCATGGTTTGTTGAATTTGGCTGAATACTTTATTCGATGCTTTGTTATTTCCTTTTATGGAATGTATATTTTTTATGAAATATTTATGACGGCCGAAGGGTCTTTGAATTCATTTCTTATAGATATGAAAATCAAGAGCTCACATAATCAATGATTTCTAAAGTAACATCGTATTCAAGGTTCAAGATTACAGAGAACTTATTTTTTTACTGCGTGTCTGTTTCACATCTTGTCATCGAAGGCACTGTTGGTATCTAGCATTAGATTACGAGTAATGCTAGAATCTGGACAGAACTGGCATTCCAGGAAGCGCTGCTTGTTCTTGCAGAGGTGTGCGCTTTGTCTCGGTTTCTTTCATCACATCCCATTTGCTCAGCTTACACCTGTAGCCAAATGTTATTGTTCATAGTCTATTCTATTTTTTTTTTGTCAAATTTGTAGTTAAATTGTATTTATAGGAATATTATTAGATAAATGTATCCATTACTGTTTTATTTGGCCTCCTCTGCAGGAGCCTTGCTAACTAATTAGAAAAGTTGCTAATATCTCTCATTAGAGATATCTTACCGCATGATTCAAATTATTTCCGGGTATAAAATCCAGCACAATGTTGCTATTTGAGTATTAATTAGTTCGTCTGTACCTACCGGTGTTTGAACTTTAGGTACGCGTGTTCTGTTTTAACTTTCATTTGCACCTTCTTGTTGTTTATATTGTTTGGATGCCTTGTTCGCTTCCCTCCTCTCACTGAGTGACGAATTATCATCTAAATCTGTACGTCTATTTTATTTTTAAATTTTAGAGGTAGTATTACTTTATTTCTATTGTTATAGTCCTTTGAGTCCCTACACGTATTCCATGGGTGGTATAAGGAGCAACTACAAGTACCAGTAGAGCTTGTGCCGAGTTCGTCTGGAGAAGTACTGCCTTCACACCAAAATCTGCCGGCAAGCAATGTTGCTAAACGTTGTTGTGTTCTGATAGAAGGATGTGGTGTCGGTGAAATCACAGGCGCATGTTACATCCCCATCTCTGGTGGCAAGCGCAAAAGGGTGCGACTTGGGTCTTCTATACTTAGGTTGCAAAGTATTGATGTTATTAGGTCCATAGATAAATTAGTCATATGGCAACCTAACGTCCATCATTGACAAGGGTTCATTTCCATTTCAAAAATTACCTTTGTACGGATTTGCGGATACTGAACGACTCACTATCATGGTAAAACAATAAATTAGCAAGTCCTGATTCACTTGAGTTACTAATTATTATTTTGTTGTTCACCATCTGCGTAAATGTAGATCATCTCACACCAGCTTGTGTTACCTAATTAAAATTGTTGCTCATTCATAGCGTCTCTGAAATAAAATTCCCGTCCCAATTTCTGTGTCTGCTTAGCTTTCCAGGGAGACATTCAATAAATTGCTTTACATTGCGTCTCTTGGATATTTAGTATACCATCAATCGCATTTATGGATGTTGAAACAAAAATCTTCCGACTGGAGTTACTGAGGGGCTGCTTTGAAGCTTTGAATAGATCACTAGGAATTCCTTTAGGATCAGTAACGTTTTTGTATTAGCTTTTTTAATTATAATTTAATGTACTTACTCCTGAACGCTATCTTTAAACGTTTTCACATAGTCATGACCAAGGTTATTATAACATTTACTTCATTTATCAATGATTACATTATCGTTTCTACGCAATATGAATAAATACATTAGGAATTCTTCAAGACAATTTAGGAACCCTTGAAAAATGTAGGTCGGTCAATGGCATCAACATCATTCCTCTTAGTATTCAATTAATTGTCGCAATTGGCTCAGTGCCCATTGAGTTTTAATCTGTAAACATTTGCATGGTCATATTAGATCTACTGATCCGAACATTTTACGAGAACATTGACCCTGAAATTATTTTATTTAATTAAATAATTTCAGGTCGACGGTCATTTCGACTGAAGATTTACCAGTTTCGGTCCAGTTCATTTTCTCAAAAACAAAGTAGAGGGCAAAAACAAAAGTCGAAAAATGTTTTGAATACTTATGTAATGAAGTATTTGAATCATATGCTATGTTTCTTATATGCGGTATCATAATTATCCTTCCTTTATAAAAAAATCTTTATTTTTTTTTAATATCATCCTGAATTTCATTAATGTCGTTAAAACTAAATTGGCATGAGAAAGTATTAGTAATTTTAGTGTACCATGAAAGAAGTTTTCACAACTATTTTACATAAACCTAATCTTTTAGACGTCGATAAATTTTTTTTATTCAATTCAGTACTACATTTGAAGCTAACACAAGAACAACATGACTTGTACGATCTTCTCACACATTCCGCTTATCCCTCAGTGCGGTCTAAGGTCATATCTATCAACAAGTAGAAAATAATAGACAATGAAGAGCTCGGTCTCATTCGTGTTAAACGAGCATTAATTCAATGAAAGTGTGTGAATTTTGAACATTCTTATTTTTTCATGACCATCACTATAATCGATCATAAAACTATAGCCATTAATGACAATTGCCGTGGAAACAATTAAATACTGGATGAAAATCTCCCAGATATGATTGTATTCTTGACACCACAAGAAAATCAGTAATTTCTAGTGAAATAGAGAAAGGCGACGATTTGTACTTTTGTCGTAATGGGTATTCATAATGGCCCAATTAGTAGTTTATATTGAGGTAGACATATTATTTGTGTAATTAATGGCGTTGGTATATGTAATTTTAACTTGAATTTGTTACATGATTGAATTTCCTGAAGTTGTGGGTGTGAATAAGTGAATTTATACTGCATTAGGTAACTCAGGCATACAGTCGATGTGACGGACATGGTACCTGATTATAAAGACAACAAACAATAAAATAGAGTAAAAATAAATATAATTCCCAAAATATAGTACCTGGAACTCTTTCTGAATAAATTAATAAAACAAAAAACTTGTTCATTTAACGTGTTGAAGTTATATACCTGTTTTTTCCTCTATGATGTTGTTTAGTGTGCAAACAATTAATTGTCTGCGAAAACGCGCGTATTTCTTGTTAGTAACAACAATTCAAATACCGTTTTGAATTCGTGATAATATAGAAAGATGTCGCGTGTCTGTTGGTTATCACCAGTCTGAGCTGCTGACTGCTGACAGCACTGAGTGGTTAGACCCTGTACTAAGTCGTTTCGGGCTTGCGACTTAATTCCTTTATGACCTCATAGCTCCAAATGGTAGGATCCGATTCCTACGCAGTTTTTTTATGATAGCTTCTGTATTGTTCTTATTCATAGTTTAGAAAAATCGGTAGAGCCGTTTTGAAGGTCATTTCTGATAACTTGACAGAATTTAGATGAATGTTGCAGTTAACATTTTAATCTACAAGAGGTACATTTAATTATTATGTCAGCTGTCAACCGACTTAACATAATTATAGTACATTACTCATCCGGTGTGAATTCAATTCAATGGCAGCCGTATCGCATTCGCCCTTTGCCGTAACTAATTCCCCCATGGTGTCTTATTGATAGGCAAATTATATTCCTCTATGGAGCGTGCGTGATAAATTTAAATTATACCAACCAGAAATAAGAGTCTTCGTCATTCATTGGTCCTTAGTCAAGTAAGAAACTGGGTAGGTCACCAGGTATAAATGAACAGACATTTATTGAGCGTTTTCATCTAGGACAATCTAGGATCTAAGAAACGCTTTGGTTCGTTTCCGTTTACAACCAGGTTTTCCGTTTTTTTATATGACTAAAGTGACAGGACTGCTTACTTACGAAAGCGACTACCTCTATGAACCAACGACCCAACGAACCCACTATAGACTATGAAACTTTCTTCTCACCAATTATTAATGATGTCATAGCGAAGCTTGCTCAGACATTCTTTACAGATCATTTAAATGAACTCTCCGCCCAGTCCCTACTTGGTGACCATTTAGAGGCATTTGAACTGAGCGCGTCCGTGCTTCGGAGCGCACGTTGTTCGTTCGGAGCGCAAGATGTTGGTCCCGGGTATACTAGTCGAAAAGCCACGTTGAAGGTGGAAGGCTTGAAAATAGATATAGTAACAGGAAATAAAGATTTGTTTTTTATGTTTGTCACGCTGCTCTCACGGTACTGAAGCGAATTCAATTGCGATGATTAAGAACCATCATGTATGATATTTTTTCCATACGGTAACGTCAAATCATATTATTCTGATAAACTCGCAAGTCCTCACTTATTGAAGTGTAAATCAGCTCTTATAAGTAGCAATCATCACTTAGAAAATTAATCTGTTGTTAATAATAATCTGGCACTAACCTTTAATTGGATTTATGTGAATTTATATCAGTTTTATTGTCTTCGTTATCCAACTGGTGTCCATTTGAAAGTAATGCTTTCAACTTTCTTTCACGGCGTTTATTGGTTTGATCACGTCAAAGCTATTCAGATGAATTGGCCGTTTAGCCTTGGATTTAGGGATAGTCAAGGACACATTGTATTCTGTTGGTATTGTAGCTTTTATCAAGATTCTACCATATTTTTGTCAAACAAATAGAAATCAGCCAAGTCGGTTGAGTCATTTTAGATATTTTGTGATACAAGGCGATTGTTTTTTATATATCTACCCCCAAAGGATCCGAAATTCAACTATATTTCATATGTATCTTTCTTAGTGTGCCCCTAAACCTCTATATTTCAAGTATCTAGGTGAATGAGGCTCTACGTTGTATGTATGATGTGTGATTGATGCCAATGAAAGAATACCATAAAGTTTTATTTATGAAAGTGTAACATTATTTTACTATTAGATTGATCGGCTCACGGAAGCCTGGGTGATCTTTAAGGTAATTTCATGTGAAAATTGATCTCGTGTTAGTCTCATGAGAGACGGCGGTCTTTAAATACGTGCTGTCATGTAATTTCTCCGTTTCCTCTACGTGACTTCATGCTATTTCTCAATAGTTAATATTGTGTGTCGAAAGAAATTAAATCACCATTCCAAATCTATGTGAATGAAAAAAACTAATTTATTCTCGGCTTGAAGATCTGTTAACTAATTTGCAAATGCTTCTGCGACTTTTGTGACATCGGTGAACGTCCTCATTAGCTTCGGCCTCTTCAGCCAAATATTTTTTCCCCCTTAAATTTAGTCACCACTTCTGTATCTATTATTGGGTTCGTAATATCGTGAAACTTCTTTCGTAATTTATCTCTGTGTTGATTTTTGTATTTGTTTTTTATAATTAGATTATTACACCATTTACTCTAGGTAGTACAACCCAACTTATAATTAAGGAATGGTATATCAATATAAATGTTTTCGTCCGTTTTTTTTAATTAACCGTCTCACCACTATCAAAATAAAAACTTGTTACCAAACAACCACGGTGTTACTAGTAACCATGCAAATGGTAATGTATATGTTCAACGAAACTTCAGTTTGGAGCTTAAGTATTTTTTTTGTATATTATCTATGTACTTGTTATCCGCCAACTACGGACGCCATCTATTTTCATACTTTGGTACTTTGTTATGAAGGAACTGGTTGCTGCTCTACGCGCGATGCCAACGAACAACTTAGTTCGACTCAATACAACTAGGTGGCGCTTATACACACATTTAGGTGTATTATGCACATACGCATATACCGGTTTCTTTCTTTCAGAAATAATCACAATTGTTTACCGATGTGTTATTATTCTTCAGCAATCACAGGCGCAAACTTTAAATGCTGTTTAACAAAAGGGCGGTTTGCCGAAATGTTATCAGGTACAGATCGATATCAATGCGTAAAACGTCACTGATGACGTCACGGGTGCAATACCCTCGCTTGCATTGCTGCATAGCGACGGTTCCCGCCCGCCCACGCCGTGAAAACCAATGTCACTGAAGATCCTTGAACCTACGTACGCGTCAGTCCAATACGTACCCGCTCTCAGTAACTAGTTCCAACCAAGTTCAAAAAGTTCACAGATACATTAATACCCTTGAAATTCTTATGTTGGGCGCCAAGATGATCGGAGCCATAGATACAAAATTATACAGACGTTGATTAGTTACGCATACTTACGTTTTAGCGTGAGAAAACTATTTTGCAGTGCAGTGATTCGCCTTGATAGATCAACGTACGGAATCAACAGTGAACGCTGTTACTCTGCCAATACTAGTTATCCCGATACACAAAACATATGGCGATCGGGCGCATTCCTGCGAACATTCTGGATCAATGCAGTGCTGAATCAAAGTTCGGAGAAAACATACTTTAAACCAGTTTCTGATTATTTGAACACATCGGATATATCCTTATCCAAAATGACAGGTGAGCAATAATTTCTCCTATTTTGGTCACTGCCCAAACTAGATTCGATATCGCTATGTAAATTTCTTTTGATAGGTTGTTAATCGTATTAGGGACCCGATACCAGTGTACTTACGGATTTTATGGGAAGCCTTGATGTCTTATGGTATTTTAAAATAGATGCTCTTGAAATTTTATTTTTTGTATCTGTTATTTATCGTTGGAATTCTGGGAGGCTTTTATGTTATCTGCTGAATTTTGTACGGTGCGGTTTTTTCAAAGAGAAAATCTTGTAATCCATTCATCCATTTTATAATGTAAATTAGGCACATATCTTTTTTATATTGATGACGTCAAAGGGTTTTTAGGACAGTGCTAGTCAATTTATTGGTTTTAAATGTTATTATTTGTTATAGCATAGTGATTATCTCCAACACATGTTCACGTTAAAGACTTGTTCAGGTTTTTACTAATAGCAACGAATCTTGTTAGACGGATAAAATTTAATATTACAGGCATAATATGGAGAAATATAATTAAATTGTGTATAATGTCAAGAAACGCGATTTTCGAAATAAACCAAACATCAATCTTAGGCTATGTGAAATCGAAACGACCTGATTAAGAAACAAGGGTTTAGATGGTATATTTTGTTCGCGTACGTAGGTACCAACATATTTTTTTTCACCTTTTCATATAACATAATCTATACAAATGAATAAAATAGAAGTCTATATTTGTAATGTAAAAATAACAGCTTTTTACCAGATGCATATACAAGGAACTTACAATAAAAATAAAAAATAAATCTATCTGAACTTGCTCTTGCAGATAGCTACTGAGGCTACTTTAGTTCTAGAAAAATGAAAAAGAATTAGGGTACCGCTCAATAAAATTGTTAAATTCCACTTGGCGAAGTCGCCAGGAACAGCTTGTCAAAATATACGTGATGAGCATATCAAACTGAATTTGAAACAACAAATCCCGCTAAAAATATAAGAACATTTACTATCCATCAGCGGAGACACAAACCCTCAATCATAGTGTCAGCGGTCGAATCCAACAGGCTTACAGATCCGCTGTCCCTCCCAGTATGGTCATGCGCAGTAATCGCTAGAAAACCACTGCTTCGATCTTTTTGTTATCATCTGGTTACCTATTTGGAGACTCAAGACAGCGCATTAGTTGGAATGACCTGACTGACATAATCGTATGTTTTCGATCGCTTCAGTTCTGGTTGAGAAAGCTGATTATGATAAATTTCCTACGAGGCTAGTGTTTGTTTTATTGATTTATTATTTTCTATTTATGTAGCCCTTGTCATTGATACCAAATATCAATGTTGGTTGGATTAGACTGCTAAATATATTTTAAAACTATCATGGTTATTAACATAATTTTTCGAGTTACCGAGATATATATTTGTGAGTTTTGTTGACTTGATAGTTCGACGCAGTCAACAATACTCACAAATTATGGTAAAGGTTTCGGTAACTCAAAAGATAATGCTGAATATACATAGAATTCATCTTTGTAATGTGCGGATTTTTTTTTTCCTGCGGTAAATTACTGACACTATCTTGGTTATATTAAGATCTCAAAATTGCGATGTAATAAGCTTTGTAACACGTGTTACATTTTTTTTAACGATTACGCAGTGATTGCTCTATGGGAGAACAGGGGAACACCCAATACTTTACTTTGAAGGCAGGGCGCAATCAATCCAATTAATTAATTTTATTCCGTATCAGTAAACTATCGGACACCCAGCATAGATATTATTTTGCTTGGTGTTTCTGTATTTCTCTTAAAGGATGTGACAATAACCTACCATTAGGCGATATTCCACTGGGACTTCATGGGTACACATCCTGGCTACCTTGCCAAATTATTCAATTGAAATAATATAGAGGGTAACTCAGTTGGTCACTATTTTGACGAGGCCGTGAGTATGCGTGACCGTGACGAGCTGGGGTCCTGGCGAAGAATTAAATTGTTGGCAATTTTGTTGTATTTGCTGCCCAGGATTGCTATATTACCGTCTTTGCACACAACGTTTTCTAAACGAGCTGACATTGCGCGTATTTGACGTGCGCTTCCTCCTAGCGTTTGTATCGATACAAACACAAATAAAAACGCGCTTCTAACGCGATAATGATACAAGCGAGCGTCAGTATCGCGAGAATCGTTTGTAAAGATCACAATTTTCTGACTGCCTTGCGTATGCTTAGCGTCTTAATCGAGTTCAAAGCGCTCGTTAAAAAAAAATGGTGTGAAAAGGTCCTTAGTGTCATCATCCGCTTACTGATGACACTAATATAACTCCGCTCCTTTTCCCAATTTATTTGGGGTCGGCTCAGTATGTCTTTCTTCCACGCTCCTCCATCAACCGCTATCGAATCAACCACTCCTTACTTATATTATATATGCTCGTAAATATTATTATAAATAACTTTTTAAAGAGTCCTGTTTCTGACACATAATTAGCAGGGTATGAAGGTGTGATAAAAACTTTATTTAAAAAGTACTTTCGACAGAGGGTCTGATAGAGGATCCATGGAAAAGAAACTGTAAACATTCACGTGATTCTCGTACAATTTCTGTCCAGATAAATGTATTCACAACTAGAATTTTACCTGGATACGAAAAATACCTAGACGATATTATCTTCTCGTCTTCAAAACTCTGTCTATTACAATACATTGACATGTACTAATAGCAAGATTAATATTAATTAGCTCAGATGAATTGCAATGCGTAGACAAAACTGTGCAAACAATCGCCTATAAATCGTAAATTCCATGACCAGACAATGATGAACGAAGAATAGCAATTGCTTTATTCAGTCCTGTTGCTACGTTCTATTTTGTGCCTCTGGTTCGTTTTTTATAATATAATTAACTAGCTGTGTTCCGCGGTTTCACCCGCGTTTTTCTCGTTTCCGTGGAAACAGCGCACGCAAAAATAGGTTTTCGATTTTACACCTTGTGTTACAAAATAGCAATTTTATTACGGATCCCTAATTTTTAAAAAAAAACATAGCCTTCCTCGATAAATGGACTACCCAACACTGAAAGAATCATTCAAATCGGACCAGTAGTTCCAGAGATTAGCGCGTTCAAACAAACAAACACTGCAGCTTTATTAGTATAGATTAATTATTTAATGAATTGGAACAGTTTTACTAATCGATACAATTAAAAGTGATAAGCAATTCATTAAAATAGAAAATACATTTAGGTAAAATGGCAAATAATAGTAATACCGTTAAATATTAATACAATTAAAGGTTTAAATAATGTCACTAAATATTTAAATAAAAAAAAACAATATTTTTAAGAATTAAAAAAAGTTACATAATAACTATCTATTTCTATCTATCTATCCATCATTCATTATGACACTGTAAAGCCATTTTTCATTGTTCATATTTTCAATTTTAGTTTCAATTACTCACTTTACTTTTGAGAATAATAATTGGTAAACCAATAGTTAAGCCTATTATTACTGTCAAAATAAATTATTTGCATTTTAATTGCTTATAAGCAATTGTTTATCAATTCCTACATTTCGTTTTCACGACAGATCTCATTAGTGAGACGATTAATACATGTAATTCAATGAATAATAATTTGACTTCTCTGATGTCATATCCACTAGGATATGGCATCTACAATTTATTAACATTCGCAAAATAAATATTACCAGCGGTTTTCCGGGATCAGAAGTAGCCTACACCAGGATATAAGCCATCCTGATACCAAATTTTATCCAAAGCCGTTAAAGCGTGAAGGAGTAACAAACATAAACACACAGACACACAAACTTTCGCCTTTATAATATAAGCGTGATGGTAGGTATAGTATAATCGTAGTTTACAAATCTTACGTCGATTAATTCGATATTCTATTAGTTCAAGTTACCAAAAGTAGCAGTCGCACCCACTCGTAGACACGGAAGGGATTAATTAATAGTATACTTCGTCTTAGCCTAGTAATTACGAAAGCGGCCGTATTATAAAATGTCTATTGTTTTGGTCGTTTGTTTCGCCACGCTCGTTGATCGTTCTGGCATTGACCACTGGATTCGTCACGGGGTCTTTGGTTTTGTTATTTATCTGTGTAATTTTTTTCTGGGTCTCCATGTTGCTATACATAACAAAGATGGTTTTGGTTCGTGCTTATGCTCGTATTAGTAGAATCAATCCGCGAATAAAACATATTTCTTCTAAATCAAGCGATGAAGAATATTTTAGAAATCATGATATAATATCAAAAGTTATAATATATAATTGACTGATTCAAATCAAATAAACTGACTTTAATACTTAAAATCATTTACGCTTTTCAGTTTGGAATATCTATGGAGCCATATTAAATTTAAAAAATAATCATCCAAATTAGTTCACAATAGGCGAAAAATCGCGAAACAACATAAAAAACATACAAAGTATAATATTATAATTGAAAATTTAAATGTTTCAACTCTTTTGAACAGTGTTCTAGGACACGTCAATGAATATGCCATATTCATTCACAAGTGGAAACAGCTTCGGCATAGATCGTTAACTGATTAACGCCCCATTTATTCCTTATTTGCAATATTGTCCCCATACAACTGTTACTCGCGAAGGTAGCATTCCCGTCGACCGCCGTGTCCCGCATTCCCATCTGCAGTGGGTTCTGAGAAAGCGAAGATCCGCTAAGAAGGCCTGGTGTCGGCCTTCCCTGGACCAGCTAGCGCACCGGCAGCGAGCGTCGTCGCCCACGTGTCCTCATTACAATCGCGATTCCGCACCGCAATCAAACTAAGATCATTAGAAAACGTCCCGCTACTGCTTAGACGCAGCGAGGCTTGCCAGTCGCTGCGACGACATCCATCCGGCAACCCGACCATGAGCGGTCACGCGGTCCAAAACAAAAACAAATATTGACATCTCGTTGTCGCGGTCCAAAAAGAATATTTCACAGTGAGTGTTACTTCGCGGTTATTACGAATCGATTTGCAACGGTCGATGTCGAATCCGGTGTGAGACTAATGCGGCAATTTGTGTTCGTTAGTGGCAATACTGGCATGTGCTGGCAACCTGTTACTCAAATTCCCCTTTGATGTGTCAAAACCGTAATTAGAGCGTATATAAAAATAAACCCAGCGGTGATGCACGCCCGAAAATAAAAAATCTTAAAATAAATCAATGTCAAATTGTCTATTGTGTATGTTCTGAAACTTGGTCTCTTGCGGGAGCGATTGTGATTACATCGCGAGCGATATAATAAAACATCTGGTGTTGTAAAATGTCAACAGTCAATCAAAAGAACATGAAGACTACAGTATCATTGGAGCCCAAAGACATTAGTGTTAACTGCTATAAATATAACGTGGGTGACATCGGCCAGACTGACCCATGATCGTTTATAGAACTAGGAAGAAAATTGGGTTATGTTTTATTTGGCAGCTCATAGTTCAGTAGGATTCGTTATATCATGTGTCTACGCTGTCACAATCTGAATTTCCATATGCGTAATGACCCGATAGATACTTCTAATGGGGTCAATATACACATTTGCTAGCGTTTGCAAGTAGTCCTTGTAGACATGTCTGTCTATCGAGTCTCCATATTGACGTGACATCTCATTCTATCTCGATTTTAATATGCATAGCTTCGATAGAATGTCATTCAACTTACGGACGTGCTGTTAATTCTGAAATATCGAGTGTGGTTATACATTTTCTATCCTCGAGAGAGGCCTTCGCTATATGGTGTGAAATTTCGACGTGAGACTAGCTTCCTAATTATACATTATTCATGATTAGCGTCTCTCTTATAGAGTTCAGCACTACTCTATATGATTGATTTTTGCTTTTAATCCCAGTGTGAATTTTTCTGATCTGATTTTGTATTCAACCACTTTTGCTTGTATAACATTCTTAAAACGTGTCTACGTACCTTTTTTAGCAATACTTCGATCCTAAAGCCTTAAAAGGTTTCTAATGACAAATTGGTTCATGGCTACTTTTGAGATAATATCGACAAATTCCTGAATTGACTTAGTATTTCTATATAAACAGGTGCGAAATATTTCAGTAAGTAAATAATAAAATTGTTTACAATTATTCGATTATTTTTCGCATAAATTATTTGTATAATTTTCACCATAGCTAATATTAATGCTTTAGGCTATTCCAAAACCTTTCCTCCTATGTTTTCTGTAAAAAAGTTGTTATTTTCTTTGGCAATTTTACTTCAACTGAGGTTTAATTATCTTCATCGAAACTTGTAGATATTATATTATAAAAAGGTATATTTGTTTAAATGAAGGGGATAGTTTCGAACACGACTGACACGATTCCAAAAAATCTTTTAATAATAGTTACATTATCCCTGTTAAAATTTATTTAATTTTGATAGATATAGATATATTGAGATTTCTCAATATTTTGAAAACAGTCGTAAGCATTTTTTTAGCTTTTTATTGGCGTGTGTTGACCACATGGTTGGATGTACGTTCAAATAATGTATTTATAGTACAAAGAATTCGTATTCTAAAAAAGTCAACTACAGAATGAATTATCGTCGCCAATGTTACCCCACGGACTACACTTTGTGCCAGTAATCTACTCTAATATTATAAAGATATAAAATGTGTTAATGGGAACGGAAACGGCATGGGATCTGGAATGGGAACAGGAACGGGAACGGTAACAGGAACATGAACAGGAACAGATATCATTTACGAGACTGAGAAACTAATTCATCTAATTAAAACAAAATGTAACTATCTATTAAATTTAAAGTACGAAAGATTTCGGGAACTTATTTATAAAAATTAATGGCTTTCATCTTTTTCTCAAATAACTATAAGTAGATAAATGATAGGTGCCTTATCTTCTTTTCGTGGCCGACTCTGGTGTCGGAGTTTTCAATCAGCCTTAAGTCCTCCGACATAGCTCATCGACTAGAACAGCCGGATCTGACATCTTAACGTGCCCTCCGAAGCGCTCTGTTCAAATGTCACTAAACTGACATGACAGAGATTGCTAACTCAAGGGATGTGTAAAGATCATTCAAGCAAGCAGGTGCCTTATGTACTTCGTTATTTCGCTTTCCAATAATCATCTAAGAGTATTTTATGTATTCATTATAATACCTCCCATGTGGGTGGATGTGGATAATCCTTTTATGGTCATCAGTATGTAGCTCTATTATTATGTCTATAGTCTTTTATATTAACACAAAGGCATTATATTGATTTTTATTTTGATTACCAGTGTATTGATTAACTTGTCATTATGATTTGTTACTCAACTCATAACACATTAGTTACTCTTTCAAGTCATAGATCAAATAAAAAGTGCAATAATTCATGCTCTTAATTTATAGATAATAATCTTCTTGATCTCTTGATGTCTCTGTTATTTTTATCTAAATAAGGATAACAGTCTTGATTTACTACAGTCAATTATAAATTCATTGGGCAATAAGTAAAAATTAAATACTCTGTGGTCAATAGCTTTTCACAGATTCCTGTCAAAGTTTGAATATTGTTCCATCGTATAGTTTGTCTATGGTAGGCCTTGGCAACAGAAAAGCGCGCGATTTATTACAAAATGGAACAGATAGATTGAATTTCATGTGTTCATTAAGCATTAAGTTATGAGTAAAAAACAACCAGTACTATAACCAAAGAATAGCTAATTAAATATGGGGACGCCGAACCATCTTATTCAATGATAAAAAAGTGGTTTGCGTTGTGGTTGCACAAGCATGTATTGGATAGATTTTAGAAGAGGGATGCATCGACAGAGCCTATATATGTGTGAGCTGCACATGTTTCCGTTGTGACTGTTTCGCTTTACGTAAAATGGATTATTTGATGAATTACATCTCTATCACCAGTGGCGAGTATGTATGTTTCTGTGTGTGTGTGTGTGTGTGTGTTTGTACCACTTTCACGCTCAAACGGCTCAATGGATTTGGATGAAATTTGGTACCAGGGTAGGTTGTATCCTGGACTAACACATAGACTTTTTATCCCGCAAAACCGCGGTTAACACCGAGAGGCTAGTTTCTTTATATTTGATCAGTGGCAACTACATAAACTTTCTCGCATTTAGTTGTCCCTAGATCTCTTATCTCTATGTGATTTACAAAACGTCATCCGATTGAACTATCACAGTGGCTTAGATTTTATCACGAACGTCTAGACCCCCACGATAGTGTCTTCGTATATCGTTTATTCGTTTAAATTTAAAGTCACACTATAGTATTTCATTGGAGACATAAAACTTTATAGTTTCTTAGCGTGTCGAGGCATCTTGGCCTTCGATTCTGCCATCAGCTACACCCACGGATGGGCGTCGCCCACTATGCTGGCCTAGAGGCTAGAACAATAAGAGAATTGACACTTTTGGATCAATTTCAACTTAGCCACTGTTCTCATTATTAGATCATGTAGTATGTTACATGTCATACACATGTTACAAAATGCCCGTCTCTCCTGACTATGGGTGGCTGCTAATAATTGATGCATTTAACTGTGAGATGTTTTCTAAGATTCAGTTGACGACTTGATTTAGCCAGCATCATTTTCATCTAACAGGTTATTACTTTAAACGAGCAATTCTTGTATATTTATTTATATCGCGTATCTCGGAAATGGCTCTAAAGATTTGGATGAAATTTTGTTTTTAGATAGGGATTTGCTGTTTAACTTTAACTGTAAGTATAATTGATTTTTGTCATCGATCGCCCAGGTACTTCAACTAACGGTGACGAGATATATTACCATGACAGCATTCTTTATTGGGCTACAAATGTATGAGAAAACTGGCAGATCCATTCTACTTGCTGTTTATATAATCTGTAACTACAATGTACCTATTCAACCTTATATTGGTATTCTAAGGTTTGACAAGTAAATAATTTGGGCTACATCATTAACAGAAACGCTGTTCTCATTCCCTGCTAGTATTTAATGATAATTTCCATGTCCCTCAACAGTACCCTATTTTAATGTTGAGCAATGACATCAAAGTGTGATTATGCGGCATTTTGCGTAATTATAAACATTAAAGTCACTGCGTTCCAATTACGACCATCCCATCCGTGTAACTCAATGGATCATTATTTTGTAATCGGCATCGCGGACACTAACGAGACGTACTTATTTCGGAATAGTCACGAAATAAGCGTACGGCTAACGAAGTCATAAATTAGGGTACGTAAACCGGCACATAAGTGGAGAAGTTTTATATTGTTTACTCGCGAGCACTACTCTGCGTCAACGTCCAGCGACCAGTGTAGGGCGCCGCCCTCGCCCACGGCTCGCCACAAACGGACGGTTATGTAACTCGGCCCTACGTTTTTCGTTTTCGTACATCATCACTGGGTTAATGAAGTTTGTTCTCTATCAGTTGCGAAACTTACACCGGCGGAAATGACCACCTGACGGGAATAGCACGTCTCGCGTAACTGTCGCCAGCACCAGTGTGACCGCGCTATCACCGTCTGCGCCCGCGTCGCAGATAACCCAGCATCACACCAAAAATAACCAGTCTACTCCTAGCCGTGGTCCAGCCACGACTGTTTGCATTTCGCCCCGTTCCGCCTTATATACCG
Organism: Aplocera efformata; assembly: GCA_921293045.1. NCBI lineage: Eukaryota > Metazoa > Arthropoda > Insecta > Lepidoptera > Geometridae > Aplocera > Aplocera efformata. The sequence continues at coordinate 2,332,445 of OV121042.1, read as the reverse complement.
TCGTGAGGGATGGCTTCTGTGCGCACGCGCTCCGCATCCCCCAAGTCTGTCTCGTTCTCCCCCGTGTTGGAGAGGAAGTACAGCGCGGAGCGAGGGCCGCTGAATCCTCCGGAGCTGAGACCGACTGAATGGAGGAAATACTTCACAGATTTCAGCGCATACCTCGGTGAGTGGAACAATTGGGGAGCTGAAATAATTCATGAATCAATGATTTGTACGTGCGCGGCCTTGCGCTATATCGGTAACGTGTTAGTGGAGCGTTCGGGATTGACACGGTAAACAAACCTTGTGAAACCGCATGGAATTGTGGTTTATTGGCTATTTGTTTAGTCCGCGCTAATGTCAGTTAGCCCACTTCATGATTTTTTTGGATACTATTCGTTAAAGATCTGATGCATGATCATAACATGTCCTTCCGAAATATTATTTTTACACTTTTAAAGAAGAGGCCGTCTTGTATTTCGATTCAGAAAGATCTACAAATACCAATCCAAGGTTTTCTTCTACGGAAATCTCTGCCTAATAAAGCCAATATAGTCATATACTAACTATTAAGTAATATAAAAGGTCGATTTATTATGGTCGTCCTAAAACAATCAAATCTAAATAGAAGGTAATATTGAAATAATACAACGGTCTCGTAATGATTCCAATTTATGACGAAGATAGAGAACGCACAGTATATCAGTTGACCAAGGCGAAGTGTCAACTGACCGTCTCAAGATAACCTTGTGGTTTGAACCGCAAATTGTATGATCTCGTAATTTGTTGTGCATTGTTTACTAGTTAGCTAATTATAGAATTGTGCCAATTTGAACACTTATGTGAACATGAATCGTTTTTTGACGACATGTGTTTGACAACAAAGCTTTTCATTAATTTACGTATCGTCTAAAGAATAATGTTATAAACAAAAACATGTTAAGTAAAAATCGTTAAAAATTGTGAAAGGGCAGGAAGGGAAGGAAGGTTATCCTTCTTTAGACAAGAGATACGTTATCCAAATTAATTATTCATAAAATATGCAATTCCTCGGCTGAGTTTTTGTTACAACCTTTGAAACCCTATTGAAAATAAATGTTTTGAAGTTAGACAGGGCGCATCACCGAAATCTCTTAAAATAAGTATTCAATCGGATGACCCAAGAAACTGCTTCATCAATTTCTACTACACATTCCTAAGCACCATGCCCATTGCCAGTATGCTAGTAGTTATATCAACTTCAACACAAAAAAGCCGATTTGAAAGCGCACCATCTTTAGAGACAATTTGCCGGAATTTAAAGGAATTAACCAAACACAATAAACAGTGTCTTAAACTTCTTTTAGGTCAAGCTAACCCCAAGGTTAGTTTGAGCTAGTCTCTTTTTAGCGTCAGAATTAAGCATATAATATCTAGAAAAAGACACAAATACATCGTTTCAAAACATGAACTGGCCTTAAAGATTACTAGTAAAAACTGGAATATTAATATCGTTCTAGGGGAATTTACAGAATTACGTATCGTCAAAAATAAACGAAACGTTGTAGCAACAACGGATGTAGTTCATTCATGTGCTGTTTCACAAGTGACTAGTTGGCTCGCGCCTGATGATTCCATTCATGCTCTCGGCGTGTGCTATTCTGAAACCATAAGGCGTTTGCTGACCTATCATATTTCGTTAATTATCTTCTACAATTTGCTTATACAATGTAAACATCTTCAGTTAATCGAAAAATAAAATTAAAAAAAAAAGTATCGTGTTTTTTGGTTTCTGAAGGATCTTTTGAAACTTAATACTAATTTTTCCTTTAGATCTCAAGTATCGGTTGGACCTTAATTCATTTTGCCCCTGCTTTACTCTTACAAATATGTTTATTCCTGGAAATGTGTATCATGACCATGATTACTCCATAGAAAATTATAATGTATTCAGGATAGAAATAGTTTTCGCATCAACATCCCATTCATGCGATGAAGTCATTCATCGTCGACCATGACCTGAATTACCTCCCACTGACGTCTATCCAGGATTATCAAGGCTATCAAAGTTAAAATTATAATTTAGTGGAATTTTAGGGTGGTTTGGATGGTTTAAGTCCTTGTTAGATGTAAATCGTTGCTTCTGTTCCCTGTACTTAAAGCTAATAGCCCTGAGTACTTTTCCTTAAGAGTTTTCTTAGGTTGCTGCAGCTTAAAAGTTTGGTTTCAGCATAAAATATTTTCTGGGCAGTAGTGTACCATGCTCTAGTCTTGCATCATTCTAATTAAAATCATATTAAACTCTATCAAGTCTTGTTAAGTGGCTTTGAGACGATTCAATATATCTCTATTGAACCTTCATCTATCAGGTCATCTCTATAATAGGTGCATTGTAAAACTGATGCAGATCTGTTCATTTCCTGTCTTGTTGTCCTTATATTTTATAAATATTTATTTATCACATCTATTAACTGGACCCTGAATCCCAGGCCATCTTGATAAAATATTATTCGGTTCAATGAAACTTACTTATGAACACAAGAAGATATTGAGATCCTTGTTAATTAAGCTTTTATTTTAGCTGTCGTTTTTATTCGGCAGGCATTGAACTTTAAAGTTCGCGACGTATTATGACTAGTTCCTATAGACGATTCAGTAAGACTCAATATCCTTGTAACGCTGATTTCATTTCCATAAAAAGGTCGCAACGGTATTTACTATGCACTTTACAAGATTATTATTACCTTAAATTCAAAAATATCGAACGTTACGCTAGTGGAGTCAGTATATGGCCTATTGGATTCGGTTTCAATATACTAAACACATCAATAGTTTGCTCACTTTTGAACCTTATTCGGAATCCCGACAATACTTCTATCAATACTGCTCAAATGCTTTTTTTTAAAGCGACGCGATGTAACTTGCTTAAAAAAATTATAACCGAAATGAACAGGAATGTATAGGAGACATTCGTCCTGGATATTGATATATCTTCTTGACTCATCGTTTGCTTTTAGAGGTCATTGAAAGAAAGCTATGCGTCGGAATTACGTTGTTGAACGGATACATTTTTCAAAGCACAGTCATGCTATGACACCACATGATTTTTTTCTTTATCAATGCAGTCAGCGTTCATTGATGGTTTTACACCATACATAATGTAAAGCGCTGCGTCTAGTTGCAGATAACTTACGAGTACTTGAGAAACCGGTTTAGCTGGGTCAAGATTGCCTTATCGCACAATAATAACGCGAGGGGCGCTTTTGCATCCGATTAACACCGTTCGATTATATTCCATTTATATCGATATATGATCAGGAAAAGTTTAAAGTGGAAAAAATTTATCCTTTATAATAAACCTTGATCAGCGATAGGTCATGTTTATGTGAACAATGTGTTATTTTACGGTTTTTGCGGTCTGCTTCGAGTCAGACGAATCAGTCCTGCATTAGCCCATATGAGAGTCGCCCGCGCCTCCTTACTCGTCCAAACGCAGATATTTAAATTTAGAATCCTTTCCTCTGCCCTTGCATCGGAATCTATATTTTTCTTTTGTTTTTTTCGTGTTCTCGCAAATTCTCTTCGGCCAGCTCTTCGTCTGAATCGTTCAAAGTGCTTAGTGTTATGTGATCAGACTGATTAGTATCTGTCATCATCATGGCCAGGTACTCTAAGACCCATTATTTTGTGAACGATGACATTTATGGGAAAATAATCAAAACGCCGTCAAGAATTTCCCCGCCTGAAGCGGAGTACGTTGAAATATTTGAAGATATGAATGGAATAGGTATTTATATCCATTTTTTATACCACATTGGCTCCTTAAAGTCAAAGTCAAAGACAAACTCATTTATTCCTTTAGATCTCAAGTATCATTTGGACACGTCAAATATTAGATGCTTATTAGATTCATTAAAGGGATCCATCATAAGGGTTTCGTTACTGTTCTTCCTTGCTTGGATAGGGTCTGAACAGGCATCAGACTTAGCAATGAGCTACGTGATCTTGCAGTTATCTGTTTTCTAGAAATGTAAGTTATTTTGACAGTTATTTCATACATCGGTTGTCAACGAAAAATGTGAAGAAAATTCAAAAATTCATCTCACGTAGTTGGCATTGTACCTACGCTTGGAATTCATAGAGATGCATCTTACTCAAATGGGAATTATAAACAAAACTGTTATCTTAATGCCTGTACATGATAAAGAGGTATGGAATTTATTCCGTGAACAATAGGTATCGGCTAATCATGAACCCTCCCTAAAGGAAACTAGTTCATGATGAACGAATATTGGAATTGTTTCGTAGAGATTATGTGCGCTAAATTTAACTAATTTTAACCTTGCGAGGGGCCCGGGCTCGATTCCCGGCCGGGGACACTGTGGTGAGCATGAGGTTTGGTCTTGGATGGTTGTGTTTGTGTCCATGTCACCTGCGCCAGGAATTGAAACCCAAGGGCAGTTGATTAAAAAAAAAAAATGAGTTAAAAAATATACGTCATATTATTTTTGCGCACTCAAACTTATACACGTACCTCAAAATTTAAAAAAATATACCTATATATCGTAGTTGCTCATAAGTTTCACCAAGTATTTGTATATTATACATAGGTATTACAGTTTAACATTTTTATATAGATAATACTTGTATATAGAGCATAAAACATTCATTTATTGATTGATATATTATATACATCAATAAATGAATGTTTTATCCTCTTTTACAAAATAGACCAAACGTATGATATGATTTTCCTTCCGTCTATTATGCATTTCAATATGAATGTTGTTAGCAACATCCTTATTTGAATCCAAAGCCCCAAAAACATTTGTGACCAATGGACATAGCGTTTGGTCTTCCGGTCTTGGTTGTTGTTTGAATACTGTGTTTGTGCCACCTGCAACACAGGGAAATCTAATAGTGCAGAGGTATGAGTTGAAAGCGTTTGTCAGGATTTTATTTTGACAGTAAATAATTTCGATTTCAGATGCCTTACTCGCTGATCTCCAGAACTCCATCAACCCCGGCGCTAGGGTTGGTAGTCCAGGAGGGCGGACGAGCTCGCCCGGCGGCAGAACCACCTCCCCGGGCAGAACGGCCTCCCCGCTGGGCAGAGGCACCTCCCCAGGCAGGCTGAGCTCTCCTGGAGGCAGTCTCGGTTCCCCCACATCGACAGGATATGGATCCATAAATGGATCTAGGAACATCTCGTCTGATTACGCTAAACCGGTTTCGGTGAGTATCATAACCTGTTGAATTATAATAAGTATCATTGATATCAGCGTGGTAACCTAGAGGTTGAGAATGAGCGTGGTGGCCCAGGGGCACAGACACCGACTTTCAATCTTTTGGTCGCTGATGAAACCCAAACGTGCACCAATGAGTTTTTCACTTGCAAAATGTGTGTGCGCAATACCATGATCTTGAAACGGCGAAGGAAAACATTGTAAGGAAACCGGCATGTCTTAGGACCAAAAATTCGTAGACATGTGACATCTGACAATCCGGATCGGGTTCTCGTGGTAGATCAAAGCCCACTGTCAATTTTCGAGAGTAGGCCGGTGTCCCTGCAGTGGGGACATTAGACGCTGAATCGGACAGATAGGAGTAAATTGTAAAATGGATGTCATACCAACGTCGTACATAGTAGTCCGTGGACATTTAGACCCCAAAAAAGCCAATGGATGGAAACAAGATCAGACCCTGCGCTCACCTTGGACCTTCGGAACTAGTCTCCTTCAGTTCTCGAAGCCCTGATCTTGTTGTCCATCGATTGGCTTTCATTACGGTTTCAAACTGGCGTTCATATGTCGACCACCAGAATGTTACATCGAATGTTGGACTCATGGCACGGAACCCACCAAATCGGCTATGGCATATCTCGATGGTAGTTTGAGCATATGAGCTGGCAGACCGCGGTCCCAGAGTACAACAGCCGCTCGGTGGAAGATCTTCTTTGCCAAGGAGAATTCTGTTCTTCAAACCCCTTTGTGTGTTATACGTTCACAAGAACATTTCTATTCTTGAGAAGAAACATCATGTCTATAACATAAACCCAAGAAACAAAAATAAATTGAAAATCTAAACTAATGAACACCTGAACTATTTAACCGATTTTAATATTTTTTATGGGACCAATCAGAAATGAAAACCTTCCAAATAAAAGGAATTTTCAAATCGGTTCATAAATAACGGAGTTTTGAGGTAACAAAAAATATTACAATCGTATTGAAAACCTCCTCCTTTTTGGTTGTAAAAACTATCAGCCGCCTACATAGTCATCTCGCCTTTGTATTTGTAGCTGGCAACCCATCAGTGAACAAGTATTTCATTGGGATAACATCGTGTTGGGTCTCAAGTCTCTAAGTAGCGATACTGTTAACCTTATCTTAATTACGTAATAAACGTATATTATTTCAAAAATTTTCGTAGCTATGTTTTTATCGTGTATAAGAGGATCTAAAGCACAACACTCATAGCATAATGCTGTTCTTTACAGATATTTTTTTGTGAACTATTGAGAACTATTTGAGAGCCCACCTGATGGGAAGTGGTGACCCTCGCCCATGACAACAGTAATGCGCGCGACTCAGTATGAGATCCAAATCTTTACCGAGTCGCATTTATCCTGCTGCGTCCATCACCCGAGACGGGGATGATACGTCTCATGCGCATGTGATTTCACCGGCAGCCACACCCTTAAATGAACAGTAGCAAGTAATGCTGGTAGCATTACTTGCTACTGCTCATTTAAGTTAAGCAACTCGCGGTCCGGTCAGAAGTTGAATAGGTGACCATTTCGTGGCTGAACAGTACGTTCCCTGTGTCACAGGTTGCTTAGACGGATGTGATAACTTTGCCTATAGGTACCAAGATCTCATGTTAGCGTAATTTTAAATTAGTTACTAATTTTGAGTAGTATCCAAATCATAGCATGCTAATAAAGGAAAGCAGGCTTTGTGCCTACTTAGGTTTTACCTAAAGCCTTCATTGACCATAATTATTGAATGACATGACAATACAATTCAATATAATTTAGTACTTTGATGGCAAATATGTAGTTACCTTTTTTCGGTGAACTCCGTTATGACTTTAGTGTTTATTTAGGTTGGTGGACGTTATATTATTTTTGTCAAATATAGTCAGGAGGATTTTGGGTAGCCTGCGTCTTAAAGTGCTTAAAACCATTGGCTAAATCTTTGCTAATTTGAATAATTTAAACAGTATTACGATCTGAGTAACTATGTCTGTTACGTTTTCACGTCTTAACCGCTGAACCAATTTTGATGAATTGTAGAGAGATAGATGGGACCTTTGGGGAGGAACTTTTCCCAGGGACACGTGTATGGACTGTGAGGGTACTCGCCTACGGACGTGACCAACATTTTCCATCAAATATCGTGATGAAAATATTAATAACTAAGCTTTAAATTTCATTTTCGTTCACAGCTTTACCGTTCCAAGCCTATAATACTGGGTGTTCCCTATATCCAGCATTGGACAAGCAAAGGCTATCAATGATGATGATAAAATACACAATACTTTTGACATTATATTTATTATTAAAATCAGCGCCATCTAGATACATTTGTTGCAATCAACTAGTTTCGTTTGCGTCTGGTTGCTTGATCTAACAGCTTGGATCGCGTCCAAAACACTTTAGTATCGACACTCGTAAATAGATGGCGCTATTGCATTCTGTGAAATAGTACCTAACTCTCTTTTCAAGTTCTCTAGTTATTCTCATATAGTTATATGTTCGTTTGATTCGCATAATTATCTAAAGTTACGGCATTGTTTTAAGATAAACGTGTACCGGAAGACAAAGTCCGCTTTGAACATTATCGATAGCCTAGTAACATCTAGCTTACCGCCAGTGTAATAATACAAAACTTATATAATATAGATCATTGGGCTTATGAACATTATCATGTGTGATCGCACTTCGTGTGAGATTGTAATCAATCTCCAACACTTCCTCCAAATACAAAGAGTAAACATTGATAGGCGTGTGCGACGAGAAAATCATCAAAATACAGTCGTATATAGGTAGGTAGCTGGAAATATAACAAGAATAAAAGGTTGACCTACATTACCTTTCTATTAATAATTACCCACAACTATTTCGTTGCCAAAGCAAGCTTTTTATAGTCCTTGAATTTAGTTTTTTAACCATCATGATCTTTCAAGAAAATATTCGTCGACCTGGCGAGAGTCACGGGTTTTTATAGACACGCGCATAAAAAAATCATTTGATCTGAAACCATCATGGTAAACCACCGTGGTAGATTAATATTTAATATTTTTAGGATAGAAATTTACACCATTACAAAGGGGATTTTATGGGAAAAGCCAGGTGCAATAATTATATTCTTTCCCTCATATAAAAATGTGTGCTATGAATTATAACTTATTTTTTTAGTTCTGTGACAAGTATAGCGCTACACTGAACGCGTCTTGCACTGTTTCCCACGAAAAGCACCTGCTCTTTGTTATGTTTTATTCAAACGATAAATACCATAAATTTCCCTCGATAGGCAGTAAAAAAATCATTTAAAACGCGTTTTATACAGTATCATCTAAGCTAAGCTTTATAACTCGCGGTTAAAAAGTCGACATGAGACGATAGGAAAAAAACTGAATTTTCTTTATCGGGGTAAAAGTGCTTATGTGTTCATCCGGGGTATGGAGCTACCTTCATAACAAATTTCATCCATATCCTTTAGCCGTTGAGGCGTGAAGTAGTAACAAACGCCCCTTCATACAAACTTTCGCATTTATAAGTAAGATTACGCTTTAAAATTAGGTAGCCATCTTATTTATTTTTTTCAATTTATTTTCTAACTTCTTTTGTTTTGTATACTATGAAACTGAGATCACGTTACGATTTTATTAAGTAACTTTATATCAATTTCTTCAATGACTTCATCTGCTTAATATAATTTAAGGCGATGCCCTACCATTGTCTTAAAAATAAATCATTAACCAATACAAACGATAAGAGACGGCAAAGATTTGTGTGACGAGCATAAAGTTTGTTACGACAGCTACCGTTCTATCCTATCGCTATGTATCTAATTTCATACCCTTGTTCACAGCCCACGTATCAAAACACAAGTTCCCTCAAAAAGAACCAAGACTACTCGCAGACCTACAGCAATTCCCCAAGCTACAACTCTAGCACATACACGTCGTACAACGCCAAAAGTCCAGGATACAATGCTGGGAGCACGACAAACTTCAGCGCATCCAATAGCCCAGGGTACAATACGGGAAGTGGTTTCACGAGTAACCCTGCGTATACGGGCATTGCAAACCCTAGTAGCCCAAGCTACAACAGCTACAACCAGAGTCCAGGGTACAATACCGGGAGTACGGCCGGGTATGGCAGGACTGGCAGAGGGAATCTCACTGAGCTAGACTCCTTGCTTGATGACCTGAGCCACGCGAGATACGGGAACTACGACCGAGCCGCTTATAATGACAGGAACGGTGAGTTGCTTTACCTTCGCTTCGAATAACACTTACAATAGTTCTCATATCTCATTCAGGTCTTCCTAGTGCCGGTATTAGGGCACTGAGAGACAAATTTTTGTCTTTCTGTTTGTTTCGGCTATCTCCGACACGGCTGGACCGATTGTGCCGCGGCTTTCACTTGCAGATAACTGATGTTATAAGGAGTAACTTAGAATACTTCTAAAAAATGAATTTTCGCGCAAAAAACAATGTTTAATTCCATGCGGACGTAGTGGCGGGAAACTGCTAGTACTGAATATAATTAATTATACATGGATATGATTCATTTAGATCACCTTGAGGCCTTTGCAAATGGCTGCTTTATTGCTTTTGACATCCGACCTCAATCGTCTATTCATAACTTTGACTGGCTCGATCCAAAACCACACATCGCGAACATGAGCGAGCGTTCTGCTGCAAACAGTAGCAGTAGAACTCGTGCCTAGTTCGCCCAGAGAAAGAGTACTGCCACCACACCTGGAATATGCCGCCAAGCAGCAGTGCTCGCATTACTGTGTTCCGGTGGAAGGATGTGGGTGCCGGTGAAATCACAGGCCTATGGTGATGGCTGAATACAACTTGGTCTAAGACTTTATATGGATTGTTGTAGTCATGGGCGAGGGTGACCACTTACTATCAGGTGGGCTTACAGCTCGTTCCGTTACTTACACAAAAAACAGAGGCAGTGATAAGGGTTGCTGACAGAAGTGAAAACTTAAAACAATGAAATACAGGCCATTACGCTACGTAGGTAAAACTACGAACTTGGCACTTCCACTAGAAAAATTTACGCCGCTATACCACGTTCTCGAAACGGTGAAGGAAAACATCGTGAGGAAACCGGCATGTCTTAGAATCAAAAATTCAAAGGCATTTCACATCTACTAATCCGAATTGGGCTCCCGTGGTAGATCAAAGCCCATTCACTTTTAATTGTCGAGAGTACGCCGGTACTCCTGCAGAATATTAGAGGCTGATTTGGTGTGGTGGGATCCAGCAGTATCTACGCTGAAACTGAAATCAGAGGATGATAGATCGCAATCGCAATCGCAATCTGGCAGATAATTTCGTTTATAATAATAACAAACATTATCTATCCGGCAAGGTCGAATGGTAGCATCGGAAATAGCTCACGATAACATGAATTTCGGTTTATTTAACATCGATACTAATGTGTTAGTCTGCACTTGATTGGCAGATTGGCAGAATCTACTCTAGAAAATCTAAATCACTCATGTCTGAAAAATAAACTTTCTTAATTTTTCTTTTTCTTACGGTACCACCGTTCCCACTGCACTGCTGGACGTTTCCACTGCAGGGACACCGACCTACTCTCCATAATTGAGAGTGAATGGACTTTGGTCTACCACGGGAACCCAATTCGGATTGGTCCTAAGACATGCCAGTTTCCTCACGATGTTTTCCTTCACCCTTTCGAGGACGAATTATTTTGAAGGTTGATGATACCATTATTATTGGTTGTAAATATTATACATCCAATTTTAATCGCATTATAAAAATGTGCCATATAAACACCGTTACAGAACACCGCTGCCAAACGCGTCAAAATATGTAAGCAAAGAGCCAAATAAATCTTAAAGATAACGCGAGCCCTTTAATTACTGCAGAAGCTTTATCTGTTTTACAAACCACTCTATCTTCGAGCCAGGGTTGCAAGGGTGGGCTTTCCTATTAAACACAACATGTCACAATATAGTCATTTCTTTGCCGTATTTGACTAAGCATTTACTGACTCACAGCTCTGTTGGTAGTAGCTCTGCCTTCTACGCTAAAGGTCGTGGGTTCGATACGAACGTAGATGATTGTTCTGTGGGTGTTAATACATATCATGTGTTTAGAAAAAAACATACTATATAAGTATTCTGTCAGATAAATAGCTCTCAAAGTACAAGCTATGCCTAGTTTGGGGCTAGATGGTGCTGTATGAAGTCCATGAATAGTTTATTTATTGATATTTTAGAAGGACAGAAAATTACATATTCAATGGTACATGACAAACAAAAACTTTATCAATATGAGTAAGTGAGATTCACATTATGCTGCACTCCAATTGCAGCGCTAGTTTTCTGATTGACCGTGGGTGATGTACCACAGAATTGTTTTACGATCTACGTCATACATTACAACCACGCGAAGCCTGGGCGGGGCGCTAGTAAGAAATAAAAGCATAACGTGCCTATGTACTTGTATCTTTTTAGCTATGAAAGTAGACGTTGGAGGTTTAGAAGCGGCCCCAAAACCTTTTGTACCAATTGATAGGCCGCGAGGACCTATGAATTGGTACGGAAGGTTTTCGCCAAAAAGAAGGCGGAAGGAAGACTCCAAAACCATAGCAATTTATTTGTCATCTTAGTACTTAGCTAAACCTTCCATAGCTAAGAACTAAAAACCACTAGTTTTTTCAAACTAGTGGTTCTTAGCTCGGGGCGAGCCACTAGTTTTTTCCAATTCCTATTCTGCCAACCCTACTTCCAGCTGAGTTATGGAGACCACAGTCAGTGCTGGCAACGCTATGACATTAAATTTAGACGTTTGACTTTGAAGTCTTCTATATCAACAGGATATTATTGTAATATGCGGTGAAGTTTAAATGGCTGTCGTTTTGATCTTGCTTTTTATTGCATTTTTATTTGAACAAATATAAATATTCTTTTATACTCATAATAAATATAAAATTATTCTATTTGCTAATTATATTACAGAATTATTGTAATTATTCAAATTCCCTGTTTTTTTTATCTATTTAAACCATTCCTTACTCAGCTTAGTTGGTAGTAGCCAAAGATTCCATGTGCTGAGGTCGTGGGTTTGATTCCCACTCAGGAGTGATGTTGTTATGGTGTTCTTAAAAAATTTAACGGTCCAGGGGTAATTATAGGGCAATTAAAACGCGAAACTTTGACTCGAGTGTGTTTGTAAACTGTCATTAAAAGAGTAATTACAAGTTTGACTACACCCTTCTTCTTCACTACACCCCTTTCCCAAAAACGAGACATAAATCTATGAAAACTTGAATTACAAAGCGAAACCAAAATGTGATTATACAAATATTGTAGGAAGCGAAACAAAAAAAAAACAAAAATACAAATACTGTATTAATAAGGAAGAGAAGAAAACATAGAATACAGCTCCTACCTAAAATTGAAATTTACCTTGAACCATGAAATTTGGCAAGACGCAATGTCTTATAGCACAAGTAAAGGACAAAATCCGAAAACCGTTAATTGTAGATACATCCCAAAGCAATACGTTGAAAACAGCTACAAGTTTTTTCGTTCTACACAAATGTTTTTACGGTAAGCTCGGTGCGCGAGTCCGACTCGTACTTGTCCGGTTTTATTTATTTCATTAGTTCTAGTTATATATACCTAACCAAATAAATGAGTTACAGTTGTTTGCCAAAGCCCTACGCTAAAATTCAACCTTGTACTTCAGTTCCCAAAGTAGTTTATCTCTCATCGCATTGCGTGAAGCGTCACGTAGATTTTTGCCTCCAAAACACGTGTTTACGTCAAATTTTACTTCACTGTTGGCAAATGATTCGAACTCTAGCCCACCTGTTATTGTATAATCTGTCTGGAATACATATCGAGGGGACAAATTGAGGAAATAGTATGTCGACCGTAGTAGAAATTGCCTCTCATATACTCTACTCTTGTAATTCTCAAACTCTAAGCGGATAAGCTAATATCCGCTAAGAATTCAATATCAATATTTTTCGTTAAAGATTCCAATGTCGGAAACATCATTTAATAACCGGCTAAGTGCGATTCAGACTCGAACCATAGGGCTTCTGTACCATCTATTCGATTTTTATCTTTTGTCGGAAAATACATCATAGTAACATATTTTAAAAAGTTGCCTTTGCTTCGAGTTATGGTTCGAAATGCGGTGTGTATTTTCTAAAAGGTAGTAATTTTTGAGTAATTGTTCCCGTCCAAGTCGGACGTTTGAACTATTTTACCTATTGTTGCCCCTCTACTGTATCGTATTATATATTTCTTATATTATATACTATAATATTTGGATGTCCAAGATAGTCACGACCTTCTACGTCTTTTCCAAAAATCCATCCGCTTCATATGCAGTCAACGAACCGTGCACAATTGCTCTGACAGAAGCGTTTAATAATTTTGACACGCGTGTAATTTCATTACAACCACCTAATTGCAATTGGTGCAGCTGAAATGAAACTAGGCCGGGGAGACGGGTTCGTTTGCCTCAGCTGACCCTAATTTTTAATACAGTGACATTTGAATGCTAGCCAAACAATAACGTGCTCTGTTCCTCGTCAATTTTCTGTCGGGCGTATTTTACGAGATCTTTGTCACATATTAAATAATGGTACACTATGTTGTATCAAAGGTCTGGAGGGCCAAGGCAATTGAAATCGAAATTAAATCTAAATATTCATGATCTATCTTCGGTTACGAGGTAGACTCTGGCCTCTTCCAGTAAGCGTAATGCCAAGTAAGAGTTAAGGTCTTCGCATCCATTTTTTGCCAATAGCCTTCCACAAGTCAGCGCTTCTTACAAGCGCGGAATAATTCCTCTTAATTCGCCCGTAAACTATTATAATGGATAGCACAACATAACTGGTCCTGTTTCGTCATTGTACGATAAAGATCTGACGGCCCACTAATTTTAAGTGGCTACCGCCGCCCCTGAATAGCATCAATATGACTCAGAACCTCTCCTACCGAAGGATAAGAAACACAGCAACGCGTTGCGTTACTTTAGAACAGAGGTGTAACGTATCATGCTTCTCTTTCACTGTGACTGTTTGGCGGAGAATTACCAAGTCTCTGGACGAACGTAGCTCTGATGCTACTGCTTATTTGGGTTGTTCCTTTCGCACCACATGTGACTACTCACCTACGGACGCAAGCAATGGACCCTCCGAATTCCTATCTTGCTTTGCCTTATCCTTATATAAAAGATGGTTTTTATTTTTAGCAACAGATGGGTACGCGAGGACCAACGGAGCCACTAGTCCTGCTTCATCCAGGCCGACAGTTGACTCTCTTCTGGATCAGCTCAGCACAGAAATACCCAATGGGTGAGTCCATATTTCTTTTTCTGCTTCTTGTTCTTGCGTCTTTGTTTTCATAACCTCAGACATACATATAAGATCGTAAATACATAGATTTTTCCTCTTACTATTATTATTTGTCTATTGATCCTGCCTAAGTAGATTAGTTATTATACTATTTGTATTAATTTTGATATACAATGAGTATATGGCACCTGACTATCTGATATTATCGGCAGAAGAACTCCTTCTCGTCATCAAAAACCCTATTAAGTTTTTTTCATAGGGCCGTTCTAACAGCTCTACACCCTTAAGTAGTTACTACCGTCATTAATAGCAAAATTACCCCGACCCTTTCGGCAGGGGTGCCGAAGTATGAGAAGAATCGAGTCGCAACTGAGATGGGAATTCCATGTCTCATGCCGGTAACTCTTACCGGCTACAAACCCCGCGGTGTCCCATCTGGACTCCCGTTGCTGGGGCTGCGGGAAAGACTTGCAGTCTTCCGCGGCCCCAGCACACCCACACCCTAAAAAAGCGTACTGCTGTTAATACCATAACATAAATAATATGTTATGGGTGGTGAGAACCACTTAGCAGTAGGTGAGTCTCCTCAGCTCGTCCCGTCATTTGTATAAACCTATAATGACCTATGGATATAAAAACTGAATAAACCAACTCTGTTACTTCCATCAGTTATATTAATTACTCCCAGGGCGGAATTTCTTCACGTAATTTCTGTGTGGCCATACAAAAAAAACATTGAGGCGTATTGACAGCCTCTGTTTTGAAATCATCACTACATAGTATAAAACAAGTCGCTTTCTCTGTCCCTATATCCCTATGTATGCTTAAATCTTTAAAACTACGCAACGGATTTTGATGCGGTTTTTTTTAATAGATAGAGTGATTCAATAGGAAGGTTTATTTGTATAATACACTAGCAAAACACCCCGGCTTCGCACGGGTAGTTTCTGACACGACACGGATGATTTACTAACCGTGCCGGTGCGGGTCGCTAGTTTAAAGAAAAATACTAACAAGTCACTCTTACTTGCTATTGAATACCCCCTTCTTAATATATGTTCAGGAATGTCTAGAAATTACCTTTGCCACACATTAAATATCGTTAGATAACCTTTGCTAACCTTTGCTAACCTTTAGTTCGTGTCATCTTATCCAATATTTGGTTGTATTCTTGACCATAGACGCATATAAGAAATTGATTAACACATACATGAAATCGCGATGCACACAGGCGAGCTTAACCCTGAAAAGAGATTTTTCAGCTGTATCCGTAGATGTTGTATTAATTTCTGCAGTTGTATCCAATAATGGTTGGCAACCGGTCGAGCGTTGGCATTCCAAACCCTCATGCAAGAAATGCACTTGCTTTAATTTATTGCGCATATTTCCTTACGCTTTCTTTATCTATGCCAAATTGTTAAAAGCGTTCTAGCGAACATTCTGTGCAAGTATTTCAAAATCCGATAAAGTTTTATCTATCTTGGGTGCATGAGCAAGTAAACTCTCTTTTATTACAATACATACGAATATTTACTTTTTAACCGACTCCAAAAAAGAGTAAGTTCTCATTCGGCTACATTCGGTTGTCGTTTTTTTTTTTGTAGTACTTTACGATTTCTTTGCCAATTATGGATCAATTCGGATGATTCTTTTATTAATTTGATAGAAATGCGAGGACCAACCTTGGATAGATATTAGCAAATATAATATTAGCATTATTGGAACAGCAAATAGAATATTAGCATTATCAGAACTACATTCAAAGTCGAAGTGAAAGATCTTTATTCCATTCAACTCTTTTGTACGCGTCCTTATTACTAAGTTTGGCGATTGTTTAAATTAACCCCTGTCCTACTTTCGATGGGTATTATTCGTCATCTCTTCAAATTCCTATAATGTTATTGGTAGATTTTCCACCGTAGGACCAGCGCCGATGATGACTTATTGAACTCTGAAAACATATTTAACCGCCAGTAAATGTTCTCATAAATCATTCCCCATCCGAAACTGCGATCACTGAATGATCAGTTTCCCCTCAGGGCCGTGTGGAAGATCGCCACAGACGATGGAACAGTTAGTTGCTGACCGCTCGCGTATTTTTGTACCGCGAGGAAAATAGACGCGCTGTGACGTCATCGGGCTGTTTTCGCGTTTTATTGTGATTAGATGCGGTACGGAGACTTAGATGATTTTATGATGTAGTTGACTATCAGTTGATAGTTGTTATATCGGAATACCGCTTGCACTAAATCTTTTGGCATTGGAAGCTAGATTGTTTTTGAGACATCGGTTTCCAGCGTCAGCTTTTTTATGTATAAGATATGAACTTTTTCTGAAGAGCTGGCGAATAACCCTATCCAATTTTACAATATCAGAATCAAATTTTACAATAAAAAATAGTTAAAATTCGTTCTCAAGTGATTACTAACAAAAAGCATTAAATCTTAACTTATTTATGTAATATATTATAAATTATATTGTAAATGCGAAAGTGACTGTTTGGTTGTTACGCTTTCACGCCTCAACTAATGAACCGATTTTAAAAATTATTTTACCAATAGAAAGCTACGTTACCAGCGAATAACATAGGCTATATTTTAATCCCGTATTCCCACGGGAACGGGAACTACGCGGGTGAAACCGCGGGGCGGCAGCTAGTATTTATATATATTAATAAATATTTAGTATTTTTTCTGACACAGTGAATAAAATAATGTTTTATGAAATGAGGTTAGCTGATATAAACAAAAGTTACTAAGACGTAGACGGTAGACGTATTGAAGTTGTGCAAACAAACGCGAGTACTGTAATCTGAATGACGAAGCTTTGATTTGAGTTCATTACACGTTTTTACTGCCATTTTACTGCGGTGTTGATTCCGGTCAACTACGCGAGGAGATGACAAACCTAGCAAGCAGGCAACGTTATGATGTGAAACTAGTGCCAGCGAGTGAAGATATATATTCAACAATGAACAACTATCTTAATGACTATCTGTTCCCCGCAACTTCGCCAGCATGGAATTTTGTAAATTTTTCTTGAGCAATTTTCTTCTTTTTTCCTGAAGAACCTTCTGCAAAGTATTAGAAAACATAAAAAAGATGAATGGAATGGGTTAACTCTTTCTCAAGTTATGGCGTGACCAATCAAAATAGGGATTCATTTTTATTTGTGAAGTTGTGAGTGACATTAAGCCTTGAAATTGGAAAAGAGTTGTTTTTAAAAATCTTTCTGAAATATCTGTTTATTTGATTAAGACGATACAAGCTGCGCCCCGCGGTGTTACCCGCGGTTGGACTTCCTACGGGAACCGTACATTTTTCCGGGTTAAAAAGTAGCCTATGTGCTATTCCAGACTATAATCTACCTCTGTGCCAAATTTCATCCAAGTCCGTTCTACCGTTGTGGCGTGATTTAGTAACAAACATCCATCCATACTTACAAACTTTCGCGTTTATAATGTTAGTAGGATTTATTTGATAGGGTCCGTATAAAACCTATTTATGGAATAAATTTCATCCCTATGGTCCAAAAATAAGGGATGAAAATATTGTAGCCTTTTTTATAGATTTTTAGTCACTTGTTATAAAGTCACTTAAAAATAGAACAGACTAAATTAAAAGTGATCACAGAGCATCTCCATGATTTTGGAATGGATACCGAAAACCCATTAGCGAATACCAACAGCTTATCACTTACGTCAAGGTGTGAACATCACATGAATATTTTTTCACGAAGCGCTAATGACATGATAATGTTAATGTCACCATCTGACGGACCTACCTCCAGTAATCACATGGCATGTAATGAATACTTCCATTAAACAATAAACTATAACAATAAACATTTACTCATACCTCTGCACTCCCTGTGTCGCAAATGGCATGAGACAGTAACACAAGACAGATTTTAGTTAAACAAAAAAAATTGTATACGAAATGACGAAACTATAATATATCGACCGATAAATAAAAATAAATCTGTACTGTCGCCGGGAATCGTTGCCAAATACAACATAATTAATTTGAACGTCTCTCCAAAATAATTTATGTTCTATTTTTTCTGGTAAATATTAATAGTTGGCTAGAGTTTGCTTGGTTTGTTCAGATATAACTGCAGTTTCACCATTTAGTCCATAGATTGTGTAGAACTGGTGCAAAGAAAGAATGAATAGCAAACCAATTGAAAAAAATGTTTTGAATCTTTTGGGGGGTCCAGTTGCACGCGTCCGTACACGTACCCCCTGGGTGGTGCTAAAGGAGCAACCAAAAGTAGCAGTAGAACTTGTGCTAAGTTCGTGCGGAGAGGTACTGCCACCACATCTGGAATCTGCCGCCAAGCCAAGTGGATGCATTATTGTGTTCCGGTGGAAGGGTGTGGCTGTCGGCGAAATCACATGCGCATGAGACGTATATCCCCGTCTCGGGTGATGGACGCAGCAGGATGAATGCGACTCAGTAAAGATTTGGATCTCATACTGAGTCGCAAGCATTACTGTTGTCATGGGCGAGGGTCACCACTTACCATCAGGTGGGCTCGTTCCGTCATTCATTCACATAAAAAAGTAAGGAATAATTTTTTAACGAAAAATTATTCATTATTAACAAAAATAACGAATTAACGAAAAAATTGGGTCTCACGCAAAAAATTGTTAAATTCACGCGGACAAAGTCGCAGGGAACAGCTAGTTGTCAATAAAAAGGCGAGCTTGACCATAAAAAGAGTTTTTTTCCAGCAAATCTCTCTTCTAATTTAGTTACCAGATTCTTTACTAATCGCTTCTCAATCTATTTGTAATGTCCTTTCGTGACCTAATTTTCCACTCCGTGTCTGAAATGTTCTCTGTACAGCCACACTCGGTACACTCGCGTTGACAGTTTTGGCAAATACTGTAAAATACAGCATCATCCTCAACAATAGCTCTCTATGGTTGCACATTGTTTATTAATTGTTTTTGGCATGTTCAATCGGTCATTTCCGCTCGCTAATTAGTATTTATGTGGTAATCCACGTTACCACCTGCGCTTGCTCTTCCAACTCATTAGGGATGCCTCATTACTGCAGGTAAATTCATTAATCACCATATATTTTACTTAAATAAACTCATGGCATGTATGTGAATGTAGAGACTCCACAATAGTCATGTCATTGTAGTTCACAACTACAATTTAAGAAAAACTATGCGTACTCATCACTGAATACAATAAATTACCCAAAAAAATTACAAACATTCAAAACTTGTTTTAAAAAATAAAATAATAAATCTTAGAAGAAAATTCATTTTACGGCGTAAATGAGTTTATGGCCATGAATTTAAAGGAATATTCATTTATCCTACTAATATTGTCCTACTACTACTAATATAAACGCGAAAGTTTGTAAGTATGGATGGATGTTTGTTAAACAATCACGCCAGAACGGCTGAACGGACCTGGATGAAATTTGGCACAGAGATGCGGATACGGACGCGAGCAACTGGACCCCCAAAAGTGTTCACACAAACATTTGAATGAAGGATATTAAACCTTTCTAAATTTAGATTATTTTATACTTAGAAAAGCTGTTCGTTAGTACAGGTTCAACTCCAGCATTATTTACTACTTGTTCGGTATTAGCAACAGAGCGAATCGACTAATGAACTGTTCACAGACGTGATATATGGCTCCAGTAATATTACGGGAAGGACAAAGAGCTATTTGGGGAATTAAGACGCAGTGTAACCTCCCGCCAAAATGTAGAAACTATTACAGCTAATATGCGCATGGTGTGTCAAATTTGTACTGTTCCCACTTGATACTATACATTCTGTGTTGTTGTTCTTAGATAAATTAATATGCAGTTTTCTTTATCCACATTAAAAACTACTGGCTAGCTTTTCTTCTGGGGCCGCGATTTCTGGTCTCTCGCCAAACTCGTCTCTTGGACTTCTGGTCTCTGACGATTCTCTACAACACTCCCCGTTCTGAGGAACTATTCAGTCTGATACCTCGGACCAATTTCCACCACCGCACCACACGCCAGATTTTATCCGCACTATCTGGCTGAGTTTCCACAACCACTCGTTTTTCGCGTTCTTCGGTTTTCTCACTGAATTCAGATATGTTGTCCTTCAAAAGGCGGGTCAATGGTTTTTGAATGGCCGGCAGCACATCGGCATTGCCAGGTGTCCATGGGTGGCGGTGACCGCTTTCCATCGGTGGCAAGCCAGATCGTCTGCCCGCTATTTAAAAAAAAAACTCCATGTTCACCACACTGTGTTCCCAGGCCGGAATCGAAACCACCAAAGTACTAATGTTTGTATTGTATTTCCATTGTCAACAGCCGAGCATCAGGTGCTTCTGTCTCCCCAGTCCCTCCGTCCACCGGGGGAACCCTCCCTCGGCCTGGCACAAAGCAGGTCACCGTCACAGTTCAGGAGACAGTGGTGGAACCGGCTCAGGCACAGCAGCAGCCGGCAACGCAAGCCGTGCGACACCACCACCATGCCTCCAGCGCTACCAAGGAGCTGGATGATCTAATGGCGTCGCTGTCAGATTTCAAGGTACGTAAAATGTTGAATTATATTCGTTTGCACCTGTGAAACTATGTACAGATACTTCTTTTATGGAAACCGTTGGAAACTTAGGTTATACTTTATGTGATAAAAAGAGTGGAACGTGCTGATTCTGATCTCATGTGATGTTAAGTGGTTAGCTCCGCCTGTAACATCGGCAACACAACACTAGGTCAGGTTACAAACAATACATTAATAAAAATCGATACACAGGCAAACATAATTTAGATTATATGTATACACAATCTTATTAGGAGTACAAATAAGATTCCGCCGTTTTATTGTAGATGGCGCGGCACGGAGTTTCGGTTAGCTTTCGCAGATGATAACCGGCTTAAACAAATAGTTTGGACATTCAAGAACAACATAACCTATTAATATCATTGATTTTAAATATATTGGTAAAATATAATTTTTATAAGTTGAAAATGTCAAAATTTGAGCCAAGTAAGCGTCATTTGCGGGAAATATTAGTTTACTTCTTTAATTTAAAGAAATCTGCTGCTGAGGCGCATCGATTGCTCGTAGAAGCATATGGTGAGGTTGCTTTGAGTGAGAGAACGTGTCGAGAGTGGTTTCAAAAGTTTAAAAATGGTGATTTCGACGTAGAAGACAAAGATCGCAGTGGAAGGCCAAAAATTTACGAGGATGCAGAATTGGAGGAATTATTGGAGGAAGATTCATCTCAAACACAAAAAGAACTTGCTCTAACATTAGAAGTCACTCAGCAAGCAGTCTCACATCGTTTAAAATCATTAGGAATGATTCATAAACAAGGAAATTGGGTTCCGTACGAATTAAAGCCGAGAGATATTGAACGCCGATTATGCTTAAGTGAAATGCTGCTAGCTAGACATAAAAAAAGGGTTTTTTACATCGTATCATAACTGGTGATGAGAAGTGGATACATTATGACAATCCAAAAAGAAGAAAATCATGGGGATTACCTGGCCACGCGTCAACATCAACAGCAAAACCGAATATTCACGGAAAAAAACTTATGCTGTGTATTTGGTGGGATCAGCTAGGTGTAGTGTATTATGAGTTGCTTAATCCGAGCGAAACAATTACTGGAGCCCTCTATCGAACACAATTGATGAGATTGAGCCGAGCTCTGAAGGAAAAACCGCCCTCAATACTATTCTAGACACGAAAAAATTATTCTTCTGCATGACAATGCTCGTCCACATGTTGCGGCTCCCGTGAAAAAGTACTTGGAAACACTTGATTGGGAAGTGTTACCCCACCCGCCGTATTCACCAGACATTGCACCGTCCGATTATCACCTGTTCCGGTCCGTAGCACATGCTCTGACGGCGCAGCGGTTCACATCTTATGAGGATACCAAAAATTGGGTTGATTCGTGGATAACCTCAAAAGACAAGGAGTTCTTCAGACGTGGGATTCGAATGCTGCCTGAGAGATGGGAAAAAGTGGTTGCAAGTGATGGGCAATATTTTGATTAAATTTATATTACCGTTCTTCTACAATAAATAATATTTAATTTGTGTTAAAAAACGGCGGAAACTTATTTGTACTCCTATATAATATATATAAATCTCGTGTCACAATGTTTGTCCTCAATGGACTCCTAAACCACTTAACCGATTATAATAAAATTCGCACACCATGTGCAGTTCGATCCAACTTGAGAGATAGGATAGTTTAAATCTCAAATTATAGTCGCAATTTTAATTTATTGCTAATTATAATATCGTATGACAAAAACGTTAGCCACAGCAACGCGTGGCCGGGTCAACTAGTTACATATAAAATTTTAGATTAAAATATCAAATATGGATTTGACAAGTCAACGAACTACATTACACGTGATAAATAATATAAATTGTTGTTGAAATGGTAATAACGTCGAAAAATGTGATTGTATTCCGTCAACATAAAAGAAAAAAAATATAATAATATGTCAGAAGACTAATCACAGTGCGCAGCTGCTGTAAAGTGGCATTGATTTACGAACAGAAGACAGTACAGTATAGTGGCGGCGGCGGTACCGATATTCAGAGACGTGATGCGATTCGGTGGTCCCATTGAAGAGTGGGGATGGTAGAAAAAATTTAACTTTGGATTCATCTATCCAATGTTGTTTTACAGTAGCTTAAAGGTTTAATAAAGACAGAATTTGGAGTCAGCTTTTTTTTTTTTCAATTAGAATAAGGCAATCAAGAGTTCTAAATAGATAATGCTTATTCAAAATTTGTCTGATTATAAAAACGGACTTCGTTATTTTTATTTTATATTTTTCGCCCTTGGATCTGGAAACTATGGGACTTTTATATCATAGAATATATTTGTATGAGACGACCTAACAGGTACACTTACAACACTAAATAGTATAATAGCATCCAAATAGTTTCCCAATTGGTGAAGTTATCGCATAACAAATAGAAAATTAAGCATACAGCTGATTTGAGAACACCCTCTTTATTCTAAGGACCTGACTAACTGAACTTATCTCCAGCTGTTACATATTAATTTCATCGATCTCATGAAATTTTTATTTGTAGAAATCCTAATTAATATTTGCTTTGATCTAGATTTATGCATCTATCACTGTCCAAAATGCATACGACGCTGTTTTTCACAAAATTTTATGATAATATTCTCCACTTACATCTGTTTTATGAGTACTCAACTCTCTCACATTTTATTACCAAGGTTCTTCGTATACAATTTACATTAGATTATACTGCGCAAGGCTGTATCTTAAATATACGATGACGATCAAAAGAGCTGCCAACAGACACTCGACCTGATAACATTATAAATGCTACATTGTTTATATTCCCGACCTATATTACCTCTTCATTCACGAAATGAACCTGTATTTACCGATTTCACGAGAGGATTAGGTGAGTCAGAGGTCCGTAGACGTCACGGTCGGCTCGGCACACTGCACCACACCGTCTTTTCCGTTTATTATAATATTTACAAGGCGCCTTTCTTGGCCCATGCTATTTCCAGCCAAGCTCGGCGTCTTCGCTCCAGCAGTACAGCCGTCCCGCTCGCGCTTTGGGAAACCGTTCTAAACATAGTCCTGAGCGTTACATCACGCCCGTGGAGGGGGCGAGCTTATAATATTAGAGTACATAGACACAGATTTCCACTCTCCACTCGCCCCGATCCGTCGAAACCGCGCGGTTATCTCCTGTACGATTCATTTGAAGATTCATTAAGATTTTCATATCGAATTTTCTGTTATTACGATTTTGGTTTCAGGTTGCAGGCACAGGGGAAGGCGGGACTCACGTGATTAGGGAGAAACACGCGTGGCAGGAGCACTACCGCAGCCCGCGGCAACCAGAGCCCGCTTCGCTCGAGCATATGCTCGGATCCCTTCGCGCTGACATGTCTCGCCAAGGAGTACAAACCCCCCAAAAGGGATGCTGCAACGCCTGCGAAAAACCCATCGTCGGACAGGTCCGCAACCTATCCACTTATCCAAGAATTTCCTGATGGTTTTTTGGGAAATTTTGGATATTTTATGTCGGTTTTGAAGACAAGTGTTCAGTGATAAACGGACTTTTCGTGTGCAGGTGATAACAGCGCTGGGCCGGACATGGCACCCGGAGCACTTCACGTGCGCCCATTGCAACCAGGAACTGGGGACGAGGAACTTCTTCGAGCGCGACGGCAGACCTTACTGCGAGCCTGATTACCACAATCTTTTCTCGCCGAGATGCGCCTACTGCAACGGCCCCATCCTCGACGTTAGTCAAGTTTCTACTTCTGTCAGTTTGTGTGTTATTTTCCAGGTGTTGACATAGGTTTTCGGTTGCAGAAATGCGTGACAGCTCTGGAGAAGACGTGGCATACGGAGCACTTCTTCTGCGCTCAATGCGGTCAGCAGTTTGGCGAAGACGGTTTCCACGAAAGGGACGGAAAGCCCTACTGCCGCAACGACTACTTCGACATGTTTGCACCGAAGTGTGGAGGGTGCAACAAACCCATTATGGAGAATTATATCTCCGCTCTGAACACACAGTGGCATCCAGATTGCTTCGTCTGCAAGGTCAGTATAGGAAATCCAGGTCCCTCTTCTAATCTTCGAGCTAATCTTCAATGGAACCCCTGTGCCAGGTCAAGTATAAAAATCTTCTAAAAAATTCAACAATATTGAATCTTTTGGAAGGTATGAAGTATAATATTATTTTTATCACACAGGACTGCCAAAAGGCCGTCAAAGGCAAATCCTTCTATGCCATGGAAGGGAAGCCGGTATGCCCAAAGTGCGTTGGAGTCGACGAAGATGAATAGATGATATGCCCCCCCAAAGATGCCCTCCCCCATTTTTTTACAGCTATGCTCGACGGCGGCGATAGTATGACACACAGGCAGATGTTATTCAACACACATACACACACACACAAACAAAAACAATCTAGTCTAGCGTATAGGGAAATTAATTTATTATGTAATATATTTTTCTAATGTTATATTGTATGCTAAGATTTGTAATAAAGAGAACAAAAATAAAAATAAAAAAAAAAACAACAACAAAACAAACAATAAAAAATAAATATATAAAATGGAACATGTCTTGTGCACGTGCGTGCATGGCAATGACCTTTTGCCGTGGATGCGAAGGGCGACATGAAAAACGGTTGTTTTTCCATAGGGGTCAAGTGTAGCAGCGTATGGGGTATATAGGGTTTCCCGCTACAAAATCTTCGGTACAGTTTTCTAGCTAAGAATAGCCGATGACGTCACTGCTGTCTGCAGCCACACTGGCTGTGGTCAATCAGGCCGCTGTGTTTATGGACCACCTGATCGAACGCTATTTTTGTATCCATTGCTATTTGTGTTGCGTTGTTAGGCGACACGATCGCGGTAATAGGGGCAGTGGAGCTGCTACAATAACAATGATGTCATCGTATCGTTACAATCGAAATTGTATACAGATTAGTCGAAATGTTGCAAGGAATAAAGTATCCATTTATATCCCAGCAATGGTATGTTTTTTTGTTATAATTACATACTAATTTCACTCTGACAGTTTGGTGGCTGGTTCACTAGCAACTTAGCTACGGAACCGTTGTATAGGTCTCAAGTAGATGAGTGAAGATTAGATATTGTAAGAAAAAAACAAACTTACAACACTGATGATTATGATTGATAGATTCAGGCGTTATTTAAGTCATTGTTAGGATAATTTAACAAATTCTTAACCATTAGTTATAGATAGTGCCAACCACAAAGACACGCCCCACTCTTACAGTACAAGTTAATCGTTTACAGTAAAATTGTGCAATATTCCACTAGTTTTAGTTTTGTCGGTACACTATACTGCTATCGACAAAACTGTTACATCTGTAGATGAAATATAGCAATTAAAAATATTATTATTATAATATAAAAGTCAAAGAGAATATAATACTTATACCAAAAAAATTCTATGCATATCTAAGTTATTTTTTAAAGAATTGAAATAAAGGAATGTAAAAAAATAGTTGCAATCGATTATGGCCGATAAATCTTGTTTCAATACGACACAATGAACGCTAAATTACAGTATTTTAAATGCGAAAGTATGTCAGTTTGTATGTATGGTAGGGTGAATGAATGAATTTTAGTCGTACGCGCCAAAATTATTGATCCGTGTTTAATGTAATTTTTATGTTAGGTAGACTATTTAGATACAGAATAATACAGAACAACAAGACACATAAATACAAAACAACAAAACAAATTTAGCTACAAAAGGATTAAAAAGAAGTGTCCAGATGCTCGCGTCTTTAGGCGTGTACCCTTTGATTCCTTTAAAGTAGCAGTATAACTCTTGACAAGTTCGTCCGGAGAGGTACTGCCACCATCAAAGATAGGCACAGAGTAATTCTAGTACAAAGTTCCACTTATTCATTCATTGTACGGCTATATTGGACGGCTCCGTGGATTAGTTGGTAGTAGCCCTGCCTTCGAAGCGTGGGGTCTCGGTTTGGATTCCCGGCCGGGTCACACTTTGTGAGGTGAGCATGAAGTTTGTTCTCGGGTCTTGTGTAAACACCCAAGACCCAAGAACAAACGTCCATGCCATATGCGACACAGGGAATCCTAGTACAGGGGTAAGAGTGTGTAAACGTTTAACATTTTTAAATGTTGTCGGCAGAAATAAGTATGGTACAAGACTTTCCCGAGAGAAAATTAATACAATCAATCAAGAGTTTTCAAAATCCTCTCCGTCTCTTCCAGGAATGCCGAGAGCCGTTCCACGGTGGATCATTCTTCGAGCACGAAGGCCAGCCGTACTGCGAGACCCACTACCACGGGAAACGGGGCTCCCTCTGCGCCGGCTGCCACAAACCCATCGCGGGCCGCTGCATAACCGCCATGTTCCGGAAATTCCATCCAGAGCACTTCGTCTGCGCTTTCTGCCTTCGACAACTCAACAAGGGCACGTTCAAGGAGCAAAACGACAAGCCGTATTGTCACGTTTGCTTTGACAAGTTGTTCGGTTAGGCCGCTAGATGGCGTTAGTAGCGCGCTCGCGATCTATAGATCGGCAATAGAACTTTACATTTACTTTATAGTGCTGTATTGCAATAATTGACTCGGTTGAGTTTCAGATGTATTCTTAACGTTGCAACTGTTTACGTGCTTTCTCGCTTCGAAAATGATATGCAAATGATACGTTTGCTCTGCCTCTGCCTTGACAAGTGGTTATTGAAATTGTGTTGTTATGACAATTATAAAGAACTTGTATGGTTTCTTCTTATTGTATCAATGTTTCTAACGAGTTAAATGATGTCGCGATAGAATTTTGCCACCTCAACAGCTCTATTGGTGGCTTTGTGCAGATCATCCAATGGCTTTGTGCAGGTCGCAGGGCACAGGGGACATACAAGTATATGGGACATGGGGCTGGGGCATACAAATTAACTGGGGCTCCACAATCGCACCCAGTTAAGGTGGAGTCTCGTAGGCCCCATTTACACAGGTTCTGTCTGCAGCGACCAACCGGAGTCCGGAATCAATAATATATATAATAGTATAATGGGCGTACCAAAGTGAATGCATAGTCAAATTTACTTTATTTATTTAACTACCTATAAAGTAGGATCATTTGCGGCTGTTTGCCCTATACACTACATATATCTAATGTTTCATGTAGGTGTGTGTATGACCAAAAAACTCACAAACGATCCGACCTAAAAAAGCTGACTTGCCCCCCCCCCCCCCCCCCCCCCCTAGGCCAGAAGCTGGGTACGCCCATGTATAGTACGGTTTCAATAATTATATATATATATAGGTATGTGTAAATTCATGTCAAATAATTAACTTGAAAGTATAGTTGTTTAATTGATATTTCAATTGGTAATGTTAAGGTTGTAGGTCTCCCAATCGTGATTTGATCTAATTTTAGTGGATTTCTATAAAATTTAATGTTTAGGTAAACAATGTGCGCGTTCAAATATTATGTACAACTGAAAGATAAGTCTGTTAATCTACTAAGGAAATATTTTCCGCAAAAAACGTTAGTGACAAAATATAAAGTTGAGTTTGGCATCCGTACTTATGTGGGCCTATTGATGTCAACATCTTCGTACTGAAACTAACTCTGGTAAACCAAGTTGTCTTGTATTATGGTATTACATATTATTGTTTAAATTTTTTTTATTGTAAATCAAGTTTTTTGGGTAAACGCATGTTCTTTCATATATTTTTTACGTGATAACGTCTTATAAATCGATGAACGCCGGCTGCACGCACGAAATGTCACGTTCCGCCTGAGCCGATCAAGCGAGAGAGAGGCACGATCGGCCTAAGCGTTCCGCTTGTGGCACATCTATCTCTCTTTTACTCCATCACATATATTTATTTTTCTTATTTGACTTTATGTCAAAAAAAGTCATTCAAAAAGTCAACTCATTCATTCACGACTCACTAAGTACAAAATAAGTATGATTTTATAAAAAAATCTAAAAAACTAACTTCAATACTTTCAATTCATGTTTTTCGCCATAAGGGTCTGATTTGGTTTTTCTTTAAATTTTACTAGACTACCTGAAAGGTATCTATCATTTAAATAAAAATAACAAAATTGGTTTACAATTGGCGAAAATTATTGTGGCAAACATTCAGAAGAATCGACAAAAAAAATTTAAGGCTGTTAAAAAGTGAAACTTTATCGCTCAAGCTTCCAAATTTAAAAGTTATATGAAACCTGAGTTACACAGATAATATATCACGTGAACTTTAAGTTATTATTGACATCCCTGTTACTTATCTATTATGTAATGTAGGTACTTAAAAATGGTGCATTAATATTCCAATTAACATTGTTATCTACATAACAACGTGTTTTTCCAGTTAATTTCCATGTACCTACTTATTATCGTATCGATAAATCATAAAAAATCATTCATTAAAATATCTACACCGAATGTCATTGAGACATCTCGTCCACAGATAACATAAATATCACTTTGAGTTTGTGTATCACGTATTATTTTTATAAAATCAATGAAAATATTTCCGTATGGTACAGTAATTAGTATATAGATTTAAATCACATTCTGCAAATGTCTTGAGATTAATAATTAATTTACTTATATTTACACCCATGTTTTAATAAATGTGTGGTGAGTTCCGGAAATCTATTTATTAATACGAATGTTAGATAGAATAAAATTTTTGATGAAATGTATTATTAAATGGTCTAAAAATGTCATAGACATTGTTAATATAGTTTTATGTAAGTTGTATAGGTTATATAAGAGTAACGCAACAATATTAATCGCTTTTTTAATTTTCTTTATTCTTGTGTAGAATCATTGTTTAACGATTACGTATGTCTTATCGCGCCTTATTGCGAAATAAAACCATTACTGGTTCTATAATACGGGCTAGAAAAGTTTTTGAGCCTGTTTCGTTAATTGTAGATTAAGCAGTGACAAACTATTCTGGAGTAGGTATGATGAGTCCAATATAATCTCAGATGACGATTATATCTTATTTTAAATACAGATGCTTCAATTTCTATGCTAAATGCTGTCCCGTTACTTTTGAATGTATGAGAGTGGGATACAATTTATTTTAGCTTTAGCTTAGCCAGTTTCGTTGTTATGTCTGACAGCTATCGCAGTTTGAAAACAATGAGGTCTTAGGTATCTGTTAGATATTAACAGGAGCTTAAGTGACAGTTGCCCGGGACCATGACGCATGTAACTGCGTCGAAATATCGGGAGTCAACAAAACTCACAAATCATGGTAAATATCTCGGTAACACGAATAATAATGAAACGGACTATGGGCTGTCATCACTTTCAGTAAAAAAATGCTTTACATGTTTATTTTATAAGTTGATATATCTTCCATTAGTGTTACGGCTGTACAGTAAACATCGTTATAGTTCAACTGCTCCATTTACTTGATGGCTTGGTTGTTAGCGGTGCCAAACTTATCAGTTAAAACGTATTTTATCGCTTATGAACCTTTGTTAACAGAACGTGGGTTGCATTAACCGTAGTTACGGACCCGTGTAGTGAGTACACGATTTTATTGAATCTGTAATATTTTAACAAAATATACTTAATGGTTTTTTATTTTACTTGTTTTATTTGTTCTGAGCTTTTAACTTGTCGAGTCGCGATCGTACAATTATATGATATCATATTCAAGCATATCCCTTATTATTTGTATATTTATTTATTTCGCGTATCTCGGAAACTGCTCTAACGATTTGGATGAAATTTTGTGTTTAGATAAGGTTTTAAGTTCAGAGACACCAGCCTACTCTCGATAATTGAGAGTGAATGGGCTCTGATCTACCACGGTAGATTGGTAAATGTCACGTCTTCGAATTTTTGTTCTAAGCCATGCCGGTTTTCTCACGATATTTTATTTCACCGTAATGAGAACATTCACATAATTTTTCAAGTGAAAAAACTCATCTGTACACTTGTGGGTTCGAACCAGCGACCATCAGAAAATCGGCCCCTGGGCCCCTGGACCACCACTAGATTACTGGAGATAAATAACCATAGCAACATTGTTAAATGTCAAATCGGTCCATTTTTTTTGACATTATTAAAATGTTGCTACGGTAATATATTTCCTGTCATGTGCGAGTTGATTTTGGGAGTCGGTTTTTAAGGAGTATATCATCATTTTAAGAAGCATTCAGTGTAGATATCGGTATATGCTAGTTAGGTAGCATGTACCGATAAGTATTCATAATGTTCATAAATCATTATCGATTTTTATCGCCCTTCAAATTGTACCTATGCCATAATTTTCTACTTTGTACAGCCATAAATTTCATTCCTGCAATTACGAAGCAATTTGTATAAATAAATACTGTGGGAAGTATTTCAAGCGAGCCGCATGTTACAATCAATAAATGTAGGCACCTATTGGATGCTCTTTCTAGAACATCGTGACCTTTTATATTGATATAAAATGTGGACGCGAACACAAAATACAATAAAATAATAAGGTGCACTGTTGCTACAGTACTTCGTTTTTATCTTTTAAT
Source organism: Aplocera efformata (assembly GCA_921293045.1). Taxonomy (NCBI): domain Eukaryota; kingdom Metazoa; phylum Arthropoda; class Insecta; order Lepidoptera; family Geometridae; genus Aplocera; species Aplocera efformata. The sequence goes on along the minus strand of OV121042.1, from coordinate 2,300,843 downwards.
CTCAATGGTTTTAATTCACTCCGTGGCTTAGTTGGTAGTAACCCTGCCTGCTAGCGAGGGGTTCGATTCCCGGCCACTTTGTGTGAGCATGAACTTTGTTCTCGGGTCTTTGTCTTGTGTTTCTGTTTGCCCATGCTATCTGCGACACAGGGTATCCCAGTGCAGGTATGAGTGTGTAAACGTTTATTTATTCATAATATCTACCACTCTACGGAACAATATAATGTTACTTAAACAAGCAATATTATTCAACTTATTTCCTGAAATATTGTTGTTGTGACAATATTCAGGAAATAAGTAAAAAATATTGCTCATGACTAAGACACATTAGTTGATCCTTGACGTAAATAGCAATTTAAGCTATTTATATACACGAAATGTGTGCATACACACGAAAATTAATAATGCTAACAGCTGAGTCACAGATACAATTTCTAGAATATTCTACTGTATTCTCGTAGCTTTGATGTCGTGTTTGTCAAACGATACACTCAAAGGATGTGGGAACGGTCTTGTGAAAATCAACTATTAGATAAATTTGGGGGAAACTATTAGCTATAAAAATGAACACAATTTTGTACACAGAACACTATTTATTTACACAACTTACGCTAAACCATCCCTACACAAACTTCATAATAAAACGTTAGCTAACAGATAACTATTAGTTTAATTACAATAATATATTAATTTAGATTTAATATCACTATGATACATTAAAATTAATTTGTCATTTGCAAACTTAACCTAAAATCTAACCCTAGTCAGTCTTTGGCGGGAATTATCTGCAGATTTAGTCCTACGCTAATCCGGGGAATAATTCTGAAAACGATTCGCACCAAAAGTCCGATAGGTCCATAGATTCAGGCTCGCTTAGGGGCGAAGCCAACGACTCGTACCCAAGGTCCGAGTTCAGGCTCGAAGGTGACAACCCTAGGAGATTCTCTTCGATAGACTTCGGGGAGAGACTCATCGGAGAGAGCATTTTCATGTCACACTCCAGAGTGATCCCCTCGCAGTTGTTCGTTAGAGAATGGAAATCGTCAACCACTGTATCGACTAGACTAGGAGTGACCGTTTCGACTGGTACAGGAGCCTCTTCCACCTCGCACGGGACCTCGATAGTGATACAGTCATTCGCTTCGTCGCAACTGGCGTAGAACATATCTCCCTTGTCGTTGTCCTCGGGGGGTGAGACCACGATGTCAGGCGTGTAGGGATGAGCGTATGAGTGTTGCGACAGTATCCTGCGCACGTCGTGTTTCAGGTCTACGATAGGACTTCCACAGGATTCCAAGTGCTCTGCTGCGGGCCCCACCACTTGAGCTCCTTTAGGGCACTCTCTAGCGTCCCTGACTTGCTCCTGAAACAATGGCAATGGTTAATTCATCAGCATGCAGCAGCATTATAGCATTCAATGGTGTTTGAGGATAATTTTATGGCCCGAATACCTTAATGATGTTATGTGACCTTCGTGGTACGTTCGTGATTAGTGTACGTGTGGTTGCTAACCAGAGCTTCTGTTTGTTACGGCTTATCGATAACATGAAATATGGATATTACCACCACGTAGGCCGTATGTTTTAAGTTTACGTTTTATTTTTAACATAGGTTACTAATTCGATTAAATTATTCTGGAAAAAATCTTTTTTTTATGTTATTGTCACCGAATTCTCCACCATTATCGACCGATTGGGAAAATTCTTTTTTTATTTTATAGGTTATACTTTCAGATTGGTCACATAGAATTTTTATCAAAATCGGTTCAATAGTTTTGGTTTTTAAATCAAAATAACTTTTGTGACTTTTTTACGCCCGTTAGATGTCTATTTTAAAATAGTAGGGTATACCACGTAACAACGAGAAATAAGGAATAAAAGTATTGAAAACGGTTTTTATTTTTAAATCAGCCACTTGTTATATCAAATGGTGGCAAGCCAGTACCAGTAATAACCAGTAGTAACCAGTAAAAAAATCATTAATCAGCCAGTAGCCATTAATTATTTCTGAAAAATGAAATTAGTTTGCATGATTCTACGCCGTAGACATACGTCAGTATAAAAAAAAACTGTGGCGTATGTCACGCCATAGTTTTTTTTATAAAGGCAGCTGTGCTTTTCTTAAATTGAATTCACTTTGAACTATGACATCAGAAGGATGTAGAACATTTCAAGGACGGTGGTCATGAATAATAAGTTATGACGTAGTTGTAGCAGCCTACTGCTACCGATCCAAATACTGAGTCATTCGATTTTGTGATGCAATGCATACCACGTTTACATCAGCAAACAGAACATGCGAGATAAACTGGAGTATCTATGCCGGGTTTCCTTTTAGATATATTTCGACATACATTGGATAGGGCAAAGAGATAATAATGTTTGTGACAGATAAATGTATTTAGATAATATTCTTAATCAGCTGGCCTCAATACACTTGTACACTGTGTTATTGTATTGTATGAAATGAAAATGACAGAGCGATATTTATATTCCAGTTTTGGAGGTAGTTTTTTAGATAAGCCGACATTGAAAATTATCACTTTATTGGGATTTTTTGGTAAACAAGGAAAATACGAATATGGCGTCAGGAAATACCTACGGGGTATCGTTGAAAGTGGATAAACCATGCATTTTCCCGTGGTTTGTATAATAGTTTTGGGTATTTAACCACCATAGTAACTAAAACGTTTGCTGTGAAAATTTCAGACAACTAGGTACCGTTTTCAATAATGAATAGATGGATGGGAGATAAAATACTTATTCATAGCCATACACAGAAATTTAAAATAGGTACTCATATCTGTGACTTTTAGTTTTGTAGTAATGTGTTGAAATATTATATACCTAAGTTTCTTTAAATGCTATCACTAATGTATTTATCCTCCATAAGTCAAAATTTTAAAGGTTATTTCGTTGATGACCTAGGTATCAGAATTTTTTCCATTTATATGACTATACTTTGGCTTGCCAAGAAAAAAATTATAATTCATGGGCTATAAAAAAATCTTAAACCTTAACAACATTGTGCTAACACACCGGCTGTTAGTAACCTTTACTTTCCGGTACAGAATCCTATACATACAAGCAATAAACGAGGTGCTTACATTTTGAGTCGCTCCTGTAACTCCTGCATCAATTTCCTGGAAGAGGGAGTCTGCAAGTTGATGGAGGGTGTCGAGGTATTCTGCGGACTCGAGGTGCGCAAGGAGGTCTGCGAGAGGAGTATCATCGCCACCAGGAGGCGCGCCGCGCGGACTGCCGGCGGAGGCCCCGCCTTCTGCTGAGGGGACGCTGCCGGTCCAGGGGCCTCCGCGACGGTCCGCGCCGCCGCCTCGCTGCGTAGCGAACGATTCTCGCTCACCAGACGCTCGTTCAGCGCTCGCAAGCTCTCCATTTCCCTCATTAACTTGTCGTTGCGCTCTTCAAGGTTCTGGATGCGGGATTCCATTTCGTCCATCTTGGCCTTCTTGCGGTCGCGCGATGTCTGCGCTGCGACGCGATTCTTCATCTTTCTGTGATAATAACATTTCAATCTTAACATTTTTATAATTACTACATTATGTATTTGAACATAGACAATTTTGTCAGACAAGAAAACACAAGACAGACCTGGAGGGAAAACACATCCCAAGCTAAAGCAGTCTAGTGTCATATAATGCTAGTGGCAATTTACTCGGAAGACCCACATTATGGGCCATAATGATATCTAGAAGGGCCAACTGCCCCTACCTGCCCCCCATAGCGACGCTCATGCACCTCATTTTGTAATTAAATTCAGTTGCAATAAACAACAGCAATAGACATAAAAATCTCAAGAGATACTGGTTATCACTGGTGATTGGAATATCCATGAGACAAATGAGCTCATCAATGGTGTTGTATTTTCACAAATAACTCAGCTAACACTTAACTGTACATCCTACGCAAAATCCAACAATTATGGAAAAGTAGTCAGATTATGAGTAATAGTAGTAAATAGATATGGTACTGGCTTTGCTAAGTCGCACTGGGAGGCCAATATCTAGTATTGGACTCATATTGACTGACAATGCATTCCTGACCCTCAACATGCATACACAGAACTAATCCAATCATCACAATATGATGATTATTGTGATGTAATTTTTTTATTCCGATAGTTAGTCTTTAAGAGGCAGATTATTGATGATGACTCATAAAATCCTTATCTCCAATAATAAGTTAATAGGTTAGCTAGGGTCACACAATATCTATATGTATATATACATGTTATTACTTAATAAAATGTGACATGATTTAAAGTATGATCAATTGTTGTATGTCCTATAACATGTGGCCAAAATCATCACAACGACACAATAAGACGACAGACTACACAGGAGGTGTTGGGATGAAATAACCTTTTTTTTTAACTGGCTATATCTCTAGATAGTGATACTGGCATACATGGGGGGGAGATCTTTGCCCAACAATGGGACAGTTCAGGCTGACAGTAAAAACCAATATTGATTAAGTGAATTTATGTGTGATGATGTGCAAGAGGCAGTGGGAAATTACGATAAGTATTTACTTCTAATGCTCTCTCACTTAATATCCTCCACTCTATCTAATATTTATAACATTTAAAATTACGGAAATACCGGTGACTGTGCAACAGCGATTTCGTCATCTTTTTTCATGGTGCTAAGTGGTCAACTAACTGTGCATGCATAACGGGACATGAAGGTCAAGCATTTATGGCCATTACCCTCTGTTACCCTAAGTTTACATGTCTACTAGTAAAAACATACATGCAACGGAATCGGAATTTTTAAATAGATTGCATCATTGCGGTCTTTCTGTTTATTATGATTGCTTTACATTTTTATTAGACTTGTTCAAATAACATCAGTAATGAATTAATGATCTAAAACTTAAAGATCTAACTTAAGAATCTAGAGAAAGAAAACAAGTGAATTACCATACAGGACGACACGACCATTGTAAAGATTTAGACAAAAGATTGACACGTAGGCAATTATCACTTACTTTCTTTGCATCTTCTCCTCCCATGATAGATGGTCCAACCTCCGCTTCCGGGACGGGGAGGGCGTCACGTCCACAACCACCTTCGACTCCTCATCCATCAGGTAGTTGTTGGGCACGGTGATGATGATTGGACCACTCATATTTGCGTAGATCTTCTTCAATGCACTAATGAATCACCTCACTCCAGTTGAAAATTATCTAATGTCTATTTATCATAATACGGGATGGAATGTTCTCGACTCGCTAGAGTTTCAAGCGCTTATTTTTCCGTCGCGGACAACACACGATTGCGTCGTTCATATTCGGTGTCGAATTGTGTTGTAAGTGAATTTTGCGTTCAGCTAAGCGAGTATGTGGTAGTTTCTGATTGGTTGATGTTATCAAAAGGGGCGGGTAAGTCTGCGAATGATTAAATGAAAGAAAGAGTAAAATAGTCGGTTTCCCTATAAGTGAGAAAGAGCAAGAGCCAAATACAATGACGTCATCGCGTAGCAGCAGCAGCAGAACCACAGAGAAAAAAAGGCCAGCTGTTTGTTACGGGATGCGGGGAACGGGGGCGAAAAAAAATGTGAAGTGAATAAAATAAGCTGAAGCTCACAGATGCGATACGAGAAATTGTTTTTGATTAGAACATTTTATTCAAGTTGTAAGTTATTATTTGATTTGTTTTATAAGCGGCAGTTTTGGATACCGTATACAAAAGTAAAGGGAACCCTCCCTGGAACCCTGTTACTACAACGTCTATCTCAGGAAGTATAATTTATACTTATTTATTATATTGTACAAAAAGTACAAATACACATTAGACTAAACTGAGGATTTAACTTATTTACAAAAAGAAAATACATGATAATTCTTTAGCAACAATAATATTTGATGTACAGTCCGTATCAAATTTGTCTTATGACTTGAAGCGCCGACTTGATGGCTGGAAGAGATAGAAGCTCAACGAGCGAAAAATGACAGTCAGCTGCAACTTAAAATAACTATCATCAATTTCACTGCATTACGAAGGAAGACTGTCTTCCTGAATCTGTTTAACCATATCTTTAAGTTTTAAATTTTCCGTTTTCAAATATCTACACTGACGTTTCAATTTTTTATTTTGTTCTATTAATTTATTTTTTAATAATGTTACTCGTCTTAAATTATTTTTTAACTTAATTTGTCTCGGTGTGTCCAACAGGGATTCCGCATCTGATAAGTCCTCGTTTGATAAAGAATTAGGTGACGCCGATGTGTTACGTTTAGCTTCTGCATCTTTAGGGTGTTCATATGGAACTGCTGATTTTATCAAGTATCGCCGTCCAGTTTTAGTCGTATAAAAATCTTGTTCCCGGAAGTGTTCAGAACATACATAAGTATTCCTAGATGAGGGTAACCAAGTATCTTCTTTTCTACTATTCTGAACAACTGATATCCACTGCTCTATTTTCTTGTGGCCAGGAAGCGGAAATCTTGAAAAATAATACAAAGATCAATAATTGACAATATCAAAAGATAACATTAATTTCGACAAAAAACAGCTATGGATATGGATTAAGCCTACAATTTATACTGGGCAATCCAATTCTAATTTAATATGATGATGTAAAAATATATATCCTTTCACTAATATCCGAACCCAAAGATAAATCAAAATTGTAGTAATAGTTGAATGCATAATTATTGTACAATAATTACATTTTTCTCAGAGGTTCAGTTTACCGCTACTACGGCAGAGTAATAAGTTCAAAGATAAGTAAAAAAGTGATTATTCTTGATATCCTATACGGAACCCTCATCGCATGAGTACAACACAACATTTTAAGTGGTTTTTTATTATTTTATTAATTGATCCCAGTAGAAACATTGTTTTATGATTGGCCTTTGCGTCTTAGTATAAGGATAAGACATTTTTGCTACATATGGCACAATACAAATTATGGTATAACATTTCTTGTTATATCATTTTCGATATCAAGAATAATCATTTTTTACTTATCTTTGTGTGCGTGTTAGTGTAATAAATGGCACTCACGCACCTATTGGTAATGTTTTGGCTTTCTTCATCTGTATATTTTTCTAAGTATACTTACCTATGAAAAGTAATGCCCCCATTCTTCCCTATTCTTCTAGAATCATTCTTGCATTTTAGTATGCAATGCGGCATTGTCTACAAAATAATCCTCTAATATCTAAAAAAAAAAAACAGCTTTATCTCATCCTCATACAAATAGCAAGTGTCATATCTATTTAATTTCTTTTAGTCTATGATGTTAGTGAATCGGTGGTAATCGCTGACGCGCGTTTGAGTAGAAAAAGGAGTAAGCGAGATGGGGATAGACATGGCGGATTACAAATCTGTGCTTTTATTTACCACCTTTTACTACAGAAATCTACTGTTTTAATGAGAAACTGGAAAATATGAAATAAATAGGTAATTCGATTCTTACCAGAAATTTAATTTAAATCACGTAGCTACCTGGTACCCCGAATTCCCAATTATATCGAATATGCCGTAAATATTTAACTGATCATAAAAGCTAGCAAAGCAATTGATAGTTTGCGTACACCTCATCCTGCGCTCACCGCTGGGCTTGTGACTGAATGAGTGAACCAATCAAGACTGAACGAGTTGCAGTTCCCGAGCTGCAACACAGTGAGCAAATTAGTACTCCAAGTTGTGAGTTTTGTTGACATTTCAGGTCAAACGAAACGAGATGTGGCTTGAGTTTTAGACAACGACTGTTAGGTCATTTTAATAAATTAAGGCGATTTATAAAAGGTCGCAATCACGTGTTTAGTTTGGATAAACAGAATGTAAAATCGTAAAATCACTCTAACTAAATAGCGCCATAATTCAACGATGATAATCGTTTTTTTTTTCACCGGAACAAGGCGGTAATTGTACAGCTGTTTGCAGAAGTATTTTTGCATTTGCAGTACTTCTCAGTACTTACATATTTTTGACATTCTTAAATTCAAATGCTGGATATTATCCACGAAATAAAGGAAAATGAGCTTTTTATATGAATTTATTGAAGAAAATATAATCACATTCTATTCTGCCATCAAGATCTCGTGCACTTGTATTGTTGTGTTCCAGTGGAAGGGTGTGGGTGCCGTTGAAATTATACAGACGCATGAGACGTTAAATACCTGCCTCGGATGTCGGGCGCAACGGAATGCGAATAGGGTCGTGAAAATGGTCGTGAGGGGCACCTCACGTCACGTATACTCTTAATAATATTTACAAAATTTATCATTCGGCGAATGAAACAACTGAACGCGATCTAGGTACTAATATAATTATCTGTGCTTGCCATTGCCACCTTGCCACAGATAACTATATCTTTTTGTTCCGTCAGTTGTTGTTTAGCGAAATTAAAAACAAGAGTAAAAAACTGTTTTTTCGCGAGAAAGAAATGGCTTCTACAAGTGCCGATTCACAGGCTTCGATAGCCCAGAAAACTTGGGTTTTGGCGAATAACATAGAAACAGTTTCCAACGTCGATGATATCTATCGCTATGACAAAAAGCAGCAGCAGGACATTCTTGCGGCAAAGCCCTGGGAAAAGGAGTAAGTCAAATTATGTCAAATATATTCTTACTTCCATTAAAAGTTCCACTCATCAGCAACAGTTCTGAGCTCTTTGGAGGATGAGATTATAGTAGTTATCAGGATGGTCATTCAAAAGAAAGAATCCCCAATGGGTTCCTTGTTTGTTTTTTCTGAGCGCAATCGAAAGAATAGGGAGATGTAAAAAGTACTATTTTACGTTGGGAAGTAGTCCAAGTTATTTTTATATATTTGATACAATATATCTGCTTTTGTTTTGTGTAATAGAAGTGATTGAACCACCTGAATGCCCACTTGATTTTTAGTGGTTACCTCCCATATCAATAGTAACACCTGAGATGTAAGATCTCATGTTCCTGTGAGTTCACTGGCATTCACAGCAGATTACTTGGTGTGGTGACAGTACTTCTCCAATTGGGTCTGAAAGCATTAAAGTTTCTATATGTCAAACTTGATCATATAGAAAAAAGTTTGAAAATTATTTTTTTAAGTTTGTTTTTTCACAAATTAGGTGTTTGTAGCCCTGCCTTAGAAGCGAAGGGTCTTATTATTATATTTTATTAGAGAAGCAATTATTATTTACTAATTGTACCTGCATTGTTTGTTTCAGTCCCCACTTCTTCAAAGACATAAGGATCTCGGCGTTGGCTCTACTTAAAATGGTCATGCATGCAAGATCAGGAGGGACTTTGGAGGTGATGGGCCTTCTTCTTGGTAAGATCCGTACTAGGACAAAATGACCCTTTATTTGAATACAGTTTAAGCGACTAAGCTGTTTCATAATATTGTGTATTCATTAATGTCTTCTAAAATTTCTGAATAGTAATAATAATGTTAAAACTTAACCTTAGTCTCTCTAGTTGAGCTGATATTGACAGCTTGGTATCACTACTTATTATGCTTTATAGTTCTAAATTAAGACTGGTATAAGAATTTGCTTAGGATTAGTGCTATCTTATGATATTACTGTTGTTATGGGTGGAGGTAACCACTTTATGAAAGAAGGGCCATCAGTCTCACATAAAAAAAAATAGAAAACAATGGTGCTTACTCTGAGAGGCATAATGTCCAGGTGGACTGATGGAGGCTGTTGATGATATCTCGTCTAAATTGTCATTTACAGGTAAAGTTGATGCCAACACCATGCTGGTAATGGACTCGTTCGCGCTCCCAGTGGAGGGTACGGAGACTCGGGTGAATGCTCAAGCACAGGCCTATGAATACATGACGGCCTATATAGAGGCTGCTAAACAGGTAAATTGAATAAACGAAATCCATTAATCTGTACACTTGGTATTTAATACTGATGTATAGTGTCCGCAGCCCATAAAGAATAACAGCGCGAGTGCACTACTGCTTGGCGGCGAAATATCAGGTATGGTGGCAGTACTTCTCTGGACGAACTTGGCACAAGTTCTACTGCTACTTTGGGTTGCTCAACCGCGCCAAGCAGTACTTAGTGTACTTGCGTTGTTGTTGTTTATGAGCGGTGGTAACCACTTAACATCAGCAGATGACACGTGTACGGACTATGCGGGTGCTCGCCCACGGACGCCGGCGACAACATCTAATAACCCGTCACTACAATAATATAAAAAGAAAATTATTTTGAATGATATAATTTGTAGGTGGGTCGACACGAGAATGCTATCGGCTGGTACCACAGCCACCCCGGCTACGGATGCTGGCTGTCCGGCATTGATGTCTCCACGCAGATGCTCAACCAGAACTTCCAGGAGCCGTTCGTGGCTATCGTCATCGACCCCGTCAGGACCATCTCGGCAGGGAAGGTGTGCCTCGGTGCTTTCCGGACTTATCCTAAGGTACTAATACAAATTCATCCCCATGGAAGGTCGGGTAGGGTTTGGATAAGCGCTAAATTTAGTACACAATAAGAAAGTTAGATATTGTATAATAGTTACAATTTGTTTCTTATTGTGTGTAAAATGACCTTGTGTCCTACAAATCGATGTTATTATATTTCAGGGCTACAAACCAGCAAATGAGGAACCCTCGGAGTATCAGACCATTCCGCTGAACAAAATCGAAGATTTTGGGGTACACTGCAAGCAGTATTACTCCTTAGAGGTGTCATACTTCAAGTCCTCATTAGACAGGAGACTGCTAGACTCCCTGTGGAATAAATACTGGGTGAACACACTCAGCAGTTCCAGCCTCATCACCAACGCTGACTACACCACGGGCCAGATATTTGATTTGTCGGACAAGTTGGAACAAAGCGAGGTTTGTCTCGGTGAGTGATTTAATTCTATTAATCCTTGGATACAGGTAGGAGGTTCTGTTCTCTTTGTGTTATGGTGGAGTGGAGGCGAAGCAGTAGGAGATATGGTGTCCATATTGCTTGCATTCCCTAAAGGTCCCTACCTATGGGTAGGGACCCTTTAGAGTTCCTACTAGTATTCCCTGGGTGGTGCAAAAGGTGCATTCCAAAGTTGCAATAAAACTTATGCTTAGTTCGTCTGGAGTAGTATTGTAACCTTTTACTGTCGCCTATAACGACGACCACCTCCCCTACCGAAGTAAGAAAAGACCACTAAGATTTACTAAATGCATTTGAAAGTATATACGGTACAATTTTTTAAACCTGGCTGCGTGTTTTTCCGGCTAATCTCCGAAACGGTCGGACCGATTGTGACGGGACTTTCACGGGCAGATAGCTTATGTTACAATATAAGGAGTAACATGGCTACCTTTATTAGAAAAAAAATAATAAGAAAGGAAATCTATCATATTTGTAACTGAAATATTTTTTTCAGGTCGTGGCGTTTTCATAGTGGCGGGAGCAGATCCACATGAGAAGAGGACAGAGGACAAGCTAGGCAAGGCGACGAAAGACGCCTGCAAGACTACCATAGAGGTGATCCACGGGCTCATGGCGCAGATGATCAAAGACAGGCTGTTCAACAGTGTCAGCGGCCGGCACGCCGCCCCCACACCCATGATCGAATGAACGTTTTCTATCGTATAAGAACTAGTGTATTCGTTAATATAAAATTGCTGTCTGTATATTTTTTTATTTGGTTTTTTTGCTTGACTTATATATAGCGATGCGATAAATGTAGTAAAATAGACAACAGAAATACTCAGATATTCTATCATTAAAGTATGAGGATATTAAGTCGCGTTGCATTGCGTAACATCTCAAGTACCCGTAATTTCACTGGGTCCACACCCACATGTTTATTTCGTTTAGGGTCGAGCCAAATCTCACGTGGGGGAGATGTCGTAGTCGTCGTCACAAGTATCTCGTATTTTTTTCTTCAAACAAGTGATAAATTGCTAAATACTGGGTCAGATTTGTGATTTTTACTAAAATATGTATAAATCCTACACATTAATAGTTGTTGCGATTATGCAAACGCCACAAAGTAGTACCTACAGACCTTGTTTAGCCACTAACTAGTCGAACTCGCGATTCGATGAACGCTTGGTTACAAGCGACAACGGTTGTTGTGATAATCTTAGTGGTTAAACCAGACCGAGGTAGTTCAGGTTACTAATTTTATTACGGCTCATTTAAGTATTTTATTGATCGATTTTTTCACTGTGGAAGACTATATTCTTAAATACGAGTCTTAACTAGTCCTAAATAAAAATAATCAAACCAATTATGTCTGTTTTATTATAAATCCAACGCAATGAAGCAAAGATTAACGTATCGTTAAATTTTGAACAATCTCAAAGAAAGGGATCGAGACAAATCTCAAGGGAAAAGGGGGAAGGATAAATCAAAAATTGCAGTTTCACTCCTCCATCACTGAAGGGTCAGGCAGAGCCTTTAAATGGTCACATTTTGCCTTTGGGTTACACGGTGTAACCCAAAGGTGATGGTGTAACTTAAACCATCACGGGAACGTAGACATGACGAGTTCATCGCTATTGTTTTCCCACGAACAACACGGCCAACACTTTCCAGTAAACATCATTCCTTAATTCAACAGCCAGGACATAACTTATACCAACAAGTCCGGCAAATATTAGAAGAAAAAGAAAACAAATAGTTTGATTATATAAACATTCTCAAATATTTATTAACCAATTTACATAAAATAATTATAATCATTATGTACATCTCATCCATAGCTATAGTTATACACAAAATCATAACATCTCATTGTGGAGGGCTTTCTATTTAGTTTAGTCAGATACAATAAAACGAAGCACCAAATTACGATATACAATGTAAATCTGCCAAGCTCTTTACAAGAAAACTAAAAACATTGATACATGGCCTCAGAAGACAAATTGTCGCGAGAAGGGCATGTCACCATACTCTGTCAAGTTCCATAGATTCTGTAACAGTAGTCTGTTTTACTGTTCTTTTTGAACAATTTTCTGAAGTATTTTAATTTTAGCTATTACAGATCAGGAACTTAAACAGTGCGGTAAAATGCCCTAAAACATAAGGCCATTACACCTACATCTATTCAAGTGTCGAATCTATCACCTACAATCCAATCTACAAACCAACTTGAAAGTGCTTGATCTTGATAACCTAACATAAATAGGGTTAAAATAAAATAATACCTAACATCCTACAATATGTCCCAAAACAATTTTAAATGGGAATTACAATAAGTAGTCACTCAATAACCTTTTTACGGCCATGGTCTAAAATATAAGACGTATAACAAGCTCACAATGCCACCGTCTTATACATAAGACATTGAGACAATAACGACAAAATTTATCGGTTGTAGCTAATTTCGCCACCACGTGGTTAAGATTATTTTTATATAAGCGGCGGAGGAGGGAAGTTCAAAGGAAAATATTTTCCGGTTAAAAGTTTAATTTGATTCAATTTTCCAGACATAATTCCAGCTATTTACACGAATGAGTGTGTATATATGACCATCACATACTGAAACAACTAAAAATAACACAGTCATACACACATATTTTTAAATAACCTAGGTAAAAGTTTGATACGTAATCAGAATAAGGCTCGTTTAAATATTAAAAACAATTGTGTCTATTGCGTGACACAAGATAATTTTCCCAACATGGTTAAAGCACTAATACGATTTAGTAATGAATTGGCTGATGCGCCCGTGCACTGAAAAATTTACCTCAACTATGAAACACTTAAATTGGTTAGTTGTTACCCAGTGCCATGATAATGAACCTTGTACCATAGCGAGCCGTAAGCCCGTTTCACCACTCAGCCAAGTGAATATCAAACAGATATCTGTAATTCTATTTCTTTCCGGTTATTCTAACAAGACGGTCTCAGGTCAGTGGTGAAACAGACCATCAGAGGGTACAGATTTCACCACGAAAAGCAATGAACAAAAATGCATTACTACACATACCAAAATGCATATGGAATTAGTTTACTACTAACTGTGATCGTATTAATTTTAAATCATAAAATAAAAATGTGATCACTATCTTATCAGTATCACGATGATTGAGGAGCAAATATATTTTTTGACAGAAAATTAATTAATATTCGTGTAGAACTATTTTTATATTGATCTGCGTGGTACTTGTTAATATATTACCAGGGAAACGACGGTCTACTCTCGATAAGACAGAGTAAATAGCATTTGATGCGAAAGTTTTCATGAAAGATTCCAATTAAAACTTTATGGCATTTAACTAGACTCTAGGACAAGCCAAATTCTCCACGGTGTCTCCCTCCATACAATTTCCAAGCAACACGTTAAAACTTACTTTTTTATGAATCCGAAAATCGTGAAATTTATACTAATAACTCTATATAATGCACTTGAAACTATTGTATATTGTGTAAATGGTTTGCATGATGATTATTTGTTAAAATATTCTATATCTTTGCTCAACAGCTTTAAATATATCGATGACTAATCCGAAACTCATCAATATGGCGAAAATCTCACTTGCCCGTGGAGCATTCCAACATTCCCATAACTTAGTGCATCATTCGAAACTACATTAGTATCCATATATCTATAGTTAAGTACATACCAACAGCCCTCCATCTCACAGTTGTCATAAATAGTATGATACAATCTCAAAAGTTATTTACATCGCGGGCCAAAGTTTAGATACAGGAATGTATTTATAAAAGCGTAAATACATTGCGACGGCATTATTAATTCGGATCTGACAGAAATAGCAAAATTTTACAAAAAAAATTTCAGCTCAAAGTAACACTTGCATTGTAGTTACAAAACTTATTTTTCTATTTTTGCTTTGATATGCGCAATGATTACAACACGTAATCATTACGCATATAGTATATGACTAAACATTTTCTTTGCATATGTCTTTATATCTACTCTTTTCCAATATAACGACTTCTTTTGCAAATGTTTCCTTGAGAAATAATATTAGCAAGTATCTACTCAAAGTAAAAGAGTTTAGCCGAACAAAAGAAATATATCAATAAAATTGAGATTGTTAATACTGACTTATCAATTCATGTATTGGGCCCCTATCATACCTATCCTACTTATACTGGAATGTTAATAAAATCTCTTAACAAATTCTAAAACAATATAAATGGGGAGTGGTTGAATACCGAAAGGGCTTTACGTGGTCAGTCTTAAGATGTTGAGAAAGGAGTTATATGCAGATAAAATCCATATATTTTTACATAACACTTCAAAATGTACATACCAACAGATATAATTCATAATAATTGATGATCCCTAAATATACAAGAATAAGCAATCGATAACAAACCTTTAATTGCACTTTACACTATTGAAAACACTTAAGAATCGACCGGTCCTTTCAATTCACCGTCAGTTTTATCAACCACTTTTTGATGCCAGTTATTGGCCACTTACTGAAGTGCAGTGCCAGCAATTGGCCATATGGCTACAATGCAATTGGCCATCTTTTCCATGTGTTGGCTTTTGCCAGTTGCTCGCTGTAGATGCTTCTTACTGCATGTTAAATGCATCGGTGATTAGCCAGATGTCAGCTGAATTCTTACTAGCCTTGAACCATAAGGCAACAATTGGTTACTGTGCCAATGGTTTGCCGGGTGTAGATATTGGCCCAGTATGTGCTTGAGATCGGCCAATTGCTGGTTGCCAACATGGTGGCCACTGGCGGTCGGCTAACGTGGCTAGGAACACCCCGGGGCAGTCACTCGTCAGTTGAACAGGTCCGGTGGGAAGTTGTTCACCTCCGTCTGCTCCAGGACTGGGGTACCATTGAGGTTGTAAGAAACTCGTATCCGTAGCCTCAGTGGTGTCTGTTGAAAATATAGAAAATGACATCCATTAATTAATAAAAAAGAAAAAAATAATATACACAAATTATATGTCGAAATAAATTTTTCCACAGGCTGTTTTGTTTTTCTCAATAATTTCTTGTGTTGCATGTAATAATGACTTACTCTGGATGGGTTGGAGATTTTGAGTACTTGAGTGATTTCACCGTGGGGAGGCAGCATGGTCCCCGAGGGTGACAGCATGTCCAGTTGCAGAGTCTGTAATAAATGACAAGTATTTTGTTCAGTTGTGCCAACTCTTCACCCCCAACAATCTTAGGATCTAACTTAGAAAATCTAAAAATTAGTTGTTCGACTGGCCTCATAGCTTTGTTGGTAGTAGCTCTGCCTTCTGTGCTGTAGGTCGTGGGTCGATTCCCACCCAGAACAATAATTAGTGTGCGAACAGAAATATTTGTTCTGTCTGGGTGTATTATATGTATGTATTAAAAAAAAAAAGTAATTTAAGTATTCTATCAGTTATCTACCTAGAGCGTGCTGGCCCAGGGGCATTGGCAACGACTTTCAATCTGAAGGTAGCTGTTTCAAATTCCACACTATTAATAATGATTTTTTCACTTTTATGTGCGCAATACCAAGTTCTCGAAACGGTGAAGGAAACTGGCATGTCTTAAAACCAAAAATTCGAAGCCATGTGACATCTAAGGATCCGGATTGGGCTTTCGTGGTAGATCAAAGCCCATTAACTCTCAATTATCGAGAGTAGGCCGATATCCCTGCAGTGGGAACATTAGAGGCTGGTACGGATCAGTTATCTAGTTCCCATATTACAAGCTATGGTTAGTTTGCGGCTAGATGGCGCTGTGTGAAATATGTCAATGTACATCCGCGGTACGAATCTTACCCTGGGCACTGCGCATTGGAACAAGAAGTCGGTGAGCGCGTTGTCGCTCGTCGCCCGCATGGTGAGCGTGACGCTGTCCCCGCCTCGCTCCATGCTGAATATGATGCGGACGCCGTTCTTGTCCAACGCCGTTATTGTTGGTAAATCTGCAGAGCATGGACAATTTTAATGTATTTGTATGGAACCGTATAGCACTATTATGCAATCATTTATTTTACCTGAACGGCGTTTGTCTGTGTGGCTAAACTCAAACTAAACTCATTTATTCTTTTAGATCTCAAGTATCGTTTGGACACGTCAAATTTTACACACACAAGTAAACAAAAGTAAACCTAATAAACAGTTAAAACTGAGCCACGCACTGGGGCGGTCGTTTTCATTGTCCTGCTTACTACTTTATAACTAACTCGTTTACTAAATTAATTACTTTTTTATGGCTTGAAATTACTTTAAGCTGTCGAAGTAGGTAAGTAGTAGAAAAGATATAATTTCTTGAGGCAAGAATAAAAAAAATATTACTACTGTAAACTATATGCTAATACGCGGTTTTCCGGGAATACCGTTGTGCCGTTTGAGCGTAAATGAGTTACCAATCACACATATATACACACACACACATGATACTGCTTGCAAGTATGCGTTTATAAATATTATATAATTATAATAGGATACAAACCATTCAAAGATCCCAGTTCTATTGCATCAGAATTATCTGTTAAATGAGATTTTTTATTCCCATTTTAAGCACAAAGAATCTTAAAGCAAGGATTGGTGACCATAATTTTATATACCAAATGTTTACCTTGAATAGCTGGTTGTTGCGTGGCAGGCGCGAAAAGACCATCCAATAGCATAGCGGGCGCGTTGTTGTTCATGAGGCTAGCGGCGGCGGGGGCGGGGGTGGGTGTGGGGGCGGACGCAGGCGTTGAAGAACTCAGGTCCAACCCGCTCAGTAGATCTAGGATATCCTGGGTAGAAAAATATTATGTATCTAAATAAGCTGTTCAATGGCACAGTCTGTGCAACAGTTTCAAGAAGATGGCGCAGGCGGTAGAATTTATTGCGAAGTAATCACCCCTTATCAGTTTGTAGTGTTCCCATAGCAAGGACACTGACCTACTCTCGGTAAGTGAGAGTGAATGGATTTTTGGTTTTAGGACATGAATGGTTTTAGGTTACCTCACATATTTTCCTTTTTTTGAATGTATTCACCCTTTTGAGAATGATGTAGTGCGCATATATTATATATTTTTAAAAGAAATATATATTATTGCCTCTTTGGATTAGAACCAGCGACCTCTAGATGGAAAGTCGGCATTTGCATCCCTGGGCCATGCTCTTGACAAGTAATGACAATGCTGCGAAAATATTAGAATATTCGACAGTTAATGTTAAATGTCCGACAGTTTCTGGAATCTGGCGAAGGCGGTAGGATTGGATCCAACATGTACTAACATTGCTACTTGTGTTATTATTGGTAGGCTCCGGCTGCGCAGGTTTGTGGTCCACGTCGCCGTTCGTCAGCGAATCGGAGCCGATGATAAGGTCCAACAGGGCATCCTGGAGCAAAAAATATTGTTAAGCATTTTATAAGAGTTTAATACAACCAACTTTGGTATAATGCGAGTCTCCATTTTAATCCTTGATCAGAAAAATATTGTGCGTTGTACCACTAATAATTAAACATTCTATCAATTTTCACACTAATGATAATGCTTAGTGTAGGTCTGAGACCAACTCAGATCAAGAGCGCAAAAGTAAGCAGACAAATGCTTCTACACTCAGAAGAAGCATAATCAATTTAATTAAACAATTATCATTAATGTTAGCTCTGCCTTCTGCGCTGTAGGTCGTGGCTGCGATTCCCACTCACGACAAGCATTTGTGTGACGAACATAAATGTTTGCTTCTGTGTCTGGGTGTTGTTGTATGTACGTATGTAATTTTTTTTTTTTTATGTGAGTGAGTGACGGAACGAGCTGAGGGCCCACCTGATGGTAAGTGGTGACCCTCGCCCATGACAACAGTAATGCGTGCGACTCGGTATGAGATCCAAATCTTTACTGAGTCGCATTCATCCTGCTGCGTCCATCACCCGAGACGGGGATGATACGTCTCATGCGCATGCGATTCCACCGGCAGCCACACCCTTCTACCGGAACACAGTAATGCAACCACTACTGCTTGGCGGCAGATTCCAGATGTGGTGGCAGTACCTCTCCGGACGAACTTGGCACAAGTTCTACTGCTACTTTTGGTTGCTCCTTTAGCACCACCCAGGGGGTACGTGTAGGGAATCAAAGGGTAAACACCTACGGACGCGAGCAACTGGACCCCCCAGTTATTGTATATAAGTATTCTATGTATTTTTGTTTTTTCAATCTGTTTTCTGGTCTCATGATATTTTGTACAAATACGATTTATTTTATAGTTAAACTAGCCGGGGTGAGTTGCTAGTGTATTATACATATAAACATTCCTCTTGAATCACTATCTATTAAAAAAAACCGCATCATAATCCGTTGCGTAGTTTTAAAGATTTAAGCATACATAGGGATATAGGGACAGAGAAAGCGACTTTGTTTTATACTATGTAGTGATTAAAACATTGTAATCCGACATCAACAAGTGTCTTGTAAAGTTACTATGGTAATAAACAATATGAGTTTGAGTTATATCTAGTTCCCATAGTACTTAGTTTGGGGCTAAATGGCGTTGTGTAAATAGCTATTATGTATAATAGCTTACTTGGTCGTTGGTATGTGAGACCGGCGCGTCGGTCTCGGGCTCCGGGTCGCTGTCGTCGCGGTCTCCGGCACCGGCCGCCTCCATCGCCGGCATCCGTTCCAGCAGCGCGGGCCGCAAGTGGGCATATTGCCTGAAAATATAAATGAAATTAAAATTATTTATTCACAAAAAAACAGGTACACAACACAATCATACATTATTTACGTTGAATGCTTAAATATTAATTGGAAAAGTTTTCTTTTTTTTATAAATAAGTACCTACGAAAGCATGCTTTCTTAAAACTAAGTTTAGCGCTTGTTCAAATCTATCCCTATCCATGGGAAGAATAAGCAAGAAACCCCTAATGGATTACCTTCTTTGCGCGAGCATGATCCCTTTAACAAAGTACTTAAATCTAAATAACATTAATATTACTAAATATGTAAACAGATATTACAAAGTATTTTGCTTGTCGTGTAGCAGAGCGACATAACCAGATGGAGCTTTTTAACTAACATAACATATAAACATAAAATAGTATTATATTACCATATTGAAAATACTTTTATAAATACCTTCGAAGACAGGACTACTACCAAACTGCCTTCGAAGCGAAGGGTCCCGGGTTCAATTCCCAGCCGGGGCACACTTTGTGTGGTGAGCATGAAGTTTGTTCTCGGGTATTGGGTGTTGGTATTGTTTCTGTGTCCATGCCATCTGCGACACAGGGAATACTAGTGCAGAGGTATGAGTGTGAAAAAAAAAACCTTCGTTTACCTGTATAGCTGTGACAATTCCACGCCCCTCTGTTGCAACTCGATGTGGATGTGTGACCCAAACGTGTCAATAATGACACGGATTTTGCTGAAATACAATATTTTTTAATTTTTATTTGAATGATGAGGCACAAGCTAACGGCCCTGGTAAGTATGGTAAGTGGCTACCGTCGCCTAGAGACGCTAGTAACACTTGAGGTGTTGCCAACGCGGTGCCTATCAGCAAATGCACTGTATATCTATGTTCAATATAGATAACTTCTAGTTAGTTTAATATACACCCAATGCATCTAGTAAAATCCGTTACTTCTTGTCCATCCAAGGTTGTCTGGAAGAGATCGCTTTAAAGCGATAAGACCGCCCATTGTTTCACATTTCTTGTGTACTATTTTTTTAATGATTTTTTATTTTGTTTATGTGAGCAATAAAGTGTTATATATTTATCTATGTTCAATCCAAGAAACGGTTGAGTACTAAGGTGACGTCTGACGAAGGGAAATGGAAGAACGACTCCGTGGCTTAGTTGGTAGTAACCCTGCCTTCGAAGCGAGGGGTCCAGGGTTCGATTCCCCGCCGGGGCATACTTTGTGCGGTGAGCATAAAGTTTGTTCTCGGGTCTTGGGTGTTTGTCTTGTGTTTCTGTGTTTGTCCATGCCATCTGCGACACAGGGAATCCTAGTGCAGAGGTATGAGTGTGAGTTATTTTTGATATTTTTTGTATAATATTATATCAGCATAGTTCGAAATCATTTGCAGACAAGAGACTCGAGTGTCCGACTCACTCTTGGCTCGGCTGCGTGGTGAACCTCGTGGACAGCTTGGCTAGCGACAACAGGAGGTACTCCTTAGTCGTGATGGACAGCTGAGTGGACCACAGCAGCTTCTGGTATATGTCGATCACGTACTCCTCAGACGGCCGTTCGAAATCATCTGCGAATCATGATTGATGGTTCAAAGACAAAGAAAGTAGGATGTGGTGGCTGGTGAAATCACACGCACATTAGACGTTACATCTACGTAGGTCACAGGCGCAACAATGCGTCTTGGGTCTTGTCTTACTTCGGTTACGTGGACCTAAGACGAATGACTGTTGTAGCGGGTGGAGGTAACCACTTAAAACCAGGTGGGCCGTTAATCCCGTCACTTAAGTAATAGAAAAAATGGGCAAACTTGTAACACACATTTTCTTTAGTCAGGTATTAAAAATACATTCTGTATGGTCCAAGCATGAATATATAACATTGAACTTGAAAGGTAAGTCTGAATCACTCACCGATTCCATCCTCGTCGACCATAGAAATGGCGTTGCTGGCTTCAGAGACCAGGAAATCTCCGTATTCACCGATAGTCCACGCCGCTACCTAAAAAAAAAATCATTACAACCCATACAACACGAGAGAGCAAGCGCGCAGAAAGTCACACACCCTTTTTTTTTAACGCTTAAGTTCCCTTGGGGTGGGGTGGGGTTATGTGCGACTGTCCTCCAGCGTTGATTAATACATGCAACGCTGGAGGCCTACGCACTAAAACTCCGCGGTGTCCCTTCTGGTGCCATTCTGCAAGGGTCATGGGAATGCTAGAGCATCACCTCCGCGACCCAAAAAAGTCACGCACCTAAGATCCGTCTCGGATTAAGTCGGTCGAACGTTCAAACGAGTCTATCCGTGATCTTTGTACGTAACTAAATAATTTGAGACAAATATTATTAATTTTATATCTGCATAATAAAGATGTCTGACCTTTCGGATAAAGCGTGAGTGTAATAAATAAATTTAACAAAGATATCAAAATTTGACAACAAGATATACAGATAATTAACGACAGAGATATAGCCAACTCTGTTGATGGAATTTGTTAGTTTAGATGTGAGACGAAATTCTTTTAAACTGCGACAGTCTACAAACCTTCTTCGAAACAGATTTCTGTAAGTCAAAAATCTTTACTTCCCTTGAATTATTAAAAATTAAAAAGATTTCTTTTTTATTAAATACATAAGTAAACTTAGTTTTAATAAGGCAGTACGAGACTGTCGTATTAAAACTAAGTTTAGCGTTTGTTCAAACCCTATCCGACCTAATCAAGTTAATTCTTGATCGATTCTAAGCTTCAAAGCTTTTTGCAAATTCTGTCCGAAAAGAATTTTCGCGATGGCATTTGAGACTTCGTAAAAATCACTTTCGGATCCATTTGTTAAAAAACGTTACCTGGATGAGGGGCTGTTTCTCAGTGGAGTCCCCGGAGACGGCGGACCGCTCGAGGGCGCTCCACAGGCGCATGGCGGCGTACGCTTGGCGCTCCATGGGCGCCGCCGACACGATCTGTATGGTGCTCGACACTGTGTCGTCACGGAGGTAGTTACCGGCCTGAAATTATAGAAAGATACGTTAATTGAATGAATGAATGAATGAATACTCTTTATTGTACACCTCGATAAAGACTGGAATAGTGCGAAGGTGCGAATCTTTTCAGACAGCACTGGTGCACCCTTGAACTTTGGTCAGATCACTTCAGGATTGTAAGGAGAACAATCCTGAAGTGAGCATCATATACGAAAGCTTCAGCAGTAGTTACCTTGAGGAAGACACGGAACAGGGTGTCGAGATGCCACTTGTTGGAAGGAGCGTATCTCTCCGCAGCCAGGACCATGGCACTGGAGCAGTGAGCCTTGAACTCGGCGTCGGATCGCTCCAGGAATGCCAGCAGTTCCTTCATCATGCTGCGAATGTTCTGACCGTTGATCAGAGCGAAGGAAAGTTCCATGGCTCGCCGTCGAATTGAGACGTCTGGGTCCTGGAATATAGCGCAAGATGTATCTGTATTATATTGTTCGTCTACTTCGTTTTAAATAAAACAATTGATAAATGTATCTATATAAATAAAATGTTAATGTTGGCAAGCTATATGAGAACGTCTGGACCAATTAATTATGTGCATAATAAACTGAATAAGTAAGACAGAACGAGAACAGCATCACAACATGGGTCATACCAGACAAAGACACAAACTGAAGACACAAAATCGCAACAAATGAAGACAGTCCATTTGAAACTGGCAGAACTTCTCGTGTATTATTAATTTCACCAGCATCCACATCCATAGATCAAAGCCGAAATCAAAAATCTTTATTTCCGTTGAATCCTTAAAATCTACTTGAAAAGGTCACTTTTATTTCAAAACTAGCTGCGCCCCGCGGTTTCACTTGCATAGTTCCCGTTCCCGTGGAGAATACGGGGATAAATTGATTTTATTTTTTTCGTTAATTTTCCATTGTTTTAATAGTTATTCTGCTATTCGGGACGGAAACAAATCCAACAAATCAAAAACCATGGCAATCGGTCCAGCCGTTCTCGAGTTATAAGTGTTGTAACAAACACGACTTTCTTTTATATATATAGATTTTATAGAAACCTCAAAAATTGTAGCCTATATGTTATTCTGATGTATAAGCTATATTGTGGTAAAGTTTCATTCAAATCCATTCAGTAGTTTTTACGTGAAAGAGTAACAAACATCCATACATCCATACATCCATACTTACAAACTTTCGCCTTTATAATAGTAGTAGGATTAACAAGAACAAACTTAAGTTGAATTACCGCATAAGAGGCTGTGGTTAAAAATAATATATATCTATTATTCTCCCGTTAAAAACGCCCATGAGACTTCTCTATTACTTTCCTGGATAGTTTCGAGCCAAAAACGAGGGTCCAACGATTAGTTGCTGGCTCAAAACCGACAAAGAACAAGGCCCAAACGCTGATTGGAGTAAAATTGAGAACCAACCTTCAAACACTCCAAGATGGTGGTCCTATGTCTCTGTACCGCTGACGTGTCCACGTGCACAGTCCTCAGCAGCGTGTTCAACGCAACATATCTGATATTCTTATCATTATTCAGTAGGAATCTCCCTAGGATGTTGACGGCCAGCACGCGCAAGCTACTTTCAGACTTAATGTCCATTATCGAGAGCACAGTTTCGTATAGTATGGTGTTGCCAACGTTTTTGCTAGTTTCCGTGTTGGTCGCTACTTGGGCTAGGATGTCGTTCATCGCTTCTGATGCTTCGGCGTCGTTTTTACCCAGTATTCGGAGGAGACGGAGGATTTTCACCTGTAAAATTTGAACTTAATTATACTTTGCCAAGATCATCTGGGGAAGAACTGCCTCTTGGTAATCCACTGCTAAGCAGTTGCACACTTGCGGAGTTGTGTTCCTGTGACATTACAGGCGTATGAGACGTACATCCCTGGTTTAAAGTGAAGACGCAAAGCAGACGGGCGAACTATGCGACTTGGGTCTTCTCATACTTCGGTAGGAGAAGAACTGACCTGAGCCTGGTGTTACTTATGGGAGGCACTTCACATCAAGGTGTTCATGTATGTTGTGGTTTGCTAGTCAACTGAGCGACTACATTATTTTGTATCAAAAAGATCTTATTCTAAGAATTTTATTTAACTATGGTATAGCATGATTGACTGTTTTACCTGAAGGAACGGATCGGAGACGCCGCTGACGTCATGTTCCGGGGAATATCCAGCCAAGATAAGGTTCTTCAGTATCCTCACCAAATTAGGAACAATCTACAAACAAAACCCACTTTATTATCACAGCATAAAGTGTGAATTCGCCCACACGCACATATACAGAGGTTGCAAAGCCAGAAGGAAAAAAATAAACGAATACCAGTACCAGGCAATATCTTTATACTTCTCAAATAAAATTATATCAAAACCAACGGATAATACATAAATTTAACACATAACTTCTTCAACGCAAGGCACCTTTATTCACTTTACAACAACAATTAATACTTTTAGGTAATATGGACTATGTAATGATATTCTAACTCTATAAAAAAATTATACTCATATACCCTACACTTTTGAGAAATAGTGAGATCTGTAATGATTGACCAACAATCTAATAAAATAAGACTATATATCCCAATTTGCGTTAGTTACGAGTGCTAATTTCAAACTAGTGTTATTTAAGGAAAGTTAGTGATATTGTGCGATACTTTAGGTCATTAAGTAAAAAAGGGAACAAATTATTACTTAATTTATTCACTAGTTATTTTGACCAGAAACAATAATGATATTCAGAAAAAAAAGAAGCTTCTAACTATTGATTTTTTTTAAATGTTTTACTTCTGATAATGTCTAATCAATTATTTTACAGAGGTTAATGTTGTCCATAAATGATCTTTATATTTATGATCAAACAACCACAAGAATCGCACCAACAAGAGAATTGATAAGAGATCGATGTTGAAATCTGTCTACCCTACATCTTGTGCAATATTCACAGTAATCAACGTAGGCTAATCTACTGATGAAGTTTTTACATAAACTTTTGCGTCTCATCCTGTGGAGAAAGAGCCCTGATAGATTTGCTGGATGATGGTAGAACACCCAATAATGGTTGTAATCAACACAATACATTCATGCTTTTTCACAGTCCGATGACATGATATTACTGAGCCAAGTTTCAATCACAAAATATATCAACAGATATCCCAGTTTGGACATTATCGTGAACGTATGTAACGTACTTGCACAAATAAAATGTCATCAGACCGTGGTAAACAAAGTGCATGAATTAGCGTTTATTACCTCCCGCTGTCCGCTTTCCTACGGGAAAACACAAAACAAATAAAATTAGTGTTTGTTTGGACAGTGTGATGTTTTGTTAAATATATTGGATAAATGACAACACGTATGCGAGTTTATACATAATGTGTTCCAACTATAATATTATAAACTTTATTAACTTTTCCTTATCTGTTTCAGAGACATACAATATTAACACAAAGTTATTCATTTCTTTAGACTTCAAGAATGTATCGGACACAAAAAAATTACACGCACAAGCAAAGATATTCCTGCGCATATAACATGTCACAGGTGCTTCTGTTATCATGTTTTACCTAGTATTTAGAGATTATGTATGTTCCAACTGAGGGGACAAGAAACCCCTAATATACAGTATTACATATTCGCAAAGTTGGCCCTGCGTCAAGAATAGAGAAAATTCACTCGCAAGCTTTTTGTCATATAGCTAGCGTTACTAAGTGAGCATAGCTACTGTTCTTCATAAGTATCAAAAGTATCACAATTATCACGGAATTCACGTTAAAACTCCATTGAGCTCTAGCACCGTTTTTGCGTCGCTAAGAATTAATCGAAAATTTACTAAAGAATGTAAGTAAGAAAGAACGAACATTTATTTAGCACACGAAATAATACAAATTACAACAAGAATATATTAATAATTAAAAGACTCAAAAGACAACACATGGATATAGAAGAAAATATGGTTACTTTGTATTTCGTGGCTAAAAAGGACGTCTCAGCAAGATGCCCCACTAAAACGGGATGGTATGTACGAATGTACGAGAATAAAAGTTATGTGTTAGCATATTACCAAAGTAAAAGCAAAAAATAGCTGGCGCCACATCACAATTAACAACAGTCCCTGGGCAATTTCATTAGAACAACCTCTAGGGGTGGTGAAATTTATGTACATTCTTTTTCCGGCCGGCTGGCGGCCGATCGCGTGGGCAAAATTAACGTAGCTCGACGTTTTAGGGCGTTTCTGACCCCAATTTCAAAGTGTCTAGTGTCTAGACTACAGCTTTGGGTTGGAAAAGCAAAATTGAACCTTTTGAATTACCGTGCCAGCCTCTAATGTTCCCACTGCAGGGACACCACCGGCCTACTCTCGATAATTGAGAGTCTGATCTACCACGGGAGCCCAATCCGGATTGGTACATGTCACATGTCATCGAATTTGGTTCTAAGACATGCCAGTTTCCTCACGATGTTTTCCGTCACCGTTTTGAGAACGTGGTATAGCGCACATAAATTTTTCAAGTGAAAAAACTCATTTGTGCACGTTTGGGTTTGATCCAGCGGATTGAAAGTCGGCGTCTGTGCCCCTGGGCCACCACGCTCCTCTCCACGCAACCTTTTGAATGTTTCTGAATAAATAATAGGACTTCTGCGTAACTGCAGGTGCAAGTTTACACATCAATAAGGCAGATATTTAGATATTACTGACGTAGTTATATTAGCGATTTATTGATAAAATATTTATTAGCAAACGTCTATCTACTGCCGACCTAATCGTTTGGATAACCATTGCAAATGAAATAAGTTTTGAACAAAGACATGTCAAATTTTACGTTGATTTATATCACAAAACATTTTGTATAGTAGAAGCACGCATGATTTTTCTTAAATCAAAGCAGAAACAATATTACTCTAGATTAATTTGTATACTATTATAAGTGCGAATGCGAATATGAGTTTGTTTGTTTGTTACGCTTTTACGCCAACAGCTGAATCTGTTGTGATACATTTTGATATAGAGATATCCCTGGAGACAGTTATAGCTACTTTTTCTCGCCAAAAACTTATATGGGGCAGGGGGGTAGGGGTAAACTTTGTATGAAACAACCGGAATAAAAAGCCAGTAAAAGCTAGTACTATAAAGTATTCAGTTACCTATTTCCGTACCAACTGTTTAGTTTAGGGCTAGACAGCGATGCAAGAAATACACATCAATATTTGTTTTGTTTATATAAACTATTTAAATGATGTAATATATGTACATTCCCTATTGAAAGACCACCAATTGGAGCTCATTCCACATCTTGCGTGATACGAACGCAAGATCTGACCTGATGAATGAACTCTGAATTGAACCTCGTTAGAAATATCTGTCGTACTGAACCGGTACTTTTCAGGAAATAATTCCAGAAAAGGACATAAAATCCTTTGCATTCGGGTGCTTCGGGCGAAGCAGCGAGCAAAGGCTAGCGGCTAATATTTACCAAACTCCACTTAATGATTTAATTACAAGACTTATTCATCGACTATGCCAATGTTATGAATTCGTGTACCCATTATAATCAAGTCGATATAATTATGATAATTAAATTCAGTTGAGACTCGTTCAATACCTAACGATAGAGTTATTATTCCGGTAGTTGTTAATGTAGGCACATTAATACGCTAATTACTTGCTTATTAACTGTCCGATTTCTTTGTTACTCATAGATTGTATTGGTAGTTTTGATTTGGTTATAATGAATCGTTCTTTATAAGTTAATTTAAATAGTAGGATGATACGCTTTTGTCTGACAACAGAACACAACTGGTCCACATACCACTCTAGACAAACCGAACTACACAGCAGCTACATATTATATAAAACGAAAGAGACAGGAAGATATTTACGTATACTGATACAAAGCGCGAAAGAGATAACAATATTGTCGCCGTATTGAATTTGACGTCCTTCACTAACTCTAACCCTATTGTTATTACAGACAAATTGTGTGCATGCATCTAACTGAAACAAACCATATCTAGAGGCGTACCTTCAAGGTATTGATATCATTCTTTATAGGCAACTTTTCCAGTAACCAAGAATAACTATCATGTTTAGAACCTGAACAGCTAAAAGTTCCGAAAACTATTTCTATCAGCGTAGGAAGAGGACGATCGATTCGGGAAAATTATGACTAAGTCACGTACGGTAGCTATGTTCCATATGTACGTCCGTTATTAACTATTGACTTGTATTATGGGGAAAGAAAACTCAGTACCTATAATGCTTAACTTCATTCGTGCACCTGTTGGCGAATCAATAACATTTCAATTTTAAAATGGAACATTTTGACATATTGTGACTGCTGTGTATTTAATACTAGCTTTTGCCCGCGACTTCGTTCGCGTGGACTTCAGGTTCGTTCCGTCTAGTCTAGTAATAAGAAATACGGTAACTAAGCAATGTAAGCGCAAAAAATGTGTTTTTTCACATTAGAAACCTCAAAAATTGTAGCCTATATGTTATTCTTAGCTATATTGTGGTAAAGTTTCATTCAAATCCATTCAGTAGTTTTTACGTGAAAGAGTAACAAACATCCATACATCCATACATCCATACATCCATACTTACAAACTTTCGCCTTTATAATAGTAGTAGGATCAACGCAGCACGAAAAATTACATGAATATACAAATATTACTAAAAGTTACGGTCAAGTTATTCAAGTCAGAACTAAAGCACAGTTCACTGAAGAGATGAATGGCCAATGGTACAATCTACTATTTTGAGATTACATAAGAATAAAAACTCACCTTTTTAAAATGATTCAAGGTATCCGGGCTGTTTTCACACATCTCCGTTATCAGGGTCACGCCCGTGATGAGTACGCCTGAAAGGAAATTGAGTTGTATCGGAAATGAATAAAGTTGGCAATTGCTCGCGTATTGACCCTATGAGAGAAGGAAATTGAAAGCGCCTCTGATTTTATTAGGGAAGACGCGAGAGAATTTCGAATAAACCGAATCCGCATGGCTTATAAATAGAAACCACGGAGTTTATCTGTCTCTCATATAAGATTCAAATGTACAGTTTATCAGCAAATAAATATCTTACTTAATAAATACTAAGTATAGATCAATTGCTCATTGAATCGCAGAAATGAAATAGTTTCCGAAAATTTGTTTGAGGATTCTGTTACTGAAGGCCAGAAACTGAAAAATTGGTCCTTGAAATTTTCCCCAGCATTGATTAGATCATATTAAGATGATCAAACACTGAAGGTAAGGTCTTCTGACATGTCGATAAAAAACAGCATAGGTGTAATTCAGACACGCACACCGAGGTTTCTGTATCACTAATTATATTATTATCTATTAGTTAAGACACCCGCCATAATTTAACATATTTTGTGAAAATATGTTTAATTATGGACAGACAGACGTCATAGGCTTATAAATAGGGTTCCCTTACGGTTAATAAGGTGCCCGTAATTTCATCGGCACCTTTAAAACTGAAATACAGAAATATGATACAGCACTGGATGCTACTGTTCGCCGGCCGGAAGGGTAAGGCAGAATAGTTAAGTTCAAATGAAACAGTCAGTTTTACTGTTAGATTTATATCTCTATCTAAGACCTAGGTTCAAAATGCAACTTACCATGATTTTTCTCCGTAAGTAAACTTCTGGTAGCCGGCAGGAACATTTCCATTAGGTCCGGCACCCTCCGTATGATTCTAAAGGCGCATAAGGCAGCCTTCTTCTTGATGTAAGCGTTCGGTGACTTGATGAGGCGTTCCACCTCTGAGGCCAAGTCTCTCGCCATCTCCGGGGAGGCTATGGCACCCAGTGTGCACAGAGCCAGTCCTACTACGAACTGTGTATTGCTGTTGAGGTCACTGGGAGGGAAAATAAGAACCGAAGTCAGATACAGAGTGAGGATATTAAAGTTCTTTTACATTTTAAAATGGACAGTTTGCTCAAGTAGATAACACTTTATTTATTAATTTTTAAAATTAATAATTTACGGCCTTATTCGTCCCGGAAACATTATTGGTATATATAAACCATGGATAATAAATAGACGTGCTTAATAAGACATAATATCATTAATTACAATCAAAAAACTAGTCTTAGTACCAAAAGGCGAAACAGAGTAGTGACATGAACGTCTGAAACAAGCCAGGTACCAGATAGTTTCAATCAATATCTTGTGGGAAATTATAATTCATCTTTCATTGTTTTTAATATACCTCACAGCTTGTTATTTCTTTCTACGAATTCGAGATCATGGTATAGTAGTTACATAGACGTGATTATAATAAGAGCCTTTCAATCGGTTTTTATAATCAAATTATGTATGAGCTTCAAATGGAAACGTAAGGATACAGGTCAAAAGTGCCTCGATATTGTTGGGAGAAAGGTGCGCCGCTTAACTTGGCGGGGGAACTGCCGAGACTATCGATCTTATTTTAAAAAAAAAACTAGCTGACAGACTGTCTTGATGCACAACTATCGCCAAGCCATATTCATTGTACACACTCGCCCCAGTAATTTACGAAGTCATCAGTCAAATACTAGACCCTGGCGGGGTTGTGTTACGATTATGACACAAAAGTCATAAGGAAAAAGTGATGTGAACTATCGCCAAACTTATTGACAAGAATGCATGATCTTTTTACACGTATATTTAATTAAATAAAGTGACGTTTCTAAGTATATTTAATAGAAATAAGGTTTTTCACTTTGATCTGTTTTTATATTTCCAATCTCTCGGGCAACATTTAAAATTTTCTTTACTACAATTTTCTAAAATCAAATTGCCGATACGGTTCAGACGTTATAAAGCGATGCGTTTACCAACGAATTTTATTTATATATACAATATAATATATAGATATACAATTTGTCTATGATAAAACAAGATTTCAGCAAAACGGTCAATGTGACTGTAGTTTTAATTAAGCACAAATAAAAAACCTAATGCTACATTTCAGTATAGGTCTTTACGTAACCGCCAGAGTCAATGTACTGAAACTATGAGTCATGGTATGCGGCAGGTAGAATTATCAGTTAATTTATGTACCAACATAAAAAGAGTACAATATGCATGACGTGATACGATAGCTATTGATAAATATTATAATAATGCTTTAAAACGGTTCACGCTACTGCATAATGGAAATTAACTCATATTTTGAACAGTTAAACTAAGCATTATCATCAACACTTATTTAATAGTAGGATAACAAACGAAAGATACACAACATTATAAAAAAACCATGTAAGTCAATATGTTTTCTCAATTTTAGAGGTGAAATTATACACTAAGAAATTAAAACTTCTATTACTAAATAAAAGCTGTTTTGTTATACATATTCTGAGCAACTCTTTGTAAGTAGTTTGATTGGTGACCGTTATGTCGGCCCCGGTTATAACATACACGCAAAATAACTTGTAACCTTTCTATATTGTCATAATTATATTATTTGTGAGCAGGATCATGCTGGCGAAAACAAAGTACTCCTTCAATTAGTTGGTGGTTGGCGTTAAACAAAGCTAAACTTAGTAATAAAAACGCGTGAATCAGTTATTAAAAAAGTTATCAAAGAGAACCAGTTATTAAAAAAGTGCCGTGTCTAAGCATTTTTTAATAATTGCCCGGTTGTGTTGGGATGGTTTGAATATTTCGACACCAGGGGTTGGCCACTCACTCGGAGGAAAACCTATTTACATACAGATCGTTAGTCTTGCGACTATCTTGCTGGCGTCCGTAGGTGAATGCACCCAGAATCCTTACACGTGTTCCCTGAGTGGTGCAAAAGAAGCAACCTAAAGTAGTAGAACTTTGCCAAGTTTGTCCGGAGTAGTACTGCCACCACACCTGGTAAATCCGCCGCCAAGCAATGGTGAACTAGCGTTGCCATGTTCAAACCGTGTGGGTGCCGGCACTTGAGGCGTTGCATCTCCATCTCAGAGATTGCAATGCGACTTAGGGTCTCCTCATACGGCAGAGAACCTGACTAAAATTTCGATTGTCTATGGGCGGCGGTGACCACTTAATATCAGGTGGTCAGCTCGTTCCGTCAGTTTACCCCATAAAGAACTGTTTCAACACCACATTCTTGTCTATAATAGCCAATTCTAATCAATAATTCTAATGGAATAGCGATAGTCAAACCAGAAACGCCGCACATTTTGGCCGAGGGATATTTCATATAGG
Source organism: Aplocera efformata (assembly GCA_921293045.1). NCBI lineage: Eukaryota > Metazoa > Arthropoda > Insecta > Lepidoptera > Geometridae > Aplocera > Aplocera efformata. The sequence goes on along the minus strand of OV121042.1, from coordinate 2,268,121 downwards.
TGGGTTGGGTACAGCGCTGATATTTTTATCTGATTATCATAATGGAGCGGGTCAGGTCAGGCGGTGGGCCATCATTCCACCACCGGATGGCACCGCGCAATTTATCGACGAGCGGAGCGAGACGGCGGCGCAAATGCTATCATATTCGAGACTAATAAATTATTCGCTTCAATTGGTTCTTATAGCATAAGTATATTACGTCGATAATATTGAAAAGAACGCTATGACTACTAATTAAATATAGTAATAGCTAAGTACTAAGATTATGTTCTGAGCATGTATGGATTAAAGCATTTGCATGACTTCAATGTGAGTAATCCTATCACAAACGATGTCCGGCTTATTTTATTTTAAAGTAGATATTCAACGCTTTTTTTTATGTAATAGGCAGACGAGCTTACGGGCCACCTGATGGAAAGTGGTCACCGCCGCCCATGGACACCTGCAATACCAGGGGCAATGCCGATGCGCTGCCGGCCTTTCAAATAACGATTAACCCGCCTCTTGAAGGACCCCATATTTATAGTTCACGCGCACGAAGACTTAATAATGTTAAGTCTTCGTGTACCAACAAAAGAATTAAAAAGACAAATAAACAGACTTAAATTTTTTTCACAACACATTTAAAACGCATCGTATATATAAAAATTGAATTACACCATTCACCATTATGTCTGTTATATCCTCCTATTATGTCTGTTATAAAGACAGGTCGGTGTGAAAACATATTGATTCTTGAATTATTGATGAGTTGAGTACAAGAGTCTAGACTTCTCACATTTAATATTAAACAAGGTTTTTAGTGACACGGCAGTCTGTATTTTAGTATTATGTAGAATTACCACGTACTCACGGTTTACCAAATTTCATTCGTTGAGCCGTTAGAACGTGAAGGAGTAACAAACATACAGACACACATACAAAGTTTCGCTTATATAATTAAGAGTGATTGGGGCTTGAGTGATTCGTGAAATCTCCTGGATCATATTGAGATTATTCGTTAAGTCGTCGGTGATTCAAGTTACGCAACCCAGTTTTTGAGGTGAAATAGATTCGTCAATGATATATACAATAATTTGGCTGTATGTTAGTTTGTTACTCCTTCACGACGACTGAACGCATTTGGATGAAATTTACTCTGAAACTCTCTTATACTCTGAATAACAAAGGCTTCATTTCATCCCGAAAAATATAAGTAACTTATTAAAATATTAGCGACTTGCAAAAACTGTCAGTTTTTCCTTATCACTTTTTAACCTATCTGGCCATACCAAATAAAACAAATATTTTATTAAACAGATATAACACATATTTTACTCACTTCTTCAAGCAGTTGGTGATGAGAAGATGCACGTCCTGTCTCTCATCCAACAGTAGCATGGCCCCGAGGTAGCCGACCCGCTTGTCCGTGAACCGAGGCGACGCAATGAGTTTGAGGCATTCCAGTTGGCCGAAGTGCGCTGGGTAGCCCAGCATGTGAATGTACAAGAGCTTTGCGATATTCCGACATCTAAAAAAAATTAAAAAAATTATGCTTTTTGAAAAACCTCAACTAACAAGGGGGGGTAGATAAGAACCCTCTAGTATCCGTACACTTACGGGTGGTGCCAAAGGAGCAACTACAAGTAGTAGTAGAACTTGTGCCAAATTGTGTGCCTTCTGTCTAGTTCCGGATAATCTGCCACCAAGCAGTGGTGCACTCGCATTGCTGTGTTCCAGTGGAACCACACCACTCTCATGACGTAACATCCCGTCGGATGACGAACGCAACGGGGTGCGACTTAGGTCTTTTCATACTTCGGTCGGGGAGGACCTAAGTCGTATTGTTGTTGTTATGTGCGGAGGTAACCACTTAACATCAGGTGGGCCTTTAGCCCGACACGTCACTTTATTCACATAAAAAAAAACTTCAGTACGTTGATTTTCGTAAGATCAATAAGTTATTACATTTTATAATTGCTTGTGATCTAAACGACCTTGAAAAGTCAAGGTAGGCAATATAAATATTGTCTTTACGACATACGCGACCAGATTTACTTTGCATTATAATGATCTGTATATAACTAAGTCACTTTATTTATTTACAATCATCGGTGTGAAAATGATTTCCAATTTGGCATTTTTTTCTTATATCAGGCTCAATCAGCGTTATACATTGTACCTAACGGAACGTTCCTACTATCCTACTTATTGTACTTAATCATTCAAAGGTAAACGTGAGATACCTAATAGAGGTTAATCCTAGCTTTGTTTTCTAATACCCTTAAAAGTTACATAAGAAATAAGTAACGTACAAAGAAATGCGCGCTTACATAAACAAAAAGGCCTATTGATTGATAAAAAACTCAATTATGCAAATGGTATGTTTGCAAAACACATTAAAGTGGAAACAAGCTTAGGTCCGGCCTAAGAGCTTTTACTCAACATTCATTATGCAAACAGAAAGGAGGCCAGTTTGCCAGGATTCGTTTAATCTGTGACCCCACTTGTAAAGTACTCGTAGTTCCAGGGTCTAGGAGCTCAAACCGACCGGGCGGATATCGTATTCTATAAAATATAGTTTGTATAAGGGGTATTAAAAACTAGAACATTTCTTGGGAAATCCTCGGGAAAAATCGAAAATTTGTACGATATTTTTGTACGGGAACCACTGGGGCGATGCGCTAGTTAGTAGTATCACTACATAGTATAAAACAAAGTCGCTTTCTCTGTCCCTATATCCCTATGTATGCTTAAATCTTTAAAACTACGCAACGAATTTTGATGGGTTTTTTTTTAGTAGATAAAGTGATTCAAGAGGAAGGTTTATATGTATAATACACTAGCAAGTCACCCCGGCTTCGCACGGGTAGTTTCTGATACGATACTGATGCTTTACTAACCGTGCGAAGCCGGAGCGGGTCGCTAGTATAATAATATTCTAGAACCAAGTATTTAGTCTAGAATCAGAACGTCACGTTTTCTACATATTTATGACACAACATATTATGAATAGAAAATACATCATCGTAATGTAATATTTTTGGTCTTGGGCTTCTGTACTTAGTATTCACAATGAAAGTAGTAAATTACGTTAAAAAGGCATTAATTATTTGGTCTCGGTGATAATCCTATTGTATATAGGCCGTTTCGTGAACATAATACAAAAAGTCCTGTTATGTGGTTTAGTTGTGGTTTGCATATGTCCTTGTGCAAGATATCTGGTTTAAAAAACGATACAGGTAACTGTTATAACTGTTTAAGAACCCTATCCTAATAATATTGGAAATAATGCGAACGGTATGCCCCTTTAACATGATTTTTGTATGTCACGCCAACTACTGAACTGATTTGGCTTCAACGTAAGTGGATAATGACCTGGAACGGAAAACACTGCCGGTATTACGAGTGCAAAGAGAAGCTAGTATAATACAAAATATCCATTTAAATATATATAAATAACAAGTTCATTTTAACAAAATTTAAAAACCCCCAACTTGGGGTAATGGTAATGTACTGATGAACATCAAACGCCTGCAGAGATTTTTATACAAAATAGCTATACCACACATGCCACAGACTCCTTTTTCGTTCGGGGTAAAAATGAAATGCTATTTGTTGGTAATCACTTGAGAACGCCTGATCCAATTTGGCTATTTTATGTTTAAACTAAAAATATTGCCAAATAGTTCGTGATAGTCTGAACTAAAATTAAAAGTTGCTTAGATAGGTTATGATAGCTTAGGTTCTACGTCATATGTTAAACAGCTGATTGCTAAATTGTGAATCAAGACAGAACGTCTGTCAGTTAAGCTAGTAATAAATCGGTAAATAAATAGAACCCGCGACCTTTGACCTTCGATAATGGGAACACTCAAAATACGATCAGACGAGTATAAAATAAATCAGAATCCGAGTGGAAAATCTCATTTTCTATCTTTAATCATTAATCTCCCGACGCGGTTCGTAATTTGTGGAGTAACATGGAGACATGGAGGGTAGATACTGTCTACCCTGTGGAGGTAGTTACTGTCACAAGGCTCATAAAACAGGCTGAATTACTGACGAGTCGGCCCTAACAACAGTATTGTGGATACGGTTGGCAGTGTTGACACAAATCACCAGGAAAACAGACAACTAATACCATCATATAGGATAACATACTTTATATTAAGTTTAGGTTGAATGACTTAAAAAGAGGATTAGGGTCTCAATTCGACTGTTTATTTGTTTGTTGCGCGATGGGTTGGAGGACATTGTAAAATTGGAGAATTTTGGACCGGTTTGAATTATTCTCTTTTTATGTTTAAATATTCCATCGAGGTGGTCCGATAAACTTCAGTAAAGTATGATAAATAGAAGATGAAAGTATTGAAGTCGTGTATTTATCACTAGCTGCGCCCCTAGGTTTCACCCGCGTAGCTCCCGTTCCCGTGGAAATACGGGGATAAAACATCCTATGTTACTCGCTGATAATGTAGCTATCCGTAGCTAAAAGTTATTTTTAGATCGGTTTAGTGTTTTAGGCGTGAAAGCGTAACAAACAAATGAACTCACTTTCGCATTTATAAAATTAGTTAGGAATTACGGTTTGTAAAACTTGCGCACTGAGAGCTAAGCGTAAATATATCTTCATATCTTGTCATTGCAAGACCGGTCTTTAAAAATCTATAGAAGATAATTTCATTGTTTCAGTAGGTATGAACCTATTTTTTTATATTTTTCAAACACATGGCTTAGTAGGTATAGATATCCCTATAATGAGCTGTACTTAGTACCGCCGCGCCGTCCAAATCTAACCAATTAAATCTATTCCATCCATTATTAATCCAGTATTGTATTTGTCACGCTATCCGAAACAAATATCATCACCATGTACATGAGCCAATTTAGACCCAAACTTTCTTTACAAGACCCATATTAACCATCGTGGTGACGTAGAAACAACGGACGATATAAACAGGGGTTAAATTAAATTAGCACCAGAGACAACTGAACTGACGTATCGCAATCGTTCTAACACCAAAAATGCATTCCGCATAATACCGTCCGCGGTACAGTTGGCAACGGAAGTCATTCATAGCCCATCCCTGCGTTTGTTCTCGAGTTGGTACACAATGGGATTACTGTGGCATACAACGTAGTGGGAAGTAGGTATATAGATTTGAATTAAGCATTTCGCGCTTGGTTTCACTCTTATGTTACATTTCAAGTAGTATAAGTTTATGTACTTATGTACATTCAGTCAGATCCACGTTTATGTCCTTTTGTAAATACCGAAAGAATATTCGGGAAATCTGCAGTAACTTCACCTATACCACCATCAATATTAGATGGGAAAAACTGGGCACTTTGATATCGTCAATCAACTCACCTCCAAACGCTGTCCTCTTCTCTGAACGTGGACCGTATGTAAGCGCACTCCTTGTTGACGACGCTGCGTTCCTCTGCCGCGGTCCGCGCTGCCCGTATCTGCCTGATGAGGTCCCGTAGCCGAGTGGGCGTGGGCATCCGGACTGAAACCGGCGTGACTGTTTACACAACACACACACACAGAAAGCGTTGATCAGTGCATTGTTATTCTGCATTCATCTTAAGCTACGTAAGCGAAGTATAAGACATAAGACCATTGTGAAAAAGGGGTGATTAAGAGTTACATTGCATTTCAATCAGGATGGATATGTATCAATGGAATTAATTGAACTGAATATATAGGCAATAACCATAAAGTTGTAAATTGAAATGTGAAAATTACAGAAGTAAACACATGATGTGAAAGATTCTTGTTTAGCATTCACTTATAGGGAGAAATAGGCTTTGATGGTAGTGAATCCCCAGATGACTTTTGAACAAAGAATGAATGACTCTTTAATTTATAAGTGAACTTTTTAGTACTTTACTTGTAAAAGCAACAACCAAAGGAAGAAATAGCCGAAAGTTTACAAATGAGAGAAATTTATTACTAAAGAAAGTTACTGGAAATAAGCTAGCATAATTATAGCTAAGCAGATTTGAATAAAAGCATAATTTGTGTGTAAAAAAATATGAAAACATAAAAATCCCAACAGAAGTTGTACTTTGTACCCAGGTGTGTAGATGTCACTATTAAATCTTAGTTTATCAGAAAATGGTGTAGCAATTTGTTAAATTCAACAAAATTGTACATGGATAAGAAATAATTATCCACATTCTAATATGCTTAATGAGACTTCAAGGTGTTTTCGTTGATTATGTCAAATATTAAATTAGCAAATATTAATTAAGCATTTATCTTATATATTTAAACAAGCAATCATTGTATATATATTTATTTCGCATATCTCAGAAACGGCTCAAACAATTTGAATGAGATTTAGATAGGGTTTTGCTGTTTAAGTTTATCTGTATAAATTGTATTTATTATAAAAACACACATAACAAACTGAGCAAAGCTCTGGTCGCCCAGTTACTATAAATAATGTGAGATGATATAATTGTTCTCAATAATATAACAAGGTCTATTGTAACTGATTATTTTATTGTTTGTAATGAAATAATCAGTTACAATATACCTTGTTGTTTTGGTAATTTGTAACACCTAATTAACTCATCCATAGCTTTGACCTCAAAATTAGTTTTTTCTGACATTCAATTAATTTGAACTAACTGAGTCAGTTGGAATCAGGAACAGCCATTATAATAAAAAAAAAAGGTGTATGTTGGCAGCGCATCACTTAAGAATGCCTGGACAGATGTAGAAGTGTTTGGTTTATAAATGATTATAAAGAAATCTAGAAACATTACCCATTCTTTGACAAAATAATTGTCAAATTGTGAATAAAGACAAGGCAGTCTATTCAATATATTCCATCTGGGTCAATATTTAATTATTTTAGGTCATAAATTTGTTGGTGACATCACAGCGAAGCTCAAAAGAACATACATCATCATGCTAGTCACAAAAGGTTCATTTATCAACCTTTCAGCGGAAGGTCAAGCTAAATGTCATATTTCATAATAAACCCTACAGGTTCAGGCCTTTTCTTTGATTCTACCTTGATTCTACTCTTATATTGAGCTAGTGATAGTTTTGACATTATAGTATTATGCCAATGTTTTCTTTTTTTTGTAAAAATTAATAGTTTTTAGAGTTGCATAGCCAAATGGCTAAAAGCCTTATAAAAGTTTTGCCCTGTCTATCCATATGCCAATTTGCGATGATATTATTGATACTATACACATGCAAATTGGTGTATTCTATAAACCTCTATGCAGGGCTAATGATGCAGTGATTTAACTAGCAATATTAGGGGGGTACTCTATAAAACGAGAATGTAAAAACAACTCAACATAATAGTGCAAGTTTGTGTTGTTGTGCAAGTTTAAAAATATATTTGGATGTTTCTAATACATATTGTCATTGATATCAATAATGGTCTTTGAGATATGCACTTTTAAACGCATAATAAAGGTATTCCTTAGGTGTAAAACTCGAAAAATACTTTTGTTTTAACATCTATTGTAGATTTAGACATATTAGGCTTATATAATACAGTTGGTGTTACAAGCGCTTAGAGTGAGTATGAATCGCACAAGGCAGATTTTTACCTAATTTCAGTCATTTTCTTTATCATGCTATCTAGATCAGTGGTAGGTATTTCAATGATGGTAGTAAAAATATAAGTCTTGTTCATATTAAATATTAAGTACTTACCTCTTTCTATGGCCTCATTTACCACTTGTTTGATTGTGGCAATGTTAAATGCCGGGTTGAACCTGAAAAGGAAAACTCATTCAAAATAATGCCACTCAAGTAAATTTAATTCTAAAATTATCCCTATAATCTGTGTATTTATATAGATTTATTAGCATAGTTCTTTAACCTTGTTCATCAGTAAACACAGAATGGGCTTAGGATATTAATTTCAATTCATCTGCTTCCAATTTAAAAGGTAATGAGAAAAATAAAACCTTATACAGACATTCCTATTCTTACATAATATATAGCTCAATAATGTTTCAATGCTAGTGAAGACTCAATCAAATAAAGAACAATTGGCAGATGATAGCCTCGAAGTGCATACACACAATTGGAGTCAATTACTAACAATATACCTATATATGGCACCAACTCTCAACTCAACTGTTCTTTTGGCAACAAAGTTTTGGTGTACCTGGATTCAGAGCTGTTCATGATAAAAGCAGCTCCAATATTAAAATTTTACAAACATTTCACTATACTGCACGGAAAACAATATTCAGCGCACACTGGTTTTTGAGAAAGTCAGATATACAATACATGAATACATAGAGGCCCCAACCATAAAGAAAGAAGGCAGTAAATGTTGCAGCAGACAATAAAGGAAGACTTTTTTGGGGATTTTTGGTCTTTACATGGATATTATGTTATCTCAATAAATTTCATGGATCCATCTGGAAACAGACCTGCAGGTCATGATAGCTTCATTATAAGTCTGTGAAAGTTCACTCTGAAACAGGCCAACCTCCAGATGGAGTACATTTAAAGAAAAACTTTAATTATACCGAAGTACTGGTAAATAACTGATATGAAGATAAAATGCCCAAGAGATGACAAATATTGGATGTAGACCAGATAAATTAATAACAACAATTATTGTATTAGATGTAATTTAATTATTAATTGTGATGTTTCATGGATGCCAAAGACAATAAAAACAATGCTGATGGCATCTGACTATGGATAAAAAATAATAGATGGCAAATAGTTAAATTACTAAATGTATAGCCTGTAAGACCAGCCTACTAGTAAAAAAAAAAGAACCGATAAGTATAATCTAAAAAGAAACTCAATCAGGAATGAATAACAGCCTGGCTATGATGATTCTGCTGGCATAGTTTCTACAGAATATATGAACCTAGTATCAGTTAGCATTATTTTTGTATCACATATAAAATGAAACATGATCCAAAATGTATTTGCCAGAGTGTGAACTGTTATAAACTATTTGCTAAATGCTATTTGTTGCAAGTTTTTGAATGGTTAGAGATATGATATTCTTTACTGATAGCTAATTATTAACTTTGTAAATTTACGTAAGAATATACTTAAATGACAAAGGTTCAGAAGTTTGATGAATTTCTGTAAAGTAAATTATCACATCACTCTTCATGAAATGATATGGTCCAGACTTTTTATGTAATAAAATTGAAAAATACTTTACCCGGATTCAGAGCCGTTCATGATAACTGTTTAACGGTGCCGTTTGGAATAAAACAGATGTTCCTTGGTTTCCACAATCACAGGAATTGCTATTGACAGGGCCAGGTGCAAAGATTGTGAGAGGTCAAACTAGTTGAATAAACACACTTTATCTAAGAACTTAACACTTTTAAAGACTTAAAATCACAACTAAAAGAACAAATGATTAATTTACACGTGTTTTGTTAAGTCTTTTACCATATTCTTTCGTCACAAACCATAGAAATGCAAGTGAAATCGCACGCCACCGAAGGACAAATTCTCACATTATTTTTCACAGTAATCTTGGTTCATTTGACTTTATCCGTAGTATATTCATTGTGCAAATTAAACTGGCAAAAGATCATATAAAATCAAAGTTATAGCACAAATAATTCTCTAAAGATAGAACAATAATTGCCAGCTGACATTTCCGTGGTGCGTTGCAAGAAATCCAACATGGCGGCCGGCCGTGACTTGACTTGCATGACGTTTCTCGGTTTCTGGTCAAATTATTTATTTTATAAAATAATGAAATCTCATATCTAATAATATTAGATTTATAAAAATCATTACTTTATTATTTCATAACAACGATTATTGTTAATATCAAACACAAAATCAATATTGAATATGTGAGAAGACTAAAAGAAACCTGTAAAAAAATCTTATGTAGTGGATTTTGAACGAAACATTACGTGGAAAAAAAAAAGAGGATTTCCGCTTTTCAAAAACGGCCCGGCTCGGAATACGGTTTAGATAGAAACTTATATTCAAGTCCCATCCATAGAAGTAATTTGATTCAAAAGTTGATATTGAGGCAAAGCCATAAAACACTTAGGAAAGAGCCTAGAAGTGATTGTCATAGTAATTATTAATGTCATCTCATCACGAATAGTTCTGCTAGTTGTTTTCCAATGCTTTCGTTTAAGTATAGAGGTATTGATATTCTATCAATCTGTGATATTGATCGGCTTGTTTAACAACGAACAACATATTGCTCAAGTTTTTCACCTACCTTCTATTCTGTTCAGGCGGCAACACACTCCAGTCGACTTCATACATCGGATACGCCATGACTTCAAAACAAAACGCACTCAAACTTTACAAAACACTCTTTAATAAAAACATTTCACAAAATGTTACAGTTATTCGCGGCGGTGCAAACTGTACTGTTATCATGAGGTGTTTATCAGTTGCAGGTACTCAAATCCACCAACAAAGTATCTCTTATCAAAGGTATAATTTATCATTGAAAAAGGATAGCAATAGCGTCACGATTCAAATGTATTCTGACGATCCGTACGCGGTTGAACAATAGCAATGACGAGTCGCATTATCTTAATAGGAAAACTAATTATTATTCATTGTTGGCGGTTTGGTCATGTGTAATGTTATAAATCATCGTGGTTCCTTGGCGGGCGCTCCATGTTGTTGCGCTTTATGCAGTCCACTAGCCACCGAATGCCTTCGTCGACTCCATCGCTGAAATGTTTAAACAAAGTTAATAATTTCACACATTATTGTAAGACGGATGGCACGTAGGGCGTGTATTCTTGGTTATATCTCGTCTACGACATGACATGGTTCACAGGGACAGTGAAGACAACTCAAAATTCAACGTTACTCTATTTTACACAAGTAAACGTGTGCACATAACGCACCACAGGAAATCTTTAGTCACATTACATACATAAAGATATGTTTAATTGCAGTAATTCGATCCTAGCTAGGGCATGCATGTACGTGATCGCCTGCGCTATATGCTTATTTACATAATTGTCACATACAAATAAGAGTACATTATATCACAGGAGGTAAGTACTCATATATCTTTTAGTATACACTAGACTTTGGGATTTATGGATGTGTGAGTTCATGCCACCTGCGAGAAAGTTAATCCTAGTGCAGGGGCATAGATAGTGCCATCCACGAAGACGACCCATTCTTCTCCCTAATCGTTTATACAGTACAAGTGTGCAACATTCCGGTAGGCTTTTAGTTTTGTCGTTACAATAGTAGCATAGATGGGCAATTATATTGCACACTTGTACTGTAAGCGATAGGATAAGCAGCACTTGATGGAGTGCCCACTTTGTCCTATCAAGTGTACAAGTGCTGACCTGACCACGGCCTCGGCCAACGCCATAGACATGGCTCACTTTTATCGTAACTCTCTTTAAAAATATTAATGATGAACCATTGACTCGCAAGAAGAAGAAGAAGAAGAACTGTAAGCGATAAGGAAGAAGAGTGGGGCGCGTCTTCGTATATGGCACTTCGTGAAGGGAGCAAGCCTTTATTTATATCGCAGCAGAATATTTAATTTATTAAATATTTATGGACATTTCACACAGAACTTCTAGCCTCAAATAAGTATAGCTTGTACCATGGCAACCAGATTAGTGATAAAAGCCTTTTTTGTAAATATATAATACATATTATCACCCACACTCGGAACAAACATCTATGGCAGTCACACAAATATTTGTCCCGGGTGAGAATCGAACCAATGACCTAGCGCAGAAGGCAGAGCTACGACCAACTAAGCTGTGAGGCCACTCGATTGTAAGTCTTCTCGGGCCGGAATTTGTGTAATTTTATTTCTACAATGACATATTACGAAAATTAATCCCGCTACAGCACACAATCAATGACGTATCACGTGGTACAATGTTTGCTTAAAGTAGATACGTTATCTATGTAGGTGGAGGTGTAATGTTCAACAAAATAAGGATACCTGCCTATCATTCAACATTTCGAGCTATGTAAATGAAGCTGTCGTTTTTTTTAAATTCATACGGGTTCTTGCTACTGCTGTGTATAAAGCACAAGGCTGTTTTTAAAGACTTTATTTGCGCAACGAACAAGTTTTGGGGTTTGGATTCTATGCATGTTCCATATTACATTCATATAAAGGAAACTAGCGACCTGCCCAGGCTTCGCACGGTTGTACAGTGTGTGTGACGTAGGTAATACAGTTCCGTTATAAATCATTTTGTTTATCTCGTAAGGGGTAGCTCTAAATAATAAATCTTTAAAATTCTCGTATATCTCTCCTATAATATGCATGTATTATACATATAAACCTTCCGGAAAAATCTATAAAGTATAGTGAATCCCGTATCAAAATCTATTGCGTGGTTTAAAAGAAGTTAGCGGAGAAACAGACAGACAAAAAACATCGACTTTGCTTAATAATATTTTTGAGACATCGGTTTAAACAAGCGTACTCGTACTTCACTGTTAATTATTATATTTATACGTGTAGCCTGTTGTTGATCCATTTAATATTGACTTACTTAATGTATCCGTAACTTATATTTTGTAGGGGATTCTTGTTTATTCTTCTCTATGGAGGGACGGATAGAGTTTATACAAGGTAAACTTAAAGCTAAACTTAATAATAAAAACGCGTGGTCTTGCAGGTACATATTTATATTATTTTAAAAAGTTTTGTTGTAAGAAATAACCGGTAGTAAAGATTATTGATTTCGACATTGAAAATCAATTTCGCCACTTGAGAACGATTCGCGAAACAAAAAAAAAAAAAACGATAAATTAGTAGTAATCTCCCCTGGTATTATCTAGTACATTACATAGTATATACCTACCCCTAGTACATTTTACGGTAATCGTTACGATTTGATTGAACGTCAGACGTAGAAGGATTTCTGGTCTCCTGACACTTCACATGAAAACTATAATGAATCACAAGATATACCTGTGTTCAAAATGTCTAGGGTTAATAGAAAATAGTTTTTTATGACGCCATAATCACGTACAAGCATTTTGATGGGATGTATAAGATATCAATGTCGTCCTGGCCAGCTTGGAAGAGCTTGCTTTAAAAAATTACCAACCCAATGTGCTTCACATCAGTTTCTTTGAAGAAAGTATTAAGAACAACGCCATCTCGTTGCTTTAAGTGGAAACTCAATTTTGGAATGCATTACAGATGGCGCTACTTCTGACGAAATCTGCTGTCCTTTTGGCAATAATGAACTTCTAAAATGAAAACAGTTGCTTTTGCAATAATCACGCCTGTCACTCATAGGCACTGACTGTCTGGGTTTAATGTCACTGTAACGGTAACGCTGTCTTCCGTTGACCATGTATTTCCACTTTCTATGATCCTGACATATTTTCAACCTAATATTTTTTTTATATGCAATGAGAGTGAAGTGACGAATTGATCACCTGATGTTAAGAGTTTACCGCCACCAATAGACAACAGCGATACGACTCATACTCATATCGAAGTATGAAAAGACGCAAGTCGCATCACCGTGCGCCCCTCACTTCGAGACACACCCACACCCTTCCACTGGAACGCAGTAATGCGTGCACTACTGTGTACCTGTCCGGACGAACTTGACACAAGTTCTTCTACTACTTTTCGTTGCTGCTTTCTTACTACCCAGCGGACATGTGTAGAGATTCTATGGGTCCTTTCCAATGGAAGGGCAACCTGGTCCCGAAAAGCATTTATTGTTTTTGAAAAAAATTAATTATCCACTTTTCAAAATAGATATGTAATAAATGTTAAAAAAATTGCTCATATGTTATATGCCCCATTTTTTAGTAAGCAGTAATTAAGTGACAAGTCTGTGTAGGAAGTTGCGCCAAATTGTTCTATTTTGATGCACTATAACAAGGACAATAAATAAATTCTATTCTATTCTACTACAAAGACAATAACAAAATAATGGATACATTTACAGGGTAAAAATGTAGCCCGAAACCGATCATTTTTAAAACAATATGGTTCTAAATGAAACCTATAATAATTTTTTTTTTAATTTTCTTTTTTTTTTTTTGGCCTTTATGGTCCTTTTGTAGACCATGTCAGTCCCATAATGAACTCTATTATAATATTTTAACTGTCTTCGTGAACCAGTTTGGAAGCAGACCTGTAGAGCATGATAGCTTCATCAGAAGTCTGTGAAGCTAACAAACTCTGGAACAGGCCCACATCCAGCCGGTTTACATGAATCTTGGTAGACAAGTTATGTCTCAAAGGTCTGCTCCGGACACATTCCACTAGAAAGTGATACACATCCTCCTTTGTTACCCAATAATTAATGTAGTAAGTAATTAATGGTTACCCGGTCAAAGCAGAGGTAGCCATGAGCATGATATCCCTGGCCCCGATGAGATGTGCATTCTGATTGAATATCGGCTTGACTGTATGCACTCCCATGCAGTCTGGAATGTCCTGTTTATTTGCTAGCACCAGCAAAGGCACACCAGTGAGGTGTTCCGAAGCTATCATTCTATCTGGAATGGAAAAATATATAAACAACACTCAATTGTCACATGTATTAAAGATCATTACTTAGAATAGCTTGACCGATTTGGCAGATTTTGTTGTTGTATTTGATGTTAAAAGGTTTGTGTGAAAGGAAAACCATACTTAATATTTCTAACTAATTGCAGTTTTTATTTTCTTCATTATAAATTGCAAACCGTTGTATTAAAATAATTGAAAAAAAGTAATCAATCATATTGTAAATAAAAAAAAATCATGTGAATTGGCTTCATACTAAACACTTAAATTCACCCAATAAATCTATATATATATAAAAGAAAGTCGTGTTAGTTACTTCACTTATAACTCAAGAACGGCTGAACCGATTTAGCTGAAAATTGGCAGGGAGGTAGTTTAGAGCCAGGAGAAGGACATAGGATACTTTTTATCCCGTTCGACATCATTCCCGTGTGACTTGACATGTAACGTCAGTCACTATAAAACGTGGTATAACAAAAAAGAATCAGACTTGGAATAACAAAATTGACGTATAATGACAGCTATGTAATGACGTATGGATGACTATTTGATATTTGTAAGAAATCTATATATATAAAAGAAAGTCGTGTTTGTTACAACACTTATAACTCGAGAACGGCTGGACCGATTGCCATGGTTTTTGATTTGTTGGATTTGTTTCCGTCCCGAATAGCAGAATAACTATTAAAAACATTGGAAAATTAACGAAAAAATAAAATCAATTTATCCCCGTATTCTCCACGGGAACGGGAACTATGCGGGTGAAACCGCGGGGCGCAGCTAGTATTTAAATAAATAAATATACATAGACATTACACACAGCATAATCTAGCCTTAAACTAAGCATAGCTTATACTATGGGAACCAGATAAGTGATAGAACAGTCACATAGCTCATTTTTGTTTTGTACATATAATAATTATTAGCACTCGAACACAGACATCGGTGTTTGTCCCACAAATACTTGAATACTTGTACTGGGTGGGAATCGAACCCATAACCAACAGTGCAGAAAGTATAGCTACAACCGAGCTGTGAGGCCCGACTAATAGTGCCAAACAAATATTTGTAATCAATTTAATAAAAAAAATGAAACTTACCAAATGATTCTTTTGATTCTGAAACTCTATCCCTATCTGAAGAGTCAACTATGTAAATCACAGCATGGCATTCTGCATAGTACTGTAATCAATTGAAGGTATAATGAGTATAATTTTTTAAGAGCTAACAAAGGCCTCAGCTGACCTCTCAATTGTACAGTGCATGCATTGTCCCCCTGAATATAGGTACCCCATATTTCAAATTTATCAATGTGGTTAAATAATACTCAATAAATTAGTTGCAATAGTTTATAGCTAGCAATTCCTACTACATTTAAATTGAAAAAAGTTTTGATATTTGTTTTAATGATAAATTGAATAGTGACCTTATCCCATAGAGATTGTAGCTCTTGTTGACCTCCTAGGTCCCAAAAACTGAGGCTGACTCCATCAACATCTATTTTTCCTATGTTCAAGCCAACAGTTGTGGTTATCCTATTGGGATTCATAGCCTTGTATTTCCTTGTGTATTTTGTCTTAGTAGCTTCCAAGTACGTCTGTAAACATAATAGATGTTGAGAAAAAGTTATAAAAATAGTAAACAGATTTTTCGATGTGTTACTTACGGTTTTTCCAGCATTGTCGAGACCCAAAATTAATACGCAGTATTCGTCTTTCTTCACCATGTATTTATAGAACCCGTGAAGTAGAGTATACATTTTCTGCGTAATATTTTGCAGAAAACATTACAAAATTTTATAGTATCAATACAAACAAAATAATTCTTACTTTCATTTCATGAAACATTTTTGGTGCATAATGTAAGCGCACGAAACGAAGGTATCTTTGTCAGTTGTACTGAAATCAAGTGAAAAAGAAAGCTAATGCTAAAATTATGATAATATGATACAATACAATCATACAATGTTGTTTCGATGACAGGAGACACAGTCAGCGAAGAGCGATCTATGTGACATTGGCAGAATTTGTGTGGCTTGAGACACAAAAGGCTTAATAAAGAGGAGCGATCTATGTAGTCGTTGATAAGGTCATTGACACTTGACAAGTCTGTCTAGACGTCAGTTGTTATCTCTTACTCTTTTCCTCATGAAAATATTGCATATAGCTATCCTGCTTTAATATTGTTTTAGAATGCGTTCTACGTAGACCTTTGACGCGTTCAAGAAAAAATGAACTTTGTAATAAAAAGCGATATTTTATGTACATAATCTGTACATAAAAGTATTTTTTGTGTACAGAGTGTTAATATATTTTCTATACTCTTTAAAAATACATATCCAAACAGAATACAAATAGTCACCGATCTTACAAATATATCTTTTTAATATTAGGTAGCTTATGTGCATTGAAGTAGAACTTGCATTCAATCAATATCAAAAATCTTTTTCATAATTATGCCACCGAAAGGCACGAAAACTCCAACGGAAAAATCTAGTAATTATGACGAAACAAATGAAACATATTCAACACCACGCTGTGTAAGCCTTTCTTTAATATTACACGGTGACCCTCCAGCTCCAGGGGAGTATATATTTCTGATTTTATTTAATGGCCAAGTTATCTGGGACAGTAAATGGCATAATGGCGCGACAATTGAAGTTGGAGCACTACCTCTAAATCTCAAAGACCCATTTCATCAAAGTGTGGTCGCAGAAAAACCGTTAATTTTCTTGCTGCGTTTAAGTGGAGGAAAAGGTGGGAAGGACCCCGATCCTTTACTTAACTTAGATAATCGTGCTGGTGCTACCGTAGATTTACTTCCACTTATATTAGGCGAGGAACAAATATTTATCAAGGTCCCTTTAGTTAATATTATAACGGGTCTGAATACAGAATGCTTAGTACAAATCAATGCTCTTGCTAGTGAGCCTCTTGAAGAAGATATAGGTAAAATTCCATTATTAATTACAATGATTTCTGCTCACTGTCTTCCTTTCGCCAAAGAAGGTACAGTTTACCTGGGGGCAGTTGGACTGGATCGAGTGATAGAACCAATATCAGTGAACTTTGGCATGTCTGTGAGTACAGCTGCAGCTAAGAAAATAGTTTGGGCTGCGGCAAGTAATGGAGGACAAGCTGCTAACTCCGCACTAAATGTCCATAAAGACGATGTCTTCATACCTGGAGACTTATCCCCTAATGGCACTGATGAATGTCGAAACGTTTACTGGAATGCTATGAAGAGAGTCCTTGTTGACCCTGTGGTTCTGACAGCCAGACTATCGTCGAAACTTTTATTTGAATTGGCAGGAGTTCCAAGGTTTGGAAAAGTAGACGTGCGTGGCCGTTACATGGGTTTTATTGACGCGGCAGTTTTGCTTGAACCAGATCAACTTGGTGTAACAACTTCAACAAAGTTGTTTTTCTACAACGAGAGTGAACTTCCTGAATATGCTGGCCCATTACTTGAGCTACCTCCAAGTAGTGCGAAAGTGAGTGCTAGGGAAACAGACTTGATCATCGATGAGTTAGGGCATAGTTCTTACGTCGTAATGCGCTTTGATCTAGGTGAACCTTTAGTACCTAAAGTAAAAATAGCGATGCTATTTGAAACTATTGGGTTAGTTCCTCCAGAAGGACCCGCTGGTCCGGTTGATGAGTTAGAAGTAGAACCACCACCAGAAGATCCCGTAATTGATATAAGACGCATAAGAAAAGAAGGAGGAGCATTAGCGGTACATAAAGAATTAAGTGGCTTGGCCTGCAGAGGAGCGGTGCCTATGAACCAAGGTATCAAAAGAACAGCGGCTAATAGACTACTAATGCGAGTGAGGTCTATGCTTAAACAATTTGCACCTGGTGAATGCTCATACTTAGAATGGCAGGATACCGTTACTGGGCAACATGCGGCTAGCAGACGAGCAGTAACAGCTTCTTTTGCGCCTCAAACCCCACCAGTACGTCTTCCAGAACTCTTCGCTGCCGCTAGAAGTCGAATGGCTGGAGACAATCGAATTGCAGACAAACACGTCAATTCTAATCTTAAACATGCTGGTACTCATCCAAGGCCTTTGCTTTGCAAAGCCATTCGCTGTTTGGAGGAACGAAATGATTTAGATGCAAAGAACTACATTTTGGAAGGGCTAGGCGTTCAGTCGAGAAACAGATTTTTGCTATGGGTCTTCGGAGGCCAGGAATTTGACAAAGGACGTAAAGCTGCAAAAATTGCTGCTGCCGCATTTCGGATTGCCGTCAAAGGAGACTACTCTGATGGAACAGCAAATTCAATAGGATGGGCAGCGTTGCACACTATAAACCATTACAATAATAACGAATACGCTGCGTTTGTCGCAGTGAAAAGAATGAGGAAGTCTTTTGAATTAAATCCAGAGTGGAAAAAATTTCTGCAGAGGTGGATCGATACCAGTGGCGAGGAAGAGGTGTTTTGGATGCCTTCTGTTTTAGCTTCACACAACCCATTATTACTAGCAGCGGCATTCTTCCTTTGTCTCCGATGCTACAAATTCAGTGAGAGACTTTTGCAGTGTGTAGAGAAAGGATGCGCAACGATGGGTAGCCATTTGGGTTTAAAAACTAAACCAAGTGTTGACACTTATTACTTACGCGCAGCATCGCTTGTTTTGAGACGGCAGTTGGATAAAGCGTTGGACGTTACAGTAGAAGGGATAAAAAAGTTTGGACCTTCTGCTATAATGTCTCAAATGCAGGTGACATGTAAGATGTGTATACATGGCTGGGATGGTCAATGTGAAATCGCATTAGATACAGCTGAAAAAACTGGTGCGGAGTTATGCCCTGCACTACTTATAAAATCTGCTTTAAGTGGCTTTGTGACAAAACCTAACTTGGCTTTACAGCGAGCAGCACGTGCACACAAAATAGCTCCATGTGCTCATTCAGCTCTTGCGATAAGCCGGATTTATTCTAAACTGGGAGAAGATGGAGTGGCTGAGCGTTGGGCTGCTGCTGCTGTAACGGCTGAACCATTTTTGGCCGATGGCTGGGCAGTGTTAGCTCTACTAGCGATGAATGAAAGGAAACTTGAAAAGGCCAGAACCATGCTACGAACTGCTAAACAAGTGGGGCCTGTAAGTCCTGATATTGATGAAGAGGTGAAGAGAGTCATGGATATGGTCGAATTAGAAGTTTTAGCGGAGTCACTCGTCAAGAACTTGTGTTACTGTGATTATTATACGTAGATAGTCTATACGTGTTGATAAAGATTTCGCTATTAAAGTTTAGTATGATATTTATTGGTTTGGTTTTGTATTGTTGCTGTGAGTTTATTCATGCAGCCTTTAGGAAGCTAGCCAGGTCTACTTCGAGACCTGTAACTGACTGTAGGTTAAGCTGCACTTTCGAGTGAGAGCTACGAGTACTAACTGCGTCAGATATGGAGTGTCACTGATCTATTTATGTAACTGGTTCTTTCTGAAACTGATCTACCGTAGTACAAAAGTAGGTTAGACACACTCTTGTTAGATCGCACTGTTATCAAAATGATAAGCTGATATTGACTTGAAAATAATGATCCAGTCATTTTCTGGGAATATTTACGGCGTGTTGACACACCTATTCAAGTAGATAATGCGATAATCTGAGTTCGTACAAGTAACTAGCTAAATGTCGAATGTTTAATTTCGTCCCGCGTTCGCGTTGCATCACTGCTCGGTGGTCACTGTGTGAACAACTACAACAAACAATCTCTGAGGTGGAACGACCGGGCTTTGTTTTGAATCAAGATTCAAACAAGATCTCTGAGGAACATGTGAATGTGTAATAGTGAAAATGGCCATTTCGACGAATTGTTGGAAATACCTAGTGCTAACTTTCAATGTACTATTCGCTGTAAGTAGATATTTTATGTTAGATTTTCTTTGTGGTAGAGTTCGCGTAGTCGCGCGTGTAGATTTTGTTGTCATAACAACTTGTTGCAAACAGCATTAAAGAGTTAATTTTGGCTATATTTTACCACCTTAGGAAACCTCACAGGAAAACTGTTTTCACCGATATACAATTGATGAAATTTAATAAATCTTGATGACACACTTTTCCCGATAACAAAAGTTAACAAAAAGTTGCTACTTTTCATTGCAATTAACATAATCCGAACAATTTGAAATGGTTACTCTACCATGTTATATTGCACTCTGTTGTACTAATACCAACAGTAGATGAAAAAAGACCTCTTAGATTTCTAAACATTTTAATTTGGGCGAATGATTTTTAGGTTTTTGTCGTTTCTTAATAGATGTCGCTGTTCATAATTACAAAAGTATTTTTTTCTCTCGGTAGATGTCAGCAGTTGTTTTGTTTGGAGCAAGCGGATTCCTGTTATATAGATTATTCATTTTCCGACACTTTCTGGGAGTTAATGTTGAATATCCCGCTATACTGCTCCTGATGATGGCTATCATCACCTGTTCGGTGGCCTGGATCGGCTGGAGGACCACCAAATCTATGCACCAAATTCACGTCATTATTGTAAGTATGATTAGCAGCTACGGGGATTTATTATGTTTAAATATTTATATTATATAAAAATTCCATAATATTTATTACAGACATGATAACCATGATAACCACCGACGTGTGAGTCCTTATGGCACTGGGACGGTTTTTATAATGAAAGTTACCCAAAATGAGTAGATAGTTTACCCCTCCCTTACTTAGCTTTTCCTAAAGTTTCCCTCCACAGTGGGTAAAATATACTCTGTAACTCATAAAATACTTCGTGTGTAATAGGTATAAAAATACTTCGGTGGTTTACAGCTTAAGAAACAATTAATCGACTATAGCTTATTAAAAATGCAGAGTGAAAAACGAACATTGTACAGTGCAGTGTCTCTGCAGTAGCAGAGACGACCAACAATTTTTGCATCGTTTAATTTTTTTAATATCAAGTGATTTTTAACAATACTCAAGCAGTCTTTGATTAAAGTTACAAAATCACCTGGCTAGGCAAATGTTGTCCTAAGAAAACAGATTTTTTTCTGATTTTTTAGGTTTGGGTTGGTTAACTTTATTTTATACCTTGAATTGTTGTCTTTGGCTGAATTATAAGTTTCTTCAACGTTAAAAATTAAATGTTTATCTACTTGGAAAACATATTAACCCGTCGCTTTATCTTCAAAAGTTCCATCGATAAATTTAAAGTTCTATAGCAGAGCAATGAGCAGTTTTAATAAAAGTTTACGGCTTTATTACACATATACCGAAAGATGCCTACGGCTCGAATCGTGTAAAAATAGGGGTCTATTCCCAGTTGCCACCACCATCTCCGCCACCACTGGTGGCAATCAAGAATAGTATTCTCAGTCGCCACTAGTGGTGGTGACTGGGAATTTTATATTCCCAATTGCCGCCAGCTTTGACACCACTGGTGGCAACCGAGAAGTTTTTAGTTAGTAGTGATTTGTAATTCGTTTAGTGACATACGAGTAACTACCTAAACCTAACATAATCACTAAGCCTATCATAATGGGTAGGAAAAATTTAAAGGTTTAATGAAACCTGAAAATAGGTCTCTTTCAGCGTCATTCGCTCCCTATACCACGAAACGTGGTAGACACGTAAACGACAGGGAAGCGATAACTAAACATACGTGTAGTAATACTACTAGTATAATGCCTATTATAATATCTGTGGCTATCGTTTTTTTTCGGTGCTACAATATAATACTTTGGGTTAATGACCGTTTTTGGCTTTTTGGGATAGATCATATTCCATAAATCAAACAATATTTTCAATGTTTTTTTCCAGACGGGTATCCTTATACTCCTGGTGGTGATAATCGAATTCTCCTGCTTCGTGTGGGCAATGGTGGTTTGGGACAACATCGAGATTGATATCAAATCCACGATGACGTCATACTTTGCTCAAAGCACGGCCGTTGGCGTGGAACCCAACTCGGTAGACCCTCTGAGATGGGACAAGCTTCATGTTAAGGTAATTAAATAAATTAAAGTTAATTAAAGTTTACACACTCATACCTCTGCATTAGATTCCTGTGTCGCAGATGGCATGGAAAAACACAGAAACACAAGACAAACACCTAAGAACAATCTTCGTGCTCACCACACAAAGTGTGCCCAGGCCGGGAATGGAACCCTCGCTTCGAAGGCAGGGCTACTACCAACTAAGCCACGGAGTCGTTAGTGCACGTCTGGGTCTGAACCAGCGACCTTCAGATTGAATGTCGGCATATGTGCCCCTGGACCTCCAAGCTTTATTTTGATTTAACAACAAAATATTGAACCGATTCTGATAAAATTTCTATGAACAAATATGAAACCTTACATATAATTTTTTTTATTCTAAATCTGTTGATGGAGTCCTGATGTAACGAACATAATTGATAATTGCATAATAATTGGAAATCGGTTGAAAACCCACAGGCCGTGACACGTTCTAAAATGTAAGCATGCTGACCAATACAAATGATACTTGAGATCTAAAGGAACAAATGAGTTTGACTTTGACCAAAGCTCTGTGATTCCAGTTCCAATGCTGCGGAGTGAGCGGGCCCAATGACTTCGCATCGACCGGCCACGTTCCCTTCTCCTGCTGTGGTCAAGGGCCGCTAGACGCCCTCCACAAGCCCTACGCTGCTGACTGCTCGGAAGTGTACCAGCGCGGCTGCGGGAAGCTGTTACACGAGTACGCGAGAGAGCAGCTACTGCTCGTGGCTATGACGGCTTTGGCAGCTTCACTGCTACAGGTATGTTTAGTCTCTGTACCAGAGAGCAAGCGGAATGGCAAAGCTTGCCTAGGCGTTCTTTATAGATCATCTAAGGTGAGCTATTCTCCGCCAGGTTTTGGGGGTTCCAGTTGCTCGCGTCCGTAGGTGTGTACCCTTTGATTCCCTACACGTACCCCTTGGGTGGTGCTAAAGGAGCAACCAAAAGTAGCAGTAGAACTTGTGCCAAGTTTGTCCGGAGAGGTACTGCTAACACATCAGGATTCTGCTGCCAAGCAGTAGTGGTTGCATTACTGTGTTCCGGTGGAAGGGTGTGGCTGCCGGTGAAATCACACGCGCATGAGACATATCATCCCCGTCTCGAGTGATGGACGCAGCAGGATGAATGCGACTCAGTAAAGATTTGGATCTCATACTGAGTCGCACGCATTACTGTTGTCATGGGCGAGGGTCACCACTTACCATCAGGTGGGCCGTCAGCTCGTTCCGTCATTTATTCACATAAAAAAAAAGATGTCTTCTGCAGCTGAAGTCTATTGAAGAGTACGAGCCAGAATTTTGTATTCTAGCAAAGTTTGTAATCACGCGTGGAGACTGAAATTTGGTTTTATTATACACGAAGCTGCGAACCATGAAAAATAAATGTATTTCTTCGACATAGATTTACTTTCCCCAACGCGATCCGTAAATAGCTATTCTGGAGTAAAGCTTTATAAATAAATAAACATTCATATATATTTCACACAGTCATCTAGCCTCATAAGCAAAACATGTTCTGTGGTAACTAGATTACTGGTACAATACTTATCATGTACATTTTTCTATAAATACTTACAGACAGAACAAATATCTATGTCCGTCACACAAATGTTTGTCCTTGGCGAGAATCGAACTCACGACCCACAGAGCAGAAGGCAGAGCTACTACTAACAGCCGTGTAGACAGTTTTATAAGTTAGTTTCACTAATAAGTTGTCTATAACAGCTTAAGGTAGATAACAGATTGTTTACTGTTCCAAACGCCTGTTCACTCTAGCCACTCGAGAGTATGTATAGACTAATTATGTCCTAACTAGATAACCACACGGGTTTTGGTCATCAAATAAACAAAGTAACAGGTGACCTTATAATATGCATTAGTCTAACTTCCTCTGGGGTTACGAGCTCAGTACAATGGAACATTATGAATAACAAATTAACGCCCTTGATATTCATTATCGCTTGACCATAATAATTAGATAGGAAGGTGTGATATATTCCTCTACATAGTGAACGTAAGCGAACGAACAAAGAGCTGAAGTCCTCAAGATTCCACGGGTCCCCTCGCTTCGAAGGCAGGGTCTACCCGACCGAAGCTTAAGAAGACCCAAGTCGCACCCCGTTACGCCCGTCACCGGAGACGGGGATCTTACGTTTCATGCGCATGTGATTTCACCGGCACTCACAACCTTCCACCGGAATACAACAATGCGAGTGCACCACTGCTTGGCGGCAGATTACCAGGTGTGGAGGCCATATTTACGTCGGGAGGATCTAAGTTATGTTATTGTTGTCTATGGCCGGCGGTGACCATTTAACAGCAGGTGTGCCGAGAGCTGGTTTCGCCCTGTCATCGCTTAAAAAAATATGTACCATTCATCGAGAATGTATGTGGGATTGGCGATAACAACTAACCTTATCAATAAATTATGTTAAACCATTTATTTCAGTCTGGACTGTGAGGTTATTGCAAGGGCAATGTGTCACAAGTAGATTTCAACAACAACATTTTATGAAAATGTAGAAATGTGATGGTAATGTACTGATGAACATCCAACGCCAGAACAGATCTTATCTATCTTAAGTTATAGCTAACAACTATCTCGACCACAGCTTGCAAACAGAAAAATTCGTATCAAAATCTACGAGCTACGATGCCACAGACACGTAGCTTATAACAAACTTATAACAAAAGAGGGGCTTTTTGCGTGGAGGTTCAAAATTATTTTAAACTAATCCCCTAAAATCCGATGTGACCTTTTGATAAAGTGGGACCAATGTATTGCATTTATTATTTCTTCTATTTTGGAATCTATAATAGTCGAAAAGCACTTATATTGGCTGTGATATTCTTTATATATATATTCTTTATTGTAAGCTTCTATCTTTTGCCCTCGGCTTTGCTGTTATATTATTTCTGGATGAAAAGTACCCTGTGTTACTTTTGATCAAGGTGTATGCAAAATTTAATAGGTAAGGCATGAAAGCGTAAAAATTTACTAGTGAACAAATAAAGTTACATTCACGTTTGTAATATTTGAGTAGCTTGATAGTTTTTCAAAAACCGAATATCTAAATTCGAATACATATTATAAAAATAATATACTTCCAAATAAACTTATTATATACATACAAAATTTATCATTTAATGTTTAGTTTTCAACCGCTCGCTCCCCTTCAGTGTTTCAGTATTTGTATGGATGGCATCATACATGTCCTTTGGGGTTTTTTTAATATCGAATGTTTAAACACACCCATTCCAGCATAGTCACGTGTCATCTACCTATCCATGTTAATATTGACCACTGCGGGTTAATTCTTAGTTCAAAAACATTATATTTTACACCTCTTCCTACTCTAAATGCCTTCAGTCACTTGTTTTTTTTTTTTAATTTCTTTCTTTATTGCACTCGATACATTTTCATGTACAAAAGGAGGACTTAATGCTAAAGCATTTTCTGCACATCATTTTGCTGAAATTTTATGGAAAGATTTATTAAATATTCACATTTCACTCAGCGCCATGTAGCCTCAAACGAATCATAGTTTGTGCTATGGGAACCAGATTACTGATGGCATAATTCATTTTGTTTCTTGCGTCTTGGGTCTTCTTATACTTCGGTTGGGTGGATCTAAATCATATTGCTATTGTTATGGGCGGAGGTACCAACTTAATATCAGGTGGGCTTTCAGCTTGTCTCGTCACTTATGTCACATAAAAAAAGCCCTGAATAAACTTTGTTCGTAAATCATATATTCCTACTAATATTATAAACGCGAAAGTTTGTAAGTATGGATGGATGTTTGTTACTCAATCACGCCAGAACGGCTGCACGGACCTGGATAAAATTTGGCACAGAGATAGATTATAATCTGGAATAGCACATAGGCTACTTTTTATCCCGGAAAAATGTACGGTTCCCGTAGGAAGTCCAACCGCGGGTATCACCGCGTCGCAGCTAGTAAAACATATTATAACATAGTACGCACCAGAAAGGAATCACACCATTTTCTTATCATATTTACATGCCCTAGTTACTGCCCAAGGGTCACGGATCGGATATTAATGTCAGGTCGGTTTCTAAAGGTCACAAGGTCACTGGATGGCACTGGGTGATCTATTGATCTTTCGTTTCTCTTTGGGTCAAGATTTGGCAGAGGCTTAAGATTATGATTATTGGAACAGACGTCAACTTAACAAATAAGACTAGCTAAATATTAAAACTGACTGTAATTTGACAAACCGGTGAAATTACCCGAGACGGGGATGTGAAATCGGCACACACACCCTTCCACCGGGAAATAGCAATGCGATTACCACTTGGCGGCTGATTACCGGGTGTGGAGGCAGTACTTTTATAACGTTTACACACTCGTATCTCTGCATTAGGATTCTCTAGACTCGAGAACAAACTTCATGCTCACCACACAAAGTGTGTCCCGGCCGGGAATCGAACCTGGGACCCCTCGTTTCGAAGGCAAGATTTCTATCAACTAAGCCACGGAGGGGTTTTCTGGGCGAACTTTGCGTAAGTTCTACTGCTACTTTTTGTTGCTCCTTTAGTACCACCCAGGGGGTACGTGTAGCGATTCTGAGGGTATTCCACCATATATAATTTATATATATCCATACATATTAGACCATTGGAATAACCTAAACTCTTTCCAGTTCACAGTCACATCCAGTCCACATTTTCCTTTGTAAAAATGTAAACTGGATTACTCCAGCCGGGCGGACCTAAGTAATTCTATGGTCTAGGTACATGTCAGACAAAGGGCCCAATTTAAATGTAATTATCTAAATGACTCACGACATGAAGGAAAATTGTGTCATCTAACGAACTCGAGAACATAATGAGAATTAATTACTTTCATTACCGTTTCGTGCCTAAATCGATTACAATAAGATTCTTACATTGTAGTTAGTTAACTGTACAAATAGGCGTTTAAATGGGATTTGCTTGTGGTGCAATCGGTATTAGAATAAAATACGCTTCAAGTCAATTGATAGTCAATAGGTAATGCTCACCCATCTACATATGTGACGTTTTACTGACGGGTTACACATAAATATATAATCACGCCTGCTCATAGGGGTAGAGACCATAGATTTCCACTTGCTACAACCTTGCTACCTCTTTCGCTTCAATAAAACGTATCAGCTTACATATTTTCTTTTTATTCACAAACGAATGTTCCGACGAATAATACGGGAGGACCAAAATTGGGTCCTAGATACTTTATGGAAGACCCAACTCGGATTTGGAAAGAGGCGTATGCTCGTCCACCACTCAAAAAATACACATCCACACTTATACTCAGTGGCGTAGCGTGCCTTGTCGGGGCCCCGTATAAAAATTTTTTTGGAGGCCCTTATATGGAGGTAAAGATTTTTCTTGTCATTTGTAAAATAAAATAAATTAGAAAGTTTTTATTCTTTTCCTTACACACTTTGGGGGCCCCCGTGGCCCGGGGGCCCCGTATAATTGATACGGCAAATACGGCGGTAGCTACGCCCCTGCTTATACTCAAACTCATTTATTCAGCCTTAGAATGGCAATGGAACATTTTGTCATAATGATGTCTTATTTAGCCAAAAATAGAACAGGGAAAAGGAAATAGAAACAGACAAAACATATTATAAGCTTACAATAAAATAATTATAAAAGACATTACTGTCAATGAATACAAATATAATGAGCTGATTATACATCAATCGACGCGAAATCTCAAATTGTAGAGTCCAAAAGCGGTAAAACGGGTCACAAACCAAAACCAATGCAAGTCATACAGTGTTACATAACGTAGAAAGTTGTATGGAACCATTCGCCTCGCCCACTCCCAGCCATCACAGAAACCATGCATAATGACAGATTCGGTATCATAACAAGTTAATGTTACAAGAAATTATAAACATCGTGTTTTTCTTCCGAAGTCTTCCGCCGGTGTCTCATAAATGACTCAATTTATTGCAATAGTCGGCCACCAGACATGATTGTTTAATTAAAACAAAAAAAAAAAATCGGAATCGAACCTCGCTTCGAAGGCAGGGCTACTACCAACTAAGCAAACTAAAATGTCTTTTGAAAATAATAAAACGTACCTACATACCAAAATGGAAATGAAGAATATCATGTAAACTGGATATTTGCGGAAACTAGGCTGATCCATGTAGGCATGGAAAAGTTTTTAAATTAAAACGAAATGACTAAATCAATCGTAAACCTATGTATAAAAAAAACATCCATATTTATCTTATAAGTAGCAGTAGAACTTGTGCCAAGTTCGTCCGGAGAAGTACTGCCACCACATCTGGAATCTGCCGCCAAGCAGTAGTGGTTGCATTACTGTGTTCCGGTGGAAGGGTGTGGTTGCCGGTGAAATCACATGCGCATGAGACATATCATCCACGTCTCGAGTGATGGACGCAGCATGATGAATGCGACTCAGTAAAGATTTGGATCTCATACTGAGTCGCACGCATTACTGTTGTCATGGGCGAGGGTCACCACTTACCATCAGGTGGGCCCTCAGCTCGTTCCGTCTTCGTCCAAAAAATCTTGGTCACGGCATCACGCAAATTGCTGGAACAATTCCTTTTTCTTGTGTTTGATATTGTCAGAAAATTTTTATGGAACAAAAAATTAAGAAAGTTGCGTGGAAAATTTCCGGAAAACACCGCGGACCGTAGCTAGAAACTAATAAAAATGAAACAAAGCATTTTTTTTAGTTTATTTATAATGAAACTGGTAGAGCAACAGCGCCTTTTGACCTTTATATTATTGCAATCGTAAGTTTCCATTAGGTAAGACGAAAAAAAACAGCATCATTGAAATCCCTTTCTAAAAATGTATTCAGAGATTATGACCACAATGATGACAAAGAGACAGAGAACGAAGTGGTCCTGTAAGGATTACTTCGTTTGTCTTCAAGACCCTTAATATCAAATACTCAGGTCTGCAATCCCTAGGAACAGTGAAAAAATCAAACTTCTGAGTCAAAGCAACCAAAAGATATGTTCGTTTATGCCGCATATTTTTATCTCGCAGAGACTCAAATCTTACTTACTTTTCGTTGCGTACTAGGTACTTTTCGTTGGCCAAAAACTATTAAATTTCGCAAGAAGCAATATCGTGTAGCACAAGTAAACGAATAAATACGAAAAACGTAAATTTAAAAAAATAACGACCAAACTATTGAACCGATTTTGATAAAAATTCTATGGGACCAATCTGAAAGCATATCCTTTCGAATAAAAAAGATTTTTCCAAAACGTTTGATAAATTGAGGAGAAATCGGTGAACATACATAAAAAAAATAAACATCCGAATGATAACCTCCTCCTTTTTGAAGTCGTTTAATAACAATAATGTATGTTGTCGGCGTAACTACAGAATAGAACCTCGCTGTGACAGCTGTAACAACTTTATTTGAACAACTTCAAGGAAGTCCTTGATTTAATCATCTCGACTACCTGTTTCGTAGTTTCGCGTGAGCGTTCATCTCATTACGACTATTAGGCACGCTGAGGCCGGGATGAGCTCATCATTGTAGATACGAGACATGCAATGTTTGAGCTATCTATCAGTTGAACGGATGCATGAAATAATCACTACGCCGTGTAGATAGATAAAAGTGACTAGGTGCGACCTTTGACTCGCAGTGTGAAGGTTCCAATGTTTAAGGTGGAAACGTTTTCACGATCATCAACAATGATAAGATTTCTTTAAAACATTTAATGGTATCTACCATCACACATCACATTGCGCACATCATTATTTTCATCTGTAGACTCATTTGTGTACGTCCGGATTTGACCGCTGGTTCTTCGGAATAAAAGTCAGCGTCTGTAACACTGGGCAACAACGCTCTCTAAAATTTAGTTTTGTATATTAGATTATATGTTCCTGTAGATCTTCTGATCTAAAGTTAGACCAATGTAATAGCATATATGATATACCTACTCATGATATAACTACTCATGATATATCTATTCACTTGTTTTCCCGGAAGGTTTTGGTAAAGCCTCGTTGTGCTCACTTTTCACTATGGAATTACATTATCATGGGATGATTAATTGGTTTTTGTTATCGATTTGTAAAAACTATAATAAGATTGTAAGATTTATGTTATTTCAAAACCAATCATTAAATAAATAATTTAAAAAGAAACAATCTTGGGAACGTTGACACTATTCAAGTAGGCACATTTTCACTTGATAAAAGTATTTTTAGAATGTTTTAATTCAATTATTCCGGTTTCACGCTCATTCAATTTAGCAATTCGAATGTTCAAAGTTGGCGGGAAATTGCGTATAAAAGGTTTTTTTTCTACAGTTGCGTGATCGGCTATGGAACAAATCTGCTAGGCAACAAGTATGTACAATTGTGCTTGTACGTTATAATGACCGTTTAAAATATAAAAGTGGACGTCAAACGTCAGTTGGGACTTATTCAGAACTATATGTACCTATATAGCAAGCATGGCGACCTTCGTGTTTATGCAGTTTTCAGACATATTTGTATCGCTCATAAACAATATATGTTAGATGTTAATTTTCAACAAGCTTTGATACAAAATAATACTTGAAATGTATAGGGAGGGACCAATTTTACTCAATACTCAATACATGCTTCTCATGGTAAAATTAGACCAGGGCCAATCATGTTTAAGGAAATAATAACAGTATACAAATGGTCGGAAAATGTAGTTAATGGTGTAAGTAATTAAGGAAAAATCGACCCGACTGAGTAAAAGTCCCTGAAGGGCGGTGGGGGTGGTACTAATGTGTATAGGGTGGATATTATTTTTTGCTACTTGAGGCTAAACTATGTATCCTATCGAAAAAAAAATGTAAAAGATGTAGATAATAAGAAAATCTAAAAATTTTTTATTGGACATTGTAACCTCAAAATTATGAATCGGCCGTCACTTTTAATGTACAGAGAGGTTGAATTAATTTATTTCTTCCCGGTCTTAAATTATATCGCCGTGGAATGTGATCTAAATTTTGGTAAAATTGGGGGTATTTCCTGACAAATTATCTTACATCTAAAATTTAAATCACTATAGGGCAATGTATGAATCTTCAGGTTTTTTTAACGGGCGCCTTTATAACCTAGATAGGTCGATAAAGCGATAGATAGCTCATCACTTGAGCTATCTATTACAAAATTAGTCTTTTATATATAAGATCCTGAGACCAGTCAATACTATACTGGTACCAGAACGATCGTTTTAAAGTGCCCTTCGAAATTACCGTCTATTGCGTCCAATGATATAACGAGATTGCATCATGCGCATTATGATTGTTCCCATCCTGTACCAAATCATTCCTTTCATCTGTCACTCTTAAACATTCTGTATTCAAAGATATATCTCCATAATCCACAGTAACACCAGTCCCTAAAATCCTTAAATCTACAATGTCCGAATTCCAACAAAATTCTATACTGACATTACCATTTCTGTACAGTCTTAGAATGCCTCGTTAATCAATATAATGATATATAATAGTTATTCTTTTAAAAATACTATCTGTACCATGATCGTGACTGTTCATTGGTTCACTGTATTTAATAAGAAAATTGGCCGGCTAGAGGATGTAACTACATTAGAAGCAATGTACCGGTAAGGGGTATAGTAGCGACAAAGAGGTACCTACCATCATACATAACACGTACTAATCTGATAGTATTGCTAGTTGACTGTTGCCTACATTTAATGAGGCTAGTTTGGCTCTCTCACTTGAATCGGATAGTATTCTTCAGAAACTCAGCCTAATGTATCATTGACTGGCCTCACGGCTCAGTAGTAGCTATGCCTTCTTCCCCGTAGGTCCTGGGTTCGTTTCCCACTCAGGTCAAGCATATGTGTGACGAACATAAATTTGTATTCTGTGTTCTGTGTACTATTATTAGTACTCGTTATTATAATATTTACACCTTGTATAAATATCTTAATGACAAAATTACGGCTTCTGCCCGCCGCTTCCCAATATTTGTGGGTAGTAGTAGATTTTCAGCTGAATAGGCTCAGTAGTTCTGACGTGAATGAATAACAAACATCCAGCCTTCTATATTTACATTCAAACAAACACTTGAGATTCAAGATGAATCTTGAATCTTGATCAAGACACCATATTTATTTGCATAATTTTATATGCCTTCATGTACTATTTTCAGTTAAACAAATAATTTATCCTCACATGAAAACGTTAGATTTTATAGGTGAATAATAATGAGTAGTTTCAATACAGAATAAATTGGCACTTATTTCTAAAAGTATGAGTTCATGCGTCAAGGTCCTCGGTAAACATGAGGTCTAAATATAGTGATGTGAACAGGGCCAGGTAATGAGGATGAGGGGAGTCTGTCTGTCTGTCATATGAAAGTGGTCCGTGTAGGCAGAAGGATTTTTACTACTGTTAAATTTGAAATTACTTGGCACTTTGTGACTTGTTCGCCTACCAAAATAATATACAGGGGTAATATAACTAGGGGGATAGTGAGTACCCAAGTTGTTTTTTTTAATGTACCTAATTTGACGGGACGAGCTGTTTTCCTACCTGATGTTAAGTGGTGGTTGCTACAGACGAGATCATACCAAAAGTTAGGTTATAACCAAAGTACATCTCTAGTACTCAAAGTACGCGGAAAGCGACAAAGTCGCTTTGTTAACCAACTGTGCTGTGTCATTTTGGTTCGAAATCAACAGATCGGTATCACTGTTAGACATTTCTGACTTTGATGCCGCTCCAATTCTAGTTCTCTGTTCTAAGGATACATCCTAAGGATAAAGATCATAGGTCGAAACAATTTTTGTGTATAAAACACAAAAATGTCCGGTATGTCCGGTATAGACTTTAAAACCATACAACCAATATGCCCTAAACCGGTTTCATTAGAAAGGCAATAATGCGAACATGGTTTTAAACACTTAAACAATGCATTAGGCACAAAATGTATGTTTTTTAGTGTAGTAGCATACGCTGGGTATCCGCTAGTTTAATATATGTGTGATAAATCAGCAATTCCTCTTTCATTGGTATTGTGTTAATTGCTACGCTTTTAAAACATCGATGCGCAATCCATTATTGTTACACCATTGATAGCTTTGATGTCATGTTATGACATAACCTTAAAGATAATCGGTTAAAAACAATGGTTGTCTAGAATTGCATTCACGCATGCAACGGATTTGTGATGCCATCGGCTAAATATTTTCTATGGATATATATTACTAAACTATTTGATTTGTACGCAGGGACGAAATTGTTTACCATTCTCGTATTTTTCTAATGCAATTTGAGTAGTTTTGCTCTTGTCGCAGTATCTCTCGAATATTGAATTATTATAGTTTTAGAAGCCTAGGTAGTCTCGTTTCATGTAAAGTGAAGCCCCGTATAAGTCTTTAGTAACTTAGCCGTCCAGCTGAATCTTGCCGGCAAATGTTAAGATTTCTTTTTCGCCAATTTTGGCGGACATTTTGTAAAACTCTCAACATAATTTGTGTTTAATTTGTGTTATAAATATAAAACTTGTGCGCGTGGCAGCAAGTGTAATTACATGATAGTCAGGCACACTTAAGCTATTTTCAGCAGTTGAGCGGAATTTGGTTTGAACTTCTTTCTTTTTCGCCTATATTAGTTCTATGCGTGAACATTTCATGTTATGCAACGGCGATGTGTCGTTCGGCGAGGCGTTACTGTAAATCGTAAATACATTTAAGCACTAAGAAGAGTATGATTAAAAAAAAAGAAATCTCTACTTCCATCTCTTATTTTTCGCTATCAGGATAAAATTTAACAAAAGATACAACCAAATCGGTTCCCAAAGGGCGCAGAGAAAAGTCACAGGAAAGCAAAATACGCATACAAGTATGCGTGACGTATTTTTTCAGTTATTTTGATTTAATAAACCAACTAAAGAACCGATTTTGACAAAATTTCTATGGAACCAATCTGAAATCTGAAAATAATTCCAATAAAAAAAGGATTTTTCCAAGTTGGTTGATAAATTGTAAGTGCATTACAATATTGCAACGCCCTTGCAGGGTGCATTTCATTAGTTAACAAGCAGTGTCTAGTATATAACACTAATGTAAATGATGCAATAAATAAATAAATAAATTAAGGAATTCTGAGGTAAAAAACATAAAAAAATACAACAGAATTGATTGGAAGTCTTTTAATAACAATTTATTCACTGGTTCCGGTCATAACAGAAACTTATTTCATCTGTTCCGTAACTTGCATAAGCAGCTTACAAATCAACAGCGCTGCATACAATGACGTAACCAATCGAATTGAGGCCAGCACCAGAATAATGATTAGTTATTAAGACAATCTCGAGGCTACAACTAAGAGTAGTTAAAAATAACACCGTATTCCGCTTTGTGCATTTACTCTGTTACTCATATGTGGGACACAAGAGCTCTAAACGAAACCATCAGATCATATTACTTGTTATAACACAGTCTAGAGAACGTGGTTATAGTTTGTTACGTTAGGTAACAGATTACAGCAATGCTACTTTGTTTTTTATTAAGTATCCCTCTGTTTTGGTTGGAATTTAAGCCGGTGTAGTTACAGGCACATGCTACTCACTTTTATGCTTGAGGCGAATGCAATGCAACTGCGTAGGTATGTGTTGTATTGTTTTGTTTCGGGTTTACGTAACCAGTTTTCCTGTAGCTTATGGTAGTGTTATATCGCTTTGTTCGATCAGGAAGTCAAAGTGGAAACGAGTCAAAATAAAAAAAAATCGTTAATATGCCTGTCATGAGATTTTTATTGCCAATATTATTACTTTAAACGAGCAATTCTTGTATGAATATATTTTTTATTTATATATTTATTTTGCGTAATTCGGAAAGGGCTCTAACGATTTGTATGAAATTTTGTATAGGATTTTGTTTAAGTTTACCTGTATAATTGTATTTCTTGAAAAAACGCATTTTTTTACAAGAATACAAAAGCAGAGCGGAGGTCGGTCGCCCAGGTACTCATAAATAAATTGAAAGAAATCAGAGTAATAGGTGTTAAAGTTTTTTTTTTTTTAATCAATATCTTTTTGTTCTTTACTGGGACTGGATTATTATTTTCTCATAGCGTACCTCTGCGTATGCGACGTTTTTCTCACAGTCAATATTGCGTGAGTCTTCTTTATCGATAATATTCACGTAAATATTTTTCATCATTCTCATATTAACTTCACTTAAAGGAACGTGAGAAAATGCTAATGATATTTTAAATAAACATACTCAGATTGCAATTTCAATAATACACCGATATGCTCGTTATTTAAAGCAGGTTATAAAAACTGGATCTTGTTTGCGTATTATTTAACTTTGGTTCTGTGAGAAAAGTTGGTTATTTTTAACCCCAAACGAAAGAGGGGTGTTTTAAGTTTGTAGTCTGTGGCATTGTAGCTTCCGAACGAATGGACAAATTTTGATGCGGTTTTTTCTGTTTGAAAGCTGGCGAGTTCGAAATAGTTCTAAACTATATAATTTAAGAAAATTTGTTCATCCCGAGTCGGCGGTACTTTCGTAAAACGAATTTATAGTAGTAGATTTACAATTAACGTCAACGATCAGTGGTTGTAAACAGCTTCTAAGCACCTTGTCTATGTATTGTGGTATCGTGCATTGAGGGAGAAGTTATAACGAGCGAATATTATGTGAATTTGGCGCCAGACAGTCGATGACGTCACCGATCCTGGATGCTAGGGGTCTCGGAAGGGATGGCGACAACCTTGACTCCAGACGTACTATGTATGCACATAGGGACATAAGAAAGCTTCGATCGATCAAAACCAGTTGTCGGAGTGTATCAGCGAGATTTTTAGTTTGGAGATTGGTGGAACAGATGTTGCCTTTTTGATGTAGATTATGATAAAGATTTGATAAGATTTGGAGGAAGGCTATATAACTTCACGCTATGACCAAAAGGAGTGGAGCATATATGAAAAATTTTGCAAAAAGGACAAAAAATTATTCCTTTTGAGAGCTTCCGTTGCGTGCGCTGCGTAAACGGTTAAAGTTACACAAAAATCATGTATGAAAAATCACAATACGCAAAAATCGGAATTGTTTCTCTTTAAAAGTTCTAAAAAGTCCGCGACAGCATATTTCTATCTTTTAAGGTTGACTCAAATTTTCATTTTCAAATTTAATGGTAATCAAATTTGATCTAAAATAATGTATTATTACCGAAGCTGTTGTTATAAAAATAATATTAATCCTTATCCAAATAAATACGTTATTTATCACAAGTATTTTGATTTTAATTCATTTAATTGAATTGACATAATTTGATTTCAATGAATATCTTACTTAGATTAGATCTTTTAAACTAAGCAACGTATTTTAATGCAGTTTCAACAAAAGATAGAGTGATTTAAGAGGAAGGTTTATTTGTAGTACTAGCACTTCACCCCGGCTTCGCACGAGTAGTTTCTGAAACGACACTGATTTACTACAAACCGTGCGAATCCGGGGCGAGTGGCTGTGTTGTACATAACGAAAGAAGAGAAGAAGGATTTGATGTTAGAATTGTTTTTTTTTTGTCTATACACAGTTTAATTTCCCATATAACTCCTACAAGGCCCTTCCTAATATGTCTCGCAACATTTCTCGCAAAATGTTTCACCACCCACTCTCTTCCACCGGAGCACAGCAATGCGAGTACACCGCTGCTTGCCAGCGGATTTACGAGTAATTTCGTAATGCGAAGTAAAATCTCCTTTGTTGCAGAGCACGGGAATCTTCTGCACATTCTTCCTGGCCACTGCCATCAAGAATAGAAGGCGAGCGTCTATCAGAAACTCTACATCCATGAGAGAATCCACTTTCGCTGCGGCGGACGACTCACTATTGGCTGCACCCACCGCACCGGCTCCTACATTGCCCAAGTATTAGAAATGTCGACAGTATGGCCTGTAATCCAAGGTTTTACTTGAAATTCCGTAAATATTATGCTCTTTGATAAAAATCATTACAGACTTTACACAAGTTCATTTTATGATCATATAAAAGCCTTAGGCTTGGGGTAATTGTAATGTACTGGTGAATATCAAACGCGTGAACAGGTCTTCATAAATATAACTAAGAACCATTTCAACACCGTCAGCTTTCAAACAGACAGAACCGCATCAAAATCGGTCTAGTCGTTCGGGAACTATGATGCCACAGACAGACACACACATACACAGATACACACTACAAACTATAAGACCCATCTTTTTCGTTGAGGGTTAAAAATTACTACCGTAAACTTTTTTACATTAAGCATGCTACAACGCAGGGTCTACCGCCTATAATTTGTAGGGTATGTCATTGAGACATGAACTAGTGGTTACAAGCTGTTTTCTAGTTCAAGAAGAGCATAAGAGGCTTTAAAGAAATGGCAATAATAGCAGTTTAATTCAATTTACAATTTGAACCACTATAACTGTAGTTCATTTAGTTAGCTTGGGTGTTTAAGGCACAAGCTTAGCTGATTGTCAGTCAATCATTGACGTTGAAGCGACGAGCCAATTTGCAAATCAGGATTTGGTACATTTACAGAATACAGGAAATACAGGAATCTTAGACATAGGTATATCATAATATGTGTGGTTTAAAGCATTATAATAATTGGTTTATGTGTTGTATAATGTGTATGATGCGGAGAACGAGAACGGATTTGATTGCAGAAGTCATCATCCGAATTCCGGATGCATGGAATCCATTCAATGTATTGTGTTATTAAATGTTTAACTCACATCACGATAAGCGTATCGTGGATGTAAAATTCAATTTAAAACCGGTTTAATTATAATTATCAAATTAATGGAGTTGACATTGTTTAATGTTAAAATATGTACGGTACTTTTGGCCCATAAAAAAGTTGCTATGCTGTGTGGTTTGCTAATTGCATCTGACTGGTAATGATAATAATAATAATGACATTGCTTGTTGACTTTGTCGTTGATATCAGCATGTAAGTTGTACTTGTACAATGTTTACGATGGATGTACCTATGAAAAAAATACGCATGATAAATATAATTTTATTTGATGACATTTTGACTAGGTAGATTGTCTCTTTTCTAAATAATTTAGAAGACTAGAAGGGTATAATTATAATAGTTGAAAGCAATCACGACAAAGGTCATCTACTGCTGTTTAATAGTTTTCTACCCAGTTTTGATTATTGGTTCCATTATAGTCAAAGTCAAAGTCAAAGTGGCTTTTAAATGTAACGTATCCAAATCCTTACTATTAATATGATAAATGCCAAAGTGAGTTTATTTTATTCTAAACCACTAAACCGATTTTACAATTCTTTTACCAATGGAAAGCCATATTAGTAGCGAATGACATAGGCTATATTTTATCTCCATATTTCCACGGGAACGGGAATTACGCGGGTGAAACCGCGGGGTTGCAGCTAGTAATGTATAAAAACCTTAGGAAGTATAAGAAAATTTATGTATTAAGCCTGCTGTTCTGGAAAATCGGTGGGTAATTGGCAATAAAGAAAATTGACTTTGACAGCTGTAAAATTAAGAGAAGGGGATGCCGTTCAGTTAACAGCAATAAAAACTGCACCAATATTATTGAAAATATTTGAATATTGGTTTTTTTTTATTATTATTCGTGGTACCGAGATATTTACCATGATTTGTGAGTTTGTTAGTTTTCATCGTAAATATCTCGGTAATACGAATAATAATGTTCATAACCATGATATTTTTAAAATTCATATTGTCATTTTTATATCCAGTATTAGATAGTTAGTCGTAGTATGGTTGTTTGATACCTAGTGGTCACAAATTTATTATCTTTTCTTTTTCTATGCATTTTTCGGGCTTGGCGATATTTTGTTATACATAGCCAATTTTGTATTAAATAATTTATATGATCGAATGTGATCGAAGAACTTTCTGTCAAAGAAACCTTACTTTAATATAGAAAATAATTATGGATAACGAATGTTCTAGAGCCAGTCTCACTCATATGGAATGCTATTGGATTGTTGGTTTAATACGCACTAAGGTGTTTTGACAGTTTTCGACTGAAATGTAGTATAATAATTAAAACATTTGACAATCATTTTCGATCACTTTCGATAGTAAATGTTGGGATTTACATTAATTATAATAGAGAACCAACTGTTAGTAATAAAACCACAGGGGGCACCTATGGTTTTATTGCTAAGGTTTTATTTTTAATGATGATTTTTTCATGCCAGTTTCTTGTCCAATTATGAGTTTAAATTTTTTTTCCGAGATTGTCAGTAATTGTTATCATTTCTATACCACCGAACAGACTCTACGTGTGTTTGGGTGTATTCAAACTATGCGATCTTCGCTTCTGACTGTAGCCTAAACCAAAGTCGCAGTGAAAGTGGATGCAGGGAAACATACTATTGAAACTGATTATTGAATTAATCTACTATTGAAACGAAACGACATCGCGTAACGTGGCGAGTCGGATGTTTTTAATGTGTTCTGTTTCTGAACATAGAAAATATAGGTATTATTACAATTTTATTAATACGTTTACACACTCATACCCCCGCTATAAGATTCCCTCTGTCACAGGTGGCATGGACACCCCAAAATACACCCAAGATCTGGGAACAAACTAATTCTGCCCCGGCCGGGAATCGGACCCTGGACCCCATGCTTCGAAGGCAGGGCTACTAACTATAGAGCCCTCAAAATGTGACTCAACATATTTGCTAGGTTATTGTTGGGTTTGAATTGTGTGAGCGGTTAATTATTTCTTGAATAATTCTTGCCAGTGTTGCCAGGAACGGAGTAGCTACGAGTATCTATGACTGTTTAAATTTACGTCAGTTCGTGAACTCCAAGTGTGAAGCATTTTACTTTAAGGCAAAACGTTTATGTAGTGTGTTTACTTTAAAATCACGTTCAGGATTTTACATTATACTTTATTGTAGGTAAGCAATACATAAAAGATTGATTGTGCCTCAGAGTTGATACTGTTTTTATGTACAATACCTATACTGTTTTATTTCAATTTTTCGGTTTTAACTTGTACTTAAGTGTTTATTTTCTGTTTTTGCTCCATGCATGCACCCATATAAATTTCTTGGGAATCTTCTACCCTTAGGATAAAAAATAAGAAATAAAAGTATTGTTCCTTAATACTAAGATGATGTAGCATTTTATTATTAGCATTTGAACTTTTTGAACTGATATGATAATACACAGTAGATCACCATTTTCATTAAAATAATGCGAATAGATTGAGCCTTAGCAAATAGTTCGTGATTTTTGAATATCTTTTTATTAAAAACGACGACGAAGATGTTAATTCTAAAAATGTTAATTCTCATATCAAAGATATCATATGAGAATTTGTATTGAATTATTAATTAGTTTTTCTCTATAACTAAGTAATAAAAATAAAAATAATTACAACTCAAAAATATTACCCAAAATGCTGGCTGCATTGCCACGTTGGATGGAACATGTTTTTTTAGAAATTATTATAATATATTAATAGTAATATTTATTGATGAATGTTACTGCTAAAGGATAATTTACACATACGGGAACCTGACCAGGAATTATATAATATATTATTGAAAATGAATAATCGACTAAGAGAACCGTATTAAAAATTAAATTATACTCCTTAATAATTGATTTTTTTGATGCCACATAACTTTTCCGGGCTAGCCCGGGACTCTAGCTACTATTTTAAATGAGTTTTTAGATAATGCCAAGCTGTACGGAGTATTGAAAATTATGACCAATTTTACTACTTTTAAGAAATGAATTATTACCAATACTCTTAATGTTGTCCGTTTCTTGTACCGGGTTTTTAAGCAATATTTTCATCAATGGTGAATTGAATTTCATTAATTTTCTTTCATTGAATGAGAATCTACATCCAATCATAATATTTTAAAAAAATCACTGTGGTACCTGTGGCAAAGGTACCAGAATGGGCCTCGTTTTAATAAGAAAAAGGATTTAACATTTTCCACGTGTATATTGTGTATATATCTTTCTCGTTCTGCAATAAGTTATTACTTATTACGTATGATTTTGGGCCGAGAATGATCCTGTATCTTCCAAATATACTGTAGCTTATTTTCGAATAAGACCTTTTGATCCTTGTCAATTTTTGTGATTCTTTGGTTATGTGATTAGTTACTATATAAATAGTTTTTAATACGTTTGGGTTATTGATGACAATAAATTATTATTAAACAATCATTTTCTTTTAATAACCTTTTATGTAGCAAAACGCAGAAATTTATATCAACGATTAAAACAAAAAATGCATGGGTAAATTTCATAAAAAAATAACAGTCCTAGTCCTAGAATTACCTGTGTTCCAGGTAGCGCTGACAAACAAACACCCGAAAACAAATTCCATGATCACGCCATAAAAATTGCTTCTATCTAATCATCATCTGAATTGTGTCAGCTTTGCCTATACCACTTCCGAATTTCAGGAATATTAGATAACCTAACATACATCCAACATTAACATACATAAATTTTTTCGTCTTTCAATTATGTATCTGTGGAATGCATATTGAATGTGACCGCAAAACAACTGTGCAAAAGGTGTTGAAGAAAGCTATATTTGTTCAACCATGCGTCCTATCCGCCAACTTTCTCCAAGCCCTACTCCTATGGGAAAGACGAGGCTGTTGCCAACTGGAATGAAAGTCATCTGACGTGTCGTGGGCGATAAAAAACTGACATCTACTTAATGCAACTCTAGCACTGAATAAGAGACATCGCACAGCCTTAAGGTATTTAAGCATTAATTTTTACCTGACTGCGCTAGTGTATATTTCTGTAGCCTGAATGGCTTGATGGATTTTAGCTCCAGAGGTGTCGTTAGATTCGTATTGATTGTGAGAGTGACACTGGCAATACCAAAATATAAATATTAAAATTTTTGGCGCCATAATATATGTCAACAATATTTTTTTTTCTTAATTAATAGCTTACAAATAATATACAAATATATTGTATATAATTTTTCACGCAGGTTTTTGTTATTGGATAATTTTTTGTTATAGGAGTAGATGAGCACTCAAATATAATAATATCAGATTTTATGTCATTTAGGTACAATTATGAAACAACATATTCGACTCTTACTATTTGAACGTAAAATGAAATGCAATACAAGCTTACATTATTTTGCCAAAACCTCAACTATTTGAAGCAAAATTACTTATTCTAAACGGATCAAACTACATAATTACTGATAAAAATTTTACTTGATACAAATGAAGGTTTGAGACTTTTTTCGGATAAAAATTATGGTCTGGAATAGACAGATGAACTTCCTCTAACCGTTTCAGTGGAAAGTACCAATGTTTAGAATTACTGTTATTTGTTAATTTACAACTGTTAAGGGATTTAAATGCTAAATTACTAGTAAAATCTAAAAAAAAGTCAATCTTGAACTCTGATTCATCTTAGTTCCCTTTGCAACTATGTACTTTGAACTTTGAATCGATAAAATGTGCAGCAAAGATTTTGCCGTGTTGAAATTTATGTGCGCAATACCACCTTCTCAGTAAAGGAAAACCAACAATTCGAAGACACGTGACAACATTGAGTTCGTTCGCTCTCGTTTCAGTGTAGGACGGACGGTGTCCCAACAGTGGGAACGTTAGAGACCGGTTTCCTACTTTTTAAATGCAGAGCACGTGGTGACCTTCGAATTGAAGCCGTACCAAATAACCACTACACTGTCATCGGATCAAATAAAAAATGAAACCGAATCGTCCACTCATATAGTGCAGGTTCTCGAAAAAATCCTGCCAGGCTTGAGAAGAAAAGAGAGCGAGATGGTAGAGCACTCGTACAATCGTAGAGTTGATGTGCAAGCGAGACAGACGACAGGTGAATGAGGGTTCATGTGTAGGGTCGCCATGTTATCGGA
This sequence comes from Aplocera efformata, assembly GCA_921293045.1. Classification (NCBI taxonomy): domain Eukaryota; kingdom Metazoa; phylum Arthropoda; class Insecta; order Lepidoptera; family Geometridae; genus Aplocera; species Aplocera efformata. Next base: position 2,224,738 of record OV121042.1, on the reverse strand, counting down.
TCTAGACAGATAAAGCCGAATCAAAACATTGGTTAATATACAACCATACTTATTTATGGTTGGATAATGTTAAGCTGAATGAACACCATGAATAATTAAAATTAAATTGTTCTTTAATTTAATTTCAAAGGAAGTTGTCAATTCGGTTATACTTATCAAAAAATTTATTATTATTTGAAAATTTATATATTTCAGGTTGGTCCCATAACAAAATTATTAAAATCGGTACAATAGTTTGGTTTTTAAATCAAAATAACTGGAAAACATATGTCATCCAAGTAAACAAAATTGAGTATTTTGCTTTCCTGTAACTATTTTCTTAACCCATGTATACCGATTTACCTTTTTTAAACCCTCTCACTTCTCTTGATGGCGAGAATAAGGCATGAAAGTATTGAAGAAGTTTTTTTCTATTTTAAAATCAATCACTTGTATTGTCATTGTATCAAAAGCCTATCCATTAGTTTTATTTCAGTAGAGATAATACCTAGATTTCTTTATTTGTAGGCGGCTTGGCGTGGTACAGATTTATAAGTTATATTTAATTTCTTAATAAAATATTTTCTTTATCTTTAAAGTTTATTGTATGATTCTTGTTTTATGTGTACATACCAATACAACGTTATTGATGGTACCTGTAACTCATAGATAGAGAATTATAGGATAAGTAATAAGGAATCGTATAGTATCTCCATGTAAGTGGTAAGAAATAATGCCACTAAGACATACTAGGCGAAGGAATTATTAATGATGACTGAAACAAGATAATTTTCTGACCTAATTTGGTAATTATAACAATGAGTATACACTAAGAAGTTAAAGTTTACCAGTGACTGTGTCACGGGTAAATGGTGGTTGTGACTTGTACACAAATACTAAGATATGACGCTTGAACCGTTCAAGAAAATGATCTCACGATGACGTCTTCCAATATGTGGTTACCCTAGACATGAATCATGTTTTGGCGGGTAGCGAGCGGCGAGCGGGGAGCGGGGAGGACGCGTAGCCTTCTCGATGGAACCATCCACCACCAGCTTTAGTTTAGTCCCTTTTACTACTCCGAACCGGTAGGCCGTGCGTGAAAACGTGTAGTGATTCTTGTGAAATTTTCTGTGATCATAACAGTGTCAAGATGGGATGTGGAACGAGTTTTGTGAAATATGTGCTGTTTTTCTTCAATCTCCTGGTTGCGGTGAGTACATCCGAAGGGCGGGATAACCGGTTTTGGTTACGGGTGATGGTCAGACGAGAGCGGAGCGCACTCGCCCTATGGGTCGGTTTGGTGATTTTGCCGCCAGCTTTCATACTAGACTTGTAAATATTTAATTAACTTTTAGTTTCTAAATCTACAGCTAGGAAAAATGGTAAAAAATCGTGTCTAGAAAGTAACAAACTTTATAGCTTTATGAGAAATATACAGGTGGTTTTCGAGTAAGTTTTGAAGAGGGTAACTAAAAAGCACTTACTAAAGTAAATTTACTTAATTATAATAACTTAGTCACTATAATACCCGTAGCTTAAAGTCTGTTAAACGTATTATTCTTTAATACCAAATCGTATTCTTCCCACTTCAAGTTTCGTGTGACGATTTAAACCGCAAAATCACGTCCAAAAGTGATTCTCGGTCAATTAACAATTAGCCACGTACCTACCAGTAAATTTAATTGGAAATAAACTAGTTATCATTAAATGTAGGTAATAGTAACTTGTTAGGTATTATATTGACTGTTGACTATTTTTCCCTATTGATATCATATCAGCATTTAATGTTCCCACTGCAGGAAAATTGGCTTAATTTCGACGAGTAAAAATAATTACTTTTCGTATTTGATTGATATAAATCGTGTCTGAAAAGAAAGCTTATTTAAGAAATTGATGTGTCCACAGTCCAAGTCGTTTTGACAAAACAAAGTTGACAAAAATTACCAAATACTCGTATATCTTCGAAAACATTGCTACAATAGCAATCTCGCTACGTAAATGCATAATGTTAATTACATGCGCAGTTACAGAAATTAGCTGTTAATCAATGAATCAAAGTAAAGCTGACTCAACTGAAGAGGTTTCGAATTAGTTACATGTTTTGGTTGCATTTACGCAGATTATATTTATTAAGAGGTAGGTATACGGGTCCGTTTTCCTGCATGTGATGCGGATCGAAATTTCCTCAGGTGAATCAGAAATATGCATATCATATTCTGCGCAAGGACATTCAATGATGGTAACGTAAGCAGATGACATCACTCACAATGGATGTTATCCCACACATCAAAATTCTACAACGCCACGCTCGCCATTTAAGCTGCTATGACAAAATTAATGTAAAAATCACGTAATACGCCGGAAATCGCAGCCGAGTCGTTTAAAATATAATGCGTTTGTTATTCTGCATCATAATGTAAAAACGAAAGTTAATTAGATAACTGACAGTCAAACAAATTTTCTTTTTTATCCCTGAACTGCTTACAAATAGGAACCATTACAAAAATTTAACCTTTTTTGGCCTGCAAATAGGATGAAATTTGTACTGTTACTTGGTTTTGAGATATCGACACTTATTCAATAATATTTGTCTTGATTAATGTTTATTGATTTGTTAGACATTATATTTTACTATCACCATTACTATAGGTACTAACCGTTAGTGGATTTTATTAAAATTCATAAGATATATAATCGGAAGAGCAACATATCACGTAATTTTTCTCTTCTGCATACAAACTCAATTGCAAATATGTTTATTTAATGAACGACTAGATAAAAATCATTAAAAACTTAAGTGGCATTCATACATGTTGGATAAAGGAAAAATAGACAAAAATTTTTTGGCTTACAATTAAAATTATTACAAAGTACTTCCGTCATTTGAGAATAAATCAAAGTTTTAACAGTTTAACACAATTGTGTTTATGTATTAGGTTTAGTTGCAAATAACGAAAAAGTTTATATTAGTAAGCAATATTATTGTAAGAAAGCAGACTGGTATAATATATAGTAAAAATGTACTTGAATATCGATCTATAAACTGGAGTGATAGGCGAAGTGTCAAAAGGTCTTATTCGATTTCTTATGTAATTCAGTATTAGTCTTAGCTATAATTATAATATTGTACAAGTAAAATATTCAAGTGTTTAAGTTCCAAATATTTGGTTTCAAGTGATTCTTATTGTCTACATGAAATACAACTCATAAATGAGTTACGTTCATCATAGTTTTTTTTTTACGCGTTTTTTATAAGACTTCCTTGCTGAAAATAATGGTTACACAATTTAAAGTGACTCCATCGTTGCAATGACACAATAAGATATTTTTGGAACAAACTTACACTATCAATGAGTCAAGCTGTATTTCTTATTACGACGGGCTTACAATGCTCACAACATAACTGGGTCGAAGCCTTGTAGGATCGCGTGACCATAAACAGTTCTGTCACCCCCAAATTCAGTCAACAGGTGCATTGAATAATTAATGAATGGTGTGGGTTTAGGGGAGCTTTTACGATAATATTAATTCTGGTAGATAACGTGACGGGCAGTGAACACATCCATTCGTTAGCAGGTACAATAATTGTCATTTTTCAGGGTGTGTTGTTCAAGCCAAAAACATGCTATGAAATCGAACGCATTTTTACATTAATTGGAAATGTTAGTCGTAATATAAATATGGTAAAATTTTCGGTTAGACAACTTTCGTATCCACCGTATATAAAACCGGATCGGAAGAGAAAATAAATAATATTATTATAATATACTATAGAAAAGTGATATTATGTATCAGTATCGAACAACAGATCCAGCTTACTATTTATAGCAATTGGAGAAATTGAACATAAGAAGCTGTACATGTCCTTGGCTTCGTATATCCTCCGACACAAGGAGCGTAAACCTCCCTAGTAAGACCTTCGATCAAGAGATGTTCCCAGGGATCTCTCGTTATGATAGGATCTGAACTAGGTCAAGGAAAAGTCCTTAGTTTCAAGGAAAACGCGTTGTTTACTTCAAGGTTTACTGGGCAGCGTTTCGGTGCTAGTGGTGCCAATCGAATACTTAGTAGGAGGAAATAATAACGAAGAATATGAGGCAAAATTAAAACTTGAAAACGATGACAGAAACCATTTCAAAAGTGCAATCAAGTATTTCTCGAATAAGAACACGGCGATGTTGAAATTGCAATACAAAGAGGAAAACTTATATTATCTTGATTTTTTCAGTAAGCATGCCAAATATTATTTTTGGCAGTTATATATTTAAAATATTTTAAAAAAGTAGATTTTCACTTAACTTGTTTTATCAGTAGGGGATAGCAACAGCAGCTTGATAGATAGAACCACATTACTGAGAATGAGCATTCAAGGTCACAAACGATTAAGTCAAGAGAACACCTTTGAATGTTCTAAGCCGACGTATTTATTCGCTTCACCAATGACATCATCGCGCATACGATTTTAGACGAAACGTAAGCGCTTAATCTCAACAGAAACACTACTGTCATTTGTAGGCTGTTAACAAAAATATATATTTATTTCCGAATTGATTGAAACTGAATCGAGCATCGGAAGCTATTTGTCAACTTAGAGACTAGGCGAGGTTTCTAAGAGATACACAGTTTTTCTTGGATCTTGGGTGTTTATCTTGTGTTTGTACATGCCACCTGCGACAAGGAATTCTACTGCAGTGTGTAAACGTTAAACTTGTTTACTATAAATTCCTGAACATACGTGATCGTGTTATGTGAAGGAATTAGAATAACTTTAAATCTAGGATAAGTATTAAAGCTTATCAAGAATTTCGCTATTTAAGATTCCTTTAGTATGCATTCCTAGTGGTGGGTAGGGAATCACTAAAGATCAGACTATTACTCCGAGAGAACTGCACCAATATTTGCATAAAGCAGTTAGTAAAGCAATATTAATTCCAGTCGCTTTTTGACTAGTTCCTTACCAAAGAGTAGGCACCTTCTGATAAATATTCAAAACAGGTTTCCCCTGTTGTAGATGAGTTGATAGTTACTATACTACCAAGACAATAACTACTATTGAATCTATGGCAAGGTAAAGCATTGCATTACAATCATGATAAAGACCCTGGTGATTAAATTTTAATGGCCGTGTTGTCTTAGCAAACCTTGTGAATCACGCCTACAGTACACACAGAACGGATGTTTGATTTGAAGGGACGTCAAGTGAGTGTAGGTACATAATTACCTACTGAAGAATATGCTTCTAAGTTGGAACACCTCAATGTTGAGCATGAGTATGCTGAAGGGGACGTGATACTTGTGATACTACGTGAAGCAAACCAAGCCTGGTCATGTTGTTCTTTGTCATCCTGCACACATCTTCCCCACTTAGTTCTGTCATCAGTAAGCACTTCCCTATTCAGGTGAGCTATGCTCAACTATATCATGTCTTTCTTGGGGTGTCTTTAAAGTGTAGAAATCCTCAATGCGATCACGGCTTAAATAGCCATAAAAATGTCTCCTTGATACTTACTCTTCTGATAAATCGAAAGGTCAATGATTATGACGTTGAGCGTACACAGATTTTGAGGAGTAAATTTGCCCACATCCAGCCATTTGCTAAGTGTGATTTGTGTAAAACGATGTCGCTACCTAGACATAAGATAAAACTTGGTTACCTGAATAGCCAAATACTATTCCTGGTTCGTTTGTTTTTTGATAATGACGAGCAAAATGTTGAAGAAACAGACAATGGAAGTCAAGCAAAATAATCTCATAGTTACTTATTTTGCTAATGAAACCTGTTCAATTTTTTGTGCATTATACGACTGCTAATTTTTTGTTATAAATATATTAAATTATTATCAAAACCACGTTTTTATCAGTTGCTGTGTTTCATAAATAGACACTAAATCCTGTTTCGTTTTATTGAATAGCGTTCCTACTTAGAGATTTCTACCTCAAAACCGGTTTTGCTGACCGGATAATGGAGTCCAGGACTGGTTAATTCGGTGCTGTACCAATATCCACTATCGCAACCGTTCGCTGCAAATAAGAATACTAATCAGCTGTGGCGGATGTTGCAAACTTGCGACGGCTAGCCTTGGGAAGTCCTTTTCACTTTAATCATCATCATCAGGCTACATTTAATTCCTGCTGGGCATTTACTGTCATTGAGCATGGTCTTCGGCTTCTGCCAGCAACCTTTCACCTGGCTGCCGGCTTCTTTTCTCTTATTTCTTTAACTCTCTGCCATTTTAGCTCGCTAACTATAGGGATCCGAGGACATGTTCCTCCACTTACTCGCGTTTACCTGAGGTAAATTATCAAATGCTTTTTTTACTTATATTTGAGTTCTTCTTCATGTAATTGTTCTTTTTTCGAGAAACTGCACAACTGTACAGGTGCAGTACCTGCATCTTAAACTTCATTAACTTAATTACTTTGCGTCAACGTTTATCATGAGTATGGCCAAGAATGGAACGCTTTACCGGCATTTTCTGGACCGTTCCAGAGCCGTCGAAGTTAAATTATTCAGTTCCTGGAGCTAATAAATAAAGTGTAAAGGTTATTTCTGGACAAGCGTACTCCAGTTAAGACCGCACCAGCACAGGTGAGGTAGTAGTCAAGAGCTTGGTCATAAAATAATAAGTACCTGATAAAAAAATATTATAATAAAGAATTTCGATTCGAATCTTGTAGATTGTTATCAGATCTACATTGAAATCTAAAAATATATAAATAATGACCTGTGACTGCGTTTGGTTGACTGCTTGCGCCGCTGTTTTACGGAGGTCATTTTTTGCATTGTTTTTTTCATGGTCACAAGGAAAAGATAAGGCTTTTATTAGACAATTTGTAACAATAGAAGATTGGTTTGACAGAGACACAGCAGAAGTGAGGAACACAAGTTCTAAGAGTTGATCTTGTAATACACTGAATTATAATGTTGCCTATTGAGATACTGAGATGACGTCTGACAGAGGAAAATTTAAGACAAATACATGTTATGCAGACCCTACTTAGTTTGAGATCTGTACAAATTATTATGTAAAATGCTACCCCACAATTTTACTCACGACCACTTTGCTTTTTTACTGTCACGTATTTAAATTTTATTAAACTCTCGCTGAATCCCATCATAGCCATTATAATACGTCCATATCTACATCATCTAGTATACCCCATGGCGTCAACACCACCCCAGTCTCCGCTTGGCCGAATTTCATGTAACATTCCATGGCGACCCCAGGACGCGTCGTAATGTGATTTATATTGCTCCACGATTGCCCCATCCTACTGGATGACCTAATACTTGATATGTACCTTGCTACAGATTATATACATATTCTCTGATTCATCGTTGAATGTTATAACTCTCGCGAACGACAAATTGTGCTACTTTACCTCTCGATGAAGGTTATTCTGGCCTTTTTATTGGTATGGCCATAAAATCGAGGCGACATGCTGCAATATTTGAAGTATAGCTTTGTGTTCTTCGTTTCTTATTTTATTTAAACAACGAATCTCCTAATAAAAAGATACATCTTAAAAGCCGTTTGATCAAGAAGCTTCTTTTCCGCACCAAGTTATTTCTTACCAGCGGATACCTTAATGCTTAATGCATTGTTTTAGTGGTCTAAAATCATATTTGCATTATTGCTTTTCTAATGAAACCGGTTTAAGACACGTCGGTTGGATTATTTTTTATATTTAAAAATACTAAAATAGAATGATATAATAAAAATATATTTTAATTCGTAAAGGTAAAATAAAGATAAAATAAGGTCGGCTCCGTGGCTTAGTTGGTGGTAGCCCTGCTTTCGAAGGGAAAGGGGTTCGATTTGTCTTGAGTTTCTGTGTTTGTCCATGCCATCTGCGACACAGGGAAGCCTAGTGCAGAGGTATGAGTGTGTAAACGTTTATTATTTTATTAAACGATTATTATAAAGGTTTAAATGTAGAATTTGTTTGTCTAAAAACCTTTCTTCAGATATATTGGGCCTGTAAAATAATACAGCTTTTAAATTAGTAAGCAAGGGTAGGAGTTCGACGAGTAAGACTCACCGATTTTAATTGGATTAACCTCATTCATTAGCAGAAAACGATTTTAATGACCCTTCAACCCGTGCTCGTGCATTATTACTAGGGATTATTCTTACCGTCTTTATCTACGGGGCATGATGCAATAAAATCTTACTAAATAAATATATTTTACTAGAATTCTATAAATTCAAAGATTTTGTTTCTGTTACGTAAAATCACACTTCCGGATACCGTTAATTTTTTATGACCTAAGTTAAGTAGGTACCTATTGTTTTACTAGTTATTAACATTTGCAATTATACATGTGATTAAGGATATGATTGGACAAGTATTAATTTCTTCGTGTATACAAATAAAGTGCACACAAGAGTGATGTAGTGTCTGAGTGTATGAAAATCTCAGAACGCGTACCCGCACGTTCAAACCGTAAACCCCTTTTCTAATAATAAAATCTAGAGGCTTTTACAACGAACACAGCTTGCATAATGAGTAAAGCGTCGACTTGTAATATCTGGAGTGCTTTTAGCTCTGTCAATCGTAGTATAGCTTTAGCGAAGAACAATAATAATAGACGTCGCCGAATATTTTATTTGAAACGAGTACGAAATATTTTTGCACGCAATAACTAATAGGGACTTGTATGGTATAGTGTATAGTTTATTTTATGGGAGTAATCTTTTTAAATAAACTTTATGACCCAACTCTTTTGGTGTCAAACTCAACGTAAAATAAGTAAAACGGGAAATTGCCCAAGTACTTTAACTTCCATATTACATAGGCAAGACCTGAGTCGTATTTTTGTTGTTTATGGGAGGCGGGAACCACTTAACAGAAAAGTACACCGTATGCTCGTCCCGTCAAATAATTTTTAGCTATTTCTTCAGTTGATTGTGTCCTTATAATATTAACTTCTACTATTTAAGGACACTGTCATAAGATGTATTATAAAATTGTATTATATTTTGGTAAGAGTTCCCATATATAATATGGCATAACGATAGATTTGATTAATTGTTAAGTAATAAAAATACTTTAGATTACTACCGTTAGAAAATGCACACAAGTTTGCAACATAATTACACTCATAATTATAATAAAAAATAAAGTTTTAATAAAATTATACCAATATCTTTAAAAAAAGTATAATTATTTTAGCAAGTAGACTTGGCAGGCTCAAGTTCTGTTGCAATTGTTTTCCCATTCAAACTCATTTCTTGTACAATTTTAACGTTCTTCATTATGAAAATCCAGATTCGAAACGAAGTTATTTAATAATGGGAGCTAGCTCTATCTCTATGGTGCCTTTGCTCCAAGGTCCTTTGTCTATGACTGGCTGACTGCCCCTCCATCATTGTTGAGCGGTCATCGACCCTGCTTGTGGGAGACACCTGGATTCGGGCGGGTCGCCATTACGCAACGTGGCCTGTTTTATTTTCAACACCGTGCCTGTGATTCTGGTTAAAGCTAATTTTGGAGACATGATTAGTAGAATCGGCAATAGTTTGCAGATGTCCGTGTTTTGTTATGATTTAATATCGTCAAGAGGGCACACCTGAAGCGAACATGGCTCTTGGAAGCGGAGTCAGCTTAGGATGGATGATTTTGAGTTTGAGCTTCCTGTAAAGGAAAATATCGTGAGGGAGTCATGGCATTTACCCCAATTTTGAACCGACTTCAAAAAGGAGAAGGTTGTCAATTCGGTTGTTTATATATTTTTGTTATGAATTTTCACCGATTTCTCCGCCATTTATCGACCGATTTAGAAAATTCTTTTTTATTCGAAAGAATGTTTTCAGATTGCTGCCATATAGAATTTGTATCAAAATCGGTTCAATAGTTTGGTTGCAAATCAACTGTTAAGTTAACTGGAAAAAAATGCCATCCAAGTAAACGAAATAGCGTATTTTGCCACTTTGAAAGAAATGAAATTGGTTCTTTTTAATTTTTTACTCAGATACTTGTACCAACAAGTTTAAAACCATTCGCGACACACTTACCACTTCGGCTTCACTTGAGAACTCTGTCACCATGACAAAGGCAACCCGCAGCAGAAGTCAGTAGGAAACATAACTAACTTTAAAATTAATAGCTTGAGTTCAAAACAGATTATCACGGATAAACCTTGAGCGTCTAGACAACTTAGAGTTAGTGTTAGCACTTTCATGTGTAATAGACAGTATTTGGTTTACAAAACTTGTTACCGGAACTTTTATTCGTACAAAACTACAGACATGGCTTTGCGTTATCTCACCGTTCTCCAAATGTTTGGCAATACGCAATGTTTGTTTTATTTATCTAATTGAAGCGCAAAATGTCTTTGTTCTTTACTCTAGCTAGCTAGCTTTTGTTTTAGAATCTGACGCATAATAACTTTAGTTTTCAGGATTTCTAAGGCAAAGTTATTTGCGAGAATAAAGGAATCTACGCATTTTGCTGTAATTTAGCTGATGCAAAATGTTGTGCTGAATCTGCCACACCGAGTGTGAAAGAGACGGTGACTTTCGATTGTTTGTAGAACACCGAGATTATAATTAAGATGATTGCAGATATCGTGTTACATGTAACACGATATCTTGTATGTATACAACTTATACAAGTATTATCAAGGTGCTTATGGGCCGAAAACATGTTATCTCGTTGTTTAAATGTCAATAAGATTGCAACATGCATGTTTGTTTTACGGATAATGCATACAAGATGGTTTTTGTTGGATCGAATTGTTGTATCAACCTATTATGAAGGTAATGAGGCTGGTGGAAAGAGTTCTTGATAAGAATTGAAATGGAAATTGGATCTAGGGAACGTAGCCCTAGTTCAACTCCAGGCCTAATGTTTGTATAGATAACGTTTTTAAATTTAATTTATTTGCGGTTAATCATAAAACAGTTATGATTTCAATACGTGAACTATATTATGACTCGATCTGTGTTACACCCCTCATGTTCATCTAAACTGCACACTGAAATTAAACTATCAAATATACTGAAAACTCGTGTTGTCTTAAAACATAGAAAACTTTAATTAAAAATATCAATTAGGTATTCGCATAATCGCTGATATGATTGTGTTATGTTAGGCACATTTTCTAAATTTTTTTATGCAAGAACTTGCAGGAGTATTCGTCATTAATGATGGCGCTATATAATAGATCTTTCTAAATCTGGGCATGGAAACCAATCCACAATGGATTCTCGTAGTTCCAGTGCATTTGGGTCAGCGGATCAATAGCCGTTTCATGTCAATACCACACGCTTTCCATGTCATACAACGACACAATAATTACTTGAAATGCCAGCCTTATTCAACCTCGTATTTAGTTTTTTAACAGCTGCCTCGCGATTTAATTCGACTTTTTAACTTCAAAACGCGGTTTGCTTCTTATGTGTTTTTGTTTGCTTTTTTAGCGATATACAGATAATATATAGATTCACCAATTATGTATTAATTATATTTTAATGATTTCTTTTTTATAACGCCGTTGTCGATTTTCAATTTGATGTTCGCTGTCGCTGGTTCAACCATCGAAAGTCACAGGAAACGCGCAATTTCGTTTACTTGATGACATATATTTATCCATTTATTTTATTTGAAAAACTAAACCAATTAACCGATTTTGATGAAATTTATATGAGACCAGTCTAAATGTGTATCCCATCCCTTATTTCTAGCCCTTAAGGGGTACAGTCTACCATTTTAGGCCAACTAAACCCTGCTCCAATGTGACAGCGAGGCTTCGGAGTAAACGAAAATATCATCGAAGTATACTATTTTCAGATTTTTGTTAAATTTGACCTTGGAAGTATATATACTTTTTGAAACAAAAAAGAATGTTCGTAATCGGTTCAGGCGTACCCCCTGGGTGGTGCTAAAGGAGCAACCAAAGTAGCAGTAGAACTTGTGCCAAGTTTGTCCGGAGAGGTACTGCCACCACACTTGGAATCTGCCGCCAAGCAGTTGTGTTCCGATAGAAGGGTGTGGGTGCCGGTGAAATCACATGCGCATGAATCGTTTCATTCCCGTCTCGGGTGATGGACGCAGTAAGATGAATGCAACTCAGTAAAGATTTGGATCTCATACTGAGTCGCGCGCATCACTGTTGTCATGGGCGAGGGTCACCACTTACCATCAGGTGGGCCCTAAGCTCGTTCCGCCACTCATTCACATAAAAAAGGCGCCTTCGACATAAAAAAAAGATTCCGACGAATAAAGAATCTCCTTTTTGAAGTCGCTCAATGACGGAAAGATCTTAAAAAAATACAAACGAATTGATAACCTCCTTTGGAAGTCGGTTAAAAACCCGACAAACCTACCATGTTTGCCTAAGTACCGTTATCAGAGCACCACTTCAATTTTGTTGCCATCCACTTGAGCGTATCAACTATCAGTGTTATCTAGAATTGAATTTTAAATGCGAGAAGTGAATAAGGAGATGATTGTAGTCTATGGACCTTGTAACCTTGGTGACGAATAGTTTCATTGAGTAAATTGGTCGTGGATATATCTGAGGCACACTTAGTTAAAACAAACAGGCTCATTAATACATCCTCTATTTTCTAGCCACAATACTAGTCTTTGTTCTTTGTCATATTTGATACTTTGTTATTTAATCTTAACAGTTTCAACCGAATTCTTACAATTTAACTTTGTTAGAATTGTCGGAGATAAAATTTTAAAGATGTATGATATTTGCTAACCCACGCAACAGCATTTTGCTATTTTGTATATGTATAGTACAATACCCGTTTTTATTTTCATGGTACGAAATAAATGATTACCCCAGGATATTTAGCAAAAATGCTGGCCATTTATGTGTGGAAAAGATTAAATATTTAACAGGAAGAATCTCAAAACAGCATTCACATGAAAAACTAAATATGTAGATCAGAAGAACCAGTTTACTTTAGCCGACCTTCCGCAGCAAATTATGGGTGTTTTCGCTACGGCAGTCTTCTTAGTTTTATGATATGTAAATCAATTTATACTACCATGATAACAAATTTAGGCCACAGTTAAACAACAAGCCTACCACTGAAACATGATGGATCAACATAGTTGCAAAATTGAGACTCTGCTTGTAAGTTTTCTGTTAATGAAAACCTTAAAAAGCCTAATACAGAAGAAATACAGCAGGAAAGATCAGTTTTGATCACGGTGCTTGTAGCTCCTAGTTACATATGATTTGGAATCCAATTTTTATAATTGTCATTTCAGTTATAAAAATTTAATGATCCCACCTGATGTTTTGCGATATCTTCTATCTAGAAGGCATTCCATACCTCAGAAGGCATTCCACAATATACATTAGTCTTCCATTGCTGAAGTTTTAGAAGATTCCTGTTAATACATCGCGTATTTTGCAACTTTGAAGTATGAAAGTGAAACTTGTTTTGTATGTAATTAATTAAATAATTAATTGTTGAGTAAGGTAACACAGGAAACTATTCAGTTGAGATTATTAAGGTGTTTTATAACGCACTTCATACTTCATAATTCATAATTGTATTTGTATAAGGTAAATTATTATTGTTAATAAATGATTTAAACAAGGAATGCGACTCATAACATAAAGATCCATTATGTAGACTTGTCTTGTGAATGACGCCATTTCCGCTAGCCACGAACATCGATAGGAAATGTGGACAATTGAGAAAGAATGTAATCTGTGGTTACAAGTTGCAAATGAGGTCGTATCTCAAGATACAAAGAAAGAGGTGGATTGCGCAACATGCGCACGCGTCATTCCATGTAAGTATATTTGTTTTCTTTCCATGTAAACGCAGCGAAGCGTGATACGCAGTATTCTTTGCCTGTGTGAACGCAAGTCTTTGTCGCGCGGTCTTTGTATAGAAGGCTTTTATATTTGACCTCATTGATCAGTTACTTTGAAACTAACTTACAATTTTTTTGTATTAGTATTAAATAGAAAATATTGATTAATGTATTAAATTCGGCTTCTGCTACTCAAGGTAATCAAGGTTTTTAATGTGAAACATCTATTCGCGCGCCTCGTATGACAAGACGGCAAGCGCCATGGCTATGGTGGTCCTCTTACGATGCTTCACACTTGCTGGGTGCAACTTTTTATTTTGTATGTACGAGTAAATTACGCGATATCTCTACTGAATTTAATGGTTATTCAAAATTAAACTATAAGGTCTCAGAATTTTTTATAAAAACCCACACAAAGATAGCGGATCATTATAGTCGGTATTTTATATTTATTTTTAATTAAATCGCTTACCAACAGTGTAGTGGGTTTCATTTGTTAGAATTAACAAGTTTTGTTAAATGGTACAACATATCGCGAAGTCGTTTGTGTTTAATCAGTTACATCAGTTATTTAACAACAGTACAACATACGATTACCTTCTTCCTGAGTCGCAGAACATTGCGGGCGTCATCTCTCCTTCTCATATGAGAAGATGAGCGTTTCATCTAGCTTTATAGCTCAGGATCCGGCTGCAAGATTACTTCGTTCATAGTTTTTAATTGAAATCTATTTTTATATACAATTATGAACGGGGGGTATATATTTTTGCCGAAGTGCCTATTAAAAAGTGACCGCTAGTTTATTCAATTAAAATAATACTAGTTGATTACTCCGAAACATAGCCGTTCATTTGTTTTCATATTATTTATAATTTACTTCACAGCAATATATGTTGGTGTTGCGCTGTTAGCGGCAACAACTTCGCAGCCTTAGCCAAATTTTTCAAGCTAAAGTATTGTTGTGTAGTGAACGACTGTTTCGGAATAATCTACTAATATTATTTTAATTAACAATACTAGCGGCCATATTGAACGGCAAATCGGCAAAAATATGTTTCCCCTTTCATAATTATACATAAAAAAAATTTCGTTGATGTGCGGAGTAATCTTGCATACAGATCTCGGGCTATTATATATATTTGCATCAGATAAATTGCGTCACAAGTTCAAAGCATTCCATGCTTATGTCAATGCAGCGAGCTGTGACTGTGAACACTTGTGGTCTGGCTGCTGGCAAGAGTACAATCACTGCCATGAGTGTATACGACAAACAAAAAAAAACGAAAAGTGGCGGATAAAAAAACGGGTTAATTAAAAAAAAATATTCTATGTCACCTCGAATTTACAAGCACTAGCAAAAAATCCAAATTGGTGTACGGTTGGCGAAAAAAGCGCGTGAAGAACAAAAAAAATTACTCCCGAATAGATAATGGTTAAAAATAAACCAGATCATTTTGGCGATATTTTCGTAACACATCTCTTTTGTTCTTATAAATAACCGAGGGGTGCGGTAAAAGTAGAGCAATCCGTAATTATACAAGCTACGTAGGTATTGGATGAATACAACGCCTCGTTCTACCAGAATAATTTCTGGGTTCATGATGAATAATACCCAATGTATCTGAAATGGTTTTAAGACGCGAAACATACATTACACAGAATCTCAGGGTATAGTATAGTTTTGTACGTATAGTTTTGTATACTTTTATTCAAATTTTCTTTTTTACCTCACGTAAAAAATGACGTGACAAAAAACCTTTTCAATCCCCGTCGAAATGGGTGTAATAAGTTAGTTAGGAGAGGTCGTTAGATTCGTCTTAATTGTGAGAGTGACATATCAAAATAATATGGCTTATTTTTGGCGCCATATTACAATATATATCCTCAATTTTTTATTTTCTACACCTATCGAGTGAGGTAACATAATAGGATTTATCAGTATAGGGATTTACAAATTATTTAATTGACTTACAAAAATAACGATTATAACGGAATTTTTCACGCAGTCGGGTTTTTGGTTTTTCTCAATATGTTTTTGTTATCTCTTTTTTTTATTATTGTAGTAAACAATGTTTTAAATGAGACGATTTATAAATAATGCACAATAATATCTGTAATGAAATTCACCAGTTTCCGTTTCCACTCTAACAGTTCCGCTGTTGGTTGTACGAGGCAGTATAAGTTAAACTCGTTAAATGTACGATAAAGTAAGGAGGTCGACATAGCCTGCACTTACTTTAATGTCGCTAATCTGAAGTGTGGTATTGAAATTAAAACGTTTAGACGGGCTTTAAGTATTCACAGTACACAAGTAGGTATGTTAAGTTAAAGTATTGGGTGTGTGAATATGACTCCGCCCTTTCTCAACAGATGTCGTTTTTAGTATTGTTTACGTGTACTAATAAATGACCATACTTGTATTCGATAGTACTGAATGTCAGCTATCTAACGCATTTTATGATATTTGGTTGAAGTGTAAGCAACAATTGTTTTCACCTTTTCGAAAATGTCGGTTTTTATTCCAAATAAACGTCATTTGCGGGAAGTGTTATTACATTATTTTATTGCGAAGAAAACTGCAGCGGAAACTTATCGTTTGCTTGTGGAGATTTATGGTGAGCATGCTCCGTCTAATACAACTTGCAAGGAATGGTTTCGACGATTTCAAAATAACGATTTTAGTACTGAGGATAAAGAACATGGAAAACCCCCAAAAAAATTTGAAGATGCTGAATTGGAAGCATTATTGGCGGAAGATTCTTGCCAAACTCAATCAGAATTATTGGGTGTGTGAATATGACTCCGCCCCTTTTTGTCAAAATAAAACACATTTGTTCTCTTACAAAATTAAAAAAAAAAATTATTGAAAGTATGCTCCATCTGCAGCTACAACCTTCGCCCATCGTTCAGGTAGTTTTCGTATTCCTTGCTGGAAGAAGTCCTGGTCTTTTGAGCTTATCCAGTTGTCAATCCAAATTTTGATACTTTCACATGAAGTAAACTTTTCTCCAGTAAGGTCTGTCTGCATCGTCCGGAATAGGTGGTAATCCGAAGGAGCTATGTCTGGTGAATATGGCGGGTGGGGTAACACTTCCCAGTCCTGTCCCTCTAAATATCTTTTTACGACTTCTGCGGTATGCGGTTTGGCATTGTCATGCTGAAGAACTAATTTGTTATGTCTATTCACCCATTCTGGTCGTTTTTCTTCTATGGCTCGCTTCAAACGCATTAGTTGTCGTCGGTAAACTTCTCCATTAATAGTTTCAGAGGGTTTGAGCAACTCATAATATACAATACCTTTCTGATCCCACCAAATACAGAGCATGACCTTGGCACAGTGAATATTTATTTTTGGCTGTGATGGGCCTGGTTCGCCTGGTTTCACCCAAGCTTTTTTGCGTTTAGGATTTTCGTAGTGTATCCATTTTTCGTCTCCTGTGACTATCCGATGCAAAAATCCTTTTCTTTGCTGTCTTTGAAGCAGCATTTCACAAATGGTTTTCCGACGTTCCATGTCTCTTTCTTTTAAATCATGTGGAACCCAGTCACCGGCTTTTTGAATCATTCCCATCATTTGTAAACGCTTTGCAACAGTTGAACGATCAACATTTAATGCTGCAGCTAATTCTGATTGAGTTTGGCAAGAATCTTCCGCCAATAATGCTTCCAATTCAGCATCTTCAAATTTTTTTGGTGGTTTTCCATGTTCTTTATCCTCAGTACTAAAATCGTTATTTTGAAATCGTCGAAACCATTCCTTGCAAGTTGTATTAGACGGAGCATGCTCACCATAAATCTCCACAAGCAAACGATAAGTTTCCGCTGCAGTTTTCTTCGCAATAAAATAATGTAATAACACTTCCCGCAAATGACGTTTATTTGGAATAAAAACCGACATTTTCGAAAAGGTGAAAACAATTGTTGCTTACACTTCAACCAAATATCATAAAATGCGTTAGATAGCTGACATTCAGTACTATCGAATACAAGTATGGTCATTTATTAGTACACGTAAACAATACTAAAAACGACATCTGTTGAGAAAGGGCGGAGTCATATTCACACACCCAATAGCTGCAGCATTAAATGTTGATCGTTCAACTGTTGCAAAGCGTTTACAAATGATGGGAATGATTCAAAAAGCCGGTGACTGGGTTCCACATGATTTAAAAGAAAGAGACATGGAACGTCGGAAAACCATTTGTGAAATGCTGCTTCAAAGACAGCAAAGAAAAGGATTTTTGCATCGGATAGTCACAGGAGACGAAAAATGGATACACTACGAAAATCCTAAACGCAAAAAAGCTTGGGTGAAACCAGGCGAACCAGGCCCATCACAGCCAAAAATAAATATTCACTGTGCCAAGGTCATGCTCTGTATTTGGTGGGATCAGAAAGGTATTGTATATTATGAGTTGCTCAAACCCTCTGAAACTATTAATGGAGAAGTTTACCGACGACAACTAATGCGTTTGAAGCGAGCCATAGAAGAAAAACGACCAGAATGGGTGAATAGACATAACAAATTAGTTCTTCAGCATGACAATGCCAAACCGCATACCGCAGAAGTCGTAAAAAGATATTTAGAGGGACAGGACTGGGAAGTGTTACCCCACCCGCCATATTCACCAGACATAGCTCCTTCGGATTACCACCTATTCCGGACGATGCAGACAGACCTTACTGGAGAAAAGTTTACTTCATGTGAAAGTATCAAAATTTGGATTGACAACTGGATAAGCTCAAAAGACCAGGACTTCTTCCAGCAAGGAATACGAAAACTACCTGAACGATGGGCGAAGGTTGTAGCTGCAGATGGAGCATACTTTGAATAATTTTTTAAGATGGAGCATACTTTGAATAATTTTTTTTTAATTTTGTAAGCGAACAAATGTGTTTTATTTTGACAAAAAGGGGCGGAGTCATATTCACACACCATATATATAATGTTAAAAATAATTAGAAAAGGTAATATTTTAGTGAATGTTACTCAGAACTCCGTCATTGATCAAACGATTTGGAAAATTCTTTTCTTTATTTCAAAAGGACATTATACTTTATTATCGATTCTAAAGAAATGTCATCAAACGCGACTTCAGTCGCAAAAAGTGTCGAAACGAACAAACGGCCCACCTGTTGAGAATTTCACCGCCGCCCATAACAACACAGATATGATTCAGGTCTTCCGCTACTAAAGTATGAGAAGACAAGTCGCATCACCCTGAGACGAGATGTGCCTGTAATTTCACTGGAACACCCTTCAATAGGAAAACAAGACAGGTGGCAGTCCTCAAGACGAACTTGGCAAAAGTTCTACTGCAGCTTTGCTCCTTTCGCATGGTACACGTGTAGGGACTCCGAGAGTATTCACCTACGGACGCAAGCAACTTGGTCCCCCAAAACGAGAGCCTCGACCATCAAGCAACGCATAAACTTTCATGAGAGCAAATTACTACAAAAAGTCCTCTGTCGCCTTTCAAAATTTCGCTTTGTTTAGCCTGACAATAATAGCGTTGTCAACTTTCTATTCGTACTCAATTTGCATATTTGTTGTAAGCCTGGTAGCTGAGAAGAGCTTCCTATAATAAAACATCTTTTCAGAAAATACAACATTGTTTAATAACATTCTAAGTTTGGTCATCACACAGCGCCATATAGCCCCAAACTAAGTATAGCTTGTACTATGGAAACTTGATAACTGATAGAATACTTGTATAGTTTTTATAACTCGCATGTCGAGAGTAAGAATTGGGGAAAGTTTAAATTAACTGCTTTATAACCGCCGGGCTCGCTCGATTTTCGTCCACTATCAGAAATTCTATAAAGAAATGAATCCCTATATATCGGAATATTAGAAGACTTGAACGGTATTTCTTGACAATAACCTAGCCTATTCCACTTTCTATCATATTTGCATGTGTAAATTATGTTGTTTGGCAGTCTGCGCGTGAGTTCCTGATTCGAATTTAATTCACACATTGTTAGAAAAGTCGTATCTATTTGTAGAAAGTTGACTTAAATATTTGCGTCCTGTGGCTAACGGGGTCTGAGTCTTAAAACTACGATCTCTTAGTGAAATGAACTGACTGAAAAGTTACAATGTAAAGTACCTTGACCTTTTAGTTCAAGTTCAATTAAATACGTGGTAAATACTTAACAACCACTACAAAAAAAAATTGTAATCTAGAAAATAGCAGTACCTACCTTGTCTTATTAATCTGAAGTCTATGTTCAAACAATATAATAAATAATAATAATAATAAGGTTATTTTGGAACAAAAACAATGAAACACAAAAAAATTAAGAATAACGGTGATACCTGCAGGAGTAAAATACTGTGTCGCAAGTATCAACGTATCCGAATACAGTTATTTGCATCAAGTTCCACACTTACTAATAGATAGATTAATCAATTGTTAATATAATGCACGTTTATTTTCTTTCTCTTTTAGTAAAACCGCTTTATCTGTGAGATCATGACGTTTTATTACGTATGTCGTCGGTAGTTTCCCAGAATTCTTTCTAATAATACTCCCTGTTGTACGAAAAGACGCCTGGTATGTGAATAGAGGTATAATATAGAAAACAACATATTAGATTAGTAAAGGAGTGAGAACACATATTTTGGATTGTCCAGTTGCTCATGTCCGTAGGTTTCTCACCCTTTGAATCCCTACACGTACCCCCTGGGTGTTGCTAAAGGAGGAACAAAAACTAGCAGTAGAACTTGTGCAAAGTTCGTCTGGAGAAGTACTGCCTCCACACCTGGTAATCTGCCGCCAAGCTGTAATGCTCGCATTGCTGTGTTCCGGTGGAAGGGTGTGGGTGCCGGTGAAATAACAGGCACATGAGACGTAATATCCCCGTCTCGGGTGACTGGCGCAGCGGGGTGCGACTTAGATTTTCTCATACTTCGATCAGGGAGGATCTAAGTTGCATTGCTGTTGTTATGGGCGGAGGTAACTACTCACTTACTGAAAAAAATGTCTGACAGAGTGTAATGGAAGAAAACTACCACGTGCCGAACCCACCTAAGGGGCGCCTGATAATTAGGAAACCTCTCGAGTTGAGCTGACACGTGAAAGGAATTTAAATCTTCCCAAAACAATGTTGCGTTTAAACTGAAGATACAACCATCACTTTTCCCAGTACAATCTATGTCATCCATGTGTAATTTACCAGCCGCGAGAGTTTCACGTTACCTGCGAACAATCGCGTTTCTGCGACCTCGATACCAATACCATCTGCCTCCATCCATTGTCACGCTGGGTATAAAAGTATACACATGAAAGCAGGCATCTGTTTTATTTTATACTAGCAGCCCGTCCCGGCTTCGCACGGGGTAGTGACATTACTACAATAGTTGGACATATGCTACCGCGGAGTTTTTTATAGACATTATGATGTTCTTCAATATTGTTGTACATTATTTTGTTCTATCGCTAATAGTTTCGGCAGCGCATTCGACGAAAGACATTTTAAGACTCATTTTTCTACACCTTCGGTTACATTGTTCAAATTTTACCAAGGATCCCTAATTTTTTTCAAAATGAAATGTAGCCTATGTCAAATTGGAAGAATGTAGCATTCTATTGGTGAAAGAATTTTTTAAATCGGCCCAGTACTTTTTGAGCCTATTCATTACAAACATACAAACATAGGTACAAATCTTTCCTCTTTATAATATTAGTGTAGATGAGACTGTTTGGTGAAATAAATTACTGATTGTGTTGATATACCTCCGCCTATGACTGCAGGATATTGTTGTCCCAAAATGCGTTTACTCATTGTATTCATCATGATATTTGCTCTAGATTATTTTCAAAATTAGCTGATGGTTAACTGATGTTAAGTATCCACTACCTATACTATAACTAGATCAATACGACTTAGGTCATCACCTTCTATGAGATCTTATACGCACAACATTGCAACATGTGCCTTTAATTTCATCATTTCAACACCTTTCAAACCGAAACACTCGCAATACATATATTTTTCTCTGGATCTATTTATAAAGACCAATAAACATGCTTATGATCTTGTTAGTTTTTCGATTTGATTTGGTTTATAAGTTTACTCAGTTTCTCTCTAATCGTGAATCATAGAGTCTAGACAGAACTTACGTAGAGTTTTGAACGATCATCTTAATACCCTTCAGATTATATTGTTTGCAATAAGGTACAATATATTTTTTTTTCTAAACTTAATTTATAGATCCGCAGTGTAACCGATTTCATAGCTACAAAGTTTTGTTAATGCTTTCGTATGGCTGGTAAAATAACAAGATGATGCCACACCACTCCATAAATGGCCAAGGGTTCCACAGATAGTATTTTTTAGGTTTTTGGCTAAAATTTTCACAGAATTTTGTAAATATATCAGCCTGATAGTAGACAAAAGAAGTAGACAGACAGACAGAAATTTTCACAAGAAAACCAACTAAGAATACATTAAGACTAACAAAACGGACTAGCAAACTAAAGCGATGCAAATATCTCATCAAATTCGTAACAGCTTTTACTCACACTCTGTTCACAGCGCGTCTATTAATAACCAGCGGGGGTAACCGACCGTTTTCACGCATTAGCTAAAAGAACTAACGATGTTTACGGTGGTGCTGCCAAAAATAAATTGTGAAAACCTAGTGACACGTGGCTTTACAACCAAAAAATGGAGCTAAATTGAATTTAGATCAAACTCCGAACCGTTCCGGCTTCGCACAGTTGTACAGTGTGGTATGACGAAGGTCATAATACAATTGAGTAGAACATCATTTTGATCTGTCTCGTTAAAGCAGCATTAGCAATGTGAGCGCCCAAGAATACGTTTTTTTACATCATCATTAAAATTAAAATATAGGGGAGTCTCATAAGTAATATCTGTATTCATATGTGAAAATTCCTACGCCTCAATTTAAATTGAGAAATCAATTCCTATTTACAGAATCTTCGAGAAAATCAAATGTATATATTTCACAATGTTTTTGTATAGAAAAAGGTAACACTAAAAACTAAACAGCCTTGTAGCCTTTATTAGATTAAAGCATAATTAAATAATATTAGCATGTTCCGAACATGCTAATTGTTTTTGTAAATGTTTTTGTTAAGAAGTATTAATTAAAGAACTTATTTTAGATTGGACGACAATTTCAATCCAAACTATGAAAATATAAATGATTCCCAAAGCAACACGAGTTAAAACTATTATAATAAATTATAATATCATTATACAAACTGCAGCTCTTTTATTCGTCTGTCGGATAACCCAGACGAGGTCACTCACCTCCTGAACCTCGGATGAACTTATAATCTCGTTTAAATAACAACCAATGTTCTAGTAGTTCTAATCTATATTTTTATTGTATGCAATAATTAACGTATTCATTGTAAGATACGAGAAAGTGGTTTGTTTATATGAAATCAATTATTTCATCGGTTACGGTTGAAACATCTATATCGATTGCTATTCGTTAGTCTCACTAAAAGTCGAAAACGACTGGGCTAATTTGGTTAATTTCTACTTCGTTGTTTTCTTAATAGTCGAGACAAGGTTATTGAAATAAGTTATTTGGAAATGGTCATAGGTGGCCAACAACATATATTATAGCACATTAAAATAAAAAGTTATTATAGATCAAGAAGATACACAATTTTTTTTTATTCCAATCTTTACTGAGTCGCATTCATCCTGCTGCGTCCATCACCCGAGACGGGGATGATACGTCTCATGCGCATGTGATTCCACCGGCAACCACACCCTTCCAACGGAACACAGTAATACGAGCACTACTGCTTGGCGGTAGATTTCAGATGTGGTGGCAGTACCTCACCGGACGAACTTGGCACAAGTTCTACTTTTGGTTGCTCCTTTAGCACCGCCCAGGGGGTGCGTGTAAAATATAAATATATTGAGTATTACACACACATTTGGGTCGCTCGCTTCGAAGGCAGGCTTACTCCGTATCAGCCTATAATGTTCCCACTGCTGAGACACCAGCCTGTTCTTAATAATTGAGAGTGAATGGGCTTTGGTCTACCACGGGAGCCCTATCCGGATATCACATGTTTTCGAATTTTTGGTTCTAAGACATGCCGGTTTCCTCACCATTTCTCACCATTCCCCTTGCGTGACGCAAAGGGTAATGTGTAAATTTATCAGCCTATAATGTTGTTCCTTTGTGGCGCCCTGAAGACCAAACGCATGGGCCGGTTTTGATAAGTCTTACGTCAATCTATCTTGCGAGTATCACTAAAGACATGACAGTAATCAAAATTCAATATGGCGACCACATATTATGAAAAGAAAACTATGATATGTGGGGTTATCAATGACAAGATATTTGAAAATCATTTTTAGGTTTCTGATATTATTTCGAATAACCATTTACGATCTATGACAATTTAAAGTTGGTTAGCAAACTCTTTATTTTTTTCAATAGTATTAATTAAGAATATATAGAATAAATTGGAACAGACGTAAACTTAACATATAAGACTATCAAAGACATGAAAACTGACTGTAATTTGACGCATTGTATTGCTGTGTATGTAATGTGCCTTAAGAGTTCCTGTGACACGTTATATACTCACGAATATGTTTACTTGTATATAAATTTGACGTTTCAAAATGATAATTGAGATCTAAAGGAACAAATGAGTTTGAGTTTGAAATAATAATGTTATAAAGAACATTAAATATAAATTTCTTTTAATAAAGCTTTAATAAAGTTCTTATATAATCGCTTAAAAGTCCTTTTTCTAATTACTCGGGTATTTTTTTTTTGTTTACTTCTTTGTTGTTTTTATAAATCTGTTATTGTCTTCTGCAGCTTCTGGGCCTGGGGATCATCGGCATCGGGGTCGCGTTCCTGCTGAACTGGACCGTCGTCAAGGATGAGCTGAAGTCCCAGCTGACGGTGGCTCCCTGGCTGTTCATCGTCATCGGAGCGGTCATGTTCGTAATCGCCTTCTTCGGATGCTGCGGTGCCATTCGGGAGAGCCATTGTATGGTTGTCACTGTGAGTTTGCCCAAATTATACTACTTTTAAGTAAGAAGATTTTAGGTAACAAGGTACTTTTAGGTAAGAAGTACTACTAATTTTTCTTGTCTCTGTACACCGTGAGCGGCTAAAAATATTACATTTTTTAAGTGGAAACGTATCCCGGCATCGGTGAATACAACTCGCTGTGATCCGTGGCTAAGTCAATCTGATCCCGGTAACGCTGGATACAAACTTTTACGACTTAGCTACCTCCTGTAATAATAATAATCGTTTAATTCAGACCGGTGGAATTACAATGTTCACGTATATGTAATTTTTTTTATGTAACAGAAGTGACATGACGCTCTGGAAGACAGGAAATATCTGTGGTAGCTTGAACTAAACTATTAGTAGGACTGGTTAGAATCGGAATAAACCACAATTGTTAGTCTCTGTGTGCGTCGTATTCATGAATTAGCACGTTCATGTGCAGTCCACTTACTCGCATTAAACTCTCTAATTTGCCCGATTAACAGGACTGGCGTCCTGTTAACTTGACCACAGATGATACAGAAGGCCGTTGTGAGGCTATAGATAATAAATAGCTGTTCCCTGCGACTTCGTCCGCGAGGAATTTTAATAATATCTTTTTTCTTCTAAAATAAAAATAGCCGTAGTAACTCCTTAAAAATCAGCTATCTGCTTGTGAGAGTGCCGCCAAAATCGGTAAAGCCGATTCGGAGATTAGCCGGAACAAACAGAAAAATACCATTTTTTTATGTTCCGTATTTACTTTTAAATGTATTTAGCAAAGTTATTTTGAAATTACAAACAGACACTTCAATTTTATTTATTTGTCTCGCAGATGGTATGGTTTGAGTAGTATTAAAAAAAAACATGGCATTAGCTTCCATCAATAACATTGGAGAATAGGGCAAGGTAGATGATGAAATGCTTTTTTTCCAGTACGCGATATTCCTGCTGGTGATCATCATCGTGCAAGTGGTGCTGGCCGTGCTCCTCTTCACGTACGGAGACACCCTGAAGGAGGGCATAGTCACCTCCGTCAATAGCCTCTTCAACAAGCAGAAGAGCAGCAGCGCTGACAAGGCCACGGAGTCCGTCATCAACAACTTGCAGCAACAGGTAACACTCACCACATTTGTGGGTAGGACGATATCTTTTTTCACACAGCGCCATCTAGTCCCAAACTAAGCATAGCTTAAAATATGGGAACTGATTGTTATGTAAGGGGGCGTCCATAAATTACGTGAGGTGTTTTTTTCAATTTTCTGCCCCTCCCTCCCCCCTTGGTGAGATGTCGTGAGATTTTATTCAACCCCCTCCCCCGACCCCTAATCTCACGTGAGATTTTTCAGCATGTGGGTTTATTACGTAAACGCGTTGGATTGTTTATTGTAAAAAGAAAAAAAACAATTTGGTTCGTGCTTTTATTTACGACTAGTAATCAATATTGCGCTTAAGATTAAATTTTAAACATATACAATTTGGATTAAATGGACCAAAATAGTATAATTTTTTTTTGTTTCAATATCAGAGAATAAATTGCGTGATATTTATCGAGACCCCCCCTCTCCCCAACGTGAGATTAGATGAGATTTGACTCGACCCCCTCCCCCCCTCAATCATCTCACGTAATTTATGGACGCCCCCTAATGTAAGGTTCATATAATACATATTAACACCTTGACACACCTTGACGTTTCGTGGCTGGGAATCAAACCCATGACCTACAGCGCAGAAGGCAGATCTACTATCAACTAAGCTATGAGGCCAGTCAGACAGTACCGGCACCATGGAGAACTAAACAACGCAAAACTATTGATGAACTGAGATGAAGGTAGGGTTTTTTTCATTCGACTTCTGTATACTGTAGTCGTGTTGAGATAACTGTTTTGCATATGTTGTACTGTGTTCGGTGTGGACCAACTGCAGCCCACCAGAGCTACTTTATTAGCTCCACCCAGGGGGACACATCAGGTTCTTAAGTGGAAAGCAGCGGTACCCCCAAAACGACCAGTCATTTCTAACTTTAATAACTGTAGGGAATAACAATAGAGTGCTGAAAGAATTTCGAGTAGATTACGACCAATTATTTTCATGGAACAGAGTACTTAATTGTCACGAGCCTATTTATAAAATGAAAATAAATTGCAATTAAACATGTACCTGCCTAAAGATGAGTAGTCGGTGTCGGTGTTTTTATACAAAAGTCTATGAAATTATTGTTAGAGTGAAATGAAATTAAGTTAGTAAACATGCAGATATTATAGCAAACTAGCTGTCACTAGTGGCTTTGTCTGCATAAAATTAACCGTTTTTTTGCACGTTTCTTTATATAATTAAGTGACGGAACGAGCTGAGGTTATTTCTGATAACGTCAGCTATCTGCCAGTGAAAGTCTCATCGAAATGGGGCAAGCCTTTTCGGAGATTAGCCTGAACAATCAGACTGAAATACAAAAAATATATAATTTTATTTTTAACCTGCTTCCAGGGTTTTTTTTTTGTATTTTTGCTACCTAATTTTTTCGTCACTTATCAATCCATTTTCTTTCAAATTGGTCCCATAGAAATTTTATCAAATCAATTCATCAATAAATTTCAATGTTCAATAGTTTGATTATTAAATCTAATTAACTGGAAAAAGTATGTCATCCAAGTAGACGAAATTGCTTATTTTGCTTTCGAACAAAGCCGCGGGCAAGCTAGTTTCAATCTATGACCACCCGAACTACCCCTTTGGTGTTGTGTAGTATGCACTACACAAAGCTACTAATTATTTTAACTCAGCAGTACTTTTATTTTTATGAAAGTGCATTTTAGTTATTGCTCTAAATCACGCTTTATTTACACTTAAACGCAAACTTCGAGTACAAAAGTCCTTACCTACGAATAAGTATATAGGGAGTAAAAGCCTTTTGATGTACTGCTTAAGTATCATAACGGTGTACATTACTTAATTTGAAAAGGTACCTATGTAGTTTTAGTTAAAGTATGAGAAATGTGTCATAAGGGAATTATATAGCTCGCAGGCTTATAGTCTAAGATCCGACTGCAAGATTGCTACGTCCATCGAGTTTTTAATCGAAATCTAATTTTTATACGATACGACTCGACACAATTACACATAGGAACAATACGGCACAAGTTCATCTACAATATAACAATAAACAACAAAACGTGTATTGAGTTTCTATGCGTCCCGTGCCGAAAAAGGGGTTGGCTCAGCATTTATATTTACTAGTTGCGCCTCGCGGTGTTACCCGCCGTTTTTCGGGACCAAAAGTAGCCTATATGTTAAACCAGGATATAAACTATCCTGGTACCAAATTTCATCACAATCTGTTGAGCCGTTTGAGCGTGAAGCAGTAACTAACATACACATACATGCAATCTTTCGCCTTTATAATATTAGTGTGATGAATGGGGGAATATTTTGCCGAGGTGCTATCAAAAAGTGGCCGCCAATAGCATTAGTTGATAATTCCAAAAAAAAAAACCCTTCTCTTGTTTCCCAAATTAATTGTAATCCACTTCAAGCAAATAAATGTAAAGAACTAGAAAAATTTTTGTTGCTTTTGCGGCCAATTGCGAATAATCAACTAATATTACAATAATTAAAAATACTAGCGGACACTTTTTCATATGTAGGTACGTCGGCAAAAAATGGAGGAACATTTTTCCCAGGTGCCTATCAAATCATAATTAAAAATAAATGTCGATTAAAAACGCGATGAAAATTGTAATCTTGCAGCTGGATCTGTGACTATAGGCCCCGCTTCTAACCCAATTGCGCGTGGGAGAATTAATGAAATTAAATTACAGTCACATCACGCGTTACATCTCCGTCTCAGAATGAAGGCGCAACGCAATCCGACTCGATTCTTCTCATACTTTAGAAGACGAAGAGCTGAGTCTTATTGTTGACTAGCGACTCGCCCCAACTCCGGTTGTAGTGTGTGACGAAGGTCTTACAATTCCGTAGTACATCATCTCGATCTATACCGTACCGTTTAGCCAGCATTAGCTGTCAGCGCCCGAAATAGTACATTATGATTATGATACAAGTGCGGTAAGTTGAAAATTACAGCCGATATTGCTAGCCCAAGCCGTAGGCAAGGGCTACAAGAAAGCAGAGACTGTAATTATCAAAGCGCACATATGTCATACGACGTTTTACAACATATTTGCGAGGAAATAATTCATCACTCCTTGAAGACATTTTGAAATAAAAACAAAAGCGAAAGGAAAAAGCGTGCGGAATAATTCTCACTTCTTCACAAATTAGCGATGCGCGCGCTTCAGCGCTTGTTACAAATATTTTTACGACATCATTAATATGACCATTGAAATGATCAGCTTTTCTCTACTAAAATATGCATGTTTTATACTTAAAAATCCATATGTGATAGTGGAAATCGTATCAAAATCCGTTGCGTGGTTATTAAGTTAGCAGAGAAACTCAGACGAAAACGGCGCTTTTGCTTTATGTATGTAATCGTTTATTAATTAGCACCTTAATTTTGTTTCACAACTTTAAGTAATACAAAGATAGGCCTAAGGATATGAATAAAATAAACTTATGGTACTAATACCTAAACTAGGGCAATAGATTGCCTTGTATAATATAGTGGCCATCCTCGGAAACAAAATGATATAGGAAGCCAACAAAATTGATGTACAAATAAAGTTTATACATACAAGCTATGTAGGTAAAATAATAAGCTGATAGCAAAGAATCAACAAGAACTTGACGTACAAATGTAATACATTTAAGATAGCTAATTATAAGTATGTATTACTCATATAGACTTAAAATGTACTTATAAAATGAATAGTCCTATATAGTATTAAAAGACTGGGCTGCGTAATATCATATATTATGTCATATTTTTATTTATATAGATAGATAAATGTTTGTATGTTTGTTCTCAATGCGATCCGAAACTATTAATCAGATTATTGATTTATTGAGGCTCTTAGAAAGACCGCGAGGGATTCAGGCCCAAAAAAATCTATATATAAACTAGCTGACCGGGCCACGCGTTGCTGTGGCTAACGTTTTTGTCATACGATATTATAATTAGCAATAAATTAAAATTGCGACTATAATTTGAGATTTAAACTATCCTATCTCTCAAGTTGGATCGAACTGCACATGGTGTGCGAGTTTTATTATAATCGGTTAAGTGGTTTAGGAGTCCATTGAGGACAAACATTGTGACACGAGATTTATATATATTAAGATAAGATAAATGTTTGTGTATTTGTTCTCAATGCGATCCGAAACCATTGATCAGATTGTGATTTACTAGGGGCTCTGAGGAAGCCCGCGAGGGTTTCAGGCCCAAAAAAATCTATATATAAATGATTTTATCACGTAGCATTGTAGACTAGTACAGAAAACAAAATTAAACACGTTTTTTTTACATTTTCAGTTCAGCTGCTGCGGTAGCAACGGCCCCCAAGACTACGGTCTAACCATCACCCTTCCCGACTCGTGCTGCGCGCGCGACGCCAGCATCATCGGAACAGCCCTGGGAGGCAAATGCACCATCGAGAACGCCAACCCTGGCTGCGCATCCACCTTGGCAAACCTCTACGAGAAGTGGAACAAGCCTATCGCTGGTGTTGCTATTGGAGTTGCCTGCATCGAGGTAAGAAAACTTTCTCTTTCAATGACGGTTAAGTGACGGTTCGGCCTCAAAGTCTACCTGATGTTAAGTGGTAACATAACATAACAACAGCATTATGACTTCAGTCCTCCCCGACTGAAGTATGAGACGGGGATGTCCAGTTGCCCACGTTCGTAGGAGTACCCTTCGAATCCCTACACGTACCCCCTGAGTGGTGCTAAAAGAACAACAAAAAGTAGCAGTAGAACTTGTGCAAAGTTTGCCAGGAGAAATACTGCCTGTTTATCCACCGCCAAGCAGTGCTCGCATTGCTGTTCCAGTGTAAGGGTGTGGGTGCCGGTGAAATCTCACATGAGACAGGCGCATGGGACGTTATATCCCCGTCTCGGGTGACGGGCACAATGGAGTGCGACTTGGATCTTTTCATATTCACGTTAGTAGGCCCCAAGTCGTGTTATCGGCGGCGCTGATTGTTGTCAGGTGGGCCGATAGCTCGTTCCGTAACTTTCATCATCAAAAAAAATAGACATGTCTCAACTTGTTATTTCTTGTTTCCAGGTGGTCGGAGCTCTGTTTGCACTGTGCCTCGCCAATTCCATAAGAAACATGGATAGAAGGTCACGCTACTAATATTTTGTACATTAAAACTGGTACCTATGAACACATTTTATTTTGGTTTTTAATCGTTTACTAACAACGGGTGATGCTCACTGCATGATTTTTCCAGTTTTCTTCATAAACAGTATCAAAATCCATAAAAAAATTAACAAACCATCCATAATTGAACCAATGAGAATGCAATGTTTAATAGAAATATCGAGTGGAGTGCAGTTCCACGGCTTTGTAAAATGCATAATTATTCTCATTCTCGCTTCAACCATCGATCGACACAACAAAACATAATTCGCAATTCACTATACTTTTACAAAATTTCCATTCATTACCTGCAACTACTTCCAGGATATCCATTATCTTTGGTTGGTTGAGATGTAATACCTATCTGGAGTTATTCTTGTCATCCAGACGGCACAGTAACAAGATATATTAATTATTTTATTAACCCTAACAACCCGAATAGCAGCGAGCATAGCCGAGGTCTTTACCTTGGTTTGTTGCTGTTGTTTAATAGTTAGTATTAAGTCGTCGAGAGCCTTCCGCTCTCACCAAAAGCCCGCGTAAAGTTCAAGGCCATCCATGACCAAGAAGGTATTGCCCGTGGTTTGTTGCTGTTGTTTACTATTTGTTATTTTTTGCCGTTGAGGGCCTTCCGCTCTCACAAAAAGCCCGCGTAAAATTCAAGGCCATCCATGACCAAGAAGGTATTGCCCGTGGTTTGTTGCTGTTGTTTACTATTTGTTTTTTTGCCGTTCGAGGGCCTTCCGTTCTCACGAAAAGCCCGCGTAAAATTCGAGGCCATCCGTGACCAACAAGGTATAATCCAGTAAAAAAGGTTTACACGAAAAACTATTTTAATCTATCTTGTTGTCTTGTACCTGAAAGAGCCGTATTCTGTAATTGTGAGACAAATGATCAATAAAATAAAAATTGAAATTCGATTTTATAAAATTACTTTGTAAAGTATTTTTTATTAGGTCACCTACTAAAATGTCGTTGTTTTGGACTGGCTAATGATTAACTTGAACTGTAAAAGTTATGGTTTGACTTGATATTATAAACTCACATAAATGTAATAAATTAATACATGAACGGTCTGTATGTATTTTGTTTCGTTGGCTTTTGTAGTTTCAGAAATATGAATTAAGTATGTTATTTCTTTTTGAAAATCTGTTATCCATTGGGGTTTTTGATTTATCTGCAACGATGCTAAATCTCCAAGTCAAACCGTAGCTAAACAATTCAAAGTATGTGCCAAACACGAGTAAGCAATTTCATACATACCCAATAATACATTAATAACAGAATATATGATACAATAAATTGTGGATACAACTTTAAGAAAAAAATTTAGTTCTGTATGAATTTTCGGTTATTTTTTTATTTCAATATTTTTTTATATACTGTAAGTGGTTTATTGATTTTGAATAATATATGCCTTGTCTACTTTTTAATCTGTCATGCTGTCGTTGAGTGAAACACCTACATTCGCAAATAGCATATTTATTCGTAAATAAGAGCTTATCGCCACACAACGAGGGGTGTTCAACCCCCTATGTCTACCTGTATATGTCATCATAGCTCCTTAGCGGATAGACCGAATTCAATGAGGTTTATTTCTTTTTTAATTGAAAGATAGCATAATAGGTTAACCATAATATTTCTTAGCCATGTTTGATAGAAATGATCTATCACTATATTAATGGGATCACGATAATACACCCTGGGATCTTAGGTGCGATACAATGAAAACACGACATATAAAAATCTTCATAAAGGTAAATAAAAAAAGGGTTAGTCGCGGTGGTACCGCAAAGTGGTGGAAAAACATTCAAATTAGATTGAAAAAAATAAAATAATTAAATTATTTTGTACAATACACGGTAACCAACAGTGATCGAAATTTCACAATGTATCTATATAACATCACGAACCTCTTGCTAGGACGCTCAAAAAACGAATGATTAATCATCTATTTTTGTAATGTGCTTGCTTAATAAATGTGATAAATAATTGTATTTTTATGAAAGGAGATCATTCTTAGAATTTTGGGCCTGGATAGACATAGTTATGAAGTAGTTCATCATACTAAAATTGTTAGGAGCTGCATCAATCCAGAATATGGGGTTTCCAAGATCTTTTGGTTTCTAATAAGTACAAAATAATCACCCAAAGAAGACCAAAGAAACTTTGAAAGAACCAGTTTAATTAAGTGCGATGTTTTCTTCTCGACTGGCCTAAATGTTGCCAGTGCTAAACATATTGTACCGTACCCAAAAAGTGAAATTTTTATAACAACTTATAAACCCTAAAATTTTCATTCTTTATACTTATACACACGTTTTCTAAGAAGTGTTTTTCACAAGTTTATGGATTTTTGAGAAGCATAAAAACAATTTGTGCTATTTTTTGGGTCGATTATCATGAAAACTTGCATTTGCAATTTCTTTTTTGCAATCTGATTGGAAGTGTATTCAAAACGTATACTTAGCATTTTAAAATTATAATCTCCGTTCCTGAAGGCCCAAAGCGAACGATCTCCTTTAACAGTCTTTAGGTAAGTTTAAGAAAGAAATTAATCACAAATAGGTTATTAACATGGTTAATGGTTACTGGTTAACATGGTTAATGTGTGTAAACAAGATGAAATCATAAAAATAGTGGAGTTATGATTTACTTTTAATATATATTTATTGTGATTCCAATGTAATCGATACTGATAATATTAATTAAAATTTGATGTTAAAAAGTGCTTTTGATAAAGTCGAGACTACAAGGGGAATTAAGGCACATCATATAACGCGATGTTTTTTCTGATAGCTTTAAGTGGATGCTTGTATCGTATAACCCATGATTCCATGTTTTAAATATTAAATAAATGTGTACAATTAAAGAGTTTCCTTAATTTTAAACGTACTTAATAATCATATTAACATCTAATTTCTTCGTTTAGGTAAGTCGCGTTGTATATACTAATATCCTGTGCATGTCTTAGTTTGTCCATATAAAAAGTAGTGTAGTTTTTATTTGTTAATATAATAATTATAAGCTACTCGTAGATAAAGAAGCAAGCATCCTAAATGGTAATGTTCGAAATTATATGTTTTGATACAATAAACACAATTCAAATGCACGTTTCTGCCGCTATTACAGTAATTTTATAATATATTTAGGCTAGATATGTTTATCACTGGTTAGAGGTACCTATTTGTTTTACATATGTTGTAGCATGTGAGCTTTTTAATGAAAAAGGAAATTTCTTATTACATGTGGCCTGTAAATTGCAAATTATTGTTTGGTAGTAATAACTGGGATTGTTTTATGTATTTTTTTTGTTAATAACATTGTGTGTATAATATTTTTCTATGGTACCAGTGTTTTGTTAGTTTGATTTTGTTACATATTTCCATTTTTTCAACTATACCATCATACTGATTTTTTTATTGTTTTACAGGTACGCTTAGAAGACATTACAAATAAAATCGAAAGAACAAGACGTCAACGACACAAACTTAAGTTACTGTACAAGTTATGTTAAGTTTAGTTTTGTCTAGCGTATCAGCCCACCTCATGAAAAATAAGTGAAGATTTGAAAATTTTATCTCCATATGTAGTTAAACAAAAATTGGGACATAAATACGAAAAATTGTGTTGTATCAAATCGAGTTAACGTTTTATTACTAAACAGAATATATTGTAAAATTATTATCAACTGTTACAATATTTTTTCTACATGGTATCAATATTCTGTTGATACCCGGCGTAGATTTTATAACTGCACTGTTTACCTTACCGTTAAATTACATTATTTAGTAATTGTTAATCTTATAAATTTTAAATTAAGGGTATTTTTAAGTTACCTAGTTAAGTGACTGTTTAAAGAGCATCAAGTTCATTAAGGCACCTTTGAAAAGTAAAAGACCAACTGTAGGAATAACATTTATAATAATAATAACTATTATGTTGAAAATCATCACTTTATCATCACAATAATAATTTATTTATTATTTATATTATAACAAACTACATAGTTTGAGAATAAACCGGCACTTTATACTGCAAGAACTTGATGAACTTATTAAGTAAGTAAATCTATGGAATAAAATATTCAGATATTCTATAATGTATAAAATATTGTACCTATTTTCATAATTCGGGTTGTATTGATTGTGTATTCGTCCATTTACAATTAAAAAAAAAAAATATTTTATGCGTTTTGTAAATGTGATTATTGATTATGATATATGCAATGTACTCAACTCAGTACCTATTTTAGTAATTGTATCGGGAGCAATTTGACCATTTTGAATCTCTTGTGCATTTCTGATGAAAAAGCTTTTGTGGCCGACTACAAATATACATTTTCTACAATAATGTTTATTTTATTTATCTAAATACTGTCTATTTATCCATCTTGTAAACCATTCATAAAGAGATCTTTAAAATATCTCGGAAAAAAAATTAAACCGTTGTTGGGGTCTAAGATCCGATATAAGAAATATATTAATATACCCTCATCTGTTATTTAATGATAATAAATAATATATGCTAACTGATTGATTTGACGTTAAATTTTTGCACGAGCTTTGAGAGTGACAACTTTCATCTTAAATCTAAGCAACCATGGATTCAACACATTTTTTTGATGAGGCAACCTAATACCTCAATGATGATGATGATGACCATAATCTGACACACTTGTATTGCTGACAATTGATTTTTTTAATTAATCTGATTGGCCACCCTAGACGCATGTTCCTTTAAAGAGGACTTATTATTATATGGTAGTTCCATAACTTCATCTGCCACGCTCAAGCGTGTACTCAAGTAAATCCCAAAAACACCTCTTAGGCTCCCGTACTAGCAGGTACTTTAACGGTTACGAGTGTAGAAGGAACTGAACCAGTGATAACTTAAATACAAAATAGTCTTATTCTTCTTTTTAATTTTTGGCACAAAATAGTCTAAAATACAATATTAGTTGTCAATTGCACGTCCATTTTGACATGAAATTGACAACTATTATCATAACTAATTAATAACTTTGAGCCGGCCAATTTAGAAGCCAAAAATTAAAAAGAAGAAGAGCCAGCCAATTATGATTATTGATTAACAATTAAGTTTAGTTTTTGAGTAGTTTCCAATTCGCCAGGGTCGCAAAACGTTACATAGGTACATTTTACAACTGATACGTTAATAATTTGTTTATTTGGCGACATTTTTTGCTCTGTGTCGCAATTTTTCCGCATGCGTTCCGCGTAAGTTCATATCCAATTCCCTTTAGAATTGCTAATATATTATACAAAACGGGTATATTAGCGAGATTGATTAGCATAGTGTTGGGAATTTCAAATCCATTCAATCTCAAGGAAAGAAACAAACATTTTCACTCAAATTCCCGAAAAAAAATTCCGGACCAAAATTATCGACAGATTGACAAATATACATTAATATCATTTTATGTTTATTACCCTATAAAATTTTGAAATAACCTTATCTCCGACTTAAACAATTTTGACAGAAAAGAAATTGCACGTAATGATAGTTAGACTAAAAGTAGCTTTTATTCGCCACCTATTTTTTGTTCCGAAACCTAAAGATCGACCATGGCGTTGAACATAGTGTTGAATTTCCAAGTTATAAATTGAAATACTAAACATTATTTAAGTAACCTGAAATAAATAGAGACTTTACACTTCTGTTCTATTTTACACTATTTCATTAAGTTTAAAATTATCAATAAAATTCATTATCTATGGCACGCGACAAATTGTCACAGTCAAACTTGCTTGAATATCAATGTCAGAACGAATTGACAGATGCCTGGCAGACGAAGAACAGCCGTCCGTCCGTCACAAAAAAATCAGTCGAAAAATCATGCGAAGTGAAGACGTTTGTTTGATCACGTTTCCCTTTTGTCTTCGTTATAAAAATTTACTTTCACTTTGCGAATATTAACTGCCACGGCAACAAGATTAGTGCTAAATGTGTATAACGAATGTTCGATAATTTCTCAAATAATTTATTATACTCATGTCATGGGCACCGCCTTATCCGAGATGGCTTACAAGAAATACTGTGTTGTGTTTATCATTTTCGCTCTCGCGATAGTACAAGCTGTGGGTTACGACACTGAGCTGTTCGAAACTAAGGCTTGCGACAGCACAGCCTGCTTTGATGAGCTGCATGGTGCACTGGGAGACTGTTCGTGCAATGTCGATACCATCGATTATTTCAACAACGTGAAGATCTTCCCCCGCATTCAGAGTCTGGTCAGTAAAGACTATTTCCGCTTCTACAAAGTCAATTTAAAAAAGGAATGCCCCTTTTGGGTCGACGATAGCCGGTGCGCTATGAAATACTGTCACATCAAAACTTGTACAAAAGAAAGTGTTCCTGGATACCAGAACGGGTACGGGGATAACGAGGAAACAAAACCGGCCGCGAAATACTCTAAGAGCGCCCAAACTGAGTGTGCGTCTGATGACCACAACCCAGACCTTGGCTACTTGAACATGACAATCAGTGCCGCCAGTCAGTACGAAATTGCAAAATGGAAAGTGTATGACGACGCTGTGGAGAACTTCTGTGAGTGTGATGACAGGGATGCTGATGCGGATTATGTGGATCTATCACTCAATCCAGAAAGGTACACAGGATATAAAGGTCCCTCAGCACACAGAATCTGGCGAACCATTTATCAAGAAAACTGTTTCCGCCCTAAACCTAATCCATATGAATCTTTCCCATATGTACTGAGCTCGGATTTGGGTAACATGTGTTTAGAAAAGAGAGTGTTTTACAGAGCAATATCAGGTTTGCACACAAGCATCAATATACATTTATGTTCGAAATATTTGTTATCGGAAAAGTCACTTGGTTTTGCTGCACCCCCAGAAGGCGAATGGGGACCTAATCTAGAAGAATTCCAGAGAAGATTCGATCCGTCTCAAACTCATGGTGAAAGCTCGAACTGGTTAAAGAATCTATACTTTGTGTACCTATTAGAAATGAGGGCATTAGCGAAAGCTGGGCCTTACTTAGAAAATGAAGAATACTTTACAGGCAGCCCCACAGAAGACGAAGAGACTCGCCAAGCCATACGTAACATGCTCGGTATAATCTACACATTCCCTGATCATTTCAATGAGTCGTCAATGTTCAACGGAGGCAGTCAAGCTGCTAAACTGAAACACGAGTTCAGAGATCACTTCAGAAACATTTCTAGAATAATGGATTGTGTTGGATGTGATAAATGCAAGTTATGGGGTAAACTACAAACGCAGGGGCTTGGGACTGCATTGAAAATCCTGTTCTCAAGTAAATGGAACAGCCCTGAAAGTGATTCTTCACAAGGGAAACTGCAATTAAGACATAAGTACCATGAAAGATTGCAGAGGACAGAAATTGTAGCACTGTTCAATGCATTTGCAAGATTATCCAACAGTATTAGAGAGTTAGAGAATTTCCGGATAATGCTGAGGTAAGCATACATTTGTTATTTATAATTTCTCTCCAAGAACAGAGTCTCCAGTCTTAGAACTGGAAATGTACAATTTTCTAAATTCAACAGCATGAAACCAGTTGTAATTTATATAATCCATTCTGTCTTTCTGTTCCATCTGAGAGTGGTTGACATATCATCGCCCAATTCATGGAAAACATGAATATTACTTATTCCCCTCAAGTAATTGCATGCCAATGAATATTTATGTTGTAATGATGCCAATCTTTGTGAGCATGGCTTCCGCGTTCAGCTATGTTAATGTGAAATTGTGTTCTGGTGATTGGTCTCTTCATATGGCAATTATTGCTTCTTACATTAGGATCTTTCGAATACTATTAAAACTCCAAGCCTTTACATACAGCTTACGTAATAAAACTCGTAAAGTGATAATAAAACTGAAATTGAGGGTAATATAATGTGAAAGTGCCTTTGGGTCTTAAGTTTAATGCATTCTGTCAAATAATGTTATAATTATTTTATAGATAATGAAATAATTATAATTGATACTTGATATTTCCTTTATAAGTTTCGAACTGTGTAGTTTCCAGAAATATCAGACTACAATTTAAAAATATCTAGAAACAGTTGTAGTCATCTAAATTGGCAATTTTTCCGTGTAAAAAGATGTGTAACCGGTTTTCAAAATTAAAATATAATGATCAACAGTAAACACTTATGAAAATGAGGAAATAATTAAAGGTGCCATTTGACCTAATGTGAATGCAAACAGTGTACAAGTAATCTTTTGTGAACAAATGCTATCAATTAACTAATATGTAAAGGCTTGTCACATTGAATAAAAAAAATCGACGGTGGTGAAAGAGTCATCATGGTGGTGGGAGCATTAAAATACGTAATAATACTGTATTTTCTATTGAACATTCGGTACTGAATTAATTGTAATTTTAATTGATTAAATCATTAAAAAAATAATTAAGTATAAATAGTTATAAAATTCATATTTATGAAGTTAATAACTAAAATGTTAGTAATTTCATAAATTGTTGAAGTCATAGACAATTAAGTCTGCGTAAAAATTGTTTCGATTTATTTACCTATTAGGTTATTGACTTGATCCAATAAGGTTCATTGCCATTACCTATTAGTAAGTTTATCATTGAATTATATTATGAAATTACAAAGTAATCGCAATTCCTTGAACTAGTTATAAAATTAGTATGTGAATCTGCAATACCTGGAAAAACAAGCAGGTATTTTTATTTTGCTTTATTTGGCAAATAAACAGTACATAATTACTTATTATATGATACTTATTAATGATACATAGACCCGCGAAGTTTCCGCCATTAAGTAGTACAATTTTGGATTAGCTTGTGAGACAGTATAAAAAAAACACAAAATAGGTGGGTGGGTGTACTTTCTGTGTTTTCGAGTACATAGTGAAAAATGCTAAGATAATAACTGGTTTGTTTCGTTTTACAAAAATGTTACAAAATCTCGAAACTTTATTATTTACATTTTGGTCTGTAATTGTTTTGATATTTAGGTTAGAGCATTTTACATTGCGGCTTTTGGAAATAGTACACGCTCTGTGTTTGGATGGTCTAGCCTATATACGATACGTTTTCTACGCACGTGTCCTTTCGCCATTTATTTACGCTTACGTCACGATGACGTAACTAGAATTGTTGACTGATATAGCGGGTAGCTTGTATCTAAATAGATACAAGCTACCCGCCCTAGCTTCGCACGGCTGTGCAGTGTGTGACGTAGGTCGTAATTCAATTCCTTGTTAATCATTTTGATCTGTCTCCTAAGGTTTAGCCAGTATTACCACTGTAAGTGTCCAAAAATATGTTTCTAACGTTATCGTTACAAATCATTGAAACTCTCGAAATGATAGTGAAAAGCGTATCAAAATCCGTTGCGTGGTTTAGAAGTTAGCGGATAAACAGACAGACGAAAACAGCGACTTTGCTTTATACTTCATATTTAGAGATGTACTAGCTGCGCCCCGTGCCCATTCTATGGGAATAATTCATTTTTTCGGGATTAATAGTAGCCTATGTGCTAATCCATACTATAATCTATTTCTGTGCTAAATTTCATCCAGATACGTTCAGCCTTTTGGGCGTGACTGAGGAACAAACATCTATCAATCCAAATTTTCGCATTTATAATTTACTCTTAAAATTAAATTTCATCAGATAATCATTTTAACTTCCCAATAAGCATTTACAGCTATAGGCAAGGTCCCTGAAATTAAATAGAAAAACAGCTTTTCTTTAATTTTATAGTCATCAAGTGAAGATGGTTAGCAGATAGTCAACTATAGACAACTTTCTATTAAACAATCAAATGGTCGCT
This sequence comes from Aplocera efformata, assembly GCA_921293045.1. Classification (NCBI taxonomy): domain Eukaryota; kingdom Metazoa; phylum Arthropoda; class Insecta; order Lepidoptera; family Geometridae; genus Aplocera; species Aplocera efformata. Next base: position 2,183,872 of record OV121042.1, on the reverse strand, counting down.
AATAATTACGACTTTCACGTCGTGCCTGCTGTGTCTAACAAGTTTACAAGTCTTATGCAAATACTTGTTTGACATTTTAAGATCGCAAACTACATACATACAACTACACAACAAGATATTGTTGTGAGATATGTGAGTATGTAGTTTGTATAAGTTTATTTCATAATTTTCTGTCAATCATCATCATCCTATACATGTCCACTGCTGGACATAGGCCTCTCCTAGTAAGCGCCACTGAGCCCGATCTTCGGCACTCCTTAACCACTTCTTACCAGCCACCTTCCGCAAGTCGTCGCTCCACCTGGCCGGGGGGCGCCCTACACTACGTTTGCCTACTCGCGGTCTCCACTCAAGAACTCGTCTACCCCAACGGTTATCGGTTCTTCGGCATATGTGGCCAGCCCACTGCCACTTCAGCTTGCTAATCCTCTGGGCTATGTCGATAACTTTGGTCCTTTGTCGGATAACCTCGTTTCGGATTTTATCCTTCAAAGTGACACCGAGCATAGCCCTCTCCATAGCCCGCTGAGCGACTTTAAATTGGTGGACTAGCCGCACCGTAAGTGTCCACGTTTCGGCACCGTAGGTCATGACAGGTAGGACGCACTGATTAAAAACTTTAGTTTTAAGGCATTGTGGAATAGGCGACGAAAAGACTCGACGTAATTTCCCGAACGCAGCCCAGCCCAACTGAATTCTTCTCTTGGCTTCCTTCTCGAAATTGTTTCTACCCAACTGCAAAACCTGCCCGAGGTAGACATACTCCTTAACAAATTCAAGAGGAGCGCCTTGTACGACGATTGGTTCCGGATTTATATGCTCATTGAGCATGACCTTGGTTTTGTCCAAGTTCATCCGGAGACCAACTCGTTGAGAAGAATTAGCTAGGCCGTGAAGCATGTTCTGTAGCTCCTGCAGCGACTCCGCCATCAGGACTATGTCATCCGCGAATCGCAAGTGTGAGATGTATTCGCCATTTATATTGATGCCCATTCCTTTCCAGTCCAGCGTCTTAAACAAATCCTCCAATGCGTTGGTGAACAGTTTCGGGGATATGACATCCCCCTGTCTCACCCCCCTGCGCAATTGGATGGGTTTAGACTGCTGTTCCTGTACTTGGACACTCATTTCGGCGTTTTCATACAGACATTTCAACACTGCGATATAACGATAGTCCACTTGGCATCGCTGCAAAGATTCCAGAACAGCCCAGGTCTCGATGGAGTCAAAAGCCTTCTCGTAGTCCACAAATGCTAAGCACAGGGGCCGATTATACTCTTCAGACTTCTGTATAATCTGCCGCACTGTATGAATGTGGTCTACGGTGCCATAACCGCTCCGAAACCCAGCCTGCTCCGGTGGCTGAAACTCGTCGAGTCTTCTTGCAAGACGATTTGTGATGACCCTAGAGAACAACTTATAGACGTGGCTCAGGAGTGAAATGGGACGGTAATTTCTCAGTAGAGTTTTGTCCCCTTTCTTAAAGAAGAGGATAACAATACTCCTGTTCCACGCCTCCGGAGTTCTCCCACAGTGAATGACGGAGTTAAAGAGCTTCTGTAGTTCCCTCACTATCGGAACTCCACCCGCCTTCAGAAGCTCGGATGTGATTCCATCACCACCGGGGGCTTTTCCGTTTTTAAGCTGTCTCAGGGCCATATCAATTTCGTCATCGCTGATGTCTGGTAGCTCGTCTGTGAAGTGGCGCGTCAATGTTGCTCGGGAATCGTGGTTATTAAGTTGAGGGCGGGGTGCACGTGAATCGTATAACTGGCTGTAGAAATCCTCAATTTCGGAGAGAATCTGAGACTTTGACATGACGGTGCGGCCATCCGGTGTTTTAAGCTTCGTCAGGTGACTCCTCCCAAGCGGCTGGCTAAACACTTTCGACCCTCGGTTTTGCTCAATAGCCTTTTCAATCCGGCGTGTGCTTGAGCACCGAAGGTCGCGTCGAACCAGCTTCGCAATCTGCTTGTTCAGAGCCGATACACGAGACGAAGTAGCCTCAGTGTCTTCCCGTCTTTTAGTCATTAGTCGCAAAGTCTCTTCCGAAAGATCGGATTTCTTGCCCATACGATGAGTCGTGCAAAATTTTGCGCCCTCCTCCCTCACAATTCCAACGATCTTTTGGAGTTCCTCGTTTACGTTTTCTGTGGTTTCCACGGCAGCAAATCGGTTTTCCAGATTTTTCTGAAAAGCTTCGGATCCCGCACTGATTTGAAACAGATTAGGTCGGAGCGTGGACTTTATCATGCGGCGCCTTTCCAACTGGACATCAATACTTAGGGTGCCTCGAACTAGTCTGTGGTCGCTTCCGGTGTTAAACCTATTGACCACTGAGACATCCCTAAATATGTGTCTTTTGTCCGTCATGATAAAGTCAATCTCATTTTTTGTCACAGTGTCGGGGCTTCGCCATGTCCACTTTCTCTGTGGCTTTTTCTGATAAAAAGAATTCATCAAGAATAGCCCCTCCTGTTCGAGAAAGTTGACAAGCATTTGCCCCCTGTGATTTCTGCTTCCTGCGTAATTTTCTGTCAATAGGAGTCGATAAATCACAATAGCTTAAACTAATTAGTTCTAAAGCAGATGTGTGATATGGACACACATTGAGGGTTCCGTAGCCAAATGGCAAAAAAGGAACCCTAAGGACGGAAAGATACGTCCTAGCTAGCCTGATTGTATGACGCAGCCATTATTCTATTATAGGAGACTATACACGCTATATTATGAAAGTTTATAGAAGGGGGCACCTTCCCCCTAGACGCCCATAATATGACATAGAAAGCCTTCTTTGTTAACTGAGAGTGTAGATAAACACACATTATAAAAAAGAGACAATTACACCATACAAATATTTTGCAAAATGAACAGCTGGAATATGTTGATTTAATTATATATAACCCGTACTAGCTATCTTGTTCAAGTAACAATGTCTGTTTCGTTATCAATTTGTTTCGAATTATCTATGTGGGCGGATTTGCGCTCTGTTGAATTCAAAATTTCATTGTACTCAGGTACTAACTTATTTTTGTTTTGTCCGACTCGTGATGTGTTAGTTTCCACCAAATTCTTTCACCAGCTTCACAGTATTCTAATAACGTTAATTTTGGCGAATAACAAGTTCTATTGAACAAGTGCTATAGTTAGTAATAAGAACGCATGATCTTGTAGGTTGAATTTATTATTAAAACTAGCGACCCGCCCCGGCTTCGCACGGTTAGTAAAGCATCAGTGTCGTATCAGAAACTACCCGTGCGAAGCCGGGGTGACTTGCTAGTGTATTATACATATAAACCTTCCTCTTGAATCAATCTATCTATTAAAAAAAACCGCATCAAAATCCGTAGCGTTGTTTTAAAGATTTAAGCATACATAGGGATATAGGGACAGAGAAAGCGACTTTGTTTTATACTATGTAGTGAAGTGACATTTCCAAGTTAAAGAATTCAATGGAAATAAAGTATTTTGACTACGACTTTTGACTTTGACTTTATTTTAGGTGCTCCAACAATAGATAGATGTATAATTTCTGTAGTGTTCAAATCAAAAGAGGCCCGTAATCTTAAAAATATCTCTCAGTTGAAACATTAAACGAAGTCGAACTTTTAATTCTGTATCGAACAGACTCTCTTGGTTCTTATAACCGACGTGGCTCTCGTGTTATTTGTGTTAAGAGTGAGTCAAAAACTTTAAAAATGTGTGTTTCACGTAATTGCATCACTTATTTGGGATTATTCAAATGCCAAGAACATTCCTTATATCACGTAGGCTGGCGTGAGTCAGTACTTACAAGTGCAAATACAAACTGAACAGGTTTCTGAAGTCAATATGTTCACTCATTTTGATAAGTGTTTAAATACTATAAATGTTTAATACTATAATAAAGCGGATAATATAATTACCAATTAATAGTATGTAGTTTTTAATAACGTCATAATAAGGACTTACATCTCAGGAAATATCCATTGTAATTTTGCTTAATTTTTTTGGCTTATTTCGACCAAGTTGTTTATTATTATTATATATTGTTCGTTTGTCACATAATTATAACATACATTAAATGAAAGTATCGGTCTGAAGTATCAAAATAACATATTTTTTACTAAATGTATATACGATACAAAACAAAAGAATAATAATAAAAAACCTGTTTGTTGTCTGTCTGTTTGTTCCGGCTTATCTCCGCAACGGCGAGATCGATTTTGAGGGGGCTTCCTCTGGCACATTTTATGAGTAACTTAGACTAGAAAAGATAATAGATGTTTGTTTTAGAAAGGTAAAATGGGATCCGAAAAAATAATCTTTATTGCCAAGCAGATCAAATCTTAGTTTTTAAAATTTTCAGTGCTTGTGCTCAGTCGATAGGTGTATTTTATTGTCTTCCTGTTTTAATAAGTTACAATACCGTTTGTAACTTATGAAAACCGAAGAAAGTATAAGTATATAAATAAAAATAAAAATAAAATATTGATTGGCTATTTGCGTACGCAAAACTAATTAAATAAAACATTAAATAGCTTATACAATTAAATTTTATTACTTAGAGCGCTCGTAATTAGTTACCGAAACAAATTAAAATTACAAATGACCGCCACTCAACCTTAATTAGATTTTTAGGTCAAATTCACAATTTTTTTCTATGTGTACGGTATATGTGTGTCAAATCTAGTTTATATTTATATTTGTCACTGGGTCGCAATAATTTTTATGTCATACGTGCATTTTTACCGAACGCGTTTTTATTACATCAGTGTTATCGCTAAGACAACAGGTTAGAAAGAATTTATTGCGTTTCCTCGATTAGAAATCAGTATTGACTAGGTAGGTCTACCTAACTTAGGCCTAGGTCTAACATAGGTCGCCTTAGTTAGGTTACCTATTATTTGAGATTAAGATTGATGTCACTTGCCAATAAAAATAACAATAAATATTATTATTGTATTAAAAATAACAATAATTATTATTATAATGCGTTTAGCTGAACCATTCGGATTTATTACACAATCTCAATACAAATAATTCTTCTATACTCTATGTTTCTTTATGTTTAGCAGACTTCAAATAAAAGGAGATTTTCAATTCGTCGGAACCTTTTTTATGTATTTTCATCGAATGCGCCTGAATCGATTTGGAAAATTCTTTTTTTTTTCAAAGGGTATACTTTCGAGGTGGTCCTATTTAAATTTTATCGAAATCTTTTGAGTGGTTTTTGGTAAATCAACAAATATCTAAAAAAACATAGATGATATTTTCGTTTACTCCGAAACCTCGCTGTCTCATTGGAGCAGTGCGTTTAGTTGGCCTACCATCCTACTAATATTATAAACGCGAATGTTTGGATGTATGGATGGATGTTTGTTACTGAATCACGCCAGAACGGCTGAACGGACCTGGATGAATTTTGGCACAGAGATAGATTATAGTCTGGAATAGCACATAGGCTACTTTTTATCCGGGAAAATTTACGGTTCCCGTAGGAAGTCCAACCGCGGGTAACACAGGCTTCTTAGTACATTTTGGGATAGTGTATCTCGTATTGTCCTAACTCATGAGATGAGTCGTCATAATATTGTAGGCAACTGACTAGTTTCATAATTTATAACTTGAGCTTATCTCCTTATTTCTATTAAATGTAAAGAAAATAACTAAACATTGAATTTTAAATGACAATGAATTATTTGCGTAGTTTCAAATGATGTAGATGGTAGATGATCGTCGGGTAACAGTCCACGATTCAATAGTGGATTGGCAGCGATCTCATTGAACCTATGTTTCATTGTTTTTCATTACAGTTAGTTATACAATTCAAGACAGCATCATTCCCAGGACAAGGAAGCATGTAACCAATGTTGACGCTTTCAAGTAGCAACATAAGTGCTGATGTCCGCTGCAAAGTTTTTGCCTTTTTCCTTGTTGACTAGCATAGCATAGCTGTGAGAACCAGATTACTGATATAATAGTTAAATATTACTTTTTTAATACTTAGATATATAAATATATCTAACACATTTATGTTCGTTAGACAAATGCTTGTCTCGAGTGAGAATCGAATGCATGATCAGTAATAATCATTTAACTATCGTCCAATTTTAGTTAGATTTTTAACTGCTTCTGCACGATAATTTAAAATATATCCCTGCCTACTAAAATCAAAGAGGTAAATAATATGTAAACAAGCTGTATGCGGAAACTGAATAAACGTATAAACGTCTAAAATACAAATATATTACAAACATCGGCAGAAAATAACCAATGAAAATCGCATAATTGTCAATTTTCCTAACTCACTTCAGACATGATTTTTGCAATAATCGACGTTTGTTCCCACACAGCGCCATGAAAGACAAACCACCGAAGAAAATACTCAACAAGCAAGGCTGCAGCACATCAGGAAGTACGAAACCTAGCATATGGAGCTAAATAAAGTTAGGGTACCTATTTAAAGTTAACGGTGATTTCTCACATCGCAGCCTGATACTCACGCCGATAATTGCTGATCCAGCCCACTTATATTATAAATGCTAAAGTTTTAATGAAACCTGACAGAATTAGAATTGTCGGTATGAGTCTCAAGAGTTAAATTTTCCTAAGCACATTTTTATTATCATGTTGTTCCTATCTGAAAATGTATTATTATGTTTGTATAGAGAAAATATTGTGAATACATTGTGTATATGCAAAAAATAATTGTGCAACAATTTGTCTTAAGATTAGACCAGAGGCGAGCGGCATGAAACGCGAACCGCTGCAGGTTTTGTTTATGAACGCAGTCATACAAAACCAAGTATTGGTTTCGTTCGCTCACTCGAATTCTTGCTTGTGAATTTCTGTTGTTATTTCTTCAACTCTTACATTACGCCACACTCATCACAAGACTTATTTATTTAATTCCAGTGAACCTTACATGGTATAGTTGAACAATTAATGTCTTTTTTTAGTAATGCATAACTCAATAAAACGAGGGTCAATTAAAAAGTGATATTGTATATTATTAAAAATGTTGCCATAGTTTTTATAAAAATAGGTGAAATTTTTTCACGGTTTTATCCAACTCACTGTGTATATTTACATGTAGTTACGCAAAATATGGCAACATTTTTGCACCAAACATACAAAATATGGGCTTTTATCTAATCGCGTACCTACGTAAATAATGCATATTTTCCATCGTTATATTGTAATAATTACACTTTAATGACAATTCAAGCGATTATAGAGATAAAAATATCGATCGAGGGATATTTGTTTGAGTTTTGAAACTAGCCTGTTGTTATGGTTTCAATGCTTTAGGTTTGAATATCCAAATGATTTTATCAACAGATTTCCAAATGAGATATCGTTTCGGTTGTATTTTTATAGTTGATACTCTTTTTTTTATTTCAAAGGAGATCCTATTTGAGGATATACGACGAAAGATGTATATCTTCATTGGTTCCATAGAAATTTCATCATAGTCGGTTACTTTACATAATACTTTTTTTAAATCATAATATCTGAAAAAAATATGTCAATCAAGTAAACTAAATTGCGTATTTCTTCTGAGACTTCTCTTCACCCATCGTGAAGAATGTGAAAATTGCCGATATGGATGTTTCTTTTTTTTAATGCACCAAAATTTAACCCCCTGAGTGCGACAAATAATATTCACCAAGTATTCTGTAAAGTTCCTACGGTAATAAAGAATATATAAAAATATTGAAATCGGGTAATTCGATTTTTTTAATCGGTCAGTCACGTTATTTATTTCCCAAGCATTGTCGCTAGTTAGACTGACCTTATTCCTAATTAATTAATTAATTAACAATGCCTGATTACTTCTATAAAAATGTCTGCTAGTATTCGCGATATTTAGATTATTCCACGTTCCCGTTCCTTCTTTAGCCCCAGAGTTATATCGCAAACTAGCTGAAATCAGCTGTTCTGACTTTATGGTAAGTGCTACCACTATTTCAGTCACCACGTACTGCATTCGTGTTGGTGCGTTTCAACTTTTATGTCTAGAGGTCAGATGATAATAGTAAGTTCTTCAAAAGAATACAAAATAGAAAAATTATAGGTAATAAATAGTATTAACAGCTTATAGTTTTCGGCTAATAGCAGCAGTTACCTAAACTATAGTCTCAATGACGCTATTAACAAATTCCAATTATCAGTATTAAAAATTATACAATTTCACAAACAAATTAACAAGATTCAAAACAGCGTTGCGACTTCAATTGTTTGGCTATACCTAAGAGTTTTATATAAGCATATCGATAAGATTTAGATGATTGTTATAGTATTAAATAATGTTTTAGTTCATAGTTATGAAATATTAGCAACGAATTTGAAATTATATACAATAATTAACGCAGTCTCTGAATTAGTGCGGAATTTATTGTTATTTAATACATGTAAGTAGTGTTCGGGGTATATTATTTTTGTGAAATGTATTGACTCTTTATTTGCTCGTTTTTTGTATATTAGCTTGCTAGGTATCTGCACTGATATTAAAATCGTACACAAGGATGAAGTCATAAATCCTATACAGTTCACTCAATTTATCTCGATGTATTTTGTATAATGAACTTTTTCTCCCGAAATTTTAAATCAAGATTATTTTTTCACCGTTCCTAGAAAATCCTACATAAAATATTTATAGATCATATCATTCTCTTGCAAAATTGGTTGCCAAATGGCTGAAGGCATTTTTATACTTCAAGGTTCATTATTCAACAATCAAATTATTTCGGGCCCCAAACTGTCCATTGGAGTTTAGCCAAACTAACATAATTAAATCGTTTGCCAATTGTCAAAAGTCAACTTGTCAATAGAGAGGTGGATGCACTGCTTTGTTCGGTCAAAAAACATTTGTACCGGTCATATAATAATAGACTGCAGAAACATGCGTATGCGCAGAATTCTCATTTGCAGTCTAACAATTTTAATCAATCTATGCAATCTAATTGTAAATACTTGAGTGTACGATCACAAGTGTGATTTATTATAGATTTTGAGAAGATACGTACGTATACATTTATGTATACTGGTAACATTCTAACAACCTCTTGTGGGCTTTAAATAAGCTTATGTTTATATAAACAACAAAAACGACATTTAGAAATTCTTAACTTTATACCAAAGTTTTGAGATATTCACTTTAAAATCAGTTGTTTGTTGCACTTCCAAGGTCATTCTGATAGAATCAGCTAATTTAGAATAATACTATTATTCTTCAGCCCTCAATAGTTTATTAGCATGTTACCTATTGGTACTGTATATCAAAATTGAATCTTTGTATTGTGTGTATAAATAAGAAAATGCAAAATAATTTAATTGTCCTAACTAAATTGTTTTGAAACCTACGTTTTGTATGCTTCTAAACGTCACAAGATTGCCACAAAAACTAAAACAATAGTGAGATTTGTACGAGTTTAATTAAATTGTTCTTAATAAGTGCTAAGTAATAATTAATTCGATCTGTTTATTGGTCACAAAAATACTTATATTTATAGATTTTAATTACTTGATAGTATAGATAGTTTTGTTGCTATCAAACTGATTTCAAATATACAGCAAAACTTTTAGACCTGTCACAGTTTTAGTTAAGTTTGATGGCGACAGAATAAGTTCACAATGTCTAGCTCAACCATTCTTACTGGGGGGGCTTTCATAAATCTTACTTCGCCTTACTGGTTTAGAAATGAATACTATTCAAATTAAATTATTTATGTTTTTAAACCGTGTTTTGTTCTGTTTTTATTTGGAATATTATTTATATAACCTTATCAGTAAAAGAATCCTCATGTTCGCGTTTAATTGATTTATTTGATAGACAAACAAAATCATTCCATGGCGTTGGTGTGTATAGAACACTAGTTGGCACGATTTTTATTAATTAAATAACCAAGTTACTGCGATAACTTATCGAGTTACTAATGAATAAGTTCGTTATTTTTCCATTTTATGCTTTGATAGTTTTGTCGAAAAATCTGTTACTGATAAAGGTCGAAACTTACTATGGTCTGTGATTTTATTTTACTTTCATGACATAATTTTATTTTATTTTATAATAAATGTTTTTTTATTTGTAATTGTGTTTTCATTGTTGTTACTAAACGAGTGGAGTGTGTTTGCGCTAATAACAACGCTAACATTTGAAGATAATCATTAGGTCATCGATTTTTATATATTTAATATAATATAATATAATATAATATATACAATATAGATATTGATTTTTCAGGGTCCGTGGAGACACAGAAAAATATATACAGTATACTCGTATATGATTTGCGCTGAGATTGGACTGAACTGTGTTCTGGAAGACAGTGATTCATAATGATAATAGTAAAATTTATGAAGATTGTTATTTCTTATTTAATACTGACTTAGTTTTTCCGTTTTGTAAATGTAGTTTACCTACCTACATCACTTTCGCGCATCACTAATAGGAGAAAAGTATTTTAATTTTCAACGTGTCTTCAGAGAGCTTATAAGCGGGTTAGTTAATACAGCAGATAATGAAAAAAAATTTCGTACTACCCGGGCGACACTTGTAGGGACTCTTATGGACCTACGGACGCAACATTTCCGTACACGGAGGAGATGGCTCCGTGGCTTAGTAGTAGCTATGCTTTCGAAGCGAGGGTCCCGGGTTCGATTCCCGGCCGGGACACACTGTGTTGAATGACAATGAAGTTTGTTCTCGGATCTTGTTTTGTGTTTGTCTATGCCGACACGGAATCCTAGTGGAAGTACATGACCTCCTCAAAACAAGGTACAAACACCAATATTGTGGCTGCAGAAACAGATTTGATAGCATCCTTATGCAGATCGGTTTTTGCATTTATAAGCAGCATCGTTGCATTTGCTGATAAAACATCCAGCAGTAATCAATTATTTCGTGTATTTCACGCATTTTATCGGTTGCAATGTGTCATGTCATTTTAATTAACAAAGGTACGTGCTCTTACAGCTGGAGCTAATGACTAACTGATTACCGATGACTGAAGCTATTCTCAATGAAAGAATTGCGATTGATAATGTTTGGTGACGTGAAGCCTAGATTTGGTTCACTTGGGTGATGAGGTGAACGGCTCGTCTGTGTCAGAAAAATATCTTATTCTTGTTGTGCTTGTCATCAAAATGCTAAGCTACCTATATTGGTAACTATTGTTGATAAATTAGTTACAGAAACAAATTAAGATTGACTGGAATCTGCTCTGGATTTATAAATAGAGATAAGGCACCCATTTGTGTCCGTCTCCCTGTTGTCTTCAGACAGAAAAACGGAGGAGTTTCGCATGTCGGCCGCATTTTTTTTGTTTATTTTGACGCGATTTCTCCGCTAGTTGTGGGCCATTGTTGTCCACCAGATGTATGATTTATTTTAGAAATAGCATAAGTAAATGCTAGTTCCACAGAAATTTTATGTAATTTCACCTCCAAGGGTGTCAATAAGTAAATAAAAAATCTCTATCCTATCCATCCAAAGGTTGCAGAAAGAGATCACTTTTAGTGATATGTAACTTGTTTGATATTGTTTTTTTCTTTCTGGTGTGCAATAAAGAGCATATCTATAGTGTAGTGGTATGTAAGTAGATATACTCTTTATATCTACTTACATACCACTACTTATGGTTACTTTCATATCACATTGTTGATTCTTATCACGCTGAAAAATCGTAGAATTATCCGGAATGTGATAAAATAAAATTTTATAATATCAAGGTTGCATTTGTTTCCTTTATTTATAGGAATTCTATACAAAATAATTTGATAACATGACAGAACTGCCCATAAACAAACTCTGTGCATCGATTCCTTGCTCCTCGGTTGAGACCTTAGGACATGATTCTTTGTCAAATGAGTGTACTCGAGTTGCGGTCCTTGGCAATGCGGTATACTCATCCATAAAATATGCAGAAGGATGTCCAAACGAGTACACTAGTATTAATTATAGTATATAATATCCACCCCTCCCATGGGAACACAGCAGAACCATTGCGCCACTACTTGGCAGCACATTACCGAGTGTGATGATAGTACTTTTCCGGACAAACCTGTCACCGGTTCTACTGCTACATTGGGTTACTCCTTTCGCACTAGTCAGGGGACACGGGTAGTAACTCAGAGGCTACGCGAGCATCCGAAAATTCATTTATTGATTATATGGACTCTCCGGTTTCGAATCAGGACGCATGTCTTGTGAACAAGCCGATACGGTTATAGACCATAACGATAACTAGAAGCACGAAATACTTCTTATCGATAACTGATACAAATTGTTTCGTTTTTACTAGCAAAATTAAATAATTTTACAGCCTATTATTTTTCCATTGCAGCGCCGGCTCTCTCTCGTTAATCGAGAGTAGATAAGAGAGAGGATTTGATCTAGTGCGGGAGTCCAAAATGATTGGTAAATGTCATATGCCTTCGATATTTTGGCTATAGGATACTTTGATTGGCTCAGGTAATTCAGATAGGGTAGGTAGGTAAGGACTTCACGGTATTTATAAAGAACTCTACTATTTATTTTTTAAATGGGAGGTCTCTTTACTCGCTTCCGTAGGCGAGTACCTTATGAATGACACGTACCTCCTGGGTGGTGCTAAAGCAACAACTTGTGTAAAGTTTGTCCGGAAAAGTACTGCCTCCACACCTGGTAATCTGCATTCACATTGATAAGTTCCGGACATGCGCTTGCGACATAAGATCCCCGTCTCAGGTGACGGGCGCAACGGGGTACGACTGGGGTCTTGTCATGCTTTGGTCGGGGAGAACCTAGGTCGTTGTTATGGGTTTACCGCCAGGTGGGCCTTCAGCTCGTTCTGTCACTTTACAAAAGAAAAAAATTGTCTCAATACCTTAAAATAAGGGTGCTACGGAATACATTACGTTTTCACAGTAAGAGAGGTCTACGCCGTAGGCAAAGGGTAAAAAAAAAATCATGATTGTCATGGCCGGAAATCGAACCCGGAGCTTTATTTTTCAAGTAGGTATTCATTCAGGTAGGGTTACAACAATATCAAATACACAATTCAAAATGTTGAATATTATAATTCTGTATAATTGTTTAGATCTATTTTTCTTGATTTCTATGCAAATACAGATGCAAAACAATTGTATTTTCGATGCGGGTGATTTATTTATGCAGACGGGTCTTGTAGCTAATGGATGCATATCAGTCTCGTATGTTCCCACTACAGGGACATCAGCCTACTTACAAGTGAGAGTGAATTGCTGCGTTCCTGTGGAAGGGTGTGGTTGCCGGTGAAATCAGACGCATGAGATGTTACATCCTCATCTCGCGTGACGGGCATAACAGTATGCAACTTGTGTTCTTATACTTAGATATATAAGTTGTATTATTGTTGTTATGCGCGGTAACCACTTAATATCAGGTGTGTCTTCAACTTGTTCCGACATTACCATTACAAAAAAGTAGGTAAGTTTGCTGTGAAAAGTATCAAAATAAGTAACTTTAATAACTTTTTTATTTAATTGGCGGTACACTTTTGCTCCATCATCACACATCACCTCTCATGATGAGGTCGACGACGGAGTACGAAGGTTTAGGATAAAACCAATCAAACAACAATGATAATTTGGGAACGGAATCATTTATTGAACCCATTGTTATAGTAGAATAATTAAATTATAGGTACCGTTTACACTGTTACTCTACACTTTGTACTGTTCAAAGTACCTACCTCAAGTAATTCTATCCTTACCGTTAATCGTACCTGAAATTACCAACAATACATCCAAATTCAGGATCACGGACATTATCAAATTGTGCTCCAAAATTCAGTGGTAGTTACCAATCACAGTACTTATGGATCCTACAATTAATTAATAAATATAGTAGGTAAGTATAGTTATGCAAATTCATGAGAAACGATACAATGACAAGCCAATCTCGAAATGATATATTAAAATTTTTTTTTACTGAAAATTAAATTTTATACATGTCAGTATACAAGATATTTATATCATATAAATAATAGTTTACCTAAAATGTTTACAATTTTAGCATTTGGATATACGCACTGGCCAGCAACGATCAGATTTCTAGTGTTGGCTGCCATATCGATAAATTATATCGATGGACTGAGATGAAGAGACCCGTAAAAGTTCGATTAAATAAACTACCAAGTAATTCTAAGTTAACAGAAAATCAGATCTAGGTATTATATTTTAGAACTGTTCCCTTGCTTATATCCAACCGCAGATATTACACGAATATTTTGGGACGTCTTTTACATAATTTCAAACAAGTCCGTACATATTTACTCGTAGCTATTAGTAGCTTACACTAAATAAGTTAATATTTTAAGATATCGATCGAGTCGTCACTTCGTTATATTAGTTATTATTAGGTATAAATCTTCCTTTATTGTCTTCAATCTTCACCATCAAAATAAAAGCTGGGAAATTAAAAACGTAAGAGTGTTGCAGCATAACAAGTGGTGGCAAAATTCGTTTTTATTTAAAACGCTTTGGTTTAGCCATACAATAAACTAAACTATAGTTAAAAAATATTCAAAGTACCAGGTTTAAAACCATATCCGTTAAAATATCAAGTTGTTTCGTAATAGTTTATTAGGAAGCTAAATTCTCTACGTCCACAATCGAACGGTGCAATAGGTACCTACAAAACTCGAGGAACGAATGAAATAAATACAGCATTCAAAATAAAGACATGACAAAAACATTTGAATCGCGCTGATAAAGTTCATCAACAGAAGGAAAAGAGTTATTAAACTAAAATAAATTTATAATAGACACCGTTAGAAAAGTTGTGTAGAGAATATACAACATCGTCGCTTTAAGAAATTATACAAATCCATGATATGTACCTAAGTATACACAAATAATTCACAATACGCAAATGATACAAATCAATAAATAGCATTTAATGACATCGTAGTTACTTATATACACTTAAAAATACTTTAGTACCCTTCGATTTAATGGATCTCTATACTGGTTAAACGAATGTTTATACGTGACTACTTTTAATCGATAAGTGTTGTTACTAACTCGATAAGTAAATCGCAACCGTCGATATTTACACAAGTACCTATTATTACGATAAAACTGAGAGATCGCGTATTTTCATGACTTTTTCTGGAATTTTCTATGATAAAATCTCGAGAAAAAGTGATAAATCTACGATCCTGGCTGTAATGGCTGTGTCCAACTCCGAGAAACCACAGAAATCCACCCGAAATCCAACAATAACGCTTCGATTGATTAGAAAATAATCCATTTAAATGTTTATGAAAATAAGTGGGACTTACAGTATATACAAAAATATCACATTACTTCGAGGCCGCAGCTTTTACTTAGTCATTAGTTTATTCGTGTTCCTACCTAATTCATCGGTTCCTTGGTTCGAAGCGTAGTAGGTAAGCTTAGTCAGCAGGAAGTGGGTTCACAATTCTTTCCATGGTATTGACATTCAGATAGCTGGAAGCTTTTCGTTTCAAGCGCAAATATTTCACTGAAAGATCATACACGTTTAGTTGAGACATAAAACATTCAAGTCTTTTAAAAGCACTCCGATCGTAAATATATCGCTTACATCGATCCCATGCCAGCTCTTGTCTTTCTTCCTACACTTAGTTACTTATAAAAATCTAGGAAGAATTAATAGACTAGTGCCTTCTCAAAGACTTATTTAGTAGATAATTCGATGTGAAATAACTACGAAATCTACGAGTTCTACATTCAAGATTTTAGAAGCCGTAAATGTCTAAAGCTGCAGCCTAGCGGATCGTGCAGCCATCGATATTACAACGCTACACTAAAAATAAAAACTATTTGGCTTATCATAAAAAAAAACTACGCGAAAGCGAGACAAAACTACAGGCCCTGATTCTGCTAATTCACACAAGCAAATTCTAACAAAGAATATCCTTTAGCACATTTACATGTATAAAGTATAACCACGATTTGACAAGCTGAATTCACCGCTCTATTAAGATGGCCAATAAAATAAAACAACTATTTATACTTAATATTAAAAGAACATGCTGCATAGTAAGCAGATTGGAAATTGAGCGATCGACAACGCACGCAAATACTCCCCCCAACATACCATAATGGAACTCGGCGGTTCCAACCAAAAATTAGCAGAACCGAGGTCCAAAACACATCAGTCGTCGTCAACAACCGCACGCTGGCGGATAAACTATCACATAGAAAAATATAATTTGGGACGCGTATTGCTAATTTAGGTACAGTCTTTGGTGTCCGGGGAGGAGGGTCCGGAGATCTCGTCGAGGAAGTCGAAGGTGGCGACGGCGGCGCGTTCCGGCTCGCCGTAGCGCACGAAGAACCCTTCGCGGCCGAGGATCGAGGGCCGCCGGGAGCGGCCGCAGCGCAGCACGCCCAGCCCGCGCGAGCGCAGCGCCGCCGCTGCGCACACGCAAACGCAGCGCGTTAGCTCCTACACCCCGCCCTCTGGCGAGACGAACACGCGTCACCGCGAGGCACGCGCACCCGTCCCCGCTCCGACACGCGTCGCTCCCAATACAGTTATCGATATAATGCACATCACTTATCGATTATATACGCGTAAAAGGTGAATCAAAATATTTTGTAATAATATTAAGATCTGAACCCTGAACGACTACAACCACATTTAATATAGCTGTAGAAGTGTAGATAAGTAAATATAAAATTTTAAACTTTGTCTATATTAAAGGCTCCTCCAGATTCGTGGAGTGGAAACCGCTGAAAAACTGCATTTATATACGTGAGTGTGTAACATTTTTTCAAGTCTTCGTAGAGCTGGCGCCTGTGCGCGCTTATGAAATAGCCTATACGAAATAAATACAAGTTCTTTCAGGTATTTCAGTACTACAATTTCTCACTTAAATGTTCACAAAAGATCATCTACCGACCAATTTAAGAGAATAAAATTCGTAATAAATTCATTGCCAAGTTACATAACTTCAACATATTTAGAATTTAACCGGTTTGATTTTTGTTTTACTTGTATATATCGTTATAATTGGGAGCGATACGTTTACTCGGTCTGATGAGGCGAGATAGTGAGTGGTGCAAGTGAGTGAGCGGAAACGTGTGACGTGGCTGCACGTGTGAACAGACAGACAACATGAAATGAAAACATGCCGTATGAGATCTTGTCATAAACGTAATAAAAATCGTTTAAAAAATGTTACAAGAGATCATACAGACGCTTGGTCACAAAACCTTACAAGGTTACCCGTTTTCGAAATTCGAAGACTGATTCGAAATTCAAATTTACCGTTTGAACTTTGTCCCGTTATTTCACATTTCTTAGAATGCGTTCAGTAGCAAAACGTAAACTAACAGATTTGGAGATAGCTTATAACGTTCCCACTGTAGGCGAACCGGCCTACTCTCGATAATTGAGAGTGAATGGGTTTTGATATAGCACGGGAGCCCAATGTAGATGTCACATGTCTTCGAATTTTTGGTTCTAAGACATGCCGGTTTCCTCGCGATGTTTCCCTTTACCGTTTCGAGAACGTGTTATTGCGCACATACAATTTTTTAAATTTTTAAGTTAAAAGCTCATTGGTGCTCTGGATGTTTAAACCAGCGACCGTCAGACTGAAAGTCGGAATCTGTGCCCCGGGGCCACTACGCACTCTGGAGCAAAAACAAAAATATATTTAGCAAAATTGTTATCTGTCAAAGAGGTACATAATATGTTTTGCCAGTGTTGCTATGTCTTGAATGAAAATAATATGACGCTTTAAGAATTGCATTTCACTTGACTTGTGAAGTTTTGTGACCAAATAAACATAAAGTAAACAAAATTATAAGACAATAACCACCAAAAGCTCCACCGATTAGTGACACGGAGGGAAGAGGTAAAATGGGTTCTTATTATGAAGAATGGTGGTCGAAACTAAAATTAAGAACATATATTTCAACACAAAATCCCAGATTAACACATATTTCTATTAGGTTCCCACACTAACCATACCTTAGGTAATATGTTTTCTGTTATATTATTTACTAAACAGGTTTGTTGTAAGTAGTATCTAGTTATAAATTCATGAAAGTGCCATCTGTTATCCAATTGTTTACGTGTATTGTCTTAAATGTATTGTTTAAACGATATTCGATTGTTCAACAATGATTTCGACGCAGCTACATGCGTCATGGTCCCGGGCTAACTGCATTTGGAGTGACCATGACGTATGTAACTGCGTCGAAATATCGGGAGTCAACAAAAACTCACAAATCATGTTCAACAATGATGTTTGTTATCTCCATCGTCTATTAACTGATTTTGAAAATTCTTGAATTCCTTTATTTGAAGGGATATGCTTGCCCATAATCTTTTAAACGGTTAAATAGTTTAGTTGTTAAATCAAAGTAACTAGAAAACTTAAGTCATCCAAGTAAACAAAATTGTATTATATATTTTGCTTTCCTGTGACTTTTTTCGTCGCCCGTTGTATACCTTATTTATAATGGTAGAGTGTACCCCGTAATGGCGAGAAATAAGGGATGAAACAAGTCAGTTTTTTTTATTTAAAAATCAAAAAAACCTATCTATCTTTATAATTCTAATAATAGCTTCATCTTTTATCACAAGTTTAAATTATTAACTGCTCAGTAGGAATTTCAAAAATCAATCTATATTCTTCCCCAAAAAATGTCACCTTCCAGGGCTATTTGCTGGCAACCCCGTCGTTGTCAAGCGCTAGAGTATGGAGGGGGTTTAGTAGGTCTAAACCATCTACATATCCTGCAACTTGAACCGAGCCCCACATATCCTGCCTCGCTCCCCCGGCGAGGGGGTAATACGTAAAAAAAAGGGTGACTATGTTTGTCAATTTGCTAAAAGGGGGTGGAGATCGCAGATGGCACTTTTAAAATATAGGTGTGTAGGTACCTGTCTTCTGCCTGCGGGAGCGATGCAGACGATGCAGGCGCGAGTACGGCGGCGGTGGTTCTGCTGGGGAGGAGCTGCATGATGATGGAGAGGAATCACTCGACGCCAGCATCACGTCCAGGAGGTTAGCTCGCGCCTGGAATTACCGAGGTTTTTCTTAAGGAAACATATCTCATCGGAACTAGCAGCATTCAAACCATTGTTTAATTTCACAACAGTAGATCTATCAAGCGCGCCATATGCTATCGTTTCTTGCTACGAGTTTTTTTCACGTTTCGTCAAATTATTGTATAAAATTAATCTTATTAGTATTATAAATGCGACATTTTGGATGGATGGATGTTTGCTCAACGGATCAGGATGAAATTTGGCACAGAGATATATTATAGTCTGGAATAGCACCGTGCAGCGCATCTTGGTAACTGATAAAGTAAATGTTTATTATCAGTATTGTTTCGTGTATATAAATCCTAGTGACAGAACATGCTGCCCGCCTAATTTTAAGTGGTTACAGTCGCTCAAGAACAACATCAATATGTACCTACCAAAGTATGACAAACCCTGTAATTTCAGCGAGGCCTTCAAACTCCGCCATGTTTATGTTTGGTGCTTGCTATTGCAATCTGTTTACGCAATAATACTTAAAAGATAACTTACAAATTAAGTCTGATATTATTCTGTATCACTAAAATCAATGTATGTACTTTTCAACGTAGATCTATTTGGCCCAAAAACTGCAATAAAAAGGTAACTTATAAAAAAGTAGGACATTATTCTGTACCTTAGGGTCACTGAAGTCGATGTCCTTTTCAACGTGGACCCACCCGGTTGGTCCCCAAAGTGCACCGTCCTTGTGTTTGCTGCTGCTATTGCTCTTCTCTCCGTCGCTCTTCACTTCAGCAGTAGCCCCCGATTCGCTTTGCCGTATCATCCTGGAAACGTTATCTATCTTGTTGATTTCATTATCATTGCGATAAGTTGCGGCGTGATATGAATCGATTTCTCAGAACCAGGTAATCGTGGATTCTTGAATGGCATATATCTCAAGTGTTTTAATTTTTACTTATTAATAAAATTAATTGATTTGTGAAGTTCTAAATATAAACAATATTTTTACTGACAACACAATTACAACAATTACAATGACAACAATTACGAGTACATTTAACAACAGGGAAAAAGTGAATCCCGCAATCATTTATTGTTAAAATGATAAGCCAAAATATAATTACGTTTATGATACCAATGACTAAATAATATGATGAATTACTCACACATAAGTGATAATTTAATATTGACAATATTCCCTTTCCATCTCAAAACAAAATATCTGTTTCGTGTTGAAAAATGTCTTACCTGTTTAATTCCTCGATGACGTCCTTGGAAGTGGCCGCTTCATGGAAGCTAAGTTTATGCTCTTGCTTCACAATAATTGGTTCCGGAGAAGCTTGAGCCTTCTTCTCGGCCACCGGTATCTTCGACCGAACCCTACTCGGTGATGACGGAGGTCGTTTACCACCCAAAAGTTTTGGAATCCTACTCTTTTCGGTTCGCAATTTCACATCTTTCCCGTCGTTCTTATTACTTACTATCACAGTTTCAGCTGTTGAAGTACTCGTGGTATTTGATTCAGTCATTTGAGGGGAGCTTGTTTCTGGAGAGGAATTTTCTTCTTCCTCTGGAACGGTGACTAAAGCCGCAGTGCTCCGTCGACATGCGTTTAAGACCTCTTCAACTAAAGACATTTCTGTATCTACAGAAGGGAAAGTGAAGCTTGAGGATTTAGTTAATGTTTCTTCGACAACTGTGATTGGAATTGGTACTTTATTGAGCATGATGTTTACCGTGTTCTCTTTCAAAGCAGAATGTTCGACGCGACTAGATTCTATTTCGGTTTTCTCTTCTTTAATTGGTTGAGTTTGTTCTTCGTTTACAACTGTGCTGGTCACATCTATGCTTTTATTAATATCGTTCTTTCTCTGTACCTTACTTAGGCTGAGATGATGTTCGTCTAATTCGTTCTCAGCATTCTCAATTCTTGATAGTTCCTCGCAGTACCCTTCTGATTCAACATAAGGATCTTCGCGTTCAATGAACCGTGGAGTCGATCTTGCTTCAGACACGATATCACAAAAGGCGACTCTCGGTCGGTCGGAAATTACATCACAAGAATCGTTTTCCGAAAAACTGCCGAAAGAGTCGGGTCGTTGTCTATCTTCGGATACTTCGCTCCTCGGCCCAATGGAATCATCATCAAAGTCCGCTGTTGCATACGGGGGTGGCAATTCTCGTATTTCAGACACTGGTCTTGATGGCATTGAGTCTGACTCTTCCCTATCTCGGCAGTATTTTTGCTGCTCCGCAATAAAATGAAGCACGTTCTGTAACGCATGCTCTCGATCTTGGTAAGGCATTGCTTGCACGTCGTGAATTCTTAGATGATTACTAGCATCTTGTGAGGGAATCCCTCTGGACGAATTAGAAGCTAAGCTCTTTGTGCTCTCGTATTTTACCAGACGATAGAAATCTCTGGTGAAATCTAAGCCAACGGCACAGTCACCGTCTTCGCTTAAAGCTGTGCTAGATCTTTTATCGGGCATATCTGATGTACTGGACCAAGAGCCTCCAGGTGAATGTGTACTTCTACACTCCCATTGTTTTTCGGAACTTTCTACGTCTTCACCTATTCGACATTCATCTATTTCTACATTCGCAAATCCACAATCATTCCAAAGGCAGTCTCCCACATCTTCTTCTAGCTCACATCCATCGTCTTCTCTAATACTTGGCAGTGTCGATAGTGATATTTGACCGGGGGTTGTTATTTCTGCGAACGGTGACTGCCTGTCTCTGAGATCTTCGCAGGATAACGAAAGGCTCCAGTCCTCTAATTCCGCTCTATCATATTCCAAGTCTGCTATATCTCTATGTCTTTGTTGGAGTGCTGATCTAGCCTCATCTAATTCTAGCCAATGCTGAATGTAATCTGCATCGTATTGTGAACCATCTGCCCGGTCATCTAGGGTGCTACCCCACGAGACCCTTTCGGAACTAGTCGTTGATGCGATGGGTCTCCGTAAGGGTCTTTCGGGTGCTGTTTTGAGGTCTAAGACTAGAACTCCTGAGCTAGGGGTCGGGCTGTCTAGGCAGCTACTCGGGCAGGTGGTGCTGGCTAGGAGTTTTAAACAGAGATGCGAGTCTGAGAAGCTCCGAACGACATGTTGGAATGGTAAAACTGGACGTGACGGTGGATAGCTGCCTCTGACACCAGCGAATGCTACACCTGAAAAAAAACAAAGAAAACTCAATTATTCATTGAGTCCGATCCTCTTTGACATCATGGTTGAAATCAATGGTGATGGTAAAAAATTTACTAAGATATTTCCAGTGAAGTAAAACCAATAAAAAATATTCCACTCTTTTGTGAACAAAATTAAGATGATTTCACAATCAAATTGGGAAGATAACCCAAGCGAGACTCACCAATAGGAAAGTAGATATAGTCCGCTTCAGCCAAAAGCCTTGCGTGTCTCCTCGATTCCCTGGGATTTATGGAGACTATGGTTTGATTGTCTGTCTCATCGGATGCCTCATTGAGATCGGGTAACGCTCGGTCGGCGGCGTGGTCGCTCTGACGTGAGGCGTCGGCTTGGACGTCGCTGGACATGGTGGAATAGCCTTCGTCTTTGGCGCCGCTTTCAGGCGATTCGGCACCAGCTTCGCAGGCTTCGCCGCTTTCTTCTTCAGTTACTTTCTCTACGCTTGCACCTGGAATGCGTAAGGTTAATCAGATTAGTGCCTGAAACATGCTACATTTAGTAGATTTGCTTGGTAAAAATAACTTTGATACAATGAGGTTTACAATTGCAAGCCATGCAATTGCAATTGGTTTGCTAGGACTTGTATTATACAACACTAAGACTTGGGACTTGAGACTTTTAGTAGGAAGTGTAGTTAACCTGTGTGATTTGGTAATTTTTTCCTTGATTTATCATATTGTATATTATGGTTAGAGAAAATTAACTTCATTAATTTATTCATTGTGATTGTGATTTTGTGACCACAAAACTTTGCCAGGATATTGGCGTAACTGACATACATTATGATGTTCTTTAATCCAGATTAAGCTCTTCCATTCGCTATTAACGAGAGAGAGGACCAATACGGAGCCTAGGATAAAGTAAGTGTAAAGTAGGACATGCAACTTACCCCGTTCAGGGTCGGTGCAGGGCTGCGGTACGCTGAGACTCAAAGTAGCAGGACGCGTGGGTGCCGCCCATAGCGTGGGGTCCACCGCTGATAGAGCGCGCGCCAGATTGGCTGGAGTCACTTCCAAACCCTGTAACCAGGTAGTTTGATAATATATTATACCGCTGACGCATGCCAGCCATGTGCTCGTTTACAGGCTCGTTTATTGTTTGAAAAAAGACACCAGTGTTAGACTGGACCAGAATTCAGATGTCATGTCAGTTTCGAAGAATTGTGGGTTTCCCGGATTTACACCCTTTGTCTTTTCGTTTGAGTAAGTTGCCATGTCAGAGGAGGTCAGAGGTGGTCAGAGAAGTCGGAGTTGTCTAGCCACCCGAATGCTTCCAACTTGAATTATCGACTGGAACAGCCCACACTCCTCCGAAGCAAGTGATGATGGTTTAAGATGCAGCATGCTTGCCTGTGAGTAACTTTTTCATTCCGCTCTCAAATATTCCCTGGATAAAGTATTTAGAAAATAGTCAACCGCACGAATCCATTGAAACGTTCTCGTGTCGCCGTACGTTTTAATGAACTATGATGGAATGAAGATGAAATGAGGATGAAGGGAGTTCTCCATTTGTGTTATACCTTGAGTTCAGTCCAGATGTCGGCTAGGATCTGATGCCGCCGCTTATCGTCGTGGCTCAGGGAGTGTGGCTGAGGGACGGGCGCGGAGGGGGGCGGCGAGTCCCGGAACGAGACGAGAGATCCACAGGAGCCCACGTCTACTAGATGAACTGAAATCATACCAGTAGTCGTTATTGTATCAAATATTGGTGTATTGGGGATAAAAATTCTGTTCGACTGTGACACACGTATATAGCATATAACTTTGATATAATTTCCGTACCTTGCAGGTCCTTAGGCGTGTGAGGAGTAATTGGCGTGTGTGGGGTGGCAGGTGATGGTCTTGGTATAGGACGCAGCTGTCGGACCAGCAAGGCGCTAAGTGCCCGGTTCTGCGCTTCAAGTTCCCGCACACGCGCTCTTGCGCATCCTAACTCCTCGCGCACACTCTGGAAGGAAATAGATTTGATTTTTATCAAACTCCATCTTCTTACTGTTATTTCACTCTAGCTGGGGGTTTTCTTCTTCCATTATGCTTTTATATCTCATCTTTCATCTGTAATCCCAGCCTCATCAATTTGTGAAGGTTTTGGGACTAAAAAAGGAGGGAGCGAAGAGACGCGCCTTGCCCCTTTTAAGGAACAATAAAAGAAAATTTTTTGTACAGATTGTTGTCTCATGGGTTAAAAGTATATGTTTAAGACAGTATTTAACAGCAGCTGTAGCGACAAAAAGACGTAAATGAGTTAGATTCGCACCCCAAAAATAAAACTCGAGGCTTTGTGTGTGAGTGGGCAAAAGGTATAATATCTATTACTTACTCGAACCCGTACATATTATTTTAATATCTGTTCGTGTATGCTAAATTCAAACATAGGCGACGCAGTATTAAATGAAGAGGTAGCTATATAATCTCTTAATTTTCTTGCGTAATCGTACGATAACCATTTTGAGTACTATAACAATAAATACCTTTGTCATTCAAACAATATGGGCTAACATAACTCTCTGTAAAAGTAACAGCTAGCAAAAGTATGTATAAGTATACGGCGAGGCGCTTCAAAGCCGGCGTAGCTATGTAATAATCCTGTAAAATGTTCATGAGACTTTTCATTTGTTATTTAAATGTTATTCATTAACTACCTTCAGCGCCTTACGGTGAAGAATTAAATCTTGAAAATCCTACGGAATACTTTACCCTATCTGCTCGCATCTCCCTCGTCATTCGGAGAAAACGCGTACATTTTAATTATGCTTCATTAGATAAATTAAATTCGAGGTAATTGACGGGCCGTAATTATAAGGGGGGTAAATATAGCGCATAGCAAGACATGGCGCACAGTGGTGCCAACTTTAGATTTTCCCCAAAATCGCGGCAGATTGGAGTTTGTTTATTAAAAGATTTCTCGTCAGGTCCTCGGAGTGAATTTAAAATTTAATAAAGCAGTAAATTAAGTCGGTTGTAAATTGAAGTGGTTTTTCGGTGAGTTGAATTATCTACCTACTTTAACAAGTTGGAAGTGTTGGTAGGTGCTTCAAAGCAAATATAGCGAGGAGAAGTCTGAAGTTATTATATTATTTATTGGTTCCTTAGACACGTACCTAAAGCTCAGCACCAAAACAATTATGTTATTATTATTATTTTCATATTTAGTTCATGCGTACCTTAGAAATATAGAGGACATTAATAAGCAGTATAATGAGAGAATATACCATAGCTGATAAATGATGAGACATACATACTCAACTTAGTTACCTATTTAACTCATAAGCAAACAAAGCACCCCAAACTCAATTGAAAACTTTCCCATCTCAGCATTACAATATAGGTATAATCTAATATGATTTAAAACTCATCTTTGTGAGTACGATTATCAATAAGCTACCGACGGATATAATAATCTTCAACACGAGAGCATCTCCACTCTAATTACTCGACATAATTTAGCGTGATCGTGATCGCAAATGGCGTCTCGATTTTCAATATACTGACGTATATAATCGTTACATGTGTATTAAATATATACGTAGTACCTACCTATTGGGTTTCAGAGGATGATATATCTATGATGAAGAGACGTTAATTGGTTTGTGGTAATTATGAGGGATGTCGGGGTTATATTCGTGGATAAAGTTGTTTTCAAATTGCAGGTACTTTGAACAACAAACACTTCAATTCTATATTGAAACTTTAATTCGATTACATACCTAATAATATGATTGAAAACTTGAAAAATATGATTTGCTGCAATTTTTATGAGATAAATCTCATTTTTAATTTCATTGCGCCCTGAAAATTGTCTAGCACCCGCAAAAACATATTCAAACTTTCGAAAATTATCACAATATCACTTCCATGCGGCGCCATCTTAACTATCGAAAACTATGTCATTTCGCGCCAAAACTAAAACAACATGGCGGCTCAAAACTGAGATTTAAACGCAAACGGCCGCATTATCGACCAGATTACGCCCAGATTATAGTGGGCCAGGGTTTCTGAAATTATTACTGTGCCAGCTAAGGCCGAATTGTCCCATTTCGTACGATTTATGTGCGAATGTAGCGCCGCATAATCCGCGGCGGGAAACGGGACTGCCATAATTATGAGAAAACAATTTCCGGGATGCATCTTAATGCTTCGTCTGGATTAAGAGCTACAAACGGACATTTCGGAGTTTTTTATAGGATTAGCTGTTTAGCCACTGTAAATCTTGCGGGTATTTAATCTCCGGTGTTTAAGCGTGTAACCAACCATAGAAATATTTTGTCATATGATCATGATTTACTGTGTTTTAGTTTATCACATATTAAAACAGTGCCTGCATTCACTCCTTTGATCGTGTTCATACTATTATTTATTTGCTTTGATTTCGTAAGCATCTGGCAAGCGAAGTATTTGATCACCTCTGAATATAGTTTCACAAGTCTTCCGGTTATCGGCTGCCTCTACAGTTCTCACTTCAGTTAGACAATTGCACAGAATCCGATGGTACCTTTTGGGTGAGCAACGCCCGTACGACCTGCTGAGCGACATCATCAAGCCTCTTCTCATGGTCTCCAGCCAGACCTGCAGACAGTGCTGATAGTTGACCACGAAGCCTCTCGTTTTCCGCCCCTAATGTCGTTACTTGGCTTTGGTAGTGGGCTGCTGATGCCTGTAAAAGAAGATAACCTCTTGCTATGCGAAGCGCACTAAGTCTATTCTAAATCCAGCCTGTTTCGTTTGCCAAT
This sequence comes from Aplocera efformata, assembly GCA_921293045.1. Lineage (NCBI taxonomy): Eukaryota > Metazoa > Arthropoda > Insecta > Lepidoptera > Geometridae > Aplocera > Aplocera efformata. Next base: position 2,156,931 of record OV121042.1, on the reverse strand, counting down.
AGCTAAGCATTAAATGAGTTCTTTACAGTATCAACTAGCCAATAGCTATGCATCACGCTTATTATGACTGTGAACTTTTGGTGGCCTTGGATGGCTAATACAATCGTGACTGCGGTCCCAAAATACGCATCCGAGTTTTTAAATAGAAAATTTCTGAAAACAGGATGTTCGGTTCTCTCCTCACTTCACAGTCACGGTTGTCATCAAAACTTCGTAGAAAAACCTCTATATAGGGCGCCTCATTCACACTTATAATTAAGCGACCGCCCACAGGTTTAATAAAGATAAACCAGTTTAAATTGACCCCTTTCATCCAACCAAGCTAAAGATTAGCTATTAAGCATCGGGGCTCAACTAATATTTGCGTTTCAACTGAACCTTTCAATAATGTAATTTCAAACCTTAAGCTCGAGGCGTTAAAGTTCATTTTCAGCGTAGAGTTTGTTGAAAAAAGTGGTTTTATAAGTAATCAAGTAGGGATCAACACAAAGAGATGTGTTTGTCTGTGTGTCTGAAACAACACGCAATTGATATGGCGCGACAGGGAGGGTGGGCGTTTAATTTGAACGTGTTTTAACAGGTGGACCGCGTCCGATTGGATTGGAAACCAATGAATTTTTATTTTTGTTTGAATTTAACGTGGGTTTGACAATGTTTCGAATTTTGCGAAAGTAATATTCAGAAACAATGGATACAAAATTCAATTTTTATTTGTTTTCAATATCTAAACGGTACAGATATCGTAAAACAATATTTTATGATAAAGTAATTTCAGTGAGTCTCGTGAATTACATCGATTTGTTTTGAAGAACTGTTATGTGATCAGAGTAAAGTTTGGTCTTGGGTTTTCCATGCCACCTGCGACATAGGAAATCTTGGTGCAGGATATGAGTGTGAATATAAAAATTACTGCCTGTATCTACCTTTTGTCCCTGGGTTTCAACATAATTTCATACACATATAACTTGATTTCCTTTCCCCTAAAGCAGTATAGCATTTTCAATAAATTTTCAACCCTAATTAAAATCCGTGATTGACGCGCGATCTGATTACCACAACAATATTCAGTAGCAGACGGAATTCGCATTGAATTCACTGTAATTTATATATTCCTCATTTCGCAAAACCGCAGATGGGGAAACCTAATTAAAATGAGTTTTCAAATCGAATTTTAGACGAATCGAATGAACGGCAGTGAAGGACTAGGAAATCTATCACCAGGTTAGATTGAATAACAAAATTAGGTACTTACTCTTTAATAAAAAAACCTTTACTTTCAGCCACAGATATAGCAAATCTTTGAGGCTACAAAAAAGTGTATTTGATAGATGGGCAATAAGTACGTAAAAAGATATGGAAAAGAGTTCCTGATATTTAAAAAAATAATAATTTGATACTCTTTCGTTGAGCCAAAGGATTTTTTTGTGTCAATAACCTCTTTATCATGGATTTGTTAAGAACATAAATTGATTGACACAAAAAAAATCGAAAAAAAAACCCGATTTTATTGCTTTTCATCCCTTATTTTGCCCCCTTAGGAGGCATTTTGGCCATACTATTTAAAAAAAACAAACATTCAAATTGGTATACAATGAGCGAAGAAAACAATTCATGTGACGAATACAGAGGCAAGTCATTTAGAGACGCATAGGGACTCAGTCTCTTTTGTTTTAAATATATTTGTAACGTTTGTGTTTCTATTATTGATTACCTATTCTGTTCTCATTGCTTATTCTCTTCGGGTCTCGAACAAGTTCAGAATTCTAGCTTATCTACTGTGGTTTATTTCAACATTTTGACGATTGGGTTGTAAACTGGACTATAAAATAAGCACTGAAGATTTACTGTTGTTTTTATTAGCCGCTTTCAATGAATATCATCGTCTAGACGAATCACGTCAAGGCTATTGTTTGGATCCACGTTATTTAGCCAAGGCATGCATGACTTTAAAGATTTTTAAGATTGGCTGTATATTCTATTTTCAATTTATATTTTTTCAACTGTGTTGGAATCCTGTCTAACGCGACACGACTTGGGTTTTCTTATACTTCAGTACGAGAGGACCGGATTCGTATAGCTGTTGTTGTGGGTGGAGGTAACAGGTAGGCTTTCAGGGCGTTCTGTCACTGAGACACACGTAAAAAAATCCAACAAAATAGTTGAGTGCCTTGGAGTAATTCCCAAACATGTCTACACAGCATAACACGGGGTCAAACTTCTCCATGGCTACATATATTTTTAAAAAGAAAACAACTCCCCCATCCCCCTAGCCCGCCACGCGTGACCGTGCAAAGCTAATGATGTCTACTGCACGTGATTAATGGCACACGCAGTTCAATTCTACTCATTGCTAATGTAATCACCGATGAAAGCGGCTGCTTTGAAAATATGCTTCGAAAGCGCAAGTTCGTGGGGTCACAGAGCTTTAGCGCGTGGTTGAAGTGTGGAGCCAGTTTTAGGGTGAAATATACGTACTAGCTTCTGTGCTGAAGGTTGTGGGTATGATTCCCGCTCAGGACAACCATTCGTGTGAAAACATAAATGTTTGTTCCGTGTATGGGTGTTAAAAAAGTATTTATGTATTCTATCAGTTATTTAGTTTCTATTGACAAGTGCTTAGTTTTCAGCTAGATGGCGCTGTGTGAAATGTAGAAGGATTTTTATTTAGTAAGCTGCGCTGTAATGTGGTTAACACTGGCAATGTTACTCCCGGTAACAGCTTTCGACATGTTGAGTCAATGGGCAGGGCAGGGCCAATTCGAATCCTCCCTATTTCAATCCCAGACTTCCTAGAACCAAATCTACTAAAGCTATTGTATTCAAACCCATTTGCTCTCGCATGAAGAGAGTAGTAACCTGTTGTTAACATATCCAGAACGCTTAGTATGGTTTTAGATTAGTGTAACATAAACTAATGTAGAATAGAATATTTTTAATTTGTTACACAGATCACCTAGACATTAAACTTGTAGAACATTAAAAGACAAAAACAGATAGAACTTCATAAGACAACTCATATATGCTTCATACTCATGACAAGCTGGAGTGTATATTTCATCCTCAGACTCGTTACACACTTGACAATAACGACACGATAGCGGTAAATAAGGCTTATTTCGTCGTTTAATAAAGGCATTCTTACCATAATTATGATGCGCTTTATAATTAGAGCCTCGAATCACATACCATTATATTTGCATTACGGTATCCTAAATTATTTCGGCATTGGCCTGTCATTAAAAAGTACTTTGTAAATGTATGGCGCCACCACTATTTTTGATAATTTAGAGATTGAAAGTCCAGAATAACTAAATATATAATAAACCTATCCGTTGACCTGTGATAAAAAACCAAAAGAAACCATTTAAAAAAATGCGATATAGAATTTGAGCTTGTAATATTGCATATTAACTAATATATTTTACAAAATCGCCCGTATTGCCAAGCATGCTCCAATGCAATTTTAATGGTACTTTAGCAAATCGTAATGAAAAACTGCGTTAAATACGATACAATTTGTTTGCTTCGTATTGCGATAGTTTGGGGCTATGGTGGAAGTACTTCCCTGGATCTTCTTTCGCCTAAGTGGCCAGCTCTGATGTCAGAGTTTGCAAATCGTCCGAAAGCATGCAACATTATTTATGGACATCTAGACATCTTCTCTGTATGAACACTGGTACAGATAATTGGTCTTAATCGCATTGCTACGGGAGTAGGTTCTAATTGGCTCTTAATTACAGCTGCTTTTGTTTGCTGATATAAGCAAGTAAAACAAGCAGAACGTCGGTGTATATTGCAAAGCTTGTGCCTTGTGCGAGCAAATTAAGTTTTTATGTTTTATCTTTGTGTGTCTTTTAATTTAATGTGTGTTCTTTACTTTTATGACTTTAATATTTGTGTGTTGAATTTTAAACTTTTTCGTTTCGACAATATTTCTTGTTTATTAATGTCTCTCTTGTAAATGTATGTGTTGTTTACTGTTGTGAATTTGATGTTAGTGTGTTTGAAGTTCATAAATTTATTCGTGAACATTTAACTGGGCTCACAGCTTAGTTGTTAGTAGCTCTGCCCCCCGCGCTCGTCCGCTGTCATGGGTCGATTCCCACCCAAAACAAACATTTGTACTGTGCCTAACTTTGTCTAGTAAATATCAATAATAAATATTCATGACATTTGACACAGCCCCAAACTAAGCATAGTTTACTGATACTTATATAGTCCTTGTTTTGTAAATACATACAATGACTAGCCTGGCAGTTCAGTTTACGTTACGAAATGTTTTAAATAAAAAAATCTGAATTTGTATCAGTTCATCAATAATGCATTAAGTAAATCTCAAGCCGGTAATAGGCGGCCTTCCAATTCATCCGGATTATCTTATCGAGGAGTTTGGCTCGGCTCGGATCGAGAATAGCAATAACAGCTAAAGGGTTCACTGTTTCCACTCACCTACGTACGGGAAATATTTCCGTACGTAAAGAATCGCATTGACAGTCTTACGAAAGGATCTAGACCGCCTAATTTTCCAACTAGATTAAAACGTTTAAAATGTTGGGTTCCTACCTAAAGGGCCAAGGGAATCCAGTTACTAAGCCTACAACGTCTATCTCTCTGTCCTAATTCGAAAGTTCTGTATGATTCGAACCGCAATAAGTAGCTGGACGAAATTTCCATAGTTTTAGTAGCAGTTGAACTTGTGTAAAGTTCTCCCGGAAAAATACTGCCTCTACACCTGGTAATCTATTGGCAAGCAGTGGTCGACTCGTATTGTTGTGTTCCGGTGGGTGTAGATGCCGGTGAAATCATATGCGCATGACACGTGAACATCCCTGTCTCGGGCGAAGGGCGCTACGGGGTGCGACTTGAGCTTTCTCATATTTCGTTCGGGGAGGATCTAATTCATATTGATGTTGTTATGGGCGGAGGTAGCCACTTCAGCTGTTTCAGTCACTTCTATAAAATAAAAAAAAGATTACTCCGTTCTTTTTTTGTTCCTCGGAGTGAAGTACTAATCGATATTATTGTACTTTATATATATCTCAGCTCAGTAAACTGAATAAAAAGTGTTAATTTGGTGCCACATACACTTTGTATTTGTATTACTATTTTATTGACATTTTATGTTAACATAAAACTAACAAAATATAATGTGGCAACAAAAGTGGGTCTATTAGATGCCGAGTGTACTATTTGCATTGAATATGCATCTAACGCTGGTTTTCAGTGATTACCATTGGTTTCATTCAACAATTTTAATCATGCCAATTTATTCATGATTTCTGGCCGGAAATTCGTTTACCTCGCGTAAATAGTGTAGAAAGTGTATGATGGCTTGTTTCTGCGACAATATTACGTGCAAATCGTACCGTACATGACAGTGGACACAATATAATTGGTTTCGTTAGCACAACTATGCCGCAAACTCACCGTATGCGGCATGTAATTATGAGATACCTACACCCGGGTGTAGGTACCTATATTTGCCCTGTTTGCAGTTTAATGCTGCGTTTTGGCTTCATTTCCGCTTTACTAGACTTTGTTTCAATTTGCTGAATTTAAACGGCAACATTTTGTTCGGATTGTATTTGAAATGGTTTTCGGTTGATATCTAAACATTTATAGCAATTACCCGTTTTTATGGCCAACATTTTGTTGTTATTATTGATGGGGTTATGTATGTAACTACTGTAACTACTAGATTTATTAGGAAGATATAAAGACTCGGTTTACCGAGTGAAAAAAAAGGATATTCTCAATTCGCCAGTGTGTCTTTATTATTTTGTACTAGCGGATACCCATCGTGTGCTACTGCGCAAAAAAAGAAATTTTGTGCCTAATGCGTGGTTTTAGTGGTCTAAAACCATCTTCGCATTTTTGCCTTTCTAATGAAACCGATTTGGGGCACATCAGTTGGATGGTTTCAAAGTCTGTAACGGACATAGGTAGAAACAATTTTTGTGTTTTATGTTTTTAGGATGTTTGTTATATTTAGATATATAAACCAATTGTAATCCGATATTTCTTTTTTATTTCATATTGTGTACTTTTGAGGTGGTCCCATATATTTCACGTAAAAGTTTCCATCCTAAGCACGGAAATAAGTAATAAAAATATTGAAGTGGTTTATTCGACGTTTAGTGCAATCTCGTATTATTCTTCAGGTAGATACTTAATCCAGAAAAGTAATTACGTATATTCCAATTATGCGGTGCATTAACCATAATAGTGAAAACCTAAGTTTACAAACGCGCCAACCAAATATCACAAACACAATTAGTGTGCGAGTGTAAATTTGACATGCGCGTGGTGCCCGGGGGGTAACAGATACGATGCACCCTATACCCTCGCTGTAGGGATGTGTCACTGAGCATATCGATAACCAATAGAATATTTGTCATAGTTTCACGAGAAAGCACGGTTAAAAACACTGGTATTAAACTTCTGTTTCTAAAGTCTATGAAATATATAAAACTATGCGGAAATCACATGGTCTTATCTATTTACATAAACTTGCCGAAGTTGTTGAAATATATAAAAAGAATTACACGAAGAATCACAAGCTCTTTATATAAACAATTGCCAAGCGTTTGACTCGCCAAATTTCGAAAATGGTTCAACCGATTTGGGTGATAACTATTTCATTTTGTAATAGTCAGGAGAAAGAAAAAATAATGAAAAGTTAACGGGAAAAGTCGGAAAATTGGGGGAAAACCGAAAGTGCAGTTGCCGATTATCAAATTGCGAATCAAGACAGGAAAATATCTGGCCGGCCTGGTCTGTAAAATGTAGTTTTTAAGCCAAATCAGAGGATTTTCGAAACGAGTAACCTTGCAAGTTTATTAACCCTGAACTAAAAAGAAGAAAGCTAAAACTGAAACCTGAACTAACAAGTTAATAGCAATTCAAATCTCAATTTTCCAGCTGGAAACCGTGAAATATATCGATTTTCCGTTCCCATCACTACGTTGCCCTCTGTAACTGCGCCCTTGCACTTCGGAAGGGTGAAGCTGAATTATTGTTTAGAGGGGCGCGGGGCGGCGTTTTAAAACGGGAAATCCCAACCATTGTGCATAGCCGATTTCCCGCTATCCGCCATTTTAATGTCCGTCTGTCGATGTGTGGGTGAAGCGCTTGTTACGAGCGATCGCGATTTGAATTCTGGTTACGTCGTCGGGTAAAATGATCCTGTCTTTGATAATATTCTAGTGCATTGATACTTTTGAAGTTATTCCAGCCCGCATTTTTATCACAAACATGTTGATCAACTTTCACATCGGGCATGGCAATTCAATGATCTCTCATGAAAATTTGAATCAAGGCTAACGGTTTGCTATATCCATATCTAATTCTAAATATATTCCTAATCTATTCCTTTAATGCAGCAGCAAGATGAGGACATTTCCCACACAACAACTTCCCATTTCGACAACTTCCCATGTTTGAGATAAAAATGGTGAGATTTAAAACGGTCAGTCACATTTCTAGTCGCATTAGAAGTTGGGTTTATTTAGTCCGGGGAAGTGCCTTCTATTCTACCACCAAAGAGTGGTGTACTTCTGCTGTTTCAGTTGAATAATCTGGACCCCGGTGTCATTACAGGGACATGAAACACCGTCCTCATGTCTCAGGATACAGTCTAAGCGGTAATTATGGTAAGGTGTAGCTCCCAATAAGTGAGTGGCGTCATCCACTGCACAACCACGAGGGAAGCGAAACCTAAAACGTTAATAGTTTCTGGATCCCCACAGCAGGCGCTGCAGCAGTGCTGCCAATAACCTAGAGTCCTTTTCTGGTACTTTAAGGAGTTGGACTGGATAGGTTAGGGTTAGCTATTGGGGAATAATGCACAATACAGACAGACGTCAGTGCAGGCCTTGTTGATGACAATTCAATACGAATAAGTGAGTGGCTTTTGAAATTGACATCATTACGCAGGCTACAAGTTCCAGTCGTGTTACTTTTAAGGTGCTAAACGTCATATGTACATGTGACGTAACACCTCGGGAGACGGGCAAAACAAGATTTGACTTGAGTCTTTTCATACTTAGGTCTTAAATGACTTAGTCGCTTATAACACGCACCGTAGTCACTTTTTGACTGTGTTTAATATTTTTCGTATAAGTACGCACACTGAGGTGTGCGTGTGTGCAATCGTTACACGGTTTGTATGTCTTTTATTACAGTACCGCGTATTTTTCCTATTGTTGTCATGTTGTCGGCCCTAAAAGCACAAAGGGTACCCTTTTCAAAAAGCCTAACTATAGAAAGTAGCAGGTAATTGGGGGATTTTTAATCTTGCCTTTGAAATTTGTGTCACAATGTTCTGAGAAATATTTTATCATGCATTTTGTACACGTGTGTTAACAACGATGTTTGTTCTCAGAATTGTTATCTCTTGTAATGAGTTCAAGTAATATTTATTTATGCATACAAATGTTAATTAGAATTCAGCCTTCTCCAAATTGATAATAAAAAAAAATCTTATCAAAATATAATCTTCTATCGAATGAACTCTGGTGCTAGATTTCTTCTTTTTTTCAGCCAGAGTTTTCAAGCTACCAGAAGGCCTCTGTCATGGCTTATCGATTAGCCTTATTCCTGCCCCGTGTGTACTAGTGTTGTGTCATATAGTATCCTAGATAATAAAATAGACATAACAAGTTGTGGGCTCATTCGCAGCAAATAACTTGACTAGCGCTTACCAGTACTATTAGGACAACAGAAATGAAAACTAGTTCAGAAATATAACATGAAAGCAATTCAAAATTCTACTATAGAGATGCGATAGAGATCAGCAAATTTCACTAAAAGATAACGAAATGCGACTTAGTAACCATGTCGAAATATTTCCGTGATAAAGATTATGGACTTATCAGCGTAAGAAATCTCACTGTTTTTCCTCAAACTTCATAGTTTTGATGAAGCCATTTATATACGGAGAGATGTGAACTGTCATTACTAGAGGCGTCAGTGAAAACATACCAAAGTCCTAATTCGGCCAGCCGTTTAGAGAGCATTAAAGAACACTTATCAAGGAAGGGGACAAACGATCATTTTTGGATTATGACTGCCCCAGCAGATAGAGGAATTAATTTCCAAAACTACCATTTTATCCTGGTCCCTGTCACCGTTCTTACCCCTTGATTTCTTCTGTTAAGTTTTAGAGCCCTTCCATACTGGGAGCTCAAAGTACCGTGGTCTGCTGATAACTGGACGTTCTTTGAGGGATTATGGACGTGTTCGAGGGGGATGAGATGTTTTTGCGTAATTAGTGACGCAAGTGGTAGCCTTGTGATAATGTACTTGTCGCAAAACGGGGAATTTTACGTTGATATGCTGTTATGACGTGATAATGGAAGATGTATTGCCAGGATGGTACGGACCACCGGAGAGGAAATATCGATTGATTATAACATGATGTTGAGTCTCTAAATAGGTGAGTCGGTTTTGAGTGTTTCAAAATTCAAAGGCGAACCCAAAATCTTTATTTTCATCTAACTTGTTTTAAAGCGTTTTGTTTAATGCTCGGAAACGTCACTAAATGAAAAGTTGTTATGAAAATTTTTAATTAATATTTTATATAGCCTTATCCGCGTATCTGTGTTTTATCTGACCGAGGGTTGATTAAATCGATTTTGCATTGGGTTTATGGCGTAACAGAATATTCCGTAGTGTACTTAATTGTCGAAATTAATAAAAATTTAATTGGGCATGTCCTAAAGTCCTTAAACATTATATCGATAAAAAGCATGTGCTCATAAAAGCCGTGGGTAACTAATCAGGGAGGCCATCCCATCCAAAAGGTTGCCTGGAAGATATCCCTATTAGCGATAAGGCCGCCCATTGTAACCTCTTTTTTTTTTTGTGACTGTTTTGTTAATTTTATTTGTGTTATGTATGTTTCTATAGAGGTGTACAATAAAGAGTATTCATTCATTCATTCATTCATGCATTCATACCCCTTAGCACGACTAACCCCTTTTTTCTAATTAAAAAAAATAGGAAAATTAGCTGTGCTACGCTTGAATCCAGTCACAAAGAGATGTAGAATCATTCAGACGTGTCAGGAAATGGAAAAGTCAAACTTGAGTCCACAATCAGATTACAATGACGTGACAGACGAACAAAATGACCGAATGAACGTAATCAAAAGGGAATGAGCCAATTTACTTACAAAGGTATTTACATGCAGCGGGCTGTTTATAGTATGATTGATATGAGTCATTAAGGCTACGTGAACTTACTGAAAGTTTTGAAATATATTTTCTTAGTAATAGTAAAAGTGTGTAAAAAAGGTTGTTCTCAATTCTGCTGTAAGTTTAATGTGTGTTGCCATATCTAAAATGCATTTATGCCATTAATGTTATATGGTAAGCAATATTTTTTTTTGTTTGTGTATTTATAACAGATATATTCAAGATTTGAAAATAGTTTTTTTTTCAAAAGACACCTCTATAACCGAATTAAGAAACGCAAAATCTTTGAAATAGGTTAATAAAAATAATCTTCTCATAGCAAATGTCTTACATTTTCGGACACTGTATTATTAAAAGCTTTAAAATCTGACAACTTCGGGCAAACATCCTACCCGAGGGTTTCCCCAAGTTTTATATTGAAAAATGGGGGAACGAACAATGCCGTCGAACATAATGAAATATCTTGAATATTTGTATTTGATTCCTCAAAAATCCACGTTTACATACTCCAGTTTACTTTGACCTACGGTTATTATGGAGTTCTGAGAAATTGCTTCAAGTCGAAATATCAATTTGGTTCGGAAGGAAAATCTGCGAACGGAGTCCGCACCGAATTTTTAATTTTCTCTGATATTTTCAATATTTTTGCCGTCGTTAGGAGAGCAAAAATATTTTTCGTGTTTATTCATTTTATTTTGAGGGCTCCGTACAAGTTAAGTATAGACAATCCTATTACTATGCCTAGAACGTCGGTCTGTCTGTTTTTTCTACTTAAATCAGTAAGCGTGTTGAAACTTTCACATAATATGTTTAACTAAGGTGGATAACTTATAATTATATAAAAAAAACGCTATTCGTTGATAAGCGTAACATTTGAGAACGGCTGAACCGAAAAGGGCTTTTTTAATGGTTTTTTTTTTCTCTTTGGCTTCGCACGGCTTGTGCATTAGCCAGAGTCAAGTTTTTAATTTCTTATATTTTTTTTTTAAATTAGGGAATCTTTTACGCGGAAACTAATAACTATAAAGGAACAGGATCGGGAGAGTATGTGTGGTAAGGATATAAATATTTACAATATATATTTTTTAATGTTCGCAATGAATGCGAAAAATTGAAATGTTTGAGATAGCTGTCATATTGTTTGACAGCTAATTGTCAAATGGTCAATCAAGACCGGTCAGCTAAGAATGAATGATAATTTAGGTCGGGGAAGTAATCTCGCAGAAGGAAGCAGCCGAGAGGGTGAGGGAGGAAGTATCTCCTCACCCTGACAGACGCAGGAGAGTGGGTCGGCGTAGGCAGGCGCATGAGCGCCGCCTGCCACCCTAACGGGAACCTCCGGGCGGTAGATGTGGGGAATCTGCCGTCCGAAAAAATGAGGTCCCCACCGGAGGATGGCGTGTTTCGTGTTCCGGGCACGCCACCATAGGGAGCTGCATACAGTGTTGGGGTCCCGATGCGCGAGGACCAACGCCGCTGGGGCCGCGGAAGAGTGATACCGTACCCGTAGCCCCAGCGTGAAGGCGTAGTGTAGGAACACCAAGGGGGTTTTAGTGTGTATTCCCCCAGCACTGCTATTTCTGAGTAGTGTTGGGGGTGAGTCACACATAACCCCACGCCTCCCCAAGGCGTGGGGTATACGCAAAGTATTTCCCCCTTGACAAAAAAAAAAAAAAAAAAAAAAAAAAGGTCGGGGACCTAAGTCGTATATAATAAAATAGTAATGATTCGAATTGCCTTAGTGAGATAAATGAACCAGCTCGTAATTGGAAGTAGCAACTTGTGTGAGAAGTTTTAATTGTTTCCGAGTCCAGTGTTTAGACAAGAATTAATTGCTTGCTTACAGGAAGACAATTACGTGAATATATTCTATAAATGATTATTGTTGTGTTTTAAAATTGATTAATTATTACGTATATTTAGGTAACCAATTAAAGTTTTTAAGGCAAACAAATCAAAGCAGGTCATTTAGTTTTTTTTTTATAACTTTATACGTAATCGTTTTTCGTAGTGTTATTTTCAGGGTTTCGTACCCAAAGGGTAAAACGCTACCATATTACTAAAACTCCGTTGTCGATCTGTCTATCTGTCCGCCTGTCACCAGGCTTTATCTGATGAACCGTGGTAGTTAGAGTTGATTTTTTTTAAACTATATTTGTTACCTTAATTTAAGAGTAATTCTAAATAAATCTTAAAAATGATTAGTCAAGCAGTGCTATTACAACTTAAGTGAATATTTTGGACATAAATGTAACTTTTTGTTGTAACAACCCAAGGTTGGGCTGGTTTATATTATTTATTGATTTTTTATAATGCTACGATTATTTTCATAAATATATATTGTTACCAATTTTGCAAATAGCGGAATGTGCTGAGCTGTAAACATTTTTGACATCAATGTAATAATATACCATGTATTATGCAATAAAATTTCATTTCATTTAATTTGATTGCCTTAAAACTCAATCATTTATCATTCGATATTTTTAATATTTTTTTTATTATTTAATATCTACTTAAATACTTAATAGATACTTAAAAAAAGTACGCCAAACTGTAAAACAGTTTGTTGTCAATACTTTTCTTCAGGCAACTGTTCTGGGGTAAGTAGACACATTCTTAATATAATTTGGAAAATTCTTTATTTTAATGGATATAGGTACTTTCAGAACAGTATACTTTTCCAAAATGATAGGGCTTTACCCTACTTTTAGGGCGAGAAATAAGGGATGAAAATATTGAAGTAGGTTTTATCGTTTTTTTTATCAGCTAATTATATGTAGATCTTACCTCCAGGGCTGAGTTAAGGGACGCCTTCTCCTGCTTTAAAGTTTCCACGCGACTCTTGTACTGCAGCAAAGTTCGGACCGTCTCTTCCATCCTGGAACAAAGGAAAACTTTACATTTAAGTCTACGGCGTAGTGGTTTCAACAGCTGATTATGGCTACTATGTGAAAGGTACATGTGTATACAAGTAAATAAAAAAAAAGATTTTTATAATGTTTGTCATATTTTTTGATTTTGTGTCCTTGTATTTGGTACGAGTATCTGCGCCACGCCCAGCAGCTATTTCGACAGAAAATACAATAGAAGTCAAGATCTTGACATCCCGTGATATATAATAGCTATTGCCCGCGACTTCGTCCGCGTAGATATTATACTTTAAATCATAGGTGCCCCATCAATAACAATACATCATACATTACTCGTATTTTCGTGTAACTGTTACAGTTTTTGCACCGCACGCCAAAACACGCAGATGACAGATTTTTTCCGACTTACCTAACACTTATCGTTATATTTTGGCCAATTTACCCAATATCTTTATTTATTATAGCCTATGTGTTATTCTGATGTATGAGCTATATTATTGTAAAATTTCATTAAAATCCATATTATACATACACTAATTAATATATACATACACCAATTATTAAAAAAAGTGACGTTTTCTAGTTTTTTTTATGAATTCAATGGATTTTCGTCTATTTAACATACCGTATGGAACTTTCTATAGACTCCGCGTCCACTACATCACTAATCCATACCTATTCATGCAAGTCTGCAAAGTTTGGAAGACGCCGCGTGTCTTGAATATAAGTAGCGGTTCACTGTCAATATCACTTACTTCGCAATTTGGCGCCATTAGCCAACTTCTCGACTTTGCTACACTGTTCTTTTTTAATGGTTTTATGAACATTAGTACGTATAAACAGTTGGGTTCGGTCCGTTCTCCTCCGATTAAAATAAAATTTATACCAATATTTTTTGTCGCTTTTTGTTAATTTACATTAGGTACCGGCGAAAACTAAGTGAATAATAACGACACGATATGAAAATGCTCGCATTCATTGGAAAAAATCATAAAACCTTCTTTTAGGACAACAAAAAGAACGGTGGCTTTGTTCGAATTTTAAAATACGTAGTAGTTATGTAGACTACAGATAATATTTATGTAATATAGGTAAGTAAAAGGCAAGGAGGTGGAACTAAAGAAAACAAAACTATTGTATTTTTAGCTGACTTCAAAAAAGGAGGTGGTTCTATGTTCCACTGTGTATTTTTAATGTATGGTCACGGATTTTAAAAATTATGTTTTTAAAAATATGTCATCCAAGTAAAGGAAATAGCGTATTTTGCTACTTTAAAAGTATTGAAGTCGGTTTTTTTTTCGATTTTTAAATAGTTTGTGAACAAAGCTAACGGCCCACCCAATGATTAGTGAATACCCACAAACAACGGCAATATCTACCATTCAGGTCTTTTCTAACAAATTATTAGAAATTCCACGTCACTCACATCCCATATGCCAATAATTACCGGCACCCACACCCTACCACCAGAACTCATCAGCGCATGTGGTGGGAGTACTACTCTGGTAGAACTTGGCATACGTTCTTCCGGGAACCCGAGGAGACATGTAAGGGCTACTGCTAACCCCAAATGATCACAAAAAATGCTGTAGCATTAATATTTCTATTCTTTGACATGAAAACAAAAAAAATCTTCCAAATTAAATTAACATACTAATGAGATGTAAACTAGAGATAACATTCGCATCATTATTTAGAAAGAAAACAGAAAAAACAAAAGACGTCCCAAAACGTACTTCATTAAGCAAATGGATCAAAAAAGGCCAGAGCATTTTCAGCGTAAGAGCGGGATGGATGGATAGTTTTGTTATAGATTAGAATGAAAGGTCCGATCCAGGAAGTGCACTTAACGCTGCGTCGCCACTTCATTAGCGGACGACATCCGTTGGCGGTTTTGTGATGTTTTTTTTTTAAATTTTGTTTGTAATGGTCGTATTAGGTTATTCGTCCGTCAGTTTAAACTGTTTCCTTAATAATTTAGCGATGTTTTATGACGGAGTGTGTGTGATTTACGAAACTTAGTGTTAGCATTACCACTATGAAATAATGAACTAGACATATTTCGAAATTAAACATCAAAGTTTCTTCCAGGCGAAAATTTTTTCGGTTTTCAAATTAAACTATATAATATTTGAACATAATAAAGATGCCGTTCTTATTTTTTAATATTATATGACATAGTTGAGCTTTTAGTTTACAAATGAATAGTTATTCATTATATTATGTGGGAGTTGAGAAACCCATACTTTGAAAATACGCAGTTTAGAACAAAATCTCTGTCACAGACTACGTCATGTTTAAAATATACAAGAATCTATCGAGTTCTTATTTTAAAATTTTAATGTTTTGTTAATTTCTGACTATATCTAATTTTAGTCAACATTTGTGTTCTGAATTTAAAAATAGGCAAACCATCACCTCATATAACAATGTCTCAATACTGAATTTGTGAGTATAATAAGTAAATTTCCGAACGCTGCAACTGCCCGAGAGGTGCAACTCGTTCGGAAATTCACAATTATGATTTGCGCGTTGGAGATCTCTATGTACGCCTGCACTCATAGAAGTATAATTAACATATCTACTAGAAATAAATTGTGTGTGGGTTTAGACAAACAGATTACTTGAAGAAAACTATAATTGAATTAAGAAATTGAAATATGGATATTGGAAAAAAAATACCGTCTTCTCCGATATAAAATCAAATGATTGGCTCCGTCGGGAATTTAAACTAGCAGTCAAGCGCAGCAAATATTGAAATATATCGATAGCCGCATTCTCATTAACTCTCTAAAAGGAGCTTTCACATAATTAATTCGATTGGAGCCTTTGTAAAATCGTTTTCTTGAAAATCCTTTTATTGTGAATCGCTAGAGATAATAAAATGAATCCAATCTTGAACAGACTGAAAATGGAACGTTTTCAATAAATGAATAGAACGAGCCGACGGAAGAGGAACGCGGCGTTCTTTTTTTAAATCTGTATAGATGGCATTTGATTAGAATTTAAAAAGTTGAGAAGAATTTGCAGGCCGTTCCAAATTTGAAATTGAAACCAATTCACCGATATTTGAATTTCGGACTATTCTTAGCTAACCCGACGGACGTTATCCTTCTTGATTCTCAATTGACAATCGACTGTGAAACGACATTTGCGCACGTAGCAGCAAAAATCCAAATATCAAGTTTTTCCCGCATTTTTATATTTACGAAAAGATTACCAACTATTTTGTTAAAAATTCACAATTTCTTTTTTCCTAACAATTTTATTCAGACTACAAACATTGAAACAAAAAAATATTGTCCAATAGATTAAGTCCATTTTAAGTCATGTAGCTATTTATAAACGAAATATATTACATTTTTATTTATAGAGTTAGAGATGATTTTATTCAGGTAAATATATCACTTATTTCATAATTTTGTTTGTTACTAACAGTTGATCAACTCAGATTTTCATATCGGCTCCAAATGTATATCTGGTAAGATAAATGCCGAAAAAAAATTAATTTACCAAAAAATTAACTCATTTACCCGGAAACAATAGAACCTTTTTTCGCGAAATTTCCCACGTGGAATATATCTACGAATTTTCCGTAGCCGGGGGTCGATCACCCGAACTTTGGCCGTCCGGGCCTTATTACTCAGTAATTTAATGTTTTGTTTTTTTTTTTCGACGAAGGTTTTTATACAGGCTGTGTTTTTACTGCTTTCAGTCACGGCAGGGTATCGACCGTGCAGGTTTTGGGGGCGATGTTTCTATTTTTGATTAATAGACACACCTAGAATATTCTGTCCACTTCGTTTGACATTCATGAGTTAATTAAAATGTATGTAATGAACATTGAAATGTGAATGCCAGCTAGACATATCAATTATTGAAATTTTCATAAAATTTATGTTTTTATGGTAATAGATTTTTTTTTTGTTATCATTGTTAGTATATTAGCGGTAGTCCCAAACGAAGTTAGCAGTTTGTTCTCTTATAAAAGTACTATATTGATCTTACACAAATCGCGTCATATTGGTCCCATCACCCTGAACATCTCGTATATTATGTAAATCCACCCGTTTGTTTTATTTTTTTCATTCAGCGTGGATGGGCCATACTGAATGAAAAAATAAAACTGCTGCCTGGTGCGTTTAAAAATTTACGATTGGATAGAACATACAAACGAACGTTGTGGACTTAGTAATACTTGCTTACCTTTGCTTACTAAACCCAGCCGTCTGAATTCAAAATACAAAAATAAATTTGTGTTTGTACATCACCATAGCACTATTTAGACTCTAAACTACTGAACCGATTTTGATGCAATTTATTTTTATTTAATTACGAACTTTAACATCACATTAGCGTATCAACCTCAATTAGGCTTGTGGGTTGCCCACCGTGCTCACAAAAGTGGATCCGCGCTGAGCCCAGCAAACAATAGCCGGTCGTCCCCCAAATAGATGAAGCGAATAAAAAAACCTGACATCGAATCCGTGACCTTTGCATCGCTCTCGCGCCAAAACGGCCATAGTTCCCGAAACTTTTACATGTTTCCGAACGAATCTCAATTAATTCATAACTGCGTACCTGCCAAATTGGGAAGGCCCTAAAACGAGCGGCCATAAACACCTCACAGTATCGCATCGGGCAATTTACCACCCGTTTACAACGCCACACTTTACGGGCCCATTCCAGAAATAGGACGAAAGTTGAGCGTCGTACATTTTTAATAAAACGCCCGAAGTGGGTTACACCTGCGTCTTAGGATAAGCCGATAAAGGTGTTCATATAAAAATTGTCTGCGTACTTCTTTTGACATTCGCAATTAGTAGGCTTTCTCAAGTGAATATTATAGGCGCGGGCAGTTTTTGAGATGGGAAACAACCATTGAACCGTTACCGAAACACCTCTGTATATATGATATCTGTATCTGTAGTGTAGTCTGCTTTTGTTTTTACTACTATCTATCGGCACTAGCGGAGTGCCAGTTTTTTTTATTTTCACTGAGGCACTGCTGAATATATTATATTATATTAATATTCTGTTTTTAATGTCATCATATTGTTTGATGTGAAACATCTATTGGCTCACTTGGCAGCTAAACAGACTCCTATTCCGTGACGGCAAACGGCATGCCACTTTGTTATGCCGTCATATTTCACATCTGGTGAGTGTCCCGTGATGGCCAATATTTCAATAGTTTTGAAGGTACCTGTAGCAAATAAAATCTGTACTAAGATTTTTTAAATCTGTATTCGTTAAGAAATGCTGAAATATAGTTAGCAAATAACATGAAAATTGAAATGGAAAGTGTCAATTGATTTAATTATAAACTGATTATGAAAGAAAGTAATTAGAACTTTACACAATCCAGCCGTTAGCGACTCTTATTAATTCTTATTACTCCACTTATTTATTCCATCCGTATAATGTTCCAATAAGCGAACGGCAAGTTGCTTTTTAATAAAGTGAAATCGGGTCGAAGGACACCTGCGTGGAATCGCACGTCAAGTCTCTACATAATAATGTCGCATACTCAGTTATGCAGATCGGGGGTGGTTAGAAAATTTGCAACACTTTTTTATTCAATATTTTCACAAAATTGGAAGACCTATTCATGAGGAGTGCAAACACAAAGCTGAGAAGACTTACCAAGCCAAGTAACAGCAATCCCAGGCAACACTTCTTACCAAATCGCGTAGTGACCGTTTGGAACACTTTACCGGAATCAGTTGTTGGAGCACCATCAGTGAACAGTTTCAAAAACAGACTAGATAAACATTTGAACAATTAAAACACAAGTGCAGTGATATGCACGCATCAGCTCAAGCTGCTAGTGCATTAATTAATAATAATAATAATAATAATTTATTACAAAATACTGAAATGCGTTATCTAATTCTGACCATAGAGTAGTATAAAGTTGTTGAACTTCTTTATCCGGAGTATCAGAAATTTGGATCATCGTGCTCGCAACTGTAGATAGTAAGCTCAAACTCAAACTCATTTATTCCTTTATATCTCAAGTATCGTTTGGACACATCAAATTTTACACACACAAGTAAACATATTCGTGAGCATATAACGTGTCACAGGAGCTCCTTAGGCACGTTACATGCACAGAGATATGTCAAATTACAGTCAGTTTTATGTTTAAGCTAATCTTATTTTATTAAGTTTACGCCTGTTCCAACCCAAGAACCCTCAAAATCCCTATAGGTACCCCCCGGATGGTGCGAAAGGGTACTTATTATGCTTATTTCATTCGAAGAATACTGCCCCCATACCTGATGATCTACCGCTAAGCAGTGGAGCTGCTGTGTTCCGGTGGAAGGGTGTGGATGATGGTTAAATCTCCGTCGTGGTTCTTCTCATACTTCAGTCGGGAAGTCGTAGTATTGTTGTGATAAATTCAACATCAGGTGAGCCGAGAGCTCGTTTTGTCACTTATAAAAAACATATGTTCAAAGACAATAATATCCTAAACAGTACCTATCAGCTCACCCCAGGGCCACCAATTCACGTCATACTTAATAACCTCACGTTGAGTTCGGGGGAAAAGTCAGGGCCAAACTAAATATAGGAAGGTATCCGAGATCGGAAGCCAGGCACCTTGAACTCTTCGGGCCTGAAAGGTAAATGTCAGGTGTCATACCTAGGGTTGCCAACTTTTTTTACAAGAAATAAAGTATATTCAGGTCTATGAAGATTATTAAACAGTATTTTAAAAAAACGAACAGTATTTTATTTATTTATTGTTTTAAATACATATTTTTTAGAGCTTCTCGCACAACTTACTAATTTACAATCTTTTTTAAAAATTTCATATGCTTCATCACAATTATAATAATGTGTCTGCATTTTGATACTGAAAACAGTATTTTGTATACTTTATTTTTGTTAAACAGTAAAAAGTATAATTTAGTGAAAAACAGTATAATACTGTTTAAAACAGTATAGTTGGCAACCCTAGTCATACCTTAACTACCTACCGATGTTAAATGGTAATAGTACATTATTGCAAAGGCCGTGAAATAGGCAATTGCAGGTCGAGTATGAGTTTAAGAGATAATACGAGGCAATTGCCATTTCCGCCGAGGCATATATAGTGATTTTCTTAAAAGAATGCAAGGAAATAAAACATATATACATTTATTAGGTATGTTAATGACAAATCAAGATGCATTTTCAGTTTTGCCGCCAATTTTCTATTTATCATCTGTGCCGAAAGGCAAACGGATTTATGGCTATACAGCCACGTGAACGCAATTTGTACTAAGAATGATAAAAGAGATCAAATTAAAGAGTATTTAATATTTCCAGCACGCCGTTTCATACAACAATGTTCCAAATTCAAAAAACGCGCCTGCAATGGGTTTGTTTTTTTTTGTCCGTAAATTCAATACATCGCGTGTTCTTTTTTCGAAAATAATGACAATATTTGCATGCACGTCAGAGAAAAATTTTTTTTTGAGAAAAACACTCAGGGATGACCTTTTCAAGTCACCTGAACGCCTCCGACATAGCTTATCGACTAGTATTTATCACATCACATACTAGTCTGTGCCCCGCGGTTTGTCTTGTATTTCTGTGTTTGCCCATCCCATCTGCGACACAGGGAATCCTAGTGCAGAGGTATGAATGTGTAAACGTTTAAAAAGATATTGTATGTAATTAAGGATTTGTTATTCCAAGATTTTTAATCATAGGTAAGCGCAAATAGCTACGAATTACGCAATGAGTACTGAAATATAAATTAACCGTTGGCTTGGGAACTGGCAACCTTGAACTGTAGCGCGAAAGCGAATGTCGGCTGCCAAGTTTCCCCGGTAAGCCGTATTTATGAGCTTATTTCGTACATAATGGCGTTAGTTGGGTGTAGCAACATTTTAGGCTCTAATACCCGTATATATGTGTTTCATTTGATAATGTTTATATGTATTTCATTTTATTTTACAATGACGATATTGCTTGCGTATGTGAAACTAATTTACTCTCCTAAAGTGTTCAGGAAAGAAATGTGTAACAAAGCGTCTTGCGGACAAATTGATATGAGAGCAAAACGGTTCGTACGGGTAATACATTTATTTCAACCAAAATGGAAAGTAGGGTTTGATCTACCACGGGAGCTGATCCTGATTTGAAGGTGTCACAAGTCTTTCAAGTGAAAGTTTGTTGGTGTGCCAGTGGACTGGAAACAGTAACTTTCATTTTAAAAGTCAGCGTTTTATTTTCAAATCACGTTCTCTAATTAAATATTATAATAGTTTAAATTATAAACAGTTTTAGTTTTTTAGTAATAGTTTTATTTTAGCACGATTTTTTATTTAGAAATAGTGGGCTATTTCTACCTTAAAAGGGTAACTGGTAGAAAAAACTTTTCGCTTTAAGTTGTCGTTTCGTACAATCATTTAAGCTTTATGTGCAACAAATAATTAAAAAATAATTTATAGGATTACCATTTAATTTGTAAGCGCTCGCTAAATGAACATTGCAATACCAAAACAGGTATGTTCTATCATTACAATAATACCGAAATGATTAGGCAATAAATAAATCCAATCTCAAAGAGATAGTGCTTGATTTAATCACTTACATTGAAATTTTAGCTAAATTTTTCAGTTGAACTATTCAATCTGGTGACTTGCGCAATAATTTTTCACCACCTTCGCAATTTCCAGAACATTGCAGTAACCTTTGTTCCCTCTTAGTAGGTGACCCCCGCGACTCCACAAGCGAGGCGCTATTAAAAAGCGATTTTTCGAGAACAATAGACCACAATGGCTCGAGTGGCAGCCCACTTGGCATATAGCACGCTTTTAGAGGCATTCCCGCGACCCTGCTCAGGTATGCAGAGTGGGTAGTCAACTAAAAAGAAAATTCTAGGTATGACCCATCACCATACAGAATGTTCATATTCACACAGCTAGATGGCGCTGTATGAACGGACATATTTCACACAGCGCCATCTAGCCCCAAACTAAGCATAACTTGTAATATGGGAACGTCCGACGGCTCCGCGGCTTAGTTGGTAGTAGCCCTGCCTTCGAAGCGAGGGGTCCCGGGTTCGATTCCCGGCCGGGGCACACTTTGTGAGCATGGTGTTTGTTCTCGGGTCTTAGGCAGTTGTCTTGTGTTTCTGTGTTTGTCCATGCCATTTGCGACACAGGGAATCCTAGTGCAGTATGAGTGAGTAAACGTTCTTTTTAACCATTTTTTATGAGTATAATGTAGTAAATATTGAAATGTGAAATTTTAGATAACCTAAAAAGGTTCTAAGATCTATGACATCTAGCAATCCATAATGATCTATTACGGTACCTTACCAGCCACTTATTTGCCACTCGCTACAGGCGAGAGTGTATAATCTACCATAAAAGCCAAATCCGGATTGCTAATTGTCTCATGTTTTCTAATATTTGGTTGTACCTGACATTTTTCTAATTATTCCTTCACGTATCGATTTGAAAACTTGGTATTACCTACTTAGATATACCTATTTAAAGTTTTAAAGCTAGAAGTGACCTTTTAGATTGAATATCAGCGTCTTTACTGAGCCATCATGCTCTAATAAAATTTTATCCATAATTGAAATCCTATCTATAAAATTAAATATAGTAACTAATGTACTTTTAACTGTTTCAAAACTTCTTCTCACACGAAAGTTTTACTGGCGCTCAAGAAAGCTTCTGATCAGGTGTAAAGACCATTTTCTGAAGACCTGCGCCATATCGACTCTGAAAATATTATAAAGGTATATTCAGGCAAACTCATAGTAACTATGCCTTATTCTCAGGTACAGAGGTCTTTGTAGATTGGTAAGATCAATTAAGTTTCGCACAATGGATAACGCCTAGTATCGAATTGGAGCAATCGCTTTCAAAAGGCTCAGAAACTCATTCTTTATTACCCTATGAAATAAAATCGACTTGATTTGACTTTTCACCAGTAGATAGCGTGAAAATTCAAGATTGAAATTCACTCTTTTAATTTTTGCATGTCTACGACGAAATTGTTTTTTTAACTTGGAAAAATCAACATTTTAACCCATTCATAGACCGATCTTTATCACTTCTTACTAAAACCCCACGATATTCTTCATAGTGGTGTAAGTGAGACGCCGACTCAAACCAAAGGTAGCTGGTTTAAATCCAGCTGAGCACCAATGTAGACAAGGTTGAGGCACTGAATTGTTGCGAATCAGGACCATAGTCTCGTGAATAAATATATCTCTTTGCGTATATAAACCATGTTCTCAAAATGGGGACGAAAACATCGTGAGCAATCCGGTACATGAACTGACAATTCAAAAACATATGACATCTATCAATCTAGGTTCAGCTGGAGCTGAAGCTGAGCTGGTAGATCCATAATGCATAATACAGTATATAATGGGGACAATAGAGAGTACATTAGTGTATGGCATTTCTTCTACATGCCATTGTTGGGGCTACGGGCACGCACAACCATTCATCAACACGTCAATCAGTCATCGGTAAAAGTATCGACCGCCATGATTTATTTCTCAAAAGGAAACCTTTACCTGGTTAGTTTCCTTTCAGCAACACCAGTAGTGAGTTGTAAATTATCTTGACTGTTAGAAGGGAATAAATTAGAGCCTTAAATACCTTTTACTTGATTGCTTCGTTAAATGGGTCAAACGTAAACATATTTTAGTTTTTTTATGAGGCTAACTCTCGAGTTTCTTAGATCAACTTATTTTGTTAATCTATGGTCAAATGTCATGTCAGCCAATCATATTTCAAGGAAATATGGACTTCGATTACTCAGCTTTAAACAAGACAAACAAATGTCTAAACATTTACATTAGAATCTCCCTTTTTTTAATAATTAAATTATCCATCGGTTTACGGGAAGCAGGTAACATTTGAGACAGTTTAATTGCAGCTGTCAGTGATTAAAAGATGACAAGATGAAATTAATTTATATTAGTGACAAACAAATAAGTTTAATTTTTAAATTACAATCAACAAACTTCTGAAATACATTCATCACCAACGTAGCTTGCTTTTGCTATAAGTAATAAGTACGTCTTGTTTAGCGGGTTTGGTAAGTCACTACACCACTACTTTACTGACAAGTGAAAGTTAATGGTCCTAAATCTACCACCCAGTCTAGACTTATAGATGTCACATGTCTTTATATTATCGGCTCAAGAATATACCGGTTTCCTCAAGATGTTTCGTTCACTATTTTCAGAAAATGGTTTATTTACGCGAAGTTAATTTTCAAGGGATTTACAACGCCTATTAGAAACCAACCCAAAATATATGTCACTGTCATTAAAATGTTAGATTTTGTGACCTGTCTGTTTCCACGCGATACGTTTCGTCACCGTTTTGACGCACATAAACTTTGTTAAGCGTTTAATCTAGAAAACTTCAGACAAAAAGTTTGCGTAAATACCGCTTGGCCACAACGCCCGCAGATGATATTTGTCTAATGCTTCGAGGCTGCTGTACAAAGTTCCTATCAGCATTTTGTCCATCACTCATTTTTAACTAATAATTCTATCGCCTCTAGGTGAGATACGAAATGACCGCCACCATAAATAACGAGCCGCAAATTCATAGATGGCTGTTATGGCCATTAGGCTTTACTGGGGCTGTATGAGGGGCTATTAGGGGCTAATCGAGGCTGACCTTATTGATCAGGACGGCACAGATGTGCCGAATGGCAGGTGGGACTTCTGCGATGGTTTATGGATGGGAATCGATTTGATTGCGTGTGGACTATTGTTTTGGGTAAGATTTCCTGTCCATCTTTTATTTTGATATGATGTTTTTGTATTGTAGCTATCAATTCAGTCAGGCTGTCAGCTCGCCCCGTCATATTATATTAAAACGCGAGAGTGTCGGTATGTATGTTTGTTACTTCTTCACGCCTCAACGGCTGAACGAAATTGGGTAAAATTTGTAATGTAGGTAGCTCATACCTTGAATTAACGTATTTTATCCCGAAAGGCTACTTTTTATCCCGAAAAAGTGAAATCAGTTCTTTTAAAAAGTCGACATTAAAATGATGATCTCATGTCGACTTTTTAACAGCGGGGCGCAGCTGGTAATTTACATAAAAAAGAGTCAATTTGTGTATGACAGGTTTTTTGATACTATTTAGAACAATTGCTATGTAATTAAATATTGTCGGGCCGACTTAAAGCGGCCCGACTCTTACACAAATTTAGACAGAGAGTGACTTCGCTAAAGTTAGCAAGCGGAGGTGCTATGTAGGTTAATAGATGAAGTTATCTGGCATCTGATATGAGCTCAGGTAGAAAATGTTCTGTATGAGGGTTAATACACAATACTTGTGTGGTCCCGGTTTGCTGCAAAATTCCTGAAAATAAAGGAGTGTTTCATCAACTCCTTTCTTGTTAAAACTACAGGTTTTAATATAACTAATGTGACGGGACGAAGACGGAGGCCCACCTGATGTTAAGTGGTTACCTACGCCTAAATTAACAGCAATACGACGTAGGTTGTCCCCGACCGGAGTATGAGCCTTTGAGAATGAGAATTTAAGCCCTTATCAATGGGAAGAATTGAACACGTCAAACCCAGAACACGTAATTTCATTGATCTGTCATTCCAACTGTTACTATTGTCTAACCTGTGTCTCAGGTACAGCACAATCCACTCAAGGTCCCGTGCTGGTCTCCTGACTGAATTATGTGACTGCCTAAGAGGCCCTAGTGATTTATCGGGTCTTATTCAATTTGGGACCCGTGATATATTGGTTGCAATAGGCAAGATTAGTTTTAACCATTTTGAAATCGATGATCTGCCAGCCAATTGCGAATGCAAAATATTGTGGTTGCTTAGAATACAAAATAGTGTCGTAATCGGTGTACCCTAATGAAGCTATTGGTTGAGTTGACGTACTAATTTTTTTTTAAATAAATTATTAAAATAATTAAATAAGCATTTATATACTTATACCCTTGCACTAGGATTCCATGTGTCGCAAATGGCATGGACAAACACAGAAACAAGACAAACACCCAAGACCCGAGAGGACAAAGGGTTGGATAGGGTGTTAACAAATGCTGAACATAGTACCTACATATTTATTTTAAAGCTAACCGAGAAGTAACTGAGAACGCACTACCTTTTCGAGAGTCAAAATAGTCTAAACTTAATTCTTAACATTTTTGGTAGTTAATTTTGATTGCGTTTCGAAGTTATATATTGTAAATTTTAAAATCATTCATTGGACCACATGACTAAGAATACACAGGTTCGTATATTTCAAGTTGACAATATAAATATTATAAGATTTGAAGCAGTAAAGCAACGAAGGAATGCGGATTTGGGAGCCAACTGTCGCTTTAGGCAAATGATACGCCGCCATCTTGGAAAGTTCTCGAAGTTGTCGCGTGTAATGTAACATTTAAATTAATGTGATGTGCTCATCACGAGTGAGCATTTTAAATGTATTCATTGTTACTTAAGAGATCATATGGGTTTCTTTGTAATTTTGCATAAATTTGGGAAAGTGATAAGGTTTTGTTACGATGCCTTACGTCTGTTGATAATGAGTGACATAAGTTTATGCCACGCCTTATGTAAACCAAATGGCCATTTAAAAATTTTAATCATTTGTATGTAAAACAAATAGGTACAACAAGCATCTCTTTTTGCACAACGGTACAATTACGTTATTAAAAATGATTTTAAATACTAATAACATCTGAAATATGTAAACAGAAACTTTTCTGTTGATTTTCCCATTAAAAATACAATTTTATTTTCTGTCTCGAGAGGAAAATCTTGGCCGGATGTCGCGGCGACGAAGGAAACAGTCACCGGAAGTGACGTCGGCGGCACAATGGCGCCCTGAGATTAGACGTGCTCTACGTTTTCATATGCAAATCATTTGAATTTCAGAGATTCAATGGTTTTAATTTTATTTCGGGTTGCATGGCACAGAACATAATCATGTAAATATTTTCCTCAATTACAACTGCCTCTGAAAACGTAATATATAATCTGTGCTACTACCCCTTGCGGTGTTACCCGTTGTAATTTTTTCAGGATAAAATGTAGCCAGGCTATAAGCTACCTTTATAACTAATTTCATCCAAATCCGTTCATCCGCTGAGGTGTGAAGTACTTACAAAAATATCGACAAACTTACGCATTCATAATATTAGTGTTATCTTCAATTTCTTAATATTAAATTACCCTCGACGTCTCAGCTAATGCGTTCCCTCTTCCATACACATCATTTATGTAAATACCCTCTCAGGGTTGAGAGCCGTCATAAATCATTAGTCTGTCAAACCTGTCTCGATACTTTGCTTGATATGTCCCGTGATAGTATCGGTGTCTGTTGGTTATGTTGCTTCAACGAGGTGGAAAATAGTAATAAATATAAACATTCATTGACATTTTACAAAGCGCCATCTAGCCCCAAACTAAGCATAGCTTGTAATAAGGGTACTAGATAACTGATAGAATACTTAGATAGTATTGTTTGTTGTAAATACATATTTATACAATATGTGCCCCGCGGTTTCAATCGCTTATAACTTAAATAATTTTAAAGTAATGCTACATATCTTATAGCCTTCTATTCATGAGAATGTGGCTATTATATACAAAAATATTTTTTCGAATTAATAGGATAAAGTACATACTATTAACACCCAGACACAGAACAAATATCTACATATCGTCGTCATACAAATATTAGGACAAACAAATATTGTTTTTTGTAAGAATTAAATAGCAGCACAGAAGGCAACGAGTTATCTACTGAGTTTTGAGGCCAGTTAGAGGGGCAAAGCAAATTTCCTATATCTTCATTATTATCGGTTGAGGGTGCTTGGCTTCATTTGAGAGACTTATTTAAACTTGAAGAGGTACTGGTAAAAAGAAGAATTCAAAATAATAAAAATTGAAAATAATGACTTTTTTATTTTCATCCCCTATTTTTCGTCGTCAAGAGCAACCATATCTTGAAGTTCTTAGATATCAAATAAGAAAAACATTCAAAATCCGTTATAAATTGACGAATGAACAACGTAGCAAATATTTAAAAAACAACATACAGTCTCCGACAAAAATTCCTCCGATTTTGAAGTCTTTTAAAATATAAGAACCTTTGTGATTTTATTGTGATATAAAAAGCACTAGCAAAAGAACTGAACAATATGGTTTTACACAAAAGATGGAGGTCGAAAGGTGTTATAGGCTTCGAGGGTGCGAAAGGGACAGCACGAGTGTCTTTGTGACCTAAACAATAACTTGCAGTAAAGATCTTTTGTCTTTTTATGTGCCAAATAATGATGGAAGGTTTTACGGCGTTTTTATATTTTGATGGTTTGTTGTGTCTGAATTGTTTCGAGGGCACTTTGGGTCTCAAGCCCTTGAGAATTAAGATGTTTCATCTCAGCAAATAGGTCAAACATTCATAAAAGTGGTTGTTGAAAATAATATTGCTTCTTTCTGTCCGCTGACGTTCAGAATTGGTGGTGAAATTTTAGACCATATTGTGAAGAGCTGATTATTTTATCACAAAAAATGGAAAAACTGTCATATCATACAATCATTTAAAGCTAAAAATTCAGTGTAGACATCTACGAGTGCCGTAGCACCTGTGCTACGGCGTAGCAACAAAAGTTTTTCGTAACGCTGATGGAAGAAGCAGCATACTATCAGATGTTAAGAAACATCGTCTGCCCAACAAAAGAAATATTTCATCTTGTAGTTTAGTGACATTGCACCTCGTAAGAAACTAAATTAAATTGTGTAGACTGCACATACGTAAACTTTTGCGCACGATTTCTATTTATTAGGGCAAAACAAAAATAAATCTTATCCTTAACATATTTGAGTACTTTGCGAGATAACGGCCCGTATTCTGCCATTTTTCATGTACATTTAGATTTGTTTATTCTCTTATTATGCCCGCTTTAGATATAAGTGCCCGTATGAAAGCGCAATTGCTTTTAATTCAGCAAACGTAGACGTAAAATTAATGTGTCACGTACGCCGAGATTCACATGCTAAGCATTTTATGGCTCGGCTTAGCTCATTTTTATATTCAACGCCGAGCGAAAAATAACTTTATTTCAAGGTTGAAGAGTTGAAAGTACCCCAAATATATGGGTGAACTGATTTATGAAGGCCGCGTGGTTGATGAGGTTTTTATGATGTCATCAAAACACTTGAACGAGTGAGATGACACGAAATTCGCTGATACTGATGTTTTAGGTATTTTCAAGCGGGTTCGAGATAGGTCTGATAGGCTAATAAGTGCCGCCTCCAGACAAGGTAGATTGAGCATGTAGGACGGGAGAAAAAATTATGTTTTTTAAAACCCAGCTTATTGAAATTCTTACTACCATTCTGAACCATTCGCGGTATTTTTAGATTATCCACCCTCATTTCACATGTACTTTGAATCGCACGCTATGGAGATTGATAAAAAAAATATAGCCGTTAAAATTTAGGACAGACAGACAAAGGGTTTCAAATAGCTTTTGAGTTGGGACCCCAATAAGCAGAATAAGTTTGACATCATGAAGAAAGTTCCTGAAAATATTGCTGAGTAATCTTACATGGGGTGTTTTACACAATTTCAACATTCCTGAAATCGTGTAGGCTCAGGACGAACGCACAAGAATGTAAGAAGGAGGAACAAGGAATGTAATATGACAATGTATATAATTAAACGATGTAAACCATTTGAAGATCTTGGAAAGATCGTGACAATTGTCGTGGATTTCTAGATGTTGGAATACTTCTCATGATGTTTCAGCTTCGAGTTCAAGGTTTCACGTGTAAATGCAATAGTATTGAGGTTTTAGAGACGATATATTTAAGAAAATACCTAATAGTATTCGACTGGACTTATTCAGTTGGTGTTAGCAGACTTCTGCGCTGTAGTTCGTTTGGTCGGTTCCTAGCCAGGACAAGGATGGGTGTGAAGAACATAAATGTTTGTTTTGTATCTTGATGTTAACATGTAGCATATGAATATCTTCAAAAATACTTTATAAATAGTGCATCAGTAATTTGGTACTGCAATAAGATATGCTTAGTTTGCGGCTAGATAGCACTATGGGAAATAATCATGAATATTATTTGATTTATTATTATAGCGACCCGCCCCGGCTTTGTCTGATTGTACAGTATATATATAGATCGTAATACAATTCCGTACATCATTTTGATCCATCTCGTAAGGTTTAGCCAGCAATAGCAATGTTGGCGCGCAATTATATGTTTTCATTACAAATCTAAACCTTTCGGAAAAAATCTCTAAACTAAAGTAAAAATCAAATTCCGTTGCGTGGTTTAGAAAAATTTGGGAAGAAACAGACAAACGATAGAGACCTTGCTTTATACTATTTAAAGATCTAGAATCGGTACATCGATTCATATTTTAGCTAAAATAGTTTTGTATTATTATTGGCACGTTAGTAAGGTTCAATATAAAACTGCAGAAGATACATGAGCGGAAGAGTTAACACGGATTGTGGAATATCCAAAATTTTGTACCTCCGTACCGAACCGCACCATATTGAAGGTGATATATTATCACGTGACGAGCCCCAGCCGTGGTTTGGGGGGTGAGCAGCACCTTAATGACGGACGTGGTGATTGACAGACAAGAGTAGATCGATCTCTACAAGGATGCTGTGTGAAACATTAGCAGATGTTTCGCTTTGCTGTGTTCCGGTGGAAGGGTGGTGAAATCACATGTATATGAGACGTAACATCCCCGTCTCAGGTTACGTTCGCAACGGGGTGCAGGCGTAACTTGGGTCTTCACTTGCGGAGGTAACCACTTAACATCAGGTGGGCCCTCAGCTCGTTCCGTCACTTATTCGCATAAAAAAAAGATGGTTGATGGCGATGGCGATAACCAAATATTTTTTAAATTTATCATAACGAAAGATAGCCTTAAAGATAGCCTTTCACAAGTATCTTAATATTTGTGAAACGATGACAAGCATACCGACAAATAGAATTATTGTTAAAAACCTTAAAAAATGTCTGAAACAGGATTATTAACAGCTTTATTAAAAAGGTAATCTCATTTGATGTAACAAAGATTGATCAGACTGTTTAGTAGTATTTTTGTCAGTCCCTGCTATAAGCCATGTTAGGCCTTCGGGTGGGTTGAAAATAGCGACACCACAGTTGGCCACTTACACACGAAAGAAAAAACTTTTTTTTCTCAATGTGTGCAAGTTAACGCGGCCATTGCATCGTATACAGTAACTATTACCACTATGCCACCAAGGTCGCGAAGAAATTAAAATCCATGTTAAGTTTGTAACTAGGAGATCCGTGGTCCTTCATAACCCTGCACAAAGATTATCTGTGTCGCAGATAGCATGAACAAACACAAACACCCAAAACCCGCAACGAACCTCACCACACAAAGTGAGCCCGGGAATCGAACCCGAGACACCTCGCTCCGACTACCAACTAAGCTACAGAGCATATCATCTTATCATCTTCATTCATTTCCATCTCTTTATGATAACAATCTAATATAATATGGTGGTATTCTGAACATCTTGCAAAATCTGGGGAAAATTAGAAAATCATACGTCTGGCAACACCGGGCTTCCACGTTCAATACGACGCCGACGCCTTGAATGATCACTGCGTATTATATTATACATCTTTTATGCTTTCTTCAGGCATAAATCTCCGCCGCTTTCACGCGGTCTCGTGAAGGTACGTCTATTGTGCCAGCGTGGTTTGAAACTATATTTTATCGACCCAATGATAAGGTGAAGCTTAAGATTTAACTTCTTTGCATATAAATTACTAGCTGGCCTGACAATCGCTGTCTTTATTCACTTATCAGTCAGCTGTTAACCGAAACTTGTGCGTGGATTAACGGAAATCCTGTTCCCCAATATTTGTAATTTTTTTAATTACAAATATTAGGAAAAAAACCTTTAAATAAAAGGCTTTGATGAGACTTTAGCTATTGCTGAAAATATCTAAATCAGTGTTACGGATGCGTTTACAGTATTTCATTTTTATTTATATAAATAAATAGTTTATGCTAATCATAGTTTTTTTTTACAGCACCACGTGGATAAAGCCTTGAGCAGAAGCTTGTTGTATTATGTGTTACTGTGTACCTAATACGAAAGTTCTTAATGCTACTATACTTAATTTTTCGTACCAGCCTCTAATGTTCCCACTGCAAGGGTACCGGCCTACTCTCGATAATTTAGAGTGAATGGGCTTTGATCTATCACGGGAGCCCAATCCGGATTGGTAGATGTCACATATCTTCAAATTTATGGTTCTAAGACATGCCGGTTTCCTCACGAATTTTTCCGTCACCGTTTCGAGAACTTGGTATTGCGCATATAAATTTTTCAAGTGAAAAAACTCATTGGTGCACGTGTGGGTTTGAACCAGCGACCTTCAGATTGAAAGTCGGCGTCAATGCCCCTGGGCCACTACGCTCTCTACTTAATTTTACCTAAACTAAAGTAATATTAAATTTATTCCTAATATAACAAGACATAAAGATAACACTTAATTGTTGATATAAATATACATCTAATCCATGTTCAAGCCGCTGAAACACAAGCCGCACCCCAACATTTACGTAAAAGCTTTATGAGTCAATCTCGTGAGCTACGCTATGTTATTATGCGTTCCGTTTTTATGTAACTCCCATTCGAACGTCGCGAATAAACTATTTTTAGACGATTTTGGACGATCAGCGTGCGATCGTAAAACGGAACGCAACCGTTCGGTGTCATTCAATTTTATGGTAACACCTATATTTATGTACTACACTCATTGACGCTTTATTTATCCACGTAAGCATAAAAAATATATTTGGTACACGAAATCTTTGAATATATTTCACTATGAACACTATTTTTGCAGCTGTCAGTAAAATCAGATCGCCGTAAATTTCATTTTTTCGTTGTTAATACTCGAATTGAAGGCTCCATAGCTTAGTTGGTAGTAGTTCTGTCTCCAAAGCGAGGGGTCCCGGGTTCGATTCCAGAACGGGACATCTGTTTGGTGTCCAAAGCTTGGAGTTTTTTTTCGGGTCTTGGGTGTTTGTCTGTGCTGCGAGTGCTAACTTTTTTTTAATTAGCTTTTGTAGTAGGTATAATTATACGATTGAAACTACTTCTTTTTTGGTATGAGTAAGTGGCCAACTCTGTTGTCAGAGTTTTCAAACCGCCCGAAGAAACATAGAGAAACATTTATTACGAGATTTAAATGTTTAGATGTGAACAAACATCTATGTTTCTTCGGGCGGTTTGTTTCGGTGTTAATATTGTATTATACGTATGTAATTATAAAAAAAAAAACTATATAAGTATTGTATAAGTTATCTCGTTCCCATAGTGCAAGCTACGCTTAGTTCGGGGCTAGATGTCGCTGTGTATATCCATGAATATTTATTTATTATCTTACTATCATTATAAATGCGAATGTATGGATGGATGTTTGTTACTCAATCACGCGAACAATTGAACGGATCTAGATTAAATTTGGCACAGAGATAGATTACAGTTTGGAATTGCATATAGGTTACTTTTTATCCCAAAATAATGTACAGTTCCCATAGTATGACCAACCGTGAGTAACACCAAGGCGAGCATCTAGTTATTCATATTCCTGAAATCAAATATCACTTTATAATTCATATGTAGTTCGTAAGAAATTGAAACTTGCCAGTTCTGTGAATCACGCGCGGTAAATAGCGTTCCCTTGCGCCGTGAGGCTCAATAAATATCAGTCATTCGTCAAACTTCAAAGCTTTCGTGATTAAATCATAAATATACCGAACTTCGACTCAGTTTGGTATTTCGGTAGTAAGTAGCGATCCGCACGCCAGCGTTTATGATTTTCACGCGCAAATCCATTGTTCTTTTACGAGTTTTCTTTGATATTGGTGTATCGTAAATGATGTTATTTTGGTAGGAAAGGTATTTCATGAATGGAATGCCATGAATGATTTATATTATGAAAACATGCCGTCTAAAAACCAGCGCTGCGTCTTAAAATGTAATTGCGTAGTTTAAGAGCAGCTTAAGCTGAGATGGGATCCTTTTTGACCACACAGAGTGTAATATATTATGTATATGTATATACCTTAGTTTTATGACAACATTACCGCTTTATTTTTGATTTTTGCTCGGTTTAAAATAATATAGCCTTGACGTCTCCAAAATTCTCAAATTGATCTATACTAATTTATAAAGTGAATAAAAAATAGTAAATATAAAAAGCGCTCGTAGCGAAGCTGTCTGTTGTTTATAGATCATTTAGGTTACGTAACTCTTCGCCCTGGCAGTAGTTTGATGGGTGACCATTTCTTAGCATTTCAACTGAGCACTTTGCTACTTCGCACGGCATGTTAAGTCAGTCCCGGCTATTCTTGTCAACAAGCCATGTCTAAGGCTTTCGGGCAGCTTGGAAACTCCTACACCAGATTTGGTCACTTCCGTACCAGCCTCTAATGTTCCCCCTGCAGGGACACCGGCTTACTCTTGATAATTGAGAGTGAATGGGCTTTGATCTGCCACGGGAGCCCAATCCGGATTGGTAGATGTCACATGTCTTCGAATTTATGGTTCTAAGACATGCCGGTTTCCTCACGATGTTTTCCTTCACCGTTTCGAGAACTTGATATTGCGCACATAAAATTTTCAAGTGAAGAAACTTATTTGTTTACGTGTGGGTTTGAACCAGCAACCTTCAGATTGAAAGTCTGCGTCTATGCCCCTGGGCCACCACGCTCTCTTTGATTTGGTTTGATTTAATCAGTTACTCGCATGAAAAGAAAAGGACCAAAACAGTTATGAAAACTTAATGACATGGATATGCTGGTCCGCCAAGGCTATGCAGTTAAAACTTCCAAAAACTTAACCAACCAATTCAACATGAAAGTTTCATGGGGAATTTTATGAAAACTCCACAAGATAAAATTAATTCCTTTCAACCCGGTATGAATTACTACGGTGTGCGAACAGAGAGAGATAAAAGTGAATTTATAAGTGGTTGTCCCCCCAGGCTGGACGGTGGGAGTGGACTGAGGACGGCGCTGAAAGGGAACTCTGAACGTTTAATATTGTTGAATAATTCAAGGGGATGGAAATTATACTGTACTGTAAGTTTTATTTCTAGAATGTCCTGGCTGCACCACTTCGAACGAAAATACTGTGATGTCAACTGTGAATTATTCTCAGAATTTTTTTATAATCATTTGATTCGTTAAGACAGGCAAACGTCAATAATATTCGTAATTAAAAACACAAAGTAAGAGATATAGAAAGTAAAACAATATAAAATAATAATTAGACAATACAGTGAAAAGACAGATATGTAAGGGACATAAAAAAACTGTCAATAAAAAAAAAAACAATTAATTAAAATGTTTAAAAGTATTAAGTATTTAAATTAAAATGATGTCAATTAAAAGAAAATTTCATTGAAAATAAGAATAGATTCTAGTATAGTTGAAAATTAGTATAATTTTTTTTTATCGTTACTATTATTTATTAGTATTTTTTTATACACATAGAGTTAAAAATACTTTATTTGTATATTGTATATATGTTTGGTTTGCAATAGCTAACTTACATCAAAGAAAGGGAAAAAAAAATCTATTAAAAATGCCATAGTTAGTTGGAGAGTGTAACTCAGTTTTATAGAAAAAATTATCTTGTAACCGTTACCTATTTATAAAATATTACAGACGAGATCTGAAAAGGGGTAATATTTAGTACACCGTTCATGAGAGTTCACCGGCACCCACACCCTGCTACCGGAACACAGCAGTGTAAGTACACCACTGCTTGACGGCAGATCACCGGGCGTGGAGACAGTACTTCTCCGGCAAACTTTACACAAGCTCTACTGCTACTTTTTGTTGACCCTTTAGCACCACTCAAGGGGTAACGAACAGGACCCTCCATATCCGTAAACATACGCCCGAATTCATGAAATATTACAAACCTTGAGCAGAGACTAAGTTATAAGCCAATCTAAAATCCAGGGGGGCAGAGAGACACCTCCATCCCCCCCTCCCTTAATATGCCCACCGACTGCAGCAGTTATTGTACAAAGGACGATGTTTTCACTTAAAACTTACTAAGCTGCCTGCAATTTGTGAGTAGGTGTTGTGTGCTCTCACTGAGGATCTCTCACTGAAAATTCAGACATTCAACTTGACAGAATAATTCGTACAATAATAGATACGAATTATTCCGTCAAGTTGCATATCTGTACGAAATTTTTTTGGTAATAAGGCTGTTCTGCTACTTGTATGAAGCCTCGTTGTGAAGTTTACCAGGATGATCTTTTCCGCTCATTTGAGTTAAGCAACTTTGCTCCCGGTCCGTCGTTGGATGGGACCGTTTAGTGGTATTTTAACTGAGCGCTTCCGTGCTTCGGAGGGCACGTTACGATGTCGGTCCCGGCTGTACAAGTCTATGAAGCCATGTCGGAGGCCTTCAGGCACTTTGAAAACTCCGACAATAGAGTTGGCCACTTAATCACACGATAAGAAAAAGAAGATACTTTTATTAAAGTATTGGTAATATAGGCCGTACCATTGGCAACGGGGTGATAAAAATAAATACACACTTATAACCCTTCACTAGAGTTATCTGTGTCGCAGGTGGTATGGACATAAAAAATCACCCAACACCCGAGAAAAAAGTGCATGCTCATTCTCATCACATAAAGCGTGTTCCAGCCGGGAATCGAATCTGGGACCCTTCCACTTAGCATGGCTACTACCAGTTATGCTACAGAAGTGTCTAACACAAAAAGTTATTTTTATGATACCGTACCTTAAAAGTATAAAAACACTTCTAGGAACAGTTTATTGTGTGTGTTTATCCATATTTGCTGCGACACAGGGAATAATAGTGCAGGGTATAATGTATAGACGTTTATTAAGAAATTATAATTTTTTATGCTATTAAGCTCCCCGATGAGGCAGCCAGAAATTGAAATGAAATGAACAAAAATCCAAGCCAATTTTCACCAATTTAGATTAGGGAGCAGGTTTGATTTGAATACGAAACGAATTTAATAAATAGGTAGCAAGGAAATTAAAGAATTTCACCCTTCTCGATCAGACCAAAGGGGTTTCAAGTATGAGAGAGTTCATTTAATACCAAAATCTCTTTAGAATTTCTCCGTACCGTACCAGCCTCTAATGTTCCCACTGCAGGGACACTAGCCTACTCTCGATAATTGAGAGTGAATGGGCTCTGATCTACCACGGGAGCCCAATCCGGATTGGTAGATGTCACATGTCGTCGAATTTTTGGTTCTAAAACATGCCGGTTTCCCCACGATGTTTTCCGTCACCGGTTCGAGAACGTGGTATTGCGCACATAATTTTTTTCAAGTGAAAAAACTCATTGATGCACGTATGGGTTTAAACCAGCAACCTTCAGATTGAAAGTCGGCGTCTATGCCCCTGGGCCACCACGCTCTCTTAGAATCTCTCAAATACAAGTTAATACCTGATAAAAAACCCAACAATTTCATGTCCAGCCATTTAAAGGCGTCAATTTTTCTTATTCTTTTCAACCCTACGTCTCAAAGGGGTAGGATCCACTACATTAGTCCCCAGTAATTAAATATTTCAACTGATTAACTACACAAAGGTCCTAAGGAACTCTAAGGGTGGTCACGAGTGATATTATTTTTAATTTCGTCTTTAGGGTGGCAGCAAGATTTGTGCTCGAAGGGTTCAAAGATTTAATGGCTTAAGGGGTTGAAATTGATGTTCTTTATAAAATAAATGGTAAATATTAATCGGTTTTGACTATATCCGGGGTTTATAATTACGGTAAAGGGGTTTAAAGGGTGTTTAACCTCAATCCGTGCCGAATGGCTACGGTATATAGATAGCGTATATTTTAAAAGCAATTAATATATATTTCAAAATAACTCATAGTATTATTTTATTTTGGGCCTCGCAGTCACTTATCAACTAGAATCTCTATAATCTTTAGTTGTTACATAATTTGGCTCCTGTAATTACTTTTGGAAATAAATTTATTATTATTTATTTAATTTAATATCCGGTATTCAATAAATATAAATAATTTATAAGTGAAGGAGTAACAAACATACACACACACACAGACATACATACATACAAACTTTCGCCTTTATAATATAAGTGAAATTATGTGTACTCACTTGATATAATTTTATCAGAAATCACAATTAGGCCAATATCTAGGAACGCACAAAAATACCATTCGTGCGAGAATAGAATCCCGGACTTTGCGTTTGAAAGTTACACAAAACGCCGCCCCAAATCCTTTTCAAATTCAAAACAGGGTCGTTGTATCGTTTGGATCACGACTGTTAGATAAAAACACCGATCCCAGGAATAAGAAAGATTCTATTTGCTAAAAGAGACATAAAAAAACAACCCTGCGCTTAGTTTTACCGTCCATAAATTGGAACAAAGAATTGGGCCACGATAAAGCTACCTTCATTTGGGACAGTGCAATGAAGAGGACAATTTATGAAGAGGTGGAATGACGTAATGTTGCGTACTGACTGGAAATATGTAAACACATAATGCTTACGTAAATCCTACTAATATTATAAACGCGAAAATTTGTAAGTATAGATGGATGTTTGTTACTCAATCACGCCCGAACAGTTGAACGGGCCTGGATGAAATTAGGCACAGAGATAGACATCCAACCAATCTGACCGAAATCAACCGAAAATTGATTAATTTCGTCAAATTCTATAATTATTCCAGTTTTTGCATATTTTTCTTTAATTTTTTAATTTGAAATTATCAAAGTTATATTGTCTATGTGAAACAGAAATGTCTAGTGAGAGTTCACCTTAATTCAAAACAGAAGCGCAAGCTCCTACAACTGTAATCAGTGGGGTAGCTTTAATTACAACACTTCTAGAAGTATACTTCTATATAACTACGTATTACAAGGAGGACCGAGATAATTTCTTACAGCCTATTCGCCTTCAAGAAGGGTCAGACATAGTAGGAGCAGTAGGACAACTCAGAAAGTTTCAATGAGACGGGGTTCAAAACTTAGTTCTTTGTCTATACAAAGGACTACTTTTCTTTGGTAATTAACTTCAATTACCTTTTCCTGGCGTAGAGCAACGTTTTCTTTCTGTTTGTCTTACATTTAAAAGGTACTCTATATGTATTTTCCTCCCCGACGCAAAAGGTGTTCTAAGATTCACCGCGGAAAGTTGCTTAACTTAGGTGTTCTGTAAAGAACGCCCTGTATTAATTTCACTCATAATACCATTAAAAACAAAAATACCTGGGATACCCTGGTTAATTGTATTTACAAACTGAATCACGGTATCTTGTCTGTTTTCTGAGTATGTAAGATTTATCTTTTTTTTTATGTGAATTCGTGACGGAACGAGCTGATGGCCCACCTGATGGTAAGTGGTGACCCTCGCCCATGACAGGTTTTGACATAGTAGCATTAAATCTTTAGGTTTTGACGATACAGAGTGTTCTGTATGTACCAAATTATGGTAAATAAATGAAATTAAATGTTCAGTGGCTAAGAGAAATGGGTTCAGTTAATGTATGATAATTCTTATACTGTGGCTCCAAAGGCCGCGTGTACAATTCCCGGGTAGGTACGTTTAATCAGCCGCGGACCCACGATAAATCCGAGGGACGTATTAAATAATTTTACAACTCATAACAAGGTATAAATGGGTTTGTGTTTAAAATCAACGTGAAATTCTGCCAGTTTGGTGTATTTGCGAGTTATTTGGGCCTGATGAAGGCATGTCCTGGAAAAGGGCATAGTGAAAAGCAAAAATAATATCTTTTTTGTTATACCTTTATATATTTACTTGTAATACGAATTTTGTATAATAATAGTAGAAATAACAGTATGTATCAAGTTCGTGTAGAGAAATACTGGCAACATATAAATTTTTGGCGGCAAGTAAAAATTGTTGTTGGCGGAATATTGCGAGATGGAGGATGTGGCTTCCGGTGACATTAAAGGGACATAATCCATTCCATATTCGAATGTCGGTGGAAAAATTGAGATTGGGGTATTTCAAAAAGCAAGAACCTAATTTGTATTGATCAATCACGATCGATGTAGGAATTATATTTTTATTTGACAAGCTCGTTTTATCATCTTTTGCCAGTCTTTTTAGTTTTTAATGAAAATTTGAAGGTAGCTATACCATCTACTCGGCCAGTCATA
Organism: Aplocera efformata; assembly: GCA_921293045.1. Lineage (NCBI taxonomy): Eukaryota > Metazoa > Arthropoda > Insecta > Lepidoptera > Geometridae > Aplocera > Aplocera efformata. The sequence goes on along the minus strand of OV121042.1, from coordinate 2,116,633 downwards.
CACTGTTTAGCTTATTTATCTTGATACTTTGAAGTTTACTACAAAAGTCATTGTCTGTGATAAAACATGCAAAAAAAATTAAATAATATTTTTGCTATGATACGGAACAACTGTAACACAACATTAACAAAACCATAATAATTTACGACAATAAGTAGCTCGCGATGGACTGTAGGTAATTAATTTAGCTACATTAATTAAAATCAGTTTTCAAATATATGTAAACGCATCACTTCAGAAAGGCTCCACTTATGAGGCATTTTTTTTATCTTTGTATAATATTATGACATATTATGTCACTACAAAGTTTGTATGAAAGAAAATACTTTCACTAAATTCATGGGAAATGTAGGAAATTGGGGAAACTAAAAGTAAAGGATTTTTGCAGTTAGGACATTTGACAGTCGATGTCAAATTTTGAAACAAGGAAGGAAAACGTCTGTCGATTCAGCTAGTATAAATATAATATTGGAGATGCTTATTCCAACAGATTGCTTTTTTTTATTATACTCACTGATTTATAATCGCCACGGCCACCTGAATTTCACGAAGGTGAACATACCTGTAACAAAATAAAGTTGGTTAGTTCGACTCGAACTCGTCCTCACAATACTGCTTATAAAAATATTAAGATTCGTAATTTAAAAAATCCAAGCAAAATCTTTTAAACTTGGAACGGCAGAAATTTAATTTCCTGTCTCCTTTCATTGGACCATTCGAACTTTGAACAGAAAATCATCGAACGGTGGGTAATCAAAATTATAATAACTGTTTCAGGTGACGTGACCGGTCTAAGCAGACCTATGGAAACTGCTGGGTGCCCCCGTTTTAAGGCTATATCCAAATAGATCGGGAGGCAGGGAAGCTCCATTTATTTGGTCGCATTTTGGCGTACACGAACATTGGTTTATCGGGACCGTTTTTGACATTTTAATATGAATTTGAAAGGGCGCGGTAATTGAAATTTTAAAATAAAGCGCGGAAATGTTAGTATGGTGTTTACATTTTATCGATCATTTTATGTCCTGCGTATATATTTTATTGTGTAAGCTCGCCTTAGCAGTAAAACCGTCTCGAAAGGCGTGACGGAAAACAGCATGACGCTCATGCCGTCATGTTTCATAACTGGCTGACTTAAAGTTACGGGACGAACAGCTCTGATATTACGTGGTTACTGCCGCCCATAAAACTCTTAAGTATAAGAAGATGAGTCACATCACCTTAATAAAATACACAAAATCATTTTTACATCACCATTATATTTTTGAAGACATTTTCAATGGTAATTGTGAGTGAAATATCTCTTCTGACTTATATAAGCATATTTCTTGAATATTGTTTCCTTATTTACAAGCGAAGAAAGAACGGGAAAACGATATATTAAACGTTGCAAAAAACTCCCTAAAGGAACGTTTAACGAACCATTTCATCCATTTAAACTTAATAAAGTATCAGAAGCAGCCTTATTAAATTATAAAAAAGGACGAATCCCTCTTTGGAACATCTCATGGGAAAATAATTATATGAAGCAGGAGTCCTGGAACTCGGTTTATTTTGCTATTAAGCTGTTTGATGAGAGATAAATAATGCATTCCATCCAAATATTTAGATTGAGATGTATACTTGAGATTTCGATTTCTATGGCTGGCGCAAGAAATAATCTCCAAACGTTTGAAACGATGAGGTATAGGGATTGGAATTATTCATAGTTCAAAAAAGTCAAAAGTCAAACTCATTTATTCCTTTAGATCTCAAGTATCATTTGGACACGTCAAATTTTACACATGCATGTACACATAGTCGTGAGCATATAACGTGTCACAGGAACTCCCAGGCACATTACATGCACACAGATATGTCAAATTACAGTCAGTTTTCATGTTTAAGCTTATCTTATTTGTTAAGTTTACGTCTGTTCCAACCCTAACTGACCAACCCGAGGGGAAGAAACAGACAAGAAACCCCTCGCAGACAGTATTACATATTCATTTCATCATTCATTGATCATTTATTGATTGATATAGTTCATTTATCGATAGCAAATGTATGGTTACAGGTCAACATACAAATCATGATGAATATTGATAAAAAAATAAAATTAGGGCTGTACAATGCATGTACTACCACAAAATTAAATAAATTAAAATATAATATACATCACACTTGATGTGTGATCATAATTTCAATAAATAATATTCATATTCTAACTTTTAATAAAGAAAACTAAGTTAATAGTGATAGTGATAGTGATAGTTTATTTATTTACTACATCTCACAATCTCTTCTATAACTTGGGCCATCCCGCTTGTTGACTCTCCCCCGAGAGATTAGCAGCTTATTTCATCTTGTTTCAATATTCATGGTCTGTTTAGGAAACTTAGTGGGTACTGAAGATGTTTTAATGGCTTTTGAATTTAAACTTTACAAAAACATTTCTATTCGATAATGAAATCACGACCGATCTTGTTTGCCGTAATGTTATTGTAGATAAAAGAATATTTATTTAAAAACTAAGTGAAGAGAAAATAAGAACGATAATGTCTTATCGATTATTACGATAGAGTGATTTAAGAGGAAGGTACGAGGGCACGCGGGGAAGCCGAGGCGAGTCGCTAGTACTATTGTATAATAAAATACCTCATGTACCTACGTGTGATTGCACCGGAACTCACACCCTTCCAACCAGACCATATACGAGTACACTGCTTGGCTCTAAAAATAAGTATGGTGGAAGTATTTACGCGGCAAAATTCGCGACTGAACTAATGTTAAAAAATAATTGCTGTCACTCAAAATTAATACATGACATTGTGATGTAATTAGCAACCCTTCTCTGTCTGTCTGTCATAATTACCCAACCCTTTCTTGCACGAATGTGGATACGTGATTTTCATCAAAAATTATTTCCTTTGTGCCTTTGAAATAAGCAACAGACAAGTCGATAATTTAATTAGAATTCATCCATCCGTGGTGTCCGTGTTCATATTTCATGATAACAAAAACTCTTGTTGGTTTCCGTACCACCAACTGTTTTTAACCTCCGACGAAGAAGAGGGGTGTTATAAGTTTGTACCGACTTGTATAGTTTCACCCTTAGTCCTTTATTTTTCATCCTGAACTATAGTCGGTTTATTCGTTTTTTTAATCGAGTCCTTTATATACATCTTTACGCTTTGTATCTAGTAATAGGTACTTATTTGGTCCCCTGCGTCCAGTGAGGGTACTTCAAAGGGAAGCTCTCTATTCATTTTTTAATAAGGTAAAGCTAATTGGGTTCCTTTTGTGGGTCTCTTACTTGTTGGTGATTGCTTTGGTAGTTCTATGTTCGATTCTAATAAAAAAGTGCTATATTTTATGAGTAAAAAACATCACGGGCCATCCAAAATTGTATTGACAGTATACTAAAAATGTTTTCCGACAGAATAAAACTGTCTTGGTTGCCCAGTGTGTAATTTTTTTTGTTTATTCTCTATTTCCGTAAAATTACTAGATATGTAAATAAATTTGTAAATTACTTTACAAATTTTAAAATAAATATATACCTACGTTCTTAATCATGCGTTATTAAAATAAAGTTTATCGCTTTTGAAAAAGCTATTCGATGCTCCATGGGCAAGAATAAGCAAGAAACCCCTAATGGAAGGAACTTTCTTAGTTCTTCTTAGAACTTAGTTTTTCTTAGTTCTTTCTTAGTAACTACTTCAATGGGTATAACCAAATACTTTTGGTACTTGTTAACGTTGACCAGAGCACTATACTATTATATCATAAACACAGAATCCTTTTATCTAAGCCAATAACTCAGCGGAATCCCGCAATAATATTAACAAGGAAAAAGTAAGCATATTCTTTATAAATGTTTGGATACAGCGCACTCTCGCATTCTTGGCATGAATGCCTCCATAAAAATACGAGACCATTCAGTCTGCACATAAAGTTATAGTGGATGAGACTATTACTTGTATGCTGGGGATGCAGGATAGCGGACTCTGAATAGCAAACATTTTATTTATTTTAATAGATGTTGAATAATAATAATAATAATAAATCTTTTATTGGGAACTATTACAAGGCACTTATTGTACAAAATGGAAACGATGCTACCTGCAGAAGCATAAAAACTGTGTCGCAGATAGCAAAAATAAATAGAATGGAATATAATGTTTATCATGCTAATATTATAAATCCGAAAGTTTGTCTGAACGAATTTGGATAAAATTTGTTATGTTAGTAGCTAATACCTTGGATTAACATATAAGATACTTCATACCCCGAAAAAGGAAGTGAACTATAATACTAATTATTAGCAAAAATTAAAAAAGAAAAGAAAACTTCACTTTCACTTTTCCTTTCAAATTTTCAAACATTTTTTTAAAAATCTTGTCCTAACAATTTAAAACACAACAAACAAGAATTAGTCAAATAGGTGCAACGGTTCTGAAGTAATACATGTAGGTACTATTTCCATATATTGTAATTTAATTAATTAATTATTTAATATCCAAACAGCCAACAGGACTGCCTAAATTAATATCAGAATCAGACAGTCCATTCAATTACAAGGGTCATCCAAACATATCCAATAATATTACAGGGTTCCACAGGATTCAGAGGAACAAACAAATGTTCGAACCCAATTAAATGGTTTGCAGGAGTTGTGTGCATAGGACCGTTTGATACAGACGGACGGACCGTCTTTTATTTGTGTATCTTGTAAGCCTTGGAGCGATCAAACTGTTTAGTCGTTGAATTATAAGAGAAATTCACTCTAAGACATTTTGAATAGAATAGTTGCTGTCGTGTATATAAGAGGGAGTATGAAAGTAGCTCCAGTAACGGAGAGGTTAACGATTAATAGGTTAGCGTGGTGTGGACATATTATGCGGAGGGATGAATGCCATTTTGCAAAACAAGTTTTTAATATACATGTGGAAGGATATAAGACAAGAGGATATAATAAGATGTGTGAAAGATGATATTTACAAACGGACACTTTTATTTCATTTATATTGTATAAATATATATATTTGCATAAATATTTCTACAGACAGCTGACAGTATATACGCCTTATGGCACACCGAAGATGCGATTTTCCGTGTATAAGTTTGGACTCAGTCGGAAACCGTTTGGCTACTGGCAAAGGGATTCTTTGCAAGGAATTCGCAGAGAGAGGGGCTGGAATTTCCACTACGGGTTTCATTTGTGCATATTTTCTGAGTAACAGCATAATGTTGTTATAATATTAGTCTGGAACTTTCAGACTGCAAGAAACTTTTGGCTTTAACTTTTTATTGCTGCTAAAAATGTTAAGTACAGATTCATAAAATACTAAATATTTTGATCTAGGTATGAGTATTTAACGTACCGAATCTATGCAATTATACAAATAAATAATCTACTAAGTGTCTGTTTATATATAAGTATTGTTTTTGTTTGTTTGTTTTGAAACAAAAATAATTGTAAAAATTTTTGCCTGTTTGTTCGAGTTGATCTCCGAAATTGCTGTACCGTTTGACCGTGGAAATGGCTTGAAGGGACTGGCAGATAGCTGATGTTAGAAGGAGTAACTTAAGATACTTTTATCTTAGAAAGAGAAAAATAATTTAAATTCCACGTGGATGTTATATTAAAGGAACATAAATAAATTAACAGTGTAAACATTAAGTATTAATAGATGAATAAGACTTTATTCAGACTTAGTGGAGGTCTCAAAGTTCAGTAGTCTTGCGTTGTTTATGGGCGGTGGTAACCCATCGTTGTCAGATCGCTCCGTCATTTTAGTTACATAAAAATAGCACATTTGCTGCTATAACCTTTTGATCGAGATTGGATGTATTGAGGTCCATATAGACCCAAGAAAGAACTTGTTTATTACAAGACTTTTTTCGCATAACATGCAAGCATAGAATGAAAATACACCAGATTTATGAAGAACCTAATAAATCGTCGTAAATCTCACATGTTTCTCCATCACCAACCTCAATCATCGCTAACCCTTTCTCATAAACAAAATAGCTCTGGGAATACCTTCATTTTGAACTCTACTCCGCGAAAATTACGACTTAAAATGAAATAGTTTCTGCACGGATAAAGAATCACGTTTCAGTGTACACACAGCCATTCAATTCTCAACGTTATAATTCTAGAGTCAGAACTGGTAATGCAGTGAACTGGAACGAGAGGCGATCAGGCGATCACGGCTAGCTTCGATCTCATTCAACTCTCAGCTTTATTCTAAGGCTGTAAGACTTGAAACGCAGTGCGGTGGTGGTAGTCCAGTTGTAACAACGTGGCCTCAGGCAAGCAATATCCTGCGAAGCCTACAGAGTAGTGCAAACACTGGGCGTCCGAGCGTTGAAAAAACAGCCTTGAGCCTGTTTGGACATGCTGGATAATGACTCCGCATTTGATACCGATAAGTATCCTGGGTGTCGCTGAAATAGGCATTCGTTTAAACGTTGTTCATCTCGTGGAACAAGTAAAAAAAAATTCTCAATAGAAATTACTTAAGAGAAGAGAGAATGAAAGAGAGAAGCAAGAAGAAAGAAATATTAAAGAACAACTCCTACATAATCTTCTTTGTATCGGTGGTTAAACACTAAACCTCGAAACTTGCCAGGACAGGATACAGATTATTACAGCTAGGCAACTATCCGCAAGGTAGGTGTCCGTTTAGTTGTATTTAACAGAGCGAGGGAGCGCTAAGATGTCTGTCGCGTATATTAAAATCGATAAGCCATGTTTTAAGCCATAAAGATTTATTTAAGGCGTGATATCGAATTTATGAATAAGCGAGAGCAAACAATCTAATTTACCTGAAAAAAAAAAATAAAAAAAAGATGGATTTTATGGTGTTACACTGAACATTCAAATATTATTTTAAGTTGTTTACAGACTTAGTGTACCCTTAATAATAGGGTATCACAGCTTGCCCATAGTGACAACTTGACAACAAAAATTAACGTGCTAGATGAAATTTACAAACATTATATGCATAATAATCCGTACCAGCCTCTAATGTTCCCACTACAGGGATACCGGCCTACTTTCGATAATTGAGATTGAATAATAATCTAGTTCCGCAAATTACCAGTACGGCATAAGAAGTCAGTAACGAAACAAGCAACAAGAGTATCGAATAGGGATACAATAACCAACATTCGAATGTACAATCTAAGATAATTGCAAACGCATCCCTTTTGAGGCGTTTCGAATATTTGTACAGAAATAATACTAACAGAACTTAATTGATTCCTTTGGGAACGAAAACGATACATGGTTTCAGAAACAGAAAAAAAATGCATCAAATATTCATGTATTTGTATATTTGCGTTACATCTGAGCAAGTGAGAGTTTCCTTGGTAAAAACTTCCGTGGACCGTGAGTTAAAAAAAAAAAATTTATAGTTTGTTAAAATAATCTCATATATAATGGTGCGGGACGCTGAATTTCCGTCAGGGATTGGTTCAAATCGAAACAGATTGACCAGACAGTATTTTTTCACAAAATTTGAGAAATTTTTATTAAGATGCTATACTGTTGCAGGACCAAGTGAACAGATTTTTTTTAATGAAACACTCAAGTTTTTAAGAAGCACTTCAGCCGTATATTCCGCTTTCATATTTTTACAAACGTCTCGATAAAGAACCTCTTTTTCGAAACTTTAGTAAGAAATAAAACCGGCTCGTATGACGTGACGGCAAACAGCATGACGTTTTCTTATGCCGTCATGTTTTGTGGGTATTTGGAAAGATTTGCCCATAATAAAAGAAGTGCTTCTATGGTAGAATAAATGATAAAATTGATACCAAAGACACAAGTAATATGTGAACTGAACTTTAACTACACATGCAATTTCAGTAACAGAACACACGCGTACATAAACAAACAAGGCCTAATAGCTTCTTAAAACAAAAAAACTGAAGTAAGTATCATTATTGGAATTGTAAATTTTTTCCGCAATGCGTAAACGAAACTCACATCTCGCTCAATAATACTTAAGTATACATTCATATCTCACTTTTTAATTTTACATCTTTTGGGAACTTCGTAGACTCAAAAGGGAAACACGTTGGAAGTAATTTTGAAGTGCCTCCGACGCGAAAATTTTATTAAAACGTAGCCGAGTTGGTTTCGTCATAATACAGATTAAGATAAAAATTGCGTTGACGTTCATCCTCTGCCTTTGGGGGCAGTATGTTTTTAATTTTCTCAAAACGGACCGGGATTCGATTATACAGTCGCAGTTGCTGTTATTCAATTTCGTGAGCAGTGGGTTGTCTTTAATGTTGTTTATGGTATTAGAGGGTTTGGCGTCTGTGAGAAGTTCTTAAACACATATTAAAGACAACTTGGAAGAGAGTTTAAAATCCAAAGAGTATTTTTATCCGTTAGGGCCACTGTAGGTTTCTCTTCGTGATTATGTTTTTTATTAAGTAAAAATTTGTATTCTATCCAGACACCTTAGTTCTTACTAACCCCGCCTTCGAAGCGAGGAGTTCCGGATTCGATGGCCGGTTAGGGCGAACTTCGTGTGATGAACGTCGGGTTTTGTTTGTCTTGTGTTTCTCTGTCCCATGCCACGTGGGTTGCCAGTGTGTATGATATATTTAGGATGAGTGATTAAATGGTTACGAAAAGAAATACCGTCCCACCGAATGATAAATGACAGAAGATCCAAATGACAGTTCGGTAGATATGGGTGACGTTAGGTTTCATGCTTACGTACCAAACTAAAATAATGGCATCAGCATATTTTTTTGATGTCACCCTTATAGTAATTTCTATCTATAATTGGGTCTTGAAATATGGCTGAAATTCCAAAAACTCAAAGCAGAAAGGAGATCAAAAAGAAACTTTTAACGAGAGATCCTGTAATGTAAACCTAGGCAGTTAAAATCGTCTACTCCATTACAACAAAGAACATTAATATTTTTTTGTTCCTGCGCCAAAAGTATGGAATTTCTTTTAATTCGTACCCTGGCTCCCTCGGCTTTATGAAATAAGTTTTTTTCTAACAAGATTACATTTTTATGAAGAACAAATTGAAGGATAACGAATTTAGAAACACAGAGACGCTTTTGATGTAACACAGATATTTTTATTGTATTTTGCGAAGTGAATATTTTTTCTTCTGAGTCTTTATTCACTACGAGTGAACTGTGTATTCCAATCCTTATGGAATAACTTTTACGTTTTTGACGAAACAAATCGCAGTATTTTGCGTGACGGGGCGTCACATACGCCTCACGTGCGTGCTTGGTGACACATTACCAGATTTTGAGGCAGTACTTCTCCGGACAAACTTAGCGCAAGTCTTACTGCTACTTTAGGTTGCACCTTTAGCTCCACCCTGGGGATACGTGTAGGAATTCTGTAAGTATTTATCAACGGATTGTCAATAGTCAACTCGAATGCCTGACCATATTCTTGCCACAAAATGATGCAAGAAGCTAACAGCTATAGTTAAGCTAACAGGCGTACGTCCGTTGACGGCTCCGTGGCTTAGTTGGTAGTAGCCCTGCCTTCGAAGCAAGGGGTCCCGGGTTCGATTCCCGGCCGGGGCACGCTTTGTGTGGTGAGCATGAAGTTTGTTCTCGGGTCTTGGGTGTTTGTCTTGTGTTTCTGTGTTTGTCCATGCCATCTGCGACACAGGGAATCCTAGTGCAGAGGTATGAGTGTGTTAACGTTGTTGTTTTTTGTCCATAAGGGTTTAAAAACATGTGAGATACGTTTGTGCCACACATGTTTTTAAACATTTGTCTTTAAACACCCAAAATATGTGCCTTACCAATATTACCAAAATTTGACGATTGCCAGCTATATTCTCCAGTAAAACGCAAGATTAGAGATTAAAATCACGCGTGGAATAACTCAACATGGTTTTCGCATGATGTGGCCGGAATGTATTACGCAATTCAGTCTTTTTGTGTCCCCGTTGACAAGGATTGTTTAACTTGTGAAGAGGGTAAGCTACTTACATTTCTTATGCAAACAAAACAAAAAGTACTCGAGCCTAAGTTTTTTGATATTTGTACAAGAATTCGTGGCGTTGTAATACCCTTTTGAAATACCTGAGGAGCTTTTTGGCTATTATCTGAAACGACGAAATATTTTGCCATCCTCGTGGCAAAATATTATATTTGCGTGGAAAGAATCCAAGTTTATGATTTCCGCATGTTTACCATTTTGTGATTTCAATTCTTTAGTAAGTTCTGTGTTTTGTATGGTAGTTTTAATTTAATTTTAAGTATTGGGTGTGTGAATATGACTCCGCCCTTTCTCAACAGATGTCGTTTTTAGTATTGTTTACGTGTACTAATAAATGACCATACTTGTATTCGATAGTACTGAATGTCAGCTATCTAACGCATTTTATGATATTTGGTTGAAGTGTAAGCAACAATTGTTTTCACCTTTTCGAAAATGTCGGTTTTTATCTATACATATAATAAAATCGTAGACTTGCCGTGTCTGTACATTGAATATTTTTACAAAATAATAACTGGGAGACGTTAAGAATAAGTAATAGAACGCAAAAAAACAATTTTTGAAATTTTTGTCTGTTTGTCTGTATGTTTGTGCGCACTTTACGCAAAAACCATAAATAGTTATCAAAATCTAGGTACTAAGAAATGTTAAGCTGAGTCTGGAATAGTGAATAGCGTTTATTTTATCAAAATCGACCCACAAAATCAAAAGTTATCAATGTTTAATGCAAAATTTAATTTTTTTTACAAAACGTTCTACAAGCGCCTGCCGAGTCCTGCGTTCTTGACTCGGTGTGGCGGTTCGGTGTATTGCAATATGAATATGAGCAGACGCTTGAAGGCAGATGACAGGTTTAGTCGTAGTTTAGTCTTAGTTTAGGTTAGTTAATTAGGTAATTAGTTTAAAGGCAGTTTAGTTTTTCTTTGTACTTTGAACTGCGAAAGGTTGATGGTAACCAGTATCTTAAATACGAGTACCAAGCTTCCTATCAAACGAGTCATTTACTTGACGGAGACCTACAGTACACTGGAGTAACGCAATGGCCGTATGTCCGGCAGAAAATAGCCGCATAGGTAAATCATCCTCAGGGTACATCATTATCATCATCATCAGGGGTGAAATTAAATAACCCTTGCGACATTTGTTTTCGATTTTGCTGATATTATCTGGACATTCAGATGCAGCACAGATATTGCAAATGTATCAATATAAATTAGCGGAAGTCTATCGAGGAATATGCAGCTCAACAAAAATAACAAAACATAAATACCATTAATACGCATTAAGCGATTTGAAACTACTTTTATTGTGCGTACTGCAAGAGAGTGGAATGCTTTGCCTGAGTCTGTGTTCCCTGACCATTACAATTTGGGAGTCTTCAAGAGTGAATAGGTTTCTCCTAGACAAGCGTGCTCCATCGTCGGCCGCATCTTCACTTTCCATCAGTTGAGATGGCGGCCAAACCATGCTATGCTATCTTTTTTTTGTGAGTTAGTTACGTAACGAGCTGAGGGACCACCTGGTGGTAAGTGGCGATCCACACCCATGACAAAAGTAATGCGACTCAGTATAAGATTTGGATCTTAGACTGAGTCGCACTCATCCTGCTGCGACCATCACCCAAAACGGGGATGATGACATCTCACGATACAAGCACTACTGCTTGTGTGATTCCAGGTGTGGTGGCAGTACCTCGCCGGACGAACTTGGCACAAGTTCTACTGTTACTTTTTGGTTGCTGCTTTAGCACCACCCAGAGGGTAGGTGTAGGGAATCAAAGGGTACACACCTGCGGACGCGAGCAACTAGATCCAATAGATCGGTACGGGGGACTTATTTCTCACTGTATTTAACACTGTTTTGTTACTTCAGGACTTATTTCATATGTGTATGATGATCTAACAACACTGATACAACATTGAGCAGTGTCCCAGGGAATGGCATTGAGTGAATGAATGGCATTCTATTAACAGAGAAGTGGAACAATAAGAAGCTTTTTTTTTGTCAAGGGGTAAATACTTTGCTTATACCCCACGCCTTGGGGAGGCGTGTATTAATAGCATTGCTGGGGGAATACACAATAAAACCCCCTTGGAGTTCCTGCACTACGCCTTCACGCTGGGGCTACGGGTACGGTAGCGGCCGTACTCGGCCGGCCAGAGGCGTTGGTCCTCGCGTATCGGAACCCCAACACGATGTGTACCTCCCTATAGTGCCGTGCCCGGAACACGAAACACGCCAACCATCGGTGAGGACCTCATCCGTCGGATGGCAGATTCCCCGGATCTACCGCCCGGAAGTTCCCGTTAGGGTGGCAGGCGGCGCTCATGCGCCTGCCTACGCCGACCCACTCTCCTGCGTCTACCAGAGTGAGGAGATTCTTCCTCCCTTACCCTCTCGGCTGCTTCCTTCTGCGAGATTACTTCCTTGCAGAAGGACTGAGCTGCCACCCAAGATCTCCCCCTGTCAATCATGGATGAGACCATAGTTGACAGCGAAAGGTTTCCGCCTATAGCCGCGGTCAGGCGGGAACAATAAGACCCTACCAACTATTCCATCGAATGTTTAAATTTCTTGAATGCATCTGGACTCCCATCACACAATATATATTAAACTAAATGTCGGAGTGCCCATTGCTCTTTTATAAATTTAAGTCTTCTTAAATTATGTTACGGCACCAGATTGAAAGTCAAGAGTTTAGAGAATTCCTCTCATTCCTATCAACTGCCCATTTAGTTTTAAACGCATTCAGTCTCCTGTGAGCCTATGTTCCGCAGTGACCAGAAACAAAGAACAAGAAGAAACTTTTTTGGTATCAGACGTAGACCTAATATTGAGTTGCTTTTTGCACGGTCCGCCATACTTAGCTCTTTCCCGGCTTAGCAATTCAAATAATTTTTATGCGCACGTTCCTGAAATATCCTGAAAAGAAGACTTCTATAGTATAGTTTACAGAGAAGCATTATTGTATACATTTGCAATGGTTGCAGTTTCACTTACGTAGTTCATCATCCAATCAAGTCTTTAACCTTCCCAGTTAACAAAACCCAAGTAATATCGTAAGAATGTAACGGAAATAAAGTATTTTGAGATTTAATTATAACAAAATTTTAATATAATAGTAACGAACAGACATAATAAGCATCACACACTATTTCTATCCTCTAGGCTAGGATAGATCTAAGTCCACGCGGACGAAGTCGCGGGCACAGCTAGTTCCAAATAAACGTCATTTGCGGGAAGTGTTATTACATTATTTTATTGCGAAGAAAACTGCAGCGGAAACTTATCGTTTGCTTGTGGAGATTTATGGTGAGCATGCTCCGTCTAATACAACTTGCAAGGAATGGTTTCGACGATTTCAAAATAACGATTTTAGTACTGAGGATAAAGAACATGGAAAACCACCAAAAAAATTTGAAGATGCTGAATTGGAAGCATTATTGGCGGAAGATTCTTGCCAAACTCAATCAGAATTAGCTGCAGCATTAAATGTTGATCGTTCAACTGTTGCAAAGCGTTTACAAATGATGGGAATGATTCAAAAAGCCGGTGACTGGGTTCCACATGATTTAAAAGAAAGAGACATGGAACGTCGGAAAACCATTTGTGAAATGCTGCTTCAAAGACAGCAAAGAAAAGGATTTTTGCATCGGATAGTCACAGGAGACGAAAAATGGATACACTACGAAAATCCTAAACGCAAAAAAGCTTGGGTGAAACCAGGCGAACCAGGCCCATCACAGCCAAAAATAAATATTCACTGTGCCAAGGTCATGCTCTGTATTTGGTGGGATCAGAAAGGTATTGTATATTATGAGTTGCTCAAACCCTCTGAAACTATTAATGGAGAAGTTTACCGACGACAACTAATGCGTTTGAAGCGAGCCATAGAAGAAAAACGACCAGAATGGGTGAATAGACATAACAAATTAGTTCTTCAGCATGACAATGCCAAACCGCATACCGCAGAAGTCGTAAAAAGATATTTAGAGGGACAGGACTGGGAAGTGTTACCCCACCCGCCATATTCACCAGACATAGCTCCTTCGGATTACCACCTATTCCGGACGATGCAGACAGACCTTACTGGAGAAAAGTTTACTTCATGTGAAAGTATCAAAATTTGGATTGACAACTGGATAAGCTCAAAAGACCAGGACTTCTTCCAGCAAGGAATACGAAAACTACATGAACGATGGGCGAAGGTTGTAGCTGCAGATGGAGCATACTTTCAATAATTTTTTTTTTTATTTTGTAAGCGAACAAATGTGTTTTATTTTGACAAAAAGGGGCGGAGTCATATTCACACACCTATTAATCTAAGTTGGTGTTAAACATTATATTATAGTAGGATAAAAAATCGATTGTATGCAGGTACATATTATACATATTTTTTTTATGTAACTTTTTTAATACTTGGGTTATCATAAATTGGTATGATAGAAATTTTATAGGAAAAAATCACCCATAATTGCAAAAATAGGAATTAAAGTATTGAACTCGTTTTATTGGTATTTTAAATCAGTCACTTGTTAGTATTAAGAGCAATCTCGCTCCTCTCCAGTTGAGGTTTCATCCTTTACTGACTAAATATTTCCGCGGCTGTGGTGTTGGTCAAGGTGGTAAGTTAAGCTACGCGTCCATTACATCAACACCGGACCCTACAAAAACGTAAACTAGACCTTTTGTGTCGCAATAAGCAAATCGATAAAACGCTTTGAATATATTGAATCAAAAGGTTGTTGAAATCATAGATAGATATTTTTATTTTCATGTCATGGTAAATATCTATATCATTCCGTATTCGAACAAGTAGCGATGATATCCTTTGGCGGGAATGCATCAGTGCCTACAATATTTATCTATTAATATAAAGGACCGGCTGACCTTCGGGTCCAAAATATTCGTAATATTATAGATTACTAATAACCTACATATGTAGTAATAAATTTAAAAGTCAACAATATGACAAAAGTGTTCACATACGTTAGTTTGTAAGTTGAAGCGACTGCTGTTTATAAATCATTTGTACATATTGAAAATCGATTTATTATTGGCAATATCACTTATTATTTTTTTAAATTCAAATACTGAAATGAATATTGATGAAATGTAATGTTGATTCATTGCCAACAATACAAAAAATATAATACATACCGTTTCCAAATTAGTGGACGTTCATCTTTAGAGCTCACGGGGGGCAGCGAAAGGCCTCGACGGATTATCATATCGCATGAATATTTTATGCGCCGGATTCAATTAGAAATAGGGCCCAACGTCATGTCAGGAATGAGCCAAACGAATTATGCAAATAACTTGATAGATTCTATTTTGCACAACTTGGGGTTTTCAATAAATCAAGTTATATACGAGTGGTTTCGACTGTGCAATTTAAAATTTAAACGGGAAGTTCATTTCTAGATATTATGAAATGGAATTAAAATTAGTGTAATACTTATTTGATATTTATTTTAAACACTTAAATTATTAAATAAAATGTCATTAAAATTTAATACATTTTATACCACGTTCTCGAAACGGTTAAAGAAAACATCGCGAGGAAATCAGTGTACATTTCGTTATTAGTATAATGATGGAACTTGGAACTAAATCACCTTTTCAGTCACCTGTCAAATGTGCCCTACATGTGACCTTACAGAATGGATAATCTGCCAGTTTCGTAGTAACTTAAATTTAAATGAGACGCAGTTTACGTGGGCGCGGTAAATGGGTAACGACTGGAATGAACAGGAATTCTGTATATGCGCTACTACGAAAGTTTACACACGGAAATAACAGAGAGAAGGTTTTACAAAGCTTGTATAATCCGTATCAGCATCTAATGTTCCCTCTGAAAGGACCGGTCTGAAAGGACTCTTGGTAATTAAGAGATATATTAGGTAAGAATAATAAACGCTTAAAATTTTTTTTTAACTGCAACTCACCTTCTTCCACCGAAACACAGCAATGCGAGTGCAACTACGCTTGGCGGCAGATTACCTGGCATGGAGGCAGTACTTCTCCGGGCGAACTTGGCACATTCTACTGTTATAAAAGGAATATATAGAAATATAAAAGGAATTATTCAGGATACGCCACGCACCAGCAGTGCTACTGATTTCTATAGGCAATGGTGAACACTTAACATCAGGTGGACCACATGTCTGTTTGCCCAACAATAACAATAAAAAATGTTGGTCCTATCACACCACCCATCTACGGATGCGAACGAGATTTTAGGTGAGTACCGTACGAATCCCTACACGTATCCCCTGGGTGGCACCGTACCAGCCACTAATGTTCCCACTGCAGGGACATCGGCCTACTCTCGATAATTGAGAGTGAATGGGCTCTGATCTACCACGGGAGCCCAATCCGGATTGGTAGATGTCACATGTCATCGAATTTTTGGTTCAAGACATGCGGGTTTCCTCACGATGTTTTCCGTCACCGTTTGGAGAACGTGGTATTGCGCACTTAAATTTTTCAAGTGAAACATCTCATTGGTGCACGTGTGGGTTTGAACCAGCGACCTTCAGATTGAAAGTCGGCGTCTGTGCCCCTGGGCCACCATTTCCCTGGGTGGTGCTAACGAGCAACAAAAGCTTGCAGTAGGACTTATGCTAAGTTCGCCCGGAGAATGCCTCCACACCTGGTAATCAGCTGCCAAGCAGCGTTGCATTCACATTGCTGAGTTCCGGTGGAAGGTTGCCGGTGAAATCTCATGCGCATGAGACGTAAGATCTCCGTCTCGGGTGATAGACGCATCGGGGTGCGATATGGGTCTTCTTATGCTTCGGTCGGGAGGACCTATGTCGTATTGCTGTTACGGGCCGAGGTAACCACTTACCAAGAGGTGGGCCTATAATTCGTCCCGTCGCTTCGTCAAATAAAAAACATGGTCTCGCATGCAAGTTGAAACTTGTTTCAGTTCAGAGAGTTCACGGTAGCGCGTCGCAGAATGAGCGAGCTGAGTATATGATGTAAAGCCTTCCATTACCGTTGGAACGATGAGAATGTAGCCTTACGAATTGCGTATACCCGTACCATCTACATTCACGGCCTACAAAGTTTGAGTGGTAAGAGAGTAAGGTGTAGCGGGTAATCTATTTATAACCATGCATAGTTAATACCTGATATTGACTAGTATTATATATATCCTTACTTAGTATAAAACAAAGTCGCTCCCGCTCTATGTACCCTTATAGTTATAAATAAATAAATAAACGTTTACATACTCATCCCCGTGCATTACGATTACCTGTGTCGCAGGTGTCATAATACATGACAAACACCCAAGTCTGCAGAGAAACTTACAAAGTGTGTCCCGGCCGAGAATGGTGCTCTATAAAATTTTCAGGATAGTTTATTATAAAAAAAATATGTTTGTACAAATATCCGTTTTTATAAGGAATAAAATCATACAGGTTAACTTATATACAGCAAAACCCTATATACTCGTAAATACAAAATTTCATCCAAATCGAGCCGTTTCCGAGATACGCGAAATAAATAAATATACAACAATTGCTCGTCAATTGATAGTATTCATGGAGATTTCACATAGCGACATCTAGCCCCAAACTAAACATAGTACTAGAGACTCAAACTCCAAGACATAATCCAAGACTCGAGCTTAAACTCGATGCTCACTCAAAGCCAAGCTTCGAGCTTCCAAGGCAGGGTCACATTAGACTACGAATAGTACAATCATGTCCCAAACCATTAGAAACTTATCCAAGATCTGAGTCGCGTTAACTTTTCCTTTGCACCGGGTCTAACCGACGGAACTCATGGCAGTAAATCAGTGCAAGTCTCGACCTTCCACCGTTTTATTATGTTTATTCATGAACTTGCTCATCCAACGAAAGTGAATCTTTGTTTGCTTCTTCTGGGCCACGGTTCAACTTCTACATTGTTCGGAAACCCTGCTTTTATAACCTGAATAATGCCTTGGGTTTAATGGTTTTAACTAACTATGGGGAAATCATTTATACGAGTTTGAGTGAGGTGTATGATTAAACCACGTAAATAGGTATACGGTAGCAGCTTATTTGGTAGTAGTCCAGCCTTCAAAGCGAGTGGTCCAGGGTTCGGTTCCCGGCCGTGAAATTTTGTGTGGTGAGCATGAAGTTTGTTCTCCGGTCTAGTGCAGGGGTATGAGTGTGTAAGCATTAAATATAAAAAATGAATTATGTGTGTAATTTTAATACTATTCCGAAGGACAGAATCGCTAAATGGTCACCCATTCAACTTTTGACCGTGCCGAAAGTGGCTTAGAGCATCTGTAAAGAACAGCTAAGCATACACCACGAGCTTCCTAAAGCATGAGTGAATGAAATCACACAATGGATGCTATTGTTGCATTTGCACAAAACATTTTCACTGCAAAAATAACCGCAACAAACGCCCAGTGTTCTCTAAGACAGGAGTGCCGTGTCCTCAGGATGTAGGGCAAGTGGTACCATCCAGAAGACCAAGACTTACTCCATTGTTGAGAAATTCCTTGCTGTATGCATTAGTTTTGCAGCCTCAGGCTATGGTCTGGATATTAGAATGTTATGTTACTGGATGAGATGAAACATATGAGTGACTGGCCGCATAGCTCAGGTGGTAGTAGTTCCTTCTACGCTGTAGGGTCATGGGTTTGATTCCGCCACACGAACAAACATTTATGTTCGTCACACAAATTCTTGTCCTGGGTGGGAATCAAACTCACGACCTACGCAGAAGGCAAACTTACTACCAACTGAGCTATGAGGCCAGTTATTATTATTATTTATTATAGTTATTAAGTTTACAAAGAAGCTAGATTAAAGTCGTTTTTTGTTTTTATTTTATGGTATTCAAAATAACACAAGTCTGAGTTCTGTAGAGACCCAGTGAAGACCTACTTGTACCGCATTTGGATGTAAAGTCGTCATTTCATCGCGCTGCGGAAACGACGAAAAATGCTTATGCAAAGTGTTATTATTTTTTAGGGAGGCCGGAGATACGCAAGATGTTTTTGGTCTTACTGAGAGCGGGAGAAAATTCAATGTTTATTTTGTAACTGCTTTTTTAGACATTTCAAATTTTTCTTACATTATAAAGGCGAAAGTTTGTATGCATGTGTGTGTGTGTGCGCGTGTGTGTATGTTTGTACCATCTTCATCTTTTGACCACGTATCTTTTACCATACTCGATAGATTAGAGGACTTTTTTAAGAGTTAAGAGCTAAAAACAGACATTTTAATTTTTATAATTTTGATATAGCCAGTATCGCTCTCACAATTAAGAGGAATCAAAAGGCCGATCAACCGTTTAGGCTACAGAACGTGCCAAAGAAATATACATACATACAAACAACAAAAATACACTCGAATAACTGAAAATAGATATTTTGTTCATAACTATATAATTTCCTTTCCCGATACAATACGGGGATAAAATATATTCTATGTTGCTCACTGATAATTTTTACAATTGGTTGATTGTTTTACGCGTGAAAGCCTAACAAACAAATAAACTCACTTTCACATTTATAATCTCAGTTAGGATGGATCAGCGTTATAATTGAGAGTTTTTTAAGCGCCAAAAATCGCTGTCACTTTAACCACTCCGACCGGAAGTTTGTCGGCTACCATTACACGGATTGAGCGGAAATGGGTCACGCCAGGATTTGGCTCCAGCTCTGCCGATTTATATATAACCAGCAAGCCTGCCTCACTGAAGAAACACTTACAGCATAATGAGCTCTACGATACAGGCTCCAAAGTCCTGCATAGTGAATTTTCTGACTAAGAACCAGAAAGTAGCGTTGGGTTTTGCCAAAGCGCTTTAAGCTGTGTATTTTATACTTAAGTATCACAATTGTTTGCATGTAACACAGTTTTTTACACAGTAGGAGTTGTGTGGGAAGGATTCAGAGTGGTTCTCATTGTTTCAGATGTTATGATCGTAAGCCGGTCTAGATTAGTGATTGAAATGGAGTGAAAATTATTATTCATTTCACAATCTGGGTCACTAATATGTTTTTTTTAGTTATTGTACTCACAGCTCAGTTGGTAGTCTGACCTGCGCTGCAGGTCGTGAATTCGATTCCCACCCAGGATAAACAGTTGTGTGACGAGCAAAGATGTTTGTTCTGTGTCTGGGTATAGATTTATTAAAATATGCTTAATACAAAAAAAACAACAATGTAAGTTTTTTTTTCAGGAGTTTGGTTCCCATAGTACAACCTATGCTTTGGGGCTAGATGGCGCTGTGTATTAATAATAAATTAATATTAAGGAACATTCGTTAATCGAAAATGTTCGCTAATATATAAATGAAAGAAGAAGAACTCATATAGATTACGCATTCACTAAGTAAACTTACTCTACGAGGAACAAGCAAGAAACCCCAAATCAAATATCGAATACAATAATTCCGGAAATCAATTCAAGGCTATGGAGGCTTTGGACTGTATCCTCATTCCTGCGATTGCAATCAAACGCGGCGGATCCGCCGGATCCGTCGGATCCGATAGCTTCAACGGCCCGCTCGATGCAAGATGACTTTTTATCGTACCCTTTGTCTCTTCCCTGTTTCTTTGTAGCTAGGGTTGCCACTATAACCCATATATATATAAAAATGAATATCTATTTCCCTTGGCACCACGCGTGAACGGCTGGACCAGTTTCGCTAATTATTTTTTGTTGTATTTGTTATTGTCAAAAGGTTATTATGAAAGAAAAAAATGATGAAGTTGTTCAGAAAATTTCCGGATAACTGCGGGTAACACCGCGGGACGCAGCTAGTATAATAATAATAAAGATAATTCATATAAAAATTTATGTGACGGGACGAGCTTACAGCCCACCTGATATTACTACCACCTATAGACAACAGCCATGCGACTCCGGCCCTCCCGTACGAAGTATGAGAAACCCAAAGTCATATCGCGATGTACCCATCACTGTAAGTTGATGTAACATGTATGCGCTTGTAGTTTCACCAGCACCCACACCCTTCCACCGGAACATAGAAATGCGTGTGCATCACTGCTTGGCGGTGGATTACCAGGTGGCAGTACTTTTCTGGACGAACATAACTTTTATATACACAAATAGTTTTTAGTCAAAATGTTTTTTTCATACTTTACAAAATTACATGGTTTTTGATGTGAAACTATTTTTGGCGCATATTGGCAGTAAGCTTTCTTATATCTTCGCAAGTGCCGGGTATCCCGCGACGGACCTTGTTATATAACTAACACTTGTTATACGCTAACCTTTGTTATATTTCATTAAATCCACGCGTTAATTATTCCTGAGCCGATTAACTGAGCCCATAACTATCCGAGTTTTCGACCACTTCAAACCATCAGTCACCATACATGAAACCATTCAACCCGGACAACCCTAACCAACTACCCGAAACTTTGCAACGGCGACAATTTATGACAGACTCTGACGGCCCCTAATTCCGACAGCACTCATTAAACGGACTAAAGTCGGACCTACATTCACTTACAACGGCCATTTTTCCGTCGGGACCAACGTTTTTTGGTACGTTTTTTTCTTTCCGCTTATTTACGATGCTCTTACGTCTTGTCCCATTTTCGCGTTTAAAGGTCTGTGGATCTGTCGTGTTTGCGAATTGCTTCGCACTGAAATTTCTTAATTATTTTTTGATTACGTTGTTTATTTTATATGAATAAGTGACGGAACGAGCAGAGGGCCCACTTGATGGTAAGTGGTGACTCTCGCCCATGACAACAGTAATGCGTGCGACTCAGTATGAGATCCGTATCTTTACTGAGTCACATTCATCATGCTGCGTCCATCACCCGAGACGGGGACGATATGTTGTCTTGTTATGTTGGAGGTATTTTGAAACATTTTAACTAGCGTTCTTCATTTGCATTATATTTTTTTAGTCGCCAAATTGTCGCCGATACTATTGTATCGGGTTTCATACTTTGGAAAAACTATAGCTCGATGTTCAATACCTCGATGGTCCGTTTCGTCGATGAGTACCTCGAAGGGTTTTTACCTCGATGGGTCTTTGCCTCGCACTTCATCGATGATTTCAAGGTAAAACAAAACTATCAGAAAAAAATTACAGAAACAGGGCAAGTTATTACTTCTGATTCCCATAGTTCTACTGCCTCAATAATTCGAATTCGGCGAACAAATCCATCTACTAACTAAAGTATCCCGTTTAAAGTGACAGATACACTAAGAAAGTTGTACAAACTCACACGTAAACAAATGTGAGCGTCGTCGAAAAGTAATTTACTCTGCCAGTCTATAAAGTTTACACTCGCATGATCATTCGCTAGATAAATTCTTAAATTAAATTTCTCCACTGGCAAGCAATATTCGCCTCACGCACGCCGGCACCATGGGAGAGTTTCCCATGGTGGTGTGTGGTGAAATTCGGGAGCGACTTAAAATAATGCGAGCACGAAAATACGAGGAATGGGGGGTCATTGCCTTCGACCGAATTGGGTCAGATAGTGCGACATTTTTCTGGGTCAAAACTGGATTTAGGAGCTGTTTTCCTTACAAATGAGTAATGTGGAGTCTCGTTTTCATTAGAAAGCCTTGTTCAATCTTTGCTTGTAAGGGCTTTCCTGTCCTCCTTATTTGTTATAAGATGGAAGTTTTCTTGGTGTACTCGCCGTATCAGTCTTTTAATGCTCCCAATGCAGGAACACCGGCTTGCTCTCGATAACTGAGAGTGAATAGGCTTTGATCTACCACGGGAAATGTTATGTAAATCTTGGCGTGCAAAAAATAAGTATTAATAAAGTTGTTCCTTAAAAAACACAAATTAATACCGGATTAAATAGGTGGATGTTTAAGTCCTTGGAATTCTTAAATGCAATAAGTGTCTAAAAGATCAAAAATAATTAAAATTTCACGTTTGTTAATCATTTAAAAATAGTAAAACATCATTAATGGATTTACTTAGAGAAATATTTAAAAATAAATGTTAAAAAGGTTTGCTAAGGCTAAACTAAGTGTAAACTTGTATTTGAGGTAACAGGTTTCGTCCGTATAATATACAATTATTTTTTTTGTGGTGGTACCTCTTGGTGTTATGTGGCGACCGCCGCCCATGATAACAGTAACGCGACTCAATATAAGATTTAGGTCTTACACTGAGTCGCACTCATCCTGCTGCGTCCATCACCTGAGACGGGGATGATACGTGATATGATTGATATGTCGTTATATAACAATTAATTATGTATGTCGTTATATAATATTTGATTAGGCATTAGTTGTGTATTGGTAGCAAGTAATACCGATGGTATTAACATTGCGTTGTAGGTAATAATCCCGTCCTACGGTTCACATGAAGCTAATTCGGTAGAAATTCGTATTAAGGAAGTCACTTGAAAGCGTATTTTTTAGCTTTAATTATGTCGGCGAAAAAACAATTTCAGAAAATATGTTATGGTAAATACGAATTTAGGGGTGCTTTTATATATTTAACTTTTGAACAAGTAGAACGTTCTCGGCCGAATTTTTTTAACGTTTGTTACGATCTCTACGATACTTGAGGACCGATTTGGATTTATATGGAATACTCTTTTTCTTCATAGAAATCCCATGAAGAAATTCCATCCCCAAAGCGTAGAAATGAAAGTATTCAATTAATATTCTTCCGGCTTATTCTATTTTAAATCATTAAATTAGTTTACTATTCATAATATTTAATTATTATAATTCTAATTATTTAAGTCGAAATAGTAAACTCAAGTCCTAAACCTTCGTTGTATTCGGAGAAGAGGGGTACTTTCAAACAAACAATAGGACAAGTGGAAACTAATAAGTAACAAGTCTAGGGACGTCTGGAGCCTGGGACCAGACGAACTTTGCTCTCAGTGAATTAGAATGTTTTGTTCGATACTGAAAGCGGCAGTTAAACTGTTCGAAAATGGTTGGTGGAGACTCGGTAAAAGTTATTTAAAACTAGCCGTTTCCCGCGGTCGGTCATGAAACGTAAATTTTTCCGGACTAAAAAGCAGCTTGTGCTATTCCATACTATAATCTATCTCTGTGCCAAATTTCATCTAGATCCATCCAGCGGTTCAGGCGGGACTGAGTAACAAACGTCCACCCAAGCTTTCTTTATATAATGACTAGCTGCCGTCACACGGTTTCACCCGCGTAGTTCCCGTTCCCGTGAGAATACGAGGATAAAATATAGCCTATGTTACTTGCTGATAATGTAGCTTTCCATTGGTGAAAGAATTTTTTAAATCGTTCTAGTGGTTTAGGCGTGAAAGCGTAACAAACAAACAAATACACTTTTGCATTTATAATACTTAGGATTGAGAGGGTTTCAAACCCACAACCTACAGCGTAGAAGGCAGATCTACAACTTATTTATTCATTTACATATCAAGTATCGTTTGTATACGTAAAATTTTACTCACACAAGTAAACATATTAATGTATATGCATATTGTATCATAGGAGCTTTTTAAGCACATTTACATGCACAAATCACAGTACTGTGTACTGTCCGATATATTCCAGACCAAGAACTTTTAACCACGAACTAGCACAAGTTATCCGATCACCACAGACCAGACTTGAAGATTTAGTTTAAATTGTTGCAAATGCACTTGGAATGGAACGCTAGGCTTGAAGTTACCGCAACTCCCACTTTAAAAGTCCCCCTTTAGGCGATCGCTCGTTCTTTAGTATAAAACGAGGCACCATATCAGCCTCTAATGTTCCCACTGGCTTTGATCTACCACTAGCGTTTGTGACCATGATGTACCATATTGAAGCAAATAAATAATTGGTAATTTATAATGATTGGCCGCCATTTTGTCGCTGTAAATAGAACAGGCTGGAACAGGGTTCGACTTGGGTCCTCTCATACTCTGGTCGGGGAGGACCTAAGTTGCATTGTTGTTATGGGTGGAGGAAACCACCGAGGTGCGGTTTCATTCAATGTAACATTAATAAAATGTAACGTTTCAAATTGAAACATAATTTGTCAGTGCATAGTGCCACGTGCCACTATAATTATTGTGATGTTTAATTGTAAGCCTAGTGGCACAAATAAAATATTTTTCTTTCTTTTTTTTATTTTTTTTATTAATGTATAGCCAAGCGTTTGGCCGCCATCTCACCTGATGGAAAGTGAAGATGCGGCCGACGATGGAGCACGCTTGTCTAGGAGAAACCTATTCACTCTACTCTTGAAGACTCCCAGTTTGTAATGGTCAGGGAACACAGACTCAGGCAAAGCATTCCACTCCCTTGCAGTACGCACAATAAAATTAGTTTCAAATAGTTTGGTGCGTACCGTTAGGTATGTCGACTGTAAAGGAATAGCGCTGATTACAATTTTATTACAATTTATTATTATTACAACTACACACAAATTTCTTTTCTTTCTTTCTTTCCATGTTATTTATTCAAATGCAGATCAGTGTTTTAAATTGGTTCAGAGTGGTTCAGTTCAACATAGGTCGCGTCGTCGTGATCGGTCCCAAGCCAGCAGCGTCTCCAAGCTTAGCGCTACGTGCCCGGATTTACTTAGCAACTGAGGATGCAGCGAATTTAATTTGTGTGCAGAGTGCACTCTGATAATCTAGGTGTGGATGTAAACGTGCTAATGGAAGATGTGACTTACATCCCAAACATATCTCAGGCTGAATGGAATAAGGAGAGTATGGAGGGAATTTGCTTAATTTCAAAGGGGTACTCTTGGGGTAGTATGAAGGCAAGAATTTTTTTGATAAGAATACATCTAGTTCTAAAGAAGTGATAAATATATTTGTGGAATAATTTTATATTTAACAAAGTTAATTTTTTTGTAACTTTTTTTTATTCTGCATCCACTTGGTTCATTTAGCTGATTCGAACTTGAAAATTCGATTGGATTAAACTATTAATTTGTAAAATTTCCAGACGATCAGGCAAACGGTACTCAAGTTTTCGTCGAACAAATATATATACAAACGTACAAAGTGAGAATGAGTGCCACTAAACTTCACTCATCCAATTAATGACTGGACGGTATGCTGCTTAACCTAAATGATCTGCCAAGAACATCAAGGCAAGCAAGAATCTAGTGTAAGAACAGAAAAGTATCGATTCCCATGCCTTACTTCCGTAACACACAAGTTACGTCTACTCTCGTTCAAAATGGTTTCCCGAACCAAACAGTATTTTCCAATAAAACTTCCGCAAATAGTGAAGAAAATGGCTTTTTATGACTCGAACTTTGCCTCCGAGTGTCATTTTAGCGAGAACTCCTATTTCTTCGAATGGCTCTGCGGCAAGTTTCTTGGCGCGTTGTAAAAAACTTTATGCTTATTTAAAGTGCATGATTGGGACGTATTATATTTTTTTTTATCAACTTAAGTGGCGGGACCGCCTGCACACTTGATATTAAGTGGTTAATACGACTTCGGTCTTCTACCCAATGAGAAGACCCAAGTGAATTAAACGTCTCATACGACTGTAATTTCAAGGAAACCCACACTCTTCCATTGGAATACAGCAATGCGAGTGCATTGCTGTACTACCAGATATGGTGGCAGCACTAAAGATAAACTTGGCACAAGTTCTACTGCAACCAACTTTGGGTTGCTCCTTTTGCAACAGCCGGAGTAAATTGTGAAGGTGACGACGACGCGACGTGGCAATGAGAACCCCGAAAATATCATCTTTATCAATGTGTTTCTAATAATATAATAGCTAATTTAAAAAAAGTTCGCATAATATGAGTATTATGTAGGTTTAGAAAATAGAATCATACAGTTTGCAATAGCTTTTCAATCGAATATAAGGTTTTTAATTTAGCAGTGTGTAGCGTGAATTCTAAAAACGAAATGTACAGTTGCATTGTACACGTTTTGTCTATGACCAGACGAATAAATCGAACGTTTAAAATTTTGAAATGAATTCTGCATTCAAACTCGGACACGGGCGGGCCGGCGCCATTGTCTTCCGGAAACAAATGGCCGCAGGGGGTGACAACACTGGCGGAAATGGCGCGTGTGACCAATGCAATGCAATCATTGCGATTTGGTGATTGGCAATTGGAATAGAGAATGTATGACACGAGTTGGATTTCCCAAGACGGAATACACAATTTCTGTGTTGTATTGGAATTTTTTTGCTAGCTATAAATTATTTTGAGGTTGTTTTCAGGCAGTTATTAATTATATGGCAAATGTTTTAGGATTTTTTGTCTTTATGTCATAGAATTTTTGTTACTAAAGAGGAAATTCCCTGAAATAATAAACTCAGAGTGCGTATCCAAATAGCACTTAGCTGGTTTTTCTCACAATGGGTCAGTGAAGTACTATTCGCTGCAATAGTGTTTTGAATCTAACTTTTATTTTTTAATTTTACGCTGTTAAATCTTGCATCATGTGTAATTTATCAGAGAGTTAAGTTATTGTTAACCATAGTATGAGTACTTACGTAATAACTAATTTGTTAATAATGCATGTTCCTTTTAGAATAATTTTGTAATGAATCTTTTTTATTTTTTATGAGACACTTACGTATCGCTTTAGCAGGGTTTATGTCTGAGCCTGTATTTTTAATAGTCAATATTTGACACATTTATATAAATTTGGCAGAAGTATCAAGTGAATTATTTATATAGGTATTAAAAAAGCTGTATTGGTAGAATATTTTTTGTTCAGAATTTGTAAACACTACGTAATCTACAATACTTAACGTCAAATTAAAAAACCACATTAGGGTACCTACTCCAAACACCAAAACAGCACGTCACATCCTCATCACGAAAAGGTGGTATCTCGAAACAATGCTGCCAACACAACAGTGACTTGCAGAAAAAGGTTGAGTAACGACCTTCCGCGGCAACATTTCTTATCACTTCTATTACCTTATCATAAGGTCCAAAATAGCCGGCTAAGATAATTCATAATCAGGAAGAGTTTTCGCTGTCTTTCCACGCTTAGAAATAAGGTTGGAAATAGTTTATCCCTTGTTGGGTTTATGGAGGGCGCGAATCAACACACCCCATTACACTGATGAAGAAAGTATTTTATCGTCCGACTAACGCAGTGTGATCTCTAATTACGTCTGCGGAAAACTTTGGTATGTAGTAAAAAATGACAGAGCTCTTTGCGGAGTAAAATTTCGCTGGCAGAAGAACTCACACCAATGTTCATATCATCTAATACGCAAGTGTGGCATGCTTAGCTGTTCTTTACAGATTATCTAAGTTAAGCAACTTTCGGCCCGGTCAGAAGTTGGATGGGTGACCATTTAGTGGCTTTTGAACTGAGCGCTTTCGTGCATCGGAGAACACGTTAAGATCGATATATTAACGTTGAGCGATGTTGGAGGCCTTTGGGCCGCTTGAAAACTTTGACACCAGAGTCACACGAACGACGAAGATTGGCCATTTTTAATTACCAACTAATAAAGCATTGGATTTCTGGAGAAAATAACAACATTATTATTAGTCAAAATTTTTGTTTTTTTTTAATTTTAATATTGTTGTGGTAATTTATATCCAGTTCTGCTAGTTAATTATTAATACTGCCTGTGAGATATTTTGAAGATTTCGATAAGAATTCGAGCTTTTTTATGTTCATGACTGAGAACTTTGCCAGTACCGGGTAATTCGTTTTTGTGAAATTTATGCTATACCGGTGGAATTACTGAAAAAAATACTGACCTTATTTATACCTCAGTTTTGCAATTTCAATAATTTTGGTCGTCATCGTCCTAACATCAGACTAAGCATCAGCTAATAACATCAATCAACATCATTTTGGTCCGTTACCTTACTCAGAGGCTTCAAAATCTTCCCATCTCTCAAATAATCCGCTCAGACGTTGAGCTAGACAATTTTCCCTTCATCTCAATAACTCAAAGATGACAATAAAAGTCGATGTGGTAAACAGAAACGGCTCGATAAAATGGGGTGCAGTGGCGCCAACCGCGCGGAATAGCGATAGCATGGCGGAAACATGATTAGGGACCTTTTGGTAATTTTGTGGCAGTTTCACGGGCCGAGTGACAGTGTATGTCAAAATCAACTATGTTGCCATCTACATGATCTAAAAAGGGTACAATTAAATTTAAACGAGCAATTCTTGTATATCAAATTATTTCGCTTATATCGGAAACGCCTCTACGATTTGCATGACATTTTATTTTAAGATAAGGTTTTGCTGCTTGTTTACCTATAATTGTATTTCTTGTAAAAACACATATTTTACAATAAAATGGTTTTTTATTGTAAAACCTTTTCAGATTATTTTAAGATTTAAGATGGATTTCCGATAAGTAAGGTATGTAGATAATTTTATAAAACATTTATCCAAATTATTTGTTCAAATTATTGCGCACATAATGTGTTACCTGAAACTATTGGATTTTACAGTGATTATGGTGATTATAAAAATACAATATCAAACATAGATTAGAATATTAGTTATGTAAATAATACAACAAAATCTTAAATACAGGTTGTGAAAAAATTTTGTTGAGCTGTGTACCGATAAGGATTAAATATGATCACTTACTGTCAATTCTTAAAAATTACTTAATAAAAAGTAATACCCCAATATCTTCCTTCACGTCATTGAGTAATGAATTTGTAAATACCTGAAACAATAAAAAAATTCGTTAAAATTTAACCTTAAAAATAAATTCTAAATACTTAGTTACGATAAGTTCATCTGTGGCTATCTGCATACCAAATATATGTATCTTTTTTAACCTATGGTCAGGTAATATAATATATAATAATAGTAGCAATAATAATAATATATTAATAATAATATTAAGCATAACCTATGCTTATTGGTATATGTGATGTAGTTAATTTAATAGATAATTGGTTTGTACGTATGTATGTTCATCTGTTCCCGACTAATGAAGGTATCATTAAAAGCATCTTGCTTATTCGCTAGTAATCATCCAAAATGGCGGATTTGGTTCGCAAATTAATAGTACTCGAAAATTAAAAATAGTATTATCATTCATCATCATTCTAAAATAGTTGTTAAAAATTAAAGCTGTGAACAAGATTATAATTAAATTTTACTTTCAATTTTCATTATAATCTTGTTTATGGAGACTTTTCAGTTTAATAACTGTTAATTCAACTACTCAATTTTCATTAAAACCATCTTTACGGCTTTTGTGTAGTCAGATTTTAGTTTATAATAAGTACTTGATTTGATAACCTAAGGTATCGTTTCAAATGAAAATTAGGGGCCTTAAGGCCAAAAAAATAAACAATACGTATAAAATACTCAATAAAGTTCATCCGTACCCAATTATCCCAATTTATCATCATTCGATTTCCTCTTATTTGCATAAAAGGGCATCGCTCGCAGCTATTTCCACCGCAAGTATTAAAAAGGCAAAATAAAAACAGGGAAAAACATCTCGAGTCGAAAGATTTCGGAAAAGTGCCACGGGGTGGAATGCAGTAACAGTTATCTAATTCCCATAATATGCGTTACATGTCAAAGTTTTGTGATAGGGACTTTTATGGGAATTTTTCCCTTGTTGGCGTTTTTTACGAATCATCGGTTTGAACATTTTGGCCGCGGGCTGTCTCAGATATGAGGATATTTTGATGTAGATTGCTAAACTTAATAATGCGTGTAGACGTGTCTATAAAGAGTACTTAAACACATCAATAATTATGCCTATACAAGTTTGTGAGCGTGGTGGCCCAGGAACATAGACGCCGACTTTCAATCTGAAGGTTGCTGGTTCAAACCCACAGGTGCACCAATGAGTTTTATCACTTGAAAAAATTTATGTGCGCAATACCACGTTCTCAAAACGGTGACGGAAAATATCGTGAGGAAACCGGCATGTCTTAGAACCAAAAATTCGACATGTGACATCTACCAATCCGGATTGGGCTCCCATGGTAGATCAGAGTCCATTCACTCTCAATTATCGAGAGTAGGCCGGTGTCCCTGCAGTGGGAACATTAGAGGCTGATACGGAAAACCATCAATAATATGTCTATACTAATTATTATTAATAACACATGAAATGTATATTTTTGTTCGAAACTTGTCCATGATATTTCCATGAAAGTGATTTCATTTTAACATCCTTTTAATTTGTTCATTTTGTGGTACTTGATTGGTAATCTACTGTTACTTAAAATATTTATAATTGTAGGCGATATAAAAGAAAACTGCGTCTTTTCGTAACGATAGGAGATTATTGAAGGGTGCGATAGGAGATTTGAAAACTAGTATCTTCGATTTACCGAGCCAAACTGTCTCACGTTTGTTCGCTACGCGACATTCGATCTTCTACTACCCTACGTTCAACATAAAAAAATCTCTGT
Source organism: Aplocera efformata (assembly GCA_921293045.1). Taxonomy (NCBI): domain Eukaryota; kingdom Metazoa; phylum Arthropoda; class Insecta; order Lepidoptera; family Geometridae; genus Aplocera; species Aplocera efformata. The sequence continues at coordinate 2,085,321 of OV121042.1, read as the reverse complement.
TCGCATCCACCCTCAATACTCTTCTTATTTATTATTAAATAAAGTTGCCAACAGATGGCGGCACAAGTAACAAAAATGAAAATGAAAAGTATCAATAAACATTACTCGATAAAAGTAGTTAAATAATATTACATACAAATATACAAAATACTTCAAGGACGTGTGTCGCCTACAATAATTTCAGATAAAACGAGCGACGCTCGTATCGGTCGCCCAGGTACTTATGATATTATATTATATATTATAAAAGTGAGGGGGCGAGCCGATAGCCCACCTGATATTAAGTGGTTAATATTAAGTGGTTACTATAATATAAGACTGCGGCCCTCTCGTACCGAAGTATGAGAAAACCCAAGGAGTAACATGGAGAAACCCCCATTACTTAGGGACAAACGTAGGTACCTCGATCTCCGTCTGCTTTCTATCGGCAAAGTTGATCTCAAATGCAATCCCACGAAAATGTGAAATTAATAACGAAAATATAATTATTAATGTTACTGCTGCGAATAAAACACAACTTTATAATGAAGGCTAATTCTATTTCCACGTAAAAGTCGAGTAAGGAGTTAGTTGTAAACGAATCTGTTCGGTTTTACCGAGCAAGATTTAATTTGTCCGACCAGATTAGGGCGTTGTTCCAACGACATATGCACTCAAAGAGACAGAGAGATCAGAGAGGAATAATATACAACACTAACCTACGTTGACTATGTAGATATGAACGCCAAGCAGTAAAATACTGGCTTCAGGGGAGCTGCTCACGGTTCTCAAAGTTCTACAAGTGTCCTCTGGGTGGTGCGAAAGGTGCAACCGAAAGTAGCAGCAGAACTTGTGCCAAGTTCTACCACCGCACCTGGTAATCTACCGCCAAGGGTTACCGTTGCTGTATTCCGGTGGAAGGGTGTGGGTGGAGTGAAATTATAGCAAAATGAGGCGTTACATCCCCGTCTGCAAGTGAAGGGCGCAATGCAATCTGACTTGGATCATACCGATAAATATTTACTTTCTGCCATGATTGTGGGTACATATTCGGTCAGAGTTTTAAGGGTTAATGTCTTAAGTGAGTGAAATCAAATGTTGCATTACAGTCTTCTTCTTGAGTAAAAAATAATAGGTTTTAAATACAAAGAAATAAATAAAATCATGCAAAAAAAATATTTGGATGGACATTTAATACGAGAAAAAAAAATACTTTCTCAACTCAATTAAAAAGAATCGAATTATTTTCACCGAGAGATAAAGTAAAAATGTAATTTTTTATCTTTATTTGATTGTCTTAAACCAAACAATAAAATGGAGGACACTGTGTTACCAGCACACTATAGAAGAAAATATATCTATTTTAAAAGCCCATGATGACTAGCTCTACAATATTCTCCCTCCGTGAATAAAAACCTAATTTGCGTCTCGTCCGACGATAAAGAACCAACATACTTTTTAATTTTATTCCCTTGTTGAATGGGGTTAATTTTGCGCTCGCGAGCAAAATGTTCGCTCGCACGGAAAAGTGATAAAGTGAGAAAGAAACGCGAGTTTTGAATAAATCCTTGTGAGTTTGTATAATCAAGTGCATTCGTTACAGAATTACGTTTTTGAGAAAGAATTATTCATATTTGAGTTCATATTAGAAGCATAAATCAGTTTAATTCTTGTCTCGTCATTGAGATTGACTGTATTCAACATTCAAAATGCTTTTTTTGAATCTGTCGTCTTTTACTGGGTATAAGCAAGTACTCAGTTAAAAGGTTATAAAAAGATAAAACTGGCCGAATTAGCGTTAATCGTAAAAAAATATCATTTTAATTCAATATTTTTTAAGAAAATTCTATTTACGTATTCGTAATTTGAATTTTGAGCATCGAATGAGATTAAAACCTAACAAAATACTGTCAACTAAATACAATGTTTTTTTTTTTTTTCAATTAATCATTCGGCTTAGTCGTCTCCATTCTTCCAGCCATTCGACCATATTTGCCATCTAAACATGCTGACCACTTTAGCCAATGACCCTTAAGTTTCCTTAAGCATCCCGTCCCTAAGCCTGGTGTACGCTATTTATCTGTGGTGGTCTAATGTGTGCAGATCATCCGGCATTAAGTGCGGCTATGTAGGTACTCGCATGGACACGGAATGGGTGGAGATAAGTATTTTATGTACCAGGGCAGTAAAATATGGGCATTTTTGTTAACAGTCGGTTTTGTGATTTTTCTTTGTTCTGAATAATGATTTTCACCAATTTGACATGTATGGAAATGTTTTTTTATTTAATCGAAATAGAAGTTTTTCACTTATGGCTACATAGTCGTTAAATATCAGGTGATATAGTCAAATACCTGATGAAATATTATAGTCGTTTTTACAGATTTTTCTGACCAATCGCCGTACGTAGGATTGATGACATATTTCAATAAATAAATAAATATTTATGGACATTTCACACAGCGCCATTTGGATCTAAACTAAGCATAGCTTGTGGGGAAGTAGGTAACTGATAGAATAATTATATAAAAAGTATTTTTTATTGTAAATTCAAAATACTTATTAACACAGACAAAGAACAAACATCAATGTTCGACACACAAATGTTTGTCCCGAGTGAAAATCGAACCGACGACCTACAGAGCAGAAGGCAGAGCTATAAATTATTTTTTTTTTTTTTTTCTCGGTAACACGAATAATAATGAAGGCAGAGCTGCTATCAAATGAGCGGTGAGGCCGATCTATAGACATATAATAATGACTATACTGCTTAACTGACGTCTTAAGACGTTCGAAGCTGCGGTTAAAATATACCCTTTGAAAGCACTTCACACCACCATTCAAGCCAGACCCGTCTCCTTGATACCGCAAACCAAAACACCATCGAAATTAACCAACACGCAGCATCAGGGAAGATCAACTTATACTAGTCTGTATCAGAAGACATGACCACTTCAACTACCCTATTTGAAGCTCAAGTACGGCCGGTGAATAAGGACCTACCTACTCATCTAAAACAAAGGTCTGAATATATCTTCTTACAACGGCTGTTACAGCCACTTTGAACGGATCTCTCTCTTCCAATATTATGTGTGGAGTAATGGATCTTGCTGCAGTGGTTCAAAAACCACTTCAGAAAGATCTCCGAGTTGGGATAAGACGTGTGAAGTGGAAGGCCTCTGTGAGTGGTTTTCTGTAATGGATTACCTTCAATAAATAAGCAGCATTAGCATTATGCCTGGTTGGGCGGTTGAGCGGATTTTGGTCGAATTTTTGGTCGAAATCGGAGCGATTTCATTAATTAGTCATGTTTTGTTCCGGGCGCTATGTTTGGTTACAGAATTTGCGAGCGTGTTTATCTTGCTAATTATTTCGGGCACGGATTTAATTATTTCCCAATTTAATTCATAGTCAACATTGTTTTAGTTGGTTAGTATTTAATTATGGCATTATTTGGGTTATATCAAATGACAAGAAAATTGAAAGCGTGGATTAGTTCCAAAAAAATTACAGCTTGAGCTTCCGTGGTAAATCTAAGCCCATTCACTCTCAATCATCGGGAGTAGGCCGGTATCCCTGCAGTGGGAACATTAGAGGCTGATGGTGATAGAGTTGCTAAACATAAATCATCTAAGTTAGTAAATAACATGTAAGCAAACTTCGAAATAGGCACTTAATTTATTTTCTTCTTTAATTTTTTTTATTATGACTAAGGGGATATAAATGTAGGGGAGGACTCATTGGACTGGGGTCTGGCAATCATGATTCATCAGTGAGTCATGATGTTTTACCATACCTGATAACACAAATTCTCATGGGAGCACAAAATATCGCATACTTACTACGTCTTCTTTCCAGTAATTGTTAAAATCTGGTGTCTGAATTCAAGTAAGTATATAGCCGGGACCGACATCTTAACGTACCCTCCGATGCACGAAAGCGACCTGTTCAAATGCCAGTAAAAGATCACCCATCCAAATTCTGAGCGGGCCGAGAGATGCTTACCTTAGATGATGTATTAAGAACATGGAGCACAAAGGTCTAGAAGACACCTTTTTACTCTTGGTTTCAAGATACTCTGGTCGTTTACAGGAAAAACAGACGCTGGCAAAGTATTCCATTGCACAAATATAGCGTTCTAGAAAATTCTAGTGGAGTCAGGGGGTTGATATAAATACAACAATACAATGGTGCAGGTAAAAAGTGTACCGCGATGAAACGTGCACCAAAACGCAATAAAGTGTTGGGGTGGTTTTGCACGTCTCAACAGCCATGGCCAATTTGAGGGCTGCATTGCAAGGCTTGATTTCCAATACTTATACTCTTCTTCTTCTACAATACTTCTTTTATTTATGGCCTCCGTGGTGAACATATCCACGATTTGCCAGTGTCGAGTCGCAATACTCATATTATTTTTAATAAAAAAAAATCGAGCATGATAATGCATACATTATGTCAAAGTCAAAGTCAACGTCAAACTCATTTATTCCTTTAGATCTAGAGTATCATTCGGACACGTCGAATTTTACACATGCATGTACACTTATTCGTGTCAATATGTGTATGTAGATTATCATGTTTTTGATGCGGCAAGAATATAAGATGAAGCGACATGATAATCATGGGATTAAATATTAATCATGTTGGTAAATTGCAATTATTTGATTAATAAATTAGGTATCGTTTTTGTCAGTGTTATATCATTTTGGTCGAATTTTATTGTAATTTTTTTCTGTTGTACTTCAGATATTTCTTTTAATATCTGTTATCTATGGGTCCTGTCACTTGAAATACTTATTAATTAAGTACTGCAATTATGGGCCACGTCGCGCACAATGCGGGCCGTGGTGAACCACAGTTTTGCACCCCTGTTTGTTATAAATCAGTGCGATGGTGGATTAATTCATTTCCTGGAGGAAGTACGTGATGCTAACAGCTGCGAGTGAACACCACTAGCTGGTGGCAATATCAATTGAATGGGAATTATAAGATGTTTAAAGTGAATAGGAACCAACGTATCTGATTCTTTATTCGTATATAATTGACAGCTCCGTAGCAGCCTTCGAAGCAAGGGGTCCCGGGTTCGATTTCCGGCCTGGCGAAACTTTGTAAAGCGTAAAATATTCATTCTCGGGTCTTGTTTTTCTGGGGAATCCTACTGCTGGGACAACGGCTTTCTAGTAGGTGTCACATGTCATCGATATTTTTGGTTTTAGGACATGTAAGTTTCCTCGCGATGTTTTCCATCACCGTTTCGAGAACGTGGCATTGCGTAAAAACATTTTTCCGGTGAAAACTCATTGGTGCAGGTTTGGGTTTGAACCAGCGACCTTCAGCTTGAAATTTGGCGTCTGTATGCCATCATGCTCTCGAATGCAGCGATTCAGTGCACTACTATTTAATAATATTATATACCTTTAACCTTCATTATGTATTACTTTATATTCTTGTGTACACCGCCGTCTAATTTGTCTAATCTCTATCCTATCCATCCAAAGGTTGCATGGAATAGATCACTTTTGGTGATAATTCAGCCCATTGTGCATCTACCAAATTGTTGTCTGTTTATGTAATTTGTTTGTTTGTTGTTTTTTTCTTTCTGGTGTGCAATAAAGAGTTTATCTATCTACTATTTGGCAGATTGGTATATCAGCAGTCCTTCCCCAGACCAACACTGCAAATACTGTTCTACTTCTACTGCTACTTATACAAGTAGGTACTATTCTTCTGCATCCTTAGATTCAAGGGTCCTTAGTAACTACTATTATTCATCTATTTGGCAGATTGGTATATCAGCAGTCCTTCCCCAGACCAACACTGTTAATACAGTTCTACTTCTACAAGAACTATTCTTCTGCATCCTTAGATTCAAGGGTCCTTAGTAACTGCTGTTATTCTGTGCCTCGGGACCTTCTTTACGACGTTGCCTATCGTTCCGTCCCGACGTAATTCGATGATTTCCAATTTTACTGTCGGAACCTTCGGTGCTTATGAATAAAAACACCGGTTTTATACCGGGCAAATACCCAACTCCGTTATTTGGGAACTTATTCCGCGTTATTTACTGAGCAGCTGATCTTATAAGGTCCTTTCTATTCAGGCATTATCAAATCGACGTGATATGACAACCCTATGTTTTGGGACAGTTTTGAGACTAATCTCAAATCTGTTCTCGATATAAGTTTTAAAACTATCATGGTTATGAACATTATTATTCGTGTTACCGAGATAATTACCATGATTTGTGAGTTTTGTTGACTCCCAATATTTCGACGCAGTTACATGCGTCGTGGTCGCGGGCAAACTGTGCGCACTCCTAAATCGTAATCGTAAATCGTTGCGCAATCATGGTAAATATCTCGGTAACACGAATAATAAATCTGTTCTCATTGGAAAGAGAATCATTGAGACTTGCTAATTTATTTTACGCAAATAAGCTAAATGTGAAAAACTGGTACTTTTATTCATCGTGATATTTTTTGTGACTAAAATTACATGACTATTACATTGCACACTCTGTACAAACGTGCATAGCCGAGGCGGGCTAGTTAATACAATTTCAAACCACTGCAAGAGTGGAACTATCACTTTCTTCTCTTTATTGATCTGGAAATCTATCCTCTTACATAATCTAGCATGAAAAGTAACAAAGTAAAAGTCAAGTCCAAGTCAAAAATCTTTGTTTCCGCTGAATTCTTAAAAATTACTTTGAAACGTCAATTAATTTTTTTAAATAAATACCTACGAGAGCATACATTCAAAACTAAGTTTAGCGCTCGTTTAACACCTATATAATTCTTAATATATTGGCACAAAACACTCGCTTGTTGTAAGACTCTGTCTCGACTGAAAAGCCACTTACGCTTATCCGACCGCAGCCGCGGGCAAAAGCTAGACAGTACGTCAGCGCAGACAACATCTAAGCCTACAAAAGCTAATACAAATTGGGAGACCGCGGTGCACCCAGACGGGGCTAAAGTGAAAGCATCGATTCTTTAGATCCAGGCTTAGGGGAGATCTATTTTGTGGCGAATTGTGGAGGAGGTGCCAACAGTTCCGATCGAATGCTTCGCAATGCCCGTGGACCGGGGGATGGAGAGTTGGCGAGGAGCGGACAGAAAACTGATAAGAAACAGCTAACGGAACGCTTACAGGTTTCTATCAAAACTCAAGCGTAAACTCCTCTTAATTTGTTTCAAACGTAGACAATCACGAACAAGAACACCTTGTTATGTCAAAACTACTATGTACTATTTACTTGATGCAAGGAAAATGGCTGTGCCATAGTCAAAATTGCACTCAAGCGCCCGAACGTTTCAAACATTCAATATGGCTCCTCGTAAATCTCGTGAACCCACTGCAACTGCACCGCACTTTGGAAACCGACAGACGCTTGAGATAAAAGCTTGGATCGTCCGAGTGAAAGAAACCAACTGAAAACGGTCACGTGGAATTAACGCGCGTGTACTTCAACACATTCTAGAATGTAGGATTTTTGACTGGACTATATCCTACAGATGTCGCTGAAAGATTACGTTCATTGAGTTTTTAATTGAAATCTATTTATTACACATAATTATGAATTGAGGAACATATTTTGCCGAGGTGCCTATAAAAAAAGACGGTTAGTAAGTATTTAAAAAAAAATATCTTTGGATTATTCCGAAAAAAAAAAAATCTTTCACTTGTTTATAAAATAAATTAGAATGGAATAGAATAGATAAACTTTCTTTTGCGTTACATAATAACGTTGCGTTTAATAATTAGGGTTCATTAAAAATACAATTACATATTTAAGTTTATTATAATTATATCTCTTCGCAGCCAACTTTTCTTGTATAATTTATTTGACGATCCAATTGGACGGGATCGTATCTTGGCGCAACGCTTAAACCAACGGTAAAATCTTGTCAATACAAATATAAATATGGCTGATTAATTGCAGGAACTAAGTGGAATAATTTGTCTAATCTCACAATTAACCTCAGTTGGTATAAAATTGCTGCCTTTTAAGGATACGATTATCAGAACCAGGTCAGGATAAATAGTTGTGTGACGAAATAACATACATTTAGCTTCCGTGGTTGATAACAAATGTTGCTATCAGTAATTTGGTTTCCATAGTATGCTATGCATAGTTTGGGGGTTAGGTGACGCTGCGTGAAATGTCTATAAATCTTTAAATAATTTGTTTTTTTTTTTTTTTTTAACACGGTTTGTTCGCCAAACCTTGACAAACTTAATTTACACAATAATTTGTCTAAACAGTGATATCTTAATCATTTGTATCCGACAGTATCACCAAATACATGCCATACACCGTGCTCCAGCATAATTGTCAGGGTATTCCATTAGGGAGGAGAATGTCCTCGTATTGTATCAGTAATTGGTGTGCCCTTGTGGTTGCTCGGCTACCAATAACCTTGCTGATAAATATTGACTTCGTGATACAGGGTCCTATAGTTTCGCGCGTCAAAATGTTCGCCAAGTCGGAAAAACCATGTTTGCTTGAGAAGTTTGAAACAGAAGCGCTCATGGCGAAGCTTACCTGGTTGGTCTTTACAGATTATTTAGGTTAAGCCACTCTGCGCCAGGTCAGTAGATGGATGGATGCTTCTGAAAGCAGTTCAAGCTTTGCAAATCTATAAGGCATGTCGATGCTCGAGCGGTTTTAAAACTTTGACACCCCTTGCAAGTAATAGACAATAACAGACTTTTTTTAACGTGTTTTACTTAGAGACGAGTTGACAGCCCAAGTGAGTGGTGACTGCCGCGTACAAATCCCAACTAAGTAAAACGTAAGTCGCATCAAGTCTCAATTACATTAATCCCTAATTTCAAGCATCGTTTGGATCAGTTAAAATATATTCCCACAAGAAATGCGAATGTGTGACGGAACGAGCTGAGGGCCCACCTGATGATAAGTGGTGACCCTCGCCCATGACAACAGTAATGCGTGCGACTCAGTATGAGACACAAATCTTTACTGACTCGCATTCATCCTGTGGCGTCCATCGCCCGAGACGGGGATGATTGTAATTCTTTAGCTAGTCTTATTTGTTCTGACCCGACGCGCCCGTCACTCAGAGATGGAGATCGATGCGCCTGAAATTATTTGTTTCGCTCGTTCAGATACAAATTTTCAGATCTAGTCTTTAACTCATAAATTCGGTATTTTACGCATCCGTGTGTCGTCGCACAAGAACCGCAACACCCACCGACGTGTACTCGTGCAAATTCTGAAACCTCGCCTCCGCAAACATTACTCACATACCTAAGAGCAACATAGACTTTAACAGCCTTGAAATACACCCTAGAATTGATTGACTTGGCTGTCGAGTGTACTTGCATAGCAAACAGGGTATATGTAGGCGCAACTCACAAAAAAGTGCAATCTCGTCGTACAATAGTTTGGACGTTTTGAACGTTGCTTTACCGTAAAAAGGAATATAGGAATGCTATGAAAGCAAAGCGAAATTGTTCAAAGAACTAATTAAAAGCTCTGACACGGATCGAGTAATGCTTCGCGTGATTTCAAAGTACATAAATAATCGTTTTATTTATCGTTCTGTACTCAGTACCCACAATTACCCACAAGTACTTGTCGTTTATTTATTGCAGGGGTACAAACGCGGACTTTCAAACCGTCTTCGATGCTTTATTTCTAGGTTTGGAGGACGTGTTATCAATTATGCATTTTGGTCAAAAACTCAATGGTATTCTTCTGGATTTGAGGCAGTGACCTCCTGATTGAAAGCCGATGTTCATTGAAATTTTAACCCCTGACGAAAAACAGGAGTGTTATAAGTTTGTAATGTGTATCTGTGGCATCATAGCTCATAGGTTTTTTTTGTTTAAAAGCTGACCTGCTCGAGATTGTTACAACGACGTTAACACACAGTCATAGCTCTGCGCTAGGATTCTCTGTGTCGCAGATGGCATGGTCAACTCAATGCTCACCACACAAAGTGTACCCCACCCGGGAAGGCAGGGCTACTACCAACTAAGCCACGGAGCCACGTTTCTTAGCTATAATTTATGAAGATCTGTTCAAGCGTTAATGTTCATTAGTACATTACCATTACCCCAAGTTGGGGGTTTTTACATTTTTGTAAAATGAACTTATACGTATATCCACTAGACCACCACCCCCAAAACGATGATTTTAGTAACGTTTTTTGACCTCTTTTATTTTAATACATATTAAAAAGTGTTCCAATATCACCCATGAATTGTTGGGAGGAAACACAAGCCCCTCATACACAATTCACCAAAGAGTCTAATAAAACAGACGATCGGCGAATCTAAAGATAGGTGAAATATACGGGGCCAGTTAGCCTTGTCTTCGTAAATCTGTCGCAGGGTCGCATAGGGTACCCACACCCGTATCTGAGGTCGCGATAGGGTACGCACGCCTCCCGGCCAGAAATTGCATGAGCAAGTGTTACAATAAATATCAAGATGCCCAGGAGAAAAATGGTGTATTTGTAACACCATTTTTGTAAACATGTGTTGGTGGCCCAGGGGCATAGACGCCGACTTTCAATCTGAAGGTCGCTAGTTCAAACGTCAACAATGAGTTTTTTCACTTGAAAAATGTATGTGCGCAATACCACGTTCTCGAAACGGTGACGGAAAACATCGTGAGGAACCGGCATGTCTTAGAACCATAAATTCGAAGACATGTGACATCTGCCAATCCGGGTTGGGCTCCCGTGGTAGATCATAGCCCATTCTCTCTCAATTATCGAGAGTAGGCCGGTGCCCCAGCAGTGGGAACATTAGAGGCTGGTACGGAAACATGTGTTAATATATATATATACAAAAAAAAATAAGTATTCTATAAGTCATTTGTTTTCCATAACATAAGCTATGCTTAACTTGACAGATGGAGCTGTGTGTCCATGAATCTTTATTAAAATTGCAGTGCTTTCACCGATTAAAAAGAGGTGGTTTTCAATCCGATACTGTTTGTTTGTTTAAAGGTTTTTATGCGATATCGCTGTCGTTTAATATATCGATCCTAACCAACTATACATACCTACAATGTACAATGTTATACCTCACTTTTATATTTTGGACTAAACTCTTTGCAATTTCGATATTTATATGACTGGTCTCTTAAGAGGTAGGAAGAGAAATTAAATCCTATTAATATTATAAACGCGAAAGTTTGTATTGTATGGATGGATGTTTGTTACTCAATCACGCCAGAACGGCTGAACGGACCTGGATGAAATTTGGCACAGAAATAGATTATAGTCTGAAATAGCATATACTTTTTATCCCGGAAAATGTATGGATCACTTAGGAAGTCCAAGGGTAACACCGCGGGGCGCAGCTAGTTGAAAAATAAATGAAACAGGAATTTTTATTTACTTATGTTTTGATTTGATACGATTGTTATACGCTTTTTAGTTTCCTTAGTAATTAAACTTTGCACCCTACAAAAATGAAAGAAAAAACTATAAACGCTGCAAAATGTACCAAATACAACAAAACACGTAATTAATACGATATACCTTGAAGGCCTAATTAAATACCCTCATTAGTAGGTACTTCAAATCCATGCTCCCAACCACATCAAAATCAAACCAAAGAAAACAAATTCTCATTAATTTTGTAATTCAGCGTGCGGAACCACCGTCGGCTTACGGTGGTCTGGGGACCTGGGGGCAGATTAGTAAACCCCCGGGAGGGTTCTACGATCGTGGCGTTTATCGGCTATCATTTTACAAGGAAATCGGGAAAAAGGCTTGGGACAGACACTGCAATGAGATGATGGTAAGATTAAACAAAATGTTGTCGAAAAGGATTCTTGCTAGCAACATATTCATGGCTAAACATATGATTGTTTTATAAAATTTTCATCACCGACACAATTTTCGGACTATGTTTTCTGCAATACTTTAAGCTTTGATTTTTACATTTAAATTGAGTGATTTAAACCTCATCAGTCATGCACCATTCACTTCTTAACTCACTCAAACTCATTTATTCCTTTAGAAGTCATCTTTTAGAATCGTTTGGACTGGTCCAATTACACACAAGTAAAGATTTTCGTGAGTATACAATATAACGTGAGCGAATCCGTATCCGTATGCACATTACATGCACACAGATATGTCAAATTATAGTCAGTTTTCATGTTTAGTTTCAGTTAGCTAGTATTATTTGTTTCAACTGTAACTTCAACTTACAACCTTGTAACTTCTTTGGGAAGACGCGGTGTGACATTTTTGTTGTTAATCGCAAGAAGTGTGCTTATATATTAACGGAATAGTTTTCAACCGTACCAGCCTCTAATGTTCCCACTGCAGGGACACCGGCCTACTCTCGATAATTGAGAGTGAATGGGCTTTGATCTACCACGGGAGCCCAATCCGGATTGGTAGATGTCACATGTCTTCGAATTTATGGTCAGTAGTTTTCAAACTAAAGGAAAATAAAAACAAACGGACCTTTTCACACAAGCTACACAAGAGGAACATTGAGGACATTGGTGAAGCTTCAGCAGGTACCGATTGCAAATAACATCAATATTAATGCAGGCATATATTTACCAATCAGGGAGACGGTGACTGAATGCATAGGATTAAAATCTTAATTACATTCCAGATTGGATGTTATGCCTTTCAAATTTGGCTCTAAAGCTTTCGGTTACTCTTAAAGTTTATCTTTACCGTTTTAACATTTTGATTCAAAGTTCCTATGCTACCAACCTCTCCCGAAATCTATTCAAGTCCTGTTTTATTGTCCTATTATTTGATATAAAATTATTTTATCCAAATATACTCTTGAAATAAATGCTAACAACGCACGTGTTGACATTTTGTATCGAATTGTTTTGTTTAATATTTAATTAAATAAATAATAATAATTAATTAAATAATATAAATTTAATACAAACGGCAAAGTGCTAACAAAGCAACTATTTTTCTGTCTGTACCGTTCACAAGTCTTTCAGACATCGCAATTTCCTACGTTGTCGTCTGAACGTCGGGATTGCTTCCATATCTAGAATCAATTTCAAAATTATGTGTCGTATCCTTTAATTCTGATATGTCTCGTATGTGCATTTTATGATTGTTTTCTGTTACATTCCTTTTTTTATTTATTGTCGATGGAATTTATTTTTCACTAGCTGTGTTCCGCGGTTTCACCCGCGTTTTTCTCGTTTCCGTGGAAACAGCGCATGCAAAAATAGGTTTTCGATTTTACACCTTGTGTTACAAAATAGTAATTTTTATTACGGATCCCAAATTGTGAAAAACAAACATAGCATATAGCCTTCCTCGATAAATGATTATTTCAGTGTTGGGTAGTCACCCAACACTGAAATAATCATTCAAATCGGACCAGTAGTTCCAGAGATTAGCGCGTTCAAACAAACAAACACTGCAGCTTTATAATATTATAGTATAGATTTGATTGTGATGGTTTTTGTCTTTCACTGATAGTTATTGATTCTTTTAGTTCAATGTCAAAAGTATGTATTATCCTGTATCCTTTTCCTCTTGGGCATCTGCTCTTTCCTTAACATATTCTATTATCGATCAGCTCTCCCTCTCAATAATAGCATACTAAAATGTATTCGCTATAAGCGCCCCGTATATAGCGCAAGTTTTTATTGACGTCGTTTAAGACTGACTATAAACTTGGCCGTCTCGTAAATCAGGCTCTCGAGCTGATGGATTGAAGGAGAGAGGCCCAAGGACGCTGCCTTGAGACACGCCATTTTTAATTACTAACGAGCTTACACTTCTGAGTCTGTCTGACTGTTTAAGCCTATTTTTGTGGGTAAGACTTTAAAAGTGTAGAAATTAATGTGATTTCATTAAATTAAAATTGTTGTTTTCCGCAACTTTTAAACTTTTTGATGTAATTAATAATGCTATCGAAATTGATCGAGTTGTTGATAGTTTCATAGGTAAAAGTTTTGTCGTGTCAGATTATTCTGGATTTATTTATTTTGAAGGAGAGATTTCTGGTAACCCACGTTTTGCTGGTAACCCACAAGATAAAAAGTAATTTAATGAATATCTGCCGAACCCTACGGAAAAAGGCGTAAATCTATGACGGATTTTGCTCTGATTTAGTATAATTGAATAAATTCAGTGCTAATAATATCTAATGGTCACCCATCCAACTACTGGCCGGGCGGAAAGTTGCTTAGATTATCCGTCAAAAATATCTAAACAAACTTCGCCAAAAGTGCTTCAGCAACAACATCACATTTATATTATAAAGGCGAAAGTTTGTGTGTATGTGTGTCTGTGTGTTTGTTACTCCGTCACGCTCAAACGGCTCAACGGATTTGGATGAAAGTTGGTACCAAGATACGAGATATCCTAGATTAACACATAGACTACTTCTATTAAAACTGCATGGCGCAGCTACTAACAAAACTACTATTGAAATTAATGTCTGATTACTGTCAACTGAATTTTCCATTACATCAAAAGCACACTTAACAATTCGATGGTACTCATTGGGTTCATACTCAATGAGTATAAATTTACTCACCGAAATATACGATTCACCATGTAAAATAATTAGCGTAATTCACAAAGCGCTGAAATTTCGCCCTCCAGCGGTCATACGCGGCTTGATCCCTATCAAAATCATGTATAAATATTATTGGAAACTCGTGTTATGCCGTGGTTATGGAATGGTGAGCCTATTGTGTAAAATGACATGGTCTGACGCCTATTATTCACGCCTGCAAACGTGGAACCTTTCCAAATAATATTCATATTCTTTATTAACCGTAGGGACACTTTGTATAGTCATTTAAACATAACAGGTAGCAGCTGTACATAGGCCTTGTCAAATTGTAAAGTCAAAATTGATAACAATAAATAAGGAAATAAACAATTTTATATAACACTAGCTGACCCGGCCACGCGTTGCTGTGGCTAACGTTTTTGTCATATGATAATATTGCGATCATAAATTGAGATGTGAGCTATCCTATCTTTCAAGTTGGATCAAACTGCACACGGTGTACAAATTTGATTAAAATCGGTTAAGTAGTTTAGGAGTCCATCGCGGACAAACATCGTGACACGTAATTTATATATATTAAGATATATGCAGCTGTAATTATTGTTTATTTTAAAGCCTGATAAATAATAATACAAACAATGGCTTGCACACTCATACACAGTAACCTGCTACATAACCACCTGCTACACAGGAAATCTTGATACAGGAGGCACTAAAATTTTCTGTTTAAGCATATCAAAGACGTGTAGATAACAAAAATCAATATCTGAGAATACCAATACCAATGCTTCGTCTTTGCGTGTCAATTGCGTGACTTGTATTTTGATTTAACTTGTAATTCGACAGGGCTCGGCAGAGCTCTGGTTTCGAGAGCAGGTTTACTAACAATTATCTTGAGGCTAGCCTTAACGTAGCTTTCTGCTCTACGGAGCAGAAGGCAGAGCTACTACCCATGATGTTCGTTCTGTATCTGGGTGTTATTTATCTATCTGGTTCTGTATCTATTATAAATGTCCAGTTGCTCGCGTCCGTAGGTGTGTACTCTTTGATTCCCTACACTTACCCCCTGGGTGGTGCTAAAGGAGCAACCAAAAGTAGCAGTAGAACTTGTGCCAAGTTTGTCCGGAGAGGTACTGCCACCACACCTGGAATCTGCCGCCAAGCAGTAGTGGTTGCATTACTGTGTTCCGGTGGAAGGGTGTGGCTGCCGGTGAAATCACATGCGTATGAGAAGTATCATCCCCGTGATGGACGCAGCAGGGTGAATGCGACTCAGTAAAGATTTGGATCTCATACTGAGTCGCGCGCATTACTGTTGTCATGGGCGATGGTCACCACTTACCATCAGGTGGGCCCTCAGCTCGTTCCGTCACTATTGTATTATAATATAATACTACTATAATAATAAGAATTAGTTCTATGTGTAATCTAGTCTAGTAATCACAAGCTATGCTGAGTTTGGAGCTAGAAGACTTTTGTCAATTTACATGGATATTTATTAATTTATAACTACGTTACAGAACCTCTAAAAGCCAAAACAATTAATAAACACTAAAAAGAAACACGAAACAAAATGTCTGATATAATTTATTTAAATCAAGTTGAAATAACAAATTAGCCTCGCAACTTTATCGATAAAGTCACGCTAATACGCAAACCACAACTCATTCTAAAAAACCTGAAGACAGACCTCAAAAGCTACAAATTTCTTACACGAGCTTTGGGAAACTCTTGTAAATTATTAGCATTTCTGCATCCCTTTCGCACGCACGATGTTGGTGTGATCTATCCTGCTCACGCTTTAGTATGTTTCGGGGCCTTAGAGGACATACCAAAAATTGTGTTTACGGTTATTGGCTGAAGAAAAATATCTTATGGGACGATATTTTTTACGCTGAGCCAGTGAAGTGGGAACATGATAGGTGTTTGATGTTTCCCTGTTGATTTTCCCCACTTTTGGAGACACTCATATTTGCTCTCTCTTGTTACTTGGAAAGCAGTATTTTTACTTCGTTGGCTTTTGTGAATAAGATTGAATTGCGTCAATTCTAGTAGTTTACTTACACATATATTGGCATTTCAGATTTACACAATTGAATGCTTGCTTAGCTATTAATATTGTCTGTGAAAATAGGCATATTTCTGAAGATTCCACTATTAAGTATTATTATTAGATTAAGTAACCTATCAATGATATCCGATACTATTTTGAATACGTTGTTATTACTAACTACTTACGATTTGTTAAGAGTTCAAAGCTTTTGATACCATTAAGAAACTAAGCTACATAATCTACATAAAAAAAGCTATTTAAAAAGTTTGTACTAAAGTTCCCAAATTAAATATTTAGTACTGATCTATCTGACCATAAAACATAAAACCATTACCCTGAACAAGTACAAATAACTACATCAAAAAAGATAAAACCATTATAGCCCTTAAATAAAAGGTAAAAGGCTAACAAGATAATTATCGAAAATGTGCACGAGTAGACATTTTGATTTCATGCGGAGTCACGTCCCGGGGCACCGGATTTTTGCAAATACCTGCAAAATTCCTGATAATGCTTCGGAGAGTTAAGTCAGCTCTACCTTGTTTATCCAGGGTATCGTATCCACTTCAGGGATGGGAGTTTAGTAATTAGCTATTTTCACCCTTATTAAATTAGAGAAAGGGTCAAGTGTGGGGCAAAAATATTGGCTTGCTTAGAAGCTCGAAGGACCAAAATTGTGACTAGGATGTTTGCAATGTTATGTCGGGGCAAATATTTACCGGAATCTTTGGCATACTTGCACGCTGTGCTTCGGAAATATGGGTACAGATTCTTGTCCTTTTAGGACGGGGTTCATTTTGGTTTGCATATCTATACTACCCTGATATATATTTTGAGAGCTCAGCTTGGTAAATACTAATATAATATCTATTGGTTATAGTTTTTTTTTTCTATTTAGTAATCCTAATAGGTATTCGGCCTCCCGCGACGCAGACTTCGCGTCTAGTGCGGGGACCACTAGTAATCATATGTGTAATCTATGTTTTTGGTAAAATAAAAAATTTTGTATTTGTATTTTTGTATTTGTATTATAATTTTAGGCGACAAAGCGTGAATTTATGTTTTACTACTCAATCACCAGTATATATATTCAAATAAAAAAAAAAATATGTACGCTTGGACATATGGGATAACCAATGGGATAACCAATCAAGCTAGTTATATATATAGATTAAAATAACCGAAAGAATATGCAGACTGTTATTGCTAGGTTTCCACTAGATAAATATACAGGTAATAGGTTCTTTTGACGTTCAGCGAACCGCAACCTCTGAGATATCTTACAAGAATTACTGGCGCCCGATCAGGCAATGAGATCTCTTTATGCAAGCCGCTGTCAATTGTGAGGGAAATAAGCTGGCGGGATAACGGGAAAATACACCAAGGGATTCTGGGAGATGAGTTCATGTTTGGCTTCAGTAGCAAAATTTAAGAAAGGTTTTGATCCGAAGTATGATTTTTTTGAGTGTAAAGGTATTTGTTATCAATAAGTGGGGGTGTCTTCAAAATTATTAGATTACGTCGGTTAGTTTACATACTGAAAGAATAAAGTATTATAAATTGTTTATCCTCATGTAAAGAACTTACGGTAAAAAAGATACATACTGGCATACTGAAATTTTGACAATATCTTTACTAATATTATAAAGCTGCAGAGTTTGTTTGTTTGTTTGTTTGAACGCGCTAATCTCTGGAACTACTGGTCCGATTTGAATGATACTTTCAGTGTTGGGTAGTCCATTTATCGAGGAAGGCTATAGGCTATGTTTTTTTTATTTCAAAATTAGGGATCCGTAAGTAAATTGCTATTTTGTAACACAAGGTGTAAAATCGAAAACCTATTTTTGCGTGCGCTGCAAAAACTATTGACAATAGAACAAAATGATGTACTACGGGTTTGTAAATCCCATTAAGACCTACAAAAAAGTCCGCGAGAACATATATCTAGCTATCATGGTTTAATCACAATAACCGATTTTGCGTATCAAATTTGTACACCGTGTGCAGTTTGATCCAACTTGAAAGATAGGATAGCTCACATCTCAATTTATGATCGCAATATTATTTTATTGCAAATTATAATATCGTATGACAAAAACGTTAGCCACAGCAACGTGTGGCCCGGTCAGCTAGTATATATATATATAATTGTACCACTTAAATAATACTTGGGAGTTGAAAGTCTGTGTTGGTTGGTTAATAACGAAGTATCAACAATAAGAATGAAACTGACTGTAATTTGACAATTGGCAAGTGATGTTAAGAAAATTAAATCACATCCGTATCCGTAAATCAACATCTCCGTAATCCCCGTGAAATCGTGACGGGCGCAACGGGGTTCATGTGTTCCGTTTCGCAGATGGCATAGAAACACAAACACCCAAGACCCGAGAACAAACTTCATTATGAACAACTTCGTGGTAAACATGGGTTATGTTTCGCTTCGAAGGCAGGGCTACTGCTACTTACCACGGAGCCGTCAAATTGAAAGAGTGTTATGTTTACTCAACAAGAACACCTGCTTAATCCAATACCGCATACATTTTAGAAATAGAGGTCTACTTACGTTTGCATCTCAATCCATTTGATCGGAATGGACGGCCGATAACAATCAGCTGTCACTAGCAGAATGTAACAATGGGCAATGAAACATTTCGGCAGCTAGCGCCATCCTTTGTTCGTGTTGCAACGTAGTTGCATAGTTGCAATTCAATGGTTTCCGTTGCTATGAACTGGTTTGGATTGGCGAATGACATCAAGATAAACTGTTTTGGTGGTATATTTCCGTACCAGCCTCTAATGTTCCCACTGCAGGGACACCGGCCTACTCTCAATAATTGAGAGTGAATGGGCTCTGATCTACCACGGGAGCCCAATCCGGATTGGTAGATATCACATGTCGTCGTTTTTTTTTGAGCTTTTTAAGTTACCTCCGCCCGTAACAACTGCAATACGACATAGGTTCCGACCAAAGTATAAGAAGACTCAAGTCCCACCCCGTTGCGCCCGTCACCCGACACGGGATGTTACGCATGTGATTTCACCGGTATCCACACCTTTTCACCGGAACACAGCAATGCGAGCATAACTGCTTGGCGGTAGATTCCAGATGTGGTGGCAGTACCTCTCCGGACAAAGTTATGTAATATAGTTTTTTATAGTAAACTTTGCTGAAAATTTAATACAGCGGTATCTCGTTATTTTTTGTGTTATTGTATATGTGATTGCTAATCTACTGTTACTTCAAAAATGTACATGTCCTCTGTGTCCGACAACCTGCACATAGGAGAACCTGAACCAAGCAATGTAAGGGCATATAAGTTACCAAATACTAGTGTAAGTTACTATAACAACAGTAATAGTTGGGAATAGAAACGATAGACGATACTTCAAAGAATTCCCTGTGTCGCAGATGGCATGGACTAACACAAAAACACAAGACAAACACCCAAGACCCGAGAAAAAACTTCATGAATCGCACCCGGGACCCCTCGCTTCGCTTCGCACTACTACTAGCAACTAAGCTACGGAGCCGTCAAGATAAAACACGATATTACAAAAAATATATATATATATGTTATAGTTAGTTATATAGATATGTTAAATGTATATATAGATATGTTATAGTTAGTTATTATATATTGTCTAACTTTTCCTGTTTTTATCTGTGTACACAGTCTACCTCTTTAATCAACTCTCTCTTTCCTCAAAGGTTTGCTGGAAGAAAACTCGGTTAAGTTCGCCTTTGTACATATATTTTTTTTTAATACCCAGTATAAATGTGTTTTTCCTGTACAATAAAGAATAACAGAATTACAGAAAAAACAGATTACTACAATATAATAAATATTTAAGCTCATTCAACAACATTTATAGGAACAAACCACAATATTCATGCAAAGGGCAGCGTGTTTGCCAACATTGTAAACATGCCTGCTGAAACACAATGCGTTTAACGCCGCCGGCGCGTATTAATTAGCGATGGTTCGAACCTGAGTACACAATCGCTAACCGACAGTAGACATGACAGAATGGATGAATCTGATCGACTTTATGGTTTTAATTTCAATTACGTATATCTTTCATATTATATTATGGTTTTTAACGAGCAATTCTTGTTTTTATATTTATTTCGCGTATCTAAGAAACGGGTCTAACGATTTGGATGAAATTTTGTGAATAAATAGTGTTTTGTTGTTTTGATTTACGTGTTTAATTTTAATTTCTTTTAAATAATATAATAATAATTTCTTGTAAAAACGCATCTTTATTTGACAAAAAGTATTGTATATTTGACTTAATAAATGTAGTTAGTACTTAGTCAGTGGACTGAGCACTAATTGTAAGTTTTTGTTTAGATTTATACAATAGTATACTAGCTGCGCCCCGCGGTTTCACCCGCATAGTTCCCGTTCCCGTGGAGAATACGGGGATAAATTGATTTTATTTTTTTCATTAATTTTCCAATGTTTTAATAGTTATTCTGCTATTCGGGACGGAAACAAATCCAACAAATCAAAAACAATGGCAATCGGTCCAGCCGTTCTCGAGTTATAAGTGTCACGACTTCTTTTATATATATAGATTTTATAGAAACCTCAAAAATTGTAGCCTATATGTTATTCTGATGTATAAGCTATATTGTGGTAAAGTTTCATTCAAATCCATTCAGTAGTTTTTACGTGAAAGAGTAACAAACATCCATACATCCATAAATCCATACTTACAAACTTTCGCCTTTATAATAGTAGTAGGATACTAAGACGATAAGCATTATTCACACCCGCACAGAAATACCGAAAATTGGAGATTGAATGCGCAAGATAATTGAATTTAATGCTATTATAATAATAATTGTAATTGATTGGCCTTGTTACTCAATCGGTAGTAGCTCTGCCTTCTGTGATGTAGTTCGTGGGTCCGATTTCCACAAGCATTCATAGACGTTTGTTCTGTCTCTGGGTAATATGTATGTATTAAAAAAGTCCTGTATAAGTGTTCTATCAGTAATCTCGTTTATGGCATTATTTTTTAGCTGTTATAAATGTCCTACATTACAACTATTTTTTATTATAGATCTAGACAATAGTAGCGCTACGGCAACTTGTTTTGTGTGTATATATGCAACATTGTAATTAATAGGAATTGTTTCAAAAGTTATGGCTCCGTGGCTTAGTTGGCATTAGCCCTGCCTTCGAAGCGAGGGGTCCCGGGTTCGATTCCCGGCCGGGGCACACTTTGTGTGGTGAGCATGAAAGTTTGTTCTCGGGTCTTGGGTGTTTGTCTTGTGTTTTTGTGTTTGTCCATGCCATCTGCGACACAGGGAATCCTAGTGCAGAGGTATGAGTGTGTTAACGTTTACTCCACTGCAGCATGAAGATGGAGCCTCTGAAGATAACTCATACTGCCTTAAGACACCGCAAAAACACTGTAACGGCTAAAGTTTAGCCCATCAATAAAATGTATCATCACAATGCTAAAACTAAGCCACTTTTCACGTGGACATGAAGAACTTTTCCAATTACAGTTCAGGCGAGTTTGGCGAGAAGCTCGTGCCGTAGCTTGACTGGTTGCTCATTAGAGATCATCTAACTTAAGCAACTCTTCGCCCGTACTTGGGTATACCGTCCCAACCGTATAGTGGTATTCAAATTGTCCGCTTGCTTTGGAGTGCGCGTAAATCCTAACTAATATTGTAAATGCGAATTTGAGTAACGTTAACGTAACGTTTACACACTCATGACCATGCAATAGGATTCTCTAAGTGGCATGGACAAACACAGACTCAATACAAACACCCAAAAGCCAAACTTTACCAAAAAATGGCAAAGTTTACGCTCAGAAAACTTGATCGACAAAATCTACATCAAGGCAAGCTGCCGGCAAAAGCTAGTATATTCATACCAGCTTTAGTAGTCAATAAGATAGGACGGAGGCCTTTGGGCGCCTTGACAGACCCAACAACAATGTGAGCCACACGAAAAAAAGAAGGTGAGGTGGCAGGTGCAGTTCATATTTTCAGTTCATGTTTCATTTTGTACTCATAACTAATGCTGCGAGCCAAGGTACCCTAATAACCCAGAACCGTTCGAAAGGCTATTACCAAACCTTTCGAGCGAAGGTTTCTGGGTCAGATTAAAAAAAAAGAATATACCTACATAATATAACCGTCACTTGAAAGCTTGAAGGTTTGAAAGTGGAATCTCACTGTAATTTCACTGAAACCACATTAAAAACAGGGTACAGCAATGCTAGAAACTGTTTGTTAAGATTAAGAAGACTGTATGGGCCTGGAGGTCAGTAGTTGGTGAGTTGATTTAAACCACAGATGTCATAATTCTATATAGCTTATTAGTTAAAAGTTACAAGTTAGGCTAATCCTTGGTAGTTCGCTGAGGTAGCGTAAGATCAAATGAACTCGAAAGTACAGATAACATAAATGTATTATATAACGAAATATTATAGTAAATTTATGTTATCTGTAGGTTAGGTTACTAGGTTGCTCCTTGCTGCATACACAAAATACCTGTACGCGAACCGTACAAAAACAGAGCAGTATGACCGATTACATGCGATCTCTCTCTGTACTCTGAAACTTGAAGACGGAAAATCTCAAATCTAGCTAACCACAGCAAAAACCACGAAAATATTCTCAAAGCGGCGCAAGAGAATAATAGCCAGCCCAACCTGTCTGTGACAGCAAAGATTCGGCATAAATCCGTGTTCAAAAGGCGCGAGAACATTAAAAATAAATAAGGGGATAGAACGACAAAGAACGGATGTTTATTCAGCTTTTAGTACTGTTTACTATGAGTGCTAGTGACAGTTAAAATTTAGATCTACTTGGAGGATATACCAGTTTTTTAAGAGCGGGAAATGCGGTCCATCCTTTTTCTGAAAGGCAATTTATGATAATATTTAAGGTATTTTACAGGCGTTACAGGCGCTGATTTGTTGAACATAGACATTGCCCGAACGCTGACAATGGATTTGTCCGTTGATTTCAAATGATCTGTTTTTTAGAAACCGTTGTTTAGATTATAAGCTTGGCGTTAAGAAAATCCTTTATAGCATCTATTATCTTAATGAGCATTGACAATAAAGTAATAGCTTTTAATTACAGAAAAATATATTATCAGAAACATAATCATTAATTATATTAATGATTGTTTCTATAATATTGTATAATTGTAAAAAGTTGTCTAGAAGAGATCGCATCTAAGTGATCATGCCGCACATTGTATATTATTATATAAAATTCATGGTATATTTTTTTATCTTGGTGTAGGATAGAGTATTTTAGTATTATATTGCACAAATTAATTTCTTAAATAATATTGCTTATAATATTGAAATGTGTTGGCTTTGTCTATTAATTTATTTTGTACTGTATCATATACAGATAAATCAACTTTCTATGATAATAATGAAAGCGTTAAACTTGGCACTCATAGTAAGGCATATATAAAAAGACATACTTAGTACCTACCTAGTTGTCAAAGTAAGTCTAAAAATGCATAATCTTGACGTTGTGATTTCATTAAACGTTCGAAATTTCTCAAATTTTGGGCAAATAGAAGTCTATTCAAGCCAAACATTCACAATTTGCATGGAGATGGCGCGCCGGGGTTCGCCGTCATAATCCAAACAGCTAAACTGATTTAAATTTCCACCATCGAGGTGCTGAACCCGTAACCTTGCTTAATGAATGCGTATGAATATGTATCTAGGTGAACGTGAGCCGTTAGTGACTGCAGGAATTCTTTAAAACTATGAAAACAGTTTTAAGTTTACACAATGTCAGGTACATTTTGCAGGTATAATTAAAACAGTTTTCATTACATAATAATAATAATAATAATAATAATAATCATTTATTGACACGAAACATACATATCAAAACATTAACACACTTAAATTTTAATGTAACAATATGCAATAATGGTAATTTATTTAAAATAATATAATTTAAGTGGTCACGGGTGGTTGCTAGCCCCCACACTAGGATTCCCTGTGTTGTGGGCTGCTAGCCTCTTCCTTGTTTAACATTAAATTATAATGAATTTAATACCAAAATCTTAAATGCGCCCTGCCCAGGCCCATTCATAAATAAGGAACTACACAAAAGTGCAACAAAGATAGGCACTTATAGTATGTGTTGCTAACAAATATGATAAAAATTCGTGGTTTTTGTGAATGTAGGTAGGTACAAGAAACAATTGTGAGAGGATAGAAACACTACCCACAGCAACAACAGAGCCAACAGTTTGCAACACATACAAAAGTACCTATGTAGTGGGGCACCTGGGCAGTTATAGGAACTGTGAAGTTTGCAAACAATACATAATAATACTAATTAACATTATATCATAATAATATTATAATATAGCATTATAATGCAAATATAATAAAGTTTTTAAACTATAATGTTTCTTAAAAATAATAATAATAATGTTAATAGTAACTTGCTACTTTTGAAGCTACGACGCAAAACTAGGGGAGTTATAAGTTATAAGAAAGACAGACGTGTGGAAAGACAGACGTGTGTGTCTGTCTGTGATATCGTAGATCTTAAATGGGTGAATAGATTTGGGTATTTTTATTTAACAGCAGGTTTTCAAGTGGTGGTTCTTAGACATGTTTGATTAAAAACACCGAGTCTTGTTTTTTTACCATATCCGTATTTTTTTTTTTCATTTTAGGCTATATCTATAACATAAAATAAATTATAACAATAAAAATTAACTCGTAGTCTTAAAAAAATTCTTCTAGTACCCGACTGGTTGTCAGGTGGTTCTGCCTTCCTACTTGTCTAAAAAGGATTCGATTACCACCTTAGATAAACATGTCTGACGAACTTAGATGTTTCTTCTGTCTGGGTGTTACTGTTTCTATAAGTAATTAAAGCAAGATCTCTATAAGAATTTTATCTGTAAACTGGATTCCACAGTAAAAGCTTTGCTTATTTTGGAGATATTTTGCGAAATATCCATGAATATTTCTTATGTATATTGATTATGACTCCATTCTGGCAAGTACAAGCTTATGTTTTAAGTTGCACCACGTAAAACAATGTATTTTTTTCAATATATATTATAATTAAAAAGAAAATACGTGCGGCCTTTTATCCAGGTTTAAATTATCTTGAATACTTAAATTTGAGCTTTTTAATATACTAAAACGATGTAATTGTATTCTACCTAGTAGACCTAGTACGTCTAAAATAACTTCTTATAATACTTTGAATGAACTAAAGGAAACAATTTTCACTACATGCCATTAAAAAATAATTGTCCCAACGAGACTGAAAGAAACCTTATTAAAAGAAAACTTTTGAAAACTTCTTGGTCAAAGGCATTTCTCTCCAACTATTATTATTTCGCAAGAATGGGTATAGTTCAACAAAAACGAAGCGTCTATATAAATTTTAAGCACATTTTTGTCAAGAAAAAAATGTAATCAAGGTGCTAACTACTATTAAATCGCTCTTGTGAAAATTTACTTTCCAATAGCTTGTTTAGAATTCAATTTAGGTTTTTTATAGATTTTGAATCAATAATTTTCCAACATGCAGTACGATATAGAACAATTGTATGTTCAATAAAGTACAAAACAAACTCATAGAAATCAGCTTTTGAGAAACTGAAGGTTTTGAAGGCCGTTAAAAACAATAAATTATATATATTTTTTGTATATTTAACTCAATATTGTATATTTAACTAGTAATGTACTGATCAATATCAAGCGCCTGAACAGATCTTTATAAATTACAGGTTAGAGGTGGTTTTTTCTGTTTGAAAGCTGACGTGGTCGCAATGGCTACATTAGCTTTCAAACAGAAAAAAACCGCATCAAATAAATCCATTCTTTTGAGAGCTAAGATGCGACAGACAAACTCACAGAGACACATATACACAGATACACACTACACCATTTTTTTTATCGGGATATAAACAAATTATCACAAAACACATAGGATGGCAGAATCTTCGAATTGTGTAGCACTACGTTGAGCATAACGGGGTTCATACAAACTATCCCCGTAATGGCCGCGCTAAAGAAAATGTAAATACTTACTTTTCTGCCACGTTAAGGGAATGTAAATAATTCTTGCAGTGGAAATGTTCTGCAGAAATGTATAATATTAACGCTTCTCTTGAAAACGGGCGTCTTTGAGACGCAGATGTTTTGTGATAGGTTTAAGTTGTCATTTAAAACTGCATTTATATTGCGTTTGTTTTAGTTTTCTTTTACTCGTATTACTTGCTAGAAGCACTTCATAATAGGTTTGTAAGAAAGTATTGCAGATATAGTTATCCGTCAAGAGTGGAGCAAAATCATTCCCAAGTATTTTTGTCATTTAGGTAATTTGATATTTTAAAGTACTAGTTTTAAAATACTGATTTATAAGTTTTAAATTTATTTATTGACAGTTATATCATCTTCAAATCGGAGTTTTGCTTGACAAGCGTTCAGATTTGCTTACATTTGTGAGCTACTTGGAACACAGAAGTGAGTATAGCGAATTATAATATAGAATATTATCATAGAATATTATATTTTACATTATACATAAAATATTGTCAAAATCAAACTCAAACTCATTTATTCCTTCAGATCTCAAGTATCGTTTGGACACGTTAAATTTTACACACACAAGTAAACATATTCATGAGCATATAACGTGTCACAGGAGCTCCTTAGGCACTTTACAAGCACACAGATATGTCAAATTACAGTCAGTTTTATGTTAAAGCTAATCTTATTTTATTTTGTCATGTTCGGAATACGACAATTTTTAGGATAATATTTAGAAAGACTCGGAAACAAATAGTTCTGGAATCCGAACGCGATTGTACCTCTACTATGGCATATGTCAAATATCGCGCATTCCTCTAGGGACGGGATTTATGTCACAAATCTATTTCGCTTCGCCAGCGATGTCATTTTATTTTGCTCGCCCGTAATGGCGCATTAATCTTCAGGCCTTCGAGTGGTGTTTGACATCTTCCCCTTAGCAGCAGACTTTCAGGCTAGTGCGAATTTCGGGCGAAGCTTGGGATTTATAATCGTGGGTTTGGCAGTATTTTTCTTTATTTTAATCTGTGGTATTGTTTTGGCAGGATTTCATAGTGAAATTAATTTGGTGTCTGACGATTTCAGTAAAGATTAGGCCTACCTGTCATCCTATTGACGATTCCGACGGCAAAATAACATATTCTCATACCTGTAACAAATAAAATAAATAATTAGACCACAAATTATATTTGGAAAATAAAATACTATTATAAATTTTAAAACTATCATAGTTATGAACATTATTATTCGTGTTACCGAGATATTTACCATGATTTGTGAGTTTTGTTGATGGTCCCGGGACCATGACGCATATAACTGCGTCGAAATATCGGGAGTCAACAAAACTCACACAAATCATGGTAAATATCTCGGTAACACGAATAAAATACTATTTACGTATAATATCTGTAATACCCAAGAAGCTATGCTTAGTTTTAGAAGCTATGCTGTTAGAAATATTCAAGAATATATCATTATTTATCTGTGTGCATTGGAATCTTGGACTTTAAATGCAATGTCATCTCGCCGGCCATTCATGATGTACGATGCTCATGATACGTGCTTCAATAAAAGCTCGACCCACCGCGCAGATCATTCCATAAACCGTGGTTAAGGTGCTGTTTCAACCAACGAGACAAAATAAACAAGCACAGGGGGACTTTTAGGTGTTTTTTATTGTATTCTCATATTGTTTTTAATTATTGTGATATTGCTTTTTTTTAACATCATTTATTATTTTTTCTGTTACTCGCATATGTCCCATTACTTGTAGTCGTCACCTGTAAATGTAGTGGCATTCGAATTGTACAATGCAAATGAATGATTATTATTTTTTTGTATTAATGTACACTATGTTGGTGATCTTATAAATAAATAAATAAACAAATGTGACGGGACGAGTTGAAGATCCACCTAATGTGCAGTGGTTACCTCCACCTATAACAACGACAATTCAACTTAAGTCCTTCTCGTATAGAAGTCCCAATCAGCACCCTGTTACGTCTCACGCGCATGTGATTTCACCGCCACCCATACCCTTTCACTTTAACTCAGCAGTGCGAGTGCACCACTGCTCGGCGGCAGATTACCAGAAAAAGTTGTGAAAAAAATAGACACGTTATTATTATTATCATCATTCATGTATTAAAAAGGTAAAACGGGAAGATACGCGACTTGCTATTCGCGCATTGGTCGCAAGCCATTGAAACCAAGCTTAGCCAATGTCAACTCCAGTAAATCAGTGGTATATCGCAATCCAAATTTATGAATGGTGTGTGACACTGAATAAAACGAATATCACAGGCTATTGATTTTATTATACGGAACCACGGACGGTAAACAATGCAGCTGATATTTGATTTTGATAAACATGTCAATAAAATATGGGATTTATTGAAATCTGTGCTTCGATTCGGGTAGAATGCTTTAAATAACGAAGTGTTTGTCTTTAAAAGCATTTATTATGTGCATATCGTAATGTCTAACTGCACTTCTAAGGCAAGACTTATTTATTAGCCATTAGCCAATGTATAAAAATATCAGAATAAGAGAATAAAAATATATCATGTTTCCTATATAATGCTAGGCAATGCACTAGAAATAAAATGATATTATGATATATAAAATACTCAATGGTGTTACTTAATAAGCGATTATTGATCAAAATCGGCTTATTATCGGAGTATAAAAATGAGCATCGATTTTGCGAATGTTAAAAATCCCTAGAATATTGGCCTAGCAACTGGGCCAATGTGTACAATATTTTTTATCACACTTATAAATGTGTTTTTTATTATGTGTGTCTTTGTGTATGTTTTGAAAGGATTTGGATGAAATTCGGAATAACACAAAGACTACTTTTGATCCCAGAGAAATTTGAGTAACACCGCGGGGCATAGTTAGTCAATCTTTAAATGTACTTCCATGTCTAAATGTAATTTGAAATTTTTCACGCAGTCAAATTTTTTTTATTTCAATAGTATTTATCTTGCTATTAACAGAGTTTAAACAGATTTAAAGCCACAATTCAGAAGTCCAAAGTTTCAATTAGTGTCCCATGGTGAGCAATCTACAAGTCAAAAGATATCGCCATTGAAATAAACGTTAGCTTAATGAAGTTGAAGGAAGTTACGCAGTTAAGGAAATTTGGGAAAAGCGTGGTGGGTATTGATTTTTTATTCCCGTATACTACGGCAATCTGATTGATGTTAATATTATTTGAAATACATCAACAAAAAGGTTTTGAACCAGCTATATTTAGATAGAAAGCCGGAGTCTGTATGCTACCACGCTTTCCTACTTTTTAATATACAATACTTTTACCCATTTCAATTGCAAGTGCAGATTCGATCACGTAAAATAACATCACAAAGGATTTCATCAAAGAGATTGATTGACGAAGACTATCAAATTAACAGTTTAATTGATTTTGAGTTTAAATTAAATTGCGTTAGTTCTATTTACAAAGTTTACAAAAAGGCCTTTTCTCTGATTGGACAGGTCTAACCGGATTTACCATCACGATTCAGTTTACACACGTCCAATCCGACACTTCGTTTCGAAATTCGAACGCCAGCTTGATTGACACTTCTGAAAACTGTCACTGTCAATCAGTTTGTAAACGGGGTAAGAGGAATAGGGTAAAAGGAGTATTTAACTTCAAATATTACATGTTTTTGTGTATGGTTTATATATTCGCAATTTGTATGCGGCGAAGTAATTTTCATACAAACCTTGTACTATCAATTACGAGCTGAACAAGAAACCATCCAAGTCGAGCTATCCTCATGAGATTTTTATGGAGATAAATAAAATATAGATAAAATCCTTTAATATAATTGTATTAACATTTTCGCTTAGCGGAAGTCGTAGAGTTTGAGGTTAAATTTGAAAAGGGTTCCAATTGTACCCGCACACTGGGCAAAGATATTTTTCAATAATGATCGTCTAGACGCGGCTGTAATGCGTGGGATGCGTTCGTCGACACTACACTGAACGTCTATTAACGTCGCCGCATAATGGCATGTACGTGATTATTGTCGAGAGAAAACAGTAATGAGGGTGGAAAAGTACCTGATTATCGTAGTGATACTGAAATTACTTTGCTGTTTACTAACAGTTGGGAGGTGTGTACCCTTTTCACTATGGGATTATTTCCATTGATTCTTAAAAAAAATACTTTTAAAAGTCACCTTTTTTTAAATAGATACAAGATCATGCGTTTTTATTACTAAGCTTAGCACTTTTTCAAAACCTATCCGAACCTCCATGGGGAAGAACTAGCAAGAAGCCCCTAATGGAAGGATTAGTTTCTTTTCACGACCAATATCCAATTCACTAACAATAAAATGTTCCTTAGGTGTATGTATACATCTTGTTATTTAATATTGAAATGTTGAAATGATACTACAAGTTATTTTGCGTGTCGTGGAGCAGAACACCTACAATCGATGGTTATGGCGTTTTATCAAACAGTACCTTCTAGCAATGCTATGGTAACGAGGTAACTGACAGAATATTTTTTTCAAATAAACAAGACATACCTACATAAACTTTAATACATTAATAAACAAACACAAAACAAACATCTACATTCAACACACAAATACTTGTCCTGGAATCAAACCCTTATGCAGAACGCAGAGAAACTACCAACTCTGTAGTTAAAAAAATGGTCTTTTAACTACATATTAACCGAAGTGTCCATATTTCTTCATCCAAGTTCATTATAAAGACCCCAACACACCCTGCGTCGCGTGACTGCGTTAATAACCGCTATCCAAATAACGGGTGTGTTAAAATCTATTGTACAATAGATCATTGTTATTATACGTGTTACTAAAATATGATAACAGGTTGTTGGAGGTCTTAATAATCGTAAAATATATCAATAAAACATTAACTGGTAATGGAGCAACCAAAAGCAGCAATAGAACTTGTGCCAAGTTCATCCGGAGAGGTAGTAGTGCTCGCATTACTGTGTTCTTGTGGATGGGTGTGGGCGCCGGTGAAGTTACAACTGATATATTTTAGCATGTTTTTAATTATCATTTTAAAAGTGTTTAAGGTATAAAGCTAAAAGTAATCTACGATGCCGATACAAATTTACAATTGTTTAAATCGACTACATAATATATGTTGTTGATTTAAACACTTGTATACTAAAGACATACTAAAAAATACTACACAAAATGCATACTAAAGACATCGCTAGCGCAGCGGCCATCTTACATATTTAAATCAGTGTAAAACCTATCCACAAGTAAAATATCCATTACAATCTAACGATTCTCATTTAACTTAATACTTAAAATGCAATCATATATCACCCAAGACAGTAGCTGAGGGGTGGTTTCCAAAATACATTAACTTTTGAGTTAAAAATACCACCGCAATCTTAATTAGGTAAGGTTTGAATATCAGATAATTTTGGTATAAATGAAGTTACGATAGCGATCCATAGGGGTATGAACATGATCTTTATCCAAAAAGTCGAATTTTGGTTGTATAAGGCTAAAGTTGATACATAATCTATACTAATATTATAAAGCTGCAGTGTTTGTTTGTTTGTTTGTTTGAACGCGCTAATCTCTGGAACTACTGGTCCGATTTGAATGATTCTATCAGTGTTGGGTAGTCCATTTATCGAGGAAGGCTATGTTTTTTTCAAAACTCTAATTAGGGATCCGTAATAAAATTGCTATTTTGTAACACAAGGTGTAAAATCAAAAACCTATAATATTTTTGCGTGCGCTGTTTCCACGGAAACGAGAAAAACGCGGGTGAAACCGCGGAACACAGCTAGTAATTAATACTCGTATAATTAGCATCGGTTAGGTCGTACACTTTTACGGAATAAAAAGAAGCATAAGTAGCCTATGTTCTATCCTAGACTATATCTAACTAGTGCAATCATTCTGGCTTGATTGAGTAACAAATACCCATACAAACCTTCGCATTTATAATAGTAGAATGATTGAGCCATCCTTCCATGAATCTCGGCCTTGAGCTTCTGTCTCTCAGTTGACCAAATATTTTAAGCTCATCCCGCTTGACCTCCCGCTTCTTCTCCTGGAGTCAGTGCCCCATGCAGTCGCCACATTAGCCCACAGCATATCTGACATATAGTTATCACTATTACTACTACTACTATTACTATTACACTACCTTAGGAACTTAACTATTGGTAATCCATATAGGCAAAGGTACATAAATTGTTTTAAATTAATTATGTTATCTGAATCGTGGTTAATTGACAGAAAGGTATTGGGATCCTGGGTCATAACACATAACAACAGGTATATACCGAAATAGTGCAAACACTATTAAATAGAAAAAATAAGTTATAATGATAAAGCGGCTGTAAAGGGGCCTTGTCAAAACAGTATGGTAGATATGGCCAGCTGAAATATTAGTAAAATGACCGTTGTAATAAAAAATGTTGTGAGAGTAAATTAGGCAAAGAGGTTTTCCTATTTCAGTAGTTTTGTGTCCAGAGCCTAGAGAACCGTAAATTTATTATTTTTCCGCATTGAAATCCGCAGTGGTACCTTAGCATTCAAGCCACGGTTCTCCCACGGGATACAGAGTTACCTTTATTTTTTAGTCTTAGCTAGAGATAACATTGCCAATTTTGTTAGAAGAAGTACTGCTTTCACACCTGGTGATCTGCCGTGTGTGGGTGCCGGTGAAATTACAAGCACTTGAGGCGTTCGTTATGTGTTACATCCCCGCCCAGGTTTAACATTTGTGCTACGAACATAAATGTTTGTTCTGTGTCTGGGTATTGATATAGATAAAAAATTGTATAAGTATTGTATCGGTAATCTGGTTCCTATTGTACAAGTTATGCTAAGTTTGGAGCTAGATTGCTTTGTGAAATGTCCATGAATATTTATAAGCTTGTAGATGCTAAGGCCTGTTCGAAATTCAATAAGCAAAAATGGCATATAGAATTGAAATCAGAAAAGCGCGAGCAAATATTTTCAGTTTGTAACGCATCAAATCCATTACTTCCGCATATCAGCTGACATGTCAACAACATCCAGTCACGAGTCGCCGGGTTGCGGGAGATTGCAGGCGCGGGGATCACGCACGAGCGGTCTCGTTTTTAATTTGCTACTGTCGAAAACTTGCCGACGGGAAACGTTTGCAAAGGCTTAACAAGTTGAGTCAAAATGTAATGTTTCTTTCGACGGCGAACTCAAAGAACGCATTTTCATTTTAATGCAGTAATCTCAGTGAAGGACTGAAAAAATTTCATTATAGATCAAACTAATATTGTAAAAAGAGAAATTTTGTCGTGTTTGATGTGTTTTTAAGGATTTTATGTGCAACATCCGTATTA
Organism: Aplocera efformata; assembly: GCA_921293045.1. NCBI lineage: Eukaryota > Metazoa > Arthropoda > Insecta > Lepidoptera > Geometridae > Aplocera > Aplocera efformata. The sequence continues at coordinate 2,051,356 of OV121042.1, read as the reverse complement.
ATAACCATAGTGATTCTTCTATTGGTGTACATTTGAAATATAAAGTGAAAAGAGATGATCAAAATGCAAGTTAGTCGAACAAAAATATTCTATTCCTATTAACAATTAACTGATATAAAAATCGAAAAAAAACTGACTGGATGATATATTTTTTCCAGTTATTTTGATTTAAAAACCAGGCGATATTGATAAAAATTCTATGGGACAAATCTGAAAGCATATCTTTCAAAAAAAAACCGAATTTTCCAAATCGGTTTATAAATGGCGCAAAAACCAGTGAACATACATAAAAAATATACAGTGGAACATAGAACCCCCTCCTTTTTGAAGTCGGTTAACAAATATGCGTTTACACCCTTATAACTTACACTAGGTTTACCTATGTTACAGGAGACATGGAGAAAAACAGAAACACACTATTATTCGTGTTACCGAGATATTTTCCATGATTTGTGAGTTTTGTTGACTCCCGATATTTCGACGCAGTTACATGCGTCATGGTCCCGGGCAAACTCACAAATCATGGTATATATCTCGGTAACACGAATAATAATACAGAAACACACGTCAAACACCCAAGACTCGAGAACAAACGTTACGATACGGAGCTACGGAAACGTCAGTTGTTCCTGAACTACCCGAAAAATATTACCCTATATCCGATAACCCGAGCAAACAATCGCAGTCCACTAACCGAGTGTTTACGGAAGTGTTACTTACCCGAAAGCGGGCACTTGCGAACGTGGCGGGAATATCAAGTGACTAAGGTGAAAAAAGCTGGTAGAATGGGAAAATAAGCTATTGTTTCCACGATTTTCGGCAACGCGGGGGCTTATAACAGTTGGTAACACTGCCTTTGCTGTAGGTCGATTCGATTTCCATTCTTGACAAATATTTATGTGATGAATATAAACTCGGCGATCGCAAACTCTGATTTAAATAAATAACCATTATCCCAGCATTTTTTTAATGTGAATATGTGACTGAACGAGCTGAGGGCCCACCTGGTGGTAAGTGGCAACAGTAATGCGATTCAGTATAAGATTTGGATCTTACACTGAGTCGCATTCTTCCTGCTGCGTCCATCACCCGAGACTGGGATGATACGTCTCATGCGCATATGATTTCACTGGCACCCACACGCTTCCACCGGAACACAGTAATGCGAGACCTCTTGGCGGCAGATTCCAAGTGTGGTGGCATTACCGGACGAGTTGGCACAAGTTCTACTGCTACTTTTGGTTGCTCATTTAGCACCACCCGGGGGGTACGTGTAGGGCATCAAAGGGTACCTACGGATGCGAGCAACTGGACCCCCGAGCATAGATGGTATCCAGATCACTGATAGAATACTTTCAATATAACTTTTCAGTGGTGAAGCTGCTCTGATTGCGCCATCGATAGACGGGTGACGAGCTAGGGCATCGCCTTAAGTTACAATTCACTACGTGCAGAAATCAAATTTCCCATCAGCACGGTTCGACCGTACAACGGGGAGACGGCGTAACAAGCGCACTCAGCAAATTGGCCTGCAGCGTCGTTGTTAAGCGAATTTAGCACTAATTGTGTTTGACAGAGCATGCCGGACGAAATCATTGTCGCGTGCCACGTTTTGTCGCTCTCGTGCAACTTTTGTGGAGTAATTCGTTTCTGCGTCAAAATTTCACTTCGCTCATATGTGGTTAAGTGATTGCGCTTATTCTGGACTGTGGGTATTTTAACCATATTTTTGATAAAAAAGTTATCGTAAAAGATCATTATCAGAAAAAAGACGCATATTATAACGGCGAATTTTTTCAAGTATTTACTAAGCACATCAAGTTATTACTTTATTAAACAAACATCAAGTATTAAGTATGTGTTTTTGAAGGTATATTTTATTTTGAAGTGACCAAAAATATCAATTTCGTATTATTTTAATATACTTAAAAAGATGCACAAATTATCAGTATGTAGTATTAAGATGATTATTTTTTTTTAATGAAAAAATTCTAAGCAATAACTTAACGCAATGAAAGTAATGGAGTTTATTTCTATGAATTTTATAATCGGTTTTTCTTCAAAAGTTATTTTGGCGTTAAACATTCATATTAAAATCATTGAAAGACCAGTTAACCTTCGAACATCAGATTAAATTAAGAGAGTAATTATTAGCTTCTTCTAATACCCAAAGTTAATATTTAAACAAATCTCAGGTGCACATATTCTAACAACCGTAGAGGGGTTATGAATATCCTTGCAAATAGAGTTCAATTTGGCTTGCACGACATAAATAATGCAGCTAATCTAATTAGACACCTCGCATTCAAGAACATATACTGGATAATATGTCTTGTTTTCTTGGTCGGTTAATATTGTAGCTATAGGAACAATCAAGCTACAGGGCTATTCGACCAGCATAACTAGATACTCCGTACCATAGAATAACTTAGCGTGTATGGGTCTAGTGAGAGAATGGTATTGGTGTGGTAACGTAGATAGTGTTAGCCAGAATAATTAGATACCCTCTTGCTAGCAACTTATTGATGAACAGAGATCTTGCTGTTTTGGATTGTTTCTTCAGGTGTACAACCGGAATGAAAGCACATTGTCCTTGGACAAACACGAATCAGGTATGATGTTGAATAGATGTTTGTTTTAGAATATTGATGGATCAAATTAAGCTGTAATTTCAGTCAACAAAACAGTTCATCCTATACGGGTATTTATATAGTTTGATATAACTCTATTTTGAGAAGCTGAGTAATTTATGCGTGTAACTATGAAAATATCTTGAACTTACTACGCCCCGCGGTTTTACCCGCGGTTGGCTATTTTACGGGAATACTTCAGTTTTTCGGGACAAAAAGTAGCCTATGTGTAATCCAGGCTACTTTATGTATTTTAGGTTCTTTGTTTTTCTTCTCTATTCGACTTTCTTTAATTAGTTTAGAAGTTTAGGTTAAAACGTTTCAAAGCGTTCACTGTTATATCTTTTGATAGATTTTCATCACTGTTATATGACTAAACGGAATGATTTGTAAAAAAGAAAAGAAAGAAAGAAAATTAATTTATTAATAACTTTAATAAGGACATACATCACAAGTAGGTTAACTAAATAACAAAAATACATTATAACTAAAAACTGGATACGACTCGCCACGATGGCATGATGACGATGGCATGATGCGCCACGCACAGGTACGTACATAGTGCGATGATCTTCAGTCGGCTTCTACAGACCGTATCTAGAAGCTTCTACTAAAAATTTTCCTACTATGTTACCTATCCTTATCCTTTTCATATGTTAACTTAATTATAAATTAACAAATTTAGGAATAAACGAACAAAAAATCAAAATAATACTTATAATGCAAAATCAAAAAAACTCTTCATAATACTCAGGGTCTCATTCTCCAAACTGCGTGAATTTGAGTTAATGAAATCGTATATCTTTCTATGCGTAATTCAATTATACGAAGCAATCACACTCGCCCATAGTATAACAGGTGCGTTTTATACTGCCGCCAAAGGAACCCTAGTTCCATAGTGATACTGTGGTACAAGTGTAAACATTGTTGTGTCAGCTGTGAGGCCAGTAAATATTAGTTTTTGTATGTCACGCTTAAAATTGGATTATAATTTATGTGTCACGGTTTTACCAGAGGTAACAGTCAAGTCAGTCAGTCAGTCAGTCAGTTAGTTGACTGACTGACGGTGACGGTGACTGACTGAAGCAACTGACTGACGGTGTATACCCTATGATTCCCTACACGTATCCCCTGGGTGGTGCTAAAGGAGCAACCAAAAGTAGCAGTAGAACTTATGCCAAGTTCGTCCGGAGAGGTACTGCCACCACACCTGGAATCTATTGCCAAGCAGTAGTGGTTGCATTACTGTGTTCCGGTGGAAGGGTGTGGCTGCCGGTGAAATCACATGCGCATGAGACGTATCATCCCCGTCTCGGGTGATGGACGCAGCAGGATGAATGCGACTCAGTAAAGATATGGATCTCATACTGAGTCGCACGCATTACTGTTGTCATGGGCGAGGGTCACCACTTACCATCAGGTGGGCCCTCAGCTCGTTCCGTCACTCATTCACATAAAAAAAAAAAAAAAAAAATTGAGATGAAGAATTTTTTTTTTTCTAGTCATTAATAAATTACTACACTTTTCCATTTTAATCCAGGGCACGAGCTACCTTCATATATTGTACAATTTGATCCAAATCCATTCTGTCGTTGAGGCGTGAATGTGTAACAAACATACAACTTTCGCATTTATATATGCCTCATACAGATTAAAACACTATTCTCAAACGCAATATGAGTGCAAACACTGGTCGTTGGCAGAATAGGTATAGTACTTGTAGCAGTATTTCCTTATCGTGGCTCAAGTTGTAAAACATAAACCGCTACAACTACCTCTTTCGCTTCCAAGTTGCGCCTGATATCACTACGCGACTATAAATCGTGGAACCCTCCAGACTTCACCGCTCCCATTAACGCGGACCCAAGTTAGATTTTATACCGCCAAGAATAGAGTAAACAAACATGGCATTCCATACAGTACCCTGTTCCGAACTTTTCAACCAATTCCGGTAATCTCGAGATTTGGTTGGGTAAGTTTTATGTTGGTTTCATACGCAGTTAGGTTACATATTATATATTTCAATCTTCCAAATATGTAACAAAGCAATCTAGCATAGAGAAAAATAATCCTACAGGATACAGGATCTTCAAGAATCTAAGGTGTGCAAAATATATGCTGGGACATAAATTGCGTTATTTCTAACGTCGCTCTTGGCATAAGCCAGTCACGTTATGAATATCGCTGTGAAAAATGTGGAGAGCTTTTAGTAAAAAGGCAGACATATTTGCAACAACCATTTATCACTTATTATGCAGTTGCATTGTATGATGTTAACTCTATTCATATAAAAAAGCAATTAAACCTGGTTATAGAGTCAACATGAAACGATTGGAATAAAACTGACAGAAGTTGTGTTTTTATTGAAATAATAGCCAGGGAATGAGCTAACTTCATAAGAAATTTCATCCAAACGCGTTTAGCCGTTGTACATAATATAGAGACAAACAAAAAAAGGAAAAAAGCTTACTTTTGTGAAGCTTTTTCAGTCCATTAATGTGTAATTTTACCGGTTCTCACATTCATACTACAGTGATTGTAAAATTAATCAAATTAACATTCTCCAATGCTATTTTACACCTATAGGGATAGAACTTCTTCAATAAAATTCAATAATTTTAAATTCTTCAAAAAAATGAATTATCCCAATCGGTACACAATTGGCGAATATATGATAACCTCTCACATTTTTAAGTCACTTAATAGCCTTCCAACTTAGCGATAAATATCATTGTCGGAAGAACAAGTAATATTAAAAATAATTTATCCAAGTAAGCCGATATTTTTTCAGAATCTCTCAGATAAATAATATTCAATCTTGGTGACAAGAGAGGAACATAAAACTGATACATCCTTTACGAGACATGGTGGTTAATGTCGAAGCTCATCCAAATGGTACCCTAAGCAACAGTATACGAAAATCACTGTGTAAAAAAGAAACGACTATTTGGGACATGGGACATGTTACCCTGCACCTGATATCAAATTTATAGCCAGGGTCCAATGATGGAGAGCCTCCCGTTGACACCTGCTTCTGTTTTAATTTGCCATAAACAAAGGTTTGTAAAACTTGGGGACTTTACTGGTTGGGGTGTTAGATATTGTGCTTTTCAGGGTGTCTCTGTAGGGTCTGAAGTGATGATGCCAAATTTTAAATTGCGATGTGTGATCGTGGTTTTGCATTTGTCATACCTCAGAGCAGATAGATGGTTTGTTTTGTTGTTTTGTATAATTCAAAATTATTTTTGATTATTTGCTTACTCTAGGTCGCACAATATGGCTTGCATCCAGCAATAGTCTGGTGATGTTTTTTATATGGGCTATGTTTTAATTTTTGTAATTGAATTGAAGTCTTTTGAATTTTGTAATTGAAGTCTATTTTTGTCGTTTTGGTACGCAAACTGTGTGAGATATTTCAATAATGTATTTAAATGTTTCTGGCATAATATTATACAGTATAGTAATATACAGTATGATATAAATATTCAACATCGACCTATTTTTCCCTTTAAGTGTGTTTGGTCACCAAAATTACAATTAAACATATTCGTGCACATATAACGTGTCACAGAAACTACGTACACACACAGAAATCCGACCGACCAACTGAGAGAAGAAGCGGACAGAAACCCTTCGGAGACAGTATTATAAATATATTCGCGAAGTTACTGCGTGAGGACATTACAGGTTAATAAAAAAAACCATGACTAAAAACCCGCCTGGCTTAATTTTTTATATGCTTTAATTTACTGACCCAAACTTTCAAAAACAACAAACAGTCGAATACCAATATCACTACAAAGTCGCTTACTCTGTCCCTATATCCCTATGTATGCTTAAATCTTTAAAACTACGCAACGGATTTTGATGCGGTTTTTTTAATAGATTGAGTGATTCAAGAGGAAGTTTTATATGTATAATACACTAGCAAGTCACCCGGGCTTTGCACGGTTTCTGATACGACACTGATGCTTTACTAACCGTGCGAAACCGGGGCGGGTCGCTAGTAGGTTATAAACAAAGCTACCTATTGCTCATTGAACTGGAACCGTAATTACTCGATATAAGTGTCAGCCAGACATTTTTGCGGTTGAAAGTAATTTCCGAAGTACTTGGAAACCCTGAAGGAACAAAGTGTGACAACACAATGGGCTATAGAGAGCCATCTTTATAGCTGACTCAACGGATAATATGGTGTTCGGTCTATTGTTCTAGAAACGTGTTCTTGGAGACTGTGTCAAAAGCGGAAGTCGCAATAACGAAATAATGAAGAAAACAAGTGATTAAATCCAATTAACCTACTTTATCTTTTACTAGCTGAGGGAACTACACTTTTTCGAGATAAAATAATGGGGTGTGGCTGTGTCGTGGACACGGCGGGGTATTTTACGTGAATACGTGTACGAGTCTTGTAAAAAAAAAACCTAGAAAGCAATGCGTCATAGTCCTCACTCAACAAGCATATTAGACTGTAACCCCCAGGTTTGTTATCATCAGTTTTCTGAAATGCTTCCAAATATAGAAGCAAATTTGAAGACGTATTCACGTCAAAAGTAGCCCACGTGATATTTCAGGCTATAATCTATATCTGTGCCAAATTTCATTTAGAACCTTTTAGCCGTTCTGGCGTGATTGAGTAACAAACAAACAAACATCCATACATCCAAACTTTCACATTAATAATTAGTATGATTTTATTGTTTGTGCTGTAACACAAATAAAGGTTTTTTTATTTTTATTCTTAATTTTGTTTTTTTTTTTCTAAATTAATGTTATGAGTGGTTATCGTAACATTTTCCAATTGACAAAACAGAAATATTTGAGGATGCTTGTAAAAAAAAAGATGCTAATAGAAAATAGAAATTATAATACAATAAATAAACTATTTAACTATACATTATAAATAAGACGTTAATTATAATTATAAAATATAAATTAGCTCCGTAGCTTAGTTATCTTAGCTTTGTTATAGTTAGCTTAGTTCCAGGTTCAATCCGACCAGGCACACTTTGTGCGGTGAGCATGAAGTTTGTACCCAGTTTTACACATAAGCTATTCCTAGCGCACAATTTTCTTCCGCTCTCCGCCCATGTCTGTCACTTGGAACCTTAATTTTATGTACATCGACGGCACGTGGGCACAGATATATAGCAACAACCGCAAACGATTAAGCTAAGGCCTACAAAAGGCGATAACCCTTAAATGCTAATGGGGTACCCTGGACCCCCTAACAAAGAAACACACGCACCGACGTTTCGCAAAGGCTGATTCTAAACAGTGAGATATATGTATTGTACATAGCTACGGCTTTTGTGTTGTGTGGGTTTGATTGCGTGAAGTATTTTTACAGTGGGCAAGTATTTTTAATGAATGATATTCTTTCTATAACAGTAATGCGACTCAGTCTAAGATTTGGCTCTTACACTGAGTCTGATTCACTGAGTCGCATTCATCCTGCTGCGTCAATCACCCGAGACGGGTGATACGTCTCATGCGCTTGTAATTTCACTAGCATCCACGCCGTGACACCGGAACACAGCAACGCGTGTACTACTACTTGGCGGCAGATTCCATGTGTGGTGGCAGTACCTTTCCGGGCGAACTTGGCACAAGTTCTACTGCTTCTTAAGGTTGCTTATTTCACATAAACAAATGACATTTGCCTACTCAATTATCGGCACTTACCAAGGTCCATAGCGGAATACACTTCGTATTTAAGAAGCTTATTGGCACCCGAAAGTTCTTTAAAAACGACAATTCCGCGAGGGTCGTTTGTACCGTATTTGTACCATATGAGAGTAAGGGTTGTTTATTTTGGACGTTCAAACATTCGTGTGAACATTTACGTTACTGAAATGGAAATTTTGGTTTTTGTTTGATCCTTCAGATGTGTCTTTGGGTGGACATTTGGGATGACCTGAGTGAATACGTAAATGTGGAAAGGAAATTAAGTGAGAGAATAAATAAATATTCATGGACGTTTCACACAGTGCCACCAGATCACTATATAAAGTTTTTTTTTTTATTATAGGCCATAATTTTTTGAGGTACTGAGATGTTTACCATGATTTGTGTGTTTTGTTGATTATTTTATAACCATTTTCATAAGAGTAGGATTTTCTCATTTGGACTGTATTTTTATTATATGTTTTTATGCGATTTCTTTACCAATCGAATACCGATTTGGATGTTTTTTTAAAAGGTTGTACCCTCTCATAGAAATACTGTTAACAAATAAATAATTTAAAAAAAAATGGATAAATTCAAGATGTAAGGGATGAGAGTATTGAATACAGTTTCTTCGATTTTGAAACAGTAAATTATGTCTCATCAAAATGTACTTGTGTTTTCGCCATTTTGCCCATTCTGTGGCCGTAGTCGATTTAGAGATTTCCAGGCAGCCTAGTGACTGAACTGAAAGCCTGTATGGGTTTAATATTATTAAATAGAGACCCATATCTTTCCTCCCAGAGTTTGAAGCTGACCTCAGATGCCGCCTTAACTACATATTAACTCGATGCATTATGAATTTTGCTACAAACAACTGTTTTTATATTGAGTTTTGCTTTTAAATACGTGTTTATAAATACGTAACTAACAAATAAAAACACCGCCGCGAATATTCTAAACCGCAAACAGGAACCGTGCGATCCTCATTATATTACCCAAAACTTAGGGAGATTCAACATCAAAGCCAACACACTTTCAATATTTGAGTAGCGGATTCCCCGCTCAAATAATTACCCAAATTAAGGGGAGAATTTTACGCACGCGTAAATAAATGATGAGGCAAACTTACCTGTATTATAACTTTGAATTGGCAAGTGTAGAGAGGAGCGAGTGGTGACAACGGATCGGGATAGATGGGTGCGTTGCGACAGCGTAGGCAAGTTGAACGCATAATCGTTAAATTCATAACGAAAGAGAAAGAATATTTTTAAATCTGAATTTCTAAGAATATTAAATAGCAACAGATATATTATAGCTAGTTCAAAACTCATAAATCAAACTAAAAAAGGATTATAAGTTTGGATGATGCGTCCGAAGCTTGATCCGAGCTTATGAAAAGTAAGCAAGATTTCCCATCACGTCTATGCTTTCAGATAAAGTAATGGTACATTAACGCAAATTAAGACAGTATTATCATGTAATAGAAGCAAGTTCTGACAATAATTTATTGTAAAAGTGTATTATATTGTAAGTACGATGAACATATAGTACAAAGATTTATTCAATGAACTATCAACGAAATTAAATGACAGTGACAGTGAAGATTCTGACTTCACTATGCGTCGTGGCATTGTTTACGTTTTTCGCTCGCGAGGCCGTCACTCATCGCCCCGGACGCTTCTCTCTAAGATGGGTTGGTGTGCCTAAGTTATTCATGGTTTAGGGGCTGTAAAATCGTGTTTGATATGAAGGCCCTTCATAGTACGTGAGACAATAAACTCGGCTGACGTATGGACAGTAAAATGAGGAGATATCAGTTCGGGACATCTCACTGAAACCTCAATGATCTGTCCCGCTGAATTTTGGGTTGATAGAATAAGCCGCTTTGAAATTTAATATAGAGCATTGCCACTTTGAAAAGATTTATGTTAGTTCTGCTGGGAATTTACCTACGTAATCTAACATGTTGTCTATTGCTTCAATGTAGATTAAAAGGCTTTGGAGGAAGCAACAAAAGGCCAGGAAAGGATTCTAAATTCAAAATTATAAATAAACATAGCGAAACAAAAAAAAACATTAACGTATATACATTTTTATGATCATGCATAACCTGTTATGTCCTTAGCCAGCGCCGTTTGTTTCAAAAACAATTATATTCTCTGTAACTTCACATGATACCTATCAAACACAGGTACGCAACTCAGTTACAGCTAAACAGGGGGTTATTCGAGGGGTTCTGGATAATCTGCAGATAACCTGAGGGGTGCAACGACATCTGTCGCGCATCTGCATAACTTTCAGTTTCGCCCGTTCTCCGCCAGCCTTTTGAATTTGTATGTGTTTGAGAGATTTCTACAGGCTGTTTCATATATTGTAATACACTCCAACTTACTGTAATACTTTTCTAATATCTTTATTTAAAGAGATTTTTCACTAAAGAGCAGATGTCGCTCTCTTTTCTTAAAAATACTACAGTACTATTATATTACGATAATATTTTTAATTTTCAAGAAAGCAGGTAATATTATTCAGATAGTTGGTAGTAACCCTGCCTTCAAATCGACCCTGCCTGTCCCGGGTTCGATTCCCGGCCGGGGCATACTTTGTGTGGTGAGCATAAAGTTTGTTCTCGGGTCTTGGGTGTTTGTCTTGTTTCTGTGTTTGTCCATGCGACACAGGGAATCCTAGTGCAGCGGTATGAGTGTGTAAACGTTTGTTTGTATGTTTGTTGTTATTATTTTTCTACACAGTTGCGCTTGAAAAATAATATTCAAGCGTAAAACCGCACTAAATATCAACACAATGCCTTGAAACAATAGAGTACTTCCCGTTTGGTACCTTTCCCATTTGGGGCACGCTTAAAATACCTAACAGAATTTGACTTTACTTTGATTATTTCTGAAATATCTGTGTCCGGTTTTAGGATTTGAGTTGGAAAGGCAATGAAACTATTTGTGATTAGAACAATAATAGTTTTAATGTTCCGTGGATGGAAGCGAAGGGTTAAGAAACCCTACTTATCTACCCATATACACAATAATGCTAGTTCGCTACGTAATCTAATATTTTCAACTACGTAGAGATTCGCTTTGAATTGCTAACGTAAATTCTATGAGCTCTAACTACGTAACAATGAAATATTAATTACGCCACAAGCATTTTTATAATTAATAACTAATTCGAAAATTATTGTTCTTTAATTGAGAAGTATAATTTTACATTTGATGAGAACCAATTATGAGATTTTTATAATCTAAAATTACATATTAACCTTCTAATAAAAAGTATTATCATGTTGCCAACAATAAAAATGTTTTTTTTTTTTAATAAATCAGCCTGTAGTATGTTCGTGCACTCACCCCATATTATTATGAGTTTTCCCGAATTTTCCCTCAGGTTTTCATTAGCAGGGGTGCGTTTTAGTGACTTATGCAAACAAAGGGAAGGGTGGCAACAGTAACAAGTTGTAGCTTGCATACCTTCCACTGCTTTTTGAAAACACCAAATATTTTTTGTCTAAATTGGAAAATGGCGAAATTAGAAATTGTTGCTTTATAATACGAATTATTTACCAAATTATTTTAATGTAAATCATTTTGAAATTTATTGTTTTTACGCGTTTTGAATACGGATTTTGATTTCTGGTTAGAAGCATGTTTTTATGGCGTGCGCCATGAATTTGCAAAACTGTTATAAATCATGAAAAGTCAGAAATTTAACAATGAAACAAATGTGGGTGCTGTTGCCAAATTTATTGTATTAAGATTTTCTCAGACCAAGACTTTTTAAAGTAGATTGATAAATAAAAATTAATAATCTGTAACATTTCAAAAGTTTAATGACTGGTCTCACAGCTCACTTGTTGTAGCTCTGCCTTCTGTGTTGTGGGTCGTAAGTTTGATTCCCACCCAGGACAAGCATTTGGGTCAGGAACAAAAATGTTTGTTCTACGTCTGGGTATTAACATGTATTAACAACAGAAATTAAAAAAACTATATTTGTATTCATACCTAGTACTACCTAGTATTCATAGTACAAGTTATGCTTAGTTTGGGGCTAGATGGCGCTGTGTAAAATGTACATGAATATTTATTTATTTTAGAAGGAACGAACAAATGCATTGAGCAAGTGTCAATAAACAAGGTTATCAAACCTTGAAACGGCTAAACCGATTTTGATGTCTAAGAACCACCGATAGAAAAGCGGCTTTCAAATAAAAAAAAAACCGAACCGAATCAGTGCACCCGTTTTAGAACTACAGTGTCGCAGACAGACAGACACAACGGTCAAACTTATAACACCCCTATTTTTGCGTCGGGGATACAAAGTAAAGCGCAAAAGGCAGAGTGTTACTGCCAACTACACAATAATTATAAACAGCGACCCGCCCCAGCTTCGCACAGATAGTAGAGCATCAGTGTCATATCAGATACTACCCGTGCAAAGCCGGGGTGAGTTGCTAGTACTACATTTAAACCTTCCTCTTAAATCACTCTATCTATTGCTGAAAACTGCATTTAAATACGTTTCGTATTTTAAAAGATCTGAGGGCACAAACAGCGGGTACGACTTTGTTCTACAATATATTACGTAAGAATACAGTCAAAATTTAAAACAAAGCAGTGCAAATGTTTAGCATCCACTCAACATAACTCTTCTAAGCCCCAAACTCTTTAATACAAAGAACAATAACAATTTAGAAAGGATTAGGAGGAAACAAACGGATTTACCCACTTTCCAAACTTCACCTTATTTACATCAAAGAAATATTGAAAGTGCAATAAACAGTTCCAAATAACGATCAACTTTGTACGGCGTGGAGTTTGGACTTAATGTTTTAATGGATGAAAGTATTTTGGAAGATACCTGAAAGTCTAGACAGGCCGATTCTCCCTCAAGTTTCTACGTGGCCTTTGGATCAAAGTCAAAGTCAAACTCATTTATTTCTTTAGATCTCAAGTATCATTTGGACACGTCTAATTTTACACACACAAGTTAACATATTCGTGAGCATATAACTCCCCGGGCACATTACATGTACACAGATATGTCAAATTACAGTCAGTTTTCATGTTTAAGCTAATCTTATTTGTTAAGTTTACGTCTGTTCCAACCCTAACCGACCAACCCGAGGGGAATCAAAAATTTGAAGACCTACCTATCTGGCTTTTCACTCTCATTTATCGAGAGTAGGCCAGTGTCCGTGCAGAGGTAATACTAGAGACCGCAGACTTCCTACACTAACAACAAGACAAAAAGACGCTTCCTATACAACGAGTACTTTATGCTCTGTAATGAATAGAATAAAATACCTAATTATGATACTTACTTAAATTGAGCAGTTAAGACATATCAGGCTGTAATTATTTACCTGAAACAAACAATTAAATAAAACGAATAAGAAAATTTAATTCTTAAAAAAATATGTTTGTACTTACACTAGTTCTAAAACTTTCACAAATAGTACCTAAAATTATTTAAATTAGCTACCTAATATAACCTTGTAACTGGTTTTTTTTGTAAAATCATGTTTTACCAATCAAGTACCACAAAAATTGACGAGATGGCGCTGTATTAAATTCTTACCTCTTATTTGTAAAAATAAACGTTGTTATCTATCTATACATATAATAAAACTGTAGACTTGCCGTGTCTGTACATTAAAGATTTTTGCAAAATAATAACTGGGAGACGTTAGGAATAAGTAATAGAACGTAAAAAAGCATTTTTTGTAATTTTTGTCTGTTTGTCTGTTTATCTGTTTGTCTGTTTGTCTGTTTGTCTGTTTGTCTGTATGTTTGTGCGCACTTTACGCAAAAACCATAGATAGTTATCAAAATCTAGGTACTAACAAATGTTAAGCGGCGTCTCGAATAATGAATAGGGTTTATTTTATCAAAATCGACTTACAAAATAAAAAGTTATTCAATGTTTTATTCAAAAATGTTTGTGCGCACTTTACGCAAAAACCATAGAGAGTTATCAAAATCTAATTACTAACATATATTAAGCTGAGTCTCGACTAATGAATACCGTTTATTTTATCAAAATCGACTCGCAAAATCAAAAGTTATTCAATGTTTTATTTAAGTCCACGCGGACGAAGTCGCGGGCACAGCTAGTAAGAAATACAATTATACAGGTAAACTTAAAAAGCAAAAATCTATAATATCTAAACATAAAATTTCATCTAAATTTTTACAGCCGTTTCGATGCGCTGAATATATAAACAAGAATAGCTCGTCTAAAGTAATAAGATATAATTAATTAACATTACGTAATCGTAGTGGTTGTTATGTTAACTCGCAATATTACGCGAGAGCCAAAATTTTCATCTACATCGTACATTTCAAAGTAATATTGTTCTGAATGCCGAACACAAAACTGAAAAGCAAATCTGCAAAATCTGCGCCGACATATCCAATCCCTACAAAACTAATATTCCCTGCCTACAATTCATCGAAAACTGCAATAACTCCAGCGAATTCGTACAAATTTCCCTCCTCAGTCTCACTAATTCACGTTCTCAAAATCCAATGGGCTGACCATCGCGTCAGGTGTCACCAACAGGGAGGTATAGCCGTTTATGGCCCCATATTTCAGCACCCCTGAAAAAGACGGGACCCGCTTGATTTGCATTTGACAACGACTTCAGTAATGGGCGAAGGAACCCCAGTTTTAGAAAGCGAAAATTATAGGAAGCGGGGATAATGATATTACGTTTTTCCGAGCAAAACTTTCTCAAATTGATTTTTATAATTTTAGGCGGTGTTTCGGATGGTGTGAATGATTTTGGGGGATTTTATTGAAAGTTAGAGTTGGAGAATAAGAATAGAATAAGACTTTATTGACAATCTGTAAGTAGGTAAATCGATAGGTTGCTATTGCTATACTTTATATAAGGGTTCATTTGTGAAACTATCAATGTAAAAGTCGTAATGCACCATGTGAACGGAATAAATGTATTGAGTATTGAGTATAGGAAAAGTGACATACAGTACAATTATATACATATTCATCTTTTTAAACTATAAATGCATCATTTAACTTTTGTAAATCTTTGATACATGTACGAGTACATATCTAATTATTATCTGTTATTAATATCAGTTTACGGAGATATTTACTAACTTTTCTCGTTGTGATTGTCGATATATTAGTTAACCAAAAAATTTGAATCTTTAATTGACTGTAAGATTCATATTAAGTGTTATTATATTATCTCTAAGAGCTGTTGATTCTGTTTATAATAAATAAATAAATAGAATCGGATACTAATTCACCAGGATTGCAATGCAACAAAACTTATTTTACCATAATTTACAGGTCAGTTGGTAGATGTTCTACCTTCAG
Source organism: Aplocera efformata (assembly GCA_921293045.1). Taxonomy (NCBI): domain Eukaryota; kingdom Metazoa; phylum Arthropoda; class Insecta; order Lepidoptera; family Geometridae; genus Aplocera; species Aplocera efformata. The sequence goes on along the minus strand of OV121042.1, from coordinate 2,035,703 downwards.
CGCTGTAGGTCCTGGTTTCAATCCACCCTGGACACCCATTCGTGTGATGAACTTGAAGTTTGTTCTGAGTCTGGGTGTTAATATGTATTATATGTATGTACTTATAATAAAAGTAGTATATAAGAATTATATCAGGTATCTAGCTTCCATAACAAGTTCTGCTTATTTATAAATAAATGATACATGTTTACACACTCATACCTCTGCACTGGGATACCTTGTGTCGCAGATGGCATGGACAAACATAGAAACACAAGACAACCCAAGACCCGAGAACAAACTTCATGCTCACCACACAAAGTGTGCCCGGCCGGGAATCGAACCCGAGAACACTCGCTCCGAAGGCAGGGCTACTACCAACTAAGCCACGGAGTTCGAGACTAGATGGCGTTGAGAAAGATTATTCCAGACGCGCTGTCCGCCTCCGTACCATCCTCTAATGTTCCCACTGCAGGGACACCGGCCTACTCTCGATAATTGAGAGTGAATGGGCTCTGATCTACCACGGGAGCCCAATCCGGATTGGTAGATGTCACATGTCGTTGAATTTTTAGTTCTAAGACATGCCGGTTTCCTCACGATGTTTTCCGTCACCGTTTCGAGCACGTGGTATTGCGCACATACATTTTTTTAAGTGAAAAAACTCATTGGTGCACGTGTGGCTTTGAACCAGCAACCTTCAGATTGAAAGTCGGCGTCTATGCCCCTGGGCCCTGGGCTGTCCGCCTCAATCACATAAAAATAACATCACTTCCTGACAGTTATTAGTGCTGTGGAATGGTCGACAATTTTCTCCCAATAGACCACCCGCGGTGGGCCAATTGACCACTTAACCGCCGCGGCCCCTCGGAATATCGCGACTTCTCATGAAACTTACTGTATACTTAATTCAACCATTAGAGTTGTAGCTCCAATTGTTTTTTTATAATTATCTCACTTCCTGTCTCTCTAAGACACGCTAAGTCCCTTCTCATTTTCAAAAACATAGTTCGCAAACACTATCTATCATCAATACTCAACTCATGACAATATTAAAATTATTTATTATAATAAATATATATTAAAGAATGTTTATATGTATGTTTATTAATATCGTATATGTGTATTTTGATTGTATATTATTTTATATATTAGTATGCAGTTTGATGTACGCCACCGTTCGCATAGATCCTGTCCATCCAAAGGTTGCCTGGAAGAGATCGCTTTAAGCGATAAGGCCGCCCATTGTGTCGCCTATCTGTTTTATTTATTTTTGTATGATTACTTTTGATGTTATAGTGTACAATAAAGTAATATTCTATTCTATCTCACGCTGCAACTCGTCGCGAGTTCAATGGTTTATTTCCATCTCAAAAAATGCCAAACGCGCCTAAATAAGTTTTCACTCCAAAATAACTTAATGTACTCATCAAGTTTTCAAATAGTGGTAGCGAATATACAAATATTGAAATGTAAAACATATTTTTCACATAACCGAGCGTTGAGAAATTAATACATTTTTCAGCGAATACCCTTTGATTTATTCAGGTAGCCTGCAGCGAATAAAATCGAATACATTTCATAATAAAAACCCTTGCAAAATGAACTTCAATGCGTTGAAATAAAGTGAACATTTACATTTAACGTGTTTTTGCAACTACATGAGTGATCGAAGTGCGTGGTAACGCCTCACTATATGTGTTCGATTTTTAAATAAAGAATTCATAGAGAAATTATTCATTTTATCCAAACTTTTTTATTTTGGTGTATCTCGACAAGCGACATTAAATGGCGGGATAAACTAACCTAAACATGAATAGAAATACAATTAAATTACAGAATAGTCAGTCTGGACAGTATTTGGGTATTTTTATTTGAATCATCACACTTCGAATTAAAGGTGGCTGCACCGCATACCCAACCGAAAGATTATTACTTATAACCTTTTTTATAAACCATTACTAGATTATGGATTTGATATTGACTACGATACCAATTGTGACATTGAAAAGTTGTGTAGGAACTTAATTAATCAATATATTACGGTCATAGATAGTTCAATTATATCTTTATCTTGCTTAAAAATCAATTTAGAATCAAGTCGTGCAATGTGTGGCCTTATCGCAGTCAACCTCTTTCAGGATTGGTGTCAATTCTATTGATATCAAACTAAACAAGACTTCTGCAACACGACATCGTGCTTGTTCTATGTAAAAATAACTTTTTTTTGTAATATATTTTTATGGCTGCAGTATCGACACCATTATTCAATTTTACTCGAACAAATAACTCGAGCATAATCTTTTGATTTCATTGTTATGCCTTTTATAAAATTAGTGAAAAATTCGGGGGTAATCACACCATCACGCCCAAAGCCAGTTCGAAAATGGAATAAAATTTCAAAAAAAGAATGCTAATTGGATTTGAAATTTTTATATATTTTTGTGATGGCTAATAGTGATTTTACTTTGTAGGTTCTATGTTATCGTTACGTTCTATATTGGAAAATTAAATTGGCAAGTTTTAGCTTGTTATTACTTGCAGAACTATTATTAATTATCAAAAATATAAATAAGTGATGGGCATCGAACAGGTTTTTTAATTTATCGAGATTTTTCGATTTCTTATTATCTTATTCTTATTATTAGCCTTCCATATTAGTCTAATTACTAGTTTTAGGCTAATAGTTCTAAGGTTCTCACAACAGAGTACTTCTAGAGAGCCAAAACGGTTTTGTAGGTAAAAAAAAATCCTATTATCATATTAGATAGTTTACACAAAAATACACATTTTAAATTCCACTTCAATTACAAGTACAAAGCAAACAAAATAGCATTTCACAGATTTTAATTCCAATTCAACATCAGTAGCGGAAGTCGCGAGCTAAACTAATTTATCTGTCTGTCTGTTCCGTTGCTAATTTCATAACACCCTGTGGGATATAACACGTTATGTAACACGCTGTGACACCAGAACACCCTGTACTTGCACTAGTGTAATATAATAAATATGTGTAACGTTTTGGGGGATTTTGTTGTATTGCTTATATTGGTGACGTCTGACTGCTGGCTGAAATAAAGTATTTTGACTTAAATGGTCTATGATAGCGTGGTGGCCCAGGGGCACAGACGCAGATTTCCAATCTGAAGGTCGCTGGTTCAAGCCCACACGAGCACCAATGAGTTTTTTCACTTGAAAAATTTATGTGCGCAATACCACGTTCTCGAAACGGTGACGGAAAACATCGTGAGGAAACCGGCATGTCTTAGAACCAAAAATTCGACGACATGTGACATCTAGCAATCCGGATTGGGCTCACGTGGTAGATCAAAGCCCATTCACTCTCAATTATCGAGAGTAGGCCGGTGTCCCTGCAGTGGGAACATTAGAGGCTGCTACGGTCTATGATATTTGTGTTGTCTATGGCCCTCTATCGATCAATTAAAGTAATGAACCAAAACAGAATTTCATCAAGCAAGTAATGGATACCGTTGTAATACACACCGGCCTGCCCGAGACCAAGGCCCTTAGGCCTTTAAGGCTGCAACAGACTACACAAAATCTTCGTGCGATATTTTTGGTACGCATTGCATGAGGGTATGCGATTCTATACAGTCTATGGCAATCTTTTTAATTGTCATTTGTAACGTTAAAAAAGTTAGAATTTTTTATTCTGGTATCAACTTTTGTATTTTTTCTGTCATTTGTCAACCGATTTGGATTTTTTTTATTTCAAAGGATATGGTTCCGTAGAAATTTGGAAATTGATAAATATTTAATATTGCTGATCACGTGTTATGTATTACGAAACGTTTCTACGTCAATAGATTCATGCGTAGCACGAAATTTAGTAGCTGTCTGTAGAAGCCCTTATCCCTAAACTTCCCCCTACGCAGTTTTTACTCGATCGCCCGCGGCTATGTTCAGTGTTAACAAATTTAGTTTGCGTCGATAACCGTTTTTGTGGGAACATAGGGGTTCATAAATTGTACTGTTACTAAATGTATTGTGGTTTTGTTGAGTGGATTTTGTTTTGTTACTTTAAGTTATTTTAATCTTTAACATAAGAAATTTAGCTAGCTAGCTTTAATATCCAACTAAACTTTTATGTTTGGTAAGTTTCGATTTAGGGTTCTACGGTTCTCTCGTCTTTAGGGAGATCCCTTAGAGCCCCTTCACGTATCGGCCTCAAGATTTAGGGAGCAATCCAAAGAATGGTCCTGTTGGGGCGGACCTGATTCGTATTGCTGTTTATAGCCGGTGGTACCCACTTAACATCAAGTGGTCTGTCAGTTCGTGGCGTTGCTTTCATCACATAGCCAAATAAATTATTAAAAAATAAAAGACGACGTGAAAAATTCCAAATTAAATTTAAACATATGTTGTATATATTTTTGTAAGCTATCTATAAAACTCTGAATTTTGGTAATCCACTTGATAGGTTTTGAAAAATAACATGTTTCAAGACATATAACATAGCTTTATAATTTTGATATAGCCAGTGTCACTTTCACAATTAAGCGAATCTAATGACACCTGTCAAGCAAAATACATCAAGCCGTTTAAGCTACAGAGCGCGCCAAAGAAATATATTGTACATAACTACATAAACTCAAAAAACATAACCCTCCTTCTGGTGCAGTCGGCTTAAAAGGATATTATTATTTGTGTGTGTAACAGTAAAATATATCATTATCTCACTAATCCACTTGCGGACACCGGATGTATGACAACAGCGCCCTCTGACGTGCGGTTTGTATTAATGCAATTGTCATGCAAATTCTAGAATTAATCGCTTTTAGAAAATGGTTTGGTTAGTGTCGCAGAAAATAACAAAACAGGTTTAATATTCCAATTATATTGGAGAATTCCTGTTTCGTAATCACGTACTTTAATCTAATTCCAATATTAGGGTTTAATTTTAATTGGTGTAATTTATAAATTACTAGCTGACCGGGCCACGCGTTGCTGCGGCTAACGTTTTTGTAATTGTGACTGTCAAATAATAACAGACAAATAATTAGCAATAAATTAAAATTGCGACTATAATTTGAGATTTAAACTATCCTATCTCTCAAGTTGGATCGAACTGCACATGGTGTGCGAATTTTATTATAATCGGTTAAGTGGTTTAGGAGTCCATTGAGGACAAACATTGTGATACGAGATTTATATATATTAAGATATGCTGATTGAAAAGATAAGTTTATAATCATTTAAAATGACCATTCATATTTTCAAGTACCTACAGATCTACTGTAATTGGAAATTGTAAAATCACGCTGTGCTTGAAAAGTTTTGCTAAATCAAATCTTTGCTTAATTTTCATACAATCACAGTTGGCTCGGCATAGACAAACAGAACGAGGTTCAACTCTCAATTTAATCAACACGTCTAAATGACACAAAGGTCCAGGTGCAAGCGAAGATAATTAAGGCGTCTTGCTACATTTTGAATCTAATTGACACGTGAGAACTAATAACTTCCCCCGTCGTTTATTAAGAAACCGCTGCACCCGCTGGCTGCACTCTCAATAAAGACCTGTCACGCGGTTTTGGCGCCATCATCCGCCATCTTGTGTCGACGCCATTTTGTCACCGCCATTTTCTGACGCGAAAATGAACGTTGTTAATTGCAATTTCCTAGTTTTGATATCTGTTGGCAACGGATGGTGAAGTTACGGAGTGGTGTAATTAAAAGTTCGAGTTTGATAGGTAGAGCAGTGTCCTGGGATTTGTGTGTGTTGCTGGAGTTCAAACAAGTCTCAAATATTCGTTATCGAAATTTGGTGTAAAAGTGTTGTTGGTAATATAAAATTTAATTTAAAGTAGCATATTCGTTTGAGTGAGCTGGGGAAGAAGACAGAGGTTGCTATACCCATAGCAACCTCTTCTTCTTCTACGTAATTTCCGGATGTTATTACAAGTTTGTCATCGTATATTTTCAAATTAATTCTTGTTCATTACATCTTAGAAAAAGCAGAAAAACAATCCATACAATCAAACTACAATAAAGAACAATCTGTATTCAAATAAAAGGGGATTCACAAAAAAGGTCCTCCGAACATATATCAAGTGGTCCTCACAAATGAAATAGCTACAGGGACAATTTCTCAAGACAGCCTCTGAGGGACACTTGAGGAATCCGCCCCTCCTTACCGTAATCTTGGCGATTATTAAAATCATATATCTTTGGAAAGAAATAGGGAGACCTTGAGATACACCCCAGATTGGGGGGTGACCGGGGTGCATGAGCGCATTATTGTTTGTAAGGAACTAGATCTATTTATTTTACCTTGAAGGCAAATGTATTTTCTACACGTGAATCAGTAGATTATTGCTCAAATCGATTACGTTATATTATGTATATCTGTATAAAGATAATATTTAGTAGGCACACCTCCGCTTAAATTATTATAAGTTAATCAATACTAAACAATAAAAACGGTGACGGAAAACATCGTAAGGAAACCGGCATGTCTTAGAACCATAAATTCGAAGACATGTGACATTTACCAATCCGGATTGGGCTTCCGTGGTAGATCAAAGCCCATTCACTCTCAATTATCGAGAGTAGGCTGGTGTCCCCAGTGGGAACATTACAGGTTGGTAAGGAAACAATAAAATCGATACATGTTTTGGCTTATACATGGTGGTCTCTTCTCACAAGTAGACTCTTGAGACTCGAAATCTAGTCTTGTCGGGGGAGCACGAAAAGTATTACTAATAGTGTCTTTTTTAGATCATCAGGTGCATATTATACAGTAGCTACTAGACACTTAAGCGTTTGCACAGAGTATCTCAGAAGTTACCAGTTACGTCTGGTGGGCTCGCTTCGTTGCTAATGACAGTGACAAATGACTCAAACATTCAATAATGTAGGTATATGAATCTCTACCGCAGAATATGTTAACATAAGAGCTTTGTTTTACCGTATACTGTAAACGCAATTATATTTTCTTTGGAGAAAGCTCATGCTCATAATATTATTCCGCCTCCATTCCTTCATCTCATTCCGACCTTCATTACCATCGTTCACTCATTCGTTAAGAGATAAGACGAAAAATATCTCCACTCTCTCTTTTGTGACTGCTTTTGATTAATTTACCAGTAATGTAGATGAAGTTAGTTTTAGATAGCTAATATATTCGAATACCTCTTCAACAATAATCTTGTTCAAAAATGTTCAGTTCACCTGAATTAACTTTTAATATGAAAACCAGAGCGTGAAAAAATTACGTATTACGTGAGTGTGTTGTATGCACTCAAACTTTCAATCACAAGCTTGCGGGTTCATTTCTGAAGGAGTGGTCTTCATCCCGCTTTGCCTATTTGTGAGTTGCAGTCAAGATGAAAATTTGGAAATTCCGATTCGTATGTATATATTGAAATATATAGTACTAGTCAGTGTTGATCATACATACATCAACACTGAAATATTGTATACTGATTCTATTGCTGCAAGATTAAATACAATGTCATCTTTTGTACTATTGCTTATTGATGCAAAAAGGATAGCAACTATTTTATAGGTATCAAAAAAAAAATTGTAGTTAACAAAACCAACTCATCTTCTTGCCGAGTGCACCTTTAAATAGGTGTATACTTTTTCCACAGTCTCGCTGGTTCCTATAAGTGAGTAAATCCTCCCCAGAGAGAGATTAAAACGGAACACGGTTTGCAGGATTTGCCGGCGCCTCTGCGCGGCATTTACAAAGTACTGCAAAAAGAGATTAGGCTGTGGAGTCTTTTTGTTTACAAGTCAGAAAAATGTGGCGGGTCAGATACCACGGATCTCAAGATTTTTCTTAAGATAAGTCACAAATGTTTTGGAAACTGTACTCACCTACCACTAAAGTAAGGCTTATGAAGTGCCTTAATTATTTAATTCTAATAATGTAAAACACAAAAATTGTTTCCACCTATATCCGTTATAGACTTTGAAACCCATCCAACCAATGCCCCAAACAGGTTTCATTAGAAAGGCAATATAATGCGAAGATGATTTTAGACTAAAACAATGCATTAGGTACAAATTGAATTTATTTTTTTAGCGTAGTAGTAGACGCCGGGTATCCGCTAGTGACTTTTATTTATATTTAACACTTTATTGCAAGTATAGTTATATTAAAAAAAGAAAGGCTTGGTACTAAAAGTTATATATACTATTCAACGAATTCGGTAATGAATAGGTTATGGCGGCTTATGTTTACTAAAATTTTAAGTAAAAACTTATGATAGTTACTTTACGAGTAAACGAGATATTGCGAGTTTTGTTGGAAACCCGGCACCAGTTATCCGGGAGCATGACGCAGGAAAGCCCTCAAATATCGGGAGTCAACAAAACTCATAAATCATGGTAAATATCTTGTTAACTCGAGAAATTATGTTCATAACTATGATAGTTTTAAAACTTTTGAGAGTGTTGAAATCTGGATGTTTCTTGGGTATAATTCTGCTCTCATATTTTAAGTTAAGGTGGTCATTTAGAAGAGCAAGAAAAAGAAAAAAGAATAGGAGATAATTAGTAATATTTAGAGTGATTATTATTTAGAGATAACATTTAATCATTATGTTGCTATTTACATTACTAATATTATGTTGAGACAGAACAAAGAGATCCCGCTCATTTATGTTTCCGAGATTAATCAGTCCGTTGTTTTGTTGCACTCAGAAATGTCTGCCGTCTGTCTGTAGTTTCAAGAGCACTGCAATCTTGTCTAAGATGACGCCCGCACTTATGCACGCCTGGCAGAAATAATGCCAGCACTGGGTTTAGTCTTTGTTTTTATGTAGTTTTAATATTTTATTGTGGGTTTTGCTAGAATGTCCGTTTGTAATGTAAAATCACAGTTATGCGTTTGAAAGAATTTACGGTGATTATATCAAAAATAAAACAATTTTTAAGATTTATGTCTGTCTGTTTGTTCCACTTTAGATGAATTTTTGTTTTAGTCTTCAAGTTTTCAAGTCGCCTTAAGGCTCCAAAATAGCTTATCAACTAGAATAGCCCAGACCGACTTCTTAACGTACTTCGGAAGCACGGAAGCACTCAGTTCAAATGCCACTAAACGGTCACCCATCCAAGTACTGACCGGGCAGAGAGTTCCTAAAAAGTTTTTTTCAGTACATTTTATAAACAGCACTGGGAGGGGTTGAAAGTGAAGTTCAGTCTGATAAATTGTTCACGTCCTCACCCTGATTCCTATTCCGACCACGTTGGGACGCGACCTACCCTGTTTTATATACACTATCGATTTTCACCGGTTTCACTCGTCGCGGGAAACCCGGGTTGACCTTCGACTGTCTTTTAAGTTGTAGGCGCGACTGCAAGGTGACTCAAGGTGATTTGAACTTTATTTAGCAGATATACTGATTCAAAATTGATTTGTTATGGAACGCTATCGACATGATAGTGGAAAAAAAAATTATATAGTATCTAGGTATGTTTCTGTTACTGAAGAAGAATGGAAAAAAAAACAATAAAAATAATCTACTTACTCGTATATATCTTATCAAAAATTTGGATTCTGTGGTGAAACTTTATGTAACCTGCTGCGTGCATCACGCGAGACGAAGATGATACGTCTCATGCGTATGTGATTTCACCGGCATTTTAGTTCGTTCCGCCCCAATATATTTGCTCCCTACTGATTTGATGCTGAATATAACTAGCTAAAAGTAATTTATTATATGTTTACTTTTTTATTTATAACTTTTTCTATTCACTTGTTATTTATAAAATAAATAAATAAACGTCTACACAATCATACCCCTGCACTAAGATTCCCTGTGTCGCAGATGGCATGGACAAACAGAAACACAAGACAAACACCCAAGACACGAGAACAAACTTCATGCTCACCATACAAAGTGTGCTCCGGCCGGGAATCGAACCCGGTACCCCTCGCTTCGAAGGCAGTACTACTACTCACTAAGCCACGGAGCCGTTGTAGTTGTTGTTTATTATTTGTACCTACTTTTTGTGTTGTCAATAAAGTCTTATTGTTTCTTTCTAATATTACAAAATAAGCATGATTTTTTATAATTTATTTGTGCACAAGTTTTGGATAAGCTCGTTACCGAGTGAGTTTATTTTTATTGCAATTCGCTACCCCACCTTAAAATAACTGTCTTAAAATTTCCATTTTAAGTGAGTAGGTATTGTATGCAAATACCGCGCCCCTGTATGTAAAACAAGGGAAGTCTGCAATTTTCTATGCGTTTAACTACAGATTGGTTTTTATTGATTTAGTTTTGAGCTAAACCTATTACAAATAATTGCTTGTTAGAACCTTATATTATAAATTTTTTGGGGGTTTCAGCTGCTCGCGTCCGTAGGTGAATACTGCCAGTTTTTTTATGTAGGTTAAGTGACGGGATGAGCTTAAGCTGAACTTAATGTTAAGTGGCCCGCCCATAAGAACTGCAATACGACTTAGGTTCTCTCCGATCGAAGTATGAGAAGACCCAAGTCCCCGTTGCGCCCGCCATACCAGACGGGGATGTTACGTCTTATGTGCATGTGATTTCACCGGCTCCCACACCCTTCCGCCGGAACACAGCAATGCGAGAGCACCACTGCTTGGCGGCTAATTGCCAGGTGTGGCGCAGTACTTCTCCGGGCGAACTTTGCACAAGTTCTACTGCTTTTTGTTGCTCCTTTAGCACCACCCAGGGGGAAAGTTAAAAATTACTTTAAAAAGTAATTTAACCTTGACTTTTATGACCTTTGGATTAAAATTAACAACTCTGTAATCCAAAATTATCGTAATACAAACAGTAAAATTTTTACGTAAGCACGTAATATATCGATCGCCAACCCTCAGTCGTAAAATATAACTTCTAGTAATTTATGAAATCGTATAAAATATGCTGACTATAGGCAGTTAAGTCACCCTAGCAAGATAACAGAAATATCAGGAATCATAGACATAATACTATTCAGACACCGTGGCGACAAAATACATACTTTTGATACATATTAACCCAGACAGAACAAACATTTAGGTTCGTCACACAAATGCTTGTCCTGGGTGGGAATCAAACCCATGACCCACGGCGCAGAAGGCATAGCTACCAACTGAGCTACTTTCATGTTCTTTACTTTTACCAAGCCTCAATGTCTGCCCTACCTATCCATCACAGGTTTAAGCACATTAATAAGGCACAATAAATGTTTTGATGATAACAACAAGGAAAACATCAAGACAGTAGACACATACATACATCTATTAAAGGTATCTATAAATGGCAAGAGACCGGACGGTATGAGTTTGATTCCATGGAAAATGGGCCGGGTGATGGTATGGGATGCAACCTGTTCAGACACGCTGGCCCCTTCCCATCTACATGGAACCAACAATAGAGCTGGTGCGGCTTGTGAAGCAGCTGAAAAAGCTAAAGCATCCAAATACAGGGGTCTAGGTGCCGAATATGATTTTGTCCCGTTCGGTGTCGAGACCCTTGGTCCGTGGGGTCCTAGCGCTATAAGACTTTTTAAAGAAATAGCAAATAGGTTAGTCGACATCACAGGAGACCGAAGAGCTGGCAGTTACCTCGGACAAAGAATAAGTTTAGCTATTCAAAGGGGGAACGCTGCCAGTATCTTTGGAACCTTGCCTAAAGGGACTCCTTTTAATAATATATGTTAGTTCTTATAGTATATTTTTAAGATTTTAGTTTTAGATTTATTATTGCTTGTAATGTGTAATCTGTGTCTAAATAAATTTTATCTATTAAAACATTTCATTTTCAGTCTCTGAGCTAATTGCAAACTGTGTTCTCGTAAACAGAGACAGGAACGAGGAACGTAGAACAAACGCATTTTCTGCAGCCCTCAACTTATAAGCCTTAATATTGAGTGTGCAGAGTTGAATATTAAATAGCAGTGAGATCAGGGTGGCAAGTCCAAGTTGGGAGGTAAGACGTGACACAGATGAGGAACTGTTTCGTTTAATTTTCATTGACAAGTGTTGCGCGATGTAAGAAACCTTCTTTGAGTTTCTGAGAGGTTGAATTGTTGCTTCGTTTACGGGAATGTATGTTTTAGTAAGATTTATGCTGGCTTTTAATTGTACTCTACTAGCGACACGCTCTGGCTTCGCTCGGTACAGTCTGTGTGACGTAGGTTGTAATATCATCCGTAGGTAAATCATAGTGGTCATGTTTAGCCAGCAGTAATGCGCTTGCCAAAATATGTTTTTCTGACATTATAAATAAATAAAATTCTTGGAGTTTCTCATGGATGCATGCATGCAAACCTTACAATCTCTGGATGATAGTGAAAACCATATCAAAATCATTTGTATGGTTTAAAAGACGTCTCTGTCAGACATAGGGAAATGAAAGAAAAATAAATGTTGTGCTGACTCCACTTAGTGTTAAGGACAGGAAGATGATGAGGTGTTAGCGCAGAAACAGAAAAACGAAAATGGCGACTTTTTTCTATAAGTACTACTTAAAGATGCTTTCCTGGTTTTTTTTTTTTATGTGATTGAGTGACGGAACGAGCTGAGGGCCCACCTGATGGTAAGTGGTGACCCTCGCCCATGGCAACAGTAATGCGTGCGACTCTGTATGAGATCCAAATCTTTACTGAGTCGCATTCATCCTGCTGCGTCCATCACCCGAGACGGGGATGATACGTCTCATGCGTAATAATATCTAATATTTAGACATATACAGGTCATATACAGTAATGTAATAATAATATTTTTTTTTGTTTTTAAATTTATACTTACACTACAATACAAACACACATTTACAATAGATAATTTTTTTACATAAGCATGGTTTGTGTTTCAATGTGATGATGGCGTGCAGGGCCTGCACTAAATTCTAGACTTGTGTTGCAGGCGATATCATCACTGGCTAACTGATATCATAATGAGTAACTGATGTTAAAATTTTCAAACGGTCTTTTATTTTCAGTCGGGGGAGAATCGATGTTTTGTGCATTTCGCAGTCAACAATATCTGAGTAATAAATATTAATTACCTGCTAATGTTATAATTATATAACAAGCACCCCGCGATGTTACCGTAGTTTTCCGAGATCAAAAGTAGCCATGTTCTAATACGGATTAAAGCTATCCTGGTACTAAATTTCATCCAAACCCGTTGAGCACAGAGACATACATACAAACTTTCGCCGTTATAATATTAGTATTTTATTACTTATTATTGGACATGGAAATATATCCTTATTATCCTTACAAAAACATGCTGACACAAAAAGGTACAAGATGTAATAATAAAAACCCCATTATCTCTAAGTATGTACACCGTTGAACACGTGTTTGTCATTAATTTCGTCCATAAACGTGTGGGAGGAACACGCACTTAAGTGCTAGTGTGTTTCTCAAAATATTATAAATCCTTTCTATTATCTTAATGGTAATGTTTCCTTTGATAACTATTTTAGAGCGTAGGCGATAGTGATTATGTTTTTGAAATGGGAAATGAAATCCAGAAGCGAAACAATTTTTTTTTTTTTCAATACTCAATATATTTATTGCATTCACATTATATATATTATATTATATATATTATACATTATATATTGTAATATATAAATTAAAGACATCGATAGTTTCACATATGAATCCTAACATAGGATATAGCAATAGGTTGGTCGACCGATATTTTAAACAATAGCATTTGATAGTAATATATAATTTCAGTAGTGATGAGTATAAAATTCGTCATATTATGTTATAATAATTAATTATTTTTATTTAAATTTATGAATTATCTTAAATATTATAATAACTACATGCCAGGTAGGTACAACATTTGTAAATGTCGAAGTTTGCGATAGATATTTTTGATAGATATTATAGTTTGCGATTAAGATAGTTTAGACAGGACTTAATGAGATTTAATTCTGTACTACCTACTCTTTCACAACGATGGTTTGGTCGATTCTAGAAATCTTTTACTGATACCCGCCGCCAAGCAGTGGCGCACTAGTGTTGCTGTATTCCGGTAGAAGGGTGTGGACAGCTTTGAACTTTTTCAAAGCAACATCCGCACAGTCAAATTGCCTTTTGTTTGACTAGGAATAAAAAAGCTTGTTAAATACGTCAAGACTAACAAAAATAACCTATAATTACGTCTATCAAGCTAGTCGTTAAAGTTTAAAATAAAATTAATTATACGCCCCGTGAAAAATAACAAGGGTGCATCAAAGTCCTCAGTGTCGATTTACAAATAAAACAGACAGTTACAGAAGAGGGCCGCCCTCATTATGTTGTGGTGTCGAGTTGCGACATCTTAATTTGATCGGTTTGTACACAAGGACAAGTTGACAAGTTCAACGTTCGTTGGACTTATTTATTGGTATTTCGTTGAGGTCAATTACGTTCGTGCGGCTCAGCCGCAAAGGATTCGCTTCGTATAATACACACGTGTATACACCATACATTATTGTAAAAAGAGAACTGTATTACTGTATGGTGGTTTGCGTTTTTGAGCCGGGAACTATATTTAACCGACTTTAAATAGGAAGATATCTTTGTAGACAGATTTTGTTTTATTATTCAAAAACAACAACGTTAACACACTCATACCTCTGCACTGGGATTCCCTGTGTCGCAGATGGCATGGACAAACATAGAAACACAAGACAAATACCCAAGACCCGAGAACAAACTTCATGTTCACCACACAGTGTGCCCCGGCCGGGAATCGAACCCGGGACCCTTCGCTTCGAAGGCAGGGCTACTATCAACTAAGGGACGGAGACGTCAAATAGATTCGGATTCGGATTCAATGGTGTATGTCCGAGTTGGTCTCCGTAGTTTTGCCCCTAGGAGCAAAAATTAGAGTATGAAATTACTTTTACTAAAAAAAAAAAAAACTTTCTTTTGTAAGGAAACTCTGCCTTCTGCGCTGTAGGTCGTGGGTTAGATTCCCATTAAGGAAAAAAAATAGTGTGATGAACAAAGACACAGAACGTGTCTGAAAATTAATATGTATTCGAAATATGGATTTCAAAATTTATATGTATTGTTTCAGTAATCTGCCCATAGTACAAGCTATTCCTATTTTGGGATAGACGGCGATGTGTGAAATGTTCATGAAAATTTCATATTTATTTTTATATTAAGTTTAAGTACACGCCAAAGACATGTCAAATCTTAGAGATTGATGTCTAGCTAGAACTCTATAAAAATACCTAAAAGTTTGCACAATAAATAAAAAAAAAAAAAAAACAACTCTAGTTCTATGAGTTGTTGAGTTATGAGAGTTGTTGTACTGTGCGACAATATTTTCATCAAAATTCCATCAATTTCTCTGTAACTCTATCTGAGCATCCATAAAATATGTTTTACGGCAAAATAATCTAAAATCAAAGCATTATCTCCCACTCCACCATATTAAATTCCTTCACTCACCCCTAGGTGTTAGGGATGCCAGCTCGGGTGTCTTATTATTTTTACTTGAGTGCACAAACGCTATGCGCACATTCTTGTGACAGATGTTAACGAACTGGGTGTCTTTGTAATGAATTCGAACCCATGCTTAGTGAAATAACTCTCTGTCAATCCACTGTGCACATCAGAATGTATCATTAATTATGAACCGACATAAAAATAGGATTAGGTTATCATACGGCTGTGTTTTTTTGTATCAATCTGATATTTTAGTCTGACGAGTTGCACATAAAGGTTAAATAAGTGGTTATTAGCTTTCTAATGACTAGTAACTAAAGACCGGGCGGAAAGTTAGTTAGATGATCTGTCAAGAACATTCAAGCTAACAAGTGCTTCATTCTAGTATACCTACTACTTTTGAAATCTTGTTACGGTGTTCTAGTAAGTTCCAAAGGCATGCCCTATCTTATGTACAGCTGCTTCAAAAACTGCTGTATTAACGAAGCTAAGTGTCCATTGTGTCCTATAGTGAATAAATGAATGATTATGATTATGATTATCGAACCCGGGTAGTCCTGCTTTCGAAGCATGGCTACTATCAACAAAGTCACGGAGCCGTAATGTGTTTTTGTGTACAATGAGGAATTACAGAATACCTAATAACAAAAGCCGTAGCCAAGGTCCGATTCAACAAAACAAATACTACGGAAATGAATCGATTATCGTTTAACTGTTATGAATATTGATGGTGCGCCTCTACAGCTGCTGCTACTCGATCATTAATCGATATTATGAAATTCATGATCCGCTATCACTTCGAACCTTCTTCAAAGTTAGTTATGTGTTAATCCAGGATATAAACTATCTTGGTACCAAATTTCATTCAACTCCCTTGAGCCGTTTGAACATGAAAGAGTAACAAACATACATACAAAATGGCGTACAATACGGACTATGGTTAATCTCACCAATTTCTCATAATAAACAAAAAGAGCTAATTTTTTTTTTTAATTAGATAATTTAAAAAAAAAATGAGTGTGTTGTTTTTTTTATATTGGCGAAGATATGATGATCACACAAAAATCATAAAGCGTAATTTGTAAGCTTCTTTTTGAACTCGATCAAAAATGAGATTCAACAGGTTAAGTTTATTGCCATTGTTAAAACAAATCAATATTCCGATACAAACGATCCGTTTACCCGATATGAATATTGAAGGCGCGTCACGCGTGCCGATCCCGTAACTCGATTCCTAACCGATATCGTAATCGATACTCGCTCTGGATAATACAGCATAAGTAGCTGTCGATGGGAGACGAGAACGGGAGCGGGAATTTATGATTTGCACTTCAAGTACCCACAGTGTGACTTGTCTGATTATTTCAAAAATTTAGGAAAGAAGTCAGGACAAAAATACTTTTACACACTCATGCCTCTGTACTAGGATTCCCTGTGCCGCAGATGGCATGGACAAGATAAACCCGAAACCCGAGATCAAACTTAATGCTCACCACACAAAGTGTGCCCGGCCGGGAATCTAACCCGGGACCCCTAGCGGCAGGGCTAATACCAACTAAGCCACGGATCCTATATAAAAGTAGTTACTCCTTATACCATCGGATAATTCTCTGTAGATATATTTTACACAAATGGATGTCTCTTGCATGTCATTTTTAAGGCTGTTTTTCTTTGATGTACCATAAATTAGGTAAAGGCATCACAAGAAACATTATTGATATAATTTTTTTTCATGTACCCCTTTAAATCCAGACAGTAATTTCCAATTATAAGAATTCAACGGATATAAAGTATTTTGACTTTGTCTTTGAGAGCAAATGAAAAAAAATCAGTCGCAGTTTTATTTGTTTCGGGAAATGTGTTACGTTACGGAAAAAAGCCGATTTCAACTTTTCAATATTAAATTATAATGAAAAATTCAAAAATGCTATTATATTTATTATCAACAAGCAAATATGTAAAAAAAATCACGCGCAATTATATTTTCCAAATCATAAAGCGTATTTATGTTTCGAAATAAAAATTTTTCAACGTTTCAATGTCTGACCGAGATAAAGTTTGACCGATAGTGGATTAAATCTGAAAGCAGGTCAAAACTTTACTGAAAATAACACAGTTTGTATTTCCACTGAAAAGTTTAGTTCGTGGAATTCCATCGGGTTTTAAGCTAATAAATTGCTGAATAAACGGATATTAGTTGCTGAAAAACATGTTTAAGATCTGGAAACAACTAGTTCTGAATTATAGACTAAACTCTTGAATACTCTTTTATTAAAACTGTGAAAGACATAGCTAAAAACGCCATAAACGTAATTCCGTCTCCATTTTATTTGAAAACTTTCGTTTGTTATTTTCGGTCAACGATAATTTATCTCTTATTTACCAAATACCTTTGTGTACCGAATTGTTTATAGCAAAATTACCCCAAGCCTTCGTGTGCCATTTCTCTTCACGCGTAAACAGTCGTTTTCAAAAGTTAACCCACACATTAATCTCTCGGTTATCTGCTCATTCGGCTCACGTACTGCTTTGTATGCGGGGCCCGCTTGCATCGATTTATAAAGTGTAAGTTTTGCTATGGTTTTTTTATGTGGTTTTCAATGGATTTGAGAATAATTTAGAATCTTAGTTAACGCACCTGCATTTTAATTTAAAAGGTCAATGCGAGGCATACTTTTTGGTATTCCAAAAATATATTTCGTCGAGAGAAGCTTGTGATTTTTTTTTGTGTGAAAAAGTGACAGAACGATCTGAGGGCTCATCTGCGACATCTCTCTCGACATCTCAGTGGCGACCCCGTCCATAACAACAGTAATGCAACTCAGTATAAGATTTGGTTCTTAACTGAGTTGCACTCATCCTGCTGCGTCTATCACCCGAGGCGGAGATGATACGTCTCATACGCATGTGATTGCTTGGCGGCAATTCCAGGTGTGGTGGCAGTACTTCGCCGGATGAACTTGGCACTACTGCTACTTTTGTTTGCTCCTTCAGCACCACCCAGCGGGTACGTGTAGGGATTCAAAGGGTGCACACCTACAGACAGCCACTGGACTCCCCAAAACTATCTATAAAATAGATTACACACTATACAATATCAGTGGCTGTACTTTTGATGAATCGCAAGAAGTGATACTGCCTGTAGCAGTAGAAGTCAGCCAAGTTTACCCGAAGAAGTTTTGACACCACACCTGGTAATCTGCAGCCATGCACATTCACATTGCTGAGATCCTGTGAAATTACAAGCACATGGGGCAATACACCGTGGATGAAGGGCACAACGAGTTCAAGGGGAGGGGTGGGGGTGGAATTTGGGGGGCTGAGTCGTATTGTTATTTTTATGAACGCAGGTAGTTGATCTTCTTCAACTATTAATACCTTTATTTATATGCCAAAGTTCCTGCAGTTTCCGATCTATGATACAGGGGTCATGTATCAGGTCAGGGCTATTAATATGTCTATGTATTATCTTCTTAATTAACACCTACCTTCCTGAGTATTTTTATTGTCTATGGGCGATGGTAATCACTTGATGCCAGCTTGATAGATTAAAACTCTCGCCTTGAAAAAGCCATCAACAGATGTGAACAACAGATTTAGCATTACGTTTTTATTCTATGATGCCCCATTAAAGTTCTTCAGCATTATATTTCGCCTTACCCTCATTGATTTGGGGTAATTGCAGTAGTAGATCGGGGTTTAATTCCCGGCCGGGACACACTTTATGTGGTGAGAATGAAGTTTGTTATCGGGTCTTGGTTGTATCTCTTGTGTTCCTGTGTTTATCCATACCATCTACGACACAGGGAATCCTAGTGCAGGGGTGTGTACATGTTTTTGTTATTTATCTTTCTCGCTTCCACACTTCTCTATCAGCCGCAATCGAAACCTTCACTCCTTCTTCTTCCATAAGGTTCCTTACACATCCATCATTTCTTTGGTCTTCCTCTTCATATGTATCATTCTTTTTGTTTCATGTGTTTCATCCCTCTTCGTTGGAAGCCCATACCAACCTAAACGGATCCCTTTCTACTTTTCTGTTACTAATGCATCTTTCAGTCTTCCTTTTATGTCACTATTTTATCCACTCGTATCATGACTCATAGAACCTTGCACACATTTAAAACCAAAATACACACATACACAACAAATAATAAACAATGCTCGGACAGTATCAGTGCTTTTTAGACCGCAAACAATCGGCTTAGCGCCCGCGGAAATATTTGACGAATTCAATTTGTACTTCTGGTTAGGGTTCGTAAAAATTTGCGGGGACGACGAACTTTAACGTGGATACGTCTAGTTTTAACTTTACATACATTTATTACATAAATTCTCATAGTGGGATAAAATGTAGCTAAAGGGTTTACAATTATTTAACAATTGGGTAAGAGAAAATGTGACATACAATAGATACCTAAATATATTAGCCGTATCGAGAACTAACTTATTTTTAGCCCACTTCATAAAAGGAGGAGTTATATGTTCCAATGTAAATATATCCGCACATCTCGGTTTTGGGGACAAAGTTGCTCACGTCCGTATACCCGTAGAATCCCTACATGTGTCCCCAGGTTGGTGCAAAAACCTAAAGTAGCAGTGAAACTTGTGCCAAGTTCGTCAGAACCACCAGGTCAGGTACTGCCACCACACCTGGAATCTGTCAAGCAGTAGTGCTATTATTGTGAAACCACAGGCGCATGAGACGTGCCATCCCGTCTCGGGTGATGGGCGCAGTAGGACAACGCAGTCTATGACCCAAATTTTGTTCTGAGTTGTATTGCTGTTGTCATGGGAGTAACTACCTACCGCAAGTTGGGACTTCAGATCGTTACTCAAAAAAAAAAATCCGGGTCAAACCATTTTCACATAGAAGGGCACATATTCACGTCAAACGAGGGTACTCTCGCCAGATGTGCCTGTTCTCAGCACTCTGTGATTGACACTGGCCGTCTCTATCGTATGGTGCAGCGGCCGAAATGATCCCATCATTTTGATGAACGCTTACGAGGGTACGGAAAAAGATAGGAAAAACTTTTATGGGAGATTACTTTGTTTTTATATACCTAAATACTATATTCGGTACCATTGTGGTGATCGATATTGCGTTTATAAACTAATAGGCTATATCTATAGTTTGATTGCTATCTATCCATTTTATCAATATACTAGCGACCCGCCCGGTCTTCGCACGGTTAGTATGCAACATCAGTGTATTAGAAACTACCCGTGCGAAGCCGGGGTGATTACATGTAACTCTATCTATTAAAAAAAAACCACGTCATAATCCGTTGCGTAGTTTTAAAGATCTAAGTATACATAGGGAGAGGGAAGCGACTTTGTTTTATACTAGTGATGATGCTGAATACGTATAAAAAAGCGCGGTATTACAGGAACTAACGTAAAACTAATGGAATATCAGTCCTTTGTTACGTTTTTACGTAGACTTATAACTCAATCGCTGAAAAAATTCAATTTCTATTCTTCCGGGACCCTACAAATTGGGTCAAATCTATATAAAGTTCGCGTCGTAAATCCCCAAGTTCCGTATCCGAGTTACGGCCAATCGGCCAATCGGCGTATCGGGCGCTTATCGCCATCCAATGACACCGGCCCGATTACGGGGCTCCGTAAATTCGAAAATGGAACTCAAGTTCGTTAATTACCGAACTCTATTGCCTTTGATCGGCTGAGTTTTGCGATTGTATTCCGATATTGAATTTTTAAAATTAGAATTTCATGGTTTTCGTAAATGAAAATGAAAGAAACATAAATTCATTGCGTTCGCATGCACACAACGGTAATTTAAAACGTCAATTTTGCGTTGTTTTCAAATTCATAATAAGATAAACTAGAAATGTTAAAATTAGGTACAACGCAATACACATTTAGACAAAATTCTACTAAGATAATTTTAGTCTCCGTCTGTAAATTTTTGGTTGACTTTTTAATTAATTCGTCGTTCTTCGTCTACCGTCAAAGTTGAAAACCTAAATCTTGACTTTAATGTTCATAACTTTAATGGTACTAAAGTGACCGGACGATCCGAAGGCCCACCTGATGTTAAGTGCTTACCTCCACCCATAAAAACAGCATCGAAGTATAACTCGAGTGGCACGCCGTTGCGCTCGTCTCATGTGATTTTATAGACACCCACCGAAACTACTGCTTGGCGGCATATTACCAGCTGTGGAGGCTTTTCCGGGCGAACTTCGCACAAGGTCTACTGCTGCTTTTTATCTTTTGATTCAAAAAGCATTCACCTACGACCGCAATCTACTGTCTTCATTATAAAATCAAACATAAAGCCAATCTTAATTAAAAAATTGTGTATTGTTTTAAGGGGCTTAATTACATAATAACTGTCGAAATATTGTACGAAAGTGGCACCTTTTAAGCGACAATTAAACCGAATATTATTGTCTCGTTTAATTCTCGAACCGTGTCGCAGTCAGTTATCGATACGGCATCGTCGTAAATTCGAAATTCGAATGGTTTCATTAATTACACGATACAGGGCCGGAATCTAGTCTCTGATGCATTTATAAATTACTAGCAGCCCGTCCCGGCTTCCCGTGCGAAGCCGGGACGGGCTGCTGACGGGGTAGACAGGGTTTGGATATAAAACACTTTTTTTCATGTAGTGACATAACTACAATAGTTGGACATATGCTACCGCGGAGTTTTTTGTAGACATTATGATGTTCTTCAATATTGTTGTACATTATTTTGTTCTATCGCTAATAGTTTCGGCAGCGCATTCGACGAATGACATTTTAAGACTCATTTTTCTACACCTTCGGTTACATTGTTCAAAATTTACCAAGGATCCCTATTTTTTTTTCAAAATGAAATGTAGCCTATGTCAAATTGGAAGAATGTAGCATTCTATTGGTGAAAGAATTTTTTAAATCGGCCCTATCGGCCTTTTTGAGTCTATTCATTACAAACATACAAACATAGGTACAAATCTTTCCTCTTTATAATATTAGTGTAGATAAATTTTAAAACGGTATTTTGTGAATTTTTTAGTGAACAAAATCGTGGTAAAAATCTCGGTAACACGAATAATAACATTTGTAAATTGTTGCTTGATTTCAATGGTGAACTAATAACTAAAGGATCGCCCATTAATCACGTGATGTTTAAGAAACTTTTTAATCCCCTCCCTTCCTGGTGATATGTAGTGAGGTTTTAAACTACTGCTAATATTTATTTTTTATTATTATATATATATACAAAAATATATATATATTAAATTTACGAAAAATGATTTATCACTATTTTTCACAAGTAAAAATATTTTAGTGATCGCATTACCCGAGAGGTTCATAAGTACTAAATATGCAGACAAGTTTTTAGATACTCTGAAACAACAGTTATTTAATTATTTTTTCCTTCATACACTCCTGTAGCAGTCTCCAGACCGCTACCGCTACTGATTACACGATCGTTATTCGCGCGCGAAACGAACCTAATATTCGAAATTCGAACGCAGACTTTCGATTGTTTGTAAAAGGCAATATTTTAATTGGACCCGTCTGTTTTTGAAAATGGAATCGGCCGCAATTATGCTTTGTGGTTTTGGCGTTTTATTGACTCTGAACTTGCAAGCGGTTCGTTTACATTGCATGTTTCAGTAGAATTTCCATTCTGATCTCTCTGTCATACAGAATGAAACTTAGCGTATACTAAGATACAGATTATGAAGACAACACCGGACAGAATAGCACAGAAGGCATGGCTGGCATGACAGTTAACGCAAAAGTAGGAAACAGAATTTGTTTACCCACGTTTCGTATGCTCGCGTGAGTAAGCTGTACGTAATAAAAAAAATACAATACCTGACCTGCCTTGCACTGTCACATTAATAAGGTATTAAATCAAAATTATGTTTAAATGACTGCTGTTTACATCTCCCAATCGCTGCACTGCGAACAGTACGCCAGCAAGGCGCGCTTTGATCGCACTTAAAACGAACGTCACTGCGCAGTGTACTGACCTTGCGATCTCGCGCTGCGCAGCGTGCAGCTTGCCCGCGAGGCGCGCTGCGTCCGCCTCGGCTGCGCGCGCCCGCGCCTCCCAGTCGCCGCGCGCGCGCCGCTCGCGCTCCGCATCGCTGCGCGCCGCTCCCTCGCGCTGAAACAACAGATTACATTTATTTTTATAAACCTTTTTATGTAGCGAGCAAGCAGGTTACATGCAATCGCATAAACTCTTTGGTAACTCAATCACATATTGAGTTAATGTAAACCAAGCAACTAATGCATGAATGTTCATACAAAAATATTGGCTGCCATGACATCATCTAAAATTTTAAAGACAAGGGGCTGTGGAATGTGCTTCCTCCAGAGGTGTTTTCGTCAAATACGATACCTATGACCGACTTCAAGAGAAATAGAAAAATATTTTTTACTGGTAGCAATGCTGATATATATGGGCTATGGTAACCGCTTAACATCAAGTGGGCCGTATGTCTGTTTGCCTAACCATAAAAGGAAACATAGTTACTCAGACAAAAAAGGACATAAGATATTGATGCATAAACCCCAAAGTACCAGTATACTTTTTCTATAATATCTCAACAAGATGCATCGTATTAGCGTGCCTCACAGCATCCCACAAAGTATGAAACTTGCACAAACTTGGGGCACGTTCATTTATCTGAGGAAGATGCAGTCTGCACCATCGGTGCGCTGTCAATGAGAATTTTAAAACAAACTAACTCAATTTCCGTTAACTTTGCGAGGCACTTGAGTTTGCGTTGTTATAAATGGATCTACAGAACTTTTGAAGAAGATTTCAATTGAAACAATATTGAAAAATTTACGAGAGCAGTCTACAAACGCGTGAGGACTGGATTCATAGTTGTAATGGGCAACGGTATCTGAATTACAAGTTACATAAAAAAATCTTCAAGGTCTGTGGGTGTGTATTTTCTTCCTTCCTTTGATTCCCTACACGTACCCCCTGGGTGGTGCTAAAGAAGCAACCAAAAGTAGCAGTAGAACTTGTGCCAAGTTCGTCCGGAGAGGTTCTGCCACACCTGGAATCTGCCACCAAATAGTGCTCGCATTGCTGTGTTCCGGTGGAAGGGTGTGGGTGCCGGTGAAATTACATGCGCATAAGATAAGCATGAATGCGACTTAGTGTAAGATCTAAATCTTATACTGAGTCGCATTACTGTTGTTATGGGCCGGGGTCGCCTCTTACTTCCAGGGCTATCAGCTCGTTCTGTCACTTACACTCATAAAAAATATAGGGGAAGAGTGGGAGTAGTGATTTTAGGACAGCAGAACCTCTTAACAATAACCGCGCGTTGTAACACTTTGAAAGAAATCTCTATGATGTCTTCCAGACTGACTTCGGCCACGGCGTCTTATCTTCTGCGTTACAGAGAAGAATATAATTGTGACACGTTATATGCTCACGAATATGTGTACATGCATGTGTAAAATCTGACGTGTCCAAATGATACTTTAGATCTAAAAGAATAAATGAGTTTGACTTTGAACGTAGTTGGTGTGTTCTTACGTGGCGTATATATCCTATTTTTGCAGTAAAACACTTGAATGAATGATACCGTGCCTATATAATTTTTTTTAAAACTATCATGGTTATGAACATTATTATTCGTGTTACCGAGATATTTACCATAGGGAGTCAACAAAACTCACAAATCATGGTAAATATCTCGGTAACACGAATAATAATGATACCGTGCCTAATTTCAACATGCCCAAGATTCCATAATTCCTGCAGAATTCTATGATTAATCTAATAGCGCTGGCAATTTATGGTTCAGGTAATGGAATAGCAAACAGGATAAATATGCAGCGATAGGATTTATTATCATCCAGGATTAAGGATCCAGTAAGCGGCGTCAGGATCTAACCTGCAGTTTGGGTAGTTTAACCACGATCTTTATCTTTACGGTTTAAGGGTAGACTATGGAGCGATTTGCATTACCTTCTAAACTATTAGTTATAAGTTAATAATACTTATTCATAGATTGTATTCAGGCAACTCTTAGGCGACGGTAAGTTTGACCACGCAATATGTTATTCCATTTTTGTTACCGCCACTTGACCATAGTGTCATTTAGTCTTTTTCAAATA
Source organism: Aplocera efformata (assembly GCA_921293045.1). Classification (NCBI taxonomy): domain Eukaryota; kingdom Metazoa; phylum Arthropoda; class Insecta; order Lepidoptera; family Geometridae; genus Aplocera; species Aplocera efformata. Next base: position 2,010,210 of record OV121042.1, on the reverse strand, counting down.
TTTGAATTCCGCAACGTGATTGGCTGCCAAATAACCAATAACTCGTTAACCCGCTCCTTACCCCTCCCCGCACGCCTATGCGCCTACCAAGGAAGAAAACGCAAGATGACCAGTTGCGATTAGCAAGCCCTCCGCGAGACTGCTTGTCGTCGGCTCACCCGCGTCGCGAACAACGCGACACCGCACCGCATTTAAATAATCCCGCCCTTTAAGTAATTAATAGTGTTCCGCGCCGTGGTCAACATTGACCGCGGTCCGTTGTGAAAATCAGTGTTATTGCCGGCCGGCACGTGTTGTAAGGACTAACAGCGCGCCGGCGCCATTTTGTGCGCGCCACGTTTTCCAACATCCTCGAGGGAACACCGCTGGGCTCATCAGCCTGGCCACATCAGCTCCAGGTTGAAGACGTCGAGAAAGGTAGGCGTGCATTTTCCACCATCCATTCCCTACTCCCGGCAGGCCATATCACTAAGCGTTTCCATACCACGTTTTGTGGGAGGATATCGTCGCACCCGCAAACACTGTGCGATGGTAGCAGCTGCTTCTACGCTGAGGTGGCTTTACCGTCCATAGTTTTGGTCCTTCGAGCCGGATCGTCCATAGTTTGGTTCTTCTGAACCGCGATCCCACCACGTGTCAAGTCTGGATTCGTCTAGTACTTCATACCCGCTCAATTATTAAGTCTAGATTCGTCTAGTACTTCATACCCGCTCACTTATTAAGTCTATATTATCCTAGTACTTAAAATCCGCTCACTTGTTTATCACATCTAAACCAAACCCCGCTCAATTATACTCGCGACTTATCAGGTTTAGATTTGTATGTTTGTCCCGCAGTTAGTCTGGATCCATCTAGCTAACTTCTACAAATTACCTTTATTTAAATAATATAATTTGGTACCTACGTACCATACCGCATTTCATTACAATCCGCGCCTTATAGGGGGTTACCTACTTAATTCATATAATTTAACGTCTTACTATAACGTAAATATTTCTGAATTACGTATATCTAATTTACCTATAAGTGTTTTTCGCACGCAAATTAACGCAACGCATAATTGTTATCTCGTTTAGCAAAGTTACCGTCATTACGCGTCATTTGTACGAGTATATCGTAGTTACCGCTCCGCTCGGCCGACGGCGAACTTGAAATCGCTTTCCGCTGATTTAGCCGTTTTTAGTTGCACCTGCTAATTTGTTTACCGAACCGATAATGACGAAGAAACCAATTCCGGCGTCAGTAGAGATTTCATTTGACAGTGAGATTGCTCTTCTCGAAACTAAACGAGATACGTTATTCGAGTTTATTCAAATTGTTTACGACAACTCGAAGAAAGCTCATAATAATGAAGAATGTATGGAAAATTTCCTTAGTTCTGTAGAAACTATTGACGATATTCACTCTGAGTTTAGGGAAATAGTCAATGAGCACAATCGCACCTTACTCAAAAGTGATTCCGCTTATAAACCTAATTATAAATGTTTGAATTCGTTTGAACAGTTGTACAGTCATATAAAACGTGTACTCAAAAGTGTTGAACCGAAACCGTCCACATTGGACAGTCCAATGGACCGCATAGGATTAAAACATAGGATGCCTTCCTTGCCGCCGATCGAGATCATGTCTTTTGACGGCGACATTCGGAATTGGCCCCTCTTTTACGCTGGGTTCAAATCAGCCGTACACGACAATTCCATGCTGACGGACTCTGAGAGGTTGTACTATTTGATAGGGAAGCTCTCAGGCAAGGCTCAAACAGTTTTCGCAGGCATCACGCCATCCGCAGATAATTACGAAACAATATTAAAGTGTCTCGTAGATAGGTTTGAAGACAAACGCGCTCTCGGATCTACCTACTTAGACCAAATGTTAAATGTTAAATTATCGGGCACCGCTTCTTCATCCAAATTCCAAGCATTTTTGGATCAGTTTGTCACCGCTGCTAATGCACTTAAAAATCTGAAACTCGATAATTTGACAGATTTCATGTTGCTTCACCTCGCTTTGAAGAAGTTGGATGAAGAAACCATCCGCGCTTTTGAGTCTCAATACCGCGATGTAAAAGTACCTACTTTCAGTCAGCTGACGGAATTTATTAAGGGACAGTACAGAATATACAATAGTATGCTACCTACCGCAAGTACTTCGTATTCTTCACGAAATAAACCGCGAAGTCATGTACCAAACCCGCACGCATATGTAGCAGTGTCTACTTCGCAAAAGAAATGTCTTTGTGACAACTTTGTACATGACCATTTATTTAAATGTCCAAGTTTTAATAATTTAACGCCTTCCGCTCGATTTAAATGTGTTAAAGAACACAACGCTTGCATTAATTGCCTTAGTTTGAAACATAAAGCCCGAGATTGTCACTCGAAATCGAAGTGCCGCAGTTGTGATCAAAAACATCACACGTTATTGCACTTTAATAACGCAAATAATCAATTTTCATCGCAAACACGTGATAACCGAATGGTGCTGGCCTCGGGAATCGAACCTGGGACCGTAGCAACCGCGCGCGCTCCGCTACGCATTCACTCGCCGCCGCCTGCGCTCCCCGTGGCGCCTCCTACTACCTCAACGCGCAATGCAAACGTATCGTCGTTGCACACGTCCATTGCCGCTATTGTTCCGAACGCCGCGAATAACTATGATCATAAAGCGCAATGTACGCAACCGACAACGATATTATTGTCGACCGCTCAGGTAGTTATTTATGATTGTAAGGGTAAACCGCATATAGTGAAATGTCTTCTAGATAGCGGCTCGCAAAGTAATTTCATTACAAATGAATGCTGCGCGCTTTTAGGTTTAAATTGCGATAAAAATACGAGGATGACAGTTCGTGGTTTTGGTGGATCTGAAAAATATATTCGAGGGTCCACAGAGTTTCAAGTATTTTCGCGTTATTCTAATAACGTCAATTACGCCCTATCGGCACTCATTGTCGACCGCATCACGGATTATCTGCCTTCGATGCCCGTTGATTTATCCGCGTTTACGCACATAAAGTCGCTGCCGCTCGCGGACAACATGTTCGCCACGCCCGCCGAGGTGCACGTGCTCCTCGGCGCGAATGTTTTTCCCCACCTCTTGCTACCAGGTATGGTGCATAGTAATGTTCAAGGGATACCGCCCGCTATAGAAAGTGTTCTAGGCTATATAATCATGGGTTCTGCTCCCGTATTATCGTCTAAACGTGAAATTAATTCTACAACCGCTTGTTGTGCTCTCGTTCAACATTCGTTAGATCATATCCTCAAAAGGTTTTGGGAACTCGAGGAGGTCTACGCTCCGCCCGCCCACAGTCAAGACGATCTTGAGTGTGAGAATCATTTCCGCGCCACCACTACGCGCGACGCTAGTGGTAGGTATACCGTGTCGTTGCCGTTCCGGGACGACCTCCATAAATTAGGAGATTCGCTAGTCGTCGCTAAAAGACGCTTCATGTGTTTGGAACGAAAATTGGAGTCATCAAATACATTGCGCGCTGCCTACAATGATATAATACGCGAGTACATTGATAAGGGCTATATTACCGAAGTAGGATTTGTTGACGAAATCGCTCCCGTCGCTTCTTATTTCGTACCACATTTTTGTGTGCAACGTTTTGATAAAACCACTACCAAGGTTCGTATGGTACTAGATGCCAGTTCCAAAACCAGCACAGGGTTGTCACTTAACGAAGTTTTGCATTCAGGCCCTAACCTACAGGGTGATCTGAATAGCATACTTTTAAATTTCCGCTTATTTAAAATCGCTATTTCCGCTGACTGTCGTCAAATGTTTTTACAGATTGGCATGCGCGAAGCCGATCGCAAGTTTCAGAGAATTCTTTTCAGATTTTCGCCGCAAGACCGATTATCGGTCCTGGAATTTAACCGCGTCTGTTTCGGAATGAAATCGAGCGTATTTCACGCTGTCCGCGTCGTTCAACAGCTCATCGCTGATGAAAGGTATAAGTTTCCTACCGCCGCTCGGATTGCATCGTGTTCCACCTACGTGGATGACGTATGCTTTAGTATAATGGCGAATGACGTTTCATGCAATGATGAAACCGTTGCTGTAGCCGCTTGTATGGAGCTCATCGACATGTTCAAGTGCGGTCAGTTTGACCTCGTGAAGTGGACCAGTAACTCCCCCGCCGTTCTGCGCGCCATTCCCGCATCGCACCGCGCCTCCTCGGATCTGGAGATAGATAGGGGTGGCACACCGCATAAAATTTTAGGCACGCATTGGGATAGGTCTGACGATTCCTTTCATTTCAAGGTCAACACGCCTGAGTCGGGATGCACCAAACGGATTATTCTATCCGTTATCGCACGCTTATGGGACAATTTAGGGTTAGTGGCTCCTGTCATTTTGCACGCCAAGCTTCTTATTCAGGAGCTGTGGCTACTAAAATGCGACTGGGATGACACTCCTCCCCAACGCATCGTAACTCTCTGGTCACAGTTTTGTAGCGAGTTACCTACGCTCAACGCTATTCGCATTCAGAGACATTTAGGAATAGTTCAGGGGTGCACAGTTAATATCTTAGGCTTTGCCGACGCAAGTGAACGCGCCTACGGATGTGTGATTTATCTTCAGGTTGCTGTGGGTGATGCTCGGTCCGTTAGGCTCGTGTGCTCCAAGTCTAAGGTGTCGCCGCTCAAAACCGTTTCCATCGCTAGGTTGGAGCTGTGTGCCGCCGTACTTTTGTCGAAGTTGATGCGAAAGGTACTTGATATTTTTGAACCGCGCTACAAGATATACGCCTTCACCGACTCAAAAGTCGTTCTTTGTTGGATCAACTCATCTCCGCACCGCTGGCAAACGTTTGTTGCCAATCGAGTCGTCAAGGTCGTTGATAACTTGCCCGCCAGCTGTTTTCATCACATAGCTGGCATAGAAAACCCCGCCGACTGTCTATCGCGCGGTCTCTCTCCCGCATCGCTTATCAACCATCCTCTATGGTTTTCGGGACCGCCATGGGCATCTAAGAATCCATCAGAATGGCCTATCACATTGTTCAATGGTGAAGATATCGCAGAAATTCCAGAGATGAAGCCGCTCGCACATACTGTAACTGTACTCGCAAATGAATCAATTATTTACGCGCTCGCCCAACGTATTTCTTCGTGGTCGAAGTTATTACGTATTGTTGTTTACGTGCTACGTTTTTTAAACTTATTACCGCGCAGACCTTCTCTTACCCGCTCGGACTTAGATTTTGCTGAAACGAAAATTCTTATCGCATTGCAAAACGTTCACTTCTTTAATGACATTCATAAAATAAATGAAGGTCTGATCTGTTCGCCCGCTTTACAGAGATTAAAACCATTCTTAGATGAAAATGGTCTCATCCGCGTCGGCGGCCGGCTGTCTAACGCCGCCATCGATTATTCGCATATGCACCCGTGTGTGCTTCCACGCCACGATCACGTGGTCGATATTCTAATCGATTCCTTTCATAGGAAGTATTTGCATGCCGGCCCCGAACATCAGATGTCCTTACTCAGGCATCATTATTGGATACTCTCCGCGCGAAGATTTATTCGTCAGCGCATACACAAGTGTAATACTTGCTTCAGAGCAAGGCCGCGTCCGCTTACCGCCTTGAGCAGCGATCCCGCTGAGCCATCCGCACTAACACTGGCTCATTTTCTCCACACCGCGCCGTTATTTTCGCTACCGGCACCGCATGTAGAATCAGATAATTTACTCGAGAGACATTCTCTCTTAGATAAATTGGTTCAATCGTTTTGGCAACGATGGAGAAGCGAGTATCTGCATAAGTTGCAGGCTCGTGCCAAGTGGACTACACCTACTACGCCCATCCAGCTGGGATCTGTAGTGGTCATCATAGTCGATAACGCGCCGCCGCTATCATGGCCTCTCGGCATTGTAGAGGCTGTCCATCCTTCGAAGGATGGAACAACCCGCGTCGTCACTGTTAGGACAAGTAAAGGGAGCTTCGTACGCCCGGTGGTCCGATTGTGCCCATTGCCTAGCCAATAGTAATTTAATACGCGCATTAGTTTTATATTTTTATATTATAGTTAAAGTTAGATATACGTATAATTTCCGCAAACTTTTAATTATCCGCATTTACCGCTTTCGCAGTTTCTCTTTTTGACCGCATTTACTTTTTTATAAAGGTTACCCTTTATGGCCCGGAGGAATGTTACCGCCACTTGACCATAGTGTCATTTAGTCTTTTTCAAATATTTGAATTCCGCAACGTGATTGGCTGCCAAATAACCAATAACTCGTTAACCCGCTCCTTACCCCTCCCCGCACGCCTATGCGCCTACCAAGGAAGAAAACGCAAGATGACCAGTTGCGATTAGCAAGCCCTCCGCGAGACTGCTTGTCGTCGGCTCACCCGCGTCGCGAACAACGCGACACCGCACCGCATTTAAATAATCCCGCCCTTTAAGTAATTAATAGTGTTCCGCGCCGTGGTTAACATTGACCGCGGTCCGTTGTGAAAATCAGTGTTATTGCCGGCCGGCACGTGTTGTAAGGACTAACAGCGCGCCGGCGCCATTTTGTGCGCGCCACGTTTTCCAACATCCTCGAGGGAACACCGCTGGGCTCATCAGCCTGGCCACATCAGCTCCAGGTTGAAGACGTCGAGAAAGGTAGGCGTGCATTTTCCACCATCCATTCCCTACTCCCGGCAGGCCATATCACTAAGCGTTTCCATACCACGTTTTGTGGGAGGATATCGTCGCACCCGCAAACACTGTGCGATGGTAGCAGCTGCTTCTACGCTGAGGTGGCTTTACCGTCCAATTTTACTACAAACCTCATTCAACATTTCACAATACTCAGTAAATTATTCAGGTCTTTGGAACCAAATAAATAGATGTTCGTATTTAAAAAAAAAATTTAAATGACGTAAGTTCAATTCTTCTGTATGTTTTTTGTATGTTGCCAACGCTATTTTTTCGTTGATTGTGGACTGCTTTGGATTTTTTTTATTTGTTACGAAATTTCTTCGTTGTTTGTGGATCAATTTTGATGTTTCTTTTTTTCCCGTGATAAAAAACATCGCTTTCCAATAAAAGTAATAAAAGTTAATAACAGTTATGGGAATATCTCAAATAAAGGCAAAAAATACGCGATGAAAGTGTTAAAGTCAGTTTATTCTATTTTTAAAACACTGACTTGTCTACTGTCTTTTTGTTTGGGACGCATTGATCTTTGTTAAATTATGGTCTTATTAAGCTTGATCTGACCATTAATACATTTCGGGCCAAAGTTCACAAATTCAGTTCAAAATGATAATCAATATTCGATAAAATTATAATACTAATGGTACCGTAATGCAGAATTTCTCCCGCTCTGTTCCCGTACCTTGGACTCAACCATAGAATAAGAGAGTTTCTTCGTAGCCTTAAGTTTGATGAAGTTTTAATTGAAAATTAGTCGTAGCCGTATCTTGTTGGCTCCAGTTCATTCGGTCCCGGCAGACCGGTAAATGAACCAAGTTTCCTCTATCCACTCAAAAATTCCCACCTGGCTATTAGCTCCAAGATCCTCCGAGATTGCTCGGCGTAAGTCCTAATTAAATATTGTAAGTTTTGGACCTGAAAATGTCATAAATTTGCATGTTGTGTGTAAAATGTTGTGGAATGTGAGAAACTTTGAATGATAAAATACAATGCTTACAGTTGACGTTAAATGGCAGTCACAAAAAAAATAGGTGTCGCTGTGTCGTGGACACGGCCGCGAGTTTTACGCGAATACGTTACGAGTAATAAAAAAAAACTCAAGCAATCAAATTCTCTGATTCTTTATCTATCGAGTGGTGTAATAAAATTTTGGTTATAGATTATGTAGATCATAACATTCTGTATTTTGATTTTATCACCATCAGTTTTCTAAATTACTTTCCACTATAGAAGCAAATTTTAAGACGTATTCACTTCACAATATGTCCGGAGGATTTGTAAGTCAAGAATGTATAACAGGAAATTATCCCAATATCAGAAGACCTTTTTACAAATAAATTATTCTATTAGCATACGAATAAGGAAATGAAGCATGGCTGCCGCAACATTTTTGATGTAGTATGCGACAGCAGCTGTGATATGCTTACTATTATTTAGTTGAATTTTCATATAATTTAGTTGCGAGTATTGTCAACAAAATTTTAAGTCGTATGAACATCACATCTTTATCGAAAAGTAAAGATACAGCAAAAAAAAATGAATTTAGAATTCAACCTATTGAGTTGAATTCTACAGTAAAATTATTGACATTTGTCCAAGATATTGCAACTAAATACACTTTTTCTTTACCAAAAAATACAGCAGATGTCCTCCGTCGATGAGAAACTGACGTCACCGACGTGTTTTATCGTCGAATCGGATAAAAATCCAATTTCGACGAGTCCACTCGTGACGTCAGATGCGGCGACACGGATCAGATAGTGTCACGTGCGTGCGACGTTTTTTATCGCGGGAAAATTGTTTTTGAATTTTGGAATGGGTTTTCTTGTGATACGTTGGAAGCATTATTATGTGTGTTTAATGTTTAAACAAATAGCGACATGTTCTTGCGACGATTTTTATCGCGCGAAAGTTGTTTTCTAATTTTGATACTTGATATCTAAAGACATAAATGAGTTGGACTTTGACTTTGAATTTTGTAATAGGTTTAATTTTTTTTTATCAAAATCCTTATAATAATTTGTTTGCTAAATCATAACTGGAAGAAATATGTCATCCAAGTAAACGAAATTGCGTATTTTGCTTAACTGTGACTTTTTTCTTCGCCCGTTGTATACCGATTTGGATGTTTCTTTTTTAAATGGTAGAGTAGGGGGTACACCCTACCACTTTAAAAGGCGAGAAACAGGGAATGAAAGTACTGAAGTCGGGTTTTTTGATATCTTAAATTAGTAGCTTGTGTATTTATGCGTCTGCGGATTGGAATGTTTTTAATTATCCCCACCATGTTGTTTCCATTACAATACTACAAATTTAGCTCCCACCTACCACAACATAGAAGCTAATAGTACGATGTGTTACAAATTTATTTCTCCCTACTTAGGGGAGATATTCCCGGTCGTCCGAGACGCTCAAAATAGACATTGCACTTGAACTCAACTTAGATTACTGACGATAAGTGACTCGATTGTTTTCAAAACTCAAACTCATTTATTCGTTTTGAACCATGTTGCTTGCGTCCGAGTACCCTCATAGTCCCTACACATTTCACTTGTACTCGTATCTGCAATTTGGTGTGGTTAAATAGTTTAACTACACCTTGGGGCTATATGGTGCTGTGTGTGTTTTTAACGTTTACACACTCTTACTCCTGTCTTGGATTCCTTGTGTCGCGGATGGTATGGACAAAAAAACACCCAAGGCCCTAGAATCAACTTCATGATCATCACATAAAGAGTCGTTTGGAAGGCAGGGCTACTACCAACCAAGCTACGGATCCGTCAAGAAATGTTCATGATTTTGTATCATTATTTATTGATGTAAAAGATCTATTGGTGCGCATTAGCAGTAAAACCGATTCGTATCACGTGACGGCTTTACGCTCTCTTATGCCGTCATGTTACATCTGTCGGACGTCCCGTGACTGCAATTTTTTTTACTTTATTTATTTATTATAGCATATTAAAATAAGCGATAAAATATTATGCAGATATATACATAGATTCACGCTTTGTCTAACTTAAGATTAGGAAGAGTCTCAATGGGTCATTTTTCATGTTGTGGTTTCAAAAGATACCCTAATCATCTAGGAACGAAGCGTGGACCTCCCAGATTTGATAGACATAACAAAACCAAAAAAACGTGTTATTAAATTGAAATGATCAAAATTCATCTCACGGGCCATTAACTGGGGATTTCGACACAAAAATATAGGAAACACGGTATAAATAACGAATTATCTCTCTAAATCATCCGCGAAGCTCTTTCCCATTAGAGCCAGAAAAGTAACAGGATGAACGCTGCGGCTATTTTCGTGTGTTTCCGTCCATAAGAAAAATAAATTGGCCTTTTACAACTGATCTCTATTAGTCTCATTTTATGTTGGTGCTTAATTGATTGACGCCATTTTGGCGCTGGAAACGGGCACTAGTCTAAGTAAAATTAGGTTTTTTTTTTAAGTCTGTATAAAACATGAAAATACTTAAACGCTATACATTTAAGTAGAAGTATTTTTGTGTTGTGATATTGCCGTGGAAAAATATGTTTAGTAAAGTGTTTGGAAAGAAATTTATTTGCCAATTTTGACCTTATATTTATAATTCATTTTGAAATAAATTTAAAATTAAATGACTTCATTTTGAAAAAAGTAAAATTGAAAATAAATTTAGGTTTTGATAATATTGAAATAAAATTGATGAAGTCGATTTTACACAAAGTATATCCCCCCTGAAGACCCTTTGTCTCAAAGGCACTTAGCTGCAAAGCTGAAATATCTTAATATTTCAATTAAATCCACTTCCATGGCAGAGTGACCACAATCATCAGTAAAACCGAATATCCATTTTCTATAATAGATCTGTAACCCCATAATCCGACACTCCATAAACGTCTGAACACGTCCAACACAAACTTCACACCTGTCAACCTGTCAGATGTCAAAGTGACAGCAGGAGGGGCTTTTGACAAGCCCTTGAGCTAAGTTTGTGTTTCTTACCACTTCGGTAATCGTTGGAATAAACAAAGTGCTTTTCTGGTACAAATATGGAATACTTCACTAATGATGATTGTTATTTTGTAAGTATAAATGAAATTGAAGTATGAAATTAATTAATAAACACTCATGGACATATTACACAGCGCCATCTAACCACAATATAAGCATAGCTTCTACAAAAAGAACTAGATTGCTGATATAATACTAAAACAGAACATTTTTTTTTGTAAATACATGTAAATGTATAAATATATATTACATGTTATCGCCAATTAATGCTTGTTCTGGGTGGAACAACCTACAACCTACGGCGCAGAAGCCAGAGGTACTACCAGCTGATATTAAAATAATATAATAATAGATATCTTTCTAGAGTGCATCGTGAAGACTCGAATACGTCCTTGGGACGTTTTGTCTTTAATCCGCGTTGGTAGTAGCCCTGCCTTCGAAGCGAGGGGTCCCGGGTTCGATTCCCGGCCGGGGCACACTTTGTGTGGTGAGCATAAAGTTTGTTCTCGGGTCTTGGGTGTTTGTCTTGTGTTTCTGTGTTTGTCCATGCCATCTGAGACACAGGGAATCCTAGTGCAGAGGTGTGAGTGTGTTAACGTAGTTTTTTTTTTTTTTTTTTTAAATGATAGTTATCTCTTTTACTTACGTACTGATCCTATCTGTTGTACTATTCATTTGTGGAACTTGTCAACACGCATTATATCGGTGTATACCAGTGCGACCAGATTTTAAACGTCAGTAAATAATCATAACATTATCTAGGTATGCGAGTATAATATATCATTGGCGATGAAGAGCATAAATGAGATATTATTAAGACGCCTCTCGAAACGGCATTCGAATTTAGAACGAATCTATTCAAAATTCGAATGCCACAATATTCGCGGGCGAAACGTTACCGAACCGAAAACCTTAGATGAAAACATCTCCATTTCGTTCGGAAACGAGTAATTTAAAGCTCATTTCTGGGCCGGCGATCAATCAGCAATGGCCGTAGTTGTGACAGACGGACCGACGAACCTACCATTAAATACTGGAAACCGCTCTCACACAATTTCAAGCCTTATCACGCAGCAACAACGTCTTAACTACGGTAGCTTTGTCGGACAGGCTTTCGTAAAATTTTAAACTTTATTACGAAGGTCAGAAAGGTTAAATTGAAACGTAACAGTCTTGTTGATAGCTGAATCCGTGGCGATTGAAAATAGGAAACTATCCTTTGAGTTTCAACACTACGGAATTTTGTTCAGCTGTTAAAGGGTTCGGAATTTTAGTTTGGAAGTTTCATTATTAACATTAAAACTATTTACCTATATAGACGGTTTCGTAGCTAGTTGGTAACCCTAAGAGAGGGATCTTGGATTCCATCCCGAGGAATACAGAGTGATAAAAAAAAAAACTTGTTCTTGGCTTTTTGGTCGTCCATTAATCACGTGATGTTTTTTGGCAATTATTGAACCCCTTCCACGCGTCGCTAGAAATCGGTTTAACGGAAAATTTTCGTGAATTTTTTCCAAACATCCCCCCCACTGGCCACTGACCATTAATAGTATGATTAGTGTATATATATAGTAGTGGCCAGATGTATTAGTATTATGTGTAAACGTTTTATTTTTTATACGTAACGAAGTCAACATAATGAATTAATAGAATTAATTTAATTAAGTTCAATCCCGGCTAATGGCATTCAATGAATCGTTCTGGTGGAAGCCGCAGTGACCTCATTTATAATTTTCGTTTGACATAAACCTTATAACTTCATTATGCCAAACGAATTAGTTTTTTAATCTTTATTTATAGATCCACCATCCAACAACACTATTGTGCGAATTTTTTTAAATATTTAAACATGTTTAGGCTGTGTTAACAAGAGATCATTGGACATTGGAAGTTTCTTAGGTTATTTTTTATTGAAACAGATAGAAATATATAATACAATAAAAAATGAAATGCAACAATAGAAATATTAAAAAAAAGTATTGCTTTTGAATACCGGCAGTCCTCGTACTTACGGCATGTTAGGTTCTCGAAATACGCGACGTAAGTCGAAACCACGTAAGTCGAGACATATTTTGTCGTATGTTTACATGTAAAACTCAAGGGATAGGATCCACACGGACTCGAAATTTAAAAAAAAACTGCATTTATATAAAAAAGGATATACATACTTTATTATTGAAACGACGTAAGTCGAGAACTGCCTGTAGTTTATTTTTCTTAACGGAGATTCAAAGATTCAAAAGAAATATTAATAAAAAGGAATTGTTTTCACGGCTTCATGTTACAAATCTACATTTATTATTAAATTCTAAAGGTGTTTCCACAATGACGCGCGTAAGCACCATTTTACTGTTTATTATTTTCTTTATTAAATCACTTCATCTCGCCGCCATCAAGCATCATCAATCAATGTCATCTCCACTCAGTCAAGTTTCACGAAAAATAAAGAAATACCCGCAGAGGTTATTTTTAAAAAGTTTATGGCTATTTTCGTTTTGACTACCATAATCTCTGATTTGAAATGGTTATTTGGGTTCTGTGCTCAAAGAGAAAGAGATACGTGTTTCTAGAAAAAAAATCATCATTGAATTTTTTATCTTATTACTAGATAATAATATTATCTATAGAACTTAGAAAGCAGAGCTACTACCAACTAAGCCACGGGATTAGTTGGTAGTAGCTCTGCCTTCGGAGCGAGGGAAGTTAATAAATCTCACAATCATGGATAAACAATATATTAACGGTATATTAAAATATTGTTAATTAACACTCATTTCAACGAATAATCATTATATATGGTTTTAATGGTATTATAAATTTTAAACTACAATACAATATCATGGTTATGAACATTACTATTCGTGTTACCGAGTGTGTGTTACCGTGTTTACCATGATTTGTGATTTTTTGACTCCCGATATTTCGACGCAGTTACATGCGTCATGGTCCCGGGCAAACTGAAGTCTTTGCGAAGTGGAGTGGTATTTATGGTATAACATATAGTAACGAATAAAACTGATCTTATACGTTTGTAATTATAATATATTATGCTTAAACAGAATATTAAAAAAAAAGGTTTTTGACGTGTTTATCGACTTAAACACAGGATAACGGAACAGGTTGAAAAACAGAAGTATACAAATACAAGCTTTCCATTTGCAGTCTGCAAATTTGTCGAGGGGCAACGATTATTTCCCTTTATTTGCTACCAAAAAAGTCACTACTCCCTAATCCCTCTATTGACGAGTATGTAGTTGAAATGGAGGGTACAACTCTAATACCCACCAGATAAAATCTCATGGAAGTGTTTCTTAAATTTTGGTGGCAATGTGTTTTGAAAATTTACGGAATTTTATCGCATATTTCTAGAAATGATTCGCACCTTATCACAAGCTTTGCAAAATGTTCGAAATGAAGATACTATACTACATGTACAATATTACTTTTTATAGTACTAGCGACTCTTTTCGCTAGTAGCTTTAGTAGCGGCATTTCTCTACTATATTATGCGTGTATACTACATATAAACCTTCCACTTGAAACACTCTATCATTGCTGAAAACTGCATTAAAATACGTTGCGTAATGTAAAAGATCTAAACGTACAAACAGCGGGAGCGACTTTGTTTTATACTATTACCAGCGACCCGCCCCGGTTTCGCACGGTTAGTAAAGCATCAGTGTCGTCTCAGAAACTACCCGTGCGAAGCCGGGGTGACTTGCTAGTGTATTATACATATAAACCTTCCTCTTGAATCACTCTATCTATTAAAAAAAACCGCATCAAAATCCGTTGCGTAGTTTTAAAGATTTAAGCCTACATAGGGATATAGGGACAGAGAAAGCGACTTCGTTTTATACTACAATATGTAGTGAAGATATAAAGACTAACAATGTCAGAAAAATAATTATACATGTTGAGAAGATTTTTCGTAAGTAAAATTCAAAGAAGTCTCCGTTTTAGGTAATACTTTTTGGTGAAACTAGTAGAATGCCATTGAGTAGACAAGAACCGAGTTAGTTTACGAGTGATCAGAAGTTAGGCAAAGGCGAGGGGTAAACGGGTACAAATAAACAGTGTAGTCAAACATTTGCTTAATATTGCAAATCAGCAAATGTTTGGAGTGTGCTGTGATGGAGGGTGCGTTCGGAAGTGCGCGTTGCTAAATATCGAATGGTCCGGTTTAATCAAAGTTGGAATGTTTATTTGCTTTCACAGATCAAAGGCCGATTATGGACTGTTCATCGGCTGATTGATGTTGCTTGTACTACAACTATGTTATTATTACATGTACTTATTAAATCACTTACTAATTACTTATTGACAGGGTTTAAAAATCAAATAAATCTACTAAAGTACTTTCATTACTTATTAAACGCACTTAAATTCCCCGAATTTCTATATGAAATAATTTATATGGGCCCACCTCGGCAGTTTTATACCCTTTCAAATTAATAAGAATCGTTAGTCCACAATTGGCGAAGAAAACGCGTAACCAACATCCTAAAAACAACGGAATTGATAACCTCATACTATTTTAAATCCGTCAATAAATTTTTGAACTTATATTACTTACTTATAGGGCATAAAACATAAAATAACTTATCGATGGAGGCTTTAAAGTCAGTTTTTTCGATTTTTGAATCAGTCAAACTCAAAATACTTTATTAGCGTTGAATTCTTAAAAAGCGTCACTTTTCTTAAATAATTCCATTTTTCGTGCCACAATAATACATCATCCACTTCCCACGAGCTATTCACTAGTGATGACGTCACCGCCTAAACAATGACCCACGATTGGTCGAAACGGCGCCACGTGACAGGCACGCGTCAAATTTTAGCAAATTAGCTAGAGGGAGCCACTAGTCTTTTATTAAATCCCATTCTTTGTATCGAGGGTAGTTTGAACGGAAAATTTGCATATTTAAAGTGAAATATCCAATAACGACGTAGGTTTCTTTATGCTTGATCATAGATAAGAATAATTAAAATAATTTTCTATGCCATTTAGGCTAACTCACGTTTCATGTCAGAGTAAAGACATGGAAAAATGTAAATCCTCCAATAGTAACTTTCATTTAAAGATTAATAGTTTTGAAGAAATTTAATTTAATATAACACCGGAAATCGAGCCGATAGCGCGGTCCCAGATCACGGCAATAGCATTTTGTTTTTAAACTAAATAAAATGCACTATTGTTGCAAACATATTAACTTTTCTCGTAATACTTATATTCTCCTCTTTAAGACTAATTATACTTAAGCAAATACAGACAATACTCTGTACCAATCTTACAAAACCAATTAGCATATCAATCAATTCACTATCTCCTCTAATCCCGAAACCCCAGAAGAATACATGCTTTTACCGTCGTCCATAGATCCTAGGGCTTACAGTTATAAATAATTCAATAAACAATTATGTGTGTCACGATGTACCGGGTTCGAACCCACGACCCCTCGTAATCTGCTTATTTTAATCCAATATTGGACGCCTTATGCTTAATGCGATAGACATGCTAGTCTGCTATTGATTTTTAAAAGACATGGATGATTTAATTATTGGTGGTAAAAGTTTTTAATAATTTTGGGGCTGTTAAAAGGTTTCTTTAGAGATTTTAATTTGGTTACGTTTTGTTTTGGAACTAATAATCAACGCGTTTACATTTAGTTAACTTGTAAAGATGGAACGGCATTCTGTATCTTTTGTCATTTAATTTCTTTATTGTCTTTCGTTCAGAAACAAATGCATCGGAACTAGCTTAGCGATTGTTTGCTGCCTGTTTAGGTATTTTAATATCGCTTTTATGACTTTTAATTAGTCTTGTTTTTGCTAATAGCCAGTTACATGATAATAACTTTAATTATCGTAGGTACATTTTCAAGACTGATGAAATAAAAAAGTATCTAAACTTCGTAGCGTCATATTTGAGGGTAGTCCATTCCTTTATCGAGACGATAGCTTCAAATCTCTAGCTATCCTGTAATCACCAGCGTTGCAACACCAAAACTTTTAGGAACGCGATAAACCCCGCAAATATCATAGTGAATCATGTGAATCAATAGAAAAGGGAACAACACTGTTTTATTAAAAAGAAATATATGTTTTATCTTTATATTTTAGTTTTGAGTAGAAGAACAAATATTTTTCTTCCACCGTGTAAAAATCCACACGAATTTACCACTGGTTGCTTCCAACGAGCTGTATTGAGACAGCTCTATACTCATCTAACCATGCATAGCTGCAGGCAAACACCGTATCGGTAAGGAGCAGGGAATCTCCAAGGCAAATTGGGCAGTCGAGCGCATCCACGCTAGTTTCGATGCATTGGTTTCTGATCGAAAGACGTAACTTTCAACGTGAATAAAATAGGAACTTATACCTTTGTCTGGGATCTTCGTCGTAAAAGTGCTTGCGGTGAAGTGAGTAGCGGTTCTCCTTAAATCGGATAGATTTTGAATTTTTTGCGTTTTGCGAAGTTTGTCTCTCGAGTCGTTTCGAGTTAAGCTTCGTTTTGCTCGGTCAGTATGCCGATGGCTGACCATTTAGTGCCAATTCAACCGACTTTCTTGCTTTGTGGAGGAGAGTACGATTTAGGTTTTGGATATTCTGGTCGACCAATCTAGTAAAGGTATAAAAATCTTTACTTTGTCTTACTTTATTAAAAACATTATCTTTATGAAAAAATATTGTATTTCCTTCAGATTGTTGTTATTATATATTTGACATTTATAAATTTAACTGTAATTAGGAATTAAATGTAAGGTAACCTTGTCAATGCCTCTTTACAGCAGCATCAACTATTTATTAATCTTAAACTTTGTAATAACTGTGCGTATGTTTTGAAAGGCTGTATATGTCAGGTATTTATGTTTATTCATTTTGATAAGAACAATTTGTATTTTTTGACTTAAATTAGACTTAGCCAAGTGTAAACCTAGGGTTCCTACGGTTTTTAATAAATTACTATGAGTATGTACAATATTTTTAAGGTAATATGTACTTATCACGCGGCCTTATTGCTATGTTTAGCGCTTCTTCAACGATATCTTCATTATTTATATTGTTTTCTTTTTTGTGTTGTGTTTGTAATTAGAAGAGGAGATTTGTATGAAATAAATTACATACTGGGTACGATAATACATAAGTTGCGAAGATAATATTGATAGATAATAATAATAAATATAATGAATAAAGCATACATACAAGACTATTGGCTGTGGAAAGTAGGTCTGACTACTTAAAATGTGTATGTGTATTTTTTATTTTGTTTTTATTCATTGTCTGTATTCGATTGTCTTACTTTAATTTTATTATTTGTACCAACTTTTTGTAGTATCCTTAAAGCTTTATAAAGCCTTTCTTTTTTCCTCCATACAAATACTTTGAAATTTAATAAAACTCTGGACTTATCGTACAATTCTGGAGTAATATAATATATTACTCCAGAATTACTCCAGAATTGTACAATTCTGGAGTAATACAATATATTACTCCAGAAATGTACGAATGTACCTACTGAGGCGAAAAGTGGGTTGGATACCAATTCATTGCAGTAACCAAGCTTCAATTTGTACGAACAGACGGACCGGCAGTCCCTTCATTCAATCGAAGGACTAATTATTACGGAATCCCAATTGGATAGGCAGTGAAGAGGGCATTATGAAATCCAATATCGATTAGGTAATGCAATTAGTAGTGCAAGTCTTAAGCTATTGAAGACAATCAAAGATTAAATTAATAATAATTAAAGGGCCCTACCCTTTAATTACCCTATAATTACAATGTGGTGCAGTTTCTCTACTATAATATGCATGTATACTACATATAAACTTTCCTCTTGAACCACTCTATCTATTGCTGAAAACTAAATTAAAATACATTGCGTAGTTTAAAAGTTCTAAGCGTACAAATAACGGGAGCGAATTTGTTTTATACTATGAAGGAAGCAAACCAACAATAACCAACAAACTAAAAAGTTATTTCACCGGGGATCCATCGCACTAGGATTCTGAGTCGCAGGGGGCATCGATACTCGAGACCGAGAACAATCTTTACATTCATCACACAAGTTTGTCTCAGCCGGGAATCGAACATGTGAGCCGCCAGCTCTAAAGTTCGTCGTCGGTTCAGGCGAAAAAAACAAATAAACAAATAAACTCACTTTCGCATTGTAATATTTTAGGATCATTACTGTAACATTCAGTGTTGGAAATTTATTGCATAAAATGCACCGATAGCGCAGAAATCGGTACTTCCCATGCAACGTACCAATGAAATGAAAGTTACTGCGTACGGTTTAATACAATGTAGAAAAGTAATATTGTATTTTTAATTAAACTCACGACTTCTGGTAATTGTGTTTAAATTATGTTTGCACTGTTTGTTCGTCAACGTTAAACGCAACTTTGTTTTGCAGTCAGTGTTGCTAGCATACTTACATTTTTTATGTTTATTTTAACTGTTTTGAAATGTTCCTGTAACTTTTTAGAGTTTCTAAATTTATACCTATGCAAGGTATAAATTTAGAAACTCTAAAAAGTTACAATGTATGGTAATGTGGAATATAACCAAAATAACAATTATAATATAGACACATAGCACTATCTACGAGTAGTCTGAAACATCAAAAACTCAAAACATCAGATTTTTGGACTCTGGTGCTTAATATATAATTGAGAATATCCGTGTCTCGGGTATAAGGCGCAAAGACAAATTGGGTCTTCTCATAATTCTGTCATTGCTGTTATTATCGGCGGAGGTGACCACTTAACACCAAGTGGCCTCCAGCTTCGAAAAAAGGGCTTTCTCTTGCCCCTGGATTCGCTTCTGCCCGAAGTGTTCGCAATCAACTTTGCATCAGCGCACGACGATCGTTTGCGACAAGACCAATTAGTTCAAAAGCCGTGTCTAAGTTGATACGTCGCCTGTCATCATCGTTTTCCTAGAAGACTGAACCGACAGGAATACGCTGAGACAGACTCATTTACATGCCGAAACACGTTGTGGCTTACATCCTAGTGTGTGGTCTGTGGTCTAAGTTATATTGGCTAACTTTCACAGTTAAACATACCTCTTGTATTTTTGTTGTTAACTATTGTTAGCTCTGTCTTTATCGTGGGTTTCCACGGATAAGCATTTGTGTAATGAACATAGATAATTGTTCTGTGTCTGGGTGTTGTTATGTGTTATATGAATAGCTCCGCACGATCTTAATACAGTTTCGTAGTACAACCAGCATTTGCAATGCAAGCGCCCAAAAAATACATCTTTTCCGAATTCATGTTAAAAAGTGAACTTATCGGCTTTCTGTCTAATATAATACGCATGTATTATACATATAAACCAACCGTGAAAAATTATCTGAATTATGGTGAAAACCGCATTAAAATCCGTTGAGTGGTTTTGGAGGAGATAGCGGATAAAGATAGAGAGACACGGAAAGCGATTTTGTTTTACACTATATAGAGTTGTTAATGAGAAAGTTGTATCTGGTAATTTGGATCCTAAAGTGCAAGTTATGCTTAGTTTGAGGCTAAAGAGCGCTGAGAGAACTGTCTACGAATATTTTTATTTTATTTTTAACAGAATACAAAATCAGAACTCGAAAAATAATTCTATATACCAACTTCATATCACTTGGACCGAACGCAACCTGACAATTTGCATGAACCATTCAATTGTGACGTCTAGACCTCAGGCATTCTGTCCGTCACTGTTTACGCAGGAACAGGAACCCGTTTAATAGTGAATAACTTCATGCATAATTGTTTATTTTACCTACGGCGCAGCACTTACGATACATTCTAATCCATACAAATAAATAATGTAACAGATGCATTATCTGTTTGTGATTTCAAAAGATTTGGTACAAGGTTTGCATTCATCCTGCTGCGTTCCATCACCCGAGTCTCATGTGATTTCACCGGCACCCACACCCTTCCACCGGAACACAGTAATGCGAGCAATACTTGGCGGCAGATTCCAGGTGTGGTGGCAGTACTCCGGACGAAATTGGCACAAGTTCTACTGTTACTTTTGTTTGCTCCTCTAGCACCACCAAGCACGTGCAGGGAATCAAAGGGTACGCGAGCAATTGCACTTCCTAGTATTTAAGTTAATTACTATTTAAGTTATAGAGAGCGTGGTGGCCCAGGGGCACAGACGCCGACTTTCAATCTGAAGGTCGCTGGTTCAACCACACGTGCACTAATGAGTTTTTCTTGAAAAATGTATGTGCGCTAAACCACGTTCTAAAACGGTGACGGAAAACATCGTGAGGAAACCGGCATGTCTTAGAACCAAAAATTCGAAGGCATGTGACATCTACCGGATTGGGCTCCCGTGGTATTGTAGATCAGAGCCCATTCACTCTCAATTATCGGGAGTAGGCCGGCGTCCCTGCAGTGGGAACATTAGAGGCTGGTACTTGAGGCAATAGATATACTACTAAGTTAATAAGTTAATACGAGTCAGGGTAAGTGAGTTGGCAGATGGCCCACTTTGTGTTGTGGTGACCTTTACCTAACTGCAACGGTTGCATCACAACTGCAATGAATTAGCTATAATACAATAATACATTATCGAGCAGAAGCGCAATTTCAAGCTCTATTGAGCACTAGGTACACTAAGCAGAGATAACCTCGGTTTGCCATCCTAAATCTGTTGATGCTAAGTGGTAACCACCACTAGTAAACAGCAAATACGACTCAGGTATTCCCCTAAAGAAAGACCCAAGTAATGCGACTTGTGCGGGTTGTCCCATCAAAGATAGACCCAAGTCGCATTGACTTGTGCCCATCTTGGATCATATCTATATCAGCTTCCAATGTTCCCACTGCAGGGACACCGGCCTGCTCTCGATAATTGAGACGGGGTTGTTACGCCTGTAATTTCACCGTCACCAGTGGCACGTGGTATTACAGATAAACACAACCAAAGACAGATATGCTTACTCCGATTGTGACTTAAGGCAGTGCATACACCTAATTTAAACGAACCTTATTTAAACTAGCGTATCTTTCGCTAGTTTTTAGAAGAATAAATTCAAAACGTAAAACAAACTAGTACATAATTATACCGAGGAGGATTTGGACCTGAGAAGGTTTCGTACTACCGGTTGTATAATTTATTTGTTACGATTTCCGCATTCATAATATTGGGGGAAATTTTCAGCCCTTTTCGGCTTACGGTTCAAACGATGTTTCCCTTCTAAGTAGGACAGTGAGATAGCTATGCAGATGTAGGCTTAGTTACAGGGTTATTTTTACCATTTGTGTACCTGTGTGACAAAGCTAGCTTAGATGTTCTTTACAGATCATCTAAGTAAAGCAACTCTCCGCCCGGTCAGCATTTGGATGGGTGATCGGTTAGTGACATTTGAACTGAGCGCTTCATCGTTTCGGAGTGCGTTTCAAGACGTCTGGCCCAGCTGTATAGACCATAAGCAATGTCAGGCCGGGCGGATTGAAAACTCTGACACTAGAGTTGGCCACGAAAAAAGAAAGAAGACTCTGTATTGACGTTGTTGTGACTTTTAAGGCCATAAAACTTCACGCCGCTCGCGCGCGAACGCCTTAACTCATGACTACTTTACCCATGCAAATTTAATACAAACTCCTTGGTCCTTGATTCATCTCCCAAAGCTCCATAACTTAGTCTTATTCCGGACTAAAAAACATAGTTATTTATTAACAAAACATCGAAGTAGTAAATCCGTAGCGAGTTGAATGCCAACGGTTGAGACGCGCACTATTTGCTAAGAATCCGCAGCTAGTCCAGAGGGTTATAATCCCTTGAGGAGGTACCGACAGCAACATACTCGTATTACTTGTAATTATTTTATACTATAATACAGTAAAATGTTTTTTTTTTTAATATAAACGTCATATTTAATAATTATTCATTCATGTAAAAAAATTGACATTTCTATACTAATTTGTTTAAACTTTTCGTAATTTGTATTTTAATGAGATCGAAAGTTAATTATAAATTAAAATCACTGGCCTTTCGACTCTTATTTGTAATTGCTTTTTTATATTTATTGATTAGTAGTAGTTTAATCAATAACAATTGCAATAAATAAATGATGATGATTGAAACCGAAATAACAATAGAATCAAATCTAGTAGAAATATTTGTTAAAAATAATAAATATAAATCAATGTACGATAAACTTTCTCCAAGCATTAGTGACCACCAAATAAAAATAGTCAGCTATATTCCTGTTTTGCCACCACTACATAATCCAAACTTTGAGAGTGGCTTAAACAAGGCGAGTTGGGCTTTCAGTTTGGCAGCCTCTCGGTTCGATGGCTGTTTTTAACGACTACAGGAGACAATGTCGCTGTTTGGATAAACTAATTGATGCTCTTTGTGCGACGAAGCAAAAAAAATACGAGAAAGGAGTGGACTCTTTGCTTCTGACATACTTCATTTTTTTACTCTATCACTCTTAATGGCAACGCGTAAAGTTCAGATCATACTTTCTCGGTTTCCTGCGGAACCCTTAAAAGAAAAGTACAGTTTATATTAATACTGAAAACTCCGACTTTAAAGTTGGTAACTCATACGAAAGAAGACGCGAGTATATTACCTACTTTTTTGTTATAATCTGTCTACATAAATACAAATAAAATTAGTGAGTGAAAGAATCACTGAAAACCTATTTAGCTGTTTTTTTCAACTGACATGACTGGTTATAAATTTGATTGTATTCTTTCTTTTTCGATGCTGGTTATCTCAGTTCTCCGTTATTTATAAATATTTTTTTTTTATTTGAATTTTTTTATATGGAGAGGTTTGGTTTCATATAAACTTTATCAAAATCCGTTGAATAGTTTGGTCGTTGAATCAAAATATAACTGGAAAAAAAATTCATTTTAGGAAAAGAAATTGCGTATTTTGCTTTCGTGTGACTTTTTTTCCTTCTTTTTTTGTATCAATTTGGATGTTTCTTATATGTACTTGTTTTTCAAATATCCGTAGTAATCCTAACAAGGATATTGGTTAAAGAAATTTAACAAATTTCCCCGGTCAATTGGAAAATTGGGGAAAAACTGAACTATAGAATTTTCTATTGGATTTTTGCCACTACGGCGTTTGACAGTTGATTGTCAAATTGTGAATCAAGACAGAACAACGTCTGTAGGGCTAGCTAGACATCATACTAATATTATAAAGGCAAAAGTTTGTCTGTATGTTTGTTATTCCGTCACGCCTCAACGGCTGAATGGATTTGGATGAAATTTGGTTTGAAAGTAGCTCACACCCTTAGCTAGTCATACATTGATTTTTATCACGACGGCTCAGTCCAGTTGGCTGTTCTTTATCGTTTTTTAGTTGTCAGAACAAGATCTGTATGAAAGAAAAAACATACTTAATTTTTTATGTGTGCCTTTGCACTTTTCTCTTTAGTAAATAATTCTGAGCAGTACACTCAAAACAAAAAGCAATTTCGGCCGTATCTCTCGGTATCACAGGCAAAATCTAAATAAATTTTCACGCCGTCATCAGTAGGGGTGGAAACGATTTACATGCTGGTCATACATAAAACTGTCGCCGATATATCTAATGTCGGACAGACGGACAGTTTTGTTACTAAAATGTTACTATCTAATCGGAGTTTATGGGATGGTTGAAATATGCTTTATGTGATAGTGTTTTTGTGTGATCATGATAGGCAAAGGGTGGAATTGTATTTAAATGTGTGTGTTGCTTTATTATAATAGATAATGTTGAAACAATTTATAAGAGGAGAGAAAAGAGTATGAACCAAAAGCACGCACGTGCGATTTGAAATATTTTACTTTAAATCCGTTGAATTCTCAAAAAGATACTAATTATGCGACTTTAATTATTTTAGTATCTCATTATTTACATTTTTAATACAAATTTCATACAATACTATTTAAACAATAAATAATATAAAAATATTGTAGTAGGTAAATATTATATATATATACTTATAGGAAACGGATGACTGTATATAACTTACAAATACATATATATCAAAAATACAGGAACTAATTAAGCTATTATATATACATATCGTTTCATCAGTATTCAGGTAGCTCAATGGTTCCTGTGTATTTTGTAAATATATGGATTTCTTGGTTGGGCCGGTGTCCCTGCAGTGGGAACATTAGAGGCTGGTACGGGGATATAAACTTTTTATTTGATTCGATGCCTTACTTATGTATCATACACCCTTTTAGAGGTAGGAACAGACATAGATTTAGTAATAAGATTACCGTTATCTTGACTACGGAACCCTAACAATACCCATTCAACCTCAGGCATGTTTCAAAGAAAAACATAAATATTCATAATTGACGTGGCGTTAAAAGGACAATCGCGGAGTTTTGCAAATAAAATGAAATAAGAGAGGCCAGGTTTTCAAAGAAATCGGCGATTCGGTAGCGAGCGCACGTTCGCTACTGTTTTATTTCGAAGTTTGTTTTCATTTCATAGCGATCATTAGCAAGAAATATTGAGTGCGAAACCTTTTGTTAGCGACTGTATTAATTTCGCGTGGAGAGCGTGGCCAAGGGGCACAGACGCCGACTTTCAATCTGAAGGTCGCTGGTTCAAACCCATACACATACACCAATGACTTTTTTCACTTGAAAAATTTATGTGCGCAATACCACATTCTCGAAACGGTGACGGAAAACATCGTGAGGAAACCGGCATGTCTTAGAGCCAAAAATTCGATGACATGTGACATCTACCAATCCGGATTGGGCTCCCGTGGTAGAGACCATTCACTCTCAATTATCGAGAGTAGGCCGGTCCCTGTAGTGGGAACATTAGGGGCTGGTACGGGGTATTAATTTCGCAGAAGAAATTGTACTGCTACGTACTTAGAGTACTATGGGAACCTGTAAATTGTTTGTAGGAGACTTAAATTCTCGGACATGTGAAATGATAATAAGGAAAAGCGTGGGGGCCGGTGAAATTACAGGTTCATCAGATGTAACTCGCGAGTTTTAGTGAGTAGGACGGACACTAAGTCCGGGAGCCTCACATAACCCTTCAAGTTCCCCTGGATCTGAAGGGTAGTAAAGGTCTTTTCCCACGTAAAAAAAATTTTCAACCTCCCCGTCTTGAGTGACGGAATTTCTGTTGTTATGGGCTGAGGTAACCACTTACCACCAGGTGGATATGTATCTCGTCCTGCAACATCAGTAGCATAAAAAATATAAGTTTCGCCATGAGCGCTTCATTTGCTTTAACATAATTATTCAATCAAAAGTAATTATTGTATTGTACTTAAATAATATTCAATAAACAACTTTCAATTACTGGCTGTCAAAGTACAACCACCCATTCACAATTAACGCAAACACTTCATCCAAGTAATTCAATGATTTGGGGTAAACATTTCAACTGACAGTTGTTGGGTATTGATTTCCACAACCCCTAGGTGCGTGGGGGTGGCGATAGGAGAATGGCGATTTTGAGAGACAGCGGTGTTTTATTACTGACAGAATTGCATTTTTTTGACTTAGTGACGGAACGAGCTGACGGCTCACTTGATGTTAAGTGGTTACTGCTGCTCATAAACAATAGGGACCAATTCGCGTCTATAATTTCACCGACACCCATACCTTCCGGAATACAGCAGCGCCAGTGCTAGTAGTAGTGCAAATAAATTTCAGTAGCAAATATTTATTTAACTAAATGCCACCTAATGCTTAATTCTGTTTCTAATAGTGGCAACACAATGACTTGGGTCTTTTCATACCATAATAGGGGAACCTGGGTCGTATTATTTTGTTTATAGACCTTTGTAACCCCTTAATATCAATTAGGCCGTCTGCAGTCATACTTTTTTAGTCACCTCTCCCTACCCTTATCCCACTCTAAGTAAGGTCGGCAAAAAAAATATTTTTCTTCCATTACCCTCAGTCCGAAATCATCTCAATATCTTACTCATATCATCTTTCATACAATCCATCCATCATTCATTTGGCCTACATCCAATATACAAACATCCTAACAAAATGTTCCAAATTACGGTGACTGAATTGAAACTTACCTAAAGTTGTATCAACCTGACCTACTTTACTTGCGCATGTCACCCATGACGATAGAATCTCTTGTACCTGTAATTTAATCGGCTTTCCATGGGGCATGCCTTTGGAACTTACTGGAACACCGTAACAAGATTACAATACAAGTATTATAGTATGTATACTAGAATGAAGCATTCGTTAGCCTTATTCCTGGCAGATCATCTAACATTCCGCCTTGGTCTTTATTTGGATGGGTAACCGCTTAGCAAGCGCTTCCATCTCAAGCCACTTTAAGATGTCAGACCCGGCTTTACTAGTCGATAAGCCATGTCGAAGGCTTTTCGGTGGCTTAAAAACTCTGATAACCTAGTTGACCACTCAAAAAGAAGGTTGAAGAAGAGGGCCCTCAGCTCGTTCTGCCACTTATTCAAAATAGGTGGGTCCAGTTGCTCGCGTCCGTAGGTTTCTAACCTTTGATTCCCTACACGTACCCCCTGGGTGGTGCTAAAGGAGCAACCAAAATTCTGCCAAATCTGCCGCAAAGCACATTACATGCGCATGAGACGTATCAACCCCGTCTTGGATGACGGACGCAGCAGGATGAGTGCGACTCAGTGTAAGATCCAAATCTTATACCAAGTCTCATTACTGCTGTCATGGGCGGGGGTCGCCACTTACCACAAGGTGGCCCTCAGCTCGTTCCGTCACAGATTCATATTAAAAAAAAGTCCTGTATACATATAAAAATAGAGCCTTGCAATAAATAAGGCATTGATAAAACATGAAGTGCCACTCAAATATCAAAGCGCGTCAGAATGCTGACTTCGTTACGACAACCATGTCCAAAGCCTTCAGCCCTCGCAGAAAACATAGAAGCGATCATAACGAGTCTTGAACGTCATCGAATCGTGACCACGCATTGTATATGTCGCTTTGAAGACACTTGGTCCCTAGCTTAGAATACGAACGTTCAGATGTGACACTTATGTTGAAAAATAGAAGTTAATTATTACCTACTATTCTAGTACTAGACTTTTTTATTGCGTGGAACTCCAATTATTTTTTTTTAATTAAAAGTAGCTTAAATTATTCCTTATAACATCAGCTATCTGCCAGTGAAAGTCTCATCAAAATCGGTCTAGCCGTTTCGCAGATTAGCCGGAATAAATAGACAAAAATATTTAAACGTATTTTTGTTATAATGTACTGTAAATACTTTTAAATATATTTTGTAAAAAGCTGTTATTTTGACATTACAAATAGACATATCAATTTGATTTAATCACGTTGTTCAATCACGCTAGTGCGTTTTTGTAGATAAACAATATTATTTAAAATTATTCATCAATAAGGAAATTACCAAAGCTGTTTAATTATTCAAAGTCAAAGTCAAAGTCAAAGTCAAATTCATTTATTCCTTTAGATCTCAAGTATCATTTGGACACGTCAAATTTTACACATGCATGTACACATATTCGTGAGCATATAACGTGTCACAGGAACTCCCAGGCACATTACATGCACACAGATATGTCAAATTACAGTCAGTTTTCATGTTTAAGCTTATGTTATTTGTTAAGTTTACGTCTGTTCCAACCCTAACCGACCAACCCGAGGGGAAGAAACAGACAAGAAACCCCTCGGAGACAGTATTACATATTCGCGAATATGGTCCTGCGTCTAGAGTGGAGCAAATTCATTCCCAAGCTTTTTTGTCATCTAGGTAATCTGATATTTTATAGTAAGCTTTTGCGACAAGTTTACGTTTGATGACAGTTTTAAATTTATTTATTGATAGTAATTGAATTTCGCTCGGGATTTTGTTAAAAAAGCGTACACATTGACCTTTAAAAGAATTGCTAACCTTATGGAGCCTAGTAGTGGGCACAGCGAGTTTATTTTTATGCCTAGTGTTTACACTATGATTATCACTTTTCTTTGTGAACGCGCTCATATGTTTACGAGTGTACATCACATTCTCATATATGTACTGACATGTAACCGTTAGTATATTTATATCCTTAAATTTTGTTAAATTTTGTATTAATAATATTGTTAATTTAAATTGCATAGAAACACTTCTTTTAATGACATAATTATACTATCTTAATCAGGTATACATAAATAGTTATATGTAAATATTTAAAAAAAAATAGCGGATACCCGGCATGTGCTACTAGCCTAAAAAAAATATTTTGTGCCTAATGCATTGTTATAGTGGTCTAAAACTATTTTCGCATTATTGCCTTTATAATGAAACCTGTCTGGAACACATCGGTTGGATGTTTTAAATTTTTTTGTGTTTTAATAGGTGTGTGAATATGACTCCGCCCCTTTTTGTCAAAATAAAACACATTTGTTCGCTTACAAAATTAAAAAAAAAATTATTGAAAGTATGCTCCATCTGCAGCTACAACCTTCGCCCATCGTTCAGGTAGTTTTCGTATTCCTTGCTGGAAGAAGTCCTGGTCTTTTGAGCTTATCCAGTTGTCAATCCAAATTTTGATACTTTCACATGAAGTAAACTTTTCTCCAGTAAGGTCTGTCTGCATCGTCCAGAATAGGTGGTAATCCGAAGGAGCTATGTCTGGTGAATATGGCGGGTGGGGTAACACTTCCCAGTCCTGTCCCTCTAAATATCTTTTTACGACTTCTGCGGTATGCGGTTTGGCATTGTCATGCTGAAGAACTAATTTGTTATGTCTATTCACCCATTCTGGTCGTTTTTCTTCTATGGCTCGCTTCAAACGCATTAGTTGTCGTCGGTAAACTTCTCCATTAATAGTTTCAGAGGGTTTGAGCAACTCATAATATACAATACCTTTCTGATCCCACCAAATACAGAGCATGACCTTGGCACAGTGAATATTTATTTTTGGCTGTGATGGGCCTGGTTCGCCTGGTTTCACCCAAGCTTTTTTGCGTTTAGGATTTTCGTAGTGTATCCATTTTTCGTCTCCTGTGACTATCCGATGCAAAAATCCTTTTCTTTGCTGTCTTTGAAGCAGCATTTCACAAATGGTTTTCCGACGTTCCATGTCTCTTTCTTTTAAATCATGTGGAACCCAGTAACCGGCTTTTTGAATCATTCCCATCATTTGTAAACGCTTTGCAACAGTTGAACGATCAACATTTAATGCTGCAGCTAATTCTGATTGAGTTTGGCAAGAATCTTCCGCCAATAATGCT
Source organism: Aplocera efformata (assembly GCA_921293045.1). NCBI lineage: Eukaryota > Metazoa > Arthropoda > Insecta > Lepidoptera > Geometridae > Aplocera > Aplocera efformata. The sequence continues at coordinate 1,980,334 of OV121042.1, read as the reverse complement.
TCCAATTCAGCATCTTCAAATTTTTTTGGTGGTTTTCCATGTTCTTTATCCTCAGTACTAAAATCGTTATTTTGAAATCGTCGAAACCATTCCTTGCAAGTTGTATTAGACGGAGCATGCTCACCATAAATCTCCACAAGCAAACGATAAGTTTCCGCTGCAGTTTTCTTCGCAATAAAATAATGTAATAACACTTCCCGCAAATGACGTTTATTTGGAATAAAAACCGACATTTTCGAAAAGGTGAAAACAATTGTTGCTTACACTTCAACCAAATATCATAAAATGCGTTAGATAGCTGACATTCAGTACTATCGAATACAAGTATGGTCATTTATTAGTACACGTAAACAATACTAAAAACGACATCTGTTGAGAAAGGGCGGAGTCATATTCACACACCCAATATATATAAAAATATATATATTACTGCTACATTATACAGTGTCGCTTCTATTCGTAGCTCTGTGTTCACTCTCATGCCCCAACTAAACCACCCCACAGAAACAAGGGTGGATTTGCAGAATTAAATAAAAAAACGCACCTCGCCGGACACTATAATGGCGTCAAAGTCTATTGGATTTTTTTTCGGCAGCGATTTTTCCTAATAGTATTATTAGAGAATAGTGGGAATGAGGGGAAATAGGGGAAAGTACAACAGGCTTTTTGTGACGTTTAATTCTATTGGCAATCTGGGACGTTCGGTAACAATGCGAGTGCCTTTTTGTCACTTTTGTCACAGTACTTAATCTAATGAGTTACGTTTGTTGGTATAGAAAATATTTTTAGTTCACAAACCATGTGAAAATGTATTAATTTTCAAAAGTAAAAAACAATTTAATACGCCCTTTGATGTTCAAAAAATATTCTTCAATGTTTACCCAAAAGCCCAAGTAAACTTATCAAGGCCACTGCGGCTAACAAATAAACGTTGACTCCAATTAATTAAATTGATAAAAATACAATCAAATCAATTATTATTATTGACCTGAAAAAAATAATCGTGTTCTATTATTCTAATCACTTGATAGACGATCTGAAAACTCATCAAAACTTAGTGTAGATTACGAACGCACTTTAAAACGATACACAACATCAATTCTTCATTCAAAAATGTGCGACCTGTCAATCTGTCACGGACCACGTGCGTGATAATGATGAATGGCGGATCAAGATGTACGATGCTGATGACGCGCCAATCTCGCAAATTGCATAATCTGTGATGAATGATATAAGGTATAGTGACGTGGATGTCTAGGGAGAGTGTATCGTGTCTTGTGAGGAAGCAATACATCAGGATGAAAATTGGTTTGATTCAATTTTGAAATACAACCTATACATGCTATGTAGGTTTCTGTTTGCGTGGGTGGAAATATTGATAAGAAAATTGTATTACGGTGGAATGTTTTTGGGGGCCCAAGCTCGCATCCTTAGGTGAGTACCCTCAGAGTCCCACACGTGTCTCCGGGCAAAGGAGCAGTAGAACTTGTGTCAAGTTTGTCCACTAGCACTAGAACTAGCAGCTACCCGCTTCGGCACCGCACGGATAGCAGAGCTTATAGACCAAATTTTGTATTACATATTTTTTTTTTGTAAAGTTAATGTTATTTTCAACAATTGACAAGGCATATGTGCATCCGCTACATACCTGTAAGCAACGAAACCGAGTGTCCAAAATGTGTTCTAAGGTTAATAAATAAAATGAAATGTTTTTTCTAAAGTTTGTATTAGCCTGTTCTGTCGAGGGTTACATTAAAATTGTTGTATATAACAATATGGGTTTACGCAGCGCACGCCATCTTCAACAATCTGCGTCATATTTCTGCAAATTTACGCCTAAAGCGTATAATTTATTAAGTTTTTGTATAATTTCCTATCTCATCAATCACTCTGTCCAATGGTCAAAATCGTAGGAAAACGTTCGGCAGTTTTTGAGTTTATTGCGCGTGATTATAGTATGTGATAAAGAAATATATATGATAACTATTGCCTACTTTTAGAAACGAGCGAAAAAACTATTTCACTTCGTAGCCGTACCAACTAAAACTACTAACTACTATAGAAACCATTAAATAACCTACCAGTTTTCCACTAACATAACATAACTTTGGTTGCATAACCAGACACTTAGCCAGTTCAGCGCCATGATTCAGTAAGAGATCGTCTGAACATCGTTATGTGCTCTTAACGTCCAAACAGCGTCTCCGAGCTTAATGTCCGACCAGAAGATTTATTTTTATGCGTAATTTATTTATTTTTATGTTTGTCTTGCCTTGATTATTTGGGATGGTCTTGTTATTAGATAATGGGTCTATGGAAAGCTGTGGGTTCTTAATATTAGTTTTCTTGCTTCTGCCCGCGGCTATGCCGGGATTCGAATTCCGATATTCATAAAACCGGGGTTAGTAATCTGACTTTATCCAAATGGTATTGGTTGAAAAAGAGATGAGATTCGTACGTAGATACTTTTGGATTTTTTAAATGTATTATAGTTAATATTGATGTAATGTTATTCGTATTACACAAGAAAATATAAAATAATTACACTAATTACTGTAGTGAATTATTTTTACTAAACAATGTATCTTGTTATAAAAATGTTACAAGTAAATGTTATGTAAGAAATGTGTATTTCGTAGAAATCTAAGAAAAGATGTACACAACAAATCACATTCAATGTAGCGTTAAACAAGATAATACTAAAGTATTTTATACGACAATCTATAGGTAGCTACTGAGAAAAATATTATCGCTCTACCACGGAATGTAAGATTTAGTTTCCAAAGTTCTAAGGTTCACAATTCACAAGATTAAGAAGAATTGCTAATGGAGGACATCAGCAAAAACAAGCTACAACTTCCAAAAACAATATAATCACAGAAAACAAGTAACATAATAGTTTGTTTAGCGAAAAAGTTAACCAAACAAGATTCGATAGGATTACGTAAAAAGCATGGCGCCGGCCAATCGTATTCAGGCAGACCACGACTTCCGGTGCGGGCGCGGGAGAATTCAATATCCGGCGTACGCGGGGTATTAGATTACTAGATTACACGGGTCTGGGCCTTGGGTCTGAGATACCCCAACTTCCTCTCACACTGGCAGTCAGCTGCGGAAGTATTCATTGTTTTAAAAACAGAACAGTTTTATTTAAAAACTTAAACTTTTTGTATAATAAATAATTTAGAATCAACATATGGTTATTATAAAGAAAAAAATAAATAATGTCCCAATCCAAACATACATACAGATCTACATAAATTCACGACTTTCCCGCCGTAAGGTTAGGCAGTCTTAGTAGGTCACTGTTAACATTGTCTGTTTTACCAGTAAAAGTTTCCTGTATCTAAATAAATCATGATTTTTTTAATGAACCTGAATGACCTGGATGAACCGAAGGCCCACCTGATATTAAGCGGTTAAGACCGCGCATAACATCAGCAATACAACTGAGGTCCTCCCGCCCTAAAATGCGAAGAGATAAGTCGCATTCTGTTGTATTTATTACCCGAGACGGGGATCTCATGAGCCTGTGATTCCACCGCAACCCACACCCTTCCACCGGAACACAGCAATGTGAGTGACTACCAGGTGCTACAAGATCTACTGCTACTTTGGATTGCTCCTTTAGCACCACCCAGGGGACACGTGTAAACACTAAAGGTTGCGAGCAACGTGGACCCCCCGTACTAGACCAACGGCCAGAATAAAACTTATACACACAATCTTAACCAAACATATGAAATATTAAGTATAGTTTGCTCATATCTCTCTCTTACAAATCGACATCCCTGCCCCAGAGTAGCGTATCGTATCACAAGATGTCATTTCTAATTGGCAATAGAAAACGAAGCGGCGAGATCAAAGCGTCGAACGTCCAATAAAACGTCACTGCATATCTGTGACGTCACTCACAGGGCGGGGGATGTGCACAGGAGATTACATTAGACAATCCCATTACCATCAATAAGAAACGTTTTTAACAAACTGCTATATTAGGAAGTGTATCTCAAAACGGTTGATTTTTTTATGTTTTTTTTTATTTGGTAAGGTACCTCCAAGGCAGTTTTTTAGAAATATTAAGAAGAAATTCCACCCCTAAAAGTGTAAATAAATAAATCTATGTTATGTTATTTTTTATTTCACATACTCATATCTCTGCACTAGGATTCCCTTTGTTGCAGATGGCATACACAAACACAGAAACACAAAACAAACACTTGGGTGGGCGACAAACACCCGAGAAACAAACTTCATGCTCACCACACAAAATGTGTCGGGAATCGAACCCGGGACCCCTCGCTCGCTTTAATAAATATGGACCTAATTAATCACGCTTCATTCTTAGCTACGCATTTATTGATTTTAGAAATATAAAATATTTAGGAGTACAAATAAGTTTCCGCCGTTTTATTGTAGATGGCGCGGCACGGAGTTTCGGTTAGCTTTCGCAGATGATAACCGGCTTAAAAAATAGTTTGGACATTCAAGAACAACATAACCTATTAATATCATTGATTTTATATTGGTAAAATATAATTTTTATAAGTTGAAAATGTCAAAATTTGAGCCAAGTAAGCGTCATTTGCGGGAAATATTAGTTTACTTCTTTAATTTAAAGAAATCTGCTGCTGAGGCGCATCGATTGCTCGTAGAAGCATATGGTGAGGTTGCTTTGAGTGAGAGAACGTGTCGAGAGTGGTTTCAAAAGTTTAAAAACGGTGATTTCGACGTAGAAGACAAAGATCGCAGTGGAAGGCCAAAAATTTACGATATGCTGTGTATTTATTTGGTGGGATCAGCTAGGTGTAGTGTAATATGAGTTGCTTAATCCGAGCGAAACAATTACTGGAGCCCTCTATCGAACACAATTGATGAGATTGAGCCGAGCTCTGAAGGAAAAACGCCCTCAATACTATTCTAGACACGAAAAAATTATTCTTCTGCATGACAATGCTCGTCCACATGTTGCGGCTCCCGTGAAAAAGTACTTGGAAACACTTGATTGGGAAGTGTTACCCCACCCGCCGTATTCACCAGACATTGCACCGTCCGATTATCACCTGTTCCGGTCCGTAGCACATGCTCTGACGGCGCAGCGGTTCACATCTTATGAGGATACCAAAAATTGGGTTGATTCGTGGATAACCTCAAAAGACAAGGAGTTCTTCAGACGTGGGATTCGAATGCTGCCTGAGAGATGGGAAAAAGTGGTTGCAAGTGATGGGCAATATTTTGATTAAATTTATATTACCGTTCTTCTACAATAAATATTTATTTTGTGTTAAAAAACGGCGGAAACTTATTTGTACTCCTAATATAAAAATAAAAGTACCTCCTATGTAAGCATTCTATTAATTATCTAGGTCCCATAATAAAAGCTATGCATAGTTTGGTGCTAAATGGCACTGCGAGAAATGTCCATAAATATTTATTTATTTATTGTTTATGTAAACCGTCATTCATTAAGCTGGGTACAAAATCTAACGGTAGTCAGCAGTTAACCAGAATAAATATCCAAATAAATTGGTACCGCCGTTGCTCGAAGCATAAAATCTAACGAAATAAATCAATATTTGCAAAGGCACCCCTTTCTATTTGCACAAATGCAATTCATTCTACTTATACATGATGCATTGACTACAGCCAGCGCTGGTCAAATACTCGCGAAGGATTCCAGGACTAGGGGTCCACAACACGGTCTGCTCCACGACAAAATAACTTTCTTACATAGTAAGAAACAAAATCGCTCCCACTGTTTTTACGTTTAGATCTTTTTAGCAGTATACTTCGCACGGTTAGTAAAGCATCAGTGTCGTATGCAAAACTACCCGTGCGAAGCCGGGGTGACTAGCCAGTGTATTTTACATATAAACCTTCCTATTGAATCACTCTATCTATTAAAAAAAACCGCATCAAAATCCGTTGCGTAATTTTAAAGATTTAAGTATACATAGGGATATAGGGACAGAGAAAGCGACTTTGTTTTATACTATGTAGTGATATGCATAGTGCGACGCCGGGGCAGGTCGCTAGTGTAATATAATTTCAACATTGATTAAATATCTTGTTTATCAATATTGAAATGTTTAATTACATGTTAGTAATAAGAACGCATAAGATTTTGTGTACATATTTATTTTAAAAAGTGACATTTCCAAGTAGTTTTTGAAAAATTCATTGGAAATAATATATTTTGACTTTGACTTTGTCATTGTTGCTCGCGTCCGCAGGTGAAGTACCCTTTAAGTATTGTAATAATAATCGTAATATTAATAATAATAATGTGTTTAAATTACCCTGTAATTACCAAGCATTACCAGGTGTAGCATTTTTAGTCGATGAACTTGGCACAAGTTCTACTTCTACTTTGGGTTGCTACTTTCGCCCCACCCGGAAGGCACGTGCAGGAACTCTGAGGACCTACCTACTCAAGCAAGATGGCACCACCCCCTTTTCCGGTTACTACAGTTACAAAACTTAGATGTAAGTAAAAAAATACCTATTTTCATGCTAATCCAAGAGGGATTAGCACGGAAATAGGTTTTTTTTGCTTGTAGACTACAAAACATATGGAATCGAATAACAAGGTAAGAATTACGTTAAATACGTTTCTATGTCATATGGCCGACCATAAGCTGGCTACCATCTCGTTACCAGCGAAAGAGGTTTTCAAACCGTAACACCTACTTGCACAAACTTTCAACCATATTGCCCGAGTGATACGATTCAGAATGAAACACTTTTTACTGGATAGAAAAGTCGAAATACGCATATTGTGACAATAACTCCCTCATATATCACAATTTAGACAACGTTGCGGGAAAAAAAACTGTATTTCTCGACAAATAACATTGATTTACAAGCTCTTCTTATACCGAATAACGTTGTTTTAATGGCCGGTTTGTAGTGTTGTATTTAATATTAGGAAAGCCGGAAAAATAGCTAATATTGTTCTATAATATCGGAGTAAATCATGGCATGAGACGTGCTCTCTCGTCTCGAGTGATGGACGACAGTGTAAACCTCAGTCTAAGACACAAGTGTTGTTCTGAGTTTCATTGCTGTTTTCATGGGCGAGGGTAACCAATTACCACCAGGTGGGTCTTCTGCTCGTTCCGTCACTGCTTCACACCAAAAAATAACTTAATACTTAACAAAAACTTTGCAAAATTAAAACGTGCTTGTATCCACAAAATCCCGTATGAAATACGTAATATTATGAAGATTAGTACACGTTTCATACGATATTATGTAAGCAAAGCGCTTTCTTCTAGCTTATAAGACTCATAATATTTAAATAAAAGCAGCAAAAAGGATGCGAACCAATAAGATTTTCGTTAATCAGCAAGAATGCGAACCAATGCAAATTGATGTACGCAATACTATGTTCTCAAACCAGTGAAGGAAAACATCGCGAGGAAACCGTCCTAGAACTAAATATCAAAGAAATGTGACATCTACCAATCCTAATTAGGTTTCTAGATCAAAGCAATTTAAGACGCTGATACGGAGAAGATTTTTAATCAAAATTAAACATCTTTAAATTAAGGAGACAATGAAAGTGAGAGATAAAATAAATTATCTTGTATTATAAATTTTCATTGATCCCAACTCAACTCAAAAATCGCTTGGACAAACGAGTTACCGAGATATTTACTGTAATTTGTGAGTTCGACACAGTTCTAGGTTTACCCGGGATCATGACGCATGAAACTGCGTCGAAATATCGGGAGTCCATAAATTTCACAAATCATGGTAAATCGAATAGTAATGTTTATAACCGTGATAGTATTAAAATTTATATCGTTTGGGCACGTAAAAATTATCACGCATATAACGTGTCACAAGAGCTCCTTAAATAGTAAATCTGTGAAATCTATTTTCCCGGAAAAAAACCAAACCGGATATATTCCGGGACTATCCATGTATTAAACCGGGAATAAGCGTAATAACCCAGGAATTTATTGCTGGGAATTATTGACGCGTAGGATACGGTATAATTTTAACGGCTTATCAAAAACAGATGGTTAGTCTATAAAACCTTGTTATCTGGTTTTCGTTCTAAGCGTATGAACAGTATTAAGTAAATTAAGTAGTTATTTTGGGGTAAAATTAAGTATTTATTTTTGGGCCCGAGTTGCTCGCGTTGCAGCTTACAAATGCAGCTGTAGAACTTGGGTCAAGTTCGTCCGGAGTAGTTCTGCCAGTAATCTGCCGTCAAGCAGGGGTGAACTCGTATTGCTGTTCCGGTGAAAGGGTGTGCAAGCCGGTGAAATCACAGGTGCATGAAAATATATCATAATATAATATATATATTCTTCTCAGTAGTTTCGCAGTTTTATTTATATTTATAAAAGGCATAAATAAATAAAAGCCTAACGAGGAAAGTCTATCGAAGCAAAAATGATACATTTAACAGTTAAACACTTACATAATTCTATTAAAATTTCAAGTCAATATTGTCATATAAATATCATATTGTAAACAGTTTTCGGTTCACTCGAATAAATAAAAACTTTTTTCACTTATTGCGGTCAAAAAAGTTTACGAACTTCGTTCTAAATTTAAATCCAGTTGCAATCAAAATCATTCTTTTAAAAATGACGCCTCAGAACGTCTTTCTAAATTTGAATTTTTTTAACCTCACATCAGTTAAAAGCGTGTTTAACTATTAAATATACTAAAATATGTCAATTTACTAAGTGATTTCAATTATACTAACATGATTGACACCGGAGACCCTGGTTTTGTTCAATTTAGATAGGTTGGTGCCCATCCGTAGCCATAAATGCCAATCTTCTCAACTCATCGACCTTAGTCATACACGTAAAGTTCAAGTTCGCACAAAAAGTTCCAAAAATTTGGCACGAGTAAGGACACAAGTTTCGCTTTTATCACAATCACAAAGTCATGAACACAGTTTTTGGTTTGAGCCACAATGAGTCAATGGAAGAGCTGGAACGAAAATTTTGATAGGCATTAGTATAATTTATATAAAAATAATAATTGAAAGAAAATATACAAAATAAATATATAACTGAAGAAATAAAAATAAAAATTATAATAAGATACATAACTCTGAGCCCAATACTGTTTACAAATAAAATCTTTCTGTGCATGAAATTATTATAACAACAGTGCGTTTAGTTAACACTCAAGATATGTAAAAACTACTTTTATTGCCTTACATTTCTTAATTTTCTCCATTTATTACAATGTTTTCTTTAGCATTAAATCTACGAGAGTTGATCGCATTATGCAACCAATGACTCATGCCAATGAGTGTCTTGTAAATAAGACATTTATAAGCTCAGCTTACGAAACGCGCTAAAAAGGGCAAAAACGTTCATTCAAACTACAATCGTCTCGTGATACCCGAATCGATAGCCAGTAACAATCGAAACTGATGCTTAATGTCAAAACGTGAGAGCACATAATTTAATCCGAGACTACAACCATTTTGGTATCGATTTTGCAAGCTGAATTGAGTTCTTTATAAGTAATCTAAAGTTCGATTTGCGTTTAATCTTCGCAGGCCTCATTCAAGTCCCAAGTCTCGCCCACGTCGTGTGGGCGCTATCGGCTATCAATGAAACACATGGCCATTTTGTTGCAACCAGTAAATGCTCTACTTAGGTAAATAAATGCATATTGCATTAAATTATTTTCATAAAAATTCAAGCTTTGACATAACGTTGTTATTTCATATAAAACGGTATAATTATTTTAGGGGAATTTCGAACAGGTACCATGTCTCAATTGCCCCTATTACGACAATATTATAATGCACTTATTAGAAAAAAAAATACAATATATCGGAATAGCCGCCATTAAAAATACTTACATTTTCTTTAGGGTTTTTAAATTAAAATTTTGACCTAGTGGATGAAGTAATATGACTGCAATATTTTTTTTATGATTCAGTTCAAACTAACACAACGACCATTATGATGCCTCAATTTGTTAAATGAAAAATCTGTCAGTCTATGTTAGTCACAAACAGATTTATAAATAAAACATTTTCTTTATTTAGTGTAGATCACATGTAATATGTAATGTCTACATATAAAAATTGTTTTAACCTAGAATAGAGTTTTGTTCCAGCAAACCTCTGAAGTTAGATTATATTGAGAACAGAGATTTTACTTCAAAGGGGTCATGTAAAAGCCCTAAAAGTTGATTCAATTATCAAACATGTGTTTTTTTCACTAATAACATCTACAGTCATTAAGAATTGCCAGTGTGTTCGTTAAAATAGTAATAATAATAAAAATCGATCTAACTACAAATCCGTGTGCATTCCCCCTCAGTGTTTACTGTATGGGGTAGGCCGGACCAGTAAAACCAGTGAGTCACCATCGACCTGCATTCAAGGTTTCACCACAAAAATAATGAGTTAGATTGTTTTCTAACTAGATACTAGATATTTGTTATGTTTAAAAATACGTAACTAAGCCCATAAGTTCCGAATGAATCCAACACTTTAATTGTTAGCGTTTGGGTTTTATCAGTGGTAAAACCCAAACGCTTTCAAAGTTGTTAGTTAGCATTTTCTGAGTCAATTTTAGAATGTGTTTTAATATTTTGTAGGATTGGGGCAAATCGTATTTAGTTCTGCTTTTAAAATCATAATTTCACTGAATAAAAATCGAAAAAACCGACTTCACGTACTTCCATCCCTAAGGGGTAAAATTTCTTCATGAAATTTATATAAGACCAACAAGAAAGTCCAATATTTAAAAAAAATAATCTTCTTGTAGGGTCTACAAATAATGAAATTGTGTAACAAACATACAAAAACACGACGAAATGAGAACCTCCTCGTATTGAAATGCTTTTTTTTAAATAATGCTCAGCAAATAATACATACTATTTACTCTCACATGCCAAGAGTAGGCTGGCATACTCTTGCATGGCTGGCTGGATTATACGGAATATATAAATATTAACCAATTCAATTGAATTAATTTTGATTGCCAATCAGTTTCTAATTGAAATGCATTGACTCAATTTACCCGTAAATTGATAATTATCAGTAAAGACTTTAATTTACATATTTTATCAATGAACTACCGATACCAACACAATTTAATAGTATACAATATACAGTGATCATTTGTGCAATCTTGTTTGTTATTTTATAATCTAACTGCACTAGCTGTGAAATATTTTTTCCACAGCTACACACCCAAAGGTTGAACTTTAAGATAATTTCAATTACCTATCTTTCTAAAATGTATTTAAAAAAATTAAAGAAGTGTTAAATTTGATCAATACTACGATTTATCTTTATGATTTTTAATGTAATATAATTTAATTTTGACATGTCTAATTCGTTTTCATGATAAATATGTGTTTTATTTTTTGTGTATTAATTATTCTGTTCATATTTAGCAATTGGGCGATTTGGTTTTTTTAAAAAGGTAAATAAAAGAATTATGCAACACTTATCGAGATTTATTGAGTAATATTTTAGTGTTTCTAAGCGTTTTTCTACGTAAATTTGTCTACGTCTTTTTTACTCGGTATATATTTTCAATGTATTGTATCTACTTCATATAAAATTTACTATCATCGTGTCTTGTCATACATTACCACAATGCAGTCGATCGATATCAGTTAGTTTTAAACACTTGATAGGAAGGGTTGCTCCCTACACTGATATAGATTAAAAATAGGGGCATTTTGTAGGTATTTATGAGTATGAGTCAGATGGACGCCAGATGATTTGGGTAATATGGTGGACTCTATAATTCACGTAACCGACTTAAAAATAGGTTGTTCTCAACTTAGCTGTATTCTTATTTATCCATGTTGATGAGTCTTTTTTATTTCTAAGGTTTTTGAATTTGGATCTTTAAATTGGTCTTATAGAAATTTCATAGAATAGTTTCATCTTAAAGGCCAAATTTTTTTTCTATGCAATCGTAACGAGCTTGAATCCTAACTGATGTTAAGTAGTTACCTCCGCCCTCTTCTCTATAGCAACAGCATTACGACTTAGTTCCAAGTCATACCCCGTCCACCGGCACCCACATCCTTTCACCAAAATACAGCAATGCGAATGCACCGCTGCTTAGCGGCTGATTAACAGGTATGGAGGCAGTACTTCTTCGGGCGAACTTTGCATAAGTTCTACTGCTTTTTTTTGCTCCTTTAGCACCACCCAAGGGTATGTGTAGGGTCTCTGGTGGATTCATCTACGGAATCAAAATATATTGTACTTGAATTAACTGTACTGGAATTATAGGTATAATGGAAGTATTGAAGTCAATTTATTCGATTTTAATAATCATTAATTTATATTCATCTCTGCATAACTTTATACACTTGCACGAAGCACGAGGTCAGATTTGAATGCTGTTAATATTCACTATTCCTATACGAGCATTGAACGCGGCATGTTTGCAAGCAGGGTATCAAGAGTATTGCCAGCAAATATGTAAAAAAATATACGGCTGTAAATTTTACTTGCTGTTAATTAAGTAGTTTACTTTCCCCCATCATATATAATGTACAATTATTAAGTAGAATTTACGATCCTTACAGTTTTGAGGAGCTCTCGTGATGAATTCGAATGGAATGCGGCATGTACTGAGCTGTTTGCAGCGCTTTTACTGAATCATAATATTGTACCATTAATTAGTTCGGGGCAAAGTTTAGGGCAAAACGGTCAGGTTGGGGGAAAGAGTAACTTTTAGTGCGTAAAAAACAGTTAAGTAATTTAATTTTAAATTTGATACGTACGTGTTTTTTATAACTATCTAAAAATTTACAGCACCTATCAAAATATAAATAATCAATGTGACGTATTCCCGGTCACTCTTAAAATATCTTCCCACAAACCATAATTTCTTAATACAAGAAAACATAAACAAAATAAAAAACAAATATAAACAAAACATAAATTAAATTAACGATAACCAAAATTATCACCTTGAAAAATTGATATAAAATAATTTTTACTCCTTATCAGTCCCGTCACTAAAAACACGCAATTCACTCACTCACAAAACGACATCAAAGTTTTTAAACAACAGTTTGTATAAACCAGTATCACCGTATTTGGCGAAACGTTCTATTCAGTTTTGAATTTGGAAAATCGTTCTATTCTGTTTTTGAAATGTCCCAACACGCGTTCGGTTTTCAATCGAGCCAGCAACGTCCCGGCTACAGAAACACGCGCGAACCGACTGAGGGCTGACCCCATACTGCCGCTCTCCCTTGCATTTCGACGCAAGGGCGCTTTTCGTCCTCTTTGTCCCAAAGAGGGGTAAATTATTACGGTATTGCGATAACATAATAGAATGGTGCACTAAATAATCGAAGGATAAGTTTTTACCGTTTAAATATTGAATTTTGTGGAGTTATAAATAAACCCTTTTCTGGTTCGACAAAATTACGATCAATAAAAGATGAAATATTTCGATAAACCTTTCTTTTGACGCAAAATTGGTGTATAAAACTACCTCCTCAGGTACGTAAGGCAAGTTTTCATGCTGAACTGTTTTCTTGATAGCGTTTGGAACGTCGATAAGAGTACGGAAATAACAACCTAACTTTGTTTTGACCTGAATAGCTTGAACCTCCTTCAGCGCTGCTTACCAATTCAGGCATTTTTACCGCTTCAAACGAAAAGTTTTCTTTTTTCCAGATTTTACAGAAGTGTTTGGTATTTATTCACCCAACTGTTTTAGTTTTGTTATTTTGTCTTCACCGCGAGTTTTACCTGAAAACAAAAGAAAAATACTCGTTACTGAAGATGTATTATATAGATTTTAAAAACTTGTAATAAATCTCGCAATGTATGCGATTCCAAATTCAAACTTTCAGTAGTGCAAAACATGTTTTAAGGTACACTAGCTGCGCTCCGTGGTGCTATGGGAAAACATTTTTGCGGGATAAAAAGCGGGTTATTCTATTCCAGACTATAATAATATATCCCTGTGCCGAATTTCATTCATATTTTTCTGGCGTTCTGGCGTGATTGAGTAACAAACATTCATCCATCTATAATAGTAGTAAAATGAGACAACACGACCAGTTGGTGATATTGTATAGATTTTCGCTGTCAGTAACAAAGAGTATTGTGATTCAGGTATTTGGGAATATATTGTGCTCACTGTATTCTTCCAAATTCAAAACTAGCTCGTTCGGGAGTCAGCCAATTCCAAATTCAAATTTACCCGAAGTTCATGAATGGAACGTAATTAGATCACAGCTGCGTTCGAAATGCAGTGACAGAAATAGAAACGACATGTGGGACCCCCGGACATAATTGTAATGTTGTTCATTTGTTATGTTTACGTCATTAGTTTTATAATATTGGCTCGTTTATTCTTATTCTTCTTTCATATAAGTGGGTATCTATGGTGTTGAGTTTTCAAGCCCAGCATGATTAGCCTTTTTTTAATGTGATTATGTGACGGAACGAGATCTTACACTGAGTCGCATTCATCCTGCTGCGTCCATCACCCGAGATGGGGATACGATGCGCATGTGATTTCACCGGCACCCACACCCTTGCACCGGAACACAGTAATGCGAGCACTACTGCTTGGCGACAGATTCCAGGTGTGGAGGCAGTACCTCTCCGGACGAACTTGGCACAAGTTCTACTGCATAGCCCGGACCTATTATTAACGTGTCCTCTCAAGCACGGAAGCGCTATTAGCCTATTTGTTAATTCACTATACCTAAACTATCTTGGTACCAAATTTCATCCATATCCGTTGAGCCGTTTGAGCGTGAATGAAACACACACACACACACTTATGCTTAAAATTGTATGTATGTTGTTTCATATTAAACTTTGTCTTCCATAAGCAAACACATGTCATCATTTTATTTCTTTTTAATAAAGTACACGTTTGAAGATATCTTTTATGATGGAGTATAGGGGAGGAACTTGGGGATAAATTATCCCGAGGGAATAATTTTCGATAAACTGTGTAGTCTAGACTTGTAGAAGTTGTTTTAATTGGGTACCTAAGTTTACAAACTCACTCCTGCACTACACTTCCCTTCGTCGTAGGTCGCATTTTTATTAAGCAGTATTATAACACGTGAATGAAACTAGAAAATATTGAAAAAAGAAACGCACAGACGCCTTTCAATCTGAAGGTCGCTGGTTCAAACCCACAAGTGCACCAATGAGTTTTTTCACTTGAAAAATTTATGTGCGCAATACCACGTTCTCGAAACGGTGACGGAAAACATCGGTGAGGAAACCGGCATGTCTTAGAACCATAAATTCGAAGACATGTGACATCTACCAATCCTTATTAGGCTCCCGTGGTAAATCAAAGCCCATTCACTCTCAAGTATCGAGAGTAGGCCGGTATCCCTGTAGTGAGAACATTAGAGGCTGGTACGGGGATAATTTATTCTTAATAAATTTCAGTTTTTTATATGCTTATTGTAAGAACTTAAGGCGAGAAATTAAAGTTAACAGCTAACCTAATAACTAAAGTAACTGTACCAGTTTGCTAACGCTCAACACTGTTTGCTCAGGGACACGCTAAACATTAAAAAATACTTAAAAAGCAGATACAAATGAAGTCTTATTTCGTTGCTAGCATACTTGAGTTACTTTAGAGTAGCTTCAACTAAACCACGCATTATTTATCCCGAGGGAATAACCTGGGGTCCTCCCGTCTAGACTCCTAGAGGCTCTTCTGATAGGGTGGTTTGACGTCTTGAAATTGTGCCTTCAAATTATTAGGAATATTGCAGAAATAAAAAGTTATTTTTGCAGTTCTGCGGGAACGTTCGCTAAACTTTACGTTTGTATAATAAGCTTAAAATTACTGACGAGATTTATAATAATGATTTTTTTTAACTTAGAATAGTTACTAGATATATTTGTAAGCTCCTATTAAGACTTATTAGACTTCTATATTAAAATTGTTTGGCTTCACTTTTAGCAAATTTTCCTTCTACGCTGTAAGTTTGATTTATATCCAGGACAAACATTTGTGTCATAAAAATAATAGTATTTTTCTGTATCTGGGTGTTCATATCTATAAATTTAATACTAAATAAGTATTCTATCAATAATCTCATTCCCATAGTTCAAGCTATGCTTAGTTTGGAGTAACAGCGCTTTAGTAAAAGGCCAAGAAAATTTGAAATTTAAAGTGTATAATCCACACATAATGCATGGTTTTAATTATAAAAAAAAAACAACGTTAACACACTCATACCTCTGCACTAGGATTCCCTGTGTCGCAGATGGTATGGACGAACACAGAAACACAAGACAAACACCCAAGACCCGAGAAAAAACTTCATGCTCACCACACAAAGTGTGCCCCGGCCGGGAATCGAATCCGGGACCCCTAGCTTCGAAGGCAGGGCTACTACCAACTAAGCCACGGAGCCGTCAAAGCTATTATGCCCTAATATTATGTCTAATTTAGTATTTTATCTATCTGCATATTTTCTAGGCTTCCAGTGTTCACTAGTTAGGATTTCCTCCACAACAATCATACCATTGACATCCTTATAAAACAGAGGCGCTATTTTTCGCCAATCTCCCAATCCTACTAGTTGATGGATTGGCCAGTTACTGCCGGCTGTAAGGTCGTGTCCACGGTGATATCGAGAGCGGCAGCCGAAGTGGAAGAGTGACCATTCTTGATTTACCATCCTTTAATTACATCGTATCAGCATAAATTATGCAAATAAATAAGCTATACAATTTATATATGCTTAATGTTTTCGACTTTCTGAATCTAATTTTTATTAATTAAAATTTCTGTATAATTGCATTTGAATAGCTTGGTGGATATTATATATAGTGGTACCGTGTAAAACCCGGATTACACAATGGGTCTCAAAGTCTCCTAAAAACACACTTACATGCTTAGCAAAACACTTAATCCTAGATTGTTGCCAATTAAGTGATTTAAAATTTCCTATCACCATACTTTTTGGTGCTAAATTAAATAAACCTTTGTACTGGAAGTCGGGAGTTAATATCTAAGCCACCACGCTGTGTTAGTCAATGGGACTGCTATATATTAACAATAAAACTCAATATTCTGCCTTTAACGCATATTTGCTGCAGAAACTATCGAACAATCGAATTGGTTTTCACGTAACCTTGAATATAAGCCATGTCAAAAGCCTTCTAGCGGCCTCAAACCTCGAACACTGGGGTTAGTAACTTACTTAAAGAAGAGAAAGATGATCAATCAACCGTTTGAGAACCTTCAACTCTCATCACCTTCACCTCCATAAAATTACACGAAATCGTCACTTTTTAAAAATAAATATGGACTTACGAGATCATGCCATTATTCATTATGCTCTTGAAAAAAAGCTAATATAATGCAGTGTTCAAGTTTGCCATATATTCGGTGAACGCTCCCGCTCTGTTTATCGCTCTGGTTGTGAACACAGCCTAAGAAGGCCTAACGAGGCCAGTAATCGCGGCCTCGCAGCGCTATCGTGATGCTTGACGGATGCCGACTTTTCTTGTCGGAGTGAGAAATGGGAATTTTGGCAAAAGCAAACTTGACGTGAAAAAACTTTGAAGTTCTTGCAGAATGGTCATATTTTTAACGATTTTTAGGAAGAAAGTTGGTGACAACTTTCCATGTCTAGAGTTTGATTTACGGGCGTGAAAAACCCTAACATTTTTATATTAGTCCGCTATTTAATTATGGGAAGTCAAAAGCTCTTAAATCACTTTTTTAAGGATACAGAAATAATTAGCGTACATTTTAAAAGGAAAGGCACAATACATAAAGGAGACATTTAGGAGTAAAATGCCTACAAAGTTAAAACTCTTTGTAGACGGTAATCTCATTTGGAAACAATAGCGTATGTCAAATCCACAGAGACACGCTCGCTGGGCTTTTGAAAAGCGCATCGCGTTCTACCCTTTTGCACCGGACAAACTACTTTAACTTTACATTCCCACAAGAGAATCGCAGTGCGACCGTTCATACTAGAGATCTCCAATTTCAGTAAAACAATAGCACTCGGCCACAGATAACCTAATAGTGAGTGGACCGCAAGTTACCGGATTCTCGGAGCTAGGTCTTATTTCCATTTGAATAAGACTGTTTGGACTACAAGCGCACGAATTTAGAGGCAGGCCATGCGATGCGGTGCGATGCCGCATTGCGGCACTGTAACAAACAATGTTCTATGATCTTATCATTGAGTTGCACTTCCTTTCTGGGAGACTTTTCTCCGTCCCGTAGGTAAATAAACTCAGTCCCTGCCCGTATACCCCAGGTGGCAGAAATGGAACAGTAAAACCCATCTCAGGTTCATCTCTGTACTGCAACCACACCAACTTATCCACTGGCAAGCAGTAACGCAGTGTGTGTGCTGGTGAACTTACAAGCGCATAATACATTACATCCCCGTCTCACTCGCGTTGCTGTGTTCTAATGGAAGGATGTGGGTTGCGATGAAATTACAGGCACTTGATGTGCGCAACACAATGCAATATGGTCTTTAATACATAGAAAAGAGGAAGAAACAGAAACAAGAAAGGAAGAACAGAGTCATATTGCTGTCGTTTATGGCGGTAACCTCAATTGGTCAGTTGGTCTGTCAGTTTGCCGGTCACTTTCATCTCATAAAATAGTATAGGTAAGTCAAAATGTTTGATAAATTCGGTAGCGTGTGGTCTTTGCCCCAGTCAGAAACGTGAATCCAGTTTTGGAGGCCCCACCGCTAACAGCTTCCAAAGTGAGCTTCAGCTATTTTGAGGACAAAACAGTGTTTAAGTTTTAGAAGTTGAACAACTGAATCGGCTTATTCTGGGAGTAAAGGTTTGCAATGTTTAACTATGGACTAGCACACATCGAATGCATTGTGCAAACTATTTTTTTATTAAAACTAACATAATATACTCTCAGATGCATTTAGTAAAAAAGCTGTTATTATGAAATTATAAACAGACACTTTAGATATATGGGTATCTAAATTCAATCTTTACCTTCTGCATTGAAGGTACACCATTAGATAAAAAAAACATCATTCAAGTTGACAATTGGCGAAGATATAGCGTATCAAACAAACAAAAAAAACATTAAACAAAAAAAAAGCTGAATTAAAAACCTTCTTTTATGACGACGACGTAAAACGTTTATTTCTAAATAAATGCGTTATTACATTACATACAATTACAGGTTTATACAAATACAGGTTGTTTAGATAAGGTTTTTCCGTTAAGTTTAAACAGCAAATCGCAAGAGATACGCGAAGAAAATAAATATTTATGTTTAAAAGTTTAAAGTAATAAGATGTATAATAATAATAAGATAAGATAATGTACGGGTAACAGAAAAAATAAACAAAACAAATATAATTATACAGGTAAACTTAACTAGCAAAACACTATCTGAACCCAAAATTTCATCCAAATCGTTAGCTCATAAAGTTTAATAACGGACTTAATGAAACAAAGGTTTGAAATTTGACTTTCCCTAATTATTATTGTAATACTAGCTGCGCCCCGCGGTTTCACCCGCATAGTTCCCGTTCCCGTGGAGAATACGGGGATAAATTGATTTTATTTTTTCCGTTATTTTCCAATGTTTTAATAGTTATTCTGCTATTCGGGACGGAAACAAATCCAACAAATCAAAAACCATGGCAATCGGTCCAGCCGTTCTCGAGTTATAAGTGTTGTAACAAACACGACTTTCTTTTATATATATAGATTTTATAGAAACCTCAAAAATTGTAGCCTATATGTTATTCTGATGTATAAGCTATATTGTGGTAAAGTTTCATTCAAATCCATTCAGTAGTTTTTACGTGAAAGAGTAACAAACATCCATACATCCATACTTACAAACTTTCGCCTTTATAATAGTAGTAGGATATTTGAAATAACTGACCATTAAACCCAGGCTACAAACTTATACCACCTCCTTTTTTAATCGGGGTTTAAAAACTACGAACCGATTAGCTTCTCAAACGTGCAAATCCACTATTAGTTCCACCACATCTAAAGTTAATAAATTCAAGCAAATGAACCAATCAACGTCCAACCCCACTAATCAGGGTTCGGCAAAACTGCAATTAAGAACCGGCGTTGGGTTCCGGATAAAGGTTCTATAGGATTCCTAGGACCATTATATGAGGCAGACGGGCAATGGCCGGGGACGCTGGGCGCTACACGAATGTTCTAGAGTGGGTGCACTTTTGAAATTTTAACTTTAGACCTCTGCAAGAGGCTCTGTAACGATACGTTAAACTCTCAGTTCGTGGCCAAGCATTTGTGTGATGACTTAAAATTTTGTTCTATGACATTTTCTTTTTAATTCGAAAAATAAATAATAAGTTGCATAAAACAAAATTAATACAGATGCTAAAAAAAGGCTTTGTATTGTAAATCAAATCGGAAACCTTTGGTAGCATCCAGACGATTCTTTCGTGTGCGTCTAATATTTTTATTATATCGTCAATATCCCGCCTCGCCAGACAATTTATGTTGTGAAATACCAACTGGTATTTTATGATCGTTTATATTATGTCAAAATATTTCAAATTCACGCTGAAAGCCAGACAAATGCTTGAGAATATAATGCGCTTTTAATGCTAGAATTCCAATTAAGATAGGCTTATAAAAAATATTATTTTAACAGCAATAAAAAAACATTGGAATACGGCTTTTTAATAAAAAAATAATATAACATTTATATTACAAAGATAAATAAATTTAACATAGTGGTTATACCACTGGATCTCACACTGAGTCGCATTCATCCTGCTGCGTCCAACACTCGAGACGGGGATAATACGTTCCATGCGCATGTGATTTCACCGGCACCTACCCTTCCAGCGGAACACAGTAATGCTCGCTGCTCGCGTTTAGTCACCCAGAGTGTTTCTATGTGGACTGGTGCATCGCGAATTGGCAGCGTATAAAGACACAAAAGTAAGACAAAAGTAATCGACGGTTTTGTTCTAACACAAACTTTATGCTCTCAAAAATGTCCCGTGCCAAGAATCAAACCAGTTGTTTAACTTTGCAGACAGTTACTAAAAACTTAAAAGAGGAATCAATAAGGGGGTTGATGTTCTAACAACAACTTTCTCTTCCATTTTCCCGTAAGTTATTTGGAAATTTTTAACCTTTGACAAGGCAACTGCTCTTTTTGTGGCCGGATGGATAGTAATGGAAATTTTATGATGTTTTTTATGGGTTTCTTCATGGGGTATCGTCTTGCAAAGCGAGTTTTGTTAAAAATACTTTGAATGGAAATAAGGCCGGGGTAGGTGACGAAAACGGTTATGGTCTTATGCGGTCGTATATTTGACCGTCAAAAAATACGACTTTGAAATATTACACTACCTTTTCAGGGTTCGTACGGTAAAGGTACCCGTTACTTGCTCACAACATCTATTAGGGTCCAGTTGCTTGCATCTGTAGTTGTGTGCAGTAGCAGTAGAACTTGTGCCAAGTTCATCTGCAGAGGTAATGCCACCACAATTGGAATCTGACGCCAAGCAGCAATGCACTCTTATTGCTGTGTTCCGGTGGAAGGGTGCGGGCACTGGTGAAATCTGGCATGAGACGTAAAATCCCCGTCTCGGATGATGAGCGCAACGAGAAGCAACTAGGTTTTTTTATACTTGGGTCGGGGAGGATCTATATTAGGTGTAGAGGAAGAACTTGGCATAAATTCTCCTGCTACTTTTAGTTGCTCCTTTGGCACCACCCAGGTATTTGCAATATACCCAAACTTAAAAAATGTGCTTACATGACTGAGGGGCTCCAATTCTAATGATTGTCCTCTTACACCCCAAAACCCTTTTTCATAATTATTATCTTGGTAGAGGTTTTACGATTTTAATTTGTCTTTCAGAACATATCACCAAGCACTATTAGGAGTATACCAAGCACTAAGTAAACCTATATGGTTCCAGCCTGACTTATCCAAACCTCAGCCAACATTCGACAACTCATCGTAAACAACAAAATAACCAATTTATATTCAAAACATTAGTAGGGAAATTGGGTGTGGCCCATGAAAAAGCAATTTGGTGTCCCGATCGAATGTACTTCCAAACTGGCGCTGGTGTAAACCAAGTTGAACTTTTAAGGCGTATAAAAGGACCATTATGTAGTGATTGTGTGACGCTCGATGTGAATATTTGATCTACTTTTGCTTTAAGGATTTCCTATCCATTGTGCATTTTTAAGTGAATCTACAAAATTTATTTCAGTCTTATTTATAAAAGTTTTAAAGGATATATATACACAATTTGGATATTAAGTTTCGACAGTTACTAGTCTTTTTCCGCACATAGGCTTAGAATAGAGAAAATTTTCTTGTATTTAAAATAATTTAAAAAACGACACATAAATATTCTCAAATATATACGTACATAAAAACAATACACTTGATGGATTATTTACAAAGAGACATAGGGTTTTCATCTTATAATAAATAGATTCAAACAAAATTTTAGTAATAAACATTTTAAGTTACAGAGATTTTACGTGTAATATTGGCTCACTGTTTTTCTCAAAAAAATATATTTCCATTTTAATTTCAACATTGTTACCATAACAACACCCTTAATAGTGAGATAGCAACTTTGATCTAATTTATAAAACAAAGCGTAAAAAATATATTGCACTTTTTGGCAGATAACATATTGTTACGGCAACAGATATATTTACGTTTATCTGTGAGTTGGTTATTGGTTTGGAAACTGGCTGTATGAATAAAGAGACACGAAATGTTTTTCCAAATGCTAATAAGAATCACATTTTAACCCGAAGCTTATACTGTAAAACCTTGTTCATCTCCATTGCCTTTTCACACCGGAACAAAAGAACATACCCAATTTGCTACATACTCCAGAACGGTACAAATGAGTGAAAGGTTGCCATTGGCAACTATGCATGGCTCATTTGCTAGCTATTTCATTACCTCTGTCTGAAGCAGAGCTCTTGACACGGGCCAGGCGACCCGAACCTACACCAAAATATCTCACACACCAGCCATACAAATGCCAACCATGACTCTAACGCTTTAAATACCCAAATGGATGAAGCCATAACTCGGTTCCGCGAGTTTGAAAGTTTACATGCAAAATCATAACCAGCGCAAGCCAATTTGGATTGTAGCTTTAAAGGAATAAAACCCATTGCCGCTGCAGTGTATTAAATATCCAAAGATGGAGGTAGTATTAATATGTTTGTTTTTGATGTGACCTCAATTATATAGGCGTTTAACGTGAAACTGAGATTAATTTATAACGAGACGAAGGTGTATTTTGTAACTGACAGTTTTGACAGAATCGCAAATAGCGACACTTATCGATTAAACCATCTTGGACACCTGAAGTCACAGGCTTATATATCACAGACACGCAGCTTGGAACAAAATCTCTATCACATTGATTGTGGTTCACGTTTTAATTACACTGGTATCAGTTCTTATTTTAAAGGTGAAGTATTAGGTTATCTGTAACAATATCGAATTTGAATCATCATTTGCGTTTTCAATTTAAAAGCAGAGCATGCTATCACCTCATGCACCGATGGTTCACCACGGAGTGAACGAGTTGTCTTGTGTTTCTGTGTTTGTCCATGCCATCTGCGACACAGGGAATCCTAGTGCAGAGGTATGAGTGTGTTACGTTGTGGTTATAACGTTGTTTGTTGTTGCACCTCTCGAGCTGCAAATCAGTCCGGAAATTCTCAGTAACTGCGCGTATGTTCTATACGCGGAGTTGAAACTGAAGTGAAGTTGTTAAAAGCGACCCACCATTTTGCCAATTTAAATGAATTTTTTGGCAATAACTAAGAAACTGTATTTGTGTTATGAAACGGGCATGTTTGCCAGATGTTTTAACGTAAAAGTTTAATTTTATTATATTCTTTTTTAAACTATCGTGGAGGACGTGGGAACTAGAGCACAAAAAATTAGTTTGAGGACAATAGGAATTTAATTGTCTAGGAGTAACTTTTTAATCATTTGCTTTTGATCTATCAGTGATGTTTATAAACTAATCTTACTAATCTACTCTAAACAAACAATTCTAGTTTAATTGTATTTGTAGTAAATACGCATTTTTTTAAAAAAAAACTAGAAACTATTATAGATGCCGGCAAAACATAACGAGATGCAATTAGTGTCTTGAAGCAATGGGATAGTAACTACTATCCCCAAATTATATTTTTTTTTTACCAAAACACATGCATATAAGTAGCACCATATTTTATCGAGGCTGCAAGAAAAATATATTTTTCACAGCTGACGAACTACCTCACAAATCATATAACGTGAGAGGTAATCATCTGGAAACTATTCTCTATTCAGGAGCTTGAATTTAACGCAAAAAATGTCCTATGGAGATCTCTACCGCCCTGTCCAGACATTGTTGACCCATGAAATTCTATAGAACCTTACGTTTTGGAGCCTGATATTTGTGCGAAAGGGGAGTGTGGGAGATCACGATGCTTTGGTTTGTGGGACAACAGGGAATGTGTTCATTCAACCATTATTTCCACGTGATTTGACGTGTCATTGCCAAGCCTTCGAGAAATTCTGATAATGCAGAAAATAAAGTCAGATATCAGCCCAGGTGTTACTGCTAACTGAGGATCTCAATAAGAAAATGTATATTCAGTATATTGAAGAAGCTATTTATTAACACAAGCTTATTCAATTTTCCGCGGATTCTATGCATGCTTCTATATCCTGAAGATTTTTTTTTTTTTTTTTTTTTTTTTTTTTTTTTTTCGGTGGAGAAATACTTTACGTATCCCCGCCTCGCCGGGGGGCGTGACGGGGTATGTCGGGCTCAGCTGATGATGTTTGCTGTTATGCCTCTACCGACTAAAACTCCACCGTTGCTCAAGCATCTGACTAGGACGGGGCTGCGGGACCGTGTGAACATTCTCCGCTGCCCCGTCAACGTCTTCGTCCGCGTCGGTCCGCAGACCCGCCTCGAGAGGAGTGATCCCCCCCATTCGGCTCAAGTGATGCCCAGGAGCAAAGCTGGGCATCAACTCCTCGGGAGGACCTTATCTTTGGTGAGGGGTGAAGATGATTGTAGAACGGGCAGACTGCCCCATCCAAAACAGGTGGATACAGATAATGTTGGGCTCTACCTGAACCAAATTTTAATTTTTAATTATTTTTTTTTAGTTTAATAATTGATTGTTGCTTTTAAGATACGAATATACAAAATTAATAAAAATGTATGGGTTGATATCTAAATAAAAATTGCAGTCTTTATTGGCCAGGCAAACTCGGAATTTTAACGTTTTACAATATATAATAAATTTCACACCAGTTCGGAACGGCGTATAACATGTCAACAGATGTGCAGTGTAGCTGTTTTTTTTTTGGTGAATTTTTATATAAAACGTGACACAAAGAACAGCTCCCCATAAAGAAACGCTTTGGAGTCGTTTTCATAAAAGCCATTAAGTTTGGAAGCTAAAGCCACAGACTGAAAAATAAATATACAGTATATGCAGACCTCATCGCCATCACGTTTCCCTTACCACTTTTTTAAGTATTTTTCTATCTTTTTACTATTAGTTTTAATGTGTAGCGTTAAAACCAGATAGCATACTACCTGATATTAACTAGATACAAACACCCAAAAGCAAAACCACCAGGTCATCCTCACCGAATTATAAGATGATTCTAGTCACAACGCAATGCGCCCGTCACTCTGAGGGGATGTTATTCACGCCTGTAATTTCACCAGCACCCACACCTTTGCACAAGTACACAAAATGTGAGCACCAGTATTTGGCGGCTGATTACTACGTGTGGTGGCAGTACTACTCCGGACGAACTTAGCACAAGTAGCTCTTATGGATAAGATTGCATAGATGTTGTAGATCATAAGTTAAAAAGCTCACCGCCACGCAATTATTTGGATGTGTGACCATTTAGTGGGATTTGTACGGAGCACTTCCATGGTTCGGGGGATACGTCAAGAATTGGTCTAATTTTTGTCCCAAATAAAAACTTGAACAGGATGAAATAGAGGATGAAAGTTTGTATAAGGCAAGGAGATAGATGGATCCATAGTAAGAGCATAGGCTGTGTATTACTGAACTCCAGCTATTGTTATTAATTATGTCCTAACTAATACAATAAATACGAATGTTTGTTTGTTACGCTTTCACTCTGTAAGGGTTCAACCGATCATCATGAAATTCTGTATGCCCGTTGTTAGGTGTACAGAAGAGGGTACTTCTAAATTAAAGATAGCGAAGCCACGGGCAAAAGCTAGTATCTATATTATAATGATGGCAAAATCTGTAAGTTTTTGCTGTGCCACACGCAACGGAGATAAAACAAACGCAATGTTCGTGACAAAGCATTATAACGAATTCAATGGCTTATTTGTTTTGTACGTGATTTGATTGGTGGTGTAATTTCTTCGTGTTTTATTTCGACAGTTTTATACTGTTTGTTCGTGCAAAATGAAAATTTGCCTTTTTAACTTCTACATTACTTTCCTATTTATTCTTTACAAGCTTTTGCCCGCGGCTTCTGTCGCTGTCATGTAGACTTGCATTATGAAGAGTGGATTTCATTCCCATCAATGATATTATAAAAATTTTTGTGATGAACTAAATGTTGGTTCATATTGGTGCTGTGATAAAAAAAGTACTATACGATTATATTTTATCAGTAATCAGGTTCCCATTGCTATGCCTAGTTTGAAACTAGATCGCACACAGAAAACATTAAACATTAATAGTCGAAGAACAGTAAATTATACGTTTTCATACAAAATGTGTGAATATATAATATTTCCCGCTGTTGGTAAATCGCGGAAAGATTAACTGAGCAAGTTACTTGCTATGGCAGACGAAAATAATGTTCACTATATATCATAGAAAATGGAAATTGTTGTATGAAATTTAATTTAATGACCTGCAAAAATAATTTGCTTATGGAAAAGAACGTTGATTTTCACAACGTGATTTTATTTTGAAACATAGATGTACAATATACCACGTTTTTTATAATTTTGAAAAGGGAATTAATAATTATTAATTGGGGGATTGGCTTGTTTTAGCTAAAATCCGATTAAACGCATTGTACAAATTAGCACTATTAGTGAATTTTAAAAAAAATAATTAAAAATGTGTTTAAATACTTTTAGAATCTTCGTAATGAAAACAAAAAGGTATCTATGCTACCTTTTTATTTTATTATGGTAATTAATAAATAAATTATTTAATATTACCGTATCTAAACAAAATAATATATTTGACACTCATCTGATTCGTCCGTTATGTTACATAACAAATTTTGACACATATTGCTTAACGATAAAATAAATCTAAAGATTCTCTATTTATACATTCGAAGGAAGAAAATTCACGAAAATTTCACAACACTACTTAAAACATCAAAATATGATTTACTTTCGACAAAATTACTCACAGCTTCAGGATAAATATCACTACATAAATTTATGATGTCAGTATTAAAATTCACGAAAAATATTTGACGAGAATTCTTGATCAGATCTTTTGTAAGGCTCATTATGTTTGAAGCTACGGTGAAGTCAACATAGGACAAGTTCGAACCATCAATGATAAGTATTGAATCTTCATAAGTATAAGCCAATTTCAACGATTTCCGTCTCATATTTTCTGCATTACAGTACAACAAACTATTGGATAACTTGATAACAATCATATTTCTTACATCATTGATTATTTGTACATCTAACTCAGGTCTTGCTTCATTATATATAACAATACATGCTTCGGTCAATATACCAGATACGATACCATATTCTAAGCCTTGAATCAAACCCACAAACATTGTAATTAGTAATACTATTAGTTCTCTTTTACAACTTCTCCACAAAGTTATCATCGTTGGAATATCAATCATCCAAAGAACTGCCGCAATGATGAGCCCCGCTAAAGATGCTTTCGGTATATATGGGAAAGTAGACGTAAGCGTGTAACGGAACGCATGTGGCTTACCGTTCTCTCACGAAAAACCTGAACCATGACAATAACCATAAACAAATAGGCGATCGAAAAATATAATTATTCACATATCCATGCAAAAGATGGATAAAGAATATTATCACTTTAACTCTAACAACGAGCTGAGTATATTTCTAAAAATAGATTGTCAATAGAATTTTAATTTTGTTTAGGATAACACAATAATGTAAATAAGATTTGCCAAAGTCGTTCTTAATTTACTGTGGTAAAGATACCTTTTGAGTAGAGCCGCCCCGATGGAGCCAACGAGTTTTATAACATTTTACAACAAAAGGGAATACATTAATTATCAAGCTTTGCCAAAATTACCTTTAATTCCAAGTAACAAAGGTGTCTTTTAGGGTGAACTACTCTAAATAGACAAAGCGGGGAATCCCACAGATAAAGAACAACATTATATAATAAGCTGTGCTAATTATACCCTTAATTCCATGTGGCAAAGATGCTTTTTAGGGTGAACTACCCAAAATAGACCAAGCGGGGAATCCCACTATAAAATAAATTTATATGTACAGGTTGAGTACAAATCATCTGAATCAATAGTGGTTATTTACATGTGCGAATCTTGTACCTTACGAAAACATTGTTTGGAAATGGTTATGGAATAAATTATAACAAATAATCTCATTGTAATGGAGTGGATTTCCATACAACAATTGAGTATCTTTCCAGGATTTTGTTGTAATGATACTGGATCCTTATACTTTATTAGATTAAAGTAAATGGGGACTGAGTTCGATTCCAAACAGACTGTAATGTTTAAATATTGTTTTGAAACATTAATGGAAATGAAGCATTTGACTTCCACATAATTCCACATAATAATTCCCGGATATAATTTTATTTTCTAAATTATTTATTGTGATCAATTTCTATGTATGATTATTGCAAAATACTATTCACTAATACAGATAAAGATTATCTAATTATTTATGAATTACAGACATTCAATAATATTTAATTTTTAGATTTCTTCGTTTGAATCACCCTGAGTAAGGGAGGTGTGACCTGTCTATTGTATTAACAGGAACGTGAAGGTATAAAAGGCTGCGCTTGAGCAACGAGAGGGGGCAGTTCGATACTAAATTCGGGAGTGAGAGCATAATTGTGTGACTGTTACATTAGATCGACAATCTGTAATCCAATTATTTTACTGTCACTTTCAACTCAGTGATTTGACACTGACAAGAAAAGTTGCATGATTGATGATTGAAGGGCTTCCCGTTGCTTCTTTTGGACACGCCGGTAGGGATCTTGACTGGGGACTGGAGAACGAGCGGCCGTCATGGAAAGACACGTGAGTGGTGGAATAACAAGTGAAATGTACCAGATAGTTAATATACTGTGTTGGTAAGTTGTATTTTAGAACGATCTCCAACTACGTATCGGCCTCCAGATATTGGTGAGATTTTTCCTATAAAATTTAATAACCTTTTCATCAGACTGTGTGAACCATAACTAACAAAGAAAGTATTCTGAGTTGTTCAATCTCTGGCTTATGCTATAACTGAAATGGTAGCGTGCCATTAATTACGATGATCAAATCCATTGTTATGTTTGTTTGTACAATCACCACAAATATGCGAACCCGAGAACCTGAATTGTCTTATTAAAGACCTAGAACCAGAGATGTGAACATCTATAACTTGTGAAACTAGGATTCCTATCTCAATGATAATTGTATAGTTCTCTTATATCGAAGAGACCGACGGTGGCCTAATAACTTTTATTAGTATACCACGGAAGGGAAGTTAGGCCTAGATGTTATATTCCTAGGTCAGTCAGGTTGACGTAACTTATAGATGGAAGCGGGGATTGGCGCTTCCATCCTTGGCTTCGGCCGGGCCAAGTCCAGTGGTATACTAATCACATACATTTTAATACAGATCAGTAACAATAACGCCTAATTGTCTTAGGACATGATAGTTTTTCTTGTAACTATGAAGTCCTGGAGTTATTCGTGAAGTGGTTTATTTATTATATTTGTTAAACAGATATGCTAGGTCTTTAGGTCATATACAATTACTATTATGAATTATTTTAATACAGATCATAATAGAATTTTAATACAGATTAATAACAATAAAGTCTACCTGTTTTAGGACATGATAGTCTTTCTTGTAATTATGAAGTTCTGGAGTTATTCGTGAAGTGGTTTATTTATTATATTTGTTACACAGATATACAAGGTCTTTAGGTCATATACAATTACTATAATGAATCATTTTATATCAAAATGATCAAGTAATTATTTATAAAACCTTATTACTCCTAATTAATTACACAATAAAAGTCATAATTAATACATCTGTAGTGAATATATATTATAATGTAAACTCTACCTAAATAAATTAAACTTATATTATTGTTAGCTACGTCAAGACTTAATACCTAAAAGAAACTGAGTTATTACGGAACCGCAATATAGAGTCCTACCAATCACTAGCGATCAGCCATGGCCAAAATAGTTAAAAATAACAACAACAAAAAAAAAAAATAGGTTGAAAGAGGGGGCGTTACAAGCGCAGTCAAAGCTAAAACTATCATTACGCAAGTAATGATACCTGCTGCGGTGGTTCTTACTCCCGATACATGATTCAGTGTCGATCGGGAAAATGCTCCAGTTATTGGCATGCTTTTTCCAAAAGCACCAATCACGTTACAAAGCCCTAAAGCAAGCAGTTCCTGTGTAGCATCAACTTGAACTCCATTTGAAAAAGCTTTCGATAAAACTATTATTTCTAAAACGGCTATCAATGGAATTACAAGAGATTGGGGCCCTAATACTTCAATCATGTCAATGAAATTATAAGTTTGGTTATTTAAAACTGTTTGAAATGGAGGCAAACTAAACTCTGGTAAGCCACCTTTAATCTCACCAATCAAAGTCAAAGACTCATTTTCGAAATATTCTTTGAAAATATAGGCGATAAGCATTCCTATTAAAATTACGACTGCATTTCTTGATAAACTTATTAACCATTTTACCTTATTTAATATTTTATCGTTAGGGCCATAACCCTTACCAAGTTTTTTCAAAAATACTAATGCTGATATAGTACACAATCCAAGCAGTAAATCCCAAGGGTTGACAGTATTAATGTTCTTCACAAAATTGTGTATAGATTCAGCGAAATAATTTCCTGAAGATCCTTCCAATCCAAACAAAGATTTTAGTTGCGAAGCACTGATCTGTAGAGATGCTGCTGTTGTAAATCCACTTATAACTGGCAGTGATATAAACTCCACGAGAAATCCAAGACGCAGTACTCCCATGGTCAGAATCAAGGTACCAGTTAAGAATGTTGCCAAAACGGCAAAATCTGCCGAATAACTAGAAACGTATTTAGCGGTAATAGCTGACAGTATAGCTGTGGGTCCAATTGATAATGCTTTACAGGTTCCGAGGATTGCGTAAATAACTCCCGCGGTCAATGATGAGTACAGTCCATACTCTGGCGGTAAGCCTGCTACAATGGCGTTTAGCCTACGCCATTGTAGCAGGCTTACCGCCAGAGTCTTGAGGAATAGCAGTCAAGCCCACCGTTAGACCAGCTATCGTATCCTGAACCAAAGTCCCGGCTGTATATTTTGGCAACCACTCCACGATAGGCAGTTTTCTTTTAAGCACTTTTGTGTTACAAACATTTTTGATAAACTGTTTGTGTTTATTTTTTATCGCTTGATCTTCGACCACAGATGTCATCTTACGGAAGTTATTGAACAACTGAACTTTTTGTAAAACCTACCACATATCGGCGTAATATCATTACAAAGTACGTATCTAAACAGTGATTGATTACGATAATAGATTCACATACGTATAGACGTATATAGATTCTAATATATCCACAAAACATTTCATACATAATCAGATGACAGATATTATTCTGCATGATTATGTTGATAAAGAAGATAAAGTTGAATAAGATAGGTGATAGTTATGTTATTGTTTTATCTTGGTTTTATCTCTGTTCGCGAATTTATATTTTTTCTTATTTCATGTTGTTTCAAATTTATATAGTGATCAGTGAAAGTCGTATGATAAGACGTGAAACATACTGTAGTTTTCACCAATTTTCAGCGGACCGTCAATTTTTTTTGTCATTAACTGTTCTTGTTCTGGACGGCTCCGTGGCTTAGTTGGCCCTGCCTTCGAAGCAAGGGGTCCCTGGTTCGACTTCCGGCCGGGGCACACTTTGTGTGGTGAGCACGAAGTTTGTTCTCAGGTCTTGGGTGTTTGTCTTGTGTTTCTGTGTTTGTCCATGCCATGTGCGACACAGGGAATCCTAGTGCAAAGGTATAAGTGTGTTAAGATTGTATTAAGATTGTCTAACCCCAGCAACTGTTTTAGTTTTTCTTAATCCAATATCAAAATCAATTTTTATGAACTTTAAGATGATTTAGGTAGAACAATTTATAAAATTCCTTCTGCTTTATCTTTGTAAATTACCGACAGTAAACATTCATCGTGTATTTTCTTATGTCAAATTGACAAAACGAACTGAAGGTACTGATGTTAAGTGGTTACCTTAAAAACGATTCTGAAATCTTTCAATTTAAGTAGAACTTGTACCAAAATCGTTCGGAGAATTGCTGCTACCATTACCGGTAATGCGCTAAGCAGTGATGCATTACTGTGTGTGGGAGTGACGGCCAAGTAACTGTAGGGGTACCCCCTAGTTGTGTTTGTTTAATCTACAAGCTGCAGACAGCAACTTCCATATCAGGGTGGCCGTGAAAACGTTCCATCTCATAAAAAACATTATAACAACATAACCTTTCAATATTTGATCCTGTATATCCGTCAGATGATATCGATGTTTCAGCGTGTGTCGAGGCGATAGGCGCGGATTCGAACCCCGGTCGGACAGATAAGGGTGATTGAGGTATTCGTGGGCCCGCATAAGTTTCTTTCATTATAGAAAAAATGTGGTGGATACAAAAGGTTTATGTGGTGGAGAAATAAAATATATCGCATGAAAGCAAAAGCTGTTATACATGATGGCGGTGTAATGCATTTTTCACTGACAGTATTATACAAACAATTTTAATATAAACATACGATCCAAAACTTTAAAAAAATCTGTCTTACGCTAGCCAAAATTTTGTATCCTATATTGTCCTATATCCTGTATTTGAATCATATTGCAGTATGAGTTAACATTCAAATTTCTCGTTTCATAAAACACTTAAGATTATTTTTTTGTAAATCATTTCTATACGTTATTATTGAGTGAATTACAAATAGGGGGCTAATAGTCAATAAAGTGCTTACAGGTCCATGATCGATCATCATTATGATCAGATAATTAATTTTATAATGGGAATAATTTGAATAATGATGGAGCGAAAATAACAACCAAGTACTGCTACTTGGTTGTTATTTTCGCTCCATCTTATGCCAAGTTCGGAGAAGTAGTGCCACCACACCTCATAATCCATTGCTAATCAGTGGTACTTTTGCGTTTCGGTGAAAGGGTGTTTTCTGGAGGAACTTGGCACAAGTTCTACTGCTAATTTGGGTTGCTCTTGCACCACCTGGAGGACACGTAAAGGGACTCTGAGAGTACTTATGTACGAGCAACATAGACCCCAACTACCTATTTAGAATATGGTGTGTTTATAATTCTATTTTCATATCTATTTGTATTTATTTATGTAGGTTTAATAAATATCATTGCAGTAAGATTTTCGTAGCCAATACAAACACGATTCGGAGTATTATCGATATTCGCAGAACATAATCTTCTGAATAAACCATAGCTCGATACAAGACCATGAATATGAATCTCGCTTAACCCTTCGAGGAGAGGGGACCGTACCACCGAACCAACTATGTTTGATATATTGCGGAATTAATACCCACTTAGATTAAGTCTCCTTGAAAATCTATTGTGACGCAAACGCTTAAAGTTTTGGGTAACAATAGAGTGACAATGTAAGACCCATATACTAAATAGTTAGATATTAGCGGTGATTTCATTGAAATATCATATTAATGTCGTTCTAATTGACAAATTTGGTAAACTTTTCGTTTTCAATCGACTTCCATCATTTTGGTTATCAGTTTGGTTGTATTTTTTATTGTTTCTTAACTCAGAACTTCGTTATTTATCAAGCGATTTGAATGTTTTTTTTTTTTTTGAACCGATTAAGTTTTAAGTTGGTCCTTTTGAAATTTCATCAAAATCAACTTGGTTTTTAAATTAAAATAACTGATAAAAAAATGTCCTTATAGTAAATCAAACTGCGTATTTTGCTTTCCTGTGACTGTGTTCCTGGGAAATAAGGGATGATGGTATTAAAATCGGGCTATTCGATTGTTTTAAATCAGTCAATTAAGTTTGTTTATGTTTATTTGTGCGTGTACATTTTGACGTGTCGTAACGTTTCAAAAATGACCATAATCCCGTAGGAATCTCACATTCTTGCGGGATAAAAAGTACCCTATGTCCTTTTCCTGTTTTCCTGACAACGTGTATGCAAAATTTCATGATGATCGGTTCAGTAGTTGAGGCGTGAAAGCGCAACAAACAAACAAACTCACTTTCGAATTTACAATATTATTATGTAAATTCGAAATTCGAAATATTATTATATATATATTGGTTAAGATTACCTAAGAAATCCATGATATACAATATTACAGATGATACATTTTTATCATAAACATGCTTACGACATATATCAAAACACTCTAAATAATAACCAAAGCACATATTTCACTCTCGATTCATTAAGCCGTCGACGGCAGACCGCTAATGCCCGCCACTGCTGTGTATACTGTGCCACTGCCAATAATACCCGTATCTCAAGAATTAATACTGCGTTGATCCTAAACAGAATGAGTTGAGGTGGAAATATCCCCGTGGACGCCGAAGGGTTACCGATGTTGTATTTCGTTCAATTAGCAGAAATAACAGATCCATCTCGGTGTAAATGCTGAGGATAGTCAGTTTCTGAAAGTAGGTCATCTCGGAAATTAATCATTAATCTCATATTATCCAAACTTTGGTCGGAAAAACTGGATTTAGGACAAACATTGTGGAAACGTTAGTTAATTTTCAAAATTGATTTCTATCTAACACTTTGTTAGTTGGTAGTAGCCCTGCCTTCGAAGCGAGGGGTCCCGGGTTCCATTCCCGGCCGGTACACACTTTGTGTGAAGAGCGTGAAGTTTGTTCTCGGGTCTTGGATGTTTGTCTGGTATTTCTGTGCTTGTCTATGCTATCTGTAACACAGGGAATCGTAGTGCAGAGGTATGAGTGCGTAAACGTTTATTAGTTTTAACGTTTATGTGGTGTGTTTTTGGTCCTCTTTTACGCTCAAACGGCTGATCGGATTTAGATGAAATTTGGCACCAGGATAACTTGAATCTTGGATTAACACATATGCTACTTTTGTTTCCGGAAAACCGCGGGTAACACTGCGGGGCGCAGCTAGTATGAAATAAAAATTACCTTAAAAATGTTACGATTCTATCACGTGTTGTATAAATCGATCATAGGAGGGGTAAGTTTTACTTTTATAGAGTTTTTTATTGTCAGTGATAAAGTTCTCAAAAATTGCGCCGGGAAAATGGTTATTAAAAAAATGGACGTCGTAAAATACTTTATGGGATTTCAGAAAATAATAGAATATTATCTATATTGGGTAGATTACAACAACCTAAATAAAACATAGCCCAGCTTTTGTCATTTCATTAATGTGGATTGAAGAGTTAAATAAGACAAACCAATATTTAAGTACCTAATCTCTGTTTATTATAATACGAAGAAGGCCCCACAGATATATATATCTTATCTTATATAAAGATATGATATCTGGAATTCGAGAAGCCGTAATGCATCTCTTAGAAAGTCTAGGGTTCACATTGTTTCTGTTCATAACAAAAATTCTTTATTATTTTATAACTTACAAATAAAAATTAAAAAAAAAAACTTCATTCTTAGAGGCTACTTATAAAGAACAAAAACGTAAAAATTACAACAGAAAATTTTGATCGTGGGGTAGGGTGCCAAGAACACTGGCTGCATTCCCGCGTTGGACGGCCAAAGATAATCTTTGAGCGACGAACGAGCCAGCCTTCTTGTCCCCAGTGGCATCACATAAAATCACATTGTTTTCAATATTAATTATAAAATATACGTTGTATTACACTCTAAAGCGCTCATTTTACAAAAAAAAAACAAAAATATATTTTTTTATATCTTTCTTTTAAATCTTTTTCAACAACCTCATACGACACATGTTCTAATTAAAATTAAATATTTGATAAAACCAAACATCCATGTTGAGTATCTTCTTCGGAAGTTAGTTGGAAAAGTAGCAACACCATTTTTCAGATCACAATTACTTAAGGCATCACGCGACTGATAAGAAAATGACAAACACTTATCGATACAGAAGGCTGAATTGAAGCAAATACACAATCAGTATTACGGAAACTGTGCAGGCTGAAACAATGACAGTCCAAAACACAAACGCAGGCATTCGAAAAAGAAAAATATATAAATGCATTGGCAACACCTGCAGCATAAACACATTCAAGAAGAGATTACCAATTCTCAAATGGCTTCCAAACTACAAATCGGAATATATCATTCAAGACGCCATTGCCGGGTTAACAGTTGGATTGACAGCCATCCCACAAGGAATTGCTTATGCTGTTGTAGCTGGTCTCCCTCCTGAATACGGACTGTATGGTTCTCTTACTTCTGGAATCGTCTACCTGTTCTTCGGCAGCTGTTTCAATGTGACTGTTGGACCTACAGCCATCATGGCAGCCATGACATCAAAGTACGTATCAAACTATTCTTTGGATTTTGCTGTACTAGCGGCATTTCTCTCGGGAATAACGATACTGTTAATGGGTGTCCTTAATCTTGGATTTCTCGTAGAGTTCATATCGATGCCTGTTATCAGTGGGTTCACGAGTGCTGCTGCATTGCAAATCGCTGCATCTCAGCTCAAATCATTGTTCGGATTGACCGGTTCATCTGGGAATTACTTCGCTGCGTCAGTTTACAATTTTTTCGACAACATAACCACTGTAAAGTTATGGGACCCTGTGCTTGGATTCGGGACAATAGTCATGTTGATTCTCTTGAAAAAGATGGGACAAGGCTGTAATCGGACTGATGGATTCTCCAAAAAAGTACGCTGGTTCTTTTCTTTGTCAAGAAACGCCGTGGTCGTAATTGTGGGTATAATAATTGCTTATATTCTAAAAGTGACACTGAAAGCGGAACCAATAGCAATCATTGGCGATATAGGAGGTGGCTTACCGAAATTTCGCTTGCCCCCAATCTCTACCGTCGTTGGAAATGAAACTTATTCATTGGGTGATATGCTAAATGTATTGGGGCCACAATCAATTGCTCTACCACTGGTAGCTATTCTAGAATCAGTTGCTATTGCCAAAGCTTTTGCTGACGGAGCTACAGTTGATGCTACTCAAGAGATGATAGCTTTGGGTTTTTGCAATGTGATTGGCTCGTTTGGACAAAGCATGCCAATCACTGGTTCATTCACGAGAACGGCATTGAACCACGTTTCTGGAGTAAAAACACCTGCTGGTGGTATAATTACGGTTCTCCTTATCACTGTTGCATTGACCTTGCTGACTTCAACATTCTACTACATTCCAAAAGCATCATTGGCTGGACTGATTATCACGGCTATGTCCACGATGCTGAATTTTACCATTATGGGAAGATTGTGGAAAAACAGTAAAAGAGAGTTATTTGTCCTGGCTGCAACAATGGCAGTATGCTTATTTTCAGGTCTTGAATATGGAATCCTGACAGGTGTCATTTTAGAAGCTGCTATGCTGCTGTACAAGGTTGCCAGACCGCCTGTGGATATCAGCATCACAAAATGTCAAAAAGCAGATATTATGCTTGTGCCATTGACAGAAAGCGTGTCGTACTGCGCAGCTGAGCATATACGAAGAATTGTTCTAAAAGCATCCCAGCACGCTCTGTCTGAAACTTTGATCATAATTGATGGAACTAATTTGAGGAACATGGATTTCACCGTAGCATCGAACATGATGTCTGTGGTTAAAGATTTGGAGAAGAAATCAAGGCAAATTCTGTTTATGAACTTCAATCCTCAGTTGAAAAGCCTTTGTGTTGATGTGGATCCTAGTTTTGAGAAAATGTTCGTGAATGCAAGAAACGCTACTGACTTATCAGATCAGTTGACGAAAGATGTTTAAAGTTATGCAACACAAAGAATAAGGAAGTTTGAAACAGTGATATAATAAAATTGCGTAGAAGGAAACACATTGTATCTTATTATTATTGATAGGTACATGTGCACGTAAATACTCTGAATAGCTGAAAGATTAGATAATAAAGTTTAAGATTAATATATAAGTTCTTAGATACAATAATCAGATAACGGTAGGGTTATGTTCATATTGCGATGCAAAGGTTGCGTTGGACTTCCAAATTAAAGGTATATACTGGGATGTCAATGCAATTTTAAATATTATTTATCTTTAATAGAGCTCATAAAGAATATTTACTCTAACAAGTCTCTCTAAGCCTCTAATGTTCCCACTGTTGGGACAACGGCCTACTCTCGATAATTGAGAGTGAATTGGGTTTTGATCTACCACGGGAGCCCAATCTGGATCGGTATTTACCATTTCTTAAAGTATTAAAATCCAGTGTAATTCTAACCTAGAGTGTAACGACCTTATGATGGGTAATCAAGCTACACGCTATCAAGATTTATAGAATAATTTGTGTTTTACAGTTAAATATATAAATGAAA
This sequence comes from Aplocera efformata, assembly GCA_921293045.1. Classification (NCBI taxonomy): domain Eukaryota; kingdom Metazoa; phylum Arthropoda; class Insecta; order Lepidoptera; family Geometridae; genus Aplocera; species Aplocera efformata. The sequence continues at coordinate 1,941,549 of OV121042.1, read as the reverse complement.
ATTGCGTTAGACACTAACTAAATGTATACCTAATAAAAGGTAAATAAACATTTGTTTTGTTTTTCTAATACTATTTTTATATCTTCATTTATATTCAATAAGAATGCGCTTATTTTCTTGGCAAAAGCAAACGAATTCGCTTTTCATTTTACAGATCGGCAAAGTTAGATTTTGCACGGTTGCCAAACACAATACCACAAAATGAATTTATGACAAACGTATTAGCTAGACCGAGGGAGATAGCTATGTAAACATGAGTTTTGTATTCATCGCGTCTGTCCGATGAAGATTGTTTGGAAAGGAACCAAATAAGGGGGTACAGTAGCCTGAGAATATTTTACGCTTGTTTAATATTTTTCAATTGTTCAATTCACGAAAAATGTAAAAAAACGGTGACCCGGCGTACTCTCGATGATTGAGAGTGAACGGGCTTCGATCTACCACGGGAGCCCAATACGGATTGGTAGATGTCACTTGTCTTCGAATTTATGGTTCTAAGACATGCCGGTTTCCTCATGATGTTTTCCGTCACCGTTTGGAGATCGTAGTATTGCTCTTGTAATTTTTTTAAGTGAAAAAACTCATTGGTGCACGTTTGGGGTTGAACGAGCGACCTTCAGATTGAAAGCCGGCGTCTTTGTCCCTGGGCCACCACGCTCTAAACTCATAAAGCTTTATTTATAAAGCATACGTATAGATCAGGAGAGAGAAGTGTTTCAGAAATATCTACATTTTGTGCAAGTTTGATAATGATACAATACATAACAATTTTGCAAATACTTTTATCTTCAAAACTCTCAGAAAGATATACAGATTAGATAATATAGTTAAAGATTATATTGTACGGATGTCAATGTATGATAGTTCTGAGATTCCTTATATCTTTAACACTGCATAGGGGCACAAATAAGGCATGCCTAAAGACGAAAATTTAATTATTAGTTTTCAAACGTCAGACAAGTGAAACATGACCGAACTCGAACCTACGATAACCGCGCAGAAGGCATAGCTAACTGAGCTGTGATACCAATCAATATAAGCTAAATATTTTTGTCTATTTCCCTGTTTCATTCATGAAAAGATTCTTTGTCAGCCATTTTCAGACTCTCCAAGACAACGGCGTAGCTGCACATGTATTCAACCCCATTACAACTATCAATTACATACAAAAACATTTTGCCAAAAATGCACTTTTTAATACACGCCATTATAGCAACAACTACCCTTGACTTTGCCAAAATCAGTGTCTAGACATGGAACGACCGAAATAAATTATTTAAATTACGGAATATTTAGTTTTGAGCTTGAAAGCGCTTGAATATATCACAAGATTTATAAGGGTCTAAGGTAATATATCAAAGAGAGGTGGAATGCAATTTGTATGTAGTGTTCGCGGTTGCAACACCGATTTTTAAGGTCTTATTTATTTGAAAATGGTTCATATAATATGATTTAGGAACCAACATAAAATATTATTATGTTATAATTAGGGGGTACAGTTGTCCATACGTCCCTGGGTGGTGCTACTCGTAAAAAAGCAACAAAAAGAAGCAGTAGAACTTGTGCAAAGTTCGCCTGGAGAAGTACTGCTACCATAACTGTAATCTGTCGCCAAGGAGTGATGCACTCGCTTTGCTGCGTTCCGGTGGAAGGGTGTGGGTGCCGGTGAAATCACATGCATTATGAGACAAATGCGATTCTGACTATTACACGAGGTTTTCGTACTACCGAATGCAATATTTAATAATTGTAATCCACCAAAACCATCTCACAACTTAGTTTTTAGCAGCTCTGCCTTCTTCTTTGTAGGCTCGATTCGAAGAGTATACATGTATGACGAACATAGGCTAGATGGCTGGGATAGTTCATGAAAATTTATTTATATAATAACACATTCTGTGCAATTATCAACCCGCTGCAGCTTAAAAAATAAAATGATTAAGTTTAGTTTTACATAATTTAACGTTTCCTTTACTTTCGAGTACAGAACCTTAAATTTTCCAAACTTGTTCCTAAAATTTTCTACACGAACTCTACAAGTCAACTTCACGGAGATAAACAAAAGGCGGTTATTTTTATCTGACACCGGCAAAACAGAGGGAGGTTATGATTTACTACCCCATCGGCAGAGGGTGCCAAGAGTGGAAAAGTAATGGCCAACTTTAGTAGTTTGATGTCAGGAACACTAGGCGATTGAAGGCGATTCTGAGATATAATGTTCGTTTTAAAAAGTGAGAGTGTGCATACAAGCGTCTTGAAGGAAGAATTTGCTATTAAGGTTATGTCGGGTGAGGAATACACCATGTTTTATTACTGTTGTCATGGGCGGGGGTCTCCACTTATACACATAAAAAAATCAAAATTAGTCCATACTTAATGAAAAAATTAATTAACAAAGCACAAAAAAAACAGCAGAATAAACAACCCGCGCCTTTTTTAAATCTATTAAAAACATTTGCAATATCTAAAAAAATTGAAACAACACTTGAAACAAGCATAACATTTCAAAATCAATAGACACCCATAAACTATGAAATTGTCACAGACTACAACCAGGCAGCCTTATCGACCGGCGAACACAAGCACGCGGCTCAAATGAAACGTCACAGGACAAAGGCGGCCGTGTCAAACGGCGCCGCAGCTCGTTTGTATCGCCGCCGCCGCCGACGCGTCAATCAATGTTTCCGACAACGCATACGAAGGTGTAAGGTTATTGAGGTGGTAATTTCAGGGGATCCTCGTATAGAACGTGTAGGAACCATTGATCGGAGACTTCGTGTAAGTTGCTAGTTGGTAGAAGAAGCCAGTGTTTTGATGGGTGACCGTGTAGACGGGGTTTCTTACTTGTTTTACCCGTGGAGGGTTTGAACAAGTGTCAAACTTAGTAATAAGAACGCATGATCTTGTAGGTACATATTTATTTTTAAAAAGAGACGTTTCTAATTACTTTTTGAAGAATTCAACGGAGAAATAGTATTTTGACATTGACTTTGAATTTGATGCCGGTTCTAGCTATTATACAAGTAAATAAGCCATGTCGAAGGCCTTCGGGTGGCTTGGGAACTCCGGCACCAGAGTGACTCACACGAAATAAGTAAAATAAACATTATATTTCCGTAGCTTTCTGCTACAACGGCCAAAAATAACGTAGTGATAAACTTTTAGAACAAAATATTTAATAAGTATGTAATGCATAAAACGGTTACGCATCCAACTTCTGACTGGACCGAGAGTTGCTTAACTTAGACGGTCTGTAAAAAACAGCTAAGCAGGCTTCGCCACGCTTCAATGGTATGCTAATTTGCAAAAGATCATTAAAGTCGTAATCAGTTAATGATATATATTCAGGTATTGACATTTCATTGTTTCTTTGCATTTCACTGGTTCAAGTGAAGCATTTACTTGAACACGTTTTAACTATAATTTCTATGTCATTTTAATATTTAATTACATTATTAAATAAATATTCATGGATATTATATACAGCACCTGGGCTAGCTGCTAACTAAGTATAGCTAAACAAGTTTTACTGCTACTTCATGTACCTAACTGTATACTTCATATTTAAGTTTTTATTGTTTTTAGTCATAGCTGTTGGTTTTGATGATAGATTTATAAATAACATTTAAAATTAGTATAACGGAATCGGTGTTGGGTGGCACATCAGTGGTTTTTAAAGTTGCCGTCACTTAAGAAAGAAACCAGCGAGAAAGTGATGCTGATGCAAACAGATGCTGACAGCCAGTCCTTTTGTCAGGACCGCCTTGGCTTCATGATCAGGGTAAGATAACATTCAGGATCTCTTGGTATCCTCCCCCGACCTTGTACGTATTGATCACTGGGTTCAGTTTCCAGCCTAGACACGCAGGCGCCTAATTCCATTCGCTTCTCTTCACCAAAATATTATTACGTTTTATGCGTAATAGATTTAGGGCCTTTTACATCATAAATGTATTTTATTTAGTAACACATAACAATACACATAACGTTTACACACTCATAAAACGCACCAGGATTTCTTGTGTCGCAGATGGCATGGACAAACACAGAAACACAAGACAAACTCCCAATCGCAAAAGGTAGGTACTTTTTAATTTAATACTACAAAAAATATTCAACTCCTGATCGCTAAGCTTCCAATTAAGTTATGGGCGAATCTAAGTGCTTAGGCAGACGTCTTAATCGGAAAGTAAATTGTAATTAGTAAGTTATGAGCGAGACTAAGTGCTTAGGGGGACAAAAACAAGCCTATATTTTTGTCGAAGATATAAAATACTGTCGCGACTCCAAGTCTACATGGAATGAGAAACTCAATTAGACATTCACATAAAAATCTACATTGTAGTTACATTGGGATACGGAAATGAAAATTACAATAAACTTGGCTCCGTGGCTAAGTAGATAGTAGCCCTGCCTTCGAAACGAGAGGTCCGGAATCTATTCCCGGCCGGGTCACACTTTGTGTGGTGATCATGAAGTTTGTTCTCGGGTCTTGGGTGTTTGTCTTATCTTTATGTGTTTTTTCATGCCACCTGCGTTCAGCTAATAGGGCAGGGGTGAGAGTGTAAATATTATTTTTTATGTATTTAAATTAATTTCTGAACGCTAGCCTATAGCATTTTTCGTTATAAATTTTGTAACCCGACAAATAACGACACGGCGTTAACGTAAAACAATGACGATGGCTATTAAACGCAAGGTGTCCATTATCGATGCACCCTGCACCGGATACGCAGGCCGTTACTCATCCGGAAGTGACGTCGAATGGATTCCGTGATAACGGCATCAGGGTAACTGGATTCATTTAGTTGTAAAGGATTAAAGCAGTGCCGATAATGTAGTCTGACAGCAGTATCAGGAACCAATATGGTTTATGCTGAAATGGAGTGGTACCTTAATTAAACAGACTGATAAATTAGAGACACGGACAGCTAATGATATTCTAAAAAAAAAACAAAAATAGGTCTGATTAATTTAGGAAAAGTTAATCTCTTTAACACTTAGACTTATAGACGGATTTACATAACACGCTTATAAAATCAATATACTGTATGCAATAAATACTATTTAATATAATAGTTTTTATGCTACAAATACGACTCAGGTCTTTCCCTACTAAAATATATGTAGAATAAAGTCGCGTTGCGTTACACCCGTCACTCTGGGACGGGTTTGTTACGCCTCAAGTGCCTCTAATTTCACCAGCACCCACACCTTACATCGGTAAAGCAACGTGCACCAGAGCTTCGCAGCGCATTACCAGGTGTGGAGTTAGTATTTCTCCGGGCTAACTTATCACAAGTGCTACTGTTCCTTTCGCAGCACCCAAGGTAACATGTCTGCTTATTTGATGTAGTAAACACAACTCAATTTTATGAATTTATTTATCTATTCATTACAATGTTAAAAATAAACTGCAAAGTTTAAGTATAGCATAAATATTGCGTTGGATACATTTTTATTTGTTTATTTATTACGGATGTGACGTCAGTACTGTTTGGAGGCTTTGCATTCATCCTCTCAATAATATGTACAGTTAATCTACCCAACACGATGGTCTTCGAAAGTTGCAAATAATTCAAACATCAAACCATTAGTTATCTATCGGCGCCTCTCAGTCGACTACGATCAAAGGGTACATAATAACTATCGAAAAAACAATCCTTTATAACATACTATATATGAATCTGTAAAAGGCTTTCAAGCGATAAACATACCTAAGTTCAAGCTAGTTTGAATTCATAATAAAGCTGGCAAAGTTGGGCAGTCTCCCGACGTAGCTTGTTATGCAGTTCACATGCTATATTGAGTCTTAATCTAGGGCAAGAAAGCTTTTTTTTATGCTCGTGTAAAACAGACTATGACATATAAGGCAGTTTTTACCCCCATTTTTTATGCACCCCGCGATGCAAGCTCGCAGCTTGATCCCGAATTATTAAGGGGGTTAAATTGACGTTTTATGAAACAACCAGACAAGTGATATGGAACAGAAAATTGGAAGAAGTTTTTGCCAAGAAATATGACAATGTGCTAGAAATATCCGTTGGCAATTTATAGGTTTTTCTTCGTTACTAAATTATGAGTTTGGTGCCATGAGAAACGTAAGAATAAACTTATAAACATTTTCTAGTTGATTTTGTTAATAACGCTTATCATATTGTAGATACTAATTAAAATGACTACAAGAATTTTAATTTACATGATTCAATAATTAATGATTATCTGAGCCACGATAAAGCACTTTTCAGGATTCAAATTTGTTTCAAAATTAATGCCTAATTAGGTTCAATTTGTAATCTAATTGTGATTCCATCAAAAGTTCGAGGAAAGAGGTATCACTACAAAAAAAAATTGTTTATAAAACTTTTTTATATCAAAGCTTTATGCCATAAAAAGCAGATGTATTTGGTGTTATAATAATGTTTACACGCTCACACCCCTGCATTATAATTTTCTGTGTGGCAGCAGTTGGCATGGAAAAACACAGAAACAAAAGAAAAAGCTCAAGACCCGAGAACAAACTTATAGAACCGGGAATTACCCAGGAACAAAAATACAATAATCGTTATAATAAGGCAAGTGTCACCGATTGATCGAAAGTAAGGAAGCATCAATTTACGATAGCGAATAAATACATTGGGTGTCGTTCCAGGAAAATGACATATTAGCATTGGATCCTGATTTATCTGTCCCCCGCTAAGTGTATTGACGGAAATAGCTGTAGCTCATCCACTTGGAAGATTGCGGCCGAGAGGCGCCACTTGTTTTTATTTACATGATTGGGGAACCGAAACTAGCAGTAGAACTTGGAGAAGTACTATCTCTGCGCCTGGTAATCGGCCGCCAAGCAGTGGTGAGTGTTTCACGGCAGCGCAAGTTCACCACTGCTTGTGTGTTTTTGTTGGCACCGATGAAATTACAGGCACTTAAGACGTAAGATCCCCGTCTCAGAGTGACAGGCGCAATGCGATCCAACTTGGTTCTTCTCATAGTTTAATAGGGGAAGACCTAAGTCGTATTTTTATTTATGGTGGTAACCACGTAACCTCAGGTAGGCCGTCTGCTCATCCCGTCACTATAGTAACAAAAAAATATTAATATATGTAACATTTTTTTTGTTACATCTATGTAGTTACTACCACTGTGTCACTACTGTCTCCTGTTGCTTTTGGTTACGAACATAAACTGTCCCTGTGCTAGGAGGTGGGCGTTGGCTACGTCACAGTTTTTAAAGCAATTTAGCAGTTGTCACCGTTCAACAAAAACTGTAATGTGTACTCCTAAATATTCCCAATTATTATTATTATTACAGTAGCTGTCTTTGTTCTGCAGGGTGTGGGTTCGGTTGCTACCGAAGACAAATAATCATTTGTATGACAAACATAGATGTTTGTTATTATTCGTGTTACCGAGATATTTACCATGATTTGTGAGTTTTGTTGACTGAGTTTTGTTTGCCCGGGACCATGACGCATGTAACTGCGTCGAAATATCGGGAGTCAACAAAACTCACAAATCATGGTAAATATCTCGGTAACACGAATAATAATGTTCATAACCATGATAGTTTTAAAATTTATATAGATGTTTGTTCTGTGTCTGGGTATTTAATTGTACTTACTTACAAACCCAAATACAAAATTCAATTTAATTATCTCACATTATGTTCATGTCAATGTTCTAAAGCTAGCATAAATTTAAAGCTGTTTTCTGTTAAGTTCCGATATAGTTTCTTAACCTGATTTTACCAGTATCCGAAACGTATCTTCCTACATATATCTTGCTGGTAGTACGAAGTACCTATCCTAATAGTCATTTATTATAGGAGATGCGCTTCTATAACTGTAAAGGGACAAAAGCACCTACTTATTTGCATGCAAGGTCTGACCAGTATCACAGAACACTATAACCAGAGGAATATCTCTGTTTTTTTTTTTTTGCAATCAATGTTATTTTAGAATGGATTTGTAAGGAACTGTAAGTACGATGAACGAAGAGATTATGAGCTTTTCGTCGATTGGGACCACTAGGTATTGGAACCATGGTCCCAGTTATAACCCCGCGGTTATAACATTTATGAAAACGTCGAAAATCTCATAGAAAAAAAATTACCAGGCACAAATTCTAATTGTTCTTTCCCTGAAATTTTTAAGATGGCCGACATACTAAATTTGAGAATGACTATAAATATGTGCCCTCCGTGGCTTAGTTGGTAGTAGCCCTGCCTTCGAAGTGAGGGGTCCCGGTTTCGATTCCCGGCCGGGGCACAATTTGTGTGGTGACCATGAAGTTTGTTCTCGGGTCTTGGGTGTTTGTCTTGTGTTTCTGTGTGTGTCCATGCCATCTGCGACACAGGGAATCCTAGTGCAGAGGTATGAGTGTGTTAACGTTGTTTTTTTTTTTATTTCATTTGAAACATGAAACCTTATTTAGCCTACCGCTACGTAACTGCTCTGTGTGTAGGAGAAGCTGGGAGATTTGGGCGGGCGGCGCCCTACGTGCTTCCGGGGCGCATTTGCATGCAACGGATTTATGCATGGGTGGCAACGATTTGTCTCTTTTAATTCCATTTATGTTAAAAATATAATTTATACACAATTTTTTCAAAGCTTTTTAAATTTAACGCTCATAAATATTCAAGAGTACTTACGCTAGATAGGAGTACCATAAAAAAATTTACCTGTAACAAGAAATAGATAGGTTAGTTCATTTATAAATATTCTTGGACATTACACACAGCGCCATATAGCCCCAAACTAACTACGAACCATCTTGATAGTTTAAACCAAACATAAAAAACCGAAACAAAATTACCACCAGGTGGGCCCTAAGCTTTTTACGCCACTTGCTCAAATAAAAAAATTGTGTACTTTATTATCACAAAGTTTCAGTGAACTTATAAATGATACATGACAATTGCATGACCTCATATATGACTAAATGTATTAAATTAATTTTAACAGCTGCTTCCGGACAAATTTCCCTCGTATTTGGTTCCTCCATCAAAGCTCAATTTGCCTGTCAACAGTGCATTACAAATTTATGTTCTACATCCACCCCCTTGTCACAATTTTATACAGTATGTTCAAAAATGGAGCAATCATTCGTCTTTTAGGTTAGACTTTGCCTGATTTCAAAGTATTGTTTATTTTATTTCAGCGTTATAGAAGCTTATGAGCATAGTGGCCCAGGGACACTGACAACTTTAAATCTGAAGGTCGCTGGTTCAAACCCAAACGTGCACCAATCAGTCTTACACTTGAAAAAAATTTTCACGATCACGATCTCGAAATGGTGAAAGAAAACATCATGAGGAAACCGCCATGTCTTATACACCAAAAAATCTAAGACATGTGAAAATATATTCTATCATAGTTTTCTATCACTTACCATGTTCTCATATTATTATTTAGTATGTTTATTTTGGGGCTAGATGGCGCTGTGTGAAATATTCAATAATATTTATTTGTTTAGGTTTTTTTATGTAAGAAATGTCACGGGACGAGCTGAAGCCCATCTGATGTTCAGTGGTTACCTCTGCCCATAACACCAGCAATATGACTTAGGTCCTCCCCGACCGAAGTATGAGAAGACCCAAATCGTATCTCGTTGCGTACTGAGCTGTGTGGTATATATAGCCAATAGTTAGCTTTAAACGTTTTGATTCAACGTTACCGCATTTGTCAAGGAGCTGATATTTTGTTATGTGCTTTTTGAGGGTGACATAATCATTTTGATCCTACCCTCTATAAAAAACAATAAAGAAAAAAAAACTAATCGTAATGTAGACCACCCTTTACTTCTTACACCTTTCGGTGTAATCGCATTTTGTAAGTTAATAAACAATGAGAAGGCTACAACTCGTTAGCGGGTGCGACCGCGCGACCACGTTTACTCAATAATTCACTATCAAGTTAATTGGGTAGACACCCTTATTTAAATTTAAAAATATCTATGATTAAAATATTGTCAATGAGCTCATGAAAATTTTGAAGTACCCGCGGTTGGACTTCCTACAGGAACCGCACATTATTTCGGGATAAAGAGACGCCTATGTGCTATTCAAGATATAATCTATCTCTGTGCCAAATTTCATCCAGGTCCGTTTAGCCGTTCTGGCGTGGTTGAGTAACAAACATCCATCCATACTTACAAACTTTAATAATAATGTTATAATAGTAGGATGGAAATACAAAAATATTGATACTCAGTTGACGAAGGATTAGATTTAGCTAATGTGTAGAAAAAAAACTCATCGTTTTTGGATAGGATGTGGATTAAAACATATATTTATTATTATATCTTCTGGAAAGAAGCTGACACGAACATGTTACAACCAACGCCAATTTCCTAATTCAACTCCTATTATTCGGAGCTGTCAAAACTCGATACCGAAATTGCGTAAATGTACCGATAGCATCACAAACATGGGGTCGAAAAAAACTGTTTTTAAAGACTGCTCAAGATCTGAAGATCGAATATTGAAAAGTTTATATAAAGATGATGGTTAGTTCAACAAGAATACACGATAACTCTTAATACACACTTGTTTATATTGTACATGGAGGTACATCTTCCACAAGCGCTAAACTTAGTTTTAAGAACATGATCTTGTCGGAACAAATATTTTTTTTAGAGTAATTAATATTTCCAAGTAATTTTTAAGAATTCAATGGAAATAAAGATTTTTGACTTTGACTTACACATGCGCGTTTATTTTTTGATTTTGCTCAAACGATACCTGAGATCACTTCCGAGTTTTAAGTTTCTGAGAACTATTGTATCCCATTTTGTTTAAGTTCCTTAAGTAAACAATACCATCAAAACGGTGAAGAAAAACATCGTGAAAAAACCGGCATGTAATAGCACCAAATTCGAAGAGACGTGACATCAACCAATTTGGCTTTCATGGTAGATCAAACCTCAAACACTCTCACTTAACAAGAGTAAGCTGGTATCCCTGCAGTGGAAACATAAGTCCAAGATTTTTTATTTTTATTTTATTTTTAGAAGCTCTACTCGTAATATTTCTTATGCTGACTGTACGTTGAGAACAAACAGTGCAGTGAGCATTGCCCAGACATTTGTCTGAGTCGGGCTTGCACCGCAACACGACATTTCCCTCGGGTTTCACTGCGACACGTCTGTATAAGGTGTTTCGGTTTTTTCCAAGCTGCTTCCAGCAAATGTCGGACTACCTGCATTAATCTTTTTTCTTTCATTTCACCCAGCTTTCGTTCTGTGTATAATTTTATTTTTATTATTTTTAATTTGTGTTTGTAGAACTTTACAACGTTAATATTAACACCGTTGCGAGGTTTATCTGAACTCTGGCGCATTATTTTATATAGCTGGGGTGCAGCTCCCCGCGATGTTACTTGCAGTTTTCTGGGATATAAAAAGCCTATGTATTAATCCAAGATATAAGCTCTCTTGGTACCAAAATTCATCCAAATCCGTTGAGCCGTTTGAGCGTGAAAGTGGAACAAACACACACACAGAGAGAAGACACATACAAACTTTCACTTTTATAATATAAGTAAAAAGTAAGATCGTGTAAGTAAAAAGTGTGATCGTGTTTAGAATTTAAAACGAACAAATGATTGCTTAAAAGTCTAAACCGACTTTAATGCCCTATTTTTGGCTTTTTCTATTTAAATTAGAATTATTAAAATCCTTCCACAATTGACTAAAATAAAAAGAAAACAAAAAGTTTTTTACCTTGATTTTGAACTTGCTTGAACAATTGCTCACCACTGAATAAACAAGTTGCATCTCACGAGCTGCAATTTCCGAAAATCTTAATATTGAATTGCGAGTCTAGTACTTAGTCTGTCCTGATAACAACTTAGGTTTAAAAGTATTCACTCAGTTTATGACATTTTGCTAAAATAACTTCGAAACGTTTACATGCTAACCGCGTTTAATTAACTATTCAGATACATGAAAACAGTTTGTGTTATACCTAAAGTTTAACTAATTTCCCAAGTTTACCCACGTTAGCAAATTTAACCAGAGTTTACTGTTGAAGTGTGTGTATCAAAGGTGTGACCAACTTTTGGTAATTATTTAGTGTTTTCAGATTAAATGGAACTTTCCAGAAGCGATTGATAATTCAAATAGCTCAGTCCCGCTGCAGTAGATGACTCAGTTCAATGGTTCTCTTATATCTGCTTAGTCGGTAGGTCAGCACCATAATGTCCACCATCATCTTTTTTTAGCTCACCCGGTGGTCAAAATGCGGTCATATTTGTGTAACAGTTATTAGCAGTATTTATCTTATATCTCTTGTAAAGAAAATGCATGTTTGGTTCCATCCCCGCGACACAGACTTCGCGTCTAGTGCGGGGCCACTAGTAATCATATGTCTTATTGTGTAAGCTATGTTTTTAGTAAATAAACAATTTTTGTATTTATTTGTATTTGTATCAATCAATCATCTCTTTAGGCACATATTTTGCAGGTGAATTTTTTTATTATTAAATAGTTGCAGCCGTTTTAATGGATGTGCTTACACACATTGTCAATCGATTTTTATTTATATACTAGCTGCGCCCCGCGGTTTCACCCGCATAGTTCCCGTTCCCGTGGAGAATACGGGGATAAATTGATTTTATTTTTTTCGTTAATTTTCCAATGTTTTAATAGTTATTCTGCTATTCGGGACGGAAACAAATCCAACAAATCAAATACCATGGCAATCGGTCCAGCCGTTCTCGAGTTATAAGTGTTGTAACAAACACGACTTTCTTTTATATATATAGATTTTATAGAAACCTCAAAAATTGTAGCCTATATGTTATTCTGATGTATAAGCTATATTGTGGTAAAGTTTCATTCAAATCCATTCAGTAGTTTTTACGTGAAAGAGTAACAAACATCCATACATCCATACTTACAAACTTTCGCCTTTATAATAGTAGTAGGATTATAGATTATTTACTTGCGTAAACATGTAAAAACTTGTTTTCTTTAACAAAATCTTCATCTTTTGTTAATAAATAAACTATTTATTATTGTGCTCGATGCTCGGTCATTTATCAACCGTTCTCAGCATCACTAGTTCCCATTGACCTATTCAAACTAAACGAAGCGACGCAACGCAAATAACAAAACTGAGTTTTAATTATAACGTTTTCTTAAGGCTTTCAACTCCGTCTGAAAGGAAACTTTCCCATTTAAAATTACTCCCAAATACCTTAAGCCTTTTGCTCTTGCCAGCATCCGCGGGTGGGTTTTATGCGACCTTATTTTCAATGTGGCGAAGTCAAAATTTGTTTGGCAAAAGATGGGTTCAATAATTAGGGGTGAGACAAAATTATGAGACGTGTTCCGTCGTTAGAAATCAAAATGTTAGAAACTGCTAAGATTCAGGGTACATGATAATGTTTGATGTATTGGAATGGAGTACGTGACAATTTATTATATAATAATGCAGACAATGAAAGAAGAAACTTTTTACCGACGTTTGATGAAAGACATTTTTACACAAAAATTTACAAATCTATATTAAATTCTATTGCTATTCGTTAGTCTCACTAAAATTTGAAAATAGCTCGACTGATTTGGCTGATTTCTACTTCTTTGTATTCGTATTTGTCAATACAAGATTTGATTTGATATGAAACAATATAATTGGAAAATTTACGGGAAAAATAGCTAATTAAATGAATATGGGATATGGAACAATAACATGCACTTCCGTTGGTAACAAACTTTTGATAATATTGTTGGTTGACAATAAATCAATACCAAAATTGGAGCAGTTTGTCAGGGGAATAACTTATTCATCTAGAAATAGTATTGTATCTGCGATGAGTTATTATATTATCATAGGTATTTAAGAAACTGCGACGTTGGTTGTTGTGGGTTGTTAATGCATCTAATCCATACCACCTTACATAGATTTGGTGTAAACGAGTGTGAATTTTTGGTGTTGTCGGAGTTTCTAAGCCAGCCCGAAGGCATCCAACATATCTTAACGACAAATATAGCCGGAACTGACATGTTATATGCCCTCCGCTGCATGAAATCCAAATATTGGCTGGGTGGGAAATTACTTAACTTAGGTAATCTGCAAAGAGCATTTCAGCAAGTATGCCGTCAGTGCTTGAGTAAACCATATGCTTGTTTGCCAAATGCATAAAAGTAACAAAAGTCATATTTATTTTTCAATGTTCTGCTATAAACTTTGCATGTACCCCGTTCCTGTTTTCTGGAGTCTCTCCAAGAAGTTTCCGTATAGGTACTTTCTGTATTTGCGAAGTATAATTACGAGGTAAATGGCCATGACCGAGGGTTCCATGGGGTTCCGCAGTATCCCATTTATTGTTTTGTATAAAATTATACAGAGCCTGATGGGGAGATGACTAATTAAATTTGAGATTTTAATGGCCGTCGTCAATTTGGAGGCTGCAAACGTCAAGGCGAAATTAGTTTAACTGTCTGAGATGGGTAAGAATCGAACATGAACATAAACATTCTAGACCGTACTGTACACGCGTCTAATTCTGCACCATTGCCTGGTCTGTAGACAAGAACTCTCAAGAAGCGAGAGTGAACGGGCTGTAATCGACTACGGGAGTCTTATTCAAATTATAAGATAAATCATCTTATCTATCTTCACATGTCTTCGAATTTATACATGTTAGTTTAGAAAAGAGACATTTCGATTTTTTCAAGAATTCTACCATTGAAGTCTTTGACATTGACCATTAAACACCGTATACCGTAAAAACAGTATTTTTGAGTTGGGGCGCTGTGGTTTAACAACGCGATGTCGATAATGCGACCAAACGCTTTACCGTACGGTACAGAAATGGTACGTATGTTCTTTAAACACAGCCAAGGCTATAGTCAGAATGAATGCCACGAGTCATCCCTGCCAATTAATAACCAAAATCCCACAGTCCCAGCCCATAGGGGTCAAATTGCCGCCATCAACAACAAGTAATAAACAAGGTCCAAGCCAAATTATATTTTGTCATTTGTCCGCAAAATCTGGGAATTAATTTCGTTGAAATGTGGCAGGAGAATAGTCACATTTGGGTTACGCCGAATACTACGGTTCAAGGGACCTCATTTGAGACTTCATGTCAGAAGGCAATATAGTTATTATGCAAATAAAAACAGCTGTAATTTTTAAATTATTGGGTTAGTGGGTGTTTTGGGAGTGGCAACAGTGAGCGCTTTGTGTTGGAACTAGAAATTGTGGACATTTTCTGTGAATACGCTTCTATAATAAGCTTACTGAGAATGCTATGCTGATCTGATCCAAAGATGAAAAATGTTTCAGAGTTTGACATCAAACTTATGAATGGACTTATAATATATAACATTGTATCAGACGTATCAGAATTTTTGTTTTTTATTATATGATTATAGAAATAAACAATTATTTAAACGATAATACCCGTACATATATACTATAAAACTATACTTAAACAAACAGCAACAGACAAACTTTTGATAACATTGTTGGTTTAAAATAAAGCATCTCCGAAATTGGAGCAGTTTTCAACTTTCAGGGAATACGCAGATATGAAATAAAAATTATGAATAGACTAATACTATATTGAAAGACATATTAGAAATTTTGTTTTTATGGGCATAGTGAGGGAGCGAGCTAGCTGCTAAGTGGTTAACATCGCCCATAATCAAAGCCAAGTCAAAAATATACATCTGGTGTACCGCACCAAAATGGCGTGTAAACTACATTTTGGAAGTCACGTGGCTAATTTGGTAGTAGTACTTTAAAGCGGAAGACCCGGGTTCAATTCCCAGGCAGGGTAAACTTTATGTGGTGAGCATGGAGTTTGTTATAGAGTCTTGGGTATTTGGATTGTGTATCCATGCCACCTGCGATACAAGGGGTGAGTGACTAAGTTTTAGCAGTTATCATTTATTTCTATAATTACATATTAAACGAAGTGCACTATTTACTACTAAATCTTTAAGAAATCTGTTAACTACCCTCAATAATCGCTGATAACTTCCTTAATAGGCTCTCATAATAAATACCTCGAACGGGGTTAACCTCAGGTCACACGTGTTGTATCTTTTATTCAGCGAAAAGCTCCCCAGTCGATACCGCGCCTAAATTAAGGGGGTGTCACACCGTATCCACCTTTAATCAGCGCCATGATTATACATACCTACCTGTTGGCTTTAATTACGATTACAGAATGGATAATGAGTGTTTGCGAAAATTTTAGACGTCTTTTAAGATCGATGTGAGTTCGCGATATGTAGGTACGAATGAGAGAAACGTTTACGTTTAAACGTTTACACACTTACACTCATACCTCTGCACTAGGATTCCCTGTGTCGCAGATGGCATGGACAAACACAGAGGACCCGAGAACAATCCGGGAATCGATCCCGGGTCCCCTCGCTTCGAAGTTTTTATGTGGATGAATTGACAGGATTGAGGTAGAGAACCATTTCTCTGTGTCCTAACAGTAGAACTTGTGCCATGTTCGACGAGAGAAATACGGTCACTACACTTGTTAATCCCCCAAGCACTCTCATTGCTGTGGGTGGGTGTGGGTGCTGGTGCAATTACTGGCGCATGAGAGGTTACGTCCCCGTCAGGTGAGATGTTAGATCGTCATGTTATTTAAGTTTGATTAAGTTAAGGAGCCAGGTAAAATTTGTATGAAACAACCGGAATTTGTTGACAAAATCAACATTAACGCGAGCGACGCCGCGGGTAAAAGCTAGTATATCATAACACCGTGTTTTTGAGGGCTTGTCTCTGCTATGTAGTTGTCATTCCACCCGCCAGGACCATTTGTAAAGGCATTATTCGCACCTGGGCCACCGACCACAAACAAGAGGTGGGACATATAAATTAATATTGGGATTACTGCCCTTTGGTGGGTCGGCTAAAATGGCGCCTAGATTAGCTACTGGAATAATTTTCAGCTATATATTTTTTTTTTATTCTGAAGTATACGTCTCGGTTAGTATAAGGGATGCTCGAAAATTATTAAATAACTCACTATTTCAACGTTACATACATCATCTAAACTAATATTATAAATGCAAAAGTAAATTAAATTCTCACGCTGAACTAATTTTGAAATAAAGAAACAGAAGGAACAGTTTTCATAAAAAAAAAAAACTTGCCAATGAAAAATTGTTTGAGGAACTTAGCAAGGTGACTGCACCTAGTCCATGGGTTCTATATTCTCTAAGTTCCACGCGTGTGAGGTCTAGTACTGCTAGTACGCTCTCATCATCATCAGCCTACATCAGTCCACTGCTGGAAATAGGCCTCTCCCAGTAAGCGCCACTGAGCCTGGTCTTCGGCTCTTCGCATTTACTTTCCGCCAGCCACCATCCGCAAGTCGTCGCTCCTGGCCGGGGGGCGCCCTACGCTACGTGTGCCTCCTCTGTCTCCACTCAAGAGCTCGTCTACCCCAGAGGTTATCGGTTTTTCTAAATACTGAAAAAATGGCTGCTGGTCATAGTATTTTACAGCTAAGATGGCTCCGTGGCTTAGTTGGTAGTAGCCCTGCCTTCGAAGCGAGGGGTCCTGGGTTCGATTCCCGGCCGGGGCACACTTTGTGTGGTGAGCATGAAGTTTGTTCTCGGGTCTTGGGTGTTTGTCTTGTGTTTCTGTGTTTGTCCATGCCATCTGCGACACAGGGAATCCTAGTGCAGAGGTATGAGTGTGTTAACGTTGTTTGAAGAATTTTTCTCTTCAAAAATACGTATAAACCTCACTCACAACAAAGCATCATTTTACTGGCTCCTCTCGTTACCCTAAACGCTTCAGCGGTCACTGACCGGTCCTCAGATGCTGCCCGCGGCGGTTCACGACAATTTTGCATAATAAAGGCAATAAAAATATGTCACTTCTTAATTCCAATTCGATAGCAAACGGGATAATCCCGTTCTTGCATTATTTACCTTTGCAACGGCGGGAAGTGGTTGAGACACCACGTGTTGACATAGACACAATAATTGACTGATTTAAAAATTTACATAAGCTGGCTTCAAAAAAGATGAAATTTCTTATTTTCCGCCTTTAGCTTTAGGTTAGAATAATACGATATCCTCAAGAATAACCTAAATATAATGTTTATTCTGAGTTAACTTTGAAAGTTAGTCCTTAAATAGATGAAAATGATAGCATGTGGTTTTTTACATATGTTAAGAATATTAGCATTATATTGAAACAAAACTCGAGCAGTTTAATCTCTACCAAATTATAAAATGCTGAATGCATCTGTTACATATTTCAAAGGCTCATTAAGACATTATTAGAGTCAGAACATTCGCGTTACCAGGAAATGTATTTTTGTGTTGTGGCGCAAACGAAAGCGGTTAGTTGGTTGTTTTGTTATTCAACAATCATTCATAACAACTCATCAAGATATCTTTAGTCATATTTTCTGTTACTATATGAAACATGACCACAAATACTTATAAAAAAATAGTCTAGGCTAAAAAAGATATAAATTATAGCTAAGAACCATCAACCACGTCTGTTTTCAAACTGAAAAAACCGCATCAATATTGCTTATTTGTTTGGGAGCTACGATGCCACAGACGGACACACATGTGTGTGTGTCCGTCTGTGGCATATATATATTTTATATACACAGATACACATTACAATCTTCTTTTTCATCGGAGATTAAAAAGACCCTTTGACGCTATCCATCCATGCTAAAATAGTACCTACTTATTTTTATTCGAATATTTTTGACATGTTATTTCAACACCTTATATAGCCTTCACGAATCGGAAAGGGTTTTCTATACATCTAGAATAAATAAAAATCATTTTTTTTTGATCCTAATATAAAAACAATTCTCACAACTTGTCAAATGGACGCATCTGAGAGAACTATATATTGAATTCTGCATTATCTTATAACATAGACCAGAAGTATTCACGGAAAATTAAATCTGCAGTAATGCTATTAAAATTACATACAAACACAAAACTCGCGAATATATTTCACTTGCGGTGCACCGGAACGAGCTTTTGATATCCGCTGCATTATTCCGAGGCGCTTGAATGTTTTTATGTACGTGAATTTCATATATTTTACACTATTTTGTTCTACATAAAAGGTCAGGGAACATTATTCCAAAGCCTATAATATAGGGCTGAAAATCCGACCATAAAAAGGCCCTTTCAACTTTTAAAAATTATACATATAGTCGTATCAGAAAATATGTCGTAGCAGTTTAGTTGCGCGCGTCCGTAGGGTAATCAAAGGGTACTACACCCTTTGATTCCCTACACGTATCATCCCCGTCTCAGGGACGATACGTGATGGGCGCAGCAGGAAGAATGTAACTCCAAGATCCAAATTTTATACCGTGTCACATTACTGTTGTCATAGGCGGGGGTCGCCACTTACCACCAGGTGGGCCCTCAGCTCGTTCCATCTCATATTCACATAAAAAAGGAAGCTGAAATCATAACAGAATGTGTTATTTATTATAGCAGATAATATGCTTAACAACCTATGCTGTTAATTGCTATTTGAAGCATATTATAGCATATTATAAGTGAACCACAATGGGTTCACTTATTGCTAATTGGGGTCTTCGACCCAATTCAATTCAAAATTTGGGCATATTAAAGGTAACAAATTGAAAAAATGTACATGGAAAGGTATAACAGAGAATAACTGGTATATACAATAATACAGGAAAATGTGTAAGTTATAATACAGTAAGTATATAATACAGGAAAAAGTGTAATTAACATAAGAAAATAATTAACAGAGGTAGCTTCAAAGATGGCGGCCAAACCCGTGGCTATAAATCAATAAAAGAAAAAAAAACTTCGCTCATGTCCTACCATAATCCTAAAGCCAGGACAAAACTTTAGCCAACGAAAGTCCCGACTAATTTATCAGGTTGGCTATTCACAACAAAATGCTGATTGCATCTTAGTTTCTTGGCTACAACTTTCAAGGAGTGTAAAAACTTTAACACTATTCTGAGCCCCTATTTGCATCGCAAGGAGACAATCTCAGCTATTTGCTAAACCTTACCGGGAACTTTCTTTAGTGAATAATTTTCTACCTACCTAGACATTACTAGAGAGTTAACCTATGTTTTTTTAATGTAAGAAAGGCCAAGCAGAGGTGCATTGCTGTGTTCCGGAAGGGTGTGGGTGCTGGTGAAATTATAAACGCATGAGACTGTACATCCCGTCTCAACGTGATAGGCATACCGCGATACGACTTGGGTTTTCTCATACTTCAGTACGAGTAGACCGGAGTCGTATCACTGTTGTTTATGGGCGGCAGTAACCACTTTACAATAGGTGGGCTGTCAGATTGTCCCGTCATTTTAGTCAGATAAAATATATTACAGAACTTCATGCAACATTAATCAGTGTCTATTTATTACGTTAAATATAAGGTCATTCAATTTCTATGATTAAGAGTTATCATCAGACCAGTGAGCACGGAATCTTGGGCCCCCTACCGCATCCATCAGGATATGAAATATCACCTCCTATACATTCAGGAAATGATAGCATACGTCATGTGGGGTCAGATATTTTGTAGGCAGGTCATCATAACTATGTTGAACTATATTGAACCTTGTTATGTAGAACTATGTAGAATGTTGTAAAATTAAACCACACTTACATCACAAGTCTCGTTCTGCGAAGCCCTGCTCGAACAGGTGGAGACAGGCAGTGTCAACAACGTATGTTTATGAGACCGGTACACTTTGAAGATGCAACGAACACAAGCTTTTATTGTTGTAAGTTTGGTCTCATTTGGACGTCAAGCAAGGAACTTGTGGTTACCGCTAAATGCTAAGGCCACCCGGAGGACATAATGACCACTTGGTAGCCGAACCTGGCGTTGTTGATAAATAGACGGTTGCTATAAATGGTATATATTGCATATTGTAAATACTAACTTGATAAATAGATATATACAATATATATATATAATTTATTGTACACCAGATGATAAGGTCAACAAAACATTGTTATTATTATTAAAGGCGGTCTTATCGCTAGTAAGTGATTTCTTCCAGACAACCATTTGGTTGTTGTATAGCATGTATATAGTATGGGGCATTCAGGTGTACCTAGTATGAAATTGAATCAAGTATGAAATTTCATAACTTAGATATTATAATAGTATAACTTATTGTACACATAA
This sequence comes from Aplocera efformata, assembly GCA_921293045.1. Lineage (NCBI taxonomy): Eukaryota > Metazoa > Arthropoda > Insecta > Lepidoptera > Geometridae > Aplocera > Aplocera efformata. Next base: position 1,920,392 of record OV121042.1, on the reverse strand, counting down.
ATATCATAATTTCTAATACACAATATTATAAATTATGTGAAAAAACATATTTAAATATAATCATGATGATCTATAAGCACGAATGGAACGTTTTCAATGATTCTATTTCTCGCCCATGGGGGGTGAGTTTGTCCATGAAAATTTTAAAGGAAGTATTCAATGTGCGAAGATATCGCGCAACAATAGTAAAAAAACAGTCGAATACAACTCCTCTTTTTATGAGGTTGCTTAAAAAGTTGCTTTATTTTTCTTGTGCTGCCATGTGTTTTGTAGCATCGTCTGCACATATTCATCGTTCAAAATGTACTGAGGAATGACCTCGAAACTGTATTAGCGATATAAAAAAAGCATTGAATAGCTTGTTTATAATTAAACAATATTCGAGATATCATTAAATGTGTTACGAATGAGAAACAATTAAAGGACAAGGGTGGAAGATGTGCTTGAGATTGCAACTGACAAGAAATTGAACGCACTGGGTATAGAATGTAGCGTTTTCGGTTATTTAGTTTTCGGTTATATTAATTAGGCGCTTTGGGCATTTTTTGAGATGTGAAAAAACATTGAAATCGCGACGCTGTTACCGTTACCGGTATCTGTGGTGTAGTGTGCTTTTGTTTTCATTTCTGTCGGCACTCCCGGAGTGCCACTGTTTTTTTTAATTATTTTTTGTTACTCCATGCACAACGGTGCACAGATACAAGACAAATACCCAACACCCAATTTGGATCTTTACATATTTTGGTAGCGAAAGACCCGAGTTTTATTGCATTTGTCTAAGGGCGGTGGTAACCACTTAACATCAGGCAGGTCGCCAACTTGTTATTTCATTTGCTTAGCATAAAAGAAAAAAATCGAGTCATCTAGTCGAATATAAATTTTACAGTTTAATCTATACAAATAAATAAAATTGAAGTGTCTGTCTGTCTGTTTGCTCCGACTTATATCCGAAACAGCTGGACCAATCTCGACAGGACTTTCACTGTCAGATAGCTAATGTTATAAGGAGTAACATAGGTTTTTATTATAAAAATTATAAATTTCACGCGGATGCGAAAAACAGTTAGTCATCATTATTATTTAAGTTGACAAGTCAAAAAAACTCGCAAATCACTGCAAATATCTCGTTATCTCAAAAAATGATATTTAAATACTATTACGTAAAACGCTGCGGTCACTCAACCCAGTGTGAAGAACAAAGGGACAGACAGACATAAAGATCTTGTCTGTGTAATAAGGGTGTCGGGTCATCAGATGGTAGGGTGTAATTGAATCCCCTAAGTTTGATTAGTTCAGACACGTTACGGCTATTGCCCTTCTTAGTATCACTGCTCTATGGATAAATATGCAATTTGTGACGTCACGATACATAGACTAATAGTTTATGAAGCTTCTTTAACCGACTTCCAGAAAAGGTTAGCAATTTGTTTGTATTTTTGATTTGGAAAATTCTTTTTTCATTTGAAAAGATTCGCTTTCAAATTAGTCACATAGAAAGTTTATCTGAACCGGTTCAATAGTTTGGTTGTTAAATCAAATATCTGAAAAACATTACGCATACAAGTTTTGGAAATTGCGCATTCTGCTTTTCTGTGACTTTTTCTGCGCCCGTTGTATACTGATTATGGTGTTTCTTTTTTTAAGTGTTATTTACCCCCTAAGGGTGGGAAATAAAGGATAAAAGGTTTGGAGTCGTTTTTTTAAGATTTTTGAACATTAGTCACTATTTAAAATGATTTATTGATTTAAAAATCGAATGAACAGACGTCAACTTTATTTACTGATTTCACAAATGAAATCACCACGAACTACCCTGAATCAAGGTGGTTCCATATCCAATTAAATTAAATTATCACCTTCATAATTATATGAAAATATTATATTTATAAAACTATTACAATACAATAAAAAATAAACAAAAAAATTTGATAATGTGACGCTACCCCTCGGTTTTTATTTCAGACATACCAAGGTCAATGTAACTTTCGATTTGGGGACAAACCGTACTGTCTGGGAGCTTTTAAACGAAATTGGTATAATTGACTGATTTAAAAGTTAACTATAAACGACTTCAATACTTTCATTTACTTATTTTACGCTCTAGGAGTGAAATTTCTTAATACAATTTTTAAGGAAACACCTCGTAGGTATATACTATCAAATTAAAAAAATAACCATACGAATTGGTATATAATCGCATAGTATAAAGAAATCGCGTAATAAGAAATGAATGGGAAAAAAAAACAGTCTGCGTGAAAATTGCAACAATATTGTGTTAGAATGATCCGCTATCCTCATAACGAGGCTGGCAATAGCAGAAATAGCGAAAGGGTAACAGGAATTTCTAGATTCCTAGATCAAAATCCTGCTGGAGTTACTCAAAATAGCAACACTAATTAGCAACATACCTGTCATTCCGAAGTCTTCACTTGCAAATAACAACATCTAACTAAAGTGATTAACTCACGCAGGTGGCAACACCGCCTCACCAGACCTGGAGGTATTTAGGTGAGGAATGGCATCCTGGACGTCATCCAAGTGCACCGTACACCAATCCTATTTACAACTCTATCTGCTCGACAGAAATTTCTAATTTGAACATCGATATAAAGCACTTACAATTTTTCTAAACTGTATCTAACAATAATACTCGATTTGTAAAATGGACTCTAGTTCAACATTGATACAGTTGGATTTCAGTTGTTTGATTGTGCTTAGTTGATTCATTTTATGGCTGAAAAGATTTTTCTAGGTGGCACTTGGCATCCGGTTCAAAGGACCACTAACAGTATTTGTTCACTGAAAATTCTCGGACTACAATAGTCGAATTGTTTTTTTTTTTTTGGGGGGGGGGGAGGTTTCCCCTTGATGGTGCTAAAGGAGCAACCAAAGTAGCAGTAGAACTTGTACCAAGTTCGTCCGGAGAGGTAGGTACTGCCTCCACACCTGGAATCTCGCATTACTGTGTTCCGGTGAAATCCGGTGAAATCCGCATGAGACGTATCCCCGTCTCGGGCGATGGACGCAACTCAGAGTAAGATCCACATCTTATGTTGAGTCACATTACTGTCGCCATGGGCGGAGGTCGCCACTTTCCACCAGGTGGTCCCTCAGCTCGCTCCGTCACTTAATCACATTAAAAATAAACACTGAAAAAGTTTAAAAGTTTCTTTTCGAAAGTTACGAACCTGACCATTTCGATAAGCTTAAAATATTAAAATCATTCTGTAAATATCTTAGTTTGTCGATAAATTGCAAATCCGTCATGATTATTCCTTCCGTCTGTGAAGTGAGCGAGCGGCCCAGCGGCTCTTTGAGGTGCGCACGCGCATACCCTACGGGTAATTAGCGCCGGGATTGATTCATTAGTCGGGTTTCCTGCAAATTTGTTACGGGTTTAATCTATTCGTATTGAAACATTATGCCGTGGTTTTGTTACTTATAATTAGAACCAGAACCAGAATACTGATAGAGTACTAAAACATTTATTTAATTAATACATAGTACCTGGACGACTGAGCTTCACTGGGTTTTTTTAAGATACAGTTGAACTTAAACAGCAAAACCCTACTTGAACATAAAATTTAATCCAAATCGTTAGAGCCGTTTCTGAGATGATATGAAATATACAAGAATGGCTAATTTAAAGAAATAAGATTAATACTAATTCACCACTTCGAAACCCAAAGTTATAATGTTGATGATTCCAAGTATTTTTAAGAATTCAACGGAATAAAAAGATTTTAGTTATTATTGAAGCCAGCCAAGAGCCTTCTTTCACCAAAAGCTTGTGTAAAGTCAAGGCTGGTCAAGGCGATAAGCAACAAGGTATAATCCAGTTAAAAAAAAACAAACATAGAACAATCATCTATGTTCGTTTCACCGTTACACGTATATTTAAAGCATCGTCAGAGCTACTACCGAGCTGTGAGTTGACTTGTGAATTTCTTATTTCAATAATATCCTACAGGTCATGCAAAACCTTTTGACCCCTCAGATCTATGAGAAGACCTAAGTCGAACCCCGTTGTGCCCGTCACCCGAGACGTTACGTCACGTCCGCTTACGTCACTTCACTATACCGGCACGCACCGGAATTACTGTGTTCCGGAACATAGTAATGCGAGTGTACCACTGCTTGGCGGCGGATTGCCAGATATGGTGGCAATACTTCTCCGAAACGTGGCACAAGTTCTGCTGTTACTTTGGGATGCTTCTTTCGCACCACCCAAGAGTACTAAGGACTCTTAGGGTACTACAGATGCCGCGGAAGAGTGCAAGCCGTTCCCGTAGCCCCAGCAATAGGCGTCTAGAAGGGACCGTGGGGTTTTTAGCCGGTAAGAATCCGGCATAACCCGTCCAACATCCCCAAGGGAGGGCGGGTACCGATGAAGGTTTTCCCCACGAAAAAAAAAAAAAAAAAAAAAAAAAAAAGGGTACTACAGATGCGAGCAACATGCACCCCCAAAATCTTCCATCAATGATTTATAATACCAAGAAAGTCAAGTCAATCATTGCAAACTAGATAATTTTGCAACTGTACAGACAAGATGTATCTCCGGAACTTTAATTAGTGTTTATTTGCAACGCGGCATTCCAATTTAGAGATCAGGCGATGTAAACGAGACGCGGCCATGTAGTTCTGTCGCTATTGAAACGAATTGAAATTAATTTGAGCGCAATTTTGTCTTTTGAACATTAATGTAACTAAGACTTAAGATATGTGTGACGGTTGCACACTTAAACCACTGGGTCAGGATACACTGTGTTGCAGGTGTCATGAACAAAGACAGAAAGAGCAATCAACCAATATTAAAGACTTTTGGTCAAACAGAGATTTTTCCGCCCCGGAATTGATTGATTTATATATGAAAATTGAGGAAAAGGGGATGAGCGTAAAAAATAAATATTTACGGAAATTATATATACATAGTGCCTCAAACCTATGCATAGCTTGTACTATGGTAAATACTTAAATAGTATTTTTTTATTAATACATACACATTATATCATATTAACACCCAGACAGACCAAACATTTAAGTTCGTCACACAATTGCTTGTCCTAGTTGGGAATCGATCTCACGATCTTACAACGCAGAGCTACAACCAGGTGAGCTGTGAGGCCATTGACGAAAATAAATGATAAATAAATTTGGTTTATTTCAGTATTTAAATGTCATTTATCCAATACTAGCGACCCGCCCCGGCTTCGCACGGTTAGTAAAGCATCAGTTTTGTATGAGAAACTACCCGTGCGAAGCCGGGGCGACATTCTAGTATATTATTATACATATAAACCTCCCTCTTGAATCACTCTATCTATTATAAAAAACCGCATCAAAATCCGTTGCGTAGTTTTAAAGATTTAAGCATACATAGGGATATAGGGACAGAGAAAGCGACTTTGTTTTATACTATGTAGTGAAGAATCTACCCTGAAAGTGATCAGAACGGATCGAGAAGAAAGTTGAGAACGCTTTGTACCTCACACATAAATTAGGAACTTCGTGGTTCGTGACCGTGAATACTAATTCTCTAATCATAGTTCAACAATGATAGTCTACTAACTGCGCCCCGTGTTACACGCGGTTACAAATTCAACGTGGAATTAGAGACGACGGGAATAAACTGGCAAAGTTTTTTGCATGTCACAAAAAATACTTTTTTGAGATAAAAATGTAGCCTATGTTAATCCAGGGTATATGGGATTATGTCGGAACGAGCTGTGGGCCCACCTGGTAGTAAGTGGCGATCCCCGATCACGACAACAGTAATGGATCTTATACTGTGTTCCATTCATCGTACTGCGTCCATCACCCGAGACGAGGATAATACGTCTAATGCGCATGTGATTTAACCGGTACCCACACCCGTCCTCAAGAACACAGCAATGCGAGCACCACTCACCACTGCCACCACACCTGGAATCTGCCGCCAAGATGGCGGTAGATAAGCACTTAACATCGGGTGGGCCGCTAGCTCGTTCTACACCGCAATAGCATAAAACAACAGACAAGTGAATTTATAATGTTAGTATGATGTAGTACATACACTCAAATTCAGTATATAGGTGTACTCCAAGTTAGAGATAGTTCTATTAATCTCAGAGCAAGTTGGGAGTCGTGCAAATGGGTGAACACTTAAACTTCTCGCCATATATCGTCGAAGACCCGAGGCGATACACGGATCATGCAATTGAACAGATTTATAGTTTGTTAGAATAATTAAAACATAAATCTACAGTTTGTCTTAGCACAGTTGATAGTAACTGCTTTGCGCTGTTTTATTCCCGCTCAGGGCAAACATTTTGTTATCTATTTATTGTGTAAAAAAGTGTCGAGTTAACCTAAAAGCCCACCTGATGTTAAGTGGTTACCTCGGCCATGATTAAAGACCTAATGATTCAAGTCACTATTTAAATGTTAGACATTACAAGTTATTTTGCGTGCCGTAGAGCAGAACGAAAACAAGTCATGGAATTGTATCTATACAAATAAATAAAATGTGTCTGTTTGTTATGTCTAATAGCTTTTTAATAACAGCTTTTACCAAAAGCATAATATATTATTATAAAAAATACATTTATTTTTTATTTTTGTCTGTGTGTCTGTTTGTTCCAGCGAATCTCTTAGACGGCTGATCCGATTTTGACGGGACTTTCACCGGCAGATAGCTGATGTTATAAGGAGTAACTAACACTTACCTTATACATAAATAGACTGTTTATTTTTTAAAGAAAAAAGAATTGAGGTTCCGCGCAAAAAAAAACATTTATATAATCATTAACTGGGCAGTACGCCTGCTAAAATAACTATCCACTACTTGCACTCTCACAGTCCAAAGTAAAACACAGACAGACTGTAAATGGTGAATTCTTGGGCGCTGTTTGTTGAGATGTACCCGGGGGCATTAAACTCTTGCACCGTTTACTGTGGTCAGACTACGACTGCAAATATGATCCTGCAACACAGGGAATACTACTGCTAACAATATTTTATTAATTTACTAGCTGACCGGGCCACGCGTTGCTGTGGCTAACGTTTTTGTTAATTAGCAATAAATTAAAATTGCGACTATAATTTGAGATTTAAACTATCCTATCTCTCAAGTTGGATCGAACTGCACATGGTGTGCGAATTTTATTATAATCGGTTAAGTGGTTTAGGAGTCCATTGAAGACAAACATTGAGACACGAGATTTATATATATTAAGATGTCTAATAGTCACTACTATACTACAGTAAAGTACTATATTATTTTTTGTATATACATTTTAGAACACATATGAACGCCGAGACACACAATTAAAATCTATGTTCGCCACATAATGTCATTAGTGGGAACCGAACCCGCGACCAACAGCGCCGACCAACAAAGATGTCACATCTTTCAAATAAAAAATCTGGCATTTTTTCATCTTTATGTAATTATTCATTTTAAAATTATTCATAGCAAAAGATTAGAACATACAATTCAGATTTTTCGAAAAAAAAAAAAAAAACAAAAATTCGCAAATTTCCCTAAAAATACCGGAATTCCCCGCCGAATTCCACAACCCTACCTAATAATGGAGTGATGAATGAAAAACAATAGCAAAAAGTTCCGGATAGGCAGAATTCCGGAATCGATGAAACGTGATCAGACACCCCTATTACGATAGCGGTGTGAGCATGAGAATCGAAATAGTGAAGATCCATCAATATTACGGTGCTGGCGAATAAATCCGGACTTGTATACACGGCAATTTTTTAAAATTTCTAACTCACTTTTATTTTAAAACTTTGATTTCAAGCTGAGACAGTCGGTCGCATCTTTGGTTATTAATGGCTAATTCAATTTTGGTTAAGTTAGTTTTTGACCTCTCCTGTAAAAAAAACTAATAGTAGAATATCCGGATTTGCAGTTCAGATTATTTTTAACCTGAACCAAAAAACCATAAATGTTTGTTCTGTGCGTGGGTGTAAATATGTAATTTATCAGTAGTCTGGTGCCCATAGTACAAGTTTTGTTTAGTGTACGGTTAAATGGCGCTGTGTGTGTGTGTACAATTTATTTATTTATTTTAGTGTTGTTTATGTGTGGTGGTTACCACTTAACATTAGAGTAGCTACTCCTGTGACTCTAGTCGCATAAAAATGGCATCTAATTTCTTAAGATACAGAAATTAGCGTTATCGTAATATATGTTCATCTATCACAATGGAGTTCAAAGTAATTTCCATTCTCATATACAATAGCTACAATAATAGGATTTCAGGCTCTGTGCACTCCCTCCCTACGGAATTTATGAATTTATACTGATTGACTGATTTATAACGAGTGGGGTTTCAAATCAAAAGATATAATGGTGAAACTTTTCCAATAAGCATTATTGAGTATTCACAGTTCATGAAAAACAGTAGGTACTGTTTCACTAGCAGCCCGTCCCGGCTTCGCACGGGGTAGTGACATAACTACAATAGTTGGACATATGCTACCGCGGAGTTTTTTGTAGACATTATGATGTTCTTCAATATTGTTGTACATTATTTTGTTCTATCGCTAATATAATAGTTTCGGCAGCGCATTCGACGAAAGACATTTTAAGACTCATTTTTCTACACCTTCGGTTACATTGTTCAAATTTTACCAAGGATCCCTAATTTTTTTCAAAATGAAATGTAGCCTATGTCAAATTGGAAGAATGTAGCATTCTATTGGTGAAAGAATTTTTTAAATCGGCCCAGTACTTTTTGAGCCTATTCATTACAAACATACAAACATGGATACAAATCTTTCCTCTTTATAATATAATATTAGTGTAGATTAGCTTGTCATCTTAAGCAATCAATATACAAAGTTATTATTTGATCGTCCTAAAGTTATGTGAAACTATAAAGAGTTATTTGAGAGCCATTATATCTTATCATATATAAAAGTCAAGTGAAGACTTATTGCTTCAACTTTACTAAAATAATTATAATTTACTTATACAAAAAAACTTGGCCCGAGTGTGGAGCTGAAAAGTAGGACGAAATAAGAATTTATAAAATAAAATAAATTATGGGCCGAGAGCGTGGTGGCCCAGAGGCATAGACTCCGACTTTCAATCTGAAGGTAGCTGGTTCAAACCCACACGTGCACCAATGAGATTTTCCACTTGAAAAATTAATGTGCGCAATACCACGTTCTCGAAACGGTGAACCGGTGTCCATGCAGTGGGAACATTAGAGGCTGGTACGGAATGGGCTGAATACGGCATACAATGCGGGATGAAGGCATTTTTTATATGGGCCTAACTTCCTCGTTCCTCAAAACAGTGAAAGTAAAAGTTATTCTAGTTGTCATTTAATAAGCACTAAATTCTTAAGAGCAATGAACTTTCTACCAATAGGGGGTGCAGACAAGACGTCTAGGTACCTTTGAATGTCTATCAAGCAAGGTATTGTGCGTTGTTTTGATTAGAGATTATATTCCCACAAAACCAATAGCGTAGTCTAGACAAGTTCATTCTTTAGAACATAGAAATTATTAAACGAAAATTGTTACTGGAATATTGGTCTTAAACTTATTTTTAAGGCTTATTTATTTTATAATTGACCAATTTAACAAGAGGTAGATTTTCAGTGGTCCCATATAAATTTTATCAAAATAGATTCAATAGTACGGTTGTTAAAAAACTAACTACAGTTGTTAATAAACTAACGAACTGTCAAAATAACTCATCTAAATCTCATCGTTATCTGTAGACACAAATAGCAGTGTACTATACCAATACTTACAACGGTATAGTTTTATCGAGAGGTATCCGAGGGAATTCCCAGACCGGGGTTAAGGTGGGCGAGGGAGGGTTTAATTAATAGAAGCCCAATATTGACATGTTGGACAGTTAAGGCGCAACATCTGGATAAGTACCTACAGTATTTTCAAAGAACAGACGATTGCTAAAGATTGCCCGATATGATTTAGAGAAATGTTGTTTTTTGATGTGAAATATTTATTGGCCTTGGAAGTATAACCAACTCGTATGCCGTGGCGGCAAACGGTACGCCACTATCATATGCCGCTACATATCAAGTGTCACATCTGCCGGGCGTGCCGTGATGGCCCAATTTTTAATTTGTATGTTTGCTGTAAATAACACCCAATGCAATGAATCAATAAAAAAAGCTAATTAGAACTACACTAGTAATTATGAAGATCAAAGAATATTTTTTTATGCGATGGCAGTGGTGGAACGATCTTAGAAATGACACTTTGTGTGGTGAGCATGAAGTTTGTTCTCGGATCTTAGGTGTTTGTCTTATTTTTCTGTTTGTCCATGCCATCTGCGATACAGGGAATCCTAGTGTAGAGGTATGAGTATGTAAACGATTATTAACATTGCATTACATATATTTCGCCCAATATTATGATTTCCAACCTGCTTAATTGAAAATGTTTTATTCTAGATTTATTTACATAAAAACATTAAGCAGTATGACAACATAAACGTCTCAACCCCTTACCCCAAGTATTTCTACACAGAAACAATCAGTCTATTGTAAATCTGGCGTCACGATATAATTGCTTCAATCTGAAAGGTAATATTTAACATCTCCTGGGGGTTCGAGCCGTGGAGGTTGGAACGCCAAAACAGATGCGGTGAATGGATGTGGCAGGTTTCTAGTTTTTTTGTTCATATATCAAATAAACTTTGATTGCACCAATATTTTGTTCAGTATGTATAACTAGCTTTTGCTTCCAGCTTCCCTCGCGTTAGTGTAGAATTTAAAATAATAATTTAGTTCTGGTTGAAAGATACCATTAATGTCCTGTATAACCCTGACAACTTGTATGCAAATTGTTATGATGATTATTAAGATTAGTTATACGATGTAAAATGGAAACGAAGTCAAATATTATAAGTTTTGTTTGTTCATATTTGTTTGACACATCCATATATGAAATAAAAAAGATTTTAATTTGGTTCCCAATTGGCAGATAAAACGCGTATCAAAACACAAAAAATATATATATATCGTTGCCAAAATTGAGATCCTTTTTTAACATCGGTTTGAAATATTGCAATAACGACGCTATCCCAATATACAGACTAAAAATAAAACATTATAAAAACTATTTCTATTTTGTCACAGGATTTCAGGATCCTATATCATCAAAACGAGCTGTGACAGTTCTCACACAGTTTTCTCCATTCCTTGTTGCACCCTCAGCACCCAGAGACGTGTAAACGAAAAATTCAATCAACTCCATCTTCGAAATCCTTTAAGGTTTCAATCAGACGATGACAGATTGTCTTTGAGTAGAATTATTGGCGCTATTGATTTGTAGGAGAAGTGAGGGTAGCATGAAACAAATTAAAGGGTTCGGTGATTAGATATTTTGAATAACAGACGCATTAAATATTACGCAGACGCATTAATATATTTTACTCCGCAAGCTTCATCGAGTTGGCATTAGGGGTGTCGCTCACGACATTTTTCGAAGCTATTTAACTAATCGCACCCAACATGTCTCCATAGACGGCTTTAAAAGTGACGAACAGAACATTCTTTTTGGCGTACCCCAGGGTAGTGTCCTTGGACCTACCCTGTTCTTATTGTATATAAATGAGTTGTGTGACCTCAATCTTCCGAATTGTAAAATTATTACTTACGCAGATGATACAGCCATTTTAGTGCACGGGCGATCTTGGCAAGATGCTAGAGTGAAGTCAGAATATGTACTAAAATCAGTTATGAATTGGTTGCAAATGAACATCTTGACCCTAAATATTTCTAAAACTAAATTTGTAACTTTTTCTACTCTTCCCCCGTCATCCTTCTCCATCGGTGTACATAGTTGTACTAGCAACATCACTCAGGATGCTTGTAATTGTAACTGCACTTTTATTGAACGTTCCTCCGAAATAAAATATCTTGGAGTAATTTTGGACTGTTCCCTAACTTGGAAATTTCAAATCGACTCTTTAGTCTCTAGAGTGAGGAAATTGATGTACGTCTTTAAAAATTTAAGATCCGCTCTAGATATGAATCTCCTCAAGATGGTGTACTTTTCTTTGGCGCAGTCAATATTATCGTATTGTATAACCTCCTGGGGAGGCGCAGTAAAAACACACATGCTCAGAATTGAGAGAAGCCAAAGGGCCGTTATTAAAGTAATCTTAAAAAAACCCATATATTTTTCTACATCTGAACTCTATTCTCTGTTCCAAGTTCCAACGGTTCGCCAACTATTTATTTTGCACTCTGTTCTTCGGAAGCATAGTCATCTTACATATGATCCCAGCCTTGTTTTTTCCAAACGTAGACCCGATAAAATCTGTCCCATCGAACCACGGCGGACCGCTGCAGCTAGTCGCCATTTTCATTATTTAAGTTGCAGTCTATATAATAAGATTAATAACAAATTGAATATATATCCTTTACCTCGTTACAAATGTAAGACTATCTGTCTTGAATGGTTACAATCTCTATCTTATGAAGATACAGAAAATCTTTTAGAGGTCTCCAAATAAGCTCATTACACTACCCCCCCCCCTATTTTACATAACACTGTGCATGGTTATCTCCCTGTGGGTGCCCAGGCTCTTAAGAGACTGACGCCACCATAAAGATTCCCCCCAAGCTCACACACACACACACACACACACACACACACACACACACACACACACACACACAAACACACACACACACACAAACACACACACACACAAACACACAAACACTATTTCTCTCATTTCGTTTTTGGTTTATTATGTTCCATATTTTTATTATACCTAAAGACTTATTTGTGTAACATTTACTTTTTATGATAGTCTAGCAAAACTGTTAACTGTTTAGTATTATTTTTTTCTCTGTTTTTCACTTTTAATAAAATGTAAATCTGGAACCTATTTATTATGTCGTGGAGGAGGGCGTTGCTATCTGCGACACAGTTTTTATACTTCTGCAGGTAGCATCGTTTTCATTTTGTATTATAATGTGCCTTGTAACAGTTCCAAATAAACATTTATTATTTATTTATTATTTATTACATAGTCGTTTTGGATTAGGCCAGTTTTGGGTACAACGCAAAAAAGGTTAACTTGACGATGCTATATTTAGGTATAGGGTCAATAGAAGCTTTTAACTGGGTTTAGTACCAATTATTAAAATTTTGTTAATGTTTAGATTTAAAATAATCCTAAGAAATAATTTAAAAATGTGAGTTTGTTTGTTACGCTTTCACGCCTGAACTACTCAAACAGTTATCATGAAATTTGCATACACTTTGTCAGGGGTACAGAAAAGGACGGATATCTTACATCCAGAAATAAATTGATATATATACTTAATATACAATACATTAACGCACGTGAGGCCGCGGAAAAGTAAGTAATATTATAAATTCCAATGTTGCTCAAACATACATGAAATTTTGCATACACATTGTCAGGGGTAAAGAAAAGAAGTCATAAAATAGTCAGTCTCATAAAATTTATTTTACCTTGATCAATTTGTTCTGGAGTTTGGTGACGGCCATGCGCTCACGCTGGGTCCTCCGTTTCTCTTCCTCAAGCTGTGCCTCTAGCTGCTTGATGCGCTTCTCCAGTAGTTCCTGTAACGAAGGGTATTATATTAAGGTTAAAAGGAAAAAGATTATTATTTCCTATTATTATTAGGACCCTATTATTAAGGTAACTGTCGGTTATGCATGTAAGGAATCTTAAGGCCTTACATACGCGGATTGCGGCAGTGTTTAGCTATCGTTTTAGCGTGAAGGAGTAACAAACACACACACACAAGTACCTACACTTTCAAACACACAGAATACTTATTTCATTTTTGGGGATCCGGGGAATATAGCAGTAGAACTCGTGCCTACTTCGTCCGGAGCAGAACTCGCTCCACAACGATCATGAGATGTAAAATTAAGTCGAAAAAAATATTCTAATCGTTCTAACCATTCAGAGATTTTGCAACACTAACGCATGGCAATTTATTTTTATAAAGTATATGCATAATTTTTATAAAGTGCATGCATGTTTCATAATTTTTAAGGAAGCTTTTAGAGATCAAATCACAATAATGAAGTAAAACCTTTAAACATCACCTTCAGGGCCATTTATTCACACAAACGGCCATTAAAGACGCCATTTTGTTTTTTAATTATTTTTCCCGCCTCCAGTTGTAACTTATGGGAATTTGCTTGATTTCGCGTTAAATTAACGATCTGCTATAATTAGGACTTTCAGATTGCTTTCAATCTATTACTTTGACGATAAATTCGAGGCTTAAAAGTAGTTTTACTGTAAATGACGCTTTTAAAACTACAGACAAACACACTTTATGCACTAGTTCTCCGTGTTTTTCTGTGTCGCGAAAGTCATGGATAAACACAATCTTACAAACACCCAAGACTCAAGAAGGTTACTACTCTATCTAAGGTTAGTTATTCTACATAAAATTTGCTCGGAATCGAGTCCGAGATGCCTCTATTGGGAGCAGAAGGATTACAACAACCCAAGAAGTCTACGGAGACATCACAGAAAAACTTGTTTGCTATAGAAACGCACCATGTCGAAGTCACTATAGCAGAAGCTTTGCTTAATGTTTACAGCTGGACAGCACGCTACACGGAAATTTTAAGCTTATTTTTTCAATTGACTTATTTTGGATCATATTAATGGTTATTCTTCCCTATGGACGCTTCGAAAGGGTCTGAACAAGCTATCATAGAAACATATATTTTTTTTTTAAATAACATTTTCAAGTAATTTTTAAGAATTCAACAGAAGTAAAGATTTTTTCACTTTGACTTTCGTTATATTCAATGAATTCATATAACAATGATGTCTCTAAATAAATACTGGGACTACCCCTATTAAGTACACTTGTATAGAGGGAGGAAATGAAGCGATCGGGGAGCTAACCGGATGTGACGTCGTTTATCCGACGCCATTAACCGGAAGCTCCGGTATTTGAGAGCTAAAACATGATTTCAGGTACGCTTCGCTGCTTAAGTTATGAGAAGGATGTTGCAGTATGTTATTGTTAAAAACCCCATTCAAATATAATATAATAAAATTAAAATTATAATAATATAATAAAATAATTTATTATTTTCGCACTAATGCTTACCTCGGCGCGATAATAGACAAGCAAGCAACCAGCTTATCCAAGAAGCCGTTTATTTTTTAAACGGAAATAAGGGCTCCAGAGGCAGATCAATGTTCTAAGTATTCCCCCCTACCCGTATCAGCCTCTAAGTTCCGACTACAGGGACACCGGCCTACTCTCGATAATTGAGAGTGAATGGGCTTGGATTTACCACGGGAGCCCAATCCGGTTTGGTAGATGTCACTTGCCATCGAATTTTTTGGTATCGGATTCCAAAGTATTCAAACTGTAACAATTCTAAAATTTTACAAGTTTTTATGTATTTTGTATCCTTTATGTTATTACTAGTATATACCTATAGCTAATGTGATTGGACATTTCGTTTATCCAAAGTAAAATAAATAAATAACAATACGAATACAAAGTCTTCAAAGTATTGTATAAAAATAATTGGTAATCAAATCAAGTGGCGATTTCTTATTTATAATGGGAAATGTTCTTGCTAATTGCCCATAAAAATATTACCAGAACAATGGCGTCGAGTTTAGAGCCATTATCTTTATTCCAACGTAACATAAATAATATCCAGCCTACTTCCGGTCTAACGAGTCATTTGCAAAGGGCGCCGTTTCCGAACGAAATCTCACGAACAATGGAGCATGCCCTTAAAAATTATCCTGGTAGCTTACAACTAGAGAAAGAAAATGAAACCTTAATACTTAGAGTTAAGTAGCATAATAGTATGAATGAATGGCTGCGACATTTCGAATTAATATGAGACAATAGAAAATGGAGTGAATTTTCATTTGGTCGGCGTATTTATAGTTATAACATGCTTGATTTGAATAAAGTTACGATTTTGAATAAGCACCAAATATTTTACACGTAAAATTGGGTTCACGTTGCACAGTTTTAATTCTCATGCGCCTGTAATTTCACCGACACCCACACCCTCCTATCGGAACACAGCAATGCGAGTGTACCACTGATTGTTGGCAGATAACCAAACGTGGAGGCAGTACTTCTCCAGACTAACCTTTTGTAAACAAAAAGGTTTTCAAATTCATCGCCAAACTGAGGCGCACTCGTGCTACTGTGATCCGGTGGGAGGGTGTGGGTGTTGGTGAAATTAAAGACGCATGAGATGAACATACTAGCTTGTAGGTTTTTTTTAAGAAAAATATTTTTAGTAATTAACAATGTTGCTATAGCAATCTAAGTACGGAAATCCATTATTTCCATAGGAACTGATCATAATGCTTGCCCTATGACATTGTTGACAATATACATCAATGCCACAGACACACAACTGTGTACCAGGACTCATTAATTTTGCGATCTTTCCGCTAGATTTGACACCCTCGTGGAAACATTATCTGTGCAGCGTAAACAGTGACGTAGGTATGTATAATTGGGAGGATCATGACCGTTGAACAATGACCGGGATGAGAAGCAGGTTTATGATAAAATTGCTTAATTTAACTCATTAGCTTGATGAGAACTTGTGATGGAGTTTTCTCATTCGACTCCAGGAACTATAGGGTGACAATACCAACTCTACAATTTTACAACGCTTATAAAGCGATGTAAATTATTTCAAGAAATTAACTTATGTCCTATATTTATTTTTTTAAATACCTTTTCATGAATTTATACGTTATTTTTGTAACGCTTGACGTCATGAGGGAATTGCATTCGAATGCTGAACTTTACCATAATGATTTCTGCAAATCTCAAAACTGACTTCTTAAGCATCGATTTGATACGTCAAATCAAGGGCGGCCTTAGATATTGCGAGGCTCCGGGCGATAGATCTTTGTGAGGCTCTTGGGGTATGAGGAATTTAGGTGAGTTGGAAGTGTACAGGGCTCCTGGTAATCAGGTAGCATCCTCCTAAAGACAACTGCAGTACATCGTAACAAAAAACGGGTTGTTCTGCGAGGGTGCGAGGCCCTACAAAAGCGAGGCCCCGGGCGGTTGCCCTGCTTGCCACCCCCTAAGGCCGCCACTGCGTCAAATTTACATCCAATCGAAAATAAATAGCACATTACATGCACTGACATAGCTGACATATCTGTATGAGTATAATTTGCTTAAGGAGTTCTTATGACGAGTTATATACCCATAAATATGTTTGTGAGCGTAAATTTTGACGTACCCAAACAATACTCGATATCTCAAGGAAAATTTTTTTTTGAGTTTAAGACATTTCAAATTAAGGCCGTATTCGGTATTTTAATAGTCTTATTGTTAGTTACTCTTGACCACAGATAATTTTTAAGGAATTTTAACAAAAAGAAGTGAATGACTTTTGTAACAATGCTGGGATGAAAGCAAAAAAACCTCGTCTGCAGCTGTCAATCGCAATGGGCCATTAGAGAGACAAAGCGGCTAGGAGCTAAGCTATCACTCATGTCGATACCATCGGAAGGTGAAAAACTGCGGACAGCCGGAACGCTCCGATTGGCTTCCAATTTGTAAAGACGATTTGTGAGTCTCGCTGCGTTCAGAATGCCCGAGGATCGTCTGATGATGCTACTGAACGCGTATAGAAAGATAGATCAAAAGATATACTACTCGTAGCTCGAGAATGCTTGACA
Source organism: Aplocera efformata (assembly GCA_921293045.1). NCBI lineage: Eukaryota > Metazoa > Arthropoda > Insecta > Lepidoptera > Geometridae > Aplocera > Aplocera efformata. The sequence continues at coordinate 1,902,706 of OV121042.1, read as the reverse complement.
CCCATTCCAAACAACTAAATGCTCGATTCATGAATTTGATTGATTGAATGAAATTGCGAATCTAAAAAAAGAAATAGTTCACGAGAGTTTTTACAACCGTCTGCTTATAGTTTTTACTAGCAGATACCCGGTATGTCCTACTACACTAAACAAATACATTTTGTGTCTAATGTATTGTTTTAGTGGTCTAAAACCATTCTAATGAAACCAGTTTAGGGCTTTGATGGTCAAACTCCTTATGCCCGTTATAAAGTCTCGCCCGCATTATGACCAGTTAGGTAGTACCTAACACAAAATTTCATTATACCTATATAACAATATTAGTATTATATTTTAATTAATTTAAGATTTTTGTAAAGTTAATTAGTTACATACTTTATTTACGCTATAGTCCGTACAGATTATCTAAGTTAAACAACTTCACCATTGTGGACTTGTACGGGTGACCGATTAGTGGCGCAACAGGCAAGAAACTTGCACGGTACTTCCATAATGTATAAACATTACTAACGTAGCTAAATTACATGCATCCTAGTGGAATAAAACATCCAGTGAACGTGAAAATCCTAGTCGTCTCAATCTCGAAAAGCAAAATGCCGGTACCACCATTCAAAAACTGAAATGATGAATTATTCAGTACCAAAATTAATTTCGGCACAAATAAAGCGCTTAATCTCATTCCAATTGAAAGCCTTTCCCAAAATGGATCCTTAATCCAAAACTCGTGAGTACAGCCTCCGTAAATAATTACAACAGGACAATAAAACCTTACAGACAAATGGATGCAAAGACAATGCGAGACGGCCGATACAATTCCACAATGGAACACTTTAGCTATGGGTTGGATCGGAGTGCCCGTACACATTTGAAACAGAAGATTTTGATAATCAAAGTGCTATTTTCGGGATATTACAATGAGCCCTCAAAATCATGGATGAACATTGCAGATTTGTAAATAATTTTACTAAAATGTAAGCTTCTGTAAACCTTAATATACAGGTCGTCAATGAAGTAATTAAAAAATATGTAGAGGCTCAACAACAAAGATGTCATTATCATGTTAATGTTGAGGCTATCCAGCTTCTCAACATAAAAAGACTCAAGAGTACTAAGCCTTTTGAGCTAGTGTAGCGATAAGTGCAGTGAGAGTTATAGTTGTACAAATTACAAACTAACAAATAACACATGAACAAAGCGTCTTCCTCTTAACTAGAGACCGTAAGCAAAATGCCAATGGACATATTCTTGGAAATATTCTAGATAGCAAATTTACTAAAATAATTAAAATTTCTATTAACTAAATAATCATTTTTGTCTTGGTATAATATGCAGTGATAGAACATAGAGCTTTTAAAAAAAATGGTTTCTAATGTGTACGCGCACAGAATGAAGCTATTCTTTCGCGTTGACATCTCGACAAGGGATGGAAACAAATTTATTGGGCACGTGAAAAATGATGCAGCACCGGAATGAGGGTCTTGACGTGGACTAGTGGACTCCACCTGATGAGATTGTCTTCTGTAAGTAGATCTAGATATCGATATAACTAACATACAGGTTTGCCCATACCACTGGTACAAGTTTGTACCACCGCAGGGCGAGAAATTCATCCCTTATAAATAAAAATAAATATTCATGAATATTTCACACGGCGTTATCTAACCCCAAATTAGGCATACCTTGTACTATGGGAACTAGATAACTGATATAATACTAGTACCTATAGTTTTTTTTTGTAAATACATACTTACTTGTAATACATGTTAACACCCAAATAAATAGACAATAATTAATATTTTTTTATTGTATTATTACTTGTATCTCAATGTACTTAAAAATAAACTTCATATGTTTCAGCAATCAATAAAATACTTGGTGACAGTTACATGTAAAACCTCGCCCTTTTTTGAAATCGGTTTAAAATTAAATTGCAGTTGGGCTATTCTATGAAGTAGGTTAAATATATATTCGTAAATGTTTTCTCACATCCGTTATCTATGTTTAAACATACCCCTAAATACCTAGATACAGGGGTAATCTCGCTTTAATTATCATCTCGATCTTATCGTGACGAAGTGCCCTACACGATAGATTAGCCATTGTCCGCTAATGATGGATGAAAGAGGGTGTAGAAGTCACTTGTGGGATCAAGTTAGTGGATGAAGCGGGGTCATTTAGATAATACCGAATGGTATGGTTGAATTTTTAGAGGAATATACTGAACTGGATCAGCAATTTATTATAATTACTTTATAATACTTTTTTTATGTGAGCAGGTGACGGATCGAGCTGAGGGCCCACCGGTGGTAAGTGGCGACCCCCGCCTATGATAACAGTGATGCGACTCTGCATAAGATTTGAATCTTACACTGAGTTGCATCCATCCTGCTACGTCCATCACCCGAGACGGGGATGATGCGTCTTATGCGCATGTGATTTCACCGGCACCGACACCCTTTCACTGGAACACAGGAATGCGAGCACTACTGCTTGACGGCAGATTCCAGGTGTGGTGGCAGTATGTTTTTGGATGAACTTGGCACAATTTCTACTGCTACTTTATCACCACCCAGGGGGTACGTGTAGAGAATCACAGGTTACCTATATATATTGTTTAATATTGTCGATATTGTTTAAATCTTATAATATATAATTAATATACTTTTCTGAATTAATTTATTGTTCTGCAGATTACAGAAAAATTTAAAACCTTGTATTCTTTTGGTTAAAATGAGGTCATTTTTTATGTCAAAATATTTATTGGCAGAGCTGAAGGCCCACCTGCTTATTATTAACCACCGCCCATTTCTTTCATCCTACACATATACACATATATAACTTAAGTAAATCGCCATTATCTCGTGACCTGGCCTGGTCACCCGTGCCAGTAAGGTTTCAGGGGTCTCAATTTAATTCGTCGAGTTAATCTCGCGTCATTGTCCCCGGTGTGTCCCTTAAGTACGGTCATGCTATGCGAGTGACGTCTCATATGACATCATATTCATGGAAATCCATGTTAAAAACTTGTGAATAATTACTAGTATTAAGAATTAACGTAAATCTCTGAAGGATTATTTAAGAAATAATCTTATTCTAAGCCCGATGCAACATATTATATTCAATGAATTTTTCGCAAGAGTTAGAAAATAAAATATTTTCCTTTTAATTATAACTATCATTTTAATTCTAAGAGAATAATCTTGTCTTGGAAGAAATTTATTAACTATATATTGTATGTTTTATTGGACCTGGAATAGAGATGTAATCACCTACTTCATACTACGATTACCTATAAATATATGCATTTTGGAGCCTGAATTCTGTCTTATGCTGTATTATTTCACCATTGCTTCATATTTCAAGCGCTTTTTCTTTGTCCGTACCTTCGTTATTACTCACTCTGTGGTATTTTTTTACTCGTAATATTTCAGAGTATTGTTAATATTCGACTAGACGTAGACCACATGACAAAAGATGTAAATGATAAAAGATGTAAATGAAAGATGTAGATGACAAAAAGGCTTGGGAATGAATTTGCTCCACTCTAGACGCAGGACCATATTCGCGAATATGTATTGTAATACTGTCTCCGAGGGGTTTCTTGTCTGCTTCTTCCCCTCGGGTTGGTCGGTTAGGGTTGGAACAGACGTAAACTTAACAAATAAGATAAGCTTAAACATGAAAACTGACTGTAATTTGACATATCTGTGTGCATGTAATGTGCCTGGGGAGTTCCTGTGACACGTTATATGCTCACGAATATGTGCATGTGTAAAATTTGACGTGTCCAAATGATACTTGAGATCTAAAGGAATAAATGAGTTTGAGTTTGACAGGTTGGAAAATATATAAATTAACACTTTTAAAAATCCATATTTAAAGCACTTGCGACATCTACCATTTCGGATTGGGCTTTCCTGGGAGATATAATAATATACCGGCCTCACAGTTCTGACTTCTGCACTGTAAATCGTGGATTCGATTCTTGCACAGAATCAATTTGTGTATCGAACACATGTATGTCTAGGTATTATGTGATATCAGTAAGTTGGTTCCCATAGTATAAGCTATGCTTAGTTTGAGGCTCGATGGCGAGATGTGAAATATCCATGACTATTTATTTATTTATGTTTATAAGTATATGCATTCTCGATTTTCCAGAAAAAGCCCGTGTCCTCCATAATAAACTAGTACGAGATCAAGACAGTACAACAAGATGAATAAGGCACTTCCTATTTATTCCCATGTCCCTATTTATCCCTAAAATTGTAGGAAACCAGTAATTTTCTCATCAGCAAGACGAAGGTCATTGCTCTTGAGATCATTGCAATCATAAACACAATTTTTCATCAATAATGTCGACATAAAATCTACTCATTGGATAAACGGACCATGTTGCTCGCATCCATAGGTTAATGACTTCAGACTGGCTACACGCATCCCTCTGGTGGTGTGATAAAAGCAGCCCAAAGTAAAAGTAGAACTTCTGCCAAGTGCTGCCTACATGTGGTAGCCCACCGCCAAGCAGTGACGCACTTGCGTGTCTATGTTCCCGTGGAAGGGTGTGCGTGCCGGTGAAATACAGGCACATGAGCTGTTACATCCTCTCAGAGTGACGAGCGCAACGCAATGCAACCTTTTTTATTAGATTTCCGTACCCAACATGATAGCGTAAACACTATTATTGTATTGTCTGTCTGTTTATCGTTCATTTGATAAACCATTTTTTTGAACCGCATTAAGTAAGTCGTTTTATAGTTAGTAGTATCGCAAAAAAGATCTGATGTGGTGATTATAATAAAAAAAAGTTTTTAGGAACTCTTAGTATGCAAAACTGAATCACCCTTGGGGCGATTTTATCCAAACCTTGTAAACCAATTTATAGAGTATTAAAATATCACTCTTTATATTAATTAATGTGATGGGATTGATCAACCACCTTGCCTAAGTTCACCCCTACTAAGTATACGGACGCCTAAGAATGAAAAAAAGCCTTTAAAAGTTTAGAGCAGGTTTTTTAAGAAAATAAAAACGTGACATATTGATAATACTCGTCATTTTATTTTATTCCAATATATTAAGATCTGAGTTGAGATTACACAAGCTACACTTCACTAATATATGAAAACAACAACAAAAATATTAAAAAAAACGAGAACTTACTGAAAATTCGAGTTTGCAGCAAGGTTCATAAAATGTATCTAAACCTTATGAAGCTACAACAAATCTTTTCTAGAAACTAAACATTTTATTCTATTGTATTTGTTGGGGTACAAAACCCTGGTTTATGGAGGCAGCCATTTGTCTAAACACAGGTGCAGTGTTCTACAAATGTTACTTCATCACGCGTTGAGGTGGAACTGAAACGTCCGAGTAATGTCTCTCTGATTTTTCTGTCATTTTAACCCCTACGTAAACAGGGGTTTTTTATTTGTCACCTATGTATCTATAGGTTTGAAAAAGGGCTAAACTTAGTAATTAGAACGCGTGATTTTGTATGTACATATTTAATTAAAAAGGTATCATTTTTAATATTTTTATAAGAATTCAACGGATTTAAATTATTTTGACTTTGACAAAGCTTTGGTGCTAAAATAGCAGAACTTGTATCACGTTTGTGCGAGAAGTACTGTCATCATACTAAGAATCCGCCGCCAGTTCTGCAGTTCTGCACTCGAGCACGTGCACTTGCAGTTCCGGTGGAAGGGATTGGGTGCCGATGAAATTACAGCGCATGAGACATGACATCCCCGTCTCGGGTGATGGGCGCTACGCGATGTGACTTGGCGCTACTCATACTTGTGGCAGAGCGAACCTATATTCTATACCGAAACGTTATTGCGTGTTTACTTTCCTGTAACTTTTTTTATTAGACCGTCGTATACTGATTCGAATGTTCCTTTTTTAAAATGATAGGGATAAAAGTAGAAAGAAGTCAGTTTTTTAAATTTATAAACCACTCACCTTTTTTAGGTACTATAGACGCAAAAAAACTGTCCCAAAAAAACTGTTATTCTGAAGGCCTAACAAATTGGTATTAAGCTAGTATATACGTAATACTAACCTTGCAATAAACTCCGTTGGATCGACTTGTATTATAATTAATATACGACACATATTTACTATTCATTTTAATTAATTGCATGAAATGAAGTTATACACAAACACTTGTCACAATTTCACAATCACGGTAATCACACATTTCTCAGCACATTAATTATCTATTGATGAGAGTAATCGTGAAAAACATTTTATTATTATTTTTTTTAATAATATTTACTTTCGCGTAATAGTAATATTTTACCGCCGCGCTTGCGGCTCCACTGAGTAGACGCGATGACAATTCACGATTCGTAGAGTAGCATTGGAAAGCAGAGAGTATTCATTAATTATATGTATAGCAACAGTTTTTTTTATAATAAATAAATATTCATAGACTTTTGACACAGCCCTAAAGATTATTTGTATTTTGAGAATCAGATTACTGCTAGATTACCTTAAAATGTAGTACTTATTTGGAAACAACTAAATGTTAAATACCCAGATAGAGAACTAACATTTATGTCCATTACAATAATATCCTGTGTGGAAATCGACCCCACAATCTATCAATCAATCACAGGGGGTTCTCGGCAAATATCACGTAATTTTTAAACAGTGTTAAATTTTCGTGAAAATTTGATTAAACTAAACTATATTGCTAAATTTTATCATAAGGATTTCATACAACTAAGACATTTAAAATAAATGTCATAAGCGATTTTAAATTTCTTAGTCTTTTATAAAAATTATGATGCAAATAATGCTTTTTTTTATGTACATTAATAATAGTTTTTTTTTAAATCCCTGAGTTTTTAGAGATAAGGGGAGTGGGTCGAACCAAATCGCACAACATCTCACTAGGAGGGGGTCAAAAAATCGTCAAAAACGCCTCACTTAATTAATGGACGCCCCCTTACGACATTCACAAAAATTATACACTAATTGAAAAAAAAAGGAAGATTTAAAATAAATCTCTGATCCTGAATAGCTCTACCATCTCTTCAATTTACATAATGGTTCATTGATGCCTGGCCTCAATAAAACTCAACACTACAATGAAGCCGCATTGTGTCGTTTTCAACCAATTAATGTATCATTTTACATAGTTTTGTTACTATAACAATAAGGCTGATATTAGCGCAATTACTAATTACAAACTTCTTGTTTAATAATTTGTCTTTACGCACAAAACCAGTTTGAACCAATTATTCGAGATGTTTTTAGTAGCAGTAGAGCTTGTGCAAAGTTCGTCCGGTGAAGTACTGTCTCCACACCTGTAAATCTGCCGCCAAGCAGTAGTGCACAGCAGTAGTGTTCCGATAGAAGCACAGTGCCGTACGCATGAGACGTATCATCCCCGTCTCGAGTACAAGACGCAGCAGGATCAATGCAACTCAGTGTAAGATCCAAATCTTATACTGAGTCGCATTACTTTTGTCACGGGCGGGGGTCGACATTATCAGGTAGGCCTTCAGGTCGTTTTTTTATTTTTTTTAGCAGCGTATGTGGCGCAGTACCGAGGAAGTAGCATAAAGAAAAACTGTCAAAGCATTTTTCTGGAAACCAGCTAATTACTATAACAAAAAGCTTTTACTAATCCGGTTCGTACAGACAGACAAACGAATTATAACACAAGGCGGGAGCTGCGGGGAAAATCGGGCCTGCAGGGTATGCCTTCTTTGTAAAAGTATAGAAGCGAATTAAGGTTTTATTATTATATACTATATATAGCATCAGTGTCGTATCAGAAACTACCCGTGCGAAGCCGGGGTGAGTTGTTAGTACTGCATATAAACCTTCCTCTTGAACCACTCTATCTATTAATGAAAACTGCATTAAAATACGTTGCTTCGTTTAATCTAAGAATGCAAACAGCGGGAGTGACTTTTCAAAAAATTGAAAAATTCGACGACATTTGACATCTACCAATCCGGATTGGGCTCAGATCAGAGCCCATTCACTCTCAATTATCAAGAGTAGGCCGGTGTCCCTGCAGTGGGAACATAAGAGGCTGGTACGGAATATCGCAGCGCCATCTGTTGTAGATTATTGTACTAATTATGCAAGGTTAATCCAGTATTCTTCGAGGTTCTCTGTCCAGTAGATAGTCGCCACAAAAGCTGCGAGTAACCACAATTGCTTCTGGGAAGCTGAAGTGGTTTGAAATCGTTTCTATGCGCAAACAATATTTATTATGTGTATGATGCAACGAGGCTCGCTAGGCATCAAAGGGCACTTCCATTACTAAATCTGTTTTTCCATTACACAAATTGGAAGCAAGGGGTAACATTTGGTGTTGCTCGTTCAATGTCAAGTTATTGCGCTTTGATGTGTTGCCACATATTATTATAGTAATTACTTTTAAAACATGCCATGCAATTCTTGTTAATTTCAAATTTACTTATTTAATAGTCTGTATTTAACTTTATATCGGTGTAACAGGGCTTAGTTTCGATAGATGACGGCCTAGAATAGTTTAACACTTTCCCTGGCGCTAAGAAAATGTTCATAGGATTATGAATCTAAAATTGTTGCACCAATAAACGAATACACGGTCAGAATTTTTATTTTTGACTAGCAATTATTTTGCGTGCGTTTTTTGCCTGATTTCTCGTTTTGTCTTCCATTGCTTAACTTCGTATTAAATAAAATATTCATAAACATTTCATACAGCGTCATCTAGCCCCAAGTTGAAGATAGTTTGTACTATGAGAACAAGATAACTGATGACATACATAAGTTTTTTTCTTTTTGTAAATTCATACGTATGATGTATTTACAAAAAAAATACGTAATGATATGTTCGTCACACAAATGCTTGTCCTGAGTGGTAATTGAACTCGCGACCCGCACAGAAGGCAGAGCTACTACCAACTGATCCATGAGGCTGACAAGAATAAGAACGCATGATATTACGTGCATATTAATTGAAAAAAGTATTTTTTCAAAAGATTAACGGATTAAGATTAATGGAAGATTGACGGCTCCGTGGCTTAGTTGGTAGTAGCCCTGCCTTCGAAGCGTGGGGTCCCGGGTTCGATTCCCGGCCGGGGCATACTTTGTGTGGTGTGCATGAAGTTTGTTCTCGGGTCTTGGGTGTTTGTCTTGTGTTTCTGTGTTTGTCCATGCCATCTGCGACACAGGGAATCCTAGTGCAGAGGTATGAGTGTGTAAACGTTTTTTTAAAGATTTTGACTTTGAGTTATAATAACTTACGCATTCTGTGCTTACGTAATATTGAAAGCACCATAAAGGTTCTAAGCCAAATCACCCAGACATAAAATTTGGCAGTAAGAAGCAGTAAAATGCAGGCACAATCACCATACTCGATTGGCAACGGATAAAATCCCACGGCTTTTAACTTTCGGCGAATGAATAGGAATCGAGATCGCGGAGCAGTGCCAAGACTAGCAGTAAAAGCAAGGTACCAACATTTTGTATTACTATTATTTATGGCCCACTTGCTTTTAAATGGTTGCCGCCGCCCTTAAACAGCAAAACGACCCAGGTCTTTGACCTCGAAGAAATACATTTATTCGGTTACAAACAAATACAATTGTCGATATGAGAATAAAAATAATGAACAAATCAAAAATATGTTCTATCAATTATCTAGTTCCCATAGTACAAGCTGCCTTAGTTAGGGGCTAGATGCTAATGAAATATCCATGATTCAAAGACCTGGTTAGTATATTAACTAAGCTACGGGGGTCATTATATATTATTATAAAGGTTGAATAAGTAACCTTATTTCTAAGTAGAATTTTTTACAACTTTTTGCTTAATAAACAATTTCCAGACGCAACTCATTGTGAAAACTCAACGAAACATCATTTAAACCTCAATTCACCAACGCGAATGTATTTTTTCCCCAAAACAATAAATAAAAACCATCGACAGGGCCTAACCTGAATATAGAGAGGTTATGATAGATTTTGCCGCCAATTTTTTCGTGCAAATGCTATCAATCATTCGGACAACTGTCATTTAATAGATTACCTCCGCCCTTTATGTTTGCCGGAGTACTTTGTCATGGTTCTGATTAAAATATCGATTATCTGAGGGATGGGGTTCGCTAATTGGGGCGAGATTAAAAATGAGTTATTGCACTCATGCATAATAATCGTTTCTCCATAGGAGTACAAGCGAGTAAAGCTAATCATTAAGGTTCCGTACTTATAAGTTAAAGGCAACCCTGAGTTTATATTTTTGGGAAACCCCACACGTCGTGTCCTTTGAGTGGGACGAAAGTAACAACCAAAAGTAGCAGTAGAACTTGTGCCAGGTTCGTCCAGAAAGGTACTGCTACCACACCTGGAATCTGCGGCCAAGCAGTAGTGCTTGTATTACTGTGTTCCGGTGGAAGGGTGTGGGTGCCGGCAAAATCACAGGCGCATGCGACGTTGGCTACTACAAACTAAGCATATGGTAATATGGGAACTAGATAACTGATAGAATACTTATAGTACTTTGTTGTGAATACATATATATGTAATACATATTAAGACCCAGAACAAAAATTTATGTTCGTCACGCAATTGCTTGTCCTGGTGGGAACCGAACCCACACCCTACACCGCAGAAAACAGAGTTACTACCAACTAAGCTATAAGGCCAGTCAATTGTAAGGTGATTATGATACTTAAAATCCCAGCAACATTATGAATGGCGTTGACAAAGCACAATGAATGAAAACTTAAAAGTTTTCACATCCCAAGTTGTCATATAAAATACTCATCCCTTGATGCGTTCACACTGCAACACCGCACCTGGCAACACTTCCACATGTCTCTAATTAATTCGTGCACAGCTCACTCTGGCAACTCGCCAGCACGCCATGCGCCAATTTCGTACAACTTTTATAGCCTGTTATAGAGCAATTTTGTAACTTTTTGTGAAAAAAGCTCATGGTACATAGACGAAAATATCAAGGCATCAAGGATTCATTGTCATGTTTACCATCAGAACTCACAAATCATGGTCAGTATCTTGGTAACTCGAAAAATAATGTTATTTGTTATTTTCCATACTCAGGAAAGACCTAAGCTAGTGGATAAGTACCACTCAAGAACAGCCTGACCTTCTACGCGTTCAGAATAATTCTTAACTCACATAACAGAGAAGTTGAGTGTTTTCTCTTGAAGAGAGAAAGGAAAAAAGTAAGGTGACAAAAAATCAAAACTTGTAACACAAAATACGAGTACACAGTCACGCTTTTTTTCCTCTAAGGGTTAGGCAAAGCATAAATTGTCAACTTTTCACCTTGTAATCTAGAAGAAATTAAAATCTATTATCAAATCAGATATATTGTTTTGTAATTGTATCATTTTGGTGTTCATTTAAGAGTATCGAGAGCACCACTTGAGTACAGCTCAACAAATATGGCAGTTTATTTTTTGTTGTTGACGTAATTGTCAAGAAAAGGTTTAAATTAAAGAAAGGTTTATGAAAATTCACCAGATTGGTCGAAAATATGTATGCTTTTTTTTCAACCCAGTTCTAACAATGTAAATAGTAAATTTTAGTTGTAAAATCACACACGAAATCGGCTCTTATTTTGATATATATAGGGGATGTTAACCCGGAATTGCGCAAGGGTAAAATAACGTATGGCCCACTTAGGCTAATGTCAGACGACGGGAGAGAATGGTCGGTAATGGGATGTTGTCATTACCTGAATGTGCAAGACTGGAAGGAAATTGTGACGATTCTTCTTGAGTTGGGTTATCTTAGGAAGAAAATTACAACACGTATAACAATGGCAATAGCAATATAAAATATATATATTGTATATTAAACACAAAGTCGGGTTTGTTCGAACGCTTATAACGCGAGAACGGTTGGACCGCTTTTCATGATTTTTGATTCGTTGTATTTGTCTCCGTCCCGAATAGCAGAATAACCAAAAACATGTGAAAATTTGCGAAAAAATAAAATAAATTTATCCTCGTATTCCCACGGGAACAAAATCTATGCGGGTAAAACCGCTGGGAGCAGCTAGTGCTGAATAAATTGGAATTCTCCTATATACGGTACGAGCGCAAAAGTTCTGTATGCTTGGTTAAATTAATACACGGGCGACAAAGCTTCGCTAGGCTTTAAAAAAATGCGTTTTCACCAGAAATGCACCACACGTCTACATAAACAGCAAAACGCTATCTTAACACAAAATTTCAACAAATCGTTAGAATCGTTTCTGAGATACGCAAAATAAATATAGAAGAATTGCTCGTTTAAAGTAATAATAAGATATATTGTTGAAAACTAAAACCGTACCAACAAGACAACTACCTACTCTGTATTCTGTGTAGCGTGCCACTACAAGACTAAAGAAATGAGATATCCATATTTTTTTTAGTTACTTTCACTGAATCAACCATCAATCAGTTACCATTAAAATAACAATGATTATCTGCTAGAGCTCATATAAGGATAGAATGGTTAGTTCCTCAGCTGTAATATTTTTACTGAAACCTCACATAGGTACTTATCTATTTTATTAAAAACACCGATTTCCATCGAAGTGCTTTCACTTTTGTATTCAAATGCACAGAGATAGAGAATTGTATCTTTATTTATTCATCCCGAACGCAGTGATATGGTCTGGGAAATTTCAAAATGCTAAATACAATATTCAATCAGAAAAAACAGGATCATTCACCACACTCGGTCTACGGCTTTTGGGCCTGTTCTTTGCGTCAATAACGACATATACCATAAATATTATAAAGAGCGCGAAGTAGATTATAGGATGGAGTTTTTCTATGGTCCATATTGTGTGGGACATATAAGCCGTGATGGTGTTGAAAATTGAACAGAGCCAGTCATCGTTGAACGAAATTTCTAGGGTAGCCATTACATAAGCTAAATTATAAACATTTCTCAGTTCTTCTTGAACAAATAACCTTGTGATTATCTCTTTTGATTAAACTTCTTCAATTTTTAGCTTTCGTGGAACTCAAAAACTGTATTTGTATTTCTGTAGGTACTTGTTTACAAAGAATGTGTAATCACAGATTTACAGACTATAAAGTTAGATGCACAGACTACGTACATACGCCAATCTCGCAACTTCATTCACTTGGCATAAGAAATAATGAAGTAAAATATGAATTGTCGCTTTTTATTTTTTCGGTAGCGTGAATATATGGCTATGGAAAGTCAGGCATTCTACCAGTGATGTTGAGCGGAAGAATCAAAGGATAGAGTTATTAAAATTTTCATAATAGCCACACTAAAAGTTTTTATAATATTTCTAGTGTTTTTATGTGTTCTAGTGTGTGTGTTTTATCAAAGATATCATTTAGTCCAGTAGATAAGTGTTTAACAACAATTGTTCACAGTAAGTAAACAATAAAATAATGCAACAAAATTTAAAAGCACTTTCCTCTAAGCTGTTTTCACTATAGAGGCGTCTTCTGTAAAGTGCAGGTTTTGTTTGAGACGAAGCAGACGAAGGAAAGTGGCAAGTCCCGCTATTAATATTAATAAAGGTATCATGTTCTCGTGTAAGTACTTTATGGCTAGTGCAGCTGTGCAACTTTTTACTGGAAATGCGATTGCACGCTATAGATGTAAAACTTTTTGTTGCACTTTTGCATTGCAATCGGATTGGACATGAATATTTATTAAGTAATAAATTTATACGGTTTAAGATACAGTCTGGCACAAAAAACCTGATAGCTACATAGAAGATAGTATTACAGCTATGATTGCGGTCCATAAATTATATATTATATTTCGAACTAATTGCTTCCGAAACACACGTAAATCTTGGAAGTTTCTTTCCTCCTCATTTTCAAATCATTAAGCCTACCGCAACAGAAAATTATAAAATTAAAATTAATTATTATATAAAATTAATAGAAATACGATTCAATAGACTGTCGTAATGCAAAGACGTGAGTATATACACATGTAACCTTTTTTTTTTTTTTTTACATGGGGTAATACGTTTACGTACCGTCCCTCCCGGGGGGGGAGGGGTATGTCGGACTCAGCTTATAAAGCTGAGTGCCACTACCGACTAAAACCCCATGATGCTCTCTCTTGACTACGACGGGGCTACGGGAATCGCGATGTGCATACATCCGCGGCAACCTGTACCCTGTAACCACACATGTAACCTGGTCGTTTTTTGCTCAGAAATAATATAGAAATAATTGCTAAAATAATAATAATAATAATAATTTTTTTTGGTAAGTATATAATTATGATATTATTAATCACCCAGACACAGAAAAAACATCTATGTACGTCACACAAATGATTGTCCTGGATGGGAACCTGCGACCTACAGCGTAGAGGGCAGAGCAAATACCAACTAAATTGTGAGACCAGTCATCTTAGATAGTTAAAAAAACATCAGTTCGTTCAAGAAAATGTAGTTGAAGATCAAAAAATGGACTATCTTGGCTCTCTGCTGACTATTTCCTATTTCAATGACACAAAACACAACCCTCCCGTCTGGTATGATCTAGGACTTCCAACGATAAAAAGTTGCCCGTCTGGCGGTCCGTAGACATCCAGTCTGCGGTATCGGAAAGCGATTTGCATAGCTTAAAGTAGCCGTGATTCCGGCTAATGTGGCTGTAAAGTTCCTGGTTTTTGCCTGTCTAGATCATAATTTGTCTAAGCTAAGATTAGGCTTATGATTTAAAATAGACACTTAGGTAGAACCCTTAGTTGTAGGCAATCTTAACAGTAGTGCTGCTTTTTTATTGTCAGCTGCTTACTGTTCGTAGAGTATTAACCGTTCAAGACAGATTTCGTGCTTCTGAAGAAGTTACTCACAGGGATCCATCCCATCCAATTGATACCGGGGTTGCCATGTTGCTCGCGTCTGTAGATGAGTACCCTCAGAATAAGTGTTTACTAACAGATTACATTAAGACGGCTCCGTGGCTTAGTTGGTAGTAGCCCTGCCTTCGGAGCGAGGGGCCCCGGGTTCGATTCCCGGCCGGGGTACACTTTTTATGGTGAGCATGAAGTTTGTTCTCGGGTCTTGGGCGTTTGTCTTGTGTTTCTGTGTTTGTCCATGCCATCTGCGACACAGGGAATCCTAGTGCAAAGGTATGAGTGTGTTAACGTTGTTGTTGTTGTTAATTGCATGAAACATCCTTTTTTCTATACAACAAAAGTGACAGGGCGAGCTGAAGGCTCAGATAAGTGGTTACCTCTGCCCATAACAGCACCAATTCGAATCAGGTCCTCCACGATGATAGAAAGTGTTATGCACGTATGATTTGACCGGATACCCACACACTTCCACAGGAACACAGCAAGTACACCACTGCTTGACTACTACACACTATGAAACGGCATAAGTATCTTTCAGCTGCAAGGCATGCAAATAAGGTGCTTGGACTGTAAACTGAATTGATAGCACAGATCCTGGGAATAAATTGGGCGATAGGAGAATATTCTAATGAATTTAAATTGGTATCCTAAATTATGTTTCCGTTTGGCTCTGACTCTTCCCAATAAAATCAATGTGGTGCGAAATTTAATTCTATATTCTAGTTACGCGTTATTAGTATAGAATATAGCTGAAAACTCGAAATAAATCAATTTTAAAAAGTTCTACTGAACATTATCTTTTTACGGACCTATTTCTAATAATAAAACTATTTTCTTTCTTTTTAGCCCAACTTTTTCAACTGTAACCAACAACTTGTTTTCTTTTTTTTTTAGTTAAATGTTTACCTCCGCTCATAATAGCAGTAACAGCAAGTAATAAGACTTAGGACCTCCCGATAGAAATATGAGAAAACCCTATTCGCGCCCCGTTGCGCCCGTCACTCGAGATGGGGATGTTACGTTTCACGCGCTCGAGATTTCGTCGGCACCCACACCCTTCCACCGGAATACAGCTACGCTAGCACACCACTGCTTGGTGGCAGATTGCCGGGTGTAATCAGCGCTTCTCTGATTGACAAATTGTCACTCACTTCTTTTATTCATGTGAGCAAATTACCAATGGTGTTGTGGTTTACAATCCGCCCATAAGCCTCCGACATAGAAAGCGGATACCTATATTGAAAAATTTACATGAAAATTATTAGGTATGGAAAGATATAATCTTTTAAAAAATTCCCTATAACGTACGTAACTTTTGATAGAATTCGGAAGAAACGATTATTTCGTATTACTTCTGTCCTTTTTTATTAAGCTTCCAAATCTCATCCAGAAATGACTTCCGAAATCTTCCAAAGAACAATCCAGAAGCTCTTCGGAAAGGCTTTGGAAAACAATTTAGGTGCGACTAAACACGCATTAAGGCTCAGGAGGTGCATTGGGCAATTATTGTGAACTCTCAGAGGGGATCAGCGAGGCTAAAGGAAACGGATTTAGTGGTGACACAAATTGAGTTTTAAGATCTATGGATGAAGAGCTCAAAGTCATTTATTCCAGGATCGTATAATAGGATCATTGGTGAATCCACGGTTAGCTTATAATAAATCTAGTTACTGCAATTGAGTTTTTAATGGGTATAAGATATGGCGAAAGTGCTGCTCAAACACCACAAAACTAAACTCATAAGGGAATTTGAACGGTTTCCTTTTTCGGTTGCAATTATCCTCTGTGCTACTAATCAATAAATCATTACATAATTGACTTTCAACATTAATTTCAATACGAAAGTTACTGATTCAAAAGAGTTGATTAAAACTTTGAGTTATCACAAGTTAAAAACTTAGAGCGAGGAGTTTAAGCTATGACTGATACAAAAGTCTTATATATGAACAATTTTGAGTTATTAATGTATTAATTAAAACTAATTGTAATTCTAAACGAAGAATAATTGCTCTTGCGCATGTTTGTTGATATTTCAATTTATCTTTATCATATTTTTGACATGTTCAAGCGATGCGATCTGATGAAAATATATGTACAGATACACCTGATAAATTTCTTCTGGCCACAACACGAGCTAACGCGAGAATACCCACGTAAAATATCTACCACTAATAATATGGACCCCAGATAATGTCAAAGAGTCAAAACTCTTCAATTTCCCGACATTTGCATGTAACAGAAACAAATGTGCCTTGAAAGGATTTGACGAGGGTTTGGCCGGTCCCAAAGCACTAAGTTTCCGTTTACGGTCAAATTGAAATCGCAAACTTTAGAATTTGTTGCGATTTGGGTACGAAAGTCAAAATGGGTGTGGAAATCGGACATGAATTTGATTTCAATAAGTATTGTTTGGCACCGTAAACAAACATAAGGGATAGAGTTTGAAAAGAGAAACTGTGAAGTAAATTCGTTCGTTCATCTATTGGAAGTAAATAACTGTGTTTTGTTGGTAAGCATATCACTTGACAATAGAGACAATAGTTTTATTTTAATTGTTAATCCGTTTTAGGTATTTATGGTATGAACAGAATTACAAAATTTGGGAAAAATTTAGTGCTTTTTGTCTATGGACTTAGCTACCACAGACTAATTATAGCGAAGACAAAAGAAGAGAAAAAAAAGAAAGTTTACACTAACATGACAGTTAACGTCAAAGAAAAAAAAAACACAAAATTACATTGTAAGTAACAGCGCCACCTACCTTATCACCGTCGAACTTCTCTGTGGGCTCATCGTAAATCCTAGCTTCGCGTTTCTCCCGCGAACCCCGTCGCGCTAGCAGCGGCGTCTGCGGAGGCGACGCTAGCGCCAAGCTATTCCTCGCGCTGCTAGGTGGCGACTTTATGAACTCAATTTTCCCGCCTTCCACGCAGATATTAGGAGTGAGCGGATACATTGGAGATAGAGCCACATTGGTATTAGCTAAATGATTATAATGGTTGTCTTCTAGAGGTAGAGATGTCGGCTTTTTCTTCCGATAAGTAGAGTCATATGCCAACATCTGTGTTTTCTCTTCGGGGTGGACTTGGCGGGCCTTTCCAAGACGGTCGGGTGGTTCCGGTGAGACGTTTCCATCTATTCCTGGGCAGTCGTCTTTCTCATTGTTTGATGTTCTGTAACAAAGAGAATAAGTGTCATTTCATGGCTAAGGTCGAGGGCTCCCGAAACCGTCAAAATAGCTACGGGGTTGCGATTGTTGATTTTAGTTATCGACAAATAAACTAGATGGCACTAGTAGCAACATACTTGTTGTCAAGAAGATATTTTGTAATTTTTTATGCCAATTTACGTTGCAGAACACTTAAGGCCCATTTTTAATCTATTTTTAATATTTATTAATTAAAATCTATTTCACGATTTTACTCGTAATAGGTAGGTTTATGCGAAAGATTTTTTAGTTTTTCAAATCACACGTAGTAGTCTACCGCCAAGCAGTGATGCATTGCATTGCTGTGTTCCTGTGAATGGGTATGGGTGCCGGTTAAGTCACCGAGAAGCGCAAGTCGTATCCTGTTGTGCCAGGATGGGCGAGCAAGAACAAAAGAAACCACCTAACCACAAAAAAATCTAAAAACACAGGACACAGGATATCGGGAAAATATATTATACGTTTACTATGTTTTTATCATACGTTTTTATATTAAGTGCATGGTAAACTTAAAATATCTACTGCCATCCAAAGGATGACATAGCTAATTTTCTCAACGCAACGTTATCTCTGTTTATCTATGCTACTGTTCTTATCAACATTAGAACATCTGTATCAGACGCCCTGATGGAAATGTTTACCTTTAGCTTCGAGGTAATTCGAGGTAATAAAATCAAGAGATTATTTATTTTTTTATTTAAATTGGCATTTCACACATGTAGTCCCAAACTAAGCTTGTACTATAGGAACTACATGATATTCCATATAATTTTTTTGTAAATACTGACATTTAATTTAATTCTTACCACGTTTTAAAAATATCATTACGTAAAACCACATAATTTAATGTCGTTTTTAAAAAACCATTGTCGGCCGACCGAGGCCATTATTGTTGTATCATTGCGCTGGTCTTCATGATACAAGCTTGTGAGAAGACCGCAGGAATATTTTTTTTGTTTGTAATCATTTACGCATCATAGAAACATAAGGATTTTTTTACTCACAAACAACATTTTTAACAAACGTTAGCTAACTTATACCTAACTTTAAGATTTCTTTTTTTACAAGTAAATACTTTTTTTTTTCATTATGCATACTGAACACCCAGAAACAAAACAAACGCCCGCTCAGTGTCAGTGCTTCGGAGATATCATCCCCGACTGTTCTAGTTGGTACCTAATCTAAAATGTCGAAGGCCTTCGTGTGGGTTGAAAACTCCTACATCAGAGTGGGCCACTCACTCACACGAAGAAGAAGAAAACCATTTAATTGCGACCCAAGCTGGATTCCATACCTACCTAAGCTAATAATATAACGAGAATATATTAATATGACTCCGCCCCTTTTTGTCAAAATAAAACACATTTGTTCGCTTACAAAATTAAAAAAAAAAATTATTGAAAGTATGCTCCATCTGCAGCTACAACCTTCGCCCATCGTTCAGGTAGTTTTCGTATTCCTTGCTGGAAGAAGTCCTGGTCTTTTGAGCTTATCCAGTTGTCAATCCAAATTTTGATACTTTCACATGAAGTAAACTTTTCTCCAGTAAGGTCTGTCTGCATCGTCCGGAATAGGTGGTAATCCGAAGGAGCTATGTCTGGTGAATATGGCGGGTGGGGTAACACTTCCCAGTCCTGTCCCTCTAAATATCTTTTTACGACTTCTGCGGTATGCGGTTTGGCATTGTCATGCTGAAGAACTAATTTGTTATGTCTATTCACCCATTCTGGTCGTTTTTCTTCTATGGCTCGCTTCAAACGCATTAGTTGTCGTCGGTAAACTTCTCCATTAATAGTTTCAGAGGGTTTGAGCAACTCATAATATACAATACCTTTCTGATCCCACCAAATACAGAGCATGACCTTGGCACAGTGAATATTTATTTTTGGCTGTGATGGGCCTGGTTCGCCTGGTTTCACCCAAGCTTTTTTGCGTTTAGGATTTTCGTAGTGTATCCATTTTTCGTCTCCTGTGACTATCCGATGCAAAAATCCTTTTCTTTGCTGTCTTTGAAGCAGCATTTCACAAATGGTTTTCCGACGTTCCATGTCTCTTTCTTTTAAATCATGTGGAACCCAGTCACCGGCTTTTTGAATCATTCCCATCATTTGTAAACGCTTTGCAACAGTTGAACGATCAACATTTAATGCTGCAGCTAATTCTGATTGAGTTTGGCAAGAATCTTCCGCCAATAATGCTTCCAATTCAGCATCTTCAAATTTTTTTGGTGGTTTTCCATGTTCTTTATCCTCAGTACTAAAATCGTTATTTTGAAATCGTCGAAACCATTCCTTGCAAGTTGTATTAGACGGAGCATGCTCACCATAAATCTCCACAAGCAAACGATAAGTTTCCGCTGCAGTTTTCTTCGCAATAAAATAATGTAATAACACTTCCCGCAAATGACGTTTATTTGGAATAAAAACCGACATTTTCGAAAAGGTGAAAACAATTGTTGCTTACACTTCAACCAAATATCATAAAATGCGTTAGATAGCTGACATTCAGTACTATCGAATACAAGTATGGTCATTTATTAGTACACGTAAACAATACTAAAAACGACATCTGTTGAGAAAGGGCGGAGTCATATTCACACACCCAATAATTTATTTGTATGTTTGTTTGTAATGGAACCAAAACCAAATCAATATATTTTTTTATTCTTTCACCTATAGAATACTATATTATCATGAGCTTTATTTTAATTAAAAAAAAATATTCTGAAACCCAAAATTAGATGTGACAGCTACAAATTGAGATTGGCTCCCGTGGGAGACCGAACCCCATTCACTCTCACTTGTCAAGAGTAGCGAGTAACATTAGAGGCTGATACGGAATCTCAGTGGATTTACGTGTATGGAATGGCCTGAGTTATCGTCCCCATAAAGAAATACAAGGTCCGATGCAAGTTGATCTGCGGATGCAATTTACTTACCTGTAATCAAGGATGTGACTGCATATATTTATATGTGATAACTATCTGTGTTCCGCGGTTTCACCCGCGTTTTTCTCGTTTCCGTGGAAATAGCGCACGCAAAAGTAGGTTTTCGATTTAACAAAATAGCAATTTTATTACAGATCCCTAATAAAAAACAAAGCCTATTAAAGCCTTCCTCGATAAATGGACTACCCAACACTGAAAGAATCATTCAAATCGGACCAGTAGTTCCAGAGATTAGCGCGTTCAAACAAACAAACACTGCAGCTTTATAATATTAGTATAGATAATATATATAATTATATTGTAGTATAGATAAAATGTCCTTAAGGCTTTCTTTGCAAGCTGAGTACGTCGTTCAACTTTCAGGTAATAAGTGGTTATTTTTTTTAATCAATATCTTATATCTTATAGCGTGGTGCCTAGGGGCACAGGCGCCGACTTTCAACCTGGTCTCTGGTTGAAACCCACACGATCACCAATTGTTTTGTAATTTAAAAATTATGTTCTAAATTCGACGGCTCCGTGGCTTAGTTGGTAGTAGCCCTGCCTTCGAAGCGAGGGGTCTGGGGTTCAATTCCCGGCAGTGGCACACTTTGTGTGGTGAGCATGTAGTTTGTTCTCGGGTCTTGGGTGTTTGTCTTGTGTTTCTGTTTGTCCATGACATCTGCGACACAGGGAATCCAAGTGCAGAGGTATGAGTGTGTAAACGTTTATTTATTTATTCATGTGACATCTACCAATACGGATTGGGCTCTCGTATTAGTAAGCCCATTCACTCTCAACTATCGAGAGCAGGTGACTTTTTAAGATGGCGTAGATAGTTGTTAGATAAATACTTAATATTATATTCTTGCAAAATGTTTATAGACTCAGACGCCACTATTATCTAGATAGCTTCAGGTCATCAAGATAATTGGTTGTTCTTGTTCTTATACCCGCTTTTATATCACCCACTTAGAACTAATCGCATCCATCTCAAGCCCGAGACTTAATTTATACTAAAACTTCGCGATTTCTATTAAATGAGCTTGAACATAATTAATGTGTTAATTGTGATAGGATGACCCACGAAATGTTAAGAATTCATAGCAGCTGAAATTGTCTAAACAACTATACCTTTAGAACTAACGTATCTACTTGCGTTAAAAATCTAATATTTGTATTTAAATAAACCATAACATTTTTGCTGTGATTCTGCAATTGTAAAAACAGGAATAATTAAAAAAGTCTGTAAAAAATTATGAAAAACAGACGTTTTGAAAATGCAATTTTATAAATCTTGGGAACCTTGCGGAATTTCTGGATAGGTATTTTATGTAGGTAATAACTATTGATATGTTTTCATAATCTATTATTTTAAATAGATATATTCTAAATTACAATATTATTTGTGTTTTCGACGATGGCTATTATTTTAATCGTATCTCAACACGTCAGGGAATCTGAGGATTTTCTGCGAGCAACATGGTCCCATAAATGCATACTGAGTTAGAAATTAAAACCAGAAACTCATCATCACTCATTTGTTTCCATCAACTTAATTCGGTTCAGTTCTAAAAACATACAAGCGGAAGGAAGACCCAACGTCCCATTAAAAGGACAAAAGTGATTTCACGGTCAGACGATAATAGACTTTATTGCCGGCTCGTTAAGATGGCATTTATAGCGAAGTGACATGTTAAAACAGTTTTACGTTTCAGAGCAATATTTTCGTCACTTTGGTTTTTTTTTTCTTTTTAACGTGCGCAGTGAGTCCGTGTTGTATTAAAACTAACCAAACTTTGTTTAGTTAAATATACGATGGTGTTTAGATTTTAATAGGTAAAGATACAGTTATTAATTAATATATTTTATTATTCTTATTTTGTTACTAGAACTACATTTAAACCATCATCTTGAATCACTCTATCTATTGCTGAAAACTGCATGAAAATACGTTGCGTAGTTTAAAAGATCTAAGGGTAAAAACAGTGAGAGCGACTTTGTTTTATACTATGTAAGGATGACCCTACAAATTCTTAGTCAACTAAAGTGTTATTCCTGCAAGTTATCGGTTTAATAACTAGACTACAGATAAAACTAGTTAAATGATTATCTGTGGATCTCGTTCCATGAATATGTAATGACACGCGTTGGTCTCAAAGTAAGTGCCAAGTTGCATACATTTCGCAAAAGCATATTAGTTTAATCCTATCTGCTAATATTATAAATGCGAATGAATGAATGAATGATTACTCTTTATTGTACACCTCGATAGAAACATGCATAATAAAAATAAAATTAACAAAACAGTCAGAAAAAAATAAGAGGTTACAATGGGCGGCCTTATCGCTAATAGCGTAGTTTGTTTCTTACGTTTTCACGCCTTAACTATTTAAGCGATCATTGCGCAGAAGCATTTCGTTTGTACCGCAATTTTCTTCTCCTGCAATTTTTGTTTCACGCCGTGTTTCTAGTTAGGATCTAGTTAGTTAATTATAAAATAAACGTTCATGAACATTGCACAAAACTCCATCGAGCCCCAAACAGAAAATACCTTGTAATAATTTTTTTCTACAATATTGATATTTGTACAGACAGAACAAAAATCTATGGCCGTCACCCAAATATTGTTCCTGGGTGGAAATCGTACTCACGACAGCGCAGATAGCAAATTTATTTCATTATTTATTTATGTAATTTTTTTATTTGTTGTTTCTTTTTCCTTTTGTGTGTTAATGTCTTTCTTATTTACAAATATAGGAAGGCAGAGCTACTACACCCGAACTGTTAGATCAGTCCAGTCACGACTAATTATGTGCTATAGAACATAAATTACACACTTCCTACCAAAATAATAAGGTTTTTATCAATGGAAACTCTTGCGCAATGAGCATGCCAATCAAAACTCACATCATTAGGCTTAATCATCACATTCAGTGCCATCCACTGAACTTGCGCAAACGCAGCACAAAAGTCAAATATAACAGTTAGGACCACAAAATGACCTTTTACATCTCGTATCCCTTATTGATACGGGATAAGGTTCAAAGTCAATAAAAAAATACAGATATTACAGATGTATGTAGTAGGAATATCTTGGGCAATAATCGTGACTAAGATTTTTGTGAGACACCAAGAGTGGAAAATTAAAAAAAATCGAATGGCGTCTTGTTACCCGTGGTTACCCGTGGTTGGACTTCCTATTTTTTCCGGGATAAAAGTAGCCAATGTGATATTCCAGACTATAATCTATCTCCGTGCCAAATTTCATCCAGGTCCTTTCAGCCGTTCTGGCGTGATTGAGTAACAAACATCCATCCTTACAAACTTTCGCGTTTATAATATTAGTAGGATTAAACTCTTCATCTCTATAAATAAAGACGCACGTCCACTATCCCCTGCAATAACTCGTGCTACTTAAATACTGGCTCGTTTTAAATAAATCAGGATATGAATATATCGTGACTCACGCGATCTAGGTTAGGCTATTTTAGACGCGGACCTAAAGCACTAAATGTATAGATACAGAAGGCCGCCTCCGTAAACTCCGAAAGTTGTCATACGCACGCACACAGATGCGTACGTACCATAGATCAGCACTAGGATTCCCTGTAACGCATGCCTGGCAGATGTGAAATATCGAATAGCGTTCTAGGGAGAGAGGGGGTTCGTCGAGCTGAGAAGAACTGAGCCGATGAGCCACGAGCGGCGCGTCGCCACAACCTGACGAAGCGTCGCCACGCCAAGAGTTGACCTCGCTCCCGTACCTCGTTATTAGATGTTTCACATAAAAATCAAACAACCAAGAGTAAAGAAAGAATAATATTTTACTGGAAAATTTAAATTTCTTTTCAGGTTCCTACGATATTGGTTTTGCTTTAATTTTTTTTAAGATGTGGTTATAGTCAGCATTGAAATGTTTTCACATTCGAAGCTAAAAATGCCAGGAATTAGATTCCTAATTTTACATCTAAGAATATATCCTTATATTATTGTTCACGATGGATCAAAAAACCTAATGCGTTTCTTTACATTCTCTCTATTAAAGCCTCTAATTTGGAAAAACAGGCGCGTGTTCATATTTTACTCTGACAATGAGTGCATCGCTCGTTGTGTAAAGATACAGATATTTTATTAGCTTAAATATGTGTAAATTACATTGTATGCAAGATTTTTACCTTTTTGTTTGTCACAACACATTCTACCGAGTACAGTGTGCAAAATATAAGCAATCAATCGATGGGTTTAAAAGTAATGTGTTATTTATAATGTACTATACAAGTAAGGAAAAAAAATAGATAATCCAAAAAAATAAACAAAATTAATTATTTAAAAACTTGTCAATATCATAATAACGTCTGTCAATTAACTTTCTTTAAAAATTATAGAGTTAGCCTTCTGCATCTATTTATTTTGTGCCTAGAGCTTGCCTTTATTAGTATGCAGATTGAAGGCCTGAATTTGAACTGGATGCATGGTTTGAGTGATTATCTATATTATGTGAATAAATTAGATTCAATTATGATTCAGATCTTATTAACATCAGTTTTTTTTTTCAGTTTTATAAAAGATCTATTTAAATAATTATGCTACTAGTCAAGTATAATATAAGTTTATTTTTAGGATTCTGTACATAAAGGAAAAAGGAAATTCGAATATACCACGAACGATAAACCGTTGCTTATATTTTCCCAGAATATAAATGTGATACTATGGCAGATATCCTCAAAAATATAACATACAATCGGTATTACGGAAACCTCAGTGATAAATAAACTCATGCAAGTTTAAATTGTATTTGGCTGGTTTTAACTATGCTTTAGTTTATGGGCCACTTGCTGGAAAGTGGTGGGTTTCAATACTCTAAGATAAATTGAATGTTCTTCCAACTTGCCATACTACTCACCACTAATTTCCGTAAGCGTAGGAAATGGTTAACCGCTAAATTATCCAAGTGTTACTAATCATTCGAACTCATTTCCGGTAGCATCATAAACCACATAAGTAAATTCTATTCTAATTAAATAGCTTCACAGCTTGGATCAGCCGGCCCAGTTGGTAGCATTCTGCACTGGAGGATGTGGATTCAATTCCTCCTATGATTACATTTTAGTATTCCTCCTATGATTACTC
Source organism: Aplocera efformata (assembly GCA_921293045.1). Taxonomy (NCBI): domain Eukaryota; kingdom Metazoa; phylum Arthropoda; class Insecta; order Lepidoptera; family Geometridae; genus Aplocera; species Aplocera efformata. The sequence goes on along the minus strand of OV121042.1, from coordinate 1,876,599 downwards.
TGGCTTAGTTGGTAAGCCCTGCCTGTAAAGCGAGGGTTTCCGGGTTCGATTACCCGCCGATTAAACTTTTCAAGTGAAAAACTTATTGGTGCTTGTGGATTTGAACCAGCGAACATCAGATTGAAAGTCAGCGTCTGTGCCTCTGGGCACCACGCTCTCAATATACAATACAAAATAGAAGTAAAGTCAAAGACAAAAATCTTTATATCCGTTGAATTCTTAAAAATTATTTGGAAACGACAATTTTTTTTTAATATATAAATATGTACCTACGTGTGTTGAGAGCATGTGTTCTTACAACTAAGTTTAGCGCTTGTTCAAACCCTATCCGACCTTCCATGGGGAGAATAAGTAAGAAACCCCTAATGGAATTACTTTCTTTTCGCAGCATACACAATACAAACTATCTTTATAACATCCCTCTTTTTCGTCGACGATAAAAAGAAAAGTTAAAATCTAATCTAGTGTACAATTGGCGAAGATATACGCGCAACGAAAATACAAAAAGAAAACATACAGCCGAAAACCTTCTTTTGAAAATAAACGCCATGAAACCCTCGGTGTGTAAATGTGAATCGCAATTGACCGATTTTAACGTGGAATTTTTTCACATGAACTTTATAAGAATTCGGCTTATAAATATCACAAAAAGGCCAACGTGATACCATCAGAGAAAGGTGGAAATAATTGTAAATAAGACATTAAAACTAGCAATTCAGTAAGAATCTATAGTTTATTGCCCATAATTATTACGCCCTGCCGAGATACTTTCACTTATGATTAAAAGATTATTTTACAATACGAGCAAAATGGTTTTATCTGTCGTAAAGTCTTCAGACTATGAGAACAGCATCAGCTTTGTTTTCTACAATATTTTACAGCCAAACCCAGCAATTAATATCACATTTTCACAGGGCTCGACGAGGCGAGCCCTGCCCGGGTTCGGGAGGCCCCGGTTCGATTCCCGGCCGGCACACACTTTACGCGGTGAGCAAGCCGTCAAATGCGATTAAATTAAATCCATTTTAAATAGTCTGTAATAGCTATCCAATACGGCCCTAAAATTAAGCTATTTTAAGCTTAAAATACTCTCAATAACAAACTACATTAATTAGTAATGAGTGAGAGAGATAGATAGATCCACTTACATCAATTGCAGCGATCGATTCGGAACATACCTAGTGGCTATTTATTGAAGCATAATTAATACAAATAGGTAACCTTTATCTAAATTGAGATTGAGACTGGATGAGTGTTACAAAGAAATTATAAATCTTTTATGGTTCCGCGGCATTTGTGCTTCGAGTGCCCGATTAATATCCATTAACCTCCATTATGATCTCTGTCGTACATACATACATTAATTCACGCCTTTTTAATGCGATTTAAGTGACGGGACGAGCACACCGCCTACCTGATGTTAAGTAGTTCCCAGTGCTCATAAACAACAAATATACAACGCAGGTATTTTCCTACTGAAGAACCAAGTCTCATCGCGTCGCGCCCGACACACAGACGGGATTTTACGACTCGGGTACCTGTAACTTCACCGGCACCAGCACTTGGCGGTGGATTACCAGGGGTGGAGGCAGTACTTCTTCGGCCTTTTCCTTGTGGCCTGCCTAACCCTCAGCAAAAGTCATTGAGTAACTGTTTCGCCACGAATAATTCGGGCTATTTCTTCAGTAACCCTTCAACGCGAGGGTCCCGTGTTCTATTCACGGCGGGGTCTTGGCTGGCTTGTTCTTGGGTCTTAGCTGTCTATCCAGTGATTCTGTTTATGCCATCTGCGACACAAGAAATTCTGAGAAACACGCTGACGTTTTTTTAAAATATTATTGCCATTTAAACATCTACGTCGTAGAGTATCTTTATACAAAGCGAAGAATATAATTAACACCAAACTTAACCTACTTTTAACAAGAATATAAGCATATTAGATAAAACTGAACGTTTTCGACCTTCACATAAAAACAATGCGATTCAAATTAAATACCAAATAAACAGTTATCATTCATTTTGCATGCATAACGTGTTCAAGATTAATAACACAGATAGGATATTGCCGTGTATTACTGCTGTGAAATACAATTAAAGGTACAACCAATAAATAATTCTCACGCCCGAACAAAACGCGGAAGGCAAAGAGCAAGATGGAGTGATTCAGAAGTGACACTTCACTGGTCCGATATTAACTGATAGGGTTGCTACTTGTTAAATCTTTATTATTATATATTTTTAACAGACTTCAAAAAATGCAAAAGGGCGCCTGACTAAAACCTTTGTTAACAGCAACAGCTGGATTTTTTAATCAACTTCAAAAAAGGATGCATGTTCTCAATTCGGGTGCAGGTAATTTTTTTTGTTATTTCTTTGGCAGTTGTGGACTGATTTTGATCATTTTTTTTTTTAATTTTATTAACGAATACTTCTAAAGTCCTTCGAAATTTCATGATTAATTATACCCCTAAATAAAATGGTGTTAAATATGTAAATAAGTGATAATGTTATGTATTAAAGTTAATTTGTTCGATTTTAAAATCATTATCAATTATCTAATAACAGTGATCTTGTCACACTTTTATTTGAATTGCTAATTAATAAGCTTGAAAACTTGTAAACTTGTAAAACGTAACTTTGCGCAGAACAAAAAAAAAATAGAACATGCAATTAAAGTTAGTCTAAGCCAATGGTTGAGAAAAATTAGAGACATTTAATAACTTTCTTTAGTAATCGTTATAATAACTAAAACTTAATTTATTAGTGAATCTATGTCCGGTCGGTGGGAGTATATTATACTGACGCCATTTTCCAGTTCCCATGGACACTGACACACTGACTCGTACTGAGTCAGCTGTCTTCGCATTGAACCATTCAAATTTCTGTCTATCATATTACAATATAGGAGCAATTCTTGTAAAATAAATATTGTATATTATTTATTTATTTCCCGTATCTCGGAAACGGCTCTGATTTGCATGAAATTTTGAATGTTCATGAATATTTTTTTTAGCCTCATAGCTCTGCCTTCTGCATTTTCTAGATGGTGCTGTGTATAATGTCCATGAATATTTATTTCATTTTATCATCATATTCACTTCTTTCTAAATTGGCTATTTATAGGTAGTCACTATTTAGAAATCTTCCATTTTATTATTGGGTGTGTGAATATGACTCCGCCCTTTCTCAACAGATGTCGTTTTTAGTATTGTTTACGTGTACTAATAAATGACCATACTTGTATTCGATAGTACTGAATGTCAGCTATCTAACGCATTTTATGATATTTGGTTGAAGTGTAAGCAACAATTGTTTTCACCTTTTCGAAAATGTCGGTTTTTATTCCAAATAAACGTCATTTGCGGGAAGTGTTATTACATTATTTTATTGCGAAGAAAACTGCAGCGGAAACTTATCGTTTGCTTGTGGAGATTTATGGTGAGCATGCTCCGTCTAATACAACTTGCAAGGAATGGTTTCGACGATTTCAAAATAACGATTTTAGTACTGAGGATAAAGAACATGGAAAACCACCAAAAAAATTTGAAGATGCTGAATTGGAAGCATTATTGGCGGAAGATTCTTGCCAAACTCAATCAGAATTAGCTGCAGCATTAAATGTTGATCGTTCAACTGTTGCAAAGCGTTTACAAATGATGGGAATGATTCAAAAAGCCGGTGACTGGGTTCCACATGATTTAAAAGAAAGAGACATGGAACGTCGGAAAACCATTTGTGAAATGCTGCTTCAAAGACAGCAAAGAAAAGGATTTTTGCATCGGATAGTCACAGGAGACGAAAAATGGATACACTACGAAAATCCTAAACGCAAAAAAGCTTGGGTGAAACCAGGCGAACCAGGCCCATCACAGCCAAAAATAAATATTCACTGTGCCAAGGTCATGCTCTGTATTTGGTGGGATCAGAAAGGTATTGTATATTATAAGTTGCTCAAACCCTCTGAAACTATTAATGGAGAAGTTTACCGACGACAACTAATGCGTTTGAAGCGAGCCATAGAAGAAAAACGACCAGAATGGGTGAATAGACATAACAAATTAGTTCTTCAGCATGACAATGCCAAACCGCATACCGCAGAAGTCGTAAAAAGATATTTAGAGGGACAGGACTGGGAAGTGTTACCCCACCCGCCATATTCACCAGACATAGCTCCTTCGGATTACCACCTATTCCGGACGATGCAGACAGACCTTACTGGAGAAAAGTTTACTTCATGTGAAAGTATCAAAATTTGGATTGACAACTGGATAAGCTCAAAAGACCAGGACTTCTTCCAGCAAGGAATACGAAAACTACCTGAACGATGGGCGAAGGTTGTAGCTGCAGATGGAGCATACTTTCAATAATTTTTTTTTTAATTTTGTAAGCGAACAAATGTGTTTTATTTTGACAAAAAGGGCGGAGTCATATTCACACACCTATTACTATCTACTAATTATTACAATCTAACTTAACAGCAACTAGCTGCGCCCCGCAGTGTTACCCGTGGTCCGGATAAAAAATTAGCCTATGTGTTAATTCACAATAAGCTATCCTATTTCACCAAAATCCTTTGAGCCGTTTGAGCGTTAAGGTGGAACAAACATACACACAAACATACACTTTCGCCTTAAAATATTAGTAAGATAACAGATATCTGACAACCCTACAACCTTCACACAGCCTGCCATAAATGGGTAAGCACGATCAACCTGCATGTCCGCAAATATGGCGAACGCTCGCGCGATAACCAGAATCCGAATTATATCGCTCCACAGATGACAATATGACGGGAACGTGTTTTTATTCCGAATGCATCTATTTTGTTGATATCTCAATTTGGTTGCGCCTGTTTTGGTAACTGTATTGAAGTGAATTTTTTATATACGAGTATGAACGATATTGATACAGTTATCTCTTTCTCTCTCTGGTTTCAGAATTTTCTTAACGGCTCCGTGGCTTAGTTGGTAGTAGCCCTGACTTCAAAGCGAGGAGCGGGTTCGATTCCCGGCCAGGGCACACTTTGTGTGGTGAGCATGGGGTTTGTTATCGGGTCTTGGGCGTTTGTCTTGTATTTCTGAATCACAAGGATTATGAGTGTGTAAAGGTTTATTTTAAAAGTTACTCACTTATCCCATTTTCAAGAATTTACAAGTGGTTTTGCAACAAGTCTCGAACAGAAATGATTTTTAGCGTATGCGTTTAGAGGGCATTTAAACTTGTCTCGTTATTTATCACAAGTCAGCGTTTAAGATAACTCAAGTGCTTGGATACGATACTCATGAATCTCTTAAGTCTTAAGACTTAAGGAATTGCCAATGGGAATGTTTCTTGAAATATAAACATGTTTTCAAAATCAAAGTCAAACTCATTTATTCCTTTAGATCTCAAGTATCATTTGGACATGTCAATGTAATTTTACACATACATGTACACATATTCGTGAGCATATAACGTGTCACAGGAACTTCCCAGGCACATTACATGCACACAGATATGTCAAATTACAGTCAGTTTTCATGTTTAAGCTTATCTTATTTGTTATACTTGTTTGGTTTTATACTTGTTTATGTGCTTCGGCACGCTAAGATGGTCCTGGCTATACTTGTCGTCAAGGCATGACAAAGGCCTTTAGGTGGCTTAAAAACTTCGATACCAGAGGTGGCCACTTACTCACACGAAGTTTTTTTTTTAAATTGTACTTGTACCATGGTCCCCCAAAAGCATTGCTTTAATGTAACTTCCTTTTTTTAATTCTGTTTATTATCACTGCAAGAAAACTTTTTCAATAAAGCTTTATTCATCAAACATAAATAGTTTCTGAATTAATGTTGTATCATATGTTTGCTGTACCTCTATGCCAAGGATAATTAGATGGTCAGAATCCTCACACAATTACACAAATCATCTATTACCTAATCGAATCATCAATTCACTAAATATATCTATTTTTCATAAAAGATTTGATCATGCAATAAGAATGCCGTTTATACGTATAAAATAACCTCGGTGATGCATGCAAGGACATCGAACTGAGTGTATAGATTAGAGTGAATGAAGAACAGACAAATTAAACTGTGATGTAGTATTAGTATCTTAACTTCATAATAACTTATATATAATAATATATTTTAAATAAATTTATTATTTTGTATAATAAATATATTATTTGTTTGTAACGCTTCAACTACTGCACCGACCATCATGAAATGATGGAGATAGGAGTTAAAAAAAACAGCCGAATTCCGTTGGAGTTGGTTGGTTCTCTTCAAGTTTTGCTGAATGTCAGTGACAAAAATTCCATTATAATTTCATTGCGCATACATTATGTTATTTATATTTTTTACTGTACAAGCTAAACAATTCAGAGCTATGGTTACAAAACAGCGTTGTTAAACCACCATTAAAACCCATAGGTAACAAGTAGTGAAAATAATAGCGTCCTGATCAGTAATGAATCTGCGATATTAGTATCGCAAAACCCATTATCATAAAAATTTTAACAAGTTTCATACAAATATGGAGTTTAACGACTCAAGAAATTTTTATAACAGGTAATCTGCGTCTGAACTTATTTGTAGTGGTTTTTTTAAGTTTCGTTATCAAATACAATGTTAATTATATTGTAGTTTCACTAGCTGTGCCCCGCGACGTTAGCTGCGGTTAAAACCCAACATGAGAGATGGGATAAACAGTTGTGTTTTTTGCAAGTCATTAAAAAAACTAGTTCACTTTATCGGGTTAAAAGTAGCCTATAGAACTTCATGACAAATTTAAATCCGTTCAGACGTGAGGTGTAAACCAACCTTCATATTTAAAATATTGTATGATATTTTTTTAAATTATGCAATTCGATCTCTATTAAGAATTCTAAGTAAAATTTCATAGAAAAATTGAGGTGCTCCTCCAGTTTTCAATGCGGCCTACAAGCTAAGCCGAAATGGTAGTAAATTCCTACCATGGCATAAAACCCCACAAGCTGAGCTGATATGGTAGTAAATTTCTACCAACGCATAAAAGCCCACAAGCAGAGCCTATATGGTAGTAAATTCCTACCATTGCATAAAAACCCACAAGCAGAGCCGATATGGTAGTAAGTTGCTACCATCGTATAAAATCCAGCAACACTCGAAGAGATTTTTAAAGTGCTGCATAGCCTATTTCTGCTGTGCCTCTAACTTTTTACCAAACCATTCTTAAAGTAAATGTCCAATAACAGTTAGTGCGTCGATACCTTAAATAACACAGTTTACAAGTCGTGTAGTTTTTATCGAAATGCCAAAGAGTCAGATAAAAATCTGGGATTGGCATTTGGTTGGCGCGTGGTACTTTTATTGGCTCGAGTCGTGCAAGATGAGCTTGGATTTCATTTCAAATCACGAACGAAAAATTCCGGCGTGATTTATTATAGATATGACGTGATTGTGTTGGTGGGTCCTATACCTTCAAGCTGTGGATTTGAAGGTACCAATAGGAGAAAATAAATAGAAGAAATTCTTCGCGCTAATGATTACCGACAACTGATTAAAAATCTATAAAATTCAACTATCTATAAAAGTTCGACTTCAATATTTTCATCCCTTTTTTGCCATTAAGGGTAAATTTAAACCCTATATTGTAAAAAAAATCATCATCAAAATCGTCATCAATAAACTAGGCCGGCACACTTACACGTACATAATTATCCTGAAAACTACAGAACCGAGTTTAACTCGACTCCGTGGCTTAGTTGGTAGTTGCTGGCCTTCAAAGCGAGGGGTCCCAGGTTCGATACCCGGCCGCGCACACTTTGTGTGGTGAGCATGAAGTTTGTTCTCGGGTCTGGTGTCTTGTGTTTCTGTGTTTGTCCATGCCTTCTGTAACAGGGAATCCTAGTGCAGAGGTATGAGTGTGTAAACGTTTATTATATAGGTAATTACATATCTAAAGTTAGTAATAAGAACGCATGATCTTGTAGGTATATAATTAAAAAAGTGACGTTACCTAGTATTTTCACTTGAAAAAAATTATGTGCGCAATACCACGTTCTCGAAACGGTGACGGAAAACATCGTGAGGAAACCGCCATGTCTTAGAACCATAAATTCGAAGACATGTGACATTACTAATCCGGATTGGGCTCCCGTGGTAGATCAGAGCCCATTCACTCTTATGGAGAGTAGGCCGGTGTCCCTGCAGTGGGAACATTAGTGGCTGGTAGGCAGTATTCTAAGATACCGCAATAAACTTATGATCATGTCCCTCCATAAAGAAATTAAGTAACGTCATCATATCTTTGTGATCTCTGACTTCTACACAACCGCTTACGAATAGATTTATTCAGAAACGTGTTCAACCATTTATTTATATAGTGATATATGGTGATATACAACTCATTTTTTTTAAATCAGTCAATTATTATGTAACTCTGCAGTATTATTATTTTTTTATTTATATATGAAACTATTGTTCACAGAATTATTATTTCAACATAATGTATAGTTACGTAACTATAATAACTTAAGCCGATAAAATTATATCAAAATGACTGATTAAAGTTGGTCACAGATTTGTGTCCGACTACGGTCTATTTTTTTTTTCGTGGGGAAATGCTCTCGTATACCGCCCTGCCACGGGGAGACAGAGCGGTTATGTGGGACTAGACCCACTAAAACCCCACGGTGTCCTCCTCTGCCGCTTAGTGGCGGGAACACGGGAACGTTTTGACACACATCGAACCCGCCGCGGCTGTCCGTTTCCGCACCACGGTTACTAAGCCCCCTAACGGTTACTAACGGTTACTAAGTTCAAACTCAAAGTCAAAATACTATATTTCCGATGAATTCTGAAAAAAATTCTTTGAGACGCCATTTTTAACCGACTTCCAGAAGAGATTATCAATACGGCTGTATTTTTTTATGTTTATTACCTCATTTCTCCGTAATTAACCATTTGAAAAGCTCTATATTTATTTTTATTAGAAATTTAATTAAATCGTTTTAATACTTTGTTAGTTATGTCAAAATATTATAACTAGAACAAATATATCATCCAAGTAAACGAAATTGCATGTTTTACTTTCCTCTGACTTATCTTCGCCCGTTGTATACCGATTTGGATGTGTTGGGTGTACAGTTTAACTCGGTTTTTTTGTGTAAAATAAATATTTACCGACAAGACTTATTACTAAGAATGCAGTTTTAATACTAAGTTTAGCGTTTCTTGAAACCCTATCTGACTCTTCGTTGAGCTCATCTTGTCACTCTAATCAAATAAGAAAACTCATATCAAAACAGAAATACAGACAAACATACAGTTAGTGTCTTCCACAGATCCCGCAGTAAACAAGCACGAGTAAATTGCCTACATGTCTTAAGATATAGATAAGCGCTAAAAAGGCTTTTACAACCTAGGGCTTGTAAGCAATTTATCTATGCACTAACTCAGCTTTTAATTGATACTACAGTCGCTACGAGGGTTATCATTTTCAAAGGCTTGGCTTGAGGCCGAAAATATAACCGAAAGTATACGCTTGGTTTATTGTTAATGCCGAAGCAATTTTTTTTTTAAACTGTGCCATTTACTCCTAAATTTTAATTATAATCTATGGATCTTTCTGTCTGACTCAATAAATGAATTGAATTAATATTGAAGTCATCATACTAATATATGTATGAATAGATGAATGAATGAATTTGGATGAATTTTTTTATGAAGGTAGCTCATATCCTGGATTTACTTATAAGCTACTCTTTATCTGAAGTATTCCCAAGTCAATACAAGAGACGTACTATTATACCGTGCAGTCGATCATTTAAACCAAAAAAAATACTGATCTGTACCTAAGAGTTTGGAAAAAAGTCACAATTCCGATATATTTGATATTATTCACACGTAATTACTGACTTTCGACATTCGCGCTTTATAGCCAAATTCTGCCCGACAATATTGCCCGAATTTTCCCCGAATCTAGCCATACAGTTAATGATCTTCCTGCAATATTTAACAACCAACTGCGGATGGTAATTCGTTACTGTCACTAACCCGTTACAAGGTAAAACAATATCAATTATGGCTGTGCACCTGCCTACGAATCCATCACCGCGACAGGTTGACAGGGAACTGTGACTGTGAAAAAACCCTTTACACTTTCAAGGGTTCAGTCAGTCAGTTCAGTCTACATAAAGCATAAAAATGTCAGTCAGTCAGTTCAGTCTACATAAAGCATTAAAATGCCCTACCACACCTTGCAGCAGTATGCCGTTGTTGAGCAATTTAAAATAGGAACGTTTTACAAAAAAAATAAATGAACGCACGAGCCATAGAAAGCCTGTCAATAGCTTTTTTTTTTTTAATTTATGGAGCATCAGCTGTGCCTCCCATTCTCTTAATTGCAGTTGCCGGCAAACACCTGCTTTACAGTTTGTATTTTAATTTGAAAAAAATACAAACTAGTGTTGCCATAACGTTTTTTTTATTGACGTCGTTTCCGGATAAAATTGTCGATAAAAGAAATTAAACTGCTGTTATTTTTATTTCTTAGTTGTAATATAAATCAAAATGTTTATTTAATGTTCATTTACTGAGTTATTATTAGTATAAATGCAATATCCCCATCGTTCTGTTTTATACGCGCGAAATTACAGGTTTAAATTGTAATTAGCGAAAAAACAACTTGGAACTATAATAGCCCATTACGATTCAGATCAGCTGCACTTCAAGTCGTAATGTACACCTTAAAATAATCACTTGAAACGAGTCCTGTCAATGAAACACATAACGGTGCATTTCATAAAAACACCATTGAAATTCGGTCGTAAATCTGCCGGGCTGCAATTACGAGGGACAATCATCAGCATTCATGCTCAGTTTTTGATACTTCGTATTGCAAATGAATGCAAGGGAAAACTTTGCGAGAGACGGGAATAAGAGATAAAAATATTCTATGAAATATTAATAATTTTCGTGGGTTCCGTTGCTCGCAAAAAAGTTGTTCGTAACAAGGGGATATCTGTTTGTTGTAGTCTTGTGTTTCTGAATTTGTCCATGCCACAGTGACACAGCGAATCCAGATGTAGATGAGCTGGTAATGTACTCAGTTGGAACGCGGTACGAAGGTTCTATATATACTTAAACTGCCCGAACGTATCACTTGCGCGATTTAGGAATAGTAGTATTGTAGTGACATCTGTTATAAGACTTTTGTGCTAATGCGTTGGGTAATTATGTAAATTTTATGGTGTACAATAAAGTGTTCATTCATTCATTCATTCTCTGTATGTGCAGCAGGTGGAGATCCCACAGTGCCCTTTAGAGTCCCTTCAGGTACCCCCTGGACGGTACAAAAGAAGCAACTAAAAGTAGCTCTACAACTTGTGCCAAGTTCTGCCTGGTACTACCTGGTACTCGGGACCGGGATGTTACGTCTCATCTGTAATTTCACCGGCACCCAAACCATTTCACTGGAACATAGCAACGCGAGTGCACCACTGCTTGGCAGCGGATTATTGTACCAGGTGTGGAGGCAGTACTTCGGACGAAATTTACACAAGTTCTACTGCTACTTAAGTACAAATATTTTGTAAACTTTAATCCCCGATGAAAGAGGGGAATGAAAGAGATAAGTTTGTATTGTGTTTGTGTGTCTGTGGCATCCTTCTAAACAAATGGAACAATTTAGATGCGGTTTTTGGTGGTAGAAAGCTGACGTGGTCGAGATGCTTCCTAGCTAATTTATGAAAATATGTTCTGGCATTTGATATTCATCATCTCATTACCATTCACCAAGTTGGAGGATTAAACTCTTTCATAAAATGAAATATTCATTATCAATCGCAAGCTGTCCAACCGTACCGTACCAGCCTCTAATATTCCCACAGCAGGGACACCGGCCTACTCTCGATAATTGACTGAATGAGCTCTGATTTACCACGGGAGCCAAATCCGGATTGGTAGATGTCACACGTCGTCGAATTTTTGGTTCTAAGACATGCTGGTTTCCTCACGATGTTTTCCGTCACCGTTCCGAGAACGTAGTAAGTAAGCTTGGATAGCTTTAGAAAAATGATAAAATGTTTTTTCCTTTCATATATTATCTGTTATTATAAAAGAGCCACCACTATCTATCCCTTCCCTCCGGACCCCTGTTCTATACAGACGTGTTTTAAGTTAATCCGTTTTTGTCGTAAATCCTCAAATTATTAAAATTTCACAAATAAAATCAAGCTAAAAAAATTAGGAGCGCATAACGTAATAGAAGCCCTCGAGTATCGTCAGATAGCGCACACACTCCTTCGACGCAGCGCGCACACTACTGTCATCTGCTACGCTGCGCTTACATGTGAGTGTTCACTACATACACACTCAACTCAAGAAAGAAAATAACTCGTTAATGAGCCTACGCTGATTACTACGAACTTGAAAGAGACGCAACTAATTACTCGCGACCATATTCAGTTACGCGGAGCTCTAAATAAACTGGACGGAAAGCGCCTCCTAACCTTCATTGCCGTTTGGTGACCACGTAACTTGACCTCTCGTGGTGGTTGTATTATCGAAGACATTACTGTTGCTCCTTCGTATTTATTATCGCCTGGTACTTAGCTCGTTTCACCATGCCGCTAAGTCACTCGCCACCGTCCGCCACCGCGCTCCTGACAACTGCGCGGGCGCCGGTACTAGAATCAGATCCAACGGTCGCTCAGTCACCTGATTTTACCTCTGCTCACTCGCGTTCTGTTTCAAAGAATGCGAGATCGGCGGAGGCTACTCCAGCTGATACTTTGAGAGTTCCCGCTTTAAAACAGATTCATAGTTGTTCCTCAGAACCTGATTTATCAAGTAATCCAAATACTTCGCAGCGTAAACGCAAACGCTCATTAAGTGATACTAGTAAATTGGCTGACTTTATGACCGAAATAAGAGAAATGTTTTGCAACTTCAGGGAGGAACAGGAAAAGCGTTGTGACCGGATCTGCAATGCAGTTGAGGAGGTTCGCTTAACGGTTGATTTCTTAGCTGCAAAATTCGAATCCCTTCAGGAGCGTGTCGAAAAATTAGAGGTGGATCGCAAAGTTGACTCTCAATACATTTTATCGCTGGAGCAAAGGTTGGATAATTTCGAGCGGAACTCGAGAGCTACATGTTTGGAAATCAGGAACATTCCACCAGTCACTTCGGAAACCAAAACTTCTCTTTTAAATACATTCATCAACACAAGTAAGATACTAAATGTAACTGTACAGCCGAACGATGTCAAAGATATCTTCAGAATAAACACCAAAAATCCCACGCAGAAGACTATTATTGTTGATCTGAACAGTGTTATTTTGAAGGAAAAGGTAGTTTCTTCGTTTCGCGGCTATAACAAAGGCTCATCAAAGCTGACTACCGAACACTTGCGCATATCAGGTCCCCCCGTTCCGATTTTCATATCGGAAAACTTATCTTCTAAGATGAAAAAGTTATTTTATCTGGCAAGAGAATATGCGAAACAAAAGGATTTTAAGTTCTGTTGGGTCTCCCATGGAAAGATTTTTCTGCGCAAGAGAGAAAATGGACCCCTAGTCCGGATCGTAAATGAAACTGACCTCGTTATTTTGGAGGAGCCAAAGTGACTACCTAGATCACCAACACTTAAGATGCTCATACTTTTATTATGTGTAATATTTAATGTACATCTTTGCTTTATTACTTTTTTCACTATTGGAGATGTAAAAAATCTTGAAATGTTAAACTCTTACACTATATACACTACACAATCACACATACATACACTACATTATCTTACAAACTCTAGGAAACCTCTAACAATCCTTTTTGCTCTCGCTTACTGGCTTATTATGACCTTTTTTCCCCCTACTCGTACCATATCCCAAAAGATTCGATATGCAACACTCTTATCTGACCCTTTGCTGATTCTTAAATCAGATTATGGATGATACAAATATTATAGGTAAGGAAATTGAACAAATCTCAGTTTCTGAATCTCTTTTATGTTCTCCAGAAGACATCGGTCAACACTTAATGAACTTTAATGTCAATTTAAAAATCTTTCACGTTAATATTCGTAGCATAAACCGAAACTTTGACAACTTAACCCTTCTATTAACCAGGATTACTACTCGTTTAGACGTGATAATTCTTTCTGAGTGCTGGCTGTCAAAATGTCCTCACATTCCTAACATACCAGGTTTTGTTCACTTCGAATCGGACTTTAAAAATCAGAATGACGGCGTGGTAGCTTATGTTCGCACTGATCTACAATGCAATGCTGAATTACCTAAATTTAATGACGCAAATTGCATTGTCCTTAAGTTTTCTAATAATACAGCCATTCTAGCGCTATATCGATCGCCTTCTTATGTAAATATTAGCCCATTCCTGGAAAGCCTTGATATGACGCTCATCACTCTTAAAACATACCCCACTACTATAATTGCAGGTGATCTAAACATTAACTTATTACCTTGTAATACTGACCATCGTGTTGATGAATATTTAAATCTTCTAGCTTCCCATGCCATGCTACCTGCTCACCTTCTCCCTACGAGGGAGAATCACTGTCTTGATCATATAATACTCCGAACCCCTGGTCCAGCAACTACTCTAGTTTTAGATTCTTTTATAACCGATCATGCTCCCCTGTTTTTCTGCTGCTATTCCAAAATTAATCAAAATTTTACCAAACGCTATTCCCATCGTATTGATATAAATTCTATTGTAAAAAAACTGGAAAATATAGATTTTTCTTTTGCTTTCGAATGTAGTGATCCCGACAAATTAGCTAGCCATCTAGTCAGTATAATCTCTACACTTATTCAAAATAATAGCTATAATGTTCCAATTCCCAGCCGCAAACGAATAACAAAGCCATGGATTACTCCTGGCCTTTTGAAATGTATACGACACAGGGATAAGTTATATCGCAAATTTAAACGAAATTCCCAAGACGAATTGAATAAAATCATTTATTACCGATATCGTAACTTCTGTAACAACTTATTAAAAAAGGTCAAGCGTGAATACGAACATAAAGAAATCCAGAAAGCCAAAAATAATCCTAAAGCTACATGGGATATTGTTAAACAAATTTCCAATCTGCAAAAAAGACAGTCTTACTCATCACACCTCTTAAAAGTAAAGGCAACTCCAATTGATTCCGTAAATTTTGTAAACAGTTATTTTGCTGATGTAGGAAAAAATCTTGCTGCAGCAATACAGTCACAACCTCCCAATACATCTTTTGAGGGCCATACAGAAATTAACTCTCCCGTGAACTCTATGGTACTCTTCAATGTAGATAATAATGAAATTGAAAATATCATTTGCCAACTCAAAATGAAGTGTGCGGTTGGCTGGGACGGCATCTCTACCCTTTTGGTCAAATCAGCCAGACATACTCTTATTCCTATTCTAAGTCACCTTTTTAATATTTCCTTCGCTGCAGGCATATTTCCGCATGTCTTTAAAAAGGCCATCGTACATCCTATCTTCAAAGGTGGAGACCGACACAGTGTCATCAACTATAGGCCTATCTCTGTCCTCACGGTTTTCTCAAAGATATTTGAAAAGATCCTCAACAGCAGACTTCTAAAATTTACTGATGAAAATAATATCATATCTAAGAATCAGTTTGGTTTTAGGAAAAGCAGATCAACGGAAGACGCTGTCTTAGAGTTAACTGAAACTATAACCAAACATCTCGATAAAAAACATAAAACTGTGGGTATTTTTCTTGACCTGTCTAAGGCTTTTGACACTGTCTCGGTTCCCATTTTACTCCGCAAGCTTCATCGAGTTGGCATTAGGGGTGTCGCTCACGACATTTTTCGAAGCTATTTAACTAATCGCACCCAACATGTCTCCATAGACGGCTTTAAAAGTGACGAACAGAACATTCTTTTTGGCGTACCCCAGGGTAGTGTCCTTGGACCTACCCTGTTCTTATTGTATATAAATGAGTTGTGTGACCTCAATCTTCCGAATTGTAAAATTATTACTTACGCAGATGATACAGCCATTTTAGTGCACGGGCGATCTTGGCAAGATGCTAGAGTGAAGTCAGAATATGTACTAAAATCAGTTATGAATTGGTTGCAAATGAACATCTTGACCCTAAATATTTCTAAAACTAAATTTGTAACTTTTTCTACTCTTCCCCCGTCATCCTTCTCCATCGGTGTACATAGTTGTACTAGCAACATCACTCAGGATGCTTGTAATTGTAACTGCACTTTTATTGAACGTTCCTCCGAAATAAAATATCTTGGAGTAATTCTGGACTGTTCCCTAACTTGGAAATTTCAAATCGACTCTTTAGTCTCTAGAGTGAGGAAATTGATGTACGTCTTTAAAAATTTAAGATCCGCTCTAGATATGA
This sequence comes from Aplocera efformata, assembly GCA_921293045.1. Classification (NCBI taxonomy): domain Eukaryota; kingdom Metazoa; phylum Arthropoda; class Insecta; order Lepidoptera; family Geometridae; genus Aplocera; species Aplocera efformata. Next base: position 1,860,240 of record OV121042.1, on the reverse strand, counting down.
ATCTCCTCAAGATGGTGTACTTTTCTTTGGCGCAGTCAATATTATCGTATTGTATAACCTCCTGGGGAGGCGCAGTAAAAACACACATGCTCAGAATTGAGAGAAGCCAAAGGGCCGTTATTAAAGTAATCTTAAATAAACCCATATATTTTTCTACATCTGAACTCTATTCTCTGTTCCAAGTTCCAACGGTTCGCCAACTATTTATTTTGCACTCTGTTCTTCGGAAGCATAGTCATCTTACATATGATCCCAGCCTTGTTTTTTCCAAACGTAGACCCGATAAAATCTGTCCCATCGAACCACGGCGGACCGCTGCAGCTAGTCGCCATTTTCATTATTTAAGTTGCAGTCTATATAATAAGATTAATAACAAATTGAATATATATCCTTTACCTCGTTACAAATGTAAGACTATCTGTCTTGAATGGTTACAATCTCTATCTTATGAAGATACAGAAAATCTTTTAGAGGTCTCCAAATAAGCTCATTACACTACCCCCCCCCCCCTATTTTACATAACACTGTGCATGGTTATCTCCCTGTGGGTGCCCAGGCTCTTAAGAGACTGACGCCACCATAAAGATTCCCCCCAAGCTCACACACACACACACACACACACACACACACACACACACACACACACACACACAAACACACACACACACACAAACACACACACACACAAACACACACACACAAACACTATTTCTCTCATTTCGTTTTTGGTTTATTATGTTCCATATTTTTATTATACCTAAGACTTATTTGTGTAACATTTACTTTTTATGATAGTCTAGCAAAACTGTTAACTGTTTAGCATTATTTTTTTCTCTGTTTTTCACTTTTAATAAAATGTAAATCTGGAACCTATTTATTATGTCGTGGAGGAGGGCGTTGCTATCTGCGACACAGTTTTTATACTTCTGCAGGTAGCATCGTTTCCATTTTGTATTATAATGTGCCTTGTAACAGTTCCAAATAAACATTTATTTATTTATTATTTATTTATTATCTTCATTTCGCAAGCATTCGTCCAGTTGCTCAACATTGTAAGACGAGTCTCTGCACCTGTGACTTCCTGCAGTTTTTGTGATGTTTCCTGGCGCACGCTTTATCAATTTGAGTGGTCTTTTTGTTGGTCAACTTTAATTATTTCGAATGCCGACTGCGAATGATAATGGTTATTGTTGGGTGTGTTCAGAATGTAATGGCTTTCAACCTTGGTGGCGTAGTGGCTGAGGCGCAAGGGTTGCGAGAAATTCCACTTCCAGGCGGGTTTTTAATAGTTTTTTTTTCTGCAGGTGACGAAACTCTCCTTATAAATAATTTTTTATATCTTTATTAATAAAAATCAATTTGCCTTTGAACGGCTGCACCTATTAGAATAATTATTTTTTTGTTCTGTTTGTAATTGTAAGGACAACTGTCCTGTCTGTCTGTCCGTATGGCACTCATTGTTTATGTAACTTACAAAGTTCAAGTTCCGGCTGGTAATTACTACGTTAGTTTTTATTCGAAATTTATTTTTTATACATTTTATATAATGGGGGAACATATTTTTGCCAAGGTGCATATCAAAAAGAGATCGCTAGTATTTTCTCAAAGTTTTTTCAAGTACAATACATTATATATGTAAAAAGTATAAGTTAAAATATAAGTAATGTTGAAGTCGGCTCTGATACTTATATTAATTCCTATAATCATTTTCCTTAAACACCTAATTAACTAGTTATGTATATGAATGACATATGATATAGGTGTGGTCTGTCAAACGAATAATTAAAAGTGATCACGCACGGCACGTACATTATGGTGAACTTAATTAAATAGTAATTTAGCTTCATATTTAACATGCTCTAATTATAAATTGGAATATAGTCAATCACACTTCTAAAGGCGAAATTTTGTATATGTGTCACTGTATGTTTATTATTACTCGTTCGCACTCAAGCGGGTCAATGGATTTGGATAAAATTTAGTACCAGGATAGCTTATATCTGAGAGAACATGGTGGTCCAGGGACACAGACGCCGACTTTCAATCTGAAGGTTGCTGGTCACGTGAACAACACTCACGTGAACCAATGAACATTTTTTTACTTGAAAAAATTATGTGCGCAATTCCACGTACTCGAAACGGTGACGGAAAACATAGTGAGGAAACCGGCATGTCTTAAAACTAAAAATTCGACCACATGTGACATCTACCAATCCGAATTGGCCTCCCGTGGTAGATCAGAGCCCATTCATTCTCAATTATCGAGAGTAGGCCGGTGTCCTTGCTTCTTATGTTCTGGATGAACACAAGCTTTGAATCCCGGAAAATTGCAGTGTTTTGTAAGGATGGCTAACGACGGGTAACACCGCGGGTTAGCGGGGCCCAGCTAGTGACAATTAAAGTGCAAAACAAAAGGGAACTACAGTTATAGTCATAACATTATGAAATCAGCGAAGCGGCGACGCGTCACGATTGCGGCTTTGATAAAAGGGATAGGTATGGTACTCCACCGCAAATTATATTACATATTGTTACAGCTTTGTGAAACTAGTATTTCATAAAAGGTGTAGCGGTCGATGTCATTTCCCTCCATAAAATGTATTGTATAAAATGTGTGGTTTAAAGGATTGACTATTTATTTATATATTTCTAGATGCTTCGCCGCGGTTTCACCCGCGTCGTTCCCGTTCCCGTGGGAATACGGGGATAGAATATAGCTTATGTTACTCGCTGATAATGTAGCTTTCCATTGGCAATAGAATTTTTAAAATCGGTTTAGTGGTTTAGGCGTGAAAGCGTAACAAACAAAGCAATAAACTCACTCTCGCATTTATAATATAAATTTAGGATACTAGAAATACATAAAAGTGAAATGTCTGATTGTAATAACAGCCTTTTACTGAATTAATTTGAAAGTATATACGTAACGTATAACAAAAACATTTTATTTTTTGTCTTTCTGACTGTCCGTGCTTCTGCCTGTTTGTTCCGGCTAATCTCCGAAACGGCTGGACCGATTTTGACGGGACTTTCACTGGCAGATAGCTGATGTTATATATGGAGTAACTTAGGCTTCTTTTATTTTATAAAAAGAAATAAGGCTCCGCGCTAAAAATCGTTATACTCCACGTGGACGAACTCGCGGGGAATAGATAATTATTGTAATATTTTTGACAACTCCAGTTTTGTGTTACCTGCAACAAAAAAACACATACATTAAGAACAATTTGGCGTCAATTTCACATAATCTTTGGTTTGCTTACGGTCTTTTTTTAATCTCATTACTTTCTTTTTTTTATTTAGTTACAACAAGCCGGTAATATTGTAATGTAGGTTATGAATTTATGATGTTTCGTTTTAATACATATTAATGTATAATAATAATATATTTTGTGGGTGTGTAAATGCCAACCGACTTTCGAAGTTCAATTTCTACTTTTATCTTAACCGACATTTCCTGCGCAGACGCATCGAACAATAAGTTTAAATGCTTTTGTTCTTTTTCAACAGAAATAGTCATATTGTATCGAGCGACGAGAGCTCATTATGGGACAGAGACGAATTAAGGATGATAGATAAATAAAAATATTACATGGATCGATTGCGAAATAGTTGCTAGCTAATCCTATCTGGATATACAAACAAGCTGCAAGAAAACCAACGTAAAGAAGAACATAAAACTGATTTAAGAAATCTTTAAAATATCGACTTCAATACTTAGGGTGTACAACCTACCATTTTAAACAAGAACCTCAAAACCGGTATACAACGGGCGAAGAAAAAAGTCACAGGAAAACAGCCTTAAAGAGGTAACAAGCATAAAAACAAATACAACCGAATTGATAACCTCTTCTTTGAGTTTGAGAGTTGAAAAACGGGAACAAATCGGGAAACAAATTTCATCCAAATCCGTCCAGCCGTTGAAGTATGATGGAGGCAAACATACATACAGTCAAACCATCGTATTTATAATATTAGTATGATTTCTAAATCTGTCGATTATGCGGTTAGTTATGCGTTCAAATCACAATTCGATTTAAACTTCTTATTTATTAACCATTGTTATGAATTTTATTCTTAATGAAAATTTACGGCTCCATAGCTTAGTAAATGTTAGCCTGATCTTGGGTTTCATTCTCGGCCGGGGCATAAAGTGTGGTGAGTATAAAGTTTGTTCTCGCGTCATGGGTATTTGTCTCGTATCTCTTTGTTTTTCCAAGCCATCTGCGATAGGGATTCCTAGTGCAGGGGCAAGAGTAAGCTTTTAAAAGATGCACTGAGTCCATCTCAGCATTCAGGGTCATCAGGCGATAAACTTGTATGACATGTACCCCGCTGGCTCGATGAACTATTCACGTCAGAATGTTATTAATCAGGGTACGTATCGATTTTATTCTGTTTATTTCTCGTTTTTTTTTTAATTCTTGGCTGTTCTTTTTCCGCAGAGCCAAAGTCCAAAATATATATTTCCGACGAATTCTTAAGAATGAATTGGAAACGTCACTTTTTTATATGCCACTGCTTCTAAGCCTGATGTATATATATTATGCAAATTATGTAATCTGAAACGTTTTATTCACTTATATACTTCTGCGAGTAGGTTAGGTTTACAATGTATCAATAAAATAATAAAAGAAAAAAAAAAAATTTTTTTTGAACATTTCGGATCTTTTAACGAAAAATCTTGCAGCTTCGTCTAATAGCTTATTACTTTATTCATATAATGTTAATAATCTGGTTTTTCTGGGGATATATTATAGAAAAAACCAAAAACTGAACTAAACAGCAATTAAAAAGCAATTAATTAAACTCGTTTGAATTATATTTTAATCTGTGGTAAAAAACAACAAATAATTTTGAAGCTGACAGAATCCATTTCAATCAATTCAAGTTACATTTTATAATCAGCTGTATTATTTCAGCATTTAATTTATTTCTTTAGCCAGAAACATTAAAACGTCAGACAACAAAGGTTCGAAATATAAAAAAATAAAAAACGGGACCTCTTGGAACAAGTGACCCTGGTCAGAGTGACCCCAGGAGTGCGGATCGAATGACGGGGAAAAAGTTAAAATAAAGTTGATAAAATAACAGAGATTGCTTTGCAGATAGCAGATACGAGTACAAGTATGTTCGTATTGCGGATGACAGGACTTATTAATTTGACTGAACATAATTTTGCTAACCATCAATTCCATAAGCGAAGGTTTTTAAACGTATTAATGCAAAAGTTTGTCGAAAACCATGAATGGATAGCGATTGGTTGGATACTTGCGTTGAATGTCGGGTCCCCATCAACTAAGCCAAGAACCCGACAATTTATTGTATTGTACAATGATTTAACATAGACAACAAACGTAAAATTGTGTTTAGAGTTAACTATACTACACTTATCATTATAATATTTTAATTACTATTTATTTTGGAATATTTTGGTGTACAAGTATTTTTGTATTGTATTGTACTATTGTGTTTGAGCTTTTAAATTAAACATTAAAGATCGGCGCACAGCTTAAATCTCTGATGATTAAAACATTTATAATCATTAAATCGGAACTTAGGTCCAGATTTAGATTACCACATTTATCAGAGCCGAAGGTAACCGCTGAGCAATAAATTTCAGAAATTAGCTCCACGGCCTGGCTTTTATATCTACGCCTGTTTTGAGGTTAGGGCTGCAGGGATTAATGAATATATATCGTGTGAAACTAGTAATTATACAATTATTACCGCTCACATTAATGTTATCAAGTCCTGGATGGAAGGTACAATACTTTGTCCTTTTCTGTACCCCTGAGAACGTGTATGCAAATTTATTATGAACGGTTTAGTTAGGCGTGAAAGCGTTACAAAGAAATCCACATCCGCATTTATAATATTACACTATCTGTGCCCCGCAGTGTTACCCGCGGTTGGACTTCCTACGGGAACGGGAATTTTTCCGAGATAAAAAGTAGCCTATGTGATATTCCAGACTATAATCTATCTCTGTGCCAAATTTCATCCTTCAGCCGTTCTGGCGGGATTGAGTAACAAACATCCATCCATACTTACACACTTTCGCGTTTATAATATTAATAGGATTCATATCAAGATATCAAAACTGATTCGACGAATAGTTCAATGTTCTAAGCAACAATCACCAAAACCCTTCAAAAGTATTCAAAGCTGATAACTCTGTAAATGGCTCCATCGGTTTCCACGGAACATGGCTAAATGCATACTACATTATTCTAGAACCTGCTTTGAAATCGGCATTGAGGGATGGTCTGAGTCCTGAGGGCTGATCAGACTTAACAGCTTAGAATTTGAAGACCGCAGATACACAGGGGTAGACCTTATAACATCCTTCTAGTTGGACAAGGGTTACTCGTAATATAAAAATAGAAACCGACATTAAAGTATTGTAATTACAGCACTTAGTGTGTTGTGCTCTTTAGGGATCAGTGTCAAAGGTCGAAGCCACAGTTGAAGTGAATCGAGTCAGTGGAACCCAGGGTGTGCCAGCACGGCTGTCCGTCGCGCAATCCCGCGATTTGCCACACTGCGGTGTAAATCACAACTAGCAAGAAGCTAAGAAGGCTCGGGTACTTTGCTCATTGGAGAACCCAGAATATCTATAGGTTCCTTACTTACTGTTACTGTCAGTCTGGACTGTAGACTGTAGCCAACAGAGGAAGGCTTTAAAACCCCCACTAGAACTTAAAAAATGGAGTGTGGCTGTGTCGTGGACACGGCTGTGTGTTTTACGTGAATACGTGTACGATACAAGTATTTAGAATACTCAAGGCATGCGTTACAGTTCTCAACCAACGTCACTAATTAAATTTTCGATATAAGTAATGTAGCCGCAACAACTTAATCATTTTATCATTATAAGTTTTTGTTATCAGCAGTTTTCTGAATTGCTTACCACTTTGGAAGCCAGTTTAAATACGTCTTCACGTCAAAACAACAACGTCACTGTTTAATTCGTCAAAATAACATCACATTTGACGCAGTCATTGCGTCATATGCTTTAGGGGTCAGTAACAAAGGTCGATACCACAGTTGAAGAGAATCTACTCAGTAGAACCCAAGGTTTGCCAGTAAATCACAACTAGCAAGAAGCTGTGAAAGCTCGAACACTTCGATCATCGATCTTACTTAATTTTTGGATACTATTTTATACTTAACATAATTAATACGACTGCTTTGGAGGGCACGTTAAAATTTAATCTATAAAACATGCCGATAGCCGTTATATGCGCATAATTACATCCGTTTTTGTAATCTCAATTTATAGCTGATAAGCTCCGCGGAATGAAAATAGCAATGGAACTGCCAATGGAGGTTCAGAAAGGGTGAGAACAAGCGCCAAACTTAGTAATAAAAACGCGTGATATTGAAAGTACAGGCAGTCCTCGTACTTACGGCATGTTAGGTTCTCGAAATACGCGACGTAAGTCGAAACCACGTAAGTCGAGACATATTTTTTCGTATGTTTACATGTAAAACTCAAGGGCTAGGATCCACACGGACTCGAAATTTAAAAAAAACTGCATTTATAACAAAGGATATACATACTTTATTATACTTTATTATTGAAACGAACATGTTTATAAATAGAAAGTAACGCCTCCAAGTATTTTTTAAGAATTTTAAAGAATACAATGGTAATAAAAATCACCAATCATTTACTTTGTTTTCAAAATGATATTCTATGTAGCTGGTTATACGCAAAGTAAGTATTGCTGTTGTTTATAAGTGGTGGTCACTATAAACAGTGGCGGAGGGCTGGCCAGATATGCCAAAGAACCGATAACCAGCGCCGCATGGGGCGCCCCGGTCCAGGTGGACGACCTGCGTAAGATGGCTGATGGGGCTGGTTGATTCGAAAGGCTCAGGGCTCAGTGGCACTTACAAGGAGAGGTCTACGTCCAGCTGATGATGAACCACTACAAATCGGGTGGGCCGTCTTTCTTGTCACTTTAGTCATAATAAGAACATGCCTTGTGGGTTCTCCAATGTTTCGTAGCTTGGCGGGAATTTATCAAATTAGTCACATCGCTTTGAGTTCGCAATCCTATTGACATTTTCTAGCTATCTATGGTTCTATGGTGGAGTAGTGTGTTCTGGAACTTTAGTCCCCGGTTCGATTACTGGAGCATAGGCTCCGGCACGGCTCCGTGGCTTAGTTGGTAGTAGCCCTGCCTTCGAAGCAAGGGGTCCCGGGTTCGATTCCCGGTCGGGGCACACTTTGTGTGGTGAGCATGAAGTTTGTTCTCGGGTCTTGAGTGTTTGTCTTGTGTTTCTGTGTTTGTCCATGCCATCTGCGATACAGGGAATCCTAGTGCATAGGTATGAGTGTGTAAACGTTTATTATTTATAGCAGCCTGTGGTACTGAACACAAACATTTGCGCGTATTTTTATCCCTTAGGTTTTGTGGTCTCTGTAATTTAGTTATTTTTTTGCCAATTCATCACGCTATTAAAAGCGGTTCATTCAATACACCTTACAATTTTCGTGTAGGTATATAGCCAATTGTTTATGAGCAAAATGGCTGTGATATATGGATGGAAAGACAGATAACCAAGCAGACACGAAGGATAGGCATATAACAAATTAAGAGTTTGTAGCTTTTGATTATTGTCTCGGACAATTTGTATTATGAGTACCTAACAATAATGTTTTAAGCAGTAGCGATCAAAAATATCCCTTCAAAAAGAGTGTTCAGGGCTGTCTTGTGTCTCTGTGTTTGTCCATGCCATCTGCGACACAGGGAATCCTAGTGCAGAGGTATGAGTGTGTAAACGTTATTTTTTTATTTTATGTTTTTAAATTTAGAAACGCTTGACCGATTTGCAATACTATATAGTTGTTACTTTTTTGTTTTTTTTTATTAACTTGTGCCTTTTTTTAATTCATATTGTAGTATTTTTACCGAAATGGATCAATTAGACACAGTTTGAATTTTAAGCTATCACTGTATATTTATGTGTATATTTGTCTGACTGAAATCGTTATTCTTCATTTAAATACATAATTATAAATATGGACACCTCTTTTTGGATAAAAAATATATTTCATGTTGTAGAAAGTGTATGAGAAAGCTCCCAGTCTAGTTGAATTAGGTATTCTATGACCTGACTGCAGAAAAGAAATTAAAATCGTGACTCCGTGACCGTTTCGCCCGAAAGCTCCAATGAAGATTTAACAGTAATTGATCTTAGATTCTACGTCAGGAATTTCCAATTAAATAAGAAATTGAATCGAAAGCTTCGAACTATGACCTCTAATGCCATTGGATTAGAAGACCTAGATAGACCTAGATTATATCTAGAGTTGAAACTAGAATAGAATGGAAATTTGTCTTAATAATAATGCATCAAACAGTGTGTATACGCCACGTGGTACAGAACTCAACATATTTTGAGGGACCACGTTCTCGCGTGCTATAATCCCTACACTTGTCCCCTGGGTGGTGCAAAAGCAGTCAAAACTACTTATAGAACTTGTGCTAAGTTATTGGCGCACCGTGGCAATAACACCGACACGTATGCCGTGACGGCAAACGACATGACGCTCGCTTATACCGTCATGTTTCACAACTACCGGGTCTCGTGCCGGCCAATAACTTATAATTCGTAATTATTTGTAGTTTTTTTTTATTCTGTCTATTTTTTCTCTCGTAGGGAGCTAGCAAATGTAAAAATAAGTAATTATTGATTACGCATAACTAGGCACTTTTTAAGATGCTTTTTTTTTGGATTTCCGTTGCTGAACATGTTTTTTTTTTTCTTAACACTCTGCTTGCTGTTCTTTAGCAAGCTTGCTTAGCTGCTCTTTACAGATCATCTAAGTTAGGCTACTCCCGGCCCGGTCAGCAGTTAGATGGGTGACCGTTTAGTGGCATTGGAACAGAGCGGTTCCGTGCTTCGGAGGGATGTCGGCATAGCTGAGGCCTTTGGGAAGCTAACCACTTACTCATACGAAAGAGAAAAAAAATTAATTTGTGGTTATAGAATAAACTAAGCCCTTTCTTTTGTTTGTTTATAGATTCCATTCTCCGTGCGCCGGCGCAGTCGGGCGGTCAATTTACTAAATTGTCGGCGGCAAGTTGCAAGAGCTATGATTTAATATCGGTTTTCATGATTTGGCTAAGTCTACTGAGCCGACGCAGTGTACCAGCAAACTGCGAATATTGTGAACAAAGATTTATATTCTAGATATTTCTACTATAATTATACCCACTGAAGTAATTACCACCTATTTGTTCTGGTCTATAGACCTTGGTTATTAAATTCTGCTGTTGTACCAATTAATTAGTAAATTGCATAGTTTGATATCTGGTTCAGATGCAAGATATAATAATAAATTTTAGACGACAAAATCAACATTAAAATGATTTTAGCCAAAACGGCCGAGAGAAAATGAGCAGAAATAAAATATTTTTTTATGTTAAGGCAACCTTAGGATGGAATTAAAACAGGATACGAAATGCCGGTAGAAAATGCACCAAAAGGTCACTTAAGTAAATTAAAAAAAACCGGCAAAATGCGAGTCAGACTCGCGCACAAAGGGTTCTGTACCATTATCTATAATATCAAGCTAAACGAACTAAAACTATTTATTTTATTCTGTTTTTAGCCTATTTGTTGTTATAGCGGCAACAGAAATACATCATCTGTGAAAATTTCAACTCTCCAACTATCACGGTTCATGAGATACAGCCTGGTGACAGACGGACAGACAGACAGACGGACAGCAAAGTCTTTGTAATAGGTTCCCGTTTCACCCTTTGGGTACGGAACCCTAAAAGTGAGCTGTTCTGAGCTACTCCTAGCAAATGTGAAATTAGGTTAGATATTTCACATCAAAAGTAAGCACTATGCTACTTTACCTACTTTAGTATATATTCCTAAGCACTATACCTGCTAAGGAATATATACCTAAGTACGTATAGTGCTATACGTACTTTAGTATATATTCCTAAGCACTATACCTGCTAAGGAATATATACCTAAGTACGTATAGTGCTATACGTACTTTAGTATATATTCCTAAGCACTATACCTGCTAAGGAATATATACCTAAGTACGTATAGTGCTATACGTACTTTAGTATATATTCCTAAGCACTATACCTGCTAAGGAATATATACCTAAGTACGTATAGTGCTATACGTACTTTAGTATATATTCCTAAGCACTATACCTGCTAAGGAATATATACCTAAGTACGTATAGTGCTATACGTACTTTAGTATATATTCCTAAGCACTATACCTGCTAAGGAATATATACCTAAGTACGTATAGTGCTATACGTACTTTAGTATATATTCCTAAGCACTATACCTGCTAAGGAATATATACCTAAGTACGTATTGTATAGTGCTATACGTACTTTAGTATATATTCCTAAGCACTATACCTGCTAAGGAATATATACCTAAGTACGTATAGTGCTATACGTACTTTAGTATATATTCCTAAGCACTATACCTGCTAAGGAATATATACCTAAGTACGTATAGTGCTATACGTACTTTAGTATATATTCCTAAGCACTATACCTGCTAAGGAATATATACCTAAGTACGTATAGTGCTATACGTACTTTAGTATATATTCCTTGAATCCTGCTACCTAACGTAATGCTTCTCTCACACATCGCTAATTGATTAGCGTCGGAACGAGTACAAGGTATTCATTACGATCATAATTCTCGAGCACGAACAAACATCTCGAACAGTGGTTAAGGTTGAAAGGCGCATGTATTTTGCCTATTAATTTTTTATAGGCAAAATACATGTGCCTTTAATTCTTTTTTAACGATTACAAACTCATATACTCACTATCTGCGACACAGGGAATCCTAGTGTTCCCTGTGTCGCAGATGGCATGGCATGGACAGAAAGATTAGACAAACTCCCAGAACAAACTTCATGCTAACCACAAAAAGTGTGCCCCGGCCGAGAATCGAACCCGGGGCCCCTTCGAATGCAGAGCTACTACCAACTGAGCCACAGAGCCTTCATTATTATTATTCCTGGTGGTAAGTGGCAACCCCCGTCCATGACAACACTAATGCGACTCACTATAAGATATATTACCTACGCCTGTCACATTGCTGTTTTATGGGTCCTTTTGTACAAAAAAAAATGGTTTCCGAAAACCAATGACATATTAGAATCAACCTAGAAAACTGTAAAAAAAGTTGATGAAGTTATTGATTTTTGACGTGTCTAAACGATACTTAAGATCTGAAGGAATAAATTAATTATAGTTTGATATATTATCAGAAGTATGTATTAAGTAATTTATAGTAAGGTGACAACCCTAGAGCTAGATCGTGGGAATGCGCTCGCGCAACTCTGAGAAACGTTACGATCGACGATATCGATTGCGTTACACAAAAACGGCTCATTCGTTCTAATCATCATTGTCCGGGTTTCTTGTCACCTTCTAATTGACATTCTTATAATAAATTTATTTAAATATACGCATATATTAATTATTAACATAAAAAGGTAACTATATAAAATAAAATAATAATTCGACGACATTTTTTGGCAATATCTAATGGTACGTAATCTGCCGCCCGGCTGCAGCACACGTACTGTATTCTGGTGGAAGGGTGTGGGTGCGGTGAAATCACGGGCGCATGCATGATTTACATACCACCGGTGATGTTCCCAATGGTAAGTCTGACTGCTGTTGTTATAGCCGTAGGTAACTTGACATCAGATGAAATTGAGCTTGATTTCATCCCACTATTGCCTAGGGTTCATTCTGTTGCTAAATACTTTTTCAGTTCTAATTCGTGCCCTGCAATTCTGTTCTACCATTACAAATATAAATACAGTTCTCTAAGCAGTTTTTCTCATTTCTAACTAGTTTAGATCTTAAGATGGACAGATAAGTAACACCTGGATCCATCAATTAAACAGAAACACAAGACAAAGCCCCAAGAACTATTTTTATGTTCCTCAGTTTTCCCCGGCTGCCATCGAACGAACCTTCACTTCGAAATCAACTATTACCTGTTGGTTACTAGCAACTAAACCACAGAGCCTAAGAATAACGCTAGCATTCAAACTACATTCGAAACATGAATGAAAGTAGAACTTAGTGGTTATTTCTCTTTGAATGAACCCATACCGTTAGACAAACGTAATTTCATTCAAATCTTCTGGTCAGTTGTTAGTTTAAGGCCTAACGCACACAAATGAACCGAAAATCGCTCGCCGATTTTTGTTTCACACCGACTTCTGTCGCTGAAATTCTCTGACGCGGAACGAGTGGACCAATTTTGCTAATTCTTTTTTTGTTCTGTTTGTATTGTCAGGAGATTTCAAAGACAAAAAAAAAATTAAAAGTTTGCGCAGAGTAATCCACGGGGACCACCTAGTTAAATATATTAGTCTAATTCACAAATAATTTCGATTCGCCGTTTAGGCGTGACAGTACCAAACGTACATAATAAAATAAATGTAAAAATAAACGTTTACACACTCATACCTCTGCACTAGGATTCCCTGTGTAGCAGAAGGCATGGACAAACACAAAAACACAAGACAAACATCCAAGACTCGAACACAAACTTCATACTCACCACACAAAGTATGCCTCGGCCGGGGATCGATCCCGGGACCCCTCGCTCCGAAGGCAGGGCTGCAACTAAGCCCTGGAGTCGTCATAATCATAAGCAGGAAAAAGTCGGTTAGAATACAAAGATTATCGTGTCTATTTATTGTAGGAGCAACTAAAAGCGCTCGTTTGCGCCGGTTCTTATTTATTGTAGGAGCAACTAAAAGAGCTCGTTTGCGCCGATTCTTAATCCTCTGCCCACTTAATTTCCAACTCCTACGGAGGCATTTCCGCCTTTTCTCACACAAAAACTTCTGTAAACATAATGCTATTTGCTTAGGGCAGACCCCATCAGACGCCCACAACATCTTGACATCTGTTTGCAAAGAACCAACATCATGTTGAGGGTCATGGTATAGTGAGCAGCAGAATGGGACCCATCAAAGCGAAAGTTGCCGATAACAATGACGGTTAAGGGCCGGTTTCACCGCTGTCTGTTTAGTTAATGATATCTTGTTTACCTAAAAGATAACTGGTGATTTTTATTCTTGTTAGATATATATGGTATCACAGAGACTAGGATGTAAGAAACCTAAATAAAATTAATGAAAATTTCACACAGCGCAATCTATCCCCAAATAAAAACCACCCCACACCCTTCCACTGGAAGACAGCAACGCGCACCACCACGACAGGGGACTACCAAGTCTAGTGGTAGTATTTCTCCGAACGAACTTGGCACAAGTACTACTGTTACTGTTACTTTGCTCCTTCTGCACCACAAGGGGGACACGCGTAGGGGCTCTGCGAGTTCCCCTATGGACGCGAGCAACATGGTCCCCGAAAACGAGGGTGCTGCACGTAATATATAAGAACAAATATTGGTATTGGCGTTCGCTTTATGCCGAATACATAGCATTAAATATTCTTCTATCTCTGATCAGTGCGAGGCGCGATGGTGGGATCGCGTCTTGTGGGTCGTGGGTTGTGCCATTGTGTGTGGGTTTTATTATTAACCTACTTCTTATACACTTGCCGTAGTAAGGCTTTCTTCTCGCGCTCTCGATCTGCTGTTCGAGGGTGTGGGTGCCGGTCAAGTTACAGGCACATGATACGCAGCATCCCTGTGTCGAAGCCACTTGGCTCTTTTCATACTTCAGTAGAGGATAAACGTCGCATTGCTATTGTTTATGGGCGGCGGTTACAACTTAACATCACATCGGCCGTCAGACCATTCAGTCACTATAGCCTCATAAAAAGAAATTTGTGGTGTCGGTGAAATTACAAACACATGATAAATTTCTTACCAACATGATTAATTGACTACAGCCGGGAGCGATATCTTAACGCGCCCATCCATATACTGACCGGTCGGAGAGTTGCTTAACTTAGATGATGATTTTTGTATAAATTAATATTACGGTGTCTGTATTGTTTAGAATACACTGTGACTTGCATATGACTCTGTACTGTAGTTGGGTTGAAAGGGTAAAAATAATATTGGGTAGAAAAATTGTGGGTTTAACGGACAAGCATTCGATTTTTTCTGTAAAGAATATCTAAGTAAGCTATTCCATGACTCAGCTCATAGCTCAGTTGGTAGTAGCTGTGCCTTCTGCGCTTAGGTCACGGCTGCGATTCCCACCCAGGACAAGTATTTGTGTGCGAACATAAATGTTTGTTCAGTGTCTGGGTGTTAATATGTATATCCAAAAAAAGTTCTATATGTATTCTATCAGTTATCTAGTTCCCATAGTACAAGCTATTCTTAGTTTGGGGCTAGATGGCGCTGTGTGAAATATGTCAATGAATATTATTATTAAATTATTAAAATAAATGTTTACACACTCATAACTCTGCACTAGGATTCCCTGTGTCGCAGATAGAATGGACAAACACCCAAGACCCGAGAACAAACTTCATGCTCACCACAAAAATGTGCCCCGGCCGGGAATCGAACCCGGGGCAGACTTCGAAGGCAGGGCTACTACCAACTGAGCCACGGAGCCTTAATTTATTTCGAGAGTTTGCTCGGTATGACAAATTATTTGCATTATTTACATTTAATTATCGTTGATAACAAGAACACGACGAGCCATCGATCAAAACAAAATATTTATTGGCGCGAAACAATTTAACACGTGCTTTAAATAACTTTTTTAAAACATGTAAAAGTTGAACCAGATCTTGTTACGAAGTTCCGACTCTTTCAGAAAGATCCTTGAATACTGCCTTTATTAATATAGTCAAAGTTAACGTTTTTTTTTCTTTTTCATTATTAAAATTTAACGTATACGCTATTTTTATTTGTTTTTTCATATAACTATGTGTTTTATATTATTATACGGATAATTTAATTTAATAAACTAGCTTGAGGCATTGTTAATATAAATACATAATAAGTTAATAACGTTGTACACTAAATAGTTTATTATTTAGAAAACATAGCTCCTTGGCTTAGTAGTAGTAGCCCTGCCTTCGAAGCGAGGGTTCCCGGGTTCGATTCCCGGCCGGGGCACACTTTGTGCGGTGAGCATGAAGTTTGTTCTCGGGTCTTGGGCGTTTGTCTTGTGTTTCTGTGTTTGTCCATGCCATCTGCGACACAGGAAATCCTAGTGCAGAAGTATGAGTGTGTAAACGTTAAACGTTAAATCTACATATCTATAAAATAATTCTAACATATATTTGTAAGTACCATTTCACAATATATTATACTTTTATCTTGGTCTTATAGCTACGTTTGGGGAATTTTGAAATTATATCCCTCTATTAACTTTTTCTATTTATAAACAGGCATTATATACAGTCATTCCCTGGATAACCCATTTCCTATAACGTCTGATGGACGAGAACTATTACCTAAAATACAAGTTCACACTTAGTTTAAGTTTCAGTTGCGTCATGTTACAATATTTTATCTTGTAAATCCTGAATCATGTATTTGCACTTTGTTACATGACTAAATAAACTATTTATTATTATTATTATTTAAAAGTATTGTCGCGTGAGGATGTAACTGATCTTATGTTATTGGTTCAAAGAAAGAAATTTTCAAACTAATCGGCAAGTGTTAAGGATAGTAGCTTTCTGAAGATGAATTAATGTTAAATTGTGGATATTATTATTTTTTTTACTGTAATTGAGTGACGGAACGAGCTGAGGGCCCACCTGGTAAGTGGCGACCCTCGCCCATGACAACAGTAATGCGTGCGACTCAGTATGAGATCCAAATCTTTACTGAGTCGCATTTCATCCTGCTGCGTCCTTCACCAGAGACGGAGATGATACGTCTCATGCGCATGTGATTTCACCGGCAGCCACACCCTTCCACCGGAACACAGTAATGCAACCACTACTGCTTGGCGGTAGATTCAAGATGTGGTGGCAGTACCTCTCCGGACGAACTTGGCACAAGTTCTACTGCTACTTGATATCTAGAATACTGAGACTGGTATTATTATTATTATTATTATTATTCAAGGACCTTGTTCAACTACAACATTCAACTACCAGGTCTGGCGCCAAGAGACGGTAAAGAAAAAACGGAGAAAAAACCATAATGTGATTATTAATCCTGAGTGGTACTTGAAACCGGAATAGTGGTCGGATAATAATTTGCGGCGGGACGAGTGAGATGTTGTGACCACACTATGAAGTTGCTAATGGATACAGCCAGTACTTATAAGGGTTAGATTGTCCACATACTTGCCACAAGATATTTTTTTATTTACGCGATGTTATTTAGTTTGTCAATAAATTGGTAAAAATCTCGGTAATTCTCACTAACAACGGCAGACTCTACATTTGTCTAAACAATTTATTTTTATTTTTAGAAGGACAGGCAAATATAAAATGTAAAAAAAATGTGATAGCTATTTTCTTAAAAAAGCTAACATTACGTATATGTGTGGTATCTGCTTGTCACTTCTATTAAGCATAGTGGTACCACAATGAAATGACATTGCTAACTATTAAGCAAAATCTTTCATGTACGTGAGATTATGTTTTCATCACCTATTAGAAAGTATATCCACATAGTACGTGTGTTATCAATATTGCACAGTAAACATTTCCATTATCTCTGCGGATTGATAAAATCTTTGTGAATCACTCGCATCAAACAATAAACAATAGCCATTGTATTATCATCAATATACGTGACACCAATGTCATTTTACTTTCATTTTGATAATTGAAGCGTCGCATTATCTGCTGAACCAATAATCTCACCAATAATGGAATTGAATCACGAGCTCTGGTTTTTAGACGATATATAATGATAATAATAATAATGTTTATTTTCAGAAACACATTTCACAATGTAAGTTAATTGACCAACATATACAAATAATACAAGTCCCTAAGTAACATACAATTAAGTTCGGTTTGCGGCATTCACACTAAGTAAGTACTTGTGTTGTGATCACAACATAATCTTCCGAAGATAATCTTATTAAGTAATCGATTTTTTTGGTAACTTAAATAATATTTAGGTTAATCAAAAAATATAATGCTTGATTTTTATTTTGACCGAGGTAAAAACCGTCTTTTATTTAGTAAATACCATGTTAATTTTATTTTGACCGAGATTAAAATCGTTTTTTTTTTAGATTACATCTTAGACTGTTCTATTAAAACATTTGACCATTAATATGTTTCAAATCTGAGATTCGACATATGAAATTATTTTTAGACAGAAGAGCTGACTTATAATAATAATAATAATAATCAATTATTTCAGACATTAATACACGAAGGGCTTACAATGTCTATATTCATTAATTAAATTGATTAGAAAAAAATATTAGACACAAAGTTACTTTGTGTAAAGTTACTTTTATTAAAACAATGTTATTATATATAAAGATGTTTAAGGATAGTTAGAAATGTGCTGGCTATATTACTCGCATTGAGAATCTGTATTCTCAAGCTGTGTACTCCATACTTTCCTCTACGACATACTCACCCTACCATGAGTCACACAAGCTAGTCCATCGACGCTTGTACATCCTGATAATAACTTTACAATTTGCATGAGCCAGTGGTACTGACTGTCCGAAGGTCGAGGTGATTACTGCAATTACATGGCTCCCAACCAACCTCAGAAGGATATGGGCGGGATAACGGTGTGCTTCTTCTATATATCGGCGGCTGTCGAGACTGGTTGAGACCCGATCATTCCATATTTAAACATTGAAACCGTATTCTAATATTAAACATCGTATAAAACCTTTTCACGACAATTGCAAAAGTTATTCAATGGCCTCTGAGAAACTTGGTTAATTATGATTCAAATAACTTTAAATAATTCGAAGATAAATTTCTACTTGTAAGAATTTCAAAGAGAGAAATCTTATCTTAATGAGGCAAAAGATTGCTTTTCATAATGTTTATTCTTCTTATTTCGTGCGAGTAACTGGTCAACTCTGGTGTCGGATTTTTCAAACCGCCCGGCCTTCGACATGGCTTATCGACGACAAAATCCGGGACCCACATCTTAACTGGCATCCGAAGCATTCTGCGCTAAATCCAAATGCCGCTAAACGTTTACCCATCCAAACACAGACCGTGTGGAGAGTTGATTAACATAGATGATGTAAAAACAGCGTTAAAAAGAAATTAGCTATTGACCTAGGTTCGCCTACTTGGAGTATTGGCAGGCGTTATTATGTCTTTGTGCCACCCGATCGATCGTGCTGCGCTTGTCAAGTGGCGCAAAACTGAAGCCGTGACGTTTTTCCAATAACCCTTGAATAAAGAATAGCTTGCAGGCTTGAAAATTAAGTCAAGGGGTCGACGCATAAAGTTAGACAACGATTTTAAGTTAGATAACGTTTTAAAGATTATATATTGTCGGTTTTGTGGGGTGAAGCAGATGCGGGTCCGTGGTTTAGTTGGCAGTGCAGAATGCACAGGTATGAGTGTGTAAACGTTTCTTTTAGGATTCCCTGTGCCACACATGGCATGGACAAACACAGCAACACGAGACAAACACCCAAGACCCGAGAACAAACTTCATACTCACCACACAAAGTGCCCGGCCGGGAATCGAACCCGGGACCCCTAGCTTCGAAGGCAGAGCTACTACCAAACTAAGCCACGGGGTTTATTAACAAATATATTTAATTATTGATTGAATGTGTATATGACTCTTGCAAAAAGTAATATTACAAAATAATACAGGTGTTTTTAATCTTGAATTCAAATATAAATAACAGTACCAATCTTGAAATTATTTTTTCTGTAATGAAGGTCACCATTCGACCTCATACAAATATTTATTTATTTATTTATTTATTTATTTATTTAGACAACAGTACTACATCATTACAGGGTAATCCTAAGGCGATGATATATGTATGTATTTAAGGTAATATAAGGTTTACTAATGGAAACATTTTGTTTCTAAAACTACCTGTGCTATTTGTAGTAGTTTCGGCAGGTTATTATGGAAAATATCAACGTTGTTCGCAGACAAGATATTGAGCAGATAGATAGCGAGTGACATGGGGGCAAACTTAAGTAGGTTGGTTCTACAGCTGGGCACCTCTAGCATGGCGGGGCGGCGGCGCGCGCCCAAGAAGTCTGCGGGCGCGCGCAGCCGCAGCGCCGCCAGCACCGGCGGGTGGTGCAGCTCCCCGCGGAGTACGCGCACCATGTACTTCACCAGCGCCACGTCTCTCCGGACCGACAGCCTGCAGTACCCTATCATACCTAACACGAAAAGGCTCGGGTACATCAATGGGTAGTATGGATAGACTCCATATTCCTTTAGGTACAAAAAGCGAGTAAATTTATTTTGAATCTTTTCTACCATGAGTTTGTACTTAGCTTCGTTAGGGTTCCAAATGATAGCATTTATTTCTAAATAACTTCTTACAAGAGAATTATATAAAACTTTGATAACCTCAATGTTTTTAAAATTGACACTCTGTCTCAAAATAAAACCCAGGTTTCTAAACGATTTGGCGCACACATTCACAATGTGGCGCCGGAACCTTAGGTCGGGCACCATTTCGAGGCCTAGGTCGCGGACGGACGTCGTTCTCGGCAGCCCTACCCCCTCCACCTCATACTGGTACTGCAGGGGAGCGCGCGCGCGGCTGTAGCTCATCACGGAGCACTTCGCTACGTTAAACAGTAGCTTGTTGGACCTACTCCATTGGACCACCCTATCTATGTCGCACTGGAGCCGTTCACAATCGGATGTGTCCGCTATTGTTAAAAACACTTTCAGGTCATCCGCAAAGAGCAGACAGTCTGCCTCCTTAACAACCCCCGGGAGATCATTTATCATAATAATAAATTCCAGGGGCCCAAGATTGTTGATTGAATATGGCAACATTGGCACAGAATACAGCAGCAATTTTACCCACCACAGTAAATGAAATTACGCACTCAAATACTTTCTTTCTGGTGATCCATTTCCTGGTTTAAATACAGAGTTACTGTCCGTCAATTTAATTTATGTATGTTTGTCTGTATAGCATTGTTTGTAATGAACGGTAATGACTCGCCTGATTTACAAATGAAGTGTCAAAATGCTGACGGCAGTTATGACCGTGTGAATAACACAGTTCTAGTAAATGTTTTGTTTGTAAGTTTTCTATTCACACACAGTTTGTTTTTGGGGGGTCCAGTTGCTCGCGTCCGTAGGTGTGTAAAGAAACCGTACCCGTAGCTCCAGGTACGTAGTGCATGAATACCAAGGGGTTTTAGTGTGTATTCCCCCAGCACTGCTATTTCTGAGTAGTGTTGGGGTTGGAGGCGTGGGGTATACTCAAAAAAAAAGGTGTGTAAAGGAGCAACAAAAAATAGCAATAGAACTTGTGCCAAGTTCGTCCGGAGAGGTACTGCCACCTGGAATCTGCCACCAAGCAGTAGTGAGCATTACTGTGCTCAGGTGGAAGAGTGGGTGCCGGTGAAATTACATGTGCATGAAACGTACCATCCCCGTCTCGGGTGATGGACGCAGCAGGATGGGCGCGTCTCTGAATGAGATCCAAATTTTATGCTGAGTCGTATTACTGTTGTCATGGGCGGGGGTCGCCACTTACCATCAGGTGGGCCCTCACGTCGTTCTGTCAATTATTAACTTAAAAAATAGTATATTTTTGGGGGGTCCGGTTGCTTGCGTCCGTGAATACCCTTTAGAGTCCCTCTGTAACCCTGAGCCGTGCAAAAGGAACAACTACTTCTTTTGTATAAATTTTAAAACTATTTAGACATTTAGACATTTAGACATTTATTTATTTACTAAAATAGCACACATTATCATAACATTTTACAAAAAATAAAAGAACAGAATTTAACAAAAAAATAACACAAAAGTTCAAATAATATAAAAAAAACAACATAATATAAAACAGAAACAGTAGAAAAAAAATAAAAAAAATAAATAGATAAATGATGTGTGCTACAGCAGCAAATGGGCTTCGGCTCAGCATTGTGCCCACTGCTTTGACAGTGGACGCTGTTATTCTGCCGAAACCGCGGGATCCGCCAACAGACCCTGTGAGGCTTGCGTGTTGTGTTGTTGTGTTCAATGTTTAGATATTGTATTTATTAAAGGAAAGATAAATAAAAATATATAAAATTATAAACGGTAGAATAAAATACCCATCACCAAATAAAGATATTTATTGAAATAATAATACTTACTTACTTTACTAGCAAGTAAAAGGTGCACTACAGCTATCGGCACCAGTTATGAACATAATTATTCGTGTTACCGAGATATTTACCATGATTTGTGAGTTTTGTTGACTCCTGATATTTCGAAGTAGTTACATGCATCATGGTCCCGGGCAAACTGTTCTTCTTTTGTGTCCAATGTACAGCGCAGAAGGCAGAGCTTCTACCAACTGAGCTGTGGGACTGAGTTAATATCTCTGCTCAGAAAAATATCTCTAATCATCTAGAAGAGTCATACAACGCAATTCACACGTAATTCTAAGATGTTATCCACACAAAAAGCCGCAAAGCCGCAAGTACTTAATCTAAAATTCTAAACCTACCAAAACATTGCAAAAAGTCCTTTCAATAGACACTTAAGAATCTAGTATCTGACCTGCACAAAAGCGGACGTCTACCGGTTACCATATAAGGGTAGACAAGTACTCGATCTTGATATGTACAGTAAGCGGACAAAATGGCTTCAGACAATCCCACCGATTTTATAGCCCGATGTCCGCTATCAGCCTTAATGGTCTTTAATATTTGGAAGCTTTAAAGTTGTGGTGCACTCGCCTTGCTTTGTTCTAGTGGGAGGGTGTAAGTGCCGGTGAAATTACAGACGCAATAATGCGACTTAGATCTCATATTTCGGTAGGAGTGACCTGGGAACTGAGAGGTGCAGTACCTCTCAGTTCCCAGGCTGCTTGGCGGCAGATTCCAGATGTGGTGGCAGTACCTCTCCGGACGAACTTGGCACAAGTTCTACTGGTACTTTTGGTTGCTTCTTTAACACCACCCAGGAGGTACGTGTAGGGAATCAAAGGGCACACATACGGACGCGAGCAACTTTTTAAAATGGTACGGCATACTCCTAAGGGAAAGAAATAAGGGATAATATTACTAAAGTCGGTTTTTAGATTTGTAAAATATGTCATTGTATTTCTGTGTATGTGATATCAACTGGTCCGCTTTCAGTGCATAGCTCCTTACAAAAATGTTAATCAACTCGCTAAGGTTACAACTGTTACGTTGAGATCGTATCGTCTGTTTACAACCTGCTTCAACCTATGGCTCTTCAGCTTCAAGGAAATACAAACGTAACGTTTTCGGCCTAAAAATAAGTAATTACTAAGAACAGTGATTATCATATATGAACTTAGCTGTAGAACTTGTGCTAAGATCGTTCGGAGAAGTGCAACTGCTGTGTTCCGGTAGAAGGGTGGGTGCCGGTGGACAGTGGGTGTTCAGTTGCTCGCATCCGTAGATGTGTACTCTTTAATTTCCTATACGTAACCCCTGGGTAGTGCTAAAGGCGCAACCAAAAGTAGCAGTAGAACTTGTGTGGAGTATGTTCAGAGAGGTACTGCCGCCACACCTAGAATAAGGTATAAGAAAATATGTATGTATATTACAACTTAAAAATTAAAACAAATTACAAGTAAAAATCGGCGACTCAGTATTGGCTACAGAAGCATGGCTGCTGTAGCACTGGTTTTCAGTGGTGCTGTAGTGACAGCCACTGCGTTACGCGCACTATTACTAGTGATCATAAAAACTATAATACATATAACGATACAAATGAAACAATGTAATATCGTTATTATAATAACCAACATATGAAAATAATAAAATAAAAAAATGACATCCAAGTAAACGAGATTGCGTATTTTGCTACTTTGAAAGTATTGAAGTCGTTTTTTTTTTAATTTTAAATCAGTTACTTGTTTATTGTTGTCGGTATAGTCGATGTCTGCAAAATCCCGTTCGAAGGGCGAAAGGAAATTGCATGGAGATTGAGATTGGTTTGTAATGACCGACAATCTTAAATTTTCCGGTAGACATTATGGGAGGAGAATAGAACACGTCTCTTGGATGTTGTGATAAGGCATTTACTTCGTGAGGTTATTTTCTTTAAGCTATCTGAGTATTTGAGATATCTTTCATCATACGAAACTGTACCGTTCCAGCCTCTAATGTTCCCACTGCAGGGACACCGGCCTACTCTCGATTTTTGAGTGAATGAGACATGCCGGTTTCCTCACGATTTTTCCCTTCACCGTTTCGAAAACGTGGTATTCGGTACATAAATTTTTCAAGTGAAAAAACTCATTGGTTCACGTGTGGGTTTGAACCAGCAACCTTCAGATTGAAAGTCGGCGTCTATGCCCCTGGACCACCACGCTCTCCACGAAACTGTACAAATAAATAAAATTTTGGAGGAAACAGAACTTTGGTATGCATTCTCAAATGTATATTGATATGATTTCACTTCTGCATTCCTGTAACGAGATAGCGATCACTCGTCACAATCCGATACACAAGAACGTGATGGGTGACCATCGCGCAAACATTATTGTCCGCATTAACTCACGCAGCTACTGATAAAAAAGACATTCAATCGTAATTTGCAATTCAAAGATCAATTTACGTGCAGATAACATTAGAAGGCAGACAGAAATATAAAAATTTTCGAACGTATTATAGTAATTCGTTGCAAATAGGTACAAGTTAAAGCTTATTGAAATTGAATTTTTGTAGAAGAAAGACTAAATGATAATCCTACTAATATTATAAACGGGAATGTTTGGATGTATATTTGTTACTCAATCACGCCCGAACGGCTGATCGGACCTGGATGAAATTTGGCACATAGATTATAGTCTGGTATAGAACTACTAATTTTATCCCGAAAAAATTACGATTCCCGTAGGAAGTCCAATAGCGGGTAACACCGCGGGGCGAAGCTAGTTATAATACAATCAGATATCTTCCCGCGTTATTCCATTTGGCACAAGCCCGAGCACATGGCCAACATATTTCACACAGCGGCATCTAGCCCCAAACTAAGCATAGCTTGTAATTTAGAAACTAAATAACTGTTAGCATACATATAGTACTTTTCTAATACATACATATAATACATATTAACACCCAGGCAATACAAAAATTTCTGTTACGACGATCTACAGCGCAGAAGACAGAGCTACTACAAACTGAGCTATGAGGTCAGGCAGACCTCGCTGTGACAATAAAACTTCTCGTTCCCACAGCAACAATTGCGGTATTTCTACAAAAATAATACCATCCAAACAATTATATCAAAGGCATAGTATCAAATGGCTGAGATAAGATCTTGTACACACAATTCCCAGAAAAAGTACTTTCTATGATGAATCTAATCCAAGTACGTGAAAAGGCAAGTCCTCTATTATCCACCTGTTCTCTCATACACGTCAATAAATACCGTAGCACGATGGGATAGAAGTGAGATTTGTATGTCATACCATGTAAACATACAAATCGTAAATAGTTGCATCACATACGGTTTTCTGGTTTTACTGCCAAGGGTTTCTAACGGGACTCCAGTATTACCTGCAATGAGAAAATGCGTGATATTATGATTTAGAATGAGTCATCATATATTGTAAACGCAGTTGTATTCTATCATGACATAGATGAATGAAAGAAGAATACATGGAGATGCGAATGCTGAGATGGATGTGTGGAGTGACAAGGAGACCAATTTATATGTGACTAAGAACAATAAACAGTTTCTGTTTAGTCTAATCACTACATAGTATAAAACAAAGTCGCTTTCTCTGTCCCTATATCCCTATGTACGCTTAAATCTTTAAAACTACGCAACGGATTTTGATTCGGTTTTTTTTAACAGATTCAAGATTCAAGAGGATTCAAGAGGAAGGTTTATATGTATAATAAACTAGCAAGTCACCCCGGCTTCGCACGGGTAGTTTCTGATACGACACTGCTGCTTTACTAACCGTGCGAAGCCGGGGCGGGTCGCTAGTAATAATATATAATAATAATGTTTTTATTCCATTTACCAAAGTACATCTTAACTATAATAAAATCTCCTTTTAAGTATAAAATATACTTGTCGTAGGAGATTTCACTCTTGCTTAGGACTATTTAACAATTTTCTGCATGGGTAATAAATAAAAACATTTTAAACATAGTAGGTAAGTCTGCCTTATAATTTGAGTGTGTGTCAAAATTAGGAATGAGTATCTATTTATGAGGGCTTATGTAAGTAGCTTCAGTAACGGAGAGGTTAAGGAGTATGGTTAGCGTGGTATGGACAATTATGCGTAGGGATATAAACCATATTGTAAAATGAGTTTTAAATATGGATGTGGAAGGATATAGGACATGAGGTAGGCCGAAGAAAAGATGGATGGATTGTATGAAAGATGATATGTGTAAGGAATGAGTAATGAGATGACGTATGACGTAAGGGAAATGGAAGAAAAATACATGTTGTGCCGACCACACTTAGTGTAGGATAAGGGCGGAAGGATGATGATGTATCGTATTCTATCACTAACTCCAGTTTTGTTATCAATTGGGTTGTATTTTTTTTATGCTTGTTACCTCAATGCTCCAAAATTATCAACCGATTTAGAAAATAATTATTTTGTTCGAAAGAATATGCTCTCAGATTGGTCCCATTGAATTTTTATCAAAATCGGTTCAATAGTTTAGTTGTTAAATCAAAATAAATGGAACGCGAAATTGTGTATTTTGCTAACCTGTGACTTTTTTCGTCGGACGTTTTTTTTTTTTTTTGAAATGCTAGGTACCTAAGTTGTACCGACTAGAAATAAGGGGTGAATATAAAGTCGGTGTTTATCAATGTTTAAATCATTTTAAAAACTATTTAATCAAATATAGTGACGGGCGCAACGCAATGCGACTCATATTTCGGTTGGGGAAAACAATTTAGAGAAGTGTTTTCCTATGAAATATCCAGAAATTGTTTTTTTTTCCGCCTGTATTATAAGTCCAGACAGGCCGTTAAAATTCAGCTCTATATTTAATTATACTCTGTTTAATACCTGCAATGGAAATAGATCCCGAACAAGAACACCAAAGTACTACTAAAGCTACTTTTATCGCGCAATAGTGCACAAACAAACCACTGTACAGCAGTAAACACGACAGATTAAATAGCAGTTACTAAGATATCTTCACACAGATTAGCTGCTATTTAGTATGGAACTGTCAGACATGATTGCCTGATTTTACGAGCTATGAACAGAAGGCTTTTTGTTCGTTAGATAGTGTACCGTGATTAATTTGATGAGAAAATAGAACTAATTACTTTCAAATTAATTAGGTACTTGGGTGTAACGAAACGAGATTTGATCTGACCTGGCTTTATACGGAGTCATAAAGCATCACAAGTTTATTTTTTAATCGCCTTCGTTGCAAGCAGTAGCAGCACTCGTGGAATCTGCCGCCAAGCAGTAATGCTCGCATTGCTGTATTCCGGCGGAAGGGTGTGGGTGCCGGTGAAATCACTTGCACATGAGGCGTATCATCCCCGTCTCTGGCGATGGACGCAACAGGATGAATGAGACTCGGTGTAAGATCCAAATCTTATACTGAGTCGCATTGCTGTTGTCATGGGCGGGGATCGCCAGGTGGGCCCTCAACTTGTTCCGTCACTTATTGACATATAAAAGATATATATACTTGAAGATATAAAGAAAGAAAGCGCCTAAAAAAGTTTTCACTTCAAAAAATACTGGTATGAAATCGGACAGAAATTGGGCACAAAACCACAAACCAGCGGAGTTTAACGAAAACTTTTAGCCGGATGTAAAAAAGCGAAACCATATTCAGTATATCATCAAGCAGTTTATGACTAATTGAGCTTCTTGTACCAATGTTAAGACTCTTGACCTCTTATCATATGATAATGAGCTTTATACTGTCGATGTACCTCATACAATTGCTTGAGGTCAATACTGCACGGATTTGTAGGACAAGCAAAAGGTCTTTGTATTTAGGTAGGTATACCTCGTTAGCGAAATGTTGATACTGAATGCTCGCTGGTGGTCTGAAGGCCGACTCAGTCTACCGACTTTAATTAAATGATCCTTCATAATTTTTAAATTATTATAACTATTTACACATAAAAATAAAACATCATACTCTTAGAGGCTACTTATAAAGAACAAAAACGTAAAAATTACAATAGAAAATTTTGAATGTGGGGTAGGGTAAGAAGACCATTTTTAAATGACTTCAGATAATCGTTTACACACTCATACCCCTGCAATAGGATTCCCTGTGTCGCAGATGGCATGGACAAACACACGGGGGATATTGTTTAATAATATGTAATGATTAAAACCAGACACAGAATCAATATCTCTCATCACACAAATGCTTGTCCTGTTTGAGACTCGAATTTGCGACCTACAGCATAGAATTTATTTCTACTAATTGATCTGTAAGTCTAGTTAATATTATAGCTTTGTTCGGTTGGTTTACTTTCGCGTTCTCTCCGAGTGGTCTATGCTTAATGCACGGTTTTCGTGTGTAACTATATTTACATATGTAATTTCTTGGAACACAAAATTAATTTTAAGTATCACAAATTATCGTGGTCTTTTTGGTGATCACTTGTAATTTGATTTTATATTTACAGAGTAATATTACGTAATTACCTTTAATTCGCTCTCGGACATGTTAGTTATATGTAAGTTTAAATAATGACTCATTTATAAATGGGGTAATACGATTCTAATGTTTATTCACTGATTATACAGCTTTGGGGGTGAAATTCTTCATGAAATTTGGTGGTAAACCTCAAATGGTACTCACATTGGACCACATTAGAGGTAAATCGTATCTAATTAAAAATAATCATCGAAATCGATCACACAATTGGCGAAGATATGGCGTTACAGATATACTCGTACAAAACACAGAGGAATTGATATAATCTCCTCCTTTTTTGTAGCCGGTTAAAAAGAAGGTACCCAATTCGGTTTTATTTGATTTTCTGTATGTTCGTTAAGAACAGAAAAAGTTAAAGGAAGTTGACTTTGACTTTCATAATTACATCAAAAAATAGATAATGCAGCCTGCTGGCAACATTTAGCAACAACGTACGATCACCACGATCAATGGATTTATTTTTACAAAAAATCAATAGGGGATGTCTATTATATTCTGAGTAGCGTAGGATTAAAGAGGGATGCTGCGGGGATGCCTTTTGTTCGAACATCCCTACGGTACGAGATCAAAGCGCAGCCCGATCTCACTCATCCGCGGATGCAATGTAAAAAAAACCTTATAACTTTGCTTTTGGGATAAATATTGCTTTATATCTCTTAATACTCGGATATTCAGCATCGAAAATTGCCGAATTGTTTCGAGCTATCACTACTAAGGTTTAAGTTTCAATCTCGTTTGTTATCAATATACCCTTGTCTAGGAAGTAGTTTTTTTTAATATTCCTATTATCTGTTGCATCTGTGAAGTGTGCGCATCGAGTATACTTCAGTTAATTGTGTTTTTTTATGTCGGAGTTAGTTCCACAGAAGTGTCAATGATGTAACAGTGGTGCGATAGAAGCAACGTAAAGCAGTAGAACTTGTGCACATGTGAACTTGGGGGGTCTAATTGCTCGCGTCCGTAGGTGTGTACCCTTTGATTCCCTACACGTACCCCCTGGGTGGTGCTAAAGGAGCAACCAAAAGTAGCAGTGGAACTTGTGCCAAGTTCGTTCGGAGAGGTACTGCCACCACATCTGGAATCTGCCGCCAAGCAGTAGTGGTTGCATTACTGTGTTCCTGTGGAAGGGTGTGGCTGCCGGTGAAATCACATGCGCATGAGACGTATCATCCCCGTTTCGGGTGATGGACGCAGTAGGATGAATGCGACTCAGTAAAGATTTGGATCTCTAACTGAGTCGCACGCATTAATGTTGTCATGGGCGAGGGTCACCACTTACTATCAGGTGGGCTCTCAGCTCGTTCCATCACTTATTAACATATTATAAAAAAAAAGTTCTTCCGGAGTGGTATTCCCGCCACATCTGCCGCCAAGCAGTAGTGCTCGCACTACTGTATTTTGGTGGATGGGTGTGGTTGCCGGTGAAATTACAGACGCATGAGACGTCTCGGGTGACTGGCGCAACGGAGTGCGACTTGGGTCTTCGTATACTTCGGTCGGGGAATACTGAAGTCGTATTGCTCTTGTTATGGGTGACATTATTAGGCTCGTAGTGGATCCCTATGATACTAATAATGTAATCCAAGAATCAAAAACTTGACTAAAACCTGCGTTACAGGGAAATCTAGCAGTATAAAGATGTAAGCGTGTAATGTTTACACACTCATACCCCTGCGCTAGAATTACCAATATCACAGATGGCATGGACAAACACGGAAATACAAGACAACACAAGACCCGAGAACAAACTTCAAGGTCACCACACAGTGAGCATGAAGTTTTTCCGAGTTGATTGAGCCCGGGACCTTTCGCTTCGATGGCAAGGCTACTAAGCCACGGAGCTGTCAAAGCGTTTGTTTTGTTTGAGTCAATGTATCTGCTCTCACTGTGGAATGTGGAGCCGGTGGAATGTCACCAGATTAGTGAAGCGGGACATCTGCCGACCTTTAGAAATCAGCCAGCTGCGAGGCTGTCCTTGATGCGCTGATATGCCGAGTTATCCACGCAAAATGTCAGCGGAGTTGCAATTTCTCAATATTTTAGTGGCGGTAGATAGAGAATGTCGGGGGGGATTTGCTCGCGACCGTAGGTACCCTTTGAAACAGAAGGGGTTCGATACTTCGATACTATCATCCCTTATTTCTTACCCTTAGTACCCCACACCGGACCATTTCAAAAAGAAACTTCCAAATCGGTATGCAACGGGCGAAGAAATAAAATTGCAGGAAAGTAGAATATGCAATTTCGTTTATTTTGATGACATATTTTCTCCAGTTATTTTAATTTAACAACCAAACTATTGAACCGATTTTGATATTTCTATGTGACCCCTTCTGAAAGCGTATTATCCTTTCAAACAAATGAGAACCGAGGTAACAAACATTTACAAAAAAAATACCGAATTGATAATTTAGTTTAGGTAGTATATGTAATAAGTACCTATAGCTATATTACTATATTTATATTAGAAAAACATCAACTTTTAATCACAGGCACACCTCATACCCCATGTGTTTTCCATGTTATCCTATATTTGATTGTCTGGAAGTAATCGCTTACTAGCGATAAGACCGCCCATTGTACTTCTTTTTGTATAAATGTTCTGTATATTTTGTAACTTGATTTGGTTTGCAATGAAGTATTATCTATAATAATAATAATAATCATTTATTCACACAAAAAAATACATATTAACATCCACACTTAAATTTTGATGTAACATTGGTATATGGAATAATTATTTAAAATAGTATAATTTAAGTGGTCATGGGTGATTGGTAGCCCCCACACTAGGATTCCCTGTGTTGTGGGCATATCTATCTATCTATCTCCGAAATCTGTTGAATAGCTATAATATTATCGTACAGTATAACGAACAATACCAACTTACTCTCTACTACCGCTACGGTGTACCGATACCGAACAGAAAGGAATATTAAAATATTATAATATACCAGTGGTCACATTTATTTACATACGTTGCGTAGAAGTGTCAGAATCATTTCATCAGCTCGAAAGCAGATACCTGATCCTCTAACGGTAGGCAAGTAACCCACACCGGCGCGTTGGGTTCCCGTCACGCGACACGAGTGCTTCCTGCTCTATCACAATGTTGGCAAGTAGGATGTTTTCGTATGACGAGGTATTTTTATCAAATGAAATTCTAGCTTTTACACAAAACAAAAGGTTTTAAGTCTACGCCACAATCGAGCTACCGAGAACTACATTCATAGCTTGAATAGCTATGAATGTAGTACATTAGTAATGTAGTATTCAAGCTATGAATGTACTACATTCATAGCATTTATGTATTAACCTATTTTTTTCTTATATTTTGAACTTTTTTTTTTAAATGTTGTCTGGTAGTCTCTATTAACACGCTGTGACGCCCTATAATTGCGGGACCACTAATATTTAAGACCTTTTATTATTTTAAGTTGTATGTTCAGTGTATCTTGTGTTGGGAGTCCTAAATAAATAAATAAATAAAAATAAATAAATAAATAGCTTGAATACTCGATTGTGGCGTGCGTAGACTAAAAACCTTTTGCCTTACCAGCCTCTAATGTTCCCACTGCAGGGACACCGGCCTACTCTCGATAATTGAGAGTGAATGGGCTTTGATCTACCACGGGAGCCCAATCCGGATTGGTAGATGTCACATGTCTTCGAATTTTTGGTTCTAAGACATGCCGGTTTCCTCACGATGTTTTCCGTCACCGTTTCGAGAACGTGGTATTGCGCACATAAATTTTTCCAGTGAAAAAACTCATTGGTGCACGTGTGGGTTTGAACCAGCGACCTTCAGATTGAAAGTCGGCGTCTATGCCCCTAGGCCACCACGCTCTCAAAAACCTTTTGTGTTTATCTAAATGTTCGAGCTTTTTAAAAGAATTATTTGCCTGGTGGACATTTGCCTTATGATTATACCCTAATAAAACAGTTTTTCTTTGTTATTGAACTTTTATTTTCTAAGTCACAGATGAACTGAAAATATGTGGCTCTGTGAAAAAATATGAATGGCTTTCGCTCTGTTTTAAGAGGCCACAAATCTGCCAGTCTTCGTTTGCATCGTATACAAAATTGAGTGTGTTAAAAGAATGTTAACAATAGTCAGTTATAACAATGGACGTTACACTAATTGCTTGTGTACAATATTTGCGTTCAGGATATTGTTAATAAACTGCATGGAAACAATTGCTTTCAATTATGTTAGGGTATTCTATGAAATTGACTAGTTGCATTAAATTATTGTCAATTTTGGTACAAGAATCTTGCATGTAAATGAGACGATAATACGACTTCAGATATCTACAAGGACCTATGTCGTGTCATATATACAATTAAAATTGATCTTTTAATCCATGTCATAAATCTTTATATCTTTTGGAACGCCAATCGTTCGTTACTTTTTAAAATAATTTTTTTAATCACGCGTGTTAGTTTGACGCGTGTTCAAACTTAAACATGATGGAAGGGTACGTTCTGAGGAGGTGGATTCCTTTCCTAATTTGAGTTGTATATCCGAGTTTAGAAGGCCTAGACAAGTGGGATTCGCTCCGGAACGATTCCATAACGAAGATTGCTGACGCTTCCAAGATGTCGAAATTGAATTGCTAGACAATGTTACATTAGCTGAGCGATCGTTGTTTCCAAGCGATCGTTCGACAAAAAGTTAAAAATTGTTTATAGTTTCGATCTCAAACGTCAAACTCTAGCTGTCAAGTGGTGCAATAGCGCACGAATTTTAAAAGTTAGTTACTCTTATTAGAAAAGTCGTGTGTTGTTGAAGTTGGTGTTCGTCAGAAAAGATGGTACGTACCGTTTAGATAGAGAAAGGTATAATAATTAGGCAAATGATTACCAATTGGACACAGTTTTGTGTGATCAACGCAAATCACCGTTTTAATTGATATGATAATCTTACAATTAAAATTAAGAAATATCTGCATAAACGTGTTAGCGAGACACTTTATGTTTAATTACCTACGCAAATTTCTGCTTTTACTAATTTGGTACAAACACAATCAAGCTTTCTCCTAAATATATCAGTTTTGGTATATTTGGCCCAGGGGCATAGACGCCGACTTTTAATCTGAAGGCCGCTAGGTCAAAACGATGCATCAAAAAGTTTTTCACTTGAAAAATGTATGTGCACAATACCACGTTGAAACCGGTGTCTTAGAACCAAAATTTCGAAGACATATGACATCTACCATTCCGGATTGGGCTCCCATGGTAGATCAAAGTCTATTCAGTCTCAAATAACGAGAGTAGGCCGGTGTCCGTGCAGTGGGAACATTAGAGGCTGATACGGAACATTTAACCGACTTGAAGTTCTACTCATTTCGCACCATCCGTTGGGATGGAGCAACATGGGCCCCAACAAATGCATTTGCATTGCTGTATTCCGATGGAAAATGGTGCACAGAAGAGCTGATGATATGCCGAAGTAGTTAAAAGTAGGTATCTATATAAACAAAATTTTATACTTTACGCTCGCTGCGCCATCCACTCATACGGGTCACAGATAACACTAATAAATATTCAATAATAGTTTAAAAGTTTCGTCGTAGAGATAAAGTGTCAATTAATATTATGATAATGAACATGTGGGTCGTATCAGAGCAACTGTTGTCTATACTGTGGCAGGGCTCGAATTACCTGATTGTAAATCGTGGATAGCAGGGGAAATACACTAGAGAGTGGTCTTACACAGACAGACTCAGTATGGAACCCTTTACTCTACAAGTTAAATATCTTAAAAGCAATCCTGGTGGCTTGCTTAGCTTTTCTTAGCAGGTCACATAAGTTAAGCAACTTTCGGCACGGTTAAAGTTGGATGGGTGACCATCTAGTGGCATTTTAACTGAGCGCTTTCAGATGGCACGTTAAAATGTCGGTCTCTTTAAAGTTCGGAGACATTCGGGCGCCTTGAAAAATTCCATCACTAGGGTTGGCTACTTAAATAAATAAACGTTTATACACTCATACCTCTGTACTAGGTTCCCTGTGTCGCAGATGGCATGCACAAACACAGAAACATAAGACAAACTTCACGCTCAGCACACAAAGTATGGTCCGGTAAAGTGTGTACTTACTCGTACCAAAGAAGAAAAAAAATCTTAAAATGTCATAAGATTTTTTTTTAAGATTTTCCTAATCTTAAAAAAAATCTTATGACATATTTACACTGCTAAATGAACTTTAGATGATTTTTATTGTGAACCAAAGCATGACCGTCAAATTTGTCGTGTAAAAGGTTTCCACGCTCACAATTCTGTTCTGGGAATAACTTGCAACGCCAGTTTGCAAGCTAATGAGAAAACGACACTTTAATTGGCGGCCAATCAGAGCGTGGAGCTTATCACGTTCCCAGCGATAAAATATCGTTGAAATACACTTCCCTAGATCGATCGACATGATCATTTACCACTAGTGCGCGTGCGCAACTTCGCTCGCTCTACTTAACCGTTCGCGTTAACAGCGTCGCCATTGGATGATAATCTCCGTGATGTAAAAGCAAACCTATAATCTATTAACATATTACTGGAGTTAGATTTCCATAGCAACATTGTTATTTCTCAAAAAGGTCATGGTAATTGTTCACTTTGTATAAAGGAAAAATAGATCTCCATTGCAATCGTACCATAATCGTAATCTCTATATACCTATTTCAATGCTTTAATTATTTCACGCTCTTAGGAGTGGAGTATCTTCCTGAAATTTCTATGAGACCACCTCCAAACCCTATCAAATTAAAGAATAATGATTTAAATTGGTTCATTGGTCCATTGGCGAAGAATTCTCGAAGCAAATTTAAAAAAACATACCTCCGATATTATAGACCAGAAAAATTTAAATCCAATTTTTAAACTGAGTCGCATTACTGATGTCATGGGCGAGGGATGCCACTTACCACCAGGTGGATCCTCAGCTCGTTCCGTCAGTTATTAACATATAAAAAAATAAAATTAAAATAATAAAAACTAAGGATGTACAAATGAATATTCTTTAAAGATTTTAGTAGGTAGTTGTTAGGTATAGATATTTTGAGAGCGCATCGCAGCATTCAAAGGTTCATACATACAAACATTCATTGCAATTTATATATGCAGAAGATATTTATCAAACACCCACGTAGCGTTGTAAACAATTGTTTCGTTATTATAAAAACGGTACGTGAACACTCTGCATAGTTATGGCATAATAAAAGTGTTATAAATTAACGGTACTTTTATTACTGGGCGTTAGTTATAACTATAAATAAATTTCTCGCAAACTATGTTCATTTTGATTTTGTTATAATTTATATACAATATCTCGTGCCCAACATTCCTACGCATTGACTATAGCGAACGAATATTAATTATGTATTTTTGTTTGGTTCACAGCTCAGTTAATAGTACCTCTGCCTTCTACGCTGTAGGTCGTGGATATGATGTCCAAGGCTTGTCCTGGGTGCGAATTTACAAATAACTAATAAACATACTACAAAATGAAAATTGTCCAATAAAAAAATAATAAAAATTCAAATAATTCACAACATACACATACAAAACATTTCAAATTAAATTCATTATAAACAGCAAAAGATAAAACATAAATTCAAATTTTACAAAATTATAAAAATCAAATATTATAGTATCCGCGAGAATTCGCGTATTAGGGTTGCCATTTTACTAAACCCAATTACCCAGTTCACTCGGTAATTCACTCAGTGGGCGTGTCTCGGATTGATCTCTGAATCATGAGAGCGGACACTGACAGTCAAACAGTTGCCGCAACAACAATTACTTTAGTAGACTCGCTGGCGCGGGCTGAACTACTGCAGGTAGATGTCTTGATACTTGATGTTACTACACTGTAGTACACTGTTAATGACGAAGTAAAAAAATTAGAAAAACTGATTTCAATATTTTCGTCCATTATTTCGCGCCCTTCGGTATACAACGGGCGAAAGAAAAGGTAAGGACAGCAAAATACGCATTTTATATTTACTTGGATGTCTTGATACTTGATGTTACTACACTGTACTACACTGTTAACGACGAAGTGAGTGATAAAAAAAACTGACTTAAATACTTTCGTCCTTTATTTTTCGCCCTTCACTATACAACGGGCGAAAGAAAAGGTAAGGACAGCAAAATACGCATTTTAGGTACTTGGATGACATATTATTTTTAGTTATTTTAATTTAAAAACGTTACTAGGAAACTATTGCTTTGGATATTTTTGATTCAAACAATAACTTATTATGTTAAAAAAACAAAAAAAAAAAACATTTTTTTATGGAATTTTTGTTACTTCGTGCTCAAATATTGACAGCCGTTGTCAAATTGTGGTTCAAGACAGGACAACGTTTGCCAAGTCTGCAAATATACTCTTGATTTTTTATGCTAGCTTCATTTGAAGATCATTTGGGGGGTCCAGTTGCTCGCGTCCGTAGGTGTATATCCTTTGATTCCTTACACGTACCCCCTGGGTGGTGCTAAAGGAGCAACCAAAAGTAGCAGTAGAACTTGTGCCAAGTTCGTCCGGAGAGGTACTGCCACCACATCTGGAATCTGCCGCCAAGCAGTAGTGGTTGCATTACTGTGTTCCGGTGGAAGGGTATGGCTGCCGGTGAAATCACATGCGCATGAGACGTATCATCCCCGTCTCGGGTGATGGACGCAGCAGGATGAATGCGACTCAGTAAAGATTTGGATCTCATACTGAGTCGCGCGCATTACTGTTGTCATGGGCGAGGGTCACCACTTACCATCAGGTGGGCCCTCAGCTCGTTCCGTCACGAATTCACATAAAAAAAAAAAAAAAAATTAACATGTGGGGATACAGATTTCTAAGTAAGACTTAACTTCAAGTTCTTGCAAATAGCTAAGGTATCAAAACACGTGAGTGCACTTTCGAGATTGCAACACCGGCCCATTCAGCGTGTGGGTGTCGAAGATAGCACACCCACGTAAATGCACTCTCACCACGAGCACACCTACCTACCTACACATACCCATACATATCTCCAGCCTCGTATTTAAGAACTGTTTCTAATGAAAATGCGATGGAAGGCGCAGTGGAGAAGTTATCACATCGGCGGTATTTTTTTTTACGTTTGTCTTTCTCATTTATCAACCGATATGGAATATTCTTATAAGGGTATAAATTTTAAAACTACCATGGTTATGAACATTATTATTCGTGTTACCGAGATATTACCCAGATTTGTGAGTTTTGTTGAATAAACACGGAAATGGATTCATCACTTCCTCTTAATAAGTCACACACATAAACCCTCGCATGCATTGCGAGATCTTGTAATTATGGGAATTCGAGTAAAACAAATTAATTTTCACTGACATTTGCATGCATTTCTAACCATAGCTTGTACTATTGAAACCATTTTACTGATAGTCCTTGTATATCATTTGTTTATATTCTATAACAAGAACGCATATACCTACAAAGAAATATAACACAAATATTAACACAACAAAAATCTATGTTTGTTTTAATGTCTTGAGAGTCGAATCCACGACCTATAGAGCAGAAGGCAGAGCTACTATTACCACTAAAGCTGGTGAGGGCCATGCATATAAAAAAAAAAAAAAACGATTATGAGAAGCTTATCTCTACATATTATATAACAAAGCCGGTTTCCGCGTCTGTCTGCCTGTTTATCCACTAACTCCTAAACCACGCAACGGATCTTGAGGCGGTTTTCATCATCATTTTTTTTTATTAATACATGCGTAACAGTAGAGAAAAAGCATCATCACAAAAAAAATATTAAAAAAGTTTAACACTTTTTGTGATGATGTTGTAAAAAACATGTTTTTGTACGCTTACATTATTAATGCTGGTTTAAAATTACGAGATAGTTCAAAATGGTGGGGATGAAGTACGGAGTTCATCATCATTATCATTCATTTATTCACTATAGGACACAAAGGACACTTAGTTTCGTTAATACAGCAGTTTTTGTAGCAGCTGTACATAAGCCTTGTCAAATATGAGAAAATAATTCTTCATGTAAAAATAATCAAATTGTATTACGACCTACGTCACACATACAACCGTGCGAAGCCGAGGCAAGTCGCTAGTTAGTAGTAAGATTAAAAATATTTGATACTGTAATAGGGAGGAACTTGTTAGGTTTCAGTGTATAGAGTTTCATACTTCACATTATACACAAAAGCATTTTGAGTTGGAGTTTGGAATCAAACATTTTGTTATACTGCAACACGCATGTATATTTATTTTATATTTTGTCTTTTTATGTATAACTGTTTATAATAGTTTAAAGTTTTATTTATGAGAACGTGGTGGCCTACGGGCATAGACGCCGACTTTCAATCTTAAGGTCGCTGGTTCAAACCCACACGTGCACAAATGAGTTTTTCACTTGAAAAAATTTATGTGCGCAATGCCACGTTCTCGAAACGGTGATGGAAAACATCGTGAGGAAACCGGCATGTCTTAGAACCAAAAATTCGACGACATGTGACATCTACCAATCCGGATTGGGCTCCCGTGGTAGATCAGAGCCCATTCACTCTCAATTATCGAGAGTAGGCCGGTGTCCCTGCAGTGGGAACATTAGAGGCTGGTACGGTACGGTACAATATAATACTTACACTAGGCATTCTTGTGTCGCAGATAGCATAGATAGCATAGCACAGAAACAAGACCCTAGAACAAACTTCATGGTCACCACACAAAGTGTGTCCCGGTAATTGAACCCGGGACATATTTGCCACCAAGCCGTCTAAATGTCAATGTCAAAGCAATTTACGATCTTGTTCATTGCTTTGGAATATCTAAATGAAACATTATTCGTGAAATGTATCGGGCGCGTGGGCGTCGCAGATTAGCTCGTAGTTACTATTTCTAGTAAATAAATTTTACAAAAGTGTTTCGTTTCCGCGTTTGATTGCAACTGTCTGAACGTATAAGTATATTATGTATATATCTATACATATAAATAAAGTTGAAGAGCCTGTTTGTAATGCTAAAAAATCAATATTTAAAATTTTTGACCGCCTGTAACTTTTTTTTGCGTGGAACCCTAATTCTATTTTTTTTATTAAAGCTTCTTTGACATTAGCTATCTGCCAGTGAAAGACCTGTCAAAAGCGGTCCAACCGTTTTGAAGATCAGCTGGCACAAAAAAAAAAAAAAATGTTTTTTTCATTTCCAGCGCATTTAGTAATAAGCTGTCATTTAATTTTACAAACAGACAAGTTCAAGTTATGCCATTTTTTCCCCCATGGAAGTTCGGATGGCAATCGCGATTTAATTTGACATCTATCTCCGACCCAAAATTCGTATTGACCGATAGATCAAAACAATTTACCCGTGGCAGTGCACGTACAGCCGTGACGTCACAAGATGACCCCCGAAGGTCAATAAGCGGAATTGATAGCAGTGCACCAGAGTCAACATCTTTAGCAGGGGTCAATGACGCACAGCAAGAGTTTTGGGGTACCTACACACTATTAAATCCACCGACGCTTTTCGTGAACACTAAAAAATACATCGACGACGGAGCTGCTGAGAGAGTCAGAATCACTAGCAGATTTGTATTTAGTGTTCCAAAGCCAAATCACATTTTTTTTTTTATGTGAATGAGTGACGGAACTAGCTGAGGGTCCACCTGATGGTAAGTGGTGACCCTCGCCCATGACAACAGTAATGCGCGCGATTCAGTATGAGATCCAAATCTTTACTGAGTCGCATTCATCCTGCTGCGTTCATCACCCGAGACGGGGATGATACGTCTCATGCGCATGTGATTTCACCGGCACCCACACCCTTCCACACAGTAATGCAACCACCACTGCTTAGTGGCAGATTCCAGATGTGGTGGCAGTACCTCTCCGGACGAACTTGGCACAAGTTCTACTGCTACTTTTGGTTGCTCCTTTAGCACCACCCAGGGGGTACGTGTAGGGAATCAAAGGGTAAACTCCTACGGACGCGAGCAACTGGAACCCCCATGCGCATGAATCGTAACATCCCCGTTTGGGGTGACGAGCGCAACAGGGTGCGACTTGGGTATTCTCATACTTCAGTTGAGTCGTATAGCAGTTGTCATGGGCTCGTCCCATTACTAAAGTTATAACAAAAATAGATGGCGCTGGGTCCATGAATATTTATTTAATCATTGTTTTGATGTTCTATCGTCTATTACTTTTACTACCTAGGAAGTCGTATAGGGGTTGTTGCAACACCGGGCTTGATACAAGGAAACGCGTAATGCCCGCATTCGCTTATCTTATCAGCTTCACCCAAATTTGAGGAATGCCCAAATATTTCATTAGATAATACAAACAAACACTGTGACACTTCACTGAGTAATTAAATAACCGTGCGTGGATAACGTCAACAAAATTCTACATTATTTTGACTGACTTCAAAAAGGAGGGGAATTAATTCAGATGTTTTTTTATGTATGTTCACCAATTTCTTCGCCATTTATCAACCTATTTGGAAAAATCTTTTTTTTATTTCAAAAGATATGCTCTCAGATTGGTCCCATTGAATTTTTATCAAAATCGGTTCAACAGTTTGGTTGTTAAATCAAAATAACTGGAAGAAATGTCATCCATGTAAACGAAATTGCGTATTTTGCTATTTGAAAGCATTGAAGTCGGATTTTTTAAGATTTTTAGATCAGTTTCGAAAAAATTAGAAGTTATATGATTTTTACTTTTATATATGTCGTTAAAACAATATATATCTTTAATAAGTACATATAGTAATTGTATTAAGTACATTTTGTTCCACAAAAGAATAAATTATGGCGTCACAATTAACCTTTACAAAGTTTTGTTTTCAAGCCGTATTCAATACTACGCATTTAATTGTTCTGTCTTACGTCGTAAGGTGACGAGATACGACGCAGATTTACCGAATGTAGAATAGAAAAAATAAGTGGTTGATTTCTAAATCAGATAAACCAGATTACACTTTCATCCCATATTGTTTCATCGTGATAAAAGTTAGAATTTTTCTAGGTAAAATTTACACCCTTAAATAATAATAGAATTGTTCGAAGTTACATATAAAATCGATGCACTATTGGCCAAGGTTTAACGTATCATATCGGTTCAATAAAAAGATTTCTTTATATTATATTAACACAATAATCATTGAAAATTAATTGGTACTTGGAATTAATAACAAGATCACGCCACAAGACCACAGATTATATTATTATACAATACTACAAATTGTAAACAAACTACGCTTGCGCAGTTGATATATAGATGTTTTGTTATTTTCAGTTCTTGAGTGAGTGAATGAATGGTGTTGGCATTGATTGGAACCTAGTCCTACGTAGCTTAGAGATGAAACGAAATGTTTTTAGTTCGGTCACCGGTCAACTTGAATCAAGTGGTACAGTTATTAAAAGATCTAGATAGAACACGCAAACATGGCATAACCAATTTCAAATACAGGGATATTTTGAACCGACTTTAAAGGTAGAGAAGGCAATCAATTTGGCTGTTCTTTTATTTTTTAACCGACTTCCAGTGAAGGTATTTAATTAGCATGTATTTTTTTAATGTTTGTTATCTCAGTTCTAAGTAATTTAAGAACCAATTTTTTTATTTTTATTTGACAGCATACGGTTTCAGGTCGGTCCCATAATTAAAGGCGATAAATAGGAAATAATGGAAGAAGATTTTTCGATTTTGAAATAAGTCAATTAATTTTTAATTAATCTTTCCTTCATGAAGATTGTAATGTACCATGATAGGAGTGTTGGTCTGATTGTGCAACATACGGACAGACAGCTCCGCGTCCAAACTGTGTGAAGTTGTTTATACTCGGTAAATCAGATCGTGAAATGTACATGGTATTTCTGGATGGGTGCGCGTTTCCACAGTCAAACACGATTTTACAATACTAGTTTATTTATTTATAAGATCACCAACTGTAAATTAATACAACAAATTAATAAATCATTCATTTGCAGTGTACAATTCGAATGCCACTACATTTATAGGTGACGACTACAAGTAATGGGACTTTAAACTCAGGGAGATCATTGAATTATTAATACAAGCTAAAATGTATTATATTTATGTATTTACTAAAAAGAGTAATCAAGTTCCCATAGGGCAGGTTATTTTTAGTTTAAGTGCGTCCGCCAATATTAAATATGGCCAATATTAAAAATGGTTGATTGAATAAAAAATGTGAAAATATCTTGACATAAATATACAAACAGAAAAATATTATACAGCAAAAAAAAACGTCCTTAAAAAGCCTCCTTATCCTAAAACCGGTTAAAATACAAATTATTATACGCTTTAAATCTGTTTGTCAATGGAAACGCACAAATTATTTTCACGTTCCACTTTATGTCTGTTTAATTTAAGTCACTTTAAGTACCGGAAAATATGTTTCGGTTGAATATCTA
Source organism: Aplocera efformata (assembly GCA_921293045.1). Taxonomy (NCBI): domain Eukaryota; kingdom Metazoa; phylum Arthropoda; class Insecta; order Lepidoptera; family Geometridae; genus Aplocera; species Aplocera efformata. The sequence goes on along the minus strand of OV121042.1, from coordinate 1,817,072 downwards.
CTTAAAAATTCATGCCATATGACTTCTAAATCATGACGACTAAATTACCTGTGTCATTTTTATTATGCCAGCATATTATGTATGCATTGTATCATTGTCGCCACCAAATTCATGTATTCATATGAAATGAGTAACGGACATAAATATTATGCAAGTATACAACATAACAGCGTGGTGGCCCAGGTTCAAATCCACACGTGCACCAATGTTAAAAATATATGTGCACAGTACCACGTTCTCGAAACAGTAACGGAAAACTTCGTGAGGAACCCGGAACCAAAATCTCGAAGATATGACATTTTCCAATCTGGATTGGGCTCCCGTGGTAGATCGAAGCCCATTCACTCTCACTTATAGAGAGTAGAGACGCAACATATACTACCTACGTACATATAACAAACTGGTCTTTTCATTTCATCATCAAAACTCACTAAAAAAGCGCTCGTGTGTCGCCTTAATAATCTTTCCGATAAAACCGATTCTTAAGTTAAGCAACAATACATGATCAGTATTTAGATGGAAGACCGTTAAATGAAATTTGAACCGAAGTTTTGTTAACAATAAACCACATTAGTGGCCTTTGGGTGGCTTGAAAACTGACCAGAGTCGGCCACTTACACATTTAAGAAGCATAAGAAAAAAAGACGATAAATCTACGATGAGTATATTTTCGAATATCGTTAGGTAAATGTTAAGAAAGTTTTTATGTTAGTGAGTAATGGATGCACATGAAGTTTTAGTTAACATGTTGGGTACTAAAACTGCAAGCCGTTGGTTTATCTAGAATTTAAATCCTAATTGTTTTTTATAAACGCTACTATACTCAATTTTAAATTAAAATACCCGATAACGATAACAATTATTATGATTTTGGGAGCGAACATGGAACTGATCTGGGAATAAAATGGTATTGAAATGCTTTAAATGCCCTTTTAAATGATTTGTCTAGAGTTCCATTTTGTATCCCATTTGATTGTCCCCATATTGACATTTTGACGGCTCCGTGGCTTAGTTGGTAGTAATCTTGCCTTCGAAGCGAGGGGTCCCGGGTTCGATTCCCGGCCGGGGCACACTTTGTGTGGTGAGCATGAAGTTTGTTCTCGGGTCTTGGGTGTTTGTCCATGCCATCTGCGACACAGGGAATCCTAGTTCAGAGGTATGAGTGTGTTAACGTTGTTTATACCTCATATCTAAGCTTTTGACTTTTGACTTTTGAAACAAAAACTACCCTCATTTCGCAACCAAACTATCATTTACTACAGTTTCAGAAAGAATGAATAAACGATATGGAAGTATTGATGGGACAAACCTACATACAAACCCACAATATCGATTCGTCCGAGAGGACTTTAAAAACATCAATTGCTTCGCAAACTCCTTCAGTCAATTTATTCCTTTAGATCTCAAGTATCATTTGGACACGTCATATTTTACACACACAAGTAAACATATTCGTGAGCATATAACGTGTCACAGGAGCTCCTTAGTCACATTACATGCACACAAGTATATCAAAATTACAGTCAGTTTTGATGTATTAGCAATAGCAAGTCTTATTTGTTAAGTTTACGTCTGTTCCAACCCTAATCAACCAACTCAGAAGAAACAGGTATACTAACTAATTATATTATATAAAATGTTTATATAACAATATTTTAAAGTTTGTCCGTATGTATGTTTGTTATTCCACGCCTCAACGGCTGAACTGATTTGGATGAAATTTGTTCATAAAGGTAGCTTATACCCTGGGAAAATACAGGCTACGATTTATCCCGAAACTCTTTCTCTGAAGTAACTCTTTCCATCGTCTAATGTTTACTTTTAAAACGCAGTTAGCAGCCAATATTTCAAGCCAGTGATTAATGCAGTTTCCTATACGTGAATTCCTTTAGATGGTACAAATACAACGCGACTGATTTGGCACGCTTTCAGCGCTCGATGCCAATGCCAAGGCTGTACATACGACAGCAAAAGGGTTACGAAATCAAAACTAGCAGACCTTTTTTTGAAAACGGGAGCGTGGTGGCCCAGGGCACAGACGCCGACTTTCAATTGAAGGTCGCTGGTTCAAACCCACACGAGCACCAATGAGTTTTTTCACTTGAAAAATGTATGTGCGCAATACCACGTTCTCAAAACGGTGACGGAAAACATCGCGAGGAAACCGGCATGTCTTCGAACCAAAAATTCGATGACGTATTCACGTCAAAAGAACTGATAGATGTGACTTCCGTCGGCGACAGTACATTCAGCACGTGAATCGCATTGACGTGGAGAATCTGTTGTGCGGAGATGAATAGAGCGCCGAGATGGTTGCAAACGATCTGTACTCATCTCTTCTTCACCGGCTATTTTGAGATGCACAATGTAATTCAGTTCATTATGCACAAAGATAGCTACCATTAGGCATTTCCTAGTCAAAAGTTTACAATACTTATGCCTATAATAATTATTGATTGCAGAGTAATAATCATAATAATCGATTTACTGGTATACCAAGTGTGATGGCCCAGGGGCACAGACGCCGACTTTCAATCTGAAGGTCGCTGGTTCAAACCCACACGTGCACCAATGAGTTTTTCACTTGAAAAATTTATGTGCGCAATACCACGTTCTCAAAACGGTGACGGAAAACATCGTGAGGAAACCGGCATGTCTTAGAACCAAAAATTCGACGACATGTGCCAATCCGGATTGGGCTACCGTGGTAGATCAGAGCCTATTCACTCTCAATTATCGAGAGTAGGCCGGTGTCCCTACAGTGGAAACATTAGAGGCTGTTACGGTAAGTCTCTGGTTTCGCGGCTCAGTTAGTTAACTCTGCCTTCTGCGCTGTAGGTCTTGAGTTCGATTCCCACTGAGCTTTTATTCCAGTCAATCAATCATAATATAAATGAATTAAAAAGAAAACTACTATGCATGTATTGTATCAGTTATATAGTTCCCATAGTACAAGCTGTTTAGTTTGGGGCTTGTTTATAATGTTCGTGAATATTTTATTTATTTAAACGCGAACGCAGTAACAGATTTTGTAACAATATTTGTTTAGATGATGTTGTCGGAAGGAGTAAATGGGCCACTCGATGCTAAAATAAATCTAGGTCATCCATCACCAAATACTACTACTCAGTATTCATGGACATTTCACACAGCCCCATCTAGCCCCAAACTAAACTAAACACAGCTTGTGCTGTGGGTTAAAACTACTAATACAATACTTATTTTTTAAATACGTTATAACATGTAATACACGTTGATACCTACACTAAAAACAAGTATTATTCACCACTTAAATGTTTGTCATACTCAAATTCAAACTCATTTGTTCCTTTAGATCTCAAGTATCATTTGGATATGTAAAATTTTACACTTTTACACTTACTAAGACCCTTAGGCAAATGACATGCAGATATGTCAAATATTGTAGTCAGTTTTTATGTTTTAGCTAGTCTTATTTGTTAAGTTTACGTCTGTTCTAACCCTAACAGACCACCCTGAGGGGAAAACCCTGACTGTCTGGTAATCGAACTCACGACCAACTGAAAAAATATAGGAAGAAAGTGTAAGATCCCTAGACCCCACGTAAAACTAAACAAAGAGTAGAAATAATCCCATTCCCATGTAATTATATTTATAAAGAAAGCAATAAAGAGAAAGAAGATGATACGAGATGGAGAGTTTCGAACCCCAAAAGAGGGGGCAAAAACAATAAAAAAAAATGAGCTGCGACGCTACGCTACACCTATAGTATCCACAAATAGAACTAAAATGATTTTTTAATTAAAATACAAACTAACCGATGCAAAAAAGAAACTCCTCTTTATTTCGCCGTTTAGTTCTATAAATTAAAACATTAAATAAAACATGACGTAATATGCTAATGTGGGTGTTTCGTTGTGGCACAGATATAAACTAGAAATTTGCGTAATATCATCGCTAAAATTACTACATGGGCAGTTTCAATATCATTCAGCTTGTATGTTAAAATTTATGGGATAATCATTATCTTTCACATTATTTCTAATGGGGCTATAATTTATCTAGATTACAAATGCGAAATTTATAGCAAGTTTGTATTAGACCTTTGTAATTTGTGTTGGGCAGATATGTAGCAAATAAGTAATCATGGATATTTCACAAGGGGAATCTAGCCATAGGGATCGGAGTACCTACTGATTGTTGCTTTTTTTATGTAAGGACAGGACGAACTGAAGGCCCACGGAGCTGAAAATTAAGAGGTTACCTCCACCCTAACAACAGCAATGCGACTTAAGTCGTCCCCGACGGTATGAGAAGACCCAAGTTGCACCCCGTTGTGCCCTTCACCCGAAACGGGGATATTACATCTCATGTTCTTGTGATTTCAACAGCACTCATTCTTCCACCGGAACACAGCAATGCGAGTGCACTGCTTGGCGGCAGATAACCATATGGAGGCAGTCCTTCTCGGGGCGTACTTTGCACAAGTTCTACTGCTACTTTTTTCAAAGGGACGTTTTACCTTCGGACACGATCCATGGAACCCCCTATGAATACTTATGCAGCATATTTTTTGTATGTATGTATGTATGTATACTTATATGTGCTCACAAATGTTTGGCCTGGGTGAGAATCGAAATTGCGACCTTCACAGAAGACAGTTCTGTATTCTGAAGGTCAACTGAGCTTTGAGGCCAGTTCAAATTCAACAAATTTAAAAAAAAAACTTTTTTTATTGTATCTGTTGAATCAAAAAGAGTTGACATTTTAACTTTTGAATCCAAGTGTCGAAAATTCAAATCATTTATATCAATGTAGTTTCAACGTAACTGAGATTTTGTTTTTAACAGCGCATGATGTTTAGGTCTGGACTTAGAATATAACGGATCTACATACAAGTAGTAGTAACGAAACCTAACAAACTATAAGCTAGCCCACGTGAGTGTACAGCCTCATTATCTTTCTAATTATATGCGTAGTGTTATTATCATCTTTGATAATATCTTCCGCGTTCTCTCAAATTTACGATGTTCATCTCAAATTATGATGTAACTTTGTGAAAACTAGTGAATATTTTGTAGAAATCTCTTCGTTCATAGTACCAACTGAAATAACACTGAAAAATACAAATACATGTAGGTACTCACAACATTAGATCCCCAAAATAAAAAATGTGTGTTGACCAGTAATTATTACTCCGGTAAAAATCCAATTTCTTGTATTTTTATGGATAGATCCATAATTGGATATCCGTAAATACGATGGAGAAATTGGAGATAAAAATGTATTTGAATCATTTCTTATAGTTTTGACTTTCATTAATAAAATGTATTATGAAGGTTATGTACATATTCTATTAGACTTTGAGATTTCACGCTATATTTTGGATCCAAACAAACTCAGAACCCATGGTAAATATGTGTTTAAATGTCAATGTATACCTCTATAATTATATCTTGCGTCTGCAATAAAATTAAATCAAATATACACAAACAAATAACAATGACTTACAGAAACCTTTGACAAGCGATGAAACCTGCAGAAATATTAAAAATATGTCACAACCCACCTCCGTTCCATGGGTTTCGGAGTTCCAAAAACAAACTTTATAAAAATTTAACTTAAATCAATAAAGAATGTTTTGTTTTAAATTCAGGAACATTGTAAAACTATTTAAAAATATTATTATTATAGAATAAGAAAATCTAAATATTTTACACAGCTAACAAGTATTTTAGCTGAGATTCAACGTAATTTTAACCAGCCCATACGGCCGTAAGAAAGCATAGAAATGAAGCGTACTTGTTTTCATTCCCTCAACCTAAACAGACTTCCAGCTCGCAACGCAGCATCCAATCTCAGTAATGACACTTGGCGCTGCAGACGGCTTGTCTCCCCCTTCTGGTTTAAAGAGATCTTCACCCCGACATTCTGTAGGCGCGAATGAAAAGCAACCACGCAATTATAATCTTTAAGAAAGTCCAGGTATTTCATTTTTTAAGAAATATTGAGATTTTTCAGTTCAAATGTAAGATTTTTTATCTTCGCTATTTGTGACCCAATTTAATGATTTTTATTTGATAGGGACAAGGCAAGCTTATAAAATATTTTAATAACATCCAGGTATTTTATTTTTAATGACAAAATAGGATTTCTCAATTACGCTGTATGTTTTTTTTGTTTGTTACGTGATATATTTGGTGAATCGATTTTGTTTTTTTTTTGTTATGGTTTTAGCTAATGTTTTCTAATAGAAATGAATGTGATTTGTATTCGAATCATGTAAGTAAAGTCATTCTTACAACGAAGTCAATCGTTGCCTCAAAAAGGAGACTCAGTTTTAAAAACTAACATTATATTTTAGACTATTTTATCACCTAGTTATGCAAATAAACATCTTGATTCTTGAACTGAAAAGCACCGGAAAAATATTAAATGATGTATAGCCATGGTCAAAGTCAAAGTTAAGTATTGATTTCCATTGAATTCATTAAAAAAAACTTGATGACGTCACTTTGTTTCAAATTAAATTTGTACCTTCCTAATAAAGAGATTTTATTTTATTCGATAGCATGATGTTTTTCGAGAACAATTTAATTATGTTATAGAAATATGTATCCATCTTGTTTGTGAATATTGAAATGTACAGATATTACAAGGTATTGTTTGTATCGTGGAACAGAGCGCATCGCATTAGATAATACCGGCTTATAATGTAGATTTAGCTAATAGATTTATTTCTGATGAGCAATAGATTTATCCTATGACCTTCGCATTTATAATATTAGGAAGTTAGGATATGCATATGCATATATCACACCCATCCATATTATTATTTCTCTATATTGTCTCTCGACTATTCAACCATGTAAAAAATGCAGCAGTACGTGTTTCTTACACACAGACTCTGTGATAGTTAGTATAGACGCGTGACATAGATTAGGTCGTAGATAGTAAGCTCGCGGATACAGCTATCCATCGTAAATCCTAGATCGTAGCTATAAACGTTGCTTCATCGTTTGCGTAGTCTAGGGTTGTCACACGTCACGAAATTCCAAGCGTCTAGCAATAACTGATAGCTAAGTTCGTAGTAACTTTACCTTCCCATCAGGTGAGATGGCGGCCAAACGCTTGGCTATACATTAATAAAAAAATTAAAAAAAAAGTTTGTGGGTTCGATTGTCAGTGTCCATCCATTAATATAAATTTTAAAACTATCATGGTTATGACCATTATTATTCGTGTTCCATCCACGAATATTTATTAATGTAATAAGGCTTCACAGTTTTGAAAAAAAAAATAGTATCTAATTTGATAACGGTATACAAATCTATACTTTAATATTAGTTACCTTAGATTGTAGTTCAAACGAATATGGAAGAGAAAAACGGCAAGTCCGCAAGGCATCTTTTATTAAATAATATAATACATACCATCATACAAATACACACACAAACATACATAAAAACTTATCACCTTTATAATATAAGTGTGTTCTCATCACAGAAGGTTGCCATAGCTGTCGACGCTGCAGATCGAGCTAGCCAGCTAACTACCAGCTAAGCTAAACTACTAAGCTACGGAATTGTATACAAATAAGTTTATTTTAAGTAAATAAGAATAACCGTTTCAATACTGTTATGCTATGTTCCGAATTTAAATTTTTTTATCATAAGAATATAAATTAAAAAATAAGTAAACATTTTATTTCTATCTAATGTACGTACCTATCTAATCTTTGTGAAGTAAATGTTACCAATTATAGTTTCTCATTCAATAGATAAGAAAAAAGCCTAGCAGGTTAGGTTGGTCCCCCATTGAGCAAGATTTGACTTGTCACCGATGCACATGATAACTTTCCAATCAGAGTCAGTCAATCGGAAAGTAACCGATCGAAAAGATAGTCTACTGGTAGTATTTCAAGAATAAATGACAGGAAGCGCGAGTAATATTAGTATATCTTAGTAAATCTATTGAGTAAACATATTTATTTTACAAATGGCACGCCCTATTTTTTCCCGAATAACAAGATTAAATAATTTTTATTTGCTACTCTTGTAAGTTAGAATTAAAAAAAGATACTTGGTAAAGTCACGCGTATTACTAAGTTTAACGCTTGTTCAAACGCTATCCGACTCTCCGTGAAAAATAACAAGCAGGAAGGATTACTTTCATGTAGAAATACTTCTTACGAATACTTACGATAAAAGTCAAATTACATCACATCACTAAAATATATATACTTTTTTTCGTTCTTTTTTTTAAGGGGATATGGTGATATTTTATAGCAAGCGGCAACCCTAACTTATCCACAGATTACATAACAATATCTAGGCAAGCTACCGTAACCGCTGCTGAATAAATATAAAGAAATAGCCCCATAAAATGCGGAAATAGTAGGATATTCCTTATAATAGAGAGAGCATTACTATATTTTTATCTTAGTCTAGAAGGTATTTATTTATTATGTGTGAGGAGTGTCACACAAAGCCTAGGTTGTTATAGAAACTACACAACATTTTTGGCATATGGACATAATACAATAGTTGAATTTAAAAAAATTTGGCCATCCTAGGTCGCGCGGCAGAAGTCTAAATGATACTTGAGATCAAAAGGAATAAATGAGTTTGACTTTGATGTTAAATATCAATAAAGGTGGCGAGAGATGACATGACGGCATAAATAAGCATCATGCGGTTTGCCGTCATGGCACACGAGCCGGTTTTATGGATTTCAATGTGAATAAAGAGTTAATTTGATGAAAAAATCCGCTGGAAGCTTAAAATAAGAGGGTTTAGTCTTACCTGCAGCGTTCTACCATTCCCTCACAGACTGTTCTAGAAACAGCTTGGACTTTTTAGGAATGAGCCAGGGTGCCCCCGTTGTGACGTAAATTTGAGTTTGGCATTTTGTTTAGGAGGAATTTTACCAAAAACTTACAACGAATTTGACATTGGCGAATAGAAATTGTTTCACTCAAAAATTATTAAATACATGTTCACTAATACATTTATTTGTCTGTGCAAATTTAAACGTGTCCAAAGTATACGTGAAATCTAAAGGGACAAATATGTTTGAGTTTAATCTACCTTACTATCTAGTACCTGTCTAAATATATTGACAATGACAGTAGAAATTACATTAAGTAGGTAGATATAAATAAAAGGTTATTTTGTCCGAATGTCATTCTAATTGCGTTGCATAAACAAATATTACAAATCAAGATTATGATAAAATTCCGCAACACCAGCTAAACTGGAAGTAAGCCAAGTGGGTTTCTTCAATGAGTCCTCTGCCAGCGTAACCAGACCTGCTAGCATACTAAAATTCCTTCAGCCGTGACTGGAATATCGTCTCACTAGGGTTCCTGTTGGACCGGTGATGCAATTGTTCTAAATTCAATGTTTTTAGACGAATTTATGATTGTTGCGTTCTATTTTGACGGTTCATGTCTATATTCTAGAATCTATTTGATTCATTGTTTATTATGATTGTGGAGCATGTAACTTGGTAGGTATGCATAAGACTTCACTAAAAACTAACAATGTTTTGGATACTGGTAAATATAAATACCTTTGCAACCGTGCTGCGCTCAGGCTTTTTGCGTTAAACTTTTTTTTTGTAAAAAATGCTGTTTTACAAGAAATATAGGTAAACTTTAACAGTTAAACCATGTTTAAACACAAAATTTCATCCAAAACGTTAGATCCGTTTCCGAGAGACGCAAAATAAATAATTAAAGAAATAAATAAATAAATGTACTATTTCTCGTCTACAGTAATAAGATATACTTATAACTTTAAGAAGAGGAAAGAAACATAAGTCAAAATGGGGTCTATGTTGCTCGCGTCAATAGTCACCCTTTACCACGTAATCGACGTAACCCCGAGGTGGTTTGCTAACATCAGCTATCTGCCATCCAAAGTCCCATCAAAATCGGTCCAGCTATCTCTTTGTTCCAGCTAAGCTATTGTTGATTAGCTAGAACAAAGATACAGAAAGAATGATTGACACTAATGTGAGATTATAGACGGCCATTTTACACTGTTTTCGTGTTAAAAGTGAAATGATTCAAAACCTGGTAATAAACTCACGTTTGCGACCTGGATTTGCTACATAATTTTGCAAAAAAGCAAAAACAATTAGGTACTTGCGCATCAATACCATCAGATAGCGGAACCTGTTTGTAAACTGTGTCAGTTTCCAATCAGTCGATTCGCAACATTTCAATCGAAAAAGAAAAAAAAACGATTTTACATTTCAAAAACGTTTGACTTGGAAAGTACTTGAGTAGTCAGCTGAAGAGAGCATATCGGACCACTGGTAGTTGGAAAGATCTAATAACCGTTACCAATGGAGAAATTTGGGGGATCTGCATCACAGATAGGGTTTGAAGAAACACTTAGAAGTTTAAGTAGAACTTAGTTTTAAGAAGGCATAAATAAACAACTTTCCCAAGTAATTTACAAGAATTCAGCGGAAACAAAGATTTTTGACTGTGAATTTGATGTGGAAGATAAAACATGATTTAAATATTAGGTATTTATTTTTGATTTAAGTGATGCCTAAGTCGCAAGGTTTGATATTTAGTCATAATCTAAATAAATCACTAATATCTATAATCTGGATATAATCTAAAAAAGCTTCTCTGGCTTTCCGTCTCAATATCTCACCCGGATGGGTGTTTAGTAGCAGTAAGAAGATTTTCCATGCAGGACTGGTCAATCAGCCATATCAAAATATTTCGGAGGGTGAAAAACTTACAAAACTTAAAACTCTTTCTCTCTAACGACTCCCGAGGGTTCGATTCCCGGCCGGGGCACACTTTGTGTGGTGAGCATGAAGTTTGTTCTCCGGTCTTCGGTGTTTGTCTTGTGTTTATGTGTTTGTCCATGCCATCTGCGACACAGGGAATCGTAGTGCAGAGGTATGAGTGTGTAAACGTTTATTTTTATTTTTTTCTTTCGACGTCATTGTTGGACTTACAAAATAGAGACGAAAAGTAAAAAAAAAAAAATGAGACTTATTGTACTATACTCATACTCATTTAATCAGCCTTAGAAGCGCTATAGAACACTTGGTTTTGTCAAATGATTACATACAATACATAGTCAAATACAAGAGAAGAAATAGGAACTAGAAGAGGGCAAAACAAATTATAACTTATAACAACAATACTTTTACCCTAATTAAAAAGGACATTATAACTATAATAAATTAAATCCTGATTATGTTATAATGTCAACAGTATATAGGCGCAATGACGCACTGTCAAAGAATACAAATAAAATGTCAATTAAAAAAATCATAATAATTCCTTGATTTCGACTTTCAGTGATCATAGGTGTGTACCTATGATCACTATATATTATATTATTATATTATATATTAAAATTATAACAATTTAAATAAAATAAAATATTAACACTCAATTGAAAACCAATACATAAACTGAAATTAAATGATTAACGTCGTATGTTAAATAAAATTAATTAAATTCTAACTTTATATGTGTATTACTGAGCAGTGGTGCAAATACTGAAAGATTATAGCTGATGTAAAAGGGAATTGTCAATAATTAGAATAACTACAGGTACTTACAGGTATGTAATATTAACTTTTGTGTCACGCAAATAAAATATTAATTACCGCTAACTTAAACTAGGTCAGCTAATAAAGTTACTCATAAAGAAAAACCAAGCACAATTATAAAACTGCAAAGTAAATACAGTAGGCAGTTTACACATGCAGTATTTAGTAGAGCGAAAAGCTTTGGTTCCAGCGATTTAAGCTAATTACACATCGCTACTAGCGACTGTAAAGAGGGCTGACTGTGGCCCAGGGGCACAGACGCCGACAGATCTGAAGGTCGCTGGTTCAAACCCAAAGGTGCACCAAGAATTTTTTCACTTGAAAAAAATATGTTCGCAATACCACGTTCTCGAAACGTTGAAGGAAAATATCGTGAGGAAAACGGCATGTCTTAAAACCAACAATTTAGACGTGTGACATCTACCAATCCGGATTGGGCTCCCGTAGATCAAAGCCAATTCGCTCTCAATTAACGAGAGTAGGCCGGTGTTCCAGCAGTGTGAATATTAGTGGCTGGTATGGAACTATTGACTTTTACCGACTGATTAAGATTCCAAGCATGCACAATTCCTATTTACATTTCTTGTTACCACAACGATGTATAGTAAAATTGAGAAAATGTCTCCATAAAACAACAATAAAAATTGCAATAATGTTCAATTTAAATCCCAATTTGATTCTCGTAATCGGGTCAACAATAATTCTAGGAAACAACGGCGAATGCACTAAACCGCTAACGACCGCGCCGACACATTATCACAGCTCTGTTGCGCGGCCATTGCCATTATAACAACTATATGCTCACTACTACTGTTCTATGCACAATATTACTGCTCTATGCACTCTATTACAGCTCTAAGCATAATACTACCGCTTTTTGCTCATTACTACCGCTCTTTGCACTCTATTACAGCTCTAAGCATAATACTACCGCTTTTTGCTCATTACTACCGCTCTTTGCACACTATTACAGCTCTATGCATAATACTACCGCTCTTTGCTCATTACTACCGCTCTATGCACTCTATTACAGCTCTATGCATAATACTACCGCTCTTTGCTCATTACTACCGCTCTATGCACTCTATTACAGCTCTATGCATAATACTACCGCTCTTTGCTCATTACTACCGCTCTATGCACTCTATTACAGCTCTATGCATAATACTACCGCTCTTTTTGCTCATTACTACCGCTCTATGCACACTATTACAGCTCTATGCATAATACTACCGCTCTTTTTGCTCATTACTACCGCTCTATGCACACTATTACAGCTCTATGCATAATACTACCGCTCTTTTTGCTCATTACTACCGCTCTATGCACTCTATTACAGCTCTATGCATAATACTACCGCTCTTTGCTCATTACTACCGTTCTATGCATAACAACTACAGTTCCATGCACAACATCTACCGCACTATGAACACTACTACCGCTCTAAGAAAACTGCTACCGCTAAATGCATTCCGTGGTGTGGCTATATTACTAGGCTGTATCGTTCGGTGGAACGGGCATACTTACTAATATTTTCACTTCTGACTTTACTAACTATCACTGCTCTATGACGCTGCTATACTAACTATCACTGCTCTATGATGCTACTAAACTAACTATCACTGCTCTATGACGCTGCTATACTAACTATCGGTGCTCTATGACACTGCTATACTAACTATCACTGCTCTATGACGCTGCTATACTAACTATCACTGCTCTATGATGCTACTAAACTAACTATCACTGCTCTATGACGCTGCTATACTAACTATCACTGCTCTATGACGCTGCTATACTAACTATCGGTGCTCTATGACACTGCTATACTAACTATCACTGCTCTATGACGCTGCTATACTAACTATCACTGCTCTATGACGCTGCTATACTAACTATCGGTGCTCTATGACACTGCTATACTAACTATCACTGCTCTATGACGCTGCTATACTAACTATCGGTGCTCTATGACGCTGCTATACTAACTATCGGTGCTCTATGACACTGCTATACTAACTATCACTGCTCTATGACGCTGCTATACTAACTATCACTGCTCTATGACGCTGCTATACTAACTATCGGTGCTCTATGACACTGCTATACTAACTATCACTGCTATATGACGCTGCTATACTAACTATCGGTGCTCTATGACACTGCTATACTAACTATCACTGCTCTATGACGCTGCTATACTAACTATAACTACTCTATAAAATGGCTATACTAACTATTGGGTGTGTGAATATGACTCCGCCCCTTTTTGTCAAAATAAAACACATTTGTTCGCTTACAAAATTAAAAAAAAAATTATTGAAAGTATGCTCCATCTGCAGCTACAACCTTCGCCCATCGTTCAGGTAGTTTTCGTATTCCTTGCTGGAAGAAGTCCTGGTCTTTTGAGCTTATCCAGTTGTCAATCCAAATTTTGATACTTTCACATGAAGTAAACTTTTCTCCAGTAAGGTCTGTCTGCATCGTCCGGAATAGGTGGTAATCCGAAGGAGCTATGTCTGGTGAATATGGCGGGTGGGGTAACACTTCCCAGTCCTGTCCCTCTAAATATCTTTTTACGACTTCTGCGGTATGCGGTTTGGCATTGTCATGCTGAAGAACTAATTTGTTATGTCTATTCACCCATTCTGGTCGTTTTTCTTCTATGGCTCGCTTCAAACGCATTAGTTGTCGTCGGTAAACTTCTCCATTAATAGTTTCAGAGGGTTTGAGCAACTCATAATATACAATACCTTTCTGATCCCACCAAATACAGAGCATGACCTTGGCACAGTGAATATTTATTTTTGGCTGTGATGGGCCTGGTTCGCCTGGTTTCACCCAAGCTTTTTTGCGTTTAGGATTTTCGTAGTGTATCCATTTTTCGTCTCCTGTGACTATCCGATGCAAAAATCCTTTTCTTTGCTGTCTTTGAAGCAGCATTTCACAAATGGTTTTCCGACGTTCCATGTCTCTTTCTTTTAAATCATGTGGAACCCAGTAACCGGCTTTTTGAATCATTCCCATCATTTGTAAACGCTTTGCAACAGTTGAACGATCAACATTTAATGCTGCAGCTAATTCTGATTGAGTTTGGCAAGAATCTTCCGCCAATAATGCTTCCAATTCAGCATCTTCAAATTTTTTTGGTGGTTTTCCATGTTCTTTATCCTCAGTACTAAAATCGTTATTTTGAAATCGTCGAAACCATTCCTTGCAAGTTGTATTAGACGGAGCATGCTCACCATAAATCTCCACAAGCAAACGATAAGTTTCCGCTGCAGTTTTCTTCGCAATAAAATAATGTAATAACACTTCCCGCAAATGACGCTTATTTGGAATAAAAACCGACATTTTCGAAAAGGTGAAAACAATTGTTGCTTACACTTCAACCAAATATCATAAAATGCGTTAGATAGCTGACATTCAGTACTATCGAATACAAGTATGGTCATTTATTAGTACACGTAAACAATACTAAAAACGACATCTGTTGAGAAAGGGCGGAGTCATATTCACACACCCAATATCACTGCTCTATGACGCTGCTATACTAACTATCACTGCTCTATGATGCTACTAAACTAACTATCACTGCTCTATGACGCTGCTATACTAACTATCGGTGCTCTATGACACTGCTATACTAACTATCACTGCTCTATGACGCTGCTATACTAACTATCGGTGCTCTATGACACTGCTATACTAACTATCACTGCTCTATGACGCTGCTATACTAACTATCGGTGCTCTATGACACTGCTATACTAACTATCACTGCTCTATGACGCTGCTATACTAACTATCGGTGCTCTATGACACTGCTATACTAACTATCACTGCTCTATGACGCTGCTATACTAACTATCGGTGCTGTATGACACTGCTATACTAACTATCACTGCACTATGACGCTGCTATACTAACTATAACTACTCTATAAAATGGCTATACTAACTATCACTGCTCTATGACGCTGCTATACTAACTATCACTGCTCTATGATGCTACTAAACTAACTATCACTGCTCTATGACGCTGCTATACTAACTATCGGTGCTCTATGACACTGCTATACTAACTATCACTGCTCTATGACGCTGCTATACTAACTATCGGTGCTCTATGACACTGCTATACTAACTATCACTGCTCTATGACGCTGCTATACTAACTATCGGTGCTGTATGACACTGCTATACTAACTATCACTGCTCTATGACGCTGCTATACTAACTATCGGTGCTGTATGACACTGCTATACTAACTATCACTGCTCTATGACGCTGCTATACTGACTATCGCCGTTCTGTGGAGCGGCTTTCACACTAGCCCATTTATCCGCGATGCAGAATTTTGATGAGCAATTATGAAAACATGTAGGTGAGGTATTCAGAGATGCAATTTTCCACTTTTCCAAGTAATCAATTAAAAGTCAGAAATAGGAAGACAAGGCAAAAAGTGTACCGGTGTTAGAGCTTGCGTTGTAGCTATGTAATGTTAAATAATATATAACACAATTTTGTTTAGGGACTGTGTCTGTTCACTTTCCTGCAAGGGATCCTGTGTATTCAAAGTCGAAGTGTGTTTCTTGTCGAAAAAAAATATAATACCAAATAAAAATATCTAACAATCAACTTAAGTTCTAATAAGGGTCTACTCGTAATGTAAATAATACTATAGGTACTATTATAACAAAAAAAAAACAATTTTTTTTTTGTCTGTCTGTCCGGCTAATACGTCTAACTTAGCTATGAAGCACTGGCTTCATAGCTAAGTTATTATAACTGCCCAAAATTATCAGAACTTATCAGAAGTTACGAATCTAATTTCGGAATCAGTCCAGACTTCCAGTAAATTTCGGATCTCAAAAAGCTTATACAGAAAACTGCATATAAAATACTTTATGATCCTAAAATGGTCAACGACCCGTTAAGTCATAAACTAACTAATTATTTTTGGGCACTTAAATCAGGTACTCACCCAAATAAAACCTGCTGGATGAAGAAATAAAGTATTTATTTAATGTGGCTGAAGTAACAGAAATTAAAAATTGTCCTTTCCACAACTTTCCTGAGTTCAAAAGAAAGATTTTTGATTTCGATTTGAATCATTTGTTAATTTTTTACTCTTCGTTTGCCCTCGATATTTACTGGTTTCTCTCGATACATTCTCGTTCATAGCGATAAGACTGCCCATTGTGCTACAATACTGATTCTGTTTCTTTTTTTTAAGCATTTGTGTCGTAAAAATTAATTATCTTATTCAGTATCTACACACAGGTTATATTTTTATCTCATAAGCGATACGATACGGTAACACAATACCATTCATGGTTCTTGACATCTGACCTACATTTCAGCTGTATTCTATTACTCACGGATCAATGGACGTGAGATAAAAAACACACAAGCACAATATTCGGTATCCGTTTTTTGTTGAATTACTTTCGATAGTGTTAGTGGACGTATCATGGATACAGTTAGTTACACACGTCAAAACGAATCAAGCTGCGGTCGGGCTATTTAATTTTCTCTGCGGCTGCTCAAGCGGCAAATGTATATTTGCTTAGTATTTTGAAAATTTCTATATATAACATTTCTCAAACGAAAACAAGATCAACAGCCATATTTTTTTTTTAATTGTCCACTAAGTGTCTTTTTTTAGAATAACAATCGATAAGGAAGAACGGCAAAAACTCTATTTTACTACAAAACAGATTATGGAAAAAAAGATGAAACATATTATATATTACGAATGAACTCGGGTATGAAATTTACTTACAAAACGAATTGTTGAGGAAAGCTATTCTTGTTAGTTATTTAAAGCAGAACATAAACTTGTTAACAGCCCTCGAAGCATTACTCATTAATTTTAACATGCTTTAATTATTACTTCTATGTACTTCCACATAAAAAGATGTTCTATGAACATATTGAAATTTCTAAACCCTAAAACTGCCAATTCAAGGTACCGTAACATGAAACAATGGAGCATACGTATCAGTCAGTACTATGCAAGCGCAGCGCGTCCTCAATCAGTTGTTGATTTTTGACGAAGCTATATTAATTACATATATTTATATATATACTCAAATAAAAATGAATGGCTAAATGTGTTGCTAGTGCAGAATTAGAAATCAGGTGGACGAATTCGGCTTTTTTTTATATTCGTTGTATTTCGACGAAGGTTCGTACTCGTATGAAGAGAAAAATGACAAAAACGTCAAATAAAAGTAAACCTCGGGTAGAACCGCGGGGCGCAGCTAGTTAAATAAATAAACAGTGGTATCTAGATCCAAACTAAGCTGGAGCCAGATTACTGATATAATACTTATAAAAGTATAATACTTTTTATTATAACTTACAACATATAACATTACAACCATTCACAGAACAAACATACAAGTTCGTTACACAAATCTTATCCTGGGTAAGGGTGTGGGAATCGAACCAGCGCTAAAGGCAGAGCCCATCAACTAAGCTGTGACGCCAATCAAAATTCCTAGAGTATTTCGGTACGTCTCAATTTTAGGTCAGTTCTGGGGTATCGTCTTCCTCATCTGACAGTTTGAGTTCGAACAAACCACGGCCGAGCACAGAATAGACGGTCATTTGGAAAATCATGTACGTTAGTATGCCATGATAATATTTTGACTAGCTTTCCCAGCTAAGTTAGTAGTAGCTCTGCCTTCTGCGCCGTAGTTCGTGCGTTCGATTCCTATCCAGGTCAAGCATTTGTGCGACGAACACAGATCTTTGTTCTATGTCTATGTATGGATTTACCAAAAACAGTGGCATAAGTATTTTATCAGTTCATCTAGTTCCCATACAATCTATGCAAGTTTGGTGCTACAGATACATGAATATTTTTATTTATTTTGGACAAGCGCCAGCTTAAAATTCGTTCTTTCGTCAGCTTTGCTTTCAAAAACGCAACCATGACGAGATGAGGACATTACAAGACAAAGGCCGAATGAAGGCACATCCATAATTATAAGGCTATTTCTACAGTTCATAGTCAAATTAGTCGCCACAATATGCCGTAGCCATCGTTTCTGCTGGTCACGTATGAATCATTAGCGGTTCTTGTGGCCGAGGACCGCACAGGAGCGGTCGATAAATGACGGTGTAATTCTAGCGGGTTGGAATAGTTCTCTATATGCTGCCAAAGTGATGACCGTGCTGATAGCCCACCAGCTTATCTGATAATACTTCCTGACCATGAAAACAGCAATAAACAGCATAACAGATGCACGTACAACTAGCATTTTCTCATATTAGTATCATGGGATTCATTCAGGCGCTACTTAGTGCAAGTCCATGATAAGATGATTTGAAAAAGGTGAATATTTAGTATACCTCGGCTAAAATAAATAGTAATTACTCATTTGTTAGAAGTTTAGCGTAATGTAATGACCATCTTTAGAATTTGAAAATGAAATTTGACACGTCAGAAATGTTATTGAAAGACTAAGATTACTTTATTTCAACAATATAATTAATATTTTCAATTAAAATATCATCGAACAATCTATTTCGTTATTATTGAACTTTTCACTAATGTTAGACCAACAATTCACATTTCATTTGTTACAGAGTGAGGTTACCGACAAATATTGTAATGGCGCGAAAAATGTAAAACCACAGATAATAATATGCTACAAATGATATTGAAAATCGTACTGAAGACGACATATCCAATGTTATACCCTAACTTTAATTTTAAATATGCGGAAAATGAGTTGTTTGTTACACCTAAACCGCTGAATCGATTATGATGAATGTTGATATAGAAATAGATGGGACCCTGGAGACGATTATATGATACTTTTACTAAAAACTTATGGGAGTGAGGGAAGGGGTAAACTTTGTATGAAACAACTAGAATTGGTTGACAAAATCAACATTAACGCGAGCGAAGCCGCGAGTAAAAGCTAGTATAATACAGTAGTATATAATATAGTTCAGTATGATAGCAATATTAGTTCGGAAGAACACTAAGAATAGTTAGTTCGAATACATTTAATCGTCTTGATGGTGTCTAGTGTTTTACAAATTGTTTAAAGACGGACATCTTTGAACAATTCCATTGTTAAAGTTGAAAGTACCATACAAAGTATTCCACAAAAGAAATAGTGTAGGTGTTACAACAAATATTACCTCTTCATGTAATGGAATGAACACACATGCAAGTTCCTTGAAGCCTACACGAGAGCGATCGATACAGCTGACCATACAGTCTAGATTACCTAACAGTTACTAAACCAAGCCACAGATTACGCAACGAAGTGACAGATACCGCAGTGCATGAAATACTAGAATATCAAACAGCTAATTCATCGCCAAGTAGTGGACTTGCGCTGCTGTATACCAGTGGAAGGGTATATTACCGAAATTACAGGAACATGAGACATTACGTCCACCTCTCAGAGTGAAGGGCGCAACGCAATGCGACTGGGATCCACTTAGACTGCGGTAGAGTGGACCTGAGTTGTAATTATATTGACTATGGGCTGTGGTAACGACGTCAGGTGGGTTTTTAGCTCATCCCGTCACTGCAGTAGTATTTTCATAACCATAATACTATGAAGTAACAAGTATAGAAGTAAGAAGGTATCATAGCTTATTTAACAGTTAGTACAGACAATTCAGGAGCGGTATGAAAATGGTAATGTGTTATGTATGACAAGCTAAGTGCATGATAATGCGGTGGTTTTCCTGTTGTGGAGTAAGAGCATCCTGTATACATACACTTTCCGCAATTGATAATAGCAAGATAATAATGTTTTTTTAGAACCTACACTACAGCCGAAATTCCTAACTGAGCATTGTCGTGTGTCAAATGTGACGTCATATCTCAAGTCTCGGCGTGAAGGGCGTAATAAAAAAATAATACTTACACCTTGAAAACGCTAGGAATAGATACGAGAACTGTATTTTTTCTAAGACCAAGGCTCAATTTAGTTTGGCGAGCGAAACGAACTTTTGGAATTTAATTGTGATTGTGTAATGCTTGGGAATTTGTGGAAAGATGTCCTTTTTGATTTTGATCTCATAATACACATTACACAGTGGTGATAAAGTTTAAAATATAAATATTAGATAAATCGTGTTTTAATGTGATTTAAATAATTAATCGGGCGTAATAAAAAACGAGCATATAATGCGTTATCGCTTAACCGAGATTCGCTCGGTTTTTTTGTGCGTTTTTTTGTAAACTTGCGTTTTACAAGGAGTTATGATACAGGTAAACTTAAACAGCAAAACCTAAGTATGTTCTTAAACACAAAAGTACTAAAAAATTAAGTAAGAACACAAAAGTTCGTCGAAATCGTTAGAGCCGCATCCGAGATACACGACATAAATGTTAACAAGAATTACTCGTTTAAAAAGATAATTCGCTTCGGTACACAGAATTAATATATTAAAACCTGGATGATCGGTGATTAACTTCTCGAACAAGGTTTGCTAATAAGGAGCATGCTTACAATTTACCAAAGTCACAATCGGATTATGTGGAGCAAATGAAATACAAAAGAAAATCATCTTTGATTCACAAAGCACATTGAAAATATACATGTAGTCCAGTTTTTTATTTACGTTAAGTTAACGTTTGCTAAGGTTTGAATACATCAATGTATAAAATAACCGGGTGAGTGCGAGTCGTACTCATGCACTGCACAAATTTTTAGGTAAACGTGTAACTCGTAGGTATTTCATGTATTATTTTTTTGTGATGTACCTACAAATTATCCTATAGGTTTTAATTCCCTTCCTAGAATCAAAATATACTGCACAAACGGCCGTATCTTTTGATTGAGTTGAATTAGAAAAAAAATCTGCCTCTAGGGATTGCAGAGTTGATATTCATTTCAAATTTCAATTTAAACCACGCGTTCCTGAGAAAAACGGTCTTGACAGCCAGATCAGTCGGCCAACGAAGTCATCCTATAAGGGTTCCATTTAACTTTTGAGGTACGGAACCCCTAAAAAAGAACTGGCGACGCCCAATCGGCCACTGGCTTGGTCTGGAGCAAAACACTTCCTAATGCCTACTTTGTCTCAAGATCTGCATCCAGGCGCCATATATATTTTAATTACCTATGTAGAAGCTTTCTTAATAAATTCTTGTTATTATTGTGATAGGACAAAAAAGCATTCGACATCGAGCAATAAATATAGTGGCGCCCGTATACGCGTAAAAACTTTATTGCAAGCGCAATTCAGAATTGTTATGGTGCCAAAAATGTTAATCAGGGTTTAATAATAAACAATTAATTAATCCCGAATCAGACAAGCTGGTAATTAGCCAAAGTAAGTGTCGAACATTTCACGACTCGACAGTGTGAAGTACCTGTCGTAAATATAGGTATAGGCACCACACAACAGGCACGAATTTTGAGACGGCAAACGTCAAAATATTTTGTTTGGCAACACCAATGTCAGTAAAGTTACTGGCGCATTAGACGCTAGGAAAAAGTGGCATCGCGTTTCTAGCATATTAAAAGTAGTGCTACTTTTTCCTCGTAATTAGATAAGAAAGACCTGAATCTTATTGCTGCTGTTTATGGGCTACTATCAGGTGGGCTATCAGCTAATCCAGACAGTAAAGCGACATCAAATAATTGTCGAGTTACTTCGGAAACCTAGCGAATCAATTTTTAACCTAAGCGAAATTGAATTAAAATTAAACTGCTTAAAATGTCACGAATCATAACAATGGTTTTTTTTTATTGCGAAAATAATGCGGGTTATGTGAATTTCATATTTTTTTTTTATTTTTTTGTATTAGAATCGTTAGAACGAATATGTGTCTGAAATATAGGAAATCGGCAATTTATTGTAGGTAATCTATAATTATATATACCCGTAAAGAGAAGAAAAATATTTAAATTACAATAATATCTAGAGTACAAATATCTTAGTATTTTTTAGATACAATAAAATAAATTGATTTATTAATTTATCAATGTAGATTTTTATGTTCAAAGCAAACTAATCGTCAAAGAATTTTGCTACTCTATACTGAAATTTACAACAGATTTTTGGTGCAAAGATTTAGAGGAATGAAACAGTAAACATCAAATTGATTTTCCAAAACTGAAGAAAAATCTACTGACCCGACACTGAGGAAGACTATAATTTGTCTGTGGCATTCCACACTTCGATAAATCTAAACGACATTGTGAAAAATCTAGTTGACGTCAGCTATTTAGGTGAGAACTAGAATCTACCACGCAGACAATTATTCCTATAATCATTTATAATGCGCATTATGTGGAAGAGTAGAAATATGAGCCATTATACTGCTGCATTGCAAGCAAAAACTGCAAGCTGAGTAAACGTGCCAAGGGGACTTCACATCAGTGCATAAATGACAAGAAAATACTCCAGTTCGTACTTTATTAAAGAGCATGGGTGTACGCTATTTTCTTGCTATTTAATACAAAATATATAAAAATGAGTGTGTATATATTTTAATAGTTACATACCCAAAGAATTCTAAGCCTAAAACGTTTTTAAAATCTGTGTCCTAATAATATATCTTTTGTAGGTTAACTGTAACGAGCTGTGAGCTGAAATTTTCACTCAATACCTGTTATTATGCTGATATACTTATAGGTTCAAAAAACTCTGCTATTTCTTGACTGAAGATCACATATTTCTGTCAACATCAGGTCAGATATGTTATCGATATTACGAGAGGACAAAATGTTCATTGATTTTTAATACTTTCTGACACTTGTGTATTATACAAAGTGAAGCCTCATACCCTTAGGTATGTTACATTCAAAGTTACGGGATTATTTATAACGTGGGTGAAAGTTAGGTGAGCCAAGATAACTAATATTATGAGCCTTTCTCTGCCTGATAGCTTTACCAGTAAATAATTAGGTGTAAGTAACGGACACTAAGTAAGCCGTACGTACAATTGCGTTGTACAGATAATTACTCAAGGACTGAAAGTTTTGTTTGTAGCAACAGTCTGATATAGAATAATACCTATTTGACGGCTCCGTGGCTTAGTTGGTAGTAGCCCTGCCTTCGAAGCGAGGGGTCCCGGGTTCGATTCCCGGCCGGGGCATACTTTGTGTGGTGAGCATGAAGTTTGTTCTCGGGTCTTGGGTGTTTGTCTTTTGTTTCTGTGTTTGTCCATGCCATCTGCGACACAGGGAATCCTAGTGCAGAGGTATGAGTGTGTAAACGTTTAAACGTTTATTTAGACGGCAGAAATGTTCAAAATAAATATAATGATAATTTTTTCATTGATGAATTTCCACCAAGTTGATCCCATATGAACATGGAAATATAACTACAAAAAAAAACAACGTTAACATACTCACACCTCTGCACTAGGATTCCCTGTGACGTAGATGGCATGGCCAAACACAGAAACAAAAGACAAACACCCAAGACCCGAGAACAAACTTCATGCTCACCACACAAAGTGTACCCCGGCCGGAATCGAACCCGGGACCCCTCGCTTCGAAGGCAAGGCTGACCAACTAAGCCACGGAGCCGTATAACATTCTAAGGTCGAGAAATAGAGAACGAAAGTGGTGTCAAAGACGGTTTTACCTTTACCATGTCATCGATTTTGAAATCGTTCGCACGAATTTAACAAGTGTTGCTGCCTTCTAACCTGAGCAGATTAGAAAGCTAGCAACACTAGCATTACTTACGCTACGATATTTTTAACAGACTTCAAAAACTAGGGGTTATCAATTCGGCTGTACCTATGTTTTTTTTATATGCTTGTTACGCGAATTTTTCGATCGCGTCGATTTTTTCGATTCGGGCCTATTTCCATGATTCTTTTCTAATTTGATAGGGCGCTACATATTATACATTTCAGGAAGAAATTCACCCCTAAAAGGGCTTTAAACTAATTTGTGTTGAACTCGGTTTATTCGATTTATAAATCAAGGCAAATCAACAGATTTTTCTGAGCTGATGAACAAGCATCTGGGAGACGTGACGATATCAAACAAATACGAACAACTTCGGAACAGTTGCAAAACCATAGAACAAGTTTTTAAATTAACTACGCAACGAATTAGCGCTGACATACTGGCCTGTCCGTGAACTTGTGCAAATAATACTATGCTTCGTTTACTACCTAGATATATAAGTTTGGTTTATATTATGTTACTCTAAAAGCTCGGCTATTGATACATAGGTTTTACTAGTAAATCTTAGGATTTACCGCGGCCACAGCTAGTTTTTGCTTAAAACACATCGCAAGACTTAATCTCTATATCTCACTACACGTAATTTGGCCTCATTTGACCTTAATCGTGAGTATTTTAAACTAATAATTAATGGCTTAGTTGGTAGTAGCTCTGCCTTCAAAGCGAGGGGTCCCGGGTTAGATCCTGGCCGGTGCACACTTTGTGTCGTAAGCATGAAGTTTGTTCTCGGGTCTTGGGTATTTCTCTTGTGTTCCTAGTGTTAGATCCTAGTGCAGAGGGATGATTGTGTAAACGTTTGTTATTATTATTATAATAACTGTTCAGATAAGCATAAATATGTATTAGTATATTATAAGTATTTAGTAGACTATGAGTACACATCCCTGCCAATATTATCTCACTAGCCTCAAAGGTTGGCTGGAGCTATCGGCTAATAATGCTAGTGTGAACGATCCTTTATTATCACTTCGCAGTAAAAAGCGAAATACCTTTGAAATAGCCCGAGGTATGCCAGTCTCAAAAGAAATTACATTTTTATGTTCCACACTAAGCTTTAGCATGTCTTTAAAGAGCTTTTCCAAGAGCTTAAGTGGTATTTAATATATTTTTTAAATATAAGGTGGTAACGCGTATTATATAAATAAATATTCATGGAGATTTCACGCATCGCTATCGAACCCTAAACTAAGCATAGGTTTTATTATGGAACCTAGATTATATACTAGTGTATATATTTTTTTGTAAATCTATACATATAGTACAATATGTATATATTGTAGATTTGGTCTTGGGTCTTGAGTGTTTGCCTTGTGTTTCTGTGTTTGTCCATGCCATCTGCGACACAGGGAATCCTAGTGCAGAGGTGTGTAAACTTTTAACGTTATTTACAAAAAATACACAGAACAGAAATGCTTGTCCTGAGTGAGAATCGAACCTACAGCGCAGAAGGCAGAGCTACTGAAATATGAGGCCATCTACCATATTTTAATATTTAGAATATTAGTTGTTTTTAAACAACGTGTATGCAAAATTTTATGCGTGAAACAAATAAGTGATATAAAAATTTAAAAAAAATACCGACTTCAATACATTCAAAGTAGCAAAATACGCAGTTTCGTTTGCTTGGGTGACATATTTTTTCCAGTTATTTTGATTTAACAACCAAACTATTGAACGAATTTTGATAAAAACTCTATGGAATCTGAAAGCATATGCACTCAAATAAAACCAATCCATGTTTCTTGTTAACTTAGCTGTAATTTTTGTAGGTAAAATTTTACTATTGTAATAAGTAAACATTGCGTTGTTTACTAATGAGTAAACAATTCCTACACACTCAGTATTTGATATTATTTATAGTATATGCAACATAAGTTATCGCATGTAATATTAAAAGTTACATATTAGGACTTTTATGGTCTACCTACACTACCCACACATTCAGATGCTAGAACAATGTTGTGGTTTTGCAATAGTATTTCAAACCTACACACTTCCATGAAATTGTGTGATTATTTCAAAACAATAACTCTTCCAAAATTTCCTGGCTACCATTATTACGCAGGATTTTTAGTTTTATTTTAGTGGAAATATTTAGCTGATATATTATTGAAAAAAATAATAGCGGCTTTGCTCACCACTTATCACGTCTACGGTCACACATATGTGTCATACATATGACAAGTGACCCATTGAGGCCCTGAATAAATAAATGGAGAAAAAGGATGTTTCATTATGTATTGTATGTAAAGTTCAGTACTTATTAATGATTCGAAACTAACCTTTTAGGTTTCCACCTCCGAATAAAGACTCCAAACATTTTGAAAATCCAAAAAATTAGTTCACATCACTACACACAATCACAACACAACGCATCCAATTGATATTAATATTCAATATCTCAGTTAATTTTCACTGCTACGGATAGTAACTGCATAATCGTCGGTAAAAATAAACATACTAATTTTAAATTCACTGTTTACTAACACGCTATAGACAAAAAAACACTATACATTTGCACTTAAACACTAGGGAAGGGGTACACTAGTTTTTGTCGATAAAGGCGTTCGAATCGCGAATTCACTACCGGGCAAAGACAATGTTTTTTTTTTTAAAACGACACGCGTGCGCTCGGCTTAGGCGGTGCTCGGCGACTGACTGGCTGATCAGAACTCCCGCCCGTTGCAATATTATGCAGCTGTTGTATATCCCGGCTTTGTATTAATAAATTTTAGATGTCAACCGCTTCGCGTGGTAGCTGGTTAGACTTGCTAGTTGTTGGGTTGAATGGGATTGTGTCATTGCCTTCGCTTTGCTCGATGAGAGCGCAATCGAGGGCTGAACAGAATTTGCATGGTCGAAGTAAATTGTTACTTGGATAAATTCAATAGGTATATTTTTTTTATAATAATAAAATAAGCGGGCTATTAACCCCTCGTTGTACGATTAAACACGAAATTAAATAATACAAATACACATTTAAATAATACAAATAATGGATATTCCACACGGTGGAATAGAAACCAGACATGATAAAATTTCTAAATAGTTCTTTGTATTGTAAATACATACAATAAATGTATGTACCATAATAATGTACCCATCGTTATAAGAGAGATAACTTTTTACTACAAAAGCAATTGTTTGTATTTAGTAAATATTCTTTAATAAAACTTAGCGTTATTAATAAAATATAATTGTATTGTATTGCATAGTTCCCATTCGTTTCAACCTGTAACATAAAATTTAATTCGAAAATTTATTTTGAATACATATCAGTTACACAGAAGCTCCGTGGTGTTAACTAATATTAATAACTATTAATGGACGTTTCACACAGCGCCATCTAGCTTCAAACTAAGCATACCTTGTACTATGTGAAGTAACTAATATAATACACATACAACATCATTTTTCTGTAAATACAGAACAAACATCTATGTTCTACACAAAAATGCTTGTCTTGAGTGCGAATCGAAGTTACGACCTCTAGCGCAGAAAGCAGAGCTACCATCTGCGCTGTGAGGTTAGTCTGTTATGAGAGATTACATGAGCATACCTCAGTAAGTAGATATCTATGAGCTATGAGTTGCGATATTAAGTAACTGACACGCTTGGTAGATTATGTAAAACCGAAGCAATCGATAATAACGTGGGTAAATATTGTATTGGCGTTCATTAGTGATAGTTTGTATGTGAAAAAGCCTTTAATTTTCGGAATAATAATGTTTTATTGCATACCCATTTTCTCGAATTGCGTAAGACGTTAAGATGTAATATCTCAATCTGAAGAGTAGTTTACCTGTAACAAATAGAGCACGTTTGAATACAGAAAATCGTTTTTCAAAAACAAAATAGGCGACTGAATAAATTCTTGTGACAAAGCCACTGATTTTGTCTAAAAGTTAATGTTCATTTAGTAATACAAAGTCAGTCTTTCTTAGACATAGATGTCAGAAAACTATACCAACTGGAATAGGTGAATGGTACTGATAAAATAGGCAACTTGCCAATACAACAATACAATTTCAAGTATAATAGATAATTTGAATTTTTAACATTATGAAGATCTTTGCAAATTGAAAGATTTTTCATAACATTGTATTCGAAAGAAACTCGTCAACAAAATAGCGTTTGTGCACTTATTTCGTGTGTGGCCAACTCTGTTTTCGAGGTCTCCGAAATAACCTATCGACTATAGAACTAACATCTTAACTTGCACGAAGCGCTCCGTTCTGATGGTTTCCCATCCAACAACTGACCGGGCAGAAAGTTGCTTGATTTGTCTGTCAAAAATATCTATGCAACTTCGCCAAGCGCTTGGTGCTCAGTATATGAATGTTTGCTACGTAGGTTGATACATTGATCGATGGCAATTCAAAGTCGTTATCCTATTCTGCCGTTCCCTTCCTAGAAACAATTCTTACACGGTGAGTTTCAAATAACCTTTTATTATTCCTTTGAACTGCGAGCTGTTTGTCTTGGACGTAAAATTTAGAGTTTTATACCGTTGTTGAAATTATCGTTAACACGCCTGTTTGTATGATCTTACTTTTTATGTGTATGTATCTATCGGTGGCTACTATTTCTTGCTATATAATTTTTTTTTTTTTTTTTATTGCAATGTATTTCATTTTTCGGTCAGTCTAAATTAAAATGAAATGCTGTTGGCAAGCGCATAACTCGAGAACGGATGTTGATTTGACTAATTTATGAAATAAAGTGTTCGTAATATTATTATGGAAATAAGACAGGAAAAGTTTCCAATGGGAAACAATGTGATTTTTATAACAACTTACGCAAATTGACAGCTCATAGTTTGGTTATAAATCAACCGAGCATAGTATGTAGGTTCAATGAGATTTTTTTTTTTTTTTATTGACGTTGGTTTTTTGAGTAGTTTTCAATCCCTGCAATGATATTCTTTCTTTTCTTTTTTCATATTTTTTTGTTTCATGGCGTAATTTTTGGACATATCCTTAAAACGCAAAACTCAGTTCACCATTATTGCTGGGCATAAAAAGTATGGAGGTAGTAATTTCCCTGAAGAACTTTCCTCAAGAGGTAACAAAACCTGGAAGTAGTAAGTGCTCGTCAACTAGTCTACTTAAAACTAACTAACCTAAGCTTTTCCGCCGTAGAAAAATAAAATAGCGACTGACTACTTATAAGCAGTGGTACATTTGCATTGCTGTCTTCCACAGGAAAACAGAAAAGTGTGCGAGGCGGTAAAATCACATGCGCATACATTACGAGTGACGGGAGCGACTTGGGTCTTTTCACACTTGGATCAGGTACGACTTAAGTCGTATTGCTGGTTTTAACAATTTATCATCAGGTTAGCCTTCGTCCTGTTGCTGCTTAAATTGAAAAATAACATTATCGTATTTTTAAGGTCGCGTAATCGCCTTGTACCACCGTAGAAAGAACTAACATCATAATTAACGTACTACAAAAAAAAAAGTACTATCTCTTATCGACCTATCCACGAGTACAAAATTACCAATGCCATGCACGTAGTTTGTCGCGACATCAATCATTCGCGCGTTGATTGAATTCACTATTCGATAAAATAAACCCACCCGCGATTGGAGCTATCGCACATAAACTGTGTCTTCCAGGAAGCAGTGGAGCTGGCAACACCTGACATTTCAAGTCACAGAATATATAATAATTTCGATAATGGCAACCCCGGCAGCGCCCCGGGCCGCAAAGTGGGCAAATTCAAACGATGGATGTGAGCTCATGAAATTACTTGTTTTTGAATTGAGGGTATGGTTGTATTCTGCAGCGTTCCAAGTACACATTAAAGATTATTCGGTGATGTAAGTAATAGCAGATATTATAATCAACAGTACCGTTGGAACATTATCTGTGGATTACCTAATGTCGTGCGCTTAAAAATGTTGAATGAGAACGACACACATTAAACTTTGTGAAGCGATAAGAGCTCACTTGAACAACTTTAGGCAAAAGTTAAAACGTAACTACACAGAATAATGCAATCACGCCATTTTGTTGAAACTTTTCAAAGCACTCTCGCGGGTAATGTCGCGCCAGTTAACACTGCGATTCGTGGTGTAAAAAAGTGTTCTCACTACTTTTTGAATAAAATTTTCACATACAATTATTGAATAAAATTTTTACTGCTAAGAATCTCTAAGATATCTTGAAGAATATTTTGAAATTACTTTATTACGGCTGTTCATATTATTCATATTGTATATCATTTCATATTTGTTGTTACGCGAGATATTTGCCAATTGTGAACCAATAATTTTTTTATGATATGCCTAGCACCTCTATTGCTTTATTGCGGATTTTTTTCTATTTTAATTCAGTCTTTTAACAGACTTCATATAAGATTAGACGTTTCTCAATTCAGATATCTTTTTACATGACATTTCTATTTGATAGTTTATTCCTTCGCAAGAAAAAGAATTGAATGAAAGCAAAGAAATGAAAGAAATAAAGTCGGTTTGCAAAATTCAAACTCTGAGTTAGAGATAAGATGTTAGAGAATTTATCTCTCTAAGCATTGACATGGATCACAAACTCCATTTGCATCAAAGAGACGAGTCGAGACTTAGTGAAATCCCTCACGTATCAACATCATTTCACATTTAGCAATTTGCACAGCCAAAGTTCACATATTAACTAGCTCTGTGCTCTGCATACATAATCGTAGTAGTTAGTGCGAGAAAGTTGCTACGATTAATCGTTGGCGAATTTAACAATTTACCTCCCTTTGGGGTCGCAGTTGGTTGCAGCTATGCCTTCTTTTTTTTATGCAATAGGGGGCAGACGAGCTTGCGTGCCACCTGATGGAAAGTGGTCACCGCCGCCCATGGACACCTGCAATACCATGGGGAATGCCGATGCGCTGCCGGTCTTTCAAATAACGATTAACCCGCCTCTTGAAGGACCCCATGTTATACTTCAAACTCCTTCCTCGAAAAACATTTTATTTGTATTTCCCAATGCAATAGTAGAAATAAATTCACGTAAAAACTGGCAGAAACGCGCGAGGAATGCTGGATGGGCATAATATTTCTTTGCTGACAGCTGACAGTGACGGCTCCGCGTTCTGAAGGACTGGCAAAACCCTCGCTAGCTGAATTGTGACAACAGCTGTAGGCGATAAATCAAGGATAAGAAATTAACAGGAAAATTGTGATATGCGACGAAAGAAAAGGTATAAAAGCCTTAAAACTGTTTCACCATAACTCCTGTGCTCTCATCAAAATCCTGTGTAAAGTTGCCAAGGTGAAAAATATACATATTCTAGTCAAATACTATAACACTGCCATATTGGTCCGTTCTCTACAAATCTTGATTTCCATAAGGACCTAGGACGTCGTATCTGTCCGTTTGTCTTATATTTAAAGGGTAGTATATTTCGTTCAACGTCGAAAAAGACGTATACTTCACAAAAATGACTAGCTAAAACATGGATACTGGCGGAATAAATTTTGATTCCTATAGAATGGCCGACCGTGTAACACAGCGAGGCACATGTAGTTAAAAATAAAATGAAAATAGAAGGTTTTAATCCCTAATATTTCTACAAAGGGCACCCTTTTTGGAATGCATTAAGTTGTTTCTCTAACCTGTGTTTATTATCTAACCACGAGCAACTGCCACAACTTGCATTAAAAATGAAACACACCCCAAATAAATAAAGCTATATCACAGGGAAACCAACCCGAAATTACTCTTCAAAGCTCTCGTCACTCAACCTGTCGGGTGAAGGTAAAATGTATAATATTACCAAAAATGAAACTGGTAATATTTTCCAACGTTTCCGAAAACTAGGTCGAGAAGCCCTAGTCTAGAGAGGATTAAATAGTAGGGTTGCCGCACTCCTGGGATCAGCAGACGTAAAGTGATGAATTGGCGAAACGTTTTGGACGAAGGATTGGTCCAAATACGCACGGAAAGTGTTGTTATTTCAACTAGCTTCCAGGATTTTTTTATGTTTGTTACCTCAGAACTAAGATCATTTATCAAACTATTTGGACGATTTTTTTTTATTGAAAATGTTGACTTTCGTATTAGTCCCACAGAAATCGCCATCAAAACCGGTTCGATAATTTAGTTTTAAATCATATTATAATAACTTTTAAAAATCATCCAAGTAAACGAAATTGCGTATTTTCCTTTCCTGTGCCCTTTTTGTTATTTTTTTTTATATACACTTAAATAGAGAAATAAGGGATAGATTTATTCAAGTTGGGTTTCTTGCGATTTTTTTTAATCAACCAGTTATTACCAAATATAGTAGTAGATGTAGTACGTTCGTCCGGAGAGGCATTGCCACCACACCTGGCATCTGCCGCCAAGCAATAGCGCTCGCAATACTGTGTTCCGGTGGAAGGGTGTGGCTGCCGGTGAAATCACAGGCGTACTAGTTATCACATCCCCGTCTCGGGTGAAGAACGCAGCAGCATATTCTGTCGTAGTTCTACACACAATTAAACGTTATCGAGTTCTACATTTAATCACAAAATTCAGATAGTAATAAAGCTAGTGTCAACCCTATGACATGAATTTTCCAGGGGTTTCTCTTGACTATAATGCAACTCACTTTGCGTCGAAAGCTCTTGCATCTTGAATTTCATTTGCTACTATAGCAGTTTTTTATAGTTTTAGCAAACAATGCTACAGGGTTTTTAAGGGTATCTATTGTAGAAGTAGATACCTTTTTTCAACTATTATTATCTACAATCTTAGGCCTATTTGATATAATCCTGCCTTCGAAAGCCTTCAAATTTGTTTTTGGGTCTTTAGTGTAAATGTTTGTTACGCTTTTTTTTAATGATTGTGGGTTCTTTAGAACTCTATCTCACTTGATATTAGGTACGTGATGTACAAGTGATTTAAACTAATAAATCCATTTCGATTCTATCATCCCCTAGTTTCACTCTAGGGGGTGAAATATTTCTATGAAATTTCTATGGGAGAACCTCTAGTACCAAATGCAATAAAATAATAATACAAATAAGTCTAATTGGTGAAAAAATTGCGTAACAGACACACAAAACAAAAGCCGAATTGAGAAACTACCTATTTTTTTATGTCAGTTAACAGTAGACGAATCGTCTCACACATATATGAAAATAATATTTTTATATCATCTTAATCGCAAGTAAATTCTCCTAACCAAAGTCAGGTTGGCAATTCGTAGCCCTTCACAGTCGGGTAAAGACGAATTGCTGTAATTCCCCCGCCAATTACAAGATAAGGCTAGTGCCAGCCGTGACGCGCTGTAGCAGGTTCGACGCCCGGTCACGAGCTCTCGTTACAGGCCAATTGGTGAAGATCACGTTCCCGCCGGAGAATTGCACTATTTATTGTGATGTGCTGTGAGAAAGTTCGAAGGTATCGAAAGATTTATAGACTCGATTTCCCTCGCAATGTTGTTACATCATTTTGAACGCGATTTTATTTATGGCGATGTTGACGTAACTAGCTGATGGCCCACCTGATGTTAGGGTCATGTCCGCCCATAGGCAACTGAATACCCTGGTTCTCTCATATCGAAGTATGAGATTAGTCCTAAGTCGCATTGCATTGCGCCCGTTGCTCTCATGCGGGGATGAAAAGCCTTAAGGGCCGGTAAGTTTACCAACACCCACACCCTTCCACCGGAACACAGCAACGCGACCACTGGCTCAACTTTGGGTTCCTCTTTACCTACCACCCGGGTGTATGTAAGGATGTTCAAGTACTCAGCTAGGAACGTGAGCGTTATAGACCCCATAATCCTTAGTGTTAATGAGGCCAAACCGGACGAATTAATTTAAGTTAAAATTTCAATTGTCTGAGTTAAAAAAAAAAACCAACTTCAATACTTTCGTCACTTATTTTACGTCTATATGGGTGGAATTTCTTCACGAAATTTCTATGGGAACACCGTGGTTAATTAGGTATTAAATTAAAAAAGACTCATCCAACCATCCACAATCGGAAAAAAAATCGCTTAATTAAAAAACAAACATCCGAATTAAGAACCTCCTCCTTTATTTTAAGTTTTTTTTTTATGTAATACAGGGCAGACGAGCTTGCGGGCCACCTGATGGAAAAAGTCGGTTTAAAAACCAACTAAGCGGACTTGTTGTGTGGACTTCAAAAAATATGTCATCATAATAGTAGGGGAGCCCAAGAGGGGATTTTTGAAGTGACTCGAGCGTGTCAGAAAAATATATAGGGAGAATCCTTGCACCTTTTAAAGTACCTCTACCAAGTATGAACCCTCCATATGGTGGGGTGTGTTGAGGGGAACCCGTCTGATTAGTAAAAAAAAATCGATTCTTAGAAAAACTCGAGCGCGTCAGTCATTTACAGTATGTACGCGCATTATATTTCTGGTAACTATTAGATATTAATCTGACGATTAATTCAAGGGGGGTGGCCGTAACGAGCGGTTGAAAAAAAAAAAAAAAAAAAGTTATTCGAGCGTGTCAGACATTCAAAGTGTATGTCAACTAAAGCTTAAAAAGTGGCCTATTAAAATATCTGACGATTTGGTCATGACACGAACTCATAATATATTTTTGTATATGTAAAAAAAAAAGGTGATCTTGAGATACTCCAGCGCGTCAGATTTTTATGCAGGAGGGTCAAGTTGATGTCATAGTCCTCCTGAATAATAATCTGACAATTATATGGAGGGATATCGCTAGTCTGACCATTTTGAAGGAAATTTAGAAATAATATATCCGCATTTACGTACAGAAATTGGATAATTTATTAATATATAATTAAATATAGATCATTACAATTTAAAATCAATTACAGCTCATTCAAATTTAAAATACATATTTTAGTCTTCATCTCCACTAGACTCATCTTCGAAGTTCGTTTCCACTTCAACTTCCTGGACGTCCTCGTCATCTCGTGATTCTGTAACCAAGAATGGTTATGATACATTATAATGTTATATTTATGTTATGATAGTATAATATGGAAAAGAAAACGTACCTGAATCCAAAGTATCTCCTAAAATGTCAGGTGTTATGACGATGTCTTCGTACGCTTCAGGAAGTTGGTTTCCTAGGAACCAAGTTGGCTCCAATTTTCCATCCACATTTCTCCATCCGTATTCTAGTGGTGACATTTCCGTAGGAATACGATTGTGAGCGTTTCTCCACAAACAAGCAATATATTTCGTTCGCAATAAATGTTGTTGCAGCTCCGATCGACATGGTGGCAAATTACAACCATCGTAATTACGCACATTCAGTGAAAAGGGTTGAGACGTATCATTTACTTTGTACGTTTTATTAAATATTTCCATCCTAGCAATATTAACGTCAGCTAGTTTAAATAAAAGTGAGACGCGGAGTGGGGAATACACAGTTCTAAGCCGCTGTACGCTTCACCTTTGCTCCACGATTCTACTAACATCGCCCCATGAAAACTGTCAGATTATTAGTTCTTTGTAATTCTAATAGTGTTTCCTTCAAAATAAAAAAAAATTGAAACGCGCTCGAGTATTTCAAGGTGACGTTTTTTTTTTACAACTTCGAGACTCGCTTGTTTCTTAATGTCACGCTCAAATTGTCAGATTATTGAGATATACAATCTTCTTAATGTAATTAATCAACTTTCTCTTAATCTGACGCGCTCGAGTTTTTCTAAGGATCGATTTTTTTTTACCAATCAGACGGGTTCTTCTCAACACACCCCACCATATGGAGGGTTCATACTTGGTAGAGGTACTTTAAAGGGTGCAAGGATTCTCCCTATATAATTTTCTGACACGCTCGAGTCACTTCAAAAATCCCCTCTTGGGCTCCCCTACTATAAAGTTTTTATCAATATGAACTTATTATTTTCTATGGTTAGTATATTGGTTCGAGTCTTGTTACATAATTTCACTTCTCTAGCATCAGCATCGATGGTTCAGTGGTAGAATGCTCGCCTGCCACGCGGGCGGCCCGGGTTCGATTCCCGGTCGATGCAATTGACATTTTGTACATATTTTTTTATCATTTTATTTTTATATTAAGTACTCATTAATATTCTATTTCAGGTTAAGTATATTGAAAAACACCCATTTATTTTAATTGTTTAGAAAGATTGCTGGTTCAAATCTATAAGCTAACCACCGAGTTTTTGGTTTGTAATATTTCAAAAGAAGAAATTTAATCAGAGTGATACTGCAAAAATCGTATGCAGTATTTTTAACCTCTGACGAAAAAGAGGGGTGTTATAAGTTTGTTTGAGAGTATGAGTGTGTGTCTGTCTGTGACATTGTAGCTCCCAAACAAATGATGACGTGGTCTATAATTTGTGAAGATCTGTTCACGCGTTTGATGTTCATCAGTACATTATCATTATCCCAAGTCAAGTTTTTAACATTCATACATAGTATGAAACAAAATCGCTCCCGTTGTACGCTTAGATCTCTTAAACTACGCAACGTATTTTAATGCAGTTTTCAACAAAAGATAGAGTAATTCAACAGGAAGGTTTATATGTAGTATACATGCATACTATAGTAGGTACTATAGTACTATTACTACAGTAAAGAAAAGCCGAACACGTGAGTGAAGCCAAAATGAACTTGGTTCCTACATCTATGAGGAATCGTGTCTTGCACATAGTCACAAATGAAATCTAAATATATGAACAGTGACACCTCATTTAGGTCAGTGGAACTCCAAACCGAAGTTAATTTTAACCCTGCCGTGATACATTCGCAACGATTATTATTATTATTCACTAGGCCACTAAAAGCACTTCCTACAATTAAAATTAAAGTATCGTTAACACACTTATACCCCTGCACTAGGATTCGATGTCGTTGGTGGCGATAAATACAGAGACAAGAAAAATATCCAAGACCCGAGAACAAACTTTACGCTCATCACACAAAGTGTGCCTTGGCTGGGAATTGAACCCAGGGCCTCTCGCTTTTAAAGTATGGCTACTAAATACAATACTATCTACTATAATACGGTGATTATCCACCCTTAAGAATTAAATTGTATTTTTAAGCTATTAAGGATGCTTTGATATACATGTAACTGATTTAAACATCGGAAAATAAATGACTTTCATCCCTTATTTCTCGCCCTTAACGGGTACATCACTATTTTAAAAGAAACATCCAAATCGGTATACAACAGGCGAAGAAAAATGTCACAGGAAAGCAAAAAAAAAAAAACTCGTTATTTTTTTCAGTTATTTTGATTTTACTACCAAACTGTTAAACTGATTTTGATAAAATTTCTATGAGAACCAAAAAAGAAAATATATTTCCAAATCAATTGACAAATGAGCATTGAAATAACAAACATAAAAAAAAATCGTCAAAATTGGTTCAAAATTCTGCATAACATCGCGTAATAGACAAATCATCTCCACTTCTTCACGCTGGAGAAATGCTCAAAGCAGATCCATACATCTGAGGCAAGTGTGACAAACTGAGATACATCTGATATCTTTGTGGTAACAATGGCCTATATCTCCGTTTCACAATCTGTTCATGTATCCGATATGGTCTAGTGGCTAGGATACCTGGCTCTCACCCAGGAGGCTCGGGTTCGATTCCCGGTATCGGAAAATCTTTTTGCAGTAATTAAATCTCAGAATTATTTTGAAACCTTATTACTATTATATTTTGTTTTGTTTGTAAGAGCATATTTTTTTTCACTGTAGCTTTATCTCCTTCATTTACCAAAAAAACCCAACCCGGATTCGTAATGTTACATGTCTTCAAGTTTTGGTTCAAGGACATCTTATATATGCCACTGGGTCATCAAATTTCGCCTTCCGATTTCTATTTCACGTTTGTTCCCGGGTGTCGGCTTTGGTTGTTTGCATTATATATTTGATTTTGTACAATTCCCTTTTTTATGTTACTAAAATGGCAAGACGATCTGACGTTTGCCAGGAATAGCAGTAGTTTCCCGGATGAAACACGCACAAGTTCTACTGCCACTTTGGGATTCTTCTTTTGCACCACACGGAGGTGCATGTGGGGAATCTGTGGTGTGGATACAATTATCTAAATGTAGTCCAATATGGACCCACAAAACCTATTGAGACACAAAGCATTCAATCAAGTCTTCATTTTATTTATTTGGATATACATATTTATAATGTATTTTTGTTGGAATTGTTATTAATTTATTGAGGCAGAAATGTCATTTTATTTAAATTACAACAAAATTTCGTTCAACAAAAATGGACACATTCATAATATTATAACTAAGCCGTCAATTGATGGTAGCGTGTCCAAAATGCTGGCAGCACTGCCACGGTGGATGGCAATATAATACGATGAAAAAAAAATCTTTATCCATATGTACTAAAAAAAGTAAAACTTTTTTTATTAGTAGCTACGTAGCTAGTTAAGCTATAGATATGGGGTTAACAGAACCCCGTTACTAGGGTGGATGTTTCCTGGTGGGCAGCGGAGGGTATCGGAGCGCGACTGCCCACTCAGCTGTGCCGGCGTGCAGTGATTGTTTCACTTGTCCATTCCATGGTTTTTGTTTGAAACGGTGGATTAATTATTGGTCGAGAGATTTGTACATTATTTTGTTTAGGTAAGAGGTTGATGAAAGCGTGGTGCTTTGTGGTTCGAACCCTGACTTTTAATCCAAAGGTCGCCAGAGCAGTAGTTGGTAGTAGCCTTGCCTTCGAAGCGAGGGGTCCCGGGTTCGATTCCCGGCCGGGGCACACTTTGTGTGGTGAGCATGAAGTTTGTTCTCGGGTCTTGGGTGTTGGTCTTGTGTTTCTGTGTTCGTCCATGCCATCTGCGACACAGGGAATCCTAGTGCAGAGGTATGAGTGTGTAAACGTTGTTGTTGTTGTTGTTTAAACCACTATCAAAAAATTTGGAGAAAAGGATCCAGTGCATTAGTCTTATACACTTGAGGGATATCCTTTTAAGGGGATTTTAAAGTTAAAGACACATTTTCCCCCCAGTTTTTTAAAAACACTTTCATACTTAGTTTGAGACACAAAATTGACGTATGTTGTTTTTGTTTGTTATTTTGTACTGTTTATTAACATTAGGCTAAATAAACTATCATTCTTTTTTTCTTCTGTTTGAACTTGGTTTCATTTCGCTTAGCATCTCTCATTTACTATAAAATTCAATATGGGCTTCTTTTCATATTATATTGTTCACATATTATGTTGTTGTTGTTCATGTTATATTGTTGTTGTAGGAAGGGTATGAAATTCATTGTCTGTGATTGTAGTTTGCATAATTTCAACACGATATTCAAAGGTTCTATGGTCCGGTATCCTTTCACCTTTTCGGTCATAAATAATGTTTGCAAATATGAATGCTAATTACTTAGGTACACACAGCTTGAACCTAAATATGGCTTTATCTTAAAGCCATAAACTATAAGCTTGGGTGCCG
This sequence comes from Aplocera efformata, assembly GCA_921293045.1. Classification (NCBI taxonomy): domain Eukaryota; kingdom Metazoa; phylum Arthropoda; class Insecta; order Lepidoptera; family Geometridae; genus Aplocera; species Aplocera efformata. Next base: position 1,777,416 of record OV121042.1, on the reverse strand, counting down.
TTAAAGATATTAAATTGTAGCTTCTCAAATTGTTTTCATTGGAAAATTTTCCTGTCACACAAAATAATATTATAGCAATACGACATAAAATTTGTTTTTCACCACTTAAACGGAAATAACACCTGTGTATGGAAATAAATGACCTCGTTTTTGCAGCTGTTTCTTTTTCTTAAGTAAAAGTATTCTATGCTACTCCTTATAACTTCAGCTATCTTCCAGTGTAATTCCGATCCAGCCAAAGATTAACGGGAACAAACAGACTGAAAGAAAGACAGACAAAGTTATAAAAAATATTATTTATCATTTTTTTAAATGGATTTGTTGGGTCCGTGGCTTAGTTGGTAGTAGCCCTGCTTTCGAAGCGAGGGGTCCCGGGTTCGATTCCCGGCCGGGGCACACTTTGTGTGGTGAGCATGAAGTTTGTTCTCGGGTCTTGCATGTTTGTCTTGTGTTTCTGTGTTTGTCCATGCCATCTGCGACACGGAATCCTAGTGCAGAGGTATGAGTGTGTAAACGTATGTTTGTTTGTATAAGCTGTTATTTTGACATAACTACAGACATATATTTTCTTTATTTGTATAAATAAAAAAAACTACGAAACAATACTAGATTTGCACTGTCCTCCAATTTTTTGGCAGGTTATCTGAACAGTTCGTTAACCCCAAAGACTAGAACATAAAAATAAAGCTACGCCTGAAATACACGTGTCTCTCGAAACAGCGATGATGCCATTCACAAAACCTTGGAGTGATTGACAAGTTGCTAAGCAAATATTGTGAAACGTGAACGAACGAGTATTTTTATGGTAATGAGGCAAACATCAACTGTGTAAGTTGATTATTGTAATTGAGTTCGTTTAACGCGACGGCCCGTGGCTAAGTTACTCAAAGTCTGGATTTGAATCCCGGACGGGGCAGACTTTGTAAGTTTGGTCTTAGGTTTTCGTGATTGTGTCTATGCTACGTGCGACACAGGGAATTCTAGGGACATGAGAGTGTAAATGTTTAGTAACAGCTAGTTATTTTTATTAATCTTATTACTTTAGACGAGAAATTCTTGTATAAACATTTATATTTATTAATATATTTCGCGTATCTCGGAAACGGCTGTAAAAATTTTAAATAAATTTTTTGTTTACATAAATTTACCTGTATTATTGTATTTTGTAAACAACCGATTCTTGTAACAAAAACCGAGTTAAACTTGGTCGCCCATGTTCTGTGTCATAATTAGAGATTGATTACAACGGTAACTGTCCTGTGTTCCTATCAAAATCATTTTCATTTTGACCAACTTTGGGATATATAGACTGACTGTAGTCAGTGTATTTTATTGGAATAGGTGTCTTTAATAAAAAAAAATTTGCCTCACGAAACAGAAAATTATTTTTGTTGTGTATATAGTAGGTATTTACTATACTACACTATTTATAATGAACATAATCAACGTAATTTTATAATAATAATTTCATTTTCAATTATTTGGGCTATAAATTGGGCTATAAATTAAAATAGTTAGATATACCGCTTTACGCTTCGTCTGATAATTAAAACTGTTTTTAAAGAAATGAAATATTCTAATGAGCTTTTGTTGGTTTTGAGGTATTAATCGGATCGTTGACCTCGTATATTAATATTTATCAGCCTAATTATCACATTAGGCCTGATACCCCACTCCGCAGAACCCCTTGAGGTTCAATTGGAAACATCGTATTTACAAATTAGTTTTATGAATAAACTGAGCAATTAAATGGCGATTTTTAGTCGTTTCCACCCCTTTAGATAAATCGTAGCTGACATCAAAATTGCTATAATTTTTTTTAATTGTTTTTTATGGCATAATTTTTAAACAGTAGTATGCTAAAAGCTCCTTGAACTATGCCTAAAATGTTCGCGCAAGTTGGCCAAGTTTATTTGCAGACGGATGAACGTTAGCCCATAAAATACTTACAAACAAACATTCATTTTACATATTAGATAACTTAAAGTTAATTATAGAGCCAGTTCAGATTCAGTAGCTAAGTCAGCTAACGATAGATTAAAATTAAACGTGACGTAACTAAAGGTGATATAAGACGATTTACCTTCGATTTATAATTTGTTTACAATCGTTCTAAACATAAAGATGGTACTTTATGGGTAGGTAAGTATTGAAATTTCGTGCTCATATGCTATAATTCTGGCAACGTAATAATAAAAACAGTAGAAGTGTTATTTTTCGAGTTACTGTGATATTACTATGATTTGAGAGTTTTTTTTATGTGAATAAGTGACGGAACGAGCTGAGGGCCCACCTGGTAGTAAGGCCTATGACAATAGTAATGCGACTCAGTATAAGATTTGGATCTTACACTGAGTTGCCATTCTGCTGCGTCCATCACCCGCAGAGGGATTTTTTTTTTGATCATCCTCAGCCTCAGATACTTTTACACACACACTCATACCTCTGCACTAGGATTCCCTGTGTCGCAGATGGCATGGACATACACAGAAACACAAGACAAACGCCCAAGACCCGAGAACAAACTTCATGCTCACCGCACAAAGTGTGCCCCGGCCGGGAATCGAACCCGAGACCCCTCGCTTCGAAGGCAGGGATACTACCACCAAGCCAAGGAGCCGTCAAGGATAAAATAAATTTTCTATTATTACTATTAAAATGTAAATGTATCCTTATCTTGTATGAAATAAAATTAATTTAATTTAATTAAAGATCGGTGATTTGCTTTCACCACTACGCCATGGAAGTTGCAGTCAGACTGAGCTATCAGATATTCACCTGACCATTCCACAGCAGGGAAACCTACTCTCGACAAGTGAGAGTTTGGGCTTTGATTTGCCGTGAGCCACGAAATGATGAAGGACCAGTAAAAAAATTAGTATTACTTAGCCCCAGGCGAGTTTATAAAGATTATATAGCTTGCTCTAAATTTTATAGGCTGTTATCTGTATCCAGCTATACTACAAATAAATAAAATGAAAGTGTGTGTATGTAATGTCAAAATAATAGCTTTTTATTATATGCATTTGAATGTACCTTTAAACAAAAGTAATAACAAAAATACTCTTTTTATAATTTCTGTCTGTCTGTCTGTTTTTCCCGGCTAATCTCCGCAACGGCTTAATTGATTTTGACGAGACCATCACTGGCAGATAGCTGATGTTATAAGGAGTAACTTAGACTACTTTTATTTTAGAAAAAAAATAAATAATTGTTCCGCGCAAAATAATTGTTAAATTCTACGCGGACGAAGTCAAGGGGAACAGCTAGTTGAAGATAAAAATCTTAATAGTAATGTTTTAATATTTTAGTTAATATTTTCGATTGAACGTAGATAGTAATTTTGGCTTGAGGTGTTTTGTATGAGATGACTCACTTCGCAAAGCGGCACATAAATCTGTAATAGCCTGATTTCCACAGCATCCACACACATTTGGGTTGTTTTAGACAAATCCTTTGGAAAGGAGTAGCTCATTTCACCATCTCCGTCTCGATCTTCCACGCATTCGTTGTCTATAACATTATATATATATTAGACACATGAAAAGACAAGCATGAACAAAGTTATACTAAATACTAACAAGTCCCACCGGTAGAATGGAGAAACTTCAGGGGGTCCAGTTACTCGCGTCCGTAGATGAATACCCTCAGAATTCCTACACGTACCCCCTGGTGCTAAAGGGGCAATAAAAAGAAGTAGAACTTGTGCAAAGTTCGCCCGAAGAAATACTGCCTCCACACCTGGTAATCTGCCTCCAAGCAACAGTGCACATGCATTGTTGTGTTCCGATGGGTTGATGCCGGTGAAATCACATGCGCATGAGACGTAAGATCCCCGATTTGGGTGACGGGCGCAATGGGGTGCGACTTAGGTCAGTCTTGTTATGGGCGGAGGTAACCACTTAACATCAGGTGGGCATTCAGCTCATCCAGTCACTATAATTACATTAAAAAAATAGTCATACTAATATTGTTGTATGTATTTGTTGTATGTTGTATGTATGTATGTAATTGTATGTATGTTTTCTACTCCTTTATGTCTAAATGGCTGAACGGATGTGGATGTATGTATGGCAATAGCTCATACCCTGGATTGATACATAAGCTACTTGTTATCCCGAAAAAATTAAGTGTATTTTAGTGTCTAGAAAAAGATACAACTTCTGCCAGTTTTGTTCCATCTTCTCATGGCTTTTGAACCGCGGGTAACACAGCGTGGCGCAATATAATTATATCAGTAAACAAGTGCCTATTTAGTATACTATACAATCAACAGCTCCATCTTAATATATATAAATCTCGTGTCACAATGTTTGTCCTCAATGGACTCCTAAACCACTTAACCGATTATAATAAAATTCGCACACCATGTGCAGTTCGATCCAACTTGAGAGATAGGATAGTTTAAATCTCAAATTATAGTCGCAATTTTAATTTATTGCTAATTATAATATCGTATGACAAAAACGTTAGCCATAGCAACGCGTGGCCCGGTCAGCTAGTTGTTTAGTATGTAGTAGTCTTCAAACTCACTTTGTGCGGTAATTATGAAGTTTGTTCACGGGTATTGGTGTATTTTATGCCACCTGTGACAGGGAATCCTAGTGCAGGGGAGAAGTATGAGTTTTTAAGCGTTGTAAAAACAAAAACACTGTAATATTATTAACATGGTTTTTTCACCCTACGGTTCAAACAAGCGAAACAGTGTAACTTACCATACGATTATTTAAAAAGGGTGGCCACCCACCGTGAAGCCTTACAAGGCTGTGGGCATTACAAATAGAGGGCCAATTTCCAATTAAAATCACGGCAGGTGGCCGCTAGGGGGCAGCAGTGGAAGCATAGAGTGGCATCGGCTGGATTCAGAACGCATAGGCAAGTGACTATAGTGGATTTTAAACGTTCTTTACCTTTTAGTGCCAGGGCATATTTTAAAAAAACTTACTGTACTGGTGAATTAAGTTTTTCTGTGTAAAACTTGTGTAATATTGCGTTTTTTACAATAAATGCAATGATATATGACATTGGCGCTATATGACACTATCCAAGTATATGTATGTCTTACATCCAATAGTAACAATGCAATTATTGTGTTAGCCAATAAAGTAATATTACCAAATTGGATCAATAAGAAATTATTATTTAATCAATATGTAATCGTATATTTCATTTCATTTCATTTATATTCCACAATTTGGACATATAGAACACTCTGTATCGTCAAAACCTAAAGATAAATCTTACATACTCATAGAAAACAGACAAGATACCGTGATTTTGTAAATACAATAATGAAGCGCTACGTCGGTAATTAAAAACAACTTACTAAAGATCATTGCAGCTGTAGAGAGGCTTCGTCAGGAACATATTATAATAAAAACATAATGTTAAAATACTCAATACAAATGTCAACAAGTTTCTGCTGTACAAGGGCTTCGTTGCTGTAAATATACTTTCCAATAAAACACGATTATAGAATAAATATAATATAAATTGACCCAGGTTCTTGTTATTGATTACTATAATGACACGAGTATATGTGTATTTAAAAAAAACCTATAATGAAATGAATGAAATTGAAATATCGTAAACATATATAAGAAAAGCATTAATTTATTAACGCTAATCTTCGTCGGGTTCGACAAAGATTAGCGTTAATAAATTAATGCTTTTCTTATATATGATTATGATATTTCAATTTCATTCATTCCAACACGTAGGTTTTTTAAAATACTGGGACTTGGTGAGAACGGACCGAAACCCCTTCGTCAGTACAGCCCTGATCGCTCACCACAGGTTATAAAACAGTCACTATACACTCGGCTCAAAAGACCCCGGGCAGTCGCCGCGTTCAATATAGAATCACTACGTTAATAATCTTGTCAAATTGGTAATATTCTCGGTAATTAGCTTTTGTGATCATTCTGATGGTACTACGGTTTCTTTGTTGCTTTTACTGGCTCTAGAATGTTCGATGTCGGTATCGAAAGATTGTGAATGATAACCACCAATGATCGTTTGATTTTATACCTTAGTATAGGGAATCTTGGAGATGATTATGGAGACCTTAATCACATTTTATTTCAAGTCCGGAGTCATTACGGGGGGTCCAGTTGGTCGCGTCCGTAGGTCCATACCCTCCGAGTCCATACACGCACCCCCAGGGTGATTGTAAAGGTGCAACAAAAAGTAGCAGTAGAACTTGTGCAAAGTTCGCCCGGAGAAGTACTCCACGCCTGGTAATCTGCCGCCAAGCAGCGGTGCGTTTGCATTGCTGTGTTCAAAGGCGCCGGTGAAATGACATGCGCACGAGACGTAACATCTCCGTCTCGGGCGACGGGCACAACGGGGTGTGACTTGGCTCTTCACATACTCGTAGTCGTATTGACTGAACAAGAACTGACTGGGCAGAAAGAAGCTCAACTTGATCTATGAAGAAAATCTTAACAAGCGATTCAAATTAACAGTTAAAAATAAATCATTGAATCTTCTTGAAACTTCACTACCATGATGTGACACAAACACATACAACCGACTTGTAAAAATAAATTACCTTGGTTTCTTACTAACAAGTGCTAACAATAGACTAATAGGCTCAAGTTGTTAATAATTTGTAATTAAACGGTTTATTTCCACTGAACACCTGTGTACTTACCACGGAAATGGCAGTTACGAAACCAATTTATAATTTATAAAGCCAGTAAGAACTTAATTGTTGTGAGCTTATAAAAACATGGCTTCCTTAAATGACAATGGCTTTGTAATTAGAAAATAGATGTCACTCTAATTAGTACACACCATTGATAAGAAGTTATGATCTCATAGATTGATGGAGATGACAGAGGGATGTATGCATGTACTATTACATGTATATCATCATAATAATAAAACTCCATGGTGTCATGTCACTGTGCTCCACGACAAGCAAAATATTCTGTAATAAGGAAAACTTATTTAGATTTAAGCACTTACTTTGTAAAAGGGATCAAAGAAAGTTATCCTTCCTTCCTTTTGGGTTTCTTGTTTATTCTCCCCATAAAGGTTGTTAAAGTTAGTTTTAAGAACGCATGATTTTGTAGTTACATTTTTCAAGTAATTTATAAGAATTAAACTGAAATAAAGATTTTTGACTATGACTTAGATCTTTTTCCTGCTCCTACTCTTGGTGGATCGCCACAACATGTATTCATCTTCCATTATCTTCTCAGACATAATTTCAATACTTACTCCTTTTTTACCTATATCACATTCATGCAATTCATCCATCTTTTCCTTACGAAAAGCATAGAAAAATTGAAGTAAAAAATTAATAAATTATTAGGTTTTCCACTCAATTTATTTGCTTGTCTCTTTACTTAAATGTTTTTCTACAAATTTAATACTATTTACAAAACAAATAATACAAAAATATTAAAAATGGAGAACCACCGACCGCGGAGTAAGACCCAAGCGGTCGCTGACTAGGGCTGCAGAGAGAGGAACCTCTAACGATGCGCGCCGTGTCCAGGAGTACAGCCTTCTGTATCTGGCCCTTGATCCATCCGCTGAGCAAGATCTCCTCAAAATGTTGTTCACTCTTCGCTACGAGTGCGTTCACCGAAACGCACCATCGACTGTTACGAATATTATTATAATATTATTATTAATGTACAAGCTGGGAAACAATCACGTTGAAAGTTGAATGTTTTAGATCGCCACCCAGTATATACCTATACCTACAGGTCGACATCCTATCTAAGCGCCTCGTTATCTCTAATGATAACAGCTGATAACGCGATGCGTACACAGGAGTGGCTCATTGACCCTAATATTTACCACGCAGATCGATCATAGTCAATCTATTTGCTTGTATGATACCATACATTTTGATGGAGGTCACAGCTGTTGGTAGCTCTGCCTTCTGCGCTGTTCTGCTGGATTCATATTCATATCATTTATTTGCCATATGAACACTTACAGACTCTTGGTTTCGTCCTGTACACAAATAATTAGCGTTCATACACAATACCAATCAAAAACTAAATGCGGGGGCAGTGTTGCCTTGTCATATTATAATATATAATACAATAAAAAACGACCAATAAAATTAAAATTAAATTGCTAATTTCGCAGTTGTCAATTATATATATATTGTATATTTTTTTTTTTAGTGAATGAGTGACGGAACGAGCTGAGGGCCCACCTGATGGTAAGTGGTGACCCTCGCCCATGACAACAGTAACGCGCGATTCAGTATGAGATCCGAATCTTTACTGAGTCGCATTCATCCTGCTGCGTCCATCACCCGAGACGGGGATGATACGTCTCATGTGCATGTGATTTCACCGGTATTTCATTACAAGTATTTATAGAATGTAAGTTTTTAAAAGTTTACTAAATATATTATACCTAAGCACTAAAACAGGCTACACAAACTTGTAGAACGTACGATAGCAAGGGACAGATGCCGTTAATAGTTTAAGTTCGGTTCGACAACAGAATAAGCGCCATTCTCGATACTTCACAACAAGATCGACCAGTTCGTTTGTAGTGAGAAACTGCGTTGTGAAATTCCAGAAGATTAGGTAGCTATTAAGAGTGTTAATGGACTGATCATGTTTGTTGAGGAACCAAGTTTATTAACCTGTTCCTAAGCTAAGTCACAGGTATCGTAATACTATAATAGTATATATTATCTATTTATACGGCTCCGTGGCTTAGTTGTAGCAAAACAGAAACATAGGACAGACACCCAAGACTTAAGAACAAATTACATGCTCACCACACAAGGTGTGCCCCGGCCGGGAATCGAACCCGGGACCCCTCGCTCCGAAGGCAGGGCTACCAACTAATCCACGGGGGTGGTCTTTTATGGGTGAAAGATCCTAAAATACCGTATAATATTTATTCTATTATAATACGTTTCATGTCGACGTCGCGGCAACATATCTCATGCACATTGCACATGCAACTCGACACCTACCTAATTTGTCTGTATGACTTGCATTAGCGTTTTTTGCTGGCAGTCAAACCAGCACACAGATTGAGTAGCAGCTTTTAGCTGACTCAGTGGAAAGCAAAAAATAAGTATGCATTGGAATGGTAGTTTAATTCTTTATCGTTTTGTTTGCGCTGGAAAATAATGATTTTAGATTAAATTCTAATCATAATTTTACAATATACAACAGGTATATATAACACAAATAAAAATAAATGTGTTAAATATTGTTTATTATTATCATCTATTGTAAAAAATAAATGAAAATAAGAATGTCAATAGACAATTCATAGAAAAACTCAACTCAAAACGCAATAAAACTCGACGCAAAATTGCCAAATGCCGTAAGGTTTACTGATTCAGAAAATAGTAATCACAGAATATGTAGACATATTGTAAATTTGTAAGATACATTACTATTTTTAACACGCGACGAAAAAGGGGGTGTTATGAGTTTGTAGTGGTGTATCTGTGTGTCCGTCTGTAGCATCGTAGCTAACGAATGGCCCGATTTTATGCGGTCGAAATGGTTCTTAGCTATAATTTATATTATTTTGATTTTTTATTTTACCAAAGTGACGGGACGAGCTAAAGAAGAAATTATCCGACTTTGTATGACAGAATAATAAAAAGTACCTAATATAAAGTCTAATCCTCAAGAGTCCCATGTGACTCTCCCCTTAGTAATGAGTGCTCATACATGTTTGTATAGAAAATGACCAGCCCACTGTCCCCATTCCCAAGTCATACAATTGTATGGAAGTACCATACAAAAGGTTGACTGGCCTCACAGCTCAGTTGGTAGTATTTTTTTTTTTTTATGTGAGTAGTTTCGTGAAGAAACGACCTGAGGGCAAACCTGGTGGTAAATGGTGACCCCCGCCCATGACAACAGCAATGCGACTCACAATTAGATTTGGATCTTACACTGAGTCGCATTCATTCTGCTGCGTCCATAACCCGAGAATAGTAGCAGTAGCAGTACACCACACCTGGAATCTGAAATGGAAGGGTGTGGGTGCCGGGAATGATACGCATGTCTCATTCCCAGCACCCACACCCTTCCACCGGAACACAGTAATGCGAGCACTACTGATTGGCGGCAAATTCCAGGTGTCGTGGCAGTGACTCTGGACGAACTTGCACAAGTTCTACTGCTACCTTAGGTTACTCGTTTGGCACCACCCTAGGGGGAATCAAAGGGTACAAAACTACGGACACGAACAACTGAACCCCCCATTGAAGCTCTGCCTTCTGCGCTATGGGTCGTATGTTCGATTCCCACTCAGAACAAGCATTTGTGTGATAAACAATAATAGTCAGTTTTCTGGTTCCCATAGTACAAGCTATGCTTAGTTTGGGGTTAAAATAACGCGCAGCACAGGTAGTATATTATAAGTTGATTTTGTCGAAGTGCACATTAAAATATGTATTATAATATTCTATTCTATTCAACTTTGGACGCTTTTCACGATTTTATTAGGCATCTATGCGAATACATCATCATACTAACGACTGAACGTATTTGGATGAAATTTCATCCATACTTTTCTCATACTGAATCGCATTACTGTTGTCATGGCCGAGGGTCACCACTTACCACCAGATGGGCCCTCAGCTCGTTCCGTCACTCATAAACATTATGAAGGTAGGGATAAAAAGCAGCCTAAATGTTAATCCAGTGTATGATTAACATATAGGCTACTTTTTATCCCGGAAATATAAAGTTAATTTTTTGACTTGCCAAAAAAAAAACCCAACTATTGTCAAGTTGACTTTTGAACTGCGGGTAACACCACGGGGCGCTTGTCTTGCTTATAAATACGAAAGTTTGGATAGATGGATGCATGTTTGTTACTTAATCACTACAGAACAAGATAAGATTATACTAGAGATAAGATTATAATCTGAAACAGTACATAGGCTACATTTGATTCCGGAAAAATGTATGGTTCCCGTAGAATGTCTAATCGCGAGTATCACCGCGGGACGCAGCTAGTAAAATATGAAAACTTTAATGAAGACAAAAGACCTCCTGAATACAACAACTAAAGCATCTATAAACACAATATTTTTTTTTTTGTTCTTTGTTGCATTTCCTTTGTTCATAGGAACTCACCTTTTCGTCTTCAGTTTCTTCATAAACACGCCAAACATTCTCCCTCACAACATCTAAATTAATTGACACTAATTAACACTCACTAATTGACTTATGATTCACTAATATACTAACACTATATTAAAATGCTATAAAATTGTAATTGACAAATTTTAAACGACAAAGGACACAACACGGATTTTCCCACCAAAACTCCTATCAAGTTTGAATTTGGAATTGTCAGGTTACAATGTCATTGAACTGACAATCACTACACAGATAAGACAAAGATAAACAAACGCGTCCAGAGTAGCGACCGCAGCGTCTGACCTAGACACAGTGACTACCAACACTGTCCCACATTTGGCGCGCGTCTACAATCGATAAAATTCTATAGCTACCCTATCTATGGGTTGCGTAACCGCTCTCACGGTTCCAATTCAATCATTGGGGATTCGGAAGTAATTCTTGTTGGCTTTTTTCGTGTCCAACGTCACAGTCAAAAAATCTTTATTTGATGTTGAATTCTGAAAAATAACTTACGAACGACAATTTAATTTTTAAATATAACGTACTTACGAAATCATGCGTTCTCAAAACTAAGTTTAGTGTTAGTTTAAGCGTTAAATTAATGTTAATTGAACCTGTCGGAGTTTTCAGACACCCTAAGGCCTCCAACATGGACCATAATGGGGTCCGTATCTCAACGAGCCCCCCTCAGTACGGAAACGTCTGGTTAAAATGCAACTAATCGATCATTACTAGTTGCAGAGAGTTGCTTACACCGTACACCGTACCAGCCTCTAATGTTCCCACTGCAGGGACACCGGCCTACTCTCGATAATTGAGAGTGAATGGGCTCTGATTTACCACGGGAGCCCAATCCGGATTGGTAGATGTCACATGTCGTCGAATTTATGGTTCTAAGACATGCCGGTTTCCTCACGATGTTTTCCTTCACCGTTTCGAGAACGTGGTATTGCGCACATAAATTTTTCAAGTGAAAAAACTCATTGGTGCACGTGTGGGTTTGAACCAGCAACCTTCAGATTGAAAGTCGGCGTCTATGCCCCTGGGCCACCACGCTCTCAGTTGCTTATCTGTTATCAATAATGAAGAATTCGCCACGATGGCGTGAGATTTTTAACGCGGAGAAATACGTTCCTTATACCCCGCTCCTTGGGGAGGCGTGGGGTTATGTGCGACTCTCCTCCAGCGTTGATTAATACATGCAACACTGGAGGCCTACGCACTAAAACTCCGCGGTGTTCCTTCCGGGTGCCTTTCTGCAAGGGTCACGGGAACGCTAGAGCATGACCTCCGCGACCCTTGCAGCACTGGTCCAGGTATGAAACCCCATCTATTTTTTTTTTTTCCCCATAACGAGATTTTTGGTCTCTCTCTTCGCTGAGATGACGTGTCGGAGCACATGGCACGCCATCCCGTCTTGTGGGCCACTTCACCGTCGGGTGACAGGTGCCACCCGGACATAAAAAAATATATCCCTTACCCATAATAACTATTGTAGTATTGAGTTCCATTAAAACTCAACTTAATTTACTTATTCCTTTAGATCTCAAGTATCATTTTGACACGTCAAATTCTACACTAATAATATAGATATTTTTCCGGAAGGTAAACATAATAATACTAGCTGCGCCCCGCGGTTTCACCCGCATAGTTCCCGTTCCCGTGGAGAATACGGTGATAAATTGATTTTATTTTTTTCGTTAATTTTCCAATGTTTTAATAGTTATTCTGCTATTCGGGACGGAAACAAATCCAACAAATCAAAAACCATGGCAATCGGTCCAGCCGTTCTCGAGTTATAAGTGTTGTTTCTATAAAATATATATATAGATTTTATAGAAACCTCAAAAATTGTAGCCTATATGTTATTCTGATGTATAAGCTATATTGTGGTAAAGTTTCATTCAAATCCATTCAGTAGTTTTTACGTGAAAGAGTAACAAACATCCATACATCCATACATCCATACATCCATACTTACAAACTTTCGCCTTTATAATAGTAGTAGGATATACATAATAATACGAAAATTCCATAAGATAGTGTTAACCGTATCAATTTCTGTTGCATACCTAGTAGAAGTCAACGGATAAATAGACAGACGAAAGCAGCGACATTGCTTTTATATATTTAGAGATAGAGATGCTTGGCCGATAACTGATAATCTAATCTCATAATAATTTTTATAATCTTTTTTATGCTCTATAAATGACGAACAGGCGGCTCACCTGTTAAGTAGTTACTGCCGACAATTGAAAACAGCAATACGACTGAGACGGAGATGTAACGCCTCATTTGCCTGCGATTTCACCAGCACACCCTTCCACCGTCCACTGTTATCTGAGTCAATGAGGAGTAATTTAAAAAAAAATTATTTAAATTTAAACCATGGAGAATATTTTTAAAGAGAAAATCTTTGAGGTCTCGCTGCGCAATGCGGAAGGTCACATATTGCGTGGAAGCCAAAACAGTAAAGTCTTATGTGAGCAGAGCTGCTACGCCAAAATAACTCAAATTGTTTTAGAAATAAGAGCAGTGTATGGTGGCGCAATAAGCAGTTAAATAGGTAATACGTACCATTGGGAAAATTGTGTTTATATCATACTAGCTTCTGCCCCCGGCTTTGTCTGCAGAGCATTGGGATTAAAGGTAGCACATGTGTAAAAGTAATAATCTATCGGATAATTTCAGCCGAATTAGTTTATTAGTATAAGCGTAAAAGAATATTTACTCCAGCCAGTTTTTGATATGGCACCAATGTTCCAATTCATAACTACATATATGAAATAGATTTGGATTAAAATCTCGATGAACATAGTAATTTTACACATACATAGAACATGTAATGAACATTTATAATGAATGTAATGAATGACTTATTTACCGGTTAAATTTCGACTTATTCGACGTTCCGTCACTTAATCACATAAAAAAAAAACGCTTTTTAGAACTATTGGATGAGGCTCCTAAAAAGACATATTTCCTTACCAGCAACAACAGCATTATGCAATCACTTTACAAAAATGTCCACGTGTTAGTTCTTCCCATTGTTTTGGCGCGGTAACCACGCGACCTCTACACTAAAACAGGCTAACCACCAAAATGCACCTGTACAACTACAATCCACCTATTGTCTATGTAAAGAATTCTATAGTCTTGTTACAAAATCGAGGTTCTGATAACAAAAATTTTTTACACTTGTGTCAACTTTATTATCTAACTCTACCAGTTTTTTTGTACGGTTCAGTGACCTATGTGGATATTTTTTATACTACTTAAGTGGAGCTGCAGGACCACCTGATGTTAAATGGTTACCTCCGCCTCTCCAGCAATAGTATGAGAAGACCCAAGTTGTATTCCTGTAACCCGAAACGGGGATCTTACGTCATAGAAATACGAGTGCACCACTGCTTGGCGGTAGATTACCAGGTGTAGAGGCAGTACAGCGGACGATCTTAGCAAGTTCTACAGCTAGTTATGGTTGCTCCTTTGGCACCCAGGGGGTACTTGTAATGAACCGTTTAGGTTCTCACCTACGGACGCGAGCAACTAGATCCCCCTAATATGTTTTCTATCTAGGATTTTGGGGGGTCCATAACGCACGCGTACCTAGTGAGGGTGTACTCAGGGTGGTGCAAAAGGATTAAGTTCCTGCAGCCATATTGTGCTACTTCGTCCGAAGAAGTACTGCCGAAGTGCAAACCCTTACGAGTACACTTCGCATTATTGTGCTCCAGTGAAAGGGTGTAGGTGCCGGTGAAATCACAGGCGCACGAGTTATATCCCCGTCTCGGCTGACGGGAGCAACGCGATGTAACTTGAGTCATCTCATACTTACGTTGGGGAAGACATAACAACAGGGACCTCATAACAACAGGTTGACAGCTCGATCTGTCACGTCAATTTTTTTTTTCTTTGTCTCTAATTTCGAAGGTGTAATGCCTACATCGAAACATAAAATTTTATGGCATTTAATGTTGCCAACCATTCCAAAACACGACATTCATTAATTCCATTTACATCATCTGATAAAACCGAACATAAAATCTAATGAGGGTTCGACCTTGGGACACAGTTTCGACAATAGTTACTTAGTTATTCACCCTCGGAATTGGGATGCCTTGACATTGAAATTTTATATACCCCTCCTACCCTCTGCATAACAATTAACACAACATGGCAGTGGTTCTGTACGCTTTTATTTGTTTCTTAATTACTGAATTAAATATAAAAGAATTTATTAAAAATTTCATTTCATTTACTTAATCGAAATTAACTATGTGGATATAAAAAGGATGTTTCGATAAAAAACTGATAAAAAAAGAAAGCGTTAACGATTATAACTCAGTTAACGATTATATATCGACGACTCCGTAGCTAAGTTGGTAGTAGCCCTGCCTTCGAAGCGAGGGGTCCCGGGTTCGATTCCCGGCCGGGGCACACTTTGTGTGGTGAGCATAAAGTTTGTTCTCGGGTCTTGGGTGTTTGTCTTGTGTTTCTGTGTTTGTCCATGCCATCTGCGACACAGGGAATCCTAGTGCAGAGGTGTGAGTGTGTTAACGTTGTTGTTCGTTGTTGTTATATAAATGACTAGCTGACCCGCGACTCCGTCCGCGTGGATTTTATTTTTTTTGTTCCAAAGTTATTCCAATTTTTTTTTTGTTTAAAGTGTCTTGAGTTATTCTTTATAACATCAGCTATCTGACAGTAAGTTCCATCAAAATCAGAAATCATTTCGGAAATTCGGCCCAGGGACACGGACGCCGACTTTCAGTGTGAAGGTCGCTGGTTCAAACCCACACGTGCACAATGAGTTTTTCAGTTGACAAATTTATGTGCGCTATACCACGTTCTTGAAACCTCTTCCAACCCGGATTGGGCTCCCGTGGTAGATCAAAGCCCATTCATTTTCAATTATCGAGAGTAGGCCGTATAGCTGGTACGGATTTAATCATTTACCGGTTAAATACGTTTATTTATTCCTTTAGTCGATTTTCACGAAACGAAAATAAAATATAACGAAATGGCTATTTGCGATAACTAGACTTATTATAGTCATAAAACAGCTTTTAAATTAAATATTAATTCCTAGATTGGTAGCAAATAGCTGCAGTGGGAACATTAGAGGCCGATACGGAAACAGACTAAAATTTTACAAATGTTTTTCACTATTTTTTTCCATATTTAATAAGCTGTTATTTTGACATAACGATAGCGATAACGATAAAAAGGTAGATAACAATAATGATATTACGTATGACATTATCAGATACTATAAACAACTGGGCAAGTCGATCCGCATTATTTAACTGTCAATTACATCTCGATTCAATTTTATCGCGAACTCGATAACATCTCGATGCCGATCGATATCATTCAATCCTATTGATAAGAGCTCGGGATATACAATTATTACGAAATAATGACCCCGACAAAATCTATCCTTCCATAATCTTATATTTTATTACTTTGAGTGAGCTATTCTATATTATACATAATATTTACTGCGCGTATTTTGGAAACGGCTATAACGATATGGATGAAATTTTGTGTTTTGATAGGATGCTTGCTATTAAAGTTTAATTAAATAATTGTATTTCTTGTAAAAATAATTATTTTTACTAAAAAACGCTTACACAAAAAAGAAACAAAGAAGCTTGGTCGCCCAGGTACTAATTTAATTTTATTACTTATATAATTATTTTAATATTATAAATGCGAAAGTGAGTTTAGATTTCTGAGGTACCCAATTGATAACTCTCTTCTTTGGGAGTTGGTTGAACAGTAACAGTAGAACTTGTGCCAAGTTCGACCAGAGAAGTACTGCCCCGACCCGGAGAATACATCAATTTTATATACTGCTCTTTTGCTTTTGGTTTTAAATAATAAAACATAAAATTAACTTATTGTATTATAAATCAATAGCGACAAAAATAATACGCAAATTAACCATAACAACGAATTAAATATGATTAACAGCATCGTATAGCAACAGCCAAAGAAAGAATTTAACCAGTATAAACATAAATATGTTATTCACTTTACTGTAATAAAATTCATATGTCTCTACAGACATATGAATTTACCTAAGCACCTAAGCACAACACACTACAAAGGCGACTAAAAATTTTTGCCGGTTAATAATACCTAAACACATATTAATTACACGATTTAATTTAATTTCAAACAAACAAACAAGCTTTCATTATCGTACAGTTTTACTTGTACTTGTTTTATTTGTAAAAATAACCAGTCATCATTTTACACAAGAACCACTTCCTCAGCTGATCCAGAATCAACTGGCACGACTGTTGTGGCAGCTTGTGTAGAGGAAGGGGGTTCTGTCACTGCAGTGGTCATGACAGTTGTTGTAGGTCCTATTGTACTGGAAGGTACTGTGTCAGCTTGACCTGTAGTCGTAATCTCATGTACTAATGTTGTAGTATCAGGTGTCTCCGGTACTATCAAATGCAAAGTTTCAATCACAGTATCATTTTGGTTATCTGTTATGACATTGTCTAAAATATTTGATATAGCGTTGATATCGTTTATTGGTAGTTCTTTTATTTCATTTCCCCATTCTAATGGAATGGGGTTTGGGTCACAGAATGCTAGACATGTCTTTTCATCGTAAAACATATTGGGAGAGACGCATCCTCGCCAGGGTAGTTGGATACATGTCTTATCAACATATGTATATTTCAATGTCTCTGGTACTCCACAGTCTGATTGATTTAGAGGTTGAAAACAACTGTCTGAAAATAGAAAACATAGTACGTATAGTATGAAGGAATTTAAAGCGAGTGAGAGTTGATGCCGCCTAGGGATTGCAATCCAGCAAAGTGGGATCCCTCAATTAAGCGGGATAATTTCAGGTCCTGTGGGATTTCGCAACTACTTGCGGATACGCAGCATCAAATAGAAATAGAATACAAATACAAATTCCAAATATACGGATGAAGATTTCTTAATTTGTTATATTAATAGATTGAATCTTAAGTTAAAAAAAATAACTGTATTATTTTAAAGTACTTAAATTCGTATGAATGTGTTATAACAAACACTGTAAATTTTATAATAGGTGTGTGAATATGACTCCGCCCCTTTTTGTCAAAATAAAACACATTTGTTCGCTTACAAAATTAAAAAAAAAATTATTGAAAGTATGCTCCATCTGCAGCTACAACCTTCGCCCATCGTTCAGGTAGTTTTCGTATTCCTTGCTGGAAGAAGTCCTGGTCTTTTGAGCTTATCCAGTTGTCAATCCAAATTTTGATACTTTCACATGAAGTAAACTTTTCTCCAGTAAGGTCTGTCTGCATCGTCCGGAATAGGTGGTAATCCGAAGGAGCTATGTCTGGTGAATATGGCGGGTGGGGTAACACTTCCCAGTCCTGTCCCTCTAAATATCTTTTTACGACTTCTGCGGTATGCGGTTTGGCATTGTCATGCTGAAGAACTAATTTGTTATGTCTATTCACCCATTCTGGTCGTTTTTCTTCTATGGCTCGCTTCAAACGCATTAGTTGTCGTCGGTAAACTTCTCCATTAATAGTTTCAGAGGGTTTGAGCAACTCATAATATACAATACCTTTCTGATCCCACCAAATACAGAGCATGACCTTGGCACAGTGAATATTTATTTTTGGCTGTGATGGGCCTGGTTCGCCTGGTTTCACCCAAGCTTTTTTGCGTTTAGGATTTTCGTAGTGTATCCATTTTTCGTCTCCTGTGACTATCCGATGCAAAAATCCTTTTCTTTGCTGTCTTTGAAGCAGCATTTCACAAATGGTTTTCCGACGTTCCATGTCTCTTTCTTTTAAATCATGTGGAACCCAGTCACCGGCTTTTTGAATCATTCCCATCATTTGTAAACGCTTTGCAACAGTTGAACGATCAACATTTAATGCTGCAGCTAATTCTGATTGAGTTTGGCAAGAATCTTCCGCCAATAATGCTTCCAATTCAGCATCTTCAAATTTTTTTGGTGGTTTTCCATGTTCTTTATCCTCAGTACTAAAATCGTTATTTTGAAATCGTCGAAACCATTCCTTGCAAGTTGTATTAGACGGAGCATGCTCACCATAAATCTCCACAAGCAAACGATAAGTTTCCACTGCAGTTTTCTTCGCAATAAAATAATGTAATAACACTTCCCGCAAATGACGTTTATTTGGAATAAAAACCGACATTTTCGAAAAGGTGAAAACAATTGTTGCTTACACTTCAACCAAATATCATAAAATGCGTTAGATAGCTGACATTCAGTACTATCGAATACAAGTATGGTCATTTATTAGTACACGTAAACAATACTAAAAACGACATCTGTTGAGAAAGGGCGGAGTAAACTGATAATAATTAGTATTATATAATTAGGAGAAGATTAGGAATCATATTATAATAGCTTTGGTGAGTAAAGTGGTTTTATAGCTGAGATGTCCTACCCTGGGATGTATGATAAGAACCAATAGATTCTTTTGTTTTTCCACTAGAATTTAGTCAAGCCAGGCTAAGATTCAACGGTTCCTCAGCTTAGGCAACTTGTGCTAACTTCGCCCGGAGAAGTACTGCCACCACACCTGGAATCTGGCCAAGCTGCAGTGCTTTGATTTTCTATGAAGATTCGTCTAGCAACTCATCTTTTTTTTATATAAACAAAGTGACGGAACAATTTGTAAGCCCCCCTGATGTTAAGCGGTTACATCCGCTAATAACAACAGCAATACGAATCAGGCCTTCCCCGACTGAAGTATGAGAAGACCTAAATTTTATCCCGTTGCGTCCGTCACCCGAAACGAGGATGTAACGTCTCATGAGTCCGTAATTTCACCAGCACCCACCACCGGAACGCAGCAATGCGGGTGCACCGCTGTTACCAGGATTACCAGGTTTGCAGTTCAATTTTATTATGTAACTTGTCACGCAGTCGAGTGTCTTTTCAATAATTTCTCGTTTCACGATGTGTCGAACGTCCGAACAAAACATGTTGCATAACAGGTCGTGAAACAATCACATTAATGTTGTTAGAAATATTACCTGTAAGGTTCACATGGATAATTTCAGGCTTCACCACGTCGTCTTCTCCGTCATCCTCACTGACATCTCCCCACAACCTCCCAATGCAGTAGTGTGAGCACAGGAATTCGTCATTAAACATGTTGGCAGTTGGGCATCCCCTCCAAATTTCCACCTCACATCGGGACCCAGGCTTGTAGTATGAGAAAACCGGGGTAGGCTTCATATAGCAGTCACTTTTGTTCAGGGGCTGCAGGCAGTATTCCGGAGGCACTGAGATATTTTTAGGCTGTTTGAAAATAAATAAGACCCAAGTCTTGTTCTGATTTGTATTGCGGTTGGCGGGGGTAACCACTTAACACCACGTGGGCCTACTGCTCGTTTCGTCACTTCCTCGCGTAAATGAACAAGAAAACACGGATTATATATAAACAATAATGTTTACACACTCATACCCATACACTAGGATTCCAGGTGGCATGGAATCGTATCCATCCAAAGGTTACCTGGAAGAGATCGCTCTTAGCGATAAGGACGCCCATTGTGCCAACAATTATATGTTCTTTTTTATTTGTTTCTCTGTACAATTTCTGGTGTGAACAATAAAGAGTTTATTTATCTATCATGGACAAAAACAGAAACACAAGACTCGAGAACAAATTTTACACTCATTAAACAACCTTTGACCTTTGATTAACATAATACTTACTGGTGTTGATATCCGTAATACCTACCTGAGTATCCGTAGTTCATGTAACAAATTAACACAAACGCGTTGTGGTACAAATTTCCGCCCATTTTCCCATCTGTGATTGCACAATTATACTACTTAAACATACTTAACGTTCATTAGTTAATTTCCATTAGCTTTTATGGTATATCGTTCTTAATTGCGTCATTAATACCAAAAGGCAATTAGCAATTAAATAAGTCTCGATCTAAAGTAGGCAACGAACGGAATAAAAAATAATAAACATTTTTATTACGAAAGCGTTTTGCTTATTGCAGGTTTGCTATGCAGAATATTAAAAATATCGTAAAATAAATGAAAAAAGATATTTGCATCGACCGGGAATCGAACCCGGGCCGCCCGCGTGGCAGGCGAGCATTCTACCACTGAACCATCGATGCTATGACTAACTTGTCGAATTTATCAATTTGTAACTTCTAAACCAGTTTTTAATTAGATTATTTTTTATAATCTTGATAACTTGATTACTTAGGTATAATTATATCCTATAGTGCTAAACAGCGAGGACGCTAAGCCATGGCTAAGTTAGTATTTATTAATGAGATATTTACGTGACACTTTTATTTCCATTAATTGAATTAATATTTAATATTTAATTCCATTGTTGTTAAAAACTCTATGCAAAAAAGTAATAATGATTTGGGTATTTTAATTGTTATACATAAACTGCGCCATCTAGCGGGCTTTTTAAGGACTAGGTAATGAACGTTCTTGTATATTTTACATTACGCAACCCATCGTTCGTGTCATCGCGTCGTTGCAATGACGCGGTGTTCTGCCATACCGCTACCGTGTTTCTTAACATAATTCACAGATGGCGCGTAAACAAAATAATCCAGTACGGTCTCTTAGCGTTTTATTTTTCCCCTTACATTATTTACAGCTATATCTACATTGTTTTTCATTGAAAAGAAGTACAATTTGTGCCGTAATTCCAAATTTATTTTATAAGTTATTAAGATCAAAGTTTCGTAGCTTATTTGATAGATCCATTGTTGTTGTTTGGCGTGTTTGGTTCTTTTGGTTTTTTCTTACTGTCATCAACATCAATGTTCTCTTGTTTTTCTGACTTCCTCTTACTGCTCAGGTATCCTGCCAAAGCTGCCACTGCAACCTGTGAAATGCAAACCAATACCTATTAAAAAAAAAAAAAAACAATTTATGCGCAGAACGACCGAGGGGCTATTCTACACCTTATGAGGAAGTTTTAACAAGAATAATTCTGAGTTAGCTTAATTAGATTGCATTAATTATATCGTCTCACGTTGGGCGTAGAATGGCCCAGGTCCTAGCAATGTCGGTAACAGCTGTAAACTGAGAAACCCTGACACCTTGCCGGAGTAATTTCTCGTAGGGGGGTTGGACATAAAGTATGAACTCCGGAATAATACGTATTCATATAAAAATAAATGAGAACTCATATTCATACTTATGCTTTTTGTCAGAATAGCTGCACAGATCATGGTTAAATCTAAATTTTGTTATCTGATTGTAAAAATAAGTGAACAAGGAAAACTTGGCTGAAGGCAGCATATTAGAGAAACTCGATTAATATAATCATAATCAATGAAAGAAGGTTTTTCAAAGACAGTATTTTCTCTTACAGGCGCAGCAGCAGTTAACACATTTAAAACCAGTAGCCTATTAAAATTTTGCCACCATAATCTCCACGATGCGATCCTAGTTCACAATCATATTATTATTTCTTTTTCAATTCATTTTTCAGTGCAACTTTATGATTTATTTATTTATTTAACAATACTTCAAAAAACAACATGTATGTACTTATGCTAATGCTAATTGCTAATACAAATTATCGAAAATACAACGTAAGTTGTCAAACAAAAGAAAACCAAAAATGACCGTAGGTACATACATAGTTCGAAAAAACATTACCTCCCGTGCTAGTTTGAACTGTGTTACGGCAAGGTAAGGATAGGATATAATTAGACCACTTTTTCCCGTAATTAGTATGATTTTGAACTACCCAATGATTTAGTTAAGATTGCACATTGGGGTAGTACCACTCGTAATGTACATTCGGTAAATTTAATTTGATAATTAATTGCGCTTACGTACAGCACACTATCTGGATGACGACGAAATTCAATTAAATGAAATCACATGCGCGTGAGACATATCATCCCCGTCTCGAGTGACGGACGCAGCAGGATAAATGCGACTCAGTAAAGATTTGGATCTCATACTGAGTCGCACCCCTTATATCTGCCACCCTAGGCTCTAGCCTACTCACCATGGTGGTAAATCCGCCACTGAACCGCAGTACCTATTACCGCAGTTCAGTGGTTTCTATTATTAATTCAATTCATAATCTCTGGGCCCCTGGCCGACCCAGACCATATTTTTTATTTTACGTTACCGCCCGAAGAAATTCAATATGGTGTTGTGGTCGGGTATGGTGTTGTGGTCGGGTATGGTGCAGTGCCAAATGTAAATCTTACCTCTACGACTATCAGCACGACGTTAACGATTAGTACGCCAGTGGACGTCTTTAATGCGACCCCCAATACTTCTTTCACGCACCCAAACTTGTAGAACTGGAAGTTGGCTAGAAATATTTGTCATAGTTACTACTTATTCACTACTTCACTTTACTACTACTCGGGGAATTGTTTTATTCTTGCGAGAAACGGTAATTCTTTTTTTTTTTAATAAATGTATTTGAATTACTCCGTAACATCAGCTATCTGCCTGTGAAAGTCCCGCTAAAATAGCTCCAGCTCGGCCATCGGAGATTAGCCGGAACAAACAGACAGACAGACGTACGGAAAAAGAGACAAAAATAAAAAAAAAAAACGTTTTTTGCTGAAAGCTGTTCTTTTTACGTTATAGACGGTGGACTTTTTGCCAAGTTCGCCCTGAGTGTGTACAAGGGTTTGGGTCCCTTCAACTAGGAATACAGCTGTAAGCACCACTGCTTAGTGGTCTACCAGTTATGGTATATAGGCGAGTGAAACGGTTACATCTTTTGTATCGCGAGCATCCTTCTTTGGTAGATGAACAATCACAAAACAGCCATACGATTCAGATCCTCTACCTGAATCGTATTGCTGTTTTTGTGATCCTTAGTAACAGAACTCAGAACTAAATTTTCCATAGGTGCAACTATGGAGAATTATTTCATACTTCAGAGTGACTGAGCAACTAACTTGCTTGCAACTATTTAAGTGAACTCGTTTACAAAATACTATTAAAAATATGAGTATAGTCGATTTTAGTATTTTCTGACGCGCTTGGAACCTGTATTTGTGATGCCCCTTCAACCTTCGACCTTCTTGCATCCATAATAACAGCACTAGGCCGTGTCGGTTCAACCACGACATTTACCTTCACCGTTTTGAGAATGTAGTATTTTGCACATCTCGATTCGATCCTGCGTCACTAAGATACCATACTCTCAGTAGCTGAGTAATCCTACAGAAAACTGCATTGTGGATGACAGTCACATATTGAATACCTTTGCAAATTTCTCGGTCTCTTTCCCGAGTTGAGTTGTTCTTTGATTTCCAGTCGTTGTCACGATAAACGGGGCAGCATGACGCGGCGACATTAGGGGGGAAGATCTTAGGTATACCCTCATTCCGGTAGTCCTCGGGGCTGTAGACGCCGCAGCATGCCATCTATGTTGGAGATATATGGTTAAATCTTTCTTACATAGTTTAAAACCAAGCTCCCGCTGTTTGTACGCTTAGACCTTTTAAACTACGCAACGTATTTTAATGCAGTTTTCAGCAATAGATAAAGTGATTCAGCCCGTGGTAGTTTCGGAGTTGAAATAATTATCTTATTCATCATTAACATAAATTCAATAATGTAACGCTTGCATCCATCGATTGACAAATGAAAAATAATTTTGGGGTATAGGTTGCTCGCGACCCCTGGGTGAGTACCCCGTGACCCCCGTGGTATGAAAGGAGCAACCCAAAGTAGCTGGAGAACTTACCAAGTTCCTCCGAAGAAGCACTGCCCCTGCACCTGGTAATCCGCCGCTGGCATTGCTGTGTTCCGGTGGAAGGATGTGGGTGCCGGTGGAATCACAGGCGCTTGGGTCTTCTCATATTACGTTGGGACCTTAGTCGTGTTATTGTTGTGTATGGGTGGCGGTAACCAAATTATGCAACTCGGTGTAAGATCCAAATATTATACTGAGTCGCATTACTGTCGTCATGGGCGGGGGTACCTTACCACCAGGTGGGGCCTCAGCTCGTTTTGTCACTATTTCAAAGTAGTAGTATTACCTCAGATTGTATAGTGTTCCAGTATTTAATCTGTTTTTGGTTACCCTCTCTGGACCCAAAGAAGGTGTGAATGAGGTCTTGCACAATCGCATCTTCGTCGTGTTTGGTTATGAAGACCCCGAGACCGACGATCAGGGCTTGGAGTAACACCAGAACTGCCAGAGCTATAGCTGTCTGGAATCAGAAACCAAGTAAAACTTATCTAGTAGCTTATCACCAGCTATCGTTATGTTTGACGGCTCCGTGGCTTAGTTGGTAGTAGCCCTGCCTTCGAAGCGAGGGGTCCCGGGTTCGATTCCCGGCCGGGGCACACTTTGTGTGGTGAGCATGAAGTTTGTTCTCGGGTCTTGGGTGTTTGTCTTGTGTTTCTTTGTTCGTCCATGCCATCTGCGACACAGGGAATCCTAGTGCAGAGGTATGAGTGTGTTAACGTAGTTATCTAGTAGCTTATCACCAGCTATGATTATGCAAATGTTACAATATATTACAATTGTCATCCGCTCAAAATGGTTATAATACTGGAAATATCTGTTAGTTTTCAATTAGTTTGCCTTTGCGTATTAGGTGTTTGTGAGTCAACTTTATGAAATACTTGTAGATGAAGATTGCGGATATGAGAGATTACTTGGTATACAAGAATTTTTAACTGATTTAAACAAAGTTGTCAATTGGGCTGAGAGTTTTTTATGTATGTTTTTAACGCGATTTCTTCGCCAATGGCGGACCAATTCGAGAGTTTCCTTTTAAAATTATTAATGGGGTGTCAGATATATGCATATTATGTACATGCATAGAAATTCATAAATAAATTCTGCCCTCATCGGCATGAAATAAGTAAATAATGAATGTGTTGATATGGTTTATTAACAGACTTCAAATAGGAGGTTATCAATTCGTTTTTTTTTATGTATGTTCACCGATTTCTCCGCCATTTATCTACTGATTTCGATAATTCTCTTTTAATTCGAAAGGATATGCTTTCAGATTGGTCCCATTGAATTTTTATCAAAATCGGTTCGATAGTTTGGTTGTTAAATCAAACTGGAAAAAATATATCATCCAAGGAAACGGAATGCGTAATTTGGTACTTTAAAAGTAATGAAGTCGTTTTTTTTTATTTTTAAATTATTCAATTATTCCTACAGTTTCTATCTACCCTCATACATAATCGGAACCTAATGATTTAACCCACCAAGTAAGTCACAATCAAATTGTCAGGGCTCGCGTGATAGTTTACCGTATCAACTGCTAGTTAACCTGTGTATCAGAATATATAAAAGAAGTACTTTCTTTCACTTGAATAGTTTAACCCAAGGCTGTGATGACCTTGTATTCTTGATTAGCAAACCACTGTAAAGAAATACTTATATGGTGGAATGAAAAGAAGCCCTCATGACGAAGCTTAGACGTTCTAAACAGATCAACTAAATTAAGCAACTCTTCGACCGTTTAGTACTTGGATGAGTGACCGTTTAAGCATTGCGCTTGCCGCTTCCATGCATAGGAGGGCATGTTAAGATGTCGCTCCCGGCTATACTATTCGATAAGCCATGTTGGAGTCCTTCAGGCGGTTGAAGACTTACACCAGCGTTGGTCACTCACACAAAAAGAAGTTATCATTAACATTAATAATACGACAACGGACAATAAATATATGAAACGCGTTTAAATATGAAATTACCGTTAATATACTGACACTTTGAATTAAAATAAAGCCTGCATGGTGTGGACTTTCAGAATGAAACTTAATATTCTAAATTAATACAATACGACATTTGATTGTTTGAATTTCGAATGTTTTCTTATATAATGAGAGAAACGTAACTTATAGTGTGATTTAGATGAGGGTACCGTGGATCACATATTTTTCAGCTGTCCAAAATTACGATACTCACTCTATGATTTGCTTCCTCATGATATATCCCGTCCTACTTCCCTTAAATGCCTTCTTTCCTTAATGTTTTCTCCCCAAATAAATTCATTGCTGTGTAAATTTGTTAATAAAAATCATTTAAAATTGTAAAATATCTTCCATGTAAATATAATATTCATCGCTTTTTGTTTAATTTTAGTGTAAATACAGTTTTCAGACCTACTAACTGCGCTGTTCTATTTTTGGTGCAATTTTACGTATGTTTTAGAGTAATCAATTTGTTTTTCAATGTTATTTAAATTAATGACCCACCTGTTTCACACTGGTCATATTCTTATGTACTCTCGCCCCAGTAATTTACGAATCCATTAGCTAACCACCAGACACTGGCAGAATTTGTGTGGCTAAAGACAAAAAGACATATAGAAGAAGAAGAACATTACTTACGCTGAATAATGGCTTGGTGTGTTTTTTACGGACCCCAACTATAGAGTAAGCGACCAGCCCGATGGTAACAGCCGCCATCACTGCCAGAATGATCATAGCAATCACACGGGCTGAGTGGAGGGAGACGAAATGCTTCTGGGCGATGGCCCCTAACAAAGACACGGCGATCGCGATGACGCCCAATATCTGGAACCAAATAAACATATGAAAACAAATGCTTTAGACAGTTTAGGGGGTCCAGTTGTTCGCGTCCGTAGGTGTATACCTTTTGATTCACTACACGTAGCCTCTGGGTGGTGCTAAAGGAGCAACAAAAAGTAGCAGTAGAACTTGTGCCAAGTTCGTCCGGAGAGGTACTGCCACCACACCTGGAATCTGCCGCCAAGCAGTAGCACGTGCACCAATGAGTTTTTCACTGAAAAATTTATCTGCGCAATACCACGTTCTCGAGACGGTGAATGAAAACATCGTGCGGAAACCGGCTTGTCTTTGAACAAAAAATTCGACGGCATGTCACATCTACCAATCCGGTTTGGGCTCCCGTGGTAAATAATTCACTCTCAATTATCGAGAGTAGGTCGTGTCCCCGTAGCTGGTGCGGATTTAATCATTTATCGATTTAATACATTTATTTATTAGTCGATTCTCACTACCGCATTAATCCAAATCAATTTCAAAAGTAACGTAATAGCTATTTGCGATAACTAGACTTATTATAGTCATAACAGCTTTTAAATTAAATATTAATGCTTAGTTTGGTAGCAAATAGCTAATAAAAATGATGAAAAATATATGTATTGTTTGACCTCTAGGCAAACTAAACTACTTTATTACTTTAATAATCTCTAATACTAGTACTGCTAAAGACGGCACAAGCTATCTACTAGTTTCCATTTATTAACAAAATGAACATAAAAGAGAAACTATCCTATATTTGTTATAGAAGCGTACTGGTCGGCATTTAGGAATTGCCGTCCACTTGCCGGCATTTAGGAATTGTCCATTACCCAGACATCATCGGCATTTTATAGAACCTAAATCCACTTCATGTCTCATCGACCACAATGGTAGTAAGCAAATAAATCTTGACATTCCACGATAAAGTAGCAGTAGAACTTGTGCAAATTTCGCCCGGTTGTACCTCGAGACCTGGTGATCAGCCACCAAGCAGTGCA
Organism: Aplocera efformata; assembly: GCA_921293045.1. Taxonomy (NCBI): domain Eukaryota; kingdom Metazoa; phylum Arthropoda; class Insecta; order Lepidoptera; family Geometridae; genus Aplocera; species Aplocera efformata. The sequence goes on along the minus strand of OV121042.1, from coordinate 1,748,788 downwards.
TTCGTATTGCTGTGTTCCTGTTCTCGTAAACATATTAGCATGTTCACAAAGAAAAGTGACAATCATAATGTAAACACTAGGCCCGGAACGGAGCAGTCGCTGGTATAGGTATATAATATTAATAATATATATAATATTAATTAATAATATTAGGAGCTAACAGGAGAAGCGCCATAATTGGATCTCGCTCCATTCTAAAATTTACTTCGGGCCGGCGCTGACACTAGGCATAAAAATAAACTCGCTGTGCGCACTACTAGGCTCCATAAGGTTAGCAATTCTTTTAAAGGTCAACGTGTACGCTTTTTTAACAAAATCCTGAGTGAATTTCAATTACTGTCAATAAATAAATTTAAAACTGTCATCAAAAGTAAACTTGCAAAAGCTTACTAGAAAATATCAGATTACCTAGATGACAAAATGGCTTGGGAATGAATTTGCTCCGTTCTAGACACAGGATAATATTCGCGAATATGTAATACTGCCTCCGAGGGGTTACTTGTCTGTTTTCCCTTAGATTGGTCGGTTAGGGTTGGAACAGACGTAAACTTAACAAAAAAACATAAATTTTCCAAATAAAAAAATAAATCCTGTATTTCGTTACCCTTCCTATGAGACAGATGTATTGGCTGAAAGTGAATGGATAACTTACGATGGTAAGAGCACCCAAGATGGTATACGTCAAACCTCCGCAGACAGGCGAATTTTTCAAATCGGCACACTTGGGGATGCGGAGGATGCTGCGAGCCTCCTCGCTCTGGACCTTAACTTCTTCCATCTCCTGGGCGGCATTACGCAAGTCTTTGGACTTCTTATCTGAAAATATGTGTTTCAGATAAAGTAACGGTGATTTACCGTGTTTTTTTTTTAATGTGATATAGTGACAGAACGAACTGAGGGCCCACCTAGTGGTAAGTGGCGACCCCCGCCCATGACCACAGTAATGCGTGCGACTCAGTATGAGATCTAAATCTTTACTGAGTCGCATTCATCCTGTTCCATCCATCACCCGAGTCGGATCTTCAACTGTCTTCGAAGAGTTTCTTATCTGTTTCTTCATAAATCTTTATGTCAGGCCAAGTTTTACCAAAAACTTTTGCATAAATACAAAAACTTCCGCCAATAAAATAGTACATATTTATTTTATATGTAAAAATATAAACACAAAATTACAAAATAAGTGACACAATTTGTCTACGCCGTTACGCAGTGACGCCACGATATTCTGAAAACATCGTCTGAACACAATTCCTTCAGCCAAAGGCATTCATGGTCGCAAGACGAGCGATCAGCACTCTCACCATGAAAGACTTGAAGTTCATTATGACTCCTCTCAAATTTGAATGGCAATTAATTCGTATAGCAAATCTTACCCTCCTTTTTTGACACCATCTTTCCTTGTTAATGCACAGAAGTGAGCGACTTCGGCCGCGACCCTGAGTTTATATGATGAATCCATCACAATGTCTCCACGGCTAAATGCATCAACGCTTGACTTCTATTGGATAATACACGGTGAATATTCATTGTTTTCTTGTTTCTTTGATTTTATTCCAATGCGTAGATACGATAAGATCGCGGCAGATAGACACGCGTTGTTAAATATAGATGCTCATTCCTTAAATTGCAGTTTGAACAAGTGGTTGATCTAAATATGGAAAAGAACCGATTTCAATACTTTAATCCCTTACTTCTCGCCCCTAGGAAGCACACCCTACCAATTTCAAAAAGAAACATCCAAATCGGTCTAGAAAATCAAAACATGCAACTTCGTTGAATGATGATTTTTTTTAGTTAATTGAATTTAACAACTAAACCATTTAATAAATTTTGATAAAATTTCTATGGGACCAATCAGAAAGCATAACCTTTCAAATAAATTAAGGATTTTTTAAATAGGTTTATGAATGACGGAGAACTAAGGACAGAAACAGAAAAAAAATAGGTATTGATGTCTTTCGGAAGTCAGTTGGAAAAGGAAGAATGAAGCACATTTTCAAGCAATGTAAATAAACAAAGTGTGCAACTTCTGCTGTCTGTAGGTACCCTTTGAATCCCTACACGTACGAGTAAGTAGCAGTAGAACTTATGCAAATTTCTTCCAGAGAATCACTGCCGTCACATCTAGTAATCTATCACCAATTAGTGATGCACTCGCATTGCTGTGGAAGGGTGTGGGTGCCGATGAGACACGCACGAGATGTACATCGCCACTGCATCGGGATGAAATTTGGTCTTCTCATACCCCGGTCGGGAAGGACTTAAGTCGTACTGCTATTGTTATGGATGGTGGTAACCACTTAGCATCAGGGGGCCTTCAGCTCTTCCCTGCAATGCTGGCTCGCAGGTTTGCTCCATGCACCGATAATTTTAAAATATCACTTTTAAATCATATTCCCTATTTCATTCAACTTCAACTAAATTAGAAGGTACGAGGGGTCCCGGGTTCATTTCCCGGCCGGGAAGTTTTTTCTCGGGTCTTGGGTGTTTATCTTGTGTCTGTTTGTCCATGCCATCTGCGACAAAGGAAATACTGGTGCAGGGGAATGTGTAAACGTTTATTTATTTATTATTCAAGAAGATGCTTTACAGATCATCTTAGTTAAACAACTCTCCGGTGAGTATTTGGATGGGTGACCATATAGTGGCATTTGAACTGAGCGCTTCCGTGCTTCGGAGGTCAGGTTGATATGTCGGTCCCAGCTACACCAGTCGATAAGCCATGTGGAAGCTTTCGGGTGGTTTGAAAATCTCCGACACCAGTGTGACCCACTTACTCACACTAAAGAAGAAGAGTCATATTGCCAGGCGTTTTACTCGAGCAGCCTGTGGGTATACGTAACGCGTTGTAGACTCTATAGCAACGAGTCTACAACGCGTTGCATTTACAATACATGAACGCATTCAGAATTCTATTGGGGTTGCCGCGAACTGCTGCGCGTCGAATGTTCACACATTGTGTGTGTGTGTGTGTGACGTGTGTGAACGTTAAATGTACACACACACGTCGTTGCGTGTGTATGTGTACATTTAACGCGCTGCAGTTTCTTTCCCGCTAGGGGTCCCGGGTTCGATTCGGTGTTTGTCTGTGTTTGTCCATGCCATCTGCGACACAGGGATTCCTAGTGCACAGGTATGAGTATGTAAACGTTTATTATTATTTTCGTTTAGTTCGTTACATAGTTTTCCCTAAATGGCGCTGTTACGAGCAATACACTTTCTTTGTTCATGTTTTTTCTTTTTTTAGTTCGTAATTTCTCACTAGATGGCGCTATATCGGTAAGTATTATGTATAAAAATGAATCCCTATTTCCCTTGGTCACGACTTAACCGATTCCACTCATATTTTTTAATTTTTTCTAAAACTTTGAAGGTTTTGACTTTGTCAAAAGAAAATTCCCGGAAACCCGCGGGTAACACCGCGGGGCGAAAGTACTATATTGTATCTAAACATATCAAGAGATTGTGTAAAAATGTACCTACTTCCCTGCCCCTACATAATGCCCCTACTAAAAGCCGTTACTTCTTGTCCATCCAAGGCTGTCTATAAGAGATCGCTTTAAAGCGATAAGACCGCCCATTGTTTCACATTACTTGTGTAATATTTTATTTTTTATGATTTCTGTTGTTCTGTTGTTGTTTATGTGAGCAATAAAGAGTTATCTACCTACTTCTAACCTTTAATATTATATATATATTATCTAATATATTATCTTATATATATATTATATATATTATCTAACCTTTAATATTATAATAGTTAAGTACATGAATTCGACTGTTTTCTGAATATAACAGCAATTTATAATTTTGATAGTCGGGTTCGGCGTTCTTCAGTATCCGTTTTGATTGAGGCTAGGATAATCGCCCACAAAATCCATTACTACTTAAATATACTTTCCTTAAAGGAATTTTTGCTGAGAATTAATGCAGAGTCCTTGAATATGCCCTTCCACTTGTACCCTACACGTGTAGACGTGGCTACTACTGCTATAAAATACTCATAAGAGCCCATTTTTCCCTTATTCCCATTACATAAACTTTTCTGTATACCTGAGACAAAGAAAAATGGTTTTTTATGAAAGTTATAATCACAATCAATTTTCAAAATACGTGAATAAGAAACACGTGACTTAAAAAGGCATAACATACTCAAAAAGAAGTGACTCAAAAAGGCCGATCATAAATGGGTGGTTAGGTGAAGTGTTGCCACCAGTACCTACAACCATAGGTCATAGCCATCAACTCCGGTTACCACTCATTCGGTTGCCAGGATACCACACCACAACACGAAGCACAAAGGGTTTACCACCTACCACTGCTACCTACCTTTAAGTACACGCCAAGGACACTCGCCCTTTTGCTAGGAATTGATTTGGCTTTTGTTAAATAGTTGTTTTGCAAGTAGGTATGATATATTGAACTGTCAACCTATCGAAGTAATCAATATTCGAGGTTCTATTTCATTAGCTATAATCGAAAATATAATCAAGTTTTATGGGTTGAAAAGTTCTTTAAAAGTTGTCTGGAAAAGTGATAAGTAGTTTCCAATTTATATAGAGTTTTAATAACCCTCCTCTACTTTACTGTTTCTACCGTTTCCACTTAAGGACACTGGTCTATTCTCGACATTTAAGAGTGAATGGCCAGTCCAGATTGTTAGATGAAACGTTATACCGATTTCCTCATGATGTGTTGCGAAAAAGTGGTATAGCGCACATATTTTTTTTGGTGGAAATTTATTGGTGCACGTTTTAGTTTGAACTAGCGACCTTCAGATTAGAAGTCCGCACCTGTAACCCTGGGCCAGCACACTCGATATGTAAAAATTTAGTTTTAAGAGTTTATAATTATTAATACCATGTTTCAATGCTAATAAAGAAATGATCTAAAATTGATTTTGACAGCTCTATTAGAAGTTATCTCTTCTACTCAATATGTAGACGAAAAGAAAAAAAAAATTTAATGAAAAAAAAAAAATACCAAAGTATGTATGAAATTTAACATGATGAATGTATATTACGTTTTCCAAACTGCAAGGTGCGCAAAAACCTTTAGTGATGTGAGTGATGATACTAAACGACGGCCCATCTGTTAAGTGATAACCGTCGCCCATATAGAACAGTAATACGACTCATGTTCTCCCCTACCAAAGAATGGGAAAACTCAAGCCGCATAGCATTGCTCCTGTGTGACGGGGATGCAACGTCATCTGTAATTACACCGGCACCCACACTGAGTGGGAGTGTGGCCCTAGTGTAGTGTAGTGTCCAAATGATACTTGAGATCTAAAGGAATAAATGAGTTTGACTTTGACTTTGACTTTAGTGCACCATTTCTTTTCGATGGATTACCAGGTGTGGTGGCAGTACTTCTCCGGACGAACATAGCACAGGTCCAACTGCTGCTTTTGGTTGCTCCTTTCGCACCACCAGGGGTCACTAAACTAATCTATATATAAAAATAAATAAAATTGAAGTGTCTGACTATAATGTAAAAGTATCAATAATACATTTGATATACGGCACCTATAACAAAATAAAGTTTTTTTTTTTTAATTTTTTTTTTTTATTTCTGTCTTTTTGTTCCAGTAAATCTCCGAAACTGGTGGATCGATTTTGATGGGACTTTGAGTGGTGGATAGCTGATGTTATAAGGATTAACTAAGGCTACTTTTACTTTACAAAAAAGAATTAGGATTACGCGTAAAAAAACTTTATTATTTATAGGTCCACGCAAACGAAGTCGCCAGGATCTAAAAGCAAGTAGAAAACAAGGCTACTTCCTTATTTAAACGAATTCAAAAAAGGAGGTTCGATGTTCCAATGTACAATACTTATATGTTTTTTAGATATTTTCAATTTTTTATAGGATATGCTATTAGATTGGTCCCATAGAAGTTTTATCAAAATCGTTTTAATAGTTTGGTTATTCAAGTCGATGAAATTGCGTGTTTGAAAGTGTTGAAGTAGATTTTTTCTCTTCAAACCAGTTACTTGTACGATGGTTCATAGACTTGGTAGATCTTTAAATTATTATGTTAATTTATTAAATAATGTAACACATATACATTAGGTACCAACCTAAACTGCCTCGCAAGACCTAGGTCCGATAATCTTGACATTTAGATTATTCACGAACAGAAACTACAATTACGTACGTACAATTAACCGCTATAAAATAAAAATAGAAATATAAGGGTTCCTTAGGCGAAAAATTGTAGAGCGTGGTGGCCAAGGGGAATAAACATCGACTTTCAATCTGAAGGTCGCTGGTTCAAATCCACAAGTGCACCAACGAGTTTCTTCACTTGAAAAATTTATGTGCGCAATACCACGTCCTCGAAACGGTGACGGAAAACATCGTGAGGAAACCGGCATGTCTTAGAACCATAAATTCGAAGACATATGACATCCACCAATCCGGATTGGGCTCCGGTAGGTCAAAGCCCATTCACTCTCAATTATCGAGAGTAGGCCGGTGCCCCTAAAAAATAAACATTAATAGAGTAGTTTATTGGACTGGTGTCACAGATCTATTCTGTCTTCTTTATGTTCTGTTTCTTCTGTCGTTCTACCTTCTGCGCTATAGGTTGGGGACCTGAAAACGTGTATGTAAAATTTCATCTTGGTAGATTCAGTAGTTAAAGAGTGATAGTGTTACAAACAAACTCACATTCGCATCTATCTACAATATATAAATAAAAATCAATTGCCGAATGTAAGCGCACCGCTTCAAAACGGGTGCACCTATTTGGCTAATTATTTTTATGTTGTTTGTAATTGTCAGGACAAAGCTTGTAAGTAATAGTTTTTTTAGGATATTTACCTAATAAATCCGAAATTGGGAAAAACTGGAACCACATTTTTCTATGGAATTTTTACCACCACTTCGCTTAACAGCCGATTGTAAAATATTAAAATAGGAAAATATATCGTACACGTACATTGGGTGGCCTTATAAGCGATAAAGCGAGAAGCGATCTCTTTCAGGCAACCTTTGGATGAAGTGGGAGAGTCTGCTGATATGTAAAATGCTTTGAGAGCAAAGCAGCGAGTGATACAATTTGTCTTATGTGTGTAATTTTCAGGTTTTTTTTGTGTAAAATCTTCCCCGACCGATGTATTAAAAGAAACAAGTCGTACCTCGTTGCGCCCGTCACCCAAGACGGGGGTGTTACGCCTCACGCGCATGTCATTTCACTGGCACCCACACGCTTCCACCGGAACACAACAATGCGAGTGCACCACTGCTTGGCGGCAGATTATCAGCTGCGACTCTCCAAACTTTGCACAAGTTCCTACTTTTTGTTGATAGCATCTAGGAGATACGTGAACAAAATGGGCAATCACCTGCAGACACGAACAACTGGGTCCCCAACTGGTGGTTTTTCTCTTGGATACGGATCTCTAATAACTACGGTGCCACATTATAATTATTGTGCGTAGCAAAGTAGTAGGTAAAGCAAAAACTTTGCCTAGAAGCAATCTAATTAATTGGGGTTCCTCAGGTTGGAACCCTGAATTCGAGAGGGTGGCTACACTCGTATGAAGACGTTGAACCCTGGTTAATGTGGCGGCATGTAGATTGTAGATTACCTGCGCTAACCAGAGGTTAAGGTCCTATACGTAGTCAAAAGCTGTTACCATGGTTATTTGACGTATTTTATTGTTCTAATACTTAGACGGCTCCGTGGCTTAGTTGGTTCGATTCCCGACCGCCGCACACATTGTGTGGTGAGCATGATGTTTGTTCTGGGTCTTGGGTGTTTGTCTTGTGTTTCTGTGTATGTCCATGTCATCTGCGACACAGGGAATCCTAGTGCAGAGGTATGAGTGTGTTAACGTTGTTGTTGTTGTAATTGAATATGTAGATATTATACGTATATATTTACAAACAAAAACTATTGAAGTATTCTATCAGTTATCTAATTCCCATATTACAAGCTATGCTTAGTTTGGGGCTGTGTGAAATGTCCACGAATATTTATTTATTTATTATTTATATATACTGGGCTTGGCTCCCATGGCAGATTAGCCCATTTTGTTGTAGAATGAATAAATACGGCCGTATTCAAAGTCATACATGATTTGTGTCACTTAATGGAAATTTATAATAATTTACGAAAACTCAGAAAATAACAGCGTAAAAACGTTCTTTATACAAGAAAAGACATACTTATTGTCTTAATATTATACATACTTATTGTTATAAGTATTATAACAATAATAATTATTGTCTGTTCTAAAATCATCTATCAGCATAATTTTGTACCCATGCAATGAAATTTGTCTTAAAAATGTATATGAGCAAGTGTTTCTTTTCCCAATTTAATTTCTATACGGATCTGTGTATGTGTAACATAAAATTTTCCAAAGTAATATTTTTTATCTCTGTATGTCTCTGTATATTGTGTGAAGCAGTGTTAGCGCAGTTATTCACGGAAGGCAATAAGCTCACCGCTTGTCTCGTCTACCTTCAAAAGATACTATATCTAATAAAGTGAACGTGTATAATGTAGCAATAGACCCTTAGAGCCTTATAACCGAAACGCGACGCAGTATTGCCGTATCGAAAAATTGCCGGTAGCATTTATGCTACTTTGACTATAATTCGTAATTTATAAACGTCATTTTTAATCTTGATCACTAAAATATATCATAAAATGCTAATTCAAGAACTGCTCTATGATTTTCTTATCTCTGTCGGGTCTTGTAAAAATAAAAGATACCAGTTAAACCAAGTCCAATACCCGATCGGTGTTGCCGTCAACCAATTATTCAAGATCTCTATCGGCCCTCAACAACATAAAATCCGAGGGTCAAGTAATTTGGGGGTGATTTTAGTGCGTGACATCAACCCTTGCACGCGATTTCACACCATCAAATTGGTAGCTACTAAATGCTCGAGCTATGGCTGCTTGCCGCATTCGACCATCGTCACTGGCCAAAAGCTCACGCGTCAGCCGCGCGAACGAAGTAACACGTTCCAATTTCGAATTTTGAATTTCAGTTTTCTTCTGTTCTATTACAGAGCTTTTTTATTCAGCTTTTCGTTTGTTTGGAGATTTAATTTTGTGATTTTTGTTGTGTTATTAAAAGTTTTACAAATATGGAGGGCTGCGGGATGAACTGCATAAAGTTCTTGCTGATAATCTTCAATGGATTGTTCATGGTGAGTATTTTTTATCGATAAACATCGCATGAAAATATTTGGAGACATTGTTTGATAGCTAAAAGTAGGACTTGGCTAAAAATATACAGCTGTGTCGCAAATTCACGTATATCTATTCCGAGACGGTATTGTGCCATCTGGTGTCTTCAGGACATGTGTTTGAGTTTAATGAGGCCATGGTCAAGACAATCACAGTCACAGACAGTCTTGTCTTCAGTAAGCTTTGAAAGCTGTAGAAAAACATGTAATTAGACGGCGTTAATTACTTCTAAATCTCAGAAATGAACGATTAAAATGAAATGACATTTCCCGCGACGCCGCCAGTCAGATAAAATCGGCCATTAATATTTTTAAGTTTATTCAAATTTGAATATCCTATTATAGTCTGACTTGCAAAAATTAAGTAATAAAATTATACACGGCATCAGACATTTTCACAATACAATAAATATCAACCTATTTATAATTTTCTTCGTCCATAATGTATTCAGGCCATTTCAACTCTTAAAGGGATCTCAAGGTAGATAAGAACAAGACGACAAGAACATAGTGTTTTTATGGCACGGACCACCCAAGTATGTCGCTATAAGAGATTCATTCATCAAAATGTCGACTTTGATTCTGTCTCAATGAATGTCAAGGATTTGCTGAATTGATTGTAGTGTTTTTACTGAATGCCTGATGCTTCGTATGCCTGGTAAATAAGTACTTAAAGACTTTTTACATGTCACATTAAGAACCATATGTAAATCCAAGTCTGATGTTTGTGTTGGCAATGGTGAAGGATTATTGGTCCAAGATAGGATAGGATAACTGGTAGCGGTCTCCTGCCCATAGAGGGAAGACCTTCTGGGCTTGATAGCAGTCTGAGTGGGGGCTCCGGCTGCTCTGCTTATCGGGCCCAGGGTGGACAGCCCTGCACTATGGCGTGCAGGGTACGCGGAGTCGGGGAGGGGCTCTTTACACCCTTCCCCGGGAACGGGCCTCACGGCAACGTGCGAGAGGGTCACTCGTGAAAACCCAGAGACCCTCGAATGCGCAGAGGTCGGTCACCGGAGAGGTTTAGAGCAGATTCCCCTCCGTCAACAAAAAAAGGATAACTGGTCGACCTCACGATATTGCAATAGCATTTGTTAGTAACTCAACTCAAGGCGTAATCCCCCGCTCAATGGTTTAATGCTACCAAAAATTATCTAATATGAACCTCCAGGGGTTAACGACAATATGCAAAGGGTGCAGTAAAACAAAAAAGGACCCACATTGTCATTTTCGAGATTTAACTCAAAGAGGTTCGATGATAGTTTATGTCAATGGAAACAAATAATAATACATTTTTCCTTACACATAACTTTTTTAATACATACACTATCTATCTATATAATTTATTAAACTGCCTATTAGATCATTTTATGATTTTCTTCCTACGCATTCCCTTTTTCTGGTGAAATTTAATTATTTCAAAGTGGGCTATACGCCCTAGTCCACTATATCAGCGGACAAAAAAACATTTGTAGGGGGTAAACTTCTAGATTAATGGATTATACCACTCAGCTGCCGATCACAACCACGGCTGCTTCTACCGACAGCGCCCTTTCAATGGTTTGGGTCACCACAGACGTAACTATTTTCTGGTAGTCCATATTGCTTGCATCTCATGTCTCTCGTGTGAAACCTATTCTCTTGAAGAATTCCAGGTCCCTGGCTTGTCCGTAGCTTAGTTCTACTACTCCGTACTACCGTAGCCTACCTTCGAAGCAAGGTTCGAGTTCAATTTTCGGCCTCAACAGACTTTGTTTGAAAAGCAGCTTGTTTTAGGGTCTTGGGTGTTTGTCTTGTGATTCTGTGTTTGTCCATGCCATCTGCGACACAGGAAATATTAGTACAGGGATATGAGTATTAAAGTTTACTGTTTATTTTTTATTTTTTCCCTGTCTAGTAGTCTTGTTAATAAGCAGGTAAGTTAATATTATATTATTAGAAATTAAGTCATAATTCATGTTACTCATCTACCAGAAGAAGGAAACCATGACGGAATTCATGGTTACTTCAAGATTAGTCACTTCGTATTATTACCTACAACTATAAGGTATACAATACATGGGTAACAGTATATTTGATTAATTATTAATAATGTTCATTAGTGACGGAAATTTTTGATGACCTTTGATGTGAGAACCAACAAATTCATAACGATATTAAATATAGAGAACTATTATTATTGTAGTAATAAAATAAATACATTTCGTTATAGCCGTATCATCTTCTAATGCCTCCTCTTGACATTGAGATTGAATGGGCATTGGCCCTATCTGGATTGGAATGTATCACAATACTTCGATATTTTTGTACACGCCGCTTTCTCACGATGTTTTTCTTCGCCACAAGAACCTAGTATTATTATTAGAATATATTTTACATGGACATTTCACAGCGCCATCTACAATAGCTTCAAGCTAAGCAAAGCTTGTACTATGGGAACCAGATTACTGATACAATACTTAAATAGTACTTTTTTTTGTAATAACATACAACATAATTATATATGTATAAGACCCAGACACAGAACAAACATCTACGAGTATGTTCGGCACAAAAATGCTTATTCTGGGTTGGAATCGAACACCACCCAACACTACGAGTGGAAACCTACTACCAACTAAGCTGTAAGGCCAGTCAATTTGCACATATTTGCATATCTAATATTGGGCACATTCATTTTTCAAGGCAGTTTTTATACTGAGAGTAATTGCATAGCGATGAGCTAGTTTCAAAGGCTCTACCATTCTCTCCAACAACCAACCATAACCCCGTTTATATCTTTACTTATTTGGACTAAAACAATTTACATTTAAAGCGTTTATTTGTACCAAAATAAGTCATTGTTACAATCAAAAAAGCCTTGTTAACATTAATTAGCCGAAGTCACACATGCAAGAGCTACGCTGCGAAGCTTTTGAATTATATGAAACAACTGACGCTTGGTGCTAAAAACGAACATGACTAGACAGTCATATATTTTGACAGACGTATCGCGCATAGATGCAAGCGGCAAGTTACCTATTTAACAAGGGTTACTATAGGATTCAAGCCACGATACTTACAAACACGGGTTTTCCTTGACCCCAAGCGAAGCCAGTGCCTGCGTGGCTAGGCCTAAGCATTTTAATCTGGAGTAGGTCCCCATAAAGAAAATCGAACCATGAAGGACATTCGAGTTTTTGTTAATGAATTGAACGCTCTATATTACCAGACAGTAGGGCTGCCACTTTTCTGAAAAACTATCGATATGTGTTCTAAACATTTTAATTTATTTCGGACATTGTACACACAAATCTAACAAAAAAAATCTACATGAATGAGCTATCCAAAGTCACATCAATATTTATTGCATGAGAACTAGATAACGGATAGAATACACAAAGTAGTATTATATTTTTTGTAAATACATATTACTTATTAAACGTATTAACACCCAGACACAGACCAAATATTTATATTCGTCACACAAATATTTGTCCCTTGAGAATCAAAACCACGACCAACAGCGTAGAAGACAGAGCTACTACCAACTGGCCAGTGAAACTGTTTATAATAACTTGAATCGAATGCATCAAACGTCAATTCACAATAATCTAACGCCAAGAATATGTATAGTACGTCAGGCCTATGAATATTGATTTCCATAACACACCCACAATTCGTCAACGACAATATTGCGACAGCCCTGAGCGGTCACGGCTGCGTACGCGCAACGTGAGTCTTATTCTTTATTTATTCATCCGCGTCCACCGTTGCGACTTACGCATTATCCGCTGACTCATAGGCGCTAGTTACATTAGCTATTAATGACATCAGTTGGACATTCGATAGGATTTTTAACTAGTTACGCCTGTATGGTCTTTGAATAAAAAGTTCCAGGGGGATCCGTCCGATGTAAAAAGATACATCCAATTCAATGTAAACCAATTCAGAATGTTTTATATAAACGTAAAGAATGTAAAGCTTTTTTTTTTTAATCTTTTATTTCGGACTATTCAGATCCATATCGTTACATTGGGAATAAAAAAAACTTCAATAATTTATATAATTATATATAATATAAAACAAAAAAATATTTAAAGATTTTAGATCAGCTCCAGGTATTTGTCTATTCAGCTTCAGTAGAAATTTCGAGTGAACTAATAAACAGACAAACATCCAGCCATCCAAACAGTTTAACATTGATTATATAATTGAGATGTTCGTTATTTTACGTACAAGTACTTTCCAATTAGCACGAGTAGAAACGTACTCAAATTACTCGTATGTGAAGATTTTCTAGACAACGTGATGGGCCAGGAGAGAGCGTGGTGAGCCAGGCGCACAGACGCCGACTTTCAATCTGAGGATCGCTAGGTCAAACCCAGAAGTACAATAATGAGTTTATCACTTGAAAAAATTATTTGCGTTACACCAAGTCTTAGAACAAAAAATCCAAGACGTGTTTGGGCTCCCGTTCACTCACTTCATTCACTCTCAATTATCGAGAATAGGCCAGGGATACCCCTGCCGTGGGAACACTAGAAGCAGGTACGGAAATAATGGCAGTAATGGTTTTGTATATTCTCTGGTCTAATTAATATGTTTATATTCTGTCTGTGCTCATGCCACCTTATTTTTTTTTTTTTTTTTTTTTCCGTGGGGAAATGCCCTCGCATACCGCCCTGCCACGGGGAGACAGAGCGGTTATGTGGGACTAGACCCACTAAAACCCCACGGTGTCCTCCTCTGCCGCTTAGTGGCGGGAACACGGGAACGTTACACACACATTCGCGAACCCGCCGCGGCTGTCCGTTTCCGGACCCATCTCCTTAGGCATCTACTGCCACTCCTCTGTTTGCGACACGCCAGGACACATGGCGTGTCGCAACCTCCTCGGGGACCAGGTCAGCGAAAGGGCGTCAGACGACCCCGTGTCTAGACGCCCTAGGTCCCCATGCGACGGGTCAGATCTGTGGCCCCGTCGCCTGCCACTACGGCCGCAGAGGATAGGGAGAGCGGCGCCTCGCCATACCGACACTCCTCTTCCCCTGCGGCCCCACCGCGTCCGCCATCCAGCGGTGGCGACCCCGCCGTGGCCGCGGAAGGTAGGGAGAGCGGCGCACCGTAATACCGGCACTCCTCTCCCGCCGCGGCCCCTAACCTTCAGCTGCGGTGCTGCCCATACAGCACCGCAGCCCGCCTCAGTTGCGGTGCCCCCCATAAGGCACCGCCACCTACTGTGCCGCTCCTATTCGGCTTAGAGGCAAAGCCTAAAGGAGCGGCCCTCCCGGGTTCCTCTTAGCTTCACCGTGGGGGACCAGGCCACGGTTACTAAGCCCCCCCGCCCCGACAAGGCGGAAACCCACGGGGGGGATGCTCATGCCACCTGCGACAGGAAATACTAGTGGGAGGTAGAAAAAACCATTTAATATACAACATCATTATTACTTCTTAATGTGCCATTATCAATTTAGTATGCAAATCACGAAGATATTAAAATTCAACAACTACAACAAGAGGCGCCTAATTTTGTATTTTGATTTGCCCTTCGATGAAACCGTGGCAAACCATTTTAACTTACTTCAAATGTGTAAAGAATGATAATGTGTTGATATCTAAAAGAATTGTATGTTGCTTTTTAGGGTACATACTCAGAGACTAAAGGAAACCTAATTATTGAGCCTACAACGTCTATTCGAACTTTAAAGTTTTATCCGTAGAAACCATAATCTGTAGCAGACTGAAATTTTCAAAGACTGCGACCTCTTATGTAATTTGGCAAATTGCATTGTTGTGAGATCCCATGAAATAATTAAAAACTCAATAAGAAGTACGGACCCCTGGCGTGTAAGTTCCAATCTCACTAAGCCGGAATTAGACTTTGAATTTGAATTTAGACTTAATTTTAATTTTTTATCACACTAATATTATAAAGGTGAAATTCTGTTCAAATGGCTCAACGGATTTGAATGAAATTTGGTATCAGGATAGCTTATATCCTGGATACTTTTGATGCCGAAAAACTGCAGTGTTTCCTTAGGATGGCAAACCATGGGAAACACCGCGGGGCGCAAAGAAACCTCGCAGTTTACACTCATTTTCGTGCCAGTATTTTACGGCATAATGGACGAAAAATACGATCCTAAGTACCATAATATGGTTCATGACCCGGTTACCAGGTCACGCCATTACCGGAAACTTCAGGACCTACCTGAACTACCCATGTTCACAAATGACCACCACCGTCAATAGCCGAAGTGTTAATTGTTGTACAATATATCTATTTGATCGATCTATATAGATTTTCTTTTGTTAAATTCATGGAAATATTCAGTAATTGGAATTGTTTTTACAGTGAAACATTGGTAATGATGATTACAAAACTTCTCACGACGGAAACAAGTAATGTTGACAGTGTTAATGACCTCAGTTCAAAATATGTTAAGCTTTCTGTAATTATAGGTACTTATACTACGTCTACATTGTTTAGAAACTATGGTTAAGTTAGAGACGCCATCTTGAAATCCGAAATCCAGATGTGCGGTTTAGTTTTAATTGAAAACTCAGGACCAAAAGTTTTAAGAAAATGTTTCCTGATTCATATTTGGCTCCCGTCGTAGACTGGTAGGCAATTAGAACATACAAACATCACCAAGGAACACCGTTTGCGCGAAGAAGTTTCAGAAATATGCACCAACCTATTTTTACTATCAACCGTATAATTCTAAAACAAATAATGCACACAAATAACTAAAAAACGCAGAAATCTTATGACCTGCTCCGTCAAACATTCCTTTTTATTACCGACATAAAAAAAAAGTTTCGTAATCAATTTTATTATGAAATTATCCGTATCACCGTTATAGCATATACCCTTTCATAAATACACATAGTTATATATGTGAGCTCTGAATAGGTCGTTGACGAATTATAAATCCCATTCAACTTACAGTCAAAGGAACATTCAAATATTCGTTAAATGGTGTTTTTTAATGATTCCCAACTGGGTCAGGAAATCGGGTCGTGCATGAGAAATAATGTCGGTCGATATACCACCATGTCATCACTGGAAATAACACGATATATAAATGGTGTGAATTTGTAAACAAATGTTAATTTTTAAACAAGATGGTATTTTGGTGATGGTGAAACGTTGTAACTGAAATTGTTTGGTAACATTTTGGTGATCATTTATCAGTTTTGACGTAGACACATTATAGTTGACTTTTATTGTATTACTAGCTGTGTCCCGCGGTGTTGTTACCCGTGCTTAAAAGTCATCATCAGACGATAAGAAAAAACTGACAAAAGTTCTTTCTTAATTAAAAGTTCTTAATTAATTCACTTTTCCGGGATAAAAAGTAAGTTATGTTTTAATCCAGCTACATTCATAATTTCATCCAAATCCGTACAGGCGTGAAGCACAAACATACATACAGACATTCGCATCACTTAATTTTCCTTTTCTATTTACTGTCTATTGACATAAGATTGACAAGTTAATAATATTGTATTGATTGACGTTATCTGGAAAACATAAAAAAACTAGCACTAGGATTCCCTGTGTCACAGATGGAATGGACAAACAGAAACACAAGACACACTCAGGAACCGAGAACAAACTTCATGCTCACTTCACAAAGTGTGCCCCGGCCGGTTCGAACCCGGGACCCCTCGCTTCGAAGGCAGGGCTACTACCAACTAAGCTACGGAGCCGTCTAGCATATAGCTGTACAATACATAACATCTATACATACTCGTACTACTATGACGCGACTAAAATGATGAGCAGATGGCCCACCTGCTGTTAACTGGTTACCACCAACCATAAATAATAAAAATCAACTGGTCATCCCAGAAGACCCAAGTCGCATCCCATTGCACCCGTCACTCTGAAACGGGAATTTTACTCCTACTCGAGGCCTGTAGTTTCCCCGTCACCCTCACCCTTCCACCGGAACACAGCAACGCGAGCCATCACCGTTTGGCTGCGGATTACCAGGTGTGATGGCAGTAGTCGCCGGATGAAATTGGCACAAGTTCTTCTGCTATTTTGTGTTGCTGCTTCCGCACCACCCGGGAGACACGTGTTGGGACCCTGAGGTATTCACTAAGGACGCGAGCTCTCTCGACCTCGTCAGTTCACCACAAATGCCATTTGTAGTGCCTATTACTATGTTCAGAGTTACTCCAATGATTACTCAGAGACTGAATCTATACTGATGTCATGCATCACCATTATCGCCACTTGACAGAACAGTATCAATTAGAGCAATTGATTCAAAGTCACGGCAAAAGGCAGATTTGTAAATGTTCATTAAAATACCCTTTTGAACAATAAACTTCAAGAACAACGCGCGGCTATGAATATTTTTATGACAAGTTGACGTAATAATCAGAGACTTGAACTTAAGTCATGGCTTTTAAATTTCTTTTTACAAATCTGACCACGCTTCTCGTAATTTTCATCTAATATTTCAATACATTCTTAAGATTCAATACATTCACACAGTCTCAATAACACATTACATAAGGATTAGAAAACTAACATATTTCAACTCATCAATAGCCTTTTCTAGTCCAAAACTGGACTGATCGCTCCCAACATCAAAACGAGTCTCCCAACATCAAAACGATTCACGAGCCCGGTAACGTTTCATGTTACAACAAAACACTAACAGCGGTTTGTTGTAACATTTACTCACACTAACAGCACGTTTTATGCTCTGAACTGAACTATCTGATAATGCAAATTTCCTATAATCACCACGGATGGACAATGACGTAACGGCGTCAAGATCACATCCCACCAAGGTGAAACCATTGTGAAACCACATTTTCAATGCCACTGCACGTGCTGCCTACACTATTTATGGTATAAACATTATCATATCCACCTATGTGATTTAAAATACTTAGATTACTGATCTAAAACCTATATTATTGGACTTTATCTAGACTAAAGTGCTCGCAATTTAATAACGTAAGAAAGCGCAATAATGGTAGTTGGACACTCTTCGCATATCTCCGGTAACAAGGATATCAGGATTAACGAGAAAAAGCTAAAAATTTATCATCAGATTATGCTTTACGTGTCTAATAATATTACAATAGTTCGACCCAGGTCCTGTCCCCTCCGGAATATGAAAAGATCAAAGATCGATCAGCCATTTCTTAGACGTCTCCTAAGCACAGGTTGGCTCCAACTGTCTGTAAAGGTCAGGATACGGCGGCGCCTATAACAATACGTCAGTTTGCGTCATGACATCAGGCTTCCACTGAAGCTGTGCTCAAAAACTTTTGGTTTTTTATAATAACAATTTATTTAGATCTGAACCAAACAGTTCATAAGATGTGTATATAGTGTATAGTATACAAAGAGTACTCCGGGCTATAGACATTTTGACTCCATCCTCTACTAAACCGTGACTGGGTCATGCCTGATGGTTGTGATTCTTTGAGGGGTTTCCGTAATAATTAAAAGACTGTCACATAGTGATTTTTAATATCTATAATTTTGTAAGCTAAGTGATATTTTCTCAAAAACTTTGGATCGTAGTGATCTAAACTTTACTTGCCATTCTTCTTACCCGTAATTAACTCTTTCCAAACCACCCAAATGTCATTATGACAACGAGACCTAATAAAAAATAAGTAACTAAATTGTTGGTTTTAATTATGTATATCTGTATGTACGTTTAGGTGTATATCAATTACAACAATTTAATTGTGTAACCAAATTGTTGCTTTTAATTATGTATATTTAGGGGTAGTTTTATGGCACGTTTCCGAGGTGTTACCCCAAACTGTCTCGGGTTACAATGACCTATATCCTTTGCTCTTTGCGTTTATAAAAACGAAATGAATTAGGTCAAATCTATGTCGGTAGTAGGTTTAAGTAGGTGAACTCACGCACTAATAATAGTTGTGATGTTATGAACATTCATATTAAGTCTCTAACAGAAGTAATTTTCATTTTGCAAGAGACCTCTAAAGGAGTAGATTATCAATTAGGCTATATGCGTATTTGGCTTTCCTGTCACTTTTCTCCGCCCGTTCTATACAGATGCTTACAGATGTTTCTTTTTTAAATGGAAGGGTGTCCGCTAAGTCGCCAAATAAGGGATGTTAGAATTAGAGTCGGCTCTTTCGGTATTTAAATCATTTAAGTACTTGTCATTTTAATAATAAATTTCTCTTAGCAATAAGAAGGCATGATTTTGAACATTTGTTTTTAAGAATTAGTTGGAAACAATTTTTTTGGACTTTGAGTTTCAATCTTTCGAAGTTCTCTTTGTGGTTTCTATACCTTTTAACTGATTTTGAAATTCACACCTTATGGATATGTTTGGAAAGCGTAGGATATCGTCATTCGTAGGAGTTAACCAATTTAATATGGCAACAATGGCGTGGGTAAATACACTAAGACTCGATATCGGCTTTATGGATCTGTTCACATTAATTGCCTATTTAATAATTCATCACTTTCTTTGACATAGATACAATACCGAGTATGGAATATTGTAATATAGCATCAGATGTAGCATCAGATGTAGAGGAAGAAGCTAAAATTTTATAACTTTAGATTACAAAAAATATTTTAGTACCGTGTCTCCATGATATTGCAAACCGTAGTTTTGAGTAGGTCTTTTTAATTTTTTATGCGACCAAAGTGGCGAAACGAACCGATGGCCTACCTAGTATTAAGTGGTTACTGCCGCCCATAAATAAAAAACATGAGTGACGGGCACCACGCGATGCATCGGGTGAAACGTGACGCAGTTAGCCTCAAATGCCTATAATTGCAACGGTACCCACACCCTTTACCAAGACTGCAGGTAAAACTGGTGTGGGACGCAGTACTTCCCCAGACGACTAACTTCACAGTTCGTAATTCAATTTCTTCTCAACCTTATTAAACCATTTATCATTAAAGAAATCGTATATAATGCGACTGACCTTAAAAGTTCAGTTCTGCTTTCTGCGTTGTACGTCAAAGGTTCGAAGCCCATTCAGGACAAATACTTGCGTGATGAATATAAATGTTTTTCGGGGCTAGTTGTTAATACTAAACTTTCGTCTTTATATTATACTAGCTACCCGCCCCGGCTTCGCACGGGTGCAACGTAGATACTAATGTGGGGCAGTGTCTCTACTATAATATATACATATAAACTTTCCTCTTGAATTTAAAAGATCTGCGCGAACAGACAGAGGAAGCGACTTCATTTTATACTATGTACAAAAGTGTGATTTATTTCTCAACCAATCGTAACTGAAAGCATTACTTATTCCTTTACTTCCAGATCTTCGGCATAGTGATCATAGCGGCAGCATGCGTGGACATGGGAATGATCAAGGGTTTCGCAGGGATGGAGACCAGCGGGCACGAGACCGACGCCGTCCTCATCGCAGTCGGGGTGCTAATCATCATCATCGCCGCGTTTGGGTGCTTCGGCGCTTGGAAGGAAAGCCCTAAGCTGCTTTACATTGTGAGTAGTCATGATGACATTACTTTTTTTCGCGATAGGCCTTCGCTTGACTTCAATCTCACTTGATGAGGTCGATGATGGATCACGAAGATCTAGAAGACTAGAAGATAACTATTTATCGTTAACTTGAAGTGGCTCAAGTGGTTCTCAGGAAAAATATATGGTATATAATCTGTAATTTTGATAACTCCACCTATTTGTCTAAACTATATTTAATTTCAAAACGCGTAATTAGTGACACGCGTGCGGTTTCTACTATCAACTGCTGTTTACGGCAAAGTAGGCAAACTAACGTGTCTTTGTGTTGTTTTAACAAATCTCCCAAACAAGCTCGCGTGTAATGAGCAAAATCAACGAAGGTAATCAAACAATGTCTTCACTCCACTCGAGCCCTGAGCAGTTCAAACAAAGCTTTGTACACACGCTCGTTACGTGCGAGTGTACTGTTGATTTCCTGATTCCCGGCCATACGTTTATTTACCTACTAAATTACGAAACAAGCAGATCATGGGTTCATTGAGTCGTGAGAACAACGCACAGAAGGCGACTGAAAGACCATGAAAATTTCATGTCTGAACGACCAAGTCTTTTTTTTTAATGTGAAATGGAGACAGAACGAGCTTAGGGCCCGCCCGGAGGTAAGTGGCGACCCCCGCCCATGATAACAGTAATGCGACTCAGTATAAGATTTGCATCTTACACTATGTTGCATTCATCCTGCTGCGTCCATCACCCGAGACGGGGATGATACGTCTCATGCGCATGTGATTTCACCGGCACCCACACCCTTCCACCGGAACACAATAATGGGAGCACTACTGCTTGGCGGCAGATTTTTCCCCAATGCTACCGTATATTAATTAATTAATTAAGCGACATGATATTATTTTCCTCATTGATCTTTCCAGTTCGTCGGCTGTCTCATCATCATCATACTCCTGGAATTGTCGGTTGGCATAGCCTCAGCCGCCCTCCGTCCACAGATCGAGGAGACCATGAAGAACCAGCTCAGAGCATCGTTTATCAAGAACAAGTCGGTAAAGGAAGAAGACTCTACCTACAGGGAGTTTTGGGACAAGATCCAAAACAACGTAAGGAGCATGATACTTAACAATTAGTATTTCAGAATAGACTTTTTTAATACTTGTCGTGGATACTGGATGTGGATGTAAGACCCTTAGAACCGTGAATCAAGCGATTCAAAACAATAGTTAAATAAGTTATTCGACTTTATTATTAAGAATCGACATTTGAAAGGAGTAAAGACTTTTGTCGAAGATAGCGTAATATCTTGTATTTGTTCACTCATTCAGTTCCGTTTCAGTAAAATCAAAACCGACATCACTATCTGCCAATCCAGACTCTGAAATAATAATAATGTGACGTATTTCTGGTTTCTTATTTACCAAAAAGATCAGAGGAATCTGTGAAATAAGACATTCGTACCTATTTTCCACCTAAGCGACTGGCCGGCAATAGCTATGGTAGATATGGATCTTTGAGTAAAACAGTCAGTAGTGAAATTAGCCCGAACCTATATCTTGATGATGATATGATAGTCTTTAAATAAAATATGCGCATAATATACATTTTCCGTAATCTTTTTCATCTATCCAAAATTGCCATCCTCTGACCTAACCATTTCCAGCTGGAATGCTGCGGTATCACCGGCCCCGACAACTACAACGCGAATGAGCCCCGCCTGAACCCGTCGTTCTCCTGCTGCCCCGATGATGGAACCGACCGTGCCGCTGAGATCAAGCGCTCCGACTGCCTGTCCCTCGAGAAATACTACAAGGAAGGATGCGAAACCAAAGTCCTGGGGACTGTGCACAGCGCGGGGCTCACTGTCATCGTTTGCGGAATCCTGTTTTGTTTCTTGGAGGTATGTTAGTTTAATTTTTGCATATTGTTATTATAATGGGTTTATTTTCGAAGATAATTATTCTTTTCAAAATCCCACATTATCTATTTTATTATCATTTATTCACCTGAAAAGTCAAAATTCAAACTCATTTATTCCTTTAGATCTCAAGTATTATTTGGGCACGTCAAATTTTACACATACATGTGCACATATTCGTGAGCATATAACGTGTCACAGGAACTCCCAGGCACATTACATGCACACAGATATGTCAAATTACAGTCAGTTTTCATGTTTAAGCTTATCTTATTTGTTAAGTTTACGTCTGTTCCAACCCTGATATTTTTCCTTCAAAGATTCAATAAACCATGTCAACAATATTGACTATTGTATTCCGAAATAAGCATTTGAATAAAACTACCCTTATCATAAAATACCCTAAAACACGTTTCCTCTTTTTCAAAGTATGTCAATGTATATCAACCATTCGGTTTCACGCTCACACGAAACTTGATTCCCCTAATATATATTATAGCTCGTGAATGTAAACGGTGTTTCTAGGATATACGATGCGTGTGAACTCGTAGTTCATTACCGAATCGTGTCAAAACGCCATTCTTAAAACAGGTGGCGTCTCCTACCACTGGTTTCACTAAAGTATGAGTTTTTTAGTCACACTCACATATTTAAACATACACGTGAATCGGTTTTTTCAGCATCACAACACTGAAATTTGGATGATGATAAGAATTGGGAGAAATCGTTATATATCTGGTTTTATTTAAATTTAAAGTCAAAAGTTTTGTCGATAACCAAGCCATTATATTTATCAGAGCTGCATCCGCCAAAACAAACGTTTCCGACCAGTTCTTTCCATTTACAAGCAAGACTGTATCATCAGCATAGGTTATGATTTTACAATTTTGAAGATTTAGATTGCAGAGTGAATTTATATAAATAAGGAACAGAGTAGGTCCAAGGACGCTACCCTGTGGTACACCAAAAGTGATCATTTAATCCTCACTCGTAATCGGTGAATCGGTGTTTTCAGCATCAGTGTCATCTATCTATCTGTCCGATATCTAAATATCTTCATTATCATTGATTTATCAAAGTTTGATAATGAATTTATTTGAGTAGACAGAAGTCAGCTTTTAAATGTTCTACTATGACTGCTCCAAAGCTTAGTTGTAGAAATAGAACAAGCGTCCATCCCAAATGAGATACAGGGAACTTAAGTGGCGTGAGTGCGTGAGAATCTTTTATGGTTTTCTTTAAAATCTCAAACTCATCCGTCAATCAAGGTTTAATTTCGATTCCATACAAAACTATTAAATTTATTGTGAATAGAGAATAGTGGGTTTCCAACCATACCACTAAGACATCGATATATCCCATTCAGTCACAGATGAGGTTGAAAAAAAATCAATGGAATTTTACGAAAGTGAGCCGATAAAAGTTTTAGGACTTGCTAACGAGTTCCCCTAGTTGCCTATTTTGGTTCAGTATGGTGATTAAAGAGACCCTGGTCACGCTATTCTTGAATTAATCGCCTTATCGACGATCTTTTGACCTAGGCACGAGTTAGGTCAGATTTTAACTTGTGGTTTATGTGGCCTCTCAGGAAATGAGACCTACATAGACCAATATATTTTTTATCAAACTTTATAAGTACGGAATTTAGTTCTTACACGATTTTACTATCGTTTTCAGTGCTTAGATATTCTGGGTCATTTTCACGAGTTGGTCTCTATCTGACGGCAAGACAAGCCATACCCAGAATCAGCCCGGTTAATGCAAATCTATACAAATAAATAAAATTGAAGTGTCTGTTCGTAATGTCAAAATAACAGTCTTTTACTAAATGCATTTCAAGTATATATGGTACCTATAGCTCGTGCTGAAAATCAGCGATAGGGATCTTATTACCCAGCACATGCTGAGTAATGAGTAATAACACAAACATTGTGTTGTATACAGTTTGCGAGAATAAACTATTTCTTTTTTTCTTTCTATGACAAAGAAAATATTTTTTTTATATTTTTGTCTGTCTGTCTGTTTGTTCCGTCTAATCTCTGAACGTCTGGACCGATTTTGACGGGATTTCACTAGCTGATGTTAGATATGTGATGTCATAAGGAGTAACTGGGCTTCTTTTTTTAGGCTTCTTTGCACAATTGATAAAAAAACATACAAAAAACCACCGAGTAATCAGCCTATTCTTTCCTGAAAATTGGTTGAAAAAACAAAAACAGTCAAAAATTATCAAAACAGGAAGAGACCGCTTCCTAGCGATAAGTTTGCCCATTGCACATGTCTATATATAAATAGTACCATTCTGTCATGGTGAGTAAGTGGGCAACTCTTGTGTCGAAGTTTTCAAACCGCCCAAAGTATACCCGGGACTTACATCTGAACCTGCGCGGAAGCGCTCTATTCAAATGCCACTAAATGCTCACCCATCACCATCCCGGCTTCTGACGGAGCCGAAAGTTACTTACTTAGATGATCTGTAAAGAACAACTAAGGAAGTTACGCGTTGAGCGCTTCAGATTCACTCATTCAAAGCTACAGTAGTAAAAGTAAAGTATAACTGGAGCGCTGGGAAGGACCTAAGTCGTATTACTGTTATCTATGGGTGGTAGTAACCACTTAACATACCTGATGTTAAGCGCTAGACGCCTCCGTGGCTTAGTTGCTAGTAGCCCTGCCTTTGTGGCGAGGGTCCCGGGTTCGATTCCCGGCCGGGGCACACTTTGTGTGGTGAGCATGAAGTTTGTTCTCAGATCTTGGGTATTTGTCTTGTGTTTATGTGTTTATCCATGCCATCTGCGATACAGGGAATCCTAGTTCAGGGGTCATAAGTGTGTAAACGTCTTTTTTTTTTTTCGTAAATAAAACACTTTATAATGAATCCAATCAAAATAGTAATTTGAATTAAAGTCTGTTAAGATATTTTTTTTTATTTTCAGGTTGCTGGCATAGTCCTAGCTCTATGGCTGGCACACTCCATAAAAACATCCGGGAAAAGCCGGGAAACCGCTTAAGTTAATAATTCACGATGTGATTTCATAGTTAACGCACCTACCTATAATATAAGTTACGATTAAGACTTATTCAGACGCCTACGGAAGCGATATTCGCTACCGCTCTGCGAGTAGCGAAAACCGAGTGGATGCGACATGCTAAGTTGCTTGTGCGAATCCTTTGGTTCATAAGAAATTTAGCGAATATAGCGAAACTTCGTAGATTTTTGCCCATCTAGTCAATCGCTATGACGTTGGATGAAATCTGTACAGCAACGTGGGCAAAGATATTCCTTCTTAAACATCGGTCATTTTTTCGTGTTTTTCTGAAGTACCTGAAAAATTTTGAGCCATCTTTGACGCGACTAATATGCGAGCTGGACATGAAATGGTGGACATGACAAAGATAAAGATAATGTTGCCAATTGTGTTTTATTTGTTACTATTTTTTATCTGTAATTTTTTTTTCTGTCACTGTCTAAATTGTCCACAGAACCCTCTATGTTCTGTTGTGTCAAAATTAATGTTTTTCTATTCTATTCCATTCATATTTCATTTATTTAGCCAAATAACAATGGGTGTATAAGGCGCGTCAATAAGTATTTACAATAAAAATAAAATTAACAGTAAGAAATAAACTAGTCAAGATTTCTATTGATACCAGGACTGTGAGACGCGGTATTCTGTTTTTGCACTAATTTTTTTTACTACTTCAGATATAAAATATCGTTGAGACACGTCAAAATATACGCCTAATGAATTTTTAACTTCTATTTATTAATTTTTATTTGTGTCCTGTGACACGTTATATGCGCATAAGGACATTAGACATTACATGCAGACAGCTATCTCAAATAAGAATCAGTTTTTGTCCTGTTAGGGTAGAGGTACCCTATACGACTTACACGAGGGGAAGAAGCATCTAGAAACATCTCGGACACAGTATTACATATTCGTGGAGTTCGCAACATTCGCTACTTATAGCGTTAGCGAATATCGCTTATATGTGAGTAGGGCTTACTCTGCGATAAGAAATGCATTTGATGTTAATTTCTAGTATTTTTAGTAAATTATCGTTGTTTTTTATGATGAAGTCTCATGAAATATTTTTACGTTAAATTAAATGTTTTAGACACAAATAAAATCAAATTTGTAAATATTATTGTATGTTCTTAATTATAAATTAAGCTTTTCTCTAAAATAATTGCACACAAGCGTAACAGATACAATATCATTAAATGAATTAAATTGTAAGAAATGCATTTGTTATCTATAGTTAAATATTTTCATTGTTTAATTATTAAAAACCATTTTTAATACAACAAAAACGTAAGTTCTGATATTGAACGCAATCTGATTTTAATCAACAATACTTTTTTTTGTTAAGATTCAAATTTGTAGAGTTGATGTATTTTTGCACAATTATTGTAAGTCGAATAACAATCAATTAATTTGACTAGTCATTATTAATAACAAATTGTTTTATTGAAAGTATTATTATGTTACCCACCTTATTTTTAAGAATTATTAATGTCATTCCTAAAGTAATACTTTTTATGAACAATTCAATTAATTAAACGAGTTTTAAAATTAATATTAATGTTTTGTTAACTGTGTTGAGAAACTGAAGTTTTATTAAATCGTAGATAAATTTAATCGTTGTTGTAACAGATGTTTCGAATAAATTATATCTGGTTTCCATTGTTTTTTTATTCAATTTGTTATTATTTATTGTGTTATTTTATTTTTATTAATTTCCTTCTATGAAGTGGACAACGGGAGAGTACCAAAATAAAAATTTCAAGATATATTTTTTATTAATTTTCAACATTTATTGAAAGAGTAATTAACATACATTTCTAATATACAATAAATAATGTGAAACATATTAACGAAAACTTGAAAACTTACACAATTAAAAAGAATTAACCTAATAGAATATAACAATCATATCTAATTGAGAAGAAAAAACAGTTGAAATATATTTATAATAGGAAAATATTGCAATTAGGAAAATAATGTGAAGAAAAAGTGTCTTTATTTAGTGTTTTACAAAATCTATCACAATTTTAACATTACTTATTGTACGAACAAGTGTTACACACCTTACACATTGAAATATTTCTCACATACACACCAACCCACACGCACGCGCATACTCACTCCCTCTCACACACACACCCACATACAACAGTTAAATATGTAACTATAATAAGTCAAACTTCACACAGCAAATGATAAAATAATTTCTAAGATAATTATTTATGCAAACATTGTGTACCTGAAGTGGTTCATTCACAACTTCTAAATCAATATTTTAAAATATTGCCTACTATTTTAATCAGTTTAGTTCACATAAATAGCAAAATATTAAAAAAATCGCCAAATGTCATGTTTGTACCGAAATAGTCTAGAAAATGAGCGTAAGCTAACATAAAAACAATTCAAAAAAAATATCTAATTTCTAGTTTAAAAACATTACACAACCTAAGCAAGCAATTACAAATTCCGTTAAAGAAGACATAATAAAAAAAATCATGGATTTAAAGTAATTAAGCCCTAAAAATCATATAAAAAGCAAAATCAAATTTACAAGGCAGAACGGGTCTTTCCGATACCAATAATTTTAGTATTTGTACACATGGCCCTACGACCCATTCTCCTTACTACTGTTTTGGTCCCTGTAACGCGAATCTAGATTGTTATCCTTGATATAAATACAAAAACTACGGTTTTATCACAGAACTGATGACGAAGATATTTTACAAACTTAACCTAGATTTATCGTAGACCAAACTTTTCTGTGCTATTATTTAAGAAAATAGTAAAAATTGTGAAGAAAGCTTAGGTTTTAAACGCATTGCATAAGATAAACTTGTTTGTGTATTGTTGTAAAGATTGTAAACGGTTGAAAGTTTTGGACGGTTCAAAATATATAAGTAATTGTAATTATTGTAAAACATTAGGACTCAAAATGCGCTTGAAGGTTTTGCTGCAGTTTACGGCGCTCTCTTCGTATGGTGTTTGCCAGCCAAACAGCTAGCACCACGCAGAGAACCTGAAAATAAATGCTCAGTAATGATATTGAAGGAACCTACCAGTAAGAGTTTGATACAAACATATATAGTTCACAAATCATCAGTTATCTTGCATTGAAAGTCCCGTTAAAATCGGTCCAGCTGTTTCGGAGATTGGAACAAACAGACAGATAGATATTTTTATAAATTGTTTTTTCGTATAATTACCTAAATACATTTAGTAATAAGCTATTATTTTGAAATTACAGACGCTTCAATTTTATTTTATATAGATATGATATAGATTTTGAATATACTTAGAATCAGAAAATACAGATATTTTTTATAGATTAGTATTTTTTGCTGATGGAACTATCGTTCACGCAATCCAGCTACAAAATAGATATAAAAATTAATCAACCCACAAGGTCAAAAACACAAAAAGGAAAAATTGTGTAGAAATAAAATCGCAATCCTTTTTTCTATGCTCATTTTGTAGAGGTATATTTACTACTCACTTCCAAGCAAGTAAAGATGATCCCAGTAAAAATGAAAATATTCCCTTTAACGGCCTTCTTTGATCTCAACACTTCTTCACACCCGCGATTGTAGAACGTGCGGTCATTGATGCAGGTGGAGTGCAACTGACGTCTAGCGCCGCCCTCGCGCAGCGGGTGTGCGCGTGCGCAGCAGGACGGCGGGATGTCACGATGGATGATAGAGTAGTCTAGAGGGCCATCCACACCGCAGCAAAGGTTCTGAATAAAGATTTTATCACGAAGGATTAATAATTAATAATTTTGACAAATTAATTATTCATTGAAACATTGTTAAAGTGGTAGACCGACATAAAATAAAAATTTTTTTATTGTCTGATTGCGATCTGCCACGAATTTCAATTCAGTAATGGTTGAGGTACCTATGGAAAAAAACTTCGAGAAAATTCGTGGTGTGTATACCGCTAAGCAACTGCAACTACGGGTAATTTGGAGTCAATAATTAACCCTATAGAAATTCCTGCGATCGGTTAGCGGGCATCTTGTTGCTATTCACACGCACCCATCTCGCTCCACGCTCCTATCACGCCTGACGACATATTTATGTCTGGTTGGCCTATACAATCAAGTTCATTATAAAAGCTTCAATATAATATTAATAATAATCATTTATTTCAAATACAAGATCCATAGAATTGTTAGTAGGTATACCAAAATAAATAAAACTAATATAATATACAATATATAATAAAACATAGAGTCCAATTATAAAAATGCGCAGGAGTGTATGACATGTAAATAACAATAAATCTGTATGACAACCACAGCAATACAATAACATATGCCAAGATCTGGCGTTTGATTGTTAACTTACTTCGGACTGTATCTTGTCCCAGTAAGCATGGTGTTTAGCCACTTCTGCCTCCTCGGTGGAGTTCCTGTAAAACTGGGTCCGCAACTCGCTGCCCCCTCCTACCCAGGCACTGATGACCGCCCCACCCACGCCCACCACGAGCTCCACAGATACCAGAAATATGAAGAAGCACGAATGCTGGAATAAAATATAAGGAATTCAATTATTGTTGTTTTCATAGCTCTTCATAGATTGAAAGAAATAGGTGGTAAGTGATTCATTTATACTCTTGAAATGTCACTCGTTCACGTTGCTAGCCCGTGAACCTATCTCCAACAATTTTTCTTTATTTTCGATGCAAAATCAACTACTCCTGTCTCTTCTCAATAGTACAATGAAATGAACTTACATCAATATTCATAAAACCATCTCACCACATAGAGGACCCTGACGTGCTCGCGCAGGGCTCCGATCACTCCCAGCACAGCGGTCACCACCAGACACAGGCACAGAGTCAGGAGGAATGAGAATATGCCTTTGGACAAGTACGACTGCTCTTCTGGGCGGTTCTTCTTGCTACGCATGTTTGCAATGCAGAAAGCCATCAAAATCAGACCGAAAACCTAAAAAGAAGATATTTTTGAACTTTCGGAAACACTCATATTTTAAACACGAAAGTTTGTATGTATGTATTTGCGCGCGTGTGTGTGTGTGCGTGTGTGCGTGTGTGTGTTTGTGTGTGTGTGTGTGAGTGTATGTTTGTTATCCCTACACGCTTAACGGCTTAACGGATTTGGAAGAAATTTGTTACCAGGATAGCTTATATCCTGAATTAACACGTTGCTATTGATTGATTAATCAATTGCTTTTAATCCTGGAAAAATTCAGTGTTGCTTAGGATGGTCAACCACGAGTAACACCGCGGGTTGCAGCTAATATACCTATAAATATTATATTCGACATGTCAAGCCTTCATCGTTCTTAACTTGTTGAATTGCATCTTAACTTACTGGATGTGTTCAGGTCAATTGCAAAACAATAAAAACGCTCGTCTTCCTAATGTACTACGTATTTCCAGTGTCGTAGGTGGGAACCAGCACCTACACAATATTAATAACGTTCACCCGAGAACAGCATTCATGCACATCACAAGAATGCCTTCGCCACACGGGACAGAACTAATAATCAATATCAGCTTAGAAGATCTTAAATTGATCTATAACGTCAACACACCCGTGTACTAAGATTCCCTTTGTCTCAGATGGCATGGACAAACACAGAAACACAAGACAAACACCCAAGCCGAAAATAAACCTCTCCTCTAGTTTGGAATGATCTAAGGCTCCTAGAAAGTATCGCTGTCTAAATTTCTGGAAATTTCCAAATCTCTTCACTGAAATATGATTTTTGATATTTCTAGAATAAGTCTTTCCTTTTGATATATCCAACCCATATTCTACAAACCCAAATTCAATATTCCAATGGCTACATCCTACGTAATAATCTATAACGAAGACCCCCACATACACGGAAATCAATAAAACATTGAAGGTACATAAGAAACGTATAATAAATTGCTTTCAGCTTACAGCTTTCTCAATCAATTATTCAAACGCTGCGCGTATGTATTGATCGTATCTGTAATCATCCTCGGACCTATTGATTTTACGGGGAAACGACACAATATAATAATAATTCATTTTACTTACAATGACTAAAAAATTAAGAAGGGTCAAAAAGAACTTCAAGCATCTCATGCCGCGCGGCTTCATATTGGCGGCTGTTCCAACCGGATGTCCTTTCCGAATTAATTTTCAGTTTCGAATGTGTCCGTTTTGTCGAACGATCGGTTCGGAAGTGAGGGCTGACGATCGAACACTGCAATTGAAGGGTGGTTAATAGACATAGCTAGGACATGGTCACGGAAGGAGCGGACAATTATTGAGAACAAAGAAATTTATACACAATTTGCAAGTTTCTGCTGGATAACTGGAGACTTATTTTAACTTTAAACAGTAAAGCTTAGCTTAATGACACGCTTTCAACGGAAGAATTCAATGTACCTATTACTTTAAAATCTGAATTTGGTAGCGAAACTTGCGACTTGAAAATTAACTACAACTTCTGTTGAACTTAGGCGTCAATAAAATAAAATGTTACTACAATTTCCCATAGTGCCATTTTGTGTTATCACTAAAAGTAGACTTTGCAGACTATTTTTCCACTGAAGCAAGTCTTCAGTTCGTTCTATATTCCACCACTTAAGGGGTTACCTTCACCTATAACAACAGGAATTCGATATAGAACCACCTACTGTATCGTTGCGCTCGTCACCCGAAACACAGCTACAATTACTTACGAGACGCATTCATCCTGCTGCGTCCCTCACCCAAGACGGGGATGATACATCCCATGCGCATGTGATTTCACCAGCACTCACACCCTTCCACGGGACACAACAATGCGAGCACTGCTACTTGCACTTGTTTGCTTACATTTCTAACCGCTCCGCTTATGAAACCAAGCAGTATATAGAACGTGAGAATTCATATGTTTGATTCCACACTTTCTGACCTGTCCATATGTCTTTGTCTTTCAGCTTTGCCACAGTGAGAATCAATTCAAATATTTTTCAGGTAGGGTTGAGTTTCCCTTGTGGCACAATTTTCTTTTGTAATACAATTCAGGTTATCACCAGGCCACATAATTTGTAGAACTTAAAATTATATTACGCAGGTTTAAAGTAGACTTTTCATTGGCGTGGAATTTGCGTAGTTCATTATTTATTGGCGTACTGCGTATCGATTTCTTCGTCTTCTGCAGTATTTATGGGATGTATCTGTGTCACCACGATGCAGTATTAACTTTACTGCAGTAATTAGAACTACTTGCCTTTAACTGCATTGTTAGGTAACGATCTAATGGTCTAAATAGGTGGTAGGGGGAAGACAAAGAAGCATTGTGCCCATGTTGCTCGCGTCCGTAGGTAAATATCCTCAGAGTCCCTACATGTGTCCCCTAGGTGGTGGTAAAGGAGCAACAAAAAAGCAGTAGAACCTGTGCAAAGTTCGCCTGAAGAATTACTGCTTGCACACCTGGTAATGTGCTGGTGAAATTACTGACACTTGTGGCATCCTCATCTTATAGTGATGGACACAGCAATGCGATTTAGGTCTTCTCATACTTTGGTAAGGGAGGACCTGAGTCGTATTTAAACTGGTGGTAATCACTTAACAACAGGTGGGCCGTATGCTCACCCAGTCACTTAAACATATAAAAATAAAAAACGGGATTTGAGTCTTTATATGTCTCAGTTACGAGATCATATAGGTACATAAGGATGTTGCCATGAACCCATGATCCAGATAAACGTTGTGGTATTTTGATCAATTCCATGGTAAAAATCAGACGAATCTATAATGCACACATGACGTGAAGTAGAGCCTTTTCGAGTGGACGCTGCTGCGTCCATAACCCGAGACGGGGATGTAATGTCTCATGCGCCGGAACACAGTAATGCGAGCAATACGGCGACAGATTGCTTGTTGTAGTGCCTCTGCAGTTGAACTTAGCACAAATTCTGCTGCTACTTTTGGTCCCCCCTTTCACACCACCCACGTGTAGGGATTCTAAGAGTTGTCTCTTTCGTATGCGGGATCCTTGGATCCTCAAAATGAGCCTATGAGGTTATCTGGTTAGCGGTATATACCTCCGCTAACTTTTGGTTTACCTTTAACTTTAAATATGAGAAGTATAGGACATGTATCATTCCTTATAGCGTTATCAAAAAACATGCATTTGAATAAAACCTGAATAAGGCTTTTTTTTTAATAATTATGAGGCATCGGGAAAATAATGGACCAATACAATACTATATATTATATTTTATTTTTTAATATTTAACAGTATGCTTGTAAACTTGAACGCTGTTCTTGATGTAGTTGGCTACCCACATCGCAAGAAGCATGCCCAAAGCCTGAAAAAAAAACAAGTTATTATAATTAACATGCTTCAAATTTGTATTTGTAACTAATTAGTATTAGTATTTTTTAGTCTTTATGGGAAAAAAAATAATAAATAAAAATAGCCTATGTGTTAATCCAGAAATAGATACAATCTTTCGCCTTTATAATATAAGTAAGATTGTTCAATGCGAACCTCAAGCCAAAAGCTGATGACAGCTACTCCAAACAGCCAGTCAGCATCAGAACGGAGGTTGTATAGGATCACATCTTCACAGCCATCGTGGTAGTATGAGCCAGATCTGGAACGTAAGAACAATCGATATTAAGGTTTGTCCTCCACTCTAGACGCAGGATCATATTCGCGAATATGGAATACTGTCTCCGAGGGGTTTCTTGTCTGTTTTTACCCCTCGGGTTGGTCGGTTAGGGTTGGAACAGACGTAAACTTAATAAAATAAGATTAGCTAAAACATAAAACTGACTGTAATTTGACATATCTGTGTGCATGTAACGTGCCTAAGGAGCTCCTGTGACACGTTATATGCTCATGAATATGTTTACTTGTGTGTGTGAAATTTGACGTGTCCAAACGATACTTGAGATCTAAAGGATAAATGAGTTTGAGTTTGAGTTTGTCCGTCAATTAATCGACATAAAAATAGAGAAGATTTTCAATTAATTGTTTTTATTTTGTAACGCGATTTCTTCGCTACTATGAGACCTGTTTGGATGTTTTTTTTTAGTATAGTGCGTCCTACTTCCATGGTCCCATAGAAATTTTATGAAGGTACTTTCATTTACTTACTTTACTTTAGTCGGTTTTTTTTGTTTTGTTCATCATTGACTTTTCCAAGTGTATTCTTATTACACACACACAGTACACACGTATAATATAAGTCTAGTTAAGAGTACTGAAAAATAGTACTCACTTCGGAGCGCTGTAAAACCTTAACTATTGACTTAATGAAAAAATGTTGCTTATAAAAGTTGTTCCTCAAAAAACGATCTACAAAAATGGTGTGATATTATTTTTTCGTAAAATGATAAAAAAAAAAGTTATATCAAAAAATATAAATTATTTTTTCGAATTTCTAAACATTTTCGCTTATAACTTTTTTATTATTTAATTCTACGACAAAAAGTTACTTGACTAAAGTTGTTGAGGATTTGATTTGCAACAAAAAATGTTAATAAATTTTTTTTATCAGATAAATAGTTTAAGAGATACGTCGTAAAAACCATTTCAACCCCTATTTTCAAGATGGCGGCCGTGGGACGAGGGTGGCGACACTGACCCCCCCTACACATCAAAAAAATAAAATTGCGTCCTCTAAAAAATGCAAGGTTAGGCCTAAAAAATGTAACATTTCAATGGACTATATTGGAATAAATATATTTGAATTTGAATACGATTTATAAATCAATCAGTTAAAGGTGAACTATGAAATGGATCTTTCCTAATTTCGTTCTTTTTCCTTTTCTTTCGTCTACTACGCATGTACTATAGTAATTATGTATAAAAAAAGTAATTTAAGTATTCTACCAGTTATGTTGTTTCCGTAGAAGCTATGCTTAATTTGGGAGTAGATGGCGCTAAGTATAATATCCAGGAACATTTCTTTTTTACAGGATCTAGATACACTTACATCAAACAATCTTTGTATAGATTCTCTTGTGCGCTGGCGGTCCTCGCGCGCTGGGCTCGGGTACAGCAAGAGAGGCTGATGGATTGGTCGATGGCTGCGTAATCCTCAGGTCCATTGAGGCCGCAGCATTCATACTGGCAGATCGAAAAGGCTTTAAGGAAGTACAAACTACTTCTAATACTTCGATCGAGGACGCAAGTCATATTGCTGTTATTATGGGCAGATGTAACCACTTTAGGTGCGCTGTCCATATTTATTGTGTCTCATAATCATTTATTTGACATATCATACGGCTTTATCACTCTCAATTATCAGGAGCAAGCCGGTATCCCTGCAGTGGGAACATTAGTGGCTGGTACGGAATCATACAAAACGAGAGAGAGATTGTACATAATCCGCCGCCAAGTAGTATTGCAATCGCGTTGCTGTGTTCCCGTGGAAGGGTGTAGGCGTCGGTTAAATTACTGCACTTGAGGCACATCATTCCCGTCTCAAAGTAACGGGCGCAAAGCACTACGACTTGATTCTTCTCATATCGCAGTAGGGGAAAACCTGAGTTATATTTTGTTATTTAACATCAGGTGGGCCTTAAGCTCATTCCGTCACTAAATCACATTTTTTTAATAAGACGTCTGCTTACTTGTGTCTGCAGACTATCCCAAAGCTTGAGATGCTCGAGCCTAGCGTCTTCAGTAACGTTGCTGAAGAAGTCCTGCCGCAGCCAGTCAGTCACACGGAACTGAAGCCCGTACCGCTGCACCGACACGTAGATAGCAATCAGCAGTTCCATCACCACAAAAGTGACCAGCAGTATCACATACTGGAATAATTTTAGAGTTCGTGTTTGTACCTGTAATCTAGCAAGGATGCTGACGTTAACTTTTCTGAACAAGACTATATACCCTACTTAATTCTATCTCCAGTTCTGATTGTCCACCAGTTATATTTGTTTTGGAAATATTGGAAACGAATAAACTTGCATACATGAGCTGAAGCAATAGCGGACACGGTGGATTTCTCATAAGAATTGTATTATATTGTATATTTTTTTAAGATACATACAAATAGTGATGAGATTAATAGCCAATGCATTGATCATGGGGGACTCTAGGCAATCTAACTTATCCTCTGCCCAGAGAGAATACACTATGGCGCAACTAAGACGGCCTCAGTGCGTTGCATCACGTCGTCGCAGCATCTACGCTGCCTCGTTTTGCGTATATTTGTAATGACATGCCACATTTGTCGCACGCGACGTGTGGCATACAATGCGTTGGTCCGTTAACAATGAGGCCTCAGTCTTACAAGCTATGCTCCGAATCAATACTTACCGTATATAGCAACTTTACGCTGTTCTTTAAGCAACCCACGCAGCCAAATAGAGCCAGCATCGCCAACATTACACTGATCGCGATGATCACCGCATCCCCTTTGGCCGACCCCCCGGCCTGTTCCTCTCCGTACTGAGCCAGAAGTTTAATGTCCACCACAGCAAAACCGAGGTTACATGCTGCTATAAACTGGAAGAAGCTTTGATGAAATTTTGTGAATTACTAGTACTAAAGATATACTAGATATATAATAATATATATAATATACTTAGTATTCACACTTGACTCAAATCATCAATCAATCATCGTCATTTCGTTTTGTACTTATATATACTCGTTATGGAACGTCGTGGCCCAGGGGCATAGACGCCGACTTTTAATCAGAAGGTTGCTGGTTCAAACAAACTCATTGGCGCTCGTGTGGCGCCAATGAGTTTTTTCACTTGAAAAAATTTGTGTGTGCAATACCATGTTCTCAAAACGGTGACGGAAAACATCCGGATCAACCAACCAATCCGGATTGGGCTCCCGTGGTAGATCAGAGCCCATTCACTCTCAATTATCAAGAGTAGACCGGTGTCCCTGCAGTGGGAACATTAGAGGCTGGTACGATATACTCGTATGTGGTGAATGCGCTCGTTACCGTGCAGAAACCATGACACAGAAGAAGAGTAGGTGTACTCACAATAAAGACCGAATTTACAGCAATCAATAGGCCCTTAGCGCAGCCTTGGCTGACCTCCAACCAGTTGAACATGTTACCTTCTAACCACTTGCGGGTGCTTCTAGAACCTTCTACAGCAGCTATGAACTAGGTGCTGGCATTAACTAAGTACGCGATAACCTCGGGCTCTGAGCGGCGTCAGCATCGTGTGAGCAGTCAGGTGACCTATTAATACTTAAACAGGCGTTCTACGACCCAGAAGCGATATCGATCATCGTGCTCCATATACTGTAATTATTTTCACGATGAAGTACCTAGAACGCCAGTGTTGAATTATGCGGCTATATAAGAGTTTCTGACGCGATTTACTCATTACTACGGCTGACAATAAACGAAATCTCTTTGTTGTCCTGCCTCATATGTTCACTGTCCACTGGATGGTGTGACCCACTGTCCAGTAATTGTTAAAAGTGCGATAGTAATTTGTCTATCACGCTAAAATAACAATATTATATGATGACCTGGGAAAACTAGGTTTTTTATCTCGTTATCACGTGGACAAATCCGTGAGAAGATTCTGTTTTACATCAACTATAATATAAAATGAGACGCATCGTTATCATAAAAATATATTTAGCACGAACTAATGAATAACCAAGAATAATTTTATGATATAAAAGTTTTTACAGTAAAATAAATAACAACTTGAACGATAGTCAGCACTTAATATTATAAACATAAATCATGACTCACTTAATAATCAACAAGCAACTTGATCATCTCCGAAACTAATTACAATATACTCTTAGCATTCTTTTTAATAAATGATTATTAAAAATGATTTTAAGTACACAATATTATAAATGAACTACATCACTTCATCATTAACCTTAATAAATTACAATGCTTTTCCCTAACATCTACACTATCTTTGAAAACATCCTCGTTAGGTATGTGACTGCTGTCTGCAAAGAGGCTTAAATTACAAAAACATTGATACGAAACATCACACCGGAACCGGTAATGTGGCTATGAGCTGAAGACAACTCTATGAAATCTAAATAACCATAGAGATCATGAATATCGAAGAAATGATGATTGAGCCAGCTCCACTCATGCTTGCAGCAGCCCCGCCATAAACAGGACTCCTGAAAGTAAAAAATATCTCGTTACAAACAGCAACCTAAGATCTTCCTGATCTCAAAACTGGATTTTCGGTCTGTTTCATGTTTATATCATTTATTTACCGTAAAAACACTTAGGAACTCTTGATTTCGTCTTATACACAATTAATTAGCGGTATTACATAAGCCTTGTCGAGGCACCCGGCGCTACGTTAACCTGCTCATTAACTTATTCAGGTTTTTGTTTTTTCGGCGTACGTGATCCTTTGGGCTATGTCGGTAATTTTTGACCTATGTCGAATAACCTCGTACAAAATGTTTCCTCAACGGTTGTGTTGTAAGTATATACAATTGCTTTGATGAAACGGTCGTTCGGCCTAGCTCCATAATCTGCTGATAGCATCTGAAGTTTTATGATAATATCTTACCGAATAAAACTAACTACCTTTTCAATATAAATACCTTATTAAATAGCAAGCAAATTGGATATACCTATAATGTTTACCTCCAAAATTACGGAACCATAGCTTAGGCTGTAGATCCTACCTCCCGAGCGAGTCCCAGATGCAATCCCAAGCCAGGACAAGCATTTGTGTAAAGAACTTGAAGTTTATTCTCGTGTCGTTGCACCTACGACACAGACCTAGTAAGCTTGTAATTATAATATCCGAGGTCCGATTAAACCTAGAACGTAGACAAGGTCAAAGAGATTCGTGTGCTTACAAACAATACAACAATGTACCTCTGATAAGAGGGACTCAGAAACACGTGTAAGGAAAATGTTGATTTACTGAACTAACTTTTGACCTCTAAAGTTTATTGACTTTATTACTTACTGACGGTTCCAAGCCTAGTTGGCAGTAGCCCTGCCTTCGAAGCCAGAGGTCCCGCGTTTGAATCCCGGAACATACTTGAAGTTTGTTCTCGGTCCTAAGTCTTGTGTGTCTGTGTTTGCCCATGACACAGTTTAAAGGTTATTGCAAACCATCGAACCGATGTGCCCCAAACCGGTTTCATTACAAAAGCAATAATATGATGGTTTTAGATCACTTAAACAATACATTAGGCACAAAATTTATTTCTATTTTTAGTAGCACTCGCCGGGTATCCGCTAGTGCGTTTTGTAATTTGTATCGTTATGGTTGATGATATTAATTGAAACGACAGGTATTGGAATTTTGAGAGGATGAATCCCGAAAATACTCCACGTCGCTCCACTCATTTTAGGATAAAATTCTCATCGTCATATCACATCAGCATTTGATACATAGAGTATTACTAGTAGTAGCATGATACACGGTACGCTGCAACGCCGCGCCGAACAACGATGCAGATTTTTTTATGTACTATATGTTGTTTACCGCAGATGACCTTAACTTTAACCAGGATTTACCGTAATGTGTTGTGTAGCCTTTTAAGACAAACAATGATTTCCTGTTTCTCTTCCGTCCCCTCTCGCTCATACACCTTTGTTCAACTTTTCACGCTTCGTTCAGTATCTTACATCTGAATTATTTAATGATAGTATACCATTACCAGTATTGTGCTCATCGCTTAAAATTGATCAAACACTCAATTATGCTAAAATAAAGAAAGATAAACAACTAAATCGTATATTTTTGCATTCATTTTGAAGCTGGCAATCGTGCCAGCATCCTTACTTTTTCGCAAGCAGCATTTCAAAGTTATTTCCATCTGTAATAAAATATTCATACGATGATGATGCCTTATTTTATTTAGAAGAAAATAAAAGAATGACTTGTAGATATTATTATTTATTCAATGTAGTAAGAGTTGTGAGACTTCTAAAAAACCTGTTGACGAATTACTGATTATGGCGCAATATTTGTATAACCAGAATAGCATTGAGTCATATTAGAGAGAGAGATTCAAATGAGAGAGACAAAGAACAGTTTACGTACTAAAGTAATTAATAACTACTAATTATATTGACTCCATTAGATAGCATTATCTAGTTTTATAAGTATGTTTCCTGTGTAACTTAGAAACAAGGTCCATGATGTTTTTATATTTCCGTTTCATGTATAAGTTTTACCTACAATGTATAAGTTTATAATCACAAGGCACCTTACATTTTTGTACATATGCAGGCAAGAGAGAATTCTGAATAGCCTACAGCTGCGATGGAAAAAATTTGACTTGTTAATTTGAAAAACCGTTCGTAAGCCCATTTATTTTTAGATCCATTAATATTCTGTCTTAATTGAGGACCAATTTACAGAGATCCAATTCAAAACTTTTTGAGTGACCGTGTAAACAAACAAGTACGTTTATAAAACCTGACTGTGTGCGACCTTCAATAAATTTTATGACTAGGCTAATCGTAGTTCGCGTAAAAAACAAAGGCGCTAACAATAATAATTTCAATTGTTAAACAATGAAGCTAATTTTGAAACAGACTTTTTGATTCATCCAGGCATTGGTGCCAAATATGCTGATGGCAGACAAAACTAAAAGTAAACTAAACATGCTATAGCGGTCTGTATCTATATTGTTTTTTACGTGAAAGCTGACGGTTTGACAGCCCAACTGATGTTAAGTGGTTACTGCCACCCATAGACAAAAGCGATACGACTCCGGTCCTCTCGCACTGAAGCCTGAGAAAACCCAAGTCGTATCGCGTTGCGCCTATCACGTTGAAGTATGAGTGAGCTATCAACCTTAATTTTAACTTAATCCGACGCCCACAGAATCGACACAGATAGTGAAACAGACCGAAATCTTGTACAAACTAAGCTTATTCAGCAATGCCTACAGCAGGCCAATGACTCCACAGGCGACGCGACCACCAGCGTTGCCCGTCTTCCTGGAGTCGGGATGGTCACTCCTGCCGAAGTCATCTGCCTTCTCGTGGAGAACCACGGCTCTGCCGATGATGTTGTGGGGCCCGGTGAGGGAGATCAACCCATCAACGAAGTCGAGCTGGCTGTAGCCTTCTGGGTTGAAAACAACGTTTCCAAGATCTCCGACGTGGCGGTTCACGTCATTGGGATGGCCGTGGTCATGCTGGAAGTGGCAGAAAAAAAGTTGATGAAATAAAAAAAAAATAGGCATGCATGGCATTCTAACTTATAGAAAGTAGGGGTGCCTACAGAGCATTAGAGACTGATGAAATAAATAATAATATTTTCTTTCCAGATTTTGAATGCCCGCGCTACGTTCTACAGGGACCGGTCTATTATCACGGACTATTTTCGCCATTAAGCCTGATATCGTAATAATAGACCAGTCGTAAAACTCGCGTTATGTACGCAATACTATGTTCTCGAAACGGTGAAGGAAAACATCGTGAGGAAACCGGCATGTCTGAAAACCCAAAATTCAAAGACATTTGTCATCTACCAATCCGGATTGGGCGCCCGTGGTAGACCAAAACTCATTCACTCTCAATTATCGAGTAAGACGTCCCTACAGTGGGAACATTAGAGGTTCTTACAGCATACAATGGTTGGCTTACATGTTCAGGATTGAAGTGAGAGCCAGTGGAACCACATCCCCCAGTGATGTCTCCCTTCTCGTGCACGTGGAAGCCGTACTGACCCTCAGGCAGACCGTAGATGAGACCAGACACGTGCACCTTGCCATCAGGCAGTTGAGTGAAGGTAATGTTACCCTGGACGTTAGGACCCACTAGCTTGGTAATAGCCCGGAGCTCCTGCGGCTGAAAAAAATATTATATTTAAGAATCCCGGTAATTGGATCAAGAAATTATTCGGTAATGATTTTTTCTTAGCAATGAGTTACGTGCCTTAATTATTAACTTAATTTAATCAATAAATATTCATGGATATTTCACACAGATGCTGTGTGATTACTATTACCACAGATAATATAATAATACTATACCTATTACTATGGAAACTAGATAACCGATAGAAATTATATAATTAATATAGTTTTTTATTGTAAATGAAGAATATTTCAAATAAAAAATATATATTTTATATATTTTTGTAAATACAGTAGAGTCTCACTAAACCTACACTATTCAAAACCAGGGAGTGTCGGATTATTGGATAGTATAGAAAAACTATAGAAAACATAGTGACATATCTAGCAATTGACGGCTCCGTGGCTTAGTTGGTAGTAGCCCTGCCTTCGAAGCGAGGGGTCCCGGGTTCGATTCCCGGCCGGGGCATACTTTGTGTGGTGAGCATGAAGTTTGTTCTCGGGTCTTGGGTGTTTGTCTTGTGTTTCTGTGTTTGTCCATGCCATCTGCGACACAGGGAATCCTAGTGCAGAGGTACGAGTGTGTAAACGTTTTTATTTTTAATTAACTAATTAATCTTAAAGTAATCTTTAATTGAGGTTTCCTTTTTGAAATATGTTTAAAAACTTTCTCTCACATGTTTCCGAAAGTAGGGAGGAGTTAGAGAAGCGTGAGCGTGGGGTGCCAGATTATTGGATGTATTGGTCAACTGAAGTGCCGGATTATTGGATGTATTGATCAACTGAAGTGCCGGATTATTGAATGTATTGGTCATCTGAAGTGCCGGATTATTGGATGTATTGGTCAACTGAAGTGCCGGATTATTGGATGTATTGGTCAACTGAAGTGCCGGATTATTGGATGTATTGGTCAACTGAAGTGCCGGATTATTGGATGTATTGGTCAACTGAAGTGCCGGATTAGTGAGACTCTACTGTACATACATATATATAATACATATTGACATACAGAACAAACATTTAAACTTATCACACAAATGCTGTGTCACAAATATTTTTGTGACTCATCAATATTTTAATTAACTTATTTTATATAGTTACCTACCGTTCCGACTTAGTTTTCTAATAAGTATGGTCGTTAAAGGCCATTTAGCTAATGGAAAACTAGTTTTAATTTATTTTTGCAATGGTGTACCGAGACGAAATTTCCAATTTATTAATTGA
Organism: Aplocera efformata; assembly: GCA_921293045.1. Lineage (NCBI taxonomy): Eukaryota > Metazoa > Arthropoda > Insecta > Lepidoptera > Geometridae > Aplocera > Aplocera efformata. The sequence continues at coordinate 1,705,197 of OV121042.1, read as the reverse complement.
ACTTGGTTCTTTATATAACTGAAATTAAATAATTCTTCATCATCAGCTTCATATCATTATTCACATATATTTTGTACAATATTTTATATATTTTGTTCAATATTATTATATGTTTTAAATGTATCAATCTAAGTAGGTAAAGTATATGTTTATTTTTCATAATTTTCAATATGTCTATTAATTAGTCTTAGGTGTTAATTATGCTCTTGCATTGTTAGCACGTACCTTCGTACGTAAGGTAGACTGGTAGACAACGCTTTTAGCATTAATCCTGCCTTTTGTTATATATTTGTAAAAATGTGCAAATGTGTTCCAGTTTTTTGACAGACCTCATAGCTCAGTCGGTAGCTCTGCCATCTGCGCTGGAGGTCGTGAGTTCGATTCCCACCCAGGACGTATGCCAATATGAGTATATACGAGTATATGAATTTACAAAAAAAAAAGTACTATATATAAGTTTTCTATTATTATAGTTTTCAATGATTGCCTAATAATTTTCATTGTACTATTAAGAATTTTATTCAACCGAAGTTTTAAACTCCTATGTCTATTGGTTTCGTAGCTACTCGTAATAGTTATCGTATCCTAATAGTTATCAAGTTCCTATAGTACAAGCTTCAAAGATAAGAATGATTAATTAATATGTACACGATACAGTAAATTTTTATTCATTTTAATTTTATTATGTTTTATCAAATAATTTTATTAAATAAAATATAATATCGGCCCACTTCTATTGCAACACCCTCTGGGTAGCATAGTCATTATGTCAGCGAATGTTATAATAAGAGCTGATGTAATGCCTATATAATACTATGTGGTGCAATAAAATGCTGAATACTGAAGCTAGTTCGGGACTAGATGGCACTGTGTGAAATGTTCATGAATATTTATTTTATTAATAAATAACTAGCTTTCCGCTTCGCTCGCGTTTATATTTTATTTCCTGGTGAAAGGTACCCTCTGTCCTTTTCTGTGCCCCTGATAAAGTGTAAAAATGTCATAATGGATTGAATGGTTACGGCGTGAAGCATAAAAAAACAAACAATTACAATATTAAATTAATTGATTTATTAGGGGGTCCAGTTACTCGCGTTTGTAGATGAAAACCCTCAGATTCCCTACACGTACCCCCCTGGATGGTGCTAAAGGTGCAACAGAAAGTAGCAGTAGGACTTGTGCAAAGTAAACCCGGAGAAGTACTGACTCCACACCTGGTAATCTGCCGCCAAGGAGTGGTGCACTCGCATTACTGCTTTCCGGTGGAAGGGTGAAATCATATCATCATATTTTAGAAATAAAATACGTAACATCCCCGTCTCGGGTGACGGGCGCACCGGGGTGCGACTTAAGTCTTCTCAACGGTCGGGGAGGACCTAAGTCGTATTGCTGTTGTTTTGGGGGGAGGTACGGGTACCCGTAGTTGTCCTATACCTACTATTATAACACAGTACAATAACTCAATAATAATATTATAACGTTTACATACATACCTACTCATACCTCTGCACTAGGATTCCCTGTGTCGCAGATGGCATGGACAAACACAGAAACACAAGACAAACACCCAAGACCCGAGAACAAACTTCATGCTCACCACACAAAGTGTGCCCCGGCCGGGAATCGAACCCGGGACCCCTCGCTTCGAAGGCAGGGCTACTACCACTGAGCCAAGGAGCCGTCAAAATAAAAATAGATCAATATGTATTTCGAAACACGTATAACAATTGAGTTTTTCGAAAATCTCTTGACAAAGTAATGAATTTGTACTCACTCCTTGGCCATATTGACCGAACACAGCCACCACCGATGCGGAAAACAAAATTATCAATCTGATCATTTTCAATTCTCTGAAACAAAAAAAAAGATATCCTTAAATATAATCCTTTACACCCCAATGAACCAACCCATATTTATCGCTGACAAATATCCAAAAGTATTTATAAACATATTTTAAATTTACACTCAATTTCAAAGATAACATTTATCTCACAAGTAAAGCAACACACGACTCACCTTCGAACAAGTAGGTAGAGAATGGCTCGATCATACAAACACAAACATGTCGCAATCTCCCATCCATCGCGTCAAGACCCCAATCCTCATACATCAAGACCTCTGAACTATCAGTTAATCTGAGAGACACTATAAACTAGGGACTGATGGTAGAGGTCTATGTAACTGGTCCATCGACTAGTTTTACCGGTTAATCAGTGCAAATGGACTTGCAACGTTTTGTATACTGGCGACCGTGGAATTATTATAGACAAAGAAGGTTTCGACTGACTCAGCTGCAGTTGACTCTGCATTCTCCGCTGCAGGTCGTGGATTCGATTCACATTTGTGTGACGAATACAGATGTTTGTTATGCCTGGGTATATATGGATAGATTTTTTTATAAAGTAAAGACTTACATAAAAAAATCTATTCAAGTATTCCACTAGTAATCTAGTCAAACTATGCTCAATTTGGGGCTCTGGGTGGAACGTCAAAGGGTATTTTTTTTATTATTATGTCACACTAAAGCTGAGATCCATATAATTACACTGTCGCGACGCACATAAGCCTTCGAATTATGTTGCCAGCCAAAAATGGCCAAAATTATTTACATTTGTTTTAAACTCAAACTCATGGCCAGCTATGTACAGGCAGGCACAGACTTGCCCGTTCAACTAAGTCACAATAAACTATACTGCATCATTGTTTATGCAAGCACTAGGCTTCTAGTGTTATATTAATTCTATGATAGCGATTTAACATATTCGACATAATTTTTATTCTGTTTTCCACTCCAGCGCTTTCATGTTGCTTGCAGCGATGCCACTAATTTCCCTGTAAATGGCGTTCTCAGACACGGGGATGTAACTTATAATGAACCTGTAATTTCAGCGGCAATAAATCGCTAATGGCAAGTTGATACCGCGTGATTCTTTTTTTATGTAACGAAAGCGACAGGACGAGCTGAAGGCCCTGATGTTAAAGGTTACCTCCGCCCATAACAACAGCAATACGACTTAGGTCCTTCGCGACCAAAGTATGCGAAGATCCAAGTCGCACCCAGTTGCGCCCGTCACCCGAAACGAAAACATCTCACGCGCTTGATTCCACCGGCGCCCAAACCCTACCTACCACGGCAAAGTGAGTGCACCACTGCTTGGCGGCAGATTACCAGGTGTGCAGGCAGTACTTTTGGGTGAATTGCACAAGTTCTACTGCTTTTTTGTTGCTCCTTTAGCACTACCCAGGGGGTACGGGTAGGGATATAAATGGTACTCATCTACAGACGCGAGTGACATTACCGCCCACTTTGTAAGTAACTAACTAAAAGAATTCAACCTCCTGACTTTCAATGTAGCCCTGGGTCATTACTAGTCGGCCAAGTTCAACAGGTAGGTACTAGATGGCAATGTAAGGTAGATTGATCAACACAGAACATGACGAATTGCGCCTGAGGCATGGTCCAATACTTTACACCAAGGTCATATGGATTTTTAGAGATGTGCCGATTATCACTTTGTCCGCCTACCTGATTAGTCAGCTACAAATTTACTATTTACTGACTAATCAGTCAGTTGTAAAGAGTAAATAGTAAATTTGTAGTTCATCACAAAAAAAATACATGAAAAACCTACAAGTTCGCGCGGAACCTCGGTTCGCAAGTCTGACTCGTACTTGGCCGGTTTTTTTATTTACCGAAGCGTATTTAAAAATTGAGTAAACAAACTTAATACTTTCACAACTTATTTTCACCCTTAGGGCTGGAATTCTTCATCCACCTCGGAGGTAGGACCTACCTATGAAATCCAAAAATAAACCCCCAATCCAGTCCATAAATGGCAAAGAAATAGCGTAGAAATATATAGCTGAATTGAGAATCTCCTTTTTTTTAAATCGGTTAAAAACCGTGAAATTCTTAATTGGACTAACTAAAACTGGGAACTCATGACGCCACCGCCGTATCAACTTCAGCAAACATTTCTGAATAAATATTTATTACATACCAATTGCCGTTGAAATATATTTTCTGTCTAACAGATTAACACTGCACTGCTTAGAAATATGTATCACTCAATACAAAAATGTCGAAGGAACTGATCTGTTTTCCATCGGGCATCAGACTGCTCGTGACTTCGTAGCTAATTAGAATCTGTGCCACGTACTTTGTGTACCTCTAGTACTGTGGTGGAGGCAAGTCAGTGGATCGAGTACTTGTTGTGTACCTACCAAACACAACAAGTAGTTGATATAAAACTTGAAAAAAAACCAACTCCAAACTTTCAAAGTATCAAAATACGCAATTTCGTTTACTTGGATGATATATTTTTTCCAGTTATTTTGATTTATTAAATCAAAAAAACATTAAAACCAAACTATTGAACCGATTTTGATAAAATTTCTATGGGACCAATCTAAAATAAAACGAAAGAATTTTCCATATCGGTTGATAAATGGCGGACAAAAAGGTGACCTGGCAGTTTAAAAAAATATATACAGTGGAACATAGAACCTTTTTTTGGAGTCGGTTATAAATTGTTTCTACCTATGTCCGTTAGACTTTGAAACCTTGAACTTGAGTTTGAATATTATGTTCGACAAGTCAAGCCTTCATCGTTCTTAACTTATTGAAGTGTATCCTAACTTACTGGATGTGTTCAGGTCAATTGCAAAATAATAACGTATATAAACCATGGACTGCAAAAAGAAAATTAAAAAAAATTGTCTCACATTTGTCTTTATTAATACGGCGCTTACCGATTTCCCTAGAACAGCCTCTATGTGCTCCACGATGTTAGGTACTGGTCATAATTAATAACTGCCTTGAAAAATATTCCAGAGAAAATTAAATGAAATATTCCCTTTGCATTAGCATTCATTGAAAAGTCAGATTTAGGTAGATACGAAAAAAATAACTAATCTAAGTTGTTTGAATTATTTACCCCGAAGTTATTTGAATTAGTTACCATTATAACATAATGACCAAATGTTTCGAATACACATCATAAAAGTTTAAAAGACTGCCATCTATGCGTATTTAATTGAACTATTAGGATTCTGCAGCGGTTATTTAAATGCTTACAAAAAATCAAGAAAGAAGTGCACCTGCAAAAAGTTCCAAAGGTTTCATACAGATGGCGTGACGCCAAGCACACATAACCACGATAGTTGTATATTCACATTAGTAAAATCACAATACATGTTAATTGACAGTTAAATTTTATTACTCGTGAATATGCACCATGGTGCTATGGCGGATTATCCCGCTATAAAAAATTCTTCTTTTTTTTGTATTGGAAAGGATATGCTTTCAAATTGGTCCCAAAGAATTTTTATCAAAATTGGTTCAATAGTTTGAGTATTGAAGTTGGTTTCTTTTTTTACGTTTTTTAAATCCGTTACTGGATATTTCTATAGGGCTAATGCGGTGCTGGGTGCTAGCTATCGACACTAAATCCACCGTATTCCTATAATAGATGAACAAAATATATGCACCAAAATAAAACATCTTAAAAATTGTAAGAACCGAGCACTTTATTACATAAATCAGTATTTACACTGTACAGCGAATAAAAACAATACCCAGCATATGTTTGTGTCGGGCAAACAAACGAACGAAGTAACCTGCTTGCGAAGAGCGAATATTGCGAATAATAACAGCCAAATAAAAATGTTTCACAGCAATTTTAATACGGGTGAATGTAACGGAATCCTTAAACACTCAATCAAAGGTGAAAGTCAAAATAGGGCATTAGAATTCGGCGACGCATCTGCGAAATTATTATAACATAGCTGTTTGAAAAAACAACAGTTTTCGTTACATATATATTCTAAACATCCCTTTCCCTATGACATAGAAAACCTAATAATAAGAATAAGCAGATACTAAAGCCTTCATAATAACCCACAGGTACTGATTCCGTATTTTCCCTTTAAACCCTGATTGAGCTGATCCAAGACCAAAATTAATTTCGCACCATAGATTTTTGATAACGAACAATAAAAAACCAGCAGATTTTATAAATTTAGCATGGATAAAAATTCCTCTGGAGGCGCATGGCTGCAATGCACAAATAGAAAATCTTAGAAAGAACTCAGCACCTCAACCCGGTTCAGACTCGGAGGTAGTTTCGAATGACTTCACCGTGTCGGCAAGGGGACCCGTGTCTCCTTGCAGCTGGGACAGAGCGCAGCGAACTGCCGAGAGCATCTCTGGAGTGGACTTCCGACCTCGAGGGGCGTGAGGTCTGTGCGGGCGGGACACCCGCTCCGTGGTAGCTGTTGATCCTGGAAATTAGGTATCGTCATCGCATGGACAAAGGTCCCAGTAAGCGCTACTGAGGCCGGTGACTAAACCCCGACTCCAATTTCCATAGACCATGGTTTAGGTACATCCTTAGGGGAATTAAGGAAAGTTCCCGTGGGGGTCCAGGTGGATCCTCACGGGTCCATGGGAAACTCGACGAGGGTCTACGTTGGCGTGACCAAAAAAAATGGGATTTACAATGCGTAACTCAGCCGCAACGCAAATTTCCATAGTCAGATCTAATCTTCACATTTTTTGGTCGAGTTTTGGGAATATGGTAGAAATGTAGTTGCAGGGGGTCCACTTGAACCAGCTAAATTTTGAAAGTGGTCTATGAGAATAAGGATCTGGGAACCTCTGGTCTACATTATACATTTACAACGAAGCGCTTGCGTGTTTCAAAAGGCAATGTTTAATTTAAGTCAGCTATCCTCAAAATGACTTAATTACGTCATCAATGAGGATTAGACCTTTTGAGCGATATCTAAGCTTGGCTACAGCATGCTGTATAGACAAGGCATTATTAAACAAAAAACACACAAAGAGAAAACAGTTTTTTTCTAAGATAACGCAAGACCCAACGCCACTAAGCAATGATTGGTTACATCTTGGTTTAATGATTCTGTTTCTCTAAGCGCTACCCAAAACCATGTCCTCTACTCACCTACAGCATCACAATACATACGATTGACTCGTGGCCTGTCTCGATCCTCATCGAGCTTTTCACAACACGTACAGAAGTAGCAGGGGATCCCGGGAACTCCGCAGCAGAGGGCGCCCCATAGCCATCGATTTAGAGTCCCCCCGACCCTCGACCAAACGCCGGGCCCGCGGGGATGGTCGAAAATAAAATCCCGGTTCATCACACGCTCATTACCTCCATTCTTTTGTCTTTATAAATAAATAACTGGGTGTCACGTACATGATCACGATCTTGACTTCGAGGCTACATGATTTTGACATCTGACAGTGACGGCCTGTCAGGGTTGTTGATGTCATTTTTGATTTGCGGTTGGTTTGCAGCCGTAAATGACAGAAATCAAGTAGGCTGAAACCAAATTACCGTTGGAAGGAGTACCTAAGCCAAGCCTCAGAAGCCAAGAATTAAAAACAAGATGGAGTTTTTTTAACCGACTTTACCGTAAAAGGTTATCAAGTAACGAAGTATGAAGTATGACAAAAACCAGACGCACCCCGTTGCGCCCGTCACCCGAGACAAGGATGTTATCTCATGCGCATGTGATTTCCCCGGCACCCACACCCTTCCACCGGAACACACCACTGTGAGTGCACCACTGCTTGGCGACAAGTTTTTATTGCACTATCGTTGCACTATCGTGTGAACGTAGACGTAACAATAGGTGAGCTTATCGCCAACATTGTCTTTACCACACATAAGTGTATTTCAGTAAAATTAAAATCTGTCTTTATAATTTCTCGAGGACAAAACTTGTACTAACCACCTTACAAACATATGAAGCGGCCAAAATAATAAAAAATAAACACCATAAATATTTCCCATAATTATAGTATCGCAGTATCTGATAACAATTTCTTACCATCATCGTGTTCGTGCGATTAAAACATCCTAACGCAAAACACGCATCAATTAGACATAAACTAAAAGCAATCAATAAACACAGATCCTAGTCACGCAGTCTTCCTCACTTCCACCTCCTCGGTAATTAGACAATGCCGCGGCTAAGCCATCATTACGTCATGGTCGGCTACCGGCAGCCTCTCACGAAGACATCACCTCCAAGGAAAAAACTACTCGACATTGATACCTAGTCACTCACGAGGCGTACACGTACCGATATTACAATTTAAAATGAATTTGAGGCTTTACATATTCTGCGGACAGTTGCTATGGTTGATAGCAGCTCTGAAAGGTAAAAACCTTCAGGGGGTCCCAGGTTACGGGAGGAACCTCATCATCAAAGCTCTCCCCGCCGTCGAAGACTATCAGAGCAACATCTATGAAGTGATAATGGAGCCTTATTTGTATGTGAGTGTTTTTTTTGTTTATTTTCATTGCGAAGTCAAGAGTTAATCTTTATTTTTATATAATTCTTCAAAAAGAGTTGGAAACGTCACTTTTTTAATCTACGATATCTCGTGTTCTTATTACTTAGTTTGCAAAGCCTCTATCATTTCGTTCTTGACGCGAATTTTGTAAGTTCAAAATTCACTCCCTTATCTTTGAAGGGGTAATGTGCCATTTATCATAACGGGACTAGTGAATTGATAGACGTGATCAATGTTTGGCTCATCGCCGCCATTGATTACCCACAATGATTTCGTTAACTAAAATTCACTCCTAATCCTACAAACAAAACAAAACAACAACGAAATTAGAAGAGATAGGGTAACAGGAACGCAAGATCTTGTAAGTACACATTTATATTTAAAGAGTGACGTTTCCAATTAATGTTTTAAGAATTCAGTGGAAATAAAGTACTTTGACTTTGAGTTTGTCTTACGAACAACCTGGGCAAGTGCAAGAAAGAATTCAGCAGTTTTTTTGCCTTCAGTGGAGTTTGTTGAACTTGTCATTGGGTCTTAATTTGCTAGCGAATTTTTTTGGTTCTCTGCTGTACCGGTAAAATTCAATTAGAGACCATTTTTTAAGTGAAGAGCGATCGATGAACCAAATTAGTTCTTAACTTAGCTGGCCAATAAGTTCCTACAAAACTTAGTTATATCTTTCAAATTAGTAAGAAACTTGCTTATCTGATCATCAAGTTAATTCAACTTCCGCCTAATTGGATGGGTGACCGTTTTTAAGACGTCGACCCTGGCTGTACTAGTCTATAGGCCGGACTTTGGTTCGTCTTCGACAACAGAGTTGACCACTTTCTGAAACGAATAACTAGTGGAGTAGCTCTATCGATCGGGGCATGTAAATAATGCTACGCACATAACGTTTTCACACTCGTATCCTACTAGGATTCCCTGTGTCGCAGGCATATAAACACACGCAAGGCTCATAACAAGCTTTATATTGAACACGTAAGTTTTCCCCGCCCGGTAATCGAACCCAGGCCTCCTCAATTCGAAGCCAGGGTTGCCAACTAAGCTACGGAACCGTCTTAACATATATTAGTCAAAGTAATTCTATACCATTACGATAATATTATGTGGTGATGGAATAATGATTGTTATATTATATAAATAAGAATTTTGTTATTTTTAGGACCTCGGTCAATCCGTTTACCCCATTACCGGTAGCCGTGCTGAAAAGCAAATCGACTTGTCTTTTGTAAGTGACATCTATACCTAAGCGCTGCCCGTCTCTGCCCTAAAGCTAGCCAATGACTCATGAATCTTCATACCAATCTGTGTTGAAGACACTCATAAGTCTTTGCCTAAGCTTCAATGCTAACAGGCATACGCAAATGTCATTGTGTTACAGAAAATCATGGTTCATGGAACATTCATGGTGTCTGAAAATCATTATTTTTTATCAAGACTCACTGTGGGAATTAACCTAACCATATCTAACAAACAAATGTTGTAAACATGCATTTACTTGCGGCTTCAGTAACAAACGGACGAGAAACCGGTACTGCATCTGTAACCACCCCCCCCCCTGAAACGTGGTGAGGTTTAGACTACCCTCCCCCCCTCCCCACCCTCTACCCATTATCACGTGTATTTTTTGGTACAAAGTATCTTGTAATTCCTGATACAAGATTCTTTGGGTGGACGTACAATAGCATAGGCCACGCGCTGCTTTTCGCTTTAAAAATCACGCGTTCAACGAAAAAATAAACACATGATATCTCATTACTTTCATGTAATAATTCGTGATAATTTTCCCACCTTTTTAAGCCTCACGTGATTGATCCACCCAATTATTATGTCTAGTCCGCAATTTCATACTTCTTGGTCTGCTCAAAGACCCAAAGAGATAAGATGTGACTACCCGCAAAAACCAGGGACATTGACCATTTAAAGACACGTATTTATTACCTTCTATTTTAATTGTCATAATATCCTGTGCATATCGCGTGCCAGTAATGACGTTTAACCCTGATGTGCCAAGGTCTACCTACACTGGCGCAAAACGTTTGGATAAAACACAAAAAATATATAAATGACGTCTTTAGCAGCACAAATATTGAAAGAAATAGGTAGAATACATTTAAATATATCTTTGAATGAATTTATACTCACATCTTTACCTAACCTTCAATATAAAAGATAATATCAATGCAGAATCAAATGACATATATTACAGGTATCTTCTTACAAGATTCTTCTGTAGAAGATCGGTTTTTTAAGTACTTACCTACCTACGGTTTGCCTCGTTAGGATTATAATATTTTGAATAAGAGACGATAAATTAATGCGAGTAAGTAGGTACGCACTAGGCATCAAGAAACTCCGTAAAATTTTATGTAAATAAATGGGGCAGTCCCAACGGTTATACCAATAGGCCAGAATTACTGCCGTACCAGCCTCTAATGTTCCCACTGTAGGGACACCGGCCTACTCTCGATAATTGAGAGTGAATGGGCTCTGATCTACCACGGGAGCCCAATCCGGATTGGTAGATGTCACATGTCGTCGAATTTTTGGTTCTAAGACATGCCGGTTTCCTCACGATGTATTCCGTCACCGTTTTGAGAACGTGGTATAGCGCACATCAATTTTTTAAAGTGAAAAAACTCATTGGTGCGCGGGTTTGAACCAGCAACCTTCAGATTGAAAGTCGGCGTCTATGCCCCTGGACCACCACGTGCCCAGAATTACTGCAAGTTCTTTTATTTACTGACTGCAGCTACTTACTCTATGAAGATCTATACTCAAGAGATATTCATACAAACAAAATTCTAATCAACTCTTAAATCCCTTACGTTTGTGCATATATACATATGTAAAACATATGCATATATACATTATCATAACATGTTTAATAAAACATAAAAATTTTATCTACCTATGTCCGTTAAAGGCTTAGCAACCATCCAAACGATGTGCTCGTACCGGTTTCATTGGAAAGGCAATAATGCGACGGTTTTAGACCACTACAACAATGTATTAGGCACAAAATATAAATAGTTTTTTAGTTAGTTAAGCTAGTACTATTGTAAGCACTGGGTTGTTCATCAACCACAGATAAAACCGAAAATAATGTTCAGTAAGGCTCACTAACACAGTATAAGGAAAAGATAGATAGATAAACTCTTTATTGTTAACACGAGAAATTGTACAGCAAAAACAAATAATAAAAATTACATTAATTATTAATTTAATTTAAGATTTCGATTCGATTAATTTTTTTTTAATTTTGGGTTAATTAATTTGTTTTATATGATAAAAGTGATGGGTCGAGCTGTAGTCCCAGCTGATGTTAAGTGGTTACCTCCGAAAATACCAACAGCAATATGACTTAGATCCCCCCCACCAAAGTATGACAACCAAGTGGCACCCCGTTACGCCCGTCACCCGAGACGGGGATGTTACGTTACGCGCATGTAATTTCACATGCACCCACACTATATCAATGTTTAATAGGTCATCTGAATACTTTTTTGAGGGGTTTCGATGAACTTACAATTACAATATTAATTGATGTGGATTTCGAAAGAAATTCTCTAAGGTTTCAAAAACATAATATTAAAGAATAATTGGATTGACTAAATAAATTAAATCCATTATACCTCGTTAGCATATATTAAGTAGACGTACTAGTATATAATATTAGATTACCTATAATATACGGAATATATAAAATGCTCCATCGTTTAAAGCCCATTTAGACGGAGACATTTAATCGCCCGTTTTGTGGCTCGAAATCGGACTCACTACACGGAGGCGTATTTTATGGCGTATATAAAAGTTTTTTTTTTAACTATATCAAATTGTTTATTTTTTATTATTTAAGGAGGTTGTTGCTTACCAACTGATTCACGACTTTTAATACACAAATTCTTAATGCCATTATCGTGTTTGATAAACAGGAGGAATCGTTTTGGGTGCTAAATTTGCTATTTGTTGCTCACATGGAAAGGCGAAAATTGGTTAACATAAAGAATACTTTTAATATGCTTTCGAAAATTATACTTTCCGGCTTTCCGCATCCGGAAATCGGGTTCAATGTTTATTCAAACTCAGTTATTTCCATTGCAGAATCATTCGTGAATACTTATGCCGAAATAAAAAAATGTATTATCGTCTTTTATTTCAGGGAACAATTATGTTGCTTCACAAATTAAAAAAGGCTGAGCAAAGCAAATTATAGCAGTGGACTAAGACAGTACTGTCTTAGTCCACTGCTATAACTTGTTATAACTTCTATTTTGTCTACAAAGTCTCTTCATCTAAATGGCCCTTTAAATTTTGTGCTATTTATTTTTTGCATGCTCTATTTCTGTCAATCGTAAATCAAGCCATAATCAACTCAAACAGATACCACTTCCTCATGCCTCACTCACGAAATACCAAAGTTTTTATAACACAATGCTAACATGTTCATATATTTTGGTATTTTTATTGCGCCTTGTTATATTATTATATGTTTTAATTACTATTCTTGAGATTCTAAGTATTCGACCTTCATCGAGTGGAATCTTTCTTTGAGCATGGGAAATTATAAAATTAATGATATAAACAAACGAATTAAATTAACATATCTGAGGCAAGCTTCCTTATTTCCAATGCTGACAATTAAATTAAAATATTTGTGGTAAACTTCCTCACTTCCCAATATCTATGGAAACTAGGAGGGAAGGAATTGAAGGGAATTGCAACTGAACTAGACAAGTTGATTTTAGATAAATAATCTTCGCAAAAATTCAAGCTTTCAAGCTGCAAAGCCAAAGTTTTAAGTTGCAATTCCCTTTTAAATTATGCTATTATTATGCTTCATTATCTGGTAATGATGATTATTATGTCTCTAATTATAATATAATAGTATTTGTAAATTTCACATAACACTTTAATTTTTGTTGTCAAGTTGTCATTATTGCGCAAGCTGTGATACCCTATTATTACGAGTACCCACCACCACTAACAGTGTTCATCGAAGTGATTTGTCTTTCTCATATTTATTTCGATGGCAACATTGTTTACCATTTGATTAGTATTATTCATAACGTCGAGCAAATTGATTGCAACTATCAGTTGGGTTACTAAGTTGGTATCTGTCGATATGTGTTTATGGAAAAAATTGTTAGATTAAAGAAAAATATATTACATGGTTTAAGATGGCAGCATTATTTTATATTATTTTCTAAACTGTGGTCAGAGCAAAAGTCTTTTATGTCTTTTAGGTACTCGTACTTATAGAATCATTATACAATATTAGTTAACATCACAAAGTTTTATACTATCCTCTACAACCGTTCACTTCACCCATTAATCCATCACCACAAAAAATCTAATTAATCATTAATGTTTTAACATATTATTATATGTGACACAAGTTGAGGGTAAAATTATTTCTTCTAATTGGTATGGGATCATCGTAAAGGTTATGCAATGAATAATAATAATAAAAAGTACTAACATTGAAGTCACAAATACAAAAATATATAGCCAAATTGATAAAATCCTCCTTTTATTAAAGGATGCTTAAAAATAATTCTTATTTCAAGTTCATAATTATCCACAGGGAAGATCAGCGCCTGGTCTCCAAGCAGTTGTCCACCTGATAGCCGACGAGGAGTCAGGAGTCACTGGTGACCTTATCTTCACGCAGATAATCCCGAACGGGCCAGTCACCATCGAGGGAAACATAACCGGTCTGGCTCCAGGGTTACACGGTATCCATATCCACCAGACCGGCGCTATCAAGGATAACTGCAAGGATATCGGACCTCATTTCATTGCTTATTATGTAAGCAATATCGATCTCCTGGTTGTAAGCACAAGTGCTTCTCGGGTATACTGCTGATGAAATAGAAGCGAAGCTATTATCTAGTTGCGAATAGCGCCATCTATCCCGAGAAACTTGATACGCGTCACCGAGCCTTGTCATAAACATAACTAAACACCCTTGACATTGTGTCGTACCGCGTTGTTCCATTTCGTTTTTTTCTCCGCTGGTAGATGGCGCTAAATTAAATAATTCAGAGAAACTTGCATTGCATATCTTACTCGTTCTTCATTTTGCCAAAAGGTGGCGTTAAAGGGAACTAAATAATGAAACTGATTTTTCAGGGTCGCCATGGAGGGCCACGAGATCACGTCCGCCACGTCGGAGACCTTGGGAACATCAAAGCTGAAGAGGGCGCCACAGTAGAAGTGAAAATTGTAGATCACCTAATTTCGCTGGCTGGCCCCAGGTCCGTCGTAGGCAGGTCATTCGGCATTTCTAAAAGTGAAGATGATTATGGAAGGTCCAGCACTGAAGATAGTGCACTGACGGGAACCTCTGGGCCTGCTATAGCTTGTGGAATAATCGGATATATGAACTAGAATAGAAAAAAATATTCTTATACTTCACTTATATTAGTTATTAGAAGGGTGCGTAAGAAAATTATAGAATCACTAGCGTCGCTCCGCAGTTGGACTTCCTATGGGAACCGTACATTTTTCCGGGATAAAAAGTAGCTTATGTGCTATTCCAGACTATAATCTATCTCTGTGCCAAATTTCATCCAGGTCCGTTTAGCCGTTCTGGCGTGATTGAGTAACAAACATCCATCCATACTTACAAACTTTCGCGTTTATAATATTAGTAGGATTATCAAACTCAGTTGGTAGTAGCTGCATTCTGCGCTGTAAGTCGCGAGTTCGATGCCCACCCAAGACAAACGTACATGTTTTATTCCTGGGTGGATAACATGTAATAAATGAATGTATTTACTAAAAACTACAAGTATTCTTGTAGTAATCTGGTTCAGATGCTATGCTTAGTAATATTTATTTAGGATTTATAAAAGCAAGTACGCAGGTACCTACCAATAACTAAAAAACCGTTGTTAACGTTTTCTAAACACTTTTCTAGTAAATAAGAATAACATACCTAACTTTATACCTAACTTTCTTAACCTAAGATTCTGTGTTTTTTATTGAATACCTTAGTAGTTAGTTTTAGGACATAATTTCTCATAGGAACAGTTGTTTGTGGCATGGCATTAGTTCCAAGTACCTATACATATGTACTAATAATTAAGGATGTGAAGTTATTGCATTTCAAATGAAATAAAACTTATAATAATGGAGGTATGTCGCGCATCATTTATTATACATACCCTACGTAGTATTGTATTTACTTTTTATTATTTTTTTTCATTATTTAAACGGACTTCCAAGAAAGAAGGAGGCTGCTGTATGTTTATTTTTCTGTATGTTTGTATTGCGATTTCTTCGTTCGTACGAAACCGTTCGTGCGCGAGTCGGACTTGGCCGGTTTTTTTATGTCATATCATATTATTGTACAACGTACCTACCTAATACGAAAAGGTGATTAACTAAATATGAAATCTTGCGTCTATGTTTTTGCTTTTCACGTTACACTATCATGGAAACAAAACTTCATGCTGTCCATCTTTCCATCCATCCAACTATCGCATTTAAATAGTAGTAAGACAGTATATCCATCCTTAATTAAATCAAGGAAAAAATCTCAGGTATTCGGTACAAAGTGAAAGAAAAGAAAATAATTTAGAACGGATTTATATTTTCGTGTATAAAAATCTAAACAAAATGTAAAAATACAACAATATCTGATGGAAGCGCACCTTCACTGTGATAAACTTTTAACAAAAAATACAATATACTTGTGATGCTATACTTAACCTAGTTGTGCCTAAACCGAAGTAATAAATAATATTTTCCACGAATGGGACGGAAGTAAGTCTTTTTTTTAATAATCTGATTACAGAAATCAAAATTAGAGAGAACAATCCATTCCGTTCCACTCAAAAACTGTCACTGTCACAAATCCCGCCAATAAATTTTTTTTTTTGTTGATTTTTGGCTGTGTTTTGTTGGAAGAATGGATTTATTGGAGGCCAATGGAAGCGATAAGGCTGTCTACTTTGGCGATGTAGGCTTTCTGGGCGTCTTCCTTGGAGGTTCCCTTCCTCTTGGTCCACGCCTCGAACTTCGCCTTGCCCTTCAGGTCGAGTAAACCGGGTTTGTCTGAAATTAAAATGGTTTAGTAAGCAACAATTTACGACTAATAGTGTAGATCGTGGTGATCAAGTGATGGTCGACTTATAATCTGAAGGTCACTGGTTCAATGTCAAACGTTCCCATTAGGAGCTAGATGGCGCTGTCAATGAAAAAAATAAAGAAATGTCAAAATGGAGGATGAGATATTTAAGCTCCGGTTTTAGTTTAAAAATCCATTCACTCTGGCTTCTCGAGAGTAGACATTTAGAGGCTAGTAAGGAGGCATTTCAGCGTTCTTGATCCCACATAGCAATCCCTATTCTAAGGTTGAATCTACGATAATCAATAAGACTGATTAAAATTTGCAAAAAATGATTCAATATTTGAACAAAACCATTTAAAGCAAACATCATCCAGTCATTATTTGAATAGTGCCGATCGATAAGTAAGTACACAGAACACCTGCTATTAAAAAAAACTATACGAAGGTATTGTCCGATTTGTCCTCTAACAATTGACATTGGAGAGATATTAATTATTTACGCTATACAAGATACAACAAGTTATAATAATAATGCGGACTATTAGAGACATGATTTTTAGAATACGAACGTGTTTTTGGTTGAAGTTCAGTTCATAGTTTACGGCTTTTTGGGTTTTTATCCACACAAATTCTGTCCGAGTTAATGTACTTTCATAAGGTGTTCTGCGGTTAGGGTTATTTAAAACAAGAACGTTTATTGAAGTTTAGTGTGAAACACAAAATCAGCATAAATGTGAACGAAACTACGTATGGCCTTTTAGTACGACCAATGATGCCTCTATCCGAGGCGCCCCGAGGTACCTAAATAACATATAAACTAAGATTTAATCAGTCGTTAAATACCTGACGTAAAAATCGAATATACCGACTTTATTACCTTACCCAATTTGTTAAGGTACACCGTATTAAGTATTAATAATTCAAATCGATCCACAATTGTCGAAGATATCGCTAAACAAACATACAAAAAACTCTTACAGTCGAATTGAAAACCTTTGAATTCAATTAATAACAATACTTATTTCAAATTCACTTTATGATAATCAGGTGAACAAAAAACTGTTTCACATTGGACTTTGTTGGAACAAGTGAAGTTTGAGCTGATACATTGGAAATAGCTGTTTCGATAACCGAACCGAAATTTTTGTTCTTTCTTAGTTTTCTGGCAATACACTGTTTCTGTCCGAGCATCATTTTGCCTTAAAGCCACCCTTAATGGCGGCACATGATTTCTGTTTCAATTAGCTTGCTTAGTTTAAATCCACTTCCATATAATCCATTTTCCTGCGGTCCCTCATTATTAGCATATTCCATTGCCCATACCACGCAAACCTGTTACTCAACTTTTCCGTCCCTACCTTTGACACTTCAGCTGACAAGTACATGTTACTCCCAGAGCGTGAGCAAAATATTTATGGAACACGAGTAAGACCTCTGTCGATTTCGTGTTCCCTTAATATCTTCGTAAAACGTATAATACGTCACTACGTTTTACGCACAATTTTTTAGTGATATCACTCGAACTAAGGTCATTGAGGATAAATGTACGAGTAAACATTGAGCCGTGCCGTAAGATCAAGGATCTGAGACCACATGCGCGGAATGTATTGTAGGTTCTACATTTAAGTGTTGTGTAGTCATCTATATTTTTTAGGATGTGATATCTGATAACAATATCTTGAATTTGGTAAGACACGACTGGGTAAACATTCCTCAAATTATTATTTTTGTAAGCTTTAAACAAGTCGTAAATGACAGAAGTTAAATCTCCGATTTTACTCACATTATGATATGCAAAAACCTCGCTCGACGTATTTTTGCATGTAGTGAAAAAAGTGTGTATCTGTATATGTATCTGTGTGTTTTTCGTGGCATCGAAGCTCCCAAACGTTTCTGTTTGAAAGCTGACGTGGTCGAGATGGTTCTTAGCTATAATATATAAATATTTGTACAAGTGCTTGATGTTCTTCAATACATTACCATTACCCCAGTTGGGGATTTTTGTTTTTGTTTTTGTAAAATGAACTAGCAACTATATATCAACTCCCGTAATGCACGGCCTAACAAGCCAATCCTGAGCACGTAAATAACTAGATAAATAAATGTAATAAGTAAATCTAACAATCTTGTTAAAAGATACCTAGACAGATTAAAACACGAACGCCCGTGACTTCAAGACCTACTTCACAAATAATCACGATACGGCATTTTTACTCATCATATCACGTCATTATTGCTACGGCTTCGAACAAACATTGAAATACAACGCTAAAAGGAAATAAGTTTGGCTTGTCTGATTTATTGGATGATGTGGTGGGGTCGGCTCGCTCACACTGTGCTGTCGTTGATTCAAATCCGGTGGGTTCAAATGAAACAAAACGGATGCAGAATTTAAATCAGACCACTCCATAAATTGCAGTATTGAACTACGTAGGATGTTAAGAGTTTATCAATGGCCGTTCAGCACTCAAGCAACGACATAGGAATTAATGTTTGCACTGCACTAAAGTTGTAAGACCAAAGTAATGCTTTTTATACTTTTTTAAAAATAAGTTTTCATAGACCAGGAACATATTTTTATGAGAATAAGCCAGATTCTTAATTTTACCGCAGGAGAGCATTAGAGACATTTTCTTACAAATCTGCACTAAAACTGTCCTGAGTCATTGCCTAAGCTTTAATTAACAGTCATGTGTAATTATTTGTATATTCAAAAGTAACATATCAAGTGTAAGAGTGTATAACCCTGTTAGACACTCTTACTCTTCATTTCTATCATACCTTGCGAATCAAAAATATAACATTTGCTTCTAACCGTCATCTTCATATTTTGAGAAAAAAAGCACAATGAGTTAATGTTTGATAATGGAAAAATACCACAGAGCAATTAGCAAAACAACCGACAATAACAGTTATCACTATAAACTTGTGTTATCTGTAATATGGTGATGAAAAGAAGATACCCGAACAAGGGTCCATAATGTGAAACTCGGAATGTAAACCAACAATATTACCTTGTGATAGAAGATTGTGGAAACAAGAGGCTAATTACAAAATTTAAAAAAAAAAGTGTCATAAATCCTGCCATTTTAAAAAAGATACATCCGAGTCGGTATACAGCGGGCGAAGAAAAAAATCACTGGAAAGCAAAATACGCAATTTTGTTTACTTGGATGAATATTTTCAAGTTATTTTGATAAAACATTTGGGACCAATCTAAAGGCATATCAATTTCTGAATCGGCTGACGACGAATTTCTAAGGTAACAAACATGAAAAAATTACAACCCTATTGCTAACCTTCTCCTTTTTAACAAGAACAACATAGAATAAGAGTAAGAACAATTTTTTTTTTTATCCGCGTATAAAGCATTTACGCCTATCCTTCAGGTCCGGGGGAACTGTCGCCAAGTACCTCTGTGCAAGGTACCAAACGAATGTCTAAACTTAATTACACGTCACTGGAAAAACATGTAGCAACCTAGTAGCTGCAAGATAACGTTATGATAGCTGAGAGTGTCGATGCCTGTGTATTTTCTGAGACTGAAACTGGTAACTGAGCTGTTGGTATTTGGGGTCTCCCCCTAGTGGCCTCCAACCTCCCCTAATAGCCACCCCAAGCCTCGCATAGCTGATCTGAGTCTGATACTGGTCAATCTGAGTCTGATTCTGAGCACTGTTCGCAAACAGTCCGAACGCATCGGTTACTGGGTACACAATACACTAGTAAAATCTGAGAGTTCCATGTATACACTGAGAAATATATATGCTCACTCACCGATGCTGCTTCCACGCCGTTCGGTCTGCGTCTGTCTAAAACCACGCGGGCGCTGCTCGCTCGCTCGCTCGGTTTCGTTCCCCCACCAACGTGACGTCACGCTAGCTACCTACTTATAGAATATATCTTCGCACTCGCGACATTCCCCCCAAAGGAGAAAATAAAACTAAGATCTGATTCTGATTCTACATTTAATTAATATGCTGACATAACAATCAACAATTGTTCATACCGATGGTACTGTGCTACTGTTCAAACAATCTAATCATTAACTGGGATGTCCACTCTTTTACCTTCTCTCTGGCCTTAACTGCTGATGCCCTAGTCGGTCGTTTTGCGATATTTATAGCTGGTTGAACTGGGACTTCAGTTTCCTTACTTGTAACTGATTCGTCAAACTGATGGCCCTCAGCATCTTTACTAACTTCGACAGGTTGTTCATTCTGGGCTGGTACTAATTCGTTAATTTGAGTTGGCTGAGGATCTGAGTTGAGAATGGGATCATTCGGAGCTGAGGAAGGTACTGTACTATGATCATCATCGATTTCTAGGGGATAAAGATGACCTACTGAACGGGTGTACGTTTCTCCTGTTGGTAGTTTGACTCTGGCTACTCTTATCTGTCCATCCGAACCCTTCAAAAGCTCTACTATCTTGCCAATCTTCCAGTGTGCCCTACTACAGTCTGATTTTAATTGAACTGTCTCTGATAATTTTGGTGCTCTGTTAACTACTACTCTCGGCTGTCGGTGTTTGTCACTTCTCTCACGTAGACTGGTCAAATACTGATTTGTAAACATTTTCGCAATTTCATGTAAAATAATCTGACCTCGTTTCCAGCCATCGATCAGATTTGATTTAGTTACTGTAGCCGATTCTAAAAAGTCACGATCTGATGTCTGAGTTGTAACTGGGCCGCCTACACGTAGGAAATCATTCGGTGTCAACACGTGTTCCAACTCAGCACCTACTGTTGTTAAGGGCCTGGTATTTATGACGGCTTCAAGTTCTTTTAATACAGTACACAACTGATTGTGATTTATAAGGTGTTTATCTAATGTCCTTTTCATACTGTGTTTGACTAGACCTATCAAACGTTCGTAAAAGCCGCCAAACCAAGGCGCCAATTCTGGGATAAACTTCCAACGGACGTTGTTTTGAACACAATAGTTAGAGGCTAAAACATCTGCAGTGAGTTTAAACTGAGAGGCGTTGTCGGATACAACTAATTGAGGTAAACCTCTTACGGCGACGAATCTTCTTATAGCCAACAGACATTCTTCGGCTGATAAATCTTTGACCACTTCCATATGGATTGCTCGGATTGTTAAGCACGTGAATAAACATACCCAACGTTTTTCTTTAGTGACTTCGTCTACGAAAAGAG
Source organism: Aplocera efformata (assembly GCA_921293045.1). NCBI lineage: Eukaryota > Metazoa > Arthropoda > Insecta > Lepidoptera > Geometridae > Aplocera > Aplocera efformata. Next base: position 1,683,618 of record OV121042.1, on the reverse strand, counting down.
GGCCGAAATAATCAAGACCCGTAAAAGCGAAAGGTACACTGAGTTGAACCCTTTCTTTAGGCAAATCCGGCATTGCTGGTAGCTTGAAAGGACCTCTACCGTACTTCACACATTGTGCACACTTTCTTATAACTCTCTGAACCGTTGATCTACCATGTGGCACCCAAAACTTCTGTCTTAGTAAAGCTAACGTGTGTGAGACACCAACGTGGTAGTTTTTCTGATGTAGATCTGTGATAATTTTGTGAGTAAACTCCGAGTTCTTTGGCAGCAATATAGGCTCTTTCTGATTATGAGTCAAATCTGTGTACCTAAATCTGCCTTTACATCTGATGACGCCATTTTGGTCTTTATATAATTGAAGCGATCTTGACAAGTCAGTCCTTATGCCTTCTACTTCTTTATGAAAGTATTCTGTCTGAATTTCTAATATCCGTTTCATATCATCATTGTCTGGTTGTTGATAATTGCTATCAACTATCATTGGTTCAATCCTATCTAAGTTCTCCCTATCTACTCTATCTCTGGATTCGATATTCGGGAGACCCTCCCCGGCCACAGAAAATTGCGCATGAACTTGATCTGTAGAATCGTGAACTTTTGGCCACTGCTTTGAGTCTCTCAAAAGAAAATCCGGACCTTTGAGCCATCTATCGTATGAATCTACTCGCTCCGACCTAGTGCCTACATCCGCCGAATTGAGTTTAGTTGGTACATATCTGATCTGTAACATTTTATTGCGTTTTATCTCGCTGATTCTACGCGCAACAAATGGCGGAAGTAGCTTTTCTGATTTGTACCAACTCAAAACGATTTGGCTATCAGTCCATAAGAACTGTGCTTTAACTTTGAGTCGTAAAAACTTCATTACATAGCACAAAAGTCTGCATCCAATCAATACTCCCAACAATTCTAACCTTGGAATTTGTAAGTTACTTTGATCTTTTAAAGGCACTAATCTCGACTTGCCAATTACAAAATTGACAATATTATTAGTGTCTAAAGAACTGCGCAAATATATAACTGCTGCATACGCGTCCATTGAAGAATCAGTAAAACAATGTAGTTCATATTGAATATCATTACTGATTATTTCTCTATCTACCGTTTTAGCGTAATACCGATCAACATGCAGCTTTTCTAGATATGAAAACTTTGATGTTATTTGATTCCATTCATCAAGTAGGCTGTCATTTAACTTAACGTCCCACTTAACGTTTTCTTTCCATAATTTCTGGAAGAATAGCTTTGCTGGGAGTACTACCGGAACTGCAAGACCACAAGGATCGTAAACTGACGCAATGGTTTTTAATATATCTCGTTTTGTTTGACCCGTACTAACACACCTATTCTCTAAATTGGTTTTTAATCTAAGAACGTCACTCTCAATATCCCATAGCAAACCTAGTACTTTCACGTGCCTATTATAATCCTGTGTTTGAAAGTTATCTGGTATATGAGCCATCAGCTCTTTTGAGTTCGAGTTCCATTCGCGTAAGTTCATCGACAAACTATCAAATGATTGTCTGGATGCTGTATATAAACTGAGTGCATCAGCCGTTGTTTGTGCCCCAGTTACAATATTATCAACGTATATATCGTCAGCTATTTGTTTCATAAGAACGCTATTTGATTGTGTTAAGTGGTATTTGATCGAGGCATTAAATAAAAACGGACTAGATATAACGCCAAATGGAACGCGACAAAAGCGAAAGTGCAAAATATTATTTGGGCTAAGGCCACGACGTTTGTCCTTGAGCCAGAGAAATCGTGTCACGTCCTTGTCTAAATCTTGGAGACCTAACTGCAAGAATGCCTTCTCAACATCGGCAACTATACCTATAGGGTGTTCTCTGAATTTAATTAGTAGTCCAGTAAGGTCCTCTAACATTAATGGTCCCCGATATAAGCATTCGTTGAGACTTTGGTTATCTCCAGTTTTGGATGAGGCGTCATAAACAATACGAAGCTTATTTGGCTTGTCTCGACTATAAACACAATGGTGAGGAAGGTAATGAACTGGGTGAGTCTGTGGGACAGTAGGATCTGGTACTATTTCGATGATCCCGTTCTGTAGCTGATCCTGAATAACTTTATCGTATGCGTCAATTTCGGAATCACCCAACCGCTTTATCAAACTATTGAGACGACCCCACGCTAAACCCAAATTGCTAGGAAGATTTGGCGGGAATTCAGTCCAAGGCCACTGCACGTGGTACCTGTTTTCTTTATACTGAACAGTCTCATTGAACTGCTTTACCGCCTCTTCATCACGAGTGCATTTTGGAGAATCCGTAATACCTATTGACTCAAGGTCCCATAGTCTCTTAACATCATCAAATTTGAGCGGAAGATCAGGCTCATTCAATTTATTATCAAACTCTGCATTTGACTGAAAGTAAGTTAATACGGATAATTGATCTGAACTATCAACCATTTCGCTGATTTTTCCCGACCACACCCATCCAAAATCAGAATTGACTAAAAAGAGATCTTCAGTTACCGAAATCTTTTCATTTGACATTAACGAGTGATAATAGTCGTTACCGATCAATATGTCGATTTTATCACCACATGAACCATCATCCGCGAATACAAGATCTTTCAACTTGATATTATTCCATATTTTGTGTGGGTCAGGAAAGACCGGTGTTCGTATGCCATTTGTTATGTGAGGAACAACATTAGCATGTATAAGCCGTGTAACGCCAGTTCGAGTCGCGAGTCTAAAGCTTACTATCGGACTTTCTATCTGATACGGTGATTTTGCACCAAAAGTAAATACTGATAAATTTACCTTTTCAGTAACGGGTAAGTTTAAAGAACTGACTACATACTCAGTTATATATGAGCGTTGACTACCACAGTCTAATAAAACTCTGCATTGCAATGTTCTAGATACGGATTTTGAATTATCACTAACTTTAACAAGGCAAGTCTGTAGTATCGTAGTATTAACTGCAGTTTTAACATGTAAACTATCGGTTTGTATCGACTTCCCTGACTGTATTAGCTTCGTAGGACATAACGCGCGATTATGATTACCGAATTTACTACAATGTCTACATTTTCGCTTAGAGCGACAATTATTAGCCCTGTGCCCTTCTGAAAAACAGTTGTAACAACGGTTTCCTAATTGTGACTTCCTATCCTGCATAGTTTTGTAAGTTGTACATTCATCGTTAAAATGGTCCTGTTTACAAAATATACACCTACTAAATTTCTTTTTAGGTGGCTCATCGGTCCTGTCAGAGAGTTCATGTGGTCTCTTGCGTGAGGGAAGTTGAGACTTGTTGTTATTTTGTCTGTTGTCAAATTTAGGTTTATCTCTCCTAAACTTCATAAATCGGCGCTGATTATCATTGTTCCTAACTTCATCTGATCTGACATGTAAGGAACCCAATGTAAAATTGTCTGCTACGTGTTTACTATTGCCGATGGTCGTGTCAACGTTCTTCATATCTACAATATCCCTTTTCAATCTATTTGATGTTTCTCTAGCCGATATAATGTACTCTAAATATTTTCTAATACTATCAATCGATTCATCTTCACCAGACATTTTCATTTTTAATTCATAAATCAGATCTTCAGGAAATTTCTCCATAATCATAACTCGGAGGTGATTGTGGTTGACATCTTCCCCCAAGGAGCTCAATACCCTAAGATGTCTTTCGATTTCATTGAGAACGTGCCTACAATCTTTTACTTGATTTGTCGGCGCTGTTTTTATTCTGTATAACGCTACATAATGAGCATCGATAATCACGGCAGGTTTGCCATACCTCTCTTGTAACGTGTTGACAGCTATACGATAGTTTTTGTTTGTCGTGTCTAATCCTTCGATTGCTTGCTTCGCGTCATCTTCTAGAACTGACTGAAGGTACAACAATTTATCAACATCACTGATATTTCTATTGTCTACATTTGATGAAAACTGATCCCAAAACTGATACCACTTAAGAACATCGCCGTTAAATTTTGTTAATTCCATCCTAGGCAATTTGCTGCTGATGTTATGATTTTCACTGCTAGCAGAAATTGTTCCTCCATTCCGACAATTTCGCCTAACATAAACCTCTAATTCTGATAGTAAATCTTCCGCTTGAATTTGAGTAGACGTATATTGGCTGACTTCATCTACATTAGGGGCTGTCATTAATTTGCAATAATTGTGAATTTCCGTAACAAACCGCTGATTAGCACCTTTCAGTTTGGACCCTATTAATTCTAAATCGTTAATGTTGGCATCACTACCTTCTAAATTTGTGAGAGCACACTGAGCAGAGCTTATATAGGACTGAACTGAATCGTAAATTATCTTCAAACGGGTTCGGATGACGTCCTCCATTCTGAGTGAGTACAGTACCTACAAGCGCGAAGAGTACGTTTGGTGACTGTGTCTGGTAACATTCAATAATAATCTAAAACAAAATTAATTTCATAAAAAACCCAAATCTAAACGTAAGTAAAAGTTGTTTTTGTAAATAAAATATGATATAGATAACAACCTAGGTTTCATCACTCATTCGAGTAAGTTATCTGATAGAAAACCGCAGTGCTGTGTAAGCAAAGTACAGTATACCTAAGATCAAATCATATTATACCTTTAGTATAATATTACGGAGAGAACCACTTGTGTACCTACCTAGTATTGCATATACACACACTGGTATATACAAACTGATCATCTGTAAATGTAGTTATGAAACGGGCCTATCGACTAAATTTAAAAACAAAATATGTTAATTGAAATTCAAATGTTGATTTCTCATTGTTCATGATCACTTCGTAGGTATTTCGTGCCTATGACAATCTCTAAATAATTGACACTTTAAAGAATATGTACATAATAGAACAAAAATTTTCAATCACTTACAACACGGAACGTGTCTTCACTTTATAAAATTACCAAAACATTCCTCATAGTAAATAATTGAATAAGTAATTGTTTCTGAGATAACCCAAACTGCACGCTATATTAAATCTGTGACCTCTAAATGCGACAAACACGTGCACGAACTTTCGTAAAAATGTCGAACTACCCTCCGCAAAAAAAAATAAAAAAATATTGTTCGATATAATATCGACCTGATTAATTGTAACGATAGTTTATTTATCAGACATCCCTGCATCTCCACCATGTCGCCAAGTACCTCTGTGCAAGGTACCAAACGAATGTCTAAACTTAATTACACGTCACTGGAAAAACATGTAGCAACCTAGTAGCTGCAAGATAACGTTATGATAGCTGAGAGTGTCGATGCCTGTGTATTTTCTGAGACTGAAACTGGTAACTGAGCTGTTGGTATTTGGGGTCTCCCCCTAGTGGCCTCCAACCTCCCCTAATAGCCACCCCAAGCCTCGCATAGCTGATCTGAGTCTGATACTGGTCAATCTGAGTCTGATTCTGAGCACTGTTCGCAAACAGTCCGAACGCATCGGTTACTGGGTACACAATACACTAGTAAAATCTGAGAGTTCCATGTATACACTGAGAAATATATATGCTCACTCACCGATGCTGCTTCCACGCCGTTCGGTCTGCGTCTGTCTAAAACCACGCGGGCGCTGCTCGCTCGCTCGCTCGGTTTCGTTCCCCCACCAACGTGACGTCACGCTAGCTACCTACTTATAGAATATATCTTCGCACTCGCGACAGGAACCTGAGGGGTTATGCGAGGCTCCCAAACAGTGTCCGTCCTACTGACTCAAACCCGCGGGTACCCGTCGACTGCTATGGTGGGACGAGATATGATCGATCTAGCATTCACTATACCACAACATAGCAAACCTAGGTTATGAAGTTGACAAGTAAGACGATAATTTTTAATTTTGTGACGCCATTTAAAAAAGTACACTGAATTAACAACTAAGTGTTGTAGACTGTTATGTTAATAAATTTTCCCATAAAATCAAAACTAGCTACGCCCCGCGATGTTACCCTCAGTTTTCCGAGATCAAAAGTAGCTATGTTAATCCAGGATATAAGCTATCCTAGTACTAAAGTTGATCCAAATCCGTTGAGCGTGACACAACAAACATACAATACACATACACACAAACTTCCGCGTTTATTGAAACTCAATTGAAACTTAATTGAAACGCAATGTTTATCGCTGTAAAGTGGTGAGACCACAAACAACAAATAAATATTGAACTCAAACTTGTTTCACCTCGACTCTGCTAACGTCAGTGTCAAAGTTCATTTGGCACAAGTATTGCTTACTAGCTGTTCCCCGCGACTTCGTCCGCGTCGAATATTTTTTTGGAGCGATACCCTAATTATATTTTATTTTTCAAAAATAAAAGTTAGCCTAAGTTGCTTATGAAGTTCGGCAAAATCGGTCCGGCCGCTTCGGGGATAAACCGGAGCAAGCAGACAGAGAGACAAAAATTGTTAATTTATTTTATTTGTATTTTCGTTATATTTATATACTACTTTCCAAAGCATATAATAAAAAAAATAATTATAAAGTGACACTTTGAAAAATCTGTTATTTTGATTAAGGAATTATTAGGCGAATCCCCCAATCGCATCCACTGCTAATAACTGCCAGTGAAGGAACCCCGGTGAATCAGAAAATAGGGGATCCGATTGGAATAAGTAATTAGATACGGTAAGCCTTACCATACTTAGATACCTAATAATTACATGGGGCAATTAAACAAGATAATGACTGGCCTCGCAGCTCCGTTGGTAATAACTCTGACTTCTGCACTGTGGGTCGTGAGTTCGATTTCCATCGAGGACAGGCATTTGTGTGACGAAATGTTTACTCTTCATAGATCCCAACGATAATTGCAACAATGGATCCCAAGGTATAAAAATTACCCGTGCAAAGTCTGTGTGTGTGTGTGTGTGTTTGTGTGTGCGTGCGTGTGTGTGTGTGTGTGTGTGTGTGTGTGTGCGTGCGTGTGTGTGTTCGTGTGTGTGTGTGTGTGCGTGTGTGTGTGCGTGTGTGTGTGCGTGTGTGTGTGCGTGTGTGTGTGTGTGCGTGTGTGTGTGTGCGTGTGTGTGTGTGCGTGTGTGTGTGTGCGTGTGTGTGTGTGCGTGTGTGTGAGCGCGTGTGTTAGCGCGTGCACGTGTTCGTGTGGTCTTCTGATAGCAGAAGTCTCATTGGAGTCTGGATACCAGAGGAAATATACCTAAGGTTGATGATAAGGTAATCGGATAATGCAACGGAAAAATAAGGACGTAGTAACAAATAGCAGTGTTATCGGGTCTGATCCACAAAATGATGGAGCATGTTCAGATAGATTAAAACCCCGATTTATTGATAAAATATACTTAAATCGTTCTAATTTATATTTTATCGCAGGATGATCGATTCGGCCGCACACAAGCGCGTGCTATCAATTCCACGAAAGATATAGACTTACAACTTCTTTACTTAATTTTAACTAACAGTTATAACTAATAATATATAGTGAAAGTGAGTTTATTTGTTTCTTTGTTACGCTTTCACGCCTCAACCACTGAACCAATTTAAAAAATTCTTTCACCAATGGAATACTACATTATCAGCGAGTTACATAGACTATACTTTATCAACATATTCCTAAGGGAACGGGCACTACGCGGGTGAAACGCGCGGCGCAGCTAGTAAAAAAAATACAGCCGAATAAATAACATTCTCTGAAAGTCGGTTGAAAAATTACACATGAAAAATTAAGACTTGTGACCGCAATGATTTGAATATTCTTAGTCGACTCATAAACCTACTCTCAGCCACGTTAAAATACGGTGAAGAACCAAAGACAAATAATATCATGTAATACAAATGCGTCATTTGGTATTTCCGGGTGTATCACTATTTTTTAAGATGGCCTTTTTTTGCATGGGAATCCCCTACCCGAAGAACTAATATCACACTATGGCTAATATACACAAGTAGTATAAATTACAATATTCAAGCAACAATAGAATACTTAGTTAATACTTGAATATGCCCTTGAAATTATTTTTTTATTCCTACTTGTAACTACTTACTAGTTAGGCTACTTTTCAACTATTTTGATAAATTAAAGATACAGAATTCATTCCCCTGATAAACACGAGTCAAGAACCAGCGATTACATCAGCTCTATATAAATCACACTACTCACCTGTTGTTAAATGGTTATCGGCGCCCATAAACAAAAATCAAGTGACAAGAGTATTCATGTAATGGAACTTACTGGCGGGGTCAGCGTCCCCGACGGTCGCCTGCTTGAAGAGTCCATACAGCTCCAGAAGGTCGTTGTCGCTGGGCAGAGACTTCAGCTTCTTCACGTTAGCGGCGGCAGAGTCGAATTGCTGCAAGAAACAGACCAGGCTATAGTCTAGCTCAGCATTCATCGAAGGGATGGCGAACCAATGGCACGCGACAATAAATTTTGTTGGGAGTGCCACCGATGAAAAAGGTTTGCATTGTAGTTCGAAGAAACGATGTTCGGAAGTATTGCGACTAAACGCTAGTAAGCCTACGCTTCGGATGCGGTATTATTTTGCCAATAATCGCTCAGTCAAAATTATTTGACGGCACCTCAGCGGGTAATTTCTTCGCACGGATTTGTGATTAAACGTACAGGCGTTTTTCGAGCGATCATTTTGTTCGATGTCACTTTGGACACCTCGACACCTTGTTAGTTCAATCGCGGATTAGCAACGTTAAATCACGCGACATCTTTTCTACGTCCACAAATCGTGCTATGTTTTTGGACACACCAACAATTCGCCATTTGTGAGCTAGGCTTTCCTAAAGTCTATAATATCAATACCAATAATCATTAATCATTATGACAAAATCATTTGATGTCACGTCTAAGGCATTTCTTTTAGAAAAAGGCATAGACGTTAGTCCATAAAGGTTCGCTACCCCTGGCCTACCGTATCGCGTTCATGTTTCCCAGTAAAAAAATACAAAAAGCCGTCAGTTTATTACTAACTTGTAAGTATAAAGACCGAAGAAAAAATAACAACAAACAAGGATAATGATTACCTAAGGTTATAATTATAAACCATAATAGTTAACTATTAGAAATAAGTGGGTACGTTTACACATAGATATTAGTGCTAATATTGTAATTAAATGAGATATCCGCCCCCAAGATCCACTCCATAAAGATGGGGGCAGATAGCTAGAACAAAGTCTGCCACCGCGTGGGGGCAGATGTTAATAATCCGACATAGCCTACTCTTGCTAAGATACAATTCGGTCTATGCTCACTCTGAACTAAAATATAATATAGTGTTAATATACTTGCAGCACAAGACACTCAAGCTACAGTAATAAAAATAACAGTAAACTGCAATAAAAGACCGCAATGAGCATAAAAATTACTGCAGCAAACCTACTTTCTTTTTTTTATGCGAATATTTAACGGAAAGAGCTGATTTTTCATCTGATAAGCGATGTCCAATCGAACTAATATTGCAAATGCGAAAGTTTGTATGTGTGTATGTTTCATACTCCTTCACGCCTGAACTTCACGGCTACTTGTTATCTCGATACATATCTCGAAAAAGTGAAATTTGTCTAGTGACTTGCAAAAAACAACTTGAGTATTTTTATAAAAGGGTCTACATAAATTGTACCCATGGTTAGGTTGAAGTTCAAACCGTATCCAAAACTTACTTGTTCAAACCAAACTTAGTAATCATAAGAAGGTAGATTTGAATTTTAAAAGATTCAAAGTTCATTTCGACTTAGTTTTCTGCCCTGACTGACTGACCCTGACTCAGTCAATGACATCTAAAAGTGAAAACCATGAATTTAATTAATGTTAAAGAGTAAATATTCCATCCATACATTATACAATTGGCTGTGGGAATTTGTTAATTGCTTTGCCTGCCCAAAAATGCCTACATTTTTCAAGATTATCTAACAAACAAACTCGCGTTTACATTTATAATATTAGTTAGTAAGTGAGCTGATTAGCTGTACCCCATGGTTACCTGCGGCTGCCCATCCTGGAACCATACATTTTTCCAAGAAAAAAGTAGCCCATGTGCTATTCTTCCAGATTATGTGCCAAATTTTATGCAGATACATTCAGCCATTCTGCCATGATTGACTTACATATATCCATCCATCCAAACTTTATAATAGTATAATTTGTAATTTATAATAGTAGTTATATTGGTCATGCAAAGATATTCAAAACAGGAATAACTCATCAGAGCAAATTATAATTAAAATGGTTGCCCTTCAAATGATACTAATGAACATAAATACACAAATTCATATCAAGGAGTCTAACTAGGTAGGGGCTGAATATTAATTCACACAGGAAGAGGTATTTTTGGATTTTAGATGGTGCAGTATTGCAGTAGGCCTTTGAAACAATTCATGTCTTCTGGGGTCTTGGTTATGTCTTTTGTTTCTGTATGCTCCTGTGACACAGGGAATCTTAGTGAAGGGGTATGAGTGTGTAAACTGTCGTATTGATATTATTTTCTGGATTTTATTTACATTGCATCATATTAGTTTAAAGATGTATATGGAGGTTTTGTTTAAAGAAGCATAGGTTGGTGTGTGAAACACACCAGAACAAATAGTTTTGGTCAGCATGTGAGCGTTATTACCATACCATTACCATACAACTGAAGTGGTCCTAAATGTTTAATATTTAAAGCATGGGCAACGTGCAAGTGATACCTCTGGTATTCCAAATGGCAAGGTATTACCATCAAGTGGGTTGCACAAAACTATACCACAAATAAGAAAAAAAATGTGGGTACCTTACTTGCCTATAATTTTCTTGTTCATCAATAAGGTTAGATTAGGTTAGGGTAGGGTAGATTTATATATTATAACCACTGGTGTTTGGTACTAATTAGCATAATACACTTAATAATAAAACTGTCTTATTTTGATTTGAATATACACTCTCTCTGTAATACCAATTATAAAGCTCCATCTGAGTCAGCTATCTATTTCCAATTAAAGGAGACTGTCACTGTATGCTGATGAAGAGAACCCTATGACAAAGGTCCTCTATAGCAGTGGGTACGGAACTCTAAAACTGGAAGCATCCAGTGATGCTGTTATGGCACACTGATCCTGCCCACAGTATTTGGCAACCATGTAATTTAACAGGCTGGTATACAAAATTATTCTCTTGGAATGTCACTATTCATGAATCAAAAAGGGGCAAAATGACTTTAACATGATGGTGATACTGATAGTGGACAAACTTTTTCACAATTTATCTCTACATGTGGGTAGCATGATCGTAAAAGTGATATAATTATTGCAGTTGCATGTTTAGCTTATAAAATGTAGAAATAAACTCACCTCCTGGAGAGACATGATGAATCGGCAAAATTCCTGTAAGAAAAACAGATAGTTAATGATTCAGAGAACTCATGAAATCAAACTGTTGTAGTGCTAGAGAAATGCGGCTTCCCGGCAAATAACTGTACTGATGCGTGAATGATAATGACCGGATGACCGCTACTTTGATCAAAATACCGGCAGTGGAATGTAATTTTTTGATCAAAAATTTTGTGATACTGGTGATCATCGGGTACGCTTTTTAATTCCTAATGGTACAACGAAATAACAACGTGACTTACGGTGAGGTATTGAGAAACAAGCGGTTAACGCAACTACTGGATAGGAACTGAACGAGCGAGCCGCTGCGATGGAATGAAAAGCTAAACAGGTTATCAGACAAGAATTGCACGACGCCGCTCGCCGGCATCGTGATGACGTAGGAAGACGGGGCGTCTCGGCTTGGACTAACATTTGTTATCTGCTTTACCTAAATATGTATTATATAGCTTCTTACTTTTTTAAGGGGTTTTATTTGTAAGTGCACGTAATTTTTAGAATTTCGAAATAAAACTTGCCTTGAGTGAAATGCAGAGCTAAAAATATTTTAATAAAATCAAATGTCACATGTTTGTCACTGTCAAATGTCAAATCAACCAGCGGTAATTCTTTTTTTTCTTCTTATTTTTGGCCTTCGGCAGGTAAATGTCAAATTTAATAAACTATGACAGTGACTTCACAATATTTTTGACTGATACGCTGGAATTTTATAATCCAAGTTTTATTTTACAGGTTCCGTTCGATGATCTCGTCCTGACGGTACAAGCCTGCACACTATCCGTTCATAACATTAGTGCCAATGTACCGTCAATGTACCTACTTAGGTTCACTAAGTTGATAGACTATTTACTCTTTATTTAGTCCAAATTGTTGGACATCATAGACATAAACTCATAAATATTTTAACAGAAAAAATAATAATATTATTTGTGTTAAAGATATATTTCACGTGCCTACATTAAGAAATAATAGAAATAAAATAATATTGAACACTAAAACAGATGATAAATTAGTAAATAATTTTGGGGGGTCTAATTGCTCGCGTCCCTGGGTGAAAACCCTCAGAGTCCCTGCACATACCCCCTGGTGCTAAAGGAGCAACAAAAAGTAGCAGTAAAACTATGTTCATCCGTAGTTGTGCTGCTTCCACAACTGGGAATCTGCCGCGAAGCAGTGGTGCACTCGCATTGCTGAGTTCCAGTGGAAGTGTGTGGGTGCCGATATAATTGCTTGCACTTTAGACATAACATCCCTGTCTCGGATGACGGGCGCAATGAGATGCGACTTGGGTCATCTCATACTTCGTTCGGGGAGGACCTGAGTCTTATTGCTGTTGTTATGTGCGGAGGTAACCTTAACAAGTTCGCTTTACAAGTTACATAAAAAAAACGTGCCACGCCACCCGCTTTGACAATCCAGTCGATCAGCAATTGCGGAAAGGATGCTACTGGAACTTGCCCGCACCTGCCACACCAAGGAACCGCTTCTCTTGCGCATGGTTACGTAAAAACACTACACGGGCTTCAGCGATCATTCCCGAAGCACTGCAGTAGCGAGGAAGTCCCACCAAAATCCTGAAGGCATCATTATATTGAACTCGGAGAGTCGAGTCGGACTATAATCCTGCACAGCGTGTACGACGTTTTTAAATGGTCAAATTAAGTTTGCTTAGGGCGTCACCTTCCAACTCTCAATTTTCGTAATTTATTTCTTTCATCCCTTACACTACACGTCCAAACCAACTTAATGTAATCCATACCTACCATGTTTTTTTTGATCTGAATAGGGGGTAATATTTAGACACCTCCGCTACTATATGACTTTCTAAAGACAGTTCCGTGCACCATCTTTTTACTTCTAATGATTTTTTATGTAATGAAAGTGACGGGACGAGCTGAAGGCCCACCTGATATTAAGTGGCAACCTCCGCCCATAAAAACATACTATATGACTTGGTCCTCCCCAACCATAGTGTGAGAAAACCCACGTCGCACTCCGTTGTGCCCGTCACCCGAGATGGGGATGTTACATCTGATGCGCATGTGATTTCACCGGCACCGGGAAAACATTCTTAGCATGGTATATGTCAAAAAGAAAACTTCTAAAATGATCATATTTTGGTGTGGTTACCCTTGTTTTACAAATAATTCTTCGAATTCAAAACCAGAGTATAGGTGCCACCTACCTTGCCGCATTATATATCTTTTTGTTAGATAATTCAGTACCTCCCATATCATGAATATCCCATATACCATCAAAACCTCCATGCTACAATGCTCGCTAGAACAACTGGACAAGTATCCTTCACTATACATAATTGTACAATCAGAAAACACAGTTCGAAACAAAGACTTTATTAAAAACAAAACATACAAAAACGAATAATTTAGATCTTAGTACTAATTGTCATCTTGGCTTATGCGTATTTGGACTGGAGTTGGCTGGCCATGTCGATGTACTGCTTCTTAGCGTCGTCCTTGGACATTCCCTTGCGTCCAGTCCATGCTTTCCACTTGGCAGACTCTACGGGGCCACTGGGCTGAGCTGTTATAAAAAAAAACTAGAGTTATCTACTCAATCAACCATCTGGGACTAATATTTGGATAGTCTACAAGACATTTGACATTTATCGACCAGGATTGGGCTCCCGTGAAAGATCAAAGCCTTTTTCGATAGCAGGCTCTTTTATCGATAGCAGGCTGGTGAATATAACCGTTTAAAGGCTTTTGGTATTTGAAGTCTACTACTACAGATAAATAACAGTACAGTACCTAGTGCCAAAAGTGAAATGTTTAGGCACTTACGAATGTTGACGTCACCAAAAACAGCCTGTTTGTACAGTGAGTACAACGCAAGGTTCTCATTGTCGCTGGGCCTGGTCTTCCAGTTCCTTACGGAGTCGGCGACAGTCTTGAATTGCTGTCAACAGGAAACTTAATTAAAAACATCAGCCAACCCGCGCTTTTTAAATTTTTTCTTATATTATTTTTAGGCAATGAAGTCCACTGCAGGATGTAGGTAGGCGACTGAGGTCTTCTGCTCACCACATACACTTGGCAATATAGTTGTTGTTGGCAATATTTTTTTTTTTTTTAACAACTCCCATCCTTTTCTGTTTCGTACGAACTTCTCTTAATTCGTACGCAACAATCATTTTTGACCTGTCAATGTTTAAAAAGATTTTTAATTTGTTGCTAAGAATCGACACCAATATGTGATCAACCAACTTGTATTTACTTGGATGCTGAGCATCTAATAATTTTTCAATTTCTTTTGTAATTGGTGAATGATGAAGATATTAAAATACCTACGAATGGAATTTTTTTCTGATAATAACTATTTATAAATAAGGTCTTCAATATATGAGAGAAAAATACTCACTTCTTCGAGAGACATGATTGATTTTCTGGGTGAGATCTGTGAAAGAAAAATACAGCTATAATAAATATTATCTACTTTAAATTAGCATGATTGACTATGCAAACCAGAGCAAATAATTCATTTCGGTTATTCGGTGTCAGCTTCGTAGCTATAAGTTGTTAGTAACGCTACCTTCAAAGCATCGGGTCCCGGATTCGATTGCTGAATTTTCAGTCAAGCATTTTCATTTGTATAATTACTTGATTAGAATGACCCTATTCTAGGAAACTAGCGGAACTATGAGGGCGAGATGAAGTAATGCAGGTAAAATTATCCTTTCTGATACACTCCCATACGGATACGGATACGGATATTTGTAATTTATGAAAAATGTCACAGCGAATGCAAATAATATGTACCTACCTACTTGCGTTGGAAATAATATTTTTTATTACAATAATTTACTTGCCTAAAATCTAAACTGATAGAGCCGTTTCCGATATACGTTACATAAATATTTAAGAATTTCTCGTTAAAGTAATAAGATTAGGTAAATGCTGTGATAGCAAGCGCTTTTTGCTACCACAGAATTATCTACAGTATTTTTCGACCAAGCGAAGTGTGATATTAAGTGATTTCTCTTATCCGCAAAATTTGGATGGTAATTATTTCTATTTATGGACTTATCTGCAACAAACACCCATCCGATATGAATTGCATCCAAAGATAATGTAAATAGGTAGATAATCTCCCCCCCCGGGTTCCCGCCTTTTCGGGTTGCGGTGCCCCCGACTAAGCGGCAGAGGACACCGTGGGGTTTTAGTGGGTCTAGTCCCACTTAACCGCCTTGTCTCCCCGTGGCAGGGCGGTACGCGAGTGCATTTCCATTGCATTGCATTGCATTGCACGAAAATAAAAAAAAGTAGATAATCTTGAGATTCAAGGTACACGGTATTAATATAATCTGCTTAACTTATTTATCCACTTGCTATTGATTACAAAATTGCACAATTGAATAGTAATGATGCTTACTATTAAAATTAACCATCTGTCTCTATCGAACTCTATTAACGACA
Organism: Aplocera efformata; assembly: GCA_921293045.1. NCBI lineage: Eukaryota > Metazoa > Arthropoda > Insecta > Lepidoptera > Geometridae > Aplocera > Aplocera efformata. The sequence continues at coordinate 1,667,861 of OV121042.1, read as the reverse complement.
TCTGTCTCTATTGAACCGACTTCACAAAAAGGGGAAGTTTCTTATGTCGGCTAAATGCTTTTGATGTGTTATATGTATTGACCGCGACAGTAAAATCAACTCGTGTGACGTTACAGCAAACAGCACACAAAGATTCAATTAAACAAAAATCTATTGTTACAATTTTTTTATAACAGCGGGTCATAGCTTTTTATTTCAAATATTCGAAAAAAAATCTTCAATTTCGCCAATAACACCAATTCCAGCTTCATTTATTATTAAACACAAAACCACTTACTATTTTATCAGTATGCCACGACAGTGAAAAAACAGTTAAATTTAAAAAGTAACTCACCACAAGGCAGGGTAGCTAGATGAATACTGAAGTATTTTCTTGTTGACACCACTTTAAATTCCCACCGGCGGGTGCCAATTTTCGGTCGTCCAAACAGGGCTGTCACAAACTTCAATTTATTTTTTACAGATTCTATCAGAACACTTTACAGAAACTTCATAGATCTGTTTATTTTATTTGAACACTATCGAGCGTAGTGCTGTTGATAAAATTATTGATAGATAGGTTTTTTCCATCGATATTTAGATCATTATCTAGAGGCACGTATGATAAACAATCAATCATGATTGCTAATCCTAATCTTTCATAGAAAATTTGTACCTAAATTATCAGACGCTATATAAAAACTAAAGTATATAATTATGTTATGTCGAATATACAAAATTAAAGTTACAAGATATGTAGTTATTGCATTTAAGTTAGGATATTATTATTATTATAATTTGCTATACAAATAGAATTATTTATTTTGCTTAAATTTTTTTTTATATAGTCCAGAAATAGAGCCATTATTAGTGTCGTATTCATACAATAACGTAATACTTACATTATTTTGTTTTTTTGACAACCCTGGATATGGTTATAAACATACTTGTAAAATGTAATGATACATAATCATATTTGGGATATAAAAGTTCGAATCCTTATCGTTCATAATAATCCCCTGGAGATATCGTAGGTTTATTTTTTATGCAGTAATAGCGACACGAACGATGTGACGACTCACCTAATGTTTAATGGTTACCGCCACCCATAAACATCAACAATACGACTCAGGTCATTCTTAATAAAGTTCTATACTTTATTAAGAATGACCTGAGTCGTAGGCCCCGTTGCCCCGGTGAATACACCTACAGAGGCGAGCAACGGGGCCTACGTACCCTCAGAATCCATTCACGTGTCCTCTGGATAGTGCGAAATGAGCAATAGAACTTGGGTCCATTTCATCCAGAGTAGTACTGCCACCATTGGTAATTCGCCGCCAACAGTGGTGCACCGCGTCACTGTGTTCCGATGGAAGAATATAGGTGCCGGTCAAATTATAGGCACGTACGGCACGCGACGGACGTAAGGCAATGCGACTCAGGTCATTCTTAATAAAGTATAGAACTTTATTAAGAATGACCTGAGTCGTATTGTTGATGTTTATGGGTGGCGGTAACCATTAAACATTAGGTGAGTCGAATATATAACTCTCGAATATATAAATTGATATGTTTTACATAATACTGCCGTCTGAGATGTTCACAGACTTCGCTTTTCGAGTGGTTAGAATGAAATAAGTCAAGTATTTTTTTTTATTTCTATTGAATTCTTACAAATTACTTGTATAATAGTAAATTATTCTAAAAATGAACATTTATTTATTTATTTAGGACTTCCAACACAAGATACACTGAACATACAACTTAAAATAATAAAAGGTCTTAAATAATAGTGGTCCCGTAATTATAGGGCGTCACAGCGTGTGAGACAACCAGACAACATTTAAATTAAAAAAAAAAAAATAGGTTAATGCATGCGAAAAAAACAAAACTAAACAAAAATCAAAAGTTGAAAATATAAGAAAAAATAGGTTAATATTGTACATACAACCTGTTCACCTACGAGATCATGCGTTCTTAAAACTAAGTTTAGCGCTTGTTCAAACCCCATCCGACCCTCCATAGGGAAGCATAAGCAAGACACCCTAATGGAAGAATTACTTTCTTTTCGCGAGCATGACCCCTTTTACAAAGTAAGTACTTAAATCTAAACATCGTTTTTTCTTATTACGATGTTAACAGATATTACAGAATATTTTGCTTGTCGTGGAGCAGAGCGATATCACATGTTCTCGAGTCTTGGTTTTTAGTACATGTCCATGCCACCTGAAACAATTAATCCTATTGCACGGGTATGAGTGTAGGGGCGTTTTAGTTTGTGTTTCCAGGAGTTACACTATCATTTTAAGCTCGGTACGCTAAGATAATCGGACAAATCTTATCTTATTTTGAAAATAGGTCGCAATTTTTGGAGTGTTTGCTTACACGATTGAAGTAATGACATAGTTATAGAAAATTTTGCCACACCTGTGCCACACCCTGGTATAACGTGGTACATAGCTGCTTGTAATATTGATTATATTGTTGGAGAGCTAAAGATTAACTGAGAAATATATGTACCACACCACACGCTGATAGTGTGTAGCAAATGTTTGTGTGTATTTTTTTTATGTGATTAAAGAAATGATGGAACGAACTGAGTGCCCACCTGGAGGTAAGTGGGAACCCCCATGACAACAGTGCGTCTCAGTATCCCGACAGCCTTTTTTCGGGTGGTCCGTGACTGCAATCTTTCTCGACGTTTTGGTACGCGCCTGCTTCACGTGAGCAAATTTTTCCGAAGAAGATACCTCTATGAACAACTGTTGTTTTTTTTTCTTTTAATATTTCTACGTAACGTTACGGAGGTCACGTGAAGGTCGTGAAGTGAAGGTGGATGTCTTACGAAGAAATAGCAGTATCGGAACAAACTGTAATTGCAGGGTTCGTCTGGAGAAGTACCTACACAACTGTTGCCATTGATTAGTAGGCCGAATCAATTAAAAGTCTGAAGTAGAAACAGAAAAAAATGTCTTCACTTCACATAAAAAAATAATTAGTGAAAAAGAAATGGGGTTGTATATAATTTGTTAGGCCTGCATAAAACCCTGCATTTTGATAGGTTTTGAAGTCATACCCATGATATGGCACCAAAAATCGGCCATTTTAAGTTTTATAATTATGATATAGTGTCACTCTCACAATTAACACGAAAACGACACCTCTCAAGGTAAAATACATCAAGCTACAAGCGTGCCAAAGAAATATACATACAGACACTCGAAAAACATAACCCTCCTGGCGCAGTCGGGTAAAAATAATGGTCGGTGAATCATATCAATAGGATCTAGAGTAATTATTCAATCCAAAAGGTACCTCGATACGATCCCATAATAGAATACTTAATCAGTAACGATAAAGCTTACCAATATTGTGAGCAAATTCAAAGTTATCTCAATGTCATTGGTCCGACACATGCCCCGATAACCATTTAACTAGTAACGCCTGCGACTCCTTTTTTTTAGTCGTAGATTCCATAGCTGAAGGTGTCTAGTGGTGATTCACGCATAGTTGTTGCTATAACTTATTTCCACGTCTTCTTTCAGACTCCTTTTTAATTCATACGACTCCTTTTTAACTCATTCGACTCCTTTTTGACTTATTTGATTTCAAAATTAGATTATCAATTCGACACGTTTGTATGTAATATTTAATTGCTTAATTGATTGATTTACCGACTTCAAATACCAACTTGTATTCATGTCCTTTCATCCCTTATTTCGCCCTTATGGGTGATTTTATTAAGTTTTTATGAGATCACCGCGGCTGCACACACTTCCATTAAAAAAAACATTATTCAATTCAATCTAGAATTGGTAAAGAAATCGCGTTACAAACCAAAAAAAAAGTTAAACTTAGTAACAAGAACGCATGATCTTGGAGGTACATATTAATTTAAAATTAATTCATAAAAAACTTACTTTTATTTAAGAATTCTAAGGAAATAAAGTAGTATGACCATGATTTTGAAACATACAGACGTACAATTTAGATATCAGTAAAATATCGATTCTACCTGAATAATAAACCAAATCAGTAGATATTTGAATTGAGCACTTAATATCATATACCTAGATTAGTTTAAGTGCCAAGTACTTTGAAAAAAACCATTGGAGGTTAGTGAATTAAGTGTTATGTCGAATTTAAAAAAAATTGTTAATCGAGGCCCTGTACCTCTAACCTCCTAACCCTCAGGGAAAAGGCCATTAATTTATGTACCTACCTATAAGCGTCCTGTCGATACTCAATTTTTTTACTACGTTTGTCTCCCCTACTGCTGCATCGTACAACAGTTGGTCGCTCACACGAATCATAGACGGACCTAATTACAATTCGCTCAAATTAATCGTAGACGGGTCCAATTACAGGTCACTCAAACGGACCCAATTACAGGTCGTTTAGACGAATCGTAGACGGACCCAATTACAGGTTGCTCAGATGAATTGTAGACGGATCGCTAATTACAGGTCGATTTAAGCAATATCGATTTTTACAATAGCAAACGGAACAAAGTAACAAGGGTACCGGAGCCAAAGGCACATTGGATTGAATATAGTAGAGTGGTAACTTTAGGATCCCGATTGCGTAATTAAACCTAATTATACCTAATTACGCAATCGCGACCCTACATAGGATCGCTTGTGTTAATATACAAATCTTGATCATTACCTACCTACAAAGGAAATGGTCAAGACACAGTCAAGAAAAGGCAAACGGCTTCCAAGTCAGTTTAATTATACATTGTACATAATTTTAGAGGGTCCAGTTGCTCAAGTCCGTAGGCGTGTACCCTTTGATTCCCTACACGTATATCCTGGGTGGTGTGTGGTGACACCCAAACGCAATCGCCCATTTCCGTTGCACCACCCGATATCAATAAAGTTGGCGTACGAGTACCACCGTTTTGGCCTGAGGAGTCTGAAATATGGTTTGCCCAAATTGAAGGCCAATTCGCAAACATCTCATCCGACACAACAAAATTTTATTATGTCGTCAGCAACTTGGATCCGCAGTATGCGAAACAGGTAAAATATATAATTACTAGTCCGCCAACCTCTGGAAAATATTAGTTAAAAGAACAGAAGATACGCCGATTGTCTGCATCACATGAGCGATCCAACAATTATTAATGCATGAGGAGTTCAAATATGTCTCAATTTCTAAGGCACTTACAGAGCCTCGCCGGAACCTCCGTTCCTGATGACTTCAGAAGCATTTGGTGCAGCCGTCTACCAACCTACAGACGCTGACCGCATCTCAGCCAACCGCTTCCTTAGAAGCTGAAGCAGATCTTGCGAACAGAGTCCAATATAACGGCAACACAGTTTAATCCCAACCCCCACCATTCGCTTGTATCTTATCGAAAGGCACCATCATAGGGTCCGTTGGGGGCATCTGGACCGTGGCCGCTAACACAGGGCTCTTTTTGCCCTCCTTCAGCAGGAGTATCTTGACTAGCGATCTGTCCCCGGCCTGGCCCGTCACCGGCCGGAACAAAACGTCCGGGTTTATGTTATCGTCGAATACTTCTTCGATTTTTGTGGGGAATTTGAGTGTTGCCCCTGGGGAGAGCAGCGGCACCTGAAATAATAATGATATTAAGTGAAAAAACCTTAAAATTATTATATAGTTGGCCGTCACGGGATGATTGGCAACGGTAGCGTGACGGCATAAAAGAGGACATACGCTTGTCACGTCATATAGGTAGGTACTCTATTATGCCATAATACGAGTCGGTTTTACTAGCAAGGCGTGCCTATAGATGTTTCACATCAAAACAAATAGCCTTCAAAAATTAATTAATATTAATATTTATACTCCCTGTGGGTAGAATTGTTTCTTCAATTATCTATGAAACGCCTAGAAGGAACAGTTTTATAAGGAACATTTATATTTTTCACTCAAATACAAGAACACAAGACAAGCCCCCAAGACCCGAGAACAAACTTCACGCTTACCACATAAAGTGTGCACCGGCCGGGAATCCAACCCGGGACCCCTCGCTTCGAAGGCAGGGTTACTAATAACTAAACTATGAAGGCGTTGCAATATTTCTTACTAGCTATGCCCGCGGCTTCACCGCGTGGAATTTACAGAATATGCAGTCTATGTTCTTTCTCTAGATGCAATTTATATCCTTTCCACGTTGTCATAAAACCAGTTTTATCCTCTATTTCCCATCAAGTTCTATTGTCGGGATAAAAATAGTCTATGTCCTTCTCGAAGGTTCTATCTCAATACCAAAATTCATCAAAATTGGTCCAGCGGTTTAGGCGTGAAAGGACTTTCGCATTTATAATATTATTGTGGACAAATGAAGTGCTATTTAAGCGTAGGTACCTATAATGTATACCTACTTAGATAAGATACGAGCTCGGACTGTGTTCTACGTAATCTTATCACTCAATTATGGTATATTTTCGCGGATAAAATGTCATTTTTAGGGTTGCGTATTTCAAAGTAAAAAACGGATCACTTATAGCAGTGTTTTCCAACGTGTGGGTCGCGACTCCTGTGTGGTCACGAAGCCTGTTTAGGGGGGTCGCGTAGCTTGTATAGGAGGTGCAAAAGGTTGAGAAAGCTACATTAGTAAAAAAACAATTATTATAAAATAAATAATAATAATTGAGCGTGGTGGCCCAGGGACACAGACGTCGGCTTTCAATCTGAAGGTCGCGGGTCATAAAAAAACGTGCACCAATGAGTTATCTCACTTGAAAAATTTATGTGCGCAATACCACGTTCTCGAAACTTTGACGGAAAACATCGTGAGGAAACCGGCATGTCTTAGAACCAAAAATCCGGATTGGGCTCAACAGCAACCTTCAGATTGAAAGTCTGCGTTTATGCCCCTGGGCCACCACGCTCTCATTTTTGCATTGATTTAATTATTATCAACTATTAACGGTGTCACTCACTTTGATGTATGGATTGGAGACTTTATAGTTGGTTGTGTGCACGTGGAACAAGATGGTGAGTCCTATGACGGCCGTCCCTGGCGACGTGTTCTCTACGATAAGAGTCATACGGAACACCGGGCCGAGACCTTCGACCTGGAAACAAACTTCAACTGAAATTACAGACGTTACATCCCCGCCTCGGGTGATGGGCGCAATGCGGTGCGACTTGGGTCTCATACTTCGGTAGGGAAGGACCGGAATCTTATCGTTGTTTATACATACATACACAGACATACATTCAAACTTTCGCCTTTATAATATTAGTATGACGAGATGCGACCCGCGGTGTTTCCCACAGTTGGCCAGACCCCGGGAATACCTAACTTTTACGGGATAAAATGTTACAATATTAATGTGATGTTGTAATAATAGTAGTGTGATGTTGTAACAGCATTAGTGTGATATTGTAACAACATTAGTGTGATGTTGTAACAACATTAGTTTGATGTTGTAACAATATTAATGTGATGTTGTAACAACATTAGTGTGATATTGTAACACCACTGGTGTGATGTTGTAACAACATTAGTGTGATGTTGTAACAACAGTAGCGTGATGTTGTAACAACATTAGTGTGATGTTGTATCAACAATAGTGTGATGTTGTAACAACATTAGTGTGATGTTGCAACACCATTGGTGTGATGTTGTAACAATATTAGTGTGATGTTGTAACTTGTTACAACTTGTTAGTTACCTCTGCAGTAAGCCTCACAGAGTCCATGGCGCCCGCTCCCACAGAGTTGTCAGACCTCGCGTGCGCCTCTAGAAGCGTCTGCGCAGCCTTCAAGCGCAGCCGCGCCAACTCGAACGTGAACGACTCGTGCATCGCTGAAACAAACAATATACAAGTGACTTATATCCGTGTATGTGACCACAAGTTCTACTGCTACTATCGCACCACCCGGGGGATACGTGAATGGACACTGAGGGTATTCAGATTCACCTACGGACGAGGGACATGGTCCTCTGTAAAAAAAAAAATGCTGACACATACGTCAAATAACATTCTGTTTCCATGTTTAGCTCATCCTATGTGTTAAGATTACGCCTGTTCCAACCCAAATAAATAAAAATGCACAAAATGTATCCCGGCCGGGAATCGAACCCCTCGCTTTGAAGGCAGGGCCACTACCAACGAAGCCATGGAGCCGTCTAAAATAGCTTTCCACTGTAGGTCCAAACCAACGGCGGATTACGTACTATCTATATAGTAAAGTCTAGTATTACCTGCGGCGTTCTCCCGTTCCCTCACAGACTGTTCTAGAAACAGCTTGGACTTCTTTGGAATGAGCCAGGGTTTCTGCCCGCTGGGCAGAGAGGGCGTCAGATCAACTCCAGCGTCGGGCGCGTTAAAATCTGCCGTGCGCTTTAGAATTTTTAACGAAAGATTACCACCTGTAATATCAATATTATTTTATGCGAATTTAACTTTGCTAGTCTGAACTTATGCAGCATCTTTCGACTAACATTATTTGTCTGTATACTCTGTATGTCGTTAGTTTGTTGCCATCATACATTATATATACAATATGTACATCATATATATTATAAGTATTAGTAGATATTACATACATACCGCTGGTAATTATGACAAATACATGTTCCTCTTGCCCCAACTGACCGAACTTCATCACAGATGCAACCTCTGGAATAGAAAAAGCATTGTAAACTTCTTTTCAACTAAGAATCAGAATTGCATCGAATGCAATAAATACAATTTAAAAAAATCTAAATAAGGCCTTATTTCTCTCCCTTAGATGTTACGTCTCATGCACCAATGATTTCACCCGCACCCACACCGTCGCGCACGCGCAATGTTGTTTTGTACATAAGCAGCCGGCTCTCGGACAGAATTGGTCCTGTATGCGTATCCACGGACCGCAATGTGCGTTCGAAATGTACGCCCTACCATTTCATGAAAGAAACATGTTAATAGAACGGAGATAAGAGGAAAAAAAAAAAAAAATTATATCCCTCTGGAAGTCTGATAGAATACCTCTAACGAATACAGCATCTCTTAGCGCCTTAGCGTCGTAGAGTTGCACGTGCCCCGAGGCCAGAGCTACGGCGGTCAGAGTCACGCCGAGCCGTAGTACAGGCACTAGTGTCATTGCGACTGGCCTGTGTTCCAGTATAATAGACCATAGCTTTTTGCCCTGAAAATTCAAAAAATATCCTACTAATATTACAAAACGTGAAAAGTAAGTATGGATGGATGTTTGTTGCTCAATCACACCAGAACGGCTGATCGGACCTGGATGAAATTTGACACAGAGATAGATTATAGTCTGGAATAACACATAGGCTTTTTATCCCGGAAAAATGTGCGGAATTGAAACTAGCTGTAGGAAAAATATTCCTACAGCTAGTTTCAACAATACAAGTTGATATCTCAAGGTTTTAGTAAAGTCATTGGTTATTAAAAGTGACGTAACGTAACGTTTACATACTCATGCCTCTGCACTAGGATTCTCTGTGTCGCAGATGGCATGGACAAACACAGAAATACAAACACCCAAGACCCGAGAACAAACTTCATACTTACCACACAAAGTGTGCCCCGGCCGGGAATCGAACCCGGAACTAAGTCAGGCATCGTACCAGCCTCTAATGTTCCCACTGCAGGGACACCGGCCTACTCTCGATAATTGAGAGCGAATGGGCTCTGATCTACCACGGGAGCCCAATCCGGATTGGTAGATGTCACATGTCGTCGAATTTTTGGTTCTAAGACATGCCGGTTTCCTCACGATGTTTTCCGTCACCGTTTTGAGAACGTGGTATTGCGCACATAAGTTTTTTCAAGTGAAAAAACTCATTGGTGCACGTGTGGGTTTGAACCAGCAACCTTCAGATTGAAAGTCGGCGTCTATGCCGCTGGGCCACCACGCTCTGTAAGTCAGGCATATCAAAGTAAATTTTGATATCCCTCCAAATAGTCCAAATTCGAAATCTATATACCTTCTTGCTGTAACACGACATTGTGTTATCTGCGCAAATAGCCAACACGCTATTGTCTGTGGTCATCACTTCAATAGCTATGATGTGCTCGTTTGTGGTGAATAGTATCCGACCTTCTGGCCAATCTCTCTTTAGAAGGCATACTGTTTTCTCTCTGAAATAATAGGTACGTTTCCTTAACGAAGGTAAGTATATGAAAACAAATGAGTTTAAGTAACTTATACACACAGCTGCAGTTTCCGTCAACTAACAGAAATAACACGTATTAGATCTGAGGGCTTCTGAGGGTTTGAGGGGAAGAAGAAACTGGAGAAGTGGGTCCAGCAACTGGAGAAAAAAAGCGGGTACACATACATAGGCCCTGGAAAATGATTACCATGAAATTTGGGTCTTAGTACTTTTTGCTTAAATTTACGGAGCCCATCAGAAAATCATTGATTAATTCATTGCAAGTATAGTGATTAGGAACATCCTATCACTACACGGGGAATGGGGAACGACATCTAACGATCATAAGCCAACGCTGAATGCAGCCTACCAAACCAGGCGTGTTTGCGTAGCTCATAGGTGTAAGTGTGATATAAAGCAGTGCCCATAAAGTGCAGTACTCATAATTCTGACCTCGTAGCCACAGTCAGCCTGTAGTCAACATTGTACAATCCAGTTGCTACGATTTGATACGGCGTTTTCTTAATCGTACATATTTTTGCCTGCGCAAACAAACACCAACATTGCTATTTCGGTTTTATCAGGCGCACTTCGAATGATCGGTACTCAATTGTCATTTAATGTTGAACAGAGAATCATGGTTTTTTATCCAAGCGACAAGCAGAACCCCTATGAGCTTCGTTTTATCGTGTAGAATATAGGCTACTTTTATTTAAGAAAACCAAAGACTAATTAGGGTTCCGTGCGAAAAAGTGTTAAATTCCACGTACACTCGAGGTTACCAGATTTTTTTCTCATAGACCACTTACAAACTTTAGCTGGTTCCGGTGGACATTTCTACCATGTTCCCAAAAATCGACAAAAAATGTGAAGATATAACTATGGAAATTTGCGTTGCGGCTGAGTTACTAATTGTAAACCCCCTTTTTATTGTCATGCTAACATAGACCCCCGTCGAGTCTCCCTTGAACCCCTAGGGGTCCACCTGGACCACTTTGGGAACTAAGGACGAAACTTAACAAAAGAACTTAAAAACGTTAAGATTATGTACCTGTGAAAGTGGCGTAAACGTTTGCGGATCCAATACAATAACGTCACCCCCCTCCGTGCCCACCACCAGACCGCTAACGGCACATCTGTCCACTGAGCTCATCCTCAAAGTAGTTATACAGGCTATTTCCACCGGAGCGTTGATCGGTACCACTGGCATCGTCTCCAAGTACTCCAACTGGTGTTCTCGACTCAATGACAGGAACTGACGAGATTGGGCCGTGAGGAGTTTGTGTGGTATTGCGTTTAGGTCTGTAACTACGCTTTCAATACTGTCTGTGTTGTGGTTTGTTGGATCTTGCAACTGTAAAAGCCAACAGGCATCATCTGAACAAGATTAGCTAAATACTAGGCATCCAAGGTGGGAAAGGGAGGGGCAGCTGCCTCCCTCTAGATGAAGTCCCTGAGTAAAAAAGCTTTAATATATGGACAGAGAAACTGACAGGATGTAACTTGAAGGCTTCCCAACCCCCCACCTTATGCTAAGCGGTTACTGTCGCTCTATTTGTAGACGGAGGTTTTTGGGTGGCCCAGGTGGTTGGTGCTAAGAAGCAACAGAAAGTAGCACTTGTGCAAAGTTCGCCCGGAGAAGTACAGGCAGTACATCTTCATATCTGGTTTCTGCCACCAAGCAGCGGCGCACTCGTATTGCTGTGTTTCAGTGGAAGGGTGTAGATGCAACTTCGGTCTTTTCTTACTTTGATCGGGGCATATTGCCGTTATAATGGCCTGTGGTAAGCACTTAACAATCAGGAGGGCCTTCAGTGCATCCCGTCAAAAAACAAATGACAGCTTGTTACATCATAAAAAAAGTTAGTGACATATCAATAAAACTGCGTAAGCGTTGACAGATAGGTACCTGCTTCCACGCCTCCACCTCAGTCGGGTTCTGCTCAATAGATGGCAGGTAATATTTATAGAACAATTTTAGATTCCGATAGAAGCAAACACAATAGCTGAAAGCAACCGCGATGATCGGTGGTGAGCGTGGCAAGTTATCACTTGTGTAAAGCCCCACCACGCCAAGAGGTAGATCAGGCAAGGCAATATCAGCTATCTGCATTGCTCCTTTGAAAATCTGAAATGAGTTAATAATGTTCTATTTATATGCACATATATAAATAGTGCCAGGGAATCCTCGGTGAGACACACTGAACCAAACTTGGCTGGATTCAAGTGAATTGATTACTTTTCTGTTATGTATCCTAGAATTGCGCTAAATTTGTGCCAGCATTCTGATCTTATAATTTCGTGGTATTTCATAGTATAGTAGTGTGCCATGTAATATAGAAGTACTTGGGAGACTTTAGACTAGACATACCTGAGCATTTTGTTTTTATTTTGTATAAAAAAAAAATGCATTTATACAAGAAACTACCAGGGTGTGTTTTTGTTATTTAGATGTTAGGATACAAATTATTTAGGTAAACCCTAAATTTAATCCAAATCGTTGGAGACATTTCCGAGATATGTGGAATAAATAAATAAATAAGTAACATGAATCGCTCATTTAAAGTATTATAATAAGATAGGTATGATATGACTGATGAGTCTGATGTCTGATGATGAATCCCTGTTGTAGTTATCCTGAGATTGTTAGGTAAGAAAATGTTATTTATTAGAATTTTACCACAATGTATAGGTAGTTTTACCTTCAGCTCTGGTCCATTAGCTCCTTTCCCGAGATCGCCAATGAGCAGCTTGTACTCATTGTCGTTGTGAAGGTCGACCACAGCAATATTTGACGGCAACGTGTTCAGCTCCACGTCCCCAGTCCCCACTTCTACATCGAGCCAGCGCGACATGCTTCCCATTCTCATTTTATTTGATTTGAATAGGAGGTACTTAAATAACAATAAAACACTTTACTTCCTCTAAAAAAATGAAACAAACTTATCTAAACTTGCTTGTTTTTGTTTACATTTACAGATGCACGTTGCTATGACAACCATAACCTACTGTCAAAAATTTTGATAATGACAGTGTCCACCGATTTTTCCATTAAGCGTCATGAGAAAATCTCGTTTCCATAATTATCTTTCTTGTATCATCATACAGTATCTTTCAAAATAAAACTTTTGCGAGGGATCAAGTAAGTCAAACTTAAACTTTGGCTTACGTACAGATTCCAACGAAGGATTGCTATAGCCAGACGATTCTGATTGAACGAATAACTATACTGCACGACCGTCATAAACGTCATTGTCATGTCTCAGTTTGTCAAATCAAAAGGCAGCTGTTTTTGACTTGATTGAATTGAAGTTGTTTGTTAGCCAAAAATTAAAAAGAAGAAGAAGAAGAAGAAGTTGTTTGTTTTGGTTAGTTTGTTTTGTTTTGGATTTTTGTCCAGCGTAATCTTTGTTATGTTGATTTCTCCTTGATTTGTCAATTAATGTTGTGAAGAAATAAGATTGTATGTTATGTACTCTTAGTTAACTACACCGTTTCAAAATATGAATGCATTTAAATTCAGTGGATGGTGCAGACATATCCTGAAACACTGGTAAGCAGTACTGTTTTCTTAGAATTACTTTCTCAAAATTGTCTCTCTGCATAAACATCATATGTAATGCTTTTGTTCCTTATCAATAGGTTGCATGAAGACTTAACCTGCTGTTTGAGTAGAAGGTAATGTGTCAATATCTAATATCAGGGTAATTGAACAAACTCCATTGATTGGATGAAACTCATATTGGGTTAATATCTTCCTGCATATACCAGGATAAAATAATAGTTTTTAAATAACTACCTACCTACATACAGATGGCACTTCTTGATAGAAAAATATGACTAATTTCTATATTTGAAGTAGAGATGTGTCAACTCGAGTTACTAACTCGAGTCAACTCGAGTTGTGCTCAGGTCGAGTTAACTCGAGTTGCATTCTCCCTAACTCGAGTTTGGGCTGGCGGTAAATAAACGAATCAAGCGAAAGAGCGAGACCGCGATTCACTCGTTGGGGGTGCGTGCAGCTCGCTTTAATACTCCGGCCCGAACGACACCGACGACGACAAGAAGTTTTCTCATCATATCAAACTGTATTCACTGGTCGCAAATGTCACAATGTTGCAGATTTGACGTTTGAGGTTAGGTTTATTTTGTGTTATGAATGTTAACTTACAAGAAAATATTTTTAGTTTTTTGACTTCAGCATTGTATAAGTAACTTTTATTTATTCAAAAAATACTTTTTATTTTGTTTCACTTTAGTTGTTTGTTCGTTGCACAAACAAACATCATAATGAGATAAATATTATTCGAATTCGAGTAGTATTATAATTGAATGAATGTTCTTATTGCAACAATTGATTGACAACAAACAAACAAAGTCAGCAAAAGTATCAAAGTAGAGTTGGGTGGAAGAACAAATAAGTAAAAAAGTCAATACTTAGTTTCTTCCTGCTAACTCGAGTTGAACTCGAGTCGTGTTTATTCCGAGTTGGCACATCTCTAATTTGTAGTATGTTAGTATATGTTATTTCATTATATATACTCTATACAAATAAATAAATTTGAAGTGAACAGTTTTTAACTTAATGCTTTTGAAAATATATGCAGTTTTTTTTAACATTTTTTAAAAAAAAATTTATTTTCTGTTTATTTGTTTTGCCTAATCTCCAAAATGGCTGGACCATTTTTGACGCGACTTTCACTAGCAAATAGCTGTTGTTATGAGGAACATAGGCTGCATTTCTGTTAAAAAAAATTATGGTTCTGCTCTAAAAAGATGTTAAAACATGGATGACGATGTGGGGAGCAGCTAGTAATAAGTAAATATAACAGACTAACAATGACCTACTGAAAATACAAAGATCTAAATGGCATCATATTGCAACCATCATATTTTTTTATTTATGTATGTGACTGAACAAGCTGAGGGTCTTCTGATGGTAAGTGGTGACCCCCGCCCATGACAATAGTAATACGACTCAGTATAAGATTTGGATCTTACACTAAGTTGCATTCAACCTGCTGCGTCCATCACCCGTGACGGGGATGATATGTCTCATGTGCATGTGATTTCACCGGCACCCACAACCTTCCAACAGAACAGCAATGCGAGCACTTCTGCTTGGCGGCAGATACAAGGTGTGGAGGCACTACTTCTCCGGGCGAACTTTGCGAAGTTGTACTGCTACTAAGTGGTAGGGAAGTATAGAGAGAACACGCGCTATCGTAGACGACAAGATGTATAGAACGTACTACGTAACTTATTTAAATTAACGTAAGGTAATGTTTAAAACCTCACCATCCTACCCTAAGATTCCCTGAGTCGCAGGTGGCATAGACAAACACAAGACAAACTTAACACTCACAGATTTCCCCGGCCGGAAAAAAAACCCGCGACCTTTTACTTCATTACTCTACGGAGCCTTTAAATAAAATAAATAAATATTCATGGACAGATCACACATAAACTAGATCACTGATAGAATACAGTAAAAAATACAATAAAAATAGTAGTATCTCTAGGCTACTGTTTTTGGCAAATACAAATGTATGTGTGTAATGTAACGCATATTAACACCCAGGTACGGAACAAACATCTACATTATGTTCGCACACAAATGCTTGCTCTTGATCGGAATCGTACCCACGACCCACAGCACAGAAAGCAGAGCTACTAAAGAGCTTTGAGGCCAGTTTATTTCTATTTGTACCTACAACTCGATTCTGCGGCCTAAGGTTATGAAAAAAACAGATTGCTATAAATTGCTAGGTGAGTCATCATGGATACTGAGTTGAAAATCTTCGGTTTGGATCACCTGTTCCAAGCGGCTTGACGGGTTTCCTCCCATTATTAGCTATCTCTCTCTGTCGCGCGACATAACATTGGATGAGTCAGCACTCAGTAGCCCGTTTTACTATGATCAATTCCGATATATTTTTATCTGATGTTATTTGCGTAAATATTCACGCTTTTTCCTCCATTATGCTGATCCCCGTCTCTTTTCGCCTTGTGGGTAAATCATGGGAACATTATAGTGATGAGTGGTAAACTCATCGCTGCAATTGTTTTTCCAAGAATAACTCAGCTAACTACTAACAAGACTAAGTAATTACATAAATTTTGTTCTAGATGTCTTCATTCAAGATTTTGAGAGAATGTAGAATAAATAGCACACGTTATTTATTATGTACACTGCACTCTTGACACTTCGTAATTTATTTGTTGTATCTAAATAACCCACCCTTAAAAATGTAGGCCAGGGTGACGAATTCCTGTCTCGCAGGCATGCACACAACACTCACAACACAAAAACCAAACGGACGACAAAAATTTCATACACAGTTTGCTCGAAAGAGGTTCGAGGTTCGCAAACAGGCTTACTAACTAGCTTACGGAACTTAGTGGTAGGTGTATAGTTGTAGAACTGAGCTCACAGGAAGTATACTATTGTAAGAGACTCCTTGACACGTAATTATTTAGCTTTGGTTATTGTCATCAGTTTGATTGGATGCCACGGGGGCAGCGTCCCAAGGCGACACAATGGGAAAGCAACCTCGCACTATTGTGAAACTGGCCTTGCCCGTGTTTGTTTTCATGTAGTTGTATTATCGTTACGTTTCTTTTGATAATAAGCTGGGAAGGTTTCTCTTACTTGCTCATATTCTCTTCTTTTATGCGTCAAGCCCTGAAACTCTCGGTTTGTTTAAGTGGCGACCCTCGCCCGTGACAACAGTAATGCTGCTCCATATAAAGCGAGCCCTAGTTGCATGGATGACAATCGATGTATTGTACAAAGGTACACTCGGTGAATGGTTCTTTTTTCCGCTTAGTTATTATTTACTGCATTCATGAAACCCGCTGAAGAATTACAAAAGACCATACAGAGCAGAACAGTTTTATCATGGGAAAACAGGAGCTCTGTTGTAAGGGAAAACACATGGGTCAACGTCTGTTAGTATTTAATCGACAGACAGTTAGTTATTTGAAATATTTTTTTATATTATTCTTATACTTATTTGGGCTACTCGAGCCATAGTGATTGGTATCCTACAGACAGCAAAACAGATGTAAGACAATCATGAGAGAGGAATATAAACTCAAATAAGCAACGAAACAGGAATCTTTCCTTTGCAAACATGTCAACACAATTTCTCGCAAATAATGGAGCAAATTATAATGATGCCCTATTGAACTAACAACTAAAACTAAAAATTTATATTCATGGGCAATAAACGCAGCGCAATATAAATATTCCATCAGTTATCAAGTCCATGAATATATTAATTTATTTATTTATTTTGTTACTATCGCATTGATAATGGTCAATGGTCAGCAATGCCGAAAGTTCTGACTGAACAAAGTATTCATGTTCAATCAAAGCATATTCAAAGCAAACCTTCCATCAGTGCCTGCAGCTTCCGACATCTTGTGACAGCATTTATCCACGGCCCGTCATGGCGCATTCCTCGGATTCGCGATGGCCTGCGATTGTAAAATACTCTGCCGGCACGTACAACTTTGAAATTGAAATGTGGTACTTGAATAACTCTGAATAGGCAATGAAGCATTGAAGGGAAAAGGACTCTATACATTTGAATTTTCTTAGTGAAATGCGTTTTCATGTTTGTGAAAACTTGTGACTGTGGAAGCAATGCAGTCTTGATGGCAGATCCTTAAAACTGGATTGTTTTTGTAGCGTGATTCTAGTTATTTTAGCGGAACCGGCTGGAAAGTTTACATGTTATCCTACTTTAATTATAATAAGTTTTATATAGTGACGGGACAATCTTACGGCTCAGATCCTATCCTGTTTTTCATCGGGAAATACTTAGCGCTTCACAATAACCCCACGCTTTGGGGAGGCGTGAGGTTATATGGGACTCTCCTCCGGTGTTGGTAGATATTTTATATAATGCAACGCTGGAAGCCTACACATTAAAACTCCGCGGCGATCCTTCGGAGTGCTTCTTTGCAAGGTTCACGGAAACGCTAGGACAAACCTCCGGAACGGTCAGATCCTATCCTACCGAAGTATGAGGAGACCCGATTCGCATCGCGTTACGCCCGTCGCTCTGAGACGGGGATGTATCATACGCCTGTAATTTGCCGGATAATCTCTCTAAACTAAATGCAAATCATTAGCTACGCTGCCGCTGGTGGCTTCGAGTAATTGAATTGATGATGATGAATCCCTGTTGTAGTTATCCTGAGATTGTTAGGTAAGAAAATGTTATTTATTAGAATTTTACCACAATGTATAGGTAGTTTTACCTTCAGCTCTGGTCCATTAGCTCCTTTCCCGAGATCGCCAATGAGCAGCTTGTACTCATTGTCGTTGTGAAGGTCGACCACAGCAATATTTGACGGCAACGTGTTCAGCTCCACGTCCCCAGTCCCCACTTCTACATCGAGCCAGCGCGACATGCTTCCCATTCTCATTTTATTTGATTTGAATAGGAGGTACTTAAATAACAATAAAACACTTTACTTCCTCTAAAAAAATGAAACAAACTTATCTAAACTTGCTTGTTTTTGTTTACATTTACAGATGCACGTTGCTATGACAACCATAACCTACTGTCAAAAATTTTGATAATGACAGTGTCCACCGATTTTTCCATTAAGCGTCATGAGAAAATCTCGTTTCCATAATTATCTTTCTTGTATCATCATACAGTATCTTTCAAAATAAAACTTTTGCGAGGGATCAAGTAAGTCAAACTTAAACTTTGGCTTACGTACAGATTCCAACGAAGGATTGCTATAGCCAGACGATTCTGATTGAACGAATAACTATACTGCACGACCGTCATAAACGTCATTGTCATGTCTCAGTTTGTCAAATCAAAAGGCAGCTGTTTTTGACTTGATTGAATTGAAGTTGTTTGTTAGCCAAAAATTAAAAAGAAGAAGAAGAAGAAGAAGTTGTTTGTTTTGGTTAGTTTGTTTTGTTTTGGATTTTTGTCCAGCGTAATCTTTGTTATGTTGATTTCTCCTTGATTTGTCAATTAATGTTGTGAAGAAATAAGATTGTATGTTATGTACTCTTAGTTAACTACACCGTTTCAAAATATGAATGCATTTAAATTCAGTGGATGGTGCAGACATATCCTGAAACACTGGTAAGCAGTACTGTTTTCTTAGAATTACTTTCTCAAAATTGTCTCTCTGCATAAACATCATATGTAATGCTTTTGTTCCTTATCAATAGGTTGCATGAAGACTTAACCTGCTGTTTGAGTAGAAGGTAATGTGTCAATATCTAATATCAGGGTAATTGAACAAACTCCATTGATTGGATGAAACTCATATTGGGTTAATATCTTCCTGCATATACCAGGATAAAATAATAGTTTTTAAATAACTACCTACCTACATACAGATGGCACTTCTTGATAGAAAAATATGACTAATTTCTATATTTGAAGTAGAGATGTGTCAACTCGAGTTACTAACTCGAGTCAACTCGAGTTGTGCTCAGGTCGAGTTAACTCGAGTTGCATTCTCCCTAACTCGAGTTTGGGCTGGCGGTAAATAAACGAATCAAGCGAAAGAGCGAGACCGCGATTCACTCGTTGGGGGTGCGTGCAGCTCGCTTTAATACTCCGGCCCGAACGACACCGACGACGACAAGAAGTTTTCTCATCATATCAAACTGTATTCACTGGTCGCAAATGTCACAATGTTGCAGATTTGACGTTTGAGGTTAGGTTTATTTTGTGTTATGAATGTTAACTTACAAGAAAATATTTTTAGTTTTTTGACTTCAGCATTGTATAAGTAACTTTTATTTATTCAAAAAATACTTTTTATTTTGTTTCACTTTAGTTGTTTGTTCGTTGCACAAACAAACATCATAATGAGATAAATATTATTCGAATTCGAGTAGTATTATAATTGAATGAATGTTCTTATTGCAACAATTGATTGACAACAAACAAACAAAGTCAGCAAAAGTATCAAAGTAGAGTTGGGTGGAAGAACAAATAAGTAAAAAAGTCAATACTTAGTTTCTTCCTGCTAACTCGAGTTGAACTCGAGTCGTGTTTATTCCGAGTTGGCACATCTCTAATTTGTAGTATGTTAGTATATGTTATTTCATTATATATACTCTATACAAATAAATAAATTTGAAGTGAACAGTTTTTAACTTAATGCTTTTGAAAATATATGCAGTTTTTTTTAACATTTTTTAAAAAAAATTTTATTTTCTGTTTATTTGTTTTGCCTAATCTCCAAAATGGCTGGACCATTTTTGACGCGACTTTCACTAGCAAATAGCTGTTGTTATGAGGAACATAGGCTGCATTTCTGTTAAAAAAAATTATGGTTCTGCTCTAAAAAGATGTTAAAACATGGATGACGATGTGGGGAGCAGCTAGTAATAAGTAAATATAACAGACTAACAATGACCTACTGAAAATACAAAGATCTAAATGGCATCATATTGCAACCATCATATTTTTTTATTTATGTATGTGACTGAACAAGCTGAGGGTCTTCTGATGGTAAGTGGTGACCCCCGCCCATGACAATAGTAATACGACTCAGTATAAGATTTGGATCTTACACTAAGTTGCATTCAACCTGCTGCGTCCATCACCCGTGACGGGGATGATATGTCTCATGTGCATGTGATTTCACCGGCACCCACAACCTTCCAACAGAACAGCAATGCGAGCACTTCTGCTTGGCGGCAGATACAAGGTGTGGAGGCACTACTTCTCCGGGCGAACTTTGCGAAGTTGTACTGCTACTAAGTGGTAGGGAAGTATAGAGAGAACACGCGCTATCGTAGACGACAAGATGTATAGAACGTACTACGTAACTTATTTAAATTAACGTAAGGTAATGTTTAAAACCTCACCATCCTACCCTAAGATTCCCTGAGTCGCAGGTGGCATAGACAAACACAAGACAAACTTAACACTCACAGATTTCCCCGGCCGGAAAAAAAACCCGCGACCTTTTACTTCATTACTCTACGGAGCCTTTAAATAAAATAAATAAATATTCATGGACAGATCACACATAAACTAGATCACTGATAGAATACAGTAAAAAATACAATAAAAATAGTAGTATCTCTAGGCTACTGTTTTTGGCAAATACAAATGTATGTGTGTAATGTAACGCATATTAACACCCAGGTACGGAACAAACATCTACATTATGTTCGCACACAAATGCTTGCTCTTGATCGGAATCGTACCCACGACCCACAGCACAGAAAGCAGAGCTACTAAAGAGCTTTGAGGCCAGTTTATTTCTATTTGTACCTACAACTCGATTCTGCGGCCTAAGGTTATGAAAAAAACAGATTGCTATAAATTGCTAGGTGAGTCATCATGGATACTGAGTTGAAAATCTTCGGTTTGGATCACCTGTTCCAAGCGGCTTGACGGGTTTCCTCCCATTATTAGCTATCTCTCTCTGTCGCGCGACATAACATTGGATGAGTCAGCACTCAGTAGCCCGTTTTACTATGATCAATTCCGATATATTTTTATCTGATGTTATTTGCGTAAATATTCACGCTTTTTCCTCCATTATGCTGATCCCCGTCTCTTTTCGCCTTGTGGGTAAATCATGGGAACATTATAGTGATGAGTGGTAAACTCATCGCTGCAATTGTTTTTCCAAGAATAACTCAGCTAACTACTAACAAGACTAAGTAATTACATAAATTTTGTTCTAGATGTCTTCATTCAAGATTTTGAGAGAATGTAGAATAAATAGCACACGTTATTTATTATGTACACTGCACTCTTGACACTTCGTAATTTATTTGTTGTATCTAAATAACCCACCCTTAAAAATGTAGGCCAGGGTGACGAATTCCTGTCTCGCAGGCATGCACACAACACTCACAACACAAAAACCAAACGGACGACAAAAATTTCATACACAGTTTGCTCGAAAGAGGTTCGAGGTTCGCAAACAGGCTTACTAACTAGCTTACGGAACTTAGTGGTAGGTGTATAGTTGTAGAACTGAGCTCACAGGAAGTATACTATTGTAAGAGACTCCTTGACACGTAATTATTTAGCTTTGGTTATTGTCATCAGTTTGATTGGATGCCACGGGGGCAGCGTCCCAAGGCGACACAATGGGAAAGCAACCTCGCACTATTGTGAAACTGGCCTTGCCCGTGTTTGTTTTCATGTAGTTGTATTATCGTTACGTTTCTTTTGATAATAAGCTGGGAAGGTTTCTCTTACTTGCTCATATTCTCTTCTTTTATGCGTCAAGCCCTGAAACTCTCGGTTTGTTTAAGTGGCGACCCTCGCCCGTGACAACAGTAATGCTGCTCCATATAAAGCGAGCCCTAGTTGCATGGATGACAATCGATGTATTGTACAAAGGTACACTCGGTGAATGGTTCTTTTTTCCGCTTAGTTATTATTTACTGCATTCATGAAACCCGCTGAAGAATTACAAAAGACCATACAGAGCAGAACAGTTTTATCATGGGAAAACAGGAGCTCTGTTGTAAGGGAAAACACATGGGTCAACGTCTGTTAGTATTTAATCGACAGACAGTTAGTTATTTGAAATATTTTTTTATATTATTCTTATACTTATTTGGGCTACTCGAGCCATAGTGATTGGTATCCTACAGACAGCAAAACAGATGTAAGACAATCATGAGAGAGGAATATAAACTCAAATAAGCAACGAAACAGGAATCTTTCCTTTGCAAACATGTCAACACAATTTCTCGCAAATAATGGAGCAAATTATAATGATGCCCTATTGAACTAACAACTAAAACTAAAAATTTATATTCATGGGCAATAAACGCAGCGCAATATAAATATTCCATCAGTTATCAAGTCCATGAATATATTAATTTATTTATTTATTTTGTTACTATCGCATTGATAATGGTCAATGGTCAGCAATGCCGAAAGTTCTGACTGAACAAAGTATTCATGTTCAATCAAAGCATATTCAAAGCAAACCTTCCATCAGTGCCTGCAGCTTCCGACATCTTGTGACAGCATTTATCCACGGCCCGTCATGGCGCATTCCTCGGATTCGCGATGGCCTGCGATTGTAAAATACTCTGCCGGCACGTACAACTTTGAAATTGAAATGTGGTACTTGAATAACTCTGAATAGGCAATGAAGCATTGAAGGGAAAAGGACTCTATACATTTGAATTTTCTTAGTGAAATGCGTTTTCATGTTTGTGAAAACTTGTGACTGTGGAAGCAATGCAGTCTTGATGGCAGATCCTTAAAACTGGATTGTTTTTGTAGCGTGATTCTAGTTATTTTAGCGGAACCGGCTGGAAAGTTTACATGTTATCCTACTTTAATTATAATAAGTTTTATATAGTGACGGGACAATCTTACGGCTCAGATCCTATCCTGTTTTTCATCGGGAAATACTTAGCGCTTCACAATAACCCCACGCTTTGGGGAGGCGTGAGGTTATATGGGACTCTCCTCCGGTGTTGGTAGATATTTTATATAATGCAACGCTGGAAGCCTACACATTAAAACTCCGCGGCGATCCTTCGGAGTGCTTCTTTGCAAGGTTCACGGAAACGCTAGGACAAACCTCCGGAACGGTCAGATCCTATCCTACCGAAGTATGAGGAGACCCGATTCGCATCGCGTTACGCCCGTCGCTCTGAGACGGGGATGTATCATACGCCTGTAATTTGCCGGATAATCTCTCTAAACTAAATGCAAATCATTAGCTACGCTGCCGCTGGTGGCTTCGAGTAATTGATGTCACAGTATCAAACAATACTTTTGTTTTAATTTTACCGCTAATGATTGAAATCACGATCAAAGCTCTTCGATCTTTAGATCAATGAACTTCTACATTTAGCGCAAAAAGAATCGATGAGACACGATGTCCGGCGGAAATTGCAGTAGGCCTATCATCATCGCATGCTATCGGTGCATTGGGATGTGAAAATGTCGGATGTGCATTATGTTTATCGTACTTCTTTTATGGCGTGAATCGTGATCTTATCCGGGAGAAAACAGGACGTCCGTTCGTGAAAAGATAACTATTTGTAAGACCGACGTCGGATTTCAGTAGATACTAACGGCACACCGCTGAAATGAAGTATGCTATCAGTCTGTCTGATGAAACTGAAACTCTTCGCCCGTACGACCCCGAGAGGAAACCGATGCATCCTCCAAAACCTTGAAATGTGAATAAGCAGCGTATCAAGATAACCTTTTTTTTTGTCAAAGGGGAAATACTTTGCGTATGTGGGGTTATGTGTGACTCACCCCCAACATTACTCAGAAATAGCAGTGCTGGGGGAATACACCCTAAAAACCCCTTGGTGTTCCTACACTACGCCTCCACGCTGGGGCTACGGGTACGGTATCACTCTTCCGCGGCCCCAGCGGCGTTGGTCCTCGCGTATCGGGACCCCAACACGTACCAAGTTAACCTGTTATATCACATATACAATTACGTAGCTTTGAAGCAAGATTGCTTGCACCAGTATTGTGCATCTATCTGCATTTGAATAGAACATATATAATTTTGGTGACTCATGTAGAACCATTTTGAATGTTCCCAGTAAATCGATTGCCCTATTTTTCTTTGTTTTCTGTTCGTGAGTATGTGGCCAACTCTTAGTTTTAAGCCATCCCAAGGCCTCTGATGTGGATTTTTACTAACATAGCTGGGATATTCTTATTGGAAGTGACTGATTCGGCCTTCATTATGTCCTTGCCATTCTAATTCCTTCGTTAGACGTAAGACCTACCTAACTCGGTAATCCATCTGACCCTTCACGGTAGATTACCGATGAAATCGCTCTCAAGACTTATTTGCTGCAAACAATTTTTTTCTGAATAGCTTTACATTGAATATTAATAAAATTGATATCCATGTTTATAACTGCTGAAAATTCACAGAAATCACAGATTAGCTGCAAATTAGGCCATTTGACCGGAAACCCTGTTCTCATTTCGTTTGATAGCTTAAAAGGAACGTAAAATTTAATAGCATAAAATTGAATAGTGTTCTTTGAGAACAAAAGTAAGTTAAGTAATTTGCATAAATAGGTGATATAGATTTTTCTGTTTGGCATCTATATGTGATCTGTGTTTATAAAGACATGCATTTCGTTGGAGTTCCTAAATCCGAGGGTATCCGAGGAGACATAAAAAGCCATTGCCAGCAAGTTTTACCTTCACTGCATAACTGTCCCTAGAAATATCTTGAAATTAATAATTGACTGATTCAAAAAAACTAAAAACCTACTTCTACTCTTATTTTTCGCACTTAGAGGGTATATAATGCCATTTAAAAAAAAACCCATCCAAATCGGTCTATAACGGGAGAAAAAAAAGGTGTCAGGAAAACAAAATACGCAATTTCTTCTACTTGGATGAAATATTTTTTCCAGTTAAACTACAGACTTAGTATGCACCTACCATGTTGTACTGATATAGGACATTGAAAGATATTTTGTGAACAATTATCGTAATGAGTAATAATTGATGACTACAATTGAATCCTTGGCCTGGTTAGCTCAGATCATATCATGGCTCTTCCGCTGTTAGGAAGTTCCAATGCGAAATTATCACCGATAATAAAAATTAACGGTTTACCAAACGCCGGAAGTAATTGATTTAATTATTTTATTGATAAAAAAATGATTGGAAACCCTCAACCTTCGGACATGCATTTGCAAGATGTATATGCCCTCTGCAGGGCCATAAGTCTACTCTTGTCGTACGAGAGTGCGAAACATAAACGATTACACACTCATACCTCTGCACTAGGATTCCCTATTTCGACAGATGGCATGGAGAAACACAAGACAAACACCCAAGACCCAAGAACAAACTTCATGCTGCCCAAAGTGTGCCCCGGCCGGGAATCGAACCCCCTCGCTTCGGAAGCATGGCTACTACCAACTAAGCCACGGAGCCATCTGATGACACCCATGCCAGTGCATAAGTGCTTGGAAACATTTAATTTCATGAACCGTGCATAAATACATGAAGGAAAACTTTACAAGGAAATAGGCACGTTCAAGCACGTTATATAAGATACTTCCGTCAAAAAGCTAGAATCAGTCAAAATATTAGAATTTTACGTGTTTATTGGTTAAATTACATAGGTAGAAACATTACTTTTACAACATAGTGTAAAGTAATAAAGAGTGCCATTCACAATTGCCTAATTATCTAAGCTCTGCGAATATCAATCTACAATGTTTCAGTAACTAGGAATGTGTAGATAGCTAATTATTTAATGCATAATAGATTATTGTTTGGCTTGTTTATCAAGCTCCGTATCTGCACAGCATCCTGTGCATGTTTATTTGCGGTGTATCGCTTATTATGTTATTACCAGTTTTCACTGAGAACATCTGTAAAGGTCAACACCCCAACATGAAGGATATTATATACCGGCTGGTCATCATAAGACAAAGAAAAAAAAAATACAAATCTTGTGTTTGTAAAAAAAATTACTTCACTTTAAAAAAACAACAACAACGTTAACACACTCATACCTCTGCACTAGGATTCCCTGTGTCGCAGATGGCATGGACAAACACAGAAACACAAGACAAACACCCAAGACCCGAGAACAAACTTCATGGTCACCACGCGAAGTGTGCCCCGGCCGGGAATCGAACCCGGGACCCCTCGCTTCGAAGTAAACTTTTTTGTATAAATGTCTACCCCTGGATTAAGCATATAATAATCCAGGGTATAAGCTCCATTCGTGACAAGTTTAATCCAAATCCGTTCTGCTGTTGAGGCGTTAAGGAGTAATAAACATACATACCCACAAACTTCCGCATTTATAATATTACTATGATGAATAAAAAATAAATATACATAGACATACACAGCATAACTTGTAGTATTGAAACTAGATAATTGATATAATACTTTCGTAGTACCTTTTGGTGAATACATATTATACTTATTAACAGAACAAACATATATGTTTGTTACACAAATGCTTGTCTTTGAGAATCGAACAAACGAACTATAGCGCCGGAAACAGAGTTACAAGGAACTGAGCTATGAGACCAGTGGAATTACGCAATGTGAATAATTGGACGAAGAAAACATTGCATGAACCGAACACCGCCTGGCTTCCGCAAAAACATAATCATCAATCTTTCAATACTTACCAACAAATCAATCATTGAAATGAACAATAAATCAGTAGCGATTCCTTACCAAACGTCTGTATGTAGAGGTAGTCTCAATTAGCAAACCTTTCCTTTTAGCCAAATAAAAGTTGATAAAAAAAAGAAAGTTTCTATCTCGTAATAATCTTACGAGATAGATAGCCAGCATTAGCAATGTACGAGCCCAGAAATATGTTACCATTAAAAATCATTGCTGTGTTCCGGTAGAAGGGTGTGGGCGCCGGTGAAATTACAGACTCTTGAGGCGTATCATCCCCGTCTCAGAGTGCGATGCGACTTGGATCTTCTGACTCTTTAGCAGGGGGAAACTTGAATCATATTGTTGTTGTTTATGGGTGACGGTGACCACTTTATATCAGGGCTGTCTGCTCGACACATTACGTTAGACACAAACAAAAAAAAAATAAAAGAATTATTGACAGCTATACTTGCTCTCTCGTAATTAACTTGTACCTATATGAAGTATGATTTGCAAATTCCTATCACGTAATTTTATCACGCGTTGAATTTGCTATTAGATGAACCTGTTTATAAAACTATTTAAATGACATAACCAATTAGTGGTCAGTGTACAATTATGATTAAGTGCTAATTAGTAATACCTGTTGCTATTAATTTTATTTTACAGTTGACTCTAATTATTTTCGAGGGGAAAGGTGTTGACTTTTATTTAAGCCATAATTATCGAGATGGACAGAGTACAGAGATTATGATTTTTTTTACTGAACTCGCTGCTTGTTTGAACATTTTTTTATATCTTGAATTTTTTTCGAGATAGAGGGCAGAGCGCTCGCAGTAACTATTTAGAGTATCATTTGAGGTCAACCTGTAGTCTCGATTGAAAACACGCCGTATAAATTTGTTTCGTCTTGTGTGCGGCAATTTCGTGTTGGTTTTAAAATGATTTTAATTTCGTGTTTATATTTATTTGACCTTTGCTTGCTTAACGGACTCTTAACAAATCCTGATATATTATTACTAATTTTCTTTTTGTCTTGAATGTTTATTTTGATTTGTTTCAAATAAAAATATGTCAATCGAATGTAGACATTGATATTCACTTGTTTTTGACATTCTACCTACTACAAAGCAGCGCCATCTGGTACCGATGTTTGAAACATGGCCGCGAAAAGCCCTCATTAGGTTTCCAATGATATGCTTTAAACCATTTGTACATTAGAGTTGACTAACTTACACAAACCTCCTTGCCGTAGTCAAATGATGTACAGAATGCATCAAGGCGCGTGCGCAGGCATCCGTCCGGCAATTTGCCGCTCTATTGCATACGCTGATGGCTCCATCGGAATCCATTAGAGCGAGTTCTTTGATCTCAAGTGTTAAGTGATGCTTGAATTGAAATCTAAGTTATAATGGCTCTAATATTGTAGAGCATGTTCTTGAGATTATAAGCTAATTATATAATTTGCACATGTTAAGTTACACAGCTAAGGGCCAGATGGATGGAACGCGGAGGAATTTAGCTAAACATACCGGCTTTCACTATCTGAATCAAAGGAGAATCGTGGCGTGAAGGCCTGAAGGAGGGTATCTCACAAAGGAGGTATTATATCATTTTCAAATATGTCTGATCTGGCAACACGACATAAAATGTGGCCTAAAAACTTTTTCTACATTTATGGTTACCTACCGCCAATATTATTCTAAATAACTTCAGTGTCGTATCAGAAACTACCTATGCGAAACCGGTGTGAGTTGCTTCTACATATAAACCTTCCTCTTGAACCAATATCTATTGCTGAAAACTGCATTAAAATACGTTGCGTAGTTTAAAAGATCTAAGCGAACAAACAGCGGGAGCGACTTCATTTTATACTATGTAAGGATGAAACATAACCGAAATGCAAATTTATTGATGTTATGAAGGCATAACTTACGCAAATTAGTTTATTATATTTGAAATAACCGTAATGTAAAATTTATTGATATGATGATAACATAACTTATGATATTGATAAGTTATGTACATTTATCAGATTATGTGTATTTTTATTTAAAGACCGTTTTTATCACAAGAGAAGTTCGTATCTCTTTTGTTACACAGGCAGTGGGAAAACATTTCTCAAATTTTTGGATAGCCTAGATGCCAAGCCTAGATAGCCTGAAGATGTTTTCCTTCAAAGTTTCAAGGTATAAATGCTTCAAGCAATAAATAGAGTAATTAAAGTATAAGGTTTTTATGTAGTACTAGCAACTCACCCTGGCTTAGCACGGGTAGTTTCTGTTACGACACTGATGCTCTACTAACCGTGCGAAGCCGGGGCGGGTCGCTAGTATAGATGTCACTTTTGAATATATTCAAATTTCCTCACAATTCTTTTAACGATAGGTATTTGAAATATTTGCTTAGAATGCGCTTTCTATCACTGTACCGTGTATTTGTTATTCGGGCCTATCTATCATCTGGCCAATGTTTATTCCGAAACAATGCAGAGAACATGTATGCGACCAGAATACATAAGAAAATGTCTGGCTATTTACCTACTTTGGCGTTTTCCAAAGGTTCTTGGCTCTTTCTGCTAACAAAAGGCTTTACCTTTTAAACGACCTCTGACCAATTTAAATCTTTGTTTGTCTTAAGTATAGCTTTCAGAATCAGAAAATCATTTATTGTGAAGGATAAGTGTTTTCGTATTCCTAATATGTCGCTAAGATCTTGCTTGAACAAAGGCTAAACCTAGAAATAACGCGTGATCGTATAATTAAAAAAAAATGGAGACGTGTTATTGTTTTTTAGAATCCTACAAAAAAAAAACTCTATATGTACTTATTTAAAGTTTCCATTCTAGCTCCATGTTCCGATTTAATAAATCAAATGACTGGCCTAATAGCTTAGTTGGTTACCTCTGCCTTTTGCATGGTCATGGGTTCCATTCCCTCCGAACCAAGACAAACATTATGAGACCGACGTAGAATTTTGTTTTGTCTGTCTCCAGATCCGACTGGAAGTTCCAGAGATTAGCGTGTTCAAACAAACAAACAAACTCTTCAGCTTTATTATATTGTATATATATATTTTTTTTATGTGAATGTGTGATGGAACGATCTGAGGGCCCACCCGATGGTAAGTGGTGACCCTCGCCCATGACAACAATAATGCGTGCAACTCAGTATGAGATCCAAATCTTTGATGAGTCGCATTCATCCTGCTGCGTCCATCACTCGAGACGGGGATGATATGTCTCATGTGATTTCACCGGCAGCCACATCCTTCCACCGGAACACATTAATGCAACCACTACTGCTTGGTGGCAGATTCCAGTTGTGGTGGCAGTACCTCTCCGGACGAACTATATATATTCTGAAGTGTATTTCGAACTCCGAAAACAAAAAAAAAACTATTTTAACGTAATTCTAAATCTCAACCGTCGTCTTCCTGAGTTATCAAAAACATGTTCCCATTTGATCGTTGACATTTACAGCTACTTTAGCTGGGCCTCATGAATGCGAATATGGCTCGGTCTGATGACTTGTGGCCTGAGTAGGTACTAAAATACTTGTGTACGTGAGCGCGAAAACCATTACAAAGTTTAAACACCCGTGTTGGCTCTTGTAAACAATGCGCAGGCGCAGGCCTCACTCTCAATTATCGAGAGTAGGCCGGTGTCCCTGCAGTGGGAACACTAGAGGCTGGTACGGTAGGCGCAGGCCGGCCACACGGGCGGGGGCTTCGCTTACTGCTACAGCTATGGCGCTAGGTGACTTCCTAGAAGTATGGTTGCTGCGGTCGCATGTGATACCGGAACGTAATTATTTCAGTGGCACTGTGCAATTTGTGCAATTTCACCCACAAGTTCTACTGCTACTTTTGGTTGCTCCTTTAGCACCACCCAGGGAGTACGTGTAGGGAATCAAAGGGTTCACACCTAGAGACGGACCGTCCAAATACTTTAAAATGCAGCTGTTATTTTGATATTGTAATATCAAAACGGTTCCGTGGCTTAGTTGGTAGTAGCCCTGCCTTCGAAGCGAGGGGTCCCGGGTTCGATTCCCGGCCGGGGCACACTTTGTGTGGTGAGCATGAAGTTTGTTCTCGGGTCTTGGGTGTTTATCCATGCCATCTGCGACACAGGGAATCCTAGTGCAGAGGTATGAATGTGTTAACGTTAACTTCTAAAATAACAGCTCCAATTTTATTCATTTGTATGTATTACAAATGATAAAATGTATGTATGTTTGTATGTATTATTTGCGTGTTAGTGCCTCCAGTTTCCCTTCACCGAGTGTATTGGGTCGTTAAACTTATCAGATCTCAAGATGCCGAGCCTGCCTACCCTTCTCTTTAGCTTCCTTTCGCTGAACGAATCGATTTAATCAAAGATTCATTGAATTGAATGATGCGATGATCATGCGCGTACAAAACTATTTTATCACGCACTTCGGACTAACCATTCATTTTTTTTGGGAATGATCTTCAAAAGATTTCGAGCACCATAATGAAAAGCGATTTATCAAAGATTTTTTTATGTCATAAACAGACAGGACGAGCTAAAGGTCCAACTAATGATTGTGGTTACCTCCGTCCATAACAACTGCAATACGACTTAGATCCTTCCCGACCGAGTGAGACCGGTCCTCGACCGGTATGAGAAGACCCAAGTCGCACCCCGTTGCGCCCGTCACCCGAGACGGGGATGTTACCTCATGTGCAAGTGATTTCACCGGCACCCACACCCTTCCACCGGAACACAGGAATGAGAGTTCACCACAGCCTGGCGGCAGATTACCAGGTGTGGGGGCAGTAGTTCTCCGGGCGAACTTTGCACAAGTTCTACTGCTACTTTTTGTTGCGCCTTTAGCACCACCCAGGGGGTAAGTGTAGGGATTCTGAGGGTATTCAACGCGATACGGCTAGGGTATCGCATACTTCAAACTCGAACTCATTTATTCCTTTAGATCTCAAGTATCGTTTGGACATGTAAAATTTTACACACATAAGTAAACATATTCGTGAGCAAATAACGTGTCACAGGAGCTCCTTAGGCACGTTACATGCACACAGATATGTCAAATTACAGTCATTTTTTAGCTAATCTTATTTGTTAAGTTTACGTCTGTTCCAACCCTTCAGTAGGGTAAGTCATAATCGTATGTTTGTTGTTTACGGTTACTTTAGCCACATCAAAAAGAATTTACATAATTGCATAAATCAAAAAGTAACTATTTTAAAACTATCATGGTTATGAACATTATTATTCGTGTTACCGAGATATTTACCATGATTTGTGAGTTTTGTTGAGTCCCGATATTTCGACGCAGTTACATGCGTCATGGTCCCGAGTTTGCCCGAGTCAACAAAACTCACAAATCATGGTAAATATCTCGGTAACACGAATAATAAAAAGTAACTATTCAAATGTATCATCATTTGCTACACCGCCAATGATAAATAAAGCTATAGTATAAAGCATTTCTCTAACACCCTCACATTATATCTGCAACACTTTCTTGTCGCCGCTGTCATTAACCCACCGTGCGATACTCATTGTAACACTACCGACTCCCACGTAAGAAATAGGTGAAGAAAACGAATCGTAACGCAATACCTGTCACAATTCTTCGCACCTACATAAGCCCCTGTAGGTACTATATAAACCGAATATGGTATGCGCAGGGCATCGCCACTTACAAACCTCGTCTTACAAAATGTATTTTAGCATTAGCTTTCGGTACTAAGGACGTGTCAAACG
Organism: Aplocera efformata; assembly: GCA_921293045.1. Lineage (NCBI taxonomy): Eukaryota > Metazoa > Arthropoda > Insecta > Lepidoptera > Geometridae > Aplocera > Aplocera efformata. Next base: position 1,634,923 of record OV121042.1, on the reverse strand, counting down.
CTATAAGATTCCTTAAGCGTCGCCATTCGCAAACGTCCATGTTTCTTTTGTGATTATGTGACGGAACGAGCTGAGGGCCCACCTGGTGGTAAGTGGCGACCCCGCCCATGACAACAGTAATGCGACTCATAAAATTTGGATCTGACACTGAGTCGCATTCATCCTGCTGCGTCCATCCCCCGAGATGGGGATGATAGGTCTCATTCGCATATGATTTCACCGGCACCTCCCACCGGAGCACTACTGCTTGGCGGCAGATTCCAGGTGTGATTGCAGCACCTCTCCGGACGAACTTGGCACAAGTTCTTTTTCTACTTTTGGTGTAGGAAATTAATGGGCACACACCTACGGACGCGAGCAACTGGACCCCCCAGTTTGAATAGACAAGTTTGAATCACACGCTAGTATTAATTATCGCCTTTCCAGTATCGTTTGCCGTCAGTAACTTAGCCGGCTTTCGATTTATTCGACTGGCAAGGGTATCGGATGAAATAGTGAAAGCATTGTTGCGTAAGACTCCTGATCTTCTTGAATGACAATCATTAACATCAACACCAACAGGTTGCTGGTCAGTGTATACATAACGACGCCTGAGTACATAATAATATTATATATAGGGGTGTCTCATAAGTAATGTCGTTTTTCATATGTGAAAATTCCTACGCCTAATATTAATGGACATTACACACCGTGCGAATCCCAAAACTAAGCAAAGCTTGTACTGTGAGAACCACGTCGCAAAATATTATATATAAAAAACGACTTAAATTAACTTTGAAATAGACATGTATTTACTGCTACTACACATTTTCACACTCTATAACAAGAGATGACCTAATTACGGGAAAACTAAAACATAAAACTATGCTCATAATAATATAGGTGCTTACGGCGACGAATGTCAAAAGACTAATTATTAGGTCACCATCGCACATGTTCGCTCGCACCTGCTCGAAGGACCACAAATGTTAGTGGTTCTTATTGCACTAATGAGGGGATCCAAAATAAATTAAACCCCCTTGAACTATAAAGCTTTTTTTATTTAATAAACGTGTTTTTATATTGTAAAATTCTCAAAACGCAACGATAGCGCGATGCAGAACTGCGCATTATACAGTAATCTGTGTCAATCGTGACACAGATTACGTGATAGTTAGTATGCATTGTTTCTATCGTTGCCCTGGCTTGAACAATATAGGTTTTGTGTTTTCGTGAATACACGATATGATGTCATTTTGGTTGGTTCATATCTTTAGTTTTAGATTTAGATATTGGTAAATGGTTTCTAGCTTAAAATTTAATAGCTTTAACTTTATAAATCATAAAAATACATCTAGCTTCATAAGAGCATCAACATCATCTCATCATCTGAATCATCTCATCATCAGCATCATCTGAAATGTATCAACATTACGGTTACGGTGGTTAAGCTAACGAAAAACTAAAAGCTATTATATAATAATATAAATATATTATATAAATATATTATTATCATAAATACAGAAAAACAATTAGTTCCCACTAATAGATACATAATAGTTTTATGGAAAGAGGTAGACGTGAAAACACATACACACTTAGGCACTAAAGAACATTCAACTATAGCTTAACCCTTAAAGAGTTTAGTTCTGAGACAGGGATGAAACGCCTAGTGTGTCTGTAATTTCACCGGCACCACACCTTTCCTCCGGAACACATCAACGATAGTACACCACTGCTTGGTGGCGGATTACCAGTGGCTGCAGTGTAACATACCACTCCGGACGAACTTGGCATAAGTTCGACTGCTATTTTGGGTTGCTTTTGCACCGCCCAGGTGATCCGTGTAGGGATTCGGAGGATACTCATCAAAATGACCAAATTCACTAATGATTCCAAATATTTTGAGAATATTTCCTACAGTATTTTTAACCTCACTACAATCGCCATCTATTTTAAAATTGTGTTTATAAATTGGCATTTCGTACCAGTTACTGCCATGGACCACATTAATAAAACATCCACTGAACTGGCTGGTTCCCGCTAAAGTGACTCATCCGAGTAGTAGGTATGTTTACAAAAAGCGAGAAATGTGAAATCCTACTTGCTTTAACTGGGTACAGTTAAAGTAGCCGATAGTAAAGATAGGCCAATGATTTGCACACTCCACTTCGCAAAGACTTTCAGTTTGCCCGGGATCATGACGCATGTAACTGCGTCGAAATATCGGGAGCCAACAAAACTCACAAATCATGGTAAATATCTCGGTAACATGAATAATAATGTTCATAACCATGATAGTTTTAAAATTTATATAGTAAAGATAGTAGCTCGCTATCTGCCTTAGTCTACTTTGGCTATAATAGTCCTCTCAAGTATGCGCTATTGCCCGCTTTGAAGATGGCTAGGAATGGGTATTGGTATCAAATTGATGAGATCACCTAATTAAGTGGTTATCTCCGCCCATAACAATAGCAATACAACTAAGGTCCTCCCCGATCACTTGAGACTGGATGTAACGTCCCATGCGCCTGTCATTTCACCGGCACTGGAACTCAGCAACGCGTGTGCGCCACTGCTTGACGGTGGATTACCAGGTGGCAGTACTCCTCCGCGCGAACTTGGCACAAGTTCTACTACTATATCCGTTTAATTTCTAAAAAAATACTTGGGAACGTCAATTTTTTTTATAAATATGTACCAACACCATCTTGCATTCTTATTACTGCTTATCAATGTTGAGTGACCATGTTCTTATACTTATCGATGCTGAATGACCATTGTATTGGTATTCGAGTGTCCATTACACTTGGTTTCTTCTCTTAATGATGTGCCAGCGTAGGTATGATGGAATGCGTTCCGCAGACGACAGTGGATACGACTTCACGAGGTAGTTACGCAGCAATGCAGTCGGACTACTAAGCTAAATGTCATTGGTTCACAACGAGACTCACGGAAACTGAGTTAGCTCCGTATAGAACACTGATAGCTGCTCGAACGGAATAAATATACTGAAATAAACATAGCATCAATAAACTACATGGTATTCCTATTAATATTTTTGTAAATGGTAAGACAGTTGAAAAAGTGGATGAGGCCAAGAGCCTGGGTTTAATAATGGACAGCCATCTTCACTTTGAAAAGCATGTAGCTGAGAGTGTGCGTAACTGCTTCTATCGACTTAAACTATTATATAACATACGCCCTTTCATTAGCGAGGAGGTTAGAATAATTTTGTGTGAGTCACTAATCCTTTCACGACTTAATTACTGTGATGTAGTATATGGGCCGTGCCTGCTACGGCGGACTGAAAAACTAGTACAGCGTGTTCAGAATGCCTGTGCGCGATTTTGTTTTCATGTGCCACCACGTACGCACATCTCACCTTATTTAAATTCTTCTAACTTACTGAGAATGGTTGCGCGCAGAAAACTTCATCTTGCAGTGCTGATGTTCAATGTCATTTATAACAAAAGTCCATCCTATCTTATGAAGAAACTTGTCTGGGCAGACTCTCAGTCCAAATATCCTAGTAGGTCTTGCACAAAAGTATTCGCAACTTTGAAGCATCATTCCATGGCTTTTAGGGGCTCTTTTAGATTTGCTGCTTCAAAGGTGTGGAATGATATACCTCCTCCCCTCAGAGATCTTAAAACAGTAAAAACCTTTAGGAGTACTTATAAAAAACTACTGCTGCAAGACCAACTTAGGAATTCATAATTAGTAGGAATCACCACCAACTTCTCAGGATGTTATGTCTTTTTATGCTTATTTTAATATGATTTTGGTTAGGTACTTACCACTGTTATTTGCTTTTTTTTTATTATTATTATTATTGTTTATTTTTTTTTTATTGTTTCACTTTTTTGTGTAATGTAATATATTTATATAATTATTTTTATTTTTTTTTTCGTTATGCTCTCTCTCTTTTATGCGTGTTTATTTGTCTGTCCGTGTAATCACTGCAAGGCCCGGTCAGAATACCAGCGCAGCACTGACACCAACGAGTTGAGTGCTGCAACATGCTGAGACTGGGACCTGTTTGTCTGCACGATGTACGGAATGTGTACTTACCATCTCATTTTCTTGTTTGTTTAAATATTTTTCTTTTTGTAAGTATGTATAAGTTCTGTATTTTGTGTATTCAAATAAATGTCTTTTCTTTCTTTCTTTCTTTCTTTCTTTCTTGATACTCGTACCAATAGATATAAGTGCCTGTTTGTAATGTCAAAACAACAAGCTTTTTATTAAATGCATTTGATAGTAAATACGGTACATATTTTTTAATTTTGTGTGTCTGATAAGAAACGATGTTCCGAAATTCTACCGCTAAGGATGTGAAAAACGGGGGCAAACTTTGTGTGGGACAACGTGATTCCTTGGTTCAATCTACTTCAATTTTGCATAAACATTCTTTAACAGAATTGATGGAAGACGTGTTTCGTATTTTATAATGAAAAAATATTACTTTACAATCATAAGTCATTTCAAAAATCCAAACATCTGCCTATATTTATTATTTCGATGTCGTCACTTTCACCATGAGTGATGAATAGAACTCGTACCTTGAATCTCTTACTGTTTTATCAATTTTGTAATCATAACATTCATTGATCGTTTCGTTTGTATTCATTGTTATGACTACGCAATTTCGTATCGCCATGGGCTCCAAGATTTATTTGACCACTTTTATCTTTATCGATATTGAGACCACTTTCAGTGCAAGCTTCTAAGCTTTCCATTGAAGCGGGAATGTTGATGTTGCACTATTTTTTTTCTTACGGCCGACCTCACACTACGAATATTCTACCAAGACGCATTGATCGATAGACTTTCGGTTCATCATCATAAAAATCAATTTATTTCTTGCCAAGTCAAAAATGTATTATGCAAGTGTAATGTTGTGTTCGATTTGTTACGATCGAGTGATTACATCTCAAGATTCCTTATCGTTTCACTTACCATTTATAAATGTATGCTTGAAACTGTAGCTGCAAGAACTGCACGTGTAATTAAGCCAATTGAGTTGAGTTACATTGGTTAAACAAAGAGTTTTTTATTCGAACAAGGAGTTTATTGTTACACTTTTGTTGCATGCACATTTAAAACAATTATTAGTTTCGTCGCGACGGAAATAGAACTTCCATGAAAGTATCTATATAGAGTCGCATTAAACTAACTACTGGCATCACAGCTCTGCCTTCTGCGCAGTCGTGGGTTCGAGTCCTACCCGGGAGAAGCATTTGTGTGACGAACATAGATGTTTGTTCTGTGTCTGGGCGTTAATATCTATGTAATATGTATGTTAGACGGCTTCTTGGCTTAGTTGGTAGTAGCCCTGCCTTCGAAGCGAGGGGTCCCGGGTTCGATTCCCGGCCGGGGCACACTTTGTGCGGTGAGCATGAAGTTTGTTCTCGGGTCTTGGGTGTTTGTCTTGTGTTTCTGTGTTCGTCCATGCCATCTGCGACACAGGGAATCCTAGTGCAGAGGTATGAGTGTGTTAACGTTGTTTTTTTTTTTTTAATGTGTTATTTACAAAAATAAAGTGCTTAGTTTGTCCTGGGTATTGTATTGTAGGTATGTGCCTTTGTTTACTCATGACATTACAAACCTCGACTTAAAACTTTGAGCTGTTAATCTATGTAAGTAGCATAATCTTTTATTACATGGAAATTGCGTAATATACTTTCATTGTTTTGCGCGTATTATCCAAAATGAGATAACATTTTTGTCACGACCGAGTCTATGGTGGGAACTGTTTTCGGTACTTTCAAGCATAGTTTTGAGAGTCTGCCTCGTAACGGCCATTGTATCATTCAATTAGGAGGCTTTATTTAATAGCTTTATTAATATTGTTATTAGATAATTCGTCACAGTTCATTTACAGATCGTAATAACAATTCCTATTATGTTACTTACATTCATAACTTTGTATGCCTATTGTAATGTATTACCATTTATCATTACACTAATGATTGGCATCCCGAATATTTCTACCACACCAACTCCATTCACCACACAACTTTCTGATAAACATCTTCAATCATGTACTCGGTGCAGATCTTGAAGATAAGACCACGTTTCACTTATAAGTTACGTCTCAGCTCAAAAACATGTTTTTGTCAAAACTGCCTGATCATTTTCCTTTCATTAAATTTTACTGTATTTCAGAAAGATTGTATTCATATTTATAATACTATAAACGACTGGGCGTATGTTTATTTTTGTTTGTTTTGCGATATCTACAAACTCGGAGTCAAAATACTTTATTTCCGTTTAAACTAATTGGCGTTCTTAGATCTAAATATGGATGCAAACAGTTAAGCGTTATTCAGTGACGACGATAAAGAAATTTCACTATTCGCATCAAATAGCAAAAATCTCTCTGCCTGCAAACATTATAGAATACGAGAGTTGCTTCTAGGAACAAATAGTGAGGTATACGTATACCTACTGTTGGTTCGTTGGCCTATGTCCTTGTGGGATCGAGAAAACCTGAATTCAGAGGTATTAATCATTTGTTTATCTTTAAAATTATAGTACCTGGGCGACCAAGCTTCGCTCTTTTTTTATATTGCATTTTTACTAGAAATGCTATAATACAGGTAAACGTAAAAGCAAAACTCAATCAAAACACAAAATTTCATCAAAATAGCTAGAGCCGTTTCCGAGAGACGCGAAATAAATAAATATACAAGAATTGCTCGTTTAAAGGAATAATATATAGTTTTTGTCTTGTGTTTCCATGCCACCTACAAGGAATCCTAGTGCCCACTGTGTGTTTAAACGTAAAGTATAAAAAATATGATCACAATTTGTATAAGTAACGTTTGATCAGTCCGATTGTAAATGCTGGCAAATACTGGTGTACACCTGAAAAGCCAAAAACCGTTAAATCCCTTTCATAAAGGCCAATCATACTAATAATATAAATGTGAAAGTTTGTCGGTATGTTTGTTTGTTAGTCCTTCAACGGCTGAATGGATTTGGATGAAATTTATTATGAAGGTACCCTGGATTAACACATGGGCTACTTTTTATCCCGAAATTCCTAGTAAATTATTTAGTGACTTGCAATTGCTTTTAGAACACAACTTCTGTTAGTTTTTCCCACCGTCTCATGTTGACCGCGGTTAAATAACTACTAATTAGTAATTAGCTAGTTAGTAATAAAGTTGCACAGTGGCCCAGTTAGGATATACCTGTGTTGCAGGAAACCTAAAATAGAATTAACTATGAATAGGAACTGGGCAACACAGACTTGTAGACAAAAGGCCTTCCCGTTTTAACAAAATTTGGTATTATTCATTTTTCATATCAATATTCTACTAATGTCGACACTCATCAATTTGTTTATGCTAAAATGGCCATGATTTTTTAAATATCAAACAAAAATATGTCGCCAGACAGACGTTTATCGCCAAATTAATTAAAATAGGCGTCGCTTACGCAAATTCCACATCTCTACAGCCTTCGATAGAGCCTGTTTGGCTCGGCCAGTCCACCGCTGACAGCGCGCGTACGCACTAGCGCGCGACATATTCTCAATTCGAATTTGAATATTCATCGATCAGTGAAGTGAGTGCTGTGAATCTGGACTATCTCCTCTTTATTATGGATCGATAAAGAGGTAGATATCGGAACTTTTTGGTGACATTGTGAGGGAAATAGTTTCTGCTTCGCACGGTAAGGATTGGAACTTTTGGTGTCGGTTTGTTTATTACAAATATGCATAAATTATGCAGTTATTTGATGTAGTAATGCGGCCTTCGTCAGCGTTCAATAGCACGAGCTTGTTATCAGCATGTTAGTAGTTCTATGTGCATGTCTGTATGGTGATGTTAAGTTAACGGTCATTACCTACTTTAACGGGATATTCCACTTACTCTTGTTTGCGAAGGATAACAAAACTTGACACAGAAACATATTCTTTAACGTAGTTAGCCTACTCGCGATTATTTCAGAGATTTTAAAGTTCATAATGAGGTTTGTTCACCAAAACTTGGTTGAGACTTCTACTTATGTGCCATGTATAGCGAATGTACGCATGAACTGCGTGGTACTCAAAGTTAAGGTTCTTAGTTTTCGGTTATTTTTAGTTTCAGATACAAAATTTAAAGTTAGTTTAAGTAAATATTACAGTTTATGTAGTTGTCAATCTAAAACCGGCCTTTTTTAATGATACGATATGGTTTTATTCTTTATTACACATCTTTTGTTATCTTTCAGTCTCTGGGTGACGCGTAATGCGATACAACTAGAATCAGTTCTTGATTTTTTTTATTATAGTCTCTGGTTATCACTTAATGCCACAACTAGAATCAGTTCATTGTTTATGTTCTTGCACAGTCGTTTGGTGACACAATGCGATACAATTATTGCCTATATGATTTTTTTAATCTTCAGTGACGCGCGTCACAACTTGGTCTTCCCAGTTGTATTGCGGTAGTGAGTCTACCCGTTCAACCACTATATTCCCGTAAATGTAAAACTACATAGTGATTTATACTGAAAACACGTCATTCGCTACCGGATACTAAACACTTGGCCCAAATAAATAAATCAATAGTATTATCTAATCTAAAAAGGCTGACTAATAACTATGCATTCAATTATGCTAGAAATTACTGACTTAGAATCGTGACGTGATTTTCACTTATTATTTGTATCTGTATCATTTGTCAATCAAAGCTACGATGAAGATAAGAGGCGTTCTTTCTGAGTAAAATTGCGCAATACATCTGACCTAATAAAATTAGTAAATTAAGGAATTTGAACCAATAAAAAGTGGTTTTCTCTGCATAAACTAAAGCATATTGAAACGGGCGTGAAGTATGTAAGTATTGTACAACCAGCTCATCGGCATTGCCTCTGGTGTTCCAAATGTCCATGGGCGACAGTAACCACTTTCCATCAGGTGGCCCGTAAGGTCGTCCATACCCTTAATATATTAAAGAAAAGCTTTTGATTCAAAAAAATCGTAAAGAACCGACTGCATTACTTTCTTATTTCTCACCCACCCTAAATTATACATGTAAAACAGGCGAAGAAAATAGTCACAGGAAAGCAGTTGCACTTTGGTTACAACTTGGATGACAATTTTTTTTCAAGTTATTTCGATTTAACAACCAAACAATAGAATCGATATTGATAAAATTTCTATGGGGTCACTCTAAAAGCGTATCCTCACTAAATATTATAAAAAAAAATACGATCGAATTAATAATCTTCTCCAGAAGTCGCCAGAAAATGCATTAGCCACCGGCCACGCACTTGGCCGGTTTTTATTATTAAAAATAAAAACCGGCCAAGTGCGAGTCGTCAATATTTATTTTATTCTGATATTTAGTATTTGTTGTTATAGCTGCAACATGCAATCAAAAAATCAAAAGAAATGATTGCATAATCATTTCTTTTGATTTTTTGGTTTTGATTCCGTTCCAAGTATCAAGATATGCGGTATAAATGGCCGTATCTTTTGACTTTTATCAAGAAGTTTGATTTTTACACTGCTCCTAGAGATTGCAAACCTGAGTATTTGATATTAATTTCAACTTGATACTTCCACGCGTTCTTGAGGAAACGGGTCTTGACAGACAGACCAACGGAAAGCGCATTGATCATATAAGGTTTTTACTTTTAAGTTACGGGACCCGTAAATACATCAACGTTATTACCCACTAAATATCCCATAAAGTAGTAAAATACACAATTATATTTATGTAGATTACGTGTTTATTGGCGAATAAGCAATTAATAAAATTAATTAAACAAACACCAATTCTCGACACAGGAATGTACCTACTTATTGCATAAGTTCTCAGCCAATTACAGCCGGTTTGCAGTGAGAGGTTCAAACGGACAGATGTTAATTTTTTAAATGTTTTATGAAACATCTAGGTGTGAGATTCACGTAATATCTGGGGCCGAATTAAGGGGTTCGGTCCGTTCTCACCCAGTCCCGTATTCACCCGGTCCGCTCTTTTTTTTACGAAAAGTACTGGCAGGTACGAATGTGTTCGGCTTTAGTAATGTAATATTTGTATAAATTTTATTTTAATCGGGGGAGAACGGACCGGGTGAATACGGGACTGGGTGACAACGGACCATGTGCATAAAAAAAACCTGGGGTACACACTGCCATTTTAAAAAATCGGTATACAACGGCGAAGAAAAGTCACAGGAAAGCAAAATACGCAATTTCGTTTACTTGGATGACATGTTTTTTCCAGTTACATATTTTGGTTTAACAACCAAACTATTGGACCGATTGTGATAATATTTCTATTAGACCAATCTGAAAGCGTAGTCTTTTAAATAAAATAAACACTTTCCCGGCCGGCGTACCGAAGTAACAAACGCAAAAAAAATGCAACAGAATTGATAACCTCCTTTGGAAGTCGGTTAAAATGCATCACCTACGTATAGTTTTTATTCCGATAAGGTATTTCCTCAAGGAGTTTATATTAACATTCTTGTTGTGTACTTGCCAAGGCTTCGTCGTCAGACTATAGGATTTTCTCATTCCAAAATCGATATAGCCTTCGGGTTTCATTTCAACCAGTATCTGCGTTGAATAAATTGTTTATCCTTTTTTTCGTCCATGACCTTAAAATCTTCGCGTGTCAAACAATATCTTGTCTTGTAGTTAATTAAATTATAAGTTTTAAAGCAACACTTGACCGGAATTATTTTTTAATATGTATTTTAATGAGATAAACGTCATGGAATTAATTGATAGCGCATCTGTTGAATGTCTTAAATCCAATTTTTTTTTTTGCCGTTATAGCCTTAAAAACTATACGCGATCTTTTGGTGAAAGCGGAAGGCTCTCGATCAGCGCCTTCTGCCCAAGACAAGACCTAAACTGTAATCGAATAAACTTAAGCCTAAGTGATGTAAACGAGTAAATTTATTATAGTTAAGAGCAAGTGGTCTATGAATACAATTTTGTTTTGAAAATAAAATAATTTGATGTTATCCTTACTTTAACACCCAAGCAAAGAACAAACATCTAATTTCGTCACACAAATGCTTGCCTTGAGTGGGAATTGAACTTACGACCTAAGCTCAGAAGGCAATTCACTAACAACTAAGCTGTGAGGCTAGTCCATTTCTATTTTTCATCAATGTGGGACTGCACCGGCCAGTCAGAATCAACTTTTGCGACCGGCGATTCCCACTACGTTATTGTACGTGTCGCGCGTGCACTACACCGTCAAGGCTGAGGAGGTGGCGGAGTATTTGCGCGCGAAGAGCAAATTTAACCTGAGGGTCGAGCGGTTGGAGTCCCGCCATAAAGTTAACTTCAATTCATTTGTGGTGAGGGTGCCGACCGAACATCTGTCGACCTTCATGAAGGAAGAGCTGTGGCCTGAAGGCGTCGTATTCCGGAAGTTCCGAGGCCGACTGCCGAACGCTGCCGCTCCCGCTCCCGCGCCGTCTCTGGCGCCGCCGCGTACCACGTCGCAGACATGACGTTCCTAGTTTCAGTGTTTCTTTGTTTATATTTTTATATGTATGTTAGTCTATAAGGTATTTATTCTATGGGCTGACGTTTTTAGTATTTATGCAAAAAATGTTAATTGCCTGAAATAAAGATTATTATTATTATTATTATCAACCTGACCAGAGATGTTGGTGACGGCGTGTTCGGTGATGAAGCACATCCTCTCTAAATATGAAGCTGTACTGTCATGCATAAGAGATTTAACGTGTATATTATATAACATCTAATAAGTATATCTTTTTAAGTATGCTATAAGGAACTCGAGTAACAAAATACTTTCGAATTGCACGGCACATAAATAGAAGTTTCATAGTACTTTCTGAATATGTTCAATGATTCGTTACCGTTGGTTGTTTTATGGGTTTGCAATTTGAACGTACTCCAACGTTTAAAATGCACTGGACTATGTAGGGAAAACTTTCAAGAAACCTTGAGAAGATACATATATACGCATAACGTGAATACGTCTTTAAATTTGCTTCTACGGTTGAAAGTCATGCAGAAAACTGGTGATAACAAAATAGGGGGATACAGTTTGATGCTGCGGCGACATATAATTATATCATCCAAATCCAAAACTTTATTAGACCACTCGACTGCTAAAATATCAAAGAATTCGTGACGTTGAGTGAGATCTGTGACGCATCGCTTACTATCCGTTCCGTTTTTTTTATTACTCGTAATGTACACGTATTCACGTAAAACACACAGCCTCGTCCACACCTCATTTTTGTTGTTCCCACCGCTGTGGGTTCGTAAGTAAAATTGTATTCTAAATATAGGTAATCTTACTTATATATTTTATATATAAGAGTATATGCCGATGATTCTTTCACCAATGGAAAGCTACATTATTATTCAGCAGAGGACCGTGGGTTCACCACATGCTCTAGATTTAGTGGCTTGGTGATTTAGTGGTTTTTAGCTTTAGTGTAGGTGTCAAAATACTATCATTTAAAGTTTTCTCATATATGATAATTGATTTTAAGAGGGCTCTCAATTTACTGTACATTTTATTTTTGTATGCGTCCGATTTTTTTGCCAATTACAAACTGATATTTTTTAGTAGGTAAGGTAAAGTCCTAGATGGTCCCATAGAACTTCCATGGAAAAAGTTCTTGTGGAAATCTTCAAAAACTTTTGGCTTTAAAGGTAATATTTTTTCCAAAAATCTTGAAGAGTATTGAAGTCTGTTTTTTTTAAATCATCAGTTACATGATTAAGAGCAGGTGAGTACTAAAAGTAAGTTTCCTCTTTCCTCCCACAGACAATAAATTGTGCAATTCTCGCAACCAAGCGATTTCCTCAATATCGATGGAAATCTTAGTACTGCGTTTTATTAGCATAAGTTCCTAGCATTTTACGTAGAAATGATTGTAACGTAACTACTGATTGTATTTAGATTTCATTCATTAAGTTTCTATTAATATAGAGTACGTCTTGTCCTAAATTTTGCTATTGAAACGACATCTTCACCACATAAGTTTCTTTCATATATACATTATGTATCTAAATACCTATACTATACAACCAACGCCTTATCAGCCTCTAATGTTCCCACAACACAGGCCTACTCTCGGAAGCGACGTGAATGTTCTGGAGTCACGTCTACAAATTTTCGGTTCTAGAATATGCAACACCGTTCAGAGAACGTTGTAGTATGCAAATACATTTTTCAACCGAAAAAGTCTTGCCCGGCTGGAAACAGAAACTTTGGGTTTAAGTAGTATGTCAGCTTAAACTTCTTGAATAGTTTTGCGTATCATACAGCTGTAAACATAGTTAGTACGTTTGAGTAGAACGAATTATTCAAGTCAGGAGCAATGTATGCAGCGTTCTTGGCGCGTTCTAAGCGAATTCTTGCGCATGCGTTCCACATATCTGCAGTTTCATTCCGGTACTGGCATTTCAATGAAAGGTAGGTACCTGAGCGACAGAGGTTCGGTTAGTTATCTTTTTTGCAAAAGAAAATGCGTTTTTTCAATAAATACTATTATATTATACACATTAAATTATAAAGCATAACACTATTTAACACAAAATTTCATACAAATCGTTCCAGCCGTTTGCGAGATACACGAAATAAATATATATACAAGAATTGCTTGTTTAAAGTAATATAATAAATTAGATAATATAATAAATTAGATATAATAAATAACCTAGGCGATATAGGTAGCTCATACCCTAGATATACCCTGGATACCCTGGATTAGCCTACTTCTTATTTCGAAAAAGAAAAGCAATTTTTAGTGACTTGCTAAAAAAGTTGTCACATGTTTTAGCATGTCAGTAAAAAAATACTCAGTCAGTTTTTTTCTTAAGAAGTCAACATGAGTCGATGGAAAAAAACTGTCAGAATATTTTTTTCTTTTTTACCGCTAGTAACACCGCGGATAGCAGTTATACCTTAAATAATTATAAAAAGTACGTTCAACTTCATCGCCTACTCTATACGTGCTCTACAAGATCCAAGTTTAAACAACTATAGTTATAATTTTCTATACGTAAGACACGTTTTATTGGAAGAAAGTCTGTGGAAATATAACGACAAATTGTTTGTAATCGTTTACCGTACAAGGTGTGGAAACGGCTTCTATAATTGTAGATGAGAAGTTATGTTCCATATCATATCTAGAGTTCCGGTCATGCCTTCGTAGGAAGTATTGATAATGTCACGGGATTTTTAATTTGCCGCGGACGTTTTTTTTTTTACATTAACACACTCATACCTCTGCACTAGGATTCCCTGTGTCGCAGATGACAAGACAAACACCCAAGACCCGAGAACAAACTTCATGGTCACCACACAAAGTGTGCCCCGGCCGGGAATCGAAGCCGAGACCCCTCACTTCGAAGGCAGGGCTACTACCAACTAAGCCACGGAGTCGTCTTAATACAGTAAGAGATACATCTGTAAGGATATAAATACTGAATGACCTCTCAGCTCAGGTAGTAGCTCTGCCTTCTGCGCTGTAGGTCGCGGGTTCGATTTCCACTCACAAGCTTTTGTGAGATGAACATAATGTTTGTTTTGGTTTCTGTTTGTCTGGATGCTAATATTTATGAATTTCTAACAAAAGTATTTTAGGAGTATTCTATCAGTAACCTGGTTCCCATAGAACAAGCTATGCTCAGTTTGGAGCTTCATGACGCTGTGTGTAATGTCCATGGTTATTTATTATATATATTACTACTATTACTTCTTAATTTTCGGCGAGTTTGTCTGTATGTATTTTTTTTTGCGCAGCGCATAATTTATAAGGAATAATTTAGGCTATTTTTATTATTATTATTATGCCACTGAAAGTCCCGTCAAAATCGGTCCAACCGTGTCGGAAATTAGCCGGACAAACAAACAGACAGACAATTTATTTTTATTTTTATATACTTTTAAACACATTTAGGAAAAACCCGTTACGTTGACATTTCAAACAGACACTTCAATTGTATTTATTTGTGTAGCTGCGCCCCATCAGTATATTTACCAGACATGTTGTTTAGAGCAGAGATTGACGTCATCATGGTAAATTCTTCGGTCACTCATCTCGGATCCAAGTTACCTCAAGTTACACATTGACCTACAAAAACAGTTTGTATTACAATCTCTCTATGAATCACACTTTGCGGACATCCGAAATCGCAACTCAGCATACAATCAATGGCGATTTGCACCTTGCTACCGTACTGATAGGATATGTTCTTGAGCCTATCCATTCTCCGAAAACAGTGAAAACGAAAGAATCAGTCATTGGTGCTATGTTGACAACCAATACATTTACATCATGAGACTTCTGGCCAAAGGTCGTAGTTTTCGAAGTTTGTTACAGCCTTCGAATATCAATGTTTTACATTTCATCATTACCGAAACTTTTATCTTTAAGCAAAATATCAAAGTGGTATTGCGCCTTTCTCCTTGAGACCTCCAACAGCCTTACTCCCTGCCATATTACCTAACAGGCTACAGAACTTTTTGTTTCGTCTTCATCTCTCATCTCAACAATAAAGACTATAGACCACTTAACTTCACGCGACCCTATGTATACATTCACCGAAACAAAAGGTGTTTGCAGAATTCTATCTCAATCGGTCAGGGAAATTCAGCTGTAAGTTTCATTCCAAAAAAAAAAAACAGAAAGTAAAACAAAAAAAAAACGATTTGAAATGTGAGCATTTAGCAAACGAGCATAATGTAACAAGTTCATTTTACGCAAAATGTAAAAACCCTCGAATTGGTGAATGGTAATATGTTGATTATCCTCAAGAGCCTGAACAGATATTCATTAATCAAAGCAAGAACCATCTCGATGACGTCAGCTTTCAAACCGAAAAAACCGCATCAAAATTTGTTAATCCGTTCAGGAGCAATGCCACAGACAGATTCACTACAAACTAACACCCCTCTTTTTCGTCTGGGGTTAAAAACAATATAAGTTTAGGTACTTATCATTGTTGGAACGTGAGATGTAAGTTCTTGTTGATTACATAACTTATACGTAATTAGTCCGATGTTTAGTTAACAGATAATATTCTCACACCATTAATGGGCCCATAGACTGTACAATGAGCGAAAGTAGGTGCTTGACAAGAACAATGCGATATTGTGACTGTGACGTCAATGGGCAGTTTATTTGTTCCCTTCGAGAGCAAGTGTTAATCACCAGTCATTGCCCGGCAAACGCTAATGGAGTATTATATATTTCATGACTCAATTAAACTTTACTTCACAGTTGAAGAAATGTTGAGATTGAAACGATGTATTGTATAGTGTTTAGATATAATATAGTGTGTATATAGTAAGTGTGATATACAAAAGATAATGTATGTGTCAAATCATTGGAAGATTTTGTAGTTGGACTAAATCGTGTTTTTGTTCGTTTGTAAGCTACTTTTCGTAATGGATTATTTTAATCTTTCACAAATCGTGGCTTACGATGTAGATCTTGTATTTTTTTTAACTATTTCAAACAGTTTTGTAGTCAGTTGTTATATTTTTAGTTGTTGCACAAGTTGCATCAATATTAAGTTAGCAATATACGTATCAATTTGAATGAATCATAACTTCTGTTTAATTTCATACTTAATTTATATTTCGAATACTGACCAGAAATGGTTTGATTTTGAATAAGGAACTTGCGCGCCAATTCGAATTAAAAAAAGAAGTTTTCGCTAAGGAGTGACGGTTGTTGCGATGCACCACTGCTTAAATAATCTCTGTTGGCGCGTAACTTCTGCAAAACTCTAAAATAAATCTAAGGGTTTATATATTGTACCATCAAAAGATGCTAAGCCTGTTAGTTAGGGTTAAGCAGAACAGCGGTAACTAAACGCTTAGGTCTCACAGGTTATCGACGAAAAACGGGCATCGTCTGAAATATTTTAAACTTAGGAGATCCTTGACTTCATCGTAGCATGCGGGAATAAAAACAACAGAAACCTTTTTCAAGTGTTTGTAGAACTAATGACATAACTAAGTTTTGAGAAACTGAAAACATATTACCATTTGCAACTACACGAAACCAACGAAACACGGAAACGTTCAAATGCGCAATTACACACGTAATTTCAACTCGACGAGTAACAATAACAAAGTAAGCATCGCTTAAGAACAAAGAGACAATGATAGCTCTTCACTTCCTTGAAGCATGTCATCTCGCAAAACATATACCCCTCGATACTATATTATGAAAACTTTCCAGACCGATTCTCGAAGATTCCTTGACTTCCGCATGTTACAGTTTAGAGTAACTTCCTGGTGTAATTTCTCGTTAGTTAGATATGCTATGGTATTCTTGCGTGATTGATTGATTTCTTTTAACTGTTTAATGTTTAAATTTATTGACTGCAAAGCAATCATTAAATAACGTTCCAATACTGACTGCTGGGTAAACGTTGCCAGCCATATCGCACATGAAACAGTCAAACACATACTTATATATTAGAAATAAATACCTCATAAACTCATTACATTTTGACTGGCCTCTAGTAGCGCTACCTTCTGCGCTGGTAGGTCGTGGGTTTGAATCCCACTCCGGTCAAGAATTTGTGAGACGAATTTACATGTTTGTTCTGTGTATGGATGTTAATATTTATAATAAGTTAGTATTTACAAAAAAAAAACTTTTATTTATATTCTACCAGTTATGTAGATCTCATAGCACAAACTATGCTTAGTTTGGGGCTAGATAGCGCTGTGTTGTATTTATATAAATAGTCCTTCATGCATAATTTTCCTGGATTGTATTATACGTCGAAAAGTATGGTTAATTCCTTCTATGGAACCATGACACCATGAAATTACAGGAAAATTTCATAATTCTAGGTGCGCTCGGAGGAATAACTCTTCTGTCGTAACATAAAACTGAAAAAAATAATTATATAACGCTTGATTTTAGCGGTACATGTTGGCAACACCAAAAACCACCATTCTATTCTAGTGTGATGAGCACGAAGTTGCAAATTACAGAGAGCAATCAAATTCAAAAAAAGAACACATATACCGATGAGAGAACTCCTGACTCTATGGCAAATGCATAGAAGTGCGAGGCCAGAAGACAAAAAAAAAACACTCCTGATTATTTTTTTTCTATTACATTCCATGAGTTCGTAGTTTGAAAAACTGTTTTCTAAGGTTGTTTTTAGGATTAAGAAACCTTAGTTGATGTAACTTTTATTTGTTTCAGAATCTGATTATGTCCACGCCGGCTATTCAATCAGGTATACAATCCTTTGGTAAAATATGCATAGTTTGTGGCGAATTTATACGCCAGATTTATTCGTGATAGATGCACGCACGCATTGAATTTTACATTATAACTACAAGTTTAGGAATTATTCGGTAATACCATCCAGCTTAAAATCTTTTAGTCATCAGTGATCACGACTTTTCGTGGTATGAATACATGGGTTAAAATTACGTCAACGAATTTTACCTGAACTTGTTGAAGACTGATTGAATAAAACAAACGTTTAATGAAATTACCTATAATATTTGCATTGTATTATCTATACAAATGAATATAATTAAAGTGTCTGTTTGCAATGTCAAAATAACAGATTTTTTACTCAATGAATTTGAAAGTATATACGGTACTTATATAACAAAAAAAAACAATATTTATTTTGTCTGTCTTGTCCGGCTGTTTGTTCCGGCTAATCTCCGAAACGGCTGGACCGATTTTGACGAGACTTTCACTGGCAGATGTTATAAGAACTAACTTAGGCAATTTTTTTTTAAATTAGGGTTCCTTGCAGGAATATCTTCAAATCCACGCTGATGAATAACAGCTATTATTGTATAAATATATTTCATAACGATAATTCATATCAACATTTTTTCCGCTTTCATTCTATCGCCCCAGCATTTCACTTACCAAAACAAACTACGCAAATTTTGGAATCCAAAGAACAAATCTTAGTACTCAGATAATGTTGAGTATGGCCTGCTTCTGTTCGTCTGAACCGGCCGGACCGGTTTGGATGACAGATTTTGGCCTGCCAACACGAACGTCATCCGTTATGTTATCCACCACATTTGGATTCTTATCTGAAGTCTTGTGTATGTCATCATTGAAATGGGTATACGTGACCTTCGCGTACCGTACCAGCCTCTAATGTTCCCACTACAGGGACCCCGGCCTACTCTCGATAATTGAGAGTGAATGGGCTCTGATCTACCACGGGAGCCCAAACCGGATTGGTAAATGTCACATGTGGTCGAATTTTTGGTTCTAAGACATGCCGGTTTCCTCACGATGTTTTCCGTCACCGTTTCGAGAACGTGGTATTGCGCACATAATTTTTTTCCAAATAAATCAAATTTAATGGTGATTTTTCCTTGAGGAAGTCAAAAAGTTCAAAATTCAACGGATGCGAATTTTGAACTGCTTAACTTCCTTGCTATTTTAGTTTCCTCATTGTTTACCCGACTGCGCCAGGAGGGTTATGTTTTTCGAGTGTATGTTTGTATTTATGTATATTTCTTTGGCATGCTCTGTAACCTAAACGGCTTGATGGATTTTAGCATGAGATCTTTAGATTCGTCTTTATTTCGAGAGCCATTATTTTTTTTATATAAATTATAAAAAAAATTATGGCCGTTTTTGGGCCTCAAATTATGTCTTCAAGAAATCATTTTTCCTCAAAACCTATCGAGTGTGTTATCAAAATATACTCGTAATGTTTATAAATACCATATGTTTCCAAAAATATATACAACTTAAATGTTTAAATGTAATTTGGAATTTTCCACGCATGGCGTTTTCTTTTTCTCAATAATTTCTTGTTTCCTTGTGGGATTGCAAATAAATTTTTTGGGAATTACAGTTTTACGAAGTTGTAAAGAAGTTGTCGTGGTGTGTTGTATTGGTATTTTTGTTGTGTCATGCATAGATAGATAAACTATTTTACAATTACTACAAGAATATTCTATCTTAGCTTACTACTGTACTACACTAGTCTTTATTCATAGAAACGATATTGAAGATCATAGCAGGGAAATAAGAAGAAAGTACAAAATATCTTAAAGGAGAAAGTACACGTACGAAAAACCGAATTTTCACTCAAAATTTCTCCAAAGCTAATGATTCAAAGGCTGTTAATTGAGCTCAAAGAGCCTAATGGTCGTTTGTAAACTACTTTCTAAAACCAGTGTAGAAAAATTAGACACACCATTTTATAAAAATTGCATAAAGAATTATGCAATGATTGAACGAACCCTTATTATTAATCAAGAGTCGTGAGCGTAATGGCCGGATATAAGTGGATCATTGATGATTTTAATAAATTTCTCTATAAATTCGAGTGCTCAAACAGGTTGCTTGCTGGCTGCGGGCAGTCGCCGTTTCATAACCGTGTAAATGACAGTGTCATGTCTTCAATATTATTACTGCCTATCTTAATAACGGTCTGTATAATCTGTATAATATAATCATACTTATGTATTTTTACCTAAATACTCTAAGGAACACTTGGTTATGTCAATAAAGATATTGTAATGTCTTAAAGCATTGTTATGCAAAATAGAAAAACAAGAGGCTGATTAAAACAGTCGAAAAAAACCGTTTTCGATACTTTCATTTTACAAAAGAAACATTACAGCAAGAAAAAAGTTACAGCAAAGTTAAATACGCAATTTCGTTAACTTGGATGATATATTTTTTCAAGTTATTTTGATTTTACACGTAAACAAATGTTGATGTTGAAACTTTTTACAAAAAATATACAATACATATACATATACAACATACATACATTTACAATACAGTTTTCTACAAAAAATTAACAAAAATCTTTCTCGGTCGTGTAGAATCAAGCAACTCGACTGAGCCTAATTGAATTTCAAATTCAATCGATAATATCTCATAATGCCCAGTTCTATTTCTAACATAACTTGTGTTCAACTGCAGAAACCTCTTCCCTTGCTTTCAAATCGAATATTTGTTGATGCTTACCGGCATTTTGTTTTATGGTGCAGATACGATGCCTTTCACTAGAATAATTTCAGTGGAGTATCTGCAGATAGGCTACATAAGTGAACTTAAGATTAGTTTTACACTTACCTTAACAGATGCCTTACACTTCTCACTGGCCAAGTCTGGTATCGGAGATTTCAAGCCACTCGAAGCCTTCTGATATGGCTTATCGACAAGTATCATCGCCAGTGCAACGGCGAGCAACATGCGTGGTGTACAAGCCGCATTACATTGCAGCCTGCTTAACCACAGACTAATTAATACTACGTACCTACACTTTGTTGCCACATCACAAAACGCAACTCGAGTTTATTCGTATGGTAATGATTGCAGTGATGTTATTTTGATTAACTGCTTTTTCATTACCCGCGCTGTACCAACACTGACCATTCAATTATTCAAATTCACTTTCGTAAGCCCATTAAATTCTTTACTATCTTTAGAATAGGTTCGTAACCATTCTTGGTAGGCTCTGTAGCTTAGTTGCTAATAACCCTGCCTTCGAAACCAAGGGGTTTGTCTTGTTCACATACGCCTTTATAATACAAGTGTGATGCTTCAATAGCGGAACATCGGTTCCAAAACTGGTGATTTCCTCATTTTTTTTTCACCCGAAAATCTCTCAATGAAACCTGTTTTCGAGTGATGTCAAAACATGAAAGACAAGGAGCAGTTTGCAACATTGTATCTCGTGAAATCGCTAAATGCCAACCCGTTGGGTACACCATACGTTATTACAGGTGCAGCAGTCCAATGAACCCTCGAACACTTTCGCCCGCTCCTGGGTAGAACCGGCAGACGCCATAATATGACCTTTTAAAGTTAATTGGCAGACACCAAGACTGGGTATACCCACCGCATTCATTTACCTTTTAAGCATAAAAATGCGCCATAAAAACTCAAGGAAACTCAAACCTCAATGATGAACCCAGTTCATCTTGCTAAATCATCATTATCGAAATACGCATGTCAGTTAATTAATTATTTTAATCAGGCAAAAAATTCTTAGAGATTTTTTTCAGTTAATTGTATAATAATAAACGTTAATAATACACACTCACACCTCTGCACTAGGATTTCCTGTGTCGCAGATGGCATGGACAAACACAAGACAAACACCCGAGAACTTCATACTCACCACACGAAGTGTGCCCCGGCAGGGAATCGAACCCGGGATCCCTCGCTACGAAAACAGGGCTACTACCAACTTAGCCACGGATAACTCTCATTACTTTCTTCGCTTCTTTATATTCCTTCTGGGGAATACCCGAATTTAATTTTTCATAGAGAATGAGTGTTTACCAGTGATACTATTGATATCTCTTTCGTGCTACAGTGTGCGTTCTCTTTCTCTCGTCATCGGTGATGCATAAGAGACACGACATTGGAAATTATCTGGTTGTGTTATAGGTAATTCAGTTTTGGTTAACGTGATATTAGACAGAGGCGTATATTTCTACTGATAAATTAATGTTTACAACTATGATGATTACCACAAGATCAATTTACTGCTTACAAATATAATACTCATTTCTAGCCATTACAGTTTGATTAACTTGCCGCAGTATAAAATAAACAGCATTTATTATTGCCTATAATAACTTTTTTACTAGCTGCGCTCCGGGTGTTGCCCTCGGTTAAAAAGGTAATATTGCGAGGATGTCAAAAACTAACAGTGACAGTTGTGTTTTATGCAAGTATTCTTTTTTTTTATTTATGGCAACCGTGGTGAAATTATCCACGATTTGCCAGTGTCGAGTCACAAGAATTATTTGAGCCAAAATCAGATAGTGAAACTTGAATAAAAAAAATTACCTCCTTAAATTTTTGCAAGTCACTGAATTAAATAAATTACTTTTTTTCGGGATAAAATGTAGTCTATGTGTTAATTCAGGGTACGAGCTACCTTCATAACAAATTTCATCCAAATCTGTTGAGGCGTGAACGTAACAAAAAACATATAATACATTCTTTCAACAAGCTTTCTTTCGACAAGCTTTCGCATTTATAATATTAGTATGATGTGTCGAAATGAAAATCCTGGTCACCTTCACCTTTTGCAATACGACTGCGGCCCTTCCCTACCTAGTTATGAAATTACACTATCATGCTTATAACGAACGTGTAGGACAGGACTAGCTTAAGACCCACCCGATGTTAAGTGGTAACCGCCTCCAATAACAACAGGTCCTCCCAGACCAAAGTATGAGACCCACGTTGCGCCCGTCACCCGAGACGGGGGTTACGTCTCATGCAGTGTACTGCAATGCGAGTGCCCTACTTGGCGGCAGATTACCAGGTGTCGAGGCAGTACTTCTTCGGGCAAACTTTGCACAAGTTCTAGTGTATATGCAAGTTACTAAACGTGTAAGTACTTCATTACAGTAGCCCTTACTCAATCTCTGTAGGCACCCATCTCGTGAATTGTTTCACAACTTATAACAAGTAAATAATCTACATAACACCATACTGCGAAGTGAATGTGCCAGTAATATGCGAGCGCCTTGATTTAACAGTTAAAATCTATTGCTGCAACTCGAGCAGCATTTTACACAATAGCTGCGAGGTTGGCAGCGGTTGCAACCCGTAGGTAGGACAGTCCGCAGTCTCCAGTGACGGGCGCAACGGGGTGCGACTTAGGTCTTCTTATACTTCGGTCGGGGAGGACCTAAGTCGTATTTCTGTTGTTATGGGCGGTAGTACTAACCGCCGTAACTTCTCACATCAAAAAGAAATACTCGTTCCATATTTTACAAGTCAGGAACGTGAGCCCGTGACTCTTAAACCGTTGCCCGTTATGAAACAGTAATCGATGCTACAACTGGAGCATACGAGGGAGGAAACCTTGTGACTCCGGATCCCCTCACTCGAAGGGTTTCCTTCCAAATACTATGTAATGTTATATTTCGTTGCGTGCGTGTGTAGAGGTTACTGAACATTTGTTACGGTGGCGATAATGGACCTTGCGAGCGCAGTTTCCTTGAAATTAGTACCGCTAATAACGTTATATGTTTGTTCTAAGCAACAATACTACTAAGTACTCATCATAGCTTCTATAAATTAGCTGTTTTTCATAAAACCTGTACTCTAGATACGAGTACGATCTATTATAAAAAAAGATCAAAAGGGTATTGGCATTTTATTGATTAACTAGCGACCCGCCCGGCTACGCACGGTTAGTAAACTACCCGTGCGAAGCCGGGGTGAGTTGCTAGTGTATTATACATATAAACCTTCCTCTTGAATCACTCTATCTATTAAAAAAAACCGCATCAAAATCCGTTGCGTAGTTTTAAAGATTTAAGCATACATAGGGATATAGGGACAGAGAAAGCGACTTTGTTTTATACTATAATATGTAGTGATAAATAAATAACGTTTAAACACTCGTGCTCCTGGATTAAGATTCCCAGTGTCGCAGGTGGAATGGACAAACACCTGTTATCCTTAGTTGTATCAGTATGTCGGCCGGGAATCGAACCCGGAACCTCGCCTCGCAGGCTACTGCCAACGACTAAACGATTTCTTTAAAAGACAAAATCTATACCGCAGACTATGAATACATTTTTACATCTATTCCCAAGGATTAAACCTTGAAATGTTATGAAAACATCAATTAAATTGCAAACTTTTGTATCAACTTTTACTACAAATATCAACGACTAACCAAACATTAATTTAAATGAAACAGCAATAAATTTGAATGCATCATGCATGTCATGCATAGATTTTGTTTGACACACATTTTAGAGTTTCGTCTGGGTCAATATCAGTGGGTAATGGTGGAGTCATGGCAGCGTTGCATGCTGAAGGCCACAATCACCACCATATCTGGAATCTGCCGCTAAGCATAAATGCTTGAGTTGTTCTACTGAACTGATAGGACGAGGTGAAGGCCCACCTGATGGTAAGTCCTCCGCCATAACAACAAAAATTCGACTTAAGTCCTACTACCCAAGTCGCATCGCGTTGCGCCAGGCATCCGAGACGAGGATCATCTCATGCACATGTGATTCAAATCTTATACTGAGCCGCATTTCTGTTGAAATGGGCAGAGGTCGCCACTTACCACCAGGGCCCTTCGTTCTGTCACTAACTCGCATTTAAAAAAAATGCAACGTAAGAAGAGTACTAAGTAAGTAAGATAGAATGCTGTCTGTCATGCTGCATCATCATTATATTGGACTCGGCTTCAGCTTGGTGTAATCGATTTTCTATTAGTTCACAAACTCGTTCCTGCCGTCGCTGTTTGCGGTCACGACCAGTTTTGACCAAAATGATCTTTGACGATCACTATTTATTGAATGAATGACTCATTCAAATATTTCATTGTTTATTAGTAAAATAATATATTTAAGTATTGTTACGATTAGATATTCCTTCTTTTTCAAATCTTTATTGAATACGGAGACAAGTATGAATTCTTTTGTTTTTGTTCTCTGCAATTAATGTGACGTGACTAGCTTTCACCTCATTTTAGGTGCTTACTTCGGCCTATAATAACAGGTATTCCTTGTCCTGAGCATGAAAAGTCCCAAGCCGAATGCTGTCGCCCGCTACCCCACACGGCAAAAGTCTAATGCGCCTGTAATTTCATCGGCACCAACACCCTTCCACCGGAACACAGCAATGCAAGATCACTACTGATTGGCGGAAGATTGCGAGTTGTGGTGACAGTACTTCTCCGGACAAACTTGCCAAAGGTTCTACTGCTTCTTAGCATTGCTCCTTTCGCACCACCCGGGGGACTCAAAGAATACCTAAGGGCGCAAACAACATGGAAAACAAACTATTGAATTATTTGTAATTTTTACCAACTAAGGATGAAGCATGTGAATAGTCATTTATTATATTCGTCACTACATCGAAACCAAACAATAGTTTAGTCGTTCGGTTGCAGAAAAGGAAAAAAAATATATATTTGACTGTACCAGAAAAATTACGCCTAACGCTAGAAAACAGTTGCGGTAATCGTTATGACAGTGTGAAACACGTACTGTAAAATATGTAATTTTACTTAGTGCTGTATGTATTACCTATATTAGCTTTTGGTATTTAGAGCATGGTACGACAGCAATCTACATACTTCTTTGATTGGCTTCCCAGCTTAGTTTTTAGTAGCTCTGGCTTCTGCAACTGAGTCGTGCGTTCGATTGCCAATCAGATCATGCATTTGTATGAAGAACATAGATGTTTACTGTGTGCCTGAGTGTCAATATGCGATTCATGTATATATTTCCAAAGAAAACATACTATATAAGTATTCTATCAGTAATTCGGCTTCCATAGTACAAGCTATGGAAAGTTTTTGGCTAGATGGCGCCGTGAAATGTCCATGAATATTTATTACTTTATAATAATTTACCTGGCCTATAGGATAAAATATTCTGGGCTGCCAGGAGAGTTCAATATCACCAGGCAATATGCGCATTTAGAAGTATTTGTTTTCCTAGATTACTCTCCACGCTCGTACGAAGTGCTACGTCAAAAAAAGTATAATAATTTATTTGTAATTTTAATTGCGTGAATCGAATGCTTGTCGAACATTACAGGAAAATTGAGCTGTCAAATAATTTTCACGCATGAGGCAAACTAGCTGACCCACATTCTTCCATAATTGGATGTAGTGTAGCACTGAGAGCGGTTACCGGGCGGCACGGCCCACGGTACTAGTAACTCAAACTCATTTATTCCTCCTCAAGTTGTTCGGACACGTCAAATTATACACAGACAAGTAAACATATTCATGAGTATATAACGTGTCACAGGAAGCAGTGCTAAACCTACGTCTTTCAGATGTAGTTTCAGTTGTATTCGATGTAGTTTAGCACAGAACGGTGGCCGGGCGGCACGACCCACGGTACTAGTAACTTAATTCAAACTCATTTATTCCTTTAGATCTCAATTATAATTTGAATACGTAAAATTTTACACACATATTCGTGAGCATATAATGTGTCACAGGATACAGAACTAGAGGGAACTAATTACTAGTAACTAACTAGTAGTAACAATTTGGAAAATTATAAATGCATCTTTTTTACAAGTTTTCTATTATATTAAAATTTGTTTATTTTTTTTTTTAAATTTAGTTTAATCTATTCTAGATTTAGGAAAGGTCTAGGTTCTTAATTATTATACAGAGCCAAATCGTTAGTTATTAATCGTATTGCAGACGTATTGTTGTTGCCAAGGTTGAGAAGGCTTTTATAAGACTAGCCTTACAGCTCAGTGGGTAGTAGATCTCTGCCTTCTGCGCTGTAGGTCGTGAGTTCCCACCCAGGACAAGCATTTGTGTGACGAGCATAGGTGTTTGTTCTGTGCTGGGTGGTATTCTATCAGATATCTGGTTCCCATAGTACAAGCTATTATTATTATTATTATTGTCTGGGTTTTCCGTTAGTCATATTAAAATCATAATTAAAAATAAAGTTAATTAAGGGGAAAATTTAATTTGAATTTAATTTGCTAATTTAATGTTCATTGAATCATCGCACTTTCCTTCCTCATCCTCTATTTATTCTTAGTTAATAATTGAATTGAAATATATATATTTACTTTAAAAAAAACAAAAAAAACACTGCAGTGCAGTGTTTTTTTTTTTTTTTTTTCATTATATAAGAATCGATCAAACCATCTTATACTTTCATCCTTTATTTTATGTCCTAAGGATTAAATTTTTTTGGGAAATTTCTATGGGAGCACCTCGGATCTAATCAAGTTAAAAAGGCTCTATGTACGATTTTGATGATACCTATCATCAAAATCGTACATAGAGACTTTCGCCTTTTATTATATGAGTGATTAATTGCGAAATATCCTTTTTTGAAACCGATTAAAAAATTTTAACTGCTTTCATTTAGTGTTAATTAAATTTAATTACTGTTATTTTCATTAACCTACTTTATCTCAACTCAGATAGATTTTGATTACAAACATTAAATTGATAAAAGATCAATTCCGAGAAAGCTTGCTATAGCTCGTCAAATTATTCAATGACAAACCATTTGCAATTTCAAATTGCAGTAATTCAATTATAGTTCAACTCTTGAAAGATCAAAATTGTGAACATAAACGTTATTTCAAATCAATATTTCAAATAAAAACGTTATCCAACGGTTCTCTAACATCCACTTAGGTTATTAACTTCGCTGGAAAGGTAGAGCATACTCAGGTAGCGGTCGCGCTCGCTCCACCCAATTACGAGTACTTTACCCTTCAGGTCAGGTCTCCGGCCCTGCGTCTCCGGCCCACTGGCAGCTTGACAGCCACTGCTGGCTCTCCTCGTCTCAGTCACACCACCCACACCAAACGACACCAGTCTTGAATCTGCCGAGGCCCAGACCGCACGCACGTTCACCTCGCAAACCTCCCGCAGAGAAAACGCTTATAAAACTCTAATAATAACAGTATTATTCATCGAAACCACAGTTTTGCTAACTGCCCACAACGTGATGTGTAGTGTTGTGAAAATTGGATTGTTTTACCGAAGCAAGTATGTCTTTGTTTTTTTATTTTATGGTTTGTTATGGGAAAATCCCTTCAGCTTGTGAATGACCCGGTATTATTTACAAGGTTTTGTTTTATTCATGTAGAGTTGGAGTTACCAACTGATCCAACGTGGTACACAGATGCTTGATATTTGCATTGTGAATAGAATGTATGTACAATACCACAATTGAAACAGAAACATATATATTATTTATTTGTTTTATTTATGAAACTAGGGTTCACAGCATTATCACTATAACTTAAATATAAGTACAGTTACATATTACCTTATGAAACATTTATATTCAGAGTTGTATGTTAAATTTTTAAAGAACCTTAATCGCTTGAAATCATTTGGTATGGCACTAAAATAGGTGCATGTTATGTTATGAAATGTTCATACAAAGTTCACAGTATTTTTATATTGTTATCTTTTCATTCGTCACTGCCATTACTGTATGAGTTGTTAACTTCCATTGTTATCATTATTATGTCAATTAACTTATCAATTTTCATAAAATAGACTTCAATTGTATCTACCTGTACTTTTGTTCCTAAAGTAGTTCCTTAGTCTAATTTATGAATTCATTTTTGTAGTCAAACAATACCATAGTCTACGTCATTAACTGTGGAATGCTATTGTGTGAGGAACCTACGAGTTGTTTTATTATCTTTATCTATAATTCCTATTTCCAAATACCGATAATACTTTTCAATCACAAAAGTAGAAATAGAAAATCAAGAATGTACGGTTTAATTTTCCATAATGAATCAGAAAATTGAGTGCTTCTCCGTTCAACCCACAATTTTTCTATCCAATATTATTTTTACCCGTTCAACCCAGTCCAAAAATCTTAATCACAGTGTATTCTAAACAGTAGAGACACCGCAAGATTTCCTAACGATATAATGTGCAATTTATAAACATTGAAATGAGAAAGTATATACGCTTACCTGATCAAAGGGAAACTATTAAAATAGACATACTATTTCGATTACTGCATTACTATCGCATCTTCATTTAGTGAGTTCAGGATAATTGCCTCTAGATTCTCACGATGCGATTCGTTTTCGTTCGTTTCTCGATAATTATTTAATCATTAACATCACTTAATTAACCGACCTATTATTTTATATCGGTTATGATTTTTTCTTGTTTTTCACACTCTTCATCATCTCGTCAACAACAATTTATCACTTGGATTTACTCATACTCATACTCATTTATTTTCACCGTAGGATCATATAGCGAACACTTGGTTATGTCAAATTTAAAATTTCATTACAATGTTACAGTACTATCTTTTAACTAAATTAAAATAGACAAGCATAGTAGCGTCATAGAAATACTTAAAATAATAGAAATAAAATATTATTATACATTAAAAATAAAATATAATTAAACAATGGCTGCTGTATAGTGGCATTGTCAAGAAATAAATAATACATTAAAATTTCAACAATACATAAAGTATGATGATTTGATTGTCTACAATAGTTTGCGCTTGGTTATGTAAAATCTTTTTTCATGTCTTACAGTACTTAAGTGTTCTGTAGGTAATGGTTCTTATGGGTATATATGTAGAGTCCATCAACAGTTTCGCTTAGCAATTTCAGTAAAACGTCTCAATTAATGTGACTTTGAAGAGAGATTTGGATATCGGTCGATTTTACGCTGCATATTAAATAGATGTGGATGTTTCAAGAATATTCACATGTACACAAATTCGCATACTTTTATAGTTAATTCTTGTAAGTATATATAGTATCTGAATGATGTTGTGCCTGTGTGCAGTGTTGATTAGTCCGTTAGTAACGGCTACTAAACGGCCGAGATTATAATTCATGTTCTTGTCTCTAGTAATGTCTATGTGCAGAACATTCGCTCGCGTGACCAGTTTTTGCAGTAACACTTGGACCGCGTCGTGATCCGACTACGTATTATCACCCGCTTTTGCTTCTATTTCAGTACATGTTTTGTATTTATCCTCAATATCTCTGTTTTGTTAACTCTGTCAATCAGGTTTGTCTTGTGTTTATGTGTTTGTCCATGCCATCTGCGACACAGGGAAATGTGACGCAAATGTGTCTGTTTTATGAGTGTGTAAAAGTTTTGTGTTTTTTTTAAACCTCGATGAATTATAATAAATCCGAGCATACGCGCGCGCAATCAGTATTAAGGTCGATGAGAGTCACGCACGGGCGGGTGCAATGTTACCCCAATGTTCCATACCGATGTGAAGTAATGCTATTACGGACGCAACGCAGTTTGATTCCAATCTTCTAACTTCATAGGCCGTAATACATATATGTACATATATGTACCTAGTTTTCTATATTTGAGTTATTTATACGGAGACTACTGCTCGCAGTGTTAGGTCGTTCTTAATAGGTGCCTCTTTTATGGCGGTCGTCACATTAGTGGTAATGTGTAAATAGTTAAACAATAGATTACTTTTACCATCAGATTATGGAGGGTGCCCTAAATATTACTCTTTCTAGATCATCCTAAGATGGACTTCCGTAAAGGAACGCCCAAATCCATAAACTACAGATAAGATAGCTATCTTTCTGAGTAATCAACTCTTTACCCGTGGTATTTGGCTATATATCTTGTATAGTCTTGCGTAGGCAATTAGGCATGGTTTCCTTATTTAGGATAAGCGTAGGACGTAGATGGTCATTGACTTCTGTTTGACTCTTGACATTACTTCGATATTTGAGAGTTGGTATACAGGGTGGGCCAATTTGCTATAACTTTAAGAGCATTCAAGATTAACTGGTTTAAAAGTTATAAGCTTAAGTCATGAGTTTATACTCGTAACTTAAGCTTAAAAGAAACTTTATTATCATAAGAATTAAAAACTCGCTTACTTTCTCACTTTGACTCGTTTTACCTAGAATAATATTTTGTTAGATAGAATGCTCTGTAATGTCTGTAATTTTTAAATGTAATCATACCTTTACCTTCCTTTATATTGACAGATAATTTCTGATATATTTGTGCAATTTCGAGAGCGATATTCGTTTTTCCACAGTTCATCCTTGCGTAAAATTATTTGCATATTTGAGCAATGTGTTCATTTTAAGTTTTAATAATAACTTAACATAACCTGTACTATTATTTACGAAATAACGTATGTATTAGTATAGTATGACTATAATTATATGCCCTGCGCGCTATTGTGAAACAGGTGACTGAATTCTCTGGTTACATACATCTATATAATCCATATTATATCTATTTATAATATTATTTCCAGGAAACGGAACATTTTTTACTATATTTCGAGGTTTCACTGTTTTAGCGCGTGATTCACGTCCTATTCTACTCCACTTCACTCCAAATGGGAGACGACAATGCTTGTCGCAATATTTCACCGCTTTTGGTGTAGCTATGATGATTATGATGATAACCTTTCTGCGCATTGCGTTCGTACACACGAATGTTTGTCCTGCTTGGGAATCGAACCCGACCTACAGCAGAAGGCAGAGCTCTCAATTATTATTATCCAAGTTGTGAGGCCTGTCAAAGTTTTCCCCGCTTAGAAGGCAGGGGCTACTAGCAACTAAGCTAGACAGGCTCTACTTTAATCTTATCTTCGTTGCCATGATCTCTACAGCCTCAACTTTTGGGTCTGGTTTAACACGGCACCCAAACCATTGTTTCGCCAACAATACCATATTGTGCACGTCCGGTATAACAATGTGACCTTGGCATCCCTTACAAACGGTGGGAATTAGCCATTTTAATTATCATTTCTTTCTACCTCATTAGTGACAGTTTCGATAAGGTCAGCTACCTGATTTTACGTATTGTCTTCTGATTGGATTACACAGTTAGGTACATGTTTCATTATTATTAATTCTGGTGCAGAATCATAGCAGAATTGTTATGTTAGTATTCTTTTATTTCTCTTGATGCCGAAAATTTGTCATTGCCATCTACTTACTTTTCTATAAAACTGAGGGATATGTGGGTTACACTCCACACGTAGCATCAAGCATATTATATCTCTGCTTACTCTTTGTTCAAAATGAGTTATCTATGCATGACTTATTTGAAGGCTTAAAGAGACAACGCTGCCTTAAAAATTACATTATCATCATCTGCTTGTCCGTTTCCCAATTTATTTGGGGCCGGCGTATGTCTTTTGCTTCACACTCCTCTTATCAACCGCTATCATATCATTCAATCCTTTTTCTTTTATATCATCCCTTACTCGGTTCATATATCTTTTCATTGGTCTTCCTCTTCGCTTCCATCCAACAAAATTCATTCCATTTTTAACCGTCTTCAAAAATTCGGACATATTTATTTTTGTATGTTTATTATGCTATTTCTTCGCTAAATGTGACTAATTATTCGAGTATGCCCCCAAGGTCCCATAGAAATTTTATGAAAAAAATATTTCATTCTGATTATTTGATTTCTTATTCAGTCAATGATTACTACATGCATTCATCCCTCATTACCACCAACCTAAACTATTCCTATTGAAATTAACTATCAATGGTGCTACATGTAAATAATTGAAATCAAAACAACTCCTTGATACAAGTAGATAAAGGTATCGAATGAACATCATTATATTATTCTTAAAGCATGTACTTCCCCCTATTGTGTTCCATCATGTTAGTACCTCTGGCACCCGGTTTGGCCTCCGTCCTTTCCTTACCGGTAGAACAATAGTCGATGTTTGCTCAACTGAAAGTTTAACCAAACGTTTAGCATTATGTGCTGTTAGTTGAATTGAAATAACTTATTACTGAGTTTCACCAATGAGGCAACGTAGAAGGTACTAAGAATAAATTCATATAAAATATTCATGGACAGAAAACAACGCCATGTAGTTCCTAAGCATAGCTTGAATTAAGAAAATCAGATTGCTAATAGAACACTTATATACTCAATACTCAATACTCAATAGTTTATTGTATTCCACAATGTAAAAAACAGATGTTATAATATTAGATACAGATCATCATGGACCCTGTTGGGCACAACAATAATATGAAATAGGAAAGCGAGAGGAGGACGATATTATTACAGAAGAAACGTAATGATTCAAGATAATGATTTAGTTAATATAAATTAGAATAACATACCTAGACAGGCGAGTCAATCTGGTTAATGTTTAGCGATTTGTCATTAAAGTATTCAGTGATTGTATAATAGGCTTTTTCCGTCAATAGTATTTTTAATCTTTTTATAAATGTCAAGCCATTCGATTCATTTTTGATAGTAGTTGGAAGGTTATTATAAAGTTTAATAGACAACGTAAGGGCTCGAGGAATGTAGCTTGAGGCGGGAGGTAGGTATAATAAGCTTATATAGTTCTCTTCTTGTTGTAAATAGATACTAGCACAGACACAGAAATGATATCTATGTTGTCCTGGGCGGAAATCGAACCGATGATCTACAGCACAGAAGACAGAGCTACTATAACCTGAACCGTGAGTTGAACAGGGTTAGTTTTAACTTTGCTACGGAGTCATCAGTGAGGATGAGAAATATATTCAAAGTGGGATGTACACTCTCAATTATCGAGAGTAGGCCGGTGTCCCAGCAGTGGTAACATTAGAGGCTGGTAAGGTAAGGATGTACACAAAAAACAGACATATTATTGTAAAAAAAACGCGTATGTTTGTTACGCGTTATATTCGCTAATTGTGAACCGATTACGCTGTTAAACTGATAGGGTGAAGTGGTCCGAAATGGTCCCATAGAAACTGCAAAAAGTTCACCTTCAAGGGTAAAAAGACTTGACCTATGTTTTTTTAACATTATTTTTAAATTAGTTACCTTTTCACACAGAATTTTGTATGTATATTCATGATCTGTCTCATGCGTGTTCAGTGAAATCATCCGAAACCTAGTATTGGATAAATGTTAATGTGTTTGAAACATTTTAATAAGCAAGGTCGTCACGTTTCACGATACGAGCTCTTTGAATTAATGTTTTTCATTGATAACTTATAACTTGGATAAATTTGTCATTCCGAAGTGAAAGCAAATGGTTTATAACAGACATTTACATAGTTGTTGTAAACAACGCTTGCAAGCCCTTTGCCTTTGAAATTTCTCTTTATTGCTGTCGATAAAATCGAACGCTCTCTTATTGATATTGCGTATTAGAATAGAAGAAAGTAATGCCAGTTTTTCAACTGGCCTCACAGCTCAGTTGCTAGTAGTTCTGCCTTCTACGGTGTAGGTTGTGGTTTTGATTCCCAGGACATGCATTTCTGTGGCAAATATAGATGTTTGTTCTTTGTTTGAGTATATGTAGTACTAGCGCCCCTGTTTAGTACAATAGTACAGTGTATGTGACGTAGGTCGTAATACAAATTCTGTAGTACATTATTTTGGTCTATCCTGTACTTAAGGTTTATTATTAACAATGTAAGCACCCAAGAATATGTTTTTTACGACATCATTACAAATATCTTAATAATATACTCTTTATAACATCAGCTATCTGCCAGTGAAAGTCCTATCAAATTCAGATCAGCCGTTTCGGGGATTAGCTGAGACAAAAATAAAATGTTTTTTATTGTAAGTGCCGTATAAATTTGAAATGCATTGATAGTAAAAAGCTGTTATTTTGACATTACCAATAAACACTTCAATTTTATTTATTTGTATAGATAAGAAACATCCTTGGATTTCGTTGGGCGAGGTTTTACTGTACTAACCTTAAAGCTGAAGAAAAGATGTAATTTATTAATGTAAAGTACATATCTAAAGCTAACAACAGCTCGTTTTAAATAACATCGAAAGCACAAAGTAATATTCCACCTGTTCAAGTGTTTTTATTATATGATCCAAGTTAGTAACAATTCATTGAGCACAATCTCCGCTAACCACTTACAGTTATACAAACTACAAATCGAACCGCTCTCTTCGCACTTCTAGAAGAGTCCATCCTTTGTCTATCATTATAGGTTTGTGGGCTAAACCTATTCAGCTACATACTTCGTATTAGGTACACTTTCATTTTTTCATAAACGGAAAAAATTTAGAACATTGACGCACTGATAAGAATGGAAAAAGTTTGTTCAGGTTGAACAAAAAGAGACATACTAAACACAGGGAGGGTGTTCTAGACCACCGGAAGAAGACCTTGGCTTACCTATATTTTTAAACAAAATCAGTGCCACTGAACGGTCATCCATCAGAACACTAACTGGTCGGATACTTGCTTAATTTAGATAATCGTACGTAAAGAACGTCTATGCAAACTTTGCCGTGAGTGCTTGAATCGCGAAATTTAATGAAGGAATGGAGCTAATTAGGTATGACAGGATCTGTGATCTCTATCCATCCCCCAGAACACAGGCGTGATTATTAGTATGTATTTATTTTATTAAGTTTGTGCGTTTTATCTGTGTAATACCTTGTCTAGACCTGCTTATTCATGCAGTACTATTAAGTTAATCCATGATAATCTTATCATTAGAAATTAATTTAATTGCAAGATGTAATCATTAATTATTCGAATAACTCCTTAGTTTAAATTTCGAATTGAGTTAAACGTTATAAGTGATTTGAGATACGGTAAAGATATAGTACAACTTAACATTGAGTCATAATTTCCAAAACATTCCTCTCTTTGTTTCACCAGACAAGTTTCTGGGGTAGCTGTGTTTTATGCTTGTAGGTCATTTGTAACTCATTTTCTATTAGCTACACTTTCATTGTCTTTGTCATGTTTGACACAGATATGGAGACTTTTCTCTATCGGAATATACATCTGAGTCATATTTGCTATTTAATCTGCTAGGGAGATCTACTCCTTTTTAATTAGTTTACGAATATAAGTGTAATATGGAATATATAATGCTTAATTTTGTTTTAAATACGTATTATAATTAATAGTAAAATCTCAAGATATTTTCAATCAACAGAGGTGGTACATTATGTGAAATCACAGCATCCTGCCTGCAGAGTACACGATCTATCCGGCCATACACACGCAATGTATTATTAACATTTTCTTTCGTAAACTCCACGCGAACGCTACACATTAGATAACTAACGTATAGTATGGTGTTATATTTGCATCACGTATTTAGCTGACTTTCTAGGGGTAAGCAGAGCACGCGTCGGAGCGCGTGGAAAATCGTAATGTAATGACCGTGCAAGAAGCGTCGCACGCGCCGTTGTGCAATCAATCTTCGATTATCGATTTTCTCGCGTATGTGTGTATGTTTTTTACTCCTTCACGCTCAAACGGCTCAACGGAATTGGATGAAATTTGGTACCAGGATGTTATATCTTGGAATAAGAAATAGGCTACTTTTGATCCCGAATACCCGGGACCAAAAGTATCCTATGTGACTTTTGATCCTGGATAACCTCCTCTGGAAGTCGGTTGTAAAATACAACCTACACATGCTGGCAGCTTGCCCAAAATGGCAGCATTGTCAAGCTGGATGGCAATGCCTAATCCCTGGCCAAAATAAAACCCACCTTTTTGGTCGTACGTGGAAGTAAGGCGGATTCGCTAAGCTCTTAAAGATTATATGCGCTTTAATCCCCCATGTATCTGATGTAAGTTGCCACCTGTGAGTATTATTGTAATCTGTAAACGCGTAGCAATACAATAATACGGGGATTACCCAATAGCGCAACAGTGTCTCAATAATGGATAATGCTAACGTGCTCAATTGCCAATCCGTGACTACCGAATCTGGGGCGGGCTTATTGTTTTGTCAGTTTGTCAGGTGTGCCACTCTCAGGTTGCGTCCACGTTACACTCATGGAAGATGCTGCTTTTTACACTGATCGAGCGGATCAGTTAGTAAAAAGCAGCAGTTGCGAATTATTCAGTAAAAACTACTATAAATTCTCTACATAGTATAAACAGTCGATTTCCGCGTCTGCTTGTCTGTTTATCCGGTAACTCCTCTTAAACCACGCAACGGGTTTTAATGCGGTTTCCACGATCATTGAATAATTTTTCACGTTACATGAAAAGCCGAGAATTTCAATGATTTGTAACGATATCGTACAAAACATATTTTTGGGCGCTACATAGCTAATGCTTTACCTTGCGAAATAGATCAACCTGATCTACGGAATTGTATCGCGACTTGCGTCACACGCATTGTACAGCCGTGCGAAGTCGGGGCGGGTCGCTAGTAACATATAAGAAACAAAGGGAAATAAGCAGTGGGCTAATTGCATCGCGACGGCCGACGACTGAGAGAGAACGTACATATCCGCAACATGTGTATAATGAATTACGAAAATCCCGATAGAGCGTGCTTAAACACCATTGAGATTGATGAATTAAGAATAACTGGGCTATTTGTCAGTGTTACGTAGTGTGACGTCGTGTAACGTATTAAGACACGCACAGATTTTATGTGAGTGAAGTAACGGAGCTTAATACTACTGAAGTAACGGGACGAGCTGAAGGCCCACCTGGTGGCTCATAACAACAGTGATAAGTCTTAGGTCCCCCCGACCCAAGTATGAAAAGTCGCACCCCGTTACGCCCGTCATCCGAGACGGGGATGTTACGTCTTATGCACCTGTGATTTCACGGCCCTCACCCTTCTGCCGGAACACAGCAATAAGAGTGTATGCTGACTGCAGATTACCAGGTGTGGAGGCAGTACTTCTCCGGAGGAACTTGGCACAAGTTCTACTGATAGTTTTGGTCTTGGGAAATGGATTTTGTTTTCCCTTTTTCAGTTTTATAAACCGCTATTTGCATCTTTTGCTCCTAGGAACACTAAAGCCTCACATAGGCTATAGGCCCTGTCTCGCAGGCAGCTAGGACACATACAACACAAACAGCCCACACAGGGGAACAAACTTTATGCTCATCGCAAGTTGCCTTGATAGGAGATTATACTTGGGACTCCTCGCTTGAAAGGCAAGGATACTAACTAATTTAGCAACGAAAACGTGAAAGCATCCACAGGTCATACATATCAATTCAATAAATACAAGTGTATATATAAGACAGGCAGACGTTCTAGGCTTAGTCTTTTGTGTATTGAATAAGGGTTCCAACAACTAATAGCGTGTGTGTTGTTTCTATATCGATTTCAGTAGTACAATTAGGTTTCAGAATGCCTAAAGGTTACTAGGGCAGTAGTTTATTAAAAGGGTCGTTAAGACCATGTTCTAGAAACCTTTTCAATTCAATTTATTTCAGGCATTTTGGTTGTTTAGCTTCGGTTACCAGGGATCTGAGGATTCTACATAAAGCATGATAGATGGAAATGAAAATTTTGTGTTGACCGTATCTTTTTTTCTTTAATTTGTTTAATTCTCTTTATACATCATTTTAGGAATCAAATATGTTATACAAATAAGTAAATACACTTAACAGAAATCATACAATAAGCTACAAGAAAAAAAAAATAAGAATTATACACAATAATAAAAAGAAGTTTAAAAAGCCTGTGATAAATACAGTTTTACGCAAATAACAAAATTAACAAATAAAACATTTTCATAAACAAAGTAGGTATCAGTGTTCACAAAAGTTGTGACACATCTGCTATTACAGTACATCAACGAATAAATCAACCTGAGGATATATTTTCATGAATAAGATAAGACATCGCTAGGCGCGGCAGATCAGCGATTTCTTAATCTCTCGTGTCCCACTGTTAGGCAAAGGTCTTCCACACATTTTGATCTTTTGAGGTCTCTGGCTCGTGATCTGAGCATCCAAGTCATACCACCAGCGCATTTTCGGCCGACGTCGTCTTCCGTCTCCAGGAAGCCACGGTTTCATAGCGTTTGCCCATTTGTTGTTGTCCATTCGAGTTGTGCGAATACAGAAACCAAAGCTAACTAATTTAAAATATAAAGAAAAATAATTTTGAGAAACTATTCAACACGAAACTAGTACAGGGAAACAGTTTTTTATGTAACTTAAGTGACGGAACGAGTTGATGGCGCATCTGACGTCAAGTGGTTACCTCCGCCCATAACAACTGTGATACGACTCGGGTCCCCCCGACCTAAGTATGAGAATTCGTATCCCGTTGTGCCCGCCACAAACGCCTGTGATTTCCATCCTACCTTTCAATCCTACATTGAACCTAATCACACGCTTACGAAAACTCTTTTATCAACAACTTTCACCTCTAATTATCTATGAATGTAGCGTGTAACGTACACGCAATTGTTGAAATCTAACAAATACATCCGTTTAATCCTAAATCACCGTGTAAAGGCTGCGCGTGCGCCGACAGTGAAAGCCTCTCTCACGACCCGACCCCACTCCCCTAGTCCTGATTAACGTCTTGTTTTATTATGTGAACGCTGATTCTGCGACGTTCTATCCGCATGTATCAAGTGACAGGTGTAACACGACGTGAATTGGGTCGTCCCATACATAGGTAAGACTAGGCGAAAATGACAGCTTAACTTAAAGTGGTAAAAACTTAAAGTGCTTCGACGTTCATATAGAAATGGCTGCAATACGCTAAACATAGATATCCACACGCTAAATTCTTTAGAAGAACCTGTTACTAAACTAAATTCAACGCTTACTTTGCATTTTTTGCACTGCGGTGCCTGTGTAGCAGCTGACATTGACACACACTCAGAGGCACATATAAAATGTGCCGCTGAGTGATCAAATCCTGTAAGACTTTAAACTGAGAACCAAACTGTGACCCGGTAAAATACGTTTCACCTAACAAGTCATATCAAATATGATTATAACTTTTGTCATGAATAAGATAAGACATCGCTAGGCGCGGCAGATATAATCCTTATAAACCTTCCCATTCTAATTAATACAATTCATCAAAAGTAATTCGAAGTGGTAGTTTTGTATAGCACGTCAGACGAATGTCATCGTTTGAAAGTAATTTAAAGGGGCGATTCCAATACAAAATTACCTAAAATGAATTTTCTTGAGCTGTTATACATAATCCTATGTATATTTATTCAAAAAATTCCCAGCTCGAATAAAACAAAAATTTGATAGATTTTGTTTTTATTCGAATAATAACACATTATATGCTGTAAAACACATTACCCTCAGTATTTACTTAGTATACGAACATAACTTCATGTTCGTATACTAAGTAAATATAATAATTTCTAATGCCGGGTACCAAGAATGGGCAGGTTTTCTTTGATTGTCTTACATACGCCATTGTCTTTCAAATACGCCTTGAAATAACTACGAGACAACTATGCGCACACATTAAACATGCAAAGTTTATATAATATATATCATACAAAGATAAGTTTAATGTATTTTGTATGACAAGCTGAAGGCTTGGAAAATACACTGTGACACTGAATAGTATTATAGTAAATATATATCATTATATATCGGACAGAAAAAAGCGTGAATTGTAATTGAATCCTAGATGAACAAAGTTATTTCTCGTATTCCGAATGGAACTTTATGACCGCTTCTGTGTTTCCTGTAAACTTCACCTGGGCCTCTTCAAGTCAAGAGTAAACTTCTAGACCTTCGTACTCCATTATCGACCTCATCATCACTCAAGATGTGAAATTGAAGTCAAGCGAAGGTCTATGAATCATTAAACAATCTCTACTTATGAAATTATAAAGGCATCAAACAGAAACTTATCTTCACTGTCATTGTGAAAAATGTCTAGACGCTTTCTAATGTCCTAAAATTTCCTGCAAAATGACTGCGTGATAAGCTTATTACTTTGGTAACACAGGTATCTTGTAATCGTGAGAGCCTGTTTGCAGACAATCAACTTATCAGGTCCGAGAACCGCAAATTGTAGAAACATTACACAGTTACCGAATGGCAAACATTACCACTTTCGCCGTCAATCTATTGTGCTCCACTTCCATTAACTGGGTCTTTCGACTCCAAACGTACGATTTTATGACATAACAATAAGTTAATTGCATGTTCGATAATGCTCGACTCCAAATTGCAAATGGCCATTGATAATAATCATTACTTCGGCACAGGTGTCATGATTTAATAACGTGCAGATATATTTATTGCTTCCCGATTTTAATTGTTATTTCATTTGTTTCAGATGGTGTAGGGAAGCGGATACGGATATCCAACACAAATGTTACTAAACCACATGGAAGGTGAAGCGATTACCAACGCCGGCCTGATATCCTCTATCAAAAACTTCAATATCGAGGGCAAACAACACGGAACCATTAAAACAATACTGAGAAACTTTATCCTACCTGAATCTGAAATGGCGATTAAACAGAACCAAAAAGATAAATGCGTTTATACAGTACCGGTTAAGTTACCTTTACCGACCATGACAGATCGGAGGAAGTCCATGAATGAGGCGAAATTAGCATTTCTCAACTCGACAGTAAGCCCCCCTACGGTACCCAATAATAAAAACTCAAATAATAAGAAGCAAGAGGAATCGACAATCCATTACGCCCAAATAGCAATCACTACTGGTAGTGACGATACCAGGAGTACAGGCGGAGGGAAAGACAAGAAAGAACACGTTTCCGATTCAAAGAACACCATTCCTGTAAATATTTCACCAAACATAAGGAACAGATTTGAACCGCATCAAAGAAAAGTAAGCTTTAAAACAAAAGGTGCTTCAGTTTGCTTCAGGCGGCCTCCGATCGCCACGAAAACAATGACTGTTACCAGTACTAAAGTATCTGAGTTGACAAGAAAATTCAACAATCTGCAAAATGAATCTCTTGATGGAGTACCAATACCGCCTAAATTAGTTAAGACTTTTGAAGATCTAGCGACAGCGTCGCGGTGTTCAGCCAGTAATAGCTCAACACCATCATCCACACTTAGTTCCAGTCCGAACATCAAAATAGTATTACGTCAAAAAAGAGGCTCCAAGAAGCGTAACAATAGGAAAAGATGTTCAAGTATGGACTCAATAGATAAACTCGTTTTAAAAGATAATACTTCCACCAAAATTCACGTAATAAGATCTAAGTCTGATGGTACTAAGATTCCTAAAACTTCAAAGAAAAGGTTAAAGTATTGTGATTCGAGTGAGCAACAAAGCAGATCAGATTCCGTAGATGGAAGCCCCGCTAAGCTAAAAAGCACTGAAACTAAAGAAACTAAAGAACAAAACAAACCACCAGAGACTCTAAAAGTAAAAAACGTTATCAAAAAGTTTGAATGTGAAATTATTGCTCATTCTAATAACACATTAAAGAGGCAACCTGATCGACCAAAAAGTACAACCCCTTTTAAAGAAAAACCAAAAGTACCCGAAAAAAAATCATCACTAGTATTAACTAAAAATGTTGTTGTAAAAGATGGTGTTCCAAAAATTAGAACTATAAAACCACTTACAGTTCAACCAATCACTCCAAAACAGATTGTATTGGATAGTAAACTAACAGTTGAAACTTCAAAAAAGAAAGATACAATTTATGACCGAAAGAAATACAAGACTAATTATATTCACACGGAAAAGATGCCTCTTAAAGTTGTTGAAATCATTCCAGAAGACATAAACGAAAGTGCTACTTCCAATTCCAGTGAACAGAATACGTCAATATCAGAACCAATATGTAATAAATCTAGTGAAACTAACACTGACCTTGAAATTAATTCTCCAATCACACCTAATGATTCTTTTTTATGGCGCAGAATAAGTAATACACAAATTTACGCAGAAGCTGAAAAATTATCATCAGAGAGTCCTTATTGTTTTATTAGTTCAACGCTAATTAGTTCAGCAGCAGAAAATACAGACAGTCAGTACGGCTCGAGTACTATATTGAACGAAGAACTAAAAATCTCATTAACAGAAGAAAGACAAGTATCTCTTATTACATGTAATGAATCTCAACAACCTAAATCAGATGCTAATAAATGTAATTCAAATATGGATTTCGAATGCAATCTTGTTGAAGCCTACAACAAGGAGGTCCTGTTAGGATTTACAGCAAAATCCAAAGAAGAGCCACCCGAGGAAAATGACTATGAACCTCTAGAACCAAAAGACAGCCACGTTGTAATTATTCCCGTGAAAACTATCGAAGGACCTAAAGTAAACTGCCCACTGCCTGAAATCCCAAAACAAGTCTCTCCTCCAGAAACACCTGAAGGAGATAAAGATAATATTTACCAGTGCCTGCTTGAAATGCGGTCACATCCCGAAGGAGATGAAAGCAGTCTTCATAATTATGAAGTCTGTGAAAATGCGTTAGAAGAAAGAACGCGTGGTGATGGGGATAGTGACGACGGCTATGAATATTGCAAGTCTCCGATCAAACCTTACTGCCACACATCGAGCTCAGGCATCCAAATCGCCGAGGATTACCAACCCTTCTCCTCCACCAAGAACTATGTTATATCAAAGTCAGTCAGCGGAACTTCTACCGTGA
Organism: Aplocera efformata; assembly: GCA_921293045.1. Lineage (NCBI taxonomy): Eukaryota > Metazoa > Arthropoda > Insecta > Lepidoptera > Geometridae > Aplocera > Aplocera efformata. The sequence continues at coordinate 1,591,143 of OV121042.1, read as the reverse complement.
GCTACGAAAAGATTGGACCCGAAAGGATTTACGAGAAGATTCCGAGTCAATCCCCTAAATCAAAAGACAGCAGTCCAACATACAGCAGTCGACATTCCTTCATGTCGGACTACACAGGCTACAATGAGAATGAAAACATATATGATACTATCAAACACGGAGACGGAGCGTCCCTTTCCCATTGCTACGAAAGCATTCCAAATAGTCCTAGTATGGTGAAGTTGCGCAACAATTTGAAGAAGAACAATTGCAACTCAGCCGCCCAGAAACGACTATCCTTCGATGCAGTATCGAACGTAAGCCAGTCGACGATGTCGAGTGAACAGAAAACTAACAGCATATACGGGCAGAGGTCTGTGATCAGCTTCAACGGGCAGGAGATTGCGTTCCAAGTACCAAGCAGTGAAACCAGCGTTAGTGACCGGAGTGATCGTAGTGACGACTGGGTTGATGTGTCTGATGAAGAGAAGACTGATGAACAAAAGATAATTATGTAAGTTTTTATTAATTAAACAATCTATGATAGAAGGCGCTTAACAAAGCACCATCTATCATAGATTGTTTAATAACCTCATTAATATACAGTACTATACAGCACTCACTAGACTACGACGAAGCAAAAAAGAGGGTTATGATTTAAATATATCATATACCGAATAAAAGACCAATCTTAGTCGTGATGTTCGTCGCAAAAATGTTTTTTATCTGGGTGGAAATCGAACCCACGATCTACGCCGCAGAAAGCAGAAACAATCAAATGAGATGTGACGCTAGTCTCAAAAGTTCACAACAAAATTATATAAAAAAAAATTATTCGTGACGGATTTGTATTTTTTAGGCTGATTTACTGAAAGTAGTGTCATAGATTCTAGGTAACATTACCTCTCCACAATACAAATGTTTGAATGCAATGAGTTACAAAAAGTGCCCAAATTATAACGGCACAGTGCATTTCAACCGGAAAGAGGGTCACCTCGTTATCATGACCCAATGATGCAGTGATCACTGGTATACCTGTTTTCAAAGAGAAGCAAACATCGTTATCAGGCACGATAAACCCATTATTTGCCGGCGTTCAGTTATGAAAAAGTTAGCATGAACACCATACGCATTTTTATATTCCATTTCTAGTCAAGTTTACCGGAAATATAACTTTTCTCGCACAGGAAATTAAAGTGTTAAAATGGACAATTTAAATTGCAGTGTTCGAGAAAGGAGTAAAGGTAGAAAGAGCCCGATCAGCTGGTCACAGAAAGTGAGACACCAGTGGCAGAAAACACCGAAAAAAACTGATGACAAAGGTAAGAGTACTATAATAAAGCATTAGGCAAGTAGGTTGGCGCAATTTTGTCTAGGTTTTAGTTTTGATTTAAATACGGTGAAGTCAGCGCCATCTTTTGCTGATGCTATGTACTGCATTGTTTGCTCAATGAAAATAAAGGCAAGCAAAGTTATTGTAGTTCACTAGGTGGCGCTTTACACAAGTTAGAATTAAACCAGATGCTTAAATATTTCGATCAACTGACTGATTTAAAAATAAAAAACTGACTTCAATATTTTTATCCGTTATTTCTTGCCCTTAGCTGGTACCCCCTAAAATTTTCAAAAAGAACCATCTAAATCGGTATACGACGGACAGAGAAAACAATCACGAGAAAGGAAAATAACGCAATTTCGTTTACTTGGATGACATTTTTTTCTAGATATTTTGATTTAACAACAAAACTATCGAATCGATTTCGATTTTATTAGGTATCATTTTGAAAGCATATCCTTACACGTTAAAACCAAGTTCTAAATCCGATGATAATTGACGGAGCACTGAAATAACAAAAATAAAAAGAATCGATGACAACTGACAACTAAATTGTTTTTCTACTCCGGAAGTTAGTTGAAAAGTATGTTTAAATTCAATATATCTTGTTGATTTTAAAAGGTGCATGTACCTTCTGAACTAAAACCTTGCGAGTTTGTTTGCGCAAGCGCACGATTTACCGTTGCGCAAACATTAGTGACAGGCGTCCTACACTCGCATTCCGTTACACAAAACAACAGATTTATGATAAAATGGTTTTAGGTAATTTGTTTATACGGTCACATTTACCTACATGTGTCAGTTGGGTGGTCATGGTCACTGTCCCCCATGAACATCTGCAATGACGCGAATAAGTAAATTAAAAATAGTTGTATTTATAATTTGCTAAGAAAATTGATTTGCGGAAATTCCTTACTTTACTGAAGGAACTTAAGTCAGTATTACCAACAATCAAATTAGTAATTTATGATGAATAGTCGCGGTAGCTAAGTAATAATGGGGATTAATTAAACTTGTGCTTTTAATATAACTTAAAAAAAAACTTATGATCTCAAAATAACATCATGTTTTATAAGTGTACTTACTACAAGTTGGTCTGGTTCATGAACCTCTGCGCCCGCGCAGGATGAGTGGGTGTCTGCTAATTGTTACCGGATTCCAGCTTATGGCGCCATATAATCGCAAACATATGTTTTTATCAAATACTATGAACAAAACTGTTTGTTTTAAACGTAATTTTGATTCATAAATTCTATTTTTCGAGTGCTGCAGTCAACCAACTGTGAGAGTCTAATATGATAATTGTTCATGAATAGTCATTTTTTTAAACGAGTATCTACATATTAAATCTGCTCAGGTGATGTCTAGGCTTGCGTAATGATAGCATTTCCATTGCCTAAGACGCGGGAATCACTGGATCGATTACGGTAAACAAACTCCTATAAAATATGCATGAACTCGACATTTCAAAACCACAAATTCGTTTGTTTTGGTTTCCATGATAGGGAATTCTATTGCGTCAGGACTCTCCTTGGACCTATGTTTTCAACTTCCAAAGGAGGAGGTTGTCAATACGGTTGATTTTTTTTTATTTTGCTTTTTTTTTATTTGAAAGAATATTCAGATACCGGATATGATTAAATTTCTATGGGACCACCACAGAAATGCAATCAAAATGGTTTTTAAATCAAAATAGATAATTGGAAATGTACTTACATGTCATACAAGTATATGATGTTTATTTTTTTAAATGCTAGAGCGTAGCCCCTAAGGGCAAAAAATATGATATGAAAGTATTGAAGTCGTATGAGTGTATGGAAGTATTGATTTTTCGATGTTTATAATGAGTTACTCGATAGTCTTGGTTCATTGTTTTACTACAACACAATTTATTTCTGAAATAGACGTCCAGTGATATTTATTCCTATATGGGCGAAAGATAGTTAACCAAATGAAATAAAAATAGCGTCTCCCCATAAAGAGTATCGATCGCAGTCACAGCCGCGACGAGGCTACTAGACTCGATACCAGGTGACCTACATTGATAACTGTAATCCTACTAATATTATAAACGCGAAAGTTTGTAAGTACGGATGGATGTTTGTTACTCAATCACGCCAGAACGGGTGAACGGAACAGGATGAAATTTGGCACAGAGATAGATTATAGTCTGGAATAGCACATAGTCTACTTTTTATCCCGGAAAAATCTACGGTTTCCGTAGGAACTCCAACCACGGGGCGATGCTAGTGCTACATACTTTTAATACAGCTGCTGTTTACAATATGTGAGGTGCAGTATTTACGTTATCAAATCTTCGAACTGTATTTGAATCAGTGACCTTCTACCGCTATTACAGCAAGAGTTCAAGTTAGCATCTCTCCTGCCCCAATCTCTCCAGCATTAAAAAACCTTATTAGTGAGGATATTTTCGAAGTTAGCCTTAATAAGTTCCGCCTAAACTTGGTTGGGAACTTACCCAACTGATTCTATTTAGTCAGATATTAACCATATTTTTTTTTATTATATTGGCATGATGTGAAAGCACTTCGTTTTAAGCTCTATATTTTAAATTCGTGTTGTAACCTTTTTTATTAATCTAAAGCGCAGTGTTTAATTGATTGTGCAATTAGCTATAAAATTCTCTTTAAAGGCTGAGAACGGTTAGTTTGCGACATGTAACATTGTAACAATCGTCGGTAGACCTAATTAATGAAAATAAAAAATAACCTCTTTATAATTTTTCAAACTCTTTATTTTCGTGTATTTTTGGTTGTCATGTCATGTCATCACCTAGATCGATCTATCGACCTTGATTAATAATAATTAACTGATTTAAAAATCTAATAAACTGACTACATTACTTTCACCGCTTGTTTTACACTTTGCACCCTTTGGGATGGAATTTCATAATCACGTCAGAGGTAAACGTGAATCAAATTCAAAAATAATCATTCATCGGTCCGCAGTTGGCCACGAAATCGTGTAACAAACACAAAAAAAAAATTAAAGCGGAATTGAGAACCTTTGTTTGAAGTCATTCATAAATCTGTGATTCTTAATTAGAGCAATTATTAGCATAATAATCCTGCGTTAATACGTTACTTTTTATCCCGGAAAACCGCGGGGCGCAGCTAGTATAATATATATACTTTACAATGGTCTTTAAATTACAATAACAAATCAGATATTGTGAAAAACCACCGATGTAGACTTCCTTATGGGCGCGCGTGCGCAGCTCTACAGGCGGAACGAAGATCCATCATAAACTATGAGCGAGTAAAAATATAAAAATCAATTGCTGTTCGTTAATCTCGCTAAAACTCGAAAATGGGGCGTCCAATTTAGTTGATTTCTACTTCTTTGTATTTGTTACATCAGGGCAGAGTTTGCACGAAAAATGTTTCTTTGGATATTCGATGGTAATTTTGTGGAATAAAAAGATGCGTCAATCCAAGTAATGAGCTACCTCCAAATTTCATCGAAATCCGTGCAGCGGTTAAAGCGTGAAGGAGTAACAAACAAACATACAGACAAACTTTCGCATTAATTAGAGGAGTCCTCTTAAATCCCTCGCTTCACGCATCATTTGGTCGCTTCCTGCCCGCAAGTCGAGCAGTAGGAACAATAAAGATATGCTCTATTTGGTCCATCTACTTTATTTACACGCAGCGCTAGAACATTACTTTTACACACGGAAAGCATTTGATGCTGCTTCCTTGTGCTGCTATATTTCCTACAGTTACGTATAGATCGCTATTGGTGTTCGCGATCTTACTTACTACGAGTATATTAGTGATGGTGGAGGGACTAGATAGATATTTCACCAGAAATAACAGTACAGCAAAAATAAATAAGATTAATTTTATGGGCGGCCTTAGCGCTAAGAGCGATCTCTTCCAGGCAACCTTTGGATGGGCACGATTTCAAGCGTGAAAGAGTGGAGGCGGTGTAACAATAATGCACAAATAACTTACTCCCTCCACTTCGCGCGCTGAAATCATTAAAGAGATTATAATTAAACATATAACACCTAATATCTTACTTAAATACTTTTAGTTTCATCACGCCACAACTATTTTTCATTACTGCATTTCTTACAATTGTTCTTGTTTTTTATTTATTTCTTAGGGCTAACAAACAGTTATACGTTAGAAGTAAAGAACAGTCAGAAATCAAGTAATAATTAATGTAAAACCAACACCGTTATCCACAACTTACAGTAAAAGTATTATGAAAAAGAGATCTTGCTACTTTAATAGTTATATGTTAGCATTAGGTATAGTTTATATTGTTTTTATGTGTGAAAAGAAGTATTTTCTAGTATATTTTATCTAGTTCTAGGTTATGGCGTAGCTTGCCTGGATGTTCTTTACAGATTCAGTTGAGCAACTGTCCGCCCCGTCCGTTGGATGAGTGGCAGCTTACGGCTTACAATATAATCTACTCACAAATTACTAGCGATAGATTACCATAACAAAATGTTTCCGTGGTAATTTATCTTCAGTCATCTATTAGTAGACAACTTAGGCGACTGGGCGTTCTGATTTTTTTTAATGTTTGTCATGCGTTTTTTTAAAACAAGTTGGGCCTTACCTTTTGGTTGGTATTCAACCAGCGTAGTTTAAAGTAAATTATATATTAACCGTCTGAATTTAAAAATATTCTCGCACGATCAACAATGCAATGAATACAAACGTATCTGACCTCCAGCGAATTCTTGTTGCATCTGTGACTGATTTTCTTTTCCGGTTCCTGTTGCGACGTTTCCTTGAAATCTTACATGGAATCACCAATACTTTTTATTTGTTTGAGTAAGTGGCCAACTCTGGCGTCGGGAGCTTTCAACACGCCCGAAGGCCTGCATGGATTGACAACTATTATAGTATAGTAGAGACCGACATTTTAACGTGCTCTACAAAGCACGGAAGCGCTCAGTTCGAAATGCCACTAAATGGTCACCCATCCAAGTTCTGACCGGGTTGAAAGTAGACGAACGCTCAATAGTACATTCGCCAAATGACCACTTGTTTTCCCTCTAAGCTTGAAAGCTCACATATGTGTTTCCTTTTTACTATTTGTATACTACTTCTTGTACTACTTTGGTGGTATAGTCAAGGTTGCCTGGAAGAGATTTTTATTAACAACGTTATGTTTTACATGGCAACGTTATTTTATGTTGTTGTGTTTATGTTGGTCGAGAGTTTTGTATCAAACTAACATTAAAAAAATAATTGATCGCTTTACACAACATTTAAGTTACAAAAGAGATTTTCGTACTTTGCCTGGAATAACCAGGAACTATCGAAGGAGTAGTAGAAGAATAAACAGGAAAATTATAGCCGGAGAAACTCGAAACGTATTTGAATATTTTATTAATATGATTAATCAAATACTTAAACTAATATTTATGTTCAAAACAATGGTCACAACAGGTCGTATACACAACAATAGAACCTCCACTTGTCATGCAACGCACAATACTCGAATACCTTCTCACGTGACGTTACAACTTAACTCATCCTTGACCTTAAAAGCAAATATGCGCTTATACTCATAAAACCATGAATGCCAATGAAACCAGACCCCTTCTCGAAGATGAATCTGAAGATAATAAACCACAGCATAGCTCTATCTGAACTGGTTAGATGACTAGCCAAATTTTTTGTTGAAATTGTTATGTTTCAGATATTAAACAATTTCTAAATCCCAAACTTTCTCAGGGTATCTGTCAGTTTACAGAAATCAGAAACGGTATTGATATCGATAACGAGTCTTGCGATTGTCTCGCGGGAACACTAATTAATAAAAACCGGCCAAGTGCGAGTCGGAATCGCACACGAAGGGTTCGGTACCATTACCTATAATAACGAGCAAAAACGAACAAATAATAAAAATCACGTTTTTGTATTGTATAAGAATCCCTTTAAATATTTATTTTATTCTGTTTTTTAGTATTTGTTGTTATAGCGGCAACAGAAATAAATCTGTGAAAATGTCAACTCTCTTACTATCACGGTGCATGAGATACAGCCTGGTGACAGACGGACAGCGGAGTCTTAGTAATAGGGTCCCGTTTTACCCTTTGGGTACAGAATCCTAAAAACTGAATATCTCGCATGCATGCCTCACGGTACCCGATAGAAAACGTTCGACACGCGAACTATTAATCCGATAGATATAACAATACATTCGATTATATAGAGCACATATCAACATCCAACTATTTCATAAACACGACCACGAAAATTACATCTATATATACACAAATAAAAATCAATTGTCAGATGTATGACGGAGCATCACTCGAGAACGGTCCGACCGATTTGGTGGTTTTTGTGTTCGTAATTGTGAGGTTTGTATGAAATAATTTTTAGTAAACGTTTGGATGGTATATTTTTATAGGACCCGCGGACGGGTCGCTAGTTTGATTTAAATATTGAAATATATTAAACTTAAGTATATAAATTAAATAAATAATAGCTGTTCCAGTTATTATTTACGAATTTCGGGCAATCGTTTTTAATAGTTCTAATTATGAGAATCTCTGCGATCGGCGATAACAATAGTGTGTTTACGTCGTTTTGAATTGGTATTGTTGAAACATTCATAATGTGGATGTGGTCATCGCGTTGTCCATTTGCAAAACAAAATGGTAGGCAAATAAATCTACGCAATGGAGCACTTACCTAGGTGTTGTCCGATAGTTATTGCAACCGCGATGGTATCGCCGCCGCTCTCGGTTTGGCAACATCGAGTGTTCGCTAGAAGTCTGAACTCAAGTGAAGAACAGATTTCGGAGGGTAATGTATAAAATTATCTTGGTTTTAAAACATATTTTGGTAAATTTACGGCTCTACACCGAAGGGCGGAATGGCTGCGAAACTTCAGCAGGATTGAAAACGTGTACGTTGAAAACAAGTGTAAAGCTCAATTTATTTCTGTGTATAATTTTTCGTGTGTTGCACAATGCAGCCGAATTCGCGATGCAATCGAACGTGGGATCAATTATTTACCTGTTCCACTTGGACTTGGTGCATTATGTCATAGGTACGTGCAAGAGTTGTGATCTAGTTCTCTGGTACAATTAACAAGTATTTACCTCGGTTTTTGGTCTTGCTGACGGAATCGCTGCATTGTCTATCGATTTGTTTCGTTATCCGCTTACAATAAGTGATTTATAGCTCATTGATAGCATATCGCGAATGCTTGGTCGACCTAGTCCGGGTTCTTAAATGTGGTTCAAACTTAATTGGTAAGATCTCAGATTAATGGTGCCGTAAAGTTTCTGAATCAGTTAAACCTACTGCTCCTTTCGGAACCTACGAGAAATCTTAGTCTAAAAGCTTGAGAAAGAGGGATTGAATTTATACAATAGAAAGCGACTGAAAATTTGAAACTTTGGTTCTGTAAAGTAAGGAACTGTTACTTATTTTGAAAGATGTTCGAATAATTAGCGTAACAAAATGACAATAAATTCAAGTTGCAAGATATGCATGATGTAATAATGGTAACTATAGTAAAATGTCTGCATTAAACCTACCCAGGCTTATTGCATACATTGCAATATTATAGCGAAAATTTAATAAGCCGTTACCGAAATGGCAATTCAGGTACTCCTACGCTTTTGCTATAGTTGTCATTGCTCCAAAAGGCTCGCGTGGGAGAGGGACAGCGGGGCTGCGAGGCGCGCGCGCACGAGTTAGCCCTGCGCGCGCGCACCCGAGCGGACGCCTTACGTCTCGCCGAGCGGTTGCAACCCAAGCCGGCTCTACCCTGCAGTGAAAGTGACTCGTGTACATTGTGAATTACATAGTTCATAAACGATCAAATTACACATCGGTGATTATATACCGTGGCTGGACCATAAACAACGCCATTTATGTTGGAACTATTAACGTTTTGTCTGTATTGTGTTATTGTGCAAGTTACATTGTGTCCCTGGCTTGGCCGGTCGGTTGTACCAACCCTATAGATTACTAAACTTGCTATTACATGCATATTACTTGTATCATTGCCGTGGCTCATGTCGCGTATTCGTATTAAGTTAACGTGCACCACATTTGCTTTCTACTGCAACTTTTAAGTCGGCTCGCTCGTTATCTTCGGTCATGCCTCGGTAATCTCAGGTTTACTCTTATTTTTAAACATTTATTCATTTATTCGAGTCTTGTTGTCTGCCTTGAATGTTCGTAACTAGATTCAACAGAATCCTTTCATTTGATCAGACTTGTTCAATGTCAGATCGATCATTTTCCTCGCCCGGTTACAGTTCATAATTTTCGGACGAGTATGTGTCGTAACTTTCTTATATACTGTTTTGTAACATCCCAAAACCGGCTTTTGACATGGCAATTCTTCAATTCTTCAAATAAGTTTTATGGCTAATTTTCACCTTTCTACTTTCAAAGCATTCGTAACTTGCCCATCAACCTGTTCCGCTTTATTTTTTAACATCATTTTAGCAAATATTAACAAAAGAAAACTAACATAAAGAATTCTTAGCCCCCTTTTAAATGTACAATGGTGTTACCTCTAACTAGCTGTTTTCCGCGACTTCGTCTGCGTGGAATTAAAATTAGTCTATGTTATTCTTTTTAACATCTGCCAGTGCAAGTAGCGTGATAATCGGTCCAGGCGTTTAGGCGATTAGCCAGAAAAACAGACAAAAATTATAAAAATTGCTTTTCTGTTTTAAGTGCCGTGTATATTTCATTTAGTAAAAAACTGTTATTTTGACAGTACAATATCAAAATATTATATTTGACTTCTAAAATACGTCATTCTATGAATCATCATATATCGCTCAAGCAGCCTATAATTACAGGCCGAGAGATCCGGAACCTGAAGCCACTTAATTTGTGCCACAAATACTTCGACCGTATTAAGTCAATCGACATTCATTGCATTCTCTGGTTTACCGAGATCTTTGTTTTCGTTTCGCATTTCAAGTACCACTATACTAGGTTTGTTTATTGATAAACCAGTTCTTATAGTTGTTTTAAGATCAAGTCTATTGATTGCCCTCAATTGATTCGCGAACAAAATAATTTGCTCATAACTGTTGCCTTGTGAACAGCGTTAACTTTCTGCATCATCATATATTATAAAACAAAGCAGCCATTGTCAATGCTTTCTGCTTGAGTATATCTTCAGATCTTTAGAAAGCCACTGTCTCGGTAAAACTGCAGTATGACACAAAGCTATCATTATACTATACACATAATTTGAAGTATGTAGTCTTATTATTCAGTCTTTAAGATACATTGACGCCATAATAAGGGTATCTTCCAGTTTCTATACGTGTCACGATGTTCAAAGTTCTGCTTGCAGTTTGTGGAGACATAATGCAGTTGTTTACTTAGATAATTGATTATGTTCTCCTTCCGCAGACAGATTGTGCGCTAGGCCTTCATTGTTTCACAACCCGCAATGCTCTGATTGCAACGCCATATTCAAACGCACCTGATAGTTTTGCAACTGCCCCATAAGCGGTCATGTAAATACCCATTTTCTCAATTATAATCAACCAATAAATTCTAATGAGAAGCGCGTTCTCTTATCAAATTTGGACCTAAAAACACCTAAATTGCTTCCTAAGAACATCCAAATCTCAATTTAATATTTGTAAATAAAAATCTCCATCGGGACCAGCAACCGAATCCAATGTCGATTGAACTTACAAATTATTCGCAATATCACGGCCTTTAGCATTGGAACTGTGTAAAAAAACAGCCGGTCTCGCAAAGGCGATGAAACTGAGCAATGGTACTCTCCAGTACCAGTCGACCCTGAGACGCCCGGGTACACAGCTGCCGGCTTCTCGTTTTATATTTTTTTCATTTTCGTCGACCGCACAGCTAAGCCGAGGAAAACACCGCTTTGACTCTGACTTGTTTCTAGACATTGAACTTATTACGGACTCGTAACAGACGCAAGTGGCAGTAAAGTGCAAATGGATGTGTCAACGCACGCGTTGCTCTCAATCGGGACACTTATGACTTGTAGTGAAGTGATGAAGTGAAACGAGTGAAGTGATGATGAAAAATGATCTCGGAGCGACCTCCGGTGAACGGTGGCGTCGGGCCTCCGCCCCCGACGAGGCCGCGGACTTTCCGCAGGAATTGCGGCGATCAAGGTACATCAGACTGAACTATTGGCATTTGTTTTACATCAAACACAAATCAGTAATCAGCATAAAATTAATATGAGATGTGATGAAATCGTTTTCAATGTTAATCTTTGGAAATCACTACTGTTATCTAAATGTCATATTTTTTAACTAAGAATATTGTGGAACAAAACCTCAAAATAATGTTCAAGCTGATGTCCAGTCTTTCAGACCTTGATTGTCGAAATTTCTTGTTGTAGTTTCTGTAACGTCATCCAGTAATGTGTACCTTGATACGAATGCCAAGTTGCCGTACTACAGTCGGAACGATGAAGAGGCGAAGAAGGCTGCGGAAAGAGCTCGGCTGAGGAAGACGAGAGCAGAAGACAATGTGAGATTCATAGAAGTGCTTGAGCAAAAATGCTGGCTAAGCATTAGAACGGTGCTGCGTGATGCGGATATAGAAATTCAGGATATCGCTGCATTTATTGGTAAATTCCTCAATCATATGATATGCCTATTACATTTCAGTCACGTTTTATGAAACATTCGTTTCCTTGTTTCTCATTTCCTCCTATTGTAGCGTTTATAATATGCTAAATCTTCCAGTGCATGTTATTTTATATTTAAAAAAACCCATTCATTTTTGAAATGCTGCGAACTCTTTCGGATGTGTATGAAATTCCTCACCGATGATAGCAATAACAAGGCCCTCTTTGCTTTATTCATCAACTCGATCAATCTACACTTTTACTTGCTTTCTCGAAACGAGGTCTGCATTTAGTTGTACGAGTTGATTATCCGGTTCAATATATATATTGATATATGTATATAGTAACACCTTAAAATTGTTCATGGTATGGATGGACCAATCATTACTCATCGATAAAGTGAAATCTTCAATAAGCCATTTGTATAATAGTTATCGATCAACGTTTTGTCTATCTGGTATTGTTGGGTTTCCTGAATTGAATTTATCGCTATGCAAGTGCAAACAACATTTGCTAATTACAGTATGATGTCATTAACAATTTAGTACCTGCTCTACTCGTTTTGTATTCGTAATTACAAAAAGACGTGTTTTTCTTGAAATTAATTGCACCTTGAAGATTTGAGGCGTTCTCATGTCTGTACCCAGCAATTTGTAAGTTTACTTGTAATTGGTAGAAGTCTATTTTCAAGTGAAACTAAGGTTAATAGAAACTGTTTTTTTATTAGTTGAGCCATGTGGTGGGACGATTAGACGGCCCACCTGATGTTAAGTGCTTACCGCAGAGGAATAATACCTGAGTAAGCAAACAACAAAAATATTACTCGGGGCTTCCCTTCCGCTACTAAAGTATGAGAAAACCCAAGTCGCATCGCGTTGCGCCCGTGACTCTGAAACGAGCCTCAAGTGCTTCTAATTTCACCGGCTCCCACACCCTTCTACCGGAACACAGCAAGGCGATTGCACCACTGCTTGGTGGCGGATTACCAGGTGTGGAGGCAGTACTTATCCGGACGAACTTGGCACAAGTTCTACTGCTACTTGAAACCAACAAATAGTTGGTAATTAACTAAATAAAAAATAACACCAGATTATTTTGTTCCTGGTTCTTTAACAGAATACGATACTATTGTGGCCAAATTTAGATCCATTGTATCTACGTTATAAATGTAGACACAAAAGATTAAACTAATTTCAACTGGTGAAAGGCTTCCAAGCTTTGTGTAATTTTACTATCTATTCATTTAAATTAAAACTGACAAAGTATAATGGGCTGTTAAAACACAAACAAACACTCATAATTTATTCAAAGACCACAGATTAAATATCTTTTGTAGGTAATCCCACTTAAAAATTTGCAGAAGGATTTAGACCTACCAATTGAATTTAAGATAAATGTATAATAATAAGAAATAGAATAAACAGTCTTCAATACTTATTTTACGTTCCTACGGGTGGAATTTCTTCATGAAATTTCTATGGGCCTACCCTTGAAGTTCATAATCAAATTTAAAAAATGGGGTGTGACTGTGTCCTGGACACGACCACGAGTTATACGTGAATACGTATACGTAACGAGTAATTACTAAAAATCCCTAGCAAATGATGCGTTATAGTCCTCGCTCAACGTCACGAATTCTTTAGCTTCCAATGAATTTTGGACGTAGATAGATATGTAGCTGCAGTGACAAACTGTATCCCCCGATTTTGTAATTATCAGTTCTCTGAATTGCTTCCCACTTGCAATCTAAAGAAGTATTCTCGTCAAAAAGAATCATCATCTTACTAACTATAAAAAAACCAACAGCCGAATTAAGAAAATCCACTTTTAATTCAGAGTTACAGAACCCTCGATACGGGTTTTTCCTTCCACAAGTCTAGTGGTCCTTGCTTAAGTAGGCGGTTGGAAAATCCGCCAATATTATGGTCATCGTTGTCCCCCATGCGTTTGCGACAGCGTTCGATCCGCGCGTGACGTGTCTTGCTGCAGGTGACCAACAGCATTACGTAACGTCTCGCAGCCAGAGGCCATAGACCTTGACATATTCGTGTTTACTTACCAGACTGGTGTCTATCGGCGCCGGTGACTGATCATTTCAACTTGGCTTCTCAATAAAACTGTGACTTGAAGGAAACTCACAAGGAAACTCATAGAATCGAAAATTCGAAGACTTCTGACATGTTTTATGCGACAAAATGACGGGACGAGCTCTAATGTCCCACCTGATGTTAAGTAGTTACCTTCGCCCTTAACAGCATTACCACTTCGGTCCTCCCAATGTATGGGGAGATCCAAGTCCGGTACCGTTGCGCCCGTCACCCAAGGCGGAGATCTAACGTTTTAAGTGAAAACCTCATATGGATTAGGCTCTTGTGTGTGGATTACAGCCCATTTACTCTTGCTTGTCGAGAGTAAATGTCTTAGAAATGGCGCGGATCTAGCCCTGTGGGCACGGTGAGTATGCCCGCAACCCTGATTGACGTCGATAGACCGATAAGTTTTAATAAATTAAAAATAAAAAGCTGGTCGTGATTCGGAATGTAGCGCAGGGCACACACATTGCCAGCAAATAGGTATACCTATATTATAACCTTAGAAAATTTATATTTTCAATAGACTGTAATCAATTGAGTTGTATTTTTTAAGTTTGTAGATATACCTTATAGTTATTGGGTGTGTGAATATGACTCCGCCCTTTCTCAACAGATGTCGTTTTTAGTATTGTTTACGTGTACTAATAAATGACCATACTTGTATTCGATAGTACTGAATGTCAGCTATCTAACGCATTTTATGATATTTGGTTGAAGTGTAAGCAACAATTGTTTTCACCTTTTCGAAAATGTCGGTTTTTATTCCAAATAAACGTCATTTGCGGGAAGTGTTATTACATTATTTTATTGCGAAGAAAACTGCAGCGGAAACTTATCGTTTGCTTGTGGAGATTTATGGTGAGCATGCTCCGTCTAATACAACTTGCAAGGAATGGTTTCGACGATTTCAAAATAACGATTTTAGTACTGAGGATAAAGAACATGGAAAACCACCAAAAAAATTTGAAGATGCTGAATTGGAAGCATTATTGGCGGAAGATTCTTGCCAAACTCAATCAGAATTAGCTGCAGCATTAAATGTTGATCGTTCAACTGTTGCAAAGCGTTTACAAATGATGGGAATGATTCAAAAAGCCGGTTACTGGGTTCCACATGATTTAAAAGAAAGAGACATGGAACGTCGGAAAACCATTTGTGAAATGCTGCTTCAAAGACAGCAAAGAAAAGGATTTTTGCATCGGATAGTCACAGGAGACGAAAAATGGATACACTACGAAAATCCTAAACGCAAAAAAGCTTGGGTGAAACCAGGCGAACCAGGCCCATCACAGCCAAAAATAAATATTCACTGTGCCAAGGTCATGCTCTGTATTTGGTGGGATCAGAAAGGTATTGTATATTATGAGTTGCTCAAACCCTCTGAAACTATTAATGGAGAAGTTTACCGACGACAACTAATGCGTTTGAAGCGAGCCATAGAAGAAAAACGACCAGAATGGGTGAATAGACATAACAAATTAGTTCTTCAGCATGACAATGCCAAACCGCATACCGCAGAAGTCGTAAAAAGATATTTAGAGGGACAGGACTGGGAAGTGTTACCCCACCCGCCATATTCACCAGACATAGCTCCTTCGGATTACCACCTATTCCGGACGATGCAGACAGACCTTACTGGAGAAAAGTTTACTTCATGTGAAAGTATCAAAATTTGGATTGACAACTGGATAAGCTCAAAAGACCAGGACTTCTTCCAGCAAGGAATACGAAAACTACCTGAACGATGGGCGAAGGTTGTAGCTGCAGATGGAGCATACTTTCAATAATTTTGTTTTTAATTTTGTAAGCGAACAAATGTGTTTTATTTTGACAAAAAGGGGCGGAGTCATATTCACACACCCAATATTTTACGTCATTTATCAAGCGATTCAGAAAATTCATTTTTAATTTGAAAGTATATGCTTTCAACAATTCAGCACAGATATTTTATCAAAATCGGTTCAATAGTTTGGTTTTTAAATCAAAATACAACTGTAACTGGAAAAAATATGTCTTAATAAACGAAATTGCGTATTTTAATTTCCTGTGACTTTTTATTTTGTTTCTTTAATGTATTAAAGACGGTTTTTTTTTTTTAATCAATCCATTATTAACATTTTGAATGAATGGTGAAATTCATTTTAAATGTTTATGGTAATTCAAAATGGGGGGAGCAACATTTTGTAAGGATTCCTTTGTAGGAATACAAAGTATTGTGAGAGACTCGCACTTGGCCGATTTTCGGGTGAACGTGACCACGACCATTTTCCCGGCCGTGGGAAAGAGGCTGGTACGGCGCATCCAGATACACTTTCATTCATCGAATTAGGTTTTCATTATCATTGTAACTGGTGAAATACGTTAAGAGCCGAGTCTTTCGTTTTGTCCCTCCTTTTCATAGCTGAGTATGGGAAGACCAAATAATAATAAATAAAGGTTAGGGTTTGAACGAGTGCTAAACTAAGTATTAAGAACGCTTGTTCTTGAAGGTACATATTTAAACCGACTGATCCGACAGACATTCTTATTCTTTTTTATTTTTGGCTTCTGAGGCTTGGCTGACCGACAGACGTCTTCCCGTCTTGACTCACAATTTGACAGCTGTCAAATGTCATAGGTGCAAAAATCCTTTACTAAATTGACTAAAATGCACTTAGTTTTTCCCGAAATCCCTACATTTCCCGTGGATATCCCAAATATTTTATGTCATTCAAACCTTGTCCTGACATTTACAAACACAACAAAAAAAATAGCCAAATAGTGCACCTATTTGGCTATTTTATTTTTGGTATGTTTGTAAGTAGAAGAAATGATAAATATACAAAAAAAAAAAAATAACCAGCTGGTAGAAGAAATGATAAATATACAAAATTATTACTCTTACAGAATGAAAATATCGCAGTCCTCATTGTTTCGAAATTCAAAATTGGCATATGACAGTTGACATTAACATTGTCCACAGAGTGCGACAGCAGTGACTCGGGGCATCTATATGAGTCGTTGGAGCCGCGCACCGTTCCTCACATCGCGCATGACGACTCAGACTCCTTTGACAGTGACACAGACTCAGAAGACCATGAAAAGGTAAGTAAGAAATACCTAAGGTAAAATATGTATAAAAGACTTGTTTGGTGAGCGTGAAGTTTGTTCTCGGGTCTATCTACCGTGTCGTAAAACTACTTTTATTAATTACTTGTCGAATTATTTTATTTAACTTTTAGTCTAGTGTGGAAGTGGAAAGATCGTTTGAACGATCGCCAAACTTAGTACCTAAGTAATAAAGGGTGAAGCAGTGGGTACATATATCTTTAAAAAAAATATATTAATCCAGGAATATTAAAATAAATACGCTTCTATCACAAGCTTCCAGAAAATGTTATAAAGCTTTAACGAGATTTTTACAAGTATTTATAATAAAAAAATTAAGGAATATTTTGTAGGAAACTATAAAACTGCGATTACTTGAAAACTAATTAATATTTGTATTTCAGTCAACATACGCGCCTGTTCCTCCAACGCTACCCGCTTCGAGACTGCCAACGCCACCTAGCGGCGGACAATACACGCTCACGAAAATAGCCAGCGCTGCCCAGAAGAAAATGAAACAAATCAAACGCAATCTCACTAAAAGATATTCTGGTACGTTGTGAACAAAAATTATTAAAATCAACAAAAATCTGTAGTGCAAAAATTTTTATTCCGATACCGGGAATCGAACCCGAGCCTCCTGGGTGAGAGCCAGGTATCCTAGCCACTAGACCATATCGGATGATATGTTTTGAGTCGAAATAACAGAACTTATATTTTGTTTTGTTGTTGTTAAATAAAACAAATGAATTTAAAAAATGCAAGATAAAGATAAGGTTTAGATAAGCTCCCAATCTCATTCTTCTGTTTATCTTATGTATTGTTGAGTTTGTGGTTTATTGCATCAATATTCTTAGTGTTTTCTTAATCTTGAGGTTATTAGCTTTGTGTGAATATTTTTGAACAGGAAATTACATCGCAAAGTAAGAAATGAAATTCATGCATTTGTCAAATAACAAGTAGAAAGTGAACAAGTATTTATTTGGTATCCCAGTAACATGTCACCTATTTTCTTTGACATCAGTATTACGTATGCCGGAAAACAAAGTTTTTTTTTCTGCTGTAATAAAATAATTTATTTCAATTATTTTTTTTGTTTCAGTTGCTATGGACGGTAATCCTTTCAAATCGCCGCCTTCCCAAAATGGGACATACGACACTATAACCAAAAAGACAAAGTCTCCTATCTATGCGAACTATGAGAAACCCGAAATCAACCATGTGTACAGCAACATCAACTTTAGCGATAACAGCCATAAGACTGAAAATCCAAAAGGGTTCAAGGATGAGTTGAAAACCGCTTTGGGAGAAAAGAGGTTGAGTAACGGAGAGGCACCTCCTTTGCCTGAAAAAAATGTAGAAAAAATTGAGAAGCCATTGACTCCAACCAGCGACTGCAAGAAGGACAGTGGTACATTGTCAAGGAAAGCGTACTTGTCGTTAAAGTCCCGGTTTAGAAGAGCTACGTCGATAGCAGTGGACATAAATGATGTGCCAAGTGCCTTGAAAATCACAAACTCGACATTCTACTTGACAGATTCCATGGATGGGGACAGCGGATTTAGTAATTGGTAAGATTATTGTGAAAGTAACAGACGAATTTCGCTTAAACAGGTGAACCGATTTAGGTTTGATTTTTTTTTAATCACGTTTTTTAGCGGTGGTTTTTAGATATATTTCATCAAAATCGATTCAGCTGTTTCAAGGTTATCAGCTTTTTACCATAACACAGAGTCGGGGGTTTTTACATTTGGGTAAAATGAACTCGTTATTATGAAATTTTAAGACAGCTGAGAACCTTCCCCTCTTGCCGAAAGCCCGCTGAAAGTTGTCATTGCCATCCGCAACCAACAGCATATAGCCTAGTGAAAATTAAAACGAATTAGTATATTTCAATTACTAAGGTAGCTTAAAGTAATCGTAACGCTGAAAAACGAGATAATTGAATTATTTTCAAACTATTGCAGTTCAATCAATGACGTATTGGGAATGGAGGTGTAGGTTGCGGCTATTCTTGTAAACTCCGATTACAGGGTTGAGAGAAAGTTCTACTACAACATAATTAAAAAAGAAACATTTATTTTTCTCTAAGTAAAGACCGGAAGAGGCAAAAGTTTCATTGATAAATGTCTGACTAATATAATAACTATATTTGTGTCCAGCAGCGACAACGCAGCGGGTAGCTCAGAGACGCTGACGTCCCGGCGACGCGAAGGTACTCGCCTGCGGTCCACCTGGGCCGAGTCCTCACCCTGCCTGGCGCTCGAGCGGCCCGGAGTACCCCCGCCCCCGCCTCCTGTCAACCTCGCACCACTCGGGGCAATGACACCAGGGGCACACGCGTCAGACACTGGGGCAACGTCACCAACCGGGGTGCACCTGCCCTCAGCGGCAGCGATATCACCCAAGGGGGCAACACGATCAGTTGGGGTATCGAACGGGGCAATTTTGTCACGCTCGCCTGATGTATCATCGCCTAACGGGGCATCGCGGTCGCCAGCCGCACAGTACGGGGCAACGGGCGCCCCGGTGGTGACTTTGCCCTCGGGTCGGACTTCGCCCCTGAGTCGCACCTCAACTGACCTTAGCGCTGTCAACGAAGGTAACGGGCGTCAACTGATTTTGATAGGCTAGAGCTTGAATTAATTTGTAAAAATGCTTTACTTTTAGTAGGTAATAGTTTAACAAAGTAGGTTAACTTAAGATAATTAACATATAATTTTCGAAATAAAAAAATCTAATCTACATCTTTCTGGCAATCTAGACCTGTAATGAAATCAAATGTTATTTGCGTTAAATAATTCAAAAATACTCATATACGCCTCTTTAAGTTTCCAAGTGAATATTAATAAATAAGAAGAATAAGTGAATATCCGAGACCAAGCTAAGGCAAATTTTTTTTAAACCATAATTTTGAAGCATTCAATTTCATGTAAGAAAGTTTAATTATGGTTGAATAATACTTTTCCTTCTAAAAAATGATACAACATACGTTGATGTGTCACTAAGTAGGACTAAACTGCATTAAATATTGTATTTTATTGAGCCTTAAATATATAAATAAATATATAAAAACATATTCATGAACTACTGAGTATATTTTTAAAGAAACATATATCACACACAGTATATCATACAAGTATTTTATTAAGGAAACAATCAGTTATTTCAGTTGACGTCTGTCGCGTCCAACATTGAAATATTTATTACATAGTGATCGTGTCGGCTATCGATTGGTATAACGAAGACAGCGCTAAACAGAGGTATGCCTCCGCTTGGATCTAAATAACTATTACATTGAAATTATCATCATCAGCTTATTCTAGTCAACTTGAGGATATAAGCGTCTCAGTAAGGCTCGGTCTGCGGATACCCGCATCTATTTATTATATCAACACACTTGTAATTATTTTTTATTCCAACAGTTGGTTCCTAAACAAAAATTAAACTATTTAAAATCTGTATTTTTAAAGAGACTGCAGTCAACTATTTCAATCCCCTGAAATTAAAATAAATACGAGAAATTACATATCTTTCAGACATCTTAATATTTTTCCAATTAATTGGATGACACCTTTTTGATACACGTGATTTTATGCAAAATATAATAATAATTTTAGATTTTATTTAACTAGCAAAATACTTTCAAAAGTTCTATTTTCAGTGGGCTATCATAAACAAAAGGCTACAGACAAAAAAACATCAAGCTAATCCTGTAGTTATTTGAGCCAAGCGGAGGGTGCATGAATAGTTCAGTAGTATACTACACTTGTATGTCGTTTGTTTGCACTGTCTTTGTAATTGTTTGTTTATTTTTGTTTTAACTTTGGCGTACTGTCTAATTTGATATGGTTGTGGACTTGGTACTATTTCATGATCATAATTCAACAAACATCAATCATCGAATGTATTCAGTACATACTTCAGTCCGATTGTAACTGAAGGCAAATTGTGTGCATGCACCTAATTTAATCGGTTCACACACGTTAATCACCAAACTACCTGTTTAAAATACATCTATGCATAGAGCCTAGAGATACATCTATGCATTTGACTAGTCTGCAATTAATTAATAGAACAATTTGAAACAAACGTGTTTTGAAGGCTTCGCGCTAGTTTTTGAATACAATGAAATTCTACAAAAACGCCTTCAATAAGTTTAAGATTTTATCGGTAAATTCCATTTGCTAAAAGTATTTAGAGGTAATCGTGTAGTAAGCAATAACTCTAATTCTCTGCTCATCTCAATTACTCTCGACAATGGGTGGCCATCCACGCTCCATGGTTCTACACCTCATGACGTAACCACGTGACCTCCACACACGTACAATTGCACATTATGTTGGTACATACCAGGCTACCAGCCCAGTCACCGCTGAGCTTCGATAAGCTATGCACGTGTAAGGTTCATTTTATTAACGCATAAATTTTGTGATTGTTTTTGTTATGTGTTTTTTATAAATGATGGGGCGTGAGTTACCATTTTCTACTAACTTGATTAGATTTATTAATTTTTTGCATGTATTTTTTATTGTTTTAACATAAATCACTTGATAACAAAGGTCTTTTAGAGACTCAAAAGACCCGCCTACATCTGATGATCTAATTGCAATCAGTGTTGTTCAATTTTCGTTGTTTGTATTTGTATCTTCATTGCTGTCACCTGTTCACAAAGAACCACAAAAGAAAGAAAACAGAAAGAACCACAGTACCTGCCATACAGTTAAAAAAAATGCCATTTTGATTTGGTGTTTTGGTTGATGTATTTTTCCCCATGTGACTGTCGAGTTTGCCCCTAGTAAAATTAAGAATTGTTTCCAACCATTACAGTTTCCATTGTTTCTATTGTAATTCTAGAGTCCGACTCTCCTTTTTGTCAACCATTTGATAAGATACTAAACAATGTTCCATCGATATCCAAGTTCGTTTTAATTTGCATTGTATTTTTCCAAGACAGTTTTGCGCTGCGTATAAAACACTACGTACAAACTAACTGTTTATTATCTGCACGATAGGTCATTACAATAACTAGATATACAACTGGACGTTCGCGTCTCATTACTCAGCTCGAGCTGTCAAGTCGATGACTTAGGTTAAAGGTTTTCCTGTCTAATTATATTCTCTCATTCAACGATTATAGACGTCAACGATAATACTCGTAGACTTTTTATGATGTTTTTCTGGTTTAAGTAACACAGTATCACAACGGTACTTTTGAAATTATCTGCCGTTACCTGTTCTGTAGTTAATAGAATAACAACAAAGTTAATTAATGAACTCGCCGACTTCCTTATATTTATGTCAGATTCTTACATATAATTTCGTGTACAGAATTGAAACGGCTTCTGCCTACCCTCTCGCGGAAGGACAAGGCGCCCCGCGCACGGACATCTTGGTACGCAGAGTGTGGATCTGACGTCGTGACGTCACAACAGTCTAATACCTCTTGGTAAGTCACCTATGCAACATATATTTGCCTCTTTTTGAAAGGCAAATGCAAAAATATGTGACCCCATTCATAATTATATAATATAAAAATTGAATTCGATTTAAAACTCGATGAACATAGTAATCTTGCAGCGGGATCTTGGGCTAATATTCTAGTATTAGCGAGTTATTACGAGAGTCTGAATTGAAATGAAAGCTATTGGTGTCAATTCTAAACCTGATTTTTTTATTATTTTTGCGAAACCGAATTAGCTATTATGTTATCACATCGAATTAAAGGCAGAAAGCAAATTGAATACATACGTAAATGATAGAACGAGACGATATAATATATGTATAAATATAGAACGTGATGTAACGAACGACAAATAGACAATTTAAAAACCTAAACTATTATAGTGCATTCAAATTTAGTTTACTCTTGACATTTTAGCCTTTTTCAGAATAACAAACTGCGTTCGGCAGAGCTGAACTGTATTTTAGTTTAGTTGTATAGACAAGAAAATTGGCCGAAATCTTGTATAAGATTGGAATGAATACGATCTTAATATTTTGACGCCGCGATTAAGCAACACAAAGTGCTGGAGTAGTATGCTTAGACCCTTACGCCACTCGCGCAATATCTTGCGGTTCCGACAGACAACGATAGGTACTTAGTTATTTTGTGGTTTGGACTTAGCTTGCAATTTATATGGCGTCAAGCATTTACGTCATTAATCACCGAAATGCCTATATAATGTAACATACATAACATAGCACAAGGTTTCACAAGATCATCGTCATAAATTCATAATCAACTATTACAAGCTCAGAAAAAGGATTGAGACAGACGTAATCTTGACAAATAAGAGCTAAAACATCGAAACTAATTTTAATGTATGTGTGACACGTTATATGCGCGCGATTATATTTACTTGTCAGTGAAAAATTTTGACGTATACAAATAATACTTTTTTTTTTCTTAATCTTTTCTTTGGCTTCGCACGACTTATGCATTCGCCATGGTCCAGAGTTTTAAAATAATTGTTAAAAAATTTAAATGAATAAATAAGTTTGAAATTGAAAAAAAGAATATATTTTCTTTTTTCCAACTCCAACTTATTTATTATCTATAGGTCGTTACTGTCGTGTTTTATCTATCTGTAACGCATTTCCAGTAAATATGTGACTATTATGAAACGCAAAGACATACCCTTTCAACATATTAGTGTCGCCTGCAAAAGAGAAAAGTGCAGTCGGTCATGCAACGCTTGCAATTCCGGTCCACTTGTCAACCAGAACCAGCTGAGTTCAACCGGGGTCGGTGGATTAGTCCGAATGTTGCAGTGTATGGTCAACATTCGGACGTATCATTCATCTCATGTAAACAGACTTATTTGACAGTTGTTTCCCGCGCTTTCGTGCGCGAACATTTAACCTTTTTTTTACGTGGTACAATAAACTAAAGCCTATGTTACTCCTTAAACCATCAGCTCTACCAGTAAAAGTCCCATCAAAATCGGTCCAGAGGTGTCAGACCAACAAAAAATGAAAAATATTATTTTTGTAATATATACTTATACATATACTTTTAAATGCATTTAGTTAAATGCTGTTATTTTGTCATTACAAACAGACACTTCATTTTTATTTATAATTATAATAATAACTTTTAATCCATTTTTAGGTTAGTCTCTGCCTTCTACGCTTTAGATCGTGATTCGTTTTCTACCCAATACAAACATAATGTGTGACGAAAATAAATGTTTGTTCAGTACTTGGGTGTTAATTATATGCATGTATTTACAAATATAAGGATTATATAAGTATTCTGTCGCTAACCTGGTTACCATAGCATAAGATATGCTTAGTTTGGCGCTAGATGGCGCTGTATGAAATGTACATTATTTATCATTACGGAAACCTTGCATAAGTTAGTTATTGACGATTTCCAGGCATGAACCAGTTCATTGATGAATCATGTTTAATCATTCTCTTCCGTTAATAGCGAGCAATCTTAAAAATTCCCTCCAAAGCTCTGGAAATAGATATATGTAGTAGGTAATAGAATTAAGTGTCGACTGTGGTTTTACAAAAGATTTAAAAATATTAGTAGGTGCAACACAGCCTATCCATTTCGGACGTACAATAAAATAATGCAATAGTGATCAAAAATAGAACATAAAATACAATTAAACAAAATTAACCTTTCATAGTATCTTTTTCTAACATAGCAATGAAATAAAACAACAAAAAACGGGATTAAAACTCTCCTATTTTTACAAGCCAACGCACTTTTTTTAGAAGTCATAGGTACAAATTTCGAACAGGCGTAGTATATGAAAGCCCATTTACGTTTAAACACTCATACCCTTGCACTAAGATTTCCTGTGTCGTAGATGGCATGGACAAACATAGAAACACAAGACAAACTCCCAAGACCCTGACAAACATGCTCCCGGACCAACTAAGCCACGGAGCCTCCGATTTATTAAATTAATATACTTGGAAAGACGTGGGAAGTGGTGAGCCATTTACTTATCACAGATAACTCAGGCGCTTTCACCCTAAGATAAACTTTTTAAATCAGAGTTTTACAACAAGAAATCAGTCGATGATTCCATAAATAATACACTGTGGAAAGAAACATTTTTAAATAAGCTGTTTAAACTAAAAGAAACAAGGAAAACTAATTTCAAGAACCCAAAACTGGGACAATTCGAGTGACCGATTAATTAGTGGAATGTATTTTGTATTCAGCTTTCATATTTCCTCTACAGGGATACAAGACTCAACAAGCTAGATTAAGTAGTAATACTATTGCGAAAATTTGTATGGATGTTTGTTACGCAAGAACAGCTGAACGGATCTGGATGAAATTTTGCACAGAGATAGATTATAATTTGGAATAAATATTTTTTCCCGGAAAAAAATACGGTTCCCTTAGGAAGGCCAACCTCGGGTAACCACGCGAGTTTGTCATAAATAAATATACAGGGTAGCTTGTGCTATGGAAACTAGATAACTGATAGAATACTTATATAGTTTTTTTTTTGTAAATATTACACCCAAACACAAACACATATATAATACATATTAACACCCAAACATTTACGTTCGTAACACAAATGCTTGTCCTGAATGAGAATTGAACCCACGAGCTGCAGGAGGTAGAGCTACCAAATGAGCTATGAGGTAAAGAAATATATAGACTTCCCCAAACCATTCTCGTGACCCTTATCACCGCGTGGTTCGGGTCGGGGTTGTTACTCAGACCGCTGACGTCCCGCGCCGTCCGCGGTGACTCACAGCTTCGCAAGCCAGTTTCCCTGCTGCACCGTTAATAACCGGCCCAAGGTGTGGAAGGCCAGCGTGCGTTACCGAACTGTACGATGTTATCGGTGTCAATTCAGTTAACATCAAACTATACTAATCTATATATCTTAAAATCGATTGCCGTGAATCAATCTCACAAAAACGTGATAATGGCTCGCCTGGATCGTTTTCTTTTATGCTTTGTTTTAAAAAATAAAACTATCCAATTGTTTTGTTTTCTTTGTTGTAGCTTTCTTTTCTCCTCAGTAATGGTTTAGGAAAAAGGAAAAGTGGGAAATAGCTTATGCAACAGCCGAAAAGAGAAAGCCTTGTCAAAATAAAACACATTTGTTCGCTTACAAAATTAAAAAAAAAATTATTGAAAGTATGCTCCATCTGCAGCTACAACCTTCGCCCATCGTTCAGGTAGTTTTCGTATTCCTTGCTGGAAGAAGTCCTGGTCTTTTGAGCTTATCCAGTTGTCAATCCAAATTTTGATACTTTCACATGAAGTAAACTTTTCTCCAGTAAGGTCTGTCTGCATCGTCCGGAATAGGTGGTAATCCGAAGGAGCTATGTCTGGTGAATATGGCGGGTGGGGTAACACTTCCCAGTCCTGTCCCTCTAAATATCTTTTTACGACTTCTGCGGTATGCGGTTTGGCATTGTCATGCTGAAGAACTAATTTGTTATGTCTATTCACCCATTCTGGTCGTTTTTCTTCTATGGCTCGCTTCAAACGCATTAGTTAAACTTCTCCATTAATAGTTTCAGAGGGTTTGAGCAACTCATAATATACAATACCTTTCTGATCCCACCAAATACAGAGCATGACCTTGGCACAGTGAATATTTATTTTTGGCTGTGATGGGCCTGGTTCGCCTGGTTTCACCCAAGCTTTTTTGCGTTTAGGATTTTCGTAGTGTATCCATTTTTCGTCTCCTGTGACTATCCGATGCAAAAATCCTTTTCTTTGCTGTCTTTGAAGCAGCATTTCACAAATGGTTTTCCGACGTTCCATGTCTCTTTCTTTTAAATCATGTGGAACCCAGTAACCGGCTTTTTGAATCATTCCCATCATTTGTAAACGCTTTGCAACAGTTGAACGATCAACATTTAATGCTGCAGCTAATTCTGATTGAGTTTGGCAAGAATCTTCCGCCAATAATGCTTCCAATTCAGCATCTTCAAATTTTTTTGGTGGTTTTCCATGTTCTTTATCCTCAGTACTAAAATCGTTATTTTGAAATCGTCGAAACCATTCCTTGCAAGTTGTATTAGACGGAGCATGCTCACTATAAATCTCCACAAGCAAACGATAAGTTTCCGCTGCAGTTTTCTTCGCAATAAAATAATGTAATAACACTTCCCGCAAATGACGTTTATTTGGAATAAAAACCGACATTTTCGAAAAGGTGAAAACAATTGTTGCTTACACTTCAACCAAATATCATAAAATGCGTTAGATAGCTGACATTCAGTACTATCGAATACAAGTATGGTCATTTATTAGTACACGTAAACAATACTAAAAACGACATCTGTTGAGAAAGGGCGGAGTCATATTCACACACCCAATATATTAAGGAATAGCAATTGATAGCGACTAACAGAGCCGAGATTTTTCAGACGTGACTTGTCATTATCATAATAGAGAAACAATAATACAAACTAAAATTAAGTTTGACAATTGCAAACACTATGTGGTCCCTTTTACTGCATATGACGCAAGTCAGTCGCAGTATCAGTCTTGTAACGCAAAGGTTAAATCATCTGAAGTCCTTGATAACGTTGTGCTTTCTTGACCAACTGGTTGACAGAAAACCTTCGCCCTCCGCCCGCCTTCACCCGCCATCTCCCATAATTTGGGTCAAGCGATAACTTTGAATTCTGTCAGCGGCAGTGTGCGCGGGCGCAGAAGGCCGTTGGATATTCGCGTTTAAACACCTTCGCAGTTTTTTTCCTCTTACCTCACAGCAGCATTAGATGGCAAATAGTGCTCGAAGTAAGTTATAGTCTTGTGTTTTTCTCGTTCGATAAATTGATGTGGGAAACAATTGTTTGCAGTGAAGAACAGTTATCACCTTGTGGATTGAAGGTATTTTATTATATTGTATGTGATGTGATTTTGTGTTGTGAGCATAGGATAGTTATAATGTATGTGTAGTGACTTCTAAAAAGACATATTTCTATAAACGCTGCCATGGTAATTTCTAGGATTTTCCGTCAATCCAACACCATAATAAATAGACAGTATCATATAGCACGGAAAAGATAATTCTTTAAGTATCGGTAGAAATCCAATCATAAGAAAAAGATCAAGATCAAGACAATGACTGTCGGCCAAGGCGCCATACTGGTACCAAGTAGTGCTTGGTACCCTTGCCTTGACAGAATACCCTCTTTTCCAGGTACGCGGAAGTAGGGTTGTACCAGGCGGGAAACGTGTCCACATCATCAGGAGCTTCGTCAGGGTCGCACCCCGCGTCTCCGCTCCCACACTCTCTGTTCACGCATGAGCCTCTCTACCAGTTCTACAATGCTGCTAAAGTAGAGGTGAGTGTCGTCACGTTTGCATCTTGATACCTTTAAACATTCCTTTGACGGTAGCTGGCGGGATACAAGCAGGTAAACATTGCTTGTCAGGTCCGGGGGTTGCCCCGAACCACATTTAGCAAGCACACACTCATACTTCTGCACTAGTATTACCTGAGTCATGGTGGCATAGACACACGCAATAGAAAAACCACACACACTGAGAGTAAACCTCGTGCTCATCCCACTATTATTTTTGTTTGTGACAAGAGCCCATATCGCACGCTTCGTTAAGCTTTTAATTTAGCCTTAGAGCCGTTTTTAAACAAGTGCAAATATTTGCCGCGGCCGGGAATCAAGACCGGTAGGCATTCCTCATTTTGCAAACAATGTAAGTATTTCCCATTTTGTAAAAAGCACGGACCATGTCAGTATTCAGTGGGTACTGCACATCTGCACCTGGAATTCTGCTGCTAAACTAGAAGTGAGTTAGTTCCCCCGGGATCAAGCCGCAAAGTGAGGTAGAAGGAGGCAGGTTTATTCTCGTCTTGGATATTTCTGTTGTGTATGTGTTCATATCATTTGCGATTTGAAATGCAAGAGATAGGGCGTTAGGGTACGAAACCCTCAATATGCGAATCCGTGTCGCAGTTAACCAACATCCTGATGAAACTGTACCTACTTTCGTGAAAAATTCAATAGTTCATATTAATCATGTCCTGTGTAGATTACTACTAAAAAACAAGAGATAAGCTAAACATTTTTTTTATTCAGTGCTTTGCCTCCTCATTTATTAATTTTTACGAAATAAGATGTCAACGTACATACTAGTTCCTTCCCATTTGCATACGTCATTATTCTCGGTGTTTCTTGGTAAAGTCCCAAGATTAAGTCTTGGTACTTATTATATTAAAAAGATGTCTGCAACGTGCCTCCCCTCACTTTGCGGTTTAATATTTGTGTCATTTTAATAATTACCAAAACAAATACTTTATTTACGAGGAAGTAAACAATTTTAATCATTAATCCTGTTACGAGGTTGTTGAATGCTCCAATTTGGTGCGAATTAGTGGCTATTATAATAAATTGTTATTGCGCCGGCCTTCGGATCACCTAAGCGCATTGTTTTAGTCTAATAACGAACGACTGTTGACAAAACTCGGACTTTTTGTTTCTACTGCAGCTGAACACCGATCTAAACTGGACTCATTTGATTTAAATTGAATTCATTCAAACAAAATAGTTATATCGATACAGGGGAGAACATGGTGGCCCAGTGGTGCAGACGCAGACTTTCTATCTTAAGGTCGCTGTTACAAACCCAGAGGTTCACCTCTGGCAACAAGCAAACAACTCATTGTTTCAACAATGAGTAAGTACGCCATACCATATTCTTAAAACGGCGAATGAAAATCGGCAATTCAAAGACATG
The DNA here is from genome assembly GCA_921293045.1 of Aplocera efformata. Classification (NCBI taxonomy): domain Eukaryota; kingdom Metazoa; phylum Arthropoda; class Insecta; order Lepidoptera; family Geometridae; genus Aplocera; species Aplocera efformata. Next base: position 1,561,337 of record OV121042.1, on the reverse strand, counting down.
TTATATCTAGCCGGTGGTAGATTCTGGCTCGGAATAAATTTTACCTAAAAATTTTACCTTTACTTGCTCCGGCCGGCTTTAAACCGGCCAAGTGCGAGTCGCACCGACAGTTCTGTATAAACTTGTAGGTAAGCTCACCCAGAGGACAAAATCTGTTTTAGTTATTAGGTACTAACCCCTACCCTTAAATTACTAACACGTTTGGATCATAGTTGTCTGAATAAATAAAATTATTATTATATTATTATAAGACAAAAGGGTCTTGACAGATGGATAAACGGACACTAAAGTGATCCTATGAGGGTTCCTCTTTACCCAATTTTCATCGGTATATTAATATGCCATTGCTCTCTTTCCAGTCTGTGTGCCGCGAGACGGGTGACTCTGATTCCGACGCGTACGAGGTGAGCCCGCAGCCCCTCGCCGCGCCTCCGCCCCCCGCCCGACCCTCCGCCATGGCACTAGTGGCGCCCCGCGGCCCCGCGCGCACCCTCTGGTGCGAGGTACCAGAGGTGCTCCACTCCGCGCTGCTCAGTAAGTACTGCTTACCTTCAAAATAGTTCAATGTTCATAGTTCTTGATCTTGGTAACTCTGGTAACAAAAAATTCTTTAAACAGTGAATGCAAACATCGTGAGGAAACCAACATGTCTTAGAACCTAAAATTCGAAGACATGTGACATCTACCAATCCGGAATGAGCTCCCGTGGTAGATCATAGCCCATTCATTCTCAATTATCGAGAGTAGGCCAGTATCCAAACAGTGGCAACATTAGAGGCTCAAATGGCAGAGCCTAGTGATCTAAGTATATTAAGTTTTCCATCCCAATTATGTACAAACGACAATAAATGAAATGAAATGAAACAAGCACTACAGACAGGTCTAAAGTTCATATTCCTCGCAGGTTCCCTAGCCCCGGCCCAGAAGCGGCTGCAGGAGGCCAAGTTCGAGTTGCTGACGTCAGAGGCGTCGTACCTAAACTCTCTCAACGTACTGGAGGCACATTTCATAGCGCACCCCGCGTTCAGGGAACCGCACATCTTGCCGCGAGCTGATTGGGAAACGCTGTTTGCTACTATATTACCTGGTAAGCATTATATTATTCAGTTAGAAAGCTCAGCAGTGCAAGATTTGATCAAATCTAAGATTAATATTTTAGTTGAAGGTAAATTTTTTGTTCTTATGGGTCTTGTCGATGGCTTTTTCGGATCTTATGTGGTTTCTTGTCACGATAACAGCTACAGGTACCAAGGAAGTACAAACTTATAATACATGAAATGGAAGGTCTAGGATTGTGATGTGTGTAGGCGCATCTTATCAAAACAACATCTTGATAAATGAAAGTAATTATGCACTGCAAACTGATTCTAATTTGACATATCGGTGTTATTCTCTGCCTTACAATCTTCTCTGATACTTTGTGCTTATACATTTTGACTTATCAAACGATACTTGTATATTTCGTGGAATTAAGGATGATTTTTAAAGGGCTAGGGGCTGGCTTTGTCGTAATTCCGTCGCCTACTTGTAGAGATTTTAAAGTGAATTTAGTTGATCGCACTCACATTGATTGACATTTCTTCCCCCATTGACAACACATATCCTAGCTATTGGACGGCTTTCAACTTCTATATTCACGTGATACCTTTGTAAACGGTTATTACAGGGTAAACCATCATCATAATTATCAGCTTATATTAGCCTATTTGTATTAGCTTATATTAAGCTTCTCCCCACAACCGCCACTCCGCCCGATCTTTGTCTTTCTCAACCACTTTCAGTCAGACAGCTGTTTTTTGACTTTGGGTAAAACATACGTTTGTCTCCAGTGCGCAAGTGTTCGCAACTGCTGATGAATGAGCTGGAGAAGTGCTGGCAGGAGAGCATCCTGCTGCAGGGCATTTGCGACATCGTGCGGCAACACGCCGAGGAACACTTCCACGTATACGTGAAGTACTGCGAGAACCAGGCGCTGATGGTGAAAACGCTGCAGCGGTTACGAGAGAAGCCAGCGTTTGCTAACGCTCTTAAGCGGTGAGTGTTTTTTATTGCTGACAGAGTTGCGTTTATCATCTATGTTAGTTAATAAGTAGCCGATGGGAGCGCCACGTTGGATGGGTTCCAAGCTGTCAACTTGGCTAGCGCATTACTTAACTTGACAGTTATGCCACCACTATACTATATGCTATAGTTATGCCATGTTTAATAGTTTCGTTTTTAAATCTAAATAGCTGAAAAACTATGTCATCCAAGTAAACGAAATTGTTTACTTTGCTTTTCTGTGACTTTTTCGCCCATAGCAGACCGATCTAGACCGATTTTTACCGAAGAAACCCACTTATTTCGTGATGAAAAACTTGAAGTGGGTTTCTTCGACTTGTTTCTTTTTTGTAATGATACGATATACCCCAGGGCGAGAAATAAGTGGTGAAGAACTTGAAGTGGGTTTCATCGATTTTTTTAATCTGTGTATAATGAACAGAATGGAGGGGCACCCGGCGTGCCAGTCGCTGTCCCTCCACTCGTTCCTGATGCTGCCGATGCAGCGCGTGACCCGCCTGCCGCTGCTGATGGACGCCGTCCTCCGCCACCTGCCCTCGCACGCGGACGAGTACCAGCCGTGCATGCACGCCCTCTCTACTCTCAACAACGTGAGTGCACAAGGCTGTATGCTTCCCCTCGGATTGGTTGATTGGAAATAAACTTAACAAATAAGACTATCTAAAACATGAAAACTGACTGTAGTTTGACATGTCTGTGTGCATGTAATGTGCCTGGGGAGTTCCTGTGACACGTTATATGCTCACGAATATGTTTACTTGTGTGTGTAAAATTTGACGTGTCCAAAAGATACTTGAGATCTTCTTTTTGGCATTTTGTGTCTTAAGCCAATGTCCGAGTTATTGTATTTTCACAAGTTTTTTCTGCATTTCGGTTAATTATAATAAAATATGGCCGGTTTTACAAGAATATTTACAACCAGAATTATTTTATGATACTTGAGATCTAAAGGAATAAATGAGTTTGACTTTATAGCGAGGTGACGCGTGTCCTTCCTGATGACGAGCTGAAGGCCCACCTGTTTTAATTGTTTACCTCCGCCCATAACAGCAGTAATACGACTTAGGTCCTCTCCGGACGAAATATGAGAAGTCCCAAGTCGCACCCCGTTCCGCCCGTCACCCGAGACGGGGATGTTACGTCTCGTATACGGGATTTCACCGGCACCCACACCCTTCCACTGAAACAGGAAAGCGAAACCCCCTTTAATATTTCAGTTCGTATCGCAATGCAACGAAGGCGCGCGCAACACGGAGCGCATCGAGGAGATGTTCCGCTTGGCGCACTGCATCGAGTTCCCGCACCACATCCGCAACCCGCCCGAGCTCGGCCCCGCGTGCGCACGGAGAGACCGCAGGTAAACCAACCAACAAACAAACAAACTTACACGCACAGGTAGTCATTTCAACCGACTTCAAAAAAGGAGGATCCATTCGACTGTATTTATTTTCATTTTTTTGTTTGTTACCTCAGATCTCCCGCATTTATGAAATTCTTTTTTATTTGGAAGGATAATGATTTCAGATTGGTAAAAAAGTATTAAAATCGGTTAAAAAATAACTTGAACAAATATGTCATCCAATTATACGACATTGCGTATTTTGCTACTTTTAAAGCATTGAAGTTGGTTTTATTGATTTTTAAATCAGTTATATGTTTTAGATTTTTTTTATTGTTTTGTCTCACAGGCCTGTGAGGTGGTTGGTTCGCTCCGGCGAGATGACGCAGCTCATCTGGAAGACGGACGAGATGAAGCTCACGTTCGGCAAGAAGTTCCACAAGCTGCCGCTCTATCTGTTCCTCTTCAACGACCTGCTGGTCATCACCAAGAAGAAGAGGTGAGACTACACACCAAATATATTTTTTAAAATCTTTATTTATTTATAGAGGGTTTGTTCAAGTTGAACATGTCACCCTCGAGTTTACTACAAACCAAATAATAAATGTTGATCCAGTTGCTCGCGTCCGTAGGTACCCTTTCAATCCCTACACCACCTGGGTGGTGGTAAAGGAGCAACTAAAAGTAGCAGTAGAACTTGTGCTAAGTTCGCCCGGGCAAGTACATCCATGTTTTTTTGTAAGTTGTTTATAAAACCCTGTATTTTGATAACCAACTGGACAGGTTTCCAGGGAAAAAAAATATGGCGAGAAAAACTTACCATTTTAATTTTTATAATTTTGATAACCAATGTCGTTATTTACTTAGCTAGCCTTATTGTTCCACTAATCAAGGGCGGCCTTAGATACTGCGAGGCTCCGGGCGATAGATCTTTGTGAGGGTATAAGGGATCTCTTGGGGTATGAGGAATTTAGGTGAGTTGGAAGTATACAGGGCTACTGGTAATCAGCATCCTCCTAAAGACAGCTGCAGTACATCGAAACAAAAAACGGGGTGTTCTGCGAGGGTGCCTACAAAAGCAAGGCCCCGGGCGGTTGCCCTGCTTGTCACCCCCTAGGGCCGCCACTGACACTAATCCAACCACTAGTGACTGCGGGTTACGTCACTTACTCTTAACAATATTCTTGGTTGCAGTGAGGAGCTGTTCGTAGCGGTGGACCACTGTCCGCGCTCGTTGTTGGAGGTGAGCGCGAGCGAAGGCGGCGCCGCCAACGCCAAGCATGCCCTGCTCCTCACACTGTTGGAAAACCACGACGGCAGGACGGTTGAGATGGTAAGCATTACTTATAACCTAGAGCCGTATGCTCACAGTATTAAAATTATCACAGATTTACTTGTTTCGTCATTAAACGTTTGTTTCACAATAGTCTTTTCGAGGTTATCAATTGGGTTGTATTTTTTTTTATATTTGTTATCTCAGTGCTTAGTCACTCGTTAACAGATTTAGAAAACTCTTCCCATTTCTTCACCATAGAAATTTTATCAAAATCGGTTAAATGACTCGGTTGTTAAATCAAAATAAATGGAAAAAATATGTCATCTAAGTAAACGAAATTGCGTATTTTGCTTTCCTGTGACTTTCTTCTTCGCCCGTTGTATAACGATTAGGATGCTTCTTTTTTAAAATGGTGTGGAAATAAGGGAAGAACATTTTCACACACAGACACAGTGCTTTGCGGCCGATATTACTTGACGGTGATATAAGAATAAATAGTAACAAAATTTATACAAGAAGCTGTAGGTCTTGCGTTTGAATGTAATGAGCCGCTATAACTGAAAGGAACGAAAGTTTTAACATGACGAAACTAATGAAATATAAACATCAACTCTTTGTATTCCAGCTCATGTCGTGTCCGTCGGAGACCGACGCGTCCCGTTGGAGCGAGGCGCTGGCATGGGGAGGCGGCAGCAGCGCGTCAGGGGAGGCAGTGTACGCCGGCTGGGACTGTCCGCAAGTGTGCGCGCTCTACGCCTATGCGCCCGCGCAGCCCGACGAACTGCCTCTCGCTGAGGGCGACGTCATCAATGTCACTAGGAAAACTAGCGAAGGTAACCGTACAGTTTAAATAGCGTGGGACCTATGTGGGACCCTTGATGGAGTACCCACCAAATATTAAAACCACTAAAACCTATGGATATTTTCCGCATCGGGAATTAACGAGGACTGTCCCCCTATGTTCGTGCTCTAGGCCTATGTTAGTCTCTCGTTGTTTGGTTACTAGCGAAAGTAACTAAACAACGAGAGACCTAGGTGAGACCCCTTACGAACTCCCAATATATCGAAGTAAACAGCACATATTTTAGTAAACATCAATGGAGCATTAGCTAGCTCATTTGTGGATTTAATGTTATTAATTCTGATAAAGATGTATGATTGTCTGCAGGTTGGTACTACGGCGAAAGAACGCGCGACGGCGAAGCTGGTTGGTTCCCAGGCGCCTACACCGCCGAGATAGCGTCTGCCCACGTGCGTGCCAGAAACTTGCGACAGAGGTATCGCTTGCTCGCTCTCTCCGGGACCTACGTGGGGCAGAAGAAACGGCTGTGACGTCATGGTCCACTGTGATTTGTGGACTTACTCCATACAGAAACGACACTTCACCATTAGTTTTCTGCGACTTGTGACCCACGTCAAGCAGAACAAACGTTTGTAGCGTCAGGCTTGATGCTGAGTCGCCCATTCTGAACATAGGTGGACCAAATCTGATCAGTTTGTCTGATCAAAAGATCAGACGGTGTTCAAACAGGTCGAAGAGGGTACCTTTGGATACGGATAAGTTGATACTCGCGGGAATTCCACGAGCTTCTTGAAAATAGACAGAGTAGTTGGTTTCATAAGAGCCATAATTGATCTACACCCTTAGTTCACAAAATGGTCCTGGTAAACCCCCAGGGATCCACGAGAGACTCGATGAGGGTCTACTTTGGCATGACAAAAAAATGGGAGTTTATAGTTCATAACTCAGCCGCAACGCAAATTTCCATAGTTAGATCTAATCTGGACATTTTTTGTCGAGTTTTGGGAATATGATAGAAATGTAGATGAAGGGGGTCCACCGGAACCAGCTCAATTTTGTGTAATTAGAAAGTGGTCTATGGGAAAAAAAAGTCTGGTAACCTCTGATCTACACCATTCAATACGGCATACGTAATGTTTATGAGAACATACGAGAGGAGGAAACTGAAAAAAGCCCTCTACACTTTTTACATTAACAGCTTTTTGTTATCTGGGAGAAGATGGCTCAGTACAACCTTATTTTGGGTATTGTGTCGATGCTGTTGGCATCAAACTAAACTTTTAAACTATAGCTGTCTCTATTACTCCGTATGAAACAAACGAGATAGATGTTAGTTTTACTCTGATCCGACATCAACGGTATCTTTTTATTTTGGAAGAGTGATAAATATAATTTTCGAGTGACAATAATATCATGGTTTGCATCACTGCTCTTATCATCACAACAATTGGTTTGAATTTCACGTTAATTGTATTGTAAAGGTGTGTACACAAGTGCACTTGCGACGCTATCCGTCCAAACACTGCCTTTGTATTCGAATTGTAGGTTTTACATAGTAAATGATGAAATCATTTGAGCGTTTTACATAATAATAGGTAAATGATGAAATCATTGACTGTTCTGAAACATGTGGGCTTGTAAGATAGTTATTTTAGGTGTTATTGCATTATGCTTTGCACCAATTTGTACATAAAGGTGCTCCGACAATTTATCGACATTATACCTAGGTTTTTTATTATTTTAACAATATATAATCTCATTGAACAGAGTAAAGTTTGTATTTAGTTGGAATGTACAGTTACAAATGAGATTTCCATTGAATTGTATAATATTTTTAACTTTTAATTAGTTATAATTATGTATTATTGTTTTTAGATTTCTCTTGGCCGCTTTAAATCGCCTAGTCATGTTATGCGACCAAGATATAAATTAAAATATTTGTATTGTTTTGGGAATAATCACAATATTGACATTCCACTCGAAGCTGTATCATACTATAACGCACTGTTACATTTACCTACGATTATGTTAACAAATGAAATTAAATTTGTATTGTACTTAAATTATTTTATTGTGTATATAGATATGTAGTTTTAACATTATGCGACTTATTTATAGCATAATTATTATTTCAAATATAAAGTTAATTAATGATTGCTTGGTTTACTTCAAATTCTCACTTCCTACTTTTTTCATGTGCCTTTTTTTATTTGGGTTAGTGACGGAACGAGCTGAGGGCTCACCTGTTGGTAAGTGGCGACCCCCGCTCATGACAACAGTAATACAATTAAGTATAAGATTTGGATCTTACACTGAGTCGCATTCATCCTGCTCTCATTCACTTGTGATTTCACCGGCACCCACACCCTTCCACCGGAACACAGTGAGCACTACTGATTGGCAGCTTATTCCAGGTGTGGTGGCAGTACTTCCCCTGACGAACTTGGCACAAGTTCTACTGCAACTTTTGGTTGTTCCTTTAGCACCACACAGGGAGTACGTGTAGGGAATTAAAGGGTAGGTACACACATACGCACGCGAGCAACTGGACCCCTTCGCAACGGTAACCTTTAGTAATTTTTAAAGTGGATCGTACACAAATTGGTGCAGGCAAGTATGAGCGGGGGACTTCTCTTTTTTGGAGAGCCCAGAAATCCTCGAATGCGCAGAGATCGGCCACCGGAGGTTTAGTTGGGTAAAAGTCCCACATAACTCGGTTGTCTCCCCCAGGGCAACCGATGTATCTGTTGCAGATTCCCCTTCGTCAACAAAAAAAAAAAAAGGCAAGTATGAGCGACGGCCGCCGAGCCGATCCCATGTTTGTCGGTATTAGAAAGGATTTTTTTGACTTGACAATATGTTGTTGGCCGTTGATGGCCTTGGAACTTTACGCGGGCTTTTGGCTAGCGGGGAATTTTCTTCTTACATACATAATATGTATCTTATTCCGAACTTTGTTTAGAAGATCCATTTAGTAAGAAGATGAATCTATTATACAACTGGTTTATCATTTAGAAAAAGAAATACACCCGCCATCTTGACGTCAAGTTGGCGGCTCACTTTATTTTTGTAATACTCTGCATTCAAACAGGTACTTTTATTTTCAGTATTGGTAGATTTAGGTAGACCCATGCTTATTTTATGCTGATTCGCATCCTAGATTTCGCTTTTGACATTTGCAATAGACTTCTTCCCAAAACCGACTTTCTTTGTCGACTTTCAAACCAGTACCCATGCATGAACATGCTTTATATTGCGAGTGTCACTGAAAAACTAAAAATCTCTAACCAAAATTAAGTACACTTTATTTTTTTCATTAATATAATAATATAATTTAGTTTGTGCATATATTGGCACATGTACTTCTTGCTTAAATATCTATAAAGTTTTACAACAATGAATATTTAAGACCGATGTAGTAATAACGTATATAAAAATGAAAATCTTATCTAACGTATATAAAATGTCATAATCAGATCTATAAATAGCTAATCTCAACAAATAAACAACATTTAATCATCAATTCAAATCATTAATAGGAAATCATTTAAAAAAATCACTATATATAGAAAGATGGAATCCATACAAAAATATGATTCAACTTGTACTTACCTAAAATCAACTAAAATTTTTATTTTCAAATGTAAAAGGAATGATGTCATAGGCAAAATTGCAACTGAGCAAAATTATTGTGAAATACTGTTTAAAAATAAAGAAAATCTACTAATTACATATGGTTTACGTTTTCAATTCCCTATATATATATTCAACAAAAATAATCACCAAAGGCCTGCGCAGACGCAGACAATCCGCCGCGATGCTAAAGTAAGTTTGTATGGAGCGGATTAGAGGGCAGAATAGTCTGTTCTCCCCAGACCTCAAAACAGGTTCAATCGGCAAACAGGACACAGAAACACAGATGAATCAAATTCCAGATCTTTTTAAGTCTGTTAAAAATTACATTTGTGATGCATCAAAGCAAGAAAATAGGAGATCGAGAATTAAGACTAGCACCTGGATCATCACAAATAGCAAGTCTATTTCCTTAAAGTGCTGAGGCTATGATTACTGTCCAAAACCCATTTGGAATGTTCACAGTTTTAGTGGATTTTTTAAGATTCTATTCTATGTATTGAGAATATATTTGTGACTGTACAGATTTGTCATGATGATAATATCTAAGCTATAAACATAGGAAGTTATCCCTGTCATGAAGGTACAGACATAGCTGCTGGGACAATCAAATTCGAGTCTTCGAAGAATTGTCTTTAGTCTCAAAGAGTTTTCTCACAAAGTAGACCTGCAGGGATCCTGTAGCAGCCACAGCCAGGATCTGAATCAGGGACCACCTGGAAGAAAGATGAAAATTTATTAAAAAAATCTATCAGGAATATTATTTTGACAGTGACAGTGACATCTGTGATAAGTTATCTCTCCATTCCGTAGCTGTTGGAACATGTATGTACCTCATGTACCTCATAAGGTAATAATTTCTTTAAATTTGTTCCTGAATTATCAACTCAAGCTATTACAACTAGTGCAGTCCACATCAACTTTTAATAATTCTTGACATTTTGCTGTAGTTCATGGGCGGTAACTAGTTAACATCAGGTACGCTGTCAGATAATTCAGCCATTTTACTTAGTCAACAATCACTCATGCTGTTATTGTCTCTTACCCTTACAAGCTTGTTGTGCTTAAAATACTGTTCTATACTATACTATAAAATGTTCTATACTAGAACTTCTTCAATTTGTGCGAGCAGCCTGACTACATAACATACGTAACTAACCTGAGTACATAAGTATTGTTGTCCTGCAACAAGTTGTAGTCCCTCGACTCTCTTGCTCTGGAATGATATTGGTACTGCAGGATATCATTAATGTTCCTCTCCACAAACTGGATGGAAGTCTGAAAAGAAAAAAATTTTAGTACATAGGTCAAACTAATGGTATTTTTTTAAATAATAATTTAAGACCACACATTCGAATTATGGAGTTTGATCCATAATTCGAATGTGTGGTCCTAATACATAGCTGTACCCTTAGTCTGGCAATTAGTTGAATTGGTCCAGTTGTTTTCGAGCCTGGCACCACAATTTGCCATTCTATTTTATTTATATAGATTATGATGATAATATGAAAATTATTCTTCTTAGGATTACAATAGTTAAACTCACAGTAAAATTAGAAATATTCATATCAAGATCTTCAATTTCCTTCGCGTACTTCTCCCACATATCGTATCTGATAACTGACAGGTACAAATTGACCATTTTGCCAGCAAATCTGGAGAACTGGTTGTCGATGCAGACTGCATAGTAGCCGCCGCTGGAAGTCTGGTCGGCGTACTCGGCGCTTTGGCGCCACTCATATGGGTGGACGATCTGACCGTTGGGGTGGCGGACCGCGAAGCCACACATACCATCACCGCCTTTTAACACCTGAAAAATATTTTTTACATACTAAAATAAAAACTTTCCATCAACTTAATAATGTAAATATAGGTTAACGCTAATTGACATGGTATTCAACTCAATTGAGCACATAAAAGCTAGAAAGTAGAACATTCTAAATAGTTTCGCAAGCGATTCTGAATCAATTGACTGTAATTATAGGCATGAAATTAGGCAAGCGAGATAAAAGTACTGTTTCTAATCCCATGAGAGCCCATATTTAGTTAATTTACCTGATAACTAGCGTAAAATGTGGCGCCCGGCTGAACATATTGATAATAACAATCTTCTTTGCCTGCATCGATGTGCACTTTGTAGTCCATGGTCACCGCAGGCAGATTTTCGTACCATGGTGCCGGTGAAGTCGAGAAAACATCACCAACAATTGATAAAACAGTAAATATTGTTATCAAAGTAAACAGATGCCACGTCCGTTGTGCCATTTTTGCAATATACTTTATCTATTAGGTGATAGGGAAGGGATGATTGCAAATATATAACGCACGATGAAAAATATCGATATGTTATCCATTTAATTTAAGTAAACATTACGAAACTCATTTTTGGGAAAATAACAAAATATTGAACCCGCTGTGTACAAAATACAATTCGCCTGGATCCCCAGGGAACCGATTTCAGCGAAAACTATAGTGTCGGTCACCAAGGAATTATTGTCCAGGAGTTTCAGATATATCACACCGGCGTTTTCAATATCAATATATTAATAAAACAATGATAAAATATGGACTCCACAAAGACTTTTTTTTTTCAAATAAAAAATTTATTTGAAAAAAATTGGTCGATGAACATATAAATATTTTTATCGATGTGGATAACACTTACGTCCTTATGCAATTGGTGCTGCCATTAAAAATATTGTAATACTATGTAATTTTGTCTAGCAGTGGCATGGAAACAAAGATTAATATTTTTTTTAATGAGGGCTTTACGTGGCCATTTTTCCAGATGGACAATTCTACCAGATGTGCTGCTTTGTAGTAGGTAGGATGTCGATAACTTATTGAATGTGAACTCTTATATTGAGTCGCGTTACTGTTGTCATGGGCTAGGGTCGCCACTTTGGAAATCGATGCCAGAGTCCAGAAAAAAAAACTTAATTTTTAATGGATCTTTTTAAAATGTTATATAGTTGCTCAAATAGAACATTTCCATTTATTATACAAAACGTGATCTGATGTGACGTGAGAGAAATGTCACATCACAACAGTAGGTGTTTCCTAGAGCAACAACTTATCGTTCAAACTTTTCTTCAAAAAGCATTGTTGGCAATAATAAGTATATTTTTTTGTAGTGACAACTTATTCAAGAAACCTCCAGATGATTTCGACTTGACAGAAAAATATAACCCTAAAAAGTTGTACATAAACAAAACAAACCTTTGAAAATATTATAAAGTATCACATAATTACTCAATTCCCGGAAGAAACTCCTTAAGTACTACTGAAAACTATTAGGAGAATGAAAGCTCGATATTTGGCCTTTATTTCTTACATAGGAACTACTTTTAGGTGTGTATTTTTATATATTATGTTAACATAACCAACACATCACATTATGTACTGATTTACAGAGGGTGTCTCATCTGAAATGTCGGTTTTCATATGTGAAAATTCCTACGCCTCAAATTAAACATGTCGTAACTTGTTAAGACGTCTCTAATTCTATGAAGAGTATACGTTTACGTTTTCATTATAAATAGTATGGAATGCGATAAATATGAAATTCGTGTATTGTTAAGACATTATTGGAAACAAAATTTTAAAGCAACCGTGGCAGCAAGGAAAATATGTGAAATTGAAGGGGAAGACACAGTTAATGAGCGAACGGCGCAGCGTTGGTTTAATCGTTTCAATAATGGAGATTTGACGCTTGAAGATCGTTCGCGTTCAGGTCGTCCACCTGCGTGGGATATTGAGGTTACAAGGGAAGCAGTAGAAAAGCAACCTAGTAACAGCACTCGCCGATTATCGGACTCCCTTGGACCTTCTAAAGATACCATACATCGCCATTTAAAATCATTAGGTAACATCTATAAAAGTTGTTGTATAAAAGACATTATTTATGAGACACCCTCTGTAATTCAATTCAATCTGTATTCATCATACAAAAAGTGTCTACTTTGAAGCACATTTTAGGGATATAAATAGGAAACTCTGAAATTATTATTTTTGATACTGTGAATCAAAACCGGACAATATCTATTGACCCAGCGGATACAATGTTATTTTTCTTATTGGCATAAATAATGATAACCCTACATTAAGGTGCAATGAGCGTTACATGTCAATGTAACTGTTTTCTTTTACATTGATTAATAGGTCAATGCATTACACTGGCCATAGACAATCCTACAAAAGTTTAGAAAGAAAGAAACAATACACAATAGTGTTAGTTAATTATTTTCGTACTTGTATATTTCACTGAATGTTTTCTTTGTAACTTCTTTAAGAAAAGGAACTTTAATATGTATTTAGGTTCAATATTATGCATTTATTGTTCAGATCATCAGAAAAACTGTGGTTTAAAGCCGGTCGGAACTATCCAGATCCTGAAAGCGTCCAAGGATTAATGGAAATAGCCCTACTGAAACTGCGGTCTTTGAATTATCCAAACATCACTTTATCAAGCCGGTGAGTGTGCATGTTTTAATACATAAATAATTATTCATGGGCTTTTCACACAGAGCCCCTAACTAAGCATAGATAGCTATGCTTAGTTATGCTTAGTTAGGTGCATACATAGTACTTTTTTAGTACTTTGTATGCATAGGCTTATACCCCAAACTAAGCATACATAGTACTTTTTCAATTGAAACTATATACATAATATTAACACTGAAATACAGAACAAACATCTAGGTCTGTCATAAATATGATAGTCCTGGGTGGGAATCGAGCCCACAATCCAGAAGTCAGAGCTTACTGAGCTGTGAGGCCAGTTAAAAGTCATATTAGAGCCTGTGGGATTAACTTAGAGTATTCTAATGTACCTTTTTCTATAAACCTTGCTACAGCACAGATGGAGGCGTTCATGCATTGAATTCAAGCGCACATTTTGACTTGGAGAGATATGGCCCTGGCATTTATATACCTACTAATGTTACCTATGAAATGAACAAAGCATTTTTCAAGAGTGGTACACCAATTTTCGTCAAAAAATGTATCAGGGTTAATGATAACTTTCATGCGAGATTCAAAGCTATTGGCAGAACATATTTACACAGGTAAGTACTTTTATGTATAATAATCATGACCAACTAATTAAAAAATCAAATAAACCAACTTCAATTGTGGAATTTAAATGTTGTTTCATAATTTTACAGGTTAGCAGTTATAAAACCTGGTGTTGACCTGGGAGCAAATGTTTCCATAGGATCTGTCATACCAGTGGAAGAGTGGAAAAGATGCCAGTTTGTCAGGTAAGAGGAATCACCAGCTTTAATTCTATTTATTATTGGTGCCCTGAATGATTTGTTAGTAAATAAATCATATTAATGGTAGTCTCAATATGTGGTGGCTCCATCTACCGCAAAAAAAGAGAATCTCATAGCACACTGAGTACCCCAACACAGTTAGTGCAAGAATCTACAATAATATTCTGATTCTAATATCTACAATAATCTACAATAATCTACAATAATAATCTATTCTAATTCTAAATAAAATATTTCTAATCCTACATCGCGCAAGTGATGCGTTCGGGCAGTTTGAGCATATATAGAACCTTCCGACATCAACAGCATAACTTCGTCTCTCCGTAGACCGAGACACATTCTCGGCGATCCCGATGATGAGATCACCTACAACTATCCGGGGGTGTTCTTACCATCCAGTCAGATCAGAGTAAACGCTTCACCATTTCACATCCTCGCCGGCGGCGACGAAGAATCTTATGTCGGCATAAAAAATAAATTTCTTGTTTCAGATTAAGTGGTTTCGACATTGATAAGTTTAAAGAGGGCGCGCAGTATTTAATTGGATATCATGACTTCACATCATTCAAGAGAAGTGATAAATTGAGGGAATACAAACACAATCGCCGAGAGATATACTCTATAGAGGTGCGACCCGGACGGTCTAATGTAACCGCATACACGAGCAACCAGGAAAGTGTGTTTGATTACTGGGACATCGAAATAAAAGGACGATCTTTTGTACATAACCAGGTAATTTACATTTGGAACGTCGACAACATATACTTAAATTTTAAAACTATCATGGTTATGAACATTATTATTCGTGTTACCCAGATTTTTACCATGATTTGTGAGTTCTGTTGACTCGCGATATTTCGACGCAGTTACATGCGTCACGGTCCCGGTTAGTGCGCAAATCACTGGTAGACATATCGGTCTAAACTCACAAATCATGGTAAATATCTCGGTAACACGAATAATAATATTCATAACCATGATATTTTTAAAATTTATATTTATTTATTTCTCTTAAATAAATAAAAATATAATTTATTGTTATAAACTGTATATCAAAATTGTAAGTGTTCAATGACAATCACAAATTATGATAAACCATCTCTTTTATTGAACAATCATAATTTCAGATCCGCCGCATGGTTGGAACTTTGATAAGTGTTGCTGTTGGCAAAATAGATCCTAAAGAAATAAAGGTGATGCTACAAGTACCTTCCAAGCACTCCTGGTACCACTTCATACAAACCGCGCCTCCCGACGGCTTGTATCTGTGCAACGTCGAGTACAACCCGGAGGACTTGATATACGACCCAGACAGCGTTGAAAGTATACACGAAAGTCCGGCTGGTTCTGATAGCGAAATTGATGAAGCATAGTTTAAAATTGATGTTTTGAATTGACCTCCAGTTTCCGAAAGGTACTTCAGTAATTAGTTTATCAACAGTCAAGCCTTTTATCATCAAATCGTCGCGTAGGAATTTTAATTTCAACCAATCAGCGTTCTTATAAGGCATTGATGCCACTAAGAACCCGCTACCTGACTGAAATTTGGTCTCTTAGGGAACTTTCTAGCTAAACAGCAACGCTCCGTCTACTCCGTTAATAATTTTAGAAGCACATACGTGTTCTGGGAACGTTCAGAAACTTCCTATATTTCTGAGCAACACTCAAAATGAGTTTCCTCAGCCAACTCAGAAACCAAAAATGCAAACTGAAAGAGGCGGAAACTGTTGTGACCAGAATGGACGGGCAAAGATTTATAGAAAAAAACAATGTGGTTTTACCCAGGACATACGGTTTCGTAGTCGACACCAAGCCCGATAACATCCCCGTTATGATCATTGACTATGTGTTTATAGGTTCGCAGGATTGTGCTTTGAGTAACGTTTTACAGACATACAACATCCAACATGTTTTAAGTGTTGGTATTGATGTAGAAACGAACGTGAACCGCAAGTTTGTTGAGTGTTTAGATCTTCCTGACACTGATATAGGAGCGGTTTTGAAAAGCTCTTTGCCGTTCATAGAACATGCGGTGAGGTCCAAGGAGAATGTTCTAATTCACTGCAACGCAGGCGTGTCCCGCACGTCAATGGTGGCTATAGCTTTTCTCATGCAGTACCACAAAATGGTTTACGAAGATGCGTATGACTTGGTGAAGAGGAAACGGCCGGCGATACAGCCCAATGAGGGATTTAAACGTCAGTTAAAGATGCTAAAGCTTAAAGAGTTGGATGATAATTAGAGGAAGCGATATTTTGTAAAAAAAGAAATGCGACGTTGCCAACTTCAGGCGACCCAGATTACTACTAAGAAGTATGAGTTTAACCCAGACTCTGTAGTTCTAATATGTATTAGAGGTTCTGTTTAAGTAGATAATGTGATTCATTAATTCTGTGTAACGTGTCTAAGGATCGCTCTGAAAATTATGTTGCATGCACATGATGTTATGAAATTTGGCTTGTCCAAGTTTTCTACAAATGTTTTGATATTCATATACATTTCAATACTTACAATTATATAAGTTCGGATCGCTAATACACATTCAATGAGATTTAATGAACTCGCCTATACCCAATGTAAAAGGTAATTGCGCGAGTATTGTGCACATAAATTTTTGTACATACATAAAACGGTTAAGGAAAACATTTCCTTCAGCAAGCCAGTCCGGATTGGTCTGTTTAAAACCCATTCAGTCTCACTTATGGAGAGTAGGCCGGTGTTCCTTCAGTGGGAACATTATGAGGCTGATACGGAATTGTAAATACAACTCTCAAGTGTAAAATGACTGCCTTTATTTTATCTCTTCTCTAAATAGTAACTTATTTTAACGCAACGGATTTTGATACGGTTTTCACTATCATTAAGATTTTTTTCCGAAAGGTTTAGTGTAATACATGCAAATTATAGTGGAGAATAGACGAGTATTACAGTTGTGGTATTGGTTTATTTATATATTGTACAATTTATGAAGGTGAGAGAAAATTATAAAATTATCTGGATCTAGAACGCTGGCGGTTCTGACTACTGGAACGATTGCGTTGACTGTGCTGATGGTTCAATTGCATCGTCAAGTTCTTGACACAGTTGTCAAGAACTTGACGATGCAATTGAATCATTTCAGATCTTCAGATCAGCTATCTCAATCGCCATCGACTGTATATAACACGCTTCGGTGCCATCATGATCTGAGGTTAACGTGGCCGCTTCTATTATGTTACTACTGTCTCTCATCATACCTTTTTGTGTTCTTGTGCGGGGTCACCGGTTGTGGTAATGGTTTATTCATATACAATTTATGAAGGTGAGAGGTATAATTATAAAGTAGAACAAACAAAATATAAAAATTTGGATTATAGAATATTGCGATATATATCGAGGAATGGAAGAAAAAGAAGACCTTTTGAAATCTGCGCGCGCAGCTGATACAAGAAGAGTTCAACTGACGCGCGCATGACATTATGCGCGCGACTAATGCGCAGGTCATGTCAACTGTAACCGACTATATAATGAGGTGTGATGTGTGTATAATAAATAAACAATATAAATAAATGAGAAGGTCACCGTCACCACACAATGATTTGTAAAACACATATTTTTGGGAGCTGACATACTGATTTTTGCTTGATCTAATTGATGTATTATACAATACTACGTAGTTTTATTATGACCTACGGCACACACTGTACAGCGAAGCAAGGGCGGGTCGCTAGATTAGGTATATAAGTTAAATAAAAACAAATTTTATACAAAAAAAACTGTTTATTTCCTTACAACACTAAGGCAGTTTAAGTACAGAAACCCTTAGATAATTAGCGGCATCGAATAATCTACTAGTTATACGTAAATTAAGTACAAATGTTAGCACCAAGTTCATAAGTATCCAGAGTATTACATTTACTAATTAAAATCATTCAATGGATGGAGTCTATAATATTATATATTCATTATTATCCGTAAATTATATATTATTGATACTATTTTGTTGTATTAAATTGTAATATAAAATTATATTAGCAATCTTACTCTGTGCTGAATTCAATAAATTTACATTATTAATTTATTAACAGAAGGGATTCTTTTTTATTTTATTTATTTTAGCTATTCTGAAGTTGACTGCAAATGGTCAATATATTGTTGTCTCTGTCCATGTTTTAATCATGGTAAGAGACAGAAGATAGCCCAGTCTCCGAAAGACTGATCAAGATATTTGAGATGATCGGCCTTTCTGAACAAATGTTTAGAGATACATCACGCCTCTTCTATGTCCACATGTCGCGCGATGTCAGGCGACGTTGCGCTATATGTAGGTATATACATATTGAGTCATTACATACAAGAATAGTATAATAATATGCGAATTTATCAGAGAATGCTCAAGGATTGCATTGGCTTTTATCTTTTGATCAGAATATATGTTATCTTGTTTGTGTATACTGCTATTCCGTAAATTGTTAACTAAGTTGAACACAAATTTTTGGTGACAACCAATATAAAAACAATTAGATAGATATAGGCATATAGTTCAATTGTTGTATTAGGTAATTCATGATAAACCAAATCAAAGAACAAACTGCCTCATATAAATAATATCTAATGGACGCTTTCACCAATGGCCTTATTTAGAGCAAACAGCTAATTAGTTAGTTCCTGTTCCTATACGGTGGGTTCAACACGAAATGACCCTTCATGTTGCGGGATTATAGGTGAAAGTGAACACAAAATATAGTTTAGAAGGCTGTCTGACGCTGGTACCAATAAAAAACACTTATAAATTTAAACTTCAAATAACATTCTACAAGAAAAAAAACACGCTTTGACATGTAAAAAAACATGTCTAACTAACTACAACTAATGTCATTCAATTAAAACAACCATGATTAAATATTTGAGACCGAAACAATTTCACAATTTACAGCTGTTTCACAGGACGGGAATGTCAATTTTGAATCACAAAACCTAAATATAACGCCAAAATATAATAGCACTGGGTATAACTTTAGCAAATTACTAGAACACAAGGGGGGTCAAAAGAGGTCAATGACTAATTTCTTCAACATGCAAGTAGCAAGTATGTTTTTCAAAAGTACATATACATGCTCGCTTTCGCTTGCCGAAAGTCCTTACTATGGAACATCAAAAGTTGGTGAGGTGTGATATACACACCTATGCTGCCTAAAACCGTATTCAGAGACAAGAGTCCTTTGTATCATACAGAATTAGGCTTGAATATAAAATTGCGTTCAAAATAAGTGCTCACAATTTTTTACTTCTTTCCATTAATCAATTGCAAACGTTTTTTGCAATACGATACGATTCTTTAGACCCCAACCAACCTAGGGACTGAAGACTTGTCTCCAGTCTACTAAATGTACTTCCTCAAAAA
This sequence comes from Aplocera efformata, assembly GCA_921293045.1. Taxonomy (NCBI): domain Eukaryota; kingdom Metazoa; phylum Arthropoda; class Insecta; order Lepidoptera; family Geometridae; genus Aplocera; species Aplocera efformata. The sequence continues at coordinate 1,541,567 of OV121042.1, read as the reverse complement.
CCATAAATTATATAATTATCAAATATTATTTGATTCCAGAAAGATTTTTTACATCCGGGAAGGCAAAACCATCACATCATAGCGATATTAACATGATGTAATAATTATTCTTCTATATTACATTTGTACATTTGACCTCACTTGGGATTCCATGCGGCTTTGTTTAATTTTGTCAAATAAGCCACGACCAGCTTTCAGTCTTCTAGCTTTTATAAAAATCTCCATAAAATTATGTCAATGCTTACACGCTAAAAATAAAATGTATGTTAACAATAATAAAAGTGCATGTTGAATATTTTATTGTAAGAAGTAAAATTATGCTCGCGCGAGAATATGATTTTATTTTGAAATAGAAAAAAAACACGTTTTCACGCAATTATTAATTAAAATTATAAGAACTACGTTATTAATATAATGTAGATCTTTTTATTTTCGTGTCGTTGTCGAATGATAAAAATAATTATCATTATAATCGGGTCTGTTTTGTTTTTATTTAAATCACGTAAAATACAAAAAAGGGCATACAGGCAAAAAAAGTTTTTGTCGTTGTTTTTCCACATTCACCAATATGGTTCTGTTAAGTTTCAGATTTAACACAAAATCATGCATTTTTCTGTTTAATCTGACGATGGCATCACAAACATCTGTCAATTATATCGAGACCATATTATATGCACGATAGGACATTTTAAATTAAATTAAATTTCCACCAACTCTGCTTAACAAAACAATGACAACACAAAAAAATCTTAAAAAATCCTGCAGTATTTTATTATTCCTGCAGTATTTTATATCTTCATGACGACAATAATTCTGATATGTTTTATCAAATAATTTTTATACTACATCACATCTGACGTGGTGACATCCTGAAACGCGCCCTAACTATTCAACATGCCCTCGATAGCTTTGTATAACAAGTTTCTATCATAAAATAACCAACAACTATTCTACTGGGACGGATCACTAATATTTCATATCAATTTAATTACATAAACATGTCATTGTACTTGAGTCAAACAAATCACTTAAAATAATTATATTTTTTAAGTACATAATTGTGTCGATTCTGATGGCACCAAACTAAACTAAAGTTTGACAGCCCTAAAACTATCTATCTTTTTATTCTTTCGTTCAAATCTATATAAATCAAAATTTAAATGCTGTTTGTTGGCAAGCGCATCACTTGAGAATAAATAGACCGAATTCTCAATTTTAAATTTTATTTTTTTTGGAATATTTCAACTTCGGTTATTATGGAAAGAAAAATTGGAAATGTTTCCCAGAATATATTTAAAACTTCGGGAAATGAATTATCGTCCTTTTTCAATGGTATTTTCGTGCGCAAATGTCGTTCTATAGCCGATTGTCAAATTGTGAACAATCAAATTAGGCTGCCGATAAGCTTACATTTGATTGTTTAGACAATAACAGAATTGATACATATTTATATGCAATATTTGATAAAACCACAATATTTTCCACTTAACGATTATATATAAAATTCTTTCTTATAAAATTAGCATCAACACCATTGGATGAAATAAAATTGATATCCACTTATCATGATTTGAGCTAAAACAAACCTTAAATGTAGAACTTGTATATAAACATAAAATGCAGTTTAAGTCTTGGTTATTATAGAAATTACATAACCCATCACCAATTTGCAGTATTTTGGCAGTACAATGGAAGCTCCAATATATAGTTCATCTATATATATTGTATAAATAAGTAATAGAATCTATCGTATTAAATTATGTACATTTTTGTTAATATAGTTTAGGTCAGCTCTTTTTAAATGTAGCAAGACCCAGATGGTTTGCTTGTGCGACTAGAGTCCTTTTCATTTTTCATTCGTCTTTCTTTGCCAAGTATTATAGAAACTACCTTTTGTCGCCTCTCAATCATCGATAAATCATATAAAGCAGACAACTTTAGTTTTTCGCTTACATTTTTTTATTTATGTTTTGAGTCACTGTGCCTCCCAACCGATGGCGAATAGCCGATATGCGACTGTCGATCGACCCTTTAATCGCTCAAGAGTACCCCAAGTCTGAGTTTGTCGACGTTTCAAGCGGTCGACTGAAATTTGTATAGTCACCTAAGCAGGCGATCGTTGTCTGATCCACATAACTCCATAGAAATCCGACCGCATCGCTTGCGACGTTCGTATGTCTGTTGACCCACTCATAATCACTAAGACTTGAGGTACTGATGCATGTTTCCGTGTAAATAAAAATATAATCTGTTCTGTTAACACTGCCGCTCTGGTTATATATATATCTCTCTCTCAATAGTTTGTCCCACAAGTAGACCAGGTCTGTAGAACAGAATTCTGCGTACCAGTTTCATCCCTTGCTAGGCATAGCTGAAGAAGTTGAACAAGACAAGGGGGATATAAATGCTACATCCTATCATACAGTCTGTCATACACAGAATAGCGCCGATAAAGCCTCGTATTCACTAGGCGACACGGCTCGCGATAAGACCACGTCGATCGTTTCAGTTGTGGCATAAAAGTCACAGAATATTGAACAACAATGTGGACGAACAACTGTTGCAACACGACTCATAATTCAAGGTCCCCCGCGCACCCAATTTTCGCCTAATGAATAATGGAGCTTACTGATTGATAACCATGTAGTCTAGAAGGTCTTGAGCGTGAGTCCTCGTGCTGGCAGCGAGTTGGCCTTGGGCGGGGCGTGGCTGTGAGAGTGCGCCACGGCTATGCTCAGCGCCTGGACCCACTCGGCGGCGTCTTTGCCGTCCTTGGGCTTCAGGATCAGCGTCTGGTCGCCGGTGAAGATCTCGAACGCCTTGGGGATGTTGCGCGCGCCGCGGGACACCTTCACTGAGCGGATTTGGTTGATGTCGATGCTCTCGCCGCCGCTCTGTTGAGATTAATCTCAGTGTGTTTCAAATGAGTTGGTAACAAGTGATTGGGCAACAGAAATGTCATCTTTTAAACACATTGTTGTATAGTTTGCACTATGATAACCAAATTACTAATAAAATACATTTATTTATAAATAACACAAGACATAACGGATGCAGTATTTTACGCTATTCGCTGCTAGAACCATCTGTATGTGCCGCGTTCGTTAGGTGCGGGTATATGTTTCTGCCGCCAAGAAGATCGTGTTTTTTGATAAATATAACAAGTATAGGAACACTCACCGATCCTTTGCAAGAGAGATGTGCACCGGACAGCGTGAAGTACCGAGTCCGCCATCTCCGGAACAGGCGCCACCTCCCCTTCTTCTCCTTCAGCTGGCCCTCTATGACGGGCTGGCCGTCCGCCGCGAGGAACCCGAGCGCTCTCTCCGGCCTCGTGCAGAGGAAGCAGCCCCAGGTGGCCGTGTTCCCGTTGGCCGCGGAGCCGGCTGTCAATTCAAACACGTCGAAGAATCCCGCTGTTCGCAGCTCGTTGAGTAGCATTTCTTGCTCCTGAAAGATAATATATTATCAATTTCCCAATATATTATCAATTTTGAGTGGTGGTCAAGAGAGCGTCTTCCACATGATGGCATCGTAGATTAGTTGGCAGCCCTGGTCCCAGATTCGATTCACAGCCAGAATAACTAATGTGTGAAGAGCGCAGTTTTTTCTGTCTTATATATTAAGCAAAATCTGTAATTATTTAAAAGCTTCTGGAATGTTCTGTAATACCTTGATGCCGGGGAAGGCGCTGGTGACGAGCGTGAGGAACGTCTTGTTCTCACACTTGAGGATGTCCCAGCAGTGCTTCAGAGAGGCCACGGTGGGGTCGCGGGACGACAAGGCAGCTGCGTGCCTGCAACATCACACAATGCACCTATATTTTTCTGGCAGATCGGCTTTTTATTCAGACGATGCGTATGCAGGGAGGGTAGGGAATGCAGACTGTCGAAAACCTTTTTCGAAAAGACTGAATCTATTCCACATGTCCCACAAATTCGTGACACGATCTAGTAGTCAAGTAAGATTTGTTTTTATCGCCCTAAACGCTATAAACACATCGTTAATTTACAATAAAATAGATTTCTTCTTTTCTTTGTATTTTTAGTTCAATTATAATGTCATTTTTTCCAATATAGCGGCGACAAGAATACGAGACGGATAGTGAATATGAAAGCATGTAACCACCAATTTTGAAACACCCGTTTTTTTTCAGGAAACTCTTTCTGAATATCAATTGACTGAACAATCCAACTACAATTCTTAATCCTGGACGGTTGCATCAAGACGCCGTGTAAATGTCCAATAGGTATTTATTCCCAGGATACTGACCTGGCCTGCAGCGCCAGGAACATGAGGTGGATCCAGACGCGCGGCGCGCGTGTCCTCATGGAGAACAGCGCGCGTGCGTACAGGCAGTGCGGCCCGCGCCGCCCGCACCCGAACTGAAGACGAGCTTGTTTCTTAGAACGACGCTCTGCAAACAAATTAATCTCTCAACCATTTCAACCAGTTTTCACATAAAACGAGACATACTTTTCAGGTCCATGTTGCTCGTGTACCCTCAGAGTCTACGAGTTCCTGGTGGTGCGGAAAGAGTAACCCAAAGCAATAGTAGAACTTGTGCCTTTTGTCACTTTGTGAAGTTTTCATTAAATTCAAAAACTAGCTGCGCCCCGCGGTTTCACCCGCATAGTTCCCGTTCCCGTGGAGAATACGGGGATAAATTGATTTTATTTTTTTCGTTAATTTTCCAATGTTTTAATAGTTATTCTGCTATTCGGGACGGAAACAAATCCAACAAATCAAAAACCATGGCAATCGGTCCAGCCGTTCTCGAGTTATAAGTGTTGTAACGACGACTTCTTTTATATATATAGATTTTATAGAAACCTCAAAAATTGTAGCCTATATGTTATTCTGATGTATAAGCTGTATTGTGATAAAGTTTCATTCAAATCCATTCAGTAGTTTTTACGTGAAAGAGTAACAAACATCCATACATCCATACATCCATACTTACAAACTTTCGCCTTTATAATAGTAGTAGGATAAATGAACTGTGTTACGACACACAGGTTCAAAATTATTGTTCAATCTTAACATATTTTTAATCTTCATGTAGATCGAATTAAAAAAGGTATAATTTTAACGGAGGTCGCTCAGGGACTAGCTTAATTATGATCCATAAAAAATAGCAGAGCTATATGTTACTGCAATGAAATGTATAAACCAGTACAAACCTTCAATAGTGCACTTGGCGGGCGGAGGGAGCCGCAACGACACATTATCCATATACGCCTTAATCTTATCCAGATGCTTCTCACAAAAGTGCTGGACCGTGTCCCTCATGGGGTAAGGTTCAAAAACGCTGATGCGATGGTTCGCGTTCGAGTTGATCATCGTGACGCTCGTGTTGTTCCGCCGGGACGTGACAGTGACGGGCCCGGAGACGGACACGTTGTTCGTGCTCGGACCAATCGACGGGCCGGAACCGCACGTCTGCGTTATGATCGAGGGTCCGCTGTGGGTGGTGGAGGGGCCGCTGTTGGTCGAGTTGGAGGTGATGACGGACACGTGGCCCAGCGCCGTGTTAGAGTGCTGGATCGACACCGAGGGGGTGAGCGTGTCTGCGGATTTGTTCGTCAGCGGGTTCACGGATATGGACTGCGCGGGGCTTGTTATCGTGCCGCCGGAACTCTGAAACGCGCACAAGTCATGAACTGATAAACCAGCCCTACTTGTAATAAATATATATAGGGCTGGTTTCACTAGTTTAAATTAAGCCAAAAAACTTAATTTGAACTAGTGAAACCAAAAATTGTATCGTATGATGTTTTTATTTAAAATCGTAACGCATTCAAAGTCATATATTATATTTATAAATAATAAAAGATATGTAGGGCTTGTATTTGAATACAATATGAGCTTGTATTGGAATGAATTATAATATAATATGTAGAGCTTCAACAAATGTTTAGGAAGGATTTATGATATGCATGTTTGATTCAAGATAACACGGGTATTCCAAGTTTGGCGCCTGTTTGTCTGTGTTTCTACCAACATAAAAAAACAATAGTATTCTAAATAAGATTTTTTTGGGACCCTATCACATTGGACGAATTACTTTATCTGGTGGACTAGAGAAGAGAAGCATTGTTACCTGCGCGTTGGACGGCAGTATGAGTATGTTGTGGTGGTTCCTGTTGGGCCTGGCGCGGCCCACGGAGGTGACGGTGACGCCTGCGCCGGCGCCGCCCGCCTGCGCCTGCTTGCCGCTAGATGTCGCTGGGAATGCACACCGACCATCAACTAGCGCTCGAGACGAAGCTTGATGCGTTCATTAATTACGTGAGGCGTTATTATCTATTTTCTGACTCCCTCTGGTGAGGTGTCGTGAAATTTGGTCATTTTTAGTGTAAATGCGTTAGATTTATTTAAAAATATTTTATATTTGCTAATTTTTTTATTTTTTGTTTAAGACAAAGGAATTTAAGATTCTTAGAAAAAAGTAGAATATCACATTGATAAAATTGATCAATAAAAGTTTAATTTAATCCAATTATCACGCAAAATTCAATACTGTTTCTTGCGGAAAATAAATTTCGTGATATTTTCCTACATTGTAGTTCACTACGTGCCTGCTTTCACGATTAACAGATTCGGGAGCGGTGTATTGCGCAATTTTTTAAGCGTTATCTGAATATAGCTGGGTCTGATAGAGAGGTATCAGACCCAGAGATTTTTATATAAAAAGTCACACTTTCCAACAGTTCTTTGATCAGTTGGGATGAACCACATAAACAAATACTGAATAAAACGTTTACACACTCATGCCTCTGCACTAGGATTCCCTGTGTCGCAAATGGCATGGACAAACACAGAAACACAAGACAAAAACCCAAGACCCGAGAACAAACTTCATGCTCACCACACAAAGTGTGCCCCGGCCGGGAATCGAACCCGGGACCACTCGCTTCGAAAGCAGGGCCACTACCAACTAAGCCACGGAGCCGTCGTACATGAAATGTATCTGGTGTTAATATATTTATTCTATTTTTTTACTTACATGTATTCCCATTGCTGCCCGCGGCGTTCTGTTGCTGCGAATTGATTTGTTGCGAGGATGATAACCTTGTCATGCTCTTGTGCAGTCCCCCCACTGATCCACCTATCAAAATAGGTGAAAAACGTATCAATAAGTCCGCGTACATCAATAAGTATCACCTGGAGCAAAAGACCGCGTATAGTTGTCAAGAACATGTGTGGCCAACAACGTAGTCAGTAATCAATAATAAAAAAACAACTCAGCGTGATTGTAGATGTTGTCCGTACCGTACCAGCCTCTAATGTTCCCACTGCAGGGACACCGGCCTACTCTGGATAATTGAGAGTGAATGCGCTTTGATCTACCACGGGAGCCCAATCCGGATTGGTAGATGTCACATGTCGTCGAATTTATGGTTCTAAGACATGCCGGTTTCCTCACGATGTTTTACGTCTCCGTTTCAAGAACGTGGTATAGCGCACATAAATTTTTCAAGTGAAAAAACTCATTTGTGCACGTATGGGTTTGAACCTGCGACCTTCAGATTGAAAGTCGGCGTCTGTGCCCCTGGGCCACCACGCTGTTAACAAATTAGTCACTTCAATTAATGCTTTAGATAAAAATTATTTTATAGCTATATTATTATAGCCCACAGAAAAGAGGGGGCTCTTCTAATACAGGTCTATTATGGGCTTACCAGAAGAGATCCCACACTATCAATACCTATGTAACGCTTTTTTATAAGGTCAATAAATAAATTTATTATTAAAAATTTATTATTGTAGCCTGGAGTCCCCCTTGGCGCGCCTGGTGTACACTCTGGGGGGCGACGGGGGTGACAGGCGTTAGTTACCTGCCACATTGAGCCTAGTCATGCTGCGATGCGAGTTAGGTCCGGGATGCAGGCGTCCCGTGCTCCTGGAGTCCCCCAGCTTGGCGCGCCTGGTGTACCCGCCGCCCGGGGCCGCGGGGGCCGCGGGGGTGACGGGGGTGGCGGGGGTGGCAGGCGTGTCGGGTGCCGGAGTGCTCTGGCCCCCGAGCTTCACGATGGTCACCCCGCCGGATGTACGGTTCACTTCTGATGACACGGCTGATTTTGGACGATTGCTGGAAATATATACCAGGCCACTCAGAAAATTAATATGATAGATTCTACGTATGCACAGGCATTTAAAAAAAACTGCATGCATTTTATTTAAAAAAAAAGGTTATATCGCGAATAAATACAATAGTTTAATATAATGAAATCATATTCAAATTATTAATAAAATGTGGAGGAAATTTTATTACGACCTAAGAATACCTACCTACCTAGAAGGTGGCCAAAAACTATTTCTTGTACAATCTCAACTAAATCATTGGGTAGTGATGATGGTTTAACTATTACGAAAATCCTATTTAATGCTAACAATGATGCGGAGTGCTTTAAAATATTGACAATGGCCTTTTAAATCAATTCAAATGAAGGATTTATTCTAAAGTATTTCACTTACAACAGGCGAACTTCGCACAAGTTCTACTGCATACTATCAACTTTTCCTTATCATCAATAATCTCCTGAATATACCTGCAGTTGTTCCGCACGGCCGCCAGCAGCTTGTCCGTGAACAGCGACGGGTACGCGCTGCAGAGGGAGGTGGCCTCGCGGACGAGCGCCGCCTGCTCCTCGCGCTCGGCCGTCGCGAGCCGCTCCAGGATGAAGTTGAGCGCCTCTTGGGCGGCATCCTGAAATTGTGTTAATAGACGTCAAACGTGAAGATTTTTTACGTGATAACGTTTTATAAATCGATGAACGACGGCTGCACGCGCGAAAAAGCATGACTCATAGAGAGGCACAATCTTAAAGTTTAAGATAAGATTTAAGATAACTAATCTTATGACGTTATCACGTAAAATTATCGTCTGTAAACCGACTTGACGGACAAACAATTTTTCTGAGGTCCGGATCTAGGAAGTAAAAGTAATATACCAAAGTATTAAATAATGTTGTAAAATTTTCAACATTTTTTAAACGTAGTATTAGTTAAACACTGTCTTTGTTTCCAATTTTACGGTGGCCAATATGATATGCCTAGAATGCGCCAACGTTGGGTCAATTTTGTCCAATGTAAGTTACCCGCGCGGCGTGCCCCTGCCGTGTCACTATGTGCGCCAGCAGCGCGGCGGCGCGCGGCGTGGCGTGCGTCCCGAGCGCCGCACGTTTGAGTCCCGCGCCCTGCTCTATCAACAGCGACACGCGCGTCCGGCTCACGCATGCCAGCACCTGCAAAGTACACGTTTTTCGTATAGTCAAAACCAAAGTCATCTCTGCATAGTAAAAAAGTCGCTTTCGATTCAAATTTAGTATTTTTGTAATTGAACATGTTTTTGTTTTTACTTCAGTCAGTGAGGACCTAAGTTGCATTGATGTTGTTATGGGCGGAGGTAACTACTTAACATCAGGTGGGCCTCCAGCTCGTCCTGTCACTTCTGTTACATAACTGTTCATACCTGAAGAATATCTTCACACATGCACCCCGGGTCGTTTTGTTTGGCAGTGTTCGGACAGAGGTACGATATGAGCTGTGGAATGCAGTTCTTCAGAGCCTCGGGCTTCCTCGCGGCGATCTGCTCGAACAATGAGAACAGGGAGTTCTTCTCAACTTGCTCAGCGTGAGGCAGCAGGGACACCAGAGCGGTGGTGTGGCCTTCCAGTGGCTCGGGGGACACCTCATACAGATTTGTTAGAATTCGGCACAGGGGATAGTTGCCTGGAAGGAAAAACTATCTTATTACTTTAAACGAACAATTCTTGTATATATTATATATATTTATTTCGCGTATGTCGGAAACGATTTGGATAAATTAATTTAGCCGTAACGCAAATTTCCATAGTTAGATCTAATCTTGTCATTTTTTTAGAGTTTTGAAAAGTAGGCTAGGACAAAAAGTCTTGGAACCTCTGGTATAAGATGTTAAAGTTGGGTGCGGGTGAGAAAGGATCAACTCAAAGTAACAGTAGAACTTGTGCTGAGTTGGTCCAGAAGTACTGCCACCACACCTGATAACCCCCGCCAAGCAGTGGTGCACTCTCATTGCTGAGTTCCGGGGTGTGAGTGCGGGTGATATCACATGACAGGCGTAATGTGTTGCAACTTGGGCCTTCCCATATCTCGGCAGGGGAGGACCAGAAGCTATATGCTGTTGTTTATGGGCGACAGTAAGCACTTAACCTGACACGGGCAGTTCTGTCACTGTAGTAAAAAATTAATCATTCAAAATTAAATCAGTCGATAGTCAAATATATAGGTATTTTATCACGCCAGCCACTATTTCTACCATAAAAGGGTAACTGATAGAAAAAGCTATTAACTCTAAGTTATCCTTGTGTACATTAATTTAAGTTTTTTTGTGCAATAAATAAATGGGACTCTATCTCCGTGACAAGCAATGTTTTTATAATGTCTGTTTACCGGACATGATGGAGTCCATAATGGTTTGCACATGTGGCTTCAGCAGGACCGCGTGGTGGATGGCGGCCAGGGAGAGGTACCGCGCCATGTGGCGGGATATCTCCCGGTTGCCCTTGTGCAGGAACTGCACTGCCACCGGCAGGAACAGCTCCATGACTGTCTTGTTGCCGTAGTTCTCATTCTCTGACTGCGGTGGGAATGAGACCTACAACAAAAAAATGTTTTTAGTGTTCCGTATGTAAAGTAAACAACAGAACACTTATGGGATCACTTCGTTGTACCATCTGTCTGTCTGCCAAGAATTTTTTTCTTAGGAATACGTGTTTTTTTTTGCTTAAGAATGCGTAGGAAGGAGGTATTAAGATGAAACCACATACTCAGGTCTACAATCCCTAGGAGCATAGAAAAAATCAAACTTCTAAGTCAATGCAATCAAAAGATACTCCGTATTTATGCTGCATATTTTGACTCTTGCAAGGGAATCAAAATCTATAAGGTTCTTCCTGTTGACTTCGAACCATGAAATTTGGCAAGTATTAAGTAATAAATCAAAAGAAAACAGAAACAGATTCCTGCAGGAAACAGATATAATGTTATGTATTCATATTACGTACTTGAAATTGGAACAATGCATTAATAAAACAATTTTAAATTTATTTAAAACAATGTTAAATTGGTAACATTCATTCTGAATGAATATCCCTGTGATCCCAATGGGGGAAAGTCTTTTTTAATGGACTTTAGGTTTGATCTTGGGCTTGGGATGTTTGAGTTGTTTAGTGTGTCCTATCCTAAAAGCTTTTGTAATTTTGTTTGATAACATATTAATACCTAATGGAATCGGAATATTTCTTTTATTGATAAAAATATTTACTAAGCTACGCCAGAACTTAACAGATATAATATTAATAATCATCATAATATTGATGAGTAGGTAATGAACATTTTATTTAATACATACCAAGACAATGCAGGCAATAATATCTGAAGCAATTTTGGCATGGGGTGGGTCGTCATCTCTCAAATGACCCACGGGCATGAGGTTGTGGTGCAGACAGGACTCCAGCAATGCCACAAGAGCCCCACAGTATTTCTCCAGCGTCCCTGTCTCTTTCACACATGATGTAACCCTTGTTACACATATCTCTATTAATGCTTGGTCTCTGTCACTGCGACAGTAGTCAGCCCTCGAAGAAATGTCTGTTATTTGCTTTAACTGTAAATCAAAATTGAAACATTTGATTATCTCATATTAAAGGTAGAGGTTCTCCCCTAGTTTCCAAGAAGCATATTGGCAAATCTCAGAAATTAGATAAACAAGAGACAAATATGATATCACCAAAACATTGTTTATGAAAATATTCAATATTGGACAACCAGTTTAGTTGGAAGCTTTTTATAAATTGATCAGCCAGTTTTCTTGATTTTACATATGTCTACTATATTCTAATAGAAGCAGCATCTAATTTGAATTTCAAATGAGCATAATAATGTCATGGCATATAATCACAACAATAAATTATTAAAATGCTATGTGTGAGAGATAAAACTTGTTCGCTATACTGTATCACATCAACATAAAATGCTGTTAGAGAACAATTTAAACAGAAAATTATGTAGTTTCTGATATAATAGCTAATCCTGGAAAGCATTGAAATAGACTATTTATTTCTCATATTTATTCTCTTTCCTTCTTATGGCTGTACAGTTAGATAGAAAGAGATAAAAAGTCGAACAGGATTTATTCGGTGGCTTGCCAGAGAGCTGACTTACGACTTCATTGAGGTCGTCGACAATTTCGGAGTCCGGTATGGCGAAGATGTCACCGGCTCGAGTCAGGTCTCTCTCGTTTAGTACGTGCTTTAGAAGCTCGTGCATGGTGGCTGAGCATGGAACTCTGCATGCGGCATCAATAAACAACTCGTAAGAGTGGACACATCAACACTGACCACATCACAACACAACGTCCCGTTACTGATTCGCTATCACAACAAAACAATTTTTTTAACTCAAGTAGATTGTGACAGCATTCATTTTCGCAACTTAGTAATGATTTTATTGCATAGCCTGCAGGAGAAGTTATTAAAAGTAAGACAAAACGGCAAATAAACCTTGGCTGGTATTATATTTTTTGGATTGCAAAATTTTGGATTGGACGGATGGGATGATATTGGCTCTGAATTGCCAGGTGATACAAAGAGAATCCTCCGAAAAGTTGCTATAAAATATGTCAACAATGAATGTGTAGTTTTTGGCAACAATAAAATCAATCAGTCTTTTTTGTTCGTTTGATAAACAGGCTCCTAGACATTACATACTTAAACCGAAAGATTTGAAGAAGTTAATCTCTAAAGCCCATGTGGCGCGCGGCGTCATCACATATCAATATCATATCCTAGACTGTACTGGTGAAAACTTCTAACTATCATACTCTGTGCCAGTTCATTCTGTCATGAATGGTCCAATTTCGACATAATTTAATGCTTTTAATTTTATGACTATGACTGAAAAAGTTCTAACTGCCCTTGCGCTATCTATTAGACACAACACGTTCAAAGTCATTTTCTATTTTTGAAAACTCATTCTTGTTTTTTAAACAAATAAATAATACTTTATAACGTTTTGCATTATATTTTGTATAAATTATAAACATTACGGAACATTGTTTTTATATGTTCAATCCGTCCAACAGAAAAAAAAGTAATCCAAAGGTTTAAATTTCGTACTTTTCACATCTTTCTGGCAATGAGCGAAAGATAGAGAACATTAATGCCAAGCTAGTGCTCGCAGAGTTTTCGAGTTGACTCGACAACTCGATACTAACGGACTCGAGTCAATTATTTTTATTCGGTTGCATGCACATTATACATGTCAGAGTTTGACAAATTCACTCAAGTTTTCCGGATTATGTACAATACAGTGTAGCTCGCATCGCACGCATCATAACTGGTCTGTGGAACGTATCACGAAAAATAATAGAATTGCTCAAGGTGGAAATAATAACCAATAAATCCTTTACAATAGAAACAGATATAAATAACAATGCCCGTATCCTGCAGAACAGGTTGTGGTAAAAATGCCGTTTTAAAGGTAATTGAGTGGAGTTGACATAAACGGTCTCTTGGTACCTAGTACTTAGGTTGTTTCATTAAAATTTTAAACTTTGTTCAACAGCGACCTAAAACCGGGGATGCGTTGTGTAAAGACTGTTTCTACTTGGCCTTCGAAACAGAAATTCATTACACCATCACCAAAGGCGAGTTGTTCAACCGAGGGGACTCTGTAGCGATAGCCGCTTCTGGTGGAAAGGACTCCACAGTTCTTGCCCACGTCATCAAAACACTTAATGAGCGCTACGATTACGGCTTGAACTTGATGCTGCTGTCTATAGATGAAGGTATCACTGGTTATCGAGATGACTCTCTGGAGACAGTGAAACGAAATCGTGATGATTATGAAATGCCGTTGAAGATTCTCTCTTACAAAGATCTCTATGGTTGGACAATGGATGAAATTGTGGCTCAAATTGGCAGGAAGAATAACTGTACATTTTGCGGAGTGTTTCGAAGGCAGGCTTTAGACCGAGGAGCGGCACTTCTCGGTGTAAAATGCATAGCAACTGGACATAATGCAGATGATATTGCAGAAACTGTGCTCATGAATGTGCTGAGAGGTGACGTTGCAAGATTGAAGAGGTGTACTGCAATATCCACAGTCAGTAATTCCTAAGAAAATTTGGTCAGTAGATATTGTAGGGTCAGTAGACAAGATAATGAGCAGAATTCCCCAAAAGCCTTCAGTGTAAACAATTCCAGTTGGTTGAAACAAAAACAATGAACATTGTTTCCCATAGATCAACATAATATTTTTAATATAACTGTAATTTTACTGCTGAAATATCTATTGCAGGGACCTATTATCAATCTTGGTGATATTTGTATTAAAATTTACTCATATCATGAACTTTTACTTGTAATAATTTTTATTGAAAATTGAAAGCTTTCAACTATCAAGTCTAAATATAATTTCAGTTTATTTTAATCTATCTCAAATATTATTGCAGGGCAGTGAAGGCACTATACCCAGGGTGAAACCTCTCAAATACACTTACGAAAAGGAAATAGTGATGTATGCACATTATAAGAAGCTGGTGTACTTCTCTACAGAGTGTGTGTTTGCTCCTAACGCCTACCGAGGGCACGCCAGGGCCTTATTGAAAGATATGGAGAAAATAAGGCCTACATGTATTATGGATATTATTTATTCAGGTATAAAAAGATTATATTCATTTATTCATCACATTGGCAATGTGGACTCTAGATGAGCTTAAGTGAATTTTAATAAATTTAACTACATACATTATATTGGCAATTGATAGCATCTTTGTAAATTCAACTGCAGTTAAACTGTTCAATTTAATTATTAAATACATAGCTTCTAGTTTATAGATATCAATGGGTCCACACTGTTATTGAATAGAATAGTTGTAATTATATTTGTTTGTGACAATTAGTCAAATTATAAAAATAAATATTTTGTGTTTTCAGGTGAAACCATGTCCATAAAGGAACAAGTCTCACTTCCCTCCCAAAGGGTATGCACTCGCTGCAATTTTGTCTCTTCACAAGCAGTCTGCAAGGCTTGTGTGCTACTAGAAGGACTTAACAAAGGATTACCAAAACTTGGCATTGGAAAGAGTTCTAAAGTCAAAAGGATATTAG
The DNA here is from genome assembly GCA_921293045.1 of Aplocera efformata. NCBI lineage: Eukaryota > Metazoa > Arthropoda > Insecta > Lepidoptera > Geometridae > Aplocera > Aplocera efformata. The sequence continues at coordinate 1,526,406 of OV121042.1, read as the reverse complement.
CTGAGTATGACATAAAGCAAGCACAAGAAAACAATGCTAAAAATAATTTAGAGAATGCAGTCCAAGAGTTAAATGATGATGCTCCCCACATAGTGAAAGGACCAAAGTCAAGTAAGAGTAAAGAAAATATAGAAAGTAGAGCAAAGGATATAAAGAAATGTAATAGCAAGAACTGTTGTTCTGCCAATACAGATAAAGTAGTGGACAATTCTAAAATACATAAACTGATTGAGCAGTATGGCTTGGAAGATGCACCAGACACACAATCAAACGGCAATAGTCATGAGGTGGAGAGTATAGAAAATGGTGATGATTTATTGAATGAAGATGAGGAGACATGTGGGGGAGGTTGTGGTCAAATGGACTCATTACAAATAGGTTTTTGACATTAGAAATCATTGACATGTTAGGTTATTTTATGGTTAATACATAGTAGCGGCCATACTAAACAAATATTTATAATTATATCAGTGAAATGCTTGTTAACTCCATAGAAAAGTTATGCTTATTAAATCTGCCAGAAGACTAGAAAAAATCTTTATAAAATATATTACAATCTGCTTGTTACATCATTTTGAAACAATATATACATTTACAAACAATGGTTTGTCTCTTTCATTCATTTTACTGGCACCCACACCTTCCACCGGAATACAGTAACGCGAGTTACACCACTGCTTTTCGGCGAATTGCCAGGTGTGGTGGCAGAACTACTCCGGACGAACCTGGCACAAGTTCTACTGCTACTTTTGATTGCTCCTTTAGCACCACCCAAGGAGTACGTGTAGGGAATCAAAGAGTACACCTACGAACGCGAGCAACTGAACCCCTAGCGACTGGATGTTATGCGCTGTAAGCAGTATCTTAGATGAAAATATTTCGCAATAACAGGAAACTATCAAAGTAAAAAAAGAAAGTGCTTTTTTTAATAACAATTTATTCTACTCCATTTATTTGTACTATTATTAATAGGACATAACTTGGCGCGTGAATATATATCTCCTTTTCGCTAGATTTCGATACGAGTTATCTCTCAAACAATACGTATATATATCGCTGTCTCGCTCAGACACATTAGCGATCTCGAGTGCAACTATCACACGTGCAAAGTTACTTGGTTCTAATGTTCAGTACACTAACTATAATCTATAAGAGGAAAAATACTTTAGCGCCTATACACAATCCTTGTTTATACAATCACGAAAATGTATGAAAAATATTATTTAATGAGAATTCAAAAGCACCACCGTTGAATACCCAGCAAACTGCATTTAATTAATTAATTTAACTTGTTTCATGCACAAACTCTGATTAAATGAACTGTATCCGTCCCTGTTTAGATTCGAAAGTAGCATTTACTTCATCGTAGCACATATGTAGCCTCTAATTTATTACGTGAGGTAGATTGTTACGCAAATTCACATGATTCCAGTTTCGATGGCGCAAGTTCTAGCCAGAGTATTGCGGTTTCAGGCATGTATCAACGTATCGAGTTACGCCGTACTTATATCCGTGTCATATGTACGGCAGAGGCGTATTATATCTGGATGATGTTGTAACGCATCTGGCTCGTAGCACCGGCGTAGTCTCGTGCCACAGTGACGTCACTACGTGATGAAGGCTCGCGACAGATGGTACAATTAGCGTGGATGTAGCACCGGCGTAGTCTCGTGCCACAGTGACGTCACTACGTGATGAAGGCTCGCGACAGATGGTATACTTAGCGTGGATGTAGCACCGGCGTAGTCTCGTGCCACAGTGACGTCACTACGTGATGAAGGCTCGCGACAGATGATACACTTATGGTGGATGTAGCACCGGCGTAGTCTCGTGCCACAGTGACGTCACTACGTGATGAAGGCTCGCGACAGATGATACACTTATGGTGGATGTAGCACCGGCGTAGTCTCGTGCCACAGTGACGTCACTACGTGATGAAGGCTCGCGACAGATGATACACTTATGGTGGATGTAGCACCGGCGTAGTCTCGTGCCACAGTGACGTCACTACGTGATGAAGTCTCGCGACAGATGGTACACTTAGCGTGGATGTAGCACCGGCGTAGTCTCGTGCCACAGTGACGTCACTACGTGATGAAGGCGGGCGCGCGCGACCCTATAGGCTCGCGACAGATGGGACACTTGTCGTGGATGTTATCGGAACAATCCTCACAGAGGCACACGTGGCCGCACGGAAGAAGAATTATCTGGAATGAGCACAATATTATAATTAAGAGAATTATAAGTTTCTAATGTAACGTTATCGATACAATAGTTGTAAAGATAGGCAATTAGTCTGTATCGACAAAACTAAATTACTAACGGAATGTTGCACACTTGTGCTGTAAGTGATTAGGAAGAAGATAGTGCCACGAAGACGAGCCCCACTGGCTCGTCTTCGTGGATGGCACTATCTTTGTCTAACAGATGCACAGCCGCTCCACTGTGCATCAGTTGGACAAAGAGAGCACTATCTCACCTCAAATGTGATCATTCTTTTAACTACACCACAGTTCACAGAACAGACTAAAATATTATGTGGGAAAACGTAGCTTACGCTCAACCGGAGTGGAAACAAAGAATAAGGGCGTTCCAATTTGCATCAGTTAGAGCGGAAGTTCCCAGACTTTTTTTCTCATAGACCACTTTCCACTTTTGGTTCCGGCGGACCCCCTGCATCTACATTTCTACCATATACCCAAAACTCGACAAAAAATGTGAAAATTAGATCTAACTATGGAAATTTGCATTGCGGCTTACGAATTATAAACCCCCATTCTAATCATAAAACCCGTCGAGTTTCTAATAGCTAATGTTCCCGTGGTTCCCGGGGGTCCACCTAGACCAGTTTGAGAACTAAAGAGTTGGACAAAAAGAGCGCTATCTCACCTCCTTGGGGTTTTCGGTGCATACGACGCACATCTGCACTTCGGCGAGGTTCTTGTCTCGCTGCGTGGCGCGGCGCTCCCGGCGCGTCACGGCCAGTTGACGCTTGAGCTCGTCCTCGACCGCGCGCCGTTTGCGTCGGTTCACCCACTTGTATAGGACGCGGCACGACGCCGCCGCCGCTAGCGTGCCGAACACCACTAGCATAAACCTACAATAAAAATACTGATTTAAAATCGTGACCATTACAGCATCAGGATTCCACAGATATCATCAGAATAATTCTCTTTTCAAATCTATGTCTGAAAAAAATTGGAAATGAAAGTCCTGAAGTATATTTTATGATGTCCTTTATGTGACCCGCGTAATGTTACGCGGGTCACTACGCGATACTAACTCGGCTACGGTAACCGCTTACCATCAGGTGGGCCGTATGCTTGTTTGCCACCTAAGTTAAGCTTATATTTGTTAAGTATACCTATTTTTTCTTATATTTTGAACTTTTTTTTTAGATGTTGTCTGGTAGTCTCTATTAACACGCTGTGACGCCCTATAATTGCGGGACCACTATTATTGAAGACCTTTTATTATTTTAAGCTGTATGCTCAGTATATCTTGTGTTGGGAGTCCTAAATAAATAAAAAAATTTGTGCGTTTACATTTTAAACGTTTCAAAACAATACTTCAGATCTAAAGAAATAAACAATTTTTAGTTGGATGGAAAATAAAATTAATTAGGCTCCTCAGAGTTTGAGAAAACCATGCAGAGAGAAGAACCGAGAGAAGTATTCTGTATACAGTAAACTTAGGTAATTTTTAATAACATTTTGTTGCATTATAATTTCAACATCAAAAAACGTTACTAAGTTGCATACGCAATATATTAAGTAATGAAATAGATGCTCAAAAAACGACCTTTCAAAATAAAACTTGCCGCTTTGCCGCCTTCACTAAAACAATTTAATCACCTTAACTATAAGCACAGTTGCATGTATGAACAATGAAAATTTGAATACACAATAAGAAGATGTATGAACACAAAAACAGTTTTTCACAGACTTACACTACTGATATAAACATAACAGCTGAACGGCTGCTCGCATAATAAATGAGCGCATTCGATCATCGAACGCATTCGATTGGCGCGCCAATTTGTAAGGTCAACCGAACGCTCCCAACGAACGAAAGATTAAACTACGCCTATGAAAAAGCTTCATTGATTGAGAACACATAATTTTATTACTTACCTATTTTTCGAAAATTATTTAAATCAATCATTTCGGATTGGTCAGTCATGGTTGTAACGCGTACTCTTAGCGAGTTACTTTTTTTGATTAGGTTGACGTAACTGAAGGCCCAACTGATGTTAAGTGATCACTGCCGCTCAGTAGTAATACGAGTCAGGTCCTCCCTTACCGATATATGAGAGGACCCAAGTAGCATTACGTAACGCCCGGGACTTAACGGAGATGTAACACCATTGGTTGGCGGCGGACTAACGCGTGGAGGCAGTACTTCTCCGGACGAACTTGGCACAAGTTCTACTGTTAGTTAAGTTGTTCCGTGGATAGGTACGTGCAAGACTAAGGTATTAAGTTATTACATAAAAAATTGACTGTTATTTGATGTTTAATATGTACACATTACAAGTATGTTACAATGGATGGAAGGGTGTGGGTGCCGCTGAAATCACATGCGCAACGTAAGGTCCCCGTTTCGGGCGACGGGCGCAACGGAGTGAGACTAAGTTGTATTCCTGTTGTTATGAGCGGAGGTAACCACTTACCACCAGGTGGGCCTTCAGCTCGTACCGTCAGTTCTTTACATCAAAAAATGTGCTTTTACCAACCTAACAATGAATAAAAATACAATCGGTGGTACGAAACTCTCGGTGTACTCCGGATCACGCTAAGCTGGTTTTTTATTTACATTAAATACTCAACAACGATCTTGTTTTTTGCAGGCTTTAATGTCCTGTGTGCTTTAAGTGAGGTTAAGCATGTTAACCTCTATTAAAGCACGTGCATAACCATTTTTTTTTTTCAGAATTTTATGCTGCATGGCCTCCGACTGGCGCGTGTAAGTACCAATTTAAATTGAAAATATCAAGGTGAAAATTGGAACCGTACAGTGTACAGCCTCGGTCAAAATCTTGTTTCCAAGGTTCCTTCATTCGGGGAGACCTAAGTGGTATTGCTGTTGGCATGGGCGGCATAACCACTTAATATTAAGCTTTAAGGTAATCCCTTCACTGTGGCTACAAAAAAGTGTGTTTCAGAAAGACTTTAAGGTATTCCCGTCACTGTGGCTAAAAAAAGCGTCCTAAATATATCCAAATCATTGGTTTAATAAGTGGCATACACTTTATGTGCTAAACTTGTTTTTTGTATTTTGCATGAATAATGTCCCTATTTTATTTTGCATATTGCTTTGGACATTGAGGAAAAATAACAAGCGATTCGGACTCGCGCACGGGAATTGTATTTTAGATATTTATTAGAATATCAGTCATAAAAAAAAACTGTGGAATTTTACACTATGAAGGCAGGACAGACGTATGCTTAGTAATAGACGTCGCGTTACCCTTCGGGAACGAAACCTTAACAACCTATAGTACATTTGTAAACTACCTCCTAGCCATAGTTTGCATGGAATAGAATAGAAAAATATTTATCCCAACAGTTTTTATTCATGTGAATCTGAGTTTTTTGCGTGTACATTGTGAGGGGCACAGAGAAGGAAATACGGTAAGTACCATTCATAGAGAAATAATTGATTAACGGGAGCGAAGCCGCGGGCAAAATTTAGTAAATAAATTCACACAATAGATCATAGACAAAAAACAATTTTGAGATTCTTTTGAAGATAAATGGCAAGGAGCAGATAAAATCTATCCACAACATAGTTTTTTTTATAATAATATATTTTTTATATTTTTCGAGATTACATTATAGCAGTAATATATTTATATAATCTGTTTTTATAGATACAGGTTCCACGATTTTTGAAGGCTAGGTTCCTAAACTGGTTTTTAATAGAATTTTGATAAAGTAATAAGTAATATTTTGAATGTGAATATCGTTACGGTACGAACTACGAAATTTCAGTGATATTGGAAGTAGGTACTCTGCACTTTGGGTATTACAGACTTTGGGTATTATGTCTGTCGCCCGCGCATGTGCCTTAAAGTGCGAAAGCAACAAGAGCAACCTTCCTATGCTTAAGTACCTCGACTTTATGCAAAGAAAATAGGACCAAAGTCGTATCAGTTGTTATGGGCTAACAACCACTTAAGATGGGCCATCACATCATTTCGTCACATTAAATTACATAAAAAAAGTGTTTCAATAGACCACATTTCAGCCTGTGGATAACACGATAACGGCAACAGACTTCACAAGCTTCGATTTTTTTTACTGTTTACTATACTTTGTTGACCGCAGATGGCCTGGACAACTTTACCCGGGCTTTTGGTGAGAGGAGACGGCTCGCGACCGACTTAAAAACTACATATTAATATTGTAGCGGCAACCCACGGGCACCACTGTACCTAAGTGGTTAGACCTCGGCTTCGCTCGCTGCTACTGGTCGGGACGTTTGGACTAAGAATCGCCCAGGGTTAGCCGACAGAGATACTAGTTACTAATTATGTAATAAATTAATGCCTTATTGGTAATTATGTACTTAAAAGTGATTGAAGTTATTATTATTAAAAATAATTGTTTGTCTGTAAAATCGGTTTACGGACGATAATTTTACGTGATAATGTCATAAGAAAATATTGATGCAAAATTGCATACTCCGATGGAGTGGAAGAGAGATAGATGCGTCACAAGCCGAACGCTTAGGCCGAACGTGCCTCTCTATCGTTTGTTCCGCGCTCTCGCTTGCACGCTCTGCTCTGGAGGAACGTGACAATGAATATAATAAATAATTTATAAGACGTTATCACGTTAATAAACTCACCTTAAAAAGTCCTTATTGCTTGTAAGCCTCTTTATTAGACTGGATTTGGTAGCCGTAGTCAAGTACAAGGGCAAATTGTCCCGCGGCGGTTGTATCTTCAGGGCGCCGGTGTTGCTTCTGCTCAGTTCTCCGATGGCAGTGATGTAGGAGCCGTCCCTGAGCATCTCCTCCATGGTCTGCAAGCCTCGCTGCCGCACGCCGGAGAAGAACCCCCACACGTGGTCGATGACCCCAGGGGACATGGGCTCGAACTTGTCCGATATGACGTCCATATCTAAAAATATATTAAAATAAATTAGCAATTCTTGGATATATATTTATTTATATCGCGTATCTCGGAAACGGAAAGAATCCAGCGGAGACGTAAACGATTTTTGTGACGGTTATCATACGCTGCTAAAACTGCTAAACAGAAAGCCACGAATTACGAGAGCCCTATGAAAATAAATATAAAACTGAATCATCAAAATCGGTCTCTATAGTCAAAGATATTATGTAACAAACAAAATAAACGTACAATAAACTATAACCTCAACCTCATGAACACGCCCCATGATCCATGGAGCACGCAGATGATGGCTTACCAAGCAGCTCGGCCGCCAACGCGTCGATAATTTCAACGCTGTATTTGCCATTGGTGAGCTCGAACGGCGTGGAGTTGCACACTTCGTGGATAGTGCGCGTTTGGTCGGACCAGAAGCCGGCGGACGTGCGTGCAATCACATGCTCTTTTATTGTCAGTCTGAAAACATACTACACATTCTACCAAGAGTTCCAATCTTTTATTTCATTTTGAAGAACTGATAGTTTTGCGTTTTATTTTTTTATTTAAAAGGCAATCTACCAGTATACAAGTTAATAACTTAGTTTATCCTTAGTAACAACATGAACTTGAGTTAACAGCATAATTACCTCTGAACAACGCCAGTGACTGTCTTGTTATAGTTGCTGATGATAGGACTTCCAAGTGGCTTCACGAGGCCTCGTATCACAACATAAGGAACCACTTCATCCGAATACTTCTGGATTTCTTTGTGCAGTGAATCATTTATGTCTAATACTGGTGCAGTCTAAAATAGTAATTACATAATGCACACTTTGTATTTCACCATGTTAAACTTATAACAATTAGATATTTTCACAGGTTATGTTTGAAGGTAGGTAGGTCAAATAAAAAATCCTTGTGTTAACCTTTTATAGTTTGAAGCAGGGTGAGGAGTAAATTGGGTACAATAAGTGATGATATTTAGAAGTTTACCTGTAGTGCATTCAATACATGTTTACATTTTCCAAGCTGTCTCAGGCAGAACCCTATTATGAGGGTATCTACTCCGAGCACGAAGGTTTCGCCGATGACCTCCGAAAAAAAGTCCATGAAGGCTAATTTCTTAGTCCAGTTGAATTTGTAGTACCTAAATTAACAATTTTTACTTTATTTTAGAATCATTTTGGCCGCAAAACAGAATAAATTTTGGGCTGTTTTCAGTGAAAATGACAATAATCAATGAGTGACATTGACAATTAATTTTAAGTTGACATTGATAAGAAGACATGCCATAACAGTTAGTACTTTTTTCTCAGCAAAGTTTGGGCTTTTGTTGATAATGCTTTCGACAATTGTTTATCTTTTTAACCGACTTACACAGGAGGTTATTTCTCCGTCACTCTTCAAACAATTTTGATTTTTTTTTATTTATTTTTTTAAATAATTTTCTTTTTGGTTAGTTACATAGAAATTTTATTATAAACTATTTGATTTAGTTATACAATAATAGTAGTTAAATCAAAATAAAAATATGTCATCCATGTAAAAGAAATTGCATGTTTTGCTTTCCTGTGATTGAATTCTTACCGATTGGATGTTTCTTTTTAAAATGGTACTAAGAATATCCTACCATTTTAAAAAGTACCCCCTAAGGGCGAGCAATAAGGGACGAAAGAAGTAAAGTCGGTTTTTTTTTCGATTTTAAAATCAGGCACTTGTTCATTATATTATTATCTCGAGCTGATCGACTCCCTATTATTGTGGAAAAGCCGATGATAACGATTTTTACTTTCTGGCTCTACCGAACTCTTAAGTAACAGTAGCAGGCCTCCAGTAGGTAATTCAGGATTCCTCTGCGATAGCCTCCGTTAAATGAGTCTATTTTCATTGCAGAAACCCCAAGATGTTAAGATTCGTGTGATCAAATAAAAGGTAATAGTTTCATAATTTCATTTATTTTGACTAAATTATTTTGAGATTTAGTAATTTAGTAAAATCTTAGTTCCTTCTTCTCCTAACCCTGGATATCCTCCAGGCGTTGGGCTCTTCATATTTATTGTATAAAGGTTCCAGTCGCTGGTTCTTCTTGAACTTGGATAGTTTGGTCGGGTCCGAGAACTTGAAGAAGGCTGGTGCGAATTCCACAAGCCACTTCGGGTCTATCGTCGTCACTTCCCGCATGTACTCCTTGGTCGTTTGCACTAACTCGTGGTAGATTACCCTGAGAAAAAATATAATGATGTAATAAATCAGCATCAATCAAGAGGCAATAACTTTTTATTTTACCAACTCATGTTTCTTATTCTGAGAGTTATTAAGTTATTTGGAGAAATCTTTATATTTATATTAAAAAAAAAAAAATTACATACGAGATTCACACTCATTGCGTAATCAGTGGAAATGTCACTTAAGTGAAGGTGACACTTCCACTTTTTGGCTAAATGCGGGTGTCATGATTATCACTATGCTACTGTGTCTTAATTATCACTACGCGCGAAAGCTTTTTTGCTATCGCGCGTATGCCTTTCATAGCATTCGAAGCTCATCACGACGCTGATGTTATAAGGAGTAACTTAGGTACTACTGTTATATATTGAAAAGTACATACCACTCCGGCTGTCTGTTGAACAGCGCACTGGAGGGGTGTATATAGACCACTTGGCTGTCGACAAGCGTCCGGTATCCTTCCTGGGGGTCCTTCTTGGCTGCGTTCCGGAAGAAACCGGAACATATCGTCTTCTGGATCCGCGGCGTGTTCTTGCCAGCGGATACTACGTCCAATTTGTGCCTGTAACCAAACGGTATTTTTAATAAAAAATAGGGCAAATATTGAACTTCTTTTCAGATTTCGTCCGTGCCCAACATATTTAACTTAACTTTTTTTTTGAAGCATTTTCGCATATTCTATTCGACACACACACAACACACACAGACACACACACAGACACACACACACGCGCGCGCGCGCGCGCACGCACGCATACACACACACACACAGCCAGACACACACACACACCCGCAAGCATACAGACAAACATTCGCCTTTATAATGAGTGACGGTCAGGACGACACACACCTGTCCATAATGCCCAGGAGCTGCTTCCTGACGTCCTGCGCGCGCTTGAGCGTGCGGATCTGCACGAAGTTCTCGTAGCACCACGCGTTCGAGAACTTGTTGTTCCGCCAGCTGTTGTACACGGCCAGCAGGGTGAGGTGGTCGCCCTCCGGCTGGTTGAACTTGGCCTTCTTCTGGTCGGCCAGCGCCTGCTTGTCCTGAAACACGAATAACAACATTACTACCTTTATTTTTCTTGTTTCGTGTCCCAAGTCGCACCCCGTTGCGCCCGACAGCCGAGAGAGAGATTTTACGTCTCACGCGCATGTGTTTCACCGGCACCCACACCAGTGCACCACTGCTTGGCACCAGATTGCCAGGTGTGGAGGCAGTACTTCTACGGGCGAACTTTGCACAATTTCGTTCTTTGTTTGTTTGAAGACCTAAGTTATATCTTTGTTATAGGCACCGGGAACCACTTAATATCAAATGACTAAAGTGACTGAAATAATAGCCCAGGTCCTCTCAAACTCACTGTCCGCCCCTGGCTCTGAGTGAAAATGTCTAAAACATAAGCAGGGGACGTACCTTAGGGCGATAGAAGACGTTCTGAACACTCAGCATGGACACGATGGTGAGGATCTCGTCGGAGCACTGCAGCGCCACGGACATGATGAGAATCTTAGACAGATTCGGCTCCAGGGGGAACTCCGCCATCTAAAATCAAAATATTAAAGAGAGCGAAGGATACAGCAAATTATAACAGTTTTTTAATGTGAATAAGTGACAACCAGCTCAGGCCCCATCTGGTGGTAAGTGGCGACCCCCGCCCATTACAACAGTAATGCGATAAGATCAGTATAAGATTTGGGTTTAATTCATCTTGCTGCGTCCATCTCCCGAGACGGTGATGATACGTCTCATGCATGTGATTTCACCAGCACAGCATTGTGAGCACTACTGCTTGGCGGCAGATTCCATGTGTGATGGCAGTACCTCTCCGGACGACTTTGCACAAGTTCACAGATACTTTTGGTTGTTAGTTTAGCACCATCCAGGGGGTACGTGTAGGGAATCAAAGTGTACACACCTACGGACGCGAGCAACCCCCCCAAACTCCTATAGTTCCCGTTGATGCCAGTATTATATAAATTTTAATACTATCATGGTTACTAAAATTATTTTTTGATATACCGAGATATTTACCACGAACTGACAAAATAATGCCAGTATGATATTTACAACTCACCCTTCGGCCGAGCCGCGTCAGCAGCCCCTCGGAGTCGAGCGCGGAGAGGGAGTGGAGTTGCTCCAAGGCCATGATCAGGGACTCCACGGGCGGCGCGTCCATGAAGTCGAAGTGCAGGAGGTCGTTGATCCCCATCGTCTTCAGTTGCAACACCTGGAATGGAAATACTCGTGACAGTCAGAATGTAGGCATCATTAATGTAATAGGTGTGTGAATATGACTCCGCCCTTTCTCAACAGATGTCGTTTTTAGTATTGTTTACGTGTACTAATAAATGACCATACTTGTATTCGATAGTACTGAATGTCAGCTATCTAACGCATTTTATGATATTTGGTTGAAGTGTAAGCAACAATTGTTTTCACCTTTTCGAAAATGTCGGTTTTTATTCCAAATAAACGTCATTTGCGGGAAGTGTTATTACATTATTTTATTGCGAAGAAAACTGCAGCGGAAACTTATCGTTTGCTTGTGGAGATTTATGGTGAGCATGCTCCGTCTAATACAACTTGCAAGGAATGGTTTCGACGATTTCAAAATAACGATTTTAGTACTGAGGATAAAGAACATGGAAAACCACCAAAAAAATTTGAAGATGCTGAATTGGAAGCATTATTGGCGGAAGATTCTTGCCAAACTCAATCAGAATTAGCTGCAGCATTAAATGTTGATCGTTCAACTGTTGCAAAGCGTTTACAAATGATGGGAATGATTCAAAAAGCCGGTTACTGGGTTCCACATGATTTAAAAGAAAGAGACATGGAACGTCGGAAAACCATTTGTGAAATGCTGCTTCAAAGACAGCAAAGAAAAGGATTTTTGCATCGGATAGTCACAGGAGACGAAAAATGGATACACTACGAAAATCCTAAACGCAAAAAAGCTTGGGTGAAACCAGGCGAACCAGGCCCATCACAGCCAAAAATAAATATTCACTGTGCCAAGGTCATACTCTCTATTTGGTGGGATCAGAAAGGTATTGTATATTATGAGTTGCTCAAACCCTCTGAAACTATTAATGGAGAAGTTTACCGACGACAACTAATGCGTTTGAAGCGAGCCATAGAAGAAAAACGACCAGAATGGGTGAATAGACATAACAAATTAGTTCTTCAGCATGACAATGCCAAACCGCATACCGCAGAAGTCGTAAAAAGATATTTAGAGGGACAGGACTGGGAAGTGTTACCCCACCCGCCATATTCACCAGACATAGCTCCTTCGGATTACCACCTATTCCGGACGATGCAGACAGACCTTACTGGAGAAAAGTTTACTTCATGTGAAAGTATCAAAATTTGGATTGACAACTGGATAAGCTCAAAAGACCAGGACTTCTTCCAGCAAGGAATACGAAAACTACCTGAACGATGGGCGAAGGTTGTAGCTGCAGATGGAGCATACTTTCAATAATTTTTTTTTTTAATTTTGTAAGCGAACAAATGTGTTTTATTTTGACAAAAAGGGGCGGAGTCATATTCACACACCCAATATGAAGAAATCAACGACTGTTAAGCTATATTAAAGTTAACGTTAAACAAACAACGTTAACACACTGTGTCGCAGATGGCATGGACATACACAGAAACACAAAACACCCAAGACCCGATAACAAACTTCATGTTTACCACACAAAGTGTGCCCCGGCCGGGAATCGAACCCGGGAAAATTATTTTAGGACTCCGTCAAATATTTCCATTTCCAAAAGGGTTTCAAAAAAAGAAATTTGAGAACCGCTGACTTAGCGTATAAAATTCAGTATTAAAAATTGATCAGCCTGCATTGCCCTCGTTAGTGCGCTAATAAAAAAAAGTTCATAATATTTTTATAATGACTGTTAAAAAACCTCGCGAATTAAAATTCAGGCTTTAGTGCTGAATACAACTTTAGTTATATCAAGGTACTTGTGCTACAAACCTGATCTTTATAAATAAACTTATACATTTTTGTTATGATTCGCGATTACCGCTTTCTGAGAAAATTATAACAGAAGTGATTTAAATTTGTATGTAACGTTTTTCCATTCGAAAAAGGCCCCAAAATCCTGTGTTTTCAAGGGCCCCGGTTGTCCTAAGACTGCCTGGCTGGAGTGACGCAAGGGCCCTCTGTGCGTGAATGGTGGGGGGTGTCACCCAAGGCCTGGCTGGAGTGACGCAAGGGCCCTCTGTGCGTGAATGGTGGGGGGTGTCACCCAAGGCCTGGCTGGAGTGACGCAAGGGCCCTCTGTGCGTGAATGGTGGGGGGTGTCACCCAAGGCCTGGCTGGAGTGACGCAAGGGCCCTCTGTGCGTGAATGGTGGGGGGTGTCACCCAAGGCCTGGCTGGAGTGACGCAAGGACCCTCTGTGCGTGAATGGTGGGGGGTGTCACCCAAGGCCTGGCTGGAGTGACGCAAGGGCCCTCTGTGCGTGAATGGTGGGGGGTGTCACCCAAGGCCTGGCTGGAGTGACGCAAGGGCCCTCTGTGCGTGAATGGTGGGGGGTGTCACCCAAGGCCTGGCTGGAGTGACGCAAGGGCCCTCTGTGCGTGAATGGTGGGGGGTGTCACCCAAGGCCTGGCTGGAGTGACGCAAGGGCCCTCTGTGCGTGAATGGTGGGGGGTGTCACCCGAGGCAGGCTTGAGGGCAGACGGCCAGTCCTCTCCGGAGTACAAGATAGTTACCGTGGTGGCGAGGTTGGTGCGCTGTATCTCGGGCACGGGCGTGGGCAGCATCTCGTCGCGGTAGGCGCGCTCCGTGTACAGCCTGTACGTCTTCCCGGGGCCGGTCCGGCCGGCGCGGCCCGCCCGCTGCTTCGCCGCAGCCTACGACATAATACAGACATTATTACATTTATAACCCTGGCATCCTAGCCAGGTGGCTAGGATGCCAGGTCGTAGGTACGACATAGGGAGGGTCGCAGGTGGCATGGACAAACACAGAAACAAGACAAACTCTCAAAACCCGAAAACAAACTTTACGCTCATCCCAAAGTCTGCCCCGGCCTGCCGAAGTATGAGAAGACTCAAGTCGCATTGAATTGCGCCCATCACTCTGAGACAGGGATGTATTCACGTGCACTTGTAATTGGCACCCACACCCTTCCACCGGAACACAGCAATGCGAGTGCACCACTGCTTCGCGGCAGATTACCAGGCGTGGAGACTGTATTTCTCCGGTCGAACTTTGAACAAGTTTTTTTGCTACTTTGCGATGTCTCTTTCGCACCACCCAGATGACACGTGTAGGGACTCAGAGGGTACTACATGGATCCGCAATGATGAGTCTCCATCATGTGCGAAACGATAATAATTACTCACCTGTGAAATTGGAGTAACCACCAGCGAGTCCATCCCAGTCTTGGAGTTGTAAACTTTCTGTTTGACAAAGCCTGGATCAACCACGTAGTATATACCATCTATGGTCAGCGAAGTCTCAGCTATATTGGTAGCAATCACCACCTTCCGCGATCCAGGGGGCGCGGGTTCGAATATCCGCGTCTGCATCTCCGAAGGCAACGCGGAATACACCGGCAGAATAATCAGTTCCGGCACATCCGGCCCCAGAGATTTCATCCTCTCGTATAAAATCTCACAAGCCGTGTCGATCTCCTCCTGTCCGGTCAAGAATAGAAGAATATCTCCTGGAGGTTCTCTCAAATGTATCTGCATAACGGTTATCAGCGACGCGTCCAAATAGTCCGTTTCAGGTTCCTTCGTGTACAGGACTTCTACGGGGAAGGTTCGTCCTGGGATCGTGAAGATGGGGGCTTCGAAGAAGTATTGTGAGAATTTGACGGCGTCCAATGTGGCGGATGTAACGATGAGTTTGAGCTCGGGTCGTTTCTGCACGGCTTGCTTCAGGAGGCCGAAGAGCACGTCCGTGTGGATCGTCCTCTCGTGGGCCTCGTCTAACATGATCACGGAGTACGTTTTCAGGTCCAGGTCCATGAGACATTCGCGGAGTAACATACCATCTGTCATGTACCTGGGGATGGATGATAATATTAGTTTTATTGGAGACCAGCTTTGAGACTAGCCAGTGTTACCAGCAAAAATCAACATGGGACGATGGAAAAATAATGGCAAAAGTTGTAGTTTGCGGAACACAAAAAAAAAATACTTCACTTTTCGGGATAAAAAGCCTGTGTTGATTCAGAGTATGATCAAGGGGTTGAAGGGGTTACAAACATACATACAGACAAACAGACAAACTTTCAAATTAAAACATTAGTATTATTCTTTGTTGTAATATTTAAAGGTCAATGGTATCAAGGCAAACGACATATACTGCGAAAGTGTGGCGTAAGGGTTACCAGATACCAGGCGACAAATCAGTTACTGGTCTATTTCTTATATTTATATTGTTTGTTTTATTATTTTTGTTTTAGATTAGTGATTATTTGTGGCGAATAAATGATATTTTCTTAATCTTTCTTTCATATTCCACTTACTTGATGACAGTCTCGGGACTGGTGCAGTCCTCGAAGCGGATGGTGTACCCGACCTCCTGGCCCAGCCTGCAGCCGAACTCCTCGGCGACCCGCTTGGCGACCGACATGGCGGCCACTCTCCGGGGCTGGGTGCAAGCGATCTTCCCCCTCGCCGTGAGACCGCACTCGGCCAGGTACTGGGTGATTTGGGTCGTCTTTCCCGATCCCGTCTCGCCGATGACTATTAGGATTTGATTGTCAGCTACAGCCTGTTGAAAGGGTAAAAATTACTGGTCATAATGCGAACAACGTGTTTTATTAAAGTACGTTTTGTTAAAGTACGTTTGTCGATGACTTCGACAGTAGAAAGCCGATTTTACCGATTATTTTTTAATTTCATAGGGTCCTCCAAGGTGTTCCCATATAAATAAATTATGTAAATTAAATTTGACTAGGCAAAGGTAGGGGTTGAAAGTAATGACGTCGATTCATCCACGATTAATTCAGTCACTTAATTTTTGTATATGGAGGCCGGCATTGTTCCATTCTAATTGCTTGTCGCCCCGCCCATATTTTTGATCACCCATCCCATTTCAATTGAAGTAATTATGCTAATATAATGTATTTTTATATTTGGATTCTGCAATGCAACATAAGGCTGATGATGTTGAGACAGGATGTGACTTTTTTAGTTTTACTATAATTGACATCAAGTCAAAATCTACTTATACTTAAATTTATTTTTCATTCATTATGGCTCTGCAACCCAAAAGTTTCTAAACCACTTTCAACAACCCAAAATATATCATTTCATAAAAAAAATCCAAATCTTTAAAATATGTATCAATAATTTACCTACCTTAGTCAATTCATCTCTGAGTTTATAAATAGGCAGCGACTGCCGCTGCTCCAACAGTGAGAGATTGGTCTTCTTGCCAAAAGAAGACTTCTTTCCTCCGATGACGTGTTTCTTCCACTCGGGCAAGTCTTGGGGCGCCATGCCCGTGCCCCGCATGTTGGCCGCCAACGCCCTGCCATCGTCAGGGAGCGGATCTATCCAGTTTTTGTTCAAACCCGTAGGTAAACTCTCCATCTCCTGCTCTCTCTGAATCATCTTCTGTTCTCTTCTCTCCTTAGCCAGCGCGGATTGCATCATAGCGGCTTGCGCGAGAGATCCGTCCGGGTTCTTCACGATCCTGACTGGAGACAGGTCGTGCAATGCTCTGCCGTGCCCTTGAAGGAATGGGGGCTCGTCTTCCACCAGTTCAATTTCTATGTCGGCTTCACCGTCCTCGTCTTTTGGCAGCAGACCTGTTTCCTCATCGAAATCTGGTAATTCACTCTTGTCTATGACTCCTGATGAAATCATCTGAAAACGGACAAGTAATATTAGAAAATGTTTAAAAAAAAAAAAAACAAAATTAAAAAAAATATATTCAAAGGAAATAAAGCTTATTCTCTAATGTAACAGCACGCACAGGTGTCTGTGTTACACAGTTTTGTTTATATATGTATATGACATTAGAATGTTATTCAATTCAACTGAGATCTCTCATGCGCCTGTGATTTCACCGGCACCCCGCACCCTTCCACCGGAACACAGCAATGTGAGTGCACTACTACTTGGCGGCGGATTACTGCTTGGATGCGTTTCCAAAATTCAAAAACTCATTTATTCCACTAGATCTCAAGTATCATTTGGAAATGTCAAATTTTACACACACAAGTAAATTTATTCGTGAGCATATAACGTGTCACAGCCACTCCATGTCCTCTAGGAAAGCCAGCAGCTCGCTGATGCCGGCGCTTGCCTGGGTGACCTCAGAGCCCCGATGTACGTTTTGTGTTTACTCCCACTCTTGGCAAGTTGATCCATGACTCCTAAACCTGGCTAGTTACCTGTTTGATCTCCCATCGCTCCGGGCTGGATATCCGGGTGACGCGCTTGCGGCTGGAGTCCTCGTCCGGGTCGAGGGTGCTCTGGAGTCCCGCGATGACCGTGGCGGACCCGCTCGCTGATGGACGGTCGGGGTTGCGCCCCTCACGCTCCGCCTGATCAGAAAACACATAATATTATAAAAAAAATAGTAGATACAAAAATAAATAAATACTCAGTAGAATTTGCAATTCAGAAAATAGAAATTTTTGTGTGCCTTTTATTTATAAATAAATAAAAATAAAGTGTCTGTCAAAATAGAAGCTTTTTTTACTAACTAAACTAGAACTAAATTTGAAAGTACAAGGTAAATATAACAAAAAATAATATTTGTCTCTATGTTTGTTTGTTCCAGGTAATCTCCGAAATGGCTGTAGCAATTTTTAAGGGACTTTATATTTATATCTCTTATATTTCTTACCTCTAGATGGGCATGTGAGGTTGGATTCAGATCTTTTCCTGTCTCCTGGCAAACATCCTTCATGGTGAGTGATACTTTTTGACCCGTTATAGAAAGAACTTTTACCTGAAATACAAAATATAATTATTATTGAATCACTTGAAAATATTACTTGTTCAGTCCACTTAGTTGTCCAGTCTGGTTTAAAAAAAAACAATGCAATGCAACTCAATTCAGAGTTTGATTTGTGTCACTACTGCTTACCACTTCTCAAAAATTTGATAGAATTCAATAGTAACGAAGGTGGGAACATTAGCGTATATTATTTTGGCGAGATAATGCCAAATACAATAACTAAACCATATATAAAAAATACTTTCCTAAGGTTTACTACACCGTCAATGATTATATCAATTACAAAATATTGTGGATTGTTCTAATACAACATAATTACTTGTTTGTAAAAAGAATAATGCTCCAAGTGATTTCTTCTTATTCTTCTCCATGGAGGGTCAGATAGGGTTTGAGCAACCAAAAAAAAAAGACTTGAACTTTAGTTATCTTCTCATAATACCTGCAGACATAGTGGAAGTAGAAAAAATCTAATGTACATACCTTCACTTTATCCCCTCTGTTCACAACCTCAGAAACATTGGTGACTCTACCCTCTGCTCTCAACTGTGAGATGTGCACAAGCCCCTCCCATTTCTTCTTCAAACCCTCAATGAGGACAAAGCATCCAAATGGCACAATATTTGCTACCCTGCCATTGAATATCTGCAAGTAAAAATAGTTATATTATTATAGTTTTATGAATCAAATTAGATTACAATATAATTTATGTTAGACCTTATAGATTACAATATAATGTGTTTGTTACTGTATATTTTAGAACCATAATACTCCCTGAAATAAAATGATTGAATACTATTATCTTTGTATATACCTTGCCTGGCTCTGGGTCATCCTTTAGCTCCATTTCTGGACTCTTCTTTTTAAATCTCTTTCCATAGTCACCATATCTACTCTTCTCATCCCTATCTCTAGAATGTGACTGCTTTCCATGTGATCTAGACCTTCTCTGTCTATCACGAGATGACCTCCTTCGTCTATCACGAGACCTAGACCTCTTTTCTCTATCTCGAGATTTGGATCTCTTTTGTCTCTCATAAGACCTAGACCTATGACGATTACAACTTCTAGATCTTCTCTTTCTATCTCTACTTCTGCTTCTGCCATCTCTACTTTTGCTCCTACGGTCTCTGTTCTTACTGCGACTCCTGTGTCGACTTCTGCTCCTTTTGCTTCTTCTATCCCTAGAATTATCTCGCTTTTTAGTTTTATTATCTTTGCAGTCTCTGCTATGACTTCTCTCTCTCTTTTTTAATGTTTCGTTCTTCATGCTTATATTTGAGGGAGCCAGAGCCTCAAGCTCTGCCATAGCCTGGTCCACAATATCATCTCCAACTTTAGGTTTCTTTTCATCTTTGAACATATCCTTAGCTGTAATTCTCTTCTTTGTGTCAGGTTCCTCATCACTGCTCTCTTCGTCCGATGAGAAGATGGGTGGTTTTTCATTAGGAATCGCAAGACCGGGGAATTTGGAAGAGAGTGGGTGTGATGTTTCTCTGTCTTTGTCATTTTTTTCACAATTGGTATTGACTGGTTTCATGTGCTGTATGATACGAAGTAGATTTGTCATAAATGAATCCGAAAATTCTGCTCCATTTTCAACGAGGGCCTTTTTAAATGAATCTGCAGATGGATTCTTGTCGGCTATGTCTATGATGAATTCGGCTGAAAAATAAAGTTCATTGTATTGCACACAATTTGATACATCACAGGAAGATTAAGTGAAACTAATTGAAAGAGTAGTAGATATGAAGAATAATAGAAAGCGGATTAAAAAATCAAAACTATTGTATTGTAGGGTTAGCTACAGTAGGTCACAAATAACTTACCTAAATCTTTGTCATTCAGGCCTAAATGGTTGTCCAACTCAGTACATACTTTGGATACAAGCGAAAGATGCTCCAACTTTGCTACTTCATCCATTTTTAAGCATTAAATCTGTTCAAGATAGAAACAAACAATTATTCTAACTGTATACACCATAACACGACCCGACCCACACCACAGACTAGTGATATGAATAGAAGATAGAAGATTATGTATGATAAGTAAAATGCCAACCAAAAAATTCAATTAGGTTATATTTAATGATGAACCTTTCTACAAAGATGCAAAATAAATAAAATATTTTTCTTAACTTATATGGATCACGATTTATCAATTAAATGACTTTGATTTGATCAAAACCTGTACGTGAGTGACCGAATCATAGGTAAACCTCAAAAAACTCGATTAATTTCTCCAAACCGTAGTCTTTGCCTACTGTTGCTCGGATGGGTAAAAAATTATGAGCAAAGACCAGGACATGCATATAATATTGAATAATTTTAATAGGAAGGTTAGTTTAGACTATAAATCCATAAAGCATAGCTCGCCACTTGTAATGCTATTTGCTATGAACAAGTAATAAGATTATTCGAACATGAAAACGTTTACTAGTTTGGAGTTTGAGATGAGTATTCATGTTTTACGCTTTTATTCACCTATTTGTTAGTTCTAACAAAATATTTTGTAAGTTGGCAGCATTGTTATTTGGTAGCGCAGGTGGGAAATGAAAATGACTTTGACAATTGAAAAAAAAAAATATTAAGCTTGGTAAGTTAGACATTTACACATATTGCGACAAACTTAGTTTTATCGACTTAATAATGTTTAAATAAATACCATCGAATCTATTTTTTGACGAAGAACACCTTCTGTTTCTCTAGTTTTGTTATGGAATTACTTTTTACGGATGAGTTTGCGTAGTGTATGCAAGACTATGAGACAACATTAAAATAAAAATGCATTTTTTATTCTTCTTTTCTTTGGCTTCGTACGACTTATGCATTCGTCATCAAAAAAATGCATTAAAAAAAAGGCAGCCCCTATTTGAGTTTACTTTGAAATAACTTTATGATAGTCCTTTATTTTACAAATATAGTCGCAGTCAACAACTTGTCTAGCCATTAAACGATATATGTGATACAAAGCCAAATTTAAATACTAAAACGGGTATGAAAAGTACGAAATATATTATTATTACGTCTCAATACTAAACTAAACTACATCGTACATCATCTGGCAACTCATTCAACAAAACTGCCATTGTTCAGTTTCAGTCACAACAATTTTTACTAGTTATTGTCATTGATGTAACCTCAATTTTGAGATAAGGTATTTTATCGAGTTCTTGGTCTACTTGTTGTTGATAAATTAGAATAGCGTAACAGGTCCGTTTTCAGTTTGTGCTTTGTTCATCGCTCCCATGGAAAATAATAGCGATCATTCTGAACCAAACAACTACCCCTTATCAGTCCAAGAGGTAGACGTAGACTTTTTGCCGATAGTGTACGAAATCATACGGAGGTATATTTAGAAATACTTATATATAGCTTTTAATTTCGTCAACAACATCTTCGCTTGTCTATTACGTCGTTACCTTGTTCTAGTGTTGAACGGGACTACCATGAAGCGTCTGCCAAAGCCAAAGAGTCGCAAGAGTGTAGTCTGAAAGTTCTCGAACTGCAAAAGAAATTGGAGATTGCCCGCTCTCAGGTATGACATACAACACCTATGATAAGGGCCTATTCAATTATAGAATAGAATAGAATAGAATAAAATAATTATACTACTAATATCATTGATTTTCTAAAAGTTGTTTATCTTTACTCAAAACTTTACAGATAAAGCGCTTGCCAGGAATCGATTTCAACAAACAGGACCAGATAAAACAGTTTGAGATACTGAGAACTCAACTGAGACTGAAAAGGGAACTTCTGCAGAAGTACCGTAATATGTGCTCATTTGAAACATCATTCAAGTGATATTAATAATGCCGCTCCGTGCCCTGTTTAGATTCTTGGCCAACAATGATCACCTGGTGCAGAAGCTTGCAGAGTCATACCCAGTGAGACGAGCCGCACAGCTTGCAGTCTCCATATTCTACAGAGGGAAAGAGAAATTGGAGGACGTTGACCCTCACAAGGTTAACAGACTGCTCTCATTTCTATCAAAGTTCAGACAAAACCTGAAAGAAGGTCTTGAAGATGCTAAAAAGCAATTGAAAAAATAATTTGTTACTTAGCTTTTAGCAATAGTAGAATTTTTAAATAAAATTAAGTCATTTATTTGAGCTAGTTTTTTATTTTGAAAATCAAATCATTAAAAATATTTATTTACTTATACTACATATGTAAATCACAATCTTGGTAAATATCAAATACTGAAAATATTGATATGAAAATTGCAGCTAGCCTCACTAATTTTATTGCATAGAAATTGCCTGAAAAATACAGTGCTATTTCAAAATATGGACAAAATCTATTCATAGTCCAAACTAGCTTTGAGCTACGTTGTTTTGGGCCAAACCAGATCATGTGCTATAGATTGTCACACACCAACATCAATTTTGAATAATTAGTCATACAGTTTATTCAAACACCTATTCCCGGGAAACCCCTCGGGAATAGGTGGTACAGCAAATATCTGTACTACTACTAGGACAGTTATTTGATGTAACAAACTGTTTTAGTAAAAATGAGAAACATCAAGTCAAAAATGGCAATATACAGCTAGGAGATTAACTATTACAATGTCAAAATATATAACCTCTGTACCGAGTGTACACAGACAAATATGAGGTAAATTGTAATTCTACTTATGACTACAAGGTGTAACACTCAAATTGTACTTCTCTTAAACCTAGCTGCTGCAAAGTGTCTATCTCAACTAAAATAGGCATTGGACAGTCTTTTAATAATTTTATTAAAAGTAATTTCCATGTTCTGTGAATGATTCAGAATCATCAAGTACCCAGTTTAGGTACATGTACATGTAATTTTGCAAACGTGAATATAGCTTTCACTCTTGTCCTATAAAAGTAAAGAACCTATATTTTCTTAAAGTAGGTTTCTATGTACATCAACTACTAGAAGTCAGAGACAGGAGACAAATTACTATAATTTATTGTAATCTGTCAAAATGTTTCATACATTTTTTGATGAATAAACCCTATGGGCTTCTGCCTACAGTCATCTGCTAGTTGAATATAGAAACTAGACGTTAGCTGACTGTGAAGCTGTCGTGTATTGAAAATACTCCTGCAATATTTCTCAGATCTAGTATTCACTGAGCTAGAATTTCTAACACTCAGTCAAGTCATACAAATACCAATTTTTACTCAGCTCACATAGTGTTGAAATGTATCAAAATAGAAATGTATTGATCATGGTCAATACACAGGAGACCGAAACGGAGGATTTTGCTACAAGTAGATATACTTGCACCAAAATCCTCTAAACAATTGAAATTTAACCTTAACAGTAATAATATTTGAATTTGAGTGTACAGAGGGCAGTAATTGTACATGTACTAAAGTTACTGTAGTAAATTATACATTAACTGAGGCTCTCTGAAGGTTACTCAAATAAACCGCCGAAGTTTCATAGGTCCGCAGTTGTCGCGTGTTGCACGCGGTCAACCCTCTGCACCTACTCGGGGCGACAGTCTCAACATAAACATACGGGAGGGCTGCCTCCCATTGAGGCCTGGCTACATCCACGTTCGCAGTCCGGATCCGGAAGTGTGTGTGTTTAGACGGCGGGGAGCGCGTGGTCGGGCGGCTTGGCGTGGCGGCGGCGGCCGCGCCGCTTGTCGCCCGACACTTCGAACGGGGAGTCCGTTGCTGTGACGTCATCCTCCGTCTGCAATAAACATACACCAGTTTTATTTATGGATTCAGGTGTTACCAGGCGAAGGTCCATTTAGTACACCACCGCGAAACTTCTAATAGATTTTTCTAAAAACAAAGTCCACCGTTTTTGACGTGAATACGTCAAATTTGCTTCCATTAGTCGGAAGTAATTCAGAAAACTGATGATGACAAAATCGAGGGATACAGTTTGCTGCAGCTACATATCTATTATATCCATCCTAATTTAATCAAATCACTCGATAGCTAAGGGATCAAATAATTCGTTATGTCGGGCTGAGATGTATCGCTTTTTATGGCTTTACCATAGACGTTTTCACGTAAAACATACGGCTTTGTAGCTTAGTTTAAAGTAGCCGTGCCTTCAAAGCGAGGGTTCCGGGATCGATTCCCGGCCGGCGCATACTTTGCGTGGTGTACATGAAGTTTGTTCTCGGGTATTATGTGTTCGTCTTGTGTTTGTGTTTGTTCATGCCATCTGCGACACAGGGAATCCTAGTGCAGGGGTACGAGTTTGTAAGCGTTTATTTATTTTTAGCTGTAACAAGAGCGGCGGCGTATTATCAGTTGTGATGGCAGCACTCGGCACAAGCTCTACTGTTACTTTGGGTCTGTCCTTCGCACCATCCGGGAGACACGTGGGGCTTCTGAGGATATTCTACCAGCGAGCATTATAACTAGTTACCAGGGGTTTTTCGGGGTCGTGTGGCGCGGCGGTGGCGCCGCGCTGGTGGTTGTGGCGCGCGTGGGTGGCGTGCGAGCGCGCCACCGGCTTCGACACCGAGAACTCCGGCCGAAGCACGTTGCCCACCGCCTTCGTTCTGCCTTCACGGAACACCTGAAAAAGCGAAAAAAAATCAATTAGCTGTTCCATCCAGCTATTTTATTCTATTCTATTCATAAATATTCAATACATTTAACTTAGCACTTGTTTAAACTCTATCCGACCCTCCATGGCAAAGAACAAGCAAGAAGGATCATTTTCTTTTCACGAGCATATAAACCTCTTTTTTTGAAGTCTCCAAAAAAAGACTAAAGACTTTCGTATCATAATAACAACTTGACTTCATTATGACTTTTTGTGTTTTATGCCACATAAATTCTGCCAGTGTCCATTTCAAGTG
This sequence comes from Aplocera efformata, assembly GCA_921293045.1. Taxonomy (NCBI): domain Eukaryota; kingdom Metazoa; phylum Arthropoda; class Insecta; order Lepidoptera; family Geometridae; genus Aplocera; species Aplocera efformata. Next base: position 1,501,294 of record OV121042.1, on the reverse strand, counting down.
AGTGTCACTACATGAAAAAGTTTGTAAAAGTAGTTATAAATATACAAAACTAGTTGCGCCCCGCGATGTTATCCGCGGTTGGACTTCCTACGGGACCCCTACATTTTTCCGGGATAAAAAGTAGTCTATGTTCTAATCCAGACTATAATCTATATCTGTGCCAAATTTCATCCAGGTCCGTTCAGCCGTTCTGGCGTGATTGAGTAACAAAAATCAATCCATATATCCAAACATTCGCGTTTATAATATTAGTAGGATGATTCCTCTTAACAGAAAGACATTGAAATAATAATATGTAAATGTCGGTAGACGCAATCCGTGATGATGACGTACCATCCGCTGACCCCGCTTGAGGTACTCGGGGTGCTTGATGAAGCGGAAGCGCACGAGCGCCTTGTCGCCGGTGCGCAGGCACGAGCGCGACATCTCCAGGATGGAAGCCGTCTGACGGATGCTGCCGCAGTGTACTACACACAGACACACATTATATCATCAATATTTATTAGCATAGGTGAATAGTTGTTGATCGCACTCTCATTGCTCAGAGCTCTCGGGCAAGATACGATGCGATTTTGTTACCACAATTTATTGTATACCTTTTAGGGATTGCAATCCGGCGTCATATTCAATCATGCAGGAATTTTGAAAATTTGAGTTTTTACAAGTCATAAAATTATGAAGTTAAACATAAAAAGGAAAACTATCTAAACACAAAACTTTATCCAAATCGTTAGAGCCGTTTCAGAGATACGCGAAATAAATAAAATTAATTTAATTAATGACAATGATGGATTATGATGAATAAATAAATACATAATATAAAAGTTTAATAATGCCGGATCCTTTTTCCGGATTGCAACAATACAGAGAATGTCGCTTCACATCAAGCAGGCTCTTCTCTAACTTCGGTAGGGGATTACCGGAGTTGTATTGATATTGTTTTTGGGCGGCAGTACCCACTTAACCGTCACAAAGATAAGTTGTGTAAGTAATATATGCATGACACAACAAAGTTAGGTTATGGTAACATACCCATGGCTTGGTATCTGGAGGAGATGGTGGTGGGGTGGTGTAACACAAGGATCTCCCCCTCGAACTGCCAGCACGCCTGCGGGTTCAGCGCGGGGGACACCATCACCATGCCTTTGCGGATCTGAGATCGCTTTATCTGAAAACAAAATATATTATTACAGCATCCATCAACATTTATATCATTGTTAATGATTTGAATGTTAATACATAATAAACTTTACACACCAATACCGCTGCACTAGGATTTGGACACATCAACATAAGACAGACGCCCAAAACCCGAGAACAAATTTCATGCTCACCACACAAAGTGTGCCCCGGCCGGGACGCGAGCAACATGGGCCTCCTGTACCTACACCTACACCTACAACTACACGATGGACGACCTTACGGCTTGCACAAAGGACGCCATAGAAGTTGCAAGCTACCGGTCTAAAACAATATAATGAACAAATAGGTGCATGAAACATCGACTCGATAGAAGTTGCCATGTCATGATGTTACCTTCTTGAGCGCGAAGCTGGCGGTCTGGCCGCCGCGCACCTCCGGCACGGGCATGCGCTTGCGGTGGATGCTCTTCACGGTGATGGGCTGGAAGCGGCCGAGCGGGTCGGGGCCCAGCATCAGAGTGTCGTTCAGACGGATCACGCCGGCCAGCGTCGTGCCCGACACCACTGTGCCCACGCCCTGTACAATCACACATAGTTATATTCGTTGTAACAACATTTTTAATTATTTTACCTAGTGTACAAAAGTCTTAGGTAAATTAGGTTATGAAATTTTAAGTATTCGGTTGTCAAAAGCACGCCATAAAAGTATTAAGAGCGGGTGGCTAACTTTCAAATCCTGTTTTGTTAAAATTGGGACCAGATTAACTCTTTATAAATATTCCCCAAGTCCCCAAACTAACCCTAGCTTGTAATATGAGACCCAAATGCTTGTCCTGGGTGGGAATCACACTCAGGACCTACAGCGCAGAAGGCAGAGCTGCTACCATCTGAGCTGTGAGGCCAGTTGACTATGGCAATAAATTAATTGCCAATGCAGGGCTGCTACCAACTAAACCATGGAACAGTCTATTTTTGTGCGACTTAGTTGGCCACTAACTTGCACAAGAAAAAGTATGCTATAACTTTTTCTGGGTCTCCACAGCAGACGCTGCAACAGTGCTGCCAACAACACAGAGCCTTTCTCCGGTACTTAAAGGAGCTGGGTTGGATGGGGTAGGGTTTAGCTATTGGGGGACAAAGACAATACACCCCAATGCGGGACGTCAGTACAGGTCTAGTCACCCCTATCAAGAATAAGATATAACTTACGGGTACGGAGTAAGTGTCATCAATCTGGAACTCCGCGGGCTTGTCGTCCTGCGAGGGCATGCGGGTCTTCAGCAGGTTCAGGAACATGGTCAGCAGGTCGAGGTGCTCTCCCGTCACGTTGGACACTTGGAATATTGGGCATAACCTACAATGCCATAAGTTTAATTGTTAATAATTATAATACCAATTTTCCATGATAACCCTAAAAAAAGAATACTTCTAAGAGTGATGAATTGTACTTGCATTGTTGGGTTGGCTTTGAGAAGTGCATATGTTGTCAAGAATTTACTCAACTATCCTTCAATTTTAACAACTTACAATTTTTTAAGTGTTTAACATCCTTTGAATTGTAATGTAATGTGTTATGTGTTTAAAAACATTGTGAGGAAACCGGCATCTCTTAGAACCCAAATATTCAAAGACATGTCACATCTACCAATCCGGATTGAGCTTCCGTGGTAGCAAAGCCCATTTACTCTCAATTATCGAGAGCAAGCCGGTGTCCCTGCAGTGGGAAAATTAAAGTCTAATGTGGACTTTCAGATCATCCCATATATAGAAGAAAAGAAACTTACCTCTGTGACACAAAGTTGGTAGCGCTCACGATGACATCATCCTTGCTCTTGACCATGACCGGCACCTTTCTGCAGCCCGAGGACTTCAGAATCCTGATGAGCAGCTTGAGGTTCTCCTGCAGCACGTTGGCCGGACACATGTCTATCTTGGTGACCACCACGAACACGGGCACCGAGAGGGCCAGCGCTAGCCCGAGGTGTTCCTTCGTCATGCCCACTATGCCCGAGTTGGCGCCGATCTACAATTAAAGGTCACGAGACAACATTAAGGCTGGTTTCATTGTCATGCTGACTGTCTGTCATCAGCGCTGAGCCCTCGGCATGTGTATGTTTTTTTTATTTTATTTCTTAATTTAATTGGACGCCCATGTATGCGAGTTAGAAGTGCAACGCTTAAATTATCCGTGCCTGTTTTGATGAACACCTCCCATGTTGTTATTAACTTTGTAACCAAGTTTATTTCAAGGATCAAAGAGAATTTGCCCGGATTTTTTTCTCACCATGAGCATGCCGAAGTCGGGCGCGTGGCCGGTCATCCCGAAGACAGTGGTCTTGAGGTACCGCTCATGGCCCGCGAGGTCAATGAACGTGATCACTTTGGAAGACTTCTCGCAAATCTTCACCCAGTCCAGCGTGCCGTGGTCCGGTTTGTTCACCACGTTACCTGAGAATAAACACTATTTAGTACTAACGGTCTTTTCTGGGATCAAAAGTAGCCTATTAAAAATAATCCCAATATATAAACCACAAAAATTGTTCGTTAGACTTTTAAAATCATTCAACCGATATTCCCCAAACCGCTCATTAGAGAGGCAATAATGCTAAGACGATTTTAGACCACTTAAATAACTAATTAGGCACAAAATGTATTTCTTATTTTAGCGTACTCAATAACACACACGCTGGGTATCCGCTAGTACTCAATAACTTCACTTTATTACATATATATATATATATATGTACTTACAAGATCAGTCCGACTCTCCTTTAACTTTAAAGAGTATTCTTCCATCTACTTTCTGTTTCATGTTTCAACACTTACCCATGTTATCGAATCCAAGGATGTCGTTCCCCACGGAGCTGGTCCGTCCGCTCTCCATCTCGTGTTTGTGGCGGAAGAGGCGCTGTCGGGCGTACCCCCTGCCATTGTCGAGCTCCCCGTGCGTCAGCACCCCCAGCAGGGTCGACTTGCCGGCGTCCACATTTCCTACTACTGCCACTCTGGAAGACGCATGGGATTTTGTTTTTATGTAAGCAATTTGACGGGACGAACTGGAGGTCCACCTGATAATACGACGGTCATAATGACGGAACGAGCTGAAGGTCCACCAGATGTTAAGTGGTTACCTCCGTCCATAACAACAGCAATACCACTTAGGTCATCCCAGACCGAAGTATTATATGAGAAGATCCGCATCTTGTTGCGCCCGTCTCATGCGCATGTGATTTCCTTGCAACGGAATACAGCAATACGAGCGCAATACTGCTAGGCACCGGATTACCAGGTGTGGTGACAGTAGTTCCCTGAAGTGGCACAAGTTTTACTGCTACTTTGTATAAAACAGTAGTTGTAACAAAACTGGTTTCAATAGTTACCAACCTGATCTCCATGAAGTCCGTGTGGTCGACCTCCGTACGCAGAAGGTATTGTCCTAGCAGGCCGGTGCCACAGTCCCAGCGCCGAAGCTCTACTAACGACACTCTCTCCCCGCTCACAAGCGACTGCAGCGTCGCCAGGGAAGCGCTGTACTCATCTTCTGTCAACCCGCGACCATCTAGAAACCGCAACATTGACTTATAGCAACGAGATAACTGTCCACCTGTTGTTAGTTCTAGACAGTACGGTGGTACGTCTTTTGCACAAAAGATAAAATGTGTCGTATGTTTAAGCGTGAAAACTACGTTGTCTCTGACAGTATAGCAATCTTTTCCCCGCACGCTGATTCAATGGTTAAGTCGATTAAGGTCTCGCATGTGTTCAAGAGGGTCCCGGTGTCCACAAAGAACGGCAAGGTCTTTTACTAAAGGAGGGGCAGAACCAAGACGCATCGCGTTGCGTCCGTCACTATACAGGGATAACGTCTCTCGCATCTGTAATTTTGCCGTCTCCCTTCGACTATAACATGTCAATGGAATTTCCCAACTGCTTGGCAGAAGATTACCAAGCATGGCAGTACTCTTCCATACGAACATGACACAAGTTCTACCCATACTTCGGTGGCTCCTTTCGCCAGTGGTTATGAAATACAAACTTTTTAGTCCTGAAATGGCCACAGTCGTACTTGTAGTTTGGGGTACCACAGTTCTAAAGGAATAAAGAACTATAGAGTACCTAGTAAAATAATCCTTTGTAGGGTTTGAATGAGTCTCTATACCATAAACTATACTATTTCAAACAACAGTTGAGCCATTATGTAGTATTGTTTGCATGAAAGAAACAGTTGTCATAACATTAATTATGTCAGGGACCTTGGTGACTATTAATAGTAACTATTAAATATTCTGTGATGTGGGGAATTGTAATGTAAATATTTTTTGGTTTAGACAAGAACTAATAGAGATCACATAGTAAATATGGTCATAAATTTACCCTATTTTATTGGTAATTTCAGCAATCTATACATTGTGTCTTTAATAACAATAATAACTAGATGCAGAGTGAAAAGAAAAGTGGTGAGCTCATTGCCGCTATATTACTCTGCAACTCATAGAAAATTCTTCCATGTAATACAAGTAGTATGAGTAATTTTACCAAAGTCTGCTGAAATGTAGTTAAATAGAGTACATTTATTTTCTTTAATTTGTGGCAATAGTAAGAAAGACCTCATTAGCAAAACTATAAGTGTACAATTATTATCTACATAGGCGTAATTAAATACAATTGTTTTCGTGAATATAATAATGACAGAAAAATTTAAAAGGCCTTACTGGGTAGAATCCTTTGGTTCTATGCCATGTTTGGTGTAAATTGGTGGGCCGTTTCCAGGTATAAGGTGGTCCTTATACTTGGAAACGGCCCACCAATATATAAAATAAAGTTTGAACCAATAAAAGTGAGAGTTTATTTTAAATTTACCTTGTCCCTGTCCTATATCATATATGATCTCCCCATTTCCCGCGTCCAGCCTCTCCAGAAGTTGCTTGCGGAGCAGTTCGTATTCATCAGCATTTGGGCTCACTAGGATCATCTGAAAATAACCAAGTTTAAGCAGAAACTATTTATTTTGTCTTAATTTTTAGGTCATTTACAGTAAGTGGAACAATATTACTAACATCAGATTGTCAAATGTGAATTAAGACAGGAAAATATACTCTTATGTCGGCTCAGCTAGTGAGTGTATAAAGTTAGAATCATAACATTGCATCATACTATGGTAAAACTGTTAGTTCAGATAATGTAATGAATATGATGCAACACTTGCATTTAGATTGATATCTATAACTTTGTTTTATTATGCCTTTATTATATCTATATTTAAATTTTATCAGATTTAATGTAATAAAAAAAAAATATCTTGTTTGTTGTCATGTTGTAAGCCACTTTATAATAGTTATTAAATAAATGTCAATGTTTATGCCTACATAATGTGATCTCATATATATTATACTCAATAACAAAACAATGCTTATCTTAGATACCATTTCCATAAACCATCACAATAATTAGGAAATAGTTGTTGTAATCAAACAAAATAGATAATTAAGTTACACAAGATAATTATCTTTTAACAGATTATTCAAACATTTTGTAATATTATTTAGGAATTGCATAAATTATTAATAAACATAAAACACAATTAATGAAATCAGGATAACAAGGTATTTGAAAAATTGAACTTGACTTATTTGTGTAATTTTCAAGTAGAATGAATTCATCCCTTGTCATGTTTGGATATACTTATCTCTTTTGGGGAAAATGTTGTCAAACAGACACATGTTGCATAATAAAATTATTCATATTCAGAAAAAAATATTTTAAGACAAAGAGGGCAAAATCAAGTTATGAAAACATTCAGAATGTCAGGATACTTGATGAAACACAAAACGTATGGCTGTTTCATTCAAATTAGATATTTTCGGGGGAATCCCAGCTACTAAACAAGCTATATTACCTTTCCTCTGATGCTAGAATAATCCGTCTCGCTCTCAAAACCGGGGGGCAGCTCACCCTCCACGCCCTCGGAGGGAGCCTTTAAAGGAGACTCCGGTACGCTATCCATCTTCAGAAGTTCGTTTCAAAATCACAAAATCACCCCCAGCTCCTCCCCCAAGTTACACCATAATGTCACAACACAATCTCAAGCCGAAACCACTTCTCTTCTGTAAATAAATGTATGCACATTTCAACGATACTAGAAAGGAATGGGTATTCCAAATAGTGTCAGCAGTATTTTGTATCAGCAAAAAAACAATCGCCAAACAGACTCGTGAAATAAAATGACTTTCATGACACTAATAATGGTGTTAATGTAAGGAAAAATTATATTTAGAACTTACTGAAAGAGAGGAAAATATTTACTTATATTCCCTATATCGGAAATAGATTTCACTGAAAAATGAAATTAACAGATGGATCTAAGCCAACTTTTGACAACTCACACAACTCGGCTTGATTTTGATCACAGATAAAGATAAATTTACAAGTAGGTACTAGTCATTTTTATCAACTGACTAAAGCGACGAAACAAAGCTACTGACAGGATTGCCAGGAAAAAAGTAGTACATTCAACATACAAGACTGAAAAGTACGTATATGCCATCTATATTATCTTTTTCTCTATTTCCTACTGTTAAATTTGTGGACATTGTGTGAATTTGGAGTCCAATTTACAAAATATGTAAATTGGACTCCAAATTCACAAATTGTTCAGTTTTTATTATCTAGTTGATTTGTTCTCATGTTCTTGTCTAAATTATGTGAATACTGATTGTATACCTTGAATACCTTCTGAGATTTTTTGTCCCATTAGCAAGAATACTTATTATTTTACTAAAAGTTTCCATCTTTAACTGCATGAAAGTTAAAAGTTTTCATTGTGCATACTTTAAGATGATATTAAATCTTCTTTCAGAACCAGAACACAAAACATTTTTGAGTTGTCTATCAGTTAAGACAGACATTACACAACTGCTCGTTGTATCAAAGCATGTTCCAGGCTCGGCACAATAATCTTATTAACCGATTCTATGGGTCAGTCAGTCATTAGTGGTCCAAACAGATTATCATAATCCTCCAATCTCATATCAAGAATTGTATTTTTTTTTTCCAGTAACTTTGTTAGATGTCATGGGCGAGGGTCGCCACTTACCATCAGGTGGGCCCTCATCTCGTTCTACCATTTATTCACATAAAAAATAATAACTAATAATTTCATGGAGTATGATGTTTTACTACGAAATAATATATATTTCAGTAGTTTGCAGTGGAATTTTAATTTAAATTAGCACATAAAAGTATTTACAATAAAACGAACATAAAATATATTTTTCTTCAAACTGACAACTAAATATAAAGACATCTAATCAACAACTACTCGTTGCCTAGGATACCATAAGTGTCATTTTAACATTGTCGATTACTAGGTTCTAGACAACACCCCCACTTAATCCACAATGTCTTCTACAGAAGTCATGCTTCTGCCTTGGAACTCCCTTTGTTAACATGTCAGCAGGCATAAGGGTAGTCTCACAATATTTTATACAAAGTACCCTTTGCTCCGCTAATTCTCTAATAAAATGATACTTGATGTTTACATGCTTAGACCGTTTTCCTATTGCAGGAGAATACACAAGCTTGCTAGCACTTTGGCTATCACTAAAAATACTAATAATGTCTGTCCGGTCAGTCAGTTCAGCATATAAACCGTTAACAGCTATGACTTCCTTCGCAACTTCACATATTGCGATATATTCAGCTTCAGCAGTACTTAATGCTACGCATCGTTGTTTCTTAGACTGCCAAGCTATTGCAGCACCACCGAAATTGAGGGTATAACCAGAGAAAGATTTCCCATCAGGCCCGTTCCCCCAATCAGCATCAGCATATGCAACCAAAGGTTTGTTACACTTTTTGTAACATAGCGATAAATCTATCGTCCCCTTCAAATACCTGAGTACGCGCTTCAGTGCTGCCATATGAGTTGAATCATTACAGGTGTTGAATTGACTCAACATCGTTACTGCAAACGATATATCTGGTCTTGTACAACACGCCAGATACATAAGTGAACCTATGATCTCTTGGTATCGCGTGTCAACATTCTTTGGACCAGGTTTCAGGTGAAGATTTGCTTCTACCGGAGTGCTTACGGGTTTGCAGTCCTGCATACCATATTTTTCAAGCACTTTCTTGGTGTAGGACTTTTGTGAGAGCCGAATTTCATTTTTATCCTTATTGTAGTCAATTTTCATGCCTAAGCATTCTCTCGCTTCTCCAAGATCCTTTATGTTGAAGGAATCACCAATCTGCTCCTTCACCCTCGTAGCTTCTTTATCTTTATTTGTAAATATATAAAAATCATCAACATAAAGAGCAATAGCTACAAAAATCTCGCTTCTCTTCTTAGTATATACACACGGATCATGTTTCGATCGCGTAAAACCCATTTTCACAATGTGCGCATGAATTTTTTCGTTCCAACATCTCGCAGCTTGTTTTAAACCATATATAGATTTCTTCAGTTTACAAACTTTGCGATCTTCCCCCTTTTGAACGAAAAATTCTGGCTGCTCCATGTAAATATCCTCCTGCAAATCACCATTCAGAAAAGCTGTTGTAACATCAACATGATGTATGTTTAAACTCTTCTCAGCTGCCAGCGCTACCAGAAGACGAATTGAAGACATCTTGACAACAGGTGCAAACGTTTCGAAGTAATCTTGGCCTGGTTTTTGCGAATAACCTTTTGCGACCAGCCTTGCTTTATAGCGCTGAACGAGTCCATCCGCTCCAACCTTCAGCTTAAAAACCCATTTCGACTTTACGACGTTTGCGTCTCTTGGTCGATCAACTAGTTCCCAGGTGTTATTTGCCTTCAGAGAACCGTACTCTGTCTTCATTGCATCCAACCACAATTTCTTGTCCGAGCGCTCCATGGCATCTTGAACCGATACAGGATCAGGATAATCTACTACCTCAAAGTTATAGACCATGTCTTCATCACGTTTCGGACGTCTATCACGAAGAGGGTAACGGCGATCAGGAGCATCACCACTCGCGTGTTCAGGAACATCTACATTCGCTGAATCTTGTATATCCTCTGTCTCAGAAACCTCATCAACAGTATCGAAAAAGTTTTCTCCATAGTCTGAATCCGTTGCACTCGAAGAACTTCTTTGAATGACAACAGGACTCCCCTGACTGAATTCTTCTTCATTCTGTTCATGACTGGACTGGACGTTCGAACGAAATCTTGGAACCCCCACTGCAACTTGTCTGGTAGACATTGATCCCTCCTGATCAGTGGTAGTATGATTAGTTCCAGTAACGTCATTTCGTAAATATAGCTCTACGGTGTCTTTCTTTGAAACTATATTTTCTTTTCTCTCAACTAAAGACAAATTCTCAAAAAATGTTGCGTCTCGAGCGATAAAAACACGTGTAGGGTCCTTTTCCATATTAATGAATCGGTAAGCCTTTTGATTAGTTGAGTAACCAGTCATTATCATCGTCGCCGTCTTTGGATCAAACTTCTTTCGACTATGATCCTTTATAAGAACCTGAGCCCTGGACCCGAACACTCGTAGATGCGATAGGTCGACTCTATCTCCGGTAAATACTTCTTCGGGAATTTTGTCCTTCAGAGCCATTGTTGGATACCTGTTTTTAAGATAGACAGCACACAGTACGGCTTCTCCCCATACTTTTTTATTCAAGCCAGCATCATGCACCATACACCTGGCTTTTTCCGTAATGGTACGAATCGAGCGCTCAGCTACTCCATTCTGTTGCGGAGTGTGAGGCACAGATTTTTGATGCAGGATACCATTCTTCTTAAGAAATTCTTGAAATTGACCGTTAGTATACTCGGTTCCGTTATCGCTTCGCAGTTTTTTGATCTTCTTGCCTGTTTGATTTTCAACAAGTGCCTTAAACTCTTTGAATTTGGCGAATACGTCCGTTTTCGATTTTAGCAAATATACAAAAGTTTTGCGGCTAAAATCATCTATGAAAATCACATAGTACCTGTTGCCCCCATAGGATTCCACTTCCATCGGGCCTGCCAAATCAGTATGCACTAGTTCAAGCAATCCTCTTGCTCTCTTACCTTTCCTCTTTGGAAATTTTTTGACGCACTCTTTCCCTTTGCAGCAACCTTCACAAGATTTCATCTTCACAGATCCATATGACAGACCATCTGCCATACCTTTTAATCTTTCCATCAAAGGTCCACTCAAGTGCCCTAATCTTCTGTGCCATAATTCGAAAGCGCCAGAAGCACTTGACGTATCTGGAGGAGACGTAAGAACCATCGCTGCCTCTTTATCTAAAACATATAAACCCTGTTTCAGTGGTGCTGTTAATAATTCATTACCAGCTATAGTGACGTCATTATTTTTGTAAACTTTACAAAATTGGTTATCAAAAACTACAGTTAAGCCCTTACTACACACCTTACTCACAGATAACAAATTTGTCATCAAACCTGGTAGCAACATTACATCCTCAAACCTTATGGAACGCCCCATAGCAAACACATCCCCTTTCATGTGGGAAACAATCTTGTCATTGTTCGCAGTTGTCACCACCTTTGAACCAATGCTTTCAATGTTTTCCAAGATGCGTTTATCTGACGTCATATGAGATGTCGCTCCGGAATCTATGACCCATTGATCATCAACCATCATTGGCATAGCCGTTATAAGTCCAACGTTATTCTTTTTATCCTTCTTCTCGTGAGATGTGGTACCTTTTTCTTTAGTTTTTCTTTTTTTGCACTGCCATTTGAAATGTCCCTTCTTGTGACAAAAATGACATATAATGATGTTTTACTACGAAATAATATATATTTCAGTAGATTGCAGTGGAATTTAATTTAAATTAGCACATAAAAGTATTTACAATAAAACGAACATAAAATATAATTTTCTTCAAACTGACAACTAAATATATAGACATCTAATCAACAACTACTCGTTGCCTAGGATACCATAAGTGTCATTTTAACATTGTCGATTACTAGGTTCTAGACAACACCCCCACTTAATCCACAATGTCTTCTACAGAAGTCATGCTTCTGCCTTGGAACTCCCTTTGTTAACATGTCAGCAGGCATAAGGGTAGTCTCACAATATTTTATACAAAGTACCCTTTGCTCCGCTAATTCTCTAATAAAATGATACTTGATGTTTACATGCTTAGACCGTTTTCCTATTGCAGGAGAATACACAAGCTTGCTAGCACTTTGGCTATCACTAAAAATACTAATAATGTCTGTCCGGTCAGTCAGTTCAGCATATAAACCGTTAACAGCTATGACTTCCTTCGCAACTTCACATATTGCGATATATTCAGCTTCAGCAGTACTTAATGCTACGCATCGTTGTTTCTTAGACTGCCAAGCTATTGCAGCACCACCGAAATTGAGGGTATAACCAGAAAAAGATTTCCCATCAGGCCCGTTCCCCCAATCAGCATCAGCATATGCAACCAAAGGTTTGTTACACTTTTTGTAACACAGCGATAAATCTATCGTCCCCTTCAAATACCTGAGTACGCGCTTTAGTGCTGCCATATGAGTTGAATCATTACAGGTGTTGAATTGACTCAACATCGTTACTGCAAACGATATATCTGGTCTTGTACAACACGCCAGATACATAAGTGAACCTATGATCTCTTGGTATCGCGTGTCAACATTCTTTGGACCAGGTTTCAGGTGAAGATTTGCTTCTACCGGAGTGCTTACGGGTTTGCAGTCCTGCATACCATATTTTTCAAGCACTTTCTTGGTGTAGGACTTTTGTGAGAGCCGAATTTCATTTTTATCCTTATTGTAGTCAATTTTCATGCCTAAGCATTCTCTCGCTTCTCCAAGATCCTTTATGTTGAAGGAATCACCAATCTGCTCCTTCACCCTCGTAGCTTCTTTATCTTTATTTGTAAAGATATAAAAATCATCAACATAAAGAGCAATAGCTACAAAAATCTCGCTTCTCTTCTTAGTATATACACACGGATCATGTTTCGATCGCGTAAAACCCATTTTCACAATGTGCGCATGAATTTTTTCGTTCCAACATCTCGCAGCTTGTTTTAAACCATATATAGATTTCTTCAGCTTACAAACTTTGCGATCTTCCCCCTTTTGAACGAAAAATTCTGGCTGCTCCATGTAAATATCCTCCTGCAAATCACCATTCAGAAAAGCTGTTGTAACATCAACATGATGTATGTTTAAACTCTTCTCAGCTGCCAGCGCTACCAGAAGACGAATTGAAGACATCTTGACAACAGGTGCAAACGTTTCGAAGTAATCTTGGCCTGGTTTTTGCGAATAACCTTTTGCGACCAGCCTTGCTTTATAGCGCTGAACGAGTCCATCCGCTCCAACCTTCAGCTTAAAAACCCATTTCGACTTTACGACGTTTGCGTCTCTTGGTCGATCAACTAGTTCCCAGGTGTTATTTGCCTTCAGAGAACCGTACTCTGTCTTCATTGCATCCAACCACAATTTCTTGTCCGAGCGCTCCATGGCATCTTGAACCGATACAGGATCAGGATAATCTACTACCTCAAAGTTATAGACCATGTCTTCATCACGTTTCGGACGTCTATCACGAAGAGGGTAACGGCGATCAGGAGCATCACCACTCGCATGTTCAGGAACATCTACATTCGCTGAATCTTGTATATCCTCTGTCTCAGAAACCTCATCAACAGTATCGAAAAAGTTTTCTCCATAGTCTGAATCCGTTGCACTCGAAGAACTTCTTTGAATGACAACAGGACTCCCCTGACTGAATTCTTCTTCATTCTGTTCATGACTGGACTGGACGTTCGAACGAAATCTTGGAACCCCCACTGCAACTTGTCTGGTAGACATTGATCCCTCCTGATCAGTGGTAGTATGATTAGTTCCAGTAACGTCATTTCGTAAATATAGCTCTACGGTGTCTTTCTTTGAAACTATATTTTCTTTTCTCTCAACTAAAGACAAATTCTCAAAAAATGTTGCGTCTCGAGCGATAAAAACACGTGTAGGGTCCTTTTCCATATTAATGAATCGGTAAGCCTTTTGATTAGTTGAGTAACCAGTCATTATCATCGTCGCCGTCTTTGGATCAAACTTCTTTCGACTATGATCCTTTATAAGAACCTGAGCCCTGGACCCGAACACTCGTAGATGCGATAGGTCGACTCTATCTCCGGTAAATACTTCTTCGGGAATTTTGTCCTTCAGAGCCATTGTTGGAGACCTGTTTTTAAGATAGACAGCACACAGTACGGCTTCTCCCCATACTTTTTTATTCAAGCCAGCATCATGCACCATACACCTGGCTTTTTCCGTAATGGTACGAATCGAGCGCTCAGCTACTCCATTCTGTTGCGGAGTGTGAGGCACAGATTTTTGATGCAGGATACCATTCTTCTTAAGAAATTCTTGAAATTGACCGTTAGTATACTCGGTTCCGTTATCGCTTCGCAGTTTTTTGATCTTCTTGCCTGTTTGATTTTCAACAAGTGCCTTAAACTCTTTGAATTTGGCGAATACGTCCGTTTTCGATTTTAGCAAATATACAAAAGTTTTGCGGCTAAAATCATCTATGAAAATCACATAGTACCTGTTGCCCCCATAGGATTCCACTTCCATCGGGCCTGCCAAATCAGTATGCACTAGTTCAAGCAATCCTCTTGCTCTCTTACCTTTCCTCTTTGGAAATTTTTTGACGCACTCTTTCCCTTTGCAGCAACCTTCACAAGATTCCATCTTCACAGATCCATATGACAGACCATCTGCCATACCTTTTAATCTTTCCATCAAAGGTCCACTCAAGTGCCCTAATCTTCTGTGCCATAATTCGAAAGCGCCAGAAGCACTTGACGTATCTGGAGGAGACGTAAGAACCATCGCTGCCTCTTTATCTAAAACATATAAACCCTGTTTCAGTGGTGCTGTTAATAACTCATTACCAGCTATAGTGACGTCATTGTTTTTGTAAACTTTACAAAATTGTTTATCAAAAACTACAGTTAAGCCCTTACTACACACCTTACTCACAGATAACAAATTTGTCATCAAACCTGGTAGCAACATTACATCCTCAAACCTTATGGAACGCCCCATAGCAAACACATCCCCTTTCATGTGGGAAACAATCTTGTCATTGTTCGCAGTTGTCACCACCTTTGAACCAATGCTTTCAATGTTTTCCAAGATGCGTTTATCTGACGTCATATGAGATGTCGCTCCGGAATCTATGACCCATTGATCACCAACCATCATTGGCATAGCCGTTATAAGTCCAACGTTATTCTTTTTATCCTTCTTCTCGTGAGATGTGGTACCTTTTTCTTTAGTTTTTCTTTCTTTGCACTGCCATTTGAAATGTCCCTTCTTGTGACAAAAATGACATATAACATTTTTTGTTTTATCATTTTTTGACATCAGTGCCGCAGATTCGTCGTCAGTTGTCGTTTTTCTTATACTTTCTTTTAGTAGCGCTGCTGTCACTGATTCCGTTGACACTTTCACATTTGAGTGTTCTAATGTCATCACCAAGGAGTTATAATCATCAGTCAGACCTGCCAACATGATGATTCCGATGAACTCATCATCTAATCCAGCTTTTATGCTTAATAAAGCTTGGCTAGTCTTCTGAATATCATTTAGATATTCCTCCATGGTATTGAACGAAGACAGCTTGACGTTGAATAGCTTCCGCAGTAGATATAGCCGCCGCAGTAAACCTCCATCAGCATACGCTCTCTTTAGTGCTAACCAAGTATCTCTCGCCGTCTTGACATGCATTATCATGGGATAAATCTTCTCGGTACACATGAGACAGATCTTACTTCGAGCCTTAGCGTCTCTCTTCTGCTCTACATCTGTGTCAGCCGTGAAATTTTCATCGATGCAATCCCACAAATCTACATCAGTCAGAAACATCTCCATTGCGAAGGCCCACGTGCCATAATTGGCTTGACCCGAGAGTTTCTCAAAATTTGTAACAGCTTGCATTTTCACATTAGATACTTTTCCACAGTATTAGGATAAATAGCCAGATAGTTCTGGTAAACCCTGGGCCCATAACCTGATGTTTTACTACGAAATAATATATATTTCAGTAGATTGCAGTGGAATTTAATTTAAATTAGCACATAAAAGTATTTACAATAAAACGAACATAAAATATAATTTTCTTCAAACTGACAACTAAATATATAGACATCTAATCAACAACTACTCGTTGCCTAGGATACCATAAGTGTCATTTTAACATTGTCGATTACTAGGTTCTAGACAACATATAACATTTTTTGTTTTATCATTTTTTGACATCAGTGCCGCAGACTCGTCGTCAGTTGTCGTTTTTCTTATACTTTCTTTTAGTAGCGCAGCTGTCACTGATTCCGTTGACACTTTCACATTTGAGTGTTCTAATGTCATCACTAAGGAGTTATAATCATCAGTCAGACCTGCCAACATGATGATTCCGATGAACTCATCATCTAATCCAGCTTTTATGCTTAATAAAGCTTGACTAGTCTTCTGAATATCATTTAGATATTCCTCCATGGTATTGAACGAAGACAGCTTGACGTTGAATAGCTTCCGCAGTAGATATAGCCGCCGCAGTAAACCTCCATCAGCATACGCTCTCTTTAGTGCTAACCAAGTATCTCTCGCCGTCTTGACATGCATTATCATGGGATAAATCTTCTCGGTACACATGAGACAGATCTTACTTCGAGCCTTAGCGTCTCTCTTCTGCTCTACATCTGTGTCAGCCGTGAAATTTTCATCGATGCAATCCCACAAATCTACATCAGTCAGAAACATCTCCATTGCGAAGGCCCACGTGCCATAATTGGCTTGACCCGAGAGTTTCTCAAAATTTGTAACAGCTTGCATTTTCACATTAGATACTTTTCCACAGTATTAGGATAAATAGCCAGATAGTTCTGGTAAACCCTGGGCCCATAACCTGATGTTTTACTACGAAATAATATATATTTCAGTAGTTTGCAGTGGAATTTTAATTTAAATTAGCACATAAAAGTATTTACAATAAAACGAACATAAAATATATTTTTCTTCAAACTGACAACTAAATATAAAGACATCTAATCAACAACTACTCGTTGCCTAGGATACCATAAGTGTCATTTTAACATTGTCGATTACTAGGTTCTAGACAACAGAGTACACACGCTTTTTCAACAATCAAACATTTTTGCAATCGTGAGTTTGACTTTACTACCAACTTTGTATCAATCGACGACATAGTTTAAGGTTCAGACAAGTAGGCAGAAGGGACTGACATAGTCTTATGAAAGACCAAAGTCACATAAAAAAAAATAGAACTAAAAAAAAGTAGGCAGAGCCATCTATCAAACCAGTTGGAACTATTTTTTCATTAAGCCCTATATTGGCAACACCAGCCTAAATCATTATTTTAATTTTTGTTGTTGTTGATCTGATATTTGTGCAAGGAAAGGAAAAGAAAAACAAATACTTACATACATATTTTGGATATAAATCTATTGTGCACTGTTCATAATATGGTCCTGTGGATTACTTTATCAGTGAACAATCAATATGGATGATTCACGTTCCTCTGAGTCCTGGAACAAACTGGTGATATCGAAAAGTCAAGATCAATGGATTACATCTATTAAATCTGAACGTCCAGATGAAGACGAAGTTGCGACCACTGCTGGCTTTTGCTTAGATTACGATCCTTTCCGAAACTTGGAGGTAGCGATAAACGTTCGTAATAAAAATTTTACGTCGATCGCGGAATCTCACAGTTCTGAGCAGAACTTACTATGCGAAAGAAAACCGCAAATAAGTCCTAAACCCAAAGCGGAGAGACGAACGGAAAGTTCAGAGCACAGAGCGGAACGCCTGGCTAAGATGTCCGCGTACGCCGCACAAAGGTTGGCTAAGGAGACCCCTGAACAGCGCGCATTGAGACTCAAACGCATGTCAAAATATGCGGCCAACAGGCTGGCCAACGAGACCAGTGAGCAAAGAGCTAGACGTCTTCAGCGCATGTCTGAATATGCAGCCAAGAGGCTATCTAATGAAACTCCAGAACAAAGGCAAGAAAGACTTACTAGGATGTCTGCTTATGCAGCTAGGAGGCATGCTATGAAAAAGAAGAATCAAACTGACTTGGAAACTGGAAAAAGAAGACGATCAAGAACAACTTCTAGTGAAACAAATATTAATACCAGCCCTTATGAATTCTCAGAATAGTATTTACACAGAAAATCTACGTAATACTTTTTATTTATATAAGTACATAAGATATCTTTAATATATAGTACTAGAGCGAATGACCCTCGCTGTTGTGTTTCATGCCATCTTAGAAATAAATGCTCTTATGTACTTTACATGAATAACAAAATTAATTATTACCTTACAAATTATCATGTTTTATAATGGGACAGTTATGTCAACTCATATTTTAATATTTGAATATTATCTGTGGACATGAAAATACTAGAACTGTAAGACTAGCATGGTAGAATCCCTGCTTTAGTGAGGGCTCCCAGATTTATTTCCTGGTCTGGGCAACCTTTATGGTTCTTCAGATTTGTATTGTGGTATTTTTGGCTGCTTTGTTATCAGTTGTGTTAGGTTATATAAGTATATATAAAAATGAGTAAGGATAGCTGTAGTTAATGCAGCCTTAATTGGCGGTAGCCTGTAGTTTCTCTTATCAAGATATAACTTCCTCAACACTATCACTATCGTCAATCAAATTTTTTACTTTGACTTCAGAATAGTTCAGAATTCAAATGATTTTTACAAGTGTATGTCATTAAATATTCTTAGCTATTGTAATATTAAAGTAATAAGCTTTACCACACAAAATGGTAGTGCATTAATAAAATTATAATAATTGTAGATAGTATATAGTAAAATTTAATTTACTCAAGTAACACAATTTATTTTGGGACTAAGATTTAGACAAATCAACCCTTAGTAAAAAAACTTTATTTCTGTTGAATTCTTAAAAATAAATGGAGTTGTCACTTATTTTTAAATAAATTTGTACAAGATGAGTTGTACAAATTAATTTAAAAATGTCTTATTGCTAAGTTTAGTCACATGAGATGCCTGCTTGGCATGCAATAAAAGCATTATGAGAGTAGTAGAAACATGTTTTTGTTTAATGGATGAATTTGTATTCATGATTAATATATTTTGGAAGTACTTCTCAAATCTGTTTGATTTAATTTTGTATAGCCACTCAATCCCAGCATAATTTTATGTAAAAATAAAAATAATTATTACAGCATTAAAAAAAAATGCATCTATTTTAATGAATTTTGTATACCCTTTCTATAGGTGCTTTATAGCTTGTTTACACGTATTTAATCGTCTAGTAGTCTCAATAATGTTATGTTATCTTTAAGTGATTTAAAATTAAGGAACATTAACATGTACTTTCACATTTACACTTGATTTTTTTTATAGTACACATATGGGCGCCATTTTTTATACATTTTCGACGCTCACTAAAACGCCGCCGTCTTGTCGACTTTGTCTTGCTTCACAAAACACCCATTTGCCAAAATGTTCTATTTCAAACCGCAATTATTAAATGCAATTTAGAAGGGGGCCGGTCCAAGCCTTCTGGTTATTCCACAGGACGCGGGAGGAAGGTGTACTTCGACAAATAATAGATTTCATTCTATTCTACATAAATAATACATACTCCTTTTACGTTAATTAATTTACATAAAATTTAGTTATATACTTTGTTACTTAATTATTACCTATAAATGGCCTGTATTGCTTTAGAGCATATGAAGTCCATATTTATATACGTATATGTATGTATTAGATGTGTGTAATTCCATCTTAAAAAAAATCTTCTAATGTTAATAAATTTTGTTTTACACCATTATATCTAAGTGTTTTATTTTCCTTACTCTTATTTTCACAAAAATTTTCATGATCTTCTCTAAATAATTGAAACTGAAACTTAGCTAATTTACCTACGTTATGTTTGATGTTTGAATCCTAAACACTGGTATAAGTGCTTTCAGGGCACAGGTGCTTCAGAAAGTACTTGTGCCGAACAGCTGGTAGAGATGACACGGCACAACACGCTGCAGGATTGTCCAGCATGGGACAGCGAGCGACGAGTCCTTGTTGCTAAAGTAGGGAACGAGCTCTCGCTTCAAGCAGGATTAAATAAAGTATGCTGGACTGTGTGGTATCGTGGTCGGCGGTAATATCATTTTGCGAGAACATACTAACGCAAAAAGACGTTGCGGAGAGTGTCATGTAACAACGCTCTTCATCGACCCCCTTTTGCGGCGTTTGGCGGTCATGGAGGTAATCGTTGTCACAAAATCAAACCTCGAGAGAACGCACGCGGATTTCCCGTGCGTTTCTCAAAGCCGAAGGGTAGAAACACACACTAGCCTCAAAGATTTTTGGGGAAATCTTTAAAGCACCTACGTCTAACAAAAAATAATTCATGAAATCGGACCACGTTAATGAATCAAGAAAAACTTTTGGACTTTTATCCCCTCTCCTAAGGGAACCTTTTACGGGATAAAAATTATCCAGTGTCCAACCTCGTTTCATTTGAACTCAAATCATGCTATATTTCATTTGAATTCATTCAACAGATTCAGCGTGATGCGCGGTCAAGATACAGACAAAAACGAAAACAAAATACAGTTTTGGCTTAAAGACCATTATAAAGCACCCGAAAAAACAATTTTTAAAATATTAATGTACATAATTGGACCTATTACAGTTTTATTATAAATATTGATGTTAAATATTATATAATTTTAATAAAACAGTCAATTCGTAATGAAATATCAATTTATTACACTAAAACATGATTACAATTTGAGAGATTTCATATAGATTCCAATTTACAGGAGGAATGTTCCATCAGTCCACAATAGATTTAAACATTAGGTTAATCGAATTAAATAGGTACTTACGTATTAAAATGGATATAATTTAGCTGTTGGCAAATATGGCATACACTTGTTTAACCCAATTCATTGTAAAGTTTTTGACGAGCCTATGCAATACCGTACGTCGGAAACAATTCAACTTGAATTCTCACCTCTCACCTCGTAATTTGACTTAGCAAGCGGCAGCCATAGGATACAGAGTTTCGCTTCCACAATTCGAGTCTTACGATTTTAGAGTACTATTTCAATTTTGCTCCAACACAAAAAATTGTACGTATGATCACGTACCATTTATGATGACACTGACATTGTGAATTTTAATTCTGCACACAATCCGTTTATGCCTCTATTGTTGTCCACAGTTGGGACACCATCCTATTCAAGAGTACTTTTCAATCTACATCGAAAGCTCGATGCGGTCTGCTAAATGACACGTGTTTCGAATTTTTGGCTCTAGGACACAACGATGTCGGCACGATGATATTGTAACTATTTAGAGATCGTAGTATTGCGCAAATTATATTTTAAGGAGAAAGGCTCATTGGGCCTTCGTATTGAAAATCGGCGTGTGCCCCTGGTCCTACCCTACTCTCACAAAAGCTCTGCACAGAACTTCTATTGATATATATATATTTTTATACAATATAGAATTAAGAGGCATTTTTGAATATAGGTAAAGTAATAAATAACAATAATTCTGCGCCGCTGGTACTTGAACCCGCAACCCTGGCCTTCAAGAGCAGAGTTACTTCCTTTCAGTGTAGAGTTCAGAAGTAACATCAAAATTCTAAAATAGCTTTCTTTTTTCAATATAACATTCTATATATCAATTTATTTTTATGTTATAATAATATGTGTTATTGAATAAAAGTCATTTAGGGCAGTTTATTAATCTATCTAATCAAAAAGCTATACTTTGGCTTGTCATAAGACATTACAGTGTATATTTGTGGATACAGACTAATCGTCGAGGGTGTTATTAAGGTTACGCGTGCATATTATCACAAACGGATAGTACGTACAGTACGAGTACTTACGTACGAGAGTACATTTAAATATAGAAGTTGCCAAAATAAACATGAAATTAAGGACGGATACAGTAACAATACATAGAATATAGTTGTAGTAAATAAAATTAACATAACTAACACCTTCATATAAAACATACACTTAAAGAAATGTTTATGCCTATAAAAGAAAAAAAAACACTAACTGCCAGTTAGTTATCAGCTACCTTGGCTGCCTGGTTTATCGAATCCACATCGCGACTGGCAACTTATTGGTTCATCAATCAATTTATTTCAAATTAAAACACATTTCCGTTACATAAAAAACGGTCGATAAATTGATAAAGGAACATAATTATATGCTTTGTTGACAATTATAGCAATATAATGTCGAATGCAAATTATTTTAACATGTAAAACAGATTATAACGACCAATCGTATTTTTGCGATTTGCCCCACTCTCCATAGTTACCGTCACGTGACACTGTCACATGACGTTTGCCGTCACACGAGTCTGTTATACTGCCAAGACGCGACAATAGATGTCACAGCAAAAAGCATATGTTAATAAATTCTAAGATATCAATATAAAACCCTGCAAAATATAGTATGTCAGTAAACGCGACTCATTTTCATTGACACCTTAAAACTTATTGACTTTCAAGTTTTCCCAAAGATAGCTGTCAACACAGTCAATTAAAAATTAATGTGATTAAAAAACACCTGTTTTTTATACTTTAACCCCATCACCACACTGAAACGTAACTCTAGACATTGCATTAAATTCATATCGTCTCACGGTCGTTAAGGAGTAACATACTTTTATTATGAAAAAGAAAGAATTAGGGTTCCGCGCAAAAATATGTTAAATTTCACGCCAGCGAAGTCTTCGGGAATAGTTATAATAGTTATTTATATTTATAAGTAACGCGGCGCGATCGTACGTAACCTGTTATCCCTAAAACCCAGCCAAAGGTTAAATGAAACAATATACTCGCAGCGAGCTCTCATCGAAGCCTGCGTGTATCGGAATAATATCGGATACTAATTGAATACGAAATAAAAATATTGAAAAAAAAAAAAACAATTATCTGGTAGTTATTAAATGGTTACTATTTTTTTTGTCACCAATTTTGTCCACAGTATGTATTCTATTGTATTTTATAAACCCGAAATTGAGATTCTTCTCGTTTTCTTAAGTCGATTTAAAACTGGATTTCTTAGAAACAATGTCTAAAGTGACATTAAATAACGCTTGTCATCGTAAAGCTTCTACATTATCCTATAACTACGGGAGCTGCCAACGTCCACGAAACATTACCATAGTTTCTATACAAATGCTATGATTTTAAATTATTTATATGTAGGAAAAATAAGCAGTACTGACAATACGGTTCCTTTTAACCTTTGGGTACGGAACTCTAAAATCTATTACCAAAGTTTCCTATCAAGCGGACTGTGTGGATATGTACGGTATACTATGAAGGGTTAGCAGGCGGGGCGCGGCGCACGCGCAAGCAGTTGTCGCGTGGATGACGCCGAGCTGTAGGAATCGCCCGAAGACCGCACGCTCGCGGCCGACAGGGGAGTGCCTGCTGACAATTGAAGACATGAATGGATGAAGGTGATATGTCGCAAAATTTTAATGTCTAGAAAATTGAGTTCAAATTTTAGCATAAACATTAAAAGTTATTTTAAAAGATGCGTTATTACAAGAAATATAATTAAACAGGTAAACTTATCGCAAAACCCTATCTAAACACAAAATTTCATCCAAAACTTTAGAGCCGTTTCCAAGATACAAGATATATATATATTTATACAATTGCTTGCTCGTTTAAAGGTAGACATTACGAGTAGATATGTTATTTACAAGACACCCTACCGGGCATACCGGGCAGCGAGGTGACGTGGTGCGGCAGCGCCCAGCGGCCCGCGCACTCGCCGTTACCGGTCGCCGTCGCCTCCTGCAACAGTCATACAATCCTCTAATACAACCACCGCTCTTGGTCCGCAACGACGCCGAACATTTACATACAGATAGCCAGCTATACAACGAGCGAAAACCAACAATAGCACGCACACAAATTAAATTAAACGCGTTATTCGTAAGAACATTATATTATGTGTAAATAAAGCATGTTTATTTTTGTGAATACAATTATAAAAAGCTGAGGGTCTAGCCTCAGGGTAAAATTGGATAGCGTATCGGGGATGACCCTAAGGGTAAAATTACGAGTCCTGTAATTTTATTGGTATCTATACCGGACAAAGCAATGCGAGTGCACCACTGTTTTGCGGCGAGCACCAGGTGTCGTGGCAGTACTGCTCTGGGTGAAGCAAGTTCTACTTCTAATATATTTACGATACAGTAAGTCAACCTGCGCGGTAGGGCTTCGCGCTTTGACACACAAAACGTCTGAGTGCACGTGCGTCCGTTATCCCTCGTTGTATACAACTGCCCTACTGTCATTAAACATTTTGTGCTAATGGCCCCATGTGTGAACTACGACATGTGTGATGAAAATCCCATTTGAAACGGTCCGAAAACACCTTGAATCTTGTTCTAAAGTTCCTAAACGTGAAACAAAATACAGTGACATTTTAAATGTATTTCATTTCACTATTGGATATTAAGATCATTAGAAGTACCCCAAAAGCGAGTCATGCACGACTCAATTATAACAGAGGAACAAGAAATTAGCCATTTTGAAAGCTGTGTCACACCACCTGCATTTAATTCGATAGCGTAACGTAATACAACAAATTGTCTTATAGAACGATGTTATAACACCATCGTCGGATACAACGTATGCTAAAACTTCGTCTAAAAACGAACTTTGCTCGAAAGTCCTCTAAAAACGAATTTTTACGCGACACAACACAATAGTTGACTTCGATTCGAGTTTTCTATAAATATGAAACCGCCTTCATATTTATAGAAAAGTTGAATCGATAATTGATTGAAGGGATTTAATTTTGTCGAGTGCCTTACATTGATGCAGACAAAATACCTGTAAACAACATAATGAGTGTAAAGTAACATGACAATGAAAGTGCAAATTAAGACAACGCGAAACAAAAATAGCCAATACCAACACAAACGACGGCGCACTACAGAGAGCGCGACAGAGAGCCCGCCCGGTACACGCACGAATGTTAATTAAATCCACGTTTTCATCCTATATTTTAAATGCATTTTCAAAACTATACATATATATTAATCGACATTAAACACAGCACTATCTAACCCCAAACTAAGCATAGCTTTGTCAGTGCCACAAAGATTATTAATAGAATACTAATATGTAAATGGAATAGATTTTTAATACATAGACAAACACATAACAGCCACCATGTCCGTAACATAAATATTTTTCATGGGTGGTAATCGGACCCACGACCTGCAGAAGGCAGAGCTATTAACTGAGCTGTGAGGCAGTCGAAGTACAATAAAACAGGTATATACTACTAGCACCCATAAAACTACCTAAAACCTATATCAGTCATTACATTCGTAAGTACAAGAATACTGCGGGTTTCCAACTTTGATTTGGCACTGAAAAAAAACGCGATATCCTTCAGATATCAAATAGGCTAAACCACCGAGTAAAACCCGCAATCTCAAAACAAACCTCAAGCAAATATGTAAATCTCCCCTCGAAATGAACCAAGGGGCTCAGGGCTCTCTGGCGCTAACAAAAAGCTCTACGCTCGGCAAACTTACGGTGTGTTTGATCTGTTTGGGCACGGTCAGTATCGTGGTGTTGGTGTCTTCCGGTGTGAAATAGTCCGAGTCCTCGCCCACTCCGGACTCCACGTCGTTACGGGACGCGCCACAGCTCGCTGCGTGGATTGCTTGTTTTATTTGCCGTTTATCATTTATCCCCAGTTTCCCCAATTTCGAGTATAGAGTATGTTTTGTTTTTTTAGTGTGGCAAAGTTTTATGCAAAGGATCCTTATGTTAACAAAATATTCGGTGAGGAAAAATAAAATAATTCTTTTCTGAAACTTTACTTTTGATGTCTTAAAATGTTTCACCCTGTCGATAGGCAAGTCTACAATGTAGAATAGCAATACAAAAGTTATGTGGCCGGTATGTTAAAGAATGTCAATTTTTTTTTAAATTTATTTATGAACCACAATACAATTAATTGTACCTTAATTCGTGTTTAAAATTGTATCAGCAATTGTTGATGTTGATGTATGTTTGTACCTACATAGAAAGAATGGATGGTGTGGTTTAAAGGTACCCGAAGATTTAGAAAGGCCACGCGAATGAAGTCGTGGGCGTTTGGCTAGTCCAGTATAAAAAGCATGGCTGCGAAAGATGTTATGCCATGGTAGATTACATGAATTCATGAACTTCCCAGATACATTATGAAACACAAAAAATGTAAAATATTGAAAATAGAAATCATATTGGGTATGTTCCCATTTTTTTATAACATTTTATTTATATGCTTTAAAAAGCAAAGATCCGTCTTATAGTACTGTAGTTGTTAAACAGCGTCGAAGTAATAGCCCAAAAACATGGTAAGTCCAAAGATGCTATATCCGGCTCAAGATACCATAAGAGGCAATATAGTCTTATGAACGCTTTTTATAAAAATTAAGATAATAACGTGAGGCAAAGATGGCTTACCCGTCCCAAAACGAGCCAAAACCAAAACTCAACAGTCGTAAAAGGCCAAATGTGCCATAGCCAACCCGAAAGAGGTATATTGGGAAGACACGTTAAGTGTTTAAACGCAATAATATAAAGGTATACATACAGTCGCGGTTGTCCGGTTCGTCTGTGTCTGTGTCGTCGATATGCGCGAGGTGCGGAGTAGTGAGGCGAAGCGCGTCTCCATCCGGGAGCGCACAACCCGCTACCTCCGCATTTACATCCCCCTCGCCCGACACCGAGTAGGATGACGTGTGTTTTAGTATCTGTGGATATACGATAACCAGGTCACGTGACATGTGGCCATACTGCTGCCAAGTTAACGTAAGTAGTTATAAGATAGTACCGATCTACATAATTATAATATAATGTAAGTGTAAATTGGCATAAACAAGTGTTCACAAATTATTGTACGGTGAAAATAAATGAGTATTAAAACTGTAACTGGTCTTGAGCGGAGCGTAGGACGCGCGAATCCGGTAAAATTGGCGAAGTAAAAATGCTCGGTTACACCGAACAAAAATACTTACGCCATTGACGGGATGTGTGAGCAGGGGCGACAACCTCTCGGCATCGCTGTCCTGCTCCGTCTCTTGGTGCGTCTCCGCGTGTGTGTCCATGTGTGCGCCCGCGTCGCTGTCCCGCGGCGTGTCGCGCAGCGTGTCACGTGACTTGGACACGTCCTCCTCGGAGTACGACGCCTCGAGCGAGCGGCTGCGGGTCTCGCTGGGAAGATTGAGGCTAAGCGACGACTACAACAATAACATATTATTGTAATATAACAATTGTTATTTTCTGTTTAGATTCTGCCATGCTTTGTCTTTCAGGAACCAGGTGAGATGGTAATTTAGATGTCAGTACTCACTTTAGTGATGTGATTCGGCTTGTGGTTGTGTAGCAGTGGACTGTCGACGCCCTTCTCCTCCGCGTGTTTCGCTTGCTCTTCCCGCGCCAGCAGGACCGACATGCGGAACTAAAAAAAAAATACTCAGTGACATATCGGACATGCGGATTCGTTTAAACTTTTTTTAATTTGTATAAAATTCAATATTGGTGGCATTTTGGTGCGTGAATAGGGGGTGAAGGGGGGGTGATTGGTCACCTCAGCCGTGAGCGCGGGTGCGGGGGCGGCGGCGCGTGCGCCCCGAGTGCGCGGGGTAACGCCCGCGCTGCCGAGGCTGGTCACGGAGCCGCGATCCAAATTGCACCGGTTCAGTATCTCGGCCGCTTGCTGCAACAAACAATGTCATTATTATATTGTAATGTGAGCGATTAAGCATTATGTTTCAGGTAAGCAACTGGCTTAAGTGATATATTATGTTAAGAGAATAAAGCGGAAGAACGCTGTGTGGCAGATGGACAAACACAGAAACACAAGACAAACACCCAAGACCCGAGAACAATTTTCGTGCTAACCACACAAAGTGTGCCCTGGCCGGAAATCGAACTCGGGACCCCTCGCTTCGAAAGCGGAGCTACTACCACGGAGCCGAGCCTAGTTAGCAACCTAAAATATATATTTCCCTACAAGATAACGCGTTCCTATTTAGTATTCATATGGCAGTTGTTCACACAGTGATTACCTGTGAGGCGGTGTCGGTGTCCGGGCTGGCGATGGCGGGGTGCGGCGGCGGCGTGGCGGACGCGGCGGGCACGCCGTTCAGCGCTTCAATCAGGGACACGGGTTCGTACCCCGGCGGGATGTTCTCCATGCTTCCCTGCCGACACACGACCACCATTTATTTACATAGAACAACACGATATGAGCCAGTAAAATTAAGGCTGACGTCCATGGCCACATCTTGGTAAAACAAGAATAATGAACAGGAACCTCTATATTAGGGCGGCGGACATACTAATAAATGCGAAAGTTTATCTGTATGTTTGTTACTCCTTCGCGTTCAATGGCTGAAGACTTAGTTGAAATTTGTTATAAAGGTAGCCCATACCCTGGTAGCCATACGAAATCCGAAAAAGTGAAGTCCAATTTTTTCCCGTCATTTCTTGACCTTTTAAAGTAACACTGGGCTAGTAGACGAAGATTCATAAGTTGTAAGGCTGAGAATCAGCGTAGCTCAACCCTTTAACCTCACCATAGATTTTATATTGTAATTAAAATACTTACCTAAAGCTTATGTTGTACAATACTTAACTATTGTGAAACTATATATTAATTACTAGGGAGTAAGCTCTTCTGTTACTTAGGTGTTGTGTGTGTAAATGTATTTTTATTTCATTACGCATGATATTGAATCCCAAAACGATCATCAGCAGATTTTCAGTTCAAAGAATAAATAACCAAACTTTTTTTAAATTATTACGCAAAATTGACAAACGTTAACTACGTCGGTTCTTGTAATTACGTTCCTCTGGCATCTTGTAGTTGTAACGGCTGTCTTAGTATAATATATTTCAGACAGTGAACTAACAACATCAACTATCTTCAAATCCGAAAATATTACAAATAGATCGCATTTTGCGCTTTGACTGTTAGTTCTGATTACAATCGCAAGGCGCCTGGCTTATTGCTGCCGATCAATTAGTTTCAAATTGAATTCATTAGCGGTCCAATATGGAAGGTTATTGATAAGGTAAGTAAACACTCAATTGATTTTTATTTTTCTTCTCTATTTAACAATGTTTTGTTTAAATGTTTATTCACATTAAAAGCAAGTAACTTAATTATCTGATCATAGCTAGATAATTAATAGGTATTATGTTCAATTTTTTATATTCAACTAACAGGAGACAGTAGGTAGATTACAAAAGCAGTTTATCGATCAAAAAGGATATGGAACATTTTGACAGAGAACAATATCATATGTCAATTGAATATAGCAACTAGCTGGTAAAAGATCTGAGCAGGGGATATACACTAAACATTCAAATAAACTGTCAAAATACAACAAATCCATTGCGTTTAAAAACTTAAAAAAATATTTTAGGCTAAATTCTAATAACGTGTTTGCACAAATAATCATGCAGACATAAATATTATATTGATAGGTAGTAATAGAAGAGGGCATATCCGGAGCAAAAATAAAAAAATAACCACATGACGAAATCAACTAAGTACAACAACGACATCCAACAAATCCGCAATTAATGAATAATAAAAAAATCAGACACAAAGTCCAGCGTCAGTGTAATACGCAGAACTGTTTACTTTCAGTTTAGAAGCGGGGAGTTTCAGTTTAGTGCAACCACAAATCGTATACGAATCACATGTATTATCTTCCATCATTGAGAACAAGATCGATGGATTTTGTGGAAGATGATATGGCCAAGGAGTGGGTACTGGAGGGAAATGGAAGAAAAATACATGTCGTGCCGACCCCACTCAGTGTGGGATAAAGGCCGGGGGGTTGATTGAGAACAAGCCCGGAATATTCTCTCAGGCTTGCACTAAGGTACTGAGGCCGCAAGTCCTCGAACTCGAATTATGTGCCAATTGTTATCAAAGATAATTTTTGAAGAAGTTTCCAAAGGACTTGCGATGCCGTGTCTGACCTGAGTAAACGTGACGTATAACGTCCAGATTGAGCACTGGTCTCGGATTCTTCTAGAAGACGGGATCGACTTCTTCGCTAATATGCGATGCCAATATTCAGAAGGGAGCGGTACCTAGGGTCAAGCATATATGATGTACAAAAGTAGCCCTATAATTGGTAGATTTTTTTTAATTTTATTACAATTTCCAGAAAGTTTATTAAATTTAAGACCGCTTAAACAAAATATTATAATACAATTTCAGAGGCCTCGTTTATTACATTCAGCAAGTTATGCTGGCACTGGACTCACGTTCGCAACTATGGGAGTCTAAGGAGTTTACGTGAATTATGAAAGAGTGGTACGCCCGCTTCGTTCGCGGGTTATTCGTTTCCACAAAGGAATAGCGCACAAATTCATTCCGGTCCCAAGCCACAACATTCTCATTGCTATCGGGTGGTATAGGAACGCATGCGAGACACAAAAGCACGCGGACCCTAAGTGTAGGATCACATTCGCAGATGTAAAGTTTTAGCTGGCATTCGCGATATTCTGAGCAGTTGTTCACTCGGCGCATACGGTACGCAGAGGTGTAACAAATTAAATAGTTCCTGACAGAGGGCCGGCCACAAACACGTATGAGGATTCTTGAACGTGTGCGCGTTGTACGCGGTAACACGCGGGCGCCCATTTATCCCTAATCAAGGTGCTGTCATTCCTCAAATCAACTGTCTCTTAAGCTTACGCTGGCACAACGCGAGAGAGTGAAAACCAAAGTGATATAAATTTACAGATTTTGCGGCTTATCTCACTTTATGCATAGAGTAAGAAAATCAAATAAACACCTAGATACTTTTTATTTATGCTTTAAAGTTTTGTGCTGATAGAAGTAGGTTTGGAAGCTAGCTACTGTAAGTTAAAATATGCTTAGTTTTGAAAAATAAACGATTGAGAATAAATTGCTGTGTCGTGTTTTCGCTGGAGCCAAATCCTAGATATAAAGAATGAAATTATGACATGAAAAACGAAATAATCAAAAAATGACTTGTGGTTGGCAAATAAGCATACCTTCCAGCTGGTTTAAAACGAGTAGCTGAAAGCTATCAGCTTAATTTGTGAGGCAGTGCTGAAAAGTTACTGAGGGCCGCCCGCTCTCTGTACCCATTCACTTCTAGGTGGTGTACTCACGTGGGGCGAGTGTGGGGGCAGGGCGGGCGCGGTGCCCGTGGGGGGCACGCGGCGCTGAAGCGCGCGGATCTGTAGCAGCGCGCGGAACGGCGCGCGGCATATCGGACAGTTGTTCGCTTGATACCTGAAGTACATTACCACGTAAGTACACTGAGGGTATTCACCTACGAATTCGAGAAACTGGACCCTCTGTTGCATACCTGAGTGAGTCCGCGCAAGAGTTGCAGAGGCAGAGATGGCGGCACGGCAAGATCAGGGTGTCCCGCACGTCGCACATACATATCACGCACTCTGAGCCGCCGTCCTCTGTCTCCTCGTCGGAGCTAGGCTGTGCACACAGTAAAGGTTATAATAGTAGTTTCTTCACCTACTCATTGCGAAGGATCAGCTCAGTACACACATTGGGCTAAAACGCTGGGCCAAATATTGGTTGTGTCACAAATAGCAAAGCAGGGGGATCTCATTTAAACAAACCGAAGCGGTCAGTGATTATAATGATTAATCTATGCTTGAATGCCCAAAGTGCTGGTACTCGTTTATTAAGCATCGGTCTCTCTAAACCGCTAGAGAACGCTAAATCCGCTGGCGACTGAACGGCCAGCATTGGCCCAAACTATGCCTGCAGGTCTTGAAGCGCTGGCACAATTCAAAGTTTACCAGAGACAACGTATCTGTTAAATAAAATGGCATACCTTTGTATCCAAATTCTTGTTTTCGATACCGTATATCTCCTGAAGCAAGTAACAGAGTCCGTCCACAAAGAGTTTTTGTTTAAGCGCCTTCAGCACATACGTGCCGTCCGAGTGCCTCTCCACCACAGCTATGGTTGTATGTGATTGTCGTATTTCTGAAATTCAACACCAAGTTCGAAGGCCTGGATCCCTATTTCGCTATCTTAATAACGTCCAGATAACTACCAAGCTGAAGGCTAGAGAGGCTTTATTAAAGCGTACACATCCATTGCCAAGGAGGCAAGTAGGGGCAGCTCACCCCCTTATTATAAGATTTCCTTGTATATAGTGATAATAACCTGTGAGTATGTCTGCGAAATACAGACACACTGACAGGATTGAACAAGACCGGATCCGTTTTTGTCATTTGGTATTCATATTTGTTAGGATTATCCCTGCTACAATATACAAGAGCGTGTCCACTCAATAAGCCGGGAGGGGCAAGTTCAACCTAAACTCTTTTACTAAACCAGTTAAACGTTAATTGTTTTTTGCAATGTGTGTGTTGCCTTATGACTAAAACAGTCTCAATTACCTTCCTGTCCTTCATCGACTACGCAGTAAATAGCTATAGGTATAATCTCTCTGTCTGCATTGTACACCAAGTCTTCCTCAGCATGTTTAGATGGATCAAATACATGTGATATTTGGCAGAATTGCTGGTTCGCGCCTTTCTTGTAGTGGTATGTTTGAGAATTCATTGTAGGGTCTCGCGGATAGTAGCTGTGAACCATTTTAAATAATAATTTCTTATTTTAAGAAGGATGTAAATAGATATTAGAAACATTTCAAAGGTGGTCCCTTTCATAATATTAATCTTCCAATTACACTTTCAAAGGTAGCTCAACTTATCCAATAGTTAGGGGTCCATGTTGCTCTTGTTCATAGATGGTGTGAAAGCAGCAATCCAAAGTAGCAGTAGAATTGTTGCCTTTTTTGCCCGAAGAAGTACTACTACTAAATCTGGCAATACGACGCGACGCCAAAAAATGAGGCAATAGCATTGCATCACTGCTTGCTGGTGAAAATACAGGCGCATGAGACTTTACATTCTAGTGTCAGAGAGACAGGTGCAAAGCGATGCGTCTTTATCTTCCCATACTTTGGCGGGAGAGACCCGAGTAGTATTGCTGTTGTGTATGGGCAGTCACTTGACACTACACAGTTATATTGTACCGTCACTTCAGTAACATAAATAAAAGGTGAATTTGTTTCTTAAATGGCATGGCAGCATTGCCTCGTTGGATAGCATTTCTGTTAATGCAATAATAATGTCATGCATATGATTGTGTATATATGAAAATATCAATACACACACACATACATACATAAATACAGTGTTTTCTGTTGGAGTGATATCTATTAATATTAATGTAGAGTATACATAGAGTTCAAAGAGTCTACTTACACTACTCCTGTAGGAGTGACTTCCTCAGTGCAAAAGTAGAATACAGTGATGGCACATTTTACGTCACAGTCAAATGTAAACTCTATATTATAATATGTCGCCTTTCCATTGCTGTCGGCCGATTTCATGGCATCATCTCCTATTTTATTATTGGAATCGGACAGCTTGCCAACTGGCTCAGGGCAGCGGACAAAACGTAGAGATTCTTTTCGTATATTGACAAGACTCTTCAATGTTTTTGTTGGCTCATTGGTTTGTGGTGGTGGGTAGGGGAACTGAAAAATAGTTATACATTGGACATTTTGTTTTTCGAAACTAAAAAAATGGTTTATGGAGTATTTTTTTATATTAAATCTTTACAAAGAACTGTATATGATATTGTACATGATATCAGGTGGGCCGTTAGCTCATTCTGACAATAAAGTTGAATTTAAAACAAAAAAAAAAAAGCGAGTCACCAATATGTTGTATGTGTCATAATATACAATAAAATATAACAAGCATGGATGGAAAAGTATTCTTCAGTATAATCAACGCACTCACTGGAGTAGGTCTGCTGCCCAAGAAATTTAGATCTGCATTTTCACCAAACAGGTATGCCTCTGGTTGTGGAGTATCAAATCTCTCACCGCCCATGATGAAGTGACTTCCAAAGTAGTTGCCTTTAATTAACATTTTTAATTATTTAAGAGTTACACCAAACAAAATACAATTTAATAGGTTTGATAGATAATAAATATAATTTTTATTAGGTCCAATTTTCAAACATAACTTTCTACCTGTTTTTGTTAATGATAAAGAAAATTATTATTAAACTATTTATCAAACAATTTTTTATATTATTTGAACTGAATTATGTAAAAAATATTATATGTTATAGTGGATAAAACACATTTAGCCAGTTTATTTATAAACATTAGGTGCCTACTTCTAATTTGTCATGGGTGTCAATGCCTACAAGGGAATGTATTTTCCATATTTCTTAGCACTAAAGAGGGAGAAACAATGCACAAAATTGAACAAATAATTGACAAAAGTTATTCAAAGCCCTTAGTAGTCGTGTAAATTACTATCTTAAATAGATCAGAGTAAGATCGACCATTAAGTGATACCCGTTTACTTGCCTGATCGAGGTGGATATTTGTAAGCGTGATTCGATACCACATCAGCTTCCTCTACACCTGCATGTTGACGGCTTGTTAGAGCACCCATTTTCTGTGCGTTTCTCAAAAAATGCTATCATGAAAAACACTTTTCTGTGGCTTTTTACTATAAATCAATAAATTGTTTTGTTTTATTTAAACATCCATGATACCTACGTCCACAGCTGCGTGATTATGATTATAATGATATTGACAGTTGACATTAACAGTTAACTTCCTTTCTTCTTCTTTTTAATTTTTGGCTGTTAACTTCCTTTGTGTCCATTCTGAAAGAGGGACATTGACAAAGAAAATTAACTATTGACAAACCTATTGTCTATCAACTTGTATATTGCCATAAATAAAAGAAGAAGAAGAAGAAGAACTTGTATATTTTTTTATATTTTTCTGAAGCACGCCACTTAGTATGTGTTTTTTTTTAATATTTCCACACATACGGCATTGCTACGTTTCGTGCACCTGTCAACAGAATGAATCCTATCAAACATTTGGAGTATTATTTTTGCAGCTGTAATATGTTTGACTGGATCTTGATTAACTAATACTCAGATAATATATTTTAGTATTTATATATAGTGTTGACAACTCCGTCCAGTATAAAATTTATTATGAGATCTGCAACTTTGCAAATATCTAGACCAGTGTTTTTCAACCTTTTTTATGACACGGCCCCTTTAGTGTGAAGAAATATTTCGCGACCCCCCTAGCCATTGCTCATTTTTTTCTATTTTTTACTATAAAATTTTACTATAAAAATTTTCATTTTACTATAAAAATCGGAAATAGAAATATAATTTACTGTTGTGGATAAACAAAAGATATTAACAATATTAGTAGGTAAAACAGCCTATTCGTTTCAGACGGAGAATAAAATAATGCTATAGTAAAAAAAAGTACACAAATACAATTTAAACAAATTAACCTTACACTGTTACACAGTAACATATATTGTAACAAATTAACGTATTCTATGATTTTTAACAATGAGTTGTTAGTAGTTTTTTTTATAGCAATACTAATGAAGGCTGTCAAAAAGCTGAAATCGACTTTGACATGACATGTGTCAAATTCTTTCGAGCAACGGAGTCGCCCTGTGAAGGTGCTTTACCAATTTCAGTTTTTCTAAATAATGAAATCTATTTGAATCCGTGAAAGTGCTTTATATTATGTTGTGATAATTCGTTTTATTATACAGTGAACTAAACTAAGTTTATTTATTCCTATATTTCAGATCACAATGGGGCGCCGGCCAGCGAGATGGTAAATATTATTTTCCAACCTCTTTCTTTTGATGTGGTGGTGTATGTGATGTAGTCGTCATAATGCATTTCTAATTGTTTCAGTTATCGGTATTGTAAAAACAAACCGTACCCAAAGTCACGGTTCTGTCGCGGTGTGCCCGACCCTAAGATCCGTATCTTCGACTTGGGTAAGAAGAAGGCGGCTGTGGACGACTTCCCGCTATGCGTGCACTTGGTGTCGGACGAGTATGAACAGCTGAGCTCGGAGGCCCTGGAGGCGGGCCGTATTTGCTGCAACAAATACCTCGTCAAGAACTGCGGCAAGGACCAGTTCCATATCCGCATGAGGTTGCATCCATTCCATGTTATTCGCATCAACAAAATGTTATCGTGCGCTGGAGCTGACAGGTGAGTGTCGAAAGATATTTATTTCCTTAAACATTCATTTTGTCTTGAGCTAAACAAATCAAGGTAAGTATTTCAACATCTTAAATAAAAGGCATTATGCTACAGAAACATGTAAATCCTTGTTCAAAATAATCTATTTAGGTAGTCATTATATACTCTTGTGTGGTCACAAAGTCTACTGACCCCTTTGATTTTATTTATAGGCAAATGGGCTTACAGCCCTCCAGATGTTAGGTCACCATAGCCTAGATATCAGCAACCCCCATAGCAATGCTGATAATGTTGCTTACCTTGTAGAGTTTTTTTTTATATTATTTCTCTTGAATCTGTCCCATGTTTTTTTCTCCCTGATAATTCTCTACAGGCAGCCCATTCCACAGGCTAGAAACATTAAGTAGGAAGGAGAAACAAGTTAGCCGTGTTTGTTGTTATATTTTGGGTTCCATTTGAAAGTCAACAGCATTAATCAATTAATTTTTTATTGGGAATACATTTTACTAATGAAAACCGTTTATGTGGTTCAGTTTATCCTACTGTGGAACCCCAAATTTAGATATGTTATACTTGAGTACACCAGTATTAGGTGGGTGACTGTGTATCATTCCCATTCACACAAGACCTACTTTCATTACTGGCCGAACAAATAACTTTCTGAAAGATTATTATCCTAAATATTACATATATTTCAGGCTCCAGACTGGGATGCGTGGTGCTTTTGGCAAGCCCCAAGGCACAGTAGCTCGTGTTCGCATCGGACAACCCATCATGTCTGTGCGGTCCAGTGACCGTTGGAAGGCTAATGTGATTGAGGCTCTGCGTCGTGCTAAGTTCAAGTTCCCTGGTCGTCAGAAGGTATTGTACTAGTTTTATGTTCTTTTTGCAGCTAAAAACTTATTTGTGCACCTCCTAACATACAATTTTTAGAAAGTCTTTGAACCTGATTTAATTTTCACCATCATCATTCTATATATTATAATCCATGTCTGGGATTACGAGCTTTTCTCATTGACAAAATATATTTTTGTGATGGATGTCTTGTTTATAATACACATAAAAATAGAATGACATAAAAAACAGTCTGGTAAAAAATAATACAAAATATGTAAAAAACCCTATATCTTAATATCCTAAGGAACTGTTTTACGACTTCATAATACCTATTAGACACGAGATTTATATGTAATCAATCTATATTTAAGGCTTATGTTAAAAATATGTTGGTTTTATTTGTCGGCGAGTGCACGCTCGCTATCCAACCGTTCCGAAAAATATGTACCCCAGGGGGGAGAAGGATTCACAAGTGTGACCACCTGTGACGGGGGGAGGGGGTCTAAACAACCATAAAATATGTGTGACGTAATTAATGGATAGCCTAAAATAGAATAGACAGTGGTCAAGCATTCCTTAAAGTTCCAAAAATCTATTCCTTTCAGATCTATGTCTCAAAGAGGTGGGGTTTCACGAGATACGACCGTGAGGAGTACGAGAAGCTGCGCGACGACGGCCGTTTCACCAACGACGGCTGCAACGTGAAGTACCAGCGCGAGCACGGACCCCTCGACGCGTGGAGGAAGCTCCAGGCAGAGATCCTTAATGTGTAGAATATGATCTAATACACTTTGTACATCAAATATTTGTCTTTGAATTCAGTTTCTTAGCTTTTAAGAACCACAAGGCGTTATTCAGTTGTTTACATATTCATACCCGTGCACTGAGGTTCTCAGTGACGCAGGCGGCTTGGATAACACCCAAAACAGCACAAATTATGTTAATCATACAGTTTCCCTATCTGGGAATAGAACCTGGGACCAGTGTGCATGCCACCTGCGACACAGGATATCCTAAATTTTTGTTCTCTAGAATCACGTCTGAAGTAACAATAATGAGCTTGCATACTACTACTGGGTCACATCTACCGGATTCACGCGGTCATCTGATGACTTCGTTTTTGGGGCAATTAAATCACAACATCCGAAATGTCGATCGTCGTGTGACGCTGAACATGGAACCAAAATACTAGTTCTTGTAAGATACATCGGGGCAACAAGACTAATAATCCCTCAATTTAGTCTCGCTTACGTTGGTTTTGGGTATTAGTAAATTATTTTTGCGAGTTTTCCTATAACATGGCCTATACCTACCTATTAACTGTCTTTGAAGCGAGCGGATTCGATTTCCGGCCGGGGAAAATGATGTGGACATAAAATTTGTTCTCGGATTTGTTTTTCTGACACCTGCGATACGAGGAATCGTAGCGTAATGACTGTAAACGTTTGGTTATAAGAAACCTTCCAGCTAGTTTTAAATATGAGTAGTGAGAGCCGCGGCGCCTGTACCCGAACAACGACGATGGCGACGTAGTGGCCGCCTCGCTAAACAATGCCCTTAGCGTGATAACAAAACCATGCAAAAGAAATAGTTTTCGTGAATCAATAATAAATAGGGTACGAGAATTATTAAAATTCACTATTCTGTTTCCTGTACAAATTCATAATTTATTAGGCATTGAAATACAAATCACAATATCTTGAAGAATGAGTCAATAGATTTACATTGCATTTTAGATTTCTTCATAGGTGATGTTGATTTCCGTTTTCTCTTCACACTTCTGTCTGTAACACTATTTTTCTTGCTTAATTCAGTTTTTAAACATGGCCTCTTATTTAGTTCCCGGCTTAATTTCTGAGCTTCATGGAAATCTGAATGTTCTGATAACTTTTCTATAGGCACTTTTTTCCCACATTCTGGACATGATTCGGTTACAATATTTTCATCCAGTTTTACTATGAAAGTAGCCATAGAAGCTATAGATTCATTTCTTGTTAGTTTTTCTGAAGGTTTTCTCTTCCTCTCATCGTGAATAGCCAGCTTTTTCTCTCGTATTTCTGATCTGACTTGCTGTCTTTCCTCATCCCTGAGTTTTATGGCTAGATGATAATCGGAATGGGTCCCCACCTTATCAACAGGTATTACTATCCCACATAATGGACAGTTTATTGCCTCATTAGAACTATCCACAGTTGGAATACTTTTAGTGTTTTCTCTAGGTCCACCAAAATCTTCTGTTTCAGTTTCTTGTTTGTCTATTAAAGTAGAGTTTAACAGCTTTCTCATATTAGACACGCGATCGATGTCCTGAGGATCATCCTCGAACAAGGCAATGCTCTTATTGATTTCACTATTGATAGTTGAGCTAGAATAATTTGTGATATCAGTATCATTGCTATCATCTCCACAGTTGACCACTTCACAAATAGGAGTATTAGGCTTTGCAAGAGGCTTGTTTATTGTAAGTAGTGAAGAGTCTGAATCAATACTTCGAGAGTCACTTTCAATTTTTCTACTCAATAATTTAGCAAAAAATGATTCTTGCTTATCCAAGTCTGACTCCAAAGTAGCTTTGTTTACTATACTTGGTGCCTGAACTTTTTGTTTTTCTTTAGAATGTAAAAGCTCTGTCGATTTTTGATTTCTTTCTTCAGAATGCCCTGTATGTTTTTCATGATTATCATTCTCAGTTACTTGAAAGAACCTTTTCATTATGTAGTCTTTATCAGTGCTTATTTGAGTATTCTTAGGTTCATCATTCTGTTTTACTACTTTTCGGTTTTGTGATTCAACTTTTGATGTTCCTGCACCAAAGTAGTCTTTAATTTTCTTCGTTTTCTTTGAGTCTGCATGGTCTTCAAATTTTCCAACACTTATTCCTAGGAACTTTATTGGAGCTTTCAATCTTCTGTCACTATCAGTACCTACAAAAACATTTGAATTGGTGAAACTAGATAAGAAAAATAATGGCATGGACAACACAGAATTACAAGACAAACACCCAAGACCCGAGAACAAACTTCATGCTCACACAAAGTGTGCCCCGGCTGGGAATCGAACCCGGGAACTCTTGCTTCGAAGGCAGGGCTACAACCACCTAAGCCACAGAGCCGTCAAGCATAATTCTGTAAAACAATATTTTTATAAAGGAACCACTGTCTGACCAAATATATTACCATTAACTTTAGCTCCTTCAGAACTTTCCAGCACCAGATCCAATGCTTTGTTGGAAAATAAATCGGCACATAGCTCATCTTCAGCAGTAAAATTGTAAGATCGCGAGCTACTCGTGTCGCGCCCGTCCGTCATCTGCATCGAGAAACTGACAACCATTTGTTTTGGCGTCCTATTGTTTTCCAATGCGTCTTTTTCTAGTCTATCGTCTATTTCGTCTCCAAGGTCTTTGAGCCATTTCCTAAGGCTGTCCAAATTGCAGAGGGCTGCTTTGCCTCGAAATTGTTTGCAGCATCCAATGCTCTTAGGGTTGAACCTTGCTTGCACTGGTTCCAAGTCAATTCCTCTTGCTATATTGTAAAGCCATGTTCTGGAAACAATGAGTTTAAGTTAGGTAGGTATAGATAAACTTCTTGAAGAAAGAAACTTTTAATATGTTCATGTTTTCTTGTGTAGTGCACCTTTATCCAGCTTACCCATTTTTCTCATCAAAAGCATTTTGTAGATCCTTTTCAGAAAATAATTGTAGTTCCCCCATTTTATTTATTCGTAGTTGTTCACAAACCGTATCTCCAAACTTTCCTCCTAAATGCTTTACTTTTTTAACAGGAAGTGTCCTGAAATTTAGTAATATAATGGCTGAGTGATTTTCCCCAGAAAGTTAACAAATAGATAGGTAAATTTTAAGAATACTTTCATACCTGTAGAGGATGTCAATAGAATGCTTCGGCAAGACAGTCTGTTTATTGGGTTTGTTCATTCCACATACCAATTTTGCCAGAATTTTGTTATGAGCTATGCCTGCTGAACATCTGTAACCTGAAAACCAAAACACAAACTATTTGATTTCAAATAAATATATTAGCAAAATCAAATAAATTCTAACTGAATCAAAAAATAATTGTAAGGGCTTCAGAATAGCCAAGGTTGACTTTGATGCAGTTTGCTGTGGAAACAACTTTGTCTTGAACACAATACATCACTAATTTGAAGAGCTAGGTTTGACTACCTGTTTCTTTGTAAACTGCTGCCCTGATCTCGCTCACAATAACTGCCCCTACCAGTAGCCGAGTAGCATGATCATAATCGAAGTCAATTGAGTCTGAGCCACCATTGTGAATGTCAGTTATGAACTCTTCAACATTTTCATAGCCCAGTGCATATGTGTTGGGTATTAGGCTTGTAGACACTGTATTTGGGTTCAAGGTTTTAAGTCTTTCTTGTACCTAAAAAAGAGAAGTGCAGTAAGAAAATGTATTTCTTTCACCAAATGTAATTATGGTAA
Source organism: Aplocera efformata (assembly GCA_921293045.1). Lineage (NCBI taxonomy): Eukaryota > Metazoa > Arthropoda > Insecta > Lepidoptera > Geometridae > Aplocera > Aplocera efformata. The sequence goes on along the minus strand of OV121042.1, from coordinate 1,459,654 downwards.
CTTAATACAAAAATAGTTGTTATTGTGAAGTCATTCTTCACAAGTCAAGTAATTACACAATTTAGACTAGCCCCATAGCTCAGTTGGTAGTCAGCCCCATAGCTCAGCTCTGCCTTCTATGCTGTAGGTTGTGGGTTTGATTCCCACCTAGGACAAGCCTTTGTGTGATGAACATTAATCTTTGTTTTGTGTCTGGGTGTTATTATGTATTATAAGTAGGTATTTACAAGAAAAATATACCATATAAGTATTCTAGCAATTGTCTGGTTCCCATATTACAAGGTATGCTTAATTTGGGGCTAGATGGTGCTGCATGAATATTTATTTATTATTTAAACCTCCTTTCTAAAACAGTATATATTTTTATTACTATTTTAGTAATTTTTATTTTCCTACAAGGTGCTTACTGCAGCAGTGATATCCATGTATGCTTCATCAATGGAAGCCCTTTCTAGGAGTGATGTAAACTTCTGCAACACTCTGGCCACATCTTTACCAGCTTCTCTGTACCTATTCAAAGAAAGTTATGGTATACAAAGATAATACAACATGCAGATACATGTTTTCAATGAATGGGCGACAACAGAAACTTTCGTTTGCTTTAAATGTAATAATTATGTAATTAAAATGATAAATACATACCAATAATCCTCTCCCTTTGTTTCGGGATTAAATAGCAAAATATTTAATTGAGGCTATATTATGAGCAATAGTCACCATTGGGAGGAGGGGCACACATGCCTAAAAGTATGGAAATCAATTACTTGGAAATATCTGCCTTTCCTCTGTTACATGGCACCGAAGGCAGCTGGATGTCAGGACATTTCTCCTTGGCTTCATCCCCTCTCATGTGCCTATTGACCCCCATGGCTCTTGCTACATAATTCACAGCGATAATTCTGTTAATGAATTAATATAAATTAAAAAAATTACCACATTACAGGTGTGTTGAACATGTGATATTATAACATTTCTACATTGTTATGTTCATAATGGAGTTATTCTAGTACCACTTGCAGTGACTTACCACATTGGTAGACTACAAAACAAATGCCTAAAACACCCATACCCATGCGCTAGGATTCCCCGTGTCATATGTGGTCCAGAATAATACAAACATCTAAGACCCGAGAAGAAACACTATGCTTATCACACAGTTTACTTCGGCTAGCTTGAACAGAAAACCAGAATATTTTTGAAGGCAAGAATATTCCTACTAACAAGACTATTAAGCCATCAGCTTCTCAAGTAAAAACTGAACTAAACATGATATTGAATGAGGTCTACTCCATGCAGTTAGTAGAGTGGAAATACGAGTAGGTGAGACATTGACCGAATGAGAGAAATGCAATTGTAAATCATTTACTAACCCGCCTCCCTTCCACGGGTTGTATTGAACTACAGCAATTGGCTTCCCTATGAGTTCCGGGTTAAGTTTTTCCTCTACTTGGCAGTAGAAACAATCCATGTCCACCAGAACAACCACTCTGTTTTCAGTCTCCATTTTTAGTCAAATCAAATTAACATTTTACAATAATTGCAAATGCCTAATTATCATCACACACGTATTGGTAATGCATTTACTTAATTGCATGTTAATGTTGTACTCAGAAAAATTTAAAAGCGCGGCAGACATGTAAACAAATCATCAGCACAGACGTAACGTAATGTGCTACGCTACGGCCGACATTTGACATTGATTATAAGATCTGATTGATTGACGATTCATATTTATACTGACATTGACAGCTCCTGCAGCTTAAAATACCGGAAAATGCTCTAAGCATAAACCGGAAATAGAACCGGCCGGGATCAACCGGGTGGATGGGTAGTTTCTGACAAGCTCAAATAAAAGAAAGAAATAAAGACTGGCCTCACAGCTTTGCTTACTGCGCTTGAGGTCTTGGCATTGATTCAGGACAAGCATTTGTGTGACGAACATAGATATTTGTACTGCCTGGATGTTAATTTGACATACTAATAGTATAAATGCGAAAGTTTGTCTGTGTACGTTTGATAATCTTTCGCGCTTCAATGGATTTGGATAAAATTTGTTATGAAGGTAGCCCATATCCTGGATTTATACCGAATAAGTGAAGCATTATTTTGAGAGTTATACGCATACGCATAATATACTAGCTGCGTCCCGCAGTTGGCCATTCTACGTGAACCGTACGTTTTACCGGGATAAAAAGTACGGTTAGGAAGAAGAGTGGGGCGATGGCTCTATCTATAGAATTTTTTATGGAACACATTTGAAAAGAAAACAGTATTTAAACGTCTCAAATTAAGTTTAATTAAAAGCCCTGCCCATATGTATTGTTCCACTTGACATACTGTCCTAGGTCATCTTGGGACACACTAGGCTTCACTCTCTGTAAGGCATTGGTAAAGTCCTGGAGGCATACCGGCCGCACCTGAAAACATATATAACGTACAAATACGGATAAAATGATACAATTTTCATTTTAGAAAACAATTTATTTGAATACCCATTAGAACAAACCGATATCTAAAATGAAAATTGTTGAAATACATAGCTTGAAGCGGTCTCATGATTGAGTATTCTTTTGTAGAGTTCCGTACAAAGTGTGAGAGTAAGGAATCTTATTAGTAAAGTCAGTCTGTCATGCTCTTCTGTATCTATTGTACTATTGTATGTTCTATATTTATTCTCTATACGTAAAATACGTAGCTGGCAAAAAAAATCACATAATTGTACGGAACCTTTGGTATACGAGCAAAAATGAAATGCACTCATTAATAAACTAATTTCTATAAGTTCTTTATCTATAAAAAAAATATTATCCGTGAGGATTTACAATTTGGTTTTCACGGCGAAACCACCGCTAACAGAAACAAGTTATATATAAACTAAAATAATCACACCTTGTTCCTATCGATCGTGACTATCTGGTCGAGCGGCACGGCGCGGATGGGCCCCATGGCTGCCTCCGAGCAGAGGGACTTCACGTCCGCGCCGGAGTAGCCCGCCGTCAGCCGCGCCACCTCCGCAACTTGCGCGCCCGTCAGATCGTTGTGCTCAGTCTTCAGTAGGTTGAGTATTATTTGCTCGCGAGCCTATGGATTATCAAGTAGCTTAACAAAATCATCTGTGGATTGAAATCTGACCTACGACCTACAAGAAGGCAGACTACCAACTGAGCTGGAAGGCCAGTCAAGAAACGTAGAATAAAAGCTTACAGGATACTACTCCTAGGATAACGGGTTAACTACTTGTTACTAGTTTATGAATACAAATAAAAAAAATTAAGGTGTCTGTTTGTAATGTCAAAATAACAGCTTTTTACTAAATTATACATGGTTCCTTTAAATTTTTTGTGACGTCGCTTTCCAGCAGTTTCTTTCGGCTGCTCTACAAGCTTAACTTCACAAGAATAAATGGCTTACGTCCGCTTCCGGCAGAGGGATGTACAGCCTCTTGACGAGCCTGCGCCGCGCTGCCTCGTCCAGCTCGTGCGGCCGGTTCGTGGCGCCCACTATCAGCAAGCGGTCCTCCTCCGCTGCACAACAAACACAAATAAGCATCAATAATTTGTAGGGTTCCGCACCCAAAGGGTAAAACGGGACCCTATTACTAAGACTCCGCTGTCCGTCCGTCTGTCACCAGGCTATATCTCATGATAGTTAGCGAGTTTAAATTTTCAGAGATGATGTATTTCTTTTGCCGCTATAACAACAAATACTAAAACAGAATAAAATAAATATACAAAAACGTGATTTTTAAGAAATAGTTCCATATGAAGAAATTAGATGGCGCCACTTGTATTTTATTATGCGCGAGTCCGACTCGCACTTGGCCGGTTTTTTTTATACTGTTAACTAGATGTTCCTCGCAATTTCCGCTTGGGTTTTAACATTTCACTTGTGCGAAGTTTAATTATTTTTAATTTTCTTGAAGTAACCGATGTTACTTCATATAACATTACATATCAGTTGAGAAGGCTACCTGTAGCCGCGCCGTCGAACTGCACTAGGAACTCCGTCTTGATGCGGCGCGTGGCCTCGTGCTCGCTGTCACTCCGAGCACTCAGTAGGGAATCGATCTCATCTATGAATATTACCTGAAACACCACTATTAGTTGAGACCAACTATTTACAAAATCATAAATCTTTATTTTTGTTGAATTCTTGAAAAATTTTCGGTCAATAAAGGCATGATGCAATAGAATTATTAAATTTTGTTGTAGGAGGGTAGTTAGAAAATGAAATTAGTCTAGTTAACTAGGCGTATTTCAATTATCAATTTCATATATTTTATACATACACTATGATTTTCTTCTTACATACAAAGTGGCCAACTGTGTCGGAGTTTCCAAGCCGGTTTTACTGACAGTTTCCAAGCCGGTTTTACTGACAGTTTCCAAGCCGGTTTTACTAACAGTTTCCAAGCCGGTTTTACTAACAGTTTCCAAGCCGGTTTTACTAACAGTTTCCAAGCCGGTTTTACTGACAGTTTCCAAGCCGGTTTTACTGACAGTTTCCAAGCCGGTTTTACTAACAGTTTCCAAGCCGGTTTTACTAACAGTTTCCAAGCCGGTTTTACTGACAGTTTCCAAGCCGGTTTTACTGACAGTTTCCAAGCCGGTTTTACTGACAGTTTCCAAGCCGGTTTTACTGACAGTTTCCAAGCCGGTTTTACTGACAGTTTCCAAGCCGGTTTTACTGACAGTTTCCAAGCCGGTTTTACTGACAGTTTCCAAGCCGGTTTTACTAACAGTTTCCAAGCCGGTTTTACTACTGGAGAGTTAGACGTACCCCTTATGCTACCGGTCAGGGGAGATGCGTAAAATAACGGTTACCATATTGTTGGTAATACGGTTACATATAGCTTGCTAATACGGTTAGTGACACTCACCGCGGGCTGGTGGCACCTGGCGACTGCAAATAACGCGCGCACCATCTTCTCGCCGTCGCCGATCCATTTGGACGTCAGCGAGGAAGCAGATATACTGAAGAAAGTCGCGTTGCATTGAGCTGCTACGCATTTACCTGTTCATTGCACAACAAACACTAAAATTAACCCTAATTTACATACATAAAGTCATAAAACATATACACATTTTTACAACTGTTTCCCGCGACTTCGTCTGCGTGGGATTTAACAATTTTTCCATTTCTCACCAATTAAAGTTTTGCCAGTGCCGGGGGGCCCAAATAATAAGATTCCTTTGGGGGGTCTCCTGAGTCCTGTGAAGATGTCTGGACGGAGCAATGGCCACACCACAGCCTCCTGGATCACTGACTTGGCTAGTCGCAGCCCAGCAATGTCATCCCAACCTGAATCATATAACTATGTACATATTCAAAATATTAATGGTCAATTCATACAGCGCCATCTAGCCCCGAACTAAGTAAAGCTTGTATTATAATATGAAACCAGATTAGTTTTATTTGTAGATACATAGGGCCATAATTTCAATACCGAAACTGAGAACAACATCTATGTTCACAGAAATGTTTGCCCTGGGTGGGAATCAAACCCACAACCACTTTGAAGTCAGAGCTGCATTTGAGTTGTGAGGTCAGTTAACTACTTACAACAAACAAATTATATAAGAATTAAGTTTGGTTTGGATCTTAGTCCACACAAATCATAAAGTTACTTGTGTTATTACTTAACCTTAATTAATGGACAAATTTAATGTACAGGTTGATTTGATATATGACTAAATAGAGGACAGTAAGAGTAAAGTACCTATGGGATTTCCTTTATCAATAATTTCACTTTCAATCAATTCTATCATTTTCGGATCGAGATGTTTCAACCTCTCATCACTGATCCCTGTTTCACTATATTCTTCTCTGTCTTGCTTCTCTCTGCAATTAGAAACATTACAATAATTATCTATAAGTAAGTTATCTTCAACAACAGTAGTAACATACTTACTCTTGAGCACCAATCATAGGTGATACAAATTTAGCTTTCGCTTTTCTGGTGGCACCGAGGGTACGTCGAGCCCCCGGGTTCGAAGCTAGCAACTGTTCTCGTGCAGTTTTGAATGTAATCTTGGCCACATTGCTTTTGTGGGCTTTCTCTTCATCTTCTTTAACTTCAACATTCACTTCTGAAATACTCTTAGGTGGGTTAATATTTTCCGTACAGGTAGTTTTCTCTACGTCTACAAATCTCTTTCTCCCAAATGGTTTTAATATTCTACTATCATCTGAATAACATTCTCCATTAGAACTTTCAGAACCGACTGTTCTACCAAAAACAGATGCTAATCTTTTACTGGTACTGCTAATCGGACCTCTTTTAGATGTGTTGGCAATACCCAAATTGCAATCACATTGGTTGTTCTTGAATGTTTGAAATCCTGAGCATGTAGAGTCACTGCATTTTTCACATATATCTGATGATTGTCTAAATAATGAGAGTGGATCAATTGTGCTGAAAATCAACAATTTAAAAAAAAGTTTACATTCTATAGCACAGCAAAGAAGTAAATAGTGGTAAGGAGGTTGAATATATTGTGAAGCAAGTAGCTACATCACTTTGCATGCAAGTTGTATGTAATTACTTTGTATACAAGTAAGTGTATATGTGGAATTCATGTAATTATATGGAACTCACATACAATAGTCATATTTTGTCTCAGTATTCAGCAAAATTTTGCATACCACTCTTCTTCGTCTATAATATATATATTTAATCTGCTGGTTTATTAATTCAATCCATTTTTAGTGAATACAGAAAATATATTAAAGACGAACCTTAGAGAAGTTTTCCAGTTTTTCATAGGACTATTATCAGAATTGGCCACCAAGCTGCGAGTGGCATCCAAGATGTGATTAGTCCCTGCGAGTTCAGCGTTTGTAGACCACACATGATTGCGCAGTATATTGGACGCAAAGTTGGACGAACTGAAAATAACCAAACAAGCAGTCTTAAATAAATAATATACTCCATAGTTTTGAGTTAGGTAATAAATAATTAGTATAATAAATCTCCACAAAACAAACCTGGCTAAAGATTGACTGTACAATTGTAATGAAGTAATATCAAGTGATTTTTGCGAGATATTGCTAGTACTCTCGTTCATTTTCTTTATTTTTACCATTTATATTATTATGTTTATACGCTAACATCTATGGTAAGGGCGCGTAGTACGTTGTATCAGCTGATTTTAAAGAACGAAGTCATGAATTAAAAAGTAATGAAGGAAGTCTAGTGTAAATTCCCGCCAACTGCCACCACCACTTTGTCACAGATGTTACATTAGATTTAAAATGACAAAGTATTGTCATGTCTGTGGGTAAACCCTTACATCCTAAATAATAATATAAATGCGAGAGTCAGTTTATTTGTTTGTTAGTTACGTTTTCACGCCTCAGCTCAAACACTGAACCGATTTAAAACATTATTTCTCTGATGGAAAGTGACGTTAGCAGCTAGTAACATAGATTATATTTTATCCCCGTATTTCCACGGGAACGGGAACTACTCGGGTGAAACCGCAGGGTGCAGCTAGAATTAAATATTCTTACTAATATTATATGTGCAAAAGTGAGATTTTTTTGAAGCGATTCAGCTTATGATTTAGATTTGATGTAGAGATGACGCTATTGACGCTATTTTGATGTAAAGATAGTTGGGACACTGGAGACGGTTAAAGACTACTTTTTCTCGCCTAACTTTGTATGAAACAACCGGAATTACTTAACAAAATCAACATTAACGCAAGCGAAGCCGGTTAAAGCTAGTTCCACATCTAATGTCATTTGTATGGTATCGCCGGTCCGTAATTGAATCGGAAAAAAGAAGTAGACAACAAAAATGTCAAGTAGTTGTCTTGTCAGTTTGTTCAATTTGTCAAGTTGTTTTGGATTGGAGCGGAATATTGGATCGCATTTGTAAAATTTCTGTGTAAATTAAAACATCTTTGTTTAAGACGACCTTTATTCGCTATTGTAAAACACTGCAAAATCAGGCGCATTGTAGTTGGTAATAAGTTTTCCAAAGAGAACATGTCGAATAGACCTCAGACGAGATGACTTCCAAACCCACGATTTACCACGAAAAACAAGTAAAAGAACTTTGCGCTTTACATGCGCTTAATAATTTATTCCAGGTAATTATGACCTTGTCTGGCCAGTTGTAGAATTATATCAGTTTTGGCCGTGGAGGCCACTTATCATGGTGATATTGAAAACATAAACCAATAATACACTAAGGTTTGTTTTCCATTTGCCATGTCTGCTGTAAATAAATTAATGTTAATTTCAGACATCAAATACTTATTCAAAATCGGAATTAGATGGAATATGCAGTCGACTATCTCCAAATGTATGGATCAACCCTCACCGGTCTTTGCTAGGACTTGGAAACTATGACATCAATGTTATTATGGCGGCCTTGCAAAAGAAGGGCTGTGAAGCCATTTGGTACGACAAAAGAAAGTAAGTAAACCTATGACTAACTTTTTCTATCATGCGAGTAAGTGGCCAACAACAAGACACCACAGACACCACCATATAACCCAACAAAGTCTAATAAAATGAAGACTGTAGACTATCTAATTTTAAAGTTTTTACTTACTAAACAAACACATTGTGGATAAATATGTGGAAAAATTTCTATTAAATAAGATAAAGTGTATATGAAATGTAATTCCACTTAAAAAAAAACCATCCATATCAAGATTAAGATTCTGGACTAGAAAAACTGCACAAGCCTAATGAAGTAGTATCGAGTTGCTCCTAGAATACAAGGAATGGTTTGGTTGTGGAAAAATGTTTAGTGTAGGCCTAAAATGTGTTCCTTAGCTTGCATCCCAAGTGCAACCTTTGCCACTGCATTCTGCTCTCATATGACACTAATAAAATATGTATCATATTTATTTACAGAGATCCAGGATGCCTAGACCTATCAAATATCTGTGGATTCATCTTGAATGTGCCATCGGACTACAAGCTAGGGTTTGTGATGCTCCCTCTGCGACGCCGACACTGGATCACCATTAGGCAGATTCAAGGCAACTTTTACAACCTTGACTCAAAACTTGACACCCCGCAGCTAATAGGCAGGGTAAATATAATTATTTTACCTAAAGTAATATATTTTCTGCATGTAAATGTGCTATTACTATCGTCCTATTTATACTTGCAAAGAGAGAAGAAGTTATTTAGAGAGAATTTATAATTATATATTTCTTAACATGCAAAAAACACAAAAGACCCTAGAACAAACATTACTCTAATCACAAGAAGTCTGCTCTGGCAGGGAACCAAACCCAGTACCCCTCGCTTCAAAAGCCAGGCTACTACCAATTAATCTAGCCTTCATAAAATTATTGAAAATGAGTTTCTTCTATTTCAGAGTAGTGATTTAATAGCCTATTTGAAAGAGCAACTAGAAAGCAAAGAAAAGGAACTGTTTGTGATTGTCAGTAAGGAAGTGGAGGAGAAGCAGCTGTGGATGCACCAGTACTCCTCACAGAACTCACTTCAGAGTAGCCTGAGTTCATACCCGCCTCTACCAAACTACTGTGAAAGCCCTGATAGTGTGTCTTCTAATGCTACATATGACTACAGAAACAGAGATGCAGAGTGCCTCAGAATTACAGAAGTCAGGAACTGTGTGATCGCCAGGGAAAATAATATTTAATGTGATTTCTAGATTTATAACCTTCACAGACTGTTTGTGATCACATAGCAATTTTTATGTGTTCACTTTTGTGTATGTGTGTATGGTATAGCTGTTCCAATTCTGATTCTGATAGATGTGAGGGACGGGGCATATTTGGATCTGGCAGCACTTTTGTGCTGTTACTTTAAGTACTTAATTGTTATTTTTTTGTTTTCTATTGCACTTTGTTTTTGTTTGCACAAATTATTTTGGAGGTTTGGTGGTGTTTCTTTTCAAATGTATTTTTTGTGACATATTATTTTTATGGCCTACTGTTATATTTGATAATGTATTTTGATCTGTAATATTTATACTCTCTTGAGAACTAAGCATTTTCATGTTTTTAATAAAGTATAATCTAGGAGTAAGACCATAGGATGTGCTGTATTTGAGCCATAGCACAAACGCTGCTTGCGACTGCAACGGTTCTGTAACGCGTTTTGGCGAATCTCTGCGTTTAATCGCTGCATTGGATTCCTGCGATTAGACAACTGCCACTATCGTATAAAAAGTCTCATGTTGAATACACCGCAACATATGAACGTGTTGTGTACGAATCTACCATTCAACTGTATCGAAGTACAAAAAGACGACTTAATCGCTGCTTGCTGATGCTACAAGTAGCGTACGTGCTATGGCCCATAATGGTATTGAGGTATGAGGTTGCAATAATGTTATGTGATGTAGATCACTTACGCCAAATATTTTTATCCAAACTTTAAAACTAACTTACACTATAAAATACCAAATAAACTTATATAAAATTAGTATTCAACTGTACAAAATAACTTTTATTTGCACAAATCAATTAATTGTCGCATTATTTTAACTAGTATTTTATTAAGTTTTTAATGCTGTAGTAAGCTTTTACACCATCATCACAGTTGAGAGAGGTTAGTTAATGAGTATATCCAGTCATCATTCCATATTGTTTAAATACTTACGTTTTCAAGACCTCGGTTTATGTTTAATTTATTGTAAAAAACTGATAAAAAAATAGTAAATTATATCAAGGTGAAGCTTCATTTTTATTTATACAAAATGCACATTCTAAGTCCATACTGCTACCATTTTTGTAGCAGATGATAAAACTATTCCTACCACCAAGTGGGGACCACAGTGGCTGAAAATAATTCAGTCTCTTTTATACCGAAAAGAGATTAAGACGTGCGCTTCGATGCAAGGAAGCGCATAGTTCAATGGCCAATAAATGGTTACCTATCCTAATATCGACTTTAACTAAGATGATCTGTGAAGAACGACTGGACAAAGCTTAGATTCTCGTCTTAAATCAAGTACGTAATGAACTTACTCTCATCCCCATATTAGTAGCCCATAAGGAAGAAATTTTTCCATGAAATTTCTGGGATCACACATCAGATGTCAAAACAAAAAACTTACAACCTGAGAACCTGTTTCTTTGGAATCTTTTAAGGCCCTGTAGTGAGAAAATTAAAGGTTGGTATGGAAGGAACCACTTTGGGGAGATAGGGTCATTAAAGGCTGGTATGGATGGAACTTTTTGGGGAGATAGAGTCATTAAAGGCTGGTATGGAAGGAACCGCTTTGGGGAGATAGGGTCATTAAAACACGACTGCATATTGGCTAGTTTATTGTATCGGACAGCGTCGCGGTGCAGTTGTTATTTTTGGACAGGATGAGTCTGTCGGGATCTAGCCGCAGCTCCGCCATGATTGCATAGATCTGCGCGCGCAGCGAAGCCTCGATCTCGCGCTCCCGACCCAACACCCAGATGCGATCTGAAACAACGTAGGTAAATAAACACTTGTAATGCTCATAAGCTTGGTAAAGGGCCCTATTACTATGTAAATGAGATATAGATAACGACAATTTTCAACCCTCTAGTTAGCTAATTTAACTTCCATTCCAGTTATCATTTCGGTTTTATTATTTTTATCAACTGGAAATTTATTTTTTTATTTGGAAGGATATAATTTCAGATTGATCCCATAGAAATTTCATCGAAATCGGTTAAATAGTTTGGTTTTCAAAAAATAACTGGAAAAAAAGGAAAATTGAATTAACTATAACATGCGAGATAGGCCAATAGGCCGGCCCGTCGTCAGCCTTTTTTTTTAATGTTTTTTTTTTTACTTTTATTAATCGTGGCATGCAAAACTCATGAATAATGAAACGAACTTGTTTAAATCATTATTGGTAAAATAAATTCTCGCGGACGAAGTCACGGCGAACAGCTAGTTTGTAATATTATTCTACATTTTCTAACTACAGTCATTTCAAAATCATGTCGCACTCACCATTTAGGTTTGGAGTTTTACCATTTAAATATCACTGAGACTGCATTGGGAGAAAGCATTTGTCTGTCTATTTGATCTTATCAGATGCAACCTACCTGAATGCGCCACACTGACGTTAGTGCAAGACCACACGATTGCGAACTGGTTGTAGTCAGTAAACAGGATGTTGTAGAGGCCAGCGCCGGGCAGCAGGCGGCCTATGATGTACGGCATCCGGTTGTTCAGCTTATACCGGAAGGTGGACGAGCCGTTGTGGCTCGGGATGCCCAGCCCGTACGTCGTAGAAGGATTTCCGGTCCTGAAATTTTTGAAATTTAAAGATAAATAATTAGTTAAATGATTCGCCTGTTTTTTTTTTAATCACGTGGTTGGCTTGAAACAAGAATCTTTTGTTGTTTCGGTGTGTTTACTTATGTATCGTATCGTTATCGATACGATAATCTTATTGCGATTCTTACGAAAAAAGAAACAGATTTCTCTCTACAAAACTCTCCAGCTAAATATCAAGAATGAAAATTCTTGCGTGCAAATTCTTGACTTCGAAATTTGCTGTTAACATGGAGAGAGAATTACCAGGCAAATTTTCGCTCACGTGGAAAGGGCAGAATCTCAAATGTTTACAAGAATCAATTTCGATAATCGTATGTTCAAGAGATCTATCGTCGGCTAAATGGTCCATGACGTCACGTTTGCCCAAAAAAACACATTGCTGGTTTAATAATTTGTAGTAGTTGCTATCAAGTAGGTATCACAAGATCCAGCACTGTCACTAGCGGCTTATTATTGTATTTCCCCGCCCTTGCTAAGGGGTTGGCACAATATACCTAGATCTGAGAGTGGAGATCGTTCTTTTCATATATCAGGTAATTTTAGCGTCACTCATACAATAGTTTGAAACGGCTCCGTGGCTTAGTTGGTAGTAGCCCGCCCTCGAAGCGAGGGGTCCCGGGTTCGATTCCCGGCCGGGGCACACTTTGTGTGGTGAGCATGAAGTTTGTTCTCGGGTCTTGGGTGTTTGTCTTGTGTTCCTGTGTTTGTCCATGCCATCTGCGACGCAGGGAATCCTAGTGCAGAGGTATGAGTGTGTAAACGTTTATTTATTTATTATTATTTATTTCAGTTATTTATTTATTTATTTAGTTACACATCTGGGACACACTTTTAGTTCTTTTCGAGCAAACGGAGAAAAGTGCTAAAGTTAGTAATAAGAACGTATGATCTTTTAGCTATTTATAATATTTTAAAAAGTTGACGTTTCCAAGTAATTTTTAAAGAATTTTTGACTTTGAATAACTCCCGAGTATACTATGATAATATGCCGTTTCGCACCGTCTAGGTATGGGGTCTACCGAGCCCCTTTACTTGCCATCTGTTGACCGTGTCGATAGTGAGCAGCAGGTACCCTCGATCATTCAGCGCCACAGTCAGCTCTGTGCAGCTCGCTGATATCTCCACGAGGTAGAACGATCTCTCCACTTCGTACCATGTGCCCGACATCTGAAACAGTATCGTATATTTTTTTAACAATACTTCCCTTTTTTATTGTTCCTTGCCAAAATCCTATTACTAAGCCTAGTATGTCTTACCTCAAAGGACACTCTTTATAGCACTAGAAGCCGTAACCAGTTGAAATTTTCTTTTTTTTTGTATTTTTGCGGAAATCCGGATAAAACTTAAAATAACATTGACGGTACGGAACCCTCAGTCGGGTCGCATTTGTCTGTTTCTAATTACAGACGGCGACATGTTCTTATAGCAAGAGATCAAATGCTTCCGAATTTTTTCCATACCAGACTATATCTTCCCAAAAGTTGCATTTTAATTCTAGTAAAACAACATCGCCAAAAGCAGCGAAATAAAATAAACAAAATATAACAAATGACTAAATAAAAATTCAACGCTATCAGAAAACGAAGTCTATTAGCAAGTTCCTACACTTAAAATAGGAAGTGCGAGCGTGTGGACTCGATACGAGCCACCTTGCAAATGGGTTCAATGACAAAATGACATTGTATTCAACTCATGAATATTCAGTCTTTCAATATGAGCGGTCTACGTAGGCCCACGCCTGATACTATCGGACACACCTCCGTAACAAACAATTCAAGATAATCATAATAAGTATATAAAACACAAAAACTGTTTCTACCTATGTCCGTAAAAGTCTGTGATACAATCCAACTGATTAGACCCAAGCCGCTTTTATTAGAAACGCAATAATGCGAACATAGTTTTAGACCATTAAAACATGCATTAGGCACAAAATTTATTCACTTTTTTGCGTAGTAGGGGCGCCGGGTATCCGCTAGTAATATATTTAACTATGAAATCACCTTAATTATGCAACAGATTGTTTTAGCATTTAGATAACCCGCCTTTCCTAATGACCTAGTGCAAATTTCTCACGCTATCAGATTTATCAGCCAATTATTGGGCGGATTAAGGAATTGAGCGCAACGAATGCATCAGGTGAAGACGCATAACATCTTCAAGTTTAGGTGCGCTGTTTATAAGCAAGTAGGTAATACATGATAATTTTATGCAAGGAATGCTGATTGGCCCAGGGGACATTCAAATTAGGATTATTTATACTTTCTGGAACACTCAGTTTGGATACGGAGCCTAGCTGCGATTACAGTCTAGGAGTAAATTAATTGAAATGAAAGCGTATTTACTGATTTATTCGCTGCAAACTCTAGTATAATCTTATTGAACTTGTATTTTTAGACATAGATTCTTTAAGTTTTAGACAGCAGCAACCATCACTAACATACCGAAAAATATTCAGAACTGAAATCCTGGTCACTGCAAACCGCTAGACCGTTGTTTTATGTAACCAAAGTGACGAGCAGAATGCCTACCTGATTTTAAGTGGTTATCTCCGCCCATAACAACATCAATACGACTTAGGTCTTCCCCGACCGAAGCCTGAGACGACGCAAGTCTTAACTTGCGTCGTCTCAGGCTTCGGTCGGCGCAACAGGGTAAGTCCTGTTGCGGCCGTCACCCGAGACGGGGATGTTACGTCTCATGCACCTGTGATTTTACCGGCACCCACAACCTTCCATCGGAACACAACAATGCGTATGCACTACTGCTTGGCGGCAGATAACTATATATGAAGGCAGTACTTCGCCGGGCGAACTCTGCAAACGTTCTGCTGCTACTTGTTGCTCCTTTAGCACACGCGTCATATGTATTTACATGAATTTGTTTACTTGTGCCTGTAAAATATGACCTGTCGAAACTTGAATTTCCCAAATAAGATTCGAGTTTGAGACTGTCAAATACAGCAAGTATCACATTCCAGGGTTAAAATGTAGTGGGTAGAGGTTGCAAAGTAAAAACGTGTATGAATATATCTGCATAAATATTTAAAATTGAAAACGGTATTTGTTAGTTGTAGGTAAAAACACAGAGGCGGGCATGCAAATGGTATCCCGAAGAAAAACCGTGGGGTTTTTAGCTAGTAGTAGTACAAAACCAAAGTAAGTTAGGTTAAGTATTTTTTTCATGTTACTGAAGTAACCACATGAGTTCACTTGATGGTAAGGTGTTACCGCCGCTCATAGACAACAGCAAAAGGACTTCGGTCCGTTCCTACGGAAAAATGAGAAGACGCAAGTCGCAAAGCGTTGCACCCTTCACTCTGGGACGGAGATGTAACGTCTAATGCGCCTGAAATTTCACCTGCCCCCATATCCTTTCACCGGAATACAGCAATGCTTGCACAACTGCTTGGCGATGGACTACCGGACTTATGCCAAGTTCTACTACTTTAGGTTGCTCTTTTGGCATCTCCCGGGGGACACTTGTAGGGATTTTGAGGGTACTCCCCTACGGACGCGAACAACATTGGCTCAACAGGAAAAAATAAAACAAATAGAAATAGTGCGAATAGAATACCTTGCGCTATACCGTGAGGTTTTTAAATTAATAAATGATGATCCCAAGGTATAGGTACTTAGCACTGCTATTATTCGAGAGAACACGACATTTTTAATTGACTTCCAATAGAGGTGTCTTTGAAAGGATAAAAATCGGTTTGATTAGATTTGTTTTAAATCCAAATAATTGTAAAAAATATGTCATCCAAGTAAACGAAATTGCATATTTTGCTTTGCTGCGACTTTTTCCATTGAAGACCGGCTTGAATGGATTTTTTCAATCTTTCCAAAGGAGACTATGAAATGGGCTGTATTTTTTGTTTGTTACCTCAGTTCTCTGTCATTTATCAACCGATTTTAAAATTATTTTAAAATTTGAAAAGATGTGCGTTCAGATTGGTCCCGTAGAAACAAACAAGTAGAAAAAGTCATTCTAGTAAACTAAATTGCATGTTTTGCTTTCCGGTGACTTTTGTTTTTGCCTGTGGTTCATATACTGATTTGGATGTTTCTTTTTTTTTAATGTAAATGGTACCCCTTAAGAGCGAGAAATAAGGGATGAAAGAATTGAAGTCGGTCATATTAAATTTTAAAATCAGTCACTTGTTGAAAATGATACGGTGTACCCCTTAAGGAATAACAAGGATAACAGTAAAAAAGCCGCGATTTTGGATTTCTTCGAATCAGTCAATATACTTTCAAATTAAAACAGCCTTCTTGTCCGTAATATTAATTCTGCCAGATTACGAAAGGTTATGGAATCGTCTGGAAAGCAATTGTAACATGCAGAATGAGCTTACCCTCTGAAGGTCGAAGTCTGGCATCGGCGGGTAAATGGGACACTTGCCGAGTCCCGTGCTGATCACCGCTTTGATGATGGTGCAGAACATTATAATGTACAGTCTCGCGGCGTTGACCCTGAAGTCTCCCATCACTGCAGACATCGAGGAACTGTGCCTCGTGCCAAGATTGTGATATCACTTTTTGGACTATTTATTTATTAGTGCACTTTTTCAACGTCCGTTCTGCATGCCCGTCGCCGTTTTATAGATTGTTATGTAAACACAATAAGTTTGTACAACACGCGCAAGTACATGTTCGCCCGGTCGCGCACTTTACACTACGGTGTGGCGGCCAATACATGATTATTCATAAGTTTGGAACAACAGTTCATTTACGTCACGAGAACGGGACGGGACAGAATTGTTAAAGTATAAAACTGTATTGGTTTTAAACGAATACCTACTGGAGTTCCCATGTTCCGTGTTTCCCTTGTCAGTTTAGTTTGGGCCTCTTTATAGTTTAAATTGGGTCGAAAACTAACATCTTGTGCAAGTATCAGCAGTGGATAATGGACGCAGTATTTATACGCATTAAAGTTAAGGGCTAAGTTAGTGGCAGATGGAATGTTTTCACACTAACATTATAAAGACAAAAGTGTGTACTATGTTTGTTACTCTTTCATGTTCAAAAATTTCAGCGGATTTTTATGAAATTTGGTTCCAGTAAAGCGTATATCCTGGATTAACATATAGGCGACTTTTGATCCCGGAAAACAGCGGGTAACACCGGAGGGAGCAACTACTCGTAAATTAATCGAAATTCAATAATAAAAGTACGTTCAAAGGTTTTTGAGAATACAAAAGTCTTTTCAGTATAACTTGAATATAAAGTCTTAGTACAATGTCAATAATGGATAAGCTCCTGCAATGTTTTTTATTTGTATAGAGACATTAGCCCCCCTTTTAGGCGCGGATCCAGCTCTCAAAAAGTTTCACGATAAGTTTTATTTATTTTCCCATTCTGCCTGTCAACCTCAATTAGGTTTGTGGGCCTGTCCATCGCGCCCACAAAGCTGGATCCGCGTCTGCCTCCTGGCACAACGATATCCGTCCCACATTACTCCCGTGTCGTGTAAAGAGCCGATTGTGAATATAATCAACATAAAAATCATTTAAAAATAAAAACGATTCCGTAAGTGACAGTGCACAAGTCATAACATTCTTTGTACCGAGGTCATACCGTTTGAAGACTAGAATTAAATATTTAAATGTGCTGTTGGTGCTCTACAATAAAAAAAACTTTGTTTAAACAATTATATTGTTTTAAAATTGTGCTTATTTCTACTGTAACAATATTTACATCACAAAACCAACAACAAAAAATATAAATATACCTATAGAAAAATTTGCTGTCAGCAATAAATTAAGTAATCAACTTTTCTAAACACATACAGTATGAATTAAGCAGCGTACAGTTTTATGCTGAAACATTACTTATAGGAAATACGAGTATGTGGTTACATTTTTTTTCTTCACAACACATTTTGTATAAGGTGTAAAAAGTAACTTCTACTTCTATCATTTGGCTTCCAGGTACCCACCATCTATTATCTATTCTCATAGCTCAGTTGGCAGATGCTCTGCCATCTGCACCGTAAGTCGTGGGTTCGAAACCAGGACAAGCATTTGTGTGACGAATCATAATTATGTATGTACAAAAAAAAATACTTGAAGTATTCTATCAGTTGTCTAGTTGCCGTAGAACAAGCTATGCTAAGTCTGGGGCTAGACGGCTCCTTAGCTTAGTGGTAGTAGCCCTGCCTTTGAAGCGAGGGGTCCCGGGTTCGAATCCCGGCCGGGGCACACTTTGTGTGGTGAGCATGAAGTTTGTTCTCGGGTCTTGGGTGTTTGTCTTGTGTTTCTGTGTTTGTCCATGCCATCTGCGACACAGGGATTCCTAGTGCAGAAGTATGAGTGTGTAAACGTTTATTATTTATTTATGTCATCACAACAAGGTTGTGTTGATCACCACTTGATATTAAGCGCAACGTCGGTCTTCTCAAGCGCATGGTACGAGGTATGGAGCATCGCCTTCGCCTTGTCAGAGTCCCTGCCGTCGAGCCAGTCCGCGTACAGTCTGCGGACGAGCTTGTTCTCCTCGGGGACAGCGAGGGGGAGCGAGGAGTACAGGGCTTCTAGCTGCGCCACCAGCTCCCGCGAGCTCTCGCCGGCCGCGGCCCGCACTTGCGCACCGCCGTTCAAGCACCCTGGAAGGTAAATAACTGGAACTGGAGAACTCAACGGAAATAAAGCTATTTGACTTCGACTTTGTATTCTGTAAGAAATAATATGAATGCTCATATGGTTATAGCGTCAGAGCGTTGTGGCCCAGGGGCACAGACGCCGATTTTCAATCTGAAGGTCGCTGGTTCAAACCCACACGTGCACCAATGAGTTTTTTCACTTGAAAAATTGATGTGCGCAATACCACCTTCTAAAAACGGTGACGGAAAACATCGTGAGGAAACCGGCATGTCTTAGAACTAAAAATTCGATAACATGTGACATCTACCAATCCGGATAGGGCTCCCGTGGTAGATCAGAGCCCATTCACTCTCAATTATCGATAGTAGGCGGTGTCCCTGCAGTGGGAACATTAGAGGCTGGTACGGTATGGTTATTACAAAAAACCAAAAAGGCTACTACAACGTGATCTTCTAGCGACTGACCTGAAGGACACGCCATGACCTCCACGTAGTGGTACGGCGACTTGCCACGCTTCAGTTTCTGCACCAAGTTCTGAATGTTCCGGAAGCCGTTTGCTATTGCAAACCTCAACACCTCCTTGCCGTCTTTTTCTAAGGTCACTTCTCTGAAGTCAGGATTTCTGATGGAAACAATAAAACATTTTACGTAACACTAAAATATTAATTTTAGCCAAATAGCTGGACATCGTGATAACCCGACTAGCGATGTATGTGTAAAATTACATGGGATAAAATTTCATCAAGATATCGTCGGACAAACACTTCGGTAAAACACAGGACTAATCACATAGACGTTGCCGTCTGGAATATGGTAAACGATTTCTAAATAAATTTTACAGTCACCTTTAACACTCTATCAATATTGCTAATATAATATTGCTTATTGACAGAATTTTCTTTTTCACCAGTCGTCACTGCTCCTCAGGGCGACGTGCGCACGCGCACCCTCTGACTGTACCGATACCTGATACGCACAGCACTCGTACTCGAAATCGTTTTCCCTGAACCACTGAATTTATCATAGTAGTATTGTATTATAATTTTCGATATCTCCTTATCGAGAAGTTTATAATGGATGTAATTATTTCTATTCAATATTGTTACCAAGGAATTGTCAGTTGCCTGTTCATCGAGATATTACCTCAAGTTCTTATATGTGAGCTGCGCATCACTCTCTCCAAAGAGCTGCTGCGCCGCGTGCAGGAATATGTGGTCTGCGTACCCTCCCGAGCCCGAGCCGGCGTGCCTCCTCAAGGTGGGGGGCGCGTCGGCGCTCCACGGCCAGTCTAGGGGGGCCGGGGTCATCTCACTGAGGGACTTGCCGGTACTGTCCAGCATTTGTTCCAGTTCAACTGAAAGGCAGTTTCATTCTCTCTGTCAGGAATCAGTCATTAATCGTGAGGATCTCGTTTGAAATTGGGTATTGAACATTTGAAGCAACAGTAAGACAGTGAATGAAACTCAAACAAAACTTTAGTTGTCAAAATCAGATTTTGCAGTAAATTCATATATAATTTGTGAAACTTTTTAATATCAGGGGTCATTTTAACAGAATTTTAATTTTAACAGAAAATAAAAACTACTGCGTTGTTGTGGCCCACAAATAATAATTGACAAAAGTGTAACAACAGGGTTTTTCAGACAATGGCTTTTAATTAAGCATCTTTACCTATTGGTGCTACAAAACGCTTAAACGCTTATCTGCCCTATTCAGCCATAATTTTACACTATCCTTGACAATGTTTCATAAAGATTCATTACAAAAACGTCTCAGTCACTGCTTAGGTTTTTTTAAGTTCACACGGGCAGAAGTCTCTTTGAAACAGATACAAGCTGTGTACTCACTAGCAGTGATAACGCAATCCACATCGTGGCAGTCCAGCAGGTCGCTGTAGAAGTCCTCCCTCGAGGCTTCCAGCTTCTTGTCGTAGCACGGCATGAAGGTGACGTGGTACACGGCGGCCGCGGCCAGCTCGCGGCTCCGCGCCAGGTGCCGCTTCACCAGCGAGCCCATCATCTGCTGCGGAGACTTCGTACTCGAGATGTACGGGAGGATGAAGCTGCCATGTGTTTTCTCGGCGTAGCATACCCAACCTGATTCAAGGGAGTTTTGAACTTGGACGGAATCGATGATTTCGAACGGTGTCGGCACGGGAGTAATGCGGCGAGATTTGAACTCAAACTCATCCCTTTACATTTCAAGTTTGGACACGTCAAATTTTACACACACAAATAAACATATTCGTGAGCATATAACATGTCACAGGGGCTCTTAGCACATTACATGCACACAGATATGACAAGTTACAGTCAGTTTTTATGTTTTAGCTAATCATATTGCTATGATATGCACCGGAGCTGGCCAGCAGATCCCATTCCAAAATTAAACAAGATGGACCATGGGAACCAGATTACTGATAGAATACTTTTCTTCCAAGGCCAACAGAAGGCCCAAGCTGCACCCCATCGCACTCATCACCCGAGATGTAGATGTTACATCTCATGAGCATGGCATTTCACCGGTACCCACAACCTTTCGCCGGAACCCAGCAATGCAAGTGCACCACTTTTTGGCGCGTAGATTACCAGGTGTGTAAAAAAGTCGCTGATTTAATTGTAAGGTTGTTATTTGGTAGTAATTTCAATTATTGTCTTCGTGACCTGTTACCTGGACAAGAACTGGCCAGCATTGGTAGATGTTTAGCGGTAGGATTTTGCTGTTGCTCCTGGTACCTCTGTATGAACTCCTGCTGCGCCTCCAGCAGCGAGAGGTCCTCTGCTACCGTCATGTCTAGCACCAGGTCGGCACCTAAACTCTTGAAGTAACCTACACAAAATGATCAAATCATGGATTTTGTCCTGATGTAGGTATATGTTATCACTAACTGTACAAAGTATTCAGAGTAATATTATAATAATTATTATTTATTTTATTTCATTTATTTTTCCTTTTTGATATTGTTTTTTAAGTGGTAGTTGTAATCGTAACTACTATATGTGTGGGTTTTATATGCTTTCACATTTAAACCACTGAATCAATTATGATAAATTTATATATCGAGATAGATGGGAACCTGGAGACATTTATTGGATACTTTTTATAACAAAAAATTTATAGGATGTGAGGATGAGGGTAGAGATAAACTTTACGAAACAACCGGAATTGGTTGACAACATCAACGCGACCGAAGCAACTGGTAAAAGCTAGTGTGTTCTATAATTTTATGTACTACTTATTAAAAAGTAATTAAATTAATTGTATTTGCAAATGACATGCAAAGAGAATGAGGATAACATAACTACACCTGTTTTTTTTTACCTGCCAGTTTGTTAGTAGCATCTTCAGGACTCAACTTATATCTGACTGCCAGGGACAAGATGGGCTGTGGTGACAGAGATATCACTATAAGGCTTACATCCTTTTTCTCTCCTTTACTGTCCATGTACTTCTTCTCTGAGAAAACTCTGGAAAATTAAGTTACATAATTTTTAAAATCGACAGCGTAACAAATATACAAATTTCTGCATTTATAACATTATATCCCATTACACCACCTAGTAACCTGTTTTGAGTGTGTAAATTCTATGTGGCCAAACCAAGTACAGACAGGAAAATGAGATTCACACTCTCATATTAACGTTCCCAATCACCAACTATATAACAACTATTTGTTATACCAATAAACAAACAGAAAAAGGGGTATTGTGTGATTATTGAATTGGAATCTATAAATTGACAATTTGCTCAGGGTTCCTCATAAATGTCTTGGGCAAATGTCACACGCTTCACTAAAAAGATGGGAATGGTCTATAACCAATGTGCATACTGTTTACACACTCCTACCCTGGAGCCCTGAGACCCCTCGCTCCAAAGTCAGAGCTACTATCTACCAAGCTATGGAGCCATAAAACATGATTCTAAAATGTACATACAAAGCAATGTCATAAATTTCAATCATAGCAAACAAGTAAGGCTCGCTCTTCCTGTACAAACCCTAAAAGTATAATATACCTTAGTAACTCTTCTTGACTCTGCTTAGTAACCAGCACACTTTCTGCTGAAGTGATACATCCACTACAAGCCAGGCAGTCCGCCAGCGTGATCTCAACCTTCTGCAGCTTTTGTTCCACACCTGATGATATGTCAAAGTACCCATCTTCACCTATCTTTATTTTTGCACCAGTTTTTGTTTTATTCTTCTCGATTTTCACTGGCTTTATACATTCCTGTAAATTATAAGTTATGTATGATAGACAATATTGGTGAACTATAAAATTATTATTCAAGGATCTAAAATGTGGTAAACATTTTACATTTGTTATGTTAAGATTTAGGTTACACAGGTACCTGCGAAGGTGTGATAAAATCATCAAGGTCTGTTAATTGTAAGGCACCACTAAATCTGGAAGCCATGGTTTTATTCGTTGTAGAACTAAGCAGCAATTACTATACAAAGAAAAGCCACATAATTTTTCGTTCGTTTAGAACAAAACAACTAGTTTAGCGTAGTGATAAAATTCTCTTTGATAACAGCCACAGCCACAGATAACTAATAATAATTACCAGCTTATGCTTTTTCTTTTCCTCTGATGTAGTACTTCTGCGCATTTAACATTGATTTGTTATATCCTTTTCAAGTGGTTTCTTTCTGGATATATTATGGTAATTTCATGTTTCTTTTTCTTGAAAACATCAAGTTGTATTCAATTTTTTCTTGATGATTTGGAGTTTTATAGTTATTATTAAGAACTATGACCATATAGACAGTTCTCAAAAATAGGCATATGAACAGGTTAACAGGTTAAATAAATAAATAAATAAGCCGAGGGAAGAAACTACTACTACTATGTATAATATATACAAAAAAAGTAAAACGAGGTCGTATGGTTTCTATCTTATGTATTGTGGCCTCGTCGTTCCTCAAGTCATACATTAATCAGTTAATATATTTATGAATTAATTTTGTTTGTTGGCTTAATCATTTCTAAATTCATTTTTTGGCAGTTTAGACTCGCATTTGATGTACACTACGGAAACATAGAAGCAGCTGGCACGCAGACACTCAGGGGAAGCAAACAACGGACCACTACCTGAGCCTGCAACTGCATTATACGAAACAGGCTCAGGAGTCCCTATAGCAAATGTTATACTCATGACATAATATATCATCAGGATTTGAGAAAATTTACCTAGTTAGCGTAGGTTATACGATGAGTTATATGAAGAGTGATAAGACTAATTCTTTAAGGAAAATCATCATTTTTTTAGTTCACCGATAAGTGCGGAGGACCCGGGCTTCAACTGTAGTCTTTAAAAACTTTGACAACAAAAATATGATTGATGATAAAGTTGACATCGCACGTGCGAACGAGGCTCCAAGAATCCAAGAAATCACATCAAAGTGGACATGAATTATCGGGTTGCACATTACCAACAAGTGTTGATAGTGTAGTTGTGATCGTGAGTTTGACGTTACTACCAACCGGTGTATTATCATCGTAAAAATCTGGGATGCCGTATGTCACATTCTGATTTGCCGTATTTTAAGGGAAAAAAAAACTAAAATGCCGTATATAATTTAAAAATGTTTATTCCTCATTTGTTTGTTCTCCATACAGGTTTCTAATCGTTTCTATAACTTCAGATTCTTCAGATTTCCGCGGCTATCTGCTGTGAGTGTGCTAAAAAACGTTTCGTTTTACTTACATTTTTCTTGATTAAGCAACGGTATACGGCATTAAAAGGCCTGCCGTATACCGTATTTTGTAAAAAAAAAACGGTGAATTACCGTATATTACGGCAATTGCCGTATCAATAACAACGCTGCTACCAACATTGTGTCAACCAACGACAAAACAGAGTCATCTATCGAGCCAGTTGGTAATATTTATTTATTTTATCTGAATCGAATACGAAAAGTCTTCATTGGTGCTAGTCGGGGTCTGAATTAGAGATCTTTGCATTTTAAATTGGCGTCTCCCTTCTTGATAAAGAGTATGATCAAAAAGGCGCTAGACAAAATCGCGCCACCTTCTATGTAATATTTAACATGCGTACTGCGAAAATACCATCGCAAAAATGTAAAATACCGTAACAATTCTTTACAATAGTGGCAAAATACAAAACTAGTGAGTAGGTACTTGAATTTTATTGCTGTAGTCCTGTCTTTACAACAAAATACCTCTTTTTACGAAATCAAAGGAACTAGACGTAAAAGAAAATTATGGATGATCTCATTTTTGTGATTATATTAAACAACTTTACTATTCCTTGCTCCCACACACAGTCTTGGCAATAAAATAGAATATAATTTATACATATTAATATATCTACATTTCTACGAAGTATAATGAATGTCGCTGGCTGGATGGCTGCATCTTACATACAGCTCATTGCAGAAAAAATCAATCACATCTTCCCGCCTCTGTCGGTTCCCAAGGCAACGAGTAAACAGTGGGGAGAAGTTGGTCGCGCAGTACGGACGCTGTTCATCCTGTTTTCTTGATTTTTAGTGTTTTATTGCGTATATCTCGTATTTATTTGAGTTTTAAATCATGGCTGAAGAAGCAGCAGCAGCGGCACCAGGAGCAACTGGCGAGAAGATTATACACACGTATCCTCTTATTAGGGTAAGCTTTAATTTTTATTTATTTGTATATTTTTGTGCGATCTGTGTTAATTTAAGAGAAGTACTGTGTCAGCTACTTACTTAGTAACTTGATAAGTAACTTTCAATATTTTAAGTGCGATGCTTTATTTATTTGCAAGTATCCAGGTAGAATAAAAGTCGCAGTTTCGAATAGTTTTTTAAATTTTTATCTGAAGTGACAATGGTACATAGGTAATTAAACTTAGTGGTATTAGATTTCGGTGAAGTCAAGGTCCGATCGAAAGTGATCCTCGTCTCGTGGGCAGTGAAGCGGGGCGCAGCGCCGGCCACCGGAACACCATGGCATATTAGGTTTCAATCAAACGCCCACATCTTTCAATTTCGTCTAATTCAATCATGCTCACCCGGACTACATAGTTTGTTTTTTTCTTCAGTAAAGGAGTGTCCTATCTTAAAGTTCATATGGCAATGAGCTGATGAGCTCTTACTTGCGTCCACTAAATTATTTTCGCGGTAAGATTGTCTTCATATCTTGGGTGGAGTACCCACCCAAGATATGAAGGAGTTTTAGGTAGGTATCAGTTTTATCGGCAGCTAACAGAACTGGCCCGTTAACTTTGAAAGATGTTTGTTTTAGCAGCTGGATGCTACGCGCTTTGGGAAACTTAAAGAACTGTTAAGTGCTTTGAAGACACATAGGTACATGCTTCGATTGGATGTTTTACAGTTTAGATAAATGATTCCGACCAGGGGCGGGCTTAGATATTGTGAGGCCCATGGTCTATGAGGAATTTATGTGAATTGAAAATATACAGGGCTCCTGGCAATCAGTCAGCATCCTTTTGAGAATATCTTCAGTACATCAAAATAAAAATAAAAACGAATTGTTCTGGCAACGGCGAGGGTGTGAGGACATGGGCGGTTGCCCTGCTTGCCATCCATAAGGCCGCCACTGAATCCGATTAGATGTTACGGCGTAGACAAGTACACATCAAGTGTGCGATTAATGGGGCGTCGGCTTTTGAAATAGTTTCCTACTGCGTGTATTTGCTACGCCTTATATGATGCATTCATTAGTTTGTAGAATTACCTACCTACTATGTTAATCTAATGTCCAAGCTGCAATAATATAAAGAAATGTGTAAATTTTCACGCTCGGCTCGGTCTTAATGTATGACTGGTCTCGTAATAATTATGCATGAAACATACAAATAATTAATTTAGCGAAGTAATCTACTATTAGAACCATGGGAAAATTGCTCCATGCCGAGTCCATTGTCTTAATATAAAGGTGCCTACATCCACCTTGAAGGTGACTTGTGTGTTGAAGTGTTGCGGATAGGTCTGTAATATTTGGTAAACATGGCACGTGCAGTGTCCCCGATACAAACCACTGTCAATACTGGATGTCATACGTAAAAATAGGGCTGAAATGTGTAGGTTAATACCTGTTATTTCACTGGCACCCAGACTCTCCCACTGCACTGCTGCTTGGCTGCGGATTATCAGGCGGAGACAGTACTAGGTACTCCGGACAAACTTGGCACAAGTCCTACTGCTATTTTGGGTTGCTCCTTTCTCGCCACTTTCGTCCCCCAATGTGACGTTTTATTATATTAAGATTTTTCATTACCTATCTTTAAATTGGTGAAAAAGTTGTCTATCAGGCGTAAAATAGGACGCCTGTCGGCCAGCTCCCAAATCCCGTTTTGATGCAGTTGGGAATACGAACCGATCGGTTTACAGATCTCTTTCTTCATTTGGTTTGATAACTTGCTTAGAAAGATAATAAATAATCCTAATTCCAACAAAATTGCCCGCGTGTTTGCCTCCTGGCAAAGGGCACGTATTCATACTCATTTATTTATTATGATACGAGACAAATTGCTGAAATCAATTTGTATCACAAATGTGAACTCGGTAATACCTACGTATTTTTATCACCGTAAGGTGCTTACGTCGATCATTTTTCCAGCACACGGACATGCCTGACGAAATGCGGGCAGAAGCGATGGAGCTCTCGGTGACCGCCTGCGAGAAGTACGCGCAGAACAACGAGCTGGCGGCGCGATTGGTCAAAGAATCCTTGGACAAAAAGTTCGGGCCGGCCTTCCACGTCGTGGTCGGCGAGAGTTACGGCTTCGAGATCACGTACGAGTGCACAACCATCTGCTACATGTATTTTGGGGGGAACCAGGCTGTTTGCATATGGAAGTGCTCGTGAAGGCAGTATGTTGGTTAAGTCGTGTTTATATAATATTATGCAAATCGATTCTCAACAAGCAGTTTTTATTTCATTAGACAATTCGAGAACCATTTGCATAAAGGCAATCCGTCGGTGTGTACCTATACGTCAGTAGGTAGTTACTTCTATTAAAAACACGTTACATTTATCTATGACACTGCTTTGTGCTTGTGCTTTAGCACACAACACTGACACATCTGGATGAAAAATGGACACATTGGTCTATTTTTCATCGTTGGCTTACGTAGGTGCATTCCTATGCTAAGGCACATACACCTTGCCAAATCCGGGATAAGAGAAAAACTCGCAAAACTTAAGAATCTTACACTAAAGTGCTAGAACTTGCTAGATTATCTACATGGTGCCGAGGTAATACTTAAAGGTAGCTATACAAAGTCACATTTATGGCATCATTAGTTTTCCTCAAGCTCAGGGTCGCGATTACAACACATAAAAATTTTGACCCGTAATTATATCTGAGAAAAACCACTATAGTTACTCTAAACCACTTTTTGTGAGAACCTTGGTTCCGAATAGGAGTATTTTACTGCATATTAGACATTATGCTGTTTATTTTAAGTACTCTTGTCAATTACTAATGTAGTTTACTAATGACACACCATGCCATAATGGCGTTCACAGATTGTAAGCGAAGGCCGTTTTATTTATAAATCAGTTTAAGTATGTAAATTACTAATGAGCACCATTTTCGAAACTTATTTTTATGTTAATAATAACGTGTGAATCGTGCATAATAAATTATGAGTATTTTCTAAACTTCTTTTGTTTTATCATTCCTTGTGAATAATTGATGGGTTTGGCGCTTACTATGCAGAAGCCCATTTAAAGATGATCTGAAACGAGATATTAGGTACACCTCCGCATTACTTTTGAGTTTCGCAAAAACTATTCGTGCTCTGCGATCCTGTTCTTACATTACAGATAGAAAAACTAACAACAAACACAGCTCCTCACAGTGCTATGTTCCGGTGGAAGGGTGTGGGTGCCGGTGAAATCAAAGGTGCATGAGATGTAATATCCCCGTCTCGGGTGACGGGCGCAACGGGATGCGACTTGGATAGTAGGACCTGTTGTTATGAGCAGAGGTAACCACTTACCATTATGTGGGTCTTCAGCTCGTCTTATCACTCAAATAAAATTAATAAAAAAAGCATCTGTTGAAATAATACACGACATTTTGGAATTCATATTTATTACAATGTTCGTTAACATAACTTCGAGCTCGCAGGATCCTATCTCATAAACAATTTTGAAACTTATGATGCGCTTGAGCTTGTTTCAATGACAGATTGTATCAAAAAATAATCACAAGACATTCATAAGCCATTGCCTAACTTTCGCGCAGGCGGGCCTTATTGCTATAAATATATGGCATGTGCAAATAGATTTTTATACATAACTAATGAACTGTTTTCGGTGGTGAAAATATTACGAACAGGATCCCACATACAACAGCTTACCTACGTCTTTTACATAAACATTGGCACATAAAGTGATCACATAATACTCATACGTATATCAATATCCTACCTACATCCGTACGAAAGCTAAATACATCGTTACCACAACAATAAAATTCATTATCAAGAACCTACCAACGTAATAATATAAATAGATTATTATAAAACAACCATTATAAAATCTACACAACTGTTCTAATTTCGAGTAACAAATTTGAATATACATCTTTAGGCACAATTTTATCAAATTCAACGAGCACTGTGTACTCGTGGAGCACAGGTGTGGATTAAAGTATATTATATATTTTATATGCGTGTGGGGCGAGGGCCATATTGTTAAAAACTCTTTGAAATGTGCTTAGGATTTAGTGAAAATTCACAAAAAATTGTGAATGTTGGAATCAGATTTTGTAAAAGTCAAATAAGCGAGTTAAGGACTGTAAAATTGAGCTCTCCGTTCTCACATAGAGGATTGAGGGCCCACCTGTACCCGATAAACAACCTGGTTACCTGTACACTACCTATATTATCGCAAAACACAGTCCTACTTCGTATATATTCGTTCAAAATGGGCCCTCAAATTCTCATACATGTAAAAGTATAAATTATATAAAATGAAACCATTAAATTACAGCTGTTTGAAATCCTTATTTTCACAATTCTAAGCACATTTTCAAAGAGTTTTTACCAAGTGGCCCTCGCACCACACCCGTATTATATTTTTACCCCCGACTCAAGAGACTGTTCTACAGAAAAAATTGCATAATGACGCAGCGTGTAATCACTACACAACAGCAAAACCTTACAATCAACTAGCAGATTACTGGAGATAGATTACCATAGCAGCATTATCTGTCAAGAGGTCTATACATTTTTATAGCAACGGTAATTTTCCAGTGATCTTTTTAATCGATTACATATAGGGCTTGGTTGTTAATTAATTTCTCCCGGACCTATAGATTTTATTGCGAGTGCTCATTTCTTGTCATGTTTATGATCCCATGATTGTTTAACCAATGGAGCGAGGCCGGTTGTGACACGGCCTTTCCCTTATGGAAAATGTATGATCTTATATACATTTCCCCTTTAATAAGAAACTTCTAGGGTCGGGGGTTGGAACACTTAAAGCACCTTTATAATTATAGATTTGTACAGTGGTAAGTAACGAAGAAGGAACTAACTAGAGCCTCTGCAAATTGGCGCTATGCAATGCATTGTGTTAATGTCAAACCAAACTAAAAGTAACTACACTTGATCGATTCTGTTGGCGTCAAAATAAACTTTAATCGACAAAACGTCGAAAACAACGTAAAAAAAAAACACGCCGTTGTCTCGGTGTTTTTTCAGAAGCTCTTCGCTCGGTCTTTAGTTGCATAGGTGAACGCTTAGTGGCATTTCAACAACTCAATCCGTGCTTCGGATAGCTGGTTGATGTCGGTCCGGTTACACTAGTCGAATAGTCGATAAGGCGACGGAGACTGGCTTGGAAACTCCAACACCCAAATTGGCCACTTGCGAGAAGAAATGAAGAAATTAAATATTGTTTTGGTCCGACATCAACACAACGAGCATCTTGAAATTCAATTATAATTTACATCGTCACTTTCACAATAGCGTTTCAAAACACGACGATTGATCCGTTTGTTTTTCAAATCTATTAATACACGCGTTCAAGCAGCTGGACTCTATGTTGCTCTAGTAAAAGATAAACATACTGGAGATGGAAATATAACGGGAACAAAGCAGTAGATATCGATAGTTACATGAAAGTGTACTTATACTTATTTTAAAACTATGATAAACATTGTACATCTTTAAAGGCATATAATTGCTTACCAACTAGTATATAAACTTTATAAACGGGCTCCTAAATATAATATTTTTGTATCTGGATGTGGACTGACAATAATTTTATGTTAGCATTAATGAGTTGAAGTATAAATTAGCGGAATATAACACGAAAGAACACATACAATGGAATGACATAGTAAAGTATTGAAAAATGCTAAATTTGTGACAGCATATCTCGGTTTATAGACAAAACTCGAGAAGATTAAATAATTCTGACTATCCAAGAAACTTTATTAGTTCCCTATAATATCTATTTATTTAATAGAATACATAACCCGTGCTTAGTGCGATAAGTTGAACAAATGCGGTATCGTAGAATTTAATGACCAATAACTACAACAATTTAACAACATTTAACTATATTTTTTCACATTATAAAGATGCATATTTTGAGCTAAAACCGCACAGTCAAATCGATACAGTTATTTATTACATGTCAATATAATTAATTCAGGTATAGATAGTAAGGATCAGGGAGTTTATAAAGGACTATCTAAAAGTGGATGACGTGGTAGACGAAAAAAACATTCAAAAAAGGGAAACATGATGATAAAGTTAAAACGTCAATATTCGTAAGTATTTCTAGAACACATGTTTATTTTTTTTATCGCCACGTTGGGGTAATTTAATAAACGTTTTATCTATAAAACCCAATAAATACAAAAATAAAATCATTATTCACGAGGAAAACCATGCAAATTTTGGA
Organism: Aplocera efformata; assembly: GCA_921293045.1. Classification (NCBI taxonomy): domain Eukaryota; kingdom Metazoa; phylum Arthropoda; class Insecta; order Lepidoptera; family Geometridae; genus Aplocera; species Aplocera efformata. The sequence continues at coordinate 1,427,893 of OV121042.1, read as the reverse complement.
ACAATTTAGATAATCAACTTTTGCTCCGACAAGTTCAGCGGCACGAGGCATTAAACACAGTATCAGAGGAGTACTTAATGAGGCGTTTTTGGAAAAGTTATTGTTCAAATTTCCAATAGATTTCTTGAGTCTAGTTTGAACTTTTTGAGTCATTGTCATCATATTTATACTGGTTCTAGACAGTATGGTGGTCTGTTCCGACCATTGAAGTTACGTAGACTTTGGATCTACACCTAATAGTTCACTGTTTGACAAATACGTTCTGGATTGTGACGCTGCTGTGAAGTGACACTGGTTTTTTTTTTTAGACCAAGTTTATCGTAATCTTCGGATCACCGTACTATCTGGGAGCTATCTTATGAAATAGAAAAATTATTTTTATCAGTATTTTTTGCGCTTACTGCGCCATCTACTTTCCCAAACTCGGGAAGTGCCTACATGTATGCCCATATGAAGGAAGAGGTTTCAAAAACACCTCATTAAGTAGATGATACTACCATAGACAATTGATATACTTTTCATATACTACGAATAATTTCAAATACCATTTAGAAATTTAAATGTATGTGCCCATCTGAGAGCAGTTTTATCATAAGGCAATGCAGTGTGCTTAATTAATATATTTATTCCTAAAAACTACAATATAATTTGTTCTAATTAATTAACGGAGAGATAAAATACAAATAAGGTACAATTGATGAGTCAATCATCATGAAATAGGGACATTATAATAAGTCTGGTTTCAACGAGATCAACTTATAAAAAAAATAATTTGAAATTGACCTTTAAATAGACAAAAACGGTTTATAATTGAGATATTTCAAACACTGGGTTTAAACTCGAAATCCCCACTTTGATTGGGCTATTCTAAATAAGTATTTTCGATTGTGTTATTAAACTACACAACAAGAGTAACTAATGGACCATACAAAAGATGAATCACGTAATTAACCATAGTATTTCTAATTTATACTAGCCAATTAAATGTATTATACTTCGTGCGTGCCAGTATAACGACATTAAATGATTTTAATTAAAAGAAATTAACAACACTTGAGTAATAAAGTTAGTGGCTATATGACGGAAAACATTTGGTTGACACTTGTAGCTGATAGCTATTGAAGCATTCTTTAATAAAAACAAGTTTTAATTTTAAAAAGGCGGTAGTTTTGTAACCCAAGTGACCACAAAATGTGTTGCCAGATATTATTTGCCTGTATTTTAATGTGTCTAGCAAGATTTTCTTAGATCGACACGTCCTTTGTATTACATTATTTACATATTATAATTCTAATTTCCAGTGTCTTATTGAATAGTTATATAATATTTATTTATTCATCTTTCTGTTTCATAACGTAATACGACTGTAGTCTCCCAAAATTTTCCCCTACTAGTTCCCAAAAACGAGAAAAACAAAACACGTAAACAAGATATTCGATAACTACACTGATTAAAACTAACCAGACATCAAAATGGCAAAAAATTATCGGTGCCGCCTCACTATGAAACTATCAATCTAATTCGACATCACTATGACCGCCGTCTCCGAAGTCTGCGTGAAAGAGAGAGATAGATTTTAGATATCGTCCATCCCACATTGCGTGTGAGTCACACAGTGGTGTACAGGTGTCGCTAGGAGTCGGGGTGGAAGTGCGTGACCAGCAGCTTGGTGGCCTTGGCGAGCTCGTAGGCGGCCGCGCGGACGTCGTCAAGAGGAGCGGGCGCGGGCGCGGAGCACGCCACGCACACGGCGGAACACGACGCGCGGAGAGACGACAGCACCAGGGACAACTCGCGGTCCGAACATGTCTATACAACGTGTAAATTAAATAAATATTCATGTGTATAATACGCAGCGTCATCTAGCCCCAAAACTAAACATATCTTGTACTTTATAATTAGAATTAGTAATTAAAAAGAAACTAACGTACCTGTGGGAAGACAGCCAGTAACGAGCGCACCGCTTGTCTAATGGCCTCCGCTCTCGAGAGCAGACTCCCCCGCTGTTCGTCCGAAGCCCCCGGGTGCTCCGCACAGTGCTGGTCCCGGGCGGCGCTCCACAGCTCCTGGATCCCTCTGGTGACGCTCTCGGCGCGGCGCTGGACCATCTCCGCGCTGGGCAGGGCCTCGGAGCCGCCTTCCAGCACGCTCTGCGTCAGAGACCGGTCGAGGCTCGACAAGGTCGTCAGCTGAAAGCGTTAGACAGTTGTAATCTTAGCTAAGATTACCTAACCACTCAAAACTGACCGTAATTGGACATGTCTGTGTGAATGTTATGTGAACAAGGATAGGACTGCCTCCACACCTGGTAATCTGCAGGCAAGCAGTGGTGCACTCGCATTATTATGTTCCGGTGGAGGGGTGTGGGTGCCGGTGAAATCACATGCGCATGCGGCTTAACATCCCCGTCTCGGATGACAGGCGTAACAGGGTGCGATTTGGGTCTTCTCACACTTGTCGTGTTTCTGGGCGAAGGTAACCACTTAACATCCGGCGGGCCTATAGTTCGTCTCAACACTTCCGTTACATTAAAAAAAACGCTGATATGGGTAAACACGATATTCGACTATACAGAAACACCGGTAATAAATTAAAATTGAGATTACTTTAGATAACTAGCCATGGACCAAGGATGAAATTAAGATCAGAAATACTTTTAATCCGTCATTAATTTGATCAGAAACATATAAGATCAACCAGCTCCCAATTACAAAATCAATAAACATGTTTTAAAATGATTTAAAAGAAATACATTAACAAACCAAACTCTACTACCATACCACAATCAGTTAATTCTACGGAAAATGCAGTATGTTCAGTATCTAAGGGGTGTCTCACAAGTAATGTCGGTTTTCATATGTGAAAATTCCTACAAGTAAGAGTACAATTGCTTTACTTTCCCTCTTCATACAATTAGAGACTAGTCTTAACAAGTTACGACATGTTTAAATTGAGGCGTACCAATTCTCACATATGAAAACCGACATCACTTATGAGACACCCTAATAAATCACACACCATTAAATCTACAATGTTAAACTAATAATCGAGTGTAACGGGGTTTAAACTGTATATCTTTACCAAATCAATCCACTCAACATTTAGACCCCATCGCACAGAATTAGTAAAATTAATCCATATTAGTACCTGATGTTTAGTAACCTGCCAGTTATTCTTTGGCCCCTCCCTAGCCTCAAACATACTGACCGGACGCTGGGCAGCTTTTACGGATAGTCTGGCTTCCTCGTCAGAGCGAGTCAGATGCTCAGTCTCGAGACTTCTCCCTCTCTCTTGGGTCTTAAAGCTATCCATGCCATCTACGTTACTGCTTTCGTTCATCGAGAACTGTGACGTCATACTGTCGTCGTCCACGCTATTCGTTTTCAGAACGCTGTTTTCTTTCGTCAGCTGTTCGACTATAGTCTGTAAGTTCTTCAGTTGGTTTTTGAGTTCCGTTATCGTGGAGTCTTTCGTGTACAGTTCCTTTCTGAGTGTTTCGAGTTCTTCCTTTTGTTCTGGGTGGTGATGAGGTGAGTTTGTTCGTCGGAGTTCTATGCTGAGCGGGTGGTCGGCCGGTAGGGACGGATTGTAAGTGGAAGACACTGTTTCGCCCGCCCGGGGGATGTTTGATAGCTGTTGGATGGGATGAGAATTTATTACTGATATACTGTATCAACCAGAAGGCCGAATACGTGGGGTTTTGAATTTAAAGTACAAGCGAACATCTACCAATAGGTACATAAAGCAAGATGTAAATGTATATTTGATTTTGACAACACATCAAGTTCGAACCATATAAGAAATACATGATATAAAACAGAATTACCGACAAAATAATCATTACTGGCAATGAAGCTGCTTTCTGTGAGCTTTGGTCGAGTATATGGCCATATCGAGTATTCGTACCAGCCTCTAATGTTCCCATTGCAGGGGCACCGGCCTACTCTCGATAATTGAGATTGAATATGCTTTGATCTACCACGGGAGCCCAATTCGGATTGGTAGATGTCGCATGTCTTCGAATTTATGGTTCTAAGACATGCCGGTTTCCTCACGATGTTTTCCGTCACCGTTTCAAGAACGTGGTATTGCGCACATAATTTTTTCAAGTAAAAAAAGTCATTGATGCACGTGTGGGTTTGAACCAGCGACCTTCAGATTGAAAGTCGGCGTCTATGCCCCTGGGCCACCACGCTCTTCTATTTTTGCACACTCACGTCTAAATCTATAGGCGTCAAATGCGCGTAGTCTTCGTCGGAAGCGACGGAATCGTACAGGGGCTCGTCGTCCGACATCTGGGAGATGTGCTTGAGATGGCTCGCAGACAGCAACGGGTTCAAGGCACCTAATGCTGCAACAACAATAAATCTTTATACAGTGGGTGTCTCATAAGTAATGTCGGTTTTCATATGTGAAAATTCCTACGCCTCAATTTAAACATGTCGTAACTTGTTTAGACTAGATAATTCTGAAGAGTACAATTTTTTTACTTTCTTTTAATCATTCTCTTTGTTTATTGACAACGCAGTACGTTTTTACAATAAATAGTATGTATATAAAATGAATCCCTATTTCTCTTGGTCACGGCATCAGCGTGAACGGCTGGAAGAATTTTGGTAATTCTTTTGTTTCTTGTTTGTTCTTGTCAGGAGAAGGGTCTTATGAAAGAAAAAAAAATAAGAAAGTTCCCGGAAAACCGCGGGTAACACAGCGGGGCGCAACTAGTGGCAAATAAAGTTATTCAAATATCAAATTTGTTGCATTTTGTTAGGGTCTTATTAACCATTAAATCACAAAAAAGAACCACAAATTAGTTTTTCGTCTCTGTGACAGGTTGTTATGCATTCGTTCAACACAGAAACCGTACCATTTAATAGCCATATATTTTCCATAGATAATCTATCGCAAATATATATGAATACGAACACCCTAAGTAGGCTGGCAATAATGGCTTATTTAATTGTATTAAATTTATCATTTATGGTAGGTAGCTCTATCTGGCCTACATACAGAAAAACCGAAAACACTGGATTATTGCTTATTGCTTATTGTAATAGGAGTTACTGCCTATTACAATAAGCACAAGAATCTACAACAGGTGGCGCTTCAATACTACTGATTCTCCATCGCGCAAAGATGCGTTCGGGAGAGAAAGATTAAGAAATATGCACCAATTTTCTTCAGTAAGGTGAGACGACATCTTGTTACCTCTAGGCTGCAACGTGGCAATGTGCTGTCTCCTCGTAGCATCGACCAGAACGTCTCGGAGTAAGGCAGCCATCTCGGCAGTAGACAACCGCGCTAGCTTCTGCCGCCCTTGGTTTCTGGGAGCCGATAGAGCAGGATTCACGGGCAGAAACGCTACGCCGTTCCTTTCTAATCCCGTAGCACTCGTCTGCCATACTGCAATCGACATGAGGTTCAAATTAGAAAAAAATACATTGTCGGTGTTCTTGTCGACTTTGAGTGAGGAGAACTTACTCGCTTCTGTTTCTCGGCGATCGATTTCATCGTATATGTCCATAACTAGTTCTTCGAATAGGTGGTTTGGTAGCTGTAAAAGATTAGGTATTACCATAAATGTAAAAGGATTCAATTGCATTTAAATTACGTTGACAAAAACTTATGCTGTTTCGCGCTTTAATAGCACGGTTCATGAGATACAGCCAGGTGACAGACGGACAGACCGACAAACAGACAAACGGACAGCGAAACGTTATAAGGTTGATTATTACCTAATTAGGTCTTCTACAGATAACACAAGCCTGGGACCAGAGAAAAATCATAATATTAGGGGTACAAATAAGTTTCCGCCGTTTTTAACACAAATTAAATATTTATTGTAGAAGAACGGTAATATAAATTTAATCAAAATATTGCCCATCACTTGCAACCACTTTTTCCCATCTCTCAGGCAGCATTCGAATCCCACGTCTGAAGAACTCCTTGTCTTTTGAGGTTATCCACGAATCAACCCAATTTTTGGTATCCTCATAAGATGTGAACCGCTGCGCCGTCAGAGCATGTGCTACGGACCGGAACAGGTGATAATCGGACGGTGCAATGTCTGGTGAATACGGCGGGTGGGGTTACACTTCCCAATCAAGTGTTTCCAAGTACTTTTTCACGGGAGCCGCAACATGTGGACGAGCATTGTCATGCAGAAGAATAATTTTTTCGTGTCTAGAATAGTATTGAGGGCGTTTTTCCTTCAGAGCTCGGCTCAATCTCATCAATTGTGTTCGATAGAGGGCTCCAGTAATTGTTTCGCTCGGATTAAGCAACTCATAATACACTACACCTAGCTGATCCCACCAAATACACAGCATATCGTAAATTTTTGGCCTTCCACTGCGATCTTTGTCTTCTACGTCGAAATCACCGTTTTTAAACTTTTGAAACCACTCTCGACACGTTCTCTCACTCAAAGCAACCTCACCATATGCTTCTACGAGCAATCGATGCGCCTCAGCAGCAGATTTCTTTAAATTAAAGAAGTAAACTAATATTTCCCGCAAATGACGCTTACTTGGCTCAAATTTTGACATTTTCAACTTATAAAAATTATATTTTACCAATATAAAATCAATGATATTAATAGGTTATGTTGTTCTTGAATGTCCAAACTATTTTTTAAGCCGGTTATCATCTGCGAAAGCTAACCGAAACTCCGTGCCGCGCCATCTACAATAAAACGACGGAAACTTATTTGTACTCCTAATACAAGACAAGGGTGGGCGAGGGGTCGCATCATTCTTCGTGCGACAGAGGGGAGTACTTGCCAGTTGGAGCTTGCCGCGGGCCGCTTTAGCCACGTCGGTCATTTCGTGCGCATTCGTCGGCGGTGGAAGGGTGTAGGGGGCGCCGGCGGGCCGCGCGGGTCTGGACCCCGTCAGGAAGTAGATCATGCGGTCCGGAGCCTCGTGGACCAGCTCCGTCATTCGGTCGGATAGCTCCAAATGGCCTCCTTGTCTGTAAGACCAGTATCTTCGTTTAATCAGACACAAATGAGAATAACAATAATTTTTAGAAAACTAACAGCTTCTATGAACTTACATGGTACATGAACAAATTTTTTTGGAGGGCCTCAATAATCGATGCTGAAGCCAAACGTGTTATTTTTTCATTTTTGTCTGTCTGTCTATCTGTATCTTGGCCGCGCATCATTCCGAAACTACTGAATGAATATAAATGATACTTTTTATCCTGAAATTCAGCATCGATCCCTCAGGAGAGGGGATGAAAGTCTCCGAAACGGCTGAATCAATTTTGACAGGACTTTCACTGGCAGACAGGTGATGTTATAAGGAGTTAATAAGGACAATTACTAAAAATTAAAGTTCCGCGCAAAAAAAATGTTATATTCCACGCGGACGAAGGCGCGGGGAACAGCTAGTATACATATAAAAGAGTTCGTGCATCGAAATCATTTTTTTTCCTAGTTTTGGTTTGTATTTGCATGAAACGACTACTTTTTGTTAAATTACAATATGACCTTGAACTTTGGAGAAACCACAGATCGGTGATTTGGTATAATGGCATGGTGGGTGTAAACTATAATAACCTTTATGGAAATCAAGGCCACAACGCCTCCAACACTTTTTGTGCTATTGTATCAAAATATACAAAGATAAACTTGAAAGTTTCGACCATCCATGCATCTGCAGACCAAGCCGCACTTGTTGGAGTGGCGATCCTCCTCAAATTCCTGCACTATGGGTGACTTGATGCGGGCTATCAGCGGCGCCATTGACGTAGCGAACTTTTGGGCGATGGATATATAAATGTTTATTTAATCGACACGAAAGAAGAAGTAGTTAATGTCTTACAAATATTCTTGAAAAACGAAGCTCTTAGAGGCGTCTACCTGTTTTAGTTCATTTATAGTATATGTTTACAGTTATGTAAATATTATACTTTAAGGTGGACATTTAATTCTAACCACATGATTTCCTGGACAGTCGTACGGTTGGATAAGGGACCGTTAGGGAAAAAACAAATCCGTTTGTTTATTATGCTAACTTTTATAAAATAATTAAAATTGCTAGCCAGCGGGAATTGAATCAATAGTTGTGCCATTGTCCCCCAGCGGTGGTCATAGGGAATGTTTAAAAATCCGTTTCGCTCTCCACCAGTGGTGGCAAATAGAGATAAATTAAAAAGATGTTACGCTGTCCTCCAGTGGTGGTCAATCAAGTGGTTTACCATCTTACCATCAGGTAGTAAGATGTAGAGTACGTACCGCGCGCAGTCGGCGGCAGTGAACCCGGCACGGTCGCGCGCGCCGGGCTCCGCGCCCCACGCCGCCAGCAGCTCGGCCTGCGCCGCCTGCCCCGCGCGGCACGCCACGTGCAGGCACGACGTGCCTTTCTCCTGACAACAAAGTACTTTTGTTCTTGTTACTTGTGGATTTTATCGGTGAAACAGTGCCAGCACCTACTTTGATCTAGATTCTAGACAACCAAACCCTCATACAACCGTAGGGTTACTTACATAATACATACATAATTACAATAAGTTGAAAATCAGCGCTGTAACTTGTTGCAGCTCGTGCTGAGCTCAGGGATGTTCACACATCCCCGTGTGCGACAGCGTTCCACACATTATTTATGTTTTAAAATTTTATTTTGTTTTATTTTCCCCCATTTGTAGCCTTAATGTGTTGTTCATAGTTGTGTACAGATTATGTGAATATGATTTTTATATATATACCTCATTATAGTAATTAGGGTCGGCTCCCTGCGCCAGCAGCCTCATGGCTGTGTCGAGTGAGGAGCTCCGGACCGCACTGTGCAGCTGCCTGCCGAGCTCGCTGGGAGGCTCATCTCGCCTAGCTCTCAGCACATACGCTAGTCGGAGGTGCTTTGCTAGGATGAACTCGGATTTTATTGGGCTGAAAATAATTCATAAACAATATCTCAATCAAGAGAGCGTGGTGGCCCAGGGGCACAGTCGCCGACTTTCAATCTGAAGATAACTGGTTTAAACCCACACATGGGGCACATGACTTTTTCACTTGAAAATATTATATGTGCAATACCATGTTCTCGAAACGGTGAAGTAAAATATCGTGAAGAAACTGGCATGGCTTAGAACCAAAAATTCAAAGGCTTGTGATATCTATCAATCCAGGTTGGGCTCCTGTGATAGATCAAAGCCCATTCACTCTTTTATCGAGAGTAGGCCGGCGTAAATCATTTCAGTAGGAAAAGTGGTCTGGAAGAAATCCCTTCAGGGATAAGAGCCTCAATTGCAGAACAGAGCTATTTATTCTTACTGCAATAAAGTTTTTATTATTATTTTAAAAGATACAATATATGAAAGTAAAGCACAGCTCATCAGATTCGGAAATTCAGTATAGCCAAGACACATTCACCGAGCTGCAAGTTCATGTTTGTTTCATTATTCAACTATTCAGTAGGTAGGTTAATTAATTTAACGAAAACAAATTCTTACTGTAAAGGATCTTTGGGTTGTGGTTTTTTTCTCAGGTGCTTTGGCGCTGATGTGTCCAGTAAAGAGTGCTCCCAGATGCAGTTGACATTCTGAGCTGTTAGAGCCTGGACCATCTAAAAAAATTGTGATTAATTCAAATTACTTAATTAATTAACAGGTACCAGAATAAGATGTGTAATGATAAGAATTTTATTGACATGTAATATGGAATTAAGAATGTAGACGCCTTTTTTTATACTACTGAATTGACAGGATGAGCTGTAACCCCACCTGATGGTGTGATACCTCCGCTACAACCTAGGGCGCAATAGGATGAGACTTGCCATTGAATAGTTTTAAACATTTAATGGGGAAAATGGATAATCCCAATTGTGATGTATGTAGCACCAAGGAAGATGTTTATTACTTTTTAGTGGAATGTGCCCGGACCAGGTTGTTGAGGGACACCGTTTTTAAAATGTTAAAAGTGAGCCAGCTTGATGTGGGCCTATTCCAGAGTGTGTTAGCCGCACAGACTTCTGATGCAGCTATCATGCTTTATAGGTCTACATTAAAGCTGGTCCAGGGCGCATAGAAGGATAAATGGAGTGACATAGTCTTATGAAAGACAAAAGTCCCAAAAAAAAATTTTGATTTAAAGAAAAAATATGATGAGACTTCAGTAGGAGGACACAAGTTGCATCCTGTTGTGCCAGTCACCTGATACGGAGATGTTACGTCTATTCTTCTTTTATATAATTTATGGCCTCCGTGGTGAAGTAATCTTACATCTCATGCAGTCTTAGGACCATTATTCTTACATCATTGAGTATAGGGAGAGTTGATACAAGTTTATGAATATTTTAATTTGTTTCTTTCCTTTCTTACTTCCCCTACCTAGGAAGTTTCTACTGAATCGAGTCTAATTTTTTGTTTAAGGAAATACACTGTTTACTTTTTAGATACTAGAAGTAAAACATACAGCCAGGAGCGAAGGTGGCCAAGAACCCTGGCGCAGAGACTTGACATGCGAGATGTGTCGGCCCATGCTCCGGTGCACGCTGCAGCACTCTGCGCACAGCAGTAGACCACGGTTTATTGACGCCCACGAGGGATCTACAATCACAATAAAATACTTAGCACTATGACACCAATTATGGTTAATTAAAACAGGAAAAGCGCCCGACCTGATGCCCCGCAATCAGCACAAACTTCCAACGTAGAGCGGTGTTTAGATCTAGATATAATCATTTTGCTAGTTTCTATGGAAGACTTATCAAACCGTCACTCTTTACGCTTCATCTAACTTTTTATCGCCATTTACGAAGTTTTTTTTAGTTTGTTTCAAAAATAAATCACTGCACACACTAAACGTCAATCAAAATAAAAACCAAAGACAATTAATTTTCGTTTTTATTTCAGTGCTAATGCAAACTAGAGTAGAACTTGAAAAAATCGACTAACAGTAGACTATTTTCGATTATGTGCATAGACAAACTACGAGACGATAGTATCAAAAAAAACTATTGTTTTTGGTTACACGTACACGTCAGTTTTGTTGGATAGGTTACATTTTTGCGATAAAATGAAAATTTCTATATTTTTAGGCTTAATTGCTTGCTTTTGTGGAGCATTAGCTGAACATGAGACCCTCGTTCTTGTTGACAACCTAAGTATACGAGAAACTCACTCCCAATTCTTCAAATCTTTGCAAGGTAAAGAATCTTTATCGTCTACAAAAGATGCCGGCTATAATCACCAATTTCAACCTTATATTTTGCATACTAGATAGTTATAGACTCAATTTCACTATAAGTTACACTAACTGATCTGTCTATGTCAAAATTATCAAATAAGTATTTCTGATTGCGTTATTTTAGACCGCGGCTACACTTTGACTTTCAAGCTTGCGGACGATGCTAACCTGGTCCTCTCGAAGTATGGAGAGTACATATACAAGAATCTCATCATCTTGGCGCCGTCCGTGCTCGAATTCGGTGGGCAGGTGGATACGGAAGCTATCACCAAGTTCATTGATGATGGTGGCAATCTCTTGATGGCTGGTAATGCGGCCGCAGGCGATGTATACAGAGAAATAGCTTCTGAGTGTGGCTTTGAGGTAAGATTCCGGTCATTTGCAGCAAAATCTTACTATAACAATTAAAAACCTGATCTCCGGATATATTTTCTCTATATAGTACAAGATTTAATCTTTCATTCTAGATGGATGAAGAATCAGCTGCTGTGATTGACCACTTCAATTATGACAGCTCTGATGATGGTGATCACACCAAGATTGTAGTGTCTCCGAAGAATCTCATCTCCTCACCAACCATTGTTGGAGAGTATAACACACAACCTCTACTCTTCGAAGGCACTGGACTTATTCTGGATAAAGATAATAGTTTGGTGCTCCCAATCCTAACTGCTGACTCTACTGCCTACAGCTACAACCCCAAAAGTCAGGTTGGTATTGTATTTTCATACCCTTATTGTTGCATACATACAGCTCACCTAATGATAAATGGTTCCTGCAGCCTATGAACTCATACAATAATAGAGTATGCATCTCTACACTGCATTACTGATTCTTGTTATACAAATGAGGCCAAGGCAAGTTCACAAACATATCTTTCAATATTTATTTCTTAGTGGATGAACTGTGGATTACTCTCAAGAATAACCTATACTTTACCAAATTGATATCATCCTCTGGAAGTCACTTGAACAATCATAAAGATATTGTGTTCTTGTTTAGGTGAAGGAGTACCCACACGCAGTTGGGCGCAAGACAGTATTGATTGCGGCTCTGCAAGCTAGGAATAATGCACGCATAGTCTTCAGTGGCTCTCTGTTCTTCTTCTCTGATGAGGCATTCAACTCCCCAGTAGCCAAGGTTCATGTAAGTATAATTCATATAAAATAGAATTTTATTTGTCTATCCAAAATTATAACAATAATTCAATGAGATTCCTGTTGTATGAGAATTTAATACTGCAACACTTATTGTTTATAATGCTTATGTATTCTGATTTAAATTTGGTATTTTGTACAAAGCTTCTTGCCTTATTTTATCCCTTTGCACATAGCTTTAGAAAGAGTAAATTTGCTGTTTATGAGTTTTCACTATCATAGGAATGATGTGACTAGTAGTGGCTCATGGCTGCCATTGTATTCCCACTAATTTATTTAGTATGACTATCTTCAATCATAATTATCATATAAAAATCTATCATAATAAATAGGCTGCCAGTTGGCCCTTTTGGTATTCAGAATTGATGCAACCAGTTTATTGCTCTCATTTAAGATAGCTAACACGTGATTTTTGCTTTCCAGGGTGATAAGATCAAGGCAGATCTATCAGGCAACAAAGCACTGGCAGTGCACCTGAGCGAGTGGGCATTTGGTGAGAGAGGTCAACTGAGAGTCCGCAGAGTACACCACCACCGAGAGGGAGAGACTCAGCCATCCAACACATATACTATCACTGACACTGTGGTATGCATATTTCATATTCTGGCTACCTTACATTGAGAACTTCAACCATTTTAAGTATGTTTTCTATGTGGGCCTCATAAGAGCGCAGTTTTGTTGCCGATGGATATTATGCAATTAGCCTTTTTATAAGCCATAGGCCAGAATAAATGCGGGAAAGCGCCCTCAGTACCTATATCATCTCACTCTTACTTGTTGAAAAGAGCCTGCGTGGCCAGTGATCCTGCAATGGGTCATAAGAGGGCTTTTGAAAGGATTAATATTAAACGCCTCCATTTTCATGGAATATTTCCAAGAATCCATAACAGTTTGGATTTGGATTTACTTCACTTTTCTTTATTTGGCTTCCTTTTAGAGGTCACAATTCTGCCAGCATATTACAATTATTTTTCATTGCTGTGTTAGCAAGATCTTATGTGGTTACCGCTTTCTATAGACAACCGTGTATATATGTGCAACTGTGCATATATTATGTACACATAATGCGCATGTATTTTGAAAAAATTTAAATTTTGATAATAACCATATTCCTACATTTATAATACCACAGGTCTATAGAATCGAGATTGAAGAGCTGAAGAAGGGCAAGTGGCAGCCTTTTGATGCCAATGATGTGCAACTGGAGTTTGTACGCATAGATCCCTTCATCCGCACCACTCTGCTGAAGAAACCCAATGGAGTGTATGAGGCGGTCTTCAAGGTGCCTGACGTTTGGGGAGTGTACCAGTTCAAGGTTGAATATGACAGGATTGGCTACACCCGGCTTTATCACACTACACAGGTAAACCTTATATATTTACGAGGAATTCTTGCAAATACATCGCGTACCTTTTTTTTTTTTTTTTTTTTTTCGTGGGGAAATGCACTCGCATACCGCTCTGCCACGGGGAGACAGAGCGGTTATGTGGGACTAGACCCACTAAAACCCCACGGTGTCCTCCTCTGCCGCTTAGTGGCGGGAACACGGGAACGTTAACACACACATCCGCGAACCCGCCACGGCTGTCCGTCTCCGGACCCCTCTCTTTTTGGCACCGAGTGCCACGCCTTAGTTAGCGACACGCCAGAACACATAGCGTGTCGCAACCACCTCGGGGACCTGGCCAGCGAAAGGGCGTTAGATGACCCCGTATCTAAACGCCCTAGGTCCCCATGCGACGGGTCAGATATGTGGCCCCGTCGCCTGCCACTACGGCCGCAGAGGATAGGGAGAGTGGCGCCTCTCAATACCAACACTCCTCTTCCCCTGCGGCCCCACCGCGTCCGCCATCTAGCGGTGGCGACCCCGCCGTGGCCGCGGAAGGTAGGGAGAGCGGCGCACCGCTATACCGGCACTCCTCTCCCGCCGCGGCCCCTAACCCTCAGCTGCGGTGCCGCCCATACGACACCGCAGCCCGCCTCAGTTGCGGTGCCCCCATAAGGCACCGCCACCTACTGTGGCCGCTCCTAGTCGGCTTGGAGGCAAAGCCTAAAGGAGCAGCCCCTCCCGGGTTCCTCTTGGCTTCACCGTGGGCAGCCCAACCACGGTTACTAAGCCCCCCCGCCCCGACAAGGCGGGAACCCGCGGGGGGGAAATATATCGCGTACCTGGGAAGCGGCTCTAACAATTTGTATAATTTTGCTGTTCAAGTTTACCCGTATAATTCTATTTCTTGTAAAAATATGCGTAATTACAATGCACTATGCTGAAAATAAAATACAGCGCCGTCTCGTCAACTTTTGTGGTACTTGATTGATAATCTATAATACTATTTTAAATAAATTTATCGCCCAGGTAAAAATTAAATAAATATTTAATAAATTTATTTCGCATATCTCGGAAACGGCTGTAACTATTTGGATGAAATTTTGTGTTTGGATAGGGTTTCGCCGTTTAAGTTTACCTCTATAATTGTATTTCTCGTAAAAACGTAATTTATAAACTAAAAACGTTTTTCACAAAAACTCACGCCGCCCTAGCACTCAATGATTATTTCACTTCCTATACCTAGATAAGGTAGGGTCACCTCTACATCATGTGGGCTCGTAACATATACGGTCCTTTAAAATTGTATATATTTTTTCTTTTCCTCGACATAAGATGGTTCATACTTATATATAATTTTTCATTATTTTTCAGGTGTCAGTCCGTCCCCTGCAACACACTCAATATGAGCGCTTCATCCCCAGCGCGTACCCGTACTACGTGAGCGCCTTTTCCATGATGATTGGCGTGTTCCTGTTCTCATTTGTGTTCCTCTACCACAAGGATGACCAGCCCAAAGCGAAGACAGAATAGGTTATAGTTATAAGATTCTGTATGTGGTGTTGCATTTCTTTTTGTATGTAATTGTGAGAAATAAAAAGTTATGTTAGATTTTTGTTTCGGTTTTTTTATTTACATGAAAAAATATAATTAGGTCTTAGCAGTGGAAAGTGAAAATGTCACATACAACTGAATCAGGGTAGAATTAATGGGAATGGTTTATAACTATAATGGATTTTGTAGAATCCAGTTGCTCCCGTCTGTAGGTGGGTACGTGAGCCTCTGGGTGGTGTTAAAGTATCAATAGAAATTGGACAAAGTTCGCCTGGAGAAATTCTACCTCCACAACACTTGTTGTGTTCCGGTGGAAGGGTTTGGGTACCGGTGAAATCACATACGCATAAGCATACTTCGGTCGGGGAGGACCTAAGTCGTATTGCTGTTAAGGGCGGTGGTAAAAACTTATCAACAGCTGGGCCTTCAGCCAATTCCTTTAGTCTTCTTCTTCTTATCGTGTCAATGTTTCTTACAAACTAAATGATGTCCTTTAATAAAAAACTGTTATTTTGAAAATTACAAGCAGACAAATCAATTTTATCTAAAGGTCTATTTAGTAAATATAGTTTACTTTAGGTACTTAATCTGAAAAAATAACAACTTAAATAAAATTAAAGAATGAAATGAACCTATAAAATATGAACTTGATGATAATTTGAACTGGGGTAAAAATCAACCAAGAGTTCGTGCGAGTGCGATCGGTAATTAAAGAAATGGTTTTCCACTTTAATAAACAAAAAGAAATGAACTGTGAACGCATCTGTATTTTGACATTTGAATTCATCTTTTCCGAACGCACCATTTTCATAATGGCAATGGCATGCATGTCATACTGGCTCTAAGTAAGTGTAAGTAAGCTTTTTTTAACTAAAAATAGTGTAAATTACTGATAAAACGCTACAAATCAAAATAGTTTCCTTAGAAGAATTTAGTATAGTGCCAAAAGACTGCTCAATACTAGTTAAAAGTGTGATAATAGTGGATTTTTTATTAGAATTGTGTAGGTAGTGAATCTGTGTCGCCGTATTTTCTCTAGGATAAATGCAAATTCTGCACGGAAATTATAGTTGTCAGTGTTGAACTGCATGTTCGATCATCAAGTGCGAGACTATTGACCGATAAGCAGCAGCATCGCCTGTTGCAGTAATGTGTTTACATCTGTAACTGTCCTAGTGAGTACATGATGTCATGGCATTGAGTACCATAAAAAATATATTGGCTTTGTGCCCACCCGTTTTCCTCCTGTTATAATAGGACATAATTTTGGGGTGATATCCATGCGGAAAAAGCGCATTGAACCCTTTAGGTTAGCCAACCAGTTTTTGATACTTTAATTATCTGCCTTCAAAAGGTGTTAACCTGTTTTGTTTACAAATTTCGGCGAAGTACTCAACTCATCTTGTCAACAGATTAGACAAAATGCAGTTGTGTGTCATTAACCTTGTTTATTTCCAATGTCTTGTTAGAAGGTGATATTATCATCCTCTATGGATGATAATATTACCTTCTATACAATATTTGCATTACATTGGGTGGTTGTAAAACCACAACAAATATAACCTTGCTTCTATAATGCATGCATCGAGTAGACAAGGCATGAGCAACTAACACAATTATGTGTAACCAACATAACACTCAATAAATCCAAGGTTGCATGTCCCTGTTCATTCTATTATCAAGTCATATCCATGTTTGAAGAATTGTATTACAAGTAAAAACTTACAGCTAGAGACAATCAACAATGAATTTATACAAATGAAGTCAAGATTTATAAATTTACAGATGTATACAATGAACCATTTGAATGTTTCCTGGTCATACAGGAAACCTGAATAATTTGTAAATATTTTTCCTAGTATTATTTCATTCGCTGGTTAGACTTAGTCAACACTTAATATAGTTGTTATAACATTAAACAGAACAGACTTTAAAATTGTTGATCAAATATCAACTTTTGTTATTTATTTGTTTCAGCAAGTAAAGTGAATGAGTGGAGATGGATCCATCTCGACGGCAACGCACCCAGATTCGGGCAACGGCAGAGGAACAGGCCTTAGATCAAATTGCAAAAGAGGTCAGATTTCAATATTAATTAATAAATTAGGTCTATGTTTATAACAATGGCCACACATTTGTGTTGCCTGTGTTAGATGGACATAAATTTGAAAACTGTTTGTAGTTCCTTTATTAAAATTGATACTCATTTCTGTTTATAAGAAGTTTTAAGCAACAACAATCATAATATCAATTCAAAGCAGTATTTAGAGTTGAAGATCCAATAAACTCACATAAAACTAATCTTTGAAATCAGTGCACCCCTTTTGGTGATAAGATGCTTCTAAGAAATTGACCACAACACCTCAGACAGATAAACACAGCCATCTCACTTATAATACCCCTGAAAAACCTCAAGCTATTAAATAGCATTTTGTATTATTAGATAGGGTATTTTTGCAACTTACATGAAACAAAGAAATCTCAAGATGATTGTTTCCTGACTTTTCTAATTGAACTGAGTAATACAAATTCTATATTAGGATGTTATCAATTCTATGATAAGATATGAAAATCTAGATATGATTTTATAGGTTTACAAGAATTATACTGGGCTGATAAGCAATCCATTTTAAGGGTGTCTCTCATTATGCACAAACTCATTTATTCCTTGAGATCTCAAGGACTGTTTGGACACGTCAAATTTTACTTATTGTGAGCAGCGACATGAATTTGACTTATTGTGGACGCATTTGTGGTGGTGTGATAAGCCCTGATCCGCGTTCAGTAATGTCGCCCGGCAATCATTCACTGATGCAATTTGTTGTGGTTGTTCCTCATCCACCAATCACAATGCGGGGATTATTATCCGAAGATCGTCGGGCGAGACAGCTGATCGCGGATCTGCACTTACGTCTCCACCCACCAGACGCATCTCACATTATGTTTTTGAGTTGTATACTGGCAAATTGCGGCGGTACATTTACCTTAGAAGACAAATGTAATGATACATATTATATACAAGTACCATTGCTCGTGCTGAAGTTCTGCAGTTCCGATATCCGTCACAAGATGGCGCTCAACGTTCAAAAACGCTAACGACGGAGTTTGGTTTACGCGGCACAGACAAATTTAAATATTATACTTTTAACAGTTACTTTGAAAATCTTCGTAAAATTATATTTACTGAATAGTTTAAGTCTCTTTAAAAACTTCACAGTGAAGACTTGTCATTAGTTCCTCAAACAAATGCACACAAATTGTACAAAACAACAAAATTACATTATTTTGGAATTATAATCATAATAACAGCACCTGTCGAGAAAAAACTAGTTCAGTAATTGTAAATCCAAACACTGAAATCGTGATTTAAATAATTATGAATTATGGAAATAGCACCTATTGACTGTAACATGATTTTAAATAATTAAACCGTAATTGGATACTTGTTATGAAACACGCCTTTTTTTAAGAAGTCGAGGCATGAAGTAATTTATGTAAAATCAAGTTTCATTGACTGCCTTGATTCACCATCTTACAATCGACTGGCAAACGACATTTTAGCGAAAATCCCATAGAAATGTTCTTTCAACAATTTCTCAATTTCCGACCTTACCCTTGAATTTTTAAAAGATATTGTCATACAGACCTTGTACAGCATATTACGAACACAACGAAATATAAATCAGGCAAATCTGAGCAGCCATTTTCGAGTTTTAGCGAAACTAAGGAACAATTGATTTTTATATACATAGATAGATTAACACGTAGGCTAATTTTGGTCCTCGAAAACCGCTTGCAACAACGCGGAGCACAGCTCTTTATATATATAATAGAAAATCCTGGTTAAATCGACAAACGAAGCGTAATGCAGCGCGTTACAACCGCTACAACCCGAGATGCATGCAAAATGACATTTGCCTAAAATAGACTTGGACGGCGTTCATGATATTTCCGATGTCTAGACCCTAGCGCTTGGTTGCTCCTCTGCATTGCTGTGCAATTTTCGTATTGTCCAGTCGTGCTACATATTTGAGCGCTATGAGCCCCCGATTTCGTTACCTTTACAGGAAATTCAATTTTTAATTTATTTTCTGTAATTCGGTATGTAATGGAGCCTAAAGTTAAGTCTTAAATACTCTAGGACCAGTACGAGCCGATCGCTATAATTCCCGAAATAATTATATAAGTATAGTATAAAATCTATTGAAAACTTAACTGATGCGAGACAAACTTGTGCTAATGAGTATTCCGACGAAAGGCATGAGTGCTTCATGGATCAAAGCGTCTGAAATGCTTTTGAGTGACAATCATTCCGTCAATGAGATGCAGAGTGATTGAGATCTGTTATAGATAAATGGATCCAAAATATCAGAAATCGTTATTTATATACCAATTCTTGTAAGTCTCCAAACTGTAAATAAATTTAGTCATGATGATTTGCGATACATATTCGCAATTTCGCAATCAATACAGAAGCATACGGCAAACTTATACTAGTCATTAATTTTAATCTTCTAGTAGTTGATGGTTGATTTGTAGACGTATAAAATGTGATGGAAAATTGATTATGCGAAACAACTTGTAATGTTTGGTGTTATGTGCTACTAACAAGATTCGTTTTGCGACTTCGATACACGCGCAGTTTTTTGTTTATGTAACTGTGTGACAGAACGAGCTAACGGCACGCCTTATGTTAAGTAGTTACCGCCGTATTACCAATATATGGGAATACCTTTTTAGTGTGTGCACCTACGGACGCGAGCAACTGGACACCCTTTGAGTCCCGCATGGTGGTGCTAAAAGAGCAAACAATAGTAGAACTAGAACATGTGCCAAGTTCATCGGCAGTGAACATGCATGTTCACTGCGACTTAAATTTCACCAGACCCACAAGTTATGTTGCATTATTAATAAATTCTGGGAATGATATCAAGATCTTTTCAAATATCCTACTTGTTCTTCCGGATTTGCGTGTAATTAATAAGTTGTTGTACTAAGCACGCGGAAACATTTTTACGCCGACACGATGGTCTAGTTCCATTCTTGGAGACTGCAAATGTTAACCTTTCCATTTTTGCGTATGTCAAGATATGTGTCTGCAAGATGACAATGTTCAAAGTCAAATTTTCATTGACGATGTTCATGTAAGTAAGCAATAAATAAATAAACATTACAACCTATCAAGGGTATACATTACAAACTACAAGTGCGACCCACAAACGCAGAGTGTCTTATGTCTTGGAATTATTAAAAGGAATCAAGTTCTAAGACCGTCTTAGAACTTATCATATATCTAATTACTAGTAACCCTGTCTTGGAAGTAAGGGGTCCCGGGATCGAGATTCTAGAGCAATTATGCAATTTTGCGGATATTTAGGAAGCAATAATAGTTAACAGTCTTCCTCTATTAAAATTTTATGTAGGAAATATAAATGAACTTGCCAATTAAGTGGCTTTAACAAATGCAACAAAAAAATCTTCTGCGTTCTATTCTAGCGACCAAGGTCTGATAAAAAATCCAAATTGTGGCCATTTACTTTGGTTACGAATCGCATAAGATTGATGTATTGGCATCGCGTCTAATGTCATTGACATACAGCATTGCCAGTAGCGGTTCCATTTGCAAAAATGAATTCCCGAATGTGCTTCGCGTGCCAAAGGCAATAGGAAGAAGTGGAAATAGGTCATGCAGGTTGCCTCGGGTCATCGAACTGAGTCCAGGGCGATCGATGGATGACCCAGTTTTGAATAGCCTGCGCCGGGAACCAGCTTATTTTGAATCCATTGCTGAAGACTCGGAATATAGAGCTGTTTGTGGAGCTACAGCCTTAGAACCGCGTTGCGTCGCGTTGCTTCCTTTAAGTCCTTTTTGACCTCTAGGTTAAAAATGGGCATATGGTGTTGGTCAGCGTCACTGTAGATATGAACCTATTTTTTTATTTATTGGAAGTTTGTTTAATCGGGATAGTTCACTTCACGCGTGTAAACGACTTCTATAACACGTTTCGCAGTCTGTAGTTGGGTAGAGTTAATCTGAGGATATACTGCTTGTTTAATGCAGGTAAATATAATTTTACAATCACCCACAGACTGTAACATTATATTTACTTGAGACGTTACATATTTAAGTAGCCGGGTGAATTCTTCCCATAGCTACGTGGTACTGCATAGTAAAATGGGTCATATTCTAGTTCCATCATCTACCTTGCATAAAAACACAAGATTTAATTTGCGTTTTATCTTGCCACAACTTGAAGATTTTACGGTTATATTGACCGACTCATCCCAAAATGTTTTTTATAGCAGAAACTGAACTTTATCTTTGGATGTGACCGGTGTCAGTCGACACTTTTTTGTCTCCAGACCTCTACTTAGCATGCAGTGGGCCTGGGCTGCTCTGACGTCAGTAGTATCGATCTGTCTGGTTTCACCCCCACCCGACGCCTCCTCATTCTCGGTTTGGCTTATGCAATTTCGGCCGATTTTGCGTTAGGATGAAAATTTCCGCCATAAACTGTACTTTATATAAAAATAGTACTTTCATACATTTTCGGGTATATTTGAAGCGACGGTAATTTAAATTAAACATGTTATAGCAGCGTTGCGGCTGTTAAGGCTCTGTCTATAGGAGGTTTAAGAACCCTTTTGTATTGATCCCGCTCACATTGCGTCTCGCCTTTCCTTTTATTACCATTTATCCGTCTAGACGGTCTAGACGGAAACTTCGCAAGCTTCATTAAATAAACAATTGTCACGTTCCTGTTGAGTCGGCAAAAAGTATAAACGATTTAAAAGGTGTTGTTATAATTTCTTCATCAGTGTTTTGAAAGTCTGTCTTTATACAGTGCGCTTTATGGAATACTTCCTTCACCGAATGGCGCCATATATTTTTAATTTTAATTGTACACGAATCATTTATTACTTACCTTATAATTTTGCCGTTGCACATGTACGTTACGTGCCTGACCTAGTTTACACTACGAGATTGCATTGCGTTAGCGTACTGAAAGCTAAACATTTCTTACTTAGTATGGCCTGGTTATTAATAAACTTGGTGCGAGGTGACGTATCATTACCGCACTCTTCCTTAATCAAATCCAAATATATCGTATTATTATCGTCTCGCCGTGCGGTAATTTGCGCGGCTAAATCTCGCACAGGACTCTAGGGTTGTTCTCTACCTCTGGGCGGGCGGCTGGAGGGGCGTCCTGGGCGGCCCGGAGGAGGGGGATTCCAGCGTCAACGACCGCCACTCTACTGTCTGCGAGCGCAGGGGAACACCGTCCCATGCTGCACCCGGAACGAGCAATTTTATCTTTTTCAGTCTTTTCGATCAGTGAATTTGTAGATAACGTAGAAATCAGTGCCGTGACGTACTGTACCGTAGTTCCTCTCCCGCGTGAGGTAATCGCCGGTCGCCCGGCTGTAAAAATTCCGCGAGTGGGTTGTGCAAATTAACATTTCAACCGGTTCACGATGCGCTTAGTGACCGCATCAACGTCCGGCCGGTAAGCGTCTCGGAGTTTGGCAAGGGATATTATAAGCTCGATCATAATGAAGAGGCTTATTGAGCACGTGCACCTTCGGTTTGTCTGCACGCTGTCACGTTGATGGATAATCCGTGGCGTCCGCTCCCCGGTTTTGGTGACACATTGTCGGTGTGAAAGTGTGAGACTGCATCGATCTAAAATAGAAGTTTTTATTTACGAACAATCGTTCACTAGTGCGCTTGCTTCCTTGATGATTTGCTTTTATTGAGAGGTGTGTGAGACTTGAAATAAACTAAAATCATTGTTAAGTGAATTTGAGACAATGGTTCGTTTGGGGTTGGCGATGGTGGTAGGCGTGGCGCCAGCGTTGGTTTCTTGGTGGCGCGGACAGAGCTCGTGGTTGCCGCCACCGCTGGTGTCGCCGACCACGTCGAGTCCGGAGAAGCCGCTGAAGGCATGGCCGACACGGCGCTCGCCATCTCTCTCGGACTGCCTGGAGAGCAGCAGCGACGAGGACTCGGCACGATCGATAGTCTGCCTAATCAGACCTAAAATTGTAAGTCCTACAGCGTCAAGTGTTGGCCTTGAAAATAACAATAATGATTGTTTAGTTCACATCAATACCTGGCAGTAAAGTTTGTGTCAAGTTTGTCCGTAGAAGTACTGCCACCACACCTGATAATTCGCCGCCTAGCAGTGGACCGCATCGTAACTAGATGATATTTATAATAATCTAAATAGGGACATTCCTTTGAATGTTGCATAAATATTCTTTATTATGTCAATGAACAAGCAGGTTTTATGATTGCAAAAACAAACCGTTCTTTAGTGAAAGCTGTTTCGAATTTACATAATATGCGACATTGTTACGGAATGCTTCGAAATTGCCGTGTCATCATCACATTCATACTTACTCCCAAAGCTCTAATCAACGCAAACCGAAAATTTCCCAAATTAATAAATATTCGTGGACATTTCACACAGCGCTATTTAGCCCCAAACTCAGTATAGTTTGTTCTTTGGGATCTGGATAATTGATCGAATACTTATAAAGTACTTTTATTGTAAATACATACTTTTTAATACATATTAACACCCAGACTGAACAAAAATTTATGTTCGTCACACAAATGCTTGTCCTGGGTAACAAACGAACCCACGAAGGCAGAGCTACTACCAACTGAGCTAAAACGCAGTCAAGACAATATAGATTGGTATCGAAATTACACCAGGACTTCTAAAAACACATTATCTTTGGGGGCGTCTAAAAATTTACAAATGTATCAAAAAACGTGACCAGAAAAATCTTGCTTAGCTATAGGATCGGATTAGGATACAGGCATAGTATTAAGTACACTGCTCATGCCTCGAATCAGTATAATTTATCATGAAAAAAGCGCTGACCTATCTCTATTTAAATAAATGAAAGGATCACCACTTCGGCGCGGTAGACATGTCTGAGAGGTGAATCACACAGGACATTTCAATGACTTCTAAATATAACGAGTCCCGTGAAGAACTCCCCAGCGTCACGTTGATTTAGAGCCCAATAAATGTTTCTATATGGCGTGTTTTTCTATAAATTATTGCTGTTGATGAAATTTAGAATCAAGGTAGACAAAAATTATGAATGGATTAGTTTTGTTGAGAATGGATTTATTTAAAACGATTTCTAAATAGATTTGTTGCTTGATTCTTAAACTTTGTGTCGCTGCTTTGATACCAGACGCTTAAATAGTCTACCATACTCTATAGGCTTACTAATTATAGAGAAGTCATATTAAATGCGTGGCTGGGCTGGAACTTGCGATCGATGTACAACACAATCAGTCGGTTGTGTGCCAATAAATCAATTCCCTATAGACTCGCAGCACATTCCCAATCAGATCAATCAACTCGATCACATAAATAAAAGGGATCAAACATCGATCATTCACCTTTGTTATTACGAAAGCGGTGTGCGCCGGTATCGCGCGTGCGATGCGTCGCGCAAATGTCAAGATATTTACGTCCGCGTGCGTCGCATGCGCATCTACACGCTATTCATCTTCCGTGGATGCCGTTCGATCTTCGATACGGGGCTGTGATGCATTACGGTAATCTTTATGATCATTAACAGTTTTTAACTGACTTCAAAAGAGGAACAAGTTATCAATTCAGCTGTTTGTTTTTTGTTTGTATGTATGCTACTCGATATATTCGCGAAATGTCAACAATTTGAAAGATTTTTCTTTTCATTTGACAGGGTGTACCTTCGGGGTGGTCATAGCATGGCAATTCCCTATGGTCGATAAATAAGGGATGAAAGTATTAAATTCGTTTTATTTTACATTTAAACAGTTGTTTATACATTGACTATATTTCTAATTTATTAATTAACATGTACGTGACGTTATCTTCGATAAATTTCGAATTCGAATAATCGCGCACATTTCTATGTGGCTACGATATTGTAGAGCATCTGGTTTAAAGTATTAGTTTTGTATGACCTATGTAGGTAATCACACCAACCAACCATCAGTCAGTTTGTAAAAATCTCAGCTAACATTTTTTTGCGTTGATTTGATTATTTAATTCATTTAGATATTGACATACTGGATATAATTAAATTGTTAATATTTGCATATCATATTAGGGGGATCTTATGGTTTTCGGCCTCCAGCATCCCGATCGAGCTCTCGCAACCATTGATCCGGTACCTCTAGTTTTCAGGCAGCTCTGTAAACTGTACACTTGATTGAGTCTCGTCGTCCCGGTTTCTTTTTGTCGCCGCGGCATCGATCTGTGTCCGTCTGTCGCGTCGCGTGGCGATACCTCAATTAGTTTTTTGCGCTGCGCTTCCACGATGCGCTCGTGCACTTTTTGCTGGTATTTTCTTTGCACTGCTAATGAGCGCTTGGTCCAGTTAGTTCCATGAATGTATGGATACATTGAAGTTTCTCGTAGAACGAAGCCACTGAAAGTGTGCTAGCATCATCTATGTTTCGCAGTATTGCCTACTCAAACTCAAAACTCAAGCTTATATATTCCTCTAGATCTCATTTTGGACATATACACGCACAAGATAATATACATGTACAAAGATGTGTCAAAATACAGTCATCATGTTTCATGTTTTACGTAGTCCTGTTTGTTAAGATTTTAGTTCGTAGTCGTTCTATTCGATGTAGAGACAACTTTACGCGAACCCGAACCCCAAACTAACTAATTATTCTCGTGTTCTGTTAGACTTATTCCTAAATTTGCCATTAAAATTCCATTCGTTTTCAATGCTTTATATGATCTCTGGAGGTCACACTATTCCCAACTTGTTTCGATGATATAATTATAAAGCGTGACCAGTTTTCAATTTGTTAATTGGAGGTTGTTATTAGCCTTCACATTTTTGTTTATTACTAATAATTGTTATTATTTAATTTATGACTTTAAATATACGTCAAATACCTCACCTTTCACTTGTAGTATCTATATAAAGTTAAGGTTGATACTTTTTTCTTTGGAACAGAACTAAAGTTTGCACCATCTTCAAGCTGATAGAGTGCACAGTCCACTTTTTTGTTTAACAGTTCTCCTTACCTTTGTGTTATGTGACGTCTAAGCTTGCTGCTTTAAGGCATTGCGCAAGCACTTGCCCTATTGTGCAGGAGATGGAACCGTGACGTCCTTGCACCTTTGTTGAAATTCCGTCGTGCCGCCGAGAACGATACTACCATTATTCTCAACCCTTGCTTTATAATAACTAAATGCTCGTCTAAGCTATTTATCATTGAATGCATCATTCAGAGGTTATTTTTAATTACTACAAAAAAAAACAGATTTACGTCGTGTTTGGTATCAAAATTTTGATAATAGGCATAATTTATAAATTTGCTTAATTTTAGAACGACTTAAATTGATTGAGATATTCAATTCGACAGCTTTTATACGTTTGTTTTTAAAATGGGAGGGTGTACCTTCGAGGTTTTTAATTTAACCCCTAAGGGGTGAAAAAAACGTATGAAATTCGGTTTTTTAAGCTTTTAATCATTATATCACTAAGTCGCGATATTTTGTAGATAACTTTTTTATTTTTCGTAAAAATGTATGTCGTCTTGCTTGTTGAACTTGTTTGTCACAAAAGCAGAACCGATTTTTTTTTGTACGTTTTGAATAATTTGGGTTCATTTTAAATATGCTATTCATTAAATTCGGTATTTGGTATTAAAAGATTATATTGTTTTATGTTCCTTCGTGTTTGCGTTCAATTGACCAAACTATTATCTTCCTAACTAGGGGCTTATCTATATGTTTGTCTAACCCAGTACAAGGAAAATCAGCTCCAAAGTTGGATTAAACATTCAACGCTGTCATTCTTTGCTTACGTCCTCGGAATTTCAATTATAACTTTCTCACTCATCAGCTCCAAACAAGATATATAATTTTGATACATTATTTTGGTCATAACTGCAATAGCTTAGAAAGCGTGAGAAACATGACAGATATGTGCGGTAGCCCCGCCAGATCAAGTATTGCCTAAACGGATTGCGTTTTCTTTGCTCGAGGCTAAGCGGCTGTGTTCATTAGTGATACAAACTGATGGCTGTTCTGTGGTTATTGATGGTATTCGTTTCCCGGACGGCACACATTTCTTCAGCCCTTTACTTGCTTTAGGATTCATGAGACTTTCTTTTGAATAGGCAGCCATTTTTGTTTTGAATATTTCCAACAATGAATATTCACGGAAATGGGCACTGTGACGGAAATTAATACCTAACTTGAGACTGCAGTTTGCGGGTTCTATTCCCTCTTAGGACCAGCATTTGTGTGACGAGCCTAGGTGTTTGTTGTCTAGTTGTTAGATATCAACATGTATGTACAAAAAAAGTACTATAAGTAATCAATGAGTAATTTGATTCCCATAAAAGCTATAATATGTTTACTTTTTATTCGTGGAAATATTACATAGTGCCACGAATAATTATTATTATTATTTGTTTGTTATAGAAATATTTATGTAGTAACACGAATAGTGTTTAAATTTAATTTAATTTTTCCAGTGACGTTAACCGAATGATTCTTGACACTTGAATTCCCTCTTGTGATTTAGATTACTTCTATCTCCAAATCATATAAAAGAAAAAGGGTTTGGTTTGTAGACACGGCCGCGTGTTTTACGTGAATACGTCTACGGTACGAGTAATAACAAAAATCACTAGCAAGCGATGCGTCACAGTCCTCAATCATTTTCACGAATTATTTGATTCTTTGGCTATTGAGTGTTGTAATTAAGCTGCAGCAAGCTCCCCGATTTTGTTATCATAGGTTTCTGAATAGAGTTAAAAAATGCTACAAAAGCAACCTTTTCCACGTTCAGTTGCCTAAGTTTATTATTATTATAATAATGTTCATAACCATGATAGTTTTAAAATTTATGCCTAAGCTTATGTTATTGTAAGATATTTCGATACTTGCCCGGCATTAATAGAATATTATCGTTTCAGTTACATAAATAACTATGACACATAAGCTGTTTTTACAATATTTTATCGCTTCCATGTTTGCTATAAAATATGAAAGGCATATTGTTTGCTACAGTAATTTTCAATGTCAATACCATTACTGTATGTTGATTTATTTAAAAATTAATTGAGTAAACTGGACAAGTTGTTTAATTAAATTGTAAATAATTTGAAACTGAAACAGTTTTGGGTACCATTTATTGAAAGAATAGATAAATCAAGTAAATAAAAATAAGACTATTATTTGATCTCTCCCTATACATTTGAATAATTAGTTTACATTTCCCTATATTTTCTTTTGTAACGACTAAGGACGACTATTTATATATTATATTTGTAACTGCTATTAAATGCAATTATTTCCATCCTGCATCAGGTATTATATAACGTTATATAAACAGGAGTGGAGTGTCCTGTTCCGCTCTCTTGTCCGCTTCCTCGTGTGCTGCGTATCGGTGCGATTCATTGCCAGAGCGATAGCGTACACTCAAGTCCGCATACCGCGCGACAGCCCATCAGTCAGTATGCGTTTGTTCTGTTTGCGTGAACAGTCCACCGCAGCAAACGCCGCAGACGCTCGCGTATCGCGCACAGAACACACCTGCCGTCACGTGCGCCTTAATATTATCGTAAATTCATTAGACTATTGCGCCGACATCATCATCTCTTCTGTGCATATCCGTGAAACAATATGGTGATACTTTTGTTTATAAACTAACGACTGCTAAACAAATAGCGTTGTGTTTCGTCAAGTGATTGTGATAATCTTTTACGCGAGTTTGTTTATTTATTTAGAACCGAAACAAAGAATGTTGGTCAAGGAGCTCCGCCTATAAAGTGAAAAATATCGGTGATAAGATAATGATTTATCGGTAGTTCCAGAGTGCAGTTTGAAGAATACAGTGCAAAAAGTATGATTCCTTTCCAATGAAGTGCTGTACGTCAAGTATCTAACAAACGACGGGAATATTGCGTGTTGATCAACAACAAATGTGGGAATTGGTAAACAGAGCGTGGAATTGTTTGTTTGAATTCTTCGAATAGTCGTCACGGCCCGACAGGTAATCGGTGACGTTAATGATGGGCCATCGCACAGAAATGGCCACGCCAGATAACAGTGACGAAGAGAGTGGGGATGCCTTCACTGACGGTGATTTTGGCGACTCTGATGACGAAACTGTGCTAGAAAACGATGATGGGAAACCCACAAATATTCCGATCAATGAAACTGTCAATGAAGAAGTTAAACAAACGTTCACAAATGGAAACTCTCATAGTAATGGCTACCGGGAGCATCGAGAATCGGAAAAACTTAACGGGAACGGTGAACATCCTCCAAGTGATTTGGAGAATGGCAATGGCGTAGCTGATGTGAGGCGAGATTCGCATGGTGATCAAAATCCATCCATTGTTGGGATTATAGGGGATCAGCATAATCATGTAGGTATTTTTTGTACGACTTGAAATATCTGTGAGTCCTTTTAGAATGTCCTTACTGATCCATAGCCGATTCGTGATAATAAATTCTGTCCCTTTTTCAAGGTTCTGTTCTCAAAAGATAATTAAGCCTATGATCTGTCGTACCTTCAAATGACTACATAAGCTGAAGCAAGCTGAAGTTCTCATGTTTTATTATAGCGTAACATATGAATACCTTAAAAACATACGGTGGTTTGATTTTTGAGATAATCAATTTACTGTGACTGTTAATTGTACTTTATCATAAAAATTAAACACCTCCATGATTTTATGGTTAATTAGGTAAGCAAGGTCGATAACAAATATTATCTTATCATGATTAAAATTTTGCTACATAAAACATAAGTTGTTGAGGCCGCAGTTTTTGTAAAGTTGTATCAGGTGAACATTGTTTGCGTTAGTCATCAGCTGCTCAGTATGCGAGTATGCTCTACTGTTTTTGAATAAAATACTATTCACACATAATATACGTTAAAATGTATGTATCGTGACTGTTTCATTTGGAGATACCAAAACGAGAAATAGGGCAGCGGTCAGTTCGGTTGGAGTGTGTTACGGTCCGGTTGTTAGACGTATGTGGGCAAGTTGCGGTAGCCTGGCCTTGCGACGATAGATCTGCATAAAGATATGACGTTTCCGGAGAGCTTGTTAGCCCTCGCTAGCAGGGTCGTCTTTCTTTACGTAAGTACGCATTGTAATTCATGTCACGTCTGTTTGCTTCAAACCATTTCAAGTGGCAAGTCAACCAATTGTCTTTCAATAACTAAGTTGGCATAGCCTCGCGAACTGATCCAGTGCGAATATAAAGTTGGTTATGATCACTTGTGTTGACGTTGGCGGTGAAGGTATGTGGTGGCCGGTGACCTCACCAGCACATGTGGCCTTGAATCCCCGACATGGTCCTGCCCGAATTATTATTGCAGACAATTGCACAAATAATTCTCATTTATGTAAGTTGATTTCATGTTACTGACATTTTATATTGAGGACTTAGGATTGCAACACCTCGTCATATTGATTTTTCTAAGATTATTGGTCAATATCACACTTCATTATTGCTATTTTGTTTTCTTACAATTTTTTATCCAATAGAAACCAAAAACGGATAGATAATAACGTTGTATTGTTTGTTTTACGATGACAATATCGGGTCGAGTGAGATCATCATTCCAGTATGATTCGTTTTCGTAAGATTAGCAACGAATGACACGTAGAAACTATAAACCTGACTGATTGTATATAATATATATTATTATATATATATATATTGATTGTATATAGTATAGAATCATATTTAGCGCAAAGACCGTTAATGTGTTGCCACCATGGTTATTCTATAACAATAAAAAAAAATATAAAGGAAAAACTTGTAATTAGTAATAGTAGTCCAAATCTAATTTATTTCTTATGTTTAAATATTATGTATTGTAAAACACGGTTCCGGTTATTAAATAATTATTATAATTTGGTCCTGCTTTAAGAGTAGGTTATATGAATACCTACTGAACTGATTCTGTCAAGTGCGAGTCAATTCGCATACTGAGAGTTCCTTTATCATAGCTATTCTAGAGACTTATAAAGAAGGAGAAACTGCTCCTAGAAACATTAGATCTACTCTACCGTGATTATAATTTCACTCCCTTTTATTATGTTGCCTGCTACCCGCGACTACCGCCTCGAGGTACTGGAATAAATAGTACCACGCCAAAATTCTTAAAAAATTGGGCATCCACGTTTCATTATTAATATTTATTAGTGTATGTAATATCTACTCGTACGCCCGTGTAGGCGAGTTCAGTAGTTCAAATTTCCAGATATTAAGTCCCTTCTGTTTCAACACTGTGGAACATCGATTTCTCGATTCGATTAGTTTTCATTTTCCGCCGCCATCGGAACTCTAAAGACGGAAAACTAGTTTTGTAACATTCCATAACTTGAAAATTTCGTATACGCGCCGTCACCTTGGCGAAATCCTAATAATGCACAACTACTTGCTCATGCGCATACGTAGCAGGTTTCTTTCTAATTTATCGTTCTTCTAGTGGACTAGAGAAAATATTTCTTTGTAAGGTTACGTAATCGAACCCTTATAGTTTCTTTTTGTCTGTATGTCACAGCCATTTTACTCGGTGACTATTGCCACTACATATCTACATGAAAATTGGAAGGTACGTATATTCAACGACCTGATAAAGAATGAAGTTGTGCATTTATAAAAAAAAAAAATTTGTATAGATTGACACTTTGTAAATGTAGGAGATTACATAGGGGATTTATAATTTTTTTTCATTGTACATAGGCGTGTGGGTTATCATTGGATAGGTGTCTAAAAATAGTTTAGTTAACTCTTTTACTTAGGCCACTGTGGGTGAGATACAAATTTCTAAAGCATTTAAAATTGTGTCGTCTTGCCCTCTATACTTTTCAGCTATGAGGAATACAATTCTACAATTTCTATGTTCTAAAAATTTTGTAACATCAATTTCCTCTCTCGGCGGCTTCTGTAATCAGTATTTAATGTTTGTGTCATGCGTTAATTTAATATTTCTTGACTAGTTTTTGGTTACCTTTACCTGACGGTTGCATTAGTGTAGTCGTTTCGCCATGACTGGCTCGGCTAGACTAATGATGAGACATCATTAACCGACTTAACGGTGCACACACATATTTGTACGGCTTCTTCCTGCGTTGGGCTATTAATTTGTGTATGTACGAAATGTTGATGGATCATTTTGCCTACATGCTTCTTCCCCTCGGGTTGGTCGGTTAGGGTTGGAACAGACGTAAACTTAACAAATAAGATAAGCTTAAACATGAAAATTGACTGTAATTTGACATATCTGTGTGCATGTAATGTGCCTGGGGAGTTCCTGTGACACGTTATATGCTCACGAATATGTGTACATGCATGTGTAAAATTTGACGTGTCCAAATGATACTTGAGATCTAAAGGAATAAAAAAAAAAAATGAAAATGAAAATGAAAAACATTGTAGCTCCAGAGGTGAAATAAAATATGTATTGTATTTAAATTGTAGGATCTCATTGTAAATGAACTTATTTAAGTTTTATGAGAATAAATGTCTTTAAACCCATTTACTTTCACAATTCTTGCTTTCCGAGTGGCCATCGTTGTCGGAGTTTTCAAGCCGGCTGAAGGTCTGCCACGTGGCTTATCGACTAGAATAGCCGGGACTGACGTCTCAACGTGCCCGAAACACGGGAGCGCTCAGTTCAAGTGCGGTCACCCATCCGAATACTGGCCGGGCGGAGAGTTGCTTAACTCAAATGATCTGTAAAGAACATCCAAACAAGCTTCGCCGCGAACGCT
Source organism: Aplocera efformata (assembly GCA_921293045.1). Taxonomy (NCBI): domain Eukaryota; kingdom Metazoa; phylum Arthropoda; class Insecta; order Lepidoptera; family Geometridae; genus Aplocera; species Aplocera efformata. The sequence continues at coordinate 1,394,867 of OV121042.1, read as the reverse complement.
ACATTCTTCACTTCACTTTCACACAGTGTAATCAGGCCTCAAACTAGACATAGTTTGTACTATTAGCACCAGATTACTGATCGAATTATTTTTTTTAATCAAATTTGAACATAAGCCTATTCTACATGTTGCTTCCTCAAAAGGGTTTAATTGTTTTTATGTATTATAATTTTACCAACAATTCAACATTGCCTACTTTTATCAATCAACATATTGGTACAACTTGGTAAATATTCAATTCAATATTTATGTATCACATTCACAATACAGATTCGAGATTAATGCCCCTTAACTAGAACAGTTTATCCTTGCTGCTCAGCTCTGACAGTTACTTCAACAATTCCTTCAAGTTACTGTTTAATTGTTTAAGTACAGTTTACTGTTCTCTTTAAACATCATTTACTTTTTTCATTGAAGCTCATCAACCGATACGTAAAGGATCGACAAAAGGAGAATAACCTTCGTATCCTCCACAAGGGTGACGTCACCCTGGCTTAGCAAACAACTGCCATTGGTGATTGTTTGGATTTCGCCAGCCATATGTTCAAATGCCATAATCCATGTATGGCATTTCTACAAGTTTTTCAATTATATTAACGTTTTTCATTTGTTTGTATGGAGAAGAGAAACCTTGCCGAACAAAAGTGTTTTATCGCATATTTGCGTTATCGGCCGGTGGAGTGAAGTAATCGGCTAAATGTGGCATATCGTGATTTTTGTTAGCCATTGTCAATTTATTTAAAAACGGAGTAATCCTTTTTTTGCCTGTCACGTTATGACATTATTTCATGAACTCGAATATCATTGAACACGACATACTTCTCAATATGACATGGAGCTTGCCGGTATTATTGGAGCATTCGTATATCCTGGCTGAATCACGAAATAACTGTGCGTCATCCTCATCTGTGTAAGCGGTGCTCAGTGCAGCCTACAGTGACCCTTCTCCCACAAGCTACATCAAGGAAAACGAAAATTCTTCAAACGCCAAGTAATCGATGTTGAATGCGATGTGTAAGCGTTTCTGATTACGCCACCGCAGTTTCCCGTCGCCCGCATTAACGGTTTGCTTGGCTTGACACTTGTCGCCCGCATCATTTTGAGGTCAGCGCGAACAGTTCACTATCCATTATGCACGAGATATCAAAAAGCTACACACGTCGCCACTGATAGAGAAGATGACATTGAGAGGACTGATTCTATCTTTAAATATAAATAACTACGCCCCACGGTTTCACCCGCTTAGTTCCCGTTTCCGTGGGAATACGGGTATAAAATATAGCCTAGGTTACTCGCTGATAATGTAGCTTTGCATTGGTGAAATATTTTTTAAATCGGTTTATTGATTTAGGCGTAAAAGCGTAACCAACAAACAAATACTCTATACTCTATACTTCTGAGAGTACCTGACGCTGATAGGACATGGTTTGGAATACAAGTTTTGCCTGAATGTGTAAATAAAATATTTTCTTTAAATTTTAATGAGACTTCAACTGTTTGTTTAATTATATTTATAAGACTATTTTAATAAGTTACCTTTGAGCGCCCTAACAAATTTCTAATTTGTAAAACAATTTGAACCTTAAATTCAATATAACAAATATTTAGGCTTTCAGGAGAAGGAAACATCCCTATCGTAACAATTTCACACCGACGAGACATATAAAGTAGTTTTTCAGCAAATTTAAAGCGAACTATTGTAAAGCAGTCAAGCGCGTGTGCATCAACCATAAAGCCCGTCTAGACAAGGGGTTCCCCAGCCCACTGGGACGGGCACTCATTATATTACCCGGCTAAGTGAGCCCACACCCACCCACGCGATCATGCAAGACAACGCTGCTTTATCGCCACTATTCACTATTATTTAATTTCAATGGTAGCCAAGTAATTAATTATTGGAGAACTCATTTCGATTCGATTATTGAGTTTCGAGGAAAATTAAACTGATGACTCAATTCGTTCGGATTGCCCATTTGACAATACTAACCAATTTTATTCATCCGAATAGCTCAATATAGCGTAGGTACCTTTTGATATAACTGGTTTTTATTGCGTTTGCAAGAAGGATCTGTTCCTAATATTCGGTTTTCAAACAACCTTTTAAAATTCCATGTCGAAATTTTCTAGATAACTTAATTGCGCCGCGTTGTGTAACTCACAAAAGCAATTAAGCTTATCTAAACACTGGTTATAATTACTTTATTCGTCTATTTAAAAACGCTTGATCCACTTACGAGGCATTTGAGACCAACATTAATTACATGTGGTAAATGTCACGACTGATAGTAATTTAGCGGTGACGATGCGCCACCCACTCCCTGATATAGCTTGCGAAACAACAGCTCATCGCAGTTTCGAGTTGGTAACGTACATAACGTTATAATCTTTACTGAAACTCTCGGCATGCAAGTCAATATCCTTGATTTTATTCACAAGAGGGAGAAAGGTGTGGCTTAGCGTAAGCCCATCCGGAAAGTTCTAAGCAGAATACCTTGTACAGAAATTATCCTTGGGATAAATACACTGATACCCTAATTGATATGAGACCGGAGGGGATCCAGATACGCTCATCTGTAGAGGGATGCAGTGAAAATAAAGACAGAAATAGCTGGTACGAAATGGATAGCTAATTGAATTCTTGACTGTGATTTGATACGAGCATGTGTGCCTGTGACTGAAATGTTCCTTTCTTTAGTAGTAAATTGTGCCAAATAGCCTTGAGCTGGCTGTCATCGCAAGCTTTTAGAGTATTATCTACAGCTTATTTGATAGGTTGCCAAACATGTAATTAATTTAAAGGTCTCGCAGGCGTAGTCTTAATCACTCGCGATGCGCCACCCACGCTAGCTCTAATACCTTGCGAAATTAATATCTCTGTAGCAAGGTTCGTTCCTATATCAACTAGCTAAATGAACGTAAAAATGAGGTTTACTGCGAAATAGTAGAGCGAGTAATATAGCTCGACGGAAAGGACTTGTTTGATTAGAATTTTACCTACAGCGACTTAAAATTACCAATCAGTTGCTCGCGTCCGTAGGTGTGTATTTGATTTGATTTGATTCCCTACACGTACCCCCTGGGTGGTGCTAAAGGAGCAACCAAAAGTAGCAGTAGAACTTGTGCTAAGTTCGTCCGGAGAGGTACTGCCACCACATCTGGAATCTGCCGCCAAGCAGTAGTGGTTGCATTACTGTGTTCCGGTGGAAGGGTGTGGCTGCCGGTGAAATCACATGCGCATGAGACGTCTCGGGTGATGGACGCAGCAGGATGAATGCGACTCAGTAAAGATTTGGCTCTCATACTGAGTCGCACGCATTACTGTTGTCATGGGCGAGGGTCACCACTTACCATCAAGCGAGCCCTCAGCTCGTTCCGTTACTAACTAACAACTATTATTTTATAAAAGCCTAGTTTTGGCTATTACGAACAGTTTAAAACTAATATAGAAATCGGTCCGGCCGTTCTCAAATGATGTGCTTACCGACGAACAGCATTTCCTTTTCATATACACTCCTAATAAAATTGTTTTCACATTGCAGGCGGAACAGAGGCTGGCTGCGAGGAGAGCGGCGCGGGCCGAGGCGCGGGAGATCCGCATGCGGGAGCTGGAGCGGCAGCAGCGGGAACAGGAGGATCATGCTGACAAAGCGTACGACATGTATGCAGGTACTTGCACTCGTCTCTACCACCAGCCTATTCAAACTTTAGCATTTATAATAGTACTCGTAGTTAAATTATTGAAAGAAAAGATGAATGGATTGTGTGAAAGATGATATGCGTAAGAAAGGAGTGAGTACTGAGATGACGTCTGACAGAGGGAAATGGAAGAAAAATACATGTTGTGCCGACCACACTTAGTGTGGGATAAGGGCAGGAAGATGAGGAGTTAGATTCTTGAAACGAGGTGATTCAGCCGACTAAACTGAATATATTTCTTGAAAAGTAAGAACATAATGATAGCTTTTGGATGATAATAACAAGAAAATAGCAAGTATCTTACCTTATAACTTTAAACAAGCAATTCTTGTCGTATTTATATATGTAGCTCGGAACTCTAACGATATGGATAAAATTTTGTGTTTGTATAGGGTTTTGCTGTTTATCTGTTTCATTGTAAAAACGCAATTTTATACAAAAAAAAAAAAAAATCAGTTCTAAAAATGTCCAGAGTTTTCAACCGACTTCCTTCCAAAAGAGGAGGTTATTAATTTAGTTGTATTTTGTTTGTGTGGCTGACTTCGGAACACCGTTAATTATCAACCTTTTCGTAAAATTCTTATTTATTAAAAATTTTAGACTTTCAAATTGGTCTCATAGAAATTTTATCATAAATGGTTCAATGGTCTTTAAATTAAAATAATTGAAAAAAATATAATATCCGTGTTGCGTATTAAAAAACGAAATTGCTTATTTTGCTCTCCTGTGATTTTTCTTCGCCAGTTGTCGACCGATATGTTTCGTTTTTAAAAAGTCAGAGTGTAAGCAAGAAATAAGTACAGAAGACGGTATTTACGATTTTTAAATCATTTAATTGTCAATTGAACTGGTAAAAGAATAGATTTTATAAGTAAAAGATAGTTTCCAACTTTCCAGACACGGTGGGCCGGCGGGGGCCCCGGCTGGCGGCGCTCAGCCCCGCCGCGGTGCACTCCCCCCGGCGGAGCTCGGAGGACTCGGACGACACGTTCAGCATCAAGGACTTGAGGGTACGTGTCGGCAGCTGCAGGGTCAGAGCGTGGTTTCCCAGGGTTGCTGGTTCGAACCCGTCACCGTCACCTATCCTCTAATTATAATAGCTCATTTGGTAGTAGTTCTGGCTTCTGTGCTATAGTTGTGGGTTCCATTCCCTCTCAGGACAAGCAGTTGTGACGAAAATAAATAAATAAAAACGCATCCCACTGAAGTTCCCACTGCAGGGACATGGGCCTACTCTCAATAATTGAGAGTGAATGAGCTTTAATCTAATCCGGATTGGTAGATGTCACATGTCTCCGAATTAATGGTTCTAAGACATGCCGGTTTCCTCACGATGTTTTCCTTCACCGTTTCGAGAACGTGGTATTGCGCACTTAAATTTTTCAAGTGCAAAAACTCATTGGTGGACCTGTTTTGAATATTATTGTGTTAATCAAGGTGTAATTCATATATACCTACACAATAAAACACGATTTTACAAAAAAAATAATATCCAAGCGAAGATCGGTAACTTTTTTATGAAATCTTCACCCAGGTACTTTTTTCTATTCTAAACTGATTGTTTCTTCCGTCTTTATTTCAGCATGAACTGAAAGAAGTGGAAGAGAAGTTCCGCAAAGCGATGATCCTGAACGCACAGTTGGACAATGATAAGGCATCCCTCGGATATCAACTAGAACTATTGAAGGATAGAATCGATGAATTACAAGAGGAGTACGCACAATTACAGGTGAGTTTTGGACCCTTTTATGTCACTTTGTAAAATAAATAAAACCAAAGTGTGTGTGTTTTTCATGTCAAGAACCAAATTGTTTGATTTCGAAACATAAATATTTAAATTTTTAAGTCCACTATGAGTATTCTCAGCTCAGTCTTTGTTTCCAAATCATAATTGATAAGACTTAAAAAAATTCTTGTTAATACTATTTCTAGATTTTCCTTCGCCTCGGCTTTGTGGCTGAAAGGAGCCAACAAGTTTTTTTAGACGTCTCTGTGGCTTAGTTGGTTGTAGCCCTGCCTCCAAAGCCGGTAAAGTGTGTCCCGGCCGGGTTTGATTCCCGGCCGAGACACAATTTATTCTGGGGTCTTGGGATGTTTGTCTTTGTCTGCAACACAGGCAATCCTAGTGCAGCCGGTATGAATGTGTACGGGTAATTTAAGTACAAGCAAGTGGCGTTACCCGCAGCGCGAGCACCGCGAGAAATGTTCCGTCCACGAGCGGCTGAAGCGGGAGCACGTGTGCGTGGAGCGGGAGCTGACCGCGGCGCGGGACGCTATCCGCGCGCGGGAGGCGGCCGCCGCCGCCGCCGGGTTCGTGTTCGCGGAGGCGCCGCCCGGGGCGCACGCCGCCGGCTTCGGGGACGTGCCGCCGCTGGCGCTGCTGACCCAGCACGCGGACCAGATGCTGGGCGAAGGGGAGGAGACGCTAGGTAGGTGGTGAAGTTCCTTTTGGAGTGCCCAGAGATCCTCGAATGTGCAGACGTAACACAGAATAATTCATTGTGATATTATGTTTTGATCTATAGCTTATTAGTTACATCTATCTTTTTTATGCATACATAACGTGACGACAACGTTGTTTCCAGACGTGCGGTTGCAGAATCTAGTCACCTCAAAGCAATCCCTGGAGTCAGAGGTACGCAAGTTGAAACTCCAACTGAACGAGGAGCGCGCGGCGCGGCAGAACGGCGTTGCCAACCATCACGACGAACAGTATGAAAATGAACGTGAGTTGGATGAATTATTCTTTGCTTCCATATTTGATTATTCCGCCTGAATTTAAATGTTTTGGAATATGATCCATGTCCTAAAAAAATTGCAGCAAATGCCAAAGTGTGAAAGTGATTTGCAAATGCGCGCGAATTCACATTTCTCTCTACTTGATGATTTTTCTCTACTTGATCTCGGGCGATGGACACAGCAGAATGAATGCGACTCAGTGTATGATCCAAATTTTATACTGTGTCGCATTCTGGCGTTATGGGCGGGGGTCGCCACTTGCCACCAGGTGGGCCCTCAGTTCGTTCCGTCATACATTTGTAAAAAGATATAATAAGTCGAATAGGCCGAACTAGGTTTGAATTGAACTCTGTCTTTTGCAGTGGAGACGCTGCGCAAAGTGGCAATGGAGGCGAAGGCACGAGCCGCGCGGGCGGAGGCCGAGGCGGCGCTGCAGGCGGCGGGCAGCGCGCGGCTCGAGGCGCAGGTGCAGCGCCTGCGCTCGCGCCAGGAGTCGCACGACGAGCTCGAGGAGCAGCTCAAGCAGGAGCGCCGCAAGCTGCAGAGGGAGGTCAGTGGCCGCTGTGGCAGATCGCAGCTCCAATCTCGAACGCGAACGTTGTGGGGACTCAATGCTCACCGCGTGGGCTGATTTTCAGTCTTTTGATCGTTGTATTTATTTGGCCAAAGACGGGACGAGCTGAGGGCCCATCTGATTTTAAGTGGATACCTCCGCCCATAACACCAATACGACATAGGTCCCCCTGACCGAAATATAAGAAGACCCAAGTTGCGTCACCCGAGACGGGGATGTTACGTCTCACGCGCATGTGATTTCACCGGCACCGGCACCCTTCAACCGGAAACAGCAACGCGAGTACATCACTGCTTGACGGCGGATTACCAGATGGTTCAGAATAGCAGTATTTCTCTGGACGAACTTGGCGAAGTTCTATTGCTACTTTGTGGTGCTCTTTTTGCACTACCGGTGCCGGTGAAATTACAGCCGCATGAGACGTTACATTCCCGCGTCATACTGACGGGCGCAACGCGGCTTCGACATCAAGTGGGTGTGGTCAACCTTGTCTGTCATTTCGTCACATAAGACAATACCATCATTCTTCCACTCACGGATGGTTTCACTTTTCAGGAAGTCGTTGATTTTTGGGCCGTTATCAATAATGGCGCTGGCTAACGGTACTGGTCTATATGAACCATGTGTGATTCCCTGTCGATGAGAGAATTAAATTTCTTATTAATTTAGTTGTTACTAAAACTTTTGAGTTATGTATATATTTTGAATTACCCTACAAATAACTTAACCACGCAATGAAATAACCAAAACACCTTATGGTGTTGATTTTTATTATTCCATATCCAAAAAAGCCCTATTTCTAAGCCTGATGTCTGCCTGTCTAATTTATGTTGACTTTGTCTTTTGATTCGCAATAGAGAGTTGGTTAAAAGCTATAAAAAAACGGTATAATAAGTAATAATATAATCAAATTGGTGGTACAGAACCCTGATTGAGTGAAGTGAACTCGCAATTAGCCAGTTTATTCCAATTCCAAATGCCTCAATCGATGATCTAAAGAATTTTATCTTAAATCTTGTTCCTGTTCCTTTTGCGTTGAACTTATCACTAAACCATATGCTTTTATATAATCTGTGTCTGGTAAATATTGAACCTATTTTCCATATTTCTGATAAATTTCCCGTCCGTAATTATGGTTGCATGGCGTTCTGTAAATAATTTAATGAATCCAACTTACAGTATAAAGGTCAGTTGGTGGTTTTATATCTTAGCTTACCTGTCTGCAAACCTTTAAGAAAAATTATAGGCATTTTTTTATTCTATTATAAATGATGATGCCGTCTTGGCTGACTCAACAATTTCAATAATGGGGCTGTTGATGTGACCGCTGAGAATAAATCTCCTGACTAAATCTCCTGATTCCTCCTGTTCTCAGAGAGACAAATCAATTTGAATAATTGGGAGAAATTTCTGGCCTTTTCTACTTTATGGAATCCGGGGGTCAGGCTAGTGCAGAGTACTTGTCTACCTCCTTGCCGTTATATCAGAAAGTTAGGTGTTATTGCTTTAGGTTTTTATGAGATATTGTTAAAGTTTGGACTACATTGGATCAGGGTTGATCCGGAATGGATCAAATCTTGTTCGCGTGGCTTCGAAGGGCATTCGAAGGGCATCCATTATTGTTCAAGCTTAATACAGATATAGAGCCATCTAGTGACCTTACATCTTTTAAAACAAAACTTTAACAAATAACGCTTTATTCGCAGGCGAGGGAGGCACTCAATCGGGTCGAAGAGTTGGAAACTGAAAACAACCACCTCACCAAGAGACTCGACAAACTCAAGAACGCCAAATCAGCACTCCTCAAGGACCTGTGACAATGAACGCACAACGCTGTCTTATCAAGCAGCCGAAATATCGAAGCTTAGGAGAACCGGTAATGTATTACGTGGCCGCTGCATTCAGTATTGCTGGCTCAAGTTGCAGTGGATTGGGACAATGTATTACTATGTGTATGATAGAATATTTTGCAATAGAACTGGGCACTACTTCGATTTTATTTTCAATAGGTATTTAAAATTAATGAATCACACGGCAAATTAGTGTTTAGGAAGGAAGTAAGACTGTGGGACGCATTTTCATAAATTTAAGGCTTTGACTATTGAAACAGGTTTCTTCCGGAAAGCACCGGAAAGCCGGATCAGTCTGTCCGGTTCCGGTGGACGCTGTTCGTATATATTCGGGGCCTACACGCATTTTATGACATTTTTAATCCGTGTGCTCTCCGACATGTTAGACAAGGTATTGACGTATTTAATGGCTATAAATGTATAGTGAAGCTTGCGGACCCCTCGCGTCGCCTTGCAACCAGTCCGTGCCAAAAAATTGGTAAATTTTTACTTGACAAGTCGTTGGCAGAATATGGCGTAGAAAAATACGTGGGCTTTATTCTAACTAAATATTTAAAGCTTTAACAGACACCGGACTCGCGATGCTATTGCATTGTATTAATAATATTGTGTAAATATCGGTCATACATTTTTTTTTCGCAGGTGTCCCTGTGACATTACATAATAGTTATAACTGTATATTGTTTAACGCTGTAATATAACTAATGTAAATTAAAGATTTTTAATTTTAAACAATTAATTTATTACTTAGTAATCGTATTACTTGTATATTTTAACTTTAACTTCGTATTTAGCTTGCCTTTAACGTAACAATCGACGTGATTATTATCTATAGTTTGCTTGCCATTGGTATCACAAATTAGCTAGGAATATTGAAATCGCCGCCCGGATTGTGCCAGAACTTCAGGTCAGAATATGTTTTCGCCAACATTCACCACGAGATTTTTCTTTTTAGATCAGAATCGTATTGGAAATATCTAGTTCATCAAGTTGCATTCGTAGTTAAAAATCTATTAGCCGAGCTCTAGCGTTCATGGAAACGTATCACGTGCTAATCCAAGGTGTATGCCAGTTTAAACCAAAACCGGTTTTATTTAGCTGTAAAAGGCAAAAACCAGTCATACTTTCGCATTTATACTTTGTGTAAATGTTATTTAATTGACTAAAATAAATATTACGGCGAATTATTAATTGCTCAAAATTAGATCCCACGTAACTTGTGATAGTGTAACGCGATTTTAACGTCCAGTAGGATTAGCTAGCATTCGTCTGTAGCTCTTGCGGTGTTATTGCTTCCGATCTTCATTAGGTGAGCGCAGATGACCGGTTTTTATCGGTCCGGCAATAGTCGGATACAACTTATTCTATTTTAAATAACGCAATAATGTATTTGATTTGAAAATCGTAGCAACTACCGATTCGATATGAGAGAGCGCTGGCAAAGGTCAAGCATTACATAATATGGTAAATTTGACATAATTAATGTGTACCTGTCTTTTAGTTTTTTGACATTTGATTATTTACATTTACGTGTATTTTAATGTATTTCAATTTATTTTAATTCTCTTAAATTATGGTATAAATTTTTTTTATAATTGTGTTATTGATTATCCTGTGTTGATTAAATAAATTATTATTATGGAAAAAATAAATAAAAAGGCATTTATTTATTACTAAAACTGACGCAACAATAAACAGAAGATTTAAACAATAATCTTATACAAACAAATGACAAAAAATACCATATGGTAAGAGTCACTATTACTTAGCGGCGCGTCACTATTACTTATTCAGTAGTGTGGAGGTTTTTTTTAAAATACCATTTAGCATCACAGAAACCCTACTGCTTCATACAAACTCTTTGTTAAGCTACATAAGAGTTTCTATGGAACGGTGTGATTTAGGCGTAGTTTCGTCGTAGATCGGTCGTCTGCGTTAGGCCTTATCCATTTTTTTTGAAGTTACCATTCAATCTCACCAACTAATATCTTTATTATGCTATATTTATTTGGTATTCTAGAACAGCAATATAAAATTATTTTGTTTTTATGTGCAATATTGGTATGAAATTACTATTACCATTTACCATGCTGGAATTTTAAAACATTGCTTGTATTCCAGTACTTGTTGTAGCCGAATTATGAATAAAAGTAGCTCAACGTGTTTAAATTGTATAATCCTAGTTTTAAATTATATTATGATTCTATTAATAAGGAGATAGTCACGTTGACTTGAGATGTACTGCCATTGCGCACCAAATGTAAATAATAACATCGATTTCTACCTTTAATTGGGGCACGGTCATGTTTCACCTGTGTTTGATAAGTTCCTGATGTTTTATCTGCTAAATCAGTGACGTCGTCAGAAAACCAGCGCTGAATTAGCGACACCACAGATCCAGGACATTCTGAGTATTTTACCCTGTTTATTTATATGTAAAGCAAAATAAAGGTTCTATTCTAGGAAAGATGTCGGTTACTTAACAAGTAGTGGTGAAATTATCCCTGCCCTGATCGCATATAGCTTATTTATTATCTTCATTTATTTTTAATTTTATAGTTACATCACCAAGGGAAATATTATGTACATGTTATGTTTATTAAATGAACTCCAAAAACAGTTTTAATATATATCTCGATCAAAATAATAAAAACTGGGCTTATTCTGGAAATCTCTATGTGAAAATGTATCCCGGGCGCATATTATATAGATACATTATATAACTGTTAAAATATAAACATTTATTATTTCAAATTTAGAAGGAATTACTGATCCTGTACTATTATGACAGTCTGTGGCGGGTCTTACTGCAATAAAAAAATATATGCAAATGTGCTTCTGCGTTTTCGTCGATGAATTTCTGTCAAAATGCGGGACGCTTAGCTCAATTGAGACACTGCTGCCACTGATTTTGTTACCAAACTAAATCTTCACTAAAGTTATAAGCACAAATTAAGTTTTATTTTAGTTTGGTCCCGAAAATTTGGAATCTTGCTCCTATTCAGTTTATGTATTTGAAGCCCGGGATCAAGTGTCATGTATACCTAACACATATATAATATATATAGTAGTCTATAGAAGATTCTAGATTGCAGATGAATGTATCAATGTTAGCTTTGTGAAATTATTGTGGTTTGGTGCCGTAACTGTAAGCACAGATTAAATTATGATTACATTTGTAAGTGTCTTTTAAGGCGGTACAGCCATCACCATATTAACAGTGAAACATATTAACAATACCAATATTAATATCCAATACTCTCGTTTTTCCTGGCAGTACTCCACTGTCACTTGTTGACTGTTGTTGTGAAATTTATCACTGAAACTATCACCAATGTATGAATGTTTTTAATGTTAATATATCACAAATAGGCAACGATGAAGATGTTCCGATATTATTATTTTAATTGACTTCCACTATTTTGATTTACAACTATGAATCTGAGGACTAATATATACTAAAATACTTCCAGACGGAGTATATTTTAGGGAAGTTATTTTGCATTCATTCTATGTATATATTCAGCCTACTTTGAGTAGAGAAAATAAAATATGATGAAACGTGGTTGTATTACCTACATGTGCCAGTCCTGTCGGGTTAACTATGTGTATCTAAATATGTGTATGTGTATGTTTGTAAGTCAGTCTATTTTATAAGTAGGACATTTAACATTTTGTAATTATAATTGTATCTAGTTTTGGTGCTGTACAACTAATTTATTTTGTTTTTGTAAACAGTAATGACCAACCCGTCTTTATATTATGAAGCGAAAACAGACTAAATTGTATAAATTTGGACATTTAATAAATTTCGCTCTGAAAACGATTGTTTTATTTATGATGAATTATTTACCTATAATACCTACCCTATATCGACCGACTTATCGAGCTAGCCACTGCTATTGAATGTCCAGAAAAACGATATATCTCACTTGACTTTATCTGGACCCTATTCATAAGATCCACTTGAACAACTACTTCTGGTGTGGTATTCTGTTCCGTTTGAAGTAATCAATAGAGAGGATTTCACACTACGTTTGTACACAAAAGAGGACTATTCACTCAAAATTCGCCCTCTTAATAACTGCTAGATACTACTTACTGAGCTGTGGATCCAGTCACTCATATGGGAATAAACTTATGTATTTTTTTTAGTGGAATCCCAATGTTTCCACTGAAAAAATAGTTACCTATTTTGTCCTACTAACATGACAAAAAAGAAGAACCACAAGAAGACACATTTTTAAACTACTAGCAAAGGAAATTTAACCATACGGTTGTCTTTCTTTTTTAATGATTATGATTTCAGATTGGTCCCAAATTTTTTTAATCAAAATCAGTTTTGTTGTTAAATTGAAATAACTGGAAAAATTATGCCATCCATGTAAACAAAATTGCGTAGCTTTCCTGCGTGTAGGGTGTACCAGAACGATGAAGTGAATGAAGTTGTTTTTTTTTATTTTTTGAACGGTCACTTGTTCTCCTAGTGAACATGTAGTATCTATAAGTAAGTAAATATTCTACGTGTTCATCTATAGATGTGTTTGCACGTGGCTCTACATTTTTCTACTTCTAGTTCCAACTAGTAGAACAAGAATGTAGGGGTAAGGGTAAGACCTCGAGAATGTTATTTCACGTAGTCCTACTTTTCATTTACAGCAGAAATAAAATAGGTAAAGGTATTTCAAATTAATCAACTTAAGTAGGTACGTTCGTCTGGCGAGAGTGCACATATTTTGATCAATATTTTAGTAATAAATTCATATTTTGTTCCCGCTGTTTGACGAAGCATTAGATCATAAATGTTTTACGCTATATTTCCCCGAACAGAGACCCGATAAGACAACCAATGGGACACTTCACTTCGTGGATTTCAGTATCAAAAGCAGACATGATAAGTGAGCTTGTTGCCGCCTTTGTTTTTTACCCGCGACGCAAAAAGAGTTGTGTTATAAGTTTGACCGCTGTGTGTCCGTCTGTGGCATCGTAGCTCTTAACAATAATATGTTGATAAGATGCTCAAAAGCAAGATCCACACATTGGCTCGCTCGGTCAAGTAGGCCGAAGGAAGTATCTATAATTGAAACAATAGTGATATTCTGATACCATGATGATTTATTGGCTGGGGAGTTCTTACAAAACAATGCTTATTTACAATGGGACGTAGTTATGCAAACCGGAACCAACCCATCAACATCCTAAAATTGATGAGTATTCAAAAAGCTTCCATAATGCACCTCGTCTCTGATCTTTATAGATCAAAATAATCTGGTTATTGGTGATTATTACTTAACTATACTGTGCTATTCAATATATTCTTTTGTTAACAGTTTTAGAAAAACGAATGAGAAAGGTATCTTTGCAAACTACAAAAATATACTTTATATAACCTTTTATCCGCCATGGTCTAAAATATAAGACATAACATCGAGCTCACAACGCCGCCGTCTCATAAATAAGACTGTGAGACGGACATTAATAGTGTATAGATTTGAACAAATTTTGTGAGCAATAAGTCGGTAACATTATTTATTTACGATTGGGGGCAATTGTATTTGGATAGGAAAAAAAATTTGATTTTTCTTTTCATACTAAAAAGTAGCTAATATTTTATAATTAATGTTGAGTAAGGTGAAGTATCAAAATCATATTTACAAGCTATTGAAGTACACAAAATGAAAATTTAAGAGATCTTTCATTATTGAAGTTGTATGTAATATAATATTAACATAACAAATTATATTAAAATTTATAAAACATAATATTTGTTTGTTAAAAATAATGTACATTATTACACATTTGTATATCAATTATCAACTCAATTATAGCTCGAAAGTATGAATTTATGGATTGGTTCCAGAAAGCAGAAATAGGTCTAATAAAAAATAAAAAAAATCGTGTCTGTTCATGGATTAACCCCATGTAATATTTTCTAACAACTAGGTACCTATTCAATAATTTAAAACTATTGTCTGATGTCATTCTTAATAATGATACAGTGTGCATCAAAAATATCAGGTCTGAGATGGTTGTTCAGTGAGGTTTTTTGTAGTTTTTTAGAATTTCGAAGTAATTTTAACTGTTCAGATCAGTTAGAACAGATGTCTGTCCCAATATTTTGAACCTGTCTGTAAACTACAGCTATAAAAAAAGAATAAATGAAAATCCCAAAAGTGTAAAAAATGGAAGTCTTTTCAGGGAGCCAAATATTAACTAAAAAACTAATCATGGTTAACAATTGCTTAAAAGTGGTAGAAATCATAGCTATCTTAAAATTACTCAATCACTTAGTACTATGAGTCAAGCCCAAAGAGACAAACGTCTTCAGCTTCATATGCTTCAATTCAATAAAATTGCAGAACCCACAATTTCAAAACCCTTACTCTTTTCTAAAACACTGCATCACCTACAGTCACATGAGATATTTATTATGTTTATGACTATTATAGATGAAGAATCTGGATTATGGATTGTGTTTTAGCAGTAAATTCAACTTACTGAGAGATTCTAAGTTAATCTTTTTATTGCTTTGTTAAGATAGAAACGCCCTACCCACATAGGCCACATTACGCCACACTTAACAAAGTCTTGCCAGCTACTGCTGATATCAACAGGCGGCATATGCACATTTCCATTAGCTTTATACGACAATGGCGTTTAAAAGGTTAACAAAAATGATTAATGAGTTCATACATGTTCCTAAATTAAATCTAAATAATTAGCTTTCAAATTTTCTAGCTAACAAACAAGTAGACATTCTCTTTGGGCTCAAGGGTTGGTATGTCTTAGAATGTACACTATCTCTAATCTTATGGTACAGGATGTTGGTTAGGGGTGAGTCCTCCGTGCTCAGGACTGTGCTTCTGCTTTTTTCTCTTCTTCTCCTTTTTCCTCTTCTTGCGTTCTTTGTCATCGTCGTGACGCTTTTGCTTTTTGTGCTTCTTTTCATATGTGTCAGGATTTGATGAATCTGAAAGATTTGCCAGGATACTTTTACTGTTGTTATTAAACTGGGGTTGGCATAAAATAGTCATCATATTATTGTTAAAAATACTGAGTCTATATTATATCCGTAAAAATATATTATACCTGTCAAACAAATAATAATAACATACATAATGTTATATACATACACATGTCAAAATTTCCAGAAACAAACATTGCATTATTACTTCAGAGAATTATATTTTAAAACAAATATCTCCACTTTTCCTACTGAGCTTTCACTACATTAAAAATGATTATCACATATTATCATCATCATGAGAACATCATGATTGCAATAGTTCACAAATTACAGTGTTATTATGTATAAGTTTTTGTATATGATCATAAAAATTAACAGGTTTGAATAAAAGTATTCAAATAAATTTACACCAGTGAGAGTAAACAAGTCATTTAGTAACTTTATTTGGAGAATTAGCTTTACCTTGTAATGGTGTTTCTTGACCAGGGGGTGCTCCGTCTTTGTGCTTATGCTTCTTATGCTTGCTTTTATGTCTTTTGGGAGGAGCAGCACTCACATAACGATACTGTTCCGGTAGAGGGCCAGGGTGTAACCGGAAGCCGGCCAATTGAGCACTAGATAAAGGCAGCAACTCTTTCCCACCTATAGGCCTTTTAGCTATCACAGAGCCCAATGTGCTGTTGTCTTCCTGTCCTGGTCCATCTAATATCCCTGGTAGGTTTGGGAGGAATGATGATAGTGACTCCTTCAATTTCTTTCCATTAAATTTACTATATGAGTGTTCTAATCCATAATGAGCCATCAAGTTTGTAGCGCCTGTTAATTCACATTCTCCTACAAAAATAAATCAATTTTATTTAGTCAATCAATATCAAATTATAGCATTACAATGAAAAATAATCTGTAAGGTACCTGGAGGCTCTTTCATCAAATAGAATGGTCCACTATGCACTATGGATGGATTTTTCCCTAGTGAGATTGTAGTTTTGAGAGTTCCAGAGGAGTCTTGACGAGAGACGACTGGTGACCTCCCTCCTCGAGGAGAAGACTTTGGAGAAAATGGTTCTACTCGCTTATTATACTGTTCAGACATCATCTTGAATCAGCATTGTCCAAGTAACAACTAAAACAAACTGAAAATTCACAAAAGAAAACGAAGAAAAACAGAAAATTACACTCCGTCCTTAGATGTCGAGCACAGCACTTTTTTGACGTACTTCACCTCGTCGTGCTGCCAACTCTAGCAAAAATACATTGTCACATAATTACAATAAGCGCTTGAAACAGAGACGCTAACCTTCATGAGTAGCTATAGTATAGGACTGTTAAAATACGAGAACTATGTAGTGCGCAGATAAATTGCTGTGTATCGGGTTTTGCTTCTCGAGTAAAACCCGTCCAATATCGACCCCGACGGTGTTATGGTATCTGAGTCATCCATTTGATCTAATGAATTTTAAAATTCCATGGGACTAATTGATTGCACTGGCGTATCTAAGAAAAATTTTGATATTGATTTGGAAACCAAACTACCGCTGTAAGGTAGGGCGTCATGACGGCCCGAGAATAGAGTCTAGTTAGATTGTGGGGTCTACCAGAGAGTCTGAAAGCTCCTAACATCGAAGTGAATATTTTGATTTGAGACATGCGTAGCAGCAATACCAGCTGCCATATAGTACTTCTCAGTCTCTTAAGTAACGAGGCTTAAAAAATAGGTATTTGTGTAAAGTACGCTAAAGCCAGCTCAGGGTCGAAATATAGCTTCCTGAAGACTGAAATCCTGAGGAAAGCGTCCGGCAGAGTTTCAGAGTACATATTTTATAGTCACATATCACTATATATAACTATTTTTAGACGGCTCCGTGGCTTAGTTGGTAGTAGCCCTGCCTTCGAAGCGAGGGGTCCCGGGTTCGATTCCCGGCCGGGGCACACTTTGTGTGGTGAGCATGAAGTTTGTTCTCGGGTCTTGGGTGTTTGTCTTGTGTTTCTGTGTTTGTCAATGCCATCTGCGACACAGGGTATCCTAGTGCATACCTCTGCACTAGCATACCCTGTATAGTGTGTTAAAGTTGTTTTTTTGTATTCTCTTTTTTTTGTATATATTATCTGAATAAATAATAATGACACTGGCGAGACAGGGCTGATCAGCAAATACTAAATTAGTAAACCAAAATCAAAATATGATGTTTTAGTGAAACCACTGAAAGGAAAAGATAAAATCAGAAAACTAATACTTCGATGGAAATTAATAAGAAAAAAATATTTTAAATAGTAAATATCCAATAACAATACAAATATAGTTTTTTAAGAAATAGCTATATTAATCGCAGAAAATATCCAAAAATAGCTAGATCTATCAATGAATGAGCTAGTAGCAGCACTGACTAATTATCCGCGTTTGTATTCCTTTTTCATTAGAGTTGAATCAAACATTTAATATTGTCGATGGTCTATGGTTTAGTCGATTACTATTATAGTAACTACATGGTTACTTCTAAATAATTTGAATATTTCCCAAGTATTGTTATGATTCTCTGATGTACCAAAAATGCAGCTCGATTAAAATGAGCTGAAAATTATTTGGTAGTTGCCTTGTTTTCAACTTCTAAAGACTCGATGAAATAAAGATCGACTTAGAACATAGAAATAACAAATAAGTGTCTATGGATGAAAAGTCAAAACTCATGTGTCACTCTATTAAAAGAAAAAATTAAGAAACAAAAATTGTCTATGTTTCATGAATTAGCTTCTCGTTTTGCTACGGATTTTGAGAATGTGTTTGGAAATAAACAGATTATTGTGATCAATTCAATGCTAACTCAGCGTATTCTTGCATCGGAAAACAGAAAAAAATGAATGTGATCTGTGAAATTACTGATGTAAACTCAAAGCAAAGCTTTTGATAGCACGATTCCTCGGACTGTGAAGTGACGCCATTTTACGGGAATGATCAGCCCGCGGCTGCTTCATGAGCCTGATGTAAGGATTGCTTTTTCCAAACGGATGCATGGAAACGAATCTTTATTCTTGTACACGTACTGGACTTACGATTTCAGAGGTACGGTAGATACCATTTATATTATTGTTTATCCAATGGGAAAATTCGATTTCTGTCGATTTCCTCTTGTTTGAGCGTCTTTTGTTTCCTAGTGACTCAAAGCACGTGTTTTAAATTTTCCAGAAAACTATGGAAGATGGTAATTCGTCTAATGTGAGAGAAGATAATATCTCTACAACATCACTTGGAAACTTGTACGGTGAAAGACCCGCCAAATTTTCGACAAATGGGCACAATTTTGGCGGTGAGTCGTCCAGCCCACCGAGCGATGTATCGGAGCAACGTCGTCCAAATAATGATGCCGCCAATGATGACAAACACCGAAAACGTATCAATCCCCTCAGAATTCACCTTGGAATTAAGCCTTTTGTCGAAAATTCACTCCAGTATTACAACCCATTGAAAAGAAAGAAGTCTTTTGTGAAAAACATAGATACAAGTACACCAACTACTGCACCGAGAGCTCCTAAACTTATTCCGAAGAGAAAGAATAATCAATTACAAAATGTTGCATCACATGCTGACAGTGTTAATGTTGACAATGAGCAAGACAAGCCAGTGCCAAGACTTGTGCCCAAAAGTCAACTTTCTCAGTACAAGAGGGGGAAGGTTGAAAAAGGATTGCAGCTTAAAGGACCTCGGTTGAAAGATTATGCTCAAAGCTTAGGATTACAACCAATGGTTAAGTTCAAATGCAGGAAATGTTGTTCAATGTCATTTAAAACACTGGATATGATGAAAGAGCACCAGTTGGTTTGTCGCGCTCAGGCTAAAGAGCCAGCCCTTAGTCCTGAAGCTGCCCCCAAAGCGACGGGTAGCGACAGTAATTCTGGTGGCCCCTCCAGAGTTACTAGGAAAGTTTATCTCTGCTCTGCATGTGGAACATATTATGAGAATTGGAATCTTTTTTTGCATATGAGAGAAGTTCACAACAGGCATATTTGCTTATTTTGTTTAGGTATGTTTTCAAAAGCTGAAAAGCTTTCCACTCATCTTACCAACAAACATAATGTGAAAGAGTTCAACTATGAAAGTAAAGAGGAATTTTTCAATGTTTATAATGGGAACTTATACCTCATGTGCTGTGTGTGTGATGAAATCTGTAGTGAACAAGATGACTTTTTCAATCATGACTGCAACAATGTGAAACCAAAACCTGTGCCTCTTCTTGTCAGCAAAAATGCAGTGAAGCCCAATACTGTTCGAACAACAACAAATAGCAATGAATTACCAATAAATGGTGCAGCGAATGTACCAAAGGGTACAATTGAAAAGAAGGAAAGCAAAGAGACTAAAATAGACATGATGAAACTGAAGCCAGCGCCTGAGACCAAGCCATATGAATCAGTACCTAGCAGTACAAGAATAGAGCCAGAAGTCCCAACAACAGTCAGTAAAGATGTTAGCTGCAGTGGAGATTCAGAAATGGAAATCAATATTACAGCTAGTAAACCATTGCCTAGTCCTGTAAGTTGGAATGCACATCACATAGAACCAATTAAATCAACCTTGCCTAATGGAGATGATAGTCATTCAGAAGAAAGCGATTCTCCAGTTGAGGAAACTACTGCACCAGTAAATGAAACTGTACAAGCACCAACATCTGAAACAGTATGCGCCTCAAGCGAAAAGGAATGTGGCATTAAATTAAAATTAAGTCTGAACAATGCCAATTCACCAGTTATAATAAACTCAACTGTAGACCCAACTATTGGTAAGCAAGTTGTTACTAAACCTCCATTAAGAAATAGACGGCCACCTAAACGATATGAAAAAGACAAAATGGAGCCTATTCAGCCCAGAACACCTTCCATTAAAATGACTATCTGTGATAGAGCTGACAGCCCATTTGTTAAAACTACAATTTATGAAAATAATACAGAAACTACAGTGAAAACTATACTGAATAATAATTTAGAGACATCGCCTGAACACAAACCGGAGAGTTCAATAAAGACAACTATATATGATAACAAACCTGAAACTGATGAAAACACTCTAAATAGGGTACCAAAGTTGACTGTAAGAGTTCCTAAAGAACTGCTAGATAAAGATTCCTCCAGTGACTACTCATCTGATAGTGACATTAGTGACAAACTAACTGTGGATGAACATAATACCACAACTGCTGAAGGTTCAGTGGAAACAACACCTGTAACACAGTTAATCGAAGAACATCCCACAGATACTGTTTTAGAAGATGCTAAAACAGAAGCTGGCCAAGGTATGGAAGATTTGCCACTTTCAAGTAGCCAACCTGAAGATCCCACAATTGAGCCCAAGACTGAACCCTTAAACCCTGAGCCCATTGCAGAAGCTGCTATTGAGGAGCCTACACTTCCCGTAACTGAACTGGCTCTTGATAGACCACTGGATAGATATCCATTAAAAGATTTACTTAAAGTGTTTCTCGCATCAACTGTTTACAATTGCATATATTGTAATCATGTTCGTAAGATTGCTGTGGATTGTGAACAGCTATCACTGCACATGGTTGCACAACATAGGTTTTCAGCTACAGTGGATAGTATTACAGCTGAAGAATTAATGCCAGAGACCATTACTGCTAAACTGGAATCTGGAGCTGCTGAATTAAGTAAAATATATATCAATTTGGACACATATGACAGTGTTGATAAATGTGAAAATGTTCATTATGAACATACATTTGAATGTTTCCAATGCTATTTCAAAACTGCTGTGCATAAAGATCTCTGTTTACACAACCGTAAAATGCATCAAAAATCTATTTTATTGTGTGTGATGTGCAAAACAAACTTTTATAGTTATAGTGAATTACTATGTCATTTATGCCCTGGAACGTATGATTCTGAGTATGATAATAAGTTTAGGTGTTGTTTTTGTAATTTAGACTCTATACCATCACAATTTAGGCTTATGGTACATCTGCGAAAAATTCACCACACATGTGATGTGTGTCTGGAGTTTTGTCACAATCAAGCACGGCTCTCAAATCATGTTTGGAAACATAAACTGCACCACTTTTGCTACAGATGTGGTATTGCTTATAGAAATAAACCTGACATTACTAACCACTTATTCTGGAAACATGGCACTGAGAGTATTTTGTGTAAAAAATGTATGCAAAAAAAGTGGCCACATGTGTATCACTTTTGTTCACCTCCTGCTGTATTCCTGTGTGATGAATGTAATTTGCAGTTTTCGAGACCAGTATATTTGAAGGTCCATAAAAGGTTTCACTCAGGGGAATTTCCTCACATATGCACAGAAGAGAATTGCACAGAAAAGTTTGTGTCTAAAAAGCTTCTTAGTAAACATATGGATGACCATTTGAGGAAATTAGTAACAGAAGAATTAAAAGATGTTAAACCTGAAGTTAGAGAACCAGAATCAGCAGCGCCAAAAGAAACAGTACCTGTAATTGATTTGGTTGATAACAAACCATCCGAGGAAGCTGGTACTTCCGAGGTTAAAAATGAGGCAAACCCAGACCAGCCTTCTAAAAAAGTAAAAAAGAAAAAAAGTAAAGATAAAGATGCTTTATTAATAGATGTTAACCTACCCGCATTGAATTTATCTGAGAGTGATAGTAGTGATGAGTCAGATAGCGGTTTTCCACCAAGTAAAATAGAAGAACAAGAAGAAAAGCCGAAAGTCGAAATGGAACCTAAATCTGAAGAAACCGAAATACCTAGAGCTGAAAACTGTGCCTCTCCAGCTGTTAAAGTTGAAGAGAAACCTGAGGTGGCTCAAGATGAAAAGCCTAGTGAACAACAGGTTCTTGATATATGGGATAACTTTAAAAAATATCAAGCTAAAGTAGAAAAACAAAAAACACCCCCATTGGTACCTATACGAAAACACGTATGTGAATCTGACCATGACTATTGCTTGTTACCTACTGAGATGAATGGGGAAGAAGATTCCTTTAACACGGAGAAAAAGAAAAATAAGAAAACACCTAAAAAGAGCCGTGCTGGTGGCTTGTCATCTTCAAGCAGCAGTAGCAGTGACAGTGACTCAAGCTGTTCTTGTGGACCAAATTGCAGTTGTTCATCTAGCAGTGGGTCTTCTTCTTCCAGCTCATCTGATTCAGACACTTCTGACGATTCTGGTAATGAAAAGAAAAAGATTAAACGTAGTAAAAAATCATTGCCTACTAGAAGATTAAGCAATGGCTCCAATGTGGATGTAATGGGAATGTCTGAAACCCCAATATTGATCCCTGAAAAAGTAGAACCTCCCATTGCAGAGTCTGATTTAGAAACTGCTGAAAGTGACACAGATGAAGAGTTCTATGATGAGAATCCCCAATTGATAGCTAATAAACTGCATGAAGAGAAGCGCAACCAACTCATGCTGTTGGCCTCAGTAGCACCGTCTGAAACTGGTTCCGTTTCAAGAGAAACCAGCCGCCCTGCTACACCTATCAAAGAAGAATCCATTGGAGAAGTAGATGTGCCGGCCGGCGATATCAAAACTGAATCTGTTTTGGAAATTAATAAAGACCAAAAACCCGCCAGTTCGAAGAAGAAGAGTAAGAAGAAAAAAAAATCGAAAAGCTCCAAAAAACATGCTCCAATTAAAATTAACATTCCTAAAGATGTGATTGCAAAATCCGAAGTAGAGGTATCGCAATCGCTTCCTCCTACCAAAATTACTATATCTTTGCAGTCTAACACAGTCCAAATACCAGAGACTCCTACATCTACTTTCGTTACTCCAACGGCTAGCTCGATTTCTGCAGCTTCTTCTGCTGAAAGCAAACGAGCTTCAAAGCGAAGAAGGGTACCTAATAAGTTTTACGGTTATTCTAGTGATGACGAACATATGACTGCACAGCAAACACCTACTGCTCTATCAGCGTTAAAACCGCAACAACCACCCAAGCTAGAATGGAGAAAGGAAGACTTGCCTTCACCAGTTACAAGCAGAGTCAAGAAGGAAATGCCTTCTACGATTCTAACCAATCGTCTATATAATAATTACATGGACACTTTAAGATTAACGGCGCCCATCCCGGATCCCGAACCTCCGCGTTTTTTGATGAATTCTGAATCCATGGAATCCAGTGACTCTGATTCGAGTGAAGAAGGCAATTTGGAGATATACCAGCCTAAGATGCAGCCGCCTATTCCACCTCCAAATTATTTGAACTCTGGTACTTCGAGTCTTCCGTACGCGTTCCAGAGACCTCCTGTGCGCGAGGCGCGCGAAGGCGAGAGCGTGTATTGCTACTGTCGATGTCCGTACGACGAAGTGTCCGAGATGATTGCGTGCGACGCAGAAGGGTGTCCCATCGAATGGTTCCATTTCGAATGCGTCGGCATTATGGTACCGCCTAAAGGCAAATGGTACTGTCCCGAATGTAGGAAAAATCAAAATTTTCCAGGTTACAGATAATTCTAATCGAAAATGACTTGTATGTATATAACTTAATTGTATTCTATTGTTATCCTGTATATAACTTATTGATTGTAGATAATTTAGGCTTTACCTGTATATCTTTGTAGGTAGTTTGTGTAAGTTTTTAGGTAATTAGGTCTGAAAAATGTATCATTGTTATAAAAGTACATGTTATGCTTGATACCGGCGGCTGTGCGGCCACTTCTGTAACCTGGCGAATTGTTACTGGCATTCACCAACTGCAGCAAAACGGAAATATAAATCCGATTTTTGATACCAAACAGTGTTTTTATTGTATTTTTTCTTACCTGTCATATTGATATAAATAACCAACTCAAACTCATTTATTCCTTTAGATCTCAAGTATCATTTGGACACGTCAAACTTTACACAAACAAGTAAACATATTCGTGAGCATATAATGTGTCACAGGAGTTGCTTAGGCACATTATATGCACACAGATATGTCAAATTACAGTAAGTTTCATGTTTTAGCAAGTCTTATTTGGTAAGTTTATGTCTGTTCCAACCATAACTGACCAACCCGAGGGGAAGAAACAGACGAGAAACTCCTCGGAGTCAATATTACATATTCGCGAAGGCGTCTATAGTGGAGCAAATTCAATCCCAAGCTTTTTTGTCATCTAGGTAATGTGATATTTCACAGTAACAAGTTACATCAGATATTTTTTTTTTTTATTGACATTTGAATTTTGCTCGGGATTTTGTTAACAGTGTGTTGAGCTGTGTCTTCATTGCAGTTATTGCAATGATGCAACGTCTATTCTTCAAGATGCTGTGGCCACTATTTTATGCCATTTGTTCTAAGAGGTAGGTAATTTTTTTTTATAATTTAGCACATAAACTAGGCTCAAAATACTACCATATAACCCACGTAATCTGTGTGCTGCAATGGAACTGCACCATAATCTCAATTAATGAATAATTCACCAACGTCAAATTGAATATCATTTTGTTTACGTCAGACTAACAAGATGTCAATGGAAAGTGAATAAATGTGGCAGAAGGTTTATTGTTTACCTAGAGTAATTTGTATGTAATGTATGGTTCGTAGGAACTTTTGAATAAATTTATTAAGGGTCTCTTTAAATTAATGGAAATGGATCTATCCGGGGTTTGTACCATGAAAAATGAATGCAACAAGTTTGGCGGTGAGAGTAAACGATACTTTGACTACGAACATACGAACATTATGATATATCATACGTAGATAGTACCTGTAGAATAGCATACGTAACACCAACCACATGAAAACTGCTCCACACCTGGTAATTTGCCGCCAAGCCACTGCTGGCACTCGCATTGCTGTGTTCCGGTGGGAGAGTGTGGGGTGTGCGGTCAGGTGTCGGGCGCAAAGGGACGCGACTTGTCTTCTCATGAGCGATCGAGGAAGTCCCTATTTATTACTGCTCTTTTTTTGGGCGAAGGTAACCTCTTAACATCAGATGGGCTTTATGTGTGCTCCAAAATTTTAGAAGCATGAAACAATACAGTACCGCGTTTCCCGGCGTTTTTATAGAATAAAACGTAATAGTTTATTTATTTATTTCTGATTTAAGTATTTAGTTCTGTTAATGAGGCTTAAAATTAATGTTGTAGGTTGTACATTGTAGGATAATGCCTCCTCTGGATACGCCAGTTCGCTTGTTCACTGTTGTGGACATACATAAATAATAATATTGCTTGTTCTATTATTTTCAACTTAAAAAAAATCTTATTTTAAAACAATTTTGAGGTATTTTTTCCGGTGGAGGCGGAACGTTGTGGGTTCCGGTGAAATTACAGGTTTTAGTAGCGTTATATAGTGACGGGGATATGCAACATAAGTCTCCTCATACTTTGGCGGGGGAGAACCTGAATCGTATTTCGTTGTTTATGGGCAAAGGTAAACACTTAACATAAACCCTTTTTAAAAGATGGCGCTTTTTTCCTAATTCAAAATCATTTCACATACTCAACATATCTGGCCAGTATTCGATTTTTTTAACCGACCTTCTAAAAACGAGGATTCTAATTCAACTATAATATTTTATTTTTAACTATTTAATGTTTATATTAAGTATGTATATTCACCGATTTCTCCGCCATTATCAACCGATTTGAAAAAATCTTTTTTTATTAGGAAAGGTATGCTTTCAGATTGGTCCTATATAATTTTTAATGCATTCGGTTTAATAGTTTGGTTGTTAAATCAAAATAACTGGAAAAAATATGTCATTTAAGTAAACGAAATTGCGTATTTTGCTAGTAGTAATAAAGTCGGTGTTTTCAATTTTTAAATCAGGTAGGGATGTGATAAAACTTATGATCCGAGTTATACAGCTTACACAGATTGGTTCCTTGTAGGAATATTTTGCTCACGAAATGTTAACCTTTGTCAAATATTTAGTATTTAGTTTCCTATGCTCCGCTCTGCGTTATGAGGTGTAGCATGTAACCTGGATTGTTTAATTGTAAGCGTTTAGAAGTTATGCTTATTTTTCAGGAACCCAGAGAACGAAATTGGAGTCTGTAGAAAAATGCTTGGAGATACACCCTACCTGGGAGGGTAAGTCTGAATAAGAATGCTACAGTAGGTACCTATAAAGGCGTTTCAAGAAGCTTATGTGTTTATGCCTCTTATGGCGTATGTTTTATTTTGATGCAGTCAGGCCTGTATTTTGTTTTGATACAGTCATTTTATAGCTAAAGTAAAAAGAAAGATGGCTTTGACGGACAGTGGTTAATTTAAATAAATCATGAATATGACAGTAACGATCAGGAAAAAAAAATACGTTCGTGAAATAGGTTTAATTTTCCGCACATAAAGCATTGTTATTTCCAAGTTATTATACAATTTAAGTTTAAATACAAGCTCCTTATTATTCTTAAATACGAAATACATAAATTACTGTGTTGTGCTTACAAGCGCGATCGCATCAGTCAAAACCACGTGGAACTTTGGAAATGTCAACGATCATCAGTCAACTACCAAGGTAATTCAGTTCCGTCGTATTGCAAAAATTTGCCCGTATCTCCTTCGCCGAGTTTGAAGATTGTGTTGAAGATACCATCCACGCTGGTCTCGACGTCCAGAGGCGCGCCTTTCCCGCCCATATCCGTCTTTACCCAGCCGGGATGCATGGACGCCACCAGGATCTGGTCCTTCATCAGGTCCACGCTCATTGACTTCGTTGCCGCATTCAATGCTGCCTATGGAAGTACAATCAGTATTAAATATGGATGTCTACATATCTATAGCGAGTTTTGACAGAGAGTATGCTGACGAGATCGCAGAACATAGCTTATTGTTGTTGCTCTCAGAAGTTACTTATCTTCTCAGCAATAATATGTGTGAGATAAAGTAGTGTTGTTATGTTTTTTCAGTGTATTCGTACCTGCTAGCTTGGGCTGGCGGCCAATTTTCAGATACTAGGTGTTAAGGTAGCTAAAAACTCAACTCAATTATCTTAAATTTTCAGGGCTGATTTTCATATATGTTTTAAATATATAATTTTATTTTTGTATCGGCGGTAAGTATTTGGCAGTATGCTCAAATAGACGTAATAAGTCAAAAAAAGTTGTTGTACCCTAAAATACTTTGTTTGCATGAAGACAGTTTTAAACTAAATAAAAATCCTAAAACGGTGGGTAATTGAATACGGATAGAACCAAAAATTAACTTGATTTAAATATATGTTCAATTTTTTTTACTTCTTATTTTGTGTTAATCTTAGAAGGTAAGGACTCCAAACACAGGATACACTGTACACACAATTTAAAATAGGCAAAGGTCTTAAATAATCCCGCAATAATAGGGTGTTACAGCATGATGAAGATAGTCAGTGCGTTGCTACCGTTTAACAGATCTTTTATAAGAGCCATAATTTGTAATACAATGTTAGTCTACGCAGCGCATGTATTTTTTACGACATCTTCAACGGTTAAGGCGTATGTTTATGTTACCTTGGAACACCGGTACGGATAGAAGCCCCCCTGGTCGTTCTGCGCGATGGAACCGAGCACGGAGCTCATGTTGACGACGGCCGCGCGCTGCACGCCCATCGGTTTGTCGCTGTTACACTCTGACGCTAGTTTCAGAGCTGGCAACAGACTCTGACAAGTGAAGAATGGCTGTTTTAAAACTTGTTTTGTTATAACTAGCATTGCAATCTCAAATCTAAATATGTTCGTAAGTAAAGGTAAGAGCTCCCGCAGACTAGGCTGTTCTGGAGGGTCGACTTGTCCCTATCCAGACTTCGGCAATAAGTAAATACATCGGTCTTCTTTTACTTGACAAATAGATCCATACGGTAATACCTACAGCTATTGTTCCACGATTTGACGGGGTCCCTGCAGCTCGCACCCTCGAGACTGTTCCATTGGTTCGAGAAAGTGTGGAGTAATAGGGTGTTTCTTTCTCCAGAGCTTACAACTGGCATCTGGCACGCTTTCATCGAATACTACGTTTAATTCTACATTCATGTTTAGTACAGTGACCTAACCTTAGTCAGCATAATCGGTGCGATAGTATTCACAGTGAGGTTCTCCAGAAGCTGCTCCTCCTTCACCATACCCAGCTTGGTGAACTTAGTGGCGATGCCAGCGTTGTTGATGAGAAGATTCAACCCTTGCCCGCCCAGCACCTCGGATATCTGCGACGATACTTCTCCAAAACTTGATAATTTCGACATATCTGTAAAAGTACTTGTATTATTTTTAAGTATTAATATTTATAAAGTACTTTATTTTAATTATACAACAACAACAACGTTAACTCATATCTCTGCACTAGGATTCCCTGTCGCAGATGGCATGGACAAACACAGAAACACAAGACCCGAGAACAAACTTCATGCTCACCACACAAAGTGTGCCCCGGCCGGGAATCGAACCCGGGACTCCTTGCTTCGAAGGCAGGGATACTACCAACTAAGCCACGGAAAAAAAAAATATACATAGTATAACAAAAAGTTAAAGAAACTCTAAAACTTACCTAAGTGAAGGATTGTAAGGTTTTTATTCTGATCTGCTATTGTTTTGAGTTCCTGGAATATAATATACATATTACATATATATCAAAGAATATCTTAAAAATTGCGTTCATTCGATAGGTAGGTACAGTTGAGCAATATCTTAGTTACCTACTCTAAAGTTGGCTTAATATAAAATATAATAAAGTTGGCTATTAATAAACATTAGATAATAACTACCTATTGTTGTACTAATTAACTATTGTTGGTTACAATATATTTTGACCCTTTGCTAACTTTCCATGTTTGTTATAAGGTAAGAGACAAAAGCTTGTTATAAGGTTTGTTATAAGGTAAGAGACAAAAGCAGCCAACTTCAGACTATCCAAGATAGAACGGCCCAACTGTAACAACCTAATCTTTTTTCCGGGTTAGATCTTTGGTAAGTTTTCATAGACTAAATGCATTTAAGCGTCGGTGAAGAACTGCCACTTAACAGCCCTCTTGTCACTTTATTTAGGTACCTATACAGACCTCTTTCAGTGTTAGAAGCCATCGTAAGTAATTAGGTACCTCCATATTTACGAGCTGACTAATTGTGGCGCAATGTTTTAGCTGACTGCGCTATAAAGAGGGTTATGTTATTTTTTTCGAGTTTATTGAATTTATCTATATTTCTTTGCCATATTTAAACGGCTTAATTAAGTAGGTACACCTAATTAGTTCACGCATTCTAGCTTTTTATAGGTACTTCCGTCATGGTATGTGAACAGAGATAGCACATACTATTTTTAAGGGTAGTGTACATAGCAAGATGAGTGAGGTCACAAGGTCACCATTATGACGAAAAAAACGTAAACGTCATGCCGACCGACCATGCCGACCACCGTGACGTCACGATAAGTCAGTCATCGTAGTTGTCAAAATGACAAGCGCTTTTATATCTGTCTCTTTCGCTCATCTTATGGCAGGCGAGCGAGGCGGGCGTTTACAAAAACTACTTTACCTCGTTTTGCAGCAGTAATTGACCGTGAGACTTCGAGAATTTCTGTTCTGTGTGCGCTAGATATATTGTGAAGTGAACAAATATAAAGTTGTGTGTAGTTTCACAAAAAAAGACAGTTATGGCACCTATAGGTAAGTCATAAATACTACATACCTCCGACGTTTTTCGGCATGTCGCAATTATGTTCTGTGCCTTGTGATGTTTTACGAGATATTTCACCATTCCGAGACCGAGGCCTCTGTTAGCTCCCGTGATTAATACAGAATTCATTTTGTTTGAAATTAAGTTTTATTAACGAAGTTCTTGAAACTTGCTGTGGTGAGATCACCAGGTTTTATCTTTGTGTTTTGTCTCTGTCACATTTCACGTCAAAATGACAATCTTAGGTAATATTGTGAGGGTAAATAAGTTAATAAATCCTTGTAGAACAACGGATAATTTGTTAATTATAGCGAGGAGATCTTTTTCACGTAAGTGCGTCGCCCAACAATTGTAATTTTGGCTGTGACCTTGAATTGTTAAATCGCCTAACCTGTCTCGAAGTTACAGACAAGACAATCTACTTTTGCGTCCTAAAATATTTGCTTTAAATGTTATTTTTCTCTAGGATGGTGAAATCCATCAATTATGTTAGTTTTAGTCTAGCTTTGGTTAGACTATTTATACTTGTGTATACAATCTACATTCCCTGTTCTGCCATTCTTGCTGAAAGTGTTCTAGATTTATTTATCTTTAATTAAAGCTAACAAATAGAACTTCAATTGGCAATTATAAGTTTTGAGTTATATTTTCCTCACCATGTGTGAAGACTTATCATCTCTAATAGAATATATTTCTACTAGTGATTTTCTTTAATGTGTTTATTAAAGTTGATATAGATTTACTAAGAGCTTCTACTAAATAACATGAAATATATATAGCCTAGAAATCATAGATTGTAATGAGTCTGTAATATTTGCAAATCCAACTATCTTACAAAATACTAGCCGAGATGGTACAAGGCTGACAATGGACACAAAAAAAGCAAATAAAAAATTTAAATGTACATTCAAGCACTTAATGACCTGATCAACCACTTTTGTCAGGATTAAGTAACTCTGATATATGAAAGTCTTTTTGTCTGATTATGGAGTCAGAAGGCTAGAATTTTTAAATGATTGTGTTAGACCTTAGCTCATGTCCTATATATATATAAATAAATATTCTAGGAAATTTCATACAATGCCATTTAGCATCAAAGTAAGCATAGGTTGTACTATGGGAACTAGATTACTGATAATACTTACATGTATTAGATTTTTTTATTGTAAACACAAAATATCTATATTTGTTACACAATCTGGTAGGTAGGTTATTTTAAACTACAGAAGTGACTGTATGAGCTGAAGGCCCACCTAATGTTAAGTGGTTACCTCCACCCATAACAACAAGAATACAGACTGGTCCTGCCCAACTGTAGTATGAGAAGTACACATGTCACATTTCATTGTGGCCTTCACTACTTTAGCGCCACCCAGGAGGATCATGTAGGGACTCAAAGGGTACTCATCTACGAATGGGTTTGATTCTATGACAAACATTGATGTTAATTCTGCCTCTTATACTGTTAATATGTATCTTAAATGTATGTATGTAATTGAAAAAACAAAAAAAAAAAAAAAAAGTACTATCATTCGTATTTAACCAGTAATTTGATTCCTGTAGCTGTTATCATGTTTAGTTTGGGGCTAGATGATGCTGTGGGAAATGTCCATGAATATTTATAAATATATGTTATATTATTTGGTCATATCAGGCCGCTGGATGTGTTGTAGCCGTAAGACCAAGTTGGTTGCTCCTCTAGAACACGATGGGCGAGGTATGATGAATGCCTAAACAGCAAATTTTGTAACAAACACCATTGATTGACCTATATCTGCATCTCACTGGTACTAATTAAATAAAGGCATAAAGTATCCTATGTTTCAAATTAGGAAATCAATATTAAATAACAATTTCTTTAAATACTAGTTCAGCTTAAATATTGTGATAGATTGTTCTCCGTAGGTACTTTGTAAGATACAGATATATCTCAAATGTCTTTTCTCTATGGGAAGTTGTTCCATCATGCTTTTTGTATTAAGTTAATGCACAGCAACCCATCACTTATGAAATTCACCATTAAGTATTCACCCAAATAAACTTGCCGTTCTACAAACAAAAGTATGTTGTCTTGTTGGAAATCTTGTAACATGTTCATACCTGACCAATAGTGCTGTCTTAACTTATGTTTAGGAGGTGGATATGTTGCTTAATGGTTATTGCTTTAAACAAACCTTTTATGGGTTCTACATGGCTTGGATCTCTGGTCTTTTAGATGGAGTGTTCGATTATGACCTGGCGGTCATTGGTGGAGGGTCAGGAGGGCTGGCTTGTGCTAAAGAGGCTGTGAACCAGGGCGCTCGCGTGGCGGTCCTAGACTTTGTGCAACCCTCGCCACAGGGCTCCAAGTGGGGGCTCGGTGGCACTTGCGTGAATGTTGGATGTATACCTAAGAAGCTGATGCATCAGGCGGCGTTACTTGGAGAGAGCATTCATGTGAGTAATTTGTTTATTTTATGATTTTTATCAAGATTTTCTAACTGAATACTTAAGTTAGTGATACTCATTCATCTATTATTGTATGACCACTATGTGAAACTGACAAAGCTGATTAGCAATGCAAATTAGCTATGTTATCAACTTGATGCTGCAACATTTATACTCAACTATGTTATTAAATTGATCTGTTTTTTTATTTTCAAATGCAAAACAATTCTAATATATCCAATTTTAATTCAGTTTTTATAAACTGTTTGCATTTTTAAAAACATATATCAATAATATTAATAATTAGAATTTAGACCTGCCTTAAAATGACCAATTTATAGGTATGTTATACAAGAGATATTGGCACACAATGATACATGATTGGTTTTTTCTTAGGTACTGGTAAGTGGCGTCCTGGACTGCTTAAATCCTTTCCTATCCCGAAACTTGAAGCCATTGGTATTATTAGTTCGGCTAGTACCTTCAATTTGATAAGTCTCATCAAACCACCAGACATTTAAATATTCTTGGTTATAATGTGAGTTTCAGTATTTAGTAACATAAGAAGTTTTCCCCATTTTAGCTAATTTTACTAGTTACGGTAAAGCAAGTCACTAGATCTACAAAGCCATACATATTTTATGACGTATGGCTTTGTAGGAAACCCATACATATTTCATCTATAACTAGCAGCAGTTAACAATTTGGAGTTTAAAATTAACTAGCAGATTAGGATATCCTACATTTTGTTCCTTGTGATTTCTTCCTAAATATAATGCGTTTTTCGTGTAATACGGCGCTTTATTCAAATATAAAACGTAGTTTTATGAAGATATTTAAACGGTTTCTAGATAGTACGGTGGTCCGTCCCGGCCGTCCAATTAGGTTTATTAGACCGGAATTGGACTTGCAATTTGCTGACACACAGAGGTCCAGCGTGTTCACCAGTATGTTGGGATCCGGTCCTGTCACCATGCCAGGTTCCACAGCCTGTTTTTTTTTTAATTTCTATTAATTTATCGAATTCGAGTATTCGAATTCGATTCTTTACCGAATATCTAAGTTAAGCAGTTATTTATTATTAGTATAAGGTATATCAGTCGATATGTCATGTTGAAGGGCTTCGGGTGGCATAAAAACTGACACTTGAGTTAACCACTTACACAAAAGGATATCACCTAAATTTCATTACTCACCCGTTTCGTTTTTGTCTAGCAATTTCAGAATAGGTAGTAGGTTAATACGGTCAATATGTAAAGTTTAAATACTACCAGCCGATCGATGAGCTCACTGAGACGCCCTTCGAAGTGGTGGGTACAGCTGATCGACCAGTAGATAATAATCGATCGACTAATTGTATGGTGTGTTGATGGTTGGAACAGACGTAAACTTAACTTGAAATTATTAAATCCCTCGACTTGGTGTAATGGTATGAGCTGATGATCTTAAAGATCATCACACGCCTGAACAAATCTTCATAAATTATAGCTAAGAACGTCAGCTTTCAAACAAATAACCGCACCATAATTGGTCCATTCGTTCGAGACGTACGATGCCACAGACAGACACATATACAATACACACTTCTCTTTCTTCTTCTTTCGTATTAGCAAGTGGCCAGCTTTGGTGTCGGAGTTTTCTAGCCGCCCGAAAGCCTCCGACATGGCTTAACGACTAATATAGCTAGATAGATACCTTTGAACTAGAAGTGAACCAATAATTTCATATTATTTTAATTAAAAGTACTAGCGGATACTTTTTGACAGGCATGTCGACACAATTTGTTCCCTCATTGATAAAAAAATTGATATCGATAAAAAACTCGATGAACGTAGTAATAATGCAGCCGCATCTCGGGCTATTAAAAACGTAAAAAATACAAAATTTGAATGCCATCAGAAGTCACGGGTCATACCAATTTCTATAATCATCATAGATTATATTTCATATTAGGAGTACAAATAAGTTTCCGCCGTTTTTAACACAAATTAAATATTTATTGTAAAAGAACGGTAATATAAATTTATTCAAAATATTGCCCATCACTTGCAACCACTTTTTCCCATCTCTCAGGCAGCATTCGAATCCCACGTCTGAAGAACTCCTTGTCTTTTGAGGTTATCCACGAATCAACCCAATTTTTGGTATCCTCATAAGATGTGAACCGCTGCGCCGTCAGAGCATGTGCTACGGACCGGAACAGGTGATAATCGGACGGTGCAATGTCTGGTGAATACGGCGGGTGGGGTAACACTTCCCAATCAAGTGTTTCCAAGTACTTTTTCACGGGAGCCGCAACATGTGGACAAGCATTGTCATGCAGAAGAATAATTTTTTCGTGTCTAGAATAGTATTGAGGGCGTTTTTCCTTCAGAGCTCGGCTCAATCTCATCAATTGTGTTCGATAGAGGGCTCCAGTAATTGTTTCGCTCGGATTAAGCAACTCATAATACACTACACCTAGCTGATCCCACCAAATACACAGCATAAGTTTTTTTCCGTGAATATTCGGTTTTGCTGTTGATGTTGACGCGTGGCCAGGTAATCCCCATGATTTTCTTCTTTTTGGATTGTCATAATGTATCCACTTCTCATCACCAGTTATGATACGATGTAAAAAACCCTTTTTTTATGTCTAGCTAGCAGCATTTCACTTAAGCATAATCGGCGTTCAATATCTCTCGGCTTTAATTCGTACGGAACCCAATTTCCTTGTTTATGAATCATTCCTAATGATTTTAAACGATGTGAGACTGCTTGCTGAGTGACTTCTAATGTTAGAGCAAGTTCTTTTTGTGTTTGAGATGAATCTTCCTCCAATAATTCCTCCAATTCTGCATCCTCGTAAATTTTTGGCCTTCCACTGTGATCTTTGTCTTCTACGTCGAAATCACCATTTTTAAACTTTTGAAACCACTCTCGACACGTTCTCTCACTCAAAGCAACCTCACCATATGCTTCTACGAGCAATCGATGCGCCTCAGCAGCAGATTTCTTTAAATTAAAGAAGTAAACTAATATTTCCCGCAAATGACGCTTACTTGGCTCAAATTTTGACATTTTCAACTTATAAAAATTATATTTTACCAATATAAAATCAATGATATTAATAGGTTATGTTGTTCTTGAATGTCCAATCTTTTTTTTAAGCCGGTTATCATCTGCGAAAGCTAACCGAAACTCCGTGCCGCGCCATCTACAATAAAACGGCGGAATCTTATTTGTACTCCTAATATTATAGCATTTGTTATCATTTTTTTGTTAGAACCAGTAGATGAGTAGAGTTACTAGTTGAGTAAAAATGTCTATACACACGCAAGTACTAAGAACTACCTACATGAAGAGGTTAGTTATTAATAATATCCTACTTTTTCCTATATTTTAAAATAGGTATTTTAGTTATTATTGGTTTGCTGTAGCAAAGAAAAAAAAATTGTGTACGGATTTTATTAAGTTATTCGAAGCATAAGCTCAAGGATATGGCAATATTTAATGGCAGCTCATGCTGCCGTGGTGGTGTTTCAACATAAGCTTTTGAGCTACGCTAATTAGAACTTTTTGTTTCCAATAAAAATAAGGGAATTTAATGATACATTATACGTAAAACAATCGACCTATGGCGTCACAGAATTAATATTGTATTATACACCGGGAAACCACGAACACGGTTTATTAATAATTATATTGATTGTCATGATGCCTCATCGCCTGACACAGCTGTTTCATTGAGATACTTCTCACCGAACTCTTGCATTGCTCAATGTTGCGCAATATTATATTAAATTACAATACACGTATGGCTTAGTTTATCATACACGTAAAATTCGTGAACTTTCCTGAAAAGTTATCTACAATGATGGCACAAACTAGATATGCCCTCAAAATTATAATACATATTATGTCTGTATTGTAATTTTGTATTCTCATAAGGTTGACAACAATGCTAGAGAGCGAGACTATATATCTGGTGCCTCTATCACTCAGGTACTCAGGTTCTTTGGCCTAATGCAGACTACCGATAAAAAAATCGGTCACTTATTTATCCTTTCACCGCCGAAGTTGGCTGGGTGGTGTCCGAATTGCGTCGACGCATGTTTCAACTACGCTTGCTGTCTGTTAAAATAATATAAAAAATACTCTGGATGGGTTGAAGTAAATCTACAACCCATCCAGAGTAATTTTTTTTTATTTGAATGTACATATATGCTTTCAAATTGGTCCCATATTTTTTTTACCAAAATAGGTTCTATATTTTGATCGTTAAATCAAAATAACTGGATAACATATGTAATCCTAGTAAACAAAATGGCGTAAAATAAAAAATGGCGTATTTAGCTTTCGTGAGACTTTTTTCTTCGCCCGTTATATATAGATACCGATTTGGATCTATCTGGTTCTTTAAAATGGTAGTGTGTAATCCCCTGAGGGCGAGAAGTACGGGATAAAAATATTTAAAATCGTTTTTTTCTTCAATTTTTGATATCAGTCACTTGTTTAAACCATTTATCCTATTGTAGACTATTCTACTTCTTGTATAATATGTTGGTATATGTCTGCGCTAGCAAATATAACACTGAAGCCTTTATGTATCATTGTGCGCTGAACCTCTGCAAACATAATTCGTACATACTTAGATTTACTTAGTTATCTGTTTCACACAATGGTGGTTCAGTGCAGCTGTGTGAGTAAATGTTTTGTAATATGGCGTATTCCAGGAAGCAGTAGCGTACGGTTGGCAAGTGCCTTCCCTACAATCAATCAAAATCAGCTGGCCCGCCCTCACGGAGGCTGTACAGAACCACATCAAATCAGTAAACTGGGTGACGAGGGTCGACCTTCGAGACAAGAAAATTGAGTACATTAACGGCCTGGGCGAGTTCAAAGACCCCCACACGATAGTAGCCACCATGAAGAATGGGTCAAAGAAAGAGCTGACGGCCAAGAATATTGTGATCGCCGTCGGGGGCCGGCCGCACTACCCCGACATCCCCGGGGCCATGGAGTACTGCATCAGCAGTGACGATATCTTCAGCTTAGGGCACCCTCCTGGGAAGACGCTTGTCATAGGCTCTGGATGTATCCTTTCGAAAAGTCAAAGATCTTATATGGAATGCGGCGATCACCATTTCTGTGATGAGTCAGTATAAAATCTTACGTTATAGCGCTTTTTCATGGGTACTCGAGTACTTCGCGATAAATTTCTATAAACTATGAATATTACTAGCGTTATAACGCATAAATTATATTCATATGAATTCCAGGATAAAAACAAGAACAACTTTGTATTACTATCATAGCTGTATTTTGTACTATGCTTTGCATAAAACCACTATCTCTAACAAAGTGATAGACCTAGTTGAGATTACTAAATGTTATCATTATATACCTTTTATATTTGTACCTTAGAATTTAAACATACTATAATATTATTTCGCATTGTTGTTATCAATGAGTAACGATCGACGCAACGATGACTAGCAGAATCATAAGAAAACTTGCGTGTCGTGAGAATTTTTTGATTGCGATTTGCGTTGTTTTTCTAGTCACCTAATCGGTCTTCCCTAGATTACTTTAGACCAATACTCGATCAACTCTTTGGCATTATCGGTCGTTCCATTGAGCTCCTGAGTTCAGGTTGTAGGACACGACGGGCAGAAGAGCAAATGGGCAATGTCCTGGAGGGTACTCCTCACCTACACTGAACATTGGATCAATCGAGATAACTCCATTCATCTACGTTATTTCTACAGCGAACTTTTTGAGTTTACAGTTTATTAAGCATGCCAGTAGTCCATCAGTATTGTCAATCAACCACGACTGAAATTATTGATTGATTATTGTGTTCATCCGATGTATTGAGGAAACTAGAAATACAGTTAAAACATTGTTCTGTTCAATACATTTTTTCCGGTGTATTAATGATTAAATCAAACTGGGATGAGTCACGTAACAATTATCATAAGTATAGTGGTTATTTTCCGTGTTGTTTCCTTAACCACATCCTGCAGACATCGGTTTAGAATGCGCCGGTTTCCTCAACTCCATGGGGTACCCGACGACGGTGCTGGTCCGTTCGGTGCCGTTGCGCGGTTTCGACCAGCAGATGGCTCGCATAGTCACCAACGAGATGGCCGAGAAGGGGGTCAAGTTCGAGCACAAGACCGTCCCGCTATCTGTAGAGAAATTGGAGTCTGGCCAGTTGAAGGCGCGCTGGTTGGACACGGAAACACAGAAACAGTGAGTGTGCAGTATTCAGTATTTTATTGCATCACATTATGCAGGTTATTGCATCAGTTCTTAATATAAAACATTGGCTAGGTTCTTACTGACAATGACTATGATACCCAGAGGGTGGTACAATAGAAGCACCATTGCAGCGTAACGATAACAGCATGCAGAAGCATAACAATGAGATTTTGTTTCTTCGTAATGTAGAAAATAATTTAGTAGTCCGTCTAATAGTACTTCTAGAGCCTTGTAATTGGATTTCCAATACAATTTACTTTTTATCTATCTTTGCTTCATGCGTTTATATGTTTATATTAAAGCTGGTACAAGAATCAGCTTACAATATAAATGGAGTAACCAATAGGACTGACAGTTTTCGTTCGGGTAGGTCCATGTTGCTCGCAGGGGTCCCCTTTGTGACCCTACACATCCCTGGGTACTGCTAAAGGAGCAACAGTAGCAGTACAACTTTTACTTAACTCGTCCACTATTCGCAGGTCTGAAGGCGTATTCGACACGGTACTCATCGCAACAGGACGGTATGCGCTCACGAAACAACTCAATTTGCAAGCCGCAGGAATTACTGTAAGTGTCCCGTGTCAGCCTCAAATGTTCTCACTGCAGGGACATCGGCCTACTCTCGTAGCCCGGAGCCCAATCCGGATTGGTATAAGTAATTTTTGGAGTCTAAGACATGCCAGTTTCCTCACGATGTTATCGTATTATATTGAGAATGTGGTATAGCGCAAATAAATTTTGCGTTTGGATTTTGAACTAGCGACCTTCAAATTGAAGGACTGCGTCTGTGCCCCTGGGCCACCACGCACTCCGAAACATTACGACCACTAAAAATGTTGTGTTTAGTGCGTCAAAATAAATGAGTGAATTGACCATGTATTTATTTTTCGTCTGTAAACATTTCAGTGTGTAAGCGAGAACGGCAAAATCGTCGCCCTCACAGAGCAGACGAACGTTCCTCACATCTACGCGGTGGGCGACGTGCTGGAGGCGCGGCCGGAGCTGACCCCGGTCGCCATCCACGCCGGGAGGCTGCTCGCCAGGCGGCTCTTCGCCAACGGCTCGCAGCAGATGGACTACGATAATATAGCAACGACCATCTTTACCCCGCTCGAGTACGGGTGCGTCGGGATCAGCGAGGAAGTTGCTGTACAGAGGTCAGTATTCGTGAATACGCATGCGTCGGGCTCAGCGAGGATTGCTGTACAGGTTTCAGTATTCGCGTGAGTACGGATGCGTTGGGCTCAGCGAGGATTGCTGTACAGAGGTCAGTACTTGCATTAGCATTTCTTTCGTGTGAGTGTACGGTTTTAAGTAAATAATAATCTTTATGTAGTTATTTTTGTGCTTTGGTACATTAAGGTTACTAAGAATAGGATTTACACTTTTTTCTTTCTCGCACTAGGTATCTGCTGAGCCTGTATAGCAAGTTACTACTATTTTGCCGCTATTATCTATTAATGAAAACCGCAAAATCGGTTGCGTAATTTTAAAGATCTAAGCATAAATACTACATAGGGAAACGACTTTTGTTTTATACTATGAAGTGATTTATAATGTTTCCAGGCACGGCGCAGACAACATCGAAGTGTACCACGCGTACTACAAGCCGACGGAGTTCTTCATTCCGCAGCGGAACATCAAGAACTGCTACCTGAAGGCGGTGGCGCTGCGGGAGGCGCCGCAGAAGATCCTCGGGCTGCACTTCGTGGGGCCGGCGGCCGGGGAGGTCATCCAGGGCTTCGCGGCGGCCATCAAGTGAGTGTTGGAGTCCAGTGAAATCACATGCAACATGAGACATATCATCCCCGTCTCGGGTGATGGACGCAGCAGGATGAATGCGACTCAGTAAAGATTTGGATCTCATACTGAGTCGCATGCATTACTGTTGTCATGGGCGAGGGTCACCACTTACCATCAGGTGGGCTCTCGGCTCGTTCCGTCACTTACTCACATAAAAAAAAAAAAAAAAAAGTTACCGAGATATTATACAGACGGTGTCTCATAAGTAATGTTTATTTATTTTATTTATTTAGACAACAGTATTACATCATTACAAGGTAACCCTAAGGCGATGATATATGTATGTATTTAATATAAGGTAGGTACTAATGGAAACATTTTATTTCTATAACTACCTGTGCTATTTGTAGTAGTTTCGGCAGGTTATTATGGAAAATATCGACGCTGTTCGCAGACAAGATATTGAGCAGATAGATAGCGAGTGACATGGGGGCAAACTTAAGTAGGTTGGTTCTACAGTTGGATCGGAGTCGGATTTCATATGTGAAAATTCCTACGCCTCAATTTAAACATGTCGTAACTTGTTAAGACTAGTCTCTAACTCTATGAAGAGTACAATTCCTTTACTATCTTTTAATCGTTGTCTCTTTGTTCATTGACGACACAAAATACGCAATTTAGTTTACTTGGATGACATTTTACCCAGTTATTTTATAAACAACCAAACTATTGATCCGATTTTGATAAAAATTGTATGGGACCAATGCGAAATTATATTCTTACAATAAAAAAAAATATTTCAAAATCGGTTCATAAATGACGGAGATCTGAGGTAACAAACATCAAATACAGTTGAATTGAGAACCTCCTCTTTTGAAGTCGGTTAAAGATATGTAACGTGTCTGTTTGTGTTCCCAGATGCAACATCACCATGGAACAGCTGGTGAACACAGTGGGGATCCACCCCACGGTGGCTGAGGAGTTCACTCGCCTCAGCATCACCAAGCGCTCCGGCAAGGACCCCAACCCGGCCTCGTGCTGCAGCTAAATCAACACTAAACTAATTAATAACTTGATATTATACACTGGACACTTCACACCGCCGTGTTTCACTCAGTTTTATCATTTGGGCCGTTTTCTTAAGTCTCCCATTAGGGACGGTAGGAATTCAAAATTCCATCTGTCCTTATAGCTTGCATCGGATAGATTGCATTTTTTATTTTTGCCTGCGCTTTTTATGGTGTAAGCTAAAATATAAGCGATACAAGCTAATTTAGTCGTTTTTTGGCACCAAACTAAATTTCTTTAACGCAATGGACGTTTTTTTACAGTTGATTGCAATCTTTGTCTATAGATTTAACTGCTTGCCAAAAACGTCTATCTAACCAATTTGACAGGCCGGTGTTTTGCATAGGTGCGAGCAGGATAGATGACTTAGCAAGTACCTGGTCACACAAAGAATCACGATAAATTTTCTTAAGCTTACTTCAGGTTGCAAAGATTGCAGCTAAAATAAATAGACATGTTTGTGTGCACTCACCATTCTTTATAATGTAATCGAAAGTTTATCCACCAAGATACCACAATACGTCTCATGCATTGAATTTTCTTCATTGCTTACGTAGATTAGATCAAGTACTCACGCTTTGTAGTCGAGTATAATTTTGCGCTAATATTTGTAATGTATGTCTCAAGATTAACAGGGATAACAAACGATATTGAACTTTAGTTGTAACTAGTTACCTAGTAGAGTGGAATGTTAAGCTCTACCGATCTATTTCCTTAATTTCTGGACCAGTACAAAAATAATCGTATGTATTGTTAAAGTTTAACCATTATCTCAGTTTTAATGTCAGTATTAAATGTTTAAATAATTCAAAAGTCTTAAAAAATATTATGTATGTACATTCCCGGCGCTATTACAATTAATTCAACGTGATTTAAATAAAACAGTATATTTTTATGAAACATTCGAAGAGTTTTATTAATTTATTGATATTTTGCCTTGGTTTATTGATTCAGAGAGGCAGAAACAAATTTTGTTTTACATGCCCCCGGCTTCCGAATCTAAATTAGGATCAATTATTACCATAATTTAGTAATCTTGCCAGAAAAGACACCAATTTCAACAAAACCAGGTTTTATCTTTTAAAGTGGGTTATTTTTTAAATCCTAATTTTGATTTCAATGCTGTCCAGAGTATGCCTCCCTGGCCAGTCTTCTAGCTTTATTGGAAACTAGTTGACCCAATAAATATTTTTCTGTCTTCATTCTCAACATGAAAATCGGCTGTCAAACCACGCGACGTAGTGGCAAAACTCCCATAGAAGAATGTTCTACTTTTTACCAATTTCCGACGTGAGTTTTCAATTTATTTTACAGACCTAATTACAGACAACAAAAAAAGAATTGGCCAACTATTCAGCCGTTCTGAAGTAATGCGTTTGCATCGGCTGGCACAAGAAATCCTATTTAAAAACGTACTTTAAGTTTATGCCGATTTCTGATTTCCGTGGATTTTCCACAGAAATTATTCCACATAAATAACAAACCTTGTCTTGACTATTACGAACACAACGAAATAGAAGTCAGCCGAAGCGGTCCAGCCGTTTTCGAGTTTCAGCGAGACTGGCGAATAGCAATTGATTTTTTTATATACATAAAGGTTAAATCGGATCGGATTGATGGTCACGGGCGGTCGTTGGTGACGTACTGCATCATCTCGGCGTTGGGCGCGCAGTTGAACCAAACCTGCGCTACCGGCAACGGGTAGTGCTCGTGCGCCGCTATGCGCTCGTTGTCGAACCGCCAGAAACGCGGCCCATGGAAGAAGTACGTGTCTGGAATACAAAAATGACTTTTTTTTTTATGTGAATGATGAGGCACACAAGTTAACGGCCCACCTGATGGTAAGTGGCTACCGTCGCCTATAGACGCTAGTAACACTTGAGGTGTTGCCAACGCGGTGCCTATCAGCTAAAAAACAAACTTGTTAAATAAATATGTACATTTCACACGGAGCCTAACTAAACATAGCTTGTATCTGGAACCAGATTACAGATGGAAATTTACTTATTTTTTGTAAATACATGCAAAACGCTTATTTACACCCAGACACAACAAACGATTACGTTCGTCAAAAAAATGTTAATCCTAGCTAGATAGCTAGGCCACGGGTAGATGATACTCCTGTTAGCCGAAGATAACACTTTGGCTGCGGGCTGCTTTCGTATTGTCGAGTTCGAGATGCCGGTTTCACACGCGCATGCGCGTTCGGCCGCACTGGCGTTGCGCCATGAAAAAGGATAGGCAACAGTGCGGGCGCACGCGCCTGGCGTGTTAAGTAGGCAAGCCAGCTGTGCGGCCCCACGCGCATGCGCGTTCTACCTATTCGTAACACCGGTGCGGATTTACGCGCGAGGCGCGTTTGTATATTAAAAATAATATACAACAAAAAACAGGTAATTGGAAATGGCAGAGGACCTGTTAGGGGAGAATTCTTTACAAA
Organism: Aplocera efformata; assembly: GCA_921293045.1. Classification (NCBI taxonomy): domain Eukaryota; kingdom Metazoa; phylum Arthropoda; class Insecta; order Lepidoptera; family Geometridae; genus Aplocera; species Aplocera efformata. Next base: position 1,350,551 of record OV121042.1, on the reverse strand, counting down.
ATAACTATCCGCACTGCAGTAGGGCCGCGTAAAACACAGCGTTTGTGTTTCGCCGCACATCCGAGACGAATATTGGTCAAACGCGCCAGGCGCGTGGGGCAGCACTTGCGTTCGGCCGCGAGAAACGCAACATGTGTGTTTTCCGCAGTCAAAGAGTAAGAGTGATTGTTACTGGGTCAAGCCATTCAAATCGGCCTGAAATTATAAAACCTATCACTCATACGAATATTATTGCTCATACGTCTCAAGAAAACCACTTTGTTAGCTCTATGATAAAGCTGAAAGAAATTATGTAATGGAGTCGAGTAACACGAGGCTATGGGAATAAGGTTTTGTCTCATCGCTTCATGTTGCCTCATACGCTGAAATTAGACCAAAGTCCCAAATACTATTTAATATTTATTATGGGGGGACAGCGCGTACGCAGTCCCCACTACCAAAAATAACGCACCCGAGTTATCCACATTAGGGATAATCGCAGAGGTCAACCCGTCCGCAGTGCAATGGACAGGCCTCGCTCTGGGGGAACCGCCTTCTTGATCACGGTGTCCCCTGTGCCAGGTAAGTATGATTTTAGCGTATTGCCGATACCTCACCATTCTACGCCGCGGGTTTTCATCAGCGCGATGCAGCTTTTTGGCACACTAGCGCCATCTAGGTAACCATTTATTGACAACTGTTCCGCAAGAACCGTAACTTATCCCGCGATAAATTACATGTCACTCTAGGCCAGTAACTATTTCTATATTCTATTTCTATTCTATTATATTCTATACAAAACTAGTGAATGAGTTATCTTGTAATAACAGGTAATGTAGGTCTTGTTATAGCTAATGGATGTTCCTGCATACCGATAAACTCTTCCATAATCTAGTCTCCCACTTCCTTCAAGTTGAAAGAACCTTTAATAATATAAGAATAAATAAAATCACAAGATAAATAAAAAAACAGCCGTATTGAGAATCTCTTCATTTTTGGAAGTTGTGCTAGTAGTTCCAGAGAGCGTTCAAACAAACAAACTCTTCAGCTTAATTATTATAGGTATCGCAAAAACAAATTTAATAAAGCAGTTTGTTGTCTATAAAGCAGTTCTGTGAGGCGAGGTATCATACCTTTACCAGAGAGAAGCCTGATTACCAGATTACCTACCGTTCCGTAGGGAGCCTGCCGCGCGTCTCTGTGGTATGGATGGATATACCGTACCTCGCCTCGCAGAGCTACCGGGCGGCCGGCCAGCGCCCTCCCCTCGTGACCGCCCCTCCCTTCATCTGCCTTCATTGAGAGCCCGCTCACTCAGTCCGCGTAAAGTTAAATAATAATAAGTTTATTTTAAAACTATGATATATCCTAAGATATTCATTGAAATCAATAGCGGTGCTCATTCTGTTAGTGCCAGAGCAAAACTAAACAGCATCAATCTTGTTTTATTTAATAAAGAGTGAAAGAGCCAACAATTATTTGAGGCATGTCATAGTGGTTTTTGATTAAATTTTACACCAACAGTGGAATATTTCTCTACGTCGCCGTTAAACATGTCTGAATCCAATGTAAGAACGTATTTTATATTTTGATTTCACCTTCTTTCCAAACAATAGCTGCATCGACCGGGTAGGGGACCTTCCTCCACGCCGACATATCTTTAGGGTAACCTTTGTCCATCTTCTTCTTCCTCTCATCGTATCGCCAGAAGCGCTCCTCTTCCATTAGGTAGGTCTTGTTGTTGTAGTTGGACAGGAATACTGTGGTCAGTTCAGGAACTTTGGAGGGTATGGAGTATTTTGAAATATTTCTGCGCCTGATAAACCGGAAATTTGGGTCGAACTCCCAAAATTTTCGACCTGAAATTAGGACAATGCTGTAGATAAGGAATCTTTATTTAGAATCTAATTTAATTTTAATCTAAGTACCTACTCTATTAAGATTTATTAAATTTGCACAAGCCTCTAATGATCCGAATTCAAGAACATAAAAAAAAATAACTTTGTTGTCGGGTCTTAGCTGCCCCCTTATCTCTACGCTTTCAATTCAATTCAATTCAATTTATTTATTTCAGACTCATGTCCATATTGATATATTACATTCAAATTAAATTACAATTAAACATATTACAAATTATTATAAGAATTACAATAAATATATTATATTATAAGAATTAGAATTAAAAAATTAAAATATTATTTTATTTTATTTTGCCTAACATGATTCCCACCCACTGCTTCTGTATGGGACAATCGTTCCGGGCTGCAATCATGTTGAGAATACTGTTGGAGCTACCGCGCACTCTGTGAAACAGCGACGCCACTTTCACAACCCGTAGGGAGGTAAAAATATTTTTTTACAATGTTACAATTTTGGTTACAAGACCTTTTCATAGTATACCTTTGAAAATAACAATGTTCCCATTCATTTTCTGGTAGATCGTCTTGATGACGTTGACCTCAGCCGGCAGACCGCGGAACACATCGTGGAAGCGTCGCGGGTACCCTTCCTCCAACTCCTTGCGGTCTCGCAGTACCCAGACCCACTGCGACAGTACATTCATGATCAGAAGACCAATATTGGTCACAAGAAAAGTAGGTAATCATGTATCGTTTTTGGCCGGAGGACCGCTTTCGGATGAGGCAATAAACTGTATAAAATAGGTATGAAGGATTCATTCAGGTGGGGGGAATGTATTTCTCGCATGTGCAATTCGGTCTGACAAATTGATGGTTTGATTAACCGATTGTTTTAATAACTAATAATATATTACTTGTTAAAATACGCACCATTATAATTAATAACAGAAATAGCAAAAAAATCCGTTACCGCTTGCGGTTCAATAATTACAGTCAATTTACGGACATTTTGTATGAAGACTCAATTTTGTAAATTGCTGTAAGTCGATGTATATGCATGTACGTGGTCATAACACGAGCGCAGGTTCATTAAAAGTGCCTAGGCCGGCGCCCCCTAACACCGGCACGTGCACACGGGTGCCGTGTGCACGTGCAACGTACACCCTGCACCATAGGTGCCTCTGGGACTGCTTTAAAGCATTGATAGAAATCACGATCAACGTGATTTATTGTTTAATTAAAGAGTAATGGACAAAGTCAAAGTCAAAATATTTTATTAAATTTTCGTAGAATTCCTCAAAAAAACTTTGGAATTGACGCTTATTTTAAATAAACATGTGTACCTACAAGAACATGCGTTAATAATACTAAATTTGGCGCTTGTTTAAACATTATCAGAGACCAGAGTGCATAGACTATTTTTATCATTCAACAATTCACGTTCCCGTGGTGGAGACTAGATGGCGCTAGTGTGCTAGTGTGCCAAAAAGCTGCATCGCGCTGACGAAAACCCGCGGCGTAGAATGGTGAGGTATCGGCGATACGCTAAAATCATACTTACCTGGCACAGGGGACACCGTGATCAAGAAGGCGGTTCCCCCAGAACGAGGCCTGTCCATTGCACTGCGGACGGGTTGACCTCTGCGATTATCCCTAATGTGGATAACTCGGGTGCGTTATTTTTGGTAGTGGGGACTGCGTACGCGCTGTCCCCCCCATATATAATAAATCCATTTGATTATGAGCTTATATGAAGCGTCGGGACATAGTCTTGTTTCCGGCGTTTCATATTCGCTCCATTATGCATACAACTTTTCCTCAATGTTGTCTGAGAGAAGTTTTGTTTTTAGCAAGGCGCTAAAATATGTTTCGTATTTTTCGTAATTAAATCCAGGTTATGCTACCTTCATATTCATAACAAACTTCATCCAAATCCGTGTGGATTTGGATGAAGTTTGTTGAAGCCGTTGAGGTGTGAATTAAGGAATACAAGCTTTCGCATTTATAATATTAATCATACTAGTATGTTGATTTAAATATAGTAAATTTGGTTTTGGTCGCATATGACCTTGTCAACTTTACCCGGACCTTTGATGAGAGCAGATGCTCTCGACCATCTTAAGTTTGGACTAGAACTCGCCCGGGGTGAGCGGACAAAGGGATTCGTCGACCCCGCCGGCAGGGTCGTTGCAAAGGTGCAACGATAGCAATAACACCACCGCGCTACTATTTGGATTGGAGTAGGTAATGTTATTAGTATAGTATTAAAATATCCACAGTAATGTTTCTGTCATGGCCCCGGTACTGGCGCTAGTGCTTCTAGTACAGTCGATTGCCGTAGATTGTCATCTACTTGTTCAATTGTTTTCACATACGCACCAGGCACCATTGTATATCTTTGCTAAACATATTAATAGTCGACTATTAAGTGTTAGCTTAATTTGGGATCTATTATTGAATAAAATACCAAAGAAAGTTGAAAAAAGCAATAATTATGGTCTTCGTCGCACTATCTCATTACCAGCCGCCGAATGAAATTTTCAAGTTCTCCTAAGTAAAATGTTTACCTCCTCTTCGAACACGTAGATCTTGCCATGGATGACCTGCAGTGTATCGTAGTTGGCCATGCACAGGTCGGGGTAGTAGTTTTCGTCCAGTTCTTCGTTGTCGCTGTCTGCTTTCGTAAATCGCGGCACCACGGGCGAACCAGACGTGACTTCCGCTATTTCATTGGCCTTAATGTCCTTCACTGATGAGACAAAATGATAAGGAGTAAGGCAGAGCCACAACCAAATAAACTTTGAGGCCAGTCTAACCTAAAACCTCTTCTCAAAATCAAAAATGAACGAGAGGACCTGTTTCCAAGATCCCTGGAGTAGAAACACAGGTATTATTTTTTTTATTAGTATTTATTGCCTGTTTTTTAAATTTTTATATAGTATATAATATACCAATAGAATTCATTAGGTATGCTCTGTTTTGTGCGCTATTCTGCGTGCGCGATTTCTCGCAAGTCTGCTAGACATCACCGCTGTGAATTTCTTCACATCATACGCTGATCTATTCCAAATCAGTAGCTCCTTTATGAATTGCTTTTTTTGGATAAATTTGTTTTTTGTTGGTTATTATTTTTATTTTTAACTGTATAACTGTGTCTACCTAGTTATGGACACCCCTGGTCCCTCTGCCTTCGATTAAGCATAGAAACACATTTTAGCATTGATAGGATGCATTTCTATGTTCTACGTATTGTTTTTATCGAAAACTCAGCAGTCTCCATATGGTTGGCTGCGTCCTGCCTCTGTACTTTTTAATAATTATTAAAACGCCTAAAACCTACCTATTCAGAACAGGTACAGAAAAAAGAAGAGGCTGTTTTGTGTGAATTTTCACTTTAAACATTCAGAGTCAGGAACGGTTCTAGAAGCTACGGAGTTACTCACGATATATTTCCTGTATGCCCAATATGTCGTCCATATAAAGTTTCTCCACACCCGACTTGTAATACGGATACATGACTGATGGCTTGACGTCCGAGTGCATCATCCCCAGGGCGTGGCCGAACTCGTGCAGCGCCACGGCGAAGAAGTCCGTCACATCGTCGTCTTGGAAGCTGTCGGCGTCGCCCCAGATCTCGTCGTCGTCGAAGTGCACGGTCCCGACGGGCGGCTGGAATGCGTGAGCCACCACCCCACCTAGCCCGTCAAATGAAGTGCTGGAATGATAATCTTCTTTTTTATTTGGAATCCTAGTAAGAGTTACTCGCGTTCCCTTTTGCTATGTGAGTACCCTTTGAGTTTCTAGCCCCCTGGGTGGTGCTAAAGGAGCAACAGAAAGTAACATTAGAGCTTTTGCCATTTTCGTCCGGAGTAGTACTGCCATTACACCTGGTAATTCATCACCAAGCAGTGGTGCGCTCTCGTCAATTTGTGTAGTAATATTATCAAGCATTAACTATTTTCTTTTGAGGTTTCGTGGATACCCAGCGTGTGCTACTACTCTAAAATAAGAAATTGGATGGTTTCAAAGGCAAAAAAATAAAGATATAGATATATTTAAAATATATCATTTCTCCACGAGTAGCACGATTGTTGTTAGTAACCGGACAAACGCTGCACGAATGCTTCTCCTGATTGTGGAAGAAAGCAACACTCACCCATCGCCATGGTCCTCGGTCGCGAAGCCGATCGTCATGTCGGCGTGGCCGGAATCCAGCCGGGAGAAGTGCAGCCCGCCGTGGGGCGCCCACACTCCGAGCGCCTGCGCCGCCAGCGTCTCCACGCGGTCTCTGGCCAGGGTCCTCGACCCGCTTACTATCCTGCATCAGAACTCATGTGTAATTTTTAAGAAACAAGTGACTGATTGTTCAACCGCGCCATCTATCTCTAATCAGTTGAACTAAATCTAGTAAAGATAATCTATTCTAAGATGAATGATCATCTCTGACATGGAGTTCAAGCAGATGCCGCCTGGCAGCCCTGCACAGGTTCTATAAAAGGTAGGTTTTGATTTGACTGGGTCCTCGACTGCCTGATAGATCCTCCAGGCAAATCATCTCTGCGTAGACCGACATTCTCGGTGATTCCGATGGCGAGATCACCTCCAACTATCCGGAGGTGTTCTTGTCAACCGCCGGCGGGGTCGAAGAACCCTTGGTTTGATGCTACAATATTAATATTTAGTTTTTAAGTCGGTCGAAAGCCATCTGCTCTCACAAACAGCCCGGGTAACAACGTATAGCCTGCTGCAAAAAAATTATTACCGAAATATATTTCTTCTTCTCTTCTAGTTTCTTTTCTATTTCATTTACTATAAGAGTTTTACACCGAGGAGACATCGAATAACCGACTTCAATACTTTAATTATTTTCTCGCCCTAAGGTCGACTTGACCTTAAGGGTACATTTGAACTTTTTTTTCACAATTTATTTTGATTAGACAACTAAACTATTGAACCCACTTTGATACAATTTCTATGGAGCCAATCTGAAAGCCTTTCAAACAAAACAATTTTCAAACGGTTGAGACGACGGAGTTCTGTAACAAACATAAAATAAGTACAACCTAATTGATAACCTCCTCCTTTGGAAATCGGTAAAGTAATAATCATCCGCATATTTAATTTAAGTTCAGTTATTCCTTTGTAAGTGATATAATAATATAATATTGATGTTACCTGTATGTAATGTTTCTCTTGCCCCATCCCGGCAGTATCGTGTACCTTCGAGCTCGGTTTTGCTTCGGGATTTCAATTATATCCTTCACTCCACATCGTTTCCTTCTGAAAAGCTGATCGGAAGGATAGATAGAAAATTCTTTGATGCATACGAGAAATGTGTGCATACATAAAGAATAAATTGTTTTAGTAGACGTTCTAATCTATTTAACTGTTCCTCTGTCACGTTAGTACCTATAGTATAGGTACGTCTGCATAGTCCAGAAAAGGAAATAGCAATACCTACGTTTATCAGTGTTAGCCTATTAGTCAATTTAATTTTACATTTGCAGCTGCAATCAAAGCTATGACGCTAAAGATATGATTGCAGCTCTGTGCACATAATGATACATGTAATCCATATTTGGGATCGTTATTAATACTACTTTTACTTACTTTTTTAGTATCTGCATCGACTACACCGGTCTGCGGCAATCCAGCGTACGCTTGCGCCCTCCGCAGAGCATCAGAGAGGGAATGCGGGGTGATGGAGAAATCAGCATCGCTCTGCCCTTCTGGCAGGTAGCCGTACCTCTTTAAGAACGATATCTGAACAGGAGAATAACATTTGATAGGTCCCGTAAATTCCCGTAAGCAACTAGCTACGCAACTAGCTTAGCTTAGCTTAGGTAGTGGCCTTGAGTACGAAGTGAGGGTCTAAACCTTACTGACCTGGATGTGGAAGAGCATCCAGAAAACTTCAATAAGCACTTTCATTCATATGCAAATATACTTTCTATATTTCGAGATAACGTATTATTCAAAAACGGATTGGGTTTGTGTGTCAATTCTGTAGACTTCAAGTCTTTATTTCAGTCTTCTAAGGATTACTCTTAGAGTTACATTACTAAGCCTACACAATATTTGTGCTTATGTCTGTCTGAAACTGCGGGCATAACCATGATACTCGTAGTTTTAAAACTATTTAACATATTGTATTTGATATTTATATTTTTCACATCCATGATAGTTTTTAAATTTATGCCATTTCCCGGGTCTTCATCTCTGAACACATTTTTAAAGGGATTTTGTTTATAGCTGCTTTATCAAACTTATCTCTCAAAAAATTCGTAGATTTCATTTCAATAATTTCAGTTATATCTATAGTTTGCAAACCGATTCTAGGGATTGGAATTTTATTAAAATTACGTTTTGACTTACACTTAGCCATAAAAATGAACGTGCGTGTTAAAAAAACAAAAGAAGCAACCTCTAAAGGAATGCTTTTAGTCGATCCGTTTTATTTCAGTGTGTTAATTAATTTAATTCAGTATGAGCAAGTTCACATAAGCGACAGTATCCCGGATTCAGTAGAAGATAACTATAAAACGGGACCGCTATGTTTACAGGACAGTTTCAGAACAAGGGGTAAGAATATCTTCTAACCTCATCCTCAGAAGGGTCGTTTAGCTCCAAATAGATGGTTCGGCATCGCACCGCACTGAATCCCACAACACAAAGAAACCAGGTCAGGTCACACAACCACATTGCAGCGGCAAACAATCAACTGAGGGATCACTCCTACCAGCGCTTACCAACGCGACTTGACCTTTGACTTCAGATAGGAAGCGGCATTGTGAATCATGATAATATGGTGAACGACCTTATAGGGAGTTATCTCCTCTGGATGCTTTTAGAATGCTATGTATGTTAAGTATGCTTTTTGTAAAGGTCTCAATACCTGTGACCTAACTCCAACTTATTGTGCTGTTCGCTAAAAGTATTACAGTTATGTCACTACTGAATGTTTTTTAGGAGGGGGAGTCCCGGGCTGATCCCGGGCCAGGGTGTGATGAAACTGAAGTATGCTGCCAATCTTGGTGTTTATGTTTTGTGTATCCATGCCACTAGCGATACAGGGAGTCCTATGCTGGGTCGCGTTCTGTCGTCTGTTTGTTAAAAAAATAGTCTAAGTGCGCTTCGGATTCGATGTTCAGTTATCCGCAGCGATCGCTCATATCTTTTATTCTTCTTCTTCTTCTTTTATTTGTGGCCTCCGTGGGCATGTCTTTTATTATCGTGATTTAGTGATTGCAACGATTGCGGACGATTATATCTTTCGGAAGCTGTCATACTCGTATGCCTCCGCATGACAGGTAAATCGGCATTGTCAGTTGGCTGTCTTTGGCTGATAAATGATAAAAATATATCAGTTGTAGATACATTTGTTTGTGTTTAAAGTCGATATTGCAATCGATTAGCACTAGCAGGCTTAGAATGCAGGGTCCCACGGAGAGGTTCTACTCGCTGCCGAACCTGGCGGGCGGCACTAACAGCGAGGTGGACGTGCGTCGCCTGTACAGCTTGTCGCTGTCCCAAATCAATAATAATTCCGATTTCGCCGAGTACCATCAGAAACCCTCGCCTTTCGTCAGTATATTTCAATCATACTCGTCTAATTGGTATTAACTCTCTCTCAAGAGCTAAAAGCTTCAGGTTCAATCCCTGAGCGATGGTACACCGTTCTGTATTATGTCTGCAACAGGGAGTCGTGCAGTGGTGGCTGTTTTAATTGCGATCAACACTTCAACAATTTCCATTAAATAATGATTATCACCAAATTATTGTGTGAGTCCATTATTAATCATAGCAATTAACATTATGTGACTTCTTCAATATTGTATATAAATGTTTAACGTTATGAGCAACCAATGTTGCTCATTGCCTTTTTTAGTCTTTTCTGAATTGAATACGTTTCATTCTATTATATTAGTACTTATTACTAGTTTACTGTGGTTATTAGAACCACAGACTTTAACGAAATGAGTATGCAACCAGGAATTATCCTGGTTGAATGTTCCTTTCGTTTACGTTATCTATTTGTACAAACTGTAGCCAACATACACCGACTCTACTGTAGTCATCAACGTAATATTTATTATGGTCATCATATATTATCATCTTCAGCCTCTACTAGGCTACTGCTGAACATAGGCATCTCCGAGTAAGCGCCACATACATCCTGATTATACACATACATCATCGTATGTCTATCTTTTATTTATACTGGTAACAAAAATAATTGTAAAATAATATGAGATGGTCCTTTGATTGACCTTAACATACGCGTGCGTATTCAGACTTTTTCCCAAAGTATTAGGCAGTAAGTATCATCAGCGAGCCCCGTTCGCTTCATGTAATCCACAAAAGGCGTTTTTGAGCGTGCGAAGACTTAACAAGTGATAAAATCATCAACGCCAATGTAAGCCAACTCCACGAATCACTCAGAAATAGTTTTTACCAGTAATATTTCCCGTGATATTATAATAGTAAAATCTCCCGCTTGTGCTCTGATGGATTGGTCTTTCAAAGACTAATCGATCATAATACGGACGAAGAACTTCATGATGAGCGAATCATACTTCCCCGCTATGACTTGAATGATGGTGTTGGTGCTGCCCCGTACTCTGCCTAGCAGGGAGGTAGTTTTCTTGCGGATTGCATGTAACCCGTCAACGTGCAAACATGGTATTATGCTTTCCAGAACTTGCGATGGATCCACGGCTACAATCCGAAACCTGGCCTGATAAACCTGAACACGAACGGTAGCACTACCGTTCTCTACGCGGCATCCAACTGCGCAGTGCTGTACAACTGGACCACCAACCAGATGAGAATTCTACAGGGGCATGTGAGACTTGGAGCTCAATACTCAAAATAATACCATTAAACATTAGATCAACGCTTTCTAAAATTATCTTTGCTTGATCGCTATCATTTGCTACTAGCAATTCGGATTTACTTGCGGTTGAGCTGGGCGTTATATTATAGTTGTATGAGTTTTTATAACTGTTATTATATATTCAACTCCTCAAACGGCCAGTTTACATGATAGTTTGTACTAAAACGCTATTAAGACGTAACGTCATCTAAAGTAATTTGGCGAAGTGACGGTGAGAACATTAAATTGCATAATTAACCATATTTCCTAAATAGGTTGTTTCCAAAACATGATAACGTAATATTTTTATAAAATTACAAAGTAAATTCTTCAAAATAGTCTCTTTTTTTAACGTAAAATGTTAGTATTTACACTATCTTAAAATATATTGAGACCATTTCGTGGTTTTTTGTTATTTTATTTTTGCATTAAGTAAATTAAAATAAATTGCTCGCGCTGTGTCAGCAAGCGATACGCGTGCGCGATGCGACGCAAATTACTACCTACATTCTAAATCGATCTTTTAAATTTTTGTTAACATGCATAAATTGACTTAAAATAAATTTAATTTAAAACTAACTACAACACCGTCAATTTTTTTAGTTATTAACAACCGAGGTATCTACCTGTATGAGTGATTTTAAAATAGTCTGATTTCTGAAAATCTCAAAATATTACGTAAAAAGTCAAAATGAACCTACCAAAACTGAAAGTAGGATAACATTATAATATATAAACTGGACATTCGCGGAAACTAGACTGATATGAAACAGCTTTTAAAAATGAAGTATAATGCTAGGATATATTTTCCTCAAGTATCTTTTAAAATTTATGTTTGTAAAAAGAATGATTTATCTATATTTTTATTGCCACATCGTACAAAACAATGACGTCATGTCACTGCGAATCAGACTTCAACGAGGTGGTTCCAAGTGTATGCTATGCTTACAAACATCGTTCACAACCAATCTTGTGAAATTAATTCACTTACTTAACTAGTTATTTTTTCGTTTTAGCGTCACGTAGTAACATTCCTGGCGTCGGACGTAAAAGGGCGTTGGTTAGTCACCGTTGACTCAGGTCCCGAAAACATCATTATAATATGGGACAGTAGCGATTACTTCCCCCAAAGAACCATATTCTCCCCTCACGGGGAGACGAGAATCGCGAACGTGGCGATCAGCGCCGATGCTAAGTACCTCCTGACTCTGGGCTATGAGAAAAAGACGATGCTGCATTGGTGGATTTGGTGTTTGGGGATGGAACAGCCACATGGTTAGTATTTCCACCGGTAATTTATATCAAAACTAGCTGCGGCTCGCGATGTTTCCCGCGGTTGGTCATGCCACGGGAAAACTTCACATATTTTGGGATTAAAAGTAGCCAATGTTAATCCACTTTAAGCCATCTTCATAACAAATTTCATCCAAATCCGTTCAGCCGTTTAGGCGTGAAGGAGTAACAAACATACACACACATATACATACAATCTTTTGCCTTTATAATACTAGTGTGATTGATTACCATAGGTTTTCTTCTACATGTTGTCTATTCTGATGGTGAGCTGACATGTAAATGCATGTTTTGCAGCGAAACTAGAAGTAGACTTACCAAAAGACTCCGTGCTGGCGATGAGCTTCAACCCTTACAACTCTGAGCAGTTTCTGCTGATGACAAAGCTGGATATTTGGATTGGAATATCGGGAGTGAGCTTTTTAGTACCATAGTTTATAGGAATGAATAATCTTTTTAGCGGTACTCAAATATTGACTACTTATTTTTTGAGACATCAAATTATGCATCATGCATAATGATGCATAATTGCATATATCATGCCTATTTTTGATACTTGTACTTACTAGTATCCATGTTATACATTTCCAGAACAGTTCCAAATCCTTACCATATAGAAACAAAGGGTTTTTTGTTCGTTCTTCCCCATGGAGGGTCGGATAGGGTGTGTTGCTAAACTTAGTATTAAGAAGCATGTTCTTGTAGGTACATCATATTTATTTAAAAAAGTGACATAACCAATTAATGTTTTTTAAAACTCAATGGTAATATTTTAACTTTTAACTTACTATTTGCAGGTATAATTATCTTCCCTACCTTTTGCTTAAACATAATCAACAAGCATTATAACCTTCGCGGTACTTAATTGCAGAAAATTTTTGTTATGGAAAGGGGTCTTATAAAGGAAACGGATGATTACGAATTGAAAATAAGAAAAGTTGAAAAGAAAATACACCCGGAATATGGAAAGTTAACGTGTTATACGTTCGTTGAGAAGACATGCCAAGTATTGGTCTGCACAAACCGGGGTGCGGTACTAGTGTACGGGTACACTATTGAGTACCAGGAGAATGTTACGTCTACCAATTATGAAAATCTCAAATTTGTAAAGCCCCTGAAAGTTGAGAAGTGCAAAATAAACGTTATCAAAAGTATCGACGGGTTGGTAGAGTCGTGGTCGGCTCATGAAATCAATTTGTACTGAATTCTTGTTTTTGGCTTCTGTGGCTTTTCTGACCGCAATTTAGCCACTAACGACGTTTATCGGCAAGATATCGCATAAAAAACTGATGGAATTTCATAAAAAAATGGCCAGTATAGAGAGAGAGTCTTTATTAATCTTATAAGCTTCCATGCTAGCTTTTACGCAGCTGCTAGTTAATGACTTAATTTAAAGTGCCATTTATCTATAATGAACTACTTTTTAAACCTTCGGGATTTGAGATGTAACGTACTGAGCTACCACGTTCTCGAAACGGTGGCGGAAAACATTATGAGTAAACCGGCATGTCTTAGAATAAAAAATTCAACGACATGTGACATCTACCAATCCAGATTGGGCTCCCGTGGTAGATCAGAGCCCATTCACTTTAAATTATCGAGAGTAGGCCGGTGTCCCTGCAGTGGGAACATTATAGGCTGGTACGGTACTGGTCTTTCATCAATTGATGGCAACATTAGTAATTATTCATCTGTCCAGTTGCATGAGACCTTTAATACGGTTGAACCGCATCATCCTTATCTAAAACATTGCAGGGTGATCGTAACAGGTAACGAGTGCGGTCAAATCCACTTCTATGATGAGCAGGTGAAGTTGATATACTGGGTGCACGGCTTTAGTGTCGACAGCGTGAAGGGAATCAGTTTCAACGTGACGCCACGGAGCTACCAAATATTCGACCCCAAGTGTAAGTTGCCTTTCCTTCCAGGACGGGCACAGAAGCAGGGTGACCCCTTTTTTTTATTGGGAAATCCTCATGGATACTCTCTCGTTGCGGGGGCAGCGAGAGAGTTATGCCGGACTCCTACCGGCTAAAAACCCAACAGTGTTCCTTCACGACGCTTTAGTTGCCGGAGACCGTGGGAACGCTTTCGAACTCTTCCGTAGCCCCGGCAGCGTTGACTAAGTCCCAAAACTCTACAGCGCGTTGAAGCTGGAGTTTACTGCAACCCTTCTCTTTTGAGATGCACGTGGGAACGGCGCGCGCGCTATCTCGAAGGGTGACCCCTTTCCTAACTAGAAGATAATAAGTGAAACGATACGTCTCTTTTGAACGAAAAAATAACCCGGCCAAGTGCGAGTCGGACTAGCGCACGAAGGGTTCCGTACCATAATTTATAATAAAAACGGCAAAGCGCTTGTATTTTAGCGCAAATTAAAATACAAGTGGCAACTAATATTTAGTTTCTTCATATGGAACTATATCCTAAAAAGGACGTTTTTGTATGACATAAATATTTATTTTAATATTTATTTATAATATTTTATTAAATAAACAGTTATTTTATTTTGTTAGTATTTGTTGCCGTTATAACAGGCAACATAAATAAATCATCTGTGAAAATTTCAACTCTCTATCACGGTTCATGAGATACAGCCTGGTGACAGACAGACAGATAAACGGACAGCTGAGTCTTAGTAGGGCCCAGTTTTACCCTTTGGGTACGGAACCCTAATTAGCCCCATCCTGTTGACAACCGCCACTTCAGTGAGAATAAACAAGTACCTACCCTTCATTTTACGCATTACCACAAGAGCTGTTCTTCTCTGGGTTCATCTTTGCAAGCTATTCATTTGGAAATCAAGTTCCACTATTTTTGTTTTTATTTCAGGCAATAAACCTTGTCCTTGTTGGGAGAAAGTGGTTACTCAAGTGGATCCGGAGACGGGGATGTTCCAACAAAAGCTGATGAAACAGAGACTACCTTCCGACGCGACCGCAGGTGGAAGGCCTTTTCTTGTCCGGGATTTCATAGTTTGTGAGCAATTTTACTGTCACGAATTGTATCCCTTTAAAAATGAATCGAAGTAAAAATTTGTTTAACAAGGTGTGTCTGTATCTAGGTTCATACAATGAAGGCGTCGGATTTGTGGACTTTGCAACTGAGAAGCTTCACACGATTCTGGATAATAAAATCTCCCCAGCTTTATCACTGACAGTTCACCCAGAAAAGTAACGGTTTCGGACTACGCTTATATAATTTTAACTGTGTTTTCACCATGATTAGCTCAGGAAAATTTAAACGCTGCTACGGAACGTTGATTCTCTTTCGTATCCTCTTTTTAGGCCCTTCGTGTGCATTGGATACGCCGATGGCATCATAGAGCTGTTCAACTTCATTCAACACAAATTGTTTTTGAGACTGAACTTAAGAGATCACTACAAAATTGTTATCCCTCCCAAAGACGATTCCATAAACTGCAATTATGAAGTTATCATTCCTCAGCTTTCGGTGACTTGTTTGAAGTACTCACCTTCAGGTAAGATTTGCGAACTTGCTCAGGTAGACATACGTACAAGTATAGTTTCTAAAATCTGTGTGAGTCTCATGAAAATTTCATGCACTGAGGCTCTAATTAATAGAGCCTCAGTGCATGAAATTTTCATGAGTAAACTTTCACCAATTCTGAAAATTTACGAAGAAATAATATGAAAAATCGTTAAATTCCGTTAATTATTTTATTATTATCTACAAATGACTGTATAAAATGATTTTGGTATGAAATTTAGACATATTTCTATAACAAATCATGTCAAATTGGCCGTGGACTTCTCAGGTTCTTAGTTGAATCTACTCATTGTTTTAAAAATTTACTGGTACACTGTTTTCTCTCCGCATCTTCAGGTCTTCATCTTGCGTGTGGGCTAAACACAGGCGAGATTATATTCCTCGACCCGATGACGATCAAAATCATCACGGAAATTTCTTTCAAAGATACCATATATGAGATTTCTGAGATTAACTTCAGCATAGATTCTTTAAACATGGCTTTTGCTGTAAGTTGCGCTTTATTTATTTCGTGGCTATCCAAAACATTTCTATCAATTGACCCGGCAACATCGCTAGCCGCCTGCACACGCGCCTGCGCCCCAGCCCCCGGTGCCGCCACGTGACGAAAGGAGCTCCTGTGCCCGGCTCTCTGTCGCGACGGTCACGTTACAAGACACGTCAACTCCTGTTGATTTACTGGTGTCGTCACTCGCTCCAGTGACAACCACTCAAACAGAGGAAACTGTCACGCTGCGAGCCCGTCTCCAGAACAAAAGGCCCGATCTCACGAAAAGGGTTTCCCTAAGTGGTACGCAAGAAAAGAAAGCCGTCACTCCATAATCAGTGTGGGAGTGCTACATTTAGCACCTAAACAATGCATTTGCTGCGTGCCGAGGTTCCCACTACTCCATTCTATGTATCCTAGGCTCATCAGGTCGTGAAGTCAGTGGAGTTTGTAGAATACCCGAGCCGGAAGAGCCATGAGGGTGGAGTAGTTACTATAATGTGGACTTCATTCATGTCACCATGAATTAGTACCGACTGCCCGTCTTTTGATCCTGAATGTAGAATTTTAGTCGTGTTAATTATTCCGCGGACACTTACTATGGTGCCATTGCGTAACTCGACGTAGACAAAGCGTGAAATAACGTTTGTGTAGCGTGAAATAAAAATTTATTATTATGTACCAGTGATTAGAAAATCAGCTGTGAGAGTGTAAATTGTTGATTTCTATTATTGATTTAACAGGATGTCGGTCGAACAGTTGGAGTGTACAAATATGATTGCGAAAAGTACATCTGGTCATTTATTGGAAAGCACCGAGCGCACTATAAAGACATTTCTACAGTGTTCTTTCTGCCTCAGAAGAACAATGGGGAATACAAGCTGCTGAGTATTGGTATGGATCGCATCATGGTGGAGTACGATATAGCGGCAAGCTCTGAAGAGTATCTGGAAATATTTAGCTTGGATCGAATGGAACAGTCGGCAGTGCCTTTAACCGGAATAGTGTGGCCAACTCCGCCGGGTTTAGATCCTAAAGAATGCAAAACCGATTTGCCTATGATTCTAATAGCAAATGATCAGGTAATGCTTATACTTCAAAACTACTAGTTTCATTGTTTTCATCTGTATCTTTTGAATGTGCTTGTTCTTTATAATACGTATTTGCAACTATGTATATTTATTTATTTAAAACTACTATATTCAGCATAAGTACAAAATCGTGAACCACGCAACTACGATGACGCTAGCCACGGCACTAGGACCTCGCTATGAGCATCCCGTTTGCAAGATGCAACTGATATCCAGAACTGAAGATGACGTCAAATATGAATATATACTCTTCGCAACAAAGAATATTATCGGCTTACAAAAGATGCCACTCGACGGTAACCCTTGGAAGCATGTGGGCCTGCTAGGGCACCCAGTTCAAGTAAGATAGAAAATACCTATAAAAACTTAGGAAAACCAATGAGTTACAACTTCTATCAAATAGCTTGCTCCTATAGCAACTGACTAAATAAAACTGTGTAGCCTACGCTTTCAAAGCAGCTGGTATTTTATGCCAACTTTTATATTTCATTATTTGACCGTGGCGACGCAGTGCAAAAGAAATGTTACGCTCTATTGTATTATATTGCAGGTAACTCAAATGTGTTTCCGAGAAGACTTGGGTATTTTATTCACGATCGGTGCCAAGGATACTTCAATGAGCCAATGGGCTGCCAATTACAGGTAAGCTACATGAAGTGATACCAAGAACAATGCAGAACAGAAAGTATTTACAGTAAGTAGCCTTTCTTCATTTGGGAATAGTCGTTAGGCTAGGCTTTATCTTACAATCCACTCGAAACGTGTACAAACATTCCTTTAATTACATACTCAGAAATTCAGTCTCTATTGCTTGCCTGACTTTAACAATGGGTGGGATAACAACAGAATTTAGGTTACTGCAGGCTCAGTGTCTAAAGTCACTGGTGTTATTTTAATTGGCACTTTGACCTTCATGTAACGCTTACAATTATGACTACGCTGGTGAAATCGTGTATCAGTGCCACACTTCTGTGCAGATCAGTTGAGTCAACCACGAAGCGCGGCGGTGGTGACCTAGACCCATACTACTGCCTGATAGAGAACGGCCGGCCAGGGTGGCTGTTCCAGGAGATCAGAGACCTGTTCTACTACATTCAGATCTTGTGCCAGGGCACTTTTTCGCCGGCGATGAGACGCGTCAACGACTACATACCGATCGATTCACTACCCGACTTGATGAGAGCGTTGGGTTTTTTTCCGTCAGAATACGAGGTAAGTCCAGGCTTGCATCCGTAGGTTGCCTTTGATGCCCTACAAGTACCCCCTGGGTGGTGAGCCAAGTTGAGCCAAGTTCGTCCGGAGAGGTACTGCCATCACACCTGGAATCTGCCGCCAAGCAGTAGTGCTTGCATTACTATGTTCCGGTGGAAGGGAGTGAGTGCCGGTGAAATCACAGGCGCATGAGACGTATCATCACCGTCTCGGGTGATGGACGCATCAGGATGAATGCAACTCAGTTTAAGATCCAAATCCTATACTGAGTCGCATTACTGTTGTCATGGGCGGGGGTCGCCACTTACCACCGGTTGGACCTTCAGCTTGTTCTGTCACTATTTCACATAAAAAAGGGCTGGGAACTTGATAATCATTTGAGATAAGCTTCGAATTGCTGAAGTCAATATCAAATTAGCTACTCCTGGTATCTCTGATTACCGCTCATTACTTCAGGTAGAGAACTTAATAGTGGAAGCAAAGCACAAAGTATACCTACGCAATCCGGTCACGGTGATCGACTTCGAGGAGTTCGTGAAGCTGTACCTGAACCATCGACCAGCTCGCTGCGAGAGCTTCAACAGCGTGAGGGATGCCTTCCGCGCCTTTGCCACTTCACAAGGCGACACCTTTTACATGCAGCGCGATGACTTCGTGGATATGCTCAATGAAACCGGTGCGTACGGCAGGCATCATGATAATTGGCTTTTATTGTTGCTTCAGAGTATTGGCTGAGGCATTATTGTTGATACTCTGGCTCTAGATCAATATACGTTTACAAATATATCAGCTTTGCTCTATGTTAAAAAAGGAAAACTTGTGTGAGTCCGTTAGAATCGTAATTTCATAATAGCTTCACACAGCCCGGGGCTTCACACACGTGATTTTTCGATAAAAATAAAGTATTTGCATAATAAAAGTAAATTTACACCTTATAACATCAGCTGCCAGTGAGTGTCGTCAAAATCGAACGACGGACAAACACACAAAAAAAAAATATATTGTTGTTATTCCGAATGATGCTTAAAAATTTATTTTACTTATTATATAAATGTGAAAAAGCTGTTATTTTGACATTAAACAGACAATTAAATTTTATTTATTTGTAGCTACAGAATTGTGGATACGTAGATGTTACTCCTAGAATCGCTGCGATAATGCTTTCTATGGCATTATCTCGGATAATGTATTCTATATAATATAATCCGTACCAGCCTCTAATGTTCCCACTGCAGGGACACCGACCTACTCTCGATAATTGAGAGTGAATGGGCTCTGATCTACCACGAGAGCCCAATCCGGATTGGTAGATGTCACATGTCGAATTTTAGGTTCTAAAACATGCTGGTTTCCTCACGATGTTTTCCGTCACCGTTTCGAGAACGTGGTATCACTAACATACATTTTTCACGTGAAAAATCTCATTGGTGCACGTGTGGGTTTGAACCAGCTACCTTCAGATTGAAAATCGGCGTATGTGCCCCTGGGCCATCACGCTCTCGTGCTGATAAATCATAGTGCTGGTGATTTTTTCATTCCATTGCAGGAGAACGGTTCTCGCGCGAGCTGTCATGGTACTTGCTGTCGATCCTGTGGGGGTTGAGCTACGAGGACAGGTCTTCTTTAGCAATAGGCGACTTCTCATTCTTACCAGAGGTAAAAACTCATTCAGTTGTGCCCGATTGTCTGGGCACATCACGGCCGGCCGGCATTTCGTGATATGGTCGATTATTTCGTGATATGCCCAATATAAAGATGGGCAGATCGATAAGAATATCTAATCTATTTGACAATTTGCCCTACTAGTCAATTTGCAATATCTTTTTTTCGGTAGTGACCAAAATACAACTAAATAAAATTACCCAAGCATGACCGAGCACATCGCCGAACATTAAACTTTGAACGATATAGCGGTTATTAGACAGGCAAATCAAGAAATGGCGGCGTATCGCAATGTGCCCTGGTAGATCTCGATCAGCCCACGACATATAGGTATACTTACCTGATACATTCATGGCTCGTCGTTCATACACCATGATATAAGTTTCATAATACTAGACCTTCAATTCTACCTCAATTTCTAGTAAGTACTTTGTTTAACCAGGATATTACGTTCAGTGAGCTGGTGACAAACATAATCGGTATCCATGACCTGAGCAACGTGCCGGAGCAGTGCTCGGCTACGGACGCCACCTCGCAGCAGACGTCCGGCTCCCAGATCGATTCAGACGATAAATATAATTATTAAAGCATGACATTTTAATATTGTTTATTCATTTAATATACCGTGGATTCCAACTATATCTATCTTAGATACAATAGTACAATATAATGTTGGCAGTCTATTGGGGTGAAAATATGTTTGCTTAAACATTTTTTCCTAATCCTACTAATATTATAAACGTGAAAGTTATGTATGGGAGTATGCATGTGAGTAACTCTGTCACACAAAAACTACTGAACGGATTTTGAAGAAACGATCGTCCCCTTATTGGTGGATTTTCGGGATTAAAATAAGCCTATGTCCTTACCAGGATACCTTGTCAAATACCAGGGTCTCAAAGTCCATGTCAAATTTCATATTATAATATTTATATTTTGACTTTTGTATTTATAATATTATTTTATTATTGGACATCAGAATAAGACATTGGCTGTAATTAAGAAATATACTAGCGACCCGCCTCGGCTCCGCACAGTTGCACAGTAATACATCATCATCAATTCCGTAGTACATCATTTTTAATCCATCTCGTAAGGTTCAGCCAGCATTAGCAATGTAAGTGCCAAATAATCAGGTTTTTACGACATTATTATAAATCATTGTAATTATCAGCTTTTCTCTACTACAATATGCATGTAGTATTATGCATATAAACCTTCAGGATAAAATTTTTAGATTAGGTTTCAAATTCCGTTGCGTGACTTTGCTTTATACTATTATATTTACTTAGAAATTGGGTACATATTGTATTATAACATGCTGAAAGTGAATACTGATAGACTACGAGATAAGTTCGTAAAAGTTAATACTATTTTTGACGTGATGACGTTTTTTAAATGGATGAAAGCAAGCTATACGAACGAAAAAGCATGACTCTTCAAGCGAGAGCGCGGAGCAAGCGATAGAGAGGCACGATCGGCCTAAGCGCTCGACTTGTGACGCATCTATCTCTCTTCCACTCCATCGATCGATGCGTGCGAGTATTTTTATGACGTTATCACGTAAAAATATCGTCCGTAAACCGACTTTACAGACAACCAATTTTATTTTCTCTTTAGTTAGATCAATAGAGATAGAAATTAAAATTAAGTGGTCAAGTTAAGCTGGCGCGCGCGGCGTCCAGTAGTCCTCGGCGGCCCGGGCGGCCGCCTGGGTCGCCCCCCTCTAGAGCCGCCGCTGCGTGAGACTGGCTTGGGCGACGTGGAAACATAGCGTGGAATTGGCTTCTGTCTAGTCGAAATATTACGTGGCTTCCGTGTGGTGGCAATGATTCGTGGAACTGGCTTAAGCGACGTAGAAACATGGCGTGGAAGTGGCTTCTGTGTAGTCGAAACAGCACGTGGAATTGGTTTTTGAGTAGTCAGAACAGTACGTGGAATTGGTTTTTGAGTAGTCAGAACAGTACGTGGAATTGGTTTTTGAGTAGTCAGAACAGTACGTGGAATTGGTTTTTGAGTAGTCAGAACAGTACGTGGAATTGGTTTTTGAGTAGTCAGAACAGTACGTGGAATTGGTTTTTGAGTAGTCAAAACAGTATGTGGAATTGGTTTTTGAGTAGTCAAAACAGTATGTGGAATTGGCTTCTGTGTCGTGGAAATAGTCCGCGGCATCGGCTTCTGTGTAGTCGAAACAATACATGGAATTGGCTTCTGTGTCGTCGAAACAGTACGTGGAATTGGCTTCTGTGTCGTCGAAACAGTACGTGGGATTGGCTTCTGTGTAGTCGAAACAATATGTGGAATTGGCTTCTGTGTCGTCGAAACAGTACGTGGAATTGGCTTCTGTGTCGTCGAAACAGTACGTGGAATTGGCTTCTGTGTCGTCGAAACAGTACGTGGAATTGGCTTCTGCGTCGTCGAAACAGTACGTGGAATTGGCTTCTGTGTTGTCGAAACAGTACGTGGAATTGGCTTCTGTGTCGTCGAAACAGTACGTGGAATTGGCTTCTGCGTCGTCGAAACAGTATGTGGAATTGGCTTCTGTGTCGTCGAAACAGTATGTGGAATTGGCTTCTGTGTCGTCGAAACAGTACGTGGAATTGGCTTCTGCGTCGTCGAAACAGTATGTGGAATTGGCTTCTGTGTCGTCGAAACAGTATGTGGAATTGGCTTCTGTGTCGTCGAAACAGTACGTGGAATTGGCTTCTGCGTCGTCGAAACAGTATGTGGAATTAGCTTCTGTGTCGTGGAAATAGTCCGCGGCATCGGCTTCTGTGTAGTCGAAACAGTATGTGGAATTGGCTTCTGTGTCGTCGAAATAGTCCGCGGAATTGGCTTCTGTGTACTGGCAATGATTAGTACGACTGGCTTAGGCGACGTAGAACCATTGAGTGGAATTGGTTTTTGTGTAGTCGAAATAGTCCCCGAAATTGGCTTCTGTGTAGTCGAAACAGTACGTGGAATTGGATTTTGTGCAGTCGAAACGGTAAGATGAATTGGCTTCTGTATAGTGGCAATGATTCGTGGGACTGGCTTAGGTGATGTAGAAACATAGCGTGGAAGATCGGTGAGAGGCATTAGCTTTTGAGTAGAAGCTACGGTACCAGGGGTTGCCTTCTCTATTATTGAAACCATTCTCTCCCTTAAAGAACTGAAGACTTGTAACTCTTCGTTACTAGTATTTGACTCAGCGTCGCTCACGAAGTTCCCTGAAGATATGAAATAACGGATGAGGGCGGAAAACAATGTATTCATCTTACATTTAATGTAATTCAATCACTTTTAAAAGCAATAAATCTTTATTAAACGACGTCGACGCCCGTATCTTTTGGCGTTTTCATTAGTTATTTGCGGCCGATCTAGGCATTCGATCTAGGCATTCGATCTAGGCATTCGATCTAGGCATTCGATCTAGGCATTCAATCTTTTGTTATATTTTGTTAGTTGCGGAAACCAGATATAAAACTTGCTTAATTTTATACGTCATCGGCCATTTTTATACGCCCCGTTTTAATATGTACTCATGCACTTATCACACAGCGGCATCTAGCCCTAAATTAGCATAGCTTGTGTTTTTTTAAAGGACACACACACGTAAATTTAAAAGTACCTATATTCGAGATTACACTTTCACGTATAAACTTAGCTTATTGAAACATTCAAAAAACCCCTAATTAAACTTACTGATAAGCTTCCGTAAAGATTTAATATCGACCTCGTGCTTCCTTCTATTTGACTGGTAGCAGGCGTACATGACAGCCAGCTGTTCCTTGGAGTGGTTCAAACCAAGTGCGTGGCCAATTTCATGCAGTACCAATGTGAAGAAGTCGATAACATTGTCGAATTTGTGTCGCACTTCGCCCCGCAGTCGATAGTCGTTGAAGTAAATCTTTGCGAGCTTTCGACCAAAGATCTCATTTTGCGTGTCAGACTGCACAATCTTTCTATCTGACACAAATAAGGGTCTGAAAAATAATTAGTAAAGAAGCCTTTTTATCACGTAATTTCCAAATTTAACTTACAAAAATAACTCTAACTGCAAGTTTTTTGATTACCCAAAATAATGATCAGTGAACCCGCCGTGCTCCTTTCTCTCAAAAGATATGGTGATGTCAGCATCACCACAATCTATCTTTGTGAATTTCAGCCCACAGCGAGGAGTCCACTGCGCCAGCGTTATACCAAGCAGCTCCTCCACACGATGGCGCGTAAGGCCCACTGAAGAACTTGGTCCATTCAGCACCATGTAAAAAGAAAACAAGATTTAGCATACTAAGACTTTTTCGCCACATACTATCGGTGCTAAATAGATAGGTATGCTATTACAACGATTTACCTAAATTGCGGTTTTTGTCTAGTACTTACTAAAATAGAAAGGGGGCGCCCAATAATTACGTGAGATAACTTTTCAATAGTTGTTAAATGTTTATTCTGTGTCTGGGTGTTAATATATTTACGAAACAAAACTACTATAAGTATTCTATCAGTTACCTAGTTCCCCCATTACAAGATATGCTTAGTTAGGGGCTAGATGGCGCTGTGTGAAATACGTCCATGAATATTTATTTATTTTTATAATTCATTCAGTAGGTTTGGCGTGATGCGCGGCCAAAATACAGACAGACAAAAATAATAGTTTTGGCAGTATCGAATAAAGCCAGAAGCCATCAAAAAAAATCGAAATATTTTCGAAAAATCGAATATATATAAATGTTTACACACTCATAGGATTTCCTGTGTCGCAGATGGCATGGATAAACATAGAAACACAAAACCCAGGACCCGAAACAGGCTTCATGCTCACTACATGAAGTTTATCAGTGACACAGAGTGCCCCGTCCGGTAATCGAACCCGGGACCCTCGCTCCGAACGCAGTGCGAACCAACTAAGCTAAGAAGCGTCGATGGCCCCGAAAGTCACCTGAGTGAAATCCCGGCATTAATTATGATTGATTGTCGAGCATATTATTTCGTACGGCTCAGTGGTCAAGAATAAGGACGGAGTTTTACAAGTACGTAACTTACTTATATGCGAGTGTTGCACTGCTCCACGGTTTAAAAAAAATACACGCGTCTCGCTTTATTCTGATTACAGACGCAGTCATGTCCCCTTGATGTACGGTGCTAGCAATCTGTGATTAGAAAAACACCATTGTTGTATGGACGTACTCCATGAGATACTTCCTAGGAACAGAAGCGACACACCCAAAGACAGTGATAAATAATAGAGGAAGTTCAACTTATCCAATTTACCTACAACTAATTCAACGCAAACAATAGTAACTAAAACTTACTAAAAGAGATTTTAATTATTCGTTAGTAGTTTTTCTATTACCTATAAGTTTTATTATTTTTTCAAACAAATAATAGCAAGAACACCATGTTCTTCAAATGTGGTTTTTATTCTTATAATGCGAATAGTTAGTCTAAGAAATACCTTTTTTGTCTGATGTATTGTTTTAGCGGTCGAAATCCATCTTCGCTTTATTGCCTTTGTAATGAAATCGGTTTAAGGCACATCAGTTGGATGATTTCAAAGTATTTACTAGACATGTAGAAACAATGTTTGTGTTTTATATAATAGGATAGCAAAAATGTGAAAAGTGTACGAATGGAACCATATTCCCCTAACTGACCTTAGTATCATGACTGTCTGCTATTCGCACCAGCGGCGGCGCCGGCGGGTATGATGCGGTGCTTCTGCAATGCACTTTGGTGACAACTGCAACACACAGCAGCCAGGCGAAGTTGAGGAAGACAGACATCACTGAAGCTTCAAGTCATAATTACCACTGAGGTTCTAGCACGAAGCAAGGTCTCTTAAATCTAAAGCATGTCTCTTAAATTCGTTATCATTTTTTCAACATACTACCAGAGGTTATCGATTCGGCTGTATTTTTTTTAAATTGTATTTGTTACCTCCGTTCTCCGTCATTTATCAACTGATTTGGAGAATTATTTTTTTATTTGAAAGGATATGCTTTTAGATTGGTCCCTTAGAAATTTTATTAAAATCTGTTCAATAGTTTGGTAGTCAAATCAAAATTATTGAAAAAATATGTTATCCAAGTAAACGAAATTGCATTTTGGGCTTTCCTGTGACTTTTTCTTCGCCCGACGTATACCAATTTGGATATTTTTTTTAATAATAATAATTGTCTACCCCCCTAAAGGAGAGAAATAAGGATGAAAGAACTGAAGTCAGATTTTTTTTCGATTTTTAAATCAATCACTTGTGTGTTGAATGATGTGTAGTTGACTTGTTTGAGTTTTTGTATGCGTCCAAATAAATACAAAATATTTTTGTTCAGCGGACCATTGATAGCCCTAGGTTATCTATTAATTAACCATCGGATTAAATCTCTATTACATATATAGTCATAATCCGGCTCAGACCGCGCCAGGCACGTAACCAAGTGTATCTGGACTGAAGAGATGTGAAAACTCACTAAGGTTTAGGTATAGGATTTAGGACAGATTAAATTATATAATGTATAAATGTTAGTAGGTATGAGATTATTGCATTTTTCAGCCAAACGGTAAATGTTATCACGCTAATCAATCAGATCAAATCGAAAGTTATTAACGCCGAGAAAATATTCCCACTGCAGAGACACCGGCCTACTCTCGATAAGAGAGTAAATGGACTCTGATCTACCACGGGACCAGAAGCTCACGAGACCACGGGGAATTTTTGGTTCTAAGATATGCCGGTTTCCTCACGATGTTTTCCGTCACCGGTTCGAGAACGAGGTATTGCGCACATACATTTTTCCAGTAAAATCTTATTGGTGCTCGTGTGGGTTTGAACCAGCGACCTTCAGATTGAAAGTCGGCGTCTGTGCCCCTGGGCCACCACGCTCTCCTGGGCCACTACACTCTTAATCTATCTATACTTATAAGTGTAATTCAGGAATGGCGATACTTGCCATCGGATAGGAATATTGCCGACTAGCTGTGCTCGCGACTTCGTTCGCGATTGGCATCCCAGCAGACTATCCGCATTATGAATGTAAATCAACAATGGAACAATAGTGTTAGCTATTGCAATTTTTTTAATAGTACATTTATGAACGTAGCTAGTATAATAACACCTCATAGCGAATAAAGATTATTTTTTTTACAACAAAAGTAAATTAATTAATGTACCTACAAACCCTGTGTAAATTTACCAAATGGTGCAAGAAAGTACCCCACACGTGAGTGCGTTCGTATATTTAACTTATCGTAGAAAAATCACTATAATTTCATACTTTTTTGTAATTAACTTCGTCATCTTTTCGTCAGTAAGTGGCCAACTCTGGCGTCCGTGTTTTCAAGCCGCCTGGAGGCCTCGGACATGGCTAATCGACTAGAATAGCTGGGACAGTCATTGTAACGTGCCCTTCGCGCTCATTTCAAATGCCACTAAATTTCAATGTCACTCATTTCAAATGCCGCGCACTCATCCAACTACTGACCGGGCGGACAGTTGCTTTCAAGTGATCTGTGAAGATCATCCACGCACGTTTCGCCACTAGCACTTCTTACTTAAAAATTAACTATTAATATTTATTATGCTTGTCCTGGGCGGGAATCGAACCCACGACCTATGGGGCAGAATGCATAGCTACTACCCACCGAGCCAGTGGGGGTTATATTTCATAGTTGAGAAAAATGCTGAATTGCTCAGGAAGACATAATTAAGACCACTTTCTTATACACATTTTTTAATGAAATATTACATTAAATAGTTTCGTATTTACAATGAATTGATAAAAAGCTAATTTGTTATATGTAAATAAATGAGGCACTCACTTGCTGAGTGACCATACCATTGCTTAACATTGTATTCAACATTAAAAATTGTCACCACACTTATACATAGATACAACACATGTTCATCACATGAATACTTGCAGGGTTGCAAACATCTTAAATTGGCACCCCGGCAACTTGTATAAATAATCCACTCACAAATACTTTTAAATTGTAATTATGTACATTAAAATAAAAACACATCAATGCAGAATGCACAGTTTGGTCAAGCACTTAACATTAGTGTTGGGAAAATATATTATACTTCACTTACCTAATTGTTGCTTACACAATCGTCAAGTAGGTAACCAAGTTTTAACTTAATTTGACATGACATTTAGTTAAAATCAAAACTTTCTTCTAACCATTATCAAACTTGTGTACTTATCAAGCTGTTGCACCGATCTAGAGGCACTTTGCCAAAAAATAGACTTGATTCTATTCTACTTGTCTACTTAATAACTATTAAACGCTAAGTGATTATATACAAATATTAATTATCTTAGAATTTATTAGCTATTGAATAACATGTGTAAACCACATTATACAAATTTGTTTCTATAAAATAATTTAAGTGTTGTTGGGACATAAGACAAATCTCCAACAAAATGAAACACTGCACCTTTCAACTTAACTTTCACTTAGTTTTGTCAGCATGCAATAAGTCTTTTGTTTAGCTTAGATCTTAGATGAAACCAAAAGCTTTAGGTTGCTTATCCAGTAATAATGAAACAGATCTATAAAATAAGGTCTTAACAATATTGTCCTCACTTTTGGATCAACAAATACACTTATAGAGGTGATTCTTATGCCTCAGTCAGTTTTTAACCGTTTAGCTGGTGTGGTGGTCCCACTACTTTGGGAGTTGGAGTCTTCAGAAAATTGCGTTGATGTGAACTCAGTAGGTCCTTGGGAATCACTCACAGTGGAGAAACCTGAAAGTTCACCATTTACATAATAGATTATCAATAAAGTATTATACATAATAAATGATTCACATATATAAAGAATTTGTCGTCAATTCCGTGTAAATAAACGGAACGTTAGTATGAACAGATGAGTATCAAACTTGAATTCTTGACCTATTTACAAGTTTGATGGTTTTTGAAATCAAGGTCGCCACATGTTGCTCAATTTCTAACATAAACATAACTTACACGTGTTTGAGTCCTCTGCCATTCCGAAGTTAGAGTTGGAGGAATCGTGAATTTTCTTAGGAGTCATAGTATTCTCTTTGTTTTCTCTTTTTGCCGCATGTTTCTTCTTCTGCTCGTTTGTAGAAATTGGCACCCATTTGTATATTTTCATGGTGGTCTCGCCTATCGTTACCCACTTCTTCTCCCTGTAATATAATTGCAATTAGCGAATGCCGAATTTGAATACAATTAAATGGAGTAAACGCTTGATTCATACCAATGGCGAACTTTTTCAACAGCTTGCATTACACGTTTGATATCATCTTTCACGCGGTTCCTAGTTTCGGCGCGCACAGAGCGTGACATTTTGGTCGTATTTTATTTATTTTTCGTTTATAAACAAAATCACTCTACTTTTTCAGCTTAGCCAATCCTTTGCTGAAAATTTTTGGATTTCCCACAACAAACAATCAGTCAACTCGACTGCCTTGCCTCGCTCGTCGTCGGCCATTAGTGTTGCTAGTATATTTTTTAAACGAAATCATGAATGGTGAGAATACCAAAACTAAATCCGTGTAGGTTACATGCTACCAATGCATTTTAAATTATATGTAAATGTTATAGGGACAACGAATGTGCGAAAGCTAGCAGCACAATATAGGTCTCAAACGTGATCACCTTCCCCTGAACAAGTTGAATCTACCACCCCATAAAGGTTGAACCTTAAATATAATATACTACTTCAACAGTGTGACAATTTTTTTTTTTCGATTATTTTATCCTGTTTGAAATATATCATATTTTATTGTCTCGGCTGGGTGGCGCGGCAGTCACCGGTTAGATAAAATACAAAAACGATGGTTTCATTTAGGATACCTACATATAGATCACAGACCACCAATTGGTTCATATGATATTTTTGAAAAAACATTAGAATCAATTTTGTTCAAAATATGTAAATCAACTAAGAATATAATAATTTGTGGAGATTTTAATATAAATATATTAGAAAATAGTCCTTCAAGCGCAAGGTTGATAAATTTATTTAAATCTTATAATTTAAACCATTTGTTCATGGAGCCAACTAGAATAACTGCCACTTCGGCTACATGCATAGATAATATATTTACTAATTTTGACATATTAAATAAATGTGTAATTAACAAATTAAGTTCAGATCACTGTGGTCAATTTATTAAATTCGAAAGCTGTAAGAAATCAATTGTTAAAAGAAAAATAAATTTTGTACCAGTTACCACTGAACGTTTGGAAAGGTTAAAATTAAATTTAATTACAAATATGCCCTTTTTACCCAATGGACCCAATGAGTCTTATAATTATTTCTTTAATAATTTTAATACATTATTTAGCTCAATATTTACAACCAAATCAATCATGGTATCTGATACACCAACTTTTAGTGAGTGGGCAACAGTAGGTTTACATAAAAGTAGAATAAAGTTGTATGAATTATATAGTGAAAAACAATTTAATACTAGTGAGTCATTTAAAGATTATGTTAAAAAATACTCTAAGATTTTTAAAATAGTATGTCGCGAAGCAAAATCGCGGTTTATAAGTTCTAAAATCAGAAATAGTGAAGACAAAGTCAAAACAACGTGGAAAATCATTAACAGTGAGACTGGAAAGTCCAAAACTCATATAAACACCTATAACTTGAGTATAGGCAGTACAGACATCAAACAAGACAGCGAAGTAGCCCTGGCGTTTGAAACCTTTTTTACTGACATTCCAGTCTCTACTACCAAGTTATTGAAATCCTCGCATGTAATGGCAGAGTCATTGCTAATTGACAATGTACCATCATGTTCCAGAGATTTTAAATTTGATTATGTTAATTGTACTGACATTTACAAAGCTTTTAAATTAATTAATGTAAAAAAAACTACTGATCTATGGGGTATTTCTGTTAGCATCGTAAAACCATTAATTAACACCATTGCACCTGAACTAGCTATCATATTTAATGAATGTGTTGATTGTGGGGTATTTCCTGATTTAATGAAATGTAGTAAAATAATCCCTCTGTTCAAATCTGGTAGTACATCTGACCCCAGTAACTTTAGACCGATATCAGTACTGCCAACATTCAGTAAAATCTTTGAAAAGTTGATCTTAAATCAACTACAAAATCATTTTGACTCAAATAACTTACTACATCA
Organism: Aplocera efformata; assembly: GCA_921293045.1. NCBI lineage: Eukaryota > Metazoa > Arthropoda > Insecta > Lepidoptera > Geometridae > Aplocera > Aplocera efformata. The sequence goes on along the minus strand of OV121042.1, from coordinate 1,319,467 downwards.
TAAACAATTTGGTTTTACAAGGGGTCGCTCAACAACCGATGCTGGTGTTGAGTTAGTAACACATATATTTGATGCCTGGGAGGGATCACAAGATGCATTAGGTGTCTTCTGTGATTTGTCCAAGGCTTTTGATTGCGTACACCATGAAACGTTGATCAGGAAGCTACACCATTATGGTATAAAGGGCAATGCTCTAGATCTTCTTTCCTCTTATCTGAGTGAAAGAGTACAAAGAGTTGAAGTTAACGGAAAGCGATCCCCGGGGTCAGTGGTTACTATGGGCGTTCCTCAAGGATCTATACTTGGACCCTTTCTATTCTTAATCTACATAAATGATCTTCCCTATATTGTAAAGGACGATCATGAGATTGTATTGTTTGCAGATGACACTTCGCTTTTATTTAAATTGAAACGGCAACAAGTCGTTATTGACGATGTAAACAATGCTCTCTCTAAAGTAGTAAATTGGTTCAATGTAAACAATTTGCTACTTAATGGAAAGAAAACAAAGTGTTTAAAATTTGTTTTACCCAACGTTAAAAAAGTAGATATTAATGTTAAAATAAAAGATGAACAGTTAGATCTCGTAGATACCACAACGTTCTTAGGAATAACTTTAGATAATAAGCTTCAGTGGGGCCCACATATTGAAAGATTGTCGAAGAGACTTAGTTCTGCAGCATATGCCGTCAAAAAGATCCGCCTGCTCACAGACGTAGATACCGCTAGGCTTGTATATTTCGGCTACTTTCACAGCATTATGTCATATGGCATACTGCTGTGGGGGCATGCTGCAGATATCAACACCATATTTGTGTTGCAGAAGAGGGCTGTTCGCGCAGTTTACAATATGGGTCCCCAAGAATCATTACGGAAAAAATTTAAGGATATAAATATACTAACGGTTACATGTCAGTACATATATGAGAATGTGATGTACACTCGTAAACATATGAGCTCGTTCACAAAGAAAAGTGACAATCATAGTGTAAACACTAGGCATAAAAACAAACTCGCTGTGCCCACTACTAGGCTCCATAAGGTTAGCAATTCTTTTAAAGGTCAATGTGTACGCTTTTTTAACAAAATCCCGAGCGAAATTCAATTACTGTCAATAAATAAATTTAAAACTGTCATCAAACGTAAACTTGTCGCAAAAGCTTACTATAAAATATCAGATCACCTAGATGACAAAAAGGCTTGGGAATGAATTTGCTCCACTCTAGACGCAGGACCATATTCGCGAATATGTAGTACTGTCTCCGAGGGGTTTCTTGTCTGTTTCTTCCCCTCGGGTTGGTCGGTTAGGGTTGGAACAGACGTAAACTTAACAAATAAGATAAGCTTAAACATGAAAACTGACTGTAATTTGACATATCTGTGTGCATGTAATGTGCCTGGGAGTTCCTGTGACACGTTATATGCTCACGAATATGTGTACATGCATGTGTAAAATTTGACGTGTCCAAATGATACTTGAGATCTAAAGGAATAAATGAATTTGACTTTGACTTTGACTTTGACTTTGATCTCAAAAATATCTTATTATGTATGTCTTAAAGCTTTTTCTAGGAATTATTTAGTTGATTCTGTCTTCTAAGATTAAGACACAATGTGCTAATCTAAGAATAAAGACATGAAAAGATTGAATAATTCCGTAACACAACGCACGCCAGTAAATGTCTCAGGCGGCATAATTTTTGCCAACATCTTCAACAATCATAGTCGTATTTCACTCAATTTACACAAATTCTTATTACATATACCAAACACCTAAAATGTGAATCAAACTCAATTCAGTGGAAAACCATTGACAAATTAATTCGGTAGTAATTGAGTTTGTCGCGTTCAGACAGACACACAAACCTCACTGTTAGGCAGGTCTCTTTGGTGTAAACTCAGTAGCTATAGTAGCTCAGTAGCATCCGGAGTACAGAGATCGTATCTCTAAATCTGATTTGTGGAGGACATTTTATAAAAAAAGTTCATATTTTTCCTTATATAAATTAGTATTAGTATTGCCATTCTTCAAGAAGTCCATCTTGTTAGTTCCCGTACTTGCCGCAGTGGATTTTTTTGGCGGGATGGACACAAATAGTATATTGAAAACTGTCAAATAAAAAATTTGATTGGCCGAAATAGTAACGTCAATTGGTTTAGCCAATAAAAAGTCACGAATGTGATTAATAATGTCAGAATCTGAAGCGCATACGAGAATATCCTTCTTTCGATAGGAAAAGAAAAGGAAAATAGAAAACAAAAAAATTATATGAAAATTTTCAATCGTGATTTGTGCCGAAAATAATAGTTTATTTCAAAGTAAAATGCTAATCTAGTATGTTTTAAAACGCAAGTACGGTAAGAAATATAAATTGTATTTCCGTCATTCAGTGCCATATATCTCTAGTTCTCTGATAATTATCTGGGTTTGATCACTAATTTACTCCGTAAATTTTGCGGCTGTCACTTGTTTTACGTCGTATGTTATTTATATTTGAGTGTATTTTGTGTAATTTATTTTATCGCTTACATGCAAATAATTTTCATGCGGCTTGATCTACAGGAATGAACATTCAACTCGATGATGCAACGAGATGATAAGGTGCATATATTTTGCATTTAGTTTCTAACGTGGAACGCTTTTTTTATATTTTGTTCGCGTATCCTATATTTTTTTTGAATTTTTATATTCATTTCCTCTCTTTTGCTTAACTAGACCTCAAACATAACCTCAATGATCATAAGATGTTTCAGTTTAGTACATTATAAATAAACCTGCTCACTGTACTTCACGATTCATTTTTTTTAAATTTTCAACCTTAAATCACTGAGTCTTGTTTGATGTCTTGGAATGCTTTATTATTATCTGAGTTCTGTACCCCAACTGGAGGGATGATTAAGCTTACAACAAAGTCTTACTTAAAAATTTTCATAGGTGACTAGGTACTACAGACTGGTCAATGAGAGAAACATTTGTTAATTATTTTCATTAGTGGTAGAAAATTTATCTGACTATATAGTTTGTGTTATGGAAACCTCAGTATGAAAGTTCAACCTTCAGTTGCACTTCTATATTATTATTTATTCAATTCATAATTTCCAGCAGAAATAAGACATAGTAATCTTATGTTTATAACCTAAATATTAATTACACATTATCAGAAGTGAACTAAACAACTTATCTACACATATTATGCTGCATTATGTGACATTATGTGTACATATATTTACGTTTGAATTGCAAACTTTATAGAAAAGATGAACAAAATTAAGTATTAGTCAAATGTATATTTGTCACATTTATACATTTTACAAGTTCAAAAGATACCAGCTGTTAAAGATAGGTCAAACACCATATTGTTGGCTTACTAAAAGTTATTTTTTACAAGTACTCTAAAGCTAACCTAAACATTATTGCTGCACATCTTTCTATTATCTGTTCTTATAAGTACAAGGCACAAGATCCCAGGCATCTTACAATATGAAGTATGCCCTGCACTGGTCATATAGTTACTCCAACATCTCCAAAGTGTGTTCCTTTATATATTGATAACGATTTAATCTGTTCATATATCAAAAACTTACATCTTGTGACATATTTACAAAGTTACAGAATATAAATGTGGAAGTACCCATCCATTTATCTATTGAAACTCAGCTATTTTAAGCAACTAGTCAACAAATACTTGTTGTGTCCTTTTGAAAGAAAAGTACCTTTGAGCAGCTACGGCGGCATTGAGGCATATGTTTTGCAATAAAATAAACCAATATATAACCATAAATATCTAAGAGACCATCAATATCTCTCGTAGATAGAGCAAGTATTGTTCTCTATACCCCTTCGAAACAGAATGCTTAATACGAATTAATGAATGTTGGACTGTAACCCACTTGAGTTTTAGCATATGCCTTCATTGCAATATTTTAGCACCTGTGTTGTTGCTTAGCACTTCATAGCCTGTTATATTTTGTTGCAGTTGTACCGTGCATGTTTAATATAGGAGTACAGTGACTATACCGTTGTCATTGTCCGGATAAGGTTCAACTAACGAGCAGAGTGCTTTCCTTCCCGTATGGCTGCGTATGTTAACCGTACAATATCGATGATGGCCGGCGACGGGCCCCACAACGTTGGGATGCTGAATAATTCTGCTGTGCGCGTCAATATGTCCAATGTGGACTCTCCGCTGCAGATATTTGTGCGGGCCAAGAAGAAGATCAATGATATATTTGTTGAAATTGATGATTATGTCAAGGATGCCGTCACGTTTATGCACGGTGAGTGACCAATAATAATAAATTAAATATTCTTGGATATTCCACACAGCTCCATTTAGCCTTGTAAGTTTGTACGATGGGAACTAGATAACTGAAAGAATACTTATATATTTTTCGTTAATATGTACATATAATAAATATTAATATGCATACACAGAAACATCACAAATGCTTATCCCGGGTGGGAATCGAATCCTCAACCAATAGCGCAAAAGACAGCTACTACAAATCTTTTCTCGTCATAATATTAGTTTAGACATACATCCATACATTAAACAAACGTCTTCGTTCGCCATACAAATGTTTGTCTGTAGTAATCGACGTCACGACCTAAGCCATAGATAGGGCAGAAGACATCTACTGAGCTGCGAGGCCAGCCAGTATCCCAGCTAGTCAGCTGTTACTAGACATTGTACCTTATTGTTAGTACTGGAGGTCATTATTATTATTTATTATTCATACTTAGAGCCATCGCAAACGACTGATTTTAATCGTTCCGACAATAGTCGGCAAGAATTGTACCTACATGTATTGAAATGATGTAACGAAAACATCCCACTTAAATCGGGCGGCGGATGGGTATATGTATATTAGGCGGGACCAGTTGTTCACCTCCATTGGTGCAACAAAGTAGCAGTAGAACTTGTGCTAAGTTCGCCCGGGGAAGTACTGCCACCATACCTGATAAACCGCTGCCTGAAGATCGTATTTTTGTTGTCATTAGTTTAGTTGGATGTAAATCGATGATCTATTTCTATGGGTTGTATGCGTAAGGCCTAATTTGTGTGACCAATTTATGTTTGATTGCCCTGAATGACTGTATTGTTACATAAAAGGAGACTAAAACATTCCAATATGATGTTGTGTAAATATTCACTCATACTAATTGTTTGATTAGTCTATACTTATTTGACCTTGTTTACATTATAAAAATTTGTTTACTTAATTGATATCTGGAATAGTATGAAATGGCTCCATGTTAAAATAGGCAAGGAATTATTTTTTTTATTGTCACTAGCTGTCTAACTTATATGTCTGAATATTATTAACAAACATGCTGATTTCAATGCCTATTTTACAATTGGTATATATAAAAGGAATTGTTTTAAACGCAATAAACAAAAGTAAATACAAAATATTTTTCAAAATATACGAACAAACTTTACGCTCCTCACAGGTCTGCCCCGGTCGGGAATCGAACCCCTCGCTTCGCTATCTACCAACTAAGCTACGAAGCCGTTAAATGTATATTGTCTATATTTCCAGCGGTCTCTGGAGAGAACGGCATCGTATCAGCAGCTGACGTGGCCAATGTGGAGGGCTACGTCTCCAAGGTGCAGGCTATACGGGAGGTGCTCAAGCGAGATCACATGAAGGTCGCTTTCTTTGGCAGGTACTTCACTACGGTCTAAAAAAGGGACACAGATGCATAGCTTGTATTCTGGGAAAAAGATTACGGATAGAACACTTATATAGTACTTCTTTTGTAAATATGTACAATTGTACATCAATTAGATATGCATGGGCGTACCCAGGGGAGGGGGCAGGGGGAGGCAGGTGCCTCCCCCTTGTAATGGATATTTAAAATAAAAAAAGCATACATTTTCAAGTTGACTTATATTTATTTAACTACCTATAAAGCAGGATCATTTGCGGCTGTTTGCCCCACACTACACTACATATACCTAATGTTTCATGGATGTGTGTTTGTGTATGATAAAAAAACAGCTAGAAGCTGGGTACCCCCATGTACATATGATACTTTTTATTCCAATACCAAGTACCAGATAGAAGCTAGTTACTATTATAGTTACACCCAATAAGATTTGATCCTCGAAAATACGAAAGTCCCTCAGAAGTATTGAAGCACAAAATATTTAATCATACTTATGGGTTCGCGTCACAGGTGACCTCGACATGCTCGTGACGTCTCGACGTATTGCGCTTGCGCCGAATAGCGACGCGTAATATAGTGACATGTGTACATGTATTTCATTGTTTTGAGTTTTCACTTCTGTCGGCAGTTCTTATGACTGCCTCTTTTTTTTATAATACATACAACACAAGTTTTACCGGTAAGCAGGCTTTATGTCCAACAACACTTTAAATGTTGCAACATTTGTTATTTCTGTTTCTAACAGAACGAGCAACGGCAAAAGCACGGTGATAAACGCGATGTTGCACGACAAAATTCTGCCGAGTGGCATCGGGCACACGACCAACTGCTTCCTGCAAGTGGAGGGGTCCGACACGGACGAAGCTTTCCTGCGAACAGATGGCTCAGAGGAAAAACTCAACGTACAGGTATACACATAACTTTGTATTGATGTATAACGAACAGCCCCTAATCTTCCCATTGGTACACTGCTATTCTCAACGAGCGTGAGTGCTCCAGGCTTTAATCTGCTACGGGAGCTTATTAAAGACATGGTGGTTTCCCACGATGTTTATCTTTACGATTTCCAGAACGTAGTATTGCGCACATAATTTTTAAAACAAGAAACGCTTTTTTTCATGTCTGGGTTTGATCTTGGTCGCTGAAGTTGGCTGCAATTGGTTGAAATATAATTGTTGTCTCTTTTCACGTTTAATTCATAGTAAGAGACAAATGCTTTTGCGGTCAGCTGAATACTAGCCAAGATTATAATGAACAGGTACACTAATGCAAGTGACATTGGCTGATAACGCCCGATGATTTTTTTTGCCCGTTCATACCTCTGCACTAGGATTCCCTGTGTCGCGGATGGCATGAACAAACACAAAGAATCACAAGACAAACACCCAAGACCCGAGAACAAACTTCGTGCTCGCCACACAAAGTGTGCCCCGGCCGGGAATCGAACCCGGGACCCCTCGCTTCGAAGGCAGAGCTACTATTAACTAAGACACGGAGCCGTCAAAATAAATATAGTGCGATGCCACTGTTAAGATATTAATTTCTTTGAATTGACTGTTTACAGTCGGTCAGTCAGCTCGGTCACGCGCTGTGCGAGTCGCGCCTTAACGAGTGCACGCTGGTGCACGTGTACTGGCCGCGCGAGATGTGCGCGCTGCTGCGCGACGACGTGGTGCTGGTGGACTCGCCCGGGGTGGACGTGACGCCCAACCTGGACGAGTGGATCGACCAGTACTGCCTCGACGCCGACGTGTTCGTGCTGGTCGCCAACGCCGAGTCTACACTCATGGTCACCGTGAGTGTTACGCGCTGAGTATCTGATAGTGTTTAATGTAGAATCCCCTATATCATTGGCTTCATAATAAAATAAGAATGGTCAAACTACCCATGCCTAAATCGCGCTAACGTTGCGTTTTGACGCAGCAACAAGTCATTTTAAAGATTTTTAATAATTAATTTCTTCACATAATTAACACATTCTACACATTCTACACATACACATTTTCTACACATTTTTCCATACGAATCGACAAACAGATAGACTGATCTATTCAAATAGAAATAACTGTTTCAGAAACCGTAAAAAGCTGACGAATTGAAGGCCCACCTTATGGTAATTGGTTACTGTCGCCCATAACAACTGCAATAAGACTTGGTCCCCCCGACCGAAGTATGAGTAGTCCCAAGTCGCACCCCGTTGTGCCCGTCACTCGAGACGGGGATGTTACGTCTCATGCGGCACCCACACCCTTCCAAATACACACTTCATGCTTACCACACAACGGTAGCCCCGGCCGGGAGTCGAAACCGAGACCTTTGCTTGGAAGGTCTTTAATCGTCATTTATTATTTTATTTGAATAGTACTTTTGAGATTACCGCTTTTGCATTCTTCAATCTAAAGATTCAATAATCCTGGATTCTTGGATGGAATAATCCTGGATGGAATAGTCCTGGATTTGACTCAGCGACCTTCAACTTTAAAGTGAGCAAAAGTACCTTTGAGCCACCGTTTTGATTGTCTGATTGTACTGATCACATACTTTAAAGCTTAGCTTACACTTGCGTAATTATTTTCAGGAAAAGAACTTTTTCCACAAAGTTTCGACGAAAATATCGCAACCGAACATTTTCATACTGAACAACCGATGGGACGCGTCGGCCTCTGAGCCCGAGTACTTGGACCAAGTAAGTGCACGTTCACTCAGTTGTTTATTTTTTTTCTTTTTTTTTTTTGAAAACTTGAAACTTTCATAAAAAAGAAAAAAAAAATTTTGGTTCTGAAAATTTTATTATTTGAAAGGATATGCTTTCAGATTAGTCCCATTAAAATTTTATCAAAATCGGTTCAATACTTTGGTTATTGAATTAAAATAACTGGAAAAAATATGCCATACAATTAAACGAAATTGTGTATATTGCTTTCCTTTTAATTTTTTTTTTGTTGTAAAAATATGGGTTTCTCTTTAAAAATGGTAGGTAATAAGGCATTGAAGTCGGTTTTTTCGATTTTTTTTAAATACTCCACTTGCTTTTTTTTAATTTATTCAGTTGAAGTGACGGAAAGAGCTAGAAATCTGATATTAAGTGGTTACCGCCCATAGACAACTGTAATACAACTCCGGTTCTATCATACGCAAACCCCTATATAAACCTTTTAACCACCAACCAATGGTTAAAAAGTGAATGAAAGCTTTGGGCTATAATTATTGTCGAATTGTGATGATCCAGGTTCGGACGCAGCACGCGAACCGGTGCGTGGACTTCCTGTCCCGCGAGCTGCGCGTGTGCACGCCCAAGGAGGCGGAGGAGCGCATCTTCTTCATCTCCGCCAAGGAGGCGCTGCTCACGCGCATGAAGGAGAAGGAGAAACCGGTCTCCTGTGAGTGCACCTACTAACATTACCTCCTGGACATTATCATTCGTGTTACCGAGACATTTACCATGATTTGTGAGTTTTGTTGACTCCCGATATTTCGACGCAGTTACAAGCGTCGAAATATGCTTGATGGATTTAGATTAAATTTGGTACCAAAATAACTCATATCTTGGATTAACACAGCTACTTTTAATCCCGGAAAACCGTGGGTAACACCGCGGGACGCAGCTATACCTATATAAGAGTACCATTATTCTGCAGCGCCGATCCTGGCGGACGGACACCAAGTGCGCTACTTCGAGTTTGTGGACTTCGAGCGCAAGTTCGAGGAGTGCATCAGCCAGTCGGCGGTGCGCACCAAGTTCGCGCAGCACTCGCGCCGCGGCAAGAACATCGCGGCGTTGGTCATGCAGGCGTTGGACCAGGTATTGGATCCCTGCTGCCGGGGCTACGTTCGAAAGCGTTCCCGCGGTCTCCGGCAACTAAAGCGTCGTGAAGGAACACTATTGAGTTTTTAGCCGGTAGGAGTCCGGCATAACTCTTTCGCTGCCCCGCAACGAGAGAGTATCCATGAAGATTTCCCAACATAAAAAAAAAGTTATTGGATCCCTTCTCACTCCAGTTTCAACCCATATACGGCCAATGCGACACATATTAAAACTCCATCCAAAGGTTGTCCGGAAGAAATCGCATTCAGCGATAAGACCGCCCATTGAACTAGACCTCGGTAGTTTTATTTAATCGACTACTATGTTTCTTGGTGTCTGTGGTTGTTTCCTTCACCGATAGCTCTCACTGTAGGATTCGAACCCATGACCCCAGATCGTAAGTAGACGTCTTCTTTGAAATACGGCTACAAAGTGATCTCCGAAATATGTGGACCGATTTTAATGGGACTTTCAGCAGATGGCTGATGTTATATGGATATACATAGCTACTTTTATTTTAGAAAAAGTTCCGCGCATAATGTATGAAACAAGTGAAGTGAAGTGTTGCCTGATTTAGTGGGGAAACTGGAGGCGATGAGCCCACCACCTGTCACGTTTACGTTTCGACTATATTTAAGCCTATAAGTAGGCGGAAAGAGGCCCATTGATGGCCAAACCGTTGGGGGAAAACGGCTTGAATTTATGTATTGAGCCTACACCTATATGAATTGAATGAAAAGATGAAATTAAAATGATCTACACCTACATATACATCTATATATCTGTTACTTGTAGGTGTACAACACATCGACGGACCAAAAAGCAGCGAAGGTGGAGAAACAGAGGATCCTTCACGAGCAGCTGACCTGCATCGAGGAACAGCTGACCACCATCACGAGACAGATGAAGGACAAAATCAACCGCATGGTCGAGAGTGTTGAACACAAGGTATACAAATCGACATTTCTAAACTACAATAAATTTAAAAAAAACAGAGAAAGAGAGAAATGTGTTTGTAAAACACAATCAAAATAATCAATAACAATAACACCCACCTGATTTTATGTTTACTTCAGCCCACAACTACAGCAATATGACTTGGGTCCTCCCCACCCGAAGTGTAAGAAGACCTATCTAAGTCGCACCACGTTGTGCCCAGGGATGTCACGTCCCATACGCTTGTAATTTCACCGGTAACCACATCCTTCCATCAGAACACAGTGCACACAAGTTCTATTTTTCGTTGTTCCTTTCGCACCACCCGGGGGAGACGTGTAGGGATTCTAAGGGCACTCACCTACAGACGCAGGAACTATTATAGGTCCCCCTCGGATTGAGATTATTCAAACTTTTGAATATTGACAGGTATCCCTAACACTAAGTCAAGAGATTCGTCGGCTCTCGGCTCTGATCGACGAATACGACACCCCGTTCCGAACCGAACGCGGCGCTTTGGAGCAGTACAAGAAGGCATTGCACAGGCACGTGGAGGCGGGCCTCGGCTCCAGGCTGAAGAAGCGGCTCTCCTCAGACATCGGCAACGAGATGGACCAGGCGCAGAAAGACATGGCAGGTCAGTGTGTACCGGAGTGAGCGAGACAGGTGTACGGAATCATGTGGTACTTTAAAGCAGTACGCTGGCACGTGGTTCAAGCTGGCGAAACGCCTCTTTAAATGTCCGCAACTTGATGCACCAGATCCAGAGAGAGATGGTAGGTCAGTGTGTACCGGTGTGAGCGAGACCAGTGTATGGAATCACGTGGTGCTTTAAAGCAATACGCAGGCACGTGGTTCAAGCTGGTGAAACGCCTCTTTACATGTCCGCAACTTCATGGACCAGATCCAGAGAGAGATGGCAGGTCAGTGTGTACCGGTGTGAGCGAGACAGGTGTATGGAAAATAAAAAATGAGGAGCAAAAATTTCTCATGAGCGAGATCTGTTTTTAAAACAGCAATAATGAACTGATACCTCCACATCTAGAAATATCTATTCTGCTGATACTTTGATCAATTCCTCTAAGATCTAGTTCTTTGTCTCTGTGCAGAGCGAATGTACAACATCCTGCCGATGCACAAGCGCGCCGCGGCCGCTACGTACATCGTGCCGCACCAGCAGCCGTTCGAGGTCCTGTACCGGTTGAACTGCGACAATCTCTGCGCGGACTTCCAGGAGGACCTGTCGTTTCGCTTCTCGTACGGCATCACCGCGCTCATTCAGCGCTTCCAGGGCAAGAATACCAACCGGATAGCGCTCAACAACCCGCCGCGGTATACCCCGGTATGTTATAATTCTTATTTCTCTCCCTCCTCTCTCTCCTTCCCCCTCTCTCTCTCTATATCATTAATCAGCAGCTTTTGAAGTTCTCTACCGGCTAAACACTGATAAACTTTGTGCTTACTTCTAGATAAGTACAGTACAAATAAAATAAAATTGAAGTGTATTTGTAATGTTAAAGTAATAGCTTTGTACTAAATTTTTATTTTTTTGTCTGTTTGATTTTTTCGGCTAACCTCCGTAACGGCTGGACCGATTTTGAAGGGTCTTCCACTGGCAGATAGCTGATGTTATAAGAAGCAATATAGGCTACTTTTATTTTAGTAAAAGAACTAGGGCTCCGTCCCGGGTTCGATTCCCGGCCGAGGCAAACTTTGTGTGGTGAGCATGAAGTTTGTTCTCGGGTCTCGGGTGTTTGTCTTGTGTTTCTGTGTTTGTCCATGCCATCTGCGACACAGGGAATCCTAGTGCAGAGGTATGAGTGTGTTAACGTTGTTGTTGTTCCAGATCCCGGCGACAGTGAGCAACGCGACGTCGTCGACGGAGGTGTCCCGCGCGAACGGGCCGGGCGCGCTAGCGGCCAGCGGCATCGGCCTCAGCGCCGAGGAGTGGAGCATGGTGTCGCGCTTCGCCCTCGGCGCGCTCACCTCGCAGGGCACCATGGGAGGCCTGCTGCTCTCCGGACTGGTAAATACTTTGGTTATCTTGGAGGATGTCCATTAATTACTTGAGACATGTGTGACAATTTTATCCCTAATTTTATTGAAAGAAAAAGATTACGTGAAAATTTTAATTTTTAATGCGTTGGATTTATTTAACATTTTGCCATATTTTAGCCAAGAACCATATTTTAATTTAATTTAACAAAATGTTACCCTGTTTTTTTGCGGAAAAACATCACGTGAAATTTGCCGAGACCCCATGTGAGATTGGGTGATATTCGGTCGCAGCAAGATGAATGCGACTCAGTGTAAGATCCCAATTTTATACTGAGTCGCATTACTTTCGTCATAGGCGGGGGTCGCCATTTACCACCAGATGGGCCCTCAGCTCGTTCCGTTACACATTTACATAAGATATTATCTATCTACGGTGATGCCTGTATCGTGAATTTCAGCTGATGAAAACTGTGGGATGGCGCATAGTGGCGGTGACGGGCGTGGTGTACGGCGCGCTTTACGCGTACGAGCGGCTCACGTGGACGGCCAAGGCGCAGGAGCGCGTGTTCAAGCGGCAGTACGTGGCGCACGCCAGCAAGAAGCTGCGGCTCATCGTGGACCTCACCTCGGCCAACTGCAGCCACCAGGTCCAACAGTCAGTATCGCCCGCTGTCGCAACGTCAATGTCAATGTCAATGTCAAACATCTTCTCTGTAACCTCCGTCCGTAACAACTGCAATACGACTTATCTCTTCCTCGGTCGAAGCAACTTCTAGCGTATGAGAAGACTCAAGTCGCACGCATTTGCGCTCGTCACGAAACAGGTACGTCTCAAGCGCATGTGATTTCACCGGCTCCCACACCCTTTCACTGGAATACAGTAATGCGAGCAGTACTGCTTGGCGACAGATTCCAGGTGTGGTGGCAGTGCCCCTCCGGACGAAATTGGCACAAGTTCTACTGCTGCTTTTGGTTGCTCCTTTAGCACCACCCAGGGTGTACGTGTGGGGAATCAAAGGGTACACACCTACGGACGCGAGCAGGTGGACCCCTAATAAATAACAACAGATAAATAATTAAAAGAAATAAATAATGTGTGGTACACTGTCGCATACAGGATTGTGTGAAAAGCCCTGAGTTCAGTGTCAACTGTGTCTCAGGAGATATAGTAACGCCAGCTATGTCCCCAGGGAGCTGTCGACGATGTTCGCGCGGCTGTGCCGGCTGATCGACGAGGCGACCACGGAGATGGACGCCGAGCGGGCGGAGGTGCGCGACGCCATACAGATGCTGGACTCGGCCGCCACCTCCGCCAAGAAGCTGCGCAACAAGGCCAACTACCTCAGCCACGAGCTGGAGCTCTTTGACGACGCCTTCCTCAAGAACTAGGCCGTTTGTTCTATAGGTGAGCACTCGGTGACAGACCTCAAAAGGAGGAACGAGATTTTTTTTTCGTAACGCCATTTGTGGACCAATTTCGATAGTAAACGGATGGCTCCGGTCCGTGGCTAATTGGTAGTAGAAGTTGGTCCTTGGTTCGATTCCCGGCCATGACAGACATGCTACGACATTCAGGTTTTTTTTTGTTTCAGTTGAAGGTACAAGTGCAATATAAATAGTACCACCGGTCACTCACCCCGAGCGCTCGCCGAATCGAATACACAACGTATGTACGTGCATTTGTGTGCGTTTGTTCACTGCTGGGAACCGACCCCGTCGCCAGTGCGGCTCAACCCTCGTACACACTACGTGATAAAGCACTTGCTCTTACACATTGCTGTTTTGACTGAAGTGCTGTGAGAGTTTAGATATCGCAGTCTGAACGAGCCTTTCTACCAAAATGATAATAAATCTAGTAGCGAAACTGTCAAGTAGTGCTTCCCAGACGCACTATCAACAGGGTTACCATAGTAAAGTCAACACAAACTTACAGTCTACTACAGTGTTGCATGTGCACATTGTCCGATCCGGAAATACGATATTATTGACGACATCCGGGACATTACGGTCCGATTAATGTCGGATGCAGTGCACAAACTTATGAGCATAGTTTACCCAGCCGTGAAACATGTAGATAACTGGTTTAAACTGGAATGTAATATAAGTTGGATGTTTATTTATTTCGATGTGTGTATGTGATTATTTTAGTTCTTTATTACTTTGAGATTACTGTGAAATGGTTGCAGCTTACTCATCAGACCAGTAAATATGGAGAACATTATACGAAAAACACTATTTATAGGAATGAAATTGCGCGCCAAATTCGTCATTCTTTTAACTTTCGGCTTCTGAGATTCTCCTGTCCACAACTTACCCACAACTTCCGACATGATTTCACATGATAAAACAATTTAAATACTTTACAGAATATAATGAGTCTCTTTGATCTTAATAAGATATTTACCTAATCTAAAGTAAGGACAAAACAGGGACAACATAATTACAACCCCAACACAAAAAAATAAGACTCATTAATGACAGTCCAGCCTTAATATCTTGCGATAGCTGCCAGCGTCATGTCATCAGTGATACGTTTTCCGGGATCAAAAGTAGCCTTAGTCTACGATAGCCTATATCGTGGCTCCATGATATAGACTATCCTGGTAGAAAATTTCATTCAAATCCCGTGAGCCGTTTGAGCGTGATGGAGTAACATACATACACACATACATATACATACAAACTTTCTTTGTAATACTAGTGTCACGCCGCGTCAACCCTACCACACTATTCAGGCCACTGATCTCCATTAGAGCATACTTATACGCGTCTATCTTTCATTAACGATGTAAGCCATTTTAACGATGTAAACCGCAGCTTAAAATATTCTATATTTCGGTAGCCGCAACATACAAAAGTTATATTGATAATATTATTTCCAGAGACAATTTGTGACGCTTCAAATTGCAACATGATAAGTTATTTGTATGGTGACAACAGAATTATGAATTGAGATCAGTGGATCACAAGTAACTGCTTACCATCAAAATTCATCTTATAAACGCTGGTATTATTTACTATTATTTTCTCGTAATTTTAGGCATATATAGATCTAGTGTTCCTCTGATAATGATATTACAAAAATACGCGTAGTTGAAAAGAGAAAATTTATTTTTCTATGATATTGGATTTCGTTGAGTAGTCTTTATGTGGGTGATCTCTCCATATTGACTGGCTGATGGCATGGATAAGGCCTGGCCATGAGCAAATCTCACAGGGAGGGTCTGCGAGTCATGAACGTCCGTGGGGTAAAGGGTAATTTAAAATGTGCAATGACACTCGAACCCCTATGGCTGTTCATTGTTGGCAAACTCAATCCAGTTGAACATGTGCTGTGCATTTTACACTGCTTTGTGAATTCATAATGTATCTGTGGATTACTCTGACTACAAGGACTGCAACCGATGCAAACATAAACCTAGTGAAATTTGCCTTCTTTCGTGGTCCATTATGAATATGTACATAACTCTGAGCTTCGCCAAACAAAACTCCTTTCTTGTCTTGTCTGTCCTGTGCGACCCAACTATGGAATATTTGTAAAACACGGCATTTTGTCTGTTTAATAGTTTTGGCAGGTGTTTGCATTTTATATAACTCGGCAACAACGGTTCCTTTGAGGTGTAGAGTTAGTCCCTATTCTGCACTTATGAGTTCACAGAATCTGTGTGTATTAGTTTTCATGTACAGTTGAATGATTACCTTATACCTCTGTATTCTATTGTATATTATAACGTGTTGTTGTTTTGTTTTAAAAGTTATTTATCACTTTTACGTGTTGTATTAAAAATGAAATCACGCGTAGGACTTAAAACATTGTTATGACATACATTGAATTTATTTTAGGTTCGTTGGTTCCTCCTTTATTAAACTTTGTTTTTAAATATTTAGGTGCTACCGAATGGATTTAGATAATATTCAACGAAAATCTCCTTATCAAAATCCTTGATGGGAGTTTTTGTTGAAATGTGTATAAAAATGTTGATTAATTGTCGTTGGTTTCCACTGAAGAAAAATTTATAAAAAAAATGGTTAAATACTCTTTTCTTATTAAGGTGAACTCCGTTTCCACTGTCACACTGCGGGTCAAAGCGCTACACGTCTGAAATTTCAGATACGACACTTTTCTCTCAAAATAATTATATCAACAAAACTAAGTAATTCCTAAATACAAGTTGTGAAACAATAACATGTTGAATGTTTTAGTGGAAACCCACAGTCAACGTTAGGAAAATATATCTTATGAAATTTATCATGTTAACCTGCGTGAATTGCCTTTTCGTACCAACGCTTTAATATGTTGTTAATATTGTACGGCTCGAAGACGGGATGTTGTGAAATCCTTTTTAGGCCCGGTTTCTCAAATACGGATCAATTACTAAAATTTGCTCACTGATCAAGATCGCTGATCAGCTAAAAAGGCCCCGAGCGATGATTGGATAAAAAATTTGACCATCTCGAGTTACTTATTTCTAAGACCGATCACCTATGACCATCCGTCGTATGGAAGAACACGCCATTCTAAACCCTGAACTAACTTGAACCTATTACAGAAATGATTCGCCTTTCCGGAACCGGGGCTAAATCATATTTTTTTACTGTATTTCAATTTAGTTACCATCGCTTATTATCCGCAATATTGACGGAGCGATCAATGAAACTGTGATATAATTATTGGACTTGGAAAAAATGGGGACTTGCGTTTGGAAATTACTGATACGGGATCTCGTTTGTTTTATGGCTAAAATTCCAGTCAATATTGCGAATACTTGTACATAACTAGTTTTGGACGAAGCACAACAAGAACACGCAAACGTGCGTGTGTTGTGTATTAGAATGAACGCCCAATGGCTACTATCGATGGAGTGGTAGCTATCGCGAATGAACAGAGGTAGACTGCGCGCATCTAAACATATGCTCGGTTTGTACGTGTACAGACATTTAGCAGTATTTTTGACGTGAATACGTCTTTAAATTTGCTTTAATAGTGGAAATCAGAAAAAATATGGTAACAAAATCAGGGGATACAGTTTGATGCTGCAGCTACATATCTATCATCTACATCCAAAATTTAATTCCTCCATTCGATAGCTAAAGGATTAAAGAATTCGTAACTGTATACACGTATTCACGTAAAACATACGGCCGTGTCCACGACACAGCCACACCCAATTTTATTTATCATTATGTTCAGTCGTTCACTCGGACGGCAGTCTTTTATGGTAACATTCGGTTTTCGGCTAGAGATTAATGTTAAGAGATGCGAGACAGAAGCTTCGCCCTGTCGGTAGCTCTGCAACAGAACGGCACCTAGTTGCAGCAAATCGTACAAAATCGATCGTAGCCAGCGGGCGGCCAGCCTTAATGTAGGCCTACTTGTTTACCAGTAGTGAACCTTAGTAACCTTTATCCATTGTTTTCTTTTGGCTCTATTAGTAGTACTGCTGAATAGGGCCTAACACCGTTTAACACATTTGAATACGAATAAATGTACAAATGATATATAAAAATCGACGCATCACGAGAAATGCGACGATAATATATCGTTTATCGTTTTTGAGTAGACCAGTGATTTCTACGAACTTTATCGGCAAATAACTTTGTAATTTTCATGTGTTGCTGTTATTTTCTAACTCGAGTAGATTGCAGATTATTTATAAATTCTATTGAGTTTTGAGCTCGGCTCTCTGACGTAATATATTTTTAAGCGAATCAATTTATAGAAATTTATCAAGTCTCATTTAAAAAAAGTTAAATTATGTCCAATTTTAGTAAAACAATGAACTCGACTTGGGAGCCACGCAACCATTTGATATTAGATAGTTTTTGTTGTCCATTGTAATTAGTTATGCGTAATTAGGAGAATTTTCATATGTAAATAAATGAAATAAAGGATTCCTTTATAAAAACGATTTTTATTTAACATCTATACATTTTATTTATTTATAAAACCTAATCAACTTGTATAACACATGACATGAGATCAATTAGGAATCAAATTCCGCTTATGACAAAAGTTAATATTAAAATATAGTAGACAATGAGTCATATTTTTTTTTAAAAGGCAGACAATTTATACGGTGTAGGTGAGCACATTCTCTAGGGTAAGATCCAATTTTCCGTCATGCAGCATCTGAATGTCTGCTTGATGCTGAAATAAAATAAATACATTTTCAAAACATACCATTTAATATTGTATTTTAGTTAGTGGTGTGTAGTATCTTCTAGTCTAAGATCCGGTTGCAAGATTTATCTATTTTTATATATTTATTATATTTTTTAATCTACTTTAAAAGTGGTAGTTAAATCGGAATAAGTAGAAAAAATAGCTTATTTTTAGTCATCTAATAAACTACAAATTTAGGATTATCAAGGCTAAAATATTGTCACAAGAATTTCTCGTTTAAAGTAATAAGATTATTTATTTATTTATTATAAACAATCAACAACAGCTCTTAGAGATAATATAATAACACTTAATATTAATCTTACAGCCAATTAAAGATTCAAATTTTTTGGTGAACTAGTATTACGACAATCACAACGAAAAAAGTTAGTAAATGTCTCTGAAAACTGATATTAACAACAGACAACAATTAGGTATGCACTCGTATGTGTATCAAAGATTTACAAAAGTCAAATGATGCATTTATAGTTTAAAAAGATGAATATGTATGTATATATAATTGTACTGTATGTCACTCTTCCTATGTGTTTGTGTGTATGTAATCAGAAGAATTCTCACCATGGGCACATCGGCGCGGAGGTCTGCCTTGGCGAAGAGGATGTCGCCGCCCGTAGCCGCCAGCCCGTAGTGCGCGGCGGCCGCGCGCGCCTCCGCCGCGCTCGCGAACGCGGCCCAGCGGGCCAGCGCCGCCGCCGGCACCGCCAGCCGCCTGCTGTTGTACGCCGCGGCTAACACGGACATACTGCGTCTGCGAGACACGATCGCCAATCTACAGTGTATCGTGTTATTGTTTCCTCCAAGCTGCGCTCTTATCCGCGGTTAAAGTCAACGTGAGACGATCGGAAAACTTGACAGAAGTCGTGTTTTTTACATCACACTAAAAAATTACTTCACTGTTTCGGGATGAAAAGTAGAATAGGGATCGTCCATTCATAACGTGAGGCGGTTCGGAAAAAATCACGAAATATCCCAAAGAGGGAATGTATAATGAGAATAATAATCACACGCGTATTTATTTTTCGTTGCATGCACGGTTTCTAGCGGCGCGTGCCCTTGACTCGCCGTTGCCAGGCAACGAATTCCATGGCAGCGACTTGGGTCTTCTCATGCTTTGATTATGGGCGGAGGCAACCACTTAACACTAGGTGGACTTAACACTAGGTCTTCAAATGAAAAAAAAAAAGATTAATCCACCTTAATGAGTAATGACCATACCTCTGTATCTGTGGAAGCTGCTGGCACAACGCGCAGTGCAGCAGCGGACACAGCTGCCCCAGCAGCCGGCCGGCTCGCACGAAGTTTCCGTGCATGTTCGCCACGGCCACAGCGTACGAGACTCGCAGTGTCGGATGCCTAAAACAACCACTGAAGAATAAGAGCGCTTCCGTGCTTCCGACGGCACGTTAAGATGTCCGGCCCGGCTACACCAGTCGATAAGCCACATATTCACATAAAAAAATATATAAATTCCTCATTATTTTATGAAGACCGTTGATAGTACATCACTGATACTATGGGCGGTGGCTGCTAGCTTAGTCGTTGGTGGCTCACGGTCCGCGAACGTTTTTTTATTAACCCCCATTAAAGATAGTGGGCGTTGCGCCCGTCACTTTGCGACGGGGATTTAACGTTTCCCACACCAATATTTTCACCGGCACCCACCAGAACCAAAATCACAAATCTTGAATTCCGTTTGTCTCAAAAAAATATTAACGTCACCCTTTTAATAATTAACCACTGAGATCACGCATCGCTAAGTATGTCACTTGTGCAAATCTTATCCGACCACCATGCTTTAACAGGGCCGTTTGGCAGTACTTCTCTAGAACTACTTTAGAAAGTTTCACGGCTTACTTAGATTTTAGACTTACTTACATCTTTAGATCTGGAGCCAGACAAACATATCTATACATGGGGTGCATATCATTCAAATTGCACAGCAGATACAAGCTTTCCATCAGCACCCGGTCGCAGGGCAGGGTGGCCCCCCTATCGCCAATTTCCATTGTTGACATGATAGCACTGAGGTCATTGCTCTGGTCACGGACTCCATAATACTCCTTTGGGTCTTCTGAATCGCAACAGCTTAAGAACCACTTAAGACATTCTGTCAAGTACTTCTTGTGAAGGATTGGGTCAAAATCTTTGAGTGGGAGACCATATAACCTGGTGGGAAAAAAGTAAAATTAATAATCTATACAAATAAATAAAATCAAAGTGTCTGTTTGTAATGTCAAAACAGTAGCTTTCTAATTAATTAATTTGGAAGTCTACTTAGTATGTATAATAACGGCTCAACAGATTTTAGAAGGGACTTTCACTGACAGAAATCTGATGTTATAACTTACAGTACTTTTATGTTAGAAAAAAAATATTAGTTACCAAGTGTATTAAAATTGTATAAAAAATGTCCATGTGCAAAGTTGCGGGCAACAGCTATACTAAAATTGCAACAATTTTTTAGTGATCTATCTATAGAAGTCCATTTGTTAATTATAGAAATTGGACATGCTCTTTTTTTAAATTAATTCAGAAGGTTACTTACTTATATCCATAAAACACATAAAATCTGATCATAGGCTCTAGCAGACTGGCACATTGGTTCGGAGAAAGCCTTTGGATTATCATGTCCTGTCTCACAGCCCGCAGTCTGTCATTTATAAAGTCATACACTATTGGCAAAGGAACATCCTTCCGTTTGGTCACCCTGTGGTAGAAAAAGTATAAAATGTATAGAAAAATAATGTAAAATAGTATTCAGAGGTTAGAGGAAGAATGTCTTAATTAGAATTTCCTTGATTGCCAATCAAAACTATTTTCTATTATGTGCCTGCAATATAAGTGTGTAAAGAAACTATTTAATGAAATTAATTCAAATACCAGTGGCTGTTAATATTAAGAACTTACTCAAACAGCAAGTAAACAATGGTGCTTCGAAGTATATGAAAAGGCCGTAGCTGCTGAGGCACTGCCATGTTGGAGTCAGCTGCAGATCGACTGTAGCATTTCACTAGCTTTTTTTCCGTTCCAACCAATTCCAGGACGTGTACCATCTTCTCCCGAACACGCCTTGAACAGTTAACAGATAAACTAATCAAAATTGTTTATGATGAAACTGTCTACATAGCTCGAACTAGTATAAACTTCTGGACCTACGAATACCTGCGAAGCCGATGGCATGGATTCGATCCCTGACCGGGTCAAACATATGTGATGGGTGAACATAAAGTTTGTTATTGGGTCTTGGATAAATGTGTTTGTATCACATGCGACACAGGAGCGACACTTAGGAAGAGTGTTATAAGCGTTTAGTTGAAGAATTGAAGAAAAAGAACTTACAAACACTTTTCCTCGACAGGACACATAGAATAGCAAGAGCCATTAATTTTTTCGTCACCACGCGGAATCACGTCTGAAAAGTTTTGGCAAAAGTAATCCAAATAAGACATGATTGATATGACGAGAAGAATCTCGCTTGTTTGTAAACAAAATCATATGGGCATTACGTATTTTTCGTAACATAACCTCGAATCCTTCTTCTTCTTCTTCTTTTTAATTTTTGGCTTCTGAGGCTTGGCTGCCCGCAATTTAGCCACTAACGACGTTTACGGCAAGATTTCGCATAAAAAACCGATGGAAATGTATAAAAAAATGGCCAGTATAGAGAGAGAGAGTCTTTATAAATCTTAACAAAGTGATTATTTCATCCTTTAGATTTTATGGAGTCAGTGGTGTAATTTTATTAACGTATTTAGTGTATTATCAAATTTAAAGTTTTATTTTATTGACTCTAATAAATTTACATAATATCGCAACAATAGACTTTTTGAAAACTAAAGAGAGTAAGAAATTTGTACAAAGTGGTCTCTGTACTTCAGCAGGCATAACGTCATGCAAAGATTGCCGCAGCCTCGGACAAGAGAAGAGAAGATGATCAACGCATCCTTCTTCTAAGCCACATTCGCATATTGAATGATCCCTAATTCTGATTTTGGCTAGATGCACAGGTGAACAAATGTGACCAAGTCGTAATCGACATATGATCGAAGTCGTTGTTTTATCAGCATTTCGATACTTAAAAAACCATGGTTTTGTTGGTATTTCTGATTGAATGCGACCAAAGTGCTTGCCTTTTAATGATCTGGATTCAAGCCACATGCGGGACCAAGACGAAGTTAGATGAGTACTAGGAACTAGGCAGAGATCGTGGGAGTAAATTTTGAGGTACTCATGAGTACCTATTTGTATAGCTTGTCTAGCGCAAGAGTCCGCTGTTTCATTTCCAGATATTTGGGAGTGCCCGGGGACCCAGGCCAGGACAACAGTTAGATTAAGTTCTTGACATTTGAATAGATATTCACGAATTTTGAGAATTATTGGAAATCTTGATTTGGATCTAAAAGGATTTGATACAATGGACTCTAAAACACTTTTGGAATCAGAAAATATAATAACATTATTTAAATTGTGTGACATAACAAAACGGATACTTTCTAGAAGCGCTATAGCTTCGCCAGTAAATATAGAGTTTATCGATGGACATTTGAAACTAAGAACAATTTTTGAAGAGGGGAACCAAACCGCTGCACCAACATGACTAACACTATCTAGTTTTGAAGCATCAGTGTACATAGGAAGCCAACCATGAAATTTACTAGCCATTATCTCATAAAAGAGTTCACGGGCATTCGTCAATCCTTTAGATATTCCTAAATTAAGAATAACTCTCGGTTGGTAAACTAAAGCTTCGTATGGTGTAGAGAAAAGGGGCATAATTGGACTTCGTATAACAGGATATGGAAGTCTATAAAACTTCCTCAAACTGAGTATTAAACATGGGGTCTTGTCCTGACTGTCGTTTATATTTGGTTCTAACAGAAAATACAAATCATCAAGTTTTTGTAAAAGAGGATGATGAGAATTTTGAAGGAGTTTAAAGAAAAACCGATCTGCTAAGAATTGTCTTCGGAGAGAAAGTGGGGGGTCTACACATTCTACCTGCATAGCATTTATGGGTGAGGATGACATTGCTCCGAGGATAATTCTAAGACATCTTGCCTGAACCTTATCTAATTGTCCAAGAGCTAATTTTGTACTAGGATCTAAGAGAAAAGATCCATAGTCTAAATGACTACGAACAATGGCATTATACAAAAGTTTTTGGCAGAATGGGTGGCAACCCCACCAAACGCCAGACAAAGATCGTAGTATGTTAATGTTTTTCTCGCATATTTCAGTTATATAATTAGCATGGGAAACTCCTGATAATCGGTTGTCTAAATGGACACCTAAGAATTTAGCACTATTAACCTGTTGTATTCGATCATGACCAACATAAAGATCAATTACGGGATTCACTCGTTTTTTAGAAAATACTACACAACTGCTTTTTGTCGCTGACAATGACAGACCGTGAGTTTCTAGCCATTCGTTCAAGAGTTTAAGGGCTGTATTAAGGTTGTATTTAATGACATCAAGAGTTTCTGATCGCATATATAATGCTAGATCATCTGCATACTGAAGTACCTGACACAAAGGGCTAATGGAATGATCTAGATCGTAAGTGTACAGACTGTATAACAAAGGACTTAAAACAGAACCTTGAGGAAGACCTTTCCACACACTTCGAACAGGCAAAAAATCATTTCGGGCTTTGATTATAATTTTCCTATCCATTATCATATTACTTATATAACGGATAAGCCTCTCAGGGATGCTCAGCTGGTGAAGTTTTTTCTTGAGAACCGGAAGCAAAACATTATCATATGCAGCTGTAATGTCTAGGAACACTGCTACCAGAACTTCTTTCTTAATATGAGCGATACGAATGTCTGTGGTGATGAGACTAAGACTGTCTAATGTACTCATACCCTTTCTGAAACCGAATTGGGTTTTCGATAGGATGCCTTTGCTTTCTACAAACCACTCTAATCGAAACTTGACCATGTGTTCCATGATCTTGGCTAGAACTGAGGTTAAGGCAATAGGTCTGTATGCATTTGGATCAGAGTTGTTTTTACCCGGTTTTAATATCGGGATAATAACATGCGTCTTCCACTGTTCTGGGACAATTCCACTTTCAAAGAAGTTATTAATTAAGCATAAATAATACTGTTTCGCACTATTAGGAGATTTTATTAAAAAACTATAGGGAATACCATCAATTCCTGGTGAAGTATCCTTTAAGCCATTCAAAGCTAGTTCGAGCTCATTTATAGTGAAATTACTGTCAAAATCAGAAGTAATTGGAAGGAATGTAGGAGTACAAGGAAGAGAATCAAAGTGAGGAACAAATGTTGGAGCTAATCTATCACTAAAGTCTTCAACCCAAGATATTGGATCGTGAGAAGTGGCATTGAAATTGTGTAATGAACCTCTGAAACGTCTAATTTGCCTCCAGACTACAGCTGCTGGGGTCCTAGGTGATAAATTTGTACAAAATATTTTCCAGCCCAATTTCTTTTTATGTGAAAGGACCCTTCTAGCTTTAGCTGCACATCTTTGATATTCAACAAAATTTTCCTTAGTCATGCAAATGTTGTAATTTATTTCCGCATTTTTTCTCTCCCTAATTGCCAATGTGCATTCAGTGTCCCACCAGGGCGTAGATATCTTACAATACATCGAGGCTTGTTTTTTAATAGGTATATGTTTATCCGCGCTAGCCACGATTGAATTCACAAAATCACAATAGGCAGTAATCGCATTATCATAATTTATAGGGTCAAGATTATTTATTGCATAATTTAGGTCGGAAGAGAAAGATGTCCAGTCAGCGTCCGCAAGTCTGTACTTTAAGGACGGGTTATAGTTAAATTGCGGAGTGGTATGACTTGGAATGGTAATAACAATTGGAAAGTGATCACTTCCATAAGTAAGAGGTAGGGTTTTCCAATATAAAAGCGATGAAAATGCAGAGGAACATATGGTTAGATCCACTGCACTTCTTGGATCTTGTGAAGGCAGAACTCTACGGGTTATAGAACCGTCATTTACGACACAGAGATTAGCCTCATCAAAAATTTCTAATAAAAGTCTGGCAAATGAATCGCTGTGTCCAGAACCCCACAACGTGTGGTGGGCATTGAAGTCACCCATTATAATAACAGGAGATGGTACTGAGGAAATGACCATAAGAATGTCTGGTATAAGAGTAGACCTAGGGTGAGGTATATAGACAGAAATAAATGATATATTGAACACTCTTGCAGCCACTATGTTGATTTCTGAAGTGTGATAAGGTAAAGATATTAAGGAAAAGGGTAAGTTGTGCTTAATGAGTAAAGCACAGCCAGCGTGCCCGTCAGCCCTGTCGTCCCGAAGACAGGAGTAGCCCGATATTCGAAACCGAATTTCGGGCTTCAACCATGTCTCCGAGACGGCTATGACTGACGGGCAAAATTTATTAATTAAGTGAATAAGTTCAGACTTGCGTGCGCGGAGACTTTTCAAGTTCCACTGGATTATGGACACTGGATCCATTATTGCCAGTTAAGGAGAAGATCTGGGACAGTTTCTGGGCAACGTTGGTCGGTAATGGTGAGATACTATTTGAGCATAATTCGATCAAAATATTTAATAGGGTTTCGATAAGGAAGCTTTGACGGTTTTCAGGCTCTTGTGTTAATGACTGTGATATCATTGCATGACCATTAGGTAGAGTTGAAGGTGGGGTCGATATAATTTCATTATGAGCAGTTTTATCATATGATTTACCGAGAGGAACTCTTGGGCGAGGCGCAGTGAATACAGTTTTCACATATGATCTGCTGGATGGGACGTTGGTTGAAAGTGTATTGTCTGAGGTATAAGCCATGGGATTTTGAGAAGCATATACAGTTTGAGCCACTGCAGTATATGCTCTTCCAACTTTTGGGAACTGAGTCGCAGCCTCTTCGTACGAGACACCGTTAAGGGACATAAAAGATTTAATTGATTTTTGTCTTTCCTGTTCAGGACAAAGCTTGTTGGAGGCGAAGTGTTGCCCAGAACAATGGAGGCAAGAAGCAAACGATTCTTCGACATTACAACTATCACCCGTATGATCTTTAGCGCATTTGAAGCATCGTGGTTTTGAGCGACATTGGGCTTTAACATGTCCAAATCTACAGCAGTTCTGGCACTGTATGGTGGGGAGCTGATATACCTCTACTGGGAGAGAGGTGTGAAACGAGAACACCCTTTCTGGTAGTATTTGGCTTCTAAATGTCAATACAACTGATTGAGTTGGAATCCACGTAATCTTACCTTCCTCGTGATGTTTGCGATTCAGTCTGCGGGCTTTTACCACATATCCGCAACCATGTGGGACTTCTAAGCTGGTTGCGAACTCCTCCATCGACATATCTACAGGGACATTACGGACAAGACCCATACGAGAAATGTTATAGGTTGGGATGTTAGCTATGTACTTGTATTGACTAAGCAAGTTGGTATTGTCTAAGAACTTGTTGGCATCACTGGCAGAACGGAACTCGACCGAGATTCTATTTCTGCCAACTTGTTTTATCCCGTCAGAACAAATATTAGCAATTCTATGGTTGGCTAAAAATTGACCAAATTTAATTGGCCTAATAGAAGTGCCTGCAGCTGGGTCTGGTTCCTCTCTTGAAACGTGAACTATGAACGGCCCTTTATCCTCGGCAGAGTATTCCTTAATACCAATTACCATGAGAGCATGAAGCCAAGTTGTTTGAATAGAGGCTGCAGCCATATCTGGGGACGTTATTGTTTTCTTACTCTGAGAAATATTAGTATTTTGAGAATCATCAGACTCCAATCTCCTCTTGGAGGCCGAGCGATTTTCCTCAGGTTTTTCAGATAAGTCTGGAGTCTGTTTCAGCGGTGGATCAGGGTCCGGGGGCTCCGGACAAATTTCCATTTTTCCCGCCAACTAACCGACTACCAATTATTTTTAATTAAACCTATAATTGAATATAAAAATACGTTACCAATACCACACACCAACTCACAAACACTAAAAGGAACTAATCAACTTTGAGATAATTGTAAACTTGGCCGATATTATGAAAAATTGAAAATTATTTCGCTTAAACGCTTGTTACACGAAATCCGCTTTCCCGCCAAAAAAAAAAAAAAACAACCTCGAATCCAATCCAATGATATGGATATGTCGCTGTCAGCTGTCACAACTTAACTACGTCAACATGCAACTTATTTTTGGCTTTGGCTAATAAGCCACCACTATTCTGCCAGTGTCGCCGTAATGAAACATTTACATAAAGTGGTTACCTAAAAATGATGGCTAAACGATGTCAAGTCAAGCGTTGTGGTTTTCGTGGCCGCAACTTATATGGTGTGGGTGGTGGTAGTGACTAGAACCCAGTAACTCATTAACAGTAGTAATCAGATTTCGCGGCCTTCACTAGGTTGAGTTAATATATGTAGCGGTCAAAATGCAATAAGGTCTGAAAAAGTCTTGATTGCTAGCGCGAATTCTGCGCTGGACTCGGAACGGAATATCCATGCTTCATACACTTGTAAGTTTTACCCACTGTCGGTTACATCAGTCAATCAATAATTCACCTAAATATTCCTACTTTATGTTAATTGGACTAGTTAATGACATTGACATAACGGAGATGTTGTCGGGACCAACCGACATAACATCTTAAAGCTGGTTGTAAATATTGTTAAATTTTCCATATTTTGTTCTAACCCAACGGCAGAAAAAACTTGCGAAAGTAACTCGGCCATTGGCAGAATTTATGTGGCTAAAAACACAAAAGGCCAAAAAGAAAAAGAATAAACCAAAACCTCAAGGCCAACAGTATGGCACGTCAGACAAGTAGGTATATTTCTAAAAAATAAAACGGAAATTGTAAAACGTAAAACGTGCGGCGGCTCAAGGTTCGAAATTATTTAAGATCTTTAGCTGAAATAGAAATACGAAAGTTATGAGTGTTTATCAATGTAATCAAAATACCACAATCACAATTTTAACAACCACATTTCGCCACAATCTCCACAGTCTCATATAGCAATGATTTTCTCCTTGAGTTCTTTCAACTCTTTCGCATTTACCCATTTGATACCAGTAGCAGATGCAGAACTAGGGGCTCTCGAGATACACCTGGAATTGAATAAAATATGTATTTATTTTTCACTATTAGAAAAAGCTTCGATGTGTACTACCGCAGTGAACAGTGTCACACCCCGAATGCTTTACTCAACAGGGCTCGATCCAAGGAGACCAGTTCAGCGATGCATAAGAAATCTATTAAGTCCGGTTAGAGCCATGACAACACAGTATTAAAATCCAAATAATTAAACTGAGTGGTACATATTAAGTCTAAAAGTGACTACTTTAAATCCGAAGAACGCTTGCTTATGTCTTACACTCTCTTGTCAAAAGTGCACTGCAGCAACTATGTAAAGCTAGTACGGTTTGGCACCTCGAGCGGGCTCTCACAGTTCACAACTTAAGGGGTGGCTCATTGAAGCAATGCCTAAACTACGGGGGAAAAAGACGCGAGCATCTTAGGACTTTGACAGCTCCGTCGTAGCCCTTTTTTTGACAAGGGTTGACTTTGCATATTAGTTCTAGCCCTGCCGTCGTAGCGAGGGGCCCCAGGTTCGAAACCCAGCCCGGCTAGACTAGGTGTGATGAGCGTATTTAGAGCAGGTAGTTTTGGGTGTTTGTTTTGTTTCTGTGTATGTCCTTACACAGGTAAGTCTAGTGTAGGGGAATTGTTTTCTTTCAGTCTTACTGGAATTACTCAATACATACTCTATTTTTTTGCCGAACAGGTTCTCTAGCCTGACTTTGGCGAATATCCACGGGCCTTGGTTCTTGTGCTCCTCCTGGACGAAGCAGACCTTGGCGCTCTCGTACCGGCAAAACTCTTTGAGAATAAGGTCGTAAGGGAAAGGGTAGATCTGCTCGATACGACACAGCGCTATCTTGTCTTCCATTTTCTTCTCTTTGCGCAATTCGTCTATAATGAGAGCCACTTTGCCGACGCAGAAGATAAGTTTTTTCACGCCTTCTGGCTTTTTGCTCGCCGGTCCGCTTTCTATGATGGCCCTGCGATGTCAATTTTATACGGGAGAAGTCGTAACCAGTTTTAAAAATATTCAGTGTAGATACACTGACCTTCCTCCTAACAGTTGAGTAACCTGCTCTGCACAATGGGCTTTGACCTACCACGGGAGCCCAATCAGGATTGGTTGGAAGTTACGTGTCTTCATATTTGATTTTAGGAAATGCTGGTTTCCTCACCGTTTTAAGAACGTGGTATTGCGCATATGAATTGTGGGTGCTGCAGACAAATCTGAACTAATCTTATATAAATGATCATGTCCTCTATATACATGGGAAATTAGCTTTGATGCCCACATCATAGTGTGTAATCCACCCTCAATGACATATGCGAAGCCTAAAACATTTTTAATCCAGCTCCAATTAATGGTGCACTTGCGCCGCCGCGTGTGAATGCTGGTGTAATTACAAGCGCATGAAATGTTACATCCCCGTCTCAAAGTAAAGCGCGACGCAACGACCTGGGTCGTCTCATACTTCGTTAGGAAAAAGCCCCAGTCAGCTTGTTCCGCCACTTTCATCACCCAAGAAAGCCAAATAAGGCATTGCTTGAAGAGACTCGCCTCTGAAAGATGGTGCCGGGCAGGAAGTCAGCGAACGGTGAGCGGTAGTACGGGTGCTTGAGGCCGACCTTCGGCGTCATCAGTATGAGCGGCTTGCGGAACGGCAGCGCCACCTGCCGCCGCATCAGGTGGAAGTAGTTCGCGGGCGTGGTCACGTTCGCCACTATCCAGTTGCAGGCTCGGAGCTGTTTCACTGACGGAACAGGGGAATGTGGGTGAAACCAGGTATGTTTCAAAGGCTTTCATGACGGTTTTAAGGTGTTGCGCCTTTTTAGACTTGAATACCCGTAACGACTAATACCTCATTCTGTATCGTCCACATACCTATCTATACAAATTAATAAAATTGAAGCGTCTGTCTATAATGTCAAAATAACAGCTTTTTACTAAATACATTTCAAAGTACCTATAGATAGATACATAGATAAACTCTTTATTGTTCACGCCAGAAATTGTACAGAAAAAAACAAATAACAAACGGAAAAAAGATTATTTTTTTTAGAATTGACGTGTGTACTACACGTCAATTCTAAAAAAAATCTTT
This sequence comes from Aplocera efformata, assembly GCA_921293045.1. Lineage (NCBI taxonomy): Eukaryota > Metazoa > Arthropoda > Insecta > Lepidoptera > Geometridae > Aplocera > Aplocera efformata. Next base: position 1,288,701 of record OV121042.1, on the reverse strand, counting down.
TTTCCGTCTTTCTTTCTTTCTGTCCGACTGTTTGTTTCGGAGATTAGGCCATCTCCGAAACAGCTGATCCTATTTTGATGGGACTTTCACTCGCAGATAGATTCGCGGCCGCATTCGCGGGGACCAGCTAGTCTATCATAGCTTTTTATCACATATGTTTCATGTTGAAAATATATATTTAATAGTAGGTACTCTAGGTATCTATTGTCATTGGCTTCGGCGGTGCGACCGAAAGTTACCTTCTTTTCGTGCAAGTCCTAGGCTAATGGGAAACCGTATTGCTAATTACAAACATACAAAACATCACAGAATTCTAAAAGCTACAGGTTTGGTCCGTCCGTCCGTCTGTACTATGTGAATACGCAGTATAGTGAACTCACGTGGCATGTCCTTGTCATCGAGATCGGGAATTTTGTCCTCGTCATCATCGGAAGCTTGCAGGAAGCGTTCCACGCGCCCTGACGAATGCTCGGGACCCTGGAAGATAAACAACTCAAGGAAATTGATTCTGTTACGATATAAAAGTACAGTCAAGTTAGTACTATTAATTAATTCATGGTTTCAATGTTCAAGAGTGTACCATTAATCGAAACTTTGAATTTCCTTGTTACTTTGTATTAAACTGGTTTGATATTTTTTCCTTTTTTCTCTCTAACTCACATCACATTTGATCTGGCCTGAAGTGTCATCTACTGCTGAATTACACTTTGGAAAATGGCGAATGCATAAGAAGTGCAAAGCCAAAACAAGAGGAAAAAAAAACAAATGTTCCACTTCAAATAATTTAAATACGAACTAACTTAATGTATACTTACATAATATAATGAAACTATTTAGTTGAATAACGAGTAATATCATGATACGAATGTGATATTGCGATTATATCCTTGTTTTAATTGATTAATAAGCGGTTTATGTGAAGAAACTGCCTCGCGGACTTAGTAATGGGTTACCTACCTACTTACATGTACCTACATTATTGTATGTATCATCATCACCATACCTACTTACATGTACCTACATTATTGTATGTATCATCATCACCATACCTACTTACATGTACCTACATTATTGTATGTATTAAATATATCATCAACAGTTTTTGCAGTGCACGCCTAATAATATATTTTACAGGTAAATATGATTAGAATTATTGAATTTCATACCTTGCATACATTTCAATTTTCATTGGGAATCCTTAATTCATATGAGTTTTTAAATCGGTTAATTCATTTTTGAGCTAATCCATTACAAACATTAATAAAAGGTATTTGGATACGGCCGTGTGTTTTACGTGAACACGTGTACGTTACGAGTCACACATTCTGTGATGCTTAGCTATCTAGTGGCGTAATAAAATTACATAAAACCCAAATAAAATTTTGGATGTAGATATATATAGCTGCAGCACCAAACTATATCCCCCAATTTTGTTATCATCAGTTTTCTAAATTGCTACCCATTATATCCAAATTCAAATACGTATTCACGTCAAAAAATCTGTCATCACGGTTCGGAAGACAATCCCTTTAAACAGATAGACGCTTAGTAAGACGGCTTGCCTTTACCTCTGGGTTCTCGAGCCCAAAAATGCTAAAGTTCATGTGGTCTGCTCACCGCGCCATCGATGCCATGAGGCAGCTGTACCACGATGCCGCTCTGCTGGATCCACTTGCTCTCCCCATTCGCGATGAACGTGTCGAACACTGGCTGGGCGGTGTCCGCGAAGTCCCCGTACTGCGCCTCCCAAATCGTGAGGAGATGAGGACTGGAGTAGGAGTAACCCACTTCGAAACCGAGCACTCCTGCCGTAATACGTTTAATTACTATGCGAACACATCGGGAAATTCTGAACTGTAATCATTATGTTGAAACCATTATAATATTTCAACATATTTGTTATAAATACCGTATATAATTTCAAAACCATTTAGTATTTTGACATTGCAAACAGACACTTTAATTATATTTATTTCTATAGGTAGATGATTTGAAAATATATGAGGATATATGCGCCCAGCGGTTTTCCGGGATCAAAAGTAGCCTGTGTTAATAAGCTATCCTGGTACCAAATCTCATTCAAATCCTTTGCCGTTTGAGCGTGAAGGAGTAACAAACACACACAGAGACACACATGCATACTTCCGCATTTACAGTGTAAGTATGATAGGATATCGTACCAAACTCTGAGAGGGAACTGTTGTGGAGCGAGTAGCGCGCCTGGTCCGGGTACAGGGTGTCGAGCACGCGGTGCGTGGCGCCGTCCACACCCTGGTGGTGGTACACGTGGTGCCTGCAGACCAGGGAACACTCAACAACACAACTACTTGAACATAAAGTATTATTAATTTGTTGTGTTTTTGTATAGTGTTATTATTATTATTATCAATTTCTTCCCCTTTTTTATGAGTAGGTACACATCTCTACCACTTTTATTCCTCACACTAGCCTCAAAGGTTTGCTGGAAGAAAACTCTTATAAAGGTTAAGCTCGTTGTACATAGGTAGTCTTGTGTACAATAGGGAATTAAAGAATTACCAATAATTCTAAAATTATCAAGAATTATTAATAAATGAGGTGTGGCTGTGTCGTGGACACGACCGGTGTTTTACGTGAAAACGTGTACGCAAACTTTGAAAAATATCTTTTTGTAACTATTATGAAGGGACGAGCTGACAGCCCACCAGATTTTACGTCTCATTCGTAGATATACGGCAGATGTATCTCTGAGCCTTCATTTTCTTGTATTTAATTTAAAAAAAAAAAGTTTTTTACACACTCACACCCCTAGGCTTCCCTGTACCACAGAAACAAGAAAAGCTCCCGGGAACAAACGTTTAGGTCATCACACAAAGTTTGGACGCGGGAATCGAATCCGGGCCCCTCACTTCAAATGCCGTCTACAGACAGATGGCGTAGACTAGTAGATGGGTTTGGGTCACACCTGTGAGCCATGGTCCCCCTCTCCACGTCCTCGCCAGTGAACCGAATGTGTATTTGGTCCCGCAGGAGGGATCCGAAGGCGAGCGCCTCCCCCACCGCCCAGTCAGCCACGCCTTCGTTCACCTGCACACACACAGTGCCTATTGTATACTATTGCTGTTCTTGCAATGCTGAACGCTTTGCAAGGTTCACATCAGGCAATATTATTATATTTTTTATATAAAACTAGCTGACCCGGCCACGCGTTGGTGTGGCTAACGTTTTTGTCATATGATATTATAATTTGCAATAAAATAATATTGCGATCATAAAGTTAGATCAAACTGCACACGGTGTACAAATTTGATTAAAATCGGTTAAGTAGTTTAGGTGTCCATCGCGGACAATAGGATAGATTATGGTTGTAGTGGGTCACAATAGGAGGAGAGAAGAGAGTGCAATCATCATACCATCTTCTCCCGGTTGGAGAGGATCTTGGCGATGCCCTTATGCAGCTCGAAGGCCCACAGCTCTGGGACCTTGCAGAAGTGCTTGGTGATGGTGTTCACTGTCGTCTGACTTATTCCCGTATCTTTAACCTAAAGACCACATATACAGGTTCTTTAAAAATAAATAAATAAACGTTTAACCACTCCACCTCTGCACTAGGATTCCCTGTGTCGCAGATGGCATGGACATAGACAGAAACACAATACAAACACCCAAGACCCGAGAACAAACTTCATGCTCACCACACAAAGTGTGCCGGGAATAATCACAATTAAGACAAATCTAACGATACCTCTCAAACGTCCATTATAGCGTTTAGGCTACAGAGCTTGCCAAAGAAATATACATATTGTACATACATTTATACATACATTCCGCGAGTGAAAATGGGGAGAATTCATACGCGGAGTTCGCGTTTCGGTGTAAAAATATGAAACCTTATTAGGATCCGTGCATTCGAAGAAACCGGTCCAAGGAGTATCGATCCAGTCCATGATGCTGAGTTTGGTGATCTTTTTGGCGAGCTCAAAGTGTTGGTTCAGGGTGTCCATGTACTCCTTCTCCCAGCCTTTAATGTCTGCGTCGGTGATACTCCCCTCGGCTTGCAGCTTGGTTCTGTATATATTATCCACTGCAACAATAGACCACCAGCTTCATTTAATTAAAACGGTTAGCGTAGCACCAATTACATTAAATAAAGAGAGTATTAAAAAAAAACGGTATTAAAATATTGTAATAAAAAAAGGATTCAAAAATATACATAAAATACAATATAAATAAACTGATAAAAGATATTTTTTTTAAATTTAACACAAAAAAAATATTTGAAAAAAAATCAGTCAGCATGAATTAAATAAAAGCTATGAAAAACTTTTATGAATTACGTACAGTATTCTTTAAATAAATACGAGGATCGTAAAACAGAAAAACTATATTATCGAGAAAAATCATAACGTCTATTCTATACAATTCAAAAAGCTCTTCTTTTTTAATTTTGACAAAGTCATATGAGAAAGGAGTACTACATTACACAACCTCCTTTAACATCTTCTCCTAGGACTTCTTTCCAGGTCTCCAGCAGCCCAGTGGTCACTGCAGACCAATCAGATTCATAAGCTTCACCAGTCTTGGCTTAAACACTGGCTTCGTCATGATATCTGCCAATTGTGTCTCAGTGGGAACCTTCTTGACTACAAGGGTTCCATCTAGCACTGTCTCTCTTATAAAGAAATGTCTTAATCTTATGTGCTTAGTTCTGTTGTGAAATTCATACGGCGGGTTTTGAGCAAGTTTTATGGCGGACTCATTATCTACAAAGATGACTGGAACTTCCGATAGGCAATCAATGCTTTCAATTAGTCTCTTCAGCCAAATAACTTCCCTAGCTACCTCACTGGCAGCAACTATTTCCGCCTCAGTGCTTGAAATTGCAACTGACACTTGTCTATGGCTGCGCCACGACACTGCTCCTCCAGCCAGCAGACAGACCATTCCAGATGTGGAGCGACCACTGTCAATGTCCCCCCCGTGGTCTGCATCGCTGTAGCATTCTAGCTTCTTTTCTTCTCCGCGGCAATAGGTGATGCCATGATCTATAGTCCCGCTCAAATAGCGAAATATGCGCTTCACTTTCACCACATCTTCCTTCTTTGGATTTTCTAAATGTCTAGAAGCTACACCAACAGCATAACAAATATCTGGTCTCGTTCCAACCATTAAATATGCAAGCGCTCCTACAGCTTGTCTGTATGGAAATCCTATTACGCTATCATCTTCTCCTAATTGAGAGTCTTTTACAATAGGAGTTCCCACAGCCCGTGCATTCTGCATACCAAAACGTTCTAAAACCTTCTTTGTGTATGCTTTCTGGCTAATCTTTATTAAGTTCTCATTTCTTTCAATCTCAATACCCAGGAAATAATCTGCAATGGGTTTGGTTTTTATTTTGAAACGCTTTTTCAAATCTGCAAGAAAAAGTTTTATATCACTTTCTTCTCCTGCAACTCGTCTACATACAGTGCTAGAATAAGCTTTTTTCCATTGCTTTTCTTTACAAATAAACATGGATCTTCAGCGGTTTTGAAGCCACTCTTTAACAAAAAATCTGTCATACAGTTGTTCCAGCAGCGCGGAGCTTGCTTTAATCCATATAGACTGCGCTCTAGTTTACAGACTCTGCCTGAGCCATCATCATATCCAGTTGGCTGTTTCATATATATCTCTTCCTTGAGACTTCCGTAAAGAAATGCAGTCGATACGTCAAATTGAGCTAGTTTTAAATTGTCTCTGGCAGCAATGCTCAGCAGGACTCTTACGGTACTTAACTTTGCGACAGGACTGAACGTTTCTAAATAATCAACTCTCTTTTTCTGAGAGTAGCCTTTTATGACTAAACGTGCCTTATGTCGTTCAATAGTATCGTCAGGGTTTTTCTTTACTTTGAACACCCACTTATTTGGAATGGCTTTGCGATTCGCAGGCAAATTTACTAACTTCCAAGTTTTGTTCTCATTCAAAGAATTTATTTCATCGTCCATGGCATGTTTCCACTTCTCACCATCTTTGGATTGAATTGCTTCTTTGTATGATTGAGGTTCTTCTCCTCCAATTATCTCTGTAGCTACAGTCATTGTAAAATCGTTGAATCGTTGTGGCTTTTTCAGCATTGAGCGGTCTCTCAATGTCATTCTACCTTCATGAGCAATTTCTTCTATAGGTAAAATATTTTCATCACTACTCTCTATATCTTCCTGTTCTATTTCATCACATACAGGATGAGAATTCTTGTTATTGCCACTTTCTATCACATCATGTTCATTTTCAGGTAGAGTAGTCTCATTTTCAACAACATTCTCATGATTAACCTCACGACGTTCATTCCCTGACTCAGCAGTCTTGTAACTGTCAACTGACTCTATTTCAGCATCATTCGTATGACCAGTTTCTAGCGGTATCTCAACTTGAGTTGATGGATTAAGTTTTATGGTCTCAATTTCATTCATTGGATTTAAAATCTTTTCATCAAAAATGACATCTCGTGAGTTAATAAGTTGACATTTTTCTTTGATGTAGACTCTGTATCCTTCATCATAATTGTATCCAATCAAAATACCCTTGATAGCTTTCTTATCAAATTTCTTTCTAGTAACTTTTGGTACGTGAGCGTAGCATGTACTTCCAATTATATGCAAGTGACTTATTCTTGGTTTCTCATTAAACCATGCTTCATGAGGACTCTTGTCCTCTACTGAGGGTCCAGTTCTATTCAACACATATACCACTGCGTTAACTATCTCTGCCCATATTCCTTCAGGTAATTCTCTATTAGGCGCATGCATTATAGTTCGTACCGCTTCAACGACAGTGCGGTTGTCTCGCTCTACTGCGTTTTGTTGTGGTGTATGAGGCATAGTAAGTCTTTGAATAATACCCTCTTTGTTTAAAATTGCTTTGACATTCTCATTTAGAAATTCCCTACCATTATCAGTAAAAATTTCTTTAATAACATGTCCTGTAGTCTTTACTTGAGCTATAAGCAATTTTATCTTATCTTTGACTTCTGATTTTTCTTTCATCAGGTACACATATCTGTACTTTGTGTAGTCATCTTTAAACAGCACAAAATATCTCTTCATTCCAACGGAATACTTGAATGGTCCACATACATCAGCGTAGAACCTATCACCAGGATTCTTAGATCCTTCTCTATTGCCAAATTTAAGCCTATGCGCTTTTCCATAAGCGTGTCTCTGTGTCCACATTGTCCTTGTTTATTATACTCATAACACTCATATTTAAGCTTTTACTGTTCATTGTCTCACTGAGAGATGGCTTTTGCTTCGGAGGACGTCCATCATTAATCCACTTAGGGCATCTTCTCACGATGTGACCAGCAGCTCCACAATAATGGCATTTAAAAACCTTTTTATTGTTTCCTGCGCCGGATTTCCTTGTCCTATCTAGCAACAACACCTCTTCTTCACAGTTCTTACTTGTAGAACTCTTTGATGATAGTGCTCTCTCATGTGAGCACAGCAGACTGGTAAGTTTGTCTATCGTTCGCTCCGTAGCTGACATCATTTTCCAATTGGACACAAAAGAAAAATACTCCTCAGGTAAGGTATCCAAAATTTTACATTGTAGAAATAGTTCTGGAAGCTCACTGTTTAAAACATTTTTCTTTTTTACTTCACGACCTAGCTCTTGCCACAGGTTCTTTAATTTAGACAGATGTGTAGCTATGTCGTCTTTTGGATCCATTTTATGTTGGAAAAATAACATGCATAGGTCGTATGATCTCTCATCGTTGGAACCTTCGTACAACCGATGTAACTCTACCCATACCTCGCGAGCGGTGGAGAATCTCATCACCTTCTCGATGTTCTCCTCTGACAAACACGTCATTATCATCAGGTGCGCAGCACACGAATCTCTCTCATGCTTCTTCAAATCATCTGCAGACTTGCCTGCTTCTATGTAGTCTTCCTCTACTACCTTAAGCAGACCTGAGCCCTTCAAAGCGATTTTGATGAGACACTTCCACGTTACCCAGTTTTTCCCGTCTAATTTAGCAATCTGCATCTTAGCTGAATCGACGAACCTTTGCGTCGAATCCATTGCGTAGGCTTGCCTTTTCAGGTCTATGCCTCCTTAACCACGCTCTGCTACCACTTTAAATAAATACGAGGATCGTAAAACAGAAAAACTATATTATCGAGAAAAATCATAACGTCTATTCTATACAATTCAAAAAGCTCTTCTTTTTTAATTTTGACAAAGTCATATGAGAAAGGAGTACTACATTACACAACCTCCTTTAACAGTATTTTCATCATCTCGTTGCCCTTAGGTGTGCAATTTATCCATTAAATTTCTATGGTATGGGATATATTTTGGATTTAAATAAATAAATATTAAAGGACATTTTACACAGCGCCATCCAATCCCAAACTAAGCATAGCTTAAAAATATTTTTTTTGTTAATACATAGTTATATAACATATTCATACCCAGACACAGAACAAACATCTTTGTTCATTACACAAGCTCTTGTCTTGGGAATTGAATCCAGGAATATAATAAATAATAATAATAATATAATAACTCGCTCAGGGCGAGCCGACAAAGAAATTCTTCCCTGCCGCCGGGGTAGGTGCTATGGTGGAAGAAGGCTGTTCCCACGGTCCCGCAGCCCCGTCCTAGTCAGATGCTTGAGCAACGGTGGAGTTTTAGTCGGTAGAGGCATAACAGCAAACATCATCAGCTGAGCCCGACATACCCCGTCACGCCCCCCGGCGAGGCGGGGATACGTAAAGTATTTCTCCACAGAAAAAAAAAAAAAAAAAAAAAAAAAAAAAGAACAACTACTAAGTGAGCTATGAGGCCACTCAATGTATATGGATGGAGCGTTCTCTTAATATGCGTCTCATAAAAAGAAAGTTAAAGAGCGTGGTGGCCCAGACGCAGACTTTCAATCTGAAGGTTGCTGGTTCAAACCCACAGGTGTACAATGAGATTTTTCACTTGAAAAAATTTATGTGCGCAATACCACGTTCTCAAAACGGTGACGGAAAACATCGTGAGGAAACCGGCATGTCTTAGAACCAAAAATTCGACGACATGTGACATTTACCAATCCGGATTGGGCTCCCGTGGTAGATCAGATTCACTCTCAATTATCGAGAGTAGGCCGGTGTCCGTGCAGTGGGAACATTAGAGGCTGGTACGGAATGCGTCACATAGAAATTCGATACTTTCTTCCTTTGTTTCTCTGTGAAAGGTCTACAGTACACCACCGAGGAGGATAGGTCGAGGTGGATGCAGTGTCTCACCGGTGGCCATGGACTTGATCTTCTTGTACATGAAGGGCTGCGTAAACATGGGCTCGTCCTCCTCGCTGTGGCCGAAGCGCCGGTAGCACACCAGGTCCACAACCACGTCCTTCTTGAACTTGCAGCGGTACTCGATGGCGATCCGCGCCACGTGCGACACAGCCTCCGCGTCGTCGGCGTTCACGTGGAGGACGGGCGCGTCCACGCACTTGGCTACATCTGTCACAAATCACAAATACACATTTGATGGCTCCGCGGTGCCAAGCAGTGGTGCTCTCGCATTGCTGTGTTCCGGTGGAAGGGTGTGGGTGCCGATGAAATCACATGCGCATGAGACGTAATATTCCCGTTTCGGGCGCAATGGGGTGCTACCTGTGTCTTCTCATATTTCGGTCGGGGAGGATCTAAGCTGTTATGGACGGAGGGAACATCGGGTGGGTCTTCAGCTCGTCCCGTCAAAAACACGGTAGCTGATGGCGCGTTCGGTTTACTCACCAGAGCAGTACGGCGAGCTCCTAGCGAACCTCGGATCGGTGGTGTACCCAATCTGGTTGTTGCACACGATGTGTATGGTCCCTCGCGTGGTGTACGCGGGGAGGTTGCCAAGGTGCATCGTCTCGTACACCACGCCCTGCCCGCAGAACGCTGCGTCTCCGTGTATTAATAAGGCCATCACCTGATGACAGACGCGACTTGATGAGAATACGAATGCAAATGATGGATTTTGCAAGCTAGTCTTATCAGGAACATTCTCTTTTTACCCGACTGCGTCAGAAGGAGGGTTATGTGTTTCGGATGTGTGTGTGTGCGTGTGTTTGTATGCATACTACGTCTATGATTCAGAAGAAAAAAGAAAAAACCCTTTAATCTACCACAGAAATACAGATTAAATTACGATTAAATTATAAATCTAATATACAATTTGGGTACGGACCCGAAAGGAGAAAGATACAGCCTAACCTTGTCTCCATTATTATCGCCCTTCCAATGTTGTTCGGCGCGCGTCTTGCCGACAACGACCGGGGAGACAACCTCCAAATGGGATGGGTTGGCGCTCATCGACACCTTCACGTACTTGTTGGTGCGCCGGATGAACCGGTGGATGTATGTGCCCAGGTGGTACTTTATGTCTCCGGAGCCCTGGATAATGATAACTATTACTAGCGACCCACCACGGCTTCGCACGGGCGTAAATACAATACGCCAATACGTCCGTATACTTTGCATTGAATAAAAAGTTATGTACTTCCATTTCCAAAACGTTGATTCAGGTAAATGGATTTTTCTTACAAAAAAAAAAAATCAATTGTAGCTCTGTCGCCCAGGTACTTAATAATTATAACTAATCTCAGAGAGATTAATTAGTCAAAGAATAACAGGGCAATTATAATAACAGAATTATCAACTAACAATCAATATAAATCAATGATACTGACAAATGGATCCCGACATCTGAACAAATGACATTATTATTATTACTTCTATTATTATATTGCACTAACCGGCTCCTTGGGTTCCATGGGTTTGAAGTGAGCAAAAATGTCCGTCAGTTGCTTTCTGCAGACGTTCACTAACATATTCAAACGTCCTGCAAAATAACGACTGTCAACATTCCCAAACCACCTACGACAGAATATCCTGGTGTGATTGTTAGTGAGCATTGATTGTTCACATTTTTCGTACAAGTCAAATCTATGTGCAGTATGTAAAGTAGGTATACATATCAATCCAAGCAAATCATACTGTAGCCTGACTTGAATTTAAAATTGTTGAATGAATGAATGAATACTCTTTATTGTACACTTCGATAGAAACATACATAATAAGAATAAAATTAACAAAACAGTCACAATAAAAGAAGGGGTTATAATGGGCGGCCTTATCGCTAATAGCGATCTCTTCCAGGCACCGTTGTCATTGTTCCATTGATTGATCCTCTTGTTGTTTAATACAAATTACTGCGGCGCTGTGTAAAATGTACACGAATATTTTTTTATTTTGTATTAAAATAATATAATACAAAGTTAAAAACAATTATAAAATAAGTGAGCAGAAATTAATTACGAATTACGAGACATTGGTGAGCATGAAGTTTGATCTCAGATCTTTGTCTTTTGTTTCTGTGTTTGTCAATGCCACATGCGACATAGCGAATCCTAGTGAAGTGGTACCAGTGTATTTATTACCTAGGGCGGGGCTTATATCGTCTCGTACCTCGATGTTGCATTGCCATTACAATGGATTCAACTCCGTGCTTGGTAGCTGTGTCCACTATCTCCTCCAGCATCACGATCATGCTCTCACCGCCTTCGAGACCGAATCTCTTCTCCGCGGGCCATTTCGTCGCGAAATATTTTTCTAAACTGTAATTGTGACTGTTCATCAGTAATGATCACAGCTTGCTGATTTTATGCGTATGAAAGGTGAAATTTCTAAAAATGAGTTCCCACTGGACTTTATTGTATGACCATGGTCACTGTTGCATGCTGCAAAGTGAACTTTTGTAATACTTATAAACTTAAAATATTATATAGTCGATGATGCGTGTGTGTTCATAAGTATTATATTATAAATAATATCTGGAAATATACTTATTACTATTATTTTTGTAGTAAATAAGCTGAATCTAAATACTTGAAACTTAGCCGTAGCAGCTAAATAGGAGATACGTTGTAGCAATCTCGTAGCGGTTGCGATGTAGCAATCTCATTAGAAGCTACGACGTAGTAGATGGAATACAGTACCTACGATGCAGTAGATAGGATTTAGCATCTATTCCTTAGCGGTTACGACCTAGATACGATACTAAAACTATATATCAACCAAGTTCTGAATAGACTATTATTTATTGTTATTTTGTACAGAATTAATTGTACTGTAAACGCAACAATGCCCCTTTACAGGAGCATAAGTTATTCGTCAGTAAATTATTTATAGCTATCCAACTAATTAAATTGAAGAGTTATGCATTTGAAAGTATATACGATACTTTTAACCTAATTTTTTTGTCTGTCTGTCAGCTTGTTCCGGCTAATTACCAAAACTTCTGGACCGATTCTGAAGGGTCTAACATAGGCTACTTTTAGTTTAGAAAAAAAAAAACATTTTAATACACCAATGAGTTTTTCACTGTGGTAGATCAGAGCCCATTCACTCTCAATTACCGGGATTAGGCCGGTGTCCTTGCCTTGCAGTGGGAATATTAGAGGCTGGTACGGTACATAGAATAATTAATTAATAAAGTTGTATGTAAAACTAACAATACGGCCTTAGTGAGTCGCCGCATGATCAGCTTCTTCTCTTCGAGAGACTTCTCGAACGAGCCGGGGCGCTCCATGCGCTCGCGGATGAACTGTATCCCGTCCAGGTCGAACAGATGCATGAACTCCACTCCAATGGAGCGACAGTACACGTCCTCTAACCTGGCTATTATCTCCCTGGAAGGTTAAAAAGCAATCCTTCCATTAGGGGTTGCTGCTTGTTCTTCTTCATAGTGTCGAATAGGGTTTGAATAAGTGCTAAGCATAGTATTAAGAAAGCAGGTTCTTATTTAATATTTATTTTGACTGGCTTAATAGCTCAGTTGGCAGTAACTCTGACTTCTGCGGTGTAGGCCGTGAGTTCGATTCCCGCCCAGGACAATGCAAACATTGCACACAAATGATTGTTCTGGGTCTGGATGTTAATATGTATTATATAAGTATGTATTTACAAAAAAAAGTAATATATGTATTTTATCAGTTATTTAGTTCCTATATTACAAGCTATGCTTAGTTTAGTGCTAGATGGCGATGTGTAAATATGTCCATGAATATTTATTTATTTTAATTAAAAAAAGTGACGTATCCAAGCATTTTTTTAAGAATTCATCGGAAATAAAGTATTTTGACTTAGTTGCATTTGAAACTTTACTATATAATTTCGGGCCCATAGTCAAGTTTCTAGGTTTGAACCTCGCGGAATATAATACAACTATTCGTGCATAGATTTTTTCCTCAGGTCATGGATGTTTAAATTGTGTATATGTACAGATAGAGTAGGGCTTGGACAGCCAAGCCACCTGGGACTGAAACCCAGTGAAAGTGAGTCTCATTTATTAAAGACGAAATTGTTCAAGAATTTAAAGAAGACCAGTAATCCAGTAAGACCAGTAAGTCTTTATATTTATATAATGCTTACTATGTATAATTAAAGAATACTGGGATCTCTAAGAAATATTGCTAATCAATTCAAACTATGTTCATTAATTTCTCATAATCCCTCGTAGGTATCTTTATCACAATGGAAGTATGTAATTATGCAAATTGTGTATTTTTTTAAACTGAAACCCTTTATCTTGTGCCCAACCTCAGAGATAGTGCGTGCTCCTTTCCGGCGATATATGTTCTTTCTGGCAATTCAAACATCATATCCATGTGTTTTTCACCTGTGAATTAAAGTACCAATTGTATCTCTAAACAAATATAAATACAAGAACTGCTCGTTGCTCGTTCAAAGTAATAAGATGGAACAGCATGCAAATGAACTCATACCCAATATGGTGCCAAGCTCCCTGGCCACCACTATGCACTCCAATCCTTTGGTATCGTGGGTTGTACCCGATGACTTATGTATGAACTTCGCCGCGAATGTCAGGCCAAGGGGGTCGATCTTAGCGAGCAAATGTCCACGAGCCTTGAATTAAACAAATATTAACCCGTGCAGAATATTTCGACTGCCATAGCATTATAGATTTGTTGTTATTGAAATTACATCGATAATTAATTAACACAAATACTATTCTTTAGTATTTTAGACGCTCGAATAGTGTAATTAATTTTCGATCCCACTTATACAGGATTACTTATAATTACCGCTTATTGCATACTACTTAAGGGTGACTTAGGTATATCAAGATTTTTTTTTAGTTTTGTTGGGGATTTCTATCAATTGTTAGCTCTATGTCTCTTAAATGTAAAATGTACTCTGTCGTAATATTATTGCTTAATTTGTGGATTTAAGAAGATTAGAAGTGCAAAATATCTATAATAGGTTTTGGGTTAGTTACCAGTAACCCTGTATATTAAATACCTTAATATTTCAATGGCTGATTTGAGCAAAAGTCGTTTCGTAAATAGAATATACTAATTATTGAAGTTTCGCTGAAAAGGGTATGTTACTTTTAATTACAATATTTCGGAGGTGCAGCCGAGGAAAAGCTATTAAATAATTTTACAAACGCAATTTTTATACGATAAAAGTGACGAAAAGAGCTGACTTCTATTGAGCTATTGTTGTCAACTTGGCAAGTTCTACTGCTACTTTGGGTTACGCCTCTTGCACCACCCGGTGGTCACGTGTAGGGATTCTGAGGGTACTCACCTACGGAAGCAAAGTGGGCCCACAAAAATTTCTCAAAAAGTTGACTGATTTAAAAATCGAATAAACCGCACTTAGAAGTGGACCTAGGAGGATATAACCTTAACCTTAACCTTACCAGCCTGTAATGTTCCCACTGCAGGGGCACCGGCCTACTCTCGATAATTGAGAGTGAATGGGCTTTGATCTACCGGGGGAGCCCAATCCGGATTGGTAGATGTCACATGTCTTCGAATTTATGGTTCTAAGACATGCCGGTTTCCTCACGATGTTTTCCGTCACCGTTTCGAGAACGTGGTTCGCACATATTTTTTTCCAATGAAAAAACTCATTGGTGCACGTATGGGTTTGAACCAGCGACCTTCAGATTGAAAGTCGGCGTCTATGCCCCTGGGCCACCACGATCTCAGGAGGATATAACCGATCAAATAAAATAAAAAATATCCAATTTGGTCTACAATTGAGGAAACATAAACACAATAACCTCCGAAATAACACAGAAATACAATAACCTTCTTCTCTTGTGGAAGTCGATTAATGAATACAATATACCTGGTAACTCCTGATCAAGTTCTGGACGGCCAAATGTAGCTTTATTCTCTCCCTCTCTTTCTCCTTGTCCTGCTCACTTGATTTTTGTTTTGGTCCTGTAGAACATAAAATATATTATTTAGTAAAAGCTGTTTCCCGGGACTTCGTCCGCGTGGAATTTAACAATTTTTTGCGCGGAACGCAAAATTATTTATTTTTTCTTTTTCTAAAATAAATGTAGATATCCTTAGTTACTCCTTGTAACATCAGCTATCTGCCAATGAAAGTTCCGACAAAATAGATCCAGCCGTTTCGGAGATTAGCCGTAACAAAACAAGTCTGATACAAAAAACAAAACTGTTTTTGTTAAGTACCGTACATACTTTTAAATGCATTTAGTAAAAAGCTATTTTTGTATTAGGAATTTTATACGGCGAGTCGAAGCGAACGGCAGTTTATTTCCGTTCGGAAATAATAAGAATGGTGCACTTTGTTGAACATTTTCTATGTAATGCTGACGCACACGCTCGGTTTCCTAAATAGATTTCTTATATAGAGTTATTTCATTGATTTCAGAATTATTATTTTATTCATTCAAACGGAAAAAGAATTTACGTTTGGTTCATAATTTTCGCCGAGTATTCGGGTTGTATTATATAAATGGAAAATAACGCATCGCTTGCGTACATTTTGACTTGTCCACTGCACAGAACGATGATTTCCATTCAGAACCGAGCTAGCTATGCCGAAACTATGGCCAGCTTAATTAGGAAACCAAAGTAACGGAACTGTGTGGCTAACCTAAGTTTTTAAACAAAACTATTATTTTTCCACTCTTCGAGTATTTGCGACTTTGTTTTCGTTGCGTTCATTCACCCAAAATGCAACTCTCCCAATCATTTAAGTATTATATTATTGTAAACTTATTGTTAAAGCATGTGATTTGTCTTGTCTGTTTCTAGTATCTTATTTCTTGTTATTTTTTAGGCTATGTAAGCCATAATTTTTGACAAAAACAAGTGTTCCGTAGTATGAGTATGAGTATTGTTAAAAGGTACACTTACTGACAGTTTTTGGGCTAAAGTCATCTTGAAACTCTTCTATCTTCAACGAGGGTTGGTTAACACTGTTGTAAAAGCTGTCCCAAGACTACAAAAAAAATAGACTGATTAAAAAAAAACAAACACTTATTTCTCATCCTCTAAATAATAGTGTGAACCTACATAATTTAAGACCTTTTTGGATTATATAATTATTATTTTTATTATTTATGGTAAGACGTCGATAATGATTTACACATGACGATATTAGAACATCCGGTGAAATCACATGCGCATGAGACGTCTTGGACGACTTGGATGTTTTTACTTCGGTCGGGGACGAACTGAGGTGTATTGTTTTCAACTTATTTCATGTGGTAGACTGGTAGACTTACAGGGTCAACGTTTCCTTGTGCTCTCGCCCAATCCACATACTGCGCTTCGAGAAAGTTAGCATTGGATCCGCTTAGGAAAGACTCTGCTACGTCAGAACTGTAGTCTGCTTGCAATTTAGGGGAGTACTGTAGAATATCAAAACATTATACATATTATTATAAATAAATATATATTAAATTTCACACAGCGCCATCTAGGCTCAAACTAAGCATAACTAAGCATAGCTTGTACTATGGGAACTGGATAACTGACAGAACTCAAACTAAGCATAGCTTGTACTATGGGAACTGGATAACTGACAGAACTCAAACTAAGCATAGCTTGGACTATGGGAACAGGATAACTGACAGAACTCAAACTAAGCATAGCTTGTACTATGGGAACTGGATAACTGATAGAATAATTTTAGCTAGTAGGTAGTAGCTCTGGCTTCTGCGCTGTTGGTTGTGAGTTTTATTCCCACTCGGACATGCATTTGTGTGGCAAATGTAAATTTTGTTCTTTGTCTGGGTGTCAATCTTTATATGTATTTACAAAAAAAGTAGTATGTAAGTATTCTATCAGTTATCTAAAACCCATAGTACAAGCTATGCTTAGTTTGAGGCCAGATGGCGCAGTGGGAATGTCCACGAATATTTATTTATTGCGTCGTTGTGCCTGTTATTTCACCGGCACCCACACCCACCGCAGATAATCGGACTGTCATAAAATTAGCCTCACCGTTGCGTTACATACGGGCAATAAGTTTCGTGCTACTTTCACGAGTGAAAAGGAACGGGCCAGAGACATAACTGTCGGTCTGTGAAGGAAAGAAAAAGGATATTATTGAGTAGCTATTCCCCGACTAGCTATTTCGAAATAAGGATATTATTGACAAACTATTAAAACGTGATTTTTTGCACGGAAACATTTTTATTACCTCAGCTATCTGTCAATGAAAGTCCAGTCAAAATCGGTCCAGCCGTTTCGGAGATTAGCCGGAACAAATAATAAAAAAATTATATCTTTTTATGGGTACCGTGTATACTTTCAAATACATTTATTAAAAAGTTTTTTACTAAACACAACAAACAGACACTTCAATTTTATTTATTTGTATAGATGTACATAGTCCTAGCATAGTATTTTGAACCGACTTAAAAAAGAAAAGGGTCTCAATCAGGCTGTATGTTCTTTTTGTGTCTTTGAAGCGATGTCTTCGCCATCGTGGACCGATTTCAACAATTGAACGAACGATTGGAGATAATTCTGAAAATCTCCTTAGTACACCCACCCAACCTCTAACCAAAAACTACCGTCAACCTTTCTTTTATTTATGAAAGTACGGAACGAGCTGAAAGCCCACCTGACGTTACCTTCACCCAAACCATAGTTATACGTCTTAGATCCTCCCCGCTGTAAGTGAGAAGACCCAAGTCCCGTCCTGTTGCGCCCGTCACCCGAGACGGGGGTGTAACGTGTCATGCGCTGATTTCACTGGCACCTACACCATTACACCGGAACCCAGCATTGCGAATGCACCATTACTTTGCGATAAATTACCAGGTGTGTTGGCATTACCTCTCCGGACGAACTTGGCACAATTTCTACTGCTACTTTAACACCACTAAAAAAGGGTGAGTTAAGGGACAAAGAGGGTAGGTATTCACGTGAAATACATCAGCCCTTCAAAACGCCATCATAACGAAATGCAATCATGCTTCAGAACTTACCACATTAATTTAAACCAAATATTGTTAAAATTTGATCAAAAAATATCTAAATTGTGTGTAAAATAATATATAAGCTTAAAACATAGCGTTTTACACTTGATTACTAATAACCATGACAGCTGTTTGTTTGTCAATAAAATGAACAAGAAATCTAGAAAGAGGTTTGCTATCACGACCTCGATGGTAAAGAGGCTGTAGAGTTTCTACATGGTTCTTCAGTGCCCGTGGGTTTTGACTTCTATTCAACGATCAAGTAGCCACTAAATTTCATTTCAAATATTATGCGAGGGAGTAAACATCTGAACGGTCCAAGAAAGTTCTCGTATTAAATTTTTAGATGTTTATGTTAAACCAATCATTAAACTGGAAAAATGAATCGATGGGAAATTCCGCGGGCTCCTTCAGCGTGTTCTCTCTGAAGCCTCAGCGATGAGGCCACAGCTTAAATGATTCGTCGAATTTATGAAACAGTATTAAATTTTGTGGAAACAATTATACATGAAATATTAATAGACCATTCATTAGATAAAAACATGTATATTTTGCAAAGAATACTTCCAAGAACTTGCGACTATTATTTTACACATTTTGGTCCATACTAATCATACTACAGAGCAAGCGATTCCCAAACCACTTTTGAAAAAAGCGGGTCATTATTTGTCAAAATCAAAGTACTTTAATAACGTTGAATTCTTCTTCTTTTTAAAAATAAATATGTACCTACATATAAGAACATGCTTTCTTAATACATACTAAGTTTAGTCCCTAATGGAAGGATTAAGTAATTTCTTTTCTTGAGCATGATCCAGTTCAAAAACAATATAATGTACCTTATGTCTACGTACGTAGACATCTTGTTAATCAATATTGAAAACAGAATGCAGAACTGAGCTGTGAAGCCTGTTGTAAATAGTGCTCTCTAATTTCTCTAAATGATATGCGTTTACCCGTAATCGTTGTTTAAAATCAGGATGTCCTATCTTGATTTTTGAAACGAAGTAATAGTTATTTAATCTATGGTAAAAATAAGATAAAAGCATTTAAATACGTAGATATGTACAAAATCTATACCTACGTAGTTAAACTCTGATCCGTTTTAGATAGCAATTTCATTTTGAATGCTGTTTACAGGTAAATTATATATAAATTACATAGATAGCTACTTAATAACAAGTTTAGGCTTGTTAAATAAATTCGAACAAGGGCAAACATTTTATAATCATTCATTCTGTTATTCACTTCTGATAAGGTAGAGTTCTGAAAAGATTTTTTAAATGGCTCTGTGTTTAAAATGTTACGTTTTAGTATTTTTCGTTTTTGGAATTGCTTACGTAAGTATATACCTAATTTTTTTTAATATAAATTGAATATGAATATTGATAAACTTACTATAAGCAGTATAGTAGTATTTGTATTTATTAATCCCGCCTATTTGCAGTGTATAAAAATGATTCCTCAACGAGCAGCCGTGTTGTACGCAGACCCCAATGAAATGCAGGAAGTAGGGTTCAGCGTAAAGCGCTATGGCCGGAAAAGTGGATACTATATCAACGCGGATTCCAAGGTTATGAATCCTTGGTACAACAATGTTTCTGTTAGTATTAATAACATATTAATAGGCCATATGTGCGGCCCCGCTGAACGATGTGCATCTGCAAAGACTGTTCAAAATGTTTCCCAAAGTGAGATTTCGCTGGACAGTTATTTCTTTAAGCTGCTATGTGTCATCCTGTATCATGCTATAAACAGCCTCATCCTGTATCATGCTATAAATAGCCGGTCTGAACTATATGAACATTACCACACTCATCGCAAACTAATTTACAGACACCCAACTTCTTCGGCCATTTTGTCCGTCAAATTATAATTTTTTTTTTTTTTTTTTTTTTTTTTTTTATGTGAATAAGTGACGGAACGAGCCGAGGGCCCACCTGATGGTAAGTGGTGACCCTCGCCCATAACAACAATAATGGGTACGACTCAGTATGAGATCCAAATCTTTACTGAGTCGCATTCATCCTGCTGCGTCCATCACTCGAGACGGGGATGATATGTCTCATGCGCATGAGATTTCACCGGGACCCACACCCTTCCACCGGAACACATCAATGCAACCACCACTGCTTGGCGGTGGATTCCAGGTATGGTGGCAGTACCTCTCCGGGCGAACTTGGCACAAGTTCTACTGCTACTTGTTGTTGCTCCTTTAGCACCACCCAGGGGGTACGTGTAGGGAATCAAAGGGTACACACCTACGGACGCGAGCAACTGGACCCCCCAAATTGTAGTATAACTGTAATATTTGTTTCTTTGGTCCATTAGCAGCGTTCAGTTTACATGGTTTCGATGCGGTGAGGAAACCTTATTTTGTGTGATATTAATTCTTCTTACTACTTCCCAGATCCATCTCGTATTTTACGAATACCTTCACAATGAGTACAGGCTATCTTTTGTCGAGATGCATTACAAGGTATGCGACTTTCTACGGAACGAGAAATGGACCGGTGCCATGTTTAAAAACAATGGAGTTAGTTGCCCAGTCTATGTAAGTAAAACTACTTTTCGTATATTTTCGACATACTGAAATACAAGTTTTTAATACCATGGCAATAACACTTGCGGGGAATAATACATACATACATAACAGCAGGTATGTGTTACATACATAAGGAATAACAACTCTACCTCTCTCTGCTGGTCCACCTTGCAGCCTCCCTAGCCTCATAATCCTGGAGGTTGCATGGCGCGGCTTAATACATCGTATTTCCCCGAGGTCGTACCTCCCAGTAACTTTAACATGTATGGTTCTCCACATAATTCGGTGGAATAAACCAATTAAATTAATATTGGTAAACCCCCGACCTCAATACCCCCTATTTTATCCAGTAAGTAGATAAAGGGTAAAGTTTTGTTCCTCATTCAACTAGAAAAATGTTCATCTAAATCGGTATCTAGCGTGAAAAATAGGTAATAAAAAAAACTAATTTCAAGATTTTTTTTAATTTGTATTAATAACACTTCTTATGCAATACAAGATTGCTCTAATAAAAAAGTCTATAGCGACACAATAGTATCTACATAATTGTTTCATAGTACAAGCAGGTTTAAAAAATGTGTTCAAAAATATCTGCAGGGTAGGCAACGCACCGGCAACGCCACTGGCATTGCAGATGTCAATAGGCGACGGGCCGTTACCATCAGGTGGGCCGTATGCCTGTTTGCCTATTTTTAACATAAAAAAAAAGCAGTTATTATATTATTCAGTTATTTTGATTTATCGGTTAGTTATTAAAAAAACAGTCAAATTGATAACCTCCTAGAAGTCGGTTGAAAATACTTGTTTAATGAATGTTAATTAGTGTAGGTACTTTTGTTTTCAGGGCGTATATAAACTGAGGAACATGTCAATACCAGTAGCTGCTTTCCACTACAAAATGCCAATGGAAAAGGCTCGCATCGACGTCTACTTCAACACGACGGAAACCAACCGCATGTTGTTCAAAGGTCAACTTATGATCTTATTCAAAGATTAGGATCGAGGCCTGTGTTCTTACATGTCAGTACTACTGGGTCTGGATTGTTGTCAGTAGGGTCAATGGCCTATGCTTTCTCTCGCCGGGATTCGAAACGAAATTATGATAGTTCAGTTATATTTTACATTCCGTTGTATTTCTTCTTAGGTTATCTATTTAACTTGAAATATTAATATTATTTTATTCATATGACTTGTTACTAAGCACCAACTTTTGTAAGCAACTTTTGTAAGCACCAAGTAGAAACTTACGGTGATACTCTAAATTCCTTTGTTTGTAGGAATATATATTTATTAAATGTACCTTTATTCAAATAGCTTAGTGACGGCTAAATAGGTTAGTTGGTTGTCACCCTGTTTTCAAAGCGAGGGGTACTGTATTCAATTCCCGGCCGGACACTGTGTGATCATGAAGTTTGTTCTCGAGTCTTGGGTGTTTGTCTTTTTTCTATATTTTTCCATGCCACCTGGAACAGGAAATCCTAGTGCAGGGGTATGAGTGTATGCATTTGTGTTTATGTTATGTATTACTATTTATTTATGGTCTTAGTTGAATAATTTTACTACATGGATATATTAATTATTATTATTATTATAGTGGCATATAGTGATTAATTAAGTTTTGTGGCACGTGTTTTTGATGAATAAACATTTATTTATTTTGCTACTTAATTTTTTTGAACATCTTCCCAAACAGAGATCAGAAGTACCTAGATCCCACTCGTCCCGTCACTTTTTTTACATAAAAATCGTCGAATCGTCTTTATGCCGTGTTGACTCACTAATCTGCAGACGTCATTGAAGATTCGCAAAACATACATAATTTCCACATGAACCTTACAATGTGCCATTTCGGACAAACACCATTCATGGTCACACTCAGTGGCGGCCTTAGGGGGAAGCAAGCAGGGCAACCGCCCGGGACCTCGCACCCTCGCAGAACAACCCGTTTTTTGTTTTGATGTACTGCAGCTGTCTTTAAGAGGATGCCGTGACTGACTGATTACCAGGAGCCATGTACACTTCCAACTCACCTAAATTCCTCATACGCCAAATGCCTCAGAAAGATCTATCGCCCGGAGCCTCGCAATGTCTAAGGCCGCCCTTAGTCACACTGATTGTTTTTTTACTTAACACATTCTCAATAAAACCACATAAATTACAAATATAATATATATTATTCAAATTTAACTTTCATATCACATTTTAATAACAATTGTACCTTACACAGTTAAATGGAAAATTGGTAATAGTTATTGAGCAAACAATAAATTAAATATTATCGGTTTGGTATTGAATTGATAGAACTACGTAACATGATTCATGATGCAAAGGTGAATGGAATGTTACTTGTATAAATCTTTTCTTATATATAAAAAATTGCTATTCGTTAGACTCGCTAAAACGGCTCCACCGATTTCGCTGATTTCTAATTCATTGTGTTTGTAATAGTCGGGACAAGGTTTGCAAACAATTTTTTTTTTATATTGATTGAAATTGTCGGACATTTGAAAAACTGTAGTGCAGTTTTCTCAAGTTTCTATGGGATTTTTGCCTACGTCGTTTGACAATTGTGAATTAAGACAATAAAACATTTATATACACATAGTTACATGTTACCATACTAAGGTTTAGATATATTACAAAATCTGTACCCATTTGTACAATATTAAAATTCATTTCTCGCAACAATTAAATAGTTTTATAGGGTAAGTTTATTCGCAGTATGGACACCTATCAAATATAGGGCTGCGTTCAGTGACGTCGTCTGACATCCACGAGTTCTGTTTAAGATTGATCATCAGTCAACATTAATCAACCAATCAGTGATCATTAATTAACCGCGTGGATTGTTGCCCTACGTACATCCGGTGGTCTTTAAAAGTGGTCCACCTCCAAGATACAACGCCGCCCGAGCAGTTTTGATCAAAGCAAATAATACACGTAGTTTAGAATTGCATTGTCAGCGAGTTAAATCGAATATTAAGCAGTTATTTTTAGATATTTTTTTTGTTGAGTGAGTTATGAAAACTTAATAATTTATTGTAAAAAATGCAACACAATTTAGCCTCGGCGAAACCGAGCTTGTAACACTGTATAGGCAAAACACAGGTATAATATTTATTTATAAATATAATAAATAAACAACGCTTTACAAAAGTATAACTGGATTTCTATGGTTTATTTTTGTCTGAGACAAAACCGTGATTATTTTTAAAACTAGTTTAGCAAGCTTATTAATTAATTCGGCCGTAGGTAAAATTCAGACAGGAATGTAACAAACAGTGCCGGCCCGAAGTAAATTTTAGAATGGAGCGAGATCCAATTATGGCGCCTCTCCTGTTTGCTCCTAATAATATTATATACCATTTTGGCGCCCCCTAGGATTTGGCGCCTGGAGCGACTGCTCCGTTCGCCATATGGGCGGGCCGCCCCTGGTAACAAACAGTGGTGAAACAAACTCTTAACTCTGTATACTTATCATAAAATACATATAGCTATTTTTATGCCGCTTGCAGGCATGTCATATAAAAATTGCCAGTAATTATCTAGACAGTAAAACTATTAGATAATGCTAAAATCACTATGAGCGAGTTAATCGCTGGCTTTTAAACAATGTACTACAATACAAAACTATGTATTATACAATATGTTAAAAACCCTGTCCAATTGGAAATGCTCATGATCATGGATCATGAAATATACATGATATATATATGGTCTTTGACTACACATAAATATATATATGGTCAATTGCGGTGCGTTAGTCTCGCCAAAACTCGAAAATACTTTGATCAACTTGATTTTTTTTTATTTTTGTCTGTCTTACTGTTTGTACAGGTTAACTTCCCCGGCTGGACCGGTTTTGACGAGACTTTAACTGGCAGATATTATTAGCTGATGTTATAAAGAGTAACTTAAGATATTTTTATTTTAGACAAAGTAAAATAATTGTGGTTCCTGGGAAAAAAAATTGGAAACGGCTATTTATTTATATATTATTATATAAAAATGTATTATTAATATATTAGATATTTATAACTTATTTGCTCAGAAGGATACAAAACTATAATAGAATCGATACTTAAAGACGTTCACGGATCGGACAGGGTTTTCTTAACATCACAAGTATCACTTAACACTAAAACAACTAAGAAATCTGTGAGAATGGCCGACATATTAAGTCTGTGATTAACGCTGGCTTCAAATAAAAACTATGAATTTAATAACTAATATACCTGGACGATATTATAATAAGAAAATAAAAAAAAATTTCATGATACGTTTATCTGCAGGAATAATTCCTGTTTAAGTTGAACGCGACCATCAGATATTCAGCAAGTTCTTCACACATTTCTTAAGTTGACAAATATTTCTCAAATGCTTAGTCCACTTTCTTAGCCTTGACCTTGGTCTTCTCTTGCCTGTCCTTCGCCTTTGACGGGTAAATCACGAACAGAGCCAGTTGGACGGCGCACAACACAAACGCAACTACGTTCTGGAGCTGAAAAAAAAGTTAAAAAAATATTATTTTACTGAGTTATGTTTTAACTGAATTTGATATCAATTAAAATCAATTCAATTCATTTATTGATCTTTATGATTGTGTCGTAGACACTACCTTGTTTTACGTGAATACGTGTACGAAAAAGGACATGTGACGCGGCGAAACGACCTCAAAATGGCGCTGTTTCCCCCTCCACCAGAATTAATAATATTGGTAAAATCAAATCTTGCATGTGGATGATAGGTTTGTAACTGCAGCAGCAAACGGTATCCCCCGCTTTTGTTATCATCAGTTCTGATGATCAACGGAAGCAAATTTAAAGACGTATTCACGTCAAAGTGGGATTGAAGTTTAGAGTAATACTTACAACAAGGAATTTATTCCTCAGTATGATTCCGTAGAGTAACCACATGAAGGTGACCACCGTACCAGAGAGGATGATAGGGAACGGCATCCCCTCTGTACTCTTGTTCTTTATTATGGTTTTCTGCGAAACACATACACGCGTTAATTGAGTATAAGTATTAAAAAATAGAGAGAGAGAGCGAGCGAAATAGAGGGAGAGCGTAGTCGCCCAGGGGCATTGACGCCGACTTTCAATCTGAAGGTTACTGGTTCAAACCCACACGTGCACCAATGAGTTTTTTCACTTGAAAACATTTATGTGCGCAATACCACGTTCTCGAAACAGTGACGGAAAACATCGTGAGGAAATCGGCATGTCTTAGTACCTAAAATTCGACGACACGTGACATCTACCAATCCGGATTGGGCTCCCGTGGTAGATCAGAGCCCATTCACTTTCAATTATCGAGAGTAGGCCGGTGTCCCTGCAGTGGGAACATTAGAGGCTGGTACGGTATGGTATTAAAAAATATATGCTATTCGAAATTACTGTTAACGTGTTACTTTATCACACCAAGATTACTATCTGTTTCTCACATTCCACTTGGTGGGTCCAGTTGCTCACATCCCCTGGCGAGTACCCGTTGTACCCTTTTAATAATACCCCCTTTAGGTATTTTGAGGGACCATGGGTAGAGCAACCCAAGGTACTAGTAGAATTTGTGCCAAATTCGTCCGGAAGTCCCGCCCCCACACCTGGTAATCCGACAAGCAGTGGCGCAGTCGTTGCTGTGTTCCGGTGAAAGGGTGTGGGTGCCGGTGAAATAACAAGCGCATGAGATGTTACATCCCCGTCTGAACGTGATGATACGATACGTCTTGGGTTTTCTCATAGTACAATATTTATCACACATCAAAAAAAATTAGAATAATAGTGATGAGAATCTGTATATGAGAATCCGAGAGCAAGATAAGTATTCGTGTAGCGAGGCCTTGTAGTCTAATCTAATTCCGACAAACATTGATTCAGCGCCTTCCAATCAAAGTGACGTGGCTACTATAGGAACGCAAGTCATTGCCTTAATTGGTTTGATTTTCGGATTGTAACAATGATTTCAACATGTAGGAAGATGTTGCAAATTGAATACATTTACAAAATACCATCTCACTTCACAGCATAGCGTGATACGCCTTCACGTTTTGACTAAATATCGTGACGTCACGTTCGCTTGCAATTTCACCGGCACCCACCCCATCCCACCGGAACACAGCTTGTCGACGGAATACCAGGTGTGGTGGCAGTATTTCTGCAGACAAACCTGGCACAAGTTTTACTGCTACTTTTGCTGCTTCCTCCGCACCACCCGGGGGATATTAACAAGGACTTTGAGGGTACTTTGCCTGGCATACACATAGAAGAGTGATCCTAAAACAATGTACTTACAAGTCCGAAGAGAGGCGAGGCGATGAGATAAAACATAAAAACTGTGATGATGGTCCCGAACCGGTTCTCCACCAGCTTCGGGTCCTCGTACTCGGCGTACGCGATCAGCGCGGCCGATATCGCGCCGGTGAGGCCCATCTGGAGCCAAACCTATGATAACATCAAAAGTTTCTATTACCCAACTTGTTGACTCGAAACTTGAACGTGACATGTTGAAATCTTATTGAGAAATGGGTGTCATTCTTCTGAGGGCGAAGAAGGGATGATAGGATACAAGTTGGCACCCATTTTTTAAGTAAAACTTTCTTGATGTCACAATAACGGGAAGAATTTTTTTGATGTCACAATATTAACCTACAGTAGGTACAATTAAACAAACAAAATTATAGATGGCAAATATAAGTATTGAGTATTGAATTTTTTACCGCTATTGTTAGAATTTATTGTACTACAGCCGGAATTACTTAATCCGGCAGTGACTCTGAGGGTACTCACCAAGGGTACAAAGGTCCCCCAAATAAAACCCGAAAATACCTTGAATTTCTCCTGCGAGTAGTTGAAGTACAACAAGAGGTATGCCGTACTCAGCGCTAACCCAAACATGTTCACTCTGATCATCGCGTCGTCGCGCAGGATGAAGCCGAACTTCAAGTTCAACGCCCCCCTGTACATACATACAAACATTTTGTTTTTGTGAAGAATTGATGGAATGAGCTAAAGACACACCGCAGCTCAGAAGAAATGGTTACATCCGCCCATAACGACAGGAATACGACTTCGTCCACCCCGAAGCGTAGGAGACCAAAGTCTCACCCCGTTGCGCGTCACCCGAGGCGGGGATCCTACGTCTCATCCGCATGTGATTTCGCCGGAACACAGCAATACGAGGCAGTACTCGTTAGGGCGATCTTTGCATAAGTTCTGCTACTATTGTACACCATTTACAATTACGTAAGAAGTTAATTTCACGAAAATGTAAACATCACCGATTTGGTGTAAAATGTAATGATGAACATCAAACGCCTTAACAGATCTTCATAAATTGTAGTCGAGAGAATATGCCTTGATAGGGTTGCCTACTTATATCTGTTCATAAGTACCTGGCCGGTATAAACAGGTGAGTCAATATAGGTAACTACACACCGATATGTGTATATCTTTCAGTCTGTATTTTCGATTCACATAGCACACACAAATATAGCTGTGTGCTGAGTACCTGTACTCATCTAGTCCAGTTTTTGTTCACGTAAAGTTACAACATGCCGTATATCGTTTATGGTTTATTCATGGAATAACTATAACAACAGAGTATATTTCAAACTTTTTACTAAAGCAGGTATTTCTTAGTACAAGACAAAGAGTGACAAATGCATTATTACTGCTTGCCAGAGAAAATTGGTATGATGGTAGTAATTTGTATGGAGAATTCGACACGAGTCTTTTTCTGCTTATAAAATCGTCTTGGTCTTGTTGCTTACATTCCAAATAACCCAATAATCACAGACCTTGTTACCCTAAATACCTACCATATTTATTTTTTCTTTTATCTATAATCTAGTTTGCTTCACATCTTTTTATTGTATTTTGACCCACGGCTCTGTTTTATGCGCTGTAAGTCGTTAGGTCGATACACACCAAGGACCAATATTGTGTGAGCGTCACAACAAATGTTAGTCCTGGATCAAAATGTTTCTTCTGTCTGGGTAATATATTGTATATATATAATACTAGTTGACCCGGCCACGCGTTGCTGTGGCTAACGTTTTTGTAATTATGACTGTCAAATAATAGGCAAATAATTTGAAATAAAATAATATTGCGATCATTAATTGAGATGTGAGCTATCCTATCTTTCAAGTTAGATCAAACTGCACACGGTGTACAAATTTGATTAAAATCGGTTAAGCATTCCATCGCGGACAAACATCGTGACACGTAATTTATATATATATAATATATAAAAATTAAGTTTTTTTATCATTAATTTGTTTACCATAATACCTAAATGGTATTTGCAATATTACAGTTGGAAACATTGTATAAATACCCGAATTCATATCCTAATAAACACTTACATAATAATACCGCCGAGAAACGGCGTGATGCCGATGTTCTTAGTGTTCCCCTGCTTGTATATGTCCCAGCAGATGACCCCGCCCGACCCCATCTGGGCCATGGTCACGACGGCGGCTATCGTCCCCACCAGCTCCTTGTAGGGCTGGAGTACGTCGGCGAGAGCATCCATGATTACCTAGAGGAAATAGCTCATAAGCATCTGCAAGACAGCTGCAAATTGGTTGGAACAGGTGGAATCTTAGAGGCTACAGAAAAGTTTGCGGGTACCGTGACATTAATCCATTTATTTGTTTGTCCGACTGATAACCTGCACACTGGACAATCTTCATAAAGCCTGACATCGCTATTGCAGCAGCAATTATCATGACATCGTTTAATTAAAGGCCGTAACATCGCAATGATAAGAAAGGTTCAATAACTAAGGCATCGTGGTAGAACGCTGTCGGGTTTTAACCAGTAGAAATCGGTCCCGGCTCTACCAATCGATAAGCAATACCGGAGGCCTTCGGGCAGCTTGAAACCTCTGACACCAGTTGGCCACACACAAAAGACGAACCGAAGTGAAGACAAACGTACAGTTGCCTTGAAACTACAGCCGGTTTAATTACACCGACACCAGACACGTCACGTGAGATGACATTTCAAGGTCGTCGTAACATTGTAAATTATACTAACTTCTTTTGTATAGCCTTATCTTTACAATACCTGTTCCATATATTTGTCAAAAACATAAGAAAATACCAGAGCAGCCGGTGGATATAAAATAATGTTGAAGAACGCGCATGCAAGTTACCGAGTTTGTATAACTTAATTGCGTAATTGCATTTGCAGTAATACCTCGCTAGCTGAATACCACGTGCAAGCGTGTTAGATCTCAGAACAATAAAAATGTCATAAACCTAGCTCTCCCGGAACCCGTAAATTGTCCTCATCAGTCACAAACAGTCTCAAGGAAATCTTAGCCGTCTATAAATAAACAAATCGGTATCGTGTTCAAAACAACACGCCTAGATTGGGTCAACGAGAAACAATCGCTTCCTCGCATTACTATCCACCAACTAGGTACTATAAGCGAGTTTCAATTGACGATTTGCGTCACGCGCACACCCACTGCCATCGTCCGGCCAGCTACGTCACGTCAGCTAGGGTATCGGCTCCAGGGAACCTCCGGGCGATAGATCAGGAAAATCTGCCGTCAGACGGATGAGGTCCCCACCGGAGGATAGGGTGCCCCGTGTCCGGAACACGGGGCCATGATAGGGAGGAACGCTTATAAAAAAAACGCAATGTTGGAATCCAGATACTTGAGAACCAACGCCGCTGGGGCTATGGAAGAATGATACCGTACCCGTAGCCATAGTATAGGCAGGCTCTTATCAGCAAATCTATTATTATTAAACAGATAGATGATGCAAGTTTGAATTGATTTGAAGTGAGGCTTATGATAACATCAAATACTTACTTACAAATTTTTATAATGATATTTGAGTTGTGGGCTCCTATGTTGGTAGTAATGCACTAATCACAGATAGACCCTCCCAAGCTTCAGATACTGCCCCTTGCACATGATTCTAGACGCAGTTTGTTGTCTATGAATTCAATTATTTGAGCCATATCAGAGGTGCAAACAAAATGCAAACAACTATTGGATATATTAATTCTTAATCATTTATTGGTTTTCATAGGAATCAGTTGTTACAATACACATTCATTATTGAACCATTGTTGGGCTATTGCAATAGGACCCAAGCCGAGGTATCCTAGTACTTCTAATTTAGTTAAATCTACTTAATTACTAAATTAAGTAGATTTCAATGGCATTTTGTGTTTTATTAAATTTCCTTTGGTTTATTAAGTTTATTTTCTATTGTAATTAACAATTTACTAATAAAATAAAGTATTGTTCTTGCCAGCATTCAACAAAATTTTCAATATTTAATTTTGATTTCAAAAATGACTAAACTCTGCGTCGAAAATGGAATTTTTTCTGAATGTTTCTTTATTAACTCATTGCAGCATCAAAATTTATTTTCTAGCTAGCCAGCAGATGTTTTATAATTAAAATTAGTAAATGTATATAGTTAAAAATTTCAATTTATTAAAAATCAATCATCTTATTGAACCACTAAAACAATCCAAAATTTCATAATGACTATAAATGTAATAATTTCAAAGTAAAAAATAGGAAAACACCTGATGTTAAGTGGTTACCGACGACGATAAATAACAGCAATGCCTAGTCCAATACCATCTAAGGATGTAATGTCACGCCATTCTAAATACTAGGCAGCGTAATACCATTCTTGGTATGTAAGTATGGTGGTGGCAGCACTTCTCCGGAGGAACTTGGTACAAGTTCCACAAAACTACTGTTGCTCCTCGCATACCACTCAGAGGGAGAGAGAGTATGGTCCATACTCTGGTAAAAAAATATATCACAATCAGCTGAAGTTAGGTTACATATCTACTTACCTTAAAATGCGAACAATAAATATTAAAAAAAAATAGAACCTAACCCTATTTACAAGCAACAACACAAATACAAATGATACAGAACTTTTTAAAATAATATATAATAAAAATAATAAAGTTTGAAAACTGTTTCTATGAATAAAAAAATAAAATTCTGTTTGCCTACCACTGACACTGATAGTAGGGCTGTGTGAGCCGTGCCGTGCGTGCCGAGCCGTGCACAGATAACTAACTGTATCAAATATTTTATACGGTAAGACTGTTGGTAAAATATTGATATATCCATATTATTATTTGGAAACATCGATACTTATTACTAATATTTTTTTGGACGATATGTTAATAGTTTGAAATTGAAGTATAGATATCGACAGACGATATTTTTTTTAATAATAAGTATTCTTTTTATTCTCATAAAACATTTAAACTACAACACCATCTTAAACTTAAATCTTTTTAATTTGATTTCATCAGCTACATCTGTAGCATCTGAACGAATTGCTGCTACAATTAATCTTTTAGTGCCCGATAGTAGTCAAACATCTGAACTTAAAAACAACGAGTATTCTGGAAAACTCTTACTGTAAAATATTGGTACACAAAATTGTCTTATTTAAATTAAACAATAATTACTAAGAACTATAACTTAACATTTTCATTCAAATATTTTTTAATTTGTTTAAAACATACTAAATTATAAACATCATTCAATTTAAAAAAAGATGTGCAATATCTAGCGCCAAACGCTCTAAGTTGGCAGCGCGTGTTCAAAGTGAATTATATAACAGGGCTGCGACATTGAGTAATTTATCTCCAAAAGAGGACCAAACAGATCTCAGAAAAAGTAAATTCTATCTTGTAAAATATAACAATATTTATAATATAAATGATTTTTCAAGAAATCATTTATTTTTGTGATATCTTTGTTTGTAGAAGTTTTTTAATTTAATTATTTTAATTATGAACTTTCTTGCGGCCCTTATTTGCGGCTGATTTAATTAAGCAACCGTATATCATAATAAACAGACAAAAATAGCTTTAATTTGATATATAAATTTATCAAAATCTGGCTGCGAAGAGGTGAGGCCAAGTGCGCAACGGCAACCGTGATTTTTCAGTCTTTATGTATAAGAGGATAACATTTTATTTAAAAAACAAGTTAATTTTGTTCTGCAAAATCAATTAATAATAATTTAATTAAAAATATTAGCGGCCACATTTTGATAGGCAACCTGGTAAATATATATTCTCCTAATCATAAATATGGGTAAAAATTTGGTTTTTAACAAACACTCGATGAATGCACTAATTCTGCAGCCGGATCTTAGACTAATGCCTGCCTACCCACAATAGCTAATTCAATGGATGGTGGGCCTTCAGCTAGTTCTATCAGTCACATATAAAAAATTAAATATTTGAAAAGTTGTGGAAAAATAGGCGATTTTTTTCGAGTTAGAAACACTAAGCTTCGATTTTTGGTAGTCTATGGTACGTTTCAGGTTCATTGACGTTTTCTTTTCTGATTTACTTGATTGAAGATTTTTCCAATTTCACGAATTTTCAGCAGTTCTATTTTAAGACAAATGAGTGTTAATAGGGTTTAAGAAGTTCTGAGTTAGATTCGCATTCTCAGATAAGCACTCCGCGGCCGAACACAAGGCGTCGCTATGATTATTGTTTGATTCTTGAAGATTTGTTCTGGATAGTTGCTAGAATTTGGTGGGTACTATGCAATGGAAATGCAAGAGTTGGAAAGGGAGATGGCTGTGGGCGTTGCTGGTGCTAGTCCTGTGCACCCTGGCAGCTACGCAGAAGATCGGTGACCCATACAAAATACTAGGAATCCATAGAAGAGCGAGTCTGCCTGAAATCCGCAAAGCGTATAAGCAATTGGCTAAAGAATGGTGAGTATTTATTTACGTTATATTTCGAAGATTTTAATATATTTTCATTCCATAAATTCTCCTCTAGAGGGGTATATCTACAGAATATATAATTCTATTGTATAAAGCCACTTAGATGCAACAAACAGGCAGAAAATTTGTTGACAAAGATTATTGATGGATTCAGGCATTACTTTGGCGTAATTTTAACAAGGACGTCTATGTTAAAAATGATCTGAAAAGGGGTTAAATTTAGTACACCTCTGCTAAACTTCTAAAAAATGAGCAAATATATAACTATAATAGAATCGAAATTAAATTCGCCTCTCCACAAGGCATCTTCAGGTGCTTTGACTTGAGTTGTTGCCTTGTTGAAGGCTGCACTTAAACTGGATGTAGTAGGACAAATAGTCTGTCCAATAATAAACTACTCAGGTCATGTCTCAAACACTTAAGCCTAAGTTTTGTCATACATACCAATTATGTAGTAACTTGTTTTAATTTGTGTACCTTCACCCTGTATTGATTTGTTTTCCACTAAATCTTATTTTAGGCATCCAGATAAAAACGAGGATCCTAATGCAGAAACTCGTTTTGTTGAAATTAAACAAGCATATGAACTCCTCTCGGACACAGAGCGTCGCCAGGCATATGACTTGTACGGAATCACAAATGAAGATGACCACCTCTACAAACAAAGGCATGATTATAGCCAATATGCTAGATTTAGGTAAGTGTTTAAGATTTGGGATTCCATACCCACAAAGTCTGCCAGTCTGCCTATTAGAGTTCTAATTACTATATTTTTTTGTAACTAATGTGAAGGGACCTCTTGAAAGCCCACCTGATTGTAAGTGGTTACCTCTACCCATAACAAAAGCTATCTGCCTTCATTATTAATTCCTTTCAGGCTTAATGGGGGTTTTTTTTACATATTTATTTAGTTATTACATATGGCCATGTTTGGTGGAAATCAGTTTAGCCATTGCCAGGTTAATCAGCTATGAATACTTATTTGATAGGATTTTGAAGATTGTGGCTTCATAAAATGATAATCTTTCTTCAAAACATACAATTTCAATAAGATTTAGTTGTAGAAAAGTTGACTTGAATCAAATCAACCTGTACTCATACATAACTCAGTTCTGTGCCACACACTTAAACTCTTTGAAATTCCTCATCCCAAAATTCATAAATAGGAAAATGTGTGATTCACATACCTCTCAAAACATTTGAGTCATTTGCCAGTCTTGAGATTCCAATGTTATGTTATATTTGGACAAAATTTCTGAATACTGAAGATGATCATTATTCAAAACACAATGTGGTTTTAAGAAGTACATACCCAACTGGAATAATTGTTTTTAAAAACATTTACTCACTCATGCCTCTGCACTAGGATTCCCTGTGTCGCAGATGGATGGACAAACACAGAACACAAGACAAACACTCAAGATCCAAGAACAAACTTCATGCTCACCACACAAAGTGTGCCTTTGTGTGGTGAGCATGAAGTTTACTTTCGGGAATCGGGCTACTACGCATTAAGCCACTGATCCAATACAAAGCCTGTTGTTCTGTCTTCTAAAGAGTTGTATATTTTGATACTCTGTAGCTTGCTGAATTTTTTACAGAATAGCTACTAAAAAGTACAATAAGTGATTTGGAGCGCTCTACTTTTGTATTTGATGTATACTTACCTGGTTTTTCTGTTTTGTATCAATTAGGCGACACAAGTGGCAAAAATAAATTCACTACAAAATTCAAGGCTGCAGAGTTGACCTTTATCTATATTTTGTCCAATAGCTCAGGTCCCCGTTTCATACAGAATAGATGTTTCACCTTCATCTGTGATTTGTTGAATTGAAATAAAAAAATGTTAACTTTGTCATATGTATAATGTTGCATATTTTTTTCAGCAATGACCCCTTTGAGGAATTCTTTGGAACACACTTCAGAACCCAAGATCAAGACATAACATTGTTCCACAAACTGTCTGTTACTGCACGGTAAGTTAACTAACGAATGGAGGCATACTAGATTATATACAGCCCATTTACTATCGCTGATCGAGAGTAAGCTGCTGTAACAGCACTTAGAACATTACATCAGTTTTATGGTATCTGTTATTGCTACATTACTAGGTGCTGCCTCAGTGGAAATGCCACATATAATTAAAAATACATCAAATACATTTTTAATTAATCCACTTCTAAATTAGTAATAAGAACGCGTGATCTTATAGGCACTTATTTTTTTATAACGCTACTTTCCATATTTAGGGTTTCGTACCTCAAAAGTAAAAACGGAACCCTTATAGGATCAATTTTTTTATCTACAGTTAGTCTATCAAAAATTTTGAAATCATCTACCCTAAAATTATATTTCTTACGTTCATAAAAGCGGGTCAAAATCGTGGTCCATATCCAAGTACCATAGGATTGCTGCGCTATCGTAATTTAGTTTCAAGTCAGTTGAGAGCAATCTCATCCAAAGACTGTGTAAAATTGTCAAAGCCATCTGCTTCCAACAACGGATAGACCATTTAAAAACATACAACAGTCGGCGGTAGTGGTAGACTCACACACACACAGAGTTTCGCCCTGTGTTGTAGTTCAAATCGCCCTCAGCCAGCTTCAAATGATCCTCCTTATTAACAAAAATCTATTTATTTCAGACACTTTGAAAACAACATTCTGGAGAAAAGCGTCCATACGCCCGCCTTGGTCCTGTTCTACACGGACTGGTGCTTCGAGTGCGTTCGGTCGGCGGCCGCGTGGCGACGCCTGGTGGACGCGCTGCAGCCGCTCGGCGTGACCATGGCCACGGTGCACGCCGGCCACGAGGCCAGCCTGGCCAGGAGGGTGGGGATCCACGGCGTGCCGTGCCTCACGCTGGTGCTGGACAAACACGTCTACACTTATAAGGAGAGCTTGCAGTCGCTGCCGAAGATATTGGGTGGGTATTAGACGGCTCGTAGCTTTCGAAGGGGTCTTGGGTGCTTGTTCTGTTTGTCCATGCCATCTGTGACAGGGGAGCCTAGTGCTTCATGTGCATTTTAAAGATCATTTGATTTAAACAACTCTTCTGCTGGTCAGTACTTGGATGGGTGGCCATTTTGTGGCATTTGAGCTAGATTTGGGCCTTGCATGGTTCAACGGGTACGTTAGGTATCGGCTATACTGGTCGAAAAGCCATGTTGGAGGCTTCAGGCGGCTTGAAATCTCCCATACCAACCAGAGTTGGCCACTCACTAGAATTAATAATATTGTAAAAATAGGTAGAAGTATGCTCCATTCTAAAATGAACCCTCATTTCTCTTCCAGAGTTCATGCGATGGAGGTTCCCCTACCGAATGGTGACCGGCATTACCGATGGCAACGCGGAGTCTTTCGTGTCGGACTTCGAAGATAACAAGGTTAAAGCGCTGATCTTCGAGGAGCGGCCGACGATGCGCCTCCGGTACCTCATCACTGCATTCCACTACAGAGATCGAGTCGCTTTTGGGTGAGTTAACGCAGACAGACATTTATTTATTTACTACAATAGTATATTAAATAACATTGTACGAAAATTACTAACTATTAAAATTCAAAAAAGAAAAGAAAAAGAAATCCAAGAAATTTCAATGCGGCATTTCACCGGCACCCACACCCTCCCACCGGAACACAGTAATGCGAGCACTACCGTTTGGCGGCAGATTCTAGGTATGGTGGTAGTACCTCCGGACGAAGTTCTATTGCTTCTTTTGGTTGCTCCTTTAGCACCATCCAGGGGGTACGTGTAGGGAATCAAAGGAACCTACGGACGCGAGCCTTAAATATGAATTCTAAAGTCCTTTTTTTAAGTTATCATCTAATAAATGAACCAATTTTTCTGTTTATATAAGGCAAACTACGCTCTCCTTCACAGGATAAGTAAATATTCTACAGTACAATATAGTACAGTAAAAAAAAAATATCCTCAACAGATTCGTAGACATGACCTCGCACGAGGCGCACAACGTGACCTCCCACTTCAAGATCCAGAGGCACACGGACACGATGGTGCTGCTGAAGGAGGACAGCACCGAGCCCGCCGCCACAGTCAGCACCACCGAGATACCGACACAGACGCTGAGACAACTCATTGAGCCCAACCAGCTGCTGATCCTGCCAAGACTCTCCTCACAGGTTCCTCCTTCTTCTCTCTTTATGTGAAAAAGTGACTGAACAACCAATCCGGATTGAGCTCCCGTGGTAGATCAAAGCCCATTCACTCTCAATTAACGAGAGTAGGCTGGTGTCCCTGCAGTGGGAACATTAGAGATTGATTACGGGACACAAATTCTTGTCGTGATTGGTAATCAAACCCGCAACCTACAGCGCTGAAGGTACTACCAACTTAGCTGCGAGGCCAGTCTGGTCGTTACAAGTGGTAATATACGTTGCAACAAACGTAAACTTAACAAATAAGATTAGCTTAAACATAAAAACTGACTGTAATTTGACATATCTGTGTGCATGTAACGTGCCTAAGGAGCTCCTATGACACGTTATATGCTAACGAATATGTTTACTTGTGTAAAATTTGTCGTGTCCAAACGATACTTGAGATGTAAAGCAATAAATGAGTTTGAGTTTGACGTGCGGTGTTGCGTGTGACAGAGCGTGTTGGACCTGGTGTGCCCGGTGGAGTGGCGCGCGACGCGGCGCCGGCTGTGCTGCGTGCTGGTGTGCGGCGCGGACGCGGGCGGCGCCAGCGCCCGGCGCGCGCTGCGCCGCGTGGCGGCCGCCGCGCCGCACGAGCGGACGCACTACGCCTACCTGTACACGCACCGCCAGCGGGACTTCCTGCGCGCGCTGCCTCCCCGTACGTTCATACTCTGGTCGGTCGGGACCGAGCCTACGGGTCTTTGTACAGATTGCAAAGCCATGATACTCTGTGAGGGGGGGGGGGGGCTTCTGGTTCTTTGTACAGATTGCAAAGCCGTGATGATGCCATGAAACCATAAAAGCCAGTGGAGTATCGTATAATTGAATAAAAAATAGTAGTAGTTTTGAAGTCTATAACGGACATAAGTAGAAAAAAAATTGTGTTTTGTATATTTTCTTTAAATATCGAGAAACATTAATTAGTATGTGTCCAGGATCATGCTCGTGAAACATTATTCCTCTTGTACTTGTACTTGTACTTGTGGTGTTTCTTGTTTGTTCTTAACTATGTAGGGTTGCATAAGCTTTGAATAAGACCCTGTAAGTACATATTTATCATAAAAAGTCACTTTGACAAGGTTTTTGGAAGGATTTAATGGATGTAACTTATAGCTGAAGATGAGTGCCATACATGTATTATTCCCATACATTTCCAGGCGAAGACACCTCATCCCTCGAACACAGAATCGTGATCCTCTGGAGACGGGAGCCATCCCGCATCCAGTACGAGTGGCTCAACGTGACCTGGCCTGTCTGCCCGGAGCCGTGCGAGAGAGGAGAGGAGGTGATGCATTACCAAGCGAGACTGAACGAGACGCAACGAGCGCTAGATCAGTTAGTCAAACGCCTTCTGAAGCCAACAGAAATGCTGTCTTTCGAAGCTCATGTGCAGGTTAGTCCTAACTGTCGCTGTGTATTCGCTTTACCTTGAGAGAGAAGAGAGCAGATGATGCAGTAACAAGAGAGACTGAAAGAGATGCAACGAGCGCTAGATCAACGTTAAGCGCTTGCCCAACATAAATGCTGTCTAGATTATGATACGCGTCATGAATCATAAGAAAGTTATGTTCAGAGTATGTTCAAGCGTAAATTTTAAAAAGGAACGTTTACAGACTCATATCCCTGCACTAGGATTCCCTGTGGCGCAGGTGGCATGGACAAACTCCCAAGTCACAAAGTCTGCCCCTTCCGGAATAGGACCCCTCTCATTGAAAACAGCTTCGTAGCAGTCAATCAAATTACACGTAGATTCTGTTTTAAAATAGTAAAATATTGTATAGACTTTGAATTCATAGCTTCAAAGTAAATACACAAAAATGATTCTCAGTAGAATTACCCCAAAATATTATATTATTCCGTACTTCATGTTGGAGCTAATCAGACCATGGTGTGCAAACAATAAACTTTCCCTTACTACTTTTGTGGTCATCAGGAGTTGGCGGACGAGGGCGCCGTGAGCGCCGTGTGGGCGGGCGCGGCGCGGCTCTGCCAGTGGGCAGAAGCGCTGTCCCGCTCGCACCACGCGCTCTCCGCCGCCTCGGTGCTGGCCACCGTGGCTCTCGTGCTGGCCGCCGGCTACCTCATGGCGTATCTCATGTCAGTACACTATGGCACGTTGCCACCTTTTTTGCTCCTTTAGCACCACCTAGGCGTATACCACAGGGTATACCAACAGACGCGAGTTACTGGACCCCCAAAGTTAACAGTAGCTCTGTCTCGCTTGCATCATATTAATTGAATATTCAAGGATATTTTACACTACCTAGGTGGTACGTGTAGGGACTCAGTGGGTATACCTACGGACGAGAGTAACTGGACTCCCCAAAGTAGCCAGTAGCTCTGTCTCGCTCGTACCATAACAATTGAATATTCAATCGTTATGGTGCGTCCATATTTTTACACTGCGCCATGTTACTGATCCTGAAAGTCAGTATGATAGAGTACCTTTAATATACGTTTTCTTTTTGTAAATAAATAAATATTCACAATTCACAATGTTATCTAGCCCCAAACTAGTATAGCTAGAACTATTTGAACCAGATTACTGATAAATTAGTTATAAAATACTTTTTTTTTTAAATATGCAGACAGAACATACCTATGTATGTTCGTCATACAAATGTATGTTCTGGGTGGGAATCGAACTCATGACCTACAGTGCAGAAGGCAGAACTTCAAACTGAACTATGATGCCAATCAATGTATAATATTTAAATTCAAATTCAAAGACATTCATTACCGATGAATTCTTTTAAAAAATATCTTAGACTAGCGACCCGCCCCGGCTTCGCACGGTTAGTAAAGCATCAGTGTCGTATCAGAAACTACCCGTGCGAAGCCGGGGTGACTTGCTAGTGTATTATACATATAAACCATCCTCTTGAATCACTCTATCTATTAAAAAAAACCGCATCAAAATCCGTTGCGTAGTTTTAAAGATTTAAGCATACATAGGGATATAGGGACAGAGAAAGCGACTTTGTTTTATACTATGTAGTGATGTCTCATTTTAAAATATATATGTACCGTTTTGACCACTCTTTCCTAATGATCTATTATTTATATATTTAATTCTTTATTGGACACTATATTCAATGTACAAACGGAGGTAAAATGTATATACAATGTACAAACTTATATGTACAATATATACAAACTTATATGTATATACAAAAATGTATATACAATGTACAAACTTAATGCTAGAGCATTGATTAAAATATTAAAACCCTCATCAGTACACAATTTGTAGATCATTGGACAGATCAATCTGCCATGATTTATAAT
Source organism: Aplocera efformata (assembly GCA_921293045.1). Classification (NCBI taxonomy): domain Eukaryota; kingdom Metazoa; phylum Arthropoda; class Insecta; order Lepidoptera; family Geometridae; genus Aplocera; species Aplocera efformata. Next base: position 1,247,660 of record OV121042.1, on the reverse strand, counting down.
TACAGTCGCGTCGAAGAGGAAGCGGTCCAGAAGCAGAAAGAAGAGAGAAAGAAGCAGAACGGCACTAACAAGCGCAACAACAACGAGCCGCAACCTGAGATGCGGTTACACGAGCTCAGAGCTGAGAAGTACAACGGACTCGTGAGGTACATCATCATCATCATCATCATTATCATCATTTCAGCCGAAAGACGTCCACTGTTGGACATAGGCCTCCCCCATAGTTTTCCAGGTTAGACGGTCTGAACCACCTCCATCCACCCGCGACGTTTTTGATGTCATCGGTCCATCCGGTGGGAGGTCGTCCTACACTGCGTCTGCCGGTTCGTGGTTGCCACTCGTGAGGCACACTGGCGGATAATATGTTGACGGCTCCGTGGCTTAGTTGGTAGTAGACCTGCCTTCGAAGCGAGATGTTTCTAAGCTATAATTTATGAAGAACTATCCAGTTATACTGAATTATACTGATAACCTTTGTTCAAGGCTTTTTTTTAGATGATTTTTAAGTGATGGGACGAGCTGAAGGCCCACCTGATGTTAAGTGGTTAAATGCACCGCTGCTTGGCGACAGATTACCAGGTGTGGAGGCAGTGCTTCTCCGGACGAACTTCTGCTGCTACTTTCTGTTGCTCTAACTGCTCTGGTTGTGTAAAACCCAGGGGGTACTTGTAGGGAGTCTGAGAAATTCAGGGTATTCACCTACGGATACGAGCAACTGGACTTTTTAGCTTATTGGCAAATTTCATGCAACATGTGGTACATGGGAAATTCAATTATAAATTATTTTTGGTCTGGAATCCCTGCTACTTTCTGTTACTCATTTAGCACTACCCAGGCGGTACCAGTGGGGATTCATAGGGTACTCGCCTACGGACGCGAGCAACGAGACCCCCCAAGTATATAAGTTGTTTAGTATAGTATAGAACGCCCTCCGTGTTCACTTGCAGACTTCTGAAGCCGGGGTGTCGCACCATCGTGCTGTTGGTCGACATGCAGAGTCGAGTGATGTTGCTATCCAAGTTCCACAAGGTCGTGTGGCCTTACCGCAAGTGAGTAAATCTACAATTACACCAACAAGTGATTACTTCATTAAAGATTTAATAAAGCGACTGCAATAGTTTTATACTCTATTTTTTACCCATGGAGTGAATTTTTTTCCTAGAAAATTCTATAACAGCACCTGGAGTACTACCCAATTAAAATAATAAAATACATGTACAAAGGCCACCATCACCAACATCTGTTCAAAATAGGGGCAACAGATAGTGGACTGTGCAGGAGATGTATGCTGGAGGGGGAAACAGTGGAGCAAGCAATCATCCACTGTCCAGCCACGTGAAAAGAGAGTCAAAACAGACCATCATAAGCTAATAGTTTCTGGGTCTCCACAGCGGACGCTGCAGCAGTACTGCCAACAACCCAGAGTCCTTCTCCGGTGCTTTAAGGAGTTGGACTGGATGGGATAGGTTTTAGCTATTGACTCTTCACTTGACAATGCACTTCTTAAAAGTTTAGCACTTGTTCAAACCCTATCCGACCTTCCATGGGGAAGAACAAGCAAGAACTTTCTTTTTGCGAGCATTTATTGAATAAGAAATGAGTAACCTATATTTTATTTCAGGAACAAGACCCTTTTGTTCGCGTACCTCCAGGTGGAGCGCAACCTGCCGTGGTTCCGGCGCGTGCTGGAGCTGTCCCTGGGCGGCGGCGAGCTGCGGCTCAACGCGAGGAACTGCGTCGGCACCGTGCTGGCACTGAACCCGCACCGCAAGTACTTCTGCATCTACCACGCCAAGCATCCCGAGTGCACCAAGCCGCACAAGGTACCACTACACAATAAATAAATTATTAATACTTTCCTATATCAGGCTTTATTCAGGTGTTGCTGTTGTGTGTAAAAAACAGATTTAAAAGACAGGTTAGGATATATAAAACTGATAGGTAAAACGGTCTATAGATTTCGATGAACATAACATTTTTCAGGTACATATTTCAATTCATAATAGATACAAATCTAATACATAATATTGACTGCTATATTATTAAATATCTAAAATTCACTGCATACTTATTACGAACTAAAAATAAAGAACGATTTACTCGTATCGTATTTTTTTTTTTTTTTTTTTTTTATAGCACCTTGATTCGATGTACATTTTATTTGTTTCAGCGCATGTCTCGAATGACGCGATCGCTGGGCGCGGGCGGCGCCGACCCGGAGGCGGGCGCCTTCATCGGCTTCCACACCGAGCCCGACTCCTCGCAGGACGAGGGCGAGACGCCGCCCGTCCTGCTGCAAGGTAACTATACGTAACCAATCGGAGGCGGGCGCCTCGAAAAAAACGACTTTCATCATTTAATTCCCTTTTTTCACCCTCCGGTCTAAAATATCCGCCTAAAATGCCCTCCCGGGTAAAATTTCGATATTTAGGTGTGTATCAAATAAACATTAAGATAACGAGGGAAAAATATACAGGCGAACACTTCTCATAATTTTGAAGTAGGTTTATCAAACCTGTGTTGCGCTCCGTCATATCCGGATTGACGTTGACTAACACCCGCAGAGAACCTCCTGGACGGGTTGGAGAACTGGCTGGACCGCCTGTTCGAGGGCAGCACGCACCGGTACAACATCAACTACTGGCCCGACATGACCACGAAGTGAACTCCTCGCACCTTCACGTTCCTATCACCACCGAGCATTGAACTTACTCAAATATTGGCATCAACACTTATCCAAATATTGGACATCAACACTTATCCAAATCTTCAAAGTAGTCCGGAATCAAAGTTATGTAAGAAATTGTAATTCTTTTTTCGTATATTTTCTTTTGTCCATTATTTTTAAGTCAATGCCAACGAGCGAAAATTGTTTTTGTGTCTGTTGCAACACTGAAGTGTGTATAAGAAAGTGTCCCTTTGAATACTTTCTTGTTGGATACTGTACGACTAAATTGCGTTTTTGATGTGAAACATTTATCGGCGCTATGGCAATAAAACCGTCTCGAATGCCGTGACGGCAAACCCTCGTATGCCGTCACGTTTGACATTTGACGGCTAACTTTTCGCGCCTTGAATCTGTCATGTTAATTGACAGATAAGAATGACCAATCCGTATTATACGGTTTGCGGAGTGTTTCAAATATGTGTCGTTTAAAAATTGTGGATTATCGGTCTGTTTCTAGTGTGGTTTGGTTTTCCATGTTTAATTTTGTATTCCTTTTTATCTCCCTTTCCAATTAGTTATATATTTGGTGTACAATTCATAAGTTCCAAATTAATATTGGAAAATGAAGATCCAATTGGAATGAAACATTTGGTTTATTAAACTGTTTACTTTTATCAATGTGGTATTCTTAGTTGAAGAATTAATATATAAGGGGTAAGCATATAACATATTTATAGGAAGACGGGTTATTCCTTGTTTTTTATTCATGTTTTTCCTGCCCGTTTTGTTTTGTGAACATGTTTCGACAAACCCAGAAAGGACTATTTCTCATCTGAATTTTTGTTATTGCTAGAGTCAAATGCCTTAAAATTGACTGATAGAGAGCTCGAAGAGTGCCTGCTAGGTAACCGGAACATTTGCATCTTACGCAGTTAAATGTCTCGAAACACACACTTGTTTCAATTAGAACATAGTTTCGAAGATACAAAGTATTGTTAGGTTGTGCCGAGTCGTCGATATTACATGCAAAACGACCTTTTGTTATTTGTTTTAAAAGCGTCGATAATTTTATGCGGTTTAACAAATTTGGTTGTTTCGGTCACTCAGTGATCCAATGTCTCTTTATTTGAATCTTCCAATACGAACTTGGTCTTACCAAGTGATAACGTATAGCGCGGAGTAGTAAGTAGTAATCTTTTGATTCAGTTCCTTATCGATAAATACAATACGAAACATTTCTTATAATATAATCTTTTACACTGTAATCTATCGGGGCGGTGAGTTGAAACAGTAATTATACCCGCCTAACGCCTACTAAAGGTTTATGTTCGATCAAAATCAAGTATTCTTGGTACTCTCTTGGTATATTTAATTATCACGGAAAGAATCTAGGTCGGCAGCGACGCCGCCTTGTATTCTGTAGGGCGCAATTTTGTGTCCTACGATAATATTCTTTTGATAGAAAATAAATTGTGACCAATTTCTGACGCGGCTGTAAATGCCAATGTAAGAACTGATTCCCTACTTAGGTTTAGTATAGCGGTGTAGCTGGCGTAGTGCGGAATCGGTCTTCAATGTTTATTTGTACGATATTCAGTGGTTTTGGGAAACCCCTAATAATATTGGCGTTCGAAAGTAACACTCTAGACTAGCGATCGGGAATTAGGTCTCGTTAAACTGAATTGGAGCACATACATTTAGTGTTCAATTCATTTTCCTATTTTGGGAACATTGATGGAAAAATTGACAAAAAAATATATTGGGATGTGTGTTAAAACCATGTTTACAATTACTAAAGCGACATCAACGCTGAACGAACGCGCAATTCAACTCGGTTTAATAGACTGGTAAAAGAATACCTAATAATAACAAATAATTATCTTTAAAAAATATAGTGGTCTTATTATAAGAATTTATAACGTATATTCACACTTTTATATAAATAAATTAGCCTGTAAATTAGCAGATTTGTCCTCACGCGATCACAATAACTAGATTTAAAACTGACAGTATTATGTCAACGCACCTTATACAATTATAGACTTAATGAAAATATGAATTAAATATACAATAAATGTTTTAAATGAGTAAGCATTCGTTAATATTACGCTGAAAATCAGTGCAGCCCATGTTGTTACCACAGCACATGCTAAGCTTAGGTGGCCAATTCCCATATTCATTTTGGACAACTTTATTAACATTTAGCTGAATCGAAACTGAGTTTTGAAAGTGTTTGAAGTCATTATGTTTGAAATGTTTTTATTTTTTTCGAATTTTAATTTGCTGTTGACTCTACAGAGAATCTGTTTTACGTGTTTAATATCTCTACCAGAATAACATTTCAAGCGAGAATGAGATTGAGAGTGGATCGAAATCCCTGAATTGCCCTCCTAAGCTTTTTATTGCCTTGTACACGGCAGCGATCCGTTGAGACAAAGAACCATTTTCTCCTGTTATTTTATTCTACTGCATATGATTGGTGTCGTGTACATTTTTGTGAATTCTTTAAGCACTTGCTTTCGAAATTATGCAACGCTTACAAGCGGCTCTTTCGCTATAAATCGTGCTGCAAATCATGTTTAACACTTTCTTAAACTCTTTTCGGACAGAAAGTCTCTCGATATTATTTCTTGCCCAAACCCGAAAGGCATTTCAAACTTTATTTGTAAACCTTTTCACAGCCTAAGATTTTTGTTCATGTTCTAAAATTATCATAAGCAATTAGTGCTTCCAAAATAAGCTATAATCGATATAATTTTGTTGGTATTTCCACTATATATTTTAGACCATGGTAATTTAAAGGTTTAATCTTAGGTTTCTATTCTACCCCATGAATGCGGGTTTAAATAACGATCGGTTGAACTCTGCTAAGTTTATCGTTAAATATTTTTATGCTTTCACTAATGATGTAGCTTCAAGTTAGTCGCTGAGAGTATCGAAACTAACGTAAACTAATGTTCTAAAATCTAACGTCACATATTGTTCATTTTGACAGCTCTAAAACATTTTCCGTTTACTTTAAACAGAGCGATATCGATGTGGTTTAGTTTGGCATAAACAAAATAAGCATCCTAGGATATCATATTCAGTAATCACACAAAAGTAATTTGCATATGACAGAGTGAAGCCCGTTTCACTATAGGGCAACGGTACCCAGCGGTCAGCGATGCATCTACTATATTTTACTAGCAATATCAATCCGAGTGTGTCTTTTTCTATCAATTTTTATACTTAAAGGAAACATCTCGCGCTAAATCAGTTTCCATAATATCGGACATTGTTATACATCGTTGAATAGAGCCCAGACAAGCGTTATTTTTGGTCTCACTGCTTTGTTATACAAGGCCTCGTATACATGCATCGGCATACGGAACGCAGAACTCCAGAAATATCTGTGATGCTGTTTCTTTACCTTGTTAGAATAGACTGAAAGAGATGGCGTCACTGGTATATGCTAGATTTTGTAACTTCCCCCTTCGTGGTGAAGTCAGTCCATGGTGAAACGGGCCCCTTCTGTCATGAAAGGAACCTTGATACAGCTTTGATGCATGTATTTTTTAAAGTATGTTGTTATGTGCTAGTCAAAATGTATTACCAAATAGTAATTTTTATCGTTAGCTAAATATACTGTAGATAGGTATTTATTTAATGTAATTGTTTAATTTAACTAAACTCATGGCATTTTATCAACGTGCGAAATCACTGCCATCGTAAACACCTGAATAGTCATTGAAAAATCACCACAGATGAGATTTGTTTTGTATGTTCTCCCCAAATTGTTCTCATTTTCATTGTACTTTGTTTCAAATGCATTTTGAATTGTTTCTAATACCTGAAAAGACATTTCTTTCGCAATCTATGGTACATCTTGTGATTGTGTAATTGTTGTTTAATTTTATGTGAAGAATATTTTATACGTAGGCATATATAAACATAAACTAAAAGACTAAACTCCTCGGGCTTGATTTGTTTTTATTACATACACGCAATCACAGTATAGTACATAGCGAAAATGTGATATATATACAGACTACTCAGAGATATGGTCTTGACAAGATTCACTCTTTCAACTTAGTCACCCACCAATATCTTAAAATGGCTGCCTCACGCGTGTAAGGTTCTAGGCTTCTAGTCTTATATTAATTCTATGGTTATTTTTTATATTACTAATCTCAAGTCTAGGTAAAGTGTTCTTCATGAAATAAACTGTTGATGTGTTGCCATGTTGTAATAATTTTACCACCATGTTAGGTGTCTGTATATGGGTTGTTCAGCTTTTTGTCTGTTCGTTGTTAACATTATTATTAGTATGTATGATGTATTTTTTATTGTTAAGATTCACGAAATGTATCCTGTATCTTAATTCCAGTATCGATTTGTACAATAAATTGAAAATTGTTCTTTGATATTTTGTTTTATTCAGTACTACACGGTCAAGATTTCTTGCTTCCCTTCCACACACCCCGCAATTGAAATCATATTTTTTTTTTCATAGAATAAATGTTAAAGTTTATGTATTTATATACATCAGATTTTTAGCACTAGTAGACACTGCTCTTGTAAGTTAACTTTAAAGAGCTAATTTCAGTTATTATGAATTCTTAAAGGTAAGATCTTTCACCGGGTGGGCAGTAGGAGGACGCAAAACTTGCGCGATATAGGATTAGTAGTAATGCACCGCCATCGTTGAAGAGTTCTTGTGAGTGTTCGCCTTAATAGATGCCGTGCGGCAGATGAAGCCCCCACATTTCTGAAGGTATGGGGGGGGGGGGGGATCTAGTAGGTATGGGGGGATCCATCTGTCGCACATTTAAATATTATAAATAATAGATATTTCGTAAATAAACAGGATTTTAATAATTAAATAATTATTTGTACAATTACAATATTCTAACAAACATGTCTACTGGACTTGCAGTTAGCGACATGCGCTGGAAATGTCTGCCGTGATTTTCAATACTTGAAGTCCTTTTCTGAAACAATTAAATTATTAAATTAGGAGAACAATTGTAAATATTTTATTAACATTCTGAAAACAGGTATTCATAGGAAATGAGTCCATCATTTATTACATCTCCGTTCTTACAGTACCCACAGGGTGAAAAGTGATCATTGGGCTCTGCATAACCCTTCAAGGAAAAAGGCGTGAATTTATGTATGCATTTTTTATATATAAATAAATATTTTTTCTTAATTTGTGATGAATGCACAATTTGGGATGAGATGTAATTAAATTTAAAACAATTTTTTAATTTTGTATCTTATTTCTAGTTTGGATCTCCAGTTCTCACTACCACAAAGTAATTCTAGAATACACTGTATTCTACTACTAGAAAATACTATTCTGGAAAATGTTTCATTGAAAGCATGATTGTGATGATTGATTGGCTACCCAATCCTGAGGTTTTTTCAAAGTAACATTAATATTCGTATTCAGCAATCGTCGCGCCACTTGACAAAAAAGTGGGATGCATGCGCAGTAGTTGATTTATCAGTATCCTTGGTGGTATGAACGGGGCACGCGGGTAGTATCCTGTTGCGTGATTGGTCGCGTTCTCCGTGCTTGCTCGCCTCTATTTCTCACAAGAGCCTGCGTCACCTGTCAGATGTCAAAAAGGTCGTTTTGCGTCTCGGTCTGCGCTAACGTTAGCGTTCATATCATTCATACAGCGGATGTATGTGCAAATAATTGGAAATCTTTGATTTTGGTTAGTTTGTTGTTGTAAGTTTAATGTTTGAAAATAAATTGAAGAATAGTTACATGATTATTACATGTTGCAAGAATTCTTTAATGATTATTGTTTTTATATGTATATTGTTGTTTTATTATATTTATATTATATAGTTAGAATAAGATATTATGTAAGGTTAGTTTCGTTTTATTGTATTATAAGTTATTTTGATTGTTATTTTATTTATGAAAATGGATAGACTTTGTTGCATCTACTCATATTTGTAACATCTTTTGTGCCACAGTCAAAAATATATTATATTTTTATTTAACATCTTTTGTGCCACAGTCAAAAATATATTATTTCTAATTGTTATTAGTAGTTTGTTTTGTTTATAAATCTATTTTTGGACAATACCCTGTTATTACAGGGTATTGTCCAAAAATAAAAGTTTTTTTCAAGAAGGCAGTAGACAAGGACCAACAAAGGAAATGAACGCATTAGCAAGGACAAGAGTAAAAATTCTGAAATGCATGTTGTTTTTAAAACACCAAGCAAGAAAAGATTGGTGCAAAAAGTAACTGGTACTGATAGGTTAGACTAGTTCTAATAAAAAGGTGAAAATTTTTTCAAGGTTTTCCCTCATTAGTCTTGATTCATTAGACATCTTCAATTTGAAGAATAAATTATTAAAAATAAATAAAATTATATTTTCTTTGTAAACACCAAGCCAAAACTTTGACGACTAATTCTTTAGCTAATAACGCATTAGTATTAGTTTTGTGGGTGAGTTAGAAACAGAATTACAGTGCATTAATATAAACAGGTGAGCAAGTTGATATGTTACAGGACAGTTACCTATAGCACAATTTACGATTATTAGGGACGAGACACTAAACCAAAGAAAAACATATTAAAAAAATATTATGTTGAACTGACATTTCTCAAGACTGAACTTCAAGTTCAGTTGTCAGAAATTTTCACAAAATATAATTAAATTTCTGCCAGCATTTCAGTTATGCAAGTATGGTGAATTTCTTAGTAAGCAACAGAAATTATAATTGGTGGTATATAACCCTTGGATTCGGAGATGAAATTAAACTGGGCTTCTTTTTCTTCATTATGGTGAAATCAATTTTTTTACCCACTTATATCCCTCCCTAGGATTCTGTGTTGTTAGGTTAGGTAACAGCACACAATTATAGGTTGCTGTTAGGTAGGCCAAACCCAACAATATTTCATATTTTGTTCAACTGAGAATCAAACTTGAGACCAAGTCAGAGTTATTTTATTACTTACATACTAAAATAGAGAGCTAACTAAAAATAAAATGTAATCATAGATTTACCTTTATTGCAGACCACAATTTCTACGCACTGTGCTTCTTTGGGTTAAGTTCATGCTCACAGTTAGCATATGCCAGGCCTATGCCCATACCCATGCCAGCTATGATAGGCCATCTCCGTCGACCGAGGAACAACACTGAGGTTAATGTGCCAAGCAGGATACCTCCACCTGAAACAGTTCACATATGAGCACATAGGAAGCGGAAACTGGAGAATGTCGCGCTATGTACTGCAAAGCAACAAATGGAGAGAGAACCAAAACAGATCTCCAGAAACTGGCTCTGCAAAAAATATGCGTAGCATAACTTACCGATTTTACAGTAGGCCTTATTGAATGAAACCTACTCAAGTATTTTTCTCGTTGAATGACTCGGAAACTGTTATATGGTAAAGCACCGGGTAAACTGACCTGTTTTTACGATTCCATCAGTGAGACACATGTCCAATTTCGCCGAGTACTCATCGGCACCATCCTTTCCCTTGGCCATAATGAAGATCTTGGTTAGCTAATCAGAGTCTAGCTTATCAGAATCGTCCCCGGTTTCCACAAGGGAGCCAACTAATTAAATACCTAACACCTATTTGATTTGGAAAAAAATAAAATAGGTAGGTAGACTGGTAGACTTTTACATAATTCGACAGGATAAGATCACAGATAACTATATGAAAGACCGGCCCACAGACTAGGATAGATGATATTACCACAGACTACAAAGATACTATGTATAGAACTATACCATAACCTTAGTTTTATCTCAATGGATCTTGGGAATACTAAAGTAATCTCAAAGGAACATTTAACATTTATAATGGTAATCAAGTTGTTTTGATGAAATTTAGCATGAAAAACACTGGCGCTTCTAGAAAGTATCCAAATACAAATACATTCCATAGGAAATCCAGGAACGACAATACAATGCGAAGACATGTGACATCTACCAATACGGATTGGGCTCCCATGGTAAACCCATTCTCTCTCAATTATTAGGCTAGTAGGCTGTCATTGCCGTGGGAACAATAAAGGCTCGGTAAAACCGATTGATGACATCATACACTGACATTGGCATCGATGATTGATTATCATCTCTAGCAATCTGTGGGATTTGTTTTTTTCTCTTGCTTTTATTTGATATTATCGTGTAGTATGTACCCAATACGTTACCTACCTAGCGCAAAAGAACTGTTTCGAAAAGAAAACTAACACCAGCTCATTAAATTAACATTTGGCTTTAGCACTTTTCTCTGTGGACTCTGTGGTGTGGTTGGTGGTAACTACAATGGCGCTAAATTTAATTATTGCAAATAATATTTTATTCCATCGCCAAATTCTCGTAAAACCTTATAGAAAATGTGCATTTTTGCTACCACGACAAACGAGTACGACTCCGGATACGAAATCAGCTCAAGCTCCAAACCCAAAGATTATTTCCACCGATATGGTGGGACCCCCAGATCCAGTATCGAATTTGAGAAGAATTGTGTTCAAACAGCCCTCAAACGAAACCAAATTGGAGAAGAGATTTAGAGAGCTAAGAGGTGAAGTCCAAGAATGGAACCAAAACTTTTGGACAAAACACAACTCCAGGTTTTTCCAGGTAAAGTTCGTTTACATAATTTATGACGATGTTTTGTTCAAATGACACTTTTTTCATCGGTTTTAGGGTTCTTCAACTTCTGTCTAATCCTAATAAAGGGCTTTAAAACTTTTTCGTCTCTAAGGCACAGCAGTCTGAAATTTTCAAAATATTCTTTTTTTATACTGGATATGGATATACTAGGTACGTTTATAAAAAAATTGTCAGTGGTATGAAAACCTTGGTATGTGTAAACAATTGTTTATGTGTAAGAACTTACTGAAAATATTTTACATAAATTGGCAAATTCAACTAGTAATATACTTGATTAATTTCATGTAGAAACATCACTCCTATTTGTCGCCAACCGCAAGCCTCTTATCTGTGACCTAAGGTTGCGGGACAAGGCTATCTGTACTTTTTTCTATGTTGATTTTAGGAACGTGAGGATTATCTCAAGAAACATGTACCCGAAGGCAAACAAAACTTAACTGCTGATGAAATGAGTATTTTTTATAAAGCATTTCTTGATAAGAACTGGAAGGCGCATATAAACTACAACATTGAGTGGTACAAGAAGAATGTTACTCTGCTGGGACTCGCTTTACAAGTGAAACTGAGGAGGTTATTGAAAATAAAGGATTGAGTCTCATAGCTTACATTATTTGATTATAAGAATAACACTTGACAGTCTAAGGTTTTTACCGACAACAACTTCATTCATATATAATTATTCATACCCATATAAATACCTAATTATCATAATTTATGTTGAAGATGAACAGTATCTACTGTAAGTCTTTAACCAGGCACTCTAATGCAAGATAGCTTAGTCTGTAGTAGTATTGCTTTCTGTGCTGAGGGTTGTGGGTTGCATTCCCACCAAGGATAAATATTTGTGTGATGAATATTGATGTTGGTTCTGTCTAGGTGTTAAAGTATGGTATCATTTAGCATTCCTAGCAGCAGCCTTCACTATATTTATAAATATATTTTTATTTCGATTTAGATCTCTTCAATCAGATTTGATTTCATTAACATTTCACACAATGCTAATCAGTCCCAAACTAAGCAAAGCTGAATGGGAACTATTAACTGATAGAATATTTGTATGGTATTTTTTTTAAATACATACATGTATTAGATATAACACAGAACAAATATTTATGTTTGCCACACAAATGCTTGTTCTGAGTTGGAATCAAACCCACAACCTACATCACAAAGGACAGAGCAAATACCAACTAAGCTAAGAGGCTAATCATGTTCTCCCTATAATATATGAAGTCTTTTTGTATTAAAGTTATTAAAAACTTATACCTAAGAAATGTCATCTATGTTCATCATAAATATTGCTATGTCTATATGACAAATGTCAAATTATCTATTTGCCAAAAATATTGTTATTTGCGTTTTTTAACTGTCTGTATTAAAAAATTTGTGGTGGATTTGGATGATAATTTAAATGGATTGTGATAAATTAATAAATATTTAACAGACATGTACATAGCATTTAAATGGCTTGTCTGTTTAGTACTTGCTATGTGGCTGGCAATGTGCTCTAAAGATGTAATGCTCAACAAAATCAAGAAAGTAAGAGCCCCAGGTTGGTGAATTTATTTGGGTATAAATAGTCCTTAATTTTGTCCCACATGGTTTTTTTTTTCCATTTGACATTAGAATATTTTAGAGTATTTATCAAAAAGTTAGTCGTGTATTCAATAAAATTTTTGTTTTGGCCATCTTATTAATTATTGTGTTTTATTGGTAAAACAATAGCAATGATAGTGTAACCCAGGGTAATATTGGCCCATTGAGGCTCTGCTAGCCTAGTCATTCGTGGAAAAGGAGTGGATTTGTTAAGTGGCTACCCCCGCCCATGACAACAGTAGGTAATGCAACTCAATATAAGATTTGGATCTTACTCTGAGTCGCATTCATCCTGCTGCGTCCATCACCCGAGATTGGGATGATACGTCTCATGCGCATGTGATTTCACCAGTACCCACACCCTTCTACCGGAACATTACCACCGTACCGTAATGCGAGCACTACTGCTTGTAGTCAGATTTCAGGTGTGATGGCAGTACCTCTCCGAACGAACCTGGCACAAGTTCTGCTACTTTTGGTTGCTCCTTTAGCACCACCCAGGGGGTAACGTGTAGGGAAACAAAGGTTACACACCTATGCACGCGAGTAATTGGACCCCCCAAATTGGGGTGTGTACGTTTAGGTATTATACTATTTATCCAGAACATTGAGCTTCTGTTGAAAGAGTATTGTGAATAAGTAGTGTGATAAAAACCAATATTACCTTAGTTAACATGGTGATAGGGAAAATTGCCCGACTAGTTCGCTATCACCCATTAGTTGTATAAATACTTTATCTGTGTGTTCTCGTAGTCACATTTACGAGCCAGTTTCCAATGCAGGCGTTTTAAGCCTACCCGAACACAAACAACAGGCTTATAAAAAAAGTTGAACTTTTTAGGTAAAGAAATGAAATATGAATTCATTTTCAAAAATGTGACTGAGTTTAAAAGTAGTAAAATTGCTTCACAAGTGAAAATTAATCATATCGAGGAACAGAACATGACTGCGTTACACCTAACTATTTTCATAGCTGGGGCGCTAGCTGTATCCGTATTGAATAAAAAAAATGAAATTATAATCTTCACGAGAAGTAAAGTGGCGGAAATAAATATTCGTAGCGCTTCAAAGACTTGGGCAGGAAATTTGAAAACGGCCGCTTTTAAAATTGGGGTTACCCTATCGCTATGTTTCTTCACATTATGGAAGAAAATGAAGCACTCCACTTGGAAAACAATTGATTATCTCCGTATGAATACTCTGAAAGCGAGTAAATCTTTTAGACAGCATACTTTATATAAAACAATGCTCAGCAAATTGCGAGAAATGGGGGATGAAAGGAAAAATCTCGGAAAACTACTAATTTCAGCAATTCAGGAGAATAAAAATATTCGGATGCAATATCAATTGGAGACGTTAGCAAAAAATAGACTTGTGCAACATATTGAAAACACCAGAAAACAAATTAAGGAAAATTCATCTAGATATATGAGCTTTCGGCATTTATATTTGATAACACATCAAGAAAATATGTTTCTCAAGGGCCGTATTGTAAAACTTACGAAAGAAAAGGCGGCCGTTGAAAAAAATCTTTTGGAACTATTGAGCGAGGTTTATAAAACAAAAAATAACGAGCTAAAAGCACACTGTTGTCGATATATTGTCAAAACAAAGCATAATTTATTGAACTCTGATGTAACTGAAGAAATAAAAAAATTTTTGAATAAGTCGAAGTGCCAAACGAACATCGATACAAGCTGGCCAGTATGTTCAAATCCAATTCAAGAAGAGGATAATATTTTATCTCTTATATCTGACGCACCAAAACTCAAAGGGCTCCCAGGAGAAATAGTTTGGACCGTGAAAGATAAGAACGGCATTATAGAAAAATTATACGAATATGATTATGAGTCTGACTTTGATAGTGGGGATACAATAAGAAGAATTAGGCAGTATTCTGTTTACTACGACAAAGACTGCTTGCTAGATTTCGCAAAGTATGTATTACATTAAAAATGTTGCCTTTAGTGGTAATATTATGATTATTCCTTGGCGATCAACGGCGTAATAATATATGTGCCCTCGTACGTGGTACATATAATTTGGCACTACGTCGTTGATCGTCAAGTTACCTATCCGTATTAGGTAGGTATTCATTTTCCTCTTTTAGCAGTAGAAAAGCTCAGATTAGCAGTTACAAACTAATTAAACATTTCACATATAATCTTTATAACAAAACTCACAAATCATGGTAAATATGAAATTGACTGACCTCCAACTCAGTTGGTATTAGTCCTGGTTTCGAAGCGAGGTCGGGTTGGATTCCCGGCTGTGGTGAGCATAAAGTTTTAACATGGGTCTTGGGGGTTTGTGTTGTATTTCTATATTTGTTCATGCCTCCTGCGACACATGGAATCCTAGTGCAGGGGTATAATATAAATAAATAAATAAAAAAGTTGGCTCGACCCCGACCGGAGCAAACTTTGTGTAAATGAGCTAGAAGTTTATTCTCGGGTATTGCCTACTTGCGTTGTGTGTCCATGCCACCTACGACACTGGGATTCCTAGTGCAGAGGTATGAGTATGTAAGCGTTTGTTTTCTTTTTGTTTGTAACTTCCTTTGTTTGACTACAAAATATGCAGTAAAATTTATAGTTACTTCTTATTATACATTTTTAGAGAACATACGTCAAAGATTTTCTTATAAGACCCTCTCATAAAATCTTTACAATATTTATCACATTTCATGAATGTCTTACTTACTGGAAATCCATTAAGTAGGTTGGTAGAATCCCCTCGCTCCGGTAGATAGTTTTTTATTATACAACTTCATTTATTGAAGCAAATAGCTAGCCTCAAGTTGTTATTTCATGTCTCCTTTTCCTATTTATTGTAAACATTCTTCCAAACTTTCCTTTTTCGGTTTTGTAGTTCAATCACGGAAAAAGAAGTGGTAAGCGGTGAAGATCGGCGAAGTTGTTTTCTGCGTGTGGAACATCCTTTGGGAAGCCCGAGAATAGTTTCAGGCTCAGAAGCTTTCAAAAGATTTTTGCGTGGTCATAAAAGTGCTGCTACTACTTCTACGTCACAGTGAAAAATTACATAAATTTAGACTTATTACATTTCTATTTTTTTATAACCTGCATTTGTTGAGCATTATACTGTTGTCTGTATCTGGTTTCTTACTTCCGTAACAAAAGTGGTCTTTAGTGAGCAACACTGAATGTTTTGTTCAGTTCAATGTATCACTGTTAAAGTTAAAAACAATTTACAACTTGTCTGTTGTTCTGTGAAGTAACTACTATTTTCTTTTGTGATTTGACTTGGTAAGGTTAGACATTATTACAATAAATCCCGGGTTTTCTAATAATCGTCGCCGATCATAGCCGCTGACTGACAAGAATTTAATGCTTGTTGATCAATGCAAATATTTTTGTGTTCAAATGAAATAAAGATGATAATGTTGCCATGTTTACTGATATTTCTTCTATTTTAAGGTAAAAATGGACAAATTAGAAGGAATTGATATAAATACTATTTTATGGAAATCTATAAAAAAAGAAAGCTTGGATTTAGATTACGCTGTTGCTATACCTAATAGAATAGCTAATGATTTATTTGGGGAGTTAGAGGACCAATTAAAATATTTTACAGGAGACTTAGCTAAAATTAAGTAAGATTTATTTTTATTTACATTACCTACTACGTAATATCTGTACCAGCCCCTAATTTTCTCATTGCTCGGATACGGCATACAAGCCCAACTGAAAAGGCTATAATCTACCACGAGAGCCCAATCCTGATTGGTAAGTGTCACATGTCTTCGAATTTTTAGTTTTAGACATGCCGCTTTTCTCTCGGTGTTTCCTTCACTACTGTGAACATAAATATTTCAAGCGGAAAACACGTTGGATTACACTAGTGTGATTGAACTAGCGATTTTCGGATTTTGAGGCAGCTTCCGTATCACAATACATTAATAAAATAACGCAACGCCATAAATTAAAAATTTGTCAAAACAGCCGAGGATTAATGCATGCAAATTGCAATGTTTTCTATCAGACATCTCAGTCGATGCTAAATTAAAAGTCGTGCAAATAACATATTGTGTTATTTCACATGTAGTCTGAAATATGCTTTTCCGAAATTTCAAGGGTCTTCGGCAAAGTGTACCCTTTACCACGACAGCAAGTGGCTTACGGAGACGAAGGTATAACTTATAAGTATTCCGGATTAACTGTTCCTGCTTTGCCATGGCCGGATACTGTGCTAGCACTAAGGAACTTCTTAATAAAACTTAAAGGAATAAAGTACGATTTTGTTTTGGTAAATAAGTAAGTTTATTTCCATTCAGATTAATTGGCATGTCATGTTTGTGATAAGTATTCATTTTAGGTCTAGTGTTATTTAGTATTAAGTATTCTATTATTAAACTAGGTACAGAAATGGTAACGATCATATGGGAGAGCATCGAGATAATGAACCTGAGTTGGATCATGACTTTCCAATAGCTTCTATATCTCTTGGCCAAAAACGGGATTTCATTCTTAAACACAAAGATGCACGAAAACCACGAAATTGCAAGAAACTCATACCAACGGGTAAGTTTTTATTTTAAATCTTCGTATTTATTTATGGTGACAGAATCGTCAATATTCCTTAGTTTGTAGAACATATAACGAAGCAACCGAGCCTCGTATATAACAGTTTGCTTTGCCTTTGTATTAGCGTCCTCCTCTTGAAATGGACTTTCAATAACAGTACTTACATGTCTGCCGTATGTCTCACAACCTTCAAGAAATAGAAGGCAATCCTTTATAGTATTATCTTTAACAACAATCAAGTGTTTCGCTAAATTCTCTAAGAAAGATAAGAAGCACCTCTTTGCGTAAAACCACGTGTCAGTTCCTAGACGCTTGTTGAAAGGCTCTAGTGACTTGATTACGCGTGATATACCAAATTCGTAGTTTCCTTTAGCGCAATATAGTGTACCAATGACTAAGTTTACGATACATAAGTGATAAAACTTTTTTTGAGGATCTTCGAATATTTGCTGCTCTTCCTCCTTCTCTATCTTGCGCATGATATCTTCGGCTTCTTCGTTTTGAGAAGTCATAATGTATGACACACAAAGATTGGCTAAAACAACTGCACTTACATCTAAAATATTATCATATTGTTTTTTTACAATAGGTTCGTAAAAAGTTGCTGCCTCTTTATACTTGTTCTCCTGCATGAATAGCACGTGTGCTACATTCAGACGCCATACATCCGATTCATTACAAAATTCTACCGATTTGCGGAAAATCTTTTCAACTTGACCATAGTTCTCCATATCCCAATAAATTTTAGCTTGCGCCATAACCACTGGTATGTATCGTTCTAAAGCTTCCTCATATTCTACAACAGCCTTTTTTACTTGATCGTTATCGCCTTGAGAACGGCTTTCTTGAACCACTTTGGTCAGTTTTCGCAATTGTTCTGCATGTTTTGAAGCGATATCTTCATATTTTTGAAATGCTTCTTCAGGTGAAGTTTGACTTGTAATGATAGCATCCAAAAAATCATATAAATAAGGCGTTAGATACTTATAAGTAAACTGTGCGTTTTCGGCTAGAACATCGGCTGCTAGGTCGTAGTATTCAAATTTGCAATATAACAACAGTAAGTTTGCAAACGTTTCAGGTGGAAATGGATCTTGCTGCAGTAAAAAGTGCAGCTTTTCAAATCCATCGGTGGGTTTTATTTCAATAGATGTCAATGCAATGTTATGCAATGTCACTGCATCTAACTCATGTTCATGTCTTGGCGGCATGTCATTGAGTGCTTCTCGCGATGCTTCTGTATTTTTCAATTGATACTCTATAGCAGCTTTGAGATTAAATACTTCTGTAAGCGCTGTCTCATGAAGTGTCAAAGTATTACCTACAGATTTTACCTCGGAGGTTTCTGCTTGCATGCCAACAGCCAACTCGGGATGGTCGCGAATGCCTCTTTCAATTACCAATGTAATGTGCTTCAATGCTTGTGGATATTCTTTTAATTTAAAATAACACAAAGCTATATTGTAATGTAAATGTGCATTAAAGCCCAACACACTGAGACTTCTAGAGAACTTTTGTAAAGCTTCTTCATATTGATTTTCTTTGAATAATAAACATCCCAGATTGATGTCTCTGTCTGAATCTTCTTGTGGATAAGAATCAACTAGACTTTTGGCAGTTATCGTATCTTCCTCTCCGTACTTGATAGCTGATTGTAATTTAATGACTTTTCGCTCTAGTTCCGGAGCTGTTATTTGCATAGTCACTTTATAAGATTCATCGAACATTGACGCCTCGTGCAGCGCCTGTGCAAAGTATAATTTATACTCCGGTATATCAGGATGCATTGCTGAGAGTTGCTCATAGGAATTCGCAGCTTCAATGAAAGCTTGCGTTCTAAAGTAGCAGTATCCTAACAAGGACAAGCCAGCACGATTAGGATTGAAATTTATGGCGTCATTTAGTGCCTTGATTGCATCTTCGTACCTCGCTTCTTTAATCTGTAAACAACAATATAATCGTAATCAGTAAGGAAATTTCATAACAGAATTTAAATATTCATGGACTGTTAATGACGTTAGTTTCCTAAATTTATGTGGGATAGCTTTTATTTGATTGTTATAGTCAAGTGGAACATCAAACGAGTTGTATTATATATCATGACTTGAAACTCGTGTAATTTATCGATAAGGAAGAAACTGATATGATTATCTTACTCACGATTCTCTTTATGACTGAAAATAGGCTATCTAACTAAGTTCTTATCATCTGCAATGTCGTCGTTCTTTGTGTGGTATGTAAATATCATTGTCAAGAAGCGTGTCTCGTTAAGTAACATAATTGCCGATAACAGTGTTATCAGTGTTATCGGCAATTACACAAATAGTTCATTAACTTTTGATGACTTTTAACTCACTGCTGAACAAATACAGGTAAATTGTGCGCCATTAAGCCTGTTTAAGTTTGGTTTTACGCATCTAGTTGTACTAGCCGTCTTTAGCAAACCATCGTATTATTTCAGCCCGATGTCATTGATGTTCAATGGTGGCAATGAGCTCACACTTTGTCATCTCTACGTTTCCGTAACACTGTAACCGATAAGGTGAAAAGCTTTAAGCTAACACTTCGGGAAGTAAAAGCGTGACGTATGTTAATAGTTGCTACGTTATTTCACTATTAATGGTACCACTAATGGGAAAAACTACCATTTCCCCTTATTATTCTATCATCTTTTTTTTATCTGGTCTGTCCAGGTATTCATGCTGATTTTGTTTTGATTCTTACATTGGAACAATTTGCATATTTTCGACTGGCAATTTCCCACACCTAATAGAACACTAAGTAAAGTACCGTGCGTCCTGTGAAACCGTATTACTCAAATCATATAATAAATCAATGCTATACTTATATCCGACGACGACGACGATGACTTTGTCAAAGTATTTCGTTACAGTTTATCAAATATAGCACGTCGTTACTTGTACTTCAAAGAATGCAAAAATTATAAAATACTTACGAAGTGAGAGAGAGGTTCTTTTCAAAATAAAATACCACTATCGGATAGATGTGAATAGGTATCTTATCTTTTCGATTAACGAAATTTGCTTGAGCGTTTAATACACAAGACAATCGTTGCGTCCGTCGTTATTTATACGTACCTACCTAACGTCTTTGTTTTTTTTTTTTTTTTTTTTTTTTTTTTATAACAATTTATATTTGATTTTAAATTTTCTTAACTATTCATGTAAACACTGCTGTCTAAATTGTAAAGAGGTTTACATCTGTAAGTGAGGTGACACTTGGCATTTATAATTGTGTGTATATTAGTTTAAAGCATTGTGTTAGTGTTCACTTTGTTGATGTAACTATATATAAATAAATAAATAAATAAATAAACTATCATTAATACTCTTTTAATTTTACATATTAATTTCTTTACAGTTCTTTACATAGTAAAAAACGTTTATATAAATCATCAGATTTAAAATGGGTTTGTTTAATTTATTAGGTACTTTAGGTTAGTTTTTTAGTTAAAAGTTAACTAGCTACGGTTTAACTTGTGTGAGATCCATAGGTAGATGTAATTGCAGGTAAAAAGCGTCCATTCAGATTTTGTTTTGATTCAATATCAGTCTCATATTTTTTTATAATACATGACTCACCGTAACACAGAAGGACACAGTTTTCCTACCAACATTTTTTATTCTGAACTAGTAGTTCTGAACTAGTGTACCTACATATTTTTTTTGCTTTATTCTTTCATTATAATTGCTTGATTGGGATTGAGAGTACTTATTGAAATTAGCGAGGTACAAGAACGGCGAATCCTTTGGCTAAATAAGTACAATAAATAGCAACTGAATCATATCTTACCATGTTATAAATTGTTTTAGTATATTGACCATCTTTAATCTGCATGTAATCCATTATAAAACTGCACTACTCCTACAAAGCTTACTGGTAGTAATAAATCGTATGAATTTGTCTGTTTACGTTAAGTGTCGTTGTTATGGCAACAACTTGTTTTGCTGTTGCCCAGTTCCTATGAGAATAGTTATCTTTGGTTCCTTTATTGAACTAACTAACGAACGTCCGTGGGTAGTTTTTGGAGCGACATTGTCTAATTGTATTTCTATAAGTATATAAATATTTGTTCTTATTTCTTTCCGGTTTATATAGCGGCCGTTAGCTATATATACGGACTGGCCTAAAGTCAACTGTTGCTGTGAACTCACCGTCTTCATTCCACCATTCCTAAACCGAGAAATGTTTTTTATTTTCTTATTTTAGTTGTTTTCTTTGCAGTAAAAATTTGTTTGGAAAATGGCAGCATATTATTTATGAATCCACCTACCAATGAAGTCTGGTATCATTCTTTACCAACTCGCAAGAAAATATTAGGAGCTCGTATTAATTTGACCTTCAGGAAAATGAGAAAAATCTCCTAAATTTACACTCTGATATTGTTTGGAGAAGAAAGAGACACGAAATGATATGAAGATTTCCGGTAAACACAGCATTGGAATCGTAACTTTGTCATTAAAATCCCCATGTGTCAGTGCCAGTGTCAATTGACATTTTACCTAAGTGTCAAAATTTAATCAATACAAAATAATGGTTTGCTATTATTTATCTGGTCTTTGATTTTAATTTTATTAAGTAATGAAATAAATTACTGAAACCCTTAGTTGCTGTGGTAACTTTAAGGTAAGCTCATACATTTTCTAACATATTGATATCGTTCAGATATAACTTATTTAAAAAATTTCACGATGGACAAGAATGACTATTATCTTCGATAGTGGAGTGCGTATTTGATGATAAGCGTAGCCTATAAAACGGAGGTAAGTCGTTCAACGCCCGTCGTTAAAACTTTTAGCTGATATGAAAACGTATTTAATCACGAAACACGTATTTCGTGACAAAGCCTTCCAACAATGGGCTGAAGCGAAATGTGGCAGTGTTGAGAGAGCATTAAAATTTGGAGCAAAATTTGCTAATGACAGCAATTAGTCATTTAGTTTTGGAGTTTAAAGTGACTCATTTATGTAGAAAAACTTAATTAGTTAAATAGAAAATCTATCATTTATTTTAATTTGAGTTCATACTATATTTTGTTCTCTAATTGATACTCAAAATGTGGTTTGGTCCAAATCTCCAAAGGTCGTACAAGTACATGATGTTTGCATCCAAGATGCCATCGCTGCGGATAGAGCAGAGTGACCTGAAGTGCAAAAATGGCTGTGATTACTTTGGTAACCCACAGTGGCAGGGATACTGCTCCAAGTGTCATAGAGAGCAGATGCAGAAGCAGAGGCGAGCTGGTGAGATTACTTTATTTACTGAAAAGACTGTATTTTACTACATGTTTACTCTGGCTGACTGGCCTCATAGCTCAGTTGGTAGTAGCTCTGCCATCTGTGTTGTAGTTTGTGGGTCCAATTTCCACCCAGGACAACCATTTGTGTGACAAACACACAATAGTACTTCGACTCAGTATAAAATTTGGATCTTACACTGAGTCACATTCATCCTAATGGGTCCTTCACTCAAGACGGAGATGATACGTCTCATGCACATGTCATTTCATTGGTACCCACACCCTAGCACTGAAACAGCAATGCCAGCACTACTGCTTGGCAGCAGATTCCAGGTTTAGTGGCAGTACCTCTCCAAACAAACTTGGCACAAGTTGTACTGCTTAGTTTATTATTTGTACACACAATTTTACCAGTCTTTTTGAAAAAAAAAATGTTTTCTTTTTGGATGTGTCTAAGTATTGAAAATATATCTTGTGTAATATATGTTTCTTGCTCAGGATGGTTTGAACAGCAAGAACAAACAGAAAACACGAGTATTGCTGATATATCTCATAAATAACATGTTTATAATAGTTGCACTGCTGTTTAAACTTGACATAACATTGTGTAACAATGATTAAAAAAATATTATAATGTGTAACAGATATATTAATCTTTATATGTACCTTGGTTCTTCTGATAAACTGAACTTCACCTTCCTTAAAGCTATCAGTTAATTGATAATATTGTAATATAACTGATACTGGGACCTTCGAGGTAGATGGTTATCTATGATAGTTATGTAAGGAAATTTAATTTGGTTAAAAAACCATCAGAATATTGGTTGAATTTTTGCCTCTTTGGTCCGAGAGTGAGATATTTATTTATTGAGATACATATATCGTTATATGTGTTGAAATAGAACAAAATTTTAGTTGTGCTGGTAAGATAATTCTTCTAATATATATAGAAATTGGTTATGCTTTAAGATAAACAACTTTTGTTTTGCTTGAGAAAAATTTTCTTCTCAATGAAGATTTCCCTTACAGAAAATGTTATGAAGTGTCTGTAATCAGTTCTTCAAATGTTTACTTAATTCCAATGATAGATCAGATAGGTCTAATCATTTTCTTTTTAAAGAAGAAATATGTATTTTCCCCGTGCCACAATTCTATGTTATTATATTCTATTATAGAAAAGGCATCTACCGGCTCAGCGACATTACCTAAACCAGAAACGCGAAAGCCTGAACGCACACTGAAACTCACATCCAATTCCTCATTCTCCAAGTTTGAGGAGAAGAGACTCCGTCAGAGTGAGACTCTAAAGAAGAAACTGCAATTCAGTGTCTTTAAGAAGAGTAGCACAGGTAACGTGAACTATTAATAGTAGAGGCAAATATTAAGGCTGTTGAAATTGCAACATATAAAAAAAAATAAGATTTGTGTTACTGATATGAAATAAGAAGAAGAAATCAGAACTAATAAATCAAAGAAGAAGAACTAATAAATCAAATAACTTGTAAAAACAAGTGAAAAATGTCGTTTGATTTTTGTTAATTGATAAATTCTTGCTTAGAATCACCTAACACAATTACATAGATTCATATTTTTCAGATGACCACGACCACGCTGAGAAGCGTCAATCAGAATTCAAAATCCCAGCGCAGGTCAACGAACACATGAAGGCAGACTTCCGTCTTCGTTTTGCGAACCTGACCTCACAGATGGACAGAGATGCAAGGGTGTTCGTGCATTCGTTTATAATGGACGTCATTAAATACGCCAACGTCTTGTCAGTTGATGAGCTTTCGGAGAGAGTGCAGAGGCAGTACCAGGTAAACTGAAAAACTTTATTAAACTATTTAAGCTGATGATGCAATGATTTGAGCATGCAATGATTTTTGCGACATTACATTTTTTTTTTATGTGAATGAGTGACGGAACGAGCTGAGGGCCCACCTGATGGTAAGTGGTGACCCTCGCCCATGACAACAGTAATGCGTGCGACTCAGTATGAGATCCAAATCTTTACTGAGTCGCATTCATCCTGCTGCGTCCATCACCCGAGACGGGGATGATACGTCTCATGCGAATGTGATTTCACCGGCACCCACACTCTTCCACCGGAACACAGTAATGCAACCACTACTGCTTGGCGGCAGATTCCAGATGTGGTGGCAGTACCTCTCCGGACGAACTTGGCACAAGTTCTACTGCTACTTTTGGTTGCTCCTTTAGCACCACCCAAGGGGGTACGTGTAGGGAATCAAAGGGTACACACCTACGGACGCGAGCAACTGGACCCCCCAAAACATACGAATTGAATAATATTCAGTGATATTTTCAACTTTCAGAGATTCATGAAACACATGGATACGTCACCTCACTTCGCCAACGTCGATTCCGATACTAAGGAACGGCTCATGGACTTTGTGGAGAAGCACGCTATGACATATTTGCATGAGTAAGCTTACCTCTTTTGCAATAATCAATGGGAATAAAAAAGGTCCTAACTGCAATGCTCGACCCTTGAGGTACGCTAGGTAATTTGATGCGTCCGTTCGACAAGTCTCATTAAATTCTAAGAGTTCGTAACCGTATATTAGTAACATATTAGAATTCAAAACAGCTGATATTAATAAAACCAGTTTGATACAAACTTTCAACATAACGTTTTTGACTTTCATTATGATGAAGTACAGTGTCGAAGGCCGATGAAAGTTTATAGATGTATTGTAATTTATATACTCTAAAATGCCTTTCCAGTCTACCGTCAGTGGTTTTCTCACCAAGTGGGACCGAGGACGAACGCGCCGACCGAGCCATGTCGGAACGCATTCAGCAGCTCAGCTGGGTCTGCGAGAGACGGTTGGACTGCAAGCTGGACCGGAACGATGCTCGATGCCGGCAACTGCTTTACAAAGCTATCAGCGGTATGTATTAGAAGTGTTATTTTATCAAAATGATTTGTTATACTTTTGTTGATAGTAAGTGATTTGGAAAGTTGCTCTGTGATATTATTTATACAGACTTTATCTACAATGCTGATAATTGTATATTGACTGCTACACTCTATTAAGTTTACCGCCTAATTTGCATGTAACTATAGCCACATGCGCTCAAGGGAATTGGTTCAGTTTTTTAAATTCGTCAGTTTAAATCTGAACTGATGAAAGCGTCACCATAACTACCGTTTACCTATAAGATAATAGATTACATCTTTTGAATCGAAGATTCTATTGTGTCGTAACAATAATCACGGAAGTTTACATCCACACGTTAAATTTTACAGTTCCGTCGATGTTTCTTGGCTACTCGGAACCAATTTCCAAGAAGCCAAAAAAAAAAACGTTTTTGTCAAAAGCTTTTGTCTTTTACCTGGAATAATATTTGAATGGTCGTGCGCTCGATTCCACTGAGGACAAGAATTTGTATGCCGAACATAGAGAGCCGTTTCCGAGATACGCAAAATAAATATATAAATATACAAGAATTGCTTGTCAAAAGTAAGAAAAAAAAAAAAAAAAAGAATTAAGTAAGAACAACTCCTCCTTTGTCGCAGAACTCCTGGGCATGGACAGCGCCATGTCGCCGGGCGGCAAGCTGGCGCGCGTGCGGCGCTGCTGCCGGCACGTGCTGGCGCTGTGCGGCGCGCCCGCCTCCGCCGACGACCTACTGCCCCAGCTCATCTTCACGGTCAGTGTGTTTATGCTTGCGTGTGTGTGTGTTTGTTTGTTACTCTTTCACGCTCATGGCTCAACGGATTTGAATGAAATTTTGTACAAGACCACCTGGCCTGGGAGAAAGCTGAAAATATGTCTTCGTTTTCCAGGTGTTGAAAGCGAACCCCCCCCGGTTGGTCAGCAACATCAACTTCGTGACGCGGTTCTGCAACGCGCAGCGGCTCATGACCGGGGAGGGAGGGTACTACTTTACTAACTTGGTAAATTGCATTTTATTTGTTTAACATAACACCCTGCCTCGGGTGACAGGCGCAAAGGGGTGTGACTTGGACAACGCATGTCGGGCCAACTACTAAAAAATAAATATTGACCGTTCTCGTGACTGTTGGTGTGGATTTGGACCCCACTCTGGATGTAATGTGACACACAAGATGTCTGCTCCATGTTGGGCGTTAACATGAATAGAAGTTATTGCATCAGTAATTTTGTTCGACATTGTATAAGTTTTGGGCTAGATGGCGCTGTATGTTGCATGTGTCCGAGTGACGGGCGCAACGCGATGTGAATTGGGTCTTCTCTCAGTAGGAGGTTACCGTAGTTGTTTGGCTGTTTAAGGGCGGTGGTAACCACTTACAGGTGGGCTGTTAGCGCGTCACGTCACATTAGATAGAAGGAGGAAGTATTATATATCATAATGTAATGTGTGAATTCCTACCACTTATGTCTTTTCTTTTTCAATTATGTTTGTTACCTCAGTTCTTCCGCAGTTATCAACCGATTTGGAAAGTTCTTCTTTAATTTGAAAGGATATGCTTTCAGATTGGTCCTATAGAATTTTTATCAAAATCGGTTAAATACTTTGGTTGTTAAATCAAAATAACTGGAATAAATATGTCATCCAAGAAAACGAAATTGCATGTTTTGCTGTCCTGTGAATTTTCTTCGCCCATTTTATACTGATTTGGATGTTTTTTTAAATCGTAGGATGTACCCTCTAAGGCGAGAACTAAATGATGAAAGATGTTTATTCCGGTTTCTATATCAGTCACTATTTCTTTTCAGTGCTGCGCGGTTTCGTTTATTGAGAACCTGAATGCGGAATCTTTGAGCATGGACAAGAAGGAGTTCGATTGCTACATGGCTATGCCGGCTTCCATCGGAGGCAGCGCTTGGGTCAGTGAAATGGCAAAAATATACTTATTTCTTCCTTTAGATAAATAGTGGTGTAAAAAGCTTTGATTTGGATTTTGAACACCTTTCAATATTGTCGCAGCTTTTTGAAACACCTTGGATATTAGGACACATGCGAGAAAAACAAAATGTTTATATAAACATACGTTAAGAATAGATCTAGAGTTAAATTAATTTGCAGGCAGCTGCCTTGTCGCTGTGCGGCGCGGCTCGCGAGGCGGAGGAGCAGAGCGAACTGATCCGTAAACTGTTGGATCAGGCGAGGCACGCTCACGCCGAGGCGGACCGCCTCGCTGAAAACGCCAGGACCTTCGAGGTGAGGATATCACTTTATTCGTGAAGGCGTTACGTAACGTATCAGCCGCTAATGTTCCCACTGAAGAGACACCGGCCTACTCTCGATAATTGAGAGTGAATGGGCTTTGATCTACCACGGGAGTCCAATCCGGATTGGTAGCTATCACGCATCTTCGAATTTTTGGTTCTAAGACATGTCGGTTTCCTCACAATGGTTTCCTTCACCGTTTGGAGAACATGGTATTGTGCACATACATTTTTTCATGTGAAAACATCATTGGTGCAGCTGTGGGTCTGAACCAGCGACCTACAGATTGTAACTCAGGGTCTGGGCCACCCCGTCTTCTCACGAAGGCGTTAACAAAAGTTCAAATTGAATATAATTGTTTATAAGGTACTAGGTTTGGTTGGTGACAAGTACCACAGGTTTGAAACGCATCTCTGGCACCAATATCACAAACTTGTGAGATTGTTATAAAAAAAACATGCATACCTTAATCGTAACCTAAGCAATTGTTAACCATACGAGAGAAATAAATCTTGTTTCCAATTCACAGGAACAAATCACCAAGAAAGTTCAAGACGTGCTCTCCAAAACGCCGCTCGAGATAAAACCTAGGAGAGAACTGCCTCGCATCGGAAAACTCAAGACCATCTCTAGTGGACCACTGATAGACCTCGAGCCGAAGGAATCCACCCCAGCACCCCAACCGATGCCAGACTCCTTGCCCCAAGGCCACCTCCCAATAGAAATACCGATACATATAAGGAAACCGTCCGTGCCACTCGCAGAGCCGAAACTCAACATCCTCGGATTCGAGGTCATCGAACGGGACTCACCTTCCAAATCGCCCCAAGCCGTCGACCAGAATTGGGAGAAGCAAACCAACTCTTTAGAGCTCCTTACGCCATCGCCTCTCGGCTATACGCCGTTCGATTCCCGTTCCATCGACGAGCTGATGACTCCGGACGAATTCGGAGCGGACATTGCCCCCGGCCTGAGCAACATAAACTACGACATAGACTTGTCTGACTTCAGCGGGGATAACAGCATAGCGGAAGATGCCCCGAAATCACCCAAAGCCAAAGATCCATTTAGCCCGGACGGTTTGAAGAAGTTTGACCCGTTCGCACCTCAGACGTCTCAGTTCAGCAAGGTTTTGGAGACCTTTGATGAATTCAGCCTCGATTCTAGGATAGGCACCTCGGACCCGTTCGAAGTGGTGCACCGAACGAGAGACCCTTTCAGTCCGGAGTTGGAGGTGGATCCGTTCAATCCGCAGAAGAAAGAGTCTTCTATTTTGGACGATTCGGACTCCGCTTGCCTTCTGCCTTCCCCTATGCAGCCGCAAACTGGGAGGCCTACTTAGGCCTGTTGATATTGAAGGTAGTTGGTTCAATTCTATAGCAGAATATAATTCCGTTGAAAATAAATACGTAACGTTGTTAAAATTAAATATAGACCGGCACGACTGCTTCACTGCATTGTGCGCGTGCGCTTCTGAATACCTATCCAAGTTATGTTTGCCAAAATTTTTGTTGGTGCTAAGACAAAATTGGTTGGATTTATTTATTAAAAATTGTTATTTACATTTAATTATTGTTAGTTTATTTAAGATGTCCCGAAATTATTTTGAAGAAATAAAGATCATGATATCGTTTGTATATAGTTTCTTGTGGTTTAGATTACTGACCTAATCTGTGAGTAATATTAACCTGCGTGCATGGCGTGCGTTGCAGTCCTGCGATAAAGGGAATGTTAGTGCTAGCGAGAGGATTCATATGAGCACAGATAAGAACATAAATTGTTAGGAAGTTACGCAATGATAAAGTGTAAGGGAAATTAGTATAATATAGGTATAAACCAGTTTTTTTTCGAAGTCCTAGATAGTACTTTGTACCATGGTGAGAAACCATACATGTATTGAGTATTGAACTGCTATGAACCAGTTCACTACAATTTGGGAACGTAAATTTGATACTATGAACTCCTTGGTTTCCCGCACTAATTAATCTGGAACTAAACCGTCTTTACGAACTACGCGTATGAAAGTGGGGGTGAAATTATTTACCTAATAAACTGTAGGTTCACGTCATATTGAGGTTTTCAAAACGTGATAAATTTTTCAATAAAACTGCGTGATCTTATGAGTTTATAAAAAACAAAGATTGTAATCAATGTTTGTTTTTTATAAACTCATAAGATCACGCAGTTTTATTGATTAAATTACCCTATATTTGATAATTTACCCTAAATTGAATAAATTACCCTACAATACTTTTCCTATTTTTAGTTACTTGCAAGTTGAAATTTTGCCAAATTAAGATATTCCTTTTAATGGAGTTTGAAAAAAACTTCTTTAGATTCAATATAATTTTTTTAAGTATGAAGGACTAAGATTTGTGGACAAGTGAAAGAAAATTTACATACAAAAATTTATTTCAACTATGTAGTAATCTATAATAAACTTTTACCAGCTTTTACCTTACGGGGTGAGGGAGTTAAATAATAAGGCTACCGCTGCAGCAGTAACGATAGAGGGTAGATTATAGGCAATTATTAGCTACATTTAAGTAACACAAGTTTTGTTTAAAACAGCTAAAACTATTCGAGAAACCTATAAATATATAAATTGAACTAAAATAACAGTATAGAGGAAGAAAACAATTATTGAGCTTGTGGTTCATTGAACACCAAACTCTGCTTCTGCTTCAGAGTACACCTTAACAAGACAGACTTGTACAATAATAAGGTAATAAACCCGCAATTTAAGACATAATTTATGCAGAGCTTGTTTGTGGCCATTGAAAATATAATTACTACATAACGGTAATTACATGTCTTTGCTTTAGGAATATAAAAATTAGTATTTATCACTTTTCAAGTCGAGAATATTATCTGCAACCGTTCCGTTGGCCTGATGTGAGATACATTGAATTCAACTCGGAAAATTTTATGTAACTTTGAGGATATGATGAGCTTCCTCTAGTAAATTAGGAATTTCTTCTACGAAAACAATAATAATTAGAAAGGTTTTTAATTGTAATCTGCGAGATCGGACCCAGAATAAAATTCAGGGTCCCTGAATGAAATTATTATGGTGGAGTGAAATGAAAAATGTCAGTACTAAATTGCGTGTCTAGTACAATACATTATTACAGTCTACATTATGCTGACAAAACAATATTTTGTTGTTCAATATATAATTATAGATTTGTGTGGTAAGCTCCATGTCCTGGTTGGACTTGAGTGTTATCAAAAAGCTTTAGAAAAATATTTTAACAAAGTCAATTTACTAGTGACGAAATTTTATCCTTAGTTATAAAATATAAAAAAGATACGGCAAAACAGGAAAAACTACGTACAGGCTTACTGGTAACTAACGCAAAACCTGGTAAGGGCGACTTTGGTTTATCAAGACTGGCAACTTTTAATTAACGACTTTTTTACATTTAATGTTAATCCATACATTACTAAAAATGAAATCTAGACTGTCTAGACAGCCATAATACACGCGTGGCACGAGTCAGTCACAGATTAACACAGAGTACATACTACATAGAGCTTAACAATTGATAGAAATCACAACTGAAAATAAAAAAAATATTTTCATGGTATGTTTTACGTTTTGTTAACAGTCATGGAACAAAAGTTATTAGTGTTCATGTTCCCAATCTATAAAAGGTTATGCGTTAGTTACCAGTAACAATGTATAGTAAAATTCTGATAAATAAATTTTGAGACCCACAAAATTTTTGCACACAATAATTTACAAAAACAATGTCTTAAACTACCAACTTGCAGCATATTCATATAAAAATTATTAATTCTAACACAAATATTTATTTGTTCTTGGTTTGGAATACATTAATCACAATCTCCCCGAGATGTCACATTCAATAATTATTAATATTAATGTTAAACATTTCACAAGGCAATCCTAAAGCGAAGTAGAAGTCCACTTAAAGAATTTAACTTTCGCTACTTAACTCTAAATTGAACACACATTTAAAAACAAATAATGGGAACAAAAATAATATTTTTGGCTTACCTTGATGGTTATTTATTCATTCAACAACATCCAGATCTTATATTCAAAAAGGAAGTAGCTAGATTACTATTGCAACAATGCATGGCAACCAAACGTGAATGGAACCTATTGACAATGTTGCCATTGTAATCTACAATTATCTATTAGTTGAACATAGGAACTGGACACTAAAATGATGTCAAGACGTTAGGTTTGTACATGTACAATATTGTAACAAAATGGCCATGATAATCTAAAATGTATCAGAGATATTCATGTCTGGCTGGCAATAACAAATTACAATTAATTACATCAATATAAAAATATAGTTCAGCCTGTCTGGAAAATTATAAGTCACTGTGTGATTGATTAGAAATAATTTAGCAAGTGTTGTGATTAGGCAATGGATATTGTGACATTGATACCAAGGTTTCCATTGTCCGCAAACAGTTGTGCGAGGGAAGTATCAAACACGAGGCAGTCCGAGTTCATGATGGCAGACGAGACTCCTTCATGAATAGATCTCGGCATAGCTTCCCATGTTAGCCTCCGCCGGTGGCCATTCAGTTCTAACCTATATGCAAAGTTCTCAGCTTCTTTACGTGAACCTATAAGCTGCACAATTGCAAAGAACTGCTGATGCCCGTCAAACTTCTCCTGTTTTTCAAGAACAAGCATGAAGTGGTGATTAAAACAAGACTGCATCATGACCCAATCAACTGCTCCGGGAAGATTGATATCAGTTGCTAGGAATACAATATCCTCCCCTTGCAGGGTGGTGATACTTTTGTGTGACATCATGAGGTGCGGCATGACTTGGTCAAGGCCTCCTTGCCATTTGCAGGAGGCGCCTGGACAGGGGCAGGAGTACGGTCTGAACTCACATGCCTCCTCGTGGTCAGCTTTCTCAGTGTGCACAAGTGTGACGGTGCAGCCGGTGTTGGAGTGTTTACAGGGGAACATGACATTGCTCGCGACCTTCTCCATGGCCAGGTTGCGGATGTTGCCGAGGGGGCCGCGGCACGTCGGGCAACACGAGAGCTTCGGCCGGCAGCTGGAGCACACCAAGTGCCCGCTCTGGCACTGGAGGATCGGCGGCAGCACATAGTCGAAGCACACGGGACATTCGAAGAGCGAAGCGAGGTCGGCAGACATGACGGTGGGCGTGTTGACGATCGCGGGCACCCCGGGCACAGAACACGAACCGCTAGCTCCTCGCCGTTGTTTGTTTGTGCTCATGACACCGTCACGCGCACATAGGAATTCGTCGCTCGACGAACAGCTCATTCATTCACGAAACACACACTTATTATTATTCTATCCTCAGATCATTTGTAACCTTCTACGCCCGATTCTTTCCTTCTCTTGATTGTGTTGAGGTAAGCTTCCATCACAGATTCTCGCAGTTTGCAGACAGATCGGAGTATAATGTAGTGATTGATGGGTACACAAGATCTAGGACAGGTTGAGAATAATTTGATCCGAGATCTAGCTAACGATTTTTGAAGGAAACTGATTTATAAACTAGGAATTGCGTCTAATCCAGACCAAAACACAGTAAAAAATAGATAACTCAAAAACCATTTGACGATTTTGACGACCTAGAACAACCGAATAGAGCAAAATCGAACAAGCCCAATAATAAAAGAAATGTGACAATGATTGTGAATTATGAATGAATGAAGCTGAAGCAGTGCTGCCAGCTCATCCAAGCAAAAACGCTGTCACCTATTACGAAAGCGTGAAATAGCCACTGTCTAAAAACCCTCCATACATTACCAACAACTAAAAGTTTTACATAAATAATCAACATTCATAACAACATAAATAATCAAATGATAATCAACATTCTATTAAAATGTATATTTTAAATCAAATCAAAATACATGAAACTATCGTACACAAGACCAAAATAAAAACAAAGTGAGTTTTTTCCGTACAGTACATGCGCTTTTTTCCAACATTCAAACATCGTATCGTAATTAGGACAAAGTTGGTGGTAAATCGACCATAAAACAGAGCCGCCTTATATCTTGCCAGTTGAAACAATGGTTTTTATCGAAAAAACCATTCCTTTTTTCTGAAGCTGCTACACTGTACGCTATTCGCTAAAAAACGCAATAAACATAAAATAAGATAGATCTAGTGTCCAACCTACTTAGTTGGTAGCATTGAGGAATGAATATGACTGACGTTGCTGGCATGGCATTAAGTGACATATTGACAGTGACTGCCAGAATTTTTTTCGTATAGAATTACGATAAGACTAGATGCCTATTACTTTCATTGAACGCAAAGTAATGCCGTCCTAAGTCTTTAATGTCTTAGTTATCGAGGCGACTAGTGTGTGTTATTCTTTGTTATAGGAGGACCTTTATTGCTGTTGTATCTTGAAAATAGCAGATATAGATAGATAGGCTTCATGGTATGATACACTAACTTTGATTATGAATGATTCAGTGGCATTTTATTCGAAAGTGTCGATTTAATTAATTTTGTGTCATTAACTGAGAAGTGTTTGGGGACTTGAAAATCCGATATGGCATATAAACTAGTAAGTAGGTAAAGCCGTCAATTTTACGTACACAGACACAGATGCCACTAAAAGGTCACCCATCTATCTACTGACCGAGTGGAAAGTTGATTTATATCGATGATCTGTATAGAATATACAGTATACCTAAATAAAATATTCATGGAGAATTCACACAGAGCCATCTAGACCCAAACTATGCAGGGCTTGTACTATGGGAACTAGATTACTGATAGAATACTTGTATACCTAGTAGGTAGGTACCTTTTTTTGTAATACATAGGTACACTTATGTTTGTCCTGAGTGGAAATCGATGCTACGACCTACAGCGAAGAATGCAAAGTTACCACCAAAGAGGCTCTAAGACAGTCAAAAAAGTCTAAGCAAAGTTTGCCACAAACACTCTCTAGAAACCCAATAAAAATATCCTCGAATCAACACAAGCTCTGTAAGTCTGCTCATATGATTGTAATGCAGATGAGATAGTATAAACCTCTTTGGTTGAATGTTGCTCAGACAGAGTTCTATAGAGTGGCAAAGGTAAAATACGTAATACGTTGAAACGTCATATTATTCAAAACGGGCAAGAAGTTAACAATGCCATTGTTTTAATTTGAAGCACGCAATTTCTCAGAAGGCACGTCGCGTGCTGCGGCCGCTGCATTGCGAACATCCAGCGATGCAGCGACATTTCTCTTATTATTGTACTTGACTACCAACTAGGTTTTTCTTCTTGTCTGTGGATTCTTACGCTGATAAGGTACAAGTACAATAGCTCAATTAGATTCAATTTTCAATTTGTCTATGCAAAGAACTAATTATACCCAAACAGAGTAATCAATTTGCTATATTAAGATTATAGTTGTCATATGTCATCGAAGCCATAGATACCTATGACAAAAAAGAAGAAAAATAACAGGTAAAAGGGTCTGGGTGCCGGTGAAATGACAGGCTAATCACGCGTTTCATCTCCGTCTCAGAGTGATGGGCTCAATGTAATGAGTCTTGAGTTTTACTCTTACTTCGGAAGGGGAGAGCCTGAGTCGTATGACTATGGGCAGCGGTAACCACTTAATATCAGCTGGGCCAACAGCTCGTACCGTCAAAGCAAGAGCATAATAATATAGGTATTCAACTTAATTACTTAACTTAAATGTTAATAACAATTTCGTTGTCTTATTACTTGTCTGCTGATTCGCACTAGATGGCGCTGTGTGAAATGTCTAGTATCTATTTATTTGCTATTGGATTATTATGTCGTTATCTTTTTAGGACGAAATTGTTTTCCGAGTTATTCATGGGAAAACTATGCCAATAAGGTCACTTGACATGTTTACGTTCGCATATTAGTTTTGGTTATTCAAGTCTAGAAATAGCCTAACGACATACTGCCAAACCCTTCGGCGAAAAAGCGTTATTCTATGTACGGCCGAGAAAAAATTTCAATGTGTTTCTTTAGAAAAATGGTTTTGAGTCACTTAAACTGTGTGAAATCTTTAATATCACTTTAAGATAACAGCTATTTTTGTTGATATGAAAGTCAAGTGTAAGTCAAAGACCTTTATTTTCGTTGAATTCTTAAAAATTACTTTTTTTCTTTTTGTTTTATGTGAAGGTGTGACGGAACGAGCTGAAGGCCCATCTGGTGGTAAGTGGTTACCTCCGTCCACAACAACGTATGGCTGTTGTCCTTCCCGATCGAAGCATACTCAAGTCACACTTAGTTACCCGTCACCCGAGACGGGGATCTTACGTCTCATGCGCATGTGGTTTCACCGGCATCCACACCCTTCCACCGGAACACAGCAATGCGAATGCACCGCTGCTGGCAGCAGATTACCAGGCGTGGAGGCGCTGCACAAGTTCTACTGCCACTTTTTGTTGCTCCTTTAGCAACCCAGGGGAAACGTATAGGGATTCAAAGGGTACTCACCTACGGACGCGACCAACTGGACCCCCCCCCCAACTTGGACAGTAACGTAACTTGGATGTACCTACGAGATCTTAATTTCTAAAAACTTGTTCAAACCCTATCCGACCCTCCATGGGAAATCATCTCTGTAATACTTTTAAAAGTTTTACGCAACTCGTTTCTTCCGTAATACTTGCAATATCTATTGATCTCGGATCACTTTATCCTAAGAGATAGGCGTCTCAAGTGTGCTTCATATTTTGATAACATTTTTATTTGAAGGGTGAAAACAAGTGATGGACATGGACCGGATTTCAACACAGGTATGTTGAAATCCGGGCCATCATTCTAGATATCATGTATTTAGAAATAGCTAACAGAAGATTGAACATAGTAGACAGCACCATTGCTTCGCGGCGGAATACCAGGTATGGTGGCAGTACTTCTCCGGATTTCTCCTTTTGCAGTACCCTGGGGACATGTTTAGAGATTCTGAGGGTACTCGCCTACGGGCGCGAACATGGGTCTCAGACATTTAAATCGACCAGGGTTTTCTAAGTAGGTGTCATGGACAATTCTGATCAAGATCGAACAAAACCATGAATTCCCAAAAAAATTATTCAAACCAAAGAAAAAATTATGCTCTATGCTATAGAAAAAACTATGCATGACGTAAGTGCTTCCGCCGCGATCGAACGCCCTCCTATTCATATTTAGTCTTTTATTGATAAACTTGGCGATTAGATATTTCTTAGAATTACATACAATTTTGACTTTAATTTTATATCGTCACTGATTACTAATACTTATACATATAATAATATAATAAAAAACATAATACTACTTAGGTATATTAATTATAGTCTTTTATTCCGATTATATATATAAAGGGATTAATAAGTCGTTGAAATTACAGGCACCTGAAACATTTCAATTTCTCTGGTAAAATTTTAATAAACCAGTTAAGTGTAAAGGTAAAGGTTTTACTCAATCTTGTATATATTTCACCTAAGTAAAACCAAAAATAGGGTGTGGTTTGCATCGTGGACACGGCCATGTGTTTTACGTGAATACGTGTACGTAAACGGGACCTCAAAATAGCGCTGCTTCTCCCTCCACTGCATGCGATACGTCACAGTTCTCACTCAATGTCACGAATTTATCGATCCTTTAGCTATCGAGTGCTATAATAAAATTTTGGATGTATAATAGATAAATATGTAGCTTCATTCAAAATCAAACTGTATCCCCTGATGCTATCATCAGTTTTCTGAAGCGAATTTAAAAACGTATTCACGTCAAAACTTATCTACGTATTTAACTTATCGCCCCGTTAAATGCGTGATTGCCATTAGCACTTCAGGAGGGCCATAGACAAAGCTTTGTTAACATTTCACCGCTGATAAGGATTCTAATTAAACAACCTGCCTACGAACAAATCAAGTAATCACACGCATTGTTACACAACTACGTGCGAAAGTAAACAATATATGCCATCTTGGGTAGTGGTTACAGTTTATTTATCTTAGCCGGTTTGCATTTGCTTCGCGGCGGCAGGAAAAATCAAATTTAGTCTATGGAATGTGCGACTGTACAGCGCACGCACGGTTTTGGCGGGAATCGTTGTGACGCGAAAATACATAGTATTTTTATTTTGATTCAGTCGTAAAAAAATTGTGTGTAAAATAATAGAAAATTAAAGTGATCAGTGCTGGTGGATATTTTGAAATTATTGTTTTAATTTTCTGGTGAGTTATATTTTAATTATTGTATTTGAAAGCGAGGATCGGTTGGAAAGGCACAATTTTTAGTGTTGTTGCGTTGACTCATGG
The DNA here is from genome assembly GCA_921293045.1 of Aplocera efformata. Lineage (NCBI taxonomy): Eukaryota > Metazoa > Arthropoda > Insecta > Lepidoptera > Geometridae > Aplocera > Aplocera efformata. The sequence goes on along the minus strand of OV121042.1, from coordinate 1,209,484 downwards.
TCTGTAGTTCGAACCCTACAATGAGCTTAAGCTTCCAGAGAAGGAAACAAGGAAACGTGATGGTAGATAATCTGCCCGTCTGGCTTCAAGTAAAGGCCATCAAGTTGAAAATCTGCCGCGAAGCATCGTAGCGGTAGCCGGCCGCCTTACTTAAGCTAGTTACATATGCACGCGTTTTATATCGTCACCATCGCATCATCTACCTACTTCTACTTACTTCTAGTAGTTACTTGCAACTACGATTAAACCACCTTGCTAAAATTTAAGGAGTCATTAGACATACGTTCTTGGTCTTGACTTGCAAGTGAAGGAATTATGCGGATAACTTTGCAAAACCAAACCTACGATCTAACTACATAAGTTAAATAAAAGACACAAAAAAGTAAGCACCTAAGTTTCAGTTAGATCATATTTTATCGATTCTTATAAATAGAATAATGATTTGATTGGTCTCGATAAAAAAAAAATACCTTTACACTAAATTGCCCTTGTTTGTTTATTGCGGATTGAACTACGCAAATCAAAATGGCAACGATTAGATTTGATGATGATATTTATATAAGAAGATATTCATATAACTTATCCGGTTGTGTCTCATATATTGAAAAAAATACCTATATACTAAAGTACTACTTGCTTTATCATCTGAGTAAATAGTAAGATCCATGTTTGTAGAGCCGCCTAGAGTTATTTAAACTTGGCTCTCCATTGTAACAAATCCTATCAGAAACAGTGAAATATTAAAGCCATATTTAATTTAACGTAAGGCGTTAGCATCACTACATATTATATAACAAAGTTCTCCACCGCGTCTGTCTAAAAGTGATAAACTGAAAAACTACTTTGAATCCCTACACATGTACCCCCTGGGTGGTGGTAAAGTAGTAAAGTAGCAGTAGGACTTGCGCAAAATTCTTCTTCTGGAGAAGTAATGTCTTCACACCTGGTAAACGGCCCCCTAGCAGCGGTACACTCGCATTGCTGTGCTCCGGTGTGGGTGCCGGTGACATGCGTATGAGACGTAACATCCCCGTCTCGGGTGACGGGCGCAACAGAGTGCAGCTTGGGTCTTCTCCCACTTCCTGTTGTTATAGGCGGAAGTAACCACTTAACATCAGGTGGGCCTCCAGCTCAATCCGTCACGGGTTTTTATATAGTTTTCACCAATGGATGGAGTGATTCATGTGGAAAATTTAGGTGTATAATAATGTCGTATGGACGATGACTTAAAGATGTCGGAAAAAAATTATATATATTTATCCTTAATGATAACAAATACAGATAAAAACGGAATGGCTATGCAACTCGTAATCTCGTTAAGATGTCTGGTTACATTATTCGATGAGTCATGTCGGAGGCGTTACAAATCAGAGTTGGCCACTTACACATCTTACGAAAATAAGCCATAAAGAATTTAATAATAATTAATAGTTGAACTAATATGCAAAATGTGATATGATATGCAAATCATATGACATTTACATATCATATGCTCTTGAAACGAGGGTCCCAGTACTTCTGTTTCAGATGATAGAGTCGCGAGACTTTAATTACATGATTGATTTTTTACCGAGTTAATTGTAAATTGCTGGAAAAACTGAAACGCCAAATGTGGTTTTAATAGCAACTAAGTGGAAAAGACGGAGATTTGGGTTTTTCTCAGTTTTTATTCATTTGAGGTACTTCAACTTAAACGTACTGTATAATTTATTAACATTAAACATAAAAAATATTACCAATTTTATTTAAATTAGCCGTAATGTACAGCTTTTCTTTTGTTTGTTTTTCTTTAATTTATAATTAATGGTCATACCATTAAATATTTGCTCGCGTATAAGCTGAAACAGGTGCTCCGTACGTGTAGGTACGCACGTACCTAATTTATTGTATGAAAAATAAGGTTAATTATGTCACACATCGCCATCCAACGTCAAACTATGCTTGTACTATGGGAACTCAGATAATCTATTAATAATCTTATTGAAATAATCCTTCATAGTGCTGTTTAATATCATTATTAAATCAATTAAATATGCTAAATATATCCTAACTAATATTATTAATGCGAATGTGAGTTTGTTTATATGTTTGTTTGTTACGCCTAAACCACAGAACCGATTTTAACAATTCTTTCACCAATGGTATTCTACATTATCAAGAAGAGACATAGGCTATATTTTATCCCCGTATTCCTACGGGAACGAGGACTACGCGGGTGAAACACCCAGAGTACATAATTAGTACATAATATATTATATAACACGTTTGTCTTGAGTGGTAATCAAACCCACGACAAACAACGAAGGCGGAGCTACTATCGAGTGAGCTGTCAGGCCAGTAGGTATTTGTTGTGATATCCACCATGCAGACAGACCAACAAACGTTGTAGGCTTAGTAAAAGGGAACTTTTACCTTCGGTTACGGATCCTGTGGGCTCCGTAAGTAGGTGGAGGTTGTGTCAACACCTTCACGGATAGATTCACCTCCGATGTTTTAAACCTTACCATCGCTTATTTGTGTAAATTTAAATTTTTTAGCTAATAAATCTTTAAATATTAAGGTTCATGGTCAATGTAAATTGGTTTAAATATATTTTTATACGCAAAATCAGGCATGACATGTATTCAAATCACTTGTTTCGCATTACCAAATTACTTTTTCTCGAATATTATATATAGGAAATATTTGATTTTTTGTTTGTTTGTAAGGATTTAACTCAAAAAGTAATCAACGGATTTTAAAAATTATTGTATCATTAAAAAGCCATATTATCACCAAGTAACATAGGACATAATATATTTTATATAAAAAAAAATCCGACCTAAATTACAACAATGTAAGGTTTCAAAATGTTATAATATGCCGCCCATCAGTAGTGCTCGCATTACTGTGTTCCCGTAAAGGGGTGTGGGTGCCGGTGAAATCACATGCGAATGAGACGTATCATCCCCGTCTCGGGTGATGGACGCAGCAGGATGAATGCAACTTGTCATATTCTGTATCACATACAAAGTGTATGCAAAATTTCATGTTCATCGTTTGAGTAGTTAAACGTAAGAAACAAACTCACTTTCTATAATATTAGTTAATACTAAGATGGCTAAAGAAACAAGCGTTTTGCTTCTGAGAACCATAAACTTTATCAAACAGAGTTATCAGCCGGCAATGAATTGTTTTCTGTTGTTTATTTAAGCGACGAGTTGTTTTTTCCAAACACAAACTCGGGAAATTCTCAGATAAGTTTGAAAAAGTAGATATTCTACCTACCTGAACAAGATATGTAGATATATAAAAGGCCAGAAACGATGCACGCTTTTGAATACGTCTATTGCTTCTACTGCGTCTATTCTGTGCCACCGGTCTTCTTTCGTGTTTGTAAGTGGCCAAATCTCGTGTCCGAGTTTTTTAGCCTGCCGTAGGCCTCCGTCATGGCATATCGACTAGCCACCCATCCAAATACTGACCGGGCTTACAGTTGCTTGACTTATATGATAAGCGCTTCGCCGGCTATTACTGTTGTTTATATCGTATTGGAAACCTGTAATGTTGTATTGTACAGACTAGCGATCCGCCCCGCCTTCGCACGATCCGGAGTGTGTGACGTAGGTTGTTTTGCAATTACGTAGTACATCATTTTGATCGACCTCGTAAGGTTAGTGTCTAAAAACAAGTTTTTAAGAGAATTGATTTCTCGTATTTTCCCTGCTATAATACGCATCTATAATAGATTGACCTTACGGAAAAATCTCAAATGGTAAACAAAACCATACCTAAATCCGTTGCGTGGTTTAGAAGAAGGTAGTAAGTTAGCGGAGAAACAGACAGACGAAAACAGCGACTTTTCATTATAATATTTAGAGATTACCTTTTTTTTTTTTTTTTTTTTTTTTTTTTTTTTTTTTTTTTTTTTTTTTTTACAAGGGGAATGCCCACGCATACGCCTTCCGCACTCGGGATTGCGGAAGGGTTATGTCGGACTCGAACCGACTAAACCCCTTGGTGTTCCTTCTCACACCGAAGTGCTAGAGGCTGCGGGCACGAACATTCTTCCGTGGCCTCTGGCGGTGCTGGTCTGCATTTGCATACCCCGTCTTTGGTTGGTAAAACGCTGCTTTTGAGAAGCGCATGGGAACACGCCACGCGCTTCCATCTCGGGCCTTATTTTTGTGGAAGACAGGCTCCCGAACCTGCCTCCCTAAGGCCACTGTTATGGAGGCTGGAGAGAGCCATAAGCTCTCCTTCTGCGCCCAGGTCTTCGTGTGCGGGTAGGCATTGTACTTGTGGCCTCCCTCTCCCTCTCTGCGTTCTCTTTTTGAAGCATGACTCTATTGCAGAACGTCATCATAGCGTTCCATGACCTTTCGCTCTCAACCATGCTTTCAACAATAGTTGGCAGCGAGAGGTCATGCCCCACATCTGCTCGTAGCAAAAGACGCTGATCGGCCCAGGCTGGACATGACTCCACGGTGTGCTGAGCCGTGTCTTCATCGCAGTTGTTACAATGATGACATCGCGTTGTTTCTTCCCTCCCAATCCGACACAGGTACTTGCCAAAGCAGCCGTGTCCGGAAAGCACCTGCGTCAGATGGAAGGTAAGGATGCCGAATTCTCGTTCCAGCCACTGCTTAAGGACGGGTTGTACTGCAGCGATCGTCTTCAGGCCAGCGGTTGGGTGTTCCAGCCTATCGGCCCATTCTTCAATGAGAATTTGCTGAATCTCGAGTCTTCGCATCTTCATCTCCCTCACTGCTGGTCGCTCACCCATTTCCAGTGCTTCCTGGCGCCAGAAATATAAAGATGCGAGAGCCCGAGCATCTAAATCCCACGGAAGAGAACCGGCCAATGCACATGCTGCCTCGAACGATATCGTCCGATAACCTCTTATGACGCGGGTGGCCATCAACCTCTGAGGTTTTCGTAGAGCAGTGATATTACGCCTGTTGAGGTTGTTAGCCCAGACTGGAGCACCATATAACGCCATAGAGCGCACAACCCCCATATATAAGCGCCGGCAGCCGACATTTGCCCCATTCAAGTTGGGCAGAATGCATTTAGAGATTACCTACACCAATTTGAATTTAAAGATGAATTGAAATATAACTTTCGGTGAGAGAAAATGGCTTCGATGATACCTGAAAACAGAATAACAACTTGGTATTCATAACATTTTATAAAAGGACAGAAGTTGTATCAAATTGCTTCAGTCAGTCAGTCTGATAAACCTCTTACTTGTAAATGATCATGAGCCTGTAATTTTACCAATTCCCAAATACTTTCATCCGGAATAACTTGACGCAATAAAAAGATATAGATATTTGCCGTCAGAAATGGGTATAGCGGCAGTACTTTAGTAGGGGAATAACTTAGTCGTATCTTTGTAGTTTTTGGGAGGCGGTAACCACTTCACAGATGGGCGTCTGCATGTCTCGTCTCTTTAGTCGCTTAAAACGAAACTTCATCGGACGGAGTTATATTGTCCAGTTACACGAGACCAATATAACGTTCTCAAAAAAGTTCCTAACGTGAAGAAATAGCCAAAAAATCTAAGAAATCGTCATGGCGTCATTGCATAAATAAATAAATTACGTTGAGAACAAGAGAATAGGAAGCTTACGCAGTCATAGTCGCGGGTAATTAGCTAGTTCAGTACATAATACAATGTTGGCTGCAGTTCTCATTGCCCACTTGTATTGTTCTTGAATTGTGGGTGCATTCTCAATACTTAATACATTTATTGCTTCTCATAAAGGTACAAGGTAAAATTGTTAGTTTACATTCTGAGTTTCAATATTAATGGAGGCAATCCGAGGTGTATAGATAGCGTGTAGGTAGGTCTAAACTATCTACACGCTATAGTCAATTTTATACTCTTACATTGTTTATCTAAATAAACTTTGAATGATTTCATGTCAATAATGGTTCTCCCAGGGTATCTGAGGAATTTTAATAGTTGAATAGTATTAAATAAATGTTTCCGTGGACATAGAAAATGTACGCTACTGAACAAAAATTATGTGAAACAAGTGGTATAATTTTTAACGTTCTTTGCCTAAACACAGCTCTCCTGTACACTCCCAAGCAGAAAAAACCATTCTTGTTTTATAGATTTTTTTTTTCATATTACTAATGTGGTAATGTGGTATTAGATGTTGCTGCATTGACAACTCTCAGAGCTCTGGCAACAATAGTAGTTATGATCTTCTGTAAGGTACTTCAAATAAAAGTTTGTTTATTTCTTTAGATCTTGTATACGCCAAGTTTTACACACACAAGTAAACATGTTCGTGAGAGTATAACGTGTCCCAGAAGCTCTTTAGGCGCACGCACACAGATATGTTAAATTACAGTCAGGATAATGTTTTAGCTAGTCTTATTTGGTAAGTTTTAAGTCTGTTCAATCTTAACCGTCGTAACAAGTAGCGGGTTCAAATTTACACATAAGACGTAAGGCGGATATGCTCCTTATGATAAAAAATACAATTGATGGCCTTTAGTTATGAACCCGAAGCGCTCTTGGTCGGCTTATTAACAAGTGGAAGCGGAAATTCATGACTCTGATCGCTATACAGTAATTAACGTTAATTTACAATACCTATACCTACAAATACATAGGTATATGCATATAATAATTGTCACTTTAGTGCTGAAAATAGTGCTTTTAGAAATAGATCTCCGAAATTTAAGTTTCTTCGGAAATTAATCCGTATTATTTTTTTATGGTAATGGTCTTGTATTTGTTTTGAAATCTTTCAATAATGAGATGGATATTTCCTTTCACACGGTAGATCAAAAGTTGATAATAATAAACCAATCGATTTCCGATGAAAGTTATAGAAAATCGTGACGTTTATTACGTGGGAGAAGAGTGCGGTCATTAGCAGACATTGAATAAATATTATCCGCGCGGACGAGCGCGACCGGTCCGATGGCAGCGGCCGGACGATAAATCGTCATCATGGATTTATAATTAGAGCGAGATCAATTCCAGCCTTTGTAACCCAATGCGGGGACACCGAGGCCCGAAAACGGAGCAAACAGGCAACATTCTTGTTTTTATGTTCTTGTAAGTACCTAGCCTTGCTTCGAATATAACAATTTTCCGCATTAACATCCACAAGAGTATGACATAGAATCTATGTCCGATTCAAGATAATCATAATCATAATGACCTCCTGACTTTTTGAGTAAATAAATTAAAATACGACGAATTTCCAAAATGTCCAAAATGTCACTTTTTACCCCCGGAATTCCTATTTTTCGTATACGGATACGGCCTGTAGGTAATATTATTAAGTAACCGTTGCCTCGATATACGGTCGGGAGTTGTAATCTGAGGATAGTACATAATTTTTACTTAACCCTCAGATTTTTCCGAAGGCCTATTTATCATAGAATTTCCCTTCATCGTTTTGAACGAAAATAAATACGAGCTAGTTATTAGATACTAATAAGTAAAGAACCAAGTTACATTTTCGTTATGTATCGAAAAAGAGCCAACTCTTGCATTCCACACAAAATTACACACAAATGTAATCCATGAATTTCATTTATGTATCAAGATTAAGGTCTTTCAACTGTAGCGGAATCCTCAGAGCAACGATACCATGAAAAACAAATAGCCTTTGCGTAATCTATCGCCTTATAATAAGGAAAAGTATTATTTTTTCTCACAATTCAAGTGCTACTAGTGTGGGTTTGCTTGTGTACTTCCTTATTTTAGGTCTTTGAATCGGGCAGAGCTACATTTGAATGGATATATTTATCGAGCTGTCTGATCTTGCGCATTGAGACAGTCGGATCCATCGTGTTTTTGCAAAGTAAATGTTTACAGTAAAAACAATTGCTATCGTTCGCTACAAGCGTTCACCGAGCCTAGATTTAATAGTGGTTACTCATTACAATGTGATGAAATTAGCACAATAAGAATTAAGTATTTTTTGTTTATCTGTAATACACAAGCTAACAGCCCGTCTGATCGTAAGGCGCCAATGTTACCTATAAAGATCCCTGCAATACTCGAGGTATTGCCAACACGATACATGGCATAAAACATTTTTACAATATTTTTAAATCTAAATTTTCCGTGCATCTGCAATATGAGGGTGGGCTGTTTGGCTAGACTTTTCGGTAACAGAAGTGGAACGCAGGGACTAAATTAAATAATTCTTCAGAACATTATACCATACTACCATTTTATAACTGCTGACAAGGTTGCGTTTGATTAATGTTGAGCGATCATGTGGCTGAAAATGGCTCCACACGATGGAATACACTGGTATGTTCTTGTTTGTTTTCAACTTGTTTTTCTACTTGGTGGTTGCTAGTCAGCCATGCGTTTGTCTTACTACCAGGCTATGGTTTCCTTACGATGTTTTCCATCACAGGAAACTAACGTTAATTTTAGAATTCAAACCTTAGACCAACAGTTCGGAAATTAACGCCACTGTCAACTGAGCTACCATGTGTAAATAAGGAAAATTAGAATAAAGGATTTAAATTAATAAAACTGATTTCTCTTTTTCGGGATAAAAAGTAGCCTATGTGTTAATCCAGGATATGAGCTTCCTTCATAATAAATTTCAACCAAATCCATTGAGGCGTTGAGGCGTGAAAGACTAACAAACATACATACAGACAAACTTTCGTACTTATAATATTAGTATGATTATGTAAAGCATTCTGACATTTAACACGAAACGTTGGGGCGCACCTCTCTTCAGCTGAATAATGATGGAATAATGTAAACGAGTGCTTAGCTGTATCACTATGATTTATAAGTAAACAAGATTTTGCCTGCAGTCTCGATGGTATTTGTCGACACTGATTCAAAATATATTTGCACGTATTTAATTTATTTATATTATTATATGTATAATTGTTAACCCACTTCAAAAAAGGAGGAGGTTCTCATTCGCTCGTACATCTTTTTTTCTTGTTTTTCATGAAATATCTCGGCGAATTAAGAACTAATTTTGATGATTATTTAATATTTTACTTGATAGTGTACTTCCAATGTACCTACTTACTCCCATATAAGTTTTAAAGAACTTACTAATACTACTAAGGTCAGGAAATAGGGGAGAGAGGGTATTGAAGTCGTATGTATAAAATTTTTAAATCAGCGACTTTTCATAAAAAGTGTTTCTAAAATAGAAGTTTCTATGTGACAATCAGTTTCGAGGCGATAACAATTATTTTGAAAATCGCGTGATATCTTTCTCATATTATTTGGTCTCATCAACCATTTAGATCTAAACTTTTATTAAAAAATGGCTCCATTTTTTTGATAAAAGTTTAGATCAAGTCTAAGACCAGGAACTCCAAACTCCTGTCTTTTTCATTAGTGTCATTGCTCGTCAGACCTCTTGAGTGCAATAAATGGCTTAGGTCAAAATACGTGCACAATTACATTGTATTCACTCAAATTACCTTTCCATGGCCGCAATTATGTACTTTCACTTATTTATAATTGCTGGGGAAGTCGTGCGGTGTCATAATGCACGCCATCGTACCCTCGGGCATAAATGCAGTTCATAAATTTAACCGCAGAAGGTGTGATTACTTTTTTTTTTTTATTTGTATTATAAATGACCGTACTAAAGGCCACCAGAAGATATTTGTTTAATAGTAGGGACAGTGTCATTAAGCGAGAGATACAAGGGCTACCTTATTTAATCACCGACAACAGGTAAACGTAGGTTCTGTAAACATATAATACATCCCACTCCATTAATACAGAAGTATATAATAAATAAGTTATTTTTAAACTTAATAGGGACTGTTTGTCTATCACATCGCATGTCGGATAGTCTATTGACATTTCTTGCCAGTTTCCCTCGCCATTTTCCTTCTTTGAGTAACTCCTATTGCTTACAAGACCGCCATCTCTAAACAAATATTTTTATATTACACACAAATCGTTACAACTTTATGAATTCGATGCTATACAATGACCCACACGTATCCATAGTTTCTCACAAAGTACTTAACGCTTCCGTGAGAACGAAAGAAACAATCAAATTATGCACTCAAGCTATGCATATAAGGTACGAGCTTTGTGTAAAAATTCTCATAGTCATTTAGTGTTGTATATGTATCTTAGGGGTCAGAGAAAAAAAAAGGTACCTTACAGGAAACTTGTCATCACGGCTTTGCTCGCGTCTAAGTAAATGCCTGGGGCCTAACAGCCTAGAGCTCATTCTATGTCTGATGTGACGATTTATGTTAACATAAAAAGCCAATTAATTATTATCATTTTACAACAGTCATGCTAGTTTGATATAAGAATAATTTAATACACAGTCATGCTAGTTTGATATAAGAATAATTTACTATAACGCGTATGCGTACTATGCATAGCGTAGTACGCTAAAAAAAAGAATAATATTTTGTTTAAAAACCATCTTCGCATTATTAACTTTCTAATGAAACCGGTTTGGGGCACATCGGTTGGATGATTTCAGTCTATAACGGACATAGATGAAACAATTTTTGTGTTTTGTATATTAGGATGATTGTCACATAGAGTACAGCCATACATAGTCATTAAAGTATTCTCCAAACTATGTATTTCTCGACAATGGAGTATAGAAACCATCATGGATATATTTCGTTCACTGGTTGTTCGCTGGTAATCAAATGAATCGACGATTTCCAGTCTTATGTTTACACGGAATTTTATCGCAAGTCTTATATAAAACAGGACTATTAAACAAGTCGTAATCGACGCTTGACTGATTCAGCTTCCGCTTTTTTATAACGATGACGGGCACGATCAATGTTATCGCCTTTGTATCTCCGCTGAGTCAAAAGAAATGGAACTTTTTGGTAGAAACCCGTGAGCATAACACTGAGCTAGCCGCTTGTCACGTCATGTTGTTACTCACACAGTTGATAGTGGCAGTTTGAGGCTGTACTCAACCTTTGAGGAAAATTATGTGACTCTATGTAATAGGTGTGTGAATATGACTCCGCCCCTTTTTGTCAAAATAAAACACATTTGTTCGCTTACAAAATTAAAAAAAAAATTATTGAAAGTATGCTCCATCTGCAGCTACAACCTTCGCCCATCGTTCAGGTAGTTTTCGTATTCCTTGCTGGAAGAAGTCCTGGTCTTTTGAGCTTATCCAGTTGTCAATCCAAATTTTGATACTTTCACATGAAGTAAACTTTTCTCCAGTAAGGTCTGTCTGCATCGTCCGGAATAGGTGGTAATCCGAAGGAGCTATGTCTGGTGAATATGGCGGGTGGGGTAACACTTCCCAGTCCTGTCCCTCTAAATATCTTTTTACGACTTCTGCGGTATGCGGTTTGGCATTGTCATGCTGAAGAACTAATTTGTTATGTCTATTCACCCATTCTGGTCGTTTTTCTTCTATGGCTCGCTTCAAACGCATTAGTTGTCGTCGGTAAACTTCTCCATTAATAGTTTCAGAGGGTTTGAGCAACTCATAATATACAATACCTTTCTGATCCCACCAAATACAGAGCATGACCTTGGCACAGTGAATATTTATTTTTGGCTGTGATGGGCCTGGTTCGCCTGGTTTCACCCAAGCTTTTTTGCGTTTAGGATTTTCGTAGTGTATCCATTTTTCGTCTCCTGTGACTATCCGATGCAAAAATCCTTTTCTTTGCTGTCTTTGAAGCAGCATTTCACAAATGGTTTTCCGACGTTCCATGTCTCTTTCTTTTAAATCATGTGGAACCCAGTCACCGGCTTTTTGAATCATTCCCATCATTTGTAAACGCTTTGCAACAGTTGAACGATCAACATTTAATGCTGCAGCTAATTCTGATTGAGTTTGGCAAGAATCTTCCGCCAATAATGCTTCCAATTCAGCATCTTCAAATTTTTTTGGTGGTTTTCCATGTTCTTTATCCTCAGTACTAAAATCGTTATTTTGAAATCGTCGAAACCATTCCTTGCAAGTTGTATTAGACGGAGCATGCTCACCATAAATCTCCACAAGCAAACGATAAGTTTCCGCTGCAGTTTTCTTCGCAATAAAATAATGTAATAACACTTCCCGCAAATGACGTTTATTTGGAATAAAAACCGACATTTTCGAAAAGGTGAAAACAATTGTTGCTTACACTTCAACCAAATATCATAAAATGCGTTAGATAGCTGACATTCAGTACTATCGAATACAAGTATGGTCATTTATTAGTACACGTAAACAATACTAAAAACGACATCTGTTGAGAAAGGGCGGAGTCATATTCACACACCCAATATGTCTGTTATCTTGATTATATTTAAGTCTTTCCTCCTTTAATTCGTTTTTGCGATTCACCATCAAGGAAATACTGAAATAGTTATTGAAATTTACAAACATCTACTTACGCCAATGTAATGATTGCATTGTTTCTATCTCGTGGAACGTGCTACTCTGACGTCAATTCAGAATAAAGTTGTTAGTTCCAAGATGTAGATCCAGCCGGTGGTCATGCCGCAATTGGCGCAATTGGCTGATTTTCGGTCGTTCACAGCCTTTTCGTTCGTACCGAAAAAGTTCGTACCGGTATTAGTGATTATGAGTTGCATGACTAATCGATAGTTTGGATTATTATTATTATCATTAGATGATGATTTGTTGATCACGTTTAAGGTGACGTCGTTTTTTTAATGTTATTGTTAGGCAAACAGGATAACGGCCCGCCTGATGTTAACCGGTCACCGTATCCTGTAAACATCATCAAAACTTGATGCTGATATGTTGCCTGAATAATTCCTTTTCATATTTATTTTGAGGCTGTCCATATCGAATTTTTTTGGAGATACCTCTGGAGGGAATAGACATCATGGTGGCCCAGGGGCACAAACGCCAGTAAACGGTGAAGTAAAACATCATGAAAAAACATTGGTATGTTTTAGAACCAAATATTCGAAGACATAAGACATTTACCAATCTGGATTGGGCTACCATGGTTGATAAAAGCCCATTCACTCTCAATTATCGAGTATCCCTGCATTAGAGGCTGATACGGACCTCTGGAGGCAGCCAATTTCACAGCCCACAAGTATAAAGTAGGAACGATTTGACAGATGTGGTGATAAGCGTTGTTAATTGTGTCGGATACAAACGATTTTAAATCTGTTTTTTTGTAGTTATTATGAGGCTTCAAAGGAATTGATCGGAAATACCCAAATACAAAATATCCCGGTCAAGTGCGATTCAGGCTCGGGTCCTCTACAGCTAATTTATTTATATTGTTAGGATCTGACAACAATAAGACGAATACGGTAAAAAATACAAAAAAAAATGTAACTGTAAATGCTTAAATCCGGATAACTTGACAGCTTTCAAGAATAATTGAGGGGCCGGACTATTAGTCTATTTGACGTGATAGTAGACTATTAAATCGAAAGAAATGAGCCACCCACCGATTGGTCTTGTCCGCCCCGGCCAGAAAAATCGAACCAGGTTGATACAAAGCTAATTCAAGGCATTGTTTTAGATTCAACATAATTACAATACGCACCTTCCTGTTAGTTGAACAAACCTCATTTTTGGCGATTCCGTACCTAAAGCAAAAGTAACGACATTCAATCAATCCAAAAATCGCGAGCCGTGTTGTATGTCCATGTTATCATGTCACCATTATTTGACTTATTACGGGTCCAGTTGCTCGCGTCCGTAGGTGTGTACCCTTTGATTCCCTACACGTACCCCCGTGGGTGGTGCTAAAAGAGCAACCAAAAGTTGCAGTAGAACTTGTGCCAAGTTCTTCAGGAGAGGAACTGCCACCACACCTGGAATCTGCCGCCAAGCAATAATGCTCGCATTATTGTGTTCCGTTGGAAGGGTGTGGGTGCCGGTGAAATCACATGCGCAATTAAGTTGGTACCGAAAATTTATTTTTCATCCGTAAGCCATCCTCGGGCGAGGTGAGTTTGCTTTGAAATTCAGAACGACAGACTTTAATACTATGTTATACTGTGATGTGTTGTCATAGATAACATAACTAAGAACTCAGATACCAGTGTAGTTACTATTAACGTGATTACCGTGACGTATGTAAGTGACGTATATCCATGTTGCTTAATCAATAATTACTAGTACACTGCGTGTCTTTGGTAAAACATTATATGCCCAATAATGACTGATTTAAAAGGAAAAATCTCTACTTTAAACACATGTGTTTTAGTATCCTTATACAGCTTATATCGGTAGTGTACAAAATTATTTTGTTCTTTCTGCTGTTCAGTAGAATCGGTGTTGAGATCCTGTAAAGCATTCATTCGGTCGGTTCCCTTCACCTGGTGTTGCATTAGGTGATGGTGTTAGATTATACTATAATACATTAAGTTACTCCCTGAATAACTTCTGACACCGAAGATGCACAGTGTTTTGTATTTTAGACGTTTCACTGCCCGCTTGACATTCGGCCACAATTAGGTATTTGACAAGGTTTATCAATTTCGCTTATTATAAACCCACTTGCTCCCAGTGAGAACATAAAAGGTCTAAGATATACTCCTACCTCTAGTTTTACCCTATTACTATCCCTACAATAGAAAGAATAGCCGGCTGTCTGAGAAAAAATTACTTATTATATATTACTATACAAACGGCGAGTAATCTGTTTTGAAATCTATCATTATGATTTGCATTTCACAGGCTCTATCTACCTAGTCCATTTTTAATGGACACCCTTCCATCGGGCGAGAGGGTCTTTGGTCTTTCTCCAAAAGGAGAGAAGTTCATTTTGGAGAGCCCAGAGAAATTCGAAAGCGCAGGGGTTAGCCACCAGAGGGGTTTAGTTCGAGTAAAAGTCCACGTACCTCGGTTTTCCTTCCAGGGCAGCCGGTATATCTGATGCAGAATCTACTACATCAACAAAAAAAAAACCATTTGTTTGGGAATTCAGCTAAATCCTTTAGCTGAATTCCCAAACATCGGGATGAAGGTTAACGAAAATAAAGTGTGTGGAATCGATGTGGTTGGATGTCAACTTAGTAAGCATAGCACTTTCCGGTTCGTCTGCTCGCCCGGTGATGGAAAGGAAATGAAGGGTCGCGGATTAATTTAGTGTGTAATAAGTTGATCGAATTTGATTGTGATTCATATTGAATCAAAAAAATAGTAATTTAAAAAAAAATAACGCTTCCGTTGAACAACATCATCAAGAGTGCTAACTTTTGATGATGTTGTTCCCCTTATCCCTGGTAAGCAATATCCCCTTTACCCTGGTAAGGTCACCATGAATTAATAAAAGAGGAGTTGTTCGTTTAGCCGTGTATTGAGAACTGCCTAGACTCGTACAATATAACAAAACACTTATATTTAAATGTGATACCTAAAAATACATTTTATTTGTTAAATTACCTCATAATGAGGAAAAATAAAACTTAATATTGTCATTGGAATTCGACAATCAACAATGAAAACCCGAACATATGTTATTTATGTAGCAGTATTTTAATATTTTGCAATCTATTTCAGACTTTAAGTTATTGACAGGTTTAGCAATTATGCTCAAATTTTAAGTCTCTTTAAATAGTTCCCGTAAATTAATCACTAACTGCTTTATGGGAACTATTTAAAGAGAGTTTGATCCCACAGATCTCCCAAGGAATAAAGATACTGTAGGGTCTAATAACTTGAAATTATAATTTGATATTGCTATGGGTTTTTCCGTAAAGTAATTGATAGTAAGGGTCGGCTGCACCGAACAAATCTCGGTCATAAATAATTGTTTGATATTGATTACAGTCTTCTTCTTTAGTATGAGCAAGTGACTAACTCTGGTATCTGAGTTTTCAAGCCGCCCGGAGGCCTCCGATATGGCTCATCGACTACTATATAGCCGAGACCGAGGTCTTAACGTTGAAGCGCTCTATTCAATTCACTAAATAGTCACCCATCCAACTGTGAAAGTGAAAATGAAGAAAGAAGCTGAAGCTATCGTTAATAGTTTCCGAACCTTGACAGTTGTGTCCTTTTCCAAATACCAATGACGTCAATTCATTAGAAACTATCTTCTCATGAAATCCGTGTATTTACGTGAGTCACTGAGATATCGCCCGCGATAGGGCACGTGGAAGTTTGTGTTGCAGATATTTTACAGCATTGTCGTTTGTTGGAACTGTTTATGAGTTTTTACAAATGGTTCGTTTTGTTTTGCTTGAGTATATATGTCGAGGCAGATTTTTTCAAATAAGCACTAATTTCTATCCTAGTACGATTATTTATCCCGACTTCTACTAAGATATTGATATAGTATCCTTTAGAACTTCACCTTAAATACAAGTATATGGCAATATCTTATCAACGGTGACAGATCGGTCAACAACCCTATCTGAGTAATCGACGAAGGCTGGGCAGCAATGAGCATTAGGGCGCGGGCTGGGTGCAGGGTGATAGAGAACTCACTTTATTGCTTATTTACCTCCGAAACCAAACGAATAGAAGCCTTAGATGAATGATCATTTATAAAACTTGACGTTCAAAACATTGGGTGAATTTTTTGTTACTGACAGGGCAGCTATTGACGAGTCACGCAATTCCGAGATGTTTCTAGACTGGGAAGTGGCTGCCAAGTGAGGCAGCTGTTAAATGCAGATTTTATAATCGAGTGTGGTAGCTACCTCGTATCTGTAGCACGTATGGAACAATGACTTTACCGTAATCAATTAAAAGAAAAAAACATGAGAATACCTAAATGAGCTGAACTAAACTATCAAGGACGAGAATATCTTGTCATCAAGATTGGGATCTTTTAGAAACTTGGGAGCAATATTTATTCGGGCTTGTCGATTAAAGAGACGGAACTCTCTGACAGCCCACCTGATGTTAAATGGTTATCTCCGCCCATTACAACAGCAATACGACTTAGGTGCTTCCCAAAGTAAGTTCGAGAATACCCAGGACTCAGTCCCAGACGCGAGTCCTGACGCACCCGTCATCGGATCTCAGGCCTATGTTTTCACCAGCGTCCATTTGTTCACGACACTCACTACCTAGCGGCATATTGTCGGTTGTGGTGACAGTACTTCTCCCGACGAAGTTGCACAAGTTCTACTGTTACTTTAGGGTGCTCTATTTGTACATGGGGGTGCGTGATAATTTTCTCTCCTTGAATATAAAAAAAAAGTTTCTAATACAACGGGAAAACGTTCTGTTAATAAATAAATCATTACAGATAAATCAAACTATTTCGTAAATGATTGATTAAACTATTAATCTGGTGTCGTTAAAAGTTATCAAACCCGGACAGTTTTTAATTAATATTAAATACCTACTACAGTCAATTCCGTATCGCAATTTTATCTAAACATATTTTCTCTATATCCACATTTTTGTATTTGTAAGTCGATCGAGGATTTATTAAGTTTTTTTTTACTTTGACTATAATACAATATATTATTATTGAATTTCCGTGTAATTTTGAATACTTTTCGTTCGTACAAACATACACACAAACTGTGTGTGTTTACATACAAACTGTCGCCTTTATAAGTGTGATTATTTAGATGAAATTTCTGTGGTACCACTTCGAGAGTCGTAAAAATGAAGTTCTCTTGTGTTTTAGGTGTTTTTCTTCTTATTCTGTATTCGTCCATGCCGTGACACAGGGAATCATAATGCAGATCTATAAGTGTGTAAATGATTATTAAAAAAACATTTAAGTAGGTAGCATTGGCATGACTTATCTCTAGAATCGGATACGTCTCATATAAGTTGTCTGTCAATCGCTTCGCCCAATCTATAGGTCTTGTTGATAAGACTTTGTTCGGGTGGAGCAATATACTTTTTTATGTATCACACAGTAAACAAAAATTAAATGTATGTTGCATGAAGATGTTACTGTGTTTTCGGAAAGATATATTGTATTATAAGGGGAAGGTACATTTGTAGATTACGTATATTAGTTTCCATATAACTATTAGTAAAGAGCCAAGTAAACCTGGTAAGAAGTCAGCTGATCCCGTTCTAAACTTATGTCTTGTTTTCTGTTTTGTCAACAGATTCAACTACAAAAAATGATATAATGTATTGCATATTTTAAATTGAACGTGAAAATAAATTGTAAATAAATTGTACGTGAAAAAAAAATACTGGTAGTTACATTAAAAAATACAGTCGTTTAATTAATAAACAGAAAACTAAATCTAAATAAGTACAATTTCGATCGAGAAGTCGTGAGTTCGATCCCACTCCTAAAACAAGCATTAAAGTTTGAAAAAAAAAATATAATACATTCTTAGTAAAAACAAATAAAATAACCTAAAATTTAATTACTAGATTTGTTGCGTTGATAATTTTTTTTTAATGTATATTACTGACGGAACGAGCAGAGGGCCCACCTTGTAAATGGCGACCCCCGCCCATGACAACAGTAATGCAGGATGAGTGCGACTCAGTATAAGATATTGATCTTAACGTGTCCTCCCTCATACATAAGCCACTATATGGTTCAAATGCCACTATATGGGCCATCCAACTTTGGACATGACTGAAAGCTGCTTAACTTAGATGATCTGCAAAGAATAGCAAAAATCTACGAAATGAGGCATAAAAAAAAGTTAGGATTTAAGATTTAAAGTTTTTAGAGCCGCAACTACCTCACTGTAATTTGATTGTCTTTTCAGGTATTGAATAGATGTTAGTGATAAATCCAAGGCAAAGGATACTGGACTTTCTGCGCTAGAGGTAAAGTCGTAAAATGTGCGGGCACGAAGCGCGACCCTACATCAGCGTTCTGATCACCTGAGGAGTGAAGGTAAGACTTTTTGCTGCTAATTGTGCACTGGGCCTTGTCGTTTAATCGTTGAGGTCGACCTCGATCTCTCTGAAGGTATCATTATATTTAAATACGTTCTGATTATATAGTACGGCGAAACTACTCTTTGAAAGCTTCACTTCATTGTGTGCCAGTGCAAGGGTGTGGGTGCAGGTGAGTCACATGCGCATTAGACGTAACATCTCCGTATCGGGTGACGGGCGCAACGGGTTGCGACTTGGGTCTTCTCGTCCTTCGGTCGGAGAGGACCTACAGTCGTATTGCAGTTGTTATGGGCGAAGGTAACAACTTTTGATATATAAAAAAAACTTGAAAGCCAGATCCAACCCTGCCAGGCACGGAACCAGCACCCAAATAATGTAGTGGTCGCGATCACCCGAAAATCGGGTCGAATCGAAAGTTCGAGTCGGCTACAGTCTTGCTAAGGATCGATACAATGCATTCTTGTAAAGGAGACATCTATATGTATGACGCTGCGGCCAAGACCTTGCGTGGGCAAAGTAGTAAATTATTTAATAGAAGAGTAGAATGTGTTTGCTCACGAAAATTAAAACAATAAATATGTTCTATTAAAAAATAAATATGTGAATCGAATCCACAACGTACAACGCTGAAGGTAGACCTACCGACCTCAATTAGGGTTATGGGCGATCCACCATGCCCACAGCTGTGGATCTGAGGGGTGCCATCATTAACGCCATTAGTTTGGTGGGTCGGACCGGGCCGGGATAGGGGTACGGAATCCATCGGTACATTCACTCAATACAGTATTATCCGAAATCACACTCGTAGCTATTCGAAATTATTGGATTTAATTTAGTATTGAGTGATCAAGTTGATATGCTACAATATTAACACAGATTAGATACCGTATCGAACAGAGCTTACGAAAATTGCCCTGTCTGCCACGAGTCGCGTATGTATGAAATATAAAGTATGTGTAAATTTGGTAGATATAAAACAATAGATAGTATTATAATAATAAATCCCACTCGATTGTTTTATATATTCAACCGGAATGGGAGTAATTATTGATAGCATAAGTTTTGAGTTTTGAATCGTGTCTGTCAGATTATTCAATAAGGAGGGTAAGACGAGTAGAAAAGACAATTCCAGCTGTGAGTTTAACACTCATCACTATAGTGGTAGCGTAGACATGACAAGTGCCCTAACCCTTTCAGAGAAAAAGGCGCGAACTTTATGTGTATGTATTTTTTGAGTGTATTAGTATATCGAATTTTTCTTAGTGATTTTTTAAGAATATTTTAATTTCAAATTGTTTATAAATTTACTATGACAAAGTACAATCATATTTATTTCTACCGGCCTCACAGCTCCGATGGTATCTGCGTAGGTCGTGAGTTCGATTCCTCGATTCCCATGCAGAAATACCATTTTTGTGACAAACTTAGATGTTTATTTTGTGTCTGGGTGATCCATAGTACAAGCTATGCTCAGTTTGAGGATACATAGGTGAGAAATCTTCATGAATATAATTGACCGAGCGAAGCGAGATCTCAAATTCTACTGGGAACAATCGGTGTTTGTATATATATTTGTCCGACAATAACTTGAGTAGCGTTTGTCTGATCGTCACCAAATTTTACAAGTGAGTAGGTTACGCCATTAGAATTTTTAAGTTCGAATATGTCACATCGGTCACGTGGTTGTAAAATAAAAAAAAAAGGACGTAACAGTTGCTTGTTGAGTTACCGTGAGGTCCAGTTCGAGGCGAACTAAAAGATTACTTTTAGCTCTTTCTAAATCTCAAGCGATCTCGACTATCCATGGACACTATATAAAAATGCTCATTTGGTACATTTTCTCGTTATTTTCAGATGAATCATACATACAATAAATTATTTGTCAATGTAGTAGATATCATTGTCATACTGCTACTGTACTTACAAACATCACAGGAGGCAGTGACCCCTGCACTGTGCCCCGTCGGGTTCGAAGTGTCTCACGCGGGCCCCGAGTCCATCTGTTACCGGCTGAAAGGCAAGGAAACGTTCGGGGACATCTTCCAGGATTGTCCTGGAAACCGCTTCACACTCGAGCTGTACAAAAAATTTAACTTACCGCCGACAAATGAGTCGATATGGACCCCTTACAAGACCGCTTACGACGGCGGGCCTTACGTGAGCTACACGGGGGAACCTCTAGAAAGGACCTACAAAGTCCATCGCGACTCCAGGTACAGCGTGAACGAAGAGCTTTGCGTCGTGGTGGACCAAGTTGTAAACTTCACGGCTGTCAGATGTAATGAAATGCACTACAGTTATTGTATTGTAAGGCCGTATCCTGATGATTATGATCTATATGAAGACGATGATTGTAAAGATTTAAATGTACCCTCAGGCAGTGAATCGCTGAGGTTCTTTAGCCCAGTGTCCACGTGTTTGATGCGTTTGGGCTCAGTGAGGGCGACGTGGGAGATATCGCAAAACAAATGTATTGAAAGGGGAGGGTCTTTGCTCAATCGCGGATGGATTTATTCAAATCATATTGTGTTTTATAATGAGAGATCAAATAAAAAGAAAGCCGATTCCCCGAACTTCCCGCTGGGAATTAAATTCAACGATAATTTTACACTTCTACGTTACGCTCATGATCTCAATCAGGTGAGTAGAGTTTACAATATTTGCATTTTACATTACATTACATTTATTTTATGTAGAAGTTTACCTGTATAATTGTATTTCTTGTAAAAACGCCATCTGCAACCAAGAACACATGGCGTATTAAAAACAACAGAAGTACATCTATAGTTCACAGAAAATATTGTCAAGGCTTTATCATCAAAAACGAATGAAATTATTTCTAGATCCCGAAATCGGAGTGGAAATTTGGACAAACGACTCCGAGTAGAGATATGACGCTAGGCGCCGTTCAGTACAACGAGCCGACGTGGCACCTGGTGAACAAATCCAATATATTCTATGACATCATATGCGAAAAGGCCGTTCCACTCCGGCATGTGAACCTGAACTTATCCATAAAAAGGTATGTATGTTATTATAATATAGTATTACATTTACTACTATGTTCAATTTGTTATAATCACCGCACACACATCGAAAGCCCAAGCCGAGCCAATTTCAAGCTAAACATTCGAACCCGGACCCTTCGCTTTTCAGGCGGGGTTTGTACCAACTAAACTATGGAACCGTCAGAATGTGTTATTCAAATGTCAAATGTTTCCAGCGATAAAATAATTCTCACCGTGAACGATACAGACCTCGCTAGACAGGATATACTGTGCTTCACCGACTCCTACAGCTATTACCCACAGAGAGTAAACTTAAACACAGAAGGGCCAAACACTTATGTGCTGAAGCCGAAACAAAATGGCTACTACTGGTGCACGTTTTGGGAAAACATCGAAGACGAGAAACGCGTTTTCCACTCGTCCAAATCCAATAAGATCCTCTACATCAAAGTGATCGAGGAAACACAACACATATACGCGGTGAAGCTCACCCACGCGCACGACTACAGCATGGACAACATCGAGATGCTGGTGAACTTCGCCTGGAGGAACAAGCTGGAGGATTACGTGAAAAGTGCAAACAACGATTCTCTGTCGATAGCCAACTCCCGCGCGGTACAAAATCTGGAGTTGAAACGTATCTATCAGAATTCACGAACAGCTTTGCTTCACATAAAGCTGCACCCGTACATGAAGCCCGTGCTGCCGGGCTGGTGGATGGATATACAAGTGGAGTACATGAAACCGGTTTATTACTGCGATACGAGGACGAACCAGACATTGGGTATGTTCAAAGTATTTTTTCCGTAAATTCTCCACGTGGTGCGAAAACAGTAACACATAGTAGCAGCAGGAATTGTGCCAAGTTCATCCGGAGAAGTACTGCCACCACACCTGTTAAGCAGTAATCCGTTGCTAAGTGGTCTTGTGTTGCTATTCTGGTGTGGGTGACGGAGAAATTACAGGTGCATGGGGCACCACATCTCCGTCTCAGAGTGACGGGTGCAAGAGATGCGTCTGGGTTTCATTGTTGTTGTGTATGTTGGTAGTAACTAATTTACATTGTGTATGTTGTTGTGTGTGTCGGCTTGTTCTGTAATTTAAGTTGCATAAACAAAGTCCAGAATCTTTTCCTATGAATCTTGACCTTAGAAGGTCGTTGTTATTGTTATGTTTGGCGCCTGTTCTTGGAGTTTCAATCAAATTATTTATATCTTCTGGTCAGTTAAGGCAATTTGATGGTGACTCACCGAGCCACTTTAGTGACATCCAGTTCAGAGATCAAAGGGTAATTTAGTGTTAATGACCTGTAATTAATTTCACCTAGTACGAGGGACTTCGTGCCACTGAGTACGTTTCATCCTTGATGTGTCTTCTAAATCATTAAAGCGTTTTGAACCTCAAGTATATAAATAAAATTTCTCGAGTTAAATCAAAAGAATGGGGGTTTTAGGTATCGGTAAAATCTCTTAAAATTAATAATTTCCTTTTTTTAAGTTGGTAAGACCAACCCTCTGGAGTTCTCCAGGCATTCAGTTTAGGTTTAGTGTGTAAAGCGATTTAGTAACCTAAAAGGAAGACCTGTCATATATTGGAACAATTATATCATATAAAACAATTTTAGGCTAGAGCAATAATACGTATTATATAATTCGAGGGTAGACGAATATTACGTATATTATTTTGTAAAAAAATAATTAAAAGTGATTGTAACATATAAACTCTTTTTTATTTTCTGTTCAAATTTTTTGTACTCTATTCTATCCGCTTTAAACACCACCGGGTCTATGCGCCTTAATCTGTGCCATCCGGCCCGTTAAAAAGACACCGGGGCAGATGGCACTTGATTTGAGCCATCGACCCCGTTAAACGTCGGGGTCGGCAGTACCGGGCTCGATGAAACATTTTTTCCCAACTGGCCCATTAACGGACCACCGGGCTCGATGGAACCGACTCAAATATTTGTTTGCTCCTTCCAGGCGAGACCAGACGGGTGTCAGACTGTGAGATATTCAAGTGCGTGGGCAATTTCAACGAGGGCGTGCAGCTCGAAGTGACCGCTGAAACAACATGCTTTGCTAAGAAAACGGTTAGTTTGTTGATTTATTTTCAAATATTTGATTTCCTTTGGAACCTTTAGTGAAGCTTGATGGGAAGAGGCTCTTGCAACCGTTAGTGAAACATGACAGGAGGAAGCTCTCGCTAGGAGCTGGTTCAAGAGCTAGATACTGATATCAGTACTCTGCCTCGGCACGCATCGTCAGGAAGTTCTTTTCAGCAGCCCTAGCCATAGATCACTAGGGTCTTACTCCGCGGTCAGTGGATGATTACCAAAAATTTGTTTTTTGTGTTTTTATAGCAACCGTCCCCGTAGCTTTGTCCACCTGCAATTCAGAGAATATTTAACCTATGTTCTTCCTCGTCGCCAAGTTCTTTATATAAACTTGAATGCCCTACTTTGCCCCCTTCTAGTATTATTTACGCGACAAGAAATATCATATATCCTTCTCCAAGGTCCCAGCTTATGATAGCTCATTTATGATATTAGTATAGATAGTTTATTTAGGGTGAAATAATTATAATATATTAAACTAGCTTCGTTTAAAATTACCCAGCGACTTCATCCGCGTGGAATTTAACCATTTTTTTTTTGGGCCGTACCCATTTTTAGTATGAGAGTATCCTCAGTTACTCCTAACATTAGCTATCTGCCTGTGAAAATCCCGTTAAAATCAGTCCAGTCGTTTTGAAGATTAGCCGGAACAGGCAGAAGGAAAGACAAAAAGTAATGTTATTTTGCGTTAGTATTTAGTAAAAAGCTGACAAGTTTTGACTTGGCTGACTTTGACACTTCAACTATATTTATTCGTATTAAATATAACCGTACTTGGAATTTGGGAACCGTATAAACTGCAGGCATGACATCAAGCATAAGGGTAAACCGTATTTTTCCGGTGATTCAGTTGAGCCTCGAGACCTCCATCTACGTTGATGACGTAACGCCCTCGGCGCCTCCGTCAGAGACGACGGTTGAGGTTCCTGTAAGTAGGTACTTTTGTAGACGGTAGACGGTAAACATTACTTAATAAAAACTAATTCATTAGGAGGATCGTGGTTACTGACTATTTCCTGGGGGCTAGACAGCATGCATTTCGAAGCGAGTCACATTATTAGTTCATTTACTAAAAATAATATATTACTTTGCTTTGAGTATACTTGTGTTATAATGTGAATATACCAATACCAATACCAATTCATTAAAAGCTCAGGTGATAATTTGTTTTTGTTATGAACTCAATGTTATGGAAATAATTTATTCCTGATGTAGGTAAGTATATTTCAGTCCTATTGAGATGGACGAATATTATTTAAAACTAAATGTGTTCAATCCTTTACGTATGGTTGCGATCACAAAATATATATTTAATTATTGACTGGATTCACAGCGCAGTTGGTGGTAGTAGGTATGCCTTCTGAGCTAGGTCGTGGGTTTTACTCCCACCCAAGACAAGCATTTGTGATAAACATAATTGTTTGTGTGTTAAATAGTCGTAATTGTTTGTGTTAATATGTATGAGGTTACAAAAATTTTACTACATATATATTAATGTAAGATATGTACAAGCTATGCTTAGTTTTGGGCTTGCAGGCGCAGTGAAATGTCCAAAAAAAATTTATACAGAAACGCTAAGGGTGTACAGAAACACAAGTACTTGAATAATGTTCTGTTTCTATATATCTTGCAACTTTATGTCGACTCGCTTAGAATTAATAGATGTAGCAGTAATGCATGTGTCTAGTCTGTGGGCTTCGAGGTGCGCGGGTCTATGTTATATTTCGACGGTGGTATCGGTCCTACAATTAAATGCATGAACTTATTAATAAAAAAATATATATGAACCTATAATTTTCAATGCACACTGAATATCAATTGAGCGATATTTGAAAAACTATGTTTAGTAAATATTAACAATAGTGTACTTACGTTAATGTTTGTATATTGGAGATATTTCCGTCACTTCAATTTGAAATATTTAATTAACAATATCAAATTCAGGGTCGGATTTCTATTTGTTTGGAGTTTTTGGAGGTTGAAATCTGAAGGCTTACCTGGTGGTAAGTGGTTACCGTGACAATAGCAACCCAACTCAGAATAAGACTTGGATCTCAGACTGAGTTCTATTAATTCGTCCATCACCCGAGACGGGGATGTAATGGTCTCATGTGCCTGTTCTCTGACATTTAATATATTACAAATAGTTATAAATTAACAATGGTGAATCATGATGACAGAACTGTGACAGACAGTGCTAATGTTCTTTGTTGCAAAGTTCTGACAATGCTAACCTTAGCCCAGCTGTCTTAATAGACTGGTATCATTATTATTATTCCACTGAGGCACTACTCTCGACAAACAATCAATACGACACGGATTGTGATTTAGAACATACGCCACAATCTTTGATTGCAGTATACAATGCCAATTTCTTTTCATGTCATCCATTTATTTAAGAATGTTATTATACAATGGTGCCAATTGTAATGCCAAACTAAGGAAACGGGATCCGACATATCTATGAATCTTAGTTAGATGATAACGAAATAAACATCTTACATAATAGGTAGAAATATATCCGGGGAAAGACAGCATTGCATGATCGTGACTAACAGACCTAACCTCACGCTGACGCGGTAACCCACTAACATTGTAGATGCGCCGCCAGCAGCATCAGGACAGCTCCGATAGCTCGGAGGAGGAGCGGCCCCCGAGGACGGACCCCCCACCGCCGCCGCCCCCGACCGACACTCCGGCCTTTACAACTGTTCTGACGACAGAGGACCCGGTGACAGACCCGACGACTATATGTATGCCGCCGAAACCGCCGCCGACCAAGCCGCCGATGCCGACGACGAAGCCGCCGATGCCGACGACGACGCCGCCGATTACGTCAACGGCTATCCCGGTCGTAACGGCCGAGCCGACATTCCCTACGATAGTTACTACGTACAAGCCGCCCGTAAGTGATGCTGTGTTCGTGTCTTCGTCTTTGTTTCGGTTTCGCTGTCTTCTTTCTTCAGTCTTTCTCTCTCTGGACCGATTTGAGGACGTTCTTCGGGTTTACCTTTTCTTGTGTTGTGTTATTTTGTTTCGTTGGTTGTTTCCAGAACTGTTTTTGCATGTTTGTCTTTTGGCTTTTTGCATTCATAATTTTGTTTTGGCTACTAAAATGCATTAACGTTAGGCGTATTATATTAAAAGATCCCTTTTGATTTAAGTGGGTGGTAACTTTTGGTAAGAAGTGTGGTAAATTTAAATGCCTTGTATACTCTACGATAAATCCGCTTAACTATCAGATATATTTGTAAATCTTTGTACTTACGATCCTCTGACTTTCTTTATTCAAGCTCATCCACATTATGGTTGCTGAAATGCTGAACATTTTAAAGTTCAAGATGCAGAAGTAAAGTCAGTTGTTATTGAGAAGTAAACTTTTAAATTGTAATTTCAGCCTCAGGAGCAATTACAGCAAGTGATGGACGAATTAAGCACGCTTCTCAACACCACAGACGCGATAAACGTTGAAGATATCAATCCAGCATTTGACCAGGTAAACGAAATTCGATAAAACTGTTATTTTGACGTGAATACGTTTTGAAATTTGCTTACGTAGTGCAAGTGAATAGGCTCTGATCTACCACGGGAACCCAATCCGGATTGGATGATGTCACGTCAAATTTTTCTAAAACGGTTTCCTCGCGATATTTTTCACCGTTTCGAGACATATTGAGACTAATTGGTGCACGTGTGGGTTTGAACCACCGACCTTCAGATTGAAACTCTTCGTCTGTGCCTCTGGTGTGGACCACGGGTTAGCTGGATCACCTAATATACAATAAATACTAATTAATTTCAGGTAGACATATTCCTAGGAGACGAGGAGGTCTTGGAGATACCGGGAGACCTCCTACACTTGCTGGACAAGATAGGCTCTCGGATCGACCTGAACGGAACCGACGATGCGACGGCTGTGAGGGATAATATTGCCTTGTTGGTGGCCGACGGCGGGGCCGCTCATCCTGTCAGAGGACTCAGGATAGCTAACAGGTCTTCGGACATGTTCACTGATGATGCCTTTGAGATCATTCGAGGTGAGAACTTCTTGATAATACAGACACTGATTTGACGTGTGATGAAAGCTACGGGACTATCTGACGGCCTTGTAATAAGTGGTTACACAAGCCTTTACAGAGGCCTTAACTCAAGTCCTCCCCTGGGACCGAACAGCAATACGATTTAGCCTCTACCGGACGCCCCCAAGAGAACCAAGTTGCATCCCAAAGTTTGAAGTTGCAAATGGAGATGTAACTTATGCGCCTATGAACAGCAACAAATCGTTGAACATCAGTTTAAATTATAGTCAAAATTGTGATTGAAAGTATGATCACCTGATACAACGCTGCCAATGAATCCATTGTTTCAGACGACATCAACTCCACTCTCCTCACGAGCGAGTCGAGCGAGGTGGTGATCCGCCTGCCGGAGTCGGTGGCCGCTACCTCTCGGCGCATCAGCTTCGTGGTGTTCCGGAACGACCGGGCGTTCAAGAGCGCGCACGGCCTCGTCAACAGCAGGATCCTGAGCGTCAACGTTGAAAACACTACCGAGTTCCACGACGGAGAGGTACTGCTTCGCTATTATGTATTAAAAATATGAAAATCGGAAAGAGTTATAATAATAATAATGTTTATTTACAGAACCACATTTCACAATGTAACTTAATTGACCAACATGAAACAAATAATACAAGTACCTAAGTTAACTTAACATATAATTAAGTTCGGTTTGCGGCATCCACACTAAGTACTTGTGTTGTGGACACCGCATAACCTTCCGAAGATAATCTCGTTTTGTAATCGAAACTGAGGTACCTACATTCCCATCTTGTAAATCATAGTTTTTGTTATGTTACGTAAGTAACGGAACGAGCTGACTGCCCACCTTCGCCCATATAGCAATACAATCCGAGCAAGTACCATTCCAAGACCCAAGTCAGCCTGTTGCATCCATCACCCGAGACGGAGCTGTAAAGACTCATTGTGATTTTATCGACACTCATATCCTTCCGCCGGAACACAGCAATAAACAATTGCGGTGATTACCAGGTGTAGTGGCAATACTTCTGCCACTACACCTGCTACCCAAGGGTTAAGGTAGGGACTCAAAGGGTATTCACATATGGACGCGAGCAACATGAAACGCTCAAATGTATGTTTCTGTTTACTATCGATGCTGTTACACGTAATGATGGTTCACCAGCAGTTAAGTATTCACATTCCTCTGCCTTACTTTTCAGGTGATTGACATCCACCTAAGCCCGCTGGAGAGCGACCCCGCCCGGGAGCAGGCCCGCTCGTGCGCCTACTGGCACTTCAACGCGAACGGCAGCGGCTACTGGTCCGAGGAGGGCTGCACCTTCATCAAATCAAAAACAAGCGGCACCCTGGACTTGTGCCGCTGCGACCATCTCACCCACTTCGCCGAAATCCTCATCCCCCGGACCGTGTTCTCCGAAGGCCACGAGAACGCTCTCGAAATCATCTCCATCACAGGTTGCATCCTGTCCATCATAGGTTTGATACTGGTCGGCGTCACCGCCCTAGTGTTCAGGTCCTGGCGGCGAGACTTCAACAACAAGATATGGCTCCAGCTGTGCATATCGATATTTATCCTGATGCTCTCTTTTCTGATAATTGTGTTTGCAAATTTCGAGGTGTACGACGTGGTGTGCATGCTGACGGGGATACTGGTGCACTACTCGACCCTGTCCTCGTTCTGTTGGATGTTGGTGGCCGCCGTGCTGTCGTACAAGCGGCTGGTGAAGGTGTTCACGCGGGACGCCTCCCATAAGCTGCTGAGGGCGGCCGCGTTCGCGTGGGGCCTGCCCTTCGCGGTGATCGGCGTACTGCTGTCCGTCAACCCGCACGCGTACGCGGGCATTTTTGATGACAAAAACCCGGCGGCATCTTTCTGCTACCCGACCGACCTGGCGCTGTGGCTGAGCGTGTACGCCCCCATCGGCGTGATGTTGGTCGCGAACTGCACGCTCTTCGCTCTGATAGTTCGCTCCGTGTTCGCTTCTAGAAGGATCCAGCGCCACAGCGCGGACGCCAACGAGACTCTGCGCTGCGCTTCCGTGAGTTTCTTCCTCGTGTTCTTATTCGGGCTCCCGTGGCTCTTCGGTCTGTTGGCCATGAATATAGTCATGGCTTACTTGTACGCGATACTCTGCCCCTTCCAAGGTTTCGTTCTGTTTCTGTTCTTCGTGCTTGGGAACAAAAATACGAGGGATCTTTGGCTGAACAAATTGAAAATCAAGCGGACGAGGAAGATCCCGGTTACGTCTTCGACTTTTACTAATAGAAGTACCGACGGTAACGCGACCTCGAGGGTCGGGAACCAGAGCGAGTCGGTGGAGGCCAGGGTGTCGAAGCCCCGGTCGCTGGCGTCCGCCGACGACGCCAGGTTCTCCTGACGACGGCGCGGTCCGCTCCAAGCGAGTGGTGTGTAGGTAAACAAAGTTTCAAATATATTTGAAATGTGCAATGTTTGTCAGTTGTGTACTGATCTCTAGTCTATCTTCTATTGTTTTCTTCGTTCGGATGTAATATTAAGTTTCAGGTTTTTATTGTAAGAATAAAGTTGAAAGTTTATAGCCTATATTTTACATTTAATATTTTGTTTGTATACTTACAAAACATATTTTTTAATTGAGTTGAGGAATCACAATATTTAAAATAGTTTTAGCCAAAGACTTACCAAAAATCAAATAAAGTACTTATTATGTTGAAACCTTTAGCGTTGAATTGTATTTTTTTATGTGATGAATGGGCCGGGACGCCTTGAAGGCCCTGATGTTAATTGACTACCTCCGCCCATAACCACAACTTAGGTCCCCCGAAGCAATTTTGCAAGGACCAAAGTCGCAACGCGTGTCAACCAAAGCTGGGGATGTAACGTTGCATGCGCCTGCGATGTCACCGGCACCCACACCCTTCTATCGGAACAGTAGTGCGAGCGCACCGCTGCCTGGGACCAGACTACCAGGTGTGGAAGCAGTACTTCTTAGGACTATTTAACTTGCACTAGTTCTACTGCTAATTTAGGTTACTCCTTTTGCACCACTCACGGAATACGAGTGTCCCCACAGGGGGAGTAGGGGGGACTCAAAGGGTATTTACCTACGGACGCGACTAATCCCAACCTGTGGTTGCCAAAATGTACCAGCAATCGTTATTATTATTCAGAATTAATAGCGAGCACGCTGGGGAAAAATCCCAAGAAGTTTACACACTATACTAAATAATAATAAATAGTTTTATGACGTCCATTTGTTAGTAGACGAAATAGGTCAAAAGCTAGTTGTATAAGACAAAACAGCTTGCCAACAAACAAATTTATTTTGTGCTAGATTCGTATAAAGCTGAGGTCTTATCATAGAACCTATCTGGATGTAAACAACATAAAAATTATCCATATGTATTAAAAAAAATATCACAAACTTTATAATATGTTTTTGACGCATATTTCCCTTTGTAGCCGACTAAGCGTTGTAATGTATTCTGCGTCTGGTCGTGGGTTTGATTCCCACCCAAGACAAACATTTGTGTGACGACCATAGATGTTTGTTTTGTGTGTGGGTATTAATATATTATGTTTAGGTACGTATTTAAAAGGAAAAAACCCTTTTTGAATTCAATAAATCAGGATCCGTATCCTTTGCCCTGCGTGGCATATTATGCTAAATTATTTATATAATATGTCGAATTATGATTATTGTGAAATGAAGTCAACAATAAAAATAGCTTGCTATGGAAAAATTTTTTTGGAAATTTTATCATGTATGAATAAAGTAGCAATAATCCTGTAAAAAATGACTTTCAATTTGATTCCTACCTTCAAAGCCAAATTATAACTATTATGAACTATTTTTCTGTTTCGACGGTGGAATATGACCACACTGGCATTAAAAAAAATGAATATATTCGATCGTCCACAACTGGGAAGTGACTGCGAAAAATATAAATTAGGAAGTCTAAATTAATAGTAGTGGCAGCTTTAGTAGTGTTGCGAATAATATTTTTTTTTATATACAATATATCATATTGGGATGAGTTCCGCAACCTGACGAACACGTTATAAGAGCACTTTTGATCACCGGGCCAGAATCTCTCGGAACCATCGAGATTATTTTAAGCTCGGAGCTAGTGGAACAAAATCGATACTGTATTATTAACACTCGACCGACCATCGAGGGCTCTCATATTCTATCAGGCTTCATTAACCTGCATCGTGCCATTGAGTAGAGTCCTCGAGCGCAATACGAGTATAACCTTGAATCGGTGTTGCCGGGTATTTGCTTACGACATTCGCACAAATAGCCCGTATCCTAGCAACTCCCTGCAAACTGGCACGCTTCATCAACTGTTTACGTTGCCATGACTGATTAGCGAGCCATTTTTGTGTTGTCAGCGAGAGAGATTACACGAGCTAGCTCAATAGAAGCAATTTAACAAGAAAAGGAAGGATATTATACGGAAGATACAATGTTTTGGGGAGTAAGCCCCGCGCTTGATCTTCAGGAGGAGTACCTGAAACACGGCGATGAGAACGCATTCGAGCTCAACTTCCTCGTGATCGGTGGCTGCGACGGAAGGCACCTGCTCAAAACACTCGCCCAGGCGTATCGGCACACCCGCCGCTACATGAACTTGTTTGTGATCGACGGGTGCCCCGAGCTGGTCGCCAGACAACTTCTCCTGATGTCTCTCGCGTTGGAGAAGACTACACGTTGCGGTCTGCTGGAGAAAACTAGACGCTTCCTCGAAGCCTACGGCAATATCCTTCTACGCCCACCCACGTCCAGATATGTGATCGCAAAAGCTAATCAACTCATCGGTATGGTCACCAACCCTGATTTTATGAACTGCCTCCTGCCCTGCGTCTCCATCGAGCAGATGAAGTACAGAGAGCGAGATTACATGGAAAATCTGTTAAATTTTTGGACAACCGGAAACACTAACCAATTCAACGTATGTGAGTTATGGGAGCATCGAATCAGAAGCAGTCTGGGAATGCGCTACGACAGTCGAGCAGGGGTTTACGATTGGGACTACCACATGAGAATGAAAGAGATCGCAGGCCAGATTTGTTCTCCGGAATACAAGCATTTTCGGGAGCACGGCGTTGCATTTACTTGGCTGGAAACCGAAGTGTGTCGTCCAAACGTGAGTCTAGCTGCTGGAGTCTATAAGTGTGGGGATCGATACCTGCACAGAGGTTATTTGGGAGATATGGTAACGTCCCCATTTATAGCGTATGGTTTGAGTTGTCAAGACAAAGATATGCTGAAATCAACTCACGGAGTGAGTCACAAACGCGCTACCGACGTGTCTGAGAGGAACGTGATGCGTATGCTCTACGAGCTCGAAAATCATCAGGAGTTTGATGTCACTGCAATGAATTTGGATAAGGGACAAGACCTTGGGATGGTGGTTTTGAGTCAATTCGATGCGAAACTCTCCGAGAGCAGTCCCGAAGCTCCATTACTTCTTCGCGAGGACCGTGATACTTACATCAACACGGACTTTGGCAAGGTACATTTCCTGTCCCTATCAGCGCTGGAACACTACCCACACAAGCCTCATTTTCAAGGCCTGTTCCACGGGGTATTTGTCGGGAATAACATGCTGCCTCGGTTGAAGCCCAGCGTCTGGTCGATGGCGCGGGACGACGCTGTCATTTTGATGGAGTCTAGAAAATATATGGTTGGGCTCAAGAAGGATGACATCAAGTCATTTGGGGAGGAGATCCAGCAGGCGGCGGCGGCGGCGCAGTGTGAGAAAATCGCTTCTTTCGATCCAGAGAAAGATGACCTCGCTAAGTTTATTATAAGAAGGAGGAGTGGAAGTATTGATATCCCTAATTAGAATTATCGTTCTTACTCATGTGGTAATTGTGAGCTATTAAATAAATATATTGACAAAAGAATAACGTGATTTTGTTTTGAAGAAAACTTTATATTACATTATATGTATAATAAATAAAGCAAGTTTATGAATTTCTCTTCACACTCGTTTTTACTGATGCCTTTTGCCTATCAATCTCTTAGATGTTTGCTGTCATCAAAATTTCAGGCATCCTAAAACTATCGCTAAGAAAGTGTCGTAGTTATGTAAAATTAGGTAAATAAAGATAACGGGTTGTGACATTATTCTTTTATACATCAGCAAAAGAATCCAAACAAAACTGAGTAGTCATTGTAGAGTAATGAGGCGCTGAGTCATGTATGATAAAACCCGTTGCAATAGTTTCTATGGTAATTTTGTAAAGTTACAGGAGCTTACAGCCCACCTTATTTTAAGTGGCTAGCTCCGCCTGGAAACAGCAATACATCTCAGTCCATTACCTACCGAAGTATGAAATCCGAAAGCCTACCAATACCGTCGCATTAGGTTGCACCCGTCAGTTTGAAACAGAGATGTTGTTACATGAGAATGTAATTTCCCCGGCACGGACATCCTTTCACCAGACCACAGCAACCCGAGTAGTTAGCAGTGAATTATCAGGTGTGGAGGCAGTACTTTAGGTTGCTTATTAAGCACAAACCCTCTAGATGATTGTGGCAACTTATAATTTTAGTCTTTCCTCTAAACTTACTTCAACAAACAGCGAACCGGATTTCCTAACAAATTATAAAATCTCGTTTTTAGATTTTTTTGTTCAATTATATCTGTAATGCCATGTGTTTTTTTTCATGTCATTTTCATATGTATGTACTGTTCATATGTATCTATGCTCGCAGTCATACTCCAGTTGATTTATGGTAGTTATACAAACTAGACTAGGCTTAGATCAAGTCTAATACTATCTTATTTTCGCTCCTCAATTATTTAATGCTCAGGCCAGAAAAATAAAACAACTAGTAAAATTTGTGTTCATCTATTTTTTTCATTAATAATATGTTACATTCATTTAGTAAATCATATAGCAAATATATTTACAAGGACAAATTAAACTGAAAATTACAACGTCTCAACGTCCTTTCGTTTTAAAATTCGTATTTTATATTACAATTATATCACTTAATTTAACATTTCTAAGTAATAGTTACTTATATCGATAGTGATGTTTTGTACAAATTGTCGTAACATTTGACATCGAGGGAATAAATTATTTGGTATTGAGCAAAATATTCCTCACACGTCGACATTTCAAAGATTTTGGACTAGACAATTTCATCAATTCCAAATATACAACAGACAATTAGGTTTACAATTTCACAAAACACCATTTTAAATGCAACGCCACTTCAGATATTGCTTCCAAGGAAAATGCATGGCCAATTTTGTCTGAAGTAACGTTACAGTTGGGGTTTACAAGATCATTCATAAACAACCCTCTCATCAACAACACACTATCGTTAATAAGACAATACTGTACAAGCACAGTAAAGTAGCATGCAACAACACTGGGGTAACAAAACGTTTCTCAACCATCTACCTGTAATCAACTTTCTCTGTCATCAATAAAACATGGGAATATAAAGGAGGCTGAGAAATGTCCGTTACTTCAGTGCGACTGCCGGTTGATGGGGTTGGTAAGGGCCTGTGTGAACGTTATTTACGTCAGTGCATTCAAGTTACGAGAATTCGTATAAAGTTCAGAGCACTACCGTGAGCAATGTTGTAACCTGGCGCCGGCCGTTCGCAATTGACGTGTCGGGCCGCGCGCGACGCGCACGCGCGTCCGGGCGGTGCACTCGGCGGAGTCCGCATGCGGGTGGCGCCGACCGCGCGGACGGCGGCGCACACGCGGCGCCAACTGGGCGACGAGTACTCGCAACTAAATACGCGATAACATCGATCTTTCTTAAACAAACGTCATTAACCCTAAACATAAAACGTAACATTAGATTAGTTAGTAACAAACGATCAGAGAGCGTCTGATTTCGATCGAATTCCACGTACAAGTGAGGTTTGACGCCTCGCGGGCGCGGCGGAATGCGGCGCGGAGCGAACGAGCGAGCGAGCGAACGAACGAGTGCGGCGCCGGCGCGCTCGCGGCGAATGGTGGCCTAGCGAGTCCCGCGCCCAGCCACAGAGCACGCGATCACATCTACCCTGTACGTGATTCATTATATCTATTTAGACTTACAACTTAACGAATATCTATGAAATATTCTGAATGGGGCGAAATGGCCTCACAGCGCCAGTGAACGAGGTGCCAGAATACGTAGTGGCAGTCTGCACGTAACTATCAGATTTACATTATTCATTACATTAACCGTATGTATAGCCTACCGTTACATTCGTGGCCGCGCCACCTAGCCTAGCCTAGCGTAAACGCGAATCAAACGATAACTTCCTAAATTGTCACAATAAAATTAAACTTGAAAACTATAACATATCATTACAATAACAAACACCTCCTGACGTCAGTTTATGGCATAAATTCGTTAAAGTCAATACAATAATAATAGATATTTTGATATAATCGAAATAACTTTTATATTCACATTACGTTTTAGAATATGTACGTTACTGGCTAGGTAATACCAATTATTGATGCACGGTGGTGCGGATACCCGGACACGACGACCAACCAATTACACTATTCAACATTTACTGACAATATTCAACACAAAACCTACCCGATAACGTAACTTAATGTAATACTTGGTGTTACAATGTCTCCCTCATCGAGGCGCCTGCGGTGATGGGAATCGAAGCTGGGCGTGTATCGGAGAGGTGATACGGAATGAATACGATTGTGTTACTCTCCGGGGACGGTTGCTGTCGCCCACCTTCCTCAAGTGAAGTCACACCTTGGTAGCGCAGTGTTGCGGAGCGGGGCTACCGCGAGGGATGGGACAACATAAAGAACACGTGAAACGAGCAGCAAGAGACGGAGTGAGAGAGAGTGGCCGAGCGCGCCCGCCGCGGCGGCTCGCCAACTAACACACGTTACATTAAAGCTTCACTTACGATAACCTCAGCTCTGAATTTGTTAATCGCCTATCTACTAGCGAGCGGCACCGTGCCACACTTACGCTACTCATATCCTACTACCGCACAACACCGTCCGCTTACATTACCTACGCTTACTTTAGACATACTGACCGCCGCGCGCCGCCGGGAGGTACCACTCGAACAAATATAGAGATATAAAGCGTATCGTTTTAATCCAACTAATATAATTATTAAATATTTCAACACAAGGAGGCGTCCCGGCGCGGCGCGGCGGCTCGCCCCGGCGGGCCCGGGCGGCCGGCCGGCGGGACACGCCGCATCCTTCGAATACTATATAGTTCAGTCATATCGTTTATATAAAGTGCAGTATAATCCATAGTCGACAATATTTACAGGTCACGACTTACCGACAACTAGGTACCGATCGACGAGCCGCGGGGCCGATCGGGTCCACTAATAGAACTACACGTGTGAAGATTTTATCGTGTTCATATCTAACGGTCAAACTAGTCGTTAACGTGATTAACCTAATCGCGGCGGCGTCAGTGCAGGTACTCTGCGGGCGCGGCGGGCGGCGCCGGCGCGCGCGCCGCCTCGCTGCTGGTGGAGCCCGCCGGCGACGGGAAGTACTCCCGCTGGCCCCGGCCCCCGCCCCGCCCCGCGCCGCTCACCGTCTCCTCACTCGCCCACCGGGCTAACTGTTGTTGAGCTTGAATAAATTCATCACTAGAAAATGATAGAGAAGAGGAAGGGAGAGTCGAGCGGTGGCGTGACTCGGCGGGCTGCGCGGGCGCCGGCGCACGCGCAGCCCGCCGAGTCGGCCGGCCGATTAGTGTGTGCAGTGTTCGCCGAATGTGGCGCGTTCATTTCAACGGGAGCAATTTGAGGCGACTACGACATTTACATATTATTTATAATTATAACGAGGTATTTAGTAACTTGTCACGTAGTAATTATGATCGGTTGTTAGCACGCTTACACGCAAGGTGTTAAGTGACAAGTACAAGCAGCTAGTGCCAAGATCATCTCTGATATATAAAAAACAAATTACTTTAATTGTTTATTGCCAATAATGATCTAAAAGTCGCTGGATACCGGTAGGGTATAAGCAAAGCGTGTTCAGTGTATCAATGAAATTTCTTAATTACTATGTTGAACAACATGCCAATAGTGCCCTAGCCATATTAACAAATCTAGCGACGCTTGACTTGCTGCGTTTCATCCGTTATGAATATGAATTAAAAAGAAAAGCAAAAGAAAATCAAATTAATTAATAACTTAAATTAAATTCTATTTACATGACGACTTGACAGACCAGCTAAGTACAATCCAGAGTCGCACATTGCCCATTGAAAGGAGCACACTGCACATATAAATACATAAACAATAAAATAAAAAATAATTAAAAGTAATGAATGAAAACGGAAATATACTCTGTTATACACAGATCAGTTAAAAATCTGTTCGTCTATAGGTATGTGAATGAATAATATTAACCTGCAAGTTTTAAAGTAGACGCAAAATACAAGATCCGTTGACTAAATCTCGGGATTTTTGAAAAAAATATCATGAGACTTGTTTATTTTTTTATAGAGAGGTATGTAATGTAGAGCATTTTGTTTAAACTAGATAATTAAGTGATAAAACAGATTTCGAGATTATGTAGGTAAGTAGTAGATTTGTACCACACAGCAGCAAAATATTGATTACTCGGGCATTTCAATCCCTCGCTGCGCTCTACTCTAGAATCTGTAAATATATTATTGTGGAATAATATATCATTTATTTTCAATATCCATTTTCATTACCAAGATTTAACAAAAAGTCGGGTTAAAATGATTTTTTCACTACTTTAATTTTCGTAGTTGTTTTAAGTGATATTTTGATGTATACGGAAACTACACATTTTAAAACTTAAAAAACAAGAATATAATAAAATATTATTAAATTAAATATCTTTAAAATAACTAACGATATTAACAAACATTTGTGAACGAACATAGTGAACGAATGAAACAGCAAACCAACGCATCCGGTTCATCAGTAGGAAGGTACCGAGGCGGCGTCATCACTCACCTCTCGCTGTCGGGCGCGTCCCGCAGCCTCTCCGCGTCGGCGGTCTCGTAGAGCGCGTCCTCGTCGGGCATGCGCGCGTGCGGCGAGTGCTGCGCGAGGGGCACGTGGGGCGCGTGGGGCGCGTGCACCGGCACGCCGGCCGGGCCCGCCGCCGGGAACAGCGGCCCGTGGTGCCGCCCGCTGCCGCCGCGGAACCGACCGTACCCGAACCGAGGCTCCTCCTCGCCCGGGACTGGCCCGCCGATCCGACCACGACACCGTCTGGATACGACCCCAATATTCCAATTTATAAACTAGTTAAACGTATACTTATGTAAGTAAATATCAAACGATTTGGAAAATTTCTTTTGTTTGAAAAAAAAAATAATGCTTTCTGATTGTTGCCATAGATTTTTTTTATCAAAATAGGTTCAATAGTTCAGATGTTAAGTAAAAAGAACTGGAAGAAATATTTCATACAAGTAAACGAAATTGATGATAGTCGTGCAGAACGTTACTAAAAATTCTTTCTCGGAGTCGGTTGTAGAAAGTCAGAGCCTGTATGTAAGCTTTTGAAGGTCAGTCGCTGTCCTCGATTAGATTCCTTGTTGCAGTGACTTGGCCCACCCTCAACCCAGTTGGCAAGTATTGTATAGTTAGTAATATGT
The DNA here is from genome assembly GCA_921293045.1 of Aplocera efformata. NCBI lineage: Eukaryota > Metazoa > Arthropoda > Insecta > Lepidoptera > Geometridae > Aplocera > Aplocera efformata. The sequence goes on along the minus strand of OV121042.1, from coordinate 1,169,986 downwards.
GTAATTCTCACGGGGGCAGATCCTGGGGCTCGACCCTGTAGTGTCGGTCGGCCTCGGTCTCGGACATGCGGATGTCCTCGGAGCCGGAGGGGCTCATGTGGCGCGAGGAGTGGTGCTCCAGCTGGCGGATGAGGTCCTCCAGGTTGCGGATGCGGATGGGCCCGCACGGCGGCCCCGCCTCCTCCTCCTCCTCGTCCCGCTGCCGCCGCAGCTCCGCCTCGTGGATCTTCTCAGCACTCGGCGCTCGCTCACGCTTGTACTCGTACTCCTGAAACATTTCGTAATAGATCATCAGTTTTAATGTTTCCTCTGCAGGGACTCATCCTTCCAGGGGCATTTCGATTCTATAAATGTGAAGTTGAAATCTCATTTGTCTTCATGGGTCTATGTTCCTCACGACGTTCCATATCTGTTGGTATAAACATGGTTGCAAAAATACATTATGAAATCGAGCTCGTTTCATTTACGACATGGAAATAACATGAAAAGAAAAAGAAATCATTGGTACCTACTTCAAAATATATTCGTCTTCATACTTTCAACATTAATAGAACAATTATGTTACCTGTAAGGCCCTGAGGTCCCCGGACCCGCCCGCGACGCCTCCAGCGGCGCGTTGCGCGGCAGCAGTCTTTAAAGCCACGATTATATTCTCGTGGTACCCATTAAGGTCCTGGAATGTAACGAAGTGCCGAGTTAGAGCAAAGAGTATATTGATTGACAGCTCTCAGCATTCTGTCTGGCTGACTAGCGAGATACTTCCAGCTCCTCAGTTCTACCGTCGACCATTTGCTGTCTTTTTCGTTCAGGGCTTTAGCATACTTTGAGGATACATTCAAGTTTGTACTAAAAGCAAGAGCAATACAGAGTAACTTTGACAAACAATAGTGAATTTCGTTTATAACCGGAACCCAATCCGTGTCGACAAATATACATGTTTTAATTTCTTTAGTTTTGGGAGATGATGAGTTTGGATGGTCTCGAAATATTTTTCTTAGTTTTGAGACCTTGGTATTCAAGGAACCTTGGAACCAATTAAAACATGTGGATGGTTTAACCATCGATTTTCAGAATCCTTCGGGGCAAGTAACACTTGACCACCACGCTCTTTTGGAAACACGTCTCATCTTAATCTTGGTTCAGCAGTCGTCTATAGGGCAAGGGAAAAGTTAATCTTTTAATGCGCTTGCATAGAGTTTGGTATGCATGTCTCACCTTAAATTTATACTCCATATCGGCCACAGCCCCCGAAGGCTCCTGCCCGTCGGACTGCGAGCCCACCTCCAGCTGCTCGGACTGGGAGTCATCCCCCCACTTGTCCTTGCCATCGACGGCGCCATACCCGTGCTTCTTGAGGATACCCTTTTCTGGCAGCTTGGCCATGGAGTTAGGAGCAACGTCTATGAAAGCTATGTCCTCTTCACCTGGAATTTGTAATTAAGGACCTCAGGATGTTGCAATGATTTGTGAGTAGTCGAATTTTTCAAGCATTAAACATTGCATATTTTCGTACTAGGCTTACCTGAGTGGGTAGGATCGTCTTCACTTCCTGAATGTACTCGTTTCATTTGCTTATGATCTCTGAAAGAAAAAAAAAAATAAGTTCTAATTAATCTGGATTATTGAAAATATACACTGTCATTTTCATGATACTTCGGGCTTGGATATAATGTTATGCTTATTATTATACGAAGCCGAGGATTAAGCTGCAGTGACGTTGCATAAGGGCTACTAAAATACTTACGGATATCTACTGGCGTTCCCTGAGCCCGTCATGTGGTTTCCATGTTTGAAGATAACGCGCTGTGAGTCTCCTCGACTGGAAACGTTACGTAAACATTATAAAATCAAAAATTAGGCGATGAAAGAATATCTGGCGCTACTTGACAGTGAATCTATATCCTACTCTGTGGTGTGAGCAAATTATAATAAGTTTCTCTCATTTCTATATAAGCTTGATACTTTTATTGAAGTAAATGTCCAACATGAACGCTATACGGGATTTTCCACTTCTACTATCTATTTTTGCGTAATCCTAATTACCAAACCGTTATGTTGCTAAACTATCTATCAACTGTATAGTAAAGTAAAATACGAATTCAAAAAGCGTGTCCTTGATTGTGATTGTGCTTCACGCAACACACAAACAGCAAGTTGTCGCTTTTTTCAAAGCGTTATTCCGTAAAGCTTAGTGAATAAAAGCTAAAACCGAGTGGCTCAAACAATACTAAGCGTGTTTCGCCAAGCTGACGACGTACCTCAGCAGATTTCTGATAGAACACCAGATCCGATAAGAGAAGAAAGAATAATTAATTAAAATATTAAAATTAAAAAAACCCAACAGGGCTTGCAAGAATCTAAAAAGGTAACATAAAACAAACGGAGCAGGATAAAAGTATTATAGTAGTTCTATTTAAAATAAAATACACAAACTTATGCCCACATTAATAGAAAATAATAAAGATAAATCTGAAAGGAACCACATGACACAGGAGAAAATAAGATCATAGAAGATCCGATGAGCAATTTTGTGATGTTGGGATTTTACCTGAAGGTATTATTGAAGGAGTGCATCTTGCCGCCGTCTAGCGAGATATCCTCCTGCGAGTTGTTGGAGGTGGTGGATCCTCCCGCGAAGCTCTTGGCGATGGGTTTCTTCACGTAAGGAGGGTCGTACTTGCGCGATGTGCTCTTTTTCCTGGAGCAGGCGTGGCGTGGGAACGCACACTCAGATCAATCGATTACGTTTACAAGACCGAATTGAATGGGATTGATAGCGATATTTGAGCAAACTTTAGGACGTGGAACGAATGATGACAATTCTCATGGTCCATTGCCGACTTGCCATGGAACATTTCCAAATATGGCGAAGACTTTGAACGGTTTGCATCTTTATAAATCAGAGGTCAAATAAAACTGCAATAACTAGGTACAACTGCGAGTGAGAACCAAATACTTACTTTCACCGTTCGTTCCATTTCAAAGAATCGAATTGAATTGCAAAGCACCAGGCTTTTGGATATTTAATCAGTTCAAATTATCAATTTGGAATTTGGACTTTAATCAACTTTTCGTTTCATTCCTCATGGGAATTTGATGTTGTATGGAAATTAATTAAAAAAGATTGATCTTAGCTTAATGATAAGTAGGTTCTTTCCAGTCTTTGTGATAATGATATTAGCCAAAAAGCAATAGTTTCAAAGCAGAAATGAGATTGTTTCGACCCTTGCTGATAAACAACAATATATCGAAAATGTAAAATGAAATTTTGGATTTGGAATAACTTTCTCGAAACAAGTGATGACTAACGTTCTCGAATGATATAGTTGAAGTAAATCAGCGAGTATATAAATAAGCTCCCTGTATTGTCATCAATAACACGGAGTTTATGTACCAGAAAGAACCGGATGTCTTAAATGTATAACATAAGGCGTTGCTAACTAGATAGACAGCGGCTTGGAAGAAGAATCCGTGCATTGCACATTCGCTTCTCGTGCACAAGTACAGTCCAGTTGAGTGGTAGTGATAGTGAGTGGTGACGTAGTCGAGCGATCTATATCTTCTGAAAGTTATCAATATTGTGGCTCGAAAATATATAATGCAACGCGTCAAGCAATTATTGAATGATTCATCGGTTATTTTATGTCCAAAGTGTCACTCGAAATGTATTTATGTAACCGCGGGCGGGCGAGTGAGTTTAGTGAGTGGTGGTGTCGGAAGATATAGACGCGGCCGCATCGGCGGGGCGGCGGGGCGCGGTCGCGGGCGCGGACGCGGCCGCCCGCCGACGCTCCGACCAAAGAAAGGAAACGAAAACGAGTCACAGTTCACATAAGCCAATGCATACATCCAAGAGCCCAGAATCTTAAGGGTTTGAGTCGAGGTGTGTCTCGATAACAACGAGGAAAGCCTTCCGGCATGCAGCGAGGCGGTCGGACGGCGAGGCCTCGCTCGCGGGCGGTGCGGGGCGGGACGGGGCGGGACGGGGCGGGACGGGTCGGGGCGGGGCGGGGCGCGGCGGGCTCGGCGTTCGGCCGCCGGCGCGCGGACACAGAACCACAGATCAAATGCAGTTGTGGCGCGCCGACTGAGCCGACGCGCCACCCGCCAATTCTAACGCTACAACCACAAACGTAAACGACAAAAAAAGAAATTTCAAAGAGGTAACAACGAAATAAAAACCAATCGCCGATGTAACGAAATGAACAGAAACATCAAAACGCTAACGTCTAAAATAAACATACAAGTAATACGAAGTGACGAGTGAAATTTCTTCTTAACTACCTTTGGTCTGTTTTCTGCTCACTAACCTTAGGCACAGGGAGAAGTTTTTGTGTACTACGACTGACCTGTAGCAGAGAGCGCTCAGGGCAAATACTATGAATACCCCCCCTACCACAGACATGAGCACCGCCACGAGGAACACCGTGTTAGAGCCGTGGTAGTTCTCTGCGCCCAAAGAGAAGGCAGTGAGTGGGTGCGTGAGGCGCGCCGCGCCGCGCCGCGCCACGGGCGGGGCGGGGCGGGGCGGCGCGGCGCGGCGGCGCGACGGGTCGGCGCCGGCGCGGCGGCGGCGGGACCTGCGGTGAGCGCGCTTCGCGACCGACACACGACACAGACACGACACGGATACACGTACGACATACAGGCACGAGCGACGGACACAGTGCGGCGTGCACACGGCGGCGCGACACCGAGTTACCGCGTTACCTGAAGCAGTACGCCATCCAGGCGAACCCCACGAACACCGAGAGCACGACCGCGAGCAACAATATCACCATGTTCATCGTGCTCATCTTATTCCCCTCGTGCTCACCTGCAAGAGAGGGTCCCGCGCGTTAGTGCGCCGGCGCCGGCGCCGTCCACCGGACCCCTCCGAGCAATGCTTCGTACAATCCACCATTGTTGTACTTACTACGATATCCGCAATTTTTTGTACGTTACTGACCGAGTTTCGGACTGTCTGCGACGACGAGTCTGCGACGTTTTCGATAAATTTTGGATTTTGAGAGCAGTGCTCGGTTAAGGCCAATTGGGTATACATTTTACAAAGTGCTATGTCATATTAGTGGAAGGGGATATAAAAGAGAACTCAAACAAGACACCTGTAATCATAAAAAAGTGGTTAATCATAAAAATAAAAATACAAAAGTCGTGTGCGAGACGCTTTTGAGTTGTTTGCGCATCTCGTTATTCGACACACGTTGCTCTGTAGTTTGTTTGTACACTACAGTATATTGTGGAAATCAGTAGTGAAGTAAATAATAATCACAAAACAAAAGGAAGGCTGTAATAGACAGTCTCACTCCATGTGATATTTAGTCTTGAGATAGTACAGTAGAAATAAAATAAAAAAACTTAAATAAATCAGGGAATGTACCAATTTATCATAATTTAGAATAGCCAATTAAATTTTAATTATTATAAACCTAAAAATTTTGCACGTCTATCACAAGTAAAATGCCAATTGTGTTCGTAAGTACTCGTTTCGTCTGTATATATTAACGTTTTATTTTAAACTTGTTTATATTGCCCATTATTAAAGCGCTTTTTCAAACTCCACTATTACGACTCTGCACGGTCAGTTTCAGTTCTTTCGAAATGATTTGTAGTCTAAGATGACCTCGTTGGCATTTACTACCAGTGCGGTGGTCGCAACCGGTACACACGAAGATGTCACTCCTGTGGGTCAGAGACTTGGTTATTCCAGTAATATCATTCAAGGCACCCCATGGATATCATGATGCAACTTCGCTAAGCGCTGTAGCATCTGAACAGCTAAAGATTACTACAGGTTACTGCTTTACTCCCTCACTAGTCAGTGCAAAACTTTTGGCATTTCAACAATGTTCATTGTACGTCGGTGACGCCATTTTTCAAATCAGTGGTGACTCATAATCATAATGCATTCTGTATATCTCACTAACAAGTATATTTCGTTTTGTTGAGTATGCACTAAAGTCAGCCAAGTCAACGACTTGACAGTGTTTTCTGATGGTTATTGTGATAGCCATTTAAACTGAATCAAAACTAATCAGCAAAATTTTCGTTCTGTTTCATATACGATAAAATATACATTAATTAAAGAATGTCAAAATCGATATTCGTTTAAATTATCAGCGGACTCACCACCAGATTCGTAAAACTAAACACTTTTTAATTTAAGTCCGAACTAGAATACTGCTTAAGACTTTTGTAATTTGTGCAGACAGCCTTCTAGAAATAAGCTATCAACTAAATTCATATTTAAAAATTGTCACCGACTTGAAAATTGACCTCGTATTAAATATTTATTAATATAATTAGATCTACTCTCTCCAAACCGGGTTCGACTCACCATACGGTGTTTCCTTCTTGGTCATGTTGTAGGCGGCTCGAGTCGAGTTGTCAGGGACGTAGGGAGTGGGCGAGGGAGGCAGCGCGTCGGGCTGCGAGCAGTCAGGCCCGGTCCAGCCGCGCTCGCACGCACACTTGTTCATGTTTGAACACACCTGCAACGGATGATAACGCACTGTCACTCACATTCTGACAGTAATTGCATGTTTGAACACACCTGGAGTGCACGACAGCGCACGAATACCTGTGAGCGTTGCCATTAAAACGTTGCATGTCTGAACGCACGAGAAGAAAGGAGAAAGAAATATTGTACTTTATTAAAAACAAAACAAAAATATTTTGTAACAACTTTAAAAAAAAAGTGGGTTGATACAAATAATGTATAAACTAAATTAAAAAAATAACTAAAAGATACATAATTAAAAATTTATTATCCGGAGCATTGGCATCTAGCTATCTAGCATGTGTTATGAACACTGGCGGGAAGTCTGATATTCAGCTAGGCTACAACGCATAGTCAGTCAACTATCATAGACTATCATTGAATCTGAGAGTGGTGACCCAAGGGCACAGGCGCCGACTTTCAATCTGAATAAAGCGGCCAAATGAGTTTTTCACTTGAAAAAAATTATGTGCGCAATATCACGTCCTAGAAACGGTGAAGGTAAACATCGTGATATGTGAGATGTGTGACGTGATCAAAGCCCATTCACTCTCAATTATCGATAGTAGGCCGGTGTCCCTGTGGGAAACTAAAGGAGTCTGAAGATCTTTGAAAGGCAGAGTATTATCAATAAAAATGGCGCATGAGTAATAAAAAAGTCATAGGCCTCCTCGCTCACGTGCCCAAACAGTCCAGGAACTAATCTAGACAGCCGGGTTAAATCCATTCCGAGTTGGAACAAGTTTCAACGATATTACGGGAATTAATTTCGCAGTTGTGAATCGAATCGTATTACCTAACTGCCACAAATTGGACTAGGAAGCTGCTACCATTGTTATCCGGCCGATTTCAAATGTAAAGCTAAATGAGATCGAGAGAATCGTAATTGTATGGTATCGGAATGTTCCACGCAATTTGTAGTTATATCTGTACATTTTATCCCATATTAACTCTTTGTTTATGCTACATAATAATCTCAATATATAAAACAAAGTCGGGTTTGTTCGAACTTATACCTCGAGAACGGCTGAACCGATTTTCGTGGTTTTTGATTTGTTTTGGAATTATTGGAAAAAAATTACGAGATAGTTAGCCACAAGGCGTAAAGTGGCCTCATGCAGCTACAGGAGATAAAAGGTAAAATGGGGAAAAGATGAGTACCCCCAGAATCTCTGACACCCGGGCGGTGCGAAAGAAGCAACCCAAAGTTGCATTAGAACTTGCCAAGTTCTACTGAGAAGTACTGCTAGCGCCAGGTAATCGGCCGCCAAGCAGCGGTGCACTCGCATTGCTGTTTTCCGGTGGAAGGGTGTGGCAGCTGGTGCCTGAGGCGCATAAGACCTAATATCTCCGTCTCGGGTCGCAACGCGATGCGACTTGGGTCTTCTGATACGTCGGGGAGGACCTGCGTCGCGTTATTGTTGTGAATGGGTGGCGGTGATCAGGTGGGCTAACGCGATCCGTATCTTCAAAGCACAAAAATAAAAATACTAGCTTACCTAGATGACGTACGAGTGCCTACCGATCAATGTGATATTAGTAGCCTACGCCCGCGCGGCTGGCTGTACCAATTTGTATGCGAATTATGAGGATCGGACAATGTGTGCGAAGTTCGCGCTCTGTTGGCTACACATCAACATTCGAAAGCATTACTTTGGTAAAATTAATTATGCCTTCGAATACCTACTCTTTGTTGTTATTACAATGGACAATTTAATTTTATTACCTATTTTGGTCAACAAATAGAAATATTCATGATTTAGCCCCAAACTAAGCGTAGCTTGTAATATTGATTTCGTGAAAAGGGACGGAAGTTTGTAACAGGAAACCGGGGAAGCGCGTGCTATTTGACTTGACCAATGAGCGCGTGCTGCGGTAGAGTTGGCCGTCAAATGATACCAACCCATTTTCCGAGAGGTTCATGCTCGTGATCTAGTTGGTGGTTGGTGGTCTCATGGCTTAGTTGGTTAGTTCCCTGCCTTCGAAGCGAGGGGTCCCGGGTTCGATCCCGGCCGGGGCATACTTTATGTGGTGAACGTAAAGTTTCAAATTCAAATTAATAAAATAAAATAATTAAATCAATATAAACAATCAGACACGTAACAAACATTTGTTTGTCCCGCTCACAGCTCATTCTCAAAATAGTCAAGAAACTAAAAAAAAAGAAAAGAAAATCAACGTTAACACACTCATACCTCTGCACTAGGATTCCCTGTGTCGCAGATGGCATGGACAAACACAGAAACACAAAACAAACACCCAAGACCCGAGAACAACCTTCATGCTCACCACACAAAGTGTGCCCTCGCTTCGAAGGCAGGGCTACTACCAACTAAGCCACGGAGCCGTCAAGAAAAGAAAATCATTGTATACATAGTTTTTATTACAAGTTAAAGTAGATATACCAGTATTAAATGGCCGAAAATAAAACAAAAAATTCCTTTGTCTGATCCAAGTGAGATTCCATAGTACCGCAATCCCCCGTAGATCGACTCAGGTACAAATTGATGGCGTCTAGTCTGAATCACTGTTCTAATCCGTTTCAGCTGAGTGAATGTATTAAGCCAAGTGGGCTTTAATTAATAACTGTTTCATATAACTTTTTAAGTCTGACGAAAGTGCTTGGAAGTTTCAGACACGGTAAATAAGGATAATAGTAATTGAGTTGGATAATTCTAGGCGACGTAACAAGATTCGAAGACACCGTGATTACAATTTAATTATTATCTTAGACGTAAACAAAAAACTACTATCAGAAAAGTACTATCGTATACTGAGCTGTAGTTGGCATGGGTTGGCACACTCAACCAAACAACGACCATTCACAGACCTGAAGCTAAATTAATGCTCATTACAATATAAAGCGTGGTAACCCAGGAGCATAGACGCCGACTTTTAATCTGAAGGTTGCTGGTTCAAACCCACACGTGCACCAATGAGTTTTTTCAAAACGGTGACGGAAAACATTGTGAGGAAACCGGCTTGTCTTAGAACCAAAAATTCGACGACATGTGACATCTGCCAATCCAGATTAGGCTCCCGTGGTAGATCAGAGCCCATTTACTCTCAATTATCGAGAGTAGGCCGGTATCCCTGCAGTGGGAACATTAGAGGCTGGTATGGTACAATATAAAAAGCCTATGAGAGTGTAACCACCAATTTACCTATATTTTTGAAAGCCGATCAAATTCGACTTGTGACTCTATAGACATCAGCCAACAGACCCTGGATACCCAAGAAAGACAGAATAATTTATTGACTGTTTGAGCAGAAAATAACACTGATTGTGTCCGGCGAAGCATGAACGCAGTCATTAATAAAACACAACTGGTTCACTTGAAATAAGGTATATTCAACCATTTAAACCTTTGTTGGTGCAGGATAACGTAGACCGTCCACAATATTTTACGGCGTAGACAACCGCCATCACAGTGGGCACTTCACGTGAAAATCGTTTTGAGCTTTCAATCAAATATGAAAATGTTTTTAATTAGAGTACCAGACAATGCTTGAATTATATTTATTTTCATTGTTATCTTTGCATTGTTGGTCTAGAGGTAATAACTGGTAACCAGTGTAGGTAATTATTTATTTGTTAAGTATAAATCATACCAGTTTTATTTTCATTTCTTACTATTTGCTTGCACATCTCTTATATTATGTCACCTGGAAACAGTTTCAAACACAATCTAATGTGACTAGACCAAAACTCATCTCAGTATTCCGAGCCGGGTACAATACTTCACATCACTTTTCGCAAATTTCATTCAAAGCCGAGTAGTCGCCGGCCGAGACGCAAAAGTAGGTAAGTGCTATCGCATACCCGGTTACATTTATAGTCACGAAGTTACGAGTAGCATGCACTGTACATGCTCGCGACAGATGTAGAATTCAGCTGGATAATCCGAGTTTGCATTCGCGCGCTCCTGCTTGTTTTGCAGTTTCTACTACCAGTTAAGGAGTTGAAATGATTTAGGAAGTTAGTTTTATGGAACAACGTTGGCCAAGTAGTTAATTATGAGACGCATATGTTTGCGGATACAGTCGCGCGCAGTCGCCTGCAATTATTTGTATTGTGTAATTACAAGACTGGGATTTGTATTATAGTGTTTGTTTAGTGCAATTTGTGTAGTCGCATAACAATGTGATAATGAGTTGCGTCTAATTAGTTATTCAGAGGGCAATATATTTATTAATCTGAAATGAAAATCTAGTTACGACCGCGTCGTAAACCTTGCCATCAGTAATGTTTACTGTAGATTAGAGCGTAGCATAATGCAAGTTTGAAAAAAATGGCACAAGTAATGTCAATAAGATTGACGCCGTTGCTTACGGAAAAAGAACTATCCGGTCACATCACTATCCCATCAATATTTACGTCCGTAAAAATACCTAAAAATACTTTAGCATCCGTATTTAAAAGAAGAAAAAATGGTTGCCGCTGTGGGATGCCCCGCAGATATGAAACATGACGTCACAAGAGAATGATTTTTCACATCAATAAAGGTTGCGAGGTCCCTTGAGCAGATTAGTAAACAGTTGAAAGATCACCTCGTAAAAGACAGATAGCCTTGTAGGTATATAAGTACGGATATATAGTCTTTCGATGGCATATCAACATGTTTAAAACGTTATGTTGACCAAACGTATGTGCAGTTTGTCCGTAACTGGATTTCAGGCGAGCCGACGTGAGCGACCCAATTCGATTTGCGACACCGAGAGTTCAGCTCGCCTGCCGCAGATTCAGTTAAGGCGTACATGACGCTCAAACTTGCCACGAGATTGATTCCAAAAATAAATGCAGAGTACATTCAAAAAGCTGCTCTTGCATATCTACTCATATTATCTTATTTATACATCTTGTACTTCATATTATTTTATTTATACATCTTGTACAATTTTTTTCACGCCTTTTTCTGGAGGCAGAATATACAGGTTCACTCTTAGTTTGACTTACGAGTAAAAACGAAATGTACCTACATTCTTTCAAACCATTAGGAATAATGTGATGTATTTTACTAAATGAAAAAAAAGTTACTACAGGAAATCAGCAAAGTAATGTACCATTTTTAGATCCTGTTTTTTTGTTAAAGTGAAGAATAAGGCACGCTAGCTAACAGCCCACGTGATGGTAAGTGTCTTCCGTTGCCTATAGACGCTTGCAACACTCGAAGTGTTGCCGATGCGGTGCCAATCAGCTAAAAACTTTTTTACCTATGTTAAGATATATGTTTTATATTGCTATCTTTTGTACAGTTGATTGGATTCCTTGTAGTTAGAATACTGTACAAATTATAGATATTATTTGACTAACCTCACAGCTGTTTAATGTTTGTTCAGTGTCAGAGTTCAATAAAGTTCTGTATACATATTCTATCAGTTATCTAGTTCCCATAATACGAGCTATGCTTAGTTTAGTGCTAGATAGCTTGTGTGAAATGTAAATGAATATTACTTTATTATTACGTAAAATGAGGTATTAAGCTCACACTCTATAAACAACGTGTTCAGACGAAACTAAATGAATATCTTAAAGAGCTGCAAGTAATAATATATGCGGGTACTGCGGAGCTGATAAAACTGAAGTTATCCTAAGCCCAGGAGAGGCAGTTATAGCGAAACTTACCAAGATGCTAATTACCTCAGAGCAATTATAAAGAAACAGAATTTTGAAAATTATTAACGCGGGAGCGTGTTTGTTGGTTTATAGTCGTTTGTCATTCATTTGTATAGCAGTAAAAACAAAGGACTTTTTTTTTAATTTATAATCAATTTTTAATATGTTTATTTTTAACATGGCTGTTTCTAATACTACTGTATCGAATTTGCTACAATTTTTAGCACATTAAGTTGATATGATGGCTTGAGTCAACTACAAAATAGCTTTTTTTACACTGGTAACACGTGAACGCGGTCACGGGCGGAAACTACTTAATATGTCTTAAGACGTTGTTAGGGTCTGTACCCAACAACGTCTATCTGCCTCACAAAATATGTGTTACTGTTGGATATAATAGCTAATCGAGAACATACAGAACCCTCGACCTGCGAGTTCAAATTGTATTTGGTTTATTATGACTTTGCTGTTACTAGAAGCGTTAAAACAGTTTCCACTTACCAACTTGGTACGAGGCGGGTAATGAACGCGTCCGACCGTGCGCTACTATAGGTAATTATTCTGCGGTCCAGCCAATAAAATTATATTGAATTAAAACTGCCATCGAGCACCTCGCCACATGTATTCTGAACAAGATTATAGTTAAATTATTCGTGGGTCAGGTGCTGCTACCGCTAGTTTGCGCTTATGAGTTATTCATTAAACCGTAATGTCCGTCTACACTAGTCTTAGGGACAAATTTTCATACAAATCTGTTACTAAGATAGGTTTAAGTTGCGTAAGAGAACCTAGTTAAAAGGCACATAAGTTATGTATTGTAAATTCTTCCTTTCTAGATATTTTCTAACAAATTCTGTCAGTGCAACAGTCTTTGCTTGTAGCAAATGCTGAGTGGCGGCCGAGTTGAGCTTTATCTTTTTTTGCACAGGCTTGCTCTGGGCGTCGATTGAGAAAGGGAGAACTCTGCTCAGAAATTTTACTTATGTAATTAGTAATACCTACTTTTAAGAGAATGTTATGTAAGTGATAAATAGGTCTATGACTAACACAGCGTTGATTGGCCTGGTTATTCGCTTTTCAAAACTGAAATTTCTCAATTATCTCAAAGGGAATAAAAGTGTCCAAAATGCAGTTCAACTTTTTGAGGTTAGATATATGAAAGGCCTCCAGAGATTACGTGTTTTGAAAGGATATTTTGTTGGTTCCATACCAGGCTACCACGGACTTTTAAAGGTTTACAGAGTTGAATTTATGTGGACAGTTTAATGAAGGACTTACTGTGAAATATTGTTGTACGCGGTAGTGAGATATTGGCTGCTACGGAAAATACGATGTGTTTAGAATTTCATTGAACAGGTACAACAAATTAGAATTTAACTTTTAGCTCATTATTGCAATGTATTTTGAGCTATTCTCTTATACGTGTAGATTATTGCTCCAACAAGATTTTGTAAGCATTGCATATATCCTATTAAAAAGTTGCCTGAAGTTTACTTTGAACATTGACAATTTTTATCAAAATTATTCAAAATTATCAAGTTTATTTGGTAAAATTATTTTAAAAGCGAGGTTGTCGTCTAAAATTTTCCCCTCGCCGATATACGTAACAAATCAATTTAAAAATAGTACTATGTGAAAAGTATAGATGATCTTATTTAAAGCAATGAAATGTTTGTTTAATGATTTTGAATCTCTCGCTACGCTCTAGGATTCTCTGCTTTATCCATGACCCACTTTTTCAATTAAACAAATACTAAAGCAGGATATAATAAATAAAGAAAGGACATATTGGACACAGCCCATATGGAACCCATTACCTACGGCGCAGAAGGTAGAGCTACTACTAACTGAGCTGTGTACAATACATTTAATATTAGTTCTGTTCAAATCTTGTAGATAACTAAGTGGATTAATTTGGTATAAGTAGATTTAAGTGTTTAACTTAAATCTACTTAGTTAAGGACTAATGAAAAGCAAACCCTCCATGTATGTCTAACTAATTAAACCTGATCAAGATCAATAAGATCAATACTTGATCTCGTTAAAAATAACAGAGCTTGTAGTCGACAAACGAACGCAAATGTGTTTTAAATCAACGGTTTTAATTACCCATTATACTAACGTATCTGCGCGTAGACGGTGCTACGAGTACAAGAGCTGATACAGGGCGGCTGGGCTAATTACTGTACTGTAAAACTTGAGACAAGTCCGTACAAAGAAGTACTGCCATAAGACTTGGTAATGCTTAACATTTGCGCTATTGATCGGGATCTGAGTTATCTAATCTTATTATTACTTTATAGCTACATGCGTTGCTCGTTTATTATAATGTAATAATTATTTCAAGTATTTCGGAAATGACTAACGATTTCGCTCAAATTTTGTATGTAGATAAAGTTAGGCTTTTTAAGTTGGAGTATATGGAGTTAGCCCTGAAAAAAAAAGCGTTAAAACGTGACTCATAGGAAAATCGGCAGAAAGCCGACTTTTACCTACTATTTTAAAAAGAAACATCTAAATCGGTATACACCGGGCGAAAAAAAAAACACAGGAAAGCAAAAAATTCAATTTCGTTTACTTGGCTGCCATATTTTTTATAGTGATTTTGATTTATCTACCAAACTTTAGAATCGATTTTAATAAAATTTCTATTGGTCCCACCAACCTGAGGTTAAAAACAATAAAAAAAATACAGCCGATATGATACCCTCCTATGGAAGACAATTGAAAAAAACCATATAGCGAAGCTCGGGCACCCAGATAATTAAGTAATTATTAGGAGGGACGCTTATTCTAGCATTTTAGTCACAAAAAAATCAAGTCCAGCCAACACGATTATTCGACAATTTCCTAGAGTAGACCAGCTATAGCTTTAATGGGCTGTGGTACAGAATTGCAATGAAATTAAACAGTGGCTCTGATTAACCCGCGGCCGCACATTGGAAACGCATTACAATCCTCATTTCCTGTTGGTTAAGTATACAGACTACTGTTGAGCCCACACTAATGGTTAATTGCCTTATTAGTGAAAAAAAAAAAAAAACGGAGTACACCGATTTTTATTTTCCTTCCATTGGAACACAGTAATGCGAGTGTAACACTGTTTGGCGAAAGATTACTAAGTGTGGAGGTAGTTTTTCTCCGGGCGAACTTTGCACAAGTTCTACTGCTTATATGTCATAAAGATAAATCAGAAATTTTGCCATGAGACAACTCTCTCACCTTGACTTTTTAACCATGGAGCGCATTTTGAAACAATTAAATCGAAAATAGTACTGAACCACATCGCACCTTGTTGTTTTCACAAAAGAGTTTTATAGTTTGAGGTCCATTAATATCACAAAATGGGTCCAACTTTTTGTTTGTGACTTTGTGCGCGAACCACTTACCCCCTGGGGCGGTTTACCTACGAAACTTAAGCCGGGTCTAATATCATTTTAACGTATCCTTATTCTGAGTAGGAATGCCACAGGGCGAGTGTCAACCGAAGCGTATCCATAGGTACTTAAATAGGCAAAATTATTTACTTCCTAGGATACCTTGTGTTGCAGGTGGCATGGACAACAAATAAACACAAGTTTGCCTTGCCTACCCACGACCCGAGAACAAACGTTACGCTCAGCACGCAAAGACTGCCCCGGGAATCGACCCGGGACCCCTCACTTAGTAAGCAAGGCTACTAACCTACGGAGCAGTATGTTCCTAAATATAATTAACGCTACTGCAACGAAACACTTTACCTCCTGTGACACGTTATATGCTCATGAATATGTTTACTTATGTGTTTAAACGATACCTGAGATCTAAAAGAGTAAATGAGTTTGAGTTTGAGTTTGAAACTAAGGGAAGCGATAAAATAGCAAACTCTTAGTTAGCGAAAATTGTATTTCACTTGATGGTCTTTATATCGTTTGAAACCGTGAACTATCGGATAGTGTAACAGGATGCCACTCGGATAGCAAAAATTTAATAACACCGCAGCATCGCGCCACTCAAACTATTAAAAACTGACTAAGCCATTTCCGGCAGAGCAAACCGGGCCCTGTGCCTGATACTGTAACTCAGTTCCGAGGTGATAACAACGTTTCAAACTTACTGTGAATAAAACTGGCACAAGCTTACTAAGTTTGCGAGTTTATCATGTTCACGTAAACGACTCTTATAGACTAAAGCTTGTAAGATTTAGTTTAGAAAATATATAACATTTTTGGTTATTGTTCCAGGGGGATCAGTTGCTCGCGGCCGTAGGTGAATACCCTCAAAATTCCTACACGTACCCCCTGGGTGCTGCTAAAGGAGTAAGAAAAAGTAGCAGAAGATCTTGTTCACCACTCGCATTGATGTGTTTCGGTGGAAGGGTGTGGGTGCCGGTGAAATCACAAGTGCATGAGTGACGGGCGTATTGTGGTGCAACTTGGGTCTTCTCATAATTTGGTCGGGGAGGACTTAAGTTGCAGTTGTTACGGGCGGAGCCACTTCAAATCAGGTGGGCTCGTCCAGTCACATTCATTACATAAAAAAAAAAACATCATAATACAAACAGGAAAAGTTCAAAACAACGTAAATTATGCGTCTGCTCAGTTAGAAGCGCATTTGGTAGTGCTTACCACTAGTCAGCGGGGCACTTGGTGATCTATAGTAACCCATTTAGTACGGCATTCTAACTGTTTCGAGTACGTCAGTATACTTTTTCTACTTCTTGGCACTTGGTATAGTCTATATTGTGAACCACTGACCCATTGGGCCGAGAATTTTTAGTCGGTGGGGCACTTGGTATGGTTGAAAGTGTGAACAAACTTACCCCTTTGGCAGAGCACTCGTTGTTGTTCTGGTCAGTGGGGCACTTGGTGTGGTCTATGAAGGGGAAGATGGAGATGCAGCTCTGGTTCACGCACACGAGGTTGTCTCCGCAGGGCGTGCCGTCGCGCACCAGCCCGAGAGGATCTATCTCCGGGTGCTGCAGTGGACCAGCCGTTATCCTAGAAGATTCGAGAGAAATTTTGCTTCTGCTTTTTTTTTACGATGGATATGACTGGAATAAGTTGCAGTTACAATGTTAATTTATATAAATATTCAAAAAAGGCTTTTTCGGTGGTATAACCCTGTCAATATCCTAAAAGTGTTAGTATAAGCAAAATGGTAAATTTAATGGAGTTTCACGTAAACTTTAAAATAATATAGGTATTTTAGTTTACACAAGGGAAAAAAGTTTTGAAACATAAAGTTCTATTAAAAACATTTAACGTTTATGAAAATCGGAGAATATTTGAAGTAACTAAATCTTGAAGCAAACCTTACGTATCCTTGAACTGATGATCAATTAGTGACATTTTTGCCAGTATCGAAACATCGGACAAACGTTGCTTACGCTTAGAGTAGCTTCGCATATCATGATTTGGACGAAAAGTTTACGTACTAACGAAAATAGCAGGAACACGCTTCGTCAGTGTTTCTATAATTCTAGGGTTCAACTACGGTAGCGATAGAAAAAAAATGCCAAAAGCTGTCTTGGTTCCTACGATGAAATATCAGAAATGGTGGCACTATTCCTTGTTAAAGGTTGCACAGATACATTTATTTACCCGTTCCAGGTCATGTTAAGGTGCAAAGTAATGACTATCTGGTGCTGTGGGGGCAAGAGCAGTTTTCTATTGAAAACACAGTATTAGTATTTAGCGCCTAAAACCTATTACATGGGGGATATTGGTCGAGGAATCTACATAGATTGCGATCCACTTACTTGCACTCGTACTCGTTTCCTTTGAAATTGTACACAGTCCTGGTGAAGTACTCATCCAGTCCCGACACAATGGGGTACCTGTTCCCGAGCTGACACTGCAAGGATCCGCATCTTACATTTCTAGAACAAACACATATTCATCTTGTTATAGCCATCAGAGTTACCATACATAAATTACCAAATACAATAGACTAAGTAAAACATGAAAAATTTACTGTAATTTGTGTGCATGTAATATGCCTAAGGAGGCCTTGTTCACGTTATATGTTCACGAACTTGTGAGTGTCAAATTTGACGTGTCCAAACGATACTTGAGATCCAAAGGAATAAATTAGTTTGAGTTTTCAATTTAAAAATATGGTTTCGTTGGGCGGTTGTTTTCGAAACCCTAAGTACGATATTTTATTTGATTTGTTTCGTGTTCATTTACGAATTAAGAGGCACAACGGCCGATTTTCAACTCCAGACGTGCCATAAGTTATAAATGGTGAAGGAAAAGTTTAAGAAATCAGCATGCCCGAGAAACAAAATAATAAACAAAAAAACATGAGTTTCCACTGGGTTACCGTGGGAGCTTAAAGCTTATTTTCTCTCACTTATTGAGGGAATATGCCAAGCCAAAACATTAGACACAAAATATAAACACAAAGAGAATAGAACCAACCAGAAAAAATGCAGATGTAAAAATGAGTCCCTCACATATTCTCTGAAGGTTATTTTAAGGTGAATGTGGCCCATACCCACGTCAGACATAACGAGGTCAACCTTGGGTATAATACAATTTATGAACCCATCTGAGAAATTCTCACATCTTAACGCAGTAAGTATCGTTAAGACGGCGTGAGCCTACCGCAAAAGCATCTAATTGATAGACATCCAAATGTCGGCAGCATTGATTAAAATTTCATGAAACTACCGGTAAAAGTTTTGAGCTGGGTGTTGGAATATTTTTCTGGGCAAAAGCGTAAGCTGGTTTATTTGAGGGAAAACAATAGTGGCAATGAGTTCGCCACTTGGCACGTTTACGTTCCGTCGATAAAAAGTGGGCCACTAAAGCTCTGCCCAACCCTTTGGGCATTAAAAGGTCCTTCCGTATGGAGGGTCGCATAAGATAAAAACACCGCACCATTTTTTAAGTAATTATATATATTTGACCTGACTTGGCAATTGACAATCTATGTAAATGTGATAAAAAAATAAACCTATGTATAGGGCATAGCTTCTATATTATCTAAGAGTGAATCGCGAAAGTACAGTGCAGGTACCATTGTGTTGCGAATGTCTGGCCTTGGAACCCAAAGTTACTTAAACTGATAAACTAAAGCGTACGTATACGCGTAAAGTTACTCACTCCTTTTCACACTTGACATAGTTCCCGGCGGTGTCTTTCCCGCAGTGTCCCGTGCTGGTTCCCTTAGTGTTGAACTCGTCGTAGCAGTTCTGCTCGGCACCCAGGGTGCCGGGCCCCCAGAGCCGCTCGCATTGCCGGTTGAGGGTAGGACACTGGCCCGCGAAGCAGTACCCCTTGCCGTCCTCGCACGGCTCGCCGTTCTTCCGGTACGAGTCGGGGGGACAGTTGCCGGACTGTCCAGTGCACGTCTCCTCCAGGTCGCATTCGTTGGTCGCGTCCCGGCAGGTCACCCCGCGCGGTTTCAGCTGAAACAAATGCCGATGCAAATATCGATTGCAGACAGTACAAATGATTAAGGAATGTTTTCAGCCACAGCTTCATTTACATCTAATGGTGCATATGTCCATCGATGACTGGTGGTAAACTTATCAGATATTTTTCATATTTGAATTCACTTGGTTTAGCCTCTGGTCACTATATTGGTGCTGATGAAACTGAATTAATTATAATTATGATGATCTCTCACAGTACTTTAGGATTCGCATATAGTTCTACAACTAGGGTATGCTTTCGGGAATTCCCTTACCTCTGATTATGTCACTCCTAGTTCTGTTCGAAATATGAACATAACTATCCTCGTCTCGGGTGATGGATGCAACGGAATGTGACTTAGGGTTCCTCATACAGCAGAGAACCTTGGTTTTAGTTTTATGGAGGTAACCACTTGACATCAGGTATGCCATCGCTCGTCCTGTCACTTTTTTTTTTATGTGAATGGATGACATAACGATCTGAGGGCCCACCTGATGGTAAGTGGTGACCCTCGCCCATGACAACAGTAATGCGTGCGACTCAGTATGAGATCCAAAACTTAGTATACAAAAAATTTTGCTTCGTCTATTCTCCAACTGCCTTATTGCTGCTGGATGATATTGCCTTACCTGGCATCTCTCACAGCACTCCCCAGAAGCACACTGAGACTCCTTCGTCAGCCTGCAGGTGAAGGGGTCGCAGCAAGGGTTGGTGTTCTGGCACTCGGCTATGGTCCCACAATCGCACTCCTCGCCTTCGTCTAGCCTCCCGTTGCCACATTGCTGATGGATGATCAGCTGTGAATAAGATATAACGGTTGCTTCAATGCTGCCAAAAACTAAAATTAACTTCAGTACCGTAATAAATGCCGTAAAGAAACAGTTTCTTATTAAATCCTTCTTTTTTCTTGCCATCCAAAGTGAGCGGTACATTACTAACATATAGTACAACTAATAACGGTAAGTGGTATTTATTTTTTAGTCTTGTGAGCAGTGTAGTCTGTATGTCTGAAGGAGTAACAAACGTTACTCCTTCAGACATACAGACGACTCAATTACATTGGGGACACGATTCAATTACATTATCCAACCTTTGCATGTGGTATGAATGGACTAGTCGTATCACGCTAATATTAGGCGAAAGTTTGTATGTGTGAGCGTCTGTATGTCTGAAGGAGTAACGTTTGTTACTCCTTCAGACATACAGACTTCAGACATACGACTAGTCCATTCATACCACATCCAAAGGTTGGATAATGTAATTGGATCGTGTCCCCAATTAACCGTCGTAACTCCGGAGCGTTTACTAACGGATTCATAACAAGGCAGGTTTCAACTTCAACAAAATGCCCACCCATGCATGATAAATTCTATTGAATTGAACGGTTTCATGTTTGTGAATAATATTTTATTTCTAAAACATCATAAAAAGAGCATTTCGCTCTTTGACTTGTTACACAGTTCAGTTGGTAGAGGCTCTGCCTTCTGCGCTGGAGGTCGTGGGGTTTATTCTTATTCAGGACAAACATTTGAGTGAAGAAAATGTTCTTTTCAATCTGAGTGTATTCTCTTCTCTTGGCATTCAAGATCTGTCTACTTCCCCTGGTGACCTTGTAATACAGGTTTGTATGAACCTACTTCAGGCATAATTCTCTCACAAAATTTAAGTTTATCTTTTCTTGTTTTCTTTGAAACTGTTGTTAAATTAATATTTTATTATAAAAAAATACATTATTACGAAAAATAATCTTGATACAAAATTTCATCCAAATCGTTAGAACCGTTTCCGAGATACGCGAATATATATATATAAGAATTGCTCGTTTAAAATAAGAAGATTCGATGTTTTGGTACTTTGTAATAGGTATATGTATACATACAAACACTACATAAGAATTCTATCAGTAGGTAATAGGGTTCCTATAGTACATGCTATGTCTAGTTCGGGGCTAGATGGCGCTGTGTGAAATCTCCACGATTATTTTTTGTATGTGTATAGCCGCTTTTGGGTCCACATTCATACGTAATGACGGTTAGAAGCAAACCCGGCCTGCAAAGGATTTTTAATTATAAAGTCATACATTTCAGGGTTCCGTAAACTCATACCCTATCCCACAAATCCGGTATTATCTCGTAGCCGGAACTGTTACCGCTCACGACTCAATCATGAGCGGGTGTAGCACATCTCATTACCATAAGACGGTCGGGCTGGTGGTATTGACCTTGTTCCGCCTGTGTAATACCCCCCTACATTTGCATTTCAATACTCCAAGATATGTTATTTGGATTGCGGATAACACAAGTAATTGAACGCGAGTATGTTCTACAGCCAGGCGATAGACGTGTTGAAAATATAATACGGATATGTAGCTTATTACTTTAAACGAGCAATTCTTGCTAATATACTAATCTTAAACTTAAACGTTTACATACTTATACCTCTGCACTGGGATTCCCTGTGTCGCAGATAGCATGGACAAACACAGAAACACAAAACAAACACCCAAGAACAGGTCGCAGTATCAAATCCGGAATATTATAAGAACAATAAGTATTTTTATTGTGAAGAAGTATGCGCGCGTTCATAAGGAAAATGTCATGAGTAAACCGGCAATCTTCCTGTACAGAGAAATCGATTATGTACCAGGCAAAGTCAAAGTAAAAAATCTTTATTGCAATTGTATCCTTAAATATATTGATATTTAAGGATACAATTGCAATCCTGGTATCAAATTTCATCCAAATCTGTTGAGCAGTTTGAGCGTGAAGGTGAAACAAACATACACACCTACAAACTTTTGCCTTTATCTACACTAATATTATAAAGAGGAAAGATTTGTACCTATTTTTGTATGTTTGTAATGAATAGGCTCAAAAAGTACTGGGCCGATTTAAAAAATTCTTTCACCAATAGAATGCTATTAATTTGACATAGGCTACATATCATTTTGAAAAAAAATTAGGGATCCTTGGTAAAATTTGAACAATGTAACCGAAGGTGTAGAAAAATGAGTCTTAAAATGTCTTTCGTCGAATGCGCTGCCGAAACTATTAGCGATAGAACAAAATAATGTATAACAATATTGAAGAACATCATAATGTCTACAAAAAACTCCGCGGTAGCATATGTCCAACTATTGTAGTTATGTCACTACCCCGTGCGAAGCCGGGACGGGCTGCTAGTATAAATATATAAAAAAGATGTATCAACTAGATCCCGCGTTATTATAACTAAGTTTAGCGCTTGTTCAAACCCTATCCGATCCTCCATGGGCAAGTATAATACAATCCATATTGTACTTCCTTGTTAGATTAAACCCCATTAACTCTCGCTTGTCATGAGTATGTGTACCTGTAGGTTAAAATCCATCCCAGCATGTAATGTACATTACATATGTACCAAACATTACATTCTGGTACGGTGGCATGCAACATTCATACAACACCAAAACCATACAAATCTATATATAATATATAAAAGAAAGTCGTGTTTGTTACAACACTTATAACTCGAGAACGGCTGGACCGATTGCCATGGTTTTTGATTTGTTGGATTTGTTTCCGTCCCGAATAGCAAAATGACTATTAAAAAAATTGGAAAATTAACGAAAAAATAAAATCAATTTATCCCCGTATTCTCCACGGGAACGGGAACTATGCGGGTGAAACCGCGGGGCGTAGCTAGTATCTAATAAAATTCTGATAGTGTACATGGTCACGTGTAGGTACCTATCACTAAGTAGGGCACGCCTGTTAAGGCCGCTTCCATGGGGATCAATATGTAGTCAAGAACTGAAAGGGAGGCATCCCTTATTTTCGCACAAATGATCAATTATTGCTTTCTTCCTCGAAATAATTGTATGATCCTAATCAAATTAGAAGACAAAAGTATCACTTAAACTCAAACCTATTTATTGATCTCAAGCATCGTTTGGAAACGTTAGAAGAACACGGACATGTTTTTTTTATTATTATTCTACAGATGTTAAAACATCTAGTCCGCAATAATTTGTAAAAAATAAGTCATACTTTATGGGCACAACACAACAACTTTATCAACTAATTATTACTATAGTTTAGTATAGTGATGTTTGTAACGGCTCGCTTTACTCTGCCAAATAATAACGCACATAGATTTTGTTATTCAAATAGCTATGATAGTTAACAACCCTCAAACCAGATCATCCAAACAGTTGCCAAATTGAGCTCAACATAAATACATAATAGTTTTGCTGTTCAAACAAATCCGGACGAACAAATCCGCTGCAATCTAGATCTGCCTTGGGATTGTATCTCGTATACAAAATGATATTCTATCTCGTGCGAAATACGAAACAATGTTATATTTTCATTTGAGTTTAGTTAACGCGAACATGTGACTTTTTCGAGTATCAACCCCCAGTTTGAGCACCCTACAGCCGCTAACAATTGTTTAGTTACGAGTTCCAAATAAATCAGTGTACTTAATCATAGTTAGGAATATGTAAACACGTCGAGCTCACTCAAAATACAGCGCGGAAATGAAAACTGATTACATTAACTTCTAAATATTAATATATGTTTGATGGACTTGTTGATTGAAAGTGATTCCAAGAGGTTCTTTTATTGAATTCGAACAAAGTACGAGCGTGGTTGCCCAGGGGCATAGACGCCGACTTTCAATCTGAAGGTCGCTGGTTCAAAGTGTGGGTTTGAACCAATGAGTTTTTACACTTGAAATTGATGTGCGCAATACCACGTCCTTGAAACGATGAAGGACAAACATCGTGAGGAAACCGGCATGTCTTAGAACCATAAATTCGAAGCCATGAGACATCTACCGATCCGGATTGGGCTCCCGTGTTAGATCAAAGTCAATTCACTCTCAATTATCGCGAGTAGGCCGGTGTTCCTGCAGTGGGAACATTAGAGGCTGGTACGGAACAAAGTACGCTTCGACAAAATAATCGATTGATCTTCACGGATAAACACCATTCGTGAAGTACAATCAGGTGTGGCAGGAAGGAGCAGGCGAGCGGGCTTAGCGCCGTGCGGCCCGGCGCCGTCGCGTCATCGGCACACTTTATAAACACGCTTAGTTCATCCGAATGCAAAACAGATTTTCACGTTGGAAATTAATCAGAACCCGCGCATTGTTCCCGGCGCTCCTGAGGCCCACTCCTCTAATAAAAGTTATGGTAATGTGGCCTGCCCGCGCGCGGAATTATCTCTTCGTTTGCGAATATATAATAACAGGAACGAGAGTCGGGACGGTTTATTGGAATAAATTTACATACCACCGAATGATAATGCTCCTTGCTTCTCCCACTTCGATTCTCTGCGTTTACATATTTATCGGCGAGATGATTCTGACGTCACGGATGTTTCCACGCTATATCCCTCCTTCGCGGCACCATTGCCGATGTAAATTCAATGATTCAATGTAGGCTGGTAAGATTCGCGGTCTTAAGAGTGCGTTTTTAACAAATTTCGTGCTTCCCACTAAGTCGTTGATAGAGATAGTATATACTAGATATCGGGGCGCGTGAATGGGGCAAAGAGTTGAGAAACGCTAGTGAGAAGTATTGGCCACAATGACGAAAACATAAATCAAATAATTAACCGTTAAAAGAATAGATTATTGAAACATTTAAAAAGTTACTACCTACATGAATCAATAATCATCTTGAAATTCCGTAGGTTCCTGAGATCCAGACCTTTTTTGGTTTTTCAAAACAACTATTTCTATACTTATTTTTACCATTACATTTCTAACCCAAGTAGATAGTTTTGTTCCATATAGTTCTTAAGAGCCAATTTCAGCTACTATGAACGCTTCGAACGAATGTGAACTGTACCTGTATGCTGTTAGCAAAATAGACTTCGAAACTTTAATTGACTGCTTCAATTAGAATTATAGATTCTGTGATATCCAATATCAGAGTATAGTTCCAGATTAATATTGAATTAAGCTTGATTGGAATCTATAACTCGAATTATAAGCTTGGTTGCTAGAACTTGCCGAACCTGATTTGTTTTCAAAATAGTTTTTGCGGTTAACAATCAAATCTATTTTGAACTTAGATTCAGTTATAGAAGACACTTAAACAAAAACAAATCAAAGAACCACATTATTTAATCGTACCTATAGTCAAATTATTTTCATAATGAATTGGTTTTCATGTTATTTATTAAGTAACGATAATTGTTTTAGCTTTGTTTTTTATGCATTACAAGTGAGTTCGCAGATGTTCATTAAGGCCATTTTTAGGTATGTACAAGGTAGTATGTTATTTCTTAGACTTGTATTGGTCGTGATGTCTTCCAATGAATGCATTGCATACCGATATTCAGTACGAGACGCGGGTTGTGATGCTGTCTCGAGATACGCCGAGTGCACTGAATGTTTCGCCGGCACCTCTCCAGCTCAATGCATATTTTATTATTGCTCTTCAATAGCGAGGTTTGTTTACCTCCATCGATTGTGTTCTTTGTCGTCGTGTTCACGTTTTGAAAGGCAAGAACCGGGCTTTTATTTATTTGGGTAACGGAGCGCTTGGTTACGAGCACGGCGGTCGTTTCCTCGTATTTATCTACCCAATTTTTCGACTACGGTCAGTAGCCGCGGAAACACCGGCTCACTCACGATAATTAATTCTAGGCAACTGGCCGCAGCGATAGAGACGTCCGTGTCCGAGGAGGTAAATTATCCAGAAACTCGCAATGAATTTAATCAGAAGAAAAATAGACGGCGCAGGAAATAAAGTTTTCAACTTCGCCGTGAGCTACCGGAGGTAACTAGATGAGCATCCGATAAACTGAAGTATTTTTTCGCATCAAAGTCGTAGAACAAAAATTGTTTTCCTGAAGTTAGCTAGTGAGTTACGCAAGAATTCCCCCTGTTTCCCAACAATGTAGTTGTGGAGTTATAATATCAAATGCCAAGCGTCTTACTTTGAAGCCATTATAGCGGTAGGCAGGCGAGGAAATGTTCCTAGTTTACTCGTTATCTTGTTTGATGTCTCGTCACTCGCGTGATTAATTTGCTATTTCAAACTGCGGAAGAAGCTTTCACGGTTTCTGAATCTAGTCTACGCTTGCAGCTCAATCATAGAATTGACACCCTTTAGGATGATATGACGTTTGTTTGAAGCAAAATACAGTCTATTTTAACTTTAGCTTGCAGAGAAGATTTCAAATAAGCAATCTTCCACATCATCAAAATCTCAATGTAACAGCTAATTGGCATAGTATTACTAGTTAAATAGTTTCGATTCGAAATATCGATGACTTTTATCCGTAGGAGTAGGTACCGTCATAGAAGAATGTCCAACTCTGACGATTTATTTTGGCTGCAAAAACTTTCAACTCCACCGTGAATAAAACATGAATGAACCAATAATATTTTTTGAAACTGCAGTAAACTTCTGAACGGTCAAGATTTATCGTCGGAATCGTGGTGAAATCTGTGAAGAAACGTGGGGTTACTTACCTCGTTGGGTTTGTTGAGCAAGCACAGACCCTGGCCCAGCCGGAGCTCGTTGATGTAGTCGTTCTTGGAGCAGTCTGAGAACTTGTATGGTTGAACGTTGTCCGAGCCGACTATCGACTGCGCCATGATGCAACCGTGCCAGTCTCGGCAGAAGCACTGCTCTCTGCCGTCATCGTGACCCATTCCTGTATAAAACAAGTCATTTTACTAAAGTAAGACTAAAGTTTTAAGCAACAACAAAAATCCCTTTAATAAAAGTGTTCGATGAAATTACAGGAATTTGAGGCGTATGGCCTCAAGGTGTAGGTAGAACAGTGAAATGTGGTTACTCACCAATATTGTGGCCAATCATATGCGCCATGGTCCCCGCCAGCAGGTGTGGTTCGTACGTGTTGGTATCCACGGATATGCCCACAGATTTAGGCGTGCAAAGCGTGTCTGGTACAGATATCCCGGACTCGCCGCCGGGGAATATGATCCCACTGGGAAACAAACATCAATTTAGTATATTAGCAAGCAATTACTTATAATATTGGTCCTTCGAACCTTCGAAATTTCGTACAAAAAGATAAGCTTGCATCGAATGATAGGGTTGAGAGTATAATTAGTATTCTTGTCTTGTCAACTTAGAGGGATAGTTGATGGATTCATTAGTTCATAGATTCGGTTACTTTGCAGATTAATTACCTCCGCTTAACTATTAATAAATTAGCTTTCCAAAAACACAGTTCGTGTACCGATTTTCTATCTGTTATGTTAGTTTTGTCTCTTTCTTATTTTTTGTGTTTGTGTGTAAGCATATTTAGTTCAGTAAGTGTTGTACCGTTGTGTTTTTTATTGTACGTAAGTAGTGTTTTTAAAATATTTTGTTAAATTAGTTAACCATAAATATTATTTCTATTTCTATGTAAGAACGGGATCTAGTTCGTGCCCTGCGATCCTGACGTACGTTA
Organism: Aplocera efformata; assembly: GCA_921293045.1. NCBI lineage: Eukaryota > Metazoa > Arthropoda > Insecta > Lepidoptera > Geometridae > Aplocera > Aplocera efformata. Next base: position 1,142,044 of record OV121042.1, on the reverse strand, counting down.
CAGATAAGAAGACGGCGTAATTTAGTTGAGTTTAGCGGAGGTGAAACATAGATTTGATCCAGCTTAATACACATTAAGCTTCATCGGGTGGCGTTATATTTCAGCGCTGTTTCCGCTTTACTAATTTCAGTAACGTTCACTATATGATTTGCTAGATTGTTACACTTAAAGCGGTCTAATTTCCGATACATTTAAATCGCTTTAATTTGAGAAAAATCAATAAGTGTGATTATAGGCTACATTTAATTTATATTACGGCCTTAATATATTATTTGTCACCTCAACTGACCTCATGTGACTGACCTCAGTTGGTAATAGCTCTGCTCTGCTAGGTCGTGTGTTCGATTCCCACCCAGGACAAGCATTTGTATGTCGAACATATGTGTTGGTTTGTTATGAGTATGGGTGTTAATCTTATTAATTTAAACGAGCAATTCTTGTATATATATTTATTTCGTGTATCTTAGAAACGGCTCTAACGATTTGGATAAAATTATATAATATGTTTAGACTTTGTTGTATAAGTTTTCCTGTATAATAGTTTTTCTTTCAAAACGTATAATATATTTTTTGCAAAAAATAAAAACAGCGAAAAAAATACGCTACTAACAATATGATTCATAAGAATTTCCAAAAAAAGGTACTACATGTATTCTATCAGTTATCATGTTCCCATATTACAAGCTTTACTTAGTTACGAGGCTAGATGGCGCTGAGTGAAACATGTCCATAAATATTTATTTAATGAATATTATTTTATTATACTAAGTTTATAATACACGAAAAATGATTTAAACAAACTGAAAAACATATTCATCCACGGAAATGCCGTTAAAAATTAAATTAGTGCCAGAAAATAATGGAAATTCCGAAAAAGGAGTAATACCCAAGTAGGGACCTTTTAAAACAATTAGCCGACGCGTTGGTCATAAAAATTATAATATCTGCCCTCTGTGGGGGTATTACGTTGTCGTGAAGAGATTTAAACCATATGCGGGCGAGCCTAATGTTTGCCGCCGGGCTTACTCGTGCTGTTTGGTGGCCTTTGATGGAGGTGAAATAAATGTTTGCGTGAACGTTTAAATCTATTTGCTTCTGCCAGATCCTGAGGAGAGAAGAACATTTTGTGTTCGTACTCCGTAGGTTAGTTGCTAGCCCTGCCTTCGAAGCGAGGGGTCCCGGGTTCGATTTCCGGCCGAGACACACTTTGTGTGGTGTGCATGAAGTTTGTTCTCGGGTCCTGGGTGTTTGTCTTGTGTTTCTGTGTTTGTCCATGCCATCTGCGACACAAGAAATCCTAGTGCAGAGGTATGAGTGTTAACGTTGTTCTTAATATACAAGAAATATCTATTCTACTCAATTTTTTATTATATAATTCCTTACGATCAAATTAGAAATTAAATTGTTTTGGTTGTGTAAAATAATTTCGAGAACGGTGGTATTGAGCACATAAATTATGTAAGCGAAAAACTCATTGGTGCACGTGTGGGTTTGAACCAGTGACTGAAAGTCGGCGTCTGTGCCCCTGAGCCACCACACTGTCACTACACAGCAACAAGTTAAACTTGAGTTTGCGTATGAAATACGAAGAATATTTATTATACATTTATATCTAGTAAACTGTTTTGTGATACAAAAGGCGTATTTTGCTCGGGATAGACCTATATATAGATGGGGTACAACCAACCTCGCGTAATACTTTGTCATGAAATCTTTTTAGATTTAGGAAGCCTTCGAAAATGACGCAGCATTTATTTATTAAATTTCTCCGCTGTCTACAAATATATTTGGGGGCTATTTCGCGAACCAATAGGAGGTATAAGTGGAACGAAGTAAATAGGGGGCTTTTGGCTCGGCGCACGATGAGTTGCGAAATGTGTAGAGAGGCACCATTGAAGGAAAATAAGAGTTTTTTCGACGATATTGGGAAATACAGTTGTCTTCCTTTCTCTGAGGATGTAAGCTGGGTTGTATTGTTGTAACTGCATGGGGAGAGGCGCTATTGAAGGATCATTAGTTTTTCTCGAAGATATTGAGAAATTCGGCTCGACTGCCTGAGTATGTTACTACTTATAATGCTAATCTGTACATATAAAAATGAATCCCTATTTCTCTTGGTTACGGCATCACGACTGGACCAATTTTGATAATTATTTTTTTGGTGTGTTTGTTATTGTCAGGAGAAGTATCTTATGAAAGGAAATATTAAAAATTAGTTTTTGTGGTAATTCAAGATATACCTACGTTTATAATTATACGAAGAAAAGTTAATATGAGTTATTAATCTCCATTACCAATTACTGTGTCTTTAATATCCATTAAATAAAACACATTTCTCATTAATATCAGATCATAGCATACATTTAAATACTGCGCTGTAAAATAATAACCTCTCCATTAAATAAAACGATGAACAATAAAGATTATCTGTTTAATGACAGAGCAGATTTCCTTGAAGTAAAAAGCTTCAAAGAATTTTACTATTTTACTAATACATAAATGGCTTATTTTAATATTGTATCCGGAATTCCACATTCTTGAAAACTACCGTAAACCGTTCATACACTGTTGCGCTGTAAATATCAGCAATTTTCTGCAAAAAATTGCGTTTGATATTTCTAATGTTGCAGGCATATATATAAATACAGATACAAATCACAAACATACAAGACTCGAAAACAAACGCTCAGCTCAGCACAGCACAGAATTCGACACTACATCGAGGGTATGTTTACCAACTTGGGGCAGACGACTTAATAAGTTAAAGTATCGAAATTAAGAACTATTTAACAAGATACAGGAGATATAAGAAAACCATGGATCAGACGAAGGAAGGGCTGAGAATAAGTTCCTTGCTAGAGAATAATATGTGGTCATGATAATTATTCACTATGGGTCTCGCCTATAAATATTCTATGCACCCGTCACTGTGGGACTTGGAGATAAAACATTTCTCAATAGAATACAATGCTATCATCGAACTCCATAAAACGCGGCTTATCGCCGGAGGATAAGCGCATCTCTCCACCTGTCAAAACACGAAAAAACCTGTCAATCGATCGTATAACCTAATCGGCCGGCGGAAATTTCGAGAAACTCAGTAACAAGTCCCGATAACGCCGGAACCGCGGAGTTATTGCAGAGATCGCAACTTCGACTCGATGCCGTGCCGAGTATCGATTACAGGATATCCGAGATTATATTCGCGTTAGTTCGCCTGATGGATAATTCGGAACTTTGGACGGTGTCGTTACGAGTCGGTGAGTCTGATGAAATGCTTACCTAATTCAGAAAGTTTGCATTTATTATATGAGGCGAAGTGCTGAGTTATTTGAAATTGCTGACTGTTATGTTTCATTAAAATGTAAAACATCCACGTATAACTTAAAGAAATCACAGAGAGCAGACTTACAGTATTTCAGTATACATGTACAGCATTGCATGGTACTTACGTATAATTAGCCATTACCCCAGTGCACGCGGATGAAACAGTTCGATAGTGCTTTTTCTTGCGACTTACTGTACAAATATCAATATTTAAAGATAACCAATAACTTTAGCGTAATGTTAGATAGCCTATAATCTTCCTCACGAATGAGGCTATCAAATACATAAAGAATTTTCCAAATCCGACTGGAAGTTCCAGAGTTCAAACAATCAAACAAAATCTTCAGTTTTATTATATTATATTTTATCAATGTCATGTGTATGAATAAATTCAATTGTAGCGGAGAATGTAGCAGAGCGAATAATAATATGACATAGCAACTGCGTAATGATATTGACCGCTTCGCAAAACATTCAAATGAGAATATGGAATATTGGAAACGAACACACTTTACATCTATATATCAAGGTTCATATTCCCTTGGCGCAGGTAAGGTATAATTTCGTCAGTGACTTCTGCTCGCAGGTTACATAAATAAAACTGGGAAACGTTAGAAATAGGATAAAACACTCGTATTTGCAGACGAGGCGCCTCGGGCAGAAGGGTTGACCTTCGCTCTATTTAATTTCTACCAAAGGTTTATTACATTAAGTTGGTTTGTTTAAGTTGCTTCCATTCGACAAGAAGGTTTTCGGGGAAACACAAATTGATTGTGAAATAAATTATTACCTATTTGTCTACAAGCCCGTTTTTATTTTTAGACATGCAAACACGGTAATTAATTAATATTTACCTATGAAATAAAACAGTAACAGCTAAACAGTCCTTTATCTTGTCTCGCATGATGCATGAGTATAGAAACGTTCGTTCAACCATAATCATTTAAGACCTGAGAATGTACTTTAAGAGCTCGATTTTCTTATTTGTATTTGTATTTTGTTATGTTTTTGTCATCGCGATGCAGCAACAAGGAAATGCTCGAACAATTTAAACTTATTCCTATTTTAAACATTCACGAGTCTTCAACCAAGGAGTTCTAGTTACTCATAACAGAAACCCACAGATTATATATGTTTCCCTTGCCGCCCGTGCTTGGAGTGGAGAATACCTATATTGATGACGTTCAAAAGTTTTAAAAGCGTGGTTCACTACCAGCGAAAGAATAAATTGCTAAAGTTCCCTGTAACAAACACAAACAGGCGGGTCCCGTTACCCGTCACGAAGTTTCACACAGGAACGGATATCAACTTACAAAACCAATGCATATTCGCAGGCATTCCGGAACTCAATACTAACTTCTAGAATAGGATTAGAATGCTGTGGGAATACATATTTTTTCTGGAAGGGTTGCATTTTTCTTGATGCCATCTGAGGTCTAAGTTTAGAGGTAAGCTATGTTCTGATATCTAATGGAATAGCTTAGTTGCTAATAGCTTTTCCAGATGCAGCGATATCCTCGCTACTCGCTAAAATAGCGTAACCCACAATTCACGTGCACTGAGGTTTTGCCTACCCCTTTGTGTAAAATGCATTTATGATGTATTATTTACGTAGCCCATTTATTTCGTAAGTTACTCACCGAAATCTATCTAACGCCAGCTTTAGTTTCTACCTAATAAAGGACTTATTCCCAACGATCCCTCCATGCAAATGAGTGGGGTGCATGGGAATATAAACGATCCTACCCATCCCACTCGTGATTAAAATTATTTGGGCAGGGATAATAAATGCCTGTAACTTACTGGTAGAAAAAGCTTTTAGGTTTCAAGTAAATGAAGTGAGTAAATGCTTACTTACTTGGCATGGACACACATAGTCACACTACACACACACTCATTCTCATCACATACAGTGTGCCCGGCCGGGAGTCCAAGCCTGGACCCCTCACTTCGAAGGCAGAACTGCTACCAACTCAGCTACGGAGCCTTAACTACGTGTCCTTTTGAACAGTTTATGTATTGAAAGTCACGAAACGAGCTAATGGCTCACCTGATGTTAAATGGTTACCTCAGCCCATCACAACACATCAATACGACATGGTCTGCCCAACCTAAGTATGAGAAAACCCATGTCACATCTTGTTGTTGCGATGACGGGCGCAACGAGGTGCGACTTGGGTCTTCGTCTGGAAGTCGTATTGCTGTTGTTATGGGCGGATATAACCACTTAATATCAGGTGGATCTTTAGTTATTACCGTCACCACCTAAAACCTAGTTTAGCATGCTTTCAGCAAGTAGGATTTGCTTGCGGACGCGAGCGAAATAGACTCCCAAGAGTTAATTTCACAAAGACTTAACTAAATATTCATGGTTGTTCTCGCGGCCTCACGTCGAAAAGACTTTAATATGATGTAAATACGAGTCGACACAGATGTCGTTGTGAATTATGACGGGATTGAGGGAAGCCATTATCCCCATCTCGAAACTTGCAATTTGGGGAAATTATCGCCGATAATCGGCACATTTGTAACGGAGTGTGTTGGGTTGCAGATGTTGAGTTTTCAACAGGGATTCCCAGAATGGACGGCGCTCCATCTTGAACACGTTTTGGCAATTGATGGAAATTATTAAACATTGAAAGTTAGTACGCTTAGCTTGCTTCAATTAAAAATAATCAAAATAAAATTGGTGCGGAACCCGCGGTGTGGAACCCTTCGACTCCGACACGGCCGGTATATTTGGTAGTCAGAAAGTCTTTACTGAAGTTTTAAAGTCGTCCGACGACCTCCGACATGGCTTATCGGCGACATTTTAACGTCGGCGCCGCCTTAAGGATGGAAGCGCTCAATTCGAATGCCAGTAAAGTCACCCATCCTACTTCTGACCGGGCGAAAATTGGCTTAACATAGACGATCTGTAAAGTACATCTAAGCTTCGCCACAAGCGCTTCAACATCAAGAGCCACTAACAGGTTTAGCATATTGCAGAAAGCCATTCAGCAAGATTCTAAATAACTTCGGCCAATTTTGATCCAAGTTAATATCAAAGCGCTCAAAGCGTTCCCGTGGTGACCAAATATCTCATCTCTAGAGCGTAGCGAAGACGATAGAGATTAATTTGTACCGTTGCAACAAGCTGTTGTGTGTCTTGGTGATGCACTTCAGAGCGAATCGACAAATTTCATCGAGATCGCTTCAGTATAATATTTGTCATAAACGCGGATGGATTCTGAAAAAAGTGCTCAAGAAACTCTTGACCGCATTAAATACGGCGAAATTTTGTAATTTGTTTGCGAATAGGAAGAGCTTCGGTGACTTTATAGGTACTTATGCAAAGTCTAATATCGTTGAGTGGAAATGATACATCATATGGGATTATTTCTATTCATTACGATATTAATATATAGTACTTGTTTGTAATCAAGACAAATCTGCCGCGTGGATTTAGCACTAATTGAATTTTTAAATCATAATTATTTGAAGTATGATAATAATGATTGATTTTTTCAATATTTATCTATTATTAAACGTAACATACTAGCGACCGCCCTGGCTTCATATGGTTGTAGAGTGTGTGACGTAAGTCGTAATACAATCCCGTTGTAGGTACATAATTTTGATCTATCTCGTAAGGTTTAGCAATGTACGCGCACAAAAATGTTTTTTTGCGACTTACAATTAAGCTAATCCAGATTGGTTGCTACCAAATGATCTGATATGATCTGTCTTTAAATATTGAGGTCTAAAATATATTTCGAACATAAAATGTCTTCATTTGAGATGAATATAAAAAAAATACTTTTGTATATTACTTCTTTGATATATCAATACTCGTAACAAAAAATATTATTGTTTTTAGCTCAGTTGTTAGTAGATCTTCCTTGTGCGCTGCACATTGTAGGTTTGATTCCTGCCAAAGACAAACATGTATGGAGTGTGGATGTATGTTTTATGTATGCCTTTCAATAAGTATTATATGTTTGTGTTGACAATAAATGTTCTGTATACATATTCCATCCCTAACTTGGTCCGTTTGCATGTCATTTAACTAACTTAACAAAATACGGCTTCGTATCCATAGCTTCGTAGATTGTAGTCCTGCCTTCGAAGCGAGGGGCTCTGGGTTCGATTCCCGGCCGGGGCAGACTTTGTGTTGAGCGTAAAGTTTTTCTCTAGCCTGCGTGTTTATCTTGAGTTTGTCCACGCCACCTATTAGGGAATCCTAGTTCCTACCGCTAGGGTATACCAGGGTATGAGTGTGTCAATCCTTAAAAGTGACTCACGTGAGCAGCTGCGTGGTATCCTTCTCGACATTGAAGAGTTTCCTGGCGGTGTAGTCGCTGAACTTGTGGATGGCTCGCGTGATGTCCTGCTTCCTATCGATGTCCGCCTGGTTCGCGCTCTGCCAGGACTCGATGTAGACCAGCGAAACGCGCGTGTTCAGGGTGCGGAAGTACTGGGGGAAATTATTCAGTTGGTTATAATACAAATTATAATTGCGATGCTCTAATAAGGGTCCATAATGTGAAACTCGGAATGTTTCTGTTTTATGTAACCAAATGACGGGACGAGCTGAAAGCCTACCTGATGTTACGTGGTTTCCTCCGCCCATAACAGCAGCAATACGACTTAGTTTCTCTTTGACCGAAGTATGAGAAGACCCAAGCCGCAGCCCGTTGCGCCCGTCACCCGAGACGGGGATGTTACGTCTTATGCGCGTTATGATTTCAACGGTACCCACAACCTTCCACCGAAATACAGCAACGCAAATGCGTTACTGCTTGACGGCAGATTGAAATATTATATTTATTACTAAGAGCAATAAAGTTATTGAGTATCGGGTTTAGAAACACTCTTGTCTGTTTCATGTTTTACAGGACATATAAAATTATGCATATCTCACAGATGCTGTATTTGGATATCACATAGATCAGAAGAATACAGAAATACTGGGACCCTAATTTTGTGTCTACACTGAGCGTAATCTTCATCATTTCTAGACAGGTCATTGTATTACCATTTATAGCGGTCGACCCAATCAATCTATCTTACAACACCGGTGTAGATATTGTAAATTTACCCAAACATTGTTTAAACAACCACTCTGCCACTCCCGAGGGGTTTACTGGCTAAATCTAATTTCCAATTTACTTTCAACCTTTCTCTACCTCAAAAGCAGTTACCGAAGTGATATCAAACCAAACGCAGGCACTAGAAATTGGGCGGGCATTGTCGCTACAATTTACTCCAGTCCTATTATGTCCTCAATTGTATGGTCCGACAGCTTGCGCGGCGGGCAGCGATAAAAACCGGGAATCACACTTAGTAAACAAGATAGTTTCACGAAGGCCCTTGAGAGGAAGCGAGAATACTTCGACATTCATTATGAGGAAAGCTAAGGACTGTTCTCTATCTCTTTCTGCTTCTTGAATGGTATGAATCGGATTTTCAAGTCTCTGACTCATAGGCAAGTATGCTACATCTTCCGTATACTTTAGGAGATGGCGTTCAAACGCTGGTCGGTGTTATATAAAAAAAACTTCCCTGAAATATGTTTTTAAGATTCTAATCGCAGTTCGCTGCAGATAGTGGCTGTTCCGATTTAGAAATATTAACTATAGGTGCAGTGTAAGGTTATCTGTTTTACGGATGCATTATCAATTGAAAATCTTTAGATTTCTAGAGATTAGTTAGCTATGTTGTAATTATATTTCGTCAATCATAAGCCTCAGAAACTTTTTGGAATGACACGTGATACAATTTAGTTACCTATAATTATGATAGATCTGCTACGTGTGACCTTTTAAACCGTATGGAATACTTACGTTGTCTTACGTATTTGTTATTCGTCTAAATTTATTGTGAAATATGCAATCGAAGTTCAAATCATATCAAGCTCAAACTCATATTCCTTTAGATCAAATTATACACACAAGTAAACATATTCGTTAGCTTATAACTTGGGCTTAGTCGAGCGCCTTAAAGAGTCCAGGTGCGAAAATGTTGGGTTTTTTGGCCGGAGTTTAAGCATTGCCATCCAGCGTGGCAATGCTATCAGCATTTTGGGAACGCTACTATGAAGTGACGGCTTAGTTATATATTAAGAAAGTGTTTATGTTTTTTTACTGAAATTTTGTGGTATCTCTAACTTAATTTCTATTACTATTCGTGAGCATATATCGTATCACAAGATTTATATCAAAAGTTCAAATATGGATCAAATCTAAAGTTCCATATTCAAGGGTTTTGTGTGATATCCACGGACACATTCGTGCCTCATAAAAAGGGATGACACTTGGACACAAGTGCCATAAATGTTATAAACAAACCGTTTCCTTAGTTATTTTATTACAGTGTTACGTTTTGTGGCTTTAATTTCGGAGACATTTTAGAAATTTTTCATGACCACCGACCATCCTATTGTCACCATTCATGTACTGACAAAAGGTTTTGTTCAGTTATTTTCATTAAACGTGTGATCCAAAGCACGGAAGTGCTCAATTGTGAGATAACACTGAAACGACAATAGGTTCACTAGCAATAGTATCATTTGAAGAATCATTTTTAAAAGTTCCGGAGATAATGGCAAAAAACCTTATAGTTTTATCCTGTCTATCTGCATATCGTTCTATCACAGTTATTTTACTATAGGCACTTTAAACATAAAAAGTAGAAGGTAGGTGTATTACACGAAAAAGATTTGTTTAATTTAATAAATTTAAACGATGCCCAAACAACGGCACCTGGAACCACTTAACAAACCATCAACAAAGCGTTCACATTTTATAATTTTTCAACGCGCAATCGCGTTGCTCTTGTTTCTAAAACAACACCCAATTTTCAGCACTTTCATAAAATCTCCAAAACACGAGATGATACCAGCTTACGATACAACCATAGCTAAAGTAGCTATATCGAGGACGTGAGTAAGTTTGTTAAGGCTGAAATTGGGTGTGCGCGCTCCCAATTAAGTTTTTAAAGCTATACTCTGCTATTATTCGGTAAAGCGCTGCTATCTGAAAATGCTTTACGGAAAATTATCGTTACAGTGAATTTTATAAAAAAACAGCCTGGTAGGTTGCGCCACCGATAACCATACAATCATGAAACGGGATGTTTTGCATTAACCATTAATTGAATAGTAAACAAATTTACGTGATTAAGAAAAAAAAAAACGAAATATGAAGACGATGTTGATGGTCTTAGAACCTAAATGGTTAAACTAACCTTTTAATGCATGTCAAATATGCAGACACACACATAGACAGGTCTATTTAAGGAAATCCTGTGATACTCTATATCCTCACGTTATATGTTTACTTGTGTAAAATTTGACGTATCCAAATTATATTTGAGTTCTAAAGGAATAAATAACTTTGAGTATGAGCTATTCAAAATAACACATTTTCAAATAGGTGAAAGAAAGAAATCAAAAATATATTTGTCAGTGACACTAAAAACAAAAGAATACACTGTTTTCTGTTTTTTAGTGACAAAAAACAATGAATGCCAACACAAATCAGCTGAGTAATTAGCAACTCAGAATTTGGTGCACAATGATGGCTGCATTAGTTATAGTTTTCGGTACTGCTGTGAAAACATCGTTAGAAAGCCGGCAAATTCTAGAAACATACAATTGAAGATATCCACTAATACGACTTGGATTCCCGAAATAAATTAAAGTCTCTCCCTCCCACTTGTCGCAAGCAGTCGTGTCCCCCGGGAATAATTAATTCTTTGTACAGTATACTTACTAGATCAGCAATATTGGCAACTTGTATGGCGTCATGGACTACTTCTGATCTCGTGCTGCCGTTCCTCCTATCAAACATAGCCTTGTCTATCACCAAGGCGGTCTCTATGTACTTCGTGGTCTCCCTGACATCTCGCCTTCTTCGCTTCAGGGCGCGCAGGGTGCTATCTTGCCACCATCGCCAGCCTTGCTCGTTATTTGCATGGTTCATGCTTGATTTCCTGCAATACGAAAAGTGGTTGATTGATACGGTACAAATTAACAAATTAAGATGTATAATAACCCACATAGTTCGAATTAGAACCTTCAAAACACATCTGTTGATAAAATCATCTTGCACAGCGGAAATTCCTCAGATAAATAGCAGCAAAGTGACTCGGATTAGAATATTTTATTCCTTGTTTGACTGTAGAAATAACGTAAAGCGTAAGTCACAAAAGTCAGAGTTTCCAATTAATATAAAGACCAATAGAATAATGTTTCGATAGTTTAACAGATCCCTCTCACTTCCAGATGGAATTGTGCCCAAGAAACTGGCAAGAAATGGCCCGCTAGAGCAATACTTTATCTCTGAACCGGGTCTGAAAATATGAAACTAAATCAGAAAGCCCATACTTGCCCGCATCATTAAATTACACAACTTTTCCTATCTCGGAAGCCTCACCTTCCGCGAAAGAGTACCATTCATAATGTAACAAAAAACCGTTTAAAAGCTATTAAGGCCGAGTCCCTTCCTCCTTAATTCAAAGATGGGTTCTAATCAAGTTTATCTTGAGACCATCATTCAGACTCGCCATTATTTGGAAGGTTGGAGGGAAGTGTTTCCGGGAGGCTCCATTTGCTGGTATAAATAGAAATGATTGCCATGTCTGTCTGGAGCAGGTATCTGGAGATACAAATTACTTTTTTTATTGGCTGCCATTGAGCAGCACGTTTTTGGTAAATTAGGAAATTGATAAATACAAATACCTCTCTCACTCTCATTTGTTATAAAATCACACAACTTCTGTCTAATTAATAATAAGGTATCATCGTAATTACATCTATTAATATGACTTAATATTTGCACGAAAAATATTATTAGCTCCTATTTTTTATAACGTTTTTTACACACTCATACCTCTACACTAGTATTTTCTTTGTCGCTGGCAGCTTATCTTAACGCTTATCACAAAAAGTTTGCCCCTGCCGGGTATTGAGCCCTCCCTTCAAAGATGGAGTGTTCAAAAACTAACCTACGGAGCCGTCTATAATTATGAGCACAATCTATGTATAATTCTTACTTAAACTGAAACCGAAAAGTCATAATTTGTTCTCTATCATACAGCTAATTTGACTGTAGCAGAAGAATAACACGCCTCTGAAAAACAATATCCGTTTTTTCGTTTGCTTCAAAGAAACGAATATATTATTAAAAAACGGAAAACCGTTACCTTGTTACAACGAAATAATTATAATTGCAAAATCAACATTTCTGGCCCGTTTCCTATCAAATCTTGTGAACCTATCGATACCTGCCCTGCGGATGTCTATAATCCCGATCGGAAATTATTCTCAGACTGGGGTAGATAAAAAGCCATCCCCGCGGACACACCCTCTTACAAGACACCGTTTAAAACACAATGAAGTACAACCAGTATTATTAGATTATAAATTACGTGTTTCCCGCTCATAATAAAAATTCCGGTCTTTGGAATCCAGAAAAGTATACACATTAGGAATGGCATGAAAGAACTGTTTTAAAATATTTGCCTGGCTAAAATTTGGGCCGTGATATAGTTATGTCGTCGTCTTAGATCGTGAAGTTAAGAATACATTGTATTTCTCTCATGTATAATTTGGAGTAGTACATTTTCAAAATTTTCACGCACAAGTATAAATAATAAGCGCATTGTTAATAATAATTGTCATTAACGACATGTTTATAAATAGAGAATGTGACATTTATTACAATTACTGTTCTAGCATTGACATATTAACCTTAAATGCCTCGAATTTTCGTAGATTATGTTAAGCATTGCCGACTGAAACAGTAATATATATATTAGGTATATAATAATTCTTTAATTCCTTTACTCTTTTTTGTTGTTAGTTTGCACTCATGTCCTTTTATTTACTGTTAATTTGCAATTAACTTCATTACTTGATAGTTAATGCAATTTTTGATATGTTTATTTGTTTATTAAATGATTATTATTTATTGTTTCTCAAATAAAAAAAGATAAAATAAAATTTTGCTCTGACAAGAAAGCGAGGAAGAATATTTGACTAACAATATCACTGATACGTAACATATAATGTGAGATTCACGTTACTGCAACCCAAATATTTCGTGATCATCACATCGAAATGTCATTAGGATGAAAATCTGTAAACCGTTTCTCAGTTTTACATGGCAGCTGTCTCGCAGCGGACCTATCTCAAGTGTCTCGAGCCGCTACGTTTCTATAGACAATCGGGTTTGGAAAAAGCAGACTTGGAGATAATTTAACCAGTGGAATTAATCCCTTTGGGATTATTTTCGTGCGGAGTAAGGGCAGGATTACTTCCATGGAAACGATAAGGGTTTGTGTAGACTGACTTGGGTATTTTATTGTCTTTTGAAAACGTTAAAAATCTGTTATCTACTTGCAATAGTCATTATACTTTTTTATGTGAGAGACAGAAATGAACAATTGTTACTGAATGCTGTATAGGCAGTATTTTTAAATAACAAAAGCAATACGATTGAGGGTCTTCCGTAAGGCTCATTTCCAGCGCGCGTCAGCAGTTAAACGTTTTATTTCGACTTTAACTTCGAAAGAACGACGACGAAAGAAGAAAGAATAAAGAGAAAAAAAAACTAATTATTTTGTAACTTAAGCTTAGCTTTTCAATTCGGTTTAATGGTGAGAATTATACATTCCTTTTGGGTAGTTCCTACTGTTTATCAATGGTAAAAGTCGCTTCTAAACCCTTTCTAAGAGAGGTTCAAATATTAAAATAAATATAAATACGGTAAACCCCTGTTATTAAATACGAATATTATTAATGTGAAAGTTTTTTTTGTGAATTGCATAAACAGCTTCTGTCAGTTTTTACCTTTCGTCTTATGTTGACTTTTTAACCGCAAGTAACATCGCGGGGTGCAGCTAGTATATTTAATATACCAGCTATAATGTACTGCATGAACACAGCATAATCATTTGTGATTGTAAATTACTTTATCAAACTCGTATAAGCTATTACGATCACTGTCTAACCGTTTCTGCTACATCAACATTTACATAAATAGACCAGGACACACAATATATTTTTTTAATTTCAATCTAATTTTCATCTATTGTCATTATGACGTTTTAATTTCCGGGAATAAAAGTAATTTCAATCGGAAAGCCTGGCGTGAGCTCAGTTGGCAGTAGCTGTGCCTTTTCTGCGCTGTGGGTTCGCTCCATACCCTGGACAGACAGGTCTGACAGGTATGGTGTCTGTCTGTTAATATCAAGATCACACAAAAGTACTATGTAAGTATACAATCTGAAACCTGGTTCCCACTGTACAAGATTAGTTGTTAGCTTAGTTTGGTAGTAGCTTAGTAGCTGTGTGAAATATCTATGAATATAACCAAATTCGCCGTACGTATCGTCTGTGGCCCAAGCCATACTGGTTCGGTGCCATCTGTCTCGGTTTTAGGTGTGCGTGAGCCAAGCAGATTTGTCAAGAGGGAACCATTATATTTGTCAAGGGTTCCGGCGTTATAAATGTCCCGATAAACATTCCAGAGCGGTCTAAACAACGCGTTTAATTGATGCAGTAGCGTTCTTCAAATGCTTACGGTACTATTATGGTTGTAGCAAGGAATTACCTAAAATCGAGTAGTTGGGACTGCTGGTTTCAAATAGATTGGTTTCTTCGTAACTTTTGTTAAAAGTAAGCTAAAAGTGACATACAGAAGTTAATTACATCACTTACGAACCCAGGACTCCTCACTTCGAAGCTTCTTGGAAAGGTTCGACGATTTTCTCAAAATAAATGTGTATGTACCTATCTTTCTTATTACTAAGTTTAGCGCAACTGAGCTACGTCGCCATGCTACACAAATAACCTACGTATAATCAATTTTCGTCGATTAAAATAACAGCAATCTTGCTTAACTTTCGAAATTACCGTTTATCTCGCGAATTAATCACACCAAATAAACATCAGTATCAATTAAAAGTGATTATAAACTCAAGAGATGTTCATTAACTTTTCTATATCAAATCGCGACTCAATGTCACTTTTAGAAATGTCAATGCCCTCATTAAAATACTCCAAAGAGATATCAAAGTCAAATGGAATGAATGAAATCACCGTTATCTTTGAAGTAAGGTCTCATTGGTTTCTGCCGATTTTAAAATTTCACGTCTTTGCAAGAAGGAAGCTTTTCGAATTGAGAAATTAACAAATCTCATTTATTTACCGAAACCAATTTGAAAATAATCATCATCAGCTTTTGGTGGCAAAAGATTTGATTGGAAAAGTTTTCCTCTTTCAAATTCAGATTTTGGACTTACCGTTAATGATTTGATCACTTTTCGTTTGTATTAGCCGAGCAATATGGCTAGACTAGTTAAAATATTTTGTTTATTTAAAATTACGGCCACAGATAACTTTAATTATGAAATATCACGATATCACGTGTGTTTTTAAATAATTCGTTCGACAAAAAGCAGTCATCATTTTTATTTTCTTTCAGATTGTCTTGTTTCAAATTTGGAAAGTTTTCTTTTTATGTTAGCCTTCTAATGAGAACCAAATGAGAGCCTTTAAATGAAAAAATGTCAGCATACCATGTACGGAGGTTTCATATTTTAAGCATCATTATTAACCTTCTTTCCTTAAAAAGGAACCAACAATGTTTGTTTGGCATATTCTGCCAACGTCATCACTATAAATTACAAATAAAATAAATAAATAAAAATACAAACACAATAAATTACAATAACATAATTAGTTGTATTGACTTTGAAGTTGATTCTGTGTATTATGAAGATGAAAAATGCCCGCTAAAGTTTTAAAGATCATTTTTTATACTTATTCCGTAATTTTTGTAAAATATGCCTACGCCACGTTTCATTTCCATCAGTCATATTTCAGTGTGTCCCGCGGGCGATGACGTTCCGTTACACGGGATTTTATTCGAGACCCGAATTCAAGGCATACGTGGAATACATTTGTATTGCAACCACGTACACAGGAACGTAGGGAATGCCCACCGCGGTGCATCGGGAACGTTATATTAATTGAACGAATGAAATCGCAGAAAAGAGTTTGCAAGTCATTTTGTGAAATCACTAGTATTTCTTCTACGATTCATAACCGGCGCAATAATATGTGTTAATAATAAAGAATGAAACAATTGATTCATTTTGGATCGTTCATTGCCTTAAAATTTAGATAAGAGATTACATTAGAGATTACCTGTGTGGTTTTTGTAAATTCATTTTCAATAAATCATAAAACCTTTTCACTCAAAGTATTCAACCTCATTAGAGAAATAAATAGAATAAAAATGTTTACGCGAAGAAAGTTTAAATTTCGAATTCTTGTGCGCGTAATGTGAAACGCTGCAAATGCACTTTTAATATTTTCAGTGGCTATTTCAGAAAGTATTGATTCATCATAAATATAAGTTATTGGACTCAAATGGGCTGCAGACTCGTTACGATCTTTAGCAGACGGGTCGATGAACTCATAATAATGTGTCGTCTGCAGGTGCTACGTACGTGATACCCGATGCTAACAAAGAATCCGATATGAACATATTTTTCTTTATGTGAGGAAAGTGACAGAACTTGCTGATGGCTCTAATGTACTCACTGCAGAGATAAGCAAAAGTGAGTGGGTAGTTAGTAGATATTCCAAAATATTGGTTGTAGGACATGGCGGTTTCCTCAAGATGTTTATATTCACCGCTTTGTGAACGTGGTATTATACAGCGTCTCTATTTGAACCAAGCTTCTTGATGATGTTAAGTGTTCACTTCCGTCCATAAACAGCAATACGACCTAGGTTCTCACCTACCTAAGTCACAACGTGTAGATTTGTTAATCTGAGACACGATGCGCTTGAATTTCAACGGCACCCACACGTTTAGTGTGAACGAGCATAGAACAAGTTCTACTGTCTACTTCTACTACTGTAGACGGCGCCGCAAACACCCCGGTAGAAGACAACTATGTTTTTTTTTTATTGCAACCAGTATTATTTTATTGCAATAGTATAAGACCGTTGCGCCCGTCACTTGAGACGGAATGTTATACTCGTATCTCATGCGAATGTAATTTTGGACGTTATGTAATTATTATCTGAAGCCGAATTTTCGAAACTCGTTACTTATTTGTAAAAAAATTGCCACGGTTAAAAGGATTTTGGGATAAACTCTCCCCAATTAGCCTTATTCGATTACATAGTCTGTGGTTCCATGTAAATCCACGAATCGATGGCATACAATCCCCTACATTCCTGAGGGACGCCCCGAATATTAAGAAGGCGCCTTTTCATCAGTCGGCGCCAACAAATTGGGTGCGACTGAATGATTTATGAGGCATAAGTGGTGGCCCACAATATCCTATGTAGACTTAAATGTAATTTTATGTTTTTTTTTGTAAATAATATTGCATATCTGCTATGCACGCAAATTAGACCTATATGTGTTATTCCAAGTTGAGAATATAACCGAAGGTTTAGTAAAGGTATGTACGAGTAACAAATATACTTACCTATACCTGTCTAATTAGACACTTACGGTTTTTTTTTTTTTTTTTTTTACTTGTTGTCTTTAGCCACACAAATTCTGCCAATGTCAGAGTTAATGTACGTTATAATAATAATTTTATTTTACAACTTTATTAATGTAACGTGAATGTAACTCTTGTTCGTTCAATATATTAAGTAATTTATTGAATAAATCTATACAATATATTGTATAAAAGGCTTTGTCCTGAATAAGTAACGATTAACGCACAGCCTAAACCGCTGATAGTAGAGACCTGAAACTTGGAGGGTGTGTTCTTTGTACAACGCAGGCATCCGATAAAAAAGGATTTTCCAAAATTCAATTCCCCCACATTTAGAATTCATTTTAAATTCACGCTAAATGGTTTTAACGTTACTACATTTCAAGCTATAAGCTCTATGCCTTAACTAATAACTGCAATTCCAATTCTATGGATTCATCGCTATTGGCGCAGATTCATAAGCGAAATCACGTATCGGATTTACACGGTCGCTAATACCAGCTGTACCTAACAGCGGGAGCTAGTGATGAGTTTATTACTTCAATCGTTCATAAGACTGAAACCTGGCGCAGTAGGTAGGGTTTATTTCAGAATTAAATCCGGCGCGGCGGGTTTCGCTTTGGTGTGGGCATACTATTGAATTAATTATTGCTGTCACAAAAATAGTTTTTACTAGTAATAAAAAACAGCATTATTTCATGTACAAAATGTTTTAGAAAGATATGAAAGAGTTTTGCTATAGCGACACTGGCCCCGTATCAGGCAACACCGGATTGGTAACACCGTGCCGTGGACGTGACATTCAATTCAAACCAATGACGGCTCCGCACCTAGAGATTTTTTTACGTGTTGTATTTTGTTATGTCAGACTAGGTGCGCCTCGCGGTGTTACCCGCGGTTTTCCGTGATCAAAAGTAGCCTGTGTTAATCCAGGATATAAGTTACCCTGGTACCAAATTTCATCCGAATCCGTTGAGCCGTTTGAGAGAGAAGGAGTAACAAACATACACACACTCTCACACAAAATAGACGTACAAGCTTTTGCCTTAAAAATATAAGTGCGATTGTGACTTTATTGAAAAAAAAAAAAAAAAAAAAAATTCTTTATCTTTAGTAATTTTCGTATATAAACATAGAAACGTTATTATTATTAACATGTACTATTTATACATAAACTCTTTTACTGTTACTGTACGAATCATGATTAAAAAACAAGTCGGGGAAACATTAACTCACTTAATGTAACACAAAAATGGTCGTAATATGACGAAAGAAAATCGTTATTGCCTACTTAGAAAGCGAATGTGGACGGTAAGGTGGCGATATTACCTACTGTACCCGTGGCAGTATTACCTATGGAGTGATGTGACGCAACGCAAATACGCGATTCCCCACACCTGCTCGCCGCGCATGCTCGTACATAATTAATTCGATTTAACGAGCCGAATGCGCCCAGCCATGTACATACCCAATTTTCGAAAATGTAATTTCTTAATTTTCAGTGATTGAGTAATATTTCGACCAAAAATGTGTACGCTTTTCTTGTTATTAGGTATTATTACGGGAAATTGTAAACACTTCCAGTTTTTAAAACAAAGCTAGAGATATAGAGACAATATAATGTTCAAAATAATACATAAGCAGGTAAGTTTGATAAACTTCATATTTTTTTTAAACTCTTTGTCGCTCGCTTTTACGTGATTAAGTGACGGAACGAGTTGAAGTCGCACTCCGTCACCCGATTGTGACATGATATCTAATACAGACATGAAATATCTAAACTTTTGTGGTCAAAATTAAAATCTTAATACCCAATTGTTTCAGTAAAAATGTGAAAAAATCAGGTGCTATAGTAATAGGTACATATCATTATGAAACCTGTTGGGCACAACAATAATATAAAATATGAATGAGATAGGAGGGCGATTTTATTACAAACATAAATAGGAAGGTTTTAATTTATCTAAAGAGGTTAAAAGTCATTTTATTATAAGAAAAAAATATAACGAAAAAGACCATTTTCAATCTTTTTATAATATTGTCCTAGATTTAATAATATTTTCAATTTTTTATTTTATATTTTAATAGTCTATATTTTAATACGACATCATTCTACGTTTACTCGCCACTGAATTTACTGAACTATAAACAGTTTTAATATACTTTGTTTATTACTGTAGTACATTAAGCATGAAAACATAAACATAAAAATCAGTGGAAGAGAAAAATAAACATAACTATTATTTCTAGTTTCATATTAATAACTAACGGTGAAAACGTGCATTTAAAAATCTTGCTTTCGTTCCTTTGGCAAGTAAGTTTAAAAATATTTCCTCACTACATTTCAACGAAATGAATTCGTAATGGAGCCACGTTTACTTGTGCGAATTGGAAAACTTACGAAAAAACCAAAAGGATCCAAAGTTTTATGCTTAAAGTTCCTGCCACACTTTCAGCCGTAGTCGGATAGACTCTGAATGATTTATTTAAAAATAGTTCTGTAGAAATATACGGAGGGAAAATGCGAAGATTATGAATAAAAAATCCAATGATAACCCACTTGAATTATCAAATAACCAATTCTGAAGAAAAATACAAATATTATTTTTTTGTATTAAACACTTGCACTTTTTGGATGATTGTTTGTTTTCTTTCCCTCCATGACTATTGAAGTCTTAATTCATAATTGATACATAACATGGAAAACTTGGCAAGACACACTGCTTTTTATACTAGCACGATGCTAGAGCAGCCGTGGGTAGAATTTAGTGGTCTATGGATTCAGAACTAATGTTTAAAGATAACTTGTATAAAACAATTGAATTCATAATTTCAAATAATAATACAATTAATGTAATAATACATACAAGTAATGTACAAAAGTTTATAAATTGCCTTAAATATTTTCGCGCCTATTTTTTCGCCTTAAACGGTAAAAAATTCTCCCTAATTCTGTGGAACCACTATTAAATCATCCCCTAATTATCCCCTCTGACATTTGTAAAGCGAACCTACTAATTTTTCAAGTTTGTTAAGAATGTACAATATAATAAAAGCTGTCAATATTTTAATATTTTTTCGTCCATGTTTTGGACATGGACACAACATGGACGAAACATGGCGAGTCTCTTATGACTAAAATCAAATGTAAGTGTATCTGTAATCCACTGGAATCCACTGCTTTAGGATTTATTCTTCTGCCAGATCTTAATAACTTTTGTGCATAGTTCTTTTGCAACCGAGTAAGTCTGTGATTAATATATCATATTTGTTTTAACGTATATTGTAAATAATGGCCTTTCTTTGTAGTTCAGGAAAGTTGTAGAACTCTGCAAAAACACTTTATGAACTCTGTCTCGTGCACTTTATATTAACGGTGGTTAGGTTAGGTTAGTCCCCACCCTTTGTATCGGGCCTTCGTCTGTGGCGATCCTTGACAATGCCTGGATCTCCTCAGTCAGAGGAAGCCATGCAAACGGGACAAGGGCCAATCTCTATCCGTTGGCTCCTTTACAGGAGGAGGGAGGTGAGCAACACCTCAACAAAAGCCTTCGAAAAAGGTGTCAAGGCCATTTGCAGCCAACAACGTATTCAAAATTAAAAGTAATGTAGACTCACTTGGTCCCAGGGTCATCAGCCATCGGTTGTTCAACAAAGGACACGTGCTTCGTCCTCCTGGACTTGGGCCGGAATTCCAGCTTGTTTGCGCAGCCCTTGTTCGCCTTCGTCCTCGCCTCAAATATCACATGTGGGTGCTTCTGCTGAAACGAATCGAAAAACACGTGCCATGGTTACAATTGAACTTTTGACTCATAATACACATATATAAGGCTTCATATTTCTGAAGTGATAGGGAGAGCTAAGTGGTGTAGTGAAGTAAGTAATTATGTTACATCGGGTGACGGATGTAAAGAACTGCGTCTTGGGTCTTCTCATACGTAGGCTAAGGCGGACTGTTGTTACGGGCGGAGGTAACCACTTAACATATAAATCTAGACATACAAATAAATAAAAGTACCACTGATTTCTATCTAACATTGATAAGAATCATCTTTTAGAAAAAAATATTAATATGAGTTAGCGCTATGTTGTCAAGAATTACAGATAGATACTGAGTAAAACCTCTTTTTTCGGTTGGGACTTAACATTAAAATAGTTTTAAGAACCAATACCCACGTGTTACCATCAAACATTCAAAGAGGTTTTATTAAATCTTGAAAAAACATGTAATAACTCGCATAAGCAATCGCACACGAAACGCATAATAAATAATAATTTCATTTAATATGTATAAATGCAAAAAGTTTTATAAAATGCTAGGTGGAAAAAACATATCTTGTGCGGTATATTTTAAAATGGGTGTAATATTTTTTGTAGAAATAAAATCATTTTTTATCAAAATAGCCAGGCATATAACTGCGCCGACTAGATGGTAAGCGTCCGACTCAGGGGCACAGACACCAACTTTCAATCTGAAGCTCTCTGGTTCAAACCAAAAAGTGCACTAATGAGCTTTTTCACTACACCACGTTCCCGAAACGATGACGGAAAACATCGTGAGGAAACCGGCATGTCTTAGAACCAAAAATTCGACGGCATGTGACATCTACCAATCCGAATTGGGCTCCCGTGGTGGATCAGAGCCCATTCACTCTCATATCAAGAGTAGGCCTGCAGTGGGAACATTAGAGGCTGGTACGGATTTAAATGCGATCTCATCTAGCTCTGTTTATGCATATGCAGTAGTTAAAGCGCTGAGAGCGCTTCAGATTTGCTTATATTTAAAAGTTGAAATTTCTGTTCGGCAGCCAATCCCAAGTGCGTGATTCAACTTCCAATCAACTATTCGTGTCCCACTTTTGACTTCGATGTTCATTAATAGGAAGCAGGCGCGTAAACTATGTGTATAAAAGATCCGAGAACTGCAATGAAAATTTGAGGGCAGTTTAGATCTGCTCTCAGATAGATATTAATATGATATCAGGATTTAAAAAATACTTAGTAATGTCGAGGTTAACTCTTAGATAGTAATAATAGATTTCTCTCTCGCTCTCAATTGTGAGACTTTGGCGTTTTCACAGTAAACTATAGAACCAAAAGAATAAATAAGTTTGTAATAGTTATGAGAAAGCTAGCTTTAACCGAAGCCAGTATTTCGAATATAGTAACGGAACATTTGCAATATGTTGTGTTGAATAACGGACGCATTAGGATTTTTTAGATTTAAAATTTTACTTTACGTGTTATAAACTTAATTATATTTTATTAGCGACCCGCCCCGGCTTCGCACGGTTAGTAAAGCATCAGTGTCGTATCAGAAATTACCCGTGCGATACTTATAATAAATTCTGTCTGTTTGTCTGGCTGTTTTTTCCGGCTACTATCCAAAACGGTTGGACGTATTTTGACGGGATTTTCACTGGCAGATAGCTGATGTTATAGATAGGAGTAACATACTTTTGTTTTAGCAAAAGATAAATTAGGGTTCCGCATAAAAAAAGCTAAATTCTACTCCGAAGAAGTCGTGGGAAACAGCTAGTTGTAACTAAAATTTGAGTTGCGCGGTTAGCTAGCTAACCTAACTCAAAACACGTGATTTCGGAAAGTTGCGGCAATGAAACTGACCGACGATTTACGAAATATCTCACTTCATATCAAATAAAACAGCCAGGAGTAGAATGCCGATAAATAAACTCGTGAAAAACCCCTATTCTGGAGATTCGCAACCCCGTAGGTACTGTAAACATCAAATCATCATTCTACGAAATTGAAATAACAATATATTCCAATATCAAAGTAAAATTGTAGTAAACCACTTTATTGAACGGGAGGTATTGTCTAAAATAACGGTCTCTCGAAATGAAGGATTTTGGTTTTCACCAATTAGCTACAGTGTAACATCGACAGTTGGTGAACGGTGCTCAGGGCATAGACGCCGACTTTCAATCTGAAGGTCGCTAGTTCAAACCCACACGTACCAATGTCATTTTCACTTAAAACAATGATGTGCGCAATGCTACGTTCTCGAAACGGTGAGAGGAAACATCGTGAGGAAACCGGCATGTCTTCGAACCAAAAATTCGAAGACATGTAAGATCTACTAATCCAGATTTTGCCACAGTGGTAAATAAAGCCCAATTAATTAACGAACACTCAATTAACGAAAGTATGCTGGTGTCATCGATTTATAAGACGTTATCACGTCAATAATTTTAGTTAGGCACTAGCGGATGCCTAGCGTGTGCTGCTACGCTAAATAGATTTTGTAGTATTATTTTAGTACTTATTTTAGTAGTCTAAAACCAACTTCGCATTATTGCCTTTCCAATGAAACCGGTTTGGGGCAGATCGGTTGGATGGTTTCAGTCTCTATCGGACATAGGTAGAAACAATTTTTGCGGTTTACATATTGGGCATGTATATTTGGCATAAGTTTAGTTTACACACTGTGGTCAAGTTGTGTAATCACGTTGCGATGGGATATGAACACTGGCCCTCAAACTTGGGGTGGGAAATTACGTGGGGAATAAAGCTCCTTACGTGTAGTTTGTAGTTCACAACATCGTCCCTAATACTAATGAGGAAACTTATGGATAAAGCTGAAGGTATTATAACTTTTAACGATCATAAATTTAATTTCACTCGTCCAGTCATAATGAAAATGTGTTTTTATGTATTTACTTCTTTCATAAGGCAATTTACAGCGCCATCTAGATTGTATAATGTCAACCAGATAAACTCTTATTCTCGTGCACTCTGTGTTGCAAGTGACATGGACAAACAGAAACACAAGACAAATTCCCATGACCCGAGAACAAAGTTCGTATAAATACAAAAATACGTTTATAGAACTTTTTTGTAAATATGTATTTAATATATATACATTGTAACACCCAGGCATAGAAAAACACATCTAGAGAAGATAGCTGCTACCAACTTAGCTGTGAACTCAGTCACTATACCTAGTACTAACGAATCAAAACAGTGTAATAAAATCTTAATGTTCACATACATTGAACATTTCACCCAGTACCATCTATAATAGCTCCAACTCTAGGTTGTAATATCATAACCATATAACTGACAGCGAAAAGGTGCATAATTATTTTAGTTATTTTTCTATAAATACATATTAATAACACCCAGATAATAAACAATTATGTTCTTGTGCTTGTACAAATGCTTGTCTTCGATGGGAATCTAATCCAAAACCTACTGCGCAGAAGGCAGCGCTACTTCTAACTGGTTTGGGAGGCCAATCAATCCTATTACGCTTTAGTTTCCATGCTGAGGGGTGAGAGTTAGTCCCAAAATCTAATTTTCCCCTCAAGGGGGTTAGAACTTGTGAGCTCATTTTCTACCTTGCCCAAGCCCAATATAAAAGTGGCACAAAATTCCCCTCCGCCTTGATTTTGAATCGATGGAATTTGGGAATCACTTAGAAGAACACGGTCACGGTTGGAAAGCTTGAAAACTTCTACAACTGGGTTTGCAGTCATAAAAACATGGTCCAGTTGCTCGCGTCCGTAGGTGTTTACCCTTCCATTGCTGTATTTTGATTTTTTTGGTGTAATTTATGAAACAATTTTGAAAATTCGTTTTTTATTTCAATGTATTTGCTTTCACATTGGGCTAGTGTGAAAAGTCACGAGAGCATATTTTGCTTTCCTATGATTTTGTTCTTCGCCCATTGTATACCAATTTCGATGTATATTTTTTAAAATGGGTGAATCCTGAGAAGAATTAAGGGATGAAAGTTTTGAAGTGGGATTTTTCGATTTTTTTAATTAAGTCTCTTGTTCTTGAATGGGTTGCACTAAACATAAGCATTGATTATGTCCTATGTACTTCAAACAACATTTAAATTACTTTTATTTTGTACTCGTATATTAAAAAAAATTAATTAAAAATGTATCATGGACCTTTTTACAAAAATAAGTACCTTAGAATTATTATAACAAAACTTTGAGTACCACGGGACACTTATCAATTAGCTGTGTAATTAAAACAACAAGTTTGCACGGCTGATTTCTGTTTTAGAATTAATTGGTGGTTCATACAGCACTTTATTTCATAATTCGATGACCTCTTAATTATGACTTTCTTAAAAACTCAAGGATTAAACATTCCTATTCTATAGAAAAGTAAAAATGAATTTGCTTATGCACTAATTAAATCAACGAATTTAACAACAAAACATTCTCCTGTATTAAGATTTTTGTCACAGTGATAGCAATGATATGCACAGATCTACACAACAGTCCAGTTGCTCGCGTCCGTAGGTGTATACCCTTTGATTCCCTACACGTACCCCCTGGGTGGTGCTAAAGGAGCAACCAAAAGTAGCAGTAGAACTTGTGCCAAGTTCGTCCGGAGAGGTACTGCCACCACATCTGGAATCTGCCGCCAAGCATTAGTGGTTGCATTACTGTGTTCCGGTGGAAGGGTATGGCTGCCGGTGAAATTACATGCGCATGAGACGTATCATCCCCGTCTCGGGTGATGGACGCAGCAGGATGAATGCGACTCAGTAAAGATTTGGATCTCATACTGAGTCGCGCGCATTACTGTTACCATGGGCGAGGGTAGCCACTTACCATCAGGTGGGCCCTCAGCTCGTTCCGTTACGAATTCACATAAAAAAAAAAAAAAAAGTCACCTTCAAGACTTGAGAATAAAACGCACAAAACTTTGGTATGGATATAGAACGCCTTCGCCTTCCAAGCAGTGTGAGGTAACGATCACATGGCGTTTAATAGTTATTTATAGCCAGTCAGTAAATTTTGTTTAAAATATATTTATACTCCGTATTTGCTACAGAATTAAATTAGCGTTGGTATTCAGCGGTGTCGCTTGACAAATTCTGTTTATAATTTCATAATCAAATAGAATGTGTTCCAGATAAATATGTTTTTAATAAGCAAATTGTACAATAACCAGCCGAAAATAGAACTACAAAACCAATCTGAATCTAACTGAAGCCAAAACACCAAAATAGAAGCTGTTTTCGCCAGAAATTGAGGACTTGATTGGTAATTTTGCAAAAATTAAAGTAACATAACAAACACATAACAGAAAATCGTTTCGATATTGCTTGTACTTTGCGTTAAACATGTCGGTGGAAGCAGGTTATTTTAACAAATAAAACGCAAACATACTGTAATTTGACATATCTGTGTGCATATAAGTGTCTTAGGAGCTCTTGTACATTATATGCGCATATGACACGTGTCAATTTTGACGTGTCTGATATTTGAGATCTAAAGGAATATTGAGTTTAAGCTTCAAAGTCATTGTTGTAATATAATCTGTGCTTACAGGTATCAAATTGTACCAAACTCTTGTCAAGCCCAAGCGAATATCTTAAATCCACGGCGTTCCACTTTGGATCAAAAGTTAGCCCATGTCTTCGAACTTTTTCTTGTAGGTCACACCGGTTTCTTCACGACGTTTTGGCCACATAAATTAGTTGGTAGCTGTGCCTTCAGCGGTGTTATTGTTTATTTATTTATTTATTTATATAGGACTCCCAACACAAGATACACTGAACATGCAATTTAAAATAATAAAAGGTCTTAAACAATAGTGGTCCCGCAATTATAGGGCGTCACAGCGTGTTAATGGAGAACAACCAGACAACATTTAAAAAAGAAAAGTACAAAATATAAGAAAGAAAAATAGGTTGTTCTGGTCGTGGGTTCGATTTCCAGTTACTACAAGCATTTGTGTGACGAAAATAGATTTTTCTTATATCTCTGGGTGGTAATGTTTATAATAGGTATTTATTGACAATATTATAAAAAAATAATAGCTGTCTAGTTCCCATTGTCCAAGCTATGTTTAGGACTAGATGGCGCTGTGTGTAAAGTCCATGAATATCTATATGTAATCAAGAAATCTGTCTAGAATATTGAGCATTAAATGATTCACATAACTCTCTGCTAGAATTTCTTATTAATCTCTCAGTTTTATGGATACAAAATCAATTATCAAGCGGACCGCCTTACCGCGAAACAACCGTGAAATGGAAGGTAAATTCCGCGGCCCGGCCACGGACCAGGTCATTGGCCGGTGTATTGATAGAGTGGCGGGACACGTTGTGAAGCTTAATGATCTAATAAAATACGACTGCTCCGGAACACGTGACCTGCGAGCCGAGGAGGCCAGGGCTGGAGTAAGGACGACAAATTTTTTTTTTAACTTAATGCTACGGATCGAGCTGGAGGCCCACCTGGTGGTAAGTGGTAAACTTCGCCCATAACAACAGCAATTTATCTATTTTTTTTGGGTCTATGCTTTTTAAACTCAAGTGAAATCTCACGTTTACACACTCAAACCCCTGTACTTGGATGTTAAATCAAAATAACTGGAAAAAATGTTTCATCCAAGAAAACAAATTGCGTGTTTTACTTTCCTGTGACTTTTTTCTTCGCCTGTTGTATACACCTCAAAAATAACGGAAAGCATTATTATATATAATTATTGGATAATTTAAAATATAATAGTATTTAAACAGGACAAAAAACTATAACAGCACACTTTGAAAGTACAATATCCAGCAAAGTAATCCAAAACGAATGTAAGAAGAGCTTAATCAAGCAAACTTTTTTTTTCAACCCTCTGTAAGACATCCAAAAGCCTCTTACACCAGAGACAGCAAGGTTTACGAAGATACCTATTTCTTCTTTACATCTCTAAGTTCTCGCTCCGACCCTGGCCACCAGGCCGTCTGAAGCGATAGCTAATGGAATAAGTTTGCGCAAGTTTCGCGTATTGATTGGCTGTTTATTCAATGTGAAATGGCGTTAACTCCCTATTTACCCCAGAACACTTCCTGTTGACTCCTCAAATTACTTCCGCTTGTCTTTTTGCTCTTCGATAAAAAAACTATTGAAAAGAAAAGGTTTCTTCCAGACAGAAACACAAGGACATATAATACGACAATAATTTATATTGGACAATCCTTTCAATATTTTGTGTAATAAATAGAAACAATCTTATGCTTTAAACGGGCAATTGTTATGTATATAAATTTATTTAATATTTTCGCGTATCTCGAAAGCGGCTCTCACGATATGTATATCATTTTTCTGTTTATTGATTGTATCTCAAGTAAAAATAAAAATAAAAAATCGATATAGATTAAATTTTTATGGGACCGATCCTATAGAAATCTATTACTTTTATGTTACAAAAAATAACTATAGTAAATTATCGTCTCTCCATATTTTACATTTAATTAACATTTACATCCATATGGATAATCCTAGAGATACGGAAACGTGGCTGAATCACAAATAAAATATTATCTATACGAGTAAACTTATCAGCTTCAGAGGGATGTCTAAAAGAAATTTCGATCCAATAAAAGCTGACAAATTTCAGGTTTAGTCGACAAAAACTGCGAATAAAAGCGAACAAAAAGGCCGGTGCTTTCAGCGCTGGAAACCGGCTTACAGCCGCACGTAATAAATAAAACATATTACCAAATAAGGGGATGCGTCCCTTATGGATGGGTTGGCAGTGAGGGCTGATGTGAGGTGACAGTTGTTTGTCTTCCGGAACATTTCAGCTCATACACAGGGAACACATCCTGATACAATTGACGTAGTTTCAAATATTTAACTACTGGCTCTGCCCTACAGCGTTGCCCGCGGCCATCCTACGGGAACCATACATTTTTTTGGGATAAAAAGTAGACTATGTGCTATTCTAGATTACAATCTATCTCTGTGCTAAATTGCATCCAGATCCGTTCAGCCGTTCTGGCGTGGTTGAGTAACAAAAATTCATCCATCCATCCAAACTTTCGCATTTATAATAGAAGTAAGATTTACGCAGAGTTTCTCACAGAAGCACATAATGCAAGTTTAGAGTGATAAGTAAATTAAATACAGTTTATCATGGACTTTTGGATTGGCTTTACAGCTCAGTTGGTTGTAACTCTGCCTTCTACGCTGCAGGTAGTGGGTTCGACTCCCACCCAGGACAAGTATTTGTGTGACGAAAGTAGATGTTTGTTCTATGTCTGAGTGTTAATATGTAATATGTATGAATTATAATATGTTACAAAATAAGTAAGTATGTATACTATTAGTTATCTAGTTTTCATAGTACAACCTTGCTTAGTTTGGAACTAGATGGAGCTGAATTAGTAACTTAATACCTGGCCACAAGTGGTATTGCCACTGGCAACACAGCGTGAGTAACCTTGGGTAGTTTAATACTAATAACATTTATGATTTCCTTTATGTATTTCAGATTTTTTATTTACCAATCAAAATAAAGAACTGTCTTGAATTTAATATTTGCGTAAGCGATAGTTTGTTTTGATAATAAGTTGCACGTCCCATAAACGCAGCAGCTTAATGAAATAACATTCAGTAAACAGTAAACAGAACATCCGAGATATTAGAGTTTGGGTTTTTTCCATTCGAAGAAAAGCCACAAAAATTGAATTAGAGAACCAATCACGTTCGCACTTTGGAAGACTGGCAACGGCTCTTTGAAAGTGTGACACGTTAATATATTGCGTTGGAAATATATAAAGTTGAGAAGAAAAAATCTTTCCACCTGTTTTCTGCGCGTATGACCCAATAAGCAGAAAGTAAAAACGGAAAAACTTATTTTAGCTTACCATAACATTCGACTAATTTCCAATTTATGCCAATGTCAAGTTCACAGAATAGAATAAATTTGTTGATGTTACGTATTAGTTTGGGAACTAGAAAATGAAAAGAGATTAAAAAAATCATAAGTCTAAGCAGCAGATTTATTTAATAGTTTGCCAAAGGTTTTTGGATGAGGTTAGAACTCTTGAAAACACTCTAAAGCACTCAGAAGGCACTTTTTTCGGATATAAAAACACTTTGAATTAATAATATTGCGTAAATTACTGTTTAAGTATGCTAAAATTAATGTTAATTTGATACATCATCAAGCACCAAAACTATTCCTCTAAGAATATTTCATCGAAATTATTGTACGCCGTAAATAATATTTTTGTAACGTGACCGCCAAATTTCCGAAGAAGAATGCCAGAAAAATGTATGAACGATCCCACTGGCAAAGTTTTCTCATTAAGGAAAGTTTGACGTTTATAGAAGTTCTCTAATTGGTGCACTCACCCTACTCTTAGCGAAGCCAATTGAACCGTGAGCGATGAATAACAACTTGGAATACGTATGGGTTTTATTACCTACCTTTCATTTTTTATATTATAGGAGTACCTATACACTTTTACTTTACCTGCACTTATGAAATTAAAAATCTAAATTGAAGTTATCTATCTTATTTTTAAGGCCAAAGTTTGTATGTGTGTATGTTTGTTCCTCTTTCAGGATCAAACGGGTCCACGGATTTGGATGAAATTTGGTTCGGGGATAGATTATAACCTGGATTAACACATAGGCTACTTTTGATCCCGGAAAACTGGTAACACCGCGGGGCACAGCTAATCTCGCTTGTAAAGCTTGTATTACCTTCAAGAGCCTGAGTATGATCTTGGAATAGGCAAATGCCTAAAATTTGATTCTTGGTATTGATGTTCTGAATTATACTTGTGTCAGCGCCACCTGTGATACAGGGTGCAATATTTGTGGTGACATGTTTACAGTTATTATAAAAACCAGTATAACCTAGTAGAAATACACTATTTTTAAAATAGCTTGTGTACTGAACACTCTGATGTTGAAGAAAGGAAAACTTCCATTTACTGATCGTGAAAATCAGAGTTCCGGTTTGCGTGCGTACGACGTCATCCTGTTTGCACACAGGCTTCGCAAACAAAAACGATCTAAAACAAACTGGAATAGCAAAAACATTGGGAACATCGCGCCAGAGGTTTAGACCGTGAGAAATATCCAATTTAGCCGCGTTTGCCCGGTAAATTGACGCCATTTTTCATTTAGAGCCACCATGTTGCAACAGTGGCGCCGTCGCGGTTTGCGAAAGATGCGTTCAGATGTAACAAGGAGGAGAAACAATTCATGAACTATGGAAAACTGTTTGTACTTTGTAGAGTAGATTTTTTAAGTCTTCCTTTTTTGATCTATAACCCTTTAATGATGACTTTTGATTGATTTTATTCTTGACTGTATAGTATAACTATTTTAATCTAACTAATATAACAAAGCTGAAGCGTTTGTTTGTTTGAACGCGCTAATCTCTGGAGCTACCAGTTACATTTGAAAGAGAATTCACTCTAGAGAGTATGAACTCAGTATATATTTACGAGAATTGCTTATAATTACTCTTATAATTTTATTACGAGATATGTTCGTACTTGTCAGATTTATATGGATACTGCTAAGTATTAGCTATTATATATATTTTAAATAATTAGTAGAGTACGTTTTCGTTTCAATAATTCAACAAGTCTTGTTCAATAACTACGCTGGTATAGAATAACTGCGAGCGGTTTCTCCGCGCATGTTACTAGGAAGCAATTCTTCTGTCTTCTTTCTGTCTAGATTATTGAAGTGAACGGAAACTTGCTCTACTAATTACTTTCCATTTTTAGCTACAGAAGCATTGTACCTCACCAGTTCCCCTTGGGCTGGTCGGTTAGGGTTGGACCAACCGACTAAGTCGTATTTCAGTTGTTATAGGCGGAGGTATCCACTTAGCAGGTGTGCCTTCGTCCCGTCAAAAAACAATAAACGCTGTTTGTAAATTTACATTACTATTAAGCTTTAATAAATGCCTGTTTTAACTAACATATTACGCATTACCTGCCTATTAAAAATGGTAACTTACAATACAATACAATACAATACAAGAATACTTTATTGCACACCAAAATAAATTTAAAAGGAATCTTATACAATAATGTACAATGGGCGGCCTTATTGCTTAGAAGCGATTTGTTCCATGCAACCTTTGGATGGAGAGGAATTTGGGCTTGGAAGGTTGGTCGGCGGTGTACACAATTATCTCAAAATACGAGACAAAGTAAGATTAATAAAATATTTACAGATGTATATATATACATTACATTTATTATGTAAACATATATATTTTTTTATATTTACCTGGTACTTTCTAATTTTTTAATTTTTATGTTTTTCTAAGATAAAAGCTTAAGATCAGCCTCTTTAATTGAAAATCCAATTACGCCATCATTAAGAAAAAATATTCGCGAAAAAATATTATATTATCTTTAAATTGGAAATTTGGAGAAATCTGAGACTGCTTTAATTAATACCAACTCTGAGAGGAAAATATCTATACCAATATTCTGAGATTATCTTAGATTGAGTTTAGCAAAATGTACTACGAAATACATGAAGCATGAAGAAACAAACACGTTCTGGTACAACTCAAATGCAGCTAGTGGGTCATGTTGCTCGGGTCCGTACACGTGCCCCCTGGGTGGTGCTAAAGTAGAACTTGTGTCAAGTTCTCTGGAGAAGTACTGCCACCACACCTGGCTATCTGCCGCTCATGCGTATGAGACGTATCATCAACGTCTCGGGTGATGGAGTGAACGCTGTTAGCATGTTCTGTCACTAATTCACATTTAAAAACCGACTTTCTCACGGCGAGCGAGTGAGAGACGATGAAGCGTGAAGGAGTAACAAACATACATAAAAACAAACTTTGGCATTTCTAATATTAGTTTGTTAATCTTTCACTAGTAGAGAGTTGCATATTATTTAGTCGCAACATCACAAAAACACTGAGAATGGAACTATTTCTCATTACCCATAACCTATAGTATTTTAATTATTGTGACCTAAAGAAGGGTCGGATATGCATAGAACAAGCGCATTTTAATTAGAGATGTTTCCTTGTATTA
Source organism: Aplocera efformata (assembly GCA_921293045.1). Taxonomy (NCBI): domain Eukaryota; kingdom Metazoa; phylum Arthropoda; class Insecta; order Lepidoptera; family Geometridae; genus Aplocera; species Aplocera efformata. Next base: position 1,108,404 of record OV121042.1, on the reverse strand, counting down.
AGTTTTCAACGAAATTTAAGATGTCACTTTTACTTTGACTATCATTCACATCTATACTAATATTATAAAGCTGCAGTGTTTGTTTGTTTGAACGCGCTAATCTCTGGAACTACTGGTCCGATTTGAATGATTCTTTCAGTGTTGGGTAGTCCATTTATCGGGAAGGCTATAGGCTATGTTTTTTTTAAAATTAGGGATCCGTAATGAAATTGCTATTTTGTAACACAAGGTGTAAAATTGAAAACCTATTTTTGCGTGCGCTGTTTCCACGGGAACGAGAAAAACGCGGGTGAAACCGCGGAACACAGCTAGTCTTAAAATAAACCTATAGTAAAATTAATAGCATTCCAACCGAGCCAAGATTTAGTTCTCAGTTCAATGCACGTGACCACGTCCTAAAGTTCGGTGCGACCCGGGATGTGACCCGCCGACCCCGGTAACCACTGCCGAATTCTAACTTCAATAACTTCCGTGACTACCATTCGCCTTGTAAGGTGCCGTAGGCGCCTTAGCATCTGCCCACTAACTTAGACTACTAGTTTGGATCTAACCTAACTATTGTACAACTTTAAGTGTCTCAGTTAGCTCCGTCTTCGACATTTATATTCCGTGCATGTTATGGCTGGCTCGCGCAAATGTAGCGTCGGTAACAATTTAATAGCCTAAACGATTGGAATATGATGGAGTATATTTGCACTTATGCATGATTAGGTCGTTAAGAACTTCCAAAAAGTATAAGTTAAGCGTAGTTAAGTAATTAACAAACATTCATGGATATTTCAGTCAGCGCCATCTAACCCCGAACTAAGAATAGCTTGTACTATGGGAACCAGATTACAGATGGAATGCTCATAAAATACTTTATTTTTATTCATGTTTGTGTGTACAAACAAGGATCTATTGGTCAAACAAATATTTGTTCTGGGTGGAAATCGAACGCACTACTTACGCAGAAGTCAGAGCTACTAAATGTGCTGTAAGCCAGTTAAGTAGCTAAAACTAATCGAATTATGAATTTTTGATTAATTAAAATGCCTACCATGCATTCTCTCCGATTAATATTTTTGTCTCAATCCATTCAACATCATTGTGGTTTTAGGCTCTATTACAATTCTATTGTCAATTCAAATCACAAATACTTAATTTCGTCCCGAATAAATCCACAATTTCTTCGTTCAAATTGCTACGAATAACCGAATTTACAATCTAAATAGATTATTCAAAGAAATCGTTGTCTGAGGCAATAAATAAGCCACAGGTGGAGTTGGAGCGAATGCATCTCTTAAATCTACTTCCTTCTGAATTACGTCTAGTGTATCTTACGACAGGGCTGGACTCAGGCAAAGAAATATGGGTTCTGTACACTGTATATACCTACCGTCAATTTATTAGTTAAAAATGTTAACGCACAATACTATACCAACCAATAAACAATACGTACAACTGTACCAACCGAACGAACTCAATTGAAATTTTCTTACCTAAACCACCGAATTCTTACATAATTCTTACATAAATTACAAATCGTCGACGCATGAATTAGAATAATATTTTTTTCAAAAAAAAAAAAAATAGCCTGTTACTCCTTATAACAGCTATATGCCAATAAAAAAGTCCCGTTGAAATTCATTTATTAAAAAACTGTTATTTTGACAATACAAACAAACACTTTAATTTTATTTATTTGTATAAATAGGGTTTTAAAATAAAGTCGCATTACTAACAAATAAAAATCCCTTCGTAGTTCGCACCCCAAGTAATTCGTTCACATGCTAGTAGGTAATTTTCAGCGGGAATTTCATCCAGACCCTATTAAGATTCCTAACTGCTATCAAATTTTTCCCATTTTCATCTGATATTTTCCGACAACTGAATCTCCATCTCTTATACTCATAATTATAAAATCTGTATCCAGTTGTGTCCGATTGTTCTGGTTCCAACACAAGCCAAATATAATTGGATAATTGATTCAACCACTTCCCATCAGCTATTATAACGGAACCAATTAGAGCTAATTCAATTAATCAAATGCATTGACGAATATATTTTGCGAGTGAATTATGCATGCACTGGTTAATGGTGGAGATAACTTCTAATTTACAAGTGTATCATGCAAGCGCCTAATTACTAATTAGGCATGAACTGTTTGCTTCAATTAAACACATTTAAATTGACACACGTGCAATTAAAATTCTAAACTAACGATCTAACCATATATAAACATAACTTCAGGTAACAAAATGAGAGATTTGATTTGTTTCAAATTATATTATATATTGAATAATCTTGGTTGTCCCTAAATGTTTAAAATTACACAATTATTTTTATGTGGATAAGTGACGGGATGTGCTGAGGGCCCACCTGGTGGTTAGTGGCGACCTTCGCCCATGACAATAGTAACTTACATTCACTCTGCTGCGTCCATCACCCGAGATGAGAATGATACGTCTCATGCGCATGTGATTTCACCGGCATATTATCCCCTTTTTAGGTCATGCAAAGAGTGTTTTATTGGGCCCCAAATTACATTTGTGCGCATGGGATTTCACCGGCACCCATACCCTTCCACCGGAACACAGTAATGAGACTACTGCTTGGTGGCAGATTCGAGGTGGCAGTACCTCTCCGGACGATCTTAGCACAAGTTCTATTGCTACTTTTGGTTCTTCTTAGGTGAACTAAATCTGTTATATTTATTAAGTACATCATAAGTTTTCTTTTTACTAACCCATGTATAACAATTCTTAAGGTTTCTACGGTGCAATTAATAAGTATATGTATTTAGTTTTACCCCAACATGCCCCTTAATCCGACCCCGTGTTACGGGGTCAATTCCAATACCTTTTCCCTATACTTTTTGTCGCTAACATTATTGGGAACACATAAATCGGAATGCTTTTAAGAAATGTGCATTCGCCTTGTTGTCGTTTATTTTGTGGACGCTCGGTGGCTTTTGTATTGAAAACACATTTCGCGGTAAAAAGTGATACAACACGTTAATATACGGTTAAACTTATCTTCAACTAGCGACCCGCCCCGGCTTCGCACGAGCATCAGTGTCGTATCAGAAACTACCCGTGCGAAGCCGGGGTGCTAGTATATTATACATATAAACCGTCCCCTTGAAACACTCTATCTATTAAAAAAACTGCATCAAAATCCGTTGCGTAGTTTTAAAGATTTAAGCATACATAGGGATATAGGGACAGAGAAAGCGACTTTGTTTTATACTATGTAGTGATCTGGCATAATCTCAGACAACGTGTGTATATATCATAATATTTCAGGTAAAGTAGAAAATAATTAGAATGTTTTATAAAAAATGATTAATTAGGCATGACATAGTCCTTATTAAATAAATATATAAATAAATAAATAAATAGGCATAGAATCTTTGATTGTCGGTCGTAAGAAAGTATAATATTTTTTTCCATTTGGGTTTTCTTGCAGGATTTTGGGAACAAGTTGCTCGCGTTAAAGAATAGCCTTAGAATGGAAGGGTGTGGGGTGAAATCACATACGTATGAGATGTAACATCCCCGTCTCGGGTGCCAGGTGCAACGAGGTACTTCCCCGGTTGAAATTTGTTTTTTTTGTTGCTCCTTTAGCACCACCCAGTGGCTACGTGTAGAGAAAGATCACCTACTCACCCACGGACCAGTGGCGTAGCTACCTAGGGGCTAGGTGGTGCAGTGCCCCGGGGCCTTCAAGGTCAGGGGGCCCTCGAATATTACCAGAAAACCTCGATCGAGCTGAATAAATATGACAGATTGCAACCAAACTTTAATCACGGTTCGTTTTATTACCTACATCAGGTGTTAATTGTAATTTATATCATTACTGTTTAATATTTTTATTACCTGCCCTATAGTGCACGAAAAAGAGCAGACGGTAAAGTAGCTTAGCATTCTTTAAAGTATTTGCATATTTAATAATTTTACTGGATAAAACCAGTTTAGATAGTAGTGGGGCCCCATTTTTTATTTGCCCCAGGGCCCTTGTCTACCTAGCTACGCCACTGCCACGGACGCGAGCAACTGGACCCCCCCTAATGTGGTATAATCAAAAACAACACAAGGGTCTCTGTAACGGTGTTCATAAGCAATACATTATGTATGTGTGCTCGGGGTACGGGATCAAGACGTACTTGATCCGCACCCTTTCTGTCATTGTCAGTATGAGGAATTAGCCTCATTTGAGGACATTCCGAGGGCCTGAGGTACGCTGAGGTGATTTGTGGTCCGTGTGACAGCGGGATTACAAAACGAGAAGATAAAACAACGTTTAAACACTCATACCTCTGCATTAGGATTCCATGTCACAGATAACATGAACAAACACAGACGAGACAAAACTTGCTCACCACACAAAGTGTACCCCGGCCGGGATTATAACCCGGGACCCCTCGCTTGCAAGGCAGGGCTACTACCAACTAAGCCTAAGAGCCGTTAAACTAAGAACGTTAGGAATTAATATTGGATATCAGATGGCTCCATAGCTTAGCAGTTCGATTCCCGGCCGGTACACACCGAGTGGTGAGTACCCGGCTTTGTTTCAATAAATATTAATTTTATTTAAAAAACTAATTTGTACTCATAAATAAATTTCTGTAATATTAAATCGAATGTGCCGAACATAAAATATGTGTAGCAATAAAAATAACAAATGAATCACAGAATCCTTCCTGTGCGTCTGAAATAGATGGCTGCAAGTAGTAAAAAAAATATATCGAGAAAAAAATGATGACGGTCAGATATAAATTATTGTAAATCGCTGTAATTGCAGCCACGCCCCACGAGTCCAAACGTAAATATATATAGCGCCGTTTCGCGGGTGAGACTGATTTTGAATAGTTTGAGATATTCCGCTCGATTTATCGTTTTGGGGCGAATTTTCACTCGTTAGGCCGCACCTACGGATATAACGGCAGCTTGCATAAACTGACTGCTTATTTTGAATAAGCGTTGAGAAATCCTAGAACTAGTGATGAAAACGACCAAAGTAAGAACCATAGACTATGTACAAAAGTATTAAATGCACAATTCAGTACTGAGAATTTCCACTTATTGGTCAATAATTCAGCCGTAAGCCATCGTCGAGGGAGGTGATAGTTAGCTTTTTAATACAGATTGCATAAATTTTTTATTTTTTTTTTCTCTTCCTCTGGCGTCGCACTTCTATGCATTTGCCATTGTCAAGTAATATTTCTGAGTGATTTCTTTCTGGATGTATGTATGTACACGAGTAAAAAATTTGGGAAACATTTACACGGAATAAAATTATAATACATCGGGATAGGAAAAGGATCACGAGAGGAGAGGTTAACAAAAAATTTCAATATTTACAAAACTTATTACTAGGCACAAAGTATTATCTTAAATTTTTATATCATTATTACATATAAAAGATGATAAAACGTTATATATATTTGGGTCTGAAGAGGAAAGAAGGACATTAATGTTAGTAGGAAGAGGGACGTTCAGTGAAATGAGGATTGCATAAATATTCGGATGTTTTATTGTATTGTAATAGATATTGTAAAATAACTATAAGGAGCAATCATTCACTCTAAGCAATCATTCACTCTAACTATAAGGAGCAATCGTTCACTCGGTTGCGAGTGAATGTCGAATGGGACGATAATTTGCTCTATTTTTAAATTTAGAATATACTTTCGAATTGAATGTTGCCACAGATAACCATAATTCTTAATAATTGTATATTGTATATGTAATAATTGCAGAGCCGTGCTAGATAAAGATTTTGGTTACATACCAGTCCATAATAAGGAACCAAATAAATCTGTCACTTTCCTTTATATGAGTTAATTTACCTATCAAACAGTATATATACTAACTACAATTCTTTTCACATAGGAACGGTTCCGTGACACATCGACATAACTTTTTTTATGTCAAATAGCAATGCCCCACAGTTTAATCGAGATTATTGAAATCGATTTTTTCAAGCTATCTCTTAATTTAAGAACTTAGTCATTTCATCTCCATCGATTTTATCGATTTAATTTTTTAAGTTTAGGGGTAAAATCCTTAATAGGAGAGTAAGGAATAAGCAAATTAAAAAAGTTATAACTTTGAATCTTTTATTTAATCTGAAAATGATTCCTTGGATTCTTGTAAGTTTGTTATGAACTCATTTTCAATAACACTTTCAACCCTTAGATTCCTTTCCAAGTCGTCCGTTATTGTTTTTTTTACTTTTTCTACAACAGTTCTCGTGTATTCTTTCTTGCACTTTTTTGCACTTAACAATTAATCGATTCGTAATGTGATAGAGAGTGCAAAAATGAAAAACGATTTTTTTTATTTTTGCACTCTCTATATCTTATATAATATAATAAATAACTATCTTCTAGGGTTTGTTTGTAAGCATTGCGGTCCCGCTAGCTACCCCGCTTATTCATTGTACATAGCTAGAGCCTTATAGCTATTCAAATATTATACAAAAGAATGGGTGCGTCGGCTATGGAAAATTGAATCATAAATTCATGAAATAGGATTGTACGTATGCTAAAAATCCGGGGTTTTGTGCGTTTTCTGTGAGTAAACTTTTATGTTGGCTCTTAGTTTTACGAGCACAAATAGTTTTGGCCCCGTTTATATTCTAAGGCATTTTATCACATGACAAATCATTTAACATCAACATTTTTATAAAAATAAAATACGGATGAGATGGAATTCTTTATGTAAAATTCGTATGAAAATATCTTACGCTTAGTTCTTTTTTTTTAAACTCATACTTTTTGGCGGTTTAGTTGCGTCCGTCAGTACATTTCAGGGTCACGGTACCCCCTGGATGCTGAATAAGAAGCAAAAAAGGGCTAGAACATTGACAGAATACTTAGGACACAGAGAATCCTAATGCGGTATTAATCTGTATATGTGTTGTGTAACGGCTGTTAATGATGTGTTTTCTGTTATGTTCTATCTGAAACTGTATAGAAGTCAAAATAACCTAACCTAAAATCATTTGAAGTAGACAGAAATACAATGTTTAGGACAAATCATCTCATCTTAATGAAAAATCTTGAAATCACACTTTTATAATAAAGGCGAAAGTTTGTATGTACGTATCTGTGTGTTTGCTTATTTGTTACTCCTTCAAGTGAAAATGGCTCAACGGATTTGGATGAAATTTGGTACCAGGATAGCTTATATCCTGAATTAACACGTAGGTTACTTTTGATCACGGGAAACCGCGGGTAACACCGCGGGGCGCACTAGTTATGAATAATTATTAACTAGCACTCATACATCTATGAAAACTAGTGATTTAAGCATAATCTACCTACCTATTCGCATTGTGCAACTGAACAAAATACGTGCTCCGAACACATGATAGTTCTGCCAACGCACATGTCCCGCCCCGTTCACGGCGCCGCCACGTGCACGTCCCGGATTCGCGGGCCACCCTGATTGGAACACAATCTCGGTCGAACAGGGTTGCGATGCAAATTAGTTTCAGGCATTCGGGAGCCCCGGGTGGGCTGCTAAAGTCAATCGGTGAATGCCGAATAGAATTCGAAATTTCAGTTCGAGCAGCGCATTTCTTAAACACAAAACTGTATACTGGATGGATTGTTCAATGCTGACCGTTTTGTGACTGGAGTGAAATCGGGTAAATATGTTTATGAGTAATAAGTTCCTGAGATCACCTCAGCATACCAATTTCATCATGGGTTTATCTCCATATTTACGAGTATATTCTCTTGTTTAGGTAATTGATGTATTCAGTCCATGTTGAGATGGTCATATCTTGGTCCTGGAACAGGATGGAAGGGCTCGGAGCAGTATTTTTGGGAAACTCATTTATTACAAGTTTAGAGGACCATATTAACTAAGTACCATATTTTTTTAATGTGAATAAGTGACGGGACGAGGTGAGGGCCCACCTGGTGGTAAGTGGCGACCTCCGTCCATGAAAACAGTAATGCGACTCAGTATAATATTTGGATTTTACACTGAGTCGCAATTAATCTGCTGCGTCCATCACCCGAGATGGGAATGATACGTCTCATGCGCATGTGATTTCACCGGCATATACCCCTTTTTAGGTCATGCAGAGAGTGTTTTATAGGGGCACAAATTACAATAAAATTAAAATTAAATAAATTAATTCGCCCTAGGATTCCCTGTTTCGCACATGGCATGGGCAAATACAGAAACACAAGACAACCCGAGAACAACTTCAACACAAAATTTGTCTTGGCCGGGAATCCAACCCGAGACCTCGCTTCGAAGGCAGGGCCATTACCAACTAAACCACTGAGCCGTCAAAACCAGCAAATATCTGTATTCTCATGTAAAATGGACCCATTTTCAGAATTAAACTAAAGTGAAGCCATAATGATGTGCTACTTTTAATTAACCTACCATATTATTATAACACCACAATATACAAGTTTTAACAGTGCCAAGCTAAGTATAAAAGCAGCTTTATGTTAAGCGGTTCTGTGTACAAATCTGCAAACAGCTCGGTTCAAGTTGATAACTGCTTACAACAGGGATCTGGGATCTCGTTAGCTGTAATTCCACCTGCCTGCAGACAAACCAACAAAAACTATGCAGACTCGCAGTTACTTGGTCAAATAGTTCATGCATGCATTTTAGATTAACGCCCTCTGAATCGCGCCACAGTGCAGTAACTAATGCAGTAGTTTTCTAGCTTACTCGACGAACATTTTAAACTATGATTTAGTAATGGTATTTTCAACCCCATTTCGTTTGTAAATTTTTTTGTTGTCCTAACAATACTATTGCATGTTAATATAAGGGTGTCTCATAAGTAATGTCAGTTTTCATATGTGAAAATTCATACGCCTCAATTTAAACATATCGTAACTTGTAAAAACTAGACTCTAATTCTATGAAGTACAGTTGCTTTACTTTCTTTTAATCATTCTCCCTATATTTATTGACGACGCAGTACGTTTTTCATAATAAATAGTATGGAAGCGAATAATATCTTAACAATACACGATTTTCATATTTATCGCATTCCATCCTTATTTTCCTTGGTTACGTCATAACTTGAGAACGACTTAACCGATTTCATTTACCTTTTTAACTTTGTTGAAGGATCTTAAGAATAATAAATTAGGAAAATTTCGCATAAAATTCCTAGCAGCAATTATTTTGAAAAATATATTATATTATTATATGTGTTGTATATACATAGCTATGCTATTGACGTATTGCGAAATATATTTATAACTAAAACAATGTGACTATCTGTAGTATCAAATTGTATAATTCAATGTGCATTTCGTTCTTCCTTGCACTATGCCTATCAGCGCTCCAAACTTTGATCTCGCATTCATTACCGTGGCTTGGGTCGACGAACTAAACTAATTTGCGCTAAACGCTACCGACATTGCCAGAATAAGTTCTGCCAACGTTTATTAGGCGAACAATTGAATGCGGAGTTGGCTTACGGTTTCAAACTTAAACTGTGGCGCAAAGAATTTGAATACACTTGTCTGGTGGTTTTAATTACTTCGGGTGGAAATCCTTACACTCCAAGTAAAACAGACACATACTAAACTTTTTTTAATATCATCTTATGTGTAGAACAGACTAGCCCAGTTTTTACAGCCGGTTATTTATATGGTATATGACAATTTGGCGAAAATATATATTTTTGTGGTAAGTCGGGAAATATCTATTATATTTAATATATATTAATATATAAAACATTTCGACGGCTCCGTGGCTTAGTTGGTAGTAGCCCTGCCTTCGAAGCGAGGGGTCCCGGGTTCGATTCCCGGCCGGGGCAGACTTTGTGTGGTGAGCATGAAGTTTGTTTTCGGGTCTTGGGTGTTTGTCTTGTGTTTCTGTATTCGTCCATGCCATCTGCGACACAGGGAATCCTAGTGCAGAGGTATGAGTGTGTTAAAGTTGTTTTTTTTTTTTATTTACATTGACATTTAAAATTTGAAATATATTACTGTAAACTTATTGTTAAAGCATGTAATTTGTCTTGTCTGTTTCTAGTTTCTTATTTCTTGTTATTTTTTGGGCTATGAAAGTCATCATTTTTGGCAAAACCGAGTGTTCCGTAGTGTGCCTAAGGCCGAATAAATGAGTATTGAGTATATCTAATGAATCGAGCCAAAAAACCTTCAAACTCAAGTCAAACATAGTAAAAATCCTTTGTTTCCGCTGAATTCTTACAATAACTGGGTAATGTCATTTTTTTATATGTATGTACCAACAGACACCTTCTTATTATTAATTTTGGCGCTTTTTCAAACCCTATTTGACCCTCCATGAGGAAGAATCAGCAAGAAATCTCTAATGGAATTATTACTTTCTTATCACGAGCGTGATCCCTTTTACAGTGTAAGTACTTAAATCTAAATCACATTTTTCTTATTACTTTTCTTAATATGTAACAGATTACAAAATATTTTGAATGAATAACAAGTCAAAGTATGCTCTCAAACTCTTAGATCATTTTTTTTTTTTTTTATGTGATTGAGTGACGGAACGAGCTGAGGGTCCATCTGATGGTAAGTGGTGACCTTCGCCCATGACAACAGTAATGCGCGCGACTCAGTATGAGGTACAAATCTTTACTGAGTCGCATTCATCCTGCTGCGTCCATCACCCGAGACGGGGATGATGCGTCTCATGCGCATGTGATTTCACCGGCAGCCACACCCTTCCACCGGAACACAGTAATGCAACCACTACTGCTTGGCGGCAGATTCCAGATGTGGTGGCAGTACCTCTCCGGACGAACTTGGCACATGTCCTACTGTTACTTTTGGTTGCTCCTTTAGCACCATCCAGGGGGTACGTGTAGGGAATCAAAAGGTACACACCTACGGACGCGAGCAACTGGACCCCCCAAGATCATTAATATGCTTTATTACAATCGTAGTCCTGACTTCGAAGCGAGGGGTCCCGGGTTCGATTCCCGGCCGGGGCACACTTTGTGTGGCGATCATGAAGTTTGTTCTCGGGTCTTGGGTGTTTGTCTTGTGTTTCTGTGTTTGTCCATGCCATCTGCGACACAGGGAATCCTAGTGCAGAGGTATGAGTGTGTTAACGTTAAAAAGTTTTCCTCAGATGGAAATCAAAGCCGAGACACATCGAAAGTAGGCATAATTACGGAGCTACTCGTATCGTATTTTATTAATACAAAATAAGCATATTTTGGTACAAATGTTTCGGACTGCATCATTCCTGTCTGCGATGCGTTACCAGTGGCTCAACGGCTTTGGTCACTGATTCATACATTTTGCATAATGTGTCTGCCAACTGCGACAGAGGTACCACTGTGCGACACAGTTTGGAACTACCGAACGTGTCCACGGATTTGAACACATTATCACCACCAGGCACGAACTCGGAACGCTGTGTCCAATAATATATTCACAGAGAAGTGGCAATATGTTGACTTTAGGTACGGCAGATATTTTGAAACTGAGTTAGTATTACAAATGTTACATATTAGGATCTTGTTGCTCGCTCTATGAGGGTCCGTTGTACCCTATACGTACCCCTTCACGGACAAATTTTCAACCCAGTACCAAAGGAGGTTATCAAAAAAATTTTCTTCGCCCATTGTAGACCGATTTGAATGTTTCGTTTTTACTCCGGGAATCGAACCCGCGACCCCTTGCTTTGAAAGCAGGGCTACTACCAACTATGTTATGTTATGTTAAGTTATGGAGTCGCAAGTAACTTAATTTGCTTTTTGATTTACCTCCTACCAGATTTTCATGTTGGAATTTCATTCCATCCAAAGGATGCCTGGAAGAGATCGCTATTAGCGATAAGGTCACCTTTTGTAACCTCTTTTTTGTCTTTTTTTAACTTTATTTTTATGATGTATGTTTCTACCGAGGTGAACAGTAAAGATTCATTCATTCATTCATTCATTCTAATAGATAAATCGGACACAGCAAGCCGAGCGGAATGGTAATAAATATCGGGCGTCGCCATCGTCGCACCTTCATGGTAATTGTCCATAAATCTTAAGCCTCTTGTCTGTTTCAGCTTCTAGTAATACTCAGTCTGTAATCCACGTTCCTACCTCTAAATTGCCTTGTCTAAGTGTTCCTAAGTGTTCCTATAGTTGAATAAAGTCCGCCCGTACCGGCCTCTAATGTTCCCATTGCAGAGCCACCAGCCTGCTCTCGTTAGTTGAGAGTAAATGGGCTTTGATCTACCACGGGAGCCCAATCCGGATTGGTAGATTGGTAGATGTCAGTCTTCGAATTTTTGTTTCTTAGGCATGGTGAATTCCTCATGATGTTTTCCTTCACCGTTTCGAGAACGTGGTATTGCGCACATAGAAAACTCATTGGTGCACGTGTGTGTTTGAACCAGCGACCTCAACCAAAGTCGGCGTCTGTGCCCCTGGGCACCACGCTCTAAATGAGTAAGACTATTGATTTTGGCGTTACATTCCATCTCTGCGCCGCAGCCAGTAATCCACGCGCTGAGTAACGAGCCTTCAAGTTGGGCCGCGGCTGCCCTGTTGAACCGAAACACGCGCGTCAACTTTTGACAAGCACCCAAGGATTTACCAACTCATTACTTTGCAGGATTTAAATTGTGAAATTGTGAATTAATCAAAGGCATACCAAGCTTCTGAAGCGAAGGATAACTTAAGATAAGTTTTTGCAGAAGTTGTTTTGGCTTCGGTTAACTATTATTTTAGTTGCAGCGTGGAGTTCCGATCAACTTATTGAGATGCTACATGATTTTAAATTAAGATAAATATTTTATTGAGTTAAGGAAATTTTCTGTTTTACTAACCAGGATTTAGTTAGGTTTAAGTCCTGATTTAAAGAGTTGTCTGTGTTACAATCGGTTACAGTTTTTATTGATTATGTAAATGTAGCTTAATAATTCACGTTACCTTTCCCTCTAACTTCTCGAGAGTATGCAGTATGCATTTTATGCAGTAAACTTTAGAAGCTGACATGGGAAACAAACATGGCATTGTTTTTTTTTAATGAAAACTAAGTAATTATGTATCTTCTTTGAGGGCACGCGGAGCAAGTCTTTTGCTATCCAGCAAGTATTACCTGCCACCATCAGTTTCTCATCGATGCATAGTCATATCTTATCTCTAAATAGTATAAAGAAAAGTTGGTGTTTTCGTCTATTTTTCTGCTACCTTCTTATAAACCAATTGATGGATTTTGATACGGTTCTCACTATCATCTAGAGATTTTTTCTCGAAAGGTTTATAAGTTTTACCCGCAATTTTCCGGGATCAAAATTAGCCTGTTTATCCAGAATATAACCCATCCTGGTACCAAATATCATCCAAATCCGTTGAGTCGTCTGAGCGTGAAGGTGGTACAAACATATACACACATACATAGAAACTTTCGCCTTTTTAATATAAGTAAGATACATACCTATTATAGCAGAGTAAAGCCGAGAATGTTAATGATTTGTTATAAACATATTTTTTAATGTTAGATAGCTAATGCTAACGAGATAGCTCAATATTACGTACTACGGAATTGTATAACGAACTCACACTATACAACCGTGCAAAGCCGGGGCGGATTACTAGTTTCTACTAAAACAATTAAGGAAGCCAGTAATCGTTTTCTCTCGTTGATCATCTGGTAGGAGCAAGTTCGAATCCCATTACTCAATCCCGTCTAGATTCAATAGAGCCGCTATGCATCAGCTGCATTAGAATTCGCAGCGTGTTAGAAACCCATGTAATTTACACGCCGTGTTAGGTGCTATGAAGTGTAATTTATACGACGCGGTGAGGAAATATAGTGCTTCTACACCAGTGAGCTGTGTTATTCATATTAATCACAATAATATTATAATGGTGAAAGTTTGTATGTGTGTGTATGAGCGGGTCTCTAGTTAAATATAAAAGATTACATATTTTGGCGATTTTTCGCCTGTCCCATTGGATTTTTCTTCAACCACCCAGAATGTTCGCAAACAAACCAAAAAAAACTATGCAAATTAGTCGAATCACTCACAGTTTTTATTGAGTTTTTGCGATACCAAGAAGCGTATTTTGAGCTATAAAGTTCTTGCTATAACAATAATTTCATCCGTATAAAAGCAGACGTCTGTGAAAGATCCATTTACTTGAACGGCGGTGTGGTAGCACGTTTAGGAAGCTATGTATTCACACGGGTGTGGCGAAGGTGCCAAACTTGCACTCACCTCATTCCCGATAAATTCAGCTGAGTGCACGCTCGGCGTTTTGTCGAAATCATTCCCAAGTTTCACTGTCTTTATTCCGTTCATGTTTTATGCAAAGTAGCGCTCAATTTTGTGGTCCACGTAGCAAGTCAATCGTATCTTCGTTTATCGTAATCTTTCAAAGTTACTGTCATGGAAGGGAGTGAGTTAGCATCCTCTTTTTTCAACAGAGGCAGGCGTAAAACGTTTTTTTTTGAAGCTGGCTATACCAGAGTCGTGTGGAACATTTTTTTTGCGCAGAATCCTAATTCTTTTTCATCTCTAGTAACTACTTATAACATCAGCTATCTGCCAGTAAAAGTCCCATCAAAATCGTTCCAGCTGTTTCGGAGATTACCAAGAACAAGCAGACAGACCGACAAAAATGTTAAATATATTTTTATGTTATAAGTGCCGTATATGTTATTTATTTGTAGATAGATAAATGTATCCGAACTCGCTTCCTGGTGATATTGTACAATTCGCCTCACACATTTTCAATTATTGAAATATTTGTAGAAAGCTTTCTGACGTTGAAAATTATTGCAAGAAAACATTTTTGCTAACAGATACGTAATAACCAAGCGCAAGGGTAATGATTAATACCTAAAGTTAGACTATTGCAATTACCAAAGGGAGCTTTAATATTTTTAAATAAAGTACAAAAAAATTGAAAGAAGAAAAAAAATATAATACTTTAAATAGTTTTTGAGTTAATTAATTACAAAACAAACATACAAAAAATTAAATCTTTACTCCTTAATATGTTGTAACTAGCTGTGCTGCGTATAGCTTATATTCAGAATGTAAGCCTAACTTCGTTCCAAAGCCGTTTGAGCATTAAGGAGTAACAAACACACACACACACACATACACACACACACACACACACACACACACACACACACACACACACACAAACACACACACACACACACACACACACACGCACGCACGCACGCAAACACAATATAATATTAGTGCGATTATAATACATTAACTTTAGATATGAGCTAAATAGGAGGAATCAAATTCAGCTTATACTCTTAGAGATACAGATATTATGAGGAAATAATTAAGGTCGTGTCAGGGGATTACATTGTAATTACTACGGCAGCTTGAATCGTACGGCTTACAAGGTAATTAACTGTCCTACTCAACACGGTAATGTCTCAGCTATGTGACCATGGTCTTATTGAACAGATGTTGTTGACTCAATAATCTTGAATGAAAAAAATTCGTTAGAAGATGGCTTTTAAAAAAGAACACTTTAAAATAATAATAGCATTTGGAATTTTGATGAAGTTTATTTTCGTCATAATTCTGGTTCTACTGGTATATATTATCTCTATAGGAACTCTATAGAGATAGCGTATATAGGTTTTGTAAATAGAAGTTGGATATTTTTATGAGAATAAATGTCTTTAAACCCATATAACAATTAAGTAATTATACTTTTCTTCTTCGCATGAAATAAAACAGCAGAAATTATCTTTTATTTTTTATCTAAGTGTAGTCATATCACCGGAGACACCAAAAAGTGCAGACCCTTATGACTCGCGTTCCCAGAATCCCTAAACATATCCCCAGGGTGGTACGAAGGGATCTACGCGGAAAGTAGCAGTAACACTGGTGCATGTATAGAAGCTGACATACATACATATATAGTACTTTTTATGTAAATACATACTTTTAATACATATTAACACCCAGACACAGAACAAACATTCTTCACACAAATGCTTGTCCTGAGTGTAAATCGAACACATGACCTACAAGCACAGAAGGCAAAGGAACTACCAACTAAGAGGACAGTAGTGAAATTAAAGGCGCAAAAAAAACTTTTTTACTGATCTGTCCTGGCGGCTCCGTGGCTTAGTTGGTAGTAGCTCTGCCTTCGAAGCGAGGGGTTCCGGGTTCGATTCCCGGCCGGGGCACACTTTGTGTGGTGAGCATGAAGTTTGTTCTCGGGTCCTGGGTGTTTGTCTTATGTTTCTGTGTTTGTCCATGCCATCTGCGACACATGGAATCCTAGTGCAGAGGTATGAGTGTGTAAACGTTTATTTATTTATTTAAAACACCTAATTGTCTGTAACACATACGGAACAAAGACCAGTAGAACCAGAACAATGACGGATGATAAACTTCATCAAAATTTTGTTTGAAAGCTATTATTATTTTAAAGTGTTCTTTGTCAAAAGCCATCTTCTAATGAATTTGTGAATAATGAAGTGATATAACGAAGGTCAGTCTAAAACATCATCTCGTAATTTATAATTCTACAACATGAATAATTAATGCTCGTAAACTCAAAAGGTGCAAATTCTTGGCCTTAGGCGAAGTGTAGGGGGTTGATTTTCGCAAACTTACACACGACATGAACCTACATAGTCAAATGAGTAGTACCTCAATTTGCACGTACGATATAGATTTGTTTTTAATGGATGTTTTCCACTTCTCTAGCATCTAATATCACTATAGGAACTAAATAGATGGTAGTTTCATAATGATAACTAGAATAGTCGGTCCCGGATATTCTAGTCGATAAACCATGTCAGAGGCCTCCAGGCGGCTTGAAAACGACACCAGAGTTGGCCACTTATATACAAAAAATAAAAAATTTTAAATATTTACTTTCAATACATGTTATTAAATATTTACTTAGCATAGAATACAAATGTTTACCCTGGCTGGGAGTCAAACCCATGAGCCACACTGCAGAAGGTAGACTTACTACCAATTGAGCTGTCATACGAAAGTATATTAGCCCTTTTTGTATATACAGTTGGAATGCCGTGGGGATTAAGATAAAGTTAACTACAGTAAAATTACGTCCATACAGGATGTTGTCAAGAAACTGTTATAAAACTCATATTAGTGTGCATTGTGTATCGCCACCATCGGCTGCATAGTCACCTCAAAAGGTGATATGTCATCATCAACTTATGGTAGTCCATCACCGGATAAAAGGTTTTTTTTAATGTGAATAAGTGACGGAACGAGCTGTGGGCCCACCTGGTGGTAAGTGGCTACCCCCGCCCATGACAATAGTAATGCGAATTTGAATCTTACACAGAGTTGCATTCATCCTGCTGCATTTCTTGTCATTGGTTAATGCCATTGGTTAAATGCAGTAGATTTTGACCGTTTTAGTGAATTAAAAAAAACTGGTTTATCAATTTTAATTAGTCTTAATTCATAATAATTCCTGTAAAAAACCACTTTCGGTTTCTCTCTCTCAGTCCAGTCGTCTCGGGCGATGTACGCAGCAGGATGAATGCGACTCATACATTCATCCTGCTGCGTCCATCACCCGAGACGGGGATGATACGTCTCATGCGCATGTGATTTCACCATCACCCACACTCTTCCACCGAAACACAGTAATGCGATCACTACTGCTTAACGGTAGATTCCAGGTATGGTGGCAGTGACCTCTCCGGACGAACTTGGCACGAGTTCTACTGCTACTTTTGGTTGCTCCACCCAGGGGGTACGTGACATCAAAGGGTACACCTACGGACGCGAGCAATATTTAAAGCTAAAGGTCTCTCCCAAATCCTTCTGCACATTTCGAACTTTAGAGGTCTTCCACTCGCGATTTAAGCATCCAAATCATCGTTATAATTAAAAGTGTATATTGATAGTGTTACAAGATAATGTTTTGTTAACTATGTCTTTAAATATAGTATATGATACTCCGTGAGAATACGGACCAAGGTAAGTTTTGACAAACAACTCTCCTCCTAATGCTTCGCAATCTTCAAGCAAACATTTACAGTAAACTTTCGACTTGCCTGTGAATTGTAGCCTTTTAGTAAATTGTTGATGTTTTCAGTTCGTTGGAGTTTGTTAGAACAGCACTCTTGACAAGTAGGAATTCAAAATATTTTATATCTTTAAACATAAATAGTGTGAAACATCGCGAAAAGCTCTGGGAAATCTTAATATATATAAATTACGTGTCACGATGTTTGTCCGCGATGGACTCCTAAACTACTTAACCGATTTTAATCAAATTTGTACACCGTGTGCAGTTTGATCCAACTTGAAAGATAGGATAGTTCACATCTCAATTTATGATCGCAATATTATTTTATTGCAAATTATAATATAATATCATATGACAAAAACGTTAGCCACAGCAACGCGTGGCCGGGTCAGCTAGTATCTTAAATATATAAAATAAATATTCATGGACTTTATCATACAGCGCTATCTCGCCCCAATCGAAGCATACCTTTGAATATGGGAACCAGGTAACTGATATAATACTCACAGTCCTTTTTTGTGTAAAAACATACATATTAACATACAAACACAGAACAACCACCTATGTTCGACACACAAATGACTGTCCTTGGTGGTAATCGAAGCTACAACCTTACAGCTCCGAATGCATAACTATTACCAACTGAACTAAGCAGTCGAAACAAAATCAAAAAGAATGATTATACGAGCGTTCCAGCCTCCCACATCTTATCCGTATCTTTTGGAATATCAACAATAATAACACATATTCAGAGAAAAAATACATCTCACCAAAACAACAATTAAAGAATCACTACTTGACTACTTTTCAGAATTTATTAATTTCATAATAAGCATTACACAATAAAACGGCGTTTGATTGCCAAAACTTCGTCTAAGACACTTTAATTAATCTCAAAGTAATTTTAATTAAATTCCACTAGCTATGCCCATGGCCTATTAGGATTGAGAGGCCGGACATGTCCCGCCTTGTGAAATGTACGAACGAGCATTTGGCAAAGCTCAAATATTTGTCCCAGATTTACTTATACAGCGTGATTTATTACATAAAGATTTCGGACGTGTGAATTCGCCTTAATATGTCTTTGTGCCTCCCGGGATTAACCCTCCATTGCGACGAGCTATTGACGTTTATATACTTTCCCGATGGGTTTATGGACCTCGAGTTTTGAAGCGAACTTTCTACATTATTCACTTATTTTAGGTCGGTGAATAAAGTCGCGTTAATTTACAACGGCTTAGAGGCGAAAATCTTTTAAATTCCATTGGCGTTTTAAGTATTCGTTTAGAGTTTAATAAATGTGTTAATATTAATCCGATCATCCTTAAAATAAGGAATTGATTTGTGAATTATGAATATAATTTCTGATAAATTTACTTCGCTACATCATTTTATTAACTGACTTTAATAAAGCCAGCGGTTATCAATTTGGCTGTGATTTTTGTGTTTCTTACATTCGTTCGTAAATTGTAGTCGAATGAATTAACGATTTTTTTTATTTAATAGAACTCCGATGAGATCCCATACAAACTTCATAATTTAATTCCACTTCTAAGGGCGTAAAAGTATAATTAACGAGATTTTAAACTCCAAAAAGCCAGTCTTAAAATGGATGTTTTTAGTTTAACGGCAGTGTATGTCCGTGTGTTTTTATGGCAGTTTCTTCTGAGATCAACTTATTGTATTTGGAGATATAAATAGGATGTTCCGATTTCAAACAAGTTTTTTCGTATTAAATCCGGTGTATGGATGATAAGTTTTACCCACACTTGTTGGTGATCAGTGGAACCATTTCCAGTGTCATCAGCTCTGAAGATGAAGATTAATGCTGCTTAAAACCTCAACCTTACTTCTAAACAAACATTTCTGAAATTTAAATTTTTGTCATATGACTTCTATCAGAATGTTAAAGTTCATCTAAAGGATAAGTTAAGGAGTCAAAATTTGGAATTCTCGGAAAGATTTTAAAAAGGAGATTAGAAGATTATTAACGTTGGATGATGCTGCGTTAATATAACCAGAATCATCCATCTTTATTTTTATAATAGCTCTATTATTGAGTAGGGTTAGCATTATTTAACACTTGAATTGGAACAAGCATAATTTTAACAACCAGGGCTGCCTGAACCACGATATACTCGTCCAAGGACTAATTTGCTTACTTGTGCTTGTAAATTGTTTTACAAACGACACTTAAGACCCATAGGAATAAATAAATTTGCGTTTAAGCTTATTTATTATATCTGGCAACACCATCTAACAACCCTCCCAGGGGTCAACACCACCATCTAACAACCCTCCCAGGGGTCAACACCACCATCTAACAACCCTCCCAGGGGTCAACACCACCATCTAACAAAACCGGCACTGACAGTAGCCTCCATTAACATTGAAGGCTTTTCAGAGGATAAATCATCCCTTCTGTCAGATCTTAGCCAAAAGACAAAATGTGACATCATGTGTGTCCAAGAAACCCACCGTGGCAGTGATCATCAAAGACCACATATTCCCGGGCTAACGCTTATCGCCGAAATCCCACATAGCAAGTATGGAAGTGCTATTTTCGCCAGACCTGACGTCAAAGTATTATCTATATCCTGCAACTCCCATAACTCTATAGAGTTGATAACAATTGATGTCGGGACATGCACGGTGACATCTGTCTACAAGCCCCCAAACCAACGATTCGAATTCGTGAAACCCTCGAATTTTGACAACCATACAACCAAACTAGTGATTGGAGACTTCAACAGCCACAGTTCATCGTGGGGATATCGAACTACAAACAACGATGGTAACGCAGTGGAAGAATGGGCAGACTTCCAAGAATTGACCTTATTGCATGACCCAAAACAACCCTCATCTTTCAACAGTCGAAGATGGAATAAAAACTACAATCCCGATCTACTCTTTGCTAGCACAAACATCAGTTCCTATTGTCACAAGTCAATGTGCTCGCCTATTCCTCACACACAGCACCGACCCATTATTTGTCAGATCTATGCTGCCGTAAAACCAATTCAAGTCCCATTCAAACGTCGGTTTAACTTTATGAAGGCAAACTGGGAGCAATACTCGAAAGAGGTTGACTCAAAGTTGAGAAACCTAGAGCCACTACCTACTAACTACGAAGAATTTGTAGACGCTATCTGGACTGCGTCTCGCCATAACATTCCCAGGGGATGCCGCACCTCCTACATCCCAGGTCTAGATACGAATTCTTCTGCACTACTAGCCAAATATGAGCTGCTGTATGACAATGATCCATTTTCTGAGGAGACAATAGCAGCTGGAGAGGATTTGATGCATATGGTCAGTGAGAGCCGACAAAGCAGGTGGATATCCACATTAAATAGCGTTGACATGACACATAATAGTAAAAAAGCCTGGCAAACCATCCGCAAGCTTACTGGAGACCCACCTGTTGCGACAAATCCAGGCCAAGTGACGGCTAATCAGATAGCTCACCAGCTAATACTTAACGGGAAACCACCGAAACGTATGTCAAAAGTTCAAAAACCACCCACTACATGTATAACCTCAACAAACATAAGTAAATCGTTTACGGTTACGGAGATGGTATGTAGTGTTAAGGCTCTCAAAAGTGGGAAAGCATCTGGAGTAGATGACATAACAGTTGAGCAAATCAAACACCTCGGCCCTTCGTCAATAACGTGGCTTCTGGCACTCTTCAACAACTGCTTGGAGGTGGCAGCAATCCCAAAACTTTGGAGGAAAACAAAAGTTATAGCTCTACTTAAGCCCGGTAAGCCTCCCGATGATCCTAAAAGCTACCGACCCATCTCACTGTTATGTCACACGTACAAACTCTTTGAAAGGCTTCTTTTGAACCGACTAGCGCCACAGATCGATCCCGTATTGATATCCGAACAAGCTGGGTTTAGACCTGGGAAGTGCTGCTCAAGTCAGATTCTTCGGCTGACTCAGCACATTGAGGATGGTTACGAGGCTGGTAAAGTAACTGGTGTTGCCTTTGTTGACCTCTCGGCGGCATATGACACAGTGAATATAAAGCGACTTCTCACTAAAGTAGAGACAATGACCAACGACATTGGGTTCATCCGTATACTGGGTGAACTTCTTTACAACCGCCGCTTCCAGGTCTACCTTCAATCAGGGAAAAGTAGATGGCGGTGCCAGAAAAATGGTCTTCCTCAAGGCAGTGTTCTGGCTCCCGCTCTCTTCAATATCTACACCAACGATCAACCGAGTTCCCTACATATGGATCGGTTTCTTTATGCCGATGACTTAGCTTTGACCACACAAACTACCACATTTGAGGAGGCGGAGTTCAACCTTGAGGTAGCTCTAAGTGCACTAAGCCAGTACTATGAAGTAAATGGTCTTAAACCCAATCCTTCTAAGACTCAGGTTTGTGCTTTCCACCTTCGCAACCGAGAAGCGAACCGAGAACTCAATGTAAAATGGCATGGCATCACCATTGAACACTGTGCACACCCAAAGTACCTTGGAGTTACTCTGGACAGAACATTGAGCTTTAAATCACACTGCCTCAAGACCAAACTCAAGGTTAGTTCGCGCAATAATTTGCTTCGCCGTCTCACTACCACAAAATGGGGAGCAGCACCAGAAGTTTTGAGAACTACCGGCATGTCACTGTGCTTTTCTGCTGGCGAGTTTGCGTGTCAGGTATGGCACCGCTCTGCACACGCTAAGCAAGTTGACATAGCGCTAAATGAGACCTGTCGCATAATCACAGGCTGCATTAAACCGACACCCCTAAACATGCTTTACCCATTGGCAGGTATAGCTCCACCTCTTGTACGACGGGAAGTTGCCTGTGCAGTTGAAAAGGCAAAACAAGAATCGGACTACCGACATCCTCTCTATGGACAACAAGCTCCAAATGCTCGACTGAAAAGCCGAAATAGCTTCTTACAAAAAACAAAAGCTACAGCAGACCACCCCGCCCTTGTAAGAAGTAGACTTTGGAAGAAGAAGATCCCACCACCCGCTGACTTTATATGTCCACAGGAAAGCCTGCCCCCAGGGCACAAACTACCATGGCCAGTCTGGAAGTCGATTAACCGACTACGAACCCAGGTTGGCCGCTGTCGCCAGAATCTATGTAGATGGGGCATGCGAGACTCCAACTTAACTGGTTGTGACTGTGGAAGCCCAACCCAGACCATGCCTCATCTACTCGTCTGCCCTTTGTGCCCTTCCACCTGTACGAGGGAAGACCTCAATAAGGCTACCTGTAATGCCATTGAGGTAGCCAAATTCTACAAAAACCTAATTTAGGTTTGGAATATTGACTCGAAAGAAGAAGATATCTGGCAAGCTTGTGCACATTTTTGTAACAATTCACTGATATATTGTAAAAAAGTACTGGTGCTGCCAACATTCAATGCAGTGCTACATAAATAAAGGTAAAACACGATCGCTAAATTACCTATCAAATAAATTTGGTACGGTTCGGGTCGCCGTCGTTTTAATCAAAGCGATATCGTTGGACGTGTTAGCGTGAGATATGGCCCCGTCACCGTTTTAGGGTTGAGAATTGGAACATTTACCAGCTGTATCTGTCATTGTCACGTTGAGTTTTGGTACTTTTTAACATCTGTGCTTCAGGCCCTAATGTCTCCGCTGATTATAGCTTATTCGTTCTCACTTAATAGCAAGTCTGAGCGGAAAAAGAATGAGCTGTAATTTTAGTGAGTCTGGATTAGTAGATGTTACCATATTTGATTTTTTTTTTTGATAGTGTGTGAAGGAAGGAGCTTAGGGCCCACCTGGTGGTAAATGGCGACCCCCGCCCATGACATAATGCGACTCAGTATAAGATTTGGCTTAGATAGTAGTAGCCCTGCCTTCGATGCGAGGGGTCCCGGTTTCGATTCCCGGCTAGGACACACTTTGTGAGGTAAGCATGAAGTTTGTTTGATCTTGGGTGTTTGTGTTTTTGTCCATGCCGTTTGCGACAGGGAATTCTAGTGCTGTGGTATTAGTGATTAAACAATTGTTAGTAATGTTTATTAAATATTTAATCTCTACAGAACTATCACTTTGCAAACCCGCTAAATATTGAATGAAGTGAACGACGTGGTAAATTAATCGCACCACCAGTAATCCTTCACAGCATTAATCTGCACAATCGGATGAGTTTGCATCGGGTTTATGCTGATTCGATATTAAATTCGATATTAGTGATGTAGTCACCGTGATTTATTGAGGTTTAAATCGAATACAAAAACGTATTAATGTATTTAATATTCAATTCTCGGAAATTGTATTACTTTGTTTCGTTTTTAATCAGTTATTAAATTGTATTCTTTTTTGGAATGGTTTTTACTGTATTGCCGCCAAAATTATAATAATCATATTAGCAATGAATTTTTTTTGTTGAACGTACCGTTCTATTCTCTTTCTATATTAAGTTTTTTTTGTATCCTTATAACCCTGCAGTAGGATTTGTATCGCAGGTGGCATGGACAAACACAGAAACACGAGACAATCACCCAAGAACAAAACTTCATGGTACCTCATGGAAAGTATTGAAGTGTGTTTAAATTTTTTTATGTTATAAAGATTATTGAATTTAATTTATACACACATGTTTAAAACGCAACAGCCATTTACTTCATTGTACAAATCTTTATTAAGTATTTATAATATTATAATATCGTTCACTTCCGTTGAATTGTTTCACACAGCCAATAAGATGTTAGCTAGCAAGTAAGAGTGGGGGAAGAGGGGACTGATCTGAAACGCAGTTTCAGTCAGCAGAGACTCAGTTATCACTGAGACGCTGTCAAGTGAACATAACCGAGAGTTAAAGTCAAAGTTACTAAGGTTATAAAGAAGTTATTCTGTAAAAGTTACTTGAAATATGGCCAACAGACGCCCACTGTTGGACATAGGCCTCCCCCACAGCTATCCAAAACAAGAGGTCTTGAGCCACCTTCATCCACCGTCTACCCGTGACCTTGATAATGTCATCGGACCATCGGGGGGTAATCCTACACTTTTCGTATTCGATCACGAACATGTGTACGGTACATGTGTACCGTGTTTTAAATAACAATCCCAAAATTTGCTGAGTTTTTGGTGCATTAAATCAATCACTTGTCATTCAAATCATTGAAGTAAACATTCGAACACAACTCTCAGTTTTCGGTTTTCGTCCATCAGAGCCTGCGTGCCTATCGCAGTCGTCTCAATTACCCTGTGAAGTCGAGCGCGCCGGGCAGCTCGCCGAATCAGCATCTATCACTCCAGCCACAGACGCAAAACAGAGTCCAGTAACGAACAACGCTTTATTATTCTGTTTAAAAATGTTTTTTTTTTAAATGTGACCTGTATTTCTCCATAAAGCATCAAGTCTCGTCAAAATCGGTCCAGCCGTTTCAGAGATTAGCCGGGACAACGAGAAAGTAAAAAAAAAGACTTTTGTTTTAAGTACCGTATATACTTTCAAATGTATTAAGTAAACAGCTGTTATTTCGACCTTACACTTGGTTTATTTCTAATTTTATTTTATTTATTTGTATATATACTTTAGTACTATAGTAGAGACAAGCCGATAATTGCAATGATTTGTAATTTGGTGTCGTAAGGAACATCTTTTGAGCGCTTACTACATTACATATCTATTAAAATTTGCAAGATAGATACATATAGATACGTGCAGGGATTCGAAGGGTATTTACCTACGGACGCGACCAACTAGACTCTAGTCTACATGTAATGTAATGTTTTTATACCCACGCGTTTTATATACGGAGGTAATGGCGCAGACATTTCTGTCTGTTTTATTAATTACCCGTAATTGCAATTGAATTGAGTCGAAACTGAAGCCGTGCAATCGCAGAAACTACTTAGTGATTGGTATACCCTAAAAAACCTATTGAAATCTTTTGGACGGTCGATTGGATCTCAACAGGTTTAGCTCTCAAGCTTAGCAATGAGACTTTATTATTGTAGGTGAATATCTTACCTTATTACTTTAAACGAGCAATTCTTGTATATTTATATACATTTATATTTATTTTTCCCGTAACTCGGAAACGGCTCTGACGATTTGGATGATGTTGTGTTTGGATAGGGTTTTGCTTTTTAATTACTCTTGTATAATTGTATTTCTTTTCAAACGTATTTTTGTACAAAAAATCGTTTTACTCAAAATGAAAAGGCGAGCGAAGCTCTCTCGCCCAGGTACTTTAACTAACATTTTGTATAAATTTAAAAGTAAATATATAGTATTTGACTTCGATTTGTTTATAGCTCCGTCTGAGATGAATAGGCTTTAGTCCACCGTACATTAATACCAATCTGGATTAGTAAATGTCACAATGTCTTTGAATTTTTGGTTCTGGCGTTTATGGTCAGTTTCCTCACTATGTTTTCCTTCACCTTTTAAACATAAAGAAAGTGGTTCACATATATTTTTCAACCAGAGACTTTAAGATTTTAAAGCCGATATATCTTCCGCTTGGTCACCTCACGCGTTTGATGCTGAATATTCAACAACCTAACAACCCAGCTATAAAGATATTATATAAAAAAGCAGTTACGCTTTATATTTGCAAAACATTTGTTGCCTAGAAATTAAATTACGTCCTATGAATTTATTTCATAACGTTGAAAAAGCGACAATTCTATATGCGGACGAAATGAAATCTGACAAAAAATTTCTGCCATTTTATAAACGGATAATTCTGTGACCATTCGAGTGGTACAATTGACCTGAATCTTTTTGTTCGGCTATTTTATCTCGTAGCAAGTGTAGCGAGAGAAACGAAGCTACTCAACTGATAAATGATAACATGCGGTACTTTCTCAGGTGTGCACATACAAATGTTATTTCATATTGGCAACACTTTCGGCAGTTCTGCAGTTTGCAGTAATAGTCTGCGCCGTTGTTTTTGTATCACTTCATCGATTTATGCAGCGAACGCCATGAAGGTCTTAGATGGCATGGTTGAAGGTAAGCGTTGTAATTTGTTAACCTCCGATGAAAAAGGTGGTGTTATAAGTTTGTAGAGCGTATCTGTGTATCTGTGTGTCAGTCCTTAATGTAGCGTAGTTCCTTAATGAATTTACAGATTTTGATGCTGTTTTTTTCTGTTTGAAAGCTGACGTGCTTGATATGGTTCTTATAAATTATATATATAGCTATAATTTATGAAGATGGTTCAGGTGTTTGATGTTCAGTACATTACCATTGATAAAAGGCGGGATCTTTACATTTTCGTAACATAAACTTATTGGTGAAAACTGAATGAAAACATGGCAATTTAATATAATAATTTGTATTGATTATGATTTTGATAATGATGGCAATTGTACTTTTTTGTGAGAAAACGGCAAGACTTGAAAAATGCATTTATATGTTATTTGTGAAATAAATCTAGAACCAAATGCTTTTGAAAATTTGTGACTGAATATATAATAATAAACAAAACGTTTACACACTCATTCCTCTGCACTAGGATTCCCTGTGTCGATGGCATGGACAAACACAGAAACAAAACCAACACCCAAGACCCGAGAACAAACTTCATGCTCAAAGTTTGTCCCGCCCGGGAATCGAACCCGGGACCCCTCTTTTCGAAGGCACGGTAACTCATTGAAACAATAGTACAGTTCCACCTTTCTAAACATGAATCTTTACCAAAACGTTTAGGAACGTTGGACGCACATACAATACTACTGAAATAAATAGTCTAAAAAGTTTTATAGAGCTCTCGATAAATCGGCGCTGTATTTACTAAGCCATTTCCGTCTAAACATTTCTAGCATTCAGCAAACAAACGCCGATCGGTAACCGCATTCGGCAACATGGCTCTGTACCGACGTCTCGTGACACGTGACAATGACGATATGTCACGTCACGGATGTTTCTCACTTGAGTCCTGCAAGTGACGGGCTAACAGTGCGTACACATCAAGATTCCATAGTATAGTGGGGGATCTTATTTCTTTATTTATTAACTCAAAACGTTGAGCTTCTAGAAATCTGAATTTACAAGTGTAAATTGCTTTCAAATCGTTAACTGCATTCGGCTCTATCGTGATGTTTCGTGATAACGATATTTCAAGATCCCATAGTACTGTGGGATCTTATTTTTGGATTTATTAACTCAAAACGTTGTACTTCCAGAAATCCGAATTTCGAAGTGTAATTGCTTTCGAATCAGTAACTGCATTCGTGTCTATTGTGATGTTTCGTGATACCGATATTTCACGTCACGGATGCTTCTCACTTGAGTCCTGCAAGTGACGGGTGAACAGTGCGTACGCATCAAGATCCCATAGTACTGTCGGATCTTATTTTTGGATTTATTAACTCAAAACGTTAATCAACCTTAAAACGGTTTACCCAAAAGTATAGTATTATAAATAATATATGTAAAAGTATAAGTAACTATAATATATATATATATAATATATAAAAGTATAAGTATAAATAAAGTATGTAAAATAAATATAAAAGTATCTGTGCCCAAAATATAGGTTAAACTGAAGGTTCTATTCGCTCACTTCGTCTCGTCATCTCAATAGCTGAAAATCAATATTAGTCGCTGTGATATGACCCTTTTGTTATAGTGCAACACACATGTATATTTTTACTATTTTATCTTTTTATGTATAATTGTGTACAATAGTTTAATGTTTTATTTATTGTTACAATGTTTGTACCCTTTTTCCCATTGACAATTAATGTACGTGTGTGATTGGAGGAACAAACAAATGGTTTATCTATCCATCTTCCAGAAATCCGAATTTCGAAGTGTAATTGCATTCGAATCAGTAACTGCATTTGTCTCTATCGTGATGTTACGTGATAACGATATTTCATGTCACGGATGTTTCTCATTTGAGTCCTGCAAGTGACGGGTTAACTGTTCATATACATAGGATCACGTAGTAAATACTTTTATAGATTTTTTAACTGAGATCGTTGAACCTAATATAATTCAGAAATCCGTCATTGATGTGTAATTGCAGTAACTTGTTTTGTCTCTGTCGTGACGTCTGGTGATAATAACGATACTACACGTCACGGATGGTAACATGTTGACTGTTTAACGGCGAGTAACACCGCGGGGCGTAGCTAGTATATATTTAAAATATAAGAAAATTAAGTAGAAACATTGCTTTTATTAAATAAAAAAATAAGGCCAAGTGCTATGGTACAGAACTACCAGTGAGTGAGTTCAAACTCACATAATTTTTTTTTGATGATGGTTAGGATGTTCGCTATAATTCACATACTGTGTGAAGACTTCAGTTTACTACGGCTTATGGATCTAAAAGCGAATCTTTGAAGGTAAGACATACAGACAAACATAAAGTTTAGTAATTAGGTTCAAATTTCATCCAAATCCGTTCAACCGTTTAGGCATGAAGTAGTAATGAACATACACACAGCAAGCTTTCGCATTAATTCACATTATTAGTATATTTGGGTGAGCTAGAATGTTGGTCAAATACAAACATAGGAATCAAACCCGGCTCCCCCAGATAATGAACTACACAAACGACCGTACAATGCCGCCGCTTGAAATGTCACCAGCATGACGTATTAATTTCACAATACGAGTATCAGATGTAGACAGGAGTGATTCTCGTTGATCTCGAATACGAGATAAAGACAAAATGAGCGAAATACAAAAGTCGAATAGTGATAAAACAACGTTTGGATATACGGCTCCATGGCTTAGTTGGTAGTAGCCCTGCCTTCGAAGCGAGGGGTCCCGGGTTCGATTCCCGGCCGGTACACTTTGTGTGGTGAGCATGATGTTTGTTCTCGGGTCTTGGGTGTTTGTCTTGTGTTTCTGTGTTTATCCATGCCATCTGCGACACAGGGAATCCTAGTGCAGAGGTATGAGTATGTTAACGTTTATTTATTGTATTTCATTTTTAACTCCTGACTCAAAAGATTTGACGTCACGATCCGTGTTTTCCATGCGCCATGGTAGTATTCATATGCAAAGATGGGT
This sequence comes from Aplocera efformata, assembly GCA_921293045.1. Taxonomy (NCBI): domain Eukaryota; kingdom Metazoa; phylum Arthropoda; class Insecta; order Lepidoptera; family Geometridae; genus Aplocera; species Aplocera efformata. The sequence continues at coordinate 1,078,439 of OV121042.1, read as the reverse complement.
TCAAGGTAGGTTTATTTATATTCAATAGTTCTTATGTTATGTGCATGGTTGCTTAGCATGGGTACAGTCGTTGACTTTTTTCAAAATTCAAGGTGAAAATAATTCTGTTGAAGTCTTTTAAAAATTGGAAATTTCGGGGAACACCTCGGGTGATGGGCGCAACGGGGTGTGACTTGGGTTTTCTCATGCTTCGTCTACCTAAGTCATATTGCTGTCGTTATGGGCGGAGGTAACCACTCAGGTAATCATGAATCAGGTGAGCCTTCAGCACGTCCCATAACCTTAGTTACATAATAATTGAGAATACGTGTCAACACATCTGTACCATCTCGAACATTCGACGTGAAGCGAGATTAGAATACCATGATGTCATTTGCGCTATTGGTGCAATGCTTGCGGCCGATGTCCCGCTGAGCATAGAAATGGAGGGAATGTTATGGTTTTCAGTGTTTTTGAGAGGTCTGTTAAATTGTAAATACAAATACAAATCGTTTATTGTTAGACACAGGTAATAGGATGGTACAAATGAATTTAAATATGACCACTGCGTTTTACAGGCATACAATTTAATATCATGGAATACAATCAAATATATAGAAAATAGTGTCAGTGGTATTTAAAACAGATTCAGATTGTGGTTTCTAAAATATTTTCGGAGAAAAGATCGAGTTATTTTATAATTATTTTCGAGTTTTTGCAAGACCAACGCACGGCAATAGGTATAGGTATATAGGTATAGATAGATATTATAAGATCCCTCGGTATCGCATGCAGCGTAATCTTTATATAAAGTTGTGTTGGTATTTGAAAAATGCGGGTCGAGCCATGCTCCATATTTATTGACGAATCCCTCAAGCGAATGGGGGTCTCAGCGGTGCGCCTGTTGGACGCTTGGAACGAGCTGATGTTATAAAATAACTTTCGTATTTTATTATTTATAATTTCTTCATGGATTATCAAGAAAAAAATCTTGTTAAAATAGTTGCTTGCAAGACTGAAGGTATGTAGCATGGTGTGGGTGACTGAGAAGTGTTTTAGTGACCGATTAGGTATTTTATTTATTTATTTATAAGTGCAACATTACAGAATCCCAAATCGTTACATCTTAGAATAAACAAAAAAATAATGATAAAGAAAAGAATAAAATGTACACAGAGAAAACAAAATAAGCAAACATAAAAAATTACAACAGTATCTTACAAGAGAAATAAAGAGGTATAAAAATTGCGTTAAAATTGTACGTAATTTTGAACCTATTATAGTTCCAGAGGTTATCAATTCATATGTTATAATTATCATGTTGTTATTGCAAGGTCGATTAAAACAACCAACCAAATTACAACTGGAATATTAATTTGTAGTTCTAATCATGGCAAATCTCTCCGGCAGGTCAATATTTGGATAAGTAGTTGAAATGAGCGCTTCCTTGCTTCGGAGATCAGGTAAAGATGCCGGTCCCGGCTGTAGTCAATAAGTTATTTTAGAGGCCTTCGCGTGGTTTGGCTGAGTTGACCACTTACAAGAAAGAAGAAGAACAAGCATGAGAAGATTCAAGTCGCACCGCGTCGAAATCGTCGCTCTGAGACTAGATTGTAAGGTATCATGCACCTGTCATTTCACCGGCACGAATAACCTTCTATAGAGACAGCAACGCGTTAGAAGAGAATAGAATAATTTTATTTGCCAAAAAAAAAGGATCTAACACAGGAAGTTAACAGAGAATTAACTATAGAAGAATAACTAATAGAAGGTTTTATTATATGCTTCTTTCCGCCTAAATAGCTGACGTCGTAGATATTTATACAAGTTATTTCAACTGGTAATAGCTGTGTGTAGGGAATTCAAAATGCAAGCTGGTTCTATTTATTGAAGGATACATCAAGCGAACGGCCTCTCAGCGGCGCTCGCTGTTGGTCGGATCAAAGTAGGCAATAATGTTACAAACAGATTCGTGAATATATTATCAAACAAACTTCAACATTTTTGCTGAACGTAGTATAGTGAATAATCTTTACTTACTACATAATACTTCTGATAGTGAATAATCTTTATTACTTAATAATACTTCTATATACTACTCCATATTAAAATAAATAACTTGAATAGTATTGGCAGTTCCACTTGTTTTATCAACAAGGTCAAAAGTGGATTCATTGCAGAGCTCACTAATAAGTCGAGGTAGAGGCAGTAGAGTCGAGGTCAAGGTGAGGTGAAATGACAAAATGGCGGCGGAGTCGAAGTTGAAACACGCCGTGCATCCAAACCTCGCCCGCGCCGTGACCTCGCCTTGACTGTGTCGTGAACTCGCCTCGACTATGCCTCACCCCCACCGTGACCTCGCCTCGACTATGTATCGCCCCACCGTGACCTCGCCTTGACTGTGTCGCGAACTTGCCTCGACTATGTCTTACCCCCACCGTAACCTCGCCTCGACTATGTATCGCCCCACCGTGACCTCGCCTTGACTGTGTCGTGAAGTCGCCTCGACTATGCCTCGCCTACACCGTGAACTCGCCTCGACTGTGCCTCGACCTAATTATAATTCTCGTGGGGGTGAGTAGGCCTGCACTGACGTCCCGCATAGGGGTGTATTGTGCATTGTTCCGCGTTTTTAACTAAACCCTACCCCAGCCATCCCAACTCATTTATATATCGGAGGAGGACTCTGGGTTGTTGTTGGCAGCACTGTTACAGCGTTTCCTCTGGTGAATCAGATCCTATCAGTCTTTCTAAGCCTGTTCTTACTCTGATTTCTTTGGTGGCGTCGCAATGTATGCCTCGACCCTGCCGCAACAATTTTGTAATATTAACACCCAGACACAGAACAAACATGTATGTTCATCACACATATCTCGTCTGTAATAAGGCAAGTCTGAATCGTTGGGAACAGCTCGAAACTCGCGCCCTATCGGGTCCGCGGCTCTGCGAGCGATACGGCTGGTCCCGACCCATCTCTGAAAGAGCCGTAAATGTATGCATGTAACTTTACAAGCGTTTAAGTGGAGTCCCCTTCTCAAATAAAGCCTTACAAGAAACCTCGGGTCTATTTATTTCCAATCGTGATGGCGCAAAAAATCCCGTTAGGGGTTAACTGTCGGACGGCGATGGAGATTTACTGCCCACTTCATAAAAGGCTGCAAACACCATAATAATTTGTTGGCCCGAGCCTGGTTGCGCATTTACAAAAACGTTTCAACTTACGTATTATTAATATCACACTTTATTAATTTTCAATCGAATTTGGACGAGGTTATTAATTCGTATGTTTTTTTTATGTTCGTCTCTCCATTATTTGTGAACCAATTTTGAAAATTTTTTATTTGAATAGATATGATTTCAGATTGTCATAAAAAATATATTAAAATTGGTCAAATAGTTAAGTTGTTAATAATGCTTCTTTTGTAAAATGTATTATATTATGTACCTCTAAGGGCGAGAAAAAAAGATGCAGGAATTGGAGTCAACCGACTCCAATTTCTTTTATAATAGATTTTTTAAATCGGTCGCTTGTTACAACATTAATATTACAATATTTACAATAAATATTTATTTTAAAAAAGTGACGTTTTCAAGTATTTCTTTCAGAATTCTTCTTCTTCTTATTATTTTTGGCCTTTTGCGTTTTCAGAATTCAATGGAAATAAAGTATTTTGATTTTGACTCTGACTTTTAATGACTTTAAGGGTACCCTGACTTAGCACCCTCAGGTTTGAACTTTTTCGGTCGATTCAAAATTATATAGCTATTGTAAATATAACATCAAGAGTGAACCGCCAAACACAATTTTTTGACGATATATTCCAATGTTTCTACATCAACGGGATATTGCCTATAAAATGGCAAGCGAACAATATTTATTTATTTTATTTATAAAGAATACGAAATACTTATTCGTCGATCAGTGACTTACAGCATCTATATGGTTTTCAAAAATGGCGGCCGGCGCTGAACCGATTGGGTATACGCATGTGGGTCGTAATAATCGCAATATGATTGGATGAGCCTGTTCCCTTTAGATTTAGTGCTTTCCATTAATTTTATAACGGAAAATAACAAAATTTATTTAAAACAAAATATTTTTATTAGTATCTGAGGTGATTTTGCCCGGGTACGTAAGATCAACAATGATTTATGAATGTCTTATTCCTACAACTGTCACTGAACCACTCGCTCGTACCCAGAGAGTGAAAGATTGCATCACGACACGACAACCGTTAAAAATATCTTGGCTTAGTTTTAGTTCAAGGAGGCATTGTTGAAACCTAACATATTAAAAGATAAATACGCTACGTGAAGCACATATCATTGGGGTGAGAAGGTCCCCCGAACTCATTTCCTCCATAAATCCAGCGAGAAGTTTAGCTGAAACGTGCGGTGAGCCTAACTAGCATGAGGAATTCACCTCACCACCTACGATTAGATAGTGAGGAATGTCGTTCGAAACTGCTAAATAATAATTCGACGGCTCCGTGGCTTAGTTGGTAGTAGCTCTGCCTTCTGCCCTGTAGGTCGTGGGTTCCCACCTAGGAAAAGCATTTGTATGCCAACATTAGTGTTTGTTCGGTGTCAGGGTGATTAATATGTATTTTACGTATATATTTACAAACAAAAGGTACTATATGTATTCTATCAGTTATCTAGTTCCCCATATTATAAGCTATGTTTCGTTTGGGGCCAGATAGCGTTGTTTGAAATATGTCCATGAATATTTAATTTTTCAAACTAATTTAAACCAGTTAAAAAATATAAACCATAACTAAACAGGGTAAAATATACACTCCATTTACGATTAACAATAAACCGTTGCTAAGTACCGTGGCTTACCATTTTCTCCCCGAGAACGTAACTACACTTCAAGGGCAGAAAATTTACGAGTATCGAAACGCGTCCATTGTATTTTTTCTCAAGAATAAAAATATATCATAAAAATAAACATTAGGTAGGTACTGGAGAGGGGCACAGCTGCCGCGCCGGTCCATTACCCGTAAGATTCGCGGCAACATTGACCCGCTGTAAATATCCCCGTCAAAATTACACTTTATTTACGCTCCAGTCAGTATTTATGACTAGGGATGGATGGGATATAATTTTGGTTCGGAAATATATTAAATAAAGATAAAAGTAAGACACTCTTATTAAATAAATATTTTAAATAAAGATAAAAGTAAGACACGTATCTTCAACTCATTTCATCTCACCACCTACGATTAGATAGTGAGGAATGTCGTTCGAAACTACTAAATAATAATTCGACGGCTTAGTTGGTAGTTTCCGTGGCTTAGTTGGTAGTAGCCCTGCTTCGGTGCAAAGGGTCCCGGGTTCGATTCCCGGCCGGGGCACACTTTGTGTGGTGAGCATGAAGTTTGCTCTCGGGTCTTGGGTGTTTGTCTTGTGTTTCTGTGTTTGTCCATGCCATTTGCGACACAGGGACAGAGGTATGAGTGTGAAAACGTTTATTAAAAAAAAGATACAATTTTAAGTTTTAACAGGTTTGTTATATTTCGATAACAACTTTATTCTTCAAATGTTGTACAATATTTTGATGTAATTTTTAAACCTCTTCTACATAATTTATAAAGTTAAGTGACGATAATATAAAAAGATTAAAAAAATATATGAGGACTTCTTAGATTTATTGGCGCTAGTTTCGAGAATTTTAATCAATCTTGTAACACTTAACTGACCATATAAATAATGCTTTTAAAAACTTAATTACGATTATTCCAATGACTGACAGAATACGCTTTGATTTAAATCGTTGGAAATTCACTGACCTATATGTTCGTGGTAGGCACGAAGTCAGAAATTAAACCAATCCGGTATATTTCTCGATATTTCAGTGATTTCTCTTTAAAATAATGATTATTTTCCAATGAAACAAATATAATTCAGTGAAATAAGCCTTTTAAACATTTTAATTTGTACATTGTACAATAAAAAAAAAACAGATTACAATAGATTAATAATATAATTCATTAAAATATTTAAATAGTAATTTTTTTTGTAAATACAAACTGAAAATACATGTCACACATATTGAAACACACACAGAACAATAATCTATGTAAGTCACACATATGCTTGCCGTGAGCGGGACTCGAACCCACGACCTACCGCGCAGAAGGCAGAGCTATTTAAACTGAATTGTGAGGAAAACTATAATTTTCATAAATCAATATGTAGATATGATCAGATATAAGATATATAAGTGAACTTACAAAATATCCGATAACCCTGGCATCTCTATTTACGACTACCCCGTAAATTGCCCCGAGATGGAGATAAAATTTTACTGCAAAACTTTCAGTATTTAAAGTCGGTCGATGTAAGTTTTGTTTGTCTAGTTTTTGTTGATTTTATTATAACTTGCGAACTGCGTAAATCAAATCTTGAAGCCGACAGTGAATTTGAATATTGTTGGAAATATACTCAAAGGAAACGTAACGACATTATTTTAAGAAGGAAGAATATTAAATCGTGGAGACTATTTCTGTGCCTAGCAGTGTTGTCAGTCGAGAACATAGTATAATACTGATTAAAAAACTCTGATTTTAAACAGAAAAGCATATGCTTAAATACACTTCATAGCTTGCTTTGCTTCATATCTTTTGCAGTTTGGAAAATCTGTTTATATCTGTGTATATATATATTATAGATACTTCAGTGTCTCTAGTTGGCTTTGATCGACCACGGGAGCACACAACTTTTGGGTCTAAGACATGTAAGACCGTTTCGCAACTTTTAAAACATATGCGCACATAGATTTCCAAGTAAAAATTCGTTAGTTCACGTGTTTGAACCAGCGACCTTTAGATTGAAAGTCGGCGTCTGTATTCCTCGGCCACCACGCCACAATCGAATCTCTATAATACTCTGACTATAATTTGGAATCGCAGAGTAGTAAATCTTGCTAGTTACTGAAGGCTACAAGGGCTCAAAGAAAACCCATTTTGAAAAGAAGAAAAGCAGCCCTTGGCTTAGTAAGTACCTCTCAGTAGTAGGTACGAGTAACTTTGATTAACCTTTGCATGATACGAAAGACTTGCCAGACGCAATTTTGAAACCTACTTGGGTGTTATTGAGTTCGCTTAGATGGAGGGAGCGGAATTTTCATTATGCTATGAATATCTGTTGTGAGTGTAAAATAATAGCTGCTTGAAATTGTTTGGAAATTAGTCAGCTTTCCGCTCATCGTTGAAGTTGTTCTGTAGATACCTGTTTTTTTTTTAAGATTATGTATCGCTATGAATATCATTATAACAAAACCTTTGAGACTACCTGGATTTAAACTGAATACCAATGCATTTTTATTGTTTTTGAGTCCACAAATATGTCACTTATCTAACATATTTGTGGACTCAAGATGGTCTGATAATGTTCACGAATACCTAATGGGTAATAAAAACTCTATCCATTGAGTTTTAGGGAAATTTCACTGATTGTTGTTATCGTAGATAAATTAATGATAAGATAACTTTCTGATCGTTAGTTTAACATTTTCATATAATATTTATCATAACTATTTATATTATCAAAGAAACACTAACGAACACAAATCAAACGCAAAGTCAAAAATTTTAATTTCCATTGTGTTTTTAAAAAAATCTTGGAAATGTCATTAATTTTAAATAATTACGTACCTACGAGATCTTGCGTTCTTGAAACAAAGTTTAGCGCTTGTTCAATCCGATCTTTCACGAGGCACACACAACTAAATGCTAGTATTTCACGGCAGTAGAGCCACGTGCAAAAGCCAATTCATAAAATATTGGTCAGCTCCTACTCCTTTCGATGCAGTAAAAGTTCCTCCCGACTAAATGCAAGCCCAACTTACTACACCCAGGCACTCGAGGGCCCAGTTAATGTAGATTGAGGTAGTTTGCGGGCAGTCCGACAACTGCCGTAATAATGGATTATGTGTGAATGTTGGCCAGCGTAATGAGCACCTAATACTATCTATGATGACCCTGGTGGCGTTCTGGTTTGAACAACAGACTTATGGCTATGTTGGCGTCCGACGAGCGTCAACGCGCATTGGAATATTCAGGTGACGCACGCTAGACTAGCACAAACACATACAATACATGTCCGCTTGCTAAAGTTCATCTGAAAAGTAGCTATCACAGCCTATATTTCAAAACTCGTTTCAAAATGCATCACCGTTTATTTCTGGCATCTAGAATTTTTCCTCTAAATACAACGGTAGGCACTGTGCCCGATGAGAGCCTTCCGCCCTCGCCAAAAGCCGGAGTAAAGTTGTCCAGGCCATCGGCGACCAAAACATGGTATAGTAAATAGTATGGTATAGTCAAAAACAAAAAGCTTAACCACCAATATTATCTTAACAATTATATGTTTTTGTCATCTCAACGGGTGCTAAGGCCCGCTAGTGAACTACTCGCAACAGACAATGACCTACTAAATTAGAAAGAATTTTGTAGACACATTGTTGAACCCAGTAGATGTTGGCGTCAAATATTCTTCTTAGATGAAATATACAAGAGGAGAAATTATGTTGAGTGATAGCAATTACAAATCTATTTAACCCCATCGTTAAGGAATTCTTCAAAACAGAGATATTATGCAAAGATTACCTGAGCCGAATGCAGAGTGAGGTAAACGTACCAATGTTTACCATAACGCTAATCCAATTCGTCGGCATCGCGACAGCATTTAATCCGAGTGGGAAATTAGATTCGGCACTGAGATGTGGAATGTTTGATTTGAATTACTGAAATACGCGTGCGAGGTTGAATTTGTGGAGTGTCACGTAGAGTTTTGAGGTTATATCGTCCGTGATTATGCCACCTGATATGCTGAAGTGGGTTGTAAGGCTCAATGGCGGGGCGTTTTATGATTATGTTCCGTTTTTGTGGAGATAAAAAAGATGGAAGTGTAATTTTAGTCAGCTGTAAGGGTTGTCAAATTCAAAACTCACTACTGTTGTTTATCCCATAAAATATTGAATCGTTTAAACTCAAACTCAATTTATTCCTGTAGATCATAAGAATGGTTTATTAAGGCAAGTTTTACACGCACCAAAGTAGTAGCAGTAAATAATAATTGTGAGCATATAACTTCTATGTTAAATTGCAATAAACTTTCTGTAGTTCAGTAGTTCATCTTAGTTTGGTTTTTGCCCGTTCCTACCCTAACCGACCGACTCGAACATTAAGGTTATTCTGGAATTTGTTAACATTTAATATTAGCAATATAACATTAACACCAAAAGTGGACAGAAAATATACAAAAGTATATTTTAGAGCCATACAATATCTAGCTGTCAGTGCGGCGAACTTTAATTCAACTCAAAACGAGACCAAAATCAATCTTGTTCCAGCTCAGAGCGCTGACCAAAACAAAAATATGAACGGTTCGTTAGGCGCTCGCGTTGACCAACTTTTTGGTGGCACGAATTGGAGCGGTTACCCTACAACCGATCTCGGGTAATAAACAATTATGTGCGATTGGAATACAGGAAATAATTTGCTCCCACTTGTCGAGAGTACCCCTGCAGAAACATTTGAAGTTTACGGTACGGGATGTCGTGAAAATAGTAAACGATTTCTTATTTAGCGACTACTACAGCCGGGCAAGACAATTGCACTAAGCCTTCGAAGCATGGAAGTGCTTAGTTTTTATTATCCTTACCCGTAACCCATTCTAGTTATGACTGCTGTTATACTCGCTCTATATCTGTTATATTCTTGAATCGCGATAAGTGAAAACAACAGTGTTTTTTGGATCCGTGATTTCATGTCCGTAGGTGAGAATCCTCTAGAATCCTTACATGTAGTTTGAAACGCAACCTAAAGTAACAGTAAAACCTGTACCGAGCTGGTTCATGGAAGTGCTACCACCAGCTGGTAATTTGTCGTCAAGCGCTCGCGTTACTTTGTTCTAGTGGAAGGGTGCAGTGACCAGTAATATAACAGGCGCATCCGACATCCGAGTGATGGACGGTGGTAACCACTTTATATCAGGGCGGTCATCCGCTCTCCTGTGACACGTTAGATGCTTACGAATATGTGTACAGGCATGTGTAAAATTTGACGTGTCCAAATGATACTTGAGATCTAAAGGAATAAATGAGTTTAACTCTGACTTTGACTTTAGTGAAAAATTGGAGGTATAAATATAAAATGTGAAAGAGCGACAGGTGACACTTTGTATACAAGAACTGTGCATAATCAACCTATTTTGGGAGGAGGAAATTCCGTTTCGTTGAATTTCTACGACGAAGTGTTATGTGAGAATTATATTGTTTTTCTTACATCCTTTTTAGCGTGACAAAAGAGGCGGTGCTATCATTAGGCACATCGTGATGTGTCATCAATTCATCTCACAATCACTTTATCAGAAAGTCAACGACAAGACCTTTGTCAATCAATCGATTTATAAGTTTCAATACTATCTCAAAACTATACACCTATCGCTTAAATTATTAGGTCCACAAGACAAAAGTCCGATTAATTGTATAATATTTGATGATAATTAAAATAATTGGTAAATTGGTAATTAGTAAATTATACCTATTTTTTTCTTTCATTGTTTTGAATTCAAAACTAAATTCTAATTAGACAACGCATTACCAAGGAAAAGTTCGTACAAAACGAGGTAATTAGAAAGCGGAACAAGTCAGCGTCATAGCCCAGAGGATTAATAAGCTGAAGTACAATAGCAGTAGGCTGGCCAAATATTCCGAAGAACCGATCACCGTTGGGTAGACGAGTTGTCGAGTGGAGCTTGCAAGTAGGCAAACGTATCGTGGGTCGTCTCCCGGACAGGTGGAGTGACAACTTGCGTGAGGCGGCTGTACATAGGCTTCTTATAACGCCTATCTCCAGAGGATCAGTAAAGACTGATGATACTGTAAAGCATTTCCAAAAAATTCGCTTATAAAATATTTTCACAATATTTAACACTCTCAATCTTCAGCAATAAGTCTCAGAGCGCAAGCAATTGCGTCGGTATCGGTTATTTCCGTTTTAGGGTTCCGCATTGAGATTTATGTGCGCTGATAACACGAAACCGCTAGCTGGATAAAAAATCGGCCCGTTTTCTGATTGAAAAAGTTTCCGCGGTAAGGTCCAAGAAAAGTTGGACAACTTTCGGTGGTCATTGGTCTTTTGTGAATGTCGGTTGTTAGACGGGCAGTCTGTCTATTACTATAAAATAAAAGTACAGTACTAAAATGATAATACATTGATATATCCTTTCGCTCTCATCAAAAGACCGCGTAGAGCTTTCAAGGTCATCTGCGGTCAGAAACGGTTAACCTAGTCAAAGAATAAATAATTGTCTGATTTAAAAATCGAATGAACCAACTTCAGCAGACAGTATTGTCGTCATGAATTTCACGGAGTCACACTCTATCAAATTAAAAGAGACTCATCCGAATTGGCCTACAATCGGCAAAGAAATCGCTTATCAAACACAAAAAATATACGGCGAGAGTTGAGAAACTCACCTTTTTCAGTAGTAGTATGCAAAAATGACAACTGAAGGGATTAGCTGAAAGCCCTCTCCGGTTCATTGTCCCCCACTCCGCCGCGGGTGAACGGATTTGGATGAAATTTGTTTTGATGGTAACTCATACCCTAGATTATATAATAGTCTACTAGTCTACTTTTTATTACAACTTCTGTCAGTTTTCCCCCATCCCATGCTGATTATTTAATCGCGATGCCCAGCTAATATTTCATGAATCAAGGTATTTCCAATGAGTATATTTGTTATACTCAATACTCAATACATTTATTGCTTCTCATAATGGTACAAGGTAATATTATTGGTTTACATTCTGAGTTTCACATTATGGACCCTTGTTCGGGTATTACAATATTAATGGAGGCATTATTACATACCTTGTGTACCTTTTAAATAAGTAGGTATGCTTTAATAAAAATGTATTTTATTTTAATTTCCCCAAATCAAACAGCAAACCGAATTATACCGAGAGTTGTAATTTGCTGGAGTTTCCCGCGCTCATTACCAAAGTGCCTGCTTGTCGACTCGACCGTTTTTTGTTCCGTACCAATTTGTTTAATGCCTGCTATGGAGCCATTGGCTTTGGAGGGCCTATTCTCGCGAAACGAGAACTCTTTTTTTTGGGGGGGGGGGGGAGGGGGGGGGGTCCAGTTGCTCACGTCCGTAGATAATGTCCAATTTCTATAATAGATAAACATAAGTATTACCTTCACCGAATACCTATCGCAAACTTCGACATTTTCTCGTAGATTATAAATTGTTCACATCACATATAAATTATTAATCTAAAATCATAAATTTTAATAAATATAATTACTAATTACATCTTTGACATTGGATACCTACATAATATAAATATATTACTTACAAATGCCATCGTTTAAAATATCGGTCTACCAACCTATTGCTATACCCTATGTAAGGGTTCATATGTGATACTATCCATGTAAAATAACTAATGCACCATGTGATTTTCTTTACCATACAATGTAAAAAATATAATAATATGTTATTTTTGGGCAGCCCTAATGAGCGGTCACTGACCGCGCTCATCATTCCGCACTCACACGCATGCGGTTACCTACATCTATCTCCTAGGTTGAATCCCTAATGCTTTTAGGGTTGATCCTCGTCAAGTTTACGTTAAAGTTTGACTTGTGATAACTTGTGACCTAACATGCTGAGGATTGGGAGACCTGGTGTAGAGGTCTAGATCAATCTAGGCATGCGCTATTTAACTATTGTCACACCTTTCTCAAACACCTTGTTTATAATCCATACAGTTTATCGCTACGAGCGCTTTGTGAAATGAGATGGGATGAGGGCAATAATTTACAATAACATTATGACGCGGCCGATTAAATTTCCATACGTGGTAATCTCTGGAACAACTGAACCAATATAACAAATCCTTTGCCTAGTTTTTAATTACTAGCTTTGAATCTTTAAATAGATTTTAAAATCTTTGAAATTTAAATCTTCCGGTACAAACGAGATAAGCATACATAATACTCATGATGAGTATAAAATTAGGGTTTTGTGAGTATTTAGTATACTGATTGCGATAGTGTTTTTTGCAATTTGTTTTTGAATGTTTTAAATATAGCTAGCGTTAATAATGCATATTCCTAGATTTGTTTCTTTTTTATATGGAAAATTGATTCTTTGGACTACGGGGTGAACAATGGGTAACATTAATAATCCTCAAACACGAAAAAAAGTTCAAAATATATGATGTCACTTTGTTAAATGCCACAGGTTATAAAATGTTTGAGGTAAATACCTTTGGGCTTGTTCATCAAGCGAACATCGTAAAGCATTAAAATAATGTTCTTTCCGCTGAATATTTTAAATTAATTTCAAAATGGCAGTAATGCTGTGACCACGTATAGCGAAGGAAGACGAACAACGAAATCTTTCACTTCTATCCACAGTTGAAATAGATTGACGTGGCGAAGGCGTTAACACATTTTTGCAGTTATTTTGATTTAGCAACCAAATTATTCAATGAATTTTGATAACACAATTATAGGACCAATTTGAAAACCCTTTAAAATAAATTGGAAAATTGGAATTTGCTGTCGTCAGATACCTACATATGGAAATAAAACATATTTCCAGCACGCTTGGAGCACAAACTTTATACTCATCATGCATATGTTATGTAACGCCGGACGGGGATTCTTGCTTTATAGGGGCAAAGTTATTACCCAGTTGGCTACAGTCATTACCCAAAACTTATGGAGCCACTATAAAGCAGGTTATAATTAATTAATTAATTAACTCATACAAAAAGATCCATGACTAAATTATTGTACTAATTATATTCTTATCATGTTAGGTTTGAGTCTTTCACTCGCGTTCCATCAGGTCTATAAGTCTGAAAGAACTAGGATTGGAAGACTTAGTTACTGGCAGGTCATATCAATCAAGTTAGCTTTAATAATATATTGTGCTAGTTCGAATTCTCCAAATAAAATATTCAATTTTTTTTCTTTAACTAACAGTCATGAATATGACAAACGAACCATCGGCATTTTCGAGGTTTTGCGAGACTAACGCAAGACAATTGATTTATAAATATATTGATAGTTAGGTAAATAGTAATAGCCATTCTAAAGTTACTTAATTCGAATTTTACTAGAGCCTTCCGCTGTCACCAAAAGCCCGCGTAAAGATGTAAAGGTAACCAGAAAACAAAACTATGAAGACCGATAAAAAAAATCCTTCTGTGAATCTTACGATCAGTCGGGTTGCGACCGTGAACGATCATTCGGTCATGTTCCGAAGCTCGCGCTCGCCACCGTTCGATAATTCTGCGAAGGTGGCAGAACCAAATAAAAGATGCATCATGGCCTCGTTAATCCGTCTCCTCGGAGACTACACTTCAAAAAGGGACTCGTGAAAAAATGTTAAAACAAAAAAATATAAACGAAAAAACAAGGTAACTTCGCGAATTGAAGTCAACTGAGTATATTCGCCAAAATTGCTCCGGGACCGTGGGACTAAAATGCTGTTCGAAAGTTTTCGGGCGCATTTAGTACATCCAAATAATGAACACGCTCAAGTTGCAGGAAGGAAGCCGCTCGGAAGCCGTATTTTTGAGCTGAGCGACGTGAAAAGAGCAGAAAAACATGTTACCAACGGCACAAGATACAAAACCGACCAGAAAATAAATACAGAGGAAAAGTATGCGCTGAATAAACATTCGAATGAAAATTTATTCTCTCATGTTATTATATTTATTTAATAGAGCGGTGAAATGGAAATCTAGAGCAGGTGAGTGTGTTAACCTAATAGAAATAGGTTGCCTCTTATATGCGATTAGTGAAAGGAACACTTTCTTTCGCTTATTTTATTGCATCACAGAGAAATGACTTTAAGGGGTCCTTAACTATCATTTCTGCCAAGCACTAGTACACTCGTATGTCCTGGCCGCAGAGTCGAACCATTTTCATATTATCTCACGCGCGATGAAGCTTCCCATATGAAAGGAAAAAAAGTTATTGGCTGTGTCGTATACAGGGCCGTGTGTTTTACGTGAATACGTGTTCGTAACCGTTATTACGTGAAGCAGCGAAATGACCTTGAAATGGTGGTGCTTCCTTCTCCACCGCAAGCGATGCGTCACAGTTCACTTAATGTCACGAATTCTATGATCCTTTATCTACCGAGGGGTGTAATTAAATTTTCATCTATTTTCTGAATTCCTTCTTACTACGGAAGCATATTGAAAGACGTATTCACGTCAAAAATCTAAGCCGTGTTACTTCTTTAACAGGCAGATTCGTCTGTGCCAACCTCCAGCGTCGACCTTCAGAATTAGATCGAACTCTGATTTACGAGCGAAACCTCGTTTAACAGAATCCGTTTAAGTTCTTTTGATTGTACGATTTAAAATCCAAAAGGATTAGATTCTTATTTGTCTCAAATTTCTGTTACGAGTATTTTCGTTCATGATAATGATCAATTAGTCAGTGTTAGTGGCAATAATGAAGCCAATTGAGAATGGACTATGTTGTTTAGACCTCTGTAAAAATATCTGCTTGAAGCCTAGATATACCTAGGTATATATCTATATATTATATTATACCTAGGTATATCTATAATCCAACGTAGAGCAGTGGTATGCTTCGGTAGAAGGGTGTGGGTGCTGATAATTACAAACCCATGAGACATAATATCCCCGTATGTAATGTGAAGCGCGAAATGGCTTAAATTTTCTCATACTTCAGTACGAGAGGACTGGAGTCACATCGATGATGGCTATTGGTGGCAGATTTAACATCAGGTGGTTTAGTCACTTCAAAAATATATCTGCTAGCTGTGACCCGCGGTCCTGATGATCCCTATGTCTTATTCAGGATATAAGCTATCCTGGTACCAAGTTTCATCCAAATCCGTTGAGCCGTTTGAGTCTAAAGGAGTAATAAACAACACACACATACAATACAAACTTTCACCTTTATATAGTTTGATTATACTGTATAGTTATATTATACTAACACATATCGCGTGGCTTTAAAAACAAACATGTCACAAGTTTAATTAAAGACTAGATTCATTATAATAGCTTTTTTAATCGAAGTCTCGCATAGACCGTAAATTTCTAAGTGCAAAAACGGGTAACTGATTTTAATACCTTCATCCCTTGTTTTTCTCGTGTGATTTCCACAGGACCGCCATAAAAGTACACTTTTTGCCATGGAGGGTCAGATAGGGTTTAAACAATCGCTAAACGTAGTAAAACGCCTAATCCTGTTATTATATTATAATATATTCATAAAAAAGTGACGTTTCGAAAATAATTTTTTTGAGTGATATTATAATATAATAAATATTTTTCATTTTCACTTTGACACGTTACCTAACAACGAAAAAGTCATTTTAATCGGTTCATAATTGATGAAAATATCGCTTAATAAACCCACAAAAAAATAATTTAGGCGAACTGATGAACTAATACCAAAATAACTTGCTGCGAACTGATGAACTAATACGTTAAAAATTTCAAGTGTCACTCCACGTTTAATTTGAGATTATGTGGCTAAAACGAACTCGCAGGCAGTTACAAATAGGTTATGCTGATCAGAAATGTTTTAAATCCTTTCAAGGATTCAATTTGTTTGAGATCTTTCCAAAATTGCCGTTCGACGAAAGGTTTCTAATAAAACGGAGAGCTTTTGCTTGATCCTGCGGATCAAATACATTATGAACATCTAAATTGTGTTCACAAATCTGTGACCTTTATGTCGGAACCACATTTGAATATTTTGACCTACAATAGCATTATATTTTGATATACCTTTGTTATTTCAACTCATTAGTATTTGAGACGATTCATGCCGTATTCGTCCCGAGTTTTCGGCCCAGGCCTTTAAAAAGTATTTATTCGTCCAGCACGTTAATATGTGTTCATATTCGTCCCACATACCACATACCTTTAGATACCGATTTAATAGGTGTGTGAATATGACTCCGCCCCTTTTTGTCAAAATAAAACACATTTGTTCGCTTACAAAATTAAAAAAAAAATTATTGAAAGTATGCTCCATCTGCAGCTACAACCTTCGCCCATCGTTCAGGTAGTTTTCGTATTCCTTGCTGGAAGAAGTCCTGGTCTTTTGAGCTTATCCAGTTGTCAATCCAAATTTTGATACTTTCACATGAAGTAAACTTTTCTCCAGTAAGGTCTGTCTGCATCGTCCGGAATAGGTGGTAATCCGAAGGAGCTATGTCTGGTGAATATGGCGGGTGGGGTAACACTTCCCAGTCCTGTCCCTCTAAATATCTTTTTACGACTTCTGCGGTATGCGGTTTGGCATTGTCATGCTGAAGAACTAATTTGTTATGTCTATTCACCCATTCTGGTCGTTTTTCTTCTATGGCTCGCTTCAAACGCATTAGTTGTCGTCGGTAAACTTCTCCATTAATAGTTTCAGAGGGTTTGAGCAACTCATAATATACAATACCTTTCTGATCCCACCAAATACAGAGCATGACCTTGGCACAGTGAATATTTATTTTTGGCTGTGATGGGCCTGGTTCGCCTGGTTTCACCCAAGCTTTTTTGCGTTTAGGATTTTCGTAGTGTATCCATTTTTCGTCTCCTGTGACTATCCGATGCAAAAATCCTTTTCTTTGCTGTCTTTGAAGCAGCATTTCACAAATGGTTTTCCGACGTTCCATGTCTCTTTCTTTTAAATCATGTGGAACCCAGTAACCGGCTTTTTGAATCATTCCCATCATTTGTAAACGCTTTGCAACAGTTGAACGATCAACATTTAATGCTGCAGCTAATTCTGATTGAGTTTGGCAAGAATCTTCCGCCAATAATGCTTCCAATTCAGCATCTTCAAATTTTTTTGGTGGTTTTCCATGTTCTTTATCCTCAGTACTAAAATCGTTATTTTGAAATCGTCGAAACCATTCCTTGCAAGTTGTATTAGACGGAGCATGCTCACCATAAATCTCCACAAGCAAACGATAAGTTTCCGCTGCAGTTTTCTTCGCAATAAAATAATGTAATAACACTTCCCGCAAATGACGTTTATTTGGAATAAAAACCGACATTTTCGAAAAGGTGAAAACAATTGTTGCTTACACTTCAACCAAATATCATAAAATGCGTTAGATAGCTGACATTCAGTACTATCGAATACAAGTATGGTCATTTATTAGTACACGTAAACAATACTAAAAACGACATCTGTTGAGAAAGGGCGGAGTCATATTCACACACCAATATATAACTCAATCAACCTATTATATTCAGTGTTACCACTGAATAAAAGTCATGTCGAAGGTCTTCGAGCGACTTGAAAACTCAGACACAAGAGCTGGCTTCTACGAGATGCTAAGTAATAAGACTATTCAGACTAATTAATCATAATCGAACTTTCAAACAATATAACTGATGCTAGTGCATCGCCGGCCTAGTGGCGTAATGACGCACTCGATACAGACAATGTAGTTAATCGAAAACCCTTCTGCTAATCGATGCGGGTAGTGTCGATTATGTGAATTCGTCAATTAATTTTGGTACTGGGCAAACGTTAATTTGAGTTTGGAACGTTTAGCTGGGAAACAATCAAGTTCACTTCATGCCTTCACCAACGAACAACCAGAAATTATGAATACAACATTATCAAAACGGGGAAGAAAAGTTTTCTTAAAGATTGTCATTTCCGGCGTGTCTTAGAGCCCAAAAAATCATCTACCTAACTATTCTTGGGCTGCCGTGATAGATATCAGCCCATTCACTCTCATTTGTCAAGAGTATGCCAGTGTCGCCAGTGGAAACACATCTAGCTAGGGACAGTTGGTGTTGATGTGTAAATTATATCAGCGACTTTGGTCGCTGGCAATATTAAATCGCTGCTAATTTAATGACCACGATGCAACGCCAGAATCGATATCGATAAAAATTGCCATCGGGCGTAACTCGGCATAACAATTAAATTATGAATCCGAAATTTTCCTCGCTTCGATAATCGGATTAAGTTGACGTCGGCTGCCATTTTATGCTATTTTGGGGCCATTTTACAGCCAATATGGGTATTGTAATGTTATGTTAGTTTTCGTAGAGTCACTTTTAATATATGTAACTCTAGCCGATATGAAATCTATCTATCTATTTGATCAGCCGGTAACACCCACTGCTGAGTATAGGTCTCTTCTCTAGCACGCCACTGTTGTCGGTCTTGTGCAAGGCGAACCCAGTTTATTCCTGCCTTTATAATGTCGTGGTCTGCCTTGAGGTCGCCGCATATCTCTTGGCCACCATTCGGTCACTGCCTTGGTCCATCGGAGATCTTCCCGCCTAGCCAAGTGTCCCGCCCATCTCCACTTAAGTTTTGCAATTGCCGATATGAAAACAACAAATAAATATTTTAATCGATGGTACGGAGCCCTCGTTGTACTAGTAAGAATCGCGCTTATCCGAATAATTTTTAGGTTATGCGTACTTTGGCTATAAATTACTTTTATTTGTATCCTTATTTCTTGTTATTATGAAAATAACATTCAAGCAAAGAACAAAGTAAATTCTTACGACAAATTTCGCTCCGGCTGTGGATTGAACCCGCTACCCCTCTCTCTGAATACAGGGTCACTACCAAGGCTACTACCGTCCGTATTATTTCTAGGACTTAAGCAATTTGTCTACTTGATTCCTTTCAGCGGAGATATTTATCTAACAATTACTGCGGTTCAACCGTTCAGTATAACTTGAACTATCAATTACCGGTGAGAGGTATCTTACAGTCATCGGTGATAACTGATTGAAAATAACTTGTCGGTATAAATATATTCAGTATTTCCTCCGTCGCCTGTCCCTTAATACCAAATAAACTTTTATAGAACTGTAATTTCTTGTCATTGGTTAATGCCATTGGTTAAATGCAGTAGATTTTGACCGTTTTAGTGAATTAAAAAAACTGGTTTATCAATTTTAATTAGTCTTAATTCATAATAATTCCTGTAAAATACCACTTTCGGTTTCTCTCTCTCAGTCCAGTCGTCTCGGGCGATGGACGCAGCAGGATGAATGCGACTCATACATTCATCCTGCTGCGTCCATCACCCGAGACGGGGATGATACGTCTCATGCGCATGCGATTTCACCGGCACCCACATCCTTCCACCGGAACACAGTAATGCGAGCTGCTTCCAGGTGTGGTGGCAGTAACTCTCCGGACAAACTTGGCACAAGTTCTCCTGCAACTAAACTGCTATTAATGCTACTACTGTATGGTTATATTACCTCAAAGGATTTTGTCAAAAATCAAATTCCTCAAAGGAAAATCAACTTGCTCTGATTGCGAATCAATGAAACAAGCAGAGATTATACAGCCAGCTTATAATGAACTATCCCGCCTCCAACTCAAGATTCAGAGCGCAGGACCGAAACCTAATGAAGTTTCAAAGCTCAAAATATAATAGTGGTATCCCATCTCAAGTAACGAGAGTTTCTTTGTGAAGATAATCCATTGTTCGCTGGTTTTGTCTCTCGGCTGATTTGTGGGGTTTGATAACTGAATCACGGAGGACTGTGTCTTTTAGACGGAGATTGATTATAATTAATGTTTGTTTTAAGCGTGGATCAATTAACTGGATGGGATTGTTGGCTTAGTGTAGCTATTGGGAATTTACAATGGGAGCGTTGTTACGACGTTTCTGTCGTATACGCTTTTAAATGATAGAAGTAATAGATAATATTTTTAGGGGGTCTAGTTGGTCCAGTTGGTTGGTCGTACATTTATCTATCCCTCAGATTCCCTACACGTACCCCTGGGTGGTGCTAAAGCAGCAACAAAAGTTGTACAAAGTTCGCCAAGAGAAGTACTACCTCCGCACCTAGTAAATCTGCCGCCAAGCAGTGAATTGCTGTGTTCCGGTGTGTACCCGAATTCCTTGTGGCAAACAAGCCAAAGACCCAAGACCTGAGAGCAAACTTATGCTCATGGAATCGAGCCCAGGACCCTTGCTTCAAAAGCAGGGCTATCAACTAAGCTACGGAGCCGTGGAATAAATTATACCAATTGAGGCTTTCAATATATTTTATCGGCAATCAAATGGAGTGATTCCCGTGCCGGCCCCGTGTCGTGTCCGCCCCGTGCGCGTTACATCTTCCAGGTCACTGCAAACTACGGAAATTGAGTTGACGGCAGTATCCGACAAATCCTTACACATGTGAACATACCGGTGTATTCAAACTGGCTGTCTCGTCCCTGAATAAAACGGACCTATATGATGCGCTACCTATGGATATCAAGTGCCAAATCACTGTCTGTTTTTAATATCGTTGCAAAACTGCTAAATCTTATAATTAGTTATTTATACATTTAATGGTATATAAGTATATATATATCAATGCAGCTACATAATAATATACTTTAAATTACGTTAATATATTATTATCACTATTGTATGTTTTCTTTATTCAACACCACCGTCCCATATGATTATTGTATTCCAGTCTATCCAAAGGTTGCCTTGGAGAAATTGCTTTAGGCAATAAGGCCACCCATTGTACGTCACATACATCTGTTAATATTTGTTAGTCTTAGAACCAAAAATTCAACGAAATGTGACATCTACCAATCCGGATTGACCTCCAGTGGTAGATCAGAGCCCATTCACCCTCAATTATCGAAAGTAGGCTGGTGTTCCTGCAGTGGGAACATTAGAAGCTGGAACGGGCATGTTTTCGAGTTTTTAATTCTAGAACATACCTGTTTCCTCTTTATATTATCCTTCACCATTGGATTAAGTTTTTAATATGTACAAATGTAGGTGTTATAGGTACGTTGCTATTTGAATTATTCAAATCATAATTCAATTTGTACGAAATCCCTTGACAAAAGGTGAACTTTAATTTGAATTCGCGGTGTCTAATTATTTGTTGTTGGTTCGTAATACATTTGGAAAATCATTTTCCAAAACAGATCCGAAATCAGAATGCGTTGTTCGGATGTTCGCATAAATTGACTAAGTTTTGTCTGTACGATACGGTAATGGAGTTAGGATTTTTGGACTCGGATATACCCACATTATTTCGTTTATACTTATAGGTTTAAATAATTTTTCACACCATACGGAGCGCAGTTATAAATACCTGCGATACAGGAAATCCTAGTGTAGGCGTAGGAATGAGAAAGCGTGTTTTTTACCCGACTGAGCCAGAAGGAGGGTTATGTATGTGTGTATGCATATTTCTTGGCGCGCTCTGTAGCCTTAAAATGGCTTGATGGATTTCAGCTTGAGAGGTGTTGTTAGATTTTTCTTAAATGTAAGGAACACTGGCTATATCAAAATGCAAAAAATCTCAAAATGTATGATTTTTGGCTTTATATTATATGTTTATAAAAACATTATCTTTATTTCATTAAAACCTATCAAGTGTGGTATCAAAATATAAATGGCTTACAAAAATATGAAATTATTTTTAAATGTAATTTTTCGCTGTCTAGTTTGTTGTTTTTTCCAATGATTCCTTGTTTTTCTTAGAGACAAATAAAAATTAATCACTAAAAATAATAGTAAAAAATTAAAATTGTCGCAATTAAAATGACTAATTCTGGTACCACAAACACTACAGTCCAACTAATGGCTGAGACGAATACGACTAGTCCCCGGAGTGAACAAAACAAATCTCAAAAGTGCAAATAATACGAACAGATGCGCCCTCCATGTCCCGTGATTTATATTTCACCACAAAATAGGAAGCAAAACTCATATTTTAATCAGGAATGCTACAAATACCTCACATTAATTCCGAAAAATGACTTTTCGGAGTGAGTATTTTTTTCGAAATCATTTATTATATGTCGTATTTAACATACTACGTGACACATTTTTTTTTTTTAAATTCTCATCGATGGCCACCCGTAGTATATACTACGCCAAGACTATTGGCATATGCTAAGACTCCCCCTCCCCTTCACCTCTAGTTTTCACGGTTTGGCTCATATTTTTCATTATTAATACGATGCTTGCCGATTTCCCTAGAGGATATTGACGACGTGGAAAAAATCTAAGCCCTCCCCACCCTGTGACCAAGCGTAGTATTTTGAAGACCTTCTCCCCCCCTTAACGGGTCACATAGTATGGGTACACTTCCTAACTCCGATGCTTAGTTTTTTGCCTTGACAACTTTACCCAGGCTTTTGTTGAGAGCAGACGGCTTTCGACCGACTTAAAAACTAAATATTAATATTGTAGCAGCAAACCTAGGGCACCACTTAGGTACGGACCTCGGCTTGGCTTGCTGTTACTGGGACGTTTGGCCTAAGACTCGCCCAGGGCGAGAATTGCTAGAATCACTATCAGTTTTACGGGTTTTGAGCTTTCATGGGTGGATTTGCAATGCAATTATTTTTACGATGCAACATTAATCAACTTAAAAACTTTAATTTACTTTGATCCAACATAGACATAGCCAAGTGTTCCTACGAATGAATAAACAAGTACGAGTAGATATATCGTTGAATCCAGTCCGACACTCCGAATTGTATTACTGCAAATTCTATTTTATATTTCACAGCATCCCATCTCTATTCCTGATTGCTCGGGTATTTTTCGCGCGAGAAGCAAACCCGTCGTAATTGCGAATTTCGGGAGCGTGACGTCACTATGACGTCATAGGGATAATGAATGTCGTATGCAAATGAGATGGTTTTGATGTGTCTTTATTTTAATTGCGGTGTGTGTAAGGTGAGGTGGTTGGTGTGACGTCATGACTCAGGACACTGAAGATTTGTATGAAATATCACGAGCACGTCTGCTTTTAAATGTCATTATATCTTTTTTAACCAACTTCAAAACGGAGGAGGTTATCAATTCGGATGTTTATATTTCCTTTTTATGTATCGGGCATAATTCTGTCATAGAGGGATTTTTTTTTGGTTCGAAAGGTGTTTATTCCGAAATGGTCCAATAGATTTTTTATCAAAACATGCTTAATTATTAGTTATCTAAATATCCAACTAAATATTAATTATATACATTGTACTTCATATACAATTGTTTTTAGTTAATTGCTGTTTGTTTTTATATAATGAGTTTTCCATTTATAATTTTTACGCGACGTAAAATATTTTTTCTGTTACCTTTCTTAGTAAAATTACTGTTAGTTTGTATTTTTCTACTCTCTACTAATTCCTCAATTACAATATTTTGTTTGTCAAAGCAAATTGTTTCCATTAATAAGCTCATCAAAATATATCCCGCTATTTAAATCTTGGAAAAGTTGTGCAAAAATTACGTTTAATTGTAGTATTATGTAATGATGACGGCTCCTTGGCTTAATGGTAGTAGCCGTGCCTTTGAAGCGAGGGGTCCCGGGTTCGATTCCCGGCCGGGGCACACTTTGTGTGTTGAGCAGCGTGAAGTTTATTCTCGGGTCTTGGGTGTTTGTTCATACCATCTCCGACACGGAATCATAGTGAGTATGAGTGTGTAAACGTTATTATTAACAATAAATTATTGAAAAGAAAAGAAAAACATAAACCCGACTGCAAGAAAAATATATCGTTTTTAGCTACGTTGTATATATTTTTGCTAGTCATATTAAAAACCCTGTATTTTCATTCTCCATTTGATAGGTTTTTGAGTGAAAAAAGTTTTGATAACATAATTATGGCCATAAAAATCGGTCAGTATGAGTCTCACAATTAAGATAAATCTAACAACTCATCTCAACAGTGGTTTAGGCTACAGAGTGTACCAAAGCATACACCTACTGGCTGAGTAGGGTAAAAAAAATACTTTTATATGCTTAGGCTCTCATTGTGTTTAAGCAATAACACCAGATGTCCCTTGCCGTGACAAAACAAAATGTGTTCTCGGCAAGAACACGTGTTTCGTCACGGGATCAGGTCCCGTTCTCTGCTGTTATTATTTTCATCTCGGGCACGCACGCTGTAAATGATTGGCGTGCAATTTCACCCGTAAACTGGAACGCTTACAAGGAATATAAATTGTTTTAGTGCAAAATTTTGCTGATATTTTCAATAGCATTTTCAGGTTCCCATTTATATGGTGCGATCACTGAGTTTTATTGGTAATGGATTGAAATTTGTCAATGGTTCCTTCGTGTTGAAGATATTTTTTTACCTATCCATATTGCACCTGATTTTGTTTAATTAACGTTAAAATCATTATGGAATTACTTTAGTAATAAATCACTGATTAAAAACTTTTAAAAATTTACTTTTCATCTCATTTGTGAGTGATTTTTATTCTTGAAATTTCTATGAGGCCACTCTTTTAAATATGACCTAGGTACACAATATCAAATTCAATTTCAAATCTGTCCACGATTGTTAAAGATACTACTCCTCCCATTTTGAAGACGGTTTAAAAATAAAACTAGATACGGTGCGCGGCTTTGCCTCATCTGACGAACTATAGAACATATCAGTAATATCAAAAATATATATAATATATATATATTGTTAAATGTGTAATTAAATTAATAGCTTGTATCGAGATTCAAATTAACTTCAATGCATCTATTTTTTCAATATATATTATTCTACTAAGACTGATATTATGGAAACCAAGTTAAATTAAACTCATGATACTAGATACACAAAAACTATGCTCTTGTCAATAAACGTCGACGAATCGGATATCCGTTGATCCCGTCATTTAACTGTACCTCTATCACATAATAATAATAAACGTCTACTAAACTCTCCCCTAGCTAGTTTTCCATGTGTCGCAGATGGCACCAAACACCAGACAAACCCCGATAACAAACTTCATGATTGAAGTTTGTTCTTCAATCAATGCCGGTAATCGAACTCAGGACCCTAGTGTCGAAGGCAGAGCTACTACCAACTAAGCTACAGATCATAACTATTGTAGCTAACATTAAAGACTAAAAAAAGTCATGCAAAATTGTAGAGCGTCCATTTCACAAAATAATACAGCCAGAGTTGTGATACATGCGACTTTACCCGAACCTACTCACGAAGGAAATTGCTATCATTTGGCGAAAATGAAATGCTTTGCGCGCTGTCGGATTACACGATTTTGTTTCTGTTAAACAAAACATTACTTTTATGTAAGAAAATAAAAATAAATTTGCGTACTCTTGTTTTCTCAGCCGTGTCAGTTGTGCGTAGAAACAGTATGACTGACTCAAAACCACTATAATATTATTAAATCTACGATATTTGTCTGGTGTATTCATTTTTCCTGCGACGCAGATAATTCTAGTATAAGATTATGCCTGTTTTGGGTTATTTTCCCGGACCAGAATCTTCGAGCAAGACCCTAATTAGCTACTTAGTAATTAGCTACTGTAACGTAGTAAAAAAACTCAAAAAGAGCTTGTTATAGTCCTAATGCCACTCAATGGTCAACCATCCAACTAATCGAGCGTATAAGTACATTTACTTTCATATTCATGCTTGTTCTTACCTATGGAGGGTAGTCTAGACTTTGTACAAGCACTAAACTTAGCAAAAATACCAAGTGAACTCGAAGATATAACATATATATAAAAAAATGGAATGTACAAGTATGTTTTTAAAATTTCAACGACTTACCTAGTCCTTTTCCTAACCGAACCGACGTTTACTCACTCATATCCCTGCACTAGGATCCCTGTGTAGCAGATGGACAAACAAAAACACAAGACAAACACCCAAAACCCGCAAACAAACTTCAAGCGTGTCCCGGCCAGGAATTAGCCTTATAGAAGACCCATACAGTACTAGTGGAGCCTGAAGAAGCACGAGAACCAATTCAGTCCTTTAACCGCGTAATTCAAAACGAGGTACATAGCCTTCATTCTAACGGAGTTAAGTTCTAATAACTAGCACATAGTTAGACCAACTCTACTCATCCGCGCATGCAAGGACCTCGCCAACTTTGCCGAGCGATACCTATGCAAATCGACGGTTATGATTTCATGTTGTGCTTAGTTTGGTGGCGTGGTGAATTCGTGATAACCTGCTTTTGAAACGGGCTTACAGGTAAGCTGGATTGAAGAATATTAATACAGTTAATTAATTTTCTTACTTGGGTGATACTCCCGTTTAATTGGATATTCAGTTATTAAACTGCTTTCACCAGTAGCACTTTTAGACTGACGGAACTATGTATAATAATAATAGAACACTGTATCGTCAAAAGCCTAAAGTTAAGTTCTAAATACTCATAAGTCTATATATCTGTATATCTATCTATACTAAGTTAAATCTATAAATACAGTAAGTATGCGCTACGTTGGTATTTAAAACAACTTACTACAGATCATTTTAGCTGTAAAGAGGCTTTGTCAGGAACATAATAAAATATAATGTCAAAGTACTAAATACAACAACAAGTTGTGTATGTAATGTGCCTAAGGAGCTCCTGTGACACATTATATGCTCATGAATATGTTTACTTGTGTGTGTAAAATTTGACGTGTCTTCTTGGCACATGGCATGTAAAACTAGTCATTTTAACTTATTTTGCGAAATTGCGTACTTACTTTCCTGTACCTTTACTTTTCCTGTGACTTTTTTCTTCGCCCAATATATACCGATTTGATAGTTCCTTTTTTAATAAAAGGCGAGGAGATAAAGGGAGGGAAACAAGGAATATCAAAATCGTTGATAACGATTTTTTCTTTAATCAAGCTCTTGTTAAAATGCCTATTGCAAACTCCGCACGTTACTCCTAAGTTGTTACAAACTTGACAAAGTTGCTAATATTACGAAAGCTTTCTTTGAAATAATAATTCCTGTGTCATAAACTGTTAATCCCTCTCATGTGCACCCAGGATGAGTGGTGCAGGCGTTTTGTCCACAGAGGGATTACTGCTAAGAGGATCTGGGGGAGCCCGGAGGGCAAAACCCGAATATTATTTTACTCAAATTAGTTTCCTGTTTGTAAACCATTATATCACTAAATTGCTGTAAGACTGGCATCCTTCAAGTTGTAACATATACTATTTAATTTTACGAAATACCTCCGGCTCGGTGTAACGGTAAAGAGTTTGAAACGGCTGTGCCGATTTTGATAAAGCATGTCTACAAGCCACGTTACAAAACCTGCTTTTAAACAAAAAACCGCACCCGAATCGGTTCACCCGTTTAAGAGCTACATTGCCACAGACAGACAGACACAGCGGTCAAACTTATAACACCCCTCTTTTTGCGTCGGGCCTATAACTTATAACACCCCTCTTTTTGCGTCGGGCCTATAACTTATAACACCCCTCTTTTTGCGTCGGGCCTATAACTTATAACACCCCTCTTTTTGCGTCGGGCCTATAACTTATAACACCCCTCTTTTTGCGTCGGGCCTATAACTTATAACACCCCTCTTTTTGCGTCGGGCCTATAACTTATAACACCCCTCTTTTTGCGTCGGGCCTATAACTTATAACACCCCTCTTTTTGCGTCGGGCCTATAACTTATAACACCCCTCTTTTTGCGTCGGGCCTATAACTTATAACACCCCTCTTTTTGCGTCGGGCCTATAACTTATAACACCCCTCTTTTTGCGTCGGGCCTATAACTTATAACACCCCTCTTTTTGCGTCGGGCCTATAAATTAGCCTCATATCTTAGTTGGTGGTAGCTCTGCCTAATGCCCTATAGGACATGAGATCGTTTTCTACTCAAGACAAGTATTTATGTGTAGCGGCACGCCACAGAATATAGAGTAGTTGTTTTTCTGAATGGTAGAAACTGTAGCTGTTGACGGCAGTCGTCTCCTTCCCAGCGATAGGTGAAGTTGTGTACCTACTATGTAACCTGTTAACGTGAATAAATATGGAGTCAGATATAAATGGAATTGGACTATCACTTCTTCATACCGACCAACAACATTAAATCCTACAGTGGTCTGGGAAGGAGACGACTGCCGTCAACAGCTACAGTTTCTACCATTCAGCAAAACAACTACTCTATATTCTGTGGCGTGCCGCTACATATGTGACAAATTTAAATGTTTGTTCTGTGTCTGGATGTAAGTGTTTAATTAAAAGTAGATACTATATGTATTCTATCAGTTAATTAGTTCCCATAGCACAATATATGCTTAGTTTGAGTATAGGTGGCGCTGTATGAAATATCCATATATATTTATTACTAGCTGGATCTGACAGAGGTTTTCCTGTCTTGAATTTGAATTTGACAATTCGTCAATGTCGTTATTGTCAAAAATTTAGTTTCAGTTTTTCCCCAATTTTCGGCATTTCCCGTTGAATTATGCAATAAATTTCTATTGCACAAACCTTGTCTTGATAATACAAACACAAAATAGAAAAAAGCCAAATTGATTCAGCCGTTTTCCGCTTTTAACGAAAATAACGAACAGCAATTGATTTTTATTATAGATTATTACCAATATACTAAATTGTAGAAAATAAATTAAATAAAAAGAAACAGATATGTCAAATTACAGTCGGTTTCTATGTTTTAGCTAATCTTTTTTGTCAACTTTACCTCTGTTCCAACCCTAACAAACCAACCCGAGGGGAAGAAACAGACAAGAAACCCCTCGGAGACAGTATTACATATTTGCGAATATGATCCTGCGTCTAGAGTGGAGCAAATTCATTCCCAAGCTTTTTTACCTTTTTTTTTTTTTTTTTTTTTTTCGTGGGGAAATGCACTTGCATACCGCCCTGCCACGGGGAGACAGAGCGGTTATGTGGGACTAGACCCACTAAAACCCCACGGTGTCCTCCTCTGCCGCTTAGTGGCGGGAACACGGGAACGTTAACACACACATCCGCGAACCCGCCACGGCTGTCCGTCTCCGGACCCCTCTCTTTTTGGCACCGAGTGCCACGCCTTAGTTAGCGACACGCCAGAACACATAGCGTGTCGCAACCACCTCGGGGACCTGGCCAGCGAAAGGGCGTTAGATGACCCCGTATCTAAACGCCCTAGGTCCCCATGCGACGGGTCAGATATGTGGCCCCGTCGCCTGCCACTACGGCCGTAGAGGATAGGGAGAGCGGCGCCTCGCCATACCGACACTCCTCTTCCCCTGCGGCCCCACCGCGTCCGCCATCCAGCGGTGGCGACCCCGCCGTGGCCGCGGAAGGTAGGGAGAGCGGCGCACCATAATACCGGCACTCCTCTCCCGCCGCGGCCCCTAACCTTCAGCTGCGGTGCTGCCCATACAGCACCGCAGCCCGCCTCAGTTGCGGTGCCCCCCATAAGGCACCGCCACCTACTGTGGCCGCTCCTAGTCGGCTTGGAGGCAAAGCCTAAAGGAGCAGCCCCTCCCGGGTTCCTCTTGGCTTCACCGTGGGCAGCCCAACCACGGTTACTAAGCCCCCCCGCCCCGACAAGGCGGGAACCCGCGGGGGGGAAGCTTTTTTTACCTAGGTAATCTGATATTTTATTGCAAGCTTTTGCAAAAAGTTTATGTTTAATAACAGTTTTAAAATTATTTACGAGTATTGACAGTAATTGAATTTCCCTCTAGATATTAATATAATACTTACATAAAATGAAATAAAATAAAAATAAACGTTTACACACTCATACCTCTGCACTAGGATTCCCTGTGTCGCAGATGGCATGGACAAACACAGAAACACAAGACCCAAGACACCCAAGACCCGAGAACAAACTTCATGCTCACCACACAAAGTGTGCCCCGGCCGGGAATCGAACCCGGGACCCCTCGCTTCGAAGACAGGGCTACTACCAACTAAGCCACGGAGCCGTCATATATATAGCCGTAATAACACCTGGAAACATATTTATGTATCATAGATGAAAACGAGCTCTACGTAGAACTTGTAGAAGATTTGTGTTCTTCAGGGAATTCCCAGCAAACGTGCTTCAAGTTTGCAAACATGTAATTATTTCTCCAGTAAAACATTGGATGTACAGAATGGGTATGATATATGAAATAAATATTCATGTAAATCTCACACGGCGCTATCTAGCCTCGAACTAAGCACAGATTGTACTATAGGAGCAGATAACACACATAATACTTATACAATAATAGAGAGCGTGGTGGCCCAGGGGCATAGACGCCGACTTTCAATCTGAAGGTCGCTGGTTCAAATCCACACGTGCACCAATGAGTTTTCGATGATGATATGTGTCATCTACCAATCCGGATTGGGCTCCCGTGGTAGATCGAAGCCCATTAACTCTCAATTATTGGGAGTAGGCCGGTGTCCCTACAGTGAGAACATTAGCGGCTGGTACGGATACAATAATTTTGTTTTGTAAATGCATAAACCCAGAAACAACGAATGCAAAGTTACCAACCTCACTACGCAGTAGCAAATCAAAATTAAGGTTACAAAATCTCGTGTGAAGTAGATTCTTACGCATTTAAATGTAACTCAAACATCCTTAACGAATAACAAACTTCAGTTAATATGAAAGTAATATCACATTTCATTCGTAATAATTACGATTTGGTAATTAACGCGACTTCACCATTAACTGTGGCTCATAATTCCCCACGTGGCTTAGTGGTTATTTATGACTTTTACAGGGAAATAAATACTTTACAGTTGACGACGTTTTAAGCGACAACATGGAGTTTAATGTTTAATGTGATTTAGTAGCAGTAGAACTTGTGCCAAGTTCATCCGGAGAGGTACTGCCACCACACCTGGAATCTGCCGCCAAGCAGTAGTGCTCGCATTGCTGTGTTCCGGTGGAAAGGTATGGGTGCCGGTGAAATCTTATGCGCATGAGACGCATCATCCCCGTCTCGCGTGATGGACGCAGCGCAGATGAATGCGGCTTAGTGTAAGATCAAACCTTATACTTACCACCAGGTGGACTCTCAGCTCGTCCCGTCACTTAATCACATAAAAAAATATGTAAAAAACACATATAAAGAAAACAAAGTTCATTATCGATTAGATATGTATTTACACAGCTTTCTTGTGATTTGGCTTACACAGTAAGGTAAGATTACTATAAAGTTTCATAATAATGTCAGGTTCCCTCATCAGCCAGTCCTTCTGAATCACCGCGGGATCGCATAATTTTTTTTTACTGACTTTGTTATGCTCCTACGCATGGTCTGTTGCCGCGTACTGTGTACCAAAGCAAGTGTGGTGATAATGGCAGGTTAATATAATGGTTGCAAGATTATGACTTCACGACCGCCTTAATGACTGTTGTATGAAAATTTATGGGTTTTTAGGTCGCGTGTTTATAGTGTTTGTAAACATGTTTGGGGGCTTTTTATTACCGACTTGATTTGGCTTATAAATATATTTAGTCCGTTGGATTTATGTAGTTACTCTACCTTACATTAAATGTAATATTTTGTAACATATAAATCACCAGACATAATGGTTATTATTGTTAGAATACTTGATGTCTTTAAATAATATTAATTAGAATAAAAAAAATGTTTTTGTTATTTCTATACTATTTGTGGGAAAATAGAGGTAACGATTGAGTAAGCACGCAATCTCTATATTTATATTTGTAAGTACTACAAATATAACTATATTTATAAATAGCTGCGCCGCGCGGTGTTACCCGCAATTTTCTAGCCTATGTGTTAGCAGGATATAAACTATTCTGGTACTGATTTCAACCAAATCCATTGAGCGGTTTTGACATGACGGAGTAACAAATACACACATACAAACTTTAACCTTTATATCTCGTAAGTATGATAAATCAATTGACTTGATTAGTCTCGGAAAAATTCGAAAAAGGCTCAAGCCTTTTGTATTGTTCGCCTGTACAGTGGGATAGCTCAGAAACAAAGAACCCAAAACCACAGCCGAAAAATCGAATTGTATAGAATACTAGGAAATAGGTGAATTCCACTTCGGGATACACAATTCACCAGATCAGAATTTTTTTACGATTCGGAATCGTGTACCGAGATGCCGAATGCATTGTTTTATTGTTTTTTCATATTTGTTATGTAAAATCATTAGTTTTTTCTTTTTTTTATGAAGAACATGATATAATGTACATACAATTTAAAATAGGCAAAAGTCTTATAGTCTGTTTAAAATCCCTGGAGAAGTTCGTACATTGACCTTTACACGGACTGCAGTGACCACCAACGTTTATGATAGATACACTTTTAATTTTCGAACACTCATCAAAATAATACATTCGAAAATTAAAAAGATTCTTAAAATATCAAATGCCTCGTTTGTTAGAGTTAGAAAAATAATTTCTAAAGATTTCAGGATATTTATATAATATCAAAAATCTCTAGTCTTAATCTGCCATAATCTGCGTTCCTTGAGTTTAAATTTAATTTAGATAATGAAACACTCTGAAAATTTCAGTCCGATACGACTCAATTCAAAAGTGACAAATCTTACATGATCCAAAAGTGACACACAGATATTGTAGGCTAAGTAATAGTAGCGGTCCAAAATAAAACAAAAACTAGGGTTCAATCTTCCCTTTGGGTACGGGACCCTACTTAAAAAATATTTATGACACAATTATATCTCTTTATCTTTTTGCTCCTTCGCATTCATTATTTGTAACCCTAACAAACAACTATTGGCAGTAACAAGCAGGTGATAGGGGGAGGGGGTAGTGCATACAATGATGGCGCAGACCAAACAGGGTAGCTAGCTCAATTCACTTGAATTATCTGCTTTTACTGACTGTCAAGTGGCCTCACAGCTCAGTTTATAGTTGCACTGCCTTCTGCACTGTAGGTCGTGAGTTTGATTATCACTCACGACAAGCATTTGTGTAATGAACATATATTATATCAATACATATATTATATTAATCTATAGTAGCATTCTATTAGTTATCTATTTCCCATCGTACAAGCTATGCTTAGTTTGGGGCTAGATTGTGCTGTGTGAAAATCCATGAATATATGTAATGCCTTACAAAGCATTTAATAACTAAGTTAGGCTTATATACCTACTAAAAAATCCTTCCACCTTTTAAACACTCACATCCTTATCACTATTATCACCTCTCTCTAGACTCAACGGTTTGCTGGAAGAAAACTCTTGTTAGGGTTATGCTCGTCTATGTACATACTTATTGTTACAAAAAAGAATTTCAGAATTACAACTACAAGCAGAACGTCTGTAATATTGTCCTTTATTTAATTATGACTCAATTTTCCGGCAAATAAGTTAGTAATTACGTAGAACGGAGACCATTGACTGAAGATAAATCGAATCAATTCAGTTCGATTAATTTGTTAAGTAAATTTGATAGGTACACTCATTCTTGGATATCGAAAATCAATTCATAATTGAAATCCTATTTCTAGATTTATTGAATTATTCATTATGCAATGATATTTTTTGCCAAAGCATTTTCTGCTAATCAACGTTACAGATAGAAATAATAGGTGTGTGAATATGACTCCGCCCCTTTTTGTCAAAATAAAACACATTTGTTCGCTTACAAAATTAAAAAAAAAATTATTGAAAGTATGCTCCATCTGCAGCTACAACCTTCGCCCATCGTTCAGGTAGTTTTCGTATTCCTTGCTGGAAGAAGTCCTGGTCTTTTGAGCTTATCCAGTTGTCAATCCAAATTTTGATACTTTCACATGAAGTAAACTTTTCTCCAGTAAGGTCTGTCTGCATCGTCCGGAATAGGTGGTAATCCGAAGGAGCTATGTCTGGTGAATATGGCGGGTGGGGTAACACTTCCCAGTCCTGTCCCTCTAAATATCTTTTTACGACTTCTGCGGTATGCGGTTTGGCATTGTCATGCTGAAGAACTAATTTGTTATGTCTATTCACCCATTCTGGTCGTTTTTCTTCTATGGCTCGCTTCAAACGCATTAGTTGTCGTCGGTAAACTTCTCCATTAATAGTTTCAGAGGGTTTGAGCAACTCATAATATACAATACCTTTCTGATCCCACCAAATACAGAGCATGACCTTGGCACAGTGAATATTTATTTTTGGCTGTGATGGGCCTGGTTCGCCTGGTTTCACCCAAGCTTTTTTGCGTTTAGGATTTTCGTATTGTAGTGTATCCATTTTTCGTCTCCTGTGACTATCCGATGCAAAAATCCTTTTCTTTGCTGTCTTTGAAGCAGCATTTCACAAATGGTTTTCCGACGTTCCATGTCTCTTTCTTTTAAATCATGTGGAACCCAGTCACCGGCTTTTTGAATCATTCCCATCATTTGCAAACGCTTTGCAACAGTTGAACGATCAACATTTAATGCTGCAGCTAATTCTGATTGAGTTTGGCAAGAATCTTCCGCCAATAATGCTTCCAATTCAGCATCTTCAAATTTTTTTGGTGGTTTTCCATGTTCTTTATCCTCAGTACTAAAATCGTTATTTTGAAATCGTCGAAACCATTCCTTGCAAGTTGTATTAGACGGAGCATGCTCACCATAAATCTCCACAAGCAAACGATAAGTTTCCGCTGCAGTTTTCTTCGCAATAAAATAATGTAATAACACTTCCCGCAAATGACGTTTATTTGGAATAAAAACCGACATTTTCGAAAAGGTGAAAACAATTGTTGCTTACACTTCAACCAAATATCATAAAATGCGTTAGATAGCTGACATTCAGTACTATCGAATACAAGTATGGTCATTTATTAGTACACGTAAACAATACTAAAAACGACATCTGTTGAGTGACAAATTTAGTGCAGAGGTATGAGTGTGTAAACGTTTTTTATTTATTAATTAATTTTTTTCGGGGTTATTTCAGCACAAGCACAGATGATACACAAAAAATACTATAAAATTTAAAAAAAAATGAACATTTTTAATAATTACTTTTTTCGTGTGCGCAAGTTGGCCAACTCTGTTGTCAAAGTTTCCAAGACTAGTATATCCAGAACCAACATTTTAACGTGCCCTCCGAAGCTCAGAAGAGCTTAGTTCAAACGCCCATCCAACTTCAGACCGAGCCGAAAGTTGTTAACACACAGCTAAGCAAGCTACGCCATAAGCGCTTGAACAGTAGTAACTTAGCCATTCTCAGCCGGTTACGTCAGCGTCGATTAATCTTGCCCCTCTGTACCCGCAGTGGGTATTGTTCCCGGCCCGGGTCACGGGAACAAGATAAGAGTGCCATTGTTTGAGGGCCGTCGATGTCTTTAGATTAATGTGCACGCGCCCTTATAAATTCAGGGTGTATCACAAATTGGGAGCGCGAAGGTAAAATATAAATTAGCCGTTCATTTTGTTAAACATTTTCTCGTCGAAAATTTAGTGGGGCGATAAATTGAGTAAAGATTACATTACAGATACAGAATAACAATAATTATTGACAGATATAAAAAAAATCGAAAACTGACTTCAATACTTTCCTTAGCTACCGTCTGAGTTGGAAGGTCAGTGTTTTTTTTGTAACAAAAGGCAGTACTTCTCCGGGCTAACTTTGCACATGTTCTAGTGCTACATTTTGTTGCTCCTTTAGCACTACAACGCATACGTGTAGGGATTCAAAGGGCACTCACCTACGGACGTGTGTAACTGGATCTTCTACAAATCTTAAATCTTTATAAATTGATCCATTGTTTAAAGAAATAATCATACAAATATTATACATGCAAAGTTTGTCTGTATATAAGTTTGATACTCCTGCACGACTCAACAGCTGAACAGATTTGGATGAAATTTATTACGCTTTTTATTTCGAAAAACGGCTTGATATTAACGACTCCGTAGCAGAGTAACCTTCGAAGTTAGGGGTCCCGGGTTTGATTTCCGGCCGAGGCACACTTTGTGTGGTGAGTCTTGGCTGTTTGTCTCGTGTTTCTGTGTTTGTCCATGTCATCTGCGACACAGGGAATCCTAGTTGTGTAAACGTTTATTTATTTAAAGTTTCATAATTTTTTCCCATCGTTTCATGTGACTTTTAACACCCCGGGCTAGTAATATATAATGAGTTTGATTATAATATTTTTCCTCAAACTGAGCAACGGTTAGTTAGAACTTTATCGCGATAAATTACAATCTCCAAAGCCGTTGGTATATGTTACTGCCACGATTTTATTCCTTGCAAATTACAAACATTTTTTACTCGAAGCAGACATGTGGAATTCTCTCGTTAAGAAGATTTAAGAGCATGGTAACGGATGATACTCGTAGAAAAACTTTTGAACGGACGGATTGCTTTAAACTAAAGGTATATTTAATTACTTTTATACACAAAAGTTTTTTTGCTTAATATGAAAACTTTTGCGGGTATAACTAATTATTTTTAATTTTTCTAAAATAAAATTAGCTTAAGTTACTCCTTATAACGTCAGCTATCTGTCAGTGGAAGTCCCATCAAAATCAGTCCAGCCGTTTCGGAGATTACCCGGAACAAAATAACAGACAAAAAAAAAATGGGTTTTGTTGTTTGTACTGTATATATTTTAAAAAACATTTGGTAAAAAGCTGTTATTTTGACATTGCAAATAGATTCTTAAATTTTTGACTTTAACTTTGACATGAGCCTGTAATTTCACCGACACCTACACCCTTCCATCGAAACAAAGCAGCATGCGTGCGCCACTGCTTGGCGGTGGATTAACAGGTGTGGGGTCGGTACTTCTCTGGACAAACCTGGCACATGTTCTACTGCTCATTTGGGTTGCTCCATTACACCACCAGGGGGACGCGGTTAGGGGCTCTACGGACGCGAGCAACATGGAACCCCTAACATCAGACCACACTTTTATCGCTTGCAATAAAAGATAATACTAGTACAATTATTGAAGTATTGCATAATTGGCTTTGTAAATTACAGTTTCATATAATCGGAACAACGAGTCCCCATTTTCTTTATCAGTTGCCATTATCCTATCTTCTCATCTGTCGTCATTAAAAGTTAATGGTAATAATTGCCAGCTTCCTTGAATTTTAAGTGACCAGCTATTTTTATGCGAGTCGAGTAAATTATATTGTAACGAGATATATTTGGGTAATGATCCAAATTTGGGGTTTTTGTAACAAAAGTTGACCGCCGCTAATTTGTGAGTAATTTTCGTAATTAACTTCCTGATGAGACGTCTTTAGCTTACTGTGAATTATTGTTTACTAGCTATTGCTCGCGGCTTCACTCGCGTTGATTGAAATGCGCAATATCCATTCGCTCATTCACTCACTCACGCACTCAAATTCGTATTTATAATATTAACATTTACCAATATATCACAGTTATATATAAAAGGTGATTTGTTTTTAACTTTTTAATGTTCCTCTGCACTAGGATTCCCTGTGTCGCAGATGGCATGGACAAACACAAAAACACAAGAAAAACCGCCAAGACCCGAGAAACAAACTTCATGCTCACCCTGCTGTATTACCAGGTGTCGCAGCAGCAGTACCCCAGAGGAACTTGGCATCAATAAGCAAGAATTTAATATTACCTAATTTATGAGCAAGATATAAAAGTTAAGTAAAAACAGTAAAAGTTTCTCAACCTTCCTTTAATGTTCATAAATCATTAATTTCATAACAATTACGTAAGCTACAGGACGATTTTAAGTAATTCTCTGTATAAATTCGACAATATTCAGTAAAATAAACCAGGAACAGACCAGGAAGTAACAAGCTGTTAACCGAAACTTTACCCATCAAGATTGTTCTATAATGTATAGAATTTCCATACTTTGGTTTAATCTTTGTTTGCAATAATTATGTTTTAACGTCTTGGACATAAAATGTTTTATGCGGCCACTTAATTAAGGGTAGCCACGGGTTAAAATACGACCTACGGTTCTCTAGCTAACTAAAGCTATCGCTGGTTCACTATTGCAAAAACTACTATCGACTATTCAATAGAACTGGTTCAGTTAGTCGCCTCCGTTGGTGTGTACCCTTTCATTCCCAACACGTACGCCCTGGGTGTGCTAAAAGAGGCAATTAAAAGTAGCAGTAGAACGTCCGGAGAGGTACTGTCAACGAGGTAGTGAGTTTGATTTCTAACCAGGACAAAAGTTTGTTTCTATTATAGGTGTATATGATAGACTATGTAACAACAATGGGTTACATAAAATATTCTATCAGTATTAATCCTCAAAACTATGCTTAGCTATGCTTAGTTTGGAGCTAGATGGTACTGTGTGAAATAACCTTAAATATATTTTTTTAAATATGATTTTTTGCAGGGTTCATAAAGCAATTGGTGTAGTCAGCCCAGGCCGTAATTGGCTTGCATATTCATCACTTAAACTGCATATGTTATTGGGACTATAAGATACAAAAAGTAAAATACCCAAGCTTCCTTCGATGCGCTGTGCTTAGATCATAAAATGCAGATAAATGAGGATAGAAGCATAAATAACAATGATTACACTAATAAATTAATTTGTGCACTCATGTTCAGAGGTAACACGTAGGTGTATCAATATTTCTTTATAAATAAATATTATTCAAGACGTTATGTTACTTGGGAATTAATCTTAAAATTAATTACACCCAACTGTGTTTCTACGACTATTAACGTAACAAACAAAGCGTGATAACAACTTTTCCGCTAAGCCAACGCATATGCCAACTCAAACAAATCTATTTCTTCAATGAAATCATCATAATTAGTAAGACATTTTCAGCATTAGACTAAGTAATTAAAAAAACTAGTTCATTGCAAATAATAGTTTATCTGTATACTATATTTTGCTTAATCCTTTTCCTAAAGAGGAAAGGTATCAAGGGAATCGAAATATGTTACAATGGAATAAAAATAGATGTAGGATCTTGATAGCAAGAGCAAGAGGTTGAGGAAACGCAGGTAGTTTTAGTGTCGTCGTACACGGAAACCTCTCGACCGCTGCCTGCGATGACCACAGACCAGAACAATACAGAAGTCTAATCAAGTTGCCATTTCTCGTTTTCTTATAGATAACTCACCTAAGTATTGTTATAGAGTTCAGAGAATTTTTTTTTTGAGCATTTGTGATAGAAGTAAATTAAAAAAAATGTAATGAAAATTCATGGTAGATTTGGGTTTACAATATAATGCAGGTAAATGTA
The DNA here is from genome assembly GCA_921293045.1 of Aplocera efformata. Classification (NCBI taxonomy): domain Eukaryota; kingdom Metazoa; phylum Arthropoda; class Insecta; order Lepidoptera; family Geometridae; genus Aplocera; species Aplocera efformata. The sequence continues at coordinate 1,038,544 of OV121042.1, read as the reverse complement.
TGTACATCATATTTTTGATTGGATATAACTGATCTAAAACGCAATCATAACAACCGCAACAACCTGCAATGACGCATTAACTAAGATTCTAGCCGTAAAATATTAACTGGTACCACAGTATGTGTCCAGAATTTTGACATATCTAAAGTTATTGAAAACAAACTGACTCGAATAAACTAGTATAATTTGTATTAATTACCCCAGCCAATATTGGTATTACTATTGGGATCAGCGTATGTACCGGTCCAATAAGAGAAGGAATACCGCTGCAGAAAAAAAACAGTGGCACTCCAGAAGTGCTGACAGAAGACAAAAGCAGACTACACTACAGATACTTATATACTGAGGTGTCGGTAACGGTAACAGAGCCGCGAGGTCAATGGTTTTTCTCATCTCAAAAAATGCCCAACGCGCGTAAAGAAGTTTGCCCTTCAAAAATGTTACTCCGCTGCTAACTTGTGGCGGTTGAGGTTGTCTCCTGTACGCCGACACTATATTGTCTCCTGGGCATCAAAATATCTATGAATGGGTTATTAATAGTTTAGGGTCGCCTTACCAAGACTGGTAAGTGGCATTTAGCCAATATCTTTATATTTCGCAATTCGGTACTTATTTTTATCCTTATTCGTTTTGTCCTTCTACTTTGGTCTTTCACGAGATATTCCTATTGTAACCAACCCTTTTGTTATCGGACTCGATGTTAACAACCCAATCTTTTATTATGACTTTATTTACCTAACACATTCTTCCATACTATTTCTTAAGATAAGAGTAGATAAGGTTTTAAGTTTGTAGCGTGTTGGAAGTATCAGAAATTTTGCAGCAGAGTTTATTCTGGTGTAAATATTTTAAGCTAACCTAATTTAACCTTTATTCTAACACATTACAAATGAGATGAGTACAGGAATAATTTTACTTACCTTGTTCAGCTGAATATTGGAGCAAAAGTCCTATAACCATTTTGAAATCATCTAAAACAAAGGCTAAGAACTGCTTTCGTGTGCGATTATTCTACGAGTATAAAATTCTGGAGAGTTGCAGGATACAGGGCTAATTTCAAATGGTAAAGTAATCATAGTTTTAAATTAAATTCTTCTCTGAGCCACAAGCAGCTCATCTGCTTTTAAATGTATTAAGGGTTTAAAATATCTTTAGTAGTCAAATTCTATGTATTATCAAGTTCCCCTGACATATAATTATGCTCAGTTCCTATACTGAACTATAGAATGTCTGTTGTCAACAGCAACAATGTTATTTTTTTTTATCAATTGTGGTGGTGCTTATTGTTGATCGCGGCCAGCGATGGAGTATGTTTATCTAGTAATGTAAACCTAATGTAATTTAATGTAAACCTGAGTGATACCTCTGGTATTGCAAACGTCCGTAGGCTACGGTAACCGCTTACCATCGGGTGGGTCGTATGCTTGTTTGCCACATAAGTGGTATAAAAAAAAAAAAAAAACCTACTTATTCTACACTTGAAGACTCCTAAGATGTAGTGGTCGGGAACACAGACGCAGGCAATGTATGTGAACAACACAACAATGATGTAGTTCAATCCTTGTAGTACGCTTAACATTTGACTAAAAAACGTATGCAATATTTTGACACAACAATGTTGCTTGCCAATAATATTTGTCAAAAATGCGAACTAGTGAAAAATGTGACAACAGTGAAATATTTTGACAGTTATCATTGTTTACCTACGGAAGTTCAAGATAGGAACTGATTTTTAATGTTCTAGCATTAACTGAAGCACCATATTAAAATTGTTGCAGTCTGCTTGCGACCCAGGTAACTATGGGACACTGACCGATAGATCACCACCGTAGAAGGGGTGTATCACGAAGGTTTCGTTCCCGATGTGGATCACCCCCGACACCCCGTTGCACGTGTGGAAGGCTGCCGACGCCCCGGGGTAGTCCTTCACCGTCCCGTGATAGTAGCAGTGCTCGATCTCCTGCGAAGAATAAAATATTGTTGACTGGATTCCTGAAGTTGTAAGCTCCGTGGCTTAGTTGTAGTAGCCCTGCCTCTGAAGCGAGGGGTCCCGGATTTGATTCCCGGCCGGGGCAGACTTTTTGGGGTGAGCAAGTTTATTCTCGGGTCTAGGGTATTTGTCTTGTGTTTCTGTGTTTTTAGCGATAAGGCCGCCCATTGGTCATTAACTTTGTTATTGTAAGTTGCGTACGTCACCCGATACGGGGAGTCACCCGACTCGGGAGACGTACGCAACAGTACGTCTCATGCGCCTGTGATTTCATCGGCACCCACACCCTTCCGCCGGAACATAGCAATGCGGCGGAAGCAGTGAGCACGCAGTACTTCTCCGAGACACAAGTTGTCATTAATTTAGTCAGCACGCTATTGCTTACAGGTCTGAAGATGTTTTAGGTTTAGTAACGTTTTACCCCGCCCTTTTGGTATGGAACTTTCAAAGAATTATTCAGACCAGAAATTTTTAATTGAATCGTAATTCGTTTCGTGGAATTCCTCACAATGAAAATCGTTTATTTCTTGTTAATATTTATTGCTGTATTGTATACTATTTTGAGCTAAAATTTAATCTTATCCCTAATTAATATATTTCCCAGAAAAATGAATTCGCACCTACTTGGTATTTTAACATAATTTTATCTTCCGAGAAATATTATCAATTAGATCAGATCAAATTAGATTTGTTTGAAGTATTAATTGAAATTGTTAATTTCTTAAAATATCAATAACGATATTAAATGTATGATATAATCTAGAGTTTGTATCTCGACTGTATTGTATAGTTTAAATGCTTACCAGTAAATTGTAGGATTATTATTTTATATAGGACATTTTTGTTTCGTGACATAAAATGATATGTAGATTGATGAAATGGAATGTATGATTTTGCGGAAGTCATTTTAGATTTTAAAAATAATTAATTTATAAATATTCATATAGAAAAGAGATACAATATCTCAAAGACTAATGAGGCAGCTGACTAAACCCTTACAGCGATATAAGGAGAAATTCCGTAATGACGCCTCGCCCCAGTAATTTCTCTCAAATTAATTCCTTTACATAAATTGCGAAAACACAAAAAGCACTCATTGACTCCAACTTTCGCACCACTCAGTGTTACGTCCAGATATATCAAACGAAGCCGAACGAAGGATAAGAATACTACAATTTTAGCCGTTTGTGATCGTAAAACCGCGCTGCTAATATAATACATATATTTTATTCAAGAACATTTATAACAATGTAAAATTATTTTTTAACTTTTTTTTACTGTTTAAAAACCTACTTTAACACACAACCTCAGTTTACAAAATAAGAAATAAAAGTTGTTTAAGCTAAAGTAATGTGTAACAATACATTTAGCTTAAATGAAAATGCCGAAGAATACGATTAAATACTTTCTTTTTCTATTGTTTAGTTAATAAGTGGAATTCTATATATTGGGTTAACTAGAAAATATAAATAGAAACATTGAAATCGGTTCTTAATTGTCGAAAATATCGCGTGAACATAAAAAAACAAACTATGGAGATGATTTAAGTAGATAATCCCTTTTAATAAACCCACTTTCGCCCCCATTTTCCACCTTTTTGAGCTAGTTTGTAATAAAATAATCATCAAAATTGGTTAATAAACAAGCAAATAAATAAATCAAGAACTAGAGACCCCCCTCCTATTTCAAGTCAGTTAAATACAATTGGTATGGTTGTAGCATGATGAATTGGCTACGTTCCCGCCAAATTTGTTGACTTGACACATAAATTACCAACAAGAATTTTTGCGGTTACATTGTGCGAAGCGTCTATTAATTCTGATAATAAATCCGAGTACAAACCACAAGTTTTTCCCTAATTTAATTCGGGAGTGATGACAGGAAGCTGAGTAATTTTGAGACAGAAAAAGTTTGGAAGAAATAAATTAGGAATGTTTTAGGAGTTGGGAAAGGTTAAATACGAGTAGCTTGGTAGCGTGATGGGAGCCAACGGCACGGATGCTGATGGAAGTTCGCTGGTTCAAACCCATGCATAATGAGTACCGTTATGGAAACGGTGAAAGAAAACATCTTCAGGAAACTGCGCACATACATTTCAAGTGAAAAAACTTATTGGTGCACGTTTGGGTTTGAATCAGCGACCTTCAGATTGAATGTCGGTATCTGTGCCCCTGGACCACCACGCTCTCAATAACACTAGTATGATAGTATAACTTCGCTTTTATTAAACTGTGAACTCGCAGTGTATCTATCACTTTCACAAAGGCACATAGTAGTTCATTTATAACTGTGAATCCTGAAATATGAATGAGCTCCAGAACGATATTTATCTATTCAGCATCGCGGAGAGTCTCATAATATTGTTGAATTCCCTTGAATGCTGAAATGATACATTTTAAAATACTTTTATTATATTGGTCATATTGTTGGATTTCAATTGTCAGAATCACACTTATATTAAAGGCGAAAGATTGTATATGTGTGTGTGTATGTTTGTTACTCTTTCATGCTCAAATAGCGTGATTCGGATGAAATTTGATGCCAGGATAGTTTATACCCTTGATTAACACATAGGCTACTTTTGATCCCGGGAATCCGCGGGTAACATCGCAGGGCTAGGGTAGTATATACATAAATGACTTGCATTTGGCTATAAATTACTGTTTTCTGGTTCCTTTGGTAGGATTTCCCACAAAGCGCCATCTACCTCCATGAGCATAGCTGTACTAGCTATGAGAAACAGATAACGGATAGAATACATATTATCACCCACACCCAGAATAAACATCTATGTTCGTCACACAAATGCTTGTCCCGGGAATCAAACCCACGACCTACAGAGCAGAAGTGAGAGCTACAACTGTTAGGCCAATAAACTAATATTGCTGATAAATTTTATGAATCCATTATGCTACCAAAAACCTACCAAATATCAATCCAGATTTCAGATCTTAAAACGTGTTCTAAAAATAGTCCTGCTAATGGATTCGTTATTGTCTGCCGAGGCTAGGCACTCCGTGCTACACTCCTCAGAGGCATCATCAATCATTCGCACCTCCATAGGCCTCCAGCTCTGTTTCTTGTAAAAGGCTTGAAAATCCGCACCACAAATTATTTCGGGAAAAAGAACGAATAAAAAGGCAATTTCTGAAATACGGGTCGTAAAACTTTTTAAGTGTCGTATAGGTTATGAAGCATTACGAGTCATTTCTCAGTAAACCATGATATATTGTTATATCATGGTTTACTGAGAAATTTTGTTATTTTTAAACCGCTTCTTTTTCTCGTGTAAGTAACCAACCCTGGTGTTGGAGTTTTCTAGTCGCCTGGAGGCCTCAGACATGGCTTTTCAACTAGAATAGCCGGGACCGATATTATAACGTGTGTATGTGTGTGAGAGATAGAAAGAGTGAGAGAGAGAGGTGCTGCGTGTTTAATGCATATGAGTGTGAAAAAGTATGAAGTGAAGTAAGTTTTAGCTATTATAGAAATCTCTTTGTGTTTCTTATAAAGAACAAGTGAATGATTTAAAAATCGAAAATAACCGAATTCTTTCAACTCCTATTTCTCGCTCTTAAGGTTAACACCCTAACATTTTCATAAGAAACATCCAAATCGGTATATAACGGGCGAAGAAATTAAGTATCCTTTCCAATAAATAAAGAATTATCGAAATCGGTTGGCGTGATATTGAGTTATTCGTCCATTCGTCGTCATACTTAATTCAAATATAAATTTTTCATGGATGCCATTGTTAAAACTGGACCTCACAGAAAGCACCAGCTCTCAAATAAAAAAAGAATTATCAAAATCGGTTCACTCAATCGAAAGTTCTAAGGTAAAAATAAAAGCCAATTGAGAAACTCCTCCTTTTTTGATCCCGATTAAAAACATGTTTGACAACTATTAAAATTCAATCCAACTTCTCTTTAACCTTTACTGAAAGAGATTGTAAATATTATCTCAGAATTAACAAATTTGAATCTGTCTCGAATATGTTTACGAGTAGTCCAAACACCATGTTTACTCGTTGCAAACAGCTCGTACCAATCCACACCCGAAAGACGCGCCTTCAAAATGGAATAAATTGCAAGTATGGGACAGATTACAGAGCTGCACTAGAATATAAAAAAAAGAATAACCAGTTCGAACATTTTAATTTCGTTCTGCACGCTGGCATCACCGTGATAAAATGATGATTGGCGGTTGAGATTTTTTTTGAATTTGCTATTCTAGTGACAAAAAGTATATATCGTACACAATTATATTCATATTCTCCCTGCCCCACTATTTTTATAATATTATTTTCACGTTCCTAATTATTTAAAACATAAGTCAAAAAAATTCTTTAATTCCGTTGAATTATTTAAATATTTCTATTCTATTCTATTCAATCCTCTATTGCAAACGATCCAAAAAGAGAGACAGACGTTGGAAACCTAATAAATGAATGAACTACCCATTCTAAAACTACAACAAAACTTCTACTGATGACTAGTTTGTGATGCACATGTTAACGAGACGTGAATGATGTAAGCGCGAGTTCGCCCCTGCTCTGGCCGGGGCGGGCCGGGGCGGGCCGGGGTGGGCCGGGGAAGCACGGAAATTCAAATTGGATTGACGGAACTTTAGATTAGATTGAATTTAGCCGGCACCTTGTTTAATTTGGCACGGATGAACGAATGCCCGATGCCCCGGTCCTCTTGTCGAAACGTCGTATTTTGTATCTTATTATGTAACGCATAAAGAATAGAAAAAAACCCTTTTTTAACCATAAGCCCTTTAAAACTTATGGTTAAAAAAAAGGGTTTTTTTTTTGGAGTAATAATTGGTATATGCTTTTGTGGTTTCTGATTGCGCTTAATCGTCTCACCAGAAATTGTATTTGTGCTGGAAATGGAAAATTTTCATTTTTATAATACGAAATCTGGGTATATTTTCGTTCAAAGTCAAAGTCAAAATACTTTATTTCCGTTGAATTAAAAAATACTTAGACACGTCGCTTTTTAAATAAATATGTACCTATAAGATCATACGTTCTTTTTACTAAGTTTAGCAAAGTCAAAGTCAAAGTCAAATTCATTTATTCCTTTAGATCTCAAGTATCATTTGGACACGTCAAATTTTACACATGCATGTACACATATTCGTGAGCATATAACGTGTCACAGGAACTCCCCAGGCACATTAAATACATGCACACAGACATGTCAAATTACAGTCAGTTTTCATGTTTAAGCTTATCTTATTTGTTAAGTTTACGTCTGTTCCAACCCTAACCGACCAACCCGAGGGGAAGAAACAGACAAGAAACCCCTCGGAGACAGTATTACATATTCGCGAATATGGTCCTGCGTCTGCTTCGCCGCGTTCTTTTCGATTTTTGACAGTCTTAACTGCATTATGTCCGCCATGCTCTAAAATATAAGACGATTAACCTAAAACTCACAACTACGCCATTGATAAAAATTTAGACATTTTTATCTTATTTATGACATAGCGTGAGCGGAAGGGCGATGAATATCAACAAAAACTTCTCAATTGTATCAAGAAGAAGCAAGAAGTTATTGATTAAAATAAATTTAATATGATTAGTGTCGGTCGAAAGCTCAAAGACAACCTTTGGCGGTAAATTTAATCCAAACACCTATATATAATTCTGAAAGTTTCAATCATAAATGACGTCCAGCATTGGCAATAAGCAAACCGACTCGTGATTAACGATCAATTCCACGGTATAGGTAATATAATAAAATATAATCCATCGTCAAAAATCATATTATCGCTGTTTGAAATATGACCTCGTAAAGGTTCGTCCTAGGTCACAGGGTCCAGTAAAATGTAATAACGAACCGTACTAGGTAACAAATAGGATTCGTTATCGTGTAGTAAAATTGCCTCAATAACTCATGTCTAGTGTCCAGATTTAGGAGACAGAGTGCGCGTGTGTTTTATGCCTGACATTAAGCATCACATTATGTGAATGTCTTGGCATTTTATAGTATCGTTGGTCAAAAGGAATGGTACACAAGTGGCTGATTAAACATATAAAAAAAAAAACAACTTTAATATTTTCATCCATTATTTCTTGCTCTTAGTGGGTACACACTATCATTCACACTATCCTGTATGTGACAGCGTTCCACACATTATTAATTTCTTTTATTTTTTTATTTGTTGTTATTTTTAATTATTTTTTTTCTCTTTTGTGTTTTAATGTGTTTTTCATTGTTGTGTACAGATTGTGTGAATAAATGTCTTCTTTCTCTTTCTTTCTTTCATTCAAAAGAAACATCCAAATCGGGCGGAGAAAAATGTCAGAGGAAAGCAAAATACGCATTTTTTTTTACTTGGATGGCATAGTTTTTCCAGGAATTTTCGAAATCGGTTCATAAATGACGGAGATCTGAGGTAATAAACATTAAAAAGATTATTACTGCCTCTACTAATTAATAACCTCCCCCGAAGACGGTTGACAAAAGGAATCTAAATATGGTGTTATGACTCAGGTTAAGATTTTTTTTATGTGAATGTATGACGGTACTGAGTTGTTAGCGAAATTAAATAAAATTTAATTTTAACTGTGAACATAAGATTTGTCAGATAAAATTTAATCCTTACAAACACTTGGATATATTTAGTTCTGCAATTCAAATCATAAATCGAGCATTGCCATTAAGCAAATCGATTCATGATTAACGATCGATTCCACAATTTTATATCGTCTGTGAACCTAGGTGATTATAAGATGTAATGTTATAAATCCTCTTGATCATGAAAAAGTGGCTTACAAACATTTTCTGCATATAAAACTATCTTATAACGTGTAATATAGATATGAAATGTAAATCCTACTAATATTATAAGCGCGAATTTTTGAATGTATGAACGAATATTTGTTACGCCAGAACGACTGAATGGACCTGGATGAAATTTGGCACAGAGATATATTATAGTCTGGAATAGCGCATAATCTACTTTTTATCCCGGAAAAATGTACGATTCCCGTAGGAAGTCCAACCGCGGGTAACACCACGGGGCAGCTAGTAAATTTATATACTCCTAGTGTGGAGTTTTATATTTCGATTAGTGATCCAACAAAAATGAAGAATCCGTTATATTCATGTCTATAGGCTCAATAAGACCTTAAAAAAATAAATAGATATTTTGTGAAGTTTTGCAGGTTTGTAAAGTACTGAGTTTATTATACCACAGATGATTTTTAACAAGAATTATCCATAAAATACTACGCAACTAACTACTAAAAATGTATGAAAAGGTAAAATTATCGTAACACAGGTTCAAAATTATTTGAATAATTCAACCTACAGAGCGCAAAAATTCTAATAAAACTTTCCTTCCCGCCTAATTGATGCACTACCAAACTGATGCCATAAAAACTAAAAATTTCGTATGATAAAGAGAGATGCCTGTATGCTATGGGAAATGGTTATTGCATTCTGTGCAGCAATCAAAACATAATGCGTTCGTTTGCACTGTATATTTGCTATGAGGGAAGGGAAATTTTTATTTTGTTAAAAACCATATATTTTCAATATTTTAAATTTATAACGTGTTTTTTGATGTACTAGGATTCCCTGTGTCACAGGTTAAACCCCATAAAGTGACTTGAGATTCTAAGTATTTATTTAGAATTTTAAGGTAATTATGATTATAGTACAGGACAGGAGCAGGTCAGCACATTTGCTGCTTCCACAACCTTATTAAGATCAAGCACGCTACGTCTTCAACCGCGTCAGCACTCACATCCTGGCACAACCGCATCCAAATACTCGGCCATATTTGATAAAAATATCTTGCGATCAAAACCGGAAGGTCCCCTAAAACCTTTCTAAATGTAGTCCCAAGAACTAAAATAGTCATAAGACATCAACCAAACAATGCGTATTATAGTGAGGTGCCGATATCGATACAATTTTACGAGCACCTTTCACCGTTATCTCCTAACGTTTGCATACCCAGATATGGGTTCTAAAGCGTTTCTTGCCTATTGATAGGGTTATGCTTTGTCGATCTTTGAAAGAACCAACTTAATACTATTGAGGGAAACATTTGAAATGTTATTTAGAAGTCGATACGGCATTTATTTTGGGTTCTTACGAGCACCGGAATCGCGGAATACATTTTCGTGCTTTGGAGGGTACTTTGAGATGACGATCCTAGCTAGATTAGACTATAAGTCATGGATACCATTGAGGGACTTCAAAAATTTTCATTTTCAACAAAAGAGTAGGGTGGAGAGAAAAGAACCGTAATACGAAGTTAGTATAGCCAGTAGCTCTAGGTACTTGAACAAAAGGAAACCTTGCCAGCCTCTAATATTCCCACGGCAGGGACACCGGCCTACTCTCGATAACTGAGAGTGAATGGACCAACAAAAGGTAATTAACTGCGAGGTAATTAACCTAACATCCATTAATCATTCGATTATTGTTTGAATAGCAATTATAAGATTATAATCTCAAAACTCTCAGACAAAAATTATGCTCAAATTTATTAAAATATTTAATTCATCCATTTTGAAGATTAATTTAAATAGCCGTTCTTCGGAAGGCGCTTTAAGATGTCAGTCCCGTCTATATTATTCGTTCCATATCGGAGGCTTTCGAACGGCTCAAAAACTTTGACAACAGAGTTGGTTACTAACTCCGTGGCTTAGTTGGTAGTAGCCCTGCCTTCGAAGCGAGGGGTCTCGGGTTCGATTCCCGGCCGGGGCATACTTTGTGTGGTGAGCATTGTTTGCTCTCGGGTCTTGGGTGTTTGTCTTGTGTTTCTGTGTTTATCCATGCCATCTGCGACACAGGGAATTCTAGTGCAGAAGTATGAGTATGTAAACGAATTTGTTTTTATTTTTTTACACAAAAAGAATAATAATACTTATTAGCTATATAAGAAAGCGTTTTCGTTTCATGCAACTTAGTAATTCAACACAAAACGTTGAAATCCGACAACCTGACAAAAAGTCGGAAGCGCACAAAAAGGTGAAATCTCTGCGTAAAATACGAGTAGGTACCTGACAGGGCGGCGCAATCCTGACTGATGGCAACCCTAGCCTAATGCGGGGTGAGTTCGTGAACCGATCGATATTGTTTTACGTGATTTGACGTAAGAAAATCATCTGAATTTGTGGCTAATATTTGCTACTTTCGTTTTTTGCAGGCAACCCTAATCTTATTTGAGAACTTATCTGTAGATACAGAACTATATTCGCGAATATCTAATACTGTCTCCGACAGGTTTTTTGTCCGTTTAGGGTTGGTCGATTAGAGTTTGAACAGACGTAAACATAACAAATAAGATTAGCTAAAACAGAAAAACTGTGATTTGACATATCGAATGTCAACAGTTTATGCATGTAACGTGCCTAAGGAGCTCCTGTGACACGTTATGTGATCACGAATATGTTTACTTGTGTGTGTAAAATTTGACGTGTCCAAACGATACTTGAGATCTAAAGGAATAAATGAGTTTGAGTTTGAACTTGTCATATCATGATAGGGCAAGAATATACTAACGTTTTGCATGCACTTACATTTAATTGGGTACAAAGAACTCGCGATTGACTCGTGTCGATTGATTTTTAACCGACCTCAAAAAATCAGGAGGTTCTCAATTCGACGCCATGTTTTTTATGTTTTGTTATCAGTAGGTTCTCAATTCGACGCCATGTTTTTTATGTTTTGTTATCAGGAGGTTCGCAATTCGACGCCATGTTTTTTATGTTTTGTTATCAGGAGGTTCTTAATTCGACGCCATGTTTTTTATGTTTTGTTATCAGTAGGTTCTCAATTCGACGCCATGTTTTTTATGTTTTGTTATCAGGAGGTTCTCAATTCGACGCCATGTTTTTTATGTTTTGTTATCAGGAGGTTCTCAATTCGACGCCATGTTTTTTATGTTTTGTTATCAGGAGGTTCTCAATTCGACGCCCTGTTTTTTATGTTTTGTTAGTATGTTACGCGATCACTTGAAGAAGCTTGAACCGATTTGGAACTTCCCATGTGGTCCCATTTATATTTTATCGAAAACGGTCGAGCAGATTTTGAAAAATGAACAAAAATCTAAAATCAATGATATTTTCGTTTACTCCAAAACCTCGCTGCCTCATTAGAGCAGTGCGTTTAGTTGGCCTACCAATATTATATATAATAAAATGCTAGGCTGTACCCCTTATTAAGGGATGAAAGAATTGAAATCTATTCCGTTTTCATAAATCAACCACTTGTTATGTTATTGTCGATATAATTTTGACCGTCATTAACATATCAACACTGTTATTTGAAAGTTTCTTGAATTAGAATAAAGGATAGGGTGTAAAATAGTAGTCCCAGAAAGTTTGAGAGCCGAACTACTCAACACCAACTTTAAAACAGAATGATTCAGTTCACGGCTGTTTTATTATAGTCTGTTTGAAATATAGCTTACGGACTTGGGTCCTGGAATATGTTCCATTGTGTAAAATATGTTACAATACTATTTTTATCAGTTTTGAATGTAATAGAAAAGTTTAAATGCTTGTACTTGTTAAGACTTGTTAAGACTGTAAATTTTAAAACTATCTTGGTTATGAACATTATTATTCGTGTTACCGAGATATTTACCATGATTTGTGAGTTTTGTTGACTCCCGATATTTGTATGTCCCGATATTTCGACGCATGTAACTGCGTCGAAATATCGGGAGTCAAACAAAACTCACAAATCATGGTAAATATCTCGGTAACACGAATAATAATTGTTAAGACTAGTCTCTAATTCTATGAAAAGTACAAAATTCATTCTCCCTAGTGGAGTGTAAACCTGCATATCTGTAGTTACGATAGCAAAGGATAGATAGACAAAACAAAGGTGATATATTGCGGAAATGGTACAATCACCTAAGCCGCCATCGCTGCAACTCAGTCGGCTTAATTAAACTTCTTCTGGAGTAAATAAATACTCGGCTGGGACGAATCGATTCGACTTAGCCAATCTAAAGTAAGAAGGTAGAAATGGACCAAGACGGTTCTCTCACAAAAAACCGTAATAGTTCTCCATAATAATTAATTCTGAGCAAGAGGGCTTATTCATTTTTAGGGGTCTATTCCTCAAAGGAACCTTTGTAGGATCACTTTGTTGGCCGTTTCTATATCTGCCAAGTCTCTTTTTCTCAAGTTGAAATTAATATTAAATACTTAGGTATAAATCTTTGAAGCTTTAAAAAGAACAAAAAAAGTCAACGCAATTTAAAGATACGACCATTTATGCTGCATATTTTGAGGGTCTATACATACAAACAAAACTTTTGCAAAGATAAGATAAGATAACAAAGTCTTATAGCACAGATAAGGAGAAAATCAGAAAACCCTAAAGTCAAAGTTTAGCCAAATATCTTTGTTTCCGTTGAACTCTTAAAAATTACTTGGAAATGACATTTTTTTCTAAAAATAAATAAATATGTACCAACGAGATCATGAGTTCTTAAATCTATGTTAAGCTTGATAAAATTTTATACATCGCAAAAAAAAATAAACGTGAATGAACCTACTAGTTTGTACGGAACCCACGGTGTGCGAGTCCCACTTAGCCGGTTGATCTTTTTTCAATCATTACCACATGTCAACAATATTACATTACAAACGATAAAGACCCTTGACACTCGATACAAACAGGGCTGTGCTATCAAATCTCGCAAAACAAGGACGACGCAATACGTACGTAATTGTACTTCTCTTTCTAAATCTTCTTTCCCTGATATACATTACAGTGCTTTGTTGAATGCTTAAAAATGTATCGTATAATACATTTTTGAACAAATTTGAGGGAAGGCTAACGAACTAACGTAGTCAAATAGCTTTTATCTTATTATAAAGTAACATCTTTTTATTTCTGAGATACGAAATGTTTTATTTGAACCACTGGGACATCAGCAGAACTCGAGTGTTTTTATATGTTCTCAACGATTCCAAGTTTCAACAGTGAATAGATCTCTAGAGTTCTAGAATTATCGAAAAACAATAAAATGTACGAAGACCTCGCATCCGCGCCAAAAAGATTCCACCCGAAACTCAATTAAAATCTTTCAACTCTGATTGTTTGTTGAATAATCAACTTGTGATATCAATACTATCTCGACGAGCTCAACACCAGATGTCAAAGTGAAATTTGGGAGATTTAAGCCTAAATTTCAATGAGACTTAACCCATATAATCCTGCGCTAAGTTTATTCCACGCTTATTATGAAGGATTAACTAGGAAAGGAATTCAACGTAATTTAAGTTCGTTCAAAATTAATTGGCGTCTCGAGATTGGCGTACGATTTCCTTTACACTTCACCTGTCAATTTTGTGTTTTAATTAAGTGAGAACTGCGTTGAGCAAAGGTAAGGAGCGCTGTTATATTGTGTTGATGTGGGTTTCTGTACTGATGTAATTTTAAAGGATATGTGTTACATCACAAATAAATTACGTTTATTGGAAATTGAGATTCTTTAGACATCTTGTTATTGAAACGTTATTTTTTGAATCGCTCTACGATTACGATACGATACACAAAAAAAAAAATATTATTCGTGTTACCGAGACATTTACCATTATTTGTGAGTTTTGTTGACTCCCGATATTTCTACGCAGTTACATGCGTTATGGTCGCGGGCAAAAAAAAAAAACAAAAACAAATATTAAATTTTAAAGTGACAAGAACTATATATTTCATATAAATACTACTTCAGCATTGTCATATTTATTTCGGATCTGTATCTGACGATGACTGTACATGTCACGTGGTTTGCGGTCCCAGTTAACGGATTAAAAAATGACGATTGGGACTACTAGGTATTGGGACCGCGGTCCCAAACGACGGAAGCCTCAGAACGACAACAGACGATGCCAGTTTTTTCATTGATATTATCATTAATTTCACCGGAGGGTCATTCGTAAATACTTGGTTACATATAACTAATTCATGGCCCAAACTAAAGTAGGTAGGTACGCAAAACTAAATTTAATATAACTCGCTCAGTCTGCGCGGCTCTTGTGCAAGTTCCAATCAATCTAACTAAAGTTATGAACAAAAATAATCAAATTGAATTTTCCATTAAAATCAATGGGAGCAAGCAACGCGATTCATAATTGAAAAACTAAGAACGAGAGCTGGTAGGAGCACAGAAATTGAAATTAAACATTAGGTTGAGTGTCAAGTTGGCATCGTTAGACAAGGGAAGCGAACCAATCGAAATCTGTTTAAAAATTCTAGACCATGTTGCTCACATCCGTAGGTGAGTACCCTTTGAGTCCCTACACTCACTAGGTAGTAGCTAGGTTCGATTTCCACTCAGAACAATAATTAGTGTGACGAACATAAATGTTTGTTCTGCGTCTGGGTGTTAAGATGTTACATATGTATGTATGTAATAACAAAAAAAGTACTATATAAACAAAGTATGCTACCTTTTATCTAGTTCCCATAATACAAGCTATGCTTAGTTTAAATAAATAAACGTTTACACACTCATACCTCTCATACCTCTACACGATCCCCTGTGTCGCAGATGGCATGGACAAACACAGAAACACAAGACAAACACCCAGGACCCAAGAACAAACTTCATGCTCACCACACAAAGTGTGCCCCGGCCGGGAATCGAACCCGGAACCCCTCGCTTCGAAGGCAGAGTTACTACCAACTAAGCCACGGAGCCACCGCTAGTTTGGGGCTAGATAACGCTGTATGAAATTTCCATGAATAATGATTTAATTATATTTATGGAATTATAATAAAAAGTTGCCAACAAAGCCAGGAGGTCAGTACTATCGGTGGTACAGAACCAGTGTGTTCATAATTCTAATCGAAAATCACCAATTTTATTGCTTCTCATACCTAATTTTCATTTTCAAAATGGCTTCATATCGAGTTCACCTTCTCCCTGTAACTCACACGCTGTAAGGATTTATACGGAAACTTTAAAATAGTCGGTGCTTCTTGAGACAGTAGCAACTTGAAGATTAAGTGGGTACCGAAGGAATTGTTTCAACAACAAACTGCAAAACTGCGCTCAGTTCGCAGTAATTGCTGGGAAAGGAAGAGCAAAGAACTCGGGATAGTTTGTGAACATCGTATACGCCATCTTTTGGCTTCACTTAACTGAACTCTATTACACAACATAAACACTAAAGATCCAAGAATAAACTTTAGGTTCATCACTCCGGTAAATTACAATATTGATACACAAAAAGTATACGTAGACATAAACAACAAAATTATATTGTTTGTGAACAGGATCATGCTCTTGAGGACACAGAAATCCTTCCATTAAGAGTATCTTGCTGGTTCTTTCCATGGAGTGTCTTGTGCTTGTTTAAAGTCAAACTTTAGTAATAAAAAAGCGTAATCTCGTAGGTACATATTTATTTAAAACAAATGGCTTAAAAAATAAAAAATACCGACTTCCTTTCATTCTTTATTTCTCGCGGTACACCATACCATTTAAAAATTCTACAAAATTTACAAATCTCTATTTTACAAAAGAAACTTCCAAATCGGTATACACTGGGCGAAGAAGAAAGTCACAGGAAAGCAAAATATTTAACGACTAAACTATATAACCGATTTTTAAATTTAAAGGACCAATCTAAAATCATATCCTTTCAAATGCAAAAAGAATTTTCTAAATAGGTTCAAAAATGACACAGATCTGAGGTAACAAAGATTAACAAAAAATAAAATTGGCAACCCCTTCGAAATAGGTTGAAAAGTGACGTTCTATGTAACCTTTTAACAATTTAAAGGAAAAAAAAGATTTTCAACTTTCGGAAACGGACCCAGGACCGGCTATTTAGAATGCACAATTTCTTCTAACTTGGCTACAGAGCCTACCAAAAATTGACCCTAACGAAAGATAAATCGGTACCGTAACGTGAATCCGGCATATTTATGGCCAAATAATACGCCATAATGTACAGGACCCACGTATACGGATTATGGCCAGAACTGCTACATTTGGGGACTTTCATGGCAGCGTCAGGCTAGCTTGGAAGGAACAGAATTATGCAAATTACCTACCTATGTGGAATTGATCGTTTTTTTATATCAAAATGGGATCTGAGCTCAATTACTCAAAAGAGCGGAAAATACAAGGTACTTGTAAGCAAGCCACAACATAATTTTTATATTATCGTTCGTTTAAAACCCAATGGTAGTACGCGATACATATTATGATAAGTGGTTGATTTAATAATCGGAAACACAACGACTTAATTTCTTATTTCTCACCCATAGGAGGGACACCATACCATTTAAAAAAATCTTGTTCTTGTCCTCGGTGGGAATAGAATACGACTACAGAACAAAAGAACTGAGCTGCTGGCCAGTCAAGTCAGTTATTGTTGTATGAAATTTTGTCAATGCTTCAATTCCACAAAGCTACACGCAAAAGGCCTATACAACGATAAAAAAACAATGGCCACCGGTCGGGTAGAAGGCGGAAAATTGGTTGCGTGTTCCATCGAATCTACATATTACGAAATCTGACAAAAGATTCACACCAGTTGCCTATTATTTTGTGAAATCTGATGCTTTTGTATAAAAGCCGTGGTATACAGACTTGTCATTGTTGACTTGACACAATAAACGAGTTGTAATTTACAAATACAGGTATATATAATACAATCGTCAATTGATTTCGTGAAAACCTTGTTTTTATTGAATGATACACTTAAGCTATTCTGACACGAACCTATTTTGTACCAGTGACAGAATAGGGTCGTATCAAATAATTTTCTTAAGCCTTAAAGATTTTATATAGATTTTGAAGATGATAATATTTATGCTTGTTTTTGAAGTGAAAATTTCTTTAGCCGCGTTGAGCGATTTTTGGTGGGGGAAAAACTTATGGGTTCACGTCACCGGTGACCTCGACATGCTCGTGACGTATTGCGCTCGCGCCAGACTAGCGCAGGTAAAATAGCGGCCTATGTACATGTGCTTCATTATTATGAGTTTTCACTTCTGTTGGCAGCCCTTTAAAATTACGTGTAAAGTATTTTTAAAGGGACGGTATGAGCTGAGGGCCCACCGGAAGCTGGTGGTTCGTAACAACATTAACTCAGGTCTTCCCTTAACAAAGTATGAGAAGATTTAAGTAGCATCTCGTTGTGCGCGTTACACGAAGCTTTTGTGATTTCACCGGTACCCACACCCTTCCATCAGAACACAACAATGCGAGTATACTTATAGTCATTTACTTAATGTTGTTCTAAGATACCTACCAATTTAAAAGTTTATAAACAAAATTGGCGTTAAATTTTTTCATAAATTTTCGATCTACTCCGCGGTTGGAGCATTCAGACAACTGAACAATGTCTCTGGCACGTATTTCTCACTCTATTTTACAATTCTATGAGTTTTTGATTTACATTACAAATACTGTTACTGTCAGTGTGAACTTCCTTATTTTAAGGCAAAAACTAACTATGTACGCAAGTTGTCACTCTCTAGAGCTAGTGTAGGAATGTTTTCTAAAAGTGTCTATTCCATTCCGTCATCTACTGCTAGGAAAAATATGCTTGTACAAGAAAGAGGAAAGTTGAAATCATACACGCGTGATTACACGTTTGTCATTTTATTGGCACCCACGCCTTTCAACCGGAACGCAGCAATCCAAGCAGTAATTCCCCGGAAAATTTTGGCCCAAGTTCTACTGGTACTTTAGGTTTTTTCGTACCACTCAGACTGTAGGGACTTGAAAGAGTGAGCGCCATGAGTGTGCTTTCAGACGACCAATATAAACATAATTTTTAGCGAAAATATTCATCATTCAAGTAATTTCGTCATATATCAAAATAAATGGCAGGTTGCCAGTGGTCAAATTGTGGTGAATCTGAGGTCTGCATAAGCGTAAAATGGATGCCTCAAAGATGGGACCCTCGGTTAGTCAGCCGATTAAATGCCCCTTCAGCATTTGGCCAACTCGGGGCTTAGAAGATTATATGCTGCGGGAGGAGGATAATTGATTGACAAACTTTGGTTGAAATTCTTGTGGTTGATCGTCTATATTTTTCTGTTCTGTGATTTATAATGGAAAGTATAAGCATATATACCGTTTTTAAGCACAGTACACTGTTTTTTAACATTGTATTAATTATTCTACGGCCATAAAATTGAAACACTAAAACCCATTTATAAAAAAATCTACGATAATTTTTTTATAAATGGGTTTTTCAAAATCTCTTTTCAGTGCACCGTCTCTCTACATGTATCGTAAGAACAAGATCGTAGGGCACAATGAAATGGAAATACACAACAATAGAATATGTTTTGGCACTCTAAGGAGCATTGAGATGTTAGCCATGTCGAAGACTGTTCATACGGTATTTCTTTTTTAATAACAATGATTTTGATTTTGGGCGCAGTACCCCTGGGCTACGCTTTCTAGATTAATCAGTGACACTGATATAGAGCACTGATATTAATGTCCTTCTATATGATGTAGAATTTTCTGTAACAAAAATCTAGTATTAAACTGCTTGTCTACGGTAAGCGCCATCATGTTTATCAACATAAAAAAACGATTAAATGCATTCAGATTCATCCGATATGAAATTGACCTTTGTATAGGTTTTTGTAGTAAAGCTTTTCAGAAATTATCTCCAATCTATGACAAATAATGACAGTATGTAAACCTGAATGAGATTTGAAGCTCTTGATTTTTTGTACAGCTATTTGACAGTTGAAGTTTAGACAAACATGATCCGAGAAAAGCTCTTCATTACTAGGCTTGTCAAAAAGAGTAGGCATATTATTCTCATAATCCGAATTCTTCGCCGAGAAAATCAGATATTCAAAATGTTTTCTACGGCTTCAAGAATAGGATCTTTCTGTGTTATTTTCGTATGTTCGTTAGCTTTGCCATTTATAAACCGTTTTGGTTGATTCTTTTTATATTATAAGGTGTACCTCCAAGACGATCTCATAGAAATTTCACCCTTAGATCGAAAAATAAGGGGATTATAGCAAGTCGGTATTCG
The DNA here is from genome assembly GCA_921293045.1 of Aplocera efformata. Classification (NCBI taxonomy): domain Eukaryota; kingdom Metazoa; phylum Arthropoda; class Insecta; order Lepidoptera; family Geometridae; genus Aplocera; species Aplocera efformata. The sequence goes on along the minus strand of OV121042.1, from coordinate 1,018,532 downwards.
ATTTTTTTACCTGCCACTTGTAATATTATAGAATGCTACATTAAAATATATATTGGATTACGGTAGATAATACGTATTATATATATATACGTATAAATTCACCAGATTTCATATTTTTCAAATATTAAACAACATTTACTTAGTTAAGGTGATTCTCTCCTTGGTCGCTGAAATATATAGGGTAATGGGTCCCCAGTCGAATTCAATGTAAGAATCCTAAATAAAAATAGAAGTGGAAAAAGTACTCACCGTCCGTATGTCACTCTCAGCTCCATTTGTGAGATATTGAGTTTGCTTCAGATTAGGTGCTAGCAATTGTCTGGAACAAACAAATTATTACGTTAGCTTCTATGTGGTGAAAACGAGGCGTTGTAATATCACGCAAATATTTTTTAAATGTAAACATTTCACATATCTTATTGATTTTAAAACTATTAATCAAAAACTCTATTCGTTTTGTTGGAATTATGTTTTATCGTCCTTTGATGATCTATATTTTCCTTGTCACGCTTATAGACCACTTATGACAGAACTAAAAAAAAAATACTAACTATCGACTAGCATCATAGCGCAGTAGGTAGTACTTCTGACTTCGGGTTTGATTCCCACCGTGGACAAATAATAGTGATAAATAAAAAAAAAAAACAACAACGACAAAGAAGTCTGTTCTGTGGACTGTGTAGACAAATATGTATTATAAAAATATCTTAGTATTCTATTAATAATTCTGGTTCCCATAGTACAGACTATGCTTAGGGGTGCGATGGTGTTGTGTGAAATTTTCATGAAATGTTTTGACTGATATAAACGTAAAGTAAGTTTTGTCGCATTATAGAGCGTGGTGGCCCAGGGGCATAGACGTCGACTTTCAATCTGAAAGTTGCTGGTTCAAACCAACACGTACACCAATGAGATTTTTCAATTGAAAAAATTTATGTGCTCAATACCACGTTCTCAAAACGGTGACGGAAAACATCGTGAGGAAACCGGCATGTCTTAGAACCATAAATTCGAAGACATGTGACATCTACCAATCCGGATTGGGCTCCCGTGGTAGATCAGAGCCCATTCACTCTCAATTATCGATAGCAGGCCGGTTTCCCTGCAGTGGGAACATTAGAGGCTGGAGGCTGGTACGGATACGACAGTAAATTTGGCAAAAGATTTCCCGTACGAACGAAAGTTTCAAATAATCATTAAATTAAATTTACCTGAAAATATAAATGACGCAAAACAAATCTGACTAAAGCCGACATAATAAACGTTAAATGGCTTCCAGGCAGATCCAAAAAGCTATCCACACTCGCGAAATACAAACAAAAAATCCCGGTTTATATTAAATCACGACCGAAATTACTTTCCCAAGAATCATATTCCTGAGTTTTGTGATTACTTTAATTTGCTTGCAAACAGTTTCAGTTATAATTTGTTGGCGGAAAGCGAAACTTTAGTGTTTTTCCCGCGATTTTCGGTCGTTTATTGCTTGGTTTATCGAGAACCCTGTATTTCTCTTTTGGGTTTGAATACCGGTGGCTGATTTTACTTTTTGATCTAAAGGTTTGAATTACAGATTCGTTATATCTCTCCTCTCTATAAAATAACTTAGTAAATTTTGTTGATTTACTTAATATCATTGCTCATAGCTTAGTTGGTTGTTGCTCCGCCTTCTGCGCCGTAGGTCGTGAGTTCAACTCCCTCTCAGGACAAGCGTTTGTGTAACGAACAAAGATGTATGTTCTGTGTCTGGGTCTTAATAAGTAGTGTATGAATTTGCAAAAAAAATTGCTATATACGTATTCTATCTGTTATGCAGTTCCCATAGTATAAGCTATGCTAAGACTGAGGTTAGATGGCACTATGTATACAAAATTAAACAAACGCATTAACCAATGTATTGATGTAGGCATTAGACATAAAAATACTCTTTCTTAACACATAAATTCACATTGTGTCATAAATTATGATGCTTTCTTGTATAACAACAAAGAATATTGCATTGTATTATAGAAAGAACAAGAATAATATTTTAGTACAAAAAGTAAAAATAAATATATTAAACTATCCCTTCCCATACGATCGAAACGAACGCACCTTTCTTTTTAAATACAAATTATAATATATATATTATAATATTAATACCCAGACAGAACATACATTTATATTTGTCACACAATTATTCGTCCTTTACGGAAATCGAATCTTTGATCTACAGTACAAAAGGCAAAGAAATATTGTATTTTAGAATAACTATAATAACATTTAAAAACCTCTGTCGTATCAGCTAGAAAAGGAGCTACTGCTTTTCTGAACTACGGCAACATTTTATTAGAACGACGACCTCTTTCAGGTAAATAACAATAGTACCAAGCGTTATTACTGTCTAGTCGGAATCACGAGTTTCGTAGAGGTGCTACGACGTAGCAGCGTAGCACCTTAACTGAAAGTTCTAGTTGAGACGCTTATTAGTGATATTACTTTTGTTAGCGTATTTATAAGTTCTCGCAAAGTATAATTTATTTTCGTCGTGTTCTTTCTTAGGGAATTGTAGTTTAGTTAATTAAGATATAATATATTTTTTTACAATAATTGTAACAGATATTTTGTAAGCTAAAAAATAGACAAGAAAAGTTTTGATTCCAGAACTTGTGACGTGATCATTAGTCGCTTGAACTTTACGGTTATCTAACATCTGGTAGATAGAAGTATAAAGCATATCTGCGGTGAGATAGGGTTTATCAATGGAATTTATGCTGCGCTGCTGGTCACAAGTAACAACCTCTGAAGGTTAGCTCCGTAAAATAAGAACTATGATGAATAAACTAAGAGTTTAAGTGAAAGCAGATTTTTTAAGGAAAACTTAATTTTGGACTGGCTTTTCAGTTGGTAGTAGCTTTACCTTCTATGCTGTAGGTCGTGAGTTCGGTTTCCACTGTGTTTGGGTATTAACGTGTATTTGATATTCTGTTTATACAAAAAAAGGTTCTGTAAAAGTTTTCTATCAGCTATCTAGTTCCCGTAGTACAAAATATTCTAAGTTAAGGCTTCGTGTGGCTGCAGGCCATCATAAAAAATGGCTTTCTTCCATGTCATGTCATGGAGAATGTCTTGGGAGATCGCTCCACACTCAAACTGCACCTTCGATTTATTGACATCTCCTCATTTGGCCAGGTTAGTTCTACAGCGGCCATCTTGAGTCTGTAGTGTATTAAGCGACTTCCAGGCTGGCCCCTGTAGTTGTTTACCAGGGGGTAATAAAATCCAATGAAGGAGAGTTTGCTACTAATAATATTATTTATATTTATTATATATAACAAAAGTCACGGTCTGACCCAAGCCCCATATAATCCAACATATTGAGCCGATATCGATGTGAAAACAATAGCTTCCAATAATCGCATTTGACAGGCTTCAGCCCCTGGGAACCCTGACCTGTTAATAGCTATAGAACTGTATACATGAATAATGCGGCCATTTTATACTCTATAGCCAAAGGATTAAAAACTCAAATTGTTTGAAGGAGAAAGTGGGTCAGAATGTTTTTATCAAATTACGTATTTTGAAGGATTATATAAAAAATAATTGTGGAACGGGGAGAATTTGTTGAAAGATTCGAGAGGCTTGAAATACATCTGAGATTTAAATTCCCGATTTAATTTGTACAAGTGTTCGAAAAGCCAAATTTAAACCGTTTTTACACATTTCATATATTATCTTTTCTATAAAATATTAAACTATATTACTTTTAAGTTATAATTCATTTATTGAGTCTGACACAAAGATTCATAGAATAAAATAAAATTTAAAGAAAATATACATAGCATAATTAATTTAATTTAAAAAGTAAATTTGTTTGCCATTCAGCAAGTCCATTACCAGATAGGTGTCATAGAACAAAACCATTTTGAGTGTTGATGTCTACCTTCGAATCCTAGACATGTCTTTTACATTGTATTGAACTATTTTTGTTTTTACATTTAATTATTTATTATAAAAATTCCCTAATATTTTATATTATGAGTAACGATCCTAAGATGATTCGTTATAACAAAGTATGTAAATAAGAAATTGGTATTCGAAAAGAAAATGTTGTCTACCAGTATTTCAAATAATTTCAATACCTACTACCTACTAACTACCCACTAGATTATTATATTATTTATCTAAATTCTAACATGTATTTGTTAGTATCCACAAAACCATCTAACCGTACTGAAAAATGGCAATGCGAGCATATATTTTATAAATCCATTTCCTGCGTAATTTACATCCCGAAGCCACAAAAAATATTTACAAGTCATAACTGAACCCAACTATATCGTTGTCATAAATTCTTGTTGTGTAAGAAAAATGTGGTTCCAATATTGTTTACCGTATCTTCAAGCCGTAAACCAAATGTTTATTATGTTTACGTTATGGGGTAAGAGTTGTACTGCTTCCCCTGAGCTATCTGACAATCGTAACTAGCTCTTTCGGTTTCGACTATGATTTAAATACCTCAAGATATATCGATAGAATCTACATGCCCTATAATAAAAACAAATGTGTTTCCGTTCCTTTAAGGTAATGGGAACTCTTTTACTAACAGCCAAAACCTAATAACTACTAACTGATTACCTCCAGAATACCTTCAGTGATTTGTTAGTGACGGAGATGACCATAGCAAGATATCCGTTAAAAATGCTAATACATCCTTTTACTTGCATTTCATAACGAACTTATAAAAATCTTATTACGTTTTCTATATTTATTTTATTAATATTCTTTAAAGACTGGGACGTCTAGTGTTCGCGATGTTAAAAGTTTCAGGTTTTTTTAGCTGATCAGCGCTGGAGGAGGTTATGAAATTTATCTCCTGTCGTCTGTATTTTAGTCGATTGAAGAGTTTGACTGTAAACCTACAGTCTGTCTATCAATAGAATATGTCTATTAATCCTTCCATTAGGGGTTTCTTGCTTATCCTAGAGGGTTATTAGAGAGAATCAACCCTCTCTAATAACCCTCTAGGATAAGCAAGGGTTTGAACAAGCGCTTAACTTAGTTTTAAGAACGCATGCTCCCGTAGGTATTTATTCTAATAAAAAACAGAAAATACGATTCTAAGTAATTTTTAAGAATTCAGCGGTAAAAAATATTTTTGACTTTAACTTTGAAAGTATACTATAGTAATGTACGGCGTTATGATGTATTATTGAACTAAGTTGTCGATATCCGTAACTATTTCCCGTACCGTACCGCACCAGCCTCTAATATTCCCGCTGCAGGGACACCGGCCTACTCTCGATAATTGAGAGTGAATGGGCTCTGATCTACCACGGGAGCCCAATCCGGATTGGTAGATGTCACATGTCATCGAATTTTTGTTCTAAGACATGCCGGTTTCCTCACGATGTTTTCCGTCACCGTTTCGAGAACGTGGTATTGCGCACATAAATTTTTCAAGTGAAAAAACTCATTGGTGTACTTGTTGTTTTGAACCAGCGACCTTCAGATTGAAAGTCGGCGTCTATGCCCCTGGACCACCACGCTCTCTATTATAACTATGTATATAGTATATATTTCAAGTCGAGTATGAAAAAAATAGGAAGCAAGCTCAAAGAAAATAGACATTATAATATTTTAGTTTCCCGATATATTCACCGCTAAGAGAAATTGTACATTTGCGGTGGCAGTAATAGATTTTATAGGGATGAAAGGTAAACGGTTCCTTTGATGTTTACCGAAATGTTTCTTTATGTGAATTTGTGGAGGGATGTTCCTTCCGGCGGTGGATTGTTTCGTATTATTGTCAGTAATCTATTTTAGTTTTTCACATCTTTCCGAAATCTTTCAATCAATAATGTGTCAAAGGGATAAATGTAGCTGAAAAAAAACTTACGCGCGACATCCGGTTTCATCTATTTACCTTTGCAAATAGTTATATGAATAAAATAAGAATATTTTTATGAAAATATTAATTTATATGTTTTAAAAACATTACAATTTATGGAAGTAAATGATTTTTATATTTTAAATATTTTAACTCGTACACTTGCACTTGTATTCTCTGTGTCGCAGGTGGCATGGACAGATACAGAAACACAAGAAAAATACACAAACCTGAGAATCAACTTCATGCTCACCACACAAAGTATGCCTCTTATATAAAGTATAAGTAAAGCCAAAGTATATAAAGTATTTAAATTGATTGAAAGATTTTTATCAAGACACTAAAACTATTAATTCATTATGAGTCAAATGCACGTGTCTCCCAACGTCAGATTAATGTCACCTCAGACCTGGGGAGGCAGGTCACCGTTTAGTATGATAATTAAGCCATTAGAACTCAAATGCGTGGGTTTTAATGAGCTTAGATGCGAAGACGCGCAACTAAGGGGTTCCGTTTATACATTTATGAAGGGTTAATTTTAAAATAAAAAGGGTATAACTTTTTCAACCGATTTCAAAAAAGGAAGTTCTCAATTCGACTGTATCGAGGACTGGAGGTTTTTGGTCCGTTAAAAATAATGCTTTCATTGCATGCACTGCCTTCCCTGAGGAAATGTATAACAGAAGGACTCAAAGAGATGCGTAAACCCATGCTTAAAGGCGTTGGATATAAGCAAAGTATTTCTCCGGGATAAAAAAAAGTTTCAAAGGGAGTTTTTCCCTCCGCTAGCGGTCTTTTGAATAATGATAAGACCAGGGCAGGGAACCAGGAAGCCGAATCAGGGGATACTTGTGTTTGAACTTCTCAATCTTGTAAGTAGGTTGGGGTTAGGTGCTGATAAATGAAACATAGTAGATCCTTTGGACAAATGGGGCTTAGAGAGGCATGTTATCATCTAATATTCAACGGCTGAAAGCTGTAGCGTAGCGGTTGACATGTGATACTGGATTTTATGGCCGTGGCGCTGGTTCAAATTTTATTCTTAAATCTGTCTTTGGGTTATTTTTTTATGTGACTAATGTGGTAAAGACGAAGTTAAATGGTTACTGCTGCCTATAAAAAACAATATGACTCCGGTCTAAAGGAATTATACGAGCAACGAAAAGTAGCAGTAGAACTTGTGCAAAGTTCGCCTGGAGTTATACTGCCACCACGTCTGGTAATCTGCCGACAAGTAGTGGTGCACTCGCATTGCTGTGTTCCTATGGAAGGGTGTGGGTGCCGGTGTAACCACAGGCGTATTAGACTTAACATCCCCATCTAGGGTGACGGTTGCAACGGGGCGCGACTTAGTTCTCATACTTCAACCAATAAATATCAGGTGGGTTTTAAGCTCGACCCGTCATTTTAGTTTCATAAAAAATATTATAGGTTTTTGAGTTTTAAATACAAAAAAGGGAACCAGTGAACACACTTCGTTTTAAATACAAGTAACTGATTTAAAAATTAAAAAAAAAAACGACTTCAATCCTTTCATAGTAGTAAAATACGCAATTTCGTTTACTTGGATGACATACTTTCCAGTTGTTTTGATTTAACAACCAAACTATCACACTGATTGTAATAAAAATTCTATGGGACAATTTTGAAAGCATATCCTTGCAAATAGAATTTTCCAAATTTTTTGATAAATAGCGGAATACTCGGTGAACATAATACACAATAACTATAGTGGAACATAGAGCCTATAGTATGAAGCTTTTAATCCATCTCCTGTTATGTTTTTACTCTGGAAATTTAAAAGCCACAAACTTTTAATATTAAGCGCACGTGTGAACTCCTATTACTTGTTACCTTGTTGTTCTACCGCTAACTACGATACTTTGTGCTTAGTACGTGATGTAGCTTACGTACCTAAGTTATTTAACTCCCTATACTCTGTGGGATCATATACAAGGTGTTTTAAAAAGGTGAGAAAATACTTAAACAGCACTTAGATTGATCTAGAAGTCCACACCAGGTATGGGAGACCTCAGCATGTTAGGTCACAAGTTATCACAAGTCAAACTTTAACGTAAACTTGACGAGGATCAACCCTAAAAGCATTAGGATTCAACCTAGGTGATGGGTTAATGCATGCGTGTGAGTGCGGAATGATGAACGCGGTCAGTGACCGCTCATTAGGGCTGCCCAAAAAATAACAAATTATTATATTTTTACATTGTATGGTAATTTTTTGCCGGAACTTTCACTGGTAGATAGCTGATGTTATAATGATTCTTAGCGATAAGGCCACCCATTGTACGTTAACTTTGTTATTGTAAGTTTACTTCTATATATATAAAAAGCTCGATTACCACTGACTCACTGACCTATTGACATAATTGTTCTCCCAGAAGGAGTCGAGATGGAGGGTGGGTATGTATGGAGATTGTGTAGAGAATCAAAATCGGGACGACAGAAAAATCTGAAAAGTGGCATTTTCTCAAGTTCCCCTGGGTACCCCCGGTGGATCTCGAAAAGTATAACACTTAGGGGGTTGGGCTCGGAACTAAACTTGACGAGGAGGTCGTGTTATGGGGGAAAATGTAAAAAAAAACATGGCTCCCGAACAAAAAAACGTGTCCGCCATACAAAATGTTTTCATCGAAATCTCCGCAATCCTCAGACTAAAGTCGTAGGTGTTCGACCAAATGTCATAGGGGACGCCGGGGGAAATCCGATGGTGGCGGTCAAAATCCAAAATTTAAGATTCAAAATGGCGGCCGAAAAAAAATTTCGCCCTACAAAGTTGAAATTTGGCATCCGGCCATATTTTTGGATTCCCTATCGAACTGCGTTTTTAGATTTTTGAAATATACCTCAGAAAGGGGGGCTCCCATACAAAGTGACCCTTTTTTTCAAAGCCCCATATCTCGCAAGTTTGAAGAGTTGCAGCGTTGCTGGGGAACAAAAAAATGTTTGTCTGCGCCCATTTAACAAAATGGCATTAAAAAAAATTCAAATTTTCAATATTTAAAAAATCCGAATTTTTTTTTCGGTCAAGGGGGAGTCTTTTTGGTAAAATTCGACTCGCACTTGACGACTTAGAAAATCACACTGACTTCGAATATAGACAGGTTATTTGTATGGAGATTACAACTATTTTTGAAAATCCGAAACTTTTTTCGGTCAAGGGGGAGTCTTTTTGGTAAAATTCGACTCGCACTTGACGACTTAGAAAATGACACTGACTTCGAATATAGACAGGTTATTTGTATGGAGTTTACATCTATTTTTGAAAATCCGATAAATGTTTCGGTCAAGGGGGAGTCTTTTTTAGTAAAATTCGACTCGCACTTGACGACTTAGAAAATCACACTGACTTCGAATATAGACAAGTTGTTTGTATGGAGATTAAAACTTATTTTAAAAATCCGAAACTTTTTTCGGTCAAGGGGGAGTCTTTTTCTTAAAATTCGACTCGCACTTGACGACTTAGAAAATCACACTGACTTCGAATATAGACAGGTTATTTGTATGGAGATTACAACTATTTTTGAAAATCCGAAACTTTTTTCGGTCAAGGGGGAGTCTTTTTGGTAAAATTCGACTCGCACTTGACGACTTAGAAAATGACACTGACTTCGAATATAGACAGGTTATTTGTATGGAGTTTACATCTATTTTTGAAAATCCGATAAATGTTTCGGTCAAGGGGGAGTCTTTTTTAGTAAAATTCGACTCGCACTTGACGACTTAGAAAATCACACTGACTTCGAATATAGACAAGTTGTTTGTATGGAGATTAAAACTTATTTTAAAAATCCGAAACTTTTTTCGGTCAAGGGGGAGTCTTTTTCGTAAAATTCGACTCGCACTTGACGACTTAGAAAATCACACTGACTTCGAATATAGACAGGTTATTTGTATGGACATTACAACTATTTTTGAAAATCCGAAAAATGTTTCCGTCAAGGGGGAGTCTTTTTTCGTAAAATTCGACTCGCACTTGATGACTTAAGAAAATCACACTGACTTCGAATATGGACAGGTTGTTTGTATGGATATTTCAACTGAGGAAAATCAAGACATAAGACCGGCCAATCTTGCGCGCACGGGGCGACCTATACAGGAGCGTTAGGACCGCGCGCTACATGCAGCGCGCGCACGGGGCGACCTATACAGGAGCGTTAGGACCGCGCGCTGCTTGCAGCGCGCGCACTGGGCGACCTATACAGGAGCGTTAGGACCGCGCGCTGCTTGCAGCGCGCGCACGGGGCGACCTCTACAGGAGCGTGAGGACCGCGCGCTGCTTGCAGCGCGCGCACGGGGCGACCTATACAGGAGCGTTAGGACCGCGCGCTGCTTGCAGCGCGCGCACGGGGCGACCTCTACAGGAGCGTGAGGACCGCGCGCTGCTTGCAGCGCGCGCACGGGGCGACCTATACAGGAGCGTTAGGACCGCGCGCTGCTTGCAGCGCGCGCACGGGGCGACCTATATAGGAGTGTCAGCGCACCACGCAGCAAATAAATATGAATAAGCCTATTATTTTTTTTCATACTGCACATAGATTTGACTTGAATTAATATTTTCTATTGAAAATTTGACAAAAATTTTAAGTTCCAAATAGACGCGCGCTGCTTGCAGCGCGCGCACCCACCCAACCTTCACCTCTTTACTCTTTGATTGGGTTTTAGACATGAAAAAGTTGCCTGTTAAATAATTATACATACTTTTTGAGGTTTTGAATTAAAAGTCCAGCAGCACACACGAGGCTCGCGCGCTGCGCGCAGCGCGCGCACGGGGCAAAATCTAGTCTATATATATAAAGCTCGATTACCACTGACTCACTGACCTATTGACATAATTGTTCTCCCAGAAGGAGTCGAGATGGAGGGTGGGTATGTATGAAGATTGTGTACAAAATCAAAATCGGGACGACAGAAAAATCTGAAAAGTGGCATTTTCTCAAGTTCCCCTGGGTACCCCCGGTGGATCTCGGAAAGTATCACACTTAGGGGGTTGGGCTCGCAACTAAACTTGACGAGGAGGTCGTGTTATGGGGGAAAATGTAAAAAAAAACATGGCTCCCGAACAAAAAAACGTGTCCGCCATACAAAATGTTTTCATCGAAATCTCCGCAATCCTCGGACTAAAGTCATAGGTGTTCGACCAAATGTCATAGGGGACGCCGGGGGAAATCCGATGGTAGCGGTCAAAATCCAAAATTTAAGATTCAAAATAGCGGCCGAAAAAAAATTTCACGCTACAATGTTGAATTTTGGCATCCGGCCATATTTTTGGATTCCCAATCGAACTGCGTTTTTAGATTTTTGAAATATACCTTAGAAAGGGGGGCTCCCATACAAAGTGACCCTTTTTTTCAAAGCCCCATATCTCGCAAGTTTGAAGAGTTGCAGCGTTGCTGGGGAACAAAAAAATGTTTGTCTGCGCCCATTTAACAAAATGGCATTAAAAAAAATTCAAATTTTCAATATTTAAAAAATCCGAATTTTTTTTTCGGTCAAGGGGGAGTCTTTTTGGTAAAATTCGACTCGCACTTGACGACTTAGAAAATGACACTGACTTCGAATATAGACAGGTTATTTGTATGGAGTTTACATCTATTTTTGAAAATCCGATAAATGTTTCGGTCAAGGGGGAGTCTTTTTTAGTAAAATTCGACTCGCACTTGACGACTTAGAAAATCACACTGACTTCGAATATAGACAAGTTGTTTGTATGGAGATTAAAACTTATTTTAAAAATCCGAAACTTTTTTCGGTCAAGGGGGAGTCTTTTTCTTAAAATTCGACTTGCACTTGACGACTTGAGAAAATCACTGACTTCGAATATTGACAGGTTGTTTCTATGGACATTACAACTGAGGCCAATCCTACGTACGGATACGCTGAGGCGCACGGGGCGACCTATACAGGAGCGTTAGGACCGCGCGCTGCTTGCAGCGCGCGCACGGGGCGACCTATACAGGAGCGTTAGGACCGCGCGCTGCTTGCAGCGCGCGCACGGGGCGACCTCTACAGGAGCGTGAGGACCGCGCGCTGCTTGCAGCGCGCGCACGGGGCGACCTATACAGGAGCGTTAGGACCGCGCGCTGCTTGCAGCGCGCGCACGGGGCGACCTATACAGGAGCGATAGGACCGCGCGCTGCTTGCAGCGCGCGCACGGGGCGACCTATACAGGGGCGTGAGGACCGCGCGCTGCTTGCAGCGCGCGCACGGGGCGACCTATACAGGAGCGTGAGGACCGCGCGCTGCTTGCAGCGCGCGCACGGGGCGACCTATACAGGAGCGATAGGACCACGCGCTGCTTGCAGCGCGCGCACGGGGCGACCTATACAGGGGCGTGAGGACCGCGCGCTGCTTGCAGCGCGCGCACGGGGCGACCTATACAGGAGCGTGAGGACCGCGCGCTGCTTGCAGCGCGCGCACGGGGCGACCTATACAGGAGCGTTAGGACCGCGCGCTGCTTGCAGCGCGCGCACGGGGCGACCTATACAGGAGTGTCAGCGCACCACGCAGCATATAAAATTGAATAAGCCTATTATTTTTTTTTCATACTGCACATACATTTGACTTGAATCAATACATATTTTCAATTGAAAATTTGTCAAAAATGTAAAGTTCCAAATAGACGCGCGCTGCTTGCAGCGCGCGCACCCACCCAACCTTCACCTCTTTGCCCTTTGATTGGGTTTTAGACATGAAAAAGTTGCCTGTTAAATAATTATACACACTTTTTGAGGTTTTGAATTAAAAGTCCAGCAGCACACACGAGGCTCGCGCGCTGCGCGCAGCGCGCGCACGGGGCAAAATCTAGTTGTATTATATTGTTCATAAGTTTGGTGGACGATAAATAATTTTTGTATTGTACTTTTATTTAACAAAAAAAAGAATTGGGGCCCCATGCACAAAAATATTAAATTCCATGCGGGCATAGTGGAGGGGCTAGTTAGACTATTCTGAAAAAAATGTTTCACGTTAAAAAAAATGGCCGTCACGGTGAATCATGGTAACTCAAAAATACTCTCAACGATATCTTATCATATGACTTTAAACGAGCAATTCTCGTATATTTATTTATATCTTCAAAACTTCTGCTGAAAATTTATTTGATTGGTAATCTACTGTTCCTTTAAAAATTTATAATCCCAGATAAAACACGATTTTACAAAAAATCCGAACGTAACTCGATCATAGATACTGTTCCATAATCTGTGACACAATCTCGATACATGACGAACAATCTTGCCGGCAAATCGGCTGTCAAGTTCCAAATTCAAAATTCATACTTTTAGGCGAGATCCCGGAAGTGCGCGTTGTCATTGAATAATGGAAGTGCCCAATCGATTCTTGCTGTTCATAATTCAAATTCACTGGGAGCGCTGCCATTGGCAGTGTTAGTATGAAAAATTCATATTAGATGATACGATTTAAAGTTATAACTGCGATATTAGTTTTAAGTAACTGTAACCATGAAAATGTTTTAATTAAGATCTGATTTAAGATACATAGAGAAAAACATAAAAAATAGGTTACATAGAATAAAAAACTGAGTCTTAAATATGATGGGTTTTCTTAGTATATCATAAGCAAACATACCAAAACTCTCAGGTTGAAGTATAAGCTATTCTTAGTTTGGGCTAGATGGCGATGAGTATCCATGAACATGGGTCGGATGAACAAGCGCCAAACTTAGTTTTAAGAACACATGATCTCATAAGTCTATTCTTTGACGTTGAACATAAAAACACTTTTTACCTTACTCATAAACATCACAAACAATTTTTTTATTTTCTTTTTGGACCTGGATGAAATTTGGCACAGAGATAAATTACAGTCTGGAACAGCAAATAGGCTACTTTTAGCCCGGAAAAATGTACGGTTCCCCTAGGAAGTCCAACCGCGGGACGCATCTAGTAGGAAATGAACAATTTGCTATGCCTGACGATCTTCCTTCCTCTTGAATCCTTACCTAGACATAATATCTTGATATCTCAAGGTCGAGATCTCCTATCCTATTTTAGGCTGATTCCATGTAGTTTTTTGTTCCCGCAGCCTAATCGAATCCCAGTGCAACTTTCGTAAAATTTAGCCCAAATTAGCTATACGCACACCCACTGTCCCTTAAACCTTCGCAAGGCCATTAAAAACGTCCCGACATTGACGTCATCAGAGTGCCTGCCCGGTCTCTGTTCAGTCGTCAAACGTCATTACAGTAATCCCTGCGCCTGCCTGAGGGACCCAATGTTGATTTCGCGGCTCGTTGGATAACTCGAAAATTGTGACGAGAAATTTTGGCCGTTTTTGCTCTAAATAAGGCGATTCTGAACAAGTCAACTGTCTCGCTTGCACTTGTCTGGAGCAGCGAGGGCGACTGAGTAAGAAGACTCGCGTTCGAAAGTCAAACGCGGTGACACGGCGCGTATCTGCGGGCGTATGATTTGACGTAACTTTAAAATACTGGCTCTATCGTTATGTTTTAAATGTTAATATCCATATTTACGAGATCAAGATTATAATAACTGAAGCGTTAAAATGTAGGAATTTGGTGGCTCAAATATCAAATACGTCACGGTCACCCATCCAAATACGGCCGGCGGAGAGTTAGAATACATTTAGAAGAAACTAGCCATGCACCACACAGGGAATCTTGTATGGGGCCTTGTTATTATCAGCACTTATGTATTGTATTTTATGATTTATTAAGAAAACTATATAGAGTAAAGGATTATTAAAAAAATTAAACTGTCCTTATAGCTCAGTTGGTAGTAGCTCTGCCTTCTGCTCTGTAGGTCGCGGGTTCGACTCCCACCCAGGACAAGCATTTGTGTGCCGAACATAAATGTTTGTTCTGTGTATGGGTGTTAATATGTATTATAAGTATGTATTTACAAAAAAAAAAGGAATTTATGTATTATATCAGTCATCATCATCATCAGCCTATACATGTCCACTGCTGGACATAGGCCTCTCCTAGTAAGCGCCACTGAGCCCGATCTTCGGCTCTCCTTAACCACTTCTTACCAGCCACCTTCCGCAAGTCGTCGCTCCGCCTGGCCGGGGGGCGCACTACACTACGTTTGCCTACTCGCGGTCTCCACTCTAGAACTCGTCTACCCCAACGGTTATCGGTTCTTCGGCATATGTGGCCAGCCCACTGCCACTTCAGCTTGATAATCCTCTGGGCTATGTCGATAACTTTGGTCCTTTGTCGGATAACCTCGTTTCGGATTTTATCCTTCAAAGTGACACCGAGCATAGCCCTCTCCATAGCCCGCTGAGCGACTTTAAATTGGTGGACTAGCCGCACCGTAAGTGTCCACGTTTCGGAACCGTAGGTCATGACAGGTAGGACGCACTGATTAAAAACTTTAGTTTTAAGGCATTGTGGAATAGGCGACGAAAAGACTCGACGCAATTTCCCGAACGCAGCCCAGCCCAACTGAATTCTTCTCTTGGCTTCCTTCTCGAAATTGTTTCTACCCAACTGCAAAACCTGCCCGAGGTAGACATACTCCTTAAATGATGATGATCAGTCATCTAGTTCCCATATTATAAGCTATGCTTAGTTTGGGGCTAGATGACGCTGTGTGAAATGTCCAAGAATATATATTTATTTATTTATATTATAATATTAATTCTTGGGAAATGCCTTCGGTGTTTCTTTTCCTTCAGAATTACGTAGAATTAGATTACGTCAATATTGTAGGCTCGCGTGGTATCAACCACGCGGGATTAGAGGCAAATCGATTCCGCGGTTTGTGGCGAACAAACAAACATGCTATCGTAAACAACAATTACTCCGTTACAACGCAATGTAACGAGTTGGAGCTTGGGGAGTGGTGTCAATCTTGACTTCCGATCGAAAGGTAGTTGGTTCTAATCCAGTGCAGGTGCACGCTATTGAGGTTATTCATTAATGAATATTCCAGCGTACCAACCTCTAATGTTCTCACTGCAGGGACACCGGCCTAGTCTCGATAATTGAGAGTGAATGGTTAATCTACCACGGGAGCCCAATCCGAGTTGTTAGATGTCACATGTATTCGAATTTATGGTTCTAAGACATGCCGGTTTCCTCACGATGTTTTCCGTCACCGTTTTGAAAACGTGGAATACCACGTTCTAACGCACGTGCGTAATAACGCACATACATTTTTTCATGTGAAAAAACTCATTGGTGCACGTGTGGGTTTGAACCAGCGACCTTCAGATTGAAAGTCGAAACCACGACCTACAACGCAGAAGGCAGAGCTACAACCAACTGACCTGTAAATGTTGAAGTATTGTTCATACTCGTAGTATGACGTATACGAAAATATCAAATTACTACGTCTTATTCAATCGTGGTCTCCACCTACGGCATATTTCCATCTGAATGGGCAAAGGTAGCTTAGCAACGAGTGGACTTCAATACCCAGTGAACTGTAAATTTGTATTATTGAATTAGTCCAAATATATCAAGTGCGTGACGCTCCGACGGAAATTAATTCTTAGTACGCTTGGACTCTACACGTCCCCCCGTTTGGACAGAGCAACCCAAATTAGCAGTAGTACTTGAGTCAACTTTGTCCGGAGAAGTGCTGCCATCACACCTGGAAATTCACCGTTAAACAGTGGTGCAATCGCTGGTTTAAAGGAAAGGTTCCGTGGCTTAGTTGGTAGTAGCCTTCAAAGCGAGGGGTTCGATTTCCAGCCGGGGCATACATTGTGTGGTGAGCATGAAGTTTGTTCTCGGGTCTTGGGTGTTTGTCTTGTGTTTCTGTGTTTGTTCATACCATCTGCGACACAGGGAATCCTAGTGCAGAGGTATGAGTTTGTAAAGGTTTATTATTATTATATTACAATATACAATATATTATTATTAAGGGTGTGGATGCCGGGAAAGTTGCAGGCGCGCGAGACAATATATACCGCGACGCAATGTGATTTGGGTATACTCATACTTCGGTAAGGGAGGATCTGAGTCGTAAGCTGTTGTTTATGGATGGCAGTAATCACTTTAGATCAAGCTTAGTAACATAATTAAAGAATGATAGGAAATTGTTTCATGATAGTTTGTTCCTAAGCCACTATAAAATACGTTGTCTTCCTCAATATTTTACCTATTTAGCATGGGCTACAAAAACGTTTTTTGTAATATAATTAATTTTTACAGGAAATTCATTTATTACAGATAAACAGCAAAATCCTATCTAAACACAAAATTTCATCTAAATCGTTACCGTTTCCGAGACACGCGAAATAAATATGTATACAAGAATTGCCCGTTTAAAGTAATTAGGCTAAGATATCGCAAGTGACTGAGTTGTATTTTTGGCCGGTAGAAATTTCTAACATTCCTTGAATATCAAAATCAGCGATGGCTATTTATACAAAATTGCTCATTGAATGTTCTGACTTGTTTCTTGGAAATACGATTATTATGAGATATAATTTAAGTTCACAATATGAGGAAGTCTGTCAATCCGCCCGACTGAAAATACTCTTTTTGTAATATATTTAATATATATTTAATAATAAATATATTTGAGAATCATGAAATTACACAAGGATCCATTTTGATATTTTTTTTTTTCTGGAGAATATTCAAATATATCTGTTTATATGAAATGACCATCCTAAGGTCTAAAAAGGTGTAAAAAAAAATATTATCGAACCGTAAAACAGACAAATATTAATAAACAATAACAGCACAGATAAAACAACCACGTGTTTTCAATAGGAACGCGCCATTAGAGTCCCCGGAAGCACAGACGATAACAAACAAAATCTTAAACTAACAAACACAATGCACGAAATAATAAACAGATATTTACTCCGTATAACGGAACGCAAACGCTCAGCAAAAGAATTGAGTGCACCGTTCATGGTTGCCACAAGTCAGACGGCAACTGCTACGTCTGCAGAGAGACAGTTGTATAAACTGCTGCTATTTGCAGAAAAGAAAACTAAAAATTGCTGTCATAAAGATCGTTAGTGATATTTTTAAATAAATATTTATAAACATATTCTTTGCCGTCTAACCTCAAAATAACAACTAATACGAGAATTAGATTACTGATGATGTTCAATGATAGATTACAAAACGTGTTGCAAGATGCTGTTGGGTTAATGAGTTTTGTCGGACTATGGTGTACTGATATCATAGTTTTAGCTACCTTGTAGTCCGGGTTATTTACCTTGTAATCCTTGAATATGTGTATTAAAAAAAATTACACTTGCAGATATGCGTTTTAGGGCAGTAATTTAGGAACAGACTTGCTTTGTATATTAAATTTACCAAAACGAATATTGTAGGATTATTCGCAACTAACGAATACCCGACGTGTTCGACTTCGCCTTGTGTTGTTTTAGAAATAAGGGATTAAAGTATTGAAACCGGCTATTTAGATGTTTTAAATCATTCACTTGTGTATATTAGGATTACGCCCTAAGTGACATAGAAAGAGCACCGGTACGGAAATCCAAACAGGTAAGCAAGAGGCAACCCTAGGTCATTCTGTTCCGTTCCATTTTAATAATGTTTACCGTACACAAACCGGGCAAAACTAAAAAGCGGGTTATGCTAAAACTCTGATGGAACAATCCGTGTTCGAATGTAGTTCGCCAAAGTTATGTTTCTAGTGTTAGAAATTTTAATCTGTTTTTATTTCTACGGAACAATATTGCAGATTTTTGTAAAATTTTACAGAGTGCAAAGGTCAACCTCAGTGAATGAGAATTATTGTAAAATACGGTGATGATGATGCCTTTGAAAGACCAACAAGAACAGTTGTCATTTTCATTAACGGAGGCTATCATATATACAAACAGTAACATGTACGATTTTATCTTATTAAAAATAAAAATTACTCGGTGAACTATTTTTAAATTTCTCCAATAATTACTATATTGCGAACATTATCTATAAGAATCAATAAAATTCAATTGTCTGTTTGTAATGTCAAAATATCATCTCTTCATCAAATGGATTTGAAAGTGTCTACGGTAATTATGACAAAAAAAGCAATATATAACATTTTTGTCTGTCTGTTTGTTCCGGGTAATCGGCTGGACGAGTTTGACAGGACTTTTACTGGCAGATAGCTGATGTTAGCACTAAATTAGAGTACTTTTATTTTAGAAAAAAAAAACACTATTAAGGTTCCGCGAAAAAAAATTGTTAAAATACAGCTAGTTGAAGTTTTTAATTCGGATAAATAAAATTGGGTTGAAATTACATGTTACTTTGAGAATGCCTACATCTTGTAACAATGCATTCACGCCTCATTAGCGGGACGAACGATGTGAAGCCTCGGTGGTACAATGCATAAGGGGCAGCGGGCTTGTAATCTACTGGCCTCTTAGCTCAGTTGGTAGATTTGTCTTCTGCGCTATAGGTCGTGTGTTCGATTCCCGCTCGGCACAAGCATTTGTGTGACGAACGTAAATGTGTTGTGTCTGGGTGTTTGTAAGTAAAATATTATTAAAAAAAAACAAGTACCACTTATGTATCCCATCAGTTATCTAGTTCCCACAGTGCAAGCTATACTTAGTTTGGAGCTAGATGACGCTGTGTCTTAGTTTGGAGCTAGATGAATCTTCTATGAGTATTTACATTTATTTATTTTCAATTGCCTTAATGTACGAAAGAGAAATTAAAGAATCGATTTGTTGTTATATGAATATAAATATTTTATTTATTGTATTTAATAAAAATCGAATTTCGAAAATCGAAGACAAAAAGAACCACGAATATTAATACTTGGCTTTAAACCAAATTGATTCAGTAGTATTGACGTTACAGAGGAAAAAATATACCAAATTCCACTCAAACAGATACTTTGCATAGCTTGTAATATGGGAACTAACTCATATAATAGTTTCTAGTACACAGAACAAACATTCATCCACACATATGCTTGTCCTGTGTGGAAATCGAATTTACAATCTACAGCGCAAAAGGCAGAGCTTCAATTGAGGAGACCATTCGACAACGCTCTTATTTAAATCCTTGCACGTAAACGTATCATTGCATAAATATTATAGCACAAAAATCATAGGTGTACTACGATTTTTGTGCTATAACCCTTTTTCACCCACGCCTTGGGCTCGTACCAGAAGCCGTAGCGCGATGCGATTGCGGTACGCTGCGTCATCACGAGCGATTGAATGCTGTGACGTCATGGATTGGATTTGTTGCCTACGTGAGGAGTTGCGGCAGTGACGTCATTAGTAGGCTTGATTATACTTTGGTTGTTTGAAAAGATTGGAGTGGCGGTAGATAATTTTTTTGACGTCAACACGTTTCTAATAAGAGAGCGTAGTGGCCCAGGGGCATAGACGCCGACTTTCAATCTGAAGGTCTCTGGTGCACCAATGAGATTTTTCACTTGAAAAATGTATGTGCGCAATACCACGTTTTAGAAACGGTGACGGAAAACATCGTGAGCAAACCGGCATGTCTTAGAACCAAAAATTCGACCTGTGACATCTACCAATCCGGATTGGGCTCCTGGTAGATCAGAGCCCATTCACTCTCAATTATCGAGAGTAGGACAGTATCCCTGCAGTGGGAACATTAGAGGCTGGTACGGTACGTCTCTAATTTGCTTCCATAGTGGGAAGCAATTCAGAAAACTGATGATAGCAATATCGGGGGATACAGTTTGATGCTGCAGCTACAATTATATCTCATCTACATCCAAATTTAATTAGTAACACCACTCGATAGCTAAGGCATTACTGAATTCGTGACGTTGAGTGAGGATTGTGAAGCATCGCTCGCGGCAAAGAGGAAAGCACCGCCATTTTGAGATAGCGGTATATTTTTTTATATCATACTAGCTGTGCTCCGCGGTTTCACCCGCGTTTTTCTAGTTTTTTTTTTCTTCAGATGATTTAATAATTATTTTGAACACAAAATCGGTTATTGTGATTAAACCATGATAGCTAGATATATGTTCTTGCGGACTTTTTTGTAGGTCTTAATGGGATCTACAAACCCGGGAAAATGGGATCATTTTGTTCTATTGTCAATAGTTTTTGCAGCGCACGCAAAAATAGGTTTTCGATTTTACACCTTGTGTTACAAAATAGCAATTTACTTACGGACCCCTAATTTTGAAAAAAAAAAACATAGCCTGTAGCCTTCCTCGATAAATGGACTACCCAACACTGAAATAATCATTCAAATCGGACCAGTAGTTCCAGAGATTAGCGCGTTCAAACAAACAAACAAACTGCAGCTTTATAATATTATTAGTATAGATAATATATTCAGCTATTGCACTATCTAGTGGCCCAAGTGACGTTAAATGGTTACCGAAACCCATAGACCATGGTTACGGCGCTAACTGTAATACGACTCAAGCCCTCTCTTACTGAAGTATGAGTAGACCCAAGTCGCATTGCTTTGCGTAACGCCTCGTGTATCTCAGCAGTCAACAATAAATGTAAATTATGTCTCTGTGGAAAAGCCAGTGGAATTACACGCAGAGTAGAGTAAAGAACATCGCGGCCCGACTTGTGTGAATTTACCTTTTCCACCGAAAAACTAGGCTACTTTTCAACTTGCAAACGTTCACGCGACAAGTGGCGAGCTCATTGCAGCCATAAATTTTTCGCTTTTACATTTTCGCAACTCTTTGTCAGCATATTCGTTTCCGAATCAAATATTTAATCTCTGCAGTCTTATATTTGAGTTACTTTTTACTCGCATCAATTTTACGAGGAGAACCTTCTTACTGCTTCTCAGCTCTGAATAAAACCTGGAGATTCTCGTAAACCACGGCTCGGGGTATATAAACATCGCCGCATAAATTCGAGATTATGAGGCGGTGGCGCCGCTCGCCTCCATTTGTGGAAAACATTTATCATACCACACCTTCCTATTTCAAACCTTGCGCTTTCATGTTGGACCGTAGACTTACAATGGTAAGTTTGAAAGAAAACAAGAAATTATTGTAAAAAAAAAAAACAAAGATACAGCGTGAAAAATTCCAAATTTATACATAAACCTAAGCCCTGTATTTGGATTAAGTTTCGAGAAAAAAAGTTCTCTTTGACAAAAAAAAAATCCTTGCCATTTTTGTTGAATGTCAACAATATTTTATATTATATGAATGACTAACTTTATAAATTTCGTAATCAAGTTTGTTTTCAAAGGAGTTGTCGACGCCAAAAAGCAAAACATGTGAAAACAAATTATGAGAACTTTTACCTAGTGATATAAATGGTTGCACAGATTGTATAATATATTTTGCAAACACGCTTTTAATCGGTTTTCTGATGTTGAAAATCGAACATAAGAACTTTTAATTTAATCTTAGTTTATCAATTACGCCGCTTTGATGAGTGATTCAGTAATGGTAAGGCAAAGCTCATTTTCTAAGAAGGTTCACACTTCGATTGTAAACCTCCTTTAACATTGATAGCGCCTTGTATGCCGTGACGGCCAATAACATGATGTGCTCTTATGCCGTCCTGGTTCACATCTATCAGACGTCTCGTCAAGATGGTTTTTTTGTATGTTTACATTTAAAAGAGCGTGGTGGCCCAGGGGCATAGACGCCAACTTTCAATCTGAAGGTCGCTGGTTCAAACCCACACGTGCACCAATGAGTTTTTTCACTGGAAAAATTTATGTGCGCAATACCACGTTCTCGAAACGGTGACGGAAAACATCGTGAGGAAACCGGCATGTCTTAGAACCATATATTCAAAGACATGTGACATCTACCAATCCGGATTGGGCTCCCGTGGTAAATCAAACCCCATTCACTCTCAATTATCGAGAGTAGGCCGGTGTCCCTGCAGTGGGAACTTTAGAGGCTGGTATGGTAGGTAACTAACCTTGAACCAAAACAATAGTACTATTTATTCAGCGAATTGGGGGTAACCACGATCAACCGCCGTATCACGCTCTCTGTAAACGTTAGCTCAGTCTGAACATAAATTAACTTGTTACTGTTTCCACGGAGCGACATGTCAAAGACAACTTGGCTAATTATTTTAGTTTGAGGGGTAGCTGACACTATTTACAAGACTTGGCCCAAGTTATATTACTTGGTGTGTGTTAAGGCACAGATTGCAACGGGGTTTAGGACAATGCTCTTAGTTTTTTTGTACATAAGTGATGGAACGAGCTGAGGGCCCACCTGGTGGTAAGTGGTGACCCCCGCCCATCACAACAGTAACGCGACTCAGTATAAGATTTGGATCTTACACTGAGTTGCACCCGGAGGCGGGGATGATACGCCTCATGTGCATGTATAATAATTTGACCAGCTCTTTCACCCTTCCACCGAAACACAGTAATGCGAGCGCTACTGCTTGGCAGCAGATTACAGTTGTGGTGATACCTCTCCGGATGAACTAGTCACAATTTTTACTGCTACTTTTGGTTGCTCCTTTAGCACTACCCAGGGGACCATGAAAGGGTACGCGAGCAACTGTTCTAAACTTACCGACATCCAAGTGGACTCCTGTGTCACTGACCCAGAAATATTATCGTGGCCAAGCATTATACCTTTGTCAGCAAGCATTATGTAGTATAATGACGTGGCTCTGAGAATCCAATTGTGAGTCAAGATAGCACGAGTCGGAAGTATTCGCTGAATAATGAACCTAATTCGATCCTTAAATCCACTTCGCGAAAGGTCATAGCGTTGAGGGCTGTTGACCTATTTGTACTATTCGTGCATTATCTATTGGTAGATAACCATTGGGCGCTATAATTTATGTATAATGTGAAATCGATGATTTTCTTGTCTACAAATAGGATTGTGGACGCAAAAACAAAAGGGAATTAATGACACGAGATCGAAATTTAGGGGTTTCTTTTCTATGGAGCTGGGTAGGGCTTATGTGGCGCTTGCTATAGCAATAAGTGCGCGTGATCTTGTAGGTGCAATTTATTTCAGGTTAGCAATTTTTGCTATGCATGTAGGTAGGTTTATCGGAAAACGAGTTTCGGACCATCTTTTTCACTATCATCTTGTGATCATCTGGTGCACATTAGTGTGATAGTATAAAGGCAAAAGTATGTATGTTTGTGTATATGTTTGTTACTTCTTCACGCTCAAACGGCTAAACAGATATGATTGGAATTTGATACCAAGACACAGGCTACTTTTAATCCCGGAAAACCGTGGGGACCAGCTAGTATTGTATTAATGATTACGAGCTTAATTTAGATTTATTCTAGAAAATTATTTCTAGGTGAAAGGTACCCTTTGTTCTTTTCTGTACTTGACATCGTGTTCAAAATTTCATAATAATCGGTTCAGTTGTTATTGCGTGAAATTGAAACAAACGAACAAAGCCACATTTGTTAAAAAAAAAGTTAGGATTACTTTGAATATGATATAACCACTTTGGCCAATGCCAAATGACTAAAATATTAAAATATTTTCATGTGAACGTGAATATTCTTACTGTTATTAATTGATCGCCAATTTATATCTAATGCTAATACAACCGGTACCAAGCGCGATAAATAACGCGCTGCGACGCCGTTTACCGCTCGAATGAGTTAGTGTGATTATTTTGCGTAGATGTAGCGCAATAATTGAAATTACGCCATGATAGTTGTAGACAGAATTAATGGCTTTCATTTTGTGACGTCACAAATGTACGCGTTATACGGCAGTAGATAACTAAGATGTATCCCTGATTGTGTCGGGGAGTTGGTGGGTTGATACCGAACCGACTGGGTCGTGGGCCATCAAAATCGAAATCACGAGAATCCAATTTCCCTCGTGAGTAGAGCATTAAAATGGCGTGAGAACATCTATATTCTAATTGTGTGATCATGAAGTTGCGGCTGAAGAATTCAATGCTCTCACTGAGAAAACGGACGAAGTGATCCTCTTATGGTACTATTTTCTTTACTTTTGAGGTACGGAACCCTGGGCGGCGGGTTCGCGGATGTGTGTTTTAACGTTCCCGTGTTCCCGCCACTAAGCGGCAGAGGAGGACATCGTGGGGTTTTAGTGGGTCTAGTCCCACATAACCGCTCTGTCTCCCCGTGGCAGGGCGGTATGCGAGTGCATTTCCCCACGGAAAAAAAAAAAAAAAAAAAAAAAAGGTACGGAACCCTGAAAACAGCTCGCAACGAGCCATAGCCAATTAAATTACGTACTTAAATTTAGTTAATTTTATTGGAGTTGACAAATCCAATGACACCTCTGATTGGAATCACAAAGAAAGGTGTTAAAATATGTTCGAAAAACCCTCAAGTTCTGGAAAACTGGTGAAAACTAATAACTACTTCCACGTTTTTCCTGTAGGTTTTTGAGTTATCTCAAAGTCACTCCCATAGGCTGCTGCGCTCGTTAATCACTATTGGGCGTGTTCGAGGAAACTGAACAGGGCCACTAATGAATATACAGAATGCCTTGTTTCAGTGAACAGATTTTCAGCTGCGTTAACTTATGTATGGGTGGATTACCGTTTAATGACAAATACCAATTATTTCTTAACTGACTTCCAAAGCCAAAGTCAAAATATATATTATATAACTATTATTTTTTTAAATTACTTGTTACTTATAAATTATTTTTTTATAAATATGTACCTACAAGTTCAAGCGTTCTTATTGCCAAGTTTAGCACTTGTTCAAACCCTATCCGACCTTCATGTTCCTGCACTAGGCTTCCCCGTGTCACAGGTTGACAAACACAGGAACACAAGACAACCACCAACACTCAAGAAGAAACTTTATGTCCACCACTGTATTATTGCCTAGTACAAAACGCAATAATAATGTAGTGTAATTTTTTGATATTTTGATGTTTGCCTAAACTAGATAATAATCTACAATAAAAAAAATTACGGTCTTAAAATAACTAAAATATCAAAAATTTTACAGTGGACTTCCCAGACCGAGTCACGCATATTAGTGTGACAAACATTGAGTTTGTTCTCGGGTCTTTGATTTTTTCTTTTTATGTGTAAATGTTCATGCCACCTGTGATATAAGTGTCTAAAATCTCTAGTCTCATAAGTTAGATAGCGATTTACGAAGCATTTCCCAGCCATTTTGAATATTTCATGTAAAATGGCTGGGTTCAAGCAAACATCTGATTTCCTTTCGCCGCGAGCACAGAAATCGCAAACAGTTGAGATTAAAATCTGCCAAAGCTATTTTGGCCGGCCAGGTGCGTGGGTGTCACGGCCAATGATCCACAAAATCAGCCCCTGCCTCAGGATTAAATTCAGTGCTAAACGTAGTGTGGTCTAAATGCAAGGCAATATATTTTTTTATGAAACAAAATTGACGGAACGAGCTGAAGTCACACCTAATGTTAAGTGGCAATCTCCGCCCATAACAACAGTTATATGTGCTGAAAGAGGAAACGGTGGAGCATGCAGTCATAAATTGCGCAGCCACCAAAGAAATCAGAGAAAGGTCAGGCTTACAAAGACTAACAGGTTCTGATTCACCAGAGGTTCGGAAACAGTGCTGCCAACAACGCCTGAGTCCTTCTCAGGTACATGAAGGAGTTGAGATGGCTCAGGTAGGGTTTAGTTAACAACGGGGGACAAAGCGCAATATACCCCTATGCGGGACGTCAGTGCAGGCCTAGTCACCCCCCAGAATTAGAATTAGAATTAGAACAGTAATGTAACATAGGTCCTCCCTGACCAAAGTATGAGAAGACCCAAGTTGTACTCCGTTGCGCCCATCACCCGAGACGGGACGTCCCATGCGCATGTGATTACACCGGCAACCACACCCTTCCACCGGAACACAGCAATGTGAGTGCACCAGTGTATGGCGGAAGAAAGCCAGATGAGGAGACAGTACTTCTCCGGGCGAACTTTGCAGAAGTAACGTGATTCTTTCACGATTGTCAATCTATTCTTCGCGACATGGTCATCGATTTTATCACGTCAAAAAATTAACTAACTGTAATTAATTGAAATTAACTAAGCTTCGGACTATTTTGAACGAAATCCGCTCAAAGCTCGTAATTTAAACCGAACCTGGGAACTTAGCTGCGGTGGGGGTAGATTGACGCACTCTCTAACGGTGGAATTACCGAGTGGAGTTAGTGACAGTGGAATTACCGATTGTCGGCACCCACCTGTTTACGTTGCGGTTATCGGTTCGTTTCAGGTTATTTTTGGATGTTAATGGATTAGGTTACTATTTATAGAAATAACCCTCGTAGAACGCTTGGACCAAATATCTGTTTAGAATCGAACGGTATTTTGCCGAATTAAAGTTGGGTGGTAGTAGGTTCGATGCCCGGCTAACCAGCTGCTATCCTCAAGTTGGGCACTATGTTCCTCGTATCCGTAGATGAATACCCATAGAGTCCCTACACGTGTCCCCCGGGTGGTGCCAACGGAGCAACCCAAAGTAGCAGTAGAACTTGTGCAATTTTTGTCTGGAGAAGTGCACCTGTAATCCACCGCTAACCAGTGGTGCACTCGCGCTGCTGTGGTACCGTGGAAGGTTAAAGCCGGTGAAATAACAGATGCATGAGAAGATCCCTTCTCAGGTCACGGGCGCGATGGGATGTGCCTTAATTCTTATTTATGTCAGGCAGGACCTATGCCTTACCATATCTGTTATGAGTGGAGGTAACCACATCACGTAGGTGGCTACAAGAGCTACAAGAGAGAAATAATTGTTTTAAAACATTAATCACAATGTTAAAGGCCAATTATCGTACGCTTAATACGAGAGGCGCCAATTTTACATGGCATCCATCAGCCAAAGAACGCTCCTACATTTGAACCTGGGAAATGACTTGATTTAATTTGGCTTTAAATTTGGCGCAGCAACACGGAGCTCCGTGTAATTGCCCAGGCGAATGGCCCAAATTAAAATTATTATTCATAAAAGTATCGTGGTACTTGGCAGTTATGCAAATTTTTGTCGAAAGCGATATCGTCGCCGATTCAATCGCGCGATTTTATCGCAACAATAATAAAACCATTTATGAGGGCGAATTATGAGGTTGGGTAATTATATGATGGATGTCTTTATCTTTGGGATGGAAATGAGGATAATTCAGTTGATTAACATTATAGGGGGGGCCTTGCTCGCTAGAGGTGAGTCAGTAACAGATTACCAGGTGCGGTGCGTACCTCTCCAGACGAATTTGGCACAAGTTCTACTGCTTCTTATAGTTGCTCCTGTGGCACCACCCAGAGGGTACGTGTAAGGATACTAGAGGGTTCTCACCTACAGACGCGAGCATTTAGACCCCCCATACTTATTCTGTGTCTAGATTATATGTGAGTATTTACAGAAAAATAAAACTATTATATTAGTTAAATATTTCTCATAGTACCAATCTATACTTTATTATTCGTGTTACCGAGATATTTACCATGATTTGTGAGTTTTGTTGACTCCCGATATTTCGACGCAGTTACATGCGTCAAAAAAAAAATTATACAATCTATACTTATTTAGTGCTTAATGGCGCTGTGTACAATATCCGTGTACAATATCCGTACTTAATAATATCCGTATTATATTAAGTAATGTCCTGTCAGATTAAGAAATGATTAATGTTACTAAAAAAGTGCTATTCGTGGAAATATAATAACGGAGATAAGTTCAACATTTGTCTCATCTACGGTATCACGATACTGTGACCTACAGGGTGAAATGTGGCCCATTAAGATTCTGCCTAACCCTTCAAGAAAACCCTTCTCATAAAATACGTTAATGTATGTGTAAAATTAGGTTATAGCAGTTGTGAAGTGACAAAACTTGAAAACATACGATTTTGGGATTATATTTAATCATGTTTATATAACATAGCGCGGTGGCCCAGGGGAATAGACGCCAACTTTCAATCCGAAGGTCGCTGATTTAAACCCCTCGGAGCACCGATACATTTTCACTTGAAAAATGTATGTGCCCAATAACACGTTTTCGAAACGGTGAAGGAAAACACCGTGCGGATACCGGCATGTCTTAGATCCAAAAATTCGAAGACATGTGACATCTACGAATCCGGATTGGGCTCCCAATTATCGAGAGTAGGCCGGTTAAAAATAATACATGTTTATGTAATCGAGAATTAATTAATTGAAATGTTCAACGCACACAACAGACAAGGTCGTAATTCGCAATTCAGTTCCATTTCGAGCCATAAACCATTCTGAACTTAATTTATCAGATAATGCACGGATCCAATAAACGGTATTTACATGTTATGATGAATGATTTTGTTTTGTTTCGCCATTTTTTCCGACTTCAAAACCGGAGGAGGTCACACTCAGATTTAGTTGTATGTTTTTTGTTTTTTGTTTCGCGATTTTGGGCACTTGGGACCTCAAAGATGATCACATCAAAAAGTAGAAAAAAACCCTAAAGATGGTGAAAAATAGGGCTTGGAAGGCTTGGAAGGAAGTAAAGTCCATTTTTAAGATTTTTGGTTATTACTGGGTGCAATTTTTTGGTGTTATATGCCTTTGTCAGTCTGTAGGTCTGTATTATTTTTTACTATATAACGTGTATCAATATTAAGTTTAGATTCGAATTTTCAAAATTCCTTTTCTAAGTGTACGCCTACCACACTCTTAA
Organism: Aplocera efformata; assembly: GCA_921293045.1. Classification (NCBI taxonomy): domain Eukaryota; kingdom Metazoa; phylum Arthropoda; class Insecta; order Lepidoptera; family Geometridae; genus Aplocera; species Aplocera efformata. The sequence continues at coordinate 989,121 of OV121042.1, read as the reverse complement.
GAACACACCCTGAACAATTCAAGCCTTTTCAGGTCTATTCATGATCAGAATTTTGTCTGTCAGTTAGATAATCCTCTTTTCAAGAGACTTTCGGACTTTTTTTATCACTTGTAGTTATCTCATTTATCCGTCAATTGTAAAACGATTTGGAAAATTACAATACATTTTTTATTTGAAAGGGATTGATTGATTGAGAAATTTTTAGATTGATTCCATAGAAGTTTTATTGAAATCGGTTCAATAGTGGTTGTAAAATCAAAATAAATGGTAAAAATATGTCATCCAAGTGAAAGAATTTGCTTTTTCGTGAATTCTTTTTGCCCGTATACCGATTTGGATGTTTGATTTTATAACTAAGGGATGAAAGCATTGAAGTGAGTTGTTTTATATTTTTTAAATCAGTGATAAGTACTATATAGCGATTCGCCTCGGTATAAGTTTTCTTAGATGTAAATCTTGTACTAACAATTACGAACTTAACAAAAACAATCGGCGAAATTAATCGTACAGTTTTTCAGCAAAGATCTTTCATACATTAGCTACGCTACAGCTCCAGCTATGGCTGGCGGTAAAAAAGCTTTTATTCATTGATAATAAGCCTCTTTATTTCCAAATCCAGTAGTTACAATTTTTTTTTAGCTATCTTGTTAGTGGTGCATAGTTTGTGTTTCCTTAATCGTATTATACTAATTGGTGAGATTTGGACCCCTTCTTGGGTAAAGGGTTTATATAAATCAATAGATGGTTTCAATGTACATACATGCAGGGAATCCATGTGCAAGTTGGATTTCCAGTGGCAAATAACCCACTAGTAATACAACGTCCTTGTAACCCATTATGGAGACACGTATTGTTTAATTTTCCATTAAAATCCACATCAGTTATCATGGCATTGCAAATTCGGGTAATTTGAAACACGATCATTCATTTTGAACAATGATATTGGCAACACGGCTGCATTTTACATAATTACAATTCAATCGTTAATTTAATGTACAAAATGTGAAATAAATGATCAATGCTGACGTCAATCAATTTGTGTTAACGGTACGGCATTGTGGCCACGCAGCCGCAAACAAACAAGTGTAGCAATAGTAAACTCAGTACTAAGAAGAATATTTCATTTATTTTACTGTATTTTTTTATGACTATTAACTTGCCTCGCTCGTTTAGTAGCTCTGCCTTCTGTGCTGAAGGTAGTGGGTTCAATTCCCGCTCAGGACAAGCATTAATACGTATTTATTTATTTATTATGTATTTATTTATAAGACAGAAAGAAAGTAGCAGTAGAACTTGTGCCAAGTTCGTCCGGAGAGGTACTGCCACTTCCACCACTTCTGCTTGGCGGAAGATTCCAGATGTGGTATCTGGAATCTTCCGCCAAGCAGAAGTGGTTGCATTACTGTGTTCCGGTGGAAGGGTGTGGCTGCCGGTGAAATCACATGCGCATTGAGACATATCATCCCCGACTCTAGTGATGGACGCAGCAGGATGAATGCGGCTCAGTAAAGATTTGGATCTCATACTGAGTCGCACGCATTACTGTTGTCATGGGCGAGGGTCACTACTTACCATCAGGTGAGCCCTCAGCTGGTTCCGTCACTTATTCACAAAAAAAAAGGCCATATAATTATTCTATCAGTATCTCATCTAGCTGCAATATTACAAGCTATTCTTAGTTTGGTGCAGTAGTTTTTCTACGTTTATTATATTTTATAGAATTAAACTACGAGTATAGGTATCTTTTAAAGTCAAAAATTAAATTAAATTAATAAATATACCCCTGGTATCACTAATGTTGAGAATGAACTCTGATACTGATACTGGGGTTGGGGCAGCCATAGCAGGTAATCAAGATCTAAAAGGAATTTGAGATCTTGTTTGATTTGAGCTCGCTGAAGGCGCTGATTGATCATAATAGTTGATTGGGTGTAAGTGCAAACATTAAAAGTCAATCAAAAGCCAATAATATTCAAGGTGGAGATTACAGCTCATTTGGATACCATTGGCATTTGAGCAAACGAGTTTGAGTTATCAAAACTTTTAATTCTTCTTTAAGTTCTAAATGTATCACAAAGTAAAAAATATGTTCTAACCACTAAAAGGTGCTCTTTTTAGCAAATCTTGTGAAAAATGATTTTTTCCTCACATCTATTTCCGAAAACGTATAAATAGCAAAATTCGTAGAATGCTTTATTAGATTCCATCAGTTAGATGATTTCGGGTAAAATTTACCCTAAAGTGGAAAAATACGCCGACCGGTGATAACATTTCACACCGCGCCGTATTTATTTCCGAGGTGTTAAGCCGGAGTTTTCTGAAGCAAAACTGGCAACATTGATGCTAACGTCACCTACAAGCAAACTCAGACCTGATCAACTTGACCTGAAGATCAAAACACTGTATTTCATATGCTGAATCACCAATGACTGTGTACGCGTTGAGTGGTTGAGTATATTAAAATTATTGTGTTTTATATATTAGGATTATAAAATTTATAATATGAAAATACTAATATGTTACATTGCGTTATGTCTGTCATTCTGTAATTTCACCGGCACCTATAAACCACTGCCCCGCGATCTCACAACTGGTTGGCGACAAACTACCAGATACTTTAGCAGTCTCCAGACAAAATTGGCACAAGTTCTACAAGTACGTAAAGCGTGTGACTAAACGCGAATTTCAAGTCGCGCGTTTAATAGTCGTGCCGTGATTTGGATTTGGTCGCGCGTATCCAAACGCGGGTTTATCCGGACGCAGCGACGGTAAATCCACTTGAGTTTCGGGTATTATATTTTTCGGGTAACACCCAGGGAAAGGAATAACTCTTGCCCCGGGCAGACGAGGCATGCCACGTACGGGAAATGACGTTTTAAAATTTCTTCGAGGGTATGAGAAATTCTGAATGTTGTTATCAGGATATTATTTTCATACCTGAGTGTGGCTGGCAACCTTTTCAATACTAATCGGAATGGTCATAAAATTATGAATCTATGTATAATACGTTTTTATTATTATCAGTATTTGTCTTATACATAAAAGATACACTATTTATCTGAAGTATTAAACTAACTAACTTTATTATAAATAAGTTTGAGTTTGTGAGTTTGAGTTTGCTATTTGCTAACGAAGAAAATACTAATGAGAAAAACTTAACTAAAAACTAGTTAAAAAATTGATTTTCGGTCTCTGTACTAAATTTCGTTTTAATTATTACTATGGCGTGATTTCAAATATGCAAACTTATTATATATACAACTTATATTGTTCTTATGCGGAAATTTCATGGGTCCTAGGGTCGTTTAAAGCTAAATTTTCCCTCCTCAGTCAATACACATATTTGAAGCGCTGACAGCAAGTGAAACGCTTGTCCGACCTAACGAAATAACTGATATTTAACCCTATGCAGAAACGACGCCTTTTCATATCAAACAAGTGTTTTCTAAATCAAAGTTTTCATCATAAATATCTAACAAACATGTCGTTCTGGAATACAATTTATCCCAATGGCAATCATGTAAATTTTCTTTTATTCAAAAACAAAGTCAAACACCCCAAACCGGTTTACAAAAATATCTTCACACTGAAATCTCTTCGTGTTTTCTCGCGTATAAATTCTCATTTTCCAAGCAAAATATAATCCCCGTCTTGTTAGAGATAAGGAGTGGCATTAATTTGAATTCATCTCATTACCGACTACCCAACGACCACTTGTACAGAATATATTATGAACGCTGAGACAGACGAAAATGTTTTATTATTAAAGATTATCCATCTCAGCTTTGGGTGAGGCAAAGTGGGTGTGAGCGTGACGGCTATATTTTTATAGAGCATATCGTTTTATTGTGGTATTTTGAGTGAATTGCGTTTGCAGATAACAAGGGAGATGGCATTGTTTGTATAGCACAACTCAGCACAAAACGTGGCTGAGTAGTCATTTCTGTGCAATACGAGATTTTGAAATGTTATTCTAGTCTCACTAACATTTTTTTGGAGCTAGATGATGAGATACTTTTTCAATGCATTTAATTTTATTTTTTCAATATAAACAAATATAAATGCAATGCGTTACGATTGTAATAATTGTACTTTGTACTTTTGTACTTTTTTACACACTCAAACCTCTGCACAAGGTTTCCCTATGTCGCAGATGGCATGGACAAACACAGAAAAACAAGACAAACACCCAAGATCCGAGAACAAACTTCATGCTCACCACACAAAGTATGCCCCGGCCGGGAATCGAACCTGGGACCCCTCGGTTCAAAGGCAGCGCTACTACCAACTAAATCACGGAGCCGTCAAGAATTGAATTGATTATGTTATCGGACAATGGGAAATGAATCCCTACTCATATTTTTTTTAGCAAATGGGTCAAAAAGTTAATCTTTTTATATGAAATAAATGAGTTCGAGGGTCAAAATTAGTCACTTTAATAGAGTAAGGTTTTATTTGAACATTTCAAAAGATAAGATTTGCTCTACCTAGTTATAACAAATATGCAAACTTACGTGTTTACACCAACGGTGCCGAATTCGGTATAATATTACAGTTTGTGTCAGATCATTATAATTTAAATCCTGTTTGTTATTTGGCGATAAGAGATGTTTCAGAACCATACATAACGTATACTTTGACAGGTGAGTAGGGGTGCCGCAAATTCATTATTAAAAACAATAGCAATTCTTTATTAAAATAATTGTAGTTCGTTTTGTTTTATTTTGTGATACTCTTAATTATAGAACTTGGAAACTATTAGTGCAATAAACACTGTAAGTTACCAAAATATAATATAGACATTTTCGACAAAAAATACATTTTATCCAAGTAAATAAATTGGTTATGTGTTCCTGAAAAGGTTATATCTTAACACTATAAACAAGCAATTCTTGTATTTATATACACTTATGTATTTTGCGTATCTCAGAAATGGCTCTAACGATTTCGGTGAAATTTTGTGTTTATTATAGATTTTATTTATTTTGCTGTATAAGTTTAGTTCTACAATTGTATTTCTTGTAGAAAGGCATATTTTTACCAAAAAAACACGTTTTAAAAATAAACTATGGTGAAAATTTAATATACCGTTATCTCGTCAATTTTAGTGGTACTTGATCTGGTGTTACTTTAAAATGTATAATATCAGATAGGTACTTAAGGTAGGTACCAGGTAGTTAAGGTAATTAACTACATAAGTTATATTTAGCCCTAAATATTTATGTAACAATTCCGGTTACATTGAAAAAACTTCATAAAACTAATTTAATATGCCTATTAAAAGATTTTTAAGTTTCCATGTGTAAAAATATATTTTACTAAGGTCTTGTTTAGTGTATTGTTTTGTCAAAATTTGTTTTCGCTCACTAAACGACTGACCCATATTCAACACAAAATATTTTCACATAAAATATAGTTTAAATCCTTTTGCGCAACGAGTGTGGTAGAATAACACGTACCAATAAACCGAGCGAGATAAGCCCATCATTCTTAAAACATTATTTGCATAAAACGTTCGGCTTACGTTCGTTTTATTAAGCTGTATTGTTTTTCAATCGGCCGTGTCCCAGGGGCCGAGATGACGTCACAACATGGCCGCTTCTTTGAATTCACGCTTGTGTCGGAACCACACAGACAAGAACTTCGCTTGCTGTGCAATTCTCGAGTATGACCTAGCGAAATAACTGAAAATTAAAAGTCGTCGGTTCTACATAGGATTAAATCCCAATGTAGAAACGACGCTTTTTCATATCAAACAAGTGTTTTTTAACCAAAATAAAAAAAAATCCGTTGGTTGTCAAATTGGACGAATGTTTTTTTTAGAATAAGAATACAAACATCTTATAAGTAATAGTTTATGAAACAACAGTTTATCCTCTCGGACGTACAATATATACGTACAATATATTTTTGTATTTTTGTTTGCCATATTTGGCAAAGACATCGAATTTGAAAGATTTGAATGACTTTTTAATGAGATAAGGTTTACCTCCAAGGTAATCCATATAAGGTATGTTCAATGAAAAATGTGTAAAAAAGTTATTAAATAAGATAATTTGAAAAGGGGTCAAAAAAACTGCACCATCGTATGAGGCGTCTCAGATTGTTTAGTTTTATGAAGGTTTTTTTCAATGTAATTGTTGCATCGCGCATCGGCTTCCTATTTCCTAGCACCTAGTATGGAAAGCTTATAACTAGGGCACGGTTTAAGCTACGCTGCTCACAGAGCGTGGCACAAGGCGAACTTCCTGCCTGTGTAGGGCGACCTTACTGTTTGTTTGATAGGTAAACGCGATCGTAACTGAAATTCACTGGTGCAGATTTAAATATTCCACAGAGTTTCAACTGGGTTAGGATTATTTTAAACGGTGAGTAAGTTTGCAAGTTTTCTAATTACAGCTTTTGAATATTACAAGTTGTTCGTGTTTGGACGAATTTGTTTTTAATTAGAAATTTAAATATTTTATGTTCATAATGAGCATTGTATTGTAACTGTTAATTAATATAAATTATTCTGGTATCATTGACGGCTCCGTGGCTTAGCTGATAGTGACCGTGCCTTTCAAATGGGTTCGATTCCTAAGCTTTGTGCGATGAGCTTAAATTTTGACTGATCCCTGCACTAGGATTCTGCGTTGCAGGTGGCATGGATAGATATAGAAACGCAAGAAAGATATCCTAGATTCGAGAGAATACTTTATGTCAAGAGGAGTACCTCTCCATTCAACCCAAGATTTTTCTACCCAATAGGTATAGAGACGATGGAAATAAACTGAAAAAAACTAGTGTTTCTTTTTCGTTTGTTTGAAAGTCACTAAAATAAAGTAGGTATCTAGGTAGGTTCAAGACAAATTTCATCTAAATCCGTTTAGCCGTCAAGGCGTGACAGACTTACAAACACACATACTTTGGCATATAAAATGTATGATTACTAAAATATGCAGTGGAGGCACGAAACGACTGTTCTATCGTTTATATATAAAACTCGTTTAAGAAAATGTAACAATTTATCGGATATTCAGCGCACGATTAAACCTATTAATTACTTCATTATCCGCATAAAGTCGCTCAATGGCGCTAAATCTTTTTGTTCACAGATTACACGTTTGCTAATGTATGCTTCAATTGTGCCCGATGGTTTCGATGGATCCAGGTTTCTAGCTGCCTTTTCAGAAGAATGTTAAGATAAATCTCTTTATGATATTAATTTTGCTTTGAGTAAACAAACAGGAGAGCGTGGTGGCTCAGGGGCATAGACGCCGACTTTCAATCTGAAGGTTGCTGGTTCAAACCTACACGTGCACCAATGAGAATTTTCACTTGAAAAATTTATGTGCCACCACGTTCTCAAAACGGTGACGGAAAACATCGTGAGGAAACCGGCATGTCTTAGAACCAAAAATTCGACGACATGTGACACCTATCAATCCGGATTGGGCTCCCGTGGTAGATAAGAGCCTATTCACTCTCAATTATCGAGAGTAGGCCGGTGTCCCTGCAGTGGGAACATTAGAGGCTGGTACGGTAAGCAAACTGTATCTACATAATTATTTATAACTAGCTCACTCGACAGATGTTTTCCTGTATTGATTCACAATTTGACAACTGTCAAACGACATGATGCCAGAAAGCCCGTAAAACTTTCAGTTTTACTCGATTTTCAACTTTTCCCGTGAATTTTTTCAACAAGCGTTAAACTTACTAATATGAACGCGTTATTAAAGGCACCTAAAAACATATTTTCTAAAAAAAAAAAAATTTTAATAAATGAACAAAATTTTATTTTATGATGATGAGATCACTGGCAAGCTTCAAAGGAGGCTTTTATCCAAAGAGCTCTCGCACAAAACATCCAAATAAGTTCTATATTCAAAATTAATGTATTTAAAATCAAATTATAGTTTAACTCACATAAAAAGATGTAGATATAATTTTGTAATATATATTTCACAATATATAAGTAACTATCTAATTAGCTTACGACGCCTGTGTGTCTGTTTCTTTAACCGTAATATAAAAAAGTAATTTTCACAGAATATTTTTTTATGGGAGCGTATATATATAAAAAAGTCGGCTCTGACATTGGAGTCTCGGAAGCGTTTCGGTAACTCAGTACCAACGGTATTAGTTAGTGCTATTAAATAATTTGAATATTCATTTCCTGCTAAGTAAACCGTTCCTAGGTATGTAAGCTAAATTACAGTTTAAGTAAACAGTATCGCATTACAGCTCCGCTAATGAAATCCATAAGCAAATAGTTTCAATGAAACTATTTTGGAACTTCCTATGAATTTTTATTTGAACTATCATGTTATGAACATTATTTTTCGAATTTCCGGGTATGTTTTTATTTACCAGGGACTATGATGCATGAAACTGCGTCGAAATATCGGGAGTCAACCAAACTCAAAAATTGAGGTAATAATTTCTGGGTAACCCGAAAAATAATGCTACATATTCGTTTAAGACACCAGTATATTTTTTTATGCTATGGACGTGACGGTGATGGCCCACCTTATGTTAAGTGCTTACCGCCGCCCATAGACAACAACAATACGAATCAGGTTCTCACCTACATAGGTATGAAAAGACCCAAGTTGCATGGCGTTGCGCCCATCTTTCTGAGCCTTTGATGAACCTTATACCTGTAATTTCACCGGCATCCACACCCTTCCACCGGAACACAGCATCGCGAGTAATGGTAAAGGATGGTTTATATTGCGTTAAAAAACACTTGGATCCCATAAATACCAAAACGTTCTTATGATTAACTTTAGAACTTCTGAGAGTTCTGAGAGTTCTGCAGTATACGCCGGATAAAATATCCGTCTGCTCACAGACGTTGAAACCCCTAGGTATATTTCAAATACTTTCACATCATTATGTCATATATTGTAGCATACTGCTGTGGGGGCATGCTGCAGGTATGAACACCATATTTGTATTGCAGAAGAGGGCTGTTATCGCAATTACAATCAGAGACACATATTCTTACGGTTACGTGTACATATACAAAAATATGACGTACACACGTAAACATATTAGCGTGTTCACAAAAACAGTTACAATTATAATATAAACACTAAGTATGAAAATAACGCGAGTTTATTTTACTTGTACTGGGCTCTATAAGTATGAAAATAACGCGAGTTTATTTTACTTGTACTGGGCTCTATAAGTATGAAAATAACGCGAGTTTATTTTACTTGTACTGGGCTCTATAAGTATGAAAATAACGCGAGTTTATTTTACTTGTACTGGGCTCTATAAGGTTAGCAATATAACGTTAGTAGCAAACTACGTTCTAGAAATAGTGAAGGAACATATCGTGATCAAATCTATTACATGTGCTATCAATTGGGCTATCGTGGTATATCAGAATCCTCTCATTCTCATTTGTCAAGAATAGGTCGATACCCTGCAGTGACAACATAAACTTTTACTGATTCGAAGTCCAACGCCGGACGCTATATATACAAGCCCCGTCAATGGGTATTTTCAAATTAATACTATATTTTCAATACCTCACTACCTATATTTATACCTATATTTTCAATACAGAAAAGTGAGTGAAAGAGTAAAAAAAAGTTTTAGCATACTTTTGAGATCCAACCTAGTAATTTACGCTTCGAAGGTTACTACCAACTTAGCTACGAAAACGTCGAAAAATATACAAAATATTCGTTTATATTTTATTGAACACACGCTCACCCGTATTGTTATCAATGTTACCGGAGTTCGCTTCGCAGCTAAATTGCAAATATGTGCACGTAAAAATTCAACCCTTCCCGGTAGCCAACTTCAAGAAAACAATCACCGCCCACCCAAAGGTAAAACAATCTAAATTTCAAACCCAACAAAATAGAATATGTGTTTTGGCCCCGAACGGCACTAGGCGAAAACAAATCGATGGATCCCCACGAAGAAAGTTGAAACACTTTCAGAGTAACATAAATGAAATATAAAAGGACAGGGGTAGCACAACGATATCCCAACTTGAGAAAGTGGGATAACAGAGCGGGATGAACGCACACGTGGTAGGTGTAGCCGAAAAGGGATGGAGCACTGTGTAAATTCGTGCAAAGACGCAATATTACGATTGGGGAAATCATTCGTTTGGGATTTCGCGTTTTTTTAGATAAGCTTTTTGTAATATGAGAGGGAAGCGCTGTTTGATAAGTGTTGCTTTCATCTTATGATTTATTATTATTTTTTTATGATTCTTGATTGTTAAATCTCGGTCTGACAGTGACGTAGCTGTCTCGTAATTTGTAATGACGTAGATAAGTCATTTGGTAACTGAGTCGAGTCATTTTTAATGCTCATTTCTTTTATGAACGAGGGCTGTCTTCTGAATTTTAAGAAAATGTAAATTATTTTCTTATACATCGCAGAAGCCGTTGTCGGGTTTTGTTTTAAATTAGCTACTTTTTGCTATCAATCTAAGGCTATTTATATTCTAAAATTCATATTTCTGATATTTCTGTAAACCTTATAATCACTAAATCTTATATAATTCCTGATGATAATGCAAACATTTTTGAAGGTAAATAAAATATACAAAGCTAAGGTTTGTGATTTCTTTTTTATTTTGCATGTGGTAACGAACTGAATACTAGACTGTCCCTACACCACTGAAAACTAGACAGTTAAGTTTACAAACGAAACTAAAATGTAGAAATAAGTAATAACGTAGTATTAAAATCTAGGTACTCACGTGTTAAGCTCTAGATCCAGACGGAATTTGTGGTTGAAAGCTTTGATGAGGAGTGATGTCCGATGAAAATGTTTGCCAGCCTGCAACAACAAAAAAAAGGTTCATATTAAATCCATCGACTCTTCAAGCCCCACTTCTTATTTTCATTTGAATATGTGACCAAAAGTAATGAGATTTCACTGGAAAAAAAATATATGTTCGCAATACCACGTTCTCGAAACGGCGAAGGAAAACATCGTGAGAAAACCGGCATGTCTTAGTACCAAAAATTCGAAGACATGTGACCAAACTCATAGTCATACTCATACTCATTTATTGAAACCGTAGCGCCCCGCGGTTTCACCCGCATAGTTCCCGTTCCCGTGGAGAATACGGGGATAAATTGATTTTATTTTTTCGTTAATTTTCCAATGTTTTTAATAGTTATTCTGCTATTCGGGACGGAAACAAATCCAACAAATCAAAAACCATGGCAATCGGTCCAGCCGTTCTCGAGTTAAAAGTGTTGTAACAAACACGACTTTCTTTTATATGTATAAATTAAAAAACATAAATCCGAGCCATATATAATGTACTTTAAAAACAGAACAGAACAGTTAACAGAACATTCAATGTGTAAACGTGAAAAATTTAAGATTAAAAATAATGATAAATAGTAGATGCTGCTGTCAATCCGGATTGGGCTCCCGTGGTAGATCAAAGCCCATTCATTCTCAATTACTATTAGGCCGTTGTATCTTGGGTGGTCCAAAACAAGCAACCTAAAGAAACAGTAGAAGTTGTGCCAAATTTGTTCGCGTACTGTTTACATTATGTTATGCTGCCGCCAGGCAATGATTTACTCGTACTGTGTTGCGGTTGAAAGCTGAGAAATAACACCTCTTAGGCCAATAGTAACCCCCCCGCGGGTTCCCGCCTTGTCGGGGCGGGGGGGCTTAGTAACCGTGGTTGGGCTGCCCACGGTGAAGCCAAGAGGAACCCGGGAGGGGCTGCTCCTTTAGGCTTTGCCTCCAAGCCGACTAGGAGCGGCCACAGTAGGTGGCGGTGCCTTATGGGGGGCACCGCAACTGAGGCGGGCTGCGGTGTCGTATGGGTGGCACCGTAGCTGAGGGTTAGGGGCCGCGGCGGGAGAGGAGTGCCGGTATAGCGGTGCGCCGCTCTCCCTACCTTCCGCGGCCACGGCGGGGTCGCCACCGTTTGATGGCGGACGCGGTGGGGCCGCAGGGGAAGAGGAGTGTTGGTATTGAGAGGCGCCACTCTCCCTATCCTCTGCGGCCGTAGTGGCAGGCGACGGGGCCACATATCTGACCCGTCGCATGGGGACCTAGGGCGTCTGACACGGGGTAGTCTGACGTCCTATCGCTGGCATGGTCCCCGAGGTGGTTGCGACGCGCCTCGTGTCCTGGCGTGTCGTGGCGAGGGAGGATGGTGGCATTGCCATCCCAAGGAGGGTCCGGAAACGGGCAGCTGCGGCGGGATCGCGGATGTGTGTATAAACGTTCCCGTGTTCCCGCCACTAAGCGGCAGAGGAGGACACCGTGGAGTTTTAGTGGGTAGTCCCACATAACCGCTCTGTCTCCCCGTGGCAGGGCGGTATGCTAAGACATTTCTCCACGGAAAAAAAAAAAAAAAAGAAAAAAAAGGCCAATAGTAACTTCTTTACATGTGAGTGGCCAACTCTAGTATCGGAGTTTGTAAGCCACCCTATGACCTCGGACATGGCTTTACGACTAACATAGCCAAGTCAAAAAATTGAAAAAAAAAAAAAAAAAAAAAACTTTAAAATGTCAACAATCTTTATTTTCGTTGAATTCTTAAAACGTCAATTTTTTTTTTAAATAACTAAGTACCTACGAGAGCATGTGTTCTTAAAACTAAGTTTAGCGCTTGTTCAAACCGTTGTTTAAACGCTTAATCACTCATACCCCAGCACTAGGATTCCCTGTGTCGCAGGTATCATGGTAAAACAGATACAGAAGACCCGAGAATAAACTCCATGTCTACCACACAGTGTGCTCCGAAAATCGAACCCGGGACCTATGAAGTCGTCTAAGCATGGAAGAGATCAGTTTTGATGCCACTAAACGGTCATCCATCCAAAAACTGATGGGGCAGAGAGTTTCTGATGATCTGTAAAGATCACCTAAGCTACGCCATGAGCGCTTCGCTTAATATTAACGAATTATTATTCATATACAAAATTTCTTGCACTACAAACAAAATTATGAGCACTTTGAACCGGTATTAGACCCGAGCTATCTTGTGTCCGTATACCCTCATCACGCGTCTCATTAGCAGATCGCAGTACCTATTGTTTACCCGCCATTGTACGGCTGTATTTATACAGACGAATTAATGGAAGGGGTACCCACTAAAATTTAATGGGGATTTGGTAGTTTATTGTCATTGTCACCCACTCGATATCCCCGCGGAACAATGGGAAAAATCGTGCTACCGGTAGAACCTCCAATAGTAAAGGCTTAATTAGTTATAGATGATTAATGATAGGATTATTAATTGTACTGAGACCAAATAAAATTATTTTTGCCCGAATGCGCATGAGTGATGTGTTTTTCGAGTGTATGAATATTTCTTTGAAACGCTCTGTATCCTAAACGGCTTGATAGATTTTAGCTTGAGAGGTGAGCTCATTATTCGTCTGAATTATAAGTATATAAAACACTTATGTACACTATGTACACTAAAAGTATGTACACTAAGTATATAAAAATTAAAAAAATTAAAATAGTTGATTTTTGATGCCACATTACATGCCTTCAAAATTATTTTTCTTCAATACCTATCGCGTATCATATATGTTTAATTTAAATGTAGTTTTATTTTCAATAATTTATTGTTGCTATTCTAAAGGTTAGGCCATCAGCGAAGCAAGGGAACCACATAGGTACATATCACCATGAATTACGAAGCCACTGGCGATATCATTAATCTAGCAACCATTCTTTTGTTATACATGAAATAATGATTTATGAAATATGAACCATTGACACGATAAGAAGAACAAATAAAATGTTTACTTTTATAAATACACTCCATTTGTAAGTAAACTGTTTAAAATGTTGTTTTAAAGTAAGCGGCTAAAGTTTACGTAACTTGCAAGTACAAGTTACGCAATTTAATATGATAAACTGTTGGTGACTAAGAGTTTGCGTGAGCATAAAACAAATCGAATCGTACGAATTCATGATCCATTATTTTTAAAGTGTGAATGTAACTTTAAACTTATTAAAAGTGACTTTATAAACTTATTTTTTTACTCTCCTAAGATATAACATCATCATTCAATTCGAATAGCTTAATCTAATTCTAACCTAACCAAATGATTGCGATGCGTGCAGTGTATACTAAAAGATAAGGAAACAATTTGGTTTATCTGTAAGTAATTATCCAAATACTGACAGGGCGGAGGTTTGCTAAACTCAGATGATCTGTAAAGATCTAAGCAATCTACGCCATAAAAACTTCGCTTTAATACTATAATAACAAATTATTATTCAAATGCAAAAACCCTTGAAACACTAACAAAATGATGAGCACTTTGAACCGGGTACAAGAACCCCGTTATATATTATATATACCCCGTTATATATAGAAACATGTAAATAAACTAAGATTTACATGCAAGTAAATGTGAATAAACAAAGCCCTACAACCTACCACTTTACTCCATCATGTGAGAACAAAATCCTGTTTACTCTGTTGGTAGATTTCAACAGCGATGACTTTAATGGAAAAGCAATGAAATTACATTCACTTCCTTTGATGTTTTTCAGTTTACTGAACCACTGAGTAAACCAATAAACATGTTTCAACTAAGCTTCTTACGGCATAAAATATGTAAATAAGTGTTCAGTGTATTTTTCCGATGTATTTTCCCGACCTATTTATTTTGAAGAGAGTCATGGAGGCTTGGAGGCTAATTCAAACGAACGCAACCGAACGCAACCGTAATGATGGATGAGATGCAAAGCAGTCGCGAGTATACGTGTGCGTTCTAGTACACTCACGACTATTCGTTTGCATTCTAGCGAAGCCAGAGTAGTACCGGCAAAAATTAAGTGGTTTTGGAGTATTTGTATTTTTATTTTACGGGATTGTACTTTTTTGGCCTCAGATTACCGATGACGTCTTTGGCGAGTGCGGAATGCTCTCAACCAGAGTTGCGTTCATGAGAAATTGTTTTTTTCATGCACCCCAATTTGCGTGGTCTGTACGAGAATTTGCTTTCAGGTGTGATATCTACACAGGCCATATGAACAAGTTAAGATGTTTAGTACTGGAAGAAAATTATTTTCATTGTGTGTACATACCTATATATTTAATGTGTTTATATATACAATAAATAAATATATATTTCAATGGTGTATAATAAAGAATTAAGAATGTTAGTTCAGTAAGCCAAACTTCTAGATCCAAGTTACGCTATGCCAGTGCCAAGTAAAGCTCTTTCATGTGCTATTCGATAGGCGGTAATTTTTTATTGAAACCCAGTTTTTTTTTATTGCATTTGAGAGTGTTTCAGTCTGTTTCTGTCAAACTATAAATCATAGGTATATAATATAGGTTTTATTAACCTATCTTAGGCACCAGTCTCTCACAAAATAGGTTTAATTGCTACGTCTAAGTTTAGTTATTAACCTAAGTTAACCTTAATTTAAAACAACTTTTGTGAAGAGATAATAAATATTATTATAGGTATATGAAAAGTTGCTCCTAAAATTAAGTCGTTATAACACAAAATATTAATGAAATCGTCGGAGAAATAGTGTGTTTCTTTCCAAATCCCGCAATATAAATGTCTTGTCTCGGACGTTCGAGCCTCTAATATTTTCGCTGACAAAACAACATTGGCCTTTGTACAAATCAAACAAAAGTGCGTTCGGTTCCATCAGGACGTGCGTTACCGAGAAAACACATCGCCGAACCATTGATTCGAACATTATTTTGTTTGAGTTACAAACCATATTGGAAAGCTTGGACGAAAACATAATTATGTTTGGGTAGCTCTCTGATCGAATTCTCCCGGTCCAATTCACGTTTTTGATTTAGATTACTACGTAATATTATTTTTGTAATGTGTTTCCGTTTTGGGACGGGATTACATGTTCAGATTGGAAATATTTTACATTATATTTTAGGGACATTAGAAGGTACGGAAAATGTGATTTAAAAAGAAACTAAGGATTAAGTACAAGACGTTTTGTTCTGAGGCTTTGTCCTAATACGACCGGATTACGCAACCATCGGAAGTTTGCACGAGTTTGCTTCAAACGTATGGTACAAATTTGATGTATTCGAGCGACCGAGCATTTGCCAATTAGGACAATTCGGACCCTGTATGTGTGATCGAGCGTTCGTGCGAGTTGGCGATGCGATAGTCGCATGATCGAGTTGTATTTGGACAACGCCTCATAGATGCTCTACAATTGGGGTAGCATATTCGTGTTTGCTGTATTTGCCCAAATGTGTGGAGATTTGGCGATAACAGATATTTGCAACAAAAAAAAACGCGTTAGAATTATGTTTCTGTTTCTGTTTAAAAAAACCATAGTTAGCATGTTGTTTGTATTTTTGTAATATTTGTGTAATATTTGTATACACCAAAATATTTGGTTAAATACAGCGTCACAGATGACTGACTGCTGTAACATCTCAGTTGGTGATAGCTCTGTCTTCTTCGGTTGTAGGTTTGATTCCCACTAAGGACAATAACTTGTCTGACGAAAATAACTGTTTGTTCTGTGTCTGGGCTTAAAATGTAGGATGATCCAGGATGGTACATGTTGTGACCTAAGATAAATATTTGAATACTAACTAACGCATGCGCAGCCGTAGTAATAATGTTTTGGGAGAAAGGGGAAGAGATTTGAGAAGTTACGTTGTTAGGGCATTTATTTAAAAAATAAAATATATTTTAGCAGTAAATGGAGGAGTAGCGACGTTACCTAATTGCTTGTTTATCTTCAAAGGATTTAAGGTCTGTATTTGTATCCAGTAAATTATTTCTAAATAAACGAAAAACAACATTTATATCAATAGTATTTTTTTACCTTCAATAATAACAACGAAGACAAAAACAGGCTAATAATAAGTGGGTATGTTGATATAATTATTAAGGCACAGATATTTCCTTAAGGAAATTCAAGATACAAGATATTTCTTTGCAAAACCACATTACTTTTGAAGGTAAACAAAGAAAACATTGGACGAAAGGTTATGTCCTTTTTAGATTATTTTTAGATTATGTCCTTTGTAAAAATACAGACATTAAAACAGATAAAGTAAGATATTTTTTAGCTTTTTCGCATTCAAAGAAAATGATTGGATAGTGTGTGGAGGCAAATTGGTTCGGTTTGGATGGTTTTTAAGATTATATCGCCAATGGTAAAGGCCTTCTCTGTCTGTATAACCCATAAGCCGCAATGAATACAATAGCATAAAAGACCTTTATTTTCACATGACAGAAATAATACATTGTAGGTGATAGAAAAAATGTCACAACACTACAGGCAATTAAGAACATGTTGAAATACGCATCTCGGATATTAGTCGCAAAAATGGCTCCATCTCGGCATTTGTCAAGAAAATCTAGATATTCCAACGCAGATATTCTGCTGGCGCTATTATGATGGTCTCGGTACAAACGCCAGAGAGAGGTAATTGTATCTTTATGTTACGTTATTGCTGTCATTTCATAATCTGTAAACTCGGGACGTTTACAAAGAAGTGACAACATGAAAAGTTCTGTGGTATTTTTTTGGATTCTGGAGAATAAACTGAGTTCTCCGAGTAAAGGAAAGATGGGGGAATGCAGTTCGACACTTTCTATATATACCCGGATAAAGTTATTGATTCTAGATGGCTTTATTAACTTTATCCGGGCATTTATTCTACCAAACCAAAATAAAAAATAATAATAAATATAATAAATATAATACATTTTTATTTCAGCTTACACAAAAATTAGAGAAAATTGAAATCAAAAAGTAAATAAACAAAAAACTGATACCTATATTCTATTTTACTATTGCAGTATTGTATTTTTTCGTATAGTTGCGGTCAGCCATGAGTTTTCTTTTTATGACAGAGCACTTTATAAATTCGTTATCCGCATACGCTTTTGTGTAAAAATAAAGTTTAATACATTTAGTGGTTGGCCTGTACAAAAGTTTTTTTTACATTTTATTGTCACATTTTGTGACAGAATTTTTATTACAGATATACTGTAAAAATATTGATGCCTTTATCGAACACTAACTGCGCCGATGGAAAAAACCGGCCAAGTGCGAGTCGGACTCGCGTACGAAGGGTTCATTATCTATAATTAAATATAAGTGGCTAGTTTCTTCTAATCTAGTTCTAATCTAGTTTCTTCATATCGCACTATATTCCAAAAATCATGTTTTTGAATGAGACCCCCTTAAATATTTATTTTATTCTGTTTTTTTTTAGTATTTGTTGTTGTAGCGGCAACAGAAATACATCATTTGTGAAAATATCAACTCTCTAACTATCACGGTTCAAAGATACAGCCTAGTGATAGACAGACAGACAAACAGCAGTCTTAGTAATAGGGTCCCATTTTACCCTTTGGGTCTGGAACCCTACAAAAGGATCAGTAGTTGTGTTATCACTTCACTTATTAGGACAAAAGTAGCCTATGTGTTAATTTAGGATCCTGTATGAGCTACCTCCATAACAAATTCCATCCAAATCCGTACCGCCGTTACGCCGTGAAGGAGTAACAAACATACTTACAAACTTTCACATAGCAATTAAAAAAAACTCCCTTTTGTCACTGATGGCGTGTACAAAGACAGAAACACAAGACACAAGACACAAACATCCAAGTAACGCGGATAGCAACGCGGGCCGCAGCTAATTTATAATATTAGTATATACTCCCTCATACTTGTCCCTGTTGGCAATCTAAAAGCGTTACCATTTTGCACTTTCTATCATCTCATACCTACACTGAAGCCAGTTTGTGAGTTCACAATGACAAAGATCCCCATTGTTATACGGTGGTACGTAAGCAGCCATACAAACAGAATAAGTACAAAAGGGCCCTATACCACAAACAAGAATATTGAATCAACATGGTCGGGCGTTCGACCAAGTTGGCCCAGGACCGTTTGCATGTTATTTTTAATGCTACAAAACTTACGGTGCAAGCTGAATGTCCATCTGATTTTAAGTAGCTACTGAAATATGAAAAGTCGCAAGGCCCATCGGCTCCACACACTTTGAGATAGGGATGTAAAATCTCAGGTCAAGTAAAAGTCAAAAATCTTTATTTCCGCTGAGTTCTTTTAAAAGTTTTCCTTTTGTTTGTGGTTGACAGTAACCAGTTAACATCAGGTGGGTTATCAGATTATCGTGTCACTTTAGACATAAAAAAAAACATCTGCAAAAGTTTGTCAATTTGCAATGACACTGATACGCCAGTAATTTTTGTGAGGTAAGACTAAAATAGTTGCAAGATTTTTATTTATGTATTTTGGACTAGCAGTTTGTTAAAAAGTTTGATCCAAGTTTTTAAGATTGTCAAATGTTATTCAGCGTACAATATTTTGAAAGATTTATTCTCATTTGAATTTATTTATATTCTTTGCCGTCAGGACTTACTTACTAATTTGCAATTTAATCGCTCGTTTTTACTAAACAGTCTTGGACTGCGTTAAATTCATGTTTCGCTTCTCCACGGGTCATCCTTGGGGTCAAAAACGTTGTCTCAAGATGTTGCCCATCGAACCGACTATCAACTCTACGAAAATTCGTTCCACCCATTTAAAGATCAAATACGAGATTTATACCGAATAATTCTTCTCTCAGCCGCATATATGATAAAAGTGCAACACCAAAACGAGTCTAGCATACTTCTGTGCATTATTGTGCAAAATATTGCAGCGCCTGAAACGAGCAGCGTCGGGTTATTGCAACGGTGCGACTGAAATTTAATAAACTGCCGCTTTAGGCGTATTGCCTGTAGTTGTTCACGTGCACTGGTGGCAATATTTTGCAACAACATATTATTACCAATTATCTGTGCCAGTAAATTTTTTACACAACGAATATCACATACATGAAAATTTAATTTATGGAAAATTTAATTTATTAGTATTTTATCAGCAAACGAGAGTTAGTGGGTTACTTCTTACACGAGAACTCATTCCTAATTGGTAGATGCCACAATGTCTCTTTTCTATAGTGAAATTCAAACCGAAACTCATTTGTTCCTTTAGATCTCAAGTCGTTTGGAATTATTTGTAAAAACCGTCATTAAACAGTTATTATAATATAAATTATTAGGATTTATTTCTTCTTTCAAACAATTTTTGTAAATTGATATATGGCGCTGACCCAATTATAAAAATTCTAGCGCAAACAATGGTTGCCCACATTTCCAAAATATTTGATGTAATTTCTCCTTGGACGTTGACTGACATTTAAATTAATCCGTGAATGATTTAACAAACAAATATAAATTGGTTTGTTTGATTAAAAAACGCTACCTTTGGTTGGATTTGATATGTTGACCAGATACATATCAGCCTCTACTTCTGACTGCTGGGACATTGGCCTACTCTCAACAAGTGACAGTGAATGGGCTTTGATCGACCACGAGAGCCCACTCCAGATTAATAGATATCATAAAAGATTTTTTGGTTCTAAGGACGTCATGTCGCGGAAATCTTTTTTCATCGAAAGATAAAAAGCTTCAATTCAAGTAAGTTCAAGAATTCAAGTGCGCAATGAATTTATTTTGTTTATATTCGTTTTCAGTCAAAATATAAAAGTTATTATAGATGGTAACATCCACGAAGACGCTCCCTACTCTTCCTTATTACATACAGTGCAAGTGTGCAACATTCCGCTAGAGATTTAATTTTGTCAACACACACTAATTGCCTATCTATACTACTATTGTATAGATAAAACAAAAACATTATCGGAATGTTGCTCACTTGTACTGTAAGCGATAAGGAAGAACAGTGAGGCGCATCTTCGTGGATGGTACTATCTATAATAGTTTTTATATCATATGGAACATTTTATTGTTTATGAACAGGATCAGGGTCGAAAAGAAAGTAATCCTTCTATTAAGGGTTTCTTGTTTGTTATATAGGAACTTAGTAATAAGAACACATAATCTTGTATATAGATATTTATTTTAAAAGTGATATTTCCAAGTATTTTTTCAAGAATTCAATGGAAAGAAAGTATTTTGACTTTGAAGTTGAATTTCACTCACAGTATCTCAACAGGATGAAAAGATATAAAGAATAAGCCCGTTTACTTAATGAACTGATTTCCCGAATAGCACAAACCACTTTTACCAAAACAATTAGGTATTCAATGGTAATATTCATCCCGTTTATCTTCAAAGGGATAGTAAACACAAAGTTTCCCCAAACATCTATTCACAAGAATTTCCATCGAACCGCCATGGGCTACAAAACCCTCAACCATTTAAAATTAATGTTTGCTCTGGTCCGTATGTGAAACCTAATTATTCGAGTACAAACAACTACAAAACTCACTGAAGAATATTCAGAATTAGAAATACGAACCGATTCAAAGGATAAGGTTATCAATGTGGCTGTTTTTATTGTTTATATTTGTATATTCCAGATCTCCGTCAATTAAAACTTCTTTTTTTATTTTATAAGATGTTTTTCAGATTGCTCCCATACAAATTTCATCAAAATCTGTTTAATATTTGGTCTTCAAATCATAATAATTGGAAAAACTGTCATACACGTAAACGATATTGCGTATTTTGCTATCTCCTATGAATTTTATTTGTTCTGTTGTATTTACTTACTTCTTCCCTTTGTGCTTGTTTGATTTGAATGTTTATTTTTGAAGTGAAAATTTCTTTAAGGGCGTTGGGCATTTTTGAGATGGGAAAAACCATTAAACTCTCGGCACTGTTACCGTTACCGTTACCGACACCTCTGTATATAAGTATTTGTGTTGTAGTGTGCTTTTGTTTTCTCTTCTGTCGGCACTCCCGGAGTGCCATTTTTTTTTAAAGGTAGATTGCACTCCCTTTAGGGGTGAGAAATAAGGCATGAATGTATTAGTCAGTTTATTTCCAATTTTTAAATCAGTCTTTTAATTAATTTATTTATTTGACTGCAGTCATGGAATACATCTCTAAATATTAGCGATGACGGGGTCAACTAGATCCAAAACACATCTTTCAAACCAGCTGAATCCTCGATCCATCAATAACTATTATAGTATTCAAACACTAGATTTATTTTTCATTTATACACATTATTCATAAGTCATTGCGTATTTGAAGCTTATGAAACTCTGTTGAAAGGATAAAACACCATTATGTAAAATAACAATCATACCATGTCCCCAACTGTACATAGGAGCTGTCAATACGCATTACAGACGGACGGACGAGGGTCGTAATTTAATATACAATAAACTGGGTTAATTACTGTGCCACTTGTCTGTGATGCGGGTGATGATGGAATAATTGATTTCGAAAAATGATCATGGTTACTTTATCGATCAACAAAGATATTTACCATGAATTGTGAGTTTTGTTGACTCCCGATATTTCGACGCAGTTATAATACATGCGTCCCCGGGACCATGACGCATGTAACTCCGTCGAAATATTGGGAGTCGACAAAATTCACAAATCATGGTAAATATCTCGGTAATACGAATAATAATGTTCATAAGGGATACAGATGGTCTATGTCTCTCCATCGACAAGCGATTGTGATGCTTTAATCTTCAACGGGTGCCCAATGCCGATTGGAAGATGTCACTCGTCTCAATCTCAAACGTACCACTAGGCCACCACGTTTTCTCTCTTAGACACATAGTTATTAGTGGGAATAGTCTTATAACCAAAAAAAGGAGGTAGGTTCTCAATTCAATAGTGTTTTTAATTTATATTTTTCATGTATATTGTTAGGTACTAGCCAATGGTGAGCAGAATTAGATGTTTTTTTTTTGTTTTAGAGTGTAATGCAAGATATTTCCATAAAGGGAAAAAAATCAGGGAGCGAAAGTATGTAAGTCAGTTTGTTCGATTTTATAGTCAGTTATTTTTTTATCTCAGTACCTCGAACCGTCGCCTTCCCCGAACAAATCACAACAACCTCTCCTCCATAATCTCCCGTCAATACCGAGATTATAAGTTGGACAGCATCCGCCAAACGCTGACGTATTACCTCAACATTCTCAAAAGTTGCCAACAATTTATTAAACTTCGTATCGACGTACCTATTTTGCTTTTGTTAAGTTCCAAGTTGCCAGCTAAGAGGAGATAGTTTTGTTAAACAGTCGTTGAGAAATGAATCATTTTCCGGTAACATTTCAAAGTTTTGATGGTGTAATTCCGACTCTACCGTTGGAGTTCACTTTGAGGTGATTTATAGTATTATAGTTTTCTATTTCAGATATGCCGAATTCCGTCATTTGTCTGAAGGCATTTGTCTTGGGACTGGATTAGAGGATTTTGTCGTTTCAGACCTTTGGGCATTGTGTGTGATAGATTTTGAGCTCATAAACTTGAATTGTTTGCATTTTGTCTATGCCACGGTTTGGCAGCTTATTGGTAACCTTGCCATTGAAGTAAGATTACTACTAAGCGGAGGTTTCCCCTTGGATCAAAACCCGGTTTTGGTCCCCGGCTAACATGTTTGATGAGCTTAGCATTCTCGGGTCTTGGATGTATGTATTGTGCGTGTCCATGTCACTTGCAATACTGACAATCTAGTATGTATAAGTGTGTTTGATAACACTACTACACGAATGTACAAGATATCTAATAATTGAGTTGATATTTATTAGATAGGAGTATAATATTTGATGTTATTTTACAAGTCACAATTGCTGGTCAACCTTTAGTCTGGTCATCTCAAAAAAAGGAGGAACATTTGGTCGAAAATATGAAATCAGTTAACAAAATTTGAATGACCTTACAGATCAATTGGTGGTAGTTCTTTATAATGCGCTGTTATTTGTAGGTGAAGTTCCCACCCAGGACAAATATTGCGACAAGACAACAGATGAACATAGATGTTTGTTCTGATATTTAAATATTTACAAAAAAAAGAGCATAAACGTTTATACACTCATATCTCTGCACTAGGATTCCTTGTATCGCAAATGGCATGGACAAACACAGAAACACAAGATAAACACGCAAGACCCGAGAACAAACTTCTCACCACACAAAGTCCCCCGTCCTGGAATCGAACGCTGAATCCCTCGATTCGAAGGCAGGGCTACTACCAACTAAGCCAACTAAGCCCAATATCGTTCTATATAAGTATTTTATCAGTTATCTAGCTCCATTACGACAAGTGTGGCTTATTTTGGGGCTACATGACACTGCGTGGAATGTCCATGAATATTTGCTTCAATTTACTAGGCTGGCAGTATTCATACAAAGTTATTATCCTAATCCCCTCTCCACTTACTTCCCTGTGATACCCACTGCCTCATCCATTAGCAAGCAAAAGCGTTCACGAGTATTTGAAACTCACCACAATACACAAAGCAGCGATAAAGTAGAATATTCATCACCCCAAGAGTTATTTGCCAGTCTCCACCGAAGGCAAAGTGATACCTACGAAAGTATCCCCTATCTGTGCCGTTATTTACGTAGATACGCCCACTTTAAATGCCTCTTTAACGGCGTGGGTCTACATTCACATACAAATAGACCCACTGCGGGCTCAAAGGGTCGAATGCACGATTTCCTGGAAAAATGGCGGCTGAATAAAATCATGATTTTGGGACCTTTCGCAAATTCTCGCAGAATGCAATCTGATTAAAGGTTAAGATTGTTTTATTCCTAGGTAATGTTTTGCTGGTACTTTAGTTTTCAATGTGTATGTTTATAACTTATCTTACAGGGTATTTTTTTGGAGAAATTGAATTGAATTGAACAACCTGAATCATGTTGCAGTGACTTTAAGTCAAGATATACTATGCACGTATAATGTGAAATCAAGAACATGATTCTCTTTGTAAGTGACAAAGGTGAAATTGAAGTTAAACGAAAATATAAACAAACACTGGATATGTACAATTCGGTTTCATAAACTGAGAAATATGTGCGACCATTTTTTTATTAAAATAATATTCTTCATTGAATAAAATGAATTTGGGTACGGACCCCGAACAATTCAATAATAGTAGTCTATTAGGTTGGGAATTAATATTTTTCACTTTTATATTTAGTTTCTTGCCTGTTTTGATCAGTTATTGTTGAAACAGGCATAATCAGCAAAAAATATTGAAAAGCAACTTAATTTATTATCTATGTAACGAAGGAGTGCTTCTGACACGTTCTGTGAGCACACATATCTTTACTTGTGCGTGTAAATTTTGACGTGTCATAACAATACTTGAGATCTACGAGTAAAGGTATACAAAAATTGGAGTGTTGAGTTTTGAATATTTTGTACAGAGAGACACAATGCTCATTGTTACCCGTAGACAGTCTAGGAAAAAGGTGAAATTCGTCAAATCATTGTCGTCGTTGTACACCCATTTTCCTGTAAGCTCTCTTCTATATTGATTACATTTTTTATACTTTCGAAGTAATGGGACGAGCTGAAAGCTGACCTGATGCTTAAGTATTTAACTCCGCCCATAACATCACAATACGACTTAGGTCTTCCCGAGCGAAGAATGAAGTCAAAGTCTAAATCAAAATACCTTACTACCGGTATATTCTTAAAAAAATACTTGGAAACGTTTCATATTGAGGAGACCCAAGTCGCAACCCGTTGTGTCCATCACCCGAGACGGGGATGTTACGTCCTAGCACCACCGAAACACAGCAATACAAGTGCATCTAGGTAAATTACCAGGTGTGGAGGCAGTACTTCTTCGAACGAACTTGGCACAAGTTCTACTGCGACTATTAGTTGCTCCTTCGATTAATATGTGAGGTTTTTAATGACTCATTTAATTCATCATATTTACAATCTTGTTTGCGTGGTTGGGATTTTGTTTTCAACACTATAGATATTGATTACATCATTGTCGAACTAACGATTCAATGATACTTGAAATCTAAAGGAATAGATGAGTTTGAGTTGAGTTCGATCAAGGTCCCGGTGAAGATCAACATCATCAAAAAACAAAAAAAAAAAAAATTATTGGAAAGCTTTTTAGTAGCTTTGTTGGTAGCCCTGCCCTGAATCGAGGGGTGCCGAGTTGATTCCCGGCCGGGGCACACTTAGTGTGATGGCCATAAAGTTTACTCTCAGCTATTGGGTTGTTTTGTTTCCGTGTTTGTCCATGCCATCTGCGACACAGGGAATCCTGGTGCACGGAAATGTGCAAATTTGTTAGCGTTTATCAAACTTATATTACATAGGTTAAAGTTTGTATGCATGTGTATGTTTGTAACTCCTTCACGCTCAAACGGCTCAAAGGATTTGGATGAAATTTGGTACCAGGATAGCTTATATCCTTGAATAACACATAAGCTGCTTTTGATCATGATATCACCGTGGTCAGAAATAGCTGACGAAGGAAACATGCTGACGAGCTCATGAATACTAAGCTACTGCACGCTGGTTTAGCGTACTGGGTCAGAAAAGCCGTAAGGTTTTAATTAGCAAAAGAGGTCCGTATCACGTCTGCGTGCCCATTGTTCTCAACCACTCGGTAAGAGTTACAAAAATAAAAATACTGAGCGCGTTTTATTCGCATTGCAAGATGTATGGAGATTTTTTTCCTAGAGAAACTTTTTTCAGTCTGTGGTCGCTGGCGATAAAGGCTCGGTTTTAGTTGTTGGCTTGTTCGAGTTGAGTTTCGCTGCGATTTTGCTTTAATTGAAATGCGAGTAGGTTTGGTAAAGAGTTAATTGTGTTTAAACACAGGTTCTCCTAGCGCGGGAGTTAGTAATCTTTTAAATATATACCAATATTTTATCATATTTTCTGTTTGTATATTACCAGCTAACGATGGTGACTGCATGCTAAAACACTAGCATTTTCCGGCTGATTCTCTTGGATAATTTATAGATATTTAAATTTGTTTTTACTGATGAACAGTAGAATAAGAACGTGGAAAATGGGAAGTATGGATATTACAGGCTCGTAATTTTTTTTTTAGATTTATATATTTCGTACTGAGAGACGGGGATCGTACGCCTCAAGTGTCTGTAATTTCACCGGCAGCTACACCCTTCCACCGGACAGCGCATGACTTGTGTCGTGGCAGTACTTCTCCGGACAAACTTGGAACAAGTTCTACTGCCACTCTGGTTTACAAAGTAATCGAACGTAATTAATAATCGTGCGTAATTTATGAAAGCTCTTACTGCGAATCCAAATAAATCAAGACTTGAACCATTAACAACGCCATAAACTTTCGTCTTAGTATTACCTAAAGTCTCCCGAATCAGAATTCCCTCGTACATTCAACACAGTAAATATCTAAATGCTAAATCCACGTTCCATGTACAGTCAGCACAACAGAACACTTAGCGTAATATATTGCTCGGGCTTAATGCGAGGCGTACACTACCGGCCGCGATAATGTATTTGAAAGAAAAATACGGGAAACGAGTGAAATACGGTTCGGTGTTTTAGCGTAAGTTAAAGATTAGACAGGGCTAAAATACTACAAACTAATCTGACTAGCTCTGTATTTCAGATAACCGAGGTTATCCCACACTAAGTGGGGTCGGCATAACATGTATTTATTGTTCTTCCATTCCCTCTGTCAGACGTCATCTCAATACTTATTATATTTCTTCTAAACTTATGCCATCATAAATAATCACAATTCATCTAACATATCTCTCTATCCTGACCGAGATTTTACTATTTTAATATATTATGTATGTATATTCAACGTTTAGTGAAGTTAAATGATAATATGATAATAGAGAATAATTAGGGTAGTAATCAAAATAACGGTACGTTTCTGATATTATCTGTGATACGACTAGGATAGGAGTCACTTCCAGATAAAGATACCCAAACCTAGGGAAGTGACATGTTGTCAAATATTAATAAAAATAATGTTAAAAATTAATAATTAAATTAATAAAAATCTTGTCAAATTTAATAATAATAAAGATAATCTGCCGCATATACACAGAACCTCAAAGCACATTAAGTATCCAATACATTATTACAAGAACTCTACAATAGATGGCGCTGCAATAATGGCGATCTAATTGAGGGTAGTTGTTGATTCACCACCGCCTTCGCTCGAACGCGATCTGCGTCAGTACAAGTTGCCACCTAATTAGTTTATTTATGATTGCTATTGGGCGCAGAGGAGAGCAGACGTTTTGCAGATTTCCTCGCTTCAACCGTGTCGAAAATCTCATCAAGCTAGACGAACTAGCCCACTGTGTTATGATTGTAAATATCCGATGTCATACTGTGTGGAAAACATCGTGAGGAAACCGGCATGTCTTAGAACCAAAAATTCGACGACATGTGACATCTACCAATCCGGATTAGGCATCCGTGGTAGATCAAAGCTCATTCTCTCTCAATTATCGAGAGTAGGCCGGTGTCGCTGCAGTGGGAACATTAGAGGCTGGTACGGTACGGTGATACTGTGTGGAATTTTGGATTTTAATAATTTATGATATCATCCATTTTTTTTTTAATAATTTATGATATCATCCAAAATCAACTATTGACTCGTTTGTATTAAATGTTATTTCTAGAGTTGAACGGTAAAAAAATCCATTAACACCATCGCAATAATTTCATGTCACGTCGCAAATATAATTTGTCGTTGTCTTACAACCGCGCAATAATTCACTATTGCAACTAAATTGCAATATCCTGTGGGACGATATATCATCGTGAAAATACCCCGCCGCTGACGTCACGGAAAACAATAACCGTCCGATGCTCGGCCATCATACTTACTAACATAACATCTCTTGTTTACGGAGTCAGTACATAACATTTAACATTTGAACATTATATTATTCGCTTGAAATGCGTCGTTGACATAAGTGATGGAACACCTGGTGGTAAATGTCAACAGTAATGCGACTCGGTATAAGATTTGGATCTTACAATGAGTCGCATTGATCCTGCTGCGTCCATCACCCAAGACGGGGATGATACGTCTCATGAGCATGTGATTTCAAAAGTACCCACTCCACCGGAACACTGCAATGCGAGCACTACTGGTTGAGTATTGATTGATACATATTATTTAATACCATAATACATAATAAATCAATAATTGATACAGATTATTATATCTATTTATATATACCTATTAATTTCTTGTCTTCACGGTATTTTAAAACATTAAAATCCAGTTTTATTCGCTCTTGCTGTTATTGTGGCCAGCAGTGTAAACGTGAAACGGTGTTTAGCCAAAATGACCATCTTGGGTAAGACCAGATTCGCTTAAAAATCTCAACGGTAAGAATTTTCTCAATTCACCGCACCGCTCCGTGGGAATTATTCAGAATGTTTGCGGTATTTTTTTAACCCAAGTCCAGTTAATTTTCGTCTCGCGGGTTCCATTGATAATGTACTTTATTAATTAAAATCTTTTCTGCAACTTCGGTGTTGGAAACTTGATGAGAATTTTAATGGACGCTGAAGTCGAAAATTTCTTAAATAATTTGTGGTCAGCTTTGGAATTGTAAGTTACTAGCGAGTCGCCCCGGGTTTGCTCGGGGGAAAATACATGTCGGGGATTTCGAGCCACCCGAAAACCTGTGACATGACATATAAGCATTGTACGCTAATCCATGGTTTGCAAATAGACTATCTTATACGACACAGGTTTTAACCTAGAGTGGGTTAGCTAGCCACCTCATTCTCCAAATTGTAAAATTAAGAATATATAAAATATTATTGTCCCGTCTTTATATTTGTACTGTTATTTTTTGATAGAAACAAACGTATTTGTAAATATAATTATAAAGCTATGTATTCACTATCGATCCCGTGTTTATTCTAACCGCTGTTTCCTTGTTATTTCAGTTTCACGTGTTCGTTTGTCAGTATCTATTTTTTATATACGCTTTGAATCCACTTTTTGTGGCGTCTCAAAGGATTGTTTTGCTTATAAATTAAATATACTCATTTAGTTTTCTTGTCTTTGATGCAGACAATTCTAGTTCATACTCCATTCGAAATGAAATTCTTTGTTTTGCGAAGCTTTTATAAAGTCTTTTAGATATTAGAGTGAATTTTCTCGTATTCTACTGTACTTTATGAATGCGCCGCTGTATTAAAAGAGATAATTAAAACTTAATCAACTCTATATGTTTACTATGTCGTATTCAAATTATTTAATCTGAATATTTTTACGTTAGTATAATATATTTGATATCTATAATAATAATACCTTTAAACGAGCAATTCTTGTATATATATTATATATCGTGTATCTCTGAAACGGCACCAACGATTTGGATGAAATTTTGTGTTTAGATAGGACTTTGCTATTTAAGTTTACCTGTATAGTTACATTTCTTGTTAAAAAGCATATTTTTACAAAAGGATGTCATTATTCAAGCAAGCGTATTTCATATTTTCGACCGTCTCGTCAATTTTTGTGGTACTTGATTGGTATACAATTGTTAGAGTTCTAAAGTCAAATAAAAAAAAAATTTTTTTTCGCACTCATACCTCTGCACTAGGATTCCCTGTGTCACAGATGGCATGGACAAAAACAGAAACACAAGCCCACCCAAGACCCGAGAACAAATTTCATGCTCACCACACAAAGTGTGCCCCGGCCGGGAATCGAACCCGGGGCTCCTCGCTCAGAAGTCAGAGCTACAACCACCTAAGCCACGGAGTCGTGAATAAAATAAGCTTTTTAGAGTGTAAAATATAAAATATATTCACGTACATATTCAAATATAATTGAACCATTGTAAATCTTCAAAACTATCAATATATTGCGCATTTACATTAAAAAACCAATCACAACCCGTTCACCGAGTCGTTTGTAGATTATGAGCAATATGTTTACAGGGTCCTTTGCAAACAGGGCGTGTGGACACGGTGTAAACACGGTTTTATGACGTGACTCAAATGTCGCCGGTGCGCACTCACCCGTATATTTGGGTTCACTTGACATTTTTCACGGCAAACAGTGGCTTAAAAAGTTTTTTATTGAACCTATGCTCGCGAACAGATTTGGACGACCTTTTTGCGTATATCGCTATCCCAATACGATCTGCTGGAGTGGAATCGTTTGTATACGTCTAAATTTAGACATTCATAATAATAATACACGGTTCCGTGGCTTAGTTGGCCCTGCCTTCGAAGCGAGGGGTCCCGGTTTCGATTCCCGGCCGGGGCATACTTTGTGTGGTGAGCATGAAGTTTGTTCTCGGGTCTTGGGTATAAAATAAGCGTTTACACGCTCATACCTCTGCACTAGGATTCCCTGTGTCGCAGATGGCATGGACAAATACAGAAACACAAGACAAACACCCAAGACTCGAGAACATACTTCATGCTCACCACACAAAGTTTGCCCCGGCCGAAAATCCAATCCGAGACCCCTCGCTTCGAAGGCAGGGCTACTACCAACTAAGCCACGGAGCCGTATATGGCTTATGTTGGAGAGATTCCCATCAACTACTTTGATCATTATGATATCGATACGAAAGAAGCAAGAAAAATCTCGTATATGAAAGCGGCCATACTTCTCCTATATTTTTCCAATAAGAACGCCTCCATTCAGGCGTGTGGTCCAACAAAAGATGCTCTACTGAATCCATCGGCACACCTGTGTCTACCTTAACATCAACGACACGCAACAATACACCTTTTCAAGCTACATTACGGCACATTTTAAATTTGCAAGCTCGACTGATTAGGTGAGATTTCGAACCGAAAATAAAATCTCAAATAAAAGCAAGCTTTGAGTTGTCTGATTTTGCGATGCACGCCATTTTGATTCCAATATAAAGGTAAGTTTTATTTTGAGCGAGTTTGAAAGAGGTTCTTTATTATATTGTGTATCTTGCATGTGTATCCATGACACCTGTGACACAGGGCATCCTGTGCAATGGTATTAATGTGTAAGCGTTTGTTTGTGGCGTGATATCTTCACTAATTGATAATCTATTTTGTTTGGTAGTATTTTTATTGGATTAGAAAATATAGGGGTTGAACTAATAGTCATAAAATCCCCGTCTTTGGTGACGGGTGAAACGGAGTACGATCTTTTCACACCAGAGTCTCTTCAGCTCGTTCTTCACACAAGTTATAAAATTTTTTTTTCTATATTTAATTCATGGACATTTCACACGAGCCATATAGCCCCGAACTAAGCATAGCTTGTACTATGGGCAACAAGTACCAGATATACTTATTAATCTCTCTAAGATGATTGACAAAGAATGATATGAATGATCCAGTAGCAGAAGAACTTGTGCCAAGTTCGTCCGGAGAGGCAACCATACCTGGAATCTGCCGCTAAGCAGTATTGCTCGCCTTACTGTGTTCCGGTGGAAGGGTGTGGGTGCCGGTGAAATCACATGTGCATGACGTATCATCCCCATCTCGGTTGATGGACGTAGCAGGATGAGTGCGACTCAGTGTAAGACAAAAATCTTATAGCGAGTCGCATTACTGTTGTCATGGGCGGGGGTCGCCACTCACCACCAGTGGGCCCTCAGCTCGTTCCGTCACATTTTCACATAAAAAAACCCATAAGAACCGTTATAACTGAATTCAATTGACATTTTTTTTTTGCGCCAATCCATGGATGACCGCGTACACCGCACAATGAATTTAATTTTAATTTTAAATGTTCATTTCATTGCGGTCTCCAAACGCACTTTAAAGACTCGATCTCTGTTTGTATGAAATAAGTTTTAATTGTGTGGTTAACTCGGGCTATAATTAAAAGAATCGATTTAAAGTATTTTAATGAAGTTATATGGCAAGTTATGTCAGAATAAACCTATATCTTAGAGGCAATAGAAAAATAAATTGTACGAGTGGGCAGCAAAAGTATTTTCGATCACTCGCCTACACGCAACATTTCAAAAATCGTAAATTGGCTATCAACATTTACTTTCGACCATAATATTAAAATTGATGGCCCAAACATAAACCGAGAGTTAACGTAAATAATCCTTTAGTTACGGTGTAAGTTATTCGCTGAGCGGGATAAAGCAGATATCCATTGAGAGTTTAAACTAAGATATTGACATTTTATTAACCACTGATATAGATTTGATGGCGCCGTAGCTTAGTTGATAGTAGCCCTGCCTTCAAGATCCTGGGTTTGAATCCCAGCGGAGGTAAAACTTTGTGTTATGAGAATCGAGTCTAATGCAAAGGTATGAGTGTGTTTTTACGTGAAGTAAGTTACGGCAGCCGACTCATCTGATGTTAAATGGTTACCAGCGCACATAAACAACAGCGATACCACTCAGGTCCTTTATCAAAGTATGGGGAGACCCAAGTCGCATCGTGTTGCGATTTCGTGTGATGAGCGTAAAGCAGAAAATCCTAGTGAGTGTAACTTAAAAAGAGACATCCAGTTTCTTTATAAAATGGTAGGCATCCCTTACCTCCCTGGCCTTTAAGGGCGCGAATCACGGGATGAAAGAATTTAAGTAGGTTTTTAGATTTTTTAATCAGTCAATTATTTCCTATCGATTTATATTGACTTCTTACTGCGGGACACCACACATGTCACCATACCTGAAATCTGCCGCCAAGCAGTAATACTCGTATTACTGTGTCCCGGTGGAAGAGTGCGGGTGCCGGTGAAATCACATGCGCATGAGACATATCATTCCCGTCCCGGGTGATGGACGCAGCAGGATAAATGCAACAGTGTAAGATCCAAATCTTATACTGTTTGTTACTATTATCATGGACGGGGGTCACCACTTACCACCAGGTGGGCCTTCACTCCGTTCCGTCACTTATTCACTTACACTGTCAATTATCGAGAGTAGGCCGGCGTCCCTACAGTGGGAATACCGCGGCTGACACGGAACACCGCGGGGCGCAATCAGTTATGCTACATAGCAGAACAGCGTAATAAAAAGGCTCTATAGGCATTGTGGCATTAGGAACATCGCCCGAAGCCAACCAAAACAGCATGGTCATTCCGCTATTAACATTTTTGCGTCGGCATGCCATTGTTTTAATTTATTTTATGAATGTAAATCACTTTCCGAGCGATTAAACATTTCGGATATTCAGAGACTGTAAATATTTGGGAAAAATATTAGTTCACGAAATATTGGACAAAGGAATCCGAACACGCGATGTTATTAACGTAGGTAAATTGCTTTCTCATTTTTATATTTAAAGCGTTACTTTGGGAAATTGAATAAAATTATCGTGGCCATTGAACTGTGCAGTAGCAATATTTCGGGTATCGAAACCCTTAAGAAAAGAAGAAATCTTTACATATAAATAAATTGTCTTTTTGTAATGTCAAATTTCAGCTTTTTACTTAATGAATTTGAAAGTAAATAAGGAATTTATAAAAAAAAAGTTTTTGCTTTGTGTGGATGCCACAAACCGAACGAGACGTGTCCAAATGATACTGGAGATCTAAAGGAATAAATGAGTTTGACTTTGACTTTGAACTTAGTTGAATGTAACTCAGGCATATGTATTTATTATAATTATACTGATCAATTAAGTTTAATTTTGAATTTTTAAAAGAATCACGTGATGTGTTTCTTATCAATAAACATTTATTTTATATATATCTATTATATATATTTTCAAACCAAAAATATATCCATTATATTTTTAGTTTGAAATAAGCGCTCTATGTAACCTCGTTCCAAGAACGGGAATTCATTATTTTTTTGCTGGACAATTTGTTCTCGGATAGCTGGCCTTGAAAACTTGCCTGCGGTGAGATCAAAAGACTCTCGAGAATCAAATTTTTTCTAGGAAAAATGTGTACAAGCTTAAAATTATAAATGGTTAAATTATCCATGTCCACAAAAAGCCGTGATTAGAATTTTCTGGGAAAAGATGAGCCATATAATTGTATGTGTAATTAACTGTTCCCCGCAGCTTCATCCGCTGCAAATTTACATTTTATTTTTTTTCTAAAATTAAAGTATTTTAAGTTACTCTTTAAAACATTAGCTATTGGCAAACCCAACTAAACGCTACTACGCAATCCGAGCCTGTTGTAGGACACTCAAACAAAACTAAAATCAATTTTGACACTTGCTATTGCTGTCTCTTTTTCTCCATATAATATAAGATAAAGAATGAACGAGATATTATATATTACACGCCTACAAATACTATAATAGCTTAAATTAGCGTAAAAACAGAATCAATATTAAAACGTAAAATTAATCATAACGAAACTTATACAATTATAAATTACGTTACCTAATTGTAATTAAGTCATTTTACTTAATTACAATTAGATACGAAATTACATTTTCCCCTATCCCAGAAAACAGCCTTAATGTGTTATTCTAAAAGAGGCTTTATTCTCAGCGGTTAAGTCACACATTGGTTGGCTATTTCAATAGTTGACCTGGATGTAGTCAGTATGATTTAGTGATGGCAGCCTGGATGAAAAATTGGGAGCAACAGGCCACAAATCATTGGCGCGCCTCCGCGACCAACCGACGGAAAGACGATTATTTACTGTTTATCGATGTTTATCCACGATTGATTTAGAATGTAACCGTCTGTTGATTTATTCTGTAAGAACCTATAATGACTTTAGCGTTGTAGCATGTAATATTACAACAATATTACTGTCACAATACCTATATAGCACTTTTTTTGTAAATCACACTTATATTATAAATGTGAAAGTTTGTATGTATGTGTGTGTATGTTTGTTCCACCTTCACGCTCAAACGGCTCAACGGATTTGGATGAAATTTGGTACACGGATAGTTTATATCCTGGATTAACGCATAGGCTACTTTGTTGCGGAAAACAGCGGGTAACACCACGGGGTGCAGCTAGTACATATATAATACATATAACACCGAAACATGACAAACATTTTTGTACGTCACACTAACGCTTTTCCTGGGAATTGAACCCCCGACTTACAGCGTAGAATGCAAAGTTATACCAACTAAGCTGAGACGCCAGTCAATAATCATTTAAACCAGTTTTCAATTAGCGAAAATGTCGCGTTACATACATACAGAAACAGCTTATATCTTTATATATAAGCATACAGCCTATACATACATATACCAAATGAAGTTAGTTTTACTAATTCGAATGGATATGATCAGACGCTAACTTTGCTATACGTACTTTCTACATATTTATAAACGAGGGTACATCTAAAAAAATTGCCTTATGTATGTAAGCGCACCATTTCAGAACCTATTTCACCTATCGGCTAATTATTTTTTGTAATTGTATTTGTAAGGAAAAGGTTTGCATGAAATAAAATCTTTCGGAAGCCCACGGAAAATATATAAAATTGGGGGAAAACTAAAAGTTAATTTTGTAAAGCATTTTTGCAGTATTACAGCAAAAAAAATTACAGTATCCGTTATTTTGGCAGTACTAGTATATATTAAAAACACGTTTCCAGTATTTTTTTAAGAATTCAACGTATTATTTTGACTTTGACTGACCCACTGCTCCCAACGAACAAAGAAAAGTGATAAGTCGAAATGTATGACAAGGAACCTTAATTTCCCACTAATATGGAAACCAATATCTTGAATCGTTATTATCAATCACGCTATGTCCCCAGTTAATTACCTAAGGGTCCACAGACATACATAATATATTATAATATGTACACTAATATTTTCTTAAATGAATGTTAATGAAATTCTCGATAGTAGCTCCTATTTTGTGGGGGTTGAGTAATATATTTCGCGTTACCGAAAAACAGGGTCTTTCGGTATTTGGGATGGCTATGTTTGTGATATCAAAGCATTTTTTGCTCTTATATTGTACGTATATACTTAATTATGTGATACTTGATGGTGATCGTTTATATTCAGGGAGACGCCATCTTGATTCTTGGCACGTGTAACGTAAAAAATACTAATTCAGAAATTACTAATCGCGTGACGTTTGCAATCCAATAATTAATTGTTTTAACTATATGAAAATAGGGCAGTTTCAATTTTTAGCATCACAATTTATGACAAATTGTGGTGCTACAAATTGAAACTGTTTTGTTTATTATAACTGTTTTATCTGGAACTAAATTTGCAAATCTTCTTTCGTGAGAGTTGCCAACTCTGGTGTCGTTTTCAAGCAGCCGAAGGCCTGACAAGGCTTTTCGACTCGTATAGCCGGGACTAACATCTTTATGTTCCCTCAGTGATCAGTTCAAATGCCACTAAATGGTCACCAATCCAACTTCTGACAGGGCCGAATGTTGCTTAACTTAGTTGATCCGTAAAGAACAGCTAAGCAAGCTACGCCACGAGCGCTTAGTACATATTTTATGTTTGCAAATGACTTCTCAACATACAACTATTTTAGTATGACTTTATATAGATGCACCAATGATCCTTCTCATTTTAAATACTTCTCGTCCATCCAAAGGTTGTCTGTAAGATATTACTTTATAGTGATAAGGCCGCCCATAGTGCCACCTTTTTATTAGTTAAGATTTCTATTTTTAAACTATTGTTATCTTTATTCGGTGTGCAATAAAGTGTCACCTATCTGTCTATCTATTTTTAGTGCGTTGGACACTCGAATCTGTTAACAGCGCCAAAATGGCGTCAATCAATTAGGGGCCAAGACATAATTACAGCATCCAGGACCACCGGATTGACGGAATCTTAAAACCGTCACTACTTACAGTACATCGATACATCACCCACTATCTTGTGGAGACGTGCCTTGTCAATCAAGTATTCCATCCATCATAAAACCATATACAATGGATCCATATAGTTTACGATCTATTCCACGATTTAGTCCGCGTGGAACTTAATATTTTTTTTGGGCGGTAACCTAATTTTCTAAAATAAAATTATCCTAAGTTACTCCTTATAACATCAGCTGGTATATGAAAGTCGCGTCAAAAACGGTCCAGCTGTTTCAAAGATTACCCGGCTATATTAGATGGCGCTATGTAAAATGTGTATAATTTATTTATTCATCGAAACTAACCAACTCTTGCGAGCTTTTGTATTCGAAATGGTGAGCTGTATAGCGAGCTAATATGCTAAGAATATACAATCTTCAACGTCAATAAGCTGGTTGAGCACAAAGGACACTAATTGGATGCTGTCGGGACCAGCTGACTCGATGTGGACCTTTGTAATGATGTCTCCAACTCGCACTTTTACAAGATGCCTTCTAATTATTCGTCACATCAATATATTCAACTAGAAAACCCGGAAAACCGCGGGTAAATGTGTATTACCCGCGGTTAAAAAAAAAATAGCCTATGTATTAATCCAGGATATAAGCTATCCTGGTACCAAGTTTCATCCAAGTCCGTTGAGCCGTTTGAGCGTGAAAGTGGAACAAACATACACATACAAACTTTTGCCTTTATACTATTCTAGCGGCCCAGCTTCGCTCGGGTGCAATGTAGATACTAATGTGGGGCAGTTACCTACTATACTATACTACTAGTATGCATGTTTACTGCATAAAAACCTTTCTCTTGAATCACTATCTATTGCTGAAACCTGCATTAAGATACGTTGCGTAGTTTAAAAGATCTAAGCGTATAAACAGCGGGAACGACTTTGTTTTATACTATGTAAGAAATTAAGATACTTAAGTTTTTAATAGAAATGTTCAGTAGTTAATAGTTAGGCTTGAAATTCGGCGATATTACAAGCTTTTATTTAACTTGCAATGTATGTATGTTTGTTGTTAAAATTTTGCAACTGAATTTTCAGTTCTCGTAGCCTGAATAGACTGAAAATTGGAAAATAAACCTGATAAAATCGCTGAAATGTTTTACGGATATGCTATGTTTTATAACTTACATCCTAACTAATATTATAAATACGAACGTGAGTTTGTTTGTTGGTTATGCTATCACGCCTTAACTGCTTAATCAATTATGATGAATTTTGATAAAGAGACAGATGGGACCCTGGCAATGGTTACAGGCTACTTATCTCGCTAAAAACTTGTTGTGGTTGGGGTGAGGGGAGATTTATATGAAATGGTTGACAAAATCAACATAAACGCGAGCTAAGCCGCAGATAGAAGCTAGTATATTATTAAATAATCTTGACAGAATAACAAACATATTTCCATTATAGTAAAGAAACAAGGACCGATTATAAGGGTTTGAAACGACGTAAGCTTAACAAGTAAGACTCTCAAACATGAAAACTGACTGTAATTTGACATATCTGTGTGCATGTAATGTGTATAAGGAGTTCTTGTGACACGTTATATACTCACGAATACGTTTACTTGTGTGTGTAAAATTTGACGTGTCAAATGATACTTGAGATCTAAAGGAATAAATGGGTTTGAGTTTATCCAATCTAAAATTATAAATCAACGGCATAAGAATTAAAGTGATAAGTTGAATGCCTAGTGAGTGAGCTTGAGACAAAATTAACCCATCAAAAATTAAGCTTCATACAAACAGCGTCTGACGCGTAAACAGACGTCAAAGTTCGTCACGGAGCGCCATTTTCTAGGACATTACGCTCGAGAACGCAGCAAGCGGTTGTGTAATGAAGCACGGACGTTCTCCACTCGCTCCGTTAGTTCGTGTAATTGACGTCATTAGCCGTCGCCTGCCCACGTGATGTGTGGATAAGTCCTTATTTTTAGAATGACAGAGCCTCGGTACTTCCGTTTTGAAAATGATAAAGCTTTTGCCATTGAATACGCAGTGTGATTAAATATATAAGAAAATTTTGTGGTATTTATTTCTTTGACGCCTACATCTACCTACGAAGTGCTCGTGGTCAAGCTTCCTTAGCTGTTCTTTAGATCACCTAAGTTAAGCAACTTTCGGTCCGGTCAGAAGTTGGATGGGTGACAATTTGGTGTTATTCTTTTTTAATTACTGAAGTGACGGAACATGCTGATAGTCCACCGAAAGTTAGTTAAGTCGTTATCTCCGCGTAAAAAAATCACTGTCTTTTTTTGGGTAATTTTATTATAATTTTGCAACACTAATATCAACTTCACGCTCAAACGGCTCGACCCATTTGGTTGAAATTTGATACCAGGATAGCTTATATCCTGGATTAATACATAGGCTACTTTTGATCTCGGAAAACCGCAACTAACACCGCGGGGCGCAGTTAGTATTTTCATAAATGGTAACGGATCTGAGGTTGATTTTATACTATTTTATGAACTGCACTTGATTGTAATCTGCTATGTGAATTTGTTAATAAATACATCACATTAATACAACGAAGCAATAAGTTCCCAGTTTCAGTGGTTCACACTATTACCCGTATGAAGTGGATGAGTTTGTACAAGATATACCAAGCACGTTTACGTAAATTTATGATGTAAATATCCATGAATTCTCTGTTGCAAGACGCAAGACAAAGGTATTTCTGTCTGCACCGGAGGAACTGCATCCTGCGCCATTATTATGTAGAGACATAGAATTATGTATGCAAGGAGTGAGCGTGAGTACCTACGTGTCGGCTCCTTTGATTTGACCACCGACAAAGGACCCCTTTATTATCTGAAGGAAGCGGGTCTTTGTACACTTTTGTGTCACGTGAACGTGAAGTTTGAGAAAATTTTACGTGACAAAAAGTTATTTGAAACATGGAATGATGTCCTATTATATGATAAATGATAAACACTCAAAGATATTCACAAAATTAATATGTTTAGCTATTAACATAATTGCTATAGCGATATTTTTATTAAAAGAGAGGATATAACATAAAATATGAGCGATTTCAAAAAAGGCGTTTCATTACGTGTTATCTTCGCCAATTGTGAACTAAATCTGATGGTACACTTGCATTTAGCTCCTATAAG
Source organism: Aplocera efformata (assembly GCA_921293045.1). Classification (NCBI taxonomy): domain Eukaryota; kingdom Metazoa; phylum Arthropoda; class Insecta; order Lepidoptera; family Geometridae; genus Aplocera; species Aplocera efformata. The sequence goes on along the minus strand of OV121042.1, from coordinate 948,474 downwards.
AAGCAGAAGCCAATATTCTATCTAATAATAGAGGATGAAATGTTAAAGTCACTTCTTTCAACATTAATTCATCCACATCACATGACATCCACGGTTGAAAGCGCATATTACACTAAAACTACCACTAAGTTATTAGAATTTCAATAAAAAAACGACAAGCTTAATATTGCGGAAAAAGAAATACCAAAAATTAAAGCAAAGCTACAAATTTTACAGAAAAAAATTGTACAGAGCTTCAATAAAATTAAAAAAACAGCCCGCAAGACCCAGGAAGCTATATCTTAAATTAAAAACATCGCAAAGAGATTACTCGGGCATATTTTTATGCACAATATTTGCATTTCCATTTATGCCAGGTTTCAATCACAATATCAGCAAAAGAAACGGGAAGACAGCCGATTCCAATCAGGTAGGGATAAGGTCGTCAGTACATTTCTATCACAATGGTTATAGTAAAACGATCCTAAGGATCCTTTGTCGGGGATTTTCTTTTGTTATTATGATACTTGTCTGTGTATAGTAGGAAAAGTATGCTGAGGACAAAGTATTAGTATTTTACCAATAGATGTAAAGAGTTCTTTTGAAAATATTTCTACAGAGGCAAACAAATATATTGTCATTCTTTTTAAGATGTCTTATAATACTATATTATGAAATAAGTTTTGGTTTACTTTTAGGTTTATGAGCTTCGGTATTTTCAATTTGAATTTTGCGTAAACTTTTTAATCTTGGCATACGTGGTAATTTACTGAGATGGATCAGTCTCAGTCAGTTGTTGTGCGTGGTTTCTGTTTTGATTATGTGGAAATACTTGCTGGCGTACCGCAGGGTTCCATCTTAGGACCTCTTTTGCATGCACCTTATATAAATGATGTTGGTTAGTGTTTCCAGTATTCAATATCTCTCATGTTTGCTAATGACACTAAATTTAATGATAGTTCGCAAACAGCTGGATTTAGATAGACTTAGTAATCACTATATGGATAATCGTAATGTTTCATTTACACGCAAAAAAAGTCCCGTCTGTTATAATTATACAATTAATGATATCAAAATAAACATGTTGACATCATTACGGGACCTAGAAGTTATAATGGATGATAAATTGTAATTTTCAGACCACATTTCCAGCATTGTGGGTAGAGCTTACAAAGGTTTAGGGTTTATATAACGAGTAAGTCACCCATTTAGTGACGTGGGCTGCTTAAAAACTCTGTATTACCCTTACATTAGACTTAAAGTATTACTCTGTATTACTTTTATATTCAGTTTCACATTCAAACACAAGTTATGATGCTATCGGAAGAACCGTGCACGATCAACACAATAATAGGTCATTCATTGTGATTTCTTTGTGTTAGTTTATATTTCAAAAGTGACATTACTGTAGGTGAATATATATTTACAATAAATAAAATTGTAAGTGTCTGTACCAATAAAAAAAAGCAATTAAGGCTTGCAATTTGTCTATTTGTTCCGGGGGTTATTTCTGAAACATCTCAACTGATTTTGATGAGACTTCACTGACACATAGCTGATGTTCTAAGGAGTAACATAGATATACGAGTAATATACTTTTATTTAAGAAAATAAAAAAGATAGAGGTCCACGCAAAAAAAAAAATCCAGTGCTTACGAATATTCTAATGTTCTGTTTGTGAGTGATTTGTCCAAACGATACTTGAGATCAAAAATAATGAATCAATTTCAGTTCGACAAAAATAATTTCACATTAATATTAATGTACATACTTGTAATCGATACTTACTACAAAAAACCAGCTCACTATAATAAACCATGCCATTCGATTGAGATCACTCACCTATGATTGAATCCCACTGAATCCTTCTTTTTCTTTTACGGGGAAATACGCAAAGGAAATAATTACGGTAGGGCTTTGCCCCGATCACGTAGGGGCGTAATTAAGCCGGGGTGGATTCAAAGCATCCCTCAGGAGTTGCCCAAGCTTTGGTACTGTGAAAACACTCGTGTTTCGGGGACGTTTGCTGTTTTTGGTGCATGGTACATGCTATTTTAGGTTAAAAATATTAATACTTTATAAATATAGAATGTGTTTAATGTTTTGCGAAACATGTTTAAGTGTGTGTGTGTGTATGTGAACGTGTTTTAAACTACCAGTAGAATATTTTTTTATATACCTAAAGAAAAATCATGTACACAAAACGGTCAATTTTAGCAAAGAAAAATGGATGATTTTCAAAGCAATAACTACAAGCAGGTGTTTTTTTTTGAACTGTAGGTTGTGGTTTCGAAATTCATGCTCGACAAACATTTGCGTCCCTAACATATGATATGTATGTGTCCAAAAAGGTACTATTTAAGCATTCTGTCAGTAATATGATTCACATAGTACGAGCTCTAGCTAGCTATGTGAAATGTCTATGAATGTTTTATTCATTTTGTCACTGCCCGCATCCACCTCGATGCGATTAGCCACGCGGAGCGCTGAAGGTAATTTTCGACAGTATTGTATCGCCATCAATGTCTCCAATGGTTTGGCGATAAAAATGGGCTTTTATCCTCTCTCTGTCTCTCTCTCCAATGAAAACAGAGATATAACAAATGTTAAGACCACACAAAGAACAAACGTCTATTTTTCGTCATACAAATGTTTGTCCTGGGAGAGAATCTGACCCATGAAACACAGAAACCTAGAAGGGCGTAGCTGTGAAGCCACACAGTGAAATAAAATTTAGAACGTGATATATGATACAAAAGAGAGAGTTTTAAAACATAATTCATCGGAGATTTCATGATCTTGGCGGAGTTTCATAAGTAAAGTGCTTCGGAATTTATTAGCTCCACGCAGATTTACTGTGATGTGAGATTATACTTGGAATATATGAGGCTGCAAGGAACTGGTTTCAGGTGACATTTTTCTAAAGCCAAGTCTTTTGAGAATATATTTCTTCCTTTTCCGTCACTCGGGATATTAAAATATTATATAATTTCGTCTGGACTTGTGAGATTTGTGGCTTATTATAATATATTTATTTATATGAAAAGGCTGAAAAACAGCTTGGATACCTCAACCTTTTTACCACACCATAAATATATATAATTTTATGCTTTTCTCAAAAAACTGAAATTTTACGCCGAAAAAGAAAACTTGTCAAAGACTAGACCAAACGGTAGTCCGTATCAAAATTAAACATTACCTTACTATTTAAATAAGTAAAACAGACTGCATGGCCCACGCGACATCATACCATCGTATTCCAGAATAATAGTCGTAATGGTGAAAACTCTGGACGATCAGAATATGTGCCAGAAAATTACCTCGACTGTCCAAAATATATTGAAACGGACCACCTTACTGTTTAGAACTCGTTTACACATCTTGACTATAAATGTTGTAACCGTCCGTACGCAACATCTGTTGGGACACGAAAAAAGCCATTATTAAATTTTAAAATCTCATTTCAAGCTTAGGTCATGCCAGCTCATTACTAGTTTAGTTCTCTGTAGTAGTAGAACTAACAAGCTCTACCTTGCAACGTTTTCGGTAGTGCCTACTTGCCTACCCATATAGTAGGTAGGTATGTATAGTTTATAACAAACACAACTTGGAAGGTAGGTTAGTCTCAAAATTGGTTTGGTTACGTGCAGCAAACCCAGTCTCTGTGAATACTAAGCTGCGTTTGTACCAAATTCAAACGTAGAGTTGATTGTGCTTTGCTATTCTAAGCATGAAAAGCGTTGAATTTTAACAAACACGCCGAACTCTTGTGAAGTTAAAATACCACTACGTTTTTTAGAAAATGTCTTAACGTATATTTATTTTCTACATACTTTTTAAGCTCAGTATTTCCGGTGAACAGTAATTGTTATAATGTTCAGTTAGTAAACACCACAATATTCTGACAAGACCGCCTTTAAAAAGCAGTAATACGACTCCCATTCCAAAGTATGAGACGACCCGATTCGCACCGCGTTGCTTCCGTCACTTTGAAACGGTTATGTAATGTCTCATGCTTCGCTAATTTCATCTTATAATTTCACCGAAGAATAGACAAGTAGTAGTAAGTTTGCAGTAAGTTCCATGGGTCCATACAAGTCTTGTAGGTACAGGAGTCCTGTGCCTAAGTCGGATACTTACCCGCGCGCGCGATCTCGTCCCCTGCTGATAGTCAAAGCCGCGACCCTGTTGAAAAATTGTACTTTAGCTGAAGTATTTCAAAATAATATAATTTGCTAATTTCGAAGATAAAGTTTCCTAAATTAGAAAACACAAAAATTGTATCTACCTATGTCCGTTATAGACATTGAAACCATCTAACCGATATGCTTCAACCCGGTTTCATTAGAAAGGTAAAAATGTGAAGATGGTTTTAGATCACTAAAATTAGACAATGCATTCGACATAAAATGTATTTCTTTTATTAGCGTAGATCCGCTAGTAGTAATATGGAACACAACAACCCATTTAGAGTATAATCTTGCCAATGTACTCCTGAACTAAATTGCCTGAAAAAAAATTGTTTAGTGTAGCGTACAATACACAAATTTTAAACTTACTTGCATCAGTTTTTGAGTTTGTCGTTATCTAGCACGTAATGCATAGATAAAATTCTCATTTTATTAAATTTTCAACAACAATATTATATTTTAAATAATATTACATTGTTTTTTTGTTTTCAAACTTATGACGTGTGTTTTTGGAAAATAATAATTAATTACAATTAATATATAACGACAGAGCAGTTGCTTTTCACTGCACCGTGATTTTTGTTGGCGTTAAAAAGGAATAAGGAGAAAACGTGATCAGCTTTGAGCCATCTCGTTAAGGCTTCGAATAGGTATAATGTAACAGGTACGATAGATAACAAAGCCTTCAATGGATTGTTTAAGGCTCTGTTATCCTTCAAAACATCCAACTTGCTTGAGTTTCCGCTGTTACAACGCGAGCGAGTAAAAACAATATTAACATAAATTCGCAGATTTCGCGGTTTTTCTACTAACTTATTCTTAACTAATTCAGAAATGAATCGAATGTTTAAAAACAAAACAAGATCTAGTTTTTATATCCGCTTTACAATTAGTTTTGTATTGATAATTGCACGAGTTATTAAAAAACAACTATTATAATTAAAAATGGGTCTTCGCTATTGGTTTTATAAAAGTCAAATCTTAGAAATTGTTGTAATAAGAATACAACAATTTCTAGGATTTGAACAAGGAATACAACAATTTCTAGGCTTGTTTGTAATAAGAACGTATTCTACCTTCAAGCTATTTGATGTGTCTAATTTAATGTAACACACTGATTGCCCATCTGATTAGAGTATGGGCAGATCTTCGCCACGCTAGGACAGGGATGATAGTTTCAACAGCACCCACAAACCCACATCCTCCCAACAAAACACAGTAATAAGAATGAACTACTGCGGCAGATTACCAGGTGTGGTGGCAGTAGTTTTCCAGACAACTTGGCCTTATATTTACTGCTACTTGGGTTGCTCCTATTGCACCACCCGGGGACACGTGTAGGGGTTCGGAACGGCCCCCAAAAACTGAGGCTCAGAAACAGACAGACAGAAGTTTTAGACCAAGTAAAAGATTCCTTCCCTTTCCTTACAGTGTGGGCTCTTAAAATGAACATCGTATCTCTTATCTGAGACAATTTCATAGGTGATTTTAAGTGTGTGATAAAATTCAGACGTAGCTAGTTTCTGAACAACAGTTGACTGAAACTTCGTACCCTCAACACGACCCGAACTTAATCCACGTGTGACCACGGAAGTGCTTACCACTCACTTATTTAATTATAAATTAGTTAAGTTGGATACAAAGTTACGACTTGTGGTCAGCGACGATAGCTGTGCTAGTTATATTTTGGAACTGGTATATTATTACGTAATGCTGATGTGAGACGAGAAGCTTGCCTATATGATTTTTATAGACTGAGTGACTGTTCTGTTCAAATGGATCGGCACATTTTTGCTTTTGAGGGCATGTTTAGATGTCGATCACGTATTTCTTTTTAACCGACTTTTAAAAAGTAGGAGGTTATCAATTAGTCTGTATGATGTTTTTGTACGATTGTTACGCAAACGTCTTCGCCAAATGATGGCCGATTTGGTGTAATTTTTTTAACTTAAACGTTAATAGGAGATGAAAAATTAGAAGTTTGTTAATTCCATTTTGAAAGGCGTCTATTTATTCTCTAGCAATTTTTTTTATATTTTATATTCAGCGAAAAAATAATGAAATCATTGTTTTTTTAAATACTAAATATATTATAGAAAAATAATATGGCACTTTTGTGACCGATTCGACTAGCCAGCCGGTTTACATCACTCAAAATAAGACATTAAGACAATTATGGTATTTATTGATTCAAATATTGCTTCTGATTTAACTGACTCAAATATTCGTAAATAATGCCAAAAGCATGCAAAACGAAATTGAAGTAAAACAAATTGGTGTTGCTATAAAAATGGTATTTCTTCCGACAGTTGGAGTGTAACGAGTTGCGACCAAACGGATTGTTTACTGAATATACTGCCATGAATCTATCTAGCTAGCTAGCACGAACCCAAACACAGGACTTTCACTTTGCAGGGGGAATTATAAAACTTGGCCAGGAAGCGATAACATGGCTCTATAAAGTGTTTTTATAACGTCGCCCAAAGCGTAGAAAGATGGAGAGAAAAACAAAGATAATTATTAGAAGTTTGCTTTAGCCGTAAACAGAGGCTTGAATTTTTACGTTATTTGAAGTTTTCAAATTGAATATTTATCGGTGAAAGTCGCGGGTGTTCTTGGACAAAGTTTATAAGCTTTTTGGGGCTCCGTAGACAATTCTGGATGGTGGTAGCTACTTAACATAAGGGCCAGCAGATCGTCTTATTTAAACGTTATGAGGTAGTGAATATGTAAAAAAAAACATAATTTGATGTAATGAAAAAAAATCTTGTAATTGTAATTATAGACTCATTAGAATGGTCTTCAATGGTAAACAATTACGACGTTTCTTAATCTTTATAATTAGTTCAACGTTAAGAATAAGAACATTATAAAAGTTTATTTTGTGCATCTTATAAAAAATATGTTTAAGTACACAACAATGCTTCCGCTAACTTATGTAATTAATTACTTTGGTAAAGGCAGGTAAATAGTACCTATACAGTATTAAAACCTTTACCTTCCGTGCTAGTTAAAAACTGTGTTACGGCAAGCTAATATTCTCATCCCATATAAATACGTTTCATCCATTCAATATTTGATAATATACGCTTTTAAAATAGTCATTAAAATTTGTCATTGTTTTTGTTTTTTTTTTCGCAGGGCGAAGAAATGAAAGCGTGAAAACCTGAATGTATTTTATAACTGCTGTTAGCTGGAGGAGGGACTCGATCGCAGGAGACGAAAGAAGATATAGGACACGTTTGCCCAGCAGTGGAACAAAATAAGTAAAATAAAAAAAATGATAGTTGATAGAAAGTGATTTGCGTTTCGCGGCGCTATCTGCGGTTTTCCGGGATCAAAAGTAGCCTGTGTGTTAATCCGGGATACAACCTATCCTGTTCCCAAATTTCATCCAAATCCATTGAGCCGTTTGAGGGTGTAGGAGTAACACATACACATACGCAACAGACATACGTGCATACAAACTTTCGCCTCTATAATATAAGTGTGATCACCGTCTATAATATTCCGGTGATATACTATTTTGAGTTTTTGAACAAATAACAAGCTATTCCCTTTAATAAAAAATCACTGCACAGTTATTTAAGGAGTGGAGATTGTAAATCCATGGAAATCGTCCTTTGGGACGCAATTTATATTACCCAGAGGAGGGACTGGAGCAAATCATGAACTTAATGAGGCTACTCTCGCTAATGTTCCGAGTTTATGGCCGGGAAGTTCGATTATTTGGGTGTTTTAACCTCATTATGCCAAGGTCAACATTAATTTGCATGACGTCATAGCTTAGTTATGGTAGCTCTGCCTTTAGCGCTGCAGGCCGTGGACTCAAATCCCACTAAGTACAAAGACTGTGATACGATAGATGTTGGTTCTGTGTTTGTGCACTAATATTATAAAGGCGCAAATTTGTAAAGTATATGTGTGTGTGGGTGTAGTGAATTGGTACCAAATTTTATCGGATTTTGTATTTTTCATTCATTTTTTTATTTGTACATATGTATGTTTGTTACTCTTTCACGCTCACTCGACTCACTCGACTTTGGATGAAATTTGGTAGAAGAATACATCCTGGATTAACATAAGCTACTTGTAATAAAACCACGGCTAACATCAAGGGGCACAACTATTATGCACAGTAGTGTGCTATGAAACTCTTAAAAGCCAAATAATTAACTATTCATCTGTTGGCAGAATTACTAACGAAAATTGCAAAAAATTACAAGAGATCCACCCATAAGTTAAGCTGTTACAACCGCTCGCAATTTGCACCGTGCTGAAAAATCGACGCATTAGCGTTCCAGACGTTGGGCAAACAAAATTAGTCGTCGGCAAACGTACCAGCCTTGTTTATATAGAGCATGTAATTACTTCAACAAAAAGTGATTTCACGATTTTCGTCTTCATCTCCTTTACCAATTCTCTTGAAATGTATCATGTTTTTCTGATTTTGTTACAGTAAAAAAATAATATATAATATAAAAGCAAGAAAGTGGTCTCACAGCTCAATTGAATATACACTTGCCTTTAGCACTGTAGGTCGCAGATTTACTTCCCACCAGGACAAGCATTTGCGTGACAAGTTTTTTCTGTCTGGGTTTTAGTATGTCCTATAAGTATGTATTAAGACTAGATGGCGCTGTGTGAAATGTCCATGATATAAATTATAATTAAAGGTATCCCCGCGTGAACGTATTCACACACAATAACAAACAAACATCCTAAAGTTATCATCAGTGCTTAAGTTTATCTTCTATCATGTGAGTAATCTCAGTGGATTTCTTCAGTGTTAAAGTCAGTTATCATGTTTTAGATAGTCTTATTTGTTATGTTTACGTCTCTTTAAAATGTTACTAAATGTACAGTATTCAAGTACTGTCCTACTGATATGATCTCGGAATTACATTTAAGCAAACTTCGCCATGAACGTTGCAATCAGCGATAAGAAACAATAGGTATGCAAAATTGAATAAAACTTACCATTTTTGAAATACAACCTTGTCTGTTCTATATTATCACATCAAGTATTTCAACTTACAATCTTTGTAATTGTTTTTGTCTGTAAGAAAACAGACTTACACAGATCCTTGTTATTGTATATCAAAGTCAAACAGAATCAGAATAACTTAATTAAATGAACTTTCTGAACGGTGCTACACTCAGGGGATGTTTGTATAATTACTTCGCCTTTAAAAGGTAAAACCGATCGAACAATCTTTAGAGTTTGGACAAGTTGGCGCAAGTTAAATTGGTTCGAGACGAATATTTCGTCGTGTGGGGCGTCGGGTGATCTTTATTACCTTGTGGGATTGTAAATTGACGAGTTTTTATTGCCGGGGGCTTGGGTTCACTTCCGTATCGGCCTAATGTTGCCACTGCACGAACACTTGCTTAATTAGGGGGTCTATATTGCTCGCGTCCGAGTGAGTACCCTGTGAGTCTCTATACGTATTCTCTGGCGCAAAAGATACTACCTAAGTAGCAGAACTGACAACAGTTGGTCTAGAGACTGTTACTACACCTGGTAATCTGCCGCCAAGCAGTGCACTCGCACTGTTGTTTTCCGAAGAGTGTGGGTGTCGGTAATATTACAGGTGCATGGGAAGTTACATCCCCTTCCCAGAGTAAAGGGGCACGCGATGCGTCTTCTTATATTTTGGTGGGGAGGATAGGAGACGTTTTGCTGTCTATTGGCAGCTGTAATCACTTAACATCAGTTTCGATGTCAGAATTGTAAATGTATTTTTTGGTTTTAGGATACCTAATAAATTACGTTAAGATGTCGGTCCTGGCTATACTAATCGTTCGGCCATGTCGAAGCCCTTTGTGCGGCTTCAAAACTCCGACACCAGAGTTGGCCACTCACTCAAACTAAAGAAGAAGTAATAAAATGAGATCATGTGGGAACGTAAAAAGTGGCTTTTTGAAATAGTTTTTTAAGAATTAAATGATAATAAAGTATTTTGACTTTGATGACACGAAACCACTTTAAATTAAACTTATATAATATTTTTTTTTCACATAATGTGAATTCCTATAACTAAAAAGGTTAACTCATATCTTACTAACTTTACTGCGTGTTTTTTCTTAATTGAAGGTTGCTAGGCCCTTCAAATAAAAAAAATACGACGGCACCAGCCAATCAGCCCTTAAATTCGAGACATACATAATACATAAGACAGGAAGTATTATGTTAAGACTCATATATTCTGTAAGTAACGACCCTTTGACCAAGGAAAATAGTAAACTCAAGGAGGTACTTCTCAGAGACAAAATTATATGTTGCTCTTGTAGGTGACTATGAACCATGCGTACTATGAATGGTTGGACAATTTGCTTTAGTATGATCATAGCATTAAACCAAATTTGTGTATAATAAGCTTAATGGATAATTTGTCATTGGTTAAAATGGCTACCCAACCTAAAAACAATAACAGAATATTAATTCTCTCTGACAGAAGACAGTCTTGCAGATACCGGTACATTATGAGAGGCGCAATCCGTGATCGATGATAATAAAAACCCCATAAAGAGTACAACAAAAAGTTTCCATGGAAAATAAGGATAATATACTAAAAAAACTACCACAAAACAAACAAATAAAGGGAAACAACAAATTCAATCTTCATTGGAAAAGAAACATCGAATAATGTACCGGTTTCTACAAGACTGACTTTGGTTTGGAGGGAAAGTATTCATATTTAGAATGTCATTGCCATCCAGTCCAAATTGAAATCTCAATGGGTTTTAGTATCTTCTACCACAGATTATATAAATATGGTGCTTTGCAGATATCAAATCACAATTTCTAGTAGAAAAAGCCAGTAGTATAGTATTTCCATTAACTTGGGAACTTTACTTTTGTTAAAAGGTATATCTGTGACCGAACTATAACCCAAGCTTGTATAATACAACTAGCAACAATACATACTCTATACTGTATTATTACTCTTTGATATATATAGTAATGGAATAGAAAAAGTGATTTAGATTAGTAGAAGAAGTAATACAAATATTTGGCGAATTATATTAAGATGATTTGGAAGTCCACGAATAGTACAGACGAGAAAAGCTGTCACGAAGACGAAATCCTTAAATAAGGTCCATAGAAGACTGAGTTCCACCGGCCTTAGCTCAGTTGGTAGCTGTGCCTTCTGCGCTGTGGGTTGTGAGATCTATCCCATTTGTGAAATTCATGTTTTTCTGTGTCTGGATGTTAATATGCCGAAGTCTGTAGTTTGAGGCTAAGTAACACCGAATAAAATGTCCTTGAATATATTATTTCATACCCACAAATATGTCTAAACCAGTTTAATATCTATAACCCAGTTTTTATGGTTTGTAAAGATGATGCCAATACTTTTCGACATAATATTTTGAAAGAGAAGCCGATAAAAGTTCATATAGACCTCTAGTTTTATGGAGGTTTATGACTAAAGCTAAAAACAGCGTTAGCTTAAAAAACCACATAAAGTTTTTTTTTTATTTTTTTTTTTTCATTTGAGGTGTAGTTTTCAACAACGCCACATCCTGAGTCAACGCTTCTGAAGATTTTTCGTGGAGAGGCGATATAAATTGCGATTCTGTTGAGTATTGACTCATTAATTAGAAGTTAAACTGAAGTGTAAATTTTACCCATTTCCAGATCATTTTAAAATGGACTATCGCAAAGTAACTCCTTAATTCATTATGTCATAGAAACAATCATAGTTCTATACTAGTGCACTTAATTTTAAGTTACATTTCAATCAGTCTCATTTTTACGTTCATTTATTAAAGTTTCAAAATGTGGGTAGTTTACTTTCTTTTTGTGTCAGTTTGGCATCGCGCCATCTAGCGGTCGTGGAACGTTTTTTCAATTCAAAAAGTTCCACAGTGTTCCACGTCTAATTTCTAGCCTAAAATTGCATTTGCCAAACTGGGAACCACCCGAAGACGTCGGACCAGCCAATAAATTCTCGGGAGTGGTTACAGAGAGATTAGTGTCCAGCATCATTACAACATTGAATTCAAGGAAGGAGACGGCACTTGTCCCAAGTGGTGGATAGAAAGAGACAATGCGCATCGTAAACCACTGGATGCCAATGGTAAATCTGATCTAATGCAAGCGATCCCGATCCTGGTCTCGAAACTAACATAAAATCCATCGTATATTCCGTCCACACCAACTGAAAGACAGCATGGTCTAACCATTCTGTAAATATATATTTTTGGCTATTTCAGAAAAGGAGGTTTTCAATTCGTCGGTATATTGTTTTTCTTCGTTTCTTTCTTACACGATATCTAAAACAATTTTATTGTGAACTGATTTGGATGGTTACTGGTCTATATACCTAAGCCCAGGCTCGTTACAAAGACTATCATAACAATTACCGGTGCAAATTTGTGTACTTAATCAACGCAATTTTTCGTAAAATCACGTACCTTAGAATGCCGTTTTAAAATATTTATTGCGCACTACTATTCTTTATCTTATAAGTTATATCAATCTAGTCTATCTGATCCGAATAAATTATGATTATTATGATTTTTGGAGCTGTCAACTCTATTTTTTTTATTCTACTAAAGCCCACTTGATTTGAATGAACTCCGTCTAAAGCGACAGCAATACAATTTTGGTACAATCCGACCTAAGTATAAGAAGACCCAAGTTGCATCCCGTTGCGCTCGTCAGCTGAGACGGGGATGCTACGTCTCATGCACCTATAAATTACAACTTAAATCCAAAAACTCAAGCTATTCCTTTAAAACTCAAGTCTCGTTTAAATACGTCAAACTTTGATATTGTGTCTACGTGCAGGACGCTTACTCAAATCTGTCGTGCTCGCACGAGCTATTCAACAAACCGTACCGCTCGGCATCGTTCGTTTGGCATGGATCACGTGTGATATCGTATCCATCGGCTACCATTAGGAATCGAATTATTGGAAGCTAAACTCTAATTCATTGTAGATTATACTTTACAGAATGTGCTGAGAGGTCACACTGGAATTGCATTTCGCAAATGCACATTTTGTGGAATGAAAATCGACGTATTCGTTAAATCTTTATTTGAAATGTCCTGAAAGGGCAACCGCAAGTTCAGAATGCTAACTTTGTTAAAATAGTATTCCCTTATACGACAAGCATTCTGTGGGACGAATATAAAGGTTTCTTCTGTGTTAATATACTATTGGCCTTTATTATTTCTTCATTCTTTTGTTTAGTAATAGTTTATAATTGTTATTATTCTATGATAATATTGCATGCTGAAATGTAGAATACGTTGAATATATTTGAATGAATACTTTATAATTTGATTAATATTTTTGACATGTTTTTTAACATATCTCTCACGCAATTAAATATGCTTTGACTTGTCTATTCGGGACATTTGGGTAAATACTCACCCATTGTGAGTGGTTATTCGATACCACATTGCAAAACTACAGTGTTTTCAATGTCCTAACTCAAACTCAAACTCAAACTCATTTATTCCTTTAGATCTCAAGTATCATTTGGACACGTCAAATTTTACACATGCATGTACACATATTCGTGAGCATATAACGTGTCACAGGAACTCCCAGGCACATTACATGCACACAGATATGTCAAATTACAGTCAGTTTTCATGTTTAAGCTTATCTTATTTGTTAAGTTTACGTCTGTTCCAACCCTAACCGACCAACCCGAGGGGAAGAAACAGACAAGAAACCCCTTGGAGACAGTATTACATATTCGCGAATATGGTCCTGCGTCTAGAGTGGAGCAAATTCATTCCCAAGCCTTTTTGTCATCTAGGTAATCTGATATTTTATAGTAAGCTTTTGCGACAAGTTTACGTTTGGTGACAGTTTTAAATTTATTTATTGGCAGTAATTGAATTTCGCTCGGGATTTTGTTAAAAAAGCGTACACATTGACCTTTAAAAGAATTGCTAACCTTATGGAGCCTAGTAGTGGGCACAGCGAGTTTATTTTTATGCCTAGTGTTTACACTATGATTGTCACTTTTCTTTGTGAACATGCTCATATGTTTACGAGTGTACATCACATTCTCATATATGTACTGACATGTAACCGTTAGTATATTTATATACTTAAATTTTTTACGTAATGATTCTTGGGGACCCATATTGTAAACTGCACGAACAGCCCTCTTCTGCAACACAAATATGATGTTGATATCTGCAGCATGCCCCCACAGCAGTATGCCATATGACATAATGCTGTGAAAGTAGCTGAAATATACAAGCCTAGCGGTATCAACGTCTGTGAGCAGGCGGATCTTTTTGACGGCATATGCTGCAGAACTAAGTCTCTTGCATCATAAGAGCACTTTATGATTTTTACATCAGTACAATCACACAGACAGACGTAAACATAACAAATAAGATAAGCTTAAACATGAAAACTGACTATAATTTGACATATCTGTGTGCATGTAATGTGCCTGGGGAGTTCCTGTGACACGTTATATGCTCACGAATATGTGTACATGCATGTGTAAAATTTTTACGTGTCCACATGGTACTTGAGATCTAAAGGAATAAATGAGTTTGACTTTGACTTTGAACTCCAGAAAGGACCACGTGTAACATGACGCTGGTTAAGTATTAATCAAATCAAACTTTTATCTCTGAGCAAAAACATTGTGTGTCGTTGCTTTTCAATTATCAAGTCTCTAGGTTTATCCCAAGATATGACTCAATATGCATAAGTTATATAGGTATTCTTAATTATTTAGATGTTCCGAAAGTTCCTCAAAAACAACGCCCCAAAACGACATTTTGATAACAACCTTCGTATTTTCGCGGGAAGTTTACAACTCGAGATTAAAGTCCTGTTGAAATTATTGGGAACTCAGTCTCAAGCGGGGGCAGAGTACAAACAAACCAGTATGTTAGCTCAAAAATAGGACACGTGGTAAGTGAGTCTACGTAAGAGTGTCTACGGTCTCCTCTGAATTATTTAGGTAAGTAATGAAAGATTTACATCAAGAGAGGACTGTTAAAACTACTTGTCACAATATTTAAAAAAAAAAACACAGTAACAGGATCATGTACTTGATCTCTACCTATACTCTACTCTACCTATAAGATGACAGCAACATTTTGTTTGAAACGTCAAACATATTATAATTCATCGTTATGTAACATATTGAAAAAAATAGTCTTGAATTTTAATGAAGAATTTTTTCTCTCACCTAACAAATAATCTTGTACCAAAATTCCTATAGCAAGTGGCAAAAGATTAAAAAACTAACTATTATGCTCATCACATACATATTCGTTATGCTAGGCAGCGAGAGTTCAAAAGTTGAAATCCATCAGATAAAATAAAAATGTTGGATACGTATTTATTGGATCGCTTACCCTCGATAGAGCCAAGTTCTTTTAATTACTCCAATTCTTCGCTTCGGCTAGACTTGTGGAACTATCAGCACTGCTGTGATTACATACTGTCTGTTGTGTACTTTGGTATAGGCGAAGAACTTGCCTTTTCCCGAAACTCAGGGTGATTCCAGTTGTTGTTAGAAAACTTCCAAGGCTTGCGACTTACACAAATTGAGTTGTAATTTCGAATTGAGTAGGTGTTCGTCTCAATTTGTACAAGCCGTTAGTATACATATCATGTTAAGAATACTTAATTTATTGTTCAATAACAAAGATTAAGTACACATTGCGTACATTACGAACCGTGGATTACCTTCGACATGTGTACTTTCAGTGATCTCCAAAAAAGTGCCTGTTGTATTGTTTACACATTGAATTGTAATACTTGTAATTTTTTTTTACTATAATACAAATACTATTGTTCAGGTAAACTTAAAAATCAATACCCTATGCCCTCTATAGACCGCTGAGAGACTTTAAATTGTTCGATTAGCCGCACCCTAAGTGTCCACCACTTTTCGGCAGCGTAGGTCATGACAGGTTGGACAAACACGAAATTTCATCCGTTTCCGAGATACGTGAAATAAATAAATATATATACAAGAACTGCTCCTTTAAAGTAATAAGCTATGATACTAGCTGACATCTTAGATGTTTTCCTATCTCTAAAATACACAATTTTAGAATCAGCAGTGAAGCCACAACACTGGATCAACTTGGCACAATTTCTACTGCTAGGGACCTACTACGTGTAGGGAATCAAAGGGTACACACCTACAGATTTGATCAACTGGACCCTTCTGTGTGTTCTTACCTTCTGAGTGTTGACCTCCCTCGTGGAAATGCCCATCTTCTCGTGGTGGCGCAGTTGAACAGGGTATATTATCTGATAATAGTGCGCGCCAATATTCCGAACCAGCTCCTGGTTCTGTCTGTACTCGCGCAGTAACCGTTCCACTTCGCCTGAAACAAAAAGGACCCTTAGAACCATTGTAAGTCAATAAATAGCTGTGGAATTGCTCTATACTCCATTATGTCTCGAGTTTTCTTTTTAATCAATGCACTAAGCTTTTCCTTGACCTAAATCTTGCTTCATCTATTTACTCTTGACTTGAAGATTATTGAATAATACTAACGCTGCTACTGAATGATTACAATTGAAGTGCTGGTAAACAAGTTCAGACTTGTCCTATTTTTTTTTATATACGTTAATTCTAAAACTAAAATAAGCAAAAGTTGCTAGAAAGATGATGATGATGTTGATCCAGCTAGCAAAGGACATTTTTTAAATATAATAATTTTAATATTTTTTTAATCCTATTTAATTTTAAAATAAATCATGAGCGAACAAAAGTGAGCTAAACGAGACCAAAAATCTATTGGGTGTGTGAATATGACTCCGCCCCTTTTTGTCAAAATAAAACACATTTGTTCGCTTACAAAATTAAAAAAAAAAAATTATTGAAAGTATGCTCCATCTGCAGCTACAACCTTCGCCCATCGTTCAGGTAGTTTTCGTATTCCTTGCTGGAAGAAGTCCTGGTCTTTTGAGCTTATCCAGTTGTCAATCCAAATTTTGATACTTTCACATGAAGTAAACTTTTCTCCAGTAAGGTCTGTCTGCATCGTCCGGAATAGGTGGTAATCCGAAGGAGCTATGTCTGGTGAATATGGCGGGTGGGGTAACACTTCCCAGTCCTGTCCCTCTAAATATCTTTTTACGACTTCTGCGGTATGCGGTTTGGCATTGTCATGCTGAAGAACTAATTTGTTATGTCTATTCACCCATTCTGGTCGTTTTTCTTCTATGGCTCGCTTCAAACGCATTAGTTGTCGTCGGTAAACTTCTCCATTAATAGTTTCAGAGGGTTTGAGCAACTCATAATATACAATACCTTTCTGATCCCACCAAATACAGAGCATGACCTTGGCACAGTGAATATTTATTTTTGGCTGTGATGGGCCTGGTTCGCCTGGTTTCACCCAAGCTTTTTTGCGTTTAGGATTTTCGTAGTGTATCCATTTTTCGTCTCCTGTGACTATCCGATGCAAAAATCCTTTTCTTTGCTGTCTTTGAAGCAGCATTTCACAAATGGTTTTCCGACGTTCCATGTCTCTTTCTTTTAAATCATGTGGAACCCAGTCACCGGCTTTTTGAATCATTCCCATCATTTGTAAACGCTTTGCAACAGTTGAACGATCAACATTTAATGCTGCAGCTAATTCTGATTGAGTTTGGCAAGAATCTTCCGCCAATAATGCTTCCAATTCAGCATCTTCAAATTTTTTTGGTGGTTTTCCATGTTCTTTATCCTCAGTACTAAAATCGTTATTTTGAAATCGTCGAAACCATTCCTTGCAAGTTGTATTAGACGGAGCATGCTCACCATAAATCTCCACAAGCAAACGATAAGTTTCCGCTGCAGTTTTCTTCGCAATAAAATAATGTAATAACACTTCCCGCAAATGACGTTTATTTGGAATAAAAACCGACATTTTCGAAAAGGTGAAAACAATTGTTGCTTACACTTCAACCAAATATCATAAAATGCGTTAGATAGCTGACATTCAGTACTATCGAATACAAGTATGGTCATTTATTAGTACACGTAAACAATACTAAAAACGACATCTGTTGAGAAAGGGCGGAGTCATATTCACACAAAACGTAAAGACAAGACCGGTTTGTTCACCAGTTTTTCCAGTCATAAAATGACTTTAAAAACGCGTAAAAAGGCATGAAATTGGGTAAGAGTCACAGGTTATAACGAACTGCAGTCTAATACAACTCTACTATACAAACGTTTTGTAAAAGAAGTGAACTGCAAGCAACTTTATATGTCTAAAGTAATAACCCGGTATCCTGTGCTCAAGACGTAAATCCCCGTTTTACTGAGGCTTTAAATCCAACAATGGACGTCTAGATTGAAACTCATTTAGGTCATAAGTGTTACACTTGCGGTTAAGCTTACGTTTATGTGGCGTTGAAAAATGCCGTCTCTAGGTGGGGTTAGAATTGGTTGTAAAATACCTACAATGTCGCAGGGATCAGGGTTGTCTTTGCTTCTATGGCAAGACGCGATGTGATGGCCCAGCGGGAGCAATGCAGTTCCCCGAGATACAATATTTTTTTTTTTTTTTTTTTTTTTTAATATGATGTAAAGATAGTAAGGCATTGAGACCTAGGGTAATGGGGACAACGATTTAACTAGAAAATAATTGAAGCACAGGTTCCCCGCACTTTTCCAGTGTTATAAAATCTAGCTGTCCATTTTTCCTATTATTGTGTCTCACTTAGATCCAACAAAATATTTTGTTACATAAGACTCGTCATATTATCGCTCAGTATATAATAATTGATAAGGAAATAAACCTCGTATACCTAGAATTTTGGGAAAAGAATTAGCCATCGGCTTACACAGATAATATATGATAAGATGATGTACATTTCTGAGCCTCAAATTCCGACAATATTTGCCCCTTAGAAACATACTACAATAAATTATAAAATATTTGTAAACATATGTATTCCGTACTTCAGATGACACTTTATGGTGATGTTCCATGCTTTATTCGTCGATAAGCCATGTCAGAGACCTTCGGTTACTCCGACACCTGTATTGACCACTCGAAAGAAGAAAAGATAAGTGAAGTAAAAATCAGTTAGACATAAACAGAAAAAAAAGGCCAAACGGATAAAAAAGGGTCAAAATTGGTCCAGGCACCACAAAGTCTTCAAAGCCTGACTCTGACTTGGTGGTTCACCTCGGGCCCATATAAAATTGCTCACCTGAGTAATCATTCAAAGTTTCATTAAAATCCATAAGAAATCCAATAAGTCCACCTAAAAAGGTAGTAAACCGAACTCCAATATCTACAAAGGTGAGTTCTAACTTGGAGACGACGCTTTAAAATTTTATCCAGAACCTTCGATTTTATAGCTATCGATCAGGCTTCAATGGGACCGATAAAGTAGATGCCTTGATGCAACCGGGGGGATAGTGACCAAGGAAATCTCCAGATACTTGCGTTTGCTTTTTATCGTGGTCCTTTTATGTTTATATCTTTTTTTTTATGTGATTAAGTGATGAAACGAGCAGAGGGCCCACCTGATGGTAAGTGGTGACCCTCGCCCATGACAACAGTAATGCGTGCGACTCAGTATGAGATCCAAATCTTTACTGAGTCGCATTCATCCTGCTGCGTCCATCACTCGAGACGGGGATGATATGTCTCATGCGCATGTGATTTTACCGGCAGCCACACCCTTCCACCGGAACACAATAATGCGAACACTACTGCTTGGCGGCAGATTCCAGGTGTGGTGGCAGTATCTCTCCGGACGAACTGGGCACAAGTTCTTCTGCTACTTTTGGTTGCTCCTTTTGCACCACTCAGGGGGTACGTGTAGGGAATCAAAGGGTACACACCTACGGACGCGAGCAACTGGATTGTTGTTGAAAGTTGAAGACTCGATTTTATTGCTACAAAATCACACTAATGGTATAAAAGCACAAGTTTGTTAGTATGTTTAACTGGGCTCATAGCTTAGTTGGTAATAGCTCTACCTTAGGTCTTCTGCAGGTCGTGGGTTTGTTTCCCACAGTTGTTAGTTTTGTCTGGGTGTTCATGTATATGTATGTATCAATACGTACAATGTGAAGCACGGAAACGCTCTGTTAAAATGTTACCCATCCAACCGACCCAAGTCGTATCTCCGTTGTTGTTGGCGTAGGTAGCCACTTAACATTAGGGCCTTCAGCTCGTTTGATCACAACTGACACATAAAAAAAGCTTTACAATAAGCGTGTTAGCATTCAAAGTTCATCTAAATATATTTGTTTAGATCTCCGCCTTATCACCACATACTACTTTAAATCTTAATATATATAAATCTCGTGTCACAATGTTTGTCCTCAATGGACTCCCAAACCACTTAACCGATTATAATAAAATTCGCACACCATGTGCAGTTCGATCCAACTTGAGAGATAGGATAGTTTAAATCTCAAATTATAGTTTCAATTTTAATTTATTGCAAATTATTTGTCTGTTATTATTTGACAGTCACAATTACAAAAACGTTAGCCGCAGCAACGCGTGGCCCGGTCAGCTAGTATTTATATATATATTTATGCCCTTTAAAGGCAGGATAGATATTCTTTATAGGCGCATGTAAAGGGTAACTAGTGTGTCGGTAGATAGAAAGAGAGTGAAACGACCGTCTTACTCGGTAGCTAGTTTATTACTGGTTTGACATATTCACAATCATAACTAACAATAGTAGGTACATACAGTTCCGTAACCCTTTAAATGATCATTTAGCAGGTCCTCAAAAAATACCTTCACCGCCGCCATATAGAACGCGACATTGGAGCGCGCAGTTTCAATATCACTTTAGTTCATTACAAAAAACCCATACCTATTGATGTCATATCACCGGTTATTCCACTGAGTGAATACAATCTATGAAGTTCCATTAAAACTACCTGTGAACATAAATACATTCTCGAGTAATGAACAACAGAGTTATGAGAAAAGTTGCGCTACGCTCGTATATTTCGAAGTAATTTGGCGTTCGGTGATATGCGCCGAGTAGCGTATGATTGACACCTCTGAGATGTGAAGTGACGTGCACAATGCGAGTGAACCCTTAAACAGACTCAGCTCAGTTGGTAGCTCTGTTTTCGGCTCTGTAGGCTGTGGGTTTGAGTCCCACCTGTCCTACCCACGCCAAAAATTATTGTGACAAACATAGAATGGTTGTTTTTGTCTGGGCGGTACGTAGGTTTTACAGAAGTTACTGATTTAAAAATCGAAAATAACTATAATACAATTCTTTCGTCCTCAGGGGGAACATCCTACCATTTAAAAAAAGAAACATCAGTATACAACGGGCGAAGGAAAAAGTCACAGGAAAGAAAAACATTGCATCAATTATAATAAAATTTCTACGGACCAATCTGAAAGGATATCCTTTCAAATAAAAAAAGTAATTCACAAAATCGGTTGGTAAATGACGGAGAATGGAGGTAAATAACATAAAAAATAAATACACCCCAATTGATAACTCCCCTAGAAGTTGCTTGAAAAGATAAATAAATTTGATTTCGAGTGTATCTAAAAAATAAACAATTGATAATGTCATATCATGCGAAAGACCGAACATTGGGAAAAAATTCAAAGTCATCATGTTAATCCAACACAAAGGATACCGCGGCGTAATCACGAAAAGGCGAAAGAGATATAGTATCAAAAACATTGTGAAAATAAAGAGTGATCAAAAACGTCAGGTTGAAAGGCACAGCGTAAATAATCAGGGCGTGAGTAAAGTCTGGGATCCACAATTCGGGACAGTGGAACATTGTGTGGATCTGGAGCATGAAGCGCCACCTACCGCCGAGTAATCAGATTGATGCTTGTCGAATGTTACAGCTGGATTAATGATAGTAATTGAAAATAATATAAGTTAAGTGGTCATGGGTGATTGCTAGCCCCCACTCTAGGATTCCCTGTGTTGTGGGCTGCTAGCCTCTTCCTTGTAATACATTTAATTATAAGGAATATAATATAAAAAATTTAAGCTATAAACTAAACTGTGCCCTGCCCAGACCCATTTATATACTAAGAACTACACTAAAGTGTAACAAAGATAGGCACTTATAGTATATATTACTAACATTATGATAAAAATTCGTGGTTTTTGGATCGACGTAATTGCCCATAGCCTTGCATTCTAAGGGGTCCCGGGATCGAACCAGCCGAGGCATACTCATGATCATTTATTTTCACTTTATTATTATTTTACTAATTGTGGGCCGATTTCATTGATTGATTGATGATGATTGATTGATTGATTGATTGATTGATTGATGATTTCATTCTAATACTATTTGTACTCAGGTGGTCCTATTGTTGTAACGCGATGCAACTTGGGTCTTCTCACTTTAGTACCTTTGTTGTTGTTTGGTGACGGTAACCACTTAACATCAGGTGGGCTGTCTGCTCGTCCCGTGACCTAGGTCGCACAAAGTAACCATAGAAATTACATGAAAAATTTTCACCCGTAACCACGAAACCAGTAGGCAAAGGAATAAAATAATTTTATTCGATTTCGTGAATCATTTAGAAGTAAATATAATATAATTACGTACGTGCATAGTTTTCTAATAAGTTCTGTTGATATATAGTTCAACCATTTGATCTTAAATTGTATTTGAACCATATTGATATAAGCTTTATCATCGTTAGGTGTTCATGATTAATAGCTACACAAACTTTGCGTGGAACTTTGCTCTTTGGTAATTACCATGTGCGTTGTTAAAATTAGTTTCGAAGCGATAATACTACTGCAGAGGGAAAACTAGGGGTATAAATGTTATGAATAATCTAGCCCCAAACGAAAAAAGATTGTATGAGTAACTGATAGAATACTCATACAATCTTTTTTAAATACCGTACCAGCCTTTAATGTTTCCACTGCAGAGACACCGGCCTACTCTCGATAATTGAGCGTGAATGGGCTTTGGTCTACCACGGGAGCCCAATCCGGATTGGTATATGTCGCATGTATTAGAATTTTTGTAATGATAATTTTCGGGAACGTGGTATTGCGCGAATAAATTTTGTCAAGTGAAAAACTCATTGGTGCACGCTTGGGTTTGAACCAACGCTCTCAGATTGAAAGTCGGCATTTGTGCCCCTGGGCCGCCACGCTCTTCCTTTAAATACATTTCCGTTTAAATGTAACACGTGCAATATGATTCGGCTTTGGTATTTTTATACGGTAAGGGACCTAGTACGGCTGTTTTGGGCGACGGTAACCACTTCATATCAGCAAGCCGTCAGCTCATACCGTTACTTTATTCAAATAAAAAATAAGGTAAAAATTAAATCAACCACCTTATGGCTCACAAATATTAATGCACTTTTTCTTATTGTTTTACTAATAGACGGAACTAAATAACCACTTTATATTAAGTGGTTACCTCCGCAACAACAGTCGGTCCTCCCCGACCGAAGTATGAGAAGTCCTGAGTTACCCCGTTGCACCCGTCACTTGAGAAGAGAATGTGACGCCAATGCGCATGTGCTTTCACCGGAACAATGCGAATGCATCACTGCTTCTCAGTGGATTACCATATATGAGGTGATAGTACTACCAAGTTGTGAAAATGTTTTAGTCACATTGCCTTTTCATTAAAAAAACTAATTCAAACACTAAATAAATGTTACGATACAAACATTTAAACGGCTGCGTTAAATGCTTGCTAATTGCTCACGTAATAGTAAAAGTTTCACTGTTTTAAGTGTAGCCCGAACGAATTCGGTAAACAGAACCCTTTTGCATTAGGGTCCAAATAAATCATCAAGTTTTGCCCCTAATTTAAAACAAACAGTAAGGGACTGAGGACGCAATCAAAGTTTTGGATAAATTCTTTGTTTTGATTGGATGGGTTTGGAAAAATGTGTTCTCTGATTGTCTTATTTTTTGCATTATTTATTCTCACTGGCATGGTTTTTTATTAGTTGACTAAGCTTCGCCAGCAATAATAATAATTAAATAATACATGTTTATTAATTTATAACTATCCCTTTATTTCAAGCACTTTTTATAAGCAAATAATACACTCATATTATAAAGGTGAATGTTTGTATGTGTGTGTGTATGTTTGTTACACTTTCGCGCTCAAACGGCTCAAGGGATTTGGATGAAGTTTGGTAGTTATGCTGTTAAAGTTTACCTGTACATTTATATTTCTTGAAAACAACGCCACTTTTTCCAAAGAAACGTGTTACGCAAAAAAATCCTTGCGTAGATTTGTATGTGGCAGTACTCTCCCGAAAGAGCTTGGGTTAAGTTCTACTTCTACTGTTTCCCAAACCAAAAAAAAGATTGACCTGAAAACTATACATCACACATAAAATAAACCCGTGTTCCAACATCAAGTATTCTAAAATCTCGACACAATTATGCCTAATTCAATTTAAGTTTGTTCTCAGTTAAATCTTTTGTGATACGAGACAATAGCATAAGAGGGGGGTTAAGGGGATGACAGGGTGTGGGGGTGAGTAATAATTTCTATACTTGACTAATTGAGCTGACGACTTAGTCTCAATTATGATACCGGTGAAACTTTCTTAGCTATTGTATTTTGACAGACTTTTGGGGGAGTGTAGATAATTTCATACACTCTTACCCCTGCGCCAAGAGTTCTTGTAACAGCCAAGATCTAAGAATAAACTTCATGTTGATCATAGAAATGGCTAGAGATTGCCCGGTAGCCCTTGCGCCGTAGGTAAAGTGGTTAAACCACTTTGCTCGGAGCAAATTACTCTATACAAATAAATAAAATTGAGTTGTGTAAACTGTAAACTCTTTGTAATGTCAAAATAACAGCTTTTTACTAAATGCATTTGAAAGTATATAAGGTGACTAGCTGACCCGGCCACGCGTTGCTGCGGCTAACGTTTTTGTAATTGTGACTGTCAAATAATAACAGACAAATAATTAGCAATAAATTAAAATTGCGACTATAATTTGAGATTTAAACTATCCTATCTCTCAAGTTGGATCGAACTGCACATGGTGTGTGAATTTTATTATAATCGGTTAAGTGGTTTAGGAGTCCATTGAGGACAAACATTGTGACACGAGATTTATATATATTAAGATTATAAAATAAATCAATTATTAAAATTTTTGTCTGTCTGTTGACGGTATTTTAACTGGCAGATAGCTGATGTTATAAGAAGTAACATAGACTACTTTTATTTGAGAAAAACTAAAAAAAATCGTAAGCAAATAAATAGTTATGGACATTTGACACAGCACCATCTAGCGAAACTAAGTCAAGCTTGTACTATGGGAACTAGATTACTGTTACAATACCTGTATAGTACTTAAATAGTTTATTAGTATTTCCTGTATCTTATATTATAACTAAAGTAGGAACCCACTAACAAAAACTCTCTCAGGGAAACGACCCGATACAAAATACACTTTTGTTGCAAGAACTTTTGGTTTGTAAGGAACTTTACTTCAAAGACTGCTTCGAAACTTCCATAGATACAACAAAACAAAACCACACATTGTGTTTGGTAAAGGAATGCCGCCTCCACGGTATTATTAATTTTCATTACATATTCTTAGCACCTCCTAATTATACGTATAAAATTGTTTTATTTTAACAGAGCATAATGAGGAAGTGAAGTGAAGCTTGCTAAGATATTCTTCACAGATCTAAGGTAAGCAACTTTCCGCCCAGTTAGCAATTGGATGGGTGACCATTTAGAGGTCTTTGAATAGACATCGGGTGGTTTGAAAACTCTGACACCAGAGATAGCCACACTCGCACGAAAGGAAGAAGAAGAACAGAGTATAATAATTATACTGAACACAATATTATAATTATGTGATTAGAATTAGAATTAGAGTTTCACACAGCCTTATATTCGAATACATGCTATATCAGCTAAGTGACAACAACAAATATTCATGGAAATTTCACACAGCGCCATCTTGCCCCAAACAAATCATCGCTTGTAATATGGGAACTAGATAACTAATAGAATACTTTTACTTTTTAATACATAAGATTCATATTAATACCCAGACATAGAACAAATATCTATGTTCGTCACACAAATGCTTGTCTTGAGAGGGAATCGAACCCCCGACCTACACCGCAAAAGACAGAGCTGCTAACTGAGCTATGAGGTAGTTAAATAGTAGGCTCCCGTGGTAGATTAATCATAAACAAATAAATAAACGATTACAAACTCATACCTCTGCACTAGGATTCCCTGTGTCGCAGATGGCATAGACAAACACAGAAACACAAGACAAACACCCAAGACCCGAGAACAAACCTCATGCTCACCACACAAAGTGTGCCCAGCCGGGAATCGAACCCGGGAGCTCGAGCTTCGGAGGCAGGGCTACTACCAACTAAGCCACGGAGCCGTCAAATATGTAACTCATGCCCGTTACTGGTCGTGAGTATGGCATTTGAAGTTGAGATTTTAGTGAGTGAAGGCTAAATTGACTTGTAAGTAATTTCTAAGAGAATTATATAAAATTAAAGTTTTTTAACTATGACGTTGGAACATCAGTTAGCGAGTCCAGTAATTAAGCAGCAAACAAAAACCATTTTAAGTTTCCAAACTTCATAACTGGCTAGAGTAACCTGACCTCCGTAAAAACTCCAACATGTGCTGAGCAAGTTGAAATAATAACTCCAGTCACGAGATATACGCAAACAGAAGGGTGGCTCCATAGAATTATTCTAATGAGCGGAGAACACACTCTCTATGAGCGTTTCGCTATGATTTAGGCCTATTACATAACTGATGTATCGAGCAGTGTTCAAATATCACAATTTTTCTCTAATATATAATATATAAAAGTTATCTGGAAGTAAAAGCTAAATAGCATTAAGTTCGCCTTACGTGTTTTTATTCTGCAATAAATAAATTATATTGTGCAATAAATAATGCAATAAAGAATTTTCTATGTATCTTTCTATTGCAGCACATACTATTTTTCGTAGGTGTGTACCCTTTCATTCCCTTCACGTACCCCCTGGGTGTAACGTGTAGGAAATTGCTAAAGGATCAACTGAGTGTAAGATCCAAATCTTATACAGAGTCACATTACTGTTGTCATGGGCAGTGGTTGCTTACCACCAGGTGGGCTTTCAGCTCGTTCCGTCACTTATTCAAATTAAAAAATTAAAAGACTGCAGTTGAAATAATGTTAAAATGTTTAATTAACCTCGACTATTTTTATTAGTTGCGTTTAAAAGCATTTTAAAGTGGATGCGCATGCTTTAATTATTGCATTTTTAATATTATTGAAATGCCAGCAAAGTAGAAATTCCTTTGGTATTGAAGAATGAGCTACACTTGGATCTGGAGATGTAAAAAAGGCTCATTATAAGTATTTTAAGCGAAGGTTTACTAAATATTACCCCTTTTCCGATCATATTAACAAGGAATTTCGCAATTTAACGCCTATATCCATCAATCACAATTATCAAGCTTATCATTGTTCTAACAAAATTGCTAATCAATCAATTTGAGTTTCCACTTATTTCAACTGAAAGAACGTCAATAATTTCATGTTGAATCGATATCATCGTACATTCGTATCTAGGTGTGAGTGCGTTTGTAATCGATCGGTGCATGTGGTTAGCCTTCTGTGCGTGTATGTTCTGTGCTCCAGTGCTGCAACCTACGGGCTTACATATTCTGGTCGTGGTATTCCAAAAATGCTTTGCAAAGATAGACATGTTTTATTTACCATCTACTTAAACTTAATTAAGTTGTATATGAGTTTTTGCTTGTTTTCCATCTTCATTCCGATAATATTCTTTCAACTTATATTTGAATTATTTGGCTTACTTACTTTACAACCGAGTTACGACATATCATTTGCCAGATAAAGTTATACTGATGGAACTCAAGCGATAAGTACTTAAGTGTTACATAGTCTATGACATTGTAGTATAGTCACTACATAGTATAAAACAAAGTCGCTTTCTCTGTCCCTATATCCCTATGTATACTTAAATCTTTAAAACTACGCAACGGATTTTGATGCGGTTTTTTTTAATAGATAGAGTGATTCAAGAGGAAGGTTTATATGTATAATACACTAGCAAGTCACCCCGGCTTCGCACGGGTAGTTTCTGATACGACTTTACTGATACTTTACTAACCGTGCGAAGCCGGGGCGGGTCGCTAGTCTATGATATAAGAAGATAACACAGTTACTACTTCTACTGAAGTTAGCAGCAGAATGTCGTTGTCCCTTTTTTCATCTGCACAATGGAAAAAGATAGCAGTATTTTTTGGCCACCATCAGCCAAACTTCAGGCTTGCCAAAATGTTGTCAAACTATTATGGCAGAACGGTACTGACCCACCCCTCTTTCACATACCAGAGGACAGACAGAGTTGCATAGTAAAATTACTTCTAAAAGGAAATGATAATATTATATTCTGTGTTCCCAGAATACGAAACTGTGTTTTGTAAATATATCGAAACAATACTTCACTTTTTCAGTTAAACATATTTATCTACTAGAATATTTAAGGTTAATACATTTTGTTTCAGGCGGTGTGGGCCTACAATATACCCCAGAGCAATCTTTATACTCCAAACGTTTACCCGAAAAGTCATTGAACTCAACGTTTTGAAATAGCTGTACATAAATGTAGCCACAGAGCCTTCTAATTAATAATGCGACTAGTTTTGAAATTCAATAGCATATATAAACGAATAAGTTAATTGATTAATTGGGGAAATGAGCGAGGCTTTAAATTAACCGGGAAGCCTATAAAATACTAATAACTTTGGGATTCTCTAAACCATTTTCCAAGCTAACGTTTTTCCGATATATAACAAAGAGTGGTACCTCGTTCCCGTTTCATTGTGCACAAGCATCGCACCCATTATCGTCCTTAATTACATGTCAACAAAACTGCGGCAAAGCATTTTGTTTTGGAAATTGGTCGCGAATGAATAGCAAGAATGTGATGTACTTAATGTGAGGGTGTTTGGCTTAAGAAAAGGGTAGGGTAACTCATAATTACGCGAATTATCGATCCGTGGATGTAGGTTACGCCGTAATGTGCAGAAGATATACCACTCATCATGAGTCTGAAAATGGTAGTATTTAGTAATTCTCCGATAAACTTGTAATAAATGAGCTCCCAAAATCCAGTTCCATGCATCTGTAATATAGTATCAGGATCGCGAAGCATGAAATAGAACTGTAATGGAAATGCTTAAGAACTCTTCTGCTGGTGGCTTCGCTCGCGTTAATGTAGATTTTGTCAACTATTTCTGGATGAAAGGTAGCCTATGTCCTTTTCTGTACTCCTGATAACGTGCATGCAAAAGTTCATTTTGCTTGGAGTATTAAAGGCGTGAAAGCATAACACATTCAATTTTATTATATTACTAGCTGTGCTGCTATTATAATATCGCGGTTTTCCGGGATCAAAAGTAGCCTATGTGTTAATTCAAAATATGAGCTATTCTGGTACCAAATTGATTCTGAATCCATTAAGCCGTTTGAGCGTAAAGAAGTGATCACCACACATACAACACATATTTAATAATCGATATTCGATGTATTGTAGGTATATTTTCATGATACTGTATATTTTTACTACACGATGTTCCAAACTGCAGCATTCGCTTACAACAATCTGTGATTTAATTTTGCGGTATTCCAATCGCGTAATCAATTTAATTTGTAACATCTTATTAGCGGAAAATACGCCATTTTGTGTTTCAATACAATTCAAAATGTAATTATGATTTGTTAGCATTTAGCAAAATTAATAAAGATTTATGCTTTAGCTTATATTGGTAAGTCCAAAATAATTATATTTCGTTTCAAATTTTAACGCAACCAAATTGACATTGTAATTTTTAATATGACAAAAATTTTGAGAATCTATAATCTAGGTTCCCTTCAAGATAATTAAACTGAGGCCTCTGGAAAAGGCTGCTACGATGTCAGGGTCTGCTTTGGTAAAAAGAAATAACCATTGATGGGCCAATACATATGGCGTTAAATCAATAAGGAAATTTCTAGAACCCTCACTGGGTCCTAGAAAAACAAATATATATCCATAACATCTAAATATAAAGCCATCTCCTTTGACCAGCAGTCTGATGTTTAATATATTTACTGGAGGGTGAAAAATACACCTTAAACAACAGAAATACACTTATCTCCGAGCACCAGACTGTTGAAGTCATAAAATCAAGCTTTCATTCACTCTAAGCCACTTCTATTTAAATTCAAAGTACCATCCAAAGAATTAGTATTCTTTGTCAGACCGCGAAATAAACACAAATTAAAATACTGTTTATAGTGTATTTAAACTTGTGTTACCGTTTCGAAATGATTTAGTTTAAATACGCGAGAAACATTTTTGGTAATCGACATATCAAGATGACGGTCTAAGGTGATAAGAGACAACAACAATAAAAAAAAAATTATGTATCACATCGGTGAGCGCTGAAGGACCACCTGATGTTAAATCAGTTACTTATCAGTTTAAATCAGTTACTTGTTGAATCAAAGTTTCCTCCGCAATACGACTTAGGTCGCCCCGGACCGAAGTAAGAGAAGACTCAAGTCGCACAACGCTGCGCCCGTCACCCAAGGCGGAGTTACGTCCCATGCAAACCCTCATGTACATTAATAGATGTAAGTACATTATGAACTTTAATGAAACTAAGGTGGTTTAAATCATTAATGTATCTTCTAATATCGGGCATAGGAAAGCCCCCATGTCTAGTCTAATGCCCAAGAAAGCTATCATAAAATCGATACCGAATGTACTATTGTATAAGTGCTTTATGTGAATCAGGGATCAATAAATCACGAAGGCCATTATTCGTTCCCGATGTATTGTTAGGGTTTTCACAATGTTTCGAGTGAGAGTAAAGTGTTCACCGCTCGTAAACGATGAAATTGGACTAAGCATCGAAATAAGCACACAGAGATCGAAGTAAATTTTATTTTTAACCGTGTTCAAAAAAGGTGGAGGTTCTATGTTCCACTGTATATTTTTTTATGTATGTTCACCTATTTCTCCGCCATTTATCAACAGAATTGGAAAATTATTTTTTGTTTAAAAAGAATATGCTTTCAGATTGGTCCGATAGAATTTTTATCAAAATCGGTTCAATAGTTTGGTTTTAATATCAAAATAACTGGAAAAAACATTTCATCCATGTAAACAAAATTGAGTATTTGCGTACTTTGAAAGTATTGAAGTCGGTTTATTTCCGATTTTTAAATCATTTACTTGTTGAATAAAATTTTTTGGGGATTTTATTTACTCCTGCAGTTGCATGAGATGTAACATCCCAGTCTCCAGTGATGCAACAAGGATATATGACTTGGACCTAGGTCGTATTTGTGTTGTTATGGGTGGAGGTAGATGGAAAAGATCGATAGAAAACTATTGTACACCACATTGACGTAAAAACATACTTACTTAAATATCCAAGAAATGTGAAATACAATGGGCGGTCTTATTGCTTAAAGCAATCTCTTCCAAGCCACCTTTAACTACGAGATTAAACCATTGTCCCTGCAAGCGAGAGTAAAAAGATTTGCAAGATAAATAGATTAAATTTATGTGTGAGTTTTGGTTAGCCATCTTACTGCCCACTCTAGGGGGAGGTCAGCACACCTTTTTTTTCTTCTATTCTCTTCTCAGCCATGATTTCAGTACTTACTCCTTTTTACCCATATCATCTTCCAAGACAAAATTGATGCGCAATCCATAAATTTTTTCTTGGAAGATGATATGGGTAAAAAAGGAGTAAGTACTTTATCCTTGTATCCACTTTGTGTGAGTTACAAATACAATACATATACAAATACAAATCGTTTACTACCAAAAATATGACATATTGAATCTTGTAACACTATTTCCTGCTTTAGTTTTTGCAATACAGTGTATATTGCATGAAAGTTTAAGCTACTGTTGCAATAATTCGCATATAAACCAAATTGCTCACAGTCGTCGTCGTTGGTATAATTCTGTGTGGTAAATTCCATCAGTATGAGACAGAGCAGCGTGAAGGCCTGTTCATTCCTCCTCCTAAATGCAGTGCATGCATAATGCAAGCGTCATCTGCGCGATGCTTCGGGATGCCCGCGTGAGCGAAGACTTGCAGCGATTTAACCAGGAATACATTCTACAATTGAAAACACTGTTTTGAAACAAATGATCTGATAACATCCGCTAAAGCCAGTCAGATTCATCAGAATAGGCTTTTTTGTTATCAACGTAACAGATGAGCTGTTAAGTGGTCACTGCCGCTTTTAGACCATAGAAACTTAGATTCACATAAGAAAATCATCACGTGAGCACACCGTGGCACCTGTGACAATTGATTTATTTCTTAACTAGCTGCATCCCACGGTGTCATCCGCGGTTTTTTGGAATCAAAAATAGCCTCCAAACCCATTGGGTTCCAATATTAGATTATACTCAGTAGCTTGCAAGTGCAGCAGCGCAAACAAGCTACGTCTCATTATGCACATTTTTGAGTCCTGCCTCCAGCAAGGAGTGTGACTGACAATTAAGAGTGAAATATAACAAGGAAGGAAGTTTACGAGAAAGAAATAAAAGTTTATGCGCTATCTTGCCTTATTTAAAATTAGTATTGTACTGGCAATACCACGGTTTATTGCCAGTACAATATTAGTTATACAGTTGGTGAGCTGGAAATATTTTATAAGAAGGGCCTCGCTTTTAGAGAATTATAAGAATTAATTTGTTAATTGTTTCCTCAAAACAAACACGATCAGCTCTTGAGGTTTTAAACCGTGATCTGAATTTCCCTATATAGCATGTGATATAACCAATCCTTAAACACTTCTACACCACCAGTTACTTGCAGGTGGCACGGATATATACAACATATGCATCCAAGACGTAAGAACAAACATTTAGTTTGTTTTTACGTCTTGCTCCGCATATTACCTGTTTAGGGCTTAGTACCGTAGTCAAACACAAAATTTATTCCTTTAGATCACTCGTATAGCTTGGGAATGTAAAAAGTCAAAGTACGAAACGTTGAGAGCAGAAAAGTCTTTGGCAAGGTTAGTGATCACTTACTCTGATACCAGTGGGCATGTATTGTGCTTGAAAATTCTTCTCAAACACGACAACGTAATGTGATAGCGAACTTGACTTAATAGATAAGTTTCATTCAAAAGTAAGTAAATAATCTAGCCCTAAACTAAGCATAGCTTATATTATGGGAAGTAGATAACTGATAGAATACGTATATAGCATATTTTTTTTAATTCATACGGATAATACATATTAAGACCCGAACACAGAACAAACATTTATTATCGTCACACAAATGCATGTGGTGGGAATCGAACCTATGACCTACAGTACAGAAGGCAGCACTACTACCAACTGAAAATGAAATTAAAATTAGATATAACTTCTGTATTACATAAATTTTGTATTAAAAGACTATACAAATAGAGATCTTATGATTTGGAAATTTTAATAGTTGGGGAGTTTTTTTTTTAAATTAAGTAAGAATTAAATGAGTAAAATTTTGTGCCTGGTACTAAAATAGTATGGAAAAGAAAAGTGCGTTATAAAAAAAGCAGGCAAAAACCCATACAGAAATAAAAAACATATCAAATTAACAAAGAAATAAATTACATATATGCTAACGACATCCCTAACTACTGTAATAAAAAAATATATACCAGCTGACTATTGAGACACTTCTTATCCCTAATGTGTAAAATTATAATGAACAGTTTAGAATTAACGCGTGAACAGATGATTATATATACAGGCTAAAATCATAACCCTCCTTTTGGCTTTACCGTAGTCGGGTAATTATAAAAATCAGGACAGTCATTAAAAATGATAATATGCGTTGGCCGACTGTTGATTAATGAACTAGATTTGTATATTTAATAAGTGTTTAACTATAAACAGGACATTCTCATGTAAATCTCATCAATTAAACTCTCAATATATTGATGACGGCGCTACGTAAATGTATAATAGTTTCCACGATTTCAAGTGCCTCATTAATAAACTACCCAACATAATCAGTCAAATGTATCCCCTATTACAACGGAGTAAAGCTGCGAATCGTATCCGAATTTAATTAAATACGCATAACCTCAAACATAATTAATTACTTAAACATTAGCGGCGTAACAAATGATAGCTCGTAGTAGGTCTACGGAGTTCGTAGCAGGTCTACGGCGTAGCGCGTAGCAGAAGCCGAGTTAGCAGGGGGTTCGGATTTATTGATTCCGTAAGCGCTCCCCTAAGCTATTGAGATGCTAATATAGATGCGCACATGGAATAAACAACTCTATCGTGTCGGTGTAACGTCTATATTAGGTAGCGGTTGCGTGATAAGTCAATGAGAGCTTGAATAAACCGTTATATATTTACCGCGTGACATGACAGCGCCTCATTACAATTTATGATGAGCCGGTATGTAAGTAAATGATGTTGCGAATAACAAGAAAATATTTATTTTTCCTGCAAGTAGGACACCACTTTAATCAACTTCTGAAAGCGATGCGAAGGTCATAAAAGTGGGCTGAGGGGCACTTTGGTTAATAAAGATTTGGGCCGAAATAGATGAAGTTTGAAAGCCGTAAATAAACGCGATGATTCACAAATAATTGTTATTGCCAAGATTGTCACAGTAACAATTATCTGAATAATGTTAAAATAATTTTGATACATTTATAATTCGTATGTAAAAAGTTACAAAATAGATTACAGAGAGAGCGTGGTGGCCCAGGGACATATAAGCCGACTTTCAATCTGAAGGTTGCTGGTTCAAACCCACACGTGCACCAATGAGTTTTTTCGTTTGAAAAAATGTATGTGCGCAATACCACGTTCTCAAAACGGTGACGGAAAACATCGTGAGGAAACCGGCATGTCTTAGAACCAAAAATTCGACGATATGTGACATCTACCAATCCGGATTGGGCTCCCGTGGTAGATCAGAGCCCATTCACTCTCAATTATGGAGAGTAGGCCGGTGTCCCTGCAGTGGGAACATTAGAGGCTGGTACGGTACGGTACAGATTTATGACTAATGGGTTTTAGCAGTTAAATAAAATGAATTTTTTTTCCTCTTTCAAAATGATGCCTTTTTGTATTATTCATTCGATGACAACATTATTACAAAAAATACTTTACAGATATGTGACTTGAATTGTGAGCTTTTAAGTATTTATAAAAGCAGCACCTTACCGAATGTTTTAAGTTTTCTCTAAGTTTATTTATTTTATAATGTTAAGCAAGCAAAATTCAAATGTACTATGCAGAATCAAATAGAACTTTAATTGTCGTAAAAAGTCACTAAACCTCAGAACATTGCACTGTACAGCGGGCGACACAGTGGAAATCACTGGCGCGTAGGAACCAAGAGGCGTGAGATGCGAGCATGCGTGGTTTGCCTCCCACCCAGCATTCCAACTGCCTTGCAGGGACCCTTCTATATCTAACTTTTCATATAAATAACATAAATTGTCACGGTCATTTGTCATAACGAACTAAAATTAGAACTAAAATACTTATATAGGATTTTTTTGTAAATACAGGCATATAATACATATTAAAACCTAGACACAGACCAAATATATATGTTTGTCGCCCAAATGCTTGTAAAAAATACACGGGTGCAATTTGCATGTGTCAGTGGAACTGTTTTATATTGAGATTTTCATACAAAAATGCCAAAGTTTCCTAAAAAACAAAATAATATAACCCTTTTCCTGACAATTACAAACACAACAAAAAAATCGGTTTAGTAATTGGTATTTATTATTGTTATAATAATATAATTTATTATATAATATAGATATAAGATCAATCTCTTACATTCTATATGTCACAACATAAATTCATGTTTATCCAGTAGTGATTTCAGATTCGGTCCCGGGTTCGAGACCTGGGACTCTTTCGCAGAATAAATTGTCAACTGAGTAAAGATATCTCTTAAATATTTTATTAAGAATATATTATTTTTATATTACTTTGATCTCTGTTTTGATTCATCATAAAACAGATATTTCTGCTTGATATAAAATCTGAATGGATAAGATCAAATTCAAGGTTTTACTTCTATAATCGTGCTTTGGTAGCAAAATGTCTAGACATTTGGAGCCTTAGGGGTTTAAAACTGTCTTGAATTCCAACGTTTTTTTATTTATACCAATATTTTTATAAATTACAATACTAGCTGCACCCCACGGCATCACCCGCAGTTTTCCCGGAACAAAAAGCATACGACAATCCAGGATATAAGCTACCCTGGTACCAAATTTCACCCAAATCCGTTGAGCCATCTGTGCGAAAGGTGTAACAAATATACACACCATACATGCAAACTTTCACCTTTATAATATATGTATGATTTAATACCAGTAAACAAATATTAATGCATGAAATAGGAATATAAGTCCCACTAAAAGGCTCTTCTTGGTACACTGAGTATTCAATAGCGATTTTAGAGATATTCAATAGAGATATTAGATAAAACATACGAAAAAGCAAACGAAATATAAAAAAAACAACAAAATTAAAGTATAACAAGATAGCAGATCGAGATAACATCTCACTTTCTAAGAATACAGCCTCTGATTTTTACCGCTCCGATACGGAATCGATTTGGCGTCCCGTCACGTACCATGGCCGCGTGTATGAATGTTAGAATTTACATGTCGAATGCATTGACATGTAAATTCAAGTACAAGGGGGTAGGCGCGTTCCAGACGCGATGTTGGGATGCGTTCGGCGTGCGGATGGAGCATTACGTATTTATAATCAAGTTTGGATTAGATTTAAGCCGAACGCAATTTACTTACGATGAAGTAAAGAGGTTCGCTTCCTGCTTAGGTTTTGAATTCGGTTGGTAATCATTTGAAAAATGGCGTGAAAGTATAGCCTGGTTATCAAGATTATTTCAATTAGATTTTTAGATTACAAAACTGCTGCATTATATCCATTCAGGCACTCGAAACGAAACGAAACGAAACGGTGAAGGAAAACATAGCGAGCAAACCGGCATGCCTTAGAACTAAAAATTCGAAGACATGTTACATTTACCAATCTGGATTGGGCTCTCGTGGTAGAGCAAAGCCCATTCACTCTTAATTATTGAGAGTAAGCCAGTGTCCCAGCAGTGGGAAAAATAGAGGCTGGTACGGTAGTCGCTAGTTCGTATAGATCTATGATAGTAATATACCTTTGGAAAAGCATTCATTGACGCGGTCGCTCTATAATCACCAGCTATTCATTAGTTGATCCGTATAATCAACCATGTTTTGGCCATTTTAATTAGTTATTTGCGGCCAATCGAGGCCTAACTAAATATTAATTGAAAAGTTGTTTTATTTCTCTCTACTTTCCACCAATAGACATTATAAATGATGTTTAGTTTACTTTTGGCAGTAGTGTAAAAAATTCGCTACTTCGATATTAAAATTATCAAAGTATTACTTACCTGTACATAAGCATGTATCGTTAGTTTTACCTATTTTATTTAATTGTCTATCTTGTTGTTTTTTAACGTTCCTATGCTTGTCTGCTTTGAATGGCTCTAATCATAGATCTTGTGTTTTGTTTTGTTTTACTTTTAATATTTTGATATGACATTATGTGTTTAGTATGTGTGTAGATTTAACGTAACGTAACCTTATGATTTCTACGGTGAAATAAATGAGTATAAGTATAAGTATGAGTACATAGTATAAAATAAAGTAGCTTTCTCTGTCCCTATATCCCTATGTATGCTTAAATCTTTAAAACTACGCAACAGATTTTGATGCGGTTTTTTTTAATAGATAGAGTGATTCAAGAGAAAGGTTTATAAGTATAATACACTAGCAAGCTACCCAGGCTTCGCACAGGTAGTTTCTGTTACGACACTGATGCTTTACTAACCGTGCGAAGCCGGGGCGGGTCGCTAGTTATATAAATATATAAAAATGAATCCCTATTTCCCTCGGTCACGGCATCACGCGTGAGCAGCTGGAACAATTTTGCTAATTCCTTTTTTATTGTGATTGTTATTGTCAGGAGAAGGTTCTTATGAAAGAAAAAAATAAGAAAGTCGCGCATAAAACTCCCGGAAAACCACGACCAACACCGCGGGGCACAGCTAGTGATATATAAAAATATGAAAACTTAACTCTCGAACGTCAATTACAAAGAATAGTGTCAAATGTTGACAGAGGACAATCACAAGTAGCGTGGAGTTAGATCGAATTATCAATTTCTCTCGAAAAACCTTACAGTGACATAAAAATAAATTTTGTACCTCTGAAATTTCAGAATTCCTGTTCAGTTGTAGTGAGACGGTGGTATACGAACGGGTCGACTGCAAAGGATGTCATTTTCATGCGCGGCTCGGCACAAGGCATCCGATATATGCACAAAGGATAGGCTATGGGGTGTGGTGCAAATGACACGAACCAGTTTTACAGTTTTTTTAAATGGTTTCGTTACAGCGATTTGGATGTTGTTGTGTTCCGGTGGAAGGGTGTGGGTGCCGGTGAAATTACATGTGCTTGAGACGTAACATCCTCGTCTCGGGTGACGGGCGCAATGGGTCTCATACCTCGGTTCGAGAGGACCTAAGTCGTATTACTGTTGTTATGGGCGGAGATAACCACTTAATATCAGGTGGGCCTTCAGAAAGTCCAGTCAAATTAGTAACATAAAAAAAATTACTTATTGAGACGCGTATTTCTATAATTAAAATCATGAAAATTTCTAAAGATTTATTTGTTTGCGAAACAGGTAGGACAGGTATTTTTATATATGATTGTTTTAATGGGACGTGCTGACCAGATGTTAAGTGGTCACCGCTACCTATAAACAACAGCAATACGACTTAGGTCCACTCCTACAGAATTGACGATTTTTTTTATTAATGAGATACGTTGGTATACGATGGATTCTTATTGGTTGAAAATACCAAGAATGGCATCCTAAGATGCTCTGCACGACTTTGAATACATATTTACTAACTTATTTCTTAGTAGAATTACATAGAAATCATGAGTTATAGTTTAAATCTATATTTTCTTAGACATAATGTACACAATTTTCTAGCAACAGCAAATAAAGAAAATTTATTATATAAAATAGTTCTGACGAAGGCTTAATCCTTCCAGAACAAAATCAATTTATATTTACGGAAAAGTTGGCTTGGCCACATGTTCTTAGAATTTACTGTGTTCTCTCCGAACACATTTCTTTTATTTAGGACAAAGAATTGGCAGCTACCTTTGTTGTTAAACATTTTGAGATAAATATTTCAAGGCTTTACAAATTGTAGCTTTGTAGCTTAGTTTGTAATAAATCTGCCTAAAAAACGAGTGATCCAGGTATCAATTCCCACCAAGCAAAGCTTCTTTAGAAATATTTTATTTACGAGACTATACTGACAAGACTTCAGTCTACCTGATGTTAAGTGGTCACTGCCGAACATATAAATCGGTGATATGTCTCCGTTACAACAACATTAAAAAAACAACGCCGTAACAACGCGGGGCGCAGCTAGTTTCACAGTAAAAAAAATGTGAAATGGAATGTTTAGTCAGAACTGAGTAAGTGTTAGATCCATTTAGTTTATAATATAATATCATAGATGTATTTCGTAAATCGGTTTTCGTCGTATATCAATCCAATTTCGACTGATCTATCGTGAAGATCCAATTTCGTGGTTCACTTAACTTAGACATTATCCTGATGATATGATTAAATTTCAGTTATGTTCTTGATTGATTTTTAACTATTGATATATTTTCTATCATATTCAATTCATATTTTTACAAGCTTTTATATAACTTTTAATGTATCTATGTTTGTCCGAGTGGAATCTTACAACTGAATTTAAAATCAGTTATCTTTAACGTGTTTGGTATAAACACTTATTTTGGATGACAATGCATGCTTAGCTATGTGACGTCATTCTAATTCAAATATGGCGGATCATCCAAGATGGCGGACTAGTTATTTTTTCTGCACTACCACAGTATGGGTATCAAATGAAAGGGCTTGCTGAGGAGAATACGAAAAAAAGTTTGGTATTTAAAAGTTTTTTTCACCATTCATTTTTTATTCAATTATATCATATTATGTTAAATCCTTAATCCGTTTCTTCTTACCAAAAAATCCCAAACTAAAATAAGTCTTATGGGTGGCGGTATTCGCTTGACATCACTTGAGCCACCAGTTCGTTCCGTCACTACCATCGCATATAAAATGTCACAGTTAAACTCATTAATGTATTAGCTAGCAACGAACTAAAGAAAGCACAAAGGTATTGCTCAAATTACTGCTCACGTAGATATGAAGCATATATTACAAAATAATATATCCCCAGTACAAAGAGTTATTTCAAAATCACTATTTAATAAGAACAAACTCGTAAAACAATTCGAAACGTGCGGTTTTACAAAGAGAAAACCAATTGCGGTCTTTTTCATAAACATAAAAATCCAAAGCTATTCTATACATACCGAACCCTTTGAGAGAACAAAA
Source organism: Aplocera efformata (assembly GCA_921293045.1). Taxonomy (NCBI): domain Eukaryota; kingdom Metazoa; phylum Arthropoda; class Insecta; order Lepidoptera; family Geometridae; genus Aplocera; species Aplocera efformata. The sequence goes on along the minus strand of OV121042.1, from coordinate 907,819 downwards.
GTTTGGCTCCACAAAAGTGGATGTACTTTAGTTTTGTAGTGTTTAAACGTGGGGTGCGTTTGAGGCACCTTTGTTTTATTATTTAGTAGGCCTAGCCTCATTACTAGATGGTTTTGGGGGGGGAGGAAATGCGTCTAGAACCCGTTGCCCGTTTGTATAGGGTATTGGGTGATGAAAAAAGGATACAATAATACGTGATTATGATGATGATGATTCCATGATTTGGGAAAGTTTATAGAGTTTAAAGAAAAAAGGGAACATATATCTTTTAAATCAATAGAGTTACATCTTCGATCTTAAATCATTTACCATCAGATGAGATTGATATAACTAATAAAAAAATAGAAGACCGCGATTCTACAGCCAATTTTCTTCAACTCCGAAAAGATGACTTCTCTTTCTGCCTTAATTTTCACCCTTAGATTAAATTAGGTAGATCTATTTTATGAAAATCCTATGGAACCACCTCGTTAGTCAATCAATTTAAAAATTGGCTTACAAAGTTGTAACGTAAACGTGCATGTAACGTGCCAAAAGAACCGGCTGTGGCACATTATATGTTCATGAATATGTTTACTTGTTATATTTAACGTACCAAACGATACTTGAGATCTATAAGAATAAATGAGATAAAGTTTGAATTTGAAAAAATATTTACACACCAATTTACAATACCTCCTTCTTTTTTGTAGCAAGATACTAAGAAAGAACACAAAAATTGAAATGCAAGCAACATTTTAATTCATAACCTCTGCAACAATAAAACGTAACCTGTTACAATAAAATGCCGGTTAAAAAATTCATAACCGTCCCGGTTATGGCTCGCCCGGTTATGGCCCGCCCGGTTATGGCCCCGCTCCCGGTTTTTCCCGTGACAAACGACGCGCTGCGTCCGGGAGATGTTTTAACAACTCACTGGCGATAATGCTCTTGTTATAATGGTTTGTGAAATTCGAAAATAATGGTCTCGTTTGTATTTCTGTTTCAGTGGAATAACATCAAACTGCTGATGCGACTGACCTCACAGCTCAGTTGGTGGTGTACTCTGCGCTGTGTAGGTTCGAATTCCAGGACAAGCGGTGATTCGACGATCATATATATTTATTTTTATTGATATGTAGCATAGTCTAAAGTATTCTATCAGTAATTTTGTCTATAGAATAAGATTAGTTTGGAGCGAGATGGCGTTGATGACAAGCAAAACACTGACTGGGCGAACTCACCGCCCAGTCAGTATTTTGGTGGGTGATCATTTGAACGGACCGTGCCGTGCTTCGGAGGTCGCGTTAAGTTATTGGTCCCGGCTATACTAGTCAAAAAGCCATTAAGACAGAGACTGTTATATAAGAACGAGTAGGACACTCTCTCACGCGATAGAAGAAGACTGAAATTATAGCCTGAAAAATTGTTTGGTTTTTGTCAATTAACCTATGTCAATTTTTTCTTTTCCTGGAAAGTCAGGACTGCAAAAATAATGTTTATGATTATCCAACTTAATAGTGAAAATAATGGTAATAAAATTTTTTAGTTTTATATTTAAAAACCACATTGAAGTTAAAAAAAAAATTAAAAAAGCAATATGTTGTATTGCCGGATAATTTACAAAAAATATTCTTCCTTCTTTACAGCTTACAGCTCTAGGTCTTAGTTAGCAGCACAGGCAAGAAGATAAAAACGAAATAATGAAGGATATTCACTAAAATCTATTTGGGAAACATCCAAGATCTAATGATTAATGATAAGGATGAGTAGTTATATTTGGTGAGAATGAATATCTACAGGGGATGTGTAAAATATTCATTTTTCACTCACCAACTGGGTTTTCTTCATTCCAATATGAGTCGTCCAGTGTATAATCGGCTTCTGCGACAACAGAAAAAATATCTTATGAGTGACTTTTAAAATTTCAATCTACGCTATAATAAGATTTACTTTTATAATGTTATGTGTATTTTTAATCGACTTTAAAATAGGAGAAGATTCCAATTCAGCTGTATATATTTTTGTGTTTGGTTGGCGATTTCTTCGCCAACTATGGACTGATTTGAATTTTTAATTACATATTATGTAGCTCCGAGGTGGTCCCATATAAATTTTATGATGAAATCCCGCCTTTGTAGGCGTAAAATAAGTCATTCAATTATTGAAGTCGGTTTATTACATTTTTACATTATTCAATTATTATTCACTTCCTTTAGCAGAATTAAGTATTATACTCTAAGTATATTATAGAGACGAAAGTTTGTATGTATGTGTGTGTATGTTTGGTATTTCTTCACGCTCAAACGGCTCAACGGATTTGAGTCTGATGGAGAAACAAACATACGCACCTAGTATATGAATAAATATTAGTCGCTGCCATCAACTTGTTGCATTACATATAACAATAAATTTTATTTTCCAGTTTCCTTCTCAGTTGTTACTTTTATGACATGTACATCATCTGTGTTTAGGTACAACGGGAGCAACGCGCTGTAACTTGGGATGCATACCACGGTAGAGAAAGAGCTGAGTTATATTGCTGTATTGAACGGGCCATCAGCCCGTTTATAATTAATTATAAATTTCATAATATATATATATGGCCTTAAAGTCAATCCTGCGAAAACTCAAGTAATCATAGTTGGTAGTTCTCGCATGGTCTCAAAAATTTGTTATTCTACATTACCTAAAATTAAATTTAACGGAGTCACGGTACCTTTTTCAAAAACTGTAAAAAGTTTGGGTATTTATATAGATAGCTGCATGTCTTGGATTCCGCAGATGGAATCTGTTAGTCGCAAGCTGTTTGCATCCGCCGGTTCGCTTAGGAGATTACGTAACTTTTTACCTACTGCGACTAAAATTATGCTTGCTCAAACTCTTCTTCTACCTGTTTTAGATTATGCTGACGCCAGTTACCTTGATCTTACGGAGGACCAGCTCAGTAAACTCGAGCGTCTTCAAAATTTTTGTATTCGTTTTATTTTCGGTCTTCGTAAATACGACCATATTTCTGAATTTCGTCATAAACTCAAGTGGCTTCCAATACGCCTTCGCCGGAATACTCATATTCTTTCGCTAGTATATAATCTCCTTCACAATCCTTCTACACCTAGTTATTTGAAGAAGCGCTTCGAATTCCTCTGCATTGGAAATCCTCGCCCTACTCGTCCTTCAAAAAGCTTACTACTCAAAACACCTGCTCACAAAACTTGTTTTTACGGTAAGTCGTTTACCGTTCAAGCTGTCAGATTATGGAATGCGCTACCAGTATCCATCAAACAAGCACCATCACTCGCTGTTTTTAAAACTCGTGTGAAGGCCTTTTATTTATCTGAAGACTCGTAATTTTTCATAATTTTATATTCTCATATGTATCTAGGTATATATATATATATATTTTATTTATTTATAGTTATAGGTATATTATATTTGTTATGTATTTGACGTTTATTTACTACTATTATAAGCTTTTATGTTTAGGGAAATTTCCCCTTAGCAATTTACACCGCCGACCAATCTAGCTTACTTTAAAATTCCTCTCCATCCAAAGGTTGCCTGGAAGAGATCGCTTCTTAGCGATAAGGCCGCCCATTGTACATTAACTTGTCTTAAAGTAAGTTATTTATATTTGTTCATAAAGTGTGGTGTACAATAAAGTATTTTTGTATTGTATTGTATATATACTGTAACATAAATCAAAAACGTGTTTGTAAATCTGTGTTTTATGTTCATTCTAACCAAATAAGGTTTTGGCCATTTTTTTACTAATCTAGGCTTATACTTGGAGGATTGTTTACCTGTTAGAATAATATTATCTGTAATGCTAAATGATAATGCTAATGATATTTTTTAAATTCAACTGGTAGTTTTAGAGATTAGCACTTTAAAACAAACAAACTCTTATGCTTAATTATATTTATAAGAAATAATACTGCGAGACAAAACAAAAACCCTTTCGTCATTCAAACCAATCCAACCGACGAATTAATCAAAATCCACCACAAAAAGTGAAAAGGGGTGCAAAAAAAAAGAAACAATAATTACCGGTAGTGACATTGCCACAATAAATTACACAATAGGGTTGTTCGCGATAGAATGACGGGTTTTTTTTACCCCATTCATCGCTGGGTAGGTACCCCCATTGTTATTGTAATTACCTCGTTACCCGGCAGTGGATTCGAAACAAAAGCCACTGAAAAATTTATGTGTGAAAGTGTATAAATTAAAAGGATAATTATGTTTGATGGGTCAAGGTAATTTCGTGGTTCCTAATGGGCTGTGTTTTAATTAGCGCATCCATAAATTATTGTCTTTTCAAGATCGTTTTGCGTGGGAAATGGCGGTATGAATTATTGTGTTACATTTTTTACTAGTTACCTGAAGTTGTTGCTAGCCCGCGGTTAAAAAGTAAATGTTGGACAATGGAAAAAATGACAGAAGTGGTTTGCAAGTCACTATAAAAATATTTTATGTCATTCCCCTCTAACAAGCTTATTTTATTCACTGAAAACATTGAATAAAAAGCACTATCAATCATTATTTTCGTGTTTGAATTTAGAACACACCAATACATTCGACTTCCATCTTAATGCTATACAAACTCACAAAATTTTCGCTGAAATCTTTCTTTTCTTCGTAGTCCCTTATTCATTAATTGCATAATATACTATTTTCGGAAAAAAACTGGTCTACATTTTTAATCTGTACGAGCTCCATGACAAATGTCATCCAAATCCGTTCAGCCGTTGAGGCGTGAAGGAGTTACAAACATACATACTGACAAACTTTCACATTAATAATATTAATATGAAGGCGGATATGATGTGTTTAAAGTGACAGGACGAACTGACAACTGGCTGAGCTGTCATCTGATGTCATCCGCCGCACAAAAACTATGAGAAGATCCAAGTCTCATCGTATTGCACTCGTAACTCAGACGGGTAAAGTTTCCGTGCCTGTAATTTCACCGGCACCCACACCCGGAACACAGCAGTTCCACCACTGCTTGTGCAGGCAACGGACGTGAGCAAATACTAATTGAAGGTTGAGGTTTGGGGAGATCATAATAGAGGTTTTTGTGTTCATATAAACGCCATCGCATCATATATAACTTGTTATAACCTCATATAAGAGAAGCACTAAAAACAATATGATACAAAGAGCGTGCCCATTAGTTTTTATGGCACAATAAGAGCACGCTAGCCGATTTGGCAAAATTTTGTGGTACAAATGAAGAGAGCCCACCTTAAGTTCAAGTTTACGACGTAGTTTAATATATATTTTTATTATATTCTTGCTCAGAAGTAAAGGTTGTATTTTTGTGAAAAAATTTCGACCTTTAGCTGAAACTTTTTCTTATACATTAATTGGACCAAGGCAGATTATTAATAATGTAATCATTAAAACCGTTTGACGTAAAACATTGCGTAACCATCCAGAAAAACTCTCAACTAAGCTCAACTCATGACTTTTCTGGTTAAAAGCAAAATATAAATGAAACAGTTCTACCGGCTCCAGCTTAGTTGGTAACCCTGCCTTTGAAGCGAAGACTCCCGGGCTCGATTCCAAGCTGGGGCACACGTTGTGTCGTGAGCTTGAAGTTTGGGTCTTGGGTATTGTGGTTGTTGGGCCGAGGTAACCACTTAACATCAAGTGGGCCTTCAGCTCGTTAATTACATAAATAAAAAAAACGTTATTAGTGGAGAGAATGTTAAATCATACAAATAACTACGTTTATACATTCATACCCCCCCTACGATTCCTTTTGTCACAAGTGATATGGTCTAACACAGAAATAAGGCTGACACGCAAGACCCGAAAACAAACTTAACGATCATCACACAAAATTTGGTGCAGCCGGAAATCCAATCCGAGACCCCTTGCTTCAAAGGTAAGGTTACTACAACTAAGCTACAGAGTCAACTTGTTTCTTCATAGTAGAAATCCACAGACTACACAGTATTATACATAGGCCAAGTTTTGTAGACTGAATTTAAATCAGTCATGCGCAGAACGCTTGTCTTTGAGTAGTGAACGGAATTAAATGAGATGATACACCTGGATAAACAGCATCCGATCGACACAGAGCTGTGTAATATGCGACACGGAGACACACGATCGCTGGAGTAATTTCCTGGTCAGCTGTTTCGAGAACTCACGCGTGGTTCCTAGCCTGTTCATCGGTAATTGAGATGAAGTAGCAACTTATAAACTCTAAGAGACATCTTATGCTAAGAGGCCAAAAAAGGTTTTGGATACTTTTGGCGGTTATTATTTTGGAATCACGCTGGAAAGAAGATATCGGTGTAACCTTAGGACCATACTGGACTAGACAGAGAGCAATGAAGAGAGCTGGAGAACGCCTATGCCAAAAATTACGGGATATTTTGTTAATCCACGAACTAAAACTAAAATAATTTGCAAATACTGTTAAATGTAATATTTACTATTATATATTAAATAAAGTTTTAACTTAAGTCGTTAAACCCGTAAAAATATTCAAATCATTTTTATTCATCTAAAAATTCTATAGCCCCACGTTGGGGCGCCAATACGGCACATACTCTAAATCACTTCCGGTGTCCAGCAGTAATAGCGGGAGCACTTCCGCTCTGACCTGACTGACCTGGGATAATTTCCTATAGTGGTTAAGTTCTTAGCGATTAATTAATCTTACTATTTTAAAATCTCATTGTACAAAAACTGATGACGTTATATTGTGTTATACTTTAACTGCCACTTTATAGTTAGGTATATTTGGTTACCCCCCCCCCCCTCCCCGCTCATGACAAAAGCAATCCAACTCAGACTTTGATCTTAGTCTAGGTTTCCATCTTGCTGCGTCCGTCACCCAAGACGGATGTACCGTTACATGATAAGGCTTGATAAGACTTGTTTTCAGAAAAAAAAACATACTGTATCTAAGTTGTGTTGTAGATCCTACATACCCACCAGGGGTATAGCCATGTCTACAACAAGTACCAAAAGTATTTGTAAGATGAGTGTTTATTATATAATGTATTTATAAATTAAAATCAAAAAATGATAAAATCAATGAATTATTATATGATATCTTTCATTATTAACATTAATAGGAATAAATTTATTAGATGATATTATATTAATGTTAATTAGGTATATAATTATTATGGGCATCGATAATTTTCTTAACTTTTCTCATGCTGAGATATCGCCGGCACTTACACACTTCAACCGGAATACAGTAATGCGAGCACTACTTCTTCGTAGCAGATTCCAGGCAGTACCTTTCCTGCCGAACTTGGCACAAGTTCTACAGCTACTTTTGGTTGCTCCCTTCGCATCACTTAGGCGATAGGTGTAGGAATTTTAAGAGTGCGTTTTCACGGACGCGAGCTGTGTTTTTAGTCATATTTTAGTTTACAAACAATATTTAAAACGAAAGATCACAATCATTGTGTAGTTGTGGCCAAGCTAGATCCACCGCCCACATTCACAGATTAATTAAAAGTACTTCACGTACTCAATTACTACGGTCAAGTTAGTAGTCAAAGCCGGTTATCTCTACAGAGTATTATATAAAATCCACTAAATAGCCAGTCCCCACATCATTTTAACTTTTTGCTGTGAATACAAATGAGGTTTGCGTTTAGCAATAACCGTATATTATCTCTTTCACTCTCTCTCTGTCTCTTTCATTAGCGTGTGAGGCATCATACCTTAGTGTTTTCAAGCTGTGTAAATCCTGAAAACATGAATTTTCAATGTAGAAACTAAGGCAGGTCTACTGCCAGTACACTACACGGTCAAAGGCACATTTAATAATTAAACTTGTTTATTTGATTTGTTTTTAATGGATACGTAAGTATTATCGATAGATACAGTTATGGAATACTATTTTGAAGGTTTGTTAAACTTTAAAAATAGTATTTTAAAACAAATCAAACGGTGACAGTGAAAGGTGTAATTTTACAGGCGTTTGAGACGTTACAACCCCGTCTCAGAATGACGCGACATGGGTCTTCTTATACTTTTGTAGGTCAACGCTGTCAACTCAATCAATTTCATCAAAATTGTGGTTGAAAAGAACTTGCTTAACTTTGTTCGCTCGGTTGGTATGGCGTGCTCGCGAACATAATTCCATGTCAGATGTGACATTCACGCTCGGAATTCAAAATGGCGGAACGCTAATAATGCATTTCGTTAGATAATTAAACGCGGTGGCAACATTGTCAGTGAATTAGGATTTCATATTTTAGACATTGTATTTTAGGTTGGTACATTTTAGAGTAAGTTTATTTTGGATTACAACTATTAGTGAGTACTTGTAGGTGGAAAAACAATTTAAAGCATACAGCTTTTGACAAAAACACGCCACTGTCTATGCAGTATTGTCACTCATAAGCTGTCTTGCTCGCACTCATTCAAAGCTCCCGCCTGTCAAAATTACTACCGTTTTAAGATATCAAATTGTCTTAAGATAAAATAGGACGAACGTAAAGTTGTAATATAGGTACAGAAAAAAGACATCGGCAACGCCTTTATTTTTCAGTCATCTATTAAATTGCCGATTGCATGAAACCCATTCGAAAATGTATTAATTTTATTTAAAAGTCGGGGACGACAACACTGCGTGCAATCGCGATAATGGCTGCGAACGGAATGCAGCCACAGTATACAAAACAGTACACAGCTGCATTTACACATACTCACGCTCATCATTTACACTGTCACTTTCCGTCTTCAACAGAACTCACGTTTAGTGCCTCTATACTTCAATATAGAAAATCCTAATATGTCACATAAAATATTTGTAATATATCATGATCATGCGCAAGCAATATGTCTAAAAAATAGTCCTTCATAGATTGATTACGTAGATTACGGAATTTGTGTTCGGGTGGTGGCGTGATTTCGAATACCGCGTAGCCTAGTGGTACAGGTGATGACTTTTAATACAATAAATTGAGCTTCCGTGGTATATAAAATTGCATTTATGCTCAATTGACGAAAGGTCAGTGTCTCTGGAGTTACACAGTATATCAGATACTGATACGGGCATATGATTAACTCAAACTCATTTGATTCCTTTAGATCTCACGTATTGTTTATACGTCAAATTTTATACGCACAAGTAAACATATTCGTGAGCCTATAACGTAACAGGAGCACTTTAGGCATATTATTATATATGCACAGATATGTCAAATTTCAGTCAGTTTTCATGATTAGTCTTATTTGTTAAATTTACGTCTGTTACAACCCTAACCGATCAACGCCGGGGAAAGAAAAGATAAGATAGACAAGGTATGGGGAAGACCATTCCTTTTTCATGCCGTACCTTTGTAACGCCAATCAGTTCCGACACATTGATTTTTAGAAATGTGGGTAAAGATTGTGTCGAATTCGTCAAACTAAAGGCGAATAAATTCTCAGTCAAATTGTTCCCGCAATAAAATTTCAGCGCCGCGCAAAGTAGTATCGTCTCGAAATCAAATTACCAACCTTCCCGTAGTTATGTTCGGTTCGTTTTGTTGGTACAATTGTATCAATATTGGACATCGTAACTCGATTTTAGAACGGAGTGCCCTGTCAAGCGATGCTTGAAGGCAGGTAAAATAGCGCGAACCAAACATTTTTTCTGAGTGTAATTTGAATGGACACGGATTTTACGCTTTAAATTTGTTTGTGTGTCAAACTTTTATGTTGCGGAAAAATAAAAATGTCTGTACGCCCCAGGGGAAAGACAATTTTGTATGGTTGTTTCTAGAGTTTATGTTATTTTACTCTCAATTATTGAGAGCAGGCTGGTAGGTAAGTATCATTACCTATTAGGCAAGTCCCTGTAGTGGGAACATTAAAAGGCTGATACGGAATTATAGGTTTGTACATTTGAAATCCACGCCTTATTACCTTTTTTTATCTATTAAATGAAACTTGACTGCCTTTAAAATCGAAGGTGTGTAAATAGGTATATGACCTATTAACTAATTACGTCCCCATTAGCTAATTATTACTAATTAATCGGCGATAAGATTAATACTAGCATGGTGGCACAGGGGCACAGACGCCGACTTTCATTCTGAAGGTCGCTGGTTCAAACCCACACGTGCACCAATGAGTTTTTTCACTTGAAAAATTTATGTGCGTAATACCACGCTCTCGAAACGGTGAAGGAAAACATCGTGAGGAAACCGGCATGTCTTAGAACCAAAAATTCGACGACATGTGACATCTACCAATCCGGGTTGGGCTCCCGTGGTAGATCAGAGCCCATTCACTCTCAATTATCGAGAGTAGGCCGGTGTCCCTGCAGTGGGAACATTAGAGGCTGGTACGGCAAGATTAATTGCGAGCGGTATTGCTACTCGAATGACACATCTCAAACCCAAATCAAATTATAACATTATACAACCATAAATAAATTAATTACTATATATAAATAACGTTTCATACCCCTGCACTATGATTCCTTGTATCGCAGGTGGCATGGAAAAACACAGAAACACAAAACAGACACCTAAGACCCGAGAACAAACCCCTCGCTTCGAAGGCAGGGCTACTACCAACGCTACGGAGCCATTGATATGGGTTTAAGAATACTTGTGTGATGAAAATCTAGAAATACATAAACATAATACAGAATTATTTGCATTAAATGAAATGAAAGCAATTATTAAAAGATCAAATTATTGTAAAAAAAGATTTAATTACGTATTTTTGCCACTAACCGCACAACCACGGGTAATTTATGATATCGCCGATTAAATAGCGATTATTAATTTAACTCATTAGTAAGTAATGAACAGTCATAGGAACTAATAAGCTTATCTATCGGAGACCTATAATTCGGACTTGCCTTTTTTTTTTTTTTTTTTTTTTCCTTGGGGAAATGGCAGGGCGGTTATGTGGGACTAGACCCACTAAAACCCCACGATGTCCTCCTCTGCCGCTTAGTGGCGGGAACACGGGAACGTTAAAACACACATCCGCGAACCCGCCGCGGCTGTCCGTTTCCGGACCCCCCTGTGTTGGCATCGGGTGCCACTCCTCTGTTTGCGACACGCCAGGACATATGGCGTGTCGCAACCACCTCGGGGACCAGGTCAGCGAAAGGGCGTCAGACGACCCCGTGTCTAGACGCCCTAGGTCCCCATGCGACGGGTCAGATATGTGGCCCCGTCGCCTGCCACTACGGCCGCAGAGGATAGGGAGAGCGGCGCCTCGCAATACCGACACTCCTCTTCCCCTGCGGCCCCACCGCGTCCGCCATCGAACGGTGACGACCCCGTCGTGGCCGCGGTAGGTAGGGAGAGCGGCGCAAATTCGGACTTGCCTGATTGTGGTGGTATATTAGGTTGGATGAGTTAGCTCACAGTGCAGCCATGAAGACGACAATATCTCGAGTTAACGCTCGTGAATCGTTCGTGGTGTAGCTTGCTTAGCTGTTCATTACAGATCATCTGAGTCAAGCAATTTTCGGCCCGGTCAGATTTTGGATGGTTTGACCATTTAGTGGCATTCGAACTAACCTGTCTATGAGCAAGAAACCCCTAATAGAATAAATATACATTATTATTATTATATGCCCAGAACCTATTACTTATTTGGGGGTCCAGTTGCTCACGTCCGTAGTTAAGTACCCCTTGAGTACCCACTGGATATCAGCAGCAAAAAGTAGCAAGAGATATTGTGCAAAGTTTATCTGGCAATACTGCCTCCACACCTAGCAATTTTCTCCCATGCTGTGGTGAATTGCTGTGTTCCGATGAAATGGGGAGAGTGCTGGTGAAATCAGAGGTAGGATGTTGAAATCAGAGGTAGGTAGATTGCTGTTGTAATGTTAGAATTGGGGAGAGTGCTGGTGAAATCAGAGGTAGGTAGATTGCTGTTGTAATGCTAGAATTGGGGAGAGTGCTGGTGAAATCAGAGGTAGGTAGATTGCTGTTGTAATGCTAGAATTGGGAAGAGTGCTGGTGAAATCAGAGGTAGGTAAATTGCTGTTGTAATGCTAGAATTGGGAAGAGTGCTGGTGAAATCAGAGGTCGGTAGATTGCTGTTGTAATGCTAGAATTGGGGAGAGTGCTGGTGAAATTAGAGGTAGGTAGATTACTGTTGTAATACTAGAATTGTAGCTTGGACCTGTAAAATGTGTAGTACAAAAAAAGTATTTATAGTCACAGCAATAATAACCAACAATAATGACTGCGCAATAACCAATCCGAGCTCTTATCTGTAGCGAACATTAACAAATTGCTGGACTACTTTCAGTTAGGCTAAGCCGCAAAAACTACGGGTAGATGAATTTACAGTTAAAATTCAGGTCCCAGCTTACGGTGAGATGAGCTAGAACATTGTTATAATAACTGGCTTCTTGACAACAAGTATCTTATTATTCGTGTTACCGAGAATATTTACCATGATTTGTGTGTTTTGTTGACTCCCGATATTTCACAAAAAAACTAACAAATCATGGTAAATATCTCGGTAACACGAATAATAATGTTCATAACCATGATAGTTTTAAAATTTATAACTTAGTATTTTACTTATATATTACTATATATAATATTAGGGACTTTGTTTTAGTAATTAATTACCATCTAATTATAAGTTTTAAATTGTTATAAACAAAAACAAATGTTTCATGTACAGTCTATTTAGTAAGTGAATATATTAAGACCTTAAGTAAGTAAGATAGTAAAATTAATAATCTACATGATAAAATTAATAAACATTAATAAAAGTACTAATAATATTGATTTAGTATAAATGAAAGTGTTGCTGATTATCGGTTGATATCTGGATTTACGTATATTTCCGTCAATTATTGCTTGTTCAAATATATCCATATAAAAAAGTGACGTTTCCAAGTAATTTATAAAGAATTCAATGGAAATAAAGTATTTTTGACTTTGACTTTGACTATATTATTTAACTGACTCACAGCCTTCTGCACTGTGCGTCGTGGATATGTGGACGAACATAGATCCTTTCCGTGTCAGGGTGTTAATATGTATGTTATTACAAAAAGGTAATTAAATCCTCCCCGATTGAAGTATGAGTATTAGAAGACAAGTCGCATCCTGTTGCGCCCGTCACCCGGAACGGGTGAAAAATCTTATGTATTTGTAATTTCACCGACACCAACTGAGGGACATATCTAGGAAGTATGAGGGGAACGCGAACAAAATGGCTTCCCAAATCAGTTTCTTTGCTATTCTGCCCGAAACGTTTAGCGATGTACCAGCTGTTATATTTTCCCTGTGGCTAGCCCAACCGTGACCCCCGGATTTTGCGGCCTGACCCACGTGTGAGAGTCACGTTTCTATTTAATTAATAATTAGAACATGCTTTCGGGAAGGGTGTTAATAGTTATTTGATTTTTGGCGGACGGTTCTAACGGAGATGAGTTGACACAGTGTATCTCATGCAGAAAATTTACATGTATTGTACCTAATTAACTTATTTTTACTAGTTTTGGAGAAGTTATCGACAAATCTTTTTTATACTACTTATGTGGCAAACAAGTATACGCCATACCAGAGGTATCAATCGCGCGTTGCCGACCCTTTCAATATTTTAAAAGGCCCCTTTTGAAGAACCCCATGCTGTAGTCTCCAGGGAAAACTGGCAGATCACTCCACAACCTAAGAGTACGCGGGAGGAAGTTCCTCTGAAACCTTACCGTACGCGACCCCGGCTCTAGAGTGTTAGGATAACCTTCAGTCGATGGCGAGCGGTGCGGTGATAGAAAGTAGCTAAATTAATTAAAGTTAAATAGCTAATAGCTAGTTAAATAATACAATTAAAAGTTTTTTTATATGTAACACAAGTTACGGGATCTTTGTTCTTTTGTCTTTGTCAGAAAATGGCAAAAATTCATTCAAAAATCTTTAGTATATAACCATGTAAACCAACAATTTTCCGAATAAAAGGCTATTAATACCTCCACGTATTCCTGAGAAAAAGGGTCTTGAAAGTTAGCCAAAAAATCCTATAAGCGCTTGATTGTTTACTTTTAGGGTACGGAACCCTTAAAAATGACAACATTCCATCCCTCTCAATCAGCAATGAATCAAGCATGCTTAACCCTATCGCGATAGGTCGGGTGTCAAAAGGACCAGGTGTGTTTCCAAAGCCAGTTCGATTGAATGCCAGGTAACGGATCACTGAAAACACCCCCAACCCCCTCTGCACCCCACCCCCGTATCCCGCACTCATTTGCCACAGAGCCGCGTCACGTCCGTTAAAGCCGAGTAATTGCAAAAACATTCCAAATGTGATGCAGTCTCTTAGTGAGGGTTCCGTAGCAACAATTGTATTTTAAGATATTTGTTAAAATATCTCTCTCTCTCTCTCTTCGATCTTCCCTATGGATGGTTGGAAAGGATTTGAACAAGTGCTACAACACCAATATTTTTTTAAGAATTCAACGAGATAAATTATTTTGACTTTGACCTTGATATCACATATTTGAAATTGAAAAACGAAGTGTTATACAATAGTTTGTCACCAACAGCTACAGCTTTTACAAGTACCCCCTGGGTTAAAGGAGCAACCAAAATAAACTGTAGAACTTTCGCCAGGTTCGTCCGGAGAGGTACTGCCACCACACCTGGAATCTGCCGCCAGTAGTGCTAGCATTACTGTGTTCCGGTGGAAGGGTGTGGGTGCCGGTGAAATCACAAGCGCATGGACGCAGCAGGATGAATGCGACTCGGTGTAAGATCCTAATCTTATACTGAGCCGCATTACTGAGCCGCGTTACTGTCTTGGACTTACCACCAGGTTCCGTGACTTAATCACATTAAAAAAAATACATTTCAGGAAAACAACTGCTTTGTATTCTGTGGCGTGCCGCTACATTGTTCTTAGCTACCATTTCTCCCTCCACCCCAAAGTGTATTTAAAAGGCTCTACATGCTACATGGTGGTACCTTAAATTTTCATAACGATCCAGCAAGCCACGTTCCACGATTACCGTCACAGAATTAACATAATCTGAGCATAATCATATCATTACTTACTTACATAATACTCATAAAATATCCGGATCCGTTTTTAGGGTTCAGTACAGTTAGGGTAACCCTATTGCTAAAGTATACTAGAATATAGAGTCAGACCCTATAATGTACTTTCAGATTACTGGAGACGAACGAAGTTTCATTCATTTTTTGACATTTAAAAATATTGTTTTTTTTTTATTACGAAAGCGATGGACTGAGTTGAAGACTCACGATGTTATCACTTAACATTACCTCCAACCATAGAAACAATAACTTACTTAAGACTTAGGTCTTCTCCGTATAAGAAGACCCAAGTCGCACCGCGTTGCACCCGTCACCCGAGATGGGAACTTATACTACTGCCGCCACTTATAGCAGCGTGCCCAAAATGCTGGCAACATTGCCACGCTGGCTTTATCTCTGGCCAAAATAAAAACCAGCATTTCGGTCGCATGTAGATACAATTCTTAAGGCGCACCGCTCAAGATCCCTTTAAAGCTCCCTTATAGATTGTTTGTATCCCAGTCCCCAAGCGCCTAAAGTTTCTACTGCTAACGATTGAACCTTTATAGATAGATAGATAGATGACACTTTATTGCATACCAAATAAAGATAATAATAGCTTAAAAATAGGAACCTTAACTAATAAAAAGGTGTCACAATGGACGGTCTTACCGCTATAAAGCAACCTTTGGATAGACAAGAAGTATTAGAAATGAGAGAGGGCATTGGTGCATCTACAATATATAAAATAATACTAAATTTGAAATATAATTTAAATAATATGCTTACTTATAAAACCTAAAATACATATATAAATATTTATAAATATAATATTTATACTACGATAAAATAATACTTTTATATTAATGTTTTGTTTATCATTAATTAAAACGTATGTATATAAAACCAATAACGTTGAGAAATGACTAAACAACCTTTCTACTGTAAAGTATACACTTACATACGTTTTACACAACTATTCAAACCAAAAAAACCATTTCAACAGCATTCAAACGTTGAACTCTACAAACGAAATCCAAATACCACAACACCGCCATAAGTTTGCAACCGAAATAAAGTGAACAGTTAACACTTTCAAAGCTTAACCTCAAAAATGTTACCTCAAAACCCGGACGAAATTGTGCCGAAACCGGGTAAACCGGGAAACTTCGTAATCATGTCAGCACAGCCCGGCCCGGATATATGGTTTCCAGATGAGATGTCAGAACTGCTGGTTGAATGTCAAAACTTATACAGCCAGGAAAATCTATTAAAAAATTGTCAAGTATGAATGTTTAGAATATAATAGGGATTCCAGATGAGATGTCACATGTGCTGGTTGAATGTCAAAACTTGTATAGCCAGGAAAATCTATTAAAAATTGTCAAGTATGAATGTTACAGAATATATTGGATTCCAGATGAGATTTTGAATTGCTGGATGAATGACAAAACTTATACACCAAGAATTCTTATTGAAAAATGGTCATGTTTAACATTGTATCGTTATATTCATGCTCTTGCAGCATTACATGCACAAAGATATGTAATTTAACATATCTTTGTGCATGTAATGTGCCTAAGGAGCTCCAATAAC
Source organism: Aplocera efformata (assembly GCA_921293045.1). Classification (NCBI taxonomy): domain Eukaryota; kingdom Metazoa; phylum Arthropoda; class Insecta; order Lepidoptera; family Geometridae; genus Aplocera; species Aplocera efformata. The sequence goes on along the minus strand of OV121042.1, from coordinate 891,248 downwards.
ATGTTACATGCTCACCAATATGTTTAATAGTGTGTATACTTTGACGTGTCCAAACAATACTTGAGATCTAAATGAATAAATGAGTTTGAATGAGTTTTACTTTCTGTGTCTGGGCGTTAATATATATCATATGTATTTTATACAAAAGAATACTATATAATATGAATTTATTAAAAAAATCTTGTTCGTATAGTCTGAGCTATATTTAGTTTGGGGTTAAATTGCGCTGTGTGAAATGTCCATTAATATTTAAAGCACACGATGATACTGTTGCGATGCGAAGAGCGGAAACTGACGATCAAATCGTCGCGAACTCGAAGTATACGGCAGCTTTAGCGACCTAGAAGCGTGCTTACCACATCCTATTCTATTAAATTTCTGCCTTATTAACGTAAATATATACATATATTAACAAGATTGTAAACATCCAAACATGTATTTGAATGCCAATTGGATCAAATTCATTCAATTTCACTTATATTCACCCATAATATGCGTTTAAGATATATACGTACAAAAATAATATTGGGAGTAATAGAATAAAACATGATTGAAATAATTTCATTGTATTGTGATTTTTTTTATCCTGTTTAATTGTAAATTAGTGTTATCTACAATATCTGTCTATCTATCTATGACGATGATTCAACGTCGTTCTATAGAGATAACTCGTCGATAGAACGGCGGAATAGTCTCGATTCGCTCGCCCATAAATATGGTCTCCCAGCGAGTTCCTATCAACTTGTGAAAGTTCCATAAATAATTAGCCGGTCTTTGTGAATGCAGATACAGAAGACTTGTTGTGAAAAATAACTTCACATAACCAGGGTAATTACAACTCTCCAGACTTGGTGACTCCAGCAGGAGGTCGGGATATTGTATGTGACTATTTCTTTTCTATCAAAGTAATTGGCCTTTTCTATATCGGACAGATCGTTAATTATAAACCGGCTCATTGCGACGCAGGCTTCCACACCAAGGGTTTAGGACCTCAGCCTACACTAGGATTCCCCATGTCGCAGGTGGCATTGACAAATACCTAAGATCTGAGATCAAATTTTACGCTAATCACACAAAACCCCGGCCAGGCCTCGAACTAGAGACCCTTAGCTTCGAAGGCTATGTGCTAAGTTACGCAGCCGTCAGATTTTAATTATTTGTTGGGATATTGACCATCAGAAAACAAATTCTATGAAAATTTAAGTCCACTATACATGACGGTTGAAAAATACAGCCTTATGATTTTAGAACTCATGGACGTAAGTACAGATATCATATAGAGTTTTCTTTTGACTTTAAAATAAGGTACCCTAAAACAGAAACAAATATTCAGCCCTGTACAGAACCTTATACAATTAAAAATAAATATATTCTCCATTACAGCCAAGCATCATAATCGTTTTCGAATTTGCATCTGAAATTAGATACAAGCAAAGTCTGGTAGGATTAGATTGTTTATAAAAGGCAACCAAATCACAGTAACGGTAATTTTAAGCTTATTTCGGTAGGATTAAACAGTAATCGGTCACAATACCGGTATCCAATTTAGTTACAGATCACTAGGGATTAGAAGTTTAACTGTACTGAAACCATTAGCGAACGGTGAACAAACATGGTTTAAAATTATTCTTTGAAGTTTTCGTTCATTCCGTATTAACCTATAATGTTCTCACTGTAGGGACACCGGCATACTCTCGATAATTGAGAGTGAATGGGCTTTGATCTACCACGGGCGCCCAATCCGGATTGGTCAATGTCATTGGCCAATCAAATTGGTCTTTGAGTTTTTGGTTCTAAGACTTATTTTTTTCTTTCGTAAGAACAAGAAAAGACCGTGACTGAGGGAAATAGGGATTCATTTATATATATATAAATAATACGCTGACAGTACGAAAGCACTAAATGTATCCATAGTAAGGTCCTCCACGAGTTTAATGAACCATTTAACCTACAAGGCCTCCTGCCCTAACAAATCCAATTTAGAAATTGCTTACGACCGTTTGAATCATCCCCCTATTTATTGAAATAGGGGGATGATAAGTACTATCTGTATGATAACCACCCTAAATAATGGCACAATCGAAAATATGCTTTATACTAACGAGGATATGACTCAGAATGATCAGGAGTGAGAAATACGCGTCCATATTCTATGGAACGTAACGTTACCGAAATGATAATGTGAAATTATTCACTGGAATTTTATTCGAGCCGAGAATTGAATATTGATTGGATTGTACCTGAATTTTGATCAAGATAAAATTATGAACTTGTCACATCTGTTTTTTTGGCAGACCCTTTGAATGTTTTCAAAGTTGGGGTGTATAAATTTAAGATTTTCGAAGTTTTCTTTATTGGATTTAATGCATGAAGCAATTAAATAGTCTTCTTTTTTCGGGTGAGTAAGCGGACATTCTGGTGGCGGAGCATTCAAGGCCCTCGAAGGCCTCCAACCTGGTTTATCGACCAGGACAGGCGGAAACTATATCTTAAAGTGCACTCTCAAAATACAGTTAGAAAGCTATGTGTATTTTTCATCTCTTGTACATTATTTATAATGGTTGGATAGATTTAACATTTTCATTAAATGATTAGAAACTAGGAACCTCGTAGATGGATTTATACTAGTGACCTTTGGATTGAATGTCATTGGGCCACGAAGCTCTTAACGTTCGTAAATCTTACTTATTTTTAGTTAGTCTGAATATCAGATATCCACCGCGACTGCCGCCGTCACAGGCTGGAGCTAATCTCTAAATGGTTTCTGTAATGAAAATGAGTTTTTTTCATCAAATCCGATTGAAACTCGTAATGAGGTCAATTATACTGATTACTAAGGACCTAATGTACCTTTCTGGGGAGACAGGTTCAATTACCAGCGACCTTGATGTAGCCAGGAGCATGAAATTGACTTAGACTATTTTCGGAGACGGAAAATATCTGAAAATTTTGCTGAAATGTGTGGTGTATCGTGTACTCGTATATTATTAAATCAGCACACGTCAAGAGGGTTATTATTGGGTATTCCATGTTGCTCGCATCTATAGGTGAGTTTTTACCTATGTATATCACCAGCGACCCGCCTCGGCTTCGCACGCCAAGTAAAACATCAGTGTCGTGTCAGAAACTACCCGTGTGGAGCTGGGGTGAGTTATTAGTAATACATATAAACCTTTGTCTTGAATCACTCTATCTATAACTGAAAACTGCATTAAAATACGTTGCTTAGTTTAAATGCGAGAGCGACTTTGTTTTATACTATGTAAGGATAAGAATTCACGATTTGACAATCATCTGTCAAATGACGTAGATACCTACGTAGTAGAGTGAATGTCCCATACATAAAAGTACTTTCGTAGGGTCCATAATGTGAAACTCAGAATGTAAACCAACAATATTACCTTGTACAATTATGAGAAGCAATAAATGTATTGAGTATTGAGTATTAAAATCCATCAAACCGTTTAGGCTGTAAAGCAAAAGAAATATTATATAACCCTCTCTCAGGTTAAAAAAAAAGAAGATTTAATAGTTTATTTTTCTACCTTTGCCCCCGTAAGACAAACTAAATATCTGCAGCTGAGATCCAGTGCATTAGCGAAGTCGTGGCTCGTGATTGGTGGTCGCTTACAAAAGGCGAACTCCCGTTGGCACCGCGCCAGAGCTTTTGTCAACATACATTGAAAATTTTCGCTAGCCACAACGTAGCTGTTACGTAATCGGTCTGTATGTTTGTTCTTCGTTTCTATGTTAATGGATCTGTGTGATCGACTTTAAGGTTTTTTTTTATGTGAATTAGTGACGGAACGAGCTCAGGGCCCACCATAACAATAAGTCGCATTCATCCTGCTGCTTCCATAACCCGAGACGAGGATGATACGTCACAAGCGCATGTGATTTCATTGGCATCCGCACCCTTCCACTGGAACACAGCAATGCACTACTGATTCTAGGTGTGGTGGCAGTACCTCTCCGGACGAACTTGGCACAAGTGATACTGCTACTTTTGGTTACTTAAGGTTACTTACAGCTCAGATTTTTGCATATAAGACAGTTTGATTCCAACCCAGTACAAAATTTAGTGCTACAAATATATGGATGTCAATATCTATTTGCAAAAAGAAGTAGGTTACATGATTAGTTTAAGGCTATATATCGCTGTCTTGTTATGTTCAAACGCTATTTAAATCATGTATTCTGTCTGTCGACAAAATTATGTGGCAAGTATTCCAAAGCGTCATCATTATATCTGGCGAAGGATTGGCAGCCTGCCAGCGTGAGATTTATGTCACTGTGTGAACGGTTGAGGACTTGAAATGCACGTATTTCCGTATCGGCCTCTAATGTTTTCGCTAAACAACGCCCTATTCTCCAAAGGTTAGAGTGAACTGGGCTTTGATCTACCATGGGACCCCAATCTGGATTGGTAGATGTAGCATGTTGTTTTAATTAGCTTTGGTCATGCTTTGCTCACCTATACTTACAAATACAAATACAAAATACAAATATCTTTATTAAGAAACAAAACATTAATTATCAGAACACTTGTAACATTGGATCCCGCACTAGGGCTAGCCTGTATCGCGGGTATCCGAAAACTAGAGTTACCAGATACATTTATTTGGAGGAAAAACGTGCAAGGTTATGGTTACTACTAATCGTACTATAGAATAAACAAAAAGAAACGTGAAAAGACTGCAAGCTATGAAAATTTTAACTTAGAAACATGCAAAATAACAAATTAAAATAAATATTTGTACTTATGCTACAGGCAGGGCACATAGAGAGTTATGTAAATTAATTATAATTAGGCTGTATTTAGGTATGTGTATGAGCTGTGCGTAATGCTGGGTATGTGTGTGTGTGTGTGTGTGAGAGAGTGTTTGCGTGAGTGTGTGTGTGTGCGTGTGTGTTTGTGTGTGTGTACGAGTGAGTTTTGGCTTCCTGTGGTAGCACCAGTCTATAAGGAGTCTGGGTACAAGAGAACCATGGGCCCACCGGAGGTCTGAAAGAATTTAGACTATGGTTACCAATATTGATTCAGTTTCATCATAGTCAAGCGTGAGTAACCATTTCCTTATTTTCTCTTTTGCACCAAAGAGAGAGCAGGAATCGAGCTCACACTTGATAGTTACACGCTTATATATGAAAGGAAAAGCAAAAGAACGGAATCGTTTCGCAAAAGAGGTTTTAATCAGTGGTACTTTAATGAAAGTTTGGCGACGACTATCCGCTGAAGAACTTTTCGAGTTCGGAATTGCATGAGATTTATGGAAAGCTAGGGTAACGTTCTGAATATACAGTTGTCTAACAGACAGTGTTTCAGATTCCAGGTGAAACAATATGAATTAAAACATTGCTTAACTTTTCGTTTTTTGTAGGACGAAAGAAATGCGTTTCTTTGACATTTTTGGATATATAACATACTAATTTAGTCATGATGTATGACCTTATTGAGAACGAAATGCACACATTAATTTCGAAGCAGAAAAACTGATTGTTTCTCCTTTGAATTTGAACCAGCAAAATTCAGATTGAAAATATCGTCTGTAGAGCCATCACGATATACACATCCATGAACTAAAACTACGTGATCAAGGTTCCTCCCGCAAAAAGCTCCAACTTGCAAACTCAAAACACATTCTAACGCATTTAACTAAATTCCTATTAGAGTGCATAAAATACAGCCCTTTGGCAGGCTTGGTTGAATTACTCATAATAGAGCCTTTATGCTTTAGCCTCTTTTATACAGAAACCTAAAAAAAAAACACAAAGGAACTCGCTAAAAGAATTTTTCATCTCTGTAACTCAGTATAGAATTTTAGTTCAAGCTTTCAATAAAATAATATTTCTATATTTTAAAAATGTCTTTCACTACTATAACTTCCATCGGAACACTTTTCAAGTTTCTGTGAGGTCCTATTTCTCTGAAGTGATATTTTATGATCATCGTTTCCTATCGCATATCACAAAGCAGATATAAGCTATGAGCAGAATTTTTGTTATATTCGACGAGCACAGAGCCGTACCAGCTTCTAATGTTCCCACTGCAGGGACACCGGCATATTCTCGACAATTGAGAGTCAATGGGCTTTGATCTACCACGGGAGCCCAATCCGGATTGGTAGATGTCACATGTCTTCGAATTTTTGGTTCACATGATAGTTTATTCACGATGTTTTTCTTCACCGTTTCGAGAACGTGGTATTGCGCACATATTTTTTTCTGTGAATAACTCATTGCCTTTGAATAAGCGGCCTTCAGATTGAAATTCGGCGTCCGTGCCACCACGCTGAAATACAGAGTATAAAGCGGTAAGGAAGCATCAGAGCATAGCAGCATGAATTCGCCAGTACTAGGCGGTGGATTATCAGGTGTGGTGGCAGTACTAGAACTGACGAACCTGATACTTCTCCTGCTACTTTGGGTTGCTACAGCCAGAGCAACTCATTGACAATTTTTTTTACAAAAACTATTACAAATTCGGATTAGTAGCATATACACAAGATTTGTATGTGTGTGTTTTTTTTGTGTCTATTTCTTGTAAAGAATTTACAGATTATACAACTTCCTGTTTGTTTTTTTTACGTTCAGCTTCAGCTTAATATAAAAACATATTATATCCCAATGTGTTTATTAATTCAATACCTTCCAAAATTAAAGGCAAATAATTACAGTCATATTTTCCCACAAAACCACCCAAAATACTTCAAAATAAACTCAATATGATTCCGTGGATTTAATTACGTAAGCCATATAATTTTAATTTCAAACAAGGGCCAAGTTCATTGTTTGTAAAATTTAATCCAAAGCCCTTTATTTTTATGTTTTGTTAGGGCTGTTTGAAATGGAATATTTTTCATTTCAAACAGCCACATTTTTTAGTTCACATCTGAAGGTATTGAGCGATATTTCTACGAACCCGTCTTACAGCCAAACCCAATTACCAATTAACTATTATAAAAATGACTGAAAAACAACATTGTTACGCGTTAAAAATGTTTAGCACTATTACAGAGATGTTGCTTTAGTTAGTAATCCATCAGCAGTTATCTGTTAGTTTATTATAGGTTTTGGCTGTCCTTAAATGCGTGCGGATGCTCAATACTCTAAATGGTTTATCCCCTAACGGATATTCTTAAGACAAACAATCAAATTTAGAAATAAAAACTATTGGCACCAGGTTTTTAAAGCGTGCCAGTGGAGATCATGAGGAACAACAAATTACATTTTATTTATCCTTATTTGCCAAGATTCCGCGCGTTGTTTGTGCATGTATGTTTGCGACTGAGTACGCTTCTGTCCATCAGATTTGAATCCACCCTAAATAGGAGACGCAATGGTATACTCCGCGTTTGCACAAAACATAGTATATATTTGATACATTTCATGTTTAAATATTTTTGGATATTCCACAAAACTCCACCTCGCCCCAAACTAAGCACAGCTTGTATGGGAACTAAAATATTGATTTTTTTTACCTTTTTAGTTAACTTACCATCAAGCCATAGCACAAACACATGTTAATTGCACATATAAGTACCAAAAAACATAATCATTAATGAGATTGAACGAAAACAAAAAGAAAAGATTGTTAATTTAAAATTATTTGATCAACACATATTTAGGTGTTGCGAAAATAAGCAAATGAAAATTCACGTAACCTCGAAAGTGCTCGAAAGCAGAAGCACTTTTTGCAGCTTAAAAAAGCTACATAACATAATTCAAATTAGCGCTAACCATAATGCACGCTAATAATTCCACGTGTTTACTACACAACAGCTGTAGTGGACAAGAGCACATGACGCCAAAACGGTAGCAAGTAAATTACGTCCAATTTTAAATTTCCAGCACAAAGATCACAGCGAAATGAACTCTGAAGAAAGAGGTTAGAACGCAGAATGGCATGTTATTTTATTCACATGTCATCATTGTCTTCGTGCGTTTATTAGCGAAATACGTAGATGTCTTTTTCCTCGGATTAGTGAGCGGAGCTAACGAGGCTCATTAGCTCAGCTCCGTGTGCGCGCGGCCTTATAATGTACGCTGTACGTTTTTCGGGTCTTTGTTCCGGCGTTTTATTCATGGAGACGGGAGTTTCATTGCAAACAGTATTGACGTGGGATTAGACCACCTTCAATACCTTTAATATTTTGCATATTCATGTTCAAAAGGATAAGTTAAGCAACTTTTGACCCAGTCAGAACTTGGATGGGTGACCGTTTAGTGGCATTTGAACAGAGCGCTTCCGTTCGGAGGAAACTAAACACTGACTATAAGTTCTTTGACATCAGAAATTATAGTCAGTGTTTAGTTCATACCTTCATCATAGAGTTTGTATGTTGACAAGTGTGCAGACATGTTATTCTGTCGTCATTCCGCACTTATATACCCATGGTCAGACATCAAAAAGATCATCGAAAGCTGCTTAGTCTGAGGGCTCCTCGGCGCGGCGCTGAAAGCCCTCAGAAACTGGGCTTGGCACCGAGCCAGGTTTCCTTGTATCAATTTGAAATTCCCTCTTGTACTGCTTTGTTTTTCTGTACAAAAGTACGAAGTTTCTCTGCTGTTTTTAAAAGCGGAGGCGTGGAGTGTCTTATCTGCGAGAGTTTCTGTCTTTGGTCGAGATTCAATTGAAATACGTGACGATATATCAACTTTTTTATTACGATTGCGGAGAGAATTTCTAATCACTATGCTTTTAACCCTTACAGCTCAGTTGGTAGTAGCTCTGCCTTCTGTATTGCAGGTCTGTATTCGATTCCCACTCAGGACAAGCATTTTTGTGACGAACATTGATGTTTGTTGTGTGTCTGGGTGTTAATATATATTATATGTACGTATTTACAAAAAAGAAAGAACTGTATGAGTATTATGTCAGGTATCTAGTTCCCATAGTACAAGCTATGCTTAGTTTGGGGCTAGATGGTGGTATCTTAAATGTTTTGTTTTTATATTCGAATAAGTGACGGAACGAGCTAGAGAACGATTTTTTTTAAATCGGTTCATAACCTGCGGAGAACTGAGGTAACAAAATTAAAAAAAACATCCGAATTGACAACCTCCTCCTTTTTGAAGTCGGTTAAAAAAACTCACGAACATCAAACACATCATCGAACACAGATCAGCAAACAGTCGCGTTTCGCTGATCTAAGTATTTTGCATGCGGGCTAATTCCGCTTGCGTGAACCAATCTACCTAACAATAAAAACGCCCTAACTATCGAAAAATGAAAACGATTCCGTTAACAGGATGACAGTTGCATAACATCGCTCGGATTTACGATTCTCGTCACAAAATATGACAAGTGACGCAGATAAACCGCGCCGCACAGTTCGCGGACTCGTAAAATGTTATGAGCTGCGGATAAAAATCGCACGATTTTATCTATTACATCTGCGATTGCTCTGTTCGAAGTCGCATGAACACGTTGTTTTTAACCAACTTCAAAAACAGAAGGTGCAATTTGGATGTTTATATATATTTTTATGCATGTTTATCGATTTCTCCGCCATTTGGAAAATCCTTGTTTTTATTTGAAAGGAAATGTTTTTTTTTTCTGTATCACCATCGACATATAGGTACATAATAATCAAAATATAATTTAAACAAAAATTTACTTCTGGGACGGTATGCTATGCCATTACAGGCGTAAACAATTGTTCGTCTGACACATAAAAATAACTAAAAACCAAAAAAAAATTATATATATTTAAAGTTAAAACAAAAAATATATGCTTTCAGCTTAGTCCCATAGAATTTTTATCAAAATCGGTTCAATAGTTTAATTGTTAAATCAATAACTGGATTGATAGATGTCATATGTCTTCGGATTCGGTTCTAAAACATACCGGTTTCTTCACGATGTTTACTTTCAACGTTTCAAGAACGTGGTATTGCGCACATAAATTTTTCAAGTGAAAATCTCATTGGTGCACGTGTGGGTTTGAACAGATTGCAACTCGGCGTCTATGCCCCTGGGCCACCACGCTCTCTAAGACAATATACCATAGACTTAATTAAGCGTAAACACATACAAATAATTTCTATCTCCACCTATGCTATATTCGGATGGCTGTATGAGTATTCATTGAGCTTTTCCGGGCCTCAATATTTATAGAACATAACATAGTTGTCTGCGTACAAATAATGTTTCTATTCAGGAGCGAGAGCGAGAGAGAATACTCTTCCGAAAGCCATCAAACAGGAGGTCAACTGATGTACTTCCGTAACAAAATAACTTTGGGCATTGTACGAGATATATTGAGTGGCCAGCAGTAATAAGATCTTAGTAATTCTAATAATATTCTATGTACAGGAAAGTTGGTCGTTGACTTGTAGACGATTATAAGGAATGAAATGGCAGATAAATAAAAGTATATTGTTTTTATTGCATTCAAGATTGTTTAACGGTTTGAGAATTCTGTAGCCTAATTGCTATCTACCCGCAGAACTACCCAAAGTAAATTTTGTATGATGATCATGTTTTTTTGGGTCTTTCAAGTTTGTATTGTGTATCCGTGTTCATCAATAATACAAGGAGTCTGAGTCCTGCAGTGTGTTTGTCTTCTGTTTCTGTTTGTTTATGCCATCTGCAACATACGGAATTCTAGTGCAGGGGTATGAGTGTATATGTATTAATATTATACGTACCAGCTTCTTATGTTCCCACTGCAAGGACACCGGGCTACTCTCGATAATTGAGAGTGAATGGGCTTAGTTTTACCACGGGAGCCCAATCCGGATTGGTAGATGTTTTATTTTAAGACATGCAACTTTTGCTCACGATGTTTTCCGTCACCGTTTTGAGAACGTGGTATTGCGCACATAATTGTTTAAAGTGAAATATCATTAGTGCACGTGTAGGTTTGAACTAGCGACCTTCAGATTGTAAGTCGGTGTCTGTGCCCTTGGGCCACCACGATCTTTTATATATCTGCCGTATATACGTTCATATGCATTTAGTGGAAAGCTATTATTTTGACATTACTATTATATTATAACACACACTTTTAATACTATGTAAGAATTATTATTGCGAGAGCGTGGTGGCCCAGGGGCACAGACGCAGATTTTCAATCTGAAGGTCGCTGGTTCAAAATTTATGTGCGCAATACCACGTTCTCGAAACGGTGACGGAAAACATCGTGAGGAAACCGGCATGTCTTAGAACCAAAAATTCGGCGACATGTGACATTTACCAATCCGGATTGGGCTCCTGTGGTAGATCAAAGCCCTTTCACTCTCAATTATCGAGATGAGGCCGGTGTCCCTGCAGTGGGAACATTAGAGGCTGCTACGGAAGGATTATTATTTATATTTATGTAACTTGTTTTTACGGTAAGTCGTTTACCGTTCAAGCTGTCAGATTATGGAATGCGCTACCAGTATTCATCAAACAAGCACCATCACTCGCTGTTTTTAAAACTCGTGTGAAGGCCTTTTATTTATCTGAAGACTCGTAATTTTTCATCATTTTATATTCTCATATGTATCTAGGTATATATTATATATATATATATATATTATTTATTTATAGTTATAGGTATATTATATTTATTATGTATTTGACGTATTGTTTATTCACTACTATTATAAGTTTTTATGATTAGGAAAATTTCCCCATAGCTATTTACACCGCCGACCAATCTAGCTTACTTTAAAATTCCTCTCCATCCAAAGGTTGCCTGGAAGAGATCGCTTCTTAGCGATAAGGCCGCCCATTTTACATTAACTTGTCTTCAAGTAAGTTATTTATATTTGTTCATAAAGTGTGGTGTACAATAAAGTATTTTTGTATTGTATTGTATTGTATTGTATTGTACCTACTCGTATAGTAGCTTAATACTTCATTAATTGAAAATAGAAATAGATAGTAAATAAAAGAACGTGATTGGACGAACCTATCATTTGTAATAACAGGTATTGTTACAATCTCTCTGTGATGTTTGCAAAGCAAACTGAAACCTCAATTTCCCTACCCTTTTTCACAAATATAACGATATCACAACCCCCCGTGCAATTCAAACACATTTTGAATCTCATCCCTCCGCGATACGGTTCAAATTGTTGTGTAAACTAATATGAGGTACAAAGCTTTGCTGTTTATGTTCACATAATTATGTTCAAAATGTTTGTTCAGCAAACGTTAACAGCTTCAACGCATGTAATTAGTATATTGAAACTATTAGGTGCGTTTCTTTTGATAGCCCCTGTTTATGCTAAATAGAACATTATAATTGTTAAAGCTAACTCTAGCCCTTTCGTTATAGTGGTCCAATTCAATATCTAGATTGTTTTAAGCCCAGACTGATAGTCTGAACTGTAAAACAATCTATATATAACTGAGATTTTTATCTATTGAACCTCTGGCATGACAGAGGTGCGATCCGTAGGTGTGTACCCTTTGGTAGACACGTACCCCTTGGGTGGTGCTAAAGGAGCAACCAAGCAGTAGAGCTTGTGCCAAGTTCATCCAGAGAGGTACTGCCACCACACCTGGAATCTGCTGCCATGCAATAGTTCTTAAGACAGGGGGTTGAAAAAAACATCCATGGATAGTGCCCGATAGTAAGTACCTTTATGGTTGGCTTTATTTTTGAAAAAATAAAGCGGTTCTAAATCTCCTAACAACGCAACTGTGGCGAGAGACACCGAAAAAGAAAAGGATAGGGTTGCCACATCACTGAGATAATAATATAATTTCAGAATTTTATTTCAACATTTATTTATTTAAGTATAGTGACGGGTGAACTGACATTCCACCCGATGTTAAGTAAACAACAGTAAAACAATTCCGATCCTCCCCTTCTCAAGTGTGAGAAGACCCAAGTCGCATCGCGAAACACCGGCACTCACACCCTTCTACTGGAACACAGCTGTGAGAGTGCATCAATTCTTACTTATACGAGTATTATAAAGATGAATGTTTGTGTTTGTGTATGTGTATGTGTGTGTGTGTGTGTATGTTTGTACCACCTTCACGCTCAAACGGCCTAACGGATTTGTATAATATTTTGTACCAGAATAGCTTATATCCTGGATTAACACAAAGTCTAATTATGATTCCAAAAAACCGCGGGTAACACCGAGGCGGGGGGCCTGTAGCCCATAAAAGTGAGCGAGAAAGTCCAATAATCCAAAGAGAGAGAGAGACAAATAGAGACAAACTTCGATGACGTATTAGAATAATAATTCTAGGTGAATGAATCTGAGACAAATTCATTGGACCGGTTCGCCAACCCTAGCCACTAGGTGAGCAGGACAAAATGAATTCTGGACCGTTCATTGTTTGAAGAAGCGACGAAGGTTCTTTATTGTGTCCGTAATGAGGCGGACGTGTGTAGCTCGTAGAGCAAGCTCCCGAACCTAATTTATAGCTTCTCGTAAATATCATCATCGTTATTATTATACGGTCAACATTTTCCAGCGAGAGATGAAACGCAGCGAACTTGGATTAAAATTATATATTAATTAATTAAATGATAGTGCGAAACACTGTACTTACATAGTACTTAGACCTTGTACTTAGACCGTCACCAGTAGACCACTGTAGACGTGAGAACAAAATCATAAATGACGTCAGCCGAATGGACGATAACATCAGGAGAAGGGAGAAAACGCTATAACACTATGGCTTTCTGAAGATGGAAAGCAATGTCAGGGTCAGCCGAGAAAGCGCTGGAGGGACCACTTAGATGCTCAAGATTGAGAGCGGTGCTCAAAACATCGAAATATAAAAAAGGCTTTGGGGTAGCTTGCCCAGTACAAAACGCACGATGTGGAGAAAAAAAATAACTGGACTAATTGTTTTAACTGGACCATTATTGGCGGCACATGGCCTGAAACTTTTCGCGGGTTTTTGGTGAGAGTGGGAGGCTCTCAACCAGCTTAAAAACTAATAAGAACAGCAACTTCAAGGTACCTACTTCAAGGAACCCTTAGGTACATACCTCGGCTTGGGTCGAGATATGTATCTAAGAATCTAACCATCTATCCAAGTACCCAAGTATGTACCTAAGTAATCGGGATTCCAACATCATTGTCGTTTATCATACATTTATTTTAATTTATAAAACAATAAAAATAAATAAGCGGCTGTATGGATCCCAAAAAGGTGTCTCGAATGTTTATTTTGATTGAATTCATATAAATATGTTTCAATCGAATGTTGACATTGATATTCCAATTTTTTTTCACATCCAATTTACACAGTAGTGCCATCTGGTATCGATGTTGAAAACATGGCCGCAAAAAGCCCTCATTCTATCAGGAATTAATTGCGTAACGGTGGCCCACGCTATCACGAAGTATGATCGTCTGGCATCTTGAAGACGTGTCTAGCACACGTGTAGTGGACAATGGGAGTATTTGTATCAAAATAAACATTAGGTCACATATAACGTTAGTTCTGTAGTGAAGTACGTCAATTTTGACACATAATAGTTATTATCTCTGTTTTTTTCCAAAATAACATTCAGTACGTAAAGGATATGGAACCGTGTCACTAAGCCTGCATATTCTATCTCGCGTCCTTAAGTGAGTGAGTGCCTACCCTTTGATTCCCTTCACGTGCCTCCAGGGTGGAGATAAGGAGCAATCACAAGCTTAAGAACTTGTGCCAATTTCGCCCAGAGAGGTGGTGGTGTGGTGGCAGTAACTCTCTAGATCTGCTGCTAAGCAGTAGTGCTCGCATTGTGTTCCGGTGGATTCACACTAAATTGTCGAGAGTAGGCAGGTGTCCCAGTAGTCGGAACATAGATGTTTGACGTCAAATAAAGCACTCTCGTAGCAACAGTTTCTATTTTTCCGACACGCCAATTTCTGTAGAGATCATTTTTACAATCGAAATCCATGCATTGTCTCGTCCAATATATCATATGAAAATCCCCAAATTCCCAGCCTTATCGCAATGTGTTACGGGCTATTATCCAAAGGCAGTTTCGCAGTTTTCGCCTCATAAATATGTAGTGATATGTCGTTTAGTTTATGATTTTCGTGTAATGGATTGGAAGGATCGAAAGAAATGTTACGTGGAACATTTTTGTTCACCTGGCATGTAGTTTCTGGGTACATAAATTTGAGTAAAAATGGTTTAATTAAATACTGACGTTTCATGTTGAACATATTGTACAAACAAACATTCTCGTATCCCTAAAATAGGTCTTTTTATGGCATGGTCGCGCATGAAAATCCAACAGTTTGCCCCAGCCGAGAATCAAACCCGGGATCTTCGCAGTCAAGGTAACGACCAAATAGGTTACGACTTCTATGTTTTGCCTTCAATTTTTGTATGTATCATGTATATGCTCATGCTATATAGAGAATATGAAAAAAATACGAGACCATTTTGGAGTAGCAAAATAGGGGATGCACGTATTAAGGTCGGTTTATTCAATTTTTAAATCAATAATTTGTTTGTCAGCATGTTGTAATCTTACTAATTAGATTAATTTTACCCCAGAGAATACGGGAATCTCAAAAATGATTGTTTCAGTAAAATTAAATGCTTTAAAAGGAAACGGCTTTATGCCAACCAGTTATACTATATAACACAAGTTCCAGTGGATCGACGAGACAGTTTCAAGTGTGTCGCAGTGATAAAACTTTTTACAATCCCGTGAACTGTTGAATGTCATTCCGATACGATGTTGGAACGATTTTATTTTCTGCACGAGCGGAACTTTGGTCGTTTTCAAGTTTCTTATTAGCATCAGCAAATGCCACTTATATATAAGTACATCTAAATTGAATTAGTTGCACCTATAAATATATCAGTCGCAGCTTCTGTTATTAATAAACAAAATAAAATATTAGTTTTTTTTTGTAATTTTTTTAATATAATATTATATTCTTTTATATTTATTTCACGTATCTCGGAAATCGCTCTTACGATTTGGATCAAATTTTATGTTTAGATAGGGTTTTGCTGTTTAAGTTTTATAATTGTATTTTTTGTAAAAACGCAATTTTGTACAAAAAACCGACTGAAGCTCGATCGCCAAGTACTTATGTTAAACATGTTGTGTCGACCCCACTTAGTGGGGGATAAGAGTAGGGAGGGAGTTGATGATACCTTCTTTAACATAATTAGATTTTTTTTTGTGGGACCATATTGCTCGCGTCCGTAGGCGAGTACCCTCAGAGTCCCTACACGAGTCCCCCGAGTGCTGCCAACATAAATTAGCAGTAGAACTTGTGCCAAGTTCGTCCGGAGGAGTACTGTCTCCACACCTGATGATCCACCGCTAAGCAAGTCGCGTTGCTATGTTCCGGTGGAAGGGAGTCGGCGCCGGTGAAATTACAGGCATATCCCCGTCTCAGATAGACGGGCGCAATGCGATACGACTTGGGTCTTCTCACACTTTAGTAGGGACCTCAAGACCTGAGTCACATTTTTTGTTGTTTATGTCTACTCGTAACATAAAAAAACCACTGGCCGCCAACAATAATTTGTTACGTTAAAATGGTTGCATTGCATTTGTAAGTGCTTCACAGATTTTTTTGCACGAGCAACCCTTTTCCATTCATTCACTCGTGCGTATTAATTTCACGGCAATTCATCATTCCTTTTGAATGAAATGGATACTTTATTTAGAGTTGTAAAAAAACAGTTGTTCTAAATAAACCTTCATTATTTAATAATAACCTAAATGTAATTTGAATTTGAATACGAGAGTTCCGCATCACCATTTAAATAATATTGTTCATTGGGAAATCTGCCATTATTTTTAAAGGAATGTCAATTGCGAGAGTGATACTGGCTGTATCCAAAATCAAAATTCTGACGGTTTGCATGAAATACTACTATCATTATTATAAATGCGAAATATTGGATGTATGTTACTCAATCACTTCAGAAAGGCTGAACTGATCTGGATGAAATTGTTATCCTGGAAAAATGTAGGTTTGTATGGTTCCCCGAATGGCTATCCGCTGGTAAACCCGCTAGGTGCAGCAGAAGTTATATTTAAAACATTTGATTATCTAATGTCATTGTACTTTTAAACACTTCACTACAAAATTTGCGTAGGTTAGGTACCCATCCTCTCCTTAATCATTTTGCATGCACAAACACGAAAACGTTTTAGTTTAACGAGAAACTACCATCGAAATAATTCACGAACGAAAGCGCCCGCCGAAGCGTTTGTGGGAACACATTAAAACAGAGAATAACAGAGTCGTAAAGAGTGCTTTAATTGTAGGTCAAAACATGGTGCCAAGTGTTAAACGCTATTTAAGCTGTGGTGTAGACAATCATTTCGGGAGTAGTACTTAAAAACTTTCAGATTTGAGTAGTACTAAAAACTAAGTATTAATAGTAGATAGAAAGTTTTAGTACTACTTTCAGATGAGAACTTAAAGACTTTCAGATTTTTTATTCTTTATGGAGCAAAATCATATATCATAAATAAATGCGCAGGTGACTTTATTTGTTTGTATTTACATTGACATTTACGTTTAAATCACTGCGCTGATTTTAAGAATTATTTCACCAATAGAAAGGTACATTATTAATAAGTAACATGGCTATGTTTTATCCCGGTATTCCTACAGGAACGGGAACAATGATGAAACCGCGGCGCGGCTGGTAGAAGATAAGATTATTATTCTAGTCAATGTACATGAACCCTGTTAGGGTATTGCAAGTCATTAGAAACGAATTAATATATTATACATGCTAAAACTGAAAATAATTTATATTAACGGAATAGAATACTTAAATAATGGAATAGCTGCTGCTAGGGGCAGATGCTGGTTATTCTAGATAGTCATAATGATATCCAAATACCCTATCCACCTACGTGCGCAAAATTTTATTTTCAAACCACTGTCGCTGATGAGCACTGTCATCATTGTTTCTCGCTGATCATACAAAATGCGGGTAGTTCATCGCACACGGCATGCGACCTCGCAGCAAACCCGCTGCGCTCTCATCTCGTTTGAACTTACTTGCCAATAATGAGTGCGATGAGGGTTTAAAAACTTTGTTTTTTTACGTAACCCAAAAACCACCTAACCCCAAAAAAACCCACTCATAGTTCTAACACAGCCTATAAATATCAGATCAAAACAAGGGCAACGCCATATATCAGTGGAGGCACGCGTTATACTGTCAAAGATACTGAATTTTATTTATGGTACCCTCGGGCTATTTGCCGTTAGTTAGGGTCCCTAAATATTTACAGGCGTTTTCCAATTGATATGACCCTCAGAACCGTTGTATTTTTGTCCGATATCAACTACGGAACGAGCTGGCGGCTTATTTTTAGTGATTAAAACCGCCTAAAAGTTACTGAAATATCGTTGGTAATATGTTTAAGTACCTTTGCAACATGAGGAATCTGCGTGTAAAGTATGTAAAAATTTAGAAGAAAAAAAAAAACAACTTTAATACACTAATACCTCTGCACTAGGATTACCTGTGTCGCAGGTGGCATGGACAAATACAGAAACACAAGACAAACATCCAAGACCCGAGAACAAACTTCATGCTCACCACACAAAGTCTACCCCAACAGCATTCTCAAGGCTACACCAACAGCATTCTGAAGGCTACACCAACAGCATTCTGAAGGCTACACCAACAGCATTCTGAAGGCTACACCAACAGCATTCTGAAGGCTACACCAACAGCATTCTGAAGGCTACACCAACAGCATTCTGAAGGCTACACCAACAGCATTCTTGTTTGATTGAGAAACAATATTAAATAATATTTGGTTAATGGTTTAGAGCTATAGGTTTTTCATATTTAAATTCAAAGAAAAATCTTTTTGAGAAACAATTAATAATTGCTTTAGCGCTAGTCCTATTTACTTTTAACTCAAACAGATGGAGAAATATGGCATGAAATTCGATATTGGAGTCATTTTTGTTTTTTGTGTAAAGAGACATACCTTCATTATTATACAATAAAACATAACAAGCAGAAATAACGATACAATTCATCTTTTCCGATCTCTGTTTCTGTATCAAAACAACCCCTTTCATTGAGGGATAAAGTTTACTTCCGACGTTGTGTATGGTATTTGGATTTTATGTGAACCGGAAATTATGACCATCTAAAGGGATAGAGGACATTTATATCATAATATGTTGGTGTGCATTTTAAAAACAATACTTATCGTGTATTATATCGTAGGTCATAAAGTGATGCTTAAACAAAGCAAGCGCTTTCTAACGTTCTTAGAATCGCATAAAAACATTAAAGAAATGAAATAATTGTCGACCTGAAAAAATGTATGGGGTATAATTTGTTCATAAACTTTCTTATTCTATTCCTCACAGAAAATAGAATCATCCAAATCGATCTAAAATCACGTAAAAAAAAAACAATGTATTAAGAAAATCCTGTATAAGAAAACGGTTAATAATAAATTGAGAACATTTTATTTCGTAAGTCAAAATTTCTCCGCGCGGTAAGTAGGATAGGTGAACATTTAGTAGTATTTTGAAATGAGGTCTTCCATTCTTAGAAAGGCTTTTTATGTCTGTCCCGTAAGCCAGGTTAGAGCCTTCCAGCAGCTTAAAAACTCCGACACTAGAGTTGACCACTAACTCCAACAAAAGAGAGAGCATCCAAAAGTTTTGTAGTGATTTAAATTATTATTTATATTTTAGATTTAAGGTATATATTCAATGGGCTCTATATTTGCATATTTATATTATAATGTGTTGTTTGAAATAAATGAATAAATAAATAAATAGAGGGCGTTAAGCTTCACTTAAAAAAAATATCTACGCATGCGCGTGAGCGAAAGTTTTGAAGGACAATGCCCTTTAACGCAGAGACAGAATGATATTGACAAATTTTCAATGTCATTGACGATGCTAGTAACGTTTTGTACTTAAAAATATAATATGAATCTTTTTCGGCCATCACGTAAGATTGGTTTATCTAAAGTGTTCACGAATGCGTACAGACCTCTAGACAACAATAATCGAAATGAAAAAGTTTTTCTTTATATCAGAAACAATATTCGTTGTACATCGGACGATATCCGGGTAAGCCGCGCGATCCCTCAATCAGACCGGATTACACAGGAGCGCTTATTCTCAGGTACGAGTATTTTCTTTACATCTCACTGAAAATATAAAAAAATAAACGATTAATCACTCATAACTCTGCACTAGGATACCCTGTGTCGAAAATGACATGGACAAACACAGAAACACAAGACAAATACTCAAGACCCGAGAACAAACTTCGTGCTCACCACACAAAGTGTGGCCCTAATCGAACCCGGGACCCCTCGCTTCGGACGCAGGGCAACTAAGGCACGGAGCACTTGCTACGCACATCGACATAACTAAGTGCAATGTATAGGCATAGAAAATATCATGATTAGTCACGACATTTGCCTTTATGAATGAATTCTATATTATCATATGGAAATTTATATGAATGAATTTAAAAAAAAATAAAAAATCTTTTGAAACTAGACTATAGTTTAAAATTTCAGCATGACTTTATTTTCTAATCAATTTGATTATTCTGGTCATCAATTCTAGTGGTTCTTACTGGTACAAAGTAAAAAAAAATAACTTTGAAGATAACAATATCCTTGCATGTCCATGTTATTTGAGAATCATACAATACATAAATGTTTTTCAATTAAGTAATGTTTTTAATCAAATTTTAAGATTATTTAAAGATTGGTATGTATGAGATTGCTATGTAAACCTCTATAAATCAAATAATGTCTTGTTATCTAAATACAATGAAGTTCACCTAGGTATAAAATCATCTCGCACACGAGATTTGTCCTTAGAATTTCCACATTATATCTGCCTGAAATGGTTTATTCTACAACTGAGGTATGGAACAACTGAAACCGTATCAAGGGAAGTATTTTCAGAATAATATTCATATGCTAGTTTATTGTCATAAATTTATTGCATTCATTCAGTATTTTTCATTCAATCAATTTCATTTTATTTATTCAGATGCTCACTAAACGTACAGATAAGCCAAAACGTTCTTTGAGCTACGTAATTTTATATTACTTAAGTACTTACGTTATATATAATACTTAACCTACTAACAATTAAATTTGATTTCAATTATTAGTTCGTTCATTTACGCCATGGTTTTATCCAGCTATTATAATAATATAAACGCGAAAGTTTGTAAGTAAGGATGGATGTTTGTTTCTCAATCACGCCAGAATGGCTGAACGGACCTGGATGAAATTTTGTGCAGAGATAGATTATAGTCTAGAATAGCACATAGGCTAATTGTTATCCCGGAAAAATGTACGGTTCCCGTAGGAAGTCCAACGGCGGGTAACACCGCGGGGCGCAGCTATTATTTAATATTTGATGATGTATCAATCGTTTCAAATTTTTCAACCCACTTCGCTTCGCAACGCCTTAACCAAAGAAAACAAATATATATAGGTAATTGATAAAAGAAGCGTGTTTTTGTCTTGACATAATAAAACTTATATCTATATTTTTTATATTAGAAGTAATACATTGTAATACTTTTTCATTTAACTATCATTTTTATCTTAGAGCCACAATTGGGTTGAGTTTAAATTACGATATATCAACAAAATCTACTAAATTATAAATCATATAACATCTAACTAACATATACAATCATATAACAAGGGATCTCTTTTTTGCAAAATCAACATTTAAATGTAACTTATTGTACATAAAAAAAAGAGTGGCTTTATTACCTTGTATTGCCTTATGCCAAATTGGGAAATTAAAAATAGTAATGATCCATATTTTAATAAAAAAAATGTCTGCTAATTTTAAATCTAACCATTAAACTTGTTCAAACTCCTTCTAATTCATTGGAAAAGTATGGAACAAAACAATTTAAATCATTTAACCAGACTTGAATCTTTCGCCAACTTTCAAGCACAGCGTAATTGAGTTTCTAAGTTTGAAAAAAGAAAACTCAATTTTTCTTCGCAGAAAATTAGGTACGTATAAGGCGCTTAGACTAACATCATTTATTGTAAATGAAATATTCGATAGGGTTCGTGGCGGTAGCAAAAGTTACCAAAATCAAATACTCTATAGAATATAAGAGTTAATTGCAAGCTAATTTTCATGAACTTTTTACGTTTGATTGACAAACTGACGGCCCACCTGGTGTTAAATGGTTACCGATGGCCGTAAACAACATCAATACGACTATATTTTATAACCACCCTGCATTTAATGCGAAGGTTTCGATTAAACAGGGTAATGAACATAAACCAAACTCATTTATTTTTTTAGATCTCAAGAATCATTTACACACAAGTAAACATATTCTTATTTTTTTTTTTATAAACGTTTACACACTCATACCTCTGCACTAGGATTCCCTGTGTCGCAGATGGCATGGACAAATACAGAAACACAAGACAAACACCCAAGACCCGAGAACAAACTTCATGCTCACCACACAAAGTATGCCCCGGCCGGGAATCGAACCCGGGGTCGCTCGCTTCGAAGGCAGGGCTACTACCAACTAAGCCACGGAGCCGTCTAAAGCAATTCGTGGGCATATAACTTGTCATAGAATATAATAATGAGCTAAAGATTATTCTCATGTCTGCGTTATTTTTCTGTGTATCCATGTATACATGAAACTTGTAACAACATGTTTGCACACATTAATAAACGAGGATATGAGCCTTAATATAATTATGAGTTTCCTACAAAGTTTTCATCATAACTTGAAGACAACAATGCAACTACACCTTCTTGTTGTAAACATGCTTAGCAAGATTTAGCTCACAATTTAATGTTAGGGTTATGATGAGTTAACATGTGCACTAAACTTTGTTTTACCGTTCTGTTCACACTACGCAAAGTTCAACGTACAAGGATTTAGTTTAGCTAGGATAGTGGAAAGCAGACATTTAATGAATCGGTGTTTAAAATAGGATTTTCAGACGTAAAGACGTGATAATTTTACTAGGTACTTTAAGAAATAGACAATTTCCCTTGTTAGTCATACTTACAGCAATTTATAAAACTCAGCATTAATTAATGTCACAGTAAAAAAAAACTTTATTTCCGTTGTATTTTTAAACACTACTCGGAAACGTCACTTTTTTTAATAATTTTACCTACGACATCATGCGTTCTTATAGCTAAGTTTAGCGCTAGTTCCAACATCTATGTAGAAGAATAAGTAAGAAACCCCTGATGAAAGGATAACTGTCTATTCCCGAGTATAACCCCTTTTACAAAATAAGCACTTAAATCAAAATAAAAATTTTCTTATCACTTTGTAAAAAGACATTCAACAATGACGATTCTAGGATGCACAGAAAATGATATATAAAATATATGAATTATTTTAGTTTAAGTTCTCTCATTATGTATATTCCCTACTTTATCATTTATTGAAAATAAAAACCTATTCTATTCTAAATCTAGTTAACTGAGTGCATATCTATGATTATTATAAAAACCAATACACCTTAATGGTTGAGTTAAACCATTAAGTTTCTCCAACGAGTTCCATAATCCGGGGTACAGTCAAACGGACCATTAAAGTGGAAAATGTCCCGCAAATAATCGACTAGGTGGGGTTTAATGCATTTAAATGTCTTGCCGGTGACTTCCAATATATAGGTAAGTTCTGTTCAAATACTAGCTTTTGTCCGTGGGTTTAATTGGCTTTGACTGGGAAATTGGATGGAATTACTGGCCCGTGATCAGTTTTGTGGCTCAGTGATTGGACAAAGACATAAAATTGCTTCAAGCTGAGGTTGATGTTTTTAGATTCATCTTGGCAGTTAAGCGAAAACCAACGCCATTTTAAAAAAAAAGAAATTGGCTACGTAAACTTACATTAATGCTTTCATCGTGTCTTCATAAATAAGAACTATTTTCATCCCCTATTTTCACCCTTAGGAATGTGATTGGAACCACTTTGGAGGTACAGTCTATTAAATAAGGAAAAATCTACATAATTGGGTAATGATTATCTAAGATATCGCGCATAGTAAAAAAACTCTTACAGCCGCATGGCCTCCTCCTTTTTTAATTCAGTTATTAAAACTTTAAGTAAGCGCAAGTCACTTGGACGAATGATTGTATTGGTTCATTTTATTTTTAAAATGTTTTCAAATAGGGTGAAACTATTCAATCTAAAGACGAAGGCGTATACTACAAAAAAAATATCATCGAAATCGAGCCTCGCGGGTGATGGACGCAACAGGATATAACTCAGTCTCAGACCCAGGTCTTGTTCTTAGTTATGTTGTTGTTGTCATGGGCAGGGGTAACCACTTACGACCAGGTGGACAATGTGCTCGTTCCGTTATTACCTCTCACAAAAATAATATTGAATCAACGTTTATTATCATAGCAAATATCATTAGGTAATTTTCTGAATATATCATACTAAAATTCTCGATTAAGCTTTTCGGGAGATTAAATGCATGGCTCAATAATGTACCTGTATTCAAATGCAGCATTCCACAAACGATTGGTCACCGCAATTATCGATGCTTTGTGTTACCAATTTCAATAACTACTTTGATAATTTATGGAAAATTTGATTTAACACTTTTATTGGGATATTTGCTAACACCGGAAAATAATACTATTTAATATTGTAAATGCCAATAAGAGTTTTTTTGTTTCGCTTTCCCCTCCCCTCACCCTCTACTCAGTCGATTATCATGAAATTTTGCATACACGTTGTCAGTGATACGCACACAGACACAGACGCCAAAATCTAGTTCAAAGCGTGCGAAGCTCAACGCTATTTAAGCTTATATATTAAACAAAATCGTGTTCTATTTCTGAATTTGACAATAAAATTTCACTAAATCAATAAATATATCCATGATAAATGAGCTAAATATAATTTAATGTACTAATGGTCGTGTATTATAAATCGTTACACACAATATCGCTTGCACTATATACGTTACAATATTCCATTTGGTCTGACCAATGACGTATCATAATATTAACGTATTCTTGACAAACCGTATTTTCGTTGCTATAGAAAGCATAATATTAGAATAATTTAGATTATATACAATACATGAAACGTTCTACTAAATTCACTTCACTACTCAATTCACTCAAATTAAGATTGGTAAAAGCCAAGCTTAGTTTCAGTGTGACTCAAAATTTATCTATTTATCCGCCTGTAAGAACTTGAGTGCAGCCCTAGAACCGCATTACTATTAGAATTTAAGAGCACTATCGCGGCGTCGCAGTCTCGCAGATTTGCGAGAAAGAAAAAAGACAAGGACAAAAAATCCTTTGTTCAATTAACGCATTTGCATGTTACGGCATTTAAAAAGAATGCTTTTAAGGCGAAGCGTCTGGTTCTGGCTTGACGCGTTTAAATTAAGATTTTTTGCTTTATTTATGAGTACTTATTTGACATGCATAAAACTTTATCTATTCTAGAAATAACATTCTACAAAATAATCGTCTTTTACTAGGTAGTACACTATATATTGTATTATCTACTAATTTTCATTGATTATTAAAGCAATTGAGAAAAGCAAATAAATTGAGTTGTTCGTGAGAAAGCAATGACATCAAGAGCTCACCACTTATTATGTCAACGTTACTACGATAGTGCAAGCGATACTACTCTACTTACTTATTTATGTGACATTATAATTCAATTATTTTAAGTATTTCTTCGACACTACCATGCTTTTCTATTGTTATTTGAGTCATGACTGAATTAATTAATTCAAAATAATATCAAATATTATAATGTAATCGTAAATTTTTCATAATCAAGTGTTCACGAATGATCCTGCGTAAATGAGTATAAGTATATAAATGAGATTATATTAAGGCTCTACTTAACCCTATACTCAACTACTGTATTTATACTACATTAAATTATTTGCTCCAATCGAAGATATTTATTTAATTAATACTAAAGGTCACGTTTACAGACTTATATTGACTTATAAAAATCTAATTTTAAACTCATAATAAGTTACACATTAATACAGTTGGTAATTATAAATTAGTTAATAATAGTCATTATTTAATAGCTAGCTATTTCCTATAACAGATAGGAAATATTTGTTATACAGTTTCAAATATAAAGAAATTTGTAAGCAACGCCACGCTACACCGCCGCTTGACTCTCTAATTAAACTTTTTTCTTAAACTTATATTTATAAAATACACTACAGGACACGCATCGAAAAAAAAATGATAACTGTATTATGTAGTCAGGAAGACAAAACAGCGGAGTAGCATGGCGTACTAATAAGAACTAAAACACATCGATGCGTAGCTCGTAGCTTCGTAGATCTTCGTAGCACCGTAGACCTTCGCATCTCCGTAGTTCGTAGACCTTGCAGTAAATCCGTTTTAGAATCCAAACGCTTTGCCCAACAGCTTGGCAACGGTAAAGCGTAGGAATTCTAAAGCGAAACTACAGCATTTTGCTGAAGTCTTCATCACTGATGTTGTAATTAGGACCTGCTTGTACTGACGCTTCGTTTCATTTAAATTGGATGAGTATAACCACTTTCACAGAAAACAGGCTATTATTTTGGTTAATTGCCTTATATTTCACATTGTAAAATAGGGTTTATGTATTTATAATCTACTTTTGTGATAGAATTTTGTAAATTAACTTCACGTCGCCTTTATGGTCTCTGGTAAATGTAACCAGAAAGTAAGTTAATTTACTAGTCGTGTTACAGACTTAAAGATATAAAAACGATC
This sequence comes from Aplocera efformata, assembly GCA_921293045.1. NCBI lineage: Eukaryota > Metazoa > Arthropoda > Insecta > Lepidoptera > Geometridae > Aplocera > Aplocera efformata. The sequence continues at coordinate 864,563 of OV121042.1, read as the reverse complement.
TAATAATCTTGCTACTTATCGCAGATATGGCTTTCATACCCCTTATTTTTTTATAATTTGCATCTTTATGCAAATATTTCTTTAGAGATTATAGTATATGAAATTCACACTTAAATATAAAACAACAGGCTCCATTTCTAGTCTTACCTGTGAGACATATTGTATTGATCACTAACAATAGACACCACATACCTGTGAACAAAGAAATATCACCATAATTAACATAAAAAATAAATGCAAATTTTATTGAAACTAATTCAGACTTGCCTACGAAGGCCCCGTATTTCTAATTGAATTAGTTCTTTGACGGCTCCGTAGCGCAGTTGGTCAGAGCCCTGCGTTCGAAGCGCGGAGTTCTGGATTTGATTCCCAACCAACACAACACAAAATGAAGTTTTTTCTAGGATTTTAGATTTAACACAGGGAGTCCTAGTTCTCGGATATGACACTGGATTAGGATTAATTGGGTGGCATGTACAGCCACACAAAAACAAATACCCAACACCCGAGAACAAACTACCCGGGATGGTTAAGGTGTAGCGGAATCAGATAAATTTCCGTACCACATTTAAATATTGGATATTTGGTACAATTATACAGACTTTATAGTATTAGTAATTGGATTCCTGAACACTCATTGAATGAAATACCTTAAATAATGATCGTTATCAAGAATAATTTAATTGTGTTATTCAAAATGTCAATGACCGTTTCATTTGTAAATTACTCCGCTAAACGGACGGTAAATCATAATTATAACTGGCTGTATTTCCAGCTCAGATAACATCGGGAGGAGGACACAGGTAAAACCAAGTGTAGCTGGTTCATTAATGCATCAGTGATTACTTTAGTTTAAGCTATTTCATATCCAAGTTCAAGGAACGGTGGGACTGACAAATTTTCTTTTAGTAGTTCCCCAAAAATATAACACGGTAAAAAAAGAATAGCTTGTTCAGTCTTATTGGAATCATTAATATAATGTTACAGAAACATCCCGAATAAAGTTTTTTTATTACGTTTTTTAAATAATGCTGCCAGCGTACCACGACTCAGGAGACAATTATTATTTTTTGCATTGGCACACTTAAGCTTTTTAAATCTTAAAGGATGACAAAAAAATCATGTCTTATTGTAGCATCATCATATTTTAAAACATAAACCTCATATAAAACAGATGTACACTGCACACAATTTTCAAATAGTTTTTTAATAAACTTTATTTTATTAGCTGCATATCAATAGTTTTAAACTTATCTATTTTATCATTGATCTCATATTTTTGAGCAAATAAATTTAAACTTTCTTTTCACTTTCAGTTGATATAAAAATTTTGTAATTTTTGATATTTTTCTTTTGACTGGTATACTTATGCATCAGCTGATATCTTTATAATCTGTGACAAACCCCAGCAAGTCTGCAAACGGCACCTTTTATGTAGGAGCTGTAAATTTAAGTGTCTATGGAGATAATTCGCGTCAACCGTGATGAGTTTAAAATTTTATGCCGCGTTTGCCGCTATAAGAAATTAAATTTGAGACAACGGATTTCAGAAATATAAGAGAGATGACTATTTGTTATTCATAAAAAATAATTGTTTTTAGTGGTAAAAAGTTACTCAAAATCCAAAGCTGTGCATTATTTTATACCTCGACGGAATCTATCTCAAGTATAATTATTGTGAACTTCAAAATGTTCACGCAAATGTTAAAAATATTCGTGCCCAGGACATCTACCAGGACTGAGCTCCCGTGGTAGATCAAAGCCCACGGTCAAAGTAGCTTATAAGGATAACAAAAAAAAATTAGATCTTTAGAAGATGTATGGGATAAGGCATGCGGCCTTTTTGCTTGAGAATTAGTTTTAATCTTAGCACGCATCACAAGACAGGTCATTAAAGATACCAAAATCTGAGAAGAAGACGATTCCCCTACAATCTAGACCTAGATTTAATTACTGCCTCTTGTTTTCTAAATGGAAATAGAACCTAAGTTGTCGGAGATTTAAGGATAAGATAGAAATGATAGGCATCGTAGATCGTCATTTTGTAGACAAAGAGAAACAATATTTAGTTTTGTATTTAAAGATTATATTGAATAATGTTAAAAAGCCTAATAAAATGGCTAAAAGTCAAGTTGGCTTGTATTCCAATCCAAAAAGGTCGCTGGTTCAAATCCAGAAGTGTACCAATGATTACTTTGTAAAGATATGTGCCCAATATCATGTTAAATGAACAAATCGTGTGGAAATTGAGTGTATAGCAATCCAGATTGTAGACCCTTACGTGGTAGATTCACTCACACTTGCTGAAAGTAGAATAATATGCCAGTAAAATGAAGATTTAAAGCTGGTACAGATAATAAATATAACAATTAAAATCTTGATTAAAGCAGATCATTTTTAAGTAGCACCAATTCAAAATCCACATTCAACTTAGTCAGTATTTGAATGTGAATTTTAGCTAATATATATCAAAAAGATTAGAACATGTAACTTCAAGATCTGTGAAAAAACTTCATGTCGAATTGTTTGCTGCACAGTTTCAACTGGGATTAATAGTGGAACCCTCGCTATTCCCGCTTTTCACCGCGCTACGTAACTCGACAAAATCAAATTTGATGCGAGTCCCAATTGATTCACCCCTATACTTTTACTCATGTATAAATACAAAAACCATCACGTACATTAAATTTATCAGGGTGAAACTGGATTACCCCGAATGTAGCGGCCGTTACCAGCCGGCGTATGTGACACGTAGTACACGACTCAAAAGCCTTTGAGGGCGCATTCTGAGAAGCCTTAATTAGGGGTGCTTCTTTTATTGTGGGTACTTGCGTACTGGGGTACTATTTTGCGTGTAATAATACTAGAATTTATGTATGAATTAGGGGAACCTAGTTACTCCTGTCCGTAGATGAGAGCCCTTTAGCATCCCATAACCTTAAAGTAGCAGTAGAACTTGTGCCAAGTTCGTCCGGAGAAGTACTGCCACCAACATGGAATCAGCCGCCAAGTAGTAGTGCTCGCATTACTGTGTTCCGGAAGGGTGTGGATGCCGGTGGAATCACATGTGCATGAGACGTATCGTCCCCGTCTCGGGTGATGGACGCAGCAGGATGAATGCGACTGAGATCGTTTCAATACACAATCTTCCCTCCGTTTCCATTGGAGGTAAAAAACAGTGATTGCAACATTTTTCCTATACGTCGTGTATCCTTGTTGGGTATAGCGTCGCTTCTTAAAAGGTCGTTTCAATACTACAAACTTCCCTCTTTTTCGTTGCAGGTAAAAAAAGTGATTGCAACATTGTACCTATACGTATTTTTCTTAAGAGTCCTCTCTTACAAGATCGTTTCAATAAGGTAATATTTCCTACGCCCGGAGGCGGCGGGTACAGGGCAGCACGCGTCGTTGGATTCGGGATTTAATCTCGTCCAAATTGCCTGGGCCCGGTGCTGGCTTCAGGGTGACTAGGGCCTTCAGATTTTTTCCACCCTCAATTTTAACATCCCTTTTTATTAGGTCAACTGAAGTAGCTTATTTCCTGCTGTTGACATGACACCACTTTCACACGCAAACGAATTTTTATTGCAATTTAAAGGCACCTGATTTTAGTTTTACTTTAAATTGTCACTTCACGATTCTTAGTTGTGATGCTGTACATATTGTTGGTCAAAGACAGTAGGAACATTTCTAAATAGTACTTGGCGTAATAATTGCGCTTACACAAGTAATACAATTACACAGGTTAACGGTAAACAGCAAAACCTTTTCTAAACAAATTTCATCCAAATCGTTAGCGGCTCTAACGATTTCGATGAAATTTGTTTCCGAGATACGCGAAACAAATATACAAGAATTGCTCGATTAAAGTACAATATTTTTTTTATAAGTTTTGGGAAATTGCCGGTTTAAGCTTGTCATAGATTTAAAATTTTAGTTCATCTGTTATAAAAGTATTATTATATACAATAATATTATATAATTATATATTATCACATTAATAAGCCGATTTAAGATAGTTTTAATGTGTGGTAACTAAGATTAATGTCTTATTTGTAGTTTGGTAGAAATAATATTAAATTTTGTTTTCCCTTACAGAATAAATTGTTTCCTGTCCCAACTTTTCCAGGTGTCGATGTTGCTCGTGTCTGTAGGTGAATATACAACTAAGTAATGGAATCGGATTAGCCTGCTGTGGTAGATTAAAGCCCACACTATCGTATATTGATGTATTCCTTCAGTGCAAACAAAGAGTTGATAGGAGTATCACCATAGGTGTATCTTACACCTATGGTCTAAATTCCAACCATTGAATTGAAAATAAATTTAAGGTAAAAGTAAAATGAACCTAAACTATGGCGAAATAGTACTCAGACTTGTCCATACCGTTTGAAACTCTATTAAGACTCGTAATTTTATTTCTATAGTCTTAATATTGCGGACACGTAGCTCGAAGAGAACGTACGAACATCCGATACCACCTTATTATTTTACTTCATAATAATCGGGTTCTGTACGTGTTCACTTGATAGTATTTAACTTTGTGGATACAGGTACTTAATTTTTAGTGTGTGTATTAATTTAATAACAGACGAATTAATTCAACGTATCAGTCATTTTATTCCATTTTTATTCGTAATTTGCGGTATATCATTATTAAATAAATACATTTTGGAAGCTGTTTCATAACTTTTAATCAGTCTAATTTTAACAGATAGTTAATTTATATCATTTATTTCCAATGTTATTTTGATAGGTGTACTTTCCATGTGTTGGGGTCCCGATACGCGAGGACCAACGCCGCTGGGGCCGCGGAAGAGTGATACCGTACCCGTAGCCCCAGCGTGAAGGCGTAGTGTAGGAACACCAAGGGGGTTTTAGTGTGTATTCCCCCAGCACTGCTATTTCTGAGTAGTGTTGGGGGTGAGTCACACATAACCCCACGCCTCCCCAAGGCGTGGGGTATACGCAAAGTATTTCCACCTTGACGAAAAAAAAAAAAAAGGTAAATCGTGAAAACTGACTATAATTAAGAATCTATCTGCAAATAATATGCCTAAGGAGCTCCTGTGATACGTTATATGCGTTATATATGTGAATATATGTTTGCATACACATTTGTGTGTGTAAATTCGAGGAATCTAAAAAAAATGAGATTCAGTTTATTATTAGGAGTAAAAATAAGTTTCCGCCGTTTTTTAACACAAATTAAATATTTATTGTATTATAGAAGAACGGTAATATAAATTTATTCAAAATATTGCCCATCACTTGCAACCACTTTTTCCCATCTCTCAGGCAGCATTCGAATCCCACGTCTGAAGAACTCCTTGTCTTTTGAGGTTATCCACGAATCAACCCAATTTTTGGTATCCTCATAAGATGTGAACCGCTGCGCCGTCAGAGCATGTGCTACGGACCGGAACAGGTGATAATCGGACGGTGCAATGTCTGGTGAATACGGCGGGTGGGGTAACACTTCCCAATTAAGTGTTTCCAAGTACTTTTTCACGGGAGCCGCAACATGTGGACGAGCATTGTCATGCAGAAGAAAAATTTTTTCGTGTCTAGAATAGTATTGAGGGCGTTTTTCCTTCAGAGCTCGGCTCAATCTCATCAATTGTATTCGATAGAGGGCTCCAGTAATTGTTTCGCTCGGATTAAGCAACTCATTATACACTACACCTAGCTGATCCCACCAAATACACAGCATAAGTTTTTTTCCGTGAATATTCGGTTTTGCTGTTGATGTTGACGCGTGGCCAGGTAATCCCCATGATTTTCTTCTTTTTGGATTGTCATAATGTATCCACTTCTCATCACCAGTTATGATACGATGTAAAAAACCCTTTTTTTATGTCTAGCTAGCAGCATTTCACTTAAGCATAATCGGCGTTCAATATCTCTCGGCTTTAATTCGTACGGAACCCAATTTCCTTGTTTATGAATCATTCCTAATGATTTTAAACGATGTGAGACTGCTTGCTGAGTGACTTCTAATGTTAGAGCAAGTTCTTTTTGTGTTTGAGATGAATCTTCCTCCAATAATTCCTCCAATTCTGCATCCTCGTAAATTTTTGGCCTTCCCCTGCGATCTTTGTCTTCTACGTCGAAATCACCATTTTTAAACTTTTGAAACCACTCTCGACACGTTCTCTCACTCAAAGCAACCTCACCATATGCTTCTACGAGCAATCGATGCGCCTCAGCAGCAGATTTCTTTAAATTAAAGAAGTAAACTAATATTTCCCGCAAATGACGCTTACTTGGCTCAAATTTTGACATTTTCAACTTATAAAAATTATATTTTACCAATATAAAATCAATGATATTAATAGGTTATGTTGTTCTTGAATGTCCAAACTATTTTTTAAGCCGGTTATCATCTGCGAAAGCTAACCGAAACTCCGTGCCGCGCCATCTACAATACAATAAAACGGCGGAATCTTATTTGTACTCCTAATAGTATAAAACTTATGAAAACAAAATTACTTTTTTGGCTAGAACCGACGAAAATTGTAAAAAATTGACAGACTATATCGCTCTAAGAATGGCCGCGTCATGAGAAAAATTATTACAGCATGGCAATTTTTTGTGCCACTAAACTTTCTTAAAACTATGAAAAAAAGCAATTCCTTTTATAATAAAGAAGTTTGCCAGCTTACTTACGAAACGTCAGTAAGCAGGTAAACTTCAGCCTGCCGTTTAAAACAAGTTGAAACTTGCTGAAAGCCAACAGCTTAAGTAAATCCCCAGAAATGCACAAGTTACGTTTAACTTAATAGATTTTATTTTAAACTGACACCGAGGAAACCGAACTAAGTTGAACTCAAGATTAGTGGAATATGAACTGGAAGATGATTGCCATGAAACTATTTATTTTCCAACTTAATAAACATATTTTGGAGGAATTCTGCTCTCTTCTGTGGGTAAATATCTGCAGAGTCCCCAAGATGAAAGAAGCAACCCAAAGTGGCAGTAGAACTTGTGCCAACTTTGTCCGGACTAGTACTGCCACAAAACCTTGTAATCCGCCGCCAGCAAGAGTATAACACTGATAAGATGGTATTTGGTTTTAATATTAGTGTTTATTTGCGGCCAATTATATGTGATTGAAGAAATGTACTCGCGAATAGTAGCACCTGAATCCATCAATTATCTTATATCACACTATTAATATAAAGGCGATTGTTTGTATGTGTGTGTTTGTTCCTCCTTCACGCTCATACGGCTTGACGGATCTGGATAAAATTTGGTACGAGGGTAGCTTACATCCTGGATTAATACATAGGCTACATTTAATCCCGGAAAACCGCGGATTACACCGCGGGGCGCAGCTAGTAAAATATCAACGTTTACACACTCATACATCTGCACTAGGATTCCTTGTGTCGCATATAGCATGAAAAAAAAACAAAGGAACACAAGACGCCACCCAAGACCCGAGAACAAACTTCATGTTCACCACACAAATTGTGTCCTAGCCTGGAATCGAACTCAGCACACATCGCTGCCACGGAGCCGTCATCTTCTATTACAAGCTTTTATTTAACTTGCAATGCATGTATATTTTCCCGGGTGGAATCTTGCAGCTGAATTTTAAATCAGTCATCTTTAACCGATTGAGCTGAAATTAAGTATTCACGCAAATTTCGGATGACAATGCGTGCTTAGCTATGTGACGTCATTCTAATTCCAATATGGCGGATCATCCAAGATGGCGGAATAGTTTTTCTGCACTACCACAGTATGGGTATCAAATGAAAGGGCTTGCTGCGGAGAACACGAAAAAAGCTTGTTATTAAAAAGTTATTTTTTATCATTAATTTATTTTATGAATACAAACAGCATTAACAATTGCGCATCGTTGTACCAATGCAGAATTATGCAAACGCTCAGCTCCTTCAGCTTATGTTGTAGTGAATATTCCTAAGCGATGCAAATCAGACTCTGCATTATACCCACACTGTTTAAAATAAACAGCGTCGCAGGTTGGATTGTAGTTGCCTTTGAAACGAGGGTTCGATTCTCGATCGGGGCATGTTTTGTTAAGCATGAAGTTTTTTCTCGGGTTTTGTGTTTTGTTATGTACACGCCACTAACGATACAGGAACACAGGGGTATGTTAGGAACACAGGGGTATGTTATTATGACAGTCTGGATATAGAAAAGTTTGTCTTGCATCTATTGTTGCTACTCCCTCACGCCTCTACAGCTAAACAAATTTGGATGAAATTTCTTATCCAGATAACTCATACACTGGATTAACACATAAACTAATTTTTATCTCGAAAAAGTAAGGTATTTTTTTGTAACTTGCAAAAACACAACTTCTGACCCGATCGTCTCGCGTTAACTTTTTAACCGCGGGTAACTCCGTGAGGCGTAGTTAATAAACTATACAAGTATTATATCAGCACTCTGTTTCCCATAATACACAATAATACATAATTTGTGGCTAGATGGCGCTATTTCAAATATCCAAAAATATGCTATTAAAAAAAAGATTTCGTTTCCACAAGCCACTATCCTACACAAGGTTGCCATCCTCAAAGGTATCCTCAAACATGTCTATTACATTTAGATATTGAATAATAAACGCTGCGCCAACCCTAAATATGGCACAAGACGTGATACGACTTAAGAAGAGCCTTACTAAAGTAATGCACAAGTCGTTTCCAGATAGCGACCTGAATTGCACTTTATTACCCACAGAGCAAGAACGTTTTCACCGCTAATACACTGAAGCCACTCCGGTACGTGCTCGAAAAGTTTTTTAAGGCGGGTTTTCTCAATTTTCTGGGTAATTTTCAGGGCCCTTTCATTGTCAAGAAATGTGTGCTGGAAATAGTCAAATAGGTGTGTAATTTATGAGCTGAAGTATTCGCCGAGTGCCTCTGGCAGGACTGAGGTTTTCATTAAATTGGAAATGATATATTTGTAAAGTTGTTTGAGGCTACCCAATTAATTGAAATTTAATTTCGAGACTGTTCTTATTCCATTTTAATTAATTCGACCGAGCCGTGACGTGAGAATTAATAGAGAAAAGTTTTTAAGTGTAAGAGAAATTAAAATTTATATCAATTTTTTTTAATACAAATCATATTTGGATAGAAATAGTTGTCACTATATTGTGAGAAACAAATCAAGTGATAATCACTTATCAGGCTTCACTGAAAACATCATCATAAATGATGCTCTAGAATTCCTAAATTTTTAGGATCCGTACCCACTGTCTGTCTGTTCTACCTTTCAAGTTTACATTTTGAACAAACAAGTTTTATTATCCCAAATATTAGATACCAAACAAATAATGAAATAGATTCATTCCGAGACACTAGACACGAAATAAACCTATATTTCCGTCACAAAAATTCCGTCCTGATCGGGAATCGAAATCACAACCCACAGCGCAAAAGCGAAAGCCATCTGAGCTGCGAATCCAGTCAACAATGCCTTTAGTACGAACACCATGTTCTGATTCGAATCAACAATCGAATATGATAAACCCAATCCGATTTTTATCGCGGGTTCAACCGTTGACAGAAGCTCGAAAGGTCACAAAACTTTAGGGTACCATAAACCATAGATTTCCAAAACGTGACGTCATAATAACACGTTAAAATAAAAACACACATGATGGGCTTTCAACAAAACAAATATTTGTACAAGTAATGGCGTAACCCGTCGCAGGAAAAATAAAATACAAATAATGGAGTGTGTTTTGAAATAACTGAATACGTTTGTGCAAAATAAATATGATGGATGATACGTGGAGTTATAAGAGTTGTATTTATGTTTCTATCCAATGAATGTAATGGCGGAGAATTATTTTATGGTCTATGGGATATCTATAAATAATTGAGTTATATCAAAATACAATAAACAGACTTTAATGCTCCCATCTTTTATTTTACGCCCTTGGAGGTAAACTTGAAGTCCGTACCCACCTCTAATGTTCCCACTGCACACCCTACTCTCGTTTATTGAGAGTAAATGGGCTAATCCAATCCGGATGTTGCAATGTCTTCGAATTTTTTTCTAACACTCGCCGGTTTCCTCACACTGTTTTCCTTCACTGTTTCGAGAACGTGGTATTGTGCATCATGTTTTCAAAGGAAAAAAATATTGGTGCACGTGTGGATTTGAACCAGCAACCTTCAGATTGAAAGGCGACGTCTGTGCCCCTGGGCCACCACGCTCCCTAACTCTAGGTAAACTCGAAGTAAAAATACTGAATACACCATTTTTACAGTGGGTTCCTAACTAGGCGAAGCCATTATTTTGGTAACCCTAGTTAATTAACCACAGAATCGGAAAACATTCATGAAGATTGTAAGAAATATATTACAATTATATAAAATACAATTTTTATCCTCAAGAGAAAAGAAAACCTACAATGCTAATCAGCATTCATTATATCACAATGAAACAGAGATAAAAATAAAAGATTCCTATATTTGCTGAAAAAAAAAACATCAATTAATTGATGTTTTTTATGTGAATAAGCGACGGAACGAGCCATCGTTGTAAGTGGTGATCCCCGCCCTTGACATTAGTAATGCGACTCAGTTTTAGATTCAGATCTAAGACTGAATTGCATTCATCCTGCTACGTCCATCACTCGAGACGGGGATGACACGTGCCATGCGCATGTGATTTTACCGGCACCCACACCTTTCCACTAGAACAGAGCGCCTCTACTTGGCCTCCTTTTTTGGAAATCGACAGAAAATTCAATCCAGTGTGGATCAGAGTTTATTTTATAACAGCTAATTTCTCGACCGACAAAATTCAACCGAGAGGCAGATGGTTCGTTCGCAGTTACTTTAAACCCCTCAAAAGCCTTTGAAATCAAATATTCCGATCCTTTTATTTGCAATGACAGTGGCCCAATAGCAATTAGCTTTAAACGAAAACTACCCACTTCGGGACTTTCTACTAAACAAGGTGGCTATGTCTCGGTCTCATTCAACTTTATCTTTGTACTCAATTAAGGTTAGAGGTAGAGTTGGGGTGAATTTCGGCTTTGCTTTCGGCTTTCAATGCAGAACTTTGTCATGAGACTAACAATTGACACCCTGAGAATGTATAGACGGTGATTGTTAACTAGTTTCAAGTTGTTTTGATTTAAACTAACAGATTGTACATAATATATATATATATATATATTATGGAAAGTTTCTGAATAAAAGCAAAGCTCAAATGTTATTTTGCCTTCTATTTCATAACTTTTGACATAACTCTTTTAGCACTACTTCTATACTATACTAAAAATGTAACTGAAATGATTTATAATCTGCGTAAGGTAATAATTAGAGGGTAGCATTTGTTTAGTTGTCAACTAAAGTTAATTTTTTGCATAATTACTACTAATATTTGGACACAACGCATAACTCTATTGACACTGCTACTTGTTAAACCACAATGTAACATAGTAGGAAGCAGTTGTTGTAATAGTAATTTACTATAATCTACGTGCCTATAAACAAATAATTAACAAAACTTTACGCACCTATCACCATATTCTATATATAAAACTGACGAATAAACTATCACCATAACGTGAGTATTCCCACATTTTTAATGATACAATGGATTATGGACTGGCATCTGCCTTATGCGCTGTTCGATTTCCATTCAAGACAAGAAAAGAAACATTTCTGTTCCTCACACACATGTGAGGAACAAAAATGTTTCTCACATATGTTTGAGGAACAGAAATGTTTCTTTTTTATCTGGGTATTAATATGAACATATTTATTTACAAAAAAGTACTTCTAGTGCAAGTAATCCTTTGTCTGGCTGTGTGAAAATGAAGCTGTGTAAAATGCCGATGAATAGTTAATTTACTTATTTATTTCGGGATTCGGCACATATTTTAAAGCCGAAATGAAGTGACCTTCAACAGCCCTAGTTAGAGCGTGTTTTGTGTTTGGCACAGTATGTGTAGGTGCCTAATAGTTGTGGAGTGCCGGTTAATTGATGCCGCGTTGGGACAGACTGTGATTGTATTTAGTTTTGGGGTTTGAATGTTTCGCTTCCCACTGACCTGTATTTTAGGGAAAGTTTGTTTTGTTACTCGTGCCATTTGGAATTAAACTTAAATCAAAGCACTGGTACTATTTACGAGATATACTAATTTATCGTTATATTCTGACTGGACTGGCGAGGCTGACTCTGTTCGATTCCCACTTAAAACAAGCATGTATGTGACGAAAATAAATTTTTGTTCTGTGTCTGGGTGTTCATACGTAATAATCGTACGTAAATAATACGTAATAAACTTTATCTATAACATACATAAATAACGTATTATAGTATGAGTAATCTGTGTGTTATCTAGTTCCCATAGTACATTTGGGGCTAGATTGCACTGTGTGAATTATCCATAAATATTTCGTATATTATCGTTTAGACAGAGACTCGCATGACTCTTCTCAAAGAGTTTTAACACAAATTTTCGTATGTATATTCAAATATTAATTTATTTTATTTGTAACAATAGAAATCACTGTTATTGTATTAAAAAATTACCGAAATTCCCACCACTAATTTCTAAAATATGCGAACTAAATATGCTTTCTAAGAATCATTTATTAATTAAACACCTTACTTCTTCATCCTGCAGTGGACAAGGACAGGTAGATCGTCATTACCAGGATAATCCGGACAATGACGATAATGTAAGAGACTGTCCATCTCCTATGCCCCAAAAATTTGGTCATAATTCTACGTCCTCTTTGTTATACTTGATTGAATGACACATAATAACCTTATCTCATCTATTGTCTAGTTGCTCGCGTCCGTAGGTGTGTACCTTTTAATTCCCTACACGTACCCCCTGGGTGGTGCTAAAGGAGCCACCAAAAGTAGCTGTGAAACTTGCGCCAAGTTCATCCGGAGAGGTACTGCCACCACACGTGGAATCTACCACCAAGCATTTACTTAACAATTACTATACTATATTATTATACTATAATTAACATACTATACTTACTATAATTACTATAATAATGATTTCTCCAGTGAACAGCATTTACTAGAATCTTGCTAGTGGCACGCGAGTGGTTTAGTCCTCAGTCTGCGAACCTAACGCTATTCCAGGCTTCCTTAGTATATCGTCGTTTAGGAGATGATTTCCCCGGAGCACCGCGCGATTAGGATGGCGAATCGCATCCAATTTTTATCATCCACTTACGGATCTGTTTAGGCTCTTTGCTAAATTGCCTCATTGCGAACGCGGTGGCTAAGGGCCGGCGCGCATTCCACCAGACGCAGCGCATAACATTTTATCACAGCCAAAAACAAATTTTATCGACTTCGCTTCTAAATAATAACGTAAATTGTTTAGCAAAATTACTCCTCTATTCTTCGATGCTCTCAGGAATTAGGAGTCTTAATTAACAGGTCCATTGTCTGTCATCGCCAATATTGCGAGGCCTTTGATAGCAGACGGCCGAAATGCCAACCAGCCCGATAACCGGATGTCATTGTCAGAATTGCCAGAAAGCATTTGAAGAGAGTGATTTTTTTTGCCAATTATGGACTGATTAGGATGATTTTCAATTAAGGACTTCTCCAAGATTCCATTGAAATATTTCATGAAGAAATTCCACAATTAACGGCGAAAAATAAGTAATGCAAATATAGGAGTCTGTTTTTTCGATTTTTAAATCAGTCAATTACCTACTTTTTGTTTTTTGAAGATGTCATATTTGTTTGTGCCTGTTAAATTAATGTTTACTATTGCAACGGGAATAAAGTCGGTTTTAAATTAGCAGTTTGAATTGCTTTGCACTGCACACCGTCAGATATGCGCAAGCCTTACAACAAAGCATTTGAAAAGTATGATCGCTAAATACAGTGAAGCGAAATGAAGTAAAAAAGGCCAATTTAACGTTAATTGACAAGCATACTACCAAATCAACTACGAATAAATTTATATTGCACGTAAAATCGAATGAATCGATGGATCGATCGAATATAATAATCAAAGTGGAATATCTATCTATTCCAGTTCTAGCTATCTGTCTATTCCAGTTCAAGAGGCGTCAATATCTAATCGTGTAACCCGTTCTGAATGTAACACTATAATCAAATCAACAATCCACAAACTATTAGTCTGGAACATGTATAAGGTAGTTAAATAACACTATTTGCTCAGAACAGGGTTTGTTATGCGGTGAAGAAGGTTACCGCAGCTTACAAGGTGGCGTCAGATAACTACAACTCTAGTTCTTGTCAACGCAGTAACATCAACATCGCCATTTGTTACTCGCGGTTGCTAGTTACTAATCGGAGATATAATCTAGAAGTCTATCAAGAAAAACTGTTTTTATGAAGGTCAAAACGTCAAATACGAGGTCCGATTGTTTGCGTCCCTAGGTGTACCCTTTGAGTCCCTGGTGCCCCCTGGGTGATGCTAAAGAAGCAACAAAAAGTATCAGCAGAACTTGTGTCAAGTTCGTCCGGAGAAGTATTGCCTCTACACTTGGTAATCCGTCGCCAAGCAGTGGTGCACTCGCATTGCTGTGTTCCGGTGGAAAGGTGGAGGTACCGGTGAAATCACAGGCTTAAGATACATTACATCCTCGTCTAGGGTGACGGGCGCAACGAGATGCGACTTGAGTTTTCTCATACTTCAGTTGGGGAGGACCCGAGTCGTAATTCTATTTATGAGAAGTAACGAGGTAACCGTCATTTCTGTATTAAACAAAATAAAAAAGTGTTTGTGCGCTATTTCACCTATGAGTATGAATGACCTATGAACTTATGACCTATGACCTAGGAATACCTATGACTATGAGTATGTATGTAGTGTAGTAGAAGACTAGGCAGGCCATGTTGCTCGTGTCTGTGGGTGCTGCCTTGGAATCACTAAACGTACCCCCTGGGTAGCGCAAAAGGATCTACATAAATAGCAGTAGACTTTATTCCAAGTACTGCTGCCAAGCAATCGTCCTCATTAAGTTCTGGTGGAAAGAGGGTGCCGGATACAAACCCAGCAACGTCAATTATAGTTGGAGTTATTGTGGATCAACACGGTGAATGGGATATATCTGGTAATTCAAGCGTCCATAAGCTTCCATAGGGAATCGTCCTTAATTCTACCAGAAAATTCATTTCACACGTTGACTTATAAATGTCTAAGACGAGATTTCACAAGCATCGCTCCAATAAGGTTAGCAATTACCTGTTAGATAATATTATACACGCATATGACTACCTTCTTGCGTTTCTCAGTATCGAAAGTCGTTTCCCTTGATTTCCCTCGGCACCAGTTCTCCGTCTTACAACATACTCGCTCTAAAATCAAGTTGCAAAAAACTTCCCTACTTATCTCGATGACCTACTCATCTCTAAGCTGCATTAAACCCGAAACTTTGTTGCCCAAGTCAGATTCGACAAAGAAAGTTCAGCTCATAAAAAGACAAATAAATTCCGCAAAGCAAGTATGCATTTTCAAGCACGTTTCCCGAATGTGGTTTGGCAGAGAAGCAATACAGATGCGATATCTCAAAACAATAAACCGGTCCGATTATAAGGCGCATTTATAATGAATCCAGACTCAATTCCAGCTGACATAGAGTGAATCCAATCGAGAGGCGTCCGGAATGGAGCCAGCGAATCGGCCCGCAAATCGGGTGGAAGGGAGATCGGATAGGGTTGCTGTGACGAGTTGGCAATGCGCCAAAATGTATTACGTGCCTACCACGTGGTGAACGTGATGTTGCACCGACTGTAAATACGCTTTAAGGTGATGCGACAACCGTAATTTTCAACCATTTCAAACACACAAGTATAGTAAAAAAGAAAGTCAAAAATTTTAACATCTGGTGGGACTTTAGCTCGTTCCGTCAATCTCGTTACAAAAAAACCCTAATCATTTCAATAATTTGTCAGGTGACTCTGACCTGTTAGATAATAATAAGAACAGGATAATCCAACTTCAATATTCATCGCTTACTTTCACCATTACGGGTGAAATTTATCCATGAAAATCCACATCAGAAATAAACGCTATCAATTAAAAAATACCCAAAATAAATCCACCATTTGTGAAGATATCGTGCTACAAAAATAAGTGAATCCTTTTGTCGGTTAAAAGTAAAAATCATCGAGATGAAATCTGTTCAATTTGTCACGAAAAGAAAAGCTACGATCGACAAAAGTAGTACATGAGATATAACAACAGATATACGAGTACAAGGTACTGCTTCCCTCCCTAAGAAGATGTACATAACTCTTATAAAAACTACCAGAATATCCCATGTACCGTAAGCTCCTCACAGGGCTGTGATGGAAACTGTGACGTCACTCGCCCCGGGCGTACAATCTACCATGTTAGTTTGGCCCCCTTTCGCTGAAAACGTCGAGGATGGGATACAAACTTTTAGGATTACGTAGCTGGCTCATACCGTTTGATTTATTCTCAATAGAGTTAAAATATTTTATGGAAAACATATAGATTTATTTTTAAAACACTGATTTCGATTTTGTGGTGTTTGAAGGATCTGATGGTTTCTGTTACATGATATTTGTTTTATAAGAGTGCATATATATAGTAAATTACGTGACGACTCAGGTCCTGCCATACCGAAGTATGAGGTGACCCAAGTCCCAGTGTTGCTCCTGTCACCATGAGATGAGAATGTAACAACTCATGCGCCTGCAATTTCACCGGCACCCATACTCTTCCACCGGGACACAGCAGTATGAGTGCACCACTGCTTGGCAGTGGATTTCCAGGTGTGGTGGCAGTACTTCTCCGGGCGCACCTGGCATAGGTTCTACTGCTTCTTTTGGTTGCTCCTTACGCACCACCCGGAAGACACGCGTAGGGACTCTGAGGGTACCTACGAACGCGAGCAACATGGACCCCAAAATATGGCCCCATTTTGAAATAATTTCGTAAAATAATGTCTACATCTAAATGTATGTCAAAGCGTTGTACCCAAGCGTCGCTCTCGTTAGCTGAAACGTGTATAACATTTAAAATCGTGTTTTAAACTCGTTATGAATTTGCGTTTAAGTCCGTAAATACTTTCTAATTACAAGCCGGAGCAATTTCAGTTTTATTAATTAAAGGCTTAAGTTCATTTTAGTTAGGCTTAAGAGATGCCTTGATGCTGTCTGCAATTTTCTCATCATGTTTATTATAAATATTATTTTTACCTTTTCCTTTATTTTGAGTCTTAGATATAATTAAACGTAATTTAAAATTATTCACTAATGTGAAGTTTACTTTACATGGAATAAAATTTCTTAGCAACATAATAAGATTTTTTAAGTAGGCGTGCGATATAGTTATAATAATGAAATACCACAGTATTGACTGTAACAACTACATAACTAATTATTTATGATTGTAATTAGCAATCATCAAAATAGGTTGTTATATTTCGTTAAAAAAGTTATTCGTTTTTCATGCAAATCTAACAATTTCAGAATGGAATAGTAAGGAATCACAATTTACCCGTATATTTACAATAGTTGCACATAATATTGTTCTATTGGCAATAATATTATGAGACCATGTCAAATCAAAATACTTTATATTCGTTGAATTCTTAAAATGGTTACTTAGAAACGTCACATTTTTAAATAAATATGTACCTACGTTTATGCGTTCTTATAACTAAGTTTAGCGCTTGGCCAAACCCTATCCGACACTCCATGGGGAAGAACAAACAAGAAACCCTGAAGAATTGCTTCCAGGATGACTCTTTTCGCGACCATGATCCTGTTCACAAACAATAAAATGTTGTTTATACATCTTGCTATGTTGAAGTGTTGTATTGGTATTACAAGTTAAACTATTTAGATATATTTGGTGTGGATAATTCTATATAGTAGTTGGATATTTTCACCACAAAACTAACTCTCACAAGGTCTGTCAACTGACTTTAAGGGCTCGACAGAATACCAGCGCCTAGCTACATTTTAGTGATGTAGGTAAGCAAAATGCTAAACCGAGACCCTTTTGGTGTAGCACACAAATATTATACATTTCTTTCATTACTATATCTAGTTGTATTTACTGTTTTTAACTATTATAATAAATAGTATTGTAAATATAATAATAGTATAAGTAATAACTTACTTGTTGTCATTATTATTATTATAATTTTTATACCGGGCCTCTGTTTTTTTTTTCTTTCTTTTTTTATTTTATTGTATATGTGTGCTAAACCGCAAATAAATGAATGTCTATGTTTACGTCTATGTCTATATAAACAGTATGATCTGTTATGGATGTTTGTATAAAACTTATTAAACATGCTAAAATATATAACCTTCAAATAGCTACATATATTTTTAGACTCAACAATCCAGCTAAGCAAATAAAGTATGATTTAATCCCACGGCTTTGTTTTCCATCCATTCGTCCAAAACAAGTTTAGGTTTCAAAGGACAGAACTCGAGGCGAACTCAGAAATTAATTTGAAACTCATTTGTTTTTGATAATTGCTCTGCGAGTGAGTTCTGTTGATTTCATCAGGGGGTCTTTGAACTGTTTACGGTGGCGAGGGGCACCTGCGGCAGAAGCTTTTGCGCCACTGTCCACTGAATTGAAAACTAAATCATACTATACTTACATATTTTTTACAGATGTTAAAATTTACATATTTAACATACATATTTTTGAAATGAAAACTTCTTTAAGCTCGTTGGGCATCATTTCATGAACGATATTGGTAAAATTACCTATTTACTCTTAAACCTCCTGTATAACTCAAACTTATCACAATTTACCATTTTATGATGATGATTTCTGGTACAAAGTATTTTTTCTTATAGAATTATAACCAATCATAGCCATCTTTCCCGATAGAAAAAGGGAATGACGATGAAGCATCTAGGAGGAAAAATGTGAGTTATTAACGCAGTATTAATCTTTTCAGAATACTTTTTTATGAGCAAGTATTTTATAATACACTTGGCATTTTCATCATAGGAAATATCTACATATTTATGATAAAGGAGCCAACAATTTCACATTCGTTTAACATGCAACAATAGAATTTCGCCACACATAAAATTATGTAAATAAATAAACAACCAACTTCCTAACAAAAAGCGAAGTTCATTCGCATTTAAAATGAGTTCGGCGTGTAAATATCGAAAGTTCTGGATTTCATTTCCTCTTATCCACCCCTTTCCTGGGGGTGGGGAGGGGTTGAACTCATTATATCGTCCAGTATTGTCCGGTTCAAACCGTTTGTTCTCTAACACGGAAAATCTCAGCTTTCAGAACAATAGCTGTTTTTAATCTGTTGTGAGGATAAGTAGGTCGAGAAGTTGTTTTTTTTTGTCAAACTTCATTTCACTGGATAAATGAGTTATGTTGCGAGTTGTACGTTTAATACTATAGAATCTACTTAACGAGATGAAGGCCCACCTGATATTAAATGGTTAAAAGTCAAAAAAGTCAAACTCATTTATTCCTTTAGATCTCAAGTATCATTTGGACACGTCAAATTTTACACATGCATGTACACATATTCGTGAGCATATAACGTATCACAGGAACTCCCCAGGCACATTACATGCACACACAGTTACAGTCAGTTTTCATGTTTAAGATTATCTTATTTGTTAAGTTTACGTCTGTTCCAACCCTAACCGACCAACCAGAGGAGAAGAAACAGACAAGAAACCCCTCGGAGACAGTATTACATATTCGCGAATATGGTCCTGCATCTAGAGTGGAGCAAATTCATTCCTAAGCCTTTTTGTCATCTAGGTAATCTGATATTTTATAGTAAGCTGTTGCGACAAGCTTACGTTTGATGACAGTTTTAAATTTATTTATTGACAGTAATTGAATTTCGCTCGGGATTTTGTTAAAAAAGCGTACACATTGACCTTTAAAAGAATTGCTAACCTTATGGAGCCTAGTAGTGGCCTAGTAGTTACGTTCGCTCATTAAAACAAATACGACTCACGTCCTCCCCAACCGCAGTATGATGGAACCAAGTTGCATGTCATTGTGCCCGTTACCGGAGACGGGGATGTCTCATGAACATGAGCCGAGATTTCACCGGAACCCAAACCCTTCCACTGGAACACGGCATTGCGAGTGCTTGGCGGATAACCAGTGGTGGAGGTAGTACTTCTCCGGACGAACTTGGCACAAGTTATTGCTCCTTTAGCTCCCAGGGGGTACGTGTAGGGACTCAAAGGGTACTTATCTGATACTTTAGCTACACTAACTGGAACTTAGCTTATACGCTTGATGAGTAGCGTAACTCAATTTCTTCATGATTTTTTTTTACGAAGGTAGCGCATACCCTCGATAAACCTAGGCTACTTTTATCCCGAAAATGTAGCTTATAAACATATTCGATTCGCACGAGAAATAACACGAAAACCCAATCAGCAACTAATAACAATGAATCACCATTAAAAAGTGCCCTTATATTTAACCGGCCACTAAGCCCCGTCTTTTCGTTCCTCATTAACGTCCGAACGATTACCGCCCGCCCAGCAAGCTGCACTTTGGGCGGATAAAGTTATCACCAACGAGCTACCACCTCAGGAGAGCCATTACCATTTTTTGTTGGTTGCGAGGCGTAAGGCAGACTTGTTATACGCGGTACCATACTCTACCTCTATCTGTCTCCTACTCCGTGTTTCTTCCTCTCTCTCAATTGGCCTCATAGTGCTATAAAGGCTTGGAAGTTACTTATCCAAGCTTTGAAACGCATTCAGCCGGTATTTTCATCGTAAAAAATTTTGTGTGTCACGAGGCGCCTTCGTGGCTCTGCCTTCGAAGCGAGGGTTCGATTTCCGGCCGAGCCACACTTTGTGTGGTGAGCATGAAATTTGTTCTCGGGTATTGGGTGTTTCTGTTATTGTCCATGCCTTTTTAGTGGTTGAGGCGTTAAAGCGAAACAAAAAAACAAGGTTACTATAGCATTTAAAATAATATTATAGTTACGATGATATATAAATGAGAATATGTTTTTAAAAATTTGTTGGTTAGTTTTTGTCGAACCATTGTTACTGGCAACACATTACCAACGTCTGAGTAGTCAACGTAAAGCTGTTGCCATTTACAACACAATTTAAAACAGCAACATTTTTTAAATACTTCCATTAATAAAATAAACACCACTAAACAGTTTAATCGTTTTGTTGCGGCTAACAACTGGATTTTCTGTTTAATTATTAATGCATTAGCTGAGTTTCCAACGCCTTCGTTAGAGTTTTTCTGATCATAAACGGCTCAATTTTACACGAATGCTTAAGAGGTGTTAGCGCTTTATTAGAGCAGCTACTTTGTTGCGGGGAATTTTCATTGATTATTATATAACTGGTAGATAATGGAGTAAATTTATAAATCGTTGCCAAGACACAAATAGTGTGAACAAGATAATCGCCTTAATAGACAATGATTATGATTTGCTCTGCTATGTGTGTCTGTCAATTAATATTCTTTACACAATTACTCCACTAAGATTCCCTGTGTCGCTGATGGCATGGACTTTTTATGGGCTCATAACACACAATTTGACCTAGCTGGAAATTGAACCTAGGCCCACACGGTTTGATGGTCGATATAGATATGTTGAGTTTCACAAAGTATCACAAAGTGTGACATAAATCAATTAATATAAACTGCGATTGAAAAATCTTTGTTTTTAATTATGAACAGACAAAATTACCTTACAGGTGTAAGTATATTGTGTATACTATAAAGTAATAAAGGATATAAATATACTAACGGTTACATGTCAGTACATATATGAGAATGTGATGTACACTCGTAAACATATGAGCATGTTCACAAAGAAAAGTGACAATCATAGTGTAAACACTAGGCATAAAAATAAACTCGCTGTGCCCACTACTAGGCTCCATAAGGTTAGCAATTCTTTTAAAGGTCAATGTGTACGCTTTTTTAACAAAATCCCGAGCGAAATTCAATTACTGTCAATAAATAAATTTAAAACTGTCATCAAACGTAAACTTGTCGCAAAAGCTTACTATAAAATATCAGATTACCTAGATGACAAAAAGGCTTGGGAATGAATTTGCTCCACTCTAGACGCAGGACCATATTCGCGAATATGTAGTACTGTCTCCGAGGGGTTTCTTGTCTGTTTCTTCCCCTCGGGTTGGTCGGTTAGGGTTGGAACAGACGTAAACTTAACAAATAAGATAAGCTTAAACATGAAAACTGACTGTAATTTGACATATCTGTGTGCATGTAATGTGCCTGGGAGTTCCTGTGACACGTTATATGCTCACGAATATGTGTACATGCATGTGTAAAATTTGACGTGTCCAAATGATACTTTAGATCTAAAGGAATAAATGAATTTGACTTTGACTTTAATTGATTATATATTTATTTATAAATAAATACATACAAAAGTATAAAAAGTAAATTGTAAAGAGTAAAATTAGATATTCACAATAAAGTATTCTAATTATAGGTCCTTCGTGAACCCAACCCACCCATTTCGGTTATTAAGTACGAATTATGCAAAATCGCATTTTTTTTAATAAATTCTCGCGGCAGAACCTCTCTGGATTAGCTCCGTCAGCTCCGAGACGGATAAATTTCTTTTCTTATTCGGTTTTATTGCGTTTTTCAAAGCCTGTGGTTTCGAGGGGTTTATAATTTGAATTATTCCATTATGTAGACGGCCCTATCCTCTTAGAGTAAGCGTGCTGACTCCTACTGCTGACTGCTTCCATTATGCTGGTAAATAACATTTTTTTTATTGAATTAAATAAAAGATATTTATGAACATTTCACAGAGCAAACTAAACTCCAAACTAAGAATAGCTTTTGCTATATGAACTTGATAACTGATAGAATCTCATTTATCAACTGATTTAGAAATTTCCAGCTTCAACATGGCTTATTAAATAATATTGCAAGTGACATGTTTACGTGCCCTCCGAAGCACAGGAGCCACGAGCACTCCAATATCATTTTGAAAATATTGTAATCACTTTCGCTACAATAAACGTATATCTTTGTGACAATCGGTATAAGTAGCTCTCACCGCCCACAAAACATAATAATACTATTCAAGTTTTCCCCAAAAAGTTTTTTTTTTCTTTCAGGCTTTTTATTCCAGCTATTTTTTTTACTATAAAAGTAGGCATAGGCTACTTTTATAGTAAAAAAAATAAGGTTCTGCGCATAAAAAAAAATTAAACTCCACGCGGAGGAAGTCGCGGGAAACAGCTAGTAAAAATAAAAATTCACGCTTAAAGGGAAAAGTAAGCGATAAAAGTACAGGAGTCGATTTTACAGATTTTAAATTAGTCTTTTGTTATTTTTTTTAATAATAGATCAGCTATTTGCATATTACGACGCTACCACACAAAAACTTTCAAATGCAGTATTGGCCGATTAACACCAATTTTACATACAAAGTGCTGCTTGCTCGTTATTACATACCTAATGAGATGTAATAGGGTACTTTGATATTTAATTAAAGTAATTATCGAAATCGAAACGGAGATATCGGAGAGTAATAATTAAAAGCTCCATAATGTGACGTACTGTTTAATGGAGTAATTATCCGTAATTATGTCACGCACTCATTAGTTCGCAGTACCTGGAGATATATTTTTAATCTGAATCTACATATTTATAATGTAATCTTATTTTTAGATTAAAATTATTATAACACTAGCTGCGTTACTGTCTTGGGTCTTCTCATACTACGATAGGGGAGAACTTAAGTCTTGTTGCTGTTGTCTATGGGTGGCGGTAACCACTTAAAATCAGTCGTATAGACAAGTAGTTACAAACAAGTCGTTGATTGGATCGATACAAGTACCTTACTTTAATCAAAGTTAAAGTAAAAAAAAATTACTTATATTAAATTCTCAAAAAATACTTGAAAAAAAAACACTTTTAAAAAAAGGAAGATCTAGCAAAAAACCTCTAATAGAAGCATTACTTTTTTCGCGAGTATGATTCTGCCTACAAAGTTTGCTCAATTATTCATATAACATATTATTCAAATAACGCATATACATAGCTATCATTTTATCAAATTCCCTGACTGGTAATTATTACCCAGCGTAGCCCTCAACGACAAAAACCCGAGTTTGAATAATGAATACATAAAATGTAAACTTTGTTTTATGAATTACAAGAATAATACACCGAACATTTTTACTCCAATTGGGGGAAAAAATCACTCTATTAAAATACGAGTGCCGCTATCAAATTACATATTCACCAATAAAATGTAAAAAATTCTCAATTCTCGCGCCAATGCCGATCATCGACACGGGCTAACGAACAAAAACATTTTACATAACAATTGTTTTCGTGAATTCGATGCCTAACGACCGATCGAGAATGTCATCGTCACAGTAGACTCTAATTGCTGGAGGCTGTATTGGCATAGCGCCAATCCGAGCATTAAGATATACATAGCTTTGTTGTGATTGCACAAGTTTTTGAATGGTGGGCTTAATTGATACACTCATGCCAAGCGGGAGGCTCAACGTGTAATCTCTCTAATTCTATTGTTTTACTTGGACTGGCTACAGTCAAGAATCTGTGTGCATGTACAGTGCCTAAGGAGCTCCTATGACACGTTATATGCTCACGAATATGTTTACTTGTGTGCATAAAATTTGACGTGTCCATACTTGAGATCTAAAGGAATAAATGTGTTTGAGTTTGAGTTTGAAGTTTTATCAGTTATTCATTAAAGAGTGAGATAGAGAAGAAGGTAACTGATTTAAATCTCTAATTAACTGAGTTGAATAGTTTTATCCCTCTATTGCAATAATTTTACGACGGGTTGAAATCTTCTAAGAAATTTCTGAGACTAGATTCAAATTAAAATACAAACATCGAGATTGTTCCACTAATGGTGACGAAATCGCGTAACTAAAAATATACAGCTGAATTGGGAACTCTTAGCCAATTTCAAAAAAAGGAGATATTTTTGAAATTGGTCATAAAGCATACTGATTTACATACTCATAAATATATCCTAATAAATAGTAAAATTGTTGATATATAAACTGAAGACAATAAATAGATAAAGGGGCACGCAAATCTCATTGTACAAACTTAACAGAAAATACAGTAGATTTTAATAGGTTATTTTATACAGTACTTCCTAATGATAAAATAGGTCACTGCCTCAGCTTAACAAAACAACAAGAAATAATTCTGTTCACTCTGAGATCATCGCTGGTTTTTAGGTAGAACCTTGGGCAGTTAATTAAAGTAAACAATGAAAACAGGTCCTAAACTAAGGTGAGCTCTATTTTCTATTATGAAAATGTAATTTCTCTTACATTTTTATATGTATTATTGTAGATATATAGAAAAACACTAATACTAAAACACTCTTTGCCTATACTAAACTGCTATACTGCAGCAAAAGCGTCAACTTTCAATTTTACTATTTAATCTAGGGCCTTGTCACACAAGCTACTTTTTTCTTCTTTAATCATCATCTGCATCCGAATCCTGTTTGGCAGTAGAGTTTTGCAATCAGTGTGTTTGTAAGTCGCAAATCGCCAGCTTATTTTCTGGAGTAGCTTTGAAATGCGGCTTAAATCTAATTGATTGTGATAATACTAGCATGTTTTCTTCTTAATTATAATTTTATTTGTAGTTCAAGAAGCATTGAAACTTTCGATCCAACTGATAATAACTGCATGTATGCTACTTATCATAATGTGCTTTTTTTCTTATTAATCTAAGCAAATAGCATTATAGCGTTTAATCGCAGTTTGTAACGACTAGATCGCTGTGTAACAGAAGCTATCACTATTTGATAATTAATTAATAATGAACAACATTTGAGTGGAGATTACGAGAAGGCAAATGTAGAGCGCCCCCCGGCCAGGTAGAGCGAGATACGAAGAGCCGATGATCGGGATCAGTGGCGTTTACTAGGATAGGCCTAAGTCTATCAGTAGATTAGTATAGGCTGATAATGCTACAGTAATTTGTGCACATTATTCAATATCTATTAATCGCAGTGAGCAATTGTTGCTGCGTCATCACAGCGATTCTGGCTAAATGCCTTGACAGCTGCGTTCGATAGCGGCTGCATTAAATAGCTCGTGTGCTGAGGCCCCACCTAGAACCTTTACGACCGCTGTATAGGACAGTTCTTAGCCACTTTTGATGTCAGTTATAAACATAATACTACCATTTCACGTGGTTTTCTCCGCGGAACGAGTGCCTCTTACCGACGAGTGTCTTTTTATTTGACAGTTTGTGTTGAAGACGTCTGTTAGTGGTATAATTTCTGGACGGTTAACGATAATACGGCCATTCTGTTGATATTTTGATGGCCGATTTTGTGAGAGGAAAAAATATTAGTAGCGGTGAAATAAAGCTAAGCAGGGAAACGACGCGAATTTAATAAATATTGTCGTACTGCTATTTTACTTGGAGATTGGGGACTTATAAAATCCACTTCATTAATTCTAAACTTTGAACTTCTGACTTGAACAGACTTATAAATAAGAGCTGTACTTTTTTACCCGACTGCTCCAGAATGAGAGTAAACATACATACATTATTTATTTATTATTTCATGCTCTGTTTTTCATATAAGTTTTTCATGCTTTGTTGTTCATGCTCTGCAGCCTATAATGCTGGATGTATTTTAGCTTGAGAGTTGTCGTTATATTCGTCTTAGTTGTGACAGTGACAATGGCTATATCAAAATTATAAAAAGTAAAATGGCCGACTGGTGCCATATTATTACTTGGAAAAATACTTCTTTCTCAAATCCTATTGAGTGTAGTATCCTATTGAGCAAGGTTTTATAAGAATATATACAACTTACAAGGCTTACAAGAATATATACAACTAATATGTTTAAATGTAGTTATGAATTTTTCGCTGTGCCTGTCCATTTCAAAACAACATAGTTATTCATTAATCTAATGTAGTCGCATTAGCTAAACACAAATACGCTTGGTGGCAAATTTGTGGTGAAAGCATACCCAATTGCCCTGTTATTACCTGCCTAATTTTTGTTTCATTATTGCGGTTTCAACACACGGTTTTATTAGTATTAAACATAAATGTAGTAGCGCAAGTTCTCCCTAATTTCCGAAAGGCCATCTAACTCTGGGTGGGGCTGATTGGGCCTTCTCTGACGTGTCGCGAAAGAGTTTTGTCTCCCATTACTAACTTCTTGAAGGACCAGAGAAGGATCCTGGGTTGTTTGCAGCACAGTGTTAGATGTGGGAGGTTAGAGAAAGGTCATAAAAAAACTGAAATAAGTAAGAACAACGGTCAAATCTAGCGTCATCTAATAACAACACGCGAAAATTTGAATATTAATATGTGAATGACCTGATTTGATTATATTTATTTTGATGTCTTTTTTTTGGAATTTGAATCTAGCAATGACGGCAAAAAATAAAGGATTTTGGTCGTCATTTTAAATTATAAATTATAAGTGTTTCTTGCTGACAAATAGTAAAAGTTATAAACCTAATTAGGTATGTTAACCAACCAAACCCAATTTAATAGATGTTGATGATTTTTGGTTATTTAAATCTTGTGTAAAAGATTCTTGTAAAAAAAATACATTTCGGAACTTGAGTTTAGTAATTATTTCATATACACTCGGTTTTATGATGATACTGTATTCTACGAATATAACCTTATGTAGTTATGAATCATACTTGCTAATAATTGCATTTCTGAATAGTGAGACGTTTCTCAAAGCATTTCTATAGAAAATTGCAACAAAGCCCAAACACAGTTAAAGTTCATTTCAAAGCGTTCCTGAGAATTTGAATATTTCAAAAACGCGAGAAACGGTGCCCTCTACATTCTATTTCACGTTTCTGGGAAGCTGACACACTGCAATGTGTACTATGCCGCGCGTGTGGTCCAGATTACAGAATCAGTGTTGCTTTGTGTCTAGTTTTAGCAATTAATATTTCAGCAGTTGTCTGCGTCATTGTTCCGAATGAGGCAACACTGTTTGTAGTATAATTAGGATCATTTGCAGTCATTACGGGCATAGATTAAATTTTAAGTGAAGTGTTATATATATAAATGAATATTGAAATGAAAATGATTTATTCACATAAAAAACAAGTACACAACACATGCATACAGTTGAAAAAATAAATATTTACAAACATAAAAAAGTTATCTAAAAAACACTATTTATAAGTGAGCTATTGCTGTGGAATACAGGAATACAGACTTGCGCCGGCCAGAAACAGTTAGCGAGATGATCTGGATTCAAGGCACAATGGCCGACTGTAGCTATAGACCGAGATGCGTGAAGGAAAGTAGGAAGACCTTTGCGGAATCAAAAATCAATTGCTATTCGTTAGCATCGTTAAAACTCGAAAACGGCCGGACTTATTTGGCTGATTTTTATTTTGTTGGAATTTCTTTGGAAAATTAACGGGAAATATCGGAAATCTATTATTGCCACCATGTTTGACAGCCGATTGTCAAAATGTGAATCGAGACGGGAAGACATCTGTCAGCTAGTATAATTGTTTTTTTCCAATATTTATTATTCAAAAGGTCTTTGAGTCATTATTTGACTATGTCATGAAGTCAATCTTACATTCTCTCCTTAATTAATAATATTTAAAACTAATTTATACAGAAAAATATTTTCGTTTTCTTTTTAATTAAAACAGTATGTAGGTATTACTTTCACTCGAACATAAATACCTATGTTTTTATCAAAGGAATGAAAATGTTGTGAAAAATAAACTACAGGTAAAAATAACTGTACTTGGAAACTTAATACTCTTGAAAGCTTTGAAGAAACTGTATGTATTTTTAGTACAAATTGAAATTTTTCTTCGTATAAAACTGTTCGATACTTTATTTTTTTAACAAACTACACAAAGTTCAAATACTTCCTATGATCTACAGGAAGGCTACGCGCGGGCTACATTTTAGGTGTTACAGTTGATTAGGCTACGGCATCTATTTAAATAATCATGACATTGGTCTATGCTGGAGGCTCAAATATTGCCACCACACCTGGAATCTGCCGAAAAGCAGTAGTGCTTGCATCACTGGGTTCCGGTGGAGGGGTGTGGGTGCTGGTGAAATCACAGGCGCATGAGACGTGCCCTCCCCGTCTCGGGTGATGGACGCAGCAGGATAAATTTCAGTCTAAGACAGTCTTTTACTGAGTTGTATTGCTGTTGTCAGAGGCGGGGGTAACCACTTTACCACCAGGTGTGCCTTCTGCTCGTTTCACCACTACATCTCATAAAAAAATACATTGCAAAAGAAAAGGAAACGTTTAAAAAATGTATGACAACCCGTCCAAGACCTTGCACAGTGTATTATGTCCACGCAGGCAAAGTCGCGGGGTGACTCATAAATTAAACCTTCGCATGTGTATTCCGGATTATCACAAAAAATACAAATAAATGTATATCACAATATAGACTCGTAAACTACTGAAGCTTAGATGACATTTTTTAAATTTTAATTAGTTTGATATTGACTTTGATATAAAATTCGCCTATCGACCTCAAGGGTTGTGGGCATGCCCCCCATCCATCAACATATCCCCAGAAGCAGTAACGATGCTTCCGTCCCCCCGTCGTAAAGGTCCACGGCAACTAATTTCCAGCGAACATATATTAAATCCAACTTCATTAAGCATTGAACAGGCAATAACAGGCTGAATTAAGCTCTCTTTCCCGGCGGTGAGCGGCCCTTTAATGATGGTAATGAAGAAAAACGACCACCCCTTAAGTTCAGTGATAATGTGAATTAGTTTCTGTTTGCTTTAATGCGCCATTTTTTCGGTAGAGTGGCTCTTTTGTTACGTATGCTATGGATCTTAATTCTATTTACGCTTGTTAGTAGGTAATTTTTGGTTAGCACCTGTCATTGCAGTTAGTCTTTCATATTCTTTTTGGTTCAAATCATTATTTTTTTTTATTTATTTAAGACTCCCAACACAAGATACACTGAACATACAGCTTAAAATTATAAAAGGTCTTAAATAATAGTGGTCCCGCAATTATAGGGCGTCACAGCGTGTTAATGGAGAACAACCAGACAACATTAAAAAAATGCACAAATTGAGACGAAGTAAAATAATGTGAAGCTCAATGATTGGCTTTATTGCTCCAAATAATCTCTTCTAGACAATCTTTTGATGGTCTGCATAAAACAAGAATGATATGTTAAATATAGTAGACACAATAAAAAAATCTACAAAATCGTATGCAATACTTTCATCCCTTAGTATTTGCAGTTAGAGGCCATTTTAAAAAGACACATCGTTATCTGTAAGTCACAGTAAAGAAAACTACGCAATCGTTTACTTTGATGATATATTTATTCTAGTTATAATATTTTGATTTCAAAACCAAAAATATAAAACTGATTTTATCTTTTCCTTTAAAAAAAATCCTAATCGGTTCATAAATGAAGATCTGAGGCAACACAAAAAAAATATATTATTTAATATTAAATGGAGTAATATTTTGCCAGTCCGGGTTGTACCCTCGTGGTAAATCAAAGCCCATTCACTCTCACTTGCTGAGAATAGACCGGGGTCACTGGAGTGGTAACAATGGGATAAGGCAATTTACATGCAAAAACTGCTTGTCAACCGTGTGGTTGACGCGGGTTGCGGTACGCGCATCAAATCCAAGCTTAAACTGGTTTGTTATGATATGATAAAAAAACAAAGTCGTTTCAGTTCAAATAAAAAATAATGTGTTTCATCCAAACTAATATTGTAAAGTAAGTAACGTTTAGACACTTTTATCCCTTGCATTAAGATTCCCTGTGTCACGCGTTAGCCAAATTATACATTATGGAATTAGATTTTCCAAACTAATATTAATAATAAAGTAAAAAAGTTTATATACTCATCACTCTGTACTAGGATTTCCTGTGTCAAAGGTGGCATGGATAAAAGGAATACGACAAACACGCAACAACTTACAACAAACACCCGGAATCAAACTTCATACTCCGCCGGACCCGAATCGAACCCGGCACCCCTTCAAAGGCATGGTCACCAACAACTAAGCCACAAAGCAATCAAGTGTATGTGTTACTTCATTGATACGTTTAGTAGCAACTAGCGAAAACCTCGCCCGAACTAAAGAAATATATTAGAAACTGTTTTTAAAAGATGTTCTCAAAACATGTTCCTTACCGGAAACGCCTGGCAGTTGATGAATTACCATTTACTAAAAGCCTCTGTATAAAAATCCCGGATGAATGTACTTCCGGGCGCCTAAAACAATGATTTATCTGTTGTCATCCATGGTCCATGTAATGTTTTCTATTTTGTGGCGGGAAATTTGTTAGCAACGAGTGATCTCAGCGATTATCAAACTCGGCATTGATAAATTTCATATAAATATCTTGTGCTTCAAAGATATTTTGCTAAGAAATGGGGGATCCAGTTGCTCGCGTCCGTAGAGAACCTTATCCCTACGCGTACTGCCTAGGTAGTGCCAAAGGAGCAACGAAAAGTAGCAGTAGAACTTCGAGTTCGCCCGTAGAAGTACTGCCGCCTGTAATCTGCCGCCAAGCAGTATTGCTGTGTTCTGGTGGAAGTAGGCGCCGGTGAAATCACAGGTGTATGAAACGCAGCATCCTCGTCTCGGGTGACGGGCGCAACGGCATGCGATTTTGGTATTTAAGTGGTATATCTGTTGTGGGTGGTAATTAACCACTTACCATCAGGTAGCATAAAATTATGAGAAATTATACAAAAAATTATACAACCGAATTCATGAAGGCGGTTGAAATTACATTGGTTAACAATTACCAGGCAGTAATAAAACTGCTCGGTAGTACCAACTTAGTTATTGTCCCAGTTTTTAGGCATCTCATATATTTTCCGTAACAAAGTAAAGCGAACTTGGTGAAGATGAAGGTAATGAAACAGGACATTTATTTTGGCTCATATATTAAGTTCTCGCAATTTCCGTGCCAAAGTACAATGAAATGAATTTATGGCGTTCAAAGGCCGATACCGAAGTCGGGAAACAAAATAAATTTTGCTCGTATATCATTTAGTAAGTTCATTTCCCTTTCTGGCCCAAGTTACATCATCCGATACTTATTGCACACTTTTAGTGCTAACTACTAAACTAATTTCGTTATTTAGTTTTGCACCATAACTGTGGGATATTGGGCGAAAGAATCCACTGGTCTCTTTTATGGTACCACTGGATAAGCGGCTGATTGTCTTGGTCCCTAATTGTTTTTTTTTTTTTTTATTTTAAAGGATATGATTTCAGATTGGCCCCATAAAAAATATTAAAATCGGTTAATTAGTTTAATTTTAAATCAAAATAATTGCAAAGATATGTCGTCCAAGTAAACGAAATTGCGTTTTTTGTTTCCTGTGAGTTAGTTCTTCGCCCAGCGTATATCTATTTGGATGTTATTTTTATAAAATGGTTGCGAGGGCGAAGGGCGAGAAATAAAGTATGAAAGTATTGAAAAGGTTTTTTTTAGATTTTTAGGGTTCCGTACCCAAAGGTATAACGGGATCATATTGTATTTACTAGTAAGAATAGAAGTCTGTCTGTCTGTATCTCATGAGCCGTGATAGTTAGAGAGTTGAAATTTTCACAGATGATGTGTTTCTGTTGCCGCTATAACAACAAATACTAAAAAACAGAATAAAATAAATATTTTAATCAGCCACTTGTTTTAGAAGTACTCAATCGGTACGGCTGTTTTTTTTGTGCTCCTAATTGTCAGATCAAGATATTTATTCAAAAACACATATCTACCTAATATTTATTTTCTAGTTGTCTTTAATAATAAATATCTTCGATGTGACACTGGAACGGCAATAAAACACGCAGATTAGATCGGGTGCATTTTCCTGAGTTGTAATCGCGACCGAATTCAGAAGATTTAGACTGTGGTGACTCAGCTCAGATATGATGTAAAGTATGAGACGCTGTTATCAGAAAATAAGTTTTTTATTTACAAATAACTCTATGACCTATCTATATTGTTCATGTAGGTTGATGGCACATTATATCCGACGTGGATATATATTTTTTTATGCGAATAATTGATGGAACGAGCTGAAAGCCCACCTGGTCGTAAGTGGTAACCCCCACCCATAACAACAGTAATGCGACTCAGTATAAGATTTGGATCTTACACATCGCATTGATCCTTGTGTCTATCACCTGAGACGGGGATGATAGGTCTGATGTGCATTTGATTTCACTGGCACCCACACCCTTCCACCGGAACACAGTAATGCGAGCACTACTGCTTGGCGGTAAATTCCAGTCGTCGTGAAAGTACCTCTCCGGACGAACAGGGCACAAGTTCTACTGCTACTTTTGGTTGCTCCTTTAGCACCACCCAGGGGGTACGTGTGGTATTATATGGTACCACTGAAAACCAGTCCTACAGCTTCATGCTGTAGCTAATGTTCACATCGACATTTCTAAATTGTATATTAAACTGTTATTTGAATTATTTATGGTTTTTCATAAATATACATTTTCTTATTCCTTTTTTAAAAATTGGCAACAAATCAAAGGACTTAATAAGCTGATAATCTTCAAACGCCTCAACAGATCTTCATTAATTATAGCTAAGAACCATTTCGATTAATTTAGATTTCAAACGCACAAAACCGCATCAAAATCGGTCCATTTGTTTGGAAGATATGATGCCATGGACAGACACGCTACAAACATAACACCTCATTTTTAACGGAGGATAAAAGTTATTTTCATTATTGCCCTACGAATGTCAGAAACAACCCATATGCGCCACAGAACAATATCTTGGTTTTTAGGATTATTACTATATATAAATCTAGAGGGTACGTAAGAGGGTATCTAAAGGTACTCAATTATTATGTCTACACGTTAATATAAGACAGATCTACATTCGTATATCTATCGTTGTATTTTTCTTTCCTTCAAAGAGCTATTATTATAGTTAACCTGTTGAAAGCCTCATATATCAGACTTATATTATAATAGCGAAAGTTTGTATCCGTCTGTGTGTGTGTATGTTTGTCACTCCTTCCCGTTCGAACCTCTCGAGGAAATTTGATACCAGGAATGCTTATATCCTGGACTAACACATAGGCTACTTTTCATCCCGGAAATTTGCGGGTATACCGCGGGGCAGCTATCTCTAATTTTGTACAACATCTTAAATCCATATATACGTACTATATATACTATGACCGATAGTTGATGTTAAAAACTCGTGATAATAGCCCAAATAGCACCAAGCTGGTTTATATTCAATTACAAATGGACGATTTCAAGTCACTTTAGTTAAAATTGTGGTAATTGAGACTTTAAATTCAATTTCAATTGAATAATCTCTTGGAAATCATCGCGCCTTTGTCACCAAGATGGCCGCTCGATCCGAGACATGGAGGCAACAAAACTCACTCCAATTAAATCCCTCTTTACCTCAGAGGGTACTATTAATTAAAATCGCCCCTCCGTCTTTAAAGAGGCTCTCTGGTAGAGTCACTCGCGATAATCGCTGGGAAATTTCTCTCTTTGATTGTCTATGAAGCGCTTACGCTTAGGTTGATAATTGCTCAGAATGCGAATTTGTGATTACTAGATCAAAGTATGCTGTGGCCACTGGAGATGAAACGATTAAGTGACTGTACCAATGATAATTTGAATGTCAATGTGCAATGTATATTCCCTAACGTTGACTAATCCGTAAGGCGTTTAGGTACTCCACTTATTGAAACTCAAAGTGAGTTTTCAAAGTGATGGGATGAGCTAAGGTGGTTCACTCCACCCATAACAACATCAATACCACTTAAGTATAAGAAGTCTAAAGTTGCACACCGTTGCGCCCGTCACGAGGATGTCTCATGCGCATGTTTCACCAGCGCTCACAACCTTCTACCGGAACACAGCAATGGGGCAATTCCCCGGGCGGACTTTGCACAAGTTCCACTGCTTCTTTTTGGTATCGAAGGGAACTCGCCTACGGACGCAAGCACTAACAAAAAAAACCGCTCGACCGTTTCCAGTAGAATTTAAATAGGATCACATTTGAAACAAAAATCGAGTAATCTGTAAACATACATAAAATGAAACTTCCGACAAATTGAAAACCTCCTTTTTTAAGTCGGTTACAAAATAAAAAGCTTTTAATATTATAATTATGGCAATTATCTCGCACCACAAAACAAGAGCATGCATCCGCGCTGATGCACACTATGTATTTGTGGGAACACCGCACTTCTCGAATTTACAAATTCACAAAACACGAAGCTCATTACCGTGCCCGTGGAAGCATTAACATTTCCCACATCAAAGCGACAGCCATATTTACTTATGGAGTGCACAATACTAATGCTATGATGCATGCAACTCATCCCTTGTAATGTCCCGATTTTTGAGGTATGAAAGCCGGTGAAATTACCATATTAATGGAAAATTGTCCAGCGTTGCGACGCGAGCACAAGTAACTGATATAAAAATCGATAAAACCTACTTCTATGCGTCAAAGTAGCAAAATACGCAATTTCGTTTACTTGAATGACATAGTTTTTCCAATTGTTTTGATATAACAACCAAACTACTGAACTGATTTTGATAAAAGTTCTATAGACCAATCTGAAAGCATATTTTTTAAAATAAAAAAGAATTTTTCAAATCGGTTGATAAATGGCGGAGAAATCGATGAATATACATTAAAAAATATTATATAAAGAACAGCATATTAAGATGGTAAGATATTACGCTGTTAACTGGCTACACAGTTGTAGCTCTGCCTTCTGCGCTGTCGCGGGTTCGATTATCACTCAGAACAAGCAATTGGGTGATGAAAATAAATGTTAGTTCTGTGTCAGGATAACATGTTTTATATGTATTGACAAACAAAAAGAACACTATATAAGCATTATATCAGTTGTCTCGTTCCCATAGTACAAGTTATGCTGTTTGGTGTATTATTTTAAAGTTGATTCATTTTAATTAATTGAGACAAAAATATTTCATTGCATTAAATTTTAAAACCTATTCAAAGCCACCGCATGTCCAATATAGGCAGTATTCACCACAATATCCAAAGGCAAAAGCTTTATTTTAATTAATTATATACATTTTGAAATGATAAAATTCACATGAAATGAAAAGATTATGGGAGATAATTATTTCTACCATAAAATGGGATAAAAGTTTAATGCAGTGCTCTGTTTTTGGTTTGAATGGTAAATACTAGATAATTTCGATGGCGGTTCACAATTATTATTCATTTAACTGCGTTTTTAATAACTTCCAAAGTCCGTGGTTCTGTTGCTCGCATCTATCTTCTTCTATATATATTCGTCACACAAATGCTTGGGAATCGGACCTACGCCCTACATCACTGGAGGCCAGTTACTACCAAAAGGGCCCTGAGGCAGGCCTCTAGATCCATACACAGCATTCCAGTAATTCAAGTTGCACTGGACCGTAAAACTGTTTGTGCACGTGGCTAAAGACTTTGTCCACGGCCCATAGTGCAGTGGAGGTGCCCGATGTAAGTGTGCCACAGTGCAACGACACAGCAGTGCGTCACCTTGCGGAAACGGACGCCGCCGCGCTCCACGCTTCCGCACTCTATCTGCTCTTTGTAAAGCCTTTACAATGTCGCCGCGAACAGTACTATTCAATTGGGTTATTCGATTTACTATTTCGATGTCTGCAGTATTCTGCATATTGATGTTGCAATATTTTGGTGTTTGATTTTGGTTTAAAGCTCATCATCATCATCATTTCAGCCGACAGACGTCCACTGTTAGACATAGGCCTCCCCCATATTATATATAAATATATTTGTTAGAATACATAAAGCTCACTATTAATATATTTGGAAAAATTAATGGCAGCATTAGATTGCCGCTGTTCCTAATATTATATTTTTTGGTTAAAAAATAATTCACAGATATAATTTTTTTGTTTATTCCATGTTGTGTTAATTTTTCACTTTATTATTGTTACCGTCAACCTGTTAATAACGGTAGTTTAGGATATATACACAATGCAGTTTGAGCTATGCGTTTCTGAGCCTTTTTGTCTGGTAATACTAAGCAAATAAGTACTATTTGAAAGTTACTGGAATAGTTTAAGGAGATATAATTATATATTATAATTTATCGGTTTTTGTTCTCTTATCCTGTAAATTTATATGCACACCATAAGATTACCTTCGAAATATATTTTTTTAAATTTATATACATATTTATGAGAGTTAAACCATAATAGTTATTGGTCCTTTATTTTGATATTTTGAGTCAGTTTCAGAGATCATAGTTCTAAAAACGGTATTTTACGCTAAATAGTAAATAGTTGTTGAAATATAATAGTTAAATAGTTTGTTGAAATATTACGATTATATTATGATACTGGATCGTAAGGTAGTTAAAACTAAGTAGTTAATCTATGCAATATCGAATGTAAAAATGTTTGCATAGTATAAAATTTTCTTGCTCGTTAGAACGTTGAAACATTCCAAATATTTAACACGGGTAACACCGCGGGGCGGAGCTAGTACTAAATATATTACCAGATCAAAGAAGAAAATACTAAAACATATAAAAAAATCCGTCTGTCGAACATAATATTCGCAAGTAGCTCCAGTACCTACCAAAACCAATCTTTCGCAAGAAAACCAATAAAATTTTGTGACCCTGTAAAATTGGGTGATTATTTACTGCCTAATAATTATTCTATGTCACGAGCAGGCTTTATTTACGGCGATCAACCACCGTGAATGTATAATGTGCCTCATTAAGTATATTCTTTGACATCGGTCTAAGTTACAGCGGTTACTTGTAAGATTTTTGTGTTCCTTATTTCCGCTCGTCGGGTTTATACCAGAATTTTGGTAACAGGATAACTTATATCCTAAACACATAGGATACTTTTGATCCCGGCTAGTAATACATAAAAAGAAGCTGAAGGCTGTACATTTAACAGCATCAAAGTATGCTACATAGTTATACTGGATAACCCGTGAATAGATTGTAAAATTAATAAAATCCTCATTTAATAATAGATTAATTACAAACTTTATTACCTACCCACGTAAAGTTTTCATCAAAATATCCAGCGCTCGTGCGGCTGGAAATTAATTTATAGCTACATCGATATATTCGGAAACTATTTAACTTATTCCGAAACTGACAAACCACAGATTGGGATATTAGGCTGTTGATTGTGTTTGTATAATTCCAATGAGTTTGATTGGTTGTTATTCAAAATGACGCGAACTCAAACTCTCACTAGAAAAAAAACTTGATCTCAAGTATCATTTGGACACGTAAAATTGTATACTCACAAGTAAACATATTCGTGAGCATGTTACGTGTCATAGGAGTAAATAGCTCCGTTATATTGACTCCTGAGAGCTAAGGATAGAAGAACTAATTCCTTCTCCAAAATGTAAGGTGATGATTTTTGAGGGGTTCCATTGCTCTCGATCTCCGTAGGTGAATACCCTCAGAATATCCCAACCCCCGAGGGTTCGTGTAGGTACAACAAAAAGTAGCAGTAGAACTTGTGAAAAGTTCGTCCGGAGAAGTACTGCCTGCACACCTGGTATTCTTTTGATTAAATATAATTTTTACTATTGTACAATGTTTTTATACTGTTTATTTTATAAATAATGGTTTATTTTGTAGTGAAAAATGTGTATAAAATTAGATTGATAATAAATAATGTGAAATAATAATAAATCTTTATTTAAGGCAATTAACTTTTTTTGCATTATATACAAAAACATAAGCCCATAGAACAAATACCTTACAGACTAACATACATATCACTACATAGTATAAAACAAAGTAGATTTCTCTGTCCCTATGTATGCTTAAATCTTTAAAACTACGCAACGGATTTTGATGCAGTTTTTTTTAATAGATAGAGTGATTCAAGAGGAAGGTTTATATGTATAATACACTAGCAAGTCACCGCGGCTTCGCACGGGTAGTTTCTGATACGACACTGATGCTTTACTAACGGGTCGCTAGTAAAGATATAAACATAGAAACACTGAAACTAAGGACGTAAATATCTGCGTAATATCTTAATAAATTTAAACGTAGTATATATTTCCCATTAGGCGCTATCCTATTAGTGAACCCCATTTATTGGTTCCGTACCGTAAGTGAAGTCTATTACCACAGACAAGTGTGCTATTAAGCTTACAATATCAGTTTGTCCTACCTACAGACTACAGACTTTATTATGGTTTGAATTTAAGAAACCACTTGTGCTGAATTTTTGACAGAATATGGCTATAAATACAATTGGTAAATTGGAAAAGTTTTAAGAATTGTTATTATAGAATTGACGGAGCTTTCGCTGATAAATATATTTTACGCTATTGATGCGACATTTAGGTAAAACGCTTAATAAAATTTTACTGGACATTTTATTGTATTTTTATTTTATTTTTTTTATTTTTTATAATTTAGGTACAAAAGCAGTTAACAAACCATTATACACTTAAAAAATAGGTACATCATAATTAAAATATTTACTAAGTCTGCTAACCCTATTATTGTACACAGCATTTGTATTAATTACTTTTCTAAACTGTAACATCAACTAACTATAGGCTAGGTTATGAAACAAAAAAAAAAACAATGTAATAAGAAAGAGATGAAAAAACATTAATGGAAATTTTCAGGTAAAATCTTCAAATTTAACAAATTATTTTTAAACATCTGAATATTATCAAGAAAAATATCAATTTCTTTAGGTAGGTTGTTGTAGAGGTGACACATACGATGCAAAGGGTTATTTTGTGAAACATTATTGTTAGAATGGGGAATATTGAAAAGACGAGGATTACGTTGACCACGCTTCGAGGCGGTGATGTTTAATGATGATAGAAGGTCTGAACTAAGGAAACCACTGCTAATTTTGTGTAGTAAGCATAAATCTCTTATTTGCCTTCTATATGAAAGACTGTCATATTGAAAGTGTTCCATACGATCACAATATTCAGGTAACTTCCTACTAACACCCATCTTAATACACACATATCTCAAAAATCGCTCTTGTATATGTTCAATTTTGTTAATATCAACCTTGTAAATAGGTGACCAAATAGATGAACAATATTCTAGCTGGCTTCTAACCAGAGCTTCATATAAAAGTTTAAATGAAGGTACCCTCCTGAAATTTTTAGCTGTACGCATAATGAATCCTAGCATTCTATTAGCCTTGCTGGTGATTTTATCATAGTGAAACTTAAAACACATTGTAGAATCAAAAATAACTCCGAGATCTTGAATTACATTTGTTTTGACTAGTATGTTGCTATCAATAGAGTACTCGAAACTAATTGCTTGTTTCTTCCTAGTAAAGGTAATTTGCATGCACTTTTTAATATTTAAAATCATAGAATTACTAATGCACCATTGGTTCATTAAATTCAAATTATGCTGGAGTTTCAAACAATCATCAACACTTGAAACTTCTGCATATAGTTTAATATCATTTGCATAAGCTAAACGATGACAGGACATTATATCAAGGAGATCATTGATGAAAATTAGGAAAAGAAGAGGGCCTAGTTTTGAACCTTGAGGTACACCTGATATTGGAATAAATGGAGTCGATTCATATCCATATAAAGCTACAATTTGAGTTCTGTTAATTAGGTATGAACTAAGCCACCGGTGAAGGTCGCCATGTATGCCAAGATGGTGTAATTTTTTCAGAAGAATTATGTGGTCAACTCTGTCAAATGCTTTGGCAAAGTCGGTATATATGGAATCTACTTGTACTTTTTTGTTAAAAGCTAAGCATAAGTTGTTTGAATATGTCAGTAAATTTGATTCCGTGGATTTCCCACTGACAAAACCATGTTGGTAAGGACTAAGTATGTGTTTAAAATGATTGTAAAGGGGAGCATAAATC
Source organism: Aplocera efformata (assembly GCA_921293045.1). NCBI lineage: Eukaryota > Metazoa > Arthropoda > Insecta > Lepidoptera > Geometridae > Aplocera > Aplocera efformata. The sequence goes on along the minus strand of OV121042.1, from coordinate 823,679 downwards.
AAACCTTCAAAAATTTTCGCGAAGCAGTTTAAAATACTAACAGGTCTGTAATTTATGACATCACGTTTGATTCCTGACTTATGAATCGGAGTTATTTTTGCGATTTTCCAAAGATCAGGAAACACGCCTTCAGTTAATGATTTATTGTAAATAATTGTAAGTGGTGAAACCAGAGAAGAGGCACACATACGAATGAGTATAGGAGGAATATCATCGGGTCCAGCACCTTTATTAATATCAAGCTTTTTTAAAGTTAAAGCAACCTCATCTTCGTTGAATCTCAATGAGCATAAATTGTAATTTGACGTGGGAAAAGAAAGATCACTTTCCGTCTTTTCAATAAATATTGTAAAACACTGATCCATGATTAATTTGGATCGCGCTCGAAGTGCCGAATACGTATCATAGTCTCTCGGGTTATGGTAAATTTTAAAACGGTGATGGTACTTGTTTTGTTCAGCAAGAACTTTGATAAGAGTCTTAGAGAACCATCGCGGGTGCCGATATTGTTTCTTTAAAGTCAAAGGTGTGTATTTGCTAATGATATCCCATAGATTGTTGTAGAAAAATAGTACAAATGTATTGCAATTCATTTTGTCAGCATGTTCTGACCATGAAATACAATTTAAATCATATATACATTTATTGAAGTCAGTTGCACGAAAGTTAAATTTAGGGGCCATTGTATTTTCCTTCAATAATTTGGTATTAACGTTTAGTACAAACTCAAGGGGAGGATGATACTTATCATCAACAGGACTAATTGATGCAGCACGCGTTACCTGAACTACTGGTATGTTTGATATAATAAGATCCAGAGTATTATTGACATCATTAGTAACTAAATTAAATTGTTTCAAATCTACTAATTCCATGAATTTTATAAGCGACGCCATTCGTGTGCTATTCCCTGTATTGATTCCTTTAAATGAACTATTCCATTGAATATTCGGAACATTAAAATCACCCAATATTAAAGTTTTCGTGTTTTTCCCCGCAAAAATATTTTCGCTACACTTGTCTAAAAAATGATCAAAATTTTCATTCGGTATATAAGAGGGAATATAAACTGTGCAGATAGTAATAGTGTAGTTCTGTTTCAACTTAATGCGTATCCATAGATCTTCTATTGCACTTTGCAAATCAATACGTAACTCAAAATCAATGTTTTTCTTAATAGCCATCAATACACCGCCTCCATGCCCCTTATTATATTTAGCTTTAAACAAATCGTCACGGTCACGTCTCACAACATGATATCGATCATCAAATAATTCAGCAGAATGAATGCTATCATCTAACCAAGTTTCACAAATGCAAATTAAGTCATAATCATTACACAAAACCGTATTAAAAACTTGAGAAATTTTACCTTTCATTCCTCTAATATTTTGAAAATATACTTTCAAAGCCATATTAATCTAAACTATAAATCAAAGTGAAATAATTTCGTACAATGAAGATTATATAATATAAATAAACAGGTAGAAAATTTAAACTATTCTATCTAAAGACTGATTGTCTTTAATGAGTATATACCGAGAGTTCTCATCTTTTCGGACGTAGATATGTCCATCACGTACCCAAACAAATCTATACTTCATCTCCCTTGCTTTTAGGCGTGTAACTGCGTGAAGCGCCTTATTGGCAGGGGACAGGTGCTCTGAGATGTAAATGGGCGAAGCATTCCCAGGTACACCAATAGAACTGTTGTTCAATTTGTTGCTCTGATTGGATTTATTATAACGGGATACAGCCGATAGAAATTCATCACGGCACCTTGGACTCTTCAATTTTGCAACTATTGTGCGTGGACTTTTGTTTTCTTTATTGAATTTGGCAACTCTGGTGACTTTCATTAAGTCATGGTCATCTAATTTCAACGCAACGGTGCAGGCTATTTGCTTCACCACATCGCACAAATTCTCTGACCTGAACTCGTTGACACCGTGGATTTCAATATTTGATTCCCTTAGTAGCTGTTCCATGAGCTGAACTTTTACCGTGAGCTTATCCATGTTGCTGCTTACAGCCTTCAAGTCCTCCTCACAACGAAGATTATCACTCATAATTTTCTCAATTTTTACTCCCAGTTCGTCATATTTTTCACCGAGAAAAGAAACAGAACTTTGGAGTTCCTTTAACTGATCTTTGACCGTTGACAGTTCAAGGTTCATCTGCCTACGGATCAGTGAAGGCAACTCAGTTTTCAGTGCTGAAATAATATCATTCTTTAGTTTCCCCAGTTGTGGATTAGTAAAACCGTCTGATTCAGCATTATCTGAGGCCACTGGATCATCATCTTCATCGTCGCTTGGCAGTACTTCTGCTACCGGGGTTGGCTTGATGGGTGTACTGGTATTGTCTCCACCACGCTTAGATTTAGCAGTGCAGTCTGGACATGACCATCCCTCAGCGATTCTTGAAGACGGAAGCGCCTTGTTGGATTGGTAGTTCACACATGATTGGTGAAAATTATTTTTGCATTTTGGGCACTTGACGCGCTGACGCTTAATTTCTTCATTGCAACCGCCGCACGTAAGCATCTTAAAATCCAAAAAACGAAGGAAAATAAAAAAAAAAGTTGCAAAAATTTTACGTCGTACTCAGATTCGAACTCGCGGTCAATAATGTTTCACTGATTACTAGCGATCTTCATTACCACCGCTATATGGGCTATGACGACGAAGACGAAAATATAGTATAGTAGTTCTGATCGTGTTATTCAACCATAATGAAGTTGTATCCGGATTCAACTGAGATCATACCACCCTCAAAAAAAAAAATAATAAACTTCACTGGTAACAATTCACTGAATTATAAGTGTTATTTCCTTTTATAAATTGATGTTAACACTGTTTAACACGGACACAATATAGGACTTCAATTTGTGCACTTCTAAATACCGTATTAGATACTAAAAACTTATTTCTTCAATTATTTCTGACGATCAACCTTGTAGTATGTGTTTATAGTAGTGACGTACGACGTGAAGTTGACGTATAATTTTACTATAGCCTAATTTTATCGACATTATTATGTTTTTCCGGTTTTTGTTATTTAATTTTAATTGACAATTAGCATTTCTCATATTTTTACATTTTCATACCACCGTTATTTTTTGATAATTTTATGATTTATTGTATCTGTCTGCGTTGTTCTAAGTTATAGTAGTTCTAAGTAGTTATTAATCTCAAATAAGTGAAGTTATTTTTTCTCATGTTGACTGTTTTAACCGCAGGTAGTAAAAATATACAATTAACAAAATCTCTTATTTAGATTTATATTAGTAGTCCAAAAATGTTATATTAAACCTTGAAAAATATATAATAGATTTGCATTTCATTCTTTCTAACCAAGTTTCAGAACAAATCTGGTTTTTCTATCAAACAGTCGGGAATTCAATACGTTTTGTTACGTAAAACTAAAGTTTGCCACGACAATCCTGAATGCAATTCAAAAACATGCAACAACGGAGAAATACGGACAGGTAGGTATCTTGTAAAAGAATACTCTCGTGCAAATCTTATAATGTCTTGGGACGTCTAGAATTTCAAATGAGTTTAAGATATCAGAAAATGTTTGGGAATGTTCGGCTACTTTTAAAGTATGAGAGAAAACAACCATTATGTAAGTCGGATTTCTGGGCGAAAACTTTTTAAAAATCAACATCATTCATAGTTTTTTTAAATGCGGCAACATTTACGATTCCAAATTATTCATTGCTTCCCAAACTGATTATTACAGTTCTACAGTTAATTTTAATTTAAAAAATAGTGAAACAACATTTCTCACTTTCTGCAGAATTTAAAGAAGTTTTACCTGATTTGGTATACAGATCTTGCTTGATCTTAAAATAAATCCAAACTTAAAAATCATTCATAACCTATTTTTGAAAATATAAATTGACATCAATCTTTTTCCATCTGCGCTTCAGTTGCCAAGAAATCTTCCTCTACTCTATCCAGAATCCAATACTCCAGCGGTGCGATTTTGAATATCGAATCTATAAACGCATTTACGAAGGTAGAGAAACATATATCGAGAAAGTTACATCACAAATCAATACGGGTACTATTTGTCACACTATCTCACGGCACGTTCCTCGAAAATCGTTCCCAGTCGCTGGAACTGATTGGCCGCATCAGTTCAATCCTGAATGGCTCCATCTCCATAACGGAATATGAATTTTGGCTGTAACACCTTGATTCAATAAAATGTCACCTTCGGTATAACACGATTTCCTTGGGCCCTTTTTATAATAAAATCGGGCCTGCAAAGGCCCGGATATCCGGTCCGTCATCGAAGTTTGTAGCTCAATTAAACAAAGAACAAGACAAGTATTTCTCGGAAACATTAAAACCTTTGATGTTAGGATTTTTTGGCGTTTGAATTTTTCATTAGCGTGCAAGTATTTGCCCCTTTGTTTCGAATTTATTTGAAAGGGTTGCAAATTATTCATTCATCTTCTTTATGTTTATAGGTTTTTCTATATACGTTACAAAGAAAATGCCTCAAGGGTGGTGCGGGGTTGGTAAAACTTTGAGAGGCAGCTTTTAACAAGTAAGATTATGATTTGTTTTTTTTTTTTTGTAACAATGTTCTGGCTGTACTTCTTTCGCACCCAGCCAGAACACTGTACAAGCACGCATTAGCGACAAACGCCTTATTTCAAATAAAAGAAAAATAAGTTGCTCCTCTCTAGCTTAAATTTAAAATCTCACTTGCAAAAAATATCTTCGTAAAATGGTGGTGCGCCCTCGATCACTCCGCCCTACCCGCTGATATTTGACAACTTTATTGGATCAGTAATTGAATTTCCACTAGCTTTTGTACTGATATTAAATTGTATTGAAAAATTGAGCGCCTTTATAATTTCGTGGCAAATTGAAATACCGACCAGAATCTTTACTTTAGTAGTTTATTAAATACTGTCCACTGTCTTTGCCTTTGTTTTACTGAGATCGAAGTCTACTGTATGTTATTTCTATTATGACGCCGTCGGGAAAAGAAAGTAATTCTATTCTATTCTATTAGAGGAAATTCTTAATTGCTTGTTTATTATTTTCTATTTTTCTTCTTCCTATCTTCTTTTTTCTTTTCTTTCTATTTTTTTGCTTAGGTTCGGATAGGGTTTGAAGAAGCGTTAAACTTAATTAGAGAGCGTGATCTTGTAGGTACATATTTACAATATATTACAATTCCCGGAAAACAGACACGGGTAACAGACGGGCGCAGCTAATAACCATTAAAATATTTGACTATATATGTAAAAAATAGTTACGTAGATCTAAATGTCAATGTTGAAGAAGGTCTTTGCCACCTGAGACACGAAAGATTCTAATTCGAAGCTGCAACTGCAAAATAAAATAGTCAACTTTGCTTTAAGAATATTTATCTTTAATTGCTGATTTTTTAATATCTAAACAACCTACGATCCACTTCGAGATTACAATTACTTTTATATGCAGAGTTTAGATGAACTCTTTGCTAAACATTTAACCCTAAAAGCCAAACTTTGTAATGTATTATTACCCTGACAATTTAAGTGAACCCAAGTTAAGTCCGCGTTGTTGCTACTGGGCGTGTCCACAACTCGGTTGGCTAATAAATAGACTACGCGAGGCGCCTTAAGATTTTAAGTGCAGCTAAATTCTTAATCCCTAGTTCAGGTAAAGATTTACTGCTGTTTTACAATTTTAATGCGCGAAGATAGAAGAAAACAGTAAAATGTCCAGTACATTTTACTAGATTTTCTTTTATCTTGTATCAAAATTGGTTCAATAGTTTGGTTGTTAAATAACTGGAAAAAATATGCCATCCAAATAAACGTATTTTGCTTCTTTGAATGTATTGAAGTCGGTTTTTTCGATTTTGAGTTACTTGTTAAGGTTCCGTGCCGTTGTTAAAGTCCCGCGCAATGCGATACGACTTGGGTCTTCTCATACTTTAGTAGGGCAAGACCTAAGTCATATGTTTGTTGTTTATGGGTAACTACTAAACATCAGATGGGTCATCTGCCGTCCCGTGACTTTAGTCAATAAAAGAAAATAAAGATGCCTTAAGAAGATTCGCGCTAATAATTGTATAAAAAAATTGGTTGTCTGTAAAGTCTGTTTACGAATGATAATTTTACGTGATAATTTAGGCCGATCTTGCCTCTCTATCACTTGTTCCGCGCTCTCGCTTGCACACTCGGCTCAAGCGGAACGCGACAATGAGTCATGCTTTTTGGAGCGTGGAGTCTCCATTCATCGATTTATTAGACGTTATCACGTCAAAAATGTTAAAAGACAATTTTTGACGTGATAACGTCTAATAAATAAGATAGAGAGGCACGATCGCCCTAAACTATTATATATATCAAAAAAATAATACAACACAATACAATACAAATATTAAGAATAAAAGTAAATAATAAAGAAATCTTTTCTAAAAGACTTCAGAGTGATATAAAGGCTTTCAATCTTAATAAGACTCAAATCTGAAGAAAGCGCAGAACCGGTGAGATATGGAGCTATAGAGAATTTATGGGCGTAATACAACGTATTGAGAGGAAACCGGCGCGTCCAAGAACCAATAATTCGAAGGTATGTGACATCCAACAAACTGGATGTCACGTACCTTGGTTGCGTGATTCATTGAAAGGTTATTTACAATTACAGATGTCTATAACAACAGCAACACAGCTCCACGGCTTAAATATAGATAAACACTTCATTGCACATCAAAAGTGAACTAAAATAATGATATCACACTTATATTAAGAAGGCGAAAGTTTGTATGCATGTGTGTTCCTACTTTACGCTCAAACGTCTAGACGGATTTGGATTAAATTTAGCAACAAAATATTTTATATTTTGGATTAACACATAGGCTACTTTTGATATCGGAAAACCACGGGTAACAATGCGAGGCGCAGCTAGTAAGTAATTAAAATAACAGTTAGGTAGAAGAACAATGGGCATTATAACATAAAGTGATCTCTTCCATTCTATTTTAGTTGGTTGGTCTCTTGGTTGGCCAAGGTGTGGTGAGCATGAAGTTTGTACTAGCTGCCACCTCACGGTTACAACCGCGTAGTTCCCGTTACCGTTAGAATACGAGGATAAAACGTAGCCTATGTTACTCGCTGATAATGTATCTTTCCATTAGTGAAAGAATTTTTAAAATCAGTTTAGTGGTTTAGGCGAGTAAGCATAACAAACAAAACAAACTCACTTTCGCATTTATAATATTAGTTAGGATTATAATCATTAGCTCAGTAAAAAGTCGAAATGTTTATTACGTTTTCTTTACGATAATTGAGAACCGATTTGAATGATTTTTTTTATTTGGATACGAGTACTTTCGCGGGGGTAAAGTGTGAAAAAAGGGATAAGTATTGAAATCGGTTTATTCCATTTTCAAATGAGTCGGTTGTTCAGTCTCAGCAGTATCATACTAGTGAGACTACAGGCCATTCTACTGCTAATAAATTACATAATTCAACCTATCCAATTACAATCGTTATATTCCTCTCATGGCCTTGGATTAGACAGGTTATAACATGCGCAGATTTGGCTTACCGGGATCCGGTGTTTCCTCGGCTTATTGTAATGCGGTTTTAATGCTAATATTGGTTAGAAATTTATATTTCACCAGACCCGGATTTCAAAATATTCAAGGGTTTCACTATTTGTAAAGGTTATGCAAAAGTATATTAAACTGCGATTAAAGTACGAAAGGATTTCGAGGGTTTCGTGACCAGAACATCCCCCAAATGAGGGCTTTAAAATGTATTTTGCAATCGAAACGGATCGGCTCCGCTTAATGATAATGACACAAGACGAAAAGGCTTCTAAGAAGATGACGCGATATACTCTCAGCCGATACCTAAACGGTTGAAAAAATCTTGGCTGTTTTGGTGAAACGATGAATAATTTAGAAATTATTATTATAGCTGCGCGCTGCGGTTTTACCCGCACTTTTGCGGGATCAAAAGTAGCATATGTGTTAATCCGGGATATAAGCTATCCTGGTTTCATCTAAATCCGTTGAAGCGTTTGAACGTGAAGGTGGTACAAACATACATACACACACATACACAAACATAAATAAAAACTTTCGCCTTTATGATATAAGTAAGATGTGTTTAACTAAGTAAGCGATCATCTAGGAAAAACAACTCTCCGCCCGGTCAATATATGGATGGGTGACGGTTTAGTAACACTTGGACCGAGCGCTTCCGTGCTTCGGAGGTTGCATAGAGATGTCGGTCCCGGTTCTACCAGTCGATAACCGTATCGGAGGCCTTCAGGCGACTTTAAAACTCCGACACCAGAGGTGGCCACATACAAACGAAAGAAGATAATCCAGTATAGGTCACTGACCCCGGTTAATTACAAAAATATAATTTCGTCATTTTCATGCCACAGGCTTTAAAGTGTTACAAACAAACAAACAAAGTCACTTTCGCATTTATAATATTAATAATTAATATTAATATAAGTTACGAAGTATGTAATCAATGACGAAAAATTGATAGCAGTTGACTTTCCTAATTAAGTTTAGCAAATGTTATATTGAATCTCTTATTTTATCAATAATTTCATTTCATTACTTTATGCGGTAAGCAAACAGTTTGCTCTCAGGTTTTGGGCTTTTGTCTTATGTTTCTGTATTTGTCCAAGCTATTTGCAATACAGGGAATCCTAGTGCAGGAGTATGAAAGAAAGAAAGAAAGAAAGAAAGAAAGAAAAATAATTTATTTACCAAAAAAAAAAAACACATAAAGAGGGTATACACAACAAAAATACAGATCATACGATGCAAAAACATTAGTCGGTATTGTGTATGGTCCAAGTAACAAGATTTTGGTGTTTATTAAATAATGGTTCGTTTGGCAAATAGGTTACAACTCAGCTATTTACACTGATTTTCAGTCGAACCTTTTGGGAGGGTATACAATAATATTGAGGTTACGAGCATAAGACGTGAGACGTACAACTATTAAGTCAATAATATTTACAAGTGTAAGTGTTCAATTGTTATTGTAATAGATGCTTCCTCTGATATTACCAAACTCGAAGGAGCTTGGGTACCAGGAGAATTCATTTGAGAATTTATTTCCAAACCCAAATCTTAACCTAGACTGAGTATATGCCCAGGCACTATATGCCCTAGCAGTATATAACCGCTATCGATTAGTGGCACCCAAATAGCGGCCCTCACCCAATTTGGACTAAGTGTCACTTACGATAACTTGACCTGCTAATGGCCATCAGGACCATTAAAGGACATCCTACGCATAGAACCTCTCATATCTATCTTCAAGGGGAGATGTGTTGATTTTATTAAAATTAATGGAACACAGATTACAACCTGATTCCCTGTTTTACAGGCCTGGAGACATAATATTATAACAAAACACAAACGCCCAAGAAACATTTCAGATCACGTGGATGGAAATATAATGGTTTTTGTGTAGATGGTTTTGTGCCTAATCATATTTTTAATAATGTTTTTAGGCAGAGAGATTGGTAAAACGCCCTCAAAATGTAAAACGGAGTTAAAAATCATTTAAAAAAAATACAACTGATCAGATAACTTCGTCTGGAAGCTTGAAAAGATTATGAATGGATAAAGAAGCATTGAAACGCGCTTCTTTCAATTTGAATCTAAATAAAACAGACATTTTGACAGATGTCGGAATCTAATGGACCCGCGCGCTCACACGCCTTTTTGAGTTAAAAGGCATCGCATGATTCATTAAACAAAATGGGGGTGAGAGGGGATGAAATGGATTGTCTTATGGGTAGAAGTAATATCTACACTAATATTATAAAGAAGAAAGATTTGTACCTATGTTTGTATGTTTGTAATGAATAGGCTCAAAAAGTACTGGTCCGATTTAAAAAATTCTTTCACCAATAGAATGCTACATTCTTCCAATTTGACATAGGCTACATTTCATTTTGAAAAAAATTAGGGATCCTTGGTAAAATTTGAACAATGTAACCGAAGGTGTAGAAAAATGAGTCTTAAAATATCTTTCGTCGAATGCGCTGCCGAAACTATTAGCGATAGAACAAAATAATGTACAACAATATTGAAGAACATCATAATGTCTACAAAAAACTCCGCGGTAGCATATGTCCAACTATTGTAGTTATGTCACTACAACAACTTTTCCCGTGCGAAGCCGGAGCGGGCCGCTAGTACACAATATACGTCATCCTGTTCTAAGAGAAAAACGTTCAGTATTCATGGACAAACTCATATCGTGCAACGAAAGTAGTTATATTTCTTGTTAGACAGGATTCCGTGCTTCCCCTTAGAATCCAAAGTTATGGCAACAAAATCTACAATTGTTTGTCTGTCTGTCTTGCCTTCGCAAGCCATAAACCGAAGCGGGCTGCAATTTTCATTGTTGTTATCATGGAGAAAATCTTTTTTGTTTAATATTTAGATATTTGAAGTTACATTACTCAAACTAATTTAATTTAACTGAATATAATATACACATTGGAATGAGAGAGAAAAAGATTAGCATATTTTAATCAAATATACTATAACACATATATACAAATATCTATAATACCAATATTACTGTATGCGGCGTACTTGGTATTTACAATTGTTTATGAACAAAAATAAAATAGAAAAAAGCACTCAAATTCAATTTAACTTCTATTGAATACTAGAAAAAACTAGAATTTTACACCATATCTCCAAAATGGCGCTGCAAAGAAACGAAAACACCCCCAAAAAGTCTTAATTGTTTTTCCCGAATTGGGCGACCGCCAAAAAACAAGAATGGCCCAGACATCGTCGAAACCATCGAAATATCCTTTTTTCGTCCTGACTAACTGAACGATGACGAACAAACTTTAAGCGCTCGTAGAGCACTCTGCCTTTGGTGATAATATTTGTAAAAAAACGAGCAGCAGGCTGTCTTTTAATTCCAAAGTCTTATCTTTCATACCTACATCAGAATGTAATAGAACCGAAATGCAACAGAATATTGAGATATCGATTTAAAAAAAATGATCACCTGGCAAGCCTCCTTCAAAATCTTTTTCATTTTAATACAGACGTACTTATTACAAATTTATGTTTAATGAAAATAATTATACTAAAATTTTGGCAAGCAACTTAAGCTTATTTATTTGGCAGTAGTATACAAAATATTACCTTCATCAAAACATTTTATAATTGACTTCCGAAAAGCATCACCTAATTAATCAACAAACAAGTATACGGTCAAGTTATGCCTTCTTTTTCTTCTTCTTTCCAGTAAGTAAGCAGTCAACTCTGGTGTCGGAGGTTTCAAGCCGCACACAGGCCTCCGCCATGGCTTTAAAGACTAGTACTGCCGTGGTCGACATCTTAATGTGCCTACCGAAGCACGGAAGCGTCCGTTTGATGTCACTAAATGGCTACCCATACAAGTACTAACCGGAAAGTTGCTTTTCAGCAAACTCTAAATTCAAAGTTCTAAGAAATCTATTGCTCTCTATCAAAGCGAACATTAATAATTTTCCTGTCAGTTGGTAAAGGTCCAAAATAATGATAAAATTGTTTTTGTGCTGCTCAAATAATTATATAAGTCCTCTTTCATTTTTGAAGAAAGGTTTGAACGCTGACGCTTCAAGGATGATGTAATTGATAGGGCTTTAGAAACGGTACTCTTTGTTTTGCCACTTCTATTTTACAGTATAAGGTTTTATTTTTATCTCTAGCAGCCTCTTAATAATAATAATCAGGTATTGCAGTTATAATGTATAAAGAACAAAACAAATATATTGTACGTATTAATAAAAAGGTAATCAAATTAAAATCGCACAATATAATATGAAGAGAAACAAAGACTTTTAAATAGTTAATTACTCAATTATCGCAATTGTTATTTTAATAACTCAGATTTCGTGCTCCCCACGTAGTCGTTGACAGAGATAGCATCTAATGGATACCTGGGGCGTGTGAGCGGGACAAAGATTGACAATTGACAATTGAGAAACGCGTGAGCAAAGTATTAGACAACGTTGAAACAAATCAAGTAATTATGTTATCCTTTTAATATTTAAAACACAAAACTTGTTTCTACTTATTATAATTATGTCCGTTATAGACTTTGAAACCATCAAACAATGTGCTCCAAGATTGCCCCCAGATTTCATTAGAAAGGCGAAGATGGTTTTAGACCACTAAAACAATGCATTAGGAACAAAATGAAGTTTTGTAGCGTAGTAGCACAAACTAGGTAACGGCTAGCTTTGAATATAAATATAACTTAAAGTTTCCGAGATCCAGACCATTTATTTTAAAAAGGACTATTTTTCATTAACTCATTTATCAAGACCTTTTTCTGTAATCGTGTTTTTACAATTACAGAATAATAGCAAACATTTTTTTTATCAATTTCAGCACTACTTCCCCTATACAGAATTCCCTAGACAGTCTGTGAACAAGGTGTCAACAGTTGATTAAGTTGACAAATCTATCAAAACCCGTTGCATTGCGAACCAACCAGGTGGCAGCATAATATAACATTCATCCAACGAATAAAGCCAGAGAGCTATTGCGAAAAATCTACGCAACTTGTTTATTAATGTGTTGTATATATCACCTAGACCGTGGTGGCCACAGCGCAGACGCCAACTTTGTTTTTTATTAAATCACTTTTTTTTTATTGTACAATTGCATGTATGATCTGTAAACCACTCCAATACTACGGTTTAATAGGTATCAGGACCGCATTTAACCGGGTGTTTCAACAAATTCGTGCAACCATTTTTCCAACACACCGTTTTATTCTAATTTTTACATGTTTTCCTTGTCGGTACAGTTTGGCTCTAACTCCCTGTCTATACCTGCTCTGAGGATCGATCTAGTCTAGATTGATTTTGAATTTATTGGCGAAACGCTTTGCCAGAGCTTCCGTCTAAGATTGTCGATTTATCTAGCTCTTGGAAAATAGAAATGTACACGGCGCCATTTTGGACCGATGCGTTTGGATTTTGTAAAGTTGAATGCATTTTGATTAATGGATTTGGGAGAGGAATACGAGATACATTTTCGTTATGTAATATTATGCAAAAGTGAATACAATAGTGCACGTTACTCACGTATTTATATATCATTTTTAATATTAAAAACTAGCGACCCGCCCCGGCTTCGCACGGGTGCAATATAGATTCTAATGTGAGGCAGTTTCTTTACGATAATATGCATGTATACTACATATAAACCTTCCTCTTGAATCACTTTATGTTTTTTTGAAAGCTGCATTAAAATACGTTGCGCAGTTTAAAAGATCCAAGCGTAGAAACAGCGGGAGCGCTTTTGTTTCGTTCTATTTAAGGATATATATATTCCAGACCTCGTGTATACTCATACCATATTTGTTGTTTTCTTAGTGTAACTTCTATTGCTAGTTCCATACCTGAAACAAGAAAAAGGTAATTAAAATTGTGCTAACAAATAATTAAGCAATAAATAAAGTTATAGTGTCTATTTATAATGTCAAAGTAACGTCTTTATCTAAGTAACAACATTATAAAAATTTGTTGTCATACATTTATTGGCGCACCTTGGCAGTAAAACAATCACGAGACGGCATTGCATGACGGCAAACGTTATGACGCTCGCGTATGCCGTCATGTATATGTCAGGCATCCCGTGACGGCCATTTTTTATTTGTGTTTTGGCTATTGTGAACTACTGGAACTGAAAGTTCTTTTATATGTGGAATGTTTGTTTTAACATGCATGTGTCCTTATTAAATCACCGCAACGATGTTTTACGATTCTAAGTATGTCGAGCTCTTTACAATCGAATTTGAGAATTGCAACCGGAGGTTTAGTTAAGGCGATTCCACGACAAACAGTCTGGTTTAATTTTATAAAACTGCTTTTTATTTCTTTTTATATAGGAATAGTAAGATTATTTAAAATTTGCCATGATTCTTTGGCCTCTTAGCTAGAAATTCCATGATTTCATTTTTGAAATAAAAACATCATTAAAAAAAAATCGCGAATTTTCGTCTTGTGCATTAAAGTTATGTTCCGACTTTTATAAATGGATATATAAATCAATAGTTGAAATATAAACGATAGTTTTTTATAGTCTCCGTGATGTTACAGGTTGACGTATCGCCTTAAGTTCGAGATTACGCGACCCGGAAACGGATGCGGGCAGACATCTGTGGATTACAATTTGATGGAAGCTGCGGTTGAGTGCAGCTTCCGTAAACATTTTTAAATTCGAAATAGATTGTGTCGTTTTAGAAAAGAATTGTTATCTTCATTCAGATAAAAAGGACTTTTGGCATAACATACAAGACAATATAAAGCTGCATTCGGATACTGAAATATTTAGCGCGATTTGGACTGGCACATCAATGGTTTCTGTACAATTTTTTTTTTAATTTCATCGTAACAACAAAATTTCTATTAAAACTTAAGTGTGCAAGTCGCACCCCGTTCCGTTCCGTTTGAGACAGGGATGCTACAGCTCATGCGCCTGTAATTTTACCCGCACCCACACCCTTCCACCAGAACACAGCAATGCAAGCGCAACACTGGTTGGCGCCAGATTGCCAGGAGGCAGTACATCTCCGGACGAACTTGGCACAAGATTTAGCACCACCCAGGGGGTGAGTAGGAATTCAACGGGTACCTACGGACGCGAGCAACTTGACCCCCCAATCTAAATTACAATCAATCAACAATAACACACTCATACCTCTGCACTAAGATTCCCTGTGTCGCAGATGGCATGGACAAACACAGAAACACAAGACAAACACCCGAGAACAAACTTTATGCCACCACACAAAGTGTGCCCCAGCCGGGAATTGAACCCGGGACCCCTCGCTTCGAAGGCAGGGCTACTACCAACTAAGCCACGTAGTTCTTTTTATTGCAAAGAACGATAGTTTCATATTTCACGCTGACTGGTTCATATGCTATCATAGTATTCTTCTTTCATGTTTTTTATATGAGATACCATTGTGAGAATATTTTCAGGAGAAATTTCCTTATGACTCGGGTAATATCAAATTTTACTAATCTCATTCACGTAAATTTAAGGGCGATGTGAAGATATATCTCTTTCTTTGAGCGTGACAGGACTGGCGATAATGTTCCCTTTTATCAGATTTTTGCATGTGATACTCATAAGGTTATATGGAAAATAACAGATTCATGATGTAATTCATTAACTAGATGAATACTAGGTCTGTGCTGTTGCACTCCTTTGTACGTGTTTTAATCAAGCGTAGAAAAACCTCGGTTTTTCGAGTAGCCTATGTGTTAACGATATTAGATATCCTGGTGCCAAATTTCATTCAAATCCGTTGAACTGTTTGAGCTTGAACGAGTTACAAACATAAACACACAACAGACGCACATACATACAAATTTTTGCCTTTATAATATAAATGTGATTTATATTATATTTATATTATATAACCTTTAGTTGTTCTTGTATATTAAAAATATATGCTACAATTTTTTTAATATTTTATACTTTAAAGTTGTACAAGGAACAGTTTTTATTATTCTGTTTCATTCTTCATCTGTGTTTTTATTTTGTGTACTATCCACACTTAATTTTTCCACAATAAGCAAAGGATAGCTGGTAGATAATGCTTTTTAGTATTAAACTCGCATTTGTACATGTATATTTGTGCAATAAAGTATTTTCTTAAGTTATAACTCGTTGCTTTGTATTGCGCTCTGTATAATTGGGTATTTGAAGTGTCATAATATTTTAAAGGTTCTGGGAATTTATGGGAACCCGCTACAGGTTTAAACTAACTTGCAACACCTGAATTTCTACCTTTACTACTTTGAAAGAGTTATAGCGGGCTCGCATATTCCCAAAAGATGTATAACTAAGGTAGATATCTTTCGAAACACGACGAAATGCTTGGCCGTCATAAAACGCCCGACAGATGTGAAATATGACAGCATCAGAGAGCATTATGTCATTTGCCATCACGACATACGAGTCAGTTTTTCAGCAGCTACCTTCGTAACAAATTTCATCTAAATCCGTTTACCAGTTGAAGCGAGAAGGAGTAACAAACATGAACACAGACAAACTTTCGCATTTATAAAAGCATTTTTTGGCCTCCTGATGGAAAGCAGTCACCGTCGCCCATAGACATCTGCAACACCAGAGGCAATGCTGATGCGGTGCCGGCCTTTTATTAATAGATTGACCCGCCGTTTAAAGGACCCCATATCGAAGCTCAGGGGTAAAACCACTGAAGGAAGCTCATTCCACAATCTACTCGAACGCGGAAGGAAAGATCGCGAAAAGCGGGTGGTTGTAGAAAACCAGCCATCCAGGTGATTTAATAAATAAATATTCATGGGTATTTACACAGCGCCATCTAGCCCCAAAGTAAGCATAGCTTATAATATGGGAACTAGATAACTGATAGAATACTTATAATGTAGTTTTTTAAATACAGAACAGAACAAACATTTATGTTCGTCACAAAAATGCTTGTCCTGACTGGTAATTGAACCCACAGTTGGTAGTATCTGAAGCAGAGATACTACCAACTGATCTATGCAATTATATTGCAGATAATTATTAAATAGTTGTATGTAATATTTGACACAAATGTAAAATTGACATACAAAAGTTGAAGAGATAGATTGAATTTTACATCTTTGGCTGTGATATCGATGCTATATGTTAAATATCCCAATTTATAGTGAATGCATCTGTCAACCAATTCATAGTGAATCTTCTATTAATTAGTGTTTGAACTGGATTACATGAGTAAGCTATTGTATCGAACACAAATTACACGAGTAAACTATTATATGTGTCTTGTATCACAATTACGATATGGTCCCACGTGTACGCTTACAGGTTGACAGCATAATTGATATGCCTTCGATCTACGGTCATGTTGGTCCAAATCCTGAAAATTTCTGGAAAAGATTTTGACTTCATTATGGTTGCAGCTTCGTTAGCTGCAAGATTAGGAGAAAAAAATTACATCCCAATAATACAGCTAATATTTCAATAAAAATTGTTTATTTTTGTGTGTAAACTTTGATGAGTCCAAACAACACTTGAGTTTTAAATATTTAAATTAGTTTGAATTTAGATAAATATAAATTTTCACATGCATTACTCACAGCGCTATCTAGCGCCAAACTAAACATAGCTTGTACAATGGGAAAATAATTGATAGAGTTCTTATATAGTTCTCTCTTTTAAACACAGAACAATCCAAATAACTAAGCTGGTCTCACGAAAAACTGGCCTTTGACCGGGTAGTAAAGATTTCAGCAGACAGTATCAATCGCAGTATTGCTAGCAAAACACATTCTGTTTTGCAGACAAAAACAAAATGGATAGACAATTCAGTTCCTTGAAATTTATAGCACCAACACAGCAAGATAAGCCGGGCGTTGCATTGAGTCGTCGGCAAATATTGTGGACGCCTTGAGATGCGCAGCCAGCTCGGAGATTGGTACGTTTCGAAGGTCCTTTCTACTGTGAAGCAATTTTATTTTACGTTCTATTTCTGCCGTCAAGGGTAATGCACTCTTTTACTGCTGTCCCGATTGAAGGGTTTTTCGAGGGATTTCTCGCTCTCTTATCACAGTGACAGGCGCAATCGAGTTAAGTTTTCTGCGATATAGTATTGCTGTTATTATATAAGACATGGCTTCCACAATTGTTATTCAATTGGACTACGTTGTTGGCCGTAGATGGCCTTGAGAACGAAAGCGGGCTTTGTTTGAGAGTGCTAGGCTCTCAACCGGCTTAAAACTAATAATGCTCTAGCAGCAAACCAAGGTACCACCTATTAGACCTTGACATAGCTCGCTGCTAGGGGCGTTTGGGTTAATACTGGCTCAGAGGGGGCGGTTAAAACAATTCTTCAACTAGCCCGGCGGGGACAGTGCAAAGGTGAATTGTTTGCTCTGTCCTGACAAGAACATCTCCAAATAGGGGGTAGTGATCTGTTTATTGAGATCACCAAGAATCTTTTTCGGTTTACGTAGTGAATAAAAGGTTCCCACTTTAACGACGACGTTCTCTTGACAAATAAGATTGCATAAAATAAAATAACACTTAAACTTATATCTACTCAGCCTTACACGGGTTCAAAATTATAAGACTTTGAACCTGTCTACTACGAAGTTCTCAACCTGACTTCGTAGCTAGGATTACTGACTGTGCTGGGTTGGAACAGACGTAAACATAAAAACTATATGTAATTTGACATATCCATGTGCATGTAAAGACCTCCTGTGATATATTATATGTTCACGTGTATGTTTGCTTGTGTGTATAAAATTTGACGTCTCCAAACGATACTTGAGATCTAAAGCAATAATTGAGTTAGAGCATACAAACATTTTTCCACCGGATACCTCATCGGTAGACGACTGGATTTTAACCAAATACATTTGTTTATTAAGTCAGCAGCCACGCCAAAAGGCACAGATTCTCTTGCGCTTTTTGAAATGTTAAAACGTTAAATACAGCTCGGTTCATTTTAAGTCCTTCATCGTGTATAGATTAACACTGATACTTTGCGTTGAAAAGCGTTTCAGAAACTGGGTGTGGGATCTGGATAAAATCTGGAGTGACATGGCACGCGGTGTAAATCCGGACCGGTGATGCCGCAAACCGGATCAGCTGACGCCATGCGAGGATTAAAATGGAACCCATTCGAAATCACTTTCACATGCGAACCCTTACGGATCTATCAACATTTTAAATGTTTAAAAGCTTTGGTTGAACCCAGAAGATGGTGCATGCAATGCCAGGATATTTAAACGGTTTCTAGACAATAGTATGGTCCCTACTATGGTCCCGTACGTAAAAAAATGTAAAGAAAGAAGAAAGAAAGAGCTTAGACCGCTGCGTTGGAATTCACTGCTATAAAATCCGGTATTCTGCAGTTTGGAGTCTTTCTCGGATCTCGTATTTATCATTACCAGTACTTTCTGAACTAAATTTAAATGTGATGCTGCCGCTTGGGCCTTATAGTCTGTATTTTATAGTATGGATCTTCTTTGAGAGGCTTTTTTAACATTTCAGACGACGGGCAATTAAAACAAAAAAACCACCCCGTAGCTTAGGTAACACTGTGTTTGCAATGCGAGGGGCCCGTGTTTGAATCCCGTGATAGTGCCATGCCATCGGCGTAAAAGAGAATCCCATAGCGGCATGGGTTTGCGAGTGTGTAATCAGTTTTTTGAGCTTACATACCAAGTACTAGAATTCGCAGTGCCACCAACCGGGAATTGAATTCAGTACACTTTCGCTTTGAAGGCAGGGTTTCTACCAACTAACAGAGTCGTTAAAACAACCCGACAAAAAGCAAATTGTATACCAGTAAAATCCAAAAATACCGGGAAAACATAGAGGGACATAACACGTACCGCACCTTTCGCCGCCATCTTAAATTGCCGATAAAAATGGCGCCAAAATGAAGCAGGACGAAAGTATCGTAAGTGGTACTCACATCAGACGTGTACAAGCACCCTTAATGAAAAGGGGTTATCTTTGCGCTGCCTTCGGAGGGTCCTTAAGATTGCAGGTACGGTGTCATTGTGCCTTTAGTAAAATAAAGTTAAAAATATGCTTTAAAAGCTTCGAGAAAATTCCACTTTCTAAAGATGGTTGGTTTAATATTCTTGGAATTTAGAACCACTTATAGGAGTGTTTTAGAGGCGTATGTTGCTCACGTCTGTATGTGAATACCCTCAGAGTCCCTACATATCCCTACATGTCCCTACATGACCCTACATGTCCCTACATATTGCGAAAGAAGCAACCCAAAGAAGCAGTAGAACTTGTGCCAAATTCTTCCGGAGAAGTACTGCCATCACACCGAGCCATTTGCTCCGGTGGAAGGGTGTAGGTGCCGGTGAAATTAGTCTTAATAGGCGTTCTCAAAGTACCTGACGCAACGCAATGTGAATCAAGTATTGTCATATTTAGGTAGAACCTGAGTTGTATTTCAGTTGTCTATGGGAAATGTTTAACATCAGGTGGGCCAACAGATCATCCAGTCACATTCATAGCATAAAGTAATGAATAGAAATAACCGGGAGCTTCTTTTTTGCGTCAGTACACTGTGAAAACATTTTTTTTTTTTTGTGGGAAACGGGTCCCGGTATCTGCGGATACAAAACCCGAGCGTTCGCTTTCAAATTTGGTTTGCGAGTGCGTTTGTTATGCAAGCAAAACTATTCGCGAGCGTTCGTTGGGAGAGTGCGTGAATATGAAGCAGACTATTGTACCAAACGATAATGATACCTATAGCTATTACTATAATGATTATATTCGCGTGCCGAAATTCGGTGGTGGCTCACTGGCGAGGTTCAATTGAATTTAGAGTCTAATGCAAACTATGTAGAGATCATTTAACAATGTAGCTCGTCTCTAACCAAAATGGCTGTAGAACAGTTGAGCTAATAG
Source organism: Aplocera efformata (assembly GCA_921293045.1). Taxonomy (NCBI): domain Eukaryota; kingdom Metazoa; phylum Arthropoda; class Insecta; order Lepidoptera; family Geometridae; genus Aplocera; species Aplocera efformata. Next base: position 803,225 of record OV121042.1, on the reverse strand, counting down.
AGATGCAGCATCTACGAACACAATGATTTAATTACTTGGTCTTAGTTAAAACAGGGTGAGCGATTATTAAATGAATAATTTGTTAGTGCTTTATAATTGCTTTATTTCAAGTGGATCCAAGGACTTCTTAAAAGAGAGTGAACAAGATAAAATAACGCCAGTATTTTCCAAATAAAAACTATGCTTAGGTTTATGAAAATGTGATATTTAAACGACTTTAGATAAAGGAGATTCTTAATTCGGCAGTTTTATATATTTATTACGCTAATGTATAATACTTTCATCCTTAAATCTCGTCCTCTTTTCAAAAAACATCCAAATTAGATGGATCAAATGGATGGCATATTTTTTCAGTTAAATATAAAAAAATATTGAACCGATATTGAAGAAAAAGTAAGACCACAAATAATAAAAGATTTTTCCAAATCCGTTGATATCATAAGAAGTAAATACATAAAATATATAATATATTATATAAAATATCATCGCTGATATTTCAAATAAACAATACATACTGCTAAAATGAGAATTTCCGTGTTTGCTTCAACGAAAGAAGGTATAATATTTGCAGCGGGTTCACGATTTCAGAGTAAAATTAATGAAAAAGCAGTGGTGGGTTAATTCAATAAAATACCTTTCGGAGCACATCGCGTAATTAAAATCGAATTTTCCTGAAATAATAAATAAAGCTCTTTAATATTTTAAAATTTCTCATTTCTGATAATTCGCTTTGGTGGACCACTCAGCTCACAATAGCTCTGCCTTTCGATCTGTCGTGGGCTGGTCGTGGATTTGACTACCACCCAGGATAACAATGAAACACAAACATATCAAACACAAACAATATTTTAGTTGTTTGTGTTTTATTTACCTGCTCATATCTTTATTTATGCTAATTTTGTTTTTGTTTTTTTAAATTAATATGGAAACAAATATATATTAAAGGTTGGTAACCTTAAATTAGTTACGTATGGTGTGACAAACTGTGTTTAGTTGTCAATATTTATGATATGGTTAAGGTTTGCCTGGAAGATATCGCTTTAAGCGATAAGGTGGGCCCCTATTATCTTATTTTTATTAGTTAAAGTGGTGTTTTTTTAACTTTTGCACCTGCTGCTCTAGGATTTCCTGTGTCGCAGATGGCATGAACAAACAAAAACATCCAAGAACCATTATGCTCACTACACAAAGTGTGCATCAGCCGGGAATCGAACCAGCTCGCTTCGAAGGCAGGGCTACTAAGCTATGGAGCCGTCATTAATTAATTCAATTAATCAATGGATCTCAATAATAAGGTTCGAATCCGATCGACTATCGGCCATTACAAAAACCCACCCTTAATCTAGCCCCAGACGGGACGTAACCACCGCTGGGAGATTTATTTATCAAGGATAATCTAGAATAATAGGTTTTAGGTGTACCCCTGTCGACAGCACAATAGAGATAATGACTAATTAGGTAATATATCATCTCGATCCGGGGCGAATTCATTTGAAGATAAAATTATTTCTATGCGGAACCCTACTCTCAGTTTTTACATTTAAAATTGAAGTAGGTAATTAATTTTTTTACTATCATCTTTAGGAATTATATGTTGAAGGCCATCCATAATACTTCTTTATATATAATACTAGTTGCACCCCGTGGTGTTACCTATCTATCAAATCGGTATCGACGTTCTAGGATCAAATTTAGCTTATGTGCTAACCCAGGATATCAGCTATCCTGGTGCCAAATTTCATCCAAATCTTTTGAGCCGTTTGAGCATGAAGGTGGTACACACACACACCCACATAAACACAAATTTTAGCCTTTATAAGTAAGTTATGATATAAGAGTATGTAAGATTTTTTTTTATTTTTTTATTATATTAATTAATGCGTTTGGCCGCCATCTCACCTGATGAAAAGTGAAGATGCGGCCGACGATGGAGCACGCTTGTCTAGGAGAAACCTATTCACTCTACTCTTGAAGACCCCCAGGTTGTAATGGTCAGGGAACACAGACTCAGGCAAAGCATTCCACTCCCTTGCAGTACGAATATAATAAAACTTTCTATCTACTGTGTCTACTAAATGATTTATCAGACACCTAAAAAATAATCAGGGGGATGGTATAGAATGTCAAATTCTCCCCTACTCATTGACATTAGTAAGTTGGTTAGCAATAAGCCATTTACTCGACCCTTCCACATTATATACCACAAAACTACCAAAAGAATCCTTAAAAGTTCGTTTACGTTCCGAACTTCCCAAACTCAATACATTCCCATCTTTGAATCGTTCCTCTAAATCCAATTTTGGAGCGAAAAAATAAATAGAGGAAGTCCCAAATACATCACATGAAAGCTTTCAGTATGAAATGAAATTTTCAGTACATAACGTTTTAAAATGGGCGTGAATCCCGCAAGGTTTGCGGGTAGAATAAAAATATCTGCTCAGAATAAATTCTATAGATGGTAGATAGCTCACTGTAGGTATTCAAATAGTCAAATTATATGCTGAAATAACATCTGATGCCCTCGCTTATTTCTCAATGCAAGTTTGTCTGTGTATAGATGAGTCTTCTACGCCGTAGGCTGTGGGTTCGGTTTATCAGAACAAGCAGGACTTCTGTGGCTTATGTAATATTTATGTATTAACAAAAAAAAAACTGTATCATAATTTATCTAGTTCCCATAGTACAAGCTGTGCTCGGTTTGAGGCTAGAAGATGCTGTGTGAATGAATAATATCGAATACTAAAGGTATTAGACCAATTCTTGCATATATATTTCGTGTATCTCGGAAAAAACGAGCGAAGCTCGGTCACAAAAAAAAGTAAGGTCTTTTATTTATTATGTTAAAACTGTCATCGCTTAGAAGCAATCTCTTGACTGATCTTCAGATTTAAGTCGGCGTCTGTACCCTTGTGCCACGATTCTATTGTTAACGTCACTATATTTTATATGACGGGATCATTGTGCGTCTAGAGAGTGAGCTAGCTCGTACCCCGTTGTTAAAGCCACGGCCGAGGCTCTAAAACTTTTGGAATAGCAAATGAACTGCTGAATCGTCTAATGTTTAAGTCCAGTGTCTTTGTCGTCAGAAAGTTTCTCTCTAATTCATTCGGGGAAGTTTCCGCCGCTAAATAATATTATACATTTTTGATTAAGTTTAGCCACTTGAGAAGAGTTACGGGAAACAACTGAATAGTCAACTTTCACAAGATTGTTCGCTGTATCGGCACCGGCTCGGAAACTTGTTTGCTAATTAAAACGGGTATTTAATCATTACGATTACACATCCGTATTTATAACATACAACAAAAAACAGGCCAAGCGCGAGTCGGGCTCGAGCACGAAGGGTTACGTAACATTACCTATAATATTGTAAAAATTCACATTTTTGTATGGGATGGGAGCCCCATTGAAAAATTATTTTATTCTGTTTTTTAGTATTTGTTGTTATAGCGGCAACAGAAATACATCATGTGTGAAAATTTCAACTCTCCAACTATCGCGGTTCATGAGATATAGCCTGGTGTCAGACGGACAGACAGGCAGACGGACAGTGGGGTCTTAGTAATACGATCCCGTTTTACCCTTTGGATGAACTCCGGATGAACTTTGCACAAGTTCTACTGCTATTTTTTATTGCTCCTTTAGCACCACCCAGGGGGTACGTGTAGGGAGTCAAAGGGTACACACTTACGGACGCGAGCAACTGGACTATATACTACTAGCAGCCCGTCCCGGCTTCGCACGGGGTAGTGACATAACTACAATAGTTGGACATATGCTACTGCGGAGTTTTTTGTAGACATTATGATGTTCTTCAATATTGTTGTACATTATTTGGTCTATCGCTAATAGTTTCGGCAGCGCATTCGACGAAAGACATTTTAAGACTCATTTTTCTACACCTTCGGTTACATTGTTCAAATTTTACCAAGGATCCCTAATTTTTTTCAAAATGAAATGTAGCCTATGCCAAATTGGAAGAATGTAGCATTCTATTGGTGAAAGAATTTTTTAAATCGGCCCAGTACTTTTTGAGCCTATTCATTACAAACATTCAAACATAGGTACAAATCTTTCCTCTTTATAATATTAGTGTAGATGTAAAGATACGGTGCCTAAATAGGTACAACTTGTAACAAAACCACATCACAGATTAAACACATGTTGCTCAGCTATTCCTTGGCACCTCGTCTCACGGGTTCTTGTGCCAAGCAACCACTGAACATGCCTGAGGTATATTGTTAGCTCACCTGAGCTTAGATTATTCACATTCCAAAGCATTATCCTGTCCAACAAAGAGCTTTACGCGAATAACTTTCTTGTTAAACCATTTTCTCGGAAGGATCTTATTTTCATAGTTTGTAGCGACACACGAAGATCGACTTTTTGTGGCTTTGTTTGGGTTTCTTTCACCGACTGCTGAAGTTAGCTGTAATACGACGTAAAATAAAATTTGCTGTCATTTAAGTCACGTGCAAGGTTTCCTATACTATGGTAGTCTGTTTTTTTTTATATTTTTCATTAACTTTTATCGGCCAATGACGCAATAATTATTAAAACTTGGTTATGTCAAAAGGATATTATAAAAAAATATTATAAATTCATACACTGCTCTGTTATACAATGTTATGCCAAAAAGAGACACAATGCAAAAATGTCATAACTTAGTTTTATACATATAATAAAATTCATATCAAGTTGGTTGCTGTAAAAGGGCATAAGATCAATATAATCAAGGTATTGTAACTATTCAAATATTATACGCGTATATATCTAAAAGTAACAAAACCAAACCAAAAAAAGATATTGTGCTTGCCAATTTTAGTGTCAAATTCAAATGGTTTTATATTCGTTCACTTAATCAATACAAAATTATAATCCAGATTGAGACATACTTTTAAGTAAAAATACTTACGCTAACTCGCTCTTCGATGATAAAGTAACACTACATAGATTAAGATAACAGAGTAACATAACATTGCTATGTTATGAGAGAGAGAAAAATAAAAAATTGCTTCTACGTAGAAAAAAGAACAAACCAACTTAATTCTTGCTTTAAAAATAAAAAAATAATCAATAGTTGCTAAGTTGTAAAATGCGCGCATGTATGTGTGTATATATTTGTGTGCGAACATAAAATAATACTTGAAAGAAAATATTCAGTTGATCCATACTTCTAACCCACTATTCCAGGTGAGGTCCTAAAAAGTTACAGGATGGAGATAAAGCTTTTCCTCACATGATTAAGTTCAGGTAAGGCTAATAAATGCTACCATAATTCACGTTTTTTCCTTGAAAGGCAAGGCAGAGCCCCAATTAGCCACTTTCCACCGCGTGGGATACACTACCAGGAAATCTATTGGCTAAGCTTTGAATTCACCATTGAGCGAAATATTCTTTGACATCATCCTTCTTTATCTTACGTCTTAAATCTATGACCCAAATATAATTACTGTCAAAATAAACAAGAACGATTTTTTTGCTGACAATTTGGTTCGCCTGACACTCCCTTACAAGGTCTCAAGACCTCTTAATTAAAACATAAACGACTTTCCGAAGGCAATGTTTTTGCGAGAGGGTGGAATTGGATGCGTGACTTGCATATTTTTTGTACTCCGCGTTTTTAATTTCGAGTTGAGTAATAGATGACATTTTTGCTAAAATATTGTAGCGTTTTTATAAGTGAGGAAGGAAAATTGTTTTCACCCCACCAGCCAGAAAAGGTTCTGGATTTAATAAATGTTTTTTTTTATATAGCGAGCGATTTGTTTACTTTACGCCGTAAAGTTCAAGTTAAAGTTCAAGTCGTTCACGACACCGTAAAGTTTACGGTGATTTTAGATATGTAAAGCATAACTACCTTACAAAATTCAGGTTTCTGTAAAGTACTGAAGCTCTGAAACCACCTCCATAGAACCTAAATTTATCGTTGAAAACAGAAACTCAGTTTCTTCATATTGAAAGGTGAGTGCGGACAATGGAAGCAAAAAATATTAGTTAGCACAGAGGCTCGTTAAAATGTCCCCAATCCCAAAGAGTGCCTTTTGGTTCTGGATCATAATCACCCTATGTCAAAACTAAAAACAAATCATTTGAATAGAAGTGACGTGAAATTTGTAGAGTTATAGCGTGAAAGATTAACAAACATTGTCTAAATTTATGTATGGAAAATAAGATGGTTGCTTTTCAAGTACATAGAAAAGCTATAGGCGTTTTGGTTTACTGGGATGTTATTTAAAATTTGCAACCTGCCTCTCCCTGCATCTCTGCATAATCTGCGAGTGAGTTGTTACTAAATTCATTTCGTGGTAGTCCTTATACGAGGTGCGTTTAGGTACTTTATTATGTGTAAGCTTTATATACCACGCCGGCTCCCAATGTTACTTAAAACTTCTGCAATCTCCGCCTACACAAAATTTGCATAACGGTAAAAAGTTTTTATGACTAAATTTATTAATTAAAATAATATTTGGATTTTTGTCATGGCTGTTTACATTATTTTTTAGGTTGGTTTTTTATTTTAAATGTCTGTCTTTAGTATAATTGTGTAATAAAGTTTATTTGTACACTAGTGAATAAATGAAAATTACAGCTTTTTACTATATGCATTTGAAAGTATATACATACGGTAGTTACAACAAAAAAAAATATGTTGTCTATCTTTCTGTTTGTCCGGTTAACCTCCAAACCAAACTTTGGATAGTTTATGTTATAAGGAGAATCAAAGGATACGTTTGTTTTAGAAAAGTAAAAAAGAAAATAGGACCCCGCGTGAAAAATGTTAAATACCATGCGGGCGGCAGAAATATGTAGATATTTTAAGTTATTTCAGGTTTTCCATAATGTTTGCAATAATATATTTCCTTTGATAGTTTTAACCGAAACAAAGGACAAATATTTTACAACTCTTATTATAATTTGAAAGTGTAGCATTAATCATTTTATTTCAGTGGAAATATTAAGAATTGCTTGTAAAAACATTTTTTTTAAAATTAGATATATAAGTACCTACTATAGCATGCGTTCTTAAAACTAAGTTTAGCGCTTGTTCAAACCCTATCAGACTTTCCATGGGGAAGAGTAAGCAAGAAACCCCTAATGGACGGATCGCTTTCTTTACGCGAGCATGATCCCTTTAACAAAGTAAGATCATCAATCAAAATAAAATTATCCTTGTTACGATGTAAACAGATATTACAAAATATATTTGCTTGTCGTGGAGCAGAGCAACATCACACCACGGAATCTAAAACTTGAGACACCTGGATGAAATACACCGAAAAAAAAGGTTTCTAGAACAAACGCGTGCCAACCCTAGAAATAAAGAATTCCCGAAGACATTATATCGAACGCAGTAATAAAATTGTACAAAATAACAGTGACTTATTTTATGAAAAACTTTCATGTCCCGGTAACATGTTTTTCCTTCAATTTGTTAAACGTACCTCGTACACCTTTCTTCTAAGCCCCTTAAGTATCGTATCCTCCGCATTATGTAAGGCGGCGCCTACAAAAATAACAAATTTACTTCCACCACCGCCAGAGGGCGCTAAGGGACAATTGTAAAACGTTTTAGGGGGTGTACCCCTACGTTAACATGAATAAATGATACCAGATCAGTAGGGGTGAATCTGGAATGCAAAATTATAGTGAGTTTGTTTGTTTCTATTCTGGAGGGTAAATAGGTTACACTAGGTATGGTAATGGAACCCTGATCGATTCGAAACTGATTATTATTAGCGTTCGTAAACATCACGCGGGGCTAAGCGTTTCGACAAGCTTTTAATGGGTCGTACTTTATCTGTGTAATAAAATGTTGCGACCGAATTTTTAAACGGTTTCTGTCGACCGCGTGAGCGCGAATAAACATACGTTTGGTTTCGATCACAATGGCGGATTGCTTTATATCTTATGAAGCGATTTAAAAAAAAAAGAAACCTAGTTGTACTATAGTTAGCTATACTAACCTCACAGCTCAGTTGATAGTAATTTTGCCTTCTGTGATGTGGGTCGTGCGTTCAATTCCTACCCGATAAGAGATAGGTATTTGTTTTGTCTCTGGATGTTAATTTACATACATATGTATGTTTGGATGTATGTTTACAGTTTGGATTTATAAAATAAGATGAATACATTCATTATTATCTCAGTGATCCGGTTCTCACAGTACAAGATATGCTCCATGAATCAATGTCCATGAATATTTATTCCTAGCTGCGCCCCGCGGTTACCCGCGGTTGTCCATCCTACGGGAATAGGGATAAGAAATGTTCATGTTTTAATACAGGATATAAGGTATCCTCATACCAAACATACACAAACAAACTTTCGCGTGTATAATATTAGTGTGATTAATAGATGGCATATGGATAGTTCCAATTTGTTTTGTCATCGTCAACATATCTATGCTTATTCTAGACAGTACGATGGTCCGTCTCGACCTAAGTTTCAACTATTAACTTATAACAACTATTAACGCACCAGAATTCGGAATAAAAAAATACAGGCCATTATAGGAAAGACGGATAGATAATAGATAAAAGTTAAATCGTATTACGGTACGCAATACCAGCCTTTGATATTTTCACAGAAGGACAGTCCTACTCTCAACAAGCGAGATTTAATCAGCTTGAAGATACTACGAAATCTCAATCCAGATTGGTTGCAATGTCTCCGAACTTTTGACTCTAGGTTTCCAGTTTCCCCCCAATATTTTCATAATAAAGTTGTGCCAGTGATAAAGAGACATGGATGGATAAAGGTATTTATTTCTGTTACAAAAAGTGTCAGAAATGACCAGCATCTCCGTATCTTTTGTGGAAGGCTCGTAGTATTATATCTGTTCTCTTTCTTGTGTATTATTTTTGCGAATGCCGCACGTTATTTGTGCGTGAGAATGAGATATCTGCTTGTATTTCTTTAATTCGGGAACTGATGAATGTTTTGAATGTTTCATAACCTTCATCTTCTTATTTATTTAGGAATATACTATCGGTTGTTTCGTACCTTTAAAATCGAAGTTAAACATTTCATTGATACTGATTTCCCAAAAATTTATGGAATTGTCCCTTTTTTCTTAAAAAAAATTATGTGCGCAATACCACGTTCTCGAAACGGTGACGGAAAACATCGTGAGGAAACCGGCATGTCTTAGAACCAAAAATTCGATGACATGTGACATTTACCAATCCGGATTGGGGTCCCGTGGTCGATCAGAGCCCGTTCACTCCCAATTATCGAGAGTAGGCCGGTGTCCCTGCAGTGGGAACATTAGTGGCTGTACGGTCCCTTTTTTCAATAATATTTACCCACATTATAACATTTCTTAAACTTGCCATTGTTCTAACTTTGTCCGACCCTCCATTCAAAAGTTTATTCTCAATTCGTCTGTTTGTTTTTCTTAAGGATTGTTACGAGATATCTCTGCTTATTGCCAATCGATTTTGTGGTTATATTTGTTAATTAAATAAGGTGTGAACCGTTAAAGGTTCCATAAAAATGTTAAGGTTCAATTTCACCCCTAAATGCGGGAAAATAGGGGAAATTGGTTTTGTACTTTATAACAGTCATTTGTTTGTATTTTATTTAAGATAATTACGAATTTATTCACTTTGGTTTTAATTCTATAATTACATAACTGTATTGGACTGCCAAATGCGTTAAACATTTTTGAACTGGCATGCAACGTTACTTAAAATCATCTTTCACAGTTTTTTACATTATTGAAAGATCGGTGGAATACATAAATCTTTGTTTTCTACATGCTCTATGTAGATAAGATAGGTTAGCGTACTACATCTATCAAAATCATTCGTGAACCGTAAAGCTACATAGAAATAATTTTATTTAAAAAAAATTTGCTCCATTTCATACCCAAAATTGAACTAATTTAGCAATAAATAAAACAATTATACACATTAAATGGTTACATAGGACATTTTGCTGAAAAAATCCCACCTTATCCTGTAATTTGAACACTCATAACTTGGACCAACTGCACGGAAACAAAGAAAGTTATTAATGTTTGCGCCCATTGTCTTCAATTCTGACAGCTGCCAGGGTAGCCAGAGCCCTCGGCTGCAAGGGATCTGGTCTGGAGGCGAATACCGCACGGGTCTACCTGTATGGCCGGAGTTGTCTGCTAAAATATAACAGTTTTCTATTGTCCGCCTTGAGAGGAATGATTCTTAGTACAGTTTATTTTGTTAAGTTTCAATTGCAACGTTTTGTCTGATAAATTGTGTTGATTGATGGAGAAGTGACCTGAAAATGTATTGATTTTAGCTTTGCATTTGATATTCTTCAAATACTTTTTACGTAGAAATAAAAATTAAATTAAACTTGCCCAAACGATTGATGTTTAAATAATTTGGAGTTTGAGCGTAGGGTATTACAATTGCGATTTTTTTATTTTCTAGAGAATGCAGTCAAAGCTCACCTTAAGAGGTTACTGCCGTCCCTAAACAACGATACAACTCAGGTCCTCACCCAACGAATTATCAGAGCCAAGACACATTGAGATACGCTCGTTCTGTCATTTAAGATACGTAAAAAGTCAAGCAATTCACAAGGATACAGGATATTCGCAGTTGTTGCTTAATAACTTGGCAAACATATAAAAAAACACTTCCACGCACGTACCCGTAAGATATTGGAACATCAAGTAAAGCCCCCAAAGTCCACGGCCCACTAAAACACCCTCAAGTTAAAACGTCGGTTAAGGATAACACGCGCTTTGACGTAACGAGTTAGCGTAAACGTAGACCGTTACATTTAGAGGGTAGGGTGACAATGTTAACGGTGACCCATACGGTTCCAGACGATCCCTGAGGTCACTGGTACGATTGCTGCACGGACCATGATGTCGAAGGGATTTACTGTGGGATTTTAGTGAGTTGGTATTTTGGCTACACGGCTTGCTACTACTGGCATTGTCGAACTTTTCTCGGCGAAACTACGTTTGATTTTTAAACCCGTGTCAAGGAAAGAGATTTTCCTGTTGTTTATATTTTACTAAATGTGCAGTTTTTTTTGCTTTTTTTTTATTTGATTGAGGGGATAAATCTGGTTAAGTTTCAATGGTGGATGATGCTAATTAAAATAAGAAGACAGTTATATGTGAATATACATTTCTACCTCTCCGGCAAAAAAAAAATATCCCTGTTATTTTTTTAAAATAATGTAAGGTAGCGTAGGACTTACGCTAATCTAGTCACAAGATGATGATAAGCAGCGATGCACTCGTATTACTATTTTTCAGTGGAAGAGTACGGGTGAATACTGTTAAATAGACCTAAGTCATAATGCTGTTGTTATTAACAACAAATGGGCCTACAAAATAAAACAAATACTTGCCAAAGTTGGCGAAATTATTGTTATCTATTTCTTATTCTTTTATATAAACAAATATATCCCGGAGTCAAACCAAAGGTTTATCCTAACGCGCTCTTTACGAGCATCCAAATCACGGATTATTTAAGAGTCCCTGTGGTACACGGTCCTTTAAGTTGTAAGTTTTCGTCAACCGTGCGATATCATATAAGGTAATATCTATATATAATATTACCTTGGCTTTTCGTAAGAATTCGCGAATGCGAAGAATATCTTATCAGAAGCCATTTAAATCATTAATTCTCATATGTAAACGCAATTCCTAAATGCATAATCGTGCGTTTAACGCTAAATGGTTGACATATTTATCCCGTGTTTGATAATGATTTGATATCATAACATTAGATTGTTGGGTCTATGGTTGATCAGCCAATCGGGGGTCAATATCACTATTGTTCTTTCGATGGATTCAGGCATTACTTAGCCGAAGTCTGTGCTACAATGAACTGAAAAGGTATTGTCTCTTTCCAGATAATTTTTTTCTACGTTATTCAAATGCACGATGGTTTATTAAAGAAGCTTAAATTAGGCAGGGGCATACTTTTTGTAATGAGCGTAAAGTTTGTTCTCAGGATTTGGGTCTTGTGTTTCTGTGATACCTGCACAGGTGAACTTATTGCCTAGAAAAATAGTGTCGTAGTAATATTACAAATAAATACTCATGTATCATCTAGTCCCCAAACTAAGCACAGCTTTCGTATCTTGATACGAAACTTATATTTGGACTATATAAGTTTCGTTTCAATTCTTTGTAAATACCTTTATACATATAATACATTAATATGTAATGTGTATTATATGTAATATGTTAATATGTATTATACACCCAGATACAGAAAAAAACTATCGATGTTTGTCATTTAAGGGTTTTGGTATTATTAAATAGTGTGAGAAAAATTGTATATAAAAATTATAATAAATTTTTGTTGGAACGATTATTTATACCTTTCTTTTATAATAACACAATGTTACCAACTTTGAACTTTTAAAATACTTATATCAATACAATAACTCACGATTAAATTTGCATGGCTGGGAATCAAATCCACGACCAGCAGGTAACGTTATTAATTCAGAGAATCCTTCTTTCGTAGTTCACTTGGAGTCCCCTTAACTCTTGATTTTTGGTCAACGGATGGGATCTTTGAACCATTATTCGGCCATTTTAACGGAACGGCTCACATTTATGATGCACTAAAACGTTTCCTCTGGCGCCCTCTAGCGAAATACTTTGTTTACTCCGTCTCAGAGAATGGATAAATCATGGCACATAAAAGTTTTGATGTAAACTCAACAATGGCTTTGAAAAGTTGAGTACCTTTGCAATTGTTGTTACAGTGTAGGTTTAGATGTAATACCTAGGTCTTATATTGTAACTGTTTTTATTAGGTATCCGTAGCCAAAGGGAAAAGGAACCTACGTTTGCTTGCCAGCTCATTTTATCCGACTACAAAGAAAGGAAGTTCGTAACTTGTTTTTTTTTTGTTGTTATTTTCGCCAATTATGGACTAAGTAAGATGAATGATTAATTTTGTTAATATGATTAATTTTATAGTGTAGGCCTTCGAGGTTATTCTATAGAAAGTTTAGGGAAATTATCCTTTTTCTTTTCTATTCTGTTCTTTGTTTTTATATTCAATACTTTCATCCCCCTTTTAGAAAGAGGGGATGAAAGTATTGAAGTCTGATTATTCGAATTTAATCAGTCAATTGACATGACATGTCACATCTACCAATCCGGATTGGGCTTCCGTGGTAGGTCAAAACCCATTCACTCCCAATTATCGAGAGTAGGCCGGTGAGAGTAGGCATACTCAGGCGCCGCTCTCCCTATCCTCTGCGGCCGTAGTGGCAGGCGACGGGGCCACATATGTGACCCGTCGCATGGGGACCAAGGGCGTCTAGACACGGGGTCGTCTGACGCCCTTTCACTGACCTGGTCCCCGAGGAGGTTGTGACACGCCACGTGTCCTGGCGTGTCGCAAATAGAGGAGTGGCACCAGATGCCTAGAGTGATGGGTCCGGAAACGGACAGCCGCGGCGGGTTCGCGGATGTGTGTGATAACGTTCCCGTGTTCCCGCCACCAAGCGGCAGAGGAGGACACCGTGGGGTTTTAGTGGGTCTAGTCCCACATAACCGCTCTGTCTCCCCGTGGCAGGGCGGTATGCGAGTGCATTTCCCCACGGAAAAAAAAAAAAAAAAAAAAAAAAAAGGAGTAGGCATACTTCTCAGGTTTCACATTATGAACCCTTCTGAGGGATCGCTATAATGGAGCCAGGCTGAGATTATCCATGGCGTATCTATTGTATGTAAAGATTAAGTGGGGTAATGGACTTTAATAAGTTTGATTTTCAACCAACTTTCAACTAATGGAGGAGGTTATTATAAGTTTGTGTGTATTTGTTTAATTTTTTTTATGTTTGTTTCCTCAGGACTCCTAGCGAACACCCTTAGCGAGAAATAAGGGATGAAATGACAAAGTTAACGAAGGCTTTTCGATTTTTAAATCAGCCACTTGTTCGAGAAATCTACAATGTTGTTCTCGGGTCTTGGATGTTTGTCTTGTGTCTGTGTCCATGCCATCTGCGACGCAGGGAATCCTAGTACAGATGTATGAGTGTGTACACGTTTATTTATTTATTCTTGCTGTTAGTGATCCCAGAATAAATAAAAGCATATATTCTGACGTGCCGTAAGTGCTATCATATGCTCGCGATCCTTTAAAAAAGGGCAACATGATATTTAATTCAATTCCAAAGTTAGTTTAATCTATGTACCAGCCTCTAATGTTCCCACTGCAGGGACACGGGCCTAATCTCGATAATTGAGAGTGAATGGGCTCCGATCTACCACGGGAGCCCAATCCGGATTAGTAGATGTCACGTGTCGTCGAATTTTTGGTTGCCGGTTTCCTCACGATGTTTTCCGTCACCCTTTCGAGAACGTGGTATTGCGCACATAAATTTTTCAAGTGAAAAAACTCTTTGGTCCACGTATGGGTTTGAACCAGCGACCTTCAGATTGAAAGTCGGCGTCTGTGCCCCTTGGCCACCACGGTCTCAGTTTAATCGATACGCTCTAATAGAGCGATATCCCATGCATGCAGGAGGATAATACGAGACCCTCACGGAGGTCAGAATTTCATAACTAATTATCTAAGTTCCAATATCTCCATTAAGGTAAATTAAGCCCCGAACTCGTTACAAAGCCACGCGTCCTCAACCTCGGCATATTTTACATAATAACGGCTAAGCCGGCCACTATTCGGCCCCTAGTTAGAATTCGGCCTAAATTCGGCCTGACCTCGGGAATATTCGGGCACAAGTTTCATGTCAAGAATCGTTCTATGAAATATTAGCTACTAGCTGTTCACCGCTACTTCATCCGTGATTTTTTTGTGTGCAGCCATAATTCTTTTTCTAAAATAAAAGTATCTTATGTTACTCTTTATAAGACCGGCTAGATGCAGATGCCAATGCAGACTTGGGTCTTTCCATACTTTAGTAGAGGAGGACCTGAGTCGTATCACTATTGTTTATAGGCGGCGGTAGCTACATAACATCACGTGGGTTGTAAAATAGACCCGATAAATTCATTACATTCAAAAAAAGTTGCACCGCGTTGTACCCGTTTGAGATTCAAGCTTCAAGACGAGTATGTAATGTCTATGCCCCTGTAATCTCAATTCAAATAAGAGTTGATTGATAATAATAATTGCAGAGTTTATCTTCTGCCACCATACTCATTTTTGCCATAAAGCAGTATTGCACTCATAAATCTGCGCATTTGATTGGATTTTCTGAGATATCGACGACTCCGTGGCTTAAATGACAATAGCTCTGCCTTCGAAGTCCTGGGTTCGATTCCTGACCGGGATGCACTTTGGGTTCCATGCCATCGACACAAGGAAACCTAGTGCAGGGGTATGAGTTTGTAAACGTTTTTTTCTTATTGGACTAAAACTTCACTGATAAAATATGCTTCATCCTCTCTATGCCTTCTGCTTTCCTTTAGTTTGCAAATAACTGACCTACGATTGCGGTTAGCGCGTCACCAAGTGTAAGCCGTAGCACAGTTAATTGTAACTGAACATTCAAACCGAAGGATCCCAAGTTCGAATCCCGGTCGGGTGAGGCACATAATGAGATTTACATCCAACTGTATTTCACTAGTGACATAAGAAATCCTAGTACACCATATGATATGAAGACGTTACAAAAACAATTTTGTTTTATTCCCAAAAATATATTGCTAACTTCACTTTATGTAAATAAATATGTACCTACAAGAACACACGTAGTTACAACGTTTGGCGCTTGTTTTATACTCTATCCGATTCTTACAATATTTATTAGAAATCTGAATTAAACACAAATATTACTTCGAAATTTCACAGACAGTTGGCAAATTGCAAAATCTACACCAAAAGGGGTAATAGAATTCAATTGATTCACGCTGCAAACTTTTATAAATCTGAGATAATTGTTATCAGCTGATGCAGCAGGCTGTCGAAGTTTTAACAACGTTCCGGAGTTCCGCTAACTTTCCACGCCGGGTCTTCCGTAGGTCACTGGTTTCCAACCTAGCCGCTTACAGCGAAGCTTGTCAGTTCTATTTGTAATGGATTGCAAATTCATTCAATAACTGCGCGTAATCTTAATATATATAAATTACGTGTCACGATGTTTGTCCGCGATGGACTCCTAAACTACTTAACCGATTTTAATCAAATTTGTACACCGTGTGCAGTTTGATCCAACTTGAAAGATAGGATAGCTCACATCTCAATTTATCATCGCAATATTATTTTATTGCAAATTATTTGTCTATTATTTGACAGTCACAATAACAAAAACGTTAGCCACAGCAACGCGTGGCCGGGTCAGCTAGTTTCACATAAAATCTCACTCTCTGTTAGTAGTTCTCAAGATCAAGGCTTCCAATGTGTCTTATCATTAGTATTGGCAGGTCTTTACAGCAACTGATTCAAATGCCAAGAAAGGTCACCCATTCAACTACCAATCAAAAGGAGTCGCTTAGTTTAGAGAAGCGAACAGATCTATATATAAACTGACCACAAGTGGTTTTCACATGAGGTTGAAATATTAACTGAAGAGTGGGAGGATCTCGTCTGACAAAAAAACCGCACCTAAGTCGGTTCACCCGTTTAAGAACTACGGTGCCACAGACATACAGACAGACACACACAGATAGCAGTCAACCTTACAACACCCCTCTTTTTGCGTCGGGGGTTAACAGCCTAATCGAGAGTTGATAAAATAATATATAATAGAAGCATTTGTTTCTAGAACTTTTTACGCCAGTTATTACCAGCTATACTGTAGTATACTTTATTATACTTTAATAACTATACATGTGCCTAGAACAGGTATTTGACGCTGGCAGGCACAGGCCAGAATGTGGTCCATACCGCAGATTACAGAATCTGCGGTACGGACCACATTCTCAATCAGGAGGACTAAGATTGCGATCTCGCCCCGATGACTGTGGTCTCCACTGTAACATTCAAGAATCTCCTCTTGTCTTAAGAGATCGTATCTTGTCTCTTGTCGTACATTAAGTATCTTGTATCTTGTCACACCATGAGCATAGTTAAGTTTCTTCCGGTTATTTTTCACGTTAATATTTCTTTTAAATTTGCATCCATAGTGGGAAGTAATACAGAAAAGTGATAAAAAAAAGTAAAACACAATCGGTGGTTCAGAACCATTGTGAGTTTTCAGCATATATTAATAACTGTTTATATGTAAACGAACCGCGACATCTTCATCTCTATAGCTTAGCATAGCTTTTTGCACCCTAACCTCGCTAAAACATATTAATTTTTTTTATCAATAATTTTTAAAATTGGACAGAAAACATTTATTTTTACATTAATTTTTTAACATGAACATTTTACGAAAATTTAAAAACCCCCCAATTGGGGTAATGATTAACATCAAACATCTGAACAGATCTTCTTAAATTATAGCTAAGAACCATCTCGATATCGTCAGCTTTCAACATCAAAATCGATCCATTATTTGGGAGGAACGATGCCACAGACAGACGCACAGGTACACACAACAAACATATAATATAACACCCCTCTTTTTCGTCTGAGGTAAATGAACAAGACATTCGACCAATCTTAACCTACCTACATATGCTATTTAATCATGCAGATATCCACCGCCTCCAGTTTGAGTGAGAGCTGTTATTATTGGCTCATGTTTACTGATGTGTCCTGTCTGTTATTGTATGCAGTGTTTGCTTCAGTAGTCCAATCAAATTGTGGTGTGGACCGAAGTGTCGGGCCCAAACGCTATTACAATACGGCTACATTGATCTGCGGTTGACAATTCAACATTGCATCTTGTATATTGTTAGAACTTAAATAGATGCTTGTAAACGACCTACTTGCAAAATCAGATTGATTGATTTGACACATATTTCCCTGAGATAGTTTTTTCCTTTAGTTTTTGGATAAATAAACGCTGGTATAATTTCAATGTCGAAACTGCTCATAATTAGGTTAAAATTTGAGCCTGAAAAAGGTTGAGTAGACTTAAATTTTTAAAGCTACAGCATCCGATTGACTCGTCAGTCAGAAGTTATTTTTATAGCTTCCAGAACATTCCAAGACTGGGAAGCTGGCCGATCGCTGACATCAACCTAATCGGTTTGAACGGGTCATAAATTCAGCGAAGTAGATTTCAAATTGAACTTGATTTCCATTGAAATATTCATGGGGTAAGCCTCATAAACATAACTCGGAGATTGTTGTTAACCAACAATTTATTACGGAATTTTGGGAAGAAATTCGTATAAAATATGCCTTTCAATCATTATTGCTATTTGTATAAAACCCGCAAAAAAGGTAGATAAAAGAGTGATTGTGCCCGGTTCGGGTACAAACCGGTTTCATTTTCCAAATTTGGTTCATTGTATTCTGTGTTCTATTTTCAAACAGTAACTAAATAACTGACTGATTTAAAAATCGATCAATCGACGGCTCCGGCTTAGTTGGCAGTAACTGCCTTCGAAGCGAGGGGTCCCGGGTTCGATTTCCAGCCGGGACACACTTTGTGTGGTGAGCAAGAAGTTTGTCCTCGAGTCTTCGGTGGTTGTCTTGTGTGTGTCCATGGCATCTGCGACACAGGGAATCCTAGTGCAGAGGTATGAGTGTGGAAACGTTTATTATTATTTATAAAAACTATCAATTACTTATTTTACGCTCTAATGACGTAAAGTAAAGTTTTTTGAATTACCTAGAAGTACATTCTTATCAAAATAATAAAAAATCGTTGAAATCAGTCCACAATCACTGAAGAAATCAAGTGACAAACTTGAAAAAAGCATTCAGTCCAATTCTGAAGTCACCTCCTTATTTTGAATCGGTTATCGTGGGTGGTTTAAGTTTAAAGACTGTCTATGTGAAGGTCTTCTGGTCAATTCCTTGAGGCAGCCTACTCCCATGGAAACAGAGTGTTAATGACGTAACTCATGCCTTCACTTCAATTAAAACTTTCACGAATAACGCATTACATTTAATTATTCTAACCTACATTTTAACTACATGGAAAAGCTCCCAAACAACTTCGGAAACATGATACTAATATGATAAAATTAATTTAAATCCTAATTAAAAGTAACAATGGACCAAATCTGGTATTATTTCTGAAATTTTCAATTTGGACTGTCACAAAAGTAGCAATTCACAGCGAGTTAATTCTAAGAGTCGGAATAATGATTATAATTCGAAACACGTGCCTTTTGGGTTCCATTAAAGGGGCCGAGAAATATTAAAACTGATAATAGACTCTATTCCACCTTGTCATGGGCCATTTTCAGTGAAATTACGTACAATGCTCCAATTACGATCGTTTTTGACACTTTGTTCTATGGCTGAAATAATGCGCGACTAATTAGTACGAATAGCTTAATTAATGATCTATATTATTGACTTTAACATTCTTCTTATTTCTATACTTAGTGTATGGCGGGAGCAGTTATATTTTTGAGATGAAAAAAATGATAAGAAAAGAAAATCATTTTGTATAATATTATAGCTTATTAAAAGTTCCTTACTCAAAGGTTAAATTAAACTATTTAATAGTATAAATAAAATACTATACTTTTATTAAACCAAACAATTGCTTATAACTGTTGCCTAGCTTTAGATACATATTGTAAAATATACATTTACATTGGTGATTAAAGAGGTATGTGATTGTGTATAAAACAATTATTAATATTTTATCAATCTTATATTATAAAGGCGAAAGTTTGTATGTATGTGAGTGTTTTTTACTCCTTCACGCTCAAACGGCTTAGATGAAATTTGGTACCAGGATAGCTTATATCCTGGGTATTTTTGAGCCTAGAAAACCGGCTAACACCGTATTCAATAAAAATGATCACAAAAAGTATTCACCTTGTTGCGACTTGAACCCACAACCTTCATCAAAGTCGAATCTAGCTGTAAATGGCAGTAAAGAGTAATAAAGGTGCCTTTGCGAAGGAAATTGAACTGACGAGTATTTTATTACAATTACATAAAGTTCACAATACCATTACGTTAATACATTGATAAATGTTGTAAATTTAACCCACGTCTCGCGAGCATTGCACCTGGCAGACAATAAAGTAATGGACGACCTACATTGCTGGCTACATCCTATCAGTTGATTAATGGATCGCAGCGTGGCGGGCGGTCGATACGATAATTTGAGATTGGATCGAGCCAGATGCACCGTCACAGGATTACACTACTGTTTTATTGTGATGGGTTTCTTGTTAGTTGCGATGATAAAACTAAAATAACTACAAGGAAAGTGAACTCACCGCATAATATTGTAATAAGACTGAATACAATATATCACACTGATATTATAAAGAAAGTTAGTGTGTGTGTTCGTTAATCTTTTACGCTCAAACGGCTCAACGAATTTGGATGAAATTTGGTACCAGGGTAGCTTATATCCTGGATTAACACATAGGCTACTTATGATCCCGTTTTGGATGTTTTTTTCCAAATTCAGGGTAGTTAAGGCCTTTATGACCAAAAGGCTAAGGCCTTAAGACTTTTAAAGTGAAATGCCATCACCTCGTGGATCACAATCGCGAGGATATTGACGCGACAAGTAGCGAGCTCATCGCTGCCGTTGTTTTCGATAAACAAGCCTGGATATGGTTATCATATATTTTGAAGAACACGCGCCAATCTTTGCGATTATAGCAAATTTTATTGTCATTGATATGTCATGAAAATGTCAGTATTCGATGAATATTATTCAAAATAATGGTTTATTATGTAAAAGCTATGCTATAAAGTTTTTAGCTCAAAAATATACGAATAAAATCACTGTTTGCCCTGTACCAACACCCGTTTTCAGCAAACGATAGTAGTTCTATATTTTATTTCGCATCCAACTGGTTCCATTCAATATCCTAGCTACAGTTCGGACACAAAATTGGAGTTAGTGTATCACAAACAAAAATCAAATTTAGAATTTTAATTGTCACTGGGCTGTGTTTAATTTAGAGTTTTAATTGTGACTCTCACAGCTCAGGGTTCGATTCCCACCCCGCACAAATATTTGTATGACGAATAGTATGTAGTTTTTATGATCATTAAATAATCATAAAAACTAAAACTAAGTAATAGTGCGCGTGTAGCAGTTGCTGTCACACACTACGACACCACTGAAAACCAGTGCTACAGCAGCCATGCTCAAGCAAATACTGAGTGGCGGCCGATTTGTGCTCACATTCTGTATAAATGTTCATAAATAGATGTTTCTATAGTTTGCGGCATGACATTAAGTAAATTATTAAATTGTTTTATTGTCCTGTCAGATTGTAAAGGAATGATTGCTTCCTTTAGGAAAAAAGCCTTGAATTTATATGTATGTAACTATAATAACACGATGAGAAGAGGGCACTTCACTGACTAACCCTTGGGGAGGAAAGTCGCGAGTTTATGAATCCAGGCATCAATGTGGAAATTGTTTAGAATTTATTTTATGTGATATCTGTGACGGAACGAGCTAGCGGCCCACCTGATGTTAAGTTAGGGGGTCCAGTTGCTTGCCTCTGTAGGTATGTACCCTTTGATTCCCTACACGTACCCCCTGGGTACGTGTAGGGAATCAAAGAGCAACGAAAAGAAGCCAAGTTTGTCCGAAGAAGTACTGTATTCCGGTGGAAGGGTAGGTGCCGGAAATCACATGCGCATGAGACGTACCAAGACCTAAGTTACCTAAGAGACTGGGATGTAACGCCTCATGTCCCTGCAATTTCACCGGCACCCACACCCTTCCAACGGAAGACTGCAATGCGAGTACACCATTGCACTGCGGCGGATTACCAGGTGTGGTGGCAGTAGGAACTCTGACAGTATTTACCTATGGACTTGAGTAACATGGAGGACCAAAGAATACAGTATACATAGCACGCATGCGTGGAACTTTTAACATTGATTTTTTTTAGTCTGGAATTCACTTTGGCGTACACTCTCGCACTGGCAGAGTGCCAGGACGGCTCCGAGGTGAGCTGCCGCGGTGCAAGGCACGTCCTTACAGAGTTTATCGACATTTATTGTGAGAAACTTAGTCAATTCACGCATTTATATAAGGTAGAAATTTAATACCTAGAGTGATATATTTATAGTGGTATAAATATATAATTGTAAGTACGCACGCACGCACGCGCTGCGCCCAACGCGTGCGGTGTAACCCGCGGTTAAAAAGCCAATATGAGACGATGGGAAAAAACTGTTAGAATTTGCGATTTTTTTTTAGTTTGCCAAAAATTACCTCATTTTTCGGTATAAAAGTAGGCATGTGTTAATCTAGGATATGACTTTCATTAAAAATTTCATCTAAATCCATTCAGCCGTTTGGGCATGAAGGAGTAACTAATATATTGTACAAACTTTCGTATTTACAATTAGTAAGATAAATAATTGCTGCATGTATGAAAAATCACCGATTCTGTTTATTTATTTTGATTTATAAGTAATTGTCAAAACATGGTTTGTATGCGAAAAACCATACTATTTATATTATAAATGCAAATGTGAGTTTTTTTGTAACGCTATCACGCCTTAACCGATCGTCATGAAATTTTGTATAAACGTTGTCAGGGGAACGGAAAAGGTGCCTTTCATCGATAAATAATTGTCAAAATCTACACTTACCGGCAAAAGCTAGTACATCATATATTTTTGCTAAGCGCACTCGTCATTTCATTTCATTAGTAAATTGCATCCGCGTAAAGCCGGGATGAATCGCAGCAAATACAAATCAAATAGGTAAACATTTTGATTCAAAGATGTTTTTCTGTTTTCTTATTGTGCTCATATTGTTGTGGGAACACTCAGCTGCCTAAGGGGCACTTTCTTCGATCAGAGACTAAGGTATCTGCGGAGACGGTACAGGGTCTGAGGCACAATTATCTCGATCCTTTGAATCTATTCAGCTATCTCAATCTGTAGATCGTTTGATAAATCTTAAGAAAACTCAGTCGCTCTTTCCATTGTAATCCATATTCCATTGTATTTGGCGAAAGGTCATGTCGAAGACCTTCAGGTGACTCGAAAATTCCGCGACCATGATTTTTTTTTTTTAATGATGATATATATAGGCATAATCTTATAACTTATTCCACACGCCAAGAAACGTAGCTCACGACACATCCCGTAAAATATCTGGTTAGGAAATAGATAAACGAAATATTTTCGCTGCTTTTTCTGCACTAAAACGGATTTATGCTGGAGCCGTGTTTACTGCTCGATCTCACTTGTAAATAAATTAAATTTATTTTGTGAAATTTATTATGACGTAATAAATAATACAAAAAATATGTTAAAAATAAGAACCAGATTTTTCATGCCCTTACAAGAAACACTCTAAGTTAGCGAAAATTTAATTTAATGAATCAACTCATATATGACGTAAATTTCTTACATACAAATCATTAGTGGGACCACTAATCAAAGTCAAAGTCAAAGTCAAATTCATTTATTCCTTTAGATCTCAAGTATCATTTGGACACGTCAAATTTTACACATGCATGTACACATATTCGTGAGCATATAACGTGTCACAGGAACTCCCAGGCACATTACATGCACACAGATATGTCAAATTACAGTCAGTTTTCATGTTTAAGCTTATCTTATTTGTTAAGTTTACGTCTGTTCCAACCCTAACCGACCAACCCGAGGGGAAGAAACAGACAAGAAACCCCTCGGAGACAGTACTACATATTCGCGAATATGGTCCTGCGTCTAGAGTGGAGCAAATTCATTCCCAAGCCTTTTTGTCATCTAGGTAATCTGATATTTTATAGTAAGCTTTTGCGACAAGTTTACGTTTGATGACAGTTTTAAATTTATTTATTGACAGTAATTGAATTTCGCTCGGGATTTTGTTAAAAAAGCGTACACATTGACCTTTAAAAGAATTGCTAACCTTATGGAGCCTAGTAGTGGGCACAGCGAGTTTATTTTTATGCCTAGTGTTTACACTATGATTGTCACTTTTCTTTGTGAACGAGCTCATATGTTTACGAGTGTACATCACATTCTCATATATGTACTGACATGTAACCGTTAGTATATTTATATCCTTAAATTTTTTCCGTAATGATTCTTGGGGACCCATATTGTAAACTGCGCGAACAGCCCTCTTCTGCAACACAAATATGGTGTTGATATCTGCAGCATGCCCCCACAGCAGTATGCCATATGACATAATGCTGTGAAAGTAGCCGAAATATACAAGCCTAGCGGTATCTACGTCTGTGAGCATGCGGATCTTTTTGACGGCATATGCTGCAGAACTAAGTCTCTTCGACAATCTTTCAATATGTGGGCCCCACTGAAGCTTATTATCTAAAGTTATTCCTAAGAACGTTGTGGTATCTACGAGATCTAACTGTTCATCTTTTATTTTAACATTATAATGATTTGTATGTAAGAAATTTATATTATTGTATTATACATAAAAATTGTTTTTTTTTAACCGTGCTTTGCTTACTATTAAACATGTATATTACACACACAATAATAAAAGTATATAATTCAGTACACTTCTATATTACTTGAAAATTACAAATATGTACCAATCAAGTAGATTTAATAACAAAAAACGCACTTATCCCACGTCACTTGTTGGCAGTGGATCCGATTGGGGGGTCAGGATGTTATAACTCACAAAACTTTAGTACCTACACGGAACGATTACCGAATGCTTTCTGAAAATTTACATTTTGACAACGCATCCGTAACCGAACCGCGAACAATAGTCACCCGGCCTAAGAAAACGCAGATAATAATAATAGGTCTTTGTAGAGGGTCGAATCTCGAGAACTAATTTACATACTTTCCCTAGTTGAAGTTTTTCATTATCTTTTAATTACCAGAGAGAATGAAACATCTTTAGACTATTCATCGTACTCCGCGATTGGATAAAGAGCCGGGTAACTGAGAAAGTTGGAGTTCTACCCACTTGTTAGATGTTTCGTATATTTGGGCCGCTTTTAGACTTTTTCATTTATAAAGTGTCTATTGTTGTTGAGTTTGTAAGGAAGTAAACTTTAGCTTTATGTGGATTTGTATGCTGCGGTCGACGTTTTGTTGTCATTAGTGTATTTGTATACTTGCGGATAAAAATGAAAAAAAAAATGGTAGTCTTGTAGTATACAATAGGCTAACTATATACTCGTTATATTTAATTTCCGCTAAGAGTTTTATTTTGGGTGGGGCCCGTGGCTATTGTACGGGTCGTATATTATTTGGCCATGCATTATTAACCATTTATAATCGTGCAAAATTAGGCTACCCAACAATAAGTTAAACCTAAAACAATTTTGTAATCAGATGTCTATTACTCAAAAAGGATTATTGGCCATTTAGATCATCATTAATATCGTGAAGCTGATATCCGGTTTTTATCCAACTTTAAAAAGGTAAGAGTTCATCTGTACGCAGTTCTTGGTATATTTGTTACGTGGATTCTTCGCCAATCAATATTTTATTCCTAAGGGCTAACAATAAGATGAAAATAAAATAAAACCGGTTTATTCGATTTTTAAATGTCGCTTATGTTATGGTAGATTAGTTTGTCTTAATGTAAATGATTTTAAGTTAAAAAAGATTCTTTTCGGATTAAAACAACGTCCAGTCTCATTTCAAATGTATCCTTACTGACCCAAAAAAGTCACAACTTTCACAATCAGCCCCATTTTTTCCAGCGTTGTTTGCAGTGTCTTGAATTATGTTTATTGGTACAATGTAAATATCTATTTGCTATGTGGTAGCACCTTTCAGGAAATATAAAATACGGAGCCCCGGGGATTTATTAAGGTGAGGTGAGGTACCTATTCGGACCCTTATTTACGGCGTGGGTACATTAGGCGTGACGTTCTGTTTGATTTGTGTTGGCAATACTTTCTGCGTTGCCCTTTTTCGGATATTTTGTTTGTTTGACACGAACTCCGCATGAGCTGTGAGGTAAGCTTTCGACCTACTTGGCTTTCTTAACCAAACACTTCTTAAGTATGTTGCAGAGTTCGTAATTTATAATATTTATTTTATTTATTTATTTATAAGATCACCTACATAGTGAACATTAATACAACAAATTAATAAATCATTCAATTACATTAAACAAACCGAATGCCACTACACTTACAGGTGACGACTACAAGTAATGGGATAAAAGCGAGTAACAGAAAAAAAATGAATTATATAAAAAAAGCAATATTACAATTATTAAAAACAATATACGAAAATAACAATATTAAATAAATTGGTCAGGAATGTAAATATTATTTAGTAAATTAATTTTAAATAAAATAATGAAAAAAGAAAATCAGACATAAAAATTAAAAATTAAATTAAACAGAGAAATAATCAAATCACTTAATTATAAATTACAATTATAAATTACAAATTAATTTGCGAATACGAGAGTGTGTTGATTTATTAATAAGATATCTGTTAAGTATTATAGCGATAAACATCAATTTTCGACAGCATTAATGTAATAATTAATTAACATTTATGGAGCTACCTTTTTTTAAAGACAACAGAAGTATTTTCGTCACCCAAATGCTTGCTGAACCTACGATATAGAGGCATAAAGCCAACCAAACTTCTCCACAGGTATAGTCAGTGTATTCTCGCAAAACATTAGTTTAGCAGTAAAAAAATAGTAAAGGTTACATAAACAAATTGAAACATTTCAGCGAGAGCCATTAATTTTCACGTGGATTCTAAACTGCATCAAAATTTCTCCCATTTAACATAAACTCTATCCAATTATATGAAGTGAGGATGAGCAATTCTCGCATACACGAGAAGATATATCAGCTAACCCTTGTCGGCTGCAATCCATTCACCAGTCTTCCTAATCAACAACGTCGCAGAACCGTCCAGTCCATTTGTCACGGGCATGTACCGAGCCAGCACTCCTGCATTCCACACTGAACCCTAAATGCAAGCCGTAGGGCAAACATTCGTATGTGCATAGAAGTGTGGACTGCTGAATAGAATAACAGCGCGTATTTATTTTAAACGTTAACTGTCAGACTATAAAGCCCTTTTTGGTTTGCCTGTGGAGTCTGAAAGTGGTGAAAGCTCTGTATAGAAGTGGCAGCACTGCGCCTACCGCACATTCGTTTGATTGGAGAGACGGATCGCAGAGTTGGGATTATTTTTACGGGAGGTTTTAGAAAAGCTACAAATTGGAAAACTGCTTTCTAGCGTTCTAACAATGGTCGGTCGGTAATTCCCCTATGAAATATGTCACGTACGCTTGAATTATTATACTTTGTGCGGGATAGTTGCTCCAAAACACAGTTATTTGAATGCAATTGACAAATTCATTATAGTATTCTAAAGTAGTGATTCTAAAGTACTTTATAAAGTTTCTTCATGAAATTGGTACATAATTTTGGAAGCGAACCCTATCAATTAAAAAAGAATCATTAAAATCGATTAACAAATCAACAACAGACTTTCTTCCCCTCGGGTTGGTCGGTTAGGGTTGGAACAGATGTAAACTTAACAAATAAGACTATCTATAACGTGAAAACGGAGTGTAAATTGACATCTGTGTGCAATGTCCCTAAGGAGTTCCTGTGACACGTTATTTGCCCACGAACTTTGATTGTGTGTGTAAAATTTGACGTGTCCAAACGATACTTGACAACTAAAGGAATTAATGAGTTTGAGTTTAAGTTTAAAGATATATCGTAACAAAGTTATAAAAACATTAGCCGAATTGAGAACTCCCTCTTTTTTCTGTCGATTACTTTATGTCACCTAAATATCTGTGAATCGGCTGCTACCCGCAGAAAAGCATTTACTAGTGATGCTTACAAACTAATTCGATCCGCAGACTAAGCCAGGTTGCCCTCGCTTCTAGCTCACTTCTTCAGTTGATTATCCTAGATTAAATTAACAAAATCTTCATTCTAGTACTCAAGATTTACTTACCGGTTTAGGCATTCGCCAAATTAATCCTACAGCTTAGTGGAGTGAGTTAGAACATCGAAGCTGTTATAATATTACGAAGAAAATAATATGCAAGAACAAGCTTAAGGCTCGCCTTATATTAAGTTGTTACTCTGCCCACATCAACACCAATATTCTTTATAACCCCCTAAGAATAAGAGGGGTTTCGTAGTGTGTTTCTGTGTACACGTGTGTCTGTAGCATGTAGCATCATAGCTCTTGACAAATGAACCGATTTTGATTGTTTTGAGACGTTCTTAACTATCATCAGGTCATTAATTCACAACTTGTTGTTATTGTCAAATTACATTAATAAGATCTGAATACATTATCATCTAGCCATATGATTGCTAAAGAGTAATTTTAATCTATTTTAAATTTGCAGGTAGCAACCGGCCTACTCTCGATAATTGAGAGTGAGAGTGAGTTCAGTGATTAATGCGTAGAAAATGATGTTACTGAAATAATATTATATGATCAATGACGTAAGCTGTCAAACAGAAGAACAATCAAAATCGGTTCATCTGTTCAAGAGCTATGATGCCACAGATAGACACACATATACATAGATATTTTCTCATTATATATACTATACCATCTGCTTACATTATATCTACCGCTGTTATAATTTTATTTATTTTATAATTCTTACACCGAGGAAAAAGATCAAGTCTCTTAAGCAGCCATAGTAAACTGAGCCTTTTCCCAACCACCCCACTAACTGCCCCATTAATGGTGTGGTTGCTAATTTAAATTCCCATCCAGCCCACTCATTTGCAAAGTAGTTAGGTTGGGATATTAAATTCCCAATTAGCCTATTAATGGAAACAAGTTGAGTGGTTATAAATATTTGTATCCTCGACCACCACAGATTAAATTTTTTTTTCAGCATTTCATGTTATCAGCATTGATTTATTAATTTAGGAGTCCAATCTCGTTAGTTGGATATTATGTATTCCAATTTTCAGTTTTAGAATTGACGAATATTCAATAATATTCTTGATGCACATTTTTATATCAACCGACGACAAAGAGATTGAAAATCTGCGGCAGCTATTGATATATATGATCAAAGAAAGGTAAAATAAAAACCTAAAAGTTTCCCCCTCTTAAAACCTGCCTCTGCAAGAGGCTGGCAAGGAACAGGGTTTTTTATGTTATAGAAGTGATGGGACGCACTGAAGGCACACCTGATGTTAAGTGGTTATCTCCGCCCATAACAACAGCACAACAGCGATACGACTTAGGTCCTCCCCAACCGAAGTATGAGAAAACCCAATTTGCACTCCATGGTGCCCGTCACCCGAGTCGCGGATGTTCTTTTTATGCTCATGTGACCTCACCGGCACCCATACCCTTCCACCGGAACACAGCAATTTAAGTGCACCACAGGGCAAGTTGCACAAGTTCTACTGCTACCTTTTGTTGTTCCTTCAGCACCACCAAGAGCGTACGTGTAGGGATTTAAAGTGTACCCCCAAATTTCAAGAAAGAAAGGAAAATAAAACCTAAAAGGTCCTTAGGTCAACCTTTAGAACTTGCCTCTGCATCTGAGGCTAAGGAGGAACAGATATGTGTTGTAAGGGGTGTTGAGAGTAAACATGTAGTGGATGGGTTACCTCCGGACGCGGCGAGCAGGCCGTGGTCGCGCAGCAAGGCCAGCAGCAGCAGCAGCGACAGCAGCGGGCGGCGCCGCATGCCGCGCGACACCGCTGCGCCCGCGCCGCCTCGCCGCGAGCCCTCGCGCGAGCCCTCACCTGACAAACAAAACACTGTTCTTAACAAAACACATTTTTATTATTTAGAATGTTAGAATTAGCCGTTGCGGCTTGAAATATTCTGCAAATATTTCAAGCCGCAACGGTTATCTTTTTAATTGTTAGATCTTTTTAATCGCTGCCTTAAACGTAGATCAGACAAACGGACGAGATAAGGTTCCCTTTCTCTCTGGGTACAGCTTCTTAAATAGTAAACAACGCCACTAACAACCCACCAAACCGCGAAATGTAACTAGAACAAAAACATTAAGTACATTTGTGAATTTCCCAAAAGAAATTCAATGAATAGAAACAACAGGACGAATCTCCCGTTTATTAGGCCCGAAGCAGACTGCACGAATCAATCTGACAGCGTCCAATAACGAAGCGATTTGTGCCTTGCCTTTGTAATTGAATTGTCGCTTTATAGGCCCCGCGTGTGCAACTGCCTTTCGCTTATGCCCGTACACAATTCGGGCATAAGCGATAGCGTTTTTACTGTAGCGTAAATTATTATTTTAACAAAAAGATTTGTATTACATGATATTTACTTACGCATTTTCGTGCAATATAAGTGTATCATGATTGGAAATGAAGGTTGAATAATTAAAATTATTTTAAGAGACTTCTTGGCAAATGCATAAGTCGTGATAAGGCGAAATAACGGTAGAAAAAAAAAACAACGTAATGAAAATAATTTAAGAACACCAAGAAATTACCGCTCACAAGACGAAACAAAACCAAAATGCGTTTTTTCATAAAATACATACGCTTCTTCCTACAATCAAAAATTTTTGCTATCGTGACTTTACTGCCAACTTTGTGTATACCAACGATAAAACAGAGTCATCTATCGAGCCAGTCGGAACTATTTTTTCTTTTAAGTCGCATATAGAAAGCCTTTGTTAAGATGCTACATCGCTTCCTCTTTTCAGTGTGCGTATACCTGAACGCGTGACCCACAAGAAGAGTATCATCTTTAGATAAAAAACATTTTGAAAAGGTGCGGACTCTCGGCCGGCCGCCATTGTTGTCAAATAGTTTGCCTCCAATCTGTCTCGCTTTGTGATATTTTCATTTTCACGATTTCACTTTGGCTAACATTATTATTGTGAAATGGATTCATCCAAGTTGAAAAAATGTCTGATAAAGACATTAAATATTTTTGTTTACAATCGTATATTTTCGTTGTGTAATTTTGTTTTGCAGGGATTAACTTTTATTTTTCATGATTTAATTATGTGACGAAGCCCTTTTACAGCTGAAACTTGTTGACATTTGTATTGAGTACTTTGACATTATGTTTTTATTATGTTCCTGACGAAGCCTCTCTACAGCTGTAATGATCTTTAGTAAGTTGTTTTTAATTACCGACGTAGCGCTTAATTATTATATTTATAGACTGAATCACGGTATCTTGTCTGTTTTCTATGAGTATTGAGAATGTAAGATTTATCTTTAGGTTTTGACGATACAGAGTGATGTACTAAATTGAGGAAAATAAATGAAATTAAATGTTTCATCTTTTAAACACCCGTTGAAAATTACATCGTTACCACCCGGTAACGATGTAATTGTGTATCTATGGCACGTAGCTTCCAAACGAATGTACCGATTTGACGCAATGTTTTCTGCTTGAAAGCTGACAAAGTCGAGATGGTTCAAGAAATAATTTATGAAGATTTGTTCAGATGTTTTTACATCAGTAAATTACCCCCAAATCGGCGGTATTTACATTTTCCAAACAACTACTTATTGTAATCCAAATTACAAATAAGTGGTTTTTTGTAAGCTATCTTAATATATATAAATCTCGTGTCACAATGTTTGTCCTCAATGGACTCCTAAACCACTTAACCGATTATAATAAAATTCGCACACCATATGCAGTTTGATCCAACTTGAGAGATAGGATAGTTTAAATCTCAAATTATAGTCGCAATTTTAATTTATTGCTAATTATTTGTCTGTTATTATTTGACAGTCACAATTACAAAAACGTTAGCCACAGCATCGCGTGGCCCGGTCAGCTAGTTATTTATAAAACCCTTTATTTCGATACTCCAAAAATGTCTGAATGTTTTTGATATGACGCTAACGATCGGAAATCTAATTTTTTAAATTTTGATATAGCCTGGTCACTCTCACAATTAAGACAAATCTATCGACACAATCTCACGCTAAAATCCATCATGGTGTATAGACTACAGAGCGTGCCAAAGAAACATACACTCCAAAAAAACATTACACTCCTTTTAGCGCAGTCGGGTAATTAAATAATCCACTTTACCTAACTTATATTTATATCCCCTTTGAAGTTTAAGTAGTACTTGTATCGTTTCTAGATTATCTCAAAGCCTGACATAATTATATTCTTACGAAAGTCGAAGGGAGTAAATAGGGCATAGGAGGCAAAAGGGGCGTAGGGGGCAAAAGGAGACATAAAGGGTGGATTGAAGTGTTATTAGCCAACTTTAGCGCTTTGTTTGTCGTAATGGCGGAGCTTTTTATTCCGTTTCGCTATATGTGAGCTACGGTTAGCATAATTTTATTGTATTGAGAAGAGTTCTAATTGTGTATAAATTGTAGACATAAGAGATGTAACCTACATCTCGAGTGCCTACAATCATAAGAATATTATTATCATTACACTTTTTTTTTTCATAATTTACATTTTTACTTCAAAGTTTAGTATAACAAAAAAAATATGAAAAATATTGAAGTAGAAATATATAAAACGGAGAACCACCGCGGAGAGCGGTCAGAGGCTAGGGCTGCAGAGAGAGGAACCTCCTGACGATGCGTGCCGTGTCCAGGAGTACCGCCTTCTGTATCTGGCCCTTGATATGGATATATCCATATCAAGGGCCAGATACAGAAGGCACGGAACGGATGTTCAGCAAGAGCTTTTTTAGATGTTGGTCGAATTATTATTGTTATTATGGGACGAGCTGAAAGCCCTGATGTTAACTGGTCACCCGAAACGGGGATGTTACATCTCATGCGCATATGATTTCACCGGCACCCACACCCTTCCACCGGAACACAGCAACTCGAATGCACCGCTGCAGATTTTAGGTGTGGTGGCAGTACCTCTCTGGATGAACTTGGCACAAGTTCTACTGCTAGTTTTGGTTGCTCCTTTAGCACCACCCAGGGGTTACGTGAAGAGGAATCAAAGGGTAC
The DNA here is from genome assembly GCA_921293045.1 of Aplocera efformata. Lineage (NCBI taxonomy): Eukaryota > Metazoa > Arthropoda > Insecta > Lepidoptera > Geometridae > Aplocera > Aplocera efformata. The sequence continues at coordinate 770,362 of OV121042.1, read as the reverse complement.
ACACCTACGGACGCCAGCAGCTACTACGAAACTCCTAATGGAAGGACTGCTTTATTTTAGCAAGATGAAAGGACACACCCCTACCGGATCGCGTATCGCGGCCGTGTTGATACTCAACACTAAAAACAATCAAAAGATTAGGAAACTTGAGTGTTGGTTTGTTCAGCTCCGCGTCGGCGCCGTTGGCAAACATCAGGAGCCACCTCCGTTTCCAGTTCAGACTTGTTTGAGATGTGATTGGTTTATAAGTTAATATTTATGTGCAAACTGAGCTATTGCTTTTTACTTCAGAGCGAAGACCCTTTTTTTATATACGATATAGTAATGTACACTTTCACTAGCAAACTGAAGATTCCGTTCCGATTGTTTTATAAACGGTTCATTAAGTGGGTTTACATTTTTAAATGGTGATTAGGCAATAGATTATTTCAAATATGTATATTATAGCAACGTGCCTTGTTTCACCTGTGATCATACAATTAAATTATAAATACTTTTATACATACTAATGCTTACTTTTCTAGAAACTCTCGCCAACTGAAAATATTATTATAAGATGTTTTACTTCCAATACGTAGAAATTTATGCTCACAAAACAAGCAAGAAAACAAGTACGTTCGTTGTCAAAATCTTGTCTTGTTCGTTGTAAAGCCTTGGAGAAAACTGATACGTATATAAGAAATCTAATTCCTCTATTTCTTCTTTGAGGCTGCGGAAGACGAAACAAGGATATAATTGAAATGTTACGCTTATATACACAAAAGTATGTGTGTAGGTGTTGCAAGAAAAAATCTCCTTGTGGATTACGTTCTACATGTTTTAAGACAAGATGCGCCACGCCTGCGGTTAAAAACTCAACATGAGACGGTGAGAACTGACAGAAGTTTTTTTTGTTAGTTACTTCAAAATTACTTTTTTTTTGGAATAAATACTAACCTAGGTTTATGTTAATAGTTAAAGCTACCTTTATAGCAAATTTGATCAAAATCCATTCAGCTGTTGAGACGTGAAGTAGTAACAAACATACAGACAAATTTTCACATCTGTAATATTACTATGTTATTTTTTGGTAGGTCTGAGTTCTAGCAGAATTTAGTACATTAATTTTATACACACGCAGTTTTACACTTGGTTGGCTATCCTAAGGGATAACTGTACTTTTCCGTGATCCAAAGTACCCTATGTTAATCCAGGATATAAGTTCGTGTTGAACGATTGTACGTATCTATGAGACCTGTAACACAGGGGAATTCCTGTGCTGTGCTCATTTTGGCTGCATACCGGACAATCCAGCGCTCGCTGTGAGCGGCAATGGTATTTTACGAAGCCCATGGTATAGGAATTTAGTAAAAGTGCAAAATATAACACTCTGTTCAGTTTTTTACGTCCGTATAAATTTCGGGCGGTGTCACTGCTTGTAACATCAGCTATCTGCCAGTGAAAGTCAATAAATAACATTTTCATAACAAGTGTCTGTTAATAATATCAAAATAACAGCTTTTTACTAAATAAATTAAGAATTTTTAACAAAAAAAGTAAAATTATTTTCTGTCTGTCTCTCTGTTTATTGTTTGCTAATCTCCAAAATTTGGACCGATTTTGACGAGACTGGCAGAAAGCCGATGTTATAAGGAGTTATTACTTATTTTTATTTTAGAAAAGAATTAGGGTTCCGCACAAAAACATTCTTAAATTCCGCGCATACGACGTCCGTGGAATTTAGGGATATGTCTAGTTATAAAACGGTTTTCACTTCACAAATTCGACCGCTGGTAAACACCGCAGGTTTCAGCGGATTCCCGCTTACACAACGAACTCCAGCACAAACTTTAATCCATCGTTCTGTATTCAAACTCCGTAATTCTGAGACAAAAACAAATCTGACGAATCGGCCATCGATTTGCTACAAAAACTTGGCTCGAACGAGGACGATAAAACGGCTCTTAAGTGACAAGTGGTCGACACCAAAGTTTGCGGAGCGTCGGTTGGAATAGTCTATCGTACTCGAGTGAACTGACATTTCCTCTATATTTCTGATAGCCTGGTACCTTCAAACTCATCGCTTTATCCTTACGCTTATATAATTTTTATTTGTGATTTTTTTTTGTTATTTGCCTTACAATCGACCCGCCCTGTCTTCACACGGTTTTATAGTGTGTGTGGCGTAGGTCGTAATACAATTCCGTAGTCAACCATTTTGATCTATCTTGTAAGGTTAAGCCAGCATTAGCCATGTAAGCGCCCAAAAATATGTTTTTTACAACATCACTACTAACAATTGAAATTATTGTATCTCTTTCTCTACTATAATCATTAATGATACTATAATATAAAAAAATAAGGATGCAACGTATGGGACTTGAGTTTTCTAATACTTTCGGAGGACCTAAGTGGTATGAGCGTAGGTAACCACTTTACATCAGGTAGGCTTTAAATTCGTCCCGTAAGTTAAGTCACATAAAAAAATAGGGTTACGTAAATAAATATAAAATATAAACATCATGAAATCTTACAATAAGATTCGAAAGTAACCCTTTTAAAAGTTTAAAGTTAAATTCACTGTTAAAAGTTCTCTCGATACGCGTGTGTTCCCAACATAATTATGTTTCCGAGACAAACTTTGACTGAGAATGAGATTTCACTCTGAGACGGGCGCAATTCTGTATTCTCTTTGAAAGTTTTGGCTAAGATACGCCACCAGAAGTGGCTTGGTGACTTTTTTTATAATATGTAACTAATGTGACGGGACTAGCTGAGAGCCCACCTGATAGTGACTCAAGTCTTCTCTGAACGATGTATGGAAAGACCCAAGACGCACCCCGTTGCGACCGTCACCACAGTTTTTTTTTTTTTTGTTTTTATGCGGTTATTTTGATTTAACAAGTAAACTATTTAATGAAAAATTTAATGAGAAAATTCGGAAATTACAACGTCCCACATAAAAAAAATCAAAATCGATACATAAATGACGGAGATCTGAGGTAACAGAAAAACATTGAGTCAGATGAAACTGTCGAATTGAGAACTTCCTCCTTTTTTGAAGTCGGTTGAAATCGTGCTTCTATGGCACGTTAAAATATCGTTAGGCCATGTCAAAAAAAGAAGACAAAATGCGAGAAAACATTCTTTCCCAACCTATTATTTAAAATGACATAGTGTAGTCCTAACCAGCGTCGCAGTTCCAGCATTCCCCGCACAACAAAATAACTCTATGGATGTATGTACTGTTTGCATGTCTTGTATATTATTTGTAAGTAACACAGCGGGTTCCAGACTCGAATTTCACACGTAAATTTTAAATTAAATACGGAGGTCATGGATGTAGTGCTTGAGCGACAGCGAGAATAGAATTATTTTTTATTTTCGATCCTTTTATTTCTAAATTCAGGGTAATTTTTACATTTACAAGCATTTCATTAACTTGCAATGTATGTAACTTGTCTGGGTGGAATCTTGCAACTGAATTTTAAATCAGTTATCTTCAACCAATTGAGCTCAAATTTATTGTAGTATACACGCTTATTTCAATTCCAATATGGCGGATTATCCAAGATGGCGGACTTGTTATTTTTTCTGCACTACCACAGTATGGTATCAAATGAAAGGGCTTGCTAAGGAGAATACATTAAATCGAAAATATGGGGGACCATCCAAGATGTATACTATAAATCCAATATGACGGAACCTTCAAGATGACGGATCATGTTTCCTGGTTTTCTGAAGTCATTCAAAAACCTTTTTTTTTAAGATTTTTTACCATTAATTTATTACTATTGATAAAGCTTCAACCACCTATTAAACGAGTGGATTGGGAACTAGCTGCTGGATAAAAATATATTGCTAAAGCCTGCGTGTTACCTCAAATAAATCGAATGCATTTATTGTAAAAGCGTTAGAGATAGCTATCCGATCTATTTCTCTTTTTGTACGTTTTCACATCCAACTCGTTATTTCGAATTGACAGGGCCCAAACTGATTTTCGCAGAATGCCCTCTAAATTCGAAGCGTAGAGCATATGGAACGTGTCCAAGGATAAAACATTTGATGTTTATCAAACTTATAATACAAAGGTGAAAGTTTGTGTGTATGTGTCTGTTGTGTATGTTTGTTCCTCCTTCAAGCTCAAGTGGCTCAATGGATTTTGATGGAATTTGGTACCACGATACCTTATATCCTGGATTAGCATAGTTTACTTTTGATCCCGGAAAAGGTAACACCGCTACGCGCAGCATATATACCTACACATAAACTTCAAATTTGCGTTAAAATATAAAAAATATCATGGTTATGAATATTATTCGGGTTACCAAGATATTTACCATAATTTGTGAGTGACATGATATTTCGACGCAGTTTCGTGCGTCACGATTCCGAGTAAACAAAACTCACAAATCATTGTAAATATCTCGGTAACGGAACAAACTTATGCATTATTCTAACTCCGACATTGACCAATGTAGAACATTTTCTGGTCCCATTAATATTCTACAAGTACATTTTATAATACGAAAAAGTGAAAAATTCCGACTCGGTGTCTATGATAATGATAACTTTGAAACAGGAACCGATTTTGATAAAACATGTCTAAGACCACCAAAGAAAACCATCTTTTAAATTAAAAAAAACACACCAATATTGGTTCAACCGTTTAAAAAAATTCCTGAAACGCTTATCACTGGTAAAAACCTCCTTACCTTTCTTGACAGCGTAACCGCTCCGCTCACTAAATGCATCCCAAGTACCGCACCAAGTAAATCAACACAGTAGTGGAACTGCGAGCCGGTGAGAAATTCGCGCAAGTAATTAGAATGCACTACCAACGTTATTTAAACTGTGCAGCACAATGTAATTTTACATTTCTTTGGAACAAGGTTGGACGGGATGTTTAAATTGAATTGGAACGATTTAATTAGACTTGTTCTACTGTTTTATAGTTTCAGTGGGTACAATGTTTGTATCTCTTTCAGCTGTGGTAATGAATAGGAAGGCGCTACTTGCCTTTGATTATATCAAGAGCTGCGCCAAATTATAGTAAAGTTCAATTCAAATAGTTGAATTGCCTCTCAAATATCAAACGACGAACGTATATGTTTTTTTCTGTGACTGTGTGCGAGTGTATGTATTTACAAAAATGTAAAATAATAAATTACAATATTTTGTAAATATTTAGGTTATTTAAGAAAACCTCTTTACAGCGGCTTTAATACAATAATTTAACTTTTATAAATTATAGTTTATAGTTGGATACAAAATTGACATATTACAGCAATATATATATTGTATTTACTCTGTCAGAGCTCCTTTACAGCTGCAGCTCGTTGTTTCTAAGTATGTTTTTTTATATAACTTGTATGAGTTATTTAAAATATATTATTCGTAACTAAGTATTCTATACATATCTTTTGTTGTGTTTGAGATTGGTAGAACAAGGTTTGTATAAAAGAAAATTATTGGAAAGTTCACAAGAAACATCGGAACATTTTTCTATGGATATTTTTACTATATTGACAGCTATTTGACAACTGATTGTCAAATTGTGCGTCAAGACAGGAAACTATCAGTTAGGTCAGCTTGTTTGAAATAAACGTCATTTATTAAGAACACAGCCTCATCTGGCTTCAACTCAATCTCAACTCAGCCCATAACAAATTGCCCCAATTTCTTAACAAAATTAAGCGTGCACTTAGAAACATGTTCGTGCAAGTTTCCCCTTTTGTATGCAAATACATCATATTACAAGGCATGGTCCAACTTTAGTCTATATATTAAAACTACAGACATAAACTGCATACTTTTGTTTCATATGTAATCAAGTGTATTCGTGCGAATACTCTCGGTGTTCTAGAGTGTACCACCAATTACAAATCCTAATCGTAACTGATATTATAAATGGGAATGTGTGTTTATTAGTTTTTTTATGCTCTTACGCCTTAACTACCTACCCAATACGAGTGGATCGCCTTACATAAAATATGTGTAGTTTAAGTATAAGTATTACTACTTACATCAAATTAATATAAGTCATATTCATTTCATTTATAGTAACAAACTTTTGTAAATATTTCTTTGAATATCGTCTGAAACATCGAACAGGGCAATTGTCTTAGTGGCTCAGGTAGCTTGTTAAATATTAATGCAGCGTCTGTCTTCTCTTTCCGTTCCTTATTACCGCAGCAATGGCGTACGAAACATCAATTTCAATATTGCCAGTTATTTGTTGAGAGTTGGTTTCGCGTTTCACAGGTTGTTCAGTTGAGCTCAAAAAAGATATTTTAAACGGTTCCACAGAAAATATAGTTTATTTTTATGCAAACATTAAGTAGAACGAATGTGAATTTTGTTATTTATTCACACATTCCTATATCAGACAAAATAAATGTGGTTCTCATGCATTTGAAAATATGGACAAAATAAGTTTCATTTAAAGAGACACATGTAAAAATTATTTAATTTAGAAAAAAATTCTTCCGTCTTCCATCGGTTTCAAAGGAAGAGAACTTAGATTAGAACCTTTTTTTTACTCTATTGAACTGATGGGGCAAGCTGAAGGCCGACCTGATGGTAAGTGGTTACCTCCGTCCATAACAGCAGTACGACCTAGGTCCGACCCACACTGCATCCCGTTGCGCCACCGAGACGGAGATGTTGCGTCTCATGCACTGGCGCCCGCACCCTTCCACCGGAACAAAGCGGAATGCATCACTTAGCGTGAGATTACCAAGTGAAGGCAGTACTTCTCCGGGAGAACTTTACACAAGTTCTACTGCTTCTAGTAAGCTTGAAGCATCTCTAACCGTTTCAAACTCAGCCTTATCCGCCCGACAGAATCCACAGACGTCATTACGTTTATTTATTTAGAGCTTCACACCTGAGACTTAATTAATATTGTCGACAGTTATTGATAGCTCGCGGAAACATTTAGACCCGGCACAGGATTTATGCATATTTATGTTTTAAGAGTATAATATTACCATAGTAGGAACGGTCACATTTTTTGTCCCACTGCTCCAGAAGGAGGGTTAGTTTTTCGAGTATATGTATGTTTTCTTTGGCGCTCTGTAGCCTAAATGGCTTTGATGGATTTAAGCTTGAGAGATGTCGTTAGATTTATTTTAATTGAGAGAGTAACACTGGCTATATCAAAATTAAAATGACCGATTTTTGGCGCCATATACTCACAACAAACTGAGTGTAGTATCAAAATATAGGGTTTTATGAATGGCTTACAATAATACAATATATACAAAAATATATTTAAACGTTATTTGGAATTTTTCATGAAGTTAGGATGTTTGTTTTTCTCTATAATGTAATAATTATGTTATTGAAGTTGTGAAACAAAAATATGGTATCCACTATCCTATAAGAAGCATAGACATTCTTTTAAACCGAAAAAATCTCTATGCTAGACTCGCAAGAGATATATCGACCTCAATCTTTTTCGATACGGTTTCCAAACCGCGGTCCGACTTCCGCTCCCATCGAAAATTAATAGGTACAATCAAACGCGAAATTGTACGATCTCGAACGGTAATGAAGTCAGTGAGATTAAGCTAGAGCGCGCTTTTGTGTTCCATTCAGGAATTCGTGTACTGAATTTCGTGTTTAGAATAGCTGAGGACAAATCGCTGGTTAACTTTATTTGATGCCTCGAGCCTTTAAGGCCTATGGACTATATAAATACAAGCAATTAGTATTCTTGTTTGACGTTCTGTTCATTATTTTGAAGTTAAATGATATGTATTGGATACTCAATAATTTAAAACGTCAAGCAAATATAATTTTTAAAAGCTCTGTGTTAGTTTTTTTACAAATTAATTGCTTACATAAACAAGTAAAGGATTAATAAATCTAATTAGAAGGCTAATTAGGAAGCATTTTTTAGCTAAAAGATAGTTTGTATCGATTGACAATTGGATTTGAACAAGTGCTAAACTTATTGCATCATTTTGTCGGTTATTTTGAAAAGTGATCCCCAAGTGTTTTTTAAGATTTCAAAGGAAATAAATGATTCTGACTATGACTTATGATTTATGTTCCTTCATGGTGAATTAAAAGCCCGTTTATACTTGTTAAGTATAGGAATTTGCAATGGAAACATTTTACGACTCCATGGCTTAGTTGGTAGTAGCGCTGCCTTCGAATCGAGGGGTCCCTGGTTCGATTCCGGGCCGGGGCACACTTTGTGTGGTGAGCATGAAGTTTGTTCTCGGATCTTGAGTGTTTGTCTTGTGTTTCTGTATTAAGCCATACCATCTGCGACAGGGAATCCTAGTGCAGTGGTACGAGTGTGTTAACGTTTTAACGTTTATTTATTAGCTGGTAAGGAGTTGACAGTGGAGCAGCTGTTCTGACCGACCTAGGTATGTGATTAGGAATTTGCACTTTAGGCTTTGTATATCTCTATTACCATTTCTCGAGGGAATATTAAATTCGAGATAGTTCTCGGTGTGCACTTCACGTGACGAACGCTTAATGAGGATCTTCCAACTTGAATTTACTAGTTCAGTTTCATTTGATTCCGTTTTATTACGTTACTAGCGACCCGCCCCGGCTTCGCACGGTTAGTAAAGCATCAGTGTCGTATCAGAAACTACCCGTGCGAAGCCGGGGTGACTTGCTAGTGTATTATACATATAAACCTTCCTCTTGAATCACTCTATCTACTACAAAAAACCGCATAAAAATCCGTTGCGTAGTTTTAAAGATTTAAGCATACATAGGGATATAGGGACAGAGAAAGCGACTTTTTTTTATACTATGTAGTGATTATTTATTTATTTCAACACAGGATACATTGAACATACAACTTAAAATAATCAAAAGTCTTAGATAATAGTGGTCCCGCAATTATAGAGCATCACAGCGTGTTAATAGAGATAACTAGACAACAGTTTAAAAAAATTGAAAATATATAGAAATAGGTTACTACATGCGAGAAAAACAAAACATTTGGACAAACATGCGATGAGAATGAGAATGAAAATTTTGTTCATAGGTATATTCAGTATTCGGTATTTTATTGCATCACATAGTTCTTAATATAACTCTGGTTCGGTTCCCACTGACACAATTATTTGCTAACCAGATAGTCTAAGATCCCAATTAAGAACTACTTTCACCAACCCAACCAAATCAACCATTTCACATATGACCATAGCCAAACTAAGCATAGCTTGTACTATGTAGTGTACTAGTGTACTACTAGTGTAGTTGTACTATGTCGCTAATGAATGTTTGTATGCTCAAATGGCAGAGCCTAGTGTTCTAATTATATTAAGTTTTCCATCTCAATTATGTACCTAGGTTCACAAACGACAAAGAATGAAATGAAAAATGAAATGAAATGTAGATAAATGATAGAACAGTTGTACTATTTTGTTCTCTAAATACGTAATATAATGCATTAAGACCCAGACACAACAAACATCTATCACACAAATGTTTTTCTGGTGGAATGGCAGATGAGTTTGTGTGATACCTCATTTAATTTTTGACAAAACACACAATTTTTTGCCTTTTTAATCAGTTATTTGCTGTAAATATAATAATTAATTTTAAAATCTGTTTATGACTTTTAATCTATCTAGTCTACAGTCTATTTAGTTGTAATATTTAGTAGAAACTCTATATTGACGTAGCACGGTAAGTCTCAACCTAACTACGTAAATCTAGTAATTCGATAATCCCTAAGCTTCGGCTTAAGGGCAAATGGAAATGAAATTGAGCTTGGCATAATAAAAAATGCTACAGATTATTTAATGATAAAAATAATCCTTAATAATAGTATAAATTAGAATGTGATTTTATTTGTTTGTAAGCTTTAAATCCTCTATTTTCATGACATGGCTAAAGATTATTTTTTTTTAAGTTACAAGTGACGGGACGAGCTGAAGGCCCACCTGATGTTAATTAATACTAGCAATACTACTTAGGTCCTCCCTCGACTACAGGTTGAGAAGACCCAAGTCGCACCCGTTGCTTTCGTCACTTGAGACGGGGATGTGACGTCTCTTCCACCGGGACACTGCAATGCGCATGCACCGCTGCTTGGCGGCAGATTACCAGGTGCGATGGTAATACTTCTCCGGACGAACTTGGCAAGTTCTTCTGCTACTTTGGGTTGCTCTTTTTGCACCACCCGGGGGCACGTCCAAATCCCTACAGATTCTGAGGGTACTGACCTACAGACGCGAGAAACATGGGCCTTTGCCAGAATGTGGGCTTTACCTTTGTCATGGGGGTTCTCAAAAGCATTACAATGAGTACGCGCAACTTCAAGATTCAATTATCATTCAATTATAATAGTTAAATGTTAATTTGAATACGGACAGATCCTCAAGTTGTACAGCCGCCTCGATTGAAACACTCCATGGAGAAATGCAACCCAAATCTGCGGACGTACCATACAGCGGGTCCCTAATCTGCCATATATTTATCATCATTACCTAAACCGACATAAAGATATGCACAGTACAATCTATTGGGACAAATTCATCCCTCATCCTTACCCTTGTCAATGAAGGGTGCGGATAAAGGGCTGGATTCTTGGAGTCTCGTGCGCGGGATAGCGTCCGATCTTCGATAAACTTCGCATAAAATGACGAGCGTCGCAGTACAGTCGGTAGTAGTTCTGTCTTCTGCGCAAGTCGATTCGATTACCAGCCATGGTCAACATTTGTATGACGATCTTTACTTTACTGTGATGTAAGTATTATATAAGTAATATGGTTTCCATAGTATCAGCTGTTATGAGCTAATTCAATTCAATTTATTTAAGACTATTGTGCAAATTGTTAAAAACATTCAGATGTAAAATATTAATAAAACTAAATGAAATGGCGTTATGTGAAATATTCATCATTATTAATTACTTATCTTATTTGAACCTCTATCGTCCCACTCCTTGGCAAAGGTCCCCTTTTTTTCTTTCACAAATCTTGGTCTATAGCTACAACCAACCATTGTGGGTCTAATGCATCCAAGTCATCCCACCACCTTTTTCTGGGTCTGACGTGGAGTCACCTTCCATTCCATTCACTACCCAATGGGTTACGAGTTTTCCCTAGCGTTTTGTATGCATCCAAGTAACATGGCTGGCCCATCCTATTTGAACAGAGCGGTTTTGTTTCCCGCAGCCTTTTATCCCGACCTTAGCACTTTTACCCCCTTTACGATCTTACGCCCTCTCAACGTCAGATTTATTTTTATGTTTAATTTTGTATTAATTTTATATAAAAATCATACAATATATCTGAAATGATGCTAACTTAACCTTTACTCTGGGTCTATTTTAAGAATATTCAAATTACGTGGCTTTAATATACAAGTTAATTTAATACTGTAACAGTAGTTGTAAGATAGAATAAATGAATAAAGTTTTATGTATGAAATTTGAAAATCATATTCTGTAAGGCCTTATGGGAACTCATGTCGTGAACGACATTTTATCTGACAATATACGCCATCATTGGCACAGTGCGTTGCTCAGTAAAGCACTTAAATGTGCTTCAAGTTACGATTAACAAACCCAATTAAAGTCTTATAAAAAAGCAGTTCAAACAAATCAAATGACAAGATTATGTTACGAAAAAAAATTACTGCTAAGAGTCTATATCATTTTATTTCATTTAGAGACATACCTACAATGGACATAAATCACACATTCTCATTCATTCATTATTATTTAATTCAATTAAAATTCAATTATTCAATTCAATTCAATTATTGACGGCTCCGTGGCTTAGTTGGTAGTAGCCCTGCCTTCGAAGCGAGGGGTCCCGGGTTCGATTCCCGGCCGGGGCACACTTTGTGTGGTGAGCACGAAGTTTGTTCTCGGGTCTTGGGTGTTTGTCCTGTGTTTCTGTGTTCGTCCATGCCATCTGCGACACAGGGAATCCTAGTGCAGAGGTATGAGTGTGATAACGTTGTTTTTTTTTGTTTTTTTTTTTTTTTTAATGATTCATAAAATCAGCTAATGCGTTAGTTAACTTAATTAATAGAGTAGCTAAATAATGTAAAATAACTTCCAGCAAAAATAATATTTAAGATCTGTAAAGAGCTTGTTATGTCACAACCAAATGAAAACACCAAAAAAATACCTGTAATGCTGATAAAACCATATCTGTTTCACTCGCACACCCACACACACGCTTAATGTCACCCACATTACCCCAACACAAACGCACACATTCCATATATACCCACGATTTCGTTCTTACCTGAGGGAATTGGAGAATTGCTTGTCCTAGTTTCCGCAATTATTAACAAGCAATTAAAAGGTTCTTTTATTTTTATATCTGTTTCTTTTCATCTTAATTTATGTTTCATTTGTATAGTACCTTACAATTTATAAGCTTAGTAGGTTTGTTTTTCGAGTGGATAGATATTACTTATAATAGAGAATCTTAATGATAATTTTACCAACTCTGTGGTTAATTAACTAGGGTTACCATGACAAAGCTTGGAACCCACTGCAAAAAAGGTGTAGTGATATTTTATTGAGCCCTACTATGTAATTATTTAAATCCTTACACTTAATGTATTGCCATTAAATAAATACTTAATAATAATTCGGTAAAACAGAAAAAAATATTGTATGAGAGAAAAATGTGTTATAATAATTAATGTATGTTTTGTTATACTGTTACAATTACAATGCAAGTATTTGTAGATTCCACTGGTACTAATCACAATCAATCACCATCACACGATTCTAGAAAATTCCAATAGATCTACTGTGATTTCTCAACTGTGGTCTCTCACAAGCGAACTAATGTGTCATTAATCCAATTGTACGATTTGTAGAACGCCTGATTGATTAATAAGTTCACTCCATCGCAGTGTACTGGTTTTTAACTGCAGTGCTGCTAATGGATCGGGTGCAAATGGTGCCGGCTTTTTTACTAAAGTTATTTTATACATTTCTGCAATAATATTATTTACATTTGTCAAATAAGTAATAGGAAGAATGCCGCGAGAGACAATAACGATTTAAAGTGTTTTAAAATACGTATGTTATTACGTAACTGTTACTGTTGACGGCTCCGTGGCTTAGTAGCCCTGCCTTCGAAGCGAGGGATCCCGGGTTCGATTCTCGGCCGGGGCACACTTTACGTGGTGAGCATGAAGTTTTTCTCGGGTCTTAAGTGTTTGTTTTATGTTTCTGTTTGTCCATGCCATCTGCAACACAGGAAAGCATAGCGCAAAGGTATGAGTGTGTTAATGTGGTTTTAATGTAAGTAGGTAGTGAAAGATAGGAAAAATTCGAAGAAGCCTTAAACTTTCTTTATTATACCAATCGCTTCGTTTCTGATGTGCATTGAAATTGTCATACTTGTATGAAAACTAGCGATCCGCCCCGGCTTCGCATACACATGTGTGACGTAAACCGTAATACAATTCCGTAGCACATAATTTTGATATATTGTATCTCAGCCAGCATTAGCAATGCGCTGAAATATATGATTTTTACTACATCATTGTAAATCATTGAAGTTCTCGGCGTTTGAATAAGTTCCAAATTTAATAATAAGAATGTATGATGTTGTACTTTCATAATTATTTTAAAAATGTGAAATTTCATAGTTTTTTCTCAAAAATATAACTTATTATTCTTGAATTGCCCGCCAACGTAATTCTTACGCTTGTGTGCGTAAGTGTAATTGAACTCCGCGCACACTTTGCTTATGTTTTGGCTTCATAATTGAGCTATAATTCGACAGACATTCTCTTTCGTCTTTATGAGTTACTCGCGACCCGCCCCGGCTTCGCAAGGTAAGTAAAGCATCAGTGTCGTATCAGATACTACCCGTGCGAAGCCGCGGTGACTTGCCAGTGTATTATACATATAAACCTTCCTCTTGAATCACTCTATCTATAAAAAAAAACCGCATCAAAATTCGTTGCGTAGTTTTAAAGATTTAAGCATACATAGGGATATAGGGACAGAGAAAGCGACTTCGTTTTATACTATGTAGTGATATGCATAGAAATGTCATAAGCGTTACAACAATACCCCGTCAATTCTGTAACAAAACAAAATATGCGACCGCGAATGCCAATCCATCCGCCAAACGAGATTAGAGTGAATAGTTTGGGATTAGCGGTTTCATCCCCGGCGCGGCCCGGCCCGTCACGCCATCACTGAACTGAGCTTTTTGAGAATTAAACTATTGGAAGTTCTAGTTGCTCGCGTTTGTAGGACCCTTTCATTCTCTACACGTACCCCCTGGGTGCTAAAGGAGCAACCAAAAGTAGCAGTAGAACTTGTGCCAAGTTCGTCCGGAGAGGTACTGCCACAACTGGAATCTGCCGCAAGCAGTAGTGCTCGCATTACTGTGTTCCGGTGGAAGGGTGTGGGTGCCGGTGAAATCAAATGCGCATGAAACGTATCATCTCCATCTCGGGTGATGGACGCAGCAGGATGAGTGCGACTCAGTGTAAGATCCAAATCTTATACTGAGTCGCATTACTGTTGTTATGGGCGGAGGTCGCCACATACATAAAAAAAAATTTTGTTTGCTTGGATTTGTGGATATTATTGGTAGCTGAAGCCATTTAATTCATATTGCATCGTTTACCTACAAGTTCGTGCGGAACCCTCGGTGCGCCAGTCCGACTCGCACTTGACCGGTTTTTTTAATTTAGTATCAAACAGTAATTTAGTAAATTTATTATCAAAATTTAGTACAAAACATTTTGTAAAAAATTTCAGTCTTTTATATTTTATAGGCTCACGGTTGAGTAGGGATACAGCCCGTTAAAGTTACATAATGTTAGACACACAGATGTTGTAGGCTGAGTAGGGTTTAATCTTTAAATCTTTATTTCAGTGCTCAACTTCCACCCGTTTCAAACCTATCTTGCGATTAACAAGTAACAGGAACAAAAATTAAAAAAGACTGACATACATTAAAGTTAACGAAAATACGCATATTCGTTTACTTGAATGTATTTTTTTCCAGTTATTTTGATTTAACAAAAAAATAGTGAACCGATTTTGATAAATAAAATTGATGGGACAAATCTAAAAGCATATTCTTTCAAATCAAAAATACATTTTCCAAATGACGGGGAAATCGGTACGATCAGTGAACATACATAAAAAAGCAATGGTACTAGAACCTCCTTCTTTTTTGAAGTCGGTTAAAAACAAGGGAAACTGGGCCCCCTTCCGGAGGCTCTTTTGTTGCTTGCGTCTGGAAGTCTGGAGGTCTGAACTTAGATATTTGTTCTGTATCTGGGTGTTAACATTCTATTATATGTATGTATTTACAAAAAAAGTCAACATAATATTCTATTCTTTCAGTTATCTAATTCCCATAGTACTAGTTAGGCGCAGATCACTGTGCAAAATGTCCATGTTTTTATTTTTGATTCAAGTACGTATACCTAACTTAATCTCAAAGATTCCCATTTAGGCCGCACATAATAACAAACAGTTTGTAGAATATAAAAGTTAACTTGACAGGATAATTCATTTCAGTTCAAAAACATTACTTGCCAACTTGAGCCATTAAGCAAATGAGAGTTCTACATTATCTTTCTCTTAGTTTTGAAATAATAGTAAAAGGAACTTAATAAAGAGGCGGCGTAAATAGTTTTTTTGTTAATAAAAACTAGGAAACGCTAGATGTGAGATATTAAGTAGCCCACTAACATTTTTTGTGAGATATTTCTTTTCTCTAAATGCATTTTTTTATCGTCTTTTATTTTACACAAGGCATTTAAGTATTTAAGTATCTGTACCAGCCTCTAATGTTCCCACTGCAGGGATACCGGCCTACACTCGATAATTGAGAGGGAATGGGCTCTGATCTACCAATCCGGATTGGTAGATGTCACATGTCGTCGAATTTTTGTTCTAAGACATGCCGGTTTCCTCACGATGTTTTCCGTCACCGTTTCGAGAACGTGGTATTGCGCACATAAATTTTTTCAAGTGAAAAAACTCATTGGTGCACGTGTGGGTTTGAACCAGCGACCAGATTGAAAGTCGGCGTCTGTGCTCCTGGGCCACCACGCTCTCCTAAAAGAACATGCCTTGTTATTACTAAGCTAAGCGCTTATTCAAACCCTACCAGTAGGCGGAATTTGTGTGGCTAAATACACACAACACAAACAATAAAATGACATGGAGAAGAAGATAAACAAAAATAAACTACACCTGGTAATCTGCAGCCAAGGAGTGGTGCACTAGATGCGTTCCGGTGGAAGGGTCCGAAAACAAACTTTACACTTATCAAAGTGTAAAAATGTCTTAGAACCATAAATTCGAAGCCATGTGACATCTACCAATCCGGATTGGGCTCCCGTGGTAGATCAAAGCCCATTTACTCTCAATTATCGAGAGTAGCCCGGTGTCCCTGCAGTGGGAACATTAGAGGCTAATACGGGGGTTCTTTTAGGTAATAATTATTAAAAAGAAGTGTTTTTTCCATTTTACAAGAATTCATTTTGACTTTGCTTTCCTTGATAAAGTATTTCCCTTCATTCATCACAATAAAAGCGAGCCTTGTAGTAATATCTGTAATAAGCCCGAAGCTTCCTTCTCTCCGTAATACCGAATCGAAATAAATACCGGTATATAATCCAGTTCGTACCGGTCCCACTCCGGGCCGTGGCGCGTGACCAGACATAATCACGCGCTCGTCTCGAGCACGGCCGTGTAGCCGTGTAACCCGGGCCGGGGATTAGGAGGTAGCGATTGTGTCATCCCTTCTTTAAATCTTCAAAGTTATAGCGGAATAAACTGAAAATCTTTTAATTCCTTATTCAGTCTGTGGTAGACGGCTTAAAGTTCGAGCCCGACTACTTTTAGTCGTGAGCATAACATTTGCTATCGGATCTTGGATGATTGATGTTTATGTTGTGTATCTGAATTAATCCATGGCTGTGATACCTGTGACACAGGGATTATAGGGGCATTCACGGCCCGTGAATTTCCGGCCATATGTAATACGAATAACCTATTATAGCAATATATTATAGTTAGCACGATTCAGACTAATACACTGAGGGTTCTGCATCATCTATTATAATTTTTATTATTTATTAAGTTGAGTTGAAATTTTCAAAGATTATAGTTTATTATAACTATAATCTTTGAAAATTTCAACAGTATATCACTAACATTTTAAAAAGTATAATCTTTTATATCTTTCACACTACTAGATTATGAAAAGGAATGCTTGCAGTCTGCAAGCTAACTATTAAAAAGTTGCAGAAATGTTTACTCCAAAAAAATAATAGAAAGTAGCTTTTGTTACAGCTTCATAAACACCAAATTAATATCTTAAAAAAGCACCGAAAATCCCAGAAGGCTCGTTCGAAATTGAACTAAATTCAATTTACGATACTTACATCAAAGTATTTTTTCTGCGGACAACTTTGCGTCAGCGAGAACAAATCTCTTTGATTCCAAAAGCCGACTAATTATAAAAGCTGATGAATGGAAGTCTTCTGACTTGGAGCACAGCACTCGCCGCGGGCGGCAGGCCCAGTCATCTCAATCCATGTTTGTAGGACGCACCCCACTCCCCACCCCTCCCACCTCACCCCCCCTGTCGGCGATTCTGTAATCAGTAGTCACTGAGATCATGTGTTCCAAGCCTAAAGCGTAGATTTCGTAGTAAAAACTATCCTTGATAATATAACTTTTATAGATTTGGTGCGTTTAATCTATACTAATATTATAAAGCAGTGTTTGTTTGTTTGTTTGAACGCGCTAATCTAATCTGGAACTACTGGTCCGATTTGAATGATTCTTTCAGTGTTGGGTAGTCCATTTATCGAGGAAGGGTAAAGGCTATGTTTTTTTTCTAAATTAGGGATCCGTAATAAAATTGCTATTTTGTAACAAGGTGTAAAATCGAAAACCTATTTTTGCGTGCGCTGTTTCCACGGAAACGAGAAAAACGCGGGTGAAACCGCGGAACACAACTAGTTTTGTTATAAATTAAAAAAAATCCTGTGTATGGACGTGATGATTATATCACAGACCTTGATAAAAATGGCTTTATTTTAAGCCAATTGCATATGTAAGCAATATTTTTTTCTAATCAACCAACCTCCAAAAATTGAGAAGGTTCTTATTCCGAAGGTTTTTTGTATCTTTTTCAAGTAAGTTTTTCGTCTATTGTGGATATTCAATAATATGATCAGCCAATAATATTAATATCTGTTTTACGCAATACAATGAACTAGACTGTATCGCAGGAGACAAAATTAATTAACACAACGAATACTAATTTAGTGGCAAACTCTGAAGACGCAGCAGAAGAAAGGAGATGTTCGACTTTGGAGATATTACTAGTAGAGACAAAGCGCTTTAAAGCTCATCAATTCTACAAAGTAAGCTGGTTCAAAGTAAGCAATTAATTATATCCGAAGTTTCAACGTACATTGTTACAGAAACAATTACTTACCAAAAACTTAGCACTCACGTGTTACGAAACGTGACACCAACTAAAACAATTCCCACAAGTCAAACTCGGTACACAGACGATGTTTAATATTCATCGATCGCTTTCACAGGCGACGGAGTCAATCAGCAGCTCCGGCCCGGCGATGGTAGGCAAAACAAACGAGCTGATCACTTGCCCGAAGCTACTTGGTGGAGGCATGTACAAGAATTCCGTTTACTTGATCTACGTATTCAGGGCTACGGTTTTATTATTAAAAATGTATGGGTTTTTGACGTGAATACGTCTAAACTTGCGTCCATTTGGGACGCAGATCAGAAAACCGGTGATAACGAAATCGACGGATACAGTTTGACGCTGTAGCTACATATCTACTATCTGCATCTGAAATTTAATTACACCACTTAATAGCTAAAGCATCAAAGTATTCGTAACTTGTAACGTACACGTATCTACAACCGTCTCCAATATAAAGTCGAACCCCATTTTTTTCAAATTTAAATATAGACGATAGCTTGGCATTTACCAGACTTCAAAATAGAGATTCTCTTTTTGAAGTCCTACTTATAAAAGGTAAGAGGTTCTCAATTCAGTTGTGAATGTATAGGCTTATAATATTTATCCAAATAAAATCTTGTGAATTTTTATTCAACATGCAAAACAAGGAAGTAACTCTTCTAGACATTCAAAACAAGGTAATTTGGTTGTAACGGAATCCATTTTAAGTCAGCTTGTGTTGCCAGACTTAAAACTTGGGATACTTCATAGATTTACTTAATGGAAGCCCATTTTTTTGCCTGAGTCGCATTACTGTTGTCATGGGCGGGGGTCGCCACTTACCACCAGGTGGGCACTCAGCTCGGTCTGTCACTTATTCACATAAAAAATAACAATTTTTTTAAACGGAATTAAATTTCCGTTTAAAAAAATTGTTACTATCATGGTTAGGATTATTATTTTTCAAGTTACCGAGATATTTAAAATGATTTGTGAGTTTTATTGACTCCCGATATAACGCAAGATAGTAGACCGATATCTCTGTCAATGATTTGCATAATTTACCTCGCAGACTTTAGTTTTACAGGGACCATGACGCATGAAACTGCGTCAAAATTTCGGAAGTCAACAAAACTCACAAATCATGGTAAATATCTCGGTAACTTGAAAAATAAGAAGTTTTTTTAGAAGAACACCTTCAATTAATGTTTTTGTCATTCATTCATGTTTGTCTCTCATTTCATTCTGTCCCCGAGTTCCACAGCTAAAAAATCTCGTACTGTATAAAGCACAATATAACATTACATTTACATTGTAACGATAACAATACTCAGGATTATGAATAAACCCTCGCGGAGTGAAATCAGAAAATCGGGGAAAGCGGAGCTGTTCTTAAAAACCAGCACAAACGCAATCATCTGTCGCCTGCAGCCAAGTCACAGGCGACAGATCCATTTTGAATTAAATGCAGACCTCATTTGAGTGGAAACGTAGAACGGGATTAATAGGAATGTAGTTAAAACGTTTCAAAAGACTGTTAATGACCGCGTTTATAGTACATATGTATAAATTTATATCTAGAAGTGATTGCAAATCGAATCGATTTGCTTTGGTTTTATCATCACGGGCTCAATGATAGAAAAAAATAGTTATAGTTAGATTGTATTGTATTTATAACATTTTAAAGTAGCTAATTTTATTATAAAAAATGTGTGGAACCATAAATCTTTTTTCTCTAAAGTAAAAGTAGCCTTAGTTACTCCAAGTAATATCAGCTATTAATGAAGAAACCGGAACAAACAGATAGACAAACGAACAAAAAAAATTAAAATTGTTATTTATTTTTACCTTTTAAACTTTCAAATTAAAAAGTTGACTTTGTAAACAAACATGAAGTGTTGGTTCGTATCTTTGCATAGGTTTTATTTACCTATTTTCATATAATATATCTACCACATTCTCATACAGCAGTACGCAAAGTTTCATATATATGATAATGCAAGTTTGGATACTTACCCTGCAAGCATTATGTATTAAGATTCCAGTCTCAGAGCTGCAGTTCTGAGTTTAAGTGCTCTTCTAAGATATTTCGATAATTTCTCGGCGAGTGTTTAATCGCAGTCGCAGCATCTTAGTTTCAGCACGGTTTAAATCGAAATTCACACCAAATTTGAATTTGATGAAACCACAGTCAAGCAGGTATTCAAATATTTCCGCTTGGTAATATTCTCTTTGGTGTAATTAATATTGTTTATGTATGTATGTTAATTAACTTATTACCAGTGGTAGGTATAGCCACTTGGGCGTCCAAGTGTCGATTTGACAAAAACTTGGTATGGCTGTGGAGTCCACGTATCGATCGAGGCCGAAAAACGCGCGCGGTCATCGACCTATTCACGCTTCAACAGACGCAAATTCAGCTGTTATTAATACTGCTATTCGATACTAGATGGTAGTCAATGAAATGTGTTATCTGTTACAATTCCTATATCTGTGGAAAGAACGAGAATAAACTCAGAAAAAAATAATCAAATTTCTAAATGGCCATTTCGAATTCCATAAATTTTGTGGACGGAGCTCTTGCGAACATGAGGTAAGTTTTCTGTTTTTACTAGTTATTTCTAATAGTATTATATATCAAATTGATT
Source organism: Aplocera efformata (assembly GCA_921293045.1). Lineage (NCBI taxonomy): Eukaryota > Metazoa > Arthropoda > Insecta > Lepidoptera > Geometridae > Aplocera > Aplocera efformata. Next base: position 749,292 of record OV121042.1, on the reverse strand, counting down.
GTGGGGATTATCTCTTTACGAAATATGTAAAATTACGACTATTCCAAAACGTTTATGATGTTAAATCTAGTTGAGAAGATATGGTGTCATGACGCCAACATCGTTTGATGACTTTGAGTTGTTATATATAATATAAAAGGTCTTGATAATGTAAAACAAAGGCATAATATAAGATAATGCTTCACTGGTATCACGTTAATATACATTTTAATAATAAATATGTTGAGATGTGTCTGGAAATCGTAATATGCAACTTGAACTTGCAACTAGCAGTCAGGTTTTTGATCAAGATACCATCGAAAACGTCTAATGCTACATTTACACGTTTTGTGTTTTGCGATCAGTTCATGTTTTGTGGTGATGTATTGGTGGATTACGGACCTGGGTATCATTTTACAATAAATAACTTAGTGGCATGTAAACTTGACAATATGAAGTTATTGGTATATATACCTATTGGTATGTATTGAATATGTTTTGTTTTTCAATATAAATTATAATAAATCAACAATCAAAATTGGATTATGTTTGAAACAAATTGATTTTGGCAATACTTTGTGCTATTTTTACTATATCTATGGTTAATATAATATGTGTACTAACATCATCATTAATATTGCAGTGACCAAATGGAAATAATGAATACACAACCGTAAGTACACTTTGTATTTTTCTACTAACTGGCTAATTTTTAGACTAATTTTGTATATTGTATTAACTGGCTGCGACTCGGTATAAGATTTGGATCATACACTGAGTCACATTCATCCTGCTGTGTCCATCACCCGAGACAGGGGCGATACATCTCATGTGCATGTGACTTCACTGGGACACAGTAATGCAAGCACTACTGCTTGCCAGCTTCATCTACATTAAATATGTATTGCAACAATATATAATATTATACATTCAAAATATTGTTTTGAGATAGATAGATAGACACTTTATTGCACACCAGAAAGAAAAAACAATTATAATAACATATAACATTTTATAGGCTCTCTGGCTTAGTTGGTAGTAGCCCTGCCTTCGAAGTGAGGGGTCCCGGGTTCGATTCCCAGCCCGGGCATACTTTGTGTGGTGGCATTAGATATGACTAAGTGTTAATAAGTATGATGTATTTTAATACACAAGTTCTCTATTTTTTACAGATTTCATGGAGGAGGATTCATCAGATCTTCGTGGAGGTGGAGCCAGCAACTGCCTTAGACCCAGCCCCTCACCAGCCCAGCACTAGCCAGTCCAAGCCCTACATGATCTCTTCTATTAGTAAGTAGTTAATAGAACAATCTATTAGTCCCTAGAAACTAAGAAAATAAGATTGACAACTTATGCCTTATTATTTGTTTCAGATGCGACTGACTATGAATTCAATGGAAATAAAGTATTTTGACCTTCACTGCGGAGATCTTGACTGGCTATGTGGTGGTGGAGGAACCAATTTGAAAGTAACTGATGGGGCCAATGAGTTCTACAGGGAAGACTGCAACTGCTGAGAGTTGATAACAATAGTGTAATTAATTTAAGAATTCAATGAGAATATCTTTGACTTTAATAGAATCATGGCACTGTTTGTGTGGTGAACATGAAATTTTCTCTTAGGTCTAGTGTGTTTGTCTTGTGTTTCTGTTTGTTCATGCCACCTGTAACACAGGACACAGGGAATCCTAGTACAGGAGTGTAAAATTTAAATTTGTAAATATATATTTTTTTGTATATTTTAGTTCGTTTTTTATTATTATTTAGTATTAAATTATAAAGTACAATATATTATTTAGTATCTATAATAATAGTATTAAAGCAGAATACATTCATTTGTGTTTCACTGAAAAAAAAAAGAACGTGTAAATGCGCATTATGGGCGGCCATTTTGTAATATTTTTTTGATTTTTTCCGCTCATATTTTTTTGAGGAGGACCTGGATTACAAATTTTTATTTTGATAGAAAGCGTCGTATTCAATATTGAAATATTGGTATCGTTTTAAAGAGAAAATACTAAACTATTACAAAATAATATAATAGTTAATAAAACTATTATAATTTTCACGTAAACCACACGTAAAAGTAAAAATTTTAAAGTTTTATTCACATCACCAACTTTTAAGCTTTATTTTTATACTTTCAGATTGATATGAGTAATTTACTTTGAACTAAACTAATTCTCGATTCTTTTAGCTTGCCGTAGGTATTTTTTATTCTAATGAAGGTACAGTAGTTGTCCAGTAGTAAATGTTTATGTGAAAAAAGGTCGCGCGCGGTTATTAAAAAAACGATGCCGGCGGAGCGGGACGTTGCAGACATAGTCGCTGCGCGGGCCGGACGCTTGAGTGGATAGATAATCGATTACAATTAGAGATCAGCCTGTTAAAAACGGGATAATTATAGATTACAATAAATATATTTTATGTATGAATCAGGGCGTTGTCTTATATTATAAAGACGAAAGTTTTTATGTATGTGTGTTACTAAAACGGCTAAGCCGATTTGGGTGAATTTTGGTACCAGGATAGCTTATATTCTGCAACACATAGGCTACTTTTGATCCCGATGCGGTAACAACACGGTGCGGATGCAGTTACAACCTACCGCCAAGCAGTGGTGGTGGCACTTACACTACTGTATTCCGGTTTAAGGGTGTGGGTGCCGGTGAAATCACATGCGCATGAGACGTAACAACGCCTCTAGTGACGGGAGCAACACGGTCCTACTTAGGTTTTCTTATACTTAGGTCGGGGAGGTCCTAAGGCGAAGGTAACCACTTAAAATCAGGTGGGCCTACACATCATCCAGTCACATTTATCCAATAAAACAGAGATATCGCTACCCGCTCAGTTTCTAGCCAGCGCAAGTTCACCATCAGGTTATATTGTCTGTCCGAGATCCATCAGATGCACTCTATGTAATGTAAACAAGTTTTCAGCATTGTATCAACGAAACCACCCCTTTGTCACACAAATAATAGAGTCCATATTCCGGTGAAGTGCTCACTTTTCATTCAGCTATATCGCGGTCTGTTGAGCAAGTTATTATTTTATACAAACCATCCGCGCTCCTGGACTGATATTAAATCTTTTGTGCTAGTTTCGAGGAATAGGGTTGAGGAACACGAGTTTCCTTAATACTCGAGATGGTTTCTGATATTGGGGGTTTAGACGGCTCCGTGGCTTAGTTGGTAGCCTTCGAAGCGAGGGGTCTCGGGTTCGATTCCCGGCCGGGTCACACTTTGTGTGGTGAGCATGAGGTTTGTTCTCGGGTCGTGGGTTTTTGTGTTTGTCCATGCTATCTGCGATACAAAGAATCCTAGTGCAGAGGAATGAGAGTGAAAAAAAAAAAAAATCGGGTCCTGATTTTGCGGTTACGTACCTAAAAGTAACGAGTACTATATTACCTGTGTTGAGCTGCCTATAATTGGTCCAGTTGCTCGCGTTCGTAGGTGTTTACCCTTTGATTCCCTACATGTACCACCTGGGTGGTGCTAAAGAACCAACCAAAAGTAGCAGTAGAACTTGTGCCAAGTTCATCCGGAGAGGTACTACCTGTAATCTGGCGCTAAGCAGGTAGTCCTCGCATTACTGTGTTCCGGTGGAAGGTTGTGCACATGCGCATGAGACGTATCATCTCCGAGTTTTAATTCAACAAGATTTTTGATAAAATTAAATTAAAGTAATCAATCAATCAGTGATTACCAATTAAGTACCACAAAAATTTACTAGATGGCGCTGTATTAAATTGTCAGCATAGTTTATATTATATATAAAACATTTTTTTTTTGTAATAGTTTGAGTTTTTACAGGAAATTCAATTATACAGGTAAACATAAATAGCAAACCCTATCTAAACACGAAATTTCACCCAAAAAGTTGGAGCCGTTTCCGAGATACGCAAAATATTTCAATGAAATACGAGTATATACAAGATTTGCTCGTTTAAAGTAATAAGGTAAATAAGGTCATAAATTGTCAACGTCACTCAAAGAAAAACCTCGACGTTAATTAGACTCAAGTCGACATGGCGTGTTCGGTTTAAGCCAACCGATTGAAGTCGGATAATTCAAGTGAATTGGTGTGGCGTCGCGTTACCCCCGCTCCACTTTCTAAACATAACTCGTGTAAATAAAGCCTAATCTTTGATGTGTGAATGAAACATACATTTTAATGTTATTTTCCACGTCTGTAATCAGAGGCGCGAAGGCATCGTGCTCGAAACGCCAAATTAACGCGATTTGTTCATCACCCGCCTGATGTGTACGTGTTTGGAATTTCAACCCTTAAAGTTCAGGAATTTCTTTGCTGCGGGGCCATTTCTCATTGAAGTTCTGGCGGCTTTGTTCAGTGGTGACAAACCACAGCCAAGTCCACCACTACACAGCTTCATTACATCCCAGGGAGACAAGCTAAGGGTTGGGTTGTCATCTACCGTCTCAAAAGTACTTAAAGATTAAGATATTTATTGTTTGTGAAACTAAATAAATAGATACACTTTATTGTACACCTCACACAATATAAATGCAGATTAAAAACTAAAAACAAAATGGAGGTTACAATGGGCGGTCTTATCGCTCATAGCGATCTCTTCCAGACAACGTTTGGATGGAGAGAATCTTCTTATGAATAGTCTGGTGTAGCAAAGTGTATTATTAAGATGCAAGTAGTTATACTTAAACTACATATCAATTAGGTAATATATAAACATAAATACTAAATAATATTATATATATACTTTGTATTGTAAATAATCTGTTATGTTTTACTAGACTGTCCAGCTTGCGCCCGTGCAGGCTCGACAGTCTAGTATTAGTACCAACTTTACAAATAACATAAACTGTAATAAAATTATAACTCTAAATATTTGTAGAAAACTATAAACTAATCATACAAGGTTTACCTTAAATGGAAATCGAACCTAAAACTCTCGTTTCAGTACAAGGAGCCCTACCTTTTCCCGCTTGACACAGGCTACGGTGACGTCACAATTTAAGACCCACCCCCAAGAAAACTCATAAACAATATAAAAAGGAAATTCTAATTACGTAACAGCCACTGAAACAAAACAACTTACAAAAATACCCTCCATTTAGGCAAACAGATACTGTTTCCTGTATTTCCAAGTAACGTTTTAACTCCTGTATTTACGATAGGAAACGGACGATATGTCACGCGGCCCACTCACACTTGACATTGTCTCGAGTGGCCAGAACCAGCGGAACTGAGCTGCGAATCTTTTGCTTCAATCAGATATAAATTAGGTCCAAGCTACACACGCAGGAGCATCGCTTGCATGGCGACGAATGCGCGAATACTGACGTGTTCTCGCGAATCTATCAATCCTAGTTTTCTAGAATAGAATAGACATTTATTCAGCACTAAGGCAAAAAAAAGGAAAAAAAAAAATAAAAAAATATACACTAAAGGTTATCGATTTACTGATGCTTGATGCTTCATGACGTATTGGTCATGTAAATTCCCAAGTAAGTATTATAACAGTATGGTAAAAGGGTAATATTTATGGCTATCTTCATTTTACTCTTAGTAACGTCATATAGTAGGAAAAACGTTTATACATTGTTGTATATCTATACTAATATTATAAAGTTTGTTTGTTTGTTTGTTTGTCTGAACGCGCTAATCTCTGGAACTACTGATCCGATTTGAATGATTCTTTCGGTGTTGGGTAGTCCATTTATCGAGGAAGGCTATAGGCTATGTTTTTTTTTTCAAAATTAGGGATCCGTAAGAAAATTGCTATTTTGTAACACAGGGTGTAAAATCGAAAACCTATTTTTGCGTGCGTAAAAAATTAAAAAATGCAAAAATTATTGACAATAGAACAAAATGATGTACTACGGGTTTGTAGATCCCATTAAGACCTACAAAAAAGTCCGCGAGAACATATATCTAGCTATCATGGTTTAATCACAATAACCGATTTTGTTTATCAAATTTGTACACCGTGTGCAGTTTGATCCACCTTGAAAGATAGGATAGCTCACATCTCAATTTATGATCGCAATATTATTTTATTGCAAATTATAATATCGTATCACAAAAACGTTAGCCACAGCAACGCGTGGCCCGGTCAGCTAGTTCATTATATAATATGAGTAGTTATTGACTGATAATATTATTTGAAACAGACATGTATTGGTAGTCTGGGACACATTCCACACATAACTGACAAAACTATCAAAACTATGGAATAACGCAATTTAAACGCTAAACTTGTAACATAGCTCCCCAAAAACACGGTTCTGTGCACCAGAATCAAGGTAACAAGCTACGTTCTAGCTTCTACCTTAGTGTTTTTAAAAGATATGTGTATTAAACTAGTATAAGTATTAACTATGCCTTAATTTAAATTGCGTTATTCTATAGTTTGTTTGGGATGTGTCCCAGAATACCAATACATCATGTCTGTTTCAAATAATTCAAAGTTAATACTTTCGACTCTATATTAGTTTTATTTCGGTTGATCAATCATAGCTGAGAACTAAAGATGAATTCGTTTTCAGTGTATCATAGTGTGAGCAACAAGATGGTAGCCAAATATTAATAATATATATTATATGCTCGTTTTAACTAGTAGTGCGTATAGGATCCTATATTATCAATCAAAGACAGTCACAGGAGAATTAGGCATCTGATTTCAGCCAGTTTTGTTTAAATAATTTAACTAAATGTAACTAAAGCTTCATTAATAATAAACGTTTACCCACTCATACCTCTGCACTAGGATTCCCTGTGTCGCAGGGCATGGACAATCACAGGAACACAAGACAAACACCCAAGACCTAAGAACAAACTTCATGCTCACCGCACAAAGTATACCCCGGCCAGAAATCGAACCCGGGACCACTACCACTGGCTACTACCACTAAGCCAAAGAGCCGTCAACTGCAAATATTATTTCAAGTCACATATTTAGCCTAATCACTTTCAAACGTATGGAAATTTCCAACAATGGAATATTTATATAGTCTAGTACCATGGCTCTCGACAAATTGGTCAGAACAATTGGATAATATCGAGATCCCAAATCAGATTGGGACTAGAGAGATTTCTACGCAGTTTTCCTTTTAAGTCATATTGTTTTCTATGCTATATTTGACTGGTCTCAGCTCAGTTGGTAGCTCTGCCCTCTGCCTGTAGGTTGTGGGTTTGATTTTTAACTTTAACTGAGTTTTGGACCTTAGAATTCCTATAATTGAGTGGCAATTATAGGAATTCTAAGGTCCAAAACTCAGTTAAAGTGAAACCAAAAGTAACGTTCGATTACAGCAACCTTTGTTGTCATGTCGTCAAAATATAATTTGCGGGAAAAGCCGCGGGACTAAGCTATTCCATTCTAAAATCAATTTCAATTCAGTCACGTGCCAATCAAAATGTTAAACAATTACGAGAATTGGGCCTCAGGTGAGACGAACTAATGTTCGACTTCACATCAAATTATCAGAGGAGGCAGTGAGTGTTTTTGATATATTATTAACCGACTCCAAAAAGGAGGAGATTATAAATGAGGCAATATGCTTTTTTCACGCTATCTTTGCAATTTCGATTATTATTTTTCTAATAATAAAATATTTAAAAAGATAATCATCGAAATTTGGAAATAAGAATTGATAGCGATTTTCAGAATAGGAGATAAAATATCAAATTCGGTTTATTCGATTTTTTAAGAAGTTACGACCTAAGTCCTAAACGAGTCAGTGCAGGGTCTTGCTACTTATATTTTTAACCAACATTAAAAAAGTAAGTTTCTGAATTCAGTTACATGTGTTTTTCTATAATTGTATTGAATTCTTGAAGGTGGTTCCATACACATTTCATGAAGAAATTCCACCATCAGAGGTGTAAAATAAGTGCTAAACGACAAATTTCCCGACTGTTATTTCGTTAAGTCCCTTTACCAATGCACCAACTTTTTTTTTATCTGTGGGAAATGTGCTTCAAATTGGAATTGGATAAGGTTACGAAGGTGACATCCCTAATCACGTCCAAAAGCAGTAGTTTCAGGGTGAGGAATATAAGAGGGGTCCCGGTATATTGGTCAGGATCACTTGGATATATTCCAAAGTGTCGGGAGGGTGCTACTTACCATGACATAACAGTTCTCGTAATGTACTAGTGGAGGTTGGGCACCGAATCGAATCGAATAACAAGTGTCGTGAATCTTATCTCGATATTTTCGATTATCTTAGAGAAAATTAGCTGCAGACAAATCAAGCACTGATATCTCTAGCGGGGAGATAAGATATTTAAGATTGCCAGGAGTGAAATCAAGCTTTATTTCCGTTATAGTCTTAAAACGATACTCAAATTGTATTTTTTTAAATAAATATTTTTCTAAATGTAATTCAATGTCATATTAATTTTTAAATCCGCAAACATGCGTTCTTATAACTAAGTTAAGCGCTTGATCAAACCCTATCCGATGGGGAAGAATAAACAAGAAACCCCTAATGAAAAGATTACTTTCTTTTCGCGAGCATGACCCCTTTAACAAAGTAAGTACTTAAATCTAAATAACATTTTCCTTATTACGATGTAAACAGTTATTGAAAAATAATTTGCTCGTCGTGTAGCAGAGGGACATCACACCATTGAGCTTTATCATTTATATAATCATTAACTTATACACTTTTCTAAACTTGACCCTCTTCGATCTATAAGTATTCTATTAGTAATCTAGTTTCCGTAGTACAAGCTATGCCTAGTTTGGGGCAGTAGAGGGCGGTGTGTGAAAAATTCATGAATATTTTATTATTGGCTTTGACCTACCCCCAAGTCAAGTTCTAGAGGGATCAACATCGAATCATTTTATTTTCTTGTTCTTACAAGTTACCCCAAATGAAAGAACTAGAAATCACTCTGACCGTTTTCATTTCTCATTTTAAAGCGATGATGGCTTATTTTTTGACTTTTTATCAGATTTTTTCACTGGTCTATAGATTTTTGGCTGCAGATGACAACTTTATGAAGGCTTTCGGCGAGAGCGGAGGGCTCTCAGCGGGCGTCAAATTAGCCACTATCTCTTTCCTTTATTTTGCATGCGATCGGTCGTATAATGACGTGTTCAAATTATACTTGAGTTCTAAAGGAATAAATTATTGAAAAAAAAAACGGAATGCGTGAACTGCCAAATTACTTTTAAAACCCTGTATTTTTATACCATAATGCGAAATTATTGAGGAAAAATTGGCCATTTTAATTTTTATATTGCCACTCTCGCAATTAAGTCGAATCTAACGCTCCTCTCAAGGTAAAATCCATCAAGTTGTTTAGTCTTATAGAGCGTGTCAAAGAAATACACATGCACACATACACTCAAAAAACATGGGTTATGTTTTAAGAGTGTATGTATGAATGCCGTTCTGGCACAATCGGGTAATGAGTTTGAGTTTAACATTAACACCAGCAAGATCCAAGAATCACTAAAGGACAACACAGTGTGACAACCATAGTGTGTTGATAGGGGCAGTTCTCGGCTGACTAGTTGAAAGACCCTAATTTTTTATTCTGCGGTTACCTTACTTGACAACCAGGTCTAAGTCCAGGCATCGCCTATCACTACCATAAGTAACATAGCAACATTCGGTAATCAAACGTAGAACTTCCAGTGGCAAGTCTTCAGAGGTTCACGTACTTGACGTAAAAGAGTAAGAAACTTCAAAAATATCCCGTAAATGGAATTAAATCAATTCTGTCTTTGCACCTTTTTCCTTTGTCTCATTAAATTATCTGCGGATCAAATTAAATATCGTATGAAGGGTGGCGGATACGAGAGCAGTTTTTAACAGGCTTTTTAAAATTTAAATTGAGTTTAAACGAAATTAATGAATTTCTGACGTTGAGAGTCGAGTGGCTTTATAATTTAATTTACACATAATTCTGTCTTTGTTCATCTTGCACTGTTTCATGGTTCAGTAGCCAAGTTAATAGCCAAATAGCCTCGGAGAGTTAGTAAAAAATATTTCTATCACGTACGATACAAATAACCGATGAAAAAATCTAAAAAAGCCGACTCAATACCTTCAAAGTAGCAAAATACGCCATTGCGCTTCCTTGGATGACATATTTTTTCCAGTTATTTTTATTTAACAACCAAACTATTGAACCGATTTTGATAAAAATTCTATGAGGCCAATTTGAAAGCATATTTTTTCAAATTAAAAATAATTTTCCAAATCTATTGATACATGGCGGAGATTTCGGTGAACATACATAAAACATACAGTGGAAATAGAACCTCCTTTTTTGAAGTCAGTTAAAAATTAAAAGAGATAAATTTAATTAGCATAGTAGTATTAATTCATATGTATTAAGAAATGTCGTTTCATGGTATGAACACTTGCAATATTATGGTTTCTTGTAAAAAACCACAAAACAAGATAAACAGCTTTTATAGGTTAACAAAATGACAGACGTCAAAAGTATTTTTGCAGGGTAGAAACAAATTCTTTGGAAAATAGAGTTAGGTTACTTATTAAATCAATTTTTAGTAGAAGCTACCAGATACTGTCTGTAGAAGCCGACGGAAGATCAGCGCATACCCGTGCGTGGCGCATCATGCTGAGTCGTATCCTAGTTTTTAGCTATAACTTGGTGGTACTTTATTTTTTTTATTTAGTTAACCTTCTTTATGATGTATGTCCTTGTTACTATTAATATTATTAATAACTAATAAATTTATTTTCTTTAGTGTTTCTTCTAAATAAGCTTTGAAATGGGGCATATTTATAACTGAAATTTCTCCGGAATATAAAACCAACATTGCTTTCCTTTCAATTTTCAGTAAAAGCTAGCGTTATTGTCGAACCCGTTTTAAAATGATACGTGGAATGGAAAATCCGTATCGTGCCACACGACATGCATCGCGGCCAATCAAACTTATCACATTACCCCATAAAATATTCATGTTTTCGGTGCCTATTTTCATATGCGAAACCTATTTATGTAATAGCTACTAGATTTTTTTTATCGATTATCTAAATGCGAGACCTACACGCCCTAACTCATTGGCCTCATAGCTCAGTTGGATAGCTCAATCTTTTGTGCTGTAAATCGCAGTTTTGATTCCGACTTAGGACAAGACAAATGTGTGGCAACCATAAATGTTTTCAAAAAAAATGTATGTATTCCATATGTGTTCTATCAGTTATTTAGTTCCCATAGTACAATATATGCGGATAATTCGGTAAGGTTCGACTAGTATAGTCGGGACCGACATATTAACGTGCCTTCCCAAGCACGGAAGCGCTGAAGTGCCACTAAATATTCACCCATCCAACTTTTGACCGTGCCGATAGTTGCTTAACTTAGATGATCTGGAAAGAACAGCTAATCAAGATAAGAACGATTTACCTCCACTAAACTTTTAAAACTATCTTCGAAAGCAAGTATATTTCGTAGATAATTTTTGTAGTCAAGCAACAATTTTGTAGCAGTGAACTTCATAGATTAAAAAAAAAAAGTTTTCACACTCATACCTCTGCACTAGGATTCCCTGTGTCGCAGATGGCATGGACAAACACAGAAACACAAGACAAACACCCAAGACCCGAGAACAAACTTCATGCTCGCCACACAAAGTATGCCCCGGCCGGGAATCGAACCCGGGACCCCTCGCTTCGAAGGCAGGGCTGCTACCAACTAAGCCACGGAGCCGTCAAACATCCGATTAAACATCTTAATTATTCTCCTTGAGGAACGATTTCGCTGAAATCACGTCTAAAGTATTATAAATTCCAATTACAATTAACTACATGAGAACAGTTTCCTGGACTTTCAAACATAGCTGCTGAAAATCTCGCCCGTCTAATTGTGTCAGCTTGTTAACCTAACGTGGTCATTCATTATGCATCCCTTTCATTACGCGTACAAAAGAATGAGACGGCTGCCGGTGAATAGACAGCTGGGTTGATTTACTGCAAATTACATGTAGTCATTATATGCGTCTGATTTGGAAGATGGTATCGCGGAAATAGATGTTCTTTGGGAGACGTGGATAATGAGCTGAAGATATTATTATAATTGAGATTATTAAAAAAACAGCTACGTGCGATATTTAGCACTAGGATTACGAACGAATTTTTTTTTTTATACTGCTTAAGTTACGGGAAGAGTTGAAGGCCCACCTGGTACTTACCACTTGGTTACCTCCCATATCAACAGCTATTGCTGTTGTCCTACCTAAGTCCTCCGACAGTTACGTCTCATGCGCATGTGACTTCACCGGCACTCACACCTTTCCACCGGAACACAGAAATACCAGCGATTCACTGCTTGGCGACAAATTACCAGTTGTGGAGGTAATTCTACGGACTAACTTGGCACAAGTTTTACTGGTACCTGTTGCACCTTTAGCACCACCCAGGGGGTACGTGTAAGAATGCTAGAGGGTATAATTACAATATTTATGATTATTTTAAATTAGGATACTCGCCATATTAACTCATAATCTGGGAAAATTTCAGCCCTCTACGGCTTATTGTTTCAATGTATTGTATTATTTAGCCTTCTAAAGTTTGGAAAACCAGACAGATATTGTAGGCGTTAGTAACATTTTTGCCTTTTATATCTAAATTTTGTTCAAACTAAAAGTTAAACACAACCATAATCATTCAATATTTTTGTAAATTTCTTTACCATAGGATACAAATATATAATAAACCGATAATAGTTTCAGTACTTTCATTCCCCTGTTTTACGCTTTAAGATTAATGTCATGCACTTTTTTTATGTGAATAGGTGGCGGAGCGAGCTGAAAGCGAGGTGGAGCTGGTGGTAAGTAGCGACCCTAGGCCATGGCAACAGTAATGCGACTCAGTATATGATTTGGATCTTATACTGAGTCGCACTATGGAACCACATCGGAGAAAAAAGCTAATAAAAATGAGATAGCGCACTACAAAATGTTCAGTGATATTTCACACAGCGAACAGTCCCAAACTAAGCATAGACTGTACAATGGGAACTAAATAAATATTTTTTATACAGAACTTTTCAATCGACTGCCGGAAGAGGTTGGCTCAGTTCTCAGTCAAGTATCGATTAATTTAGGAATTCCTTTTTTATTTCAAAAGATATGCTTTCAATATTATACTTTTTTTTAATGTTTCACCTTTTTATTAGTTATGATTTCTATATTTATGCTATTGCTATTTTTGGTGTTATCTATCTTTCAGACAGGCCCCATAGAAATTTTACCAATACCAGTTCAATAGTTTGCTTGTTAAATCAAAATAACTGGAAATAATATGTCATCCATATAAACAAATGCGTCTTTTGCTTTACTGTGAATTTTTTCTTCATCCTTTGTATATCAATTTGGATGTTTTCTTTTTTAATTGTATGGTGTACCCCCTAAGTGCTAGATTAAAGGACTGAAAGATTTCCTGTTTTGTAAAAACATATTAACACCCAAACAATTATGTTGGTCACAATTTGTGATTTTATATTTTAGTTATACTCACTACGGAACGAAATATTTTTCATCACACAAATCATAAGACTGTACAGAAACTGGTAATAATTTAAAACATTTTTCTAACATAACATAAATGTTTCAAGCATACGTGATAAAGTCTATGAGAACACGTCCTCATAACGGTCCAAATTATTTTTCCATCAGCCGAAACAAGACCTTACAAGTAGGTACTAAATATCAATTCCCATAATCCGTACCCTACATCTATCCTATCACCCGGTATAAATGATTTGTACAAGCTCCCGACCTCCTATTTCAGGCAGAGGGCAGCGTCGTCGTAAATTACCTGGGCTTTTGTCATGATCGTCACAGGCTGGGATAATAGGGGATGGCTGTATCGGTAAGAGACATGTACTTTAATTGGGGTCACCTATAGAAAGGAAACACGTACTAGAAAGAAAATAAAAGTAGTTTTTCCTCAAAATGTATCTTTGAAATGGTCTGTCTGTTTTCACTTGATTTATCCAGGTGATGACTTTTTATGTTTCGTAAAAGGTGGTAAGATTTATTAAATTGTATGTTATATAACCCCGATATAGAGCTTTCTAGACCTAGTGTGGGGAATAGAGTTTTCCTGAGCATAATTATTTGTATTCTTGTTTAGTAGTAAACGTTAAACGTTTAAACGTAGGATGGTTTCAAATTCTTTAAAAATTTGAATTTTGACAGAATTTGAAACCATCCAACCGATATGCCCGAAACCCGTTTCATTAGAAAAACCATAATGCGAAGATGGTTTTAGACCACTAAAACAATGCATTAGGCGCAAAATTTATTTCTATTTTATCCGCTAGTAACATATAAAATACATTATAACATTAATACCCTTGTAACATCGAACCGCCAACCGCAGAACCATCTTATATCACAAAACGCGAAACGAATTGTGATATAAAAACTCAACGGCTCAAAGAGAAGCAATAAGACGTCTGTGCCGCAAACCTAGATCAAATATCTGTAGATATCAAAACATCCCACGTCAATGTCAGATACACCTACAAATGGATGAAGACATTTCAGTTTTACGATAAGGTAAGTTTAATCGTATAATCAGTTTGGTAACAGCAAATATTATTTGTTATGATTCTGCTAATTCCAATCGTGTATTTACTTGTAGTACAATTTGTCATTATCCTTCAAATATTTTTGCGTAGAATAAAATAAAAACGGTGACGGAAAACATCGTGAGGAAACCGGCATGTCTTAGAACCAAAAGTTCGACGACATGTGACATCTAGCAATCCGGATTGGGCTCCCGTGGTAAATCAGAACCTACTCTCGATAATTGAGAGTGAATGCTCAATTATCGAGAGTAGGCCGGTGTCCCTGCGCTCATTAGAGGCTGGTACGGATTATGTTTTTATTTGCAATAAATGACAAAGTATGGAATATACATAATGAGAGAACTTAAAGTAAAATAATTCATATATTTTATATTTAATTTGTTGTGCATCCCAGAATCGTCATTCACAGCAAATTTGATCTCATTTCAGCATTATGCTGAATAGTATTCTATATATAAGAAACTAGTCGGCGCTTCAACGTAGAATTATTTGTATAGGATTAATCTTTACTTTACCGATATTATAATATATTACAGCCATGAGTTTTAATACAGCACCCCCTAGTATGATCTAAATGTACAACTCATGGGTGCATATATCTAAAACAATACACCCAATGCATGTTTGCGTCTCATATAATTAATACAAGGTAATATTGTTCATTAACGTTGTGACAGTGTTGCAATGGAGGCAGTCAGAAGTATTCTATATATGTATTGGGTGTGTGAATATGACTCCGCCCTTTCTCAACAGATGTCGTTTTTAGTATTGTTTACGTGTACTAATAAATGACCATACTTGTATTCGATAGTACTGAATGTCAGCTATCTAACGCATTTTATGATATTTGGTTGAAGTGTAAGCAACAATTGTTTTCACCTTTTCGAAAATGTCGGTTTTTATTCCAAATAAACGTCATTTGCGGGAAGTGTTATTACATTATTTTATTGCGAAGAAAACTGCAGCGGAAACTTATCGTTTGCTTGTGGAGATTTATGGTGAGCATGCTCCGTCTAATACAACTTGCAAGGAATGGTTTCGACGATTTCAAAATAACGATTTTAGTACTGAGGATAAAGAACATGGAAAACCACCAAAAAAATTTGAAGATGCTGAATTGGAAGCATTATTGGCGGAAGATTCTTGCCAAACTCAATCAGAATTAGCTGCAGCATTAAATGTTGATCGTTCAACTGTTGCAAAGCGTTTACAAATGATGGGAATGATTCAAAAAGCCGGTGACTGGGTTCCACATGATTTAAAAGAAAGAGACATGGAACGTCGGAAAACCATTTGTGAAATGCTGCTTCAAAGACAGCAAAGAAAAGGATTTTTGCATCGGATAGTCACAGGAGACGAAAAATGGATACACTACGAAAATCCTAAACGCAAAAAAGCTTGGGTGAAACCAGGCGAACCAGGCCCATCACAGCCAAAAATAAATATTCACTGTGCCAAGGTCATGCTCTGTATTTGGTGGGATCAGAAAGGTATTGTATATTATGAGTTGCTCAAACCCTCTGAAACTATTAATGGAGAAGTTTACCGACGACAACTAATGCGTTTGAAGCGAGCCATAGAAGAAAAACGACCAGAATGGGTGAATAGACATAACAAATTAGTTCTTCAGCATGACAATGCCAAACCGCATACCGCAGAAGTCGTAAAAAGATATTTAGAGGGACAGGACTGGGAAGTGTTACCCCACCCGCCATATTCACCAGACATAGCTCCTTCGGATTACCACCTATTCCGGACGATGCAGACAGACCTTACTGGAGAAAAGTTTACTTCATGTGAAAGTATCAAAATTTGGATTGACAACTGGATAAGCTCAAAAGACCAGGACTTCTTCCAGCAAGGAATACGAAAACTACCTGAACGATGGGCGAAGGTTGTAGCTGCAGATGGAGCATACTTTCAATAATTTTTTTTTTAATTTTGTAAGCGAACAAATGTGTTTTATTTTGACAAAAAGGGGCGGAGTCATATTCACACACCTATTAGTATAGAGGTTTAAACTATCTACATACCTCTATAGTACATTTTTGTTATTATATTGTATATTTAGAATAGCATATTTTTTATCAAGTATTGTTTATTGAGATAAACAATTACAAAGATGGCGTATTCAATATTTTTATAAAAATTAAATTAAAAATAATATTTATTTTTAAATTAATTACAATATTTATTATAATGAATTGTTTCATTATCAAAGTAATGATACTTTGATAATGAAACAAACTACTAATTTTTAAATAAATTTGTACCCAGTCATAAAATTATATATTAACTTACAAAATCTTGAGGGTCATATCAAGTTTGGCAATTATTTTGTAAATGCAAAGAGGGTACGAAAGGGTCAGTGAGTTTTGAAGCCGTGCCGTCTGGGTAAGTTTAAAAACTACGAAATGAGATCATAATAAGAAAGCTTACCAAAGGTACTGGAAATGAAATAAGATTTTTAGTTCTAGGTTTTTACCTAAAGCTTTTGTATATATATATATAATATATAGTCTCAATTGTGTACATGAATCTTCGAAGATAATATTTTCATTAAAAAAAGAGTTTCTTGGTACGAATTTCCAATACATATTTTAACATTAGCATAATGCTAAAATAAACTGGAAACCGGCATTAAGCATAAAAGGTTAAATTTTTTTAATGAAATATATCGGTTCTGAAACATTCAAATAAAGAGTACTACTAATTTCAAACTTATTTTTAATGCTCTATTTTGTAAGACACGATAAGATACATGTAAGATTTAATGACGTTGTTATGAAAACTACCTATTTCAAAAAATTACCAAGATTTCGGATTCAATGTAGAATAATTTTTAAAAGCGCATGTAATATTGGTTTTAGTGGAAGAAGGTACCGAAACCGCATGTAATATTGGTTTTAGTGGAAGAAGGTACGGAAAGTACCGTGAAAGTTATTAATATTCCATGGTATCAGACATAATCAATGTCTGTCAATGTCAATCTCAATGTCTGTCAATGTCAATGTCAATGTCAATACTTGCGCTTTAAAACGTTGTTAATCATCATCAGACTATTGTAGTCCACCGCTGGACTCAATCTCTCCGTTGGACTAAGCGCTTGATTTTCAATTTGCACTAGTTTTTAGACTAGTTTCAATTTGGACAAGTTGGACTAAGTGCTTGATTTTCAATTCTCCGCATCCTCCACTTTCTGCTGCAGAAGACCATACCTTACAGAAGCCTTTGGTTTAACTGACCGGGGTTGTTCTATGATACGTTTGCGTATTCGGGGACTCAAGAACTCATCTTCATTAATGGTTATCGGTTCTTTGGCATTCGTGGTTAGCTCACTGCTACTTCAGCTGGCTAATTCTGTGGGCTTTTTCAATAGCTAGAGTCCTCTGTCGGATTAGATACGTTTCGGATTTTATCCTTCAAAGCGACTCAAAAATATGGTTGTATTTTTTTTCATTGTTGTACTAAGCTATAGTTTGTGTTTAAATTATTAAAAAGCTCTAATTGATAAACTGTAATAACATTTTATTGTTAAAAATAAGTAATAGTTATTTATATAAATACAATTTTAATACAAAGATAGCCTCTGGTTCCATAAACAAAATCTAAAGTTAAGTAAAATATTTTTGTATAATTGCATTCGTGATATTTACCTACGTGATATTTAGCTGCATGGGAAATGTAATACATTAAGCTAGGACCATAAATGACAGTGCGTATCGTATACCTCATGTATGTAGTGTTCGAATGCATCTTGGTGGAAATTCCCTAATGAATACAACAATAGCATCGCTCTAATCTTCGTAGCGATTAGTGCTACGACGCTATGGTGATGGCGTAGAGCTGTAGAGCGTCTACGCTGTAGAACGTCTACGTTAATCGTAATGTGCGAGGTTTGTTCTGAAACGTTCACTGCTATCTTCAATAATGGTTAAAATACGTTAAACGTTGTAATATGTTGATTATAATCGCAAAGTTAATTTGCTAATACAAATATACTCGCACAATCCCAGAAAAAATACATATACGAGCATTGAAAAGTAAAAAGACAATCATTTTTTATAACTTTTTTTAACAATGTCACAGTAACCTCAAAAGCCTTTTATATCCCCCATTTTGTCGGTCCATTTATCATCAAAAGACTTCACGAAATTCATTTTGAACAACTTTGAAAAGTTTCAACAATTTTTTGCTCTCATCACCTCATCGTTCTAAACGCCCATAATTACGTAACGTAGCTCCGTACTAATTACTACGCAGCTCGTAGCTCGTAGGCTATGGCAAAGAGCGTAGGTTAATTGCTACACCGCCTTTCTCTGCCTTATATGTATGAGTAACGATAATATTCCGTGTGTTTGGAGCTCAGGACTTGTGAAACTAAATCCTCAAAAGCCAAAATATTCCGAACGAAATTCTCGCTTATTTTGAGAGGTTAAAAAGTGCTTGATTAAAGAGAGATCTTAAGAGATATCACGATCCATATTTTTCATTAACTATTCTGGCTACGTGAAAGGTACTTTTTAGCTTAGAGAATATTTTCATTCAAATGAACCTAGTTGAAGTAGCTCAGCATTTGACTGGATTTTTGCATCTTCATTAATATATACCACTGCAGTACTAGTATAATACGAGTATTATAGCACAGAATAGATAAATCTTTATTAAATGTATCGTGAAGGCAGGCACTTTTGAATTACCTTTAAATAAATCTACTAATATGTAACAATTTTTCGTTTGGTTTCGTAAAAAACAAATAATAGTTAGTGGATAATTGCAAATTTCATCGGTAGGAAGCTCTATTCAGCAAAACCATCAACACAACCAAATTAAAATTATTACAAAAATATTGTTGTATAAAATACCGAAATAATTGTGGTATAGTTATAAAAAGAGCCTTTACTTAGAAAGATTAAAGCCTACTGGAACATCGCAAGGGCGTAGGCCTTAATCCGCTGAGAATTGCTGGCGCATGGCGTTACCCGATGTCTTTCCATGAAATTTAACCATTATAATTCACAGAAAAAATACCCAGGGGCATGAATACGAAGAATATTTAAATATTATCTGGATAAAATGAGTTTTTTGCGCTTTGAACAAGTCCACCCATTCGTCATAGAGCATTCAAACTTTATACAATTGGATCAAAATGCTAGCAATTTTTTTTTTATGATTTCGCATATTGCAGAACCCTCTGCATGAAGTTTTTTTTTTACTTTTTGGCAAGCGTAGGTGTTGCTTTTGGATGCATTTCATACTTTACGCCTCTTTTAATAGAATGACGTAAAATTATGTCCCATCTGGCATTTAAAAGCTCGGAAAAAATGTTAGTTGTTGAATTGCGAGAGAGCGTGGTGGCTAAGTATTACGGACGCTGACTTTCAACTTAAATATCTCTGGTTCAAACGTTTGACGACAAATAACGACTTTCAATTCATAAACCAATGGTTCAAATACAAAGGCTATTTGGTGTACTTGAAAAAAAGGTACGCGTTCTCTTTTATAAAACGGTGTAGAGTATTGCTGTTTGCCCAGCATGTGCTATAATCAAAAATTTGAAGGTGGTTTACATCTGCTAATCCGGATTGCGTCCATCCACTCTTGCTTGTCGAGAGTAAGCCTGTCAGTTAGAACATTAGAGGCGCGTACGGTTGAATTACTCCCGTCTTCCAGAGATTGAGATATTAGAAAAACACGTGTGCCTGTAATTTCACCAGCTTCGCCTAATCTACTAGTGTGATGTGCGAGTGTTATTACTTAGCACCACTAATAATTGAGTAAAATAATATATTTAATTAAACAGATCTTAATTAACGGAATGAAAAAAAAATTATTGTTGTTACTAAAATATATTTTAATTTTGTATTATATTAAAATAAATATTTATTTATATCAATCTTTTTATTGGATAATAATTCTAAGACTCACCGATGATCACTATAAAACCACACACTCATTACAGAACATATTCGTACAATCCACAATTTAATAAACTTTTGATAAGTTCACACACTTTCACAGTCAGCTATCCATGAGTTGTTTGAGAATCATTCATTTCGCGCTCGATTGTCCCTCGGCGCTGCGCATCGCGTCCGTCCCAAGTGACGTACGGCCGCCGACTGCTGCGGGTAGCCTGTGTTGCCCTGCGCGAGGGAATTACTACCGAGGTGCGCGAATGGGTAGCTTTTTTGGTAGGATTTTTGCCCTAGTATTGTAACACTGGCTCAGCAATAACGTCCTTACTCAGAAATACTGTATCTGGGCGCGCTTTCAAATATCATTATTGCTCTAGATAAATTGTGTTAAAGAATACCTGTTTGAGGTAAAACCTCTATTGGCGCGCCTTGGCAATAAAACTAACTCGTGTGGAGTGACGGCAATGGCGCTATCTTATGCCGTCACGTTTAAAATCTGCCAGGCGTCCCGTAACGTAAAACTTTTTTCTATTCACATACATAAACGTTATATGTTTTGCTTTTAGAGACTATTATTAATAAGCCTACAATGCCTGTTATAGATATATATGATAAGATAGAATAGATGTTAAAATACAATTATTAATACGGAACCTTAGCAAACATGATTTGTACATATTCGATTTAACCCATGGTAAAACTAATATAATTGTTTGATTACCTTACGTATCAAATATATAAAGTAGAAATGAAGTTTTTAGTTGATAATTTTTTAGAACTTTCTTGCTTTTTATTTCAAAGCAACGTTATTTCAAAACTTGTGAAAAAACTGTTCTGTTATCCAGAACGTGTGTCATTAAATTAAAATAGCACATATCAACACAATTGTTGACATTTTCACGGCAATAGACGTCGGCGTTGGTTCCAATGAAGCCTCAATTTAATAAAATCTCAGTGACTTACTCCTTTCGTATCGCAAAGAGCGTTTTTGAGTTCGCAGAAATTAAATTCTCAACAAGTTAATTGTCCCGTCTATGGTAAATAGTGCCTTTCAAATGGGTATATTTAGCGCATGCGTATACATGCTCCGCCCCGCCCGGGGAGCCGGTTCATGGTGACTGACAAGCAAGCAACCACGCAATTTTATCGCTAAATACTAGCAACATTCCGTTTTAAATAAAAAGCAATTTGAATGAATGTCAAAAAAGAATATACGATAATAAAAACTGAATTCGACATCTTGGGATGGGATGTCGAACATATTTAATTTCCTGCGCATTACAGAGTTCATTCATTTTTGTGCGTAGTGATATGTTTTATTCGCCAAATAACCAAAAGTTCGTTTATTGCAAGGGGGTTTATTTTTACGGTTACGAAATAAAGTAGTGAAGTGAGGTTGAAGTTTAAAATATTTTTTATTCATTGACTTAGTTCTACAATTATAATTGTAAATTAATATATATTGTAATAATATATATTAAGGATACCAGTTACACTATGCCTGAACTAGGAAATCCCGTGTCTCACTCATAAACTTAAAATGTAGCTTAAGAGTGATGCTGAAACTATGTTTATGAAAAAAATAGGCAAACTATTAATGTGATTCCAACATAATTAATTAACAATACCTGATTATGCGTTGCCGTGAAAATAAATAAATATATTTTACTTGACACGATGCGCCTTACTATCTATAATAAACTTTATGAACCCATAATAAGATTGGAGATTATTATAATATAAAGTGTTTCAAGTGACTTACTTTTAGTTTTAGTAGAGTAGCGGTTTATTTTTATCCACGAACTTTTCTTGCCGAGAACATTTAATGAGTAGCACTGGATTCCAATAAAGATCGTCCACTAAATCGGATACCATTATTCGCAATGGCTCTACGTTCTTTCAATTTAAAGTAAATACAATAGATTTGTGTTTTTTCCTAAAAAAAAAACCTCAAAACTTAACCAGAGGCAATATTTTGTAATATGAAAGAAAAAAAATTCTCTACACTCAAAATATTAAATTATGCTGCATAGTTTAAGCCCAATTTTTAAGTAAGACAGAATTTCGATAAAGTTTACTAACCATCAAAATTTCCCGCAATTTATGGAATACGACGTAAACAACGGGATGAGATTATTAAAATGCCACCTCAGCTTGTTTGGTACGAAATATCCATAAACCATATCTTATTAGGATGTTTACTCTTTCGGCCGAATTCTTTTTTGTTGGGCTCTTCAAAATGAATGTGAAATTTCATTGTTTTTATCGCTACGAATCGATCAGGGGGAACTTTGAGGGTTTCTTTGTCCGGTCTTGGCGGTTTGATCATTTTCATTTCATTTATTTCTCCACAAAACAACATTGACTTAAATTTTACCACAAGAAGCAAAGTATTAAATAAGGCTGGAATTTTCTGCATAGCGTGGTTCTAATTAATATGTCAAATGTATGAAAATATTATTGTATATAGCAGTGAAAATTGTGTCCTATTGAGTTAATAGGAATAGGTAATAGGAAGTCGTAGAACACCGGGTCCTATCTTCTACTGGTGCAGGTGTAAGGAGCATAAAGTGTATCCTCGGGTCTATGTATTGAAAACAACTGGTATATTTATATTCCCTTTGTATTGTGTAGCATGAGTCATACACGAGAAAAAACCAGTGTAACTAGACAGAAATTATTAATTAGAGAAATTATTGAAAAAAAAAAGACAAAATACCTGATAGGTTTTATGAAACAAATTTTTTTTAAACGACACCTTTCAAGCTTTTGTTCATCAAAACGTTTAGGCTACAGAGCATGCTTAAGAAATATTCATATTATACATACATACATAACCTTAAAACATAACCTTACTGGCGCAGTCTGATGAAAAATTAAGTGTTACGCGGACTTTTTTTAAAGTTTGCTGCTTGTTCAGACTCCATCCAATATGCCACGGCGAATTTGCGCAAACGTTCATTACGATATTTATGAAGGCTCAACAATTTTTCAGGCTGCTCTGGGCTGTCAACAGAGTCAACGCTTTAACAATATCCATAAAGTTGATAATTTACCGCGTCATCAATATCGTGAGGTCCGTGCATTGACCACGTCAGCCGCATGATTGGACGTCCAGTCGGATGGAAACCATGTGCCGATAGCTAGTGGCTTCATGGGCTATTTTTGGACAATAGAACTTTCCAGCGCTGCAAAGTAACGTTGATGGTTCCCACGCTGAGTAGTAACCGATGGAAAAACAGGGTTCGGTCTTCTGCCATTAAAACCATTTGTGTGATGAGAATTAAGTAAACTTCACACAAATGTTTTAATGGCATAAATATTTGACATAGTATTCACGATAAAAATAAATTATTATGACAATAAAGTATATATAAACAAAATAAAATCAATGCTTTTTTAATTAATCTAAGTTTTTAAGCCCGATTATAAATTTGGGTCGGCCAAGCCCTTAATTTGTGCCAATCATTAACCAACACGGGTTTCGTTCCGTTGCTCAGTTACATAAGCAAAATCTCATCGTCAGAACGCACTTGCCAAACTAATTGGAAAATTATTGGCAATTTTAAAAGTCCCCAAGTTCGAAGGTTGTATTGAGCGGAAGTTCAATCGCCCTCCCCAGTTCCTGTCCAAGAAAACAGAAATTGGATTATCCCTTTCATCAAACGGTAAAATTACGCAGGATGAAGTTTGGGGCAAGTTTCACCATGCCCGCTAGAGATCAAGTCTGCTGCAAAAGCTGTAGAGATTTATGTACATAAATAATCTGATTATCGCTGGTCTGAGCAAGTTCGTGGTTTAAGTTGTGTTTGGAGAATATCACCATCTACGAAAGATTAAATAAATTCTTAACTATCTTTTGGTGAAATGTTTTACTCGATTTTAAATGTTTTTTCTTTTTCTTATAAAATTGTGTTTAATAAAACGCAAACAAGCAAACGCTTACAGACTGATGCCTCTCACACTAACACATTTTCGTGAACACATACAAAACTAAAAAAGGTATGAGAGATGAATGTATCTCTGTTGGCCGAAGCTTATTAACACAATTGCAAAAAAATTACAGGCGACGCCATTTCTAATAATTTATAGTAAATACTTATATTTACAACTAGCTAACAAACTAATCCTTACTCGATTTAACAGTTTATATTTGGACTGAATGAAAATGATAGCGTGTAAAAACAGTATCCAACGCTTCCCGAATCGATACATCCAACGCGCGCTCTCGACCGAAGTGGCTTTTTCCACATTTATTAACTTACTACCCCTTTATCAGTCGATAGAGCTGTAAGTGGGTTTTTAATTGATTTTACATGAACGCTTGGACGGCTTCTGTTATTTATTGTCGGCCCACACTCTATGATCGTGCTTGTTTTAGCTCGACTTCGGTACCGATTACTTTGTTGAAATAAATTTAAACCCAAACTTTATTCTTTCTTTCAAAAACAATAAACAATTCATTTATTATAATATGTGTCCTTTTCTGTGTCTCGCTGATACAGATCTTTTTTATGTTTTTATTTTTTGTTTTAATGATAATTGTGGTATTGTATGTGTGTCTCAGAATACATGACGTTACCAAGTGTTCTTGTACCTAAGGTAAATAAATAAACTATTGTATAAACTATTATATTTAATTAAACATACTCGTATCTGCGGAAACGTAATGCGAAAACTCAATCTTGTTTGTTTCTTTAGATCTCAAGTATCGTATCGTCAAAACTTACACTCACTAGTTACGAGTATATACGTGAGCATATAACTTGTCATAGAAGCGTGTTAAGCACATTACATGCAGATGGATAGAACAAGTTAACTTCTCAAGAAAACTAAATACTCTGCATGTTTCTCATAGAGTCTATTGGTTGAAGGTCGCGGTAGAATACCAGCACTTAGATTATATATTTGGTGTTATTAGACATAATGCTGAGCAGTATCCTTTTTGCTTTTATAGCACTCAGTAACTCTTATTATTATTTTATTTATTGTAAATATCTCATTACGTTCAACGAGCAATTCTAGTATTATTATAATATTTTTTGGCGTGTAGAAGCAGCTCTAACGATTTTAAGGAAATTTTGTATGTAGTAAGGTTTTGCTGTTTAAGTTTACCTAAATAATTGTTTTTCTTGTCAAAACGCATTTCTTTTTTTTTTAATAACCAACCTAAGCTTCGCAAAGGTACAGTGAATTAATGCTTGCCTATGTCTAAATTACAGACAGATTTCCAACCCTAACCCTAACCCTAACCTGAAGCTATGGAACAAACAACGCCTGCCAAGTACCCGAAGGTCTGCCAGGTAGATGTAGACAACAGCAGCCGCGCACTCGGAAATCGAACCGCTTACCTGGACATGCCCGATAATTGGAAGCTGGAGACGTCAATTCTGGGTATGTTTTTGTATTTCGGTTACTGGTTTCATGCGGTTCCATTTGTGATGAAGTTCTTTATGAGAAGCACTCTTGACGAAAATTGCATAGACGCCTCTTTGCTTCAATAATGTGTCTTGAAAATTGACATTTTAGAGAGCGTTTTTAAATCTTCAAAAAGGAGTTTTGTCGAAACAAATAGTTTTTTCGCAATAAATCTATTTTTTTCTTAATAAACTCTCTGAAAACATATGAACATCCTGATAATTAAGAAGTTTAGCAAGACTTTAAGTTTATTAAAAAAAATATAATATCTGATATGACATAATACAGATATTATATAATATTATATTTTTATATTCATGGACACACAGCCCTAAACTATGCATAGCTTATATTAAGGTAACTATTATAGATAATTGGTAGAACTGAATTGAAGAGATATTTGTATTTTTTTAATACTTTCTACTACTTTGTTGTCTATAGAAGGATTGACAACAATTTGTTAACAAAACAAGCTAGCTCGTTCCGTCACTACCATTGCATAACAAAATGAAGACAATAAAATATATTTGGAAGTTTTTTATGATTTTTTATTTTAATATTAACTCAGTTACTAACAAGATATTGATTAAAATCAAATAAATATAGTTACATATTTTGAATCCCTTATTGTTCGCTCTTGAGTGAAATTTCTCCATAAAATTTGTAACATACTATTATAAAATAAATAATTAGATTATATTATCAAATAAAAATCATTCAGAACTGGCAAATATATCGCGCAATAAACATATAAAAACCATTCAGTCGGAGAAGGTACTTCTTTATATTTGAAGCCTTTTAAAAATTTTAAATGGGACTTTAATTAGAATAAACTTGGAAAATGGCTGCTACAGAAATTATTTCACCTCCTAAATAAATATTGAAATTACAAAAGTAGAAGGTAGTTTTTGAAAGGTTAATAATAGACATCGTTTTATGAATTTTTAGCACCCCATTATGATATCGAATATTTTTAATATTTGAATGCCTGTAATTGAGAAACTTAATTTATTTAAGACCGAATTTGTATTCATTACTGAATCGCATTACTGTTGTCATGAACGGGGGGATCATGATAACAGTCACCACTTACCACCAGACGGGCCATCAGATCGTTCCGTCATAAAAAAAATCCCTATAAAAAAATAACCGTTTACACTCCTATCTCTGCACTAAGATTCCCTGTGTCGCTGGCATGGACAAACAGAAACACAAACACCCAAGATCTGAGAATAAACTTCATGCTGACCACACAAAGTATGCCTCGGCCGGGAATCGAACCCGGGACCCCTCGCTTCGAAGGCAGGGCTCCCAACTAAGCCACGTTCAGTTTTACTTTGTAAACATTGAAAGCTGACCGTCCGGCCAGGCTCTAATCAGTAACCACGCACTTTATCTCGTAATCTATCTGCGCACGCGAGTCCATCATTAGGGGCCCTCATTATCTTCTTTCCTTATTTGTCTACTAAGTAAATTCAAGGAAATTCACTGAAAATCGGACGAACTGATTTTGTTTAAGATAAACTCAATTCATTCCTTTAAGAATTCTTTCTGTTATTGCCTACAGCTCAGTTGGTAGTAGCTCTGCCTCCTCTGGTTTGGTCGTGTGTTCGATTTTCAACCAGGACTAATATTACGAACATAGATGTTTTTTTTTTCTGTCGAGTTGTTGATGTGTGTAGAAAAAGTACTATGTTAGTAATCTGGTTCCCATAATGTAAGCTTTGCTTAGTTTGGGAATTTTTCATAGTTTGGGAACATTGCTTAGTTTAATAGATATTCTATAAATATTATTACATATATTATCCAAACTATTCTTGAGATCTAAAGGAACAAATGAGCGAGTTTTAGCTTGATAATATTAGTTTTTCACTTGTGTAATATTGCATAATATTCACAAAATACAATATATTGTATAATATACAAATAAATACAGACGCATTCCAGTAATTTCTTTTGTAAAACATATAATACATATATATACTCCAACGTAGAAGGCAAAGCCACTACTGACTGAGTCGCGAAGCCAGTGTAATTAATTAAATAAATAAATATTAATGTATATTTCAAACAAGCCGTTTCAAAACCCAAACGGGAGTTCGTGAGCATTAAACATTACACAAAACATGTTTTTGTTAAATTAACTTGTATGAATTAATGGAACACAGATACGGAAGATATAGGTAATACGTGAGAGGTACCTATGTATTATTGCTGTTGTTATGGGGGGAGGTAACCATTTAACCTCATTTAAGGTGGGCTTTCAGCTCAGTCACTATAGTCGTATAAAAAATTCTATTCCTACAGCCCCATCGCTCATTATGCGAGTATGGAATTCATTAATGTTTCCGAATAACCGGTTTTATCCAACGATAAAACCGGTTTGGGGCGGATTCTTAGAAATTCGTACTCGGATTGATCAGATAAGTTTTTCTGGATTGCTTTCAGGTACATTCAAATTATAAGCGGTTTATCGAGGTTCATGTCTCCGGATTTTTCTACACTTCGGTTTTTATTCGTGTTTCATTTTCATTAGCGACCCGCTCGGGCTTTTCTCTACTATAATATACATGTATACTACATATAAACCTTCCTCTTGAATCACTCTATCTATTGCTGAAAACTGCATTAAAATATGTTTCGTAGTTTAAAAGATATAAGCGTACAAACAATAGTAGCGACTTTGTTTTATACTAAGCAAGGACTTTTTTTTACACCGCGGAGCCCAGTATATCACTACATAGTATAAAACAAAGTCGCTTTTTCTGTCCCTATGTCCCTATGTATGCTTAAATCTTTAAAACTACGCAACGGATTTTGATGCGGTTTTTTTTTAATAGATAGAGTGATTCAAGAGGAAAGTTTATATGTATAATACACAAGCAAGTCACCGCGGCTTCGCACGGGTAGTTTCTGATACGATTCTGTTGCTTTACTAACCGTGCGAAGCCGGAGCGGGTCGCTAGTTATATTATAACTCACAAATACACATGTATAGCCTTATTTCTGTCTTCACAAAATAGTGTTGTCACCGGTAATTTTATTTCGCTCAATCACAGTCTTGACGTTTCACTTCCTAAATAAAGTCATAATACAGGCAGAGGTCACGGCGTGACCTCGCCAGGGCACGCCCGAGGTCACGTCAGCGGAAGCAATTGTGACATGGTACGCAACACGCTGAACACACAGAGCTGTCATTAAGGATGTTCTGTTCAATTTATTGATGCGAAAACACGCTGAAATGCGAATTGATGTTAGGTATAGCGGGATTAGGTTGCGTTTCCAGTGGTATTCATGATAATTACAGATCATTCTCATTGTTATCATGTAGTTTCTACTGTTTCTTACTATTTCTTGTTAGCGCGCTGATTCTTGTCTAACAACTTAGTATGTAGAAAAATATTTTATATTCATTCATCGTTCAATGATACGCTTTGAATGGTGAAACGGGTGGAAACTTTTCTACAGGATTATTTTTATGTATCACACATTAGCACACAATACTCCTCCTCTTGTATGTAAGACTATTTTTATATAAATATAAAAATACAGGAGTCATTATTACATAACTTCAACTTGTATATATATTTATTTATCGATAGTAAAACATATATTATATTTGCAAATCTTTACCACCTCTAGGGTCACCTATTCCAGGTTATAACATAAGTTTCGTCGATCGTTCGATGAAATACAATATTTTCAATTATTGATAAAAATGCGTCAGTTGCATATTATTGTATACAGAAATGGACTTTTTACGCGTTATTGCATAAATGTAACGTATTTTCGTTATTACAAGAACAATGCAAATGCTTTATGAAAATGCTTTATTATTTTAATCTTGTAAATGAAGATATGCAATGCTACTTACACATATAAGCTGTTTTGCATAAAATTAAATTAATTATTATACGTTTAATTTAAACGCTTAAGGCTTTCTCCACCAACTATCCAGTAATGTCAAAGTCAACATTAACATTTTCTTTATTGAGTTTTCAAAAACTTAGTTACAATAAAACTTGTATCGAATACGTACACTCCGACCTGAGTATTCTCATGCTTTAGCTGGGCCTGAAGCTGAGTCGTTTTCTTGTTCATTATGAGCAGCGGTAACCACTTAACATCAGGTGGGCCGTCTGCTCGACCCAACACATTCGTTACATTAAAAAAAACATAATTTGTTAAAGTATGTCAATAAAATATCATACCTTTAATGTAAGTTTGCTTTCGTCTAAGATAGTTTGACAATTGCTAACATATTACAAAAATATCGATAAAAAAAGTATTTTTAATATTAGTGTTGGCCACACTACACTCTTTAAGTATAAACAAATACGCAGGTATACTTTTTCGAATAAGCTAGAATTAACTACGCCAAAATTTTCTAGGTAACATCTAACTTTTTGAAATTAAAATGTGGAGGTATCCCCGGGTCATACTAAAGGAGTAAATTTAAGTAACAGAAAAACTGTGGCAATTTCATTCGGAGTAGTACTGCCACCATACCCTGGTAATCCGTCGCCAAGCCCTGGAGTGGCATGAGACGACCGCTACATCCCCGTCTCCCTTCTCCCTTGAGTTTCCAACCCTCGGCAAGAGAGGAACCGAGTCGTTTTGCTGTTGTTTATGGGGTCACAAAAGATACAAGTCACTTAAAAAAATATATAATATCATTAGTCAAATCTAAGCACTCGTGTCATATCTTGCTTAGCTGTTCTTTACATCATCTCAGTAAAGCAACTTTCGGCCCAGTCACAAGTTGGATGTTTGACCATTTAATGGCATTTGAACTGAGCGCTTTTGTGCTTCATAAAGGCACGATCGGAGGGATGAGCCATGTCGGGGGTCTTTGGATGGTTTGAAAACTGAGACGCCAGAGTCAGCCGCTTACTCACGCGAGAGAAGAAAAAGTTATATCGATAATACTTTTACTCGCACAGTTCCCGCCCTACTGCCGGCCATTCCGCGCTGTATCATATCATCCGCGCTTTGCTCTCGTATCGCGCAAACCGTCGGTAATCTGCGTGCGAACGAGGTTTCTCCAAATAAACCGCGCTTTTTCTGTGATATGTGTTCAGTAAATACTGGGGAAAAACTCCCTGTGTATCGTTACCTGTGTTATTACCCTGTTACAATATGTTGTCTAGAATGGTCCACTTATTAATGTAACACGTATCTACGTGTTACATTAATAAGTGGTTGCCATAAGTTGGTTTAAGTGAGCCCTAATTATGTTACACAAAATAGTTATTCTATTCTATTCTATTCCATACACATACCTTTATTAAATTAATGTCTATAAAATCTTTCCGTTTTGTGTCAGTCGCACATACAAAAACTAACCGAGGGGAAAGATGCTTAACTTAGATGATTTCTCAAGAACATATAAGCAAGCATCGCAACGAAACGCTTCTTTTTTAAGCTAATATTATACGTAATGCTTAAAAGCTATATTGAGTCCTAAAAAGTCCCAAGATAATGGTCAAGCCTAATATTTTTTATTTTTATTTTTTTGTTGTCTGGTGCGTTTATAATATTCAATCAAATGTAAGGAAAAAAGTCTATTTTTTTAGGACTAACTAAAGACCGGAACTTAAGTGGTTACCTCCGCCCAGAACTACAGCAATGGGTACGTGAATACACGTACTTACCATCGGCCGCGGAACTAAAAGAATCACGAATTACTACTAACTAAACACTTCTTGATTGACACCAGTGGTGGCAGAGCTGGTGCCAACTGGGAATATAAAATCCCAGTCACTACAGCTGGTGGTGGTGGTGGTGACTGGGAATAGAAACTGGACCTGTTTGAGGTATCAAACTAAATTATAAATTATTTCGAGCGATTGTGTGCTAATGCAATTTGCCAAGTTTTCCTCTAGTATTACATAAGGATCCATAGCTTTAACCAGCTAATAAGAAACAAAACAAAATATTAAAAAAATGTCATCGCGTCTTATCATTAACCTTTCAAATCTATAATGCCCCTCCAATCCAAACTCACAAATAATCCATAAGCAATAAAAAAACCCACAGGAGTTTCAAATAAAATTCTATTGAAGCGATTTCTTCTGTTCAGCAAGTTTTTGCGACCCGCCACATGTGACGAATATGAATACGATCTGAAGATGATTCCTCACCCCCTCCCATTGACAATCCCCCTACCCCCTCCCAGTTTATGGAGAGTTTTATGGATGTAATAAATGGGGATTAATTTAAAATTTTTACTTCGAATTGAGTGATTGCTATCGGAGAGCGAGTTTAGAAACCATTTTAAAATTTTAAACTGAAGATATGGTATGAGATTCATTATTTTTCCAATAAAACTTTTGCGCACGTTATTGAATAGAATCGTGGACCTTAGTTGTTAACGAATGAACATTGAAAAATAGTTTACCGGATTTATATTACACCTGGATTATTCCTGAGAAAATAGCCTAGATGTGCTCACTTTTCACGTCTATGTTCAAACTCAAACTCGGTCTTATATATTCCTTTAGATCTCATACTTAAGATCTGAAGGAATAAAAGATAAATGAGATGAACAATTTACGATACTTCGTTTGGACACGTCAAATACATGCAAATGCGTTTTACATACGCATGTAAATATACTCGTGAGCATATAATGTTACAAGAGCTCCTTAGGCACATTATAACTTAGCAACGAAGCCTTCAGAAGCTTATGTTAAAGCCAGTGCGAATGTCTTTATTCCATAACTTTTAGTTGACTTGTCGTCTTTGCTATGGCTTTTGTCTTTAGCCACACAAATTGTACCAGTGTCCGTTTCAAGTGAGTGTGAATACCTGATCAGTTTGAGAAAGAATTTGGCCGGTAGAGGAAATAATAATCAATAATAATAATACTTAAACGTTTACAATTTAATTCAATTTATTTATTTCAGACTCATTATGTCCACACACACTAATTTACACACTCATACGTCTGCACTAGGATTCCCTGTGTTGCAGGGACTTAGTGTTTTGCGACTTAGTGTAAGAATCTTATACTGAGTCGTACTACTGTTGTCTTAGGCGGGAGTTGCCACTTACCACCAAGTGGGCCCTCAGCTCGTTCCGTCACTAAATTACATAAAAAAAAGATAGCATGGACAAACACAGAAACACAAGAAACAACCCAGGACTCGAGAACAAACTTCAAAATGATTCCTCTTAACAGAACGACAGCTTCTTTTAGTTACAGTTACTATCAAAAAACTGACACGAAGTATCAGTCCGTTGTACAATAATATAAATTCCAGCTGGCATTCGACCCTTTGTGCGACATTCCCAATCCAAGGCTAGTTCGGAGGGCTCCGCATTGTCATATCACCAGCCCTCTTGATTTGAGGGCGGCCT
Organism: Aplocera efformata; assembly: GCA_921293045.1. Classification (NCBI taxonomy): domain Eukaryota; kingdom Metazoa; phylum Arthropoda; class Insecta; order Lepidoptera; family Geometridae; genus Aplocera; species Aplocera efformata. Next base: position 716,050 of record OV121042.1, on the reverse strand, counting down.
TTGACACAGAAATAGATGTCGTCCGCGCCGGCTCGGATTGGATGTTACAGATTTTTGATGCTACATTTCTCATCCCGTGACTATTACATCAAATGATTACTTGGAAAGGGAGGCTGCTAAATTCCAAGCAGATTATTACCCGTGAAAATATTACGTCTCACTCACTGCTTGGTAGATTACCAGGTGTGGAGGCAGTACTTCTCCGGACGAACTTTGAACAAGTTCTACTGCTTTTGTTGCTCCTTTACCAACGAGGAGATACGTGTAGGGATTCAAAGGGTACTACGGACGCCAGGAACTGAACCCCCCAGTCACTTGTGTGCTACTTAACTAAATAAATAAATGTATATGTCTATTAAACAACTCTCGTCTTTATACGCTCGTTTGGCCCCACGCTGTTTTCGCAAATACCACAGAATGTATAATAAAAAAAAATCGTGTGTCAAAATTCTCGCGATGCTGCAATCAAGGCATGGATTGAGATTTCGAAGCGCCGCGACGCCACGCCCGCGCGCGCTCACCCGTGTTTGCAAACATTTCAGTCCTCATTAGGTGTTTGCGGAGCTTATAAAAATCACCCAGTATATGTTTTAAGAAATTGTGCATACCTTGTATTTGTTTTCAAACCTGCCGAGTTTATTTAGCGACGTGTTAAAGGAGTTATTCCGTTGATCAAGATGGTAAGCGATTTTTTTTTAGAATTAGTGGGAGCTACAGAAATGAGTTAAAGATAATCCAACCAAGGTTTTTTTTTTGTTACGAAAGTGACGAGACGAGTTGAAGGTCACCCATAAAACCACTACTATATACTAACCGTAAATTTCATTATTATTTTTAGTCAATCACAACTTACGAGTATGTTGACTTCTTACGGTCGGAATAGTATCTGGGGCTCGCGATTCGCGGCCAGGGTTGACTAAAAAACTACAATACTAAACAAATATAATAAATAAAATCGAAGTGTCTGTTTGTAATGTCAAAATATCAGCTTTTTCTAGAAAAAAGTATGTTGTCTGTCTGTTTATTCCGGCTTATGTCCAAAACATCCTATTTCGAAGGGACTTTCAATGGCTGATGTAACGTCGCAAAAAAAATTTTAATTTCCACGCCGTCGAAGTCACGGGGCACAGCTATTTTGAAATATATAATATTGGCGCTTGTCTAATCTTAACTAATCAACTTTAAATGTGAAAATGCATTTTTTTGGAAAATATTTACAAAATATACATCATACAAGATTCTCAAAACGGTGATAAATATTATCACGGACAGCTCAAGCGAGTGTTCATTATTGATACGAACTTGTTTACAAAAGCAACACACATTTTGTTACATATTCATAAAGCAAGACCCTAATCAAGAGTAAGCTTAGTAATCTAGACTAGCCAAGTAAGCCTAGTCTAAGCAGAATTCCCTAATTCCCTGTGTATTTTGTTTCAAGCTAAATGATTACCCAGCTTGGCAAAACGCCATGTCCTCATCACTTGCTCATTACTTATGAAAAATGCATAAAGCACTCGAGGAACCAAAGACAAAAAAAAACGTCTTTGTCGTTGAATCTTCTATCTATACAAATAAATAAAATTGAAGTGTCTGTTTGTAATATTAGTATAACAGTATACTTAATGCATTTGAAAGTATACACGGCACTGATAACAAAAGAAGACATTGTTTTTTTGGAGATGGAAAATTGAATGATTATAGATATCAACTTACGTGTGACTGATAGCATAGCTTGTGATTCAGCGCATGACATGTATCTGAAAGAGAAAACAATATATTAGTTTGACATTAAAGCTTTAATAATCTTAAATTATTATATATTTAAAATAGCAACTGTATATCTACATATTTATTTCGTATATCTCGGAAACTATAATGATTTGGATGAAATTTTGTGTTTATATAGGGTTTTGCTGTTTAATAATTAACTTAATAATAAACTCAACGAATTAAGATTAAATTTAGTACCAGGACAGCCTATATCCTGGATTAACTCATAGGCTACTTATGATCCCAGAAAACTACGGGTAAGACCGCGGGGCGCAGCTATATAAATAAATTGGGGATCGATCTGTGCACGTCCGTTTGTGAAAACCCTTTGAATCACGTGCCCCCTTGGTGGTGCTAAAAAGCAACAACAAGTAGCAGTAGAACTTGTGCAAAGTTCGCCGGGAGAAGTACTGTCTCCACATCTGGTTACCAACAGCTAAGCAGTGCACTCGCATTGCTCTTCCAGTTGAAAGGTCCCGATGATATCACATGCGCATGAGACGTAACTCATGTAACGTAACGTCATCCCTGTCTCGGGTGACGGGCGGGGTGCGACTTGGATCTGCAGTCGCATGATATTCCAGTGGAAGGGTATGAGGTAACGTAATAGCAGGTGGGCCTTCAACTCGACCCGTCGTTTTTGTTACATCATTTTTTTTTTAATTCAAGATGATGATAGCCAATAAAGAACACAGAAATCCGCACCAGCCACTACACAACGAGAAATCACGTCCAAAGAGGAAAACAATCCATCAAACGTTGGGTCTCTCAAACAGTTCGAGACCGCAGAGTCTCACGCACACGTGCACATGTACAGTTCGCGGGAACATTAGTTGCACCTGAGTGCGATGTATGACTGTGTGAGTTTTTTAGATAGTATTTTATATCTAGCCCAAGATTTGGCTGCAACTTTACTAAGTGCATCGAATTTTTAATCGAAATCATTTTATGATATACCAGAAAAAAAGAAAAAAACCGACGGAAAGTTAACATTTCTAGTGACAAGACTTGAAAGATCATCAGTGGAATATTGCAAAATTCTACGTCTCAGCATTTGTTGACATGCGTGACTGAAAAATTCTGTCCTATGTTTTTTCAGGCCTAATATGAAGCTGACTGTACTACACACATAGCCACACCCCGTAGCAAGGCCTACGTACACAAATGCAAACATTTATAAACGCAACGTTGCGATGTGTGTGTGTTTACTTACACCCGTAAATACGTATGTGTGGGAGTAATGTTTAAAGTAGGTGGAGATTATTATTTTCTGTTTGTGTGATCATTAATGATGACATAAAAAAAACTCAATCTTAAAAATATTAAAAATACAAACATCATTGCGCTGTTCATATGTTATTTTTTTATTATTATACATATATTATTATTGAGGTATGACTCTTTGTCTAAGGTGGTCACAAAATATTTATAGGTATTTTTATCTTAACTTGTGCGTGGAGGCCCAGGGGCATAGACGCCGACTTTCAATCTAAAGGTTCTAAGTCAGAGTCAAAATAATTTAATCCGTTAATTTTTTTAATATTGGATAATTCACTTTTTATTAATAAATATGTACCTATCATGGTTTCTTATTTCTAAGTTTAGCACTTGTTCAAACCTTATCCGTCCCTCCATGGGGAGAACACGCAAGAAACATTCACATAAATTATGTCAAAAATGCCGCTGTCAATAAATAAATATTTGCTTTGTTTTGGTTCCGAACCACAGTAGGTTTCAGAGCCCCTCCGTGCAATTGGTTTAAAATCTAAAAACCAACTATTTTCCCTGCCGCCAGCGGCAAAAATTCCGTTTTGCGGTATTCTGTGAATTCGCGCTAACCGGCGAGTTCTCTTGACCCATATTACGGAACTGCAGATTATCGAATATGGTGTCACTGAGCCTGGATAAACGTCACTAACCGAAGTGTATTTATAATTAAACAGTCGGTCTAAAAAACAATATGACTCAGGTCTGCCCCTTTCAAAGTTTCAGAGGATTCAAAACACATCATTTTGCGCACGTTTGCTTGTAATTTCACCGGCTCCCACACCCTCCCACTGACACAGCAACGCACAGTGTGGCGGGTGAACTTCTCTGGACAAATCTGTTAAAAATTTTGCTACTATAGGCTTTTTTACCTACGAACGCGAGCAAAGACAGCCGGTAACTACGAGTATATACAATCATCAAAATTAAAAGACAAGAGGTATAACCAAAGACACTTTTTTGTGTCTGTGTCTGGCATATCATTGTAACTGTATAAATTTTAATATTATTTTTTTATAATATCTTTTGACATAACCAAGTGTTCCAAAGTGTACCTATGGTAAATATAAATGAGTATTGAGTATTAAATTTAAAATTAAATTATTGTAAACTTATTGTTAAAGCATATAATTTGCCTTGTCTGTTTCTAGTTTCTTATTTCTTGTTATTTTTTAGGCTATGTAAGCCATCATTTTTCACAAAACCGTAGTGTTCCTAAGGCTGAATAAATGAGTGTTGAGTGATGAGTATTAAAGCAACATTGATGTCTATTAAAATGTATCGACCAAGGATTCAAGTTGCTATGGTAATGCGTACAGTCGTCAGATACCAAGGAGAAACCGAAAAAATTAAGGAATGAGTTAATGGAAGAACGCTCGCTGAGTTATTCGTGCGGCAGCAATGACGGCTGGCACCCGTAGTTAGAAAGATTCCCAGGTATGTACCATGTGTCTAAATTAATTCCAAGTAAGAGAGGAAAGTACTTTGAAACGTCAAGATGTATAGCAAGATATGACTTTTTTCCCTTTCAATATTCATACGAAATATTATGAATTTTTCAGCAAACATATCGCACGGAGCCTCGAAGACGGGGGAAGCCGCGGTATTTGATTACATGTATTCAAACATGCAATATGACTGAGTTCTTGTTCAAATGCCTTCCATTTTAATTTTCCTCCCAAATTCCTGCGGGACCTCTCAAAGGGCAAGTTTAATACTTTTTACATGTAGAAGAAACAACGAAACTGAAAATGCGCAACCTTTTGTATCACAAAATAAAGTACAATTTGAGGACTTGTTATTAGAAACTGATGAATTTATCCTTTGAACTATTACTTTTTCACACTTTGAAAGAAGGTAGAAAGTGGGGCGCGGATAGGTAAGATTGAAGAGCTGAATATCTGCTCGGTAATCACGCTTGCGAGCGTCTTGCACTCAAAGCTATTAAAAACCTAGATTCGGCGAGGGTTTGTGGGAATCTGCAGAACCTATCAATATAGCCTTTTAGGAATAGCTAGGTTACTTACACGCAAAGCGTAATTCTCAATTCTCAAAAGGATATATGTCCCCTATATCTTAGATATTCCCTTATTCGTTACTAGCTGCTGCCCCGCAGTTTCACCCCCGTAGTTCCCGTTCCCGTGGGAATACAAGGATAAAATATAGCTTATGTTACTCGCTTAAAATGTAGCTTTCTATTGGTGAAAGAATTTTTTAAATCGTTTTAGTTTTTTCACTTTTAATTATATACGTATATACCTACAAGATCATGCGTTATTATTACTAACTTTAGCTCTTGTTCACCCATCCAACTACAGACCGGATTGAAAATTGCTTGGATTCCTTGTGCCAAGCTAATCCACTGTAATCTACCACCAAGAAGCACTCGCATTGCTGTTCGGTGGAAAGGTGTGGATGCCGGTGAAAATACAGATGCGTGAGACATCCCCGGACGCAGCGCAGACTTGGGTCTTCTAGTGCTTCGATGGAGAGGACCGATGACGTTTAGCTGTGGGTTATCAGTAGTACCAACTTATCATCAGGTCAGCTTAGTCACAGAAGAAACAAGATTAATTTCCTTCAACCAGATAGTCCAGAAAGCAGATTGTCCGCAGTGGAAGGTAAAAAGAAATGAGTTCACGGCCATGAGGGATTGGTGGCCAATCGAGCCAAATATATTATATTTTATCCATTTTATCGGCCGAGATATGAAACTTAACCGCGACGGTTAGAAAGGAAATGTTTGTCTGTATTTCTGTTAGCTTACAATTATGCAGTTCAAACGATTATAATAGACGTAAACTTAAAAAAAAACCGGCCAAGTGCGAGTAGAACTCACAGTAAATCATCTGTAAAAATATCAACTCTCTAACTATCACGGTTCATGAGATACAGCCTGGTGACAGACGGACAGCGGAGTCTTAGTAATAGGACCCCATTTTACCCGTTGGGTACGGAACCCTAATTAGCTGAAACATGAAAACCGGCTGTTATTTGACATATATTGCTAAGGCTGTTGTGTTTATTCATTCATTATTAAGTTGTCACTTCAGCTCATAAAAATAATCAACAACTGGTTTGTATTAAAAAATATATCTTCCAATCGGTCTACAATTCGCAAGGATATCGCTTTATTGACCTTATTCACAATTATTTTCATTATATCTTTACTTTCAAACATATACGGCCAAATCGAGTACTTCCTCCTTTATTTGAAGTAGGTTAAACACAATTGGCAGCATTGAAGACACTCGGCCGAAGCCACCGGCTAAAGCCAGTTCGTATAAAGCCTTCCCAAGAGACTGCAACCCTTACCTTATGAAGCAAACGTAAAGCTTGATTCGTAGCCATCAAAGCGCGGTATCGGTAATTCACTATATCCACAGGATAAACGATAGAGAGAAGCGAAACTTTGATTCTATAACACAAACATCCAATTTTAAAATGAATGCTAGTGATATATCACTTTAAAAAGATTTTTTTTAGGAATTAGGATTTAGTATTAGGTAGGTGCCAGTTTTTCGTGACATTAATGACATGAATTAACTAAAAAAAATTAAACATGGCCTGCCAATATAACAATACAGTTTTGGGCAAACATACAATAATTACTCTTTTAAAAAAATATATTTATTGATATGCTTCTGTCACCCAACAAATAAAAACTTTTTGATTGAAGTTGTTTGCGTATTTCAGTAAATGTATTAACTGTTTAACAGGTAATGTTGCTACAGAAATATTTCTACATTATCTGGTCCGCAAATTTGTGCACATAGACAATTATCTAGTGGAGAGTTAATACTCACAATTTCTTATGGAAACGCTGTTTAACCTCCGGATTGAAAGATGTGCCAATGGCAAGCGCTTTACGATTGCAATTACGATGCTGTCAAAGTCAAACACGAAATGCGCTTTCATACGGTATTCTGAGGCATTCACTAAGGAACAAGGAGTACAGCGCGTCAAGTTGATTGATTTGATTTCCCTGATGGACGCTGACGGTAAGCCATTTTTGTCATAGAGACTGTATCAATCATTTAAAAAAACGCGATTTTCATACATTAGAATGTTTTTTTATTACATGTTAGAATATGCTCTATAATAACTCATATTCTATAATATAAAAATTTCAACCCATTACCGCTTATGGTTTCAACGACAGACCTTTAAAAGTAAGACTGCTAGGAAGCTCTCAAAGCGTGTCATTTCGCTCCTATATATAATATTCTCATGTTATTAGGCAACCAAGTGAGTTACTGATATCGCGAACAACCACGGCTTTATATCCAATCCCATATTTAGGAGGGTCCGATCCATCTTCAGTAGACTTACCATATGAAAAGCATGAATATTGTAACATCCATTCTTTTACATCAAATACATTTTATTCAGAATCCAGAGGAAATGAAGATATTTGACAAGACTTTTTCTGCTGAGGAAACTCTGTATGTGCTAGGTTCACGCAGGAAATAGATATAGAGGGTCGATGGTTTATAATGCGCTAATACATACGTGATGGTAACCACTAAAGAGTAAGTAAGTTAGAAATGAGCACAAAAGTTTTAAAAAAAAACTGTCCATTTTGGAAAAGTCATAAAACAAAAGTTGTTAGTATTGATGTAACTAAGTCACCTTGACGTGGTGGCCCAGGGGCACAGACACCGACTTTCAATTTGAAGGTCGCTGGTTCAAACCCACACGTGCACCAATGAGTTTTTTCACTTGAAAAATTTATGTGCGCTATACCACGTTCTCGAAACAGTGACGGAAAACATCGTGAGGAAACCGGCATGTCTTAGAACCAAAAATTCGACGACATGTAACATCTACCAATCCGGATTGGGCTCCCGTGGTAGATTGATGGTAGAGCCCATTCACTCTCAATTATCGAGAGTAGGCCGGTGTCCCTGCAGTGGGAACATTAGAGGCTGGTACAGTAAGTCACCTTGAAGATGTTATGCGTTACCAGTATCCCTGCATATATCCTTTCCTGTACCACTAACAACATGCATGCAAAAGTTCCGCGCGAAATCGAACCGGGGCATTGCGGAAAAATCTAAACATCACACACGTAGTGCTTGCAAAAAGAAGTGTATCCTTCATCAAAGGCTACTATGCAGTAATTAGATTCCACTGCGATCGATATATCTGACGATACGGGATCCAATCACGGGACACAATTGGTGTAATCACGAGGAGCTCGAGCCGGCGCGGCTTAATGCATGTTTCTTGGCGCTAGAACTGTACTGCATAACCTATAGTAGGTACAATTTTACGTTTCCAAACAATACTTGAAACCTAAAGGAATCAAACTCTAACTAATTTAGTTAGAGTTTGAAGCGTCGCCAAGGGGGCAGGTTGGGGAAACTGCGCCTGCGAGAGTAGAACCGGGAAATTCCTCATTATAAAAAAAAAATTGCCGGTCACGGGACGCCTGATAGATGTAAAACATGTGTCTATTCACACAGAAGCATCAAACACATAGGTACGAACCTTTTTTTTCTGCCAAGGAGCACTAATACATACAATAGACCCCCGGTAAGCCGACAAACGTTTTGCAGGTCAGTGTCGGACTATCTAATTTGTCGGATTATAGAGTACTGCCTAAGACCCCGTATAGTCCGGATTTTTTTTTAAAAGAGCACCTTGTCCTTCAAATTCCAGATCAAAATGATAAGATTATATCTGAACTACAAATCATACTTATCGGCGCGAGCGTTATTAACCAACATCTGTAACGAGGATAATGCTGAAACTCATTGGGCTTAAGAGATAATTGGCTATTGGATCAGGCATAATTAAAAAGAAAACTATCCAAACCACGAGAACTGACTGTAATTTGACATATCTGTGGGAATGTAATGTACCTAAGCTGTTACTGTATCACGTTATATGCGCACGAATATGTTTATTATGCGTTTATATTCTGATGTACCGAAACGATACTTAAGATTTTAAGCATTAAATTACTTTGAATTTCCCTATGTCAGTTGGCTAAGACCATCATTTCAGAATTAGGCACACAAAACGAAAGGCCAAGTCCTGAAAACTTCAAATCATGTATAAACTGACCTGGCCGGGAATCGAGTGCGGGTCCGTCGCACCAACTAATCTACGAAACCGTCTAAAGTACAAAGTGGCAGTACATATCGCATGCTTACTAACATAACGACCAAATCCAAAATAGCAAGTTTTCGGGAATCAACAAAAAATAATTAATCAGTGTATATATTATAGTTTGTAGACTTCAATAATTTTATACCTTATTGCTGTAGGTTTAGTTTGTAGTAGGTTAGGTTTAGTCGGTAGTTCCTTTTTAGGTTGATATTTTACTAAAACTCGTTTTGCCAAATAGACTCGGTCTTTGTTTTACTAACAGTGCGGTAAGTGAGGCAGAATCATTAGTTTACGTATCTTCACTCCCAACGGTCCAATGTTCGAGATAACAAGTTAATAGTTTAATTGCAGTACGATCGACTGTCGCTATCCGCCGCGAGCCGATGTTATCGGCTGAGGGGTTCACTAACTCATAAACAGTTCGTAGACAATTCGAACCGTTTAGTGGTATAATGATAATAAACTTATAGCCAGCATCATTCACCAGCGGCTTGCTCTCAAATATGACCTTGTCGGATCTGTAGTGCCGTACTATAAGTACGCACCGGCGCCAGTTCTTGAAAATAGCCGTGCTACGCTCTACTGGGACTGGTTTATTATCACGGACAGGACTATTGTCACCAGTAAGCCTGATATCGTGATAATAGACCGGCCAGAGCGGCGGGCGATACTCGTTGACATCACTATTCCACATGACGCTGATCTCGTGAAGGCCGAGAAATACAAACTTAGCAAGTACTTTGACTTGGCCCTCGAGATCACCGCCATGTGGGAGGTGGGTTCAACGATTATCGTCCCAATAGTCGTTTCAGTGGCGCTAGGCGGCTAGGCGGCTGGATCAAAGGCAGATACAGAAGACGGTACTCCTGTACACGGCACGCATCGTCAGGAGGTTCCTCTCTCTGCAGCGTTAGCCATCGACCGATATGGTATTACTCTGCGGTCGTTGGTTTTCTGTTTTATATATTTTTAGTACAATGTTTTTTTTTTTATATTATTCATTTTGTAGTACAAAATGTACATAATGAGACAAACAAATAAAGTGGTATAATAATAATAAACATACCCGTGCACTAGGATTCCTTGTGCCACAGATGTCATGGACAAACACGGAAACGCAATACAAACTGAAGACCCGAGAACAATACTCAATATATTTATTGCATTCACATGGTAATTAGGTATTTAACATGGATAGTATCACATATGAACCCTTACAGGATAGGTAGATAGGTTGGTAGACCGATATTTCAAACGATGGTATTTGTAAGTAAAGCAATAATAATATATAACATATAATTTCAATAAGTAATTCTCCAATTCCTCAATTAATTATATTTATTTAAATTTATGATTTTAGATTAATAATTTAAGTGTCGAAATGTCGAAATTTACAAATGCAAATAAACATACAATACAATCATAGTAAAATAGATCTGACAAGTGATACGAGTCATTATTTCTTTTCTGTTTTCACTTGGTCTTTACTCCAGCTAAATAGATCCTTCCATAATAATCCGGGTAAGACAACACTTTTACCAAAGAAACTATCAAAAAGTTGGGGGAAAAGTGTAGATTTTATCAATATTATACAAACCATCTGCTGGATGCTGTAGACTAGACAACCTTCGATCATGTTTATTCCTGAACTTGAATCGCTGAGAACCTTATCCGGCCAAAAGTGGGTTACTTATAACTTAATAAGTATATGTAAAGTTCATAAAGGACCGTTTAGAATGGTAAGGACCGAGATCCGGGGGATCGGGAAGCGAGCGAGCCACTCGTGAACGCAGAGTTTTAATCAAGGAAAGTACCGTCAGCAAGGTTAGCAAGCAAGAAAGGAAGAAAAAAAAAATAAAGATTAATATCGTAAGTTAAGACTATGTCTCTTTGTAAATGTTTTTTTAAACGACTTTAAAAAGAGGTATTTGCTGTATGTTTGTGTGTTACGAGATTTACTTGTAGGATGTTTTGGTGTGTGAGGGTAGGTACCTTGATCCGAATCCGGAATGATAACTTCGCTTTTCGATGAATTGTCTATTTTAAACACATAGACACTATACAAATAGAAGGAGAAGAAAACAGTCGCAGTCAGTAGTAAGAAAGTTCAAGCACAGGCGCGAGAGAAGAATGAGCCTAGAAATAAATACAATCATAAAGCGGAAGCGCGTACGAGCGACATGCAGCTTGCGTTGAGTGGTCGAATCGTGACTGATTCACCGGGATGCGCGGGCGCATGGTGAGCGGGCGGCCACCTGTACAAAATATACATAGTTTGTATGAACCAATTCTCGTTTTCATACTAACGGGCGACGCGATCAAAATTTATGTTAGTTTGATGTGTAAATATTTTATTGTTATTTAGTGTAAGAGTGTTTTTTTTATGTTATATTGGGTGTGTGAATATGACTCCGCCCTTTCTCAACAGATGTCGTTTTTAGTATTGTTTACGTGTACTAATAAATGACCATACTTGTATTCGATAGTACTGAATGTCAGCTATCTAACGCATTTTATGATATTTGGTTGAAGTGTAAGCAACAATTGTTTTCACCTTTTCGAAAATGTCGGTTTTTATTCCAAATAAACGTCATTTGCGGGAAGTGTTATTACATTATTTTATTGCGAAGAAAACTGCAGCGGAAACTTATCGTTTGCTTGTGGAGATTTATGGTGAGCATGCTCCGTCTAATACAACTTGCAAGGAATGGTTTCGACGATTTCAAAATAACGATTTTAGTACTGAGGATAAAGAACATGGAAAACCACCAAAAAAATTTGAAGATGCTGAATTGGAAGCATTATTGGCGGAAGATTCTTGCCAAACTCAATCAGAATTAGCTGCAGCATTAAATGTTGATCGTTCAACTGTTGCAAAGCGTTTACAAATGATGGGAATGATTCAAAAAGCCGGTGACTGGGTTCCACATGATTTAAAAGAAAGAGACATGGAACGTCGGAAAACCATTTGTGAAATGCTGCTTCAAAGACAGCAAAGAAAAGGATTTTTGCATCGGATAGTCACAGGAGACGAAAAATGGATACACTACGAAAATCCTAAACGCAAAAAAGCTTGGGTGAAACCAGGCGAACCAGGCCCATCACAGCCAAAAATAAATATTCACTGTGCCAAGGTCATGCTCTGTATTTGGTGGGATCAGAAAGGTATTGTATATTATGAGTTGCTCAAACCCTCTGAAACTATTAATGGAGAAGTTTACCGACGACAACTAATGCGTTTGAAGCGAGCCATAGAAGAAAAACGACCAGAATGGGTGAATAGACATAACAAATTAGTTCTTCAGCATGACAATGCCAAACCGCATACCGCAGAAGTCGTAAAAAGATATTTAGAGGGACAGGACTGGGAAGTGTTACCCCATCCGCCATATTCACCAGACATAGCTCCTTCGGATTACCACCTATTCCGGACGATGCAGACAGACCTTACTGGAGAAAAGTTTACTTCATGTGAAAGTATCAAAATTTGGATTGACAACTGGATAAGCTCAAAAGACCAGGACTTCTTCCAGCAAGGAATACGAAAACTACCTGAACGATGGGCGAAGGTTGTAGCTGCAGATGGAGCATACTTTCAATAATTTTTTTTTTAATTTTGTAAGCGAACAACTGTGTTTTATTTTGACAAAAAGGGGCGGAGTCATATTCACACACCTATTACACGTAAACGATGACAGCACAAGCTGAGCCTAAGTGGCGACCCCCGCCCATGACAACAGTAATGCGACTCATTATAAGATTTGGATCTTACACTTGGTCGCATTCATCCTGCTGCGTCCATCACCCGAGACGGGGGTGATACGTCTCATGCGCATGTGATTTCACCGGCACCCATTGAAATATATGATATAAATTAAGTAGGTATTTATGTAATGTGTGAATTTAATGTGTGTTAAATAAGATAAATATATATATATATATATGTATATATATATATATTATATATATATGTATGTATATATATCTTAGAACGTGATCAAAGGTGGTGGATACTACAAAAACGTAGGCATGTTGTTTTGCTGACGGTGGCACCGGACCATAGAACGGAAGTTCACCTGAATTTTATGAAACAAAAGAAAGTTAGTCGAAATAATCCGGCATTACGCGGCGGACGGCAATTTCGGATTATTCCCAAAAATGAAAATTACTTGATCCGTTAGAATAGAATGGTTTTTAGAAAACAATATTTTGTATTCCCTTAGCGAACTTTGTTAAAAATGATACAGGTAGGTACCTGAGATCTACCATTTTAATCCTTTTGTACAGAAAAGCACTGTTACTAATATATATACCTAATGCCTAATATAACCTATGCAGCGAAGCGTCGACTCCCATTTCTAGCAAACGTTTATTGAAATCTCGCCAGCGGTAACTACCTTACTTTAAAACGGTTTTGGGAAACGACTTGGTACTTTTATCGGTATAACAAAAAATCTATCGTCACCTGAAGCCAGCTAGAGAATGTTGGCTCTAATAAAAGGAATAATTGGAAAATCACTCTTTTTCCTTTCCGTTTTCTGCCAATTTTTACAATGCCGAGGAGTGCACTCAGAGCGCTTCGTCACTCATTAAGCACACGTGCCAACCTGGAAGACTTTAGTCATGGATTCAATATTAAGTTTACAATAAGTACCATCCCGAAATGTAAAGCGAAAAGAAATCTGTAGCTAAGATTATGACATATTGTCCAATGGACAATTCTATTTGAGTCGGTTGCACCAATAAACACACGAATGATACCAGTTAGTTCAGTGCAGAAATGTATTCATGCACATCTCACCCAGCGGCATCTATCCTCAAATTAAGCATAGCCTTACTATGGGTACATTTTTTTTTTTTGTAAATCCAAATGTATAATACATATTGTTAGCATTTTTATCCTGCTGTCTCAGCTTGGCAATAACACTGTTCCTAAAAAGGTTCCGAGCTAATTTCTAGTCCGGTGGTTGTACAGTTTCACCGGTTCGAGCCGGCTATAACCAGTATCTACTTTGTAATATTCGATTTAAATGCATGCTGCGGTGGCACCTGCTTGTACACGGAATGCTATTTCGGATCGGATAGAGTCGCTTAGGATCCGGTCTGTATTGGTTTTTTCAAGGAGATCCATATCTGTTGATGGCGTCCTCTTTCATGCAAGTTACTGTTTTTAATGCAGGTTCTGTGCCGAAAATACTGCAAATTCTAGTAACGAAATAAATCAATTATTTGAAATAAATTATCAATTTTTTTTATGGTATGTATGAATAAGGTTCTTAATATTTTATGGCATAATGAACAGTGAAAGTGAAACCCAGGTATCTTTTCATAATGTAACGGCATTTTTTTCTCATTAAAATATGAATAATTTTAACTTCCAACTGTTTTATTAATAACGGCAGTGAACGGTGACTTCTTTTTCGATGGAGAAATTTAAAACGTACTGCAGTTAAGAAAAATTTGCCTCATAGCTTGCCAACTGTAGATGCGCACATTTTCATGTTTTATGTCCAGTTTTGTCAGCGTGGAAACCTATAACTGGCATTTTTAGGTTATTTTTATAGTGGTGGTTTCCCTGATAATATTTGTTAATACGATAAAAGGGACGAAGCGACCTGTCGGCCCAACTGATGTTAAGTGATCACCGCCGCCCATAGACAACAACACGATTTAGTTCCTCGACGTAAGTACAAGAAGATCAACGCGTTGCGCCCATCACCCGAGAGGGGGATATAACGTCTAATGCGGCTGTGATTTCAACGGCACCCACACCCTTCCAACAACACAGTACTTCTCCGGACGAACTTACTAAATTCTACTGCTATTTTGGGTTACTCCGCACCACCTGGAGGTAACGTGTAGGGATTCTGAGGGTCCTCACGGATGCAACGTGGTCCCTCAACATAGTATTAAAACAATATAACGTTTTTATATGGTTGAATAAGTGCCTATAAAATAATCACCATAAAAAGTACCTATATCTGGCATCCGACATATCCCGAAACCACTCAATAGAAGGGCGTGACATTCCTATTGCGAGGGGAGGAAATATTGAAAAGCTAAAAATGTAACGTGTCATCTAAATGTAAAAATTGATTTGGGTTCTGTACCCTCTGCGGGAGGGGTACTACGGTATGGGATTGTATGATGTGACTGTAGGAAGTGGGTCTTCGAAATAGATTCAAATTTCGGATGTTTCTAACCAAGCGGTTATTTTTAAAGTTTATGGTAACCGATTTAAAATAACAATTACAGGTCAACATTTTAGTATAAGTACTACACATTATCCTAATAATATTAAAAACGCGAAAGTTTGTAATGTGGATGTTTGTTCCTCAATCACGCCAGGACGGCTGAACGGACCTGGATGAAATTTGGTACAGAGAAAGATTTGTCTGGAATACCATATAGGCTACTTTTTATCCCGGAAAAATGTACGGTTCCCGTAGGAAGTCCAACCGCGGGGCGCAGCTAGTTATATTATAAAGGCGAAATTTTGTACGTATAAGTGTGTGTGTGTATGTTTGTACCACCTTCACGCTCTAACGGCTCAACGGATTTAGATGAAATTTGGTACCAGGAGAGCTCATATCCTGGATTAACACATATGCTACTTTTGATCCCGGAAAACTGCGGGTAACACCGCGGGGCGCAGATAGTCTTTGACAAATTTTGACAAGGATTTTTGAAGTAAAAACTACGTAAGGCGCGTTGGGCATTTTTGAGATGAGAAAAATCATTGAACTCGCGACGCTGTTACCGTTACCGTTACCGACACCTCTGTATATAAGTATTATATCTGTAATGTAGTCTTTTGTTTTCACTTCTATCGGCACTCCCGGAGTGCCACTAATAAATACAATATCTAAACATTGAACACAACAACACAACACGCAAGCCTCACAGGGTCTGTTGGCGGATCCCGTGGTTTCGGCAGAATAACAGCGTCCACTGTCAAAGCAGTGGGCACAATGCTGAGCCGAAGCCCATTTGCTGCTGTAGCACACATCATTTATCTATTTATTTATTTTCTTTATTTATTTATTTATTTTCTACTGTTTCTGTTTTATATTATGTTTTTTTTTTGTGTTATTTGAACTTTTGTGTTATTTTTTGTTAAATTCTGTTCTTTTATTTTTTGTAAAATGTTATGATAATGTGTGCTATTTTAGTAAATAAGTAAATGTCTATGTCTATGTCTATGTCACTATTTTTGTGACGGGATAAGCCAACGGCTCACCTGATTATAAGTGGTTACCGCCGCTCATATACAACAAAAATATATCTAGGTCTTCCCCTACTAATATGATAAGACCCGAATGGCGTCGCGTAGCGCCAGTTTCTCTAAGATTGGTATGTTCCGCTTCAAGTGCCTGTATTTTCTGTAATTTTTCCTGTTTTGCTGATGAAATAGGCACATACTGAAGCACTACAGAGACGTCTCGTGTTATAAACTTAGTGTTCACAAATTACATAAGCGCTTTAAATACGCTTGCTCAAAGCGCTGAATAATAAGGCAATATGAAATATGGCTGTTTTGAAGTTTTGTGACAATTTAACGCAAATAAATGATTTTTTATTTCTTAAATTTTAATTCATGGTTCTGGTTAATCATTGTACAGTGAATGTCGGAATTTTTCAAAAGGCAATTAAAGGCTCTGTTTAACCGACTTCTGAAGAAGGTTATCAATTCGCCTGTATTTTTTTATATTTCTTCCCGCCATTTTTTTACATACATGGAAAATAATTTTTTTATTTGCAAGCTTTTCGGATTAATCCCATATAAATATTATCTAAATCGGTTGAATAGTTTGGTTGTTAAATCAAAATAACTGGAAAAAATATTTCATACAAGTAAACGAAATTGCGTATTTTGATTTCTTGTGATTTTTTTTCGACCGTTGCAAACCGATTTTAATGTTTCTTTTTTTGAATAGTTAATTAAGGACGAGGAAAAGGGGATGACAGCACCGAAGTTTTATCAACTTTTTGAATCAATCCCTTGTTTAAAACCTGAACTACAAAGGCACAGCACTCCGTAGGTACTTATTGATTTATGTAAATAATGTAAATAAAGACCAGTGTTTGCGTATCCCCAAAGGCTGTCGCTTACTAAGTACTCACGCCTGGAGGCACAATTGATCGAGTAATTATTTTTGACAACCCTGCCGAAGATCCCACCGAGCAATAAGCCGAAAATATGAAAGGCGTAAAAACAACATCAAACGCAAATATTGTTTTTAATTTGTGGTACAGATATTTGTACCGGGTTTTTCTGATACGAAACCTAGTCACTCGTACTGCCGACAATATGGCGTTTTGTAAATCAAAAGAAAAAAATATTTAAAGGAAAAAAAATATGATTTTTTTATGTGATCTATGTTGTTTCTGCTTACTAAAACACAGGTCCTTTTCGACTTTCAGTTTAAAACTAGATAACTGATTATTATAATATATATATAGTCTCTTTTATTTTTTAATAAATACATACTTAAAATACATATTAACACCCAGACACAGAACACAGAACATAGATCACGTCATAAAAATGCTTGTGTGTCGTGTTAATACGTGGGAATCGAAGCCACGATCTACAGTGCAGAAGGCAGAGTTGCTACCAACTGAGATACGAATACAATACAATATAATCAAAAAATATTACTAAAATTATGAGAGGAGTATAGAATTATGAATTATATTGTGATAGCCTGGCCTGGACAATAATGAATTCTATTATGAAGGCCTGGACAAATCATTATTATCCACGATATTAGAATACTTTTTGAGTTATCTGCAAAATGTATTAGGCTTATAGAGAATATAATAAAACGAAAACGAAAAATAATAACTTTTATAATTCAATCCCCTTTCATGCCACAACTATTTGATCCGCTTCGTAAATAACATTATGTACACCAAATGTACCAATGAGAGAATGGTGGCCCAGGAGCACAGACGCCGACTTTCAATCTGAAGGTTTAAACCCACACGTGCACCAATGAGTTTTTCACTTAAATATATGAACGCAATACCAAGTTCTCGAACATCGTGAGGAAAGTAGCATGTCTTAGAACCAAAAATTTGAAGACATTATTACATCTACCAATCCGAATTGAATTCCCGTGGTAGATTAACTCTCAATTAACAAGCGTTGGCTGGTGTTAATGGCTGATGGGACTACAAATGTTTGTCACAAAAAACCTCCAAAGTTATGATAACACGCGATCAAGGTACGGAAACCTTGAGTTCTGGATTTGATTAGGATCAAATCCAGAACTCATATCCCCGATTGGGACTAAAACCAGAAGTCATGGCTACAGTTTCCTACTTCCAATCAGCAATAAAACCTCAAAATCTCACAGATTGTTTTCTTATACTAGATTACCATAAAAAAAATTGTTTTTTTTTCCAGAATGTAGCCCTAATAGTGAGTGCAAACTTCAGCACCTCGGCGGATGAATAATGTATCAATACACAGCTGTTCTGATTTTAACTATGTAAGCAACCTTTTTTTATGTTTTTTCGGTTTCAAAGTGACGGGTTGAACTGAAGGGCCACCTGATGTTAAGTGGTTATCTCCGCTCATAAAAACCAATATGAGAAGACTGAAGTGGTTGCGCGCGTCACCTAAGCGCGCAACTACTTGCGGATAATGTAGCATTCTCATGGCGAAAGAATTTTCAAAATCGTAACAAACGAACAAACCAAGTCACTTTCGCATTTATAATATTAGTTAAGATTAGGATCGTAAAATGAGATGTAAAGTGGGGTTTTGAGGCATCTGTTCCAGGGTCTAAGCCTGGGTAACAGATGGGTGAAGGTCTCTCCGGCTGAGGGTTCCACAACACGGGTTCAGTTCACCTTCAAGGACTCCAAGACAAGTACGCGCGAGGAATAAATGAACTAGATTGTAAGCGTGTTCGAGCGATATTATATAATATTTGACGGAAACATAGTTCTAATATTAATACGGCTATTGATAGTCGGTAAAAACAATCTTCTAAGTCAGGGGCTCGGGTTCAATTCCCAGACGAACTAAAATATCTGTACCCGAGTCTTGGTGTTTGTCACGCCACTTGAGACACAGATATAAAAACACAAATACATTGGGTCTCTCACCTGCGTGTTATGGGAGGAGGTAACCACTCATCAGTTAGACCTTCAGCTGGTCCCGTCACTACAGCTACATTAAAAAGATCGGAATATAAAGTTTTATGTATGCCGCAGTCAGGTAGCCTCAGGTACTAAATAACTTGCCTTCGAAGACTGGGATCATATATCTAGAACTTTTATCTATCTGGAAACTTTTACACGATGCTATAGGGACTAGAGACTTACGGATTTTCCCTCATCAGGTGAGAGGATTGGCTAGATATCTTATACGGGTTTAATGGTAACTAACGCAAAACTGATAGTAACTTTTGAGGGATCATGTTGCTCGCGTAGTAAGAAAGGAACAACGCAAAGTAGCTGTAGATCTTATGCCATGATCGTCTAGAGAAGTACTGCTGTCACACCTGGTAACCCACTGCCAAGCAGTAGTGTACTATGTGTGTGGTGGAAGAGTGTGGAAATACTGGCATACGAGGCGTTTCATTCCCATCTCAGAGAGACGCGGCGATAAGATCACCTAAACATATTATGCACCAGATAGTACCGTCACTTCCAACGCAAAAAAAAACCCTGGGCAGCCATGCTTGTGTATGCCCATTTTTCAGCCAGCAAAAAATTGTGATGAAATAAAGCTATTTTAAAGAGCGATTCGGACTCACATCAAATTGATTTGAACTTCCAATTTCTTATGATTCAAAAGATACAGTTGTAAAATAGGACAGACAGATATACGTAGTTATAATAAAACCTTGTTCACCAGTTATAATAATACTAATTTAAGAAATAACATGTTTTTTTTCTAATTAGAAAAAAAAATTAGACTGCCCAAATAAATTACAGTTTATTTTCGCAATCGTCACCTAAAAAGCAATAAAAGAAAATGTGCCAGCAAAAAGTATATATTCTCAAAATATCTTCACCCGACGCTAATGTTCCACACAAATAACAAATCTCTCCCAACAAGACGTGGAAAGTGCGTGCTAATGCCCATAAATAGCACATTTATTCTAAACAGCCAATTTATTTCACGTTATCAGAGCATGCTCGAGCCTAATCGTGTGGGATTGTCCTCGATGTGGCTTGGTCACGCGACGTGACATCCCTAATAATGACATCTGACATTGACGTAACAGTGAAGTCTAGCACTTTACGTAACTAAATTGACGGGACAAACTAACAGCTGACGTACATAAATTATTGAATAATTTAAAAAAAAAGAAAAATCCGACTTTCATACTTTCGACCCTTATTTCTTTAAAAAATAATCGTACAAATCGGTCAATAACATACAACGGGCGAAGAAAAAAGTATCAGGATATCAAGGTACACAATATCATTTACACGGACGACATATTTTTTCCAGTTATTATGATTTGAAAACCGAATTATTTAACGGATTTTGATGGAATTTCTATGCCACAAACCTGAAAGTAAAGTTCTTAAAAGCTATAGCTTGGATCGTTCCAGTACAGAATATACTCGTGACATAGGCGATCGTGTTAGTCTGAGCGAACATAAAATTCAACCATCATACATTCGAAATGGCTCAGGTAGATAAGCCTGCATAGTGGTGAGTGGGCATAAAGCCATCATCCCTGGCGTGCGCGTCTATCGCGCGACTCGTAAACTATGCCGTAGAGTAAATACCTTTGACGTTCGTTAACGCCAAAACGTAGGCAATAACTTGTAACGCGGTCATAGAACGTGTTCGCACTTGACTTAACTACTTCACCTCATGACATTTTGTAGTGCTAACGAATTACGATTACAAATGGCATTCGTGGGATGACTTTGTCCCTGTTGTGAACGATGTTAAAATTAAAAAGTAGGGGTAGCTAAAGCTCCTACCGCATATAAAACAAATAAATTTATTAAAAATAATAATTTTTTCGTTTTTTCGTTTACGACAAATATGTATAATCATAATAATAATAAACATTATATTACTCAGCACTTATCATCAATTTTAATTACGATCCGACTGACTCACTCTGCGTTTAAAATGATATAAATACAAATAATATTCTTAGTTCAGCATTATTATCTAGATAAGAGAATATGTGCCATCTAATCGAATCGCGTATATTTGCGTAACGATAGGAACTATTTAAATGTTTGCTACCACTCCATTTTCGGGTTATATGTGTTTGGATCTAATGTGTAGCGTTTAAAGTTGATGCAACAGAAATTTTTCAGGAGGTCAATTCTAATTACAAACTTTCGATGCAATGAAACTTTCGATGTAAATGAAGCGTACACAGCTCTCCATCTGTCTACCTACCATTAACAGGCTTATATTGACTATTGACCGTGTAGTGGCATTTAGATTAGGCGCTTCCGTGCTTCGGAGAACAATTTAAGATGTCGGTGCCAGTTATTCTAGTCAATAAATTATATCAGGCGGCTTGAAAACACCAGAGTAGGCCACTCATACAAAAATAAGAAGATTAACAGGCTTGAAAAAGGATGATTTTTATATATAGAAGTTTCAAGGATAGTTTTCATGCCTAAGCATGAGAAATGCATGAAGGTAATTAATGAAGTGTTTTAGATAATTAATTTAGTCACTCGTTGTATTCTGTCCAGCTGCAGTTACTATTTAACTCAAGATAACTTGAGTTAAATCTTGTTCACATCAATTTAATCGAATTTTAGACCAAAAATCTGATGTTAAATCGGATAAAACGAAGATCAAAATTATATTTTAGGAGTTGGCGAGTAAATGCGGCCTTGTCTTAGAACTGTTTTGTCTACAGGAGAGGTCAATATCAAACGTAAAGTAATGTAACGTTTATCTATCTAGCCAAGGACGTTTCTGCGTGAAAATCCAAATTTTAACAACTTAAAGCATTATGAGTCGGTTTTGATCGAAAATAATTGTGAGTAAATAAAAGTGATAAATCCGAATTTGTTCGCCAGCTCCTCAAATATGAAATTGCTATGAACGTTGTAAATTTAGAATTCATGTAATTCGGTTTTAATTCATTGGCTTAACTCTCATAATATCCACAGTTTTCAAGTCGAAGAAGCAACATTATAATATTCGAAATATTTATTTGATTGAAAATTTATTATTTGTAAATAAATTAATCTAGAATGGACAGAGATAAGAATTAGTTGCAAGAAAAGGGCACCAAAATATTGAATGACGGTTATAAAAGTCGATGGAACCTAAAAAGTATTATATATACATATGTTATAATTCCCTTATCATGATACTAAAATTCCTGACTAATCAATAGACAACGTTTTTATGATAAAACAGACATGCCAACGAAGATAAATTTTAATAATAATTCAATAGAAATACTAAAAGTTAGCAGCAGATTTTCGATTATTCCGTCTAGAAATGTATATTGTTATTAAAATCTCACCATTCTCCATGACTTTATCCATGACTTTTAAACATGCTGGAATGATATGACCTAGTTTACCATCTAGGATACAAACAGCATCATATGATCTCACTTTTGTAAAGAACATTATCTTGCATAAATTTATCTCGATTCCGCAGCGTACTGATAACGTCACAAAATTGATGGGACGATAACAGCGATAAGGCGTATTTAACACTAGTATTATACTAGCCATGTACGAAGTAGCATTAGTTGTAGGAGCCGCCAGTAATCTCGGCTATCAGGTCCTAAAGCGACTCACAAACACATTCAGTGGAAAAATCTACTTTACGACTGAAGAAACTACGGACGGACTCAACATACTCAAGAACCTAGAACGAAATGGACTGGACATCAACTTTATACAAATGGACATCACATACACGAAGAGCATTATCAAAACAAGATACACCATTCAAGATCTGGACGAACGGATAGATTTAATCATCAATTTAACTGACTATGTGAGCGAGAAAAACATATCACACGCAGAACGAGTGAGAAGGACGTTGAGTGTAAATTTTTACGGATTCATCAATTTTGGGAAGTTGATCTATCCACTTCTGAACGAAGGGGCTAGAGTGGTAAACGTGTCGGGACCGGCGGGGTTATTAGCTACTATAGAGAACGAAGATATAAGAAAAAGAATAAGTGACACGACACTTTCCGAAGATGAGCTGGTAGCGATAATGATTGAGTACGAAGAAGCGGCTAGAAAGGGTATTGAGAAGACGGAGGGTTGGGGAGTAAATGTGCATGCAGTGAGTAAAGTTGCACTAAATGCCGTGACGTTCCTGCAGCACAGAGAATGGAGCGATAGTGGCGTTGTGATCAACTGTGTGAATCCAGGAAAACTATCGCACAGAGAGGTGCGGAAGACGGCGAAGGTTTTCGAGGAAGGAGCTAAAGCTATACTGTATCTAGCGCTGGAAGCGCCTTTGTCGTTAAAAGGCAATTTCGTTTGGAGTAACTATTCCGTGATTGAGTGGAATTCAGATCCATTCGTGGAAGTCACAACAGTGTAAACCTTTGACTATTGAAAACGTCTGATATTGTGATTATTTGTGTAATTCATAAATACGCTTTTTGACTAACTTCCCATAATTGTAAGTAATAGCAATACCTGTAGAGCTACAGCTAAGAAGAAGGGAATGATCAACTAAGAATAAAGTTTTTTTTTTTATACCATAGTGACTCTTATGGTAACGAGAATGTTGGTGAAAGTGAACAATGAAACTAGTAATTCCGAGGTTGGTTTTGTTGGAGGGGCGTTCAGTCTCTACAGTGAAATTAATATATTTCGAGAAGGAAACCATAATGAATTTGTGATTTCATATAATACTGATCAAACAGTAAAATAGGGTCTTATCTGATGCCAAGCTTATAGAAAATTATTGTAGATTGAACCTATAAATTCTCGTTCATTCTTTTATTGAGGTTTGATTTTCACCCGCTATACATACTAATAATATAATAATACTGTTATAGCATATGTAAATCAAACAGTGATTTCATAGTACAAGAAAACCAATATTCCTAGTTACACTGAAATGTAGAAATCTATATACTACGAGTAGCTGTGGCGATGGCGATGGCGCTTTTTCTTCCGACTTACTTTACAAATATCAATATTTAAGGCTAAACAAGAACTTTAGCGTAATGCCAGGTAGCTAATAGCCTTCCTTATGAATGAGGCTTTAATACACAAAAATATTTTTTCAAATCTGACTGGCAGTTACACAGATTAGCGTATTCAAACAACACAAACTCTTCAGCTTTATTATATTTTAGTATAGATATATATACATGGATATACATGGATACATGGATCATCTATTGTAATACATGGATTACAATAGATGTAAATCCATGCGTTTTCCCCGTAAGGTCAACAGACACTTTTCCCGTTGTACCCATAGAGATGACAAGTGGTGAACTCATCGCCACCATTGTTGTTCCATGAATAACTCAGCTAACATTTTCTTCTGTAAAATAAATCAATCCTTAACCGCATAGCAGAGACAAAAATAATTCCTAAGATTATTAACAATATGTCTGGGCGTCGCAATGTTAAGAACTTATTGTCACTTAAATATGTAAGCAAAGTTAAAATAAATAAATAAGAAATATGATGTGGAATTCCATTACCATTCCATTCATTCTGTGCCTAAACTTTGAATATTTATTCGGCCGATTTTATTCTAATAAAACCTCTTCACGTTGTGTAAAACCTTTTATCTCAATTACATAATGAAACTTGAAACTTTATCTGGAGCACTAGGGCAAATCTCAAATACTCAACAGCTCAGAAGATTAACAGCTGACTAAGCAAAAAGCTTAGTGCAATTAATTAACTACTGGGAAAAAGCGAAGTTACATTTTATTGAGAGTATCGAGGAATCCATCGCAACGGAGTTAAAAGTCGATATTGTGGACAAAAACAAAAGTCTATTCTTCTTGCTATAGACTTGGTTACGTTTGTATTTTTTATGTGAATTACTGACGAGACGAATTAGGCCCACCCAGTGGTAAGTAGCCTCCATGAGAATAGTAATGCGACTCAGTATACGATTAGGATTTTACGTTGAGTTGCAATAACCCTGCTGTGTACATCACCCGAGATGAGGATGATACGTCTCATGCGCATATATTTCACCGTCTGGTACTATTGGAGTTTTTTTTATGTAACAATAGTGACCGGACACTCCGAAGGCCCACCTGATGTAAAATGGGAACCTCCACCCATATCAACAGCAATATTAATTAGGTCATCCCCAACGGAAGTTCGAGAAGACTGGACGGACGCACTGCGTTGCATCCGTCACCCGAGACAGGGATTTCACGTATGCGCCTGTAATATCCGGCACCCTTCCAACGGAACACAGCAATGTGTGACACGTTATATGCTCACTAATATGTTTACTTGTGTGTGTAAAATTGTACGTGTCCGAACGATACTCGAGATTATATGAGTTAAATGCACACAGATGTGGAGGCAGTATTTCTCCGGGCGAGCTTTACACAAATTCTACTTGTGGGGATACAAAGGGTACTCACCTTCGGATGTGAGCTGCTGGATCCCCCGAAAATGAGAATATTATGAAGATGTGAGAAGTTCAAGCTGCTCGCATCCGTCAGTGACTCTCAGAACCCCTACTCGTGTCTCCCGGGTGGTGCGAAAGGACCAAATCAAAGTACCAGTAACATTTTTTTGGTTTAAATACATGTATTTTTGGTGATACATCCCAAATATTATCCAATGTTCCTGAAACTTGATTAACTTATAGGTTGGAACTTAGCAGGAATATGTTAGATCGCTCAACTTATATAACTTGTAGGTAAAACCAGATTTTATATTATCAAACGTGAAAATCGCAGTCAAAATACTGATCGTAGAGTTGAAATCGATGTAGAATCCAAAGTTTGAATGAGCGCCCGCTCAAGCATCGCTTGTCAAAGATGCAGCTTGTTAAAAACTTGGAGACTCAAACTTGTGAACACAAACATGGATCCCTACGAGTTTTCAGATCTTTTGCATATTTACTGACGGCTGCATTGAAGTGCGTTCTATTAATTTCAAATGTCAGTTTCTACCAGTTAATGAGCTTGTTCGTATGAATTAGTTTTCAAAACGTGTGGGTTTTAGTCGTGGGTTTTTGTTCTATAATTCTGTTGGTATTATTTTCATTGGTAAATCATAATAATTGCATAAATGTATTCCTTCTTACACAATATCTTCTTGTTTAAAACCGCGCATCTTTCGTATAATAGAGCATTTTCGATTTCCACCCACAAAAGAAAACATACATGAAACGACAGAATATATTATAGTAGCAACGTGAAATGAGAGCAAAAGCTTTTCCGCTACAGAAATATTCGCGACACGACCTTTATTTGCAGGTAAAACGGTATAGACGACACGACACTTCCAGGAAGGTCTTTGATCATGACAGCGAATAAAAAAGTATAATTAATTTGTATTTAGTTAGCAGCGATATGAGCTAGTGAGGAAAATTTAACGAGACATTTTTTAGTCTGTGTTTTATAAAAATTGAGTTCCAGAATTGAAATAGGAAGAGTAGGTACACGTTTAAAAGGCATTCAACATATATTTGAAATCGTGATAATGTTTTACGCATAATAATTTCATTTATTCAAAACAAAAGTTAATGGCACCAGCCTCTAATGTGACCGGACAGGGACACCCGCCTACTCTCGATAATTGAGAGTGGATGAGTGAATTGAGAGTGAATGGCAAAAGTTAATAAATCAGGTTTATTATTATGGTAAGTGAAATATTTCTGACTAGTATTTTTAATTAATGCTTTTTAACTCTATCTAAATATTATGAATGCGACAATGAGCTTGTTTGTTACGCATTCACGTATAAACCGCTGAATCGATTATGGTGAAGATGGAACCTTGGAGAAGTTTGAAGGATGAAGGCTAATTTTACTCGCTAAAAATTTGATCCCAATATTTTTTCCGAGATATCTTAAAACAATACTTAAACATTAAATTTGCCTTGTCTTTACTATTTTTACCAAGCCTGTCAACGAGAGAATTGTCACAGTATTTTTTTATTATGAGATATGTATAGAAATTTAGTCAGCCTTGTTCTCCGTAGCAGCCTCTAATGTTCCCACTGCAGGGACACCGGCCTACAGTGAATGAGCTTTGATCTACCACGGGAGCCCAATCCGGATTGGTAGTTTCGATGATGTTTTCCTTCACCGTTCGAGAGTGTGGTAATGCGCACATCAATTTCTCTAGTGAAAAAATCATTGGTGCACATGTGGTCTTGAACCAGTGACCTTCAGATTGAAAGTTGGTGTCACCCTGGGCCACCACGCTCTATTGCCCTTGTTCTATACTTAGGTATTAGCATTACAATTCAAATAATAAAAATTAGTTTGTTATCACATTTTCTTTCAAAATAAATCAAAATCTGCAGCTCGTTCAATATTCAAGGGCCTAATGGCCATCTATAAGCTTCTATTTCGATTTTGATATTCGATTTTCTGTCAATAAGTAGCATTCGACCTTCGTCAAGTGAACACTGCCTTTGACACTTTGTAATTCCACCGGCTTTTACCTACTTTATTAAATTTCCGCGTCGGCTAATGAGGAGATCTTTGGACAAATAATTCAGGTGGCATAGATCATGTTACCTTATGTTAAAAATATTAATGAGGGTGGGGATAATGCTGTGTTTGTATTAAACTCCCGTTTGTAAAACTGTGGGATAACAAGGCCCACCTTTGGTTGGGACTGATTTAGTACATACAAGAATCCTGGGAACCACTTTTCTATAGAAATACCGAAACTCATGTCAAAATTAACATTGATAGAAAATGAATGTATAAATATTCACCTTAATCCCAAACTTAGCATAGCTTGTACTATGGGAACTAAATAACTGGTAGAATGCTTATATACAATAGAACTTTTCTTTTGTAAATAGTGCCCTCAACTCGTTCTGTCACTGATTCATATAAAAAAATCAGTGAAGTGCGTTGTAAAGAGTTGAAAAATTACACCGAGACAATGTTATAACCGAACTTTCAATTCCCGATATAGAGCCCCAAAGCTTTCGTAAATAAAATATTGTACTTTGAACTTATCAACCCAGAAATATTAATTCTCAATTTAACACCATTATAACAAGTTGTAAGAAACAGAACTCTCGCCTTGTTAGCAAAGAGTTTAATTTTAATTAACGACCGAATCTGTTCCAGCTCGAACAGACTGCTCTTGTTTCCGCTCCATCACTCCATAACACTCAAATACAAGTGACTGAAGCAAAAATCTAAAAAAAATAACAATATTTCTCACCCATAGCGAACGGAATGTCACAGGTAACATTATGAATTTATAGACAGAACAATTCGGGCAAACGTCACGAAATCTCTAATTTGTGATTTTTACTTAGATCTTACTGGAGAAAACATTAAATAAAGACAATAAGGACCCGCTATACTACAAAATTAACCAAAATAAAGCACACTACGAAAAGTGGTTGCACTATTATATAATTATATCAAGCAAATAACACATGAATGTTCTTTTCTATGTCATTTCAGCGAAGCCATGTGAACATGGAATGAATGAAAAAATGAAGCATTCACTCGAGTGAACGTTCATTCAAGTCAACCGTCTTAGGAAACGGTTAATTTTTAATTAAAATCGTGTTTTTATAATTTCAGAATGATAGCTAAAATGTTAGTTTATTTATTTTTAAAACTTAGATTTCTAACGTAAGTATAAACTAAAGTTGTATATAGTTCTTTAAAGCCAATTTCAATGAACTTTTAAAACTCACGACATAATTATAAAAAACATACAAACAATTACCTAGACGTTATTATTTTAAGACCTAAAAAAAAATAAAAAAAAATGTCTAAAGTAATTTAGACATATTTTTTGCCAAACACTCAGAAAGACCCCTAACCTAAGGCCTTTTTTGCTAGCGGCGGATCACCAGGTGTGGAGGCAGTACTTAGCACAAGTTCTACTGCTAATTTGGGTTGCTCCTTACGCACCACCCGGGGGACACGTATAGGGATTCTGAGGGTATTCACCTACGAACGCAAGCAACATGGGTCCCCTAAATTTCTCGCTATAATGTGTTCTATTTATAACCTCTGTAATTTACCTATGTAATACACCTGTCAAAAGCAAAATAAATTTATTGTTATTCTTAATCTCGCACGCCTGTGTAACGTTATGTCAAACAACGTAACAGACTGTGTGCTAGACAGCACAATGAAATGCAACTTGCAGCTCCCAGGATAGTGGATTGGGCCATCGGATGAATACTGGATGAAGCGCTAGTGTTTTGGATGGCCAGAATTTTTCATCCCCCAAGGCACTATGCGGAGTGAACTTTGGGTGTGTGGATCGTGAATGTTTAATGCGTACGCTGTGCTGCCAACTGCCTGTCTGAATTATATCAACTTCGTATTAAATGAAAATATCATTGTATGACTATTTATTGTCATCAGTACATTGTATAACTACTTATTGTACGTGATGTATATTGTATACTTATTTATTGTACGTGATGTACAATACATTTTGACTTAACTCTATTACTTGTTAATACACGCTTTATCCCAAAGGGGTAGGCAGAGCCGTAAGGGATCATATGAGACTATCATGAGAACGTAAAACCCGTCAAGTGCTGTGCGTATATTTTTATTGTTTTCCCACGAATAACTCAGTATCATTCTTTTTTTACATTCGGATTTCAATTTTGAAGTTAAGTGGGTTAAGTTGTTTACAGACGCAAAGTTTGATGACTATGTAACTAAATGTCACAACAATTTATGTAATGGGCATAAAGACTGCTCTTGGGTCTTGTTATATATTATTGAGAATCCAAGACACTAGTGAAACAGAAAATTCTACAACAAAGACTTAATAAACAACAATAAAATGAATACGAGTCATCCTCATTTTATTAAATGGCTACTTTGTCTTGAAATTAGTTTATTAATATTGGAACACAAATTATGTGTGTACTCACGTGCCTTTAAATTGAAAGCAATAAAAGGACTTATCACGTGTGCCCATGGCATCTGTGTTGCCTAAATTCATACCATATTTTTTTTTTTTATATTTCACCTTTTTGGCTCATATGCAAGCTCGTTTGTAAGTTTACATTGTAATTGATTTTAATTGTGCCTATCATTATAATTCTAATGACTGAGAAGTAATTGCGTAAAATAGTAATTATTCATGCCCGTTAAATTTCAATTTCCCGGTCACTTATTATGATGTGGTATTATTACAACATTTATTAACGCTAGGCTTTCGACTAAAAAACTAGTTTCACTATCAACAGAAAAAAAAAACATAAATGTAAACTTTATTACTTGTAACATGTTATTTTGGAATTATATAACTTTCAAAAGTAACTTAATGTTTCTATAAGATAAGATAATTTCACAACTCACTTATAATATATGATATCTGATTTTTGCGCATTTACTGCCCTTTCCCCCAAGACCTTTAAACGAACCTTTTCCGATTGAACCCCGATTACAGGTGATCTATTTTCTAGTCGATTCCAAAGTCCGAACAAAACGTCTCCAATAATTGCTATCCAGACACGTAATGGATCACCGCCAACGCTATCTGTCGCGCCAACTTTGAAATAGAAAAACTTGTGTCGTTAGTGTAACCGCGGCTTTATATACAGCCCTCCGCTCGCACGCGCCAGTGGAGCACATGCTTTATGAATTACATTTTATTATGTGAACAACGCCAAAGAAAATAGAGCTAAAAAGTAAAACCTTGGAAAAATGAATAAAACTTTTTAGTAAATATATTTTAGGAAACATATTTCAGTGTAGTTTTAGTACTTTTGCTTAAAACAATGAGGTTCGTTTCTGTGCAGTTACTAGAAAACTGTTTGATTCTTGTATTGTTCTTCAGTCATTCAATTACAAATAATAAATCAATCAAAATAACAGGTTTTTACTACATGCATTTAAAATATACGGTTCCTATAACAAAAAAAAACATTTCATTTAATTTTTTGTCTCTCTGTCTGTTTGTTTCGGCTAATCTCCCAAACGGCTGCACCGATTTTGTGGATACTTCTACTTCTTTATAGTATGGACGCAGGACCCTAATACAAAACATATCAATGGCTACATTTTTATTAGGGTCCGGCGCAAAAAAAGACCGCGCGGATGAAGTTGCGGAAAACAACTAGTTTATAAAAATGTCACTACAGTTTTATGAACAAATTTTTCTTTAAGTCTAAGTCAAAATCAAAATATTTCAGTCGAATTCTTAAAAAAATTATTGGTAACGTCATTTTTTAATAAGTATGTACTACAAGAACATGCGTTCTCAATACTAAATTGGCACATGTTCAAGTCCTATCCGACTAATAAGTGAACAGAATGAGTTTGGTGGAGGCGAGTGTTGCCATGTCGCCAGTATCCGGCGTGTTCTGGCGCTCTCGTCACTCAATCAAGCCACGATCGCGTGACAGACAGCAACAATCCGTCCGAACCGAACGCACCGGGCGTTCGGTCACCGTGCCAAGTACTCAAAGGCCAGGAGTACTCTATGCTGGAGGTACTCAGTTCTCACTTTGAGGCACGCTGCCTCCGTTTGATACAACGGCAGTCTCATCTCGCTGTCAATCGTTTATTTCGTTGCCTATTTTCGCTTAAAAGAGGTGATATTTATTTCATTACACCCCGCGGCCTAAAAGTAAATGAGAACATAGGAAAAACTGTCAAAATTTTTCTTTTTCCAAGCCAACAAAAAAAAAATGTTTTTTCGGGATCGGGAAACTGTGTTAGTTGGGTATGAGGTGCCTTCATAACAAATCCGTTATGTCATCCAAATCCGTTAAGGTGTTAAGGAGTAACAGACATACATACAGACAAACTTTCACATTTATTATGTTTTTATCATTATCATGCAAAACAAAACAACAAAATACTACGACTAATTGAGGAGGTCGATATCTGTAACTGGTGCAATTAGGCGTGCACTTACCGAGCCACTTACACTGTAATGTAACAAGCTTATTTGTAAGCGAAAGAATTTAGAATATTGATTGATTAACTGTTAAGTCAAGATTTTTTAAAGAAGTAAGATAAGAATGGGATTTTGATAATAATATATAGAAAGTTACAATCCATTTATTTCAAAAAATTATTGAAGCGAAGCGTCACATGTACGATATAAATTTGAATACTATCATGATTACGATTTGCGAGTTACAGAGATTATGGTAAATATTTCGGTAACTCGAAAAATATAATAAAAATATAATCATAGAAATATATATTTATTTATCGACACACTACAACCACATCGGCAGTTAGTAAACAACCAATAACCACCTCCAGTTTTATTTCACGAAAATATAGACTGAGCAAACTTGTATATTCCGTGTGTGCCTTGACACCGTTACGTGCCGGTGTAAATGCGGCCGGTCTAAATCGACCTCACCTTGAATAATATAAGCGGCTCGGGCGGGAAAAATAAAATGACATTTTGTTAACGCGATGCACACGACACCAGCGGCTGTGGCCACACTTAACTAAACATGATATTTTACGGACGTGCAACACTGCACTATCGGTCGGATAGGTATACTATCTTATGCCCGCAGCTTCTCTCGTGTTCTTATAAATTTTTCAAATTATTTTTTGACGCCTTTGTCTTTTTCTGTGACCCTGTTATGGGTAAGCAAAATTTTATGATCGGTTGACTGGTTAAAACGTGAAAGCGATACAAACAAATTAATATTTTCATTTATACTATTATTATTACTAACTGCGCCTCGCAGTTTGTAAACTACAAGATGACCAAAATATCTATGTTACACGATATATGCAGCGCACAATCTGTCAATCGCTGACAGTTATGTCAAACGCTATAAACCTTAGAAACGTTTATATTGTCAAAAGCACTAAGAAAGTTGTGGACAAATATTTGTATGACATAGATGACAAACAAATCTATACGTATTTATAAATATTTCATTCTTATGCGTCATGCTCATAGACAACAGCAATACAACTCAGGTCCTCCCGTACGGAAGTATGGAAAGACTCAAGTCTCACTGCCTTTCACCCATCACTCTAGACGGCGATGGACGCCTGACATGCTTATAATATCGGCATCCACACCCTTCCACTGAAACAGCCCAGCTTTATATAATACCTGCCATAATAAAAAATATTCTGTAGAAAATGCAACTGGCTATGTTACAGTTTTCAGACCAAAGAGGATTACACATAGGTTTAATAAAAAAAAAGATTCTCTTTTGCAGGAAACCCCTAAAAAATCGTAGTGAACATAGCGTATTGTACAATGAGTTAGGTTTATCATAGACGCGTTATGCCGAGGTCATCTAATAAGTAATTAGTATGTTAGAAATAGCGATATAATCGTTATCGTGATATTAAACGATATATCGTAATCTACGTAATGATCTACCTACTGCAAACAGATTATATCGTGATCGCGCGAAGAGGTTCATGATATCTTTCATCGTTTCCGCCTTCAACTTGTCAAATACAGCTTCTTATCGTGCTACAAAACAAGTAGCAGTTTTGTTTTTATGTACCGAGTTAGTTGGTTTAAAGATTGATAAATAATATATTGACAGGTTGAATCATTAAGAAACTAATTCTTCCTTAAGGGGTTTCTTGTTGGTTGGTTCTTCCCTGTGGATGGTCGGATAGGGTTTGAACAAGTGCTAACTACTTTACTTGGATGCCATATCATATTTTTCCAATGTTTTTTTATTTAACACCCAAACTGTTACCATTTTGTTAATTTTGTATGGGACCAATCCGTAAAGATTTTTTTTTCAAATCGGTTGAAAAATAATTGAGTTCTAAAGTTACAAACATAAAGAAGCCCGAATTGGTAATCTTCTCCTTTGGGAGTCGGTTTAAAAATCAGCCGACACCGTAGAATTTTTCTCAAGTGTTTCATGTCTGACTTTAACTGACAGCTAATGTCTAGCTAACGTGTACATATAACAACAGAAATAGGGTTCGGGATCATTCTATTTGAATGTGACCTAGATGAAGGCATCCAGGACCATATTTTATAAAACTGTCTAAAACTGCGCGCGGGTTCGATTCCCAGCCCGGGTACATTTTGTGTGGAGAGCATGAAGTTTGTTCTCGGGTCTTGGGTTGTCTTGTCTTATTGTGTTTGTCCATGCCATTTTTCACACAGGGAATCCTCGTGTTTATTTTTTTATTTTATTGAACCAAAAGTTCCCAATAATTTTGTATATATTTTAACTTCTTCACTGATATTTTTATCGTCTCTTTATTATTTAATTTTTATCCATGAGAGTATATTTTATTATTAATCAATGTTAATGAAATCATTCCGATTGTGAGTATTCTTGTAACTTCTGCGAAATAAACTGGCCATATTTTGCTAACCCAAATGCAGAAAAAACCTTGCGAAAGTACATTAGCTCAGAAATTGGCAGAATTGATGTGGCCAAAAACACAAAAAGCCAAAAAAAAATCATAATCAAGATCAAGAGAAATAATTATGACCGCCCCCTCTTCAGAATGATAAAACCCTAGGTGCATCTTGCGCCCGTCACTATACTCTCAGAGTGAAGAGCGCAACGAGATGAGGAAGCGAGGGAACGAAGAGAGGTCCAGTAAAGTACTACAACCAAAACCTATATTCTGCCGCCAAAAAGTGGAATTGTTGACATTCTATCCTGTGACGGAATGGCTGCAATTTCACCAGATATCCAAAACTTTTAACGGAACGTAGCCACTTTTTCAATGTAAAATATAAGGTAGCAATACTTTGTTGAAAGACCTTGCTAGAATTTCTGCTGCTACGAAGTCTGGTTTTTTATTTGTTACAAAATTCATTTTTCATTTCATAATTGTGTTATGTTTTAATTAGACTTTGCAATTATCCGCTGAGAATTTATAAATTGAGTTAAACGTTAATGCTTACACAGAAATATAAGACACCCAAGACCCGAGAACAAACTTTATGCTCACGGTATCCCTCGCTTCAAAGCCATTGCTACTACCAACTAAAATGACGGAGTCGTCATAACTGAATCTTTACGGATTTCACACAACGTCATTTTGATACTAATTTTAGTAGTAGTGGATATTAACACCACCACTAATTACTACATTACTAATTAATTTTAAACATTTTTACATTACTCATTAATCTTAAACATTGTTAAAAATTAACATAATTTCATTAAATTTCAGTTTCGTTAAGATTCATAGTCAAAGTTGTTGATTCCTCAATAATGTAGCGCTGAATATTTCTCTATGACACAGTGTGGGCATCTGGAGAAAACGAGCTTGCTTCTGACATGTCTCCGTGATGGTATTTTATGTTCGAAAATAGATGTTCGCGCGCTCGTGACGGTCTGAATGCCGCCGTACAATGAATGTGTTGCACGTGTTTTAGAATATGCAATACGTTTGTGGAATTCTCAAATTGTGTTTTAAAGTGCCGGTGAAAATGTTTCCTGCCGCATTTCTGGTGGTTGTATTGTTCCAATAAAATAATAAAAGCTTAAAAGTATTTTCATAACTAGCATTCGATAAAAACGTAATGTTTCGGTTTTTGTTAAGCTAAGAAAGCAAGTATGACGAAACTCTATGATAAAAACACACCCAGATCTGTATTAATACCATTTAAGAAACAGAGTCCTGTTTTACAACACCCGCTTTCGTAGGTAGCATTAATAGATACAAATACCCAAGATTTAAGAACAAACTCAAACGGTTTTTGTTGTTTGAAGAGCCCGGGTGCCCCTGTTTTTTATGCATAATATTGCCAAGTTAGCTGTAAACAAACCAACCTGATCATAAAATAACCAGAGAGTAAAATATTATACAACATATTAAAAAAAAATACAACAAATCGTTAGCCAAGAAGCCGTCACCCAATCGGATTGCGTTCACTCGCTTTAAGACAGATCGTTGTGGTAGATAAAGGCAATTTTAAATAACCTTTTTTATATATTATTGGATATTTCACACGGTGCTATCTAGCTCCCATGTAAACATAGATTGCGCTATGGGAAGCAGAATACAGAAACAATACTTATAAAGTAGTTTTTAAATACATAAACGTCACATACACTCATACCTCTGCA
This sequence comes from Aplocera efformata, assembly GCA_921293045.1. Classification (NCBI taxonomy): domain Eukaryota; kingdom Metazoa; phylum Arthropoda; class Insecta; order Lepidoptera; family Geometridae; genus Aplocera; species Aplocera efformata. Next base: position 679,732 of record OV121042.1, on the reverse strand, counting down.
CCAGGATTTCCTGTGCCGCAGATGGCATGGACAAACACAGAAACACGAGACAAACACCCAAGACCCGAGAACAAACGGACGCGGGTAACTTGATCCCCAAAATTGACTATAAATTGAAACATAAATAAAACAAATATTGGTATGATATCAATTAGACAAACAATATAAAGTTATACAACTAACTTTGCGTAGGTAGTTTAGACCTACCTACACGCTAATTAATATTGCAATATCCCAACAAGGGTCCATAATGTGAAACTCCGAACATAAAACCATATTACCTTGTACCATTATGAGCAATAAATGTATTGAGTATTGAAATAAACCAAAAATAAAATCCATTTCAGTATTTACCACAGAACAAGCCTGCTACTCGGACCGAAGTGACCTACTTACAAAGCAAACAGCAAAAAAAACCCGTTCCCAGTTTCTAGGGCTTAAACTTGTACTTGTTGGCGGATCTTCATACCCCCTCCACGGCCCACTGGAGCTAAATAAAGGCCTGAAGTTTTAATGGACGCTTTCTGCGGAAACCGAGAGTCATTCGATTGTTATTTTTATGGATTACACTTCGGTGTGATAGGGAGCCTCGTTGTAGTAGGCACAGTTATTATCAATGAAAATGGGTGCGATTTCCTAATTAATATTATTGAAATATATAAAAAAACTGAAGTAATATACCTATAACTATAATATCCCGTACCGTACCGTACCAGCCTCTAATGTTCCCACTGCAGGGACACCGGCCTACTCTCGATAATTGAGAGTGAATGGGCTCTGATCTACCACGGGAGCCCAATCCGGATTGTTAGATGTCACATGTCATCGAATTTTTGTAGTTCTTCAGTTTCCTCACGATGTTTTCCGTCACCGTTTTGAGAACGTGGTATTGCGCACATAAATTTTTCAAGTGAAAAAACGCATTGGTGCACTTGTGAGTTTCAACTAGCGACCTTCAGATTGAAAGTCTGTGCACCTGGGCCGCCACGCTCTCCTTCAAAAATATAGTCAGAAGTGACAGATTGACGTTTAGTTGTACAATTTCTCACGTAAACTGGATGGCATGGGACCTGGATTAACATAGGCATACTTTTTATCCCGAAAAAGTGAAGTAATTTTGAGTGCCTTGCAAAATTCATAACTTTTGTTTTTTCCCATCATCTCAGGCTGACTTTTTAACCGCTCGGTGTTGCCAGTATTAAAATGAAAATATCGCAAACCGCGTATCTAAAGCATGACAAATGCATAGTAAGCCTCACAGGCTTAGTCCAATGAAAAATTCAGCGCACAGATGTGAGAACCGAGTAAGTGACGAACAGACAGACAGCATATTTTATGGTGAAAGCTACATTAGTGGCGTCCCCGCGGAGCTTTCGTTCTGAAGCAGACTGCATTGCGCGCCAGCAAAGAGGATGGGAGGTGGTTATGTAACACTTGGGTGGAAAAAAAATTTGGCTGTATATTCAAGATGGTTTCACGTAAGTGTTCAACCAGAAAATTATAATTTAGGGTAGGATACAGTTATTTTTAATCATAAGTACAACCCCATGTGATTTCCATGTTATCCTGTCCATTTGATTGTCTGGAAGACATCGCTCACTAGTGATAAGACCGCCCATTGTTCTTTTCATATTAGAATTTGCATATTATGTAATTTGGTGTACAATAAAGTATTATCTATATATCTACATTGTCGTTAGATGGTACATTTTTTTCATACACGCAGAAATGGAGTATGTAGCTCATACAGTACTTGTTCACTGGCATACTCAAATCTCAAATTATTTAACTTACTTCAGAACGAAAGCTTACTTGTGTATAAAATATATTTATAATAAAAAAAATATATAAATCATATTTCACTGGCCTGTGGCAATGACTAGTATTTTTTTATGTAAATTCATACAAATATTATAATATACATATTAATATACTAACTACGAGTAATTCACACGGTCTTTTTTTTTATAAAGTCATGTTTTTTCTTCCTCAGCAGATTACCAATCAAGTACCACAAAAATGGTATTCTTTTTATGTTAAACGTAGTTTACCTTCTGTTATTTTAACAAATGTTCCTTGGAGCGGATGACCCGTGCGTCCATCGCGTGCTCGCTAATCCTTCCCCATTATCTTGCTATATATTGTCCACTTGTGGGATTATCCATTGTACTGTCCGTATTAATCGACGATTAATCTTTCGCCTGATATGTGAAATACCATGTGTCGCGCTAAGGCTGTTTAACGTGAGGGCTCCGAAGATATCCGTAGCTTAGTTGGTAGTAATCGAACGCAGGGTTCCGTACCCGAAGGATAAACGTGACCCTATTACTAAGGTTCTGCTGTCCGTCTGTCTGTATGTCTGTCCGTCTGTCACCAGGCTGTATCTCATGACTCAGTGTAAGATCCAAATCTTATACTGAGTCACATTACTGTTATCATGGGCTGGATCGCCACTTATCACCAGGTGGGCCCTCAGCACGTTCCGTCATTTAATCACATAAAAAAAAATCGCGTATTTTGCTTAAAACTTTTTTCTTCACCCATATGCTTCTAAAGATAAGAAATAAGGGATGAAAATGATGAAAACTATTTCTTCGAATTATTAAATCAATCAAATATTTTATATAGCTCTGCCATGTGTTTATACACACTCATATCTCATGAACAAACACAGAAACACAAGACAAACACCCAAAACCCAAGACTAAACGTCATGGTTACCCCCGCCCCTAAACAACACCAACATAGCTCAGGTCCTTACCGAATTACCAAAAGACAAAACTCAAATTCGAAATGGCGAACATTTTGAATGCACGAATTAGGATGTTTGGTAATAAACCAAGCCCAAACCACTAAACCAAATTGGCTGTAGATGACACGAACATGAATCAGATGGTGCAAGTAGATAATAAACCACATATTAGCCTACAAATAATACTTGAAACTTCTGTATGTTCCTAGTAAAATTGTATTCACCAAGAAGATGACCAAAATTCAAAACATATTGTCTGCTGTTACATACAAGAACACGCAGATTGTGAATTTCTCTGAAACTTTGCACCTGTCGTAAGTGGGTGAAAATAGCTGGCTCACTTCAAAGAATCAGAACGATGTTTTCATACAATAAACATTTACTTGAGTTACGGGTAAGTGGCTGAGATGCAAAAGCTACTGCTTCAATTACTGTACGAATGCATTGTTTGCATGCAAGCTATGCATTATGTTTACCACAAATAAACACCGTATATAAATACACTGGAATGTTTGAAGAATATATTAATGCTGGTAAATTTTTGGGGGGTCCATTTGCTCGCGTCGTCAGGTGTACCCTTTGATTCCCTACACACACACCCTGCTAGAAGCAACCAATAGATGCAGTAGAACTTGTGCCAAGGTCGTCCCGAGAGGCACTGCCACTACACCTGGAATATGTCGCTAAGCAGTAGTGCTCGCATTACTACGTTCCGGTGGAAGGGTGTGGATACTGGTAAAATTACACACGCATGAGACGTATCATCCTCGTCTCGGGTGACGGACGCAGCAAAATTAATGTAATAACTCAGTGGAAGATCCAAACATTATACTGAGTCGCAATACTGTTTTTATGGGCGGGGGTCGCCACTTACCACCAGGTGGGCCCTCAGCTCGTTCCATCATATATTCACATAAAATATAAAAAATAAGAAAAAAGAATGGTATATTGGCACATTCTGTTATCCTTTATGTCTTAAGGATCAGCTGAATTCGATGCAATTTGGATCTATTCACCATAACACAAGAATCAAACTTAAGTGATATATCTATTAAGCAAAGGCTGATGCGTGCTTGAATTTTTGTCTTAAGGACTTAAAACATAATATGGAAAGGAATGCTAGAAAGAATATTATAAAAACATAACTACGAAAGCTATTGTTAACGAAGGAACGTGCATAATGGTGATGAACTCAACAAGAATGCTCGTGTATAACGGAGACTTGATAAAGTGCGAGATAATTCCTAAACAAGCATTAAACAACTTCAATTCTATCTGCAATATGCAAGATATCTCTGAATAAACGAGATTATAATCTGCAAAAGGTTGTAAGTATTTATGTTTTTTTGATTCTATTTATCTTAACCTAATACTCGTACATATATAAGATTTTTTTTACGGGTCCTGCGGAAGTAGTACCTAAAGTAGCAGTAGACCTTGTGCCAAGTTCGTCTGCAGTAGTACTACCACCACACCTGATAATCCACCGATATGCAGTGGTGCACTCTCGTTGCTATTCTGGTGAATAGGTATGAGTGCCGGTTAATTACAGGTACTTGAGGCGTCCCCGTCTCAGAGTGATGAACGCAAATCAATGCGACTTGGGTCTTCTCATACTTTGGAATACCTAAGTCACATTTCAGTCTATGAGCGGCGGTGACCACTTAACACAAGGTGGGCCGTCAGACTGTTCCGTCACTTTCACAGACTTTTTATCATTTATTTTACGCCCTCGGAAGTGCAATATCTTCATGAAATTTTTATGAGAATCAAATCGGTCCACAATTAGCTAAGAAATCGCAAATAAACCTTTTCTGTTAAAGTCAGTTAAAAATATTATTTGTTTTGCTCATCTCATTGTACATACTATTAAACGAAAACAGGTATTTTAATATAACCACTCGCCATTTTCTTGCTCTACAATAGACCTGAGCACAAAACGTACAAAGAACAGAAAGTGTCAAAAGTGATTGGTATAATTATCATTTACTTGCCTATATTAGTCCAATGGCTCGGATGCAATAATAAAATTGCAAATGAGAAAACAAAAGAGTCCTCCTTTGTTTTAGAACTCGAGAGAAATAATTACATATTTTTCCCGAGCTTTTTCCCTAGTGGGTCTTTTTGCGTCTATTGTAACACTTTCAGGTGTTAATATCATGCTTTGACTAATAAACTTCGACGAACACATTGTTTTAATAAATTGCTATCAATCAGTGAGTGAAATTACTCTATTTTACCGCCGTTTTTCTTTTTTTTTTTCATTTTATTACTTCGGCTGGTCTTTTGTCGCCCCTTCACTCACCGGCCAGTTAATATTTAGCGTGCGATCTCTTTGGTTGCCTCATTTGAAAATTCATGTTCCAAATTCAAATTCTACTTTCCGCAGTAAACGTCTAATAGAGAAATGACCTATTAAGAGACAAAACGAATCATTTTGAATTTCGAATAGATGGGATTAACAAAATAATTTGTCCTAACCACTCACAGCTGTGGTAATTTCGGTAGTGTAGTGTTCGTTGGTAATAATTTTGTGTTAGGTGTTTGAGTATGTTTACGCTACTTATGCAAGCAATCCTAGTGTAAACGTATGTTTTGTATGTTTTTCGTCTTTATATAGCTTCGCGGTTGCTACGGGAATTCTTCACTTTTTCAGGATAAAATGTATGAGCTACCTTCATAACAAACATGCATACACAAACTTTCGCATTTATATTGTAATATTAGTATGATATAACGATATGATTCTGGATGTTTCTTGATATCTATCTTGTTAAACCTCGTATAATTCAGGGCGATAATATAAAAATATTACAATGAACTAGCTGTCTAACATCACCTGTTCCCGGTAAGAGTATAACGTAAGGAAGTTTTTAAATGCACTCGAGTGTAAGGCAGATGCCCAAAAGTTACACTGTAGCTGCGCAGTAAACATGTTATGGTATCGGTGTAACTGCAGTCACTTCATATTGTATCTTTGAAGTGATGCTTTTGTTAAAATGGCTGCGTTTCAAAACATCACAATCATTTACACTTTTATTCTACGTTTGTTGAATCTTTCACACTTTTTAGGATTCCGTACCCAAAGGGTAAAACGAGACCCTATTACTAAGACTCCGCTGTCTGTCTGTATGTCTGTTAGGATTTGCTTGTTTTTAGGATTTGAATACGGCTCAAATGCAATTTCACTTGGACATCTTGGAAAATTTCGTTGATATAAATTATATCCTGGGTGTGAGATTATTATGGAATGAATTCATATTACTGAAAAAAATAGGCGTTATCCCATAATGCGCATTAAGGCTCTGCCTAACCTTTTCGAGAAAAATGTGTGAATCTTTTTTATTTAGGGTTGATAAGGTTTAAACAAGAACAAAACTTAGTAACAAAACACGTGACCACGGAGGTACATATTTATGAAACAAAAGTGATGCTTTCACAGTTTTCTTATGGTTTCAAGGGAAATTGATGATTTAACCGTGAAAACGTCTTTAAATTAGCAACAAAAAGTAGCAGTAGAACTTGTGCAAAATTCGTACGGCAAAGTAATCTGCCGCCAAGCAGTGGTGAACTCGCACAGCTGTGTTCCGGTGGAAGGGTGTGGGTGCCGGTGAAATCACAGACGTTACCCCGTTGCGTCCATCACCCGAAACGGAGATGTTACGTCTCATGAGACGTCTCGTTTCGGGTGACGGACGCAACGGGGTGCGACTTAGATATTCTCATACTATGGTCGGGGAGGACCTAAGTTTCATTGCTGTTGTTATGGGCGGAAGTAACCACTGAACATCAGATGGGCCTGCAGCTCGTCCCGTCATTGTTACATTAAAAAAAAACTATTCACCGTTGTGATTGCAAACACGACGCGATCATGTATCTGTATCTGAATCAATACGACCAATATTTATATTGTTAATTGTTCATGGCGTTATATCTCTGTATTGGGCACAATCCGATCTGCCAGTGGAGCGGATTAGAATAAATCGCTTGTGTATCTAACTACGAGTATGATTATTTATAAAATCTAAATAATACAAGGGACCGTTTTAAAATAATATAAAATCGACATCAATATTTAAAAAAAAAGTTTGGCCGCTTTCTCCTCTGCACTAGAATTCCCTGTGTCGCAGATGGCATGCACAAACACAGAAACACAAGACCCGTGGACCGAGAGCTAAGAAGTTGTCTATGCCATCTGTGACACAGGGAATCCTAGTGCAGAGGTATGACTGTGTAAACGTTTAATTATAAGAATTCCTTTAACCTGTAATGTTTCCACTGCCAACCTACTCTCCACAAATGAGAGTGATTGGATTCTGAACCACAATGGGTATCCAATCCGGATTGGTAGATTTGACATGTCTTCGAATTGTTCGTTTTAACTAGACATGCCTGGTTCCTCGCAGTGTTAATAATATGATATTTTAATAGAATTTCCTTTAACATTTGGGTACGGAACAAAATTTTTCACAGCTCAAAAAATTTTCCAGCCTTTGTGGCCGGCTAACCGTTGCAAGGTAAAAGCAACCGTCTCAATACCCTAACTCAATGTGTTGGTTGAAATAATCCCAATTCCTCATTACCCTAGCAGGAAGGATGTTGGCGGCACATTAATCACAAGACAAAGGGAGTGCTCGTATTGTTACAGAGGGCGCTGTCATCTAGGGGTAGGTAACCTTGGGCAAATGTTGGCGCTGAAACAAAGCCGAGAAAAACATCTTGAACCACCATTGTCTCGTGATGCGCCCATCACGCCTTAGGTTTGACATCGGATATGCGATTTTATAAATCTTTAGGGCACCTAGTTCTTAGTTTTTTTTTTATGGTACGTAGCTATAGTATATAGATAGCCTCGTAGCTCAGTTTTTAGTTGCTCTGCCCTCGATGTAGATCCGTGGGGCCAATAATATGACGAACATAAATGTTTGTTTTATGTATGGGTGTTAATATGTGCTATATATAATATGCATTTCCAAAAATAATATATACTCAAGTATTGATTATATATATTGTATATATATATATATATATATATAGATTTTTTAAAACCTTGCGTGTCGTTTGGTCCTGTCAAAATATATACACATAAGTATATTTATAATTTGTAGGTATACGACAAATTACAGTTATTTTTCATAATTTAGACTGAGTTTTTTATACCTATTCAAACCTATGAATATTTATTCTAATTATTCATGATAATAAATATTCATGGATGTATCTTTTCAACCATAAGCAATAACAGTCTGAATACTTCACTAATATTACTGTAATAGTATCCTATCAAATCATAAACAATACAATTGGTGGTACAGAAACCTCAGTGTAAGTCAACCGTACTTAGCCATTTTTTTGTAAAACGACGCCCTCATTTTGTATTTTCGAACAGTAGTCGTTCTTACATATCCGCGCGAAATCATCAAACGAAGACAAACATACAAAGCAACCTCAATTAACAAAAAGCTTTGTATGACAAACGCCATTATTAGGCCACGTCCCGGCGAAAGGTAACAAAAGTTTCCACTTAATTTCCAACAAATAGGAATCGTGACCCTCTGACTTGCTGGTGCAAACTCAGCCTTATTTATACAGCATCAAGCGTCATGCCAGACATGCTTTAACCGCCGTAACTTGAAACCGCTACAATGAGGTGTTAAACACTGCCCGAGGCCGGACGAGGCCGGTTTAAACCGGATAATACTGGATATGACGAAGCTGCAGTTTAAGCTGACAGGAGACGATAACGGATAAATAATTTTGCTGACAAAGCGTGCTATCAACAGCTCCGTCAATGGGAAGCCGAGTGCTTATTGATGGTGCGAAGGTTTATTCCACTCTGCGCACTTTGGTCATCAGGCGATCCCAAAGTGCAGTGTTAGAACTGGAATATCCTCAATCACCTTAGAAACTAATTTCCTGGAAATCATTATAATAAATAAGTTGATGGGCGACCAAGCTTTGCATGGTCTTTTTTTAAAAAATCGTGTTTTACAATATATGAAAAAGAAGATTAACAATGAAGTACCAACAAAATTTACGAGATGGCGCTGTATTCAATTTTCAGCATAGTTTATTATAAGAAACGTATTTTCGTAAAAAAATATGCATTTTAACAAGAAATACAATTATACAGGTAAACTTATACAGCAAAACCCTATCTAAACACAAAATTTATCCAAATCGTTAGGGCCATTTCCAAGATACGCCAAATAAATAAAGAATTGCTCGTTTCCGACACAAATGGCATGGATAAACACAGAAACACAAGACCTGAGAACAAACATCACGGTCACCAGACAAAGTGTGCACCAGCCGGGAATCGAACCTGGGACTCCTCGCTTCGAAGGCAGGGCTACCAACTAAGCTACGGAGTGATCAGTGAGCAGAGAATAAAATTTTTGATAGATATTTTATTATGAAAGTTGTTAAACAGCCTTTTTAATTGTAGCTTTAGTACAAAATCACTTTGAAGACGGATCATTCCTTCTTGAGCTATGCTACCTCAAAGGAATCACCCACACCTTGACAGACAGACAGCTGTCAAACTTAAAACATCCTTCTTTAAAAAGAGGGTTTAAAAAGGACGCCACGACTGGCATTTGATCCAAATTTTCAAACAATTGTGAAGAATTTGCTCCTGAATAAAATCTTTTGTCATAAATACGGATTCTCCCCTCTATTTATCCTCCATTAGCATGTAAACTTACATTTTAAAGATCCCCGATCCGTCGGCATCTGAACAGAACAGCCAATCAATCACTTTGACGTAATGACGTCATCCATTATCAATTATTGACAGTACACCGATCGGATGCTGCCCGGCGATTTTCCAAGTTTTATGCCATGCCTTGTCTAGTCTCCAGGGCTGTCAGATAGCAACTTTGACAGATGGTTTGACATTTTGACACATGGAGATAAGTTACATTGTTCGATGGTGACGTTTCTTCGGTTTTATGATTCGGAATTATGTCTGTGTTGTTTCCCGCGTCTTTGTGTCATCATTATTGAACGGGAAGCGACATGAGCGAAGTTTTCTGCATTGAATTGGACGAATTGGCTTTTGCGGGTTTGAATGGATGTGTTTGCTCGACCAATGCCCCTACTGATTACCCAATCTTTCTCTACCTCGACGATATTCTCCAGAAATATTTCGGACAATTTTAACGCGATATATTTTTGAGATACAGTTAAAAATTTAATTAAAGTTAAGTAGAGAGAGCGCGGATCATTGTTCATTAGTAATATGTTGACTCATAGAATCACTAGGTTGTTTTATTATGTTGAATATTAAAAAAACCTAGTGACTCTATGAGTTCCGACTTCCGGAGGAGATTTTAGATTCGGTTGTATTTTTTTGAAAAAATCTTTTTGAAATATTTCACATTGGTTCCAAAGAGTTTTTTTTAAAATAGGTTCAATAGTTTGATTATTAAATCAAAATAACTGGAAAATATATGTCATCCAAGTAAACAAAATTGCGTATTTTGCTACTTTGAAAGTAGTGAAGTCGGTAGTGAAAAGTAGTGAGCAACAAGGACCCTGTTTATAATAAGTAAAGATTTTCATTACGCATTGTAAAACTCACCGTGAAACTTCTAGTAATTTACGGGCCGAATTACTCAAAAATCGCACAATGCTTTGCGAGTTCAAGTAGTGCACTAATTACTGTGTTCCGGTGGAAGGGTGTGAGGGCCGGTATAATTACAGGCGCAAAAGATCCCTGTCTCAGAGTCACGGGCGCAACGCGATGCAATTTGGGTCTTCTTATATTACGTTAGAGGAAGACGAGTCGTTTTGCTGTTGTTATATCCCCGTCTCGGGAGACGGGTGCAACGCGATGCAACTTAGGTCTTCTCATATTTACGTCGGGAGGACCTAAGTTGTGTTATTAGGCCGGCAGTGACGACTTAACATCAGATGGGCCCACAGCTCGTTCCGTCACTTTCAAAGCATTAAAAAAAGATATTATTATATATTATCATAATCATCAGTCTACAACAGTCCACTGCTGGATATAGGCCTCTCCCAGTAAGAGCCACTGAGACCGTATCCACTTTCTACCATTGTCAATTCTACCAAGTCATTGTTCCTCCTGGCCGGGGGGCGACCTCAATAAATCGTCTTCTATATATGCTATAAGATGTATAACAGAGAATTAATAGAATGTATTTTTCATTTTATTTATTTAAGAAATGATGAAGAATTAAGCCACATAGGAGCTCTGCTTGGTGCCAAGCATGGAGCATCGCTCGACCCGTTTGCGATGCGTCTGTTTACTCAGAGACTCTACGTGACAGTCATGCAGCGCGGTGCTAAGCCTCAGTATGGGTATTGCGACAGTAAATGCATGCACACCGCGTCAATTTGCTTTAAATAGAACATGTCATCTTGTACACAGCGTAGCTAATCATCGAAGGTTAAAGAAACTGAGCTGGAAGAAACAGAGATGTCACAAACTCTTGATTAATTATCTTGGGCTCTACATTGTTGAAACAGATAAAACATTATTTTATAATTTGTTTTTTAATTATTGGTTTTAATATACATTGGAATCGTAGCTACCTAACATTAAAGTTATAAGGATCATTAAAAATTTGAATCAGAGGGAACCACCTTAGTGTTAAGTGGCGAGATGCCACTCAATATGAGATGGTCACACCTGTCCATGCCGCTATTTAAAGAACGGTCTCATACAGCGTGTAATCATCATCGTGCCCGAACATAGCAATCAAACTGTATTCTCTCTCACCAGCCATATCTTTTAAGGCTAGGCAAACATCATTAGCATGATACATTTTGTATTAGATTTAACTCAGGGTAGCTCAAATAACTACCAAATCACTCAACCTTAATGGAGAATAATCAAATTATTTGAAAGTAACCCCCTGGGACAGCCCTACACACAATGTCAGATCCGTCTCGATTGATCATAGTTTAGATGGAGTGGATCACGGTAATCTAAGTTTAGGAAACTGTATTACAGTTGTTCATACCTACAACTAGTTTTGAATTAATTTCCTTCTTGTCTCGTCTTTGACAACTCAAAAGCTGAATTGTAAAAGTTTGCTATTTCTCTGGTATTAACATTCTCTGGCTCAGGGCTGGCGAAGTTGATGTCACATCGGATTTGGGATCCGAAGTGCGATTATTTTTAGGGAGATGTTCCTGCGTTGTTTTTTATCGAATTTACCTATCAGGGCGATTACGAGTGCTTTCTAATTATAATTTTCAAAGGAAGAATAGCCTGCAAAAAGAAACTTTGCGCCGCGAAAACTTTCTCTGAACTGTACACTTACTTTAAAACCCGCGGCAGGCAGACATTTTTACAGAGAGAAGTTAACTTCTGCTTTGAAAAACTCTGCTTGATTGTTAGCTTCCTTAGCCTTCTAATTTACATGTTTCCATTATTAAGTAAGCAAAGAGTTCTAACTTTGTTCCTGTCTGTGCACCAACACAATGCTAATACATTCTACTGACTACGTAATGGATTTACTTGGATAACGTGAAAGTGTTCGAGCGAGACCTTTGTCCAGCAGTGGGACCGAAGGTTAAGTAAAAATGTCAACTCAATCACTGTGAAACATGTTCAGACCCCGAAATGTTTCTGAGGCTAATCTTACCAAGTCATGTAGTCGTCAGAGGGACTCGGTAGTAAATCAGGCATCAGGACAAAGGGCTGCCGACATTGATGGATAGATCTCTTGTGCTGGACTGCATGGTAAATGTTTTTGCACTAATGCGGGGAGATACCTTACGCTTTTAGACGAAAGCCGATTTATCGAGATGGTCTAATTTGGGGCAATTATTGATGTATTTAGACGATGATGAATGACGCTTTATATCGAAATAGATCATAAACTTACGGGAAATATCAGATTACTGCGGCAATCCGTATTCTTTTGCAGAGTTTTCCTTATGCAAGGCTAAGTTTAAGTAAACATTTTATTATAAAGTTTTAGAAAGACAATCAATAGCAAAGATTTTGTTGATTTTAACACAGATTACTAGTAGGTAGCTGCAGTGATCTGGCTAACTCGCAGTACCAATATCACTATTGTTGCGTGTCGATATATAGTCAGCATATAGATTAACTTTTCTATTATATTTGATATTGTGTATGGATTTCATATGACATAAAGTAATATATATAACAATTTCAATAAACCTTTTCGCTTTACATATGCTCCGATTTCGACAAAATTAACCCGTAATTTATAAAATAAAATCAACCGTGAACTAACACTATTGTATGTTAATTATAGGTTAGTCGTGTCATGAAATTTTTAGTTGACTAGCTGCGCCCCTCTGCGTTATCCGCAGTTGGCTAGACTAAGGGAACAGTGTACTTTTCCAGGATCAAAAGTAACCTATGCGTTAATCCAAGATAAAAGCTATCCTGGTAGCAGATTTCATCCAAACCTGTTGAGCTGTTTAAGCGTAAAAGAGTAGCATACATACATACACACACGCATATGAATACAAACTTTTGCCTTATAATAAATTAGCTTTTTCACCAATACAGCGCCATCTAGTGAGAAACTATGAACTGAACTATAAAAGAAATTGCATTTAACAGCATTATTATTCGTGTTACCGAGATATTTACCATGATTTGTGAGTTTTGTTGACTCCCGATATTCGCAGACTTCAGTTTGCCCGGGACCATGACGTATGTAACTGCGTCGAAATATCGGGAGTCAACAAAACTTACAAATCATGGTAAATATCTCGGTAACACGAATAATAATGTTCATAACCATGATAGTTTTAAAATGCATTTAAAAGCGCCATCTAGGGAAAATTATGTTTTGAACTTAACGAAAATTAAACTAATTCTGGGATAAAAAGTACTCTATACCCTTTTTTGTATCCTGACAACGTATATGCGAAATTTCGTAATGATCGATCCAGCAGTTGAAGCGTGATAGCGTAACAAACAAACTTACTTTCTTATTTATTAGTTAGGAAGTGTGATACAAGTTCTACGGAATAGTCTAGGTATTATAATGTTGTAATAATTAAAGTACTTACCGGCTTCAGGTGCGCCTAAGCTAGTCATCAATAGACACCCGCATTATTGTAAAAAAATTCTGAAACAAAAAGTTGAAGTAAGTTTTTATAACAACCTTTGTTTAAACTACGTAAGTATTTGTATAACATACGTCTGTTACCGGAAATTATTGCTTAGAAAAAACTAGAATATCTATAACCTGGCAGGAAGATCGGTAGCAGACTCTAATGTTCCCACTGCAGGTACACCGGCCTACTCTCAATAATTGAGAGTGAATGGGCTTTGATCTACCACGGGAGCCCAATTCGGATTGGCATACGTCACATGTCTTCGAATAATCGGATCTAAGACATGCCGGTTTCTCCCGATGTATTCGATCACCGTTTCGAAAACGTGGTATTACGCACATATTTTTTCAAGTGAAAATTCATTGGTGCTCGTGTGGGTTTGAACTAGCGACCTTCAGATTGAAAGTCGGTGTCTGCTCCCCTGGGCCACTACGCTCTCTATGTGAGTAATTTTTCTTTGTTTAATAATATGTATTGCATGAATAAACTCTACAAACAGTGTTGAATTTTTAGTTAGTCAAACTCAAACTCATTTATTCCTTTAGATCTTGAGCAAATGTCATAGGAGCTCTAAGGAGAGCTAAGGCGCATTACACACAGACACGTCAAACTACCGTCAGTTTCCATGTTTTAGCTAGTCTTATTGTTAAGTTTACGTCTATTTCAACCCTAACCAAAGCAAAGGTTTGAGCAAGTTATTTCAAAGCAAAGGTTTCGATTTCCGGCTCGGCTGGTGTTCAAACTCGAAGACTCATGTGTGATGAACATGTAACTGGTTGTAGGTTCTTGTATATAAGTGTGTTCTTGTATACAAGGAATCATAGTGCACAAGTGTATTAACGATTGTCCGTACATCTCTTAAAATAGGCGTATGCTAATAAATGATATGATAAGTGACGTTGCCAACTTATATTATAATATATTCCACTAACATACTTTGATAGGAAACGAGCTGAACAAAGTTTTGCAATAAAATTAAGCATCAGTTGCACATTACTTATACAAGAATAACACTGACATTTATGAGGTGCTTAATAAAACTAGTGCCTGACGACACTAAAAATTCATTTCATTGCCGTTTTACCGAACGTAAAAATTTAGTTTTACGAGAAGCTTACTACTCTAGTACATCTGTGGACCCGCAACCACAATATATTTACAAGCAGTAGAACGGGTTTAAATTTACCTGTATTACTTAAATTAATAATTTTTATTTCAACTCTAAGTGGAATGACATAATTTATAATGAAATCATTATAATATTTTTTTGTAAAAAATGTCAATAATAAGAAATTAAAATAAATGAAGTTTTTATTCTTATATTATATTATTATTATAATTTCCGCGGAGGAGTGACGGTATTGCGAGACGCCGCTCTCCACTGTAGTGGTAGGTGACGGGGCTCTAGATCTGACACGTCACAGGGGGACCTAGAGCGTCTACACATGGAGTCGTCTGATGCCCTTTAGCTGGCCAGGTACCCAAGGTGATTGCAATACGCCATGTGTCCTGGCGCGTCGCATAGAGGAGTGGCACTCGATGCTGCCAAGAAATATAGAGGTCCAGAAATGGACAGCCGCGGCGGGTTCGCAGATGTATGTGTATACGCTCCTGTGTTTCCACCACCAAGCGGCAAAGGACACCCTGGGGTAATTACCATCAAGTTCCACATAATTGTCTCCTCATGGCAGGGTGGTATGTGATAACATTTAACGACAAAAAAAGAACCTATGTAACCAAAGTACAGTTAAGTAAAAAAGTATATAAGTAATCAGTATAAAAAAATATATGACTCTACAAGTAAGTTCTTGAAAGAATACATCCTAAATAAGCAAGAATTTAAAAGGGCGCAGAAGCAGGTTAGACTGCTAGTCGTAGCATCTTTACTGAATCACACTTTCCATTGAATTTCATTTGACGAGTCGCCCTCATGTCGAGCTACGTTGGAACTTGAGCTGAAAACTGTGTCAATGTAGGTGGAAATGTTAACTTTCAGTTATATTTGGATAGATTTGAGGTAAACACAATGTCAGAGTAGATATTTAAGCATTAGAAAGGCGAAAGGTTGTATGTATATGTGTGTTTATGTTTGTTACTCCTTCACGCTCAAACGGCTTGACGTATTTGGGTGAAATTTGGTACCAAGATAGATTATATCTTGGATCAACACATAGGCTACTTTTGAACCCTATAAAGTGAACTGTTCGGTGTTACTTGCGGAAAAGTTCGATTTTTAGGGATGAAAAATATCATATGTTATCTAGGATATAAGCTATCCTGGTACCAAATTTAACCCAAATCTGTCGAGCCGTTTGTGTGTGAAGGAGTAATAAACATACACACACATACATAAAAACTTTCGCCTCTATAGTATTATTAGTATTAGTATGATTAAGTATGTATTATAACATTGTGTTTACCTCAAATCTATCCAAATATAACTGAAAATTAGCATTTTCACCACCAGGATATAAGCTTTAAGCCAATATTATTTAGTAATTCGCAGCAAAAGCTAGCTCTAGGATACCTTTGTTCTATTGGTAACCTCGCAAAATTTTCCGTTCAAAAGCGTAGAAATTCAAGAATTGTTTATTCCACATACGTTCGGTCAATAACACGAGGCTATAAATACCAGCACATCGACATGTCACGTGCAGTTCTGCAAACGTTAAGATGGCATTTCATTTTATGACATGTCACGTGGCTGTTCATACTGGAATGGCGAGTTTATTTGAAGATATGGGATAAAAGAAAATAATAATGTAACAAGCTTAGAGAACTCATTATTTATTGACTTAAAACACGTTGAAAAGTATTGAAGGGACCAGGTTCCCCCCGTCCGTGGGTGAGCACTCTTAGAATCCCTACACGTGTCCCCTGGGTGGTGCGAAAGGAGCAACGAAAAGTAGCTGTAAAACTTGTGCCAAGTTCGTCCGCAGAGGTACTGCCACTACATCTGGAATCTGGCCAAGTATTAGTGCTCGCATTACTGTGCGAGTAGAAAGTAAAAAGTGTCGGGTGCACCGTGATGCGACTTGGATTTTTTCAATTTCGGTAAGGAGGACCACGCTCGTCCCGACATTTCATTACATAAAAATATGTACAAGTTTGTGGTGGCACACTGAGCTCTTCCAGGCAACCTATAGATGGACTTGAATGGAAAGGGGAGGCGGTGTCAAAGTTTATAACTAGCTGTGTGAAAATTAATAAATAATCAAAAGTGTTAATCTAGGATATAAACAATCCTGGTACGAATTTTCATCCAAATCCGTTGAGCGTTTGGGCGTGAAGGAGTAACACACACCCGAGGGCCTGAAACGATGAACCAACCGCAGGGCATAAGTTATCGGTGTTTTTAAAATGAATTAAAATGATGTGTATTTGAATATGTCAATCATCTGTCATAATTTTTTTAACGCATTAACATTGCTTGTTTCTTATTTTCTTGAGAGTTTCTGACTCTACAGAACGTCCAATTAAGTCAGTGTGTGGATAGATTGGGTGGTATTGGTGTCGATTACACAATAAGTTAAGATAAAAATAAGTTTTGAGATGCCAAAATTGTCTGTTTGAACTTTATGAACGAATAAATACCGAATTTTGGGAAATTTTCCAATAATCAAACTTATGTCTTATACTTATTAAGTATTATTAATTATTATTTTTTTTTTTATCGTTTACTTTTCCAAGTGTTCAATTGTATCTTAATGGAATAAATATATTTGAATTTGAATTTGAATTATCATGATATCTAGAAATTCTAACACATTCTAAGACATGTGCTCCATGAGACCTAAAACCCCCTCAAAACTTTGCATTGACCTCCCAAAAACATTGTATTTTGTCTTAAAGTATGTATCTAAAATTGTTCATCATCTTCCTGCCCTTATCCCACACTAAGTGGGGTCGGCACAACATGTATTTTTCTTCCATTTCCCTCTACCAGACGTCATCTCAGTACTCACTCCTTTCTTACGCATATCATCTTTCACACAATCCATCCATCTTTTCTTTGGCCTACCTCTTGTCTTATATCCTTCCACATCCATATTTAACACTTGTTTTGTTATATGCCATTCATTCTATTATAATATTTATTATATATTCTATATGTATCTAAAATTGTTAAAACAACAAATTGTTAAAATTGTGACAACAGAGTAATGGATATTAATAATAGTTTCTGTTACACAGTAATAACGGTCGACAACGATGACATAACTGGAATTAATTATATGATAAAACTTGGAAATAATCTTTATGTGGTAATTTGCTATGTTAATGAGCAACCGGTGGAACGTCGCTAACAGTATTGAAAATAACAATTGACCCGATGACACAAACTAAAATATAGTGATAATATTTCGAGTTACCGAGATATTTACCAAGATTTGTAATGTTTATTGACTCCCAATAGTAGAAGATAAAAGGGAAGATTATTTATTAATATTTTCATAAATTAATGTGTAGTTTTATCATTAATAATATTTCGACGCAATTTCATGCATTAATTAAAATACAGACCTCGAACTCGAAAATTAATGTGTCAAAACTTTATAAATATATAATTGAATAATTAAAAAAAACCGACTTCAATACTTATGTCATTTAAATATTTTTCTTATATCTTCATAAAATATCTATAAAACTACCTCGAAGATAATTCCTATCAAATCACTAATAATTAATTATCCAAATCGACCACAATTGGTAAGGAAATCGCGTAACAAACATACCAAAACATATGCAACCTAATTGAGAATGTCCTCCTATTTTAGAGTCGGTTAAACCTTCATATGTGTATTTGCCTAAAGGGTAAAGGTAATCCTATAAAGCCTAAAACTTCTGTATGTATGTTCTCCAGTTATTACCAGATATATATTTTAATCCGTACGCTGTATCTGGCAACAATTTTCACAGAATATGTTTTCACAATGGCTTTTATCCTAACAGACAATATCAAATTCAGTCGGTATGGAACCATCAGCGTACGAACAAATCAAATTAGCCCTGTTTTTTTATAATACGTAGAATGCCACACATGGGATTAGATGAACGAATGCTTTTATGTTCGTTACTCTTTCAAGCCAAAACTATTGCTCAAAAACAAAGTAAAATATGTTTATTACTACGGAATTCTCTAAAATTACCTAGAAATGTATCATTTTATTTAATAAATATGTATTCGACCGTTGTAACTTGTAATTTGTTTATGCCTAAAGACTACCAGAATAATGAAAGCATCATATGTCATTAATATACTCCGCATAGTACGTATTACACACACTTGCAATCTAAGCCGAACAGTCTTGTTTTCAGGCAAGTCTACCTATCTGCCCAGTGATTGATCGCTTCCGCCTCCCCGACGCACTAAACAATATGTTGTACACGAGAGCAGCGTATTTCTAAATGCTTCGGAAATGGGGGATATTTAGTATACGCTTCATCTACCCACTTAGCTTCTGAAAAATATACCTAATTAGCTGTGTTTTTTTTTTTCAGGAATTTTCTTAGCAATTTTCTTCATTTTTTCTTTCTTACGAATTTTCTCCTGGCAATAAAAATACAAAAAAAAATAGCAAAATTGTTCCAACAGTTCACGCGTGATGCTGTGATCAAGGGTAATAAGGATTAATTTTTTTATGATTTTTTTATTTCTTGTGTGAGAGATCATTTATTGGTTCGTCGACAGCATGGAAATTGTTTCATTAACGGAAAGCTACGGATCCGTAGCTTAGTCGTAGCTACCCTGCCTTCGAAGCGAGAGGCCGGGGTTAGATTCCTGGTCGGAGAAAAGTAGAGTTTGTTTTCGGGTCTTGGGTTTTACGACATCAATAGTCAGCACTATAGGTACTTACCAAAATAAAGAACCACATCTCAAAATTCCAATTTATCTATTATAATTTGTCAATCCAATACATCCTGGGTTTATCCAATCTTGCCAAAACGTATATTGATCTTCTGGCAATCAACCAGCCATAGACAAGCAACTCATTAAAAATTAATTATGTATCTCCTCTCAAACGCTGAACTTACGTAATTAATTCTGCTTTTGATGAATACGTCCTTGGTAATAGAACTAAGCCAAACATTTTTAATAGTCTGCGTACACAAATGGTTGTACAGTAATAATTGTCTGATTTAAATAATCGAAAATATTACTTCAGCACTTCCAACATGTACTTACATGTAATAGACAGACGTAAACTTAACAAATAAGATAAGCTTAAACATGAAAACTGACTGAAATTTGACATATCTGTGTGCATGTAATGTGCCTGGGGAGTTCCTGTGACACGTTATATGCTCACGAATATGTGTACATGCATGTGTTAAATTTGACGTGTCCAAATGATACTTGAGATCTAAAGGAATAAATGAATTTGACTTTGACTTTGAATAAAACCATTGGAGCAGTTTTTTTTTTTGATTAGCGAAGATGTGGCATGGCCAGCATAATTACTTGTGACATAAAAATGTACTAAGCTACAATATTAAGACGCGCTCGTAAAATCTCGTACCAACTTTGCGTTGGTACTATCCCTCTGTAATAGTCTATTTTTAACCGACTTCAAAACAGGAAGAGGTTCTTTCAGCTCTGTTTTTTTAACGTTTGTTTAGCGATTTTTTACTTTTATTTAATTATATTTCGTTAACTGTTTTATGTTAATTTATATTTTTTTTTGCTCGGAACCCTTTTCCTCATACAAATTATTTTGGTTCTGGAATTAACAAAAGTAATTGAATTTATTTGTTCACCAATTGTGAACTTTGGTTGATTCTTGGGTGTATGTACAGATGTGGTCTCATAGAAATTTAACCCCTAGGCGAGAAGAGAGATGAAAGCATTGAAGGCGATATTTTTCGATTTAGAAAACAGCCACTTGTGTAGACATTCTCCAGTCTCTGGCAACACCTAATGATTGGGCCAAAATAACATCCGACGTTGCATAAATCTCCAGCTTCGTTTACATGAATAAAACTTAGCATAATATACTCTGCGTCCACTTTTTATTCCAACTCAAGTTCTTCAGCAAAGATAATAAATTTACTTTTTGTCTTCTACATACTTATTGTGAAAGAACTTATTTATTTTTCATGGTATTCCACTCGCTTCTTTTAAAGAATATTTGAGCGACGTCGTTTCCATTCATCTCGAAACCTAATGTATGTCTAAATGTGAATGTGTGTGTTATTTCGACTAAACACGAATATAAGTATAATATTCGTGTGTAGCATACTAAATTTTGTTCTATGTATATCACCTAATGCCACTAGTGCCCAAGTAAGGAAATCCTGTTGCTTGCGTCTATAGGTGCTCTAATTAATGCACACGTCGACTATTTCTTTGCCATTGTCCATGAGATTACGCCTCTGATGAGTAGAAGCCGGGGCAGCACGGACAGCGTGCTGACCATCGCTGCTGATGGCTTCAGCCCTGCTACTATGAGACGCTGGCTTCGAGTGCACGAGCCCATTACCCAACTTAAAACACATTAGTATTATGTAGTAACAGATATTGAAAATGAGTACCGGTTAAGTAATGAACGTAACGTAATGTTTTATTATTGTAATATATTAATTTTAATATGTATTATTGTGATACTAACATAAAAAAATGAAATAAATAAATTTTCAATAAGTTTTTTATAGAAAATTTAATACAGCGCCATCTCGTCAATTTTTATGGTACTTAATTGGTAATCTATTGCTACCAAAAATTTCTAATTTCAGACAAAACGAGCGAAGCTCGGTTGCCCAGGTACTATCTATAAAATCATCTACACAGAACCCTAGCGCATGAATATAAATGTGTAAGTATCAAGAACTTCAATGAAAACTTCTTCACAGATTTCAAAATTGTGCTCGTTGTGTGCTCGTTTAAGATTCACGAGGTGAACAAACTGTATATTTCTACTTTATAATTTAGGTCGTCTCCCGTTCTCAGTCCGCTGTTTTTGCCATCAACGTAAAGCATTGTTTTGAACCATTAATATATTTTTTCATATATCACATCCTTCACCGAAGCATCTAAGGCAGGGCCACACAGGTGGGAGCTAGCTCGCTCGCTAGCTGCGTGCTACGTGATATGCTCTTTGCAAATCAACGCAAGGTTCGCCTCTTGAAATAGCTGCTACATTGATGACAGTTGGTCTCGCTCTTTTCTTGTGAGCAAGTGGACAACTCTGGTGTTGTAATTTATAAGTCTTCCGATATCTTTTGACATGGCTTATCGCGCAGTATTGCCGTTATCGACCACTTAAAACAAGAATTCTAAGAAATTAATATTTTATAGTCGGATAAGTTGTAACAAGCACCAAACTTAACGCCAAAAATAGAAATCGAAATAATCTTGTTGCTTAGTAAATCTATTAAACCGTTGCAAGTAACTTTCATTTCCAAAGAACTTAATATTAAAAAAATTGTAAAAGTTCAATGGAAACAAAGATTTTGTTTTTAACATGACGTGCGAACCATCGTCGCAAAGCGTGACGTTTACCCGAAGTGCACTAAAGATGTCACATCGGTCATCTATACAAATACTGACCGAAAGCGGTTTACCTAGCACCAACATACACAGCACGGTTAGAGACCGCTACGCTACGCTACCCACCAAACGCGAGGCAAAGCTCCTGTGTGGCTTCAGCCTAACTGACAGTCCACCATTTATTCCGAAACAAAGTCTGCTGACATGAAAGGATGAAAATGGATAAAAAACTGTATCGTTTGTTCATAACATGAGTTTACAGGAAACAACGCGCTTTACGCTTTACGCTAGTTTGGGTTTCTTTGCGCTTTTTTTAGTGTTGCCTCTACATTTCCATAGGTTACGTGCAACACTGAGTTTTGAAATATGGACGGATTTCTGTATGACATAGGTAGGCTTTGAGTATTAAAAAAAATGACTGTATTTTACAGTTTAGTATGCAAATTCAAAGGGTTCTGAATGGTTTTATTTACTTTCAAACGAAAGATAAATTATACAGGTATATTAATTAATTTGTTTTGCATCTGGGTGTGTAGGTATGTATTTAAATAATTTTTTTAACATCTAATCTATTTCCTATAGTCCAAAGGTATGATTTAGCAGTAGAACTTGTGCAAAGTTTGCCCGTAAAAGTACTGCCTCCACATCTAATAAATCTGTCGCCAACCAATGGTCGCATTGCTGTGTTCCGGCAGAAGAGTGTGGGTGCCGGTGAAATGACATGTGCATGAGACCAAACATCCCCGTCTCGGGTGACGGGTGCAATGGGGTACTTTTATGGTTCAAAAATCGAAAAAAACCTACTTTTTTGATTTAAACTTTAATTTTAAATTTAAACCGGCTTTTTAAAACTGGTAAAATTTCGCTACGAAATTTCAACGAGACTATTTCGAAAGTATGACATACAAAACAAGTACAGACGAGACGAAAACCTTATTTTTTAAGTGTTTAGAAATAGTTCTAAACTAGTTCCTCCTGTGTTGTCCAAACGTACTGTGCCGTAGCGAGTAAGATTTTTATTTTATTTTGCGATAATAAAAGTTCATCTCACGAATCATAATCGTTCAAAAAGTAACAAAAACCACACCTCTATGAAAAACTATATTATGCGAAAGACAAGCAAAAGTGGACTGCAAAAGTGGGATTATACAAAATTGACTATTTACCCGTATTAAAATTAGATATAGTAAGCGTATCTACAAAGAGTTAATAAACCGCCGAGAAACTACATCATCACAGGATGTTATAAAACCTTTCATCTACGGAATCACTAATGGACAGCTAATACATTTTCTCTATAAAATGCGACTCATTACTCTGGTGGACGAGGTTGAAAGGAATGCTTCGATTGGTCGGCTCAAGGTAAAATACAGCACTCGTAGTTATAACTATTATTTTCTCTCTAATGTTTAAACAAGAATATTGACAACACTTTAGCAGACAATAATAATTAGTAGCAGTAGGACTTGTGCAAAGTTCTTGTGAGAAGTACTGCCTCCACACCTGGTAATCTGCCGCCAAGCAGTGGTACACGCACATTGCTGTGTTCCGGTGGAAGGAAATAATATCTCCGTCTCGGGTGACGGGCGCAACGGGGCGTGGCTTGGGTCTTCTCATACTTCGATTGGGGAGGACCTAAGTCGTATTGCAGTTATTATGGGCGGAGGTAACCATTTAACATCACCGCGCGTCCCGTCACTATACAGTACAGTATATTTATTGTACTAAAAGTTTTCAATCCACTCTAAGATCTGAGATATGAATTATCGGCTAATATAACCGCGTCCGACACCTTATCTTGCCATCCGAAGCACATCGGAGCTTTTTTTTTTGTTTGTTAATTTGTGACGGAAAGAGCTGAACGCCCACCTCGTGGTAAGTAGTTACTCCACCCATGATAACATCAATCTTGAACTTAGAGTATTGTCTCATGAGCCTGTCATTTCACCGGCACCCACACCCTTCCACCGGAATACAGTGCGAGCACTACTGCTTGACGGCAGATTCCAGGTATGGTGGCAGTACCTCTCCAGGAAAACATAAAACTTGGCACCAGTTCTACTGTTACTTTTGGTTGCACCTTTCGCACCACTCAAGGAACACGTGTAAGGAACCTAAGGGTACTCTCCTACGGAGCCAGCAACATGGACCCCATATAAAAAAATGAGTTTGTTTACACAAAAAATCGTCAAAATGATAACTTTCTTTATTACAGCACTAATGGAAATCTTAACAATGTCATCAGCAAACATAACTTTGCTATCTGAGACTTTGTATTTTACAGCAGAACTGACAATTTTATTGTAGTGGAAACTTTGACTTCTTAGTATAATTTTAGTGCATCATTAAAGTTGAACTTGTACATTTGTTACAAATACTAGCTGGAAAAGCTGGACAGAATTATTGTCCACTTTTCCGAAAACCAATCAACAGTGATATTTGTGAGGTATTTCTGTATTATTTGTGTTTCCGTACCAGCCTCTAATGTTCCCACTGCAGGGACACCGGCCTACTCTCGATAATTGAGAGTGAATGGGCTTTATAAAATTATTTATGAAAAACGCATAAATAATTTTAACTGTCTTAAAAGAAAGTTCTCAATTTCTGTGTATATTTTTAAGGGTTCCCAGTAGGTAAAGATACCTTACTAAGCCTACAACGTCTGCCCGTCTGTCCTTCCTTTAAAAGGTTGAATCTTTTGAACCGAAAACCGAAGCAGGCTAAAATTTCCACATAAGAAAAAACTACTGTGTGTTAATGGCGATTCCCTAAAAAATACAATACGAAACTCTCGGTGTGCGCGTTCAAACTACACTACATTTCATGTTCATTATATGCGATTGTGATCGATTTTATTCCATATATTTTTTACTAAAAGAGTCCGCCAAACGAATCCCGTAGATATTTGAAGAATTCCACCGATAAACGCGAAAAAACGGGGCATGCAAGTGCTGAAGTAGAGTATTTCGACTTTGAAATCAGTCTCTTGTGCATTTCGCATTTCCTGTACAAAAGTGTTTTCAAAATCACATAGTAATTTTCACAAGTATTCATGCAGCTAACGTATTTCAAAATATGACGTCATTAAACTCTAGAGGTTAACAATTTGGTCGTTTTGTTCATCTTATATGTTAAAATTGCCATTCTTATAACGACTGTGTCACGTTACGTTAATGCTCATATTTGTACAGCAGGTGAGAACGTGTCGTGAATTTTGTTCAACTGCTATCGTTAAAGAGAAGTGGCGTTGTAAAGAGATTTTGTTGTTCAGATTTGCGACTTCTAGAATTGTTGAGACAGCGATCATAACATTATTTTATTTTGTTATAAAGTAAAGTTAATGTTCAATTGTGCATGTTTGAAATACGTAAGGATTGTACAATTAAGTTTACGGTCATATTCAGACCGTCAGATAATGTTTTTCTTAGAGCGGTTTCTTTCTCTTCTTTCTCTGTTATCCTGTAACTCTCCCGTTGCATAACCCGGGCGGGGATTAAACCGGGAAATCCTCGCTTCAAAGGCATGTTTCTATTAACTGATCTACTGACTCGTTCAAGACACAGTAAGCTATCAAAAGTAATGAATATAATTTTACTCTATAACTTGCCTGTTTGGAAGTGTATGCGTGATCAAGTCACGTGCAAAATTTAAGGGTCACATTTTTTTCTAAGTAACTTCTTTTGGAATTGTTCTGTGTAGGGCATATTGTACATATATACATATGCATATGTACCCTGAACCTACACATGTATTTGGATAACATGTATTTATTATGTATGTTTGTGTCTATCTTTAGTGTAAGGTTTTTTTGAGGAAGAAAAAGGGAAAACAGGCCCAAAAATAAAAAAAATGGGAAGCTTAAATCGCTTTTTTCTATAACATTAATCTATGTTGTTTCATAGATGAATCGAGTAAGAGATGTGATACAAATAATAAATTACTCACAGTATGAGCTAAATTTAAACGCATTCATGTTTCTGAGGTAAATAAAACTTTGATAGTTATTTTCCACCCGGGTTTGCTGAATTATCACCGCGCCGACGAAGCACCCTGCATTAATGCGTTCCGGGTCGGGGCACAGGGAACCCCCGGAAATTACAGGCATATGATGCACGTACTCACCAAGGAAAGGATAAACAAAAAAAGAAAATGAGTTTCGCTTTTGATTCTAAATTATTTTTAGGGTTAAGGAGATTTTTGCCAGGACATTCAGCAACCCAAAAAATGGACATCTTTTTTTTTCATTGTGTGATTAAGCCTTGTCAGAGTTTTCAAATCACCTGAATATTACTTTTTGACGCATATAGACGGGGACGAGAACGTGCCCTCCAAAACACGGAAATACCCGTTTCAAATTCTATTAAAATAAAAATACTTTAAACCAATGACCAGTCAGAGATATTTTTAATCGAAAGATCTGTAAATTATTACTATTCATGTAATTCTATTGTAATATAAGTTTCTACGTGTCATGATCACAGGAATACCTGTAACTCTCAAATTATAAATAAATGTATATTCATGGACTTTTAAGCCAAGGACTAAGCACAGCTTTGTACTATGGGAACCAGATAAAGAATGAGTATAAAATAATTAGGTAGCAGTTACTTTAGTAAGACTTAAATTTACTATCGTCTATGAAATACCCACAGCTTGATTTATATTCTCAACCACTACCACAACATGAGTGCACTAAACACTATTAATACTATTAGATTCGCGTAAGAGACTTGGTGTGTAGACTGGTCATTAAATTGGCCATTTCGAAATCACTTTGCATAACTTTAGCCAGACTACTTAGGAGTGTCAACTCAAGATAGTTCAGAGAGGCGAATGAGAGGATGGGGGCTGCTATCACTTGCAGCCCTCAATCTATTATCTCAGTACGTTACAACTTTGAGACGCTGGAGGGCCGCCTTATCAGTCTCGCAGACCACAATCAATCGACCTTCCCCGCCCCCCCTAGACTCGCAAAACTGTACCATCCAAGCGAGATCCACAACATTTTTCACAGGCCAGGATAACTTGGACTATAAAGCCGTGTCGATCAGACAATGGAGACCTGCCTCGTGCCGTGGATTTTAAAGGAAAGTGGTGGGTAAAAGGGCAACGTTGCCTCTGCAGGGGCCAAGATAAATTGGACCTTTTAAAGCTTTATCTCAAAGTTTAAAAAATGTATATTTTTGAGATTTGACGTTGCAATTTCAGTGGCACCTTTTTTGATTCAGCAGGGTGATGTAGATATTGGCGAAATATGCCTTCGAGATTTGAATTTATCCTAATTCAAATAATTTATCTCGCTGATCTTGTAGTTGGTTTTACAAGTTGGAAAATAAGCGCTTATAACTAGTGGTCGTTTCATTTATTCTGTGTTTAAGCCACAGAAATTAATATTCGTTCGCGTAAATTACTTATCCTAAATAAGCTAAAATTATATCACAACAGAAAATAATGAAATTTATTGTTTATTATTACAAATTTGGTTTGTTTGAGGTCGTCCGTACCTAATCTTGTTTATATTGTGATTAATTACGAGAACTTTGGTTAAGGGAGAAAGATAATATTTTTTCCTTAAATGCTTGCCGTGATTAAATACGTAAATAATAATTAGAACGGTGTTTTTGTGAACATCGTTAAAATTATTTTAGTATAGCCTTACAGCCCAACGTTAAATTATTTACATTAAATATTTATTGTAAAGGTTGTAATAACAAGTGCTTTAACAAACAAATATTGGCCTGATTTTGTTAAAAAAAATATTATGGGACAAATCTGAAAACATTTTACATATCGGTTGATATATCGAGGTAGAAAACATAAAAAAAAAACAAATTACAAAACCTCCTACATACTGTACAATATTTATTCAACCGACTGGTGATAAAATACAGTATTTACTAGTCGATGAAGCTTTAATACATAACAATGTAAATTAAATTAATGGAAAATAAAGAATTAATTTAATGGTAACCACTAATCTTCAGATATCTGTGATACGAACGATAAAATTATTTATTGTTTATATCATTATTGTTGCTGTGTTCCGGTGGAAGGGTGTGGGCGCCGGTGAAATTACAGGCACTTGAGGTGTACCATCCCCGTCTCAGAGTGACAGGCACAATGCGATGCGACTTGGATCTTTTATATTGTTTGCGATTTTTTAGTAACGGAAGACCTGAGTCATATGTTGTACATCAAGTTGGCCGTCTGCTCGTCCTGTCACATTAGTATATTGTACATATACATTTCTTGTTTAGTGTATGGTATGTCTCTCTACCCGTAAGAAAAAATACATCAGAATGTAATATCAGGTGGTCAGCAAGTAAAAACACAAGCTACATAACTCTGTCCCTTCCTTCGGCACGACAGGACCGCGGGGCAAAGAGACGGGGTACACACGCAGGACCTCCCATTTTTGCGTGATTCAAGAATATCCCTAAACTTTCCTTACCCACACTTCTACTTTTTACTATTTCTTCAATAATAAAATGTAAAGACAACAGTTACGAAATGTCCCATCAAAGAAAACCTCGTAAACATTATCATAAAAAGTTGGACTTTACATTCTCAAACATTTTGAAACAAAGCAAAATATTATTTTATGCCCGGTAGGGTAGTATAGTACCCATAATATTTCACGAGCACTTTTTAGTTATAAAAAAGTTAAGCAATCTCCTTGGATTCGCTGCTCATTCAATCTTACTCAATCAGAGTACAATGTGTTTTAGACTTGCTTCGACGCGTGTCTTTTTTTTTTTTTTTTAATAATGTATAGCCAAGCGTTTGGCCGCCATCTCACCTGATGGGAAGTGAAGATGCGGCCGACGATGGAGCACGCTTGTCTAGGAGAAACCTATTCACTCTACTCTTGAAGACCCCCAGGTTGTAATGTTCTTTTGATCCCATAGTACCAGGATAAACAGTATACTATGGTCTGGAATATATTATTACTTTAAACGATTTTTAAATTCTTGTTTAGATAGGGGTTTGCTGTTCTAGTTTATCTGTACAATTGTATTAATGTAAAAACGCAATTTTTCACAACAAAAGCACACAAAGAAGATGAATAAAGAAGTTCCAGGTATTTATATAATACCTATTAAATTTCACCCAAATCAGTTTTGCCGTAATTGGATATATAACAAACATCTATCCATAATGTTTCATACATATAACACCAGTCATATATACTATATTCATACACACAATGCTGTATGGTCCCAATCTCAGCATAATTTGGACTATGGGATTATACTATGATACATAGACATTTTTTGTAAATACATACATATCATCGCACACGTACAAATTAAACGTATATGTTCACCACATAAATATTTGACCTAGATGGGAATTGAATCCAACACCTACAGCAAAGAAGGCAGAGCTTAAATAGTGGCGTATGTGTCAGTTTACTTTTCATTTTTCAAAAGTAAATAAGCCAGATAATATGAGAGAGATTTAGCATAGGTTTTTTTATAAATGTGTATATTTATATATATAAGAACACAAAGATTACTTGGATTTCATGTAAAATACATTCAAATTATTTCAGAACTTACGAATCGTAAGATCAATTTTCTTGTTTCAGTACTACTCAAATTGTGTGTCCCAACGTTGTATGGAAGAGATCGCTTCATATCGATAAGACCACCTATTGTACTGTTTCTTACTTACATTTTTCATTTAAATTGTATTTTTATGGTGTACCGTATTTTTCAAATGATTTAATTCAGTAAACTCCTCAAAGAGGCTAAGAGACTGTTATCATATATGAAGTCTTGGAACGGCGCACAAATGTAAATTGCATAAAATGGAACTGCCATTGTGAGGAAATAGCCAAGTCAAATAGGAAGAAACAGTATATCGATGGGTTACACGCAAATACTGCCATTCAATTCCCACCTTAAGGCGAGGAAAAAGGGAAACTGCGGTTATTTGGTTTTATCAAGCGGCGTCGGAGGTGCTCTGAAAGTTTTATATTACGATTTAGCGTTTCGCCACCGACGGACGGACAAGCGGTCTCTACGGGTCATTTTGATTTACTAAATTCATTTTTGATAAACATTGTTTGAAAGAGAACTGTTGAGTTTTATCCTGACTGAGAATAATCAACTATAACCTATTTTGTTGGCTGCAGATAGCCTTGACAATTTTATGCAGCCTTTAGCATTGTCTGTAAACTGTCGTCTACCAAACTATGATACTCTGATATTACTTGAAGGACACAGGCTCTCGATAAGTTAAAATAAATTTGCTTTATACTATAGCAAAAGCCAACCGGACATATTTAATAAAATGTAATCTAGAAAACGCCGAATACAAAATGTTTTTTAATAAACAATTGGAAAAATAGTAAGATAATAAAACAATGCATAATATGCCAATGTTTTATACCCTCCGATGCAAAAAGGGGGGTAAACCGATTTGTGTGTCGTTTTTAATTTAAAAGCAGGTTTTTTTGCGTTGGTTCTTAGATATGTTTTATTAAAATCAGTTCAGCTATTTCAAGGTTGATGACCTTGCCGTTACACCGAGTCAGAGGTTTCACATTTTTTTTTAAATTAACTTAATATCTTTCCACCTTAATAGTCATAATAATAGTCATAATAGTATTTATTGGTAAATTAGATATTACAGGTCAACATTTTTTATCAGAATATATCGGTATTTGCGTGGATTTTAAATAAGGTTCGTGAAAAGCGCTTATTTTTAAGAATCCACATGGGATACATTAAAACAGTACAGACAATTCTCTTTACCTCTGTTCTCAATACAAAGATATGCGTAAACATAAAAACAACCGGCTCATACTTTAATTTCTATTAGTATGCCTGATAAGCGCCCAGCATTCACGTAATAATAGTCTCATTAATGCAAATTAACACTTAGCGAATGAACGGGGAAAGTAATAAGTTAATATTTTAAACAATATAAAATGGTCCACAGACTCTATACTTTACTGAGTCACGTAAAGGAGATTCTCGGAGTAATAATGTTAGTTTGAACTTGTTTTATACTACCAAATAATAATCTTTGCACGTCCATAGTGTATAGTATCTATGCACATTTTTTATCTGCGACTTGCATGTTTAATTTGACCAAACTACAGGGCAACATTTGTGTGATGAACGTGGACATGTAATATAGAATTTGTTACTCCTTCTACCATCAGCTCAGCTATTTACCAGAGAAATCCTCGTCTAAATCGGTATAGCTGTTTAGGAGATTAACCGGAACAGACAGATACATACAGACAATTTTTTTTATTGTTTTTTGTTGTTATTACCATATACACTTTCAAATGCATTTAGTATAAAGCTGATATTTTGACATAACAAACAGACTTCAATTTTATTTATTCGTATGTATATTCGAATAAATAAAATGTAAGCGTCTATATGAATATAATATCTGCAGTTTCTCGCGTGGAAATAATGCAGGCAAATAGTATTGGTTCAAACATAATACAAACTCGTATACCGATATTTTGAATTTGTATTGTAAGATAGTGAATTTCTATAAAAATAATAACTGACTTGGATAATGTGCACAGCTGAAACATAGTCCATGGAAATATCCATATTACAAGTCCATTTCTGGGCTCCATGTTGCTCGCTGTAGGTGAGTGTTCTCTAGAGTTCAACCTAAACTATCTATACAACAACTAAATTTGTCAAAAGAGGTACTGCCACCACACTTATGTCTGAAAATTAGCCGCTAAACCCTATCGCTGATGTGTTTCGGAGGAAGAGTGTGGGGCAGGTTAAATAACAGGCTCTTCTGACGTAACATCCCCGTCTCAGAATGGCAAATGCAACGCAATAGAATTAACGTGCACCGTAGAATTTGCTCCTGACTCGTAGGCATATATGTTCCACCATCAAAATATATATTTCCTCATCTATTCTATTTTATTTTAAATTCTGTACGTATGAGAATGTAATCCACGACAGCCCTTGTAGTAGTTTCGACGGTATTGCAGTTTCCATTAAAAGATCACATACTGTTTTTACTTCCAATTTTTAGTTTGGGAACGGGTTTTATTTCATTCACCATAGTTTCCCATTCCCCTATTTCGTATTGGTGGCCATTTATTATAAATATTCCGTCCGCTATTCCAATTTTTTTTTCCGCTTTGGATGAAGTAAGTACTTCATCCATCGCACCTTCCTTTCATGTATATAATCCCATCACTTCAGGCTGCACCTATTTAGCTAATTCTTTTTTTAATTGTTTTTTTTTAAATATCAGGACAAGATTTTTATAATGTATTTGTTATTAGTACATAAATATTATCATCATAGTAAGATTATCCAGTATATTTGTTCTTTTGTTTCTGTAGTGTAATTGGTACATTGGGGTTGTTATCATGTATTTGTGTCGTGTGGTCAATAAATATTTTTTTTTATAATACCTATACTGTGAGCTCTAATTTTCATTGTGAAAATTAATGCAAATTATTGTTATTCTCATTTCCTGCTGACGGTCTGTATCACTCGCATTATGTATTCTAAAAGCATACAGACAAATTTGTTTGTGATGAGGTATTTCATCTTTTATATTCAAACCTCGTCCGAGTTATTCAATTCATTAGTTTATCAAATAATTTGTTGTGTTTTTTTATATAACAGTAATGACGGGTCGAGTTGAGGGCCCGCTAATGTTAAGTGGTTACCTTCGCCCATAACAACAGCAATACGACTTAGGTCCTCCCAGACCAAATTTCCGTCAACAGTTATAGTAATTGACAAACTTATCTGAAAACCTTTAAAAATCATAATATTATTTACCGTAAAACTTTACGTTCATCTGCACGCAGAGTCATCAAATGCCGCGAATTTTCATTACGGCGATCTAGAAATTAATGCTGTCACAAAATATATAATACATTTTGAGAAGTTTATCAAGAATATTTCTACTTTTCTCGTAAACTATGAAATCTGTAAATTGTTAGGCATAAACAATCGCAAAACTTAGTATTAAAAAACGCGTGACCTCACGCATATTTTTTATACGTATTACGATACTATTATTAAAAAAATACGTTTCAAAGTAATTTTCTAAGAACTCATTGTAAATATTATATTTTTCCACGTGATCAGTGTAAATTTCCAATCATATCACGTAAAGTAATAACGCTAATTTTACATTGAGACCAAGTGCAAGTGACAGTCCTGCTCGTAGCAAGTTACGTAGCGCGTAGCTCGTCCGTAGCAATTCTGTAGCATCGTGCTACGATTTAAATGTAATTAAAATGTAACATTCTATCATACGCTTACTCTATGTAATTGTAAAAATATTGGTTACAGTATTTTTTGATTTCTATTTTATCAAGAAGAACCTTTTTTATAAGTAAAAAAATGTAAGAGAAGATTTCAAAATTATTGATTTGAAACCTAAATGGCTTATTACTTATTAATAATTATTAGTAATTTATTTTTGGCAATCAAACTCTTTTGAAAAAATCATTTGAAAAAATCGCTAAGGAACCACTAACAAAGGGAATATATTCTTGTCACGATTCTTGTCCTGTTCATTCAAGTAAATCATTAATGTTACATGTTACGTTTTCCTTTAGCTTTATTTCAAATTTACCCCATTAAACTATTGTGATTCTACATCATTGATATAGCTTAGAAGGGACTGATCTGATGAAATGATGATCTAATGTTAAGTGGTTACGTCCGCCCATAACAACAGCATCACGAC
This sequence comes from Aplocera efformata, assembly GCA_921293045.1. NCBI lineage: Eukaryota > Metazoa > Arthropoda > Insecta > Lepidoptera > Geometridae > Aplocera > Aplocera efformata. The sequence goes on along the minus strand of OV121042.1, from coordinate 645,701 downwards.
TTAGATCCTCCTTGGCCGAAGTATGAGAAGATCCAAGTTGCACCCCGTTATGCCCGTCACCCGAAACGGAGATGTTACGTCTCATGCACATGGGATTTCACTGGCACTCACACTTTCTAGCAGCAGAAAGTACGTGAAGGGAGTTTAGCGGAATTCACCTACAGACGTGCAACTGGACCCTCCAAAAGTATAAGTGAAAGTACTCTATCTCTGTACCACTTTTTTTTCTCCTGCAGACGTTGCTGCTTGCTTATGCTTCTAAATGACATTAAAAAAATCAATGCTTAATATACACGCAGTAGCGCCGTGATTTAATTAAAATATTGTTATTTTTCAAGTTATGTTAGGTACGGAGACATTTTACGTTTGACCGCGAAAAACGATAGCGCAAGAGGGTAGACCGATATGTCTGCCAATGATGTGCACACCCCACCTCGCAAAGACTTCAGTTCACCCGGGACCATGTCGCATGAACTGCGAAATAAAGGTAGTCAACAAAACTCACAAATCATCGTAAACATCTCGGTAACTCGAATAATAAAGATCAAGGTTATTCGAGTGTCCTTGCACTCCGACGATGTAAAGTCACAAATAGATCGGAACAGGTGCTATATCTATGGCGGTAATTGTGTGCACTTTCACTGACCTAGTACTATTTATAGAGCAGTATTATGAGCTGAACGGGAATAAACGGGGCCGCTGTTTATTTTCTTTATTTGAACAAGTGTTTTACTGCAAAATTCATGTTTGATATTTGAGGAATCACTGGCATTTATGCAATTACGAAGGTTAAACTATTTTGGGAAATTAATGCCAATGTCACATGCAAAATACGTGAAATTATAACGTAACAGTATTTACATTAAAGCAGAATTGAGAAGGCCGGTAAATTTTAAATGGTACGATATATAACAAAAAATTATTATTCGTAATGTTTTAAAATTAAAATGGTTATAAGAAAAGTTAAACTGCGCCCCGCGGTGTTACCCGTGGTTGGCCATCCTAAGGGTTTTGACCACTTTTCCGGGATCAAAAGTAGCCTATATCTTAATCCAGGATATAAGCTATCCTGGTACCAAATTTCATCAAAATCTGTAGCCATTTGAGTGGGAAAAAGTAACACAAACACACATGCATACTTTCGCCCTTATAATAGTAGTGTGATGTATTTCTACAACCGCTCAATGTGACTTTAGCAATATGGGTTTAGAAAAAGATTGACATTAAGATGCAACTTACTTTTTGGTCCTAGACATGAATATGGAACGTCACATGTCTCTGTAATTTCACCGGTACCCTTCAAACTGCAAAGTTTTTTTCTGAAGACGAACTCAGTACAAACTATTAGTTTTACTGCTTCACAAGTACCTTTTGTTGGGCTGCCACCAGCGTGAACATTCCATCGCGTACCCGTTTAAATAAAATTCAAATACTTCGACTTTACTTTGAGTTCTAAAATGTGAATCCCTAAGGAATGGAACTCGTTGTTGGCGTGTGTTAGTACTAAACGTTTCCACCATCTCTCTCCAAGCCTAGAGTAAATAAGTATCTTCTAATCCTTCGTGGTACATCACCATCCAACTTAGATTGAGGACAATGAAAGTGTACCGTACCGTACCAGCCTCTAATGCTCCCATTAAAGGTACACCGGCCTACTATCGATAATTGAGAGTGAATGTGCTTTGATCTACAACGGGAGCCCAGCGAGCTTCAGATTGAAAGTTGGCGTATGTGTACCTGAGCCACCCCGCTCGCTCACTACCAAGACAAATTGTGGCAACCATAAAAAAGTACGAAACTCAGATCATCATTTTATACTTGTTATCTGCTTCTTACCTCTTAAAATACCTTTCCCGTTAAAGGTCCCCTTTTAAAGGTACTCCAAGACGATTTGAGTTCCAAAGAGAATAATCATGGGGGCTCAAGGGGGTGTTAGCATACAATGCATATTAATGTTTACTTAGAGGAGACTTAACTTTGACCCAACATTGAAACTTGAATCGGTATAACAGTCAAGTTTCAATGGCCAACGGCAAATATTAGATGTAAAACATCTCTTCTAGCATCTATCAATAACAGGTTGGAATTTATGCAAAATCACCAAAATGGATATTAACTAGTTTTAATATAAATTAACATCAGTTAATTAACTTCAATACCCTTTTTTTTTTTTTTTTTTTTTTTTTTTTTTTTTTTTTTTTTTCCGTGGGGAAATGCACTCGCATACCGCCCTGCCACGGGGAGACAGAGCGGTTATGTGGGACTAGACCCACTAAAACCCCACGATGTCCTCCTCTGCCGCTTAGTGGCGGGAACACGGGAACGTTAAAACACACATCCGCGAACCCGCCGCGGCTGTCCGTTTCCGGACCCCCCTGTTTGGCATCGGGTGCCACTCCTCTGTTTGCGACACGCCAGGACATAAGGCGTGTCGCAACCACCTCGGGGACCAGGTCAGCGAAAGGGCGTCAGACGACCCCGTGTCTAGACGCCCTAGGTCCCCATGCGACGGGTCAGATATGTGGCCCCGTCGCCTGCCACTACGGCCGCAGAGGATAGGGAGAGCGGCGCCTCGCAATACCGACACTCCTCTTCCCCTGCGGCCCCACCGCGTCCGCCATCGAACGGTGGCGACCCCGTCGTGGCCGCGGTAGGTAGGGAGAGCGGCGCACCGTTATACCGGCACTCCTCTCCCACCGCGGCCCCTATCTCTCAGCTGCGATGCCTCCCATTCGACACCGCAGCCCGCCTCAGTTGCGGTGCCCCCCATAAGGCACCGCCACCTACAATGCCGCTCCTAGTTGGCTTGAGAGGCAAAGCCTAAAGGAGCGGCCCTCCCGGGTTCCTCTTAGCTTCACCGTGGGTGACCAGGCCACGGTTACTAAGCCCCCCCGCCCCGACAAGGCGGGAACCCACGGGGGGGAAACTTCAATACCCTAACTCTCTCGTCCGTTGTTAGAATATTGAAACACGATTGAGGCATGTTAAAATTTCACGTATGAATGTAATATCAATGTATATCTTTAAATTTCCACTTGTACTTATTCATACTCCAATCTTTATCAAGCACTGTCCTGACACATCCACCTTAAATCCAAGGTACAAAAATAAAATCGTTATTGAATCACAATCCAATCTGACGTCCCATGACGTACAACAGTCAAATAGTTGCATGTTTGCAAAACAGAACCTTGCTTATACATAACTAGGTCTGAAATAGGTTGGGGGCGCAATGCGAGGGCCGTGCCCCCCGCCTCCGTTCTATTTCCGCTGGTGACGTCATCGCGCGCCCCCCCGTGACGCAGGCAAGCTGGGATTTTTAATAATTTTTTTTAAAACGCGTCTGGCTGTGTCGTGTTGTGGTTAAGGTTGAACTAGATGCGGTTGTGACCGATAACCTACATTTCTGATGCGATGGATGGTGGCTGACATATTGTAAATTATGTTTACTAGTGTTTGAGTATGGTTCGATATTTTGGTAGAAAGAGCAACTAACGTGGTTTAAATCGCGATAAATGTTAGAAGGTATGAAATATTTTTATACTATCGTGGTATAAACGTGGATTCCTAGTGGTTTGCCGTAAATGAAACTTTGAAATATTTGGAGCCCACAAGTAAATGATTAAAAAACTTAAATATGGTTTTAGTTAATCATAACTTTTAAGTTTTTAAGACTTGATTTTACCGGTAAAATAATTGGAAATAAATAAAATGACTCGGCTTAGTGTAAAAGGTTAGGAAAATATATTTAAAATACAATTAGTGAGCCCTCGATACGATCGCGCCTAATTGGATTTTTAATAACGTTTTAATGGACGAAACTTTTAATTACCTTTAACAACCGAAACTGTGTACAACCATTGCCAAACTATGTACAACTCAACACATACCATTCAGCATGTCGACCGCTAAACCGTCTTATACAAACTATATACATACTGTATAACTTTCACAGTTAAACAAACTTACATGTAATAATTATTAGCGGATCGCCGAGGGTGCAAAGCTCTTACGGGTTACGGTATTAGGATCGTTGGATTACGACGTAACGGGTAACGGGGAGTAAGAAGTACATTACTGTTGGTTGGAACTGCCCATTGGCATTTACCGTGATCTAGGCCACTGACGGTCTACCTGATCCATCTTAAGGGCTCTTTCGCTACATTTAATTGTTTATATTTATTTTGTTCTATTTGATTCTTTATAAAGTACGCGTTTTTTTTTTTGGTACTAACATTAATGCTTATATATAAACACCACTGCGCTATATCAATAGAAAATCTCATTGGTGCACTTTTTCATTTGAACCATCGGATGGAAACTCAGCGTTGGTACTACTGGGCATCCAATTTCTCTTAATCAGACGAATTTTCTTTATTGGCCCACCGAAAAGCCATTCAAATCAATCCATAGATTCCATTCAAACTGATTCCAATAGAATCAGTTTGAAATGGAAGTGTGCCCAACAGTAGTAGCATTGTCTCGCTGAATCTGTAATTCCCTGGACTCGAAACACGAGATGCCAGCTCAGTATCACGCGTTTAAGAGCTCCGCGCTCAAAGAAAATCTTATTACTAAGCTCTAATTCAAAGCCTTTGGAACCTTAGTTGTAGCAGGCAAAGTATCAAAATATTAGTTTCCAAGTATTTTTTTTAAACTAAATTTATTTTGCTTTTTCAGTTTGCTGCTAGGATTCCCTATCACAAGTGACACGTGACACAGAAATACTATACTCTTGACCCGGAAATCAGCTTTATGTTCATCAAACAAAGTTTGCCCCGGCCGGGAATACAATTTGGGACCAATAGGTTACCAACCAAGCTAAGTATGATAAAGGCATACATATACTGGATTATTTTTAAAAAGGTTCCGAATAGTTCAAAGGTCTTTGTGAGCGATTTATCATATAATACTTCATTTTTGCTAAACTCGCACACCTAATTTGTAAATGTTTTTAAAGGGGGATTTTTAGAAAGGATTTTATTTTTACAATAAATTAATATGGGGTAAAGAAGGCGTATCGTGGCTTGACTCAGTGGATATGGTTTAATTTATGGCTTTGAACGTCATGTGGTATTGCCCGCGTCGCCCCGAGATAAAACAAAATCATGAAAGCTTTATTATATTTCTATTCTCATAAAAATGTCTTAAATAAGTTATTTTCTAGATATAACTGGCCTCAAACCTCAATTGGCAGTAGCTCTGTTTTCTGCACTGTACCTAGAATAAACATTTGTATGACGAATAGAGGCTTTTTTTATACAACTTAAGTTGTTACCGCCATACACAACAAAATTACGACTTAGGAAAAAAGTAAAAAGATCCAAGTAGCATCGCGTCGCACCCATCGCCCGGAATGTTTCGCCTCTAGTGCCTGTAAATTCACCAGCACCCACACTGTTCCACCAGAATACAGCAAAGCAATTGCACCACTGCTTGGCTGTGGATTACCAGGACATGGCACAAATTCTACGGTTCTTTTGGGTAACTATTTTTGCACCATCCGGGGTTCATCTGCAGGGACTCATGCATATCAGAGCCATTGTATAACTCACGTGTAATTATTTTAGGAGACTTAAATCTAAAAAGTGCGACCTGTACCATTAACAACTATGTGTATTATTTTCTAAATTTTTGTAATATTGTAGATTCTAACAACGTAAAAAATGAATTAGGAAGTAAGCTAGATGTTGTCCTTACAAATGAACACGTTAAGGAGGTAAGCGTATGTGCGGCAGACTGTGGTTTAGTGGAACGTGCCGACCGATATCACCCACCTTTAGATATCTCTTTGAATATCGAGGGTGAAAATACAGTAGTTCAGTTGGAGGCTAGTAACATAGATGCTTGTACTGATTGGAATTTCAGTAAAGCAAACTTTTTCCTACTATATGTATTAGTTAATAACCTTAACTGGGATGATATTCTCGAAGAGGAAGACGTAAATGCTGCAGTAGATCTCTTTTATTCTAAACTGTATAACTGTTTTAATCAAAGCATTCCAAAGAAACATCGCAAATCTAAATGGGGTCGCAGATATCCAAGTTGGTACACATCAGATATTATTTGTGATATTAAATTGAAATGGATTTTGCATAAAATCTGGAAATCTAGTAAGGATCTGCACGTTTACAGCTTTTTTACATCTATTAGAGCGGCAGTAAAGCATAAAGTGACAGAAGCTTACAATAAGTTTACAACGAACATTCAGAACAATATACATAAAAACCCTAGAGCTTTCTGGAACTATGTGAAAAGTCTAAAGACCAAAGGAGGATTTGACCCTTGTGTAACACATAACGGTGTCAAATTTACCGGACAGGCAGCTGCTTCAGCATTCGCGGATTACTTCAGTAGCGTATTTTTACCGCAAATACCGCATCTAGATACAGATGCAATATTACCATCTACTACTAATGAATACCCTGCTGTAAGAATTGTTAATTTCACTAAAACCGAAATAGAATGGTTTATACAAAAACTTAAACCAAATAGTTCGATAGGTCCGGATAGTTTGCCTCCATATATAGTTAAAGCCTTTAAAACCCAATTAACTTCACCCTTAGTCCATATTTTTAATTTATCACTACAAACCTGTACTTATCCATATGCCTGGAAGCAATCTCGCGTTGTGCCAATCCTAAAAACGGGTGATAAATCTTTAGTTAGTAATTACAGACCCATTGCAATACTATCAACGCTAGGTAAACTTTTTGAGAGCATCATACATGCTAGAATTTATAAACAAGTCGAGCCGTATTTAAACGATGCCCAGCATGCGTATAGGAAAGGCCGCTCTGTAAATACCAATCTTCTCACTCTCGTAGACTACATCTCATATAAACTTGACTCAAACACCCAAGTTGATGTGGTTTACATTGATTTTAAGAAAGCTTTTGATCACGTAGATAATGACGTTTTGTTAAATAAACTTAGCAAATTTGGTTTCACTACCCCGTTACTAAAATTTTTTGCAGACTATTTACGAGATCGAAATCAGTTTGTACGTCTCGGGTGTTTTGATTCATCACCATATCATACGCGATCAGGAATAAGCCAAGGATCCTCGTTGGGTCCTTTACTCTTTACATTAATGGTTGATGACTTAGCAAAGTCCCTTGTTAAAGCAAAGTGTCTGCTTTACGCAGACGACCTTGAACTTTTCGCTTGTATAAAGTCTCTCGATGATTGTATTGCACTTCAAGGTGATCTTGATAGGGTGCAGTTATGGAGTCACGAAAATAATCTCAGTCTAAACATATCCAAATGTCAAGTTGTCAGTTTTAGCAGGTCTTTACGGCCTATAAACATGCCTTATCATTTATATGGGGAAACACTCAATAGATTTTTGTCAATTAAAGATCTAGGCATCGTTTTCGATTCCAAATTATCATTTCATGATCATATCAACTCACTTGCTGTTGATGGCTTTAAAAAACTTGGATTTGTTACCAGAAATTGCAGAGATTTCTCTAACGTGAATGCCATTAAACTTATATACACCTCGTTAGTAAGATCTAAGTTGGAATCAGGGGCCTGTGTGTGGAATCCCCATGAAGTAACGTATAAGTTAATCTTAGAGAAAGTACAAAAGAGATTTCTACGATTCCTGTACAAAAAAATATACGGCTATTACCCCTTTATGTACCCCACAAAATATCTTCAGGGTACATTAGGGTACAACTCTCTGGAAACCCGTAGACTTCATGAACAGATCCTCACCATTTGTCGCATCTTAAGAAATATTATCAACTGTCCGGATCTACTGAGCGAAGCAAGTCGCCTGTGTGTACCGGAAAATCGCACCAGATTTCGCCCTGGGCGAGTACCCCTGTTTGCTCCTATACCCGCGCGCACAGCAGCGCGCCAGCAGTCCCCAGTCTGCCGTGCACAAAGACACCTCAATGACATACTAGTAGAAAATAAACATTTTGATGTTTTTATAGACAAGTGGCCGGCACTAAGTGCATTATGCATGAGATATTGTGAGCAGTTAGATTTTAAGTAGAAGGGTGTTGTTTTTTATTTTTAAAATTATTTTTTATTTTATTATTAATATACTTTTATCATGTTTCTATTTTCTATTTTCTCTTGTAAGATACTGTTTTAATTTTTTGTGTTTGCTTATTTTTTATATTCTAAGATGTAACAATTTGGAATGCTGTAATGTTACACTTATAAATAAATAAATAAATAAATAAATAAATAAATAAATAAATATTCACTTACGGAACTGTTGTGTGTCTGGATGTAAATATGTGTGTACCTATTTACAAAAAAAACTATATAACTATCAGTAATCTGGTTCCTATAGTACAAACTATGCTTACTTCGGGGTTAATTTATTGTTAACTAGCTGCACCCCGCACCCGTTTCACCCGCGTAGTTCCCGTTCCTGTGAAAATACGGGCGTAAAATATAGCCTATGTTACTTGCTGATAATGTAGCTTTCGATAGGTGAAAGAATTTTTAAAATCGATGTACTGCTTAAGGCGTGAAAAAGTAACAAACAAAAAAACTCACTTTTGCATTAATATTAGTTAGGATTCAGATAAATAATGAAACTAAACTTACAAAAATACGCGTACTTATTACTATGTTTCACTTAGAGAAGAAAGTTATCTTATTGCAGATAAATGTTGAAGGCTGTACCTTATCTTGGCTGCCCGTTACATCACGAACAGCCCCAGACTCGGGGCTCTCAGACGTACCTGCTTTATAGGAGATGGGCTCTCGTTAGCGTCTAATACATTTTATACATTACCCCTTTGAGGAAAAATGTTCGCGGGTAGAAAATGACCCTGATGGGTATAATAACAATATTGTATATCCCACAGGGAATCATTACGGCTGGGGGAGGCTCTATGCACATTCCACTGGATTTGTTACTCCAAGAAAGGCGAACAAGCTAGCTTTTTGGATGTAACTAATTGTTCTTGGACCTTTTCTTATTTTAGTCATTCGATACACTTACTGTTTCTTTGTTACTTACTGTTTTGTTTGTTTGTCACTTACTGTTTTTGATATTGATTAAACTACCAAGCTGTAGAACCAATTTTAACAAAATTTCTATGGGACCAATCTGTAACATATTCTTTTAAATATTTTTTTTTTCAACGGAAAACTGAGCTGGTTAAAAAAAATACAGCCGAATTGATAATCCTCTTAAAGTCAGTATAATAATAGATTTCGATTAAAAACTCGATGAACGTGGTAATCTTGCAGTCGTATCTCGGACTATTGGCCTCAAAATCAATCTTAATTGATTTGTGTCAAATTTTTACAATTATCATTACTATAACCAACCCAACTACTTTTTGATTTTTAGAGGGCATACTCCTTAGTTGACTTTTGGCCATACTTTTCTATTGATACCAGAAAAACAGTACACCGCATCTAAACTAACATGATTTAGTAATTACATCTACCTTTTAGTTTCAAATTGTTATAAACAAATTCGCCATCTATCTATCTGTGATGCTACCCCTTAACAGGGTTTCATGTACTCTAAGTGAATATCTAAGACCTTTCACAAAGTTACATGAAAGAGCTGAAATAAAATATATCACTACATAGTATAAAACAAAGTCACTTTCTCTGTCCCTATATCCCTATGTAAGCTTAAATCTTTAAAACTACGCAACGGATTTTGATGCGGTTTTTTTTAAAAGATAGATTGATTCAAGAGGAAGGTTTATATGTATAATACACTAGCAAGTCACCCCGACTTCGCACGGGTAGTTTCTGATACGACACTGATGCTTTACTAACCGTGCGAAGCTGGGGCGGATCGCTAGTAAATAATAAACGAGCTTCCCTCAAATACAGCTTCGTCTTCTTACCTGTAATATATAGGGCCTAAGGTTATACTAGGGTAATAGGGCATCAACTAAAACTTATATGGAAATACTCAACAACATATTGACGCGGATTTTGCCTCTCCACGAGGCATCCTCCGGAATTTTGAATCGAGATATTTCCTAGTCGAAGGCAGCACCTTAAACATTTTCTCATAAAGTTCTTCGGAAGTTTTTTTTTTTTAATTTATATGGATTTGGATAAATTTAAATCATTTATTTATATTTAGCTATAAATAAATGATCATCAGGATCAAAAAGTGGCGCCTGAATCAATTAACTATAGGCAATTACGTGAATTGTCTTCAACTATTGTACGATTAACTGAAAACGTCTCAAATTAAAACTATAGGAACAAGCACCTCGTATGTACGTTTAAGCAATACAATGACCGGATCGAATGAAGGGATCGCGTAAATCCGATACAATTACCAGCCAACTAACGAGTGCGCGTAAGCCTACGCGCGGCAGGTACGGCGATAAACAAATTAGCAAGGTACAGAGGTATTATCGAAGGTGCGTGTTTATTGCGCCGACTAAGAACTCAGACATAATCCATTTTACGACTGTGGGTACTCTATATATCACTTTCGTATGTTGTTATTGTGATTTTGATGACAAAGTAGATGGGGGAATTATACAGACTTTATCTATTTACATATCAATTTAGTATGATCTTTATTTTTGTAGTTACGAGATTATAACGAGTAATTTACCTCATTATTTTCTCTTTGAATGGCACGTACTTTGTGTACAATGTTTTTATAACATGAACACGTGAAAGTTTAAGGAATACTAATTAATTATACATTCTAATTTGAGTTACAGAATAAAACACAGATCTAAATCTTTTGCTACACTGGACTAGATGATAGTGGATATTAAACCTTTCCTCAGATTCAATTCAAAAGAATGTTAAAAAACGAATACTTACATTTTTTACGTCTATAATATATCTCGAATGAAAAATGTCGAAGATCACAAAACCATGCACTTGTATTGAAAATGAGATTTGACCAAATTGCCATCTACATCGACCGGCCCGATGCAACCCCTTTTATTATAATAAATCTCATTACGTTCAGTTATTAGTTATAAGTATGACTTTCACAAAAGCATGAACCATGGACAATGGTTTTGACAGAAATCGAATCGGACTCCTCGAATTTATGCCTAAAATTACAATACTTTCAGCTCAGAGTAAATAGCTTTCAGATTGTGAATTCAACATGAAGTGCATTCCACGCCGAGTATCAATCGAGTTAAGTTGTAAACCGGCATAAGTCGAAGTCGACCCACGTCTCCGAGAATTTTACTAGACTATACAAGAGTTTTTATTGCTGCTAGGTAAGGGATATTTTACACCGATGTCAATTCGTGTGAGATTTGCATCCGATCGTGCTTCGTGCCTCTTGAAAACGTGTTTAGTGCTGTTTTAGCACTTTTGCGGGTTAGACTGCTATTGTCGGCGGCGCATAACATTCACTGAGGTTTTTTGATTTAAATGTTAATAAAAAGAGGAGTACGAGTTTTTCTTTAAGTAAAATGTACAAATACCATCAGTATGTGCTTGATTTTATTTTTCTTTAAAGAATAAAAAAATGTTGCTAATTCACACGCAAGCTTTTGAATGATAAGAAATGTGGAATTTTCTCAATAGGTAGTGATTAAATAAATCTCTTTCAAAGTAAAAAAAATCAATAAGTTGTGATACGAATGTTCAATTTATATTGTTTTGAAGAATTCAGTGTACTCACTGAATACTTCACCGTCATAAGTAAGACTTGTCTCGGTTCACTGATTCCGCCATTACGGTTAATAGACACGACAGTATTTTTTTTTTTTTTTTTTCTACAACGTGATTGTCGCCTAAGAACATATCTCACAAACATTATTGGACCGAACTAATGTACTGCTTTGTTATAATGAAGGTTGATGTCTCCTGTCGTTTTTTTTCGATTATCGTTAGTAATTTTCGGCCCACGCTGATATTTAATTATCTTGTCTAAGTCTCAAATAAATATTTTAGATTTCGCTAATAAAAAAAAATTACATACCGATATTTTTTCAAACATTTAACCACTTTTGAAACTCAAATAAGTAATGAAATTGGCAAAAATAACAACGACCATTTGACTATAAACCTTTGACGACCTGTCAAGTGCGAGTCAGACTCACGCTTCGACATTCAACACTTTCATTCCTTATTTTTCGCCATTAGGGGCTAAAATTTGGCTATGACATTTTTTTATAATAAATTGTTGTTTTATAACACTAAAATGTTCGCGCGATAGCAGCGATGGCTTGTCTCACCGTCCATACAGTAAAAAAAATGTTTACCTAGCCCGAGAGCCGGCTGCGAGATTACCACGTTAATCGAGTTTTTAAACGAAATCTTTTTTTTATGTATAATTGCCTCTAAGATTATGATGTTTTTATTTTTTTATTTTTATGTGTAAATAAATAAAATAATCATTATGAAGGGGCAACATATTGCAGAAGTGCCTGTCAATAGTATTATTAATACTAATAAAGTAGTACTTTTAATTAAAATAATATTAGCTGATTATTCCCAAAGCTCCACGAACGTAGTAATCTTGTAGCGGGATGTCGGCTACTAGTTATAGCGATATTTCGACGATTACACAAATTGACATTATATTTGCATCAACGTGCATTGTCAAATGCTCATCGTGCCCTATTGTGTTCGTGAGTACGTGAGTACAGTTGTGAGTGAAACAAAACACTAATTAATTATATTCTTTAGAAACGTCAATAAGCAACACCAAAACATCGTCCAATGTGAGAAAAATAGACTGAATAACAACAATATTAATTGAACATTCGTATCACAAATTATTGTTTTTTTTTTTTTTTTACTTTGAAAGAGATTTATTTAATCATTTTGTTGTTCGAATTGAGAAAGTTCCAAATTTTTTATCAGTCACAAGCTTGCGTGTAAATTAGTAACATAATATTCTTTTTTATTCTTTATAAACACTTATAAAGAATAAAAAAATAAACGTATAAGTGAGGAATCAGATCTCTCAGAAAAACAAAATTAGACATGAAAACTATAATTCGACATCTGTGTGCATGTAATTTGCTTAAAGACACGTTATAACACATACACTAACAAATATGTGTATAGTTTACTTGTGCGTATACAATTTGTCAAAATTGTTTAGCCAGCAGCCTGAGGCAGTTGACGAAACTTAAACTACCTTGTCATATCCGTAGATTATCTCCGATATTGAAAATTTCTACGGCCTCTCAGATTCCCATGCACCTCGTCCTGAACCCTATAATCGAGCTGGGATTCGAAGCTATTACGGTATCGAATTTCTGTATAATCTGCTGAACTGTGTGTTCAGCAGATTATACAGAAATTCGAAAAGTATAATCGACCCCTATGCTCCGTATTATCGATTGTGGACTACAAGAAAGCTTTGAATCCATCGGAACCGGAACTGTTGTAGAATCTTTGCGCAGCCATTTGGACTATTGTAATATCGTGTGAGAAACTTCAACGCCACGATACTTGAACACTCCTAAGCCAAGCCAGGAACATCAGTCTAAGCCCATTCAATTGCGTAGAGACAGGGGGATGTTATATTCCCAAAATTGTTCACAGACGCAGGTATTATTAATGACGCAGAATTGTAAAAGAATGGGCATCAATATTACTGGCGAATACATCTCATACTTGTGATTTGTGGGTGATAAAGTCCTAATCGTTGAGCCTATGAGAGCAGAACATGCTTGATGCCAAGAAATTGATAACAAGAACAATTTTATCTAATTAAGATCTAGAAGCCAGGTTACGTATATTTCAGCTTTTTTCCTGTTGGAGGGAAACGTACAACCCAACGGTTCACTTAGTTCTGGTCATAAGGGTTCCCAGTGCACTGAATATTGCAAGGTATACCCCAAAACGGTTATGGATAATCAAACAGCTTTTCCATCTCTTGCAACAGTAATTTGTTAGTGGTGACCTCTATGATAAAACTATTTTGCTAACATTAATAATCCCTGAAACATACAGATAAAAAAAATTAAATCGCACGCGTTTAACTCTTCCAATTAATTCGTAACGTATCTCGTAGAACGTCCGTAGCACCTCTACGATTATACTTCTACTGATATTGGATTTTATAAACAACCACTCGATTCGGTTTTGTTTTATAAGCTTTAATCAACTTTCCATCAATCCTGTAGAGCTATTGGCTATTTCATTCTACCAATAACAATATTTTCCAAATATAATTAATTACTCTGTCCGCTTATCTAGAAAATTGAAAATGGGGCTATGCTAAGTAAATATAATGCTCATACTGTGGTCACAACTCACCACCTCGTCACATCATTTACGAAATCGTCTAGCAGCCCCCGAAATTTGCCAATATCGTCTTCAATACCCAATTTAGTTCTAAAACTAATTAAAACCTGCCTCCCAAAATCGTAGGCTTGCGATACAATGCCTTGCCTCACATAGAACATCAATAACCTTAAAGGGTAGCTACCCTCGCCCGGAGCATCATCTAATTTCCTCCTAACCTAACTCGCCGAGATAGAGGCTTTGATGTCTATAACGTATTCGCAGCATGACTTGTGGGATGCAGTGCTTCGGAATCCATCATTACCCTGTGTTATTGCCAACTATCTGTCAGTCGTGAGCAGCGAGTTAGAGATATGTGTTTTCGGTACGAAATTAATGTGTTATGCTCGCTACTCTAAATCGTCGCCGGAATCCATCATTATCCGGCCTCACCGAATATACGTCGAGATCTTAACGCGAAATGAAACGATGAGGTTCGTTATTTCAGCCGTACAAAATTGATCGCGATACAGTCGAACCCATCATTATTACGATATTTGTTTATTCGTGTTATGAAATGATGAGTGAAACTGCATTTATCAGGATTAAGTGTGCACTACGAGCCCTGTTTTGGTGTGTGCCGCGCTACCCTGGCTCCTGTTTTGATGTGTGCGTGGAAGATGTACTGACGGGAGACGTCAGTGCTCACCCGCAATAGAGGTCCGATCCCGCCGCATGTATCACAGGCACATGTCACAGTATACCTATCCTATCACGCGGCGCGTCCACGGTGCGTTCGAGTGCATGGCATGCAGCATGGCGGGGAGCTCCGGGGCTATCGACCGGCCGGCCGCGCGCCGCCCAGCGACTGACGCGAGAGCTCTGCGCGCGCAAGCTCTCGTGCCGCCTCACACCGGCCGCACCCGCGCAAGCCGCCATCGCCGTCGCCGGCCCGATACACGCCGTCACGTGTCTCAGCCGAGTCCGCTTCGGACCGCACGAGCTGCTTAAAGCTCGCTACGCAGCTTTGAGGGTAGTCCTGGCTTGCGACTAAGCCTGGGTCTGTGACACTTGTGGTTCAAGCGGATGCTCTGTGATAGGCTTGTAGCTCTACAATGTAAATAATTACGGAAGATAATGAGGACGGCTCATGCTGGCGTAAAACTTCGTAGGTAGGTAGAGTGCAGGAACGTGAACCACGGAACGTGTCGCAAACTTTTTTAATCATCATGAGGACCGTTCCCTTTTTTACTTTCTGTTTGTTTCCCGGTATATTCTACTTTTGCTTTTAATGTTGCTGCCGATCAGTTTAATTTATGTTCTAGAGCAACCGCGTCAAGTTTACAGAAGATAGATACGCTATAATTTTCCAACTGATTCGTCAGATTTGCGACTTCGAGTCACCTTTAATAAGAAAATCATGACGCAGCATTTAAGTTTCAAATTCGCATCCAAAATTCAGGTCAAATTCTAACTATGTCACGAGAATGCTCCCACCCTCTTTCCCGGCTCCGGTACCTTACCGCGAGCATATGCTCTTGTGTTTATTTTCGGCTGCGGCCGCTGTGCCGAAAGGCGCGTGCCCGCTCGTTGCCATGCCAACGCGCCCCAGACGCCGATCAGCCGAGCGCTGCCGAAAGACTCCGGACACGCCCGAACCAGCTAGAGCCTGGAAGTTGCCTGGATCCTGGATCTCGTAGCTGAGAGCGAAGGTATTGAATACACATTTGTTCCGTTCTGAAAGAAAAATGGGCCTCAGCGCGATTAGTCCATATAATGAATCCCGATTCACACAGACCCAACAGTAGAATAGCTATTACTTAATCACAATTTATCACGCTAATTACATATCAATGCTTTAATCCCATTACACTATTATCAAAAAGTGCAACTTTACACAGATTCGGTTGATACCACTAGATGTTTTAACTAACTTCAAAAAGAGGAATTCAGCCGTATGTATTTTGTTTCGCTAATTATGAAATTTGGATGTGACCAATTTGTATAATTTGTATCATTTGATTTGCTCAAGTTTCTCGCACATTGAGGATTCAAGGAAAAGCCTACCCCTAAGGAGGACAAAGAATTGAAAACGGTCCGGAAGATACGATTGTTAAATCAACCATTTGTTATTTTAATAAATTTGGGATTATACTTATTTTATAAATCCGAAACATGTCAATTTGGAGGTTTGTTACTCTTTCAGGTCAAGACTACCTACTGAATCAACCTGAATTTTGCAACATATAGATAAGTAGGTAGCTAAAAAAGGCTTACGGGCCACTTCATCCTGATACAACCTTTGCATGCATGCTCTTTACGACTTATTCCCAAAAAGTCCGTAGCGTTTTGCCCGCAATGGGTATGATTCATTTTCTTCCGCCTATTCTACGTTGTAGCGCCTATCTACGACGTCGTATGAGCATTTCGGGAATTATTGCTGGAATGTCAGCCCACTCCCGACACGCGTGAGTCGAAGGCTCCGTCCAGATTTAATAATAATACAAGGCATGAAAGGCCTCCCATGTTTTTGTTTTTAACTTTATGATATACTATAATAGCTGCGCCCCGCGGTGTTCCGGGATAAAAAGTAGCCTATGTGTTAATCCATTATAAAAGCTATCTGCGTACAAAACTTCATCCAATTCATCCTTCATCCAATTCCAGCCGTTTGAACGTGAAGGTGGAACAAACACACACACACATACAAAAACTGTACCTAGGCATCATGTTTTCCCCAAGAACAGGCTTCACGGCAACGATTGGGGGACGGTCTCTGGTGAATTTTCTTTTGGAGAGCCCAGAGATCTTCGAATGTGCATAGGTCGGCCACCGGATGTATTAGTTCGGGTAAAAGTCCGTTGGTTGGACGTGGGTATCAGTGAAATTTCAGTCGCATGAGATATGACATCCCTATCTCAAAGTGACGAGCGTAACGTCATGCAACTTGGATCCCCTCATACTTACTCGTAGGTAAGGTGCCGTATCTTTAATATCTATGGGCGACGGTAACCAATTAACATCAGGTGGGCCCGTCCCGTCACTTTTATCACTTAAAATAAACGTACACATAAATAAAGAAACACATCGATCAAAACTATTAATATATCTATTTCCACAAATCTTAGGTAACTTCTGAACGAACATTTAGTTTTCACTGTCAAAACGTTAATGGAATGTCATTATCAAACAAATGTGTCAGCCCAGGGTGTTCTAGGTTAGTTTTCCGAAAAATCAAAATAAAATTGATTTCTGTCTATAATGTTCTAAAAAAATATATTTAATTTGGTTTTTGTGGATATAAATTAGTGAAAATGGCTATGATTCGAGCCGGCATGCAAAGACTGGCCGGTATGTTCAGCGGTAGTCAAGGTACCTTTATTTTAGTATTATATGATTCGTATATTGTCTAATGCAGGGAACAATAGTTCTGTTATTCTGTATCGCATCATGACCCAGGGAAATACACCTCACAAATATCCAATGACCTACAACTACTACTTACAGCCTGTTCCCAATAACAGCAATAACTTACCGCGTTATACTACGCGGCTGAGAATTAAATGGATCCTTCAGCAGCAGCAAGCAGAGTAACTACCAATTTATTTATAGAGTCTTTATGCATGTTACTAATTCAGATATTATTTATTCTAGGAGGCATATTGTCGAAATTCATAACAAATTTGGCACCAGTGGAGAATAAATCCATAGCTGAAACTACAAAAGATGTCATTGCAACTTGCAACAAACTAGTACAGGAACAGGCGTCACGGAACTTTGCAGTAATTCATCTCTTGGGTAAACAGTGGCGAGTGACAGATGGAGACCTCCTCGTAGTTGAAGGCTACTGGCCACCTAATATAGGTGATAAGATAAGATTGGACAAGGTTCTATTGGCAGGAACTAAAGATTTCTCTCTCATAGGTAGACCTTTAGTTCAGCCAGGATTAGTAGATGTTACAGCAACTATCATCTCTAAAGGACTTTCCCACACAAGAACACACTTTAAAAAGAAAAGGAGGAAGCAGTTTATGAGAATCAACTTCCAGCGAGCTCAGCAGACAATACTTAGAATAAACTCAGTTGAAATAGGTAATAAGATAAATGAAACTTCTTAAAAGTTCACTCAAATGTATTTTTATTTGTAGATTTTAATAAATTAATATTGGAATAAAACATTTGTATTTAATTGTCACCTAAATTTAACATTATCACAGTATTCCTGAAACATGCTTTTGTGCTCTTCTTTTAGAAATCTTTTCATGCCTTTGAATAAATAAAACATATTGCAATTTTCAAGCAAATCTGATAAAACCTTTTTAAAAACTGAGTATTCCCCATCTTTCTTATAAGTTGATATTGAAACTTGAAATTGCTTGTACTGTTCTGGTTTTAGAAGAACTTTAATTTCTTTTACAAAATCTATTAGCGAAGCAGGAGCTTCCTTTTCCACTACATTATCATAGGATTGTTCACTTTGGAGATTCTCTTCAAAGCCAAATGGTTTAATTTTGAGTTTCTTTTTCTTAGCAAGTGAAGTTATACTTGTATCATCAGCAATTCTTTTGTGTATTGCCACTAAAGGTTGAGATGTTTTTTCTGGTTCTTGGTTACTGCTATCTAATGCACTAAAAAGGTCTTTAGCTTCTTTTGGTTTAAACTCACTTACATAAGTGGAAGCTTTTGAATTTTTATAGAAGTCCATGGAAAAATCTGCATAAACTTCATTTGAGTTGGGATACTGGCTCACATTCTTCTTGGTTTTCACTACTCTTGAGTTAGTGGTAGGAAATAATACACCACTCATGTTTGATCCATTTTCAGATTTATTATCATTAGATTCATGTGGCAGAAGTGGTTTTAGTTTTGGAGATGGTAGTGATGATTGTGCAGTCTTAAAGAATCTGCATATTTCACTGACAGTCTCACCGAACTTCGTTGAAACATTGATGTGGTCTCGTAACCATGCTGATAGCTGGCCTTTCAACTTGGGACTGTTAAACCTGGTGTCGCAAAGTAAAATTGCACCATAGTCATTCTTATGCCTGATCACTCTCCCGATGGCCTGATTCACAGCTCTTGTTGCTTCTAGGGAATACCACTCATCGCCAGACAAGTAATCTTTATCTTTTACCCTTAGTTCTTCTAAGTATTTCTTCTTTAGTATTATTCTTGGATCTCTCAATGGAGGGAAGGGCAATCCAGTAATGATGACAGCTCTGCCATTCATGTCAGCAAAATCCAAGCCTTCAGAAACCTTGCCTCTGCATACAGCCATGAAACAAGCTCCTCTGCTATTGGGATCACTGATCTTGCCATAGTAATCATTTATTATTGCATTAAAAGTATCTTTTCTTCGAGGCTCAACAAATATTGGTTTTATACTATTGATGCTCGACCAAATGCCTTCTGATTGCCACATTTCCTGACATTTAGCCATTATTGGATAAGAGGGGAAGAAGACCAAGAGGCCATCTGGCACAACCCTACTGAAACTCAGTATAGTCCTGCCCAGTGAGGAAATATATTTAGGATTATCTCTATTCTGATAATTAGAATTGAGCACTGTGGAATCGGGACCTTGGCCTATAATTTTGACACATATTTGATTGGATTTGACTATGTGAGGGTTTTCCAGTTGCACTCCAACAGGGATTCCTAGTTCTGACATCAATGGCTTCAATGGGGCAAGTGTGCCGCTGGTAAGTATGATGCTTCTTACATTTTGGTCTAGCAATTGCTTCATGCCAAAGCCTGGACTGAAACACCAGTAGCTTATTACTCTCTCAGCAGTTTTGGAAGACACTGCTTTCAATGCTCCCCAGCCATCAGTCTTTTTGTTATTTTTTTTGTCCTCAACTTGAACATGAACTTTATAACACATTTTGACTCGTTCTTTGTAAGAATATGTTGTGCCACTGAACACAACATTTAACAAATCTGCAATTTTCTGTAGGCCGACTCCTTTACGAGAGAAGGGTGATGCACTTGAAGTCGAGAGATATTGGATTAAGTTTTCGATTAAAGTTATTACAGACATTTGATTATGGTCTTTGATTTCAGCCTTTGAGAGAAGCTCAAAAATGTAGCCACCAGGAAATGTTGAGCCTTCGGCACCAACCTGAATTTCATCCACAGCCTTTTCTAGAGCAAGCATCATTTCTTTTAATATGCACAAATCATCACAGGTAAAGTCTTTTGGTTGAGCACTATCTACTGTCATATCCATCTGCTCCTCAGTGGCAGCCTCTCCAAATGATTTCATAACATGAGTAATTTCATCTATGCATAGAGCAACATCTGTTGTTCTTATTTGCAAGGATGCAGACTCTTCGCACATTTTCTCCACATTATGTGCTTCATCTAAAATTACAATACTATTCATCAGGTCAACTCCATTAGCTTTTCTTGATTTAGGATCTAAAACATAATTGTAAGGCATAAAAATTATATCTGCATCTTGTTTCAGTTCTTTAGAAATGTAGTATGGACAGCATTTTAACTTTTTCCCTACAGTAACTAAGTCTTCAATGTCTAATATATCATCACCTTTAATGGATCGATCATCTTTCTTAGATTCAACATTATTGTAATAATGGCATGTTCTCGTTTTTACCTTCAACTGGCACATGTGCAATTTGTTGGTATTGTTTGTCTCCTTTGAGACTTCAGGGTGAATGCACATTTGATCCCTTGAGCCTAAAACTGTTGCTTTCACATGTCTGTAGCTAGATCTCTTCAGTTCCTGCATGGCCTGTGTCAGCTGGGAGTGAGTTCTGGAAGAGTAGATTATTTTTGGCATGCCCCATGTTATGTTATCCTTAGACTTTCCCGCTCCAGCGCCGGATTTCAGATTCTGTTGTAGTTTTCCACTGAAATTACTATGCTCAGCAAAGTTACCGACCTGGGCGTTCATTTGTAATTGAGCTTTTTTCACTAAGAGCCACGCTAACGAGGAACAGAGCAAACAGAGCGTTTTCCCTGTACCTGTAGGAGATTCCAGCACTGCATTTGTGTTGTTCTGAAGACTTTGGACGACTCCTTCCATGTACGCTTTTTGCACATCGTATGGCTCAAATGGAAAGCTGACTGGTATTCCCAAAATCATTATATCGGGCATTATTCTAGATTCAATACAATATTACCACACACAAAGGTTAAGACTTATAGAACAAATAAATAAAAACAGTAAAATAGGTATCTAGGACATTATCAACGTCATAGTTAATTTCCCGCTCCTTTGCACTGGAATGGAAAAAGAACTTGATTGGCGGGCGTCAAAACAGATCGCGTTCAGTTTGTACACCTGACCATTTTTAGTTTGTGCCCGTACACGTTCAATTATTTTTAACTGAAGCGACACTTGCCATCGAAATACAATTTCTGACTCGATGTTATTGAAGTCTGAACTACTATTGAATGTGCGGTTTACAGTTCAATGCCCTGATTAACTATTACGTTAAATTGCTTCATTCAAAAATCAACGGCAGGCAATAAAAATAAAATGTCTCGACGGCATTAAGAGAGCCCTGCCGTTTGCCGTCAAGTTATACGAGTTGGCATTACTGACAAGACGGACCAAGAGATGTTTCTCATCAAAAGTCGTTCAGTAACATCGGGCAAGAAAAAAGGCGGGAAACTTCGAGTAGGGCGGTCGCGATTTTTTTCCCTCCGAAATTTAAAATTTAATTATATTGTAAATAAGAGATCAGAGGAGTGTTTGGTATCTGTTAAATATTGTAATTATATTGTAATTAGTTGTTTAGTGTAGTGTACATATCTTATTGGTAAGTTTTAAGTTGTTTTTTATGGAGGAAACTCCAGACCCGGGGGGCGGCGTCCCCCCGGCTGGAAATTTTGTAACAATCACGTCAGATGTACAGGAAATGGACGTTTCTATTATCAGCAATGATAATAAGGGCCATAAACGCAGTCGTAGTCGCAGTCGTAGTTTGCACAAAATGTGCAAACACTGCAATAAAAGAAAGAAAAAACATGGTTCCCATAGTGATCGCAACGATTCAGAAACCAAGGCTTGCCATTGCACAGAAACTAGTTCCGAAAATTACAGTAATAAAGATGTAAATATAATTCCTTCCATTGGTTCTAATATTTTACCTTCTTCTACTACAATAACCACAAATACACACCAAGTAAATTCAATACCAGTAGCAAGATCTCTTTATGAATCAACAGACACTGCTCCTTTTGTAGTACACGTTCAGCGTCAACAAGATTCACCAAATGATGGAACCACACTCCATCCTATTACCTTTGGTAAGTTTTTAAAACGCCATGCCTTCCATAGTATTGTTAACGGTAGTCTGAAAAGAATAGGTAGAAACAGGGTTTCTTTAGCTTTCTCGAACCATCTTGACGCCAATACATTCATCAGTCATAAAAGTCTGATAGAAAACAAATTAAAAGGTTTTATACCCACTTACAATGTCACACGAATGGGTGTAGTCCGTGGAGTTCCCACTGACTTAACACCTGAAGAGATTATAGAATGTACAACAGTTCCAGACGGGTGTGGAAAAATTTTAAAAGTCAGACGAATTAATTTCAAGCAAATTACAAATGGTGTTGCTGAGTGGAAACCAACCCAGACAGTGGTTGTCACATTTGATGGTCAGACACTTCCAAACAGAGTTTACATGTGTTACACTGCACTACTTGTTCAACTATATACCTATCCGACCATCCAATGCTACAACTGCTGTCGGTTTGGTCACACAAAGATTCAATGCAGGTCTAAACCGCGTTGTTTTAAGTGTGGTCGTGAGCACGCAGGTGATTCGTGTGATGTTGACGAAGAACATATTTCTTGTTGCCTGTGTGGTGGCTTACACTTTGCTACAAGCAAGTCTTGTCCAGAATATTCACGGCAAAATAAAATCAAATTTTCCATGGCTGACAAAAGTATATCATATGTAGAAGCCTCAAGGCTACACCCACCATTGTCAAAGTCATATGCAGAAGTACTGGCCACATCCAAAGACCAACCTATTATAGATAACAATCAAAAGCAGTCACATAACTCAGTTTCTTACAAAAAAACAGTTTTTGCCAAACCCCGTTCCCCACCTAAGTTTACCAAAGGATTTGATCAAAAGGCACACAATTTATTAGTTCAAGAGCCATCTTCAAACCTTTCCAATGGATGTGCCTTGAATGAGGCCTCTGTTGATAAATTACTAAGCATTGCAGATGTGATCACCTTATTAAAAACATTGTTAAATGCAAATATCATTGAACCGTCCAACGCAGCCAAAATAATTGATACTATCAGCATGTTAAGCATTCCCAATGGATCACAACAGATCCATAGCAGTTCAATGGAACTGCAGGAGTGTAGTAAGTAAGAAACATGAAATTATATATTTTATTAATAAATATGACCCATTTATTATAGGCTTAGCAGAGACCTGGTTGAAACCAGGCTCTGCTTTTAATTTGAGCGGCTTCTGCTGCCTCAGAGATGATCGCTCTGATGGATTTGGAGGAGCCGCTCTTCTCATTAGAAGAAATATTTCTTTCACACAAATATCTTTACCCTTTAATTCTAACTTTTCCGTAGTAGCCTGTCAAGTTAATAAAACTTCTTTTATATCTATTTATATACCTAAACCTTCCCTTCAAGCATTTAATGATCTAAATATAATTTTATCTGCTATTCCAAAACCCTGTATTATTATGGGTGATTTCAATGCCCAGCACAGGACATGGGGAAGCTCTTTGTCTAATATTTATGGGGAAGATCTATTAGAATTAATTGACACACAGAACCTGTGCATTTTGAATGATGGAACACCAACTCGCCGTACTAGCCCTTCTGGAAATGATAGTGCAATTGACCTTACTATAGTATCTCCTAGCTTAGCATCATCTATACAATGGGCAACATTATCATCTACACATGGTAGTGATCACTTCCCTATAATATTAAAATTTTTGTCCTTTAATGTAAATACCAAACCCCAACCACCACGTATGAAGTTTAAAATAAATAATGACAAATGGAATGATTTTAAAATTTATGTAGAGGATAAAATTAGTTTATTACCACATATCTCTAACAATATATTATTGAGTGCAGATTCATTTTGTAATATTATAACAGAAGCTGCAACTTTCACCTTTGGACTTAAAAATACTGCTTCTGGAAGAATTTCATCTCCACCATGGTGGGATGCTGAGTGCAGTGCAGCTGTAGCCCAGAGAAAGAAGGCAGAGTTATTGTATAACAGTGATATGTCAGATGTAAATTATGACAATCTAGTGGACCTACTTTCTGTAACTAAAAAGTTGTTAAAGCAGAAAAAATCTCAGGGATGGAAAAAATTTTGTTCAACTATATCTCCTAACACAAAACCTTCTGAAGTCTGGAATAATTTGAGAAGATATAGAACAGGAGTAAGCCCTTGTTCATATTTAACTTTGCCTTCTTCTCTGAGAGACAGTTTTTTGGATTCCTTGGCTCCTCCAACAGTTCCCACTAAGTTTTTATTTACAACACCAATACCTAGGATGCTTCCTAAATGCCCATATGGCCTTGGTGCTCCCTTTTCTTTATATGAATTACAAGGTGTCTTTTCTGATATATCGGATACTGCTCCAGGAAACGATGGCATTCCATATTCATTTTTTGCACACCTTGGTGTAAATGCACTCCAGTATTATCTTGACCTAATAAATAGTATAATGTTGACAGGTGTCATTCCGTCACCTTGGAAGAAACAAATAGTATTGCCATTTTTGAAACCCAATAAAAATGCTGCAGACTTTAAATCGTACCGACCCATAGCTCTTTCTCCAGTCATTATCAAAATTGTAGAACACCTTATTAAAAATAGAATTGAGTGGTTTGTAGAACACCGGAATATCTTGCCTAACAGTCAATATGGGTTTAGAAAAGGTAGAAGCTCTACAGACAGCGTTAGCGTGTTTCTGACAGATATTCGTATTGCTTTTTCTGACAATAAATCTATTGTTGCAGCCTTTCTAGACATCCAATCTGCTTATGATAATGTTCTTATAGAAGTTTTGAGAAGGAAATTAGATTTATTAAAAATACCACCAATTCTTTCTAATTTTATTCAGAATATGCTTACTGGACGATTAATTAATTTAAATTCAACTGATCTAACGAGGGTTGCATGGAAAGGATTGCCGCAGGGTTCTGTTCTGAGCCCTTTGTTGTATAATATATATACCCATGATCTAGAATCATCTGTTTGTGACACAGTTAATATACTGCAATATGCTGATGATTTGGTAGTCTATCATAGCGATAAATCAGTCGATACGGCTTCATTTCAATTAACACTCGCATTGAGTAAACTTAAAACATGGTTGGAAAACCACGGATTAGATTTGTCGACTTCTAAGAGTACTGTGGTGGTATTTAGTCGTCAGCGTATTAATTCCCCTGTAAATATTTATTATGATAATGTTGTATTACCCGTTAAGAGCCACGCAAAATTTTTAGGTGTCATACTTGACTCTAAACTTACTGGTCATCCACATTGTGACTATTTAGTAGCTAAATGTGAAAGATATTTAAATTTGCTGAGATGTCTCAGTGGTGTGTGGTGGGGCGCTCACCCCCATTCATTAAAATTAATATATAATGCCCTGATAAGGAGTACCATAGACTACGGTACTTTCCTTTTAGAACCTTGTAATGTAGCGGCACTCAAGAGATTGGACTCAATTCAATTCAAAGCGATGCGTATAATAACGGGAGCAATGAAATCCAGCCCTACCAACGCATTACTAGTTGAATGTGGTGAACCACCTTATAATTTAAGACGACAATATCTGGCAAATCGATTTTATTTCCGTTCCTTACAGTTTTCTAATCATCAACTTCATACTAAAATTCAATTCCTCGCTGATCGTGTAACAACATCCTCTTACTGGAAACACAAATCGTCTCCTACGTTGGTAAATAGTTACAATATAGTCAAAACCTTTTCTGCTCCAACTCACCAAAATAGTATATTACCTATTTTCAAATGTAACTTCCAAGCACTGACTGTTCCTCCCACTGTGTTTTTAAATTTGAATGTGGACCGCTATGATACCTATGCGAATGTACATTTCAGATCAATTGTAGATAGTAATTGGCGTGGATGGCATGAGATATATACGGATGCCTCTAAGCATTCTGCATCAGGAAATGTTGGTGTCGGTGTTTACCACAAACAATATAACATTGTGCAAAAAATTAAATTTCCCTATGAGACGTCAGTGTTCACTGGTGAATGTTATGGCATCGTCAAGGCTTTGGAATATATATTACTAATGAAATTAAACAAAGCTGTCATTTTTAGCGATTCTATGAGTTCTTTACAAGCAATAATCAAATATCCGTTTAGATCTAAATTCAATTATCCATTAATAATTGAAGCTAAATATAAATTATTTCAGTGTTTCAATGCTGGTGTTTCTGTTAATTTTGCGTGGATACCGAGTCATTGCAATATCACTGGCAATGAACGAGCAGATAAATTAGCGAACGAAGCGATAGATTGTGGTGATATCTTTCCCTACAAAATCTTTTCCCATGATCTAGTGGCTCTTCCCAAGATCTATCTCAAACAATCTTGGGATAAGTCTTGGGAACACTCTAGCAATTACAAAGGCACTCACTATAAACAAATTCAAACTAATATACCCCCAAAGCCTTGGTTTTTCAATATCAGATTGAACAAACGAGCTACTTCTGCTCTAATAAGAATGCGGCTGGGGCACTGTTGTACTCCAGCTCATTTAGCTAGGATCAAAGTTTTTAACAATCCCTCTTGTGAATGTGGCGATCAGTATGGAGACCTCAATCACTTATTCTTCTCATGCAGCAAGTACAATCATATTCCTTTGTATAATGACCTCATCTCACTGAACGTCCCTCTTCCTACTAACATTAATGTCCTTCTTTCCTCTTCAGACCCTAATATATATAACGTTTTATCATCTTTTATATGTAATAATGATATTAAAATTTAAGATAATCCTTTGTACCTAGTATTAAGTTTTGTAAATATTGAATTTTTTTGTTAACCTCTCCTCTCCTGATCCTTTTCCTATCCCGATGTATTATAATTTTATTCCGTGTAAATGTTTCCCAAATTTTTAACTAATGTAAATAAAAAAATACATACAGAAAGAAATCACAGAAATATTACTTGACAATGGCAAATGCATAGAAGTGCGAAGCCAGAGGAAGAGAAAAAAAAAAAAAAAAACATCGGGCAACAACCGGTTGATGTTGAGGTTGAAACAACTGAACGCGACACAGCTGTTTTTAGTGTTGACTTTGACACTTAAATTCTACAAAATTTAACCTCATTTCATTGTTTTGTTTATCTCCTTGCATTATTGATTGAAACTGCACTGCACTGAAAACAATGCAGCTTTCAGTGAGCCAAGTGTATACGTCTATAGCGTGTAATCGCACACCAGAAATTGTTGATTGGAACAGTGATGGAGTAATTTGTTATGGCGGCTCCAATGCTGTTATTATTTATGATACTGTAAGTTTCAACACTTCTACATTAGGTATACAACGTAGCTAATCTTCCCACTTATACATACCAGCTTATAGATCAGGTAGCGGGCATTAGTAAGTATGTCTTGTCTAGCAATTTTCTTGGATACGAGATAAAAAAGCATGCCCCGGGTTTTTTTTAAATAGGTTGAAGTTTTTCGTAAACATTAAAATATTACTTGATAAATAACTAAATTACGTAAAATTAAATTAAATAATAACGTATACACACTCTTACAACTGCACTAGAATTCCCAGTATTGCAGAAAAACCTTTACGTTCATCACACAATGTCTGTCCGGCCCTGGATTCCATGCTTTGAAGGCAGGAATTCTAATTCAGAGTGGGGGTGACCAGGCCTGCACTGACGTCCCACAGGACCTTCTAAATCTAACTAAGAAAATCAATCAATCAAAACTTGCTAATAGCTTGAAGATTAAAATAGTAATTCCTAGATGGGTAGAAATAGCTAATGAGAAAGGTAAATAATGACAGGTGCCTTTTAATTATAATCAAAGTCAAATTCATTTATTCCTTTAGATCTCAAGTATCATTTGATCATACTACTTGTGAGTTTGTTGATACCAATACTTGGTAAACATAGCTGGATATGTAACTTGTAAAATTGTAACATTCATATGTAAATACTTATGTTTCACAATAAATGTATTCTGAGTCAGGCAGTCACAAGTTAAACACAATTTGACTGTAGCCAATTGTTGTTGCCTAGGCTAAGAGGTGTATTCTGTAAAATAACATAAATGTCATTGAAAAATTATAATAATTGATATAAAAATAAAAATAAGAATAAAATAAAATATTGCGAGTATACAAAATTTTTATAGCTAACAATTTGTTTTAATTTAAAATTCCCTTTTATAGAATGTAAGAGGTAAAGATGCCCTTACAGTTCTTAGCCATCACAGCGCCAGAGTGAACTCAGTGAAATGGCTCCGTAGACCTGATGGAACTAGTACTGAACTGGTCTCCTGCTCAGCAGACAAAACTGCCGCTATATGGACCCTGAAGAATGGGGTTTGGGAAGTCACAGCCACATTACAAGGACACAGAGATGGTGTTATGTGCATACATGGAACATATCATGGGGGAAAACTCCTTGTGTTTACCAGTTCCATAGATTCTACTGTTAAAGTTTGGGAGAGAAGTGAAATTGGTAAATATATCTGGTTGTTCTGTATTTTATTTAGTTCATAATGATTTTTGCTTGCTTATTTGTTTTTATATCATTTAACATAATTACAATTACGTTAAATGATGTAATCTCTCCAAACTGCCCCACATTAGTATCTACATTGCACCGGTGCAAAGCCGGGACAGGTAGTTCTAACTATAACAACAAAATACTTTCAGGATTAACAACTCTTAAACACACAATAACTCTGCAATCGGGACTCTGCCTGACACTCCACAGCCACATCCTGACAGCAGTGGATCAGCCAGTACTATTCTGTGCATTGGATGATCACAAGATCCATGTCTTCACTGGAGATGATTTCCACCGGGTGCACCAGATGGCAGGACATGAAGATTGGGTCAGAGGACTTGATGTATTGGAAACTGGTAAGTGTTTTTTTATGTGAAGAAGTGGGGGAACAATCTGAAGGCCCACCTGACGGTAAGTGGTTACCTCCGCCCATAATAAAAGCAATACGACTTAGGTCTTCCCCGACCGAAGCATGAGAAGACCCAAGTCTTCTGAGATTTCACCGGCACCCACAACCTTTCACCGGAACACAGCAATGCGAGTGCACCACTGCTTGGCGGCAGATTACCAGGTGGTGGAAGCAGAACTTCTCCGGGCGAACTTTGCACGAGTTCTGCTACATGCTACATGTATTTTCTGAAGCGTAAGTACAAGTATTGTATTATTCATCTGGTTCCCATAGTCAAGTTGTGCTTAGTTTGCGGCTAAATGGCGCTGTGTGAAATGTTCATAAATATTTATTTATAATTCACTGGGACCCACAAACAAAATTGTACTGACTACAACAATGGAATGCCACCCAAGTAGTATACAGTTGAAGTTCTCATTTCCAGAAGAGTCTACAATCCTGGCATCCTGTTCTCAAGACACCTACGTTCGTCTGTGGCGCATCCAGGTGCACACCTGTGCCGACACTCTCGACATCTCGGTGGAAAAGAAGCTGTTCCAAGCGTACGGAGAACAGTGGTCGGTGACCCTCGACGCGGTGCTGGGGGGGCATGAGGGCTGGGTCTATGGAGTGCAGTGGCATCCTCCCATTCTAGAAGGAGGTTAGTATACTTTAAAGCTGGACGCACACGTTCCGTTTCCTAACTAGGTTTCCTGAACCTGAATCAGGAATTCGGATTTGGAAATGCTCTAACAATAGAAAGAAATAGAAAGGATAGGAATGGGTGGTAAAGCACATACTTTTCGTGCAACATTATTATTGTGATTTACGTCGTTGTGTTGTTTAAAAAATATCAATCAATATAGAGGCAAAATCTAATTAAAATTAATTGATTTTCAGGTAAAAAGAAAATCGTCTACCGCCTCCTATCGTCTTCCCTCGACAAGTCCCTCATCGTGTGGGAACCGGAAGAAACTGGCGCGTGGGTGGAGCGAGTGAGGCTGGGGGAAGTTGGGGGGAGCGGATTAGGGTTCTATGGGGGGAGACTCGGGCCTGGGGGGGAGATCCTAGCGCACGGCTACAACGGAAGCTTGCATATCTGGAATTGTTGTAAGGTACAGTGCGATTCGGAGACGTAAACTTAACAAATAGCTAATAGACTGGTTAATACTTTGAAACTGACTAATTTGACATATTTGTGTGCATATAATGTGCTTATTCTTCTAAGCTCCTGTGACACGCTATATGCTCACGAATATGTTTACTTGTGTGTGAACAATTTGACGTGTCCAAACGATACGATTGAGATCTAAAGGAATAAATATGTTTGAGGATGTATTGATAGAATGGGTTTGACTCTGCGTACCCTGCACGCCAGAGTGCAGGGTACGCGGATCTCCCCTGGCCCAGTCTTACCTGGGCCCGATAAGAGAGGGAAGATCGTAGCTCATGGATGCAAAGATATCGAATGCTTAGTTTGCATATCTGCACCATTTTAAAGTTACAGATTTTTTAGCAAAACTTGTATAAGTCTTGGCCAATCAAGTAGTATTGGACCATTCCATAACAAAATTCACACTTCCCACACAATTGTTCCAGGACACGCACCAGTGGCAGTCATCAGTGGTATGTGGGGGACATTTCAACAGCGTGGAAGACGTGGGGTGGGAGCCGGTGTGCGGCCGCTATCTCGTCAGTCTCTCCGCCGACCAGACCACCCGGGTCCACGCGCCTTGGAAGACGCCTGATGGTAATTACAGTCAGCAGGTAACCTGGCATGGGCGTACCCAGGGGGGGCAGCTGTCCCCCCCCTGGAAATTTAAATTAAGAAGCGAATAAGAGTTTGTGTAGTGTGTATGAAAAAAAGCCGCGGACGATCCAACCTAAAAAACCTGACTTGCCCCCCCTAGGCCAGAAGCTGGGTACGCCCATGTAACCTGGTAACGGGTCTGTGGTACTGGAACTCTCGGGGGGTCCATGTGGTGTCTGTATGAGCAACATGGAGCGGTTGGAGTGGGGTATGGAGACTGGGTGGTGGACCAACCCAAAGTAGCAGCAGAACTTGAGCTGATCTTACAGTCCAGATATGTAAGCTTCCGCTAGCAAGGTTCTAGGATTGCATGAGCTCCAAAATAGATTTTGATTTATGATTATTTGATTCGATGAACTTGCAGCTGGATCTTAGGCTATTTTTATTATGTGACGAAATGACGGACCGAGCTCATGGCCCACCTGCTGTTAAATGGGCACCTCCGCCTATAACTTTTTAATAAAACGGTAATTAGGTCCTCCCTGATCCAAGTATGAAAAGTCCCTCTTCTCCGTAGCGGCCGTCACCCCAGGGATCTTACGTGCCATGCGCATGGTTCCAGGTAGAACGGAATGGCACGAGATAGCCCGACCGCAGGTCCACGGCTACGACATGCAGTCCCTGGCGCTGATCAACAGCGTGACCTTCGCGTCGGCCGCCGAGGAGAAGGTTATCCGCGTGTTCGCAGCCCCCACCAACTTCATACACAACTTCGCGAACATCACCGGGGAAGTACTGGCTACCGAGGAGAAAGGTAGGTCTTCCATTTTTTTCTATTTGACTGAGGTGGCTGGAGGAGCCGAAGGCCCGTCCCCGGCGGGGACACACTTTTGTGGTGAAGTTTGTTCTCGGGTCTTGGGTGTTTGTCTTGTGTTTCTGCGTTTGTACATGCCATCTGCGACACAGGGAATCCTAGGGTATGAGTGTGTAAACGTTTACTTTTATTATTAATAATTTTTGTAAATCCTCCATCCGTGGCGTATTGGCAGGATATGCGGAGGGAGCGTCCGTGCCTTCCCTCGGGCTGTCCAACAAGGCCGTGTTCAGCGGGGAGGAGGGCAGACACGACGCTGATGATGAGGGCGACGGATACTTCGTCCCCCTGGACTTGACCGGTGAGTACCACCAGCCTCTTTAACGCTGATGGGGACAGACACGAACAAGCTCCAATTTCTAAACAGTTCTACACAATTGTTAAGACTCTTTTTCTCAGGAATCCGTGGGGGTATCAAGTTTAAATTAATATCAAATACTCAGGTCTGTAATACCTAGGAGATGTGAAACAAACTAACTCCTAAGTCGACGCTATCAAAAGATACGGCCGTTTATCCAAATGAATATCTATAGGGTACTTCCCGTTGACCTAGAACCGTGAAATTTGGCAAGAAGCAATGTCATGGAGCACAAGTAAAGGAATAACTCTGAAAACCGTAAATTTGTAGTTAATTCACAAAAAAATATATACATGAAAAACCTATATGTTACACGTTTACCTAAAGTTCGTGCAATGTGCGAGTCCGACTCGCTCTTGGCCGTTTTTGAAGTGAAAACTTCAGGCCAGTTGGGCGTTTTTTGAAATGCGAAAACACCATTGAACTCACGGCAGTTACTGTTACGACACCTCTGTATATAAGTATCTTCTGTCTGCACTCCCGGAGAGCAACTGTTTTTTTTTTCATAAGATTTAAAGCGATGAGGTTCTGTTTTGTTGGGTTTGGTTATTGTTTGGTCTACAAATAAAAAATAGCTAATTCGAGCCACCCGTTCTTTCTGCCAACGAACAGCATTACTGATTCGAATAGGATTGTTTCTGACAAATATTGGCTTCACTTCAGAACCGCCAACAGAAGAAACCTTGATGCAGAACACTCTGTGGCCGGAACAACAGAAGCTGTACGGGCACGGGTACGAGGTGTACGCGCTCGCGGCCAGCCCCGACGGCACCCTGCTGGCCTCCGCCTGCAAGGCGACCAGCGTGGAGCACGCCGCTCTGATCCTGTGGTAACGTACCCTACTGCACACACCATGTCCTGCTGCGACTATTCTGCATCAGCTCTAATGTGTCCACTGCAGGGACACCGGCATGCTCTCGTTAATCCAGAGTGAATAGGTTTTGATCTACCAAGGGAGATGATTCCACAATTGCAAATTCAGTATCTTTAACAAATTAATTTTAGGCAAATTAGAACAATACAGCTTCTCCTATTCATATTGTTCTAATATGGGGCTATATTGTTCTAATTTGCCTAAAACCATATTTCATCACCATATACCTAGATTTTAAACAGGTAGTTTTACTTATTACAGGGACACGAAAACCTGGAATCAAATCCAGACCCTTCCCTCCCATTCGCTGACCGTCACGCAGATAGAGTTCTCCCCGGACAGCCGGCGGGTCCTGTCGGTGTCCCGCGACCGCAGGTGGAGCTTGTTCCTGAGGCAGGGAGAGGCAGACCTGTTCGCCATGGAAGCGTGTACGGACAAGTCGAACGGCGTACATTCTAGAATCATCTGGTGCTGCGCCTGGGCGCCCGACGGACACATGTTCGCTACTGGCTCCAGGGAAGGAAAGGTATAAATAAATAAACGTTTACACACTCATATATGTGCACTAGGGTTGCCTGTGTCGCAGATGGTATGGACAAAGACAGAAACACAAAACAAACATCCTTCATGCTCACCACACAAAGTGTGCCCCGGCCGGGAATCGCACCAGGGCACCAGGCCTCGCTTCAAAGGCAGGGCTATTACCAACTAAGCCACGGAGCCGTCAAAAACAAAGATCTATCTACCTCGCT
Source organism: Aplocera efformata (assembly GCA_921293045.1). Lineage (NCBI taxonomy): Eukaryota > Metazoa > Arthropoda > Insecta > Lepidoptera > Geometridae > Aplocera > Aplocera efformata. Next base: position 611,753 of record OV121042.1, on the reverse strand, counting down.
GTCTCATTGGAGCCGTGCGTTTAATAGGCCTACCAAAGGAATAAAAAAAGTTTATTTTACTCAAAGCCAAAATTAAAACTACCATACTTTTCAGGTATGCGTGTGGTCCAAGACAGAGTTCGACTCCGGCACGTCATTGAGAAGCTACTCGCTCCACGGCAAAGCGCTGGAGGCGAAGGAGTCCGTGACCGCGGTGGCGTTCGCGCCGCTCCGGGGCGCGCGGGTGCTGGCCGTCGGCACCGAACCCGGGACCCTCAGGATATACGGCTACGATGGCATGTGGACACTGCTCAAAGAGCTGAACCATAGGTAACCTGCATAATTGCTGTTATACGGTTTTGCAACTAAATTGATAGTCGCCGGCACAAATGTGAGATGAGCATAAAGTGTTTTAGTCTTGGGTGTTTGTGTCTATGCCACCTGCGACTCGGGAAATCCTAGTGTGTTACAAGTGAACCACTCTTTAAGTAGAGTGGGTCACTAGAGTGGTTTTTTTTTAATTTTGGTCATGAGCCTGTTGTACGAGACTTTGGATAATCATTCAGACGTGCCCAATCGCGCACATCAACTAGCGAGCTACGGATTTAAAATCACAGACAAAAAACAGAGGCAGTCATAAGGACTGCCGACAGAAGTGAAAACTCAAAACACTGAAATATGCTATACTACACGTCGCTAGTCTGGCGCGAGCGCAATACGTCACGAGCATGTCGCGGTTACCGGTGACGCGAACCCGTAAGTTTTTAAAATAAGTTTTAATTTCAAAAAAACCATCAACTAGAGGTTTGACGAATGAGGTCGCTTTGTTCTAGTGCGGCGCACCACCTCACTGTGAAGCGGCTCGCGTTCAAGCCACGGTGCGAGGACGAGAACCGAACCCGAGTCCTGCTGGCCAGCTGCGGGAGCGACCACCTCGTCAGGATACACAGGATAGCCATCGCATAAGAACTTTAAGAAGGTTACTAATAAATTATTTTGTCCTATTTATGTTTCATTTTCGCTGTAACGAGACTTAGTATGAATGTTATAGGAGTAAACTTTTTTTTGATAAACGCATATAAATTTCAATACACTATGCCCCTTTTATCACACAACTATTATCAGTAATCACATGCCTATTCCAAAGATATATTTTTTTTATTAGGTTTAGGTTTTTTCTAATGAGCAGAAATTCCACAAAAATTCTTGACCATTTTATTTACTAAGTTTACAAACCACAAAAGACATTATATTTCTGTGTTTAAGACAAAATATAATTATTTTTGTGCGTGTGAAGAATGTTTAAGAATTTCTTTATCTAGTAATCCGTCGCCAAGCAATGCGCACTCACGTTGCTGTGTTCTGGTGGGTAGGGTGTGGGTGCCGGTGATGGGCACCCACACCCTAGTAATCATGTAACATCGGTGGGCTGTCAACTCACCCCGTCACTTTATTTACCCATAAAAGTTGCCTAATACGAGTTGGAAGATGTGACGTCATCAAATATCTGGTTCTAGGACATGCAAGTTTCCTAAATATGTTTTTCTTCACAGTTGATGAGAATGTGATATTGTGCATAATTATAAGATTCATATGCAATAAGTGTTTTATAATAACTTTCTGTTTTCCAAATTCATAAGAACGCTTATGAATGGAATGTATATAGCGATTTAACGAATGAAATACGGAACGTAAACACAGAATAATTGTCTAACAAACTAGTCCTATATTATTTACATTTAAAAGTTATCAGAACCATATATAATTTAGTTAAGAATTAAAAACATACGAAATCAGTTTTTATCATTTTTATCTCCAATATAACTTACTTAAACAAGGCACTTTATTTAAAAAATTTAATTGTATAATTATATAACTAGATTTTCTTTATATTTACATAATAATGTGGTACATTAATAGCAAAATACAGTCTAAATTCGTGTTAAAAATTGTAATATTTCCTTGATATATTAATAAATGCTTAGAGCTAGTACAAGTACAAAGACTATCATCATCAAATCACATTAATGTCACAGTATATATATAAAGCTTTTAGATTTTCATTAATATAACATAAAATTTATAGTAAAATGGAAGACAAAAATATATGGAAGAACCAACGCAGACCAAAAAGGTATGTAAAAAAACTTCCTACCAAAAACGATACCTTTTTGGAAGTGTTTTTTTACATGTACTTTAAAATAATAATCTCCAGCAAGAAGAAGCCACATAATTAATTATTACATATTATTGGAAGACATCCGGTAAATATTTCCGTAATACCCTTTCCAAGTAATATTTAAGAATTCAACAGAATTCTTTGACTTTGAATTTATTAAGAAAATATACACTATTTTTACATATAATTCACTTATTATAATAATTATATTGACTGGAAAAAGCGCTCCAAGAGACTGATTTTATTGTTAAACAACATTATTTAATGATATGATATGAATGAGTAAACAGTATGTACACAAAAAGAAAATTCTTAGATGGTAACTTAATAAAAATATTATGCTAATTCTGGGACAACGGGCGGTCTTATCACTGAAAACGATTTCTTCCAGACAGCCTTACGTAATTTAGAAGTTTTAATTTTTTTTCCATGTTTTTTCAACAGTATTTATATCATGGCTTTTTTATCACGTTCATTTTGATCACTCTTAGAATAAATTTTTTTATTTTTTTTACTAGACGAATACATAACGCTACAGACCAGAAAAACTGTTACTGTTACAGTAACAGTAATAAGAAATTTAATCGAGGGGTGAGAATAGTAGTAACTTCCCGAGGGATATACACACTATTTCATCTTTACCTAAAAATACACTGGACAGAAATAGCACCTTATTCCCGGGTGTGGGTGACTGCTCGGGTAGGGGTGTTTTGTGCAGTTATCAGCGATTCGCCATGTAAAATAATATTCTTGCTTAATTCATTACTGCATAACGGGAACTTTAAGCGCCGTATTCACTTGACTCCTACTCTTCCTCCCCGAGAAAGTGTTTGTCCATATTTTCTTAACGCGTTTCACGAAGCCAGGCCTCTTTTTCTTCGGATCGCTGTCGTTTATCAGGTTAGCCGTCGTGTTGACCGGGAGAGAGAGCGTACTGCGCGTGACAGAGACGTCGCTCGGAGTGAGAGAGACGGCGCTAGGCGCGTGCGACACGGGGAGCCCCGGACTCAGGAAGTAGCGGCTGTCGTCGTCCTGCTCTCTCGAGTGATCCGCGGACACTTCGACTATATTCACCGAAGAATTGGTGCTGTTGCTATTCACAGAGTTCGATACCTGAGACGTGCTATTTCCGATTCTGAAAATAAGTTTTGGCATTAGTTTGTTAGCGCAGTGTGTTGTAGTCACAGCCACTCGAAAATTGGACAAGCGTGAGTCGCTAACGATATATGGCATGCCTACAGAGGATACGATAAGGTTTACGGCCCTTTCTCATACCCGGCGCGATACCGCATCACTCAATCAAAATGTCAACAATCGAAATTCCTACGGGATTATGGTCATATTCGTTTCATTTTCGTCTAGTTCGTTATAATTTTCCCTAGATGGCGCTGTTACGGAGAATGCGCTTTCTATTATAGTTTAGTTCGTAATTTCTCACTAGATGGCGCTAGAGGAATGCACCTCAATGAAACATTACTGTGAGCTAGTAAAGTATAAATGAAATAAATGATGGTAGTGACCTGGGCAGCCTGGCCATGTCGAGGGTGTGCATGAGCTTGCTCCAGAAGTCCGTCATGCCGTTGTTGTAGCGCAGCATGAAGATGAGCCGCAGGTGCTGCGGCACCACGCACTCGCGGTACATTATCGGAAGCATCTTGCGTTTCTGCGACTCTACAACGGAAATAAATCTTACTTATATTATAAAGGCGAAAGTTTGTATGTATGTGTAATTAATAAATAAACTAAGAATACAATATAAATGTATTATAAAAAAATATATTTTGTTATTATTATAATATTGAAATCAGCTGTACTCACCAATACTTATAGCTTGCGCATAATCTCTATAAAAAGAATTGTCAGGGCTCTGTAGGAACTCAGGAGAATAAACTAGTATAATACGTAGACATCTCTCTGACATGAGTTTTGCTACGGGCGAGTACTGCGTGGCATGGCCGGGCAAGAGGTTGTCTTTGATGCATATCTGTAATGGCATTAATATATTTTTTTAGCAATCCCTTGGGCTAATATGATGATGTCATTTATCAAAAGGTTTCACTGCAGCAGAAACATTAGAGGAACTGACTCTTTACGACAGACTGTTGTCATGGGCGAGGGTCACTACTTACCATCAGGTGGGCTCTCAGCTCGTTCCGTTACTCATTCACATTAAAAAAGAAAGACTCTGAAACAGTGCTCCTAACAACCCACTTCACAGGGGCTCTAACTACACAAAACTTAAGTGGTTGTAAGTAGGTTTTTATAATGTGTATTTTGTGTTTACCTCAAATCCACATGCACTCAACCGTCTCCTCATCTCTTCGACAAACTCTCTGTCTTCTTCCGCATACAGTACATATGCATGGTACTGGTGCTTATGGCCCGGTCGGTCCTGATATGTGATGATCTCCTCATCTTCAGGGTTAATCTGATTGTAACTGTAGCTTGGCACTGATATTTGATTTACTGGAAAAGATAAATTAGTTCATTTTATAAATGTTATGTTTGACTTGCAAGCATTTGTTAAATATTGATAATTTGTATGTGTGTTGGTGAATCATTTCTCGATGTGATTCACAATTTCATATATAAATAAATCATATTATCATGTGCATAATTTTAGCTCAAGTGCAAGTTGACTGAGTGAATTGAAGATGTACCTTTACATTATACACAAGAACGCAACACAGTATTAATGATAACATAGTTTTAGGTGTATTGTGTGGTGCATGTGCACATATATGCATGGCCCTTAATATATAATAATAATAATTTTATCTCCATCATACTTGGTCTTAACTGCTGCAGTTGTTCTCGTATACTGGCAGTAACATCCTCGTAAACATCAAATCTATCAAGAGTGGCCAAATGATCCAACAGCTCTCCAATTGTGCCGTTTTGATTCTGCATCCATATCTCAAGCACTTTACCAGTCTTGTCGCTATAGTTATGTATAGTTGCTTCTACCTCTGTAGATATGTTGACTAGAGAAGCTAGGCCGCGCCAATCTCTACAAAATGATTCAATGGATGATTACATGAGTTTGGTAAAATTAATGGGGATAATGGCAGATTCTGATGTTCAGCCGATGGATCATCATCATGATAATAAGGCATGAGCTCTAAATACATCAAATAGGTAGGAACCTTAAGATTTTTCGTATAAGTGGAAAATAATGATTATTATTGTAAGTAGGTATTTACTTTAATAACTTTATATTCACCTGTGCCTCTTTATTGGTCCTTTTGTAGGTATTACTTTGGTAGAATCCAATAAATTTGTTAATAATCTTCTGGTGGAGCTGGAAAGCGATGACAACGGAAGTGAACGAATGTCCGAAACGTCTTCCATTTTCACAACTTTCAATACATTACTTTACCGCAATTTACACATTGATAGTCTTTCCCGTTTATTTTGCGATAGAGGTATTAGAATAACGTTGAAAACTAATCAAATCAAACTTGGGAAAAACCAGCAAAACAAAAATAAAGATTTCATTCAGTCCAGTTTCTACGTCAGTTCAGGCAGTCAGTTTCTTCAGGACTTTTTGTGTGTCTACATAAATTCTGCCAATGTCAAGCCACACAAATTCTACCAGAATTTTTGTGTCCTAAGCCACACAATTTCTGCCAGTGTCTGCCGCTTGGCTGATGGATGATAGATTCGTAAACTGATGGTTAAACTTACAGGTCACTAAATTAAGCAAGTTATCTGTGAAACGGCGTATTATAATATTACTTTTATGTTATCTATGTTCTTGTTGTATAGTTAGTACCTCTAATACCTTTATTATCTATCTTCTACGAGAGCCTAATCGACATTATATTTTTTTACATCCATTGACTTACATTCTATATAAGGGTATCTCATTGCTCGCGTCCATAGATGAGTACCCTATGAATCCCTACACGTAGGTACCGCCTGGGTGGCGCTAAAGGAGCAACAAAAAGTAGTAGAACTTGTGCAAATGTCGCCCGGAGAAGTATTGCCTCCACGCCTGGTAATCTGGTTTCGGTGGAAGGAGTGGGTGCCGGTGAAATCAAATGCGCATGTGACGGGTGACGTGCGCAACGGGGTGCGACCTGGATGTTCTCATGATTCGTTATTCGTTCGGGTAGGAACGAATTTTTGCGACTATGCGACAATATTAATCGTCGAACACATAAGTACTACTTTTTCCACTTGAAAAAACAAAGATGGTTTTTGAATTTAATAATTTGCGGGGGCATTTATAATCTTTTTCTAAGACCTTCATTGCAATAAAATAAAAATAGCAAAAATGTACAATAGATCCGACAATGTTAATTGCTACGATCGATATTAACCCACGCGAAGGAAAAAATAAACTGAACCGTTAAGGTTTGAGACATTTTATTGTCATTCACAAGTGCATTCACTATTCTCACTACTTGCCTAATAGAATATAAATACAGAGTTAGTTCAACATTTCTTTCTCAATAAATAAATTCAATTAAATCTCACCATCACACACAGATGAAATTGCAAATTATTCGGGCTTTGAAACTAGAGCTAAGGAATTAAGTAACAAGTCAAGTGTAAAGTTAGAATAACTACGTAAAAGTTATGGTTTTTAAGTAAAATAACATTCGTCTATAAAACAACAAAAAAATAAATACTCAGAACTATTTACAGGATTTACTACTAAGATTAAGCTCTTTCACTAATGGAATGTCTTAAATAAATCTTACTTAAACAATAAACAAGTAAACGATGTTGGATTACATCATAATAATTAATTTGGGATGAAGTAAATTATCATAAACTCTAATAAGGAAGGGATGGAGTTTCGGTTAAGGATTATTTACCGCTATGATATGCATCGCATTGATATCTGACTAATGTCCCTTCTCGTCATTAACCACGCTAAAATGCTCGCACGGGCGTGGGTACCTAATTAAATAATGTCAGGTGAAATTTCCTTATCCCAGTGTAATTTTTTTTATGCTTCTGTCTCTGCTGGTTGGATGCACCTGCTGGAAAATGCCGCGGTAAATTGCATAAGGCAGTACTGAGGACGTGGATACGAATTGGTAAGGAAAGAAAACCGCAATTCCGAATTAAACCCGACTCCTAATCCAGATTATAACTAGCACGGAAGTTAATGGTTTTAAAACTGTATAGGTACTATTACCTGCTTTTTAAAATGTTTTATTAGATGCACAAAATGAACTTTAGTTCAATCACCCCTTGAGTTACATCTATTAGCTAAAATGAATACCTAATCAGTACGAAGAAGTTTGTTAAAACATGGAAAATTGATAAAAATCATTTACTAGCATATCTAGGGTTTTTTTTTTCTAAAGTATTTCCATTGTAATACGGTAGAGCAATAGTAAAATTTTTGCTTCATTTCACAGCCTCCTAAAACCTTAGAGATAAACCGGTAGGGTAAGACTTCATATGTATTTCAGTTCATGTATTACGATTAATTGCTCTAAAATGAGGTCGTTGAAGAAAATATTAGGTGATCGAGTGAGGAGTGCGATGATTAGAGATTAGAGGGTCGCATAGGGTTAAAACAAACGCCAAACTTAGCAAGAAGGCGTGATCTTGTAGCTACATATTTATTTAAAGGAACTACGTTTGCAATTATAGCAACGAAAGATAAATGTGGAGCGAGTGTGGATGGAAATATGAGAAAAACATCGAAAAGATCTATTGATCAAATCAATGAAGTTCTTATGGATGCGAGACAAATAATATTGTAGGCAGTGGGAAGAATACAAGAATGGAATAATGGCATGAATGGAATGTGGCACGATCATTGGCGGCCTTAGCGGGTCGCAAGCAGAAACAACCCGTTTTTTTGTTTTGATATACTGATGCCTAAGACGATGCTGACTGATGACCAGTTTCACATAAATTCCTCACAAAGATCTATCGCCCGGAGTCTCGCAATATCTTAGGCCGCCCGTGGTTAGGATCATGCAAAATGGCGTTCTATTGTGCTTACCCTACCCGTGGGACCGAGGCGTGAGCATTATAATGTATGTATGTTTATTTCCAAGCGTATACTGTTGATATATACCTACATATATTTGGGGCTTAAGTAACAGACTACACAAACGCTAGTTTAAAAAAAAATACAATTGTATACTATTGTCGAGAGTACTCTTTAGATTATCACTATATATATATTCATAATTATTTCGAATTATTTCGAAGCTGTCAACTAGAAAATTCGGTAAGTACCTATACACAATATATACAGAATACAAATACATAGGTAAACTTTATAATATTATTTCCATTTTTTTATAATACATAAATATTAAAATATACACAAAAAACCAACAGTATATTTAGTAAAAAAAAAAGAAACATAAAACTCGCTTACCAAACAATTATGGAGTTCAAATAAAACAATATTGCAACAAAATAAAAGGCAAGTAAATTATCACTCAATTAGAAACATACAGGCAAGATTTTCACAAGACTACGATGCAAACTCCTAAACATCATACACAAAAATAATGGAAACATACGCTGTTTCGAAAACATGTTTAGTCTACATATTTGACTAAGCAAAAATAAGTTTAGTTATTTACAAAATGGCTGTAACATGAGTCTTAATTTTGTTGAATAAGTTACAATAAATACTATTTACAATGATATGGTTAAATCAAATTTAACACTACATGTTAACCTAAAGTTTTCACACCAAGGCTCGCTTTTCACCATATACGAGACAATCAATTAGCTTTGGTGTGCGCTTAACTTTATTTTAAGTACGACAAAAGCCTAAGTTTTAGCATACACGTATTACCAATTACTTCACCTACTTTAAGTTGTGGCAAGATTCTTAGATTTTATCGTCAGAAATATTGGGTTGGCCTAATTAACCGCCAAACATTTTTACTTTGAAATTGACCCCACCGTCAATAAAAAAAGTTTGCCGTCACGGGACGCCCGGCAGGTGTGATACATGACGGCATAAGACAACGTCATGGCGTTTGCCGTCAAGGCACACGAGTCGGTTTTACTGCCCAGGCGCGCCAATAGATGCTTGATGAATATTATTAACTTAATAATATTATTGATAAATTATTATTAATAGTGTTATTGAGACGGCGGTGTGGTTTCGATGGTATGTCTTATATTTTAGACCATGGCGGTTAAAAAGTAATTGGATTATGTATTAACAATTTATTATTATTCAATTGTTTTCACATTTAACTGTACTTATTCGTTATGAAGGTTTGTTTATTATTACAAGATTATATGTATTGATGCGCAGCCTAATGTTTTACATAACAATACAAAGTGTTTTAATCAGTCTTGTACAGTACTCGATATATCAGAAAAATTGTAATTGTTTTCTTTAAATTCATAATTTTATTTCGATTTTTTTCGCCTACACTTTAGATAATAACTACATTTTATTTATTATAACGCTTTTCAATAATAAACGCAAGCTTAAATTTTTATTTGATGTGTGAATTTTAATGTACTTATATTTAAAATATGAAATGAATGAGAATTTATTGTAGAATATTATTATATTATCTCGGATTTTTTTTTACAACAATATAAGAATTATTGTATTATATACATAAGTAGAAAATCATGCATTCAGCATGTGAAATGACAAATACAGATTAAATATCCACTATATTTTATATACATTAATATAGAGCTGTATGTACATAGAGGTACATGTATTGCAAAAATTTATACTACAATATGTTAAGTATTTTGTCGTGTTTTCGTAAGTTAAAGTCCAAATATTTTATTCTATATTATTATAGATTCTCAAAAAAGTACTTAGAATTTTTTTTAAATAAATATGATATAAATACCAGCTGAAATATATATCAGCTGCATATAGCCATACCGCAGATCAGACTATGGCCAAACAGTTATGCTATTTATTGATTTTGAGTATTCACGTTCGATCTCGTATTGATACAAGCTTGTGCCTTCGTTTAAGGCAGAAGCTCGGAAAACTGTTTCTCTTGTAATGTAGTTATATTTACAATTAAAAAAAAATTAAAATATGTTTGTCAATATTAAAAATGTTCTGTGTATTCTTCATTCAAGCGTGTTGTACACGAATTAAAGCAAATACTTTGAAGAAAAAACCATTGTTCCATTTAAGTTAAGTGAATTATGCATTTGTTGTTGGTTTGTCAAAATAAATAAACAGGGATTCTTTGTAGGCAAGTCCAAGCAAATACCAAGAATCATCGAAATCGAAAAAATAATAAATAACGAACATACTAAAAATTATCCTATAAAAATTTCCTAATAGATGTGCAGTAACATTAGTCTTTTATGGTTAAAATCGTTAAACTAAAATGTCAGTCGTCTAAAAAAGCATATTTCAATAAATATTTTGGCTTAGTCTTTAGTAATATCAAAGTGGAATAAACCTACGTTAAGTATTACGTTGTACAGTTGCAATGTCTTTTTATACTCAATGTCTGTAAAATTCAGTACCTATGTTAGTGAGGGTATGATACTGTTTAGAATTCACAAACTAACGGTACGCACTCGAATTTCATTCGCCAAAAATCAAAATCGAGTGTATTTGTGTTCGATTATCTTCACTCAACGGAAGCTCGGCACAAAAGCACTCATATATCCATGTTTTTATCATAAGCTACCAAAAATTATTGAACAACAAGGTGTTTCAAAAAGGTATGATAATATTAAAAGGTGATCATACAAATCAGATTTTGATTCAGATGCCTGAAAATCAGATTCCAAATCAAAACCTTTTTAACATACAAAATGATTAATAACAATTTGTTATTTTTCGGACAGCCCTAATGAGCGGTCACTGACCGCGCTTATCGTTCTGTACTCACACACTCACAATTATAATACATCAATGAATGTTACCGCATGTCACCTCGTAAGCTTTAGGGTTGATCCTCGACAAGTTTACGTTAAAGTTTGAATTGTGATAACTTGTAATCAGGCTTGTGAGGATTGGGAGACCTCGTGGGGTGAATTTCAGAGTAATCTGGACATGTACTGTTTAAGTATTGTCATGCATTTTTAAAACACCTTGTATACGATATCGATACCAAGCTATGATCAGAGAATAACCCAGTTTCTAAGGCCGATCATTCCAATGAATGTATTTTTATAAAGTCATTTAATCAGCATTCTGCAAGTTACCCAGAACATTTCACCAATTGGAGTCTACATCACGGGGATAAAAGAGACAGCAACAAACTCGCCCGTGTGCGAAAGAGACAGTCTGTCCAAGACTAGAACTGTTACCAGCCTGGCCTAATTTAATTCTCAAACCCTCAAGTCAATCAAACGAAACTTCATCATTGAAATTGAACCTTAGACTATGAACTAAGGCTTGAGATTTGAGTGTACGGAGAATACTTGACAGGTGGCTATGCGTCGAATCAAATATGCTTTTCACGTCATATGCTATATGACGTCATATAGCATATAACGTGAAAGGCCAGTTTCAATTTAAGAATAATGATTATTTGTGTCACACCAGAAACCAAAAATACCAGAGTAAATACAATTTAGAAATGCTGATGTAAACAAAAATCAACCACCATTTCTTCCGCCCAGCCTTCGCTACAGAAGCATAGCTGCCGAGCACTGGTACAGTAATTTTCAATTTCAATCAGATTCAAAAAGTTTCCATCAAAACTTCTGAGAGCAGAATCGAATAAACACCAAAAAACGCGCGATTTTCAATTGTGCGCCGCGCGTTTCCCCTGCATATACCCCTCCCACCGTTTAGCCGTATTGATCAAGACCGGGTCGTCATCTAGCCCCGCCAGGAGGTACAGTTGGTTGACGTGAGTCGCGTGATAATCCCACCTGGCTATGTTGGGGCTGACACCCAGGGTGAAGTGTCGCAGGTCGTAGAAGCTGCCCGCCCCCGTGTCGAACAGGGGGAGGAGCGTCTTCAGTGACGTCATCCCGTCGTCGAACATCTTCTTGGCTAGCGAGATGCTGTTCTCTCCCTCTATGATGTGCAGGTCGTAGAGACCCAGCAGGGTGTATATGAACCCGTTTAGGACGAACAGTGGTGGTTTCGTTGGGTATTCTTCGTACCTGGTAAACGTTAAGTGATATACAAATCGAATATGCCAGATGAGTCATATAGAAATTGATGTACATTCATAAATATATAGCTTGTTCACAAAAAAAATTAATACATTATGTACTTAAACAGTATAGCTGGCTGGCCTCACAGCTTAGTTGGTAGTTGGCATACTGCGCTGTTGGTCGTGGGTTTGATTCCCACTTGGGACAAGCATTTGTGTGACGAACATAAGTTTTTTATATTTGCGTTTTTTTTTTTTAATTTTGTATATTCTAGTACGCTAGTAGTACTCACCACACGTATCGGTCCATCCACATGGCCTTCACCCCGCCGGCGTCGCTCGGCACGTCGAGCAGGTACAGCGCTCGCTTCGCCGCTTGCAAGTACGCTACGTCTCCGCTCTTGTAGTACGCGCGAGACAGGAGCGAGATTGCGTGCCCTTGGCTCATTGCTGAATGCCTGTGCGAGGAAATAATGTATGTTCAATGTTTATTGTATAAAAACAGGTGATTATTTAATATTAGTCGACAATAAAAAAAAAATTGTGTAGAGTGTAATGTTCTCACCGCCAGACTTACTCCGAAAACAAGCGGAATGGCCTTTAATCTACCACCGTAGTAGCTTCGGATGTCGTATGTCTTCGAACTTTTGGTATTAGAATATTTCTTCACAATATGGGAGCACAAATCAATTTATCAAACGTAGGTAAATTCCAAATTTTAAATCGTTACTGCGAGAAGCAGTAATGAGTTTAAGTTTGGAACATGAATTTTCGAAAGAGTAGCGCGCGACACTAGCAAAGATATCAGACACCAAATATTGTATGAATAAGGTTATTGGCCGGTGAGAGGGGCGGGAAGAACTGGATGCAAAAAAACTTCCCTGAATAAAAAAGTTAAAAAGGCGTTCCGAATTCAAAATATGTATGCCGCGCCGTAATAATATTATTTGTTCGCTAATCTTTTTCATTGGAAATCTTTTTTTTATCTGTGAAATGATAGCTGTTTCGAGGGACGCCGGCTTACAATTTGTAGGTCGCGTGTTCCATTATCCTACAATTATCTTGAGCTTTCTTCCGGTGAGTAGCGAGTGTAATGCGGAGGTGCGGTTACCATCCGGGCGAGAGGGGCGCGAGGGGCGCGGCGAGGCGGCGGCGCGCGGGCACGGGCCAGCCGCCGCGCGCGCCGCGCTGCGCCCGCGCGAGCCAGCGCGCCGCCGCGTAGAACTGCTCCATGTGCGCGCTGCTGCTGACCGTCACGTTGTCCACCGCGCCCGCGCCGCACATTATTATGCTGCGGATCTGACAAATATATTCATTGGTTAGCCTCCAATTCAAACCAATGTATGTCTTACAATTTAAGCACTGCATTAACAGACAAGCAGAAATCTCTAACACGCTATTATAACATTATTCAGGTAAATATCTCGGGAGGAAACGAGCATGGTCTAGAACCAAAAATTCGAAGGTACATGATATCTACCAAACCTAAGAATATTTGTGTTTGTTTTTTAAATAACTTTTGACTTGAAACAGTGTCGTATTTTGACCTTAGCTACCAAACTGGATCGAGCACTTGGATTGAGCAGGCAAACCTATATCCCTACAGTGACAACGTAAGAGTTTAGTAAATTACATCTCATAAGGTAATTGGTGAAAAGGTTTAAAAAAATCGCACTCACATCACCGATAGCCTGAAGAGTAACTGAAGAGATCTTACCATGAACTTGTTCCTGGGGGAGCGTCGCTTGGGGCGGTCCTGCAGCGCCCACCCCTTCTGCATGTCGATGATGAGGTCCCGCGTGAGGCGCCGCCACGCTGGCTCCGTGCCGATGCCGTGGTACACGTGCTCATCCTGGGGGACATGAAACTATGAAACCTCACTTTAACACCAGGATTCATACGAAATGTGCAAGTACCGTGAAACGTGGACTAACAATCTGAAGGTCACTGATTCAAACCCAAACGTGCACCAATGAGATTTTCACTTGGAAGATTTATGCGCGCAATACTACGTTGTCGAAACGTTGAAGGAAAACATCGTGAGGAAACCAGCATGGTGTTACAACACGAATAATATATGAGATACACACTATATCAGGAGATATTATAACACACACTCCGCTGAATTGGCATAATTTCTTTGCTAATATTATTGACTAGTTGCGCCCCGCGGTGTTACCCGCAGTTTTCCTGCGAATTTTCTGAACAATTCTCTTCAGTTTTTCTTTCATGAGAACCTTCTCCTGATAACAAACACAACAAAAAAAGATTTAGCAAAATTGCTCCAGCCACGCGTGATGCCGTGATGCCGTGGCCACGCGTCTTGGTCACGCGTGATGCCGTGACCGTGGGAAAGAGGGATTCATTTTTATGTATAAAGATAAATCTCACTCACCAAAGCAGAAATGAGCTGCATGTTGGCAACATAATGTAAGTACATCGTTTCTTTCTTCTTGTCCTTGTTCTGGAGAACTACTGTTATCGAAGAATTGGGTTTCAGCATCAGATCAAGACTCAGCACAAAATCCTGAAAAATATTAAATATTATTACTCAAAACAAGCAAGTATATATATTTATTTATACTCTTACGATTTGGATGATATATCATTACCTGGCTTATGTTCAGCTTGAGCCACACCTGGCTGGCCGCGTTATCGGACGTGCGGAACCTCAGCACCGCGCTCCGCCCCCCGGCGTCCGGCTCCCGCACCAGCTCGGCGTCCTTGCCCACGATCCAGTTCTCCATGAACCTGTCACCGTCTTCGATCACCTTCCTCCTGGGCTCGGGCTCGGTTAGATGCTTGCTGTAGTGGGCCAGCCCGAACTGGGCTATCTGAGTTGGGTAGAAGAATCCTTTCGGCTCCCACTGGGTGGACACCGGGACACCCTCGATGCCGCTGATGCATAACACTCTTTCGCGCGCTGCGAAGTCAAAGTCAAACTCATTTATTTCTTCAGATCTCAAGTATCATTTGGATACGTCAAATTTTACACATGCATGTACACATATTCGTGAGCATATAATGTGTCACAGGAACTCCCCAGGCACATTACATATATGTCCAATTACAGGGAAGAGGTTTTTTTAGAGTGACAAAGGGGATTCTGTTGGTGTTAGATTTAATTAAAAGTACAGTATCTCTTCTACAGTATATCATTCCAAAATAGCTGGACTTATTTGGCTGATTTGTATTTCGTTGTAATTGTCAACACAAGGAAAGTAGACAAGAATTTTTTTGGTAAGCTCACAGGAATTTGTTTCATATGTAACTAACACGCTGTTACAAACCAGTGTAATTGGTTATAACATCGTGTTAGTTACTTAAGATTAAAAACATTATCTAGAACAAGTTCAAAATTATTGTAAAAAAAATGTTATTGCTTTTGATAAACGAGGCAAAAAAATAATTGAAATAATGAATTGGATTTACATAATATTAAAATTATAGAAACAGAATATAACAAACGAGCCAGTTACCTTCAACATTGTAGTTTTCGAATGTCGTGAACGTGCCGTGAGGGTCGTACCGTTTCTTGGGATGGTAGATCTTGCCGTAGCTGTGCGACCATTCGAACTTCTCCACGCCATCCGACGTCGTGATTTTGCCGTAGATCTTAAAATAATACAAGTGGTTTTAAAAATCGAAAAAGAAACGACTTCAAGTTAGGAGAAATAAAAGATGAAAGAATCTTTTATTTCTCCTTTTACATCCTAGCATTTTAATGTGTATGATATGGGTAGGCCAACTAAACGCACTGCTCCAATGAGACAGCGAGGTTTCGGAGGAAGGGGCCGTTCAAGTATTACGTAAGCACTATAGGGGGGCGCGGAGGTCTTTGTTTTGCTTATTTTTAAAGACATGGGGGGTGGGGATCTAGATGGTGATTACGTCAGCAGTAATTATGACTACTAACTGTGCTACGTTATTTGATGACGTCACCTCGTCCTAAGGAACACATCTCTTTTGACGTTCGTACCTCGAAGTACTTGTGTATGTGTGAGAAGGGCACGTACACCTCGTCCCGCGAGGCGTCGCGGCGGCACCCCACGGAGTACTCGCCGTTGATCTCGCACGAGATCTCGTCCAGCGCTCCGCCGCGCTCCGAGACCACCGACCCCGCTGGGAAAACAACTGTCAAAATATATTTCCTCAAACATGCACGGAAATATTGGCATTATTTTCGAAAAAAGAACACGCGATATCGTATTTACGGACAAAGAAAAACAAATACAGGAGCGTTTTTTGAATTTGGAACATTACAACACTCCAGCAATGTTGTATTAAACAGCGTGCTGGAGTTATTATACTCTTTTCTTTTAGTAATTGCCCCAATATGACTAATGTAACTTTTAATATTAATTAAATTAAACGTATAGTATTAAAGTATGTTTATTTTCCCTGCATTCTTTAGAGAAAAGCACTATATATGCCTCGGCGAAAATGGCAATTGCCTGTCTTGTATTAGTGACTCATACTCGACCCGCAATTGCTTATTTCACGGCCTTAGCCGTGTAATAATGTACTATTATTGAACGAGCCGTCAATGCTTTTTGAAGCTTATCGTGGAGAGAGAGTAGAAAGATTAATGTTTAGAGTTGCTTTAAAGTCTTCCATATCTATGATAATAGGTCACAGGTTCTTAGTGTGGCGCGAACCTATAGATTTATTTCATTTCAGTACCTATACACAGCTCCACTCGCGGGTTGTACACATCAGTGTACGCTATGCCACCTGCGACACAGGGAATCCTAGTGCAGGGATATGAGTGTCTAAGAGTACATATTTTAATTCCACCCCAAGCTGTGAACTGGCATTGCTGTATTCTAATAGAAGGGGGTGGATGCCGATGAAATTACAGGAACATGAGGATCTCATTACCGTTGATGCAAAAGGCGCGATGATACTTGGACCTCCTCATACTTTAAGAGGACTGGACTGAAGATGCTGTTGTTACAGGCGACAGCAACATCAGGTGGGCAGTCGGCTCGACTCGTTCTGAGAAAAAATTATATTACTAAAGTTGTGACACGTACCGGGCCTGCGCGTGAGCTCCCCGCACTGCGTCCAGTACAGCATGAGCAGCAGCGCGGCGGCGCACAGCCCGCACAGCACCACCCGAAGGTTGACGCGGAGGTGCATCACGCGCGACACCTGCAACGTAAGTTTGTTTTTTATCAATTTTTTTTTAAGGCTTTTTTCCTCGTTGAGTTCGTAGTGGCCCAGGGCACAGACGCCATCATACAACCCACAGATACACCAATGAACTTTTCACTTGAAAAAATTATGTGCACAATATCACATTTTCGAAATGGTGAAGGATAACATCGAGAGGAAACCGACATGTCTTAGAACCAAAATTTCGAAGCCATGTGACATTTACCAATCCTGATTGGGCTCCCATGTTGGATCAAAGCCTATTCACTCACAATTCCCGAGAGTAAGCCAGTGTCCCTGCAGTGAGAATATTAGAGGCTGGTACTGTTATCCACATTGGCATGTCAGGCTCATCGTAACTTACACAAAAACGTAACTTATAAACAACTAAGTTCAGTAGTAGTAGATTTTGTGCAAAAAAAACCATCTCAGGTGAAGGGCGCAACGTGGGTCTTCTCATACTACAGTTGTGGAGGACCTAAGTTGCTGATGTTATGCGCCACTGCTGTTGTGGGGTAACCTCTTAACATCAGGTAGGCTCACCCCCATCACTTCTGGTACATTCAAAAAAATTACAATTTTATACCACCTTCAAATTGGAAAGGATTTAATCTCCACAGTGAGTTTAAACTCTACTATGAGCCTCATGGCTTAAATGTGTCTAGTCTTAAATGTGTGTGTGTAGTGTTTACATAATGTTACATAGATAAATCAGCATTATCATATATATCTCTATTTAAACAAATCACACTAATATTGTCAAGGCAAATGTTTATATGTATGTATGTGTGTGTATATGTTTATTACTCCTTCGGCCTTCGCGCTGAAACAGTTCAACAGATTTAGATGAAATTTGGAGTCTATTTGTTAATCCAGGATAGCATATTGTATATCCTGGATTAACATATAGGCTACTTTTGATCCCAGAAGACCGCAGGGCGCAGCTGGTTGTTAATTATTCAAAACTGATAGTAAAGAAGTTTAATTTAACACAGTTGATGTTGAATCTCTTAAATAAAAGTAAAACTATAAAGTAATTGAGTATGCGAATCTCTAATTGAAATACTAATCATCTGTATCTACTAGTACTAACGTGTTCCAGTTCTAAATACATAGAAGCTAATTATAGCTTGTCCACTGTCGTCTTTGCGTAGGCGGAAATTAAAACAAATATTTACCATTTCTTATATAAATACTAAAGATCTGTAAATTTAGCACGAATTTCATCAGTTCTACTATATCATCAGAAGTAAAGATGAGACGTGTGAATTAGATATTTTATTCTTTTAATTGATCACTCACTCTGTACACAGAAGCAACATTCCATCCGTCTTTTCGTATTAGGGAGCGTATTATAAGCACTTCTTTCATATGAAAGACTGCAAGAACATCGCAAAAAGTACTGGACGTCAGTTATTATCACAATATAATGAATATTTCGCGGATAAAACGATTATTTTTATAGAAAATAAGTATAATTTTCCCGCACGCTACCGCTGCGCTTCGTTTATTTTGCAGCTGTTCTGTCCGATATGACCGTTCTGACATGACAGTGACGTTTTACGTTGACTTATAAATGACGTCGGACGAATGACGGATGTCAATATGTTGTCATTGGTTGTATGTACTTAACTGCGAATTAGCGATGATTGACAATCGTCAGGTGATGCTACTAATAATATCTACTAATATTATAAAAGCTAAACTTTGTAAGTATGGATGGATGTTTGTTATTCAATCACGTCCAAAGATAGATTATATAGTCTGGAATAGCACATGGCTACTTTTTATGCCAGACCCAGTTGAATTTTTTAGCGACTCCGTTCTAGAAGTTGTTTTTACCTAATTGTCTTCTGCCCGTGATATACACAGAAAATTATGTCACTAAACATAAAAACTGAGATACAGTTACTACAAAAAAGAAGAAAGAATAATCAATTAAAAAAAATTAAATCACCGTTTGACTCAATTTGTGTTCGAATTCAGAGATAGGGCTTCGGAACCGATAAATAGGCTTATTCTAACGAGATTCGATGCCGCGACCCTACGCCGCAAATCGGATAACGTATAAGTACCTACTAGTCCTTTAGCTGATGCAAGAGTGGGTAGCAATTGATAGATTTCTTCATAAATTCATATGGGGACAGTTGGCGATGCAAAAAAAAAAACATTTGACAAATGGAAGGTTTTTAACTTTTGCTTTAATCATTCGCCGAGAGTCGGTGGCGTTTCCTTCCAAATCGCACAGGGCAATTTTTCTGACTTAAATATTTGTGTTTTAGGTTCTAATTTCCGAAATACAATAACTACACTTAAAAATAGTTACGATGACACCTTGATTTTAAATATACCGGTGGCGGTGGCTACCGAAGTAGGTAAGTTGGTATGAGACAAAAAACTTCAATTTTATCAGCTTAAGCCTGGCAGTGTCCATGCTAAGTTTTGATTTATATACAATCGATTGCACTGCCAGTTGGCACACAGAACATTGTTACGTTAGGTACTGCAACAAGATTACGGTTCACCAAGTACCTAGGATTTTAGATAGCTATATTAGTAAAAAAAATCACAATGTAATTTTAATTCAATGGAGATTCACATAATTTATCGAGAATTTGTAACAAGAGTTACTCTATAATATATATATTTTAATGTGAGTTTAGTGACGACTCTTCTGATATTAAGCGGTTACAGCCGCCCATAAACAATAATAATCCATCTGAGACGGGGATGATACGCCTTAAGTGCCTGTAACATTACCGACACCCACACCCTTCCATCGGAACACAGTTTATCGAGTGGCGGTGGATTACCAGGTGTACTGGTACTTCTCCGGCCGAACTTGGCACAAGTTCCACTGCTACTTTTGTTGTTGAATTCAAGGATATGTGAAGAGACTTTGAGGATATGTACCTACGGACGAAACGTAAGCAGCGAATTACATTTTTTTTTTATTAGTTACCCTGTCTTCAAGGTGAGGGGTCCCGGGTTCGATTCCCGACCGGGGCAGATCTTATCGGGTCTTGGATGTTTTGAGCATTTGTTATCGGGTCCTGGATGTTTGTGTTGTGTTGTATTTCCATGCCTCCACTACTAGGAATCTTAGTGCAGGTATATGAGTACGTAAACGAGTTTTTTTTTTAGTTAACTCTAGTCATTAACATAATCTCTCAGTACGCTCGCAACCAATGATGGAAAACTGTGAAAATTCCAAAAGTTATCAGAGCTAAGCAAAAAAGTCGTAACCAGCTCACTAAAACTTTAATAATAGATAGATAAATAGATAATACCATTTAAAATCAAGTGTTAGAATGGGCGGCCTTATCGTTAAGAGCGATCTCTTTCAAGCAACCTTCGGATGGACAGGATATGTGTGGACAGACGGTGGCGTACCTAAGAATATTTAAATAATACTATATTAAAAATAATGTTTAAATATCTAATGAAGTGGTAGGTCCTATTCGATGCTACACAGCATTAGCAGCAAACAAACACGAGTTCTCCAAAGAGGACATCTTAATATAAATTCACATTCCAACGATCGAGTTTGCCTTTATCTCGCAGTTCGTTATTCACAATGTAGATACTACATAGTGTTTAGCAATAGGTACCTCTGCGGAATATCTGTGCTATCTAAATGTGCAATCTGTGCATGTATAGGTGTACGTGTGTGTGTGAGCTCGAACGGGGTCAGTGTGCGCCCGAACTAGGTCAGGGCGGATGCACTGGGGGTTGCTAGGGCGGGACCTCCTACACAGAACTGGGGAAACACTAGTGTTGGATAATTAGGTTAAATTAAATATAACGGTGTATTTTTCTAAGTAATTCTTCCATAGACGGTAATCGCTAGTGATTTCCTATTTGAAAGACGAAGTTACCCTTTTATGACTGCACGAGTGAGATAAAACATATTTTTTACAAGTTTCACGTTATATGGCAAATAAAAGCAGGGCCTCAATTGATCTACTTTTACCTAAAAGATGTCGTCAACAATATCTGACTCAAATTATCCATTCCAGTACTCAGATATTCGTTCATAAACTACATCAAATTTAGAAAATGTGGGAATAATGGCAAGTGATATAGCAACACCTCACACCGCGGACACTGTCGGCTCCCATCGTGCGGCGTCGGGAGCGCTCAGTTCACGCAGGCGCGGAGCGGCGGCATCGATCGTCGCCCACGCGGCGCAGCGGCGCAGCGGCGTCAAGTGGTCCGCGAGAGACAAGCCCGGGCTCTGCCCCTGACGATGGCGGCGTGAGCGCGCGCCGCGTGCGGCCTCCGGCGAGCATGCCGCGATGGCCAGAGAGGTGACCGATACCCGCGACTCCCGCCGCCGACACGCCGCGCTTACATAACCCGTCGCGACTGCCGACACGCCCGCGACCTGCTCCCTGCCCGAGGCGGGGACCCGCGACTCCTCTGCCGACCTGGCCGCGCCGCAGCCCGTGCGCCCGTCTCGCTCTCGCGCGCGCTCTACGGCGCTTCCTCCCGCTCGCTCTGCTGACCGCTGCTGCACACGCGACCTGCACCTGTGCCTAACACCCTGCTCGAAATACCTGTGCATAAACTCCTGTACCTGTACGACAGTACCCTCGGCTAGAACTAGTTCCGTATCGACCGTATGCCGTACCGTATTAATAGAATAGCTAATTTTAGAATGGAGTGCAGACTTTGTCTTATCAAAGTTACATCTAACGGAGCACATGCGTAGCACTCCCGTAGTGCCCCGTAGCCCTGTCGCTGCGTAGCGCCGTAGCCCGTAGCGCGTAGAGCTGGCCTAGTTCGGTTGAAAGCTACGAGATGTAGTTTTCGATCGATAGTGGCCAATGATGCAAATTACAATGTTCCCGACCTCGCTTCGGCTCACCGGGAACCGGGGACTATTTCCGAAGAATAATAATATCACGTGGTTTTATACGATTTACGAATGATGCACATATTGATAAAAATATAAACATTCATCGCCAAGATGGTTAAATTACATGAAGAGGTATGTAATATTTGATAAGATTAGTATCATATAGGACTCATCATCAAGTAGTTGACCAATATAAGAGCTCAAATTCATTCATCAAATCATTGCCCACCGGCAGAAAGGTGAGTAGCCTATATCAAGCCAATGGTCGCGAGTAACATATCCATGCTAGATTTTAGTAGAACTTTATTACTCTTAATGCAGAGTTCGTGCAATGAATATCTAGTACGTGATCAATTTTCACAACCAAACTTAAATCACTCACATAGTGGTGGTTAGAAGTTCGATGTGCATGAGATGTTCCCACTTCATGTGTCAGAGTGACAGGTGCCATTCAAGTCGTCATTCACTCAGCTCAGCAGCTCTATCGTCTGCACTGTGGGTGTAGGTTCAAGTGCCATCGAGGACAAATATTTGTGGGACGAATATATATGTGTGTTCTATGTATTTGATGGCATTTTTTTATAAATAGAATACAAGTGAGTAAATATCAGTAATCTCGTTCCCATAGTACAAAAAATACTTAGCTTGGTGCTAGATGGCACTGTGAGAATTGTCCATGAATGTTTAGATATGAATGTTGTTATGAGCACAGACCATTTATAAGCAGAGACATAATGTCTGCTCGTAATCTTAACTTTGTTTACACAAAAGGTATTTCTAGTCCAAATACCAACATTTTCCTAAAGTCGGGCATCTTTTGAAATTTATTTTACAAAATTGTTATTATAAATTAGGGTTGATAACCTAAACAAATAAATAAAATTGGAGTGTCTGCTTGTAATGTCAAAATAACAGTTTTTTACTGAATGTATTTGAAATTACAGACGGGACTAGTGACAAAAAAAAAACAATTTAAAAATGTTCGTCTTTCTGTCTGTTTGTTCCGGCTAATCTCCGAAACGGCTGGACCGATTGTGACGGGACTTCCACTGGCAGATAGCTGATGTTATAAGGAGTAATTTATAGCAGTCTCATTTTATAATTATTTCGATAGAAAAGAAAGCAAAGAAGGGATTTAGCGTAAAAAAAATCTACACTGGCGAAGTCGCAAGGAACAGTTAATATTTTATAAGTCGGTAGATGACGTCTATCATACATTCAAGACATAGATATGGTTTTTAATTTCACGAAAAACAGTTTGATGACAGTTTTAAATTTATTTATTGATAGTAATTGAATTTCGCTCGGGATTTTGTTAAAAAAGCGTACACTTTGACCTTTAAAAGAATTGCTAACCTTATGGAGCCTAGTAGTGGGCACAGCGAGTTTATTTTTATGCCAAGTGTTTACACTATGATTGTCACTTTTCTTTGTGTTCTGTGTATACCTGCTATACCCAGAAATGTGTTTAATCTCATTCGATTGAACCACAAAACAATTTATGCGGCTTTCTCCGTTTGAAGGTAATTAAGACTAAAAAAAAGACTTATTTTACATACTTTATTTTTGGGTCTAGGCATTCATCGCGACTTTGCCCGCGTGGAATTTAATTTTTTTATTAGCGCGAAGCCTTTTTTCTTTTTTCAGGTATCTACTAATGAAAGTCCCGTCAAAATAGGTGCAGCCGTTTTGGAGATTAGCCGAAACAAATATACAGACAGATAAGACACACAGACTGACAGACAAAAATTATAAATTCTTTTTTTGTTATAATAACCTTGTATTATTTCAAATGCATTTAGTAAAAAACTGTTAATTTGACATTACAATAAGCGGTTAAAAATTCTCTCATATTATTACAGACTAGCTGTTTGCCGCGACTTCGTCCGCGTGGAATTTAATTTTTTTTTTTTTACTCCGATTTCTTTTCTATAAAAATCAAAGTACCGAAAATAAAAGTAGCCTAATTTAATCCTTATAACATCAGCCATCTGCCACTGAAAGTCCAACCGTTTCGGAGATTAGCCAGAACAAACACACAGACAGAGAGACAAAGAATTCAAAAAATCCTTTTTTTATTTTTACAGTATATACTTTCAAATGCATTTAGTAAAAAGCCGTTATTTTGGCTACAGACAGCTGCTTTAAATTTGTACAAATATGTCATAGTCCTAAAAATTGCTTCCTGTAAATGAGTTTCAATCAGGAACGTAATAGGCTCGGCTAACTACAGGAAAATCAAGCATCATGCCGCAAGCACCTCGCTTAACTAACCGATTTATCTTCCGGCGACAGCGTAGGATTGTTTTATCTGTGGCAGAGATGCTTAGATTGCCTGGCTGGGCTTGTAATCGACTGCCACAAGTGATTAAACTTCAGCCAATCATGGCGACCTTATGTGGGGAGTGGATCTTGGAAATTAATGTTAGGAGCTTTTAACATCTGTATAGGTGAAATCGTGCATGCCAATTCAAAAGGTAACGATAGCGACAGATTACTAGGTGTGGAGTTTTTCTCCGGGCGAACTAGGCAGAAGTTCTACTGCTACTTTTAGTTGCTCCTTTAACACAACCCAGAGAGTACATGTAGCAACTGGACCCCCAATATCCCGTGGTTTAAGTAAAATAAAAGTAATAGTTAAAAAAAATAAAAAAAAATAGTTGTACTGGGCCCAGAAATAAAACACAACAAGCGAATAAAAAAAAGTAACACACATATATTCATGTTTATATTACCAGAAAAAATCAGTTTTACAAACTATTAAAATTTGAGACATGGAGTAAATATTCTTTTACTTTCTTGAGCTATATAATGCGCACAACGAAGTTAAACAATACCTTTACATATCGAATTACCAACTACAATAATTGACTGAATAAAAAATTTTAAACATCAACTACAGTACTTTCATGACTTATTTGACCATACAAACTCAACAAAAAAAGTTAACTCTTAAAAAAACTCACAAAATGAAAAACACGAAACCAGAGCTGCGTTAGGAGCTCTGCCTTCTGCACTGTAGACCGCGGGTTCGATTCTCACCCAGGACCAGCATTTGTGTGCGAATAGAAATGTTTGTTCTGTATCTGGGTGTTAATATGTATTATGTGTATTATATAAAAATAGGTACTATATGTATTTTATCAGTTATCTAGTTCCTATATGCTATATGCTAGCTATGCTTAGTTTGGGGCTAGATGGTGCTGTGTGAAATATGTCAATGAGTAAATATTTTTATTTTATTTTAATATTTTGATGTTTTTGTTCAACCCTAGATAGTTAATTACTCGGTTTTTATATTCCAAACAATGGCTTGGGCTAGCCTTTCAGCGCACTGACTGAGATTCCTTGATAGCCGCGTTTTATGCAAAACTGCTTAGAAGAAAGGAACGTTGATAAAACCTAGCTTACTCTGAAGGTGTGCAAAAAATTACTCAACTATTTAAATTAATCTTAGAACGTTTCGCAAGTCAAATTACACCACAGGAATTTTTGGTCGCACCACAGGATCGGTGGTTATTAGATAGTTCATTCATGATTCATTGCTGTGTATACCACACCTTACATCGGAAGGGTGTGAGTGCCGGTGAAATCAAAGGAGCATGAGACTGATATCTCCCCGTCTTAGAGTGACGGATGCGATGTGACTTGGATCTTCTCATTCTTAGGTAGAGGCGGACCGAGAGACGACTCGTATTGTTGTTGTTTATGCGTGGAAGTAACCACTTAACGTCAGATGGGCTGTCAACTCGTCCAGTCACTAAAATGACATTACATTGTAAGTAAACGGTAAAAGGTCAGCAGTATTGTGGTTGTTTAAAAATAATAAGAAATTAGGTACCTGAACATTACACCTTTCACTTAAGTGAATCTAATAAGTCGTAGGTATAACTAATAAGTCCATACGAATATAGGTAAGAAAAAATTACAACTTCGTTTTCGGTATCATGTTTGATGATCAATCTGATACAGAATTCATTTCGTGAATTATCCCTCATTCATAAAATGATGTCGCAGAATTACAAGATGTTGCTTAGAAAGGAAGACAAAGCAATAAAAATATATGTAACCTTGAGGCTATTTGTAACGATGGTAGTAAAATCATACACAATATTATAGTATATATATTACATTGAGATAAATGAAGTATTAGGCAAATGCTCTGTTCAACCAGCGGCGGTATTTTTTAATGATCATCTTCTAATCATCTGATAGTGCTACTTAGATATTGTTAGTAAAACTGTGCAGGATAGCGTCAAAAGTTACATGAAATTTCATAATTGATTTATAAGACGACTAGCTGCGACCCGCGGTGTTACTCGCGGTTTTCTGAGATCAATTGTAGCCTATGTGGTTATCCAGGGTATAAGCTATCCCGATAGTTGACAAAAAGCTTTTGTCGCTTGTATAATTACGTTTCAATTGCATGTCATTTTTGTCGTATCCTAATTAACTTTATTATATACGTATATATGTATTTATATATTATTTGTATATAACAATATTTATACTATGAATTTGTGCGTGTTATATATTATGTATCTATGGGTATATTGATAAATTGGTACTATATTTATTATTCTTCTCTTTCTGCGACACTTTATTATATTAAGTACACCGCCAACATATCAAGCTTTCTACATTCCTCTCCATCCAAAGGTTGCCTGGAAGAGATCGCTTCTTAGCGATAAAGCTATCCATTGTACGTGTTATAATTATTTGTCATGTTTGTATTTCTCTGTATTGGTGTACAATAAAGTATTTTCATTCATTCATCCAAATCCGTTGAGGAGTTTATGCGTGAAGGAGTAACAAACATACACAAACACATCGAGACTTAAGTATAAATATAATTTATTATCAAATATTCATACCAGTTAAGTCATATACAAAAAAAATCCTAAATTATAAATGCGAAAGTGAGTTTATTTGTTTGTTTGTTACGCTTTCACGCAAACCACTAAACCGATTAAAAAAAATCTTTCAACAATAGAAAGCTACATTATCAGCGAGTATTATAGGTTATATTTTATCCCCGTATTCCCACGGGAACTTTATTACTGTGTTAATAATAATAGTAAATAATTAGCACTTTTTCTATCGCGCTGTAGAGTCGATTAAGTATAAAATGGTAATATAATTATATTTTTAGTTTAGTATAACATAAAATACCACTAAAACGAGAGTAATCCAAAACAAAATTCTCATTAAATTAAGTAGAAAAATACTTTTATTGTGTCCCAAAGTTGATGTGCTTAAGCAAGATCGCCTCGATTCCAACGATGATGGCCCGATATCCTTTAATTCCTTCGCTTAAGCATTAATCTTCCCATGAAGAGACTCATAAAGTCCCCCTCAGGCTTTTTGCAGAATGACCACGCCCTTTCTTTCACAAAGTTATGGAAAGCCGATAATTATTATGTTAATCTCGTCGCGTCCATTTGTTAGATGTTCATCATAGATAGCAGAATGAAACTTTATGAAAAGTAGTTTTAAAAAAAGTTCATAGAAATTTTTGTTATTCAATGTAAGATAACTACTTGGCAGCTGATTTATTCTTAAGGGATTTTTTACATTTAATAACTGCATTTTTTAATCAAGTCGGCTGATCCATCGAGCCGATTATGATAGAGACGAAAGGTATCTATGAAAATTCTTTATATCTTATCGGTTTATGTAGTCGAGAGAGTTTATTTTGATCGTACTATATATTATAAAACAAATTCCGCGCCTGTCTGTTTGAACGCTATAAACTCAAAAAATACGGAACGGTTTACAGTTTAATAAAACACTGTTTAATTTTTATCCATCCATGTTTCATCCATGTATCCATGTTTAATATTTAAGGCATCCTCACAATGCCACAATAATTCATGTTCGAAATTTTCAACCAACGTCTGAAATACAGTCCTTTCAAAGAAGAAGAAACAGACAGATTTGTTAACTTATCATTAGGGTTTACATTTTTAGCGATGGAACCGTTAATATTCCGCTAGGTATGTTCAATTTAAAAGGAATTCAAATTTTAACTATGTTTGCCTTTTCTATCGACTAGTACCTGGGCGACCAAGGTAAGCTCGGTGTTTTGAAGTAAATATACTACATACAAGAATAGCTCGTTTAAAGTAATAAGATATATGTCGATAAAGTATACTCTCTAGTCACGGAGTTATATCGATTTACTTTCATCACCGTCTATAACTAGAGGAGATATATCTTACGGTGTCTAATTCTCAACTTGACACGACTCCCCAGCATACCTTCTGGGCATTCCGACGCCGGCATGTCCAATAAGCGAGCTGCTTGTAAAAACAAACGTTTCCTACTCCACTTTTATGTTCACACCTCCGGCGTTCATTTGTCTGGAGCACCCCCTCCCTGACAACGGGGCGCAAAGAGGTACTCGCATAAACTGTTGCAGTTTACGGGCTACACCTTTTATCATAGTCATTAATCACATTTGAAAGCGTTACAGTCAACGTTAGCCTTTTGTGGCACATTTATTGTATATCTCACTATATTTCACAAGACTATTTTACACCCGACGCAGAAAGTGTGTTATAAGTTTCACCGCTATGTGTGTCTGTCTGTGGCACCGTAGCTGTTGAACGGGTGAGCCGATTTAGGTGCGGTTGTTTTTTAAATCTAAAGCAGGTTTTCAAGCGGTGGTTCTTAGACATGTTTCATCAAAATCGGTTCAGCCATTTCCAGGTCATCAACTCATTACACCGAGTCGAGGTTTTTTTACATTTTCGTGAAATTAATAATAATTATATAATTTTTTTTAGAATAATTTTAAGAAAAAATAGGACCTTTTTTAATTATTTAATTTATATTAGTGAACCATATAAGCGAGTAAAAGAATATAATCTATTTAAATAACAAGTGATCTCTACGAAAACTATTGGTGATATATGTTTAAATATTATGGTTAAGTCACAATAACCGCTATTCGTTCAAACTAGTAAATCAAAATATGGGTAGAGTCGAAAGATGATGAAGCATATCATGATCTTAATCCTTATCCACCCAAAAAAATGTGTACATGTAAATTCCTCTTAAATTATTTTAATCGAATCTTTCGCTTCGAAGTTACGACGAGTATTAAAATGCTAAAAGTAAGAAATACCGAATAGCCCTACTATTATTCTATTATAATAGCATATTTTTATTACACTAACTTTATGAGACGTATCATCCCCGTCTCGGGTGACGGACGTAGCAGGATGAATGCGACTCAGTAAAGATTTGGATCTCATACTGAGTCGCACGCTGTTGTCATGGGCGAGGGTACCACTTACCATCAGGTGGGCCCTCAGCTCGCTCCGTCATTCAATCACATGTTGTCCGTCATGAGATACCCGGCAAGAACGCATCCTGCCCTTTGCCGTCACGTCACACGAATCGGTATTTCTTAACCGAGTTCCGGAGTAGGTTATCAATTCGGCTGCATTTTTTGCTTGTAACCTCAGTTCTCCGAAATTTATATGCGGATTCTGAAATTATTTTTTTATTTGAATGGTTATTTTTTATTATTTAGTTATTATTTGAAAAGCTTTCAGATTGGTCCCATATTTTTTTGTTACCAAAATCGGTCAAATTAATTCTTGCATAAATCAAAATAACTGGAAAACTAACTAACTGGAAATAACTGGACTGGAAACAAAATAACTGGAAATATATAATCCAAGTCAACGTGGACGTAGCAGGGTGTTAAAACATGGATAAGTTAGTTTTAAGAACTTTAGTTAAAACTGTCCTTTTTGTCTGAGGAACATTCTTTTAAGTTTCTCCAATATTTTGTTGTATTTTCTTGCGTATCCCAAACTTCGCAAAAGTAGGAATATTTAATGTAATTATCCTGGGACATAAATTTAACACCGTATATTTACTTAACTCACATATGATTACCATATTTCTCCCGCCATTACGATATATTAAACGGACATTAATAAAAAATTTCTCTCGGAAAATCTGTGAACCCGTAAGAGGTGTTAAATAAATCACAATTCGCTCCGTAGCACATAGTTCGCAAGTTGCTACGCTCCGGGACACGTGCTACATGCGCTACGCTCCGGTGCTACGAACCTCGAACGAGTTAAATACGAGACGTTCAAACCATTATTTATTTTTCGTCTTTATTAAAAATAGGTATATAGTGCTTGATAGTAGAGTGACAATAAAACTGAAGCTAAACCATACCTTCGTAAGTATAAATGCAATTAATAAGATTTGTTAAATTTGGAATACGTTGCATTATTATATAAATATTCAAAAAATAAATAATGTCGTAGCCTGCGACCATATAAATGATCAAAGAATATCTCAGTCACATATAAAAAACGCTCTCAACGCAGGTGACAACTTATATAGATAAACACAATCACCCAAATTTCCAAAAAGAACATCACACAAAGTAGATGTCGGTAAAGCCTTTTTTGAATGGTATATTGACAAGATCGGTAAGTAAAAACAGAATCCCGTATCTTAACCGTCAGTGTCTACATTTTCACATGGTTACTTGCACATAGTACAAGACTTTGCTACGCGAGTGAAAATGTGTACTCAGACGTTTTCATTAGCATTTCGATATACTTTTTGTGCAAAAATAATAAATTGTACACAAAAAGTATATCATTTCTATGTAATGGGCAAACCCAAAAACTACTTAACCGATTTTAAATCTTCTTTCACTGTTAAAAAGCTATACTATCAGCAAGAACCAAGGGCTCTATTTTATTGCCCAAAAAAATTTAAATTCTACAAATATTGCAATAATGTAACCTAAGGTTACACTTGCCTATTGCAAAAAAGTAATTATTTGGTGTACATTGCGAAAACTAGTGATCATAAATAAAATAGTGTAGGTACTATATGTTTAGTTTATAGAGCTCAACATTACCCACAAAAAAGGTCCGCGAGGATGATACTAACTATTATAGTTAAGGCACAATAACCAGATTTTGTTTCACATTATTCACTCATCCAACTTAATAGTTTCAATCTTCTTTAAATTATTCGAATCGATATCGTTTAGAAATAACAACGGTATAAAAATGCTATAACTGAGCAAAATGCCGAGGTGTGCGTGAGCAGCCCTACGCTTAGTCTATTACGAGTAGATGCCTACATTTTTTTTTGTAAATTATTAACAGCTGCATTACAGTTTGTAATTTAATATTATAATATTATCTTAAACTTTGAATCCAGGTATAACAAAGCTTCGACAGTGACAACAAAAAGTATTATACGTAATTTTATTAAATCTTAGCCTTGAACTATGTTTATCTTAATATATATAAATTACGTGTCACGATGTTTGTCCGCGATGGACTCCTAAACTACTTAACCGATTTTAATCAAATTTGTACACCGCGTGCAGTTTGATTTATGATCACAATATTTTTTTATTGCAAATTATTTGTCTATTATTTGACAGTCACAATTACAAAAACGTTAGCCACAGCAACGCGTGGCCGGGTCAGCTATTGTAGTATACGATAAAATTACAACTCTAAATTGTAGAAGTGCGAATGCGAGGTGCGTCGCTAGTGTACTAGTAATTTCGAATTATTGTTTATTTTAATAATACTTATGTTTTTCTCTCGCTATATTTTAATTATAACTATTCATTTTCCACGCATATCTGCCATCAATATTGCATTTATTTGCTGACTTTATATATTTGATTTGTTATTCATTGCGTTCAGTGCCTGTCATCCTAAATCTTGAGTGTCGTAAATCTTAGCTCATTTGTCATGAAAGGTAGATTAAGGTTTCCCTAAAAGAATGACTGGAGAGCGTCTCACGGGTGACCTCCTGAGAGTGCATCATCGGCATCGCTAATTTCAACATCTTACGGCATCAAGAGATTACGGTTGCGCTGCAGTGCGGGGCCGGGCGCGGGGTGGTGCGCGGGGCGCGGGGCGGGGCGAGCGGGACGCGGGGCGCGTGGTGGCATGGGGGCCGCGACCCGGTCACGAGCGCGCCCAGTGCGGCCGCGGCGCTCCGCCGAGGCGCACCGCGCCGCCCGCCCTAATATCAAATAACCCCATTCACGAATAACGACAATTCAATCACGTTTTATATTTACAAATTATTACGCGTCGCGATTATTTTTTGACGTTACTGAGCGACGAGAAGATGATCGTCGAGATACAGGAGGTACGTCTAGAGCAGGCATCTCAGGAAGTCGTGTGTGACTCGTATCGCGACTCGTAATGGCTTTTTTACGGCTCGATCGCCGATACCGACGAACAGCTCGCATTAGCGATAGCGGGTCCCACTCCCTGAACGCCCGAAATGGATCGTCTCGCTAAAAATAGACGCAGTCGACGACTCGTAGGTGACCGAAAAACGCGAAACTTTTCGGTGTCTTCGAACTTCAAAGGTCTCGGTGTAGATTAAAGATCGTGCAGGGCGACGGTGTCAGTGGGTCTCGGCAGGGTGAGGGGTGCGGGGCGCGGGGCGGAGGGCGTGTCGGCGGGACGCGGTGCAGCGCGGGCGGGGCGCTCCCCGCGGCCGGTGCAAAGCTGCACCCGGCGGCCGCTACGGCCCACTGCTACGCACTACGCCGTCCGTAGTGGTGCTACGCCGTAGTGCCGTAGCGTTGTGTCATTAACCGTTTGTATGACGTTTTGTAGTGGATGATTGTGACCGGTTTGGATGCGAGGCACCGCACGATGGTTCACCTGTTACATGAATGGTTCGCACGATGTAACGGTCCCCGGGTGACTAGTCATGGGAGCTCGTAAAAGTGGTGTATTTACGAATAACCAATGGTAAACAAGAGTTTCATTACAATCGTTCAACAGTGATGAACTTCCCTTCCCGAGTAATTAAATAATTAAAGAAAACTTAAGTTTCAGTTTTAATTAAGCTTTAATTTATTTTCGGACAGAAAATTTGCGAAATATCCAAAAATGAAATGAAAAAAAAAATGTGATTTCATAAGTATTAGTGTTAACGTGGATGTCTGGTGTTTCGCAGGAGGTTAGAGGAAAGAGGCCTTTCAAGATATGGGACAGTTCTCGGAACGTGAGGAAGGGACTGGTGGTCACTAGCTTCGAGGAGCTCATACACAGGGGTGAGTTGTAGATTCACATGAAAATATCAAATACATCGAAGCTGGATAAGTGCCTGTTTTGTAAAGTATTAAATACCCATTATTAGCTGAGTAAATACTCCGTGGTAAACAATTTTTTATATAATTTTTATAGCTTATAATTTAACTATCTGTCAGTGAACGTCTCGTTAAAATCGGTCCAGCTGTTTTGGAGATAAGCCGAAACAAATAGACAGACATATACTTTCAAATGCATTAAGTATAAAGCTGTTATTTTGACATTCACTTCAATTCAAACATACACTTAAATTTTATTTATTTGTACAGATAATTTTTTTTATTAGGTTTTACATACAATACTTAATATTTCTTGACTTATTTGGCTTGTACGTAAAACAGACCTACGAGTTACATGTCTTTAATCATGGAATTTTAATCGACTTCCAAACGTTAGAAAGTTAACAACCGTTTAAAGTTTCAAGAAGATCGTAATTAGGTCAACATCTAATAATTTGCCGAGTTGCATTAGAGAGCATACAAACATCGTATTATAATTACTTCTTCTTCTTATCGTATCATAGTTTCTAACGAGTTAAACGATATCGCGATAGAATTTTGCCACCTCAACAGATCTATTGGTGGCTTTGTGCAGATCATCCAATGTCCTTACGATGTTAACACATTAACTTATTATATAACTTATTCAAGTGAATAACTCATTGGTGCACGTGTGGTTTTGAACTATTGACTTGAAAGTCGGTATCTGTGCCCCAGGGCCACCACGCTCTCCGATCCCTTTCATATGTCTTTAATGTTTAAAATGTGTTGACCTCAATTTCACCCTGTCTCAGGCAGATGACCTGTCACATCTTGCGCTATATTTTCAGTGTCAAAATGGCATGAACGTTTGACCGCGCCGCCTGAGCTCAAGGCAACGAACGCATGCCCGCCCCAGGTCAACACGCAGAGCGTTGCCCTAGGACGTTTATAACTCACTCTGGATTTAGGATCAAGTCTTTCAGATAGACTAACGAAAATAGAATTAAATTTACTTTTTGATTACTATATATCTACTTGTGTTATTGAGTCGTATAGTAATTAACGTATTGCACATAAGTTAAAACTAAGCTAAAATATCTGTCTGTCTATTCAACCTGTAAAACGTTGAAACGTGCCAAATCCCAACAAATGCCTATAAAAATAAATAACATTGAAGCTTGTTTGTAATGTCAAAATCATTACTATATGCATTTGTAAGTACAATATATACGGAACTTTTAACAAAAAAAAATATTTTGTGTCTGTCTGTCTATCTATCCGTATGTTCTAGCTAATCTCCAAAACAGCTGGGCCTATTTTGAGGGGATTTTGAGGGCAGATAGCTGATTTAATAAGGAGAACCTTATGTTACTTTTTTTTAGAAAAAAAGAAACAGAATTTGTACCGCCCAAAAAAAAATCCTCGCGGGCGAAGTCGGGGAACAGCTAGTTTCTAATATATTGTATAGTATGAATGTAACCTTCGGTATGGCAGCCACATATAACATTTAGCCGTATCCGTTTTTTTATGGCACGCTTGTTTAATTGACTTGACTGTATTTTGTAAGAATATTTTATAAAATTTAAATCCGTTATCGGTAAGTTTATTTTGTTTTACATTTTAAGACAAATCAAATATTATAAGATAAAACCAAGTTAAAACACTAATCTGTCAGCCATACCTTGAAGACAGGCAATATACATAGCCGTTAACCTGCAATTCAATTTAATTCATTATTTATAAGAAAAAAATCTTACACGTCATTTTTATAGCATCGCTAATCGCACTATTATAAATGCGAAAGTTGCGATGGATGTTACGTTGTTACGCAATTACGCCAGAAAGGATCTGGATGAAATTTGGCACAGAGATAGATTAATCTGAAATAATACATAGGCTATTTTTTATTACGGAAAAAGGTACCCATAGGATCCTGACCCAATCGCGGCTAACACAGCGGGGCACAGCTAGATGAGAATACATCCAAAAATGTGGAACAGGTCGAATAAAGTAATCACACTCTTAATATATGATCCTTAGTGATCTGAATACTAAGTGTGAATGGAACTTCAGGTGCAAGGGGATGACCCTGTTAATGATCTTCAACTATACGGGCAGTCTTGAAAAAAACCGCGTCAAAAAGTCCCGAAACGAACGGGTGTGCGAACAGTAAGAGATATCTCAGTGTTATAACAAATGGAATTTCGTAATATCTGCCCACCACGTTTAGAAGCAAGCATTAATATTTGTATGACTATTATATACAGTGTGCGCCCACAATATTGTTAGCCGCATGGGCACCTAGGGGATGACCCAGCTACCCTTGACAGGATCTCAGAGAGAAGCTATAATTCTACAACCCCTACGACTTTGATAGAATGCCCGACCTATTGCAGTGGACTTATTGCCTTTTAGAAAATTGCCAGGGTAAAATTAATTTCTTTTATAGATCCTTCTTTGATTATGTACAGTTATAAAGAACTTATTTAAATATTATCGTATTTATTTCGTAGTACATAGAACATCAAAATAAAAACCCCGCCACCCGTATAACAACCAAATTTTACTCCCTTTTTAATCTTTATGCTTTTTTATTTTAGGACACCCAACATATATTATTTTAAGTTATTTGCAGATTTAATGTGCCCGCAATATTAGCTTACGCAATAGTGACAACCTCAGAACAAAAATTTACATGCTAGATGAAATTAACAAACATTACTATTATTATCATAATAATCATGTTCACCAAATAGTATTCATAATAATACAAAAAACAAAGGATTGTTAGACGAATAAATATATATTAGGAAACATAACCAAATCATCTTTAATTCATCTTCAATTCTTCAATTCATCATACTTTGGTAATGGATTAGAAATATCTAAGTCGTATGATTCTGATATATTATTATACTGGTTACAGATCCTTGACTTTTTGAACGTAGTATTGGGCATATTATATCCATACGAATATTTCATTTGTGACACCACGTGTGCTTTGTATTAGAACCACACAACTTGGGAGTCAGCGATCCGTGTCTCTCTGCGAGGCCCAGATACATGCCGCACTCATGGAACTCTTAAAATATAATAGTATCTACTGTTCCCATCAGAGTTTGTCGAGTAGATGCATGACGTCACTTGTATATACTTTGCGACGAAGCTTTTGTTATCGTTCTCCGTTGTCGAACTCCCAACGGGCAGCGATGCAGCGCCTGTTGGGAGGCAGCCTTATGAATACACAATAGATAGACTCAATAAATACATAATGCAATGCAGCACATCACTCAACTGAATTATCCTCCCTGAATGCACAGTTCTCACGTCTAATTACTAAGTTTAAGTAAGTTTCCAGTTGAGATTGTGTTTAACATTACAACTAATAGAGACAAATTATAGTCCACAATAGTACTATCTACAGTATATCATCAAGGGGAGCCTAACACAGACGAGCGCGTACAATTTTACACCTTTTATGTCAGTGTTGACTTTATGTTGTATTTTATTTATTTCAAATACATAGTTCACTAAACTTAAACGTAATAATGGTGTTTACTTTAAAGTACTTTCAAGTACTTTGCTTATATTAAGCTAACGGATGTCCAGATTACCATAGCAAAATGATACCATAATAAATGGTAGACCGCGCTCTCTCAGGAAGGCCCTTGGTACTCATGGTTCACCCAATTATTCAAATCACTCGAAAAGTCAGACAGAGTGTATCGTGCCAACCACCAATCAGAGGCATCAACAACGCATTGGTCAGTCGACTGCACATAACCCCGAGTCGGTTACAGTAGACCGAATGCCAACCTGGGCAATGAACTAGCCTCGCTCGTCTGACCTGCTTCTCACTTCGACCTGACCGCGCTCTCCACAGCCCAGATATCCCACTATACTAGGTATGCTAGCTTAATGCAATTTCTAAATGGATTATCTGCAGACATCGGATGCGGACCGAAACCGACTAACCTACATTTTAGGTGGCCAATAAGCGTTTCAAATTATGCTGGGTATAAATTTGTAACACTAATTTTATAAAGGAGAAAGTTTGAATGAATGTGTTTGTGTGTATGTTTGTTACTTCTTCATGCTTAGACGGTTCAACAGATTTGGCTGAAATTTGGTACAAGGTTAGCTTATATCCTGGATTAACACATAGGCTACTTTTTATTCCGAACAACCGCGGGTTACACCGCGGGGCGCAACTAGTAGGATTATAAATAATATAATTAGTGGTAAGGAGTTTTTTGACGAATTAAAAATAATAATAGATTAATTAAAGGTCCACAAATGTGAATTTTCATTTATCGTATGATGATAAGTCGTATCGCTGATTACTATATACCTATAGTACCCGGGCGATCGAACTTCGCACGATTCTTTGGCTTTTTTTTAGTAAAAATGCTTTTTATCAAGAAATACAATAATACAGGTAAACGTAGACAGCAAAGCCCTATCTAAACACAAAACTGCATACAAATCGTTGACGTTAAAAAAGAGATGTCTTTTCTACTAAATATGCTTATCAACGGATGGTGGTTTCGTAGCTAAGTTTATAGTAGCAACGAGTGCGAAAGATTGTTTATATTTTTATTTTCTATAACAATATGACCCCGCTCTACATTCATCATCTCAACCAACGCTAGGTTTGGATTGTGATAAAAGTTGATACTTCGGAAAACTCTTACAGCAAGGGCGTATAAAATTTGGCATCAGTCTCATCTTTAAGTTTCGATCGTTAGATCTTCGACCTCGAAACTATTAGGGTTTAATATGATCGTTCCTAAAGCTGACGTATTTCTATCAGGGAAGGAGAAATTATCGGTTGGCGCGAGCGAGCCGGTACGGTTGGTGCTAGAGAGCGACGGCACGCAGGTGGAAGACGGCGAGTACTGGCGAACCCTCCCGCCCAACACGGTGCTGCTGCTGCTGCGCGCCGGCGAGCGCTGGTACCCCACCGGCGTCGACGTCATCAAGGCTGGTGAGCGACAACCCCTAGCACCATTCTCTACTCTCGGAGAGACGCACCACTCACTTCCTCCTCTCCCTTTCAGCGATCTCTGCGATACCGAAGATAGTATGCGAGACCATCCACGCGCTCGAGTTGCACGATGAGACGCCCTCATGGAAGATCATGGACAACAAGGGGCGCGTCACGGTGGTGCTGCACTGGGACCAGCGGCCGACTGCGGGCGCGTCGCCGGGCGCACGCTCCCCCTCGCGCCAGGCCAAGCCCGATCGGCGGCCCTCGCTCGTCATCCAGACCTCGGTGGAGCGGCCGCCGCCACCGCCGCCGCACATCACCGTCGTGAACCACGATGAGCCGGCGCGCGCGCGCCTCGGAGCCGGCGGCGCGGTGCGCGCGCCCTCGCTCGACCACGTTCACACGGCCGAGTGCCGCGCTGCGGCGCCGGCGCGCGCGCCGCCCGCGCCGCCCGACGAGTGCGACTTCCACTGCTGCGCGCTGCACGAGGAGGGACGCCGCATCGCCGTGCACAAGAGCGTCGCCACCTCGCCCATCCAGGACGCGGCACCACCGCGCGCCTCGCCCCAGCCGCGCCCCAAGGGCCACGTGCGCTTCCTGGACGCCGAGAGCGCGCGCCGCGGCGACCGCGACTCCTCCGAGAGCGAGACCGAGAACACGCTCGTCGAGGACGAGGCGGTCACCTCCGAGAAATTCCTGCTGCTGATCGACCAGCTGAGCGTGGACCAGAAGCGGCACCTCACGATCAAGGACATCGGCATCATCCTCGAGCGGCTCAGTTCCAAGATCCTGGACGTGGAGCGGCTCGACCGCGAGTCCGAGTCTGACGACTGCTACAACTGGACGATAAAGGCGACGATCCGTGGTGACGCGCTGCGCGAGCTGGGCGTCATCTACAACGGGAACTACTACGCGATCAGCGAGCACCCCGGCTACCGGGAGGAGAACGAGGAGGCGGGTGACGAGGCCGAGGAGGAGGAGGAGGAGGATCGGCTCTGATCGGGCCTGTGCGGCGCCGCACGCGCCGCGCTCTGCCGCCCGCGCCCCGCCCGCGCCGCGCCCTGCCGCCCGCGCCCCGCCCGCGCCCGCGACGCCGCACGATCCCGACCCGCACCCCGCTCCGACACCATTAGAGACTTTTATTCAATTGAGGACGGCCGAGCCTCGCGACAGGGCCGCGGAGCCCCGCGCGAGGTCGCCGCGCTAGTTATTAACGAATATAGCTAAAATATTATAAGTGAAACTGACTTCCTGTCGATTTCTAAGATGATTAATTTTAAGTGTTCGCGCCGGTAACGGCGTCGCCCGCCGCTAGCCGTCCGGCGTCGCCGGGGCCGAGCCGTCGAGTGAATATTTATCGATCTCGCCGTAAATGTTCTTAGGTAACTAATTTCACAAGTGAGCGCCTCGCCGCGACGGCACCCGCGGGCGGGGCCGCCGTCGCGCCGCCGTCGCGCCGCCGCCGCGCCGCATCGTTCTGCATTCGAGCTGGCCTAAGTACGGGTAATATTTGGACGTGACTCCCGCGCTCACCCCGCCCGTGGAATCGATGTCGTGGTTTAAACGATATTAACACCAGTGTATTGCAAACGAAGCTCAATAAAACAATAAACCTACTAATATAGGAAAACGTAGTCTGTCTAAACTTGTTTTTGGTATGTGGCGGAGAGGATGAATCACTGTATCGTCTTATTGACCGTAGTAGACACAAGCACGGGTACACGACATTGGGTAACATCGCCAGTCATGTCTGTATGTCTGGAGACGATAAGGCATGAAAGGAAGTAACAACAGAGTAGGGAATTGTGTTGTTTATTTTATGCGACTCATCGTTCTCGGTCTCGAGTCCGCTTTCAGAAAGTTTATAACAAAATATGGCTAAGAATACGTTTCAGAGAGAGTACATAATTAATATAATAGTTAATAATATTAATAATTATTAAATTGAACGTTATAAAGAGGTTGTAACTAAAATACATTGCATATTGTCATCGTGCCGATGTGGGTACCCTTTGGTAGTCGTAAGTTGATTCTTGTATTTATTAGCTCTATGGTATTGTAGTATTATTGTATAATGTTTTTAATTTTTGTATAGTACCGTGACGAACACTCACTAATGTATAATATAATATGAAGTTCAATAAGTTTTACAAGCCCACGGGGCCTCATAATTGTATAGTTATGTAAGGTGTAATAATAACGAGGATTATTAATGATTATGAAGACGTGTATGGCACGGGTTCCCAATGAGTTCATCTCGGTACC
Organism: Aplocera efformata; assembly: GCA_921293045.1. Lineage (NCBI taxonomy): Eukaryota > Metazoa > Arthropoda > Insecta > Lepidoptera > Geometridae > Aplocera > Aplocera efformata. The sequence goes on along the minus strand of OV121042.1, from coordinate 571,166 downwards.
GCGACGCATCTCTTTAGTTCGGCGTTCGATCGCGGGCAGTGTCCCAACCAGTGTCTGGCCCACCTCCCAGGACATCAGGCGTTGTCCACGCAGTTATCACGAGTGCTGGACAATACTACCTGAATTAAATGGATATAACGCTTACCATTTATAAATTAAAATATTATTATCTACGAATCCAAGTCATATTTCTATTCATTTACGTATCATGGTGTTAATCACAAAATTGTTTATTAATCAATCCATTTTGATCTTTTTATATCTTTAATCTTTTATAAATATGATTTTATAAAGTTTGATATCGTGATTAGGTCCTAAAAATTACTTAATTTTCAATTTTATTCTCGCTATTAAGATGTAGGAACGCTATGAAACTTGCCGAGTTCATAACCAAAGAGATAATTTCGTGAAGAGGTGGCCTGGGTTAGACTATTTGATCGATGAACACATACAAATTGCTCATTTATTTATTTATGAGTAATATGGAAATAAATTTAGATCTGTATCGCGTGTAAGTGAAGATAAGCAATGCGCGGACGCCGTGCCGTGCCGTGCCGTGTCGCGCCGTGCCGTGCCGCGCCGTGCCGCGCCGTGCCGTGCCGCGCCGTGTGACGAGCTCATTGACTAAAACAGAACGACATTTTGTTCACGAGCTACGTGTAGGAGTAATCAGATATTTGTACAGAGTTAGTGACATTTTCAGTATTGATGATTGCGCTTTTCGAATGTATGGATTATGTCGCGTTTTTGCGTAAATAATATGTCTGCAAGTTGTCGTGGTGAGTCTCGCGAGTCGAGAAGTTCAGTTTTTTAAATGAAATTGTAATTCAGAGCCTTTTTCTGTAAGATTTATATGGGGTAGTTTCTTGTTGGTTTTTATAGCTGAAGACGATTCTATCGAGTCCGTTACGCACAGTAATGATATAGTTAAAGTATTCCATTTTAATATTTTTACGTGTAGGAGTATTGGTGGGATATATTGTATAAAATAATGGTTTGTAACGCTCGGATACGGTGAACATTTTGGTTCTACGGTGACGGTTTCACGACAGTCGGAATTGTGACTCTAATATCCTTCTTTATAATGCCCAAAACGACAAAAGACCACATGAGTTTAAATTTTATGTAGGCATAGTCTTTATTCATGGATCATAATTTTTATTTAAAGAATTAATATTTACATATTCTTATATATGTATTGAAATGGAAAGAGACTGTCCATAATTTCATCTTGCTTAGGATTATTCAGCATTAAATTATTCTATGATTTATTTTACATATATACGGGGAGGAAATCGCTTGAGTCAGAATGAAATATCGAAACTGAGCTCACCGTTTTCGATTGTTGTATTAATTTATATTTCATATTAAATATACTTAAACGCAATCAATGTTCTACAAAATATAATAGTGACGGCTACCGATGAAATAAAATCACGCTCGGGCGATGTGAAACCGTATCTTCAGTTACAGAGTTAAGAAATATACCAATCATTCATAACACTTATAATAAAGCTGGTAGCATAGATAGTTCATTACAGCATACGCACTTGTTGCCGCGAGTGGTACACTTCCCTAACGGTCACGAATGGTATGGATAATGTCAGTCGATTTTGCCGCTCAATGAATGAAGCTAAGAGAATCCGCCACATCAAGCATTATTACAGCGGCGATGCCTTCCCGCGTTCTTAGCAAACATTTCTAAAGAATTTCAATTCCACAAACTTATGACAGTTTGCAGCAAAGTTTCACAAGAATTAGATGAGATTGAATCGGCTGCCACCTCTCCATCCCGTTTACGTGACGAGTATAAACTAGGTTCTCGAATATATAATTCAAATATACATAACATTAGATTATACGACGTAAGCGATAAAGATTTTTGAAAATTTCGTTTTTATAGGCGGATCCTTTTAGTGAGGTCACTTTTTTTAAATAATCGTTAACATAACCGCACCGCACCGAGCCGAGAAGTGCCGAGGCGCGGTAAATACGTAAAATATTGAATGTTAGATAATCATACAGTACAGTGTGTAGGTGATAGGGCGACGTTTCCTTTTAATGTGCCAAATTTATTTAGTTTTACATTGATTTGGATTGTGTTCTGTGAACTCTACGTTCCTGGAGTACAGGCCAAATTGGTAAATTTCCAAGTGCCAACTTATGCCAAAACCTCTAATTATCTGGCACAGACTTTAATGTTTCACTTCTTTAAACTCGCTAGTGATTATTTACGATGATTTGAAATGACGAAATGAGTATCATAGCATATACATGGAGCTCTAGCAAATACTTGGTCACAAGACTGTATGTGGCTGAAACCGCACGCGAGTTCTACGATGGTTGAAACAGCACAATAACCAGAGACCAAGTAATGAGTTTCCACTATGAATACGGGCGCAAATCTCATAATTCTGCTAGCGAGTTTAAAGTGAAGTAGAATACCTATACATGTGAACCTAACTTTTTCAATACTAGACGCATGTAATCCGAGACTTTATTTTTGTATTCGGACCTTCTCAACGACTGAGGCAGTACCGGTTTTTGTTTAGTTAAACTAACGTACCCGACAAACTTCACTGCCACTAATTTAAAAATAAAAATATTGGAAATGATTATTTTTTTCATTTTAATATTAGATTTTTCCTTTCGCTTAAGGAGGATAATTAGTAACAAATCACATTTATATTATAAAGGTGAAAGTTTGTATGTTCGTTACTTCTTCACGCTCAGACGACTCAACGGGTTTGGTGAAATTTGGTACCAGGATAGCTTATGTCCTGGATTAGCACAACTACATTTGATCCTGGAAAACCGCGAGGCGCAGGTAGCGATTTATAAAGAGTAAAAGTGAACAATAAGGCAAAAACGCATAATATTACAATGATCCATTCATGCTTTTGTAGCAAGAGCTACGCTCGTAACTATATTTCAGTAAACAACGTAGCAACTGCTACGCTTCTCGTAGCTGTTTGATTATTTTGGATATTCTTTTATTATGTTCCTGTTCGACTGAATCTTAGTGAAAAGGTAGTGTTTGTCTTGTTTTTTATTATCCCAATTAATTATAGTTAACTCCGACAGCATAGTTGGCTACTTACACGAAGGAAGGCGACCGCGTGGACGCAAAATTTGCCACCAGCCGAGTGCGAGTCCAACTCGCACTTGGCAGAATTATCTTATTTGTGAGAATGATTTAACCATAACAACAAGAACAAGATTTTTTGGGAGGTCCGGTTGTTCAGCTCGCTTTCGTAGTTCAGTCCCTTAGAGTCCCTATACGAAGCCCGCGGGTGCGAAAACATCAACTAAAACTAGTAGAGCTTGTGCCAAGTTAGTCCAGAGAAGTACTGTCTCCAAATCTGATAATCTGCCGGCAAGCAGTGGGGGTCACGCATTGCTGTGTTCCGTTGCAAAGGTGTCGGCGTCAGTGAAATTACAGACGCATGAGATGTCCGTCTAGGCTGACGGTTGATAGACGATATGACTTGAAGTTTCTCCTAATGTTCGTAGGTAACCACCTAACATGTCTTAGCTTAGTCTTGTAACAGGTCTTTAGCTATTTACTGATATATTATAAAAAGGATACGTAAGTACTTATTTATGCATACACAAGTCACATCCTGCACGTCACCCTAAGTCGTTCAGTTTCATGATTACGGTCTGATAGATATATAAAACTGCAACACTGCTTGGCGGCAGAAACGGGTATGGTGGTAGGACTTCACCGGATGATCTCTGAACTTATTCTACTTACTTTGCCGGTAATCAGATAATAAATACCACATGAATGCACTTGAATTATCTTTTACAATAGAATAATCTATTTGCTTTACATTTATAAGACAATACGATGAACACATCTAAAGAGGGAATCACTCAGAGCCACTACTAAAGCAATCGCAGGTCTTTCAAATAAATATGGGTCTCGCATTGTACGTCAGTAGTATATTTCTTGATCTTCGACCGTTGATTTTTTCGAAATGCACGCGCTAGGCGCCCCCTGAACGTGTGAGCGTTTTGGCAAAGGCTCATAAAAAAAGTCAACAAAACGGAACCCACGTGACGTAGTCGAGTTACAAAAGTACCAAACCGGAAAAGGAGAGCCACTTCTACAGTCATAAATACAAAAGTATAACCGAGTAAAATCTGGCATCAAAGGAAATACCTACAAAACCCATTTCAGATTGGCAATCTCGGCCGATTGGCAGATTCAATCGGCTGCAGTGGGGGTGCGCAAACACCCCGCCCGCCGAGGGGGTTGATAATGTTAGGTGGAACCCCAATTTCGACACCTTTTCCGGGTGAAAAGAGCCTGCACTCTTTTAGTTTTGCTGTGAAGGAATGTAATATCGGCGATGTTGCCACGAGCATTAAGTACCTATGTGTGCTCCTTACCTATACTACTGCTACTGGAATTAAAGTTTAATCTAGGGCTTAGACTGGCTACTAGTGTCCATGTTTTGTAATGTGATATCTGCAACAACAGAAGCTATGCTGAGGCGCTCGCGCTCTGAGACCAAAGTATAATATGCCTTCTGCAGGATATTGAAGTACAGAGGGAATACGTGCCAGGAAATATTTACTGCATACATAATGTATTAAACATACATAATTTGCTTCTCTAAGATGAAATATCTAAACCTATGCTAACAAAGTATTCAAATGCATTCTCTAGTTGTGATGTTCTTGCAATGTTAATGTTTATTTATAGGTCATTCATTACACCTGGATCAAAGAATTTGGGGTAGTTAAGGGCGGAAAAAATTAGCTCCCCAGCACGAGCGGTTAATTAAACAAGTGGCTAATTTAAAAATCGATAAAAGACCGACTTCAATTGTTTTATTCTTTATGCCCTTAAGGGGTAAAGCCTACCATTTTTATACATAGTAAACTAAACGCACTGCTCCAATGAGACACCGAGGTTCGAAAATATCATAGATGTATAAAATATTTGGAAATTGTTGATTTTTTAAAAACCGATCGACAAATTTTGAAAAAAAAAAAATTGGACCACACGGGAAGCACATGATTTCAAATTAAATAAAAAAATAAAAAATTAAAATCGGTTTTTAAATGACGGAGATCTGATGTAACAAACATATAAAAAAACATAGTCGAATTAGAGCCTCCTCCTTTTTTGAAGTCGGTTGAAAAAGCAAGCAATCCGTGCATGACTTAGTTTTTCTAAACCCCACAGTATTAAACTCTTTCTTGAACTCAACAAACCAAACAACTCTTTTGACATCAATTTCGTATCGAGTAACAATACAGCTAGTATTTAATGATTCGTTATTCAATTGATTGGTCTGTCGACCAGACCGCATTGATTCGACCAATGCTCCGGAACATGTCTCGTTGTGGCGAAACACTAACAATTTTAGCGGATTTACTAAATATTAGCCCTTTTCAGATCATCATACTTTATTTCTTTAATCAATTTTATCATTACATTCCCGTAAAAAGGATAGAAAGGTAGGTCGATTAAATCCCGGAGAAGGCTAAAAAAATTTCATATCACGACTGCGGCCAACTCGCGGGCAGAAACAGATTTCTTTGAATATACGAAAACAACGAAATATTCTTGTTTTTAAATCTATCTCTCTCTCTCATAAGCGTGAAGGAGAAAGAATAAGAATAACCTTCTACGACGCTGGGCTAATAGGGAAAAAACGATGACAGATAAGTTAGTAATAAATTTAATTCGTTCGCAAATAATTTTCCACTTTACTACAATACCTTGTAAATATGCAATAGCATACAAAAATCACTGAAAGCCCGGTAAAGCAGGGAGTGGTTTAAACCCCGCAGGTCTGCATGCGGACCGTCGCGCGTCTCTCCGCTACTACCATCTTGTCCAACACGTCTTGCATCTCGGGCCAGGGCTCGTAGCGCTGGTTTATGATTACCATCTTGTGGATGGATGGGTTTCTCAGATCCATGGTGCGGGAGATGTTCCCGCGGCTGTGCGTCGTGAACACAATGTCAACCTATACGACCAAACCACTACTTAATTAAATCAACGATTGCAAGTATGGGAAATATTTTTTATAAAAAAAAACAGAGGCAGCCATAAGAACTGCCGACAGAAGTGAAAATTCAGAACAATGACATACACATGAAGACAGGCCGCTAAACTACGCGCCGCCAGTCGGAGCAAGCGCAATACGTCACGAGCATGTCGAGGTCATCGGTGACGCGAACTCATAAGTTTTCCCTACCAAAAATCGCTCAACCCAGCTGAAGAAATTTCCACTTCTTTAATTTTAAATTCCTATAACACATCCTAAAACACACATGTTTAGATAGCAGTGGAACTTGAATCAAATCTGTCCGGAGAAATACCGCCTCCATATCCTGTACGCCGCGTCACTAAGCCCAGTATAGTAAACGCGTTGCTGTGTTCCATGTGTCATGGTGGTATCGGTTTCGGTGAAAATATAGCCGCATGAGTGACGAGCGCTATGGAAAAATATTGCTGTTGTTTATGGGCGGCGGTAACCACTAACCGTCTGAAGAGCTCGCGGCAAAGTCTGTTCTTTACAAATCATCTGAGTTATAAAACTCTCCGCCCAGTCAATAGTTGGATGGGTGGCGCTTCTGTACATCGCAAGACATGTGTCTGTTCCACGTAATAAGAACATCTTACCTTATGTTTACACGCCCAGACGATCGCGATCGCTAAAACAAGGAAGCTGATGAACGTTGTGACGAAGACGGGGATGAGCTCCCAGTACACTTTCATCGCATACCCTGGCTTCAGCTTGTCGGGCATGGGGATGTCGTACTGCGATGGAGGGATGCCCCACACCGCTCTTATGCACTGTTTCTGTGGACTTTTCAGGGCTAGCAACCTCACCGCGTGGAAACGATATGGCTTTAGCAGCTTGGAAATCATTTTGGATAAATTTAATGTTAGAAATTATTTGCCTAATTTTATTTGGTGCAATGGAGAATATCTGTTCTATTTACAAAATGACATCAATGACAAGTTACGATATAATACTTCGATTTATTTTCTCTCTTTCTTTAACTATGACCTCCGTGGTCAGACTATTTCTCTTTGGTTGGTTACTGGCACTATCTCTATTAAACCATTGGATAGGGAGCTGTCATGTGGTCTTGTTTCGACCTTATTGCCGCCATGTTGGCTGCAAACTATCTGAAACAGTCCAAGAACTAAAATTAGACACGTGCAATTTTCAATGGCTACTTGTCCGAATGACTAAAGAGTTTATACTAGCACCATAAAATGGCTAAGTGCGTAACAGTTTCACGCACCAAGGGTTCCGAACCACCGATTGATGGCGCGCTAGTATTACGTTTTATTGGTGAAGGAGTAGAGCCATCCCCTCTGTCCTAAACTCTGAGTAAAGTTTGCAAGGACATCAACGGCCAAAAAAGAATATATTTCATATGAAAAAAAAACTTATAAATTTATTAGTTTTTCTAATTATAAGTTTACTCCATACAAGATTGTGGCGGATATATTTTACAATGATATCCGCCACAATTTATACCTTTTTTTTTTATTATTAATGTATATCCAAGCGTTTGGCCGCCATCTCACCTGATGGGAAGTGAAGATGCGGCCGACGATGGAGCACGCTTGTCTAGGAGAAACCTATTCACTCTACTCTTGAAGACTACCAGGTTGTAATGGTCAGGGAACACAGGAACCTACTTAGAATAACAGCATAACTGGTCCGAATGATATCAAATGAAACTTGGCATGATTTCATTTCATATCACGAGTTAAGACACTGGATTATTTCTATCCCGAATTACAGCTCGGGTCCCTTGGGAGAAGGGATGAAAGCCAAAATGTGTTCATAGTTGTATTTTATAAACGCGTTGTCCGATATCATTCTTTCTTCTTAGAAAGGAGGTACTTTAAAGATTATCCCGTAAATATTTCAAGGACATCAGTTTCGTAGTTCAGAAATTACAGACATCACAATCCTCAGTTTTAAGGTGGTGAGGTCCTTTGAAGGTGCGGCTCATCTTAAGCTGGCGTGTGTACTTTATCGTATAACCTTAATGGGAAGATCTATTGTCAAAGTCAGAACACTCCAAAAGAGTAAGATATTGCAGTATCTCAATATTTCTTGAGTGTAAATTCGGATATAAAGTTATTTTCAGAAATATTTCTTAATTCATTGTTCTTTTATTAATATTACTTGGTTTATTCTGTACTTATAGGATTTTGTTAGGTATAAGCAGGGATAAATAGCCTTATTTGATGGTAGTGTTCATATATAATTTAGTATGTTGTAGTTACATTAGTTGGTTTTACTTTTGTTGTAAAGAAATAAGCTTTATTCGTTAGGAATAGTTTTTCTAATAGCTATGGTGATAAATCTAAAAAATACGTGGAGAGCAATAGTTCTTGTTGTTCTTCTAATTTGGGTTTTTTTCTTAGTGCGAATAGTTAGTCTACAGGGATGGCAATCGCGAATAAAGTCGCGGGCACAGCTACTCATTAATAAAACACACATAAAAAGCAATAGCTGACACCATTGCTTTTTATGTGTTTTTAATTCGATGAGTTAGTCTGCAGGGATGACAATCGCGAACGAAGTTGCAACTACAGCTAATAATTAATAATTTCAGGCTACAACGGTTATAGTTCACAAGATACAGCCTTTAATAAGGAGGCCGGCCTGACAGACCAACCTTGTTGTCTTAGTAATAGAGTCTACCGTTTGAATAGCTACGTAACCCTAAAAAATCCTCTTTGTTACGCGAGCGAGAGAGATACAATGTAGGCAAGATTGACTCTATGCTACAGTCAAACAAAAAAATGACAATTTTTGTCATTAATATCGGATGAAATTCAAAAGTCAAATGTATTTATGAAATTGAAATTATTAATAGGATTCATTTCTAATATTTTATAATTGTAATAATGATAATGTACCACACACAAAATTCTAATTTTACACCACAGAAAAGGTAATACTGATACTTTTTATATATAGATCATATTATTATGAGAATAATTAGGTACCTGATATTTCCTGTACCTAGGCTCACCTGCTAGGTTTGGTGATGCCCCTGAGGACGCCACGGCGCCGCATCTCACCACTGACCAGGCAACGATACCGGGCTATTAAGGACTTTTTCAAAAGAACTTTAGGTAAGAATCGTTCATCATGCTTAAAGCTTAAACAAAATTCAATCAACTTATTGTTATTATTCTAGGAAGCCCATCGCAACCTTCGATAGAAATAAGTTCTAGAATAGGAGACAATGCTTTAGACCTCAATGACAAAATAGCCAGCCTAGAAAAGCAGCTGAGTGAAGTCAGCAGGCATTGTCGAGAATTTATATACCTAGACGATTCACAAGAAGAATCACAAAGTCTTGTTGCCAGCCATGTAAGAGATGAAATACGGAAAGACGATCTATCACTTAGGGAGCCAAATGGAGTAGAAACAAAGATTTTATATCAAACTTCAGATTCTAAATATAGAAATTCTGAAGGAAGTGAGCAGACGCCAGAACATAAAGATAATGCAGCAAATCTAAGTGAAGTGGATCATGTTAAAAACACTGCGAAAACTAAGAAAAAAAAGCGTAAAGATAATGATTTAGATGTAAACCGTAATTTTAGAAGACATAAAACACAATCACAATCAGTCTACGAAACTATGGCTTCTCCGTATTCAACTAGCAATGTTCATTCGCTAACTGAACTTTATGATATCAGAAATCCTAATTCTGAGTGTCATAAGCCTGATAGGAGAACTCAGAAGAAAGAACGAAATGTACACAGATGCCGATTAGGCGAAAGAATAAACGAATTGTATAATGAGCCACGCGAAAAAAATATTCGAACAAAACATGACCATACTTATGAAGACAGAGATTTTAAGTGCAGTTCTAGAAGTAGGAAACCCAAACATGAAAGAGAACTGGATCAAGACTTCATAGCCGATATAATAAAGCGGCAATATAGGCCAGTAAAATTGTTCGGCCGGAGCGAGTCTGTATTAAGTAAAATTTCTGAGCCACTTTGCCGAGACCGAGAGTTCGCACTAAATGATGATATACAAGAAGGTACAGAGTTATGCTCTTGCTGTTACGGTAGTCGTAACAGTCCGAAACAAGCATACCGTAATGATAACAGCGACGCAAGAAGTGTCTGCGATGCTCGACTCTATAGTTCAAAAAGAAGTCATCGACTCAAATATCGTCGAGTTCATGCAGACGCGTACAACGACTCTGAACTTTACGATTTAATACCAGTCAAAGAAAAATCTAGTCCAAAAACAAGAAGAAAGTTTGCTCAAGAAAATTTATCGTCATATAATGCTTACAAAGAAGTGCTTCCATCACCTAGATCACTAAGACCACGGCTAAATTTGACCGCACAATACTACGAAGACACTGAAGACTATTTAGATTTAGCACGAAAGGCCTATCCAAAAAGGCGAAATAAATACCAAGAGTCTATAAACAGCTATGACTCTGAGCAAGCCACTCGACTTCAAACGAGAGAACAGCAGAAGTTCCAAAACAAAAACGAACGGATACAAAATTTTGAATTTGAACAAATCAATACCACAGTCGATAATGCAGTTAATAAAATGGAAGAAACAATACCATCAACAGACAGAACAGACAGAGCACTTTGTGAAATAAAAGATATTCTACAAACTTTCTTACAGGAAATAAAGAAAGATTCATCAACGAATAGGAAATCAGATATCAGTGTTAAAACGTCACAGAAAACGACAACTAATAACCAAAGTGCCCAAGGGAATGAAAGTATGGTGTCCAATACTACTCACTGTTTCAACCACTTGAATGTGCCACATTGCAGCTCTGCTCCTACCCCTTACATGACACCGTATCCAAATGCTTGCTGCTATCCAGTTTTCCCTATATATCCTGTTAACTGTATACAAAGCAGCTACGTCATGCCTAGTCCAAGTTTTACCTGCGGAAGTTGTATAAATAAAACGGATGGCATAGAGAATAACATCCAGACTAACAATACTAATAATACATCCAATAAAATCAACGTTAATGAGACTGATGAGCTGATAAAAGAGATTTATAAATACGTTGCTGAGAGTCCGATCTTTTCGCGAAAACATACCGATAATTGCATTACAGAAAATCTCACAGTTGACCATGTAACTAACAGAGACTTGAACTCTCGGAGCACTGGCAAAAGTACACAAGTATCCAGACATGACGCGATGGTCGGGACTCCCAATTTGAAATGTTATTCAAAGAGTTGTGAAGCAATAGGATCAAATATTATGTCCGATAGATATCACAGCTATACTGGTACTGGTACAACTGCAACTTACTCTGATACTGCTTTAGAAAATATGAGCCTAGAAGCTAGTGGTACTACGACATCAATCACTGAACTCAGCATTTCGGAGCAATCGCAGAAAAATAAGGTTAATCATTAATCATTTATTTTCATAGTTTAGTCGGTAATAAATATAGTTTACTGATGTTAAAACAAATATTAATCCAAATATTAACTTTTTCAGAAAAGTAACACCAAATTCGCTAGGGTACTGAGATCTTTCGGCCTTTTCAAGAAGAAAAATGATCCAATTGAAGAGGAAAGTGAGAGCGAAAGCGCAGTTGATGTCAAGATTAAAAAGAAGCATCCTTTTCGACAAGAAATTGCCAATTACATGATGCACGGCCAAGAGTTTTACAAACCGCCTCCCATTCCAAAAGATTATCAAACTCCTCAGTATCCAAATTATTACGGATCTCCGAACAATTCGCCAATGCAAACATACCTACCGAATCTGCCGACCGACCCTTACTACAGTTCAAGGCTACAGCGGCCAATACAGCAAGTTCCACCACCGCAAGCTCACTACCACCCGGGGCAACAGCAGTACCCCACTTCACCGCAAGTTCCTCTTTGCCTGAAAGAAATAGAAGTTAAGAGTATGGGAACACAGAGTGAAAGAAAGATGTCATTCTTCCGAAAGATAAAGCAGAAGATACAGCCGGCTGTTGAAGTTCGACAAGATGGCGCAAGGAACTGCTCAACACAAACCGCGCAGAACAAGCCGGGATTGTGGAAGAACATGCAAGCTAAAGCCATGAATGATCCTATGACGTTCTCTTTGAATACCCAGAAAAAGCTGGCAAATGGTGATATGAAAATGAGAAATGCGATGCTAAAAAAGATGTTCCACAAAAGAAATCCTTTCTCTCCGGGAAATCTGATCGTGAGGACTTTACTAGGCAAAGACAAATCTAGTTTCGGTGAGCCACCGGCGATGTACAGACCTCGAATGTTCATATAGATGTATGTACCTACGTGTTTTTTAAGTAAGACAAGGTTAAATTGTTGTATTGTGCGGTGTATCGAATTATATCTTAATTGAAAATATATTTGTGATTGTTTTGATTGTTCGATTGTTTATCGGCTTTCTCGTCAAACCAGTGGGAAAGATGCTATGGAACCAAAGAAAAACAAGATCCAAGGAACATATCTACCTATAACTCGCTTTGGGGCACGAACCCGCTGCAGAACACAACCTACTGGCCATTTACAGGCTTCTTCTTCTATCGAGTCGATGTTTCATACATTATATTGTTTTAGACCAGTAGTTTGCAACATCTATGGCGTCCTTTGTGCAAACCATAAGGTCGTCCATCGTGCAGGTGTAAGGGCAGGCTCATGCTCTCTTATGCCATTATTAAGTTCCTTGCGTAAAAGTGAACGCAGACTTCAACTCAGACGAGTTCAACTCCATCTCGTGGAGATTGCCGTCCGTCTGCGCTGTACATACTAGCGGAGACCAGGCGTGTGATAAGATGCTAAAAAAATACATTTTGTGCATAAAATACATAGTGGTAAAACTACTATTAGTACTAAAACCATCTTCGCGTTATTGCTTTTCTAATGAAATCGGTTTGCGGCACATTGCTTGAATGGTTTCAAAGTATATGTCGGACCTAGGTAGAAACAATTATTGTGTTTTATATATTAGGCTGGAACGAGAGGGCGGCCCACTTAATAACATATATATTTACTGCTTCCACTATACAGCAACAATGCGACTCAGGCGCCTTAGTCACGATTTGAGAAGACCTCAGTCGCATAGTGTTGTATTCACCAGATAGGGATGTAAAGTCTCATGCCTCTGTAATTTCACCACCCTATTACCGAAATACAGTAACTCGAGTTCACCACTACTTTCAAGACGAAGTATGGTGACAATGCTTCTCCGGGGAACTCCGAAAATTTTAGTGACCCTGTAACCGCCAACGGATGGGAGTAACATGGACCTCCAAAGACATCCGAACAACTTAATCGCAGGCCACTAAAAGTTGCAAGTCCGCTATGGCCCTGACAGTTCAAGTTTCCAAGCATAAAATGCTACAAAATATGTATCAGGGCGACCCGCACAGTTTTATTTTGTCAAACGTTTTTTTTTTTGTGTTTTTCAAGATCTACAATTACGAGTATATTGGTAATATTAGTGTGCGGTCAATTCAAAATCTTATTTCTTAACGAACAATTTTTGTAAACTTATATTTATTTATTTCGCGCATCTCGGAAACAGTTCTAGCGATTTGGTTTAAAATTTTGTGTTTAAATGGGTTTTGTCATTTAATTTTTAAAGTCTTAAAAACGAAGTTTTAGATCCGTTTCCGAGACACGTGTAAACAAATATATACCTATACAAAAATTGCTCGTTTAAAGTTTTGCAGATTTTGCAGGACACTAAAGGGACCGCACCCCAAATATCATTGATTTTGATTTTTGCCGCATGTTTGAAACTGAAATTCATTCAAAGTCTTCTGAAAGTTTACTCCCAAGTTGGCAAGTCCATTTCAAAGCCATAAAGAAGAAGAAGAACAAGTTCATTTCAGAAACGTCAGTCATCATCAATGAACCGATCAAACTAATTTTGTATGCGGTATCTTCTCTAACACGCTAATAACTCCAAACCAATTCGAATACAAAAACGAAATTATCAGTTAAAAATAAAGCCAGGATGAGGTAATATTGTTGTTTTTAAATAAATCATTATGGAAACCACATTTGACAAGCCACGGGCTAAGACGGCAGTAGCCCTGCGTAGTGACCATTCCCGGGTTCGATTGCCGCCCGAGGGAAAATTTGTGTGGTTCGGGTCTTGGGTGTTTGTGTGATTGTGTGTCTTAGTCACTTGTGACACGGGGAAGTGTAGCATTAACTAATTCTAATGATGTATTATATGAAACATAATATACGTGTACCTACGGTAGCGCTTAAGAGATAATAATCACCTAGGTACTATTCACTTTACTTCAAAAAAGTATTTCCACGCGCACAATAAAACTCTCTATTTTAGATTGAATAATCTTTATTATTATATATTATATTACTTTTCTTAGATTATACCTATTATTTGTGTTCCTTACAGAACATCTAAATCATCAAAAATATGCTGATTACGATTTTTTATTGAAATGAGTTGTCATCAAAATAACTGCTGCAAGCAGCGGTTCAAAGGTGCAGAAAGCTTCCTTCGTAGGGTAGCCTTCAATTTAGGTAAAAGCTTTACCTATTCTTTACCTATGCTTTACCAAATTTTTAGTGCACGTCATTTAAATTTAGGTAAAGCAATGAACAGTCCAATAATGCACTCACACTGAACATTTCAGGCAACACACCCTCGCAAACGGAAGTGAAGATTATTTCGTGCATACCTATTGACGTAACCGATCTACAACAAAAAATAATACAACTGGAAAAGCAGTTGGAAACAGTAAATCGCACCGTTCAGTCTACCACTTCTAAGCGGACATCCGTAGCACACACAGCTATATGTCCACCGTGCAACCCACCGTATCAGAATGTATCTAATGCGGCTTTATCTTCCAAAGGACCTAGCTGCCACCCGTCGGTGATCAATTATTCAGCGGAGAAAAATTCGACTGTTTCATATGTATACCCTTCTAGGCCAAACCAACAACAAGAATGTCGATTCTCCACGGACATTTCCGCGAACATTAAACAGATTGAATCTCGTAAGAACTTCTTCCACATGAAAAAGGCCTTCAAGAAAAATAAAAACAAAACGCATATGGTTTACTATTCGCAAACTGACGCCGTAACTCCGTTCAATAATTACGGCTTGCCGAAAGACGAAACTTTGAAGAACAGAGACAAAAAGGAATCCAACAATATTAACAGGTCGTACTTAAATGATATGATGCACAAACAATATACAGCTGCGCGAGTTCCAGAAGATGATATAAATGCAAGTGAATTTTCAACACCCGTCTGCAGAGATATCAACCCCTACGTGAATGTTCGACGACAGTCTTTAGAATCGGATACCCACTCTTGCTGCCACGGATATTTTCAAAATATTGATAACCACATTAGTGGACAGAATCGTTTCGATGTGTTTTCATCACACAGAGATAGCGGGCACTCGTATTATGATTCAAATCTCTATGATTTAGTTCCTGTAAAAGAAAAATCCGCTATTAAAAAAAATAAAATTGAAATCTCAAATAGGAAAGACACTAAAAACCCGGTGAACATAGCTTGCTATCCAGAAAACATACGGCTAAGGCAAGTTCCAGTTATCGTCAATTATCATACCACAGCACCAAAACGAAAAACCTTGATGAAAAAGATACCGACGAAACAACTAATCAAAACAGAAATGGTTCTAAACAAAATGGCAAAAATGAGGCCAATACTTACTAATGTGATAAATCCACAAATGGATTTAGAAGCAGAGGCACCTAGCGTAGAATTTGGTGAAGTTTATACAAAAAGACTACCCAAAAATAAACAAAAGAACAATAAGCCAAACCCTTCAAAATACAATAATACCCCTTGTACTCCCGATATTACTACCGGTCGCGATAACTGTACAGTTTCTAATACTGATTTACAGGGTAATAAAGATGTGATGTCACACAAAGACTTAGCTACTGCCCCCAAAGATCAAACAGAAGAGACCCTGAATCAAATTAAAAGTATCCTTCAAACAGTTTTAACCGAGGTTAAAGCAGGCAATGTTTCCGGACAAGCGAAGAAGGACGCGGTAGTGCAGAACGGACAATCACAGAGCAACATAGTCAGTGGCTCACAGCTACTGCAGAGTTTCACGTACAGCCCCTTCAACATGAACCTTCACGGTGCTTCGTGTTCGCGGCAAATTCCACCTAGCAACGTTTGCTACACTCATGTACCATACGGATCATTGAAATACATGCAATATCCTCTACTAACGCATACACCACACAATATGTGCGCAAGTTGCTATAGAAATAACCCACCAAATAAATTACCAAGTATGAAACATGCTACTAGTGCATCCACTAACACTGAACAACCTCCGGTAAGAAGCAGAGAAACTGAAAACCTTATAAAAGAGATATACCAATCTTTGGCTTTAAACATAGATATACCTTTAAAAGGAACAACAGAACATGGTGATTTCAAAGAACCTATTAGGAACCATGATACTAAAAAAGAGAAAAGAGAAGCAAAACACATCGCTAAAGCTATTTCCGAAATATTCAAAAGTAATAATCCCATGGAAACTTCGGTGACTCATAATTCAAACACACCACTTGCGAGCAAAATGACATCAAACGAAACAAGCTTAAGATCTCAAACGGTGAGAAACTATAGATCAATTGCTACAAGAAAAAAAGTGTGTAATTACAGTGAGAATTCTACACAATCGAATACAATTAGGAATGAGAACGACAGAGCAAATAGTTCATGCTTACTTGAAACAGACGAAGAGAGCGATAATACCATTGTTAATGCGAAAGCTACGGAATCGTCCAGCAGCGAAACAGATAGTGATGACGCAACGACTGCAGTCGATGACTCAAACAAGGTAAGAAGGACAAGCTGGAGGCCCACCTGATGTTAAGTGGTTACCTCCTCCCATAACCATAGCAATGCAAGTCAGGTCCCCTCGACCGAACTATGAGAAGACCCAAGTCGCACTCCGTTTTGCCCATCATCCGAGATGTTAAGTCTTATGCGCCTGTGATTTCACCGGTACCCACACCCTTCCACCAGAACACAGCAATGCGAGTGCAATTGCAATTGCTTGGTGGCAGATTCTAGAATCTACCACCAAGCAATGGTGAATGGTCCACCTAGGTGTGGAGGCAGTACTTCTCCGGGCGAGCTTTGCACAAGTTCTACTGCTACTTTTTGTTGATCCTTTAGCACCACCCCCTAGGGGTATGTATTATTACTCAATGGTTATTCACTCCGGACGTGTGCAAATGGACCCGCCATACCTACTGTACCTACAATGACGTATGTAGGTGCGTATATTTGAAGCTCTGATATAGGAATGGGCAAGTGAAAAAAAAATATATCGATAATTATCGAGTGAAAAATATCGATACAAAAGGACAAACAAAAGTTACAAAAGGATTCAAAATTCGTAAAAAAGAATAGATGAAGAAAATAGTATATTTTATTAATGCTTTGGCTAAATAAGTAAAATTTGAAATACATAACGCATTTAATGTTTCCTTTCAGAAGAAAGAGAAGAACAGTATTTTCAGCAAAATGCTTAAAATATTTAAGCCTCGAAGAAAAAATAAAAAAGATGACAAAGAACCCCAAACGTCGGACAGCGATTCCGATGACTACCAAACTGTATACAGCCAAAAACTTACGAACACTAGACCTGTCCCCAAACCCATCAGAAGCAAAGCACATTCGAAGGTGTTCCAATCTAAACTTCCTCAACAAATGACCAGAAATAATAGCCCAGTGCGATCGTCGAATAAAGATCGGGAGTACAGAAGGTACATAAACGATAACCTGGCTTCTCACCGTCACCAATACCAGAACGCAACGCCAGTGTCACAGTACGTCACGAACCCTGTCTACTACCACAATATGGAAGCAAGAAATACTTCGATTAATTCCACTCCCCTTCCGAGGATATCGAGAGAGAGCCGCCGAAGAACCGAATCTACGGGCCGGCCATGTGCTAGAACCAGGAGCTCGAGACACCAAAACCAAGTTAATTATAAACGTAGTAATAATGTTGTCAAATTCACGATGGCGCCGAAAGGCAAGGCTTGGCTCAAGAAGCACCACCTCGGCTTACGCTGCGGCCAGCAGTGGAAGAAGTTGGTACTTGAAGGGTGATCGTTCTGTGTTTGTCCTATATAAAACTGTTTTAAATGTCAGAAATATTAAATAAAAAACGTATTTCTTGTCAATGCTTTATTATAACTCGGCAGTAAAAATTACATAAAATTAAATAACAATATGGAAGAGTTTTAGTGAAAGCTAATGACTAGTCCACTTAAAGTTCTTTACAAGGTAACGAGCGCAATGCGCGACTCAAAAACTGTTTCTAAGTTTTGCTAATAAAATAAATATAATAATAATTAAAAGTCGATTACTGGAGCTTGGTTACGATGTATACAAAACAAAACATGATGAGTTTTGATGTCTTTCATGGTTTTACATTCGCTATAACAACTTGTTGTATTGTCCGCCCTGAGATAGATAGCGCAGGTCCTCGATCACGAATCTGTAACAAGAATCAACAATGTAGGGGACCGCGAGAGGTCATGTATGTCAGTTGAATGTAAATAGATAAATTTAAATTGGGAAAAAATGGCGTTTGGGCCGCAGCATGAAGTAACCCAGCTGCGCCGCAGCGGCGGGAAGTCCAGGGTCAGCGGGAGCAGCGCCGCGTGACATCACCTGTAGAAGAGCAGCGGGAGGGGCGCGGTGGAGAGGTGCCACAGCGCGTGCGCGTCCCAGCTGCGCCGCAGCGGCGGGAAGTCGCCCAGCTCCAGGGTCAGCGCGGCGCCCGACGCCAGCGTGAACAGCACCATGCTGCCGGCGTATCTCCGCCCCGCGTAGTACTGTGCGCAAGCGTGCACTAACCACAGCGCACCGCCTATCACACCTATACAAACATATATAGATTATAACCATATAAGAATGTCTAAACTTCAAAGGATTCAATGATACCAGTATATTTAATTTACTGAATATCGGACTCAAAGGTCGCTTAGAGCTGAACCAGCTCTGACTAGAAGAAACTAACAGTGGATGATGATGAGTTGCACTCATACTGCTGCGTCCATCACCCGAGACACGATGATACATCTCAAGCGCCTGTGATTTGCTGTGTTCCGGTGGAAAGGTGTACTACTGCTTGGCGGCAGATTCCAGGTGTGGCGGCAGTACCTCTCCAGAAGAAATTGGCACAAGTTGTACAGCTACTTTTGTTTGGCCCTCTAGCACCACCCCGGGAGTACGTGTAAAAGTACACAGCAACGGACGAGAGTGAGGTTAATTCATCATTAGCTTGCGTAACAACTAGATACCCTAGAATATGGCTAGACTCACCGAACACAACATTGACGGCCATGTTGTGGTCGTAGTCAACCCGCCCCGTGTACAGGTACTGCACGTGCATCACGTAGTACAGCAGCGGGAGGATCAGCAGCACGGCACATAGTTTCCGTCGTCTGTAGAATATTCTGGAACAAGTCGAAATAAATACGCTTATAATCTGCTACTCCCTCTACTCTCCACTACCAAAAGAGTAGTCCTCTTGTGTTGTGGGTTGAGACTGGATTTAGTTAAATCTAAAATCTTTATTATCGTTGAAATCTTAAAAATATAACGTAACTTTTAATTATTTATTAAACGTAATTTTTTTATTAAAATATGTGAGGCGTTCATAAAGCTTTAGCTTGTAGTTTAGCGCTTGATCAAATACTTTTTTTCGCAAACATGATCCCTTTTACAAAGTTAGCACTAAAATTTAATGTAATTAACATTTTCCATATTACGATGTAAACAGATATATTACCTAATGCTTGTCACGGCACCAATTTTTGGTTCTAACACATGCCGCTTTTCTGTGCACGTATTTTTGAACCCTACGTCTTACTGATTGAAAGTCGGCGTCTAAACCACCACGCTCCTGAGGAAGCTTATGCAAGCGTATACAACTTCCCATAAAAGATCCATTGGCTTTTTGCGCTCGGAATGTTGGATTTACCTGACTACAGCGGCCACGCACAGAGCCATGACCATAGACAGCGCGCAGGCGTAGTCCATAAATTCCGTGAAGGGCGTGTCCCGCGCGTGGAACACGGCGGACCACACCCACGCGTTCATGCACACCTGCCAACAATGCACACTATGACCCACCACGCACGTATACGCCACACGTTGCTACTCTGTGTGACGGAAGTCGGAAGTGACGGAACAGGCAGCTTTTACGTGGCTATCGCCGCCCATAAACAACACCTATATACACAACCCTACCGAATAATGAGGACCCAAGTCCCACCATGTGACTCCCAGCTATGTTTCCGGCACTTTCCATCAGCCCAACTCAACGACTGCTGCATGGCAGAATTTTCAATTATAATAAATTGTAGAAAAGCTATTAGTAATAAAATTATATTTATTTATGATAAGCTGCAGCCTGTGTTGTTAACCTCTGTTTTCCGGTATCAAACGCAGCCTGTCTTATTATATAGCTTATAATCTATAAGTTATCTTGGTACCAAATTTCATTAAAATCCGTTGAGCCGTGTGAGCGTGAAGGAGTAACAAACATACATATACACACACACACACACACACGCAATACACCCTTTCGCCGTTATAATATTAGTGTGATGAAGGTCAATTAATTGAGTTACCAGTACATCCCCAAACTAACTTTGGACAAGTTCCATATACTGAAACAATATTACTGAAATACTTACCGCTGCAAAGACATGCCACAGGAGCACCAGAGGCGCCCTCCTGAAAGGAAACTCTCTGCGTATCTTCAAGTACATGTGCAGATTCGCGTACAAGTTGAGCAGGGACGACAGCACCGAGGCCGGCTCCTGAAGGCCCAATATTCTCTCGATTGGCCACTGGAATTACATTTCAACATATTCAATACTCAATGCTCAATAGTTTATTATAGGTAAGTTTTAATTTATCTAAATGGGTAAAAAGTACGGCTTGCATACATTTCTTCACGAGTTTTATAGAAGAGATGATATTTTCGGACAAACTTACACATTTCTACTCGTAGACTAAGTATAAAATAAAAAAAATACTTTCAACTCTGCACTAGGATTCCCTGTGTCGCAGATGGCATGGACAAACAAGACCCGAGAACAAACTTCATGCTTACCACACAAAGTGTGCCCCGGCCGGGAATCGAACCCGGGACCCCTCGCTCCAAAGGCAGGGCTACTACCAACTAAACCAACCAACTAATATACAGGGTAAAGTAAGAATTTTATATTTAGTTTAGTTTTTAGTTAGAACCAAAAATACGAAGACGTGACATCATCAAAGCCCATACACTCTCAATTATCGAGAGTAAGGGCGATAGTAGCAGATCACTGTGCGCCCACAAGTGTAATCCACAGCAAAACTATTACCTTTCCATGAAACTTGGGTATCTGTTCAAACTTGTCAACGGTGCCCCACATGCACGCATATTTACATTCATCTCGGCAGCTCCATTGCAAGCCTTTGCAGAATATGTCCTGATCAATTTTTGCTGTACTTTTGAATGCAACGCCATCTAAAATTTACAAGTTTACAGTCACAGACAGATCCATTAAATGTATATTGAATTAGGTACTTAAGTTCAAAATAAGTAGTTTTATTAATGATCTTCCTTTCTTTTTGTATAAGTAGCTTAACTAGCCATCTGAAGCCCAAAAGTGCATGTCACTATTGGCCACTTTGCATCTTGGAGTAGGGTAGCTCTTACAATTTAAATCCAGTGTTTCTAGAGGGAATGTGGATAGAAAATAGATAGACAGATAGATAGAAAACTATTGTACACCACATTGACATAAAATATGTTCATTTGTTATTAACAATTTACCTACCTTTCTCGCAGTTATTCCGGGTGCAAGCATGGAGGCAGTTTTGGTAAATAGGAGATTGGTCACCTCTACTCCCAGAGGTGATTGGGATTTTCTGGCACACAATTAATGATAGGAACAAAAGTAACATCCTCAAAACACACTAAGCAGTTGTATTTACACAGAGCTCACACCCCACATCCTTGAATACCTGCCAGGTACCTTGTTTTAGTCTTTTAGCTTAGTTGATAGTAACTCTGCCTGGCTACTACCAACATAGCTTCAAAGCTATCTCATTCTAATATATAAATATGACAAAACTACATCATGCTGTTTAAACAGAACAGAACCATACACACAGAAGGTAATTTATAAGGTGTATTTAAAGCAAATTGGTGTCATGAATAGGCTTTTTATTAAGGCCACAAGGAACAGTAGTTACAATTTGCATTGTATGTCAGCTAGCAAGCTCCCATATTATAACTACTATAGTTGAATTACTAATTGCACACAACTAACTCTGGCTCTTGTTGAGTGCCAACAGAGCCAGACTTAGTTGTGTGCTAATGTAAGGAGTGGGACCAACCAGTTCCAACTAGAAGCAATATATGTATAAGGACAAGCATTTGTGTGATAAGCATAAACATTTGTTTTGAGTCTGTGTTAATGAATGTATTTACAAAAGAAGTATTTAGCACCCATGAATTGAGTCCCAAGTGGATTTACATGAATTAATGTTGCATTCAGGTCATTGATATAGTAGAAGGATGGACATGTCTTCAAACTACTGAGTAGGTTCATTCAATATGTTCCATATTTATCCTGAAGCCTTAAAAGGTTAATATTTTCATTCACAGATGCAACCACGCTGAGGTACAACTGAGGACTAAGGAGTATACATAACTGAGTTTTTGTATTGGTCCATGGATAAATATTTAGATTTTTATCAAGCCAGCCAACACTACTTTCCTGAATGTCTTATGGCACCAAAAACAATTATTTGCAACAAGACTTGAGAGTCTATAAAAAGCAATAGACCTACTTATATTATACCTAACTGCTTTTATTCTTCACTCATTCATGTGGGCAAGTTTTCTAATTCAACCAGCTAAAACTGATCTTGGCAGTTCTCTTTACGGGGTCCTACTTCGCGGTCTTTTGCTTTGGATTAGTCGGTCGGTCGGCAGCTAGTACATGAGCCACGTCGACATCTGCATTGCTGCTAGCTTTCGGAACCTCTTCTGGGCCATGCAACTACTCCACCCACCCTAGTATGCATTATAATACGGATTACTAGGGTAAGAGTCTTATCATAATAGTAATGTTTGTGCACTACAATACAAAAAAAGAGACGGGACTTTCAATTTAATGGTATATACTTTACATAAGGTTCACTTGTAATTATTCATGAAAAGCCGTAAAACACCAGGAGAAAATTATAACGATTTATAGGCAAAACAAGTAGTCAGTCTGTATGTAGTCATTCGTAAACAAAACAACACACACAGACCAGTTATAGATAATGAAACATAAACAAACCACAGATATTACATTAGTCAATAACTAAATTAGACCATACTGATTACGTGGTAAATATATATTATATATATATATATAATCCTTAGAGCTATGGAGCATCATCTCTGTGTACGCAATGTGTATAAAAGTGTCCGTCGAAAAGCATCCAATTAGGGTGGCGCTTCATATTTTATAATATTTATTTAAACTTTATGTACACAGAGGAACTCTTAGTTACGTCATGTTCTTATTCTTACTGTTTAATAATATTACTATTACTACTTTAGCGAGAGTGTGCTTGACATGGATTTTATAAGCTTTCTCTGTCAAATTTAAAGCAGTTAATTTTTTAAAGTCTCAATGCAGAACTAAGGAAATTGATTCTTTTCATATATATTGGTATTTCAGTCCCATCGTAACAATGATATTTTTGTAATATTATATAAACTTAATCTACATAAGATTGATGCATAAAATCCTTCACAATGAAAAGGAGCAAGAGAGAATGATTCACAAGCAAGCCATTCCATAAACGTGACTATAATATCTTGCTAGGCTGAGGACTTAAATGAAAGTGAAAAAAAATTACATGACATGACATGAAATTGACAGCAGTCACTGTCGGTCGTGTTTCAACACATGGCCCATGGAGGCCAATCTAAAAAAGAAAAAAATGTTTTTCAACCTTCTAACTTTAAATTTCTTTCTAGGATATAAAGTAAATAAATGATTATTAAAACTAAAATTACTGGATAAAATGGTGTTTCTCATAAGAACTTTGTTTTCTGCCAAAGAGTTAAAAAAGCCACGAAACTATCTGCGTTCTAAGTTCATAGATACAGTGCGGCTTCACGTTAAAGGCGGTACCGGTGGGACTGGGCTTCCAAAGTTTGGAGGTCTGGGAGGGCAAGGAGGATGCGTTTATTGCATAGGTAAAGAAAAAGCGAATCTACGAGATGTCATGAGCAAGTACCGCGGGAAAACTATCACTGCCACTCACGGCGAAGATAGTCGTAAAACGAAAATTGTAGGCAATCCTGGAGCTGACGTTAAGTTGGAAGTCCCTCTTGGTGTCACGGTTTACTCAGATGAAGGAAAAATTCTAGGTTCTATCGACTCTGAAGAAGACACGGTGATTTTGGCCAGAGGCGGCCCCGGCGGTACTCCCGAGAACCAATACTTAGGTCATTACGGTCAGGTGCGACATATTAGGTTAGACCTAAAACTCATTGCAGACATTGGTCTAGTTGGGTTTCCCAATGCTGGCAAAAGTTCATTACTCAGGGCAATATCAAGAGCAAAACCAAAAATAGCAAACTATCCATTTACTACCATCAAACCAAACAAAGGAATTATTATGTACAAAGACAAGCGACAGATCTCTATTGCAGACCTTCCGGGTCTCATTGAAGGTGCTCACCTTAACATTGGCCTTGGTCACCAATTCCTTAGACATGTGGAAAGAACAAAACTGTTGTTGTTCATAGCTGATGTCCAAGGTTTTCAATTGAGTCTTAAACATCGGATAAGATCTTGCTTGGAGACAATTTTTCTCCTCAACAGAGAGCTGGAACTTTATGATCCTGAATTGCTGCAGAAACCAGCTATTCTGGCAATTAACAAAATGGACACTCCAGGTGCAGAAGATACTTTCAAACGGATAAAAGAGTCATTTTTGGACATAGACAGAGTTCTAGAAACAATACCAGATGACATCAGGCCAGAAAATGTGATAACTTTTGAGGACATAGTTGGAATATCTGCTTTGAAAAACACAGAGAGCATAGAGAAGTTGAAAGAGTTGCTTAGGAAGAGATTAGATGATTTTGCTGATGAGAATGACCCTGAAATTGTAAAACCCGATAAATTGTTGAGGAGGACCAGGGCTGCAATAACTGAACAAGGCCCTCAAGTGACCTAAATCAGTACTTCTATAAATAAATTACTTTAGTCTAGTTTATTATGTATAGTTTTTCTTTATCAACAGAGCCCAGATCCAACAACCTAGTCTTTTTAGTAGTGACTTTAGTACTTCTAGTATTTTAAGTATTCTGAATTTTAATCAAAACAAAGAACCACATTATTTATAGTAGGTTACCAAAACTACATACTTTGAAAAATAATATACAATAAATGTTTTGTTTTTACTTAGTTTTGTTATTGTTGGTGTCCTGAACACAAATAATACTAAGTATATAAGATTGTCATGGATTTCGCATTTTTTTTTCTTAATTTTACGTTTTTGTGATCCAAAATCAGTCTTAGCTTTTTATTAAATATTGTAAGCCTGCAGAATCTCTGAAATATTAATGCAACCTAATATAATCTTTGCATACAGTATAGGTACACCCAATAGGGTTACTATGATACCATCACACTAATATGAAAGTTTGTATGTATGTTTGTTACTCATTCACGCTAAAACGGCTCAACAGATTTAAATGAAATTTTGTACCAGGATAGCTTATATCCCGGCATTAACGCATAGGCCATGTTTGATGCCGGGAAAGTGCAGTGTTCCCTTACGATGACCAGCGGCGGGTTGGCCATCGTACAGCAAGTTATTTTCAAAATTAAAATTGTTGAACTCTGTAGAAGTAACAAATGTTTCTGGATCTCATGGGCACGCCATGATCAATGCCATTTTTAATATTAGAAAAGATAAGCCCAAGCCTCGCTATGTAACATACAGGCCAATTAAAAATATTAATATGGATGCCTTTAACAAAACTCTTATTTCTCTTGGTTGGAAAAGCATTCTAAAGATGTCTCATGTGGATGATATGGTTACTACATTTAACAGGCTCCTGTTTGAGTTGTTTGATTTCTATGCGCCTACAAAAACTAGTTTGGTAAGGGAAAAACCTACACCCTGGGTAACAGATGTTGTTAAATTAATGATTCGTCTTAAAGACAACGCCCTTAAACGTTATCGGAGCACGCGTCTAGAAAACCATAAAAAATATTATAAATCTTTAAAAAAACAAGTTGATCAAGCACTTTTTGCTGAAAAAAGAGCATTCTTTGATAAAGATATAAACAATAACGCAAAAAATTCTAAATTATTGTGGAAGAACCTTAGAAAAAATTTATTATTAGATTCGAAAAATGATGAACCACTTCCCCATTCTTTAAATGAGCCTAACCTAATCAACCAACACTTTTTAAATATCCCAGGATCCGATAAGGTACCTATCTCCACTTTAACGTTCTTTGAGCATCATACTTTTTGTAATAATAGTTTCAATCTCAGTCCTGTATCAGAAATAGATGTGTCTAAAGCCCTTTTATCAATATCATCTAATTCACAGGGCATTGATGACATCAATATGGATATGATCTTGTTGACTCTGCCGCATACCCTTCCATTCATCGTTGCCATCGTAAATAAATCAATTGAATCTTCGATATTCCCAACACTGTGGAAAACTAGTCTCATAACTCCGATTCCAAAAGTTAAAAACCCATCTCAGCATAAAGACTTAAGACCAATAAGCATTTTACCTTACCTGTCCAAAGTGCTTGAGCGGATAGTTCACAATCAAATGTCTAAATTTATTGAAGATAACAATATTCTGCCGGTAATGCAATCCGGTTTTAGAAAGGGTCTGAGTACTACGACGGCACTTCTGGATGTTATTGATGGGATTTTAACAGCCCAAGATTCCGGAATGAGCACGATTTTGGCACTACTAGACTTTTCGCGTGCATTCGATTGCATCAGTATATCTCTGCTTCTATCAAAAATGTCCTATTATGGCTTTACCAGATCGACCGTACGGTGGTTTGACAGTTACCTTAAAGGCAGGCACCAAATAGTACAGGTAAGTCAGAGTGATAATTTTAAACTGCGGTCAACTGCTTGCTTGGTTGAGAGAGGAGTTCCTCAGGGCTCTATCCTCGGTCCACTCTTGTTTATATTGTACACGGCTGATATTGTCACAAAAATTAATCACGCATGTTATCATATTTATGCTGATGATTTACAGCTTTATGTCCATGTCAAACCATCAGATATCGAATCAGCCGTTATGAAACTAAATTTAGACCTAAATAGCATAGCTACGTGGGCAAAAAATAATGCACTAGAACTCAATCCAAATAAGTCGAAGTTTATGGTATTAGGTTCAAAGAAGCAAAGAGAATGCACTAAATTGAAATCACCTAAAATTTTTATTCTGGATCAACCAGTAGAACAAATTACTGAGGCCAGAAACCTAGGTGTTCTCATGGATGATAAGCTGCAGTTCGAGAAGCATGTCATTAATGTAGCTAAAACGTGTTTTTATAGGCTTAAAGTAATGTATAAAGTGCGAAACCTAATTAGTGAGGACGTTAGATTAAAGTTATGTGATTCACTGATACTATCCAAACTTAACTATGCGGATATTGTTACTGGCCCCTGCTTGTTATCTAAAACTAAACGTATTATTCAGCGCATTCAAAATGCTTGCATTCGTTTTTGTTACAAAGTTCCACCTAGAAGTCATATATCTCCTTATATCAATCAAGCTAAATTACTAAATATGGAATCGCGTAGAAGACTTCATTTTGCTAGTCTACTCTTTTCAATAATTAATTTCAAACATCCAAAATATTTGTATGATAAGTTAAAGTGGCTTCGCAATGAAAATAGACCTGATCCTAGACGAATTAATATGTTTAAATTAAATACTCCATTTCACAAGACAAGAGCTTTTGAAGGCAGTTTTCGCTACCAGTCTACAAAATGCTGGAATAACTTACCACCACCACTAAGGAGTCCAATGACCAAATTTTCATTTAGAAATAAATTTAAAGCACTTCTTCTTAGTGACCAACTCGGTAGCACTTCTGTCAGATAAAGATTAAAATCGCAAGTTCACCACATTCACCCCACGCACACAACACTCACACACACAAACTATACTCACACAAATTTTACACACCTAAACACGCACCTTTCACAAATGAATTCTCCTGGTACCCAAGCTCCTTCGAGTTTGGTAATATCAGAGGAAGCATCTATTACAATAACAATTGAACACTTACACTTGTAAATATTATTGACTTAATAGTTGTACGTCTCACGTCTTATGCTCGTAACCTCAATATTATTGTATACCCTCCCAAAAGGTTCGACTGAAAATCAGTGTCTAGTCCTTAGACTAGACAAATAGCTGAGTTGTAACCTATTTGCCAAACGAACCATTATTTAATAAACACCAAAATCTTGTTACTTGGACCATACACAATACCGACTAATGTTTTTGCATCGTATGATTTGTATTTTTGTTGTGTATACCCTCTTTATGTGTTTTTTTTTGGTAAATAAATTATTTTTCTTTCTTTCTTTCTTTCTTTCTTTCTCTTGAAAATAAAATAAATACACTACAAATTAACATTCAATTTTATTACAAGTTATAGACGCTTCATAGCTCCCTATGAACTAAATTTATTCTTAGCAACATTTAAAAACAATAAGCCTGCTTTCATTAAAAATTGCAAACCAATAGTTAACACTTTATCACAGTACATAATATTATAAAAGTTACGTTTTCAAACTACTAAAACAACCCCTAGTTATCCCAAAAAGTAATCAAAATAGAAGTAAACCTGCCCTTTGACCATGTTACACATTGTATTTGGGTTATGTTCAATTATGCTTAATCATGTCTATCACAGCATATAATGAGAAAGCTATGCCAAATTAAAATGTGTGACATATATTTATGCAAGAGGGGTATTTTTGTAAGAATCATCTTTATAATACAATGGCGTCGATCATGTTGGTGTCACGAAACGGCATCCCTTGTTGTTTCATAGAGACTAAAACAGCAATATAGAAGATTTTAGTTTAAAGTCTGGCTAAAAGAGTAATCACCAATATTTATAAATTGCAGACATTTTTCTACGTTGATATGCAACACTACCTAATTTTGGGAGTAAAAATACAATTTTGGAAATGTTTCAATCCCTTCTTCAGTCAAATTGTAGTAAAATCTCAATTAAAATTCATAAAACCTATGCCTAAATACATAAAACTCTTAACATTATATGGCGCATCCACACTAGCATTCAGAGCGAAAAATATTATTAACTACCATTATGGACGCACAACTACACCTAACTACATTAATATAATCACAACCTAAAAAATAAAACATTTAATAAAAACTCGTTGTTCAAATTTTTATAAGTCCAAACCAAAAAGCACAGTATAAAATTAAATATTTTCCCTTACGATAAGTTTTCTGTATAACATTTAAACAAACTAATATTATTCAAATTAAAGTGCAATTTGAACTTAAGTAGTTACTATTCCAAGAGTAAGACTAGAAAGGAAAATAAGCTTACAGACTAAATAACTGTTTTTTTATCGTTTTTTTGACTACTGTTTGATCAAAAAGCAAGTTAAGTACGCTATGTGAACTGGTAATCTTGCTTACAACAAACAATCATCGATTTTTATAAACCACTTAATTTTCACCTTATTTATATAAAGAATGAGCTGTTTAACCTCCGAAGAACTATCTACTGAAATAGTAATTCAAAATGAGTTCCAGGACAGGCAGATAGTATTGATTTAAGATAATAAATATTCTATTACGGAGTTGAAAGATAGCCTTACAGTTTATTTCAAATGTTCCAGAACGTTGATTCATTTTCCGTAAGTAATCCATAGCTTTACGTGAGTAAAACAAACGACCAACCAAAAAGTACAGTGATCGCCGGTACCGTTAACTTTGCACGTTTCAAAATCGAAATTGAATAAAGTATGACTGTCTGCCATATTGAAAATATGAGTGTGAAACATGTCTCTTATAATATCTCTATAAGAGACATGTTTCACAATCCACAAAGCCCAAAAAAAAAAAGATTCCTGGAAAGAGGAAAAAAAAGGCCTCCTGTACCCTGCAATGGGAAAATTAAGGCTTATAATGATTATAAAGAGTTAACAGGACGTTTAGTTCGCGATAGGGCCACGCGCAAACTCCTCTATGGCGCTAGTGTTCTGCAGAAAGAAAATCAGTGTACGATCAGTTACCATTGCTAAAAGACACTAATATTTACAACTAACCCTCTGACATTAAGAATAGAGTATGCCCGGCCTGATTCAATGATTTACATGGTTATTACATAAAGTGTTCAAGAGTTGGGTGTTTTAAAACAACTTCGTAGTTTCGTTTTGAGAACGAGTTGCGTGAGATCAGTCGTCGTACCGCTCGGCGGCTTCAGTGGCGGTCTCGGCGACGGGGAGGGGGCGGCGAGGCTCCTCCTCCGCTGCCCCCGCGCCGCCCACCGCCTCGCCGGGCGAGGGGGGGCCCGAGGCCGCCTCCTCGCTGCATACGGGACCCTCCAGCGACGCCGTTGATCCTGCAAGAGACATGATTATTTAGAAGTATGCTAAAGACTCACAATAAGCGAATCGCGGCATCTAAACCACCCTTAGGTTTGTACCCTCCCATAGGTTTCACTTCGTACGAGCCAGTCCGATAAACAGCGAGCCGGTACGAGCCATAGTGAAAGTTGCATGGGATGCTCCTGCTCGTCCACTCTTCCGCTCTCTCAAAATCATGACAGTCCCGTCTCTTGTCATATTCAGTGCTGCCCTTTGCCCTTAAATGAGTACACGCAATTTGGAGATAGTCACGGGTATTTGACCCGTAATGCGCACAAGCTTAAGGCAGTACCGCGTCGGCTCACGAAATCGTCGAAGCTGGTACACGTCATGGGGCCGGCAGTCTACAACCGTCTCCCCGACACCATCACAAACACTCAAACAACGCAATCCTTTAAATACAGGCTGAAAAGCTGGCTTATTGAGCGATCGTATTATAGGATTGACGAATTTATGTTAGGAGGATTATGAATTATTATTTAAGTTTATTCGTTCATTTAATTCGATTTAAATTGTTATAATTATTTTATAATAATCATTATTTAATACTCATGTATTACTTTTATTAATGTATCTGACCTGTAACTTATTGTTATTAATAAATAATCTGAATCTGAATCTGAATCAGCCAAGTAGGTCCTACGATTTTAGTCCGATAATCAACTAATTAAGGCGTGTTATTTACTAATTGCGTACCCATAAGCCAATTACTAATGAATCAGCGATAACATTGCGTTCATAATTGCACGCTTTCTTAGATTTACAAAAAGGATTGTCACTTATTTACAAAGATATATTTACCGCCTAACACTACGATTTGCTTACACTAAAAGTTCTCTTGAAATGTCATTGTCAATGTCATCACGCATCGCAGTTACACTGCTGAAATTGGAACCTTACCGTTGGCAGGGTTGAGGCGGTTTTCTAGTGAGGGTTTCGGCTTTTTGGCGGCGGGGTCGTCCCTCGTGTCCTCGACCTGCGCCGGGCACTCGAAATGCACCAAGTGAAATACCTGAAAATAAAAGATAATCTCCAGCTTATCGTAAACTAGCGACCCGCCTATGTAGATGTATGTAGAGACTAACATATAAACCTCCCTCTTGAATGACTATCTATTGTAGTAGTGGTTGGCTACATACCTCGTTTACGGAGTTGTTAGTGCCAATGATGCGAATGATAGAGACGGGCCGCATCGGGAAGTAGATCACCTGCCACGATCTGAAACATTACATTGTCAACAAATTTATTATTTCGACGTAACGACGACAAACATCTATTAATAAACAATCAAACAAATAAATGCTTGCATACTAGGACTTTTCACTAGGATTCTCTGACGCGGATGACATGGAGACACACATATACCCAAGGAACGCGAACAAACTTGATGCTCATCACATAAAAGTTAGTTACCCGTCCGCTTCCCGTACATTTACCCGCCGACTTCCGGTACAGTTACCCACCCGCGTCCCGTACAGTAACCCACCCGCGTCCCGTACAGTTACCCGCCCGCGTCCCGTACAGTTACCCGCCCGCGTCCCGTACGGTTACACGCCCGCGTCCCGTACAGTCACCCGCCCTACAGTATCACCTGCACGCGTCGCGGGTGCGGTCGCACACGGTCTCCCACTCCCAGTAGTTGAGCGACACCTCCACGTAGTAGGAGTAGTGGCGGTAGTCGCAGTCCCACAGCAGCAGGCGCAGCGAGGACAGCATGTAGGGCTGCGCGAGCTGCACCACGATGGAGCCCGAGCCGAGCTGGTGGCACGTGTAGCCCTGCTCCCAGTCGTAGTGCTCCGTGTCGCCGTTCAGCAGGCCGTTGCGGGAGCGGCTGCGGCGGAACAAGGGGTTCAACGTCAGACCACTGATGTAGCCATCAGCATTTGGTTCATATTCAACAGGACGAATATTTTCCTGAATAGCTACTAAGTAATTGTTCTCATACTGTTTTATGTACTTATTTTATTTGAGATGTTGTTCTATTTTTAAGTGGCTGCTCGAGCACGCGGCCCACTTGACAAGCGCAAAGCGATGCGATTTGAGTCTTCTCATACTTTAGTAGGGGAAGACCTCATATTTTACTGTATATGGGTGATGGTAACCACTTAACACCAAGTGGGCCGCCAGCTTGTCCTGTCAGATTATTCACATAAAAAAGGATTGAATGTTTTCTTTAATTTGATATTTTATTTTTGTGTCAATGTGTCTGCATACAACTTTTTTGTGATTGATAGGAATAATAAAATGAAATATGCCACGGATGGCCAATACGGATTGGCGCAGCGTCAAAACTGATTAACATAATAACTCATTGTATTACAACAAAATGGTAACTTTCACCTATCAAATAAAAAACGGAATAATCAAGATATAAAGTGTCCCACCTGATGCCCTCGATGACGACGGCGGAGAGCTCCACCGTGGCCACGTTGGTGAGCGGCTGCACCAGCCCGCGGCACAGCGGCGGCACGCGCGCCGTGTGCAGCGCCTCCAGCGCCACCGCGTGGAACACCTGCACACACACACACACACACCGTTGGCAACACTGATCAGACAACATGACTGTGTTATTTTATATAATCTATTTTATATCGGTCTCCTCAAAAAAAGTTGATTTCCGAACATCAAAAATTATCAGGCGAACGCGATAGCCCACGTTTTCTATGGAATCAAAGGATATTATGGGATACAGGTTATTTCGGATTTTATATATATAGTATTTCTTGTGATTTTCGTTGTCTGTCCGTGCCACCTGCGAGGCAACACTGGTCTGCGACACAGGGAAGGCTGGTCCAGGAGTGTGGGTGCGGAAGAGTTACTTAGTTGGTATACCTTGTTGACAGTATTGCTGGTGCCCACAATCTTGATGTACTTGACGACGCGCGGCTCGAAGTAGAGGTTCTGCCAGGAGCGGCAGCAGCACTGGCTGTGGTCCACCACGCGGACCCACTCCTTCTGGTCCACCGACACCTCTATGTAGTACATGTACGATCTGGAAGTATTACACCGCTTCGTCATCAATCCCTTAAAGCCAGACCAGCGCTGGCTGCCCCAGCCAACATAGGCTGAGTTGGAGTCAACATTTATATTTATAATGTTTTATATTGTGTACTATGTACATTTTGTACATGCTCAGCGTGGTGGCCCACGGGCACAGACGCCGACTTTCAATCTGAAGGTCGCTGGTTCAAACGCACACGTGCAACAATGAGTTTTTTCACTTGAAAAAATTATGTGCGCAATACCATGTTCTCAAAACGGTGAAGGAAAACATCGTGAGGAAACCGGCATGTCTTAGAACCAAAAATTCGATGACATGTGACATCTAACAATCCGGATTGGGCTCCCGTGGGCTCACTCTTAATTATCAAGAGTAGGCCGGTGTCCCTGCAGTGGGAACATTAGAGGCTGGCACGGTATGGTACGGTACATGCTCGTCTCGTCGTTCTTTGAGCCAATCCCCAAAGACGAAGGAGGGAGAGAGAGGAGCCCACCTGTTGTCCCTGTCCCACAGCAGCAGACGCAGGTGGTTGATAATGGTGGTGGTGGCCAGCCGGACCAGGATCCCCGGGTTGTCGGGCGCGTCGTTGATGGTGTGCCGCGTGTACCCGCGCTCCATGTCGTAGCTGTCCGTGTCGCCGTCCAGGAGGGCGGCGCGCATGTCGCCGGAAATCACGCGCGCGCCGCGCTTCGGGGTCGCCACGTTCTCTTCCGGCACTGAAATAACGTTCAGTTTGTCTTTGTGCTAATATAGTTTGCGTGTAAGTTAATTTTGAACTCATTATGATTTTTTTAATTTTGAAACGGATGTAAGAGACTATCTCCCACGAGACAGGTTTTAACCTAGGGTGGGAGCGAGCGACCTCATTCTCCAAATTGTAAGATAAAGAATAAATATGCTACAATATTATAAAAAAATACTTTATAATGGTTAGTCTGTTTCTTTCTATTATACTATTGTATATGTCGCAGGTCAGTCAGTTACTTTTTCATTTGTTAAATTTTTAAGTATCATATTTTTAAGTAACGTATTCCATCAAGGTTGACAATAATAATTAAAAATTGTTGTCGCGGTGCTTTTGGTTTTCTTGGATGCTGTCCAGCAGCATGTCAACAAACCCTCAAACCTATTGGATCTTCTCTTGGAATAGTTGCGTCCCCTGTTAGGTTGGAGCGATACTCACGGAGCAGGCCGCGGTGCCGCAGGTCGGTGCTCTTGGTCTGGGTCTTCTCCTGGATGGCGTCCAGCAGCATGTCGGGGCTGACGAGCGCGAACGGACGGACTACGGTCAACAACTCCTCGAGGCTCATCAGAGTGAGGCGCACGCTCTTGAGGATCTTCTCCTGAATAAAATAACATGTGTTTGTGGATAGTGTACCACGCATATTGTATTGATTGTGTTTTTTTTTTTAGTAGGCCATCTAAACGCACTGCTCCATGAACTACAGGTTTCGGAGTATACGAAAAGATCGATCGATTCGAATTATACAATTTTTATATTTTTCAAAAACCGCTCGATCGATTTCGATAAAATTTACGAAACCAAAAAAAAGGGTCATCACAATTGATTCACAACTGGCGGAATAATCGCGTAAAATACATTAAAAAAAACATATAGTCGAATTGAGAACCTCCTTTTTTGAAGTCTGTTAAAAATACAAGACAACTTACCACTTGCGCCTGTCCGGACTCTGTCTTGACCCAGAGCTGATTAGCATTGAACCAGTTGCAGACCGCCTTGAAGATGTCTACTTCGGGCGCGAAGAACGAGTCGCGTTCCAGTAGACCTTGCAGGGCTTCCTACAAAACCAAAACACATTGGACAACGCATTCTACGTCACTGCTGGAATAAAAGGAAAGGGCGACACAGAGTAAAAATAACAGGGCACTTTTCTTAAATCAATCAATAATTTAGTTCATCAATTAGACACATAAGTGCACTTTTGAACGCTCTAAATCAGAGGGTCCCAGACTTTTTTTCTCATAGACCACTTTCAAAATTTGGTACCATATTACCAAAACTCGACAAAAAATGTGAAGATTAGCTCTAACTATGGAAATTTGCGTTGCAGCCGAGTGCCAACCACGAATGGGGGGTTTTCTAAATGAAATAAGTGAGAATTGATTGGTTATTTAATTATTTGATTATTTGAGTGGATGCCTGAAAAACTTATGCGTTCGCGTCACCGATGACAGCGACATGCTAGTGACGTATTGCGCTTGCGCCGACTAGCGACGCGTAGTATAGCGGCCTGTGTACATGTATTTCATTTTTCATTGTTTTGAGTTTTCACTTCTGTCAGCAGTCTGCTGTAGTACTTACAACTGACAGTTGCAGAAATGAATCGTGCTGCAGCACCTCCGCCGCATTTCTGTCCAGGAAGTTGAAACAATAGTCCATCAACGCATCCAAGCCGTACAACCTGTGATAAAAACAGCACAAATAGTATTTATTTAAATAAAAATGTGAGACTAATAATTTAGTAATAGGACCTGTTATACAAGTTCGCGGGGAGAAGTACTGCCACCACACCTGGAATCTGCCGCCAAGCAGTAGTGCTCGCATTACTGTGTTCCGGTGGAAGGGTGTGGGTGCCGGTGAAATCACATGCGCATGAGACGTAATCTCCGTCTCGGGTGATGAACGCAGCTGGATGAGTGCAACTCAGTGTAAGATCCAAATTTTACACCGTATCTTAATTATACTGCTCATATTATCATTTGGGCGATATGGTTTTATAGTAAGCTTTTTTATAAATAAATAAAGGCCCATCTATACTAGACGTTAAGCCATGCCACAGGCCTTCAGTCGGCTTGAAGACTCCGACACCACACGAAACAAGAAAGAGATGACTATCTCAGCTCCTGGACGTTGTGTTATCCTAGTGTCCTCTCGCAGCATGGAGAGACCCGTGTGACCTGTGGGGGTGGGCAGACAGGTACCTGGCCGCGTCGAGCACAGCGCACACGTTCCTCAAGGCCAGCACCTGGCGCAGGTAGTCGGATATGGCCGCCTCCAACTCCTGGAAGTTGAACTGGTGCGCCAGGCCCAGCATGTCCAGCACTGTGTCCTCTCGCAGCACGGAGAGACCCATGTGACCTGTGGACGAAGGAAGTGATATTTCTCTTGGAACATGTCTAGCTGCTATAAGTACAATATAATACTTATTTGCGAAGTTACTTCTATCATATCCTTATATATATTACTCTAAACAAGCAATTTTTGTATATTTTTACTATTTTGAGGAAATTTTGTGTTTAGATAAGGTTTTGCTGTTAAATTTACCTGTATAGTTGTTATTCTTGTAAAAACGCATTTTTTTAACAAAAAGTTTTACATAAAGGTACCCTCAGATTCCTTACACTCGTCTCTCTGGTAATTTAAAAGGGGCATCTCTAAGTAGTAGAACTTGTGCCAAGTTTCAAAATATCGCATTTTGGAAAAAGATACTTTCGCACAATCCTCAAGTAATCAAGTAACTGATTTCATTCATTAAGTTCCTTCCTTTATGCGAATTCCGAAAATTACTTTGAAAAAGCTCGATGTCATGTTACCAGGCAAATAAAATGTTGACTTCTACAGTGTTCCCTACACATCAAAAGCAAAAGTATACTAACCTGAATAGACATAGCGCAGCAGGGCCTTGAAGGCTTGCAGAGGGGCTTGCAGTTCCACTTCAGCCTACGTGAAGAAACAGTCCATTAGTACAATCAGGTGATATTTTGAAGACACATGATGTAACACATAAATAAACATTATAAACGTTTACACACACTCATACCTCTGCACTAGGATTCCCTGTGTCGCAGATGGCATGGACAAACACAGAAACACAAGACAAACACCCTAGACCCGAGAACAAACTTCATGCTCACCACACAAAATGTGCCCCGGCCGGGAATCGAACCCGGGACCCCTCGCTTCGAAGGCAGGGCTACTATCAATTAAGCCACGGAGCCGTCAACATGGATATAGAGTATTAAACCAGGGAAGAGATGATTTGCTCTCTTTTTCTATGACCTTTCAATTTCCTGTATTTTAACATTGCGTTAAATAGAGTTATAGGATGTATCGCCTTTGTACAATCCGACGGTACTTTCAAGGCAGATAGCTGTTAGGAGAAACTTAGGCTACTTTTATTTAAGAAAAAATAAATAATTAAGGTTTTCGGCGATGAATTCGCGAGATCAGCTAGTTTACAATACAATCATAGTCACAATCATATAATTTACTCGTAATCTTATTTAATTCTAATCTAAATTAATTTGATCATATTCATCTAATAATGGCCCCATATAAATGTTAGTTATCCTCAACACTGCAATGACCACAAACATTGAATTAATTTTCCTTGGTGAATATATTATTAGTGATAGTCATGGATTCACTGTTGAGCAAGACTTAATAATGCAAGCCATAATATCATCTGGTATGCTACAGGGGATAACTCTTTGGCCACTACTTTTTATGATGTATATTTCTTATATATTGTCGGTTTATAGTCTTAAACTTATGTCTTCCATACTAACTTGGTTTGCCTCCCTCATGCCACCATAGAGCAGCGCTCTAAAGTAGTCACTGCTGGCCGCCAGGATTACTTTATGGGCAGGAATACGCTGCCCTTCTACTATGAGGGTCACATCTGAATACTCAGAGGATAGGCACAGGGAACCTATGTGTTCTGACAAGTGACCTACAAACAACATACATAATGATATTGTTAAGATAATAATTATTAGTAAGAATAAACATGTCTAAAAAGAAAAGAAGCTTTTCTATTATACAATAGAAAAAAACTTACTGATATGTTCAATATCACCAATGCGAGAGCTGGACGAGCTGTTAACAGAGATGTACTGATGCTGACTGCTCATTTTCCAGCATTACAGCAGCGCTACACCTGAAAAAAACATTCATGGATGTTACATATACCAGGTGAATTAGTTTGCCCGAAACTTTGACAAGACACACATCATGCATTTCTGCCTGTCGGGTCGCTTGCCCGACGGGCAGTACGTTGACAGAAACAGAATCCGTCAGTAAGAAAGCGCAATATTTTAGGTCAAATTGACAAAGGGTCTCAATGAATGCACCATAATAAACAAGTTGTGTGGAGAACTAGGCAGTGCTTGCTACACACAGGGGCGAGTGTCACCATTAGTGTTCATTTATATGGTCTGTGGTTACTATGGGCGTTCCTCAAGGATCTATACTTGGACCCTTCCTATTTTTAATCTACATAAATGATCTTCCCTATATTGTAAAGGACGATCATGAGATTGTATTGTTTGCAGATGACACTTCGCTTTTATTTAAATTGAAACGGCAACAAGTCGTTATTGACGATGTAAACAATGCTCTCTCTAAAGTAGTAAATTGGTTCAATGCAAACAATTTGCTACTTAATGGAAAGAAAACCAAGTGTTTAAAATTTGTTTTACCCAACGTTAAAAAAGTAGATATTAATGTTAAAATAAAAGATGAACAATTAGATCTCGTAGATACCACAACGTTCTTAGGAATAACTTTAGATAATAAGCTTCAGTGGGGCCCACATATTGAAAGATTGTCGAAGAGACTTAGTTCTGCAGCATATGCCGTCAAAAAGATCCGCCTGCTCACAGACGTAGATACCGCTAGGCTTGTATATTTCGGCTACTTTCACAGCATTATGTCGTATGGCATACTGCTGTGGGGGCATGCTGCAGATATCAACACCATATTTGTGTTGCAGAAGAGGGCTGTTCGCGCAGTTTACAATATGGGTCCCCAAGAATCATTACGGAAAAAATTTAAGGATATAAATATACTAACGGTTACATGTCAGTACATATATGAGAATGTGATGTACACTCATAAACATATGAGCGCGTTCACAAAGAAAAGTGATAATCATAGTGTAAACACTAGGCATAAAAATAAACTCGCTGTGCCCACTACTAGGCTCCATAAGGTTAGCAATTCTTTTAAAGGTCAATGTGTACGCTTTTTTAACAAAATCCCGAGCGAAATTCAATTACTATCAATAAATAAATTTAAAACTGTCATCAAACGTAAACTTGTCGCAAAAGCTTACTATAAAATATCAGATTACCTAGATGACAAAAAAGCTTGGGAATGAATTTGCTCCACTCTAGACGCAGGACCATATTCGCGAATATGTAATACTGTCTCCGAGGGGTTTCTTGTCTGTTTCTTCCCCTCGGGTTGGTCGGTTAGGGTTGGAACAGACGTAAACTTAACAAATAAGATAAGCTTCAACATGAAAACTGACTGTAATTTGACATATCTGTGTGCATGTAATGTGCCTGGGAGTTCCTGTGACACGTTATATGCTCACAAATATGTGTACATGCATGTGTAAAATTTGACGTGTCCAAATGATACTTGAGATCTAAAGGAATAAATGAATTTGACTTTGACTTTGACTTTGACTTTGTGCTTATTTTTTACTGCAGTTCACTGGCTATTAATTAATATAAATATAATACAGTTTAAGCCAATATATAGGTATAAGTATTTTCACTGCAAAGTATAGCAAATAGGAAAACTTTCAATCTAAATACGTGGACCACCAGAAATTTGAGACACAGTAAACTCTTTGAAATTACTTAGCGACTGTATCATAGCTTCCGGAAGGCAGGTGGAATTTAGGACTCTGCAGGTGAGTAGAAGTGTTCAATATCAAAATTGTCAATATGCAACTTGAAGGAGACTTAAGGAAAGTTTTTTTTTAATTATATAATGATATTTTCACATTCCATGCTTTATTTTCATAATTATTCAAGGAGGATCCTTTAACCACGGAAAGGATTCGTGCAACAAAAAATCCAGCTACGTACGCAGTAATACAGATGTTGCAATCCTAATCCGAGCAGTAATCCTTGTCGGTTACTGCCACATGCAAGAGAGAACTTGGTTACTGCAGTCGAATAAAATAGGTATTAAACAATTTTAAATTGATTTCGATTTGTTGTAAGTCGTATTTCTCGTAAATTCCGCACAATTTGGTAAACAAATTTTTTTTATTGTTTGACTTTGACTTTGACATATACACTTTTAAGGTGTTGTTCATCACTCTTTACTTGTATTTACACATATAAATTTTCTTGTAATATATTAAATTTATCATGAATCTGATTAAATGACATTGTTTAAATGGGTTTTTACAAAGTTATACGCTCGCTTGTTCAAACCCTATCCAATATCCAATGAGCAAACGGGTCATTCAGAGAGCATAGGGAATGGCCCTATGCTCTCTGAATGACCCGTTTGCTCATTCCGAGGACATGAATGAGCAAACGAAACGAAGAACAAGTATTCCCAAATCTGTAACCGTTTCTGAACGAAATAGGATGTACGTAGCGGGAAAAAGATACATCCGTTTCCAAGGTTCATAGCACAGACTATGACACAATATGTAGCTCTCCCTTTCCACATTGATGAAGTAGTGAATTTAAGTGTGTCCTGCTGGACAGGGAGTGCAGCATGATAGGAAAAAAAATAGTGTCTTTGCTAAAGTAGAGGTAGTTAAAGCAGTTTAGTTTTTAAATCAACATAACTGGAAAAAATATGTCATCCAAAGAAACGAAATGCTCATTTTGCTTTCCTGTGATATTTTCTTGGCTCATTACACAAAGATTTGGATGTTTTCATTTAAAAATGAAAGAGTATATCCCCTTATATCCCTTATAGCAAGTACCTTGATTTGGCCCATGAGATTACCGCTATGTGGGATGTGGATTCAACGATTATCGTCCCAATAGTCGTTTCAGTGAACGGACTTATAGCGAAGAGCCTCGAACAACATCTTAAGAGGCTCTCGCTAGGCGGCTGGATCAAGGGCCAGATACAGAAAGCGGTACTCCTGGACACGGCACGCATCGTCAGGAGGTTCCTCTCTCTGCAGCCCTAGCCACCGACTGCTTGGGTCTTACTCCGCAGTCGGTGGTCTTCCGTTTTTATATATTTTTTACTATAATGTTTTTATACTGTTTATTTTATAAATAATGTATTATTTTGTAGTGAAAAATGTATACAAATGAGAAATAAAATAAATAATGAAAAATAATAATAATAAATCTTTATTTCAGGCTTCTTACATTTTTTGTATAAATACTAAAAACAGGCCCATATAATAAATACCTTACAGACTAACATACATATAAAAATATAAACACAAAAATTGACACTAAGTTACACGAATTGTCTGCAATCCATGTAACTTAGTGTTAATTTTAATTAACTTAGTGTTAGTGTTAATTACACAATGATTGAGCATGAGCCAGTCGAAGGGGGGACGGCTACAACAGGATGCGATTTGTGTCTTCTCGTATTGGTTCGAAAGACCACCTCATAAAAACATTTATTTTATTTATTTATTCGTTATTATTTAAGTCTAAAATATAACATGCGTTATACTAGAAATACATAATAAACAAAAAAGAAGACATCACTTAAAACAAAACATACATGAACATTCAGCTATAGATATGAAGTGAGCTCTATCACTATCAGTTACATGTAACATGTCGTGTGTAAGCAGACCTTAACTATAACCGCGCGAAATTCACAAAAAGACAAACCAGGATTGGTAGATAATTCAGAGTGTACCAACATTAAAATCTAAATTAAGAACAACTAACATTTTGGCAAAGTTGTCAGATTTATTTCCAGTTGTGCTGGGCATAATCGTCTTTCGAAGTTAATTTATTTTTCTGTCTTGCATTAAGCACGTTTACGATGTTTAAGTAGACAAAAATACCCGTATCTAATTATTTGTTATTAAACAAATACGAAATGTAAGTAATAAACTTCATTAACAGTGTTTCACTAACTTTTTGTTGAAGGATATGGTTCTGTAAAAAAGTAGCTGCACAATTTGATAAAGTGCAAATTCACACTACAAATCCACTCACTGAATTTAAATTTTAAGAATTAGAAAATGTCCATCCTCTTTGTATCTTTAAAGATATTTTTCCAAAAACTTATGCTCGTTGCATTGCGAAGCGTTCTGAGAATTAATTTGTTTTGCTCTGCACGTCGCTATAATTTATTTTTATATGCATTGCAGGTCGTCAAAAATATGCTGTAATAAAAGATAAATGAGGGCATCTAATGTACTCGCCAATAAATTTGTTGTCAAGAAATGGAGAAACAGCATTGTAATCCACTTCAAAACTTTGATGTACCAAAATCGGA
Source organism: Aplocera efformata (assembly GCA_921293045.1). Taxonomy (NCBI): domain Eukaryota; kingdom Metazoa; phylum Arthropoda; class Insecta; order Lepidoptera; family Geometridae; genus Aplocera; species Aplocera efformata. The sequence continues at coordinate 528,215 of OV121042.1, read as the reverse complement.
AATATTAAAAAAAAGATTATTGAAATCGGTAAATACCTCCGTCACAAGCATTCCTCAGCAAAACTGTCCGCAGAATAATGCGCTGTTGAATACATTACGCGTGAGTTATAAATATTGCCAAATTTCATATTTTAGTAAAATGCAAGACCTTGACCTTGCTTACGTTGTTTTTTTTGATTTCAGGCGCCAATATCGAACAGCATGATCGTGTCCTCTATGCAGGCGCCTCAGAACTCTATGTCTATAGCACATAACTTTACCCAATCATTAACTCCTGTAAAAATTCATCCAAATAACTCTCCATATCCACTTCATTTGTCGACTGTGCATGTGCCTGTGCAAATCCCGGGCTCCACATCTAACATCAATGTTCCCGTGCAGCTATCGGGACCAACAAGCACTGTTCCCTTGCAAATCACCCCTGTGAGTCTACCATTGCAAGTATCCACCCCAAGTGTACCCGTACAGCTTTCTGCCGGTGATACAATAAATGTGCCCTTGCAAATTCCAAACAGCCAAAATATTCAAGTTGCAGGTCAAACATTGCCATCTATGCCACTATTGCATGGTACTAACCAACCATTACATAGTTCAATAATACACCTTCACATGGGATCTAACGGGAGGCCTACTAACTTAGATGGTTTGTCAGAGCTGAGTATGTCCAATTCTTCACAGCTTCACATGACGGATTCTTCTGGTGTCCCAATAAAGATGAATAATTCAACACCTGTCTCTCAAGTCCAAGTCCAAGTTGGAAACAACCAGACAGTTGTTCAAATTCCGAGCTCTAGCAACAATTCCATTCCAATGCGAGGAGCAAATCGCCCGGTGCCCCATGTGGTGTACATCCAAACTCCAACAGGCCTGAAACCTGTGACTAGTTCTGAAGTCATCAGCCAGGCCAGTACCAGTGGGAACCCTCCCCAAATAATAGTAAGGAGACCTGTAAGTGAATTAAAATTATAATTAATGCAGTAGCAATATTTTATTATAAAAAAGGCAATACAGAACTCATTTTAAAAATTCAATGTGTTTAGCTTTGTTATTTTGTTTATTTTAGTGAAATTAGTGTGGTGTGTTTCTTGTTACCTATTATTGATTATGCGGTCACAACACAAGGTGTAGTTTTTTTTATGTTTATTTAAAAGTTTAATATTTTACTTACAGGTAACAAGCAGTTCAAACTTGCATTTACTGTCAAATCTCAACAATAAACCTAATAGCACTCCAAAAATCCCTGGGCAAAACAAGTCTTCCATACTGGCACCAGTGAATGCCAGTCAGCCCATTGTAATTCAGAAACCTAAAGCCAGTGACAAAGTCATGGTCCCTGTAAGTATAGCTCCAGGAGCTCCACCGAAGCAAGCCATAGCTTATCTGGGTCAGATGAAGAAACCTAGCACAAAGAACTTAGCGGAAAACCAATCTATACTGATATCTAACAACCAAGCAAACAATCCTAACAACAAACTCTTCTTGACTCCGATGAACATGCCTAAGATACAAAACACTAAGTTCATTCTGCCCGTTACCTTGCCGGCGACTATGGCCTCAAAAGGACCAATCATTAATTTGCAGATAGCCAATGGTCAGATACAAAATGATCCCCAGGGTAATATTACAGTAATGAGAGATACCAACCTAGACGCATTGGATATCCCACCACTGCAGCCTCTCGGGAAAATCTTGAGCATGAACGGAAAGGATAACTTTGGTCAGAACAAAATGGATAATTCGTACACAAGTATATCCATACCTGGCTCCAGAGCTGAACCTACCGGAGAGCAGGGGGAGTACACCTTGTCTATACCGGAGACAAACTCCTCAATGAATGACGACATTTACACGGTTTCTATTGAAGACGACGAGGGGCAGACTCGGGAGCAGTCGTTTACTCTGTCTATCCCAGAGAAAAGCAACAGTTTACTGAACAAGAATGTCATCGAGAGGAACGAGTCGCCATCAGTCGTCGCCGCCCCCGCGGTGCTCCGGCGTTCCAACTCTGATAATAGCGACAAAAAGTCCACTAACGCTAATGCGAAGAGGCGTATTTCACTTTGTGCTGAAAACCTAACAAACAAGAATAAAATGAGCTTACTGAGTCAAAGGGCAATGAATAATTTCCAAGAGAGCAACGACGATCACAGAGTGCCTTCATTGTTTTGTGATGAAAAATTAGATCTTGAAATTAAAGCTGTCGGCGAATCTGACGCGGAAGATTACAAAGAACGGAAGAAAGATATCGAAAATAATTCTAATGACATATATTATACTAAAACCGATGGATACCCAGAACCCTCAAATAGAGTTAAACCGGAGAGCGATACGTCAGAAGAAGATCCTCCAGGGTTAATATGGAACAATGGCGTGGCCCTCCTGCAAGGGAGTGGTCTTCAGTTCCAAACAAACGAATTCGGGCTAATCGACCTCATTGATAACGCGAGTCACGATCTGATAAATATCAACGCTAAGTATCACACGCCCTTGAAACAGAGGATCGATAGGAATAAGCACAAAAAGGGGTCTCCCGAAGACTTGTACCGCTGCGAGGGCTGCGGCTGCCACGGCATGGCGGCCGAGTTCATAACGCCCAACTTCTGCAGCTCCACGTGTCAGCTCGAGGTCGAGAAGGCGAACGTCAAGCGAAAGGAAAGGGAAAAGGCCGAATTGCTGAAGAAGCGGAATAAAATGAAGAAACTGCTGATGAGAAAGCAGCTGTCGGAATCCGACTTAACTTCTGAAAACGACAAAGGCACGCTCAAGCACTTCGATTCCAACGCGGAGAATACATCCGAAACCACACCCAAGCCCGGCGACGAGGCCGACAACGAGAAATACCCTTGGATGTGTGGCAAGAACGGCTTCTCATGGATGCGCTATCTGGACGTTTGCAAAGCGAAAGCGGCCCCAGTCAAACTATTCAAAAACCCGTTTCCTTACGGACGGAATGGTTTCCGCGTGGGCATGCGGATGGAGGCAATCGATCCGCAGCACCCGGCGCTGTTCTGCGTCGTCAGCGTGAGCGAGATCCAAGGGTACCGCATGCGGCTGCACTTCGACGAGTACCCGGACATGTACGACTACTGGGTCAACGCGGATTGCATCGATATCTTTCCTCCGGGCTGGTGTGAGAAGAACAATCGCACGTTACAGCCTCCGGCGTCCTACACCATAGCCAACTTCTCCTGGCCGAACTACCTGAAGCGAGTGCGAGCCGTCGCCGCGCCCAGGCAACTGTTCTCTCACGTTACAACGACGGTAAGTTGGCGAGTGGACGGAAGATACCCAAGAGCTATTATTTTAAAAGTCAATGTGTACGCTTTTGGAACAAAATCCCGAGCGAAATACAATTACTGTCAGTACATAAATTTAAAACTCACGTAAACTTATTTTAAAAGCTTACTATAAAATATCAGATTATGTAGAATCTACGAGACAAAAAAGCTTGGGAACGAATTTGTTCCACTCTCAGAACAATTCGCGAAAATTTAATAGTGTTTCCGAGGGGTTTTTGTCTGTTTCTTACCCTTGGAAGATATATAACCACGAATGTTTACTCGTGGGTGTAAAATTTGATGTATCGAAACGATACTTGAAATCTATATAATAAATCTATACATAAGAGAATAAATTAATTAGGTGACAAACTACAAAGGAGGAATTGAACATTAATTCATCGACAGGTGCTGAAACCCAACTGTTTCCGAATCGGTATGAAATTGGAAGCGGAAGACAGGAAGAACGACATGATCTGCGTGGCGACCGTGGCGGACATGTTGGACAACCGGCTGCGGATCAACTTCGACAGCTGGGACGAGATGTACGACTACTGGGTGGAGCCCAGCTCGCCGTACATACACCCCGTCGGCTGGGCCGAGGAGAACGGGCTGCAGCTCACGCCGCCCAACTGTAAGTAGATAGATCAAAACTTTTTTAATAATATAATTATGAAGATGAAGTCAAATAGATCAACTCTATAACCATACAAGACAAATTAGGCTAGTTGCTGGCGTCCGTAGGTGTATACTCTTTGATTTCCTACAAGTACCCTCTGGGTGGTGCTAAAGGAGTAACCAAAAGCAGAAGAGAAGTTTTACTGCTAAAACTTCTGCCAGGTTTGTCTGGAGAGGTAGAGTCACCGCATCTGGAATATGCCGCCAAGCAGTAGTTCTAGCATTACTATGTTCCGGTGGAAGGGTGTGGGTGCCGGTGAAATCACATGCGCTTGAGACGTATCACCGTGTCTCGGGTGATGGACGCAAATTTATACTGAGTCGCATTACTGTTGTCATGGGCGGGGGTCGCCACTTAACACCAGGTGGGTCGAAATTGCGGGTATTTTTGTTTGTTTTCGACTTGGGAGATTTATTTTCATGATATTTTTATTTATATAATAAAATGGACGGGACCTCCACTACCGAAGTACGAAAACACACAAGTCGCATCCGGAAAACTATCACAGGTAGTGAGGACTATATTTCAACTCTGAAAATTAAACTTCACCTAGAAGGGTCAAAAATTGGGTGATGAAAGTATCGAAGTCCAGTTTCTAAAAGAGTAATATATTTGGGATTATTAGGGGATGTACCATTGTTGCAGATATTAAGTAACTATTAATTTATATATCTTTCTACATTTTCACCCACTGTTTAATAAATAGATACCTTCTTTATCTGTTTTAAATCACACTTATGTTGTTAAGGCGACAGTTTGTATCTGTGTGTGCGAGGATAGCTTATATCCTGAATTAACACGTGGCTACTTTTGATCCCGGAAAGCCGCGGGTGACACCGCGGGGCGCAGCTAGTTGTAATAATTCGTAGAATCTAATTATTCAATACCGAACCAGTTTAGTGAATGAGGACAACCAGCGGACGGTGACGTGTATCATATTATTATAACTATTAGTCATGCACATTAACTTAGCAGATAGTATTTAATGTTCGTCGAGCACCATGACTGGGACAGGTAAAATGGATTGTTCGTATTTGTGTTATTTTGACGGTATACTTTCCTGTTCTTGTGCGCTTTATACTTCTATGTGCTGCTTGTCCATCATCATATCAGACAGACCTCCACAGTTGGGCACACGCCTCCCCTGTACATTTCCAAATCAAGCGGTCTTGAGCCACATCCACCGTCTGCCGCGACATCTTGATGTCTTGTTTTGTGCTGCTTATTACTTGTATTTATAATATATATGTAGTTTTGCACATTTTTGATAGATGCCAGCGATGCTCTCGTTTTAAACTCATTTTCGATTTGTAACATGATTATTTAGAATTATAATATAACATACAATTTGATAACTTTAAAAATTCACATGACCGGACGTGGCCGTGATATGCAGATCTATCAAAGTAAACCTTTATTTATTTATTATATTATCGAATATAATAATGAATAATCATCGTTTGTTATTGTATTATATTTTTATTTAATGAAGGTCAATTATTTCGCTGTTTTCCTTGCTGATATCTATAATCTTAGTGTTATCGTATTTTTTAAATAATTGTCGATTTGTGGTGTCCGTTCCATTCAGTCACTAACCAGTACTAATATATACGGTAGTCGAAACTTCAGTATCAAGCATGTCATTAGCTAGCAGCAGTCCTGCGCCGGCGCCGGTCGTTGGGTACATTTAAGGGGGCGTCCATTAATTACGTGAGGTGTTAAGGTGGGGGAGGCGATCAAGCCGAATCTAACCCAATCTCACGTGGGGGGTGAGGGGCAAATATCACGTCAGAAATCGACAAAATCGCCTCACCTAATTAACGGACCCCCTATAGGCTGCAAAACGCTATGAAAACGAACTATACCTGACTGCACTTAGCTCAGCTATATTTCGTGTTTTCGATTTCAACTCAGGACAAGCATTTATGTGCCGAACAATTGATGTTTATTCTCTGTCTGTTATTATGTATTATACATATATATGTATGAATTTATTGCGATGCCTATAAGTATTCTATCAGTTGTCTAGTTTCCATAGTACAAGCTACGATTAGTATAGGAATCGCGTCACAAACCTCCTTGTTTTAAGTCTGTTATGGAGACTGGCGAAGAGTTATATTCCTTGGCGATCATCATGAATTGATTTAATTCGAGGCTTTCTGTGGAATATGACGACTAACCCACAGATTAATAACACTAAAGCCTTGTATTATATAAAGAACGAATTCCCCCCGGTGACTTATTGGGCCAAAAGATAATAAGTAATTATAATATTAGACACATAGATTGATACTACTCATACTAAATTGATGAACCTGAAAATAACTGATTTGAATCTTGAACAAACAAATTACTTTCTTAGCTTAGAAATTGATATTGGTGGCTTGAGTTTGGTGTGCTCTCTCCGTACCAGCCTCTAATGTTCCCACTGCAGGGACACCGGCCTACTCTCGATAATTGAGAGTGAATGGGCTCTGATCTACCACGGGAGCCCAATCCGGATTGGTAGATGTCACATGTCGTTGAATTTTTGGTTCTAAGACATGCCGGTTTCCTCACGATGTTTTCCGTCACCGTTTTGAGAACGTGGTATAGCGCACATAAATTTTTTCAAGTGAAAAAACTCATTGGTGCACGTGTGGGTTTGAACCAGAAACCTTCAGATTGAAAGTCGGCGTCTATGTCCCTGGGCCACCACGCTAAGCTGCATCATTTTGTTGCAGTCTACAAAGACCCAGACTCGTTCTCGTGGGAGAACTACCTGTCGGAGACGAGCGCGGCCGCCGCGCCCCCCCGCGCGTTCAAGACGCGCCTGCCGCAGGGGTTCAAACCGGGGATGAAGCTGGAGGTCGTCGATCGAAGGGTGAGTGTAGTACGTTATTTATTTCGACACACCTACATATACATAATTCATTTAACTTAAATGGAACAATGGTTTTTTCTTTCAGGCGTGTACAAGATGCTTGAATGAATACTTGTTATTAACAATACAGATATTGGCGGTAAAATTTTACTTCCAATAAAAAGCAATGATTATGTAGACAGATTGATTTTAAAGAGTAAATATAACTAATTTACAAGAGAAACAGTTTTTTAGCTTCTGCCTTAAACGAGGCAGGCTGCTGAGACCAAATATGTCAGTCTAACTTGCTGTTCAATTTATATGATTCATTTTATCTAATCATCATATAAAGTTATCATCCATCCACACTTTCGAGCAGATGGGTCCCCCTTCCAAACTGTAAGGAGACACTAAGTGGTATCGCAATGTGCTCATCGCTCGACTGTCTTATTGCAAGAGAGCGTGGTGGTACAGTCGTGAAGCTGACTTTAAATCTCGAGGTTGCTTGTTCAAACCCATAATAGCATCGAAGAATATACACTTGAAAAAAAAAAAAAAAAAAAATTGCGCAATGCCTCACTTTCGAAACGGATCCGGATTCCGTGGTCTCACTTCGAAAGTAGACCCGGTGTCCCTGCAATGAGAACATAACAAGCTGATACATATAATTTCACAATACCACACACTTCAACCTGAACAAAGCAATGTGCACTCAGCTTAGCGCGAGTACCACCCATCCAGTCCTACTATATTTTTATTTTTTTTTTTGTGAATGAGTGACGAAACGAGCTGAGAGCCCACCTGATGGTAAGTGGTACCCTCGCCCATGACAACAGTAATGCGCGCGACTCAGTATGATATCCAAATCTTTACTGAGTCGCATTCATCCTGCTGCGTCCATCACCCGAGACGGGGATGATACGTCTCATGCGCATGTGATTTCACCGGCAGTCACACCCTTCCACACGAACACAGTAATACGAGCACTACTGCTTGGCGGCAGATTCCAGATGTGGCAGTACCTCTCCGGACGAACTTGGCACAAGTTCTACTGCTTCTTTTGGTTGCTCCTTTAGCACCGCCCAGGGGGTACGTGTAGGGAATCACCTACGGACGCGAGCAACTGGACCCCCTAAATGCAGAATGATCACTGCACCGGCACCTACCAAAGAAACAAGTAAACAATTACAGATGCCTGGTGCATCTGTAATTGTTTTCTTAACGAAAAACAGACTAATGACAACAAACAACATGGTACCCAGTTATATCGGACATTACAACATCACAAAACAACTGCGTGTGGTGCAATCTTGTACAAATATGAATGATAAGTCAGTGATGACATTGTCTGCGGCCGAGGATTAACGATAAACGTTTCTCATTTATTATTTTGACAATCCGCGCTTCAATTCTACGCGATTACTTAACGAGATAGATGAACAAATTTTTATGTCTCGCTATCCACACTTGGGAACTTTCGCCTTTTCGTATCAATAGTTTATCCACTAAATTAGTTTGGCCACTACAATAGCGGTATTAGTGGCTACATTTAAGTATTTCTTGGTGCAGATATTAGGGCACTGCGGACATACTAGAAGGTGAGACATCAACGCTTTGTTTGCGGATCCCGAATGCCCATGCACAAGCGTATGCATTGATCTACCTGAGCGCAAATGTGCAACATATTAGGAGTACAAATAAGATTCCGCCGTTTTATTGTAGATGGCGCGGCACGGAGTTTCGGTTAGCTTTCGCAGACTGCATGACAATGCTCGTCCACATGTTGCGGCTCCCGTGAAAAAGTACTTGGAAACACTTGATTGGGAAGTGTTACCCCACCCGCCGTATTCACCAGACATTGCACCGTCCGATTATCACCTGTTCCGGTCCGTAGCACATGCTCTGACGGCGCAGCGGTTCACATCTTATGAGGATACCAAAAATTGGGTTGATTCGTGGATAACCTCAAAAGACAAGGAGTTCTTCAGACGTGGGATTCGAATGCTGCCTGAGAGATGGGAAAAAGTGGTTGCAAGTGATGGGCAATATTTTGAATAAATTTATATTACCGTTCTTCTACAATAAATATTTAATTTGTGTTAAAAAACGGCGGAAACTTATTTGTACTCCTAATAGTTTATCGCTTGGTCTAATCTAAACAGTTCTCAATGGAAAAAAAATATTGTGATGAAGTTGAAAGTTATTATTACTTGTAGTAATTAAGTATAATTTTATAAATTCGAGAGTATGCGTATTTGGGTGCATAATCCTTCACGCTGATACCACTGTTGAAACATTAATTAAACTGAGATTAATTCCGGATCATAGGCTACTTATTGTCCTGACTACTGCGAATGCTGGTAAACAATAACTGAATATTCCCTAGGTGCCGTTCCTGATCCGCGTGGCCACCATCAGCGCGATCAAGGGTCACCAAGTGCGAGTCTCCTTCGACGGGTGGGGCGACGAGTTGTCCTACTGGCTGGACGACGACTCGCCCGACCTGCACCCCGTCGGGTGGTGCCTCAAGACTGGACACCCCCTGGAGCCTCCGCTCAGTGAGTTTACCATTGATGGCCTACATGTACTGCTTTGAAGGTAACCCTATTACTAAGTCCGCAACGGCTGTCGGTCCACAGTAATAGGTTAATAAACACATTTTGAGGTACCTATGCATTTTCAGTGATGAATTTTCACTAAGCAGGTTCATGACTAACAGGGTTAGTTTTTTTTTAGCTATGGAAATAAGTGAAACGCACCCGTTAAATTTATATTAATATTATAAAGAGGATAGATCATTAAAAAAATATGCAACCTATTTTAAAAATTATTTCACCATTTTTATCACCGAGTAACATAGGCTACGATATATTTATTCCTACCTAAATATAATAACATTAAAGTAATTATTTAGACGAAGCTAGTAACGATATAAACTGTGTATTGCAGCGGCGGAAGAGCTGGAGGTGTCGGGCGCGTGCGGGTACGGCGGGTGCCGCGGGCTGGGCTCGGCGCTCGGCGGCGCGCTCAAGCAGCACGCGTGCGCGTCCGCCTGCCCGTACGCGGCCTCCCCGCGCCTGCCGGAGCGCGTCACCACCCCGCACCGCGCGCACCCGCCGCCGCCCACCAACGAGCGCAGGTACCGCCACCGTACACATTCACTTATTGATATATATTGATGGCATTGGCAATATTTGCAGTGTTTCAGCTGTTTGATGGGGATTTCTTGACGTTTACAGATCGCGGGGGCGGCCGCCGAAGCACAGGAGAGTCGAAGAAGTCTCTAAAAACGATGTAAGTTTCAAAATGATTTTATGAAAAAATTCAAATAAACCGCCATATACAATCATAGCATAGCTGTCGTATTTTGGGTTTGCTATAAACTAAATAAATAAGTATTCATGGACATATTTCACACAGAGCTATCTAGCCCCAAACTAAGCATAGCTTGTATTATGGGAACTGGATAACTGATAGAATACACATTTTAAGTACTTTTTTTTTTAAATATATGTTAACACCCAGACACAGCACAAACATTAATGTTCGCACACAAATGGTTGTCCTGGGTGGGAATCGGAACCACCTACAGCGCAGAAGGCAGAGCTGTGAGGCCAATCATCGCGCACACATACGTTTTCAGATCATAGTCGTTGACATTAAGTTGATGTGTACGTTGGTGTATAGGTATCGGACGAGGAGTCGGTGTCGAGCGGCGCGGGCGGCGCGGGCGGCGGCAAGCGGTGGCGCGGCGGGTCGAGCGCGGCCTCGGCCGCCGAGCCGCGGGCGGCGCGCGGCCCCGGCCCGCTGCCGCCGCTGCGGGCCGACGTGCACCGCCACATCTCCGACCTCGCCCTGCCCGGCGACCCCACGCTCTGGACGCAGGTACCCACTACATACACCAGTCCACACGGCCAGTCTACGATAAAGATCATTGTTTGTCATCATTGTTCCATTTGCATAAATATTTGTAAATTACATAGCATGCTAGTCGGTATATTTTGGTTTGTCACAACACATTTTACGGAGTCTGCAAAATATGAACATACATATAAACACCCAGACAGAGAACAAACATTTATCTTCGACACACAAATGCATGTCCCGAGTGGGGATCGAACCCACGACCTACAGCGCAAAAGACAGCCAGCTACTACCAACAAGAGGCCAGCCAATCGGAGCCAGAGAACTACTCTCAATATATAACATTTTTTACAACAACCGCCAAGTCCCAGAGGCGCCTCAGTGGGACCGAGTATCCTGGATCCCGGATTTCGATGACAAAGTATAAATATATTGTTGTTTGTGTCGGCAGGAGGACGTGTGCGCACTGGTGACGCGCGTGGCGGGCGCGGGCGCGGGCTCGGCGGTGCTGGCGGCGCGGCTGGGCGGCGCCGAGCTGGTGATGTGCTCGCGGGAGGAGCTGGTGTGCGTGGCGCGCCTGCGCCTCGGGCCCGCCGTCAAGCTGTACAGCTGCGTGCGCCAGCTGCGCGCCCTGTCCGCGTGATGCCGCCGGCGCGGGCGGCGCGCGCGGGACCTGGCGGCGCTGCTCATCACTATCATCCTCTAGATGAAAGTGAACAACCCACGTTGCGTCCCGCTTTCAAACTGAGCTCCACGGCTGCCCGCACTCGCCCGAAACTCCGCGGGAGACTTGAGTTTATACTATAATAAACAATACTATCATTCTGTGGACGACAATTCAGAACTACCTTTGAAATGAAATGGTTTATGTTCCAGCACAAGTACTAGGATTAGCACACTAATCCTCGGTGAACCTCCAGCCCCGGCAGATACACTGTTACGGGCCAATTGTTTCTTATGGAGTAGAGATCTACCAGTCTCGCGCCGGCCCTCACTGGAGATGACACATTCCCACACGTCCTGGCCAATGTTTGCGTGACAAGTTTTTCTTTGCTGTACCGAGTGACTAATTTTAATTAATTGCGCGAAGATCTTGTACCAAGTCGATCTTGCCGGCCAAACTATCGTTTTTGTTGCGAAGTGCGGAAGTGACCATGAAAGGTGGCGTAAACGTGCTAGTGTAACAGACCTGTGATGATATCCGTTGTGGCGCATGTACTTATTGAACTCTGTTGACTATTTTATTTGGCTGATATTAATTGTGAAATGTGGCTCCGAGATAAACTTTATTAATACATATCATAAAATTATGATGTACTGGATCTGTGAATACTTACATGAGTTTTTTTATATGCAAAGTAATTGAGTGCTAAAGTTAAAAATTTAAGCAAATGCAAACATTCAATTTATTTTTATGAAATTCACAAATAATAATACATTAGAGATCACAATAAACTGTAAAAGTGTTGTGTTAAATCGCAAGATGCTCATCATTTGTTGACTCCAAAGATGTTTGAATTATGTTGTGAGCCAAATGCAGGCTGTTTAATTTGAAAGTTACCAAACTTGCCCGTCTCATGTGGAATTAACGTTTGGAACTCTCAAATTGGTGTGTGAAATCATCGTTTAGAATAACAATCACAGAGATCTTAGACTTTTTTATTCTATATGCTACGTCTGTAGTTTGCCAAATACCTATTTATTTTCTTTTTAGCTAACTGACAAAACTGATATTTTTATTTTTAGTCCATAGTTGTAAGTTATAGTCAATGTAACATAAGTATTGTAAATAAAATTGACAATATTATTAGAGTAATATAATTTTTTATATTGAAAATTCAAATTTAGCACAAAATGGATTAATCAATAATCATGCTTTAACTGTGAAGGTTGTGATTGTAGCAATCTATTTTGTGTAAATATAAAATGTTGTCTAGTTATTCAAAACTTAGCATTAGGTTTGCTATTAAATACTAGAGTAGGATTTTTACATTGTAAACTAGTAACATTGCGGACAATTCAAGTGATTTGAGTTAATTTTTATCATGGAATAAAAGTATATTCACTTTGAAGAAAAGGTATTTAGTTTTTATTTATATGAATTGTAAATAATTTTTTTAACAGCCTGTATAAATAGAATAGGGCGTTATACATTTAGGGACTTTAGGGGATTTAGTGCAATTTAGGTTGTCTTATTTTGTGGTAACAATGTGAACCTGTGTTGTTTTTTCCATGTTACAAGAAACTTACGTGGTTTGTGATCACAGTAGATAGCATTTACCAACTGTTTAGTTACCATGTATTCAAAATGAGAACAATTCATTGCATTCTTATCTAACGGACGTCATTCATGTGTAAGGAATTTTACTTTTTAATTCTCAGTTGTATTAAACTAATTTTGTAAGATGTAATGGATCAAGTGTACAATGGAATTTGTTTATATACTGTGAGGGAGGATTTCTTCGCGAGGTCACTCCCAACCAGGTGGGGTACAGTTTGACTGTGTACCAATGTATGTACCTCATGCATATTTAGTAAATATGACTAATAAGAAAATGAAATAGTAACATATTTTGTTATATCTATAGGCATTCAAGCCACTCGTGAGTGCTCTGTTGGCTATTGACTGTAGTGTACATATAGCAGTTATATGTACAGTAAGTTTTTACCTAGCTCTAACGCCCTCTCTCACCAACACTCCTAACATTTAGTGCGACTTACTGAGATATCTGTATGTCTGGAATGTAGTGTCAATTATCATTTATATGAGCTAAATTATGGTACATTTTATAAATTTTTAATAAGCACAATGTAACTGCTCTTACTTTGAGTGATACTAGTACACGGCTGTGGGTGAAATAGGACTTTTATAGATCCTTCTCTATCAATATTCAATGTAAACCTATATTACATCTATTTAATTGTTGGTGAAATTGGGATTTAGAAGCTGAAATGTGCCATTATTTATATGGCACCTACTTCAAAAGTTGTTCTTTGGAATAAAAAAATCGTGAATTACAATGCAGGTATATTTTATTTCCAACAAAAAATTGTATGATTCTCACCAGTGGGATCAACCGATGTTTTTCCGTCTACTTCCACATACAACCCAAGGAAGTGTATCTATTTTTATGCCATTATCATTACGGAACGAGTTGTGGACCCACCTTATGTTAAGTGGTTACTGCAGCCCATAGATAACACGATCTAGGTCTTCCCCGAAGTAAGTATGAGAAATCCGTTTCCGTTGCGCCTGTCACCGGGGACGTGGATATTACGTCTCGTGCGCCTATAATTCCACCGGCTCCCACACCGTTCCACCGGAACAGCAATGCGAGTGCACCGCTAATTGGCGGCGAGTTATCAGGTGTTTTGCTACTTGGGTTGCTCCTTTTGCATCACACGGAACACGGTTCTGAGGTTCTGAATCATACGGATGCGAGCAACGTGTACCTCATGGATTTAGGTTCACGTTGAGGAAATATCGATATGTTTAACGCTTATTTTAGAGTATCGAATTCATATCAATTTCGATACAATTATTTTTTAACGTACCTCATGTTGAACCTTTTGAAGATTAAGACAAGCAACATAAAACTATTTTGACGATACGATAAATATCGATATATTTTTTTCACTTGCCCATCCCTAATCAAAACAAACAATACGACAGTTGGCGATGTACGTGTACATCTAACTAGTCTGTGGTTTCGTATTCCTTAGAGATGTACCAACTCTGGAAAAACGAAAAACTCTCCGAGTTGACATTCACGTACATCGAACTGAACTCGACCAACCAGGACGAAACCGAATAAACTTGAACGTACAATTCCTTTTACGTTCGTATAAAGGAACTGTTGCAAAAAAAATGATGTAAATGTGAGAACGAGAATAAAACACGCGCAAGCAACGAATTAATCGCCCTCTCGATTTTTAGCTATATGCGTCCATGTACCACCAGCTCAACGAGTTAGGGACAATCTAACTCGCTCGAGTTTAGACATCACTACACTAGGTAGTCATTACATATAATTATCTGTGCTGCTGATTGTTTGGTACATATTTTTCATGCGTTTTTCGAGAATTTTCAGGAGTTTTCGACGCAAAACCGATCTAAATAAAAAAGAAAATGTCTCTATACTGCGCCAGTAAGTTTTCAGATATCGTTTTTTACTAGTTACATTCCATTACGTTAACCTAGACGCTTATTTATCAGACGCGCGAAACTGCCGGGTGTAACAAGATTTTATTTATTCTTTATTTTTATTCCGGTATTTAACTCATTCACTTTCTTATTCACTTTTATGATTTGAATTCATATGATCTGCCATAGGACTTTTGCCCAAAGTTACCTTTGCACTACTAATACATAACCTAAATTTCTTGTAGTATCCAACGAAGTGCCGGAGGCTCCCGTGGTGTCTCCTAGCTCTGGGGCAGTATTTGAGAAGCGAGTCATTGAAAAGTATATTATAGAGAATGGTGTTGACCCTATCAATGGCAAAGAATTGAGGGTTGAGGATCTCATCGAAATTAAGAGTGAGTACAACCAGCTTCAGTCGAAATATATTGCATTATTTAGCAGGTGTTGTTTGTTGTTGGATCAAATTAGTTTGACCCTGAGAAAGGTAACACTGGCAGTCTTATTACAAAATGTGGACTAACTTTAGACTAGGTTTAAACCTAGTATTATAGTTATTCCACATTTTGTAATCATACCGTAGATGTCTTTGATGTTGTCACATGTCACTGCAAATGAAAGCACCACATATTTAAAATACATTGTACAAGCCAACAAAGTAATCAGAGAAATAACATGTTTACAAAGACTAATAGGATTTGATAAGAGAGAGTCCTTCTTCTGTACATGAAGGAGTTGGATGCACAATAGACCCCTAATTCAGTCAGGGATGTAAGTGCAGGCCTAGTTTCCCCCACCCAGAATCAGAATTAAAAGCTGCAAAATAATTCTGGTCCCCCCTACCAAAGTTGCATAATTATGCACCTGTCACTATATTTATTTTTGTCACCAGCTCCACCAATAGTAAAACCAAAACCACCGAGTGCTACATCCATTCCGGCAACATTGAAGAGTATGCAGGATGAATGGGATGCACTGATGCTGCATGCATTCACACAGCGACAGCAACTGCAGACAGCTAGACAGGCAAGTTCCTAACCCCTGTTCCAAATATTGTACAAGGCTATCTAACCCCAAACTAAGCACAGCATGATAGATTAATTATATACCGCATCCTTTTTAAATACATAATATAAATGTCCAAATACAAAACAAACATCTATGTTGTACCTGGGTGAGAATCAAATCCACAAGTAATAGTGCAAGAGGCAGAGCTACTACCAACTGAGCTGTGATGAGTAGCCTGCGACTGTAATACTTCAGAGATTATTCAGTTGAATTAAATTTATGCTTAAAAATTAAATTATTTAATTTTTTGTCTATCTAGGTTTAAAAAAGCCTAAATTTGATGAACAAATAAAGAAAAATAAGTCGTGGAATTATGTTAGTTTATTATGATGTGGACAGGGTTTGAACAGTCACCAAACTTAGTAATAGAATATGTGATAATTTTAATTTGTAATTTTTTCATGTAACTTTGGAAGAATACAATAGAAATAAAGATTTTTTATTTAACTTTTTTTAGTATGAGCATGCATATGAGTATACGGCATAGCATAGCTTGTACTGTGGGAACCTGATAACTGATACAATACTTTTTTTTCTTTGTAAACATAATACATATTAACACCCAGGCACAGAATAAACATCCATGTACAATACACAAATGATTGTTCTGACAACCTCCAGGGCAGAAGGTAGAGCTTCTACCAACAGAGCTGTAAGGCCAGACAATGTTGACTTTAGTAATTACAAAAATAATATAGAATTTTATTCACTCTCGCAAAGTCACATACAGTTTCTTATTTTTTGTGACAATACTGACTTAATTGTGGTGCAGGAGCTGAGCCACGCGCTGTACCAGCACGACGCGGCGTGCCGGGTGATCGCGCGCCTCACCAAGGAGGTGACGGCCGCGCGGGAGGCACTCGCCACCCTCAAGCCACAAGTGGGCATCGTGGTGCCGCAACCAACACACCAGGTGAAACATATTCCATTATTTTTATATTCTACGAATTCCTTTTTCAAACCTTGACATCAAGGTAGTGGTGAGGTAAACCTGGTTGGGCTTAGGAGAAATAGCGTGATAGGGAGGACATTATTTACCATCAATAATTGATGATCCTCAGCATATATTTGATTGGACTTAGTGGATAAAATAGCAAGTGTAGACAATGGCATGTCTCCACAACCACATTAGAGGGGTCCAGTTGCTCCCAGACGTACCCCTGGGTGGTGCCAAAGAAATAACTAGAAAAAGCAGCAGAACTTGTGCCAAGTCGTCCAGAGAATTACTGCCTCCACATCTGGTATCTACCGCCAAGCAGTGATGCACTCGTATTGCTGTGTTCCGGCTGAAGGGTGTGGGCGCCGAACTTGCTTTTGCGATGGATCTAAGAAGAAAAGCTCAAAAAGAAGACATTTATTTATAATTTTGCTGTATCTATGTCTGTGAAATATATTGTGTTTGAATGTTCCAGGCGGAGGGCGCGGCCAGCGGGGGCGCCGCGCCGGTGGGCATGTCCGCGGAGGTGGTGGGGCGGCTGCAGGAGCGCGCCACCGCGCTCACGCAGGAGCGCAAGCGCCGCGGCCGCACCGTGCCCGAGGGGCTGCTCTCGCACGACCAGCTGCGCGCCTTCACCACGCTCTCCTCGCATCCCGTGAGACACATTCTCTTATACCACCACGCAGACTGGTGTCTGGCTACTCCCAACTAATTTTTCCTGTTACGGATAAGCCTAGCTAGTACAAATGAAGGCCTTAAGACTATATTTGCATTGCCTGTCCAAACCTGGTACCTAATCCGAATTCTATTATGCTATCACCGCGTGTTTCCTGTGCCCTTGATCGTATGCATTTGGATGCCAAAAAAATTGTGCAATACTCATTGAGTAGAATTGTAGTAAACATATTATTAGAACTTAGATTTTTCTCTTATTAGCATTTTGATCTAGTCCCTCGTTGGGCGCCATTTCATCCGGTACCACGGTGCCTTATTATTCTAGTTTTAGTACGAGGAACAAAGTAGATTACTGTTAATATAATAGTTCTAACTTTTTACAATCTATTAAATCGTTTCCAGGGTCTCCATTCTGCCAGTGTCCCCGGGATCCTGTCTCTGGACATCAATCCTTCAGATCACAGCAAGCTGCTGACGGGAGGCAACGACCGCAACGCGACCGTGTTCAACAAGGACACGGAGCAGGTGGTGGCCATCCTCAAGGGACACACGAAGAAGGTCACGCGCGTCATCTACCACCCGGACGAGGACACCGTCATCACGGCGTCACCGGACCACACCATCCGCGTGTGGAACGTACCTACGTGAGTATAAACCACATAACGTCCTACATTTGAGGGTTCGCTAAAGGCGTAATCAAAAAGTTCGTCCAGAGGTACTGCCACCACATCTGAAATCTGTCGCCATGCAGTAGTGCTCGCATTACTGTGTTCCGGCGGAAAGGTGTGGATGCTGAAATCACATGCGAATGAGACGTATCATCCCCGTCTCGGGTGATGGACGCAGCAGGGTGAATGCGACTCAGTGTAAAATCCAAATTTTATACACCTCTCCCTAGAAATTCTTCTACCGCTAACAGCGTTGATGAGTGTTTGTCTTTTATTTTAGATCTCAGACAACAGCTATCCTCCGGTCCCACGAAGGTCCTGTGACCGGCTTGTCCCTGCACCCGACTGGCGACTACGTGCTTTCGACCTCCACAGACCAGCACTGGGCCTTCTCGGACATCAGAACGGGCACGCTGCTGACCAAAGTCAGCGACTTCTCCGGAGTGTCGCTGACGACCGCTCAGTTCCATCCAGACGGGCTCATCTTCGGCACGGGGACTGAGAACTCCCAGGTCAAGATCTGGGATTTGAAAGAGCAGAGCAACGTTGCCAACTTCCCCGGACACGTGGGCCCGGTCACTTCGATCTCTTTCTCCGAGAACGGCTACTACTTGGCGACGGCCGCGGAGGACGCGTGCGTCAAGCTCTGGGACCTGCGGAAACTGAAGAACTTCAAGACGATCCAATTGGACGAGGGGTACGCGATCAAAGAGCTGTGCTTCGACCAGAGCGGCACGTACCTGGCGGTGGCGGGCACCGACGTGCGGGTCTACCTGTGCCGCCAGTGGCAGGAGCTCCGCGTGTTCAACGACCACACGGCCGCCGCCACAGGGGTCCGCTTCGGCAAGAACGCGCAGTACATAGCCTCCACCAGCATGGACCGGACGCTCAAGCTCTACGGCCTCGAGTAGAACTGCTTCAAGTTCTTGACTGACGATCACCACATGCTTTTCTGCCAACAAATATTCACAATTTCTTTCCCATGAGACATTAACATATATTTGTGGTATTTTGTATCATCTCCATCTGACAAGAAGCCGGCCTGGCATATAACTATTAGATACGATGTCAGGAACTTAACAGACTGGAACGAGACTGGCCCATAGATTAATTGGTATCCTTAATGAACATCGACGATGGCTGATTGAAGTGTCTCTGTAAGCATATCGCGACAGCGACGGTGCTTCGCAGCAGGAAGGTTTATAAATATTAAAATAGGTATGTAAGTGGCGATTTATGTTTTGTTTACGATAAAGACTATTGTAACTTTGAATTCGATTAAATTGGTGACCTGAGCAATGTCATAAATGATTAGGTTTTACGAATAATTCTTAGAGTTAAGTTGATTCAGAAAATGTGTAAATCAATTAGCCATACCTAGGTTTTCTCACGCTAATAGTATATAGGTGTATGATATATTGTGTGAATGTGCCGCGTGATTGCGCTCTGTTCATTTCTTTATAAATAAAGTTATGAAATAAAAAGCTTTTAATTCTTTTTTTCATACTTACTGCGTTTGCCTGAATTCATTAATGCGCCACTTGCATTGCGTGACACGATTTCATAACCCAAAAACCTGATTGCCATCATAGATCTATTATTTATAGCCTAGCACAGATTTTGAAATACTAGGCATTGGATGTCCTTTGTTTTACCAAGTCTTGTTTTTGAGATATATACTGATAACAAATGAAAATAGGCTTTACATACTCGCTCAACTTTACATTTTCGTGAAAATAACTTGTTATATTTCATAATGTTAAATAATCGTGAGTTAAGTTGGAGCGGCATATCCTTGAGTGCATTACCGACCCCACGGTGCTGACTTTGCATAGAAAAATTAAAGTTCTGAGGTAAAGGTTGAAAGTCGGTGGAAAATAACAAGAAAACAATTTTCAGCATGATATATTTATTATTATATTGTATACTTTACAATACATATAACAAACCCTCCCATCGTTACATTAAAATTAAATTATAAATTACATATACAATTTTGTCTTTACAGATTTAATAGTCCAATAATAACCAACTCAATATCTTCTAATTTTGAACAGACAACGCTTATTAAAATATTCTCTTTATAATATTTGTTTGTTATTTACGGCGCTAGCGTGTCAGGCAGACAGGAGTCCCTTAACTTACTTTAAGCAACCTTTATCGGCAGTGGTTCAGATTGTCTCCCAAATATATGCACACGGGTTCAACAAAACAATTCATTTATCTATTAAAAGTTGCCAAAAACTAAAAAAAAAACACGTCTAAACACAGTAGTGTAGGAATAATTTCACCACTGCATTTAAAAAATGTGACGTCGTTTTTTTCTTAAACCCATTTTTCACGCAGTTTCAAAATGTACAATATCACCAGCAGGGTCCACTCTACGGGGATGGTATGTATGTCTAGTACATAGGAATCATCGCAGCCAGCCGACCATTATTTGTCACCGAGTGAAAAATTAGCCTAAGGACAGTAATCTGTTGGATAACTTAACATACAATGGTGAAACAGACGCTAAGCGAAATGTGGGTATTGTTAATCACAGCCAAACGCTACCGCTTGTTATACTTATGAACCCGTGAGGCTGCACCACGCTATGGTCTAACATTGAAAAGCATCGATATTGTAGTTACTTACATGCTATTTGAATAAAAATCAACGTTAAAAATTGTATTTAATCGAAAACTGAAAGTAAATTATTCTAACAAAATTGTTTAATGATGATAAACTAAGCTTATTTACAATATATTAATTACAATAATATAGTGTATGACATGAGGCGAACCCAATGATAGGTACACAGCAATTTGAAGTATGAACAGAAATGATTCTGTTCAGCATTTCAGTTATAAATATTCTCTATTTTAGTGAGTGACGGAGTAAAGAAGAATGGGCAAATAAGTACGGGGTGTCGCCCTGCCGACCACTCGGTTCAACTAGACCTAACTTTACTAGAGAAAGACAAACCGACTTAAAATCAATTTTCGTTGCAATAATTTGTAAAGTTTATAACCGACTTCAAAAAAGGAAGGACGCAAAAGAGGAATGTCCGATACGCGATACCTTCGCCAAATGTAAACCGAATTTGAGGATTTAATTTGACAGGGTGTCCCAAGTGGTCCCATTTAAATTTGAAGAAAATATATGAAAGAATGAAAAGTAGCGAATGATAGTATTGAAGTCTGTTGTTTAGACTTTATAATCAGTCATTTATTTCTTAGTTATTTTATTTTCTAGCATAATATAATAATTAAATGCCCACTCTCCTCCAAGAGAAGCTGGCGCTGCAGCGAGTCACTCATACAGCAAACACCAACACAAAACTATATTATTTACATTACACTATAAAATACAGCTTTGTAAAACGTCTTAAACGGTATTGATTCAGACAGGGCGCACCTAAGCGCAACAACAACCATGAAATGAAATCCAGTGTGAAAGAATTTCTACTTTTTTTTCAAAATCTATGGAAGTTAAATTAGTGCGCATAAATTTACTTCCATATAATTTTGAACCCTGTTTATCAGAATCAGTAAGAAAGTAAGAAAATGTAACAAATTCGTTCCAAAATCCATGTTTTATTCACATAAGGCAAGCTCTAATTTGTGTATGAAGTATGGGAATCAGTTTAATTAGTTTAAAATCGGTATCATCACTCTCTAAACTGTTACAACATACACATGATACAAGGGCCACACTAGAAGCGGCGTGGCAAAAACATTTTCTTTCCCCATAATTGGAATCAAAACTTGGACAAGCTTGCGTCATCCAAAAAGCAAATTCGAGGCTATCCGTTTCCACCTCATTGCGCTGTTGTACTATAATAACAGCAACATCGACGAAACGCTGAGACTGACTGAACTGAGCAACGCGAACTGACGCCGGTCGTCAGTCAGCAATCGAGATATAAATATAGCTGAGTCTTAAACACCTACCTACACCTACCGCTCATTATATAACACCTAATGATTTATATAAATTGAAGATAGCCCGGGCTCGTCGGCCACGTGATCAGTCCTACGTGACTCGGTCAAGGTCGCAGGATAAAAGCTACCGTTCACAATACTATTACACAGTGGCGGCCTTAGCGGGTGGCGAGCAGGGCAACCGCCCGGGGCCTCGCTTTTGTGGGGCCTCGCACCCTCGCAGAACAACCCATTTTTTGTTTTGATGTACTGCTGCTTTTAAGAGGATGACTGATTACCAGTAGCCCTGTCTCCCGGAGCCTCGCAATATCTAAGGCCGCCCTTGCTACTACAAGTAAAATTGGACAACGTGCGGTCGCTGGCCCAGTCTTGTTAGATCTACACTCGCTGATAGCAAGCGAAGGAACAATTTAAGCCTTATTTTTTAAATTCAAACGCTTCCTTGTTTTCCCGCAGATGGCATTGACACAATAACAAATGCCCAAAGTCCAAGAACACTTTATGCTCATCACACAAATGCTCCCGCCGAGGATGGTACCCGGTACCCCTTAGCTACCAAGCCAAGCGAGGCTCTTAGCTCAAGGGATTTTTCGAAGTAACATATTTAATCTGTGCCGTGTCGGTATGCATAAAATAGTTAAAGAATGTTGTCCTCCACAGCCACATTGTTTATTATGTAGGTACCTACCGAAAGTGACTCGTGATTGTGACTTGACATTTGCCCCCTTATCTGACAGTTCATATAAACGGTACAATCGGATAGATCGGGGTTACTCTCGCCTGTCGACGTCGATTCGGGCGTCACACTAAAACAGTCATATTATTAAAAAGTAAATTTACAAACAAGAACTAAAAGATCAGATGAAAAACATAATTACGTTTAGACACTAATCTTAGACAATTTAAGATAATCTGTTGCAGGTGACATGGTCAAACATGTTCTTCACACATAGTAAGCCCGGATGGGAATCGAAGCAGCTGCCGTCGCTTCCAAGGCAGAGTAAATAACTATTTTTAGTTCCAGCCAACAAATTCAACGCCACTTTTATAATGGAAACCTAACTAAAACATACTTCATCAAACTGTCTAATTGTAAAACAATTACCACAGAGCATGACCATAGCAGCTGTCGATGATGTTAGTTGTATATATTACATAGTTTGATATGCATGATGTATTATAATTATAGGCCTAAACACGTCAGTGAACCCGCAACAATTGATACGAGGCCTACTGAATACTATAATACATAAAAACAGAGCCCTAAACCACGTTCATTTCTCGGCCTCACAGCGAGTGCAAAATGCGTTGCTGCATCGGCTTTAAATCTGTTTATTTCAAAACATTAAGCAAAAGCCAACATTTTGTCACTTTTAAACCTCGGAGGTTGGCTTTTGCTTAATTTTGCTTGATCTGTCAGAATATGTTATCAATTATTAGGGCATCGGCTACGCAATCTCGCAGAAAAAAAATCATGGCCACCTGGTAACTCACCAAAGCTTGTAGCTTATGGAAAATATTAGCCCGCACAAAAGATATCTTTAGGTAGAACAGACAGACATTGTAGGCTAAATATTGAGATTTCCTTTACTATAGGAACCCTCAAAATAATCTTAACTATATCAAACTGAAATCGAAATTAAAAACGTTACAATTGTTTGGAGATTTGGAAGGCTGTTCAATTCTTGCAAATGGGAGATTCTTGCAACAGGGAAACTCGACTATCACATACTGCGTCTTTCTGATTGCCAATATCATATCTTGCATTTTTTTCATAATTGAAAAATAAATTAATAATGTTCCTCCAAATAATTAATAAGAAATGAGTCATCATTCCTAGACCTATATATTGGGTGTGTGAATATGACTCCGCCCTTTCTCAACAGATGTCGTTTTTAGTATTGTTTACGTGTACTAATAAATGACCATACTTGTATTCGATAGTACTGAATGTCAGCTATCTAACGCATTTTATGATATTTGGTTGAAGTGTAAGCAACAATTGTTTTCACCTTTTCGAAAATGTCGGTTTTTATTCCAAATAAACGTCATTTGCGGGAAGTGTTATTACATTATTTTATTGCGAAGAAAACTGCAGCGGAAACTTATCGTTTGCTTGTGGAGATTTATGGTGAGCATGCTCCGTCTAATACAACTTGCAAGGAATGGTTTCGACGATTTCAAAATAACGATTTTAGTACTGAGGATAAAGAACATGGAAAACCACCAAAAAAATTTGAAGATGCTGAATTGGAAGCATTATTGGCGGAAGATTCTTGCCAAACTCAATCAGAATTAGCTGCAGCATTAAATGTTGATCGTTGAACGACAACTAATGCGTTTGAAGCGAGCCATAGAAGAAAAACGACCAGAATGGGTGAATAGACATAACAAATTAGTTCTTCAGCATGACAATGCCAAACCGCATACCGCAGAAGTCGTAAAAAGATATTTAGAGGGACAGGACTGGGAAGTGTTACCCCACCCGCCATATTCACCAGACATAGCTCCTTCGGATTACCACCTATTCCGGACGATGCAGACAGACCTTACTGGAGAAAAGTTTACTTCATGTGAAAGTATCAAAATTTGGATTGACAACTGGATAAGCTCAAAAGACCAGGACTTCTTCCAGCAAGGAATACGAAAACTACCTGAACGATGGGCGAAGGTTGTAGCTGCAGATGGAACATACTTTCAATATTTTTTTTTTTAATTTTGTAAGCGAACAAATGTGTTTTATTTTGACAAAAAGGGGCGGAGTCATATTCACACACCTATTAATATATAAAATGAATCCCTATTTCCCTTGGTCACGCCATAACTTAAAAACGACTTAACCGATTCCATTTATCTTTTTTAATGTTTTATACGTTGTAGAAGATTTTTTTACGAAAATTGCGCAGAAAGTTCCCGAATGACCGCGGGTAACACCGCGGGCAGCTAGTACTTGATAGATTCAGGCGTTACTCAGCGGGAGCCCGTCTTATGATGGTCTGAAAAGGTTATATTTACACTTCCCTTCAACTTCTAACAAATGAGCTTCACAACAACACAGCTCCGTAAACACACACGAAATACAATAGAAATGAAAATTCTCAACAATAGAATCAAGGCTGCGTCTACAGATGCACAGTGGAAGGGGGCGGTGAAAACAACTATACTTTGTCAAACTCATTTGTTTGAAATTAGCGAGGCCTCCGCTATCACCAAGAGGCCGTGTGAAGTTGTCATCGGCAGCAATACAGTCACCGGTGAAGCCCCTTTTCAGATCATCATGAATTATCAAATGAAATCAAACCAAATAGTATTGATATCGTCGGAGTGCGTGATCTTGCCGGGCGGCGCGGCGGTCACGGGCGGCACGGGCACAGCGGCGGTCACGGGCGGCACGGGCACAGCGGCGGGCGGCGCGACGGCCGCGGGTCAGGCGAATATCAGCCACAGCACGAACAGGATCGCCACCCACAGGAATATCTTCGACAGGAACTGTTCCTCTTCGAACTGCGCCGTGCCGCGGGGCGCTGGAAGACAACACTCAAAGTCAACAATCTTTATTTCCGTTGTTAATTGGAGCTGTCACTTTTTTATATAAAACTAGCGACCCGCCCCGGCTGCGCACGGTTGTATAGTGTGACGTAGGATGAATACAATTCTGTAGTACAACATTTTGATCTATCTCCTAAGTTTTCAGCATTTGCAATGTGAGCGCACAAAAATATGTTTGTTACGACTTCACAATACAAATCTAATGAATTTCTCGGATTTTCTATAATCCAATTGATTTTGTTATTGCAATAATAAAATGAAATATACCACATAAATCCAATACGGATTGGCGCAGCGTCAAAACAGATTAGCATAGTAACTCATTGTATTACAACAAAATGGTAATTAATAGCAAAACAACTTTCACTTATCAAATAAAAAATAGAATCATCAAAATCTGTTCACAATTAGCACAGTCGGATTAAAAACCGCCTCTTTTTTTGTAGTCGTTTAAAAATAAACTTGTTATTTATACACAGTTAGGATTTTCGAACTAACGGCGAAATACTGCGAAAGGCGAACGGCCGCGACTTCGTCCGCGTGATTATTTTTGCCAGGAAATCTAATTAGTATTTTTTTCTACAACTAAAATATCATAAGTTATTCCTTATGACATCAGCTATCTGTCAGTGAAAGTACCGTCTAAGTCGGTCCAGCCGTTTCGGAGATTAGCCGGAACAAAAAGAAAGACAGGCAAAAATTTTAAAAATAGTTTTTTTTTTGTATGTACGATTTCCCTAACTAGCGACAAAAACCCTCAGTCACGTGATCTTTTCGTCCCACGTAGATACCAATCGCGTGGTATATTAAAAACTCACCAGAAGTGGGTCGGGGGTCGCCGAAGTTGAACGTGGATGTGAGAAAGCCGAACGGGAAAGCTCCTATGCCGAATGACATCTGGAACCCGTCGCCGAAACCAAAGCCCGGGAACCCGCTGTTGTTCTCGGGCTCCGTGCGCTGCCCCGCAGGCCGAGGGGGCACCTGCCGAAAAATATTACTATCTAGAGCGTGACGAGTAGACATACCTAGCTTTCCCTACTGATGGCACAGTCAAGCGATTGCGTCAAGCAAATACGTCAATAACTTATAACACTTTTTTGTATGAAGAAGTGACGGAACGAGCTGAAGGCCCACCTGGTTCCGCCCATAACACCAGATATACGACTTAGGTCCTCCCCGAGCGAGCGAAGCAAGACCCAAGGCGCACCCCGTTACGCCTGTCACCGAAGATGGGGATCTTACGTCTCATACGCATGTGATTTCATCGGAACATTGCAATGCAAAACCACCGCTGCTTGGCGGCAGATTGCCAGGTGTGGAGGCAGTACTTCTCCAGGCGAACCTTGCACAAGTGTTATTGAGTTAATGACTCGATGAGACTGGCCATACCAACCAACTGAGCTGTGTAGTAGCTTTGACTTCTGTGCTATAGGTCATGAGTTCGATTCCCACTCAGAACAAGCATTTTGTGTGACGAACACAGATGTTTTTTCTGTGCCTGAGTGTTAATAAATGTATTTACAAAATAAAAAAGCACTTTATATGTATCTCATCATCATCATCAGTAACTGTCAGTTGAAGAGTTCCTATAGTACAAGGTATGCTTAGTTTGGGGCTCGATGACCTAATTTTTTTTCTATAAGTATAGCTGAGGTTTTCCTCATTTTCAAACCCTAAGTCAAAACCTAGATAACTTACGCCTATAAATAAGTTTAATGTAGTAATTAATTCTCGAGTAATAAATCAGTAAGTAGCGAGGTGGAGGTGGGAGACGCTTGTGAACTGCGGGTCCGTTTAGATAATGATAACAATTTTAGACCTAGGCCCTTGAAAATTTAATCCCCATTGATTTATCATGGGTATAAAGTTATCGTTTTTCGCGTATATATTTCTCTGAACATTCAATAATGTTATCTTTGTTGTAAAATGACAGACGTACTTGAACTTGATCTTAAATGGAGAGCAGATAATATTATCAGCTGAAATGAAATTGATAAATTCTTATTGTATTTTAGAAGTTAATACAAGTGGGCGTGGCGGGACGTTGCGTAATGAGCCGCGGCGCCACCGGGGCGGAGCCCGGCCGGGTGATAGCACCGCCGCGGCCTAAATTCCGTTTGACAGATCGGAATACAACGCATTTATCATTGCCTCATAGCTCAGTTGGTAGTAGCTAGTCATTCCGTTTACTTGGATGACATTTTTATCTAGTTATTTTGATTTTATTTCAATTGGACCGAAGACTAACTATTAAACCGGTTTTAATAAAATGTCTATGGCACCAATCTGAAAGCACATCCATTTAAATAAAACAAAAAGGTTTTTCCAAATCGGTTGTTAAATGAAGAAAAACGGAAGTAACAAAAAAAAAAACAAAAATAATACAGCCAAATTGATAACTTCCTTCAGAAGATGGTTGAAACATTAGTCATCCTCGCGCGTCCTTCTCGAACCCCAGAGAGTCAGTACTGGTTAATATGTTAACCATTAGTACAGACTTAACATAAGCGTGCATCGACTGTTGCTCGCTATTTTTTGAACATAGGTCAGTTAGGTCAAGGGTAATTAGCATGCCGTGGACAAAATTATGAAAGCACTACAAGTGCTGCTTACAATACAATACTAAAACCGAAAAGGATGAAATATGATAAGCAGTTAGTGTTATACGAGAACATCTTTAGTGCCTGTACTTTTCTGGCTTTAATATTATTTTTCACTGCAGGAGTGTACTTCAGCTAGAGAGCAGTGCCGTCTTCTTCGTATCAATGATCCGATATCTGTTTATACAGAAACTTGGCCACTGCGATCGCTTTATCAGTGGCCGCGATAAGGTCGTGTCTGATGCAGGTGGTAGGCCACACCAGTGAGTGCGACATGGACTAAGAAGGGGCACCACAATCGCATTTCACAAGATCAGGGTCCCTAAATACCCATTCACACAGGCAGTGCCGTAACGACACCATTATGCACCCGGTGCGATAACCGTGCCATTGAAAATTACCCAAAACTCGGTTCTGGTCCGGTCAGTTCCCTATTTACGGTACTGGCAGAAATAGAATGCCCCGATATCCTAATACTCTGTTGTTATTATTATAAATACGAACGGGAGTTTGTTTGTTACGCTTTCCCGCCTAACTATCAACCGATCATCATAAAACGTTGCTTACTTGTTGTCCGGGGTACAGAAAAGGACGTAGGGTACCTTTCATCCAGAACTAAATTCATTGACAAAATCTACATTATCGCGAAAGCTAAAAGCTACTTAAACTAGCTAGTTTATTGCGTCCGTTTCTTATAATATTATAGCACAGTAATTACATTTTATTAATGTAGTATTGAAGTAACAAAATCTCTTTATCATAATATTTCTATTGTACATTTTGGATAAAGGTGTTAGTTATGCATTAGTTGAAGCCGAGACTCCTGATTAATATTTATTTATTTTGTCATGGTCGAGCTTTCGCTGATGTGAGCACATCTCTCGGTGTTGGAATGAATTAGTTTAATTATTGGGTCACTTTTTAAGCAATGTTTTGGTAGCTTGTAGCCAGTTGTCAAGTTTTATTGGAAAAGCGTTTACAGAGGCAGAGTAGACTATACTTTCTGTTAACAGTTTCAAGTCGTCAACCTCTCTGTTGCCAAGGAAGTTATGTGAGGCGAGTGTTTGCAAGATCACACTCTGAGATAGTGGCCACAAGACATTCTTAGATCTTCTTTCTTTCTTCGTAGATATATATAGATATAGATATATTGTGTAAACTATTATTATTATTACTGACCTTATTCCTAGGGTCTTCTTGTTTAGTGTTCCCCCGTCCATACAGAGGGATGACCTTGTCCCGGCTGATGGCTGCCTTGCAGACGGGGCACACCTGACGGCTAGGTCTCGTCTCCAACCATTGGTGTAGGCATGGCCAGCTGTCAAAGTTAATGTCAAAAATCAAGGAAATGATTCCTTTGAATTTTAAGTATTCATAGAAAATGAATGCTTTATATGCTTAAATTTTCTTACTTCTTAGTTACTCGCTTGTTTCAACCTATGTGTAAAAACCCAGGCCTACAATGGAATGACCTATGATGGAAGTGACGTGACAAATTTACAGCCCATCTAACATAAAGTGGATACTGCCACCCATCAGTAAAACTACTCTGGTACTCTCATATCAAAATATAAGCGTTTTATGACCCTGTTATTTCACTGGCACCCACATCCTTCCATCAGAAAATAGCAATGTGGTGCACTCGCATTGCTTAGCAGCACGTCTTAAGGTGTTGTGGTAGTACTTTCATAGATATACTTGGGACAAATTCTATTGCTAAATTGGGTGACATGTGTAAGGACTTTGACGGGCCCCCAGAAGAGTGTAAGAAATGTGTTTCTGTCTGAAAAATTTATGAGATTAAATTAGACGTCTATTGGTGGCAGGATTTGACTGCTTGCATACATGAAATACATGTATCTTATGTTGCTTCAATGAATTATATAATGTACCTGGGTGACCAAGCCTCATACATTTTAATAGCAAAAACCTTTTAAACACAAAATTTCATTCAAATCGTCAGAGTCATTTCCGAGATATGCAAAATAAATATACAAGAAATGCTTGTTTAAGTAAATAAGATAATCAGTATTCCTTGCAAGGTCAGTGAAAGAGAAAGTCACAGTGAATTTAATAAGTTTGTGGAAATCCTTGAGATTTATCTACATATACCAGTTTGTGTACTTCTCCAACATGTGTCTCTTACTTCTGTAAAAAACAAAATCCTACTACTATTATAAAGGCGAAAGTTTGTAAGTATGGATGTATGGATGTATGGATGTTTGTTACTCTTTCACGTAAAAACTACTGAATGGATTTGAATGAAACTTTACCACAATATAGCTTATACATCAGAATAACATATAGGCTACAATTTTTGAGGTTTCTATAAAATCTATATATATAAAAGAAAGTCGTGTTTGTTACAACACTTATAACTCGAGAACGGCTGGACCGATTGCCATGGTTTTTGATTTGTTGGATTTGTTTCCGTCCCGAATAGCAGAATAACTATTAAAACATTGGAAAATTAACGAAAAAAATAAAATCAATTTATCCCCGTATTCTCCACGGGAACGGGAACTATGCGGGTGAAACCGCGGGGCGCAGCTAGTATGCCATATATTTGTATTATATGGAGAAATAAAATTCAAAGAATTGTATCCACAATACTTTTTTTAAAAAGTCAATATTCAACCATCTGGTTGAACCAGCTATAAAACTACAAAGAGAAAGTGTGGTTGCCCAGTGGTACAGCGAACATTCAATATAGAGTTTGCTGGTTTATATTCATAGTATAACACTAGAAACAAAATTAAGTAGAGCATCCCAATATCCAGATTACAAAAGGTCAATGGATCTTATATGGACAATTGTGTATGTGTCCATAATAAACTTCTGTGAAGTGCCAACAATCTGGAGATATAATCACACTGTGAATGATTATATTAATGATAAAATGCCAAGGCCTGTTGTCACCGGCTCCACCACATGCTAAATCAATTAAATATTCATTAACACAATGTAATACATACAGAAACATAAGGAACATCATATTGTTTGTGAACAGGATCATGCTCACGAAAAGAAAGTGATGATTTCTTGTTTGTTCTTTCCCATGAAGGGTCGGATAGGGATTGAACAAGTGTTAAACATAGTATTCTTGTTCACTTTTTAGTTATTCCAGATACATTATAAAAAAAAAAAAACAAGTGTTTATGGACGAACTCGATGGAAATAAAGTATTTTGGCTTTGACATGACTATTAAATTAAAATAATCTCAAAGTTAAATTACTTACATTGCAACTGAATTTATATAAGTATATCTTAGCCACTAAGAGCCATTATAAGTAAGATAAGTATTGACACTATGAAATGAGCAACCAATTGTATGTATAATTGTACATTGTTTTCAAAGCCAATGTCTTCTTTACCACAAAGCATTTGCAATATTATTTGCATTCATAAATAAATTATATATATCACATATATAAAAACCTATAGCCTAAATAATAACTTCATAAGTTTGGATTTTGAGACAATAAATTATGCCCCATATTAAATAATGGTTTTCTGATGGTTTGCGAATGATCAATGATGTTCAAACAGTTCATGCTGATTGGACAATGAATTCGATTTGATTCAGATTTTCAATAGCGGAGTTGGTTATGCAGGGCTACAGTCTACGTACCAGAAGAGGTGTCCACACATGCTGACGACGGCATCCCGCGCCGTGTCGAGGCAGATGTTGCACTCCAACATCCTCTCGTCAGTCTTGTCTTCATCGCCTCCCGCATCACCCGGCGCCGGCGATGAGGTGCTGGCGTGCGCCTCGCTCGTCTCCGCCATTGTCACGCGCACCCACGGAACTTCTCACTTTTCCACTCACACAAAATAAAACTAGCACAAGCTCAAAACCTTATCGTGATCACAAGGTGACGTCCGATTGTGACACGGCAAGAACTCCAGTTGAACCGTTGTGTAAGAGCCAGATAGAGTGGAATTAAGTTAGTATTTGTTAGTACATAGCCGAAATACAAGATTTTCAATCAGATTCCGACTTGAAGAACTATATTCAGTTCACTTGATTTCTCAAAAAGAAACGAAATTATTTTTCGTGTTTTCCCAAGTCCCGTGGTTTGATGATCTGTCACTAACTGTCAAATTTTGTTTTTGTCAAACAAAAGTGTCAATCTAGTTATTGTCAACCATATATCACAGAGTAAACTACCTATTACTTTACATTATTATTTATTATTAATTTATAATTAACCTTATCTAGAAAAATCTTGCGAACGTACATTAACTTGGACATTGGCAGAATTTGTGTGGCATAAATCACACAAAAGGCCAAAAATAATAAGAAGAAGAAACTATCTATTACATACGTAATCTGCCACCAATTGTTGTGATGCACTCGTATTGTTGTTACGGTGGTCTCGTTGTCTTGGGTGACGGGTGCGACTGGATGCGACTTCTCATACTTGGATCGGAGAGGACCTAAGTCAATTGCTGTATAAGGGCAGAGTTGATCATATAACATCAGGTGGACCCTTACTTAAGTTATCCTTTATCGGGTCACTTAAGTTGTTTAAGAAAGAGCTCCGATTGATACAATCAATGAAATACTTGAAAGACAATGATAGATTATCATGCAGATCGTATGATTTATTGACCTAGTGAAGGCGTATTTTTTATAGCGAATCTTGTGCACGCAACTTCTGATTGTATTCACAGACTTTTTAGATGAATTATGTGGGTGTGATGGAATGTTGCACAGATAATATTAGTACTGATTGTTGGGAAGAGACAACGCCGTTTTGTTTTGTTTCAAAAGTCTATGGTATTCCTGTGTGTATTGTTCTCATTGACGAAAATGATTGTATTCGATTGGCTTTAAATATATTATAGATCAGAATTTAGCTAGATTGGCCAACCGTTGATAATAAAGTTGTTATTAAATGTCATACTGCAATATAAAACAAACTGTTAGATTGAAAAATCTTGTGGATTGATTTCGTTGTAGTTTTATGTAAAAATTGTGGAATGCTACATGAAATACATTACTAGTACAACGCTAAACTATCTTTTAAGTTGGAAATATAAATGTGGACGGTTAGAATAAATATTATCAATAAACTTTCATGGATTTGTTGTAATATGTTGAAAAACAATTGTGACGTCACAGTGCCAATCAGCTGAGGAGTGAGGAGAATCTTGAGTAGGCGATACGAGAATTTTATCAAAACAAACAAAATGGGGGGCGCAGTGAGTTCAGGGCGTGATAACAATGAGCTGATCGACAACTTGATGGGTGGCGGTTACATCCGCACCCATACCGTAGAAAGTGTGTTCCGAGTGCTGGACCGTGCGGATTACATGGTGCCGGCGGACCGCGGCCAGGCATACAAAGATCTGGCCTGGCGCAATGGCGCCTTACATCTTTCTGCTCCTTGTATTTACAGGTAAGTCTTGTATAGCTGCTTTACAGGGCTCTATTAATTGCTGGTCAGTCATTGTGTACACAAAGAATAATGAGCTAGGCTAGGCTACTCAATAAACGTTAGTGCATGGGATATAATTTATTAATGAAGCCCAATCTCTTTTTTTTTTAATAATTAAGGTTATAATTAAGTTGTATCATATATCTGTGAACTTATAGTGTATTTTCATTAAAAAAATTTAAAGTTACAAGAATAATAATAACTTTCGTACTATTCACACTAGAAATAAAAACTTATTGATTGATTACAAAAGGTCAAGATAATAAAAATTAAAAATATTGGTAATTTGGCATTAATGTTTATATGAATGATAAGACTCCATGGCCTCATCATCATCATCATTCATTTATTTACTTTAGGACACAATGGACACTTAGTTTAGATAAAATAACAACTTTTGAAGCAGCTGTACATATACTTTGTCAAATAAGAGAAAATATCTCTTTGTGTAAAAATAATCTAAAATTTTTCCAAATAAGCAAGCCTGTGGACTACTTCACAACATACAAAATAACTTGTAATATCTTATTGTACATTTAAATATTGTCAAACAAGATGTTTATGTGGACATAAGTAAATGGTTTTCTAGTCTATTCTATAATGAACATTCTTATATTTTTTTTGAACAGGATCATGCTTGTGACAAGAAAGTAATTTTTCCCACAGATGTTCGTAGTTCTTTCTTCCCCATGTAAGGTTGAATAGGGTTTGCACAAGGACTAAACTTACTAAAAAAACTTTTGAACTTATAATAGAATTCAAGTGAAATTATGTATTTTGCTTTCATGTCAAAGTCGATTTAGTCTAGTTTGATGCTAATAGAATAGACATTTTTAATTTAGTGCCAACATTATGACGCCCACAAATGATATATTAACATCTGGCAGTGAGGTGATGGAAGCTCTGGAGCTGCAGCCGGGGCAATCATTCCTGAACCTGGGCTCCGGCACGGGGTACCTCAGCACGCTAGCCGGGCTCATCATCGGCTCCTCTGGCACCAGCCACGGCGTCGAGGCCCATTCTGGTGTTGTTGAATACTGTAACAAAAAACTCAGTCAGTTTCTTGAGAACTCTGTGACTTTGGATGAGTTTGACTTTTGTATACCCAAATATTACTGTGGTAAGTGATATTTTTTCTTGGGTAAATGTTTATTTATGTATAGGGCGTTTAGAATAATTGGGGTTGTTCTTTTCTTCTATTACCTTTAATATTTATTCATACAAAATCAATAAGTATAGTTATTTTTTACAGCTTATCCATTAATTGAAGCAGTTTGTAAATATAATTTAATTTAATCAAATTATATTTAAATTTTAATTTAGTTTAGGCAAAAAATTATGGAGAATTGTGTTACACGCCTAAAGTATAACCTTTCCAAAGTATTGGTGAGTATTATGGGTAAGAAGTTGAGACTATTCTTTTTAAAATTATTACTATTGAGACTGTTTAAAAATGATAAAATGCATCTTGCTTTTCACTGCTGCATCTGTTACAAAATTTGCATCAAGTTCATATACCGCTGGTCATAGCTTAGTAGCTAAGAATATTTCAGTATTTACAACATGTTTACCATGAATTTTGTTTATCTAAACTAAGTTATATGCACATTTCACTAGTGTGATCGACCGTGGGAAGTATTTCATACTGTTAAGTATGCCACACACTTTAATATCATTTCACATTGTCATTGTTCCATAAGCAACAATGTATGGATTTGAACACAAAGTACCATTACAAAACATTATGTGTGGTGGGAGGGATTTGGTGTGTTAAATACTCCATGTATGCATGACACACAAACCACAATGTAGGAACTAGAAATGTTACAGGATATTTTCTGACATGTTGTTTGGTAATTCGCATGAATAACCGCTCACCATGAATATTTTTTTTACAAAATATTATTTTATTCATGTAAGAAATTAATATTCTAATGCTGCACTAAGCCTATGTTGCAGTTTTCAAACCACCTAGTAGGTATTTGCAGGTACAATATGAGACATTCTAATAATAGGCATCAGGGTTGCAAGTACAATGGAAGGTCATTTGGTTCTTCATATACTAAAATAATCCCAAATGTTGTGTTGTCATGTTCAGGGGCTAGGAACAAATACCAAGGAACGCCGCTAACATCAGATGGATTGGCTCACGTGCTGATCCCGTGCTCCAGTTTCCAATATAATATTTAAAAACCTCAACCTTCATTATATTGTAACAGGTAACGCCCTCTGCCTGGCGCCACTGCACGCGCCGTACGACCGAGCGTACGTCGGCGCTGGTGTGCTGCCCAAGTATGAAAACTACTTCAAGCAGTTGATCAAGGTAACTTTTTCATCTTTTCAGAGTACGAAGGAGCCTTGACAAATGTTTTGTTCAGGAACTCGCTACTAGTGAAGACTGTTGTCTGTAGGTTAACGGGGTGCTGGTGATGCCGCTGGGAGAAACGCTCGTTCAGATCAAGCGCGTGTCGGAAACGGAGTGGACGTCGCGGCCGCTGCTCAATGTCTCCTTCGCGCTGCTGCGGGCGCCTCTCAAGGAGGAGGCGGCCGAGCCTCTCAAGCTAGGTGAGCGGTGAGCGGTGAGCGGTGAGCCGGCAACTTGCTCGAAGTAATATCGTTACTCTCATTTTCAAAACTCGAAAGCTGGAAGTCAATAAAATATCGTGTAATTAACTGAAATTGGACCTTAAACTTCCGTTTTGAATGAATGAATGAAGCCGCTGCTCCTGCCCCGCCCTGCTGGGTTGGAGGCCGTGGTCAAAAAATAGCTAGAGAAGACCTTTCTCGTACAGTGCGCACAAACTGTCGCGCGCATTTGAAGACTGATCAATTCAGTGCACCTATTTAATTTGTACAGCAGCCTTATAAATGTCTGTGTCTGGTCAGTCAATGGTTCATTGAGTCCGGTGTTGATATGGTTGATGTGTGCGTGCAGATGAGGTGTCCCCGTCGCCGCTGATGATGCTGGCGCGCGCGCGCGTGCGGCGCGCGATGCTGGCGGGCGTGTGTCGGCGGCACCCCGAGCTGCGGCCGCCGCCCCCGCGCCGCGCGCCCGCGCCTCGCGCCCGCCCGCGCCGCATCTGCATCCCGCTCGACCCCGAAAGCGACGGTACGTTACGCGACACAGTGAGACTTTATTAAATGTCGCTAAGATGCAATTGAAAAGTCACTAGATGTCGCTAGATGACTTGAGTTCTAAAAGTCGCTAGGTCCAAGGTTGCTAGTATAGGGAGGTTGGGTCAACCATGTTACATTTTGTCGCTGGTCTCTTTCTGGGGGAAAATATTGGTCCAAGATGAGTTCGCGACTCGTGTATCATAAATAATAAAAGTTGATTGGTGTTTCCAGTGGAGCACCTGGATCCTATCCACGACTTGGAAGACGAGGATGGTGGCCGCGAGATGAACGCCCTCCTCAGCCTCGTGCTCAGCATGGGCGGGGACCGCGTGGGCGGCTCGCTGCGCTTCGGCCTGCGCCCGCCGCGCGAGGTACGTCCGAATCACACTTGAGATCTAAACGAATCAACGAGTTTGAGATGACGCCTTCAGCAGTACCTCTAACACTGTTCGCTTCATGCTCAGCATGGGTAACAATATAACCGTTTTAGTGAAGCGCGGACGAGATATTTGCAGAAGACTATGGATACTTTGATACTTGAAAATAAGATTAGTAGCGCAACAACAGTGCCTAAGATTTCGGCAGTGCTTCGGTTCTACCTCTGGTAGCTCATTAGAATATATGTCTATCATTAATTGATTTTAGACGAAATTAGTGTTAAAATGTTCATATGCTCTTCCTAATGGTAAAAGTCCATAATACGCGACCCTTATATTTGGATTCGCATGCGTTTCATCACATCCGCTAGGCCACAGAACACTACATACATTTGTTAACTTAACTCATTAAGGTCCACCATTATGACATTCTGACTTGTGCCTTTTTCGGTTCGTCATCGTCTGTGTTCCACCAGGTGTTGATCGACGAGATGGAAAACGCTTCCTCGGACGGCGAGGGCGCCGTCGACAGGACCTACCGCACCAGGGCAGAGGCCCTGATCGACGAGACGTTCGCCAACGTGAACAACGCGCTGGTGTCCATCCAGGCGGTCACCGTGGAGCAGGAGCCGTACCGGCCGAGCGGCGCCGGCGCGGCCAACGCGGCCAGCAACATGGACGACCCCGACACGCCGGGCTCCGCCGTGCCCGACAACACGGGCGTCACGCGCGGGAACGGGAACGTAGACGACATAGACGGCGAAGTCACCGTCGAAACCCGCCCCGGTGACAACGGTCCCGTTGAGAACCCCGCCGGTCGGGTCGAGGTGGGTTATACACTCACAAATATGT
Source organism: Aplocera efformata (assembly GCA_921293045.1). Classification (NCBI taxonomy): domain Eukaryota; kingdom Metazoa; phylum Arthropoda; class Insecta; order Lepidoptera; family Geometridae; genus Aplocera; species Aplocera efformata. Next base: position 490,197 of record OV121042.1, on the reverse strand, counting down.
TAACTTGTGTGTGTGTGTGTAAAATTAGACTTGTCCAAATGATACTTGAGATCTAAAGGAATAAATGAGTTTGAGTTAAACGGGATTCTAGATATTTGAAAATACTGTTGATGAAGTTGACCTCAGAGTATAGAGGACCCCTAATGTTGAATGTCATGAAGAATAATTGGTCTACCATCCCTTTTTTTTTTTTTTTTTTTTTTTTTTCCGTGGGGAAATGCACTCGCATACCGCCCTGCCACGGGGAGACAGAGCGGTTATGTGGGACTAGACCCACTAAAACCCCACGGTGTCCTCCTCTGCCGCTTAGTGGCGGGAACACGGGAACGTTACACACACATCCGCGAACCCGCCGCGGCTGTCCGTTTCCGGACCCATCTCCTTAGGCATCTACTGCCACTCCTCTGTTTGCGACACGCCAGGACACATGGCGTGTCGCAACCTCCTCGGGGACCAGGTCAGCGAAAGGGCGTCAGACGACCCCGTGTCTAGACGCCCTAAGTCCCCATGCGACGGGTCAGATCTGTGGCCCCGTCGCCTGCCACTACGGCCGCAGAGGATAGGGAGAGCGGCGCACCGTAATACCGGCACTCCTCTCCCGCCGCGGCCCCTAACCTTCAGCTGCGGTGCTGCCCATACAGCACCGCAGCCCGCCTCAGTTGCGGTGCCCCCCATAAGGCACCGCCACCTACTGTGCCGCTCCTATTCGGCTTAGAGGCAAAGCCTAAAGGAGCGGCCCTGCCGGGTTCCTCTTAGCTTCACCGTGGGGGACCAGGCCACGGTTACTAAGCCCCCCCGCCCCGACAAGGCGGGAACCCACGGGGGGGTGGTCTACCATCCCTAACAATATAATAATAAACTAAAGTTTTAATACCTGAAGGAAGTAAGTCTCGCTAGACTTGGTCTGCAAAGACAGCTGACTGCCATTTTGGAATATTTTTTGATTCATAGTTTATTTAGTAGCTTACAGAGAACTTGTACTGTGCTTGCAACAAGATACGTTATTTTAGGATTAATATTTGGTTTAATTTTTTCTGAGTACTCGAGTTTACTTTTATTCACTTTGGCGTATGTCGAGTACGCGCGTAACACGTGGCCTTAAGATCCTATTAAAAGTGTCCACGATCCAGGTGGACACGGAAGATGTGCCCCTTCGGCCGGCCACGTCGGACAACTCCGACAACAAGCGAGACAGCAGCGAGAGTGACTCCAAGCCCTCCACCAGCGGCGACACCGGCCTCTACCCGCCCGCGCGCGGCGCGCCCTCCGCCTCCGGTAACGTAACATTTGATTGTTGCACTACTTTGTGTTGTTCCTGGTAAACGATTATGCTTGAGTATTTTTGACGACCTGGGTTCACGCTTCATATTAACTGGTTACCGCTAAAATAGTTTTTAGTTTTGTTATAAACTTGGTACATTTTAAAATACCTTTAATTATGAAGTTTATGTTAGGTATTTCTCTCCAATCCAATCCAAGTCAAACTTTTGTATCCAAGTTCCAAGATCTATAGTGAGAACTGTTCTTCTTGTTTACAGGCAGCGGCTCGGGCTCCAAGAAGCAAGGCGGCCCCGGGGGCGGGGGCGGGGGCGCGGGCGCGGGCGCGGGCGCGGGCGGGCGGCGCCGGCGCCGCGTGCTCGCGTGCCGGACGCGGCGCGCGCGCTCCTCGCGAGCCAAGCGCTGTCTGCCACAGGTACATAATCTTATCTTATTACTTTACTACTTGCCTATAAAGTTGGGTTCCATTATTAGGTCCTTTGAATTTTTTAGCTCGGTTTGAATATTTGTTTTGTGTCTGTAATACTGAATGTAAAACAATGATTAGCAGGTGTCAATTTACTTCGGCAACGCGGGCGAGTACAACCAGGAAGACGTAGTGGACTGCTCCGAACTGGCCGAGGACGAGTCGACGCGCGCCTCTGAAGACGTGCAGATGGAACATTCTTCTAGCGAGGACGAGGCGCCTTCCTGCTCCAAGGTAACCACACGAGGACAACTCCTGTAGAAAGCTTTATTTCTATTCCATCTATATTTATATTAATAATCGTGAACAAACTTGCTGAGGATTTGAGAACAACAGTGTCAACTAGCGAGATCTAGTCAGTTACCCAATACGGAGAGTCCAGCTGTGACAAAGAACGATGTATTTCGATCTTTAATTTGTTTAGGTTTCTGGAAACGACAGAAATCCCATTACTAAATCTATAAGGGTCGATCTGTTCTACCTTTCAAAGGCCGTATCTTTTGAACCATACTAAAAGGCTGAAAGGAGATGAAACGATTATTAGCCAGCACAGCCTAAGACAGAACCTTTACACGCCATATTTTATGTATAATAATTCTATTTCCTTTTATCGTACTGTGAAATTGAACGTCTTTTATATGGTCTTGTGTGACCAGTGTTGCTAGATGTTAATAAGTAAATCCTACGAACTCATTGCAAATAAAAAAATATAACCTGTGGTGCGGGGTCCGAGCCCGATTCGCACTTAGTCGGTTTACCGGTACCATGTAATGTGGCAGTAAGTCTAAAAGGAGCAACGAGGATAAAAAAATCTATATTATATAACTGCTCTTAGGACACCAAGCGTCAGAAACTAGACAGCGGCATCGGCGATGCCACCCCATCCTGCTCCACGTCGGGGGACTCGAGCCCGTCCAAGTCGGAATCCAAGACTGACGAGTCTGACTCCAAGACTGGAGAATCTCACACCGACGCCTCCACCACGGAGAGCCCGCCGAGTGAGTTCAGAATCTTACACGTAAAAATATTTAAAAATAGTGAAATGTAGACAGACACAGTAATTAGATATCCATACATCACTCCCCCCTGAATTTCATCGTCAAAAGTTTTTAAAAGATTTTGATGCATATGATCTTTATCTTTAATTAAACGTAGGTTAGACTACAGTTCCTTTTCTCGAAAAACTTTATCAGGCATATAGAAATAAAAAAACAAATTATCCACTGGGAAATTATTAAAACCTGGGTCTTTGTTTGTCTGTGATTAAGACGTGAGTTTGTGGGCAGACGGGCGCTCGTCCCGGCGGCGGCGCAGCGCGGCGGCCGGCGGGTGCGACAGCGGCGCCGAGTCGCCGGCGGCGCGCGCCGCCCGCCGCACGCGCCGCGTCAACCGCGACGCGCGCCGCGTGCGCCTCTCCACCGTGATGAAGCGCGGCGTCAAGGAGCTGCCGCTGCCCTTCGCGCTCAAGCTGTACGTCAACCTCGGCCGGTGCTTCGAGTTCTAGAGGACCGCGGACGTCTCCATGCGGAATACGACAACCTGCGGCCATGCGTATAAATCAACATGTACTCCGATCTCGCTGCTCTGTCCGGACGCCTTGTTAAGCTTACATTGTTTCGAATTCAAAGAGTGTATTACGTTGTTGCGGGTTCTGCGGGTGGAACAGTCTCCGGCCGCTGTCCAGTCCCGGAGCGCGTTGTCGAGGAACTCCCGCTGCCCTACTCCTTGAAGTCTTCGACAATCTCAAACGGTACTGCCCATTTTTGGAAAGTACGTAATCCTTTGGGCTTTGCTTCGAGTTCCTAAGGCTTACGTTAAGTTCCGGGTAAGAAGTGCTTCAACCTCAGACGTATTTTGAGTACAAAGGATTACGTTTATTTCGAATTTTAGGCTCGATATACGATAGCCTCGGACTCTGACACAGAAATCATCAAAGAAAAGAAGTACGCCATATTTTGATGTTGCTTCTCCTAGAAAATTAACGAAAAATCATGTGTCGATCTCTCACGTAGCTACGAGTTCCAGAGCTTTGTGTATAGAGAAGAACTTGTAAGGATGCTTCTAATTTTAGGGCAGACGCTAGTCAGAATTCTAGGAACGATGTATGTATGACAACCCCAGACGTTCAGAGGGTTCGAGAAAGGAGTACGTGGAACTGTTAGATAGTTTCGTTTTTGGGGGCATGCGTCGACCTCGGGCCGTGCTTCCAATACAAGAAATGAGAAGCGAACCCTTTAACAGGCAACTACTGAACGTTGCAAGTACTACGCGAGGGTGGCGGCGCGCCGCATGTGCACATCCATGGTCACCTGTTGCTTAAACATATTCTCACAACGTAGTTTGCGTTTTTGAAATTATCAGGGGCACTTTCAGTGTACGAATGTGTGCTTCGCCGCCGACGCACCGAACAGCATGTGTATGCGTGTGATTGACTGAATTTTTAATTATATTACAATATTCTTCATAGAGTAACAAGTTTAAAAGCGAAGTCAATCAGCTTTGTTTAAAAAAAGACTTATTTTATTAAATACATGAATGATTTTTTTTATTTAGTGTTTTGTACTAGCTAGGTTAAGCCATCTATTGTCCATTATCTCGGCGATGCCCCGAGCATGTCACCGTCTCGCTCTCTCACAGATTATGAGAATTTTTTAACATATAAGAGTATAAAAAAAAATAATACATGTTTAATTTTTTTTAACATTTAAATAAATGATTATATTTGTTTAATTAATAGGACTGAGTTAATTGTTTATCTATAAGAATAAAGCTAATAACATATTTTAACTTTAGATGAAGATGCGATTATATTGTATTATTGGACCTTTGTTATGGGTTGTTTGTGAAGTATTTGCAACTCTAAATCAATATTAAATCGTAGAAATTGAAGCTGTAACGCCAGAGCTTCATGAGACCTCAGGTATTCTTCACTTCCAATTATAAAGCGGTTAAAAACGGCTTCGTTCAGGGATTTGCTCGGCGCACCGCCTTAATTATAACGCAATAAAACCGTAATATGTAATAATTATCATATGTATTTGTTAGGGTGATTACATTATTACATCACCGGATAATTAACCCTGACGGATGTGTGACGAGTGGGTGATTTGTTGAATACATTTTAAGAGTAATTCTACCAGTAAGCGTACACGTTCGTTCTGTTTGGTTCATTCAAGACGGCTCTGGCCTAGTGTGTAGTTAGCCCTGCCTGCGAAGCGAAGAGTCCCGGGTCTAATTGCCGGCCAGGGCAAACTGTGGGATAGCCTTGAAAAGCTCGATCACGGGTCTTGGGTGTTTGTGTTCTGTCATTTTGTTTGTCCATGTCATCTGCAACACAGGGAATCTTTGTGCTGGGGTATGAGGTCATGCGAGCGTTACATCGCAAATTTTCTTGACAGTTCATCTCCCTTGTTTCACAATAAATGTGTGCAATTTTCCGGTGATATAATATTTATATTTTGTAGACTACTTTAGTTTTATTATATAAAATTGAGTTTTTCTAACGAACTGTACGTAATTTAGTCCTTGTTCGCTCCTGTTATATTGTTACGAATTAATTATTTAGTCATAACTAGTTATGGGAATACGGAATTTATCAAAATGTATGTGTACTCGCTATTAATGTAATAGTCATAATCAATTACTCAAACGTTTTATACCTTAGGATAATACACTTTGCAGTAGCTACTATTTTGAGCAACATAATTAAGGCTGTGTCACACTGCTTGCATTGCAGGCATCCAACCTGGGAATGCACCCTTATATTCTGACATGCTGTTTAAGTGAGCTCTACGCCACCAACGGGTGAATCTATGACGTCAGCAACGTGACGCGTCCCAATGAAAGCAGTGTAACGCAAGCCCTATCCGTAGTAACTAATGTATAATTGCAATTGTTGCCATGAATTCTTGCATGTCGATGTAAAATAGTCAATATAATTTTATCAGTCATTTATACATTATATTTATGAGCTGGGGTAGTTAGATCCGCCACGGAGACGCCGCACAGCCTCCATTTCTTTACTAAGTTTTCAATCTACCACAGCTTCTTAGTTTTGACGCGTGTGGCGAAAACATGTCACCGATATTGACACCTCATGGAAATCTCGCACGAGCCAAAGAATAAAACTTACCTTTCACGATCACATTAAGATGAACTATATTTATGTGCGACGTCTCTCCGGCGATAAGACTGTTTCTATGTTACTAATTGTGGCGCCACTCTCACGTGGCGAGCGACATTTTATGATCAATTAAACAACTTGTCATAAAGCTAGTGGTCACGGTGCGCGGCAGGAACTAAGGCGTGGAATAAGTTGCGGCGTCCTGTCGACTTTACATTTTGTGTTTCCCGCACAATGCACTCGGCGTAGCAACGCGAAGCGAACTGTCACGCGGGGATACATAAATGTGTCGACAAAACGAACTATACTGACCTTTTCAGTATACTGAATGAAATTGAATTCGGATTCGATGAAGTTGACTGTGATTGCAGTTGTTGGTTACATCCAGGCTTCAAGCCAAAGTCAGTGATCCAATAGCACAGCTGTTTGCTCCTGGCCTCGCCCGAGCCGACAGGCGCCGCGGCTCGAGCCGATTTCACGCTGAACCGTATTAGTGCGTAATCCGCCTTATATTATTGTAGTCGTTATTCGCTACCTATTAGATTAGACTAAGATAGGATGTAATGTAATAATACTTTTCGTATCTCTCATATTCGCGTAAAAGTAACGTTATGCTGATGGCACGTCCGGTTCAGTGTGTCCTCGGCTTAGGGATTGAATAGTTCTAAAGATAATTAGTAATGTTTGATTGGTGTAAATAATACTGTCATATTGTTTTATTTTTGTTGCGCGTAATGAATATATGAGTTTTATTAAGAATCCTTAGTTTGAATCAATTCCTCGAGTGCTGAAAATTGGTTGGGATGGTGGTCAGTAAAACAAAGACATGATGAAAGTATTGTTTTAATAAAATAGTTTCAATTTACATATAACAAGTGTAAAAATTACTTGCAGGTGAGCATACACGGTGGGTGCTTATATATTTATTTGCATTTACAATTACCATTTACGTTACACAGTATTTACAAAATAGTAAAGAGCAACTTCACTGAACTGTCAATTCACATTAAACCTACAATAGCCTCAAGGCTGCCGGGTTGAACTCTCCTGTTACTCTCGCCTGTTTGTTTTAGCTTCGAGTGATGCTATTTTATGCATGTGTCCATCGAGAGTCGCAGTGGGAATGTTAAGTATTGCTAGCACCACTTGGTGCCCTTGCTCTTGACGTGTCCGTTGGCCCTCTGCGGCATGGCGTGCTCGGGGTAGAGGTCGTCGGCGGCGGGCGCGTCGCACGCGCTCAGCCCGTTGACGAGCTTCCTGGCAGGTCGCGGCGTCGCGCGGCCCGTCTCGCGTGTCCTCTCCCTCGCCCACTTGTCGGCCGCGTGGGTCCGCTTCACCGGCCTCTTGTTCCCCGTGTCGTGCAACTCCCCGTTGCAGAGCTCCGACACGGGTCTCCCGGGTGTTTCCGACTCGCTGCCGTTGACCAGCGAGTGCGCGCTTCTGGCTTTGTGCAGGGAGAGCCGCATGGGCTTGCGAGGCGGCGTCGGGCGCGACTTCGACTCCTCGCGCTTCTCCTCGTTCTTCTTGTAATGACTGAGCCGCGTAGAACAAGACTCCGAGCCGTAGTCTATCCGCGGTGAACTACTGTACATGTCTCCGTTGGGGAAGTCGGAACATTCGGATTCGAATTCTGAGGACTTGGCGCTTCTACAGTGCAGCTTCGATGACCTTCTGCTGGATTTGTGCGCGTTTTCTAAGACTTTCCCGTCTATCCGATTGTACATGTAATGTTTCTCCGTCTCGACTTGGATGTCTTCTGCGCTTTCGTTCTTCTTCAGCTTTCGGAGCCGCTGCGAGCGCTTCAGCTGCTCGATGATCGAAAGCGTCTTCCGTTCCGCCCAGTTGGTCTTCTTTATGCTCTCCTCTATCCTGTCGGCCGCCTTCTTGATCTCGTATTGCTTGGAGTCCCTCCCGCCCGCATTGGAGTGGTTGTCTTTCGTATCCAGGTCGCTGTCGGATCTGAAGTAGTCGTCTCTGGAGCGGCTCAGCCTGTCGCTCTTCATGCGTTGCTTCTCCATGTGTCTTTGGTTTCGCTCGATCATGCGGATCGCGGCGTCCGTTTCGGCGGTGTAGTCCACTCCGTGGATGCAGTGGTGGGAGAGGGAATGGCGCATGCGTCCCGCGCGGTGCTCCAAGCTGTGCGAGCTGTGAGACCTGTGGTTGGGGGGAGGGGAGGCGCGGGGGGAGGCGGCCGCGCGCGAGGACGCGCCGCTGGCGTTGGACCGCGGCCTCATCAGCGGCAGGTTCCCCTCCGAGCAATCCAAACCGGGCAGCTTTGCGACTATAGCGGTGATGTCTGGACCTTTCTGGAACACTTGTACTTCAGAACGGGGACTGTGCCTTTTAGACGCCGGTTCTGTACTGATGTTGATATTGGTCACGTTCTTTTTGCTCTTGTTGACTGTTATGCAGCTGTCACTACTGCTGACCGGCTGGAGCTGGAACAGAATACCTCTATGTTATCTTTGATTTTTATCGTATTTACGTTTTCGGTTCACCCTGTACAGTGTAGCTACCTGATTGTGGCGGGCCAGGAGTTCGGCGACCTGTTCCTCCAGGTAAGAGATGCGGTGCGTGAGGCGTGTGTTGTCGGAGCGCAGTCCTTCCTTGGCCTTCTCCGCGTCGTCCGCCGCGCTGCGCAGCGCGCCCAACTCCGCCCGGAGCGACGCCGCCTCATTCTACATAACGAAAGAAAATTAATTAAAATAAAGCAAGACTATACCATGTCTTGACTTGTCGAATGTTCCGTTCCGAATCTACGCACAAGATTTTTTTTTCCGTGCCATTCAAAGCAGATAGCGTAAACACCAGTTTGTAAGGAGGGAAGGAAATAATTGTGAGGAAACCGGCATGTCTTAGATCCAAAAATTCGAAGACTTGTGACATCTACCAATCCGGTTTGGATTCCCGTGGTACATCAAAAGCCCATTGAAACATTAGAGGCTGATATGGTGAGACCTGTGTGAAGGCGGAGACGGGCGCTGCGGGCGCAGGCTGCCCGCCGCGCAGAACCACCACGCGCACCGCCACCCCCGCCGCCCCCACAGCCCCCACAGCCCCCGCCGCGCCCTGCAGCTCCTCCTGACTCCTGCACGCTAGCACCAGCGAGCCGTTCACCTCCACCAACCTAGAACAACAATAACTTGTCATTATCCAACTAGTGTAGCCACTCGTAATACGATACCACCATAGAAGAGCAAACGTTTATGGCGAGCGCGCTATTTTGAATCCAGACCGTAGCGAAGGATTCAAACTACAAAGCCCATCCAAGAATCAGGAAAATTGCTTAACTTATCTAAGACCTGTAAATAATATTTCAGTAATTACATGGTGATTCTGTTGATCAAAAGTTCAGTTAACTCATTCATTTACAGTGAAATTTCCCAATTCCTCGGTCGTTGATCCCATTGTATTTTAGATAATTCAATTCAAGGAACGAGTTTTTATCAGTTTTGTACGTAATTGCTGCTTCATTTATTTTTTACGTTATTTTACTAGGTATGTAAATGAACCACGTTTCGGTGAACGTACGATTAGGTATCGCGAAACATCAAATTACTATCTGTAATTGCAGCGAACTCATGAATTACCTATGAAGAAGAGACGGACGGGGTTGGCACGCATCGCCAGAGTTCCGCGAAGTGCTCGCCCGGTGGCGTGAGCGGCTCCATTTATACATTTTTCATTTTAGTCAATTAGATCTAATTAACAAAAATGTATTGGCGTTCTCCATGTGGACGAGTGCCATACCATTCAAAAAGTACCTTACAGCACCGTCTATACGGTTTAGTTTAAGTTAAAATGGCGCACACCTCAGCTGAGGTAACTGGGAACGATACGTGAGTTATGTGCAACTGGCTAAGCTACAGTTTCTATTTCAACGAATATGCTCTCAGATCGGTCCCATAAAATTTTTATTAAAATCGGTTCAATAGTTTGGTAGTTATAACAAAATAACTAGAAAAAACGATTAGACGGCTCCGTGGCTTAGTTGGTAGTAGCCCTGTCTTCGAAGCGAGGGGTCCCGGGTTCGATTCCCGGCCGGGGCACACTTTGTGTGGTGAGCATGAAGTTTGTTCTCGAGTCTTGGGTGTTTGTCTTGTGTTTCTGTGTTTGTCCATGCCATCTGCGACACAGGGAATCCTAGTGCAGAGGTGTGAGTGTGTAAATGTTTAAAAAATATATATATATATATGTAAAACGAAATTGTATGTTTTGCTTTCCTATGACTTTTTTCTTCACCCGTTCTTTACATTAAGTATAAGGTACATTATGTGTGAGAAATAAGTGACGAAAGCGTGGAAGTATTGTAGTTTTTTTTTATTTTTAAATCGATCTCTTGTTTATTTGTATAGATTGTGCAACTTTGTTCTGCCCGTAGCACAGTGTGTAACAGGAGCCATTTCTCGGACGTCGGCTTTTTAGTACAAAAACACAGCGAGATGTCATTCCATGATCAAATGCCACTCGGGATTACCGCACGATGACCCGCGACAAGCCGACAGCGCCCAAGGCTGACCGACGCGGCGGTTTCACTCTGCTAGATCGATTACCTCGATCATCACTACTGTTGATCTGGTTCACCGACTAATAATTCATAGGTACATAGCGATCATTAAACACTGATACTCTGAACTATATTAAATGTTTTGTGTTTAGATATAATATTGTATAATGTATGTTAGAGTCATTATAACCAGCGCCTAGGAATATTGTTAGTTAAAAACGCCCACATTGACTATAGTTATATTTTTATCTGACGATCTTTGTCCCGCGACTAATATCGATGTACTAGAATATTAGTACATATCTGACCTGTCTCCGACTCTGAGCGCCGGCTCGTTGGACCACTCGACCGCCATGCAGCCCGCGCGGGGGCCTGCGCCGAAGGACCCCTCGCGCGCATCAGCTCCGACCAGCACTCCGCTGCCGCCGCATTCACGTAGCATGCTGGAACAGAACACTTCGCTTTATAGTGTTAGCTGACAATATCACTTTGCAATAGGGTATTTTTTTTATTAACGTTCCAATGTCTTTACTAGGGAGGTAAATTATGAAACTATGTGAATACTTCTAGCTAGGATTTAAGCGCGCGTTAAAGTAGTTTTGATTGGTGACTATATTTAGGTAACATTTTGGGTACCAAAGGGTCATTTTATGACGCTTATTGAGAGACATCATCATCAAATCGATTAAAGAATGCATATTAGCACACACAATAGAAGAAAAAGGTTCATAAAAAAGAAGACGAATAGATCAAATGCTATCATTTAATCTTTGACGTGAAGCATTTGTAATTTTAAAGTGCATGAGTCAAATCAAGAGCAGAAAGAAACAATTTGTTTTTGCTGGAGTGTACCAAACTGTCAAATGCATATATTGAATAAATCCAATTCACGAAACTGTCAATTTATCAAACTATCGGATTAGCAAAACCGACCAGTTAAATAAACTGCTGGATGAGACAAACTGACCAGTGTTACATGAACTCATTATTAAAAGTTCATCTCGATATTCATCTATATACTTACAACGTATTGTAGTCAGAACAAAGTATCGCAATGTTCTACGCGTTCATAGACATACCTTGTAATGCAGCGAGTCACGGTCGAGGTCAGGTTGGTTCGGGATCGCAGGATTCACAGGGCACTGTACTGTAGGTACTGCACATCGCGGACGTATTGGAACTCTCTTACCGTGGGTAGATTGGTCACATATTTATATATACCGCTAGTTATGTCTGGCGTTGCATATTGGATGATGATTAAGCAAAATTAGTGTACCTACTCGTATTTAACGAAAACTAGAGAGAGCACTTCTGTAGTGGTAAGTAATAAAAACGCGTGATTTCGTAGGTACATAATAATTATAAATAGTGATTTGTCCAAAAATTTTAGGAATTCAACAGCATTAAAGTATTTTGATTGACATTGGCTGAAATACCCGCTCAGCGCTGTGGAATAAACGCGCTTTCCTCCGTGGCACGAAGCAAGTTTTTCACTTTCTAGGAGTATCCGTACTCGTAGAAAACAATATTATTCATTAAATCACGTTAATGTGCAGCGATTGATTCTCAAATGTGTTTCTTGCACGTCGCTGGAGCGCGTTGAAGTCTTTTCTTTTGAAATATATGATAGCTCGGCTCTACGCAGATTTGACTTCGCATTTTTTTGAATAATATTCTCTGTGGTGTTCGTTGGTACCTACGGACCATATGTGTTTTATAGTCAAACTACTTTTTACCGAATTTCTTGACAAACATAGCTCAATCTGTTACAGTATGGTAAAACTGCCATAACTAGCTAATTATATAGAAGTTCAAAGCAATTCCTCGCATACGTAGAGTTGGTACTTATGCAAGGAATTTCTTTAAACCTTCTGTTTACATGATTTGCACAATAAAATCCACCACAAAATATGACAAATTATACAAAAACACTGGGTCCGTAGGCGTGAAAAGACAAACCTTTTGTTATTTTAGAACTCCGTGGTCTGGTTTAGGCCTAAATATAGAGACTGGTCCATTTGAGTGCCCTGTCGGCGCCCTGGCCGTCGGACACCTACGCACCGCGGTCGCACATTCCCGCGCCCTTCGATCGAGCCGTTCGCACCTCGGGACCGCCGCGCCGGGCTACTCTGGTGTAAACAGGAAGTTGTGCCTTACTAGGCAAGTAAGCAACTAGCCCTAGAAACGATTTGTTTAGAAGATGCTACAGCGGACGAAACTTTGGTTTTCTAGCTTTTAATATAATTCCAGGTAAAGATAACATAAACATAATGACCGTGAATGAGAGATGCACAAGCTAAAAAGTGTTATAACTAGCATATCGGTAGTTAGATAAAAAGGAGTATTTCCCACGATACTCGTACTCGTAGTTAGACGTGAGTGCAGCGAACCGCGCCGAGCCGAGGGAAAATTGAAGTTGTTATGGGTAACCCTACATGTGGGCAAAAACCGCCTCCGTGCACGACTGGAATTTACTTTACAAGTGTTTGAATGAAGCAAGCCGCACACATATATTATTATATTATCGCCTAAATGCCTTACATGGGCATACAAATATTTTATCTCTAATTCGATAGCAATGACGAATCGAACTTGCTGTCAATCTGATGTTTTTTATATGTTCGAAAAAACAATTAATGAATACTCAATTTTATAATCGCATCCCAATCTTTCAATTCTGGTATATTTTAAACAATATTTATTTATATATATATATATATACTGTACTATATATACTATATATATTGTATATATATTATATATATTAAAATATAGTCTACAGGAGTGTCGCCATTAGTCAACACCGTCGGTCGTCTAGAGTTTTCACGGCAAATGGTTACTCCGTTGACGAGATGATGACAGATAGCATGCGACGCTAACGCGGTAATGAGAGCTGCCCGTCCGCCTCGCGGTGGACGGCACCGGCATTATATCGCGTTTAAGATAGAGTGAAAATAATGATAAGGGCAATCCGACACGCAATCACACGGATATACACTTCCTATCACATGTCTACTAAATGATTGAAGAATGATGGCATGCTGGACCCAACTGAGATTAACCTAAGTTGATGGGCTGGCTTGCTGCTAGGGAAAATTTTTGGCATATTCCCCAAATATTTCAGCCACATTCAAGTATTGATCGCGATCTTTTTGTACTCTCTTTGGGTGGGGCAGGACTATTATACGACAAAAGTTAGGTTTAGTTTAGAATTGTGTTTAACCAGTGGGCTGGTTCCAATAGAAGGTAGTCAGCAATACTGCTTAAGGGACCATTTACACGAAAATACGAGCCATTCCAGAAAACCAGCCCACATGATCTGACCTGTCCTGAAGAATAAACAAAATGGATTGTTTTAGTGGAACGCACATCGAATGCCTGTGTAAATAATTCTTTATAAATAATCAATGCAATGATACTTGGATATGAGGGCATCAATATGTCCGCTGCGCGTGCGCATGTGCCAAATATAGCGCGCAATCATACGCGCACTCAACTGGATTATGTAAGCTTTTGATTGGCTGATAGGAATCTTTTTTCCCCTATTCTTTTTGCGTTAATTTGTTGAAATATATAAGGCGTCTGTTTTCATTGAATGTGAATGATTTGAGTTATTGCTAAAAGATAGATAAGTTCTCTTCTATTTTGAAATTAAGTGTGAACGTAGTGCAAGCCTGAGGCCTGATAGCACACACTTATGCCAGGGTTCCCTCACATCTCACCAAGGCTGAACAATTCAAACATTGTGCTTTGAAACGCCGACTGGATTTATATCAGATTTATACTTTCCAGTGCGGTAATTGACAGGATAGATATTTCACTGCTCCAATTTCTAAGACTTCTAGGATTTTTTGGTAAAAGGGGATCATTTGTTTAGATACTACTTTAAAAGTAGCATACTATGATAGCTAAAACGGTCAGATAATTGAATCTTCGAGCCCATCAGTCTCCGCCTTGTTTCTTGTGACAGTCGTGAAACCACGGAAGCATAATGATGTGGCCGTTGAGTGCAGCTGCCGGCCGACACTTCACAATTACCTGCTTCACTTTCACTCTAATTCCGCTTTTACTACTGTCTTCATCATCTTCATCTACCACATAGTTCGTACACTATTGAGATTTCCCACCAATTGTGAAACCAAAAGTTGAATAACCAGCTTCGCAAATGTCTTCATCGTATGTTAATGAAGCCTTTAGCCCATTACTTAATCCAAGAAAACAAGATTACATTAGAGATTATCTCTTCATTTATTCGCGTGTTCGCTTTGCAGAAACAAAGCAATACAAATGAGTGATTACCGTGTTGTTTTCTACAACGACATTGTTCTAGTGTCGTGAAATATTTAGTAGGTATTATAACTGTCGTTGTGTGGATTTGGATAGTACTTCCGTGTACCCGTTTTCGAAGTTCAGCTCCATACTCCATATCCATACATTTGCTGTCGCGATATTTCGCATTGTGTTGCTTACTAATGTAAGTGCTTATCAATTTAGAATTTGTCTTCCGTTCTCATTTGTATGTATCTCGGAGAAATCTTTTATGCGTTAGCGAATCCTACAGCCGCTTACAGTTCAGCACTATTTGATCACCAACAAATTGGTATGGCTATTGTTAGCTTATTATAATAGTAGTATCAGTGGAGTATAAACTCGTAAAAATCTAAAATCTGTTCTTCTGGTTAGCTATGCAAAAATATGGTTTATATGAGATAAAATTCCATTTTAAGTTCAATTCAATGGACCAAATCTGGAAATATTTATTCACTTTATTTCCGCAGACCACGACCATCTACAATCAAAGTACTGCTGAGAATAGACATTAATTTTTAAAATATGGTAAATGTTCGAAAAGTAAGTAAAGATGATGCTAACACACAATAATGTTTCTTGCTCCTATAAGGATCGTTATGTAGCCGGTGAAGGAAGTAATTCTTCACCTGTCGCAGTGAGCGTGAGATGCGCTGCGGGCTATCTGACGACACGTCACGGCGTGTGCCCGCTCGGCCGGGGCTGGGTTTTTGCATTCGAATGTGGAATTAAACTAAGAATAAGGTTAGACATTGTTTATCGGAGGAAGTTTGGGCTGGCTGGCAGCTCATAAATAAAACAAAAATCTATACCGAAGCTTACCGATTAGCTGTTTCATTTATGAGTAGCACAAAAAATAAGTACCTACATTAAGTGCGTATAATGGAGCACAGGATGGCTAAGATTGATCTTTTCAAACCAATGAAATAAAAGCGTCAAAAATGAGGAATGTATCATTTTGAACGATTTCAAAAAAGGAGGTGGTTCTCATTCGCGTTAATGTTTTAATTTGTGATTGTTACGAGAGTAATCGTAGACCGATTTGGCTGACCATTTTTTAATTACATAAGGTGTTCTTTCAGATATTGTATCATGAAGATGTTACCTACAACCCTAAGAGTGAGGGTAAATAAGTGATAAAAGTATTGAGATTGAGTATTGCTCTGATATTATGGCTACGTTGTTTTTGTACTTCACTTTTAACAATAAATCAATATGTTTTCTAAATGTTTACTACTATCTACAGATGCTTAATTTAATTGAAGTTCAATGTTTGACCTAGGTACAAGCTTTTAACAGAGTGTCAATAAGTAAAAATAATGTACGTCGGCTACGGGCGGCGTCTTGTGTCGACAATAAATAAATCTCAGGCGCAGAGCCAAGTAAGGTCGGTGGCGGCGGCCGGCGCGTCGGAGCGCACGCGGTGAGCCTAGTGTTGCAGCTATAAACAACCATCGCCCTGTATGGAACGGAGGCAGGGGCCACGCGACGAATACCGAACGCTTCACGAGATATGATCTCGGTATCCCGCGAACGTGTTGTCGATGAAAAACTTAGCTAACGGCGACTTCGATGTTCAAAGTGTGTGTTTTCCACAGAAGGTCGATCTGTAATGCCATATTTCTAGAAATGTTGGATTGCTCAATTCGTATCTCTGATTGCTTCGTGCCTATTTTCTGTATTTTTTCCATTTATCTGCCTTATACAGTTGTGTATGGACAGCGCCTTAATTCTTGATCGATTTGCTGTTTTCTCATATCGTGTCACGTTAAGTTATGAATAGGTACTGTATTTTGCCAACGGGCTCGAAAGTATACCCATAAGAGGCTAGTTCCCACATAACTTTTAGATATATGACATGAAACTAATTAAGTCCAGAGGACTACTGATTCATATGCTACAAAGCAATAAGTATGATCCTTTATTTTTCTCATTCATCTGGATCATCCAAAGATTGCATGGAAGAGATAACAAGACCGCCCATTGTATTACCTTAATGTTAGTAGTTTATCGTGTAGCAATTTTTATGATTCGTGATAAATAAAGTATTATCTATTTTTTTACTTTAAACTACTTTTCATGCTTTTTTATTAATATCATTGATATAGTTACCGTTGCTACCAACGATAATGATTAATTTATTTCTTGCGTATTTAAGGACTTCAAATTACGCAATTTTTTTTTTATAAATTGTTAGTACTTAATGGGCAGTAGTACTGCCACGCATTCCCTGATTATCCATTGAAATAATATTCCATTAATAAAACAGAATTTATATAAATTTCATGAATTTCCCGGAAACTAGAGCCGCAAAGATCACTTTTCAACTTGTGGGTCACATTCGTGGGAATATATACGAGTGGTAAGTTGATCGACGTCATTGTTTTCCTACAAATACCTCGACTAACACTTTCTCTGCAGTAAAACAAATTACTACTTGCCGGATAGGATAAAACTTGTGCTAACGTTTATTACCAACAAGTCCGAGGTAAATTTTTTGTATCATAGTGTTGGTAAAGTAGGTCAGTGTCTCAGCGTTGTGGCCGCCCGCGGGATCACCGCAGACCGCAGCGAGCGCCGCCGCCGCCGCCGCCGCCCGTGAGAACCGATACCATGATATTCACGATACAAACATAACAGATAGCTCCATTGTGCCTCCCCTGGGAGTCTCAGACAATTATAAACAAATCCATCTCTTACGCTGATTGAACTGTCTATGGTTTTTCAAAATTATTGTCTGGAAAATGTTCGTGATAAAAGTGAAGTGCGCTGATGTTGATCAAAAACGTTAGCTTTTATTAGTAAAGGTACTCTCAGGTGCCTTCTCACCGGCCTGTGCGGCGCGTTCCAGCTGCTAGTGGCACTGCCTTCTCACCGGCCTGTGCGGCGCGTTCCAGCTGCTAGTGGCACTGCCTTCTCACCGGCCTGTGCGGCGCGTTCCAGCTGCTAGTGGCACTGCCTTCTCACCGGCCTGTGCGGCGCGTTCCAGCTGCTAGTGGCACTGCCTTCTCACCGGCCTGTGCGGCGCGTTCCAGCTGCTAGTGGCACTGCCTTCTCACCGGCCTGTGCGGCGCGTTCCAGCTGCTAGTGGCACTGCCTTCTCACCGGCCTGTGCGGCGCGTTCCAGCTGCTAGTGGCACTGCCTTCTCACCGGCCTGTGCGGCGCGTTCCAGCTGCTAGTGGCACTGCCTTCTCACCGGCCTGTGCGGCGCGTTCCAGCTGCTAGTGGCACTGCCTTCTCACCGGCCTGTGCGGCGCGTTCCAGCTGCTAGTGGCACTGCCTTCTCACCGGCCTGTGCGGCGCGTTCCAGCTGCTAGTGGCACTGCCTTCTCACCGGCCTGTGCGGCGCGTTCCAGCTGCTAGTGGCACTGCCTTCTCACCGGCCTGTGCGGCGCGTTCCAGCTGCTAGTGGCACTGCCTTCTCACCGGCCTGTGCGGCGCGTTCCAGCTGCTAGTGGCACTGCCTTCTCACCGGCCTGTGCGGCGCGTTCCAGCTGCTAGTGGCACTGCCTTCTCACCGGCCTGTGCGGCGCGTTCCAGCTGCTAGTGGCACTGCCTTCTCACCGGCCTGTGCGGCGCGTTCCAGCTGCTAGTGGCACTGCCTTCTCACCGGCCTGTGCGGCGCGTTCCAGCTGCTAGTGGCACTGCCTTCTCACCGGCCTGTGCGGCGCGTTCCAGCTGCTAGTGGCACTGCCTTCTCACCGGCCTGTGCGGCGCGTTCCAGCTGCTAGTGGCACTGCCTTCTCACCGGCCTGTGCGGCGCGTTCCAGCTGCTAGTGGCACTGCCTTCTCACCGGCCTGTGCGGCGCGTTCCAGCTGCTAGTGGCACTGCCTTCTCACCGGCCTGTGCGGCGCGTTCCAGCTGCTAGTGGCACTGCCTTCTCACCGGCCTGTGCGGCGCGTTCCAGCTGCTAGTGGCACTGCCTTCTCACCGGCCTGTGCGGCGCGTTCCAGCTGCTAGTGGCACTGCCTTCTCACCGGCCTGTGCGGCGCGTTCCAGCTGCTAGTGGCACTGCCTTCTCACCGGCCTGTGCGGCGCGTTCCAGCTGCTAGTGGCACTGCCTTCTCACCGGCCTGTGCGGCGCGTTCCAGCTGCTAGTGGCACTGCCTTCTCACCGGCCTGTGCGGCGCGTTCCAGCTGCTAGTGGCACTGCCTTCTCACCGGCCTGTGCGGCGCGTTCCAGCTGCTAGTGGCACTGCCTTCTCACCGGCCTGTGCGGCGCGTTCCAGCTGCTAGTGGCACTGCCTTCTCACCGGCCTGTGCGGCGCGTTCCAGCTGCTAGTGGCACTGCCTTCTCACCGGCCTGTGCGGCGCGTTCCAGCTGCTAGTGGCACTGCCTTCTCACCGGCCTGTGCGGCGCGTTCCAGCTGCTAGTGGCACTGCCTTCTCACCGGCCTGTGCGGCGCGTTCCAGCTGCTAGTGGCACTGCCTTCTCACCGGCCTGTGCGGCGCGTTCCAGCTGCTAGTGGCACTGCCTTCTCACCGGCCTGTGCGGCGCGTTCCAGCTGCTAGTGGCACTGCCTTCTCACCGGCCTGTGCGGCGCGTTCCAGCTGCTAGTGGCACTGCCTTCTCACCGGCCTGTGCGGCGCGTTCCAGCTGCTAGTGGCACTGCCTTCTCACCGGCCTGTGCGGCGCGTTCCAGCTGCTAGTGGCACTGCCTTCTCACCGGCCTGTGCGGCGCGTTCCAGCTGCTAGTGGCACTGCCTTCTCACCGGCCTGTGCGGCGCGTTCCAGCTGCTAGTGGCACTGCCTTCTCACCGGCCTGTGCGGCGCGTTCCAGCTGCTAGTGGCACTGCCTTCTCACCGGCCTGTGCGGCGCGTTCCAGCTGCTAGTGGCACTGCCTTCTCACCGGCCTGTGCGGCGCGTTCCAGCTGCTAGTGGCACTGCCTTCTCACCGGCCTGTGCGGCGCGTTCCAGCTGCTAGTGGCACTGCCTTCTCACCGGCCTGTGCGGCGCGTTCCAGCTGCTAGTGGCACTGCCTTCTCACCGGCCTGTGCGGCGCGTTCCAGCTGCTAGTGGCACTGCCTTCTCACCGGCCTGTGCGGCGCGTTCCAGCTGCTAGTGGCACTGCCTTCTCACCGGCCTGTGCGGCGCGTTCCAGCTGCTAGTGGCACTGCCTTCTCACCGGCCTGTGCGGCGCGTTCCAGCTGCTAGTGGCACTGCCTTCTCACCGGCCTGTGCGGCGCGTTCCAGCTGCTAGTGGCACTGCCTTCTCACCGGCCTGTGCGGCGCGTTCCAGCTGCTAGTGGCACTGCCTTCTCACCGGCCTGTGCGGCGCGTTCCAGCTGCTAGTGGCACTGCCTTCTCACCGGCCTGTGCGGCGCGTTCCAGCTGCTAGTGGCACTGCCTTCTCACCGGCCTGTGCGGCGCGTTCCAGCTGCTAGTGGCACTGCCTTCTCACCGGCCTGTGCGGCGCGTTCCAGCTGCTAGTGGCACTGCCTTCTCACCGGCCTGTGCGGCGCGTTCCAGCTGCTAGTGGCACTGCCTTCTCACCGGCCTGTGCGGCGCGTTCCAGCTGCTAGTGGCACTGCCTTCTCACCGGCCTGTGCGGCGCGTTCCAGCTGCTAGTGGCACTGCCTTCTCACCGGCCTGTGCGGCGCGTTCCAGCTGCTAGTGGCACTGCCTTCTCACCGGCCTGTGCGGCGCGTTCCAGCTGCTAGTGGCACTGCCTTCTCACCGGCCTGTGCGGCGCGTTCCAGCTGCTAGTGGCACTGCCTTCTCACCGGCCTGTGCGGCGCGTTCCAGCTGCTAGTGGCACTGCCTTCTCACCGGCCTGTGCGGCGCGTTCCAGCTGCTAGTGGCACTGCCTTCTCACCGGCCTGTGCGGCGCGTTCCAGCTGCTAGTGGCACTGCCTTCTCACCGGCCTGTGCGGCGCGTTCCAGCTGCTAGTGGCACTGCCTTCTCACCGGCCTGTGCGGCGCGTTCCAGCTGCTAGTGGCACTGCCTTCTCACCGGCCTGTGCGGCGCGTTCCAGCTGCTAGTGGCACTGCCTTCTCACCGGCCTGTGCGGCGCGTTCCAGCTGCTAGTGGCACTGCCTTCTCACCGGCCTGTGCGGCGCGTTCCAGCTGCTAGTGGCACTGCCTTCTCACCGGCCTGTGCGGCGCGTTCCAGCTGCTAGTGGCACTGCCTTCTCACCGGCCTGTGCGGCGCGTTCCAGCTGCTAGTGGCACTGCCTTCTCACCGGCCTGTGCGGCGCGTTCCAGCTGCTAGTGGCACTGCCTTCTCACCGGCCTGTGCGGCGCGTTCCAGCTGCTAGTGGCACTGCCTTCTCACCGGCCTGTGCGGCGCGTTCCAGCTGCTAGTGGCACTGCCTTCTCACCGGCCTGTGCGGCGCGTTCCAGCTGCTAGTGGCACTGCCTTCTCACCGGCCTGTGCGGCGCGTTCCAGCTGCTAGTGGCACTGCCTTCTCACCGGCCTGTGCGGCGCGTTCCAGCTGCTAGTGGCACTGCCTTCTCACCGGCCTGTGCGGCGCGTTCCAGCTGCTAGTGGCACTGCCTTCTCACCGGCCTGTGCGGCGCGTTCCAGCTGCTAGTGGCACTGCCTTCTCACCGGCCTGTGCGGCGCGTTCCAGCTGCTAGTGGCACTGCCTTCTCACCGGCCTGTGCGGCGCGTTCCAGCTGCTAGTGGCACTGCCTTCTCACCGGCCTGTGCGGCGCGTTCCAGCTGCTAGTGGCACTGCCTTCTCACCGGCCTGTGCGGCGCGTTCCAGCTGCTAGTGGCACTGCCTTCTCACCGGCCTGTGCGGCGCGTTCCAGCTGCTAGTGGCACTGCCTTCTCACCGGCCTGTGCGGCGCGTTCCAGCTGCTAGTGGCACTGCCTTCTCACCGGCCTGTGCGGCGCGTTCCAGCTGCTAGTGGCACTGCCTTCTCACCGGCCTGTGCGGCGCGTTCCAGCTGCTAGTGGCACTGCCTTCTCACCGGCCTGTGCGGCGCGTTCCAGCTGCTAGTGGCACTGCCTTCTCACCGGCCTGTGCGGCGCGTTCCAGCTGCTAGTGGCACTGCCTTCTCACCGGCCTGTGCGGCGCGTTCCAGCTGCTAGTGGCACTGCCTTCTCACCGGCCTGTGCGGCGCGTTCCAGCTGCTAGTGGCACTGCCTTCTCACCGGCCTGTGCGGCGCGTTCCAGCTGCTAGTGGCACTGCCTTCTCACCGGCCTGTGCGGCGCGTTCCAGCTGCTAGTGGCACTGCCTTCTCACCGGCCTGTGCGGCGCGTTCCAGCTGCTAGTGGCACTGCCTTCTCACCGGCCTGTGCGGCGCGTTCCAGCTGCTAGTGGCACTGCCTTCTCACCGGCCTGTGCGGCGCGTTCCAGCTGCTAGTGGCACTGCCTTCTCACCGGCCTGTGCGGCGCGTTCCAGCTGCTAGTGGCACTGCCTTCTCACCGGCCTGTGCGGCGCGTTCCAGCTGCTAGTGGCACTGCCTTCTCACCGGCCTGTGCGGCGCGTTCCAGCTGCTAGTGGCACTGCCTTCTCACCGGCCTGTGCGGCGCGTTCCAGCTGCTAGTGGCACTGCCTTCTCACCGGCCTGTGCGGCGCGTTCCAGCTGCTAGTGGCACTGCCTTCTCACCGGCCTGTGCGGCGCGTTCCAGCTGCTAGTGGCACTGCCTTCTCACCGGCCTGTGCGGCGCGTTCCAGCTGCTAGTGGCACTGCCTTCTCACCGGCCTGTGCGGCGCGTTCCAGCTGCTAGTGGCACTGCCTTCTCACCGGCCTGTGCGGCGCGTTCCAGCTGCTAGTGGCACTGCCTTCTCACCGGCCTGTGCGGCGCGTTCCAGCTGCTAGTGGCACTGCCTTCTCACCGGCCTGTGCGGCGCGTTCCAGCTGCTAGTGGCACTGCCTTCTCACCGGCCTGTGCGGCGCGTTCCAGCTGCTAGTGGCACTGCCTTCTCACCGGCCTGTGCGGCGCGTTCCAGCTGCTAGTGGCACTGCCTTCTCACCGGCCTGTGCGGCGCGTTCCAGCTGCTAGTGGCACTGCCTTCTCACCGGCCTGTGCGGCGCGTTCCAGCTGCTAGTGGCACTGCCTTCTCACCGGCCTGTGCGGCGCGTTCCAGCTGCTAGTGGCACTGCCTTCTCACCGGCCTGTGCGGCGCGTTCCAGCTGCTAGTGGCACTGCCTTCTCACCGGCCTGTGCGGCGCGTTCCAGCTGCTAGTGGCACTGCCTTCTCACCGGCCTGTGCGGCGCGTTCCAGCTGCTAGTGGCACTGCCTTCTCACCGGCCTGTGCGGCGCGTTCCAGCTGCTAGTGGCACTGCCTTCTCACCGGCCTGTGCGGCGCGTTCCAGCTGCTAGTGGCACTGCCTTCTCACCGGCCTGTGCGGCGCGTTCCAGCTGCTAGTGGCACTGCCTTCTCACCGGCCTGTGCGGCGCGTTCCAGCTGCTAGTGGCACTGCCTTCTCACCGGCCTGTGCGGCGCGTTCCAGCTGCTAGTGGCACTGCCTTCTCACCGGCCTGTGCGGCGCGTTCCAGCTGCTAGTGGCACTGCCTTCTCACCGGCCTGTGCGGCGCGTTCCAGCTGCTAGTGGCACTGCCTTCTCACCGGCCTGTGCGGCGCGTTCCAGCTGCTAGTGGCACTGCCTTCTCACCGGCCTGTGCGGCGCGTTCCAGCTGCTAGTGGCACTGCCTTCTCACCGGCCTGTGCGGCGCGTTCCAGCTGCTAGTGGCACTGCCTTCTCACCGGCCTGTGCGGCGCGTTCCAGCTGCTAGTGGCACTGCCTTCTCACCGGCCTGTGCGGCGCGTTCCAGCTGCTAGTGGCACTGCCTTCTCACCGGCCTGTGCGGCGCGTTCCAGCTGCTAGTGGCACTGCCTTCTCACCGGCCTGTGCGGCGCGTTCCAGCTGCTAGTGGCACTGCCTTCTCACCGGCCTGTGCGGCGCGTTCCAGCTGCTAGTGGCACTGCCTTCTCACCGGCCTGTGCGGCGCGTTCCAGCTGCTAGTGGCACTGCCTTCTTCGCTGTATGTCATAGATTCCATTCCCAACCAGGACAAACATTTGTGTGACAAAAATATATGTTTGTCACATAGAACATGTCCAGACATGCTGTTTGGGTGTCAATATGTATATAAAAAGAACAACAAAAATAATGTTCAGTAATCTGGTTCCCACATTACAAGCTATTCTTAGTTTGGTGGTTCAATGGTGTATGTAAATTTATCAAAAAGTACAATAAATTTCAAGAAGAAAATGTTCCTTCGCGTGTATAGCTATACCCTTATTAGCCACGAATCATTGGATCACAGGAATTAATTGTGAGCACATGGAGCAGCTCACGCGACTGATCGTATCTGAAACGTCAATCGCTCAATTATGTCGAGTCACCGTCCACCAGCGTTGATGAATCGGCCAGCATCGCGGGTCGCTGGCACGCCCGCGCCCCTCGCTAGCTCGCTACTTGCTGCGGCGCCGTGATCGATCGCCGATGCTAAATCGCTGATAAAAAGTTTTTATAATCACTAATTTTCCCACTAGTTGTATTGCAACATTAATTAGTTCATGACGATGATTGAGTTCCTTATTGCACATGTTCTTTATAGTGATGCGTTTTAGCATATTAACGAGCCTAATCCATGTGGATGGGTTCGAAAATGTTTGGGAACTATAAGTCTAAACTCCATCGTTACCAGGGATCCCGCTTTTCAGGGATCATTCGACGCACTAAAGTGAAATCGAAACAATTGTATTTACTAATAATAGACAGTTATTGTTATTAGTAAAGTCTTTCATTATAAAGATTTTCTGTGACTAACTATCATCATTGGAAACTTTATTTAAAACTCAAAAAAAGTATAAGTAATAAAAACTAGTGATTATTTACTTTTCTTATTATGTCTCGCTTTCGATGAAAGCATCCCGCTTTTTTTACTAAAAAAGTAAATCTCGCTTTGCCCGAATCGTAATATGGCAAGGGTGCCAAGCGCGCATCGTAGCGCCTTAGCGTTCGACTCGAATGCATGCGGTGGGCGCTGCCACAGATATTATAATACTATACGCGCTGCTGCCGGAGTAGCGCGTATGCTTAGGCCCGCAGCCGAGCAATTTCTACCAGCTCTCGATAGTGTGACTTTCGTTGGCATGATTTACTTATAATTGCTTGCAAATTGTTAGCACTCTCTCCTATGGAGTTTGGTCCGGATTTGCGTGGCAAGATTTTTCCCAACGATACGAAACGTAGAAAGTATGTCGAGCTGTCCCGCCCCCTGCACAATGGGAATGGTGTAATAATCGTAACAATTACCGGCCAATTGTGGACTCCTATCGCCGTCACGGTCGCTGATGAATAACATGTCGGGCGTACGAGACCACAGAATTAAAAGAAGCAAGTTTGGATGCAGACATCGCCAGTATTCGCCAATCGTTATGGGATGTTGTTGGCTTGCATAATAGTCACATATCATGTGCCCCCCCAGCACAAATTGCTGTTGAGGATCGCGCTAAACAAGACCTTTAAAACTTCATCTAGCAGTAATAACTAAACCACTCTATTCAGCGATGTCGTTTTGGCGGTCAAAAAGTCCGTTCTTTCGTTCGCCCTACCTTGTGTACTGCTGAACTGTGAGGGTTGTCGAATTCATATTTACCGAGTCAAACTACTTATTAGAAGTAATATAATTATGCCAGAAGCTATCTCATGAGCCTTGGTTGTGGTTGGGACATAACACAAAAGAATCGCTTCCATTATAATTCTTGCGAAAATAAGTCTTTCCACCATGAATAGGACCGTAAACATTCATGTATTTACAGCGATTAGATTATTTCTCATGACCCGCGAAATGTACAAACAGTGCTAACTGAATAATTACATTGGTGATTTGTGAGATGTTGATTAGATTCAGATTACATACGCTTACTCGGCGCATGAGAACATAATTGCATCGAGAAGTAACAGACGATTAGTAAGATTGCGGGGTACCGAAAGTGCTCGCGCAATCGCTTGTCTCCAATCTCTATAATAAATGTAATCTTGATAGTTCGCAAGAGCTTAGACAGCCAATAGGCCGAGGGGGGCGAGATAAACCCAAAACAGTGTACATCAACTGATGTACACAGATCTGCGATACGGACTCGCACATCGAGATCATTATCTTCTTATACGAATAGTTATGGACTCTAGTAGTCATGACTACTAGTTGGTACCTGGGCGACCTGTACCTGTTTATTTTTAAATGTAAAACGTATTATGTAAAATGTTTGTGCAAGAAATACAAAATTTCATCCAAATCGAAATAAATAAATTGCTCGTTTAAAGTAATAAGAGATATACATGTTTTATATAGCATTATATAACAGACAGAGAATTATAGCATCCCTGCTATAATTCTCTGTGTGTTTCCGCGCCTTACCTTAAAGTTCGCGGTGTAGATGGAATCTGTTGTGATCGTCATAGCACTTTGAGATCAGTGCAGTGCAGCTCTGTTTGTAAGGACACGCAGATGTATTCGGTACTGTATTTCCCAGGTAGTGTTTCGTACCTGTAGAGTGTGGGCTGCAGAGAGTGCGCCCTGGCGCGCGCGTCGCACTGCTCTATGAGCTGCGCGAGCGCACGTGCCTGCTCGCCCAGCGTTAACAGCTCCAGCTCCTCGCGGCCCAGCTTGTACTGCAGCTCTGCCTGCTGTATCCGCGTGTCTATGTTACTGGGAACAAACAAATTATAATTATTACTGATGACTGATGAACGTAATAAGAGTGAAAGTTATGTAGTTATTTAATTTATGTGAACGATGTTGAAATTTAGCCCATCGAGGCTTTACGTTGCCTAACCCTTCGGGGCAAAAGTAATAGAAACTGATGTCCCGCCTGATATAAGTATAATAGTACAAGTAAAATCCTCATCCCTAACTTAAATATAGACCCCAAATATGAAGAAAAAAATCTCCCTCGGTATCCAATTTCTTTCTTTCAATGAAAGACTACACATAAAATAGTATTCAGGTCTAGCTGTTGGCGAGAACACAGCAGTAGTTAACCGTAGTTTTTGTTGCTCACACAATTGGACATTTATCTGTAATTCTGCTGTGTATAGACATCCTACATACTCTGTGACATGAGTTTTCTCCAGCTTCTTCCGAAGTTCCTGGATGTTGTTCTTCCGTGTCTCCAAGTCCGCCTTCACGGCCTGCGCTCGGTCTTCAAGCGCCCTCCGCTCCTCTGCTGACAGGGCGGTACATTCTTCGCGGGACTCGGCTCTGGACGGCGGCTTCGGGGAGGTGGCTTGCATCAGCCGCGCTGCGCTGAGGGATGCGCTCAACTGTTTCTTGAGGCTATAAAAAAAAGTCAGATAATTTATACTGTGGTATTTCGAGTGGAGCTTCTTGCTGGAGCATTCTTTCATTCCTTATTTTACACCTTTAGGAGTGAAACCTTTCATGAAATGTCTATTGGTCCACCTCGAATACGTGCTTACCTCATAATAAGCGAGTCTTTGTCGGAGAGGGCGGTGCGCAGCGCGTCCAGCTCGCGGGAGAGGTCGCGCGCGCCCGCGCTGCGCCGCCGGGACCCCGCCAGCGACACCTCGATGCTCGCCATCTGCACAACAGATTTATATCGAAATGTGCGTGCGCTCTCAACTATACCTATAAATTACACTTCGCTGAACATGATCTAGTCAAAAAGCCCAGTTTTCATCACTCACAAAAAAAATTGTACTCTGTCTCACTGTCCAGTCAACTAATAGAAACAGACATAATAACGAGAAGTGTGGAGTATAGAATTGCAAGCCACGATCGCTGGCCGGGTGCTACTGATCGCTGATAAAGCGATACGTGAACTCACGGATTAAGTAGCAAGTATTTGGTAAAGACTTGTAATTTTCTTGTGGTACTTAATGTCTTATAATGGTGTGTAAGAAATTGTCTACCGCAGTGCTAAGTCTCTGCTAGTTATCTGCACAGCCGAGGAGAACACGTCGCCAGCGACAGCCTGAGATAGTGTACACAGGTGTTCGTTACGGCGGCGGAGCACGGACCAGACGCGCCAGAAACGTGTGCTCGGAATTTTATTTCTAGCTTTTTAATATTGCAGTAAAGTAAACATTTTTGAAACCTTAGAAAATATATTTTCTTGATTTATAATTAGGTACTCTGCAGAGAGAATCAATTTATCCAGACAATAAATATATTATACCTTACCAATGTTTTAACATGAGCGGCCAAACATTTGACCTTATACGATGCGTTTCATTATGTTCAGACATTGAAAGCTGTGTTCATTTCCTTACACAGTTACCTACAATATCAATTAAGTAACAAGTTCCAAGACGCTATGTAAATAAATAGGTGTTTCATTCTCGACGATTGCATTGCGCATACGCAGAAAAACTATCACATGCTAATGTCAGTTATCGTTGATCACCATGAAACAGGTGCCAAGCAGCTAGGTGATATAAATGACACGTTCAATAGAGGACAGGCGCCTAGTATCTAGATAAAGTTCTTGGCTCGGTCAATAGCAGTACATTCAATTACGACTTTCACTGATAAGGCTTTGTTGGTAGTAGCTCTGCCTTCTGCTCGTCG
The DNA here is from genome assembly GCA_921293045.1 of Aplocera efformata. Taxonomy (NCBI): domain Eukaryota; kingdom Metazoa; phylum Arthropoda; class Insecta; order Lepidoptera; family Geometridae; genus Aplocera; species Aplocera efformata. The sequence continues at coordinate 462,009 of OV121042.1, read as the reverse complement.
GTCGTGGGTTCGATTACCATCCAGAACTAGCATTTTCGTGATGAACATACAACAAAGACGTACCATATGTGTATTTAAAAAAAGTTCAATATAAGTATTCTATCAGTTTTCTAGTTCCCAGGCTTTGCTTAGTTTCGGGCTAAAAGACGCTATGTGGAATGTCCATGAATTTTTATTATTCCTATAATATAAAATATACAAATTAAACATTTATGTCATCTTATTTTCATGTTCTTTGTGTAATATAGTTTTATTTGTGTAGCGGTAGAGCTACTTATATGAGCAGAGATGCGTAGGCCCGCACCCATACAGTAGCTCACGGCAGTGGACTCGCATTGTTGCGACCCGGTTTGTAAGGTGTGGGTGCCTGTGCAGTTACAGGCACCGAGTTGTTACACCTTCATGTCAGGGTGACTTACTTTGCCGACCTTACATTGCAGCCATCACTTTATTTGCTAGTTACATCTGAATGACAGACAACTAAGACCTGCTTGGCTAATAGTACCCCTCGGAGGACTGACCCCGTCAGTGACTTTGAACAGTCGCCAACTTAGAGTCCCTAATCTTCCTCCTTTCTCTTAGGAACCATGAGTGAATATTCAAATCAACAGGCGAGACGAGAGCGAGTCTGTAACCGGCATAGTTCCCGACAGATGGCCCTGACGAGTGATCATTCGCTGATTTATAGCCGCACTCACGTCCCAGTATCCGTCCTGTTTTTAAGTGGACACCTGTGGCCTGGAAATAATAGGTGTAATCCTGAACACTGCTATTAGAGGCTTGTCTACATGGTGCGGCGCGCTGCGATCACACCGCGCGTCCTTTAGCGGAGATAGTTACGGGGATTGAGTCACTTATTATGTTGTCAGTAGTGACTAATTGGTAATCATAGTTTTTGCATCGGTATATACAAAATTAAATTGAAGTGTCTGTTTGTAATACCAACATAACAGCCGTTTATCGGAATACATTTAAAGGTTGAAGGCCTCCGAAACGACTGGACCGATTTTGACGGGACTTTTACTGTCAGATAGCTGATGTTACAAGGATTAATATAGGTGACATTGAATCGAAAAAATAGTGAAAAATTATCTGATAGTCTTTACAGATAAATCCTGAATAACACTGATTTGTTATTGATGTTTGATAATTTTGATATACATTTTGATGGATTGCTGTAAACTAGATAAAAAATTAGCACTTAGAAACAGCATCTTAGAAGTCACAGAGCTGCGAATGCACTAGACAAATGATAAGATCTAACGGCTTCATAGGAAAGCACTGCGTTGAGATGTGCGGGATAGTGTACGTGAGAAAAGGGCGTGAATTAATTACGGTACATCAGAACACAATGTTGGGAACGAGGAGCGGTGCCTTGTGGTGATCGCTCACGGGTGATCGTGCACCATCAATTGAGTCATCGCCTCACCAGCTTACAAGATCCACCAACATACGCAATTCGATCTAAGTTTGAAAACCATGGTGAGGTTATAGGCTACTTTTCTCGCTAAAAACTGATAGACAAACTTTGTATAATATGAAACATCCAGAATTGGTTGACAAGATCAACATCAAAGCGACCAAAGCCGCCGGTAAAAGCTAGTAAATAATAATGCATGCCGCATTATTGTATTCTATTGATACAGTGTAGTGGGTCAATTAATAACTTTTGAGTGACACTCAATCTGTCATCTTCATTTATGAAATGGTACAAATACCATTTCATAAAGAAATTCCTGCGGCAATTGAAGGAACAAACGAAAAGCCAAAATGATATTTACCCTTCACGTAAAAACTATTGCTACAGGAGACTCCGTTCATTATTTACGAAGGGGACACTACAATTAAAATTGAAATCTGATTATAGTTATGCTCCTTTTTACCTTCAGTGTCGGAATTCTCAAATAAATGTACATAGACCAGCGGACCGGTGTGTGACGAGGGTGACGGGGCGGGGGAGGCGGGGGAGGCGGGGGACGCCCCGCGCTCGTGACCAGCTCTTCCAAGGTTCCGCCACTCTTCCTGGTTGCTTTATTTATTTGGTGGTATTTTCATAGATTACTTCAAAATATAATATTTGAATAAGATTATCGTTTATATATATACTAATGTAATAAAGCTGAGGAGTTTGTTTGTGTGTTTGTTTGTTTGAGCTAATATCTAGAAAAACCAATCTGATTTAAAAAAAATAAAAAAATAAAATTTATTTATGATAGCCACATTCATGAAGGCCAAAGGGTATCTAGCATTACGCTAAAGTTCTTGGTTAGCCTTAAATATTGATATTTGTAAAGTAAGTCGGAAGAAAAAGCGCCATCGAAATGCTTCAGCCCCATGCGCCAGGCTAATGGCTAATTATATTTAACTACCGTGCTATGTTGTATTTGTATAATATACTGAAATAAGTCTGCTCTTAGTGATTTCTTTAAGTTATACGTGGGTGAAACCGCGGGGCACAACTAGTGTATTTATAATAAACCATAGATGCAAACTATAATTTTGTATCAAATAGGTATAAATGGTTGTAAGTTATTACGTTGGCAGTATAACAAGGTACTTGTCAGCAGGTAGAGCAGTAAAATCAGTAAAGACAGGTGGGATGTCCGCGCAGCCGCACAGCCGCGCACCACCACGCGGCCGGCGGCGGCGGGGTCGAGGCTCTTAAATTATACGTGTATTAAAGTACCTTGTATGAACGTATCGTTTCCAAGTTATAATTACGGGTACACGACAGAGAAATGTAGATGTCCGTTCCGTGCCAGCGATCCCATCCCAATGCAGATTTAAAGTACATAACATATTTTTTCTGTGTCGAAAGTCTAATCTAATCTAAAATAATAATTGTAAAGTCTATCGTATGACATCTATAGTCAAAGTCAAAAATCTTTGTTTCCGTTGAATTCTTAAAAATAACTTGGAAACGTCAATTTCTTTTTTTTTTAAATAATTACCTACGAGAGAATGCGATCTTAAAACGATCTTAAAAGTTTAGCGCTTGTATAAAGGTATAATAGAATAACAAGATATAAGGTATCATAGATTCGCAATACGAGGAGTTTGAATTAAACGTTAAGCAATTGTGCAACAAATCTACTTTAGACCTAGAATTATGTTATAAAACTTGCTTTTATAGCATCTAATCTGCAACAACATTAAATTCTTATGAATATTAATTGTAGCTAATTAAATTATATACCATTTTAATTGTTTAATTAGTTTGGAATGTCAATGCAGTTCTCGGCGAAGGCTTACGGAATAAGTATTAATTAAATCGTAAAACTCCGACGCTTCATTTGCATTTAAGCAATAACATGTAGGTAGAGAAAACCACTGGAGTGCACAAAATAATTGTGAAGAATAGTAATTGGATAAAATATCTTACTGAATGAGTCGTATACTGTGAAGAACTGCTGTACTTGTAGATCAAAGTACTAAGCAGTTCTTCAAAGTATATTAGGCAATAGAGAGTACAGTCTGCGATAGGAGACATTACTTTAGTTAGCTTAGTTAGTTTAGCTCGAAGCTCAATATTAAAGGTGGTGACTGTTGCATAATCCGAGAAGCAAATCTTCCAATAGTAGTTCTCATTGCTGTGTACTCAGCAGAACCAAGTGATAATAATTAATTGACACTTTCGATAAGTTATAAATATGTTACATTATATTAACTTCCTGTGTTAAATACGTTTCCCTTTGCGGGGAGATAAAAACTTTCACCTCTCATCAACTGATTGTGAAATTGTAAACTTCCTTATGGCTCAGATTTATTTAATTGCTGTATCTACGGGCATTAGGGGCCGTTAAAATGTCCGAGTGTTCTTTATTTAAACTATGTTGATGTAGGAAACCCGTTAGTACGAATATCAAGATTGTATTTTTTCTCGTAAGGTCATTAAAATCTTGATTCTTTTAAGATGTGCGTTTAAATTGCGTTACATGGTGTTACTTAAATGTATAAAACCTTATTTCATTAGTTAAGTGAATAACTTGAACAAAACATATCATAACACACATTCATAAACTCGTACTCATATGCTTTATTACCATAAGAACGTTACAGGACACTTGTTGACGTCAGATTACAATGTTTTAATTTAACTATAAAATAAACCGTTATCTTAAGAAAAAAGAAACAGGTAGAAAAATTAAAATACATACCAGATATACATAAAATAACAGAACAGACATAGTATACTTGGTACCTCTATACCTAACAAGTTATAATAATAATACTAGTAGCTAAACGGATAGGGATTTAAGAGGCGCCAAAACTGAGCAATAAGATCCCGTAATATTGTATGTCCATATTATGTTCAAAAAAACGATTCCAAGGGGTTATTTAAGAAATCAAAAGAATTTAAGATTTTTTACCTTGACTTGCGCTATTTTTATAAGTGCATAAAGTATAGTCTATTATATATACTACAGTCCAGCTCGTTGATGTCTAATGTATGCAGAAACAAATACGAGTAGCAGTAGCAATATGCATTCAAAGTGTATAGTATTCTGTTGCACTAATATTTACCTCGTCCAGGTTAGCACTAAGGTTGGGCGGGGCAGGGTTTATCCAGGTGGCTTCACTGCTTGGATAAGGCCTGGCCTACCTACTCATCCCGGATGAGTAGGGGGTGAGGTCTTGGGGGGTAGCTCGCAGTTGCTATGATCCCCCAAGGCAAGTCCGGTGTCCGGCAGTTTCAGCCGGTCTAGCCTTCGCGAGGTTCACCAAGCCCGTTAGTACTCACTCCTTCCAAGTGAGGAACGAAAAACACCGGGCGCCGCGGGTGTGTGCGTGAAAGGATGTGCGAGAGCGGATGTATGCATGTGTAAGAGTGTGTATGTGGAGGTGGGATTTGTGGGGGGAGCTTAGTTGTTGGGTGGGGTAGCCGGGTTATTGGGAGAAGCTTCTCCGCGTGTGTTCTGGGTAGCAGAGTGCACTGCGGATGCGGCGGGACGGGTTCGGTGTGCACTCACACTGCCGCCGAACTAGCTTTCGAGCAACCGTCCGGACGTGGAGGTCCAACTCGTAACCCCTCGGATAACGCGGTCATGTCTCGTGTTACGTGAAGGGGGGCCGAGGGCCTTGGCTTTACCGCCTGGGCCACGAGGAAGACAACCTCTCTAAAAAATCACCCCCACCCTAAGCTGCGGCGCGCGGCGAGAGGGTGTTCATGGCTGTGGGGTAGCACAGTTCTTAGCGCGTTCCCCGCGGGAGTCCAGCCGAAACTCCTTAGCGGGTCACGTTTAGGCTTACTCGGTTACAGGGGGCACTGACCGAGTCGACCTCCACTTCCCCCATACTCGTGGGATTTATAATGGAAAATCTTAATACAAACCAAAAAAAACCTAAGAAGGACGAGGTGGAGAAGAGAGTCAGGAGGGCCGTTGTCAGGATGGAGAGGCTCAGTGGGAGCAATAACAAGACCAGTGGGGATGAACAGCATGCCCCAGAGGTCAGAGACAGCAGCACAGAAGCGGGACATCTGTCACGCTCTGACTCGATGTGCAGTTTGGTGACCGTAGGGTCGCTAGAGGACTTGCCGAGGTCTATGAGCGCCCGTAAACGGGCATACGATGAAGATGATGTAAGTGACAGCGCAGCAAGCGTTGCCGGTACTGCCCTAAAATTGGGCAGTTCGAAGAGAGGTCGAGGACGTCCTCCCACCACGGGTCAATACGTTGGCCTTGCCAAGGCCAGGGTGGCCAAGGCAGCCTTGGTGGCAGCGGAAAAGGAGGAAATTGAGATCAATACCGAGCAGGAGATGCCCCTAACGGCCAACAGGTTCAGAAAGAGTAAGGCAGATATTGTTAAATCCGCAACTTACATTCTGGATGGAGAGAAGAATCTGGATGAATCGACGGCTCACGATCTGTCCGAGACAGTGGACGGATGTGCGGCCTTAATAGAGACAGTGGCTGCCAAATCAACCAACTTGAAGGGTACCTATAAAAGGGACCTCAAAGATGCGGCAGCCACAATTAAGGGAGCAGTCCAGGTCCTGATGACTCGGTGTTCCACGGAGGAAACGAAGAAGTTACAGGCCGACAATAACCGCCTACAAAAGGAGGTTACTGACTTGCGCAAGCAGTTGACTGAGCTGCAACAGAAGGTACGGCAGCTCACCGGGCAACCACCACCGGCTTCAGCTCCCGTAACGTCCGCACAATTGAATACGGATGAATTGATGCGCTCTGTCATGCTGCAGATGGGCAGCATGGTAAATGCTAGGATAGAGGCGCTGGAAGATAGGCTTCTTCCGGAAAAGCGCCTTCGTCCCCCACTTGCAGCAGACAGAAAGAACGAGGCAGGCTCGGCAGCATCGGTGTTGCAGTCCACTCCAGGGCCCTCAAAAGCCGCTCTGCCTTCGCTTGAGCAGGCTAAGCCCAAGGCAAGGAAGAAAAAGACAGGAAAGAAGGGACATGTATCAGCGACATCCCTTCGAAATGAACCCCGGCCACTTCCACCGGTGTCCTCAAACCTGGACGAGGGATGGGTGACCGTGACAAAACGGGGTTCAAAGAAGAAGAAGAAAGCCGCAAAACAAGCCGTGCAGAAGAAGTCAGAGCGTGAGCAACCAGCGACTGCACTACGCCAAAAGAGGAAGGAGGCAAAGCCCCCTAAACTCCGCTCCCCGAGGTCATCGGCCATTGTCATTGCGCTGAAGCCTGGGGCTGCGGAGAAAGGGGCAACATATGGTGATGCGTTGAAGCGGGCGAAGGAGTCAATCGACTTCACCAGCCTTGAGATCCCGGCCCTCCGGTTCAGGAAAGCGGCAACAGGTGCACGTATCTTGGAAGTACCGGGAGCCAATAGTGCGGATATGGCGGACTCTCTCGCCAATAAATTGAGGGAGGTCCTCAACGCGGACGAAGTCCTTATCTCCAGGCCCAATAAATGTGCAGAAATGCGCATTACGGGCCTAGATGACTCTGTCACGGTTGAGGAAGTCTCGGCGGCGGTGGCCAAGATAGGGGGATGTTCGGCTGAGGCTGTGAAAACGGGCCAAATTCGCCAAACCTTCACAGGTCTTGGCGCCACTGTAGTGAAATGCCCAGTGGCGGCTGCCAAGAAAGTTGCCGACAGCGGTAGGATATTGGTGGGATGGGTTTCAGCCCAGGTTAAACTTCTGACTCCCAAACCACTAAGGTGCTACCGCTGTTTAGAGGTGGGGCACGTCGGGTCACAATGTGCCTGTGAAGTTGATCGCAGCGGTCAATGTTACCGCTGTGGTCAACTCGGCCACAAGGCAGCTGAGTGCTCGGCCACACCGCACTGTGTTGTATGTGAGCGGTCTGGCAGACCTGCCGCACACAGATTAGGAGGTAGAGCCTGCGCTCCACCTCCAAAAAAGAATGGAAGATGGATTGCCACTGCGGCCAAGGCCCAGCAGCAGCCGACTGAACCGACACCGCGGTCACAGGAGGGTCAAATGGATCACAGTTAGTGATGGCTCTGAAATTCATCCAGGCGAATCTCAACCACTCCGCCAGAGCTCAGGATCTCCTGATTCAGAGCATGGCGGAGTGGTTGATTAATCTAGCTGTTGTCGCGGAACCATATTATGTCCCTTCCCGGGATAACTGGGTTGGGGACAATGATGATATGGTTGCTATTGTGTCACAAATGGCGACGGGCACACCACCTTTTGAAAGGGTGCTGAAGGGTCGTGGTTGTGTTGCTGCCCTAGTTCAAGGCATGGTAGTTATTGGGGGATACTTCTCCCCAAACAGGTGCCTTGCGGATTTTGAGGTTTTCCTCTCTGAGGTGGAGTCCCTCGTCAGGTGGAGCCACCCTCACCACGTTCTGGTTGCTGGTGACTTTAATGCCAAATCCGTAACATGGGGTTCCTCAGTTACGGATGCACGTGGTAAGGTGCTGGAAGAGTGGGCGCTCGCGCTTGGGCTCTCGGTTCTAAATCGGGGGACGGCACAAACGTGCGTGCGATGGAATGGCGGCTCTGTGGTGGACGTATCGTTCGCGAGCCCTGCTCTAGCGCGCCGTGTCCAGGGCTGGGAAGTACTGGAGGATGCGGAGACACTGTCCGATCACCGGTATATCCGTTTTGACGTCTGCGCATTCCCGGGAGTCTCGAACAGTCCAAGATGGACCCCGAATCGAGAGAACCCTCGCTGGGCACTAAAACGCCTGGACAAGGAATTGCTGGTGGAGGCTTCCCTGGTCCACTCCTGGCTCCCAAAGCCTGTAGGGACTGTGGATGTGGAGGAAGAGGCGGAGTGGTTTGTGAAGGCAATGACGTGTGTCTGTGACGCTTCGATGCCTCGGTGCGGACCACTGCCGCCGCGGCAGTGCGTATATTGGTGGTCGGCGCACATCGCAGAATTGCGATCCACTTGTGTGGTAAAGCGCCGGGCGTTTACGCACTACCGCCGTAGAAGACGTCGCGATGAGGAAACGGAGAATCTCCTGTACGCCTCATATAGAGAAACTGTCTTGGCTCTGCAGGAAGCAATAGCGGAGGCAAAGCAAACCTCCTGGGGCGAGATGTTGGAGTCACTCAATCGCGATCCATGGGGGAGGCCGTACAAACAAGTACGGAATAAGCTCCGTCGACGAGCCCCCCCACTTACGCAGAGTCTCCAGCCGGAGTTCCTGGAGGAGGTGGTCTCCAGCTTGTTTCCCAGTGCAAGGGAAATCACCCCGCCCTGCATGGCTCCTACAGAGCTGCAGAACGACGAAGAGGAGGACGAAGTACCCACAGTGTCTGAAGAGGAGCTCGGTGCGGCTGTGTTGCGGCTTAAAGCCAAAAACACGGCCCCGGGACCCGATGGGATACCTGGACGCGCGTGGGTGCTAGCATTACAGGAACTGGGACTGAAGTTCCGGGAGCTCCTGGACGCATGCCTTCAGCAGGGTCACTTTCCACGTAGATGGAAGACGGGAAAGTTGGTCCTGCTGAGAAAGGAAGGGCGTCCGACGGATTCTCCGTCGGCATACAGGCCGATTGTCCTGCTCGATGAGGCGGCGAAGCTACTCGAAAGAGTAATTGCTCTCCGCCTCATCAAGCACTTAGACGAAAGGGGACCAAACTTGGCGGACAGCCAATACGGCTTTCGCAGGGGCAGGTCCACCATAGGGGCGATTTCACAGTTGAAGGCCCTTGTGGAAGAGGCCGTGTCCCGGGGAGAGGTTGTTTTGGCGGTGTCACTCGACATCGCCAACGCTTTTAACACTCTCCCCTGGGAATGTATAAAAGAGGCGTTGAGGTTCCACGCTGTTCCTCGCTACTTACGCCAAATAATAGAGGCTTACCTGTCGGACAGATTTGTGTCCTACCCTGGGCGAACAGAATGGGGTAGAAAGGAGATGTCGTGCGGTGTTCCACAGGGCTCGGTTCTCGGCCCACTCTTGTGGAACATCGGGTACGACTGGGTGCTACGGGGCACCAACCTGCGGGGCATCGGCGTAATATGTTACGCTGATGACACCCTGGTTACAGCCCGAGCACCTGGCTACGTGGAGGCCAAAATTCTAGCAACAGCAGGAGTGGCCCAAGTTGTGGGCCGCATAAGACGACTAGGATTGGAGGTGGCCTTGAGTAAATCCGAGGCTCTGTGCTTTCACGGGCCTCGAAAAGCGCCACCAGCCGGAGCGCAGCTAGTCGTCGGGGGAGTCTCTATCACTGTTGGGTCGACGATGCGTTATCTAGGCCTTGTCCTCGACAGTCGATGGAGGTTTCGGGAGCACTTCCGACTGCTTGCCCCAAAGCTCATTGGGGCAGCGTCGGCACTCGGAAGGTTGCTCCCGAATTTGGGTGGGCCCAGTGTTGGCTGCCGCCGCCTGTACACGATGGCGGTGCGCTCTATGGCGCTCTATGGAGCTCCCATATGGGCGGACACCCTGACTGCGATCAATAAGGCCCAACTGCGGAGACCGCAGAGGGTCATTGCAGTCAGGGTTATTAGAGGGTACCGCACCGTGTCTTTCGAGGCAGCGTGCGTCCTGGCAGGAACCCCTCCTTGGGATCTGGATGCCCAAGTGCTATCCAGGGTGTACCACTGCGTCACCCAGTTGCAGAATGAGGGGAATTACCCTTCATCCGATGTGGTGATGGGGTGGAGGACGGCTGCCAGCCAGGACGCCTTCCAACAATGGGAGGTGAGATTGGCGGAGCCAAAGGCTGGCCACTTGACCATCGAAGCCATTCGACCCGTTCTGAGTGAATGGGTCGAAAGGCAACATGGGGTTCTCTCCTTTCGACTGGTGCAGGTACTGTCGGGACATGGTTGTTTCGGCAAGTACCTGTGCAACATTGCGAGGAGAGAACCCACAGCGGAATGCCATCACTGCGGCTGTGCCGAAGATACGGCACAGCATACACTGGTGGTATGTCCGGCGTGGGCGGAGCTGCGGGCACGGCTGACCGCGGTTGTGGGTGAAGATCTTTCGCTGTCGACAATGGTCTCGGCTATGGTTGACAACGAGAGATCTTGGGAAGCGGCTCAGACCTTCTGCGAGGAGGTACTCTCGCGGAAGGAGGCGGCTGAGAGGGTGAGGGAGGTAGAAGCTTCTCACCCTCTAAGACGCCGACGCGTGGGTCGGCGCAGGCAGGCGCACGAGCGCCGCCTGCCACCCTAATTGGGAATCTCCGGGCGACAGATGGGGGAATCTGTCGTCCGAAGGATGAGATCCCCACCGGAGGATGGCGTGCTTCTTGTTCCGGGCACGCCATATATAAGGGAGAAAGCTAGAGCCACTAGTTAGTAAGGATGGAGTCCCTACCATCGAGGACCAACGCCGCTGGGGCCGCGGAAGAGTAAAACACCGTTCCCGTAGCCCCAGCAGAAAGGTGCCGAGCAGGAACACCAGGGTGGTTTTAGTCGGATCACGCCCGACATAACCGCCCCGTCCTCCCCCGGACGGAGCGGTATACGTAGGTATTTCCACCCTTTCCAAAAAAAAAAAAAAAAAAAAAAAAAAAAAAAGGTTAGCACTAAGGTTAGTCCTTATATATATATATTCACGTTTAACAAATGCATCTACTCAACAATGTACTTAGTGTCTTAGATTTTTTTAACGACATAAATTATCTCTGGCAAGCAAAGGTTCGAATGTGAGTCTTGTCGCTTATAATTTCTTTACAGAAATATAAATTACCCGTCATAATTTATTTTTGTCATGTTATTTTTAGTTCGATATTCACGTCATAATATATTACAGCATGAATATCAATAGTGCTTGGTCTAGACTTTATAATATTAAGTAATCAGAACTATTACACGAAAAGTAATTAAAACTAAACTAAAAAATTTGTTGAACTGAAAGTTTGCTTTTTATATAGTTATGCTAACCCGCTAGCTAACCTTAGTGTAATGAAAAAATGGTGTATTACTTTAATCAGCGGTGTTTTAATACATAAATGGAAATATTTTTAAAAATAAACAGGTTGAAACTTCGAGCACTATCCATTGTATCTGACAAAACGCTCAAAAAGTATGCGGTGGTTACGCGGTCGAATATTTTTAAAATAACTATTACGTCAATGATTTCACGGTAAATTAAGTACAATACATAACTGCAATACTTCCTTCTTTAATTAAAGTTTAATTTTAAATAAAGCCTCCAATTGGAAAATGTAGGGCACATTTGCGTTTCCGTCCATTGTATCCACACGTGTTACTTAAATGTTATGTAAACACCATTATGTATACTACTATACCTATACCTACTGGTGGGTCACTGACCTTGGCCTCCAGAGTGTCGAGGTTGACGACCCCGCCCGCCTCCAGCGTTTGCTGCAACAAACAAACATGACCTTTACTTATATTTAGTTATATAGATCAAGCCATGCGCTCCATAACGCTTGCGCAAGAGATATGAAATAAGATTAAGACAACTTTCTAAAACTATAAAATGACTAAAAGAGTCACTATCATGATGACTGTCTATTTATTCAATTGTAACTATAATGAAGCTAACAGGGCTATCGACTTTGTTGCGAAGAGGAAAATCTGTTTCATTTTGAACTCTTTGTGTGTTTATTGTTCTACTAGCTTTTGTTCGTGTTCTATACTTAACTACTTCAAAGCTACTGCATAGATTTGTATAAAACTCGGCATAAAGATTAGTACGCGCGGGCAGTTAATATTAATTAATAACCAAACATGGTATACATTATTGGCCCAATAATGATGCCCGCGGCAATCCATTCTCGGAACTCGACCAGTGTTGGTGGTATATCACCTAAGGACTTTATTTGAGTGTCGCATAACGGGAAATTTGCATATCTTGATAAGTCTTTAGTAAGAGCTTGATGATAAATGCCAGTAGGGAGGGCAGCGGGCAGCGGGTGAGAGGCAAGCAGGTCGGTAACTAATACTGTGATATAACATCCCCGTGCTAGTATAAAGGTCACTTGCTAATAAACACTTACAATTTCCTGTATTTCCATGTGCATTGCATTTGTTTGAAAAAGTAATGCTTTCTAGCTTAAAGTAATAAAACCTATAAGTGTGTCCGAAACCGGAATGGTAGGTCTCATGCATTATAGTTTCAGGTTTAAGGACATTTCAAGTTCAAGGAAATAAAAGGTATCTGAAGTATGTCCTTAACTTTCACCATTAGGAGGGGCGAACTTTAATCGCCGTTATTATCGTTAATATCAGGCATTGAGATATAAAAAACTTTACTGCAGATATAAAAAATACTATTATACTTCAGTGCATTATATAAATATTCATTGTACAAAATAGACATTTTCTCTAACGCATGACGTATGCATTTCTAACCTATTAATGTAGGTACGAAATCCTTCAATCGTCCCAGTGCGCCACATCCGATGAGTTTCAGAGCGAGACAGCCGCAGCTATTTCACGTTATGATTACTGCAATTAACACGTTTACGATGATTGACTAGCGGGACCACTCCGGTGGAGCTCGCAAAAACTTACTGACCACCCCCTCCACCTATGGCATCTAAACTTTCTATGTCAATGCACGAATCACATGTGCAATATGATAAAAGTAATATTTTATTTTAACAAGTTAAGATGATTAATTATGTAAGTTATTAGCAATTAGATGAATAATTTTATTGTAATATACATTAGGTAAATATTTGTTTGGTAAAAAGTAGTGTATTGCCTCAAAAGATGTGCAATTACACACGTAGGACAGCAATTGTTGTGACCAGGAGAATAATTTGGTGTATAGCTTATTTTAAGAAATTTAGCATTTTTATTTGAATCTTAAAAAAGTGCAGTACGAAAATATCACTCCATTTTCGCCAAAAAAGCCTTTCTCCTGACTTTAACTGACTCCTTCACTTTCAGGATAACAGACTAATTATGCGCTCAATATATAGTACAATGTACCAAGTTATAAAACACAGGCTTTGAATACATAAACAAAACTATAGTCAAAACATGCTCCAACATTGCGTATAGCCTGATCTTGACACGGTTACTGACAATGCTAGCGGAGGCAGTGGGTGCAATTACATGCGCCGGCGCAGCAGTGACTCACTCTCATAATACATAATATTACAGGCAGTTAACACGTCTAATATCGTAGATGATAATAACTACTAACGCCTACTTGTATAAGATATACGAAAGACACTAGGTTTATATATTGAGCTAGGTTGTCTACAGTCCCGCCTCAACAATTTATTGAAGCATTCGACATCGTATGTTCTGCCAGCACCATGCCACGGTATTTCTACAACTTATATATAAAATATCATTTTCTTATTATCATTATCAAATCTCGAGCAATTCTTGTATATGTATTATATTTCGCGTAACTCGGAAACAGCTCTAACGATTTGGATGAAATTTTGTGTTTTGATAGGGTTTTCGTATGTTTACCTGTATAATTTTATTTCTTACTAAACGCATTTTTACAAAAATAAAACCATTCGTAGCTGGGTCGCCCAAGTATCTGCGCGGACGAGCTACGCACGGTATTTTGTTGTAATTTGGCGCACCTTATCAATCAAATTAAAAAAATATCATATTCCGCTTCTAAATTCCAAAAGCTCTGTCATCATACCGAATCGCTAACACAACAGAACCAGATTGCACTTGCCGGAGTCGAGAAAAAATATATACGTGCATAGGAAAAACTATAATGAATAAACAGTGGTGTAGCAAAACAGATTACTAGGGATACTTACGCTGGATAGCACTTAGCATTCGCAGCAAATATGGAATCATATATCACAATTATCGTTATTGCTGGACCTCCATTTGTAGGACTCTCAGCTGGCTAGTGAATAAACTGTCAGTAATGCCGACCGACGGTATTGTAATGATGTACTTAGCTACACTATGTGCAATAAATACTATTTGGAACAAACCCGCCATTGCAATTCATAGGTGTAATTCCAGTTATGTATTAACGCACAATTACCGACCCACCCGGAGGGATTCAAGTTATGTGACCGGCGACACTGTTTCATAATGATAATGACAGGATAATCATTGCGTATTCTTTTGAAATTGAGACCACCATTCGACCTAGACAACGCATTACTTATAATAAACTAGTTTTTCATATACTCGGTTCCTGTTGCTCGCGCCCGTATAGGTGAGGATCATTTGAGTTCCTACACGTTTCCCTTTGGTGGTACGAGAGGAGAAACTGAAAATAGCAGTAAAACCTGGGTCAGGTTCATCCGTAGAAGTGCTACCACCAGATGTAGTAATCCGCTGTCAAACAATAATGCCCTCGTATCGCTGTGTTCCGGTGAAAGGGTGTGGGTGCAGGTGAAATTACAGGCACTTGTATATTTTATTTTACGTATCTCGGAAACGACTAACTATTCGGAAAAAAACTGTATTTAGATAAAGTTAGGTTTTTAAGATGAACTATATAGCAGTCAGCCCTGAAAACAAACGCGGTAAAAAATACAGCCGCGCGTAGCTCGGTCATCAAGGTGCTGACATTTTAATGGCTCTACAAACTGATCTTTAGATTTTTAAAGGTTTTATTCATGCAAGTGTAATCAGGGTGGGGGGTGGGGGGTGGTGGCAGCCTCACCAGGGAGGCGGAGCGCTGCTGCTTGCCGAGGTCGTACTGGCCGCGGCCGCGCTCCTCGCCCGCGTCCGAGAACTGGCCCGATTTGCGGCTGCGAACAGAAAAAGCACGTTTGTTGGAGTTCATTGCATACGTGTTGATAACATTAAAATTAGTTGCACATTAATTGCAATTAATGCACATTACATGCACACAGATATGTCAAATTACAGTCTTTTCCCAAATAATAAATAAATAAAATAAGCTTCTAATGGGCCCCTAAACTGGAATTTCCACCTCCAAACATTCAAACTCAAACGCAACAGACACATCATTATCAATCTTCATGAAAAATGAAGTGCTAAATTAATTTAGACACAATTCTGAAACATGGCCGCTGGTCGCAGTAACAGTCCTGCAGTAACAGGACACCTATGACTTCTCATTGTTTGTGACCACGACGGTAACTCAGTATGGTTTTCAAGGTAAACAAACGCAACAAAAACGGTATTACTTTACACTTTTACGAACTGACACCTTTGCCCAAAGAAGCATTAACTCATTATGATACCTATTAATCAGGTATCACATTGAGTTCATGTTTGTAAATTATATAAAACAATCTTAATCAATCTTAACTACAAAACACATTACCGAAGTTGTATCGATGTTGTATGGGCGGAGGAGACCACTTTACATCAGGTGGAACTTCAGCTGGTCCCGTCACTTCCAAAATTTTAAAAAGAATTTTAGTTTTGATCTTTTGGTTGTTAATGTTGTACCTTGCAAGTTTCCGGTGAGCTCGCCGGCCGCCGCTGATCATGGACAGCGTGCTCATCACCGCCGACATGCTGCAGCGCAGTCCTCGCCCTCATGGGATCTGGAGACCAGACAAAACCACCATATACTATCGTCACCCGTACAAGACAAGGCCTAGTACCTGCATGTAATGTTATGCTTTGTCATTTAGTTGTTCAAGCATCTGTTCTGCGTCAGGAATGAATCATGCAATGAAAATATATCAGGCTTAGATTCAATGCGTGAATTTAAACCTGAGATATCTTGTTGGTCCGGCAACATAATGACAACAGTAATGTGACTCGGTATGACATTTGGATCTTACACTGAGTTACATTCATCCTGCTGCGTCCGCCATCCGAAACAGGGACGATACGTCTCATACAAATGTGATTTCACCGGCACCCACACTCTTCCACCGGAAGACAGTAATGCGAGCACTACTGTTTGGCGGCAGATTCCAGGTGTGGTGGCACTATCTCTCGGGACGAACGTTCTGCTGCTACTTGTGGTTGCTCCTTTAGCACTACCCAGGGGTTACGTGTAGGGAATCAAAGGGTACACACCTACGGACGCGACCAACTAGAGCAGTTGCCCAAGCAGATCGCACAGTCACCTTAGTAGGTATATTTAGATTGGATTTCTTTCTCCTCTAAAAGGTGGAATGAACAACTTACACACTAAAATTGCAGTTTTAATAAACTACTCGGGTTTTATTATCGTTGCTCAAGTTCAGAAACCATTTTAGGTTGGATATTTGCTTTCATAACCATATAAAATTCGTTACAAGTAGCAACAACGAATAAAAATTCCAATATTGCTAATACTTTGACAATAGTAGATTTTGAAACATATTTATTAAAGTCTCTTACAAAGAGACGAAGAGCATTTAAACATTAAATCCTTTTATGGGGTTCTCTTCTTATAGATTTACAAAGAAATAATAAACTAAATAATGCATAATGTAAAGTTTACAACAACTGAAGAATTATATTATAAGAAGAATTGCGTATGTAATTATAGAAAGGAAGAGTATATAATTATAGTAGATTTCAAACCACCAGTGGCGGCAATAAACTTTTCATGACAGAATAAATGTTCGAAACCATATTATTTCAAATAGTAGCCTCAGTTTATTAATTTTTATGTTTGAATTATAAAGACTCTAGTTATTTCGAGAACACGTTTTAAATGACTTAAAAATGCCCTCAACTCGATTTAGTTAGAATATTTTAGTTAAGCCTGCATAAAATGCGTTCCCAAGTGGCCATATATCTGTTGGATTAGGGCTGCAGTCACGCTTTAAAGCCTAGTCGCAAGCCGGAGTGGTTCTGTTAAGCTGTTAAATAACTTTTTACCCGACTACGGCGAAGTCAAGAGGAGAATATTATTACAGGATTCAGCCTGTTATCTATAACTACAGATATAAGATAAATATAGAAGCGCTCGTGGTGAAGCTCGCTAAGCCGTTCTAAATAGATCATCTAAGATAAGTAACTCTGGCCCGGCCAGAATTTGGATTGGTGATTTGTGGCAATTGAACAGAGCGCTTCCGTGCTTCGGCGGGCACATTCTTCTAAACAATCTGTGATACGGGACCCTAGACGTGAGAGTGCGACTCGGACTTATAAAATATTCTATCACCATTTTTCACGTTGGAAATTAATAAGGCCCAGCGAGAGGTAAAAAGAGAGAAAAAGTAATAGGTAGGACCTTATCCTCACAACTTGCTTCGAATAAAGCATGCAAACAGGAATTGTCTAATCAATTACTGCACTGCGGTAGGTAAGTACCTACTAATTACGAAGGACTTTTCAATGCATTTGGTTCAACGTTTTGGTACGCGTATTCATTGTAATTTCTATATTTGATCCACACGCTCGGGTTTGCCTTTCGGCGCAGCGTGGTTGGACCGGCCATTAGAGACCCTGTATAATGGTGGTCATTAGAGACAAGCCGGCGGGCCCGCTCGGCCTCACTCTGCCACATCAACTGCTGCACTATCTGCGGCACCATATTAACTCCGAGCTGTCTGCCTACTCTTCAGTGGCTCCCGGCACCACGCTAACTGCGAAACGTATCCCTGGACCGCCGTTAAAAAGCCGTTTAAAGAATCAATTGTTATTCTTATTATTATTTTTATTTCGCAAATTATTTTATTGTAAGTCAACAATTACTTATACAATTTGATTATTTTTACATGAAGAGATATTTTCTCATATTTGACAAGGCTTATGTACAGCAGCTACAAAAACTGTTATATTAACGAAACTAAGTGTCGATTGTGTCCTATAGTGAATAAATGAATGATGATGATAATTAAACTGTTGTTCTCAAAGAGCTAAGTGAAATAGCTCCGATCAAATGTATAATTATTGTTACTGAAAATTATCGCGAGTTGAACTTGTGCAAAGTACGCCCGGAAAAAAAATGCCTCCACACCTGATAATCTGCCGCCAAGCAGCAGTGCACCCGCATTGCTGTGTTCCGTTGGAAGGATGTGGGTGCCGGTGAAATAACTTGCGCATGAGACGTAATATCCCCATCTCCTCTCATACTTCGTTATTTTCATTCGTTCGTTCTATATAATCAATCTATTCAATGAATACTCAAAATAAATAATTCAAATAGGTAAGAATGTAGCTAAACAAACTCCCAACAGATGTACAATATAATAACTAGATAATGGGCCCCTTTGCCTCAAATAAGATAACTCAATTTGGCGAAACATGTCTATCGATATAAGCAGAGGGTTCCGGATAATGAAAACGCAAGTCAGGCGTCATATGGCGCAACGTTTACCGCAAGATTGATGGTCTGTCTGATGCTGCCCACATTACCACCTTCTGCTCACAAACAGGGATGTTCGGGAAGATATATTTCTCTGAGATAACCTTTTATTTATGAGTTTTTCACAAAAACCTAACTGTAGATTAAATACTGTTCAATTTGTGAGTGTAGCACTGGATTTTACCTCGTGTATCTGGGATCCCGTACCCGTAATCGCATTATAATTTGCTACGATATCCGCCATAATAACTCATACTCTATGATAATTATCACATAATTTCAACCTCGTACGCATACTCGACTTATGATTTAAACAGACGTAGAGTTAATACAGTCTTGGTCACAAAAAAAATTGCCCTTTACCATTGTTTTTTCCCATTTTTTTCCTGTTGGGGAGTACGGAATCATAGCGGTGAATTGCTTGTAAGAAATCCTGATCCGGTACTGGTCAGATATACTCGATTCCACATATAAATCACAGAAGTGTTCATTGAAAATGCAAATGCGTCCGTAACTCACAGATAATGGCTTTTAGTAGTATTCATATTTTCTCAAATACGCCGTAATAGCCTTTTTAGTAAGCGGAGAGTGTGGATTTGAATAAAAAGTAATAGATACTTGTTTTTAATATGTTGTGAGAATATGGAAATTTGTGATAATATGGCTCTGCAAAGTGTCTTCATTTATATTCAAACACAGGCCCCTTTGTCTTCTCAATATTAGATCGCTTCTGGAGAATGCCTATGTCGCTATGTACATGCATGTGTAAAATTTGACGTGTCCAAATGATACTTGAGATCTAAAGGAATAAATGACTATGACTTTGATTTTGACTTTGCTGCAGTTCTACTTCTTTCTTCTTATGAGTAAATGGCTAACTCTGGTGTCGAAGTTTTCAAGCTGGAAACTTTTCATCCGAAGCGCTCAGTTCAAATGCCACTTACTTGACGCTATGCTTAAATTAGATTATCTGTGAAGAATATCTAAGCAGTTTTGCCATGGGCGCAATGAGTGAGTGCAATGTAAACATTAGAGAATGGTACGATACGGTACGGACGATCCAAACATAAGAACGTAAGGATGTTTTTATTTAAAAACATGAGCGATATCGAGCGAGGTGTTACTCGTACAACAAGACTACAACGCAACATTTAACTTCCCACAATGACAGCAGAAGCCTTATAAAGTGTTAAACTGTTGAGTAGATACCAAAGGTAAAGGTGGATTCTGCGTTGACCGCACTTTCCGCTAACCCTACACGCCTGAGATGAAGCCATGCTTGACATCAATGCTTTGAATGTTGATACGTGCTTTGAATGGTGATACACCGAACATTATTTCGAAAAAAACGAATTTGTGAAGTGCGTTTTCGAGACTTGCTAACGAAACCAAAATATATAAAGCTTTCAAATAAATTTTAATTCAAAATTCAAATGGCATTAAGATAAAAATAAATCAATTAAATTCTAAAGTGAATAAATATCTCATAGGTATACATAATTTATTTTAAGAAATCTTGGCAAATAAATCATTTAAACTTGATTTGGAATAAGATGCTGAATCACTGATTGAACACATTCTAAAAAGGGAATCATGATTTGTTATCGGTAAAGAAAATATTATTTATTTTAATTTTTTTATGTAATAAATTTTCAATGATAAATTATATCATATCGGTATACAGTATAATAAATAAGTGCTTAACATACACCCGATTTAAGTATAGCGGTATATATATAACGCTATACGTATACTAATATCGTCAAAATATAGTGTTCTAGGCATTTTATCGACCAAACCGTAGTGGCAAAAGTTTACGTATACACGCAATGGAAAATTACAGTCCGTTGCGCCGATCAGATCACAACAGTGGGAACATGACCCACTTCAATCATAATAGCCGAATACGTTTACAAATATCAATGAGAACTTCTACAAATTGATGTAAATTTACACGCACTACGCAATATTCTTCTGGAATAAATGCGAGTTATCTACGATCTGTGTCGAAAGCTCTCGCACGGCGCGCGTGCGCTTGCGTCACGGATGTAAATTGAATGAAGCTCAGCACCTAACCTGTATTTACACAACGAAACAAGCACGCTATACTGAAATTTAGTTAGTTATCACATTATATTATATTATCACATATTAAAGTAATTGATAATTAGTTCCAATTTCGACTTCAGATATACCACTAGCACCAGTTAGTCGACACATTACAGTGGAGTACCAGAAAACATGACATTGCCTTTGTCGTTAAAAGTCAGTAGTAGTAGTCAGTACTCGCAGTACATTAAAAGTCAAAGTCAAGTCAAACATCTTTATTTCCGTAGAATTATAAAAATTACTCGGAAACGTCAATTTCTTTTTTTATTAATAATTAATAATTACCTAAGAGACCATGCGTTCTTAAAACTAAGCTTAGCGCTTATTCAAGGGCTATATATATAGCCTTAGATGCAGAGTAGAGTAACAAGCAAATAAGCGGTTTGGTTCAAGACTGGTTTGGGAAAGACGCTGTAATCTGTAATATTTGTTATTTATTGATAGAGTACCAATAACCTGATTCAGAATACTATAGCATAATAAAGCAAGGAAGTATTACGAATGGTAGAGATTTATACAAGAGATATCAACTTTAACGAGATAATAGCCGCGAACTATCCACTTGGAAGAACTTCAGCGTGTCGGAGAAATTATTCAAAAGAGAATCCCTCAACCGGTTCCTGCGGCCGGCTATATTTCACTTTGTTTTTACCTTTTTTCATATCTAAACGATTCCGCGGCTACAGACGAATAAACTTCGGCTGAATTGAACTAGATTGTTATCTGTATCGCTGTCTCATGAAAATGTTAATAAATTTTGATGAGCTGAGCTTATTAAAACAGTTTTTTTAAATTAGCTAATAAAAGTGATAGCTCATTTTAAAAAAAACTGTTACAAAGTTCTTTAACTATTATTTGTTATTCAAATCTGGTTAAACTTGTAGCGTGTAGGAACTTGTAGGAAACTCCTATAGTCGTACTATATACTCGTATATAGTACGACTATAGGAGTTTCCTAATATTGATTGAGCTTCCCGATTTCACAGCACAACCTGCACAGGTTTTAACGAAACATACTAAACTCAACTAACAAGACAATTTAAAAACGTTGTCACATTTAAATTATTATTTTTTTCTGCAAACCACACACGAAGCCATCTCAGCGTCAACTCGCTGCGAGTACGTGTAATACTCTTTACTCACGACTCACTCGTTTGCCTGCCAAAGAAAATTACTGCAAATTGTAAATTTGCAATAAAATAAGCATACCAGAAATGGCTGATAAATTATTATTGGCGTGAACTCTCGGAGTACTTCCTCGGCACAGCATAAGTTTCTTGTTTTATGAAATAGCTAAACACCGAGGCCCATATTTAAAAAAATCTCTTGTATCTCCTCCATAAGCCATTTTGTTAATTAAATATTTAGTTACCAAAATGGCATATCTTATATTTTGATATTCCTTATATGTGTTGATAATTAATTAAATGATTATATTTATATGTGTTGATAATAAAATTATTATATGTGTTGAAAATTTCGTGTAAGAGGGTGATCGTCGAAACCAATAATGCCATTCCAAAACACTTTTCTGCTGGCGGCCTTGTATAAAGACTTCATTTGATGTTCGTTTACCTGCTAGCTAGTTGAAAGTATGAACCTAATTGATTCAATTGAATTGTACTTTTATAATTCAATAGAAACAATATGTTTAAAGCAGTTTCCTGATTAGTAGAATGACTAGTAGGAGCAGCTAACTGTAATTTGCTGATTCGGTTAGGTACCTACTACAAAAGTGAACTTATAGGGAAGGGACATCTTATGGCTCTTCTATCATGAATATAAACACCTAACGAATAGAGACAACACTGTATCTGAACAATATCTGTGTCTGCAATCAGAAAGAAAAACGAGGTGATATTCTATAAACGTTCCAAATGGTTGTCAACTAATGTTTCACCAAGCATATTGGCGACAGTGAAGCAAGCGGAAATACACATAAACCAAACGAGCGTATCGGAACCAACGTGCAATTATACATCGGCAATGGAAGTGCTCGCCTCACTGGCCACAGCTACCACCTGTGGACTTCCTTTGTTTGAGTTTGGTACGCAGACACGCATTTCGTGTGATTGTATTCATATTTAGGTAAATTGCTGCGTTCGAGAAACAAATCAGAACACAGTATTAGGCCGAAAGCACACTACGCGTATCTTGCGCCGCGTACTGCGCAAGATACGCGACGCAAAATGCGGCTGTAGCCGCTGAAATACTCCGAATCTATATTAAGTATGTCGTGTAAAATGCCAGCCCAGCTAGTATTCCTGGTGCCGTCGCAACCAACGATCGAACGCAAGATGCGCCGGAGACTTCTAGGCACTACTTATAATATTCAAATCAATCAACAATCATGTGGTGAGGTCGAGCAGGATAATTTGTGTGAAGCTAACGCTCGCGCCGTGAAATGAGGGTGTTCTCTACATTAGTTCCCTTGGTCCCCTCTCTCGGCAGCGTAAGGTAGTGGCAGTATTTCATAGAACGAACTTAGTACGACTCTAGTGTTCGGTACATAATTAACCCCTAAAGGCAGTATATAATATACAGATGACTTTCTAAACAGAGAAATAACATAAACAAGACATTAGCTTGGCACACTGCTCGGTGGTCGATGTGTATCACGTTCTGGTACGCTACGGGGAAACGACGTCTGTTTCCTTGCAAATTGGATCAGATAACCATTTACAGTAAGTCTGTCTTTAATTAACTTGATCTCTATATTTCGTCCTAGTACCACCACGGTTGACCATTAATCTAAGTATATGACAAAAGACCTACAAAAAACGACTAAACCGATTTCAAAACTTTCAGCCCCTATTTTTGGCTGAAGAATAATCGGGTGAAGCTTGGACAATAATTTTACATGGGAACGCCTCAAACGTAACCGTTTGTTACCCGAATGCGCCAGAAGGGTTATAATCGTTTTATTTCAAGTAACAAAACAAGATAAAACAGTTATAAGGCTACTTACTTATTCGAGTGTCATGCTGTTAGGCTGTATCCTAACAGAGAATTGCTTCATCTTTTCTAAGTCGTTTAAAAAAGGGGTTCCTTTTGGGCGATCCTCTGGCGTAAATGCGAAATGTGCTCGTGAAGAAGGACCTCTGAATGTGAAAGATGTAGCGGAACCATCCAGAGAATATGAGAAATGAGAGATTACTGTCACCATTAGTACCAATTTCAGCTCGCGCAATATAAAAGCAGTAAAACTAGACATTCACTATTTAATACCAATGCACTTCGAATATAATTCCCAGCAAGTACATGGGCCCGCTACCTTTTTATTATAATTCGTTGCGCAGAATTTTATACGCACGTAAAACTATTCAAAGATATTTCAGAGTAGTTTAGTTATTGAATAGCAAGTTTATAATGCTGAATTCAATTTACAGTTGTAAAGAAATTTTTCTATCTATTTCTCGGTTATTTTCTTGTGTCATTCTAAAAAAACCAGCGAGTGTCGCTCACCGAGGGTTCCGCACAAACTTGTAGGTAAATGTGTAACTTAAAGGTTTTTTCATGTATATTCTTTTTGGATAGCATAAAATACATTTAAAATTGTTAGGCAGTAAACAAAATTCTTCGTATTGGGAAATCTCACGTCAGTGACCACTTCGTAGGCCAAGGACTACTGTTAACATACCGTTTGACGTGACCTTACGCAAAAACAACTTTTAGTAGGATATGTTTTGCAGCAAGACTGCCTATCGCTATCTAAAGTAAAAGAATATAATACTACTTTGACCCGAAAACATCATTAAGATAATAAAAACACTAACTAGAAAGAAATATTGTTCATGTCAAAAAGGCTTGGAAACAAAGTTCGGAATTAATTAGCAGCTGCAACATAAACTATGAGCTTTTAACTTAATGCATATGAAGCCTATAATCTTCCCTGTTGAATGGAGGATTGTTAGAAGGTGCGAAACCCGTACTGATGATTAGCTTTTTCTGCGAATTGGAATTCCTGTAGCATAGAAGTGTTTTAGTGGGTGTTTTGCATTGACTTTTAAAGAATCTTTAAAAACCTATATACCGTTAAATCATTCATTAGGTTGGTTTGGTTATGTAAGTAAGTTTTGTAAGTTTGTAAGTCTTGTAAATAGATCCTTTTTACCGTTAGATGTATCAGGTTTTGGGACAGATACTGAAAAACCCCTTACTATTGCATTATTACAGTGTATTGTAAAGTAAATGAGGGCAAATGTATTCAATTGAATCTATCTATTGATCTACTATTGCACAACATTATGCAACACTTCACAACAATGAGACAGGGTTCAGATAGAGCCAACACAATAGGACTGCACTTGCATACTTTCTTCACAATAATAAGGCGCAGGGAGCGGGCGTGACCGGCAGGTGCGCGTGCGCAGCAGTGCGTGCAGCGCCGAGCTCTCACCACTGTGTACGAATTTTAGTGTTCAAATTTTGTTTGTTATGCCAAAATTAGGAATTGAATTCACGAGTATTTCCTGTGTTTCTCTAGCCAGCAATATATAGCTTGAATAGCTTTTCAAACAAAAAAAAAATCATAAAACATTTCAGCACCGTGTTTTACTTATGATACGCGATGATGCCCAGTAAGTAAACGTAGAATCATCAAACACAGATGGACTGAATTGAATCATTGGAATCTATTATAAGCGGCTGAATTTTTCAATGTTCCTCCTACGTCTACACGCCTTTTAAATACTTATTGTTGTATGACTAGGCTATAAGCGTGGAGTCGTGGCCAGGGAGGGCAAAGGGCCGGTCCCTCAGGCTAGAGAGCCGCTCGCCCGTGAAGCCGCAGGTACCATTGTCGTACACTCTCACGGACAAAACATTCACGGCCTCAATCTCACGTGAACTCTTGGCCATAAATTGTCCTTTGACTCAACGGTTCTTTGCGATTAACAAGCCGTTATTGTAGCCGATATTTGATATTGATTTTTCCAATGTTATTGCTTTGCATAACGAGAGCAAGATCGAGTTGCGATCGGAAGTATCGCGTGTTTGTAAATCCCAATACCCCGTGAATTCTGGAACTAAGAGGTAACTAGTGTTATCGAGATGTATTTATCATAAGATTTTTAGTGGCATCAGCAAAAGTTTAATATTTACATGACTTACAAAGAATATATATGTACTTATAGTATACTGTCTGACCTGACAGATTTAACAATCGGCAGTCAAACGTGGCAAAAATCCAATAGAAAAATGTTGTTCCAGTTTTTCCAATATATTCCAATATTTTTACAAGCAACAAAAAAAGAATTAGCCGAATAAGTGCAACCGTTTTAAAGTGATGCTCTTACATACATTCGGTAATTGATTTTTATTTACATAGATAGATTACTCGTGTAATCTATATATAGTCGTGTGATCTATACTCGTGTGATCTATATATATCTATATATATCTATATATATGTATGTGTATAGTTATAAGGTAGTATCGTAGGTGCATCTTCTAACCGTGTGTTATTTCACAAAGGCTGAGCTGCACCACAGCCTGGCCGCCCCTCGCTCCCCTCCACTGGCGGCAGGTTGTATGGACGCCAGCAATTACGAAGGCATCTCCTCCAAGCGTAATTCTCCATTTCCGTTATTTTAAAATGCAAATAAGTCTCAGAAGGTCACATATTTCAGTCAGCTTGGTGGAAGGCTATGACTTCTATCATTATATCTATTCTCAGGTTGCAACATAGCACCGTCGTCATTATTTATTTTTGTTATCGGAGATTTCATGAACACAATAAAGAGACATTGGTGACAAGCAAGTTTAATATATAGACAACATATGTTTCACTACTATTGAATAAAGCTTTTTCATCTACGAAAAACCCTTTGTTTATTTGTACATTTTAAGGTATCTCTTATAATGTTTTAATAATTTTAATATTTGCTTGCTAATTTTCTTTGAAATCAGTTTAATATTTAAACATTTACTTACGTGTATAAAAAGTGGTGTTGGCAAATGTATAAAAGATTTATGATTTCACCCGTACCCAATTACTGATTTCAATAATTAACTTACACTACGTTAATTGCAGAGTAAACCGCGTAGTAGCTGAATCTGTCAACATTGTTGGCAGCAGAACCCATCGATTAACTTAGATACGCTTATGTTGGTCCGCCTTGGCACGGTTTTCTTTAATTAAATCTAATTAAAAGATTTCTAATGGTACTAATTGAAGAGAAATGTGTATACAATTAGCTGCACATGAGACTATCGGTGGAACTACAAAAACATAGTAAAAGTAATGTATCCGCGCTCGCGTTGACTCGCCGAAGGCGCCACGTGCAGCGTCCTCGAATGACTACACAAGCTACGAGTAATGTTAACTACGGTTGGAACACAAAAATATGTTCACTAATGTACTGAACGTGCTTTAATCTCAATGGCAGAGCTATTTTATATACTCCAAAACATTAGCCGCATAAGTAATTTCCTCTGTTTGATAAAGCAAACAAAGGACTTGCACTTGCACCGAAATACAATTTTTAACTTGTAGCCCGGCCATTTGTTTTTTAATTTCATAACTGATCGCAGCCCTGAAGAATAGATTAGTCTGGTGTTCTGATTGCAATTGCAAACTTCGACTTTCCTTCTATTCAGGAACAATCCATATCAAGACATAATCGCTGGATATTTTAGGAAATAGTGACGTTAAGGTCTTCACATTAACTAGCGTTAGCGAATCTGATAGTTTAGCGAAATCGAAGCCTCATAATATTATGGATATTGACGGCGGAAACTCTGATGCTTCAGAAATTTATTGTTTGTTTTCATTATATTTTTGTTTTCAAACAAAATAAGTTCCAGGCCTTGTTAGTAGGCATTTTTACATTTCATTCTCGAAATCATTTTTGTCATGATCTAATTATCTATTATTTATTTCTAAATCTCCGCCGACTAATATCACTTCCGCTCGACTCAAAGTAGAGACTTGTATTTCCCGGTCAGTTTTGATTTGTTGCAAATAAATTACTACCGTCACAATATCGTGTTACTGCAAGCCCCCAACCCGATTACCGAATAAATTAAAAGTTTTAATAAATAGAATGGATTGAATTGCGTAATATTTAAGTCCCCTTGGTTCAGTGCCCTTTGTTGGCGCGAGTTAGATAAATGAGGCTTTTACTCATTGTCGAGGCGGCCCCAATCGGGGGCTATTGTACGGAACTGGTTCCATTCAAATCAGGGAATATTCTGATCAACGGATTTTGAATAACTCCAGTAGAATAGACTCGCTGAGTACACAATGTGCTAGGGTTCGTTCGATCTGTTCCCGCTGCAGGGACACCGGCCTACTCTCGATAATTGAGAGTGAATGGGCTTTGATCTACCACGGGACTCTAATTCGGATTGGTAGATGTCACATGTCTTCTGATATTTGGTTCTAAAATATACTGGTTTTCTCACGATGTTTTCCTTCACTGTTTCGAGAGCTTTGTATTGCGCGCATAAATTTGTTCAAGTTAAAAACTCATTTGTGCTCGTGTGGGTTTGAACCAGCTATAGTTTGGTCTAACATTGATATTTTGCACCTGTAAGTATTTGTCGGTTATGTACTCTTGCTTCATCGAATCGAATCCAATACTTTGTTATAATGCGATGTGATCCACCAGCCGCAACACAGTAATAAAGACGCAGACAGGTAACAGCACACATGTTTATCACAAGAAGGCATTCGTCTGCAAGCAAACAGAACAATAAAGTAAATAAACATGTAAGAGTCACCGCACTCGTAAATATCTCGGCAAATTTATGAGCACGAAGCGAAGTCGGAACAGGACCAATGATACAATATTTTACAACCCGATTCTCGGTGCGCTCTCTCAGAAGTTTGCAATTTCATATTTTTAAGTAATTTCTTCTTTTTTCGTGTAAGTGGCTCTCTGGTGTCGGAGGTTTCAAGCCGCCTGAAGGCCTCCGACCTGGCTTAACAACTAGCATAGGACCAACATCTTATCGTGCCCTCCAAAGTACGGAATTCAATAAAGAGGGCGTGGTGGCGGCACAGGAGCGGACGCCAACTTGCAACCGTGAGAAGCTAGCATAAAATACGAATTTAAATAAACTGTAGTACACATATCACTTAAGAATATTCAATGGTCAAATACCTACGATATTCACATTATTACGGATACTTCATTATCTAAATAATAAAACGATCGCAGAGTGGAATAGTGAACAAACAAAAGATTTATTACTCCGTATTATTTTTCTCGGCAGCTTAAAACCGTTATGACATGAATGGACACATCAGATACCCATTGTTGTCAGTGTATACTCCCCTCGCGCGAGGATTCCTGCTCATAGTGGAACCCACTCCACACGCCCTTCAGCGAGGGAGCGCAATTCTATGCAAAGCCGTAACTAATTAAAATGTGGGATTAAGTTAGTTCTGTTAAGTGATTTGGGAATATAATGTTACAAATGTTAGAATAGTGCATGAGTATGCACTCGGATATGCTACCCTGCCCGTGTGTGAATGCGCACGAAAATAAGTTAAGTTTTTTTTACATCAAATATTACTGTGAAATTCGTGTAACAAGTTTTTAAGGTTCCATGCAAGTTATGAAAGGATCACTTTCCTGTTTTTTAGAGTGGACAATATGTTGTTTACCACAGATGGTCTTTGTTTTTGTTTTTTACAAGACAACTTTACTTTGGTGAGAGGAAGTCTCTCGACTGACTTAAAAACTAATATTCCATATTGTAACAGCAAACCAATGGCACCATCTAGGTATGGACCTCGGCTTGGCTCGCTGCTTCTGATCGGGATCACTTTCGTGTAATGTGAACAAATAAAAAAGGCACTATTGCACGAATTCCATCGAGTCAAGTAATTAAAGTGTGCATCACATGCAAAGTATCGAACAAAATGGCTCTTTGTGATAGAAACTATTCTATTGTCTATTGTAAAATGCATTAAGATATGAAGAAACTATATATAATAACATATCCTATCATAATCATATTATCATAAGTATTGAAATTTAATTTTGCATAAAAAGTAGTATTATGGTCATCATTTCTGTGAAAAGACTTCGTTTTTTATTTTAGTTTCGTGTGATCGACTCTTTAATTTTTTAATAACATAAAAAAATCAACATTTTTCAGCTATAATTGATTGCGCAATAAGCTTAATACTCTTTGCAAGTCTGAGTAGGTAAGTTAACTGTATGTCACACATTGCAACAATCATAGGTAATAAATTAAAAAAAAATATTCGGGACCATGTGTACAATCACTCGAACTTGGCCGATTTATCAATTTACAACAAGCGTTGCGTGACAATCCGTTTGTTATAGTTTATTTGCCCAATGTTATAAAAGTCAATCGGATGCTATTGTCGCCGAGGCGCTCCATTGTGTGCGAGCCTTTATCTAGCGCATCAACTTTACGACTACCGCGATAATAATAAACTTCTATTGTGTTCACGTGAACGTTATCTTGTGAACTGTGATTTACTTTTATATGGATAAATATATACTAGTCTATTATATGATTCAATATTCACACGCACAAAATAAAAAGTAAAATGCATGCAAACATTGCGTTAATTAATATAATACGTAATACTTAGTTAACAGAAAAAAAGCTAATGCCGCTGCCTACCAGTTACTACTTAAATCTATACGCCTTAACCATTCCCCCAATGGCAGTTTGCCTAAAATAAAAGCCAGCTTTTGGAGCGTGTTGCCATAGTCCAGATTTCCACTCTTGAGATTGAACAATTTAACAATTTACATGGACTAACAGAGAAAAACATAACAAATACCCAAATCTAACAACTTCATACTCATCACATAAAGTTTACTTCGGCAGGGAATCGAACCTGGGATCCCCGCTTGTACCATTACTACCTTTGTAAAACTGCACTGCACCATTCTAACAGCCCTGTGTCAACAGTATGGACATTGGCACAACGGCGGTCAAAATCAACACAATGTATGATCATGATCACATTGTAGTCCAACGATCCATGTTTAGGTAGTAGTTCTATTGTTCTCTTGTTGACATTATTATTGGTAGACTGGTCCAAACAAATTGTTCTCGATTGAATTGTAATCGGATACGGTAAACAAGCGGCGCGTGCGCCGAGCCGCGAGCCCGCCTGGCATATTGTGCCGCTCATCTGTAGCAGTCATCGCAGGAGAATAGACTCTGCTTTATAGCGCTCGAGCGAACGGGATGGAGCGATCTCATACACAACTCAATAGGCACATAAATTGTCCCGGCACTAAACTTTCCCCATGCGTCAGAGACTATTTTGCGCGTATATAACATAATTATTGTTGTCTTACAAAGTAAATATCCATGATGTAACTAACGTTAGATTTAGATCTTTACTGCAATTCTTGGGACTTGTATGAGGGCACGGCAAGTTATTAAGTGTAATGTTTGATATTATCTGCATTCCTGTTGAAAATTCCCCGAATGCGGGCAGCATTCTCAGGAATGCAAGGCGAGTGCAAATGGCTCATCAAATGGCTAAACCGACAAAGTACGCTTCGGACTAGGTTCGCACATCGAAGGTTCCGTACTACCGATTGTATGTTTATTCGGTTGGAATGTCCAAAATAGTATTTTTCATTTAGTAAAAATTCAGCTTGCCACGCATGTGGTCAACATACAATAATATATATATTAAGGTAGGACAGACAGACAGACAGACGTAATAGGCTTAGTAATAAGGGTTTCGCTCTAAGTAAAAAATCTTAATTCTTAAAAATGATTGGGATTTTTTTAAAATATTATATTTTTATTATTTTTCTAAAAATAAATATGTACCTACGGGATCATACGTTCTTAAACCAAGTTTAGCACTTGTTAAAATCGTATCCTTAACAAATTCTATAGGTATAGAACCTATTTAGGTAACCATAACAAGATCTGCATTTTGTCGTTCATATCAAGTCAAGTAACATGAATAGTTTCAAGAATCTTGTTTAATCCTTATAACCGGAAATAACAGTAAGAGCTTAATTAAACAGCAACAACTGAAGTTGATTGACCGTGAAAGCTATTGTCTTTTACCATGTGTGGAGCATGGAAAGAGACAACAATATATATAGACTCTATAGTCATCTTCAGAGTCGCCAATAGACAAGGCGAACTGTAAGTAGTTTCATGGTTGAGGTGCCTCCAGCGCACGTAGTCACAAACTTGACCGGAGCCGGGCACTTTCCTGCGCCGGCGCACCGGCCGTGTCACCGGTAGAAGGTCAGCTATTGTTCTTGGGGTGTTACGCTGAGGCAGACTCGCAGATTTACTCAGGTGTGAACAATACTTACGAAACATATTTTAAGCATTTACTTCGTAAGGAAGACATTATTTGTACCAAGTCTAATCGTAAAGAAGGCGTTAAATGTAACATTGCGAAAATTAATTAATTTCCAAAGTTATCAAACTATATTATTATTTGCCGACTTACAGCTTAATTTTACACGCCGATTTTTCTGCAATTGGAAATAGCGTAGGAATGAAACGGAACATCAAAGCTACGTTATCTGGCGAGCATGGTTATTCTAGCAATACCCTTTCCCGACTCTACCGACTCTCCCTGTCAAACAAGCTGAAGAAGAAATATGAGCTGATTTTAAAGAACTTTCTAACTTAACATCAAAGTCTGAGACGACGAGTCTCCCAAACCGTCAGCAGCTATTAATGCCTTCTGGCAGGAAGGGTCGCTGTTGCTTTCTCGCTCAGCTTACTCACGAGCGACAGAGACGGAACATTATCCGTTAAAAAAGGGATGTATATGTAGTTAATTAGAGAAGGATCAAAGGGCAGGACGGAATGCGTCGGTTTTTCACTCCCTACATGGAGGGGCTGGTTTTTGTGTGATAGAATTTGATATCCGATTGCAATGTTTGTTTTATACAATCACGAGCTCCTGTTTCGTATTATATTAAACTAACAAACCTTTTCTGAGCATCAAGAAATGTGTAAGCATTGTGACAGCGTATTGCGGACACCTTTTCAATCCAAATGTTTCAAAACAAAACAAAGAGATTTGAAAAAAATGTTTTCAATACTACGTCTACAAACGGTTAAGTGAATCATCGTAACAAAACCGGTATGTCTTAAAACCAATGATTTAAAAATATGTCCAATAAACCTCCAATCCAGATTAAATCTACCACAAGTGCCGAGTAGGCCTGACTACGCAGTGAGACGTGGAATGGTACCGCTCAAGTTATTTTTGTTTGTTGCTTATGTTGATCGAGGCGTCCCAAAATTACAACATCAACCATAAATCAACGGTTAGGTCATTTCGTACAAAAGATTTCAACGCGCTCGCCAAGTCAGTTCTTTTATATTTAAATTATCGACCGCGTCGTAAAATATATGAAACAATATTATTGTATGGAAGTGATAATTAAATTACGATGTTACTTTCGAGCATATGCTTATTATTATAATATATATTTTTATAATATATTAAATCATTTTCCGTTTAATATCAATAGAAACAAAAGTTAGAAGTAGGTTATTGACTTCGCCGTGTTGGGTAATTCGCCCTACGAACCAACATGGCTTTGTATTTTGATCAGGAATCTTATTCCCTAATTTCAATATATGTAATAATAATTAGGTAATGTGCGTTAATATTATACCAATTCTTCGATGGACAGATCGCGTTTCAGTTCTAGTTATATGACATACATATTGATATGATTTTATGATTGGCTACGTTATCAAAAAACAAAACAACTAATATTAACTATAAACAATTAACTATATAGTTTCAATGTTAAACTATGCAATATTTCAAGTAACGTTAACAGTATAAGTACGATATAAGTAAAGATCAGACCAGGGCAAAAGAAAATTGACATAGTTTTTAACAATCA
The DNA here is from genome assembly GCA_921293045.1 of Aplocera efformata. NCBI lineage: Eukaryota > Metazoa > Arthropoda > Insecta > Lepidoptera > Geometridae > Aplocera > Aplocera efformata. The sequence goes on along the minus strand of OV121042.1, from coordinate 428,488 downwards.
ACCTTTTGTTTGTAAAATGAAAGGAATCCGAGGAATTATCACTGATAAAAAGTTTATTCATTTCGATTTCAATGGAATTAGAAGTTAATTAACGGCAGTGTTGAAATAGCAGAGGAAAACCGTCTGAACTGCGAACAATGACGATGAACTCCCAAACATTCACACACAAAAACGAAAAAAACTTGAATAATGCAAAGGGAAACAGTCTGCAAGCTCGGAGCGACGATAACTTGAGAAGAGAAATTGCATAATGCGCCGATCACGAACAGGCAGAATACTAAGAGCACTCTATGTATATTTTTCTACTCACTATTTACTAAAGGACAGCACAAAGATGGTGCACGCTACGAGTAACATCAAATAATGACGATGGGATGTGGAAAGTAACCTAAATAGCATGGAAGGCTATATCCATCCATGTTGCTCGCATCCATAGTCGATTCCCTCTCTAAGTCTCTACTCGTGTACCCAAAGAAGCGGTAAAACCTGTGTCAGGTCAGGAGTAGTGCTGCCACCAGACCAGGTAATACCGCCAAGCGTTCCCGTTGATGTGTTCCAGTAGGAGGGTGTGAGGGAGTGAGTTTGAGTTTGTCTTTTCATACCTAAAGTGAGGTGAGGTTCAGTTTGGTAAGTGAGAACCAGAGTCAAGTTGTAGTTGTTTAGGACAGCGGTAACCACTTAACATAAGATGGGTCGTCAGCCCGTCATCACATAAATATCAAAATCGAAAAGATATTTTGGCTGGATCAGCTGTGATAAGCTAAACTATATATACACTTGGGCACCTAATTTGCAAATGCACGGTATGAACTTACGGAATGGTAAACTTGTTTCATAATAACAAAGTTTGGTCACACAAATACTAAATTCCTATGGAGTAAGCATCATGAGAATGAAAAGACAATAAAACCGTATATTATGTATATTACCACCGAAACTAGCAAATACGAAACCATTTATGTGATTCTATTTACATATACATACACGTATGAGAGCTATAATAACAGTAAACCAAACAAGATGATTATACCAAAAGATCCGCGTCGCGTGGCGTGCGCCCGCGCATGCTTTCACATTACCGCGTCGTCGCGCGCCGAGACCGCGACCGCGTGGGATGCCTTGCAATTTACTCATTTATATAAAGAGGGTCTGCCATAGAAAGAACCACCGAAGCAAAGAACTGAAGCGATACAAAGTTTTGATTGGGGATTTTATTTGGACTCAGGATGATTTCTAGCGATCGGTAATGACAAATATATTCCAAAGCCTACATTTTTTTATTTAAATGTTAAATGTTTACTTAATTTTCTGATATTATGTTATCAGTGTTAATCGTGCGCTTAACCCTGCTCAAGGATAGTAGAGAGATATAATATTTACTAATTTAATTTTGTTAATCGTAATAATAAATGATGGTTCGTTTGTTTCAATATTTCTCACGAACTAGACTTAATGCTTGGGGTTGACATGCTTGCCTGGAGCCAATTAACTTGAAAAGGTTTACACAATTGTGTTTTAGCTCATAGTTTCTATCTTTATTTACTAATATTTAAACAAAGAGTGGCTCATTTTAGACAAACAACAGTTACTTTTAGGCAAATGTAATTAGTGCCGTTTATAATTTACGAGATACGCTCTGCGGTGTAACCCGCGGCTAAATGCTCAACATGAGACGATGGCAAAAAACTTAATTCGTATTTTCGAGATGAAAACTTCCTAGCTCCGCCTAATCTTGTTACCGACAAATTACAGAATGTCAAAATACATTATTTCTGTTTATCAAACATCATGCTTTCCACTTCCACACGCAAGTACCATGAACAACTTGCGGCTCCTCAGATCACTGCGAGTGCAAACACAGTCAACGAGGTTTGCTCTTCAGTTTGACAACTTCACACTCGGCTAATAATATACTGTGAACTTTACACAGGCATTTTAAACAGACACTTGAGATTTGTGCTAGCTCACGTGTTTAGTATTTCACATACTTTTAAGTATAAATAAAGCTCAGTTGCAAAAATAGTTTCTTGCTGGAAATATGTGGGGTTTTCTATTTGCATTTTATCAATGACGAGAAATAGGAAATGAAAGTATTGAAATCGATTTATTATATTTCTAAATCAGTCACTCACACTCAGAACTGACTTCACAGAAGAACTGAGTCGTATTTTTTCATCAGATGGGAAGTCGCCTAGTCACTTCAGTAGCATGAAAAGGCACCCTCTCGATATCATGCATGCATTGTCGAGTGCTGAATGAAGGAGGATTTCGATCGATAAAATGCTAATGCGTTTTTTCTGCTTGTTTTCTCTGGAGTCTGCTCGGAGCCCCGGGCACGCCGGGTGAGCAGAGTAATGGCGCGCTCGTGTCCAGCCGCACTTTCCCTCGCATTTACATACATCTGCTTATCTCCATCTTTTCAATTAAGGCGGTCACTTGCCGGTATTTATATTTATTTCTCAGGCAGGTTAGCGGCTACAGACCGAATGATACCATCATTAATGGCCAACTTGTGACTTCTCACTGATTTATGTGGGTGTTTTTTGAGTTAGGTTCTTACTGATACTGGATATTAGCAATAAAAGGAAGGGTATGATAATCATAACACCTTAATTGCATTCATTAAAATTAAGATTTGACTAATATATCCAGTTATTTGCATTAGCATGTACAGTTGTGTACTTGTAGACTTCGTCACTTCGTCACTAGAAACACAAAAACATTGCACTCGTTTCTTATATTAGTATACCCACAGCAGGGATACCGGCCCACTCTCGAGAAGTGAGAGGGCACGGGAGTTGACAGGAGCGATTTCGCTCACCGTTTCGAAATTGTGGTTATATACCTGGGCGACAGAGCTTCACTCGCATTTTTTAGAGGACCTTAAATTTTTTTGTAAAAAGAAATACGTCTTTGCAAGAAATATAACACATAAACTTAAACAGCAAAACCATATCTAAACAATAAAAATCATCCATATCGTTAGAGCAGTTTCCGAGATACGCGATATAATATATATATTGCTCGTCTAAAGTAATAAGATAACAAAAAAACGAGCCACCACGCTCTCCAAGATTTCAATTCTCAAAATTGTGTTACTTGTATTAGCAAGTACATACATTTAAGGAAATAATAAATTTAGGCATCGTTAACTTAGGTATAAGTAATATAAATATACTTTGCTGAAATATTGTATAAATCACAATCGCGTGCTCTAATGAATCTAAGTCTAAAAAACAACCGACCCAACACGGACTTATTGTTGCAAAATGTATCACAATAGCTCAATGTGAGAATTCAGTGACTAAAAAGAACTACTACAAAAATATCAACTGTTGAACGCCGATACGAGAGAAGCAACTTGTACGATTCAGTGGCTTGCACTAGAAATAACACAACATATTAAACAATCCTGTTTTGCAAGCGAATAATCTTAACTGCAAATGTACACACAGTGGATCCATAATTTAATTTCTATTAATCCTGATAGTGGTGTACTGACGTGGTTCGAGAAATAGCAAATTATCGAAGCACACAAACGAGTCGAGATAGCCTCCACCGGGGATATTTCAATTAAGTTGCTTATCTACTCTCCTCGGATTCTTCTATCCACTGCCCATTAATATCTCGGACAGGTAATTTGATAAACAGTTAATGTTCTCAATTTATTTTATCTTCTCTGCTAGCCGTGTAAGCCGGGATTAGAAGCAGGCATTAAGGTGGTACTCGAAGCGGCGTCGGTCAGTGGACTCGTGTAGCTCTTGTAAACTCATTTTATAGAGTTTTCAAACTCTATTTATGAAACTTATTGTGTTAAATAAATAACAATTTAAGTCAAAGATTTATATCGTGTAATAATTATTAATCTCGTAACCTGATCAGCCTGGACACCAGTGCGGATCTATTAGGTGCTTGAGAGCAAATCTTTACCCGATCAAAATTTTTTTAAAGTTATGTTCGGGAAATATATTTAAAATCAAAAAGCGCTAAATATCTAGAACGAAGAATATATTCCTACGACTTGTTTGTCGAATTGTTTTTTGGATACTGAAACATATAATAGCAATAAAATTTAAGTAGGGAAATTTATTCAAACCAACCTTTGCTTTTCCAAATAAAATACCGTTACGCTAAAGCAATTTAACACACTAATTAAATAAATTATTGTACTTATCGTTATTTTAAACTTACCATTAACAGACAAAATAAAATCCTTCTGAATAGTTTAACAGACACACAGATTCACATTTTTAACACAAACACTCATATTCATTGCAAATTGTCACAAAAACATGAAATCATAGAGTAGTACTTATAGTTAATCGTATAAAGTTTCGTACAGAGACTGTAGCGTGGACACACGCATACGATACACAAACGACGGTTCGACTGATCTGATGAACACGAGTTAAGCAGTGTTGCCAACCCAGTGTCTAGAATTTAGGTTAAAATATGAAATAATTGTCTGCTAAAATTACAAAATAATTATTAATTGTTAAATAATATATCGTATATTTATTACAAAACGTCAATTATGCTTTAAATTGTGTTAAAATGCAATGTCATTTAGGGATTGAGTAAGGCTAAACAAACAGAAAAAGACTGGACCTTGCTCTGAAAAGGTTAAATTGGTATCATTAATGTGCCAGGATCAAGAGTGTGGGGTTTCGGCACTCGGTGGATCCGGAGCCCCGTGCAACCCCCGAGATGAAACTGAACGTAATATGATGGTTATGGTAACTAGCCATAGTACATAATTACGATATTCTAGGGATACAACTATATCTTAGCTCTTGATTTTTGGATAAAGTTATATTGTTGAGATTTACTTTTGTTTTCGATGTGGAATCCTCACCGATAATTTTCTTTTGTGCTGGTATGCTGGCCAAATACCAGCCGAGACTGCTGGCTCGTTAATCACACTCTACTGCGGCCCCGGCGAGGATGGCCTTTTACAGAGGCCCATGCTCAGCAGTAGCTACAGCTAAGTTACCGAAAAAGAGAATCTCCTATGAGTTCGCTCTACCAATTCTTTGAGAACTGGCTGGATACTCTCCACGGCTTTTTGTACTAGCTTTTAGTGTTTCCAGGCGCTCTTTTCACCTTTTAAGTCGTCGTTTAAGCACCTGTCGATTAGAGCTGTGTAGTTGCGTGTAGCACTAACTACATAACGCAGTATTTTTATGTGAGTAGTTTAGGTTGTAGCTGGCTACGGGATGGCTTTATATTATATGGTTTTATAATTTTTAGTAAGTAACCAACTATAATTTAGTTACTTACTCACAACACAAAAGAAGTTCATAGTTTTTCTATGTAATATAACGTAAAAATCGATAGTGCGTCTGTGTAGGTAATGAATTTTAAATTGACTAGTCTCATAATATCACAGGTCGCGCGCGGCCGAAATATTATAAGAAAAACAACAAATTGGTGTGCACAATCCGTGAAATTAGTACGACGAAACGCACGAGACAGATCAATCAATCATTTCTATTTCAGGCCAAATGGAAGCCATTGCCAAGCCATATAAAATAACGTTCCCTGAGATAAGATATCCTTGATTTCAATTTAAAAGTTAGATAACCAGTGTCTGAGCAGTTTGAAAAAAATACCTACAGAAAAAACTTAAACTTTAAACGTTAGAACACAAAGCAAGTACCTGCTCGGTCGTTTTGCCATAGGTAAAATACATATTTTTGATGAAAAATATCTTTACTCTTAGAAAGTTTTCAAATAAAGCACTTGATGAAAGGTAGGACATAGGGTCCCTACCCTATGTCCTGATCCTATGCCCTTTTCTGTACCCCTGACAACTGACATGCAAAATTTCATGTTGATCTTTTGACTGATTACGGCGTGAAAGCGTAACAAACAAACAAATTCACATTCTCATATATAATATTAGTAATGATGATTATATAAATAAACATTTAAGTAGTAAATGCACAATAACTTCCCGATCATTTTACACACACATTAAAAGTATTGATGTAATCGTTATTAGTTACCGTAATCCGGGATTTGGCAATTGTGTGTCAATTCTACAGACAGACGGACACGCCACTTTTGCGAACAACTCAATTACATATTCTGATGTGCATTATAAGTAACACGAAGGCCCATTAAATATTTTAAACTTGCGTGACCAGCTAATGTTTATTTTTTAGTTACTTACAGTCATCACGTGTTTCTTTAATATGTTTAGTCAGATATACTTTTTCGTAGATTTACCTACACCTATTTTTCCTAACGACTTAATTGTCTTTAAATTACATTAATCGCTTTAGATGCAATGTCATTCGTCGATAGAGAAGGCATTTTAATTTTATTGAGGCCTCTCCATTTAATCGCATTGAAACCTGTTCCGACATTCAGTTACTGGAAGCTCAAAAAGCGTTAGTCCCCAATCATTAGATATCCCTTATAACGGTACGGGGAGCCTGAAGTTCCCGCCGAGGCACGCATCCGAATAACCATTTTCATTTCATTATTTGATTATTACGTCCACCGAACGCTTGTAACGTAGTAATCTACCAATGTAGGCGCATGGGGTGCGTGATGTTGTTAGAAAGCGTGCCATGATGAATTCAGATCATTTATTAGCAGAGAAAAACAGACTTTAATCTATAGGTACTACCATGTTTACCGAATATCTTTCTACAATATATATGCAGAGAAAAACGTATAAACAGATTTATGGTGGGTGAAGCGCGGGGCGCAATGATCTTAACGGATGCGCCGTCACACCAGATGACTCCAAATATCATAGCATTTTATTTTACGGTCACCGAGTATGGTTCACGACGCGTAGCTTAAAATTGCTCTTGTATAATTCTTAGGTGCCCAATTATCTTGTGTATCATTTGCAATACACACAAGATTAATATAATTATACAGACAGTATTTTTAGCAAGTGCACTTAAAATGAAATTAGCCTCTGACGGCGTTGTCTAGATAGTAGAACATACGTCATTCTAGGTGTTCATTTCGGGACAGTTCAATAGTATTTAGCTCGAGTATTAAAAACCGAACTAAGTAATTGTAATGTATTTTATTCAACATAATAATAATTTAATAAACTTCATTCAATATTATTCAGATACCATCGCGATTCTATCATGTTGATACGAATAAATTATCTATTAAATACACGAGTGCTGTATTATTTACTTTTTTTTGATGAATTTCTTTCATAATGACGCTTTTTTCGGTGTTCGTGTCTCCTCTCGCTGCTGCGGCTCCTGAAGCGCTTTCGAGAACCTTCGCCCTTTAGACTAGGATCATACTTATGAGGTGATACTCTCTCTTGTTTGACAAGTTTTTCGGAGATGTATCGTTCATCATAATGCTTTCCACCTCTTCCTCCCCACGAGTGTTTCTTTCTACCCGTCTCCGAATCACGATGTTCTGCAGGCATATCCTGGCTATCGCTAGTGTAGTCACTTTTATATTCCGTTGGCGAAGCTCTTTCTTGTTTGATGATCACGTCACTTTTATATCTATCACTACTGTTATCACTTTTATACTTATCCTTTGACGAATATTTATCTTTAGAATGGTTCTTTCTATTACTATATCTTCTTTCTGAATGTATCCTTCTGTCTGAATCATAGTCTATAGAATTATCATCTCGATGACTTCTTTCATGTTTTCTGCTCCTGTGTTTGGATCTACTCTCGTAATAGCCTCTCTCATGGCTCTCAATCCTTTTCTTGTCTCTATGATTACTTCTTCTGGTATCGTCATATCGCGTTTCCCGACTTCTTTCTCTGCGGCGTTCTGCAGAGTATTCCCGCACATATCTACTGTAGGTACTTTCCCCTGGTGACAGCCTTTCCTGTTTGACAACTACATCATGTAGTATATTATCAGAATCTTCATTTGTTCTGTTTCGAGAAACGTCAGCAATCGGCTCATGTTCAGTATTTACTATTGTTGTACCTTCTCCATAAAACTCCATCTATAAGAAAAATAATATGCGGGTAAGCAGGAAGTTTCTAAGATATTTAAATGACGCACAATGTGGTATAAAAGGTGGGTGCTACAAAAGTTAAAAAACAATTAATTTTAAAGCTGTTACAGACACCATGTTGTCACGGAGAGACAACATGCGAAATCCCTCCATTCTCTCTAATTTTCTAGCTAAGTAACTGATGTCAGTTACATAGGTAGAACTAAAATGCATCAGTCATGAAACTGATATGAGTTATTCAAGATATTGTTTTTAAATGCATTAGTATAAGTACCCACCTGTGTTTTGATAACGTCTCGCAGCACGTCTGAGTAGTTGCGAGTCTTGGGCGCCACGCGGTACTTGGTGCGGCGACGTCTCATATTGCGCAGCTCTGCCAGAATCTCGAGACGAGATTTCTTCTGGGTGGTTCTTGCTTCATCGTGTGAGCTATTGAAAAGATAAGTTATATGTAAGTTTGTTTTTGATAGATATATCTGAATATCATTTTATATAGCACTTATTGCTCATTTTTGTAACACAAATACTTTCTGAATATCTGCTGCTTTCCCCCATAGCAGGATACCGTACCTATGTCATCCATAACACTGATAATAAATTAAAACTAACCAAGCAGTAGCCGCATCTGTAAGCTGCCTTATTCTTCCTTCATTACTTCATCGTAAATATCTTTTGACCTGCCTAAGTGTCGTCTGCAAAAAGCACTCTATCACACATATTTTTAACCAACATTGACATAACTAAATACAAAAATTGGCTTAGAATTGAACCTTGTGGAACCCCCATGTTAATGAAATGAGGCTTACTTCTGCTTGACAATTCTGATTGGAAAGGTTAAAGACAACCCTAGCTGTCTTTTCTACGTTTAATATAGCAGAGCTGAAATTTTTACAGAATATATGCTACTATGGCAGATACACAAATAACTAAAATATTCTCGGTGGTATGCTATACTCCGTGTCAGTCTGAACCGGTTTTTACGTTACCTCAACAATTCCAAGTCCGTCAAGTCGTGGCACAAGGGAGCAGCCTTGACGACGGCATCGTGTATAGCGCGGCGCTCGTCCGCCGAGTAGGCGCGCTGCAGCCGCGCCACGGTCAGAGGCTCCGGCCCAGGGCATCCTATACCTTAAGTTAAGGAACTTAAGTTACAAATTTACTACATCTTATTATAATTCTGATATAGATATTAATATTTTACATAGAAGTACTTAATTTTCTATAAGTATGTAATATGTAAAGGATACAATAAGAAGATTCCTTGGCTGAAATTTCTGCAGAATTTGCTATCTGCAATTAATTAAATTAGTTATTAATTTTAGGTTTAACTAAGCATATAAAAAGATCATTGTTATAATTACGTTTAAAAACACAAATTATGTACCTCTTTTAAATGATGGATTATTTGCAGAAGCACTTTGAATTAAGTTGGCAATTTCTTGTTTAGCTGGAAAAAAATACATTTTATTAGTTGGTGTCATTATTTATACTTAAGTAAATGTAAGATTGACTTTTGAAAAATTAGTTTTGTATTAACAATTATTAACATAGTGACCCAGTGTAAAAATTATCTTATTATTACTAATATATATATTTCAAATTGGGTTACGTTACTAAAATGCATCTGATATTTATTTTAAGTATTGTATAATATGAAAAGTGGAAAATCAAAACAATAAGACAGCATTTTCAATTGAGAGATCTAAATAATAATAATAATGTACATACAGAATTTGACTAGTGTACTGGCACTCAGGTCAACAGGGTCTGGCAAGAATACATCCTCTTTGCTGTAGCCGAGCTTGGTCAGGTAACACTGTGTCTCATGCATTTCTCTGTCCTTTACAGGTATCCTATGGTTGGCATCGTGCTTGCACATTACCATTACTGGCTTCTATAACAAAAAAAATGTAATTAAATTTGTTTATTAATCATATTGTTCTGGTGATATAGGTTATGAACATATTATCCTTACATAGTATAAAATAAAGTTGCTCCCACATTTTGTAAGCTTAGATCTTTTAAACTACGCAATGCATTTTAATTCAGTTTGCAGCAATAGATAGAGTGACTCAAGAGGAAGATATACATGCATATCATGAAAAATCAGCTATAAATATTGTAAATAAATATATTCTGTAGTTTAGACTAATCATAATAATTGTTTCTACCTTTGTCAATCATAGACTTTGAACTGATGTTGAAATCTGTTTGGGGTACAACTGATGTACCCCAAACAGATTTCAATTTCAATAGAAAGGCAATATTGCAAAGATGGTTTTAGACCACAAAAACAATGCATTAGGCACAAAATGTATTTTTTTAGCATACTAGCACATGCCAGGTATCTGCTAGTATATTATATATATATGAATAAGTCTACAAGAACTCAAACAAACTTCCATGGCCGGTCTGAAAGTGCATTAATAGACTCCTGGCCCAGGTTGGCCGCAGCCATCACATTTTGTGTCAATGTGGCATGTGAGAATACCTGATGAGGCGGAGGTAGAGTTACTCAAATGTGCCAAGCCATAAAGGCCATAGGCCAGTGTTACAATGAGAACTTCATTCAAACTACAACAAATAAAACTAATACCTTACAATGAAGTTTTAGATATTTTATTTATTTCCAGTTTCTATCTAATATTGATAGATACGGTGCAGTTAGATATTCCTTGTTTGGCAACAATGTAACTGTTACAATTTTCTTTTCGGGAACATAGAAGAATTTTATGAGACTTACCTATCAGGAACTAACCAAGTATCGTATAGTATTGGATGAGAAGACTAGATATGTAATAGACCAGGTAAATAAATAAATAACCGTGGGAATCGATCTAACGACCTACAGCGCAGTAGGCAGGGCTACTACCAACTGAACTGTAAAGCCAGGTAAATACTACGATCACCACGACGTCGCCAGTGGACGTGCGTACGAACCTATTATTGTTACTATTGTATGTAACGAGTATCAAATTAAGCTCCACTCCACTTTCGCTAGCAACGTTCTTTGAAAGACTAACCTCTGTTATTTTCTTTTTATCCCAATGCAAATTTTGTAACAGTGAAGTCACTTCTTTTTCGATATTATTTGTATATGCTTGGAGTTCTGTTAATGTTTGGAGTCTTTTATCCATTATAATAAAATAAAAATCAAATTTTGTTTCTTTCCTCGAAAATCATTTACGGTTCTTCTTTTTCTTTTGTAGTATGGCTTCAAATTGGTTTATTATCCAACCAATTCATTCGCCAACCAATGTCATTATGGTTTGTAATGTAAACAATACAAAACCATAGATAACTATATTAGTACAGACTAAACAACCTTCATATTTTTTTATAACCGTTGGTTTGGAAGAGGGCCTTGTATTATTAATCGATCACAATATGTATGTACATACCAATAATAGCTTAATTTAACAGAAATACATATAAATACTCATTAAAACATGGTTCTCAGTAAAAGAGCATCGAACCTCTGTGGCATGCCTGCAGATACATATATAAAGTAGCATTTTGTAGTACACGTATGAAACATATGCCAATCGACATAGAAATTTAATACAAACAACTAATACTCTCTGACAAAAACAAATATTCTTTGACTCAAGGCGCACGAAATCACGAAATAGGAGTGAACCATTAAACGGTAGAGCGAATAGAATGTTTTTCTTTTTCTTGTCTTGGCTTCACACGTCTTGTGTAATTTTGTAATAATTAATTTGATGAATTTAGGATTATTTACATAGTTTGACGACACTTGACTTTGACAGTTTACTGACGGATATTTTTATCATCTGTTGTCTCATTAAAACGGCAGTGCTGTGAGACGTGTGGTGTGCGGTTTTGATTCCAAAAAATATCTGAATGTTCGTGAAAAATGGCAGATTCCGAGGTAAATTTGCTTATAATCCAGCAAGTGATGCTGCTTACTTGTCTCCATATTCACAGTCTTCTCCTCTTTCGACAGATATTAAAGAAACTCCGCGATATTCCATACAAAATCCAGACAACCAATTTGAAGCAAAGACGTGAGGTTTTGAATGAAATTCGCGATGTTACTTCGACTCCAGGTAATTTATAATTGATCTTCATCATATTTGAATACCCCAGCAATAGTAAATTAAAATAGGTCAAGACATTCTACAGGTTTGTTAGGTTGTATTGGGTCTCGCTGTATTGATCGATTGGGCCCGGCCGGGTGGGCGCGGATTTGTTCTATGCACTCCAGATGCACCGTTCGCTGCCACATCCCAGTGGAGTGAGCAGCCCATTATTAAAATGAGGAGAGTTCCTGACTACAATGAGTGGCTGCACTGATTTATTTGATCTTGTGATAACAAAATAGGTGATGATTTGAACTATATTGTATACTAGCTGCGCCCCGCGTTGTGACCCGCGATTTTCCGGGATCAAAAGAAGCCTATGTTTTTATCCAGGATTAAGCTATCCTGGTACCAAATTTAAACCAAATCTGTTGAGCCTTTTTACCTAAAAGGAGTAACAAACATACACACACACAATACACATACATACAAATTTCGACTTTATAATATTAGTGTGATTAAAGGGACTCAATGATTTTCAGGTATAACGGAGCCAGCCATAAGGTTTATATGCCGTGCACTTACAATCACATTGGATAGGTATCGGGATACAACCTCTCAATCATATGTCAAAGATCTGCTAGTCCACCTTACTGCTACACACCGAGAATGGACGATAAAGACTTTACTTCCAATAATGATGGAAATATCTGAACATCTTCGTAACCTTGCATCTTCGTAAGTTTCCAATTCATTGTTATGCTAACTCTTAATTTTTGGCAGTATGAGATTTGTACTGGCTATCAGCTTCATTTAATTACTTAAAAAAATACATGTTAGCAATGCCTGGTTTGAGTTGTGCGATGGCAGCTGAATATTTCTTTTTGACACATTGATCCCTCACAATATTGCTTCTACAATGAAATGGGTATTCTGTCTTCTCCAAGCCTAATCCAAGTATGTGATTTAAATCTTTTTTCTTCAAATATAATAATATTAATTTTTTATATATAATGTATATTTATTTTTTCTATAGTATAATAGCAAACTACACCACAAAAGAATTACTCGTATATTAATTGTTTCAGTAAAAGCACCTGTAGTAATGCCATCTATGCTCTCCGTTGGTCAACAGTACTAGTTGAATGTACCACCAAGGCACCAGAAATGGAGGATATAGACTACAAGTCTCTTATTCTGTCACAAGCAAACTTGCTGGCTGCCGTCACAGCCCACGGAGACAAAAGGAAGAATGATAAAGCTTATTCAATGGTACAACATTTCTATTCTTAGATAACACTTGCAAATACAAAATCTTTGTTTAACTGGTTTTATATTTGACCCATTGTTTATGTAATTTACAGTTGCACACATCATGGAACATTATTGGCAAGCAGAGACTGGCCAAATGGATTGAGATCCTCCTTGCTCATCCTGCAGATTCTGGTCCACAGATTTGCGTTACATTTTCTGCCCTCTGCAGGCACTTTAAGCAAATCGGAGATGAAGCTTCTATCACACAACACAAGGTGAGCCATCAAGGACATGTACTGGTATGAACATAAATGGAAGCCCATTGTTCTTTAGTGTATAGTATAGTAGGTACAATACACGAAGAACTTGTTCCTTCAAACCTTGACATACAGCTATTGCACTCTCCCACCAAGGAAATCAAAAAACGACATTGAATTATTGAAAATTAAATACAGCCTGTGTTACTCACTGATCATGTAGCTATATAGTTGTAAGAATTTATGAAATGGGTTAAGTGGTATAGGTATTTATCCATTAGAAACAATGTATGTTTTTTTCTAATGGAATCTGCCGCCAAGCAGTAGTGGTTGCATTGCTGTGTTCCGGTGGAAGGGTGTGGCTGCCGGTGAAATCACATGCACATGAGACGTATCATCCCCGTCTCGGGTGATGGACGCAGCAGGATGAATGTGACTCAGTAAAGATATGGATCTAGTCGCGCGCATTACTGTTTTCAGGGCGAGGATCACAACTTACCATCAGGTGGCCCCTAAGCTCGTTCCGTCAAGCACTCACATAAAAAAAAAATTGGAATCAATAATCTCTTCTCATTACAATGTAAATTAGTTTGAAAAAACATCGAGTCCGCAGAAAAACAAACATTGAGTTCTTTGGATATTCATCATCATCATTCATGACATATTTGTCTTGACAATTTCATTCAAATTGGTATGATGTTGAAATGGTAGAAAATATCTACTATGTCCATCTCAATACATTTAGCATTTACAAATCGTTACTGTGGCATTCACAACTTTTTTGTTTGATATTCCTCAGGGTAAAATGTTGGAGAGCTTCATAAAAAGCTTGATCAGCGTGAAGAGCCGCCCGAACGCCAACTACATAAAGGGCTGCTCGTGCCTCCTGCAGCTGCTGACCAAGACGGAGGTGCAGGACACGTTGCTGCCCGCCCTGCACAAGTCCATGCTCAGGAGCCCCGAGACCATCATCCAGGCAGTCGGGGAAGTCATCGAGAACTTGCAAGTCAATCTGGATGGAATTGCTGTCGATATTGGGAAGAGTTTAATTGGTAAAAAATTGTCCCATAATAGTTTTTTAGTCTGAACATTACTACATTCATCGGGTTTTTAATTGAAATCTATTTTTAATAAAACATATTTTTGCCGGGGTGCCAATCAAAAAGTGCCCACTAGTATTTTTAATTAAAATGTATGCACGTCCGTCACTTTAGCCACATAAAAAAAGAGCTTTCAGTGCCTTAAATTTGTTTGAAATGTAACAATTGCAGGCAACTTCCACTCGAAGGACGAGTGGGTGCGGCTGGAGGCGCAGACGGCGCTGCGGCGGCTGGCGGCGCGCTGCGCCGAGCTGCGGTCCGCGCGCGCGCTGCTCGACCACGTGTTCGCCGTGTACCACGGCTCCGGCGGCAAGCTCACCTCCAGCGAGGACAAGATCGCCGTGCTCAATGTACGTATTACATATCATTTATTATTATATGACTTCCGTTGCAGCCTCTAATAGTTTCACTACAGGGGCACCGGCAAAACATACAATTTCGTTAACTTAGATAACATATTTTTTTAAAGTTATTTTGATCTAACTACCAAACTGTTGAACCGATTTAAAATAATTTCTGTGGGTCCAATCTGAAAACATGTTCTTTCAAATAAAAAAAGAATTTTCCAAATCGGTTGACAAATGGCGCAGAACAGAGATAATAAAAACAAAAAATAAAATAAAAGTACAGCTGAAAGGGTTTGAAGTACGTCTGGAATCCACTACGTCCTCACATGAAAAAAAAGACATAGTTTTAAAAATGTTTTTTTACCCTTTAGGGCGTCGGTACACTGAGCGCATTGGGTGTGTCGGACGCGGACCGGCAGACACTGTTCACTGAGCTGACGACGCAGATGTCCCGGGTGCTGGACAGCGAGTCCCACGAGCGCACGCTGTGCGTCGCACTCGACAACCTGCAGCGCTGGCTGTCGGAGCTGAAGGCTCCTCTGCCTGATAAGATTCTGGAAATTTTCAAGGTGAGTTTGTGGAGAAAAAGTGTAGATGTGAAAAGAGTTTTATGGGTTGCGTGTGGGAACACAAGATTGGAATGGAACATGATGGTGGGTTACATAAGTCCGCTAACTTGCGTGATAATGATGTGAATTTTAAAACAATGTTAGGTAGCTCGAACCATGTATCATTTTTAAGCGTGTTGTTCTCAGAAAAATCTATCGGCGAAAAGCAGCTCACCAGCCGTGCGGACGGCTTACATCAACATGGTGTCGGGCGGCGTGGCGGCCGGCGGCGTCAGCGCGGCGCAGGCGGCGGCGCTGCGGGCGCTGCTGCCGCGCCCGCCCGACGGGGCGCAGGCCCAGCCCTCGCAGGTACACCCGGCAAGGCACGCGATTCCCCAGATTCTTGTCATTATTTGTGCATCGTCATCTCGGCCCGCGATGCAAGCACCCTATTATTTATTAGTTACGTTAGGCTTCGGACACATATTTTTCCTCTCCACAAATCATCTTCTAGTAATTTTATCTAGATATTGAATTGCTTAAATGCGATAAGGTTCCCTTAGCCGGTAACCGGCAATGTTCTGCACTATAAGGTTGTCCGTTTGTCCCGTCAGCAAGCGGTGAGCGAGGGCATCGCGTGCCTGCTGATGCTGGCGCGGCTGCGGGCGCTGGAGGGCACGGCGCTGGCGCAGCCCGCGCGCCGCGCGCTGCTGCACGACCGCAGCCTCGCCGCCGCTCCGGACGATGGTAACACCTTACTCTACTTACTCAAAAGTACCTTTTCCTGTAAAACAAGGCGGAGGAAGAAATGCCGAAATAAAGTCAGGTGCATAGTACATTTAGTTAAATAGTTGGGACCGTCCATCTCATTATAACGGAAAAGAATGGCTCGGTAGAGTTAGGATCTCTGGCCTTTATTCCCATTTTTTTCTTAACATATTAAAGCAGATGTGAGCCAATGTGTCATTTGCGAGAAAAACTATGAATGAAACGGAACACCCAGTTTGTTTCACAAGTTTCTTTTTCACAAGATAAGTGAGTCACATACACTTATCTTAGAAGAAGGCAGTTTCTTACCAGGGGCATAAACAGTTCTAGTTCTAATTTGTGCTGGCCTAGACTGAAATCAGACAAAGCAATGAATGATCTGTGTACTCTGTAGCTAAACCTGCTAAAGCCAGCCCAACTCCTCAGAGTTACTCTGAAATGAACAGAAAAGGGGCACAACCCGTCGTTGAAAAGGCCTGTCTTAGCTCTCGCTTCGTTGTAGTTGTATGTTGAATGACTAATGAAGTCATTCAATATACCATAATAGTCCTATATGAGTATTCCCCCATTTTCAACTAAGCCCACGTAACATTTGTCACATATACACATAACACTTGCACTCAACTTTTTCCACACAGATTGACACATTAGGACACAGATAACATATTCAAAAAAAAATAAGCAAACTAAACAATTGATTTGCTTGAATACTCATACTATACAGTTTTCCAATGAATAGCTATAACATTTACCCCTTTATAGTCCTGATGCAGGTGGTGCTGCTCTGCAGAACTGTGCTTGAGAACTATCCCTCGGTGGCGGGCGAGCTCGAGTCCCCCATATACCGCGCCTTTATACTCACGCTCCTGTCCACCATGAAGAGCGTGCGGACCGTCGCGATCGAACAGACCAAGGCTCTCCTCGCCGCGCCCGAGAGAGCTCTGGTAGCCAGGAACTTAGTGCTGAAGCTGAATGAGGTGCTGGAAGAAGGCAAGATATTCACGTACAAGGAGAAGACGCCGCCGGAGGAGAATGCGCCGACGGTCACGGGGAAGATGATTCTGGATTGTATCCAAGCCCTGTGCTACTGTAGAGGTGAGTGCTAAAATCATAATTTCGTAATGAAACGGGTTGTCGTTTGGTGTTTTTGGTTCTAAGAAAAATGAACTACGAACCAACCAACAAAATATGATTTCGGAGTTTATACCACTTTATCAGGAATTTAAGTAATGTTTACCTAAATATAATCAAAAAAGGTTACAATAATTCGCACGCCCGCATGTACCCGCTCTACCATCTAATCCGAAATAAATCCAAAAGCATTGTTTGTGTCTCGCAGAGTATCCCAAGGAAGACGCGCAACTCCTGGCTCTAGAAGCATTGAAGTGCTGCCACCACCCGCTCACCGTGGAAGTGAACAGCCGCGCGTGGGTGCGGCTCGTGGCCTCCCTGCAGCTGGACGCCAAGCGGCTGGTCGCGCAGTACTCCGCCATGCTGAAGAACCAATATATACACGGATACACTCCCAATGAAGTGAGTTGTCACATTGCTTTTATTTTTTTTATCGCAGGGACAACGCGGCCTACACAATAAAGAATTATTGTACAAATGACATAAAATTTCGCATTCTTGGTACTGTTCAAAGAAATGTCGGTTTTCGTTTTGCGTGTCATTGAAAATTACGATTAATAACTCTATTGTTAATTTTTCAAGGTCGACTCTCCACGGAGATAATGGTCGTCTTTTTAAATTATTTTTCAAAGGTCACTGCATAAAAAGTGGTCCGTGGAAGGGGTCTCAATCATCACTATTACATGATTTCAGACAATATCAAACATAGTAACGACGTTGGTAGCGATGAATCCCGACGCGATAGCCGGCAGCGCCATCCAGTGCATCCTGGAGTTGCTGCAAGACTCGGAGCTGCTGGCGGTGACCCGCGACGAGTACTTCACGTACCTCACGCCCGAGGGGGAGCTGTACGACAAGAGTTCCGTGCCCGGGTGAGTGTTCATTATACTCCAGCGACGTCACCGACGCCACAGCCCGCAGTGCCGTGCAAGGTGTGGTGGCTCCATCACACCGGAGAACCTCCAAGGACACCGAGTAACTACCTAACGAAAATAACTCTTTTTAATAAGTTTTAATTTGAAATGTATGAATACTGGTGAAGTCCCTGAAATATGCCATCCATCCTCGTGTCCGAGGTGCCGGCCAATACGATGCTACGTAACGCAAGTAGAAAATAATAACGTGTTTTTGCATCGAAGATGTGGTGGAAGTCACTCGGTGTACAAACAAATATAAAGGAATTGTTTATGTTCCAGAAACGACGACAATAAGGAAATGAATATGAAGCGAGAGAGCAAAGCGTACAGCTTCAAGGAGCAGCAGGAGGAGCTGCAGCTGCGGCGCGAGCTCGAGGACAAGCGCCGCAGGGAAGGCAAGCTGGTCGAGGTGACGCGCCGCTTTATTTGCATTAGATAAATACATATACCTTGTAAATACATGACAGCATTTTGATTGAAAACGCCAGTGATTGCAATTTAAGCGCACAAAAATATGTTTGTTACGACATCACATTAAAAATCTTTGAATTTTTCGACGTTTTTCTGTACTATAATATGTATGTATTATAATACATATAAACTTTCCTCTTGAGTCACTCTATCTATTGCTGAAAACTGCATTAAAATCTGTTGTGTAGCTTAGAAGATCTAAGCGAACAGACAAGAATGCATCTATATATATATATATATGGATGCTCTTACAAAACCCTTGCTAGATGAAACATATAGTCTATTAATTGAGCTGAATATTAAACCATGTTCACAAGTATCTAACTATGTGTAATAGTATTTAAAGATAAAATATGTTTGCAGATACCACTGACAGCTAAACAGAAGGAGGCAATCAAGGCTCAGCTCGCTAAAGAGGAAGAGATCAGGAAAAGATTGAGTGTGGTGAGTCCGTGGACTAATCTTAGGATATTATACCGGGTTAAATGATTAGTTTTTCTTATTTGCCTTTGTCAGACATTGTCCAGGACAGAGTGTGGTGACCCAAGAGAACAGACGCTGATTTTCAATCCAAATTGCACCAAAGACTCTATTTTGTCGATAATAAACCCAGTTTATCTGCTAAGTTTGTTGAATACACAGTTAGCTGTCAATTATATCAAGCCTAGTTCGAAGTACTCGAAATTATTTGAAAAGCATTTTTGATCACCCGTTAGTGAATGGACATGAGTTTGTAGACGTTATGTATGGTTGTAGCTGAACAGTCGCGTGGAGGAGGCGGTGGGGCTGCTGGGCAGCGTGCGGCGCGGGGGCGCGGGCGCGCTGCGCCGGGCCGCGCGGCGCCTCGTGCCCGCGCTGCTGGCCGCGCTGCGCTCGCCGCTGGCCGCGCCGCGGATCGCCGAGCAGCACCTCCGCAACGCGCCCTGCCTGCTGCCGCTGCCGCACCACGCCACGCTGGCAGAGACCGTCGGCAGGGTCACCGTCAGGTAAGGCACGACCGGCCTTGCCAATATTCAACATTTCATTCAAGGTGTTAATCTCGCTTGACACCAGACTGCATGCCCTGCAACAGGAATGTTACAAGCTGATATGACATGGTTCAATAGATGCCAACTTTGATGAACCGCTTTATTGATGGCTATCCTTGATTATTAATTTGTATTTATGTAGTATCTCGTAACTACTTTATTATTTTCTTGCACGTTTATTTATATGTTTATATATATTTATATAAAAATACACGCAATATACGCAATTACACAATAAAAGTCAATAAATACAAACAGAAATATTCGATCGAGTTATATATTTTCAAATTGGTTTAAGTTGTTTAATATCCTTTCCCTTCCGTTAGTCACTACTAGACTGCTAGTATCAGAAGATTAGTCCTTAATTGTTAAATGACTGGGCTTTTGTGAAATTGTCGGACATGAAAAAGAATCCTTGTTCCGCAGGCTACAAGAACCCCAATGCGATCTGGACCCGTTCTGGGAGGATGAGCCCATAGAGAAGGCCACATCCCGCACCATAGAGCTGGTGCACGCGGCGACGGCGGGCCGGCCCGCGCAGCCCGAGGGCGCGCGCCAAAACTACTTCACGGCGCCCGGCCTGTGCTACGTGTTCCCGCTGCTGAAGAAAGGTCAGTTCCAACAGGCCAATTTGGTATACATTGGAAGACATTTTAGCAAGATGTCTCACTCATATGTTGCAATAAAACACGGAGGTTTAGAGCCAACTGCCGGTAGGCTTTATTGAGGAGTCGCACAGGTTTAACACTCATGCCTCTGTACTAGGATTCCCTTTGTCGTAGATGGCATGGACAAACGCAGAAACACAAGACAAAGACCCGAGAACAAACTTTCATGCTCACCACACAAAGTATGCCCCGGCCGGGAATCGAACCCGGGACCCCTCGCTTCGAAAGCAGGGCTACTACCAACTAAGCCACGGAGCCGTCAATGAATGCTATAAATTAGATCAACCGATGCCAAAAAAATTATTTTGCGGCGACATATTTCCAAAAGGGATGGCCTGTATTAAAAGCGTTTTTTATTATTAATGCTGGTAAACGAATCATAGTGTTTAGCTATACGAGTATGTAGGGGTTACCGGTGGAACCTTTTCGAAGGTTAGGAGGTAAAACTATATTTTTTAATTTCGTTGTACAGATTATTGCTACTAAGGTCGCTCACATCTGGTATTTTTAAGTTTTTGTAATATAACTTGTTGTTTATGTTGTCAGGTCTATCGGTGGGACTGGTGGACGAGACGACGATGTTGAACGGTCTGGCGGTGCTGGGACACCACGCGCGCGTGCTGCCGACTCACCAGGAAGATCCCCTGCTGCGGCCCGACTTGTACCCCCTGGACGACACATTCCGCCTGCTCATAGATCTCATCAGTGAGTACTACAGTCCTGCCAGCCCACCGGGACGAGAACCTAGTGCGGCCGGTCCGCGCCAACTAACCACTCGAGCAAACATCCGGGGAAAAGAAACAGATATTTTTGCATTGCTGAGTTCTGTTTGTGTTATTAACGATCATGTTTTGTTATAGGCAGTACGAAAGGCCGCACACAGACTGCTTGCACGGCAGCGCTACTAGACACGGCAGAGATGGCCGCTCAAGCATCTGTCACGGAAACTGACGTATCCTGTCTGCTGGCCGGCCTGCAGAACCCGTTAGAAGTGAGCATCTTATGTCATGTGCTACTAGACACGGAGCGCTCACACATCAAACTCAAACTCACTTATTTCTTTAAATCTCAAGTATCGTTTAGACACGTCAAATTTCACACACGCAAGTAAACATATTCGTGAGCATATTCGTTTATGGGTACGTGATTAGTAAATCACATGATCTATTTAGTCGATGAACGGACCAAAACACAGGACTAAATTGGCTGATTTATCCCACTGGCTCCTGGTCGTACCGTTGGTCCGCTCGCCGCGGTCTAGATTTATTCCAGATTATCCTGATTGTCCTGATTAATAGCCTACGCCTAATAACACAACCAAGCCCAGCCGTGGTCCGTACTTAAGCGGTAACCTTAGCTTCCTGCTATATCAAACTTAAGTTTCAAGTCGATCGGGAGCCATCTGCTCTCACCAAAAGACCTCGTAAAGTTGTCAAGGCCATCTGCAGCCAACGACGTACAGTCCATTAAAAAAACCGTGATACGTGGAGGTGGAGGCCGAGGTGTTCTAAATATTACCCTCTTTCAGAATGCTCGTCATATGCGGTTCATACTTCCTCCGCGAAGAATTGCTCTCAGTATAATCGTGTGTAACTCGGCAGGTGGTCCGCGACGCGGCGCTGCGAGCGTTGTTGTGCGTGCGCTCCCAACTTCCAGCGCTGTTCGGAGACGCAGACTACGCGCTCACGCTCACCAAGCGACTCATCGTCGCCACCTTTGATATCTCCGAAGACAATAAGTAAGTTCTGACCTGCACATGTCACAATAGTGTTTATCTGTTCTTCTTGGTACTTGCCTCAGGTATTGAAGCAATATTCTGCACCAAAAACCACTGCGTTTTAAAGTCAGGAGACTTGTTAGTAATCTGTCAATATAATCGGAACAGGAAACTAGCCCAGGAGTTATGGGATTCCCTCCCGGCGGCGCAGCAGACGAGCCACAAGGCGGCGTTGATCGACGCCCTGCTTCACGAGATCCAGCATCCGTCGGAGCCGGTGCAGAAGGCGGCCGCCTTAGCACTCGCGCACATCGTCCAAAGGAACGGACCCGACGCCGCGGAGATAGTACTGCAGCACTTGCAGGATATATTCGAGCAGCGGCTGCCGGTGAGTGCACAAGTCCCGTGTTCCGACGCGGCAGAGATATACTGACAATTATATTTATTTTCGTCAACGACTACTCGAAAACTTTCTGGCCGTTTGAGTATATCCTGATTCTATAAATAATGTAATGGTTGTCGGTGGCAGTTGATCCCGGCTCGCGTGGACTCCCTCGGGCACGTGGTGGCGGGGGAAGTGGACGAGTGGGGCGGGCGGCGCGGCGTGGCGCTGGCCTTGCGGGCGCTGGCGCCGCAGCTGGGCCCCGGCGGCGTGGCGCAAGCGGTCAAGTTCTTCGTGGACCGCGGCCTGCCCGACCGCGCGGAGCAAGTGCGGGCGGATATGCTGGACGCCGCCATGGCTGTCGTCGATTTACACGGCAAGGTACGATCACCATTAGTCAATCCCCTTGTTATCATTGTCCCATGGTTCACCACCTTTATTAGTTTACGTCATTGATTCCAGTCCTGTGCGAATACGCCGCGCAAATTTGCATATTAGACGCCGCTACGGCGGAACTCTACATTCACAGTGAACTATGATCAACCCTCCCTATAGACTGATCCCTTGTGGCACCTGGGTCACGTATTTATGTGCCCTGGCGTCATTGATTCCATTCTACTTCCGCGTGGTAGCTGGATCTTGACAACACCATTCCGATTACTCCTAATATTATGAATATCATTAGATCATTGTTTACTGCTGGATAGATGCCTTTATTTAGTAAGCGAAAATGATGGATACAAAAATTGAGTCCAGTTGTCTCTGCACATCCACTTTCTGTTAGCTATATTTGTACAAGAACCAAGGCAAAGATTACTTCATTTGGAAAGCCCTTCTTTGCTATTATTCGACTCCATTCCTATATCAAACTTAATTTTATCGCATGAGTATTTTTACACGTGATCCTTGATCTGTGTTTAGGAAACTATCGGGAGCCAACTGCCAGTGTTCGAGGAGTTCCTGGACAAAGCGCCGAAGACCAAAAACTACGACTCAGTGCGGCAGGGCGTCGTGCTGCTCGTCGGCGGACTGGCGCGGCATCTCCAGCCGCAGGACGCGAGAATCAAACCCATCACCTTGAGACTTGTAGCCGCCCTGGGGACGCCTAGCCAACAGGTAAACCTTTACAAAAATAAGGCATGACTTATTAATTGTCCTTAAACTTCTTCATAAAGATTTTTATTTACTGACATCATAACTTGGGGATAATAGCCTTCTGCGGTCGTGGATTCCATTCGCACCTAGGACCTAATCATAAATATTTATTTATCGTGCTGCAATATTCTGCACAGGTTCAAGAAGCAGTGAGTAACTGCTTACCCCACTTGGTGACGTCACCGGCTCTTGAAGGCGAGATACCCAACATTGTCAACAAACTCATGAAGCAACTTCTAACCGCCGAGAAATACGGAGAGCGTAAGGTAAAACCAATCTAGTTTACATAGCAGTTTACTGCGCTTGTGTAGAGACGTTTTATTCAAATATCCATCCATGGTGAGCGTGGTAGCGTAAAAGAGCATGGTGGCCCAGGGGCACAGACGCCGACTTTCAATCTGAAGGTTCAAAGCCACACGAGAACCAATAAGTTTTACGCTTGAAAAAAAAAACATGTCCACAATACTACGTTCTCGAAACGGTGAAGGAAAACATCGTGAGGAAAGCAGCATGTCTTAAAACGAAATATTCGAAGATATTAGGAGTACAAATAAGATTCCGCCGTTTTATTGTAGATGGCGCGGCACGGAGTTTCGGTTAGCTTTCGCAGATGATAACCGGCTTAAAAAATAGTTTGGACATTCAAGAACAACATAACCTATTAATATCATTGATTTTATATTGGTAAAATATAATTTTTATAAGTTGAAAATGTCAAAATTTGAGCCAAGTAAGCGTCATTTGCGGGAAATATTAGTTTACTTCTTTAATTTAAAGAAATCTGCTGCTGAGGCGCATCGATTGCTCGTAAAAGCATATGGTGAGGTTGCTTTGAGTGAGAGAACGTGTCGAGAGTGGTTTCAAAAGTTTAAAAATGGTGATTTCGACGTAGAAGACAAAGATCGCAGTGGAAGGCCAAAAATTTACGAGGATGCAGAATTGGAGGAATTATTGGAGGAAAATTCATCTCAACTTGCTCTAACATTAGAAGTCACTCAGCAAGCAGTCTCACATCGTTTAAAATCATTAGGAATGATTCATAAACAAGGAAATTGGGTTCCGTACGAATTAAAGCCGAGAGATATTGAACGCCGATTATGCTTAAGTGAAATGCTGCTAGCTAGACATAAAAAAAGGGTTTTTTACATCGTATCATAACTGGTGATGAGAAGTGGATACATTATGACAATCCAAAAAGAAGAAAATCATGGGGATTACCTGGCCACGCGTCAACATCAACAGCAAAACCGAATATTCACGGAAAAAAACTTATGCGGTGGGATCAGCTAGGTGTAGTGTATTATGAGTTGCTGAATCCGAGCGAAACAATTACTGGAGCCCTCTATCGAACACAATTGATGAGATTGAGCCGAGCTCTGAAGGAAAAACGCCCTCAATACTATT
Source organism: Aplocera efformata (assembly GCA_921293045.1). NCBI lineage: Eukaryota > Metazoa > Arthropoda > Insecta > Lepidoptera > Geometridae > Aplocera > Aplocera efformata. The sequence continues at coordinate 403,323 of OV121042.1, read as the reverse complement.
CTAGACACGAAAAAAATATTCTTCTGCATGACAATGCTCGTCCACATGTTGCGGCTCCCGTGAAAAAGTACTTGGAAACACTTGATTGGGAAGTGTTACCCCACCCGCCGTATTCACCAGACATTGCACCGTCCGATTATCACCTGTTCCGGTCCGTAGCACATGCTCTGACGGCGCAGCGGTTCACATCTTATGAGGATACCAAAAATTGGGTTGATTCGTGGATAACCTCAAAAGACAAGGAGTTCTTCAGACGTGGGATTCGAATGCTGCCTGAGAGATGGGAAAAAGTGGTTGCAAGTGATGGGCAATATTTTGAATAAATTTATATTACCGTTCTTCTACAATAAATATTTAATTTGTGTTAAAAAACGGCGGAAACTTATTTGTACTCCTAATATGTGACATCTATCGATCCGGATTTGGGTCCCGTGGTAGATCAAAGCCTCAATGGGCTTTGATCTACCACGGGACCCAAATCTCTCAATTATGGACACCAGCCTTCTCTCGATCAATCAGGTTATAGTGTATTTTACCAAGTGCGTTTGTCTCCAGGGTGCAGCGTACGGTATCGCTGGCATAATCAAAGGGCTTGGAATATTATCGTTGAAACAGCTCGACGTGATGGCGAAGCTTACAGAAGCTGTACAGGAGAAAAAGAACTACAAAAACCGTGAAGGTAAAGTACACAAATCTTTACAATCTATCAAACGTTCTTATTATATATTTTTTTTCAGCATCGTGTTTATTCGATTCAATTAATTTGGACGTTACAAGTAACGTTTAAAAATTAGATTTTTAAAACCACCATTATTCTCTGTAGCCAGAGCTTTCCATCGTTGCGTCGTCCCGCAGGTGCGCTGTTCGGGTTCGAGATGCTGTGCCACAAGCTGGGGCGGCTGTTCGAGCCGTACATAGTGCACGTGCTGCCGCACCTGCTGCTGTGCTTCGGGGACACCTCGCAGTACGTGCGCACGGCCGCCGACGACACCGCCAAGCTCATCATGAGCAAGCTCAGCGCGCACGGCGTCAAGCTGGTGCTGCCGGCGCTGCTCAACGCGCTCGCGGACGACAACTGGCGCACCAAGGCCGGTCAGTAGTACTCATTGTTGTCATCGCATCACCTGTGCTATACAACCTGGGCGGTACGTCGTAGAAGGCCTTACTGTGTTCCGGTCTAGTATTGCCGGCGCTGCTGAATGCCTTCGAGGAGATCAACTGGTGCGCCAAGGCCGTGAGTGGCACTGGCTCAATGCTGTACTCGCGTAACATGTTCTATGCGCTGGCATCACGCCACTGATGGTTCTACAAGTTATTTGTTGCTCTCCTATTCATTCGTTTCTGGACGATGGTGATGGGTCTGGACGACCTACGTTGTCAGGTGTTGAGCTTCTTGTTGCTCTGGAGCCTTCTCAGTGCGCCCCTTGTTATGTCAGCTCCGTGAGACACCGCAGGCTGGTATATAATTTGGAACACTCCTTCCCCTGTGAACAGGTTCCATCGAGCTGCTGGGCTCGATGGCGTACTGCGCCCCGAAGCAGCTGTCCTCGTGCCTGCCGTCCATCGTGCCGCGGCTCATCGACACGCTGAGCGACTCCCACCTCAAGGTGCAGGAGGCGGGCGCCGAGGCCCTGCGCGTCATCGGCTCCGTCATACGGAACCCCGAGATTCAAGGTAATTCGTCACTAAAGTAGTTTAGAATTTCGATATATTATACTTAAATCAATACTTAACCTAAGAGATAATTTGTTCGGCGTAATACCGAGACTACGAGCCGTATTGCTCGCATCCGTAGGTGAATACCCTCCAGAATCCCTATACGTGTCCCCCGGGTGATGCAAAAGGAGCAACGTAACGAAGCTAGTTATGTCGCGTAAATCGAAAAAAAAAAAACTAAGTGCTTTCCATCTAGAATCACATCACAATATTAAGGATACAAATAAATGCCAACCTTCTGTTACAGCAATCGTGCCAGTTCTCCTGGAAGCGCTCCAAGACCCGTCCAACAAGACATCCGTCTGCCTGCAAACCCTGCTCGACACCAAGTTCGTGCACTTCATCGACGCGCCGTCGCTCGCGCTCATCATGCCGGTGGTGCAGCGCGCGTTCCTCGACCGGAGCACCGAGACGCGCAAGATGGCCGCCCAGATCATCGGCAACATGTACTCGCTGACCGACCAGAAGGACCTCACGCCGTACCTGCCCAACATCATGCCGGGCTTGAAGAGCTCGCTGCTGGACCCCGTGCCGGACGTAAGTGTTGACACTTCAACCAATTGTTACATCACATACAAATTCAAGTAATGTATTTTGCCATGAATAGGTTTAACAGTGGTCATGGGAAGTAAATTGAAAATCACACAATTTTTTTATATCCTCGAGAAAGTTTATGGTCCAACCTGCATGATATATCACATAAATGAAACCCGTTTTCTTTCAAAAGAAGATGACAAATACGATTCCAAATTCACGTGTGTTTAAAAAATTTCAAACTCAATTATCTAACTAAATTAACATTTTGAAAGCTCGTAAATTATTGCCGTCTCTTTTAATCCTTTTGAAACAGTACGAGATGTATGCAGTTTAGTTTTATTTTGGCTTAACATCATGCAAATCGGATGATATATTGGATTCGAACCATGACATATATATCTGTCCGTCCAGGTGCGTTCTGTGAGCGCTCGAGCGCTGGGCGCCATGGTGAAGGGCCTCGGCGAGAGCTCGTTCGAGGAGCTGCTGCCGTGGCTGATGACGCAGCTCACGTCGGAGAGCAGCAGCGTGGACCGGTCGGGCGCCGCGCAGGGCCTGTCCGAGGTGGTCGCCGGCCTCGGCGTCACCAAGCTGCACAAGATCATGCCGGGTAACTCACTCACTCACTCGCTCGCTCGAGGAGCTGCTGCCGTGGCTGATGACGCAGCTCACATCGGAGAGCAGCAGCGTGGACCGGTCGGGCGCCGCGCAGGGCCTGTCCGAGGTGGTCGCCGGCCTCGGCGTCACCAAGCTGCACAAGATCATGCCGGGTAACTCACTCACTCACTCGCTCGCTCGAGGAGCTGCTGCCGTGGCTGATGACGCAGCTCACATCGGAGAGCAGCAGCGTGGACCGGTCGGGCGCCGCGCAGGGCCTGTCCGAGGTGGTCGCCGGCCTCGGCGTCACCAAGCTGCACAAGATCATGCCGGGTAACTCACTCACTCACTCGCTCGCTCGAGGAGCTGCTGCCGTGGCTGATGACGCAGCTCACATCGGAGAGCAGCAGCGTGGACCGGTCGGGCGCCGCGCAGGGCCTGTCCGAGGTGGTCGCCGGCCTCGGCGTCACCAAACTGCACAAGATCATGCCGGGTAACTCACTCACTCACTCGCTCGCTCGAGGAGCTGCTGCCGTGGCTGATGACGTTCACAGATGATTTTAATGTTTTTTCCTTACAACGCGTTATTTGTCATCCGGTGACGCGGCTCTGAACTAAGGCTAACGGCGTAACCCATGACAACTTATCATCGCTCTTTATAACTTCAACATTCGTCAACCAAAAAGCGCGTTTAATAGGTGGCGTTGCCTACTTCACAGCGCGTGACTGCTCGGGGAATCATTACCCCCATAGTTCTAGACAAGTCAATTGGATTTCTCTTCCAGATATAATCTCGACCGCGGACCGGTCGGACATCGCGCCCCACGTCAAGGACGGCTACATCATGATGTTCATATACATGCCCGGCTGCTTCCCCGAGGAGTTCCGGGAGTACATTGGCCAGATCATCAATCCCATCCTCAAGGCCCTGGCCGACGAGAACGAATACGTCAGAGAGACAGCCTTACGCGCCGGCCAGCGCATGGTCAACCTATACGCGGACTCTTCCATCGCCCTTCTGCTGCCCGAGTTAGAAAAGGGACTCTTTGACGACAACTGGCGTATCCGATTCAGTTCAGTGCAACTCCTGGGAGACCTGCTCTACCGTATATCCGGAGTTTCCGGCAAGATGAGCACAGAAACTGCATCGGAAGACGACAACTTCGGAACGGAACAATCCCACAAGGCTATATTGGCTGGGTTGGGTGTCGAGAGGAGGAACCGGGTGCTGGCCGGGCTTTACATGGGCAGGAGTGATGTGGCGCTGATGGTCAGACAAGCGGCGCTGCACGTTTGGAAGGTAACCTGAAACAGCCTTTACATTTGTTTAGATCTATCATAAATCCGCATAAATATTTGTTTTTTTCCAAATGAAGGCCCATCTCAATCTTATCCTAGTAGATTCTGACTCTGTTCTGTTTTTATTTCTTTCAGGTGGTAGTGACAAACACTCCGAAGACCCTTCGCGAGATCCTGCCCACGCTGTTTGGTCTTCTCCTGGGATGCCTCGCGTCCACCAGCTACGACAAGCGACAGGTCGCGGCGAGGACTCTGGGAGACCTCGTCAGGAAGGTGTGTGAGATACAACATTTATTCAAAACTGCATGATAACCCTTTCTATAGTGATGTAATTTAGCATAAATAAACAAAGAATCCGATATGTCCGTCACAAACTTTGAAACCATCCAACCGATGTGTCTCAAACCGGTTTCATTAGAAAGGCTATAATGCCTTTATTGCGTCGCAGTTGGGTGAGCGCGTGCTGCCAGAAATCGTGCCGATCCTGGAGCGAGGCCTGATGTCGGAGCGCGCGGACCAGCGGCAGGGCGTGTGCATCGGCCTCGGGGAGATCCTGGCGTCCACCTCGCGGGAGGCGGTCCTCAGCTTCGCCGACGGTCTGGTGAGTTGATACTCATACTCATTTTTTCAGCCTTAGGATTGCTACGGGACAGTTAGTTTTGCCAAAATGATGGCTTACATAGCCTAAAATAAGAACAGAAAATAGGAACTAGAAACATCAATGGTCTCTCAGGTCTTGTCTATCCCATTCATAGCTGGCCTCATAGCTCAGTTGGTAGTAGCTTTTTCAAGTGAAAAACTCATTAGTTCACGTGTGAGTTTGAACCATCAACCTTCAGATTGAAAGTCGGCGTCTGTGCTCCTGGGCCACCACGGTCTCTAGAAAATGTATTAATTATATAATCTATTCCGCAGGTGCCCACGGTGCGCACGGCGCTGTGCGACGAGCTGCCGGAAGTGCGCGTGGCGGCCGCGCGGACCTTCGACTCGCTGCACGCCACCATCGGCAACAAGGCGCTGGACGACATCCTGCCCGCCATGCTGGACATGCTGAGCGACCCCGACCCGGCGCGCGCCGACGCCGCGCTCGACGGCCTCAAGCAGGTCAGCATCACCATCATCCCATCAGCCGACAGACCTCCGCCGTCGGACATACGTCGCCTCCGTATATTTCCAAATCAAGCGGTATTGAGCCACCTCCATCCACCGTCTACCCGCGACCTTAATGATCATAGTCCTACGCTGTGTCTCCCGGTTCGTAATTGCCACTCGAGAACCGGTTGTAGGTTCTTCGAGGTACATGACCTGCCCGTCGCCACTTCAATTTGCTAATTCTAAGATCCATGACGGTGATCCTGGCTCTTCCACGAAATGCCTCATTCTAATTCTATCATGTTGTTGTTCAACTTGTTAATGAATTCATCATCATGAAACATCTGAATAGTGTATATAGTTGAGGAACACCATGCACAGGTAATGGCGATAAAGTCCCGCGCGGTGCTGCCGTACCTGATCCCGGTGCTGACGGGCGGCGGGGGCTCCGGCATCGACACGCGCGCGCTGTCGGCGCTGGCGGCGGCGGCGGGCGGCGCGCTGGGCCGCCACCTGTCGCGCGTGCTGCCCGCGCTGCTGGCGGCGCTGGCGGCGGCGCGCGGCACGCCGCACCACGCCAAGGAGCTGGAGCACTGTCGCGACGCGCTGCTGCCCGTCATGGACCCGCCCGGCGTCAGATGGTACGTACCGATTACACACACTATCTCACCAATCACACTACTTCCTTCTATTCAATGCAAAACGGTCTTGTTTGGATACACGACAAAACCACTGAACTAATTTGACTGAAACTGCTATCATAATATAATACATGAAATAACTTTTTGAAAAGCTTTTGTGTACTAAGCTAACGAAAGAGTCATCATCCGTAATATCTTACAAAGAGACAAATATTCTGACGCTCGACCGTGGCCCGTTCCACGGTAAACGTGTGTGATCCGAACTTGTATTACTGTAAGCTAACAACAAAAAGCGACCTAGCATGGAGCCCTGAGGTACACCGTTGTAATCAGTGCACCGCAGAAAGATTGCTTGTTACATCGGTAACATTATTTCTCTAATTTTTTTGATTTTATTTTAAGATCCGTTATAGTCTACCCAGGGTGGTGTGTTATTGCGATTTAAATATTTTTTTCTGATTTTCGGCGAATGTTACTGTTTGAATGCTACTGAATGGCTTAAACAAATGACCGGCGAATCTAATTACAATTCATACACTGTCCTAATCAAAGTCAATTCCATATTTAATGTTGTCATATATGATGAATATTTGGTGAAATGTAGACAATGTTCATAGTATAATAGACTTCCTGCTGGACGCGATCCGGTCGGGCTCGGCGGCGACGCGGCCGGCGGCGGCGGCGCTGCTGTGCGCGTACGTGTCGCACACGCGCGCCGACCTGGCGCCGCACGTGCCGCAGCTGCTGCGCGGCCTGCTGATGCTGCTGGCGGAGCCCGCCCGCGACGTGCTCATGATGGCCTGGGAGGCGCTCCAGGTATGCTGTTCTCACCGCTTGGCAAACGTCAGAACTGTAAAGTACGACAGTGCAAAAACTTATAATGCTTATAACATATTTTATTATTATCCATTTATTTTAGGCAACAGTATAAAAAATATACAGTAAAATTACCAATAGAAAATAAATTCCGTAGCATCCAAGCTAATATTGTATGCATGACTTTTTTGGGTAAATGCTCAAAACTGATTATACTAAAAAGATGTTAGCTAATGATTTTTAGGTCGATCATGACTTGGTGATTCATTGTGGTTCCGAAACCAGACAAAATCTCTCTAAAAATGTTTTCTTTCGACGCAGGTGTTCACGAAATCATTGGAACCGGAGCAGCTCATCAGCCACGTGTCGGACGTGCGCGGCGCGTTGCGCCACATCGCCGCAGATTTGAAAGGCGAACTGCTGCCAGGATTCTGTCTGCCCAAGGTAAATACATATTTATGGACATTCCACACTGCGCCATCTAGTCCCAAATTAAGCATAACTTGTAAAATGGGAACTAGATAACTGAAAGAATACTTATATATATCATTCGTTATTTGATATAGTGAACAAGTTATATGAACGTATTGTATTACCTAATTGTACAAGTCAATCCTTTAAATTGACAGCTGACAATTCCGGAAATTTTGGAGCTGTCATCGTTCCAAAACTTGATACCAATGTTAAGTAGAATATACAATAGTTAAGAGAGTTCTCTCTTCTCTAATGAAGCATATGAATAATACAATTTAATTTAGGTACAGATAATTATTGCATATATATGTTGTGATGTTCACAGGGTATAGCGCCCATACTGCCGCTGTTCCGTGAGTCCATCCTGAACGGGCTGCCCGAAGACAAAGAGAACGCGGCGCTGATGCTGGGCGAGGTGATCAAGCTGACGTCTGCGCAGGCGCTGCAGCCCTCCGTGGTGCACGTGACGGGGCCCCTCATCCGCATCCTGGGGGACCGGTTCAACGCCAGCGTCAAGGCGGCCGTGCTCGACACCCTCGCCGCGCTCCTCGCTAAAGTAAGTCACAGCCAACGATCGGGATACCTTGTTCGTTTGGTCACTTTATAATCGAAGCGTTGTTTTCCATAGCATTCGTTATTAACAAGGCAATAACTTGTAATATTTTCGCTATTGAATGCGATATTCAGGTAAAAAGCTCGATAAATCTTTAAAAGTTGGACATTTTATTTTATAGCCTTTTTTTCTAAGTGGGTGAATATATCTGAAGCTGAAATAAATAAAAATAAATATCGTTGTCCAGGTGGGCGTGATGCTGAAGCAGTTCCTGCCGCAGCTGCAGACGACGTTCCTGAAGGCGCTGCTGGACGCGAACCGGTCGGTGCGGCTGCGCGCCGGCACCGCGCTGGCGCAGCTCGTGCTCATCCACACGCGCGCCGACCCGCTCTTCACGGACGTGCACAACGGTACCACCTGACGTTTAATGATTACTGTAATAGACCAGCGCAAAACTACTCCGGTCCTTCCCTATCGAAGCGTGGGAAGATCCGAGTCGCACGGGGACGGTCTCAGATTGCCGGGCGCCATGCGGTATCGTGTCATTCGCCAGCAATATCTCGGCATCTACACCCTTTCACCGGGACACGGGTATGATGGTGTACGAACTGGGTACAAGTTCTACTGCTACTACCCGAGGGACACGCGTAGGGACTCCGAGTGTCTCACCGACTCACCTACGGAGGCGAAGACGTGGTTCCCTAAAAAGAGGATGCTGTTTGGAGTTCGCCGGGTCTTCAATTGGACTATGTATTTTAATGTTTACGTCATTAATGTAGTACTGCTGTGTGATAATATGTACGTGGTGTAATGAAAGTGAATGTTCGTGGCTAGGCATAAAGAGCGCGGACGAGCAGGCGATCCGCGAGACGTGCGTGCAGGCGCTGCGCCACGTGATCACGGCGGGCGGGGACAAGATGAGCGGCCCGCTGGCGCTCAGCATCCTCGCCACGCTGAGCGGCACGGCGCTGCTGGCGCACGCGGACGACGCGCTGCGCGGCGCCGTCGGCGGCGCGCTGGGCGCGCTGCTGCACTGCCTGCCGGCCCCGCACCAGGTACTGCCGCCGCCCCCGCCGCTCGCACCTCCCCGGGCGGGTGGACATTTGGTGTGAGGTGGTTGACACCTACTCATAAATGCTAGCTCGTCCATGTTTAAAGAGCTGTATTTGCTCGTTACAATTATTAGTTACTAGCTGTTCTCCGCGACTCCGCGTGGATTTAACAGTATTTTTTGCGCGAACTCTTGTACAAAATAAAAAGTAGCCTAAGTTGCTCCTTAGAAAAACAGCTACCTGCCAGTGAGTCCCGCTAAAGTCAGTCCAGCCGTTTCGGAGATTAGCCGGATCAGAAGACAATAAAATGTTTTTTTTTTATTTGCATTTAGTATTAGGAGTACAAATAAGTTTCCGCCGTTTTATTGTAGATGACGCGGCACGGAGTTTCGGTTAGCTTTCGCAGAAGATAACCGGCTTAAAAAATAGTTTGGACATTCAAGAACAACATAACCTATTAATATCATTGATTTTATATTGGTAAAATATAATTTTTATAAGTTGAAAATGTCAAAATTTGAGCCAAGTAAGCGTCATTTGCGGGAAATATTAGTTTACTTCTTTAATTTAAAGAAATCTGCTGCTGAGGCGCATCGATTGCTCGTAGAAGCATATGGTGAGGTTGCTTTGAGTCAGAGAACGTGTCGAGAGTGGTTTCAAAAGTTTAAAAACGGTGATTTCGACGTAGAAGACAAAGATCGCAGTGGAAGGCCAAAAATTTACGATATGCTGTGTATTTGGTGGGATCAGCTAGGTGTAGTGTATTATGAGTTGCTTAATCCGAGCGAAACAATTACTGGAGCCCTCTATCGAACACAATTGATGAGATTGAGCCGAGCTCTGAAGGAAAAACGCCCTCAATACTATTCTAGACACGAAAAAATTATTCTTCTGCATGACAATGCTCGTCCACATGTTGCGGCTCCCGTGAAAAAGTACTTGGAAACACTTGATTGGGAAGTGTTACCCCACCCGCCGTATTCACCAGACATTGCACCGTCCGATTATCACCTGTTCCGATCCGTAGCACATGCTCTGACGGCGCAGCGGTTCACATCTTATGAGGATACCAAAAATTGGGTTGATTCGTGGATAACCTCAAAAGACAAGGAGTTCTTCAGACGTGGGATTCGAATGCTGCCTGAGAGATGGGAAAAAGTGGTTGCAAGTGATGGGCAATATTTTGATTAAATTTATATTACCGTTCTTCTACAATAAATATTTAATTTGTGTTAAAATATTATATTAATGTCATATCTTTCCCAATTTTTCTTTCCCTTAAATCCTTATTTGGACTTATAATAATAATACGACGAAAATAAGAAATAATACATTAGATACATTGAATAGTGGTGTGTTACCAGGACGCGGCGATCCAGCACCATGTGCTGGGCGCCACGGACGACTGGCTGCTGCAGCACGGCCGCTCGTGCGCGCTCTTCGTGGCGCTCAAGGAGACGCCGGCCGCGCTCTACAGGGACCCCTTCGAGGAGAAGGTAACTCGTCGCGTGCACGGTACGCGGAGTGGGGGCGGCCTCTCGCCCTCCCCCCGACGTGCGAGAGGATCTCTGGTCAAGTTCCTTTTGGAGAGCCTAGAGACCTTCGCGTGCGCAGAGGTCGACCACCGGAGGGGTTTAGTTCGGGTAAAAGCCAGTTCGGGTTGTCTTGCAGATTCCCCTTCGTCAACCAAAAATGGTAATCGTAACCAAAAACCCACTCTCCCGAACACATTTTGCCAGGTTAATTTATTGGATGAACCTTGTTTGCGTAAAGCTGATCGGTGTGACCACCTAGAGACGCGACCTGGTATGGAACATCACTAAGGTTGTGTTCCGGTGGAAGGATGTGGGCGCCGGTGAAATTACAGGCACTTGAGGCGTACCATCCCCGTCTCAGGATGGCGGGCGCAACGCGGTGCGACTTGGGTCTTTTTAGACTTAAGTACGGAAAGATCTGAGTCGTATTTTAACATCAGGTGGGCCGTCTGATCGCCCCGACAATAAAGTCACATTAAAAAAAACTATGGTAAAAGATAAGTATAGTAACGGAGTTTGTTTGTGTCAGATTGAGAAGACGCTGCTGGGCTACCTGGCGAGCGACAAGATCCTGATCGTGTGCAGCGGCGTCCGCGGCGTGGGCTACCTGGTCCGGCACCTGCTGGCCGAGGAGCGCGCCGTGCCGTCCGCCCTGCTCTCGCAGTTCGTGCGGGTCAGTACCACAACACGCACATACAATATTATGCGACTCAAATATAAATAGGACTGTCAACACGCCATTACGTTCCGCGTTTCTCACTAACTTCACATTTTTTTGTAAGGTGTGCAAAAAAATAACTACTAAAAATGCTTTTTTAGCCGCGGGGAACATTTATAGAAATGCAAATTTTGCTATATTATTAACTTAATAATATTAACGATATTATTGTAGAACAGTGGATGATGATGATGGACTGTATAGGAATGAAAGGTTTAGGTTTAAGGATAGGCAATTTTCACGTTTCAAGGGCTAACACAGGTTCCAAGGTCAAAGCAACATTGAAGCAATTTTAAGTTACTACAAGAAGTATTTTTTATGTATTTAATTGGTACGGAACTCTAACTATAACATTTCAGAATTTTATTTTAGTGAGCAATATAAAGATAGTCTTTCTGAGGATTTTTTGTTTTGTGCGGCTCTGCCCTGTAAGTCATGGGTTCTATTACTACCCAGAATAATTTGTATACGACATAGATATTTGATCTGTGTCTGGGTGTTAATATATTATGTACGTAATTACAAAAAAAAAATATTATACGCATAGTAATTTTGAAATTTCTATTTATTGTGAATGTTTATTTATTTACAATTGATCTTTTGATATGCACATCAGAAACATACAAGTTATTCATATAGGCACATTCTATATCAAAATAATTAACAAAAGCATGGCTCATATTTACAACAGGTTCTAAACAAGGTAAAATTTTGTTGGAACCTGTTAGGCATTGAGGCTAAGTGACATTTCCCTTTGGAAGAACCTCGGTCCATACCTACTACACATATACCCTCAATATAAAGAGTGATGGGGGCAGTCAGTTGATGGAACACGTCGTTTGTGCAGAGCATGAACCACAGCAGCAACGAGGTGAAGCAGCTGGTGGCGCGCGCCAGCGTGGTGGCGGGGCGCGGGCGGGACGCGGGCGCGCCGCCCGCCGCCGACGTGCTGCGCGCGCTGCTGCCCGCGCTCGTCAACGGCACCAAGGAGAAGAACACCTACGTGCGCGCCAACTCCGAGCTGGCCCTGCGCGCGCTGCTGCGCCTGCCCAGCGACGACGCGCACGCGCAGGTAGGCACTCCCTTAGCCATCACGTGCAGGAATACTTGCTCGAAGTATATACCTCGGCGCTCAACACAATATGATAACACCTAAATATTATAGTTTAATCATTATCAATGTCGAAGATGACCAACCTAGCTAGCTTACTTAACCTTGTTGGGTTAATATGAAAAATATCCTGATAAATAAAATTGTCTGTTATTGAAACCATCCAACCGATGTGCCTCTAACCCGTTTTATTAGAATAATGCGGATCGCCACTAAAACAATTCATTAGGCACAAAATGTATTGTATAATTTTTTTTTAGCGTAGTAGCACACGCCGGGTATCCGTTTATAATTTTAATATCTTTAATAACCACGTGAAAAGCAATTATTGCATATTAACACTTAAATTATTTAAGTACTCATTGTTACATTAAATTGTCAATAAAGTTTATTGTGCATTGTTGTATACTGAATATCCAAATCCATAGCACACAGTTTCTGAGAAATGTTTCTGTGACGCTAAGCACTAGCGGTCCCAAGCTGAATGACTCATTCCGAAACAATGTCATAATATGAATAAGTATGTCATTACATCCTTGCGATTGTTGTAAGTACGAGTATTGCTGAAGGCATGTCGCGGAGGCGGGCGGTCCACAATACCAAAACAACAGCGTGCCAGTGACATGATTTTTCACTTATCTGGAGAATCAAAGCTGATAACAAGAGTTTGTTTTGAGAGAATGATAAATACCATACACTCTTTTATCACCGCCAATGTTTTTGATGTTTGATAACCCTGATGTATTTCACACTTTGATACCTTATTTATACATACATAATTTGGGGGAATTCATTGAGGTCAAAAAACTTTAATTGCAGATAAATTATTTCATTTCAAATAAGCTAGTATTTTTCCTTACCCATTTCAGCTGTTGTTATTTTGGGGATGAAATTACATGCATACCATAAACGTTACACACTCATACCTCTGCACTAGGATTCCCTGTGTCGCAGATGGAATGGACAAACATAGAAATACAAGATCCGATCTTCATGATCACCACACAAAGTGTGCCCTGGCCGGGAATCGAACCCGGGACCCATCGCTTCGAAGGAAGGGCTACTACCAACTAAGCCACGGGGCTTCCATCTAGAGTGATGGATACCCATGTGCTGACTTGACCATCCTATATTTTATTGAAGATGAACAATGCAGGTTGATTTTATAGCTGTAATGGGCAGAAAATACTATCCGTAAATATCCTCTCTAGTGACGGGCGCAATGGAGTGCGAATTGAGTCTTTTTATACATCGATGGGGAGAACCTAAGTCATATTTCTGTTGTTATGGGCGGAGATAAACATCAGGTGGGCGTTCAGCTCGTCCGATCACATCGATGTATAAAAAACAACTATCTTTGTATAGGCTGCGTGTATAGTGTAATATTTTGTTGCAGCAATGTGGAGCCCTGCTGGAGGAGGGCGCGCGCGAGGCGCTGGCGGACGTGGTGGCGCGCGTGCTGCGCCGCGGCCTGGAGCCCGTGCGGGACGAGGACCTGGACTGCACCATACTCACCTGAACCCGCCACACGACCCCATACAATATATCTATTAAATATTATATTTTACTTTACTTTTTATTTTTATTATTCCTCATGTGGAACTTGTCGGACTGTGGTCAAATTGAGAAGCCATGAACCAGTTGCTATAAATAATCATGCCTTGGTGACCCAGTCACAAAACTAGTCACACTCTACTTTGAATGCTACCAATTGGATCAGATATAATACAAGGTGTGACAATACTTAAACAGATCTAGACCTCATCCCACCAGGTCCTTGAAACAGATCTAGCCTCCCCCACATGTGTGCGAGTGCAGAAGTATTAGCATGGTCAGTGACTGCTCATTAGGGTCCAAAACAACTAATTATTATATTATTACTTTGTATGGTAAAAAATGTTTTTAATGAATTCAGATTTACAGGTATATGATTCAAAATCTGATTTGTATGAACATCTTTCAATATTGTCACACCTTTTTAAAACTCCTTGTATATAGTTGAATAGAAATCTAGTTGTCTACTTATATTACTACCTAAATCTTTTTTACTATAAAATTTTAAAAACTTTGTTCGCTTGTTCATTGCTCCCAAGGAAACCCATTAATATGTTGATAGAAATAAACAATAAATATTGTTGAAATAAGATATACAAGGTGCATGCTGGAGAAATTCTAGTAAAAATGCTGGCACATTGTATCCTAGGTGTTAGCAACTAGAGTGTCATCTTGTGAAGCGATTTATATTGTAATTGAATGACATAAATAGTCCTGTGGTATCTTTAGAACATTATTAGATAAGTTATTTATATGAATATTAACAAACTGATAACAAAGTATTTCCATCAAAATTTGTAATTTAATGAATGTGTAAACTTAAGATGACAGTGTTCTGTTTTGAAAATTTGTTGGGAAGTTTTAAGGGTAAAAGTAATAAAAGTTGTACTTATTCAAATAATACTATTATTGATTGTCAAAAATTACATCAACTTTTGTAATATTTAGAAAAGTCAATATATACAATTATCAGAAATCATTCACTAACTACTTATTTCTACCACATTACGTATACAATAAAGGAATGTGTGTGCCGCAACGGCAGGAAATCACTTACAAATCTCCCTTCTCTTTTTTGGAGAAACCTTTGCTTTTGACCAGTTCATTACATTGTTGACGGTCCAGGTGCGAGAGCGGCAGGCGCTCCAGCTCCGCGTCCTCCTCCCCCAGCAGCACCAGCTCCGGGGAAGCGCCGGTGATGAACTTAACTTCTAATCTCTCGTAGAACGGTGCGTCCTCCATCACAAATTGTTTCACTTGAGGCAGCCGATTCAACGAGCAACCTCTGCATGTCTACAATCAAACAAATTACATTACAACACGCCCACTTTCTAAAATTATTAGTATTTTTTGTATGTAAGAGTGCAGAGCTGATGCGTAGCCGGTATACCTCGATCCTCGCTGAAACGATGTCACTGAGTTCATAAGCTGAAACAGCTAAAATTACAGACACCAATACGATTATAATCCTCATTTTCAATATATCTTTAGCTCTCCGTCTACTCAACACAAATGACAGCTTCGCAATCTTCGTGTTAAATTTATACTACACTAGTACAAGTACACCACATTAGGGTTGCCATGACTAGATATTTATTTATTGGATAATAAATAAATATCTAGTCATGGCACCAACGAAAGATAGTCTTACAAAATCTATACTTATAAAATACTTTGTCCTGAATGACTGACTGACGGATCAACGTACAGCCTAAACCGCTAATTTTGAGATATTTTAAAAATTTTGAGGGTGTGTTCTTTGTATGACGCAGGCATCCGATATGAAAGGATTTTCTGAAATTCTTTTCCTAAGGGGGTGAAAAACGGGAGCCAACTTTGTTTTGTCATATTTTGCATAAACATTCTTTAACGGAATTGATGGAACACGTGTTTCGTATTTTATTGAAACTCATAGCCTAACGGGTTTAAGAAGCGGCAGAAAGTTTTGGGGGTGATTTGCATCGATGATTTGCATATCAATACTCCTTAGTGCTTGGTTCATGGTCGCGACAAGAAAGTATCCCTCCATTCGGGGTGTCTTGCTTCCCCATGGAGGGTCGGATAGGGCTTGAACAAGTGCTAAACTTGGTAATAAGAACGCATGATCCATTATACCTCCATATCCACTCAAGCGTCCGATCCGCGCGGCGAATTATGTTATATTATATAATAATGAAATTTATATATTATTATTATTATAGTTATGAAATTTTATAATAATAAAAAAAGATTTGGAAACGTGCAAAAAATTTTATAATTCCACGCGGACGAAGTTGTGGGGAAGTTGCTAGTCGATTTTATAATATAAGATAATAGTGTGAAATTTACTGAAGAACTAAGACAAATTATTGAACGTAAATAATATTTAAACATAGATTTATAATTATAAGAGTATAATCAGTACTCCCAACATAGAAAATATTTGTTACGCTTGCAGAAACACATACCCGAACTTTCGCTAGTTAATTTTCCATTTGTATTCGAAACTAAGTTTTACGCTGGATAAAATATTCTTCTTCTTTTCTTCTTTTCTTCTTTTTTGGCTTTTTGTGTTTTGAGCCACACAAATTCTACCAGTGTCCGCGTCAGTGTTATTTTCACAAGTTTTCTGGATTTATAAATTTTAGGAATAATATGGCCGGTTTATTTACAACTATTACAAACAATTGATTAATATATAACAAACAACAAAAAAATAAGAAAAAGAGGGTAGACATTACAAGAAAGACATCACATGGTTAGTTTATTATTATGGGAGTTACGAAAAAATGGAAGAGGCAAGATTATTACAGTTTAATTTTGTTAGTTTTAAGGAATTTACATAAAATGAAATAGATTTTTATATTGGAAACTGGTGCTAGAGATAGAATACATTTAATTGATGTAGGGCGGGGGATTTCTTTAGGGAGGAAATCAAATAGAGAGCGACGCAATAGTGGGCAGCTAAAGCAGATGTGGTCCACATTTCCTTCGTCTAGTCCACATTCACAAATTGAATGATCCCGTACCCTCAGTTTAGCCAAGAATACTGGATTACATGAATGTCCAAGCCTAAGTCTACAAATTGTTGATGTAATGGGTCTGCTGAAGAGCCGGTGTTTAAAAAACCATGGTATTTTAGGAATATCATTTTGAACATAAGCATAATGTTTGCCTTTGTGAATTTTGGAAGAATTCCAAGTATTTGTCCAAGATTCTAGAAGGTAGGATTTTGGGAGGAGGCAAAGGTCGTGAGAATAGCTTTTATAATACTCTAGGGAACCAATCTGAGCAGCCAATTTAGCATAAGAGTCAGCTAGCTCATTGCCCAGAATACCAGAGTGGCCCGGAGTCCAAGCAAGAACGACGTCAATGTTTAATTTGTGACACTCGAATAACACTTGCTTGATTTTAAGAATTGTGGGAAAGCGACATGTAGACCGGAAGGGGTTGGAAATAATGGATTGAAGGCAACTTTTTGAATCAGAGAAGATAATCGTTTTTGTAAGATGGTGAGATTTGACAAAGAGGATTGCTTCCAAGAGGGCAATAGATTCACCAGTAAATACGGAAGTGGAGGAGGGGCATTTAAAGCTTAAGCAAATTCTAGTGAACGGAATCCATACTGCTGCTCCAACATTACTATCTGACAATGGTTTGGAAGCATCTGTGAAGATAGTGTGCCAACCGTTATATTTAGCGTGCAGTTGTTCTAAAAATTGAGCATTGGCATCAATGGATTGCTTATTAACTCCGAAATATAGCAAGACTTTAGGTTGAAATACAAGGGCTTCAAATTCAGTAAGATAAAGTGGGTATGTAGGGAACTGAATAACAGGATTTGGAAATTCCAGAAATTTTACGAAGCTGTGAATAAGACATGGTAGTTTAGCAGATTCAACAGAACCCTGGGGCAGATCAAACAAGTCGCGCAGGCGGCTTAATTTGGGAAGGAGGGGATGATTTGAATTTTGAGCTATTTTAAACATAAATCTATCGGCTAGAAACTGTCTACGTAAATGTAATGGAGGATCGTTACACTCAACTTGCATGGCATTAATAGGTGAGGACTTCATTGCTCCAAGAATGATACGCAGGCATTTTGATTGTATTTGATCTAATTTCTTTAAACTTGTTTTATTACATACATTTAGGAGGAACGTTCCATAATCGAAGTAGCTTCTGATGATAGCATTATAAAGTAGCTTTTGGTTATATGGGTGAGAGCCCCACCAAACACCAGAAAGCGAACGGAGAACATTAACATTTTTTTCACATTTTTTAATCGTTCTGTCAAAGTGGGGTATGCCTGTCATTTTCGAGTCCAGTGTGATGCCAAGAAATTTTACGCTATTCGATTTAGGAATGAGTTCTTCACCAATATATATATCGACTGCAGGGATAATCTTTTTTTTAGAGAATACTACTACGGAGCTTTTAGAGGCAGATAGGGTAAGGCCATGTTCAGAAAGCCAGTCGCTCAGATAAGATAGCGCGAAGTTGAGTTGTCTGCATATATCTTCCATAAACATTGAACTAACGTATAGTGCCAGATCGTCGGCATACTGCAAAACTTCACAGAACGAATTAACAGATTGTTCAAGGTCGTAGGTGTAAAGACTGTATAATAATGGGCTTAAGACAGATCCCTGTGGCAAGCCCTTCCAAACAGTTTTAGGAGAAAGATAACCTAGCTGGGATTTAATAACTATAGATCTCTCCATTAGAAGAATGCAAATGAAACGAACCAACTTCTCAGGAATTCTCAGCTGAATAAGCTTATTCCTGAGAATCGGAAGCTGGACGTTATCATAGGCTGAAGCTATATCAAGGAAAACTCCAACTAAGAACTTTTTTTCCTTAAATGCTATTTGAATATCCGTTGTGAGTATACTAAGACTGTCAATTGTGCTCATGCCTTTTCTAAACCCAAATTGGATAAAATATTCTAGTGCAATACCAGCGCTGTGACAGCCCTGTTTGACATTGACTTTTGACGTTGACAGCGCACTAGCGCAGTACAATTAATTAATAATTTTATTTTTTTAGTATCTCTGCTTAGCTTACTTTGCTACATTTCAGGTTCAGAGAGACCGTCATAATATTCCGTGCATTTGTGGAAAACTGAAAAACTTATCGTTAAAGTTAGAAAACAATGTTTTAATTTAAGTCAACTGTGAATTGAACAGATTAATCCAACGCGATATTTCTCAAAATGGAACAAGTTCATAGAAGGGCTATACAAAGTAACTTCGTTTCCCTAGTGGAAACGACAGATCTCGATTCCATGGTTACTGCTCTTTACGAAAGAGGAGTCTTCTCGGAACAAATGATTGAACCTTACCAAGTAAGTATCACAATTATTTTGGTATATTAATTTACACATGCCGTCAATTCCAAAATTGTTGCCGACTGCTGGAGTGACTCATTCAGATATGGATATAATAAAACATTATAAGTTCACATACCTATAGTTTTATAATAAATCTGATGTTACATTATGGTTCAGGATACTACAGTCTCTCAAAGGGAAAGGAAACGCAACCTGTACCTTGACATAAAGCGCAGAGGGCCGGATGCCTTTAGCAAGCTGCTGGAAGTCCTCAAGGAGCATGGATACTGGGATCTGGTGCGCGACCTGGACCCCAACAGTTCCCTGCATCTGCGCCCCCACAGAAGTACTAATATCCCTACAAGCAAGTACTCACGCATCTTCTAGTAAGACATCACAAAGGCCAGGTTTTTGAACTGATAATGTAATTCAATTCTTACAACTAAAGGTTGCTAGTATTTTATTTATTAATCTCAAACCTGATTAGTCTATATTTTGTCATACAGCCACATGGCTAGTTACTGTACTACTTTCTTCAAAATAAGGCATACTTCGCACCTAGCAAGAATTTGTGTAATTAAATCTCACTTGATACTTAGGAGTCATTGAAACTTAATACGTTCTCCTAAGTTGTTCTGATAAACCAATAAATAATGAAAGTTCAGCCTAAACTAAGCATAACTTGTACTATGAGATAAGTCTCACAATATACTTTGTTTCTTGTTTATAAATAAATAAATCACACAAAAGAAGAATACCACTTAGAACAAACATCTATGTTCATCGTTCAAATGTTTGTTCTGGTGGGAATCAAAACCACAACCTAGTGGGCTCAGCCCACTAGGCACACTTTGCTTTATCTTTCAAGATTATTATTATCAAAGATATAACAGGTATTATATATGTAGTAACTATACATATGTGAATTGCATTTGCAGAACCAACCCCTACGCCAGGCGACTTCATCAGCATCAGTCATGAGAAACACAAAAACAAGACAGAAAGTGAAGCCACTAGAAGTAAGTACCATGTGCTTGAGTACAGAGCCGCATACACATGCACTACTCCATCCATGGGCTAGAAACTAAGCTTGTTAAACCCATGCTAAGGATCTTTATGCATGAGTGAAGGAGAAAGCCTAAGGAGCTTCTATGACACGTTATATACTCACAAATATGTTTACTTGTGTGTGTTAAATTTTACAGATCCAAACTAATATTTAAAGAAATACAATTTTTTAAGAGTTTGTGTATAATGTAATATTACAAAATAAGACTAACTAAACCATGAAACTGACTGTAATTTGACATTGAACATTGTGCGCATAATGTCACAATTATGTGCACACAACAAAATGCTTTCTAACGCATGAAAAAAAAAAATAATTATAGCTTGGAAATGTGCAAAAATGTAAACAAAATTGTTTTGCCCATCGTTACCATAGAAGATATATATGGCGTATAATTAATGTGTTACATTTGTTGTTGAAGTCGCGGCCACAGCGGGGGGTCCGGCGCCGAATGTCAACAACAACGAGCAAGCCGTGCCCTTTGTCGTCAAGAAATCAACAAAATTCATTGATGACAATGAAAGCAAAGGTATGTGCAACACGCTGAGCACTGCTCTACTCTCTACGAAGCTGAATCAAAATATGTCTTCAAAAGCATAGAAAAGTGGAAGTAAAAAATCTTTATTACTAATGAATAAAAAACTTTGATAAAAAAATATGTCATGAGCTATTAAATATACCTTTGATACAGATGTTGAAAAGAAAAAGCTACCTAAATTGCCTCAAGTGTCCTGAAAGACATATTACAAGGAAAAGTTTCTATTCTATTCTATAATATTTCCAGTGATGGTCTGATTTAAATACATTTCCCACGGTTTGATTGACAGGATGTGGTTTTCTGAAAGTGATAGTAACTATCATCAATTGAATATTTGATATGTCTATTAAATTTTATTCCCTTCCTTTTTCACAATAAATGTAATTCTCCATGGGCGCCTCTCATCTAACTTTGTTTTATGTTGATTGACAGACACTTCAAATAACGCCAGATGGTTTACTTAAACAACTTTTCATTAATATCATCTAGCAAAGTAGGCATAGCTTCGAAAAAACTAAACAGTCCATTACCCACAATAGAGGAATACTCTGTTCTCTGAGCGACTCGTAGTAGAGAATCGCAGTCGCCTCTCGAGACAAGGTGCTGAAAGTAGTGTGATTGCAGACATAAAGACGTACAGGACGCGGGGACGGAACCGCGGCGTGCTGCTGCTCTTCAGCTACGTGTCGTTCGAGCGCGACATCGAGCCGTACAGGTACGGCGTCAACGTCGACTGCCAGAACCTCAAGCACCTCTTCAGCGAGCTCGGGTTCACCGTGCGCGCGTACACAGACCTCACCAGGGAGGTGAGTCCATCCATCCATCGATATGTTGAATACCGTCGTTAGTACCGTGCACAAGCCTTACAATTCCGGGACTTGGCAGCACGTACCGGACAATCTCTTGCTACTGGTTCTGAGACAGTATGCCTGGCGACGTTTTCAAACCTTTCAAGCCGTTATTGTGTGCGTTGTAGGAAACGGTGAAGACGCTGAGCATGCTGAAGGACGTGCTGGTGGAGTGCGAGTGCGTGTTCGTGGTGGTGTCCTCGCACGGGCACGAGCGCGCGACCAGCTCGGACGTGGACGTGCGCTGCAGCGACGGCGCGCTGCTCTCGCTGCGGGAGATCATCTCCTACTTCAGCAACAAGCAGCTGCCCCATCTGGCGCACGTGCCCAAGGTGTTCGTCTTCCAGATCTGCAGGTACCTGCCCCTGCCCCTCTCTCTGAACAGACTGCGTGCCGCGGGTCGTACAGAAAGAGTCTTATAGTCACAATCGTGGTGAATTACTCGCGATTCATCTTATCATTCAGGAAAGAGCAAAGACGAGAGTGATGTCTGCAAAGAAAAGATGGGTCTCCCGCACGATGCTACGTCTCGAGGAATCACTACATTCCTCGAGGCGAAGCGGCTTGATTCTAAGCTGATATGGCCCCACTCTGCCTACCTCTGCGGAAACGCTTAACACCTAAAACAGTAGACGGAATTTCTTTCCTCCAAAACGACACCACTCCATACAAACTTAAAAACCGCACGGCGTTACAATTTTAAAAGAACGAACATTTCTATTACTTATGAGTGTGAGTGAGAATGACATATTTCTACTGTATCCTGATCTTTAGCACCACACTGAACCATTCCATCAATTCCAGAGGCACCAGCATGGACTACGTGCCGTCGGAGACGCAGCCGCCCCCCCCTCCGCCGCACCTCAGCATGCCGGACACGGACGGCACGCCGCTGCCGGCCGACCAGCCCGCGTCCCCCGCGCGCCGCGCTCCCCTCGCCACCAAGAACAAGTCCTTCTACTCCAACATTCTCATCGCGCAGTCCACCCTGCCAGGTACGGCGTACACTCCACTCCGCCTCTGGAACGGGAGCCACTGTATCTGAGAGTCCGTCTGGGGGAGTATTGCAACAGATTCTCCGGTGCTGGTGAAATCACACGTAATTTTCCATGTTCAGTCTGAGAAGCCGGCGTGGTACGACTTGAGTTTTGAAATAGTAAAAAGCAAGGCTAGCCAATCACATTTCTACTCGAGCTTCAACTAAAAACGTGAAAAAATATATTTTTTGAAATTTTTACTTACGTATTTTTAGTCAAAAATTAATACTGACAGACTGTCTTTACCTTATTATGCCACGTCACTTGGTGGATTGGGTTTGCGTAAAATGTAAAATGACATAACATATAGGTTGTGATGTCCAGGGTTCGTGTCGTACCGCGACAAGGAGCTGGGCTCGTGGTACATCCAGGCGCTGTGCGAGGTGTTCGCGGAGCGCGCGCACGACACCCACGTGGACGACCTGTTCACCCTCGTGGACACGCGGCTCGAGGAGCGCTTCCAGATCCAGACCTCCTCCGTGGACCGCTGGCGGTTCAACCAGCGCCTCTACCTGCACCCCGGGCTGCACGAGTGACGTGTGATGCAACTCAACGCGGGACCCATTCAGCAGTCTGGATATACAGCTTGTGCAGGGGTGGGGGTATACGTATGATTGAATCCATTTTATTAAAGTGATGGTGATATTTTATTCAAAACATTGTTATGGTCCAACAAGGCCATGTTGTGACTTTTTATTAGTCTAGTTTAACCAAACTGAATGAATTTTTCTCATTTTTTTTTTTAATCATGGTGTCATTTTTTTAAGTGATACAACTATTGTAACTCCCAAAAATAAGAAAATAATTCAATAATTAATATAATACCTTTAAATAAAAATATCATGAAATAATGAAAATATAAAAATATTGACTGTATCATGTAGCAGTACTTAATCAGGCCCCTCTTCATGCGGAATGTCGTGAGTAATGCCTAGTGCTCGGACGGTCGCGGTAAACGTAGGGCTTACTGAGCCATACTGAGATAGGCATATAGCTTGCTAATTATGTAATTAGCGTTCGTGGAGTACACGCAGTTCGGGTTTTACTTAGATACGTACCTATTTTATTGTAAGAATATACTAATATACCATTTTATTGTTATTTGATTAGATTAATATGAAAATACAAGTGCACCTGCATTGCGAACTAGGTTGGACAATGCACTTCACAATTGAATGATTCCCTTGTCAAACCGTATCGTTTACTAATCATACAGCTCATTTTGTAATTAAGCAAGAAGGTAGTAGCAAATCCGTAGCGGCCGAAGCGAACAAAGCAGTATAAACTTTACCGTCTCTCCAATTGAGTTCAATATAGCGTACTTTATGTGTAGCGAGTAACATATTAGTTTGTATAGTGACATTGTTTAACCGGTGCTTGAGTGAGGGGGCACACTGCTGCGTTCTAACTGCATTTATCTAGTGCATAACTATGTTTAGTGTAATACAGTTTGTAATATAGTTCCAAGTTCCACTATAAGACTAATAACATAAGAATTAGTTAAATAAATAGAATTACAATGAACATAATGTGATAAGATACATTTTAGGAACATTTTGATTATTACTATAGCTCAATTTTGTTTGTTCAAAAGTTTCTTAATCAAAGACAATTTATTAACAGGACATACTCATTAACTTTTAAGAACACTAAGTAAATATATAGTACCGAATCTTTTAGACTGGCCATAATAGTCTTTATTGGTAATAAAATGACATGCCATATAAATAGGTATAGGCCTACATGATGGTCACATTTAATTCAACAATAAAAAAGTAACAATATATAATAAAGCGAGAAAACAAATGGTACCTACAGTAAGTTAATAATAATATTATTATGTCAAAAAAATTAACCACACAGCTCTGTTTGTAGTAGCTATGCCTTGTGCGCTGTAGATTGTAGGTCCGATGCCCACATTGGACAAGTAAGTATTTGTATGATGAATTTAGATGTTAGTTCTACATGTACACATAAATTATAATTGTATTGGAATGGTCCACCATCGCAGATTATTTGATAACAAATTCTTCCATGAGATGCTCTGTGATATTTTATGTGTGTAACATGTAGTAATAATTGAAGGCATGAGTGGACGAGTGGGGCAGGTTACATTTTATTAAAGGAGGAAATCGACTGTAAGGTTTTGATACTTATTTAGATATAAGATTTTTTGATCCTTCATGTAACAATATTGTGTTGTCAATTTGTTGTAATTATGCATATATTTTTATAAATATACGGTGGGAGAGACAGGATATTAAGAAAAACAGTATTCAATAACAGTATTGATATTCTGGTTATACTAATTTAATCTGTTCTATAATATTGGCATTTTTTTCTTCAGATATTGTACCATATTGACTCCCAACATGTTCAACTTCAATGTCTCCTACGTGGCCCCTCTTCAGGGTTCCGTACCTAAAGGGTGATTATTATTATAAAGCCTAGCGCCGCCTAGCGAGAGCCTCTTAAGTCGGTCGGTCGAGGCTCTTCGCTATAAGTCCGTTTACTGAAACGACTATTGGGACGATAATCGTTGAACCCGCATCCCACATGGCGGTGATCTCGTGGGCCAAGTCAAAGTACTCGCTAAGCTTGTCCTTCTCGGCCTTCACGAGATTAGCGTCATGTGGAAGATGTCAACGAGTATCGCCCGGCGCTCTGACCGGTCTAGTATCACGATATCAGGCTTATTGGCGATAATAGACCGGTCCCAGCAGAGCGTAGCACGGCTATTTCCAAGAACTGGCGCCGGTGCGCACTTATAGTATGGCACTACAGATCCGACAAGGTCATATTTGAGTGCAAGTTGCTGGTGGATGATCCTGGCTACAAGGTTATGTCTATGCATATACTCTCCGTTAGCCAAGTGAACAACCCGAAAGTATATGTCTGAGGGATTCACCGGGACCGTGACATGCACGACAGATGTCCACCATCCCATCCTTCATTATATACTTTCGGCAGTAGTTGTTGGTCTAGACTACTTCATCCATGATTGCACAGACCTGTAGCCCTATAATATGCATGCATGACGTTATCGTTAATGTTTAGTGTCCATTTCATGCGCTGCATTCTGCCGGAGGCGGGGACTGAACGCGGGGCGTCTTGTCCCACAGGTCCCAAGCCGGCCGACAGTGGCGGCCGCCCTCTGCGTCGCACAGGTGGTCGCGTCGCGTCGGAGTCTGTAGAATGGTCAGAGTAAAATTGTACTGCATAGGAAGGGCCAATAGGTGTTCTTTATATCTCTGGCTCTGTCTGCAGGCTCGAGGTTTGTTCGTGTTGGTGGGCCAATCTGGGAGTCTAAACAAAAATGAAAAGAAATACAGATCCCCGGTACTGGAGCCATCGTATCTCTAGTAACGTGTTTCGTTATTGAATGGAACAGCACTAGTATTATTTTTCAAATTCCAATACTGTTTCAAAATAACCAGTCTCTCCGAATCAGAAAATTGTCAGCATTGTCACTTTCTATCTCAGGACCCACGAATCATAGGGTGCTATAATATAAAAGGTATTGTATTTGAAATATAAAATCGTCCGGGAGGTATCGCACGTCTCTCCCGGATATCTCTTAGATTATCATTATTTTGCAAATATCAAATAACTTCGATATGTACCTACTGTATATGTATAAATATAATAATAAAATACAAATAAATTGTAGTTATGGCCTAGGGATTAAGAGTCAATAATTTTCCAATATTGAATGCTTGGGTGTTCCCGAATTAACGACAATTTTATCTTTTTTTTTTCTTTGAATCAGGGATGATATTGTCATCTGAACAGCTTATTAGAATAACCGAGTCATATCAGAATTTCCAAGGCCTTCTCCAGAATTTGAAAATAAACCCCTGCTACTTAACCTTATCGTCTTTCTTTATTTTTACATTGGAGTTTCCTTATTTCGTTTCTTGGTTTATCACTTTTGTTTTGAAATTGTCTCCCCTAGACATAGAAGAGAATGTCCCCTAGAATAGAATGTTGTGCAGAGCTAAATTTAGTAGCGCGTTAGAGATATTTTTGATACAACATTAATTATTGTTATCAGCCTAAACATGTTTTGTACGATACAAGGGTCTGTAGTAAACTTTATAAATAATTTTAATTGGTATGCATCTTATTGATCTGACAAAATATATTTATATTTCCATTTTAAATATTAAGTTTTTATATTTTTATAAATAAAATATATAAATAATGATGATAAGTTTTATTCCCTTATTATAAAAATAGACATTTTATAGTTACATACATTCAAGTACAGTACAGTACAAGTTGGCCTCTGGTTGCATCACATGGAGCATGAGATAACAATTATTATACATAGACTTCGCTTGTAACGTATGTTTAAATAATGCAAATAGTTTTTAACCATTGGTTTCTACAAAAATGTTTAAGAGAACTCGCGAATGTTTAACTTGCGTTCTCATTGACTAAATCATTTATTTCTGATAGTTTCTATGAAGTGTTACTCGACGTTTCGCACTTGGTGATTTTGCCTCATAACGATAAATAAAGTCATGTTTTGTGGTATCTGATTAGGTTGATAAACCAGTGTCAAATACGTTATAGTAAGATATTTGTTTTAAAACAAAAAAAGTTATTTTCTTTTGTAGATTGGACTTGAGTGTAGCATGTTGAAGGAATTACTGACATTCCTTAAGTTTTGATCTTTTCCTTTTGGACAATGTTAAAATACTGGGACGGAGGGAATTACTAAGTACAGACAATCCACGTTGGAGAACATGATAATATTAACAAGGGAAGTGTTGGTTTGAATTCATAAATTAAACATGTACGATAAATACTAGTAGTTCAAAAAGGATTTAACTAAAAACAATTGAGCACATATTAGATTCGAAAAGAAAAAATAATTTTACCAACTAGGCACATATAAATAAATGCTCTTAAACGCCAACAAGCGGGTTAACATTGTGTGGGTTGCGTTGGATCAGGGCGGGCGGTTACCGGTCCGACACGGTGGCCAGCAGCGCGCCCAGCCGGCCGAGGGTCAGCCACCGGCGCACGCAGCGCTCGCTCTCCGCGCCGGCGCCGGCGCCGGGCCCGGGGCCGGAACCGCACGACTCCGGGACGGCGGCCTCCTCGAGGGCGGCCCGCGTCAGCTCGGCGTACTCCGAGACCCGCTCCAGCCAGCGGCGCACCGGGCTCAGGAGCGTGCTGCAGTACACCCAGCTCAGCGCCGACGACCTGGACCACCACCGCTCCCTCCGGGCCACTTCCGCCTCGCTCGGGGTCGCGGCCTCGGGGCGCGACGGCCGGCGGCGCGTCCACGCGGCGCAGCACGGCACGCGCTGGGCTTCTTCCAGCCGGTCGGCGAGCGCGTCGATCGCGAACTCCACCGTGTCGTTGTTGAGGAAGGTCGCGGGCAGAGGGGGCGGCGGCGGCGGCGGGTGGAGGGCGCGGGGCGAGGGGCGCGCGGGCAGGCTCGCGTGGCTCACGAGCAGCGCCGAGGCCAGCAGGGCGGCGAGCGCGGCGCCGGCCAGGCAGGCGGCGGCGAGGCAGGCGGCCGACAGCGCGCGCAGCAGGCCGGCGGCGCGCGGCCCGTCGCACGCGGCCGCCAGGTCCGAGTACGTGAAGAACCCGCGCGCGCGCGCCTGCCGCAGCGCCACCTGCCTCTCCAGCCGCGACAGACCCTCCTCAAAACTTTCTTCGTTCACGAAGATATTCCAGTCCTGTGGCATCATATTCACATTGAACTAATCATATTCGAATGAACTACTAACATTCATATCCTACAATACTACTATTATAAAGGCGAAAGTTTGTAAGTATGGATGTATGGATGTTTGTTACTCTTTCACGTAAAAACTACTGAATGGATTTGAATGAAACTTTACCACAATATAGCTTATACATCAGAATAACATATAGGCTACAATTTTTGAGGTTTCTATAAAATCTATATATATAAAAGAAAGTCGTGTTTGTTACAACACTTATAACTCGAGAACGGCTGGACCGATTGCCATGGTTTTTGATTTGTTGGATTTGTTTCCGTCCTGAATAGCAGAATAACTATTAAAACATTGGAAAATTAACGAAAAAAATAAAATCAATTTATCCCCGTATTCTCCACAGGAACGGGAACTATGCGGGTGAAACCGCGGGGCGCAGCTAGTGGATTCATATATTCGTGTAGATGTATATGCATGTTATATATAATGTGAAAACAAGCCGACGGCCTATTAATGTTAAGTGATTAGCATCGCCCGTAACAACAGCAATACGATCTAATTCACATTGCAACATCTCATGTGTATCTCATTTCACCGACGCCGGCGCCACACCCTGTCACACAGTAATGCGAGTGCACCAGTGCTTGGCGGTGAAATATCAGATGTGGAGGTAGTACCTCTCTGGACGAACTTGGCACAAGTTCTACTGTTAAGAATAACTCTTTAATGAGTAGAGCTTACTCTTGATTATAGAGTAAGTAGGAATGGACCTCCCTAATAAAAGTAGCATGTAGTACGAGTAATGACGAGTTTTCCCTATTGAGGGTCGGGCAGAGTCCGAACACGCGCCAAATTTAGTAATAACATTGCGTAATCTTCTGGTGTACTTCCTAACTAATATTATAAATGCGAATGTTTGTTACGCTTTAACGCCTAAACCACTGAACTGATTTTCAAAATTGTTTCACCAGGGGAAACATTATCAGCGAGTAACATGGCCTATATTTTATAAACTCACTATGGCGTCAAGGAAATCCAGTTCTAATTTCTTGAGTTGCTTGAGGTCGATGCCGCCGGACGCCGCCCACTCCGAGCAGACGACTTCGTCATCTTCGCCGTCGTCCTGCAAGAACTTGTTGCCTACCATCTGAAATCGGCAAAACACTTACCATTAGAGAAACATCTCTCTCAACGAACACACAGGCCAATATTCACCTCTACAATTTTCCCACGGTTACATACCTCACATTCTTTAGTATCAACAGATAGCACGTGGATAAAAAAAATAAACGCTTCAGAGAGAGGGGCGACGGGTTTGGGTTTCCCATTCCTCAGTGCGGGACACAAGTCGTATCGTTGTCGTTAGGGACTGGTGCCGCTCACCATCAGGACATCACACAAACCATAATAAAAGACTTCGCAGTCGATGCCGTTCAGCTACTTGAGTCTGACAAGCAATGAGGGCAGTAGCGTCCGTATACTGACCAGTGATATGAGGAAGAGGTCGTGCGGCGCGGCGCCGAGCAGGTAGTCGGGGTTGCAGGCGTGCAGGCGCTCCACGTACAGCAGCGCCAGCACCAGCGCGCACGGCGACACGCACGCGCCGCGGGCCACCCGCGCCGCCGCGTCCGCGTGCAGCCGCCGCAGCGACCGCCCGCGCTGCGTCTCCGACCACACCGCGCACGACACCTCTGCCGGACCATGCTAACTATCAGTGCTAGCGGCGATGCGCAGGCGCCACGTGTTCGATAACTTAGCTATCATTTAACCATATCCATATGGATTATGGATGGTGCTTAGTGATGATGATGGTAGTGATGGTGCAGCCCAAGTATAAGGGTAATGCCAAGTCAACCTAAATTGTCATATAGCTATTTTTAGTTCTAGTTGGTAATACGTGAGCAAGTTTGGCAACAGCTGTCAGGTTAGGTAAAGTAACATGCTTGAATGAAGAGTACTAAATTATTAACAATACAGATATTGACAGTACAATTTTGCCTTAAATAAAATACAATATGTAGACAGACAAATTGAATTTAAATATTAAATAGAACTAATTTACAAGTGAAACAGTTTTCTGAGCTTCTGCCTTAAACTAATACTGAACATCAGGTGGGCATTCAGCTCCTCCCGTCACTTAAGTAAAATAAAAATGAATTGACTACAGATAAATAAACAAAATACCAGTGACGGGCAGACTGAGACAGGGAAGTGTTGGCAGCTGTCCGTAGTACAGGGTCTTGGTGATGCGCTTCAGAAATTCTTGGTGGTCCCCCATACTCTGTACACATTAAATAGAACTTATAAATTTATTAGCAGATTGAAGTCACAAGGATTATAACTATTGAGGTATTAAATTAATATAATTAACAGTTACATTTAGGAACCACAGAAAATATTAAAAACATAACTACATAGTTAGTTTTGTACGACTGCCATTGTTTTGGTATGATAATCTTTACTCTGTATATCTTTTGGACAACATATTATTACAGACATTTTTGTAAAAGAAAATGGATGTGTATGGAAACATTGGTATACCTACGCATATACCAATGTTTTGATACCCCTTACACTGCTTCACTTACAGCTAGACCCAATAATCTACTTACAGATTAGAGATTGATTACCATAGCAACACTGTCATACAAATGGCCCATACATTTAACAATGTTGCTATTGGAATCTATCTCCAGTCATCTCTTACTTGATTATAAAGTTTGGCTGTTAAGACTCAGAAGCATTATATCTCTGTTGACCTGTCTGTCTGTCTGTTTTGTCTGGTAGTCTTGGTACAGCAAGCCACCAGAATTCAAAATATTATGTTTAACACATTCTGTAAGTGCTAATTGAATAACAATTTTATTCACTGGCAAGGCAATAATATCTATCTAAACACTACAAGGATTCTGCAGACATGAGTTCACATTTAGAAACTATTAGCTCTTCATGGCGAGCACCCACCAGGAGGCTATTATTAGCATTACAAAACCACATTTTGTAGAAGATAGGTAACTGTAAACTAACTGGAAGGTTACTGTATTTATATCCTTTTTATACCAATTTCCTTGTGATCAAGTTTGATTAAACAAAGTATTTACATCCTTAACAATCATATATATCTATATATATAAAAGAAAGTCGTGTTAGTTACTTCACTTATAACTCAAGAACGGCTGAACCGATTTAGCTGAAAATTGGCAGGGAGGTAGTTTAGAGCCAGGAGAAGGACATAGGATACTTTTTATCCCGTTCGACATCATTCCCGTGTGACTTGACATGTAACGTCAGTCACTATAAAACGTGGTATAACAAAAAAGAATCAGACTTGGAATAACAAAATTGACGTATAATGACAGCTATGTAATGACGTATGGATGACTATTTGATATTTGTAAGAAATCTATATATATAAATAAAAGAAAGTCGTGTTTGTTACAACACTTATAACTCGAGAACGGCTGGACCGATTGCCATGGTTTTTGATTTGTAGGATTTGTTTCCGTCCCGAATAGCAGAATAACTATTAAAAAACATTGGAAAATTAACGAAAAAATAAAATCAATTTATCCCCGTATTCTCCACGGGAACGGGAATTATGCGGGTGAAACCGCGGGGCGCAGCTAGTCTTACATATAGAAAATAATCACATCTCTTCACAAGGAGTTGTCACTTTATGTTCCGGCTTATACTAATAGATAGATAGGACAATTAAATACATATAACATAGAAGAACTGCAAAATGCGTGAGATCATGAAGTACTATTATTCAGTCTCTCTCACTATGCCAGCGGCTAGAGTCCATAATGTCTTTATTCTGTTAATAATCCTATGAATAAATCATTAAAAACGTAGAACGGTTGGAACATCTTTTAAAGTGGCACTATAAAAAAAAATTATATTTCAATGTAAATAAAAATTTGGAATTCTATAATTAAAGAAAGAAAGCTAAGTTTTGTAGTTTGTTTCAAATAAGAAAGCGTGACAGTATGATTGAGATAGCTTGAAATGAATAACAAGCGGCATCGCCACGACACGAAATGACCTCATTTTCTTACCTTGATCTTGGTTCTCGGGCCTTCCCTCCTCCTCTTAGAAACGTTAGACATTTTGGGTATATTTTAATAATCCCTTCGTAAATTCTCTTCACAGGCACAGCACATTGACTAGATTCAAAGAATTTATGCAAAAATAAATTGCTCGAATCAAACCTCGTCCAAAATGAAAAATAAAACAGAGAAGACACACAGACTGCATAAACTTCTAATACTCATAGACCACCATTTACACTAGGTCAATAGACAAGACAATCTACAAGTAAAGTAATAATAAAAAAAAAAAAAAAAAAAAAAAATTACTGAGCCAAGAAATTTTACGTAAAATGGTTATTAACAACGTTAAAAATGCATTATATGCAAAAAAAATCCTTTTTATACTTTTAAAATGACATCAAATTTGATATAATATATTATAATATCATATCATATACCGGGAACAAGACATCTTAAATTCTAAACTTCTCTTCTCTAAATTCTAAATTTATTTCTAAATTCTAAAGTCTACATTTATTTCCTGTTGTATCAAATCAAGAATTTCTGTAATATATCTAATAGCAATTTTACACCTATCTATCGCTACAAACATGACAAAAATGTGGACGTGATTGTGTGCTGCTTGTATATTTGTAACGTGATGGTGTGCATTTTTCATTGGACTGGCATATTGTCTTTGTTCAGTGGATTTATTGGTTTCGTGTAAATGATCTATTAACACAACAATGACAGATCCATGATAAGATGAATTGACAGTGACATGACAATGCAAATGTATTCCATTGACGTTATGAAGACGTGAGTGATCCAAAAATTAAAAAGAAGAAGAAGACGTGAGTGACCGTTTTAATAGAGATGCGGCAAAACGTGAGAGAGGTAAACTAAAAAGATGTGAACTATATTCAGCTAATAAAATCGATTTTATGAATATCATATATCATTTATTAATTTTCAAACATATTATAGGTATGTGAAAGATGGTAGATATGAGCAGTTAAATGTGATGCCAAACATGTTAAGCTAATTATTTGGGCATATGTTAAATATTCAAACATTTGATATATAAAAAATAAGTCAATTAAGATTAAGATTAAGATAATGGTAATAATTTTTTTTTTTGTTTGATATCAGTATTGCTTCATCAATGGCAGTGACGTGGCAGGCTCTCCTATGGTCTACATCCTTCTGGGCAGCACAAGGATGTATACAGTACAGTATGTATACAGGATATCTTTTGTGAGTTTGTATTTTCTTAATTTTATTTTTATATTAAAAATATTGTATTTGCAGCAGAAAAAAGGTTATTTTACAGGTAGTACTTGTATATAATTATTAAAATGACGTGTGTGATTGCTTCTTCTCCTTTCATGTGAGTAAGTGGCCCACTCTAGTGTCGGAGTTTCCAAACTTAAACAAACCGAACCGAAGGTTCATACGTGGCTTCATAACTAGTATATTTGGGACCGACACTTTATCGTGCCCTCTGAAGAATGGAAAGTACACGGAGTTCTTGAAAGAAAATTTGGTTATAAATTTCACATTCAAAGTACCAATGTTTCTTTGATTATGATCTTCTGGATTGCATGACCATGATATGCATTTTTTTATTATATTTAAGATGCAGACTCCGTATACCCCTGATACTACCCTGATATATCATGAGTATATAAAATATTTACTAATTATAATTGATTTTTATACAATATTAAAGTTTCTTATAAAACAAGAAGTTCGTGTTTTTGAATAATCGAATCGATTATAATCCTGCACATCCCTACAATTCCTAATTTAACATCTTCCTTTTGACATGTAAGATTGAAATAAAGAAAACTATTGCATTGCCAGAACAGTATAAAAAGTATGAAACTAATACTATTTGGGTAATCGTCGATATACCTGGCAATATTATGCTAGAGAGCTTGAATGAATGGCAAATAAAATAGTAGTTATCTAAGTTATATATATATTTGAAAATATGAAAAAAAAACTTACACTAATAAAAATAGAGAAATTAAATTAAAAATAAACACCCAGACTCAGAATAACCTGTGTAGGAATCGAACCAACGAACTACAGTGCAGAAAACGGAGCTACTACCAACTGAGCTATGAGGTCGTCTTTTCTTCTTCTTCTTTTTAATTTTTGGCTTCTAAGGCTTGGCTGCCCGCAATTTAGCCACTAACGACGTTTATCGGCAAGATTTCGCATAAAAAAACCGATGGAATTATATAAAAAAATGGCCAGTATAAAGAGAGAGAGAGTCTTTATAAATATTAACAAAGTGATTATATCTTCCTGTACGTCTTTTGGATCCAACGAGCATAATAACTAAGTAAACAAGAAATTGGTATAGCTACAATTTTTGTTGCTATGGTCTCATTGCTGATGAAAACTTAAGTGAATGCTTCCGACATGGCTTATCAAAGCCTGAACTGATTATATTGAGAGATTTATGAAGGCGTAATTCAATTAATAAATTAATAATTAATTAGCATATCTCCAATATATATATAAATTAATTGATGTTTGTTAGTCTCACTAAAACTCAAAAACGGCTTGATCAATTTGAGTGATTTACCTATATGTTTTTTTGGGAATTCAAGGGGAAATGTCGAAAAGCTTTTCACGTGGCAAGGCATTGTCAAATTGTAAATCAAAACAATAAAATTATGTCTTTTCAACTAGTCTCCAGAATACAAACGCAAATCTTATGAATTTTTAAGTGGCGCTTACAGCTGTCTGGTTTTTTTACATTGGTGCTTAATGATCTCACTCAAGGTGTGGGTGGCATACGCTAGAGTAGACGATATTCAGTAGACTGGTTTTATTAAAATGATTGCTTACATAGACCTTACTACCTTAGTGCCTTGCTTACCTTTTAAGGGTCTTGTCTCCTTCGTACGATTCGCCACTCATCATCTGGCAACGCTTGAGAATTGACATTTGAAATTATATTTAAAGTCGGGACGAGACGTCTCGCGTTCTACAACTAAAAAATACTGAAATTTGTAAAACTACATTTCAAATAATGTAGATATAGCTTGTGGACTGTATGACTAAAATATGCATACATATTGAAAGTTATCAATCGTTGTACTCTTGCTAATTTACTCTAAAGTGAGGCGCTGTGGCTTGCCTGTGACATTGATATTGATTTCTTTTATTTTCCGAAAGACGTCGAATATTATAGGAACATGCCCTAGTTCCTGTTGTACATTTCGTTATTTTACGTGACCTTCCAAAAGAAACAGTCAGTAGTACGACGATTTCAGTGATAATGTTACCGGCAACATGAAAACTAAAAATTTTCTGCTGCTCTCGACGTCTGTGTTCCTCATCAGTTTATTTCTGATAGTGTTCCACTCGCAGCCGCCGCAGTCCATTCAAAGCATCGTCACGCAGACACATCAGCATATCAAAGACTTCCAGGTAACCATATAAAGCACTTATCTTCACTACAAATTAAAACTCCAACATATTAAAAACATTAAATTTCTAGTATTGTTTGGACACAACTAAATTTATATACATGTAAATATATTTGTGCGATTATAATATGTTTAGGCACCCATGTCATAGTCAGTTTTCATGATTTCATCTTGAATATTAGTAAACCAATAAGCCTGGCCAGAAATTAATAATATTTGAGTAGGTAAACATTCTTATAATACAATCATTGATGTATAACAATAAGTAATACAGGTACTTATAAATCACTAGCTGAATTCATGTATTCATAATTATACTCATAATTACTAGGCAATTTATGTAGGCAACTTTTTTTTCACATGTAGGTATTTATCCTTACATAGTATAAAACAAAGTTACTCTTGCTCTTTGTACGCTTAGATCTTTTAAATTATGCAATGTATTTTTTTTCAGCAATTGATAAGAGTGATTCAAGATGAATGTTTATTTATATATAGTTATAGCAACTCACCCTGGTTTCGCACGGGTAGTTTCTGATGTGAAACTGATGCTCTACTAGCTTGAATGCTAATCTGTTATAATATAAATCATTGAAAAAGGAGCTGAAACTTTTACAATTGGTTTTCATGGAAGATTTCCTAATATTTGTCAAATTGCATTTAGCCTTTTTGTAATTAGTTATGATAAACTCAAGATGGAAATAATAGTAAATGTTTAAATTATATAAAATTATCTTATGAATTTAGAAGAAACAAACTAATTTTGATGTTTGTTGTATTGCTTGTGACGGGCATGAAAAGCGTTATCCATCTTAAGCATCTATGTTCAACGCAAGAGGACCCTCTTCTGGTAGCAAGTGCAGCATAATAACCCGGGGGTGTGATGTTCAGGCGTCTGTGTCGGTGCAGGAGAGTCTGCGCGAGGCGCCGCAGTCGGCGGGCGAGCAGGAGGCGCGGTACTGGCGCCTGCTGGGGCTGGCGGGCGCGCCGCCGCGCTGGCGCAACACCACGCTGCCGGCGCTGGTGACGTACGCGCGGCACGCGGCGCACGCGCAGGCCGTGGGCTTCGTGCGCGACGCCGCTCGCCTGCCCTACACCGTGCTGCTCTACGACCTGGGCCTCAAGCCCGCGTCGCTCGCTATCGTGAGTCTTTCTATTTACTCGATAAACAAATAGGGGGTGGGCGCAACGCGATACGATTTGGGTTTTTTCATGCTTCAGTACGAGAGGATCGGAGTCGTATCTCTGTTGTCTATGGGTGATAGTAACCACTAAACATCCGGTGGCCAGCACGACTCGCTACTTCAGTAAAAAACTCACTAAATCCGTCGATTTAGGAGATAAACTTCAAGTAAGCGCTACCAAGCTACGTAGCTTTTGGTTACGAAGGCCTACTACACTGTCAATAATTATAATAATGATAAAACGTCATCGCCTGTTGTCGCTCTGCTCCACGACACGCAAAATAACTTGTAATATCTAACTTCAATATTGACTAACATATACATATAAATACATATACATATATAGATATATACATGAACAGTCAGCTAATGCCGCCACTTTAGTTATATAAAAATGAGCATGACCCCGTCTCATACAGGAAATGTATGATGTCTGAGTTCGGTTGCCGTGTGCCGTGTGCCGTGTGCCGAGGTGTTGCCATGTGTATGTGTTGCAGGTGTCCAACTTCTGCAACTCGTCTAAGTGCGCCATCATCGAGTTTGACTTGGAGGTGTTCCCGTCGCACGTGAGCGACGACATCATACATGCGTTCCGGCCGCTCATCATACAGGTAAACGAATAAACGCTTACACCCATGTAATGCACAGGATTCCCTGTGCCCCAGCTCGGAACACACATAATCACTCCACCAAACCCAAGGACGAGAAAGTAAACTTGCTACCCAAATGTTTGCTGCGACTGGGCATCGAACCCGGGACCCCTCGCTTCAGCGATAGGATTACTACCAACTTCGCTATCTATCGATATCAAAATATCGCATTTCTGTCTAATTCGGAGAATAAGGAAGGAATATCAATATGTACATCGTGATTTTATTGATAAGAACTCCGTTTATGAATTTTGTTTTATTAATTTGCAACATGTACTTTTCTCCCATTTCCCTGTCAGACGTCATCTCAGTACTCACTCCATTCTTACACATATCATATTTCACACAATCCATCCATCTTTTTTTTGGCTGAGTTTCGCCGATCGTGGCTAGAAATCAAAATCCAAACAAGCGTGAATAAAAATAAACGCTTTGTAATCAGACAATTACTTTGAGAGCTATGAGGTCATACAGGAATGTAATCATAATCCGGACGCACGCCGCATGGAGCGGCGGCATTACGAATTGCCAATTTCTTCAGCACCAAAACCCACCATCAAAATCATTATATTCTCATTCTAAGGACAGTTAATTTAATATTAGGCCAGATGTTCCTGGACTTTAAACCATTACCAAACTTACTGAACAGTAACGGTTAAAAACGTAATTGATTTGTGGGGGGAGTGGAATAAAGAGGGTGCTGGTATTATGACAATAGGTTCGTCTGATATTACTCCTTAAAGTGAACGCTTAGAACTGTAGATATGCGCTTCCTGGGAGAGGCACATGACCAGCTGTGGACTTCTTTGATGTGATTGAGTGACAAAATCGGTGTCGCACTGTTGCTGCACACGCTGTGTGCGACTACACAGCGTGTGCAGCAACAGTGCACTGTTGGTACTAACCCACCGGAACGTTCAACATTATACGGGTAGTATGAGACAATTTTAGTCGTGTTATTAATCGGGTCCCACGAGTTTAGTGGTGTTGTGTCTCAATACTCAGCTACCGAACATAAGGTTTGTTAAAACGGTGTCTATCAATCAACAAATGACACATTCACACCAAACGGACGGCGTGTGCGCTAAGTCGCACGAATACTTATAAAACACACGTGCACACATGTATGAAACAATACGCCGAGGTGTAGGCTAGGCGTGTAACAAAGCGAAATACTTCCGGTGATGTTATCAAAATTCCCGCGGCAAGAGTCGAGGCCGCGCTAATGGTTAGAAGTATGACGAATGCGTTTTGGCGACACGTGAGTAAACAAAACGAAGTGTACAGAGACGCAAGTGCTAAATTTTCTTTTTTGCTCGAGTGAACCGTGCTTGCGATCCAAGAGCTTTTACCGATGATGTAGTACTGTTTGTCGGAAGAGATAAATGACCAAAGAGGAAAAAATCTGTATCGTTGGAATCGAAGGGCTTTTTTCAAAACTTCTAAGAATAATAAGTTTGTTTAGTTTGCTTATTTTTTTGAATATGTTATCTGTGTCCTAATGTGTCAATCTGTGTGGAAAAAGTTGAGTGCAAGACATTACACGAAAGTTATAAAATTAATTCAGTTTTCTTTATTTAAACCATCTAGTAGAACAAACATGGTCCTTACGAGCCGGATATAGTGATCGTTCATTGCATTATCAAGTTTACAAAGGATTTTCAGTTTAAAAGTGTTGAGAAACTTTGAGGTTATCCTCGTGGTGTTGAGCATCGTAGCATTCCAAGTTGATGTGATATTTCAATATTCAGACGGAGAACTAGACAATTAGTCAAAACGAAATAACAATAAAAGAATCTTCATTTGCGACTGCAAAAATGAGTGAATCGGACGATGAAAATGGCGTGCTAGCGGAACAAATAATAATTAGAGAACAACTTCAACGGGCGCACGCTAACTTCAAAAAAACGCCGAAAGACCGTCTGACCAAGGAATACATAGAAATAAAGCTAGACCTACTGAATGAGGTTTGGAAAACTTTCACAAAAAATCATCGCGAAATAATAAAATCATACGATAAAAAGACAATAGACGAACACAAATATACAACGAATGATGTATACTTCAGCAGCGAGGAAGAGTATACACTCGCAAAATGTGTAATGCTAAAAAAGCTCCGTGATCTCGGAGTACCGACGTCAACACAAGAAAATGAAAATGGCCAAAAAGAAAACGCCAAGGTATGTGAAGTCAAGATACCAGTATTAAAAATACCAACATTCAACGGATCATATACCGAATGGGGTTCATTTCATGACCAATTTTTGTCATTAATTCACAACAATACAAGTTTGACATCAGTACAAAAACTTCACTACTTAAAGACAAACCTCAGCGGTGAAGCAGCCACCCTACTAAAAAATATTACTATAATTGATTCCAATTATGAACATGCCTGGAATAAACTTATAAAAAGATACCAAAATAAAAGGATAATTGTGAATGCCTATTTGAATAAACTTTTCTCGATAAAAAGTATTATCTCAGAATCTGCAAATTCAATCAAAAATTTGTTAGACACCACATCAGATTGCTTGAATGGGCTCAAGAGTTTAAACATTCCTACAGATTCATGGGATACAATCATAATATTTATCACAATTGGCAAATTAGACATGGAATCAATAAAACAGTGGGAAGAAATGTTGGGAAGTCAAGAAGATCTCCCTTCATTAGAAACATTGACAAATTTTCTTGAAGGAAGATTTAGATCCCTAGAGGGAAGGCAAGCTGTGAGAGGAAGACCAATCACTAGTACAAACAGCAACAACCATAATTATCCCACAACAAAAAGAGTTTTTCATGCGACAAATGAAAACTGTGCGAACTGCAATGGAGATCACTACCTTTACAAATGCAAAGAGTTTGCAAATCTACAACATAATGACAAAATAGATATTGTTACAAAGAATGGATTATGCTTCAACTGCCTAATACCCAATCATAGAGTTTCTCAATGTCGACAACCAACAAATTGTAAGATATGCAGGAGAAGACATCATTCACTTTTACATACAGAAGAAAACAGGAAAGAAAACTCAAAAGAGATGCACAAGACCACACCAGAGACACCTAGAAACAACCAAGTATCAGCACACTTTGTGAAAAAGTCACAATCTACTGGCATACTACTTGCTACTGCCATTATCAAAGTAAAAGCCGCAGATGGCAGCACACATCAACTTCGGGCATTGATTGATCAGGGCTCAGAGGGATCGTTTATAACTGAGTCAGCAGCCCAAGCTCTTGGTCTAAGAAGACATATAGTCAATAGCTCAGTTAGTGGTCTAGGTGCTAACACATTAACTAGAATCAAACACAAGGTAATATTCAATATACAGTCCATGCTCAACTGCAAGAGATTCGAAGTCAAGGCCTATTGTCTGAGAACGCTTACAAGATTGCTGCCTTCGAGGAGAGTACATGTAACATGGCCACACATAAAAGATTTACCATTAGCTGATATCAATTATGCCACTCCTGGTAAAATAGACATCCTCTTAGGAGCAACAATCTACAGTCAAATATTATTAGAAGGTGTAATCAAAGGACCCCCTGGTTCCCCATTAGCACAAAACACACAGCTGGGGTGGATCCTATCTGGAGAAGTTGAAAATTATTATGAAGAACACCTACACAATGACTATGAGAATGAACAACAAACATACTTCGAAAATACACAAGAAAAATACAATTCAAGAGAGAACAACAATGATTCTAATGAAATACATACCAGAATTTTGAACCTACACATAGCAAATGAAGAAAGTAACAATTTATTACAGAAGTTTTGGGAGATAGATTCTGAAACTAATACAACAAAGATAATGACAGATGAGGAGCTACAATGTGAACAAGACTTCAAAATAAATCATTCCAGAGATGAAAACGGTAGATACATAGTTAAAATCCCAATGCAAGATGACAACTTTGACTATGGAGACACAAAACATATAGCACTTCAGAGGCTAAATCAACTAGAGAAAAAATTGAACAAAGATCCTGTACTGAAAGAAGAGTATTCAAAGGTATTAATGGAATATCTTGAATTAAATCATATGGAAAAGATAGACAAAATCACAGATAATGCTATACACACATTTTACTTGCCACATCATGCTGTAATACGACACGACAAAAGCACATCCAAAGTAAGAATTGTTTTCAATGCTTCAAGTAAAGGACCCAATGGAAAATCACTAAACGATAACATGCTTGTGGGACCTACTGTACAACAAGATCTTCGTCAAATAGTAATGAGATGGAGAACACACGAGATTGGATTTGTGGCTGACTGTGTCAAGTTTTATCGACAAGTAAAAGTAACTGAGAAATGTGCAGATTATCAGAGAATACTTTGGAAAGAGAACGGAGAAATAAATGAATACAAATTGACCCGAGTGACATTTGGTACTGCAAGTGCACCGTATCTCGCAACAAAAGCATTAAATCAGCTAGCCAATGATGAAGAGACTAACTTTCCTATAGCTTCCTCACTCACCAAACAAGACTTTTATATCGACGATTTCCTAAGTGGAACTGACAAATTAGAAGAAAGCTATGAAGTTCACAGACAAATGACGGGACTCATGAAAGCAGGAGGCTTCCAACTGCAGAAATGGGCTAGCAACAATCGAAATTTTGAAAAATTCACACAAAAAACTGACTCAAACGCAGATGATGTCTACACAGTCAAGTCAAATGATATAGTTAAAACACTTGGTCTTATTTGGAACAAAGAAACAGACAAATTTCAATACACAATTAACCTTCCTGAGCAACCAACATCAACAGTAACTAAAAGAACAATCCTTTCTGATATTTCAAGACTATTTGATCCAATGGGTTGGCTGTCACCTGTAATAATAGTTGCAAAACTCATAATTCAAAGCCTTTGGTTGACTGGAGTCACATGGGATCAGAAAGTACCAATAAACATACAAGAAGAATGGGAAAAATATAGACAGGAGCTCACAAAACTTCAACAAGTCACAGTAAACAGATGGATAAATACAAACAATGATGATTATAAAAGTGAACTGCATGGATACTGTGATGCATCTACAAAAGCATATGCAGCTGTCATTTATTTAAGAGTAATCAAATCAGATGGCACAATTTGCATCAACCAGATAACTGCAAAAACCAGAGTTGCACCAATAAAAACTATTTCAGTACCAAGATTAGAGCTATGTGGTGCAGTTTTACTTACAAAAATCATGCTAGATGTTGCAGAGAATTTGAATATTCAAAAGTCAAATGTGTATGCCTACACTGATTCTACAGTAGTACTTGCTTGGCTCCAATCCCATCCAAGTAAGTGGAAAACATTCATAGCATACTTACAACATTTCCTAGTACACATTGGCATCATGTGGCATCAGCATCAAACCCAGCTGATATTGCTTCACGAGGAATTTCAGCATCTGACCTAATAAAACATAATCTGTGGTGGAATGGTCCAGAAAATTTAAAACATAAAAAGATTGACTACAAACAACTCCCTAATATCTCAACAGAACTAGAAGAGAAAAGAATACAAGTAATGACCACAACTGCAAGAGAAGAGTTTGATATTTTTGATAGATATTCAAGTCTTATAAAACTACTGAGAGTAACAGCGTACATCATGAGAGTATTCAGTAAAGGTTATCATCAGAAACACCTAACAGGAAAAGAAATAAGTTCAGCTTTGACAAAATGTATCGCTATATGCCAGAGCCAAAATTATGAAGATGAAATAGATAGGCTACAGAGAAAGAAACCAGTAAGGCATGACAGTAGATTGAAGGCTCTCAATCCTTTTGTTGATCAAAAAGGAATTTTGAGAGTAGGAGGAAGATTAGCCAACGCCGATATACCTGATGTTGCAAAACATCAGATCATATTGCCTGGTCACCATTCATTCACCAAACTGGTTCTTATGGACATACACAAACAAACGATGCATGGCGGACCAATGCTAATGCTTAGCCATTTGAGAACGAAGTACTGGGTAACCAACGCTAAAACAAGACTGCGACAGATAGTAAACAGATGCGTTACATGCGCGAGACACCGAGCCTCTACTGGATCACAAATTATGGGTGCACTGCCGCAAGTTAGAGTCACGCCTGCAAGAGCGTTTCAGCACAGCGGTGTCGATTTTGCAGGACCAATAGATTTGAGACTTTCAAAAGGGAGAGGGTGCAAAACACAAAAAGGATATCTTTCAATATTTGTATGCATGGTCACCCGAGCTGTCCATATTGAAATTGTCACTAGTCTGACAGCATCAGATTTCGTTGCCGCATTCAAACGTTTTGTCGCTAGAAGAGGATGTTGTAGTGACATGTGGAGCGATAATGCAACAAACTTAGTTGCTGGAAACAAAGAACTACTCACATTATTTGAGAGAACAATCAGTCAAGTGCGTTCAGAGGTAGAAGAACTACTAGCAAATGAGAAAACCACTTGGCACCATATCCCAGCATCTGGACCTCATCATGGTGGGCTGTGGGAGGCCAGTGTAAAATTAATTAAATTTCACTTGAAGAGAGTACTTGGAAACACAACACTAACATATGAAGAAATGTCTACAGTGACAGCTCAAATTGAAGCTTGCATAAATTCAAGACCGATATCCCATATCAGCGATGACCCATCAGATATTACACCATTGACACCAGGGCACTTCCTCATCGGAGAAGCTCCAATCACTGTACCAGAAGAGAGTTATCTACAAACCAATACAAACAGATTGTCCAGGTGGCAACATACACAGAGACTTCTACAAGATTTTTGGTCAAGATGGTCAAGAGAATACCTCACTAATCTTCAACAGCGCCCTAAATGGCTGAAAGAATTACCTAACCTAAAGATTGGAGATTTAGTAATAGTTAAGGAGGATAACTTGCCCCCCAGCAAGTGGATGATGGCAAGGATCACAGATATACACCCTGGGAAGGATAATTTAGTTAGAGTTCTAACTTTGAGATCTAAAACTTCTACTTTCAAAAGACCAGTAACTAAGGTCTCTAGATTGCCTATAGATGTTTAAGTATTAAGTACTTATTATGTTTGTCATTTATGGAGTCATTTTAATGAGTAAATAAGTGTAAGCTCATAATAGTTGCACTTAAATTTAGATTAATTTTCATGCTCATTATTTGTTAACTTTTCTAAATTTTTTTCTTTTGATAATTCTTTTAAAATTTCAAGGAGATGGATCAAAGCGGGTGGTTATGTATTACATATATCAACCAGTAAGTTCAAAAAAAAGATAAAGATATGATTCAGA
This sequence comes from Aplocera efformata, assembly GCA_921293045.1. Lineage (NCBI taxonomy): Eukaryota > Metazoa > Arthropoda > Insecta > Lepidoptera > Geometridae > Aplocera > Aplocera efformata. The sequence continues at coordinate 358,533 of OV121042.1, read as the reverse complement.
TAGATTTATTAACATTGTTATACATAGAAGAATAATTAACAAATCACAAGAGAAAATAAGCATGTAGAGCAAATCAAATGTGATTTGAGTAGAGTTTTAAAAAAGCTGTTTGTCTATTTAAGATACCCAAAATTTGGCAACTTAGAAACTAATGTTACTAATTACTGAATTCAAATCAATTTTTTGTTTGCATTTTTTTTAGAATAAACTTTGTATTTTGTTTTATGAAGAACATCACAATGTTCTTAGCGGGTGGTATGTTTAGTTTGCTTATTTTTTTGAATATGTTATCTGTGTCCTAATGTGTCAATCTGTGTGGAAAAAGTTGAGTGCAAGACATTACACGAAAGTTATAAAATTAATTCAGTTTTCTTTATTTAAACCATCTAGTAGAACAAACAAAGTTCTAGTGGTCAGCTTCTAAGAATAATTTTAGGGCTGGATTATATTGTAAAGCGGGAATAATTGCTTCTGAATATTTTGTTGTCGCGTTTGGCGCCATATGAACCTTGTTCAGGATAGCAATCGAAGGTTCCAGGTTGCTCTAACTCATTCAGTTTTCTAAAAATTAAAATATGAATTAACGCTATAGTCTAAGATCCGGCTGCAAGATTACTCCATTAAAAAATAGATTTCGAACTACATTATAAATTATATTATAAACTCGATGAAAGTAGTAGTCTTGGAGAGTGGCGGCTCAATACGACTTGCGTTTTGTCCATGCAGGGGACACGCCCACCACTATGGGAGTACTATTTAATATTACTTATTATATGAAGACAATACCGCTAACTAGCTCGTACGTGTAGTCATACTGCGGCACGAATACCCGCCGTCAACATGCACGTCAATCTACCGAGCCCCCCTACGTCATGCAATCAATGTTTTGGAATGGCTACCATACATAGCCCCATTGTCAAGAGGCATTGGTAGTCGATGAGCTGCCGATCTCACCACATCGGGCTCTTTGTATGAGTCAGCGAACAATGCCTCGCCCTTATCCCGCGGCGTCGCCTGGCCGTGGGATGTAATGTCACACGGTGTTGTAATTAACGGCCTGTTTGCAGGTCATATACCAATTGACGGTCGGCGGAGCGGTCTTAATTAGTCAGGTAGAGGTGTGGCCGGTTAATCGTTGTCTAGTTTATATTACCGTAATTGGTTAATTACGGATTTTATTTAACATGTAGACGGCGCGGCTCGTAGATATATTTTGTACTAGCTGTCTGTGCCCGCGACTTTGGGGTCGCGATTGCCATCCCTGCAGACTATTTGCATCAAGAATAAAAACCACATTTGAAGAACAATGGCGTTAGCTATTGCTATCATGTGTTATTTTAATGGTGAACTTATCATTACACCTAATAGAAAAAATACAAAAAAATAAAGCTTATTTTTTACAATAAAAGTAAAACCGACTAATGAACCTACAATTAATTAAACGCAAACAATGGTAACTGCAACGTACTACAGGAAAAATTTGGACTACCTAACAAATAAGGCTAATTATTTATAGCAAAATATCCCTGCGTACACCTATGCTATAATATATCTTATACAAAAGCGTTCAATTGTGTGTCAAATAAGTTTCTGATAACAACTACCTAACAGGTTAAATACAATGTACCTAATATCATGTGTGCGACTGATAAACAATAGTGTGTGTGTGAGTTACTTGATAAATATTTAAATTCTGAACGGGCGAGGTAGAAAACCCCGCCCTGGGCGTGGGCAAGAGGTAGCTGATGCGACGCGCAATGCTCCCATCCCAGACTCTCCATATCTTTACTCTTGTCAAATTCCACGTGAAATAAATATATGTCATCTAGGTCTGTTGCCGTCAATCCTACTTATATTAAAAGGCGAAAGTGTGTGTGTATGTGTTTGTTCCACCTTCACGCTCAAATGTCTCAACAGATTTGGATGTTATTTGGTCCCAGGATGGCTTATATTCTGGATGAACACACAGGCTACTTTACAGGCCGGAACACCGCGGAGTGCTGCGCTCCGCGCGTTATGTGATGTAGTGGATTTTTTACTACCTTTCTTCGTACAAACACCTTAACTATCGTTTTCATAAGGAAATCGGTAATTAAACCTATGATTAAGACAGTTCTTATGCCGCCGGCGTGGGACCATTCTCATTAGTTCCCATCATAAATATAGCTAAATAAATATTCATAGGCTACTCACACAGCGCTATCTAGCCTCAAACTAAGCATACTATTTGTACTATGGGAACTAGATTAAGCTACTGCCAACTGAGCTGTGAGGCCAGTCCACGATGATCCGAATTTCAATAATTGAATGTTTTCGTTTGAAATGTTGGTTGTGATGTAGTGTGGGCTGCAGCGGGCCGCGTCCTCCTTCCTCGTGAAGTGGCACTCGAGTGCGAGACCTCGATTGGCAGGTAGGATACCGACGGACGGACGGACGCATCCACTCGGCTGTTTGGTATACAAGTTAACCGGCTAGTTTATGATTTGTTTGTAAGGATTCACTCAAAAACTACGCAACAGATCTTATAAATTCTTTCACCATTAGAAAGAGATATAATCACCGAGAAACATAGGCTATATTTTATAGCGGCTAGTCATTTATAATGTGAACCATTAGGTATTAACATTTGTATAACGTAAACGAAACCGTGGATAGAAGCTAGAGGATAGCTAGCTAATATCTCTACATCTGGTGTTCGTGGTGGTCTAGCGATGTTTTGTTAACATGACACGCCGAGTTTAGTTCGATTATAAGTTGGACGGAGAAGTCCTGTGGTACAGCGCCACAGCGCGGGTCAACAGACACTCAGCACTTTGGCACGTTCTCTACATGTGACATCCGATATAATAATATGATAAAACGGAAAGTCAAACTCGACAACAACAAAGTATGAAACTTTTGGAAGGAAATGTCGTATTGTAAGTCCGCGTGGAATTTATCAGTTTTTTCGCGGACCTCTAATTATTTTTTCCTTTTCTAAAATGAGAGTATGCCTATTTTATTGATTATAATATCAGCTAATCTGCCAATAAAAGTCCCGTAAAAATCGGTCCAGCCGTTTCGGAGATTAGCCGGAACAAACAGACAGATCTACAGACAACATTCTTAAAAAAGTTTTTTTTCTTATCGGTTCCGTATATGCTTTCAAATGTGTTTAGTAAAAAGCTGTTACTTTGACATTCACTCACTCTCAATTATCGAGAGCAGGCCGGTGTCCCCGCAGTGGGAACATTGAAAGGCTGATACGGATTTTGACATTACACACAGACACTTCAATTTTATTTATTTGTATACATACATAGCTAATGTACGCTAAGGTCGCCGCGCCGCTCGTGCGCATTACTTGAAGTGTGGGTGAATACACGTGCCCGCAGTGCTGATAAGATATGCAAGCTGGCTCCGTACCTGCCAGCGCGCGGATGATGGCATGCACTATAGGCACCAATCCTTCCAAAGGTTTGCGCACGCAGCGAACGGTATCGGTTTTCCTCAAAACCAACTTCCCGCTTGAAAATATTTTCGAATTGATAACACTCATGTCGGATGTGTCGATGTTCGGATCGATTTTAAAGTTTCGACATGGATTGCCGAAACGGGCTATTTCATGTACCCTTCGAAACACGAAAGTGCTTGAGTGGGTGACCTAATAAAAGGTTCCACACGGTATCATTTGAAACCTGATGATGTGAAACGCGTTAGCTTTACGGAGTCGATCGTTTAAAAGCCATTCTAATATTAAAAACTCCCGAAAACGAACGTTGAGTGGATCACAGAGAGCGAACGTGCCGGTAAAAATACTTACCCTTACATAAACGGGTAAGTATTTTACACGTATCATGCAGCATATGTACAACCCCACTAGCTGCCACGTCAATGGGATGTTATTCTCTAAAGCAAATCATATTGAAAAGTGATTGATATTTAATTATCGTTGTAGATTACCAGCGCTGTCACCGCGCCCTCTTAATTCCATTGGGCATTGAATGTCGGGGAGCTAACCTAATGGAAATGAATGTCTCGCCGATTTATTGCCTTTTGTCTGGAGAAGTGCGCGCGGCGCGGGTGGAGCGCCGGGTTATTTATGTCGATAGTCAATGGAGACGGAGACGCTCTCCGTCGCCTGTCGTCAAGTTGAGCTTTCAGTGCCTGTCGCGTCCGGAGACTCGCGCCCAGACCGCCGCACAGTGGGCTGAAACGGGCCGGTAGAGGACTTAGCATTTTAAAAAAAAAAGTTTCTTTTTCTGAAATTTTAAATATTGTGTTGGATTTATCTATCGATTATAAGTAATTATTTCTATGAGGGTCGTTCAGATAACTTAGTATTTTCGGAGTTATAAATATCCAAAGTAATTTTTGTATGAAGCAAAAGAAAAAAATGTGAAAATCTCGCAATTCTCAAATTTTCTCAAAGAATTGACTCTATGTATGCATAGTACGTATATTTGTCCTATTTTAGCGCCTATTCTCGGGTTGCGATTTTCTGCGATTTGGTCGCAATTTCAAATTTTGTTCTCTATTCCACACCACCATAGAGGTTAAGAACTAGACGCGTTTTTTTGGTAGTGGTCTCCCCTTTAGGCGTAATCCACTAAGGACTAATAAAATAAATAAATAAATAAGTAAAAATCACAATCACTACTGGACACTGCACTGTTTTAATTTAATCACTGTCAATGGTATCCACATTAACGAATGCAAAATTTTCGTATTCTTCATCATCAAATGTTTCCGCTTGTTCAATTACTAATAAACTTTGTGCTTCTACTGACAAAGTTTTATGTTTTCTGCGAAGTTTGTGACGTTTCGCTGAGATGAGTGGATCAGAGCTGGACAATAAATTATTTAAAATGTCTTCATTTGTAGTTTTTCTACTGCATTTCCTGGAATGGTGTTGGCGGTACCTACGAAAGTCTTTATTTCTAGCTTCAGCAGCTTCTTCAGATAGCTGTCTAATTGGTATTAGACCAAAACTTTCAATAATAGCTGCACCATGCATAAGAACTTTATGAACACTTGAAGGCATATAATACCAGCTATATAATTTCAAATACAGTTGCATGGTCACTTGAGCATATTCGTGAAATTTCGCTGTGTCAATGTGGTAACCTAATGAAATTGCCTCTAAAATGATTGCAAATCGCCTTATTAATTCTTCACCAACACCAGTTATCTCAGCAGTCATTTGCAAAAAATCTTCTAGCAGTATTTCCGTCATTCGTGGAGCCGTTCCCTTGTTTAACAACATCAATCAGAAGTCCCATTCTATATTTAAAAGCGTCTTGTATGTCTTTCTTTCTTCTTTCCATGATGCACTTGTTGTCTCCCTTTACTGTCCATGTCTGTATCGTTAATCTGTAGGCTATATGCAGAATGCATTCCATCATTCGTATCCAGGTATGCATACCTGCAATGATGACAATCCGTATTTACAGAGATCTGGATCAGTCGGTTTTGGTGCAATTAAGGGCAAATTATTCATCTCTGTTGGAGTGGCTTTACAAATGTCGCATCTCCGAGATGAAGTATCACATAAAATTGATGTTGCTTTTCCGTTAGTCATTAATAAAGAGTGTGAAATTTTTATTTCTCCAACTTCTGTTTTCACAAAATTTTTAATCTCTTCCTTAATAGCGCTTTTTTCCCGCAATATCGTTATTTTATTTTCTTTCACAAATTCGAAAAAGATTGGACGACACCAGTAAGATGAATTTGGTGAATCGTTTTGCCAGATAACTTGTTCGCCGCACACTAATTTTATTGGCACTAAACTACCCATAAATATGCTTGAATCGTCAAGTTGACTTTCTTGTTCATCGTCTGTTTGCATTTTTTGTTTGTAATTGGCTTGATTAGAAGCACCGTCAAATCCCCACTTACTGATTAGTGTAAATTCTTTACAACCACTATCTATGATGAGTGACGTCATTATTCTTGTTGTCGTTATATCCAATAGAGCTTGTAGCTTTATTTTAGCTGAGGTTTCTGTCACTGTAATAGCATTTTTTGGTGGATAGCATTTCTGTTTCGCATGTTGCACTTGATAATGAAGTACATTTGAATGCAACCGAACATTCCGTAGATACCCTATCGTTGCACCAATCACGTCATAACTTGTTGTTGTCACTCTTATCCCTTGATTCCCGGAAATAAGTCTCAAAACAAATTACGCCATACCTACCTATGGTAGTGGAAAATGTCGAACATTGTTTTTTTTTTAAAGAACTAAGTAGGTATTGAGGTTTTCAGGCCGTTTAGTATACATTATTTTCAATTTCAATATAATTGAAATAAATTGCTTAACTAAAATAACATGACTCTTCATACAAATTTGATATGGCTATATCTCCGAAAGTACTCGTTAAATTAAAAAAAGTCAAAGAATAAAAACGTTTTAAATTTATGCTTAGATACCAAAAAAATACATTTGATCTCTTAAGACCCAACTTTGTAATCCCAGCCCACTGTGCGCCGTGTTCGTATTCACGAGTGACTCGTCCTCGCGAAATTATAATGACAATTAAAAAATCCAAATCCAAGTTCCACATATGAATGTTAGACCACACTTCGGATAACGGATATTTCGGGGAGGCAATGAAAACTACCTACTGTTTTCTACATTTATATATAACGCAAGGCAAACAGCGTCATCAGCGCAAGTGCTGTAATTTTTATAATTCGCCGCGGTATTTGCGGAGTTAATTTGACAACATTATTATGAGTTCCGTCTCATGGCCGCCAGCCGCCGGCCGCCGGCCTGCGGCTCCGCTCACATCACGCGTCGGCCGCGGCCACTAATCGCAGAATGGCGCGCGATTCTATTTTATCCATCGCATCACGCAAGTCTAATGACTGCTGTTTGATTATCTATAAGTCTATTTGAAATGATCGATGGCTGTAGGTATTGAATTCAATTGATGGGCACTTTCAAGGGAAGGCTAGATCTGCTCGTAGCATTTACGTCTAGCAGCAGATGTGGGGTAATAATATCTCAGTCCAAAAACTCTGCCATCTGATGCTAAGCGGCATCCTTTGCCTATAGCTATATACAATACTTACACTCCTAAGTCACAATATCTAACTTATCAGTGCACATTAATGTAGCTGAGGACAAAAAGTAAAATAAATTGAATGAAGTCCCGACAGCGACAGATTGGTATAATAGCAATGTGTGTGGTGTATTGCAGCACGCGCTGAGCCGCGTGGGCGGCGTGATATTCATGGAGTCGTGGCAGCGCTGGGCGGGCGGCGCGCGCGCGCTGGCGGCGCTGTGGCGGCGCGCGGGCGCGGCCGGCGGCGGCGTGGTGGCGTGGCCGCGGCGCGCCGCCGTCACCTCGCTGACGCACCCGCGCATGTTCCACCACCTGCACGCGCGCCTCGACGACTTCCTCTTCGTGCAGATGGTGGACGCCTCGCGGCTGGTGGTGGCCGCCGGCGCGCCCGCCGCCGACCTCATGCGCGCCTGGGTGCGCTGCGCGCTCACGCTCGACTGCATCATGCCCATAGGTACGTGCCGTCTCTCGACACTCGCTTTGTACGTTGTTACATCGGGGCAAATCAATGTTCTAAAGTAAAAGAAACAATAGCTTCGATTTTTTTCTCTGCTCGTTCAGTTGGGTAAATTGCCAGAAATAAATTGATAGTATAAATAATATTTATAGTCGGAATCACATCAAATCACAGGCTCGTACAGGCCCGTCACCCGAGACGGGCATGTAACGTATTGTACATGCCCGTCTCGGGTGACGGGCGGAACGCAATGTGACTTGGGCCTTCTCGTACTTCGGTCGGGGAGGACCACTTACATCAGGTGGGCCTTCGGCTCGACCCGTACACCGTTCGGAAACTAAGATCGAGTTAATAATTTCGAGCGCGGGTCTGGAATAGTACCTTCCTTGTAAACTTATTATCTCAATACCATACCGATCCACAAACCTGTTATTTCTGAGCGAATCTGAAACATCGTGTGGAAGAATTGAAACGTACTAATGTAGGGTGTTGTGGTGCAGGCGCGCAGGCGGGCGGGTGCCGGTTCGACAAGAAGCCGCAGTACCGGTACTCGGGGTGCCACGAGCGCGACGCCTCCGCGCTGTCCATCCTGCTGGGGCTGCGCTCCGGGTTCGAGGAGGCGCAGTACGCGGCGCCGGGCAGCGGGCGCGCGCGCGCGCTGTGGCGCCGCGTCACCGACCGCGCCGCCAGCGACCAGCTGGACGCGCTGCTGCGGAACGCGACCGACCGCGAGCCGCCCACCGGCGCGCCCCGCCCGGACCGCACCGCGCGCCCGCCGCGCCCGCCGCGCCACCCGCGCTGAGGCGCGTCTCCGGTGACAAGCCAGGGAGAATGTTTCGACAGTGATCGATTTAAACCGCTTGAGTTCGTGATTCATCCCCTGTACGATACGAACGCTTGTTACACTTTGTGCCATTCAGGCTGACTTATTTAGGATCCCTTCCTTTAGGCCGCGTGGACGGCTTCAGGTAGCCTGACAACTCTGACAACAGAATCGAACTCTTGTTGAGGGTGGTGTAAATATGTTTAGAAAGTTTAGCCTCCTAATTAGACATAGTATTGTCTTAAACACTCCCCGTTTACTTATTAGGAAAGCATGATGGAAGTCTGAATAGCATGCAGTGTAATACGCTGTTCATATACAGTCATAGACTTTGACTGAGAGCTGTTACGAGTCGTATCAAACATTGATCAAGTTATTATGGTTAAATTGGGAACCAATATAGACTTTAATTTTTAACGAAGTTTACCCTTTTATGCTCCATATATTTACTATCCATTGCCTTGATCCTTATTACACTATGTATACAGCATCATAGATATGGTTTTTGATGACATTATACTTGTATAACTTATTTGACTATGGTGGCTCTGTTTGCTTGCACTTGGCCGGTTTAGTGAATAAGTAACTCTTCATCACGGCATGTGCGTCTGCACTGCTTGCCCCCGATACGCCCCGTGGAAACTAAATTAACCGATAGCTAAGTAAGTTATACCGTTGAATACTTACATTTGGCGTGTGATGGCTTTCGTTTTGGGTCCAGTAAATTGTTTATATAATAATGTGACTCGTTATATTGTTTTAGAACAGAATTGGACATTGTTCAGTTTGTTAAAAGCCGAGCTGTGTTTAGCTGATTGTTTTGTAAATATTATACTATTTTGTAGGGTCAATAAGTTATTTGATTTAGATAATTTCGTAGATTGTATTTGATGAAGCGTGGATGTGCATTCTTAATAGAACTCGCGATACTCATTAGTTGTAAGGTCCAATACACAAATTTAAAGTGCAAGTGTAGCATATGTAGTATGTATTAGTTTTATTTTCAAATTGTTTGAACAATGAACGTGGGAGCAGCCTTGCAACTGCGAGCAGGACGCTCACTGTGTGACTGTATCTGAACCGACCCGTGTCATCGGCTGCGGCACTATTCGTGCTGCAGATATTACTAAACTGACGCTAAATTAATTGAATGCCATACTTTTAATACTTGATAGCAATAAGTTAACTTCGCTTGATTTATGAATGAGATTCAGAATTTATGGGATTGTATGACACTGAGAAGTAATATTCTAAAATAATGTTTTTGTTTAGGTGATCGACACGACACGACTGAAGGGTTGTGAATCGAATATCATTTGGGAAGCGGGTGGGGTCGGTACAATTACTTACCTAGTTAGTTCGTAAAGTACAATGTGATATGGTGGAGCGGGCGGCCAGACGGCCGGGCGGCCAGGCGGGCGGGCGGGCGGCGCGCTCCCGCAGCGATTGGCATCGCGACGAGCGCTGACATGCCGACCATTAGTGGCCCTTGTATAAAGCTCTATACTCATTAATATCATAGTATTTATCCGACACATAACTGCCATAATGTAGGACATTTATATCACGTCACAAGCCAGTTTGGTCGCGCGGCTATAGATCTCAGTGTAATGTTAAGTATTAGAATGTAATGACCAAATTGTATTAAATATAATAACGCTTGAATTTTTCAATCAATACCAGTAGCTAGTGTGCGAGACGGGATGTCGTCGGATTTCATTTAAAATTTGTTCCAAACTATTTTTTTCTAGATTTCCATAAAAGCTCCAATAAATTCATGACACAGAACAAATAAAAACTAGATATTTTGAAACATGAAATCTAGTCGATGCTGTACCAAATAGGAATAGAATATATTTGTAAATTTTGTTTTTAAATTATCTACATAATAACTGCCTGGCACAAAGTATATGGTCTGAAAATATTTAATCTGTCCTAAGTCAATACATTGTAATGTTGCATTGTTCCGGCAGCGGTACAAACCGACTTCTACCTTTTACACTTTGACCCCTATTTTATTGCAGTTATAGGTGGAGTTTTGTATTGAATTTATATGGGACCACCTTTTGAAGGTGATTCAATTAATAAAGAATTGTCGAAATCAGTTTAAGATTGACAAAGAGACAGCCAAATTGTAAATCTCTTCCTTTATTTTGAGGCTGGTGTGAACATGAAAGCCCATCTGCAATAATATATCATAATAAAGTAGAACTAACATAAGAATTTGTATAAATATATAATCGACATAGCACCTACCTAATTTAAGTGGTTACAGCTGTTAGGAACATGGGCGGTGCTTAGTGCGTGGTTCTAAATAAAGTATACATTATTTTCCGAGGCTAACCAAACAATTTTAATATAGAGCGTTTGTTGTATGGCTCTAACACCATACTTATAAACTACTGGGATTCCAAAAGAACATTAAAATTAGACAAGTTGTGATATTTTTGATAATTTAATTTATCTTTCTATTTTTTTTATAAAACATTTTTGGAAAGCTTGCGAAATTTTATAAATATGTCTGTCTGATCTTTTGTTAACCGCAAAAAGGTTGTTTTACATGTGATCCTCTCGCTGGAGTTTAACGTGGTGCGTCGTGTTTATTTGTTATAATTATTTAACTCTGTACTTAAATCCGCAGCTTCTACATTCGCATATCTATGTATATCGAAAAGTGAGAAAAATAATGATTAAAAGATGAATATTATTTCAAAATGATGAGTACTTGTATTTTTTCAGTGAACTAACCTTGACCCTGCATTTATATTTTGGAGATAACTGCTTACTTGCCTACTACAAATACTATCTATCTAATCAGCCGGTAACTCTCATTCGTGTACCCTTTTACCCTTTGGGTACGGAACCCTAAAAATGAACCCCTATTTCCTTTGGTCACGGAATCACAATATGCAGCAATTTTTCTATATCTTTTTTGTCAGGAGAAGGTTACTAAGAACGAAAAAATTAAAAATGTTGCGCAGGAAATATCATGCATGCTATTTCCTGCGCATGCTGTAGTTGTGGACAGTGATACGGGGCGTACGTGATGGTAGGTTTGTCATTACTTTGGTCTTGGACATATTCATACTGAGGCCAACGCTCACGGAAGCTCCGTGTAGTTCGTTTAGTGTTTTCTGGAGGTCTGCAAAAATAACAAAAATATTTTTTGTTTGTAATTATGTTTTAAATATCTGCAGTTAATTGTAGTATTAGGGTCATGTACTTATTCCTAGTGTAGTATCCTATATTTAAACGCCCCTTTTCCAGAAAATAACCAAAGTAAAAGACAACATTAAATATATTTTTTTTATTGAATGAAATGAATCACAAGTCATATAGATAAAAAATAAATTCTACAAAAGTCGCCACTAGTTTGTTGAAATAACAAGCTTGATCATTTATTTAAATTGGCACTCCAAGTAATACTGGTTGACCTGATTAATTCACTAATTAATAAATAAAACCTGAAAACGACAAAAACCATACCACAACAAAACCACTGCGAGATTATAAATATTCGTAAGATTATTGTAGGCCCTCGGGCAATATTGACAGGAACTTTTTGATTTCAATATATTATATATATTAGTATATATAATATATTGAATATTATATTATATATACTAATATATAGTATGTACTGAAAATTGTACATACTTTAGATACTCTTAAATTATATTAATTATTTACGTATTTACAATAAATCATTCACTGTGCATTGACTAGATGCATATTTTGTGCTCTAAATCGATTTAAGATATAAAAACAATTAAAAACTAAATATATAATTGGCATCACTAATTAAAGAGGCGTTATTACATCAGTTATTACAAAAAGAGAGCTGCCATTGGCAAGTTACGGACATTGTTCTGTTGGCCCATCGACCAACCGGGTGGAGACATCGATTGAAGCTGATATGCTTTTCATTTGTGGAGTGTAGGCGCACGCGTGTCGGCCGCCAGCACTCCACAGAATACTAGACACTACGTTTGTAAACACATTGTAGTAAAATACAAATTTGATTCATACAATTCCATAGTAATTGTGCTCTTCTAATTTTTGCTTATAAAGATAATATTGCTATACATTCTATATTCTTTAATAGTACCATCAGGTACACGATTCAATATAAATATACTAGTGCCATACTGTGCATCAATTATAACATTTAACCTTAGCTAACTACCACGGTATAATAAATTGTCTAGCAACACACGTAGATAGGTAAATCTATAAGTTGGTGCCGTGCAAGGCTTTTAAACAGTTTGAAGTGCTGGGGAAAATGTCCACACACAATACGAATAGATATGCCTAGCCTGAAATTACGTAAGATTCTTAAAAATAATAGCGGCATAGGTTTATAAGAATTAAAGCGATTAAGGATAGAATTTCACGTGTCCGTGTCAATCGTTTTCTCTTGATAAAGGCGCGAGGTCCAGTCTAGCAGCAAGCGGCTACGCGGCGGCGGGCTTCGCGTCAGGTTTCTTGTCGTCGTCCTTGAAGAGCAGCGGTATCATGCCGAGGAAGCAGCCCAGCGTGATGCCCAGTACGCGCCCCTTTCATAAACAATATACATTCACATTTAGTTGGGTCTTCAAATTGAACTGGAGATTAATAAAATTGAATTGTCTGCCTAAGAGTGTTTGATCGAGTGAGTACTCACGACGTTGGCGAACCGGCGGCTGACGGGCATGTCGAGCTGCACGGGCGAGAGCGCGGGCGCGCCCAGCCCCACCAGCTGCGCGGCGCGCTCCACGTAGTACGAGGAGCCGATGCCGATCACGTCGCTGAACGTGTTGCCCAGCGCCGCCGCCGCCATCGTCGACAGCGTGATGTACGCGCTCATGCTGCTCTCGATGCTGTCGCCCTGCGCGCCGGCACGTGGGTGTGAGTCGGCGCGAGTCTTAGTGCCGTGCTGACGGCCGACAAGTACACCAATCGCGACTCGACCTGATGATACCTCGCCGGCGCGTGTGTTCAGCACGACACTAAAACACTCACTTAAGGACAGAGGCGCGTGGCCGCGGTCGACGCCGACAGCTCACCTACGCTGACGTTCGTCAGCGCTGAGCGGTCAGCGTTACTGGGAAACGCTTCATAGTAATACATACATATTAGCCTATCAGCGCCGACTGTTAGCGTCAGAATAAAATCAGCCTAACAGGCGCACGCTAGCTGCTAGCGTTCCACTCCAAGCTCATCATACATGCAATGGCCTGTGTGCGTACGCCTTTTATTCCTCGTTCTATGAAGCTGCCCTTCTGTACCTGTGTGTACTGTCCCCTAGGACGGGCGAGGAGGCCTTCCTTGACCACTAGGACAATACATATAGGTATTAGCCAATTCTGTCGATGGCGCCGAGTTGTGCTCTGACCTGTGTGGTAGCGACTTCTAACGCCAGTCAGTGCTACTAGCGGATGCTGACTGTTCCCTATTTGCATACAGCTTCCACTCAACAATTTAAAAAAAACAATCACAGTGAAAGCTAACAGGCACAGGCACGCATTCAGTCTTTCACACAGCTACCTCAAAGGGTAGCTTTATTAACTTTCATCATCTTAGAGATTGTAAAGTTCACTGAAGAAGGTAAGATGCAGCTTGTACTCACAGCAATTATCATAATGAAGTTGTCCAAGAACCCAAAGCCGATGAAAGGTATTGAGTTTGCAAGTGACACTGCAATCCAAATATTAATTTTATCAGATGATGTGGGTGTATGAGTGATATTGAATTTTTAATTTCTATCTTTGATAAAACTTACAGTGAAATAGTTCCTTTGTTGAAGGCTTTGGTACTGTTGCCGCTGGAAATAATAAGTAAAGGATTTATTAAGTAGGTACTTAAAGAATGGTCTTCATATTGAATCCTACAGTCAAGGGTTTTTGATCAGATATCAATGGGATGCTGACATTCACATTTTCTTTACTTATATATATTACTATTTATTACTTATTCATAAATGAATAGTAATGTAATCAACATACTATTATTCAAACACTGTCTATAATCTAATCAAAAACCTTGGTTTCTTAATTTGACACCTAATAGGCAAAATATCAATAGACATTTGTAATTAGCTACAGCAAAATGTAAAGCAGGATATGATGAGTCAAGATTAAGTTATTTCAGAGAGTAAATAAAACCATGCCACAGTCATAACAACAAAAACAGATAATGTCTCTCTCACACAGTCAATGACATCATCTAGAAAACACTGGACCAAACCAGATTCCACCTGTTTGAATATGGGTTATTTTTCACTTACCATATTTCTTCTTTAGCCAATCCTCGGGTACTGGGCAGTATGAACCTGTGGGATCCACATCTCCTAATGTGGGTACTTTACTTGGTCTCCCAAGCTTACTTCTCCACCGTTGGCCTGCCAATTTATCTATAAAATGCATCAATATCAGCAGCACATTCTTAATAATCTTGGTATTCTACATGCGATTATGAAATTTACCTTCAAATTCTTCTTTTATTCTATTAGATTCATATTCCTGTAAGGCAGTGTGTAACATTTTTCGTTCTTCATCATTCAGGTGTAGCACCAGCTCAGTGGCGTGCACCTTCGTCATAGGTCCAGTCACCTGTGTGGGTTCTTCGAAGTCTTTAGAAGTGGGTCCGAGACCCAAATAGCGGATTTGAAGAGCTGCTGGTGCTAAAATTTGAAACTTTGAACCACTTATACTGGCACTGTGTCGCACTTGTAACTTTACATTTGGTGTATGACAACAGATACTGATTTTTGTCGTAATAGAATCGCATAATCGTTTAGTCAACCGAGCCGCTCTCATGATTTATTAATTTATTTTACTAGAATTAAACACAAATAAAAAAAGTCCTTTGAAACTTATTCGCGACTATTTATTACGTTCCGATGTACGTTAGTTTATAATATAGAAATTGTCATTGCCACTGTCAAGAAGACAAATGCAAAATAACACATTAACAAAATGCCAAAAAGAAGAAGTATGAGGAAACCTAAGTCGTATTGCATTATTTAAATAAAAATTCATTAAGATATTTCACACTAGCTGCAAACTAAAATACATACACCCAGACACAGATCAAACATTTCTGTTCACATACAAATTCTTGTCCTGAGTGGGAATCGAACCCAGGAGCTGAGCTATGAGGCCAACAATATGTGTCATTCTGCAGCGGGGACGTAAGGTTATAAGTACTTGTAATTTTACCGGCACCCACACATTTCCACCGGAACACGACAACGCAAGAGCACCAATGCTTGGATTATCAGAAGTGGTGGCATTACGAGTCCGGATAAACTTGGCACAAGTTCTACTGCTACTTTCGAACATCCATGTATTTCCCATTTTTCTACGTTTCCTAAATTTTTACTATAAAAATATATGAAATACATCATACAACTTATGACTATGAAGAATACACAAGAAGTGTGCAGCTATGTAAAAAAAAATATGTGAAGTTACAACAGTCAGTTTCAGACAGTTTCAATACTCAATGTTTAATGATTTATTTTTGTCACTGTTAATTTAGTGTCAATTAGTCCAAAAAAAAAAATCTTTCATTCAATCAATCAGCTGTAGTTTACAACTACGGTGATCCGTAAATGGAAAAATAACTAAAAAATAAATAAAAACATATCTAAATGTGAGATTAAATTATGTAGTTTACTAATCTTTTTGTGTTTTAAGTTAAGCTATGTCATGAGCTGATCCTCAATTGGACTTCATATTTATATACAATGATGCGAAGGTTGATATGTCGATGATTCAATGATGTTTGTTTTAGGCCAAAACTTCGTGCCGAAGGAAGTCAGCCGGTAAAACCAGTGTATTGAGCACCATGCACGATGTTGGAAGGATTGGTAGCTTGGGTTTTGAACAACTACCTTGGAAAATACGTGGAGAACTTAAATACAGATCAGCTTAGTGTAGCTTTACTCTCAGGTAGCCTAGCCTAATAGTCTTTTTTTATTTAGGTATTTATTCTCAGTGGTGTGTACTTACTTATGTAATTAACAGGTAAAGTAGAGCTAGAGAATCTTCCACTGAAGAAAGATGCCCTGCGGCACCTGGGCCTGCCTGTGGAGATCAAAGCAGGGTTCATCGGAAAGGTGCAGCTGCAGGTACCGGTGCGCCAGATCCGCTCGGCACCCTGGATCATTGCTATAGAGAAGCTGTATCTGGTCGCCGCACCTGTCAATTTAGATGAGGTACAGCACAAACAGTTTTACCAGTGGGTATCTTTGTAATGTATACTTCACAACTCAGTTTGTAGTATCTGCGCTGTAAGTTCTGGGTTTGATTCCCACCCAAGACTGACATTTGTGTGATGAACATAAATATTTGTCATTGTCTGGGTATTACAAAGTACCTATTAAAGTATGTATTTACAATGGTAGTACTTTGTATTCTTATAAAATTTAATGGTAAAATTCCTAAAACCAAGAATGATGATGCTTAAGGGGTGTCTCTAATAATATACACACACTGGTTGCATCTGATTATGGCTAGAAAAGCAAATTGCTGATAAGAAAACATAAAAATGATATAAATATTCTATCAGTAACCTGGTTCTCACAGTTCAAGGTTAGTTTGGTGCCACATATATTTATTTCATTTTCTAAATAACATTTTATTACATTTAACTGCTAGTTTTTTGTGTTACAAGTTATAAAAGAATATTTCAAACTGCTTATGGGTTTTAACTTATGTGAGTGTTATGGTTAAAATGAAGTATTATGCGAGCCAAATAAGTATAGGACTGTCAAGACGCTATTATGTTCCGCATTTCTCACAAACTTAATTTTTTTTTATAAAATGAAATTGTTGTAGGAAAGTAGGATGTTCTTCTTAAAAGGTAAAAAAGAGGTCACAGCAAGAAGTCTTTTAAGTTTATTTTTATTTAAATATGTAGTCATATTGTATGGAACTCTAAATATTAACATTTCAAATTTTATTTTAGTTACTTATATTAAACATATTTATTGTGTGGATTTTTTTGTTGGCTGTATTTCCCGAATTTTGATGTTGAAGTTATCTACAAGTTCAACCCTATTCTTATTTGACTCTCATAGTACTTTTTTTGTAAATAATTGCGTTTTTAATGAAATATCACCATACTAAGTGGTGCCCATATAATTCAGTCAGTTTTGAATATCAGACAATTTTGTCAATGTCTCTTAATTTCCTTGTTAGTTTTATATACGAGCGCGCTGTTTGCCGTGCTTGATATGCTTAATTGTGCAGCCAGACTTAAGTCTGGTCTTGCTGCACATTTCACTTTTATAATTCAGAATCCCAACAGCAAAATACGATATCTTATTAAGAAAGCGCTTGATGATAGCTGAAACAGGGATTTCTTTTATTATCTGACAAATTATGTAATGGGTTGACGTGAAGGCCCACCTAATATTATGTGGTTACCTCCGCCCATAACAACAGAAATACGACCCAGGTCCTCCCTGATCGAAGTATGACACAAATCGCATTCAGTTACACCCATCACCCGAGACGGAGATGTTACGTCTCATGCCTATGTGATTTCACCGGTACTCGCATTGCTGTGTTCGGATGGCCCTTCCACCGGCCACCGGAACACAATGCGAGCACCTCATGGTTTGACGGCAGGTAACCAGGTGTGGATGTAGTACTTCTCTGAGCGAACTTTGCCCAAGTTCTATTGCTACTTTTTGTTGCTCCTTTATGAGGATGATGATGAAATAAATTTTCTATAGGATTGCCTCGAAGATACATCCTATCAAATTAAAAACAAATCCATTCATCTAAAAATAACATGCATATTGAGAACCTTTTAAATTGGTTAAAATATACCGTATAAATTGCGAGTAGTATTTTTTTTCAATATTTCTGTATGACGCACCAACGTGTTATAGGCCGAGATTACAGTAAGATTGATTGATGACTTCCAAAAATGGTGCCGGCGAAAATTACTTTGAATTCACAGTCTGCTAAAAGGTTCGCAGTCCAGTCCATTAATTCTAAGGTAATAATTTATATAAATAGTTCAGCATCACAAAGGCTTTCCATCTTATTTCACTGACGTGAACACTGCTGTGTTCCGGTGGAAGGGTGTGGGTGCCGGTAAAATCACATGAGACTTCCCCGATCGGGTGATGGGCGCAACCCATCACGTGGGCCTTCGGCTCGTCCCGTCAACTAAGTAATAAAAAACCACACACAAGACAGCGCCTGCAAGATTATCAGATATTGTCAAGCTGTCAAGGTTAAGGTCAAGGTCAAAATACTTTATTTCCGTTGAATTCTCAAAAATATACGTGGAAACGTCACTTTGGCTAAATAATTATGTACTTGTAGCGGCACGCTACAGAATATAGAGTAGTTGTTTTGCTGAATAGTAGAAACTGTAGCTGTTGTCGGCAGTCGTCTCCCTCCCAGCGATAGGTGAAGTTGTGTACCTACTATGTAACCTGTTAATGTGAATAAATATGGAGTCAGATATAAATGGAATTGGACTATCACTTCTTTGTACCGACCACCAACCCACACAATCCTACATACTGACTAACTTGTAGGTGAGTCGTGGTCGCGATCCTCTGCACTGAGGAACGATAAAGCAGAGAATAATCCCTGAAAAAGATTCATGGTTAAATATGAATTAATCCAGTGTCGACTGGAATGTGCCTTGATCTTGGTGGAGATAATTCTGATAACACTGATAAAACGTGTTTACTGATAGTGATAGTGACTAATTCTGACTCATAAACTTTTCATAACGTATAATAAATTATAAAAAAAGCGAATGGTTGTTGATGACTTAAGTCAACAGAACAAATTATTGGAGACTTGGAAACAAGATTATCAGAAGTCATTTTTAAGTCCGACTGTCATTTCTTATTTTGAACTGAATTCCAAAGAAGGATTCCAATTCGGTTTTTTACCATAAAGCTCCGGCATTTAAGATTATGCCCTTAGGGTTAAATCGTAACTATCTGTTCTACTGTTTATCTGTCTGTTTCGAAAGACTGAAAGGTGACGTAATAAGAAAGTAATGATATGCAAGAGAATACAAAAGTTGTGAGAAGTATTTCTTTTGGTGCAGTGGGATGCCGCGACGGAGGCGCATTACGCGCACGAACGGAAGGTGGCGCTCCTGGATGCATTGGAGGCGCAGTGGCGCGCCGAGCACGAGGCCACGGATGCCGGCTACTACGCCACCTCCTACTCCTCGTGGCTCAGCTACGGCACCGGCCTGCTGGCCAACATCGTGGAGAACCTGCAGGTAAGTGCACACCACGACGGGAAGCTAAGCTGCTGAAGCGCTGGAAGCGCAGTGCTGACGCTTCGATTCTCGTTATAGAATTGTTCGCTCCTGTGTCCATCCAATCCAGTGCCAATATAGTTGTTCTACTGATCAGTCAGATGTTGGTTGTTGCCATAACACACATATCAATTGAATATCTTCACTCTCATGCAGGGCCCGGTTTGAAGACTGTAAGACTGATAAAAAACCAGGGAAAGAACAACAAAAAACGATAACTGATGTTAGATAAAAGTATTTACACGCCGACTGTTTCCCAGCTGAAGCTAAAGGACGTGCACATCCGGTACGAGGACGGCGTGACGTGCGAGAGCGCGTTCGCGTGCGGCCTGACGGTGGCGTCGCTGGCCGCCGAGTCGTGCGACAGCGAGTGGCGGCGCGGCTTCACGCTGCTGCAGCCCGACGGCTGCTCGTTCAAGCTCATCGAGCTGCAGCAGCTCGCCGTCTACTGGGACCCCATGCCGGTGCCGCAAGGCATGCTCGCCGCCTGCAACCGGGCCGAGCTCACCGTGAGAACTATGTTTTACTCTGTCATGCTTATGTAAAACTTGATTACGCCGTAAAACTTGGTGATAAAGTCACAGCTGACGTAATGAAAATTATTAACTTTTAAATATTAATTTCCTATTAATACATACTAAGTATTCAAATATATTTGGAAGCTTTCATTCCTAAAATATATGCGAGGTAAAAGTTTTGTACTGAAAAATTTAGTAAATTAATTAAAGATCATTTAAATCTTTACGATAGATCTCTGGGCGTGGAAAGAATGGTAGTCGTTTGGGGCCAAGTGTAGCCAGCACGGAGGATAATGAATGATTTCATTCATTTGTAACGGAAGTAATATTTCAGGAGCGCATGAGTCCCGGCGGCGACACCTCCCACCGCTACATAGTGTCGCCGGCCAGCGCGAGCGCGCGCGTGCGGCGCGAGCGCACCGAGCTGCCGCTCCGCTCGCGCACGAGGCCGCGCCTCGCCGCCTATCTCACTCTCGACACGGTGATGCTGGATCTCACCTCGGTGGGTGCCCTACACTTGAACATGCTGCCATTCTGGCTAGTTTCAGAGCTGCGCTTCGATCTGCGACAATGACAATGACGTTTCGAACATATGCATGTATTTTCCCGTGGAGCCAGGTTTGGAACAACTTCGAAATCCGCCTTATGCACCGAAGTTTCGATAGCCTCGATTCATTTTAGTTAAACTCTGAATAGATCATTGGTCTTACAAATATTATATGTTAAGACGATCTGAAAAGGCGGTAATATTTTGTACATACTAAATTTCTAATAAAGTTGCGAGCGAGTGTATCTGACGTGTTCATATATTCCAGCGGCAGTACTCGGAGGCGGTGGGGTGTTCGCTGGGGCTGGAGCGCGTGTCGCGGCTGCGCGAGCTGCGCACGCTGCGGCCCGCGGCGCCGGTGCGTGCGCACGCGCGCCTCTGGTGGCTGTACGCGCTGCACTGCCACATGCCGCACCACCCCTGTGAGTGCATTGTCCAGTGTGTACACTGTCACAATCTAACACTAAAGCAGTCCTTTTGCTGCTGCTATTTGCTTGGTATTTCGGATTGTAACTTATCCATATTATTTCAGGGACGGACCCAAAGCCGACATGGGAGTCGTGCCTGGAAGCGGCGCGGCAGAGCCAGCAGTACGTGAGCATCTGCCTGTCGACGCTGTGCAACCCGGCCGCCACGCTGCCGCCCGACAAGAAGGCGCTCAAAGACGAGTTCGAGTGGAAAACCCCTCTACACGTGCTCAAGCCGCTAAGAGAGGTCAGTGTACATGGATAAAACTACTATTAATGTAACATAAGTTTATTTTTCTTTAAGATAGCCCAGGCTCACGCGGTGCTAAGTTTGAATGAGTTAAGAGTGCGGCAGTGAGCAACATGTTCTGACCCGCCCGAACTCTCACCGCACAAACTAATAAAGTCAAAAGTCAAACTCATTTATTCCTTTCGATCTCAAGTATCATTTAAGCGCTAATAGTTTAAGCGCATTTCATATTTGGCCTTGAGCTAGCCAATAGCCTCCTTATCCTCCGGCCTGGAGAAGTTAAAACCGTATCCTTGAGAAATTGTGACTATTTGCTCTCTACTGGTTTGATGTTCCGGGGTTGATCGGTATACATTTGAATAGATAGCTACGCTGTTGCCATGACACGTTGTCATGTCTTCTCGGTGAGGCCCTAAGAGCTAAGAGCGTGTCAGTCATTACAAATGGTGTTCAAATCATTGCAGGCGGCGATGCGTCAAGTCCCCAAATCGACTCCAGTCTCAACTCCAGACAAGCCTTCCTCCGGGCGCAGTATGCTGGTCCACTGGTTCCCGCAGTGGTGGGGGTGGTACGGGACGGACACAACCCCCGCCCCCGCCCCTGACCCTGCTCCCGCTCCCTTCCCCTCTCCTGTCCCCGTCGGCATTGACGCCCCCGGGGAACTCGAGGAAGAGATACTGGATGTGATAGCAGATTCATTGGACAACAATACGCTACTGAAAAGGGACACCGTGTTTGGGAAATTTGAATTCGTATTGAACAAAGGTTCGCTGATATTGAGCATGGAAAACCAAACGGATATTGAAACGTGAGTGATTTTAATGTATTTAGATTTAATTTTTAAATTGCTGTTAATAAATAATTGTGCTTTATTCGAGTTATCTAATTAATTCGATTGTGTCTTTCCTGCACTAAAAGCCAGAATATTAGGGCATTATCCCCACAAGTGGGGTTAAGGTACAACATGTATTTTCGTCCATTCCCATCTGTCTGACGTCATTTCAGTACTTACTCCTTTCTGACTCGTATAATTTAACTTCTCATCACATGCTACACAATCCATCCACCTTCTCTTAGTCTTGCATCTGTTATTTAAGGTTTATTGAAGGTTACTTTTGTTCGTTTGTGACAGCGGTACGGGAAGCTGCAGCGGCGGCCAAGTAGAACTGCAGTTCAGCGGCGTGCGTGCGTGCGTGGAGTCGCGCCCGCGCGGCGGGTCGCACGCGCTGCGGGTGTCGCTGGGCGCGCTGTCGTTGCGGGACCGTGTCACCGAGCGCACGCTGTTCCCCATCGTGTGCGCGCCACAGGTACCTAAGAACATTTACAGGCTACCGATCGACGGTCGAGTCTTACATTCCTCTACGTACTTCAGTGTATCTATTTCACCTTAAGTTCAAAATGATATATATAATGTTACTTAGTGTCGATTCTGTGTAGATCTAATTGAAGTAAAATATATGTCTCTTTAACTCCACATAAAACAGATGTTATTATTAATGTGACTAATAAATTCATCATAATTGAGAAGCAGCCAGCCTATAGCGGCTAGTTCTTTTCAATGCCAGCCGTGTAAGAACCATGGTTGTGCTTTGCAGGGTGTAATCCGTGAGGGGTTAAGTTCAGCCGGAGGCGCGAGCAGTGCGTGGCGCGGCGTGGCGTCCCCTCAGGTGCCGCCCTCTGATGAGCCACTCTTCCAACTGACATACGAGAAGAAACCCTTCGGTCTCAACTGTGACTACAAGTGAGTCAAGTGTTAACAGTACCAGGTATTGTAGATGAATTTTAAACATTAGAAGCACGATAGGCCCCAGTAGTGATCCCTGTGGTACACCCAAAATAACCACTAAACCTGGTCATTGCTTTTTCTTTCACTTTACAATTTCTGAATTCAGATTTCGATTTTAGGCCGTGGTTTTCTAAACAAATAAAATAAATTAAAATAAGTCGATTCAGCTTTAGGCGTGACCTAAATAGCATCCCGTCGAGGTTATGGAAGAATAGTCCTCGGGGTATCGGATAATTGCACATCTTCCAAATTTTAATTCGGACGTGTGTTCCGCGGCTCAAATAAATGATTACTATCAGGTTATGGGTGAAGTCCGGCTCGATCGAAGTGGTGTACTGCGCGGCGCTGGCGCGGTGGGCGCGCGCGTTCCTCTGCGCGGCGTGGGGCGCGCGCGGCTACTCGGACGCGTACCACAGCGTGCGCGACTCCACCAGGGCGCGCCTCATCACGCAGTGGGAGCGCATGGTGCGCGCGCACCCGGTACGTACCGCCCCGAGACGACGGGCACGCGCGCTACAGCAGCGCTGCTACCTTACAGCAGTGTAGAGGAGCACACCAACCAAATGAAATACCAGTTTCTGAATGTCTATTTGTGATGAGGTGCATAATTTGTTTACGTGATGCGCAGGGCGAGCGTCGTTCCTGGCAAGTGGAGCTGGACATCTCGGCGCCGCAGATCCTGTTTGCGGAAGACATGTCCTCCCGGGACGGCGCCGTGCTGCTTATCGACTTCGGCAGACTGCGCCTCGCGAACACTCCTCGCAACGCTCAGCTCTCCACGCCACCCGGGGAGGAGGAGGAAACCTTCATGACGCCGTGCTCCACCCCCCCGGGGAGCTTGCTCTCCCCGTCCTCACCCCCCGAGCCTCCGCAAGCCGGCACGGACCATCGCGCGCTAGATGCGGCTGATTTACATGATAGGTTGTATGACAGGTAAGCCTCTCGTTGGCTCGGTAACGTTTTATATACAGACTTTTAGATATTTTCAATTTCTATTTTTATGCCTATTTCTCCTTACGATTATACTATTCTTTCCAAGTAATTTCGTAATTTTGAAATTAGAATAAAGAAATAAAAACTACAAAAAGACTGCATACCTATTTTAAAAACAAATTTCTTTCTATTATAATAGGAGTACAAATAAGTTTCCGCCGTTTTTAACACAAATTAAATATTTATTGTAGAAGAACGGTAATATAAATTTAATCAAAATATTGCCCATCACTTGCAACCACTTTTTCCCATCTCTCAGGCAGCATTCGAATCCCACGTCTGAAGAACTCCTTGTCTTTTGAGGTTATCCACGAATCAACCCAATTTTTGGTATCCTCATAAGATGTGAACCGCTGCGCCGTCAGAGCATGTGCTACGGACCGGAACAGGTGATAATCGGACGGTGCAATGTCTGGTGAATACGGCGGGTGGGGTAACACTTACCAATCAAGTGTTTCCAAGTACTTTTTCACGGGAGCCGCAACATGTGGACGAGCATTGTCATGCAGAAGAATAATTTTTTCGTGTCTAGAATAGTATTGAGGGCGTTTTTCCTTCAGAGCTCGGCTCAATCTCATCAATTGTGTTCGATAGAGGGCTCCAGTAATTGTTTCGCTCGGATTAAGCAACTCATAATACACTACACCTAGCTGATCCCACCAAATACACAGCATAAGTTTTTTTCCGTGAATATTCGGTTTTGCTGTTGATGTTGACGCGTGGCCAGGTAATCCCCATGATTTTCTTCTTTTTGGATTGTCATAATGTATCCACTTCTCATCACCAGTTATGATACGATGTAAAAAACCCTTTTTTTATGTCTAGCTAGCAGCATTTCACTTAAGCATAATCGGCGTTCAATATCTCTCGGCTTTAATTCGTACGGAACCCAATTTCCTTGTTTATGAATCATTCCTAATGATTTTAAACGATGTGAGACTGCTTGCTGAGTGACTTCTAATGTTAGAGCAAGTTCTTTTTGTGTTTGAGATGAATCTTCCTCCAATAATTCCTCCAATTCTGCATCCTCGTAAATTTTTGGCCTTCCACTGCGATCTTTGTCTTCTACGTCGAAATCACCATTTTTAAACTTTTGAAACCACTCTCGACACGTTCTCTCACTCAAAGCAACCTCACCATATGCTTCTACGAGCAATCGATGCGCCTCAGCAGCAGATTTCTTTAAATTAAAGAAGTAAACTAATATTTCCCGCAAATGACGCTTACTTGGCTCAAATTTTGACATTTTCAACTTATAAAAATTATATTTTACCAATATAAAATCAATGATATTAATAGGTTATGTTGTTCTTGAATGTCCAAACTATTTTTTAAGCCGGTTATCATCTGCGAAAGCTAACCGAAACTCCGTGCCGCGCCATCTACAATAAAACGGCGGAATCTTATTTGTACTCCTAATAATAGAAGACAAAGCTCAGTTTTTAAGGCAATGATAAATAAGTCGCGTTTGTTTCCAACACTTCCAACAGAATACTTTTAATTGAATAGGCAGAGTGTCGTATGTGCAAAATTCTTGTGGGTTTAACCTACATGCTCGGTGCAGATACAACATAGAGCTGAGCGACCTGCAGATCCTGGTGGGGCGCGCGCGCGACAACTGGCAGTACGCGCACACCAAGTCCACCTCCTCGCTGCACCTGCTCGACAGGTTCAGCATCTCTCTGCAGGTATTTTTATTCATTTGTTGTCCATACTTAGGGCAGCTGTTCGTTAGGCTTGCAATGGATTGCATACCAATTCGTGCCCAGTTGAGTATTGAAACCTATGGCTTGATTTAATATACCTGTTCTTTTTCAATTGATACGTACATATAATCACGCCTGTTTCCCGTAGGGGTAGGTGAGACCACTTTTTTAATTCAATACAATTAGTTTTTCTAGTGATTATGGCTCTCTCTAATAATATGCTCTGTGTTTTGTAATTATTTATTTATTTGAATTCCTATAAATTTAATTAAAATAGTGTTGAGTATTTTTCTTTAAACTTGTTTATAATGAAAATTTTGCGTCTATTGTTATTTGTGGCATAATATCCCGGGGTAACTCGACAAATTGTAATTTTCAGAATCCAGTAATGATGTTATTTTATTGATATTCATTAGTACCTTTTACCTTTTAAGTCTGAGTGTAAAGGTGGTGTTGAGTGTGCAGTTACGTACTTGTGGTGCAGGCGGAGCGTCGCGTGGTGGCCACCGCCGACCCGCAGTACCCGACGGCGACGCTGCGCGGCTCGCTGCCGGCGCTGGTGGTGCACCTCAGCGAGCACAAGCTGCGCGCCGTGCGGGCCGTCACGCAGGCCGCGGATGTATTCACGCAGTACGTACTCCCTGCGCGTGCCGACGGTGCTAAGCAAAAATAAAACTATAATTGGACTCAGGCCAAGTTCGTTGACAGAAGAATTTCCACCATACCTGGGACTCGGACCATACCGCCAAGCAGTGATGTGTTTTAATAGGAGGGTGTGGGCGCATAGAAAAATCTCAGCGACGAGCGCAACTAGATGTGATTTGAGTCGGTTCCTTCCGTCCCTTGAGACACATCCCACATACTATAATAAACGAAACATTTTTGTTCGTTTAGTGTGCAACAAAGTGCCAGCCAGGACGTCGTGGACGCAGCGGATGACGAGATCAGTTCCAGCTCGGACACGGAGCGGTCGGAGCCGTCCTCGCAGCGGCACTCCACGCTGCTGATGCTGCAGTTCGCGATCGACCAGCTCTCGCTGGAGGTAGGACGCGAGGCGCCGGGTAACGAGGAACACGCGTAGAGCAGTACGTAACGCGCGGGTGTCGGCAGGTGCAGTCCCGGGGGCGCAGCATCGCCGAGGTGCAGGTGATGGGCGTGCGGTGCGCGCTGTGCTGGCGGCCGCGCGACGCGTCGCTGGCGCTCAGCGTGCACTCGCTGCTGCTGGTGGACGCGCTGCAGACCTACGGCCCGGACTTCGAGTTGCTGGTGGCGAGCCATAAGCATGTCGCGTGCGTATTGCACCACGGGTTTTACTACCCTCACTGTCATCAGCCTATACTTATCATGCTCATTTCTTTCAACCGATTCGTGATTGTCCCTACGACAATTACGAACTCTTAGTTATGTCAAATTTAAATTCATTTTATAATATTATTGAATTATTTATTATTTAATTATTGATCACAGGCATCTTCTACTATGCCACTAAGCCCAGGCTTCGGTTCCAAAGGTCCACCGCGCCTAGGTGCAGCTTTAATTGTCACATCAATAATCATCATTATCAGCCTACTTTTGTCCACTGATGGACACTGTGCTCTGTCTTCGGCTCTCCGGCAGCCGCCAAGTTTCTGCTGCATATAATATTTGGCCATCCCGCTGTCCTTTCAGCTGACTAATCCACTAAGCCACGTCGTTAATTGGAGAATTAAATGGTCCGCTGCCGAATCCAATGTCAATTTTTTAAACTTCGTCGCGATTCCAAGTGCTCATGTTACGCGTGCGACGGGCCACATGTGTCCGGTAAGAGGCGCGGACTCCTGCAGCCAGCCTTCAGTGCAGTACCTGGAATATATTTCGGTGAGTGTTAGCCGAGCCCTCGCTGTGTTGCAGGATGGACACGGCGTCGGGCTCGATCCGCGGCTCGGAGCCCACCTCCCCGCAGTCCCCGCAGTCCCCCACGTCGCCCGCCGCGCCCGCCGCCGCCGCCGCCGCCGCCGCCGCCCTCTCGCAAGCGCTCTTCTCGCTGCACAGGACCACCAGTGAGTGTTGTTTACTTCATTCTGGAAAAGCAAGGCTTAACAATGTGTTTTAAACATTAATCTGTAACATGCTATGAAAGTGATTATTATAAGACATTTGACACTTAGAAGTGTCAAATCTTGGTAGATCGTGTGGACGTGGAGGCAAAACAAAAATCATGCACATCTCCCTAAGTACTATTATTGTCACCTTCTAGGTCCTCCAGTTAATAGCATAGAGTCAGAATTTCAGTGATTTTCTGTAAAGGTAATAACTTGTGTCATATCTCACTTACCCACAGATGTACTCTGTATCTCTTTTATTGAAGATCAAAAGATGAATCCTGTATGATTGTCGCCGTTATAACAGTATATGTTTCGTAAAGGTGCCTTGGATCCCGACCGCGCTAGTCCAGCTCCCTCCTGGATCACAGGCACCACCAACAACAACCCAGCCTGGGGGAACACGACTTGGGGCAATAACACGGGGGCCTACAACACGTGGGGGGGAAACGTGCCCACCTGGGGAGCGGCCGGCTTGGTGGACTCCGAGGCGTTGATAGCGGTGGAGCTTTGCATCGTCAAGGGAGAGGGGGACTCCGAAGACTTGAGGATAGCCAATATACTATTCAACAACTTAGATATTATTGGTAAGTGTTATTTTGAAACCGTCTATTTAATTGTACATTTCTACCGCTTTCACGACTGATCTCAAATATATGCAGTGGAGAACATTTTCTAAAATTTAGTGTACTTCTATAACGTTTGTTTCGTTTACTGTGAACATAAAATACAAGTTATTGTGAATATTTGTCGCAGCAAACCAGGAGACAATAGTGGAGTTGATAGGGTTCACGCAGCGAGTGTTCGGACCGAGTGCGAACAAACCGACGGACGCGCCCAAACATGAACCCAAGGAAGCCCCGGTCCACGCTGACGATGACGCCAAGGTAATACATATATACTTGTTCGTCTTTGTTCTGTTAGTACGGGTCTATCTTCCGTTTTTGTTATTAAGGATAAGAATTAATACAATTTACATATACAGTAGAAAAAAGACCCTTGATTTTTTCATTTATTCTACGTCTACTTATTTTAAAAACATTATTTGATTATTGATTTCGAATCAAAGTTTGCAATCTCAATTCAAAAAGAATAAACTGTCTCTTCATCTGAGGATGTAACTACGTGCAGAAATTCTATGTACTGAATCGTGCGTAGTACTTTAGGATACATTAAGGCTATGGTAAAAAGTCTGGTATGGTCGTCTGTTACAGAAAGAAGTCCGCACAGAGATAACGTTCGATTTCCACCGGCTGGGGGTGTTACTGCTGCGGGCGGCGGTGGAGGACGGCGCGCTGGTCGCCCGGAAGATAGCCACCGCCACGCTGTGCGAGGCCAGGATACAGGCCACTCTAGGTACGCTGGTCACATATATACCTACCTATACTATATACAATACTACATAACGAACTCCAGTTTGACGATGAGCAGCTTTGAAATTAACTGATTTATTCCAAAAATATTACAGACTTTTATCCTTCACGAGATCTAAGCAGATAAAATTATCAGCTGCCATTTACCACTTAATATCCTTGCAACTTTGATAACTAAGAAGAAGGGTCCTGACGACGCGACACCGTCGATAAAATAGAGGTCGCAAAGATGTGTTAGTGGCTTTCGAGTGAGGGTTGTTGGGCCGGTGTTGCAGACGGGTGCCACATATCCGCGGGCGGGTCCCTGGGCGGGGTGCAGGTGGTGTCGCTGGCGGGCGGCGGGGTGCACTCGCGCGTGGTGTCCGCCGGCCGGCCCGTGCCCGCCGCCCCCGCGCCCGCGCCCGCGCCCGCCCCCGCCCCCGCCCCGCACCTCGACCACGACGAGAAGGCGCTGCACTTCCACATCGACAGGAACGTCGTCGCGGCCGACGACGGGGACACGCCAGGTAACTTGCGGGTGTGCTGCGCTGCCATGCGCTGCGGGATAGTAGTCACTACTGATTCGAGGGAGGATATTTGAAGATTTACATCCGTTTCTGAATTTCCCTGTTGTATGTTTCTATGTGCGCTAGACAACCCGTTTTATTATTGTTGGACCTAATATATATTATGATACCTCTAAGCTATTTGTATCCGACTCTCGAACCGTATGGTTGAGTCGACAGTACAATATACACTAGAATGACCTTTTTTGTCAGTAAAGTGACAGAAGGAGCAGCGATCACCGCCGCGATGTGGGTTACATTTCCATCGATATAGCGAGTTCTGTTTTCAAAAAATTTGCAAGCTACAATTTTGTCAAGACTGGGTTGAATCAAAAGGTGCAGGCAAGTAGTTTTGAACACAATAACATAACAGGGCATTAACTAAAACGCCTTGATATACAATCAAATATTAAGCTCTCAAACGTAAGCACGAATTTGCGATATTCGTGATTACTTTAGAGGGATTTGTGTCACCTACACTAGAGCTCCGAGAACTGCTGTAGTCCGGGACCGTGTGTGTGTGCAGGTGCGGTGCGCGTGGAGACGTCGGTGAGCCTCCGCGTGGCGCGCGTGTGGTACACGCACCAGCCGGCGCTGCTGGCGGAGCTGGGCTCGTGCCTGGCGGAGTTCAAGCAGTACCTCGCCAACCTGGCGCGCTCGCTGCGCGCCGCCGCCGCCGCCGCCGCCGACATGGCGCTCGGCCTGGCGCACACCAGGTCGGTCCGCCGCCGCCGTCTGTTTGTCTGTTTGTCTGTCTCGTTGCTTGCCAATTCAGAGACTGAATCGTATCGTTTTCCGCACGCAGGGAGTCCCTGTACATGAACCCGCGGCTCTCGCAGTCGACGGAGGGCGTGTCCCCGCGGCGTCGCACCATCAGTATCGGCGCCTCGCTGGACGACACCGAGCTACACGCCGATAACTTTATGCTCAGGTAATTCAATATTTTTTATTTTCGACTAGAAAGAAACTCTTTTATATAGTCCATCTTATAAACAGGACTATGGTTATATTGTGTTGATTTGTACAACATCCTTGCAGCGTGAGCATCGAGCTGGAGTCCCCGGTGGTGGTGGTGCCCCGCGGCGCGCGCAGCACGCAGGTGCTGGTGGCGCACCTGGGCCGCATGAGCCTCGCCAACCGGCCCGCGGTCCGGCCCCGCGCCGCCTACCGCGTGCGCGTGCGCGACATATCGCTCGCCTCGGTGAGAGTGTAGCACTGCAGTACTAGAACTGATTCATCCATTTACTTCTGGCTCCATATGTATTCCCATAGGTAGTAGTAGCACCTACTGCCGGGAGGGAGGCGACTGGCGCCGATACGCTACTGTTACCGTTCCTACCATGCAGCTAAGTCACGACTCGGTGTACCGCGGCGTGCCGCTGCAGGCACTGATTGGAACACGTGGCCGATTTCGCCAAATAAAATAATAATGGTAGCTTTGTAAACAGTAGTGGTACGTTCGTTGCAGCTGGACGTGGCGGAGAAGCTGGAGAAGCACGGGCTGTCGGCGGACAGCATGCAGCAGGTGTACGACGTGTCGCGCGGCAAGCCCGTGCTGCACGACACGGCGCTGCAGGTGGACGTGCACCTCTCCGACGTCGCCGACTCCTGCCAGGTACCAGTCGACGCGCACCTCCGGCGTTATTTCTTCGCTAACTGTTGACCGATTTGTTTGATTCATATTTATTTGAGGGCCCGTTCTTTGACGTGGATTATATAGAAATTTCTTGAAAAAATTCCATGTTTTAGGGCAAATAATAAAGCATGAAAATATGGAAGGTTATTCTATTTATCAGTCGATTGTCATAAAAACAAATACTCAAAAATACATATCTTTGTTTTCGTAGATAATTTCTGTTACGAAAATTGTTCCAGTGCGAGGTGTCGGGCGCAGTGGTGGGCGGGCTGGCGGTGTGCGCGCGCCGCGAGCAGTACGAGCAGCTGCTCGACACGCTGCGCTGGGTCACCGACAGCGGCGCCTCGCGCCACCACCACCACGCTCACCCCCCGGTATGCAAACCCAAACCCAATAATACCCTTATTATTGAAAAACAAAAGAACCCGAGTGCGTGAACAGTTCCACATAACATTTAAACATATAACTTGTAAACTTTTTTAAGCCATTTATAAAACACTTTATTTTGAATCCCCATTCATTAGGATGAAGATAAACAGTGTCACTTTCACAATTAAGACGAATCTTACGTCACCTTTGAAATGAAAGTTGGTTTATTTGATTTTCAAATATTTGTTTTGATACTCCCGTGCAGCAGCCGGAGGTGTTCGGCGGCGGCGGCCCTGCCGGCGGGGTGGTGGTGGAGCCGGCGGTGCCGACGCTGCAGCTGGACCCGGCGGTGCGCGCCGCCGTGCTGGTGGTGCCGCGCCCCCCGCTCGCGCACCCGCACCCGCAGCCGCACCCGCACCCCCGCGCCCTCTCCGCGCCGCTCCTCATAGGTAACGTGTTGTACTAAACATTTAAATCTCCGACAGATAATAAAATAATCTCGTGGACGACTACGTTTCTCAGTGTGTATTCCGTGTTTTGGTACTGATCTGTTGGATTAAGTACTCGGCGATTGTGCAGTTTGCTTATGCTGCATTATTGCATCACTGTGAAAACTCCAGAACATATCAGTTCGCACACCAGCCGCCCGAGGGCGCACGCGTTCAGTTTTAAATGTTTCCTTTCTGGTTACCAGTGAACTTCGACCTTCCAATATTCAGCGTGGAGCTGCGCGCCGACCTGGGGGAAGGGGAGCGCAGCCTGGTGGAGCTCTCCTTCCGAGAGTTCTCCCTCAACTACAAGAAAACCAACGAGTATGAAACTACTCTGCAGGTGAGCACATCGCATGTACCAGATGATTATTATTTTGTTGATAAAAATGTTCGGTGTATGCGGTGACTCGCCTGCCAGCCAGTGGCACATGTGATACCGCGGAACAATTGCCGACTGTGTGTTAGCGTCCGGTTGCGTGTTTGGGATGACACGTGCGTGCGGTCCCCAGGTGTCGCTGCACTCGATCACGATGGAGGACCTGACGAAGGACGTGGAGTCGAAGCACCGCATGCTGATGGTGTCGCACACGCCGCAGATGCCGCCCAAGGCCGTGTTCGTCTCCAAGTCCTGCCCGGACCTGCGGCCGCCGCGCCCCAAGCCGCCCCTCCACACCACCGAGCTGACTGCGCCCAAGACGAGCTACGCCTCGCTGCCGAGCCAGCTCAACGTGCTCGCCGAGGTGGGTCCTCCGCTGTTATCCATCGGCCTCTCTCGTCTACAGCTGGGCCTGCGTTCCGCGCCTCTAACTAGTCCACACTAAGTAATAAGAAGGCGTGACGGTTCCAAGTAATTATTTAAAGATTCACAGGAAATTAAGATTTTAGACTTTGCCTTTCTCCAAGACCTTTTCTCCAGTCAGGGCCATTTAGCTCGGTGTTGGGCCTTTGGGTGGACCTGTGAATAATATACGTTCTTTTCATTCAGCAGAGCCTGCGGAGGAGCAGAGTGTTAATATAATAAATAAAATAAATTTATTTCGGAAGCTAGTTGCTTTTGTCCAGCAAAATAGATTGATTTTCAGTTGACAAACAAATTTCAATGTCTTATGTTACTCGCGGTGCTGTCACAGGCCGTGAAAGAGAAAGACTGATCTCAAACAAAATCTTCAGACAACATTTTGCAACAAATAGTGTCTTTTTCAGAATAAGGACCTCAAGAACAAGCGGCAGGACAGCAAGTGCGGCCCCACCCCGCCCTGCTCGCCGGAGTGCGGCGCGCCGGGGGGGTGCGAGGAGGAGAGTGAGAGCGGAGAGGAGGAAGGGGACGAGGAGGGGACCGGCGCGGACGAGAACCTCGTGTGGGTGTGGGTGCACACCAGGGATCCCCGCCATCCGCAATTCAACGACACATTTGATAAGGTTAGTTCCGCCACAAGTGAATAGGTACAGAGGATTGGCTGGGTATATTGGGAACGTTTTCGGGATCCGGTCACTGATAAATGGTTGAAAAGTTAACCAATATACCGAAAAGATCCGTCCGCTCACTGGCGTTGATACTGCTAGGCTAGTATTTCATCTACTTTCACAATATATAAGAAATATTTTTACATAAAGGATGTAGTGTTGGACCGTAGTTGTCACCGCGTCTACAGTGTTGTGTTGCACCATGCGGTGTCTACAGGTGTCGAAGCTGACCAAGGTGGAGTTCAACAGCCTGAGCCTGGTGGTGAACATCGACAGCTGGGTGGCGGTGCTCGACTTCTTCGGCATCACCGGCGACGAGCTGCCGCACCCGCCCCAGGGAGACCACCAGCGCGCCGGTTCGTGCCCTAATTATATTTTTTTTTATGGTCCACTACTGGTGTTAAGCGAAGCGCCGGGCATAGCTCAGTTTGGAGTAGCTCTGCCTTCTGTGACGTCGGGGGTAAGAATTTTACATGTTTGTTCTGTCTGGGTGTTAATATGTAAATAACCTTACAATCGTAGTCGCTACCTATGGAGATCGGAAATCGACTAATGAACAATCAGTTGAATCTATACCAGATATCAGACCGTCAGCGTGTGACGGTCTGATATCTGTGATGTGATCGCGGATCGGTTTTTACAAAAGCTTTGTAATCCCTTTTGGATTTGATTAGAAAGAGGCAAAGACATTTGTTATTGTTCAGAGAGGGAGGACGGGCCGCGCGGCCCGGAGGAGTGCGCCGGCGTCACGGTCACGGAGATGTGCATCCGGTCGCTGAGCGGCGTGGCGGTGTCGGCGCGCGGCGAGTGGTGCGGCGCGCGCGTGTCCCGCGTGCGCGTGTCGGCGCGCGCGGACGGCCGCTCGCACACGCGCCGCGTGCGCGCCACGCTCGGCGCCGTCGCGCTGCGCGACCTCACGCCGCACGCGCCGCTCTGGCGCGACACGCTGCGCACGCACTCGCGCCACGCGCTCACGCTGCAGTACGACAGGTGAGTGCTACCAAACAAACCGGAATCTTCGGTTTAGTGAAGATCCAACATTCGAATCGATGAAAATGATGTAGCGTACCTTCAATGCAGGTCATGTACGCAGTTAAAAGGTGCAGATACGTGGTACCTATCTACATTTACGCGCTTGCTGCCTATCGCAAATTTTTTTTTTGCCCCTTGTACTCCTCTCCCGGTGACCTCTCTTACCCTTCGGCGCAAGCTAAGGCTATCTATGTCGGCTGTGTAGACTGAGCGCGGCGGAGGCGGCGGCGGCGGGCCACGAGACGTCGCTGAGCGTGGAGCTGGGCCCCGTGAGCTACGTGCACACGAAGCGGTTCATACACGAGCTGCACGCCTTCACCGGAGACTTCGCGCTGCTGCGGCGCGTCATCATGCAGGCGAGGCTCAAGGTGCGCCCGCACGCTTAAAGCGCTGAAATTTTGATTCGAATACGATATCTCGCTGTCGATGTGTTTTTTTTGTATGTAACAAAAGTAGCGGGACGAGCTGAAGACCCACCTGATGTGTAGTGGTTACCTACACCCGTAACAACAACAATACGACTTAGATCCTCCCCGACCGAAGTAAAGAGGCCCTGTTGCGGTCGTCACCCAAGGCGGGGGTATAACGTCTCATGCGCATGTGATTTGACCTGCACCACCGGAACAGCATTTTGATTGCACCACTGCTTGGCAGCAGATTACCAGGTACTTCTCCGGGCAAGCTTTGCCCAAGTTCTACTGCTACTTTTTATTGTTCCTTTAAAACCACCCACGGAGTACGTGTAGGTATTGAAAGAGTACTAACATATGGACTACCAACTGGACTGAACTGGACATTTGTACTTAAGATTGAAGCACAGTGTGAGGTGACCGGTGAGTTGACAGCGTTGGTTCCGCCAGGTGTCGGCGGGCGGCGGCGGCGACTCGCGGCGCGTGTCCCGCATGAAGCTGTCCCTGGCGTGCTCGGCGCCCGTCATCATCGTGCCGGTGTCGGGCGCCAGCCGCGCGGCGCTGGCCGTGCAGGCCACCAGCCTGCGCCTCACCAACCGCTTCCTGCTCGCGGGACACGCCGACAGCGTCAGCACCCTCGCCGACCCCGCATCACCCGGTGACTGTGCCATAATTAGCGAAACATTCCTCGATATCATTTACAAATATTGTAAAGAGCAATGGTCCTAGAAAGGCCCTGTGGAACTCCAGATGGTGAATGGTATCGAAGAATTGAATGAAAATTTTTTAGGTACTGGCATTGTCTGATATTGTTCAGTCTTACATGTTCCACAATTGGCGGTCTTATTCATGGTTAGGATTTCATTCAGTCAACCCTGGAATATTATATTAATATTAATTATCTCGACACCAACAACAAATACATAATTCACTAAAATTAATATTAAAATAGAAAATATTAGCAAAAATTATTGAACCTTTATTAGCTACCTTCAGGCTGGCTAAGTAACATTGAACATCCTTGTGTTGTCAGGACCCCGTCCGTTGCTGGACGTGCGCACGATGCAGCTGGAGTCCCTGACGCTGCACGGCGCGCGCGGCGGAGGGGGAGGGGGCGTGCGCCTCGGCCCGCCCCTCCTCACCGCACCCGCCCACCTCACCCTCATCATTGAGCACAACACCACCACCATTCACGACGGTACGTGCAGAATACTTAGCTTTAGGAGACAGTCGAGTCGATACCAGATGGCAGCACTTATACGTTTCGGTGAACATGCGTCATGCATAATGTTGAACTGTTTTCTTCATCCATTTCAGTTTGCTATATTTCACTCAAGTAGTGGTGCTGTAATTAATTCAGAAATGATTTGTTCCATACAGTACCGGATATGACGATCCAAGGCACGCTGACGACGCTGGAGTGCTCCCTGGAGCCGGCGCAGTACCGGCTGGTGCGCGGCGTGCTGGCGCACAACCTGGGCGAGGCGCTGCAGACCGCGCCGCCCGCGCCCCAGGCCGCCCAGCTGCAGGTGAGTCCCGAGCCACGAGCCCCCACGAGGCCGCGGCCGGCGCAGCACCTCACGCGACGTCACTCCCTCGTGTTGCAGGTGTGGACCACCAGCTCCATCAAGCTGGACCTGCAGGACGTGCGCGTGCGCCTGCAGCCGGAGCGCGGCGAGTCGCTCGCCTGCATCAACTTCATCAAGTCGCGGCTGGTGGTGGACACCTACTGCGACCTGAGCCAGGACATCGATCTCGTCTCGCAGGTGAATGCAACTTCCGCCCTGGCTATTGTGCATTAACAATTTTACGAATCATGCATGTCGATACTTCTTATATATCGGTCGCCACTGTAACGCTGGTATCTGGTTGCAAGCCGCTCCCGTGACTTTACTGTTTCATCCGACCGTTGGTTTGTTGGACTTGGTCTGAATGTTTGCGCACGGTTCGCAGGAGATCTTGGTTAGCGACACTCGGTTCGCGCACGAGCCGGCCAACAGACGCGGCAACGTGTTCAGCCACATCATCCAGCCCATGGCGGAGCGCCGCCACAGCGTGCAGGCGGAGCTCCACGCCAGGTACCACACCTCCATTTGAACACTACAATTTGTGCTAAACATTTCCGTATATATGTACAAACGAGCTTCTTCGTATAATTTATCAATTATAATAAATGAAAAAGAAGAATCCGTTGTCTATTTTATGGGTTTGCAAACAATTACTTCGAATTTTAGGTTAGGCATTCGATATTTTATCTTAATTGAAACCTATAACTACAATATAATAATAATTTAAATTCACTTGTTCGTAAAATTCATTTAGTGTTATATTTTGATGAAATAAAATGTTACAGAAAACGGCAGGACACGACGGCGTACACGATCCTGATCAACAACATGCGGCTGATGGCGATCATGGAGTGGTGGCAGCGAGCGCACCACTTCCTCACGCAGCCGCCGCTGCCGCCCGCCGAGCCCGCGCTGCACGTGCACCACGCCAGGTATGCCTGGGGCTTTGCGGAGCACTTAACGGTGGATTCCTGCAGCCTTTACGTGCCGCTTCCCGAGACGATGCTCGGTGCCTAAGGACCGGGCACGTCGGGCTTTGCGCCAGGTGTCGTGTAGTACAACGTAACACTGTCGAGCACAGCACAGTCACCACCTACCAATTCCAGCTGCGAGGCGGCGCGCCGGGTGCAGGCGGCGGGGCAGGCGGACGCGGCGCAGCAGATGGAGCTGAAGCTGAATGTGACGGACTCGCAGCTCGTGCTGGTCGAGGACCCCTCCCTGTGGGACACCAACGCCGTCATCCTCAGGGTATGTCTCCAGAAATTCATGCTGCCAGTGCAGATTACCAAAGGGTACCGTACTCGCCTAGGGTCGCGAGCAACTGGACTCCTGGAACTGGAATGTCATATATTTATCCTTGAATTGAGGTTCTCATTATGAACATACTGCAATTTTTTCATTATCGGGCTTTCGATAATTTCAACCTGAGCCATAACTATGTTCACGTGATACTCAACTTTATAATAAATGACAATTAACCAACCAGCGGTGGGCTGGGACCATGAACTTACCCGGATCCTCTGGGTCAGCTGGATCCTCGTTCCTCGATGGAGTACTCCTCCTGTACGTGACGCGAGCAGGTGTATGATGTCATTGTATGTTGGCAGAGCACGGCGGTGATCACGTACCGTCCGGCGGACTCGGAGAAGCCGGTGTCGTGCTCCTTGAACGAGCTGGAGGTGTTCTCGTGCGTGCTCGGCCTGGAGGAGGAGACGGCGCTCTCCATCGTGGAGCCGGCCGCTCTGCACGTCACCATCGACGCCAACACCGTGCTACATGTACGTACCCCGTGCTGTGCGTGCTGCACGTGAACCCGCGCGTACTTGGCGGGGAGGAGGAAATGGCGCTAGTTGTCAAGTTCTTAGTATATTTATGATTTGCCTAAACCCACTCCTTGTAGAAACAGGCATGGCATGCGTCTCGCGGTACATTAACGTCAATGTCCTGTATGTTGCAGGTGCAAATGGGCACGCTGGACCTGCGCCTGTCGTACCACGACATGCGCATGTTCGCGTCCATGCTGCAGTCGCTGCCGGTGCAGGCCAGGGCCGCGCTGTCTGGTAGGTGTCGCTCGTGATATCGACTCTTTTATTTTTTGCGTCTGGTTAGGAAATCATTCTTAACTTTTTGTTAAATATTCTATGAATTCTGCCATTACTTGCCCGTCCTTGAAACAATATTGATTTTTTGATAGTGACTATTGTAAGGGAATTTTGGATGTGTGCTTTCTTCTGGCTCATGCAATGGTGATCTGAACCCTCACCGAAATAAAGACACGTGTGGTGCTGTGTGTCATCCTCAGAGTGAGGGCCGCAATGTGAGGCCGTTTCGTTGTATTCGATTTTCCCATGCTAAAGTACGAATAGTTTCAAGTTGTTTATGTGTTGTGTACGGCCAGGGAACATAGCTCACATTCTGGTCCATCAGGTAAAACCGTAATGGACGTGGAAGAGGACGCTCCGGCCAACATAGGTCACATGCACGCGGGAAGTGCGGGGGGCGCGGGGGGCGGTGCCGTGGGCGCGGAGTGGGCGGTGGTGGGCGGGGGGCGGTGGATGC
Source organism: Aplocera efformata (assembly GCA_921293045.1). Lineage (NCBI taxonomy): Eukaryota > Metazoa > Arthropoda > Insecta > Lepidoptera > Geometridae > Aplocera > Aplocera efformata. The sequence goes on along the minus strand of OV121042.1, from coordinate 319,120 downwards.
GCGCGCACGCGGCGCCCGCTCCCCTGCCGCCCCCGCCCGCCGCGCACCACGCCGTGTTCCCGCTCAGGGCCGTGCAGGTACCTTAATATTATATTTCATAAATTAATCTTACAACTCAATAAAATTGAAATTTCTACTTGTAATAAATACTATATGCATTAAAAGTGTATAGGGTAATAATAACTTTTGTTTATTTGTTTGTTTCGTCTTATCTCCGACACAATTGGATGGATTTTGACGGAACTTTCACTGGCAGATAGCAGTAACTTAGAATACCTTTATTTCAGAAATAAACAGGATCCGCGAAAAAATAAAATAATAGTCGCGGGAAACAGCTGGTTTGAAATAAATCTATGCGCATGTGGTGATCTTTGATAATTTGTATGTAAATCTAGAACTATCCAAACAAACCTTACAAAAGAGCGTGAGTGTTCACTATACAACTATTTAGGGAGGTGTGCGCGGGTGTGACGTGTGTGTGTCCGGCAGGTGAGCGCCGAGTGCATCACCCTGTGCGTGATCGACGACTGCCTGGACTCCGACGTGCCGCTGCTGGAGGTGTCCATGAGCGAGCTGCTGGTGGAACAGGTACCTGCCGTCACATCTCTCGCATACTAACATTTAGATTCACTAACAATTTTCTCGCGTCCGTAGATGAGTACCCTTTTTTCCACTTAGATTATACCTACTGTGCGTGAGTTCACTTTAAGCTTGTACTATAAATCAGCTCATTGGATGTTGTTTACCCACCACATGCCGAGCACAGAGCTTTTCTCGTAAGCCCTGTATACGGAACCGATCCGCCAAGGCATGAGGTACTACTTTGTGATTTGTGTTGCATATAGTGTGCGAGAATAAACTACTTTCTTTCTCCTTCTATCTATGAATCCTATTCGTATTTCTACACGTACCCCCTGGGTGGTGGGCTAAAGGAGCAATAAAAAGTAGCATTAGAACTTGTGCAGAGTTCGTCCGGAGAAGTACTGCCTCCACACCTGGTAATCTGCGCCAAGCAGTGCTGCACTCGCATTGATGTGTTCCGGTGTAAGGGTGAAGTGAAATCACAGGCGCATGAGACGTAACATCTCCGTCCGCAACGGGGTGCGACTTGGGTCTTTTCATATAATACTTCGGTCGGTGAGGACCTAAGTTGTGTTGTTCGGTCTCCAGCTCGTCCCGTCACATCCGTTACTTAAATAAATTCTAACTATGATTATTGGTTCTAAATATTAAAATATAGATTTTTGTCAATCTCTAAAATTGTTGTTCAGGATCTACGGAAGGTGGAGGAAGCGTTCGAGGACCCGGTGCTCGTGTCGACGCCGGCGGGGGCGCCGGCGGCGGGGGCGGGCGCGGGGGCGGCGCGCGCGGCCGGCGCGGGCGGGGGCCGGCTGGCCGCGCTGCTCAGCATCGACTACTACAACAGGCCGCTCTCCGGCTGGGAGCCCGTCGTCGAGCCCTGGAGGTAATTACCATCGCACTTACAAAATACTACAAGCGAAAAGAAAATAGATAAAATATTTAGTTTAGTCACCACCAACAATTACTGAACGCATTTCAGTAATTGCTGGTGGGTACTGGTGTGTCGCGGCGTGTAAGAGGGTGGGTGTGTGCAGGTTCGAGTGCTCGTGGGAGTACACGCTGTCGAGTGCGCTGGCGCTGGCGCGCGTGCAGGTGCAGGTGCGCTCGCAGGAGGTGCTCAGCACTAACGTCACCTCCGCGCTCATGGAGCTGTGCCGCCGCGTGCGCGCCGACTGGGCCGCCGACTACTACGCACCGCAGGTACAGAGGGGGTGCTCGGCACCAACGTCACCTCCGTTTTTTTTTAAATATGGGTCCGCTGAACCCACGACCTGCGGCGCAGAAGGCAGAGCTTAGCTGTGAGGTCAGTCAATGTTTAAAGTCAATCAAATATATGTCGAATCGACTTCAGGTTTGAGATTCGAGCACAATTATATTTCTTGACAAGAGACAACACATCTACTCAAATTAACCTTTGGCCGTGGCTACTGATCAGGATGCATTTTAATGATACCTTTATTGTAAAAGTCGATAAAAATATATTGAGTACTGAGAAGGACAGTAGGCTGCCTGGACAAGAGATATCACTGTCTCGCTGTCAGAAGACGCGTCAGGCGGGCACGCTTGCACTGCATGGGCACCTCCCGCGTGTTCTGGTACGAAGCAGAGCTAGAGCTGTGTGCGCGTTGTGGCAGGGCGGAGGGGCGGAGCAGTCGCCGAAGGGCAGTCCGGCGGGACACCGGCGCCGCTCGCCCTTCGTGCCGTACGCGCTGCGGAACCACACCGGGCACAAGCTGTGGTTCACCACGCTCATCACCACCTCCGACGTGTAAGCCACACCTATATTTAATTTTTACTATACTATTGTGGAAAAGTAGACGTGATAAGTAATCGTCGCCATGGTTTTCTCACGAATAACTCGGCTAACACTTCAGTAGAATTAGCAATCCCTAATTATCCGACTACCAGGATGGAACCATAATTACCGGAAATTTCGGGCGAAGCACATTACACATATTTCAGAAAAGCAAATTTCAAAATTCAACATTACCTGTTGCATTACCATCAAGTGTTAACAGCCGAAAACATTTCTGACGACGCTTACATACTGACTGAGACCAGAACATTATATAAAAAGTACATATTGCAAATTTAAAAAATGAATTGACTGTTGATTGTTTCGTAAAGTTTGCGCGAGGAGAGCAGCTGGTCGGGGCCGGACGACTCGTGGGTGTGCGTGCGCGCGGGCGACACGGAGCCCTTCTCGTTCGGCGCGCGGCGCGGGCGCGCGCGGGGCCGCGGCCGCACGCCGCACCACACGCTGCACCAGCTGGCGCTGCGCCTCGAACCCTGGGCGCCGCCCGACCCCGTCTGCGTCGACCGCGTCGGCGTCTTCTTCAGGAAACTCACGCACGCAGTAATTATACACATGTACACTGTGGGTCCCAACCCGGCTCCCTGTGGGATGCCACTCTACAAATTATTTAATGTACGCGATTAAATGTCGTTTCGCTGTACATTTTCAGCTAGCTAGAACCGATTTTAAATCGGGTCACATACAATTTTATTATTGTGCTTTCACATACAATCTTATTTTTGTAAAGTAAAGCTAATGCCCACATTAATCGCGTTTTCACTTTGTAGAAAACCGGGGCGGAAGCATGGCTGGTGTTCGAAGTGTCTCTAGAGGGCTCGGCTCGCAAGCTGGTGACGGTGCGGTCGGCCTTGCAGCTCGTCAACCAGCTGCCGCATGCTGTGGAGGTGCGGGTGGACCATGCTCCGTCTGCCGGTGAGACCTTACAAATATAGCTTGAAACTGTTTATTAAATTGTAGTAGAGTCCCGTTCAAAATGTATGTGGTACCGCATATGATGAATTATTTTTCGTCTTATACCTCCTTATGTTTTTATCGTTTACGTTTAGTGCCACCGCGTGTTACCGCTGATAAGATTTTACTAGATATATAGGACGAAGCGTAATGGAAAAATTTAAAATGTGAACAAGTGTAGTTGAAACCAAAAGAATCAACTCCATCATTTGAGTTAACCGTTGGAGTTAACATGTTCTTGATTGGATAGCACATATTAGTATATTTGATGTAGGACAACCACCGGCCAGGTTCGTGGAAGGCAGCTGGCAGAACATGGATGCCAAAAGTTGAAGTCCGAGTTCAGGGGGGGAGAGCCTTCTATCTAGCAGTGGACTACCAGGCTATTGATAAACAGTTCAGAGTAAATAGGTACACAGAACCAACCGTGACAGCGTGTGAAAACGGCGCACGCACACAAAGAGGCGCGCGCACCTATTGCCGGTTGCGATATCCTCGTTGTGTGCGTGCGCCGCACGCGGCCCCCTGTACCGGCGTGCGTTGCGGCAGAGCTGCGCGCGTGGAGCGGCGCGTTGGCGCGGCAGGCGCGCGCGGCGTGCGCCGTGCTGCAGCGGCAGCGCGCCCTCCGCGCCTCCGTCGCGCAGCACCACCCCCCCGCCCCCCTGCGACACTCGCTGCACCCCTTGTTCGTCAACTGCGGTACCACCACTCACAACCTCCTCCTGTCATTACCTTAATGTTCCTCTAGATAGACCATTTTACATTAAGTTGTTTGACTAGTACTATCTCATAGAACGAGCGAGCGAAGTTTTGTAGTTTTTGAACTAAATTGATTGGTTATTTTAGGTAATTTTCGAGACTGAGAAAGTTGTTTGGAACGTAAATATATTTTGCCTATGTTGTATACTTACTTCCATAGCTTCAAAATTCATCCGTAGTGTTGAATAGATTTATAGTCATGCTTCCATTTCACAAAAAAAAAATAGAAATCGATGTTAATCACAGAAAATAATTGACGAATCTTGTGCTCGTATGTTAGACGTGACAATTTTTCCGTAGTTGTAAATTTTGCGTTCAGTTCAGTCTGCTTTATGTGATACAATTTTGCGTAAATTTGACATTGCAGCGCAGTGGACGGGCAGTGGCGTCCGGTGCGCGGTGGTGGCGGCGGGCGGGCGCTGGGCGGCCCCGCTGGCCGCGCACCCGGCCGCGCTGTGGACGCGCCCGCTGGCGCCGCCCTCGCCGGCGCCCTCGCCCGCGCCGCTCGACTGGCGCGCCGCCGCCGCGCTGCTGCACGCCGAGTGCCGCGCGCCGCCCGACTACATATACAGGTGATACACTCGCACGCGAACGAAGCGCCAATGCCACGGGCACACGCTACGAGATAGCAATCTTTACAAAATCACAAATTTCACTTATTAACTTATTTTCTCGACAGTGTGCAGTGTAAGTAGCTATAACATGTGAGATACGTGGTCAGCGCCGTCGACGGTGCCATTGGTGGGTGAACGAAATGTAATTATTCGATATATAACGATGTGGTCCTCTCAGGTTCTGCTGCGTTATAATCCGCGAGCGGTTCCCGGCCGACCGCGGCACGCCCATCGCGGGGCACACGCTCACGCTGGTGCCGGCGCTGCGGCTCGAGAACCTGCTGCCTTCGGAGCTGCAGTACCGCGCGGTGGGCGCCTCGCGCCGCCCCGCCGCCGGCGCCGCGCCCCCCGGGGACATCACGCCTTTCCACCAGGTAATGATGAAATTGCTGTTTTTTATTGTTAGTTTAGTCATCGAAACCAACACATGAATTGGTTTTGATGATAAAACTAGTTCAGTGTAATTATATACAATACTTGCCATGTATACGACGTCGGTGCCAATTCTGTTGATGTCGGATAAACTAAAACTGGAAGTATACAACATCCATTCGTTCATTATCCGTACATGAAGTAAATAATAACACAACAGTGAGATGTTGTAAATTTTATGAGACCTTATTCGGAGTATCCCCGATGTGGATAAATCCATAAAATTTCCGTAGAATTTTATGCAACAAAACTGCGTTGTACCGGACTTGTATATTCTCAATGCCTACGTGCGTCTTCAGGTGAACGTGGAGGAAGGCGTGGAGCTGAGCGTGAAGCTGGAAGGTTTCGGGTGGTCCACGCCGCTGATGATAGGCGGGCCGGGCGGCGCGGGCGGCCCGGGCGGCTCCTTCAGCGCGAGGCTCAAGCTGCGGGACACGCTGGGCAGGAGGCTCTACCTCAACGCCAGGGTCACCATGAAGAAGACGGATGGCATCAAAGTAAATTATTTCTCTGGCTTGTTCTATTGGACGTCAACTCTGATCGTTCTGTAGGGATTTCTCTTTAAAACTGAACGTACTGTTAAGATGACTTGGACGCGGTGTGATCAATTGTTGCCTTTCGAGTGGATCTGAACTGTCGATCTTTCCATTGATTAATTTATAAAGGAACACGTTCAGCAATATTTTTATATACCATCATTTAGACGTGTTGGGAACCAAAACACCAGTTATATGGTTATTTTTGTAGGGATCAACCAATTTCTGGACCAACAACTAAAAAACAAAAGAAACAACAATATTCTGTTTTCTTTATATATTAAATCCTGTAGTTATGAGGTTCCGGGCCGCGGACTCATTGTAACGTCGCTCGCCAGGTGTGCGTGAGCGCGGCGTACTGGCTGGTGAACCGCACGGGGCTGCCGCTGGTGTTCCGCGCCGAGGGCAGCGCGCACGAGGCGGCCGGCCAGTTCGCGGAGCACGAGCTGGCGCGCATGGTGGCGCCCCTGCTGTTCGCGTTCGCGGACACGGACACCGCGCCCACGCTGCAGGCGCGCCTCGGCCGCGCGCCGCGCTCCCAGCCCGAGGTACTGGCGCACCCGCCGCACTCTCGCCGGCCGACAGTTCACGAGCTGGCGCGCATGGTGGTGCCCCTGCTGTTCGGCGCGGCCTTTTTGTTACGTGTGTCTGGTTAAATAGGTTTTTTACTTTTAACACATCGTGTCCACTAGAGAGTAAATGAATTAGTATTAGTTTCAGGTACAGAAATCATAAAAAAGGTGGATCTTGTGCAGTCTGTGACAAGGAGTCCTAAAACAAATCTGGAGCTGTTCATGAAAATGGTGGTTATTATTCCAGTGGTGCTCCCCATTCGGGCTGGGTCCCGGGGTGGGCGTGAAGAAGCTGGAGGTCCGCGGCGAAGGCGCCGGCGAGGAGAGGGTGTACGCGGTGGGGGTGTCGGTGCGCGCGGGGAGGGGGCGCTACCGGCACACGAACATAGTAACTTTCACGCCGCGCTACCAGCTCCACAACAACACCCGGCACCATCTGCAGTTCGCGCAAAAGTGCACCGCCACCACGCTTGTGAGTACAAAGCTGATCCTCCCTTACCCTCTATGAGGCTCTCCTTGGCAATCGTTATTTTTTCATTTGTCACATTACATTGCATTTTTCAATAATTTTCACGTTGAAAAACGCTACGTTGAGAATTTCTCGTCACGTCTGGTGGACTGCTGACGACCACTTCGTGTCGATGTTCTAGAAGGATCCAGGCGCGAGCGCGACGCACGTGTCGGCGGTGGCGGGGTGCTACCTGCCGTGGCACTGGGCGCGCTGGGAGCGGGAGCAGCTGCTGTGCGTGCGGCTGCTGCTCGGCAGCGGCGCCGGCGCCTCGGAGCCGCGCACCGCCTGGTCCGGCGGGTTCCGCGTCGACACGCCGCGGACGCTCACCATAGCCTGCAGGTGACTCCCTATAGCATGCCGCGGCACTGGGCGCGCTGGGAGCGCGAGCTACCATTCGTGCGGCTGCTCGCGGCACCTGGTCCGGCGGGAACTGCCGTGAGATGTCGTGGACGCTGACTATAGCCTGCATGTCTGCGCGTTTCATGCAATAAGACTGCCGCCAGGCATACAAACATTCGTAATTACGTTTAATTAATTACATGTAACGATATCTTTAATTTAGACAGTTGATGGATTCCGGCGTTTCAGGAAGTCCATATTAAAACCATCTGAAAAGAGGTAATTTATTTGCCTTAGTCGTACGACGAGAGAGGTTATTGATTTGCGGTGACTCTGTCCAGGGAGGCCAGCGGCTCGTACCAGTTCGTGCGCGTGGAGGTGGCGTCGCAGGGCGCCACGCTCTTCGTGGTGCTGACGGACGCCGAGAGCGCCCCCCCACCGCTCGCTCTTCATAACTACTCGCCCGTCTCCATCATGTTCCACCAGGTAACGTGATATGCGTGTAAGTTATGAATAACAAAAAGATTCGATGTATTTAGTTTGGTAGCAAGTGGAGTGTGTTGTGTACGACCGTGTGGCGCGCGCAGGTGGGGTGCGCCGAGGAGTGCGTGGTGGGCGCGCACAGCCGCGCGCACTGGGCGCTGCCCGAGCCGGCGGGCGCCGCGGCGCTGGCCCTGCGCGCGCCCGGCGGCCCGCGCACCGCGCTCTCCCTCACCGCGCTCGGCGACCACCACCAGCTGCTCTACCAGAACTTCATCTATGTGGCGTTCACTCGCTCCAGGCACAGGTATTTGGAATCAGAACGAACGACAGACACGGCCAGAGTCAATGGCTTATGAATGCTACAAAAAAAAGGATGTTTAATGTTTATGGTTAACTTCCTACATGATTCGGTTATGTGATGAATAATTAAGAATCCATTTGTTATTAAAATATTGACAATCAGTTGAGGATTCAATCAAAAAATATCCAAAAAGAAATGTGAAGTTTTGTCAAGTAGACATAGACATAGACATAGACATTTATTTATTTACTAAAATAGCACACATTATCATAACATTGTACAAAAAAAAAATAGAACAACAGAATTTAACAAAAAATAACACAAAAGTTCAAATAACATAAAAAAAAACATAATATAAAACAGAAACAGTAGAAAATAAATAAATAAATAAAAATAATAAATAACTAGATAAATGATGTGTGCTACAGCAGCAAATGGGCTTCGGCTCAGCATTGTGCCCACTGCTTTGACAGTGGACGCTGTTATTCTGCCGAAACCACGGGATCCGCCAACAGACCCTGTGAGGCTTGCGTGTTGTGTTGTTGTGTTGATGTCAATGTTTAGATTTTGTATTTATTAAAGGAAAGATAAATAAAAATATATAAAATTATAAACGGTAGAATAAAATGCCCATCACGAAATAAAGATATTTACTTAATAATACTTAATAAGTAAAAGGTGCACTACAGCTATCGGCACCAGTCAACCCAGTTTTTTGACGTTCCAAAACTACCAACTTTAGTCGACTTTTAAAGGCTTTTGACTTTTCAAGTAACATAGATTCACTGATATTTGTAACATCGAAATTAGCTCTAATGATATTAAGGTTATTCTAAAAAACTTGACTCTTAAGGCACTTGGTAAATAAAATAAACTAACAAAGAACATGAACGAAGTGCCTTCCTCTTTACTAGACACCGCTGCACCGTCAGAAATGTGCCCGTGGACACATCCTTGGAAATATTCGAAACAACAGGTTTAAGTTAAACCAAAATTACTCAATAGTAATTATACAGAATAAGTATTTCATGTTATAGATTTAAGGTAAATGTAATATTTTTATAATAGTTCCAGAGATAGTTCAGTGACCGCCGGTGGCAACCAGTCACCAAGCAGTGATGACTCTATTCTGGTCTTGGAAGTCCCCCTAGGCTCTACGCGGGTCGTGCTGGAGAGGAAGAGATATGGAGACCGGTAAGTGTTCGAGTATAAAATAAGATTTGGAAATGGCTCCTTGAGGGACACCAATAAGCAAAATTGTGAATGTATTCAAGAGTTAGCAATTCAAGATATTAAGCAATGTTTTCTTAGACTTCCTAATTCAAAATGATCTTATAGATCAAATAAAATCAGTAACCGTTATTCAGGTCACAACTGTGGCGGCGCGGCCCCAACGGGCAGCTGGTACACGAGGGAAGTTCCGTGCCGCAGCCCACTGACGTTCTCTTCTCCGATGACACGCCCCTGTCACCACATTCCATGGTAAGTGAGATGTTATTCTAAGGTGCTATTCAAATAGATTTTAAATTTATTAAGGCACAAAAATATCTGTGTGCACAATTTCTGCCTATAGTCGAGGTAAAAACTTCGTTAAATATATGAGACGTGCGTTAGGTGCTGGACATCGAGGACGCGGCGCCGCGGCCCGGACGCGCGTCGGCGCTGGTGCTGCGGCGCGCGGACCCGCGGCGCGCCTCCACGCAGGCGTGGCGGCTGCACGCGGGGCGCATGCTGTGCGCGCACCGCAACCTGTGCGTGCAGCCCGACGGGGACTCGCTCATGGCGCTGGCGGCCGGCGCGCGCGTCGTGCTGGCGATGCAGGCGCGTGCGCCCGCGCCGCCGCCCGACCAGGTACCGTGGGCGCAGGGGTCAGGGAGACCAATCAATATTATATGCAAACCGCAGGTTTGATGACAATCATTTTGATTGTTTTTTTTTTGTTATATCTATGCAGGCTGTCTCGTGGCACTCGTTGCGTCCGGGATCGGGACGACTCAGCGTGTCGCTGACGGCGGACGGACCCACGCGGCTCATCACCATCCGGGACGCCAGCGCGCCGCAAGCAGGCTGGATCGAGGGAGGAACCGAGGACGAGGAAGACGTGAGGATACAATCTTATTCATCTTGTTTAGCTTATTGTAGTGGATCGGCCAGCCGACTTATCCTTTAAGCGCCGCCTGCCATCAGGCGACAACAAGATCAGGCACGATCTGTTTATTTAGATTCGTTGAAATATTTCATTTTATATTTGTATTGTAGCGAGAGATCGGTTCGCATCGCGAATGGGGCCTGCGCGTGGTGCTGGCAGGCCTGTCAGTGTCGCTGGTGGGCCGCGAGGAGCTCGTGCACGCGCACAGCTCCGGGGTGAGCCTCGAGCTGTGGCAGGCGCGCCAGTACCGCTGCGCCGCGCTCACCATCAAGCACATGCAGTGGGACAACCAGGTCAGACCTCACATGCACTTCTCGAGTTGATCTCCTTGCTTGTAGATACAAATAATATCAATCGTTTGGACATAGTTCCAGTTTCATCTTTAAGCGAGCTCAACTCGCAAACTATTTTCGACATAATAGTGAAAAATAGTTTGTGAATAAATAAATGAAAAACTATTCTGTGATTTAACCTATACATCTTGCTCTGAAAGCCTATACTCCACTAGAGTGAATTATAACGCCATCCTATTGTGCCATCCACGAACACTCGGGCTTCGCTGAAGCAAAGTATGGAGCGACCTAATTTCCATAGGTGACTGTAGTCAACAAAGAGTCGGCCGTGTGCCTGAGGTACGATGCACTTGCAGCTCCTGGGCACGCCGAGCCCGGTGCTGCTGTACTGCCTGCCGAGCGCGGCGCCGGCGCTGCACGCGGCGGCCGAGCTGCAGCGCGCGCCCACTCGCCGCTACAATGCCTACTTCTTCAAGCACCTCGTGGTCGCGCTGCGCCCGCTCGCCGTCCGCCTGGAGGAGAGGTACAAACACTATGCAACGCCACTATTTTTATGTGCGTATACATTCTGCGGGGCCACTGCGCTAGAAATCGTTTTCTTCCGATGGTTATAAAATAACGTGATTTAATAATATGTTAGATACACTGACTCTATTGTAGTATTGTATGGATAGAGGGTTGTCATTTTATCTTGGCTCTAATTATTATTTGAAGCCATTTTGACGCTGTAATCCATCTGTAAACAGATACGAGTGTCTGATGAATGTTAACAAGAAACAATAAAAAGTCTTAATGTGGCGTTTCAAATTAATTGATGTGTATTTCTCCAATGGTGTCAGCAAAACACAAAGTGAGTTATTACGAGAAGGGCACCTTACTCTCCATATTTTAAGCTTATCACTGTACGATGCTGTTGCAGGCTGATCCTGCAGCTGTGGGAGTGGGCGGGCGCGGAGTCGGGCCCGGCGCGCGAGCAGCCCGACGAGGCGGAGTGGGAGACGCGCCGCATGCTGGACGAGCTGTGCGCGCTGCACGCCACGCGCTACTACTTCGCGCGCCTCGAGCTCCTGCCCAGCCAGGTGAGGGTAGTTATGGGCGTGGGGGCCCCCCGTTGGCCCCGCCAGCCCATGATACATATGATTTTCTATAGAACAATCTATTAAGTCCGTAGACATCTACGCAGTATGGGCGAGTCTCAAGCCTTTCGAACCAACGCTGGCCAAATACACTCAGGTCAACGAGCTCAACTAAAGAAGGAAACATAACATGATTGAACATGAAGTGTACACTCTCCAGTGCTCTCAATAAAATTTAATAATTAAAAAATTTCACTTTCCTACAAAAACTAAGCAGCTGAATTTACAAGATTTATACTGTAGTTTTCGTATTACGCAGCTTGCACTTTTGAGTATTTACTGTTTTATAAAGTATTTTAGGCCTTTTTTTTAACCTGTATCCAGTAAGGCTGCCAACAGCTTCGTACTTTATTGTGCGTGTTTTTAATGCTGCTTTTTATTTTCTTTTGGTTTTCATGACTCAAGGCGACACAGCAGGTCAGAATTTGTGACGTCGTATTTGGAATCTTGCTAGACTTATATTTTATATGTATAATGAAATGATATTTTCATTTCATTTTATGTACGTGTATTTTCATTTCATGTTAATTTGTTTTTTAATTTTTAGAGTACCATTCCTAAAGGATAAGGAGATACTTATTACTAAGCTAATAAAGTATATCTCTCCTACTGCTGTATCATTTTTTGTTTTGTTCGCAGTATATGTGTTGTATTGGTGGATATCTTAACAAATAATAAGAAATACAAACCAATCAGTAGTCCGGAATTCTGGGTGTGCGAGTCGGGAGAGTGGGGGTTAACATAATTAATTATTTCAAATTCAGAATTGTATTTAAGCTGAAGGGATATATATAATTAGAGAGCATACAGGTATTTGTAAGACCCGATCTGTGTGCCCGTCAGATCCGGCTGTCGATGTGCACGGCGAGCAAGCTGGAGGGGTCGCTGGGCGCGCTGAAGCGGCGGCTCGGGCTCACGCTCATCAAGTTCGAGGACGCGTGCGTGGAGCTGGAGCCCTTCGTGCGCGCGCACGTGTTCGACACGGCCGCCTTCCTCGCCAGGCAGGTGCTGCAGCACTTCAAGGATGTAAGCTACATGCCGCTACATTTTATACATAGTAGATAGTACACTGAAGCGTTAGCGAAACTAAATAATTTAGTACAGATGTGCATCCATGACTTCCTGATGATAAGCGGTGCGGTAGTTTATACTTAATACTTACCATCAAACACTCCGTAACTGCAAAATCTGCTTACTTTACGCTGTTTTCAGATTATATATTTGTAATTTTTTATTGTATAAATTACCGAAAGAAACTCGGTAGTTTATATAATAATGAATTATAATGGAATGACTGATTGTCAATGAACATTGTCGTTGTAGGAGTTGAAATGGCAAGCGGCGAAGATCCTGGGCTCGGTAGATTTCCTGGGCAACCCGCTTGGATTCGTGGCAGACGTGTCGGAGGGCGTGTCGGGGCTGCTGCTGGAGGGGAACGTGGCCGCGCTGCTGCAGAACGTCACGCACGGCATCTCCAACTCCGCCGCCAAGGTCACAGGTCAGTGCCATGTCCCCGGCCCAACGGTACACTTTAGTACTCTTGACCTCAGTCCGTGGCCGAATGTCGCCGCTCCTGACTTTAGTCTCTACAGAACTATAGCCTAGTAGACCATACAATAAATAAAAACAGTAACGTTGCATAACGTGTTTCATAATTTATATATAAGCAAATCTGTCGTGCAGAATCCCTCGGCGACGGGCTGGAGCGGGTGGTGGGCGACGAGTCGCACGAGGAGACGCGCCGCAGGATCCGGAGCGAGGCCACCGGCGCGCACCTGGCGGCCGGCCTGCGCGGCCTGGGGCTCGGCATCCTGGGTCAGTGCCGCGCCAACTGCAACCACCTCGCACTGCATATTCGAATTGATAGTTCGACCTTACTTATGTTTATTTCATACAAGAATATCATTATTACTTATTGATACTTGGTATGTATCAAGTTTAGAAATCCTTTTTGAAATAATAATGGTAATTCACTTAAGAGAGTTTTATTACAAAGGATTGAATTATAGTATTTACTTGCACACCTAAATATTCACAAGGAATGTGATACCCGAAGCTTTTGAACTGTCATCTAACTGTCAATTGACGTTTTAATTTAATTTAAGAGCTGGATTGGCATGTAGGGCTGCTTGCCAATTCAGAGGGAGTTGTTGACGAGTGCGTATCGCCGCAGGTGGCATGACGTCGCTGGTGAAGCACAGCTACGAGGGCGCGACGCAGGAGGGGCTGGGCGGGTTCCTGACGGGCGTGGGCAAGGGGCTGGTGGGCACCGTGACCAAGCCGGTGATCGGCGTGCTGGACCTGGCGGCGGAGACGGCCACCGCGCTGCGCGAGTCCAGCCGGCGCGCGGGTCGCGGGCTGCCGGCGCGCGCGCGCACGCCGCGCGCCGTGTCCGGCGCGGGCGGCCTGCTGCCGCGCTACTGCCCCGAGCACGCGCAGGTCAGACCCTCCACTCAGCACAACGTATTTATTTCGCACCAAATAAACGTACTACTTCGCCTACTCGTCCGTCACCTGAAGTTTTACTTGATGCCAGCTTTTTTCGGCTGTATCTATTAGTATCCCTATCTATATATTATACAATATATGCATAACTTGAATCAAATATTAAGCTGTTTTTTAGTTTCGTCTCCCGTTGCGTGTGACGCGAACATGAATATATGTTTGTGAGTGAGAACGTGTCGCAGGGCGCGGCGCTCCTGCACGCGCTGAACAACAACGACTTCTCGGAACGGTTCGTGGCGTACCGCTGCGTGCGCGACACGCCGCACGACATCCGCGCGCTGCTCTCCGACACGTACCTGCGCATCTTCACCTGCAAGCACGCCACGCCGCACGTCGTCATGGAGACGCACCTCAGGTACTCCGCACGGCCACCGCAGCGACGCCTACCTCCTACCGGGCATAGTGGCTAAAAATCCGTCGCCATTTCCCCCATACTTCAGGGATAATGCATCGAACCATTCCTCCGACGAATTCACCTTCGCTGCATTACACCTCGTGACCTATCACGAGGTATACTAATTATGTCTGATCGCCGGCGGACCTCGTCCGGGTGCAGTTCGGGCGGTGCGCTGAGTATCGTATGTTTCGCAGCAACCTGGTGTCGTGCACGGTGGTGTCCTCGGAGGGCGCCTACTTCGTGGAGCTGGGCGTGCGGGGCGGCGCGGGCGCGGGCGCGGGCGGCGCGGCGGGCGGCGCCGACGCGGGCGGCGTGCGGCGGCCGCGCGTGCAGTGCGACACGCGCGACCTGGCCGCCTGGGTCGCGCGACACGCCGCCTACGCCAGGCAACTCTACCACGAACACGTGCACACCCTGCACCCACACACGGACTTATAGCGACCCTGATGGGTTACACGCACTCAACGGGGGCCTAGCTGACATGTAAATGCTCTTACAGATCTCGCGGCATGTCATTTATATGCATTTACCTACGTCACGCAGTGATTGTATGGGCACTTAACCATGACAATCCTACCGCCTCCGCGAGCTTTGTTCGACGCAAATTGCTAGGCAGATTTAGACATACTCCGCGCATGGCGGCCTCGTACGGCGGCCACGTACTCGAGGACAATCTTAACCTTAGCGAGATTAGGTGGATACTAGCCTTTAGTGGATGTTTTTTTAATCGCTAATTTAACATTTCTATAACTTTAATAAAAGGCATAATTATGTCAAGTACGGCCAACCCACTGTAGAGTGGGTTGGATTTAAACTGAGATTAAGAACCTATTTTTCTCAGTAAAAAATAACACAATCACAATTCTCCGTGAACTGATTTTTCATCAACATCAAAAATGATCGAGTTATTTCACATCTGATTGACACCGACAGGCACTCGGATTGGGATCGAGGTGTCTATTTGGACACTGCATTAAGTTCCGCTAATGTTGTCGAATGGGGACCCTCCACGTGGTACCGAGTATGTACCCGTGGCGACGCAGCATGGCAGCTAACTACGTAGAACTTGTGAAGCGCTTCCTGGCCCGCCCGACACGCTGCACCCCGGCCGCTACGTCCTCCCCTTGGCTTAGGTGACATAAGTGATAGAATTTTAAATTTTATAAACTTATTTCCACGTAAAGGACTGAACAAAAATTATTATGTACTAAGTTTCGACTGGTAAGATATTAGATGGTAAGAATTAGCTGATCAATTGTTGATTAATATCCAAGTTCACATAAGAATACATTTTTTCACATTGTACCAGTTGAATATCGTAACGGTCTAGTCTACTGTCTGTACCTTTTGTATTTGTTGTAACTCGTGTACTGTACATACGTGAGAGATGATCCGAGCTGGCGACATCTCTGTGATAACTGTACCTAACTAGTTGTTTAGTATTCTGTGTCGTTGTTGTTGACATGTAATGTTTGCTCCGTGAAGCGTGCACCACACGAATGCGTACACCATGTTTGCAACACTGTATAGGTGCTAACAGCCCGTTGGACCTGTTTAAATGATACACTGACAATGATCACATCATTCCTAAATTTTCCATATTAACTTGTGATGTAAAATCTCTTTGAATTAGATCAGTGGAAGCAGTATATGGTGTACACATTCAGACAGACGTGCGCTTCGGGAGGCTCGCGTGCGTGGCGTGCGGGCCGTGCATGGCGTGCGTGGCGTACGTGGCGTGCGTGGCGTGCGGGCCGTGCGTGGCGTGAGTGGCGTGCGTGGCGTGCGTGGCGTGCGTGGCGTGCGTCGCCAGTGTTCGCCTCAGTACTTGTCAGTATCGGCGGTTTGAGTCTGGCGGCGTGCGAAGTGAACTTGTACATTTGAGCTTTTTAAAACGATTGTCCATTTTTGTTGTTATTTGTGTCCAGTTGAATTTAATCTATTTCTAGCTAATATAATTTTATAATTACAGTAATATATTATTCGTATGTTCTTATATTTATAAATTGTATAGTACATTATGTATGAAAACGAGTCTTCAAGTAATTAACCAATACAGAATAGTTGAAACCAGGCGCCGTGACTCAAACGACCCGCTTAGACGCTCACCTGCTACACAGTCGTGATATAACGATATAGTTCACCAGATCATAGACGTGTGGGCAAAGCCAAGCAAAGCCTTACCAGCCAAACGGCGGCTCAAATACAAATGTGACTTACATTTGTATTTGAGCCGCCGTTTGGCTGGTAAGCTTTACCCCGCCATGGAAGCGAGGAGCGATTAAAATATGCGAGAAGAGCAACAGTTCTCGGGTCTTAGATGTTTGTCTTGTGTTTCTGTTGGTTCACGCCATATGCGACACAGGGAATCCTAGTGTTTAAAAGTATTTTTTTAGCCGCCGCGTAGGGTCGTTTGGGATTGCGGCGCGTTGTCTTAGGCTGTGATACGCGAGCGCGCTGTGAGTGCCTCTCGCTGTACTGTAAAGTTTGTATGATGTAAAGTATTTATTTTCGTACTAACGTGTGAATGGAAAGCAGGCCGACGAGAGTTGTTCTCGAATATGTCTCGTGAGATGTTCGCTATTACATTATGTAAATTATAGAAGCGCCTCTTTATATTTTGCATGTTATAAACGTCTTCGAACTTGAAGCGGATTGCATAACGGAGCTCACAACCCCATAATTCCAGCTTTTGAGAGCCTTCCGCCATAGTACACCGTTTTTACAAATTATGGAATATATAATATAGTTAATACTAACCACTGTTAAGTAAGATGGCGAGCAGGCACGCTCCTTTTTAAACAGTAATTAATTCAATAATGTATATGCAAACCCGAATTTTGAAATAAAGATTGTGGTGTTGTAAGCTTTCAAAAACAAAATAGTATATGTATCTAATGTATCACTATCACACTAACTTAACGTTTCAAGTAAAGGGTACATAGATTTGTTGCCAAAGTAAACTTTTATTTATATGTAAGTGATTGTGTATTGTAACTTATAAAGTTGACGGGTTTTGTTTTGGAGTTTAATGTTACGTTTAATTTGACGATTGTGGTTATCCATAGTGACTGAAGCAATATACTGATACCTCTATAAAGCTGTGGTTTTATTATATTAAACTAGCTGCACTCCGACTTCGGAAAGTGATGTCTAGAATGTACACGGCACACGTTGAAAATGCGTTACAGGACATCTCCGTCTAAAAGAAAAAACATCGTCTATTTTTTCCTACTTCATTGTGCTCATTCCAAAATGTATTTAAAGTATTTCAAATGGACGAATTTATTCTAATCTAGCCCGCCCGGATTCGCAAGGGTACAATTTATTAGTGAAGCAAATGATTTTGGGGGACCATGTTAGTCGCGTCTGTAGGTAGATATAGATACCCGCTGGAGTCCCAACACTTGGCCCGGGTGGTGCGAACGGAGCTATTAAAACACGTTTTATACGAACTAGCTTTATCTGTTAACTTTTTACTGTTGATGTATCAAAGCGACATAATCGCATTATGGTTTAAATCATCAATAAAGATTTGAAAAAGCTCCGCTAACGGTTGCTGATAACCGCTTGATCTCACCAACACAGTGTAATGAAACAAACAGTAGATACGAGACGCCGCGAGTGGCGGCGGGTCGCGCGGTCACGCCGTGCCACGGAGGTCGGCTCCGGCGCCTCGCACACGAACAAGGTTATTTTGTCGTTTATGAAACTTTTGGAGACGGAAGACTTGGACTCTCAGTGCCGTTTGGGCTCAAAACACCGACGTACGTATTAAAACAATTTATTTGACGAAATCTAAATGATAGTAAGGTTTGTCGTACTGTTAGCCGCGTGTGTGGCGGTGAATGGGGCGGCCTTGGGAACTGAGTGAGTAAAAGTGTTGTTGACATTCATTCAGTCAGTGCGGTGCAGAGATTCCGCGGCGAGCGGTCGTCTCCGTCGCTAGAGTAATCATATAGGTAGGTATTTGATTGAGATAAAACTAGTTCATTTGTTTCTCAAATAACAGGTAGATATTGTAGTGTAGATTTAAGCATTTGTTTATTTAATTCGGTGGATTCTGCTGAACAAAATATCTTTCAATTTATTCGTAGCTTTGAAAAGTAACAACATTTCGATTTAATAGCACAATTAAAACTGCGGTATTTTTTTTTTATGAATCTGAAATCTCAATTGTTTATGACCGTTCCGTAGCTTAGTCGGTGGCGACCCTGTCTTTGAAGCGCGAGGTTCCGGGTTCGATTCCCTGCCGGAGCATATTTATGAGATGGGTGTAAAGTTCAGGTTTTGAATATATATCTTGTATTTCTGTTTGTCTACGCCACCTGCAACATAGGAAATTTTAACTTATACAAGTAATGTTCACCATCTTCCAGCATGGCATCCGTGGACTACTCGCAGGTGCCGATCAAGGAGAAGGCGCTGCACGTGCCCCCCCTCGAGGAGCTGGTCGACGGTGAGGTTTTCATTCGTCATAGCGTTGTCTCCAATACAAAACTGTTTTTTTCAATTAATGGTAGTGACGGAACTGGCTGAGGGTCCACCTTATGTTAAGGTTACCTCCGCTCATAACAACACGATCATGTTCATAACAACATAATGATACGATCATGTTGCGGCCGTCACCCGAGACGGGGATGTAACGTCTTTTGCGCCTGTAAGTTCACCGGAACAGAGCAATACACTGCTTGATGACAAATTACCAGGTACTTCTCCGTATGGCCACGGCACATGTTGTAATGCTACTATGAGTTGCTGTTTAAGTCATTTGATTTTCCCGACTCAACTACAGATGCTATTAAGAGTTCAGTCTGCAGTCTACTACTCGCATAGCGACCATTCTGGGAAATGAAGATGTTCTGATTAGGTAGACATAGATCTATGAAAGCGAATGATCTGTATATGTGTTATTGTGTTGTACGCGCGTAGTGCTGGCGCGGGGCCTGCCGGAGACGTTCGAGACGGTGAGCGTGTCGGCGGTGGACGCGCCCGACCTCACCCAGGAGCCCTTTAACCTCACCTCACCAGGTCCGTATGCAAACAAATAAATACCGGCTGAGTGCGGTTCGGACTCGCCTACCTACGTTCTCGATAATTGTATTTATTCATTACTAGCTGCGCCCCGCGGTTTCACCCGCATAGTTCCCGTTCCCGTGGAGAATACGGGGATAAATTGATTTTATTTTTTTCGTTAATTTTCCAATGTTTTAATAGTTATTCTGCTATTCGGGACGGAAACAAATCCAACAAATCAAAAACCATGGCAATCGGTCCAGCCGTTCTCGAGTTATAAGTGTTGTAACAAACACGACTTTCTTTTATATATATAGATTTTATAGAAACCTCAAAAATTGTAGCCTATATGTTATTCTGATGTATAAGCTATATTGTGGTAAAGTTTCATTCAAATCCATTCAGTAGTTTTTACGTGAAAGAGTAACAAACATCCATACATCCATACATCCATACTTACAAACTTTCGCCTTTATAATAGTAGTAGGATTAGTATAACGCCATCATCATAATATAGGTATAGGTAGTGAGTTTCAACTTTGTATCTATTACGATTCAAAATAAACTACAACACCAAGATGTTATTATTTATTTATTTCGACACACCATCAAAAAATACTTTATTCACTCAATTTAAATGGAACAATGTTTTGTTTATCACTTACAGTAGGTACTTGTCACTTACAGGCGTGTACGACGTGCTTGAATGAAGAGTACTTACTTATTAACAATACGGATGGATACTGACGGTACAATTTTGCCTCAAATAAAAAACAATGCTAATGTAGACAGAAAAGTTGATTTCAAGTAGTAAATATTACTAATTTATAAGAGAAACAGTTTTCCGAGCTTCTACCTTAGACGAAGGCAGCCTGGGACCAAATGTATCTATTAGCCTGCCTTCGACAGATTATCTCTAGCTTGTTGTTCTACTTATACGATAATTATATTATTTAATAGTTCAAGCACCATGTTCCAAGTATTTGACCGCCAAAAGCCGGCTAGATCGTTGGAATGAAAAAAAAAAAAAAAAAAAACAAATAGAATGTACCTACATTATGTTAACGCGGCGCTTCTCATTTGCTTGGCGAGTATGTATCATCCTATATTTCGCTGTGATGTCAAAAATCAGTGGCAAGCAAACAATCAGCTTTGATAACTGCTTGTTAACATTCGTTATCACTGAAGTATAACTATCGCGTTATCTTGCGCGCTCTTGAACTTATAATATATTGTTAATACTAAATAAATGTTAAATTGGTAAATACTTAATAGATAGGTATAAGTAGTATAGTTACAACGAAATATTGTATATATACATAGTATTCAAACAAGTATGAAGAAGACAGTCAGGTCGCGCCGATGGGAGTAGATTTAATTAACACTGATTAAGAACAGGTTCTTAATTCCTTATTACATTCACAGTAACGCAGACGTGAAAATAGTTTATAAGCTCCCTAGTTATTTTGGTCATTAACCTGCCTCCAAGCGAGGGGTCTCGAGTTTGGTCCCTTTTCGGAATGAATTTTGTGTGATGAGCATGAACGTTGCTGTCGTGGAACTAATTATTTCTGGCTGCGAAGGCAAGCTGCTTCCATACTACTTAGGTACGGAGGCTGTTGAATCTCTATGAAGTACAAGTAGGTATCATATTATATCGTTGCACATTCAGGTCTGTCAGGAGACGTGAAGCTGGTAGAGATCGGCGGGCCGCCGTACTTGGTGCCGCTGGTGCAGCGGGACAAGATCTACGACCTGCGCGCGCTGCTGCGCCACCTGGGCCGCGAGCCCGCCTTCCTCGCGGGCGCCGGCGCCGGACCCTGGCCCTATCTCGGCGTCAACTGCGAGGTAGGTGCACGCCAGACCTTGTCACTTCATCGTCTCAAGTCCTTGGCCCTGGCCCTATCAGGTCGACCCACGTTTTGAGTTATTTAAGAAGCTTATTAGTACAAACATTTTGAAGGAGAAATGATTTTTTTGCCTACCACGCTTTCTTACCACCGATGTCTTACTATATGCTAAATTAGACTAAACCTTATTTATATGAATTTCTTTCACCCGTAAATTCACAGGGTATAATCAACATGAGCGTGCGAAACGGTTCGGTGGAGCAAGGGACCCGCATCGTGTCCGTGGAGCCGGTGGGTGCGGCGAAGGGCTCCAGCGGGTTCCTGCAGCAGCGCCTGCCCAGCACCGAGACCCGGACCGCGCTGCTCGGGAACTACCTGCTGAGCGACGGCGCGCCCGGAAAGGTAACCCGCCACTGAGGTGCCGAGCATGGTACTGGGAGCTGGATTATTATTGCAATGGCTAAAACTGCTTGTACTAGCTGTTGTAACTGAGGTCGGTTGTGGCGTTCCACAGAATATGTACTCAAGTAAACCATCTCGCCTTTCTTTTCTCGATTTTACTTGGCTGGCCAAAAATAAAAGTAAGGCCCAAAAAATGCTGCTGTTTTTATATTTTATTTACATTTAAAATGACTAAAGGTGTTGCTTTCACTTCCAGGTAATCAAAATTGTCGCCAAAAAGAGGATAGGACAGTCGAACTTCATCACCGCGATACGGGAGACGCTGAAGAACCATTACGGACAAAAAGTTGTGGGTACGATGCGTCCTATATTGTTCTTAATCCATGGTATTGTTCTTAATCATTTATAATCATTTGGGTCATTACTAAGGCTCACAATGTAAAAAAAAGTATAATTGTGTTGAGATAAAAGTTTACGTACATCGAAATATATTTTGCCCCAGTCGTCAGCTAGGTCTGTTAGATTGTATTACGTACGTAGCACATTAAAAATTAGCTAATATTATAGCCAGTTTTGGATAATAAAGTTAGATCAATAGAATGCCATTGATGAAAAAAGAAACACATATGAATGAGTGTTGGTGCAGGTCTGGGGGGCACGTTCCTGCTGCGCGCCGGCAAGGGGAAGTTCCACGTGATGCCGGACTTCTCGGCGACGGCGCTGTGCTCCGACAGCGACGTGGACTCCTGGCTGCACTACTTCCACATGTCGGCGCCCATCGTCAACGTGGGCACGCTCGTCACCGGCGACCTCGTGAGTGCCATATCAAACTTTTCTAAAATTTTAAACTTCCTTTTGAATGAACGAACATGTTCCCAGCGTAGCGTGTTTAGGGACGTTTGGCATCGAATCGTATTCATGGTCCGGTCAAAATAGACATTCACTCTCGCATACATTCCCAATAGGCTGGAAATTTACATGCAAGTTAGGGATATTATTTTAAAGAAATTGTGCAAAGTCCCTAGTTAGTCCCCGCACACACGGGTGTGTGTAATTATATAACGAAACGATTAGTTTTATGATAAAAATATCTCAGACAACAATTGGAGATCATATAATTATCTACAAAATTATGCATAAACTTTTTCTATAAGATTCAACATTCAAAAAAGCCATTCTAAAATTCTATAAGTTGAAGTTGACCGGACTATAAGTAATAGCCGTGTCAGCACGTGAGCGGCGCGCGGCGAGTAGCCAGCCAGCACCCCGCGCCGGGTGCTGGCTGGCTGGCTACATGCGCGGCGCCGTCCGCAGGGGCTGGATCTGCGCGTGCAGCACTTCCACGGGTTCAGCGCGCACGGCGAGGGCGGCCACTACCACTACGACACGACGCCCGAGGACGCGCACTACGAGGCCTACCTGGCGCCCGCGCACGCGGTCGTGCGCGTCGACCCGCCGGCGCACACGCACGCCGTCGGCCGCGACTAGCGTCCCTTCGGCGGATCGCTCCCAGTACTTGTCAGTTATTAAGTAGTAAAGAATCAAGTCTGTTCTTTGACGGAGTACCCCACTCTGCGGAGCACACCTTCCTCGTCCTTAAAACCCACGACCTGCCGTGGTACCGGGGGAACGGTGTGTAGGGATTTTTTTCACTCAAATTAAATTACTTAACGTAACGGGGATTCTTGAAAAAGGAGTTAATATTTTTGTTAAATAAAAAATTTGATGTAAAATATTGCTGTGTTTATTTCGCGATACAAATGAACTAGGAATAAACAAAATACACTTTGTAATAAAGTACTACTGTGTAGCGTAATTACAATAATTTATATTCACATGGAGTAATCAAATATACATTTATATTGAAAAATATGTTCAGTTGGACTATCTTTAAATAATTTTATATTGTTTCTACCTACACCGTATTTACTATTTGAAAAACATTTAAGTAGGTATATTACTTATCATCAATTCGTCACAAATGTACCGGATAAATTTATAACTACTCCTAAAAATCAGGCGAGATCCGATTTCATACTAAATATCTTTTACATATAGATCTACAATCAAAATGGACGAATTAACGACATAATTGTATAAATATCTATTACATTATTCGCCGCGCGCCGTGTGATTTGTCATTTTCGTTGTCACTCAATATTGTGAGGCAGCGATCTGCGGAGCTCTTAATGGACGCGCACACTTCTCCCGCTGCGCAGGCGCAGGCGGAGCGTGCACCCGGCCGGACCCGGCGCGTGAGGAACGTTGGATACTTTTTAGTTTTTAACATTGATGTCTAGGAAAATGCGTTTGATCTGCAAACCCGGGCGAGTCCATCGCGCGCCTGCGTAACCCGTGAAACTCAGTTTGAGCTCCATCATTACATACAAATCAGATATATTTACTACGCTTAAGGAGCGAGGGACCTCCGGGTTGTCAGTTGAATCATGGCATTGGTTGCGCAGGAGGAACGCTTGATCGAGTCCACAGTTTGATCTCATTACAGAACATCCGGTATATGAAACAAAGCGTCCGGCATCTACACGATCAAAGCACACGGGACACGTTGCTTCCGTCGCCCTACTGAATCACAATATCTCTGTTACCGACGCAACACACTTCGAAACGGAAATACACTTTGACATTATAATCAAAGTGCAAAAGTGTGGCACCAGCTTTATTTAGAGGTAATTTGACAATTCTTATGCCTCGATAGTAGATGTGTATAAAGGCCGCCACGGACCGCTGGCGGGTTGTGCGGCGCCCAGCTGACTCAGTGCGCTCAGGCACGGCCTCGAGCCTGGAAGCTTTCTCTATATATAGGTTTGAAGCCGATCAATTGATTTTGAAATTGAGGTTTTAAAGATGAAAAGGTCTTCTTTGTATGCTTAAATCTAAAACCTTCGGTGGCACATCTAAAGTTTAATTTCAGTTACATCTCGATCAGGCCCAAACTGAATTGTGAGTGTCATCTCGCACCGAGCACTGAGCACTCTGCACCACATCGGTAGCAGCCTGCAGGCCCCTCGGGTAGATAATCAGAACACAGCTCATATAAAGCTCTTTCAAATATTGTAACAAGTCTTGATGATAAAGTTACTTATAAAATAATACAATTCAAAGAATATAATGGGAAAGAAAGCATTGAGCAAAGTAAAATATATAATCACTTTATATACATAGCAAAAATATATATACAAATATTTCATCAAGTTTTGCTGCATAGCAAAGCTTGATGAAATATTTGCTACACTGCAAGACCCCATCTAATAATTGTATTGTATAATACACAACTCATAATTCATCACAATTCATTAATAAGCAAGATTAGACTCGATGAGAGGTTGGTTGAGTGTTCTCTCAGCCAACATTATGTAGATTTGTACAAAACACGAGTTTAATTCCTTGTTTAATTGAATAACAATAATATCGATCAGGTGCAGCATATGGTCATACAAACGAGTATAATGGCTGCTCTGAAATCATTGAAATGTATAAATTCATATAAAACTAAGTGAAGGCAAAACTAAGGCAGTTTCTGATTTATGCCCAGTAGTATTGTCTACTTGAAAGCAACTATCAAATCACTATTTTATTTCGGACACCTCATGATGATAGCACGCCATGCTGATCATGAGGGAACTAAATGGATAATATGACAACAATATATATATATATATATATATATATTAATGAGTTACATGAGCGTACCCATATATTAAACATGTAACTTCACACGGTGATTATTTACTTACAATAATGTACTACAATACTATTTATCTAGTTATTTACTCAGTCCCAAACATGTTCCTCTAGCTCGCTATAGACGGAATTCTCGCAAACATTAAAGTGGTACTACTTTGTTAAACAAGGAATAATAAAAAATATCTTATAACCCGCTGCATAGAGACTTAAAAACTAATTTCACAGCAACTCAAAGGGCAATAAATGAGAAAATCAACAGCAAGCAATATGATGCAGACAGTTAACTTACGTTAATTTTGTGTCACAATGATCGGTTTTACTAGTTGGTACAGTACACGCACCAGTGAGGCAGTCTGAGGCAGCTTGTGGTGCCACACACACCCGAGCACCCCGCTCCGGCCGCCTCGATCCTGCTGGATCCAGCTTGTAGCCACTTTGTACAGAGTTAATACAAACTCTCGAAGGACTAGCGATACATTGGAACTTACATTATTTATGGCGAGTATTCACTTTGACTTTGAATAAACGAACAGCACAAAATTCAAATTTGAAAGTTATCACTGAACTCATCGCGCGTTCACAAGCATTTCCGGTACACTTATGGATGATTCCCACGATTTGGAAATGGACTATCCTGTCGACACTTGTTGCTACACTAGCTAGGGATGACAACTGTCGGATGCGGCTCCGGGAGTGGTTCGGTGCGCGCTCACGGCCGGGCTGCTCACGAGCGGAAGAAGCGCACGGCCCGCACGACGTACTGCCGGCAGATGGGGCACTCGGCGAGCTGCTTGGAGCACGCCGTGCACGCCGCGATGTGCCCGCACTCCAGCAGCACGCACTCCAGCGGCGCCGCCATGCAGATCTTGCAGCACTCCTCTATCGGCAAGTTGTCCAGCTCTGCGGACAGTTGTTTGACACTATACTCACTTCCCATTTGCTAGTGGGCTTTGCTGGTTACAAAACTTTAATAGGAAACCTATTTAAAAAAAATCTTCCTTGACTGGAGTCAAAGGTCAGTCGCTAGTGGCCCTGCCTTGTGCACCTTAGGCCGTGGGTTCGATTCTCACCTAGAATAAACATATGTTCCCATAGTACAAGCTATCCTTAGTTTGGTGCTAGATATGACAGTATAAAATTTCATGAGTGTTTAAAAATTCTATTCTATATCCGGAATACAACTTCCTTATAGTTTGTTATTAGCGAGCACTGTTTGAAAGTCACGAAACTTGTATCTCATGAACAAAAAATACCAGCGCGCGAGTGTGTGTGTGTGCGTGTGCGTGCGGGTGTACTGACCGTCCCGGTAGTGCGCGTGGTCCCGGTAGAGGCGGCGCGCGCGCGCGAGCAGGTCGGCGCGCTCGATGCAGGAGCGGAACTCGACGCGGTTCCAGGCGAGCAGCTCCTTCAGCTGGCGCACGCTGAGCCGCTCCAGCTCCGCGCCGTCGCGCAGCGCGCCCAGCGTCACGTGCCGCGGCGTGCCTGCCAAGCGGAACCACTCACTCACTCGCTCGCTACGCACCACTAGGGTGGCGGCCCTGCTCTCGAGACGAGGGGTCCGGGTTCGATTCCCGGCCGGGCCACATTTTGTTTGATGAGCGTGAAATTTGTTCTCTGGTATTGGGTTTTTGCCATAAATAATATGTGTGTCCATATCGACATGGGTACGAGTGACTTTAAAACTCGAAAAAACCGATTTCAATACTTTCTTCCTATTTTTGAACCCTAAGGGTAATTCTAAAATAATAAAATCAATTTAAAATTGCGTAAAAAATGTATAAAATTCTAAATAGTATAATGGTTTTCTGTAAATACAAGTATCCGTCAGACTAACGAGTGCAAGGGAGATAGCGAGACCAATAAGATTTATGACCCAAAGACCCACACGGTAACTGCTCTCCTATGAACTACAGCCAGGAGGTGCAGACCCCACCAGCTTCCCACAGCCTACCGACCGTACGGTGCACGGGCCGACTCGGCGGACTGAAACACAACACCCTCGCCAGCAAGAGCAGCGAGATGCGGGTGAGACTCACTGTCGGCGGAGTGTGCCAGCGGCTCGTCCTTCAGGCTGGCGGAGTCGGCGCCGCCCGCCGCCGCCGCCGCCGCCGCCGCCGCCGCCGCCGCCGCGCCCGCGCTGCGCAGCTCCAGCTCCGAGGCCGCGCGCTGCGGCAGCCCCGGGCTCAGGCCTGGCGAGCCGCACACATCGTCATCCTCATGTTACAGATCTTACCATTTTGCGGGAGAATATAAAAAATATCGCCACGTCGAAACTTAGACATACTTATTGCTTGTAATAAAGGAAGTCAAACTCGATCTCATTTATTATTTTAGATCTCAAGTATCATTTGGACACGTCAACTTTTAAAACCACCAGTAAACATTCGCGAGTACATAACGTGTCACAGGAGCTTCTCAGTTCGTGCTGTGATTTGTACAAGTTTTACTACACTTAACCTTACTACACATCAGTTCAAAAAGGCATCGTTTTCAAAATAGAAAGCTATCTGTTTATGTTGACGTAATCGTGTTATCGCTGTATCCGAATCCTTCGGATCAAACCGAACAAATATATAAAATAAGCCTCGCTTTGCTCATATGTATCCAGGTGTGAGTGGGGGAGAGCTAACAGTCTTACGGGTGACGTACCTGGGTTTAAGTGTTCCCTGGTGGCGGCGGGTGGGGGTCTCGGGCGGGGGGCCTGCGAGCGCGGCGCGGGGGCCGCGGGCGGGGCGGGGGCGAGCGGGGCGGAGGGCGCGGTGCTCTCCGTCGCACTCAGCAGCACCTCCGAATCTGCACAACACCACTTACATGCCCACATGTTCCTCACTCCCACTGACGCCTATGTTAGGAAGCGGAATATACGCTATACAAATAGAATTTATTATCACTCAAATATAATACTGGACGATGTTACAAAAATAATGTTAAAAGAGGAAATAGATGGTACATTGTGTGAGTGTTCTCATGAATGAATGATTGTAGTACATTGTTGTGTGTACCGGGGAAAAATAATAAGAATATTGAGTGGCATGGTGTCGGCCGCCCGCTCTGATATATTTTTCCTTATTTTTAATTAGTGTAGACCGATAACAAGACTGTTTTAACATTCGGTAGAACTGAATATTATTAAAAAGGAACATATTTTAATCTTTATATGCGACAATGCGCAGACATTTAGAATATACCCAGAATTAGAATAGTTAGATTCACTGCATATAATTGAAACGAAGCCGTGAGCCTTGTGCTGCGGCTTGAGACTTGTGCAGGCTCCTGTGTCGTCGGCTCCTCCGTACCTTACATGGTAGATGCGCGCCATCTTTAGGCGAAGTTCAATCTATTTAAATATGAAAGGGCAAAATGTGGCGCTAAGCGCAAAACTTGAGAACGGCTGGACCAATTCAAATATTGGTTGAAGTCCGGGGAATGGTACTTA
This sequence comes from Aplocera efformata, assembly GCA_921293045.1. Taxonomy (NCBI): domain Eukaryota; kingdom Metazoa; phylum Arthropoda; class Insecta; order Lepidoptera; family Geometridae; genus Aplocera; species Aplocera efformata. The sequence goes on along the minus strand of OV121042.1, from coordinate 290,335 downwards.
TGTAGAGAGATTGCACAAATTTTGTATGTGCACAAATTTTGTTCGACAGCTGATTGTCAAAACGTCTATCAAGACAGGACAGCGTCTGCCGGGCCAGCTAATTTAAAATAAGGAATGTCTGCAGCAGAGAGCGGCGCGGTGCGTACCGTTGGGCAGAGGGTCCGCCGGGCGCGTGACGAACTCCCAGCCGGCGTCGTCCAGGTCCTCTATCTCGAAGCAGTCGGCGGTGTCGACGCGCGCGCTCTCGCCGGACGGCGTGCGCGACAGCCCGCCCCCGCCCCCGCCCCCGCCCGCGCCCGCGCCCCCGCCGCCGCCCGCGCTCTCCCCGCGCACGTCTCGCTCGCCACCTGGAACACCCCATTACAAATTACATTTACTTTTATTTTGTATTATCAAAAATATCCATGGACACCCTAAGGCACAATGCAGATATCTCAAAATACAGCCAGTAGTTAGTGCTAAACAACTTTCATAATGTAATGTGCCCAATTATATTTGGTTAGTTGCAAGGATACTACTACTTTAAAGTATGTAATACATTTCTGCCAAGTTACTGATGCAGTAAGGAGGCAAGTTACTGTTTGACTAGGCCTCCATAACAAAGTAGCAGGATGGAACACTCACCCGGTGTGACAGTGAACCGCTCATGCTGGGGTTGACTGCGAGTGCCATTCTCCAACGGACTTGTATGGGTGTGGGTGGAGTTGCAACAGCCTCCTAAAGAATAAACCACAACATTGTTTGGTAAGAACTGTATTAAATTATCAATTATATTAACAAAAAAATTATCAATTATTAATAAAAAGTCTTCACATCATTTACATAATAGCAATATTAATTTGTTTCGTGAGTTATAGTTTTATGTGATCATTAGTAATAGTGTGTGTAACACAGTTGCTAACACACACTACGGCACCACTGAAAACCAGTGCTACAGCAGCCATTGATCTGCAGCAAATACTGAGTGGCAGCCAATTTTGCTCATACTTTAACCGTTTTAATATAGGTAAAATACAAAAAACTCTAATCTAATTTATAGATATGTTTGTAGTTCAAAAGCATTTCTTAGGAATGTTTTTTAACTATTATGTGTTAATGTCAGAAGTACTGTAACATTGCTGTACAAAATTCGTTTGGTAGTTCTTGAGTTAACCACATACAGACACATACACAGACACACAAAAGGTTCAGGGGGACTGCTGTTTTATAGTATAATGGTGTGGATTGGGTCATCATAATCAGGTTGAGGTAGAGGTACTAAACTGTAGCCTACAGGTCACATGATGGTGATACACAGTTTTTTACATTACATTTCTCAAAATCCAAAGTCAGAAATCACTTATCTAGTGACTGAGTTTGAGTTATTGTCAACACAAGAACTGAGATCTCAGACTTTTGACTGCATTATGGTATAACTTCACTTGTATTAAAAACCATTTCATTGACCTCCTACATAGTCATGTAAAAAATAGGGCTCTAAACTTAACACCTAAGCCTTTACAACAAAATGGGCAGTAAAGGAAAATTTACTTACGAGACTGTGGAGTCGGTGCAGAAGCAGGCTCGGGCTCGGCGGGTCGCAGGTCAAAGGCAGAGTTGAGGAACTCATTTATATTGTTTGTGAAGCCCTTCAGTGAGCTAAAAGCGCCATTGTTGCGGGACCCTCTGCGTCTGTATGCTGTACTGTTTACGTGGGACACGCACAGACTTAGCAACTCATCTTTCTCTGAAAATTTTATCACAGTTCGGTTCTGAATAGAGGTTCTGAACAGCACTTGGCTCTGGTTCTAAAAACTCAGTAGTTAATGTGTTAGCAGTAGTTAACTTGTTAATTCATGGTAACCTCAGAACAAACTGTTTCCAAAGCCAGTACTGTTGCACAGCATATTGAATATACCATATTGAAGCAGCAACTTTAATCTCTCAAGTCATTCAAACTAAACTGATAAGAGGAAATACCAGTATGAGTACCTATATGAAGTAGCACAGATCATGTGCCAGGTATTATGATATGATAAATAAGGTACTTGGTACCTACATAGGTAAATACCTTGTTACCACATTAAAATTTTGGTAGGTATTAGAACATAACAATATTTATCATCACGTATATAGAGGTTAGGATAAATGCATCCCAGAATCCCAGTGTTCCGAGGGTATGTCTGGATAACTCAAAATTTGTGTTTTAGGAGGTTGACAAAATATTCAATAAACAATTTTCTTTGCATAATATTCTTAATCCTTGCAGAATACAATAAAAAAACACAATTGTAAAGTAACAAATTATCTTATAAGTAACAATATAAATTATCTGGTAAAATAACATCAAAAGTTTCTAGCGACTTACAAAACTTTTCTAGAAGGAATGTGTGCCAAGATTATTAATATATTGAGGAGAGTACATATCTAGGTTTTAAAGGGTTGCATCGATTAGGTACTGACCAACACATCCTCTGGTGGAGACGTTCTGTCGCTGCAGGAAGCACTGCAGGTCGCGCACTTTTAGATGGGCGATGTTGGCGCGTGAGAGGGGCCTGGTGGAGAGCACCCGGCACGGCGCACACATGGCGCCGCCGCCGCGCCGTAAGCAGCTGCTGCAGTAGCACCGCTGGCACTCGCAGCACACGCGCTTCCTCTTGAACACGCTGAATTGCACCGCGCAACTTTCGCACGGCATTTTGCCTCCGTTGCGTACTCCCGATATCATCTATAGCACCACATACTCCGCCCCGCTTGCGATTTGGTCTTATCTGACATACATAACACTGACGATCATTTTTATCGATTCTAGTTTCTCTGAATAATTGTTAAGAAGTTTGGTATTGTAATAAACCTTATTAGTATTTAGTATTCAATAGTCATGTCAAAAGATGAGTGATGTCACATTATGAAGTGATGTAGTCTGTCAGGTGTGAAAAAGATATTGATTGTAGAAAAACGAAATAAATCTTCGAACATGTCTAATTAGCTCTGCTTTTAGTTTTTCGAGTAACCTATCCCGTAAGCTTAACAGCCTAGGGATTTTCCACTGTGTAGCGCGAAACGCTACAATAATAGCGATGCATTTATTAAATTTATCGACGTATTTTTGTATATATTATAAAACAACACAGATGAAATTGACAAATCTGCCATTTTGGACTGTGACGTATCGTTTCATGTAATCATTCAACTTCACGCAATGGTCTATCCCTCTGAAACTTCATTCTAAAGTTTAATTCGTGGATTGGAACGTTAATATTTCCTTCTTTATAGAAAGTTCTGGCTAAAGCAGTTAAACTATTCTACTAACACAAAGTCTTTTTATGATTCGTGCGCTCGGACTAGTTGAACGAGTAACTAAAATCCTAAAAACATTCCTGTATGTCATTAACTGCCACAAGGAAAAACACAAATCCAGCCGCGTTGAATGAGTCGTTCAACCGAATGAAACGTCAAAAAAATCTGAGGGCGATAGACAATGTAGATATGATCATTCTCCTTTTGATGGTGAGGGGCCGCTCGCTTAGTGCCTGCTTCCTTACAAACATCTTACATTACATGCTACTTTTTTTTGTGACGTACGAAAATAACTGAACTAACAGTCACTAACACTAGGGAGCTGATGGAAGGTCACTTCCGCCCATAACAAAAGCAATATTTAGGTCCGTTAGCTTCCTAGTAAATAGATCGGTTATAGAATAGAAGCATATTAAGTTGTTAGATGTCAGTACGTCCTCGGATAAGCTAATATATAAGAGTCTGTAATTTTTACTATATGCATTTGATAGTATTTAAGCTACTATAGTATTTTTTGTCTGTCTGTCGGTTTCACTGTAAGATGTTATATGGAGTAAACTAGGATACTTTTATTTTAGAAAAGTAAAAAAGAACCCTTTGTTTTGTTTTATTTTTCTAAAATAAAAGACCACGCGGACGAAGTTGCTGGGTACCTCTAGTAAAATTTAAAAATATTGATATAAAAAGTCTCGCTGAGGACAGGATTCGAACCTGCGCGGGTAGAACCCATTGGATTTCAAGTCCAACTCCTTAACCACTCGGACACCTCAGCTGTATAGCTGAACCAATATTTAACGGTTAGGATTTATTGCTAGGTAGTTTGGTAGTTTTATGTCTGCCTTTTGTTAGTTCAGGTGTAAATTAACATTGTATTGTTACGATAGTTCACTATTATCAGATGTGAAATAGATTGGGAGAGACAGTAAGAGGGGCACAACATGTCAGGAGGTATTTAACTAATTTTAGCCAGAGTTGGCCGCGCCGTGGAACCTTTCTAATGGTAGCTGTAAGCTACGCTCGGTATACAAAGTGTTTGTGAGTTAAAATGCATCGCTGTCGGTCGAGTGCGGAGTGCGCTCAGAACGCTCGACGCGGCCCGCGCTCACTCTCACTTCCCTCGCGAGTGCCTGTGCTGCCAACTGACTCAGATCGTGGCGTAATTAACACGAATTTTCTGACTGGCCACACAGCTAACTTGATTAAAACTTAAAAGTATTTTTTTGTATCTACAAAAGTAGGTTTTTAATAATCTGGTATTTGTAATCTGGTAGTTACTAACTAAAAATGTCTATCGTTACAGTAATGTAAATTAAGTTGTTTTTTTTTAACAATTATAATGTCTACAGAATCGTAAAGTATATCAATAGCTTACGTATGCCTCTTAATTTAGATATCGCTACAGTTTATAGCGGTGAGAACATCCCGAAAGAACGCTCGCTATACGAGCGTACAAGGAATAGGTAGAAGAATGTAAAAATGACTAAATGACACTCCATTTTGTTCCAATGTCCATGATGCAGAAATGAATGTGGCGAACTGCTAAAATCTGTACCAGACATTTACGATGATAGCTCAGGTAGGTACCCGTGAACCTGAGTTGTAGTGAAAAAGCTATGTGAAACGGAAATTAATTTTAAATGATCCGATAAGTAGGACGTAATAATACTCGGGTAGGTTGCCTATACATGTGTGACTCTATGAATAAAGTGATTTTTAAATTTGTTCATAGCATAACTTTATATCGTTATATCATTATCTGATCATATCATACCAAGATACTAAAAAGACAAGAATAACACTTGTGTGTGATTGCATATTTAGGGTTCATAGGAAAGTTTTGAAATAAAAATATGTCCTAAGTTGGCTACCCTCTCGCGAGCGCTCTCCCACGTCTCTCCGGAATGTTCCCGCGCTTATTGCGACCCGGATTTCGCGCCATTTGCAAATGATACTCTCGGAATACGTAAAAGCTCTCCGACTCGGCGCACTCGGCCTCTGGGTTTCGAGTGGAAAAACTTGAGCTATATCAAATGTTTACTACAATGTAGGGCCTGAAACATGATTGCCGTGGAACCGGATGGCGAGTCTCACAATGTAGGTACCTCTATGTTAGATACCTCCTACCTATGTCACCATTGAATATCGGTATCCGGTTACAGAAGCTATTTGTGTAGTAAAGCTGCTAACTTTTTCTAATCGAAATGGAAGACTGGCCGAATTATTTGCTAGCCATTACAACACAATTAAATTGCCGCGAATTGTATCTACTTTTGGCCGGGTCGGTAGTTGGAGGGGTGATTATTTTTAGTGGCATTTGAACTGAGCGCTCCCGAGCTTCGGAGGCTATACTAGTCGCCCCTTACTCACACGAAAAAAGCTTATATATATAATATATATATATTAAATAGCTTTAGATTCCTTTGAGTCTAGGCATTGCACACTAGAATCGCCCAATTAAATATAATATGTCACCATAGAGATATCAGCGGTGGGCTAAGCACTTTGCGTGCAATTAGGGGGCCCATGTTGCTCGCGGCCGTAGGTGAGTGCCAACTCAAAATAGAAGTAGAACTTGCCGAGTTTGTCCGAAGAAATACTTACCAGGTGCGGTACCTGGTAATCCGCCGCCAAACAGCGGTGTACTCGCATTGTTGTATTCCGGTGGATGGGTGCGGGTGCCGGTGAAATCACAGACGTACGACACGTTACATCCCCATCCCGTGGGTGGCGGTGACCATCAGGTAGCCACCTCGTTCCGTCCCTTTCATAATAAAGTACTTCACTTCTATTCTACAAGAGGTATAGTTCTACTAAACGTATACCCTTCTAGCGCCTCAACATTTACGATAAATGTACATTCCGAGGTAATTTACATTTGCGGCTGTCTTGGAGGGTCGGATATCAGCTCATCTATAGAGATGAAACTAGCGAGATTTAATATATTCAAATCGCAATTTATCGACGCACATGCCTTCATATTTTGTTTTCTAGGATATATTGGCTTCATCACAATCTATTCTCCCATTGTTTAAACAGCAATGCAATTGCACGTTTCAAAGGTTGCCTGGTGATACTCGTCAGGCGAGCAGCGCTTGACGGTCTTACTCCTACAGCAGAGTTGGCCGCTAGCTCATATTTCAATGTTTACATAGCCGAGTCCAACGGCGCCTGTAATTTTAGCCATTTTCATTGGCTGTGGATTATCAGTCCAGTTTGTACAAAGAAGTTTACATTATATGTTTCATATAATTTTTTTTAAGTTATAATAAATTCTGGTATTTCCAGCCTTGACCATTTGAAACTCATAAAAACATATACTAATCAAATATTCTCGTCTCTGACGACCGAAAATTACTAATGAATAATGTAAAAAATTTACAGTAGTCGATGAGCCTTATGTCATTTGAACAATGAGAGCGGTAGTAGATAGTAGGCAAACAATAGGTAGTAATATCTATTTAGCTGCTAGCTGACGTAGATGGTCGGCGACCCGGGGTGACCCACTCGCAGTTACTTCGGGGTCAATAGCACGGAACCACTCATGAAATGAAAATTAATAATATGGACTGAATAATGGTGCTAGCATACGTTAGATAACTTGTTAGGTTTATAAAACAATGAATTTTACCTGCCAAATAATAGTGTGATAAGTAATTATTTCATTATAAAATAATAGGAGCGTGTGGGCCCAGGGGTACAGACGCCGAGTTCCATCTGAAAGTCACAGGTTCGCATCTTAACGCGCACCGAGTTATCGCTTGAAAAAGAGAAAGGTTACCGACATGTTTTAGAACTAAAAATTCAAAGACATGTCATATGCACCAATCCAGATTGAGCTCCTGTGGAAGCGTTTTACTGTCATTTGTGGAGATCAGGCCGGGTATCCTGACGTGGCAACGTAAATTGATAATAAAAAGAGCAACGACTTCATTAACATTGAATACAGAAAATGTGTATTATATTACATTGCATAATTTCAACCTTATCAATACAGCTGAGGTGTCCGAGTGGTTAAGGAGTTGGACTTGAAATCCAATGGGTTCTACCCGCGCAGGTTCGAATCCTGTCCTCAGCGAGACTTTTTGCGGTATTGCGATTCCGAATAATAACTTATCTTAGGCAGCGTATTCTTTTCAGCGTGTTGTGTTTATAATTAGATTAGTTGGTAATAGAATATACAGCTTAAACAGTAGTACCTATTAAAATTTGATGTTTTTCAAATAAAGTGAAAAATAGCAATACATATTATTAAATGTTTGAGTTGTCTGTAACTAAGGAGTACCGCAACCGTAACTTAAAGTAGGGTAACTTTATTAATAAGTTCGTTAGGACTAATGTTCATTGAAAACTGAGTAATTACGGGGGTTATTGTAAAAAAAAATGCATTTGTTGGTTAGGAGCCCTGAGGATACGGAAATCGGTTTCTTATGTTCTTATATATGCAGGAAATCCTATCTAATATTATAAATGCGAAAGTGAGTAACGTAGGCAAATTTTATCCCTGTATTCCCCCGGGGACGGAAACTACGCGGGTGAAATCGCGGGGCGCAGCTATAATAGTACATCATAAAGAAGCGTGAAATTGATCAAGTCTGTATGATAAGTCGAACAAAATTGTTGCCAAATCAAAGTATTGTATTGCGTAACTATTCTTGATTTGGTAAGAATAAAAATTGTTGAATTGACTCTACTAAGGTAGGTACTAACCTAGCTATTTTACTTAATTCATGTACTTTACAATATAAGGTAGCTACATCAGATGAAATTAATTTCATGAAATTGCAAGTTTGCTCTGCTCGGGGAACCCCCTATCTTGGCCTACTTACGAGTAGGTACTAAAAAGTGCTTACTATTAATTTGAGTAGAGTTGCTGACACCTACTTGCCTCAGACACGTGGTGAAGCATTTCAATTAATTTAAAATGAATTAATAATAATTTATTAGTAGGATGCCTATTTATTTTTGCCTATGATTATTTAAACAGATTATTCCTATAGATCAGTAACCGAATACCAGCTGTTGGTAGAGTACTGAGCGGGTGGAGATATTTGAATCATCTATCCGGAACCACACATTAAAAACAAAAAAAAACAACGTTAACACATTCATACCTCTGCACTAGGATTCCCTGTGTCGCAGATGGCATGGACAAACACAGAAACACAAGGCAAACTAAGTCACGGAGCCGTCGACAGACAATGACGCAGACGCAATGTCACTTGGGTCTTCCCATACTTTGATAGTGGGATAGGAATTGAGTCGTATTGCTATTGTCTATGGGTAGCAGTATCCACTTAACATCACGTGGACGGCTATTTCGGTTCGTCGCTGATATTGCATAAGAAAAAATCATTTTAGGGGGTCCATGTTGCCCGCGTCCGTAGAGAACCCTCAGATCGCACGTATCCACCGAGTGCGGTGGTGCGGAAGGTTTCATTTATTTAGCCAAATAACAGTGGATGTTATATAAGGAACAATCTAGTACTTAAGGAAGGTCCAGTTGCTCGCATCCGTAGATGAGAACCTCTAGTACCCCTACACGTAACCCCTGGGTGGTGCCAAAGGAGCAACTAAAAGTAACAGTAGAATTTGTGCCAAATTCGTCCGCAGAAGTGCTGCCTCTTCACCTAGTGATGCACTCGTTTTGCTGTGTTCCGGTAAAAGGGTGTGGGTGTCATAATCATTCATTTATTCACTGTAGGACACAATGGACACTTAGCTTCGTTAAACAACAGTTTTTGTAGCAGCTGTACATAGCCTTGTCAAAATGAGAAAATTTCTCTTCATGTAAAAATAATCAAATTGTATCTATCTAATAATTTGATTAATAATGAATAATTGAAATAAAAAGAATGTCGAAGTTAATAAAAATAAAATAATAATAATAATAACAATTTATTATTTAAGCGGCTGTAGAGAGGCCTTGTCGGTGACATTACAGGCGCATGAGAAATTCAACCTATATACCTATAGGTTGAATTTCTGTTGTTATGGGTGGAGCCAACCACTTACCATCAGGTGGGCCTTCAGCTTGTCCTGTCACATCAGAAGAAAATAAAAATGTATTAAGTTCGTCGGCACAAATACTTACTGGTGCAATTCAATATTTTGTTTCCTCCGTTATAGTGTTAGGGCTCGTAGCAATTGCTACTCTTGCTACGTGGTTCCGACACTGACAGCTCGCAAGCAATTTTTAACAATTCAACGGAAATAAAGATTTTTAGCGTTGACTTTCACATTGCCAATTTCCAACAACCTAGAATGTTCTTTTAATTCGAAGTCCTCTTTAAATATTTCTATACTTACTCTTTCACTCCTGTCTGGGTGGTTATTAAGGAACATCATTGAATATTTTTATGTCAGTTGTCCGAAAATGCATAAATCCGACCGGAGACATTGACCTTATTTGTCAAAGGATTAAAATAACTTGTATAAAATATCAGCTCAAAAATAAAATTGATTGCGGCGCCACCCCTGTCACTCAAGGATGTCATTCATTAAAACGCTGTAAATTGCCATAACGGTAAGGGAGACAGGGCAAAGGCGATATACAGCGAATTCTTTTTTTATTTCATTATTTTTATTTCGTTTATAAGGTATTTAAGGGATTTTTGTTATCAACGTATAACACGTAGAACGCATGGGGTATGACCCTGTGCGAGAAGACGACCTATTCGTCGTGCGAAGACGAAACAATTAAATTACCTGTTAATCAGTTACTTGTGTCATTAATAAATTTCTAATGACACACGTAACTGATTTAAAAGTCGAAAAAAAAACCGACTTTAATACTTTCAAAGTACTGAAATAAAAAATCTATGGCACCAATCTGAAAGCATATCCTTTCAAATAAAAGAAGAATTTTTCGAATAGGTTGATAAGTGGCGGGAAATCGGTGAACATATAATACATAAAAGATATACAGTGGAACATACAAGCTCCTCCTTTTTTGAAGTCGGTTAAAAAGTCTTTTGTCATCATTGTCATTGTTTCGTATTAGATTAGGATTAAAACTGTAACCCGCTACCCCATCGTGCCCACCTCCCCCTCCTGTCCTCGTTAGTTCGCACGGACTTAAAAGATTGGCAGACATTAAGGTTGTGGCTGCAGCAGACGTAGCGGGTTCGAATCTATTACCTCTAACTGACCAACTAATAATGTAATGCAGAGTATTCATAGCAGAATCATTGTTGAAAATAATAACCTCGCAAAATTAAAATATTATTTACTCGATGAACATAGACATTATACGGTTCCCAGTAATAGGAGACAGTTCCCATATGCATTACACATTACACATTTCTTCAGATAGATATACTATACTATAGCACCATTTGACGGCTCCGTTGCTTTGTAGGGAGCCCTGCCTTCGAAGCGAAGGGTCTTGGGTGCGTTTCCCAGCCAGGGCAGACTTTTATGATAGTAAAGTTTGCTCTCGTGGCTTGACCGTTTGTCTTGTGTTACTGTGTTAGTCCATGCCACCCGTAATAGGTACAGGGACTCCCATGCAGGTTTCTTGTCTGTTTCTTCCCCTCGGGTTGGTCGGTTAGGGTTGGAACAGACGTAAACTTAACAAATAAGATAAGCTTAAACATGAAAACTGACTGTAATTTGACATATCTGTGTGCATGTAATGTGCCTGGGAGTTCCTGTGACACGTTATATGCTCACGAATATGTGTACATGCATGTGTAAAATTTGACGTGTCCAAATGATACTTGAGATCTAAAGGAATAAATGAATTTGACTTTGACTTTGACTTTGGTGTATGAGTGTGTAAACGCAATGTAACATAATAACGTAATTGTTTAGGTACTGATCAAAATAAATTTGTAAAACTTTGTGTATTGTGACCTAAGAAATTTGACCATTGAACGGTTAGTTGAATATAGAAACTGGCTGTGAAACGGCAATATTCATTACTTCTTACTTGCCAATCTCTAAACTCGAAATTCAAAACTCATTCTACTGGATCTTTGTATCGTTTGTGCAACAAATTTTTGACACATCACATTACATATAACCAAAGATTTCAATATAAACCTGTTACAACATCTCTATAAATAGGAAGCACACAGATACATGTCAAATTATAGTAAATAATTAAAATTTATCTATTATGCCGTAAAATAGATTACCTTAAGGATTAATAGATTACACGCTAATTTAAAAAAATATTGACGGATCCAAGTACTTTTTTAAAATTCAGCGGTTCGGTTTTGTCTCGCCTCCGCTTCCTGCAGAGCCGCGGTCTCCTGCGTGGACATGAGACGAGACGCGGGCATTCTTTAACTTATTCAATAATTAAATACCTATTGAATCAGGGTTTATAGCATGTTCACTGCCGGACAGCATCGCGGCGCGACTCTCTGGCGACGACACAACCAACCATACCATATCAACCTCTAATGTTCCCACTGCAGGGACACCGACCTACTCTCGATAATTGAGAGTTATTGGGCTTTGATCTACCACGGGAGCCCAATCCGGATTTATAGATGTTACAAGTCTTCCGATTTTTGTTTCTAAAAACCATGGCGGTTTCCTTACAATGCTTCCCTTCCCGTTTCGAGAACGTGGTAAACATTTCAAGTGAGAAACTCATCGGTGCACGTGTGGATTGAACTACCGACGTTCAGATTGAAAGTGGGCGTCTGTGCCGTCGCGTCGGCCACCACGCTGTCTAATATAAATCACGTTTGTTAGAGGTTTTCATTCGTTTGCTTTCGCATTTATATATTGTGGTGCGTTATCACGGCCGCACTCCTGAAAAAATCTAGTGTATAAATTGTCGAGTGACACGGGCAGGGGACGTTAGGCTCGCTCGCTCGTGTTGGATTGCATAAGTGACTGACGAGTACATCAGGTGACATTTGAAGTAGGTACTGAGTCAGCTCTAGAACACGGACAATATTGGTATAATATAATGTGTCTATGAAGGTAAAAATCTATTGAAATAACAGAACCAGTTGCGAGAAACGTGCTAAGTATAGACTTGTAGTTACTAGACAATTCTACTGAAATTTTATAGTTTACTAGCTGTTTACTATAATAGCTAGCCCTACGACTTCATCCGCGTGGAATGTATATATAACAATTGCGCGGAGCCCTATTTTAATTTAATTTCTATATTGTTTCCTACGTTACTCCTTATAACATCAGCGATCTGTCAGTAAAAGTACCCGTCAAAATTGGTCCAGTGGTTTTGGATTACACGGAAAAACCGACAGACAAAACTTAAAAGAAATTTGAAATTGCTATTTATAAGTACCGTAGGTATATACTTTCAAATGCGTTTAGCAAAAATGGTGTTATTTTGACATTAAAAACAGACACTTCAATTTTATTTATTTGTCTAGATTGCGTAATTGTAAGCTGATGATGAAGCACAGGCGGGACGGTGAACCGATGACACGCGCGTCAGTGGCGGCACGAGACCAAATAATTCGTGATCTGAATCTATGAATCTATGAACCCAGAAAAAAGTATTGTTAATGAGGAAAAAAAAAAAAAATCAAAAATGTGTTTATTGCTATTTAAACTACTAAACTACTACCGTGGGAACCAACTTACGATTAACAGGTTAATAATATAAACTAATCGACTACATACAAATGACATGGTCAACATTTATGGACTTTTTGACAAATAAAAATGTTGCAATGGTAATCTGACACCAATAATCTGTTTAGCTGTTAATCACTAAGTGAAGATTCTATACCTTTAATTAATTTTGGCACGGTAACCAATATAGTTCTGCTATCCGTGCCCGGGGGCGCGTTGGCGCGGTTGACTCTGAAACATACCGATACATAACAGTTGCTTTTCAACGTTTTCAACTCAGTTGTTTTGTACCGCTTCCTGCTGCGGAAGGCGGCTGACGGCTACGAATCAAATATAGGGCGCCACTTCCACCGGTGCGGAGGTTTGTTCCCGTTTCATAATCGTACAAAGTCGGCACAGACAAGTAAGCTTTAGAGAAAAAGTGTTTTTTATTGTGCCGTAGCAACATGTCAACTCTAAGGGTTTCGTTTGGAGTTTCCTGCCTGCCCGCAGCCATCACTGGAGACTGTTGGCACAACACGTGGATATAAGGTCGAAAGTGATTCTGTGAAATAAATTGAGAAAAATACCACTTCATGTTACACAGGGATGAAGATTCCGCGCACGGGCGTGTGCCTAAAGTAATGGGCATCTTTTGATATTTTTATTCTTATTTCGAGGCTTACTTGGTAGTAGCTCTGCCTTCGGGTCCCGGCTTCGATTCCCGACTGGGGTACACTTTGTGTGGTGAGCATGATGGTTGTTCTCGGGTCGTGGGCGTTTGTCTTGTGTTTCTGTGTTTGTTCATGCTATCTGCAACAAAGGGAATCCTAATGCAGAGTTTAAAAAAAACGTTTAAAATGTACTGCCTTCTTTTTAAAATTACTGGTAAAGACACTAAGATTAGTTATTTTTTTTGATAGTGTAGATGTCATATGTATTACGTAATAAATTTGTTTAATAACTTAATACATAACTTGCAGCAGAACTTGTGCAAGGCTCACACCGAGAAGTACTGCCTCCAAGCCTAATCTAATCATCATAATAATCTGCCGTCAAGCAGTAGTGCACTTGTACTGCTGTTCCGGTGGAAGGGTGTGAGTGCCGGTGAAATAACTTGCGCATGAAACGTAACATCCCCGTTTCGGGTGACGGATGCAACGGGGCGCGACTTCTCTTACTTCGGTCGGGGAAGACATAATGTATTACGGAATGATCATAGTCGCTTTAACACAATTTGATTAGGCTGTATAACATCTGGAGGTCGTTGGGCCCACTCGTCCCAGCAGTGGGAATATTAGGTGACTCCGAAAAGAATGCGAAACAAACATTTTTATATTGAAGGTTTTAAAGAAAAATCTTAGGTATCTATGACAAAACTAAAAAAAGTTATAAGCGATCCCCTCATCAGGTCGCTGGTGTGCTGACCGCGCGCTGACGCCGCGCCGAGCCGCACTTGCGTCATTTATCGACCCCTGCATTGTGTGTGATCGATACATATTATGTTTGATTCATATTCTGTGCAGTAATCACGCCAGCTCCAGGTCTCGGGGCTCGGCACCCTCCCGCCACTTCGTTGGGAGGTTTTCATAAGTGATTAGATGTTCCCCGCAACTTCGACGGGTGGAATTTAACGTTTTTTGTGTGGAACCCTAATTATTTTTTCTACAATAAAAGCAGCCCATCAGAATCGGGTATATTAATTTCAGGTCGTCCCATCTCTCTTCCAGATAAATATGGCGAAATAACCTATTATCAGTGTCGGTTCGCACGTTTTTTTTAAATACAACATAATAGTGGGTCTCTAGGGGTGAGGCAGCCACCCCCTTGTGCCATGTCTGGTGGCCCTGAACAGTACTGGAGTAAATTTTGGTATTAGATAGACTTTTCATTTGTATTTCCTCGATTTGGTGGAGCTGAAAGAAATCCAAACACAATTGGAACAAACTGGAATCGGGATCCAGCAGTCAGATACTGTTTTTGTATATTATGGTGTATGTTTAATAGATCGGATGATCAATATGTAACCGGCGGATTTTACTAGTCATAAATATTTACACCAGGGAAATGTATTCATGTCCTTATGTAACATTTATAGACAAACATCGCACGCGCATACTTGCTTGTTATTTAACATTCAACATTTTATTTGATTGGTGCAGCCCCCGCCCCGCCCCCTCCTGGCGGTTACCTTTTACCAACGACTTCGTACTTGGCAAGATCGGTTGCGTCCCGGTCCCAGAAACATTTTTTTGTTGAGCATAATGTTTGTTCTAGGGTCTTACATGTTTTTGCATTTTAAAGATGTGCTCGCATGCCACGTGAGACACAGGTGTTCCTAGCATATAAGTGTAGTAAATTTTGACGTATTCTAACGATACGACTTGAGATCAAAAAGAATAATTGATTTTGTAGATGAAAGAAAGAATGAAAATTAAGTAGATCAGCGTAAAAACCCTTGACTAGATCCTTATGTGAAGAGTTACTGGAGGCAGCCTGTGCCTGTGTGCGGGGGGAGGGAGGGGGTCGGTGATATAATTGCAAGTCGTCGACCTCTGTAATTACCTAACGTGTATTATTTGTAGACAATAAGGCAACGTAGATCATTTAACGTAGACTAGGCATTTACTACCTACCTGATTATAGTTAGAACTATGTATTGTCATATACCTACAATTGAAGCGCCTCTCGGTGACTGTCCGTACTGTATTGATCTACAAACCATTATATATTGGAATCGATCTAATCACGCGAGTACACGTGATTGAATGCTAATGGTGATATGTAATGGTGTAGCAATAATGTAATGGTGTGAGCTTTTCTATATGAATATTTAACATCGTTTGCTCGGGCGGGTGGGGATAATGGTATGAGCGATAGCTATTTTTATGAATATTTTACGGGTGAAGGATGCAAAATGTCGACGGAGCGGGGAAAATGAACGCGGTGAGCCGGTATGGGGCCGGGGGCTAGTGTTGGAATAAATTAACCGGCCACGTACAAGCATTCTATCCCACACCGCGGGTTCCGTTATATTAATTGTATTTTTATTATTTGGTAATGTATCCATTACAATTTTATTCAACATGTAATTCTTGTAGTCCTTCAAAATTACTTTTTAGGGTGTTCATTCTAAAGTGCCATGTCAATAATGTGATAATCACCGGCTGTCGTGTCTGTCCTACTGGATCACATGCGCATGATCCAGTCGCATCCGCGGGTCGGGTGACGGGCGCAACGGGGTGCGACTTGGATCTTCTTATACTTCGGTCGGGGAGGACCTTAGTCGTATTGCTGTTGTTATGGGCCTTCAGCTCGTCCCGTCTCTTATGATCCACAAAAAAACACTGTAGCATGTTGTCGGAGGAATTTTCATGACCACCCCCTACAGAACCTGTAAGTACAAGGTAAAGATTTTTCACTTTGACTTTATGTCATAGTTTCAGAATTTTGGTAGAGTTCACGAATTTCTCTCGAGTCGAAACATACTCTTGGAACAGGATTCCTTTGCCACTAAAACTCAGAAATATTCGTGTTTGGGCTCCGCTAGCGGCATAGTTCCCATCCACCGAGCTTGTGGCCTGGTGGTTCCCTGGCTAATGTTCTAGAACATCTGAAAATATGCTTTGAAGCTTCAGCTCCGACCACAGTCATCCCTAGCAGTAAGTACCTACTCTGTGTAGCTTTTATGAGGCCTTTGAAAACATGCATCGAACAAAATGCTCACTCTGCCGAAAATTCACTAAAAGCTTGTCGAAATATCCTCCGTTATTATTATTATCATCATAACAATGTTGGTTTCTTTAAAACCTGAGTGTAACGTTACGTAGTAAAATTATTATTTTTAATTATGAGATTTTTTTCAACGTTTATGTTTGAAATGCTATATCAACACGGGCAATTGTGTAGATAGATAGCTATTGTATACTCTTTATTGTACATTACACCTTAAATTAAAAACATAAAGTTACGAACTAGACAAAAGGATAATAACTAAAATTAACTTCTAGAAAGTGCTACCAAGCTTCCGATCCGGAGATCTAAAACAATATACAATCAATAGAAGAGTAATTACTTAGAATTCAGTGATAAGCTTAAAAGATACTTAATCAAAAAAATTACAAAACCTTGAAACAAAAATGTTAGATTACTGCAAAAATTGCAATAATGTAAGCCAAGGAAAGAGTAAATAACTATTATTTTTTGCCTATAATAGTCATTATTTGGCGTGCGCTGCGAAATGCGCTATAAATGGTACATCAAAACAATGTACTTATGATGTCTAACCAAAAGTCCGGGAGGTTATATGTCTAACTATTAATGTCTAACTATTTATTATTATTCCTATTTCCTGGACGGGTAGGCATTTGGATTTGCCTTATTCACTCTCATCACATTCGTCATGCACGCTCGTCGATTACGGGTACTCTATACATCTTTTTCCAAAATGGTCGTGTGGCATGCCTTCGCAAAACCTGTGCGGAATGTCTCCAGACACGACCAGTAACAACAAGAAACAAGCGGAAGGATCCGTCCACGGTCTCCACGTAAGAAACTGAAAAAAGCTCCCAAATCGTCGTATGAGATAAAATATTTTAATTGAATCCACTTTCTTCAATGGTCAATTATGGTGTCGCTCGGAGTTATCAAACCACCGGAAGGCCTTCGACATGGTTTATTAGCTAGTTAACCCGGGACGGACAGCGCGACGACGAGGCCACGACGCGGTCACCCATCACACTACTGTCTGGGTGGAAATTTCCATAAGTTAGATGATCTCAAGCACATCTAGACAAGACTCGACGAGTACTGCTGAATTCAGGTAATCTTGAGGCAATCAGGCAAGCAGCGGCTCAGACTGTCTCGGAATCGAAGCTTGTTTTGTGTTTCTCTTATAGTGTATTCTGGGAAGATTAGGGATAAATCGGGCTTGAATAGTTGAAGTTAGGTTTTTGCTTAATTAATTAATTGATTAATTTAATTGTAGGTTACACTGACGTACTAATATCTAGACGTCTCGTAGTGAGCTAGCGGCGACCCTCATCTTCCAGAGATACAGTCTTGGTAAAAAAGGCTCCCTATGTCTTGCATTTAATTTTTTTGTGTTTATTTCTTTCATATTTTAATGCAAAACCTTCATGTAACACATTAATTAAAACATTTTAATATCACGAGGATGTTGATGATAAACTTAAGAGGATCACAAAAAGTCCAGCTTTGAGCAATTAGTCGGCAATACTAGTTGTTGAGAAGGCTTGCTCAGCGATTCGCGGAGTCGA
Source organism: Aplocera efformata (assembly GCA_921293045.1). NCBI lineage: Eukaryota > Metazoa > Arthropoda > Insecta > Lepidoptera > Geometridae > Aplocera > Aplocera efformata. Next base: position 272,234 of record OV121042.1, on the reverse strand, counting down.
CGGGCTCATGGGGTTAGGATGTCGCAGAGTCATCATGCAAGCGCTGCATCGGGCGCTTCCGCGGCGGCGCGGCGCGGCCCGTCCGCCAGCCCCGGCGGCCGGGCCGGCGGCGGCACTCGCGCTCCGAGCCCGGCTCCGCGCGCACGTCGGCATGGCATCCGCGCCAACACAATAACCCCGCGACCGTGCCGTGACACACGCTCGAACGCTCCAGTGCCGCACAGTGTCCTCGCCAACCAGAAACACAACGATGAACCGGTAAGTCTCACAGATATGTTCTAATTTCGGGCGATTTTCCACCTTTTCCCGGCGTTTTCGCTCCGGAAAATGGAAACGTCCTGCGTCCTCCTTTTCGGCACGTTGCGGTGAATATTTGCGTTTGTAAATTACTGCGCACGTTAATTGATATCGGGTGCTCGCGATGTTTGTATTGATTCCGATACAGGACGGAGTACAAAGGCGATGTGATTCACCATTGAGTCACGGTGTCAGATCTGAACGAGAGCCTCCGTATTAAGGCTGCGGCCGAGGGTTAAACGCTCGGCGTCTCCGTCTAGGCCATAATATTTTCATTACGTCTACTTAACCCAGTAATTGTCCTGTAGCAATGAAACGCTGATACCAGAGTCAGAGCACGTCGTATTTTACGACCATTTCATTGTCTGCGTCTCAGTCGGCGGAGGGCCATCGACAGGGATATTTCAGATATCAACTTGAGAAAGCGGAATCTTCATGGAAGAAGATTCCATCGACGAAGATTCCATCGACGAAGTTGAACTGTGATCACCCGGCGATCGCCGCCGGTCGAAGGCTACACGACACCGTACAAGGAATTTTAATTGGTGACGCAATGACCTCTGCTCGGTTTTTTGCATAACGAATCAAAAAACAATGCAATAACCTGTTGTATCATCGTTGCAAAAAGTCAAAGAAATGCGTGACTCAGGCCGGTTATCCTTGGAGGAGCGACGGGACTGAAATAGATTCGCATAGGGCTGGGCATAGGAGAGGCTCCCGCGCGAGTCCAGGCGCCCGGCCATCCACCCGCGGCGCTCCCCGCCCGCCGCCCGCCGCCGCCCGCCGCCGTGCACCAGGACGCTCCTCGATCACCGCTCGTGATCAACTAATAAAATACCTAATATAGGTTACGGCGTCGATTCGCGCCGCATCGCACGCTCGAGCGGACGCGACTCCGAGCGGATCGCGCCGCGCCGCGCCGCTCCCGGCTCCACGGCGATGGTGACGACCATGAAACAGCAAATAGAGGAACCAGTTCCTGGGCTGCGGATATATTCCCATAGCGTAGCTTATGCAATTAAGATCTTCGAATTATCGCGGCGCAGCGGCTGCGTGACGAATATTAAAGTTTAGTAAACGTATACGAATACTTGCGCAACATAATCGCTGGTCCGCCGCGTGAATCGCGATTAGAGGAAGGCGCGGCTGCGGCGCGGCGCGATGTCGCGTGGTGTCGCAAGCGCGGCGCTCGCTCGAGGGATGCGCGGGGAATTGCAATTAGGGTGCGTTCGAGCGCAGGGGCAAGCGCATCGACCGCCGCATAGCAACCGCGCGCGTTCACCGGACACTCGTTATAGAGAGTCTATACTACCAACGAGCTGGCTACCTTCACTCGAACAGATTACGTGCGCCCGCGTATAATTCGAGACGACACATCCTGCAGCGGTGCTGCGACTCCGCCTGTAACTCGGGGAATAGCTTTTGGTATATCACGTTTCGATGACACATGCCCTGTGTGCGCTGGTACTTGCAAACACAATGACGAGGATGTCGAAGGACTTAAACTAAGGACCTTCTGCTGCCTTCATGGCGGCAGTCCTTTGAGAAGCAAGGAGGAAGGACTGTTTTATAAACTGACTAAAGTTCAGCACTACGCTAGGATTGTCGAAACTTGATTACTTTAAGCTTCGACATAATTTAGATTAATAATATTCATATTCAATATCTACTTACATTGTGATTAACAAAATTAATAACAAAAATCTAGTTATACGTAATTAAGTAAATCCACAATTCCCCTAACGCTTTTCATTAAGAGCCACCTCATTCTGTCCTAATTGCAAAAAGATATTACAGAATAATGACAAATAAATATCCTTTTCATTCGAATAAAAGACTCGCATCCGTCCTAATTTGGGACTTTTAAGATTAGCAGACAATGAGCAGGATTATTTGATGTTGAACCTTTTTACATTTCTGTGGGATTGTTTTGTTGGCGGTCTGATTATCTCAGGGAGTAGATACCTAGATAGGTAGGAAAAGATTAGTATTTTTTATTTTTGAATCTGATATCTGTTATGGGAAATTTTAAAAGCGTCCATACACCAAATAAGACCACGAGAGGTCACGACCGAGACACTGATGATTCCAAAGTGGTCGAACTTCCCTGTCTCAGCTTCTGGGCAGTGTTCCAGCAGAGGACATCGTCAGCGCGATGATGTTTATGTATATATTAATATAAGCTTTACATGTTACTTTCACTGTTAAGGCAGGTTTTCCTATTTCGACAAGGAGCTCTGCTGGCCAGTGAGTTAATGGAATTTAGGAGGTATTCATACAGGTTGGCAGCATATATTATCTAACTACCCGATTTTTAATTTCAGAATTTTTTTTTGTTACCTTAGCATAAACCTGCAACGTTTAAGGGTTGTATGTTTTGAACCTTTAGGCTAAAATTTTCGCAAAATATTTGTCTTATGGTGGATATCCTAATAGTTAAATATCTAAAAATACATTTGGTGGTACGGAACCCGCGAGGTGCGAGTCTGAATTGCATAAATCGTGATACTCGTGGAGTTTAACTGTTTTAAATCAAATCATAACTGTTTTATTTCAGTATCAAAATAGCCTATATTTTATTATAATTGTATCGGTCGTTTAGAACCTTCGAAGATAACCTGTTTAATGACAAGTTATTAAAAGAAACAGCATTGTTTAAGAACAATGGTGTCACGTGGCCACCTGAAGAGACCAAACATCTGAAGGTATTGTCCAGCGAGGAAGTGAAAGTACGCAGACTGGTGCGTCACGTAATGCCTAGTTTTACAGTGTACTCTATTTAGTAATACCTCGGGCAACTGGAACGATACACTTGATACAAGCTGAAACTAGGTTCTGAACTCTGTCAAAGTCAGGGTAATTTTAAATTTAAATTAATTAATCTTTGTGTGGTTTGAATTTGAAAAATGTTGCAAACGTCACTTTTTAAATAAGCACCATTTACTTGCGTTGTTATCAGCAAGTTAGGCGCTCGTTCAAATTCTATCTGACCCTCCATTGGGAAGAAGATACTTGCGATAAAAATAACGACATATTGGACTTGAACGCACCAGTTGATATTGGGCCCTAAAGAGATACCGTAATATTTTCGTCATATAATGTTAGCTATCATTCAGGTGGCCAAGCAAATATCTATAACAATGCAGCGTTTTTGTCAACGCAATGGCGATGCTCAATTATTATGCTCTGTCAAAACAGCAGCAATTACACATGGGTGGGAGCCGAGTTAATGGCGTGTATGAAACGTGAAGACGGAGATACACCGGCTTCCATACTTTTGGCTGCAGGTATGTGTCCGTAATTCTTATCCGGGTAACCTCTGCAAATGGAGTTACAACACATTCACTAGATGTAGTTATGCTGTCTGAGCGTACACGAGTAGTTTCAAGAACCCTTTGCTGAGGAAATTTACATTTGACATTTAAATTAGAGAGGTCATTACTGTATTCAGACTACGTCAGTTCATTTCATAAATCCTGCCGCTTTCCACGACTCGAGTGGAATAACGAAACCGGCGCGGCGCGGCGCGCTGCCGGCCGCACACTGTGCGTGCTCGGATGTGCCCGGTTTCTCTACACACTGTTACTATGTAACTTTATGAGTATAGCCACTCTACATACTTATTTCTAAAATGAGACAGTTAAATTGAAGTTAAAAAAAGAATATAAAATACAGAAAGCAATGTATAGGTACAATTCTAGAGCAAAGCCGAAGCGCTTGCGCATTGCACTCATCGTTCCCCTTGATGTTTCGCTCTGAAACATCAAGGTGGCAATCCTAAGTTATAAAATTTTAACAAAAATGCAATAGCCATCCGTTTTGTAAGGAGTTGTTATTTGCATTGTTAAATACGTGTGTAAAACATTTACATACAAAATTCAGTTTTTAATTGACCATCAAAAATAGTCGACCAAGTTCCTGCGTCCGTAGGAAAGATTACCTTTAGACACGTGTGTCTTGAGTCCTATTATTTTAATCCATGAGATAATAAAAAATAACATTCCTTGAACTTGCGGCACACACGTATTTAATGAATTTTAATAGAATGTAGTATAGTACTACAGTGTATTGTAATGTTTCGAGTATGAGATAAATAGCTCTAATCAAGTTACGAGTGTAAGAGGAAGCAGAACATTGTAACCGCGGACGCAGAGATGATTTCCACAAAGCTTAATCAAATATACCTACCGCGATCTGTGACACAGGGGCCATGACGTGGCACGACCTCAGATTGCAAAGATGAGGATAAACCCAACGAAATACTAATCCGGTGAGTGTCCCGTGGCGCTGGCTTGTGTCCCGCAGTCGCCAGTACTACTGACTGGTTCCGAATCTATTTTAGAGTCACACAAATAGACCTAAGGCGTTGTTTATCTAAATTCAACTGACTTTCAAAAGAGATCTCCTCTTTTGAAAGTAGAAGTTGAAGATATATCGGATGGTTTTTTTTTTACTCAGAACTCCGTCATTTATGTATCGATTCGGATTTATTTTCTTTTGGTTTTAAATCAATCTGCAAAAAATATGTCACGCAAACTTTTGGCTCATTGTATACCAATTTGGATGTTTACTCTTATTGTTATGGTAGGGGCAAGAATTAAAAAGTCGGTTTTTACTATTTTTTAAATCAGTATTATCTGGTCGCGAATCTACCTACCTGACTATTACGTAACAAAAGAGTTCAAGTTTGGACTAGATGACATAAAATAACCGTAGGTACTTATAATATTAAATAATTTTTCGTCTTATATGAGGAGAAATGTTTTTTTAACAAAATAAAGTAATATTTCAATGACGCTGCGTTGTTCATCGATCAATATCTCACGTGTAGGTACTATGTGAAATAGAATCTCTTTCGTGTAAGTAAATACAATTAATTATACGAGTAATAATGAAACACGGAATAACATGCAGTTAGTTACGAGCCGTGAGCAGATGTTAACTAACAACTATTAGTAATTTTAGAAAGGATCATAACGATAGCACAGAACAACTCGTGCACTAAAGAGCTGCATGGCGCGTCTCGACCACCTGAGCTAATGCTGCTTCCGAAATTAATTACACGAGTTGTGTAATTATTACAACTGACTATGTATTGTAGAGCATGATTTGATGTACAATACACTTTTTAATACACTTTTTTTTCAAGTTTTAGTTAAGTATCTACTATTTTCTATGTTGTGGTGGTCTATTTTAGTGTTATTTTCAATCGATCAACGAAATTGGGGGTTTTAGGCTTTATATTTTTTGTGTTTGTCATCGACATTTATTTGAAAGAATTTTCCTCCTTTAAATTTGAAGAACTTATATTCTTATAAACATTTTATACTTTGCTACTACTACTAAGAAATTGTATTGTTGATGAAAAGACTTCAGGGTAATCTTTCAAGGAAAATAAAAGATTGTATGAAAAAAAAAAACAGAATGCTACCGACCTCCCGACCTCAACTATTAAATAAGAAGCAAAGCGTAAGTGATTATATCTATGGTCGGATAATGTAATAAGAGAAATACTGATTATAGTATGTACTTGTATTCTAAAAATAAACTTTGTCGAGTCAAGTTGGATAGGGTTTGAACAAATCAAACCTAGCAATAAGCCCCGTGAATGAGTAGGTAGTGAATAGTTAGTACAACAAGATATCAAATGAAAAAGTATTTTTCCCTCGTCTTTCCAAAGGTAAAACATAGCAAACCATCGTAGACTATTCATGTAGAATTAATTATGAGAGTGATTTCTTTTAACATTGTCAGTACATGATCGTTTACTAACTAATGGTTTGATCACGTGGTGATGAGCGGGGGGCACGTTTACAACAATTATTACCGCGGCGGCGGCGTGGCGGCTTGGCGGCGTGGCGGCGTGGCGGCGTCATGCTACAGCCGCAGCCTCCCAGGCTCTGACGGAAAGGGAAACTCTTATATTTATTAACAACTTACGTCAGACAAGATGCGGTATAACGTTAACCCATTTAGTATAAAAAGGTGTGGTTTATTTAAATTCAACCACACTTTTTACATTGTGATTGTCATACATTACATCGTACTTTGCGGACAGCAACTTCTTGCACAAGACTGTTCTTGTCAGCCATTTCTCGTTATGCCGCCCCCTTCCAATACATAATAATACATTCAACATTTGAGTCCAATTCTCGAAGCTTTTATACAATACAAAAGATTTTCATCAACATAATAAATATACTTTGTCGATCGATAGCATCCACTAATGTTATTCATTATCAATTCAAGCCATCATTCCTATTCCGACGCCGATGGCACTCCATAAAACTTTCTTCGAAAATTCATTAGAATTTCATTGGCAGCCGATAGAATGAAACGACGCCACGATCTGCATTCCTCGTACAATAGGATTACAGCGGTCGGAACAATCACAATGGCTCCAGTCGACGCCGACGTGTGCATTCCCACGGCAGTGTAGTCCTCTCATTGTCGCGACTCGCTACCGGCCACTCATCTGGTCCACGATCTGAGGCCGCAGCGGTCATTCTACCGGTGTACCATGTCATACATACTGACTTCAAATTATCCCCAACCTTGGGAGTTAGACGTGTTTTGATGACGTCGGGGTCCCACCCCGCCGGACTGTCTGGGGAGTTTCTAACATTTAAGAATACTCAGTAGGAATTGACTGAAATGCAATGCAATACAAGGATTTGCAATGCAATCAGATAGAATTACTATTAGATTGTTACAGTTGTAAATTGTCTACTAACGGTCTGCACGCGGTTTTATTCAAATGTAAGATAGCGGCTAAAATTTCATGTAAATAAATGCGAGGTCTTAGTTCGGGGTCGGGGCGAATCACTAGTAATTTTTTGAATGCTTCTGTATCACAAATGCCAACAAGTACATCAAGACAAGACATACAAGAATGTGAAAAAACCGTTTGTCCGTTCATAAACCAACGATGCAGTTTAAGGATATAATAACATAGGAATCTATGTTATGTTATAAAAATGAAACGTTAAAGATGTCTAATAATCCAATTTCAATATATACCTTATATAATAAAAATCATCAAATTCAGACCATTCTGTAAGTAGTTATGGGTAGGCATACATAAAAATAATTTGAATATACGCGTCGACTTAAGAGCCTTCTCCTTTTTTTGTGGTTAAAAAGGACGGGTGATGGCTCATCGAGGGAGAACGGGCCCCGGCCGCCGGACCACCTCGCCGTGAGTCACCTCCAGGCCGGCAGGCTGGGGCGGCGCTGGTGATTCACGCTGACACACTTCTGCTTGCCAAATACCAATCATCTGTTTGTATTGACTTTGAACAATAAGGATGTGCTAGATTCCATTAGAGTAGATATTCCAACAATATTATTGAATACTAGCTTTTATTTCTGTTTCGCTCGCGTTAATGTTGTTTTGTCAACCAATTCCGGTTGTTTCATACAAAGTTTACCCCTCCCCACACCCGGGTGGGTTGACTATAAGTTTTTTCGAGAAAAAATAGCCTATAATAATAATCTTTAACTAGTTAAATATAATTCATTGTTCTTAAGAACAAGCATCCTTTGTTTATAATAACTTTAAGGGTTGTTTATTCCAGGTTTCAAAATACCCTGAAACCTTTAATTAGATCGGATTTGGTTCCTTTGTTGTTAGCTGTTATTAGCGCTCTGCCAAGGCTCTCATTAAGATTTTCTGACTAAGCCATTTCGCAGTATTTTTACTTTTACCCTCTGCGCGTCCAGGGCTCTGAGCCTCGCTTTGATAATTACTTATCAAGATAACTATATCGCTTATATGAATGTTATACAGTATAATGTAAGGTATAGTAAGAGCGAAAATACACACGCCAGTACTACTGGCATTTGTACATGTCGATAGGCATGCAAAATTGGCATGCAAGTGTTGCCCGCATAATGTGCGGTCACTTGTAAAATATTAACATACTTGTCTATGTTAATAGGTATGTGTTTAAATCTTTATAAAGCTGCGCCTTGCGGCGTTACCCGCGGTTACCCCCACGGAAACCGTACATTTGTCCGGGATAAAAGTAGCCTATGTGCTATTCCGTTCAGCCGTTCTGGCGTGATTAAGTATCAAACATCAAGATTCTATCAAACATGTTTAGTTCGAGGTTAGATGGCGCTGTGTAAAACGTGTATTAATATTTATTTATTTGTTGCTCCTGGCGTGGCAAAGTAAGCAAGTTTACTACCAATTAGAACGTTCAGCTTCATTCTCACCTTTATTAGCTGGAATAATTCTACTCAGCGCACTGATAAGAAAAAAAGATCGAGTGTGGAGTGGAGCAACAATGATTTACACTTATATAATAACTTTATAAGTCTTTTGTTTTTTGTTACACTCGTATTACTATACCTGATTCGGATCGGTCGCAAGTACAGGTTAGACAGTTAATTGCAATTAATAATCTCTGGTGGCGCTCCCCCGGCGGCTGCGGCGGCGGCGGCGGCCGCGGCGGCGTGCACGCCGGGAATTACCCAAAACTTTCGTTACCGTGAGTCACGAGTCACGATCTATGAGTTGACACAAAAACCTCTACAAAGAAAGTGCTCGAAACGGAGCGGAAGGCTCTAAGTGACATGTAGGGGCCACTGCACCAAATAACTGTATCAGATATTACTCGTAATGTCTCACTAATGCATCTGAACTACCGTTAGGGACACGGAGCGAGCCGCGCCCGGCTGTGTTGGATTATAAGTTTTATGATAAGGAAGTTATGATTTGTATTGGGTAGTGCGCGCGCGCAAGGAGGCCGCGGTGATTGACGGACGCCGCTCCGGGTGAAAGTGTACGGGACTTTAGCCTGCTCTCGGCGGCGCGGGCGGCACGGGCGGCACGGGCGGCGCGGCGGTCAGGGGTCACCATCATCTAGAGTAGAGGCACCTTACAATTTGTAATACCACTGATTGATTTAGGCCAGAACTTTCTAAGACGATGACGTTTGAAAAATATTGAAACGATCAGAAATAGAACGTCCTTGATTTGTTATAGCGAGCTTTCAATGCAATGCTACGTGGGTATGTATGCCGCACCAACTTCATGTAACTCGGTGCAAGGACACCAAACTACAGATTACTTAAGTAACTTCACAGTATTGTTATTAGGGTAAGGGATCTTCGTTCATGCTAGTCTTGTAGGTAGTTTTGCAATCAGTTGCATTGAAGTCGGCCAAATGTGCCCTAGTTAGGAAGGCGGGAACGGCGGCGAGTGAATTAAACAAATGAGGGCGTTTGAAGTCACTCTCCCGGCGCGAGCGTGTACAGGTCGCGTCGCCGGCGAGCTGGTGAGCTGGTGAGCTACAAGCTAATAGCTGTCGAATGGAGAGCTAAACTAGTGACATTGGCCTTCACGGGAGGCTTCTGTTATTGTCTTGCATACCTAAGGAACCTTGACTTTTGTTTGCTTCTCGTTTTTGAAATAGATTTTATATAGCCTATATTTGTGGCTAAAATTACCTAAACATTTTATTTGAGAAAACAGATGATTTGTATTAATGGTAGAATATCCACTCAGGTGATTTCCTGACCGGCTAGATTTATAGTCAAACAAATGACGTTACGATATTGACACAACTGTCCAAAAGTAGAACTTGCGCTTAATTTTATTCACAGTAAAGGTAAAAACTCTTAATTGATAAAACGAATTGGTGCAGAAGTAAATATTAAGCGAATACTTAATATATTTATGGGTCCTATAACTTCAGGGGATTCAAAGATTATCATATAAAAAAACATATAAATGTCCAAATCACGAAGGTGTAGCTATTTAGATATTTCAGGCGTTTGTTGAAAGAATGTATGGATCTGTGGACATGTTAGTGAATTGTAAAGTTTTTAAGGCTTAAAGCATGTTCCAGTGGTGTAACGAGAAGACGTAATTCGTTCAAACCGTGGAACAAGCGGGGTTCTGGGCCGCGCTGGGTCGGGAGTCGGGACGGGAGTGGATTGTACAAGGCAACAAAATGACAAGCTATGCCCATTTAATGTTTTATTTCACTTTGGTATTCGATTCACGAAAGATGATAATATAGTTTCGAGATTCACACAGAAGCCAATCGCTCAAACATAAATAAGAATAAATTATGATAATACCTCCGTGTCGACACCCTGGGCCGTGGGCGGGGTGACGGACGGAGCGGGGGGCGAGCACAAGCACGCACACTGAACACTTACAAAAATTAAGCCACATCAGCAAAACGTTTTCTTAACCCATTGCTCTATTGCTGTTAAGGACAAACCAACAGCACACTTACATTTTTTTATGTTTTATTAGTAATCATTTCATAATATTGAACCTTTTGACACTGAAAACAATGTTTTATATATACCAGTCAACGCTCAACATGTTTGAAACATGTTGAGCGTTGACTGGTATAATCAACATGTACAATCGGACATTGTAATTCTGTTAATAAAACTGGCCGCCCGCTCCGCTTTGTCGCTCAGCTGGCATCATCGTCGCTTCGGGCGCGTCTCGAAGCCAGTACTGATATTATATATTTGAAATGAATGAGATGTAGGTCACGTCTGTAGGAACTGTGACTAACCAGGGTTTTCCTCACATTGTCGCCTTTTGTTTACCTACTGCTACAGCGATATGATATCATTGGTACCTATAGTTCTACTCAAGTACACGCCAGCTGACGGCTGCTGGGAATGATGAATTGGTTTCAACGAGGCTGTTTAAAGTGTTACGAAAATTTCTTCTGGCTTTAATGTGTAGGTTCTGTGGAATATAACTTTACTTACATAATAAAAGTGATGCTTCACAAAAACAATTCGTAAAACTATGAATGCTTTGTTTTGTATTTTTTGTTTTATAGTCTCGTTTACGAAATAACTGTATTTAACAGTTTTCATGACGCGGCGAGGTACCACGTTTGGCTACATTCGTTATTTTGCATCTTTTTAACTGCAAAACACAAACCTATGCATCAAACCATAAACGAAGGTTTTCAAAAAAAGATCTGAGTAACTTTGCGATATAATGTATTGCAAGTTTTTATTGGCCAAGTTTTCAGAGGGTGATTTGAGTGTTATCTTTTATTACAACGTAATTCCATTATCAAGTTTCGCTCGAAGCTCTGAAGCTCATCCCCCTATTGATTAAACTCAAAGGAAAAGTTTCGCCCTTTCCTCGTTTTTTGCGATTCACCGAAAATATTAATCAATTTTGGTGACTTTGTTAACTTGCGGTGAATGACCGGGTCGGCTTGCTTCACCTTACCGGGTATTAGAATAGGCATGCATTAGTGTAATAGGTATACGATCATAAACTTCTTTGACCTCTTGAATTAATAAGAGACCCGAGTTTGAAACTCTTGAAGCTCTCATGGTGGAGCTTGCTAACTCTCCTTCCGGTCTGTACTTGCATGGGTGCCATTTAGTGGCATTTGGACTGAGCGCTCCCGTGTTTCGGAGGGCACTTCGTTAAGGTGTCAGTTCCGGTTAGTTTACTAAACTAGTCGATAAACCATGTTGAAGGCCTTCGGGCGGCTAACATCGACTGGCTAACCAGTCTGTCGAAGGATGTCTCAGCTGAAGATCTGAGTAATGAACATCTGTTTATATTATATTATTGTCAAAATGTTTTATTTGCAGTCAGACTCGAGGTCAATTCGTGCTAAAATATATTATATACGTGTATATGTGCGTATCTATCTACCTATATATACACAGTTTTTAGATTTGCATATATATATATTTATAGTTTCTAGTTTACCTAGCCTCGCACTAGGAACTGCGGTTACGAAGTCCGTAGTCTGCCTTCGGTCTGCCTAGCCTTATGTAACCATACTTGTGCCGAGACCTTTTCGGCGTGAGAATTAGGATGAGATCACATTCGAGTCACGTCGAGGTACGAGTATGCTGGTCGCGGACACAGACTGGAAATAACCAAATATATTGATTAGTTTCATTCATATGGGGTCTAACTCCACTGGGTGGTGGTTGTATTTCGATTGGCATGGAAACAGGGAATGGTGAAGAAAACTCCCAATTTTATAAAACAATGCTTTGTTAGCGCGATCTAGGTAGTTTTGTTCATCATATTTATTATGAAACCAATGACAGGGATTCAGGAGTGTACATTAAACATGGTTGTCACAGAGAGGGTCCCTGAACCCGAATGATAGCGCAGGGATCCCGAATGATCCTATACTACGCTTAATGTGACATTTTACACAAAAGCGCAGAACGAAAAAAAGGAAATCGCGTAAAATCTAGAAGACTCTTCTAGTATTGCACCTAGTGACCTGGTGCGGGGGACAGAACTACATCTGGTACTAGAATCGAATAAAGAAATTATTTTTATCGTCATATTACAACAAACAATCTGAATAAATGTAAAGACACTTTATTAATTGATGTATTTGGCGTACAAAAGGCCCCATGATATGCGTGCATTGTAACTATTTTTCTTGTGTGCTTAGGTTGTTGCTTACTTGTTTACCCTTGGAACACAAATTTCATTCATTATTCAATTAGAGATATGCGTGTTTGTTTTTATTTGTAAAGACATATTGTTTTATATCGACAATTTTCCTTTCAATTAATTACCTTACTATTCAAATAGGTGTATACAACATAATTATGCTTTTATTTCGTTCACACATTGGGAATATTAATAAATGCGTTTATTGGTAACCAGCAATACCAACAAAGTTTGTTTATGATAAACAGCTACACAATTTGTTATTTCGCGACTCGAGTAACTATTACAACACATTAACCCCTAATTTGACATAAGTTCGTGTCACAAGACAGTTCCGCGCGGGGTGCGTGATCCACTACTATTTCACGAGGATGACGTATTTGATCGATTCAATTCAAATGTCAGCATTCCTATTTTCCCATCGGTTTAGCATGCCGGCTATTCACGTTTGGGCAATAATGAGGGACGCGTATTCACGCCAGGAGTCGCCGCGAAGGTCGGCATACTTGAGGCACTCTCGAGCGAGTTCATTGAGTTTTCCTTTTCTCCGTCTTTCTCCTCCTTGTTGGTAGTTAGAGCCGGCGACGACACTTTTGAGCCATCTTAGCTATTCATTCTAAATAAGTACAGGAATGTTTATAAAGTATGGCCTCAGCCGGAATCCATCGTGTCTGGCAGAACACCTAAACATTTTGAATGTAACATATTTACGTGACAAAGGATATCAATTAGCTAAGCCACTCCTAATTGTATTCACAACAACATTTGTCACACTTCGTGGAAGTCGGAGCCGGTGGTCACACCGCTTGGTACACCCGAGATGAAGCATTTGGAACATAGCTTCAGCTATTGCAAAGTTCATGGCGGTCAATACATGGATTGGTGACTACCACATACCACCATCTGTGTGCATGTAATGTGCCTGGGGAGTTCCTGTGACACGTTATATGCTCACGAATATGTTAAATTTGACGTGTCCAAATGATACTTGAGATCTAATAAATGAGTTTGACTTTTGACTTTTGACAGAAACTCGAATACTTACTAGAACAAAAGACCTTGAGTGTCACATGTGGCCAAAACTAAATTATGGTCGGACACGCTTGTATCGAGCGGTCATGCTTCTTGATGATTTACTCGTAACATGAAAATATTCTAAAGATATATTCAGACAGGTATTGTTCCAATGAAATTGAAAATGTAATATATTATTGTGTTTGTAGACGACAAATCGTTTTGTTTTCCAATCCTACATTACAACTTGTTGTGATATATTTTACTTTTTATTATTGACCTTGATTGTTTATTCAATAATGTACGGCATCAGGAGACTATTACTTGCACGTTTTCATTGTTACGTTTATTGAAATTCAACGTGACAGTGTTTTTATAGAAGCTATATTTGAAATTGATATCTATGCAAATATTATATACATATTATAAATGATTAAAATTTAAGTGTCTGTTTTTAATATCACAATAACAGCTTTTTATTAAAAACTTTTGAAGGTATAACGATACCTAAAATATTTTTTGAATGTTTGTACCGGGTAATCTGAAACAGCTGGACCGATTTTGATGGGACTTTCAATGGCAGATAGTTAGATAAGATAAGATAATAAGATAAGGAGTAATTAGGCAACTTTTATTTTAGAAAACGAAAAAATAATTAGGGTTCTGCGCAAAAAAAAAGTTCAATTCCACGCGGACGAGGTCGCGGGGAGCAGCTAGTGCTCGATAAAAACTGTTCGCCCACAGGCTTTAGAGGACACTCTGGTAAGAAGCAAAAAGTCAAAAGTCAAAACTTAATATTATGTATTATAAGTACCTAATACTTTAATGTAATAAAAAGTGTATAATCACAATATTATGTATTAGAAATGTGCCTCAATGAATAAATGAATCTGAATCTGAAATCAACGAACGTTAGCGAACATCAGAGTAAAGACATTTGCGGAACGTTTAATTCTTACTTTAGCGCCAAAAATATAGTAACATTTTGGAACGAGGATATCCGCAGTAGCGAATTTCAAGTTCCATTGTTTCTTATAGAACTGCACAGCAGTGCTTGGAATGAAAGCGGTCGGTTATTCACGAGTCGCATTCAGCGAGGAGATGAGGCCGACTCCGGCTGGCCGGAGGCTTGCTCTGCAGACGGACGGGGCCGCCACCTGAACGCCACCTGAATAGGGCTGCCACGCTGGAACTAGAGCCAACACATAGATATAGTTGTTTTTTATATTTATAATATTATAACATATTACTTAACGCTAACTTTATAAAATGATGATGATGAATATTAGCCACGGATTTATACCAGTACTATTATTAATAACAAGAAAGCAATAAAATTATCTTTAAATAATGATCGAAGAAATGAGTAAAATAAGTTTAGGTGTAACGCCATTATGCAAATCAGCAGTTAGTTAAAGTATGAAAAACGAAACAAATTGAAATGAAAACTATTGTATAAACTTGTTGTAGTGACAGAGATTTACCTTCATTCCCCTAATCGTATATTCTTATCTTCATTTAGTCACTATAATATTGTACAAAGGTTATATTGAGCCAATAAAGCAATATTTAACAGTTTAAAAAAAGTATAAAAGTCCAACGGGACCATCTGAAAGTACTCAACACTCAATACCTTTCAATACTCCACCCTGTTACACATCGATTTTGAGCTAAATTTCTAAACCTTTTTCGTTGAACATCAAAATATAATATGTGGATTTTATTCAATTAATTTCGTAAAGTTTCATCGAGAACACAATGCAATCCTAGAATACGTTATCTAACCTAATCTATTTGTTGCTTGTTAAAGTGATTCGATCAATTATGCGTTATTGTAATGCCATCGGAATAGTAATGAAAATGAGCAGTTCCGAGTGGGTCGCCAACCCTGCGAGGCGGCCTCCGACATTGCATCCGAGGCGTCCGCCCGACCGCCCCTATTGTCTCTGTTCGTAAATTCTGTCGTTTCCACGTCTTCCTTTGTGTGCTGTAGCTTGGAGTGCCGCTCAAATACGTCTGCGCTTTTTGTACTCAAATTATGAAATAGGAAGGCGCTGCCGGAGCACATCAAACAAGTCGGTACAAGGAAAACCTAAGAATATGAGCTATAAAAACTGAATTGCTATTTGCTGAACATATTTTTTTTTTAAATTGGTTTGTTTTAGTAGCGCGCCTAAAAACTCGATGACAAATAATTCTTTACAGTTATTTTTAATTTAACAACCAAACAATTGAACCGATTTGCATATTATAACTAATTTGTTTGATTTTGATTTTATTTATATGTTTTCAATTTAAAAAAGTATTTTCCGAATCGGTTGACAAGTGATAGAGCAGACAAACATAAAAAAATACATATCACAGTTATATTTATTCAGTTATATTAATCACAGTTTCAACCGCTAATCGGTTAAAAAATAAAGCTGTGAGTAAGTTTGCGAGACACGATTTAAGATTTAAGTTAATATTTCCTTTGTTACCGGAAGTACAATCATAGTGGATTGGACCGTACCAGAACTAGTTTTCATCAAAAATCATCTGCAAATTTACCAATTTTTCGGTAAAATTGCACGGACCTCGCACGCCCGGTCTAATACGTAACCTCACAGAACATTACTGCAGGTTGCAGGTTGCACGAGTTGCAATTGGATTTAGATTCTAATCAGGTCGGAGCTGGTCCCGCTGCTGCTCGTGCCGCCGAGTGCTGCCTACGTGTTTACGGTTCACGGTGTTAAGTCGAGATTAAAGATATCTTAGACTCTGGCGAACTCCGAGTTCTGTCAATTTTCTCATCTCTCGTTTTGAGGTATCTATCGGTCTTAGATCGTGGTTGGACTGTCAGCCGACATATATCCGACATTTTATTTGATTTTTGTGTCTTGTATTTCATACCTGAACAAATCGGTCTATATACTCGTAGGTACTTGTAGCGAGAAAGAGAGCATTGACCTGACTACTGAAATTTGAAATAAAATAAATGCCATAAATTGTTCCTCTATTTAAAATAAAGTACAATATAATAGTAATATGTTGTGATTAACATCCTTAATTCAATTAGCATGTAATTAGCTATTTGAACTGGGAGAAAAAAACCCACAATTGTGGGAACTATGCCTTCCGCATTCTGGCGTTCCATTTGATCCTTATCTGCGGAACATCTCGGCTAATAGAAAGAATACAAATTATGGTATGTTTAAATGTAATTTGAAATTATTCACGCAAACGGGTTTTTGTTTTTCAATAATTAGTTGTTGTGTCTCAAATCGGACGTCATGGGCGGAAGTCGAATTGATTTCAGGCGCATGCGCAATGCGATATGTAAGGACATCAGGCGGAACGGCAGCTTGCTTCGTCACTTCACTGGCATTAAAAAGCCTCCGGGAAACCAGACAATTTCACCAACATAATGTTTAGATCTACTGGGAATTTGCAATGATAAAATTAGCAAGTAACACATGCACCGCTCAGCCCAGGCGGCCGCGAGCTCGGGGCGGCCAGCCGGCCCGCCAGCACATCGCACCAGCATCTAATGTTCCCACTGCAGACACCGGCGTACTCTCGATGATTGAGAGTGAACGAGCTTTGATCTACCAATCCAGAATGGTAGATGTCATATGTCTTAGAATATTTGTTTCTAAGAAATGCCGGTTTCCTCGCGATGTTTTCCTTCACCGTTTCGGGAACAACCCAATTACATTCTCATAGCCCCGACGTGCTGGTTTGCAATGGCTCTGCACTCCGAAAGCCACCTTGTTCGGTTTATTTCCTTCGTACTGTGGGATGGGACATGCGAATATTTTTACGAGGCAATAACATATTCTGTGACTACACGTTTATGCGACTTTGTATCATGATTGAGACGAATTGATTTATTACTTTTTGTGTATCATAAATAAAATATGGACATAGTACACTATTATTGATTCTGAAGTATAAATAATTTTCAATTAGTTATTTTTTTGTCGCTATTATTGTTAAGTAAAATGCATATTTAGCTATTCTAATAGAGAAGCATTCAGGTAGTCATCGAGTAAGATATTTAAGGACGGTACAGTAATCACCCGGCGCCGCGCACACGACGCGCTGCGCGGGCGCAACCTGCTAGTTATTAAATTGTCCTACAGCTGATGCAATCCAGTAGGCCATTTCAGTATTTGACACTTAACATTTACAAAATTTATTTTGACATGGAATTTACACAATACACCTTCTTCCTACACTGAGTTAATATCAATTTTACAATTACTTCTTGTAAAATTTAACTGTAAGAAGTAAATTTTTACGTTTTGAATTACCTCCTTCTGCTTCTTTCGTAGGAGTAAGTGGTCGACTCTGGTGTTAGACTTTTCAAGCCACAAGAAGGCCTCCGACATGGCACGTCTACTAGTATAGCCGGGACCTACATCTTAACGTGCCCTCCGAAGCAAGCTCAATGCCATTAAACGGTCACTCATTAGTTGAAAAATGAAAACACAGTTTTTCCACTTGACATTAACAGCACCTGAACACGGTGAAATCTCCTGTTAGATGTAATCTATGGCACCAGCCTTTTGAAGTAACGGCTCCCGGGTTCGATTCTCGGCCGGGGCAAACTTGTAGCGTAAAGTTTGTGTGTCGGATGCTGGATGTTTATCGATGGCAACTGTGACACAGGAACCTAGTGTTTTACAAATGCTCCATCTCACTTAGCGTCTATGCGGTACGAAGTGAACCTACTGCTTGTGTTCCGCCTGCCGCTATGTGGGTCATTGACAATCGGCGGGCGTTAACCCTGCGCGCGACATTGCCATTGCAAATCATCCTGTCATCCTGGACTGGTCTCTGCCGGTCCGCACTTCAGCACCGAGACGTCCCACTGTCATATCCGTGTCTTTCTGCCAAAATATATATTCTGTGTGCGTGTGTGCGTCGTCTATGGTCAGGATGTTCATTACTATCTAGTGGGGGGTGGTCGCGCACCATGAGGTCTCGAGGAGTTTGAATGATCTCCCTGCTATGGTGTTCCCCGGGAACATTACTAATCCTGGCGTTATTCACATCCCCGGAGGGTACGCGCGTCTGGTACTTCTGGTGTTGCAGCAACAGGTTACGGTGATCGCTTGCAACCAGGTAGATTTTATGCTCATTTTCCTTAACTTAGTATACATTATATAATATTATAAATGCGAACGTGAGTGTGTTTTCAACCGATTTCTGAAGGAGTACTTCCGTATTTTTTATTTTTATATTTGTTGCATGTTTTAGCTTGAGAAGTTCTTAGATTCGTCTTAGTTTTGAGATACTGGTTAAATCAAAATTATAAAAATTTAAATCTCTGATTTAAATCATTTTTCCTGAAAACCTATCGAGGGTTTTATAAATGGCTTACAAAAATACATGTTTAAATGTAATTTTTCACGAGGTTATTTTTTTCTCTATAATTTTTTGTTACGTGATCTATAAATGGAATGGGTTCCAACAAGAAGGAACGATGCACTCGGTCGGCGACGGATGCGAAGTTTCATTAACTAATTAAGATGTGGGTTATTCAATGAAGCATTAATGCTACTAGTAAAAAGTAAACTCATTTAATTAATATTCCTACCTTTGGGGAATCAATAATGTTATGTTATCGGAGTAAAGCAATGTTGACTGTTTCGTCGAAGCGAACATTCCTGTTGACTTTGCGAAGCGGTGCCGGTCTGTTGTTGTAATCAAACTTTACACGAGCAGGTATACGGACCCTAATATTAATAGCGACGAAATACTCTTAATATTCTCCCGGTTAGTGTAGTCGATAAACTGTGTCGGAGGCCTCGGGTGGCTTGGTAATTCTGACAGCGCAGTTGACCACATTCTCACACAAAGAAGAAGAATCATGTTATAGTTATTTAGACAAATAAGAAAATTCGCAGATGTGGTTGTTGAGTGACTTTGGTCTTAGTCATAGTTATGCGTATAAAATAATATTTCCAAAAGGACATTACAAAACATGTTGATGGTTGCGTCGAAATGTTTGTCCGTTGTACCTTGGCACCTTTTGTAAATTGGCTGGAAAGGCTTTTTGTCTCAAACATGGAAAGAGACAACAATATATTCTGCCCCTTTGCAGCAAACTTCTGAGTACATACTCATGTGTTCTGCAAAGGGTGAACTGCATCCATTGATTGAACATATCGAAAAGTCAACTGAGGTCAACAGCGCTCTTAGCGAAGACCAATAAAAAACAGAATCGTGTTCTAGGAAGCAGACTATCACTGTGTTGATAACTGCCTAGGCTCTGGAATATTGTCGGACCCCGGTCGTGGTCGCATTATAAACTGAACTGAATTCCTAAACAGCGCTGCGCTGCCACTCGGTGCAATTGCGTCAATGCATTGTGCGACCAACGATACGCATACCGTGGCTTGTTGTAATGCTTTGATGTCTCACTAATCATACAACACACTATACAATGACTTACTTATTAATACAAGTATGGTTAGTCACAAGACTAAATGCAATACAAATTCGGATCACGTGATACAATGATATTATTAGAACCAATTTTATACGTCATTTTATGTAAGAACGAATCGATTGTTGATCCATAAATTGGCGTTTATTTCACGGATCTTAACTAAGTTATGTACGTTACGTACAATAAGTCTTGAGATTATACTGAATTGTTACTCGTAGATATCTTCACAAACATATCATTTGTGAGGATATTCATTAGTCTCAACTGAAATTCCAAGAATTAAGTAGTAATCACAATTAATTAATGAGTAACAACTTAGTAAGTTCTTAGAGATACGCCATAAATATCTATCATTGTCCCCTTTTATCGCTGAAATCGCGTGGCGCCATCCAAAAACTCATTACTTTAGACAGTATCGTAAAGGACGTCGGTGTAATGGCAGTCATCTGGAGCATCGGGTCGGACCCGCGATGCTTATCAGCTATCACACCGCGGATTAAGAGCACGAGATCCTCCGAGATTATCTGGTCCTCCTATTAACTGAGGCGAATCTTTTTATCTAGATGTCGGCCGTGGGGTAACGACCGATCTGCGCAAATTCCCGACAAACGAACAGGCTAGGTTTAATCAAGCTGCGTTGGTTATGGGGTCTATTGCGTTTCTCAAGAAGGCTAAGTGTGTAGTTGATAGTTCTTCCTGCGACTTCACCCGTTCTTTATTAATCGATTCATTGCTGGCCGAAAGGAAAAATCAATAGAATATTTAAACATTTTTATTAAAAAACCTATCACTTATGAACCGGTGCCAATTATAGTTACTTTTAATAACTATTTATGACCCATTTAAGGAACTCCATTAATGAGTAATTTAAACTTTTATTTCAGTCACTCAATAATAAAATAAACGCATGAGACATAATATAGAATAATACATGGACAATCTAGAATGAATATGCTATATTTAATTATGGCAACCTAATATTTACTCCTCAGACATTTATTTTTATTTTCCTAAGCTTAAATTGGGCAAATATTGATAATATTCTCATACAAAATACCACATCATTGAATGCTGCACTGCACGTGCCGTCGCAGTTACACTTGTCAAGTAAACGCTTCATTGTTTTAAACACACACCGTTCCTGCGTGTGTTGTGTATGACACCATTTTGCATGTATGTACATTGAACATGAAATATATTTGTAGATCCTCGACAAATAATATATCGTGTGCCAATATCGATATCGGTGTGAATAGAATGAATATTGGCGACGGGGAGTTTGTCCTGGCGTTTATTACTGCTTTTATAGCGTACGCACTTTACAAGCTTATTCTTTAACTACTGAGACACGTATGGTATCTAATCTATAGGTTTTTTGATCTTTGCCGTATGACGTGACACAAGAGCTCCTTAGGCACATTGCAATAACAATTACACACAGTTAAGTGAAGTTACAGACAGTTTTCATGGTTTAATTGGTCTTATTTGTTATGATTATGCCTATTTGTCGTTTATGTTATCCTTGGAGAGTTACCAAGAGGAACAATCAGGCAAAGGGACCCTCAGATTGAGCGCTATATATTCGCGGACCAACAGTTTTCGTAAATGAATTAGTTAGAAATAGCTATAAGAGACTGGAAACCGAAATGCCTACTCTCCGTCGGATACCTACATTCGGATGAAAAAATTATTTGGAAACGTTATAAATGACGTGCATTTTGTCATAGCAGAAGTACTCTTGCATCACCGGATGCAAGAGTACTTCTTCACAAGTGTTTTTTTCTTATTTTATTGTATATTTTTGAGTGGTTTGTGTCATCAGATTATGTGAAAGATATAATATCGAATGCAGTTTATGTAACTTAGAGTCGCACTATCCTATACATATAATGTAAAAATAGTTCATCGGAGTCGATTATCACAAATGCTGAGAAATATAATTTTGTATAATATGTATTATTCTTTATATTAACTTAAAGATGCTTGAGTGTCCGTCCGTTGGAGGCCCGTTATTATAGAGTAATGTTTAGTACCCACGAACAATTATATCCAGGATATATCTCGATGGGAAGAGTGCATCCTAAACATGTGTGGGAATCATTTCTCTTCACTCATTCAAAACATTTATCCCGTCGAAGGGTATATTCTCACCGAGTGCCAATCTGCTTGGAACCGTAACAAAAGTTACTTTCACACGGATCTTATTGCCGTCGCCTGCTATTACCCATTATTCTATTGAGAGCAGACGATTGGAAAATGACTACCGGCGTGGCGGCGTGGCGGCGTGGCGGCGCGCCTGCCTGGCCGCCGGCCGCCGCCGTCCGAGGGGCTCGACACACACTCGCCGGTGGACTCAATATTTTATTAGTCTTTTGTATTGATGACTATAGTTAAAGTAGGCGTATCTTTCCATGGACATCACCTGAAGGCACCAAACTTAATTTTTGTGATACATTTTCGTATCAATTGGGATTGATGACTGTCGTCTTATTTGTTATTTTAACAAATAACGGGAGCTAATATTGGCTGTATATCTGGGTGACGATAAAAGCTCTCGCGGTGGGAACAACTTCCACGGTAATCCCACAACAATCGAGAGATTTATAAATAACAACACAAGAAACGCGACGTGTTGTTATAAAATCCATCAAAGTAAGCGCCAAAAGATATTTTCGTGATACGGATTCAAAGCAATTCGATTGAAGCATCACTTTTGGTCGGATTGATAGTAGCCGAGGGCGGAGGGCACTCGCCCGGCTGCCTTTCCGCGAGAGAGGACCCAACCCTTTTCGCTTGTTTTGTGTTTGAAATTTCAATTGAAATCATTTCCTTTGATTCATTTGTTTTGCCAGTTATTCTTCCTACGGATGAGTAAGTTAGATTGGTGTTAGTGCTCAAACTTCGCTGAACCAATAATGATGTTATTAATAATGCGGTTCAAAGCTATAAGCTCGATCGCCGTTTACATAACTAACATAGAATGATGTCATTTTAATATAGGTTAATCTTTATTTTTATTAATTGATTGGTCTGAAAGTAATGAGCGATCGGTCGCTGAGGTTGCACTGACACGGTTCAACGGCCGCGTTGCGCACGCGCCGCGCGCCGCCCGCGTTGCGCGCGCGCACTTTGCATAAATTCTTTTCGATGATCTGCACTTTATATCTGTTACCAGCAGAATATTGAAATAATATAGACAAGTTATTCATTATAATAGTAATTGTTGTGTTGTTTCAGGTCAAAATTCGGCATGACGTCACTTCGGAGTTATATAGCGCTAGTGGCGACACTCAACATCATAGCATTAACGAATGCAGGTATGTCTTAATGTGAGGGAAAGGTTTCATATGCTCCCCCCTTGTGTAGATCGCCCAAATATTTATTTTTTAATTATCCTAATATATTAATTAAGTAACATTAGGTACATAACATGGAAACATACATTATAAACATGCATATTAGAAAATCTCTGACATTTCAATCATCGTGCGGCGAGTTCTTAGTACGTTTTATTTACGTTGGAAAACATAGAGCAAGGTATATTGGCTAGACTATATATATCTTTATGTTTGATAAATGTCATTAAATGTCTATGTCTAAATTTTAATTTATGATCCTGCTGAGTTATCCGTATGAGACGCGACGGTGAATAAGCTCGCCACTTTTAAGTCCACATCTTTCGAAAGTTATTAGTTTAACAGTCGACAGCGTTATGAAATTTTCCCAGGACGCTTTATATTTTGCAAAAATTAACTGGATACGTCTTCATATAAATATTTATTTCATTGGTTTTTTTTTAGAAATACGTTGTATACATCAATAGATGACAGATTTGTAATAGAGAAATAGGAATCACGCGCCCCCTCAGTGCCAGCCTGCAGTGTCGGGTTCCCGCCGAGATGGGTGCGCATCCGACCGCAGCAAACGACAGATGCCTCGCCGCCGCGAAGGTCCACGCTCCATGATCAACGTGCTCAATGCCACTTTTTACCGGCAGCTCATCAGACTAATGGCTCGTAGTATATTCCGTACTACGCTTGGCCGTTTTTGCTAGATTTGACCTTAGATTCCTGAGATGGAATGTCCTAATGAGCTTGGCTTATAGATTTTTGACTGAAAGGTTACAATTTCAATAATTTATTGACCGCGTGTCGCATAAAAAAATTAAATATTTTACCTCGTTGAGAATTATGGTAATTGCCGGCTAAAATTTAAAAGCATTTTGTCCGTTTCTTGTAAAACTAGTTATCTCGTCTGTTGGTTTGTTTTTGTTGATAGTGAGTCACGAGTGGAAGGTCAATACTATTAAGTATGACGTCACCGTCACGTGCGCAGGTGTATGTTTTTGGTTTGTGTTTTTTATGGGATTCCGCGCGCCCCCTCATCACCGCAGGCTGTGCTACAAAAGATACGATTGGCCGCCTCCCTGGTGTCCATCTCACACCGCAGCCGATTTAGTGACTTAATTGACCGCAAGACTTTTGGGCCAACCTGAAGTAAGGTAACCAGCAAATGGTTTGCTTCGTGGTCGCGTCGTGGAAAGCATATTTCAGCGATACCTAGTAACCTGTTTGTCTGCCACATTATGCGAAGGTCGTCCTCGCGGAGCTGCCGGCGGGAAGACCCATCGCCTCACTGCACGTGCGCGGACTGCGCACTGCCTCATCACACAGCCTCAGATCGGATCTCAGACGGTCTCATTGCGCTCAAGTGATTCATTGCGACTGAATTCTAGATTTATCGATACGACGACAGAAATTTATGAATAGTTCAAAAGTTTGAAGGCAAATTAAACTATTGTGTTATCTTTGGATAACAAGTGCGTGGGTTAGGTTTCCCGACTGGGCACATTTGGTGGTATGTTTTTTCGAATGAGAAGGCAATGCCACCGTTTCTGGGCCACTCACGATAGATCGTCATTTCAAGTGATTCTGATACATTAGATTTTTTTAACGTTATCGTCGCGTTTCCAGTTTATTGAGCTGAATAAGTAGGATCGTGGATCGTAGTTTGCTATGTTTTTATATTAATAAACCGTGACGTGTTTTCTTTTTTAATAAAATAGCAAGACCACACTGAAGTTTCAGTGAATATCTTATGAGATGTATCTGTAGATAACAAAACATTAGCTGCCTGCGCTCTACTAAAGCCACTCTCACTTAAAGTTATCAGAAAACGTGAGAAATTACAGCCGAAGTCACGTAGCGTGGCGACACAAGCCGCGCGAGTCTGTGAGGGGCTGTAACAAACCTTACAATAACATTAGTTAAACACTGAAATTTGACAAAATGTGTGTAATGTGCTTAAGGAGCATTTTATATTTATTAATCATTTTGTACTATCTCGACATTGGGTCAAAAACCCGCAATATACCAAAAATTGCGCAATTTTATGAACATATACATGTACCTTGTGAGCATACAATAGTATTGTAGTACCTACTATTTCATTCATTCATTTGGTATCGGCGGCACCGCACGTGCGGTTCACTCCGCGTATCTCAATTATTATGCAAATATTTGTAACAATTATTACAGCGGATTTAACTTTGACACAAGCAATATAGGTAGGTAGGTAGGTAGATAGTCATGGTTCAGTGAATGTCACAAGTTATTCTCGTTTATATATATGATGGGGTTACCGAGATATTTTCTTTTATAATAAGCACGATATGCTCAATCAGCTTGCATGGAACAAATCAGTTGGACATTTCACGGTGTTGTTTTATTGTCCACTGGCTTCCTACTCCGTGCTGTACTCTGTATGCTCACTGCGGCAGTGGAACGCGTGAACTGCACCGCAGCTGAAGAACCTTGTTCTAGAAGGCTCAATGCGAGTGATGTCCTTTTGAGACGCTTTTGGTGCGTCTCAGTGCGATCTCGGTGTTACCTTCGCGTGCTGGTTACAGATCGGTCGCGGCGTCTCGTCATCGGACTAGTCATCGGAGGACTAGTGGATAGTTAATATCTCGTGTGAAGTGCGGCACGATGCCTCGCGGCGTCCGGTGAGTCACGCGCGGAATGTAGTCGGGCACGCGGCCCCGCGCCCGATCCGCGCGCCTGCGGGGGCCCTGGGCCCTGGCTGCCGGGCCCCGGGCCCCCGCACAGGGGGACGAAAATCAAGAGTAATATATTTACACGTCATGACTCGACATATTTATTTGAAATAAAAATTTATGGAAAAGAATACAAATCCCTTTTTAGGATTCGAAAGGGTCAGTTATTTCCTGTAATACAATTGATGTCCTTATTTTTCACATACCTCGCACGTAATGGATTCTTTATAGGTACACAATTTATACCAGGTAAAAAGGTAGCCAGTAATTGATGAAATGCCTATGTTGCTTTAGGCCTTAAGTGGTATTTGAAACTCCACTGTGCCACACGGTGAGCTACTGTAGTAGTACTGTAGTAGTACTGTAGTAGGCAACTAACCTATTCAATAACACTTTACCTACTTCGCCATTTTGCGTTGAATTTCACATTTAATCCTTTTCTAATGATTTCTGTGTTTATTATTATTTATTGCCTTTAGACAATGGGCTGGTGGATGTTATCCTAATACAGCCCATCGTTGTTATTGTTTAGTAGGTGTTCTAACTGCTGTATGTACACTTGTTACATGAATTTTAGTAAATTACTTCTGTGGCCATATATTTTAATATAAATAGGTCTATATCTATGTAACTCGATGGCCGACCCACTGTGCACCGGGCCGGCGGGCCCCCGGGCCCCCGGGCCGCCGGCCGGGCCGCACGGCGCGTGCCTTGCTGCTTGCTGGCATTTCAACTATTTGTCAATATTTGAAGTTTTTTGCAAATAACTCGAGGAAGAATGAATAAACATAAGAATCTTTTAGAATGGGCAACACGTGTTATTTGATGAAGCTATAGATAAAGATATTTTATTTGTATAAATATGTGAACATTACATTGCATGCAAGGTGGTACATTTTGGTTTGTCACAACACATTTTACCGATGACGGCGTGCAAAATATGAAAAAATAATTCCATATCTTAGTACAGACCCAACCATACCGTAGTAAGCTATCATCTGTGTTCACGGTTGTAGAAAGTGTATGTTTTATCGCGATTTGTTAATTAATTGCCATGTTGTTTTAGACTTATTATTAGAAGTTTTAATTTTATAGCTGTTCTGACTTTTTTAGTTAGGGAAATAATTTACTTGAATTGTTTTTTATATGCATCATACTTTGATTTATTTGTCTCACGTGACCACTAAAGGGTACTTTGTAGACGTAGAAGTAGCTCCGGCAAGTTACTATATTCAAGCGACAATGGCTTTATAGCACTTAATTATTCACACTAATATTATCACTACATAGTATAAAACAAAGTCGCTTTCTCTGTCGCTATATCCCTATGTATGCTTAAATCTTTAAAACTACGCAACGGATTTTGATGCGGTTTTTTTTAATAGATAGAGTGATTCAAGAGGAAGGTTTATATGTATAATACACTAGCAAGTCACCCCGGCTTCGCACGGGTAGTTTCTGATACGACACTTCTGCTTTACTAACCGTGCGAAGCCGGGGCGGGTCGCTAGTAAAGGCTAAAGTTTGTTAGTCCTTCACGCTCAAGCGGTTCAACGAATTTGGATGGAATTTGGTACCAGGATAGCTTATATCCTGGATTATCACAGGCTACTTTTGCTTCCTTAGGATGTAAAGCCGCGGGTAACGCCGCGAGGCGCAGCTAGTGATGAGATATATCCGAGATTAGGAGGAATAATCAACGACTAATTTCCACAAGTGTTTTGTCGCCAATAATGCTTCCGAGACTTTGAGAGAGAAAACTTGTGAGATTACACAGATCATCATAATAGTTTTGCTTTCGGGTAATAAGAACACTAGTTTCACTCCCGCCGAGAGTGCACTTTGATGATCATATTGATGACCGGGCATCGCTAGTACCATTAGTATATTCTCATCTCTTTGTTCTTGTTATTTAAAAAAATAAATTGACGTTTCCAAGTAATTTTTAAGAATTCAACGAAAATAAAGATTTTTGATTAGATTTGAAAAGGTTGAAACATTTTTTTATATGGCATGAGAGGCGAGCCAACGCGCCTCCTGATGAAAAGTGGTCACTGTCCCCCGTGGACATCTGCTACACAGGCGCCAAACCTTCATTAGTTTACATAGAAATCGATGAACCGATCATACGGAAAGATATTATTATTATTATTCGTGTTATCGAGATATTTACCATGATTTGTGAGTTTTGTATTATTGTTATACCACTCGCAATGCTGTGTTCCGGTGGAAGGGTGTGGGTGCCGGTGAAATCGCATGTGCATGAGACGTAACATCCCAACGCAACGGCGCAACGGGGTGCGACTTGGGTCTTCTTATACTTCAATCGGGAAGGAGTCAAATCGTAATGCTGTTGTTATGGGCGGGGGAACCACTTAACATCGGGTGGGCCTTCAACTCGTCCCGTCACTTTTGTCACACATAAAATAAAGGTATGATTATTGGAAGAAGCCAAAATATCGATCTGGAAATTTTACTTACACGTAGTAACGTTTCGTTTTATCAAAATATAGAAGCACTTTCCACGAAAAAGGTCACGAGTAATTTTGTCATACCCGAGCAATAGTCGCAATTTACCCGACCTTTATAAAAATAAAAAATGTGTAGGCCGCCCACCCGAGGCAGAAGCTAATGTAATATTTCTTTGATGTCTGGACTTCGACATTTATGACGAAATGTAAGGCTCTGGAAATAATCATTCTTTATTAATACGCGAAGGAAACCTAGATAGCCTGTTTGTTAGACGCACCAATAGTACCTACACTCTGTTAGGTCACACATTCCCAGCGAACATATATGCAGCCTAACGATTAATTATAAATGCGATAGTTTGTTTAATTGTTTGTTTGTTACGCTTTCAAGCCTCAACCATTAAACCGATATTAATAATTCTTTCACCAATGGAAAGCTACATTATCAGCGAGCAACATAGGCTATATTTTTACCCATATTCGCTCGGGAACGGGAACCACGCGGGCGAAACCGCGGGGCGCAGCTTGTAGTACATATTTCAAACATGTTAATTTGTTGTCATTGTAAAAAGGATGAAGTATAGCAAAATGCTGACAGATAAAATGGTGCTGTAAGTGCTATGGTTAGTCAGTCAGTGTGGTACAGGAACTGGCATAACTCAATCATCAAAACAAACAAGCCTGGGAACGAATTGGCTCCGGTCTTGACGCAAGACCCACTCCGCGATTGTGTAACTGTTTCCGAGGGGTTTTTGCCCGCGTCTTCCACTCAGGTCGGTCACATTTGAATCATACGTAATCTTACCAAGTAGACTGAAAGATTATGTGAATCTGCTTATTTGAGCGTTGGAGAGTGTAAAAAAATCAAATATCGTTTCGACACGTTGAAATTTACTAGCTATATTCGTGCGCATATAACGTGTCACAGGAACTCCGTGGGCACATTACATGCACTCAGATATGTCAATTTACAGTCAGTTTTCATTGTTAAACTAGTCTTTCGGTAAGGAAACGCCTGTCGAGTCTAGTGACCAACGGCGTTGATTAACAATAATTATCGCGTCCCGAATCGCGATTAATCTGCAAGTATTGAATCGTCCAATGGCGTATGCACCTTGAAATAAAATATTTTATTTAGATTTATAAACTCGCACAATATAATGGCTGTGCTCGCTATAAATGAGCCGTTAAAATCTCTTACTCATACAGTACGTGCTTACTCCGGTGTTATGAGACGATTTATGTTAACGCTTGCTTTTATAGATGTTATTGCGAAACTCAGTATCTTAGGAGTTTATGTGTTCCTTTGAATCGGCCATGATGTTGATGTTGCCAGTAAAATGTATTATTAAGCTGTTCTTGTAGGTTTCGCTTTCAGTGACGGTGAAATTACAAAAACGGATTTAGAAAGTGGACTGTATAGAGTGAAATTTAGACAAGGTTAGCGAGAATTTTTTCCTTCCGCGCTTATTTTTGTAAATATTAAACTTGTTTGTTTGTTTTTGTTTTACTTATTTGATTCGTATTATATGCGGCCGATAATGTAGAGCTTAAAAAGCAAATCAAAACCATTTGAAAATTCTTTGTTTGTGATTTTTGTGTAATTTTTGTTTTGTGATATATCGAGCCCAAGTTAGTAGATGTTTTCCCGGCTAAACTATGTGGTGAGCACCAAATTAGTACTCGGGTTTTTGGGTGTTGTGTATGTCCTGTTACCTGCAACAGGGAATCGTAGTATGTAGCGCAGGGAATGAGTGTGTGCGTTTTACTGTCTGTCTGCGAACTCGACATAAGCTTATATAAGGTTAATTTATAGATTTAAGTTGTGTTTAAAATGTCAAATAGGCCCCATCAATTAGTCTGCAGTTAATGATTCGAGACCTAGGTCACTTAACTGTTACCTAAAGAATTTGTCTTACCTACAGTACCTCAGTACTACAAAAATAACAAAGAGTGTTGTAAGGGGCGTTCTCCGCTATCGATCGTGTCCGTGACACGCCGTACTATCCCTGGCCACCCGCGGGAACACCGCCGGTCTCCATCGGGACATACCCATTGATGCTCTCCTACAAGCTACATCGAATAGCTGCCGTACGAAACCAGTAATGTTTCCACGAGAATGGGTTTAACGAATTAAACTCGATATTGAAGGAATAAAATATTGTGTGAACTGCACATAAACTCGGTTATAATATTCGTATTTTATGAACGAGGGGACACCCAAAACAGATTACTCTGCACATTATGATCAATAGAACAACACTGCATATTATATTGTACAAAAATTGTATGTGCAAAATTATTCGATTTTGTAATAAGTATAACAGCTTGCGTATGTAATGGTTGTAAACTAGAACAATACATAGATTATATTTGCGTCATACAGCTAAGGACTGCAATAGCAATAATTAGCGCGAAGTATGTAATTATTCGATTGTTTGAAATATAATAGTGTATAGGAGATCATTTCCTTTCACTATAGGTTATCGATTATTAGATTGACATTATTTTTTCTTGGTATTAAAGAATTTTGAAAACAACGACAGAGCTCCTTTACCAAGTCTGTGTTACATTGTAGCTGAAGTGCACAAAAGATGAAAGAGTTACGTGGAACTATTGAGCAGATAGCGTCCTCCGGAGCAGACCCATGTGCAGGTGTTGTAGAACAAGCAGGAAGAAACACTTAAAATATACAAGTGAAAAGGAAAGTTCACGAAAAACAACTCCATCATAACATAAATTTGAGGAGAGAAAATTTGTCACGAAGCGCGCTGCTTTGTATACGAATATTCCACAAAAAACGCGCAAAAGGGTGGAAAGGGGATGAAATGAAAAACGAACCGGTTTTTAGCACAATTGAATACAAACGAGCGATACAAATACGATGGTTGTCGGCTGCTGCGTTTATATTGTGTTGGCAGCGCCGCCAATCTTACAAATGAATTTTTCGTGTTCATTTTTTATCTAGAGATTAATACCACATAATACTTCATACTGTACTCTTATATTTGACCTCTAATACTGTTGACAAGCACAGAGAGCCATACCTCAAAGTACCTAATTTAGTCCCCATAATGTGATTCCATCTACTTTATTAAATTGACCTATAAACATGTAACAATGTCGACATAACATCAGTTATGACTTATAGTCAATAGTCAAAGATGGATTCATTTGATTCCGGCCGGCGCAAACTTTCCGTCATGATCATATAATAGTTAAATAGTTGTCAAACATAGTTTGTTATTGGGTCTTGGATGTCTGTTGCCTGACTGCGTTTGCCCATGCTACTCGCTTCACAGATAAAGTGTAAACGTTTTTAACAAAATTCAAATAATGAAGGAGATTCTCAATTCTCAAGTGTTTTTTCATATTTCTTTCGTGATGTCTTCTCCACTTGCAGACCGATCTGGATAATTATTTTTATTTGCTATATATAATACATATACATTTCTTAAAATAAATATCACGGCATAGAGCGATAATAGGGGATGAAAGTATCAAAGTCGGATTATTCTAGTTTTAAAGCAGTTCCTTGTTTTAGCAGGTCAACGCCTGGCAACATTAGTTCTCAGATATAGTTACATAAATACATGTATTATGAGATGAGGCCGGAATCCGAGAGCGACCGAGGATAGTAATTCACGCCGGCTGCCATTCCGCGGCGGAGACGAGTTCATTACAGGAGGGGCTGGTGCAAGCGACGACCTAAACGCGTCCATTATTATTATTTTTAACTGAAAATTATGAAATTTGTGTGATTTGGAGTGAGTTTCAATCTGAGGTCACTGGTTCAAATCCAAACATGCAGTGATATCTTCGATTGAAAAATATAACATATAGAAACAACAAAAGGATACCAGCTTATCCTAGAATTGAGAATTTGAAAGAATGACATCTACCAATCCAGATTGGGCTCCTTTTGTAAATTAAAGCCCACTCATCCTCGCTTATCGAGAGTAGGTAGACCTGTTTCTGCAGTCAGCATTAGGGAAGGGTTAGGTTGCAGGATACCGTTGCAGTATATCTGAAGTAAGTTCCAATACACCAAAAGGCAAGTTTCCAATATTATTTTGACAAATATGAGTCAGCGATAAAGTTGAAAATTATCATTATGATTATGAAAATCCGACATTATGTACCCTAGAGGTATCTCTAGGGTACATAATGTCGGATTCACCAGAGACTCCTCTCTTGTATACGACACCACTCTTGTATACTATCTTTATATAGACATAATTAAGTTGCATTTCTTATTTTCATGCTACATCACGTTAAGCTACTGTGTAGCAGATGGTGGTGTTGTGCTTTAACTTTATCGTGTGTATGAGAGACTTACGGCGAGCAGTTTCTGAGTTACACCGGCGGAACTAGTCACGTTTCAATCTCATTCGTCATGTTACATAATATAAAATACATATCAACACATTTCTTGTCTCCACTTCTTCGTAAAGCGCCACGCACGATTTATGTTTGTTTCCGACCGTCGGACGCAAGCTCAAACATGGCTCGAGACGCGCTCGCGGCGAAGCTGCTTTACCGATCATCTATTATAGGTTAAGCAAATCTCTGCGCGGTCAGTAGTTGGATGGGTCGCTGAATAGTGGCTTACCTAGGTGATAAACCATGTTGGGTGTGTTCGGTTATCTTGAAAACTTCGACAGCAGAGTTTGCCACTTACTCAAATGAAAGTTGAAACAGTAAGTTTATAATTTTAATGAACACGGTTCTTTATTTGTTTTGGTTTAAACAGTGGTGGAGGCCTTGCTCCCGGTTCCGTGTCACGCGGTACGTTTCAATAGAACTACTGAAAAACCAGAACGAGTTTTTTTTACGGCTTCACACGGGAATTCAAGCCCTTTAAAGATACATCCTCTTAATATTGGTTTGGTAGAAATTTAATTAAATGTTGCGTGTGTCTCATAGGGCGAGGGAATGGCCCAATGGAGTTAGAATTAGAGGTGATTCAGAGATATGTTTTTTAGTAAATTAGTAACCTTGAAAGATTAGAATTATGATAAAGCTGTCTGGCTCACTGACATATACATATCCTGGGCCATCTACGAATAGATTGTCTCGTTTCGATGATAAGTTATACTCAAAATTATTTCCGTTTAAGTCTTAAAGATTAATTGGAAACGTCAATTCTCTAAAAACAAAAATGCCTTTATCAAAAGAATATAAAAAAAGTTACTTGGTGAATGTACTAGCTTGTGCCCGCGGCTTATCTCGCGTTGATTTAGTTTGTCAATTCATCTTCTGGATGATAAAAAAATCCGTTACAATGTATGCGAAATTTCATGATGATGGATTGAGTAATCAAAACATGAAAGCATACAAAACAAGCTCATATTCGCAATTAGAATTTTAGTGAGGATTCGCGGTTGTGTTCGCGAGGCGATTTTTTCGCAAATCGTATCGACATTGAACGTCTCCGTGTGAATATCACTCGTCACTGAGGTCGAATAGCAAAACTAGCACTCAAAACAAGTTAAACTGACCTGTGCGATACTCACATGGACTTGTCAAAAATGACATACGAGATCGTGTTTAAACAAGTCGAGAAGTCGTAAGCAAGAATCTTTTTTCGTCGTTTAAACAGTCGCAAGGGGCGATAACTTAATTATGTACCTACCTGACACATCATGTGTTGACAATATTTTATAATAATTACTACTTTGACTTTGGGTACCTACTTAATGATATTATATATTACTGCTTTACTTACAAATGCCATCGTTTAAAATATCAGTCTACCGTGAATGCAATAAATATATTGAGTACTAGCTGTGCCCGCGACTTCGTCCGCGTGGACTTAGATCTACTCCAGCCTAGAAGATAGAAATATAATGAGATGCTTATTATGTCTGGTCGTTACTATTGTATTAAAATTATGTTATGATTAAATCTCAAAATACTTTATTTCCGTTGGATTCTTACCATATTACTTGGGTTTAGTTAACTGGGAAGATTAAAGACTTGATTGGATGATGAACTACGTAAGTGAAACTGCAACCATTGCAAATGTATATTTTACAATAATGCTTCTCTGTAAACTATACTATAGAAGTCGTTTTTTCAGGATATTTCAGGAACGTGCGCATAAAAAATATTTGAATTGCTAAGGCGGACTGTGCAAAAAGCAACTCAATATAAGGATTACGTCTGATCACTGCGGAACATAGGCTCACCAGAGACTGAATGCGTTTAAAACTAAATGGACAGTTGATAGGAATGAGAGGAATTCTCTAAACTCTTGACTTTCAATTTGGTGCTGTAACATAATTTAGGAAGACATAAATTTATAAAAGAGCAATGGGCACTCCGACATTTAGTTTAATATATTGTGTGATGAGAGTCCAGACGCACTCTAGAAATTTAAACATTCGATGGGATAGATGGTAGGGTCTTATTGTTCCCGCCTGACCGCAGCTATAGGCAGAAACTTTTCGCTGTCGACTATGGTCTTATCCATGATTGACAGCGGGAGATCTTGGGTGGCAGCTCAGTCTTTCTGCAAGGAAGTAACCTCGCAGAAAGAAGCAGCCGCGAGGGTGAGGGAGGAAGAATCTCCTCACCCTGGTAGACGCAGGAGAGTGGGTCGGCGAAGGCAGGCGCATGAGCGCCGCCTGTCACCCTAACGGGAACCTCCTGGTGGTAGATCCGGGGAATCTGCCGTCCGACGGATGAGGTCCCCACAGGAGGATGGCGTGCTTCGTGTTTCGGGCACGCCACCACAGGGAGTTAGACATCGTGTTGGGGTCCCGATACGCATAGACCAACGCTGCTGGGGCCGCTACCGTACCCGTAGCCCAAGCGTGAAGGCGTAGTGCAGGAACACCAAGGGGGTTTAATGTGTATTTCCCCAGTACTGCTATTTCTGAGTAGTGTTGGGGGTGAGTCACACATAACCTCACGCCTCCCCAAGGTATACGCAAAGTATTTACCCATTGACAAAAAAAATCGTCTTATTGTTCCACTACTCTGTTAATGATGTTGAATGGTGTTCAATGCCATTCCCTGGGACACTGCTCAATGTTGTATCAGTGTTGTTAGATCATCATACACAAAATACATAGGAGGTGTGTGGCCGCATGTTTAGTGTTCAATGCATTGGTATAACGTTGTCCCACAGGCTCGAACATTAAGACATGCGTTAATTTCATCAACCTTAGTATCTCCATTTATAAACACCACATAAGAGCATGGTGATATCTATAGGCGGATCTAATATATCGCAGTGAGTTAGGTCCATCGCTTTAACTGTTTTACGGGTTGCCATTGTGCACTGATCCCATACTACTAAGCACAATCACGTAGAACCTTTGCTTTGTCGCTATTTCTAGAAATGTTGCAAACAGGTCTTCAAGTTTCAAGTTCCAGATTCAAAGACATCCAAGTTTTTGGGATTTTAAACATTTTTTTGGCGGTTTTAGTTTCATGTACAATAACTATGTGTATAGCTGTTTTACCCAATTAGGAAACAGAGGGAGCAATTTTATTTCGGTTGCGTATTTGGGTCAAGACGGCTTTGGTGAGAAATAAGTCTCCCGTACCAATTTATTGGATCTAGTTGCTCGCGTCCGCAGGTGTGTATCCTTTGATTCCCTACACGTACCCTCTGGGTGGTGCTAGAGCAGCAACCAAAAAGTAACAGTAGAACTTGTGCCAAGTTCGTCCTGCGAGGTACTGCCACCACACCAGGAATCACACAAGCAGAAGTGCTTGCATTACATTTGCATGAGACGTATCATCCCCGTCTCGGGTGATGGTCGCAGCAGGATGAGTGCGACTTAGTCTAAGATCCAAATCTTATACTGAGTCGCATTACTGTTGTCATGGGTGTGGGTCGCCACTTACCGCCAGGTGGGCCCTCAGCTCGATACGTAACTAACTCAGAAAAAAAAAGATAGCTAGCAAGCATCGATTTATGTTTCGTTATCATTGTTGAGCTGCATATTCTTTGACAGACTTCCGCTAATTTATAATGATACTTTTTCAATAAATGTGCTGCATCTGAATATCCAGATAATATCAGCAAAATCGATAACAAATGTCGCAAGGGTTATGTACTTTCGCCCCTGATGATGATGATGATGATGTACCCTGAAGAAGATTTACCTATGCGGCCATTTTCGGCCGGATATAAGGCCATGGCGTTACTCCAGTGTAATGTAGGTCTCCATCAAGTAAATGACTCGTTTGACAGGCAGCTTAACTCGTAATCAAACTTAATCAACTATTCGCAGTTCAAAGTACAAAAAAAAACTGCCTTAAAACAAATTGCCTAATTAACTAACCCAAACTACGACTAAACGTGTCATCTGCCTTCAAGCGCCTGCTCGTATTCATGCTGCAATACACCGGCTCGCTACACCGAGTCAAGCATGCAGGATTCGGCAGGCGCATTAAAATTTTGAATAAAACATTGAATAACTTTTGATTTTGCGAGTCGATTTTGATAAAATAAACGGTATTCATTAGTCGAGACTCAGCTTAATATATGTTAGTAATTAGATTTTGATAACTATCTATGGTTTTTGCGTAAAGTGCGCACAAACATTTTTGAATAAAACATTGAATAACTTTTTATTTTGTAAGTCGATTTTGATAAAATAAACCCTATTCATTATTCGAGACTCCGCTTAACATTTGTTAGTACCTAGATTTTGATAACTATCTATGGTTTTTGCGTAAAGTGCGCACAAACATACAGACAAACAGACAAACAGACAAACAGACAAAAATTACAAAAAATGCTTTTTTACGTTCTATTACTTATTCCCAACGTCTCCCAGTTATTATTTTGCAAAAATCTTTAATGTACAGATACGGCAAGTCTACAGTTTTATTATATGTATAGATGATTGAGCTATTTGCGAATCTCGTATGACGTAATCGCAGGCGATACTGCAACTGTTTCCTGTATATAAACATTATGACACGATAATCTCATGGCGATTATTGCTTCCGATAGTAGCGAATGATTTCGTGCGAATAACTCTCCATCTTGGTGGCCTAAGCTGCTGGTTCTTGGGACTTGATATGTCAAAGTCAAAGTCAAAAATCTTTATTTCAGTTGAATTTTTGAAAAATACTTGGAAATGAGAATTTCTTTTTTTTTATAAATAGTATAAGTGCATGCGTTTTTAAAACTAAGTTTAGCGCTAGTTCAAACCCTATCCGACTCCTCCATGGGGAATAATAAGCAAGAAACCCCTAATGGAAGGATTACTTTTTTTTGCGAGCATGATCCCTTTAACGGAGTAAGTACTTAAATCTAAATAATAATATGTAAACACCATGTTTATGGAGTTGGTGCTATCGAGCTCAAACAACGTGCACTCGGAGGGATCCTAAACGGCTACTCATCGCAGATACCCATTAGCCATTCACTACTAAGTGCAGGGGTATGTTTTTGGATAAAAGGGATGAGATAAAAGAAGCAATAAGAGGGATGTTTCCATCGTGTTCAAAAGTTATGAATAGGAAAACGAGGAGAATTTAAATTGGAAGCTGTATGGAACAGTAATGAAACGGGTAGATGTATATTTAGATTTGTTTATAAGTACTTGTGGTGGCGCAGGGTTTAGCTTGCTGCTGACTCGGCGAAACACATACTTATGTTAATTGACATAATATTCGTTAAATAAATTTAAACATTCATGTACATTATACACACAGCGCCATCAGGCCCCAAACGTAGCATAGTTTGTGATACGGGAACTAGACAACTTATTATTTATTTATATTTATTATATATATTAACACTTATTTATGTTTGTCACACAAATGCGTGTACTGGGTGGGAATAGACCCCACGACCTACCGCGCCGAGGGCAGAGCTACTACCAACTGAGGCATGAGGCCAAACTGAAATGTTTGTTCTGTGTCTGGGTGTTAATATGTATTATATGTATGTATTTACAAAGAAATGTAATTTAAGTATTCTATTAGTTATCTAGGTCCCATATTACAAGTTATTGCTTAGTTTGGGGCCAGATGGCGCTGTGTGAAATATGCCAATAAATATATTTATACCATTCTAATCAAACATATCCATATTGCCATATCAGCCTCTAATGTTCCCACCGCAGGCAGGGACACCGGCCTACTCTTGATAATTGAGAAGCTTTGATCTACCACGGGTGCCCAATATGGATTGACAGATGTCATATGTCTTCAATTTTTCGGTTCTAAGACGTGAACGTGTTATTGCGCACATAAAATAAGCAATGTTAATTTTTCGTCATATGTGATAGATGTATACCCACTCTTTTTTCCAATCGGTTAGGCAGACTCTTATGGGTTAGTATTACACCTTTTGGGTTACATTAACATGGGGATGCAGACGTGCCACATGGAATACTCCCCGCCTTTGTTTAGCCGTGACTAACTTCGCTACACCGTTCTAAACAATAAAATAAATTTTTATTGTCTAAATTACCAACAACAGAGGACAAACGTCTCTATGTTCACGAACAAATGTAATTAAACCATTCGCACACACGCATAAGTCCTGCCTAACGACGTACCTATTTCAAATTAAGTTGTCACATGCGCCCAGCGAAATAAGAAGCGCCACATGCCCTCTAGCTTTTAATTAAAGGCGCATGTACCCTCTCGACCCCTTAACGACCGCCTACACGGCTGAGACACCATTTCCACAGATTCTATCAACGTTAGAACGACACAAAGCCGGGTTAGCCACTTCATTAAGAGTAGAGCAGGCATCTGCACACGTCACTACTACAGGGCAAGATACAGTGGCAAGAGTAGAGGTTTCTAGGATTTATCCTCATGATGATCAGAACTCATTCAATTATAATAATCACTCACTCGATTACAACCGGAGGCTCAGACGGTCAGCGACTATTAGTGACGTTACAAGTTTAGCTGAAGACAAGTACCTAAATGTCTTAAAAAAGAAAAAAAAAAACCGACTTCAATACTTTCAAAGTAGCAAAATACGCAATTTCGTTTAATTGGATGACATATTTTCTAGTTATTATATTAAAAACTCTATGGGCCCAATCTGAAAGCATATCCTTTCAAATAAAAATAATTTACCCATCCATAATTTTTTTTTACCGTGTATCATATAATAACCTCCTTCCTTTTTGAAGTCGGTTAAAAAGAACAGCAATTTAGTAGATACCTATAAAATCGTATTACAGGCACTGCTGCTCAAAACTGATAAAAACAATGCTACTGTCGGGTTTCAAGAGTGACTCACGATATTTGATTCCAAGTGGACGTCTGAAAAGTGAGGACCTTATAACAACTGCCTTTCCAATTTCACAAGAAATTTTTTTGGAGAAAATATTGGTAAAGTTTTCCAGAAACTTTCAAGCAGCTGGGGGGTCCGGGGTGAGGCTCGCCGGGAGGACGCCCGTCCGCCCTAGATAAAGGTCACCGCCCGCCCCCGCGAGGGCGAGGACGCGGCTCCGCGGCCGCCTTGCGAATGTTAGACTCGCCTGCCACACTCCGTTACTACTCCACACCAAAGCGCTCGTGGCAGCTTGCTTAGCTGTTCTTTACAGATCATCTATGTTAACCTACTCTCGGTCCGGTCAGAAGTTGGATGGGTGACCGTGACGCTTCCGTGCTACACTAATATATACTAATCGATTTGCCATGTCGGAGGTCTTTTTTTTATGTGATTATGTGACGGAGCGAGCTGAGGGCCCAAGTGGTAGTAAGTAGCGACCCCCGCCCATGACAACAGTAATGCGACGCAGTATAATATTTGGATTATACACAAATTGCCATATCTTGCAATCAGCAGGTATGTACTTACGAAGTTATAATAGTATGATCCTTTTCTCTGTCTCTTATACCTTCTCTGCTGAGGTCGCCAGCAAAAATGCGCAACAAATGAGCAAAAATAAACTATAAATGCAGATTTAGTAAAGTTACTTGTCATACATGAGTTATGCTGTTGTACAAAGGCCGTGTCATCCTCCACCATTAACATGTTATTATATTGTTATAATTGATTTACTTCCCGGCATCTGCCGGACTAAAATATACGCCGCTTGATATTTATTGCGGAGGATTGTACTGCCACGTATTATTATTGTGTAAACCAGCTGGACCATAAAATTTCGTAGCATGCGAACTTTAGACGAATGTAATAAATCGTTAAATCAACTTGTGTCAATATTTGCATGATCTGGCTGCGTGAATTGCGCACGAGTCGAAGACGGCTGTTGGTGTTCCCACTGTATTACAGATTGTTTTGACCAATCTGATAGTGTATCTATTAAAATAAAAATAAAAAAATACAAATCGGATGACAAATGACGAAGAAAAACTCAAAGTCAAACTTTGAGAAAAAAAAGGATAGTACGTAAATTACTTGGCCACATCCCAATGTAGTCTAAAATAAAAGTAAACGTTACAGACATTGGTGACACCTGTTGCAAAGTTAAGGATAGCGGAGTCGAATCCTATTTGCGGCAAATACTGCATGATGTGAAAATTTACTTCATACTAAGAATAATAAGTAGTATTGCTTGTGCATAAAATTTAATCATGTACGGGGCCTCGCTATGACTTCGATATGAATGAGCCGATCCATCTGCCTTTATAATTGTTTCCGGGGACATCGAGGGAACATCAAGTATTTATATGGGCACATTATAACTTTTCATCCCAGCTATTCTAAAAACTTCAATAAGTGTAAGCAAAATAATTATTTATTTCATTTCAACGGGCGTTTCACGTTCCAATTTCAAACTCTATTACTATTACTATGAATTTGAATTTGGAACATGAGTTTTCTACTGAGCCACGCGCGAGTTGACCAAAGAGATCGAACGTAAAATACAGTAATATTTTAGTGAACTTAGTTATTGGCCGGTGGCCGGTGAGAGGAGGCGGCAAAAGCTAACTTACTCTTTGCTTCGTGGTCTTTACTACTTATGTTAGTTCGAAGTTTTAGGATAGCAAAATGTGATCCGTAATATGATGTGATCTTTAACCCGCTAAATCTTGGGAAAAAATAATCTGCAACAAAATTATTTTGTATTTCTTTAATTTTGGATTCTGAATAGCGCCTTCGCGGTTATATTGTATATCGCGGTATTCTATAAAACAAGCTAATATTGTGTCACAGCTGTACAAAGTTAATTTATTTTCCTGTTTTAGTTAGCGTGCGAGAATAAGACGATTTATTTGTATGATATTATGATGAAGTTGCATCGTGATATGTGGTTAGACCTGAAATAAATTAAATTAGATAACTATATGTTAAGTTCGTATGTTCTTATTTGAATGTGATTGTTTCAGGCCCCCTGGGCCCGCTGCCAATGCAGAACGTCACCAGCGCCGACATGGGAATCAAAGAAGGTAACTCTTTTATTTTAATTATACGTATAAAAAGGAATTCTATCTAAATTACATAGTTTATAATATATTATTGTATAATACATTAAATTTTTTTTTTAACATAATCCACGAGATCTATCTATCTTTTACATAATATTATATTATCTATCTATTTAAATATAAAGATATATTATTATATAACTAACTTATCATGCATTACGCAAATTAGCTTTTAAGCTTTTATTTAGTATGTTTAGTTGACTAGAATGTCTTTTGCAAGATTACTGTATATAATGTAAATCCGTTTTTAGGTTCAGTTATAAGTAACTAGCGGATATTACGCCAAATAAATATATTTTCTGCCTAATGCATTGTTTTAGACCACTAAAACAATGCATTAGGCAGAAAATATATTTTCACATCTTACTACTCCCAGGTAATCAAATGAGGCTACATTATAAAAAAAAACCAGTTGGCACTTGTTGCGGAGTGATAATTTAAGTCATGTCGGAGTGGTGCCAAAGGAGCAACAAAGAGCAGCAGTAGAACTTGTACCAAGTTCGTCCGGAGAAGTACTGCCTCCACACCTGGTATTCTGCCGCCAGGCAGTGATGCAATCGTATTGCTGTGTTCCGGTGGAAGGATGTGGGCGCCGGTGAAATCATAGGTGCATGACACGTTACATCCCCGTCTCGGGTGACGGGCGCAAAGGGTTACGACTTGGGTCGTATTGGTGTTATTAACCACTTACGTTGGAATGATGGATCTTAGTTTTAACACTATTATACAAGATATTTTGTAATGTTTCAGGGAACTGCGCCCTCGGCGACGTGGTGTACATGTGGGGGGACGAGTTCCCGGGT
Organism: Aplocera efformata; assembly: GCA_921293045.1. Lineage (NCBI taxonomy): Eukaryota > Metazoa > Arthropoda > Insecta > Lepidoptera > Geometridae > Aplocera > Aplocera efformata. The sequence goes on along the minus strand of OV121042.1, from coordinate 229,330 downwards.
TCGAGTCCGTGCGAGCGGTGCGTGTGCGCGCAGGGCGGCGTGCGCTGTGCGCGGCAGCAGTGCGCGCCGCGGCCCGGCTGCAAGGCGCTGCACCGCCCCGACCACTGCTGCCCCACCTACCAGTGCGGTAAGTGCACCCACCTGAAGTTCTGAAAGTTTCGAAATAATAATATTTTATCTTCAAGGAGATAAAATTAAACTGGTTAAAATTCCACTTAAACGGCAAGTAACCCATAGTCTCAAATGTACTATTTCAAATTACAGAATGTGAGCAAGAAGGTCGCGTGTACGGCAACGGCGAGAAGCTGGTGGACCCCCAGGACCCGTGCCGCGTGTGCTACTGCCAGGGTGGCGAGGTGGTGTGCCGCCGCATCGCCTGCTTCGTGCGCGACGACTGCACCCCCCGCCTGGTGCCCGGCCGCTGCTGCCCCGAGTACGACAACTGCCCTCTGAGAGGTACGCGACTCCACGGCACCCAGAGACGTATAGGTACTCTGTGGTAATATGCGTATCAGTAGAGAAACCAAGCCTACTCTCGATAATTGTAATAACCAGCCTACTCTCGATAGTGCCACGGGAGCCCGAGCTGGATTGGTAGATGACATGTCTTCGAATTTTTGGTTCTAAGACTCTTCGCGATGTTTTCCTTCACTGTTTCGAAAAGGAGTAGGTACTACGAACATTTTTTCGAGTGAAAACTTATTGGTGCCCGTTTTAATCTGCGATCTCCAGATTGAATGTCGGCATCAGTGCCTCTCGGCCACCACGCTCTCGTGGTAAGATCGAGGCAGTTAAATAGCCAGACTTTACTCTTAAACAATAAATCAAGGGCCTCAAAACTCATACAGTAATGTCATGGAGAATTTAATAAGGTTTTTCTTGATTTCAGGTGTCACAGCATTACCCGGCATGACGTCTCCACGCCCCACTATCCTGGCTTCCAGCTCCGAGCCCAGCGCCATCCCTGCCGTGCCCAAGGAAATTATTGAACCGAAAATAACTATCAAGGAAATTACCCCTGTGTCTGAGATCCCGGTTATCACTGACGTGAAGATCAAGGAGATCCTTCCATCGCCTAGTATCGAAGTGGCCGAATACTCGTCTTCAAAGTCCCCTCTGATCACCCGAGAGGCGACATCGGAGAAGAGTAGTAACTTGGACGTTGAAATTCCGAAGTTAGCGCAAGAGGTGCCGTCAGTAGTAGAAGTCCATTCTTCTCCTGAAACGGTATCCACAGAAGAAAGTAAACCGTTAACTGATAATAAAAACCAAGAGACACCTGCTCCCTCTAAAATTAGCTTATCAACTCAAGATTCTATTAATAGCGAAATCTACCCTTCAATTGTACCTATAATTGCTACTATGGGATCGCCTTCCATCACTCCTGACACTCGACCCGCTGTAATCACAACAAAAGCTCCCATGGTTGAAGAAGAAGATATCACATCTTTATTCGATCTCAACCCAGCCTTTCCACCCCTACCCGATGATTTTTCGGTATTAAGCAATCACGGAGAAGAGATTGTACCTGAACCATCTGCAGATACGGATCACATGCCTGTAGAACGCCCAACGGTGTCTGAAATTATTGTACCGAGTATTACTAGTACAAACGTAGCAGATGTCATAGAGCCATTGACAACTACTACCAAATATATCTCAGATGCATCTGTGTCTACATCAGAAGCTCCAACAGAACTCAGTACCTCCGTTACCGAGATAACCAGCACCAGTGCCCCGACTGATAAAGAAAATCCGACTATAAAACTCAGATCAGCTATTCCTACCGAGATAATTAACGCTTCATCTGACCAGGAGATCGCCAGGGACTCGAATGAAAAGGTTTCCATACAAACTTCAATTCCAATTGATTTTATTACGACCGATGTATCTGAAATGTCAGAGGAAATTACTACTGAAGAACCCGAAACTCCAATCGAAAGAGTAAGTTTCTTGACCACAGGTGCCGAGCCAGAAATACAAACAATAACGCAAAAATTCACCGAGTCCCCTGCGAACGAAGGTAGTTCGACAACTTCTCAAGATCAAACTACTAACTCAATAGCAAAATCAAATATTGCAACCGAAGTAACTTCTCAAACTGAATTGAGTTCATTGCCAATCGAAACCAGCGACCAAAACCCTCACGAAGCATCCGAGAATGTTTCTAAAGAAACGTTAGACATCTCAACTGCCGACCCACTGTCCGATGCCATCACGACTACCGATAAAACGCCAGCTGCAAGTTCGGAGGTTGGTACGTTTCCAAAAGCTGACAGCAGAGCGATAGAAAACATCGAGACTACGGAATTCATACTGACCTCTTTCGGTTCGTCAGAAAGTTCAACGGACGGCGTCGAAATAATCAAGATACCCGGGGACTCCGACAAGAACGCTGCGATCATAGACGGCACCGACGGGAACAAGAACGCTCTGACAGACCTTATCAAATTGGTGAGTGACGTGGCGTCCATGAGCGACCATACCGATGCCCCGCAGGTGGTCCACCAGGCCAGTTCCACTAGTTACTCCAACTCCGAGGAACTGATCCCCGTAAACGCGGGCTATAAGAGCAAAAATAGTAATTTCAACCAAAACTCTATCACCGAAGTGCCATTCAAGAGCAAGAGTGCCACTCCGCCGAACAAGCAAAAAATAGTCGAAATCGACGAGGACGAAGACGAATCTGCGGGCATCACCGACTCGCCGGCGCCGGACGACAGAGCGGAGCCCACCACGCGCCGCCCGCTCATCGACAACGTGTCGGACGACATGGCGGAGGTCAAGTCCGACAAGAAGGACATCGAAATAATCACTCAGTCGTACGTGCCGACGATCAACAGGCGGCCGACGAAGGTGATCAAGGAAGACGAAAATGATATGCGTCAGGACGAGGCGCCGGTGGCGGCGTCCGCCGAGGCGGGGACCGAGGGGGCCCCCGCGCGCGGCTCGGCCGAGCTCGCGGGCGCTCCGAGCGCGGAGCAGTGAGCCCGCCCGCCGCCCGCCGCCGCCTGCCGCCGCCTGCCGCCGCGCGATGCAACCTCGGCTGTCAGCATTTCGTAGTAAATATGTTTCGTTCCCGAAACTGTAAGTTAACGTAGAGACTATTAGTTATAGGATTCGGACATTCCTCGGCGGCCGGCTCCGGCCACACTACTCGCGCAGCCGGACAAACGTATTTATAACTAGCCATAGGGGGAGCGCGCCGCTCCTCGCGATGTGTCAAATTAAAGCGAATAGTATGTAGCCCTTCGTGTTAGGATAAGTTATTTATTTTAGTGAGAGAATCGCGGTACAAGCGATCGATATGATAGTTAAGCAACCAAGCTAGTCAACATGTGACAGTGCCCCCGGGCCCGCACGTTGCCTCCCGCCGCGCCGCCGCGCCGCCGCGCCGCCGGCTGCAGCCACTGCACCATATGTATACACAGGCGCGTCCGAACAGCCCCTGAACCTGCCGGACCGTCGGGTAGCTTCCGAATGTTGCCATACCCTGGGCCGTCTCCATGCCCGCGTAGTTCTTCACTAAACGCCCCTAGATTTAGTAATACAACAATTGCAGATCTGACGAGCTAAGTAACTGGTACAAAGATGTCGATGACGGACCTTATGAAAGTATATATTAGATCTAGATTAGTATTGAATGTGATCGCACTTACGTTTAATTATGCACCTAGTATGCGGTGATTGAGTGGGGGGAAGGCTCAAGCGTAGAGTAAGGTTCTGTATTTATTGTGTACGTGTACGTGTTCGTTCGGTGCGTTCGGTTGGTTAGGTTGCCGTGTGCGGCTTGTTGCTCCGGAAGACTCCCCTTTTCCCGGGCAATAAGCACACGCGCTCTTCTATTATTTAATTCTATTGTTTTTTTTACAAATAAAAGAAACCTAGACTGATTGTGGTGTTTTATTATAAACTGACATCCAGGCAAAGCGGCGCCAAGTTACGAAATTAAAAGTTCTTCTACCAGTATTACCAATTTGTAAATTGGACACAGTATGCTGTACAGGTGCATTCATACAAGTTTTGATAAATAAACCATCAACAAGTAATCGCCAAAAGAAAATAATTTACAAAATATACATTAAGTAACAAAATGTTATAAGTACTGATTTGAAATGTGTCATTTAGAAATTTAAACGTTATTTATACGAGAAACTTTATTTCTCGTGTCCGTGTGTGAAGTACCGTTTGAGTCCCTACCTACAATTAAACCTCAACTCCTCGGCTCTTCGGAGAAGTACTGCCACCACACCTCCCGCAACATTTTATTTTATTCCAAGCAGTGGCTTCCACACCACTGCTTGGAATAAAATAAAATATGATATGAATTAAACTAGAGCTAGTAAAAGGCCGCTAGACCTTGGCAATGACCGCGGTAGTCTGGTGATCTAGACCGTACAAAATCTTAACATTACGTAAGCAGCTGGCGGCTGTTATCTGTAGTAAGTTCTATTTTGCTCCGGGGTTAGTTTTAATTATTCCAAAACCTCTATGGATCTTTCTGAAAACCTCTGGCTGTGAGGTTATCACTGTAGGTATTTTTATGAATGAGATATGGTTTTTATCAGCGCTTGCGCATTGTAATTTCGCTCCGGACGTCTTCGTGTATTTCAAGTATGTAGAAAGTGGGATCGAGTTGATGACCTGCCAGCGGCCACCTCAAGCGGGGCTGGGCGACGCTTAGGGAACTACTTAGTCTTTGCGTCGCCTGTCACCTAATGCATGGAAATAAACATTTAAATCAGGTACTTACTGCTGGTAATGGCAGACGGTACCGCAGACGTGAACGGAGGGGGAGCCGCTAATCTCGGAGACCATCAAGGTACGACCGAAACGAGGTAATCCGAGGGCTGAAGTTGTACACAAAGCCCAAAGAGTAATACGACTCTATAGACTGGGTTAGAGGATTTCTATATTGACTGATGATATATTTATTCCAGTTATTTTAATTGTAATACCAAACTATTCAACTGACTTTGATGAAATTTCTATGAGACCTATCTGAAAGTAAAAGTAAAAAAATTACTTTTAAAATTTTAAATGACGTATCAATGAGGTAGCACACATAAATAATACAAGCGTATTGATAACCTCCTCTTTCAGAAGTCGGCTAAAACATTAAAAGAATACAGAACATAAGATGGTGGAACGCTGATCTGAGTTGTGTTGGATGTTATTTTAGCTAGTTACAGATTGGGTATTTTAACGATATTAATATTATACAGGAAATATGTGTTTGTATGTTCGTAATAGATAAACTCAAAAACTACAACAAGAAGAACAATAAAATTCAAGTTTAAGTTCGGGGAGTAGAGATTTGATCGAGATATTATGTAACACATCCTAGACGTGCTACACCTCCCAAAATGTTTCTTTGTATTACTGGTAGAGCTACTGGTACTGGGTATGACGGCTAAAGTCAACATAGGTAGATAATCACAATCTTGGAGCCCGTCGATATTTTCTTTGGAGCATATCGTCGGACAACAATTTAATATTGTGCTCATCATGTTATGTTCCACGTACTCATTAGCAATGCGAACGGCATGATGCAATGGATGCAATCGGACCAGCACAGCATAGTCTCCGTATATGCGGTGGAAGGTCGAGCCAGCCATGGTGTGACCATTTGTAGCATGCCCCACTTACTATCACCAATTACACTGAGCCAGATTGCTCACCACTACCTACCTATTGAATTTCGAGCCGTGATAGACTGGGTAGTGAGAGGTAGGTCAATTACTTTTTAAATATTTTTTGCCCGCGGCTTCGCCTGCATTGATGAAAGGTATGTGTGTCCTTTTCTGTAGGTACCCCTGACGTGTATACAAAATTTCAAGATGATCGGTTGAGTAGTGACGGCGTGAAAGCGAAATAAACAAACAAACTCACTTTCGTGATTATAATATTACTAGCTGTGCCCCGCGGTGTTACCCGCGGGGTTACGGGATCAAAAGTTGCCTATGTTTTAATCCAGGATATAAGCTATCCCGGTAACAAATTTCATCCAAACTCGTTGAGCCGACACACGCAGACACACATACATACAAAAATTACGAAGCTTATTTCCTTTACAGAAATATACCGCCTGGCCCAAGCACCATTTACCAGCAAATGTTTTCCTTGACGCAATGGTTCTATACTGATATTTGAATAGAGGCAGGTTGTTCAATTCTCCAAACTGAACTATTCGAAACATGAAGCATTAACTCAACGGTTATATCCTCATCAAGTTGAAATAATAGGTTTCATCAACATCAAACGTAATCAAGCTCGCAGGCATCCACAGGCCCGTTTCTAAACTCACTCGTATGCCAATGCCGATAGCGCCCACTTTCCCCGGCCGGTGGTGTCGAATGGCAGTAATTAGCGGGCATTCAGGGGTTGCTCAATGCCCCCCTCGCCTTCCTCCCCGCCCCCCCCGGGCGCGAGGGTCTGTGTATCTATGGTTGGTTTGCGACAGCGCAACCTCCGACCCGACACGTCATAAATACCTCAGTTAAATACATTGATTATACAAGTAGGAAGATACGCCACGCTTTAACATTAAGATAACAAAAACTGAACCACATATCGATCTACTGATAAATAAATACCTATTACAGTTAAATGTATCCTAACTAATCCTAACTATTTAATATTAAATTTTGCATACACCTTATCAGGAAAACAGAAAAGGACATAAAGTACTTTTTATCCCGCAAAAATGTGAGATTCCTGCGGGGTTATGGTCCTGTTCGTACCATACTTGTTTAGTTAGTCGTCAGTCAATTTTCCTTAGATGGCGCTGTTACGTGGAATGTTCTTTTTTATAGTTTAATGCCAAATTTCTCGCTAGATGGCGCTATATCAGTGAATGCATCTCAATAAAATTTGTTAAAACTATATTAACGTGAGCGAAGCCACATTATCAGTGACTAACAGGATATATTTTATCCCCGTATTCCCACGGGAACTACGCGTGTGAATCGCGGGGTGCAGCTAGGATAACGATAGAGACAAAAAGATGTATACTCATACAGAAGATAACAATTTATTGTTCTTGTCTTGTGTTTTATGTGTGCAGCTAGTGTAAGCCAACCACGGCCGAGCAGCTAGTAACGTATCTTGTAGTTTTTATTAATATCATTGGTCATTACCTGTTACTATAGGTTATTACAATAGTTTCGTACAGAATAGAACGTCGAATGAAAGTTGAGCTGATGACCATGCAATCGCCTCCACCAAACTTAATGATTTAAGGATACGTAACTTATCAGTTTTTATCTTTGTAACATAAGTAATGCACAAGATTCCATGTACTGGAGCGGCATGGACACAGTTATTTGTCTCTCCACCTCCCCGCCCAAAGTATGTAAAGACTTAAATCGCATCGTAACGATAAAACGTCTAATGCGCCTGTAACTACACCTACTGGACCACGGCACCGCACGCGCCGCGCAGCACTGCTTGCCGGCGGATTACCAGGATATGATGGCAGTACGTCTCCGTTCGAACTTGCCAAAAGTTCTATCACCACTTCAGGTAGCTCCTTCCGCACCACCCGGGGGGCACGTGTAGGGACTCGCGCACGGACGCGATCTACAAGGACTGCCAAAATAATATAAAACAAGCATCCAAAAATCGAAAACAAGCTAAATACTCGCCACACAAAAAACGTTCCTAGTTGATTAATTAGTGTTATTTATTGAGTATTAAATCATTAGTGATACAATTTGGGATTGTGTTACAAATTGAAAATGACTTACCTTAAACTTACTAAATTACTTTAAAATGAGTGAAAACCGAAGCGGGAATCGATGCTTTCTGCAATAAACAGTTGTTAATGATAAGTCTCATAAAAATTAGATTTAATGATGGCGTTCACCAGAAACGAATATACACGCCAACTCTAATCTAACATGTAATAAAACAAGACACGTGTATATGTAATCAAGAAGTTACTTTATTAAGAGTGCGCTACCCACCTAAATTAATGTACGATACTTTCAAATGCATTCACAAAAATAATTGAATTGCGACAGTACATAGTAATGGCTCGGAGATGGCGCAGGTAATGTATTTGAGGCAGCATGTTGTTATAATAGTATTTACAAGAACTTGCTAATGTATGATGCAAAGTTAAGTGATAATGAGTTGTGTGCGAAAGCCTTTCTTCTCGTCTTCATGCTTCAATGCTTGATGTTAAATTGACTGCAAAAAATGAGTAGGTTCACAATTCAGCTGTTATTTTTTTGTGACGTGCAAAATCAAAATTTTTAACTACAGGTCTTCCCATCGTCTCTTGTTGACTTTTTAACTGCGGGTACCTACACCATATTTCTAATATTTTAATCCTCATTAAAATGTGTTTTAGTTTAATAGGTTTGGACTTAATCTTGTACAGTCGAATTGCGTAACTTTGAATTTCCTTGTTATTTTGAATAAAAGAAAGGAATTTTTGTTGATCAAAATAAGTTCGTTCAAAGATAGCCAACAGATCAAATAATTGTTTTATGAGTTATATCATCCTGTGTATGGGTCCTTACATCAATGAAACATGTTGGACCCATACATTTTTATGTTGATTTGGCAAAAGTTTTAGAAAAGTCTTTAAATTCACATGACTGTGACACTTTCTTTTTTTGTTTTTTATTCGCGCGCCTGCTGTTCTATTTGCTCTATTGTGCAGCAAAGAATAAAATAAATAAATAAAGTACGAGGCATTTTGCCAATTAAAGACGGATTTAAATTTAGATTTAATTTGGTAGATTCCAACGTGGGCCTATAGAAATTTCATGACAAAATTCCACCTGGAAGAACGAAAGATTGGTGAATAAAGTAATTGAAGCCAGTTTATTAGATGTTTAAATCCGACAATGTTTGACTGGGCTTATAGCCACACTGATGTGAACTGCAATATGACTCAGGTGCTTTCGCGCCTTTAGTTCCTACTTCTCACAGAAGTGTGCCGACCCCCGTCCCTCTGACACGCGGATGTAACTTCTCATGAGACTGTAATATCATATCACGTGCACATCAAGTTTGGATCAGCTACTTTGTTTTTGTTTAAAATCTATCTAGAACAATCTGTTACTTACATAATAAATATTACAACATATTTTTTACGCAGCCTGAATGAATAATTAATTTGATTCATGCATCTCTTAGAAAGTAGTATTTGTTGTGGTTTACGATTTCCTCAGAATTTATCCGTAAACTGGAGAGAACGTCCTGCGCCCGACAATCACGACGTTTACCAAAACTACTAGTAGGTATAGTATTACTATATCTGTGCCAAAAGTTATGCCGCAGCGGACCGGTCCTGTTTCACTGTAGATAACACCACCCTGGGTGGTGTATGTTACACTTAACGAGTGGTGAGTCGGATACAGCAGAGAAAATGAATAGGATATAACAATTTACACTATCATACTTGGGTTCCGTGTTCATGGACAAACAAAAGCACAGAATAAATACCCAAGCGCCGAGACCAAACTTTCGAATTGGGTATCGATAGGGTTTGAACAATTGCCAAACCTAATAATTAGAAAGCGTAATCTAGTAGGTTTTATAATAAAAATAATGTCGTTTACAAGTTTTTTTTTTATAATTGTTACCCTGACTTTATTATTGTTAAAATCATTATGGTTAAAGAAAATGCGGTCCCGTTTACACATTGAGGCGGGAACCTAAACAAAACTTATGTACAAACGGATGTCGGTGTGCTGAGAGCTCATGTTTAGTACGTAATTTGCACCCCTAGTTCCGTAACCTGAGCTCTGCAATTAGTCCCCTTTCTATTCCTTCCAGATGATTCCACTTGCTTTGCATTCGGTTACGGATAACGTTCAGTGTTGCAATCCGGATGTGTATCGACTGATTATCGTTGCTAAGTGGTTTTTTGTTATCGACTCCGGAACATGGCTTTAATCCTCTGCCAATTTTAAGTCAATGGAACTAGCGAGTTTTAAAAGCAGATTATACAGAGAATACGAAAAGGTTGGATTTTACTAAGCTCAAGGCTTAAAGCTACCTATGGGTGAAAAAATGAATCACATTTACATTACATTTCATACTGACTCCAAAATATTATCACAAATCTGAAAGGATGTTCGTACGTTTGATATTAAAACATAGGTAGATAAAGACTTTGAAACAAAGCTATTATAATATTTATTCCGACAGAGACGCGGCAAAAGATAGTTTAATAAATTAAAGAAGAAAATATATTTTAGGTGAACATTCACAATATGACGACCTACTTGAATAATATATAATATAATTATAGGCTTTACCTCAAAGCCTTTCAATAATAGGATGTTACCTATATGGAGACAAATTGAATGCTTGTACCTACACTACAGCATGTGTACCATGATAAGCATGCTCTCTAGTTCTCTACATAACAAAACAAACAGTACTTCATCAGTGGTCACGTACCTATCTCTGACGTTTGTCGCCAGTTTAATGGCTTCATCAGATCGTCAGGACAGTTGCGCAGGCGCCTCCTCACAGTGAAAGTTCACATGCGAGGAGGGGGCGCCTATATGAGACGGGTCGCTGCGCGCGCGCACCACTCCCGCCCAAACTAACAGGTGAGACCTAACACGCTAACTAAACAGGTCACCGGTTTCTGATCACAACAGATTCATCAGCTGAAGACATCAAACGTTTAGTGACGTCGTTGGCCGCGTCCAGTGAAGTCAGTGTAAAGTGGAAGTGAGTGCTGCTGGCGGCAGCGCCTCCGAGAGTCCGGAGTCGGCCCGTCTGGTTTGTTTGCGTAACGTCCGCAGGAATCGAGATTATTGATTTTTTTAAGCGGTTTTGTGGAAGAGGAAGTGTGTGAGAATGAAGGGCCGCTTGATTTTGTTACGACGGACGCTGGGTGGTGCCAAGAGGGAAAGATTCTAATGCGTGTGTGCCGGGTTTCGAATGTGCACCTCTCTAGAATATAAATTTAATTATTTTCCTTATGGACTTTAAATCGGTTTATTATACGCATTTGGCCAGTTTGGCCTTGTAGGGAAAGTTCTTTTCGGTATAATTAATCAATTACAGGATCCCTCATTTGAGTGGAATTATTGCTCCATCGTTTCAAACACGTCAAGATAAATAGAATAAAATAGACCACCAAAACAGCCGCAGATATATGTATCTCATCAGTTTGTATATCTGATTCATAACAATATGAATGATGAGGAATATATTATAAGCATTTTTCTCATTGGTAACAGGGTGTGGGTTGATATTTATTAAGGAGCTGTATACGATGATTTCTGAACGTATCTACCTATTGATGAAAACCTCCGACATAGTTAAGTGTGTGTGAGTGCGCGTGCGCGCGTGTCTAGTCTCACAATTGATTCCTTATATACATTTAAATTTTCCCGCAGACTTGTAGTCAAAGCACAATGCAGTCATACGTATTCTGCCTGTTGGTGGTGGTGGCGGCTGCGGCGGCGGCCCCCCAGCGCGAAGGGGCCGCTTACACCAAAGAGGCCATCAAGCAGGCTCAGAACACCCAGTTGATCCCCCATGATGCAGTCATCCAGAAGGTAAGGACCACTAGCAAAATAATGTAAATTGCGGAACTACTGAGTAAAACTGCGGTAACACACAAAAAGACTATTGAAACAGATGCCGATCATATCACTAGGAGCTTTGATACCGTTCCTCTTGCACCTCAAATAGTAACTCATTTTTTCAATCCATTGCTCAGTTGTGCTTCCAATGTTGCATGTTGCAGCGAAAGAGAAAAAAAAAACAGAGAGATATAGTAAAAAAATTAATTAAATATAGTTTAATTAAAAAATCTTTTAGGTCCATTTAAAGAAAAACTAAGAACGCTAATAATGGAGGCATTGTTCCGAGGAGTATTTTTAAAATAATGACAACAATTAAGTTATAAAGAATGTTAACTAGAGAGTGCATCGCACGGAAAATATCTTGTGACGTCACGAACACGGTGAACACGGTCTTTACAGAGAACAAACATACAAGTGAAATTGTATGTTTCAGAATTACATATTATGCACTTAATAAATGTGTTTAAATTTTACATTGCATAACAAAAATCCATGACCCATTCTGTTTTACTTAAATTTGACAGGTTTCTGTTTCAACATTTCTTGCGCTATCTTTTCCTAAGGTACTCGTAATCTTTAGTTAAACCTTTCGTTTGGTTTCTGTGCTTGTAAAATATGAAGGTTACGTATTGTATAACTATAATATAATATAATAACATATTTTTATTATTTCATGTCCCGTTCTTTGTCTCTTACGAGTTCAATACTTGTCCTGATGTAAACTAACTACAGCTACCTAGTTAGATAACGTTACGTGTTCCGGTACCTACTGTTTCTGTGATGTCAATGTTCGCCTCCAGGTCCAGGAGGGCATCGAGCTGGCGGCCTACGAGTCCATCCCCGGCAACCAGAGGATCAACTTATACGAGATCCTCGGGGACCAGGTGCCTTCCGAAGTGATCAACAACCTCCAGGGGCAGATCGACCAGGTCGGCCGCCACTAGGATAGACACTAGCCTCTAGGATTAGTCATCTCTGGATCAGCGATCTGCTGTTCTGCATAGAAACAGCTCACACAAGGACCGGCAGCATCGGAACTGTTTCTCTAGTATTATCACCGTAGTTTTGAAGATTCTACTTATTTATTGGTGATGCAAGTTCAGACCGTGGATGTGATATTGTGTAACATCTTTTTATACGTTTGTACATATGTAATGTAATGTAATAAATTTTGGTCGTGCGATGTCCACCGGCTGGTTTTATTTTACGTAACCTGCAGGGCGACAACGATAGAGCAATGTAAGCCGTGATCTGGTTACATAAGGTGCCTTATTGTGTGGCAACAATCGTGTTGTGGATGACATAACAGTTAATCCGATGAATATGTATTGCTTGAGTCGGATACTCTCGTGTCAGTTCTAATTGAGATAGTGGAGGCAAAGGTGATTTATTATGTTCAATAAAATGGTTGTTTGTATCGATTCTTTGTTAACATTATCAACACTGTCTCATCCAAGAGCGACAAATTGTAAGAGATTTTGTAATTATAAAGAATTATTGATACCATGGTCTAGGCTTCAAATATAGAAATTAAATTATTTAAAAAAATGTTATTATGCCTAGTCATATAAGCGAAAACTTCAAAAAACTGCCTCCTCTAAATATTTGGAGCCTATTTGGCGAACTTGGTAAACCAACATTACCATAAGGTCAATGCTCTCAACGGAAAGGCGTGCGTTTCTAATAAAATTAATGTAAATAGTTATTGGAACGAAATGTAAATGTATAATAGTGTTTGGTGACCTCGGACGACGGGACGCGACGCGACCCGACGCGACGCGACGCTTACACTTAAATTACCTATTTACCTTATTGAAAAGTTATGATTATTTTTAGAGATTTCAATTTAATTCAATAATGTTTTCAACATTTCTGTGTATTTAGTAATACTAAATCAATTCTATCTACATATAAATACCTATATTATTTCGGAGCAGTAACACAAAAGTGATATTACATGAACTTTCGTAGGTATAGATTTATATAGTTATAAATATAAATCTTGTGATATTGCAAACAAACACGAAAGAAAGTAAAAGGTAAGTCCTTCCTCATCCCCTACACTAGGAGTCCCTGTGTCACAGGTGGTATGGACACACAATCACACAATTTGACGAAGTATTTAATTTAGAATTGTAATTCAATAGCTTCTCTATCAGTTTCAGTATTTCTATCAGTAAGGACCCAGACTGCCTGCCTGCCTACACTGCCTGCCTGCCTACACTGCCTGCCTGCCTACACTGCCCTGTGTAGGCAGTGTATGTATGTTGCGTCACTTCAATGCTTTAACATAATTATGATAATTTAACTTTAGAGAATGCAACACTCAATCTAAGTAGGTACAGACACGTACATGATCTAAGTAAGAGGTGAAAGGATCTTACATTTGAAATGTATGAATATATAATACGAAGTTGAACAGATGGAGGTAAGCTTAGACTGAGTTAATTACCACTTCACACATTCACTTATCTTCATTAAATAAATCCAGCAACAAAGTTATTGAGAAGTTTAGTTTGAAATCTAGCTTACGGAGTTTGCGCAATCATCTTCAAATCCGGATTGAGCTCCCGCGGTAGATCGAAGATTATTCAGTGGTCAGTTTCAACAAGTATACCTGCATTGGGAACATTAGAGGCTGATACGGTATATTTTACTAATTTTCTACTACTCGCTTGGCCCCGCACCCCTGTCCCCCGGGAGATGGCGGAGTTATCTGCTTCCCTATAAAGCTACAACTGTTTCTCTCAGGAACCGGCGAACCAAAGCGTCGTTTATTTCAGCGTGTTGTGTAGCTTTGTTGGCCTCTCAAGGGCCATGCTTAGAGTATACGAATAGTACTTAGTACTGTAACACTTTATTTGTTTGTATTTCTTTAAATATCGATCGAATGTAGTTACATTCTTTTGAGAAACGTTAACTCTGTTGCAACATCTGTTATCTGTTTATATGCATTGTGTTATCTACGAGTTTAAGATCTTTATCGGGCCGCCTATTTTTAACTGTACGTCGAAGTCATTCGGACTGAAATTTTGAGACTGAATTTTGACAAATATATAATATAGGTACGGAACCCTCAATGTCGCAGTTTTTATATTACCTGCACAGAGGATGTGGCGAAGGAATTCATTCTCACTACTATCTATATGTACAATAATAACAATGACAAAATTATACATTATTCTCTAGGAATCAGAAGGTGGAATTAAATTAAATTTGGTCGTCACAGGGACGTGCCTTTCGATCCGCAGATAATATTGCGGAACAGCCACGCCTGCGCGTGCTGCCTGCCGGCTGTTACTGAATTTGGGAAAGTCTTACCGTGTTTAAGGAATACTAATAATAAATAAATCATCTTACAAAAGGCCAATTTACATACAAAGCAAAATATCCTGATTTTGTTCTGAACACCATTAGTATTGGTGTTATATTTTGGATACTACTTTCGATAGCGCCGACGAATGTGATGATGATTCACAGGTGATTTGCCTCAATCTTCAATAGGAGTACTAAACGAGAATTATAGCATTTATGTAGCAACACGATCACTGTTTTGAGGAGGTCGTGATATGTTTTCGAGCAATATAATAAGTAATCCAAAGTTATTCGAAAAGTCAGGATTAGCTACTGTTAGTTTCCGTAGTTCACCGGCTCTGTTCTCACTATTTAATCTTAATTATATTATAGATATGTTAGGAGAGCGGAATTTATTTAATCGACCTTAAAAAAGGCGATGCATCTCAATTCGTCTGTATTATTTGTACGATTTCTTCGCTAATTGTGGACCAATTTGTTTAGTTTTTAGGGTTCCGTACCCAAAAGGTAAAACGGGACCCTATTACTAAGACTCCGCTGTCCGTCTGTCCGTCTGTTACCACGCTGTATCTCATGAGCCGTGACAGTTAGAGAATTACAATTTTTAGAGATGATGTATTTCTGTTGCCGCTACACACAATAAAATAAATATTTAAGGAGGTGATATTTTGTTTTATAGATAATGGTACGGAAACCTTCGTGCGCGAGTCCGACTTGCACTTGGCCGGTTTTTTTAAATGCTCGGGTCCGAGGTCAACGGTCTATCCAACAATTTTGAATGTAATGTAACGTCCGTAACAATTTGGGCTCAGTGATGTCATCTAGTGGCAACCAGAGAATGTTCGTATCTCTTTGTGAACGACGGCCGCCGCGGGGGGATGCACTCGGAAGACGATCACGGACCCGAGGTCAATGTAATTCTCCGCTCCGATAATAGATGGCGTTATCAATGATATAATAGCTTAGCTTAATTTTTAAACTTATTAATAAATATTCCCCTTTCAGATGAGCTTTCGGAAAAACAACGTCAAAAAAGTCAAAGTTCTGTAGAACTTTCTAAAAATTACTTTGAAATAACGTCTTAGAATATGATAGAGTAATTGTGTAGCGCTGATAGATACAGGTACAGCTAGAAATATGGTGTGAGGGCCTGTGCTGATAATGTTTGTTTATATTGTTCATGAAAACTAACCAGAATATACATATTTGTGTTTAAAGTGAAAGGTTGGAAATTTTCGTCTGTCAGTATAAATTTTATTGCAACTTAGAAATCTGAGAGTCAACTTAAAAATAAACCTCTAAAATACCTGAGACCCTGGGTTAGATGAAACACTAAATTAAATTTAAGCCGACTCAGTAAGTCTTGTATAACTGTGAGGAAATAAAAAAAAAGTAAATTAATACGATTGTATACTTAAAATAACATTTGTTTCAGAATTATAAAAATATCCTCCATACAAAAACGAGACGCCTTTAACGTTTTACTAATATTCCGGCTGGGGAGGTACCTCCGCACCGTCTCCACGCCGAGGTGATATTATTTTCTGCTTACATACATGATATATAATACATGTATATCTAGTAAATTATGTTGAAACTGTAGGACGTACGCACATCCGCTATCCCACATAGCGAAGTTTCATTTCCTCCAATTATTAATTATCGGTTCGATTCCCAGCCCCGCACCACTTATCCCTAATCAGACACTTATCAGTAACGAAGGTGTGCGGGGAATGCACGTTAGGCCGCCGCACACGGCGCGGCTCAAACGTGCCGCGGTAATTGCACACATTCCGTAAGCTACACGTTGTGGGCAAACACTTATCTGTGGTGTGGGACTCTGCAGACACTCACAACAATTAAGAGCCTGTTGACTAGATTTCTTATTCGACATTGTTTATTTATTCTTGGCCAAATGGAGCTTACATATCTTATATTCGTCGCTTATTAATGGTAAAATATAACATGGAATGTAAAGTGATTAAAGCTCTGTATAATAACAGGTAATATCCATTATTACTTGTTATTATACAGACCTTTAATCACCTCTTGTCGCAAATAAAATATCATCGCCCCTGCATACGTCATTATGTAACTATTTCATACCAGCAGCACTTTAAATTGCTCCGTCGCATTACTGCTAATAGAATTAACACGGTTTTATACTTCGCTTTGGAGAATTAACGCAACTTAGTATTATTTCTATTAAGGGTAATTACCGCGGTCTCTGTCCGTTTGTCACGTACGCACGGTTTTTCTGCACTCGTTAATTTTAATCGGCGGCGGCGAGTGTCGTGTCGCGGCGCGTCTCGGAATATAACGGTCGCGCGGTGTGCGGCGGCCTGTGCCACTGGGCCTCGCATTCTACTCGGTACGTGGTGGTTCTGCTGCCGGGACACTGCCCCCCGGCGAGCTCGAGTGGCACGTGTACCCGGGGTAGGTGGCGGCACGCATGGATAGAACAAGCTTCACATAAGTAGGTATCTGCTGTGGAATACCTACCACACCAGAATTATAAATAAATAATTCTTGGAGATCATTTAAATTTTTGATTACTATTTTTTATTGTTTGATTTCTATATTAAACGTTTTTACTTTAGGCAGTTTTTACTAGATAATTAATAGAGTTTTGATGAGACGTTAAGTATTGTCAATAGAATCCATCGTTTCCAAAGACTACAACATTTGGAACATCATTTTCAATGATGTATAGCCATAAAGCCAAGCCACGGTAACAATGGCCGAACCATCTGTGTTGTCAGCTAGAACGTTGCGTAAAGCCCGAATTTGATGCGTGTATGTTTACTTTCACAGCTATTAAATAATATGAAGGAGTAGTATTATTGTCTGCTTACAATAATGATGCTGTTGTTTCAATATATCTGCATGGCCCCGATGTGAACCGACGTCCCCCGGTTTGCCGCGAGGAGGCTAAGAGGAAGCTCCAAGCTCTGTGCCAAATGGTTCACTCTGTAAAAATTGATCATTATACTAAGTAATTCTCTCGAATTTGATGAGAAAACACATTTATGTGCGATTTATTTGCCATAAATTTCAAGTACATGGGTGACCGAGCTTACACATACATTTTTCATTTTTTAAGTAACAG
The DNA here is from genome assembly GCA_921293045.1 of Aplocera efformata. NCBI lineage: Eukaryota > Metazoa > Arthropoda > Insecta > Lepidoptera > Geometridae > Aplocera > Aplocera efformata. The sequence continues at coordinate 211,339 of OV121042.1, read as the reverse complement.
TAGATTACAGAGTATCAATTATCGAGTACCCCAAAAACGAAGTGGCGCTCTATAAAATTATCAGTAAATTTTTTTTTCTAAAAATATGCGTTTTACAGAAATACTATTAAACAGGTAAACTTATATAGCAAAACCCTATCTAAACACAAAATCCGAGATACACGAAATATATAAATATGAACAAGAATTGCTTGTTTAAAGGTATTACATAAAAAGAGCTAATGCTTGGATTTTAAAGAGAACTTGATTTTTTTTTTGCGTATCGCAACCAATATCCAAGTTTAGCAGACTAATATTCTTTTACATTGGATTTTGTTTATATTAGGTACTATTTGTGACCCGCACCTTCAAACGCATGGAATATTTTTTTTTTTTTGTAAAATAAAAGTAGCTTAAGTTACTATAAGGAGTAACATCAGCTGTCTGACAGATAGACAGACAAAAATTTTATATGCTTTCAAAGGCATTTAGTAAAAAACTTTTTAAATCATTACAAACAGACACTTCAACTTTATTTATTAGTTTAAAGATTGTCATGTGTCTGCCCGCACAACATGCGGCTCTAGAACACTACGAGTATGTGCAGCAAGTGCCAAAACATAGTTCTCATAAAGGGACGTGAAAGGCTGATCATTTAAAAATAATTAAATAATTTAACGGTCACATCTAAATGTATTCAATCAGCGCTCAGGAAATTACAATGCCGACCAATTTGCGTCTTGACAAATTTGCAATTTTTTTGAATTTCTCAGTCCTGGGTGCAATATTGCAACTACATAACCACAGAAAGTAGATATTTCACCAACCCTGTCACTAGTATGTACAGCATCCTGAAATGGCCCCGAGGTGGGTTCCCTAGCGGCAGCCGCCCCCGCCCCCGCCGCCCTCGCCGCCCCCGCCGCCGCCGCACGTCATCTCAAAGTGGACGACACAAAAACTCACATTAGACGTAAAAAGGTAATCAGCTGCATCGAGTGACATGGTGCGCATACGCACTCCTTCAGAATTCCTCAAATGTCCTCGTCCCTGTAAACTCGCAAAAAAACTTGTAAGATAAAATATTGCAAATTTTGAGCTGCGGCCAAAGAATATGCAATAGAAGAGTTGCAAACAACCTTGCAGCTTCGTAGGGTAGCCAGTGATCATTATAGACTTAACGTTAAGCTAAGTGCGTTTAGTCAAACCGACATGCCACCCTAGATGTTCTTTACGTTCATCTAAGTTAAGGACAACTCTGCCCGGTCAGTATTGTTCAGTTCAACCAGGCTTTCTGACCTGTTCCTGTGTTTCGCAGCACGTTGAGCCGTCGGAGAGCTTCAGGCGGCTTACAAACTGCGACACCCACGCTGACCACAACGAGGAGAAGCCACCTCTCTCTCACTGACAGACCTCGCGGGCTCGAGGCAGCTAAAATCGAGTGCTACTCCACCATCTTCACGCCTGCTCCTCCATACATGAGGAACGATATATCATTGTTAACTTGCCGTCAGCTGACGCAGACGAACATTATCTGCCCAGCGGCACTTACACACCTTGAAATTGAATTTGATGATTTTGGTATTTTTGTTAAAAAGCAGAAAAAAGACCTTGTGTCTTATAAATTATATAGCAAAGCTCATCACAGGCGCAAAACCTGGCGCGCCCCGTAGGCATCAAAACCCAGCGGGAAGGTCTGTAATCTTCACCGGAAAATCGACATTATTCTTTTCGTTACTATAATTTTGACTATAGTAAAAAGTCTATGACTCGACTATTTTTATTGTAAGTGCGTTAGGAAGATACTCGTATAGTAAAAACTCAAATGCAACGCGTGGTAAACGAACGTGTGGAGCTAAACGTAGGAGTCGCTGTCCGTGTGTATTCCTTGACATGACGTAGGTGTAGCTAATTTAATGATAGAATCAGCCGTAATGTCATATTAGTTTTTGCAAAGCTTTAGACCAATTCTACACATGGTCGGGAGGCGAGCGAGGAGGAGGCGCGGGCACCGGCTCCGCCGCGGCCGGGCCCGGCTCCAGTGCCGCGCGGACCGTCGCCGGCGCCGCCCGACCGCCATGCCCGCTCCGCAGACGCCCGCTCCGCTCGCCGCGCCGCTCGCCGCTCTGCTCGCCGCGCTCGCGCTCGCAGGTCACCCATGCAAATCGCCGGTCACCGACCCGAGTGATATATGCGAAGGATATTACCGACGCACATTTTTATTACCTTTTACGTTTGAACGAGACCAATTTATGGACCTTCGGGAAAACTTCAACTTCCTTTCGCGGGTTTTTAGATTTTGATCATTTAGGAGTTCAATGTCCTATCGATTAGGTTGGTCATCGACCAGTCTACAAATAATTCATTAAAATCAAATCATCGCACCCAAAAGTGGTACCGCGCCCGGCTCTTTGTGCCGTGGGCCGTGGGCCGTGGGAATCCGTGCAGTTTAAATATTTAATTAGTGAATCTCTTTTACCGTCAAGGAGCTTTGGTATGTCTTAAATTGTCTCTTTATAATAAGTATTTTAATGAAAATATTAACTAAGACTCAAAAATATCACAAAATAATAGTCTTATTAGCTCACCTCTATTTGAAGCAGAGCTAATCGTTATGAACACATTTACAAATTGTTTTTGCATTTCAGATTAGTATAAGTGACGGCAAATTTTTAATATTTGCACATATGTATGTCAAATATGACAATAAAGGATGATCCCGCTCCTCGCGGCACGGGCGGCCGCGCTCCGCGCCTTACAAAAGAGTTCAACGCGCGCTCCTCGATTCTTGACCACTGTCAATGTTCTTGGTCTACTTTAATTAACTTGATATTGTTATTGTTACCAGTATTATTTACATAAATAATGTAACATAAATCTAGAATATTCGTTCGCCGACATAGTTACAACTAGATGAGCTTACAAAATTAGGTAATTTTAGACACTTTTTGGCACAACGTAAACCACAAAAACCGAAAAAACTGCAAATGTTTAAAGATTCGGGAAGCTGGTGGTTCACTTCGATAATATATCAAACATCCTTCCCGTCGAGTGGAATCCAACTAGATTTAAGGTTTACCCGAATTTGTACGAGACGACAGTGTCTGTAGTCTACGGCAGAGCCAGCCATTGTTATGTTAAAACGCGGTCCTTTACAATAATTGTGTGTTAGTAGTTCAGTGGCGAAAGTGGGCAGAAACATTACTTTTGTTTCTCTAATTGTCATAATTAAGGAAATTACAATCAGGGATGAGCACACTGAGCAAAATGTACGTTCGCTGATTTGATGCGAAGTGGATTTTCCACCAACAGCGATAATATTTTCATGCGGCACTTGATGGCGGGAATAAACGATCGAGTGTGGTTGGAGGCGTACTTCGAGAGCCCCTGGCAAACAAATCTATATATATATTATAATAATATCAAAACCTTATTAAACCAATCAAACTAGGTGAAAAATTTATCTAGATTCGCGTGGATAATTTTATATTATAATATTTTAAAACCTACACTATTATTATAATATTAGTCTGATAGAAAAATACTCTTACGAATAAAGCTGAATTTTTTACAACAATAATAAAGCCGACTAATATACTTACGACTAATTCAACGCAAATAATGGTCACTACAATTTCCTAAATGAAAATTGATCATTAACTAACAAATAAGTCTAATTATTTACAACGAAAAACACCTGCTTACGCTAAGAAATACTCAAAAAAACATTAAATAGGAAACGCTTTGTATGTTTTATGTTTTAAACGTATTGCGTGAGAAGTTCCCAGCACACGTTCTACTATATTTATTTAAATGAGCGCGTGAAATGGTAATATATAATCACTTATAGTACTAATGCTCGCAGGTACATTCATAAATTCCCATAGTATTTCGTATTTCCCGCATCGCATTATGATAATACGATCCGCTACGACAGCACCAGCGGTCTATTGCGACCGCTTCGAATGATTTCATTCAACAAGCAGCTCTAACCTTGAGAGGATACAGTCGGTTAGTCCACGTAGACCGCGTTGGCGTGGTGGTGGCGGGTGGGGACCATAGGTGCAGGCATCGAGTGATGCGAAGCAACCCCAGCCTGACACCCGCAAGGAGACCGCTGCAAATACTTATACGACATAATTACATTTAAAAGTAAAAGCGTTGTAAGACCAAAACCAAATCGAAGTATTGTAGATCAAATCTAAAAAAATTATCGCTGCATACTGCTAAAATCATGGTTCCATAATAAACCTTTTCATAAAGAATCAGTGAGTAATTGTAGCAAATAGTTTTTTCGGGAATAAGTTTTGTACTCAAATGATTTACTTATTAAAATACTAGCGACCACGGTTAGTAGAACATCAGTGCCGTATCAGAAACGACCCGTGCGCAGCCGGGGTGAGTTGCTAGTACTACTTATACTTTCCTCTTCAATCGCTCTATTTATTGCTGAAATATAATATGTTGCGGAGATTAAAAGATCTAAGCGTACAAACAGCGGGAGCGACTTTGTTTTATACTATGCCAGGATGACGAGCGAACTGAAAGCAAATGTAAACATAACATGTTTATTGTAAACGACCAGTACCGCGGAAGTTCCGATTTCAAGATGCATCTGCGCACGACGTTGATATTTGATATTGACATTGACATTGACATTTGATATTGCATTCTCACAATCATCGTTTTACACTTGATCGTTAGTTCTATGTTACGTATGATTGCGCAGGAGTAGGCATCCTATACTTATTGTGTGCGTGTCATTGAATCATGTTGGTGTTTCAAATTGACAAACTTTATTTAAAAAGAAACTTAGGTTTTTAATACCACGTACCGATCAAACTCTAACTCAAATTCAAACTCATTAATTTGATCAGATCTGAAGTAGGATACGTTATAACTTACACGGCAAAAACGATGTTTTAATCCTTATGTTTTAAAGGAAATCATCGCAAGGAAACTGTGGGAAAAACACCCAGCCGGGAAACATAGTAGCAACCACACTTAAGTTAAAATTCTGCCACTAGTAATGTGATGGTGTGTTCCGGCAGGTGTTTCCTAGCGCCATCAAAGCGCTAGTCAATGCGGAGTATAGCATAGCATAGACATTTTAGTTTGGGTGTTCCACAGGCGATGATATATTCCAAGCAGGGTCTGCATAATGTTCGAGTCTTCCAAATCAAGATGATACATTTATAGCGTATAGGGTCATCGTCTGGCCACGACCGGAAGCGACCATGTCTAGTTCCCATGGCTCCGCTATGGGAATCCCCATTGTCTCGCGGCCGACAGTTACTCCGGGTGCCTCCGGGTGGCGGCGTGCTAACGTGCATTCGCTGCTAGGGAGGCTTCTGCAGCTTGTCAATGATTTGCTTAAAGCTTCACTGATGACCACCCTGAAAAATTTATAAGTTTTCACTTAACAGGATAGCTTAACAGTTTTGATAGCTTCCTTCTTTTGTATGCTTTGTTGTCACTCGTCACTCTACTGACGATGTATTCATTATACTGACATTTAAAATCAGTAGTATACATGTATATACGTAGTATATTTCTCTGCCAGTGAGCACCCGATTCTGGCTCTGGCTAGCAGAATCTTATCTAATGAATAATATTCTAGTAATAAGAAACATTCTTATAAGATTCTGATACTTTTCATTATATTCCACGAATAGGAAAACCAGTTAGTACATTATGTATCGACCCGATACAAATGGAAGATATCCACAGAAGAATGTCTTTGTCTACAATGTTTGTACATTATGTAAAAGTTATAGTTTACTGCGTTGTTAACATGTTTGCAACTTTGTATGGCAGCGCCTGCGGCAGCAATATCCCATTAACTGGATGACGTATCATAAAAGCACAAGCTTTTATTTCAGAATTTCCTTTATAAAACATTTTTTATCTATCTATCTAAAAGCCTAGTCTGTTTTATTTTCGACAATCACAAGTGAAGTCCGCACAGGCCACTGCAACTTCATTAAGAAGTAGACTCTCTCATAAAACATTGTTCGTTAAGAAGTAAATTTACATACAAAATATGTTGACTATTATTTGATTCAATTGATTAGATTTGATTAAAAGAGATAGCAAAACCGCGACAACTGCGATGCAGTCGCAGTCGCACCAGCTATCTAACGTGGTAGTCTAAAATTAATTAAAAAAGAACATGAAAATGCGTTTCGTGAGTTTGATTAAGTCCAAGTTTATGCTCGATGCTGTTCCATGTTGATATCAGAGTTCCTCCCTGTTGGTCCCTCAATGTTAATGATCGTGACTCCTTGACTTGACGGACAGCCATATTCACAGATGTTGTCCAATGTATCGATGTTTCTGATTGTTTGTTTACCTGCAAGCCCATCGCTTTGCGCTGTAAGTATCCTCTTGGTTTTTGCTTTCTATAAATAATATGAATTTCACTAACATGCACTTAATGCACTCAATCTACATTTGAGAGCGTTTGATCCCTCACTCGTGGCGTACAAGTAGTTAGTGTGTGTACTTTTAGATCGTTAGAAAAAAACCTAAGTGGTTTAACCTCCAACTAATATGTGGGAAAGTGAGCGCTGATGGTTAATTTTTTTGCATTTGCATGAGAGAGAGGTGGTCATACGTTCCGCTAGGAACTTTCTTTGTTTACCGCTGGGCTCACTCCGTTAATCATGATTACCTGTGTTTTGGGTTATTTAAAATACACTTTAGGTATTAACAAAGTTTCTTTCGTAGAAAAAACTCTTACTTGCGTTGCCAAACTCAGGTCACGGCACTAGGATTCCGATCTAGGAGGATAGAAAAAATATTTAGGAATGTGCGTTATAAAAGAATGTTAAATTCCACGCGGATAAAGTCACGGGAAACAACTACCATAGTATAATATAATGTATCGCGCGAGCTCGACGGACCACACGCGATTTGTTTCGCATTATCTTTTATCGACATTATATTTTATCTCTTTACATAAGTACTTCTTGCTCCTAACGTGCGAGCGAGTGGCCGAAGGCCTCGAACATGACTTGTCGGCTACCTGAGCTGGGACCGACATTTTAACTCGGAAGCTTTCAGTTCAAATACTACCAAACGGTCACCCATCCAAGTGCTGACCGGGCGGAGAACTGCTCAACTTATATGATCTATAAATAACGTCTAAACAAGCTTCGCCATATAAAAATTATGTGGTGTTCATTGGTAAGCGCATTTGAGTTGGGTCAACTGGTTGGTTATTAATAATTTAAACAAATAATGCAATGGCCGATTCGAACAAACGGAAATTGACTTGGCACTCTTGGATATTGAGGCCGCGGCCGTGGGCGGCTCACTCGTGGCCCCACGCAAAACATACAAACAAACGTACGCTGTCCGAGCAGTCTCAGATTACCGCAGATAGACTAGTGTCCAGTCCAACATGTCCAGTTTCGAAGTGTCAAGAAAAAATGTAAGAGGAACCATTGCATTAGACGACATCCAACGGTCGTCTCTATGATCCAATGGGTAACCATCGAGTTGAGAAACCCCATCCAAAAAGGTATGTTTCAACATCCTTAATTGAGAGACAATTCCTGAGGCGCCTCGCGCTGCCTCTAGTCAACATGACAAACGCGGTCCACAAAAGTCTGAGGATTAAGGCGTTTTTTTTACGATATCCCTTTATTCAGCTTTATCCCTACTCTTGCATTATACAATATTTATATTCGTGTGATTTTAATAGTGGATCACCTGAAACATTCAGTTTACATTTCTTCACACGAAAACCTATATTTTGCAACTCTTGCGAAATGGCTCGGCATTTCCCAATCGGCAAATCCTGGCTCGGCAAAATCCCGCAGACGAGTATACCATGAGTAATTTGGTGAAACCTGTCTCCGCGATGTTGCAAGCTGCGGCGTGCTGGCTGACCGGGCCTGGCCGGGCCGAGGACTGGGCGGCCAGTTTTTACCTGCGTTAGTAGATACAATACTATCGCATTACTCTCAATGTCACATACTCTCACATAGAGGTATAAAGATATTATTGTTCAATAATTAGAAAAAAATATTATCGTATGCATGATAATATGTTTTGTTAAGTTAAAAAAAGGTTTTAACATTATAATCTTTTACAAGAAAATAACTTAAACTGCCAGGACTCCTTGATATAGGAAACAATTATGGCAGATGAAATATTTCTTTGGTGGCTTTTGAGCCGTGTCATCAGACCAGCTTTAGATAGATTATTTGTTACCCTACGGACATAAATAAGCAACATTTCTGATTCATCAGTGCCGTTAATTGGTACGAAATTGACTTGTAAGATACGCTCTATGCTTACAAATATACCAATTTACATAAAAGCTAGAAAATAATGAATCTTGAATAAAAATGTTGAAAATAATAAGAATGCAAAGCACAACTTCGGATACACTATGAATACAAGTCACATAAACAAACATAAATCATAAAAATTCGTTCATATAGAAAAAGGATCTTTCGTGTATATTCGGAAATGAAGCTGCTTATATCCTAACTTATTGTAACGATCTCAAAGGAGATGATATTTTCTCAATGTATCAATATTAATTTGCCGGGTAAACAAATATCCGAGAGCGAGTCCTAACGATGAGGGTTTAGTCCTAACAAGATCGTACTCGCATCATCTTGAAAATGTTACAAACGTGAGAAAGCATGTATATAATTATATATTTTAGTATTTAATTAATTGTAGTAAGGTTTAGGGCTAGAATTTTAATTCATCTGTTGCGCTACAAGAATGATGACAAAACAAAATTTTCTATCACCGAAATAATTTGTATCCTAAGATATGTTCCGACATAACTTAGATATCTGGGACATTAGGTAAAATGAAAATGAAATGAAATTATTTAAGAAATATCTTCGTATTTTTTTTTATCTTCGGTATTGATCTTATTTGCCAGATATTCAAAGAACAGTGTACGAGGCGTGGACTCGAGACTGGCGACCGAACGCCCGAGGTGATTTAATTTTTTGTTCCTTACAGGATTCCCCGGCGCGGAGACAGCCTTGAACGAGACCAGACGAGCCGTCAGGTTACAAGGTATGCATACATACATTCTTAAGCTTCAACTCGATATTGCTTTACTCTGATAATTAATAATTATTAATTATGTATTGTAGATACCTTATGAAAATAACATTACGTTCCTTAATCGTGTATGAATGATCATGTTCAAACTGAAACAATATGCTAAATACTAGACACACCACATAAAAAAATGTTAATTGAATATTTAGCTTTATTTAGCTTTTGCTATCTAGAAAACTTAGGACTGAGTCCTTTAATATTGCAGTAATGTGAAACCCATAATTTGTTAGTTCACAACAATAAACAGGGCTGGGCACCCAGGGTAGAAAGAAACGTAAATATATAATAACAAATGACAAGTATTTTTAATCTGTTATCTGCAATGATAACAAAAATGGGCATCAGTTGCAGGAATAAATAATTATAATTATTATAAAGGTAATTCACAAAACTTCTCAACCATGCAGCCTCATATCACACGGTAGGTACATACGGTACCTACACCTAGCGCAACAATTAATTAACTAAATCAATAAAATGACATGTAAATATTTAGCAATTAAAAGTGTTACTGTGATTTGCGATTATATTATTTACCTTCACAAAGCTTTGTATAAAGGCTTTACTTTATATAAAAATTGATATAAAGCAAAGCCTGATTACAATTATTATGGAATAAGTATAGTTAGGTACAACTTATTGTAGCATAGACTATTACAAAAGAAAATATTTGTATGTGAATCAATACATTTATTACTAGAGATAAGCCTATACTATAAACAGGGGTAAAAATTTTGTTGAAATTACTTAGAAAAAATATTTAAATCATTCGCAAACCAGGGTAAAACCCTTTCAGTGTGTAGCAGTTCAGTTGATTTTTGATTTTAATGTAACTTCAAGATCCTTCTACGATAAGAACCCGCTGAAGCCCGATGGCCGTTACTAATGCCACACTACTGAACATTTCAGGAGCACCGGTGCTGCCGCCCGGCTGCCTATACGAAGGGCGGTGGTTCACCGACGGCGGCTCCGTGCCGACGGGCGAGGCCTGCCTGCAGTGCGCGTGCCACCGCGGCGCGCTCTCGTGCCGCCGCCGCGCGTGCGCCGCGCTGCCCGACCCGCCGCCGCACAGGTGCCACGTGCTGCACCGCAGGGGATCGTGCTGCCCTGAGCTGCACTGTCCAGGTCAATTATTACCATGCAAACGTCGTCCCGGCGTCCGGAGTCTGTGAGAAATGCGGTGGTTCATAGTAGGTGCCACCGCGGCGGTAGGGCGCTGAGACGGGCGCTTTAATGCGGTGCCTGCCGGATTACGATCAGCAGAGGCACATTGAAAATATTTTGATGACAACGCTGCACGTAAATGAATCAAACAACGTTTTTTATCCCCCTAATACTACTACAACACCAATTTTATGATTGATTTATAAAATTAATACTACTTAACTTCCTCTAATTAAATGATATATACTAACATAAATAAGATTCGAATGTATCGCATTCGAATCGAGAATAAGCTTTGCTATTGTGATTTTAGAATTCATAACAGGTTACTGTCATTCCAGACGGAATAACACTGATGGAACACGGAGCCACGTCGAGACTTGAGTACGAAGACATCAGTGCACCGGTGTCATTCGCTCACGGTGAGTACCTCCCTCCCTGCGGTGCAAGATATCCGAACTCTGGCTCCCAAGCTCACAACTCATGGCGTCAGTGTTTCCAGCGTGCGTGGAAGGCGGCACCGTGTACGCGGCGGGCTCCGCGATGCGGTCCGCCGCGGCCTGCGAGCAGTGCTTCTGCCTGGGGGGCGGCCGGCGCTGCGTGCGGCCGGCCTGCCTGCCGCCCCCCCCGGGCTGCCAGCCGCGCCCCGCGCCCGGCGCCTGCTGCCCGCAGCGGTACTACTGCGAACACCGGACCACGAAGCCACCGGAAGATAAACATCCACATGGTAAGAGTATTTAGATTTACTGCATTTTAAAATACGCAAATTTGAATAATTTATGGCAGGAAGGTCGGTGTCACCAATGTAGTAGGTGTACCACTACCATGCCATTTAGATTATAGAAGCACTATTTAACTAACTCAATCAGAAGGAGTATGCAGTGAATTTAATTTAGATAACGGATAGAAGAGACGGAAGAATGAATAGAATTATTTAATAGCAAGCACGAATTTAATGGATAGAATTAAGAAATAAATACAGCAAAATAACACGTATAAAAAGCGAATGAAAACAAATAATAAGGAACGCAAGCGCAAGCTACACCAGCCGGTAGCGGAGTGTGTGTGGCGACCGCGGCGATGCGAGCGGGCGCCGGGCGGTGGAACCGGATTTGTGAGGGTCGGTCGCATACCTAGCGGGAGCTTAAGCTGAAGCGGAAATTTGGGTATGGTCCGACTGATCACAAATCCGATTTACACAAAGTGGCGGAATAAGTACGCCACATATTCCCCCTGGCCAGACCGTGACTACGGTCGATAAAAATCAGGAAACCGTACTCTTCTGCCGCTCCGGGTCCTTTTCTCTACAGGAGATGGTTCCACAGCGGGTGTTGGTTCTACCGATATAGGGGTTACTGGTTCTTGCGTACTTGCATGTTTCGCCATGTACGCCGGTTTCAGCCTGTCGACACTGACGTTTGACTTCTTGCCTTTGACGTCTAGGGTGAAGTACTTCGGCTGCCTGTCGATGACGAGGTAGGGGCCAGCGTATGGCGGTTCTAACGAGCTGCGCACGTGATCTTGCCGCAGGAACACATGAGAGGATGTCTGCAGGTCACGTGGGATGTAGAATGGAGAAGATGTATGCCACGCAGTTGGACGAGGGGTCAGCTTCTGGATATGAGCTCGGAGACGGGTCGCGTACTGAGTGATGTCGTCAGAGCTGAAGTCGTCTCGCGGAGAAAGGAACTGTCCAGGTAAGCGGAGTGGCTCACCGTAGACCAGTTCGGCGGCTGACGTCTGAAGATCTTCCTTCCAAGCGCTGCGCATACCGAGGAGCACGAACGGGAGGGCTTCAGTCCATTGCGGGGTAGAATGGCACATGATAGCTGCCTTGAGTTGCCGGTGCATGCGTTCGACGATGCCGTTAGCTGCCGGGTGGTAAGCAGTGGTGCGCAAGTGGCGTGCACCAACCAACGCGGTGAGAGACTTGAAGAGGTGGCTCTCGAACTGGCGACCGCGATCAGTGGTCACACGGGCAGGGCATCCGAATCTGGAGATCCAGCAGGATACAAGGGCAGCAGCGCAGGTCTCTGCCGTGATGTCTTTGAGCGGGACTGCCTCAGGCCAACGTGTATAACGATCGATGACGGTAAGGCAGTACCTGTAATCAGAAGACAGAGGTAAAGGTCCTACGAGGTCCAAGTGGATATGGGAGAACCTCGAGGAGGGGGTAAGGAAAGAGGAAAGAGGAGTTTTAGTATGACGGGTAACTTTTGATTGTTGGCATTGCAAGCATTGCCTAGCCCACTCTCTACAATCTCTACGAATCCCTGGCCACACAAATCTCTGTGTAACCAGTCGCACAGTAGCTGAACTTCCCGGATGATGTAGCTCGTGAAGCATCTCGAAGATTTGTTTTCGCATCTGTGGAGTAACGTACGGACGAGGCTGGTCCATAGAAGTATCGCAGAAGATAGGTACGTCGCTATCTGCAGACTGTACCTTCTGGAGCCTCAGACTGGAGCCGTTCTTCAGCAAGTCTTGTAGTTCTGGATCTGAATCCTGAAATCGTGCAAGAGCTTGGTAGTCGACACCTGTAATTACTTCCACACGAGACAGAGCATCCGCCACGACGTTCTTCTTCCCGGGTATGTACCTCAGGTCAGTCGTAAACTGAGAGATGAAGTCTAGATGGCGGAACTGACGAGGGGAGCATTGTTCCTTACATCTTAAAAAAGCGTAGGTAAGAGGCTTATGGTCGGTGAAGATTGCGAAGGTTCTGGCTTCGACCATATGTCTGAAGTATTTGATGGCTTCATACACTGCGAGGAGTTCTCGGTCGTAGGGACTGTACTTGGCTTGGGTACTGGTGAGCTTGTGCGAGTAGAAGGCGAGAGGTTGCCAGTCCGCACCTTTGCGTTGCTGCAACACAGCACCTATGGAGGAGTCTGACGCATCTGTGACAATCGCGAGTTCAGCCGAAGAATCCGGATGAGCTAGCAGGGTTGCCTGGGAAAGGGAGGTCTTGCAATCTTCAAAAGCACGCATCAGAATTGGAGTCATCTCCACCGGTTGCGAGCTTTTTACCTTCGGTCCGGACAGTGCAGCGTTCAACGGAGCTTGAAGCTTTGCTGCCTCCGGAATGAAACGACGGTAGAAATTTAACATCCCTAAAAATCTTCGGAGTTCCTTGACGTTCTTGGGAACCGAGTAGTTCTGGATAGCTTCCACTTTGACGTCCAGGGGTCGAGTTCCATCAGCTGAGACGTGGTAGCCCAAGAAAGTCACTTCTGACTTACCCAGAACACATTTTGATGTGTTGATGAGTACGCCGTACTGCTTAAGTCGTTCAAACAGCTGACGAAGGTGCTTTTTATGGTCAGATAGGCTCGCAGAATAAATTAAAATGTCGTCGATATATCCGTAGCAGAAATCGAGTCCTAAGAGCACTTCATCGATAAATCGCTGGAAGGTTTGAGCTGCATTTCGAAGTCCAAATGTCATGTACTCAAATTCGAACATTCCGAAGGGTGTAGTGAGTGCTGTCTTCGGAATATCGCCTGGGTTAACCCTTATCTGGTTGTAAGCTTTTACGAGATCAACCGTAGAGAAGATGGAGCATCCTGAAAGCTGGTGGGAAAAATCCTGGATGTGTCTTATAGGATACCTATCAGGTATAGTTCTGGCATTGAGTGCACGGTAGTCGCCACAAGGTCTCCATCCGTCGTCCTTCTTCCTTACCAGGTGTAAAGCAGAAGACCACGGACTTTCTGAACGTCTGGCTACACCGCTTCCTAGCATGTCCTCAAACTCCTTCCTTGCAGCTTGAAGTCGAATAGGATCTAGACGACGAGGCTTGCAAGAAACGGGAGGACCAGGAGTAGTCCTGATGTGGTGTAGCGTGTTATGCTTGGGAGAAGACGGTATACCTGCGGGTCTTGTGATCTCTGAGTACTCTTTCAGCAGAGAGTGAAGTTCCGAGTCACCTGTCACAGCCTTGATCGAAGCAGTGTCATCAGATGATCCGGAGGAGAGAGCGTTGACTGTGAATGAAGTGATGCTATCAACGAGGCGTTGATTCTTGCAGTCAACCAGAAGACCGTAGAAGCGTAGTAAATCAATACCAATGATAGGCTTGGAGACATCAGCAATGGTGAAATTCCAGGTGAAGACACGTCGAAGACCTAAATCGAGGTGCAGCTGCGTGGTACCATACGTGTAAATGACCGTGTTGTTGGCAGCTGTCAAAGTAAACTTCGACCGATAACAGGGCGTCTTGATAACTGAGCGCGGGAAAACACACAAGTCAGAACCAGTGTCCACGAGGAACTGCATCTTCGAAGAGCGATCAGTTACAAATAAACGGCCTGTTGGAGGAGAAGGGCAGTCATTGGCCGCTACTAGTGGCTGCCCCGAGCGTTTCCCGATGACTTGAAATTACAGGGCTGGTTGCACTTCTTCGCTTGTACTCCATAGTTGAAGTGGTAGAAACAGTGAGGGTGGTCTGGAGGAGGTTGCCGAAAGCGTGAGCGTGATTGTGAGCGTGAACGGTGGTTACGTCCTTTCTGGCCCTGGGAGCGTGGTCGTCCACCTTTGTTTACCTGCTGGGCTAGCATTGCCACCTGTTTCGTCAGCTCGAAGACTTGCCTGGTCAGGTCATCATATGATGATGAAGAAGGTGCAGCTACGGAGGTACTGGCCACCTGAGGAGATGAAGGGGCTATCTCGTGCACCTTATCCGCTAGATCGGATAGTTTATCCAGAGGGAGATCTACCTGTGACGCTATTACCGTCTGGATGCTGGCAGGCAGTCGGCTTGACCAGATGGTCTTCAGAAACTCCTTGGGCACAGTCGGACCAGCGAGGCTCTCCAGGTGGCGGAGGAACTGCGAAGGCTTCCTGTCACCTAGCTCCTCGTGCATCAACAGTTGCTTGACTCGCTTCCCCTGTGATGCTGAAAGACGTTTGATTAGTTCCGATTTTAACTTTTCGTATTTATCAGTGGGAGGCGGATTGGTTATAATGTCCTTTACTTCGGCAGCATACTGATGATCTAGCTGAGCGACAAGGTAGCAGAATTTAGTTTCATCAGTAGTTATCTTGGACAGAGTGAACTGGCTTTCGACTTGGGCGAACCACAAGGATGGTTCTTCTGGCCAAAATGGCGGAACCCTGACACCAACTCGCAGCACTTCACCACTGGTAATCGGCTGGGCGTCATGGTACTCATCCCTAGTAGTCATTTTCTAAACCAGTTAAAAAATTTTAAATCGCTCACCGCTCGATGGTTGCACCAAACCTCACTTTCCAGCACGTTCCGATCCGTCCGTCAAGGGCAATTCAAAGTCGTTCCACTGCACTAGAGGTACCTTTGTTCAATCCTGGGTCACCAATATGGCAGGAAGGTCGGTGTCACCAATGTAGTAGGTGTACCACTACCATGCCATTTAGATTATAGAAGCACTATTTAACTAACTCAATCAGAAGGAGTATGCAGTGAATTTAATTTAGATAACGGATAGAAGAGACGGAAGAATGAATAGAATTATTTAATAGCAAGCACGAATTTAATGGATAGAATTAAGAAATAAATACAGCAAAATAACACGTATAAAAAGCGAATGAAAACAAATAATAAGGAACGCAAGCGCAAGCTACACCAGCCGGTAGCGGAGTGTGTGTGGCGACCGCGGCGATGCGAGCGGGCGCCGGGCGGTGGAACCGGATTTGTGAGGGTCGGTCGCATACCTAGCGGGAGCTTAAGCTGAAGCGGAAATTTGGGTATGGTCCGACTGATCACAAATCCGATTTACACAAAGTGGCGGAATAAGTACGCCACAAATTCAATTAATCTACTAGCTTCTTTGATAAGTATTACAGAAACATCAATGTGGCATATTTGAGCCAGCGCAGAAATAAGATCCTCTTACAATTTTAGTCTTAATTTGAGATGACACTATGAAAATGCCTCAAATAGTATAGTTGTAGTAACTAAGTACACACCTACATTAATTAATTGCATCAAAAATCAACTATGAACCGTTATAGATATGTAAGCAAAACTGTATTTATTCGATTTCAGATTGCAAAGTCGATGGCAAGTGGATAGGGGAGGGTGAGCGGGTGGTGGCGCAGAAGACGAGCTCCAACTGCACGCAGTGCTTCTGCCTGCGCGGCGCAGTGCAGTGCCAGCCGCTCGCCTGCGCGCCGGCCCTGCTCGGCTGCCAGCCGCTGCTGCGGCCGGGGGAGTGCTGCGCCCATCAGTACCACTGTGAACGTCACCAAGGTAATGTTTATGATGCTAAAATCATAAAAAGAAGCAGTAGGTACCATCGCAACTTATCTTACATCTTGTTACTTGATTCTTTGGAATGTTGAGGACTGATTTAGATGACCTATGTTTTAATTTGATAGGGCATACATACCTCTCAGGTCAGTCCCATAATACGTCCATGAAGGAATAAATTACTTAAAGTTATTCATTAAATATTTTTTTAATCAGACATTGATTTAATATTAGCTGTTCCCCGCGACTTCATCCGCGTGAAATTATTTTTTTTACGCGGAACCCTATTACTTTTTTATTTTTGTCTAAAATAATAGTGGCCTAAATATTTTTTACAAAATCAGCTATCTGCCAGTGAACCGTCAGAATCAGTTGTTTTATTAACAATTCGTATAGATTATATCGTTGACAATTTTGATTACTTTTTATGCAAAAATATGTTTTAATATTTTCCAGACCCAGCCGTGTCCCATTTGCTCGCCTTATCAAACAAATTATTCACATCAGCGAGAAATGATAATCAGGCACCTCCAAATACTTTGCCAAGTAAAAAAGAAACTTCAACTAAGACAACCTTGGCCAGTATTTACTTAGTAAAGAACACACGCATTACTTCTGCCACCAATAACCTCGTGAGTACAACTAAAGTAAAGAGGAAAACCAGTGATCCGCCACCGCCGGAGGCTGCAGGTCCCCCAACTCAAAACTCAACTGAAGTTGCTACGACTAAAACAGCAGTAGAGCCCTCAACTACAGCTAAAATTACCACTAATACCACTACCACCACCACCACCACCGTAGCTACGTCTACAACTGAATTGACGACAGAAACAACCTCCACGGAGCAACCTGAAGGTTCCGTCAGGATTATGATCAACGGCACAATAAACTGCACTGCTGAATTATCTTCGACATCTCTTCCATTGAATGTAACTTTTAACGATACTGATAAAATGGAGAAAATAACCATGGAGTCACATCCGCGAGTGCCTTTGATCGACGTCACCAATCTCGAAGACCACACGTTTTCTCCGAATGACATTATCACAGAAAGGGATCCAAATGAAGGATTCGACGAAAATGAATCATTTGTTATTAATGTGACCAGCTCCCTCATGACCAATAACAGTCAAACATCAACCAAGCCACCGAACATAAAACCGACGCCCATTGTAACTAAAATTTCTTTACCTACCGACATCGTAGAATCTTTGAACAGCTCAAAGAAAACTAAAGGAGACTATGATTATGACTATACAGAGCCAACCTTGCCGCCATCTCTGCCCAATTTAAAGTAAGTTTTCGTTTAATTGTAAATGTGTTACTTTTATTTTTCAAACTTTATAACCCAATGTTTTGATCACAGGATCATTCCATTTGTAGCAGCCGATGCGGTTGTAGAAAATGAGCGCCCCAAAGATACATTGACGTACCCAATACATGAGAGAGAAGATAAATTCCCCGTCTATTACCCAGCTATCAACACCCAGCAGGAGTCAGCCTTCGTAACAAGAAGAGAAGACGTGTACCATTCCACTCAGTACCCTGTATTTATAACAGACAAAGGCGACCACGATCAGTATCCATCTTTGACTCAAGATGCAGACCTGACCAGCACAGGTTATTCCAATGTCAATAACGATTTGGATAAATCATCAAATGAGTACACAGTGTCTGCGAGTCTAGGAAGTCGTATATCTGATTTTAAGAATGCAGTGACTCAACAGCCTGCTGCAAGTACGACTTTCAAATTGGAGACTCCAGCAGTGAATTTGTTTTCACCTCCTGTCGAGACGGAAGGTAAGATGTCTGACCAATGTATGTACCTCTTGACGGCTTCGTAGCCTAGTAGTATGAAACTACAACTACTGATCCCCGGCCGGAACATACTAGATAATGGAATACAGAACCTCTTGGTCCTGCCAAAGCGGACGTCTAACTCTCTCTAATTTGATAGTTTCGATTTATCTTGTCTTGTGTTTCTGTGTTTGTCCATGCCATCTGCAACACAGATAATAATCCTAGTGCAGAGGTACGAGCGCGTGAACGTTATCGAATAATTATTTAAAGGGAAACACATGTGTACGAGTTTTACACATATTTAAATATATTTTCAGGAGGCTTCGTACCAAAAGGACCATCGGGCCTCATTGATGAGTACTACGCAGTATTTCCCAGCACGCCCTCGGGACCACCCGTGCCGCACCTTACTACCTCTATGCAACTAGATGTTTCGAAAGGTAAAATATTGACTGATTTAACAATCGAAATAGTCCTTTTCAGTTCTTCCATCCTATATTTCATTTGTCCATCCCTATAATCTTCACCTCGGAGGACCATCGGTTATGGTCAACTTGTTCTTTTTAAGTCAATAACTAATGAATCCTACTTAAAATACTCAGTCACATCTACACGTATGGGCCTATCGCTCTATTGAGCTCCCGTGTGCAGGTTGTTGGACACGACTGGCAGGAGAGCAAATGGGCCATGTCCTGGGAGGGCGCTCCACACGGTTCTCCAAGGACGAAGATATGGCATAAATTATTTTTTAAAGTCGATGACAAAGCAAAAAGCAGGACCTGAACAAAGAGAGAACGTCAAGTAATATTTTTTCTAGCTCGCATAAGCCACCTTCTCGTCAATATTATCTCGCCGTTGGTCTGCGGTGTCCCCATATCGTTGTCTAATTTGAGCTTAAATATTCTGAGTATTTCAGTCAGCTTATACAAATTCCAGGAGAGTGCATCTCCGGCGATGGCCGCCACATTCCCGAAGGTGAGTCGGTGACCCTCGCCTGCTCGGAGTGCACGTGCGCGTGGGGAGAGCTGCACTGCTCCCCGCGGCCCTGCCACACCCCGCCCGGCTGTACCAGGCGACCGGCTTCCAGCAACTCAGCTGACTTGTGTTGTGGGGAACTTTTTTGTGATGAAGGTAGGCTTCAATTGTAGTATATGAATCAAACAGAAAGATTTATCTCAATTTAAATTATTGAGTATTTTTATATTTGTTTATAAAATCTTTGTTGCGTCTATTACAGATAACAAACCACCGCATATGCCTGATACATCAACCGTGAAATCAATTTCTACTGAGAATATTACTTGGAATAATAAGACAGATTCTATAAAGAACACTACGTATGACAGTAATGATGAACCCTTCCTGAATACAAGTAAAGTTAACACTCACGCGCCCCCTGGCGTTACTAGGAACGTTACCAAATCGGATTCCGCAAATGTCAAAGTTGAAATACCTAAAAACCAATCTACTACTATTTCCATCACAGAATCAGAAAATATAATGAACACAAAACAAACAGAAACTACTACGAATCCCATCCGTACTACGACCACCGGTGAAGAGCCAGAGCAACTGGAATATGAAGATGAAGAAGATGATGAAGGATTCTCTTTTGGAAATGTTTTAAAACTGCTACTGAGTGGTGACAGTTACGAAACAACAACAACGGTTTCGAAACGTCTGCCCACAACATCCAGCGCGCCACCGATTAAAGTGGCAACAACAACGAGAATGCCGCGTCCGACGTCGCCGCCCGCCCCCAGGCCGACTGTGGCTCCATTCGTGCCGATGCCCCTTCATCCTTACATCCCTCCGAAGATATCTCAAAATGCAATCAACAGAATAGATCACCTAGTTCTAGGTGAAGCGACCGCTATCAAGCGGTCCACGCTACGACCTGCCACTTCACCGAGACCGATATCTACAAAAAGGCCAGCGATGAGAACCACTACGCAACGGATAACAACGAAACCGACAGAAATGACGATAAAGGAAGAACAGACTACACAAGAGAGTCCTCGACCCCCCGGAGACTTGCCCGGGATCGGAGGAGGTCTGCTCAAGCTGGCCGGTTGCAATATATACGGGCGCATGTACCGGGTGGGGAGAATAATAGCCGAACTGTCCACTCCGTGCCAGGAGTGCTGGTGCATGGAGTCCGGGGTCCAGTGTAAGCAGCTCAAGTGTTGAAACACATTTAAGACTTTTGAGACGTCAAGTTACACATGAAAAAGTTTTTGTATATTTTTGAGTAGGTTTAGCATTTATTAAAGAGTACAGAAATATGATCTCAAGCATAAGTACCATAGTACTTACATAAGGACAGTATTCACTCGCGTACCTACCGTGTTTTAAGGTGTTCATAATTTTCCTAAGTCTTAATTTTGTTTTTGGAACATTGCATTTATTTTGTCTTGTCTTTTAACTTGGTAGCCTCAAATATTGAATCGAAGTATTCGTTAGTATTATCTTAGTATAAGCATAATATTTTATTCAGTACCAGGTAATTAAATAATTGAAATCACCAACAAGTATTTTATTTGGAAGCACTCCTTGAATCGTAAAAGGGTGAATCCTCACAGGCAGGCGCGTGGCTCGGGGTTAGAACTGCCCTTCTATTATTCACTATGGCGACGGACACACTGACGCTGGACGACTAGTTCCGGCCAACGAGTCCCAGAGTGAGTAAACGCATCGCGCATCGGGCGCGTGATGCACGGGACCTAGCTGTGCAAGCCACCAGGCTCGGCTCAGACTGCAGGGACAGGGAAAGGAAACGAATAAGTATATCAGATGAACGAGTTTAATAAAAACATCACAGTTGCACAAAAGCGAGCTTTTTACATTTCTTTCCACATCACATTTTCACGTTACACATTACATGGCGTGCACTAACATTAAAGGTTAACTTCATATTTACAAAAACGTCAAAATTATATGCATTTGATATGTTTCTATCATTAATGGCACAGTGAAATATGTTAATAAAATTCATTTCATAGTTTTCAGTCACCAGACTAGAATGATGATCTTTGGTTAATTCTTACTTTAGGTATCAACGAACTGTACCTAGATATAATCCTAACAAACCTTACAATTAAATGACTGATAATTTCATGCTTCATTTTGTTTTGATACAAAACATAGTCAAGACGATTTCATTGAAATCATTATTTACTTCATGGAACAACTTGTATTAATATAAAATCAAATCCCCTGGAAGTAACTTGCCTGAAAAGGTCTTAATATTTTTCACTTACATTATTTGTATAAATACCCCACATTTTAATTCTTAAACATAAACGACTCACTTAGCTGTTGCTCCCGGCTACCTATTACCAATTTTAGTATTGTGAGATTCAAACGAACAAACCTATTCGTGATTATAATTTCTTTGAGCTTATGAGCTTACTCATTTAGACCTTTATAATTCCAAAAATCTGTCAAGCACCGTTATCTATCTAATTAAAATTCATAAAATAAATGTAAGCTTATCGCTAGCCAATTATAATTAAATTTAAGAACATTAAATTCAGCCCGAACCACTGTTATCACAAGGAAGTTAATTCACTTCGACCTAACGACTTATCTCTATACCTACTCGTTGAACTTACAATTAATCTTTAGCGTCGACCAGTCAATTTTGTACTTCGTTGTACGAGACTAAACAGTGTAAATTTCCTTCAAAAGCTACTCTATACTCGAATAGCGGACGGAGACGAGAATTGCACTTTATTCGTTGAACATTACTTATCGAAAGCTTCTGGAAAACTTTTTATCAAAAGCTGAAAATTCGATAGACAATCGTCATTACTCCATCGACGTAGAGTCACCGACATCTGAGGTGGCAGCAACGCCGCTCGAGGACATTCCGCCAGCACCCAACATTATATACCGCAGGTGACTTGAGTTGATCTCTCGACAACCTGCACATGGTGGAAACTTCGAGACTTCGACTGTTCACGTGTCGTCAGCTTCGGCGGAGTGGGAGTAATGCCAGACGGCCAGAATGATCCCCGAGATGAGAAGTAGGCCGGACACGACGCGGGCCGCTATGATGTGAGGCTTTTTGTCGTTTTCACCTGCAACAATACAAATAGAGCTATTTAATTGTTCAGTCAGTTGATAAGTACTACACTACTTTCTCGAAGTGGTGCGCCATCCCAGTGGATGACGCCCTCCGCCTCGGGGCCGTGCCACTATGCACTGCATGTAACCCGGTGCACCAGCTCACCGGTAAAGACGAGGAAGGCCAGCGGCACCCCGACGGCGGCCCCCAGCACGTGCGCGGCCCACGCCACGTGCTCGAAGGGGGGCCCCGCGCCCGCGCCCCCCGCGCCCCCCGCCGGCCGCACCAGCGCCCAGCACCCTTCCGAGGCGCCCAGCACCAGCACGCTCAGCGGCCGGAACCACCACAGGGGAATGTGACCGAATCTGCAAGAAGACTGGGATATTAACAGATGATAACAGATGATACGGAAAAGAGAATCGCTCAGAAGAGGGAAACACGTATCGAGTTTTGTTGTCGACTCGTTTTTAGAAGGATCCTTTTCTGCAGAATTTCAAGCAGAATTTTTTTCTTTATCAAAAATTTCAATGTTTCGCTTGGGAAAATATCGTGGAATCCTACGGACATATCCCAGAAACAAAAATCAAAGACATGATTATAGATCGATACCGGATTTAGCTCCCGTTGTAAGTGAAATCATGTCGTCTCAAACTTGATCTCGAATCAAATTTTTGCAGCGGGAGTGTTGGAAGCTGGTCCGGATACGAGAATAAACTATTATATTAGGAAGGAAAAAGCCAAAGGAGCATTACCTGAGACAGACGTTGGGCAGATGCGCCATGAGCAGCGCGTACACGGCGGCGGAGGCTCCGACGACGCGCACGTGCGGCTGCAGGGCGCCGGCCCCCAGCGCGCCGGCCGCCACGCCGCCCGTCCACACCACCACCACGCGCCACCAGCCCTGCTCGCGCTCCAGCCGCCACCCCACCTGTACCAAAAAATAACATTCAACTCACTATTCCTTAAGAAGTAAAGCAGCATAACTTGGCTACGTCGAAAATATTGAGGGCAGACACGTTTGCAACTAGGTGGCCGTTTCCAGGATCATCAGCTCTCAATACGTTTTTAAAGGATAGACGATTTAGCAGCTTCACAGTTCAATATTTATAGAAATTGTAAAATGCATCACAACAGCGTAATTTATCCTGTCTCATGACAGGAAAAAGCATCCCAAAATGTTTAATGGTTGATTATTTAAATAATCATGAATGCATCGTCATTTTCCCTGAACTATAGATATGTTGCGTGTGAGCAGCGGTACTCACAGCGAGCGCCACCAGCGCGTTGAGGGCGAGGTGCGGCCCGTGCGCGTGCACGAGGCCGTACGACAACATCCGCCAGGGCTGCTGACGCCACTGCGTCGGGGACCACTCCAAGTTCGCTCGTAAATCTTCCGATCCAAATAATTGTATGCAGATCTGAAATAAAAGAATATATATATAATAAGTAGGTGCTTGGAACCCGCGTAGATGGAACAATATGATATTTTGTTGAAATAGCCTTGAAGATACATTATAATGCAAACCAATACTTACGATCAAAAATATCATCAACAGTATGAAGTAAGGTGGCTTCAAAACATCTATTAACTTTTCTCTCCTTTTTTGAGCTTTGGTCTTCTGTGGTATTTTCGTATTCAAAGGCTTTTGGGGGTATTTGGAGTGCACTCCGAGAGTAAGGCCGGCTTGGAGACGAGACTTGTGCTTCTCTGGCCCGGTGGGAAGCAGTCGTCTGCTCTCGCCGGGGCTTCTCTCCTCGGTTTCCTCGTTCACTGTCCACGCGTGCACCGGCGCCGGCCGCGCGGGCAGCACTCTCCTGCCGTGGTGGACGGGGACATCGTAGCCTGCGTTGAGGCGAGCAGTCTCACAGTCTTCTGCATCGGGAGCCATGGTGTGTCATCCATCTTCCGCTCTCAGGACCTCATGCTACGCCTCCTCCCCTGCAGACACAAACTAAATATGACTACAAACTTCCTTATACCTCAATTTATACGTGAAGCTACAGGATAGTTAAATTATTAGGAAATCCCGAATTGGATATGGGGCAAATGCAATATTAATTAATTAGTTTGTGGTTTTGCTTCAGATGTTCATTAAATAGATATATTGAGTATCACGACCTTTTGGCCTATAAATAGCAACCGGAAAACGTTCTTATGCAACCTAGTGCATCCCATCCCACTAGATAATTGTTACCTATGCATTGTTGTGGTCATCTACAATGGTGGGATAATGATAGACATACCGCGCACGTGCAGGAGGGGCTGTGACTCGGATGACCTATTTATTTAGTGCCTTCTGAGTTTACTTTGCGGTTATCGCTGTCACCTATACGTGGTTAGGTCGGCGGCGACCGCAACCAAGAGAATATAAGCACTACGTTAGAGACCGCAACACAACCTAAATTGTACAAACCTCTAAAATCATTCGATCTAATGCTGGTCATTAAAGTTGACATTTTTATAAAGAACAGAAAGAGACTTGTTGATTTGTATTCATCCGTACGAGACCGCGACACCCGGGGTTAATAATGATTCGTGTTTCTGTCGCCGTGCGGAGGCTTGGCGGCGAACAGATTATATCTGTATCTGATATAATTTTAGCATATGATTAGTACAGAGTCTTCTTCTTCTTTTTGGCCTTTTGTGGCTAAACATAGCCTCACAAATTCTGCCAATGTCCGAGTTTTGGTACGGAGTCTCATAATTTCATAAATGACATAACTTTCGGTAAGGATGTGGTAAAAAAATATCGTACCGGTTATTGACGATTATGAGTTTCGGTCATGAGCACAAATAATCGATCGTTGGAATAAATAATCACCACGCAATTATATCTTGGTCAGTGTACGTTTGCAAAAAATATTTAGTTAGTACGAAATAGGCGAAGTAAGACTAAAGTTGATGCTTAAACCCTTTGAAGTAAAGGCAGATGTTGTAGTCGTGGGTATATTGATTTCTTTCTACTAAAAATGCGATACGATACAAATGGAACATGCAACCGTCGCCCGCATCTTGCTTTAGCCCCACCCCAATTAAGTTTATCGGGAAGGGTTTATCTTATTTTTCAAGTTAAACGGCATAGGTAACAAAATACCTATGCCGTTTAACTTGAAAAATAAAATAAAAGTTTATTATTCGATCAATAGGATCAATAGGACCACACCAATAAGATCTAAGCCATCGGTTATATTGCCTGTTTTGTAATCCTTGCATGTACGATTATGTATGACATGTATAATTCCCGTCACTACGGCCATGACGTCATTAAGAGCTTTAAAGTGTAGCTGGTGACTTAAATCGACACAATGTCACAAGAAAATATGATAGAAATGACTATCCTTGATTCCTATTCAAATCCATTTTTTGATAAAAATCTATTGAACTGATGAATCTTATTAGTTAGTACCTGGGCTACCGAGCTTCGCTCCGTTTTTCATTTAAAACGTTTTATAGTAAAAAAATGCGTTTTTACAAGAAGTATAATTATACAGGTAAAGTTAAACTGCAAAACCCTATATAAACACAAAATTTCTTCCAAATTGTTCGAGCCGTCTTCGAGATACTCGAAATAAATGATTATTTATACATGAATTGCTCGTTTAGTTTTAAGAGATAAATACGTAAGTTAGGATGGATGTGTGTTACTCAATCACGCCAGAACGGCTGAACGGAATAGTCTGGAATAGCACACAGGCTACTTTTTATGACGAAAAGTGTGCCTGTAGGAGGCCAGGAGTGGGTAACACTGCTAGTTAGTAATAAACGAAAAGAAATGCTCTTCCATATGTCTATCTGGGTACACAATGCGTGATTCTATTATACTAACTACCGCGTCATAGGAAGTCATAACAGATAATTGTTATTCAAACTGTGTGCCCTGCAGCCGCCAATCTGTCTGCGCATCCACCGCGCGACAGGGCTCCCCGCCGCGCCGGCTCCTCGAGGACGCGCGGCCTCGGGCCCGATGCAGCCCGTGAAGGTCGCGGCCTCAGCACCGCCTTTAGGAGCGATGCTGATGACTGATAACATTATGTAAGCCAACTTCCTGTTTAGATTCCATCTGCGCCCTTAATTGCGTTGTCTTTGTTGAGATGTATTCGACGAGATAACCTCTACAGTGCTTGTGTTTATGTGAAATAGGTATTTGGGAACACTTAGCTGCAACTTAAACAACATTTCAGAGAACCGTTCCAAAGAAATGTTAACGCACCCGGTAACAATTATCGAATTTTGATTTTGTTTAAAAACTTCCAATGCTTTTCGGTTTTCGGTGCTATAGGTACAATGAGGGTTAGGTAGCACTGATTGTCTTTATATATTTAAGGTATATCCGTTGTGGTAATATTAACTACCGTATAATTTCAGGCTTAAAATTACGGATCATAAATAGGTTTATAGTATATTATAATGTGTTTTTTCTGTACTTAAGTAGTTACTGAAATATAATCAGTGAACCAGTCAATTAACCAATTCTAATAATTATTTCACTAATCCGTCGCAGCCTTTCATTGCTACATCACGGACCTGTCCTCAGAGTGACTGGGAACCTAATCTACCACGTGCTATTAAAAAAATCTATTGTTTCACGTCTAAATTCGATATAAAGAACAGTTATCCTTTAGTAATTAACCAATAGTTATATTTTCATCAATATCCCCGAGGCGGGCCAAGCCACGCGATATTTTCAAAAGTTAAATGCGACAGATTAAGGCATTACATTTCAGAAGCTAATCGTTTATTTCTAATTAGTCTAATTGACACAAATTGCAAGTTTAGATGCCTTTTTACCTTAATTTACGAAGGTAACAACTTTTTATAGAGTCGTACTTTGATGTACAAAACTAATATAATATACTTATTAAAACAGGATGATAGTGAAGTTTTTTAATAGTACTCTTAATGTGTAGTTTAAAGTTATACCTACAGCACTATAAATGGCCCATCGACTTCACCCACACCCACACCCTGACCTATCTAATTGACATTTTAAAATAACATTAAGTAATTAAACTATATCAAATGAGATCATATAATTTAGGTGACTGCTTTAGAAATGTAATAAACCGACTTCAGTACTGTCATTACCTTCGTGTACGCACCTGGGGGGGGGGGGGGGGGGGGGAGGACCTGCTTCATGACATTTCTATTAATTATAAATTAAAAAAGAAGCATCTAAATCGGCAGATGCACTTGTTAGAGACTTCGAGTAACTAACGATAATAACCTCCTCCTTTTTTGAAGTCAGTTAAAACGTAATGAACTATTAACACTAGTTCGGGACGTTTAAAAAATTTTGAATTTCTAATTCGAAATAAAATAATAAAATTAAGACAAACTCACCTAGGTGTATGTGTATGAAATGTATATAAGTACAAATATTCGTTCAGGCGCGCGGTACCTTTTGTTCAGCACCTTGTCCCAGCGCAGGTACCTATAGCCCAAACTATAAAATTAGGTATAAAACATGGATAGCACCCTACAGACAAGTTATCACCACGAAAGCTCACGGCCAAGTGAGCCGCGGGCCGCGGGCGCAGTGCACGGCTGCAGGGGTGTACCTGAAATATTTGGGTGCCACCTGTTATCTGCGTATGCGCACACATAAGGCGCGCTCTACGCTCTACTCGGAGGTCACTCGTTTGTTCCTTTAGTATCATTTAGACAAGTCAAATTAGACATCAGGCAGACACCTGTACGTGTAAAATTTGACTATACTCAAGAGCAGTTGACGTGTCACAGGAGTGACCTCGCTACAAAGGTCACGAAAACCTATAATATTTCTTTACTTGTAAATACGATGATATTTAAATTTCTCATAATACTCAAATTATAACTGAAAAATAATTTGAATAATATATTATTTTGTGTTTTATATTAGTTTAATTATTAAATAAACAGCCTGTATGAGTTTGCCTAAACGCATACTGTTGGCAGTTCCTTCAATGTTGCAGTTCAAATGAGTTATTTGCGCGTCACGCTGCGCCTGCGCCTGCGCCGGCGCCGTGTGCGCGCGGCCTGCCACGCACACACACCCACATGCGCTAGCACCTGTAAGCTATAAGCCACGCGCAGCTGTGATTCCACATCTGTGGATCCCCCGGGCACCCTCAAGGCCCTCTACCTGATCACAATGTGGGAACAATCACGTCCTGATAAGGGAGATTATTCTTATTGTTCCATTCTTGGATTTCGTTTGTCTTCAGTGAAAGGCAGAACTCTATTGTTTTACAGATTACATTTTTCTCGTTACAACTTAAATAAATTGGTTAAGCGTTTACACCAAATTTATTTTGTTGCATGTCTTCTGTGGGTCTTTATTTTATCATTTTTGCGATAAACTATTTATACGCTGGGGTTAGGTTCGTTAGTTCATTACAGATAAACTGTATGTCTAGGTACTGATTATACCACAAATAAAGGATGGCTTTAATTACCGTAAAATTTAGGCAACATTAATAAATATTATTATATCCAACCAGTTCCACGATATTTAAACTGTAGAATAAAATGTGTTTAACTGAAATAAATCCTCGAGGAAAACATGGACAATACACGGGGAATTCACATGAAACCCCCTATCACAACATTAATATTAACTTCAAAATGTGCCATTTATAGTTTTTCCCAGAACGTGTGTACACTTGGAGTACACAATAAGTAGGTATCTTGTTTACACGGAATTGTTTTCATATATGTATTGTATACTATTGTGTCAATAACACTATATAAAGTCAAACTACACTCAACTAATTGTAGAAAGACCTTGTCTGAAGACTTGGGTATGTCAGCAGAAGTGGTGGCAGTCTACCATAGCCATGTCTGCTGCCAACCAGAAGTGCACTCGGAGCCAGTTCACCGATTCTGCTCGTTGTTTATTCTGGTTGCTTAACATTTTTGGTTTAAAAGGTGTGACCATCTTCACGTACGAGGGTGACGGGCAATCCGAAGAGACTTGGGTCGTTATTTTATCTGTTCTTGGGTCTTCCCATTTCAAGATTTAAGACGTATTGCTACGACGGACAGTCTTTACCATCTCTATAATTTAATGTGACATAATGTTCTCTTCGTACATAAAGAAATATGTACAAAATGTTAAAATATCTTCTTAAGAAAACAGCCCGTCGTTGTATACTTTTAAAGTATCACTTGTAATTATTGTATAATATATTTGAGATTTTTAGAAATGTTAATGAAGTGATAATTAAAATAAATTGACCGCCGAACAAGCTGAGAACTAATGTTGAGTTGCATGCTGTATGCCTGTGGACTGGTGCCCTGGCTCCACGTACGTAACAGGTGCATGCATGTCGAGCGTGCCGCTTCGGCCAAGCTCAGGGCCGCGCTACATACGTACGTACGTACGAACGACCCACTTTCGTACGTTCCGACCTATAAATATTATCTTCAAATTGTTTACCGTTGCCGCGATGAAATGCCCATTATATTGGTGAGCCGGGAGATGTGAGAAATTCACCATAAGATTTATATTTCAAGGCCAATTTGGAGAGCAGGCGTCTGCCAGATGTAACATCAATTAATACGGGCAGCGCGTGACCTTGCCGTTTCTAAATAATGGCGGTAATAACAGTACTTACCATGAGTCACGGCGCTTGAAATAAATCATTTTGTTTTGATTATAAATATACACCTGAAACGGTTCAATAACACTGACATACAGTGAACTCTCTCATCAAGATATGCTTTAAGTTATTTGCTCGCTGCTCTCACGCCATCGGGAGGACACCCGGAGCTACTCCGACTTGACGCGGATACTTATCTACGGATGTGAGCAACATGAACCCTCGTACAATACAGTAACAATGAGCGTGTAAACGTTTAACGTTTAAATAAACAAAAAAAACAGTGAAAGTACCTACTTAAGGGATAATGAAACGAACATTTCTTACAAACAAGTTAATTTCAGTGGAAATGTTGCGATTATGCAAATTCGATCTAATCAGGGCGCCGACCTCGCCGGGTCCGCCGGGCACGCCGGGCGCGCCGGGCATGCCGGGTCGGAGCCGGTTTTCAATGTATGTTCACAAATCCACAGTTGACACGTCGTTCCCTGAACAGGGCGAGGCGTGTGTCGGCCCGCGCGTGCGTCACGCCTCCTGGGGACACTCTCGGTCTGATACGCGTATTATTTATCATTCAAATTCACCTGTCACTGAGATCGAAGACTTACTAAGAGTCAATGCTATAGCTAAGCAGAAGAAGAAGAAGTTTTCATCTCATTAAAACTGAATGACTTTAACGCCAAAGTGGATCTCGCTCTACAAATCTTTGTTCCCTAGATTTCCATCGCTATTCATCAAGCTTGGCTTCGCTACACTCGAACACTCCTGGACATCCTTCAGTGTTGGACATGCAGCGCAGGGTGTGTGCACTGGAGCGGAGTAGATATTCATTTGTACCGATACGAGGATAATCTTTTTCATTCAAATACTTTCCATATGAGAATTTGTAACATTACTTTATTTGTTAGTCGCTGTTGTCGTGTAAAACAACTACCGATGTGAAATGTTAAAAATAAACTGGCTAGGTTAAGTGGTTACCGCCACCCATAGGCCGACTGCTCGTCCCGTCACTTTAGTCATAGATATTATATTTTTCTAAGATACTTTATCGTTGGTTCGCTCGGCACCAATTACTTGAAACAATCGGTTAATGGGTGCACACCTAATTGTCTGGTTTACTTTGCACTGATGTACCCGCGAGTACCCGCGAGTACCTGCAGTACGATGGTATCAAACGTGCTGCGAGTACAACAGGTGCCGCCAAGTGGGTCAGCGGGCGGCCGCAGCCCCCGGCCGAAGGGGGGTGGCGGCCGGTGGCTGGTCACTCTAAGTAATTGATATACCTCCCTCTAGTACTTGACATTACAAGTGATATGTTTGAAGAACTTTTGCCGACTATTGCTTACATTGCCAGGAAGGTGTGCGGCCGGCTTGGTTACTCTGCCTTCCAAGCGAGGGGTCCCCGGTTTAATACAGAATTACTTTTGACAAGCATGAATCTTGTGCTCGGATCTTGGGAGTTTTTGTTATGCGATGCATAGTGAACGGATGTGTGTGTAAGTGTTAGTTTGATTTTTGATTGTAATTATTATTCCTTTGTTTAAAGCTATGTATCTACCAGTATGATACAATGAGTTATTGGTAAGTTAAAAACAGAAAATAACAATGTTAGTAACTATTCGGAGAGAAAATTAAATTTTATTTTATAGAGAACGAGTATGCAAAATGTAATTAATTATCATTACAAACAAACAAATAGTTGAGTAGTAATTCGAAAATATTTTCCATCCGTAATATCATTTCATTATCGTTTATTTCACAGAATTTACTTAATATACTTTTGTAAATTTGGAGCGATGTAACTTATTTTCGTTAGCATTACTTCGATTGGCCAATCATTTTAATTATCAGCTAGATATCAGGAGGAGAATGTTAATTTCAAAATATACGGACACCTTATCGCATAATGACCATTCATTCGCCTTCCGATCTACCTAACGTGAACATTCAATTATATTGACGTCTTCAAGATTTATTTATTTATTTAAGGAATATTTAAAACTCTTACGTACTTTTTTTTTACACTCATACCTCTGCACTAGGATTCCCTGTGTCGCAGATGGCGTGGACAAACACAGAAACACAAGACAAACCCCCAAGACCCGAGAACAAACTTCATGCTCACCACACAAAGTGTGCCCCGGCCGGGAATCGAACCCGGGACCCCTCGCTTCGAAGGCAGGGCTACTACCAACTAAGCCACGGAGCCGTCAAATTTAACTTATTGGTATATTATTACAACTTATTGGTTAAGTAATATTGATACAAAATTGCTTTTTGATTACTGAGGGTCGTATTTGCGAAAAACAACATAGGACTTTCTCTACCCCTGTCGAGACGTGTTTTATAGCATTACTAGCTGCGCCCCGCGGTTTCACCCGCATAGTTCCCGTTCCCGTGGAGAATACGGGGATAAATTGATTTTATTTTTTTCGTTAATTTTCCAATGTTTTAATAGTTATTCTGCTATTCGGGACGGAAACAAATCCAACAAATCAAAAACCATGGCAATCGGTCCAGCCGTTCTCGAGTTATAAGTGTTGTAACAAACACGACTTCTTTTATATATATAGATTTTATAGACACCTCAAAAATTGTAGCCTATATGTTATTCTGATGTATAAGCTATATTGTGGTAAAGTTTCATTCAAATCCATTCAGTAGTTTTTACGTGAAAGAGTAACAAACATCCATACATCCATACATCCATACTTACAAACTTTCGCCTTTATAATAGTATAGTAGGATTTACATACTCAATCAGAATGATCATCCATTACATGGAGATAATAATAAAATACTGGAGGAAGCTTTACGATTCTTCGTCTTCTCAGGCCTTCGTGAACCGGTCTGAGTCGCCAGAATTTATTATTTTCACCAGCCTTAGATTCGGTCTCCAAACAGGCATCGACCGGCAGTCGATATATTTTATAAACATATCCCCAATTATTCTTACGTAAAACATCACAAAAAATGAATTAGCTTCCTCAGATATCGTGGAATTAATTGATGTTTAACGATTAGTAACTGGTTTATGTCAGATACGAGAGTGCTCAGATCGTGGTATTCTACTGGGTAGGTATATATCGTCTAAGTTCGATGATCAAAATAACAGTAAACTTGGCAAAAAATACACGTGGAGACAACGAGAGAAGTGAACAATAAAGGAAACAGGAGACAAAAAAATATATAAGAACACTAAATTTCACCATATTAGACTCCAAAATGGATGTAGTCGATAAATCAGGTCGATGGTGGCGGGCTCGAGCACTCCGCCACCAGAGGACGGAAGAACAATCATCAGACTTCGTGAGAGAAGATAATGTGGATATTCAGATATTGCATTTTCGCTACTATTGGCCGATATGTCGTTGGTGGGACCATGTTGGCCGCGTCGGGCTTCCCGTCAATATAGTCGCATGAGAAACTGAAAACATACTATTTGAAGCGTGGCGGCGCGCGGCGGGCGGCAGCCGGAGTGATCACCGATATGCCAAATAAACAAGAATGCTTCGCTGGTGAGCGGATTTATTTTGAGGCTTGTACTGTGCGATGTTGTATTTGTATTATATTATAAATTACGTAACGAAAACATGTTCTTCATCATCCTATCACATAGATACAGGGAAAACCACATTTATTAAATAGGTACATAAATATAGCGTTCATAAATTTTATTTACCTTGATATTTTATTTAGTTTCAGGAAACTCCCGCTCGCCGCACGGCTACTTTTGGAACGCGGCTATCTGTAATCTCTCTCTATCTCACCATTTTATAATTCACATAATATTATAACAATACTAATTTGAACTTCGAACTGGAAAGGAAACTTCTTTCAATTTTTGAGTCGTAACTTTAAATAGTTTGCAGTTGAAATGAAAAAAGTTCCAAATCTTTTTCGATTTATTTGAATTTTGAATAAAGAATGTGAGCGTTAGTCGATCGCGATACGGCACAGCTGACTACTTGGCGCGGCGCGCCGCACGGACGCGCGCTCATCAATGGAAGTTATCAACCTCTGCTGTTCCACCAATTAGGGTACCTCAAAACACATTTTGAGCCACAAAAGTCGAAGCAATAAATCAACCACAACAAAAGTGTATTAGTGTTTAACCGACTTCAAAAAAGGAGGAGGAGTTCCACTCTATATTTTTTTTAAATGTATGTTATCGATTTCTCCGCCATTTATCAACAGATTCGGATTTTATTTTTGTTTTAAAGGATATGCTTTCAGATTTTTATCAAAATCGGTTTTGTTAGTTTGGTTGTTATAAATCAAAATAACTGGAAAACATATGCCTTGGATGGCATACGTTTTCCAGTTATTTTGTAAACGAAATTGCGTATTTTGCTATTTTGAAAGTATTGAAGTCGTTTTTTTTCGATTACATGCCCCATTGTTAGAATTCCACAGTTTGGAAACTTATTTGTTTGACTTATTTATTTTTTAAGTATTACCTCCCATGCACCCATAATTGTTAATTAATAAATGTTTAATTTCCTTCGAACCTTGGAGCGCCGCCGTCGCTTGCCCGCGGCACGCGGTACGCGGCGGGCGGCGGGCGGCGGGCGGCGGGCACCGCGCGACACTTCAGGTTATCTGCGTCGGATTACGGCGGCGTCACATTAACTGAGATAACGGACTGTGTGTGTTTGTGTCTGAGTTATAATACGTAGGTGTTAGTTGTGTTGGTTATCTCTAAGCGCAAGATTACCATACAAGCAAGCCGCGACCGTGTGGGTATAGAAGCCGCGACCCCGCGCCCTCGCGCCCTCGCGCCCTCGCGCCCTCCCGCCCTCCCGTCATCACGCTCGCTTTTTTGATCGTTAAATCTATTTCTATCGCGTCCCTTTTCTGTATCCTGATTCAAAATTTATAATCTTATAGCCGGAATAGCGGATTCCGGCTATAAGAAGTCATTTGAAATTAAAATCGACAGCTCGTCCCGCCACACACACCTGTTATAAATAACATATTAAATATGTAGTCGAACTTTTGAATCCACGACATGAGGCACCGACCCCCGAATTGCAAGTCGGCGTCCGCACCCCTGAGCCACCGCGCACTCTCACTTATCGAACTCGTTAGCAACTTTGACATTTACTATCAGAAAGAAAATAAATATTCTTCCAAAACATGTATTATCGAGCTCGAATAATAATAAAGTCGGGCAAGTTATACATTTTTTAATTGGGTGCTTGTCGGTTATAAGAATTGCGTGTGAAATAAAGGTGTACCCACACTAAAGTAGGAATATAAAGCTTTTACAATTATTTACAGGTGTTGGTCACGAAAGGTCTCGGGTGGAGGAGAGTGGCCTTGCGCGGGCGCGGGCGGCTCCAGGCGGCTCCAACACTACACATGTAGGCACCTATAATACCTATATGTTTATTTTACACTAACTCTAAACCTATATCCTGGTAGTGGGTATAGGTTTAGAGTTAGCCTGTCCGAATATTGAGGTGTGCAACTAAATGAAAGCAGTTTTTTGTGCCAGTAATTTGTAGGGACGAGCTGCTGACGGTCCACGTGATATAAAGTGGTTACTGCCGCCGATTAACCATTACAATACAATTCGGTGTACTAAAGTATAAGGAGCCCAAGTCGCAGCCTCGCGCCCGTCACTCCGACGCGGTGATGTACGCCTCTAGTGTCTCTAGTGTCTGTAGTGTCAGCGGGACCGGAACACAGCAACGCACCACGGCTGGCTGCGGATTATCAAGTGGTGGCAGCACTTCTCCGGAAGAATTAGGCAGTAATACTACTGCTACTTTAATTCGGAGGAAAACAATGGTGGCATTTCGCCCCATGAAGTCTGTCGGCCTCTGCGGGAAAACAGGTGTGAACCTTGGATAGATGGATGGGAAAACGGATAAATTTTAAGAAGACTTTTATTGTTTTGTAAGTGGAAAAAATACAAAGAATGATCATCATAAAATGGTTGAGGTCGACCCACGCGCGAGGGTGTGTTGCCAGCTAGTTGTACTCGAGACAATAAACTCCCCAAATAGATGAGCGTCCGTCTGGCGCGCGTCACAAGCGACGCATTCTTGTTAGATCCAATGAGTTATAAAGTGGACACCGCAGAGATGTATAAGGACTATGATTCATAAAACTTCGTTTGATCCGACTAAATTGCGCCTTTTGATTGAGTTGAGGGCTTTTTACTTTCGGTTTCAAACTATCTCCAGTTGGCTCGACGATGACATTGTTTTGTCGTCGGTTGACACAAAGTTCGTAAGTCACGATACCAAAAATGTGCATAATTGTTTGTTTGTTTGTTGGTTCTCAGCTTCACTTCGCTTCGTTTCGCCTTGTGCACGGCTATTTGGCGGTGTTCTTAAACTATTTTCATTTCGTGTTGTTACTTGTTTGACCTTCGCTTGCCTAACGGACTGACGAATCTTGATACACTCTACACTGTGAAAACAAACCTATTTTGACATCCTACAAGAAAGCAGCAGCATCTGGTATCGATGTTGGAGACATGGCCGCGAACCCCTCATTCTATACAACAGGAGAGATATTGTTTTTATCTTTGTTTGGGTGCGTCCGTTTCAGACAAATTCGACGTTTTCATTCTAAAATTTTTTTGTTTTAGATTTTTTGATAAAAATCTTGGCTTATCGACTAGTATAAGAAGGACCGACATCTAACGTGCCCTAAAAAATCTAACTGTAGAGGAGCACGGAGGCGCTCCTCTACAGCTCCGTCCGATTGTATCAATTTGTTACGTCAAAACGAATAGTACATACTTTTATGACATTAACATGAGGCACACCTATAACCCACCACACACAGTTTCGTACACACTTGTAGGTATGATTTAAAACTTGAATAAACAGATTTCAATTCTTTTTTCGCTTTTACAGGTGGAATTGTTAGGAAATTTATTAGGGACCGCTTCTGAGGGTACACCCTGCCAATATAAACAGATAATCCAATCAGTTCACTATTGGATCAGCTAAGAAAAATACAACAAAACACACGCAATGAAAATATATAAACACCAGCACCTGGCTGCGCCCCGCCTCACCCCGCCCCGCCCCGCACCCGCACAGCACCACGAGCGCGCATTCTGCACAGGCCCACCGATTGATCCTTTTGGGAGCGAACAAGCACTGGTTATCTTATCACAACACAACACTCCCTCGCGAGAGTAGGCTCGGCGTGTCGCGGGAGGCGGCCGACGCGCCCTCAGCGGAGCCGCACTACACTACACTCAATAAGGCTAAATAATTGTTTGTAAATAATGTTTGGGCGGGCGGAAGGCGGCGGGCGGCGGGCGGCGCGGAGGTCATCGGCCGCGGTACTGGCGCGCCGCGCGTTGCCATGGCGACGATGCAGCTCACATAGAGCAGGTACCGGCGGCCGGAGGTGCAGATGCGCCAAGTCCGTGTGTCCGCCACACGTCAAACGTAGGTAACATCACAGCCGCTATCAGTCCCACTAACGACGACTGGAAATAGTAGCATAGCAACATTGTCGCTTCTATATACCTCCATTTATTTGTTAATGTTGTATGATGAAACTGGCTTTCAGTAATAGGTTTACCTGGGTGACAGAGCTTCCCTCGGTTTTGTGGTTACGATTTACTGTAAAAATGCGTTTTTACAGTAAAACTGTACCCATGCGGTGCGGTGCGGTGCGGTGCTGTGCGGTGCGGTGCGGTGCGTGGTGTCTCCGCGGACAGTCGGTCAAGGTTGCGCACCGGCGGGCCTTCTCCCCGCCCACAGACAACACGTCGATGAAAGACTATTTTTTAAATTGTATGCGGACTTGTCTCTATTTTTAAACCATCATGGATAGGAATATTATTTTTTGAGTTTCGAGAGTGCTCCGTTGAACATCTAACCCCACCCCCCCACTCACACACACGCCCCTGGTGCGACACCACCTCGCAACTGAAGTTGTCAACTCGACAATTCCAGATTTCATACAAACTTTCGCCTTCATAGTATAAGTGTAATATTGAAAATTTAGATTTACCTAAGATATTATAAACAAAGCCTTTGTAAGCAGCGTTTTTACTAACTAGCTGACCCGACAGACGTTTACCTATTTCAAAAAGCCTGAACAAAACTGAACTATCACTTTTTCCCGATATCCCACTTTCCTCGTGAATTATTCAAATAAATGATAATATACACACCTTGTCCTGACTATTGCGAACACAACGAAATATAATTCTGCCAAATCGGTCCAGCCGTTTTCAAGTTTTAGCGAGACTAACGAACAGCAATTGATTTTTATATATAGAAGAACATGAAAATGTCGTCAATGTTGCTGTCAGTGGAAGACAAAGTTAAAGGGTTAGTTGAAATAATATATGTAAAGCCACTATAACATATATTATTATTATTGGCTACGGCTCGGGGCTCACAGACAGACGGACAGACATTGTATGATTAGTTATAGGGTTTTCTATATCACTTGGGTACGAAACCCGAAAAAAGTAAATTACAGTTTTTGGAAAAATCTGTTATACTCGCATAATGCCATCTAGCCAAACTGGGTGGAACTAGATGTAAATTATCTTAGCACAGCCGCCATCTGTCGTCCCATACTAGCACTAGAACGATTCTTAGCATTCAACAGGCCACGTTGAGAACAGGCCAATTTGTAGAGTTTGCTACGAGATGGGGCGTTCAAATTGGTACAATAATAGTTTAATAGATGACGCTAGCAACCAAATAAAAAGTGAAAAAAATAAGTAGAAACCACTAGATAGGAGATTTAAAGATGCAGATCTAATATAATACATTATTTAATATATAACTTATATAATATATAACTAAAAATATATTTTGAAATATTTTTAATTGAAATATTATGGGATCGTTACTCACAATGTTATGAAAACAAAAATATATATATCTTCATACTTTATTATTACGTTTGTATATATTTGAGCTCAAATTGAGCATCTGAAGACCAATCAAATGTATAGATGGCTTAAATAAAGAAATTTTTCATGTAACCAAATTGTTGATATTTAATTTATTTCTATGTATAGAGTATTACATATCTTTTGGTAGCAATTCCAATCCAATCCAATTTCAATATCAACACTTTTGAAATTGCTTGATTCTATCCAAACAATTCCAATAATTTGCAAATCTAAGTTAATAAAACCGCGAGATGAATACAAATTACTTAGATCCCAAATTCCAATTACGGGATTGGCGAAAACTTTCAGTTCATAATCCCGATCAAGCACAGCCCGCCCCCGCCCCCGCACCCGCCCGCCGCCGCGCTGACACGCGGTGATGGATGCTCGCAGTCACATCGGCTCGGCGGCAGCTGAGCTCTCTACTTGCCAGGAGTGAGTCGTCTTCGTGGAGTGGATCTAACGCCATGGCCTGTTGTTGCTCTGCTATGTAGGGTCGGATAGGGTTTGAACAGGTGCTAAATAGTATTAAGAACGCATGATCCTGTAGGTACATATTTATTTGAAAAAGTCACGTTTGCATGTCTTTATTAGACCGCTGTAAAACCTCGAGCGAGCCGGGTACTCCAGCACTGGAGGTGCGGGACCGTCGGAGAACGTTCTCGGGGCGTCCGCGTGTGAACTTAGTTCGAATACACAGATCCATCCAAGGTGTCTCTACCTTGTTATGCAGATCCAATGTCAGCCTACATCAGGCCGCTGCTGGCCGCTGCTGCCCGCTGCTGGCCGCTGCTGGCCCGGGCCTGGGAGATGCCGGTAATCACGATTATTACATATGATCTTATGTAAAACTTCATTTCTTTAAACCGTTTACTCGATATCTGCGGTGATCCAAAGAGTATAGAATATTCTTATTTACTTTAATTAGGTCTAACCATATATATATATATACCTATATATATTTTAATTTTTGTATTTGACCTTAATAGAAATCCTTTAATAGTTTCCTATTGGTTTATGTGGGTTTAGATGTTAGATCGGGTTCACCTATTTAATGAACTCGATTCAATCAAAGTTTTCGTCATAAGATTCCGTTTGGAAGACGGACATCCTCGCAAAGTATTTCCTAAATCCATTATTTAGGCGATACCAGCGACGTTTCCCGCCGCCCCCTGTCTACACTCGTACTACAGCAGCACCACTATCAAATATATTTCTTGCAGCCAAACATTAGCACGGAGGTGTTCGTATAATTGATTTGGCCTCCCAGCTCTAAGAACTGTTATTTGTTTGTTATAAGTAACATTATGAAGCTCTAAGTAGTATTAGCTATGGAGGTCGGGAACATTCTCTTTAAGTGGTCGATCTGCTAATATCGAAACAATATAATTTTCAACATGGAGGCGTCCATCCTCGTTGCGGTTCCAAACCAGATGTCTAGTAATAGACTTATAATAAACTAGTCGAGGAATGAAACGGTCTGT
Organism: Aplocera efformata; assembly: GCA_921293045.1. Taxonomy (NCBI): domain Eukaryota; kingdom Metazoa; phylum Arthropoda; class Insecta; order Lepidoptera; family Geometridae; genus Aplocera; species Aplocera efformata. The sequence goes on along the minus strand of OV121042.1, from coordinate 171,044 downwards.
TTTGATCTCCTCGACGGCAGCGTCTGTGAAGTATCCAGACTATTTTCACAAAATACCTCGAGGTGGGTTTGTTTTCCATCTCGTGTAAATAAGCCGACGTGGTAATTACACACATTTTTCACCAGAGGCCATTGTAAACTAGTTGCTCTGCGTTGCGTCGTGCGTCGTGTGGCACACGATAACAGGCCGGGGAGCATTACCGTGTCAGCTGTTATTCTGCGGGTCCATCCTGTGGGCTCTGCATCAGTATTATTTACTTTATTATTTTTGTATTGAATACAATATTTTCTTTTTGCTTGATAAAATTAACACCGTTCTTCATAATAATTTGTTTTATTCTTATTTGGTTCTATAAAAACTTTATTATTATTATTAGTTTTGAGGTTTCCATGTTCCATGTGCCGATTTCGTCCAGGGAAGGACACCTATTATTCTGCCGCCAAGCAGTAGTGCACATGCGCTGCGAGTTCAACATTACAGACGCATGAGATGTTCCCGTCACTTAGGGTGACGGATGCGTTGGGATGCGACTCGGGTCTCGAAGTGAAGCGACAGTGGAACTTAGTCGTATTGCGCTGGTTATCGGCGGAGGGAACCGATCCAAGCGAGGTGCACCAGTTCTGTTCAGCACTAGGCATGTGCCTGCCGCGGCACCTTGTCGCCGGCCTGCGAGGCGATTAGCGAGCTTCATTAGAGCGGGCGGCGCAGTGTAGGCGCTTAGCATTCATTAGGCGCGTGTAAACAGGAAGATTCGCTGATTAGTAGGCTGTGTGTGTGTATGGGAGATTATTAATCGATGCGTGGAATTCATTTCAATATTTTTTCATACGAAAGTGTAATTTATGCCTTTGTTTTGTTCCCTAGAGATCTGAACAATCGCTACAAATACACATTAGAAGAAATTTATGGTATTATTTTAGTTTATATAAATTTACCTACCTATATTCTCACAGCGGGAATTCGGGACCGCTCTCGATGTGCGAGTGTGAAATGTTTTATCATGTTGCGAATATTGAATTTTTAATATTTTTGAGACGACACTCCCCGTCTCGGAGCAGGGGCGCAACGCGATGCTACTTGGGTCTTTTTGTGTTGGAGGGCCGGAATCGCTAGTAGCCATAGTGATTATTTTTTAACTTAAAATTTCACCCTGAATCCTCCATAGAATAATACCGCACATATTGCTACAGATTTCCAATCCCAATAGGAAACGTACCGCACGATGCAATACGTAATGGTTGGATCTGAAACGTGCGATCGCCTACTTTGTTCCCTAGTTTAGGTTGGTACTCGGATCATGCGCATCTCTGGGATCATGACTTCCTGTTGAACGGATTCTGGGAACGGATTATTGTTTATTTATGGTTTCCAATAAAGCTGCGGTTTTCATTTTAGCAGCAGTTTCCAACAGTTGCGGTAGCTTTACAGTATAAGATTTTCTTCTTGTCTTGGCAATAAGATTTTGAACACTTATAATTTAGAATTAGTTGTGTTTATGTTTGTAATGGATGAACCCAAACACTATTTCAACTTTAGAAATCTACATTATCAGCGAGTGTCATAGCATTTAATCAATAAAAAAAAGTAGGGACCCGTTTGAAAATTGCAATAATGTAACCGAAGGTATCAACAATTTACTTGTAAAGTCGTTTTAGCAGTGCTCCTTAAACAATTTAACGAGCACTGCTAAAACTATAGATGATACATAAAATAATGTAGGTACTACATTTAAAGTACTCATCATTCCCCAAAGAAAAGTCCTTGAGGCCATATGTCTAACCAATTACAGTAAAATCACAATAACCGCTTTTTGTTAAAATTAGTGAATCCTTCGCGATGTGGTCGCGGCAGGCGCTAGTCACTACTCGTAGTAGACTGTCCTATACACGAGGAGGTACGACATCTATTAGTTCTCTACACATTGGACCCGAATAAGGTTCCACGCCAATATTGCAACTCTAAAATGCACCCGTGCGGAGCCGGGGTGGGTCGCTAGTGAGCGATAAAATAAGTAAAATATCTCGCACAACGCACTGGATGCTGCACGCAACAGGTACCTGAGTGTTTTTTCACTGTGAAACCAATAATGAAGTCGCGTTGTCGCGACCTTTTGATAAAAAACACAAGCCTCCAAGCATGTTCAGATAATTATCAGCTTGCTGTAAACACGCTCCCAAATCATCAGCAAACAGTTTTGTCTCGACCAGAGTCCAGTCACGGTCAGCGCTCACGTAAACAAGTTGTGACTATGTAGTAAAGTGCCAGAGATTTGCCCCCAATGGAGGCGGAGTGAACGGTGCTGACGCCGCGCCGGTGACCCGGGCTGTGATGGTTGTCAATGGGAGCGTGCCGGCCGCAGAACAATGGCCGCGACCTGCGCGCGCGCAGCGCTGCCTGTCACGGTGGCTGCCTCTCTAGGTCAAATCTGCTTTTGCGTGTAACCGATGATTACACCGTTTTGTGCGCCATTTTCGCGTACTGACTTTCCTGGAATAACATATAGCTTAGGTTTAGCTTATACTTTTATGATTGAAACAAAAAATCTAAACCGAGTAAGTCAACTTAAGTGGTGTTGGTAAAAATAACCTCTTATGCTACAATATTTGAGCACATACACAAGGCACAACTCCCCCGCCAGCCAGAGCAGAGCGACCGGCGCAGATGCTGAAGAAACCTATTTAGTTTTGAGACGTTATGTCGACTGGCGCAACTGACACTTTTGATATTTAATAGGTATCTATCAGTTGATAGGATATTCTTAGAACTTGAAATTTCCCAACATGAACGTATAATTAGCCACACATACGCATTTTAGAATTCAGGGTGATTGCTCTTTAAGATCATTAAAACAAAATGTAATCTCACAAGACACGAGCAAGATAAATAGAAACAGTCATTTTATTATTTTTGTACAAAATACAAGTCGTTAATAATATTTTCGTTGCTTGATAATTCCGGGATATGTGGGTTTCAAATTGTAAAGGTTCTCGAATCGGACCTAATTATTCAGCGCAGTATTTCTGAAGCCAGTGGGATTGTTTATATAACAATCCGTTGGCTTCATTGAGGCTCGCAAAAAAATCCGCCATTGTTTACTTTAAAAATATCGTTCTTTGATGTTATCATAATATTTTTAAAAGAAATATGTACTTTTTGAAACCTATTGTAGCGTATTTCCTCATTAACTATATCTTACATTTCAAAGCTCGTAAAATACAGAGGCCGTATTTCTTCAAAGTGTAAAAAACAACATAATCTCATAAAATTTCACTGAATTAGAAGCAAAAGTATTAAAAACGATGTCGGCTAGTTGCGAGCTGTAGTATCGGCAGGATTAGCGCCGCGTTCAAAGGAAGCGCGCCATCAATCATTTCCCGAGACTTTAATGCGATGTCTGCTTGTTTTTGTGGCTACACTAATTGTAGACCAAGAGACGGTGGCTAGGAACCCACTGTATGTCAACCCTCAACCCTCAAACCTGTCCGGTACCTACTTGGAACTTGACCTAATTGACGCCAGTGAGACGTCTTGTGATAATTGCACTCAATCACGAGATGCATAACATTGTTTACATTATTTTCAAAAACGTTTTGCCTCTGTATTATTCAAAACAATATGTGCCTAAACGTATAGGTGAGTCATTAATTAGAACTAAGCTAAGGTACTCCGGCTGGGGAGAGTGTGAGCCACGTTCATGACGGACTATTTAGGTTATTTATTTAGAAGATAGTACCTATTCTGACTGGAGTTCTACCACCGATCGTCTAGACAAGGATAATATAATCCTATCCCCGATCATCATCATGTCTATGTTGAAAATACTTACTCGTATGATGTAGATATATTTTACTACTAAATGAGGAATTAGGAAACGATCTGTCTCGCGGGCTACAACACCTCATCTAGTTTTACAGCAACTTCATCATCATGTAAACAAATTAATTATACTTTTCGTCACTTTCGGTTGAAAGTATATCTTTATCATGCGGTTAATAAACTTCTTGGAACTTTCTGGAATGGGCTTTCTCCAGCATGTCGACAGGTCAGTAATTTGGATGTCATTAAATTAACTGTTATGGTACTCGTAACTAAAACGTTCGCAATCAGTAATAGAATAATCAAAAACGGGAAAAACATCGCCGGGCTTCTTCTAAAAGCGAAAAGTTGAAAATGTGTCAATCCGGATTGGGCTTCCGAGGTAAATGAATCCCGAGCCCACTCTGATTGTTTGCCGGATCAATGAGTAATGTTCCGTTGCGCTGTCACGCGTGAAGGTTGCCAAATATCCGGGGTTTGACGGCGAAAGTTAACGATAGCTTTTACTTGTAGGCCATACTCGTAGTGAAAGTTAATTGGCAAGTCTGGCGAATTAGTTCATCAGATTACCAATAAACAATTGAAAACATAGCTGGATCAGGAGCCTGGAGGAGGACGGGGTCATCACCACACCACAGGAATACCCGGCGTCCAAGGACAAGGCGTTTGGTTTATTAACTGAGTCGCTCAATTTTTACTATTTATTGTGCAAAATAATTGTGACGTGTTTGTAACCGAAACAGTCGAGACTACAAGTTCTCACTCAGGTGGAATACACCGAACAAACTAGTTACACCGTAAAATTTAAGATAATTTAGAATTTCATTTGATTTATCGCAGAACAGTATTTCGGGACGGCCGCCTCGCGCCGCCTCGTGCCGCCTCGTGCCGCCGGCTGACATTATTCATCTGCTCGCAAAAAGTATCAAATAGTTTAGTTCACGTCGAACTTGTTACTTTGTGTTACTTTGATCTGTACAGGGAAACCTGCCAAATCAGTTTTCAGTCTGTTACGAGAATAGGAAGAATTCACAGAATTTGATGTGAATTTAATCCGCTGGCGTTACGCCCTCGGAGAAACAACACATTCGCAAATCCCATCCCAGTCGAATGAATTAAAATGGAAATATAAAAAATGGTTAGCGGATAATGCTTTTATATCGTAAGGGAATATTTAGAACATAACAATCATGGTGATATGCTAGTTTATGGGACGTTTGAATTTGTTATCTGTATAGTTATTACATTTTTTATTTGACTACATTGTTACGTATTTAATCAGTTCTGACTCATATATTTTATAGATGTTTTTGCCTTGACGAGGCAGAATGTAAAAGTACCTATTTTATAATTGACTTTACAACAACTATTGTGCCTACATTGCGGAAATAATAATGATTTGGGTTGTGTGTCCGTGTTGCAGCCTCCGGGTGATACCGGGTCATCATCCGGCCTGTCGACCGCCATCACCCGGACAATATAGATTGTAGTGCCACTTGACTCGAACCGACTAATGACTCGCGGAGTGTCGTTAGTCGCCGAGGACACGATGACAATAGAAAAAGCTCAGGCACGCTCTACATTCATTATTGAACTAGCTGCGCCCCGCGATGTTACCTGCGATTTTCCAGGATCAAAAGTATGTGTTAAACCAGGATGTAAGCTATATTTGCTGGTAGGAAATTTCTTCCAAACCCGTTTTGAGCGTGAAGGAGTAACAAACATACACACAAGCTTTCGCCTATATAATTGTAGTGTGATTCTTTCAGTATAATGTAATTTAAATCGTCATCTCAAGACTAGAATAACGTCTTTATTTTCAAATTCAAAATAATGATCAGTCCGAAACTAACGTGCAGGATACCTCCACTTATTTTCAAACCAATATAAAAATACCGAGTGCAGTTCTCGCGGCGCGGAGGTATTCCGATTAATGTCCCTCTGGCGGGCCGCGCGCGCGCGAGCCGGCCCTCTGCCACACTGCACTGCATACACGAGATGGGTCACGAATCACTGACACATTTTCTAGGTTTAGGAAAAGGTCCGTGCCAAACCTACGTGTGAGCTGACAGAAACCAGCGCTGCATCGCTCGCTCAGCAAGTCTGTGTCTGTCTGTGTCCGGACAACATTAACTCGAGCGCCGTGACTCAACACTTTGTTGTTACCTCAGTGTTTGGTCTTGTCAAAGTGAAGGTATCGATATTTTGACAAAACCAAATACTGAGACGAGAATCAGGTACATTTTATTAAATTTTGATATTATTTTTGACGACTCCAGTCGTCCCCTACCGGAGTATGGTATGACTCCAGTTGCATCGCGCTGCACCTCACTCTGAGATTTAACGTCCCATGCGCTTATATATTCACCCGAACTCAGCAATGCCAATGGTGTGGTGGCAGTACTTCTCCGGGCGAACTTTTTACAAGTTCTGCCACTAATTTGGGTTGCCCTTTCCGTACCACCCGGCGGCCCCGTGTAGGGAGTCTGAGGACCTACGGACATATTTATATTATAATATATCGATTGATAAATACTTTTCAGATTTTATTTCATCTCAATAAAAGAGACAGAAATTACAAGCATGGACAGAAATTACAGACTACCTAGGTACCTAGACAAGGTACGTAGACTTACCTAGTCTACGTACCTTGTCTAGGTACCTAGTCCACCGAGCGGATGGATGGGTTGTGTGAAGGTGATATGGGTAAGAAAGGTTGGAGTACTGAGATGACGCCCGACAAAGGAAAAGGGAGAAATTAGCTTGATGGGCCGCTCGCCTCGAGTAGGTGCGGACGGAGACAAAATGCACTCACTATATATCACTTCCCCGAGTCTTTATTTGAACACACATCCTTAATCATTCTTTATGTACAATTTATAGAACAATTTGCAAAGCTATTTAAAAAATAACAGTAATTGAAAATGTTGTTATTTCCCATATCAAAGTAATTTGATTCAGCCCTCGTACGCAGTCTAATAATAAACCACGAGCCGCAGAGATCAACAGCTTCTAAAAGCGATCGATTGGCAGAGATTGATTGATTGATGGCCGACGGACACTATCGAGGTCAGCGAAACTGATTGCGCGCAGTTAACTTTCAACTTGAACTTCCGTTGAACTCAAGTCTGCCGCCGAGCAGCCGCGTCACTAATTATATAATATTATAGGACACCGTGCGTGCCGGTGCGTGGCGCCATCGTGGGCCACACTCGGCTGCACGCGGCTTCATAATGGTTTAAGATTCGATGCGTAGGCCCCGCCTTTGAAAGAAAGCCTGGCTTAAGAAAGGCGAATTGTGGAAATCGGAAATTCTGCATAAGTATTATATAACTACAATATAGTGCATAGTTTGACATTATCTCCAGTAGTCTGAATTTGAGTGGTGAGTTTGTTAATAACACCCCATAACTACTCGACCGATCATCATGAGATTCTACATACGTTTTCAGGGGTACAGAAAAGGGCATAAGGTACAACACGAGCGAACCCGCGGGAAAAGGCTAGTATTTTCATAAAGAGAAAACTTATCTGCTTATCTGGGATAAACTTAAAAGATCTTCGAATGGTTAAAGCACACACCTGCGATGCACTTTAGGACAGAGTCCGCTCAGAGCCTGGGCTCGTCCCACTCATTTAGCATTTGATGAACGGGAAGAGCTCAAAAAATGGGGATTACCTATTCATGAATATTAAATCGGTGGCAATTTAAAACCCCCATTGTACTCGGACACGCTGGCTCGGGATTACGGAGGTATCGTTAACGCCCAGTTTGGGAATAATCCCCGAAGAGAATGTGTATCAATAAATTAACAATTTTACTGCGACAACCGCGGTATATGAACCTACGACAAAGGCTCTTCGAACTCTGGTTATAGGGTTAGTATTACTTTGTGGGTGGTGGCAGGTAATCTACTGCTGAATATGTAATGGAGGCGCGCGGGATGGCCGGTAATCGCGTTCACGCACAAAGACCGGCCACTGACCCGAGCAGCCGCGACGAGCCAGATTGACAGACAGACAGACAGACATTTATATGCAGAATGTTTCTACATACATATACAACAATTCAAGACATGCCTGCTTCATGCGGCATGAAGTAAGCATGCTGTGTTCCACTGGAACCGCCTAAAGAAACGTGTGGGTAAAATTGCAGACGCACGAGACGTTACATTCCCGTCTCGGGTGGCGGACGCAATAGGATGCGACTTGGGTCATCTCATATTTGCATCGAGGAGGACCTTTGTTGTATTGCTGTTGTCGGACATCAGATGGGCCGCCACTTAAGCTCGTCCCACCACTTAAATAGTAAAAAAATGCCGGCGTTTCAAGAATAACATATGGAAACGTTTGTATCATACAAACAAATAAATCCAAATAATTTATTTTCCAATAAGATTAGATTTATCAATACAATAAAGGTTATCTAAGAAATTATATTGGAAGTGTTTTATTGTTGCACAGATTATCCATGATCCCAAGCTAAGCTTCTTGAAAAGCTTGTGTCATTTTAATTATCTGTAGATTCTAATTATAAGCAAAAGGTATAATCTCGTTGATAAGAGTATTATTTAATTATTTCCTACAACAAATACAGGAAGAGCAAGGTTATTTATAACTTAATCAGCTATTTGAAATATAATACGCGTATGAATGGAATCCTGAACAGTTATCACTTTGATATGCTATTATTGTCACACCGGAGCAGGGCTGGATGCAGGCGGGGGGTACAGGGGCTCTGTTGTGACATGTTAAGCAATAAATTCAATTTTTACACTTACGCAATCGTATTCGTTACCAATGTCATTATTCCACGATGGTAATTCTATGGTGTAATAACCAATATGACCATATCTATGGCACAAAATTAATTTGATATAACATGTCACATTAGACAGAATTAACCATCTGGACCTAGCCGCAACACGCGCGCCTGCGCATGCGCATGCATACGGCGCTACAAGATGGCAGCACCGGTGGTAGAGAGCTTAACTCAGAGGACCAGAACAACATACACACAGGAACAACTAAAGTATTATGTTTTTGGTAAATACATACATATATTATAATACATATTAAACAACCAAATGCCTTCTGAGTGGGGATCGCAACCACAAGCTACTGCGCAGAAGGCACAGTTACTACTACCTCACTGAGCCGTAAGCCTTATTCTCAACAAGTGAGAGGGAACGGGGGTGCAGGGGAGCCCAGGCAGAAAAGGTTTTTAACATTTTTGTTTCTTTCACGTTCTTTTCTTAACCATTTGAAGAAAATGGTATGTTTTCGTTACATTTTGTTCCCTATTTTTTTATTTTATGTATAATATTATATTTTTAGATTTTATGAATGTATTATATTTCGCCCCTTTTCCTGTTCACTGGGTCCCGCCCTGTATCACGAGCATACTATTATCGTGTAGCAGTGTGCGGATCATTGAGATGCGTGCCGGGTGGGAGCGGGGCTGACGAGGAAGGCGCTCCCGCGGGGGCGAGCGCTGCATCACGACGCGAATGGTGTTAGAAAGTACTGGATGACTCTCTCTGCATTTTGCCGATCAATTAGAATAATGCATTGTTGTCACTAGGAATAGCAGAGCTAGCTACACCAAGGAATGCATCCATGTTGCAAAATATTATCGGTTTTTCCTATCATCTTTTAGATCATCTGAGCTCCAATGAACTCTTATGACCTTCACCACCTTAGAACAGAACCAGAAGATCATCGCGACAACGGCCAGCACGTCCAGGTGCATCTTCCGGAAGATGGAGAGCTGGACCGCCGGAGAGCGCAGGTGGGCGGCGCCGTGGTGCATCACCAGCTCCGTCCAGTGCAGCAGCTCCTGGGCCGGGGACGCTAATTTGTGGTTAAAAATAGCTGACGCCTGCCGAGCGTTGCTGTGGTAGCTAGAAAGCAAAGCATAATAGGTAATTAGAATGACCATACTGACAGTTGAGTAATTTGCAGTTATTGTCATTACAGTTACAATAACAGGTATTCAAACTGTAATGACCATGAACGACATCGATATTTACTATAACCAATTAATGAAGGATTAATCTGTCGTTATAATTTGTGTTCAAACGTTAAATTATTTTCCGTATCAGCCTTTAATGTTCTCACTGCAGGGACACCGGCCTACTCTCGATAACTGAGAGTGAATGGGCTTTGGTGTATCACGGGATAATGGGTGTAAGATGTCACATGTCATCGAATTTTTGGTTCTAATGCCGGTTTCCTCACAATGTTTTTTCTTCACCGTTTGGAGAACGTTGTATTACGTACATAAATCTAAGTATTATAAAAGACTCATTGGTGCATGTGTGGGTTTGACCCGTTCCTCTGCGCCCCTGGGCCACAAGGCTCACCTTACATTTAACTTTTAATTACCATAAAAAATAAGGCATACTACCAACCCGGCATCTCCTAGTATATTGTGTATAGCGTCGTAGAGTCTGTACGGGAAGACGTCAGTGAAGTCCACCCTGAGGCCGCGACCCCGAGACACCACCAGGTCGATGGTCAGGAACTGGTCATCGAAAAGAGGTATTCCAATGATAGGCACTCCGAAATACATTGCCTCCATACATGATGTAAATTCCCCGTGAGTGATCAGGAGAATTGTGTTTGTGTGATCTGAAAAAAAAAACCATTGGTTCAGAGACTACATCACAATGTGGTGATGAATGAATAACGCTTGCAGGTAACATGGCGTTCCTTACTCAGAATGCTGGTTTGTGATGCTCTGTTTAAGATATGAACATTTCTGGGCAGTCCCATAAGGGCTTCCTCAAATTTCCAAATCACCGTCTGCTCCAGGTGCCCAAATAAGTCTAGAAGTTTTCTTTTCATACGTTCAGGTAGATCCTTGCTTTTGATATTGGGCCCGAGACTGAAGAATATGACGCCGTTACTGGATCGGTCAAGTAACTGTTCCAAGTTCTGGAAATAATAGTATCGAGAATAGCGTATTGTAGGAACTTTTTCTTCAATCTATGCTGCAAATTCCAGCAGTCAGTTACCACAGAAGACAACAGGGACTCAGTTGGTCAGAATACCTTTGGAAGTGGTTTGGTGGGAACTTCAATGTGATGTCCTCCTACATATTTTGCGTTGGGAGGCAAGGTCAAAATTTGACCAACCAGTGGGTTGGAGTTGATCAGCAACATGGAGCTATTGTACACTAGCCCCTCGTAGTCTGCGAGGGTGCGCCCGCGCTGCCCGATGGGACCCTTGTATAACTCTTCATAAATTGGCGCTTCTACATAGTACATCATATAACTGCAATCAAAAAATACATAGTGCCAAAAATCATAAATATATCATATATTTAAGGGTCAGGAGAACCATGGATTCTTTTGGAGTTGGAAGTATTGTTGTCAGAAGTATAAGACATGCAAGTATTTCCACTGTATTGCAACGCGCATCGATGTGTTCTATGTTTTCATGGGCGAGAGAGCCGGTGAAATTACGGGCACATGAGACGTTCTTATTGCATCTTAAGTAAACAACCTAAATAATATTTCTGTGGTTATGTACCTGAAAAAATATTGATTGTCTACAGATTATAGTTCCAATTTTATTTTTCTTTTACCAACTTTTACATTTGGCTCTTTGAAAAGTTCCATTACAAAAACGAATAAACCGACTTGAACACTTTTAAAACTTATTATATGCCCTTGAGGGTGGAACTACCTCACCCTATCTATTTAAAATAGAATCATTAAAATCGGCAATTACAATTGGCTAAGAAAACGTGCAACAAACATATAAAAATCAAAACATTCGGCTGAGTTGAGAATCTTCTCCTTTTTTGAAGTCGGTTAAAAGGTTAAAGGCTATGTGTACCCACTAAAGCCAGCCGGTGAGATACGCCTGCCTGCACAGCCGGTGCGCCCTCTCCAACACGCCGTACTCCAAGGCCGTACTCCTGGATTGAGGATCCACCGAATAAGCAGAATTTGTGTGTCCATGCATCAGCTGCAAACTCATCCAAGATGCGTCAACGGCGCTGTACCAGATCAGTGGACAGTTATACACTGACGCAAGCCTGATAGAAGGAAATATTTATGATATTTCATACCAGCACATGGGAGAGCTTGGCATCTATGAGAGAGGGTACGATGACCCAGGGGTATAGACGCTGACTATCAATTCTAAGGGGGCAGTTTCGAATCTAGATGTGTTCCAATGAGTTTTTCGCATGGAAAAGTAAAAATAAAAATAATTTATAATATAATTACGACAATAGTGTCGGGCCGAGCTGAAGGCCCTGATGTTAAGTTCAGGTAACCACAGACCATAACAACTAAAAAAAAATAAAGATTTTTGACTTTGACTACCGAACATGATTAGATCCCGTGGCACATCAAAGCCCATTCACTCCCACTTGTTGAGAATAGGCCGGTTACCTGACTCTAAGACAAACCATGTTGGCCGAGTATCAAGTTAGAATAACGTAGGTACTCACGGAGCCAGCAGACCAGTGAAGTACCACTCGGCTACCACTAGATCGAAGGTCAGTTTTGTATCTGCTAAGAGTTCCCGCGTGGCATTGTGTTCCAAGGCGCGGCGGGCGAACACGGCGCCCACCTCCAGAACCTTCTGTGGAGGCCCGGGGCTGCCGACCTCATCCGCGAGATTAAGGCGTTCTTTGTCTGTGGAATTTTATTTACGACGGTTTTGTAATTGTGCCACTTTTTTCTTATAAGTTGCACTATCGTGGAAACGTAGACGTAACAAACATTGAGATCACCGCTCTATTATTTCCCCACGAATAGTTCGGCTGACAATTTCCTCCAGTAAAACAAATGATCTACCATGGGAGCATAATTCGGATTGGTAGATGTCACATTTCTTCGATTTTTTGGTTCTAAGATGCATATCGATTTTCTCAAGGTGTTTTCCTACATCGTTCCGAGGTAGTATTCGGCACATCAATTTTTAAATAAAATACTCATTGGTTCCTGCTTTGGTTTAAACCAGCGACCTTCAGAATGAAAGACGACGTCTGGGCCCAAACAAATCATTGTTCTATAATTCAACAGCCAGGATTTCCTGGCTGTACCAACGAAAATTAATATATATTATATATACTCATACTCACGGATCTAAGAATACTAAATATTTTTTCGTAAACATCAGTTTGAGGTGGAGGGCCGTATTCTTCCGAAACGCGGAGGCGGTCACAGTGAAGGTACAAGTGAGTTTGTAACTTACCAGCAACAGGTTCTGCGAGAGAGCCGAGGTGGACGCGGGTCAGCCGCGTGCTTGGCTGGAGCCTGCTGAGTGGAGTCACGTAGGTCACCTGGTATTTGACAAAAATTGTGTTGAACTTAGTAACCAGCCTCGAAGCCACACGTTACAACTACCTCCCGCACCGCATGGACCACAAAAAATTAGTTTAAAACAATATGTGTTACGTATAAAGTCGGTATTTAATAGAACTGGTCACTGTAAAGCGACGGTTTGATATGAAACTCTGAAGTCAAATGAATGTTCAATTAAAAACATTTTCTCCTTTTTTAATTTGTTATTTTTCTCTAGTTTATTTATCTCACTCACGTTTCCGTATTCAGGTGAAAGGGTGCGGATACCGGTGAAATTACAGGAACTTAAGACATTTCCGTCTCGGGCGACGTGCCCAACTGGATGTGATGTGCGAGGATCTAAGTGGTATTGCTATTGTTATGGGCGATGGTAACCATTTAACATCAGGCGGGATTTTAACATGTCTCATCACTTAGTCAAATAAAGTCGTAAGTTTCTAAGGACTCTTGCTGTTCATGGGAAACACCGCAGCATGCTGCTGTAGCTGTCCATACGACCACAAATCATACGTCAAGAGGCTCGAATAACTGTAGTCTGTTCAGCGCTTCCTTAACCTAATATCTTATAACCTTATGTCTTCCAATGTCAATCATCCAGTATCGCAGCACTCAATCTAGCCTAGCACAGAGACGACTGAGAAACTCGAAACATCATGCTCAATAGATCCATTACTTTCAAGTCAGCTCCCAACCCCAGGCGCAGCTCTCCCGTGGAACTATAGTCGTCTCACTCTCACTTAGCCTGAGACAGCTGGCGAGAGTGAAAAATACCACTCATAGCTGAAAACAAGGTCTCCGCATGAGACTATCCCAGTACAATCACACATTTGCTGACCACAGAGACAACATCACGACATATTGCTATCAAACCTCGTGTCCAGCCTCAAGCAAAGTCTTCACAAGGGAGTCTCCCAGTGCGGCGCGACTCCTGCCGGGCACCGGGAACACGACCAGCACGCGGCCCGCCGCGCACACCTGCAGGACACACACCAACACCGACACCCACACACGACACATTGCCATTTCAACCTGTTTATGACTGCGCCGAACAATATTTGGCTAACTGATATCATCCGAACGCTCTTATCTTATCTCTTGTCTGTAATCTTGAAGTTCACTTAAATCTGAACGTATTTTACAGATGCATTACGAGGACCAAAGCATTTACAATGTCTTGGATTATGAATTTTTGTTTTGTAATTAATCTACCGAAGATACAATATGGTAGGTGTAATATATTATTGAAGTGCAAATTAATTAGTCTTTTGTCAGCCGCTGAGACGTTTTATTCAAATGCTATAGTCACCTAATCACATTGTTGGTGATGATGCTCTGGAAACGTTCAATACGCGGAGTCTTTGTTGTTAGCGAACGGCTAATTAAGTTGTGAGGCAGCACTCAGCGCCAGCAGCTCGGCCACTGTTCCCCGGAACAATGCTGCGACAATTGATTACTGTCCTGTCCCGTTTACACTGCACCAGTAAGTTGACTCATAAGAATAGATATAATTTCCGGACTGTTCTTTATTTGGTTCCGATATAGGCATATCAATGTAGGTAATATGAGCCTTTAAAAAGCTATATTACATTATGAGTACCCAATTATCTACAAGACGTATTTCATTATGAGTACCAATTATTTTTAATATTATTGTATTTAAAAGTGACGAGACGACCTGATGTTGAGTGGTTACTACGTTGCAACTTTTTTAAGTTTTATTTTATGTTTGATTAAACCATCATTCAAATAGTATCAGTCTAAACATGTGTTAAGTTTCTTATTCTTCAGATTCAGATAATTCAGAAATTTTATTACAAAGATCCACTTTTAAGTGTGTCACAAAAATTAAGCAAATATGATTTAGCAAGATATTAAAAGTAGTACTAGTGATAGAGCGCAGTAGCTGTCCATGACAATACACGGCTACTAGTACGTTAGCAATAAATTAATAAGATTGTTCACTTGTTGCGATACAGCTGCTTACAATTGTAGAGCTGCTGACAGGCACAGGCACGGGCACGGGCACGGGCAGTCAGCCGCAGGTACGTGGTCGTGTAACGTGATGGTCAGAGTCGGGTTTCATTGGGTGCTATCGTTTGTTACACAAAATTAAATTCGTGCTCATTTTAGAGGCACAAGCAATGGCATGACTTTTCGTCCACTGTCTCCCGTGAGATACACCCAGAGTGGTGGACAATGGGAATAAACCAACACGAACAATAAGTCAAGTGAATCGCATTGAGTTCGCTTCCTATCGTGGGGTATCCCACAGTAATCGGCTAACTCGGCGGGCGTATCGTCGTGACCAACGAATGGATCGCCGCGTGAACGTGACAACAGCGGTGGGACAAGTCGTCAAAGACCACTTGTCGTGCCGCTGCAACAAGTCCCCGAGCGGAGAAGAGTCGTATCGTTTCTATGCGAGACTACACTCGGCTGTAGGTTGGTCCCTTGGATAATAAATTCAACACCATTAATTATTATAATCAATAACAACAATATGAAATAAAGTATATGAAGTGCGAGGGTGTCGGTATCACCACAGGAGACAGCGTGTGGTCCGTCCGCGTGGCCGCGGCCGCCGGCGCCGGCTCGCCTGTTCCCTTGTTTACCTCATCGCCCCCGAGGGTACCGGCTACACATCTACAAAGCTCCCATATTTTTCACAGAAAAATCGACCTCAATGTGTATTTACTTAGGTTTCGCTACGGAGTAAATTCGCTGAACACCCACTTTTCCGCTCCGATGTTTATGTTATTCCATATGACGCAAATGTCTCGTTTGGACATTCAAATTTACTCGCACTAATTTTACCCGACCGGCCCGAGACCCGAGTCTCATCAAATTGTGCTGGTTATAGAAAAAATACCACGTCTCAACATTTTTTTATCTATCGTGATAGTACGCCTGTCAGCCCGCCTCACGTGAAGTGGTGGCTGCCCTCAGACAAAAGCAATTCGACCCCAGTCCTCCTCTTCCAAAGTACGAGAAAAACAAGTATACTTACAGGTAAACTTAAAGAGCAAAACCCTATCTAAGCACAAAATTTCATCCCATACGTTAGAGCCGTTTCCGCAATATAAAATTATATACTAATATAAATTGTATAATAGGTAAACAATAATGGTTCGTTCAAAATAATAAGACGAGAACATTGTATAGGAAGGTGCAGCAGGCTGTGACACGAGCGGACACATGGGGGGGTGCGCGGCGCTCGCTGCACGGCCGCCCAGACCAACTCCTTCAATGATCCTGTTCACTTTAAATAAACATGCATTCCACTTGAGCACATCCACTATGTCAGTCTAGCTGCATTGCTCTCGATCACTTGATCGTTATTAATTTATTGAACTATTCCTCGCTATACATTATATGAGTCGCGCACTCATATAATGTATAGCGAGGAATCCGGCCAGCCCTCCCGGACTGAGCGGAGGTCCTGTTGTCTCCCACCGTGACTCCCTCATCCAACCGGCGCCACGTTCCCCGTGCCATCCCGATAAATGTTCCAGCGAGGCGCTCGGTGTCCGCGCCGACACTCGTGACCCATGAACTTGGCTGCGGATTTATTCGAATGTCTCACCTACTTCAATAATAATGGGAAGCCCGCCCCATAAAACTAAGTGATCTCATAAATTGGGAAGATCTTTCGATGGAGTCATTAGAAATTCCCCGTATCTACATTAGAAAGCTCGGCCGTAAATCATGAGCCATTTACACGTGGAGATTGGAGCGGTGCCAGCCGCCGACGGGAGATCATAACAGGTTCACTCTCCAGGCCGGTGGGGCCGTCGTCGCGGCGTGGCGCGGCGGGGCGCGGGCGTGGCGCGCTCAGCCCGGCGCCCGTCCAAGAAGAGCTTACAGTATAATATAATAGTATAGTAGACGGTTTCCTTAGGTTAATTAATAGAAGCGAGGGGTCTCGTGTTCAATCCTCAGCCGGGGAAAAACTTGTGTGATGGATATGAATATTCTCGGGTCTCGGGTATTAGTTGCGTAATTTTGTGTCCATGCCACTTGCGACTCAGGGAATCCTAGCACTCGGATATGGGTGTGGAAGTGTATGTAAGTTTTGTTTCGTTTGTAATCATAAAAACTTCCCGCATGTCGGGGCGTGGCGCGGCGGTGCCAGCTGCGCAGCCGGACTATTGCCGGAACCATTAATATCAGAGTACCCGCCAAGACGCGCGGCTCCCAGGTGAAGATCTATGTAACTCGGTTGTCGCAGAGCGCACCGTTGCACATCACTTCCGGGTATAGGTTCGCGGCACAGTGATGACACGGGAGCCGTCGGGGCCACACGTGCTGTGTTTATAAATATATTTTTATGTTTTATTTACTAGCAACACGCCCCGTCTTCGCACGGGTAGTGATTTAAAATATTGTTACAGCAATTTTTTTTCGTTATTGTGTGTCAGTGTTACAAAGATAGCGACAGACATATAGCGTTGCTACATTAATAGATCTGTTTAGGAGGAAAATTCCGTAATATGTACTTGTTTCCCTGTAGCTCTATCGGTTTCCGCGGCGCCAGGGAAGGTACCGTCGCCATCATTTTTTGAGTTTATCGCGTTCAGACTGACAGACGAGGCGAGGACTTTGTTTTGTAATATTTAATGATGTTTAGTTTACTTAGTCTAATCTTAATTTGTCTGTTTATGCGTTGTGCGAGTTAAATATTATTCTATTCCATTCTAATTGTGGGTGTGGCATATCTTAATAATTATTAAATATGCGTTCATATGCGTTTTTATTTGATTCCACCGTTTTGACTATGCTTCGGAGAAGAATAAAATAAATATCTTACTCGGGTGATTAACTAATTGGAATTGTATTGTACACTTGAAAACAAAATGGAGAGTTGCCGAAAGCGATTTACTAATGTAAATACATGAACGAAAGGTAAATAACATTCATATTAAGGGTTCCGTAGCCAAATGGAAAAAAACTAAACCCATATAGTTTGTTGTTGTCTCTGTCCGTTAGAGCGTCCGTGAGGTGTATCCTACGAACGGAGCAGTTAATATAAGGATGCCGTCCCGGCACGCGGCTGTACAGCAGCCCGGCGCGGCGCGGCACCGGCTCCTACATTCTCTCACGTCTCACGTCTCTACGATACGTTTTACTGCGAACTCGAATAACTCGAAATAACTTGTAAGCGCTCGCCCCGTGCATGCCTCGTGTCAAAACAACAACATAACTATTATTTAATTAAGCTAGAGACCGGGACAGGTACCAGAGGCTGGGTGGTCCAGCAGGTTCATCAAATTTTTAGTAATTAACTTTCCGTATTCTTTTACTTGCCGTGAGTAACCCCTGTGTCCTGCGGTGGGAATAGTAGAGGGAAATAATGGACTGGAGAACTAATGAGCTTTATGATCTGTGAATCTATTTCAGGTACCTGTTCATGGCATTGGAATTGTTGTATCGCATCAAGCCATTAACAGAAACACAATTGTTTCTATGCCGGTTCTTCGATGTCTATTTTATTTTTTAACCGCTATTCCTATTTTAAATATGGTTCAAAAAGGTATTTTCAGTGCCGCTGCTGCTGAGCTGAAAGCTTGGCTCACTTGAGCTGCGATGGGCAGATGAACCGGAGCTAGCTCCTCGCGCGAGCCGAGAGCGCTCGACGTGTCGGAGGCGACAGTCTGCTGATGGATGATAAAATGCTTGACGTCACTGGACATAGTTATGACATAATATTAATATTCAAGTATTTTAGTGCTCACCAGAGATAATAATGATCAACAACTCTATATTACTTTCATAAATTACATCCCGTCTCGCACGAGTTACGAGAGTGGTCATAAAATCTGTGCGGGAACACGAAATGTATACAAGGAGGTACCTACCTACTGGTCACTGGAGCCGCGCTCTCGCCTCGAGACTTACAATACCTCTTATACTTATATATCTTATACATACATACCTCAATACAATACCTCTTAAACCTCTTATTTTTCCTGACATTGCTTTAATATGAAACGTCTCAATTCAGTTGAATGTATGTATGTATCGGCCGCGGGGAACTCGCAGTAAGCGCGAGCTGTGGTGGCACACTCTACTTTTACTTTATAAACAAGTCCCGTAAACAAATTATTCCAACGGCTGCTCATTAAAATTAAACAAAATTATCTATTAACCTTAATTAGCACGAAAGTTATCAAAGATCTACTCACACCGGAACATTGAGTGCGAGCACCCGGGCCAGGCCGTCATCACTGTTGCAACTTGAACAATCAGTGTCGAGTCACGTCCGCGTGATGAAGCGCAAGGCTGGGGGACCCACGCCGGACCCACGCCGGACCCACGCCGGACCAACCCGACCGGCTATCGATACAAGTTGTTCCTAATCGCAATAAAACGGAGTCTACGGCCAAAGTAAAACTTTATTAGCTAAGTTTTCGTCGGGCGCAATGAAATAGTTGATCTGTTGGCAGTATGTCGCGTCGCCACTTGAACAAACAAACAGATTAATCGACAGTTTGCGTAGGTATTTGTGGAAAACATAAAATAAATGAGAGCTTGTTAAAGTGGATATTCATTCATCTGTATTCATATTTTACCTATTTGTACAACACTACAAGTAGGAGGGCCCAGTCATAGTCATCCCCAGGCAGCACGCACACTCATAAAGTTATTTTTAATATATTATCTAAGACGTATATTTAACTATTCAGATATTCTTTGTTTATATTCGCACGCGCAGGAAATAAAAATAAACGATTGCATTTATCCATTCCGAGTGGAGCCGCTAACGTTGGTGCATGCCCTTATAAAGCGTCTATTCTTACTCGGTATTTGCGTACATATTATTATCATGCATTATGCGAATTAAAATAATTATTTTACACACGCACGGACATGTTAAGTAATGTAGTGGTAACAGGTAACTGGCCCTGGGAGGAGGGAAACTCAATATAATTGAATTTAAGTTATACTCGTAGACCACTTTGCTCTTTAATATGTTTATAAGATTATTTAACACTAATTTCAAAAAGTGCAGTCTCCTGTTTCTTTATAAAGTTAGAAACAGGAGTTAGTGAGTTAGTGTGCATTGTGCAGAGATCACACTGCACACTAACTCACTAACTAACTAAATTAACTCAGCTATCTGTTGCAAAAATGATAGGGTACCCTCAGTTTTTACATGTTTCCCGCTGGTGAAGCGAAACGAGCGGCCCAAAGTAGCAGTAGCACTTGAACCAGCATGAGGAGAAATACTGCCATCATACTACCTGGTAATTCACTCGTGTGAGTACAGATATCTTTATAACCTTAAAACTAACGGCAATACTAAAGAGTCCACTAAAAGCGCTGTCGTGTAGGTTACATTCAAAGTAAAAGAATTACGAAAAAAATATATATTTTTTCTTGCTACTTGGAAAATTACGGTATGTTATTGATCATGTACTCCGCTAAGTAACGTTGGAACGGATGCACTCTTGTACATTATAGTAACGCCTGCGCACCCGCTTCCGATCGGTGGACTCCACGCGAGTGAAGCCGCGACGGGAGCCGAGCTAGGATATGAAATTGGTTTATCTCAACGTGGCAGATGGCAACACTAGATGAGAAGCACCTCCCCGCGGCAGGTCGCGCGTGGTGTCGGCTGGCGCGCGGTGTCGGCTGGCGCGCGGTGTCGGCTGGCGCGCGGTGTCGGCTGGCGCGTGCCGAGTAACGTGTATTAATCATATTGTTCAGCGGTAGATGTTGCGCTCGGTTTATTGCATTTATTTGCCGACCGGATTATTGCAATCTCACCCACCAGATTATTCCTTAAGCTTTTGTTTGCGTCTTCGGTACATTCCGGCGCGAGGAACTTGAATCGAAAAGTTTTATGTATTTAATGGCGTCCATTGCTCATCAATACAAAACTTTGCCGTTTGGGAGACAGCTGGAGGAGTTTGTCACGGCTTTGAAAGTATTGTAGATTGTTTGAAAGAAAATCAATTTGCAAAAAAAATACATTATAAGTATTATAATGTAATATTATTATAATTATAAGTAAGTCAGCTTAATCTCAATGAGTTTAATCTCGTTCCCACGCTCAAGATATGCTTAGCATGGATCTAGACGGCGCTGTATGAAATGTCCATGATATAATTATATATAACTGTCGGTACGAGTTTAAACTGCCTACTGCATGGCGGCAGACGCGCTGTTACGAGTTGTTTCAACCTGTTGCACAAGAGTAACCACACGCAACCACACTTGGTGAGCGTGGAGGTTGATCAGATGGATGACGTCAACATTTCTGCGAGTGTGTATGTATTTTGAGATATTGAGTAATCGTGAAATTGATTTTACGGTGCGGGCGATTTTCATGTCATAATTTCACGTACTTACAACTTTAAAGAGTTCCACGGCAGGGCGGAGGGTCATGCGGCGCGGGGGTGGGGACGGGGGCGATTACTAATGCAGCCAGCGGGTATACACACACACACACACGAGCGGCCAGGCAAGCGCCGCCGCCACTAGTTGATCGCGTGACATTTCATCGCAAAAGACAAAAATGGAACCCTTTTAGTATATCCATATCCGTCGTCTGTCCTTTCGTCGTGATAATTACACTCGGAGACTATTGACAATGATATAATAAACATAGTACATGTGAATTGGAAGGTAGATGTATGAGTTGGACCGCTATAAAACTCCGTACGAGTCGCAGAGGTGTGATAAACAGCGGCACACACGTGTACGGGTGTGTTTGCAGATCCTTGAACATTGTTAAACATACGTAACGCTGGCTATCTATATTAATACAATCTGGATTTGCTCTGATGAGGAGATGTTTGTATGTACACAGTGTTTAATTAATTTTTCCGTCATCGGTCTTCCTTTCGCCTTAGTTTTGCACACAATGTCCAATGTGCGCCGCTTTCCTCACGTTCTACGTTAATATCATGAACCCATACATTTCCCCTTCACTTGAAAGTATTATTAAAACATCCGTAGTGATATCTCTTTTTAGATACGGATAAATAAGTAAAATTACTAGTTTGGAAGACTAATCCACCATCTTAGCGCAGAAATGCGTCCAAGACTCCTGGTATACAATTCCTTCGATCCATATACAATACATAGCGGAAGAGCACGCTGATCGTATAAGGGCAGTGCTAACTGCCTGCAGCAGGGGCAGTGAGGGGTGGAGGAGGGGGCGGGGGCGCCTCTGCCCCCATCACTCGCACTACGTAATTGAGGATGCACTCAAGAGCTATTAAAAGTATTAACAGCGACTGAGAGTGCGGCGACGTGATGAAGCTCCGATAGCCTCGACAAGTGGCCCCGGCGCGAGCTGGGGCCGGCGCGGGCACCTCCGGCGGGAGGTTACAGTGTAGAATAAAGTTTTCATATTGGGCACATTAGATGATGTTCTTTGTTGGTACATCTTAATACTTTATACGAGCAAATCATGTATATTGCGTATGTCGGAAACGGCTCAAACGATTTGGATGAAATTTTGTATTTAGATAGGGTTCTGCTGTTTAAGTCTACATGTATAATTGTATTCCTTGTAAAAATATTTTAACAAAAAAAAACCCTTATTATGCTGAAATTTCATACAACGCCATCTCATCTATTTTTTTTGGTACTTGAATTTACTGTTTCAGATAAAACACAATTTTACAAAAAAAACCGAGCGAAGCTCGTTCGCCCAGGTACTTATTGTAATGTATACATGCTACATACAGTTTTTCTTCGAGTCTTGGATGTCTGTGTTGCATGATTGTGTGTCCATGTCCGTGACATAGATAATTCTCATAATAAAAATTAATAGTACCTACTTGAAACAATCAAAACTTTGGCCTTACTCGCTGGACATATTTTAATTTTGGGAAGCGCGGCCGAACACGTGGAGTGGCATTATAATACAATACAAATCGCAAATCAAATGGATAGAGTCTTATAAATGGTATCTGTTTGAATATCTTCAGTTCAGTGACTGGCTATCTTATTTCCTCCATCAACTCGACAGACAACTTGTCCGTCCAATTAGATTTACGTAGAAGTGCGGCCGGTCCGACCGCGGCCGCCGCGCGCCGCCGCGCCGGGACCGCTCCGGCCGCCACGGACCGGCCGCCACCTTTTAAAGCCTAAGCTATACCTGGAATGGAAGTATCCTGTCCATAACCTGATGCCAATCATGAACTAGGATCTTGTTGGGATCTTTGAACCAAGTTTTTGTCTGCAGACGCCGTGTGAGGTAATGGTAAGATTTCTTCTTCAGAATAGTTAATCTGTTAGCGAAATTCCTTTTTTAAGGCTAAATTGGAAAGGTAGTTTGATTTATTAAATATTTTGATTTATTGTTTGTATTTAATTTAAATTTTTGAGTTACTGTTTTTAGGTAGTACCCAAGAATATTTATCTAGAAATATGTTTAAATAACCAACCCCACAAGGAGGGCAACGCCAAGAATGTAGTGCTTCGTGCTCGGCGTGGGAGAGTGCGATACTATCTCCCGGTGATGTGGTTTTATTATAGTAGGTTACTAATCAAAACGAATTTGATAAGTGATTTAAAAAACTGATAACTCAGTCGGTCGTCCCGCGTGCTGCAGGTCCTGGTGCTGGCGCCCGTGTCACTGACAATGTGTTCACTTTTGTTTCAGTCAAGGTATCTAGCCGTATCGACCGCGTGCTCTCGGCGTATCCAGAATTAGTAAACGGCGCTCGCCGCGATCTAATTTATTCATTGGATGTCACGAAACCCATATTCATTAACTTTACGCGTGTCCACACTTTTATCGGTATATAAAACTAAATCTGGAACAAAGTATAATATATAATGTGTGGTTCTGTACACAAAGAACCCTATAATAACGTACAACGTCGGTCCGTCTGACTTCCCAATACTGCCATTGAACCGTATTACAGCCGAACCCTATAATCAGCCAACAGATCACTGAACATACAATATAACAATTACCACAGCAACATTGGTATTTGCCAAGCCGGCACATACATCTTTTTACAGATAACAATGTTATTATGATTACCTTCCTCCAGACATCCGGTAGTAAATTGTAGGGTTTTTCTGTTAGTTCTGATTGAAATTATAGAGGATACCTACCCTAACAAGTGATAAAAAATGGTCGGGCGCTTCGATTACTACGTTCGCAAAACGGTGAAGGAAAACATCGAGAGGAAACCGGCTTCTCTTACAAACAAAAATTCGAAGACATGTGACACCTACCGATCCGGATTGAACTCCTGCGGTAGACCGAAGCACATTCACCCTCAATAAGCGAGAGTAGGCCGGTGTCCCTGCAGAGGGAGCATTAGAGGCCGGCACGGACTTGTAAACACTATAAAAGTTTACTACTCTTTAGGATCCCGTTACTTCTTTAATGATGGCAGTCTCAAGCCCCCCGACGGCGGTGACCCGGCACGCAGCCGCGCGCGTGCACCACCGCTTGGCGAGAGTAGGAGCGGCGGTATGTCTCCGGACTGACTCTGCACACGCAGTTTATTTTGTTAGCACACTTTTGTGTCGCCATGGGAAGATATTAGTTCGTGGTCTCGGCGTGGTTTCCACCAGCGAGCGGTAATCCTAATTAATTTATAAACTTCCGAGATTCAAGGCTTCACTTGATTATTGCGAAAACCTGACTGCCCTATATTAAAAAGACAAAGTTAGGAATATTCCCTGACATTTAATTATACTTACAAATTATGACATTCAATTATAATTTAACGCACAAACCCAAAACTTGACAAAGCGTAGGCGGGAAGGCATCCACGGCTGGTACCTGACTTGCAGCTGTGTAAATGTATTACTTACTTCTTATTCTTTTTCTTCTTTCGTATGAGTGAGTGGCAAACTTTAGTGTCGGAGTTTACAAGCCGCCCGAAGACCTCCGACATGGCTTATCGAGTAGTATAGCCGGGCCGACCTCTCCGACGCACGGTAGCGCTCTGTTCAAATGCCACGAAACGGTCACTCATACAACTTCTGACCGGGCCGAGACTTGGTTAACTTAAATAAAGAACAGCTAAGCAAGCTGTTCCTGTTGTGACACGTTGTGACACGTTGCATGCGCTCGAATATATTGACCTGGGTGTGTACATTGTGACATGTCCAAGCAATACTTGCGAAGAGAATCCCATAGCGGAGTCCCATCCTTGTGTCTGATTCAGATCATTTTTAAATACCTGACAAAAAATAGGGGTGTCATAAGTTGATAGTGTGTATCTGTGAATATGCGTATCTGTCTGTCTGTAGCGTCCAAAAGAATGGACTGATTTTGTTGCGGTTTTTTTTTTTCAAAAGCTGACGTGGGGTAGATTGTTGTTAGTTATAATTTATGATGATCTGTTCAGGCGTTTGATGTTAATCAGTGCTTTGCCGTATTACTGGTCGACTCCTCCGCCCTGACGTCCGTGACGTCATTAGTACTCGAGTTATATCGCCCCTCCACTCTCCACACGTCCATCTCAGGCTTATCATCTCCGCTGCCAACTCTCTTTGTGAGTAATTTATCTCAGTACCAATACCCGAGTATCGGTACTGAGATAAACAAACATTGAAGCGGCTCCTGAAATACTTGGTACCTGCCGGTTCTGAATGATAATAATCAATCTCGAGCATCTGTTCCCGTCCGGTTGATCCGGCTCACCGCTTTGTATTCACCCACTTTATTCACAAACACATCGCGTCAGGTCTGCGCCGCGCCGTGCTCGGAGGAAGGCCGGACGGACGGACGGACGGACGGATTACTACGGCTGAAAGTAACTCACTGATAGGTTCAAGACAATGACAATGGAATAAAAAATTGGAACCAGACGACATGTAGTAAAAAGAAGTAAGTATTCTTTTTTTTCTTTATGTAGTGTAAGTTTCGGTAATGTAAGAGCCGATGTCCCACCTGATATAATTAAGTGGTTACCATCGCCCGTAAAAAGGAGAATACGACGGAGATCCTCCCGAAACTAAAACGAGAACACCGAAGTCGTAGTCTGGTGCGCCTGTGACCCGAAACGGGGAAGTAACGAGTCACGCTCTCGTGATATCACCGGCACCCACATCCTTCCACCGGAATACAGCAGTAGCAGTGTGCTCGGCGGCAGACTACCAGGTTGGTGGCAGCCCTTCTTCGGACGAACTTGGTTCTACTGCTATTTGACTCCACCCAGAGGGTTTTAAGAAGTATTTCAACACATACATGTAAATTTAATCCAGTGGCGATAAATGTCTAAAGCTTTTTTTCATAATTATTGGTAACGTGTTTTAGTTAAAACATAACGAGCCGCAGGTTCCTGTTCCTGTGAAGCGAGTCGGTAATGTTGCCGGATAATGAAGGAGAGCCGGCGGCGGCGCGCGGTGCCTCCCTCGCCGCGAGCTGACCCCGTGACCGCCGGATTTATGCATGTTTACGCATTCGAACATATTCCCGCAAATAACTCCCGGGTTCGGCTTTCACAGATAAGCTTCTCATCTCGTCAAACGTATCGGAGGAATGTAGTGCGGAGAGCAGGCGACACGTCGATAGTACCCGCAGGTCGCAGGCACACAGGGGACCAACATCTGGTAGAACACAGTAGGAAATCTAGTTTTGTACAAATTTTGCCTAGTGGCTAGGTCTTGAACCGTATGCAGGAAAGAGATGACAACAAATCTAACAAACCCCCGGGTACATTAGGTATATAATTTCCGTCCCAGTTGGTTCAGAAATTTAGTTTGATGTTATTGTGGCAAAGTTGAAAACCTTTATTTCCTTTGAATCTTAAAAAAAGATCACGATCACGTCACATTACAAAATAGAATATGTATCTGCAAGGTCACGCGGCCTCATTACTTATTCTGACGCCTGCTCGCACCCTGTCCGACCCTGCACGGGGAGGGTACTTAAGACGAGGAAGTGTATTCATCAAAACCCCTTCAAAAAAGTATTCAGTTCCGATAAACCTGACAACGGTTCCTCACAGTTCTTCCAAAACTTTGATATCCAAAGATTTGATATCAATAACCCGACTTCAGAGAGCTATCCCTTTCGGAGATGTTTTGATTTTGGATTCCTCTGCAGCAAGACATACACGCTACTAGTCAGCCTACCCGCCTGTGAGTACCAGCGGCCTATATTAAGGCGTTCCTAATTAGCATCAAATAAAACCATTCGTTGACCTCAGCACCGATACTCCAAATTGGTACGCTACAAGCGATTGTCCCAGTCCGGATTCGAACCCCGACCTTGGGCGAGGCTGTGTTACCTAAATTACATCCGGTTGGGTTTGTGCGTCGAATACTAAAACAGGGCCCTCGATAACGGTGTCCTTACTCATCCACACGGCGAGACTCGTACCACTCGGCACATACAACACGAGTCATCCACACGGCGAGACTCGTACCACTCGGCACATACAACACGAGTCATCCACACGGCGAGACTCGTACCACTCGGCACATACAACACGAGTCATCCACACGGCGAGACTCGTACCACTCGGCACATACAACACGAGTCATCCACACGGCGAGACTCGTACCACTCGGCACATACAACACGAGTCATCCACACGGCGAGACTCGTACCACTCGGCACATACAACACGAGTCATCCACACGGCGAGACTCGTACCACTCGGCACATACAACACGAGTCATCCACACGGCGAGACTCGTACCACTCGGCACATACAACACGAGTCATCCACACGGCGAGACTCGTACCACTCGGCACATACAACACGAGTCATCCACACGGCGAGACTCGTACCACTCGGCACATACAACACGAGTCATCCACACGGCGAGACTCGTACCACTCGGCACATACAACACGAGTCATCCACACGGCGAGACTCGTACCACTCGGCACATACCCACCAAGTTATCGGCTACCAGGTGACACATTCACGTGACGTGTAATGCAGTTCGTAATGTACTATTTGGTCTAGAGGAGGAGTTATGTAAATAAGCCTGTAACATTAGACTGAACTGAAAACTTGAGTCGAACGAAAATCCCATGCGGAAATCTTTCATTGAAGTTCATTGAAGTAAATTATGAGTTCTCCTAACACACACATGCGTAATGTTGTAGGTCATTCATAAAACTTTAGTAAGTGAAGAGAGATATCAGCTAAGAAATCTTTTCCATCATCCGTTTACCTACTGACGACGAATCCTATAGATTCGTCGTCAGTAGATAAACGGATAAACGGATAGAGTAGGACACGCGGGCAAAATAAGTTGTACCAAGTCTTTGGTACTACTGAAGGAAGAAAAATGTGTAGCGTATATCATATTTCACTAGTTTATGTGTGACAAGATACACGGCGGTTCTGATTTCTATCCGACTTCTAAAGATGGAGGAGGTTAGTATTTTTTTTGTTTGTTAGGCAATTTCGTCGCCACGTTGGATGATACTTTTTTAATTACATTCCAATTTTACGACGAAATTCTAAAATCCTGCAATGCCGTGTACTCTTGAATTAGTGATGAAAGTATTGGAGTCGGTTTATCCGATTTTTAAATGAGATTATTATTTGCGCTCACTTACTTACAGGAAGACGGTCGGTGTCTTCAGGGTTCACACACGCCGATAGCCGTCTTTGGTAACTAATATAAAACACACAGGAATGAACCGGGATGACTAGCATCTAGTTATCGAGTTCCCATAGTACGAGCTATGCTTAGTTTAGAGCTAGACGACGATGTGTGAAATATCCAACAACATATTATAATGAAGTAAATTCCAAAGATACCTTCCCTCACAAATTAAATTATATCTTAATTTATTTTTTATGGAGCAACTAATTTTAATTTCGGGGGCATATTGTATTTCACCCGAACGATAGCTGGTTCTGATCGCGAGAATATTTATAGCAAAACTTTATTTCAAAAATAATTAACTTTCCATAAGAAATGGTAAGAATTTATGAGCGGACCATTTATTCGCAGACGAGAAGCTCCAGCGCGAGCCGGCGGTACATCAGTGTCCGCGCCCGAGGGGCACATGTCTACATATTTATTTCTGGTGTATCATTTACGCAAACACATTCAGTCACGTCAGCGTGAGCTTGATCTCCGCCAATTTGTCAACGGAGAAGTAGCTGGAATACGTTTCCTCTTGCCAAATAAATCCAATACCTATTGGCTGGTGACACGGAAATGTCAGAGTCATATTGTGATCTCGTTACAATAACCTTTTCTCTAGACATAACAGCGGCACTTTGGAAGTCTACAAATTTATTACCCGAAGGTGGGTGGTTCCACGCACCGCGCGCGCCCTTCGAAGTGGGGCGCGGTAATGCGGATCCACTGCTGGAAGTATATTTACGGTGACAGAGCTTCCGGACAAACATCAAACCTTCACTAGGCGGAGGACCTGGTATGAAATTTGGTCAGTTTAGTTTATCTCTTCATTCCAGGACATGAAACTGAAAAAGCCATGAAAAAGCTGTGGGAACTTGTCGAAGCATGCTTAACGGGCGGCGCCGTCGAGTGGCACAGGCGGCGAGAGACGCGCCACTCTGCGCAACATCGAGATACCAGTAATGTGTGTTTGTATGTGTTCATTGGATATTGACCCCTTTAGCTTTCAGCCCATAAATATTTTTACACGTTACGCATTGGCTAAAAATATATGATTTGTAGGCGCTTGTTTGTTTGCCTTCGGTCATTACGCTAATGTTTGGGGAAGCTCGACGGAGTATGCTAATATTTTCACTATTCAAATTTTGAAACCCATTTCGAATAAATATACTGCTTCCTCCTCTACTATCAATAAATTCCCGAGCATGGCATCTGTAGGTTTTAATGCGCATTAAAGCCGAGATAATATCTATTTTCTGTCTCATTATTATTTCAATAATCCTAATACTTTTGAGCGAAAATTACAGCGGCTCATCACTTCTATTCACTATTTATTTTTATTTTGAACGTTTAATGTTCAAAATACTTGTAGGTATAAGTGCTGTATTGGTATGAATGAACAGGAAATATTGGTCGCGAGCAGGCCAACAAAAGCGCGGAAGCGGCGTCCTCGCGCACTCTGCCGGCCTGCAGCGGCGACCGCGTGCGACGTCCGGGGGTCGACGACCGGGAGATGTGCAGATGACATCTTGACAGCATCAAGATAAATTGTGCCTAAGCTTTCTGCATCTATTTAACTCAACGTACCAGCTGCATTATTATCTTCCAACAGTACTTACAGCAATTACTTCAGTACCGTTGCATACTACAACAATACGACATAACTCGATCTTATGTTCGGCAGATTTTTATATTCGGTAGCTCGGCGGCCATTGAAAACGACCTCAGTGGCATGATTCCTTCCTAGATGATCAATAAGAAGCTTCAGCTGAATTCGCAGGTTCGATATCGCTACCAACTTATTTATCGTACCTTCGCCAAACGTATTTATTGAATTCGAGCAACGAACGTGCGCAGTCTCCCGCCAGCCCGCCAGCCCGCCAGCCCGCGGGAGCACGGAGGGGGATCCGGTCGGACAGGTGCGTGATGTATCGCCGTGCCTGATGTGTTATGAAGGAGATAGCCAATATGTCTTGAGATAAACAGATGGATGTAACAACGTTTCGCCATTATCTGATGGAAAACATCATAATGTAACGATTTATTTTCACGATTATCGTCCGAAATCTCCATTCCATAGCCATCATCTCAAAAGGTTCCGTGCGATGACGCCGCGCCGGGAGGCGTGACGTCATCTACTGGAATATCTTCGGATTGCTTATTATTTATGAGAAGTACGCTCATATTGATAGCCTACCTATGAGGCGAACATTTATCGTTTGATGTGAGTGAGTGAACGAGCCCGCCTCATACCGAGTGTTTCCTCTGTCCAACGGCTCAGGTCATTCGATAAAAGATAAGACCTGACTCAAGTTACATTGCGTCCCTTACTCTCAGATATTTATTTATATATTTTGAAGAAACCATCGGCACAAAGTAACAGTATGAATAACAGTTTTAAAACGAGATGCCCATTAAAATGTCCCTACATACAGCAGACGGCAAAATGTATCGTACAGCTTATTTGTAAGTGTGGATACACTGCAATTAAAAATATCAAGGTCATGCTGTTTACTTAGCTCGTTGAAAGTACTACTATTACTATATTAAATAAACGAATTATGGCGATATCTTGTATTAGCTGGTCTAAGATACAACGTACAACGTATTTACTTCTTCTATAAGTTCGAGATGGTGCATAAAACTGGATTTTCTCAAGAAGTTGGGAACAATTGACAGAAGAATTATCTATCGTGATACATAACTACGTCCGCAAAATCACGACGTCAGCGCAAAGGCAGTAGGTGTTGTTTAGCGCAGCGCGCGACATGGAGATGGAACACCTCATTAACCTGTAATCCCACGGATACATACCTATAGTGTTGCGAGTGTACTGCCTTGTGGCAGTAATGACTTAGGTTAATAGTATTCCAGTTATCCCCACAAAAAACAGGCAAGCTGGCAAAGTCGAAGAAAGTGGGTGAATTTTTCAAACGTAGCTGTAAAAACCTCTCTGTGCGGCCGTGGCCGACGCCCGTGCCTGTCAACAGCGCTCCCTTCCGTCTCGCGAGATCATTATGCGGAAGCTGGACCAACGGCCGTTTGTCTTGAATTTATTCGGTACCTATGTATGTGTAACCGTGTTTCATTGAGTCATTTTTGTCAAGATAATTTTGAATGTCAATCCGTTGTACAGTTGTGCGGTTAGAGAGTTAATGTTAATGTATTTTGTATTATGAAATCTCAATCAAATAACATCCCGTACAAGAATAACTGCTCCGAATATTTTATTGTACCAGTGGTGCGAACCCGCCCCAGCCGCGCCCAGCCACGTGCACGGTGACCCCGATCCCTGACAGCTGCGCGAGTGCGGCCTGCCCCGGCCTGCCCCGGCCTGCCCCGGCCTGCTCGGCAGAAGGTAGCTCCTGTCATGGCCTGGAGCTTGGAACCGGAAATTAAACTTTCATCATTCTTAACAGTACTTATGATGAAACATTTTACGGTAATAAATTAAACTATACCAGTTTATTAAAATAAATGATCTAATCTACACCCGCGTAGTACCGTGTCTGTGATCAGCTTACATGCGTGCTTACTATTATATGTATACTACCAGGTAATGTAGTAAGCACATCCCAATACACTTTGTAATATTAATAGTAATTATGATTTAATTTAGAATAATTACATCGGACCGTAGGACGCATGGTGGATGTGTGTGTTCATCCGGAGTTTGGGATTAACCAAACTTTAACTCAAATAAAAGCAGTAATCCCGGCTGGATCCGTTACAATTAAATTTTCCATCTCATCCGAATAAGTGGTACAACCTCGAAACCGGTTCGGTAAACCCAAACAACATTCATTTAGGATGAGTTACAATAACATCACTTGCAATTACGAGTAGTACATTTATAATAACAGTACTTTTTTATAGCACTTAAGTGTCGGGGTGAGCTGAAAGCCCACCTGATGTTAAGTGGTTACCTCCGCCCATAAAAACGTTAATACAACTCGGGACCTACCCTAAAAAAGTATGATATGATCCAGGTGGCACCCCGTTGCGCCCGTCACCCGGGACCGAGTTGTAACGTCACATGCGCTTTCATTTCATGACTGTGATTTCACCTGCACCCACACCCTTCCACAGTAACACAGAATGGCGGCAGATTACCAGGTGTGAAGGCAGTACTAATTCCTTGGCATAAGTTCTACTGCTCTTTTTTTTGCTCCCACCCAGGGGGTACGTGGAGGGACGCAAAGGATACTCACAATCGGACGCGAGCAACTCGACCCCTCATTTCATAATCTCCAGGTTATACAGCATTCACACAGGGGGCGTATGTTTTTCAACGACTGTTCATTAGGACGATATTATATCCCTGGCGGTAGTGTGCCCCAGCTGGTGAGAGATCAACATAGTTAATAAGGTAATGGATAATAACACCAGAGATAATAGATTAGAGGCCGCGCGCTCGGAGCTGCGAGCTGCGAGCTGCGAGCTCCGAGCCGAGGGGAGCGAGAGAGATCGATCCTACGAGATCGCCTCAAAGCTGCTGTCGGGGAGACGAGTCGCAGTAATCATTAATAATATATTAATTTAATGAGACCACCGTTCATCTCACTAATCGCTTCATTCAAATAAAACCAGTAATTTCCCTGGCTTAGTAGTTTCACCGGCGCGGCGGCGCGGCGGCGCGGCGTGCGGTCGACTGCGGTCTTCGTAGCTAATTAGTAAAAACTCTGCCTCAGATTAAATGTGTGACGAACGCAAAGTTTGTTTTCGGGTATTGGGTGTTTGTATCGCGTGATTGTACATGTACCCGCCACAAGCGACACAGGGAATCTTACTGCAAGGGAATGAGTATTTTATCGTTAGTTTTTTTTAATCTTATAGAGGGTTTATAAGCTTTTTTTTATGTGATACACTGAGTCGCGCTCATCCTGCTGCGTCCATCACCCGAGACGGGGATGATACGCCGGCGCCGAGGTCTCATCGTAAATTGATAGGCCACGAGTCGAGCAATTTGCAACGAAACCGCGATTTCGAGGAAACAATTTGTATAATGGAGTGGTTAGATGAAAGGGAGTAATGAGTTTATGTTTTATGGAATGTACAGAGGCCGTGATAATTATATATTTGGTTGTGGTTTCCGAACGAATTGAATGGCGGGCTGCCGATGCCGGGGAGCCGCGCCGTCCGCGCGGACCACTCCCGTCCCACTGTATTGCCACTGCTGTCCCGTCCTGTCCCGTCCTATCTCAGTTAATATTTGAAGGTCATCGGTTTTATAGTTAAGAAATTACAGACATCACAACCCATAGTATAAAGCCTAAATAACTTGAGCCCCGGAAAGTACAGGAACCTTTAAATATACGGCTCATCTTAAGCTGGCGTTGTTACTTTATCGTATAGGCTTAATAGATGCCTATTGTCAAAGTCAGACCACTCCAAAGGAGTTAGAAATTGCCAATATATCCCAATATTTGTTGAGTGTACATTCGGATGTAAAGCTATTTTCTATTTTGTAGGTACATTGTTGTTGGTTATACTAAGAAATAAGGTTTATTCGTTAGGAGTAGTTTTTCTATTTGTAGTAGTATCATTGTAGTAGATGATAAATGTACTAAAAACAACACATCATAGTAATAGATAACATCATTGTGCTTTACATGTAGTTTTCATTCTTAATAGCAATAGTTAGTCGCGGGGATGGCAATCGCGAACGAAGTCGCGGGCACAGCTAGTATTAAATATAGTTATCGTGTCTCACTAAAAATTTTACTTTTTCAATAACAATTTTGTGTGATGATATTTTGCGATTTCAAGAGTGGTTTAAAACCAGAATACCTTTAAATAGACTTTAAATTCCATTTGTGGATGAAGCACCTTTTAAGGCGACTGTGCACCGCGTGAGGTTCAGCGAATTTATACGAGGTCGGACCACTTCGGAACAAAACGAGTCGGCATACGACACCTGAACGAAGAGAATGGCGAACTTCATATGAAGAGATCCCGCACATCTTGAAGATTGGGCCGGGACGCGTTCACAAGGTTTTACAGTTCGCGTGCTCGCGTGAGGAAGATAGTTCCGCGGTGGCGCCGGCGCCGGTTTCACCACTAGAGGCAGGCGGTTACAAAGTGCATCAACATGCAAGCAGCTCGCACAGTGGCTCTTTGTGCGGCCGGAGCGGCCACCGGACCATCTGGGACGCATCACGTACTCCACCGCCGGAATGAAGCGATCACTTTACACTTTAACTGTGTCACTTATATTTATTAAAAAAAAGTGACGCTACTAAATATTTTTTTAAGAATTTAATAGAAATAACAAATCGTAATTCGACATACTAATAAAAAAATTGTATTGAACCTGTATAATTTTTTTATCTTGTTAACTTGAAAAATAATAGTTCAGTTTCAAGTGTTTTCCTAACAAACCTTTTACCATCAAATTGGACTGGAACTGGCTAATGTCCAGAGAACGAGAACGAGAACGCTTTCTTTTAATCTTAAAGAAGAGCCTTAAAAGGCTAATCAATGCATTTGAATTGAACTTCACACTGTAAATTCCGAAGTAACAATAATCCTATAAAAAATATTCCGATTTTGCCGATCTTTGGCGCCATATTGTGTCTTCAAAAAATTCTCACCTATCGAGTGTGGTGCCAAACTACAGGGTTTTATAAATAGCTTACAAAAATATATACAACATTATGTTTCAATGTTATTTGGAATTTTTCACGCGTTCGGGTTTTTCGTGT
This sequence comes from Aplocera efformata, assembly GCA_921293045.1. Lineage (NCBI taxonomy): Eukaryota > Metazoa > Arthropoda > Insecta > Lepidoptera > Geometridae > Aplocera > Aplocera efformata. Next base: position 135,658 of record OV121042.1, on the reverse strand, counting down.
TTATCAAATAATTTCTTGTATAAATCACCCCAGTATACAAAACAAACAAAAATATACAATATATTTACAATTATGTTCAAGCTATTGTCGATATTTTGCGAGACGCGAGGTAATTCAATATATATAAAGATAAATTGTATGTATTATTATTGGTTTCGTAGCTGAACTGGTTAGAACCCTTCCCTTCGCAGAGTCCCGGGTCGGCGAGCCTTCTGTGATGAGTTCCACGTTTGTTTTCGGATCTTGGCTGTTTGTACTAGAACATGTGTGTTTGTTTGTTTTGTTTTCTTCGCTGGAGAGCGACTATCTCGACTTTGGGTAATTATTTAATTGTCATGCGTCTTCCTTTCTGTAAATCAATCAATGTCTGAACATCCATTATTAATGTCAAGGTTGGGTGACACGGCGCCTGGGTGTATAGAACGACGGCGAGCGAGCGTTAGCTCAATCTATACAAATATATTAAATTGAAGTAAGTCCGTTTGTAATGTCAAAATAACAGTTTTTTTACTAAATGCATCTGAAAGTATATACAAAACTTGTTAAAAAAACTATTATTAAAAATTTTGTCTGTTTGCTCCGGCTAATCTCCGAAACGGCTGGACCGATTTTGACGGGACTTTCACTAGCAGTTAGCTGATGTTATAAGGATTTAAGTTTAGAAAAAGAATTAGGTTTCTTCGCAAAAAAACTGTTGAATAACTGTTAACAGTTAGTATTTATTATTATTAAAGTTGACGTCGCCGACCTCGCCACAATGGTTGCCACAAGTATCGACTTCACGTGACTAACAAACCTGACTAATACAATATTGCCATCTCAACCTGTAATCTCAGAGAAAGATCAAAATCTATTTGAACTTAAGCATTCTCTAATAGTATTACGTAAGTATAATTGTGCCCTCAATGTACCGAAACTATGATCAATCCGTTTACTCGGTTATGATAATATTGTTCCTCATTAAAACTATTATTGGTTTGAGGTCCTGGAGGCGGGAGCTCCGGGCGCGGCGGGTGCCGGCGCGCGCCGCGCCCGGAGGCACTGCTCTCCGGCCCGTGGCTGGGAGGCTGCACTGCGATCCAACAACCACGATTACATTAACAAAGTGACGCGACGAGCCGAAGCCTGCCTGATGATAAGTTTACCTCCGCCCATAATAACACCGATACGACTTAGGTATATAAGAAGAACCTCTATAAGAAGCCCCAAGTCGCATTCCGTTGCATCCGTCACCCGAGACGGGGATGTTACGTCATGCGCGTGTGATTTCACCGGAACAGTAATGTGAGTGCACCACTGCTTGGCGGCACATTACCAGGTCTAGAGGCAGTTCTTCGCCGGGTGAACTTTGCACAAGATTTTTGTTTACGAAAAACGTTCTTGTTCCCGGTGCGGACTCATGTCACGCCGAGCAATGTCTTTATAAGTTGAACACCAGCAACTCACGCGGATAGTTGGAACATCGTTAGCGTTACTTATGATTGAGATAACATTCCCGACGTAATATCGTGGAGCAGTAAATATTAGTGTGAGCCCGCTACTTGAACTGATCCCGAGCGGAGGCTCCTCTGTAAGCTGTAGGTACCTATTCGTATTCTGCACTCGATTCTTACAAACAAAGACAAAATTACGATCAAAACCATTTTTTACGTTTCACTAAATTTACTTTTATGTTTGTGAGCTCGCGAGATCTCCAGCTTCTGACCTGGACCTGGTCCTGGATGATTTTGTTGGTGCTGATTACAAATTCTCCAAACTGCGAACAATTTGCGTTAATCAGCAGGTACTTTAATTAATTACAAAACCACGAATTTTAACAATAGGAAATACAAATACGAGTACTAGGCGGCGAGAGACTAAGTTCCGCCGAGTACATAACAAATCAGTTTGAGTTGTATCACTCAAACTGGAACTCTTTTGTTCCTTTATTGAATTATTCCTCACTGAAACATATTCGTGTGCATATAACGTGTCACAGGAGCTCGTTAGGCACGTTACATGCACACAGATGACTTATTTGTTATTATACGTCTGTACCGACCCTAACCGACCAACCCGATTAGAAGAAACACAAGAAACCACTCGGAGACAGTGTTTGATACATATTTCCGATCCCGCGTCAAAAGTGGAGCAAATTCATTTCCAAGCTTTTCAGTAATCTTCATAGTAAGCTTTTTTTTATTTTATAGTAAGATTTTAAAATAAGCTGACGTTTAATAAAAGTCAAAAACTTAGTATTTAACAGCAATTGTACGTTTCTCGGGAATTTGTTAATAAAGAGTACACATCGACCCTTAAAACAATAGTTATCCTTACGGAGGCTGGTGCGCACAGCGAGCTTACGAGAGCACATCGTATTCTCGTACATAATATAATATGCACTGACATGTGAAAGACAGGACATTCGTTTGTATTTACTGAATAACTAAGAGTTTGCTGTTTTACTAAAACTATTTCAATGTTTTGTCAAAAGGAGGTTGTTTTTATCAAAAGCAATTCATATTCGAATACACTTACCTACAACAAAGTTATTATAAATTTCTTAAAAGAATATTTTCATAAATAAATAATTTTTCAGTATAATTTGACTTAATATCCGTTACTTCGGAATAAACAACGAAGGCTTTCATGTGAAAGTAATAAACAGACTAGAATATTTTGATATTTATATTAACAGATTATCTTTCGACGGCTTTAGCTGATTTAATCATTTTAATCCTGGTTTCGGCTTCTATTTCAATCGGAAAGCTCTTTAATTTCGTTTGACAATTACTTTGATTAAAGGAAATATTAGGTTTACATTATTTAAATGAAGACGGCTTGTCGTCGGGTAAATACCCTTGAATTGAATCCCGACACCGGCGCCGGCGGCCCGAATGGTTTGTCAAATCAATTACGATCTGGCTTGGATTAGGACAGTCATGTAATAAAAATGCTGATTGCGCATATCATTTCAAATGAATTATTAGTTACTTGAACTTGAACTCGAAAAAAAATCTTCTTATTCAGTTACAACCGAGCACCAAGAACCCACCGGGACGCGTACACTTTACTTTTATGTTTTTTTTTAATCTTAACTGTATGTAAATTAATCAAACGCGCCACACAGCCGCCGTAATCTTGAATCTGTCACACAGACTGAGGCGTGACAAGCAACAGCAACCGAGATGTCACGCCGGGGTGCGCCCTGCTCATGCACTCCTGCGCGGCCGCCTAGCGGGATCCAGCCCACCGACGCACCACAAAAGTTTCATACAAATCGCTCTCGTTCCGGCCAGCTACACTGCCGGGTAATCATATACGGGTTTTGTAGATATGCCGCCTCGCACGGCAATGGAAACGAGGCGAGGGAGCAGTGTGTAGGATAGGACAGAGTGCGTTTGAGTCAAACACGGTGCATACCTATTAAGGTATACCAATAATACGGTATCGGTAACGGGATAGATAAGTGTATACCGGGAGACAAGAAACGCAGCGCCGCACGACTGGTTCCCGTACTGCACAACTACTCGTATATAATTTACATAAAAAGTCCAAGGCTCGTATGGTGCCTGCACATTTGAATATTGAGTAATATTTTCTTGTGATGCGTTCGCAGCCACTGGACCTCTATGTCACGCACGCAAACTCAATTATGTGGAAATGTATTGTTTGCGCGCCCCTTGGTGAAGTGCCTCCTACGTATTGCCTATTACATTAACACTGGTTCTTAATTCTCATTCATTCAGATCTGACATTGAAATTTACGTTTCACAAGTTTATATCGTGCTGTCTGCGAACTTGGTATCAGCTGCCGTCTTCCGCTGCAACGTGGTGTGATTGTGCGCAACATAGTTCTAAAGCTCGCTCTGTCTGTTTGTTTCACTTCAACTGAACCGGCGAGGGGCTGGAGAAGAACAACAGACAAACAGAATACTTCAAAGTGTCTCTATCTCTAGGTTTCGATCAGTTCATAGAACGAAACCAAATTAAATTATCAACATTTTTAATATATCGTTAAGAAAATTTTCATTTAAACATCCTATGGCGCACCTTAATGGTACTGAGTTCATTCGGGCAAGAACTGCAACCAATGTTTACTTGTACAATAACTATAACGACACTATTATTTTAACGATAGAGGAATTACGAATGTACTCAGGTGTGGACGCAGTCGGTAGTAGCTCTACCTTCTGTGCTACAAGTCGTGCGTTCGATTTCCACCCAGTACGAACATAGATGTTTGTCCTGTGTCTGAGTGTTATTATGTATTTTCAATATGGTGTTCATGTACTAGAAGCTCCCGTTAGTTCCCGTAATACAAGCTATGCTAAGTTTGACGCGCTGTGAACAGACCATGACTCAATATAGATAATAGGAGTCAAATTTCGAGGAGGGCTCCGCAGCCAAGTTGTTAGCGACTCTGCCTGCAAATCAAACCCGCGCATACATTTTGTGTTCGCGTGCACTGTTTACTCTCCGGAGTTAGAGTTCCGTGTCTGCGGTGGCGGCCGGCGGCGGCCGGCGGTGGCCTGCGGAGATGGTTTCCTTATTATTACTTTTCGTTCCTTCCTTCAGCTCATGGAATTTATATGAAGCAAGTCTCGCGTAATTCTAACCATTATTACAGATGTATTATTTCATGACTCGAGGACGCAATGTCTCGTGTCGTCGCGTGGCTTACACCACTGTAACTCCCCGGCTTCCACCGGCAGCCCCTTGCGCCGGGATATAAAGATAACCCGGGAATGTTCCCGCTCGCACCGGATATCCGGCCCCTGTCTTATTCAACTGTTCGCACATTTCTCTAAAGACGCAGAAATGTCAGTATTTTATAGAATAATTCACATCATTACCAATATTTTTTTATAAATTTTATGATGTAATATTTATTCATATACGTTTCTATTGTCACATGTTCGCGTCTCTGGAGGCGGCTCCACCGATTCGGTATTTTTTTGTCGTGTTCGTCAATGTCGGTCCTAGGCTTGAGCGAAATTATTTATTCGGACAATCCGCGGGTATGGCCCGAAATTTATATCCCGTATCCCGGCTTTTCCGGGAGCTCAGTCCGGAAATGCAACGGTTCTAATGGTGTTCCCAGCATTAGAACCGTTGCATTTCAAATTAATTGAAGTTATTGTACTGTTTTCCAATATGTCGAAAAAGTACACGCATTTTTATGTAACCAAAGTGACCGGGCGAGCTGAAGCCCGCCTGATGTTACACACACGACTCAGGTCCTCCCCGACCGAACTATGAGAAGACCCAAGTCGTACGTCTCATGCTTTTTCGCAGAAGAGTTAAACAGAGTGTGCTTTTCAGAAAGACTACTTGTCAGATATACAGACATTCCTGAAAACTGATATTGTAAAAAGCGTTATCTGTGTGTGAGCGCGCGTCAGGTGCAGTTTAAGCTCAGCTCACATCGGGCACGCGGCGGCGACGGGTATAAGAGCTGATAACGAGTTCAGGATTAGTACCCCCCCCCCCCCCCGCCAGGGCCTCCCGGTGCCCCCCTCGGCCACACTCGTGGATGTCACTGATTACGGCTAATGAGCTCCATGGGAATCCGAGCTAACGCACAAACAAATCAACAATTTAGGTCGGTAATTATTGTGGAGTTCGTTTGGATTATTTAGAAATTTGTAATGTTTGTTATGTTCTCGTAATATGCTTAGGGAAGCAGCATTTTTTCTTTCTATAATATGTTTTATGAAAAATGCTTCATAAAACATATTTTACACAATGGTATATATTTATTTTCAGCGCAGTAAATAAAGCTTGGTTGGCAGATATTATTTTAGGGAGACTTTTTTTATCTTTATTGAAGTGTGTAACTTAGACACGGACAGACGTCTGTTTGTCTATCCTACGGTTAAAAGGCATATTAACGAGACGTCACAGGTAGCCGGCGCATATTTTCGCAAAAGAAAAGCGCTCTACACGCGTACCGGTGCGCGGCGCCTGATGTTCACTTTACTATTTGATTGTATTCCATACATACCGTCTGTCCCAGTAGTAGTCTACATCTATACTTATAATAAAAGTGTAACAGATTGTGTGCATGTAGTGTAAGGAGCTCTCGAATATGTTTACTTGTGTGTGTAATATTTGACGTGTCCAAATGATACTTGAGATCTGAAGGAAACAGATATTGCCAAAACACTATTATATTGTATAAAAAGGTATTTTTAGTACTATTTACTAAATTATACTAGTTCTATAAATATTACTCAGTTTCTTCTGTTTTTTTTAGTATTTTGTTAGGTTATAGCATAGGTATCTAGGTGCCAGCAGGGGTATTTTGCTATTTAGCCTTATTTGTTAAGTGGTATTCATTGTTACCATTGTTACCGGTGGCACAGCTAGTCATTTATATATTTATTTTCTTTTTTTCCTCGTATCGTGCCCTCATTTTTCCAGTACACATAAACATCACTCGTTTGAAGTTCGCAAACCAGACTCAACACCTCTGAATGTATTGTTTGTTATACCTACGAAATCTTACGAGTTGCCCCTTGTCTCTTTTGTAGTTTTTCGCAGGCAGTTTGACAGCAACATGTCGGGATCCATAATACACGCATAAATATCATTCGTTCGAAGAAGAAAATCAGTTCATTCGCCCAGGCTGAGCTACCTGCGGGCTCCGGTCCGCCGCGCACGGGGGTGGGGACATTTATTGTGAATCTCTCCACCATTGGAAGCCTCATTTCTTCGCTCTTTGTTGAAAGCTTTTAGAATATACGTTCTGTATCAAAGTGCGATTGTGCAGTATTCCAAAGTGGTCCTAGATTGTAACCGACAGACGGGGGTGAGTCGGGGTTCGTTTTTAAGTGACTGGAAATTATTCAGCGTGTCTGATGCCCTTAACGTTATTGGAGTGCTCCGCGGGTCGGACAAGTGGTGGCACGTGTCTCCCGCGTGAGTCAGGGTCGTGACATAATGCCCGAGGGTTGGACACTTGTTGCTAATTTTGTTCCGAAAATCCCGTCCTGCCGTGGAATTACACGCAAAAGGGCCAGATGCCGACGTTGTTACAAAAAATATTATTTTCTTGATATTAAAGGGCTACGCGCGCCCTGCCGCGGCGCCCGCCGCGAGTGCACAGTACGAAATCCCATCGACAATTATTTTAATCTCAACTTTTTGTTGTGACTTTATTATCGTCTATTTTTCTTTTAGATAAATCTTTAAAACCTGGCACGAGATGACAAAATGTTGGGCCCGTAACGTTTCCGGCCACAGCATCCATTCAGGGATCGATAGATTTGAATATCGATAAACTGGCTGTGTATACATGAAGATCCGCAAACAAAACTTTATTTTGATACTCTATTATAAAAAATAGAACCGTTCGTTTGGTTAGGTTTAAATGTACATACATGTACGTACTTTTATCCGAAGTGTATCCGAAGTCGTGAAGTCGCGGTAGGACGGTTGGTTCTCCATCACCTGACATCCCAGCGAATGTAGATGGTCTCATTGTTGTCTCCTTTCAATATTTCATTGGAATGCTACGAAGAGCTTTGCGAAACTTGTCACGCTCTGTCTCCGTGTCTCGCATAACAATCTTAACATCTTAGACGAAAATATCTTATTTATGGAATATTTTTCTCGGCAAGTTTATTTCTAAGAAATGACATTGATAGTTTTTCGACCTTTATCTACTTATATACATGAATGCGCCACGAGCGGGAAGAGGTCATTACGTTATCCAGAGATTGACCACTTTTCGCAATTTCAGAAATGAAAACGTCGAGTTGATATACCGCTTCTCGCCAACAAAATCAATCAACAGGGTCGGGTGAACCGCTCTTTTTATTAAAAGTAGCGCTCAGAACAATAACAATTAGTCACATTTTGATCGAAAAAGTTGTAGTACCTTGAGGAGAGATCTGTCACGTCCGACAGCCTCGGCTCATTAGCACATTCTTCCGCCGGAATGTGAGATTAGAGTAAACAAAGCGATGTTCGGCGTCGGCCCGGCCTGGAGACACCCCGCATTCTTATAATTCTTTCCCCATTCCTCAACAAACTTTATCCAAGTTTATAGCGACACAATGATAAGAGTTAAGGCCGTGGTCCATCAAAGCTGACTAATTAAATAATGGATTAGAAAGCGGTTTTCAATCCTCCCTTAACCTAGTGATGCTCGTAAGTTTATTTTAGACCATGAGCGGCCAGTCGGTCCCTCCGACAATCGTATTAGGAGTCTGACCATTAGCTTCATTGCTAGAATGATGAAGCAAGAAACATCGAGTGCTCCATATTTTATGAAAGATGGCAGAAATATTTCACTGTGAAATGTCGTACAATTTGCCATAGATTACAAAATCTATAGTGATCTATGGATTTCTGTGTTATTTAATGTACAGCGACGGTTATTATTTCGATTTAAAAGGTTTAGGTGTTGCATTTCTGTTTGCACTAAAACTTAACGGGTACTTTAGTGACACATTTGTATGAGAAATATTGTCTCAGACTCTCCCAGAGCCCGCCATCACTTGTCTAGTGCAGAGGGGCAGAGGGTCAGACGGACAGTGGCCACCGCGATGGACTATTTCCCTCACTGCCGTACACTTTGTGTGTCCTATGTGAGTACATACACAGCACTATGTACATGAGTGAGTACATAGTGCTGTGCTCCATAAATGGATTACAAATCAGCTATATTATGGAAACCAATTCTCATCTGGTTCTTGCAACAAATTTTCGTTCGTATGATCATGGCGCGTCACTCCCACACACACGCGGCGTGCGTCGGCTCTGGGACCAAATCATTCAACATGATAATGACTCATCGATCATAACGACTCATCGACGATCACAATAAAATAATTAAATAGTTTTCTATTATATTCTATTCTTTCCAAAATGAGAAATAAATGAAAATACCATTGAGAATTTAAGAAAATAACAAAAGTACTTTAACACACTCATGAACCTGCACTAAGATTCCCTGTGTCGCAGGTGGCATGGACAAACACCCGAGATCAAACTTCACGCATAAATAATATATCTTTTTAAAAATATGAATGAATATCTAAAACCACAGAATTCCAAAAAATACCTATTCACCTCACTTTACTGTGGGATCAAGAGCAGTGCCGACCGACGAGCTCGCACGCTCCGGACAACGTTCATCGTTACGGCTAGCTATCTATCTGTGTTAGTTCTATCGTTAATAACACTCACCCCAAATGTTTATCAATAACTTTTACAAAACAATCAAAGAAGTATTACGAACAAAGATATTTTCAAAGAAAATAGTTGAAGTATCTAAATACCGATCAAACGTTCGACACCAAATTAGTTAATTGTGGGTTTGATATATTGTAGTTATATATAAATGCTGACAAGCTTCCGTAATATGTTGTTCGGTAGTTTACCTTAGAGGTGCGTTTGACAAAAAAAATCTTTATTTCCGTTAAATTCTTAACAATTACTTGGAAACGTAAATTTTTCGAAAACTAAATATGTTAAGAGATCACGTGTTCTCAAAGTGAAGTTGTTTACACCTTGTTGTTTACATAAACAATCGTACTGTGGGCCAATGTGATACAATGATGCTACGATTGTGTATCTGTGAGAAAAAGAAAGTTACAGATCAAGTTAGTCAAGTGAATGTAATACAGATCGGTCCCAAATGGCAAATGCAGCTGCAGTTATATGGCATGTACGAATGTCTCGTACGAATTTACAATGTCAATTCGTTTGGCGTTAAATAAATTTCTTCGTCGCTGGAATCACTCATTTTCGTTTTTTTTACTTATTTTCAAGTTTATTATCTATAACAATACGACGTCAAAAAAAATGGCGCGCGCAAAGCAAATTAAAACAAAAGTTCACCAAGGAGGACTGAGAGACTGAGTTTTTAACAAATTTAAAGAAAGTTGTATGATAAATACGGCACCAAGGAGATGAAAGTAAATAGGTTTAATGATGTTTTGAAATCACATACCCAATGCACGCGATGTTCTAAATTCAAATTTACTTTAACCTCAAGCGGATAAAAACGGCTTTTGCGCACAGATATCGAATAGCAAAAATACCATTTCCAAGGTGGAGGGATGAAAAAAATATTTATTTATTTAGATATTCGTAAACTGTGTCCTACTGATGGGGTGCACTCGGCCACTCGCTGTGCCAATAGAAAAGTCTTAACAACTTGAAACTTCGTAGTTCTGTTAGTTTTCGTGAGTTAGTGGCAAGAGCGTGGCCAGCACCGACTACGAGCACACGTAGCGGGACTCGCACCCGCTACCCGCACCGGCTCGATCCAGTTTACTCGCGTAAATACCAGTTCGAACGAGTTTATTATATGTTTCAAACTTACCACGTTATTCCGGCACATTGTAGCATACCACAATCTGGAACCGAACCAGTGAGACCGAGGTTGGACCAGTCGATGGGAAGGCTATAATTTTAATGCGAATGCGTTTATCGAGATTATAATCAAAACATTCCTCGTAGAGCACAAAAGCAAATATTGGTTCAATAGTTTCATCATTGTTCACAGTCGAGGCCTGGGTTACTCCAGAACTCTCGATTTCAATTAACAGCCGCTAATTGCAGATGTGGACCGCATTGTTCCGAGTGGCGCGACCCCCTCACTCCACTGGCCCTGTGTGCAAGTGAGCTCCACTGCGATTTCTAGTAGCATTGTGGTTTTCTCACTACCTTTCAATACGCAGATGCACATTAAGATGCCAATGCAACAAAAATTGGTCAATGAATCAAAAACTAAAATCCGTTATTATGACGAGGCATGCAACTTCTAGTGGTAGCATTTTACATCAGTAAATTTGTGACCTCGTTACCGGAACGCCATGACTGGCTCTATTTCACGGTACACAAAACATGTAGAAAAATCATAATCTTTTACATAGAACCCAAACGCCCGCCTCCCCCCAACCCCCCGACAGCAGCCCGTGCAAGCCGTTCCAGTGACATGAAATAGCATCGCCAGGAGCGGCGCCCGGGCGATGACCTTGCACCGCTGACGTCAGTTCAAGGCCGCGCCCGGCCGCGTGACGTCACCGGCCGCCGCCGCCCAGAGGAGGTTTAGTGGGTACTCGGCCCGTGGCCTTACATTTTACTGTAGGGGGTTAAACAGCACTTACAGTTTACACGCACCTCTTGTAAGGACGCACATTAATACGAGTAGTATTCTTTTCTTGACGAACCTAAGCATTATGGCGCGGCGTAATGATCGCCAGTTTAAGTTCACTCCCAGGATAAAACTTTTAGCTGAGATATTCGTCGGAAAGCAATACCGGTGCACAGCGCACATTGTCACCCACAGGGTGAAGTGGTGCGTCCAAGCCGATGTGCCTGCCTAGCACTTGTAAGGCGTGGACTTGTAAGGTGTAGACCAAGCATTGGCATCAAAATCTATGTCAGCGATCAAAAATGATCCATTGAGTGGCTTGTAAGCTGTGCCAGGCGAGGTCGTGTACTGTTCGCTTGTGTGGACAAGACTTGTTAGTTGGGAACGCGTCGGCAACTTAAATCGGCGATCAGTATGCATAACCACGACTTGTAATCGTACGGGGCAGTTCAGTCGGGGGATGGTTCGGCGACGCGACGCGTCTTTTAAACTTTTAATGAATATAATTTTTGATTTGTGTCACAATATATATAATTCTGTTCTCACATAATATAATTTTTAAGAGAGCTTCAGAAGAACAAGTTGATTTCAATGACCAAAAATGTAAGTAGATTTTATAAAAGTGATTGACTGATCGCTCGCGAAAGCTTCATCCGATGATAATACTATAACCATCGTTTTTAAGGTGCCATACCGTAAATGGTAATCTATAAACTACTGAGCCCTTGGTAGGCTTTCTGTCAGTTTGTCACACACGCGGGCACGTACCACCGATACTTAACGCTCCCCCACACAGGACCCACCACCACGTCGTGATTATGAGAAACGCCGAGCTGCCGAAACCACAAAGGTCAGTATAATTTGTAATTGAATCCAAGGCGACGGCACTAGCATGCACTCCGCGCGAAGCGGTGCGCAGCCGATACGAGGAAACGCTTTCAGCGTCCAATTAAATAGATCGGGTCATCCCCTCCGCCCCCCGCGACCCTCGAAACAATCATTCACTGAATACCCACTCAAACTCAATTATTCTCAAGTATCATTTGGACACGTCAAATTTCACACACACAAGTAAACATTTTCGTGAGCTTATAACGTATCCTTATCCTCCTCCTAGCACATTACATGCACGTTGTACGATAATTCGATTTAATGTCCCGGGAGCTCCTCAGGTACATTACCGACATGCAGTTATGTGACATGACAATTAGTTTTCAGTGTTTCGTTAGTCTAGTTTTTAAGACTACGGCTGTTCCGAGCCGACGCCGGGCACGGGTGGAACATCGACAGCCGACCAGCCGGAGAGGCAGAAGCAGACCGGACACCCCTCGGAGGTAATCTAAAAATAATATGGTAAATATTTTATTTTTTATACTTACGTTTGTATTTGTAATGGATGACAAAACTACTTAAGCAATTAAAAGAAATATTTCACCAATAGAATTCTTCATAACAGCAAGTAACACTGAATAAAATACTACCCATCAAAAATTTGCCTATGAGAGCGATAACGTGCCGTGCGCTACGAAAACTATTGATGTGTACATTAAATAATGTACTACATGTAATCATCATTACATACACAAAAAAAAGTCCGCGAGGCTGTAGGTATGTCTGTTGTAATAACATAGTTATAGGTAGTATACGGTAACCGCTTTTTGTTCAAATTAGTTAATGAGGACACGAGTAGAATCGAAAGATGATGACATGCACATCATGACATGAATCCTTTATGATGAATTGAAGTAACTAAGTACATTTGAAAGTACATACCGTAATTGTAACAAACAAAAACAATTTTCAAAATGTTTGTGTTTCTGTCTGTCTGTCTATTCCGGCTAATCTCCGAAACGGCTGGACCGATTTGACGGGACTTTCACTGGCAGATAGCTGATGTGATAAAATGTAACTTAGGCTACTTTTATTTTAGAAATAGAAAAAATATAATACTTAGGATAGGTAACATAAAATATGTTACCATTTCGTTTTCTTGCCGTAAAGCACTACTAGTACATTACAGAGAGCATTAGCATTATTTGCAAACAAGTAACGTAGATCGTTACATTTATTTAGCGTTACCTTAATATTTGAACACGAATGCCCTCTCTCGCTATCTTTACTGAAATACAATACATTTTGCGGATCTATCTGTATAAATATTTTCCACCAAATACCTAAATGTTCAGAGTTTTTATTCCACAAATCTCTTCCATTCAATTACTGAAGACGTTTTATAATCAAACAGGGTCTGGAATTAGGTTTGACGTCACTCTCGGAGGCGGAGAGGTTAGCTGGATTAGAAGCTGGGGTTTTTGAGTGGGGTCGTCGACTTCAGTTAGCACTGTCCCAGATCAGTAAATACTCGCTCTACTAGTTACCAGCAGCTCGCTGTTCATATGGATGCCTTCATAGCAGTCGGTAGACTTGCTGTACGGACTGCGTCCTGCGTCCTCGCCGGGTGCCGTCGGCGGGCGGGTGGCTGCTTGATACACGTAGTCTCGGGCCCAATCCCACCATCTTCTTCTAAATGAGGCGTTAGCTAGCTCTTTAAAATGAACAAGGTCGTTAAAATATTATACGTCCCACAGAAATAATATAACAGACCATTAGTAAATCGAACATTAGCCGAATGGTTCACAAAACATTCGCTCTTTAATACGACCCAATTAAAATGACATTATTTGTCATGTCGTGCAATACGATAGATACTTGACAAGTAATTCGCGTGAATTTAATTACCGTTCACTGTGTACTTAGGAAACCGGCATATTTTTCAAGTTAATATTTAGACTTGTTGCGTTGATGTTACTTGACTATTTATTTTTACGAAAGGAAGAAACTGGCGAACGCATAAGTCGTGCGAAGCCAAAGAAAAAAAGAAATGTGTATTACTTTGTGTGGTGATTTTGGACTTCAGGCGGAGTTTTCAAGTAATTGAGAATTTATAAAAATTGATGTCGAAGAAAACACGCGGGCCGAACTTTTCCTTCATACATTGCAAAAACGATCATGTTGAAAGAATGGAATCCCCGAATTAAAAAACAAGAAACCCCTATTCTTGCTTGTTTTTCCTATGAAGGGTTGGATCGTAAAGGTACAAATATATACATATATACAATATAATATATTTTAGAAATGTGAAGTTTCCGAGAATATTGGAATTTAAAGGAAAAACGTTTTTTTGTTATAACTAAGATGTTTTTATATTTAGTTAAAATAACTGTGTACTGGTTCTGCGGCGTGGATTAGGTAGGTATATATAAGCTCCGAGGCAGCTCTTGAGATTGTTATTCTCCATTGGAAAATGAATCAACATTGTTAAAAACAAATCTAGTTCGAGTGCAGGAAATATTTAGAGCATTACTCGTACGCGCGTGATCGCGGCGGGTTCATTACCGCGCCATCTGGAGGCGCTCAGCAGGCGGCGCGCCAGCCAGGTGAGTGTGTGGAGCGTCTGGTCAACTTCTCTCGCCCGTCCACTCTGTTACCTGTTACCTGTAACATGTGGAAAAGATAAAAATATAATTAGATACAACTCGTTTAAATAAACAAGCACACTCGATGAACACCAAACTTCGCTTGTTCGCACTCGCACTCGCTACTATACTACCCGACTGCACCAGAAGGAGAGTTATGTTTTTCGAGTTTGTATGTACCTATATCTCTCAGTATGCCATATGACATAATGCTGTGAAAGTAGCCGAAATATACAAGCCTAGCGGTATCTACGTCTGTGAGCAGGCGGATCTTTTTAACGGCATATGCTGCAGAACTAAGTCTCTTCGACAATCTTTCAATATGTGGGCCCCACTGAAGTTTATTATCTAAAGTTATTCCTAAGAACGTTGTGGTATCTACGAGATCTATTTTAACATTAACATCTACTTTTTAACGTTAGTCCGTCTTAACATGTGCCTACTCAGTGCCTTCCAGCCGACCAACTACCGACAACCAACTACCGAGCACAGGCAGACGTTGAAGGCTCAGTAATTGATCCATTCGACCATATTTGATCCGTACGAGTTGGTTGTGGAATCCTATATATGAACTACCAAAGAGGGTTTTTTCGGCAAAATACTCTGAAATCTCATTATACAGTTGCAGAGCAAGTTTGAGATGTTATAATTGTTTATAAATACTATATTAGATTTTCAAGAAGCACTGGACAGGCCAGGACGTGGCGGATAGAGTGCCTTTCCCGAGGGCATCGTTAGCAACACCAGGTAACACTTGTAGGTTCCTTGTAATGTGCTGCCCTTTATGTTAATTGCCTCCCGAATGGCGCCGTCGAGGCTGGCACGGGCGGGCGACGCAATGTCACTCTCGAGGGAACGATTATTGTGATTTACTTGTAGAGCACCGAACACCCGAGACAACATCTCACAAGCTTGTAAGTATTGTTCTAGGCAATGTAATAGGATACCTTCGGGCGGAACCCTGAACCCTATACATGAAGCCACAACGCCGACGGGCCCGAGGGAGGCTAGCGGGACCGCGCCGACCGCTATTTAGACACGACATATAGAACAACGTCTCTGTCACACATCTCTGCGTAAGTTGGACGTATAATTACCTACTTACCGAGTTCTTATTTATGTTTTGAATGTAAAGCGAGTAACCAATAACTGTTATCGTAATGCCCAAATTGGATTGAAGGAGTTTTGAAGGCCATAGAAAATACTTTTTCGACGAGAAGATCAGAGTCTTCTCGTCTCGTCAGTTGGAAGATCTCCTCGCAGCGCGCCGGACCTCGCCGGACCTCAGCGGACCTTACCGAACCTTGCCGAACCTCGCCGGACCTCACCGGACATTGCCGGACTTCGCCGGACCTCACCGCACATCGCCCGGACCGGACATACTGATTAATAATTTGATTGATGCTTTATTTCAAATAGCAGATTTAGGTTCAATCATAAGACGAGCTGATAGTCGTATCGCGTTGCGCCCATCACGTTGAGATTTACCGTCTCATCCGCTTGTAATTTTACCAGCACCCACACCCTTCCACCGTAACTGCGGCCGCACCCAACATGCTTACCCAACAATCCAAGTAAAAAATATACAGTATATTGTGATAAATTAATTTATTTGAAACACAACGCGTGCTACAAAACACTTCATAACTATTCCATGTAATTATTTTAAAATATTAATATTTTAAATCATGCTAATAGTATTAATATAAATATTGATTAGTACCCCCACTCTGCCGCGGGTGTTCTACCTATTAGGTATTGTTCTCTTTGGAAGTGAACAATACCTAATAGGAAGAACAAAATTGGTTAAATTGGTTTTAATTATACAGAACAATACTAATTCACAAAGGTAGAACATAAACAATGTTTTTTAACGATAATCCTACAATACAAGAACGGAAAAAGAAATAAAAATAATGAGGGTAAGTTTTGCAAATGATCGGTGTCGCGCCCCGCGCCGCCCCGCGCCGCCCCGCGCCGCCCCCCGCGCCGCCCCGCGCCGCCACATATATTATATTACACGGTACCGCTGGCGGTCAGCTTACGAAATTTTTTGAAGTGTTTGTGTTTACTTAATTCTTATTTTGATGAACGTGATGATGATTAAATGGAAGATTAAACTAAATAATTAACCATTAAAATACAAAGCGATAGATCATCATATTTTGTAAGTTGACTGACCTCACGGCTCAGTTGGTATTCGCTCTGCCTTCTGTCCTCTTGGTCGTGGGTTGGATAAATAAATGTTGTCTTGGCCAAATATTACTGGCAGGGGCATATTAGTAAACGGATCAGCTATTACTAAACAAAAGATAAGAGAAAGGCAATAAAACAAAAAAGTAATCCGTCACGGGACGGCCGGCAGATGCGGATGCAGATGCGGATGCGAATCATGTGCCGACTCACACAGAGAACCAACCAACTGTGTAGTATACACGCACGCACACACGGAGGCAGCAGAGCGGCGCCGGCGGTGTAGAAGGGCATGCTGGCATAGGGGAACGTCGTGCCGCTTGCCGTCACGGCATACCAGTTATTACGGTTGTAGTGGCATGGCACGGCGCGACGCCACATGCGGCACGCACGGGAACGAGCTCGCACACGAGGCCCGGTTATATCTAGGTGCCCGTTCGTACATTCTTTCGGAGGAAGTTCAGATAATAATACGTACCGAAGTCACCTGGCCTCTCGCCTCTCGCCTCTCGCCTCTCGCCTCTCGCCTCTCGCCTCTCGCCTCTCGCCTCTCGCCGACACACTGGCTTTAACTTTGACATTTGTATCGAAAATTAACTATTCAAATGAATTGTGAACTTTACTCTAGTGCATGAGTTGATGATGTCTACTCTAGTGCATCAATATTGTTTATTTAAAGGACAACATCGGCGGGTACTGGTAGTGTCAGCACGGCGCCGGTGCCGCACGCGCGCCCGCCGCCCGCCGCCTGCCGCCGGCCGCCGGGGCCGCCACAGCACTCGAATCAATCGAGTCTGATTTATGACGACTTTATTAACCAGTAAATTAATACATTAATCTGGATGGCTTGATGGAAAAATACGAGGCTAATAACCGATTATTCACCAGGCTTCATCATTTTTTGAAGTGAAAACTTCTTTAGCGGCGTTGAGCACTTTTTCTGTAATGGGTATAAAATCTTAAACTCGCGTCAGGACACGTGACCTGATCGAAAAAGCGTAAGACGGATGGAGAGTGGACAAATTTTCTCATTCGATTTTGAACTTAACCTTCAACATTTTATGGTTGATTTTTCGGAGAGATAAACTTTTTAATGTAAAATAATTGTAATAGTTTTAAAGTGTTAAATTTTTAATGTAATATAAATTGTCATGTTTGTGTACAATAGCGCAATAAATGAATATTGTATTCTACCACATAAATGATAGTACTTTTATACTGATAAAGCAATTGGTGCAAAATTATTCCCTAACCATTCCAAAATATCAAACATGCTCAACGTTAATAATCAAGTTTTCACTTCTGCCGGCACTCCCGGAGTGCAACCCGTCTTTTTTATTTAATTTGTTTATCCTATTGAATTCAGTGGATTCATACAAACTGTTCCTTTATAGTATAGCTCAATATCTTTTCTGAAAATAGTATGGCAGTTAGTGATTGCGCCTGTGATTTCACCGGCTCCCACACCGGAACACGCAATACAAGGACATTAGTCCGCGGCGGCAGATTGCCTGCCACGCCTGGCAACCACCTCTATACATCTCCGGACCTACTTGACACCAGCTGTTCTGCTACTCTATGGGACTCCGAGCCTCCTACGCTATGGTAAAGTTTAACAGGGTGCGGACGGTGCGGATCCCGCGCTCCGAGAGGTCGTTGAGCTGTGTTAAACCAAATCGCAAACATCTGCATTATAAAGTGGGACGAAATGACAAAGGGTGTGACCCTAAAATTGTTCCGACTTCAGATTTAAAATGATTACACTGTTTATTAAGTGGCGCAACGAGCGAGACGCCATTGTGTGACACCCCTAAATTATTAATTATTTGCACACACAGCGGCCGAGTCGAGCCGCGGGGTTGCTACCCCCGGGGGTGCACTCATATTTTGCTTAACTCATACCGAATAACTTACTGACGGCCCGAAGTGCACAGGGTATCGGTTCTTCTTGTTCTCGTCAGTCTACAAATAAATTGCTTTTGAAGAGTAAAAATCTAAAATTTTCATACTCTACATTGCAGGTTTATTTATATCTCTCTTGTCATTTTAATAATATACTTATTGTGTGTGGTATTCGCTCACTGGAATCTAATCAAATACAGGCTGAAGGGCTATCGTGTGAAGTGACGAACAATATTAAACTGGATCCGTTCGATCCAGTAATCGAACCTGACTCGCGAGCGGAGAGTCGCCGGAGAGAGCCGGCTCGGGCGGACCCTCGCGCCGCGCGCCGCCCGTGTCTCCGGGGTGGAGCCAGGCCGCAACCTCATATGATACAGCCATCAAAAATATTGATGTAGTTTATTACTAGTACCTGGGCGACCTAGATTCGATTGGTATAACCTAGTTTGGAAAACGTTTCTCTGAAAAAAAAAAAACTTTTTACAAGAAATTGAATACATAAAACATAATCAATCAAAACAGAAACTTTCATCCAAATCGTTAGAGCCGTTTCCGAGATACGTGAAATAAATATACAAGAATTGCTCGTTTAAAGTAAAAAGATAAGATAACAAGATAAGCGTGGAAGAGGTCCTCGCCGATTCCAGGCGAGCACTCATCTGAACCAGCTCGTGTGACTCGACGGCGCAGGGCTCCGCTCGTGAGAAATAAATTAAATATATGTGAGTATAATAAATATAAGTGAAAAATAAAATAAATTCTGATTCTGATTCCGAGGTAGCCGAGGCTCGGCTCCTCGCTCCCCGCCTCCACCTCCCCGCTGCTGTGATACAGTGGTCGAGTGTCGAGCGACCACGAAACAATAAACACTCACAAATTGAACAAGCTTTTATAGTATGAAAGCTACAACTGCTCGCGGTAGATCAGTGACTTTCTCGCCATAGACTGACGTCGACATATACAAGTACGAGTGTAGTAAAGTTCGTCTAATAGAAAGTAACCAGACGGCAGTATCGCCGGCGGAACGTAAAGTTAGGCGGCGGCGGCGGCGCGGCCCTCCATTGTAAAAAGCAATCTGTATAGCAGCCACTCCATTAAACTATCAAATGGAAAGTTAACACGAACATTAGTTCGTACGCGCGCCGTCAATCTATCACACTCAGCGCTACTTCCTTACGGCGCGGCGCGGCGTCGTGTGCCGGGGCCGGCCTGTCGACGAGCGCGATGCTCTCCGCAGCATGCTGCGACTGTTTTACTGCTGTCGCTTTTATCCGACTATAATTTGAACATCTCAGAATGGCCTACGATAAAAACCTCGTGGCCTCGTGGAACGCCAATTCTCAATTTCAATCAAAATACAATCTTAATGTAGTTAACATTTGGATCAGCGCGTCGCCTGTCACCTGTCGACTGTCAGACTTGAATAGAAAGTGACGTACCCGTACCTGCCTACAACACACCTTGGTACCAATTTTGGACTTTTTCTCTTCTTGCCTTTAATTATGTCTATATCGGAAATGCCAGATCTTTTGATTCTAACTTTAAATAAAGAAAAATATCTTTGTGTCCAGCTTTCAAGCAAAGAGTCTAGATTTCTGGCGTCAATTTAATTGAAAGCTTAGTTAATTTTCAACCCTTCTGGGCGCCGTAGACTGGTGGAAGCACTGGGCTCTCGCTCGCGGTCCCTCATGAGCCCCCGTGACCCCCTCGTGGGCTCAGCGGCCGTCAGCAAAGTAACTCGGCACTTTTTATCTCGCGATTTCGAGATTCAATTTATTTATTTATTTATATTCTCCCTTGTATTTCCGGAAAGTTATAAATTTTTCCTCGTGATATTTTCAATTGTGGTGATATTTATTATGATGGAAGATGGAACGATCCCCATTAGCGCAGGCCTCGGAGTGATTCATCCGATGTTTTCGAATGAAGGTCTCAGTGGGTGCTGTTTATTCTGTGGTGTCGACGCTGCTCGCCCGTCTGGCTGAAGTCTGACAAACAGTGCGGGAGCGTGGGCCGAGCCGTGGGCCGAGCCGTGGGCCGAGCCGTGGGCCGTGGGCCGAGGGCCGTGTAACATAATTCCAGTATCGCAGTCTCGTAGGTACAACATATACAGTCTGTAAGCAATTAAAAGCTAACATAGGCCGTACTGCCTATGTTAACTTTCAACGGTTAACATAGCGGACGGTGGGAGCCAGTAACATGACAGGCACATGGTTTTGTACAACAGGTGCTATGTAAATTGTTCTATCGACTCCTCTTACATCTGAGCGAGTAAGAAGTTGAGTCTCTCGCCTCTTGTTGGGCATAGAGACAGTTTTTAACCAACTTCAAAAAAGGAGGTTACAATTTTTTTCTCAAATTTAAGTTTTTGGTAACGTTATTTGATCTATAAAAGACGTGAAGGCAAACCATTCACTATAAATATAAATTAATAGCAATAAACACAATGAAAATCTTGTTGGCGAGGGCCGTGCTCGCCGCGCCCCGCTCCCGTCGCGTCCAGCGGGAACATTAGCACAAGAAGGCAAACAGTTTACCCGACTAAGCGCCAGCGCTAAGGTCGCGCCGCCACTCTCGCGGAGCCCCGAGTGGGGGGGGGGAGGAGGGGAGAGGAGGGCTCTACAAACAAGGGTGAAGTTCCTACGCAAATTTTACTACAACAGAAACAGAATTTTATTGCAGTAATAATAATAATAATAGACTCGTAGAGCGACTGGCGCGGCGCACAATGCCGCTCATTTGCGAGCCGCATTCCGGCCGCGGAAACGTTGCTTATAATCTATTGTTACAAATTATGCAGTCGAATTAATGGTGTATTCACCAGAAGCGGTGCCCGACCCGAGGGACCGGCGCGCCGGCGGCGAAGATCTCAGCAATATTTTTGAGTCATTTATGTAAGGTATTTCATTTATTATTGAAAGCACAATAAAACAAATTTATTTGTGAAAATCCCATTGATTTTCCCAGACGGTTCTCGATACTGGAAATATTGAGTTATATTTATACATCGAGTGAAGTGGACGAGTAGTCGAGCGGCGAGGAGCTGCCCCCGTCCGGCAGGGTGTCTTATTATTTGATACGATCTCGCGAGCACGCCGGCGCCGGCGCCGGCGGTACTAACTACTCGTATAAAGTGACAGACGCGGTACTAACTATAAAGTGACAGAAATCGATTTGAGTGCGGACAAGAGATGCTCGTAAAACAATAATTGGCAGCGAGGGCGGGCGGCGCGGCGGTGCGCGGCGGCTCTACGCTGCTCCTAGATAGATTAGCCGACACCTTAATCTTAGTATTCCTTCTTAATCTTATGGAAGAAGGATGATTTGTCTCTGGCAGCCGCCGCTTTAGCAGAGGGCGTGGTGACCCAGGGGCACAGACGCCGACTTTAATTCTGCAGGTAGTTGGTTTAAACCCACACGTACATCAATGAGTTTTTCACTTGAAAATGTTTGTGCTCAAAACGGTGAAGGAAAGATTCGAAGACATCTGACACTATCAGTTATCGCGAGCAGGCCGGGGTCCCTGCAGCGCGGACATTAGAGGCCGGCACGGGGCCGCTGACGGCTTGCCTTCCCTGGCATGTGTGCTGGAGTGACTCCCTCGCGACCTGCCCCGCACCGGCACCTCTCCTGTACTCTCCAATCTGCCGATAACGTCTTACAATTCGAAAGATGACGGATTTGGAAACACGCAATGTCTGAGCCACTTCTTTATAAGTGATCATTTTCAATTAAAGTAAAGGAAACGCTTGCAACACACATCAATAATCGTAAATTCGTTTCATGGTGTTTATTCGGTTAAACAAATACGCACTCGTAGGTTTGACCTACTCCGACAGAACGAACAAGTTTAAACGGTGTCGATTGATCAGCCTCTAACGTTGAATCCGTAAACATCTATATAGGAAAAGCAAGCGGGCGACAGGCCCGGCGGACGCGCCGCGCGGCACGCGGCACGCGGCACGCGGCGGGTGGCGGGCGGCGGGCGGCCGGGGACTGGCTCGCCGGGCCGGCCGCAGGTGCACGTGCGGCACACTAGCCGAGCGAGTGCCTGCTCCGTGGGAGCTCTGCTCGTAGACTGCTAGATGTACGCCTAGGATGTTCGAATGGTCAATTTAACTAATCAGAAAATATGTATCCGAGCTAACCGACCAGACTGCTACTAATCAGACAGATGAGAGGTAACTTTTTGCCATCTCATAAAGTGTTCTGAGAATGAGTGGCCCATTGTTAGCGATGTTAAATAGTTTGACCGAGAGCTGGTGACGCCGGCGCCGGCGGGCCGCGGGGGGCGAGGCGGGGGGGCACTCCGATACATTTATGACTTACTCACTTTTCAGTTCAGTTCAATTCAATTCATTTAATTCCCTTTAAACAACATTACAGGTATTCAATACGTCATATAAGTAGGTACACATAAAAACAGGGATCATACAATAAGGAACAGAAAAGAATTATGCACAATAATAACAAGTAACTGAGTAACAACACGGACCACACCACACTTCAACACTTTCAAAGCAAAATACGTAATTTCATTTACTTGGATGACATATTTTTCCAGTTATTTTGATTTAACAACCAAACCATTGAACCGATTTTGATAAAATCAAATAAAAAAGAATTTTGCATATCTGTCTACATACGACGGAATTATGCTCGAACATACTTAAAAAATATATAAACATCAGAATTGATAACCTCCTCCTTTCTGAAAACGGTTAAAATAAATTAAAATAAAACACATAGATGTGATTACATCTAAACACAAATAACAAAATGAACAATTAAAGCATTGTCTTAATATAACCAAGTATCAGTTCATCCCATCCGTCAGCGGATCAATCAACCTGAGGACATATCTATGAATAAATGAGCTTCAGCTTACCTGCGGCTCTGGGATACAGTTACACGCGGGATGGTATTCATTAATATTCAAGCTGAAATATTAATAAGACAATGTTTTGTTGGATATTTATTATTCTGTTTCAAACGAAGCGGTACAAAGTAAAGCTGAATTTCGTAAGACGCGAAAAATTTCGAATTTTTACCCGCCATACTATGTTTCAATTATCGCGAGGAAGCGACGTCTATAGTGATTTGTGAGATCTTAAAGAAGATCACTCGCGCACGAGTCGTGTTCGCCTCGACAACATAAATATATCATTCATTCATTCATTTCCTCGTGAGCTTGCTCTGGTGCGGTACCTGCCACAGATTAAACATTACGTATTATAATATCTGTGCTTAGGTATAATTAGGTGCAATCAATTACAAAGTTGTATTCACCGAATAATTAGGATGTAGTTAAGTTCAACTTGTTGTATTGTTGTCCAGATGTTGTATTGCCTCAGTCCAGCTGGCGAGGCGCGCGCGCGTGTGTGCGGGCGGGTGTGTGTGCGGGTGGTGCACATAGTTTCCGCAATGCACCGCGACACTGTTACCCGGCACACTCGGGCACACGACGCGTTTCTATTTATTTGGTTTTCTATCAACTTCAAGGAAGGATTAGGTTCTTAAGTGGCGTACATACAGATGTATGTTTTTTTTTCGTTTCTGTCGCGATACTGCACCGCCTGAGAACTGATGGATTTGATGACTTATGTCTGATAGGATTTCCCACCAATAAGTAGATCCTGTCTAATAATAAGTAGATTTAAGTTAAAAATTCCACAAACGATCCGGTGTTACAAGTAAGTAAAGATAAATAAGTTTAAAAAATGTATGAAAGTAGTTCTAGTTGGTTCGAGCCGGTCGTCCCACGCGCGGCGCGCACGCGTCCCACTCGCTGGGCACCGGCGCCGGCGACCCTCAGCCATCCCACTACCATGTAAATGCGTTTCCCGCGGCACTTGTCTCCTGACCAGTACTAACTCGTGTCCCGAACGTTCGTTTACGCTGTTCATAGTTTCGCCGCCGGAAGAGGCTCGACAGGCGGAGGGGGGGGGACACACGGGGTAGATGGGGGGATAGAATAGGCTCGGCCGGTTGCCAACTGCAGGATAATGGCGCAGGATACCTGCATACCTATACCTGAACCTGCAGTCCCGCAGCGGATGTGGATGCTCTATTGTTTGCAGCGCGCGAGGCAGCTCCCGGGGTCTGCTGCGCCCGACACGCGGGACGGGGCGCGCTTTTCCTGAACTTGTTCAATCTTTAGTGGAAACTTTAAAGTTTCATGAAATTTAATGACTTTGTTGTGGATTTTGTGACCGTATTATTTGAGAGACTGAGTTTGTGTTTATCGTTTTTAACATATTTCATGAGCGTTGTTGTATTTAGTCATGTAACCTGACATAAGCCAGCACGCGGGGCTGCCGTCTGTCCGAGCCCGCCAACTCAGATACTATGTACACATTTCAGTGTGACTGATGCACGCACTAAACTAAAGGCGTGGGATTTGATTTCGTGATGAGAGTTCGTTCACCGTGCCCGCTGACCTCTGCCCACCTGACGCGACGCGACGCGACGCGGCGCGGCGCGGCGCGGTGCATCACACATTCCGCGCAGGCAGCCGGGAGGGGGGCACCCCACCACTCCGGTCACGGAAACGTGACTGGAATGCAATAAAAATGTAATGCAATTTGTCTTTGATCGTTCATTTAGAATATTGCGTTATCGTGACCGACTTGTTACTAAATAGTGAAGGTATTATTTTATTTTAACCTACTTCTAATATGGTGGAAGCTCTAATTGGATTTATTTACGGGCAGCTCAGGCACAGACACGGGCGAGCGGAAGACGCAACAGATAAATCACAGACGAAAACGAATTAAAGTAATTGATAACCAATCAAATTGAACAAAATACGACGCACTGCATACATGTGACAACCTTACTGTGTTGTAGTTGTCAGCTACCGACACGCACGTACCGCTCGCCGCCCCTGCCGGCGCCCCCGCACCGAACGAAGCCACAGGGACACCACTTGACTCGCCAGCTCGCCACCCCATCACTCATGTAACTGACTGGTTCAAACGATGCCATCAAACATGTGATAAACGAACTTTATTATTAATTAGGTGATCAAATATGAAATTGAACCGTTTTCTCAGTGCCATATTGATAGTGGGGGGCGCCACGCGACGCGACTTGAGTCGTCCCCTCGCTTCCACCACATAACAAGCGCCGTTCCACCATACCTACATAAATAAATAACTAAATGAACACAGCGAGGAGAGCAAACGGACCTCTTCAAAAAAAATCTCTTCAAAACAATTTATTTCCTCTCTCTGCTGATTCTTACACTCTGGTCCCTGCTACAGCTCACCTCTGAACTTGTAGTTCTTCCCCTTGGGGGGGGGGGGGGGGGCCGAATATAATTAAATTGCCGAGTTAGTTTACGGTTTACCTGCTCCCACTCGGCCGCAGTGCCCCATCCCGCCGACAGGGGTGCTCTCGGCGCGGGACCCCCGGCTGACGCACCGCACTAGTGCTTTCAACCACAGCCACACGTCTCCCGAGACATAGTTCCTTCCGCGCTACAAAAGGGACATGAAGATAACGAAAGCGCTTCACGGCAGGTAACGTTCTCATTTGCGAGGCGCGATCTACCAATCCAGATTAGGCTCACGTGGAATATCAAAGTTCATTCACTATCGCTTATCGAGAGAAAGCCGGAGTCCCAACACTTACGTACACATAGAGGCTGAACTTTTTTTGAATGATTGAATTTGAATGATTCCCCGCGTGCCCCCGCGGGCGAGCACCGGCACGCCGCCGCGCCGGTTTCCTCGTTGACAAGAATCGAGACAGTAATATTCTTTGTAATGTTTCTATACGAATACGAATGCTAGATCATTTCCTTTATTTGCTTTGATGATTATGTTTAAAGATTTGAAATTGTCCTACGAGTACCGATAAAAGCTCTTTCATTTTTTTAAACCTACATTATATTATGATAATAACAATGTACTCGGCCGATGTAATTAATTAAACCAAATATGTGTTAATTACGTGGCGTGCCTCCGCGGAGCGCGGCCGAGGGCGGCCTCCGGCTGGCGGCCGAGGGCGGCCTCCGCGGAGCGCGGCCTGCTCGCGCGCCTGTGAACAAAGACATTTATAAAAGTGTACGAGCTTATTTTGGTTGCGTACAAATTAATTGTAAACCAACGACCGGATCGAAAGGTAGTACGGTAATAGAAGAGTTATTAATAGTATTACTAGTGAGTAAACAGTTGGTGAGGAATGCGACGGTCAGGCGGGCGCGGGCCGCGGGCCGCGGGCCGGCGCACGCGCACGCGGCGCCGCTCACTCCGCCCGCGGGGCCGAGGCTTTTAGGACAATCACACTAAGTTTTATCAACTTCGGCGATGTTTCTATTACTAACACTCGGAATACTGCGAATGTTTGAAACCACCATCCCAGCTTTACGGCCGTAACATTAGTGCAACACAACAAGTATGTGAGCGGGGGCTAGCTGTAAGGTGCACTGTGAGCTATTGTATATGCTTTATAACTTATTATAATGATATTTGTAAATAAACAATAATAAAAGCTTCGTCAATATCCGTTCTGCGGTCTCATCGTGACTCTTACTCACAGAGACAGCCGGGTCGCGCCGGGTCGCGCCGGGTCGCGCCGTGTCGCGCCATGTCGCGCCGGTTCACGCCGGGTCGCGCCGGGTGGCGACGCGTGGCGTGCCTCACGCGACCGCTTGTTGGCATCGTGTGTATCATCCGGCCTTACTCGAGGTTACATAAATCAGCTTTACAGCTCCGTTTTAAACATATTGTATAAATTCCAAGGAAATTACATACCACATATATAATTTTATTACACAAAACATGCCAGCTCTGCGCACCGGGAGCTCGTGCACTGAATCTGTCCAGTCAATCACTTCAATCCAAGGTGTTTCTGACGCGCGATACATTTACCGGATTTGTTTACAAGTCTTTACTTCCTACGACGTCGTAGTCCTACGACGCTGTTTTCTGTTTGCAAATTTGGTTGGTATATGATGTTTAGAGGCAAATCCAGAAATTTAATATAGATGGAAATTTATATTTAGAGAATTTGTATAATTATGTTGCCAAATTTAATAAAACTAACAACTAATTATGTAGTGTGGTCACGGGCGGGGGTCGCCCCTCGCCGCCGAGCCGGCGCCGGCGCCGGCTCGGCGGCCCTCAGCTCGCACTGTCACTACGTCACTGTCACTGTCCGGTGAATCTAAAAAATAGACTTCGTATCAAAGAAATTCGTGTGCATTTTACTTTCAAATTTATTCGGTAAAAACCAACAGCTTACTTTACTAATATAATATAAGATATTATTTTTTATTATAATAATATGGCAAATGGTAATACAGTGGACCCCCGGTAATCCGACAAACATTATGCAGGGCAGTGTCGGACTATCGAATTTGTCGGATTATAGAGCACTGCCTAAGACCCCTATAGTCCGGATTTTTTTACGAAAGAGTACCTTGTAATCCGACAAATTACATATCTAATGACAAGAATCTATATATTATACGTACATATGTATGTACTTTGAAGTACAAATCAGACTTAATTTATGTACGTCGAATTTAGTAAATTAAATAACAATTGAGAGCTTACGTTTTATTATAAAATTAAGCATAAATGCACATACATATCTACCAAAATAATCAAGAATTATTAATCAAAATCATGTAGTGAATACTATATCAAATTATGAAGCTTTGAAATATTCTACTATCACTAGTAGTCAAATTTAAACTAAGTAAAACAATGCATACGCGTCGAGCACAATAGCGGTGGCGCGTACGAGTTGTGACCTGTTCAAACCTGCGTGATCTATATGTATTAGCAAAGATTGTCAAACATACATGTAATTCTAAGTCATGTCGGATTACAGGGGGCGCCGGATTAGACAGGGGCCGGATTATCGGGGGTCCACTGTATTTTATCAGCGCCATCAAATATCATGCAAGTAAATGAGTCCCTTCATAACTTGGCCAATATTTCCCCACTCGGCAGCACACCACACACACCACACACCACACACACGCACACACATACATATATACGTTCGTAGTCCACTGGTCTCTCCGTGTCCAAACATTCCAACCGCAGTCTAACTCGGGTGCACCCTGTAGGTACTTACCCATAACAACAGACGTGTAAAGTTTAGAAATGCCCCAAAACCTTCGCAACAATGAGGATATGAAGGTCGCAACTTCAAGTTCACTCCACATTACGATATCCTTCATTTCGGAAAAATGCTACAGATTCAGATTATTTTATTCATAAAATTTTGTTACATTTCAGTTGTGTCATAATAACAAGACATGACACTTAGATATTAATAAAATATGATGATATTAATAATTAAAATACCAGCTCTTAGCATTTACTTAATAACTACATGTAGCATGTACTCGTACTCGTAGG
The DNA here is from genome assembly GCA_921293045.1 of Aplocera efformata. Lineage (NCBI taxonomy): Eukaryota > Metazoa > Arthropoda > Insecta > Lepidoptera > Geometridae > Aplocera > Aplocera efformata. Next base: position 106,616 of record OV121042.1, on the reverse strand, counting down.
TACGTATTAACGTCAATCAATTTATAAATAATTATTAATATGTCAATAATTTATAATTATACATAATCAAATTTCATATTAAATAATCAGTCAAATTAAATACAAATTTAAATAATGAAATAAACCATAAACGAGTTAAAAAATATAAACATTCAAAAGAAAAAAACAAAAAAGAGGCCGTACATACTCATAAAAAAATTACCTTTCAAATGTAATATTAAACAGTACAAGTTCCGCCATAACACGGAAAACACCAAAGTTTGTAAATAAAAATGTTATTGAGCATGCCCATAAGGAAACGAGGTAATTGAGAGGGAAAGCGTAAAGCCGAATACATGTCGCGTCGCGTCGCGTCGCGTCCAGCGCGGCCGAGGGCGTGGCGCGGCCCGCGGCCCGCGGCCCGCGACTTCGGCCGCAAGGACCCGCTCCGCTTACTCCGCGTGAACTCCAACCTACTGCGGTGGTACAGTCGGCTCGGCGGGCCGGGGCAGGCGCTCTGCCTGCTCTATCCTTCCAACGATACCAGTGGAGACTCTAACTCATTTTAACCATTCATTGTAGACACTAGTAAACATATTGGTGATACCCAGGTCAAGTTACAGTCAGTTTTCATACTTGGCGTGGCGTCGTGGCCGCCGACACCACTGGGACCATTTTCTCCGGACTTGTACGGTAGTTCTGCAGTTATCTTTAGTTGTTAAACATATCTAATTGTACCTAAGAGACATACAATTAGATACGTTTAACATTCTTGGAGAAAATTAGAACAAAGCTGATGTGTTTTTGTGGACCGGGTGATGGAGCCATCTCGTCCAAATGATACGGCTCCTCCCCTCTCCGGTCCCCGGCACGGACGGCGTCGGTCAGGATGTGTTTCCAATGCGACAATATTCTGTACAAATCATACAGACAGGGAACGGTATCATAATGTAAATAAATTGAGTACAGTGACATAAAAGTCGTCGATGGCTGAAATATTTCACAGACCATTTCAAAAATAGCGAATACAAAGACGTGACATGTGAAATGTAAAATCCAGTTTTATACCGGCGCAAGGTCCGCCCCCTGTGGGCTACTTTAAGGTGGGCGAGGGGAGAGGTCAACTTCGTATGAACAACCGGAATCGGTTGACAAAATCAACATTAACCGAAGCCGCTACAACCGGGGACCGGCTACTAATAAGTGAAACGGGTAGGTATCACAGAAGGTACCTGCGAATGTTATTTATATAAGTACGTGGAATCACACGTACATATGTTCACTTGAGATGTTGGTACTAAATCTCGAGCAAAATTTGTAATTAAATCTACGGAAGCGATAAAACACGACCACGACTTTTATTAATCGTTATATTTTTCAATCCACTTCTTCGTCCGGAGCCATCAAACGTTCGGCGCGCGTCGGGAGGCCCCGTCCTTGTACTGAAGCCGTGTGTCTGTGTATCCGCGTGTCCGCGTGTCCGTCCTCGTAGATATCGTTCGCAGTTAAAAGGCTGTAAAGTTTAGTGGAGGCTGCGAAATGCGACGCGCGCCGCGGATAGATGGGGGGGGGGGTTATGGCTTCGCCTTGAGCGTTGATAAGTGGAAAACAATGGAGACACGTACTCCGTTCAAGATGAAATGCAGCACCCTCTCGGGGGGACACCGTCCCAGTTACCTGAGCGAGGGATTCCTAAGTTTCAATATTTTATTACTGGAGTATTGTTTTCAACTTCAAAACAGATTTGGCCTCACGAAGCCGTCGACAGGGATAGCATCCGACGGATGTCGCGCGAGCTGACGAACCGTCGAGAACCTCTGCGGAGCAAAGTACGAGCCAAGCAACGTCGCAAAACAGAATCTATGAAAGTCTATATCTATTATGTAAAATCTTTTCAATATAACCACATTATTTATCTATTAATAAAATTAGCTGCTGCGCTTATTAAAGATAAATTTATTTTAATTTTTCGTAAATTTTCCAATGGTTAATTTTTCTGCTATACGGAGCGGAAACAAATACAACAAATCAAAAACCATGAAAATCGGTCCAGCCCTGCTCGAGTTGTAACTGCTCGAACAGACCCGACTTCGTTTTACATATTAAGATAGATTATGGAAACATCAAACTTTTTTATTTTTACATGTGTCCATAATCTATCTTATACATAAAAACATGTAATTTGTAGCGCAAGTATTTATTATGTTTATGATTATATGAGCCAGTGTCAGCCGCTGCATCAAATAGCGCTTGCCGGTGCCGGCCGCGGGCGCGGCGCTCGCGGCCGGCACCGGCAGCGGTGGAAGTGGGAGGCATTCATCGAGTCCAAAACATTCACACTTTATTTGTTGAAAATATGCAGGCGGGTTCCACTGTCCGCTCGTCGGGCAGACCCGCCCCGCCAGTCGCCCGTCAGCGCCAGGGAGCGGCCGGCGAGTCCTCTGGCCGGTCCCGCCCGCTTCATATTTTAGGTATGCTAGTTATTAGTTACACGAGTGTTGTAGGTTTTTGCCGACGCATCGGCGGCTTGCGGATTTATCTAACGAGGTCGCCGGCCTCTACGACACGCTGCGTCAGCAACAGCAAGACAAACAAATTAATTGTAGCATACCTAGTTTGCCCTCTGACATGTCCAGTGGCACCTCATTACAAATAAAGCGGCCCCCGGCCGGCGCGGCGCCACCTCGCGGCTGGCTTCGCCTGCTTCCGGCGCATCACCAGCTCAACACTCCCAACGTGACGTGGTATTGTCACCGAAAAAACACTTTCACCTGTACTAACTTAATTAAAAGTCGTTAATTAGCTCAAAATCGTCTTGACAACAGCAATTGCTCCTTTAGCACCACCCAAGGGGTACGTGTAGGGAATCAAAGGGTACACACCTACGGACGCGAGCAATTGGACCTATTCTGGACATTAAATATAGCTTGTTTTTTTTTTTGCCGGGTGCTCTGTAGCCCACACTGTACTCTAAACTTATGGCAACACATCGGTACACTCTTAGGTGTTCAACATATAACTAACGCATACGACAGTAACTTCCACCGCTTATTAAGATTCACTAATAATAAGATATATTCATTTCAAAACCCCATTTAAATTGACATGAATGTGGCGTGTTTACCGAGAGGAAGGGAGGCCGGGGCCGGAGACCCGCGCACTCGTCGCGCCGCGTGTTTACGACAACCGGCTGATTTATGCGACTGGAAGATATCGTCACCGCGCGATAAATCCATCATTCGAGGAATATATCCGCAGCGGACGACCCGACCTGTCCGCCGACGCACCGCGGCTCCCCGTGCGCGCCGGCGGCGGCGGGCGACACGCGGCCTCCGCGCGCCGCGGACGGACTAGGAACAACCCCCTTTTTCAAATTACCAAATTGCATCTGAACTGGCTACTATCGGATTGCAAGTCGGAGTCCGCACCATGCGGCACCAGAGCTGAGAACAAATTTTGCAGTTTTCATTAGTAAACATCGGCCAACTGGTTAATTATCTTCAGGGTTAATGAGTTTAAACAGATTCTATACCATAAATAACATTTAACTAGTGCCTTTTATCAAAATACAAACAAAACGTTTTCAATACTTTAACTTTAATATTGAAATCGTTTTTTTGTCGATTCCCTCATTCAATTTCGAAAAAGAATCATTCCATGTCGGCGTACAACGGCCGAACAGACCGCCACCGGGAGCAGAACCCTCCGACCGCACGGTGGAACACTTCGGGCACACTCGGGATGTGAATTTAATTTATTTAACTGCCAATGACCTAAATTATTACAAAATGCTGTTATACTTTTAATAATATGATTATATTTTAATATAAAATAATTAAATAAATCAATCTTACTGCTACATACAGTACACACTTTTGTATCGTTTTCTATGTTAGTCATTTTTATTTTTTATTTATAATGCAATGTGTTATAATATTATATTAATAATAATAATAAGTTTGTTTTGGAACAAAATAACAATGAAACACAAAATATTATGAATAACGGTGATACCTGCAGGAGTAAAGTACTGTGTCGCAAGTATCATCGCCCTCCTCCGAATACAGTTATTTGCATCAAGTTCCACACTTACCAAGTTACACTTAACAAAGAAAATATTCTGTTTAATACAAAAATAACAATGCAACATAATATTAGTACATAGGTTGGTGATTAAATTTAGTTTAAAGTTAAAGTGAAATTACTTTGAAGTTTGTTTGTTTGTGTGTGTGTGTGCTCGTGTGTAGTGTGTTTGTGTCTGTTTGCATCTCTGTACCTAGTGGTTTTATTGTAGTAATATAATTTTCGTGTTTCGTCAGTGTATGTGTCAATTATTTTTTGATTCAACAAATTGAACAAGTAATTCAATGTTAGTAACCAGTTCAAGCAGGTTACATTTATATTTATATCTAGGTAAACAATACATATACAGGATTTGGTTTATTTTGTTGTAAAGCATTTCCTTTCAAAGAAAAATTAATTATCCATCAGTCCATCAATGACGGAGCAATGAGGTAAAAATAACAAAAATATAGTACCTATGTATAAAGCTACCAGCAACAGAAGTGATTGAATTCAAGTGAATTGAACCTACCTAAATGATGTTGTAAGAAATTATGTATTATGTTTTACATTTGTTTCAGAACAGCAAGTGGACTTAATGGCAATGATGCATCTCCCCCATCGACCCAGTGGTCGCGGGCAGCGGCGACACGACGCCGGCTCGCGTCCGGCTCACGTCCGGCTCCGGCATCCGGGACCGAAATACGCAGACTGCCGCGTCGAGCGGTGACGACCAGCTGTCCATCCCTAGTACTACGTAAAATAGAAGATATTTTTTTAATTAAACGTTACATTAGCTTCAGTTTAAAATAAATTGCTTAGTCGTATAAAGATGGACGGAGGCTACAAAATGGTTCAAAACAGAAGCGCACGCCCGAGCCGATAGCGACGGAGAAGGTAAACAGTTGTCTCGTAATCGCGGAAAGTTCATTGTTTATTTCAACATAACAATACATTCTCCGGCAAATATTGGTTCCTTATCTCACAACACGTTAAGCTACACAGCGCCACGCGGGGCCACGCGGGGCCACGCGGTGCGGTTCCGATAACCGGCACACGGGATGAGAAAATAGTCCTACTTTTGTAGTTCCCAACGTACACAGTTATTTCACCAGTCCGCCCGCTTTGTTCGACGAAGTTTGTTTTTAGTGGGTATGAAGTTGTTATATTTATATGTAGGTACATGTATATAATTACATTACCGCGTATAGGTACATATGTACACCCAGCCAGACATAGAACAAACATGTATGTGCGTCACACAAAAGCTTGCCCGGATGGGAACCGGACGTGGCCAGCCGGCTGAGCAGTTACCGATTGAGCTGTGAACTTCTAGTCGATGACTCCAAATCAACGTTTCAGGTTTCGAGTAGCTCTGAACAAATGTTGCGAGCACTCGGCGCAGGAGGACCGGGACACTCGCAACCGAACAAGCTACGTGTCTGAGTACAGCATCAGACTTACCATCGAGTGCCGCAGTCTGCCCGCCGCATCACTAGGTAGAGGCCGCCGCCGCCGCCCCCGCCGCCCCCGCCTGGTCAGACGATCGACCGCTATGGGGTAGTTGGCCCTGCACCGGATATTAGTACCGGGTGCGCCGGTCACCTCGCTGCTGGCGTTCGTTCCCCGGACGTCGCAATATCCGGCGCCGCGAGCTCCACAGCACACGTTGGAAGTGGACAGGTACACTATTATACACTAACGGCAGACGACGGGCGCAAGCGTGTGACACAAGCTTGTTTGAAATGTCGTTTTCAGATCCCAATGGACTATCGTACGTATGGAGCTCACTAACAATTATACGAAACGGTCGCGGCGGAGCTGGCTTAGCTGTTCATTACAGTTACTTGGAACAGAGAACTTCCGTCCCGGCTGCTAGTCGTTAGCCATGTCGGAGGTCCTCGGGCGCTATGAATGCTCCGACACCAGAGGTGGTTACGAAAACAAGAAGAAGAAGAACAATCAAGTCACCCCCCCGTCAGCCGAGGAGGGCCGGCTGCGGCGCCTTCATTCGAAGGTACCCCACGTGCTGCCCGCTACGAGAACCTTCCGCTACAGAAATTAAACATAACATACGTGTCACGAGGGAACAGAGGCGTCCTTTGTCATGTAAATGCGCTGCTCCTCGCACGCTCTCATGCTCCAGAGGCTCCGAATGTCAGGTGCCAAGAGATGAATATTATCATGACATTGCGTCCTCAAGGTACAGCCGAGACAATTTTCATAAATTTCAATATCGTTGTAGGTTGGTTGTAGCATCGACAGAGTCTCACGAGAGAGCGGTGACTACTTGACAGACAATAACACTAATCCCAAAAATAACTATCGAAAAATACGTAAAGAGCAGAGAACCCACATAAGAACAACACTCTGTCTCTGCCAGTTGTAGTCAGTTGTAGTCAGTTGTAGTCAGTTGTAGTCAGTTGTAGTCAGTTGTAGTCAGTTGTAGTCAGTTGTAGTCAGTTGTAGTCAGTTGTAGTCAGTTGTAGTCAGTTGTAGTCAGTTGTAGTCAGTTGTAGTCAGTTGTAGTCAGTTGTAGTCAGTTGTAGTCAGTTGTAGTCAGTTGTAGTCAGTTGTAGTCAGTTGTAGTCAGTTGTAGTCAGTTGTAGTCAGTTGTAGTCAGTTGTAGTCAGTTGTAGTCAGTTGTAGTCAGTTGTAGTCAGTTGTAGTCAGTTGTAGTCAGTTGTAGTCAGTTGTAGTCAGTTGTAGTCAGTTGTAGTCGTGAGAGCGCGAACTCGTTTTAATTTCACACATTTAGTCGGTGTTTCGGAAGAGTTTTAAAAATTACACAAACTATATTTTAACACCCGTCCTCCCGACCGTAAGGTTGTGTTTCATTAAATTAATTTTCCACAATTTGGTACATATAGAACACTCTGTATCGTCAAAACATAAAAATAATCTTACATACTCACAGAAAACAGACAAGATTCAGTTTGTAAATACAATAATTAGCGCTACGTCGGTAATTGAAAACAACTTACTTACTGTACTTACTGTAGAGAGGCTTAGTCAGGAACAATAAAACATAATGTGTGGATTGGCAACGGGTAGTATCAGCTATCTAAGGCTTTCAATTAAAAACCAAAAGTTTCAACTATAGGTACCTACCTACCGTTCGGATATGTTTGAATAAAAACGGTAAAAAGACGAAAATTGCCTGAATAACAAATGTATTTTCTTGTCATAAAGAAAAGTAAACCTCGAGGCGATAACAAACACGCAAGCGTAATCACGGTAAGTCTTGTCCTCAAATCGTAAACTGTGGCGACGGAGGCGGGTCGCATCCACATGCTACCAGTTTATTATATATCTACGACTACTGGGAACTCCCGGTTGGTGGAAGGGGAGTAAATTTCTACATTCCTGGAACATGAGAGTAGATGGCGCCAGCACTAGCTCCTGAGCCGTATTGAACACGGTGGAACCATTTGTGCGACGTTTGTGCCGAGTCCCCCCGGAGCCGGAGGTGATAACCAAAACATTTTCGTACAGTCGGACCGACGCCCGGCGACGCGACGCCGACACTTATGATTTCCCGGTGTTTGTTCACTTTGGTCTCGCGGCTCGATATAACTCGATATCTTCGGCTAAAAGATATTACTTCGCGCGGGGATATTTCCCACGAGGCAAATATTAATTCTGCAACATTTCTGAATGTTGTCATTTAGAAAATACATCTCCGATTAGTACACGATATAAAAGTGTATTTGAATAGATGTTGACTGTTTACAACACTCTTTCTCTTTCTTTCTCCTGACAATGGTGACGGACTCGGGGCGCAGTTCAACACTGCAAAGCCTACTTGGGCGCGGAGGGGCAGGGGCCGACACGACACGGGTCCGGCTCCTGACTCCGCGCACGTCGCCGCTAGCCACACCGAGCCACTTCTCCACTCACAATGTAATTATTATTACTCGGAGATAAGTGATCCCGCTATAAAATATAATAAGTGTCACCGTAATTATCCGCAGAAGCGGCTCCTCCCCGCGCCGTACTAACTGCGGCGTACGCTGTGGCCGTGGCGCTCGCCGCCGAGTAATGTAATGACAGCACAATTGAAGAGTTAGGTATCTACTTACTACTGGTACTGGTACTTGCTGTTATCTGGCGGCGAGGCCGTGACGTCAGCACGTCGGCACAATCACACTCGGCTATGTACCTCAGGACGTTTGTGCTATTTTCGTCTAAATTTATTCGCGGGGTGTTTGCCCTACATGCGAAGCTTCGCAAGTCCCGACTGTCAATACAGAGGAGTAAGATGAATAGTTATAAGACCTATTTAACTATTGTCATTGTATTTGCCGGGAATCTGTGCACGCTGATGGAGTCCACTGTCCTCTGTCTTCCCAGAAACTTAACTCGGATCATTCTCGACTCATCTATACTTGTAATAACTGTAACAGGTCCGAATCTGTACATTGAAGATAATTTGAAAAATTTTTTTGACGGTGCTCCGTTATCCATAACTTGAAGCCAAAACTGTATTTTGTCTGTCTGTCTGTATCTTGGCCGCGCATCACGCGCGCGACGCGCTGCGCAGCGTGTCTGTGCGGCCCGCCAGCACGGAGGCTGCGGGCGCCCGCGCTGGTGCCGGTGGAGCGAAGCGACCGGGCGCACGCGAGCGCGGGCCCGCGCGCCGCGTGGCGCTCGCCGACCGGCGACCGCCGAGCTGATGGCCACACTCCGCCTCGCGCTCGACTTGAACAGGCGATACACTTTTCGCTCTTTGATTCTATTAATTCTCGAGATTATTATTTATGTCGCAGTCGAAAATATCGGCGACCTTCGTTCCGGTGATCGGAGCCGACAAAAACAGATGTTACGCCGTTTGAAGATTCAAGTCAAAATAAAAATAGACCCGCGTCCGGCGCGTCCGGCGCGGCGGGCGCGGCGGGCGGGGCGGGGCGGGGCGGCGGCGCGGTCTCCACGCGAGCCTCGGGGCGACACGACAGGCCGCAGGAGGTACATACAGAGCATCGACACCGGGACTGGCGGGCGGGAGTGGTCCGGCTATCCGACTATCGGTAGCGCGATGGACGCGCTCTCCCGATCCTATCTATCGGCTCGTAATTATTTTCCGAGATGGCCGTTCGGTTCGCCGGCTAGCTTACGGAGTAGTTGAACCCTCTCGGACCGATGACCTGTCCTAGTAGCAGCGCTGCCCGCCGGAGTGCAATCCTAGCGAGCTGCAATATTCTCCGCTGATGGTTCATTCGTTACCCGCCCGCCGCGCCGCCGGGAGCTATTTATTGTCGGTCGGTTAGCATCACTCGGCATCGCTCGGCATCGCTCGGCATCGCTCGGCATCGCTCGGCGCGGAGATGCATGTGGCTTAGTGTAGGTACTACATTTAATGCGCGGACTTACATTTAGATCATGGACGAGGAGAGTTAAAGACACAAGTTTTTTTTTATGATTTACCCCTATGTAGATATGTATGTATGTACATGTTGTTCCACATCACTCTTACAATACTCATATAGTTGTACAGTGAGGCAGCGTTAGAAGTGTCTTGTTCGCCGGCAGGTCTTGGAAATTATTATATAAAAAAATATTATTAAATTAATCAAGTGACCCACTTGATAACCAATTATCAAGTGATCAAGAAAGGGCTTGAATGATACATTCTAAAATATGTTTTAATTATGTTATAAACTTAGGTTTTGAAATACCTGATATTAAAGATTGGTAAATTTAGTCAGAGGCAATTTCCAATAAATAAATGTGTAACAATATTGATTCCAGTGGTTGAGTGGTACCATCCGGCGAGTGGTGGGTGTGGGAGACAGCGAGCCGCGAAGGTGGCCGTTGTACAAACACCGAACTCACTATAACTGCCGCGGCCACAGTCACTGAACATTAACTTCCTGGTAAACACAGACCAGGTAATGAGCTCGTCAAACAAAGCGCCAGCGGATATCTGACACTGTTGGCTCGCAGCTCTGCTTGTCTGAGAGCACAGATTATATAAATAGTTAGCGCGCACACTAGAGACCTAGATAATGAATCCTAGTGCTCGCGTGCGTCGCGCAGGGGACCGCCGGCGCCGGCTCGGGGGGACCTGTCCACGTCTGTGATCTAACGCTCACCGTGCACTCATACTGCACTCTCTTCAACCGAGCTTCGGATATTATAACTGAAGATTTAAAAACACAAAACAAATGTGTTGTGGCTGTGTCCTGGACGCGGCCGTGTGTTTTACGTGAATACGTGTAAGTAAATGGATATTATGTGACGCAGCGAAACGACCTCAAAATGGTTGTGCTACCCCCTCCACCGAAAGCGATGCGTCTCAGTCCTCACTCGATGTCACTAATTCTATGATCCTTGAGCGATCGAGTGGTCTAATCTAATTTTGAACGTAGAGCATAGATATGTAGCTGCAGCATCAAACTGTATGCCCTAATTTTGTTATGATCAGTTTATTGAATAGCTTCCCGCCATGGAAGCGAATCAAAAACCGAAGGTTGCTTTAATTGGTGCCAACCACTATAATGTAGCAGCAGTCTGCAGACCCGGAGCCGGGGTCCGGGATACAGGTCAAGTCGAACAAACAAATCTTTATTTCCATTGAATTCCTTATATATACACCACAGCCGCCATTTGGGAGTGATTTTTTATTAAACTTGTACCACGTCGGTACAAATTAATAATAACGCATTCTTATTGCTAATACGCGCTTGTTCTTCCCCATAGAAGCTCGTATAGGCTTTAAATCCGAACTTCTATGGCGAAGACCAGCAAGAAACGAACGCGAAATAGCCGGCTGCAGACGGTCCGGTGGACACCGCGCGCTCCGTGCTGCGAGTGCCGCCTGCTCTAGGATTAGACTTCAGCGCTGAATACATGTCGACTCAACTGTAGCTTCGTTTTTCAGTGAAGTGGGTTCAGTGCTCCACTTACGTTTAGGACTGAGCGTCGGGCCCCCCGCTCCCTATCCCGCTCCCGAATTACTTACCACTGATTCACATCTCACTAGTTAAGTCATAATAATTATATCTATAGCGTTTATTAAAAAAGTCAAATATGGCTCATTGAAGCTCTGCCTAACCCATCGGGGATAAATCGTTATCAGATAGAATCATCCAGAAAGAGTAACCACCAGTAATATACTTTTTCTATGACTACGTAATGAGTTTAAGTATTAGAAACCCTTATTACCTATTGTCATGAAATATGATGTACCCCTCACGTGTGGCTAAACTACAATTAGGGCCACGGAGCTGCGTGTTCACGTCACGCAACAAGAACATAACATTTGACCAAAAAACTGTTAAAGAACCGAAGGTCGCAGGTTCGCGAATAGGTAATGGCGGTACACACTCATTGCAACATTCTATACACGAAGTTTCAGCAAATCATTCTAATTGATATACAACGTAGCAGTAGGTACCTCCTTCTTCCACTCTGGTTGACATTTATTTTATGATGTTTTCATAGGAAGTGACATTACTTTATTAATCCATTGTTTTAGACGTATCGTTTTTAAATAATGTTTCGAATCCCGTTCTATTAAAAAAGGACTTTGGTAATTTAGCGCCAAACAGAGACACCCACAACTTTACCCATTCGACAATCTTTCCAGTCCGCGGCTGTTGTTGTCGTCTTGTGCTAAACACTATACATAGATCAGCATCCACCATATTATCGCGTATTGTATATTGTATGGGCTCCAAATAACTATTCGCTGGCTCATTTTGTGAAGTAAGTATTGAATATTGACAATTTCGATAACATGCCTATCGTATTGAGAATATCTATCGTTATAAGTTTAGGGGATTCTTCAATAAAATATGAATCTGAATCTATTTGGGCTCAGACATTGTTCGAGGAAAATCACAAGTTGTGCCGGAAAATTAATGAATTGACTTACGGTTCCAAAAGGAAATCAGCACTTCATATTGATGGAGTTAAGAGTTCCTAACGGAGGAGAGTCATTTAATGAATGCGATTAAACCGGAGCGGAGAGAGGAAGGAAGCAGTTAGTTTAATGAGAGCGGCGTGCGGCGCGAGGGCCGGCGGCCGCGGGCAGCCGCGGGCTGTCGCGGGCGGCGGGCGGCGGGCTCGGGCGGCGGACGCATCTACTGCTGAATCCTTGCTCTTTAGACAGTTTTACAGGTATCATTTTGATTTCAGTAAAGATCACTGAAAACAATATTTAATTATGAATTGACCTACAATAATAGGGCATTTCAAAAACTTTAATTACGCTTGCAATCGTTCCCAATCAATAGCAGCGTGTACGAGTAGTAACAACACCACGCAGTGTTCCCACTACTCACTCACTCACTCACTCACTCACGTTGTGATGCGCGGTCTGATGTGAGCTTCATTGTAGTGATCTTCCCGTACCCGTCCGAGTACCGTATTATTATCTTCACAAATGCGAAATGCCGAGATGATTTTTTATAATCGCCACTTATTGCGTCCATCGTTTTACGTTGCTTATATACATTTATTGGCTAAGGTTAACTTTAATAATGGTAGAAGTTTTTAAATAAAAGCGCCTCCATCCTCCTGGAAAGAATACCAGGAGCTACTCACTTCGCTCGGTTATGTGGATCAATCCTTGCAAGTAATTTTGCCGAGTCTCCTAGATGTTTTCGCCGTCTGATTACCGAAGGCGGTAAGTTTGCCTAAAGTCACTTCTGCGGCGAGTGCGTTTATAAATATTAAACCAAACAGGAAACTGATGTTTTTGCTAATTATATATTGAGTTGGATGTTGCGGAATAATTAGTGCTTACAGTTCCTGTGTGTGGTGACGTCACGCGACGCGCGGCGTCGCGTAGCGTGTGTGCGGTTCGCGTGCACTATGAAATAGTTGGCCTCTGAAGATCTTATAATAATGACTATATCATTAATAATCTCCTTGAATATTTATTTATATCTATGGAGGCAATGCCGCCACTCACAATTCTATCGGTGTTCCATTGCGTCCCCTGTGGAACGTTGATCAGGAAGCTACACGGTATATCGCGGTGGAAAGGGCGACGCTCCAGATCTTCTTAGCTCTGATCTGAGTGACAGAGTACGGTACGGTACGAGTTAACGGAAAGCGAGCCCCGCGGTCGGTGGTTCCCACGGGCGCGGCGTGCCGCAGGGTTCTATACTTGTCCAAGTACATATGCTTCCTGTTTTTCTAAATAAATGATCTTCCCTACAGCGTAAAGGTGATACTGCTTTTATTTTGTCAGGAAAACTCATAGCCTAATGCATTCTAATGTAAATATGATTAATATAATATATTATTAAGAACTTAGCCCAATTAGCGAGGCCGTCTTAGAGCAGCCCGGGGCCTTTGGGCACACAGGAATTTGAGGTGTCAACGATAAATGCGACCGTTCGGTTCGGTGGTACTGAATTGAACTGATCTGAATGGTGGACGGTGGTCCCTTGTCAAATTCAACGCGTTCACGTTTACTTTGAGTGTCTGCGGTCGCTCTGCTCAGCTGGTGTTCGATTTATATTTCAATCTAGAAACGTTGAAGGTTTATAATGCGCTATTGAGGGAAAGTTCCGGGGCCCCGTATGGTGGGGGGCCCTGGGCACGGGCCCCGTGTGCCCTTATGATAAAGACGGTACTGCCAATTACAAGATGTACCTTTGAATACAACTACTCGTACAACATTACATACAGATAAACAGTAGTATAGCGAATAATATAGGAATTACAGATATCCCAACTCAATCCTTGTAAATATCCATAAAAACTAAATATATATCTAAATATCTATATAAATGATTTGAACCCCGAAATGAACAGCAACCTTAGAACGTACGGCTCAGCTTAAGCTGGCGTATGTACACTATCGTATAGGCTTAACAGTAGTCCGACATTGGCGCCAAAAACCTAAATAAAACGAAAGTACTGACTGCTGTGCTAGAAATGGTCGCGCGGCGGTGGCTGTGGAAGAGAGTGAGAACTCTATTTTTTTTTGTCTGTTTGTCTGTCTGTCTGTATCTTGGCCGCGCATCACATCACTTGGCACGATACGAGGTGTGTCCTACGAGGTGGGACACTAGATACTTTTTATCCTGTAATTTGGCTCGGTTCTTTTGAGAGACGGGACCAAGTCAAAAAGTGCTCTTCATTGTAATTCATGAATACGTAGGCCGATTTCAAACATTCATATTTTTTGCTAGATTGTAGGATTTAAATTGTCCTGTAAGTATTTCAAGGACATCGGGTTTGTATTTAAAAAATTACAGACCTGCCAACCCAAATAACTTGAACCCCGGAATGTACTGAAACCTGTGAACGTACGGCTCATCTTAAGCTAACGAGTATACTTTATCGTTTAAAGTTAAAGCCAGATAAATGAGTCAAATATTGCTATATTTCTTGAATGTAAATTCGGGTAAAAAGTTATTTTCAGAACTATTAACTTAATTATTGCTCTTCTATAAATATATAATCATATTTGGTTTCTTCTGTAGTTTGTTAGTAGGCGTTCTTGATGTAAGTAGTAAGGTAACTTTTCTTTTTATTAATTAATTCTTTTCTTTTAATAGAAATACTAAGAATATTGATAGGTTATTCGAATAGGTGTGTTCCGTTTTTTCCTAATTAGCCTTCATTGTTATGTAGTGTTCAATTTTCTTTTAAAAAGTTTTAGTTACCGTTGTTTGCGTTGAATAACTTGTAGATACGTTTTTGGTTTTACTTTTATATAATAGTAACAAGAGTAAGCTTTATTCATCAGGAGCAGGTAATTTTTCTATTAGCTGTGGTGATTTTATTATCCACATTTATTGTTGAGCGTCCTCCTGTGCGTTGCCTCAGAACACTGTGGACGCACGCTGCTTGCTCTAATTATACCAATCAATCAATTTGAACGGCCACTACCCTCGTGTTCTATCAGGAGTCGGCACAATCAGTTTAAATTGGCTGTCCCTTCATCATTGTTCGGATTAATAGCGCCATCGTATCGACCCGCGGGCCGGGCCGCCGTCCGCGGCCACACGAGCCCGGCGCCCGAGCCCCGCGGGCGGCCTTGTGATTCTGTACACTGTCATCCGCCATCTCCAAGCCCATGTCAACCGGGGAGGTCCGACGGTGAGCCGGGTGTCTGCGTGCCCGCCGCGGCCGTGACGGGGAGGAGGTGCGCCCGGCTGCAACGACTCGGTGCACCGCCCGCGCGGGATCCGTTCTCAGAATTAGAGGTTAGTGGCACAGGGGCCAGTGTGTCCCCTTAATAGTCGGCCCCTTGAGTGTTATCATGGCGATTGAGTCATGGCCGGAACGTGTCCCATCACAAAGAAGCTTTGCTACAATAAATAATCAGACCGGTCACGATATGGCGGATGTTGTCAGTGAGTACTGTGTACTGTGTACTAACACAGAGCTGGTACGGGCCACATGCCTCGCCCGGCCAGCGGAAGGGTACGCAAAGATAACAACGTTCCACTTGCTGCCGTTCTGCATCTTAGTGTCCAGTTCCTGGTCGTTGCTTAGGGCAGGTACTCTTGAGGCGCGGTGAGGCGCCGCCTTGACATAAAAAAGATTATATATAATAATTAAAGACTAGTTTGTACAGAAATACGATTCTTGTTCCGCTTTGCGCTTCCGACTATGCGAGGGGCTGTAAGTCTGTCCGTCGGACAGTGAGCGGGGCGGCGCGGCGGGCTCGCCCGGCTTCGTTCGTTCATATGCGATCAACGTGAATGCACCTGCTGGCCGCTCGAATACTGTTTCGTAAACGTGCGTCGTTACAAAACTGGAAGAAATTAAAATGTTTTGAAGAAGAAAAACACAACGTTACTATTTACAATGTAGATAACAACGCTATAAGTGTCGCTATCGCTAAAACCGGTTATTGATGTAGTTACATTATGGTAATGTCTGTTACATATGTACATATGCCCGTTCAACGGTTGGTACCTAACGGAGGCACCCGTGAACTGACGATAACAGCTGGACGAGTACGTATGTCCCCCGCCAGCCGCCAGCGAGTACTCCGTGCCGCGCATACCGACGGCCCTATAAAGGCTACGAAGTGCACCGGAGTGTTTCCATACTGTCCGCGCGTGGAGCTGCACACCTACCTGCTACTCGTATTAACGTGACAGGCCTCTACAACTTGCTAGCGAATAGTGGATTCCTATAGGCGTTCCTAGATGACATGGCAGAACATCTAATAAGCATTGTGAGCCGCGTGCCACGTGCTGTACACATATTGAATTGAGGTCGCTGGTGGCGAACTGCCGCAGCGAAGTATCGGCCAGGACAGGGGACAGCTATGACGTTACATTTAGAAATTAATCTCAAATCCAAAAGAGTATATAAGATGAACCTTATCAAACACTCGGAGATTGGTACAATTGTAAATTGATTCGCCTTCCTTACTCGCCTGGAAAACGAATTTCCGCATAGTTTCAAGTCAGATTTTTATTTGACCTCTTTTTTTTAAAGTACTAAGGTATAATTTATAAATATCTCGTAAGGTTCTCGTGCTAAGAATGGCAGATAATCTGTATTTCCGTAAGTTTGCTTTTCCCCAGTGGACAAACAATACAGATTATTACTTTTTAGCATTTCATTTTCCCGCGGTTCCAAATGGCAGATCATTTACATGGCAGATCCGAATGCCATACTCTCCGAGATAACGAAACCCAGATATCTAATATTCCCGTTTCTATTCCCCTGCTAATAGATAATTATTCGGAATGTTAATTTTCCCGCAACCAAGTAAGTTCCGTGCACAACACCACGTTGTGTAAGTTGCGTGCACAACACCACGTTGTGTAAAAATTTCAGAAACATCTAAGAACTTAGAACAGATGGTGGAAGACCAAGTTCCCTTTGCTTTTACAGAAACCTAAAAACAAGAAACTTCGTAACATTCAAAAAGTTAGAATGTTTAATATTTTTATCCGGTAATAATAATTGGTTGATATTAAAAGATACTTAAGAATCCAATCAGCCCTAGGAAATTCAATGATGCCAACCAGCATGCGAGCCAGCAGCATCCATGCATGCGAGCCAGCACCATGCATGCGAGCCAGCAGCATCCGTGCATGCGACCAAGTATGCAGGTATGTCGCGTAACTTGTCGGAGACTGCTGTGGAGCAGGAGAGGGCGCAGCGGTCACAGGCTGCGACAGGTCGGCGGTGCGGGGCGGGGGGGCCGCGGGCCGGCGAACCGCTGACTTCGCGCCGCGCGCTCACGTGTAGCGCTGACTGCGGCGAAATCGCGGACCATGCATTTACATTGCGCAATGCCGCTAGTTCCAGTGTGCAATGCAATGTGACTCACACCTTCAGGAACCGGACTTTCCTCGGGTCGTGCATCCGGGCGGGGTGGGCGCAGTGGGCGCAGTGGGCGCGGTGGGCGCGATAGGCGCTGCGACTCTCCACAACCTGCTCGCAAATGTGTACAGTACACGAGCATGTGCCGTGCTGACGTCTGGCGGCTCGCTCTGGACGGTAATGCATTCGAAATTGATATTCGATCGACATTTAATCTTATTAAATTTAATCTGTCCATCATCTGGCTGGACATCTTGTCGGATAGAGATAACGAGTCCATCGGATCCCAGTAGAACGCCGCCGCCAGCCGCGGGGCCGCCCGCCGTCCAATTCCCTCACTATTTATTTCCTTGTGTGTAATCATTCATATTACAAATATTTCGCTTATTATCATATAAATAACCTTCAACTGGGTAAAACGCTTTCTTAATAAGCGCAGGTGTCCCCGATCGCTCGGCGATTCTTAGTAACTAGCTAGGTTTGTGCTGTCCGTGCATTATTAATGTTATTTTTGCGTCGACGCCTGCAAGCGCACGGGTTAACGACTTGCGCCCGCGCAGCCTGCTTGGCCGCGCTCGGCCCGTGTAGCGCCGAGCGCTCTAATATCAGGTCCTGCTCCGATCTCCACCACGAGAAATTTATTTTGCGTAACATTCAATTATAATTCGAATTTGCTCTCCAATGAACCGCTTTGGAACCAAACGCGTGGGACTACATACTTATTGTACTGAGTTTCTCTGATCAGCTGTGCACGTCGTAGTGACGTAGCTACGTGCTCCCGAGTCCGCCGCCCCCCCCCCCTCCTCCTCCTCGCCGCGAGGACGTGACGCCCCCCTCGGCCGTGACGCCGGCGGCGACCGACCGTGACGGGAACCGCTCGGAATGCCGATGCGCCTGCGCAACCAGTCCTGGATGTTCGACGGCAGCACCGCGCGGGTCAAGGCTTCACAGTCAGGATCCGGTTCAATGAATGTTGCGTATCTACTCGTAGATAGTAAAAGTCCGGTGCTCCGGCCGACGCGGCGCGGCCGGCTGGCGGCGCACTGCCGGGTTATCTACAGACCACTTTCGTAAGAGTGCCATCCACTGTACATGGTCTCCTCCGCCAGGCGCCGCCCCGAGGCAGACACGAGCCTGCGCGAGTGCCGCTGCCTGCGCGTGCGCACCGCCGACCGCGCCGAGCAGCACGCACTCCGCCCCTCCCGCCGCCGCGCCTGGCGCGAGTACTGGTTGTGGAGGCTACGTACAGTCACAGACTTATATAATGATACTATACTAGTCCATTAAATGTATGATGCCTATAAGAGTTTTTATAACATTTTCTAATAAGCATTATAATAATATAATAACAATATAATAATAATAAGCAGACCTTACAGTACCTATTAGATATACATACATACATAACCATACACCCTATATATATACCTACTCATAATAAAACTGTAACAGGTTCAATTCTATCCAGTGAAAATATTTGAAAATTATTTTTGCAGCACACTATAGTCGATACTGAAGCCAATTTGAAGTTGAATTGCCAAACAAATTGTTGTTGATTTTTGTCTGTCTGTTTATTGGTGACGCATCTCACCGAAACTACTGAATGAATAGAATTGAAACTTGGCTCGATTAGAGTTTATACTACGAGGTAAGTGCGGTCGCGACGCACAAACGGTCGGATCGGTGGTCTGTGCCTCGCGCGTCACCTCACGCTGCACATCTATATATTTATGAAAATATATTGTACTGAAATAAAACTATTCTTTCTGAAATCAAATATCTATGGAAAATTAATATGGTCCCTCGAGGGCTTCGTGATTTAATAAAATATTATAACAGAATTGTGTATACTCGTATATATTGATTGTCGCCAACAATATACATACATACATACATACATACATACTAATGGTAAGTTGTCTTTTATGAATATAACGTATACTACTTAGTGCCCTCGAGTGTTTCGTTTGGCGCGGCGCCAAGCGGACAGTTGGCACTCCGGCTAACTTACTGCTGCTGTCGCTCCTCCCTGCGTGTTCTCGTACTGCGCAGTGCCGGCACGCGGCGCACGCAGGTACGGGTGTATCCATGACCTGTGTACTTCTCCACATACATACTTATACCTACGTTAAATCACAGAAAAATTCGTTCCAGTGCGAGGTACTTTTGCTCCTACTCAGACCTTGAATGTGAAAAGACAGGTGGTGAGCTCGGCAACATCCGTGCTTTTCCGCGGACAACTCTACTTACGCTTTACTCAGACAAGTTATTCCTCGATAAATCGATCAAACAACAAAATGTCAGTAATTGTGCATAGTCCGGTGGTGACGCCTGCCGCGAGCGCCGACCCGGTGACAACTGATCAGAGCTAATCATTTCAAGGAGTCTTCGACTGTCTGCGGGAAGTGTGTGAGTCAGTGTCAAGTCAGATAAGAGGTGAGTGAGTCGACGTGGGAGAGGCGCCGCCAGCGCGCGCTCTAACAATATCTTGCTTGTACTTGCAGCTTTTCACTTGTGATTTCTCCCCCGTGCTCCCGTGCCCCCGTGCCGGCGGCGGGGACAGGTCGCCATTCGCCACGGACACCGTGCTCGCCATAAAGTGCTGCCTCTTTCATTATCATTTTAAATTGTAAGAAAAAAATATACAATAAGCCTCAGTTTATTATCTAGTGGAACGTCAGCCTGGTGCCTTCGACTCGGTTCCGTCAAACGTTTTGTATTTATTATAAACCAACACCTCTCTGAAACTGATTTTCGTATCAGATGACATGATTTGGCATTTTCTATTTCTTAAAGTTCTATGGACAAAAAATGATCTGCTTTTCGAAATGCAAAACAATAATGCGAATGATGTACGAATCCTGATACAATTCAGAATTGCCTGCCGAGTGTGACACAAAATAAAGAAATTAGTTTTTCTTATATCCAGGTCCGCGCGGCGCGGCGGTCGCGTCCTCGTGCAAACATCGTGTTGGATTTCGCAACACAAAAAATGCACCCACTCGTGCAGATCATTATTTTTTATGAGTGTTCGTATATCTACATCTTATATTCTTTAATATATATACGATTTAAAACTGGTGATTACATGGAAGTTGTTTAGAAAAAAAAAATGTACTGGACGCTCTATAATCTTTCGTTCTCAAGTTACAACGGGTTTAAGAATGCTAAAAGTAAGAGTTCTCAATTCCGTGGTGTAAAAATTAACACGTTTCCGATTTCATTCATTGTTTCTTTGTTAGAAAAGAGGTTCTTTAAAACTAGTCCCGTAAATATAATATGATATGATAAAATAAATTATTTATTTGTGACAAAGCACTCAAAGTAAGCATTGTAACTATGTAGATCTAAATACTATTCTAAGGAAGAACTAGTTATCCTTCTGCTTAAATTCAAGTGATCAAGTGCTGTCACGTCACTAAGGGAGAGAGTGTGTGTGGCTGTGAGGGTGCCTGTGTTTGTGCTTGGTTGTGTGTGTTTCGTGCCTTGGTAGGTTATATATAGCTAGATAGATATTATAGATAGTTATATAATATATAATTTGTGAATTGTCTTTTACAGATGCTACTTGTTTTTTCTGGATATTTAGTGTTTTGTTATATTAACACATAGGTGTAAGCAGGGTATATCGTAAATAGTAAATAAATATCCTTAACTGATAGTGTAAAATTTTCTTTAATCAGTTCTAGTTACCATTGTTTGCCTTGAATTAGTTGTAGGTACATTATTTAGTTTAACATTTATTGTAAAAAAATATACAAAAATTGTTAGGACTCATTTTTATACAATATTTGTTTATATTCATATTGCGAATATTCACTCTACAGAGACGGCAATCGCGAACAAAGTCGCGGGCACAGCTAGTCAAATATAATAAATTTGTGATAAGTAATAAAGATCCTTTATTTGTGCGTTTTCAGTTCGTTTCGGAAACATTAACATTACTCTCGAACACAAAATATGGATATTCAGCGCCGACCCTCTCCCGGGACCGGGTAATCTAATAACACGTGATTTGTTCAAAAAGGGTTTCATCCCGGTAACTTGGTTACCGTTAACTGTGCATTAGGGCACTTCGTAGACGATTCTTTGTTTGAGGACCCCCGCCCCCCGCCCCCCGCCCCCCGCGCCCCGCGCCCCCTGAGTGCTCCTCCGACAGACGTAACGTCGTCCAGCCGAAGCGGCACTGTTTTACCCGCAGTGATTGTGTTACCTGCCCCAATAGCACCAGAGAATGTATTCTGGGGAGCCGGCGGCGTCCGGTGAAACACTTCTCGGAACGGGCGGCGCGCGGTGTCGCGTTCCCGGCTCCGGTCGCGCGGTACCCGGAAGGAGCCCGCCACGGCCAGGGTTCCGCGTGCACAGTCAACGATACAGTTATTCCGATATGACTCTTCTAGGTACAATACTATTAATGTAACGCCGTGGCGCGGATCACGGGTGGCGCGGGTCGCACCGCCCGCGGGTGACGTTTCATTAATTCGATAACACTCTCATAACAAACGCACACGGAGAAAGTAGACCGCGCGGCAGAGCGGCCGGCGGGACCGGCGCGGAGCCGGCGCGGAGCCGGCACGGAGCCGGAGTGACAACTATTTTTTTTATTCTGAATGTGAATAGTTAGTCTGCAGGGATAGAAATTGCAAACGAAGTCGCGGGCACAGCCAGGTTATAAATATTTATAGATATTTTACACAGCGCGTATAGCTACAACATAGGTACAAAAATTTGTACTATGGGAACCAGATTGGTGATAGAATATACCTACATATAAACCCTATTAAATATAATACATATAAAATGTATTGTACACATTAACAACCGGACACAGAACAAGCATGTAGTTTGTTCGTCACACGAATACTTGGTGCACCCACGGCCCGAGGCCCACGGCCCGCGGCCCGCGGCCTGGCAGGCGGCGCAGGCAGGGCTGCTGTGCACTGGGGCACTGTGTACAGCAGCTCTGCCTGCCAGGCGGTGCACCTGCGCGCAGGATATGCCTGTAAACAGCTCGCGTGCCTCCCCCCAGCCCGCGCTCGGCGTGCGTACCTCCCGGCTCGCTGCTGTCCGAGCCATGCTCGTCTATAGTTCCCAATGTATACGTTCATGTCCACTTCCTGCGAGCGCCAACTTCTCTGTAATAATAGTCTGCAATTTATTTCTGTTTGCCGTTTCTGAGCAAATATATCGGAATTTATATTTAGGTTGGTAAATATGAGCGGTTCCGATGCGCGTCTCGTGCCGGACATGTTCGGGGCGCGGCCGACGCGACGCGACGTCCGCGCGACGCCACACGGCGGCGGCTGGTGCTCCGCGGCCGAAGCGGCGTACACTTACGATAAGTGTAAGAGCGTATGCGAGGACGGGGGCACCCATGTCTAGAACTCACATGTAGTCCAGTATGTGACAGTGGCAGCGCTGCCCGGGCGGGGCGGGGCGGGGCGGGGCGGGGCGTGCTCGCGTCTCTACCGTTCCTCTGCTATGCTATCTCCCAGGCACGTTCTAGGGGGGTTAGTAGTCTACTGCTACTAAATTCTGTGCATGTCAGATTGCCGAACTCGAAGCGTGACTCGACGTGTCCACAAGCATTGAACCGAACTCACGACATTCTTGTAATGGCACATTACGAGTATAACATTTAATGGGATATCATTACGTGTATGCAGCGGCGATGTACCGGTATATCCGGACCTTCATTATGGCGACTGCTTTTAAATAAATATGGTAGAAGCTAGATGTTTACAAGTAAATAACTAGCTATTTTTGGGGGGTCCAGTTGCTCGTGTCCGTAGGTGTGCACCCTTAGAATTTCTACACGTACCCTCTGGGTGGTGCTAAAGGAGCGACAAAAAGTAGCACTCGCATTGCTGTGTTCCGGTAGAAGGGTGTCCCTGTCTCGGGTGCCGGGCGCAACGGAGTGCGATTTCAGTCTTCATATACGTAAACCGTATTGGTGTCGTTTTGGGTGGAGGTAATCACTAAAAATCAAGGGGACTTTCAGCTCAACGATTAAGCAAAGAGTTATGCGAGTGCACGCAAGTGAAGCAAACCAATGACCGAGTGCGGCCCGCGCGCCGTGCTCCCCGCGGCACAGCCTGGCCGCCGCCGCCGCCGCCGCCGCCGCCGCCGCCGCCGCCGCTTCATTATCAAAACTCCACTGTTAGATTAAAATGTAAATTTGGCAGCGCCGGCTTACCGGTTCCGACATTTCAGCAAGGAGCCGAGCCGGAGCCGCCTGCGGACGGTTGGACGCGCGAGATACTAGTTTGGTTGGAGATACACGCGAGCGTTCTGAGCGTTCTGTTTCGCTTCCTACCGCCTGTTCCCGCGGGACTGGCATTCCACGGGAACAGACAAACTGCACGCACCTAGCGGCCCACGACAAGTTTCACATAATCGGTAATCTCAGTGGCTCCACCATTGTTGTGGAAGTGCTCGTGCTTCGACGAATCGTCTACAGATTATTATGTATGTTTCAATGTAAATATTATTTTGGTATCACGTTGTGGCTTCTTGTAATGACGACGTGATTAAATTCCAATTACAGTCGTTCCGCGTCGGGGGGTGCGGGGGGGGGGGCACAACCCGCCTCGTGACGTCACCGTGTCCAGCGGAACACCATAGGTTCGCTATAATACATGAACAAAGTACATGACAATAGATATAATACTTTATGAATTAGATGCGATTGCATTGGAGTGGTGACTCACGTGGTGGATTGAATAACATCGAACCAGTACATGTGTCAACAAGGGACGAGACGAATGAAGTAAATAATACAGGTACTTGTATAGTTTACATACATATGTTTGTGGCTCCGTGGCTTAGTTGGTAGTAGCCCTGCCTTCGAAGCGAGGGGTCCCGGGTTCGATTCCCGGCCGGGGCACACATTGTGTGGTGAGCATGAAGTTTGTTCTCGGGTCTTGGGTGTTTGCCTTGTGTTTCTGTGTTCGTCCATGCCATCTGCGACACAGGGAATCCTAGTGCAGAGGTATGGGTGTGTTAACGTTGTTTGTTGTTTGTGTTCATGTGTTCATGTTCAATTCAGTAATAGTTAGGTACCCGTTTGTCTAAACATGTTGTTCTTCTCGAATGTTTATTATAATACATAAGTACTAGGAATGCTTGTGTCGACAAGCAAGCGGTTGTCCGCTTGTCCGTTATCTCTCCGTGGCGCCCTATACTTGGAGCCCACTATTATCTTTGCCTATTTTAAGTTGTATGTACAGCGTATGCTTTGTTGGGAATCGTTCCATAATAACATTAGTATATAGATCTCAATAATGAATGAGACCATTACAGTAGATACGTGTAAAACGGTTATTTTGAAAACATCATTTTAACAGCACGGCGCACGGCGGTGCCTCGGTGCCTCGCCCAGTCGAGCAAAAACAAAGGCCATCCTCTACTTGAAGCCATTCGGAACATTTTCGGCCCCCTGCAACTTCGTTGTGGATAAAGCTTGGGAGCCCCAAGTTTTAATAACCAAGAGAACATAACATATTCAGGTATATTCCCAAACTACATCCAATTTGAGCCGGCAGTTAATAACTATTTCAAGTCATAATTCTCTCATTTTGTCACTGACACGCTCACTCACCGATCATCAAAATCCTAAAAACTTGTAGCAGACCTGCAAGCTTCAAATTGTGAACATAACTAGTGAGTAGCCTACAATGTCACAAACAATCCCAACATGCCGCAGTTTCAGTTTCAGTCCCGTGTTCTAGATATACTAACTGCATAAGTATCCTTGTAATCCTACATAACTGGTATGCGACAACGAACTTACTTTTGCAGTTCGTAAAATTTTTAAGTCACGCCACCGTACAGTGAGTCACGATGTCTTCTTTTATATGACTCCACTATACTGATACGGTCGGCGCGGCGTGCGCGGCGTGTCGAAGGCGAGCGATGAGAGTTTACATTGAGTTTTCGAAGATTACATGTAAAATGGCCGGCGGAATAAATAAAACAGTTTTCAATTAAACTGCATTAGACTTAGAATCATTTACCGTCCGATTTATCAAAATGGTTACATCGAAGCCTCTGGAACCAGACCCGAAGCCCAACCGGACACGAAGTGAGCCTTCAAACAAAAACGGCAGTCTACGTACAAGAGATAACACCTGAAAAGAAAAAAAAGAGGACTAACTACAAAAAATATATGAGATCCCATCAATAACATGACATGTACGGCATCGCAAGTCTCCCGACGCAGGTCTTCTGCCGCAACAAGTTGTGACATATCATTTAGAACTCAGTCAGTTCATTTATTCAGTACCTGTCTACGGGAGCATCTATCCCATAGATATGTCATAAATTGTTACCTAAATAGTTAAATAACAGCATGTTATACCGACCGTGTCAACATTAGACATGTTATTTTCAACATTAGACAACTGCGTTGCGAGACTAGCATTTTTGTACATGTTATGAGTTATATATTATACAAAACTTCGAATTCTAGTCCGATTTACATATTCTTTTATACTTGACATTAAAGTTTTAAAGAGTTGCATTGCGCCAAGATTTCATGTGAGTTACTTTTTTGAATAAAATCGGATTGAGTTTTCAAACATGTGTCAAAATAAAACATAATTTAAATCAAAAGCACTAAGGAGTATTGCATCAACTTAGATGCACATCACCCGCAGAATAACTTTCTACCCCTTTTTAACCCCGTTAGGCGTGTCGCAGGCTAAGGGGGTGAAAAACGGGGGCAAACTTTGTAGTTTGCCCCCGTTTTTCACCCCCTTAGAGGTAGAATTTCGGCAAATCCTTTCTTATCAGATGCCTGCGTCATACAAAGAACACACCCTCCAAGTTGCAGGTCTACGATCAGCGGTTTTGGCTGTGCGTTGATAAGGCATTTTTACATATTTTATAGATATCTGTATGTTCCGCGTGCGCCGAGGCGCTCGGAGCCACCAGACCACGGGTCGGGGGCCAGCTGCAGGCGCGGCCCCCGGTACCGGGGGTACCTACCTCGGCCACTGACTAGGTTATTCTTCGACGTGGCCGGCCTTATCGACAAACTAAACATCGGAACACATGTTCATCATTAACAAGTATTCAAGAAAGCGCATTTGATAATAACGTCTAACCGATCAGTATTCTGTCACCGTATTACATTTACGATATTAGTATGATGATGATTACCTATCTACTTCATTTGGTTTGCCAACAATTGTTAAATGCTACTTAGAACGTCCTAATAATGGAACTACCTACTATTAGTATTTTAAGTTAATAAGTACTTAATAATTAGCAGCAGCAACATGTACGAGTATTACCTAGCTATGAAGTTAGATTTAATAATAAAAATTAAAAAGCATTACTCATCTTTCGTCTAGGGGAAGGGGGGAGGAGGGTTGTAGCTGTACTCGTGGCGCGGGGAGTACGCCTTGAGTATAGGCTACACGAGGCCAGACAGCAGGGCAGGGCTCAAAGTTCCCTAATCCAAACTCGTGCAGCAATGAAACCGAACCTACGCCGCGGCGCGCTAACAATACACGCACACGCACCCGCACACACACACACACCCACACAGGGCCCGTCACCGAGCCGGCGATAGATGCGACAATGGATCGTTTCGTACCTTCCTTTGTTATCAAACATTCCTCATTACGTCACGTACCCACCGGGCACCAGGTACTCGCACACATAGGAGATCAATTAATTGTAGACCTCGATCGGCCTCGCTCCACACCCCGCGGGCCGCGGGCCGCAGCCCCCTCGCCGCTGGAGTGAACACCCTCGCGGCGGCCGGCCTGCCTAGGGACGGCTTACTGCAGACAGGAGTCTGCCTTCCACCACATACTTTGTAATTGATGTATTTATTGTAGGTGTTTGCGTATCGGCGCATGCGTCACGCCTCACAAGTCCACTTCACGTTTAGTCATCTTGGAACCGGCGACCCGCACTGGATTCCATCCAAATTTCCGACGTGGATTTTCCAAAATTGTCCTAAATAACGAGCACTACAAAAAAGTACCATCCAGGTAATGCTCCCTCGTGCATGTGGTAATTCATTTATATATAGATCCAATCACTCTCACTATTCGAGAGTAAGAGTCGGTCTCGGTTCCAGCAGTAGGTACCTACGAATAGTAAACGGACTGGATCTGTTGAGTTCGGGAGTGTCGGGTGCGGTGGTGAGTGTGTGTGGGCAGGGGCGGGACACGTTCCCGTGGGCGTGTGCGTGTGCGCAGGTAGCGCCCGCGTGGGTCCCTGGTCCCCGACATCTGTGAACCTTATCATTGTCAGTCCGCGTATTTAGTATAATTTGTTAAGTATCCGGGTATATCGTTGTTGGCTTCTAAGAATTAGTATTCTTAACTAGCTGCGCCCCGCGGTTTCACCCGCATAGTTCCCGTTCCCGTGGAGAATACGGGGATAAATTGATTTTATTTTTTTCGTTAATTTTCCAATGTTTTAATAGTTATTCTGCTATTCGGGACGGAAACAAATCCAACAAATCAAAAACCATGGCAATCGGTCCAGCCGTTCTCGAGTTATAATTGTTGTAACAAACACGACTTTCTTTTATATATATAGATTTTATAGAAACCTCAAAAATTGTAGCCTATATGTTATTCTGATGTATAAGCTATAATATATTGTGGTAAAGTTTCATTCAAATCCATTCAGTATTTTTTACGTGAAAGAGTAACAAACATCCATACATCCATACTTACAAACTATTATTAGTAGTAGGATGAGAGCGGAGCACACTAACTCCAAACTTTTTTGTCATCTAGACAATCTGATATTATCGAGTAAGCTTTTAAAGGAGGTTTACGTTTGATACAGGTTTTAAATATTTTAGGTGAGGATTTGTATTTTGCTCTGGATTTTCTTAAAAAGCGTACACATTGACTTTTAAAGAATGAATAACCTTATGGAGCCTATTAGGGTAGGGACCATTTATTAATTACGTTACAATGATTTTGGCGAATCTTACCCTCCCCTATCCCCATGTAAGGGGCCTACATAAGATTTCTCAAAGCCAGGGGGTTCGAGAGTCCCTCTTCCAACGTAAGAGTCTGTCTCTCTTTTCGGAATAATAAAATATTGTTTGATAAAGACCAGTTACACTATAACTCCAGATTGACGTAAATCAAACATTTTTATTTTTTGCAAATAATTTTTAAACTCTTTCATTGCCGCCAGATCTAGACTACCATTAAATTATTATTAGACAGCTATCTAGTCTTTGGAGTATCAATAATATAATTAAGTTTCGAAATGGGTTTTACCCCCTCCCCTTCGGAACCCTCAGGTACGTCATTAATGAAGGGCCCCTTAGTGGGCCCCTTGTTTGTGAATATACTAAATGTCTACGAGACCTCAAATTCTCGTACCTTTATGTACTGACATGTAACCGTAAGAATATTTTGCCCTTATCTCTTTTACGCAATGATTCATTCAATGATTCTTGGGGACCCAGATTGCAAATTGCGCGAAAAACCTTCTGTAACACAAATATGGTGTTGATATCTGCAGCATGCCCCCACAGCAGTATGCCATATGACATAATGCTGTGAAAGTAGCTGATATAAACCAGCCTAGCGGTATCTACGCCTGAGCAGGCGGATCTTTTTGACGGCGCATGCTGCAGAACTCCGTGCTGCAGTTTAGACAGTAATACAATACTTTTAAACGTTGTGGTATCTACGAGAACCGACCGTACCTACATCCTTCATTTTAACATTAGTAGGTATAAACTTTTTCATCTTTAGCCAAACATTTTTTTTCTTGAGAGCATTGTTTACATCGAAGTAATTCGGCTCGGTGGCCGCCTGGCGGCCACCTGGCGGCCACCTGGCGGCGTGTCTCCAGGTCCGGGCGAGCTGGAGACACACGTGTGACGCGTGTTACAATCGTAATTGGCCTCGGTCCTCGCCGTCACCCATCATTTCACTTTCGTTGCGTCTGTTTGTACTATGTTATAGACATGTCCTCATCGACTGACGTGGGCCGACACCGCGGGCCGCGCGCCGGCACGTCCGGGTCGGAGAAAGCGGACCCCGCCGCCCCCCGCCCGGCCCCGCGCGGCACACTTGCGTCTTGCGTGGCTCACATCGCGCCACTTTCGATTACCCTCCGGCAACGCGAGGACATTCTCGGAAGGCGACCCGGTATATTATGTTTCATATGCAAACGTCTTTCACATTCGTAGATGGATTGGCGCGGCGGGGACGGGGGCTGGGGGCGTCCCGTCGGACGCGCGGGGGCCGCCGCCGTGTGCGCACTCGCGGGTCCTGCGAGGCAAGTGTGTAGGACATGCGGAGCGGCCGCGCGCGGGGTGTGGTATGAGTGTGGGCCATCTGCTATTCCAAGTTTTTTTATTCTGCTCGCAGGTAGGGTGGACAGTGGACACTCTTCACAGGATCTTAGTGATCACCATAAACTGTATGTATCACTAGCGCGGGTAACGCTCGCCGGCGGGCGGAGGGCGGAGACGTCCTAAAACTGCGCTACAGTTATTTACAAACAATGAATAAGTACTATAACCGGTCCAGTAGTACGCTCTGCGCGCACAGGTCTGGCACAGCGGCGCGCGACACGTTCACCTTGTCACGGAAACCGGCGGCGCAGCGCTCGCGGCGGCCGCGCCCCGCCCCGCCCCGCCGCCGCCGCCGCCCGGCGGGGCGGGGCGGGGCGGTGACTCACCGGCGACCATAATAAATACTCGACACAACCTAAAACCTATCGATGGCCGACCGATCGAGCGATGTCCTACATTCTTGGGTTAGATCGTCCAACGAGACCCGTTACTAGTATATTCCTTTAGAAACGCTAATGTACATCCGCGCGATGTAACGGCCCTGCGCGGGGCTCATGTCTATAGTCGGGAGACGTACATTTCTACCCGACTACGGCGAAGTTAAGAGAACGATTACGATTTCCCGCATTCCTTATAGAATACTTATATTCATTTGACTAATGAGGTCCGCTATCATTTTTTGGAAATTGTTCAGAACTAGCTGTGCCCCGCGACTTCGGCGCGTGGAAAACATTTATTTAACTCATTATTTCTTTTTTTCTGAAATAGAAGTATCTTAAGTTACTCCTTATAAAATCACCAGTGAAAGTCCTTTGAAAATTCAAGTTATTTGGACCTAATACTGTAATGTCTGTAATTTCCAAACTACAAAACCGATGACCTTGAAATATTTACGTGACAATTTATAAAGTATCTACATTTTAACTAAAGCAAAATTAATGAAATCACACAACGCGGTAATGAATTACAATGAAGAATTAATTTTGACATCCTCTCTCCC
Organism: Aplocera efformata; assembly: GCA_921293045.1. Taxonomy (NCBI): domain Eukaryota; kingdom Metazoa; phylum Arthropoda; class Insecta; order Lepidoptera; family Geometridae; genus Aplocera; species Aplocera efformata. The sequence goes on along the minus strand of OV121042.1, from coordinate 76,029 downwards.
ACGGGAACCGTGCTGAATTTCAGGACAAAAAGTATCCTACGTCCTACCTCAAAGCATGACCTCAAATCATGCTAAGTTTCATTTGAATTCATTCAGTAGTTTCGGCGTGATGCGCGGCCAAGCCTGAGGGTTGTAATGTCTGTAATTTCTGAATTACGAAACCGATGACCTTGAAATATTTATAGGATAATGTCTAAAGTGCTCCCTTTCTAAAAAAAAAGAATAAATAGAATCGGGCAACGCGTTAATGAATTACAATGAAAAATATATTTTGACTTTTTCGCCTCTCCCACGGGAACCGTGCTGAAATTCAGGATAAAAAGTATCCTATGTAGTCCTAGTATCCTATGTAGTCCTATGTATTGAGTATGACCTCAAATCGTTCCAATTTTCATTTGAATCCGTCCAGTAGTTTCGGCGTGATGCGCGGCCATGATACAGATAGACAGATAGACAGACAGACAGACAGACATGAAAAAAAATACAGTTTTGGCTTCAGTAGAATCAATTCAGTAAATTCAATAGAATGCGCCCAAAAAAAATTTGTCAACATATCTTCAATGTACAGAATTGGATCCGTTAGTTTTATTATAAGTATAGATAGATAGATAGATAGATGGCTGATTTACTTCACAAATAAGTAAATGGAAAAGTAAAAAAAAAAGTCGTCGATAACCGCGAGCCGCGAGCCTGCAGCCCGCAGCCTGCAGCCCGCAGCCTGCAGCCTGCAGCCTGCAGCCTGCAGCCTGCGCGCGCGCACAATGCGCCACCAACACTGACAATGAATTATAGATCGCTCGATAACACAATGACGGTTTCGTAATTCCTAAACTATGCCATATGTTTACATTTATGCAGGAATCTGATAATTAATTCCATGAGTTATGTAACAGGACAACGTGTATATTAATGATTGTGGGCACAGGAGGTGTGGGTGTGGGTGTGGGTGAGGTCGGGAGTCGCGGCGCCGCGCGGAAGATGCGAACGCGCCGGCGCCGGCAGGGAAACCACGCCGGTCGGGTCGATCTTTTTATTATAACGGCCAGTACAACAAGGGCAAGAGGTTCACCGTCACGTCACATCCGTCGCAACGCGTCACGCCACGTCGCGACACGCGTCCGGGCGGTACTCGAGTACCGCGGTCGCACCGTCACACTGTCACACCGTCACACCGTCACACGGTCCCGCGTCCGTCGCGGGTGTCGTCACGTCGTATCGTCTCGCGGTACGCGGCACTCATACGGCGATCGTAATCGTCATCGGGAATACAAAAATAATACTGTAGAATGAATATCCGGTACGTCAGGCCGGAGGGCTCAGCACACCGTCTCCATGGGCAGGCGGGGGGCGGCGGGGGCGGCGGGGGCGGCGGCGGCGGCGGGCGCGGGGGCCGCCGCCTGCGTGGTGTGCGTGAGGGACTCGCCGCACGAGGGCAGGTGCGTGGAGGAGTGCGTGGCGCGCGCGTGGTCGCCGGGCGCGGCGCGCCGCCAGCAGGCGCCGGCGCGCGCGGCGCGGCGCAGCGCGGCCCACGCGTGCGGCTGGCACCCCACCACCAGGAAGATGAACACGCCCTGCAGCGCGTTCAGCAGGTCCGTGGCGTACCACACGTAGTCGGGCCCGCCGCACGCCCACGACACCACGTCCGCGCCCCACGTCACGCCCATCACCACCACCAGCTTGGCGCACACGCGGCCCAGCGCCGCCCTGCGAACACGCGGCGAATCAGCGCCGGGCCGCACCGGGACGGGCCCCGGGCGCCGGTCCCGGTGGGGCCCGGATTACTTTCCTACTCGTTATTATCATCTCCCTTCATAGGAGTTGGGCCTTTTTCGTTCGGAATTATAATATACTGCCGCCGTGCGTATTTGTTTTTCTCCATTCATTAACAGAACGCAATTATTAATAACGAAATTACATTACTGTTTCTGTTTAAAAACTATGCGGGATGGTGAAATTACAAACGCATGAAAAAGACCACGTCTCAGTAAAGGGGCGGACTGCAGTCCGATTTGGGTGCTCTCGCACCCGGCGGAGGCGGACAACGGTACCGCTCAACATCAGGTAGGGCGGCGACTTGTTCCGTCACCTCGAGGTGAGCCTGGTCTCCGCGTCTCCCCGACGGCGCAAGCGTCCCGGCGGGCGGAACACGTAGCGGGCTCTCGCTCGGACTCACCGCTCGGAGGTGGACTTGACCTCGTCGCGGCGCCAGAGGCCGCAGGTGAGCTGGCGCGTGGTGGACACGAACAGCGCCAGGTTGACGAGCAGCAGCACGCCGACGGGCCCGAAGAAGTACACGAGGATCTCCATGTCGCCGTAGAACCAGCAGCGCTGCACGGCGAAGCGCGGCCGCAGCAGCGCGTCGCCCTCGGGCGGCGGCGGCAGCGCGTCCAGCAGCGCGCCGGCGCCCGCCACGCACAGCGGCGCGCCCCACGCGTACACCATGTACACGCGCAGCCGCCACGCCTCCTGCCCGCGCTCCAGCGACGTCGGCCGGAAGTCCCTGCCCAGCCGACAATCGATCGACATTCATTACTATTTAATAAGTTCTATTAGTGCTTCCCCCAAGAGTCGGAGGAACGCGATCACGTGCTCCCCGCGGCCTGCCCCCCGCCCCCCGCCCCCGGCACTGCGTGCGGCATGGTGGCGGATATCGTAACGGACCAATGGAAGATGACGAGTGGTACGTACGACAATCGCCAGGCAGACCACGATGGGCATTTCGGAATTACCAAAATTATTAAATAATTAGTTATAGTAAAGAAATCGATTAAATTGTAACGGGTGCAGGCGGGCTAGATTGAACCTCGGCGCTGGTTTTCAGCGACGACGAGGGCCTGAAGGAATCTATTTTAAACGATGATTTTCACACCGAGTAGTGTGCCCTCACTTGTGATGGGTACGTTAACATTGCGTAACAACAGAACTGGTGATCTAGCCGTTACAAGAGACTAGCCGCGGACGGTGGGCACGGTGGGCACGGTGGGCACGCCCACAACCCTACTTGACGTCAAATGTTCCCACTGCTTGGACACCGGCCTACGCTCCTTAATGGTAGATGTCACATGTCTTCGTATTTTTGGTTCTAGACATGCCGGTTTCCTCACAATGTTTTAAGACATGCCGGTTTCCTCACGATGTTTTAAGACATGCCGGTTTCCTCACGATGTTTTAAGACATGCCGGTTTCCTCACGATGTTTTCCTTCACCATTTCGAGAACGTGACATTGCGCACATACTTGAGGAGTACAGATCAATACAAATTAATTAAACAAGAACAAGAACTGGGGGGTCCAGTTGCTCCCGTCCGTAGGTGTATACCCATTGATTCCCTACACGTACCCCCCGGGTGGTGCTAAAGGATCAACCAAAACTTGTGCGAAGTTCGTCCAGAGAGGTTTCTGCCGCCAAGCAGTAGTGTTTGCATTACTGTGTTCCGGTGGAAGGGTGTGGCTGCCGGTGAAATCACATGCGCATGAGAGGTATCATCCCTGTCTCGGGTGATGGATGCAGCAGGATGAATGCGACTTTGGATTTTGGATCTCATACTGAGTCGCACGCATTACTGTTGTCATGGGCGAAGGTCACCACTTACCATTACGTGGGCCCTCGGCTCGTTCCGTCACGTATTCACATAAACATAAAAAAAACATACACACAAGCGTGCACACACACACCCGCACGAGTGCGGGACGCTAAATTGACCAGTTTTTCGAAACCGCTCGAAAACTATGAAGCTCGTCTTAACTATATACAGTTCAATAATTACCTAGCCGCGCAAACTTACAAATACTGTTTCGTTGTTGTTTAGTGGCAAACACACTTAAGTTTTATGTTGATTTATCATCTTCTTTGATTTAGGTGCAACGAATGAAACGTAAGCAAGCAAATAAATACTGTTTCGGATGTCAGATGCGAAAAGTGGCGCGCTCGCACAACATGAAGGGTTTCCCGTAACGGTGCCGGGTGCCGGGTGCCGGGTGCCGGTGATGGTGAACAAACACAATATTGAACTTTAACAGGGATTGAGACGCGGCCACTTCAAAATATTTGGATATTGCCGTGTCATACCAACGTAACTACGACAGTCGCTAGCACTGTCGTCACTCACCTAAACGTCCACCATATGTTGAAGCACATCGTGTTGAGCCAAAAGAACGCGGACAGGAAGAGGAAGTGCATGCACACCGCTGCGCCGCAGCACATGGAACAAACGAGACGCCACAGTCAGTGAGGGGGGTCCTGGGGCCCTGGGGCCCCGGCGCGTCGCCGTCGTCGCGGGCGGGCCTCACCTAGCGCCTTGCAGAGCGCGGGCGGCACGCGGTCCCCCGCCAGCTGCGTGCCCGCCAGCAGCGCGTCTCCCAGCATCAGCGCCGCCACGTAGTGCGTCTGGCAGCGCCAATGCAGCGCGTGGTGCGCCGCCGGCAGCGCGAACCCGGCCGCCAGCGTGGCCGCTAGGAACGCGGCGCCCACGGCCAGCCCCGCGCCGTACAGCACGTGTCGCGCCGCGCCCGCACCGCCGCCGCGAGCCCGCGCCGCGCCCTCGCACGCAAGCACGCGCGCGCCGCCCGCGCCCGCCGCCGCCGTCAGCGCCTCCGCGCACCACGCGTCGGGCGCCAGCCGCTCCGCGCCCAGCAGCAGCGCGCCGCCCGCGAGCGGCGCCGCGCCCGCCAGCGCGCCCGCTACCGAGTACCGCGAGGCCGAGCCCGCGCACGTCGGCCACCCGAACGCCACCGCCCGCGCCGACCCGTTGCCGAACGCGCGCAACTCCGCCAGCGCCAGCGCGCCGCGCACCGCGTCCGGAACACAGTGCGCGCCGTCGAACGCGGCACCCTCCGCGCAGCACTTGGCCAGCGGCGGCGGCGCCTCCTCGCGCTCGCGGCATACGAGAGCACCGCGCGCGTCCGCGCAGTACCGGCTGGGCGGCAGCGCGCGGGTCGCGCCGCGCTCCTGCAGCGACCCGTTGTTCGCGAGCAGCGCGTATGGCGCCGCGTGCGCGCGCAACACGCGCAGCACCTCGCACGCCGGCAACGCCGCGTGCGCCGCACGCCAGTGCTGCGGCAGCCGTCCCGCCGGCAGAAAGGCGGCGCGCGCCGGCGCGTACACGAGCGGCTCGAAGATCGCGTCGGGAGGTGCCGGGCGGCACGCGGCGGCCGCCGCGGCGGCGCTCAGCGTGGCCTCCGCCAGCGCGTCCGGCGCCAGCTCCTGGCCGGCGGGGCAGCAGCGCGGCACGGCCAGCTCAGCGGGCCGCGCGCCACCCGCCAGCACCGCGCACGCCAGCGTCCACAGACAGACGGCGAACATGTTCACCGACACCACCACGCTCCCATCCCGCTATGTCGGTCCGGCCCGGGGAGAGACTCCCGCGGGGCGGCTATCGGCCGCCGGAATCCAAGCGGAGGACGATCCTTCCTAGCGGAGAGATCATCCGGTCCGAACAATGTTTTCGTAAATGAAACTTTCTTTCGACGATAGACACGTGCGAGTGAACTCCGAGACGCGAGTGACACAAGTTTAGCGTTCGAGCGCCGCTGCGAGACTGGCGCGCCGCACCGCACGGTGGGTGTGTGTAGGCCGGGGGAGGGGGCCGCGGCGCGTGGCGTGGGGGGGAGGGCGCGCGCCGAGGAAGTGGAAGTGCAAGCACGCTCGTCCATGCAGCGAGCGCGGTGCCACTGCACTCCTCGCGTGACGCGTCGCGCCGAGCGGCCGCGCGCCCCGCTAGCCGTTCGGTTCGACGCTCCACGCGAAATCATTTGCCAAGCCAAGGACGAATTCATAGTATTTCACTTCCGCCTCCTCCTTTTCCGCGACCCTGTATTAACATAATATTCCTCGTGTATTACCCAGCTACCTACGAGTATATAGCACTGTAACAGTAGTTGCTCAGTTGGCGCCGCAACTCATCGCGCGCGTAGAACCCGTTGAAGTCTTTTGTACAGGACAACCGCAACATGGATGCGGGCGATCACTAAATAGAAATAAAAAGAATCGCCCTTGACAAATTAAAAAAATATACCTATATTTTATGCACTGTTAACCTACTCGAGCTGTTTAATGAACAATCGACAATGTATGTTTTAGCTAATTCCTACGCTTAATAAATAATAAATGTTATCTTTTTATAATATTTTATATTTCAGATATACTGATATTTTATTTCTACAAAAAAATATATATTGTAAAATTACTCGAAATAGAAAAATTAACTGTTCCGCGTTCTTCCAGTCGTATCAAAACAGAAAACCAGAAACAGAAAACTATTTAATGTTCCCAGTCTCCAGTCCCCAGACCCCACCTGTCGCACTAACCGCGGCCAGCACTCGCCAATGTATCGCATGTGTTCTTCGTATAATACAATTTGTCATGGTGTAGATATTTTCTGTGCATCGGTCTCTTCAATTAAGAGACTGCTCGACTTGTAATATATAATTTTTTACCGTGTCTGAGAGTATTTTAAAGCAAGCTGTGTTCACTTCAAGTAGGTTGTACATGTACCTAAAATTGTGAGCCGTTTGTTCTTTGCAGTTCTGCCACTGGTCAGTGCAAAGAAAAACATATTCCGAGCCCAGAACTCACGTTCCAGTGCCAGCAGAGCATGGGCAGAACTAACTATACGAACGAGTTCTGGGCTCGGGTTGTTCTTTGCAGTTGTGTCACTGACCAGGGAGCAACGACATAGTTCTAGCCTGTAGCCATGATTTGAATCGATAAAATAAAATATTATTCGACTTTTGCGAAGTTAGCAGGTTATTTTTTCAATAAACATGTTCCAAGGTAAAAACGCCAGAACTATTTCCAAAAAGTATCAAGAACTGTAGAACTGGGGGGTCTAGTTGCTCGCGTCCGTAGGTGTGTACCCATTGATTCCCTACACGTACCCCCTGGGTGGTGCTAAAGGAGCAACCAAAAGTAGCAGTAGAACTTGTGCCAAGTTCGTTCGGAGAGGTACTGCCGCCACATCTGGAATCTGCCGCCAAGCAGTAGTGCTCGCATTACTGTGTTCCGGTGGAAGGGTGTGGCTGCCGGTGAAATCACATGCGCATGAGACGTATCTTCCCTGTCTCGGGTGATGGACGCAGCAGGATGAATGCGACTCAGTAAAGATTTGGATCTCATTCTGAGTCGCACGCATTACTGTTGTCATGGCGAGGGACACCACTTACCATCACGTGGGCCCACAGCTCGTTCCGTAAATCATTAACTCGGCCGATTCGCATTTATTTTTGATCTGCTGCAAAATGATCTGCTACGGGAAGATGGCAGATCGTTTATTCAATCGGATTTGTTCAAGGTAAAAACGCCAGAACTTTTTCTAAAAAGTATCAGAAACCGTAGAACTCGGCTGCATGCGAAAAGAACTCTCATTTATTTTTGATCTGCTCGACAATCATCTGCTCAGTTCACCCACATGTCGGTTGGTCGCATTATCCCTGCTGCCAAAAAATCTTAATCTTTTTTTCCCGATTGGGAATTGGCACCCCCAATTCCCAAAAATAGTATGAGAAAACCCAAGCCGCATCACCCGAGACGGGAATGTTACGTCTCTTGCACCTGTGATTTCACCGGCAACCACACCCTTCAACCGGAACACAGCAATACAAGTGCATTACTGCTTGGCGGTAGATTATCAGGTATGGAGGCAATCCCTCTCCAGACGAACTTGGCACAAGTTCTACTTTTAGTTGCTCCTTTGCTCCTTTGGGTACGTGTAGAGACTCAAAAGGGTTCTCACCTACGGACGCGAGCAGCTGCACCCCCCAAAATTCTTTAATCTATCTAAGTATATTTTTAATTTGTAAATCCTTATGAAAAAGTTAACCGTATAAGGAACAGGTACCTGTATTACACTCATGACCTTTCAACTTGGATTATTTATAGCCATGTAGGCTAACCTAACATACATATTGACCCCCGGCTGTACCCGCGACTTCGTTTGCGATTGTCATCCCTGCAGACTTAGCATTAAGAATAAAAAACAATGGTGTTAGCTATTGTTTTGTATGGTAAATTTATTACCACACCTAATAGAAAAAAAAAAACACTTTACTCACAGCCTCAAACGCAAACTCAAACTCATTTATTCCTTTAGATCTCAAGTATCATTTGGACACGACAAATTTTACACACACAAGTAAATATATTCGTGAGTATATTACATAACGTGTCACAGGAGCTACTTAAGCACAAAACACGCAAACAGATATGTCAAAATTACAGTCAGTTTTATCTTGTTAACCGTCCAACCCGAGGGGAAGAAACAGACAAGAAACCCTTCGGATACAGTAACTGGAGGCGCGGCAGTGCTCCGCCGAGTCAAGCTAAAACAAAAGCAACAGCGGCACGGCCGTACGTACCATCCTCTACTTGAAGCCATTCGGCCCCCTGCAACTTCGTTGTGGATAAAGCTAGGAGCCCCAAGTTTGAATGACCAAGAGAACATAACACATTCAGGTATATTCCCAAACTACATCCAATTTGAGCCGGCTTTCAAGTTAAAGATTCTTAATTTTGGCACTGTGACACACTCACCGATCATTAACATTCTACCTACTTATTAAATTCTACCTACCTACCTTCTATCATATCCACAGATCTGATAGAAGTAGGGAGGTAGAATTAGCTTCAAATTTTGAAAATAATTAGTGTTTAGTCTACAAAGCCAGGAAATATTAAAGCATACCGCAAATTCAGTCCCGTTTTCTAGTTATAGGTACGAACTGCATAAGTAACCTTGTTATCCTTTATAATTGGTATGCGATTACAAAGTAACTTTCGCAGTCCGTAAAAAAAATTACACTACCTGAAAAGATAGATACCTGTAGGTAAGTAAATAGTGGATATAATATATCCACTACATATTATGTAATACATAATATAATATACATATATATATATATTTTATTGTACATATTGTGTAAGTACATAATATGAGAATGTGAAGTCCAATCCAGTCCTAGTCTTAATTTGCCCGCTGATTCGCACGATGTACGGACGCTGTCCCTAAAAAATTACCCTTTTTAAGGCGTACTGTACATCCATGTACTCTGCGAGTCTGTGGTTTCAGCATACTCAAAATGCTTACAATGCTCTGCGAGTCCAATTCAATAATGCTTTCAGGACGCTGTTGCGGCTCCCGCGCTTTTGTAGTGCTTCAGGTATGTTCGCCGATGCGCGCACAGATACTTTCGACGCCATCTGGCGGAAAAAAACTGCCTCTTTGTTAAGCAGATTGCGTGCGAGCAGCCATAGTATCCTGAAAGTCATAGCAAACAACTATGCATGTCCTCTGGTGTGGAAGCTCACCCAGAGGACAAAATCTGTTTTAATTATTAGGTACTAACCCCTAGCCTTAAGTTACTAACACGTTTGGATCTAGTTGTCTGAATAAATAAATTTATTATTATTATTATTATTAATCAGAACATTCTCAGAATATTATTTAAGTGTTGTCAGTTTCTCCCATCCTTCGTTCTTTGTACCCGACGTTACAACATCCGTTCTTTATTCTTCACCACATCTTTAAATTTGCTGAGAAGAATTTACTTCTCTTTGAAGGAAAAGTTCGGCCCACGTGTTTTGTTCGACATCACTGTTTTCAAATTCTCAATCACTTGAAAACTCCGCAAGAAGTTAAAAAACACCATTCAGAGTAAATACATCAACGCAACAAATTAAAATATTGACGTTTCAACCTCACAGTGAACGGTTTTCTTTTAATTTAACCGAATTATTATACTTGTCAAGTATCGCATTACACGACTGCAACTCAAATATTGCGCATTATTCACAATAACAACATGACATTTGATATCTATACAAATAATAAAATCGGAGACTTGCCGTGTCTGTACATTACAGATTTTTGCAAAATAATTACTGGGCGACGTTAGGAATAAGTAATAGAACGTAAAAAAGGTCAAAATCTAGGGATTAAGAAATATTACGCCGAGTCTCGAATAATATATAGCGTTTATTTTATCGAAATCGACCCACATAATCAAAAGATATATTTAGTGACAAAATTCATGGAGCACCGCGCCTGCCGGGTCCTGCGTGCCTGACTCGCGTCGCGGGCCGGTGTGTCGCAACACGAGTGCGAGCAGGCGCGTGAAGGCACATGATAATTATGTTCACTCGTAGTTTAGTTTAGGTCAGTTAAGTAGGTCATTCATTTAAAGATAGTTTAGTTATTCTTCATGCTTCGAACTGCGAAAGGCTGATGGTATCCTATATTTTAAATACGAGTACCAAGCTGCCTGTCAAGCGCGTCATTTGCTTGATGGAGACCTACACTACACTGGGATAACGCAATGTCGAAACATACATCAGCGAAAGTACACAACGCATGCGACGTTTGTTTTCAAATTTGCTGGTATTTTCTGGAGTTTCGGATGCAGCACAGTTAATGCACAAGTATTAAGAATTAGCGGAATTATTTACAGGAATATGCAGCTTCATAATGATAGCCAACTAAACGAAACGATTACGTGAGTGTAACTTAATCGCCGCTTGCTAGATATCTAAGACAGTTACGCCTCCGGGACCTCCTCTATTGCAGTCATTGCTCGGCCGGCGTTGTTATGGACGAGCTGAAAGCCTACACGATGTTCAGTGGTTACCTCCGGCCATAACAACAGCCATACAACAGCACGTCCCCCTAAGCAAATCACAAGAAGACCCAAATAGCCCGTTTCGCCCATCACCCGAGATGGGAATGTTACTTCTAATGAGCATCTGATTTCACCCGACACCCACACCCTTCCACCGGAATAAGGCAATTTAAGTGCACCACCGTTTGGCGGAAGATTACCAGGTTAAAAGTTGTTTAAAATCCCGAGCTTGAAACTTTTAGCCCAGTTTTTATCATTTCTAGAAATAGCGACAAAGCAAAGGTTCTACGCGAGTGATTGCTTCTTAGTAGTATGGGATCAGTGCATAATGGCAACCCATTTAGCGGGTTAAAGCGATGGACCGAACTTTGCCGATGGACATTACCGGTAATACCTCGAGACACAAAGGTTGATGATTAGGAGCTCGAGTCTGTGGGGCAGGGAACAATAACCGTGCTGCCTGTGTGTGTGGTGATCTAACAACACTGATACAACATTGAGCGGTGTCCCGGGGGACGACACTGAATACCATTCTATTAAAAGGTAATAAATTATAAACTGTAAGTGCATTACAGTATTGCTACGCCCCTGCACGGTCACGCACGGTGCGGTCGGGGAGCGCGGGGAGCGCGGGGAGGGCGGGGAGGGGAGAGCACGGAGGTACAATGAAACCACAACAACAGGTTCAGACAGTCATGTTCGGCGGCGGCTTCGGCGGCGCTAGGGCGGGCGGCCGGGCGCGGCGGGCTCGGGCGGCGGCGCGTCCTCGTAGCGCGGCGGGTTGGCCCACGGGTCGTAGCCCAGCACCGACAGCATGGGCGCCAGCTCCGCCATGTCCGCGCGCACGTCCGCCGGCAGCGCGCCCACCCACTTGTCCAGCGCGTCGCGGTTCACCGGCCGCACCACCTGGTCCGAGGAGCGCTCCACGCTGCAACGCACAACAAGACGCGGCGGTCAGAGGACGGCCGGGGAGGCCACGCTGCCCACGCGCGGGGGGCGGGGGCCGGGGGGCGGGGGGGGGGGAGTGGGGCTCACTCACTTGGACAGCGCCACGCCGTGCGGCTGGTTGATGTAGCGCTCGTGGTGCAGCACCGCCTCGTGCCACGGCAGGTCGAGGAACGCGAGCACGGCGCGCATGGTGTGCTCGGGCCGCAGCACCAGCGCCTCGTAGCGCACGGGCAGGCAGCGGCGCGGCCCGAGCGCGCGGCACTGCTGGTACATCACTTCCACGGCGCGGTTCCACTTGCCCAGGCACTGCCGGTACGACGACAGGTCGAAGCCCGTGATCGTCACCTTGCGGCTGATGATCGAGTGCACGGTGGCGCGCCCGTCGCGCACCATGAACACGAACTTGGCGTTGGGGAACAGCTCCAGCACGTACGTGCCCATCTTCAGCACGAGCGGGTCCTTGTTGCACAGCCGCGGCGCCGGCTCGCCGTGCCGCACGATCACCTGCGGACAGAGGCCGCGGTCAGCAGGCGGGCAGTCGTCGGCGGGCCGCCGGGCCGCCGCGCGCGCGGGCGGACTCACACGCACCTCTAGGCAGAAGGCGGCGATGGCGTTGTCGAGCACCGACTTGGAGACGCCGGCCTGGTCGAGGCGCACGCTCTCCTTCTGCGAGCGCGCCCAGTGCTGGCGCATCTGCAGGATGCGCGGCACCACGCGCGTCTCCTGGCCGCAGCGCACGGCGGGGTGCGCGTCCAGCATAGCGCGCATCAGCGTGGTGCCGGAGCGCGGCACGCCGCCGATGAAGATGAGCGGCAGCTCGCGGCCCTCCACCGGCGCGCCCGCCGCCCGCGGGTCCGCGCTCCAGCCCGCGCCCCCGCCGCCGCCGCCGCGCCCCGCCACCCACAGCAGGAGCGCCGCGAGCGCGAGCGCGGCCGCCGCCCGCCAGCGCGCGCCCCGCCACATGCCCCCGATCTGCAAACGTTCCGACTCCTGATTCCAGAACCTCTCACTGCTGTTCGACGCCTATCGTCTCGGCTATAATTAACGACAGACGTCGATCTCGGAATAAGGAGAAACAACTTTATTTATCTTTCTACATTCTCAATGCACTCAATCACGAGGAAATGTAAACTTTAGTATTGCCATTGCCATATGAGAAATGACTTTTGACAGGTAACAAAATTTTCTATTAAAATACAAAATATGTATTTTTTAATATTATACTAAGGCAAGCTTGCTCCCACTTGCTCGGCCGCACACTCATAACATTTTAATGACAGATGTATTACTATAGACCCCAACCAATGGATGAAAAATTTTTTTTTTTTTTTTTTTTTCAATATGTGAAATACATTATAGATGACCCCAATATTTTTTATTTAATATCATATTTTCTTGTGTAAACTTACGATAACAATTGTTCTAATTGTCAATGAACCCTGGAACAATTCAAATGAAAATATCAATTAACACACATAAGGAGCCAAGCTGTATGTCCTCTCACTACTCGGCTACAATGAGCTTCACTGATTCCATCTGCAGCTAATGCCAGCAGTTGCCTGTTCACTTATTCAAGAGTAAAGAGTATGACATGAGATACATCCTACTACTATTATAAAGGCGAAAGTTTGTAAGTATGGATGTATGGATGTTTGTTACTCTTTCACGTAAAAACTACTGAATGGATTTGAATGAAACTTTACCACAATATAGCTTATACATCAGAATAACATATAGGCTACAATTTTTGAGGTTTCTAATGTGAGGTCGTAAAAAAACACATTTTTTGCATTGCAAACGCTGACTGAATCCTACAAGATAGATCAAAACAATGTACTACAGTATTGTACAACTTAAAAAGGTCTCCAAAACTAGACTAGACGGGACGAACCTGAAGTCCACGCGAACGAAGTCGCGGGCAAAACCTAGTCTACAATATTACAATATAACACTGCATCAGATACAACTTTATGATCTGCAGGGGACTCAAAGGATCAAAAGTATTAACAGCACACTCACTGACAGGCTGAAAAATCTAGTTAAAAAGCATCCATACCCTCCCTCTTCATAGTTGGGGTTTAAAAATACCTTATACTAGGTAACAATGGAAATCTGTAGTTTAATAGTTTTTTAACCTTTTCAACATTTAAATTCCAAAACATACATGACATATATACAGCGAGCTTACTGCACACACACCTCTCCATCTTGATACGTTCAATCATCTCTTCATGTGCGGTTGGTGTAATGCATACATCAATCATAGTGTCAATAAGCCTTGATATAACTTCTTAGACAAGTTTTATGTTGTTTAACAGTTATCACATGCTGTACCTACATTGTTTAAAGCTTTATACAAGCAAAACGTACTTTTGTTTTGTAGGTAACCATACAAAAAACCAACACAACTTTTTACGCAAGTTTTGGACAGAAGGGAGTAAGCTTACCTACATTAAATGAATTTCAATGCAAAAACGAAGTGTTTCTATCCATGTCGACTAAGATTTACACAATAAATTAGAAACTCGAGGTACGTTGACCACATAGCATCTCAGCTCAAGTTCATTTACTTGCGATTGCGATAAATAACTATGTGGTTGGTCAAGCTATATAAACAAAAATATTATTAAAACAGTGATACACTCAATAAGCAACAAACGGACTAATTCTTTCTTTTTATAGCTAGCGTTTTACCGAATTTCCCGAGACAAAAATAAAAATTTATTATTTATTTGATTGGAAGGTGCCAACAAAGTAAGAATTATGAAAAAATATGACACTACGGTGACACTGACAGTGACTGTACCTGGGTAGATTGCATTGATGTTAAAACGCCAAAAGAAGAAGAAGAAACACACTCTACAGCTAATGTTTGGTATATTATTATTGTCATTTTATTTCAGATTTTAATTTTTCTAATACAAAAACAACAAATATGTTTACAGATCTATGACAGTTAAGGCGTTTTAAGGGTCCCTGGCGACACATCTGGTGACCTAAGGGGCTAATCAATATTTATAAATAATCTATGATTATTATTAAGTTGAAATTAATTTTAAATACTGCAATTAGTGATTGCAGGATTGAGTATTTAACATTAATTTCAACAGCAGTGAAAAAATCAAACTTCTAAGTCAACACAATCAAAAGATATGGCCGTTTATGCTTCGTTTCTGCAGTATTCTCGTTAGGTATAATATTATAATTAAATCCTACAGGGTAATTTGGTTCGAATCAACGTCGTAGCAAAAGTCACGTTGACCGCTCACACATGGGCGGTTTTTACAGATCATGAAATTAGGGAGATAAATCTTATTAAGTTAATTTCTAAGCCAATTCAAGCTCCTATTAAACTGTAGATGAAAAGCAGTCATTCATTATATCACTATGACAATGCGAGGGGGTGCTGATTTTCTTATTCAATTTTTTTTAAATGTACTAAGGTATAATAATAGTGTATCTTGATTTCAAGACGGACAGCGGACCTCGGTACAGTCTAGGATCCCTTTAAGGTATAGGAAAATAAAATACTTTGACAGATTTAAATATTTCTTGTTGTCCAAAAACTGTTGCGACACAGATTACTACAGAGGTGTACTGTGCAATAGGCGGCAATTGGCAAAATCATGGCAATAAAAAAGCCAAGCCAGACAATCTTTTTCAATAATGGCGTCTGTCAATTTTAACTCTCGGAAATATAACTGAATACTGGTAGTTTTTTACGTTACATGTCCCTTTTTTAATATCTTCAATAAAAATAAGCGTCAAATGAGTCGATTTATTTAGATTAAATTTCTTGGAGACTCGGAATGTCTCCACCGGAATGGTCCGTTCATTTCAATTCAATATGGCGTCCAAAATTATATCAACTATTGTTTACAGCGGCTGGAACAGCAAATAAATATTAAATATAACTCATTAATTCGTAAGAATAAGTGCTAGAAGAAAGTGAAATCTGTGCAAAGGATGTTTAAGTGTCTCGGGGACTAAGCGTAGTGTGAACCTGTGAAACCTGTGTTTTTTTTCTCTATGTGCCGCCGTTTAATGATGTATTGTGTGATTTAGGTGTAGTACATTAGTAAACTGATAAATAAAAAATATATATGTTTCGCAATGTCAAAAGATGAACGAACAAGATGATTTCTCCGCGCAAGCTGTATCAACTAATCCTCCCATGGTATGTTTTTCATTACAATTTTCTTACTAATTTTTGTTTCGTTAGGGTTATTACACGAATTCGAATTCGACTTGATTCATTTCTGGAACTCTCATTGAATCACAAAATAGGATACACTAACTTTTACAGGGGCGACACGGCAACTGTCATTTTGGTAGACCGATAATTAAAAACTACCCAATCATTCTATGCGGGTTTCCTGCCGTTAGATCAGTACCCGAGTGTTGTTAGCCTTTCTATTCATTCCACTCATTTATATGATTCAGTTACAGTAATTAAAGCAGTTGTAACATGAAAAAACTTATGACAAATATATTTAGATGTTTATTTGATTCAACAATGTCTCGGGGATTTTCCTGTCTTCCATCTCTTGAACTCATTGAAATAAGAAAATATCCATCCATGAGAGTAAAAATTTGGAAGTTAAATATTAAAGTCATTTTCATGTGTGCATACAATTGCGAATATTTTAAGAATATGTTTGAATATATTTGTAATTTAGTTAATGCTTAATTGTCTCACATTAGAAACAAATAATGATAGTGAATTTACAATTTTGTAATGTTGATCTGAACACAAACTGGCTGCCACTCTGTATTTTCCAGCAGAAATATGGCGGCTGTAGCACTGGTTCTCAGTGGTGCCATAGCATGTCATAGCAACTGCGTTACCCACACTATACTAATATAATGATCACTTGTAAAAATTTTTTTTTTTTTATTTATACACACTAACAACAAACACATCATTCTCTTATCATTTACAGAACAATCATTTTTTCTTCATTCCACTAGTGTTCCAATAACTTGCCACTTGCAGGTGTGTAAATATATTTTTTTTATATTGGGTGTGTGAATATGACTCCGCCCTTTCTCAACAGATGTCGTTTTTAGTATTGTTTACGTGTACTAATAAATGACCATACTTGTATTCGATAGTTCTGAATGTCAGCTATCTAACGCATTTTATGATATTTGGTTGAAATGTAAGCAACAATTGTTTTCACCTTTTCGAAAATGTCGGTTTTTATTCCAAATAAACGTCATTTGCGGGAAGTGTTATTACATTATTTTATTGCGAAGAAAACTGCAGCGGAAACTTATCGTTTGCTTGTGGAGATTTATGGTGAGCATGCTCCGTCTAATACAACTTGCAAGGAATGGTTTCGACGATTTCAAAATAACGATTTTAGTACTGAGGATAAAGAACATGGAAAACCACCAAAAAAATTTGAAGATGCTGAATTGGAAGCATTATTGGCGGAAGATTCTTGCCAAACTCAATCAGAATTATTGTAGCTGCAGCATTAAATGTTGATCGTTCAACTGTTGCAAAGCGTTTACAAATGATGGGAATGATTCAAAAAGCCGGTTACTGGGTTCCACATGATTTAAAAGAAAGAGACATGGAACGTCGGAAAACCATTTGTGAAATGCTGCTTCAAAGACAGCAAAGAAAAGGATTTTTGCATCGGATAGTCACAGGAGACGAAAAATGGATACACTACGAAAATCCTAAACGCAAAAAAGCTTGGGTGAAACCAGGCGAACCAGGCCCATCACAGCCAAAAATAAATATTCACTGTGCCAAGGTCATGCTCTGTATTTGGTGGGATCAGAAAGGTATTGTATATTATGAGTTGCTCAAACCCTCTGAAACTATTAATGGAGAAGTTTACCGACGACAACTAATGCGTTTGAAGCGAGCCATAGAAGAAAAACGACCAGAATGGGTGAATAGACATAACAAATTAGTTCTTCAGCATGACAATGCCAAACCGCATACCGCAGAAGTCGTAAAAAGATATTTAGAGGGACAGGACTGGGAAGTGTTACCCCACCCGCCATATTCACCAGACATAGCTCCTTCGGATTACCACCTATTCCGGACGATGCAGACAGACCTTACTGGAGAAAAGTTTACTTCATGTGAAAGTATCAAAATTTGGATTGACAACTGGATAAGCTCAAAAGACCAGGACTTCTTCCAGCAAGGAATACGAAAACTACCTGAACGATGGGCGAAGGTTGTAGCTGCAGATGGAGCATACTTTCAATAATTTTTTTTTTTAATTTTGTAAGCGAACAAATGTGTTTTATTTTGACAAAAAGGGGCGGAGTCATATTCACACACCCAATATATAATTATTAATATGGTGTTTCAGATAATCTTAACCTAAAGCCAATAACAGATTTACATTCTATATAATAATAATAAAAATTGTTTAATTCAGACATCAATACATGGTGGGATTTACAATGTTCATATTCATGAATTAAATCAAACATGTCTAGCTTGTTGTTTAACTTAGATGATGCATTGTAACTAATTATCATTCCGTTGAGAGATGAATGTGAACCCATGTTTGATTTGTGAAGCCATGGACTTAAGATTTTCCTAGTATGAATTCTAAAGTTAGGACGCAAACTGTAAGTGGAATTGTAAGAAGTATGTCAGGAGCACTGAACATGCCATTACAGACTTTGAAAAGGGTAATGTGGTTGGTCCATCAGTGATCTTTGGAATTCAAAGGAGTCCCATGTTAAAATGGTTTGACCATTCAAATGTGAATGCCTTGACTCGTTTGGATTTGAAAACTATTATATATAGTGAGTGAACATTGTTGAATTTTTCTATGAGGTCAATGCGTTTTTTATTAGATGGATTCCATACCAAAAAGCGTCTTCTTAATGATAACAAACAATTGACAGCTCCATATATTAGTCAGTAGTAGCCATGCCTTCGTAGCAAGGGATCTTGGGTTAGATTACCAGTCGGGCTCACTTTGTTTGATGAGCGTGGAGTTTGTTCTTGGGTCTCGGATGTTTGTCCATAGTCTGCAACAGTATAACAGTATGGAGTAAAATATACTCAAAACTTAATTTGTCAGGTCAGGTACAATACCACTAACTTTTCATCATGGATCATTTCTACTGAAAACAGGTTGTAGGTACATAACCAATTGATAGACCATTTAACGTGATTGTTTCAGGGCGTCGAGCGGAATGCGACGTCAAGCTGCGGCGGCGGCGGAGCGGGCGCGCTCAACGGCGCCGCCGACGAGCCGCCGCGCAAGCGCGCCAAGCCCTCGTCCCCTCCGCCCGCCGCCGCGGAGGATGCGGGCGCGCTGCGGCGCCGCATCCTCGAGTGCGAGCTGGTGCGCCTGCGCGCGCTCCGCGAGCGCTTCACGGAGCAGCTGAGCGAGCTGTACTTCCTACAGGCGGGCGGCAACATGATGGACTACGCCGTGTGGCGCAAGCGGCCGCCCGCGCCGCAGCTGCTCGCCTTCCTGGAGGCGCGCCGCCCGCCGCCCGTGGCGGTGGCCATGCCGGCGCCGCTCGCGCCCGCCCCCTCGCCGGCGCCCGCGCCCGCGCTCGCCCCCCCGCCGGCCCCGGCCGCCGCGCCCGCGCCGCTCGCGCCCGCCGACGAGATGGTGGAGAAGGCGAAGCAGGAGGCGTACGTGGCGGGGCGCGTGGCGGAACTGGCGCGCGCGGGGCTGTGGACGGAGCGCCGGCTGCCGCGCGTGCTGGAGCCGCCGCGGCCCAAGACGCACTGGGACTACCTGCTGGAGGAGATGGCCTGGCTGGCGCAGGACTTCGCGCACGAGCGCAAGTGGAAGAAGCAGGCCGCTAAGAAGGTGCGCGGGCCCCGCCACGCCATTCTCTCATTATTGAGCCCTCATCGCGTTAACCCTTTAAGTCTCAACTTCTGAATGAGTTAATCATTTTGGATATTTTTAATTGATGCTGCATCTACTTTAGTGAGGTAGAGAATACCTGTTTATATTTGTCGCAGTAATCGATTCAAGATGGCAGACATTGCGACCTTGTTGGATTACTGAATAATGTCGGAACTTGTACTGGTAGCTTTGGTCATCAGTATTGCTATTATTTTGTTGAAGTCCTTATAATTCACCCGTACCGTACGTACGTAGTGTGGTCTCTCGCGGCCATACTACTATACGCATACTAACCTATCTCTCCGAGTGCAGTCGATCTTGTAAATGGTCTTTTACTTACTTACTTCACTTGCTCTCTGTGGGGAAATCATGGAAATTATCATGATTTTTATCGAACCAAAAGCAAAAAGTTTGAATTCTTAAAAATTACATGGAAACGTCACTATTTTTTAATAATTATGTCCATAGACGAGATTGTCGTTATTAAATCTTAAAAAAGCGCTTGACTTAAGCCCCATCCGACCCTTCACGGAGAAGGAGAGAACTGCAAGAAATGATTATATGATTATCAGTTTGTTAGTCCGACTCGCACGATATCGGTCGTTGAACTGGGGCACCGTCGGTTGCAGTGCGCGCGCGCCGTGCAGAAGTACTTCCAGGACAAGGCGCTGGCGGCGCAGCGCGCGGAGAAGGCGCACGAGGCGCAGCTGCGCAAGGTGGCCGCCTTCGCCGCGCGGGAGGTGCGCACCTTCTGGCACAACGTCGAGAAGGTGACCGCACACCGCACACCGCACACCGCACACCGCACACCGCCCTCCGCACACCGCACTCCGCACTCCGCACACCGCACACCGCACACCGCACACCGCACACTCTTGTGACATCAGCTTTATAACTTTTGATACTTAGTAAAACAAAAATATTTGATATTATATAAATTATTAGCTGTGCATCGCGACTTCGTGCGCTTGGAAAACATTCATTTGCGCGGAACTCAATTTGTTTTTTTTCTTAAATAGAAGTATCTTAAGTTACTCCTTATAAAATCACCAATCTGCCAGTGAAAGTCCTATGAAAATTCAAGCTATTTGGACCTACTGATGGTTGTAATGTCTGTAATTTCCAAACTACAAAACCGATGACCTTGAAATATTTACGTGACAATTTATAAAGTATCTCCTTTCTAACTAAAACAAATTAATTAAATCACACAACGCGTTAATGAATTACAATGAAAAACATATTTTGACCTTTTCGCCTCTCCCACGGGAACCGTGCTGAAATTCAGGATAAAAAGTATCCTATGTGTTACCTCGAAGTATGACCTCAAATCGTGCTAAGTTTCATTTGAATCCGTCCAGTAGTTTCGGCGTGATGCGCGGCCATGATACAGACAGACAGACATGATGAATCGATATGGGGGCACCCAAAAAAAAAAAATCAAAATATCTTCAATGTACAGAATTGGATCCGTTACAGTTTTATTATAAGTATAGATAACTAGGTGAGCTCGATATAATAAAGTGAACTCCGGATCGTCTTCGGCGGCACGAATCTTGAACGGAAGTCCATCTGGGTTCCTGGCCGAAGGCGTATTTAGGGGAGGGGGATGCAATGTGCATTGCAACAAAATCTAAGTATTCTGTTTACCGACATCCGTGAAACATTTGTGTCTGGAAACCCTGTCTGGAAAAAGATTTCACTTTTGTGAGTGGCTAAAATTCATATAATTAATCTATACTATAATATAATATTATAAAGCTGCAGAGTTTGTTTGTTTGTTTGTTTGAACGCGATAATCTCTGGAACTACTGGTCCTATTTGAATGATTATTTCAGTGTTGGGTAGTCCATTTATCGAGGAAGGCTATAGGCTATGTTTTTTTTTTTTTTTTCAAAATTAGGGATCCGTAAGTAAATTGCTATTTTGTAACACAAGGTGTAAAATCGAAAACCTATTTTTGCGTGCGCTGCAAAAACTATTGACAATAGAACAAAATGATTTACTACGGGTTTTTAGATCCCATTAAGACCTACGCTCGCCTACAGAGAAACCAAACCGTATCCGGGACTTCGGCTCCATTGGTTTTCCCCCATCTTTAAACAACAAGGTTTGAAGATGGGGAAAACCAATGAAACGAGGTCGCATGCTAATGTATTTAGGTCGCGACGCATGTCCGGTTTTGTCGCGAAGAATGAAAACACATTTGTACATGTGAAATTGTGTAATTGTCTCAAAACTTGCAGACCTGTTATTGTATGAAATTCGTTTACAGATCGTGGAGTGGAAACGCGTAAAACGCGTGGAGAAAGCACGTAAAGAGGCACTCGACGAACAACTGAGCTACATAGTGGACAAGACTGAGCGGTATTCCCGCCAGCTGGCGCTGGGTCTGGGGGCGGGCGCGGGGGCCGGGCCGGGGGCGGGCGGGCCCGACACGCCGCCGTCGGACGAGGAGTTCACGCCGCGCGGCGCGTCCTCGGACGACGAGGAGACGATAGCGCTGGCGGAGCGCGAGGCGGGCGAGGGCGCCGCCGAGCACCGCGCCGAGCTGGACGCGCTGCGGCGGGACTCGCGGCGCGCGCTGGCCGACCTGCTGCCGCCGGGGTACGCGCCCGCGGCCGGCGACTACCGCTCCGGCGAGGAGGACTCCGCCGACGACGAGGAGACCATCGCGGAGCAGGAGCGCGCCGAGCCGGCCGCCGACCCCGAGGCCGAGCTGGCGCAGCTGCGCGCCGACGCGGACCTCGACCTGGACCAGCTGCGCCGCCTGTACGCCGCGCGCTCCGACTCGGCCGAGCGCTCCTCCCGCGAGCCCTCCGCCGCGGGCTCGGACGCGGACGCGGACGCGGACGCCGACTCGGACTCGGACTCGGAGTGCGAGCCGCTCGAGGCGCTCATGGAGGAGCCGCCGGAGCCGGCGGGCGGCTCGGAGCGCGTGGAGCGCGCCGCCACGCTGGCCGCCTCGCTGCAGCCGACGGGCACCACGCTTTCGGAGACGGCGGTGGGCACGCCGGTGCCGCGCCTGCTGCGGCACGCGCTGCGCGAGTACCAGCACGTGGGCCTGCACTGGCTGGCCACCATGTACGAGCGCGGCCTGAACGGCATCCTCGCGGACGAGATGGGGCTCGGCAAGACCGTGCAGACCATCGCGCTGCTGGCGCACCTCGCGCTCGAGCGCCGCGACTGGGGGCCGCACCTGGTGGTCGCGCCCACTTCCGTGGTGCTCAACTGGGAGATGGAGTTCAAGAAGTGGTGCCCCGCCTTCAAGATCCTCACCTACTACGGCACGATCAAGGAGCGCAAGCTGAAGCGCGTCGGCTGGACGAAGGCCAACTCGTTCCACGTGTGCATCACCTCGTACAAGCTGGTGGTGCAGGACCACCAGTCGTTCCGCCGCAAGCGCTGGAAGTACCTGGTGCTGGACGAGGCGCAGAACATCAAGAACTTCAAGTCGCAGCGGTGGCAGCTGCTGCTCAACTTCCAGACGGAGCGGCGGCTGCTGCTGACGGGCACGCCGCTGCAGAACAGCCTGCTGGAGCTGTGGTCGCTGATGCACTTCCTGATGCCGGACGTGTTCGCGTCGCACTCCACCTTCCGCTCGTGGTTCGGCGAGGTGGGCGAGGCGGCGGAGGGCGGGCGGCGCGCCTCCGAGCCGCTGGTGCGGCGCCTGCACGCCGTGCTGCGGCCCTTCCTGCTGCGCCGGCTCAAGCGGGACGTGGAGCGCCAGATGCCGCGCAAGTACGAGCACGTGGTGCTGTGCCGGCTGGCCAAGCGGCAGCGCTACCTGTACGACGACTTCATGTCGCGCGCCGGCACGCGCGCCTCGCTGGCGTCCGGCAACCTGCTGTCCGTGATCAACGTGCTCATGCAGCTGCGCAAGGTGTGCAACCACCCGGACCTGTTCGAGCCGCGGCCCGTCACCTCGCCGCTGCACCTGGCGCCGCTCGCGCTGGCCGCGCCCGCGCTCGCGCTCGCCGCCGGCGTGCCCGAGCGCGCCGAGCTGGCGGCGCGCCTCGGCGGCGACCTGGCCTCGCTCGAGGCGGCCGGCGCGAGGGCCTTCGCCGCGCACCGCGCGCGCCACCTGGCGCCGCCGCGCCGCTTGGTGGAGGAGCTGCCGGCGCCGCCCGCCGCCGCGCCGCCGCCGCCCGCCGAGCTGCGCCTGCACCTGCGGCTGGTGCCGCGCACGCCGGCGCCGGGCGGCGCGGCGCCGGCGTGCGCGCGAGCGGCCCGGCCCGCGCCCGCCGCGCCGCCCGCGGCCCCGCCCGCGCCCGCGCCGCCCCAGGGCGCCGCCGCCGCGCGCCTGGCGGCCCGGCGGCGCGCGTGCCTGGCGCGGCTGGCGGCCTGCAACGAGCGGCGCTGCTGGCGGCTGCCGCTGTACGGCGCGGACCTGCTGGAGGCGGTGCGCGCGCCCCCTCCCCCCGCGCCCTCCGCGCTGCGCCCCCCGCGCGACCTGCACCAGATGCTGCACGACATGCGCGACGTCATCGACAGGTGAGTCGTCGTGATGCTACCGTAACACGGATTTATTCTCTCAATTCCTTTGACATTTTATAAAGTCGCTAGCGGTATTAAAAGACTACTGTAAAATGTTAAAAAAATATCTTTAATCTGTTTCTTTTTATTTTGTTAAATTATTCAATAATCTAAAGTCGTAGGTCGTAATATGGTGACCTGCGAGGCTTCTCTCTATCGCGGCGGCTGGCGGTGGTCAAAAGACGTGGCTCCGTGCCAATATTATATTTAAATAACCCTTTTCACAGCGGTGCAATATTGCCGTACAAGTAAATTGCACAATCGCTGAGCTGTTGGATACACTATTTTTTACTGTTTTACTAAACTGGTTGATACACTTATTGTTAAATCTATTTGTTAATATGATCAGTCGCAAATAAATTATCATCGAAGCTAGACGTTTGTTTAAATCACGCAGTGACAGTCACAGTACCATCAACCTTAACCACATCAACATATGGTCGACTTCTCACCGGATAATACCACCTCACCGAGCTTACGGCCGGCCGGCCGGAGAACAATAGGCGCCGCATTCCTCAGCGATAACAAGAACTCAGTGCAAAAAATTATATTTTATTTGGTCGTTAATGATGTTGTGATGGTATAAACTGTATTACAATAACGATATTATGTGAATTCGTCATAGAAGATTACGGATCAGTGCTTTTATTCAAGTTTGGAACTCACGTGTATTTATTATGAGTACTCAAGTGGATCAACTTATTGGTGTTTTAGAAGACCAAGCCGTTTTATTGAAGAAAACCCAAACCAACTTAAAGAAATGTCCTAAACAAAGGTTCACTAAAGGCTACATACAATCACGTATAAAATGTATCGACGAGTACTGGAATTGTTTTAAAAATACACACCACGAATTACTGAAATGTACGACGCGCGATCAACGTTCTGTTATTCCATACTTTGCAAATGAAGATTTCTTTATTCACGAAGATTTGTACGTATGTATGATGGGCGACTTGAAGGACATGTTGGACTTGTGCACGGCGAGCACGAGCACGCCGACTGCCACCAAATCTCAAGATGTTTCATGTGAAGGGCAAGTACATACTCAAGTTCATCTGCCACGCATACAAATACAACCTTTTTCTGGAATATATGAAGAATGGCCCGCCTTTAAGGATTTGTACGTATCCTTGGTACACCAAAGCACTAATCTGAACGACGTACAAAAGATGCATTTTCTCAAAACAAGCTTAACGGGTGAAGCCGCCTCCTTACTCAAGCACATGCAAGTAACAAACGACAATTATGCCCACGCGTGGGAAACTCTGAATCACCGTTTCGGCAACAAACGACTTATTGTAAATTCACTATTGAAGAGACTGTTTGCCCAAAAGAAATGTACCAGCCAATCAGCTGTTCATCTGAAGCACCTACTAGACACTACTAGTGAAATATTGAACAGTCTGAAAAATTTAAAGGTATCTACAGACTCTTGGGATCCTGTCATTTTATTTCTGGTCGTGCAGAAGTTGGACCCAGAGTCACACAAGGAATGGGAACAAGCTGCGTATTCGGAAAATTCAGAAGAACTCGCGACATGGAGCCACTTGAAAAAGTTTTTAGAGGCAAGGTTTCGCACACTGGAGCTTGTTTCAGCACCTGCTACTACTACTAGTGGAACACATACCAGATCGACGAAAGAACGAGTTTTCCATGTCTCCGCTGTAAAAAAGGAGAAGCCTTGCGTGCTATGTAAGGATGCACACATACTATGTCACTGTAATGAATTTACAAATATGAATGTTTCTGAACGAGAAGAATATGTCAAAACCAACAAACTCTGCTTCAATTGTCTGGTACCAGGACATTCGGCTTTCAAGTGTCGTTCACGAATGTCTTGTCGCACCTGCAGGAGACGTCACCACACCCTTCTACACCAACCAAAGTACTCCGACGCGCCGACACACACGTCTGAACATATTAAACCGACGACGTCGATTCAAGCGGAGGTAGAAGAAACACAAGTACATACAATGACCTCCTCGCATTCCAGTGCTGGACAAAATAAGATTGCTCTATTGGCCACTGCAGTAGTCATTGTAAGAAGCGCTCAAGGCCGCACTACTGTACTGAAGGCGCTGATAGACTCGGGATCTCAAGCATGTTTTATAAGTGAGAAAGCGACTCAGATCCTGAAACTCGAAAGAACCCCAGTAAATCTCGTAATCTCCGGAATGGAATCTATGAAGGTCAAAGTCAAGCAAGAGGTCAAAGTTCAAGTTTTATCACGATGGGAACCCAATTTCTGTCTACCAATACAAGCCTACGTGATGTCCAAGGGATTGACCACAAACATACCTTCTAGAGCCACCATGGAACATGAATGGACGCATTTAGAAAACCTCAACCTCGCCGACCCAAACTTCTATGAAAATGGAAAACTAGATATGCTATTAGGCGTGGATGAGTATACTGCAATACTTCAGCAAGGACTAATCAAAGGTCCACCAGGTACACCATGCGCGCAAAAAACACACCTGGGATGGATCGTAATGGGAGGAATCCATATGAAACTAAATACAAACGTAAGGTCTTTGACTGTTATGAAGCAAGAAGTGAACCTAGATGATTTATTGAAAACTATATGGGAAATTGATACAGACACGAACAGAAAGCTAACTAAGGAAGAAAATCTATGCGAGGAAATATACGAGAAGACACACACTAGAAACAAAGATGGAAGATACGTAGTAAAGCTACCGTTCAATACAGATAACCCTAAATCACCCAATGGAAACTCCAGAGAGATAGCAAAGAGAAGATTCTTGCAACTAGAAAAAAGATTCACACAGAACTCACAATTGAAGAAAGAGTATACCAAGGTTATTGAAGAATACAAAGAGTTAAAACATATAGAGGAAGTACCTGAAAGAGAAAAGGACAACAAATCGATCTATTTGCCTCATCATGCTGTCATTCGCACTGACAAAGAAACAACGAAGACAAGAGTCGTTTTTGATGCCTCGTGCAAGAACTCCAATGGCGTCTCACTGAATGATGAGCTTCTGCTGGGACCAACACTTCAAGATGATCTGAGAAGTTTGATAATGAGATGGCGCATTCATGCTGTATGCTTCGTCGCAGACATACAAAAAATGTACAGAATGATCCTGATAGACAAAAAACAAGCAGATTTTCAGCGCATAATATGGAGGAGTGACCCAACTCACAATCTAAAGGATATGAGGCTACTCACCGTTACTTTTGGAACCGCATCAGCGCCTTATCTAGCCGTCAAAACACTGTTACAGCTAGCCAATGATGAAGGAGACCGCTACCCTGATGCCGCTAAAATATTGCGTGAAGATTTTTATGTCGATGACTGCATGTCTGGTTGTGACACCCCGCAACAGGCTATCAGCGTCAGTCAAGATCTGAAGGAACTCTTACTCCTTGGCGGCTTTGAACTGAAAAAATGGTCATCCAATAATCGAGACTTCATGAAATCCATAAACCCAGAAGACAGATCATCCCATGCACAACTGGAACTGAAAATAGATGGAATAATTAAGGCCCTAGGAGTTCAGTGGAACCTTGGTACAGATAAATTTGAATATAGTCTAAACTTACCTGATGTCCATGCATTGGTTTCAAAGCGAAGCATCTTGTCAGATATCCAAAAGCTCTTTGACCCACTAGGATGGATAGCGCCAAGCCTGGTTATGGCAAAAATCTTGATACAAAAGCTTTGGCTCGAGAAAGTAAGTTGGGACGAAGTCCTCAACGACGCTCTAACCGAAGAATGGAAGATGATACGAGCTGATTTGCAAAATGTCAATAGCATCCAAGTAGATAGATGGATGGGTACATCTAGCTCAGACAAAGAGGCTATTGAAATTCATGGTTACAGCGACGCATCTATTCTAGCCTATGCTGCCGTGGTATACTGCCGTGTGAAGAAACCTGACGGTGCTATAAAAACTACCCTTATAGCTGCACGAACGAGAGTAGCTCCATTGAAGACCATCTCACTGCCCCGACTCGAACTCTGTGGAGCTTTACTACTCGCAAGATTGCTGAGACAGGTTGGACAAGCAATGAGAATCCCAGCATCACAGATATATGCTTGGACGGACTCGTCAATAGTTATTTCATGGCTGTTTGGCGATCCTAACAAATGGAAACCGTTCGTGGCCAACCGCGTTGTCGAAATCACCAGCAATGTAAACAGCAGTCAATGGTACCACGTGCAATCTCAAGACAACCCTGCGGACATCGCGTCGAGAGGAATGCTTGTCTCAAATCTAAGAAAATGCAAAATGTGGTGGAACGGACCACTATGGTTATGTAACAAAGAAATACAGTTCACTAGACCCAACGTTATACCTACTGAGTTAGAGAAAAAGAAGAAAACAATACAGACGTATAAAATAGCAAATGAAGAAGATAGAATGGAAACGAGATTAATCACACAATTTGAGAATTTTTACACACTCACTGAACTTTTGAGAACACTAACCTACTGTCGAAGATTTTTAAAGAAGAATAAAGAAAACATAGACAATCCAATTACCACTGACGAACTTGAAAAATCACTTCAGATATGTATAAAACTAGCACAAGAAGAAGAATTCATAAATGAAATTGAAGGTCTGAAGAGGAAGAACAGAGTAAAGAAAGTTAGTAAATTAAAATCGCTGAATCCATACCTAGATGAAAATGAAATCCTCAAGGTGGGCGGAAGGCTTAGAAATGCAGACATTAGTAATGATCAAAAACATCCTATCATATTAGGGCGGGACTCTAGACTTACCGCTCTTATTGTCGCTGAAGCTCACGCTAAAACATTGCACGGAGGTGTGCAATTGATGTTGACTTACCTTAGATCCAGGTATTGGATAATACGAGCTAAAACATTAGTCAAGAAGCATATCCATCGTTGCATGGTATGTGCTAGATATAATGCCAAGGTTAAAAGCCAAATTATGGGCGACCTCCCGATTTCACGTGTAACTCGGAGTCGCAGTTTCGCCCGATCTGGAGTAGATTTTGCTGGTCCCTTTCAAGTCCTGATGAGCAGAGGTAGAGGAGCTAAAACCAATAAAGCTTACGTGGCGTTGTTTATCTGCATGTCCACCAAAGCGATTCATTTAGAGTTGGTTGGTGACCTAAGCTCAGCGGCGTTCATAGGTGCTTTTAGAAGATTTTGCGCCCGCCGAGGAAGATGCACAGATTTGTGGTGTGACCAAGGACGAAACTTCGTTGGAGCTAATAAAGAGCTTACCGATGCATGGAAGGAAGCGAAGCTCCAGTTTGATGGTGAAATTGCCGATCTACTAGCCAATGATGGAACGCAGTATCATCACATTCCAGCCTATTCACCAAATTTCGGAGGACTCTGGGAGGCAGGTGTAAAGTCTATGAAATATCACTTGAAAAGAATTCTTACCACTCATCTGACCTTTGAAGAGATGTCGACGGTCCTCTGCGAAATCGAAGCATGCCTTAATTCAAGGCCCTTGTGTCCAATAGAATCCAATGACGATACCATAGATGTACTAACACCTGGCCATTTTTTGATCGGAGAAGCGCTGGTTTCTGTGCCTACTCCAAGTTTCAAGGATGTCAAAATAAGCCAATTGACGCGATGGCAATTTACCCAAAAACTGCTAAATGATTTCTGGAGTAGATGGCAGACAGAATATTTAAACCGACTGCAACAGAGACCAAAATGGCTCAAGCGTGAAGAAGAATTTAAAATTGGGGACATAGTACTGATAAAACAAGATAACATGCCAGCAGGAAAATGGTCCTTGGGACGCATAACGGATAAACACCCTGGGCCAGATGGATTGACACGAGTATATAGTGTTAAAAGTGGAGATGTAGTCACGAAGAGATGTGTTTCTAAATTATGTGCCTTGCCAGTTAACACTGATTAAAGTTCAATTATGTTGAATAATGTATGTAAGCCCACCAAATATTTTATTTGAGCTAGGACATGCCTTCTGTTTTTTTATGTGAAAATGTAGGTCATGTCTATGTGCTTAATTAAGGCATGTTAGGTACAATATTTATGTTTTAATTAAGCAGTTTAAGGAATTTAATTGTTATCGTTGTTTTTCTTTTTTGAAAGGACTCCTATAGTCCTTTGGTGGGCGGTTATGTTAAATCTATTTGTTAATATGATCAGTCGCAAATAAATTATCATCGAAGCTAGACGTTTGTTTAAATCACGCAGTGACAGTCACAGTACCATCAACCTTAACCACATCAACACTTATATTAAAACTATGTACGTATATCAACACAATTGTACATGTACAACCTACTTGAAGTGAACACAGCTTGCTTTAAAATACTCTCAGACACGGTAAAAAATTATATATTACAAGTCAGGCAGTCTCTTAATTGAAGAGACCGATGCACAGAAAATATCTACATTATGACAAATTTCATTATACGCAGAACACATGCGATTCATTGGAGAGTGCTGGCCGTAGTTAGTTCGACAGGAGGGAACACTAAAAGTTTTTCCGTTTTGGACACGACTGGAAGAACGCGGAACAGTAAATTTTACCATTTCGAGTAACTGAGGACTATCAACTTTACCATGTATAATTTTTTTAAGATATAAAATATCAGCGATATTCTATTCTAGCGCGGGCAATTTAAAGTAGCGAAGTCTCGAATCATACGATGTAAGACTGTCGCAGAGGTGGTTGGCATAAGAAACGTACACTTCCAACATACATAGCGCTTATTAAATACCGGTCAATTAAATTAATGTAATAGGTATCAACCGTTATAATTCAATAAATAAAAGGTACGTCTCCAAGGAAAGCCTATGTTTGGTTTTTGTTTCTTAAAAATAATATCGTCCAAATGTGAATTGAAACGGTACTTGTGTAGTGCAGAGTAGAAGTTCAGTACGGTGTCGCCGGCAGGTTCACGGTGTGCTGGCGCGCGTGCGAGGCGGGCGCGTGCTCGCTGGCGGTGGCGGGGCGCGGGCGCGGCGCGCGCGCGTGGCGGGCGCGCGCCGCGGCGCTGGAGGCGGCGGCGCGCGGGCCGGCGGCGCGGCTGGCGCGCGCGCTGCACGCCAGCGCGGCGCCGCAGCGCGTGGCGTTCCCGCACGCGCGGCTGCTGCAGTTCGACTGCGGCAAGCTGCAGCGGCTGGCGGCGCTGCTGCGCGCGCTGCGCGCCGGCGGGCACCGCGCGCTCGTGTTCACGCAGATGACGCGCGTGCTGGACGTGCTGGAGGCGTTCCTCTCGCTGCACGGCATGCCGTACCTGCGGCTGGACGGCGGCACGCCCGTGGAGCGGCGGCAGGCGCTGGTGGACCGGTTCAACGGCGACGCGCGCGTGTTCGCCTTCATCCTGTCGACGCGCTCGGGCGGCGTGGGCCTCAACCTGACGGGCGCGGACGCGGTCGTGTTCTACGACTCGGACTGGAACCCCACCATGGACGCGCAGGCGCAGGACCGCTGCCACCGCATCGGGCAGACGCGCGACGTGCACGTGTACCGGCTCGTCACCGCCGACACCGTCGAGGAGAACATCCTGCGCAAGGCGCAGCAGAAGCGCCAGCTCAACCGGCTCGCCATCGACGACGGGCACTTCACCACGGCGCACCTCCGCGGGGTAACCGCCGAACCGCCCAAATTGTATCATTTTATGTAAAGTTTATACATTTATTTATTTTGATACAACTTGTACGGTTCGCAGGCCACCATCAAGGAGCTGTTCGGCGCGAGCGCGGAGGGCGCGGAGGGCGCGGGCGGCGTGGGGGGCAGCGGCGCCGAGCTGGAGAGCGCGCTGACGGCGGCCGAGGAGGAGGCGGACGCGGCGGCGGCGCGGGCGGCGCGCGCCGAGGCCGCCACCGACCTGGCGGAGTTCGACGACACGGTGCCGCTGCACGAGGACGCCGCGCCCGCGCCGCCCGCCGCGCCCGCCCCCGCCGCCCCCGCCGACCCCGCGGCCGAGGAGCTCGCCGCGCTCATGGCGCAGGTACGCGCGCGCCCACACGTCTCTCTGACTCATTTTGAGCATCTGTATGAGGCCAGTAGTTAACGACCACGTCTCGGTGCCCTATTTATTAGGCAACGCAACGCTGCTATTTATCAATAAACCGGAGAGTCGCTCCGCGTATGAAACTATACCTTCGACACTCGTACGTGCTGGAACTGTAAACGTGTTGTATCGTGTTTCAGCTGAGTCCGATAGAGAAGTACGCGATGCGCGTGGTGGAGAGCAGCGAGGCGGGCTCGGAGGCGGAGCGCGCCGCGCTCGAGGACATGCGGCGCCGCCTGCTCGAGTGCGAGCGCCGGCCCGCGCCCGCGCCCGCGACCCCGCCCGCGCCCGCGCCCGCGCCCGCGCCGCCCTCGCCGCCGCCCGACCTCACCTACTCGCGCCTCGACGCGCACGCCAAGGTGCGACCCCGCCGCGCGCGCAGGCGCCGCGCCCCGCCGCCCGCCGCCTCGCCGCCGCCCCCCCGGCCGCCGCCCCCTCCGCCTCCCCCCTCGCCGCCGCCGTCGCCGCCGCCGCGCGCCACCCGCTCGCGCGGCACCGTGCACATCAACCTGTGGACGCTGGACGAGGCGACGCCGCCCGGCGGCGGGCCGCCCTCCTCGTCCTCCCCGTCCCCCTCCCCCTGCCCGTGCCCCTCCCCCGCCCCCGGGCCCGGGGCGCCGGGGCGGCGGCGCGCACTGCGCAACGGCACGCTAGACGCGTGGCTCGCGACCGACGCGCCGCCGCGGAAC
This sequence comes from Aplocera efformata, assembly GCA_921293045.1. Lineage (NCBI taxonomy): Eukaryota > Metazoa > Arthropoda > Insecta > Lepidoptera > Geometridae > Aplocera > Aplocera efformata. The sequence goes on along the minus strand of OV121042.1, from coordinate 43,380 downwards.
GATACCAATAAATGATTTAGATACGAGCTCGCGCGTTTTATATTCCTGACGTTCCCGCCGGCCGGCCGCCCGTAAATGCTCGGCGCCTCCCGCGCCCGCGCCCCCGCCCCCGCCCCGTGCCGCGCCCGCGCGAACGTCAGGGATGTACTGCGCGCGAGCATTTACGGGCGACGCCGACGGGCCCGCGTCCCCGCCCCCGCCCCCGCCCCCGCCTCCCGAGGAGCCGGCGGCGGTCGGCCTCGCTCGCCGTAAACATACAGTTAATGTGAACGCAAGCCGCCGCCGCCGCCGGTCCGCTCCGGCGACAGCCTCCTTCGGGGAAAAATATTCGTTGGTTCTCCTCGTGGGGTACGTTTCTAGGCCAGGTCGTCCTAACCTATAAATGTGCCCCACTGGCTGTAAAACTCTAAAAAGTACATTAAACAAAACAAACACATTCAAATGTCATAGAATCAGATGTACGTGAGCGTGTCGGGACGCCAGCACACTAGTATTACACGTACGCTTCATCGGAATTCAATAAACATCGAAATTTACACGACATCATTTAGCCCGAAACTGTAGTTAGGGAACCGGATTACTGCTAAAATACTTTTTTTTTGTACATACGATATTAAAACCCAGACATACATTTATTTTCGCCACACGAATGTTCGTCCTGGGTGGGAGTCGAGCCCGCGACTTACGTGACTCGATCGAAACAATTAGCCGATATGACCCGATGCTGGTGACCGCCGCCCGAAACAACGGCCGTGAGATGCACGCGCCCGAACCCTTCCGCCGGCACGCGGCGAGGCGAGTGCACACATCATATACGTGGGGAACTAATTTATAAAATATATATATATTAAAAATATTTTTCCAATATAATTATCTTAATATAGTATATAAATTACGTGTCACATTTATGATTACGCAAACGTTAGCCACGGCTGTGCGCGGCCGGTCGGCTAGTATTTTATACTTTTTCAAAGGCTTTCTAAATCGTCCGAGACACCTCCGCGGCGCACCTTCCTTGAGTTGGTTCACGTTGATGTCAGAGAAGTGGCACGGCGCAGGGGCCGCAGGGGCCGCAAGCGGGGCGCGGAGGCCCCTCCTCGCGCGAACGTGCCAAATCTTCTCTCGGTTCAAATGTTGTGCCGCCCGTGCCGACCCGTGTCGTCCCGCAACTCCTCCGAGGGCGACCGCGCGCAGTTACGATGTCAAATTTTGTATTTTATTTTGAAATGATTTTATTTTTGAATAAAACTATAACGTGCTAGTGTTCCGTACGTCGATACAGACATGACATTCTATCGGACTTGAGGTTAAGAACGGGGGGGAAGGAAGACGTCTCCCGCCTCGCGCCGGCGGCCGTGTGTCCGTACGTCTGTCGCGTGTGTGCGTACGTCGGGTTATATCGAGTTGATTATATATGTGATTCGGGCGGCGGTCGGGGCCGCAGTAGTAGTGTAACGACCGCATCGCTCGCTTCACATCGAGGGGATTGTCGGTCGGCGAGCAGGCCTCTAGCGCGTCTGTGTTGCAGGTGTGGGGCGAGGACAACGCGGCGCGGGGCTCGCTCGACCTCATGCCGGTGAGTGCATCGCTTGTAAAATGTTACACGTATATTTGATTAATTTTCGATTGACACATGTAATTACTTATTATTATAAAAATGTATACCAACCGCACCGGTTGCCGCGCGTGCAGACCGAGTCTCGCGACGTCTCCCCTCGCGCGATAGACGGCCGGGTGTTGTCTGTAGTTTGCGTTAACAAATGAAATGCCCGAAGGGGGGTGTTATATCATATAGACTTAAGAATAGCGGAAATGCAGAGTCGGCTATATCCGACAGTACACTGAGAGGTGACGTCTTACATAGTTGTAGGTAGTCCTCTGACTTTTTTTTTTTTTTTTTAATGTGAATGAATGACGGAACGAACTGAGGGCCCACCTGATGGAAAGTGGTGACCCTCGCCCATGACAACAGTAATGCGTGCGACTCAGTATGAGTCGCATTCATCCTGGTGCGTCCATCGCCCGAGACGGGGATGATACGTCTCATGCGCATGTGATTTCACCGGCAACCACACCCTTTCACCGGAACACAGTAATGCAACCACTACTGCTCGGCGGTTCCAGATGTGGGGGCAGTACCTCTCCGGACGAACTTGGCACAGGTTCTACTGCTACTTTTGGTTGCTCCTTTAGCACCGCCCGGGGGGTACGTGTAGGGAATCAAAGGGTACAAACCTACGGAAGAAAACTTAATAAATTTCATTTGTATACGATTCGCATAATATACCTACTTGTTGAACAATCTCATGTTTGAGTTTAAGTGAGTGGGCAGAGCGTTTTTTTTACGGCTCAAAGTGGTGGCGGAGCGTTCGGACGGGTTCCAGTCGAGTTTGTTTGTGATGCGGCAGACGGCGAGCCTCGCCGGCTCTTCACGAAGGGCTATTTCAACTAACATCCGACGAAGACGAAATATTTTTCAACGTTTTCACGTCATCAGCGGATAATCATATAATTAAAAATAATGGAAGCACACGGGGACATCATTCATAAAAATTTGAATCATAGCCCCACTTGATACACAGGTGTAGATACACTCTTTCCAATACTTTAGATAGAATACTTAACTTGGAGATTGGTCTGTAATAAATGACCTCCGTATCGGACCGGAGAGGCGTTGTAAACGCAGACTTCCTGTAATTGATCTTTCAAAAATAATAGTCATAGGAATAAGGTGCTAATGTAAGCTTGCGGTTCGGCATTAGATGTGCAATATTCATATTATATCACAAATGGTTTTAGCTGTTGTTGTAATATATCTCGACTGTTGTCGTGTAACGCTGATGGCGGGAATGTTCAGTTCTCCCAGCCCCGCCGCGCGACACCCTTCCTATATGAAAGAAGAATTTAAAGGCACATGTTAAGTTTTATATTATAATACTACCTATTACTTTAAACTCAAATCAAAACGAACCAGATAAACCAGTTATATCTGTTACCTAAAATAACGAAGCAAAAAACAAATGTTATTTGTGGGTGCTACCTGTGTATGTGGACTATTTCGTTCATGGAACACCAAAGTCTATATAGCCTACTTCAATAATAACCACCGTCACCCCCACTCACACACACATCTCGCGGACATTCACTGACTCGGCCCCTTGCGACTCCTCATCGACATAAACCACTTTGGAGACGCATAGGTTACATAGGTCGGGTGCACACGAGCGGCGGTCGGCGTTAGTATTGACCAGTGTCTCGTGCGCAGGCGTGGGGCCCGCCGACGCCGCCGGCCGGCGCGGGCGACGTGTACCGCGAGAGCTGGGCCAGCGCGCTGTACCGCGCGGGGCCCGCCGCCGACGCGCTGCTGCCGCCCGCCGCGCGCCGCGAGCCCGCCGCGCGGCCCGCGCGCCTCGCGCCGCGCGCCCGCCTCGCGCCTCGCGCTCCCCACGCGCCTCTGTCGCTGTTCGAGCGGGGCGCGGGCGCGGCGGGCGGCGGGCGGGCGCGCGCCGCCTCGCACCGCGCGCCGCCGCCCGCCGCCGCCCCGCCCGCGCCTCCCGACTGGACGCCCGCCGAGGACGCGGCGCTGCGGCGCGCGCTCCGCCTGCAGCGACTCGGCGGCGCGCCCCCGCCCGCGCTGGCGCCCAACTGGGAGTGGTGCGCCGACCTGGTGGGCGAGCAGGCGCGCGCCTACCGCTCGCCGCGCGCCTGCCGCGACCGCCACGAGGCGCTGGCGGACCCCGAGCGCGCGCGGCGCCGCCACCGCCGGCCGCCGCCGCCTCGCCGCCGTCGCGACGCGCCGCGCGCCGAGCCCGCGCCGCGCCCCGCCGCGCCGCCCGCGTCCGCCGACCCGCCTCCGCTGCACCGGCTGGAGGCGGTGCGGCGCGCGGCCGAGCGGCGCCGCGCGCTGCCGCGCCGCCGGCCCGAGGAGCCGCCGCCGCGCAACCCGAAGCACGCGCTGATGCTCGCGGAGCACGGCATCCAGTACGACGCGCCGCCGGACCCGCAGCACGTGGCCGAGCGCCGCGCCGATCGCATCGCGCGGGAGAAGCTGAAGGCCAGCGCGCCCGCCCCCGCGCCCGCAGCCGCGCCCGCCGCGGCCGCCCCCGCCGCGCCCTCCGCCCCCGCCCCCGCGCCCCTCGTGTACCGCCAGCAGACGTTCCCGGCGCGGCAGCTCAAGATCCTGCACCAGGCGCCGGCCGCGCACGCACAGGTACACACGCCAACATATGAGGAAAGATTACAGTTCTTCATAATGGACGAGCTCGGTGGCCGACGTCGAATGCTCGACGTGTATCTTTCTTGCGGAAATTAGTCAATAATGAAATGGATAGTACAGCAAGTAATCCCGTCGCAGTAACTCTAGATTTACACACAACAATTTATTTTACACCCCTGTTTGCAGAAAGAACCAATGTCGGAGGAAACTCACTTCTGTGATATTTACAATAATTGCATCCTAATTTTCAACTTGATATATTCAATGATGTCTCTAGATCTAAAATGAATCGCGCTCGAACCCACCCCCGCCGCGCGTGTGCGGGGACGAGGCCGGCGACACTGATGATAACTTGGATAGGGCGAAACTCACGCCCGGGTGTGGTGTTCCCAGGGCCCCGGCGGCGGCCCCGGGCCCGGCCCCGGCGCCGGCGCGGGCCTCGACCCGCTGGCGCTGCGCAAGCTGCAACTGCAACAACTGGCGCTGCGCCGCGCCGCCGCCGCCGCCTCCGCCGCGCCCCCCGCCGCCCCCGCGCCCGCAGGCGCACCCGCGCCCGCGCCCCCCGCCCCCGGACCCCACGTGCTGGTGGCGCACCTGGCGCCCCCGCGCGCCCCCGACAACAGACAATAAACTGACCTCTATGGAAACATACCGTTTGTGTTTTAATTGAAGCCCTCCCTCTTTGCGCTTCTAAATTCGGTAAATAAATGAGATGTCCCGAGCGACGCTCCGGAGCCGTCGCGGCTCAGAGTAATAAGAGTAATGTTTGAGGAGTTACAACGGCAGGTGCTGTTACAATAATAATAATACACCGACCCCCTGGGTGGTGCCTTAAGAACAACTAGCTCGTCCGAAGGAGTGCTGCCTCCACACGTGGCAATCTGCCGCCGAGCAGTGATCGTAATGCCGTGTTCCAGTTTAATAGTGTGACGTAAGATCCCCGCCTCGGGTGATAGGCATGACGGCATGCGGTCGGAAGACTTAGGTCGCATCGCTGTTATGTGACCGACACGAGGACGCATGCCAGGAGCTTGTCCCGCACCCGCACCCGCACCCCGCGCGATGCGCCGAGCCAGCGTTTGTTCAGTAATGACAGTTCCGCAGGTTTGCAACACGTATTTGTCTCACTGAGATGTAACAAAAATATAATATTATTATAGACTACGTAAAAAATGCACTCATAAGTAGACAGAATCATATTACTTCATATAATATATATATATTTCGGAAACTATATATATTCGATCATAGTTTCCAAAATAAGTGTGAAGTGGATAAAATGCCAAAAACGCCAGAACTCATTTGTCACAAATAAAATGTGGGTAGCTCGTCGCCACTGTCAGATATGCGATCGGGACACAAGTGAAACACGTTGAGGTCGTCGTCGGTACCGCGCTCACTTTATTCGTACAATAGAAAGTATAGAAGTCTAATTATGGACATATTATAATAATTAAAGACAAGTAGTTAATATAAGACAAAAGAAGATCATAAATATTTACATACACAAATACTCACACACACACACACACACACACAGTCTGAGAAGACATACTGATACTGATATATATATATATACTAGCTGCGCCCCGCGGTTTCACCCGCATAGTTCCCGTTCCCGTGGAGAATACGGGGATAAATTGATTTTATTTTTTTCGTTAATTTTCCAATGTTTTAATAGTTATTCTGCTATTCGGGACGGAAACAAATCCAACAAATCAAAAACCATGGCAATCGGTCCAGCCGTTCTCGAGTTATAAGTGTTGTAACAAACACGACTTTCTTTTATATATATAGATTTTATAGAAACCTCAAAAATTGTAGCCTATATGTTATTCTGATGTATAAGCTATATTGTGGTAAAGTTTCATTCAAATCCATTCAGTAGTTTTTACGTGAAAGAGTAACAAACATCCATACATCCATACATCCATACATCTATACTTACAAACTTTCGCCTTTATAATATTGGGTGTGTGAATATGACTCCGCCCTTTCTCAACAGATGTCGTTTTTAGTATTGTTTACGTGTACTAATAAATGACCATACTTGTATTCGATAGTACTGAATGTCAGCTATCTAACGCATTTTATGATATTTGGTTGAAGTGTAAGCAACAATTGTTTTCACCTTTTCGAAAATGTCGGTTTTTATTCCAAATAAACGTCATTTGCGGGAAGTGTTATTACATTATTTTATTGCGATGAAAACTGCAGCGGAAACTTATCGTTTGCTTGTGGAGATTTATGGTGAGCATGCTCCGTCTAATACAACTTGCAAGGAATGGTTTCGACGATTTCAAAATAACGATTTTAGTACTGAGGATAAAGAACATGGAAAACCACCAAAAAAATTTGAAGATGCTGAATTGGAAGCATTATTGGCGGAAGATTCTTGCCAAACTCAATCAGAATTAGCTGCAGCATTAAATGTTGATCGTTCAACTGTTGCAAAGCGTTTACAAATGATGGGAATGATTCAAAAAGCCGGTGACTGGGTTCCACATGATTTAAAAGAAAGAGACATGGAACGTCGGAAAACCATTTGTGAAATGCTGCTTCAAAGACAGCAAAGAAAAGGATTTTTGCATCGGATAGTCACAGGAGACGAAAAATGGATACACTACGAAAATCCTAAACGCAAAAAAGCTTGGGTGAAACCAGGCCCATCACAGCCAAAAATAAATATTCACTGTGCCAAGGTCATGCTCTGTATTTGGTGGGATCAGAAAGGTATTGTATATTATGAGTTGCTCAAACCCTCTGAAACTATTAATGGAGAAGTTTACCGACGACAACTAATGCGTTTGAAGCGAGCCATAGAAGAAAAACGACCAGAATGGGTGAATAGACATAACAAATTAGTTCTTCAGCATGACAATGCCAAACCGCATACCGCAGAAGTCGTAAAAAGATATTTAGAGGGACAGGACTGGGAAGTGTTACCCCACCCGCCATATTCACCAGACATAGCTCCTTCGGATTACCACCTATTCCGGACGATGCAGACAGACCTTACTGGAGAAAAGTTTACTTCATGTGAAAGTATCAAAATTTGGATTGACAACTGGATAAGCTCAAAAGACCAGGACTTCTTCCAGCAAGGAATACGAAAACTACCTGAACGATGGGCGAAGGTTGTAGCTGCAGATGGAGCATACTTTCAATAATTTTTTTTTTAATTTTGTAAGCGAACAAATGTGTTTTATTTTGACAAAAAGGGGCGGAGTCATATTCACACACCTATTAGTAGTAGGATATATATATATAAATATCAGTATAAAAAGTCTGTTTAGTAAGAGTTGTGTTTTTTACAAGTTCTTTTAAGTTTTCTTTAATTTTTATAATTTAATTAGTTTATTTTTTTGCTTCCTTGTATTTTTGTTTTTGGTTTTTGTTAGTATAAAATACTATATTTTCTAAAACTTGACACATGTACTTACTACCTTTTATTATATAGACTTACTAAATTTCTACTATCTGCTCTCTTTATAAGGTAAAATATGTATATAGGAAATCCGTTATTGGATGTATGGAACAAATAAGCATTGATTTGTATTCTTTTTTTCTAAGATCTGTGGATTTTGTGATATAATAAAATAAAAATAAAGAATATGACTAGGGGTGTGCGTGCACGCACACAATGTATCTCATACACAACAAATATACAATATATAGTAGTGTAGTACTTTTAAAAACACTAAAACTAGCGGTCCGCGGTAACTCGCAGGTTCAACCGCTGTACTGACCAAACCAAAAAAACGCTTTTCAAAGCATATTGTCAGAGCTTTTGTGAAACATCACACAGACTGTTTTCACGCCATCGTGCGTAAGAAGACTGCATCCCCGATAAGCAGTCTGCGAGACAGTCCCAACACCATCCTGAATATTGTGGCGGAGAGCTGCGACTCTCACATTTGGAGGAGCCTTGTGAGGAGAGTGATTCCCCATCGGGTTTCTAAATATATATAACATTTTTTATTTCTATTTTATTTTCCTAACAATATTTTTAAGTACTTAAATTCTAACAAACTATGGATTTTGAAATGGTCTGAAATAAACAATTATTATTACTATAAAACAAAGCGACATCTTCGCATTTGGTGACAGTGACAGTGACATTTGGTCACACAAGATGCAAGTAATGCATTTGTCCTATTCTAGCAGTAGGATCATCAGCTGTTTCAATTGATTGGCAGCCGTGCTCGCTGCCAGCGGAGGGCCGAGGGGGCTCGTCTCCCGGCGCCGCCGGCCGATGATGATCCATGCCCGTCCACTCCCACCGTACACATCTAACAAATGGAATGAGTATTACCAGATTGTCATATCGTGTGAGCGACGGAATAAAACACAATGCGTTATTAAAATAAAATTACGTTTGTATGCGTCGTACGAAGCGGTCAGGCGTCGTGCGCGCAGCGCGGGCACGGCGCCGGCGCCGGGTGCGCGCAGTGATACTCCACGGAGACCAGCCGCGCCGCGCGCAGCACCGTCGCGGCGTGCGCGGCGCACTCGGCCAGCGCGTCGCACGCCGGCCGCGTCGCCTGCCGCGCGCCCTGCAGCAGGTTGAGCAGGAACACGAGCAGGGGGTGCACCACCGCGTTGTGCGCCAGCGCGAGCGCCGGCTTGAGCGCGTAGTCGGCGGCCGCGTGCGCCGCGCCCTGCGCCGCGTCGCGCGCCAGCCGCAGCGACCAGCGCAGCGCCAGCAGCGCGCCCCACAGCGGCGCGCCGGCCGCCAGCCGCGCCGCCGCGCCCGCCTCCCGCGCCGCCGCGCGCGCCGCCCGCCGCGCCCGCGCCGCGCGCCGCCACGTGCGCGCCCCGCGCCCCCCGCCGCCGCCAGTCACCGCCAGCGCGCGCCGCGACACCGCCGCGAACCGATACAGCTCCACGCTCTCCGCCTCCCCGCCCCCGCCCCCGCCCTCGCCCCCCTCCTCGACGTCGGCGCCGGACTCGGGGTTCTGACGACTCTCATTCTGTTCAAATTCATATTTGTACTTATTAACAAAATCGAAAGAGAAGTCACGGTAGGAATCGGCAAGGGGTCATTACCAGTAGGACAATTACCAAAATGTACTGTACCAAAAATGTACTTAAAATAAAGTACCTTATTTCATTTTGTGTTTTGAAATAACATCATTAATGTACGAACGTTTACTGTTGTAAAACAGAACAATTTTTCGACAGACGGGGCTTCGAGCCTCCGTGAACATCACGGCATCACGGGGTCAATGCCCTCGGAATTAACTGGGTGATGCGAAAGGAGCGACCCAAAGTAGCAATAGGGCTCCTCCGAAGTAGTACTGCCACCACACTTTGTAATCCGCCGCCAAACAGTGATGCGCTCGGTGTTCCGGTGGAAAGGTGTGGGTGCCGGTGTACTGAACAGTATGCGGTTTGGGTTTTCTCACACTTTGGGAGGACCTTATTGGTCCTCGCCGCGCGCCTCACGCGTTCGAAGCGTGAACATCTTCGGCTTCTCGGCCTTCAGTTCGTCCTGTAACTTAAGCCGCATAAAAGAAAGCTGCCGATCAAATTCGTACATTTGAAAAAGTGTAGGAGTTTCCATACGTGCAGTCTGTAAAGTGCCGATATTTATGGTATCTTGACATGTTTTTAAATACCAATCAGGTACCCTGCGAGGTCATACTCACCTGAGGAGGCCTGTCTGCGCGCTTCATAGAGGGCGCTGACGGCGGGCACGCGCATGCGCACGGGCACGGGCCGCACGGCGCCCGCTCCGGCCCGCACGCGCCCGCGCACAGGCCGCGCGGCGCCCGCTCCGGCCCGCCGCTGAGACAACGTAACAATTATTCTGGCCTCGGTCGCGAAAAAGAAATATTATTTATAACACATTTGCTCGGAAGGGGAGAAATGGAAGAAAAATACATGTTGTGCCTGTCCCACTTAGTGTGGGATGCCAGGGGCAGGAAGATGATGATGATGATTGATTAAATATTTATTCGTTTAAGAAAGCCCGAGTTTTATTTATTTATTTCCTCGCAAATATGTCTTATAATGTCGTATGACCTACGCACGCTTTGATAATTACAGCCTCTGCTTTCTTGTAGCAATATCGGCTATAATTTTCAACTTACCGCACTTATATCATAATGTACTCTATCATTGTTTACTTTGTCGAATGAACAGGAGACGGCTAAAATATTTAAAAAGTGTTGCACTTTTCACTCCATTACGGACGTACAATAAAATAATTACAATGGTTTCTTTTACACTCACGCTAATCTAAATATTAATTTTTACACAAAATCTCCATCACGTTTCAGATTGTTTGTTGTTATGTAGACTAACAAGCAAGCTCCCGGAGGCGCGTCCCCGTGCCCGTCCCCGGCGGCGTCGCGCGGCCGCCGCGCCCCGCCCCCGCCGACCCCACCGCCCCCGCACTGCGTCTGCGACATATACAATGCACAATTAGTAATAAGAACACTAGGATATCGGAGGTACATATCTATTTAAAAAAGGTGGTGTTTTCAATTAGTTTTTAAGTTTTTTAACATGAATATAAAAAAAGACGGGTTGCACTCCGGGAGTGCCGGCAGAAGTGAAAACTTGATTATTAACGTTGAGCATGTTTGATATTTTGGAATGGTTAGGGAATAATTTTGCACCAATTGCTTTATCAGTATAAAAGTACTATCATTTATGTGGTAGAATACAATATTCATTTATTGCGCTATCGTACACAAACATGACAATTTATATTACATTAAAAATTTAACACTTTAAAACTATTACAATTATTTTACATTAAAAAGTTTATCTCTCCGAAAAATCAACCATAAAATGTTGAAGGTTAAGTTCAAAATCGAATGAGAAAATTTGTCTACTCTCCATCCGTCTTACGCTTTTTCGATCAGGTCACGTGTCCTGACGCGAGTTTAAGATTTTATACCCATTACAGAAAAAGTGCTCAACGCCGCTAAAGAAGTTTTCACTTCAAAAAATTGTATTTGACTTTACCCGACACCGGCAAGGTGCCGGGGTCAAGCGCGGCTTCAGCCCCCCTAAAGGGTTGTGATCACGGCCACCCAAAAATCGGCCAAGCACGAGTCGGACTACAGGCTCGCATTCGATTGAAACATATCATTCAAACAAAGGAGACGTTTACTAAATGCATGTTTAAAAAACGCACCAGCCTAGACCTCGTACACTGTGCCAGAGCCCACGCGGGCAAAACCACGGGGTGAACACTGGTAAATCAATAAACCTGTAGAGTGTACAGTCTGTTCGCTCACGGAACTCCTAACCAGTGTTGAGAATACTTATTAAATTTTTATTTAGCCCGTCGACCTCCATCGGGATTGCGGGCAAGCCCACCGTGTCCACAGCGGCGGGTCTGCGCCGGCGCCGGCGCCGGGATGTGTGTGGAGATCCCAGAGGCATATAGTATCTGCTATTTGCTACATAGGTACCTGAGTACTCTCACGGCCGATAACATGATCCGAACGAATAGCTCGGGCGTCGTCTCTCGCCGGGAGCGCGGAGGGGAAGCCACTAATAAGTAAATAGCACTGAACGACGTACGCAGTGCACGTAGCGCGCGGGAGGGGGGGGCGCGGACTGCGGGCTGGAGGCGCGGGGGGCGCGCGGGCGCCGGTGCCGCTCCACCACCACCTGCCGACGAGCACAGAGTGTGTCACCTACTCGTGTGGCTAAATATTGTTATATTGTTTGTAACTTGCCTGCAAGTATGACGGAGAGTCGTGTGGCGCCCGCGCGGAGGGCGGCGCGCTGCCGGACTCCGCGTCCCCGTCTGCAAGCACGACACGCGGCGCTCAGCACGCGGCGCGGTGGGTCCGCCGGGCGGACGGGGAGCGCGCCCCCGGGCGGGCCGGGAGGGCGCCCCCGGGCGGGCCTCGAGGCCGCACACCTACCTAGCCGTGTGTTTGTAATTTCGGTCTCCCTGACTTCCACTCCTCTGTTCACTGTGGAGTTTGTGATGTTGGAAAAATATTTATCGAGATTATTGACCATCGTCCATTACAATAATACTATGATTCGGAACACTAGATTCTCCTTCTTCTTCTATATGGAAACACTAAATTGTACTTGTGTAACTATTACTAATGTCAACTCTTGTTGTGAGGCTTCGGCCGGGCCTGCCATACAACTATATCTGTCAACGTCGGTCGTCGCGCCATAGAGAATTCGTAGACTGCACTGCCGGTCGTGGCCGACGCAATGGCAACGCCTATCTACACGGGCCCCTAATTATTTAAATATTATTAAATTGGCACTTAATTGCCTAAATCTATCGACAATAGCGTAGGGATAGTGGTACAGTTTAGGTTCGGTTGCCCCCGGGCGTGGCAGGTTTTATCAATTGGACAAAACCTGGCCTACCTGGTCTTGGGGGTAACTCATATTTGCTATGATCTGCTATGAAGTTTCTGGTGCACTTTTTGTACGCGATCTTTAATTCCCCGTCTATATCCTTAAAATAATAGCTAACACCATTGTTTTTAATTTTTTTTGCTCAATAATAATAAAAGTAATAATCACTAGCGGTCGCCCGCGGCTCCGCCCGCGTGGATGTCGGTTACCGCTGCAAAAAGCCTACCCAGGAAAGACACGGTCAGCAAAATGATTCCCAGGTCAATTCACAGACACCGACAGTAACATTGACGACGCAGTCATTATCCGCAGGCTGCACAGATTGTCTTTCTGTGTATGTTAAGTTGTTAATGATGAAAATATTTAAATGTAATAGATCTAAACTCCCCTCCCGCACGCGCACCCCCGCCTTGGTGACGCCCACTTCGCAACGGGCCGTGCAGCAGAAATCGTAATATTTATTTTAATTTCGCCATAACTTCAAAACCAAACGTCCAATTTTAATCATTCAAAGACCAAATATTATCTCCATAAACTGTTCTTAGTGATGAAATCATTTATTTTGTTAAGGATTAATAGCATGAGTAAAATAAACGCGTTTAAATGTAGTCCAAAAAAAATTTAAGATTTTTAAATAAAAAAATGGTTGCTGTGCCTCACTCGACATAGATGGGTATAGTGTGTCGCGGACTTTTTTGTAGATATTTATAAGATCTACAATTAATTAGAACATTTTATGGTTCTATCTTTTATAGTTTAGGCAGCGTACGCAAAATAAGTAACTTTTCTGGTTGATTTTTTACACCTTGTGTCCGAAAAACCCAAATATCTTACGGAACCCTATTTTTTTTCAAAATAAAATATAGCCTATGTTACTCGTGGATAATGTAGCTTTCGAATGGTGAAAGAATTTTTAAAATCGGTCCAGTAGTTTTTGAGCCTATTCAGTACAACCAAACAAACATACAAACAAAGTTTTCCTCTTTATAATATTAGTGTAGATAAATCTTTATTTCCGGCAACAAGAACTTAAAAATAAGTACATTGGCCCATACATAAATATCTTACAATAATCTAACATACATATAAAAAACTAATTTATTTTTTCAATGCGAAAAGTTAGTTTACACGGATGGCAAGCGTAAACGAAGTAAATTTGAAAAAAAAAAACCTAATTTAATTGTTCTAGCAGTGATCTAGTTAGGCGGCTCTGTGTGATATTTCCGTCAATATTAATTATTTATCTGTGACCTGCGATGTCTGTGTATAGAGACGATCACGCTCCTCCTAGCAAACGATACGCTCGTTAGTTATCTGTGCATTTACCGGAGATTTTCTGTTCGGAACGAGCGACGGAGGACGAATAATATTTTGTCATTTATTCCGTATTTCTCCTGTGCTCAGCCGGTGGTAGTGTTCAGCGAATGGATGTAAGGATCAGTAAGGAAGTGAAACTTTATTTGCCAAGTGTTAACTCGTGCGCCACTATCAGGAAGGAGGAAGACGCCACTCCGCTGGATTCTCTGCTTTTACGTGGTACGGAAGGAAGGAAGGAAGGAAGGAAGGAAGGAAGGAAGGAAGGAAGGAAGGAAGGAAGGAAGGAAGGAAGGAAGGAAGGAAGGAAGGAAGGAAGGAAGGAAGGAAGGAAGGAAGGAAGGAAGGAAGGAAGGAAGGAAGGAAGGAAGGAAGGAAGGAAGGAAGGAAGGAAGGAAGGAAGGAAGGAAGGAAGGAAGGAAGGTAGGAAGGAAGGTAGGTTAGGTTAGGTTAGGTTAGGTTAGGTTAGGTTAGGTTAGGTTAGGTTAGGTTTTTTTTTTTTTTTTTTTTTTTTTTTTTTTTTTTTTTTTTTTTTTTTTTTTTTAACCTCTGAAAGTGACAGAGTCGTTTTTTAGCTTTTTGTTTTTGGTTTTGTTCATAGTGCTTACATTCTATTCTTAATTCTACTGACATCTACACATTTTACTATTATATTTCACATTTTACTGGAATGCGGGTGGGTTTAACAGCTACATTTCTTAAATCTATCTACATATTAACCTGATTGAATGCGGGTGGGTTTAACAACTACGTTTCTTAAATCTATCTACATATTAACCTTATATTCCTTATTATATTACATTGTACATATCTCTTATTTCTAGTCTATGTTTACATTTATGCTGATACTACATATATATTCAAATATATTGTTCAACATACTTATCTATCTATTTATTTTTATTTATTAACTTATGTGCTATTTCTGTGCAATATCTAATAAACAATGGTCTGGTCTCATTATCTATCATTAAACTATTTATATTTTCTATTGTGACGTCTTTATTGAGCCGGTGTTCAATTTCGTGTCTTTTACGGCCGTATATGGGACATTCCACCAGGGCGTGTACTATTGACTCACTTACTCCCGGCTCACAGAGGCACGAGGGGTCCTCCTTACACTTGAAGCGATTCAAGTATTCGGAGAACCCGCCGTGCCCTGTCAGCACCTGGGTTATTATACCGTTAAGCTCCATTTTTCGAAGGGTTTTATAAGCTGTAGTCGCGTTGGGAAAGAAAATTTTTGTTACCTTAGCCGTGTCACCTGTTTCGTATCTCCGGTTCCATTTCTCAATAGATTCTGCACGAATCTGCCTTTTGAGGAATGAAACCGGGCACTCCTCGTAGTCCGGCCTTCGCTTACTTTTTAGCGCCGCATCTTTGGCTAGTTGGTCGGCCCTCTCATTACCTTCTAGTCCCGCGTGTGCTTTTATCCAAAAAAGAGTTACGGTTTTGTTTTGGAGTCTTATTTCTCTGAGGTTGTTTCGCGCTTCTACTGCCAATGGGTGAGTTGAGCCGAGATGGGTAATCGTCTCTAGTGCCGATCTCGAGTCACTATAAATACCGTAGCTGGTCTCAGAGCGCTTTAATATCTCCTTGGTTGCCTGCCATATGGCCAGGAGTTCTGCCTGATAGACGGTGCAGAATGACGCCAGCTTAAGCTTGAGGGCTTGGGTCTCGGCTACTCTGTCCCATAGAGACAGTGCAGCTCCAACCTTGCCCTCAATCCTGCTGCCGTCGGTGTAGATTCTAACTGATTGTGTGTTGTGGGTTTCCACTTGTTCCTCGTCTATCAGGCTTATGAACTCCAGGCTCATATTTTCTGCAGGATGACATGTGTCCGTGAAAGCGACTCTCTTTTCCACGTCTCGGTCTCCTATTGCTGGCTGGGGCAGCGATCTTCTTGCTTCATATATGGCGGCCGCTTCTTGAATTCTCAAGTCGAGTGGAAGTATCCCGGCCAGCAATAGTGCCGAGTTCAGGGAAACCGTGCGGTATGCTTTGGTCAGTTTCTGCGCAAAACCCCTCTGCACAACGTTCAGTTGCTTCTGTATGCCAATTTTATTTGTAGCGTTCGCCCATACACTGGCAGCATACAGTATCACCGGCTCGACGGTTGCCACATACATCGTTCGGATCACTTCTGGGTGCAGACCCCAACTGATCCTGGCGGCTCGCGACAGATGTTTGTAAATATTTGTGGCTTTCCTGCACACGTCAACAACATGACTGTTGAATGTCAGTTTGTCATCTATCGTGAGCCCAAGGATCTTTATCTCCTTTACTATGTCGATGTCGACCCGGCCCATCTTCAACAGTGGGGTGTCATATTTTAGCTTCCGAGTGATTACCATTGCTTTAGTTTTGTGCGGTGCAAATTTTAGTTTGTTTTTGACACCCCACTGCTGAACATAGGCGAGGGCGGCATTTGCCCGGCCCTGCACCTCTAAAGCCGTGTCACCGTCAAAGACAAGCACCACATCATCCGCGAACGCCTGACAGTATTCGCCCCGACTTTCAAGACCTTTTAATAGTGGGTCCAGTAAAAGGTTCCACAATATAGGGCCTCCTATGGACCCTTGGACGCAACCTTTCGTCGTTTGCCTCGCTATTTCTTCTCCGGCATACCGGACCTTAACTTTTCGGTTTTCCAAATAGCTATCCATTATTCTACGTATATTGACTGGGCATCGCTCTTCGGCCAGCCGGACGCGGATTGCCGGCCACCACGCACTATCGAATGCGCCCTCTATGTCCAAGGATATCATCGTTATCAATTTTCTCCGTTCCAGCTTTTCGCGTATATGTTGTACAAGGACATAGAGGGCGTCTTCTGTGCTTCTTTGTGGCATGAACCCATATTGGCGTGAGCTGAGTCGCGGTACAAGGTGCCACTTTAGTCTTCCCACTATCAATTTCTCCAGGATTTTACCCATCACTGGCAGAAGGCCTATTGGTCTGTATGATTTAGGGGTGGTATATGAATCCTTTCCCGGCTTCCTCAAGACAACCACTGTGGCTTCTTTCCAAATAGCCGGGAAAAGGCTAAGCTGCATACACTTGTTTGCCAGTGATAGGTAAATCTGGAGATCGTGGGCGATTGCGTGGCCGTGGTTAGGTTAGGTTAGGTTAGGTTAGGTTAGGTTAGGTTAGGTTAGGTTAGGTTAGGTTAGGTTAGGTTAGGTTAGGTTAGGTTAGGTTAGGTTAGGTTAGGTTAGGTTAGGTTAGGTTAGGTTAGGTTAGGTTAGGTTAGGTTAGGTTAGGTTAGGTTAGGTTAGGTTAGGTTAGGTTAGGTTAGGTTAGGTTAGGTTAGGTTAGGTTAGGTTAGGTTAGGTTAGGTTAGGTTAGGTTAGGTTAAATTTGTTTTTTTTAAATTTGTTGTGTTCTTTTCATCCATCGCCATCGGTGAAGCAATGCCTTTATTTGCAATTTCGTGTTTGTCTACTTATTAAAAAAGTTTTTTATTATTTTATTGTTTAAATTATTATATCCTAATGTTCATCTCTTTTCAGTATTGTATAAATTTTCCATTCTATCATATATATTACTTTTATCTATTTTCCATATTGATCATATTTAAATGTAACTATTTCACATTCAGGGATTATTTATTTATAAAGAATTTTGACTCATTTCCTTCAACTCAGATTGCATAAATTTAATATTTTTAGTATGTGGATCATTGTTAATTAAAATTGTTGAATTAAATTTTTATTTTATATTCCTATATTTCATTGCCATTGCTTCATAATATTTAACCTATATTCATTTCATTCATTTAATTTTGTTCTGTTATATTTTGTATATTTATTTGTTTGTAATTGTATTATTATTTGATTCGCATTTTATATTCATTATTTATTATATTGTTATTAGATTAATTATTTATTTATTATTATTTGACTTATTATTAATACTCCCATTTTACTATTATCAATTATTTTCTTTTCATTTAATCAATTGTTATATATTTATTTATATTTGAAATTTATTTATTGTATTATTATTTAAATATTTAAAATCATATATAAGTTTATTTATTTATTAGATTAAATTTTTAATTGATTACTATATCATTATTATCTTTTTAACTTATTGCATAGTTATTTATTTACAGCTTTCTTGATCTTATTTATTTGTATTCCATCATCCTTTCTTTCCATCCAGCAGCAGTCCTTAACTGTAAGCTACCCTGGACCTGGCTATTAAGTCCCACTTCATCCTCTCCCTACATTCCCCACTGAAGGCGTTGTGCTGCCTGTCTTCCCTCTTTGTCCGCTCGCAGTTGATGCATTTGGCTGGGATGTTCTCTGTCCGCGCCGGACAAGTCGCCCGGGTATGTGCCTCTCCACAGTGACTACACAAGTCACTCGCCTCCTTGCACAGGCTCTTAGTGTGCCCGTAAGAGAGACACCTTGTGCATTGTACCAGGGGCGACTGGTCCTCGACCGTGCCGCTCTTAATGCCAATATGCACCACCGCAGCGTTCACGAGACAGCTCCACACTCGCGGAGAAACCTCCAGCACTGGATTGCACAGGTATGCATTCCGGGATCGTTTTCTGTACCTGACCTTTATGATCTCAGTGGGTTCCGTATCCTGCAAAATGTGTTTGTTCTGGGCTATGAGGTGTTGAATGAGGTCTTCATTACTGAGTGCCGAAGGGACACCCTTTATGCACACGAGAGGGTTGTGCATCTTCGGCTCGTGCACTAAGAGATCCTCTCTCTGCTGGATACGCTCCCTTGCCATCTGAAGATCCTTCCCGCTAGCACAGCTCATTACCACCTTTTCATCCCTCGCCTTTCGTACTCTGTCCACCCTTACTCCCGTGTCCTTGAAGTCAAGAGCCGTGTTAATTTGCTCAATGACGTTATCGCAGGTATACCTTGGATTGCTGGAGGACACTATAAGGGTGTGGTTCTGGGGCTGGGGTTTTTTGGCCGCGACTTGCGCATATGACTGAGGCCTTTCAGTTTCTCTCAGCTCCGTCACCTCCCTGCTAATGTCCGCCAGCGTCTGCTTTAACTCCACCATTGCGATCTCTGTGTCAATGCCAAGACAAGGCGGCTGTTGTTCTGCCTGGTTTTGAGTGGCATCGCGCAGGCTCCTTATTTCTGAATTCAGGATCTCGAGGCGCTCCTCAATGGGGCCGAGATCAACCGACTGGGGCACAGGAGTCGGGATTGCGGTGGGTACCATGAAGTTATTCATGGTGGCTGTAATTTCAGTGAGCATGCCTCTTATCATCCCCAGATCCGCCTCCAGCTTCTTCGCGTCAAGACCCCCCACGTCTTGCTGCCCGAGTGGTGACTGTGGCGGCGTGAACGTAGGCCTGGTCTCCGGAGATTGGTTCGCCACTTTCTCCATTAGGTTGTCCATTTGTCGACGCATAGCGTCGAGTTGATTTGAGACCATGGTCACACTCGTACCGACTCTAGTGATCCCTTCCCGAACATGTTCCCAATCGAGACTCATAGAGGCTCCTTCCAGTGAAGGTGTTGCGGTCCCAGCATGGCGGACGGCACCCTCCAGCGATACCAAGGCTTGTTTAATTTCCCTGATCCCGCTGAAGGGCTCCGTCGTTTCATAGCCAAGCCAGGATCGCACGGCCTTCACTTCACCCAGCGTAGAGCTGATGTCGTCACGGGCCAGGCCCAGCTCCGCGACCACACGCTTACGCACTTCAGCCAGCTCCTGTGTATGGGATCTTTCAAGGGAACGAAGTTCATTGGCGTGTCTGGATCGTTCGATTTCCAGGTTCTGGATGTGACGGGCTCTAGAGTCTGATATGCTCAGCACCGACTCGTACAGAGAGGCAAGACATCTGAGGGTCACCATCTTGCACTCCCGCTTCATGTTCCCGGCCGCTTCGACAGCTTCCTTGCCTTTCTGGTAGCATTCATTGGCCACCTTGGTAGCCACATTCATATTGACGCCAGTTTTCCTGTGCGGCGTCATGAACACCATGCTTTCCCTGCCTCTGGTAATAGTATCCGTAGGTGTCTGGATATCGAGTTCTTGCAGGGTGCGGTCGATGTCTACCAGCGAGTCCACCGGGCTGCCATCAGTCGGCGTACTCGTGTCACCCAAACTCTTGGGGGCAGGCACGGCGGTAGCGGCGGGAGCAGATGACGGACCCGAGCCAGTTGGGGGATGTGCCCCTGATGCAGCAGTCCTTGGGGTTCTAGACGGCGGTCTACCGGGCGGCGCAGGCTTTGCAAAACCACCCGATCTTCCCGACAAAGACATGATATAATTAAAATTTTATTCGTCCTACTAAATTTCTATAGAGGATTTACTAATTGAAAAATAAATAAAAATTTAAAAATGTAACAATATATAAATAAATTAAATTTGAATTGTATTGTTAAAAACTATTGAATTATTAAAATGTATTGTATTAAAATATAAATGAATTGTTAACTCTAAACTAAAGACTAGAGACGGTATATTACGAATAAATTAAATTATTGAGTTAAAAACAATAGAATATTGAAAAATCGTGATCTAAAGATAAATTTAGAGACGACTTTCAAGTTAAAATTAGACAGAATTTGGAATATCGATATGTTAGATCCTAAGACAATACCTAGGAGCAACTATCTTAACTAATAAATAAAATGTGTAAATCCTCCAAACAAAATGGACTACCAAATCTTAGTGGTTGAGCAAAAAAAAGGTGGGTGGGAGGGCTAAATTTTTTCGATTTTTCAGCTTTTAATGCGTTTTTCTGTTTCAGGGGGCTGCAGGCGCACCAGGCGATGGGAATCCAGAGAAAAGCGACCGTCCCTCGGGATATCCGAGATGTGAAATTTAGGAGAAACGTCGAAAAACGCGCAAAAATGCTACTTTTAATGTAAATTTACCTAAAATGATTGAATATATTGAAATTTTGAGTTTAACCGACTGCGAAAATGTGCGTCCCGTATAGAAAGCAGGAATGCGCTTCTAACGGTGTATAAAAACACAAATTTCACCGAAGGAAAACGGCGGGA